>CP106730.1:116553395-126553395 GCA_025506655.1 Gossypium rotundifolium
GAAATGTACAGAAACTTAGAACATAATTTAACCTAAATGTAATAAATATTTAGTAAAAATATTTTGATTTAAATGATATAGGTTTTAATATATACTTAAAAGAAGTTAAAATTTTAAATATTTTTTCAGTTAGAAAAATAATTCTTTAATATTTTATTAAATTAACGGACTGAGCATTAGTTTGATTGATACTTTTATTGTTGCAACAATTTGGAAATTATGAATCACCGGTAAAATACGTCAAAATAATTAGTTGGGATTTAAAAGATTATCGGTAATTTATAAAATATGTAAAAATATATTTTATAAAATTGAAAAACTTTGATTGGAGCATGGTTGCGTTGGGTGATAGGTCAATTGAATCTCAGTTGGAAGTTAAAGGAGTACGGTATTATGCTGATGGAATGGAGTAGGAAAAATGTTAAAAATAGACAGATCCAAATGGAAGAGTTGAAGCAGAGGATTGGAGATATCATGGAGAGAGTTGATGGGAATGACCTGTTGAATACGTTGTGTGAACTAGAAGAGGCGCTTAAATCTGCATGGGAACAGGAGAAATTTTCTGGTTTCAGAGGGCAAGAAGAGACTGGTTAAAGTTGGGAGATAAGAATACACGTTTTTTTCCATCAAGTTGTTGTTCAGCGCTAGCAGAAGAATAGAATTCTTAGAATTAAAGATGGTGACCTGTGGTTGGATGATGAAGATATGATTATTAATAAATTCACTGCGTTTTATGATGAACTTTTTAACAGTGAAGATGTGTGGTGGAATGATGAACTGTTGGGTGTTATACCAATGGAAGATATTGTGAGATGAATAGGTTACTAGTAGCGGAAGTTACTGAAAAAGGAGATTACTGAAGTAGTTTTTCAAATGGGACCTTATAAAACTTTTGAGCCGGATGGGTTTAGTGGTATTTTTTACCATAAGTTTTGGGATATATGTCGTGGAGACTGCTCTGAGTCTTTTTAAGGAGGGACTAAAGCGTAAAGAGTTGAATGAGACTAAAATTATTGTGATTCTTAAAACTAAAATGCCTGTATTGGTTTCTCAGTCGATTAGTTTGTGCAATTTCGCTTATAAAATTATTTCTAAGGTCATGGTGAATAGGACGAAAGATATTTTAGGGGGTGTGATTATTTAGAAGTACGTAACAATTTATTTTTCAATAGCGTTGGGATTAGTGGTGTTAAAAATAGTGGTTTTGAAACTATAATTCTGACCATTGAATCTGTAAATATTATTTATTTAATATTTACGAGTCTAATAGAATGTCGTATTAAAGTTTGGCCTAGTGATTTTGATGTTTGATTGGTCAATTAAGGAAAAAGGACTAAATCATAAAAATCGTATAAGTTAATTGCTATTGAATCTTATTACCTAAAATGCTTAATTGGACTTTTTTAAGGGTTTATATGACAATAAAACCTAGACCTGATCATGGGCCGGGGCGGGCATGTGGGAGGATTTGGACAAAAATATAGGCCCAAAAATGGGCTTAGACAAAAAAATGAGGCCCGTTTAAAAAATGAGTCAGGCCTCGGGTAAGGTATTTTGGCCCGAGCTCGGCCCAATCAGAATCCATTAAAGGAAAAAAAAATCTATTTTTTAAATATTATTTTCTTGTTGTTTTCTCCTTATTTTGCTACCATTTTACTATTATGTTGCTACTATTTTGTTGTTATTGTTTGGATATTGTGTAAAACTTATTTTATTTGTTAATTTTGTTATTATTTTAAAAATATTTGCTTATTAAGTTACATCTATCTTAGTGTTATTTAAGTATACATATTTTTTAAAATTTATTTTTAATTTGTTGGAAAATATTTATTTTGGTGTTTTTAGTATTTTTGATGTATTATATATTTTTAAAAATTATATAAAAATTAATATAAAAATTAATATGGGCGGGCTGGGTCGAGCCTTAATTTTAACATTTTTATCTGAGTCGGGCTTAGACAAAATTTTAGGCCCATTTTTAGGGCGGGCCAAGCCTAGCAAATGGACCTAAATTTTTAGTTGAGCCGGCCTGGCCCATGCTCACCTCTAATAAAATCATATTACTTTATGTAGTCGACGGTTAGGTTGTGAAATAGTTTTAAATTATAATAAATTAAAAATTTAGTTAAAAGAAAACATTAATGGAAAGGGAGAGAATATTTCACTCTCATCTTTCCCAAACAATCCAACACCATTGAAGAGGAATTTGAGAGCTTCAAACCCTTCCCATCAATAAGCCAATGTGAGTATTTCAAGGTCCGTTTTCGTAAATTTTATATTTTTGAGATCGTTATAGTTTAATTTAATTAACTCAATGACTATTTCATAAAATTGTTATAAATTTGAAAAGTTGCCATTAATGAATTTGAAGTTTTTAGATGTTAAACGATTAAGTTTGAAGAGTTGGTGTTGAAATAGGATTATTTTGTAAAGTGAATTTAGTTAGTTTTGAGTTTAGAGACTAAATTGATAACATATTGAATTTAGCATGAGATTCTTGTAAAATTTAGTTGTTGGGGAGCTGTTAAGGGACTATATTGCATTTGAATCTAAAAAAATTAGTTGTTGGGGAGCTATTAAGGGACTATATTGCATTTGAATCTAAGGTCTCAGGTTTAATTGTGAAAAATATGTAAGTTTCGATTTTAGGGACTAAACTAAATAAAAGGTAAAAGTTAAGAGAAATATTGTAAAATATTATTAAAGAGTCATATGCATATATTTAGACATTATAAGATATCTAGAATTGTTAATTTAGTTAAATTATTGTATATATCAAGAAATAGGTCAGTCAATAGAGAAACGCGAAAAGTGAAAAATTGTTGAATAGTTCTTGGCGTCATGTTTGCTACTGTTTCGGTTGAGTAGTCCTAACCTTCCAAACTTAATCTTAATGATTTAATTACCATATAAGTCCTCTCTCATTAACTAAATAAACCATTTAATTAATAAAAATCAATGGTGAGTGAAATTTGTAACTTTTACTATTTAGTCGTTTTTCTTTAATTAACTATCCATACATTAAAATTTCTGGACCAAACTTTAAAACACCTATATAATCACTATGTAAATATTTAATAAAAATATTTACGGGCTCGGTTTATAAAAACAAGGTTTCAAAACCCTTTTTTTTAAAACCATTTGACTTTAGGGACAAACATCTTGAACTTAACTATTTGTTCACTTAGCAAAAATAATCAAGTCAAAATTCAATATATTATTAAAATTAACTCGTAAATATTAAATAATAATATTTATAGACTTACTCGTTGAAATTGTAACTCTGAAACCACCATTTCTAACACCATTAAAAAATGAACTGTTACAAATAGAGCATCATTCTTTATCAATTATCACTAAAACTCATTGCATCATATATAGTATCACATTATCAAACGCAATTCTCAATCGCAATTATATATATAATTTGAGATAGCTCAATTTTATCGAGTAGTCAAATATATTTGTACCTTGACCATGTTTGTCACCAATATCATTCGATAATGATTAACTACTTGTTTAAAGAATAAATTGAGAACAATTATGACAATACAAACCAGATTCGTTGTTAGTTGTCCAGTGTCCATTCTCATCCTTCCATTTTCCCTCGATTTTTTTTAGCCTCGTTTGACAATTCGATTACAAAAATAATATTAGGTCACAGTCAACAAGGCATAATCAACAACCAAGCATAGTTGCATACTTTTACAATTAAGTCTCCTTTTTACCTTAATATTTAAAATGTTTGTATTTCACAATCTACCTAATCGAATTTAAATCTAACTTCGTATTTATTTATTAGGGACTTCATGTAATCATTATTCATTATCAAATCTCAAAATTTTTATTCCTTATAATTAAATCCCTAAGAACACATAATTAATCAAGTCATTCAAACATGATTTAAGCTTAATTCAACACTTCCCACCACATTTCTAAAATGTTCTGTCCTTAAACTAACGAACCTTACACATAAGTGAATTTGAGCTATTAACATCAAATTTTCTAAAGCTTCCCAACAAGGAAAACTAAATCAAAACTTATTAATTCACCATTCCAACACTTGGGTTTCTTCAATTTAAGCTTACAAGCTAATAATTCATCAAAAATCAAGTGAAAATCACTCCTTACCTTAAGAATTTGGTTCGTCAACGGTGAAGGTCTAAAGAAGTTTTTCCCTATTGCTTTCTTATTAAAATCGGTGGAGAAGATCAACTCCACTCATTCTCTCACCTTTACTGTATGTATATATATAATTTAATTGGTAATTAACTAGTAAATCATGAAATTGATAGTTAGGATTTAGTTTAGTTATAATTAATGGAGATGTACGGTTGAAATCAAGTTAGGCCACTTACATATATTAAACATGGGTTATTTGTTATTTAGTCCTTGACTTAGCTTCCACTTAAAACCTTGTTAAATTCTAAATCAACTTCTACGTGTTCAAGCTTTAAACAATATTTAGTCCCTATACTATTTTCACTAATTATTCAAATAAATAATTTTATAAGTCAAATTACTATATATACATATTTTATTATAGTTAACTCATAAAAATTTCAAATTAAGAAAATTCACCCTCAAATTAAATTTTTCAACACCATTAAAAATCGAGTTATCACTCATTATTCAAATAAATAATTTTATAAGTCAAATTACTATAAATACATATGTTATTATAGTTAGCTCATAAAATTTTTAATTTAAGAAAATTCACCCTCAAATCGAATTTTTTAACACCAACAAAAATCGAGTTGTTATAGGCATATGAAACATTACTACTACACTTAAGGAATATGGAACTCAATGACTAGGAACTATGCCTGTAACACTCCAAATCCGGCCTAGACGCTATGGCCGACTCTGACGATGTCACATTGAAGTGTTTTTTCGTAAAGTGTGATATCGATGAAAATCCATTTTCTATTTAACCACTTTATGTTGTTTAATGACAATTCCAAGACTTGTTATTCATTTTCAAAACGTGAGTCACTATCAAAAAGTTATTCACTTTTAAAACATTATTAATTTTCAAAACATCATCTATTGCGGAAGCTTTTGCATAAGTTGTGTATTTGTGATATTTTGCTAAAACATTTGTCTCTTTTGAAATCTAGCGTCTTATCCTATTGCTAGCAGTTATAAAATAAAAATATCATATTAAAGTAAAAATGCATAAAGGCCATTTACAGTAAAACTTTTCCCGGATAAAATCAAAAACCATAAATAAAAATAAAAACCATAAAAGTCCAGAACCGTGGTCACCGCTGAGTCCTCTACCGCACCGGTCCGTCTAATGTTGGGGATTACCTGAACAAATTAAACAGAAAAGGGTGAGTTTTCGCAAACTCAGTCTGTAATCCCCACAGAAAACACACACAGCATAATATCAGGAAACAGTCATGCATTTACAGTTCGGGTCTGAGCCCATTACAGAAACGGTGTGGACCTTAGCCCACTCAGATATAGAATCAAATATTTTCTAGGGCCTTAGCCCATCTCAGACATAATATGTAGAATAGAACAAAACAGCAAAATCCTACCCACCAACCTCTACACACCAACTCCGTCCAACCCTACACACCATGTAGGGATAAAATCAACCCACCCATCCCTACACACCATGCTGTACCGAATGCGGCACATAATCAGAAATTCACAGCTGAGCTGCTAGATATTAGGCTTAAGAGCCTTTCAGACACTTTCTCCAGTAAGTCATCACCCACCCCGATGCAATGCAACATACACAGAATGTCATGCTAATATGCAGATAATAGTTTATACATTCAAATCAGTATACAAGCTAAGTATAACATGCTTAGCACAAATTTCACATAATCAAATCACATAACTACGGGTCTAAGTATTGCTTACCGACCCATCAGTAGGTCCACAATCGACTTGGGCGATCCATGCAACCTTATAGAACATTTCAGAAAAATGGGCTCACACTCCCATGTGGCCTACACGACCCAAATTGGCATTTGCTGTGTGGATCACACGGCCTGGCCCAGAATCCCACACGCTCAAGTGGTTCACGTGGGCCCACACGTCTGTGTGTCGCACACGGCCTTGCCCGACCGTCACAAGGCCGTGTCATTCGCGCATGACTTGGTCATCAATCACACGGTTGTGTAGTGACTCATAGCCTTGCACATGGCCTACCACACGGGCTACCACACGCCCGTGTGGCGTCGAAAGAAAGGTTTTTGATTTTTTTGAAACCTCGTTTTCTGCATGGTCGGATACACACCTGGTTTTGATTGAAGCTAAGACGATCACTGAGCACTTTAGAACCTAAGAATTGATATTTCAACGTCTAAAATCAGTGTTTAAAATGAAACTAAATCGAGATGTTAAACCCGATACCTTTCAAAAACCTTACCTTAAATCGAGTAATAGCGTTTCTTCACTACTTCAATGCCGATCGATAAGCTCCAGCCTTTAACCTTCACCATAACAAACGAATCCCAAAAATCACCAACCCAAAACCAAAATAACAGTACTTACTACACATACCGAGACTTACCACACCTGTGTGAGCACCAACTACGTTGCAAGACAAGAAATGAATGAGCATATTCAAAAAAAGAAAGAAAAATGAGAGGGGGACGGTAGGGGTTTGGAGAAGAAGAGAAAATCAAAATTTATTTTTTGTTGAGGAGAGGAAAAATGAACAGGTTTTTTTGATAATCCCCTATCATTTCCCAAAATCTCTCCCTACTATCAGATTTTTAGTCCCACACAAACACTCTAGACGTGACAGGCAAAATAATGCTCACGCAGAGGTTCGAACACAGGACATTCAGTACCTTGACACATCTCTTAACCACCAAACCAATAGGCCCATTCTGACATGTTCTTCCAAATAAATACTTATAAGCCTACTAACCAAAGGTAAGGCTTTATTCCATAAAAACCCAAAATTTGCCCAAGCCAATGTTTGAACTTGGGACCTCTCATACACACCCAAAACACATAACCACTGAAGCAGATACAGATTTGTGTCACAAAATTACAAAAGTCAAAATTAAAGAAAATCGGGACGTTACAACTCTACCCCCTAAAAGAAAATTTCATCCCCGAAATTTTACCTGATAAAAAAAGGTGAGGATACTGCTGACGCATCGAATCCTCCGAGTGGCATCCTTAGTGCTATGGTTCTGCCATAGCACTTTCACTAAGGGGATAGACTTCATTCGCAGAACTTTAATGTCATGATCCAAGATTTAGACCGACTCCTCCTTAAACATCAAATTTGGTCTAACCTCAATGTCATCAATAGGAGCAACATGTGTGGGATCAGAGCAGTAGCGTCTCAACATTGAGACGTGGAACACATCATGAATATGATCCAACTCTAGAGGAAGCTCTAACTGATATGCGACTGGCGCCGCTCGCTTCAGAATACGGTACGGCCCAATAAATCGAGGGCTCAGCTTACCCTTGTGACCAAACCTTAGAACCTTCTTTCATGGCGAGACCTTGAGAAAGACTAAGTCCTCCATAAAATACTCGATATCCTTTCTCTTTAGATCAGCATAAGACTTCTGCCTATCGATTACCGCTTTCAGTCGATCTTGAATCAAACAAACCTTATCATCAGTTTCAGAAACCAATTTGGACCCGAACACGTTGCTTCCCCAACTCAGTTCAACATAAGGGAGTGCGACACTTTACGGCCATATAGGGCCTCGTACGGTGCCAGTTGGATGCTAGACTGCTAGCTATTGTTATAGGCAAATTCTGCCAATAGCAAATACTTCTCCTAACTGCCTTAGAAATCTATAATATAGCTTCTCAACATATCCTCCAGTACTTGAATCACCCTCTCCGACTGACAATCTATTTGAGGATGGAAAGCAGTATTGAAGTCCAACCTTGAGCCTAGAGCCTCGTGCAATTTCTTCCAAAACTAAGATGTGAAGCGAGGATCCCTATCGGAGATGATCGAGATAGGAACCTCATGCAGTCTCACTATTTCAGATATATATAGCTTAACCAGCTTCTAGAGAGAAAAGTTTGTCTTGACCGAATGAAATGAGCAGACTTGGTCAATCAATCCATGATGACCTGACAGAATCCTTCTTAGTGCCAATGGACAGTTCCTAATCACATGGTCTTTGGACCCACACTTAAAACATCCCTCTGTCTTCTTTCAACACTCTCGCGTGCATCTTTCCACATTGAGCACAAGCAAGATACTGACCTCCCACAGTAGCCTGCCGATCTCGCGGCCCATCAACTCTAGGTCTTTTCTAGAAACTCTCGGATGACCCCGATGATCCATAATCCTCTTGTTTTTACCTTGACCTCTGTCCCGGTTCTGCCTCTCGGTACGTTTCACCTCCTCGGCTATTTTCACTTTTTCAACCAATACCACGAAGTCTCTCTCTCGCTGTGGAGCTATTAACACCCTCAACTCATCTCAAAGCCCATCTTCGAACCGTACGCAGTGCTCATAATCAGTCGACACGATTCCCCGGGCATATCAGCTCAAACGAAGGAATTTCGCTTCATACTCAGCTACGGATTTGCCCCATTGTACTAGGTTCAAGAACGCCTTCCTCTGAGCATCCACATAACTTGCTCCTACGTACTTCCCTTGGAACATCGTCTTGAAATACTCTCAATCAATCCGATCCACCTGGTGCCCCTCTAACAGTGAGCCACCACTGATAAGCCTCATCCCGAAGTAGTGACACTGTCCCTTTCAGTTTTTCTTCAGCCGTGCAGTCCAGGTCGTCCATAATCCTTTCGACTGCTTCCAACCAATATTCAGCAACATTTGGGGCCACCCCAGAGACCCCCTAAACACCTCAACTCCATTTGCTCGCGATGTTCGAGCATCGACTTGAGCCCTCCACCTAGACTCGCTTAGCAACTCTTTCCAACACTCGCAACATCGCCTGAGATACTGCGTCATCTCCTCCGGTTTGGTCCTGGAACTCTTCTTCTCCAACTGATGGTAATGGTATTTCATTCCCGGACCCATGTCCAGATCCTGCTGGTTTGGACACAGTGATTCTGCCTCTACCACGTCCGCGCATATTACGACCACGTCCCTAGTACTCATATCTACCGTCGCGTCTTATCTATTTTAGGAATTTTATGCATTAGCTTATGTTCCACTGATTACCCACGAACAAGTTTTATGTAAAGAAATGTAGCAGTAGTTCTTTCGATCATTGCCAAGTTTTCGTTTCAAGTCCTCCACCCTAATTCAGAGAATTACATTCATTCATCAATACTATCCACTACACACATTCATCACTTTGAACATTTTCGCCCGTCCCAACCCAGGGGTATTTTTGTAATTTATCCTCTAGGGGTATTTTGTTGATTTTCAAATTAGGGGTATCTTGTAATTTTGCAAAATAGGGGTTTCGGTATTTTTACAAAATAGGGATATTTTGGTAAAAATCGAGGGTAGTATGGTAATTCATAAACTGTGGGTATTTTAGTAATTTTCACAAATCGGGGTACTTCGATAATTTTACAAATCGAGGGTACTTTGATTGTTTTGCAAAACCAAGTGTTTGGTCCCTTTCGGGTTTTATTTATTGGTTTGGCCCGTTAACAAGTCCTCGCGGTTGAGGTGAACAACCACTGCGCACTAGTTAGGATTCCAGAAAAGAGGAGGTGAGTCGCTAGGACTGCTTAAATACCAAGCTCCTTCGGAATCCATGCCTAGACATGCACATGTTTGTTACCACACCTGAACTTCATGACTTATTCCCGGGTTTGGTGAAATAAGTTAAGTCTTATGTAATTTTGTGTTGGAGTAAGCTAATCCTAGGGTTCAATAGTTCCTAATCTACTAATCTACAACCCCATAATACCCACATAAAAATCACACAATGATTAGGGGTACTTACCTGGTGGACTTCGGGCCAGAGACTCAGGTGCCATGCCAGAATAAACTTAAATTTGTTTATAGAAATTTATGGTTTAGAAAAAACCTATCTTTGGAAAACATTTGGGGCCCAAAACCCTCAAAGTCGAGTTTTAAATCGGGCTCTGATACCAAATTGAAACACCCCAAACTCGGCCCACAAGCCTCGACCGGATCTGACATGTTCCTTAAGAAAACTTAGCTTTATCTCGTTTCATCTTCTTATAAAATATGACGATTTTAATAAAAACAGGTTTGTATTTTTATCAAGTTGAAAACCAAGTTACTGTTCAAGTTTGTATTCCATTAAAACGCTTCCTTTATATTTCAAAAATTAAAAGGTTTGCCTGACTCTAGAGTTCACTGGGTTAAAAACCATAAGTTGAGTAGGTGATAAAACATTTGAAGTTGCTTTAAGAAAAATATTTAATTACTTGTTTGTTGATTATCATATGGAAATAAAATTTAATACGCAAAATTAAGCAGTTAAGTAATGGCCTTATTACATATTTAGAAGCCAAAATAAATCCCGAAAGAAAACATACTAAAGAAACGAAAAGAGTTCCATTATATGAAAACCCAAAATTTTCTTTGAGCATGGCCACCACATAGTCCCTGCCGACTCGGTCCATTGCACTATGTATCACCTGCAAAATGTTAGCCCACGAAGGGTGAGTCAACAGACTCAACGTGTAACCACCAATACAGGTTCCCAATCGATTATAGCCTTTATTATAACATATTGGGCAAAGCCCATCCGAAATCATTATCGGCCATAAGCCCAAATCATAGCATATTAAATCACATGTATATAAAAACAATGATGCAACCTGAACCCACCTAGATATCCAACCTCTACACACCACCCGTACCAGCCAGTCACACCAATGGGGATTACTAAATCGACCCTCCATCCGCTACACACCCTCGAAGGCGATCATGCAATAACAAAGACATCGCTTTAATACGTGGCATAGCCACGGATAATGTGACAAGATCACCGGATACATAATATTGTGACATAAGTCACCGGATAATGTGGTAAAACCACCAGAACACTTCCCCTTTACATTATCACCCTTATGCCCATGCAACATACAAAATATACAGATATCATGCGATACACCTTACCCCAAGGCCATAAAGAATTACACATGTTTTCATATCAATGTTTATAACCATTGTTTAACAGAGTGTTAGGGGTAACATACCTGAATACACTGTACCATTGAATGGTACCCATAGCCATACTTATTCATGGCCTTATTAACACATATTTAACATTATTATTAATAATCAGGAATTAGGGTGGGGTTACACACCTGATAACACTGAGAACCGCGCTTTTGATACTAACACTTTCGCTTGCAGGGATCACAGCGATTTACTTATCCCTTTTCGATGCTGGCCCACACCCCGGTGGCCAATCATGTACCGCAGAAACCGAACGTTTCTTGAATCTAGGGGTAGGAACTACCCCTTTCTCTCCTCTACTGGTATTCGCATCCATCGAATATCACTTAATTAGAAACCCGGTTAATCGATACGTAAACATCTAAACGAAAACACATCTATAACTTATCTAAATACTCTTACCGAAATAGATCTGAATCCCAAGACTCCTTCTTTATCTCGATCAAACTCCCCTTTACGATTAAATCCCGAAAATCGTCACCTGTCTTTGAAAGTTGTCGGAATCCCTATATGAACCATGTTAGATTTGATTCTAACATTAATAGACAAAAGTAAGTGGCCTTCGGCCTAAGGTCATGCTTTGATTACCTTGAATATCCAAATCTGAAAGATCTCCTTCTAATAAATTATTACAAAGATCCCGAAACCCACCTTCATGGTTTGGCCAAAAAATAAAAGGGATTAGTGTCCTTGATTTGGCTAACCAAAGGGAAAAGAAGGAGAGACCGAATGACAATTAACCCTTACCATAATATTGATATCAATCGAACACCTTTACTGGAAACACAGAGAGATTCGGCCACAACAGAAGATTAATCGACTTTGAGAGGGAAATAGAAAAGGAATCGGTTTCAAAAGGGGTAGAGATGAAATCGGCTATAGAGAGTGATGGCAAAAGATGTGGGAGTCGGCTTTAGTGACAAGTGAGCAAATCAGTTAAGGTCTTAGCAAATGGAAAAAAGGTTTCTTCAGCTTTTGAAGATGGAAGATTCGATGCAAAGAAGAAGAAAAGAGGTTGAAGTCTTGTATGGTTTCGGTTTTAGTGGGAATGAGAGGGTAGGTTTCGACTTTTAGAGAGTGAATAAAGAAAAAAAAGAAAATAAGATGAGGAGAAGATGCACCATTGGTTCTTTCACTTTCGGCTTTTAGTCAAAAGAGAAGAAAAAGGTGCAAGATTTCGGCAAAAGTAGAGATGAGAAGAAAGCTTTCAAAAGGGAGAAAAATGGCCACTCACTCACCTTATTTCGGCACCTAAAGCCCCTAGCATAGACTCTCCTCCCCTTGGCTTAAAATGCCACACCAAGACCCCTCAATTCGGCCAACTCTTCTTCTCTCTATTAGATTTCTTCTTTTCCTCCTATTTCTTCTCTTTTCCACTCATTCAAATGAGTTTGAATGAGTCAACACTTATCTTCCTTCTTAGTCGAATTTTCAAGTGCCTTGACCAGGTCCAATGCTCATCCATTCAGAGTCCCTGTGCCGTCCAACTCTGCACTCCCCTTGACACAAAAGAACCTCCAAAAAAACTTTCCTTGCTGCTCGAACCTAGCCCCCCCTTCTCACTCCCTGAGGCGTCACTCTCTTGTGCTCTAAGTGGTGCCTCCCCTGCCACTTTACCAGCTGAGTTCTTGTGTCATAAGCCACACACTAACCTTCTTAAGGCCTAGCGCTCCTAGCTCACCCCCTATCAACTTAAAGTCAGACATTTTTCTAAGGCTCTTGCCTACACCCCAAGGTTCCCAAGCCCCAAAACACATACACACAGCACATAAGCGCACTACTACATACATTTGACTTAAAACGCATAACCCCTAAATCCCGAATATTACATTCCAGTGCTATGAAGTTTTTGAGGTGTGAATTTGTTCAAAATTGGCAAGTGGCTTTAGCCACTAAACTGGTATGTGAGCATTATCATTCTCATTTAAAGTGGTTGGCTTCTGTACTTCAAACAAATAGCATTAGTGCTTAATATTGACGCACCTTTGCCACCATCTCAAGTGCATACAAGTCCCGTTTCATGCTATTTTGGGATCTTAATTTAAATAAAGCTTTTTCTTCATGCAATTAACATAATCCAGAAAATAAGAGGGTGGAATTAATAACAAGACAATCAAACAACTGAGATTACCATTCATATCTGACCAAAGAATTTGAGGATTGGAAAAAAAAAATCACAGAATCAGTCTTAATTGCTTCAAAAGAAAGGGTAACTGGAGAAAGTTGTGACTCATCATGAATGAAATGAACTTAAAGGCACTGTGAATAGAATTATCTGAACAATTGCAGAAGAGGATAATGAATCAATACAATGGAAGCTTGATCGGTAAACAACACGAAAGAGAATAGTCTAAGCTTGCAAATTGTTTCCAGCAAACTTGATTAAAATTTAAAAAATGCAACAAAGTAATTATAAAGTTAAAAAACAGATAAACCCTTGTTCAATATTTTCATAGTAAAAAAACTATAACAAAAAATGAAGATACATTAAGTTTAATAGCTCACCTGTCTAGCAATGACGTTACTCTACTCACGAATAAAACCAACAGGCTACAAAAATAAAGCTTACAGTTAGGTATTTCAGAAGGATTTAAGTTGCACAATTCTTTTCTTTTCTTTTTTTTTTTCAATTTATTTCCATTTTGATACAATTTTTTTTTCAATTTATTTCCATTTTGATACAAACTTAATTTCTTTAGGGAAAAATGGAAGAAAAGAATCTTAGAATCATACTTCTTGTTGTGGGTAGCAAACATCCACTATTGCATATCGGTTCTCACGTATTTTGACAAATATGATTAGAGAACAAATAAGAGAGTAAAAAGCAAAAGAAAGAACCAAAAAGAATATGAATATGAAAGAAAAAGGAATTTCTGAGTTGAAATTCTAACTTGATATGAAGTTCTCAATTGAAAGTTTTAGAGCAATAAATCGTCAAAGGAAAGAATGAAAATGCAGGATTGAATTGGGAATCTATGGCATTAAATGCCACTTAAAAGCAATTATTATATATGGAGTGGTTTATGGTAAGAGAACCAATCTGGCCAAGAATATGAAATCAAGAAATTCAAGCACCAAGAAATACCTTATATATGGTATTTTGTAGGTACACCACATACTTAGTCATTGCAAAGATCTCAAGCGGATGTACCACTCTTTGAGTCCCCGAAATGAAAGAAATTATGAATGCTACTGACTTTGGGAAAAAGGGTAGATTTTGAGGGAGGAAAACTATTCTAGATTGAACTTACGGTGCTTGTGCAGGAACTTCTTGGGCAGATTTGGTGGAGATGTTCTTGTTTGACACTCGAAAATTTTGGAAACGCTTTGCTGAACTCCTTTATGAGAACAAAAAGAGAATCATTTGAAAGAACCAATCCACACTATCAGTAGAAAGAGAACTAAAAGAGGTAACCAAATTAAAACCTATGTAGGACAAGTAGTGAGAAGAGAGCGAACGGCGAGCTTGAAAGACTTCTTTAAATCGGATTGCCTTTTGCTTATTGTTGTGATGGGACCACCGCCATTTCTACTATCCATCTTTTTTGATACAAATTAGAATAGCAGCCTCACGAAAAACCACAATTAAAGAGTACAATCCACGCTTTCTTAGTTTCCTACCAATCAATGTTCAAATTTTGCTTTCTTTTCTCAAGATTTGCCACCAAAGAGTGTTTATGTGAGAGGGAGAAAGCCTGAAAGCGAGAGATTCAGAACCCGAAATCAAGATCTATCTTGACACTAAAACCCTAGATTATAGTTAAGATATAGAAAATAACCAAAAAAATAAAAAAAGAAGAGAAAGAGTGAGACCATTGATTCGGAGGCAGAAAGACAAGAGAAATGAATCTACAAATCTTGCGTTTGTTTGGCGAAAGTAGAGTGAATCGGAGTAGACTGATTTTGGGAAACCGATATAGGAAAATTTTCTCTCGCTAAAAACTAAGTAACAGAATCCATTGTTTGGGAAGAGTTAATAACACTTTTAGGAATAGAACTCTCGGGATGAATGCAACGTAGGCTAGTCCGATTCGGAGGTGAATCGTACTTCACTCTTTCGGGATGTCGCTTAACTGTAACCTAAGCAAGCCCTAATCCACTCCTTTTTTTCTAAGCGCCCTTGGATTAGTTTCCTTCCTTGGTATCCTTCTCCGGGGATTATGTTACATCTATCTCGTAAGCCGGCTAGATTAAATATAGCGGATGAGGAAAATCCTGCAAGCTTAGACAAGATAGAAAGTAAGGAAGACAAAAGGTAGGTAGCGAAGAACAAATCCAATAGCTAGGTCACAATTCAACTTCCTATTCAAGTGAATCACTGGAGGAGCCTTAGATTTTTATTAAACCGATATCTTGATTGATTGTCGTTTATTTAAACTTATGAAATTTTGTGGCTTTTTACTAAAACGCCACTATAGTTTCATTTTTGTGGCGTTTTTAAAAACACCACTATTACATAATTTTATTCATTTTAATCTATATTTTTTTATGTTTTTTCTTTCAAAATTTTGTCTTGAGATTATCATTTTTTAATTTTATTTTTATTATATTTTGAGTATTGAACTTTTAACTAAAATATTAAATTTTTAATTTTTAATTTTAAAATTTTAAAATTTTTATTATTAAATTTTAAAATTTAATTACCATTATCAACTCTTTTAGGAATTTCTTTTTTCTTTCTTTTTACATCAACATTATTCTTTTAAGTATCGTCTGCATTAGTTGTTTAGATTTTTATATAAACCCTAGACCCTAAATATTATACCCTAAACCATAAACACCAAAAACCTAAACCTCAAACTCAAAACCCCAAACCATAAATTTTAGACCATAAAACTCAAACCCTAAACTCTAAACTGCAAACCTTAAACCATAATCTGATACCAACTTTTTGGGAATTCATGTGGCCAATGTTAGTGTAGTACAAAACATATACTTTAATAGCTGACACATTAACGATAAATCCCTCATGAGGGATTTTAGTTTCGGGATTTTGGGTCATATAGTTAACACCCTAAACCCTAAAATCCTAAACTTAAACCATAAACCCTAAACTCAAAAACCTAACACATTAACCATTTCCCATAAACCCCTAACCCTAAACCCACAAACCATAAACCTTAAACCCAAAACCCTAGCCCATTAACCATTTTCCCTAAACCCTTAACCCTAAACATTAACCCCTAACCACTAACACTTAAACCTTAATACCGATAAACACTAAGATATTAAACACTATACAATAAACCCAAACAACAAACTTTAAAACACTAAACCCATACACCAAAATAACAAACCCTAAACCATGAAATTAATATACTAAACATTGAACCCTAAATCAATTTTAATAGCTTAATTTGTAACTTAAATGAAAATTTCTAAATTATTTAGTTAGCAATTTGTAACTTTTCATTATTAAGTAACTAAAATGAAACTTTCTCATTGCTTATAAGTGAATGTATCAAAATAAAATATAATTCAAAGCAAGAATAAGAAAAAAAATATGCAAAACTTTTAGCGGCGTTTGTGAAAAAGCCGCTAATGCTCAGGTCTTTAGCGGCGTTTTTTAAAAGCGACACTATTTCTCCTTTTTAGCGGTGTTTTAGAAATAAACGCCGCTATTGTTCAACTTTTTGCTGCGTTTTCTTTCAAACGCCGCTAATGTATAATATTTGCAGTGTTTTTTATTAAAACACCACTAAAAACGCCGCTAAAAGTCTGTTTTGGTATAGTGAATGATTTTTCTAATTCACTAAATTTTAATTGATACCTTTCAAGGACAAGAAATAACCTTTTACAACTCTTTATTTTTCTGTATTGATAAGGTAGCACCATTAAACCACCTTAAGATTTTCTACCCCACAACCTCAAGGAATCTCAGAAATAGAAAAATAAAAGCAAACAATGGAAAACCTCTCAAAGGTATTGGTTTGCAATGTTAAGCACTCACAAATTACCAATAAACAATTGAATGAAAAATAAGAGTGCAACCCAACAAGTTTTTACAAATAAAAAGAAGAGTAAAAGATGAAATCAATGAATGCACGATCTTTTATTGCTTGAACTTGTTTCTTGTCTTCACTTGAGTGTAATGAGATTATTTATATCCCCTCATTGAATCCTAGTTATTTAGGTTGTTGGAGAGAGTTTTTGGTTATTTTGAGCATTAAAGCAACCTTACAACTTGTGATATCGCCTCCTATAAGAATGGTATATAACTTTAAGAAAAATAATTGTTTGAAACATTGTAGCATCGATACCATGAAGCTAGATATTGATGATTTTGGGGTTAGGTATGATTCATCAAGAATAGGTATCAATATTTTACCCTTTTAGATTAATCTATGGCCATTGACTTCTAAGGTATTGAACTTTTATTGAAGGTGTCAATAATTTGGTGCAAGTAACATTACTAGGGAAGCATCAATAATTTATTCCTCTAGAATGTGTTGTGAAACTGTTTGAAGAGGGATACCAATACCTATTGATATGATATCTATACACTAGCCTTGTTAGATAAAAGCATTGAAAATTTTAAGCCAACTAAAATTAATATATTAAATGATTTAATTTTTAAGCATATTTGATAATCCATAATAAAAAGTAAATAATATAAGTTTTTCAACGAAAAAGTCTAGAAAATGTTCAGTAGATAAGATACTACTTATCACTTACGGTAAAAATTACATTTATCAAACCATTTAATGATATTTTGTAATTTAATGAAAATCTAAAGTATATGCTTAATTACACCGATCAAATTTCATTCAATTCAATCAAAGTTTATTTATAATTTTTTTCTATTATCAAGTTTATTTATAATTTTAATATATATAAATTTTCTAAAAGATCAAACATGATATTTTGAAAGAAGGTGGCATAATGATTTATTGAGCCCTCCAACTTTATAAAAATAAGTTATTATAATCTTTCTTTAGTTTTTTTTTTTACCCATTTTAGTCATTGAACTTGCGTTGTTTGTTAAATCACTCTAAAACGGATGGAAAAAGTTAACGTTTGTTAAATTTGCTGACTTGACATCCACGTGGCAATCCTCATTGTTGGAAATTAATTAAATTTTAAAAATAATTAATTAATTGCTGACATGATATTTATGTGTATGCTACATCAGCAAAGTTAACAAATGTTAACTTTTCCATTCATTTTGGAGTGATTTGACAAATAACACAAATTTAAAGATTAAAAGCGATGAAAAATTAAATGAAGAACTAAAATAACTTTTTTTTTGTAAAGTTGGAAGAGTAAATAAATAATTATACCGAAGAAGATTGACTGCTGATTTGTCTTTGCTTCTATAAATTAGAATAAAGGGATTTTGTCGTAGCGAAGGAATTAATTTCCCTTACAAGTTCAACTAACCAAGCAATCGCTTGTCTTAAATGGGCATGTTAGAATTAAGTGACCCGAATCATTATTTAAATAAAATACAATGGTAAAATAAAATAAACGAAGACTCCCTATAGAACTACACTTCTTTTATTTTATTTTAAATAAGGTTTTTTAAACCTTATTAAACTTCATCTATTTGATATTGATTATAATAAAGTGTTTCAATCTTACTACACTCCTATTAGAATATGGTTTTACAAGCCTATAAATAGACATAGTCTATTCCTCTTGTAATTATTTTTAAATTCAACATAGTGAATTTTCTTCTCTTCTGCCCGTGCTTTTTCCCCGAAAAAATTTTCACGTATAATCTTTGTGTTCTTTATTTTATTTCTCTTTTTTCTTTGCGATATATTGTCATTACCGACGTTATATACTTTTCACAAATTGGCATCCGAGCTTCCGGGTTTTTCATCTCGATCACGGTAATGGCATTTTTGAAGTATGAAATTATGCTATTGGATCGCAACACCAGATTTGCGTTGTGGCAAATAAAGATGTAGGTAGTTCTTGCACAGATGGATTTATAGGAAGCCCTGGTAGGGGTAGATAAGATGCCTTCGACATTGACGGAGGAAGAGAAGAAACGCAAGGATTGAAAGGTGTTAACAAAGAATTACATCTGCATTTGTCTAACGAAATTTTGTAGGATGTGATGAAGGAGAAGACCGCCGCTGCATTATGGAAGAGGCTAGAACAAATATGTATGTCAAAAACTCTAACCAGCAAGTTGCATATAAAGCAACGTCTTTATGCTCATCGTTTGGACGAAGGTGCGTCTGTGCACGAACATTTAACAGTGTTTAAAGAAATTCTCTCAAACTTGGAGGCCATGGAGATTCAGTATGATAAGGAAGATCTAAGATTAATTCTACTTTGTTCGTTGCCCCTGTTTTATTCAACCTTCAGAGACACGATTTTATATAGCCGCGAGTCTCTCAGAGTTGATGAGGTTTATGATTCTTTGATCTCGTATGATAAGATGAAGCATCTTGTGGCTACCCGACTCTCATGGAAAGGGTCTCATTGTTCGTGAGAGACAAGATCAGAATGCTGATGATGATCGTGGAACGACACAGGAACGGAATCCTCGCGGTAAATCTAAGGGTAGATCGAAGTCTTCAAATAGAGGTGAAACTTGTAATTTTGCAAGAAGAAAGGGTACATTAAATCTGAGTGCTATAGGCTACAGAACAAGATTAAAAGGGAGGCTACGAATCAAAAAGGAAAACAACCGAAAATTTCGGTGAAGCTGATGTTGTAGAAGACTACAGTGATGGTGAACTTCTAGTTTCTTCTATTAACAATTCTAAAGTGAGCGATAAGTGAATCCTTGATTCAGGCTGCACCTTCCATATGAGTCCCAATCGGGATTGGTTTACAAATTACTAAACAGTTTCTAAAGGTGTTGCTTTTATGGGAAATAATGTTTCGTGCAAAATCGCAGGTGTTGGAACAATTAAAGTTAAGATGTTTGATGGAGTTGTCAGAATACTTAGTGACGTACGACATGTTCCAGAATTGAAAAGAAATTTAATTTCATTAAGTATTCTTGATTCAAAATGGTACAAATACACAACTAAAAGTGGGATTTTGAAGATTTCCAAAGGTTCCCTCGTTGTGATGAAAGGGCAGAGAAAGACTGCCAAGTTATATGTTTTGCAGGGTTCTACTGTTATTGGTGATGCAGTTGTCGCTTTTTCTTCCTTGTCAGATGATGATATTACTAAACTTTGGCATATGAGTCTAAGGCATATGAGTGAGAATGGCATGGCAGAATTGAGCAAAAGAGGACTTCTTGATGGGCAAGGAATTTGCAAACTGAAGTTCTGTGAGCAATGTGTTTTTGTGAAGCAAAAGAGAGTTCGATTCACCAGAAGAATCCATAACATGGAGGAAACGTTGGAGTATATTCATTCTGATCTGTGGAGGCCATTAAGAGTGCCTTCAAGAAGTGGAGCTAATTATATGCTAACTTTTATTGATGATTTTTCCAGAAAAGTTTGGGCATTCTTCTTGAAGCAGAAAAGTGATGTGTTTTCCACATTTAAGTCTTGGAAAACTATGATTGAAAAATAGATGGGAAAACAAATAAAATACCTCCGCACAGACAATGGCTTAGAGTTTTGTTTTGATGAGTTTAATAAACTGTGCAAGTCAGAAGGGATCGTGAGACACTTGACAGTTCGTTATACTCTACAGCAAAATAGCATTGTAGAACTATCATGGAGAAGGTTTAGTGTATGTTGTCAAATGCCAACTTACCAAAGTCGTTTTGGGCTGAAGCAGCCTCTATTGCATGTTTTTTCATCAACCGATCTCTATCTGTCACCATTGAGAAAAAGACTCCACAAGAGGTGTGGTCTGGTAATCCTGCTAATTATTCTGATTTAAAGATCTTTGGGTGTACTGCGTATGCTCATATTGATAATGGAAAATTAGAACCGAGATCCATTAAATGTGTTTTTCTTGGTTATAAAGCTGGTGTAAAAGGGTATAAGTTATGGTGTCCTAAAAATAGAAAAGTTGTGATTAGCAGAGATGTTGTTTGTGATGAAACTGCTATGCTACCTAACTTATCTCTTAAAGACTCTTCCAATAAAGAAAATCAAAAGCATGTGGGGCATCAGATGAATACAAAGTCGACTCCTCAAGCCAGTTCAAAAATTGATAATAGAGTTGCTTCTTCACCACAATACTCTATCGCCAAAAATAGAACTAGAAGAGAAATTAAACCTCTAAAGAAGTATGCCTAGGCTGATCTAGTTGCTTATGCTTTAAATGTGGCTGAAGATATAAATGCAAACTAAGAGCCGTCTAATTATTCTGAGGTGGTTAGCTATGAAGACTCAGAAAAGTGGATGTTTGTTATGCAAGAGGAGATGGAATCACTCCACAAAAACAGAACATGGGATCTTGTGAAACTTCTTAAAGGTAAAGAGGTTGTTCGTTGTAAATGAGTGTTTAAAAAGAAGGGACTCCAAGAGTTGAAGAACCAAGATATAAAGAAAGGCTTGTTGCAAAGGGTTACAGTCAAATTCCAGGAGTGGACTTCACAGATGTGTTCTCCCCAGTTGTGAAGCATAGTTTGATTCGATCTTTGCTTGGTATTGTAGCCATGCATGATTTGGAGCTTGAGCAGTTAGATGTAAAAACTGTATTTTTGCATGGAGAACTTGAGGAAGATATTTACATGCAACAACGAGAGGGTTTTCTGATCTCGTAAAAAGAGGACTATGTTTGTTTTTGAAAAAGTCCCTTTATGATTTGAAGCAGATCACCAAGACGGTGGTACAAGAGGTTTGATTCCTTTATGACTTCTCATGATTTTAAAAGAAGTAGTTTTGACAATTTGTGTTTACTTTAAGAAAAAAGTTGATGGTTCTTTTGTGTATCTACTTCTTTATGTTGATGACATGTTGATAGTAGCAAAAGATAAAGGAGAGATAAGAAAGGTCAAAGCCCAACTAAGTGAAGAATTTGAGATGAAAGATTTGGGACCAGCAAAGAAGATACTTGGTATGGAGATTCTCAGAGATAGAAAAGCAAGTAAATTGTACCTAAGTCGGAAGGGTACATTGAGAAAGTTCTTTGCGAGTTCAATATGCAGAGTGCTAAGCTTGTTAGTGCTCCTTTGGCAGCCCATTTCAGACTTTCATCAGCTTTGTCTCCACAATCAGATGATGAGTGTACAGACCCATTTCACCCGGGCCCAACAATAAAAAAAAACAAACCCAAAATAAACCTAAAACCCAAAACTAACCCTAGCCCAAACAAACCAAAGAAAAAAAAAAGGAAAATATAACCTATACATAAAGCCTGTGGTACTACTCTGCACCACGCCTCCACTGCTCCACCGCCCACCGCCATCGTGAGAGCCGCCACCGACCTCACCGCCTCCACTTGCGCTGCAAAATAGAAAAAGGAGAAAAGATGTAGGAAAAGCAAGAGCACATTTGGCTATAAAGCCGATCCAAGCATTGTAACAGGACTTTTTTTTTTTGATTAAGAGTACTTTGTAAAAAAGGGACCTTTTTTTTACATGAATACAAACAAAAAAAAGGAAATTTCAAGGCGCAAATACAGCAGATCCAAACACAAGAAGAGGAAAAAAAAACACCAAAGATTCATTAAAATAGAAGGAAACAGAGGCCCAAAGGTTTATTTTTTTCCTTTTATTTTCGAAAGTTAGTTCCTTTTTTTTTCTTCTTTTCAAGAACTCATATTATTAAAATATATTTAGTCAAAAAAAAAAAAAAAGATGAAATAAAAAATAAAAAATTTTATTTTCCTGCCACTGTGGCGGTGGCATGGTCGGAACTCCGGCACAATGACTTGCCTCATGCGCATGACCTCGGGAGAACTCGCCAGATTCTCCCTTCTGCAGAGAGAAAAAAAGAAAGAGGAAGAATTTTTTTTTTAAACTGAATGCTCAAATGAATTTTTTTCAGAAATTATGGCCTTATATAGCCCCCTGAAACGACGTCATTTTGGGGGCTGGCCTTTAACCCCAAAACGACGTCGTTTTGGCCTTGACCCGATCCGACCGACCCGACCCGACCAGAGGATCCGCGTGTTTTTGTTTTTAGGTCTAATTGCGCAAATGGCCCTTCCGCTTTTTTGACCTCTTTTAATTAAGTTTTTATTATTTTTAAAGTTAACCACACAATTTATTTCGGTTCGCAATTTAGTCCCTGATGCTGCGGCGCATTTTGACTGAAGGGGTTTATTGCCATTTTAGTCCCCCCAGTCCTTTCGCGCGTGTAAATGGATCCCTAGTCTTTCTTTTATTTTAAATTTACCCCGAAATTATGCTTTTTTAATTTAATTTAGTCCTTTTTCTATTGTTTATTTGTTGTTATTATTATTATTATTATTATTATTATTTACTATTATCATTATTTTATTATTAATACTATTATTATATTATTATTTATTTTACTATTATCTATTATTATTACTATTTATTTAATATTATTAATCAACAATTTAGTCCTTTTTCTATTGTTTCTTTATTATTATTATTATTATTATTATTATTATTATTATTATTATTATTATTATTATTATTTACTATTATCATTATTTTATTATTAATACTATTATTATATTATTATTTATTTTACTATTATCTATTATTATTACTATTTATTTAGTATTATTAATCAACATTATTTTTGTCACTATCATTTCTTTACCATTCTTGTTGATATTAGTATTATTATTACCATATTTATACTTATCTTTATTTTTCATTTTAATACTATTATTATTTAGTTACTTTTCATTTATTTGTTTATTCTTATACTATCTCGTATGCATTTCTATTTTCACTCACATTATATTGTATTTTATGCATGTCTACTTACACTTACGTAGTAATACTATTTTTGTCATCGCCATTATTATTCATTATTTTATACATCTACATTCTTATTATTATTTATTAGTATTATTATTCTTATTTCACACCATTATCGTAATCATTTACTAAGTTATTTTATATTTTGCTTTTATAATCGTTTTGCTTAATGATGTCTACATTGTTTTAATATATTTATTATCATCATCATTTCTACTATTGTCTTCAAACGATACTATTATTATTATTATTATTATTATCATTATTCGATATCATTGTCATTAGTTTAATACTACATCGTTAAACAAAAACCATCATATTTCATTTAAAAAGATTTTCAATAAAGGCAATGTTTTGTATTTAGAAATTCGGGGAATAGTGCCCTAACGTGCTGGGTTGCTATTTTCCGTTTGACTAAGGAACCTAACATCCTTTTTTAACAAACTTTGTAAATCACGAGATAACTTTGATTACGAGAGATTAAAACATCGTGTCCTAACGTCTTTGGATGTGATGTTTATATCTTTTCGTAACAAAGAAATCTCGAATTTTGACTCGAGACTTTTCTCTAAATTAATACGATACGATGTATTTTATAAAATTGCTACACTCCATTTAAAGGTTTTAAAATAAAGGCAATATTTTTGTATTTAGGAAGTCGGGAATAGTGCCCTAACGTCTTTGAGCCACGATTTTCCGATTGACTAAAACACTAAACACCCTTTTAATAAATTTCAAGAACTCCGAGATAACTTTGATTACGAAGGCTTCGAATATCGTGTCCTAACGTGCGGGATGTGATGTTTGTATCCTCTCGAAACAAAGAAATCTCAAATATCCTAATACATTTTTTAAAAAAAGATCCGAATTTAAAAATCCTCTCAAACTTCCGACATTAAGACATTAATTAATCACTTTGGTACCGATTTTGGGCGTATCGAGGGTGCTAACCCTTCCTCGTATGTGAATCGACTCCGAACCGATTTTCAAAACTTCAGACTAAAAAAACACTGCTTCAAGAAACAAAATGTTTTATTAAAATAAAGGTGATCCGATCACACCAAATAAAGGTCGGTGGCGACTCCATTTTTTTTCATTTTAAACCCAATTTACGCCAAACCTTTTCGCTTTCAAAAAATGGTTACGACGACTTGGCGACTCCGCTTAGGACCGATTTAGAGTCAAGCCATAAATTGATTATTTTCTCTTTTGTCGGAAGTTTGAAAGTTTGATTTGAAAATTACCATATTTGTATTGCATGTTGTTTTAATTATGCATTGCATTGCATGACCGTTGTGGTCACACCTTTAGGTGAGTGAGAAACTACTCTTCGTGAGGTTTTCACCTCCGTGCAGGATAGTGGATCGCTTTGGGATACATCCGCACCTATGTCTTCGTGAGATTTTCATCACTGCAGCCATAGGGAAATGTATTCCTCGAATCGAACTCGGTCTATATGAGCCTATAATGGGTGAAGATCGAGGAATCACCGGTTCAGTACCCTCCTTAGAACCAAACCACATGTAGTAAACCCTAGGAGCCCACCTTAGGTAGAACTATGTTAAACCTCTAGTGGTCACCTGGATAGATACTCTATTTTGTTTATTTCTCCTGTGCTAACGTGTTTTGTTTTGTTTGTGATTGCATTGCATTGCATCACACCGCATCATCTTAGAAAGAAGGTGTTGATTCATATTCGATTGCTAAATAGAAGAGTTTATCATAAGGAAATGTGTTACTTGATAAAGTGGATTATAATACGGTCGTTCGAACATAGTCCAGGTAAATGACGAGAGAGGACTGATAACCCACAGAAGAATACAAGACTTTGCCTGAGGATTCAAGCCGACAAGGATTATTGAAGAGCCATCGTATCTCCATTTTCTAAAAGAAGCTTATAAACATCACGGAGGATAAGCGAGTGAAGAGGCACTACTGGACCGAGGAACAAGGAGCTAGAGGAGGCATCTATTGGGGAAGTTCACGGGACACGACCATAACATCCGGATACGAAGAAGAGGATTTCACCTGGACTATGAGGACAAAGCCGCATATGCAATCCGTTTTATGTAAAGAAATGTATTTTCTAGAGAAGTTCTTCTAATGAAATTGAATTCATAATCAACGCCTCTCTTTCTTTATGCATGCATTTGCATTGCATTTCATGCATTTGCCTTGCATCATATCACATGCATTAAGATTTGTAGAAAGACCTTAATTAGGTAAAGTTATTTCAAGAACCTAGAAGACATGGATCAAAGAATGGAAAGGCTAGAACAAATACAAAGGAAATACGGGAGCAGATGCAAGAACGATTAATCAAGATACAACAAGATATGATAGAACGGATGCAAGAGTCCCAAAACAACATGATAAGCCGTTAGGCGCAACTATTGGCCAATGAACGAGGAAAGGGCGTCACCGCTAGCTCGTGGAATAATGACGACCGCAACACCTCCGGATTTACCCGCCAAATACCCAAGCACCACCGAAATATGTCCCCAAAGGACGCCTTTTGTTATCGAGCCACAGTGCGAGTTGAGACCGCAATGCCGGCAAGACTTTCTCGATTGGTTCAGCACTAATCCGGAGAAGGTCCGGCTAATCCTATAGTCCCGATCTTGATGAAATGGTGAAATGGATAAGGCAAAAGCAAACCTTCCTGCATAACTCGAGGATCGCTGCGGATGGTTAGAAGAAAAGTTTAAGGAAATAGAAATCACGACCATCGCTACGGGTAGACGTTAAAGACTTGAGCCTAGTCCGCACCTCGTACTTCCGCCAAAGTTCAAGACCTCGATTTTGAAAAATACAATGGGACCATTGCCCGAAGTGCACATCACAATGTTCGTCGACGGATGGCGGGATATGTTAACAACGATCAACCGCTTATTCATTGTTTTCAGATAGTTTGGCCGTACCTGCGACCAAATGGTACAATCACCGGTAGCACTCAGATCAAGTCGTGGAGGACCTAGCACAGCCTTCCCGAAACAATACGGCACGTAGTCGATATAGCTCTGATCGAATCACGCCCAAAATATGGAGAAAAAGCCAAACGAAAGTTTCAGCAATATGCCCGGTGGTGGAGGAAGTAGCCACACAAGTTCACCACCGCTTTAGAAAAGAGACAACCATCTTTGTTTGTCAACACGCTGAAAGCTCCTTCATTAATCACATGCTTGGAAGTGCCACTAAAAGTTTTTCTAATATTGTCTTTGTCGGGAGATGATCGAACATGCAATCGGATCAGCAAGATTGAAGTGGGAAACCACTAAAAGGCCCGCTCCTAGAAAAAGGATGACGAGGTGAATAATACAAACATGGGGACTCAAAGTCAATTACCGTTAACCGTACCAAAAACGGTGACTCATCGAGTATCAAGGTTCAGAAGGAAAGAATCCGCACAAGGAAAAAATTGAAAAACTCTAATTTATGTCAATCCCTATGACGTATAAGGAGTTGTATCAAAGTTTATTTGATGCACACGTAGTGTCCCCAATATCCAAAACCGATGCAACCTCCATACCCAAATGGTATGACCCAAACACTCAAGCAGAGTACCACGGGGATCACGTGCCATTCGATATAAAATTGCCTTACTTTCAAGAAATTGGTGGAAAATCTCATCAACATGGGCATTGTGAAGTTCGATGATGGAGAAATGGTATACCAAGAGAACCGAGGAATAAAAGTTTTCCGAACATCCGCCTTTATGTACTCAAAATGTTTTGAACAATGGGATGTGGAAGAAACATGTATTTTAAAGCTAATCTAGAGTAATGTGTAAAACATCTATAACTTATCTAAATACTTCACCAAATAGATTCAATCCCAAGACTTTCTTTATCTCGATCAAACTCCCCTTACACGATTAAATCGAAAATCACAATTGCCTTTGAAAGTTGCGAATCCTATATGAACCATGTTAGATTTGATTCTAACATTAATAGACAAAGTAAGTGGCCTTCACTAAGGTCATGCTTTGATTACCTTGAATATCCAAATCGAAAGATCTCCTTCTAATCGCCACATAAAAGATCCCAAACCCACCTTCATGGTTTTGGCCAAAAAATAAAAGGGATTAGTGTCCTTGATTTCGCAACCAAAGGGAGAAGGAGAGACGAATGACAATTAACCTTACCATAATATTGATATCAATCGAACACCGTTGGAAACACAGAGATTCTACCACAAATAAGATTAATCGACTTTGAGAGGAAATAGAAAAGAATCGGTTTAAAAAGGGGAGATGAAATCGGCTATAGAGTGATGGCAAAAGATGTGAGCTTCGGCTTAGTGACAAGAGCAAATGATTAAGGTCTTAAAAATGGAAAAAGGTTTCTTGACTTTTGAAGATGGAAGATTGATGCAAAGAAGAAGAAAGAGGTTGAAGTCTTGTATGGTTTTTTTAGTGGGAATGAGAGGGTAGGTTTGACTTTGAGAGAATAAAGAAAAAAAGAAAATAAGATGAGGAGAAGATGCACCATTTTCTTTCACTTGCTTTTTTAGTCAAAAGAGAAGAAAGGTGCAAGATTTCTGAAAAGTAGAGATGAGAAGAAAGCTTTCAAAAGGAGAAAAATGGCCACTCACTCACCTTATTTCTGGCACCTAAAGCCCCTAGCATAGACTCTCCTCCCTGGCTTAAAATGCCACACCAAGACCCTCAATTCGGCCAACTCTTCTTCTCTCTATTAGATTTCTTCTTCCTCCTATTTCTTCTTCTTTTCCACTCATTCAAATGAGTTTGAATGAGTCAACACTTATCTTCCTTCTTAGTCGAATTTTCAAGTGCCTTGACCAGTCCAATGCTCATCCATTCGAGTCCCTGCGGTCGTCCAACTCTGACCTCCTTGACAAAAAGAACCTCCAAAACTTCCCTCTCTGCTCAACCTAGCCCCCTTCTCACCCCCGAGGCGCCACTCTCTTGTGCTCTAAGTGGTGCCTCCCGCCACTTTACTAATTGAGTTTTGTGTCATAAGCCACACACTAACCTTCTTAAGGCCTAGCGCTCCTAGCTCACCCCTATCAACTTAAAGTCGACATTTTCTAAGGCTCTTGCCTACACCCCAAGTTTCCCAAAGCCCCAAAACACATACACACATAAAGCAAGACTACTACATACATTTGACTTAAAACGCATAACCCCTAAATCCGAATATTACATTCCAACTATGAAGTTTTTGATGTGAATTTGTTCAAATTGGCAAGTGGCTTTAGCCACTAAACCGGTATGTGAGCATTATCATTCTCATTTAAAGTGGTTGGCTTCGTACTTCAAACAAATAGCATTAGTGCTTAATATTGACGCACCTTTGCCACCATCTCAAGTGCATACAAGTCCCGTTTCATGCTATTTTGGGATCTTAATTTAAATAAAGCTTTTTCTTCATGCAATTAACATAATCCAAAATAGAGGGTGGAATTAATAACAAGACAATCAAACAACCGAGATTACCATTCATATCTCGACAAAGAATTTGAGGATTGGAAAAAAATCACAGAATCGGTCTTAATTGCTTCAAAGAAAGGGTAATGGAGAAAGTTGTGACTCATCATGAATGAAATGAACTTAAAGGCACCGTGAATAGAATTATACGACAATTGCGAAGAGGATAATGAATCAATACAATGGAAGCTTGATCAGAAACAACACGAAAGAGAATAGTCTAAGCTTGCAAATTGTTTCAAAAACTTGATTAAAATTTAAAAATGCAACAAAGTAATTATAAAGTTAAAAACAGATAAACCCTTGTTCAATATTTTCATAGTAAAAAACTATAACAAAAATGAAGATACATTAAGTTTAATAGCTCAATTGTCTAGCAATGACGTTACTTCTACTCACGAATAAAACCAATAGCTACAAAAATAAAGCTTAGTTAGGTATTTCGAAGGATTTAAGTTGCACAATTTTCTTTCTTTTTTTTTTTTCAATTTATTTCCATTTTGATACAATTTTTTTTCAATTTATTTCCATTTTGATACAAACTTAATTTCTTTGGAAAAATGGAAGAAAAGAATCTTAGAATCATACTTACCGACGTGGGTAGCAAACATCCACTATTGCATATTTGCCTCCCAGATTTTGACAAATATGATTAGAGAACAAATAAGAGAGTAAAAAAAGAAAGAACCAAAAGAATATGAATATGAAAGAAAAGGAATTTCGAGTTGAAATTCTAACTTGATATGAAGTTCTCAATTGAAAGTTTAGAGCAATAAATCGTCAAAGGAAAGAATGAAAATGCAGATTGAATTTGAATCTATGGCATTAAATGCCACTTAAAAGCAATTATTATATATGGAGTGGTTTATGGTAAGAGAACCAATCGGCCAAGAATATGAAATCAAGAAATTCAAGCACCAAGAAATACCTTATATATGGTATTTGTAGGTACACCACATACTTAATGCTAAAAGATCTCAAGGTGTACCACTCTTTGAGTCCCGAAATGAAAGAAATTATGAATGCTACTGACTTTGGGAAAAGGGTAGATTTTGAGGAGGAAAACTATTCTAGATTGAACTTACTTGCTTAAAGGAACTTCTGGGCGATTTGGTGGAGATGTTCTTGTTTACACTCGAAAATTTTGAAACGCTTTCTTTAACTCCTTTATGAGAACAAAAGAGAATCATTTGAAAGAACCAATCCACACTATCGTGAGAGAGAACTAAAAGAGGTAACCAAATTAAAACCTATGTAGGACAAGTAGTGAGAAGAGAAGCGACACGAGCTTGAAAGACTTCTTTAAATCGGATTGCCTTTTGCTTATTGTTGTGATGGGACCACCGCCATTTCTACTATCCATCTTTTTGATACAAATTAGAATAGACCTCACGAAAAACCACAATTAAAGAGTACAATCCACGCTTTCTTAGTTTCCTACCAATGTTCAAATTTTGCTTTCTTTTCTCAAGATTTGCCACCAAAGAGTGTTTATGTGAGAGGAGAAAGCACGAAAGCGAGAGATTCGAACCAAATCAAGATCTATCTTGACACTAAAACCCTAGATTATAGTTAAGATATAGAAAATAACCAAAAAATAAAAAAGAAGAGAAAGAGTGAGACCATTGATTCGGAGGCGTAAAGACAAGAGAAATGAATCTACAAATCTTGGCTTGTTTGGCGAAAGTAGAGGAATCGGAGTAGACCGATTTTGGGAAACCGATATAGGAAAATTTTTCTCGCTAAAAACTAAGTAACAGAATCCATTGTTTGGGAAGAGTTAATAACACTTTTCCTAATAGAACTCTGGGATGAATGCAGGGTCAGGCTGTCTGATCGAGGTTTGATTTGAAAATTACCATATTTGTATTGCATGTTGTTTTAATTGCGGCATTGCATTGCATGACTGTTGTGGTCACACCTTTAGGTGAGAGTGAGAAACTACTCCTTCGTGAGGTTTTCACCTCGTGCGGGATAGTGGATCGCCGGGATACATCCGCATTCTATGTCTTCGTGAGATTTTCATCACTGTGCAGCCATAGGGAAATGTATTCCCTCGAATCAACTTCGGTCTATATGAGCCTATAATGGGTGAAGATCGAGGAATCTGTGGTTCAGTACCTCCTTAGAACCAAACCACATGTAGTAAACCCTAGGAGCCCACCTTAGGTAGAACTATGTTAAACCTCTAGTGGTCACCGGATAGATACTCTATTTTGTTTATTTCTCCGTGCTAACGTGTTTTGTTTTGTTTGTGATTGCATTGCATTGCATCACACCGCATCATCTTAGAAAGAAGGTGTTGATTCATATTCGATTGCTAAATAGAAGAGTTTATCATAAGGAAATGTGTTACTTGATAAAGTGGATTATAATACGGTCGTTCGAACATAGTCCAGGTAAATGACGAGAGAGGACTGATAACCCACAGAAGAATACAAGACTTTGCCTAAGGATTCAAGCCGACAAGGATTATTGAAGAGCCATCGTATCTCCATTTTCTAAAAGAAGCTTATAAACATCACGGAGGATAAGCGAGTGAAGAGGCACGGCCTGGACCGAGGAACAAGGAGCTAGAGGAGGCATCTATTGGGGAAGTTCACGGGACACGACCATAACATCCGGATACGAAGAAGAGGATTTCACCTGGACTATGAGGACAAAGCCGCATATGCAATCCGTTTTATGTAAAGAAATGTATTTTCTAGAGAAGTTCTTCTAATGAAATTGAATTCATAATCAACGCCTCTCTTTCTTTATGCATGCATTTGCATTGCATTTCATGCATTTGCCTTGCATCATATCACATGCATTAAGATTTGTAGAAAGACCTTAATTAGGTAAAGTTATTTCAGTAACCTAGAAGACATGGATCAAAGAATGGAAAGGCTAGAACAAATACAAAAGGAAATACAGGAGCAGATGCAAGAACGATTAATCAAGATACAACAAGATATGATAGAACGGATGCAAGAGTCCCAAAACAACATGATAAGCGGTTATGCAACTATTGGCCAATGAACGAGGAAAGGGCGGCCGCTAGCTCGTGGAATAATGACGACCGCCATTACCCTCCGGATTTACCCGCCAAATACCCAAGCACCACCGAAATATGTCCCCAAAGGACGCCTTTTGTTATCGAGCCACGTTGAGTTGAGACCGCAATGCCAAGACTTTCCGACCGGTTCAGCACTAATCCGGAGAAGGTCCGCTAATCCTATAGTCCCGATCTTGATGAAATGGCTGAAATGGATAAGGCAAAAGCAAACCTTCCCGCATAACTCGAGGATCGTTGCGGATGGTTAGAAGAAAAGTTTAAGGAAATAGAAATCGCACGACCATCGCCACGGGTAGACGTTAAAGACTTGAGCCTAGTCCCGCACTCGCATTCCGCCAAAGTTCAAGACCTCGATTTTGAAAAATACAATGGGACCGGTTGCCAAGTGCACATCACAATGTTCACGACGGATGTATGGATATGTTAACAACGATCAACCGCTTATTCATTGTTTTCAGGATAGTTTGGCGTGCTGCGACCAAATGGTACAATCACCACCGCATCAGATCAAGTCGTGGAGGACCTAGCACAGCCTTCCGAAACAATACGGCACGTAGTCGATATAGCTCTGATCGAATCACGCCCAAAATATGGAGAAAAGCCAAACGAAAGTTTCAGCAATATGCCCAATGGTGGAGGAAGTAGCCACAAGTTCAAACCACCGCTTCTAGAAAAGAGACAACCATGTCTGTTTGTCAATACGCTGAAAGCTCCTTCATTAATCACATGCTTGGAAGTGCCACTAAAAGTTTTTCTAATATTGTCTTTGTCGGGAGATGATCGAACATGCAATCGAGATCGGCAAGATTGAAGCAGGGAAACCACTAAAAGGCTCGCTCCTAGAAAAAGGATGACGAGGTGAATAATACAAACATGGGGACTCAAAGTCAATTACCGTTAACCAGCCAAAAACGGTGACTACTGAGTATCAAGGTTCGTAAAGGAAAGAATCCCGTACAAGGAAAAAATTGAAAAACTCTAATTTATGTCAATCCCTATGACGTATAAGGAGTTGTATCAAAGTTTATTTGATGCACACGTAGTGTCCCCCCAATATCCAAAACCGATGCAACCTCCATACCCAAAATGGTATGACCCAAACACTCGATTGTGAGTACCATGAGGATCATGAGCCATTCGATATAAAATTGCCTTACTTTCAAGAAATTGGTGGAAAATCTCATCAACATGGGCATTGTGAAGTTCGATGATGGAGAAATGGTATACCAAGAGAACCGAGGAATAAAAGTTTTCCAACATCCGCCTTTATGTACTCAAAATGTTTTGAACAATGGGACCGTGGAAGAAACATGTATTTTTAAAGCTAATCTAGAGTAATGTGTAAAACACACTTGTTGCTTCAAGCCTGGAAGCAATAAGATTTCTTTTGAGAAGTAGGCTTGTGTCCAGAATTTTTATTTCAATAAAATGCATCTTTCCAAGTAAATATTTTCATTCTTTACATTTCATACTGAATATTTTTCACTCATGACCATATCATACGAATAATCATCCTTAAGATCATTTATTCTTTGGATTTTTTGCCCACAATGGGCCCCCAGATATCAATGACATGAGCGACGCTGTTGCTGATTCCCTTTTTAGTGAGATATGTAGCTAGAGGGATCTAAGGGCTTTGAAGATGACAAAGATTGCGACTTACTTCCCCAATGGTAGATCCTACCTTGTGAAGTGTCAACAGACGCTATGAACTAACAAAGGAGATGAAGATGGAAGCGTAGCTCCTCGTAGGAATAATGCAAGGCATCGTTGAGTTATTTTTAGAAATTCAAGAGGTTTTCAGACGATCATATCGAGGCATGCCAAACTACTAAAACATGGGTATCTTTGTTAAAGTTGGGGTTTAAAGAACCCATGTTGTACAATGTACCTAGCTAATCAAGAGGCTCTCGCTATTGGTTCACCAAGAAAGGAAATTGCACTGTTATGCCATAAAATACCAAATCGAGGAAGACGTGTGCCTTCTATTTTCCCTATATATGAAGCATGGATGTTAACAAGCCGGCCTCCTCAAAAGCTTTTAGCCAACACCGACTCATATTCATGGTCATTGGTTACCTCACCGAGAGGGTGAAGATCGCCATCGCCAAAATTACAAAGTTTGTCAAAAAAAAACCATTCAAGATTTTTTTGAAAATGGCTGAGACTTGTAAAGGTTGGTATAGAGAAGTTGCCATTTACCCTTTTGGTTCTTTGAACGTAGGCCAGGACCTTTGTCGGGGCATCTTTCCCATTGATTTATGAAAGGGAAACAATTGTTGGGAGATAAGATTCCTTTTCCCAAACTTGGATTGAATTAGATAAAGCGAATGCCTCCCAGAAGCTCGATTGAAAGTATTCACAGGTCAAATATACCAAAAATAGATACGGGCTTGACGAAAAGGTTCACTCAAGAGAATTTTAGGAAGATGACCTAGCATTAAGAGAGATTCTTCTTATCCAAAAGAACTCCAAAGAAAAGTAAATGCCTTATACAAAGAAAGAAGGCACGTTTCTAGGGAAAATGGGTGTTAACCAAGATGGATGGCAAGGACCGCCTAATCCGGTGAGTTTAGATTCAATAAAAAGTTTTCCAAAAAAATGAAAAAACATGAAAAGGAAAAAGAAAAGGAGAGGCCAAGGCGAAAACCCGAAAGGGCTTTGAGACCAAAGGGTATTTGAGTTGAAAACCCGAGAAGGCGACCAAAATTTTGATCGAGTAGGGCATAAAGTAGTCTTGCTACGCTCGAAGAAGTATGTTACGCCTTGGGGCATCGACAAAGTACTCGGATCCCTAAACACATATTAAGCTCAAAATGGTCCTCAAGAAGTTGGAGCAGAAGCTCAAATCTGCAATATCTGGGGCACTTAGTTTCCATTTTACCCATTTTTGTTACTTGTGGTTATTTTATTCCTTTCAAAAAACCACCGATAAAATTCCTTCTTAATTACCTTTGCTAGCATTGATTAATTTGTTTCTTTCGAGCTATGCTCCCAATCAATTTCCTTTTTGTCCATTGTTACAATCTTTTTCAAGCATTTTGCATTGAAATAGCGATTAGTGGACTAATAATACTTTCATAAAAGGAGTTTTGCATATTACTCTAGAAGCTTCGAATAATAAGGACCAAAGCAGACTATTGTTTAGAACTCACTCAGCTCAAGGTTTGGAAATATTGGAGAAAGATGATTATCTCTTTGGACCTTTTATTGGTTGAACGAAATGACAATACATTTCGCCGGTGATACGACCTTGACAGATAACGAGCAATGTCAACCCAAAGAAAGGCAAAGGGATCATTCTAGAAAAGAAAAATGATACTCAGTATTCATGCACATATCGAGCCTACACATCCGGTCATTACACGGTGAATAGTATAATGATCAAATTGATCCTATACCTCGAAGTTACAGCAGGATGGATGGAAAAAACCAAATGTTATTCTCCTAGAGTTGCAGTGAGAGATGCAAACTTTATATCTCAGAAGGTATAGTGGAAGGGACCCTGAAATTACAATGAGCAAGCTTGTTGAGCAGAATATGATCATTGTTTTTGGGCTTTCTATCAAAGATACTAGCTGAACGAGAAAGCATGATAACGCATCGCTGATAGAACCTTAATGAACTACGAGCAATAACGACCCCAAGCATTTAAAAAGGGATCATTTCCTTTTCAAAGCACGCTTAGTTAGGAGCATTCGACTCATTGCATCCTGATCATTGTAAAAAGATCATTATCATAACATTCTGCATTCATGTAAATGTCATCCATATCACACGTAGTTAGGAGCATTTGAGTCATTCCGACCATAGCATCCGCGCCATTTGGCGTAAACACAAGCATATAAAATCGAGTCTACAGGATATGTCCCCAGAGGACGGTGTAGCAACACTATTGAAGATTGTCCTATTACCATCGACCAAAGGTGGAATAGGTTGAAGATTGTCCTATTGCCATCGACCCGGTGGAATAGGTTGAAGATTATCTTATTGCCACCCCACCAGCAGTGGAATAAGTTGAAGATTACCCATTGCCACCGACCGGTGGAATAGGTGAAATACCGAAATCATATTGCCGTCGACGATTGGTGAAATAGGTTGAAGACTGTCCTATTGCCACCGACCAGCAGTGGAATGGGTCAAAATTGTAGATCTTGTCACCCTAACCAAAGTGGGGCAAGATCGGCATAATCTTGGCTCCAACCAAGAGGGAACATGATTTGGGCCACCATCCTATTGCCACACACTGCGGTGGAATAGGTCAAGAATTGTAGGTCCGTGCATACGACCAATAGTGGGGCAAGACCGAATGCAAATCTTGGCTCCCTAACCGAGAGAAAGCATGGTTAAGCTTTAGTCCTATTACTTTAACTAGAAGGAATAGGTCAAGACCAAAGACCTCATCCCTCGAGATGGTAGTAGAAGCGGATCAAGATTGAAGTCTTCCACGAATATAGTAAGGAAGCATATTGGAAAGTTCGATTCGCTCCCTCAAGATGGTAGTGGGGGATCAAGATTGAAGTCTTCCGAAGATAGTAAGGAAGCAAATTGAAAAGTTTAGATTTTGCTCCTTCGAGATGGTAGGGGAGCAGGCTAAAGATTGAAGTCTTCTTGAAGATAGTAAGGAAGCACATTGAAAAGTTCAGATTTCGTTCCCTCAAGATGGTAGTGGGGCAGACTGAAGATTGAAGTCTTCCTGAAGATAGTAAGGAAGCGAATTGGAAAGTTCAGATTTTGTTCCCTAGAGATGATAGTGGAGCAGACTGAAGATTGAAGTCTTCCTGAATATAGTAAGGAAGCACATTGGAAAGTTTAGATTTCGTTCCCTCAAGATGGTAGTGGGGCAGGTTGAAGATTGAAGTCTTCCTGAAGATAGTAAGGAAGCAAATTGAAAAGTTCTGAATTCTCATTTCCTCGACGTTCCAGTGGAGTAGGTTGAGATTACAAATCCCGTCTCCCTGAGTTAACAATGAGGATCAATCATATTCTTTTAAAGTTTCAGTAAGAGAAGATGGAGATTACAAATCTCTTCTCCCTGAATTATTATTTCCTCGAAGTTCCCATGGAGTAGGTTGAGATTACAAATCCCGTCTCCCTGAGTTAACAATGAGGATCAATCATTATTCCTTTGAAGTTTCAGTAAGAGAAGATGGAGATTACAAATCTCTTCTCCCTGAATTCTTGTTTCCTCAAGTTTTCGTGGAGTAGGTTAAGATTACAAATCCCGCCTCCTGAGTTAACAATGAGGTTACATCCTTAATTCTCCAAGTTTCAGAGAAGATGGAGATTACAAATCTCTTCTCCTGAATTCTTATTTCCTCAAGTTCCGTGGAGTAGGTTGAGATTGCAAATCCCGCCTCCAAAGTTAACAACGAGGATAAGTCCTTATTTCTTTGAAGTTTCAGAGAGAAGATAGAGACTACGAATCTCTTCTCCTCAATTCTTATTTCCTCAAGTTCTCGTGGAGTAAGAAGTAAATCAAAGAGATCACCGTGGTCCTTGAGTTTGCAAGGATCGATTGAAGATAGTAGTTTTGACATTCCCGAATGCAAGAGCGGATCAAGATAACAAGTCTAGCAATCGATGTTACAGGAGCGGATTGCGAGGATCAGTCGAAGATATAAGGTGCAATGAGAATAAATTGAGCTACAAGTCCTATCTCACCAAAACAACGGGGATAGGATTGAAACGACGAATCACGGTGGATGAATGGGCTACCAAGAAAAGAGCACCAAAGAAGTTAAGGCCCACCGAGACCAGGGCAAAATGGGTCTTTCTTATGTCTTTGTTTCTATTGCCGTTACACGACAATGAGCAAAGAGGGCATTATGCTGCACCCATTTCACCGGGCCCAACAATGAAAAAAAACAAGCCCAAAATAAACCTAAAACCCAAAACTAACCCTAGCCCAAACAAACCAAAGAAAAAAAAGGAAAATATAACCCTAGCCTTGCAAGCCTGTGGTCTGCTCTCGCACCACGCCTCCACCTGCTCCACTTGCCCACCGCCATCGACATGAGCCGCCACCGACTCACCGCCTCCACTTGCGCCGCAAAATAGAAAAAGGAGAAAAGATGAAGGAAAACAAGAGTACATTTGGCTATAAAGCCGATCCAAGCATTGTAACAGGGACTTTTTTTTTTGATTAAGAGTACTTTGTAAAAAGGACCTTTTTACATGAATACAAACAAAAAAGGAAATTTCAAGGCTAAATACAACAGATCCAAACACAAGAAGAGGAAAAAAGGCCAAAGATTCATTAAAAATCGAAGGAAACAGAGGCCCAAAGGTTTATTTTTTCCTTTTTATTTTCGAAGTTAGTTCTTTTTTTCTTCTTTTCAAGAAACTCATATTATTAAAATATATTTAGTCAAAAAAGATGAAATAAAAAAATAAAAAATTTACCTTTCCTACCACTGTCAGGCGGTGTCGAGCTCTCAAGGCCGCGACGGCTCATGGCAATGACTCACCAAGAACTCACGGATTCTCCTTCGCAGAGAGAAAAAAGAAAGGGAAGAATTTTTTTAAACCGAATGCTCAAATGAATTTTTTCGTAAATTATGGCCTTATATAGCCCTCGAACGACGTCATTTTGGGTGGGTTTTAACCCCAAAACGACGTCGTTTTGGCCTTGACCGATCCGACCGACCCGACCACCAGAGGATCCGTGTTTTTGTTTTTAGGTCTAATTGCTTAAATGGCCCTTCCGCTTTTTGACCTCTTTTAATTAAGTTTTATTATTTTAAAGTTAACCCCACAATTTATTTTGGTTCGCAATTTAGTCCTCGATCTTTCATGTAGCGCTTTTGATGAAGGGGTTTATTGCCATTTTAGTCCCCCCAATCCTTTCGCGCATGTAAATGGATCCCTAGTCTTTCTTTTATTTTAAATTTACCCCGAAATTATGCTTTTTTAATTTAATTTAGTCCTTTTTCTATTGTTTATTTGTTATTATTATTATTATTATTATTATTATTATTATTATTATTATTATTTACTATTATCATTATTTTATTATTAATACTATTATTATATTATTATTTATTTTACTATTATCTATTATTATTACTATTTATTTAATATTATTAATCAACAATTTAGTCCTTTTTCTATTGTTTCTTTGTTATTATTATTATTATTATTATTATTATTATTATTATTATCATTATTTTATTATTAATACTATTATTATATTATTATTTATTTTACTATTATCTATTATTATTACTATTTATTTAGTATTATTAATCAACATTATTTTTGTCACTATCATTTCTTTACCATTATCGTTGATATTAGTATTATTATTACCATATTTATACTTATCTTTATTTTTCATTTTAATACTATTATTATTTAGTTACTTTTCATTTATTTGTTTATTCTTATACTATCTCGTATGCATTTCTATTTTCACTCATATTATATTGTATTTTATGCATGTCTACTTACACTTATGTAGCAATACTATTTTGTCATCGCCATTATTATTCATTATTTTATACATCTACATTCTTATTATTATTTATTAGTATTATTATTCTTATTTCACACCATTATCGTAATCATTTACTAAGTTATTTTATATTTTGCTTTTTATAATCGTTTTGCTTAATGATGTCTTCATTGTTTTAATATATTTATTATCATCATCATTTCTACTATTGTCTTCGTAACGATACTATTATTATTATTATTATCATTATTCGATATCATTGTCATTAGTTTAATACTACATCGTTAAACAAGAACCATCATATTTCATTTAAAAAGATTTTCAATAAAGGCAATGTTTTGTATTTAGAAATTCGGGGAATAGTGCCCTAACGTGCTGGGTTGCTATTTTCCGTTTGACTAAGGAACCTAACATCCTTTTTTAACAAACTTTGTAAATCACGAGATAACTTTGATTACGAGAGATTAAAACATCGTGTCCTAACGTGCTGGATGTGATGTTTATATCTTTTCAGAACAAAGAAATCTCAAATTTTGACTCGAGACTTTTCTCTAAATTAATACGATACGGTGTATTTTATAAAATTGCTACACTCCATTTAAAGGTTTTAAAATAAAGGCAATATTTTTGTATTTAGGAAGTCGGGGAATAGTGCCCTAACGTGCTGGGCTACGATTTTCCGATTGACTAAAACACTAAACACCCTTTTAATAAATTTCAAGAACTCCGAGATAACTTTGATTACGAAGGCTTCGAATATCGTGTCCTAACGTGCGGGATGTGATGTTTGTATCCTCTCGAAACAAAGAAATCTCAAATATCCTAATACATTTTTTTTAAAAAAGATCCGAATTTAAAAATCCTCTCAAACTTCCGACATTAAGACATTAATTAATCACTTTGGTACCGGTTTTGGGCGTGTCGAGGGTGCTAACCCTTCCTCGTATGTGAACAAACTCCCAAACCCGATTTTCAAAACTTCAGACCAAAAACATCATTTCAATAAAACAAAATGTTTTATTAAAATAAAGGTGATCCGATCACACCAAATAAAGGTCGGTGGCGACTCCCGTTTTTTTTTCATTTTTAAAACCCAATTTACGTCAAACCCTTTTTCGTTTTCAAAAAAATGGTTACGACAATGAGATTGAGTACATGTCACATGTTCCATTCTCTTGTGTAATGGGATCTCTCATGTATGTTGTGGTTTGTTCACATCCAGATTTATTATATGCAGTCAGTGCAGTTAGCAGATACATGGCTAATCCCGATAAAGAACATTGGAAAGCAGTTCAGTGGATTTTAAGATACTTAAGAGGTACTACTGATGTTTGCTTACAGTTTCGATGGAAGAACTAGAGATGGAGTCATTGGGTATGTTAATGCTGATTTTTCTAGAGACCTTGATAGAAGAAGATCTCTCACTAGTTATGTCTTTACAATCGGAGGTTGTGCAATCAGTTGGAAAGCTACTTTGCAAACTACAGTCACTTTGTCTACCACTGAAGCCGAGTACATGGCGATTACTAAGGCTTGTAAAGAAGCTATTTGGTTGAAGGGACTCTTTAGTCATGAGCTCACTGAAGACCTTCAAATCAGCACCGTATTTTGTGACAGTCAGAGTGTCATCTTCCTTACAAAAGATTAAATGTTTCATGAGAGAACAAAACACATTGATGTTCGGTATCATTTTGTTCGTGATATTATTGCTCGTGGTGATATTGTTGTGAGAAAAATTAGTACTCATGAAAATCCTGCAGATATGATGACTAAGTCACTTCCTATAACCAAGTTTGAGCATTGCTTAGACATGGTTGGTGTTCATTGTTGAAGTTAAACCCTTGAGGGGTTTTATGGAAGAGGTGGGGAACTTGTTCGTTGAGAGTTCGCGATGAAGAACTTGTTCATTGAGAATTCGTGTCAAGGAGGAGATTGTTAGAATTAAGTAACCCGAATCCTTATTTAAATAAAACAAATGGTAAAATAAAATAAAAGAAAAATCTCTATAGAACTACACTTCTTTTATTTTATTTTAAATAAGGTTTTTTAAACCTTATTAAACTCCATCTATTTGATATTGATTAGAATAAGGTGTTTCAATCTTACTACACTCCTATTAGAATATAGTTTTACAAGTCTATAAATAGATATAGTCTATTCCTCTTGTAATTATTTTTGAATTCGACATAGTGAATTTTCTTCTCCTCTGCCCGTTGTTTTTTCCCGAAAGGGTTTCCACGTAAAATCTGTGTGTTCTTTATTTTATTTCTCTTTTTTCTTTGCGATATATTATCATTACCGACGTTATATACTTTTCACAAGGCAAATGAAAAACCGGGCACTTGGTTAAATATACTAAATAGTTTGTTTCAGTTAATGTAATAATAATGGGAAAAAAGAATTTTAGTAGAGCCAGCAATGCCAAAATATGCAATTCAACCTTCTTTCATTTTCATTGCCTGCTAATGATTTTAGGAATATTTTAAGTATTAGTATTTATAGTATATATTAAAAATAGTTTTTTTTTTTTGCGAATTTTATTGCATTTAGTTAACATATTATTTATTGTCATAATCAGTCGTTAATTTTGCATAAAAAAAAATCAATCCTTAATTTATAACTTCAAAAAGGTAAATTGGGCAAGTTAGCTAACTGCCTTACTGGAATCGTAATTCTGTCGATTTATTTCTGAGTTTTGAGTGTGTAACTCAATATTCACCCTAGATAATAAATAACAATTAATGAGCATTTGCTTACAATAGTTTAAAAGTGTAGATATTGCCAGACAATTATGAAAATTAATCTTGTATACCTAAATTGCTTAAGATAACCTTAACCTCTTACTTTTAATCTTCTTGTAATTTAGCCTCCAATTTTTTGTTTCGAAAAAATTAAATTTGAAGCTAAGAGATTATCCAAATATTTTAACCTATAACTTGTATTGCACGATGAAGAAAAAAAATTCAGGTGTTGTGCTCTTTATTTTAATGAAGTAGATTAAATCTTAAATTTAAAGTTTAGATTTATTCATTTTGATTCTAAAGGTTAAAAACAATTTGGTTCTCGTTGTTCTTATTTTAATAGTTTTCACTATAGTTACATAAGTCCAAACTCATATAAATGCAAAAATTAAAAAAAAATCAACAATTTTTAAATTTCAAGACTCCGTTAGATTTCAGGAAATATATGATAATTTTCGTTTTTTTAAATGAAAACATTAAAAAATGTGTTTGGCTGAAAAATTTTAAACCATATTTTTTGAAAATATATGAAAATAGGAAATAGAGTTGTAAGTACTTTAGTATTAAATGAAATAATTTGGTTGTACCAAAAGTAGAATGAATTCCTTCATGCATGGATTTATAACCTCCTTTTCTTCTCATAATTTCATAATTTAAATGTTTCAATTCTGATTTTTATGTGGTAGATAGGTGGGAAGTAATACTTAAACACTAAACAACTATTTGTTTTAATTTTCAATACATATCTTACCAAACCCAACCAATTTTTCTCTCCAAAATTCAACATTCTAATAACAATGGAAAATAAAAATAAAAGGGGTAATCTCTTGAATTTTATTGATAGATCTCAAAAGTGTATATATATCTATATAGTAGTAGTTATTTAGGAATCAAATTGCTAAAAGCTAATATCCCATTAGGAATTAAATTGTTAAGAGATAATATCTCATTAGGAATTAATTTGCTAAGAGATAATATCACATAATAATATTCTACCACCCCCTTTAAGTTGGAGCATATAGATCATAAATGCCCAACTTGCTGAGAAAATATTCAAATTGTGGTTTATCAAGCACCTTTATAAAAATGTCAACCAACTGAATGGAGGTCAAACCATAAAAAGTGCAACCAACTCATCTTGGATTGCATCCTTAACAAAGTGACAGAAGCCATTGACCCATACACAGCCTCAGCAGAAAAATAGGAAATAGTATGTTGTTTCTTAGTTTTCCAGGAAATAGGATATTGTCCTAGAAAGATACGCCAGCTAGTAAGCGAACGTCAAGTTAACGGACAAGCAACCCAATTCGAATCACATCATTCTTTCAAGGACAAATCACTATCAGATCTCAAAAGAATCCCTTGGCTGGAGAGCCTTTGAAGTATCGAACAACACATAGAGCCGCGTCCCAATTCTCTTACCTCATCTCATGCATAAACTAGAATAAGACATGAACTGAGTATGCCAAATCAGGTTTGGTCACTGCCAAATAAATCAAATGACCCATTAACCGTCTGTATTGCTCAGGATCAGACAAAACCATCCTTGTAACATTCACTAATTTATGATTTTGCTCTATTGGCTATCTGCGAGCTTTGCTCCCAAAAGACCTATGTCGAAACCATTTTAAAATCATGTTTAGAAAAATGGGGATCGACTTTAAAAACAAAAACGAATGGGAGTCGCCACTAATCTTTTTTAATTAGGTGTGATCGGATCACCTTGTAAAACGTTTTATTCTAAAACATTTAATTTTGGTCTACGAAAAACCAGAAAATCGGTTCGGGAGTCGGTTACGTACGAGGAAGGATCAACACCCTCGTAACGCCCAAAAATTGGTACCTAATCGATTGAATCATGTCCAAATGTTTGAAATTTAAAAAACTATTTAAAAATATGATTTCTAAAAAACTTTGAGTAATCTAGGTTAAAATTCGAGACTTCCTTGTTCCGAAAGAATATAAACATCACATCCAGTACGTTAGGACACGATATTTAAGAACCTCCGAAATCAAAATCGTCTCATTATTTACAAAACTTGAAAAGGGTATTTAGATATTTAGCCAAACAAAAAATCGCAATCCAGTACGTTAGGGCACTATTTCTCGAATTTCTAAATACCAAAACATTGCCTTATTTTAAAAAGTTTTTTTTTAAAAAATGATAATTTGGCAAAATGGATTTTTGTTTAAATAACAACAAAGTAAAAACATTGTATTTATATACTATCAACATACATATTAAAGGCAATTACAATTGCATTAACATTTAATATAAAACAATAACATATCATACAAAATGCAATAAATGATAATTCCTATACTAAAGTTATTTACAAAAATTTAATGAGGATTAGACAAATATAATGAATCAACACAATTAATTATGAACATATAAATAATATAAACTATGTATAAAATATATAATGATTTAAAATATAAAAAGAATATTGTGAACGAAATATTTTGTAAATACCTTTAACTAAATATATGATATAATATAATATTATATAAAAATTTTAAAATATATAATATAGTATATAGATATTAAAATAATTTCGTAAATAAATTAAAATAAAATAATAGTAATAAAATAATATGTAAATTTTTTATAATGTAAGTAAATAATAATAATAATTTATACAATAGAAACAATAATTTATAAATAAATCGGGGGTTAAATTGTAATATAAGTAAACCGTCAAGGTTAATTTCATAAATATGGAAAACTAATCGAATCAATTTAAAAATGATAGGATTGCGGAAGGACTAAATAAATAAATAAACCATTAGCATAAAAATGCGAGGATCTTTTTTCGTCATCGGTCGGTGCCATGGATCCTACCAAGGTAAAAGGCGTCATTCTGTTTTAGTTATATATATTATTTTCATTACCAAAAAAACCATTTCCACCCAGTTTTAAAAAAAATTCCGAAATATTCTCTAAAGTTTTCATCCTCCAACCCAGACTCCGATCGCTGGTTTTGGAGCCACGCACCCCACGCGCATCCACGGCCGGTGGCCGGAGGCCTAAAAACTCCGAATCCGATCGCTTCCGAAAGGTAAACGCTCTCCCTTTTTACTTCTTTAAACAGTGGTTATATATGCAATAAATAAATAATAATAATAATAATAATAAAATAACAGTATGAAATTTAAAGAAATCACCTCGGTGAACTCAATTTTTATTTCTTTGAGTTTGTGACAATGCTTTCGACCTACAAATTTTTGTGTTTGTATCTTTTCTGAAAATAATCTCTCGTATGTGTGTATTTTTCTCTCTTCTCCAAAAAAAATCCTCTGTTACATGTTTTTTCACCTGGGTTTTATAACCAAAAAAAAAAAAAATAAATTAAAAAAATGGAAAAGATATCTTTTCGTATCTTTTCATTTCTGTGTTTTCCTATTTTGCTATGATTTGTTCCCTTTTTGCTATTTATTTCTTTCCTTTGCAGGTTTGAAATCTCGCGACGGTGGTGATTCAAGCATGAATCAAGGCACGAGGGCCGAACGAGGCGGTGGCACGACGATTGGTTTCCATCCAAAGCGACGTGACTGTTGAGCTCCTGTTGGATGATGGTTAGGTAATCTCTGCTTGCGGTGCGAAGGTGACTTAGGGTTTCAGGAAACCCTAAGTTTCTGCTGGGCTTGTTTGGTTCTTGGGTCTTGTGAATGGGCTCGGGTAATTGGGTAGTTTAGGGTATTTGGTTAAAAACTATAAATGGACAGTTTATTTGGTTTATTATTAGCCCGGGCAAAATGGGCTCTTACAGCTGCCCTTCTTTGCTCATTGTCGTGTAACAAGAATAGAGCAAAGACAATAAAAGGACCAATTTTGACCGGTTTTGGCCAAGCCTCGACCTCTTGATCATCGCTTTCTTCAAATGATTCCAACTACACTGTAGCTTCAATGGCATTGGAATAAAATCTTCTATCTTTAGTTTACTCCACTGTAACTTCAGGGAGATAAGACTAAAGAGTCTTCAATCTACTTCCCACAACTTTAGGAATATAAGATCTTCTGTTTCCAATTTGCTCCACTGCAACTTCAGGGAGATAAAATCTTCTGACTTTAGTCTACTTCACTACAACTTCAGGGAGATAAGACTAAAGTGTCTTCGATCTGCTTCCCACAACTTTAGGAAGATAAGATCTTCTGTTTTCGATTTGCTTCACTACAACTTTAGGGAGATAAAATCTTCTGACTTTAGTCTACTCTACTGCAACTTCAGGGAGATAAGACTAAAGCGTCTTCGATCTGCTTCCCACGACTTTAGGAAGATAAGATCTTCTATTTTCGATTTGCTCCACTGTAACTTCAGGGAGATAAAATCTTCTGACTTTAGTCTACTCCACTGCAACTTCAAGGAGATAAGACTAAAGCGTTTTCGATCTACTTCCCACAACTTTAGGAAGATAAGATCTTCTGTTTTTGATTTGCTCCACTGCAACTTCAGGGAGATAAAATCTTCTGACTTTAGTCTACTCCACTGCAACTTTAGGGAGATAAGACTAAAGCGCTTTTGATCTGCTTCCCACAACTTTAGGAAGATAAGATCTTCTATTTTCGATTTGCTCTACTATAACTTCAGGGAGATAAAATCTTCTGACTTTAGTCTACTCCACTGCAACTTCAGGGAGATAAAACTAAAGCGTCTTCGATCTACTTCTCATAACATTAGGAAGATAAGATCTAAAACTTCACCAATATCGCTATACCGTCTACCCTGTAGACTCAGTTTTATGTGTCATGAATGCGACGTGTCATGAAGATGATTAGAATGCATTGACATGAACAAATCAAATGCTCCTAATAAAATTTGCTATGATACAAAAGTGTTATGAGCATGATTCTTACTCTAGGTATTATCACTCATTTGTTCTTCCTTTCTGTTCATTAATCACATTTTGCTTGACCGACTTATCTCAGTGTAATTTCGAGTCAACTTTACTTGGATCTTGAGAACACAAGGCTTGCTCCATCATACCATATTGAGAGTCGAAACTCTTTCAATCTAATCCATCTATAAATTTCAAATTCAACCCATTCCACCACGATTTAAGGTTTCTTAGTTCACCCTACCACCCCAAATGTCATGATCTGATGACATCACGTCTATTTATCAAATGGACAAAGAATTCAGAGAAATAGTCTCTATCCAGACTTTTCTTTTACGTACATGGAAATTCTAAACAATTGTCTTGTTTTGGTTCTTTGTCTTATCTAGAAATTTCCAAAGTAATATGTAAAACTTCTCTTTTGTGAAATTATTAGTTCGTCAATCATTATTTCAATGCTACACATTTATGAATAATAGGTAACAAATAAATTGATCACAAAGGAAGGATTAAAATTTGAATAAATTTATAAAAGAATACAAAGAAAAATTATCTGGAACATATCTTTGAGAAGAAAAAGAATCCAAAGATAGTAAAATTAATAAGACAAAAAATCAGATGCCCTAGATATCGCAGATTGAGCTTTCATATACAACTTTCATGAAGACTGCCTTGAGTTCAACATGTGTTTAGAAGATCCAAGGTATTTTGTTGATGCCCCATTATGCAATATTCTCTCTTACATTGTTGTTTTAGGTGTAGCAAATGACCGTTCGTTCGTGCAGAATTTGAGTCGCCCTTTTCGGGTTTTCAACTCAAAACCCCTTTGGTCTCAAGGCGCCCTTTGCGGGTTTTCGCCTTGGCCTCTTTTTTTTTTAGGAATTCAGAGCGCCCTTTGTGGGTTTTCACTTTGGCTTCCTCTTTTTCTCAAGCAAAGTATTTCTTTACTAAATCTGAGTTCACAGGATTGGGTAAAGTTTTCCCATCCATCTCAGTCAACATCAATGCTCCTCCAGAGAAAGTTTTCTTCACTACGTATGGTCCTTCCCAATTTGGCATCCATTTTCCTCTAAAATCCTTTTGTATTGGAAGGATCTGTTTCAACACGAGGTCCCCCTCATGAAACTCTCTTGGGTGAACTTTCTTGATATAGGCTCTCATCATTCGTTTCTGGTACATCTGACCATGACGAATAGCTCTTAATCTCTTTTCTTCAATCAAGTTCAACTGATCATACCAAGCTTGAATCCATTTAGCTTCATCCAACTTTATTTCTGATAGCACACGAAGAGAAGGAATTTCAACTTCGATGGGTAGGACGGCCTCCATCCTATAAATCAATGAATAAGGTCTTGCCCCAGTAGAGGTTCTGACAGACGTCCAATAAGCATAAAGTGCAAATGGTAGTTTCTCATGCCAATCCTTGTAAGTCTCAGTCATTTTCCCCACTATCTTCTTGATGTTTTTGTTAGCCGCTTCCACTGCCCCTTTCATTTTCGGACGATATGGAGACGAGTTATGATGTTTGATCCCAAATTGGTTACAAATTTCTGCTATCTAACTAGTATTCAAGTTTAGCACATTGTCTGATATAATCCTCTCAGGCATTCCATATCGACAAATAATCTCCTTCTTTAAGAATCTACTAACTGCTGATTTAGTAACACTAGCATATGAAGCGGCCTCTACCCATTTCGTGAAGTAGTCAATTACCACGAAGATGAATCGGTGTCCATTTGAAGCTTTTGGTGAGATTAGACCAATAACATCCATCCCCATATGGAAAAAGGCCACGGGGAAGTCATAATATGCAAAAGCGACAGAGGCACATGAATTTTGTCTCCGTAAATCTCACATTTATGACATCTCTTGGCATAGTTGATACAATCTTCTTCTATAGTAGACCAATAATATCCAAATCTCATTATCTGCCTGGCCATCGTGAATCCATTAGCATATGTTCCACAAACGCCTTCATGAACTTCTTCAAGGATTTGCTTAGCTTCAACAGCATCAACACATCTCAATAGCACTTGATCTTTTCTCTTTTTGTATAAGATATCTCCATCCAAGACATAATTAGAGGCCATTCTTCTTAGAGTCCTTTTCTCATTCTCTGTGGCATTCTCCGGGTATTCATGATTTTTTACGTATCGCAATACATTATGATACCAAGGATGGTTATCTCTTTTCTCTTCCTCTATGTCGTAACAATGGGCTGGGACTTCAACAATACTCATCTGAATAGGCCTCATATCTTCTAGTTTATTTACTTTGGTCATAGAAGCCAAAGTTGCCAATGCATCTGCCATCTGATTTTCATCGTGTGGAAGGTAATTGAAAGTAATGTCGTCAAATTCCTCAATCAATCCCAGAACTATTTTTTGATAATCAACTAGTTTAGGATCTCTTGTCTCCCACTCTTCTTTAAGCTGGTAAATTACCAAGGCAGAATCGCCGTATACTTCTAGCACTCTGATCTTGCATTCTAAGGCTGTACGAAGTTCCATGATACATGCTTCATATTCTGCCATGTTATTTGTGTAGTCAAAATCCAATCTACATGTGAATGGATAATAATCACCACCAGGGGATACCAACACTGCCCTAATTCCATTTCTCATAGCGTTAGATGCTCTATCAAAATTCATTTTCCACCGACAGTCCTCAATATTTGCCACATACATCAATTCCTCGTTTGGGAAATCAAAGCTCAAGGGTTCATAATCGTCCAAAGCTCTACTAGCCAAAAAGTCTGCTATTACACTTCTTTTTATAGCCTTTTGGTTCACGTAGACTATATCAAATTCAGATAGTAGAATCTGCCACCAATCCATTCTTCCATTCAAGGCAGTGGATTCCATCATGTACTTTAACGGGTCAAGTTTGGAAATCAACCATGTTGTGTGATATAGCATATACTGCCTCAACCTTCTAGTTGTCCAAATCAAAGCGCAACACAATTTCTCGATTGACGAATACCTCATTTCACAATCAGTGAAATTTTTACTGAGATAATATATCGCCCTTTCTTTCCTTCCTGACTCATCGTGTTGTCCAAGCACACATCCCATAGAACTTTTGAATACTGACAAAAAACAATATCAATGGTTTATCAGGATTAGGTGGAGAAAGTACTGGTGCGTTTGACAAATACTTTTTGACTTTGTCAAAAGCTTTCTGGCATTTATCATTCCATACCCCTGGATTGTGTTTCTTGAGAAGACGAAATATGGGATCACATTTTTCAGTTAATTGTGAAATAAACCGGGCAATTTAATTCAACCTTTCCAGAAAACCTCGAACTTCTTTCTGAGTGCGCAGTGGAGGTAATTCTTGTATCGCTTTGACCTTGCTTGAGTCAACTTCTATTCCTTTCTTACTGACCACAAATCCTAGTAACTTTCCTGATCGAGCTCCGAAAGTACACTTTGCTGGATTGAGTTTCAATTGAAATTTCCTCAATCTCAAAAATAACTTCTTCAAGACTTCAATGTGCTCTTTCTCTGTTCGAGATTTGACAATCATATCATCAACATATACCTCAATTTCCTTGTGCATCATATCATGGAACAATGTTACCATGGCTCTTTGATATGTTGCCCCAACATTCTTCAGTCCAAAAGGCATTACTTTATAGCAAAAGGTACCCCAAAGTGTTATGAAGGTAGTTTTCTCCATATCCTTTGGGTGCATCTTGATTTGATTATATCCTGAAAAGCCATCCATGAAAGAAAATAATGAAAATCCTACTGTATTATTCCACTAACGTATCAATATGCGGCAAAGGGAAATTATCCTTTGGGCTAGCTTTGTTTAGATCTCTGTAATCTACACACATTCGGACCTTTTCATCTTTCTTAGGGACTGGAACAATGTTGGCAACCCATTCAGAGTACTTGACCTCTCATAGAAAATCGGCATCAAACTATTTCTAGACTTCTTCCTTTATTTTCAATACTATATCAGGCCTCATCCTTCGTAGCTTTTGCTGAACTGGCTTGCATTCTTCTCTGATGGGAAGGCGATGCACCATAATATTAGTACTTAACCCAGGCATATCTTGGTATGACCACGCAAAGACATCTTTGAACTCTCACAATAACTCAATGAGATCTTGTCTTGTCTTCTTGGCTATAAGCGTCCCAATTTTCACAACTTTTCCCTCTTCTAAAGTTATGTTCTCTATTTTTCTTCATGGGGAAAAATTTGTTTCTCCTCTTGGTTTACCATTCTCAACAAGTTTTGAGATAAATTGCAATCTCGATCATCTTCAAAATCTTGAGATTCCTCTAAACACATATCCTGCTCAAAATGGACTTTTGAATCCATAATATCGTTGCTCATGCCATTGATATCTAGGGACCTGGGTGCGAAAAAATGTACAATGAATTTTGGGACAAATATTCACATGATATGAATGCAAGAATATACAATTTTGAGAAGAAATTAGAATGTCAAAAGAATAAAATGAAAGAATCTTTACTCAAGTTAATTATCCAAAATGTATTTTATTGAAATAATAAGTTCTGAACATAAGCCTATTTCTCAAAGAGATCTTTATTGTTCCTAGGCTAAAAAACAACAAAGCGTTCTGAATATTACTCTGTGTAATTCCTAAAAATTACAGGGAGCTCCTCTGCAGTCCAATTGTCTAGAACGCTTCCAGGTTTATAAGGGCAAATGCTCATCAGGTTCTTTTGTTCTATTCCTTCCTCATATATGGCATTGATGTGAGGACTTTCCAATAACCCTCTCTCAGGGTGAATTATCCCTCCTGATACAAAGGTCTGGGATATGTGCGACAATATCATTGGTTTCCACTGGGCATCTTCTCCACTCAAACATACCTTTCTCCTCTCCTGCTTCTTCTCTATGTCCTTCCTTCTTTGTCTAACATCTGGCCTGAAACCCAAGCCAAAACGATCCCTCTTCTCTTTTATTAATGGCACTTAGATCTCCTTGGATGTATCTGCTCAATCCTTTCCATGGAAAGGCTCCTTTCCCCACCATCATTTGTAGACCCATCCTCATGGCCTTAGACATCTTAGGCACAAGGACTTTACTCCCTTCTGAGATGAATGTTGTATTGACAAACTCTAAAGAGCGGAAAGAACATTCAACGGCCTCCTCATTTGTCTCTACATATGGCGCGTCATTGGTAACAGTCGCTATAATGTCCTCTTCCGCATTTATAGTGACCAGTCCACCATCTGTCACCAACTTTAATTTTTGATGAAGAGATGAGGCATCGCCCTCTTGAATGAATCCATGGCCTTCCCAGCAAGTAATTGTATGAGGGCTTTATATCCATCACTAGAAAGTCCACCTCATATGTGTTTGGGCCAATCTGTAAAGGTATGTCAATTCTCTCTATTACCCTTCTCTCAAGACTGGCCAAACGCCTCACTATGTTTTGGCACGCCTTAATGTGAGAACTATCTATTGGCAACCTCTTTAGTGTCGACAATGGTAGAATATTCAAGGCTGACCCATTTTCAATCAACATGCTTGGTAAAGTATATCCTTTGCAACGAGTAGTTATATGTAAAGCCTTAGTCGACCCCATACCCCTAGATGGAATCTCATCATCACTGAAGGAAATAAAATTGTCGACACTTATGTTACTAACTAATCGGTCAAGTTTATTGACAGATATGTCTTTAGTAACATATGTCTCATTCAACACCTTCATCAGAGCTTCTCGATGAACTTCTGAACTTAAAAGTAAAGTTAACACTAAGATACGGGCCGATTGTTTACACAATTGCTCCACCACACTATATTCACTGTGCTTTAAAAATTTCAAAAATTCTTTAGCCTCTTCTTCTTTCACAGGTACATTGATGAGGTTTTCTAGCTCTTCTTCAGGCTCGATTAGCACATCCCTTGCCTTTGATGGTTCCATTCTGACATTTACCGAGTCATTGCATCTCCCACTTTGTGTATAAGATCTCTCTTTGGTCCTTCTTGGAAGTATTAGCTGAGATTTTTATTCCCGATGTCACTATGTTACAATTGTAAGTCCATGGAACCATTTTGTTATCCTTATAAGGAAATGATACAGGTCTATGAATTATGACTTTAGGCTTGATTTGTGTTCCACCTTCTATATTCCTCGGTTGGGAGATAATGATTTTCGGATAATTGACTTTTTGACTTGTCAATTCTCTCTCGGTGGCATGTATATGTCCCTCCTCTGAGCCTTCTTCATAAAACTCTAGCTTCTTATTATCCATAAAGCTTTGTACCAATGCCCGAAACCTAGCACATTCTTGGATTTCATGTCCATCAGCTTCATGGAATTCACAGTAGTTCCTTGGTTCATCATTTCTTTCCTCGAGACTTGATTTTATTAGCCCATTTCTTGCCATTTCCCTCCAAATTATTTTTAACAGGGTCTTTACTTCGAGATATCCCCCTTGGTCCTTCTTATTAGATTTTCCCCAATCGCATTTACTTTCTTATCCCCATGATTTGGCAATGGGTTCTCCGCATTGGGTGTATCATTCAACTCAATAACTCTCAACTTAAGAAGCTTCTCAACTACCCTCTTAAAGGCATTACAATTTTCTATTGAATGCCCCGTTATTCCTGCATGGTAATCACATTGAGCGTTAGAGTCGTACCATTTAGGATACGGGGGTTGTAATGGCTGTAAATAAAAAGGGGACACTATACGTTCCTCTAACAAAGTATAATACAGCTCCTTATACGTCATAGGGATTGGCGTAAATTGAATTTTGTCAGCATTTTGTTTGGGAACTGATTCCTGTCTTGTCGCCCCTTGTTGCCCAGTAGTAACTACTTTTGGCTGATTAATAGTAACTACCTTTGAATACCTTTTGTTATACGTACTCACACTGTTTACCCTCACTCTCTTTTTTCCTAGGAGCAGATCTCTTAGTGGTTTCTCCTGCTTCGATCTTGCCACCCTTTATGGCATTTTCGATCATTTCTCCTGCCATAACTATATCTGCGAAGCTCTTGGTGGTGGTTCCTATCATGTGAGTGATTAATGGCACTTTTAGAGTGTTGATAAATAGCATAGTGGTCTCTTTCTCCAAAAGAGGTGGTTGAACTTGCATGGCTATTTCCCTCTATCTCTGCGCATATTGCTGAAGCTTTCATTTGCCATTTTTTCCATGTTTTGCAACATGATTCTATCAGGCGTCATGTCCATTACATGATTATACTGCCTCATGAAAGCTTGAGCTAAGTCTCTCCATGAACCAATATTTGTACGGCTCAGTTGATTATACCATCTAGAAGCTACCCCGTCAAACTATCTTGAAAATAATGAATCATGATCTGATCATTGTTTACATGTCCAGTCATGCGCCTACAGAACATAGTGATGTGGGCTTCAGGGCAAGTAGTTCCATTATACTTTTTAAATTTCGACATCTTGAATTTGTGAGGAAGCACCAAATCTGGGACCATGCTCAAATCCTTGGCATCAATACCGTAATGATGGTCGATGTTTTCCAAAGCCTTAAATTTTTCCTTCAACTACCTACAGTGATTCTCTAACTGTTTTGCAGATTCAGTTTTGATTCCTCTCCTTCAACCATGTCTAAGTTAGGGACAATAGGATTGGTTGGGTTGTCTCCTGGGTTGGATCCCATACCAACTTGAAAATTCGTAGGCATTCCAGTGTTAGCTTGCCCTTGCTGAGGCGTTATTGTGACAGGTGGCCTTCTGGGGTATTCTTCATGTGTTGGAGTAAATCCTCTAGGGAAATCCTCATTGTCCTCAGTATTGACCATAGGACCTTTTGCTTTTTCTACTATCCCATTCATCATCTGGGCCATCTGGGCCATCCTGTTCTTTTGGGACTCTAACATTTGGTCCCTCATCTCCTGTTGAAGCTTTGCCATCTGCTCTTGCATCTAGTCTTAAATGTCTCTCTGGAATTGTTCCATTCTTTGGTCCATTTTCCTTGATTTTGCTCGTGTACCGTAAGGATGTTCAACTTTCAAATTTTTTTTTCTCTCTCTTATAATTTAAACTAATTAGACTCTTTCTATGAATTTGAATGCATATGATGTTATGTAATACAAATGCATGAATGCAAAGAGGCATCGATTTTGATCAACTTCATTGTAGAAAACTTTATTAGAAAACAAATTCTTTTACATAAAATGGATTACAAATAAGCTTTCGCCCTAGGTCCTAAAGTCTTAATTTTTCCTAATAACGAAACTAGCTCTTGATTATGATTGGACTGTAGCTCATACTCCATGCTCAATATGTCGGCCTGCACTGCTAAAGTCTGTAGGTGATCAGCTACCTCTTGAATCTGAACTATGGCTTCCCCAATGAGATAATCCCGATTTTTGACTTGAACATGTAAATGATGGAGTTCTTCCTTCAAATGCCCCTCTCTTGTTTCAAGACACTCGATCCGAAGTTCACAACTGTGCAGTGCTGATTATAGCTCTTCAATTCCACCCTTCATTTCTTCAATCTTTTTTAGGCTTAATTCTAACTCGATCACGGAATTACGGCTCCGGTAATGATGAAGGGACCGCCCAAGTTTGGCTACTCTAGCTTGCAATTCTCCTTTTTCATTTAAATTTTTTGCTAAGTTCTGTTGCATCTCTCGAAACTTTCTCTCCCAATAGTCAGCTTTGGCCTTTTCCTCTTGAACCTCTTGTTGCCACTGTTGCGAAGTCTTTCCCAATCCAGCATTTTTTATTGTCAGTCGCATCTTTTTATATTCGATCTTTAAGCCATCTCGATCTTCCTTAATCTTTCTCTTTTCCTTTCTTACTTTCTCGGCTTCAGATTTCTAAGCATCCACCTCCATCTTCAAATACATTTTCTCTTCTTCGAGCTTTTCTATCCTTTTTCAAACTCTGAACTCTGCTTTTTGAAATCTTATTTTATCATCTCCAGCTCTGATGGGACTACTCGTAAGTATTCTTCCATCGATTGAGCACCCTCTGATCTTGGCATAGGGAGATTGTCATTAACTCTTCTACTCAACCACTTACTATATTCTGGGACTATCATAGATCCTCGAGTTAATATCTTCATACGACGAGCTTGCTGCCATGCCTCAAAGATCTCTCGAATCTTCTTTTTATAATTATCCCCTTGATATGAGAATTCACTTTGAACTAACCCATGTGTCACTGGTACGAATTATCTTGCTTTGTATTGTCGTAGTGCGAGCAACGGTGTATACCTAATAGCTCTCCAAATTTCAGGCAAAGGCACCCAATCAAGTTTTCCACACCGATAAAGGACTTCATCAGGGATCAACCAAGGGGCTTTCCATTCAACATCCTCGTCATGAAGATTACATAAGAGCGCTGTCCAATTTTTCTCCGATATATCATTTCTCTTTGGGGTAGTCATTATCTATCTTAATGGCGAATAATTTTCTGAGAAGACCTGATAGGAAACTTTATCTATCTTCCAAAAATGACTGTGGAACCAAGCTAACAAAAGCTGCGCACAACCTATGAATCTACCTTCACCAGCTCTCCTACATGCTTTCAATGATCGAAATATTTCAGCCAAGATTGTAGGAACAGGCGTGACCTGTTTATCAAGTAAATGAAAAATATCTGAAACCGCTTCATCCACATATCCCAATGCTTTTTGGAAAATTACTAACCCATATATACTCAAAGCAAAAACATCTATCTTTTTCTTCATATCAGGATGCACTAAGATCAAGTCTTTCAGAGCTTTCTAGGGAATGCACTTACTTTCACCTTTTTACTAATTCTTGCCGCGACCAACGCGCTCACTCATCCCCGTAATACTCATCATCTTTCTCAAAAAGGTCAGAACAGTAGCAACCTTCAAGTAAACTTTATCTACTAGAATTCCAAGACATCGCAATAAAGTTGTATACTCTTCTATCGTAGGTACTAAATCAACTTTTCCAAAAGTAAAGCAACTATACGATGAATTTCAATATTGAGTAATAGCTCGAAATAAATGTGGATCTACCTGAATGTCCAACAAGTATGGTAAGTCTTCATAGCTGCTGTAAAACAACTGCTTGCTCTCTTCGCTCTATTGATCCCATATCTCTCTTAACTCTCGAAGATCATTCTGTGTCACACTGATGCGAGTATAGTCCCATAATTCTAATGTATGCCCCTCAATTAGACTATCCCTTTTTCTAGTTGCGTTTGCTCTAACCACTTATTGACGGTTGCATTGTCCTCCACTTTATCAAGGAACCCGTTCTCCATAACCAACATTCTAACTTAGAAACTGACCGTGGATCGATACCTCTTAGGAATATGAAATGACATGCACAAAAATAAACACAACCAATTAGTATCATGGAATAAAATATGAATAAAATACCTATCTTGGTTACTACTAAAGTTCGGCATAGCTCTACCTAAGGTGGGCTCTTAGGGTTTACTATATGCGATTTTGATCTAAAGTTGAGGTACCTGAACCAGCAGATTCCTCGATCCTCACCCATTATAGGCTCATATGGATCGAGTTTGGTTCAGGGGAATACATTTCCCTATGGCTGCATGGAGGTGAAAACCTCACGAAGACATAGGTACGGATGTATCCCGAAAGTGATTCACTATCATGCACGGAGGTGAAAACCTTACGAAGGAGTAGCTTCTCACTCCCACTTAAGGGTGTGACCACGACGGTCATGCAGAGCAATATATTTAAAACCACATGCAATAAAACCATATGCAATAAAAGAATCATAATTTTTAAACAAGATTTTTAAATTTCGAACATAAGGACATGAAACTATCAATTTTTGGCTTGACTCTCTTATTAGTCCCCAGTGGAGTCGCCAAGCTGTCGAAACCATTTTAAAATCATGTTTAGAAAAATGGGGATCGACTTTAAAAACAAAAACGAATGGGAGTCGCCACCAATCTTTTTTAATTAGGTGTGATCGGATCACCTTGTAAAACATTTTATTCTAAAACATTTAATTTTGGTCTACGAAAAACCAGAAAACCGGTTCGGGAGTTTGCCACGCACGAGGAAGGATCAACACCCTCGTGACGCCCAAAAATTGGTACCTAATCGATTGAATCATGTCCAAATGTTTGAAATTTAAAAAACTATTTAAAAATATGATTTCTAAAAAACTTTGAGTAATCTAGGTTAAAATTCAAGACTTCCTTGTTCCGAAAGAATATAAACATCACATCCAGTACGTTAGGACGCAATATTTAAAAACCTCCGAAACCAAAATCGTCTCATTATTTACAAAACTTGAAAAGGGTATTTAGATATTTAGCCAAACAAAAAATCGCAACCCAGTACGTTAGGGCACTATTTCTCGAATTTCTAAATACCAAAACATTGCCTTATTTTAAAAAGCTTTGTTTTTAAAAAAAATTATAATTTGGCAAAAATGGATTTTTTGTTTAAATAACAACAAAGTAAAAACATTGTATTTATATACTATCAACATACATATTAAAGGCAATTACAATTGCATTAACATTTAATATAAAACAATAACATATCATACAAAATGCAATAAATGATAATTCCTATACTAAAGTTATTTACAAAATTTAATGAGGATTAGGCAAATATAATGAATCAACACAATTAATTATGAACATATAAATAATATAAACTATGTATAAAATATATAATGATTTAAAATATAAAAAGAATATTGTGAACGAAATATTTTGCAAATACCTTTAACTAAATATATGATATAATATAATATTATATAAAAATTTTAAAATATATAATATAGTATATAGATATTAAAATAATTTTGTAAATAAATTAAAATAAAATAATAGTAATAAAATAATATGTCAATTTTTATAATGTAAGTAAATAATAATAATAATTTATACAATAGAAACAATAATTTATAAATAAATCGGGGTTAAATTGTAATATAAGTAAACTGTCAGGTTAATTTCATAAATATGGAAAAACGAATCTAACCAATTTAAAAATGATAGGATTGCGGAAGGACTAAATAAATAAATAAATCATTAGCATAAAAACGCGCGGATTTTTGTCGGGTCATCGGGCGGATCCTACCAGTGCAAAACGGTGTCGTTCTGTTTTAGTTATATATATTATTTTCATTACCAAAAAACCATTTCCACCCAGTTTTAAAAAATTCGAAATATTCTCTAAAGTTTTCATCCTCCAACCCAGACTCCGATCGCTGGTTTTGGAGCCACGCGCCCCACGCGCCTCCACGGCCGGTGGCCGAAGGCCTAAAAACTCCCGAATCCAATCGCTTCCAAAAGGTAAACGCCTCTCCCTTTTTACTTCTTTAAACAGTGGTTATATATGCAATATATAAAAATTAATAATAATAAAATAACAGTATGAAATTTAAGGAAACCACCTCAGTGAACTCGATTTTTATTTCTCTGAGTTTGTGACAATGCTTTCGACCTACAGATTTTTGTGTTTGTATCTTTTCTGAAAATAATCTCTCTGTATGTGTGTATTTTTCTCTCTTCTCCAAAAAAAATCCCCTGTTACATTTTTTTTACTCGGGTTTTATAACCCAAAAACAAAATAAATTAAATTAAAAAAATGGAAAAGATATCTTTTCTTATCTTTCCATTTCTGTTTTCCTATTTTGCTATGATTTGTTCCCTTTTTGTTGTTTATTTCTTTCCTTTGCAGGTTTGAAATCTCGCGACGGTGGTGATTTAGGCATGAATCAAGGCACGAGGGCCGGACGAGGCGGTGGCACGATGATTGGTTTCCATCCGAAGCGATGTGACTGTTGAGCTCTTGTTGGATGACGGTTGGGTAATCTCTGCTTGCGGCGCGAAGGTGACTTAGGGTTTCAGGAAACCCTAAGTTTCTGCTGGGCTTGTTTGGTTCTTGGGTCTTGTGAATGGGTTCGGGTAATTGGGTAGTTTAGGGTATTTGGTTAAAAACTGTAAATGGGCAGTTTATTTGGTTTATTATTAGCCCGGGCAAAATGGGCTCTTACAACCTACCTCCAAAATAATATCAAGTTCATATTTCCTTTGACAAAGAAATAACTTTAAAGAGAGATGAGCTACCTCTATCCCAAAAAAATATTTCAAAACACCAATATCCTTCATATGGAAGCAAGAATTGAGATACCTCTTAAAATTTTTCAAAGCATCGGAATCGTTCCTAAAAATAAACAAATCATCAACATAAACTAGCACATTAATGTGTACAGATCCCTTAGTGTATGTAATGAGAGAATAATCAGAATATGATTGAAGAAATCCATACCCTTTCAATGTAACAACAAGTTTCGCAAACCAACATTGAGGAGCCTATTTCAACCTATACAAAGACTTGTGCAAACGAAAAACCATTCCAGGCTTATTAAGAGCAAAATATGGATGAAGCCTTATGTAAATCTTTTCATCAAGACCACCATGCAGGAAGGCATTATGGGCATCCATCTAATGCAACTCCTAATTTTTTTGAAGCTGCAATAGTTAAGAAAGCCTAAATAGTCACCATTTTCGCCACAGGTGTGAAAGTTTAATTATAGTCAATACCTTCTACCTAGTGATTACTAAAAACAAGAAAACGAGTTTTAAGTCTCTCAATACTTCCACTAGAGTTATATTTAATATTGTACACCCACTTACTACCCAGTGTTTTCTTTTCAAGAGGAAGTGTTTCCATAGACCAAGTGTCACTATCCTTCAGAGCACAAATCTCGTTTTGTATATCATCACGCCATCCTGCATCCTTCACAGCCTCTTTAAAAGACTATGGTTCGACCCTTGCAATAATAGCTACAAAAAAATTTCGGTGTCTCACAGTAAATTTGTTACAATTAATATAATGCGCTTTAGGAAATGAAGTACCTGAGGAAGGCTCTAAAGCAGGTGAGGTGGGAGATGGACTTTTCTTTATGACGATATGAGTGACAAAATCCGGAAACTTCACAAAGGGAAATTTCTCCCTATGCCCTCATCCCAATTCAAGCGCATCATTACCCAAAACCCCCAACACCATTGTGTCATTGAAGGGTGTTGGAGAACTCACAAATGGTGAACTCACAAACTGCGGAGTAGCAAGCAAAGGAACTTTTTTCTTAATGTTTTTCCATTTGTTGGGAAACATTTATTTTAATATTTTTAGTGTATTTGATTTATTATATTTTTAAATTTATTTTTTATAAAAAATAATATAAAAATTTTAATACAAGGAGCCATGGCTAGGGAAAAAATTTAGGCCCATTTTTCGGTCTTGGTCGGGCCCATGCCTAGAAAATGGGCCTAAAATTTTTCCTAGCCTGACCCAACCCATGTACAACTTTAAATGCATCTATCATTTTCAACCAGGCATAATGATTTATCTAGCTCTCAAATTTTATAAAAAAAAATTTATTGTAGTCATTTATTTAAATTTTCGCTTTTTTAGTATTTAGACTTGTGTTATTTGTTAAACCACCCAAAAATAGATGAAAAAAGTTAGCGTTTGTTAACTTTTCTTAAATGGCATACACGTGGATGCCAAGTCGACAATTCATTAATTTTTAAAATTTAAAAATCCAAATTTTTTAAAATTTAAAATTATTAAAAGTATAAAATTATAAAAACATTTTTAATATTTTGTAATTTTTAAAAAAAATATTTAATTACTAACATGACATACATGTGGATTGGTTATCAAACATTGACTTTTTCATTTATTTTTGCGTGATTTGATAAATAATGCAAGTTCAAATGCTAAAAGAGGTAAAAATTAAACGGAAACAAACGAAAAGGAAATGAAAGCTGAAACATAAATAATGGATCAACTAAGCTCTCTGGGACTTGCTTAAGAATAAGAAAGAGGAATCTCATATAAATACCATGGAATAAGGTTTGATCCTATTAATGGGGATTCCGTAAATATTCCCATTCCAAAACTAGGCCAAATAAGTCATCATGTCTTTCAACTGTAAAAATATATTTTTATTTTTAAATATTATATTAAAATCTAAATTTAGTATTTAAAGTGTAAAATTTAAGGGTTTAGGATGTATGATTCTAAGTAAAATCTAAGATTTTAGGGTTTTGTATTTGTGTTTAGGAATTAAGATCATGATTTTAGAGTTTAGGATTTTGAAATTGAGTAAACTACATTAGTAGTCATCTAATTATTTTTTTATTTTTGGTCACTTAACTATAAAAAGTTCTAAAATCACTCAATTATTCAATTTTGTCTTTTTAGTTACTAAGTAGACTAATGTAAAAAAGAAACACCAAAAATTTGAAGATATTTGGGTGATAAAAAGACAAAATTGAGTAGTTAAGTTATAATTTTATAACTTTTTATAGTTGGGTAACTAAAAGAGAAAAATAACTATAATAATAGTATATATACAATATGTATGAAATTAAAATAAAATAGTTAAATTGTTAGTAAAAAATATTTTAATATGTAAATGCATATAATTAAGAATAGTAAATATATTCTAATTATTTTCAAACTTGTATTAATAATTTTTACAGCATGTTAAAATGTTATCTTATTTTATATTTAAAAGATATTTTAATCAATTTCTCAATTGAATTCAATTACAGTTGGTAAAGATATATGAAATGACTTGGATGTGGCCCATAGACGTAGTGGGGGTTCACCTATCCTCCTTAGTGCTACCCCGACCAAGCTGCTGAACTTTACACAAATTAAGGTTGAGTGGGGAGCTGATCAACATAATACACTGGAACCGTAGCGCATATGTCCTCAATGTTCACAACGTTGGATGGAAAAGAAATGTGGAAATGGGATTAAACTGAAGGAACATAAACTTGAATAACGAAAGAAATACACTTTTTTTTTTAATATATAAAATATTTATATAATCAAAGCACTGAATTTAGTTAAAGTAACAGTTTTGAATGGCGTGAATAAATATTTTTATACCATATCGATGAAACCTGTATTTAATACTCAACTTCCCCGTTCAGCGTTGCACAGCATTTATAATTAATTGCACAATATAAAAATAGAAATAAATCTAAACCTCATTAAAGGATCCATTTCATGTTCCAGACAGACACAGGCTCTCGGGGATTTCAGAATTGCTTTGCTTTCTATTAACAGTAAAGGGTACTAAGAGTTGCTAGTAATGGAATAATCTTTTCTTCCCAGTTTTAATATTTTTGGTAATAAAGGGTAGCATTAAAGTAATAATCTTATTATTGATAATAAGGGGAGGGGTCCATATCAGTAGGACTTCAATTAAATTCAGACACAGATCAGTGAACTCAAGCACTTCCTCCTTTTCATGTTTTGGATTTTATGTTTCAACCGCAACAACAATTCCAGCTAGGTTAACCGGCAAGTGGGAAAATCTTTCTGGGCTCATGTACAATACTGAAACATAACATATGTGTCATAATCCATATAAAACAACTTATTATCATATCAAAAATATACGATACCTTAAACACGATATTCCCATGAAAAAGATGGTATATACTCAATACCAATAAATGGATTGCCAGTTTAGGTGCTAATGCTTTGAAAGGAAAATTGGAATAAGAATTAAAAGTTAGAAGATACATTTATGATTGTTCATTAGTTTGCAACAGATGAAAGGAAATGGATTAGAGGCAGAAATTAATGTTTTGGTAACAAAGGGAAGCAACTTTCCTAAGGACTATACACATGATTTTTTTATTGGGGCTGTCATGATCTCCCCAAGAGACTGCCAACTATTGATACAATTGCATTTTTATTATGAGTAATTCTATTTGGATGTTTAGGAAGTTACACAATTTATGTTTGATGTACACAAGACATTATCGAAAGTGGGAAACCCTGCCCCAGTTTGTAATTGTAATCGACAGGAACTTACTATCAGTATTGTTGGAATCTTCACTCCTCATATCAATAACTCTCCATCCTGGATTAGAACAGTGGCAAACTATGAATATGGTTACTAGAAAGTGAACGGAGGCAATAAAAGACCCGAATATCAAGCAATTCAGGCCACAGGTTCAACATGCAATCAATCCATGAAACCGTAGTTCGACCAGATTCCATATCATAGCCTCAACAGATCAAGTAAACTACAACTAAAAAAGAGGGGAACTGATCATGACTGACTGCACCATAGTAGCATCACTTTTATAGATAGAGGTAAGGGAACGAAGAACCCCCTACTTCACAGTATTTAGCCTGATTGTCCAGAAAGGTGCATTAAGAATGAGATTAAAATATGTTACTTTTAGCAAGGGTGAGATCTAAACTCTATAGGTACATATTGAATATTGATATAGATAATAGATTCTATGTTTTTAAAGTTACTGTGGCAATTCAGGATACGAGGATATGAAGAATAATCCAAACATGGAACTAGAGACCTTGGTTGCTAAAGGGTGAACAACGACTTCTTAATGCAAGGGGACTGAGTTGTGGAGTCAGTGACCAGGTGAAAATATTCCGATTGCAAGCTACTTAACGCAAGGAAATTTCTTGGGGTAATCTGAAACCATAAGATAATATGATCAATAAAAGGCTTAAATGTCTCATTAATATAGACTTCCCTGATACCGACTCATGAGGAGATGGGACCCTTTTTAGACTACAGATGCTAATAGATAAAAGTTACCACATACATTTTCAGGAGATTAGAAAGATTAACAAACTTAGTGACTAAACGCTGTTGCGTGTATTAATTCACTGGAAGCTAAGAGCAAAAGTGGTAGATTTGATAAGAATTTTGGTCATCAAGAAAATGAAATAAATTGAGAAATTCTTAAACTATCACAAAATTTGTAACACCCCCAACCCGTATCCGTCGCCGGAACAAGGTTACGAGGCATTACCAAGGAGTACAGAACACTTATAAATATTTTGAAATCATTATCATTCAAATACTGAGACTAATTATAAACGTTCCTTTAACGAACCTTCGAAGTCCAAATCATGCATTAAGATCAGGTAGAGACTAAACCGGATCCTCAGGAAAATTTTTCGCGACTTTTAAAAATTTTCTCGCATATAAGGGTCACACGCCCGTGTGATTAGGGACACACAGTCGGACCATACGCCTATAGGGTAGGCCGCTTGTCACACACGGCGCAGACACGCCCGTGTCTACCCGTGTGGACGAAAATTAGACTATTTTCAAGCTATATTTCTCACTCACTTGATCCTTTATCTTTACCAACAATTTAATACAATCAAGAACCAATTTAAGATATTCAACCAAACCTTATACTTATCACCATTTGTTAGTCGTACACTTCATATAAATAACAAGAAACGTATATAGGCTCAATTCTTATTAAATTCCTCTTATACCTATACTTTTTCACATTATGTATTCATATCACATAAAATAATCATACATCCGTATTTCATATACATTTTCATAACAATTTGTCTTGATTTCTAACTGCTACATATTTGAGTTCTACTCATCAAATCATTTGAACATCATCTTTACACAAATAGTACACTTTAGGTGTACAATTCTATAATTATGAATAAACACATTTATCAAACATATTCCATGTTTTTATATATCACAGTCTCATATTTTCCATGTATCAAATACCATTATTTTCTCGTATTTCAGACAAATACATGTAACAATTTATAAACATATAACTCACTAACTCTTCCTGCCAATCACAATTTAAATTGTCAAATCACTTATTGAGTCTAATTTCAATTTTCATTAAAATTTATCATATAAATTTGGATGTACATATCACTAATAGATCCCATGTACAGATATCATCATCTCAAATTTCCACATACATCTACTTTTCACATTATGAACTCAAAAACATATACAAGATATATCAATGTATTTCAAGTACGTTTTCATAATATTTCTTTTGAATTGATTATTTCATATTAGAATTTTTCTCATTAACTCATTTGGAATTCCAATTCATATGGATAATACACTCAAGGGTTACAAATATATATTCACAAATGAACTCATTCATCAACCAAGTTCTATGTTCATATTTCATCAACTCATATTTTCTTATATCACATAATTCTATGTAACACTTACCAAACTTTGTCAAATTAGTGAACATCTTACGGAATCGGTCTGCAACGGTATGCACTGAATTTCACTGATAATCACTGATGTCATAACATAGCTATGGTTCTTTTATTAGAATGCCATACTCAACCATGGTCTTACATATTCACTATCATTATGCCATGGTGAACCCATGGACTTATCAGTCAATTCATCACTTTTCATTAGAATGCCATAGCCCAGCTATGGTCTTACATCTTAAACATGTATTACACCGATACCACATCCCAAATATGGTCTTACACAAAAATCACTTGTCACTTGTAGCCGAAGCTACCACTATTCACTGATCAGGTAGCCGGAGCTACCAATTTTCACTTGATTAGGTAGCCAAAGCTATAACTTATCACTTTCACTTGTCCTTGATCATATAAGTGTAGTCGAAGCTATCACTTATCACTTGTTGCCATAGTTCAACCATGATCCTTTCCATCAATTCATCTTGTCACTAAACTGAAATGCTCAATTTGATCCTTTATTCAATTTTCATGCTTTTACATTATTCACGATTTTATCATCAATACATATGAAATAACACATCATGAAGTTCATAAAATTAACAAATGATCTCTAAAATTTAACCATATAAACTCACAAGTTCAATTTTTGTATTATAATGATAATCATAATTTCATAATAAATATTCCAAATAAAACATTATATCATTTCTAATTCAACATTTATCAATTATAATCGGCCATGTGATCAATTTATACACAAGTCGTTCATATATTCTTCCTCCTCATTCTCTCCATCCACATCCTTAGTATAAATAACACACTTGTAAGTAACATTATCTAAAATTTTTCACTATTTATTTATGTGAATATTCAAGCTGTCCATCCGTGTTATAATTACTAAATTATTTTTATCTTGAGTTACAGAACTTCAAATTAAGATCCGCTAATTTTCCCTGAAATTATATTCATATATCTTCTTACCATAAAATTTTCAAAATTTTTTGTTTAGCCAATAAGTATCCCTATTCTGCTGTCTGACAGTTTCGACCTTTCTTCACTAAAAATTAATTATCTCCTCATACGAATTCGGATGATGTTCCCGTTTAATTCTCTTGAAAATAGACTCATTCATGATTTTAAAAATATAAATTTAAGCCCCTAATTATTTTTTCAAATTTTTAATCATTTTCCAAGTCAGAACAGGGGAACCCGAAATTATTCTGACCTTATCTCACAAAACCTATTATATCTCATGATTTAAAATTCCATTGTTTACACCATTTCTTCTATAAGAAACTAGATTCAATAAGTTTTAATTTCATATTTTATTCATCCTCTAATTCGATTTCTACAATTTTGATGATTTTTTAAAGTTAGACTATTGCTGCTGTCCAAAACTGTTTTAGTGCAAAGTGTTAATTTTCATTTTACCCTAAATTTCATAGTTCATACAACTTAGTCCTTATCCAATTAACCCCTCAATTGGACTATTTTTTCTCAATTAATACTTTATTCTATCATTTTAAACTACTTCATAACCCTTGAAAATAAAAAATTTAACATTAGACCTTAAGTCCAAACTCTTTCACAATTAGGTTCTAAAACCAATTTCCATCAATTTTACTTGATAAAATCATTATATATCAAAATTAAAGCTTCAATTCTATGTTTATTCATCATATGCTTCCAGCACTCATCCATAGCAACTTTAAAAATTAACCATAGAATCAAAAACTAATGACATAATAAGTTGAACCCAATTGTAAAAGTCCAAAAACATAGAAATTTCAAGGAAAAGTAAGAATTAAACTTACATGAAGCTGGAGTATAAAATCCAGCTTTAACCCTCTTTCATGACTATTTTTCAGCTGATAAAAATGAAGAGAATTCTAGATATACTAATTTGGTCCCATTTTTATTTAACTAATTTTAGCAATTTTTCAATTTTGCCCTTATTTCACCCATTTCCTGATATTCTCAACTATTGCTGCCAAAATATCTCTTTTGAGCTTATTTTCACTTTAGGTCCTTCCTCGTTTAACAATTGCACTATTTAATCCTTCTAACAACTTTTACACCTTTTTCAATTTAGTCCTTTTTATTTATTTAACCACCCGAACGTCAAAATTTTCTAACGAAATTTTAATACTACCTTATTGACACTCCGTAAATATTAATAAAAATATTTATGGCTCAATTTATAATACCGAGATCTCAATACCTCTTTTTCTCAATTTCTTGACCAAATAAATCTTTATAAAACACAATTTATTATTTCAAAAATCTTTTAAAAGCTACATTTGACTCGTAAATATTAATTAATATAATCTACGAATTTATTTGTCAGATTTAGTGGTCTCGAACCACTATTTCTGACATCACTAAAATTGAGCTATTACAAAATTATTCCTGAAATTAATAACGGATAAAATTTGTTACAGAATGTCCATACTCGAGCATTAAATTGGAAAGGAATCTTGAACACTTGGTTCCTATTCAATCAATGACTTTGAACAACTATTGATAGTTAACATACAAAAATAAGCTGCTCATGAATTTTGAGTCACTTGTAAAGTCTAATGACCGTAAAAATGAGCAACCACCTTACAATCTTTTTCTTTCCAAACATTACTTTCAATGGGACAAACTCAATCAACAACTAAATGCACAAGCCTAGGAAGACGGTGGGCAAGACCTAACGTCTCATAGATCCAAAACAGTTCATCTCCCTTTTACCATAGTCCCCCTAAGGAGGGTAACTGAGAAATTTTTAGCCTCAGTTTATGACGGTGAACATTTTAGGTTGCATCACTGTCAAAATGCCCAAGCTCAAGGAGGAACTTGAAGAATTCCTAGGTCAGTGATTCAAGACGTTCCATTTGAAGAATTTGGTAGCATCAGCTACAGGACTGCAAATTTGCACTCAGGTATGCCAAATGGCATCCTTATCCAGCTTTTATAAGATTTAGTTCATGACCCAATATGGATAATGTCAGAAAGTAGATGACCTCCTGGTCTCTTTTTGCTTCTTGATGACATTACTCAATCAAATGGACAAAGTTGACGACAGAAATCAAAATAAACTTGTCTACAGGACTAGATACTCTCAATATAAAATCATAACCAACAGAAAAATAACTGTCTTTATTGACATTGACAGAAGATGGATAGGGAAATATTGATTCCAAGGATCGAGCCAAAATTTAAAAATTCTTATTCAATATAGCTATAACTAATCCCAACAATCAAACGATTAGAAAAAAAATTTATTGGAATAAAATAAATAAGTAAAAAAGTTCCTCCATGGTCATACAAATTAATCAATGATTTAGAACAACAGGAGGGAGAAAACGAGGAAAATGTAACAGCAGAGCATGAAATTCATTCAAGAAAATCCAAGCGCGTAATGATTTTTACTAATAACCAGGCAAATGCCGATACTTATACTAATTCCAAGGTTGCTAATGATCCTGATCAAACAGACAAAGTGGCTTTGATACTCTATTCGCAACAATCAGATTTTCGGCACGACATAATAAGAGGTTCCATGTGTACCCTCATATAAGTTCATAGTGAATTAGCGTGCATATAAGGGAGACAACATTTTATAATTGGAAATTCCAGACCTTATTTGAATTGCTGAAGATTTAGCAGAAAACAACTTAGTTACCAATAAAGCAAGTTTCAAATCAATACAAATAGATATATAGCAGTACAACTCAAGTATGGTTTCATGTGTACATAAGAGAATAAGATAAATGATCAGAATTGCAAATACAGGGGCCTGATAAGAGTTACCTATGATTTAAAACAGTATACTTCAAATCATGAATAAAATCGTATTCTTCTAATTTAAAAGTTCATACTTCTCAACAATTCTACTCTATTTTCATACTAGGTGCAGTATTTATTTCAAATATTTCTCCATTTACCATCAGTGGTCACACAGACTTCCCTGTCAACCTTATTAGGGACAACATCTGCTCACCTGTTGTGCCATGATTTCAATCACAAAATCACTAAGATAGGACACTTTACACTATAAAACACATTAAAATCAAGCATCCATGACATATGGACAAGAGATATTCAATGTTTCACATCATGTGTTGCAAGTAAACTGAAACAACAATAATTGTGAAGCTACAGCAAAGGGGGAAGGAAAGAAATAAGGATTATCTACTTGCACATACCAAACAGATTTGATGTAATTGGCATGTGACCCACGAATTCTAGTCATCCAACATTGGTTGCTGTTCAAGCTCAGTTAAATGTTCAGTTAAAGCAAACGTAGAGTGATTGGTAACCTCATTTTCAGCCTTACACAGTAGCAGCTGCTCCTGAAGACTCTTTACTAGCTCATTCAGTTTCTGATTATTTCTTTCTTGAGAAAGTAGATCTGCAGTAAAGTTGACACAAAATAACTCTAATCAGTTGCTTACCACTCAAGAGTTTAAGGTGATTAATGCCATCTTAACAAACAATGGAAAATTTCAAGTTACTTCAACCAACTACACCAGGAAAATCAGTAAATGCAGCCCTGAAAATATAACCAAACCAGACAAGTAAGAAATGGATGATTTTGAGGTCACTAACTTGTTTAAACTGTAAGGAACTACTGACAAGTGGTATGTATTAAGGTACTTTTAAATGAAAACTAAGAAAATTTTAGAAAGTAATGTAAAAGTCATATCAGATGGGGAATATGAACAAACTTCCAATAAGACAATCATATTAAAAGTATCTGCCAAAACAAATAGTAACTAAAAGGTACAATAGTTTGAAGAAATAAATCCAACCTAACTTCCTTTTTGATATAATGTATTAAATTTGTGAATAGGAACAATCAAATTTGACGCTAAACAACTAAAAGAGCCCTTGAGGATCTAATTTGATTGTTAAATAAGCCCCTATACATTTCTTGTACCCAAATAAGCCCTTATACTTTGATTTGTATTTAAATTAGATGTTATTTCAAATGAAATGTTGATTTATATTGAGAGTTTTTTTAAGTATAAACTAAAGGTAAGGAATTGTTTGGATACAAGTTAAAGAGAACGGCTTATTTAGATACCAATTAAAGTTTAAGGGCTTAGTTGGGTGTAATACAGGTATAAGGGCTTATTTAAATAAAGTGACAAAGTTCAAGGGCTTATTTAGTATATTAGCCAATAATCAAATTGATTTGGTGCTTCCCAGTAAAGTGACTGATGGAGTTAGAAGGTAGAAGGGGATAAAACCTAAAACAATTCTTGCTACTTAAGGTTTTCACTTATGGAAATGTAATTGTGGAATTGAAATCAAGAACAATGGAGTTAGAAGGTTGAAAGGGATAGAACCTAAAAGGTTTCCTGCTACTTATGGTTTTCTCTTATGGAATGTAATCATGGAACTAAAACCAAGAAACTAAGTGAGTATGTGATACAAACTTATGGACCAAAATAAAGATGTATGCCCAAGAGTCAGGTCTAGCAGTTCACGACTCTTATCCACAAAACTTGCTGACATGAGCTGAAAAGGTAGATATTCTAAAATAGGTTCATTATCAAGAAAAGCATATACTGAAAGGAAAATTCCCAGTAACAACATCACCAAAATGAATTCTCAGAAGGGATGGTATAGATAGAGTCGTACCCCATAGTCCAAAGCTTCTATTATTCCACCTAAACAATGACGCTGTATGAGAAAATACATTTGTAACATACTGTAACATTAGGGGCTTTACTAGAAAAGAAACTAAATTTCGTAAATTTTTCTCCCAAAATCAACAATTTCTAGCAGGTGGGTAACATTTTAATACACTTTGAATGAGCCATGAAACAGAGTGGGTAGGAAGGAATAATCCAATAAGTTGAGGATTACTTGCAATGTAAAACCCGGATTTAGCAAAATGTATTAGTTGTTCAGTTGTTCTTTTGTTCTTCGCAGAGCAAATTGAAACAGAAGCCCAGGTCACTAGAATGGGTCTTTTTTGAAGTTACCCTTCAGTGAAAAGACATCTGAATAAACAAAGTATCCTTATTTAATTAATTGGCAACAAAATACCACCTTAAGAATATCAATTTGCTGTGCTTGCAGGCAATGGAAAGTGGCAAGCTATTTCTAGGTTAAAGAAACAAGGTTGTTTTATAAGTAAATTCAAAGAATGGCAAAGCAAGTATTAAAGGGTAACAAAGGGATGGTTACTCTCCTACACAACAAGTCTGTGATGTCTCCAAGGACTTCTTTTTCAACTCTCTAGCAGAAGTACAGGGAAAAAGAATCCAGAGACTGATGACTAATAACAAATTACAGAAACCAGTTGGTTTGACTATTCATAGCAATAATCAATCTTCTATTTCTTTCTCTGGGTATATCTGATCGAGCTAACTGAACTAGACTAGTTTATCCCATCCAAAGAGACTCGGATCTCTATAATAAAACCAGATTAATGAACTAGCAACAAGTAGGAAAAACAACACTATCAGAATTAACACTATAACGAAACCCATTTCAAACTTTTTAAACGATTTTTAGGAGTAAACTATGGTCTCATTTCCTTGTTAGGAAAGATGAAAAAGCCATATTGGCAAAATGAAAAAACATTGTTTCAATCAATTACTTAGCAGAATTAAAAGACTAAAAGAAATGAAACCATAATTCACATCACTTTTTAATCATTATACCATTTGGAAGGTAACAAATACTGGGATAAATGAATAACAATGTAAATTAACAACAATTGAAGATCTAATTTATGTTTCGGGATAGAAAAAAAGAAGAAGATAAAATTGCACTAAAAAAAGGGATAGGCGAAACCTTTTCTTTAACTGATTCTTGGCGTTTCGAAACGTATTGGTCTTTGACAGAAACGGTGGAGGTTGGTTCAATTTCTTCACGGAATTGCTGCTTCCATTCGAACTAAGAAGTGAATACTATTACGAACACTAGAAAAAGGAGAAGCCAAGGTCTCGACATTGCTTACATCTGTTTAACCCGATCTATTTTTTTCTTAATTCTACTTTTTTCTCGTTTGGGTGTTTCGAGCAATTGAAAAAAACTATTGCCAGCGATTTATGGTGGCGAGCAATACCCAACAAAAAACTGAAAGAAAGAAAGAACTGCCGCAGATCAAAGTAGCCGAGACTAAAGAAATGGAAAATTGTTCTGAAAATTTTTAATATTTTATTTATTTTAATAACCATATAAGTTTTCAAATTTTGTATTGAAAATTAATGGAGTAATACAAGCTTCTAAACTTCACTTATAAAATTAGAACTATTACGTATTCAAACAAAATATAAATCACTGTCCTGGCAATTTGGAAATGGCTCCAGCCCAAAATACTTTGGGCTTTAGACATTGAAAACAAAGTCGGCCCAATGAAGAACAAGAAGAAAATATGGGAAGGAAAAACGAAAAGAATTGAGCTAACCAAGAAAAAAGGAAGAATGGGGAACAGCCAATCACCCCCTCCAAATCCTCGTTTCAATTCTGCTTCAAGGTAGTTCTTTCTTCAAACTATCTCTCTCTGCTTTAATGTCTGAATTCTTTTTTCTTTCTTTTTTACTTGAAAGAACTACTTTTATTTATTTTGTTGGTATAATTAAACTAACGAAAACATTAATATGTCTTAGAGCTTTTACACCAAAGGAATTAGAGGATCTCAAATCGCTCTTCAATTCCCTGGCTGCACAGTCACAGACCAACGGTCAATATGTTTCTTCATCTGTCTTTCAGGTTTTGCTTTTTCTTGTTTTTTGGATCTACCCATTTATAGTTATGAATGTTTTGTTTTGATTCCATTTATGTTCTTGAGTTTTTTTTTCCCCTTTTAATTACAAAAGTACTATATTGGTTGTAGGTTTACTTTGGGTTGAAAGGTCCTCTCGGGGAGAGAATGTTCGATTTGGCCACGCAGGGCCGCAAAGACGATATGCTTACCTTTGAAGACCTGGTGATCACTAAAGTAACTTCTCTTTCTTCCTCTTTTTTAAATTTTGTTGGAAGCTATATTCTCTTCATTGTTTCTAAAATATCTGTGTCTAGCAGTTGGTATGATCCATGAAAAATATGAAAAAAATTTAGAAAAGAAATTGAGTATATTGTATTCGATGCTCACCCCAAATCCGAGTAGCATGGATTGAAAATTTTATTGTTGGTTATCATTGCTGAGCACAAATGATTAAGAAACAAATCTAGTTGGTTATGTATAGCTTATTTGGTTGCTTTTGTTATTGGCTTTTTACTTATGAAAGTAAAAAGGGAAAATCCTCTATGTTTTCTTTTTTAATTAAAGTTACAAATCAACATTTTGTGAATGACCAAATGCATGGCTTTTGCTTCAATGTGGAATGGCTACTAAGTTTAAGTGTTTCTTAATTTTTACTTTTTCTGTTTATTCTTAATCAACTGCTACAATTTTGCTTTTTAGTAACTTTTGAAGGAGAAAATAAATATCAAAAGGCAGTAACTAGAACAACAGCTACGGGAGACCTAGGTTAATGGCTGTTCTGAATTGAGCTTGCGGACCTATTCATTTTATGTTTCATGTTTTGTAGGGTACTTATGTGAAAGGAACAAATGATGAGATTGAGGAGTTTATTTACCGATTGTTGGATGTCACAGATGATGAAATTTTGACAAGGTAGAATGGTGGTTGCTTGTAGTAATGTTTTCTTCACTTCACCAACTCACTTTTTCCTAGCCTTTAAAATTGTTTCTGCCACATTTATTTCCCAATACATGAAACCTAATGAAGGAACAAATTTTCTAGTTATAGATTACTTTTACCATCTAATGGTTGGAAGCCTCTTGAATTTCTATCTCTATCGTGTCAGAGACCTTCTAACTTATAACGCTTCTTCTCAAAGACAGGTCTGACTTAGACTCTGTTCTAGTCAACGTGTTTAATCATATATTCCAACTGAAAGGTTCTCAACCAGAATCAAGTTCACATTGCTACATGGTGGAGACTTTTCTTAATGCTGCAACATTCTCAAAGGATCATGAGGGACTTGATAAAAGTATGTCTTTTGAGGATTTCAAAAGTTGGTGTACTCTTGTACCATCTGTGAAGAAGTTCCTTTCAAACTTATTAGTGCCACCAGATCCAGGTTTTCCTTGCCTCTGTTCTTACACATGTCCTTTTATTTGTAATCTTTATCATTCTAGTAGTATTATTGGAGACATTATATCTTGTATGAATAGATACCCATATATGTGTATATATAATTATCAGTGTGCATCCTTGTCCGGCCATCCATTTGCTGAACCTAACAAAATTATGCAGTTAAGTTAATTTTAATTCCATAATTTGATTTGATGGCCCCTCCAGCTTAACTTTGATTAAGCCCGATTCATTTTTGAAAAAACTTATTTTTGTCTTTGTGTTGTCTAATTTATGAAGGCTTAACTCAATTAAGCTGGATTATAGACCAACAGGATAAATTGCTAGAGTAGTTATACCAAATAATTTCCTTTCTTATGATTATGATTGCAATTAGTAACTGAGGTCCATTTTTAATATTACTTTTCTGTGTAGGGAGACCGGGATCTAAGGTTCCTAAATTGCAGTATTCGGAGAACATTGATTCCAGTATATTATTATTGAGAGATGAATATGCTTGGCATATAGGGGGGGCTCTATCTCATGAAGAGCTAGAGGAATGGAAACTGTTGTATCATAGTTCATTAAATGGCTTAAGTTTTAACACATTCCTGGGCAACATATCGTAAGTACCCTTCTTCCTTCTTGCTACCATTTTATCTATTGGACTCCATGAATTGATTTTTTTCATCCGAGTTCGTTTAATAAGAACCTGATTAGTTATATTTTCTGCTGTCCTAAACTATGACCTTATAATATTTTTTAGACCATTTTGAAAGAACTACGGATATTTGGTTTTGAAAATATGAAATCGATCATATCTGATTCTTATTGGCATGAACTATGACTACAATTTTCATTTTTCTTGAAAATTTCCAATCATTAAACTCGATCTTGTGTAACATTCTAATATGGCATGGCCTCCATTGCTGCCATTATCCTTGCTTCTTTATCTTGTTTAATTTGAAGCTTCGTTGATCAAGAAATTTCTAAACAATGTAAATTGATGCTCTCGGTTCTCTAGCATATTGTACATTGAACAGTAAGTGCTCATTCTGGAAGCTTTGACACTTAGTGATGCATCTATTAGGGAGACCTAGAAGAAAATAACAAGCTCTTAATTCTTTCTCATCTTTTGTGATATAGCAAGACACACACCTTGCTTGTCTAGGATAAATTATGGGTTTTCAACTAGAATATGCAAAATCAGATTTCATTTTTCTGACTTCAGGGTTTGTTTCTGAGGCTTCCGTGTGAGTGGTCCATTATGTAAAATAAAGAGAGAATGTCAAATTTCTCTATTTTGTTTTATTTTAATTACTTTTTCTTGAAGAAAGTTTAGATTCTAAGTACTTTCTAATATTTTTTTGTCATTTTTTTGGTTGCTGGAATTATTCTGTTAATAGGTTGCGTAATTACTCAATTGAACTGCAGAAACGGTGATGAACCAACTGTCTTGATTCTCAAGGATAGAGAAGGTTACATATTTGGAGGTTTTGCTTCTCAGCCTTGGGAGAGGCATGGTGATTTCTATGGGGACATTAAGACTTTTCTCTTTCAGCTCTACCCAAAGGCATCTATTTTCAGGCCAACTGGAGCAAACAGTAATTTGCAATGGGTATGTCTTAACTTGCTCTCGTCTCATTTTCTTCTGGGTCTGTTTCCACTTCCGTTTCGAGTTGAAGCCAAGGTACGTTTGAATCCTTTGCCTCCAATTTGGTACTCACTTTTGGTACTTAAGTTGATAGGAGATTTCTTCTTGCAAGTAGACTTTCCATCATTGGTAGAAGCTAAGTGTGATTTGAATGAAAACTCTGGAGAATCGTAGACTGTTTCCTGAACAATATGCCGTTATGCATTTACACTTTGAATTTTAGGTTGCCTAATACTTAGGGTAGCACTTATGTTGGATTTATTTAACAGCTTTCATAACTTGAGAACAGATTGGAGTTATTTATGAATAAACGTTGTTTGAGGTTGACCAATATTTCTGAAATTAGCGTTTAAAGTTGGTTTGCCCACTAAGATGCAAGGATTCTTAATGCCCCTGAGTTGGGTTATCCAACTCTTGAAACAGTTGTTCATTTTCCCCTTCTTTTATCTACTTTTCAAAATTTTAAGTGGAAAAAACTGCAGCCGCCTTATGCATATGGGAGTGTGGCTGTTTATGTTGCTAACAATATGCATTTGCAGTGTGCTGTGAACTTCAGTTCCGAGACCATCCCAAATGGCATTGGTTTTGGAGGACGCATAAACCACTTTGGCATGTTTCTCTCGGCAAGCTTTGATCAAGGGCATACCTTTTCCTGTACCACTTTTAATAGCCCTTGCCTCTCGAAGACCGCCAAAATCTGCCCAGAAGTTATAGAATGCTGGGGAGTTGTTAGAAAAGGACTGGAACAAGAAACAACAGACGACGTTAAGGGCACGGTGTTAGAAAGGTTCAAGGAGGACAGGCATATGCTCAACTTGGTCGGGATTGCAAATGCAAGCGAGTAGCATGCACTTTTAAATGGTCTTTGATAATCATCGCAGTTCTGTACATTAGAATGATTCGAATCTGCTTTTCTTTGGTTGTGTGTTACCAGATGCAATATATGTTGCGGTTAATGACAAATCAATCGCCTCTGAAGTTTGAAATGTTATAATGCTATTGACAAAAAGAAGATTCTATCGTCGGGTTTTAAAATAAACTATAACGAGGATTAAATAAGGCTTCTTATTGTGAAATATTGATAACCAATTATAGAATCCTTTACTATCAATATTCTTCTGTTGTCATCTCACCATGAAGAAAAACCCTTGCATTTAAGGTAAGAAAGTGACATTTGCATTTTGATGAAAAGTACAGGTAGACTCACACCATGGGAATCCTCTGTTATAGTTTGTAGTTTTGGATAAGTTTATAAGACGGTCAAAGAGAAAAAGAGAGGAAGGTTTATTGAGAAAGTACTGACAGTTCTGTCTTCCATGATTGATTGGTGAGGCTATACCCTCCATCAATGGTCAGGTTGATACCACTCACAAATTTGGCCTCATCACTTGCCAGATACAGGGCCGCATTTGCGAAATCTTCTGGTTCCAACAAGGTCCCTTTCAACACTGCTGAAGCAGAAACCATCTCCTCGCCCTTTTTCTTATCCTGTAATCTGAGTGTTTTTTGGAACATTGGGGTGAAAATTGCATGAGGTGAAATGCAATTAACCCTAATTCCATGCTCACCTAGCTCCACGCTCAAGCTCTTTGCCAACCCTACCACAGCAACCTTTGATGATTTGTATGAATGGGAATTTCCATAGCAAATTTTTGAAGCAAGACTTGCTGTGAAGAGAATGCACCCTTTCTTGGCTGGAACCATGACCCTGGCGGCATGCTTGGCACCCAGGAATGCACCCAACACATTCACATCAAGCACTATTTTGAAGTCCTTGAGACTGGTCTCGCTGACTTTTACCTCATTCTCACCCATAATCCCTGCATTATTGAACATGATATCCAGCTTCCCATGCTTAGAAACTGCTAATTTTACAGCATTTTCGACATCAGATTCGCATGTTACATCACAGTGGACATAGCTGATGTTCTCTGTTCCAAGCTCTTGGCAAAGGGAGTGACCCAATTTGTCTTGAATATCACCAATCACAACTTTGGCTCCATGTTTCACAAACAGCCTTGCTGTAATCTCTCCTAGACCACTGGCACCACCAGTTATCAGTGCCACCTTACCATCTAGCCTGTTTCAAAGGAAGAAAAACTAAAGGTTCAAATGCAGATTTGGTTTCTTCAAAAATTAAATATGAAAACTTGAGGAGCCGTATGATTTTACCTCTTGGTCCCTGAAGTCTCGGCGCTCATTTTTGTTCTCAAAAAAGGAAATCTTGCTCAATTACTGTCTTTTATTGTAATACTTTGAGGATTGTGTGTTTCACTGTATTGTTTTCTGGTCTTTTATAGCCTCACACACATTAACCATTTTCTGATGCTTTCATTATAAACTTATATCCCTATTTTATTGAATTTCAGAGGTTGCGTCTAAAATCCTCCTTTTCAGTCTACTTTGAACTACAGTGGTTATTTATTAAAAAAAGCATAATAATAAAATTAGCCTTTAATGTTTATATTTTTGTCAATTTAGTCTTTTAATTTTTAAAAGAGTCAAATTTAATCATCAACCTTTTAGAAAGAGTTGAATTATTATTTTAATGGAAATATGGACTAAAATATTAAAATTTTAAATACGGTAGTCTACATGGCAATTTACATGTTCTTTTATGAACTATTTATATATTTATATAATTTTTATTTACTATTGAATAAAAATAACTTTTAAATTATTTGTTGAAGTGACACATATAATAAATGGTGTCATATCAACATAAAACACTGTAAATTGTCATATAGTTATCGAGGCCAATATTGTTAAAAATTTAATGTCAACATATTCGTTAAATTTTTTTGTACCTTTTAAAGAATTAAAGGTTAATTTTAACTAAAAAAGCTAAAATAATAAAAGGTACTAACGCCAAAGACTAATTTTATCATTATGTCAAAAAAAATATATAATGGTTAGGTATTTGTGTAGTATTAGTAAATTTTAAAATATGATATATTTATATAAATTTTGATAAGGTGATGTCTTTGGTGTTGCTTATATATTTGAATGTTTTCCTCTTTATCATAATTGTGTGATGTCTAAAAAGTGTTTAAAATTTATTGTAATGTTAATTAAGTCAGGTTGTTAATATTAAATTTTAATTGAGATATAATTAGGTTGCCTTCTCTTTTAAAAAATTATGTAATGTTAAAAAATTATAAATATGGAATATAGTTATAACATACATTATTAAAAATAATATTATTTAAAAGGATATTTATAAAATAAAATAAACATGATAAAAAAACTGCACACTACTGTGAGTTGGTTGAATTCCTCAACAAAAAGGATTGGTGGCGACTCCCATTTTTCATTTTAAAACCCAAAGTCGAACCCCTTGTTGTTTTCCAAAAATGGTTACGACGACTTACCTCGAGAAAGCTTTTTAGGCAATGTTCCGTGTTTGAAAATTCGAGATCGTGCCCTAACGTGTTGGGTTGTGATTTTCATTTAACTAAATAACTTAACATCCTTTTACGAAGTTTTGTGAATCACGAGACGACTTTGATTACGAGAGATTAAAACATCGTGTTCTAACGTCTTGGATGTGATGTTTATATCTTTTCAGACAAAGAAATCTCAAAGATACGATGCATTTTGTAAAATTGCTACACTCCATTTAAAGGTTTTAAAATAAAGGCGATATTTTGTATTTAGGAATTGGGAATAGTGTAGTAACGTCTTTGGTTGCGATTTTCCGCTTGACTAAATAACTAAACATCCTTTTGATAAACTTCAAAATCATGAGATAGCTTTGATTACGAAGGTTTAGAATATCATGTCCTAACGGGTGGATGTGATGTTTGTATCCTCTCGAACAAAGAAATCTTGAACTCGTTTTTCGGATTTCAGAGACCAAAATCATTGTTTCGATAAATCAAACTGCTTATTAAAACAACCGCTTTTACGAGGTGACCCGATCACACCTCAATAAAAAAAGATTGGTGGCGACTGCCTTTTTTTCGGTAGCTTGAACAACGTTATATAAAATAAACGTGCTTTGTGTCGACCCTACACCTAATTTGATAATTCATTCGTATTAAGTTTCTAGCTCTCGCGCTGTAGATTGTTTGTTTTTTTCTTTTAAATATTTTATTTTACATTAAACAATTTAATATAAAGAAATTGTATTTATCTAAGTTCATTTTTTTAAGTTATCATCTTCAACCATTTCTTTATTTTTTGATAAACTATTAAAATAGTCACTTTTGTTTCCCTCAAGTTACATTTTAGTCACTTATGTTATCTTGTTGTAGTATTTTAGTCACTGAGTATTAATTGCCATTAACGGTGTAATGGTAAGTTGACGTGACACGTTAAATCATTATTTTAAACAAAAATTTGAAGTTAAATTATACAATTGGTTCTTATATTTTATTTGTTTTGAGCAACTTTTTTTTTCTTTTACATTAAAAGAGACGGAGAAGGGAGAAAAATAGAGGGAGAAGCCAAAGAGAATGGGAAAAAAAAAAGAAAACAAAAGGAAAGTTAAAAGAACATAAAAGAAGAAAAAAATTGCTCAAAATGAAAAAATATGGGGACCAATTGTATAATTTAACCTATGATTTTTATTTGAAATGATGATTTAACGTGTCACTTCAGCTTACCGTTACACCATTAATGACAATTAACGGCCTAGTGACTAAAATGTTACAACACGTTAACATAAGTGACTAAAACATAATATTTCAAACATAAGTGACTAAAATGTAACCTGAATAAAATAAAAGTGACTATTTTAATAGTTTATCCTTATTTTAGAAAAGAAGTTATAAACCTATTCAAATATCATATTATTTGTTCAAACTTAAAACATCTATCTAAAATATAAAAAAAAAAAAAGACAAAAATTAAAACTGAAAAATAAATTTAGACAAATTATTAAACATATTTTTATTTGCCCAAACCCTATTCGACCCACCCGACTATATCTATGCAATTCAATATAATCTTATAGATTAATATACTAAAAAATCCTTAAACTATCATAGACTGCTTAAACAAAGCCCTTATGCTATTTTTGCAATTAAATAAACCCTAACCTATAATTTTTACTATAAAAAGTATTGATTTTAATATTAAAGTAAAAATATAAAATTTTAAATTAATTTTTATTTTATGCTTACATGAATATGACGAGAATAATTTATCAAATAAAATAAATAATATATTTTGAAAGCAAGAAAAATAATATTTTAAAATTTCTTAAATACATAATACATTTAATCACTCTTTTAATTATGATACTCTTTTAAATTTTATGTTTATATTAAAAGTATACTCTTTTAAAATTAATTTTTGACCATGTGCCTCTATATACCCCATTTTGTCTTGTTATTAAATTTTAACTTCCTAAAAGAATGAATGCAAATAAAGGTTTCCGTGTTCATTTTTCATATGAATTATGAGTATAATAAATATACACAAATTTAATGTTTCATTTATAATGAAAATTTCAATTTTTTTTTTGTTGGGTTTCGACTTAAGAGTCGCTTAAGCTTGATCTTAGAAGGATGTGAGTTGTTTTAAGGGTCATTAAGACTTGATCTTGAAACTAAAATATTTGTTTGAGAATTTGATTTGATTTAGAGTCAAGGATTATTGAGAATTAATTAATCTTAAATCAATGATGTCCGCTTCAAGGGTTTTCTAAGTTTGATCTTAAAACAACAAAATCAACCTCCTTTCATTGATTGAATTGAATGAAAATACGACCTCTTTTAGAAAAGATTTTGACCTCCTCCCTCACTTGAATGGATCGAAAGGTGGTTTTTCTTCAAAACTGATATCGTGTTTGTCAAAATTTCTTGACGTTCTTCAATTTTGTTAGAGACTTCTTTAGAGAATTTCTAAACTTTTAAACTTTGAATCTATGTTAAATAGCTTGGGGTGACTCCATTTTATAGTGTTAATTACTTGAATAAATAAGACTTTGTGTAGAATGTAACTTCTACAAAAAATTAATCTCCTTATTTATTATATATTTTATATTACTTTAATTAATGAGAGATAAAAGAATCATTAAAGAATATGATATATTTATAAAGGTTCCAAAATGATTTAATTTTTTGGTTGATCTCTTTATTAATTTAATTAGACATAAATAATAAGAACAAAGGATAAATTTGGATTCATCCAGAATTTCTCTCTCTACAGATATCTGTTAGTCTTGCATAAGAAATCTCTTACTCGAGATGAAATTCTTTTTTAACTAAAATGAGATCTATGTTTTGGATGAAAGCTAGTTATGATGATGTTGATATCTCTTAAAGCTTTTGGTGGGAGAATCTGTGGGATTGTCTTCCTAATCCTATAAGGAAATCATTACGAAAGGTTCTAAATGGCTCCCACCGCCCTTGGGATATTTGAAGTTTCACTTTGATACATCAATAACAGGTGATTTTCCTCCATTGTCGTGAAAATTTTTGTTTGGATGATTTTAAGTTAGTGTTTCTTAGGGTTAATTTTCTACTGAAGATAAATACTGGACCCTCATTTTATATATATAAATATATATATATATATATATATATATATAATATTACTCATTTTATTTCAAATAACATGTGTATATAATGTCTCTTTATATTATTTTTCATTTGTTCTAAATAATTATTAATAAATTTATTAAAATTTATTTACCATTTCATCTGTAAAAATAATTTAAAATAATTATTAAATAATTAATTAAATATTTCATATAAATATTAAATATATAATAAAATATAAATGTAAATTTAATAATTATAAAAAGTAAACATCTATTAATGATGATTATATAAGTTTTTTTTATTTATAAATGAAACACACCACACCCGGCCCACGAGCCTGAACCGGATCTGGTATGTTCCTAAAGTAAACTGGTTTCAAAATCCTTCGTTACTTAGAGAAAATTTGTAAAATTTTTATAAATTGTTGTTGTGGATTGGGCTTAGATTGGAAACCCATTTAATTAAACTTGTAAATCCAATTTTATTAACGTGACAAAAAATTTTTAAGGTTTTAAAAAAATCACTTAACTTTAATCATAATAGTTAAGTAACATAATAATTTAAAGTGAAGCAGAATAAGAAAATCTACTGGGCCTTATGGCCTTATTAAATCAAATAAAACCCAAAAATAAAATTAAAGGTACTAAACATAAATAAAGTCCAAATTTAAATAGAATCTTCAAATGGATCATGGCCACCTCAAGGTCTACCGTCCCGGTCCGTCACTGTTCATCACCTGAAAATATTTCCCACAACGGGGTGAGTCAACAGACTCAATGTGCACACAGTACTAACATTCAACAATCAGGCATACATGTTCATATCAAATTCATATTCATATAAAAATGATGATGCAACCCAAACCCAAGCCTAATGGTCCATCCGCTACACACCACCGTACGTGCCCGGTCTGCAGTGGGACTACTAAGTCAACCCTCCATCCGCTACACACCAACGAAGGCGATCGGCTTGCGTCGGCGTGCTCATCGCCTATATAATTTGTGTCATTAGACACCATATTCAAATAGTGTAACCAAAGTTACCAAATTCGGATAATGTAACCGAGTTACCATATTCAAATTTTGTGACCGTAGTCACCATATAACGTTAGTGAGACCAAGTCAACACCTTCTTCCCTTTTCACATAAATCCCGAATGCCCCAAAATTTTATATCAATGCATAACATACATACTTAATTTCATATTCATATACATATTTTTACATGTTATAAAATAACATATTTCATAATCCTATCAAGTAGGAAAGCGTGCACGAGTACTTTTTGTACCACATTAGGGTACTTAGCCATATTCATAATCTCACATATAATCATATATTAAAAATAATTGCCATATGATATAGCGAAAGTTAGTGTGTGTACACACCTGATTTGCTTAATAGGTTCCTTGAGATCTCGAAAATCCCGATCTAGCTTTAGATCCTATATTGACCAACCATTAAAATATATTAATAACCTATTTGGCTTAAAACCAAATCCAAGTAGGATTTGTATTACTTACCTTGTTGCGAATTAAAAGATTGTAAATCAAATGCGAAATTTGATAATATTCCTTCCTTAAATCGGCTAGCCACTAGATCGTAATTATGTCGGTTTCTAACTTTTGAATAAATGGAAAATAATTCGAATATCAAGATCAAACCTTGGCGAATGTCACTTACCAAACAATTTCCAAATCAAGAGGATTCCTTAATATGCTGTCGAAATCCCTTAAATTCCTTGAATCAAATCTAAAACTCTTCCTTTGATATTCGCCAAGAGACATAAAGAGGTTATTTCCTTAGATTTTGATTAAACGAATTAGAAGAACAAGAATTAATTGTTCTTACCTTAGATCCTTGATCCTTATATTCGGTTATTGTGGAAACCTAAGAGACCCCTTGTAGATTCGGCCAAGATTTGCTAATAGGATTAGTACCCGAATTTTTGGTAAAAGAAAGGAATAGAAATTGATTGACCACAGATCTTACCTTTTTTGATGTTGTAGTTGATTGCTCCTTTGCTTAGAATCAACAAAGATTGACTTTGACGGTGAGAAAGCGGAGAAGAAAAATAGAAGAAAAGAGGATGGTTTTGTTCAAAGAAAATTGACGAGAGGGGAGAGAGCTATGAGAATTTCGGCACACACTTAGGAAAGATGAGAGAATAGCCTTAATTCTCCTCTTTTAAGCGAAATTGCTATGCCAAGAGTCCTTGACTTGGCCACTACTCCCCACAAGTGATAATATTATCCTTTTAATTATCACCTTATTAAATTAAAAGTATTTAATCCATCCTATATTTCCTCAATTATCTTATTAAGAAAATCCTTTACTTAACACTTAATTAATCAAATTTTAACGAAATAAAACTCCTCCCTTTCTAACAAATAGGTGCGTCCACCCTCTCACTTATGGAAGCAAAATAAACCTTCATTATTTGCTTCCCAAGTGACTCGAACTCAGCCCATTTCTCTTACACATGGCGCCATTTCCATAAGACTTAAGTGACACCTTGAGCCACTTTTCCAAGCCCGATTGTGTGTCAAATTTCACCAACTTTTTCTTTTAAGGCCCTTTTGCCCTTATTTCCTATTTTGGACTTTAAAATTTGTCATTAGGCATTATTTCTAAGTTTCCTAAAATTTCCGATCGGCTCAGTAACTTGCCATTTTTCTTACAAGTTCAAGTTTCCAAAATGTTCGGGTTTCCAAAATGTTCAGTTTCCAAAATGTTCGAGTTTCCAAAATGTTCAAGTTTCCATTTTCATGCATTTCGTGTTTCCAAAATATCAAAATTTATTCTTAGTGCTTAAACTTGTCATTTCATACAATTAAACCGAAAATGCATAGGCCCTATTCGGGATGTTCTGATTCTACCCCTTAAACAAAATTTCGTCCCGAAATTTCCTAACTAAAATAGTTGAGGTATTCTTTGTAGCATGGTCTCTTCTGTTCCCACGAAGCTTTTTCCGTTCCATGATTGCGCCATAGCACTTTGACTAGAGGAACTGTCTTCCTTCGTAGTACTTTCACATCACGTTCCAAGATCCGAATCGGTTCTTCCTCGTAGGATAAGTCCGCCTTAGCTCCACTTCTTCAACAGATACCACATGCGACGGATCCGATCGATAGCGACATAACATGGACACATGAAATCGTCGTGCATCTGCGCAATTCGTGGCAACTCTAATTGGTATGCCATGGCCCAACTCGCTTGATGCTTGATAAGGCCCTATAAACCTTGGGCTTAACTTCCTTTTTGATGAACCTCATTACCTTCTTCCAAGGATGACTTTCGAGAATACTTGGTCTCCCACTTCAAACTCTATTTCCTTCCGCTTAAGGTCTGCGTCGACTTACGCCTATCGAGGCTTCCTTTAACTGCGTGCAGAATTAACTCAACCTTCTCTTCGATTTCTGCCACTAATTCTGGACCCAAAACTCGGCGTTCTCCTAACTCGGTCCAACAAGTAGGTGTCCTACACTTCCTTCCATACAATGCTTCGTATGGTGCCATCCGAATACTAGCTTGATAGGCATTGTTGTGGCGAACTCACTAAAGGCAAGTAATCTTCCCAACTTCCTCGAAAATCCATTACGACCTCTCAACATATCCTCCAACACTTGTATAACCGTTCGAATGTCCATCCGATTGTGGATGAAAAGCAGTAGTGAAATCTAACTTAGTGCCTAAAGCTTGATGAAGTGCCTTCCGAATCGAGGCGTAAACCTTGGGTCTCTATCGAGATGATCGACATTGGTACTCCATGTAACCTCACAATCTACGCCACATATAACTTAGCCAACTTCAAGAGAATAATCCATTCTTCTTTGGAATAAAGTGTGCGGACTTGGTCAAAGCGGTTCACTATTACCTATACCGAGTCCTTCTTAGTAGGCGTGAGGGAAGCCCACTAACGAAGTCCATGGTAATTCTTTCCCACTTCTATTAGGGAACTTGATTGGTTGAAGCAATCTGATGGGACTTGGTGTTCGACCTTAACTTGTCGACACGTCAAACATTTCCCACAAATTCATCACCTCTCGTTTGGATCGGACCACCAAAGCTGTTCCTTAAATCTCTATCTGACTTGATGCCTCCGGATGCATAGCATAAGGGCTACCATGCGCTTCGAAGAATCCTTTGTCTCAACTCCTTATCCCTCGGCATCTACGACTTTTCCCTTGTAGCACAATACTCCTTCATCATTGACACCATAGTCCTTTAATCCCCTTGCATTGCTTGCGCAACTTGGTACTTAAGTCGTTATCGATAGCTGTCCCTCTTTCACTTCCTTTAGCCACGTGGGCTTGACTTGCAACTCGCCTAGCAGGCTTCCGTCATCATCTGAGACTTAAATGAGCGAACAAAGCCCGTAGATCGACACAACCTTCCGACTTAGGGCATCAGCTACCACATTCGCCTTGCGGATGATATTTTATTGAGCGATCGTAGTCCTTGACAATTCCACCCACCTTCATTGCCTCAAGTTCAACTCCTTCGAGTCAATAAATACTTAAGGCTCTTGTGGTCTGTGTAGATAACCGACCTTTTTCCATAAAGGTAGTGCCTCCAAACCTTAAGGGCGAAAACCACTGCTACTAGTTCCAAGTCATGAGTGGGGTAGTTAACCTCATGCGGTCTTAGCTGCCGTGATGCATAAGCAACTACTTTGCCCTCTTGCATTAACACACAGCCTAACCCCGTATGCGAAGCGTCACAGTACACCACAAAATCTTTTCCTTCCTCTGGCTGAATTAACACTGGAGCTTCCGTCAACACCCTTTTAAGCTTTTCAAAGCTCTCCTGCTGCTTATTCGTCCATTCGAAGGGTACTTCCTTCCTTAGTAACTTTGTTAAGGCGCGGCTATTGACGAGAATCCTTCCACAAACCTTTAATAGCTTTGCCAAGCCTAAGAAACTTGAGATCTCACCACGGACCTAGGTGGTTTCCAATCCAACACTGCTTCGATCTTCCTAGGATCCACTCTTATTCCTTCTGCGGATACCACATGTCCTAAGAATGCCACCTCCTTAAGCCAAAATTCGCACTTGCTGAATTTGGCATAAAGCTTCTTCTCCCTTAATACTTCCAACACAACTCGGAGATGCTCATCATGCTCCTCCTCCGACTTCGAGTACACCAAAATATCGTCGATGAACACAACAATGAACCTATCCAAGTAGGGTTTGAAACCCAATTCATCATGTCCATGAACGCAATTTGGGCGTTCGTCAATCAAACAGCATCACTACAAACTCAAAGTGGCCATATCACATCCTAAAAGCGGTCTTATGGATGTGACCTCCTTTACCTTCAATCGATGATATCCGGACCTCAGGTCAATCTTTGAAAACACTGCGGCTCCCTTCGGTGATCGAACAAGTCATCGATCCTTGGCAAGGGATACTTGTTCTTAATGGTCAGCTTATTCAACTGACGGTAATCTATGCACATACGCATAGTTCCGTCATTCTTTTTCACAAATAAGACCGGTGCTCCCCACGGAGACACACTGGGTCGGATGAACCCACGATCCAATAGTTCTTGGATCTGAGCCTTGAGCTCCACCAACTCCTTAGGTGCTATTCGGTATGGAGCGATTGACACAGGAGCTGTTCCGGGTAGCAAATCAATTCTAAATTCCACCTCCCTGTCTGGGGGTATTCCCGGTAATTTCTCTGAAAACACATCCACGAAGTCCCTTACCGTCCTAACTCCATCAACACCTTCCTCCTTCCTACCTATCGTACTTACGAAGGCTAGGAACGCCTCACAACCTTTCTTAACCATCTTCTCAGCCTTCAGTGCCGAAACTACGTTAGACAAGTAGTTCCTCCTTTCTCCGATCATTACTACCACTTCATCCTCTGGGGTTCTTAGTTCTATCCGTTTAGCCGCACAATCCAACACGGCTCGGTGTTCTACTAGTCAATTCATTCTGAGTATAAGTTCAAACTCTCCGAAGTGTAACTTCATCAAGTCTGCCCGAAAGTTCACTCCCTGAATTTCTAAGGGCACATTCCGAAAGATCTTGTCTACCACTATAGTTTGGCCTAATGGGCTTACTACAGTCATCTGTCTATCAGAAAGTTCAGAGTCCAGGACTAGTGTTTCCACTACACTACTTGCAACATAGGAATGGGTCGAGCCCACATCAATCAAAGCAAAGTAGGGTTTGTCAAAGATAAAGAACATACCGGTGATTACATCCGGTGCGTCACCATCTTCCCTTCGGTGAACCGCATAAACCAAGCCCGGTTGCCTAGTATCAGCATTAGTAGTACCTCGGCCCTGTGCTCCACGGCCTCTACCAGCACCACTACCTCGGTTACCCGAACCACGACCCCGTTGAGGCTACTGTCCGCCTCTACCGGTCGGCTAGCATTCTAAACGCGGTCGGCTCTCATCCAGTTGCTTGGGACAATCCTTAAGCATATGGTCCTTGGACCCACACTTGAAACATCCTCCGTTTTCTCCAACACTCTCCCATGTGCTTCTTTCCACAATGCTCACAAGGACAATCTTGCCGGCCGTACCGACTCTTGATTAGTGACCCGTCAACCCTAGGCCTCTTGTGACCTTTTCCAGATGGTCCAAATCCTCTCTTGGCCTTATTCTTATCCATGGTCTGCTTAGTAGCGTCTTTAATCCCCTCGGCCACCTTGGCCTTTTCTACCAAAGCTGAGAATTCCCGCTCCTGATGCGGTGCTATCAACAGTCTTAGATTGTCCCTCAATCCGTCCTCAAAACGGACACAGCGTTCATGCTCAGTTGCCACTACACCTCGAGCATAACGACTCAACCTCAGAAATTCTGCCTCATATTCGTGCGGACTTACTCCTTGTACCAACCCTAGAAAAGCCTTCCTTTGTTCATCTCGTATACGGTTCCCATACTTCTTCCGAAATGCCTCTTTAACATACTCCCGAGGTCAAGTTGTCGGTAGTGGTACCATCTCGAGCAGTTAACCACCATCGATCGCTTCATCGCGTAACAATGCTACCATCCCTTTCAACTTTTCCTCCGAGTCGGATCAAGCTCATCCATGATACGCTCGTTGCTTCCAACCGATCTTCACCAGATCTTTGGGTGCCACATTAGATACTCCTCGAACATTTACGCTCCATTAGCTCGGAGCCATTCGGTCTGACTTTCGATTTCTGAATTTCCTCCCGCACCGCCACCAATTCCAAAACTTCGCAAGACTGACTGCGACAAGATCTTCCCGTCGATCCTGCCGCTCGACATTTAAATTTGGGGTGGTGGTGGCATTTCATTGTCGGACCCTTGACCCGACCTAACGGGTTCAAACACGGTCATCCTTCCTCTACCTCGACCACGACGACCACGTCCTCTAGAGCTCATTTTCTAGCGTCGAGATCGATTAAGAAATTTTATGGATTAGTCATTGTTCCACTTATTTACCGGTGAAGGAGTTTTATGAAAAGGATTTAAGAGTGATTCTTTCGTATACATACAAACACACAGTCTTTTCCATTCATTCATTCATCCATCAAACAAGTATGAACTTTCGTTCATTCAGAGAAACGTTGTAGTTTTTTTTGTTGTTGTTTTCCACTACCGGGTATTTTGTAATTTTGTCCTCTGAGGCATTTTCGTAATTTTTAGAAGAAAAATGTTCCTTGGTGTTTTGTCAAAAATTATTTTGAAAATTTCAGAATCTCGGGGTAATTTGGAAAAAATTTGAAATCCGGGGGTATTTTGGTAATTTTTTGACCTTAGGGGTATTTTGGTAATTTTTACAAGTCAGGATAAATTTGTAAATTTAATAAGTTAGGGGTATTTCAAAAGTTATAAATATTTTAGGGTTCTTTTTGAAAATTGTTCCTTCCAAAATGGGGATGTTGCAAAAATTTTGGAAATCAGGGTCATTTTGGTAATTTTGTAAGTTTGGGGCAATTTTGTAATTTTCAGAGTTTTTCAGAAAATGTTGTAAAAATAATTTTCTCAGATTTAAAAGAAAGTTTTAAAAGTTTGAAAAACTTGGGTTTGTTGTTTTGTTCTCTATTCTCTTTTTTTTTTGTTTTAAAAAAAACATGGCTAGTTCCCTTTCGGGTTTTAGTCATTATGTTTAGCCTATGACCGAGCCCTCTTGGTCAGGGTGAACCAAAGCTACGCATGCAGGCAGGATTCGTGTGGAGAGGAGGTGAGTCACGTGATCGCTTAAATACCAAGCTCCCACCGAAACCATTCCTGAACATGCGTCAGAGGTTGCCACACCACCGAGCCCTCCGAGTTAGGGTGAGCCGAAGCTACGCACGGTAGGATTCTGCGAAGAAGAGGTGAGTCACTAGAACTGCTTAAATACCATGCTCTTCCTGGATCCAATCCTAGACATGCGTCTGGGGTTACCACACCACTAGCTCAATGACTTAGCCATAGGTTGGTTCGATGTATTAAGTCTTATGTGGTTTGTATTTGAGTAGTCTAATCCTGGGTTCAAGTTCCTATCATTCTATTCTCGTTCCATGCCTTTTCTAGCCTTATACAGTTCATAGAATCACATATAGTTAGGGTACTTACACGGTGGATCATGGGTGCGAGACTTAGGGCCATGCCGAAAACCGCTTATTTTTCAAAGATAATCATTTGGCTCGCTTTGAAAACGTTTTGGACCTTAGCCCAGGCCGAGAGTTTAAAAGCGGGCTTTGATACCAAATTGAAACACCCCACACCCACCCACGAGCCCTGAACCAGATCTGGTATGTTCCTAAAGTAAACTGGTTTCAAAATCCTTCGTTACTTAGAAAATTTGTAAAATTTTTATAAATTATTGTTGTGGATTGGGCTTAGATTGGAAACCCATTTAATTAAACTTGTAAATCCAATTTTATTAAGGTGACAAAATAATTTTAAGGTTTTAAAAAAATCACTTAACTTTAATCATAATAGCTCAGTAACATAATAATTTAAAGTGAAGCGAATAAGAAAATCCTTTGGGCCTTATGGCCTTATTACATCAAATAAAACCCAAAATAAAATTAAAGGTACTAAACATAAATAAAGTCCAAATTTAAATAGAATCTTCAAATGGATCATGGCCACCTCAAGGTCTACCGTCCCGGTCGTCATCCTTGTTCATCACCGAAAATATTTCCCACAGCAGGGTGAGTCAACAGACTCAATGTGCACACAGATACTAACATTCAACAATCGGGCATACATGTTCATATCAAATTCATATTCATATAAAATGATGATGCAACCCAACCCAAGCCTAATGGTCCATCCGCTACACACCACATGCATTGGCCACCTGCAGTAGGGCTACTAAGTCAACCCTCCATCTGCTACACACCATCGAAGGCGATCATTTGCGATCGACGTGCTCATCGCCCATATAATTTGTGTCATTAGACACCATATTCAAATAGTGTAACCGAAGTTACCAAATTGAGATAATGTAACCGAGTTACCATATTCAAATTTTGTGACCGTAGTCACCATATAACGTTAGTGAGACCGAAGTCAACACCTTCTTCCCCTTGTCACATAAATCCCGAATGCCCCAAAAATTTTATATCAATGCATAACATACATACTTAATTTCATATTCATATACATATTTTCACATGTTATAAAATAACATATTTTATAATCCTATCGAAAGTAGGAAGCGTGCACAGTACTTTTGTACCACATTAGGGTACTTAGCCATATTCATAATCTCACATATAATCATATATTAAAATAATTGCCATATGATATAGCGAAAGTTAGTGTGCGTACACACCTGATTTGCTTAATAGGTTCCTTGAGATCTCGAAAATCCCGATCTAACTTTAGATCCTATATTGACCAACCATTAAAATATATTAATAACCTATTTGGCTTAAAACCAAATCCAAGTAGGATTTGTATTACTTACCTTGTTGTCGAATTAAAAGATTGTAAATCAAATGCGAAATTTCATAATATTCCTTCCTTAAATCGGCTAGCCACTAGATCGTAATTATGTGGTTTCTAACTTTTGAATAAATGGAAAATAATTCGAATATCAAGATCAAACCTTGGCGAATGTCACTTACCAAACAATTTCCAAATCAAGAGGATTCCTTAATATGCTGTCGAAATCCCTTAAATTCCTTGAATCAAATCCCAAACTCTTCCTTTGATATTCGCCAAGAGACATAAAAGAGGTTATTTCCTTAGATTTTGATTAAGCAATTAGAAGAACAAGAATTAATTGTTCTTACCTTAGATCCTTGATCCTTATATTAGGTTATTGTGGAAACCTAAGAGACCCTTGTAGATTCGCCAAGATTTGCTAATAGGATTAGTACCAATTTTGGTAAAAGAAAGGAATAGAAATTGATTGACCACAGATCTTACCTTTTTTGATGTTGTAGTTGATTGCTCCTTTGCTTAGAATCAACAAAGATTTGGCTTTGACAAGAGAAAGCGGAGAAGAAAATAGAAGAAAAGAGGATGGTTTTGTTCAAAGAAAATTCGGCAGAGAGGGGAGAGAGCTATGAGAATTTCGCACACATTTAGGAAAGATGAGAGAATAGCCTTAATTCTCCTCTTTTAACTGAAATTGCTATGCCAAGAGTCCTTGACTTGGCCACTACTCCCCCACAAGTGATAATATTATCCTTTTAATTATCACCTTATTAAATTAAAAGTATTTAATCCATCCTATATTTCCTCAATTATCTTATTAAGAGAAAATCCTTTACTTAACACTTAATTAATCAAATTTTAACCGAAATAAAACTCCTACCTTTCTAACAAATAGGTGCCGTCCACCCTCTCACTTATGGAAGCAAAAATAAACCTTCATTATTTGCTTCCCAAATGACTCGAACTCAGGCCCATTTCTCTTACACATGGCGCCATTTCCATAAGACTTAAGTGACACCTTCAGGCCACTTTTCCAAGCCCGATTGTGTGTCAAATTTCACCAACTTTTTCTTTTAAGGCCCTTTTGCCCTTATTTCCTATTTTGGACTTTAAAATTTGTCATTCCGGCATTATTTCTAAGTTTCCTAAAATTTTCGATCGGCTCTGTAACTTGCCATTTTTCTTACAAGTTCAAGTTTCCAAAATGTTCAGGTTTCCAAAATGTTCAAGTTTCCATTTTCATGCATTTCCAGGTTTCCAAAAATATCAAAATTTATTCTTAGTGCTTAAACTTGTCATTTCATACAATTAAAGCTGAAAATGCATAGGCCCTATTCAGGGATGTTGCAATAAATATATAACTTTTTATTATAATGAATATGATTTTAATTTTAATTTAATATAAATATTTTTAAATATTTTAATTTTAATATTTTATTAAATAAATTTATAAATTCACATATTTTAATAATTTTGTGAAAGTAAAATAATTTTAAAATTTCTATTAATATCATTTTAATCTAATATCCATAATAATTATTTTTATTCTCGCCTCACGACTAGAGTTGCATTTGAATCCAAACACCTACCCCACCGTTGTTTCTATCATCACTGTTATAATATCCAATCTCATCGCTATAATAATTAATTTTATCACCTTTAGAGAAGCAAATGGCTTAGCCAATGCCTTGGCTAAGGTCGGACTGTCTCGACATGTTCCTTTGACAGTAAGCTGATGCGTTTTGTTCCTGGTTCTTCCCTTTTTTGGTGTTTCCTGTTTCACACATTTGCATATTGTGTAGTTTGCTTATTCTGTCTAGGCGCTTTTATCGCCTTATGTTTGGTGTTCTTATTTGTAACTTTAGATTATGATTTTATCTTATTAATAAAACTACACCTTTAATGAAAAAAAATTTTGTTATTTTCTATTGTAGAAACTATTTTTTTGTAAAAGGGGTCGACTTAATTTTGAAAACGAAAAAATGGGAGTCGCCACCAATCTTTTTTGATGAGGTGTGATTGGGTCACCTTATAATTCGATCATTTTAATAAGATATTTGATTTATTAAAATGACGGTTTTGGTCTATGGAATTCAGAAAAATGGGTTCGGAAGTCGGTTACGCACGAGGAAGGATTAACACTCTCGCAACACCTAAAATTGGTACCTAGTTGATTAATTAGTGTCATAATGTCAAAAATTAAAAATTTGAAAAAATTTTAAAATACGATCCTTTGCTAAATATTGCTTAAAATTTTTTTTTTGAGAAAAATTAGTATTTCACGTTAATTGAGAAAAAGAATTATGTCCTATAGGTTAAGACCCAATGTCTTAAATCCTCGAAATGAGAATAAACCCTGAAAATTTTATTTATTTTGAAAGAAATTTGGCTATTTTAGTTTTAGAAAGAAATCATATTTCGTAAGTTAGAACACGATCTTTTCTTAATTCCCGAGAATATGAGAATAAATAAAAACTTTAAAAACGTTCGGGTATTTTGATGTGTCAAGAAAATCGAAATCCCGTAAGTTAAGGAATGACATTTGAATTTCCAAGTACGAAACAATGCTTACTTTTAAGAAATTCTTTTTCATGCGATTATGTGAAAATGAATATAACATTTGAAATGTCGAGGATTTTATTTGGGATGTGATAAAACGAAAATTTAAAATGGTTCGCAGGTGTGATTGCAATAATAATAAAATAATGATGCATGACACGATGATATAAGTAAAATAAGTAATGGCCTTAGCTAATTAAACCTAACACTAATTAAGTAAAAATAAAATAATAATAATAATAAAATAAAAATACAAATAAAAATGAAACCAAATGGTAATAGGTAAATAGATAAAATGCATATACATAAAATAATAAAATAATAATAATAATAATAATAATAATAATAATAATAATAATAATAATAATAAAATAAATAATCTAACATTTGAAAGTATATAAAAAGATATAAAATAATAAATAATAAAAAATAATCATAATAAAAGTGATAATAATAATAAAATAAGTAAAGTCTATTTAAAATAAATAAATAAAAATTAATTAATATTAAATTAATCAATTTAATAATATAATAATAACAACAAAAAGGGGCTAAATTGAAGTCAAAATGAAAATTTGGGCAAAAATCGGGCAAAATTAAAAGAAGAACAAAAAAGGACTAAATTAAAAATGGTAGAAAAAGCGGAAGGGTCAAAAGCACGCGAATCCTGAGGAGGGTCGGGTCGGATCGGGTTGGTTAGGAGTAAAACGACGTTGTTTTGGGGCTTAAGGACGTCGACCAAAACGACGTCATTTTATACGCCTATAAAAGTAAAAATATCTAAAAAAAATTCATTTCAGTAGTTTTTTTTTTAAAACCCTTCCCATTTTTTTCTCTGAAATGGTGCGAGGGTCAGTTGTTTGGCCACAGCGTGAATATAGGTTGTCGGCGACCGAAAATCGCAAAAGTTTCCCTTTTTTCGGCTATAAAAAAAGATAAGTTTTTTTTCTTTTTTTTTATATGTATGTATGTATAAACAGGTTCGAAAAGAAGAAAAATAAAACGAAGAAAAATAAAAAATACCCTTAGCACCTTTGAACTTCATTTATCTTTAACCGTTTGTTTTCCTTTTTTTGTGTACTCGATCTCCACTATTTGTGTGTTTGAATCTCGTCTCTTGATTGTTTATGTTTTTTTGTGTTTAAATATTTGTTTTTGGTATTCAAAGTCTGTCCAAAAAAAATAGCCCCATTTACATTCGATTCTTGGCTTTTTAAAGCCATTTACAAATTATCTTTATAATACCTGTCTTTTCCATCTTCTTACAGGCGGTGGTTGGGAGCAGCAGAGGAGTGGTTGATGCTAGGGGCGGTGCTACAGTGGTGACAGTGGGTAGGTGTGCCACTTGCGCTGATGATGTGATGATGACGGCGCCAGGGGTTGATGTGGGCAACAGTCTAGGGGGCTAGGGTTTCTGGAAGAGTTTAGTATAGTGGGTCATTTGGGCCTATTTGATTGGGCTTCGGGTTTGGATTTTTAGTTTGGGTTATTTTGTAATTGGGTTTAAGGTTAGGTGTGGGTTTTTATTTGGGTCTGAATTGGGTTTGGGTAGTTGGGTCTTAATTGTTTAACTTGGTTTGGGTTTTAGTGGGCCCGGGCAGAATTGGGCTTATACTGCTGCCCCTCTTTGCTCATTGTCGTGTAATGGGAATGGAGTAAAGACTTTTAAGAAAGACCAATTTTGCCCAGCCTCGCCGAGTTTTGACTTCTTTTGGTGCTTCTCTTTTCAAATAGCTTCATTTTAGTCCACTGCATCTTGTTGATTTGATCCACTTCACCGCCACTTCAGAGAGATAGGATTTGTAGCTTCAATTTGCTCCTCCGCAACTTCAAGGAGATGAGATTTATGGTTAGGGTAGATTTAATCCGACCTATTGCAACTTCAGAGGTATAGGATTTGTCGCTTTAATCCGCTCCGCTGCAACTTCAGGGAGATGAGATTAGTAGCTTCAATCTACTCCACTGTAACTTCAGGGAGATAAGGTTTATAACTTTAATATACTCTACTACAACTTCAAAGAGATAAGATTTGCTATTTTCGATCTACTCCACTGCAACTTCAGGGAGATAAGATCTGCTATCTTCAGTCTGCTCCACTGAAACTTCAGAGAGATAAGACTAGTGGCTTCAATTTTCTCCACTGTAACTTCAAGAAATAAGATTCGTTATCTTCAGTTTGCTCTGCTACAACTTCTGAGAGATAAGGCTAGTGGCTTCAATATGCTCCACTGCAACTTCAGGAAGATAAGATTCGCCATAATGACTTCAATCTATCCAACTGCAACTTCAGGGGTATGGGATTTGTAACTCCATTGATCTATTACACCATTCTCTAGATAACATGACTTGAAAAATTCATTTTATGGGCCTATGTTTGTGCCAAATGATTAGGATGTCATGATCAGAATGAATCAAATTCTCCTAATTGGATGTGTATGAATGATATTTGTATGAATGCAGAATGTCATGAGAATGATCCCTTTTTAATGTTTGTGTTGTCATTGCTCGTTATTCATCAAGGTTCTATCACTGACACAATATCCTGTCTTCTTGTTCATCAGATATCTTTGACCGAAAAACCAAAGAAATAGCCATAATTTATACTACTTTTCTCAAATGTTTCCAACTCTTGGGTTTGGTGAGTTCTAAATAATAGTCCTATTTCGGGTTTTTTTACTATTTAGAAGCATCTAGAGTAATATGCATAACTCCTTTTGTGAAAGTATTATTAGTCCATTAATCGTTATTTCAACACAAAATACTTGAAAAGGATCATAATGATGGACAAAACTGAAATTTATCAGGAATAAAATTTGAAAAGAATGGATTAATTAAAGAAAGCAAACATTGTTGGAATACAAAATAGGTGAGGGGACAAATAAGTGCTCTAGATATCGCAGCTTGAGCTTCTCTATACGAACATCCTAAGGACCATTTTGAGCTCAATATGTGTTTAGGAGATCTAGAGTACTTTGTCGATGCCCCAAGATGTAGCATACCTCCTCTTCGTTAATTCAGCAATAGCAAGACTACTGCATGCCCCACCTTCGATCAAAATTTAAATTGCCCTTTCACGGGTTTTCAATTTAAAAACCCCTTTGGTCTCAAGGCGCCCTTTGTGGATTTTCACCTTGGCCTCTCCTTTTTTCTTTTCCTTTTTTTTTGTGTATGTGTTTTTTAGGTGAAGTACTTCTTGACTGAGTTTGAATTCACTGGATTAGGCAAAGTCTTTCCATCCATCTCAGTTAATATCAACGCTCCTCCAAAAAAGGCCTTCTTTACCACATAAGGTCCTTCCCAGTTTGGCATCCACTTTCCTCTGCAGGCCTTTTGTATAGGAAGGATCTTCTTCAATACCGAGCCCCCGGTGGAATTCTTTAGGACGAACCTTTTTGTTGTAAGCTCGCATCATTCGTTTTTAGTATATTTGACCATGACGAATAGCTTTCAATCTTTTCTCTTCAATCAGGTTCAATTGGTCATATCGAGATTGGATCCATTCTGCTTCATCCAACTTTAGCTCAGCCAATACTTAGAGAGAATGAATTTTGAATTTAATGGGTAAAACTACTTTCATTCCATAAACCAATGAGAAAGGCGTTGCCCCAGTAGAGGTTTTGACAAACGTTCGATGGGCATAGAGGGCAAATGGTAACTTTTCATGCCAATCTTTGTAAGTCACAGTCATTTTTCCCACGATCTTCTTGATGTTTTTATTAGTTGCCTCAACTACACCATTCATTTTTGGGCTATATGGTGATGAGTTGTGGTGTTTAATTTTGAACTGACTGCAGACCTCTGCTATCGTGCTGTTGTTCAAGTTCAATGCATTGTCCGATATGATTTTTCTAGCATTTTATACTGGCATATGATCTCCTCTTTAAGAATTTACTGACTGCCGACTTGGTGACATTGGCATATGAAGCAACCTCTACCTACTTGGTGAAGTCATCGATGACCACAAAAATAAATCGATGCCGTTAGAGGCTTTTGGCGAGATTGGCCTAATGAAGTCCATGCCCCACATAGAGAAAGGTCATGGAGAAGTCATAACATGAAGAGGTGAAGGAGGCACATGAATCTTGTCCCCATAAATTTGGCACTTATGGCACTTCTTGGCATAATTGATGCAATCCCCTTCCATGGTGGACCAATAATACCCGAATCTCATGATTTGCCTGGCCATTGTAAAATCGTTAGCATGTGTTCCACAGACACCCTTATGGACTTCTTTTAGGATTTTCTTAGCCTCAACAGCATCCACACATCTTAATAACACCTGATCCTTTCTTCTTTTGTATAGGATCTCCCCATCAAGACGTAATTACTGGCCAGTCTTCTCAACGTTCGTTTATCATTCTCAGTTGCTTAATTAGGGTATTCACGATTCTTCACATATCACAGTATATCGTGGTACCAATGATGATCATCTTTTTCTTCCTCTTCATTGATGTTGTAACAATGAGCCGGAGCCTCGTAAATATGAATTTGAATAGGCTTCACATCCTCTAGTTTATTTACTCTGATCATAGAAGCTAATGTAGCCAAAGCGTCAACCATCTTGTTTTCATCTCGTGAGAGGTAATAGAAGGTGATATCATCAAATTCCTTAATTAATTTTAGGACTAGCTTTCGGTAATTGATAAATTTGGGGTCTCTTGTTTCCCATTCACCTTTAAGCTGATACATCACTAGTGTAGAATCCCCATACACCTCTAGCACTTTGATTTTGTGTTCTATGGCCTTACGGATTCCCATGATACATGCTTTATACTCTGCCAAATTATTTTTGCAATCAAAATCCAATTTGCAAGTAAATGGATAATGATCTCTATTTGGGGATATCAGGACTACCCCAATTCTGTTACCAACAGCGTTTGATGCTCCGTCAAAGTTCAGTTTTTAAGGACAATCTTCTGGAGTGTCTTCCTCAGTAGTTGCCACATACATTAAATCTTCATTAGGAAATCAAAGTTCAAAGGCTCGTAATCTTCTAGAGCTCTACTGGCTAGAAAATCTGCTATTGCACTCCCTTTCACAACCTTCTTGTTCACATAGACTATGCCAAATTCGAAAAGTAGAATTTGTCATCTGGCCACCTTTCATTCAAAGCAGTCGACTCCATCATATACTTTAGAAGGTCTAATTTAAAGATTAGCCAAGTCGGATGATACAACATGTACTGCCTCAATATCCGAGTTGTCTAGATCAAGGCGCAACATAATTTTTCAATTGGCGAATATCTCATTTCACACTCAGTGAACTTCTTATTGAGGTAGTATATCGCCCTTTCCTTTTTTCCCATCTCATCGTGTTGGCCAAGCACATATTCCATAGAATTGTCAAATACTGTCAAATATAGTATCAGTGGTCTATCTGGACTAGGTGGTAATAGTACTGGGGTATTGGACAGGTACTGTTTTACCTTGTCAAAAGTTTTTTAGCATTCATCATCCCATACGCCTGGATTATGTTTCTTAAGAAGACGGGATATGGGTCACATTTCTCAGATAGCTGTGAAATGAACCGAGTAATGTAATTTAGTCTTTCTAGGAAACCTCAAACTTCCTTTTGAGTGCTTGGAGGAGGCAATTCTTGTATAGCCTTGACTTTTTCTGGGTCAATTTCAATTTTCTTTTCACTAACTACGAAACCTAGCAGTTTTCCTAACCTAGCCCCGAAAGTACATTTTGTTGGATTGAGCTTTAGTTGAAATTTTTCAACCTCAAGAACAATTTCCTCAAAACTTGTACGTGCACTTTTTCTGTTCGGGATTTTACAATCATATCATCGACGTAAACCTTGATTTCCTTATGCATCATGTCATGAAACAAGGTTACCATGGCTCTTTGATACGTTGCTCTGCATTTTTTAATCCAAATGGCATCACCTTATAGCAAAATGTTCCCTACAAGGTTACGGATGTAGTTTTTTCCATGTCTTCAGGATGTATCTTTATCTGATTGTATCCAGAGAAACTATCCATGAAGGATAACAGTGAGTAGCCTGTCGTATTATCCACTAAAGTGTCAATGTGAGGCAATGGGAAATTGTCTTTTAGGCTGGCCTTGTTTAAGTCTCCGTAATCTACACACATCCGTACCTTTCCGTCATTCTTAATATTGGTTACCCATTCTGAGTATTTAACCACTTATAAGAACCCAACAATGAATTGTTTCTTGACTTCTTTTATTTTTATCACCACATCGGGTCTCATCCTTCGGAGCTTCTGCTGAACTAGCTTACACTCTTCTTTTATGGGGAGGCAGTGTACCACAATATTAATGCTTAACTCGGGCATATCTTGGTACGACCATGCGAAGACATCTTTAAATTCTTGAAGTAACTCAATGAGGTTTCGTTTTGTTTCTTCGGCTATGTAAGTTCTAATTTTCACTTCTTTTTCTTCTTCTAAGATCACAATCTTTACTGTCTCTTCGTAAGGTAGAATCTATTTCCATTCTTGTTCTACCATCCTTAACAAATCTAAAGATAAGTTACAGTCTCGTCATTTTTAAAATCCTAAGATCCCTCTAGACACATGCCTCGCTCAAAAGGAGATTATAGATCAGTAGCAGCGTTGCTTATGTCATTGATATCTGGAGACCTATTGTATGCATGAAGGAATATCCAAAGAACAAATGAATCTAAGAATAGATATTTGTATGGTATGATTATGAATGAAATGAAAGAATAAAAGAATATTTTCTCAGAGTGATACGCAAAAATAATTTTTTATTAAAATAAAGATGTTGGACACGAGAGTATTTCACAAAAGGATTCTTATTGCTTCTAGGCTTAAAGCAACAAGTGTGTTTTGAACATTACTCTGAATCAGCTCTAAAAATTACAGGAAACTCTATGGCGGATGCCAGATAAGTTTTCTTCCACCATTCCCTCTTTATATATGGCATTGATGTTTAGATTTCCCATCATATCTTCAGCAATTTCTTTTCTTGTCATCTTTCATTCAGGGTCAATAATTCCTCCTGACACGAATGTTCTGGATATATGGGGAAGGTCATTGGTTCCCATTTGACCTATACCTCGCTTAATTGCTCTCTTCTTCTCTCTTGCTTCTTCTTCCACTCCTTCTTCTTTTGCTTTGCGTCTGGCTTATACCCCAAGCCAAAGTGATCCCGTTTGTCAGTCAAGATTGGTACTTCGACCCGTCCATGGAGGTATTTCGAGTCCCATTCTAGGCAATGCTCCTTTTCCCAGTGTCAGTTGTAAGCTCATCATCGTAGCTTTGGATATTTTAGGCATTGGGACCTTACTTCCCTCGACTATAAAGGTTGCATTCACAAATTCCAGCGATAGAAAAGAACATTCTATCGCTTCACCATCAGCCTCTATGTATGGCGCATCACTAGTAACAGATGCAATCATATCTTCTTCTATGTTTGTTGTTATCCATCGGCTCTCCGTTACCAACTTTATCTTTTGGTGCAGTGATGATGGTACCGCTTCTACTGAATGAATCCAAGGTCTCCCTAATAGGCAATTGTAAGAAGGCTTGATGTCCATCACTAAGAAATCTACCTCTTATATGTTTGGTCCGATTAAAGAGGTATCTCAATCCTTCCCATTACCTTCTTTTCGGTGTCATCGAATGCTCTCACTATGTTTTGGCATGTCTTCATGTGAGAGATGTCCACAGGTAACCTGTTCAATGTGGATAGAGGCAGTACATTCAGTTTCGATCCATTGTCAATTAGTATCCCTTGTAATGTATACCCTTTGCAGCGGGTGGTGATGTGCAGAGCCTTGGTGGATCTCATGCCCCCAGCGGTATTTCATCGTTATTAAAAAAGATGAAATTATTGACGCTTATGTTGTTGACAGGATGGTCTAGCTTGTTTACTAAAATATCATCAGCGACGTAAGTTTCGCTTAACACCTTCATTAGCAAGTTACAGTGTGTGTCCGAGCTCAAGAGTAAAGCCAGTACTGATATGCAAGCTGGTTGCTTATGTAGTTGTTCCACGACACTATACTCACTGTGTTTTAGGAATTTCAAGAATTCCTTAGCTTCTTTCTTATTTACCGGCTCATTAACAGGTAGTTTTGGCTTCTCTTTCCTTTGTTCGATCACCAAGGATTTCCTTTTTACAGGTTTGGCTTTTGTATTTGGGGCATCATAACATCTTCCGCTACGTATATAGAAACCCACATATTGACCTTCCTCTAGCGTGCTGAATGGGCCCACCTCTCCTGGAATTGTCACATTGCAGTCATAGTTCCAAGGTACCCTTTTACTATCTTTATAAAGAAACGCAACGGGTTTCTAGATTACAACTCTTGGTGCAATTTTTGCTCCGGCTTGGTTGATTTTTGGTTGTGAGATGATCACCACCGGGTGGTTAGCTTTATAGACCTTTTCTGTCGACCCTCCTTCTGAGGCGCACACCTCTTTTCCTTCGGTATACTCAAAGAACTCTAGCTCATTGTTGTCCATTAGACTTTGTACTAGGGCCCTGAATTCATTACATTTCTAAATCTCATAATCTTCTTCATCATGAAACTCACAATAGTTTCTTACTTCTCAAGATCTGTCCCTCGAATCTTGTGTGATTAACCCTCTTTCTACCATTCTCTTCCAAACTTCTCTCAACGGGGCTTTTACTTCTGCAATATTCATCTTAATTTTCTTCCCTGCATTCTCGACTATCGCATTTACCTTCATATCAGCATGGTTATGGTAACAGTTTTCTGCACCAGATGGATCATCGAATTTTACAATGCCCATTTTGATGAGCCTTTCGACTAACTTTTTAAAAGCGGTGCAGTTTTCTATCGAGTATCCCGTGATTCCCGTATGGTATTTGCATTGGGCATTTGCGTCGTACCATTTGGGGTATGAGGGTTGTATTAGTTTTAGGTAGAAAGGGGATACAACATGTGTATCAAATAAACTTTGGTACAACTCCCTATACGTCATTGGAATAGGCGTAAATTAGAGTTTCTCTGTATTTTACCTTGTGTTAGACTCTTATCTTGGTGGGCCTTGATGGCCAGTGGTTACCATTCTCGATTAGTTCATAGTGATTAGTTTCAAGTAACCCGTGTTATATGTGCTCACATTATTTACCCCATTTTCTCTTTTCTCAGGGCCGATGTGCAACAAAGGGAAAAGATGGTGCCAAAAGTGCAAACATGGATGACAGAAGGATTGAGATGCAAAAAGAAGAGACTTTGCTTTATTAGACTCTATTTTAATTATATTAGGATAATTAATATTAGGATAATTATTGAGGATTATTTAATTTCTTTATTTATCTCTATTTATCTTTGATTAAATGTAATTATCTTTGGGAGTTTGAGTAGGACTAGTCCATCTATCTTAGCACTATAAATAGGGATGAAGTGACTCGGTTTGGGGTTGTTCATCTTTTTCTGTAAACTCTCTCCCCAAAAGTCTTTTGTTCTTTCATATTTATTTTTAATAAAACCTTAATTTATATATTTATTTTCTTTTCCACCACAACCATGAGCCACTAAAACCCATTTAGCCAAAAGTTGCCGAAAATCCCAAAAAGGGGTTTTAAGGTTTAGAATCCATACTTAGCCTTCTCAACAGGGTATTCATCATTTCTCCACACTACGGGGCTGACACTTCCGTCCATGTCCCTTAAGAAGTAATCTTTTCAACATTTGCAAGGAACGACCGATTTGTATATTTTGAGAAAGTTGCACAGTCGGTTCGTTAGCTTACTGCGTCAGAGGTTGGCGAGCCCAAGAGACAAAATGTCATGGGATTCACCATTGAGAAACGTTGATCTAGCATAGATGATCCCACAAGAGTGATTGTTGGCTAGAGTCAGGTTCTACCAAATTGAAGTCTAAATCCTTGGAGCTGGTGGTCGTAGGCGTCCTCTTCCACTATAACTGGCTTATTTGAGTTGAGAAGGATCATCTAAAACCCAAGGATTGAACCCAAGGCGGATCGAGGCAACTAGAGGCTGGAATCTCTACATAAGAAACTTTCTCTAAAACTCTTTCTTTTTATTTTCCTCATTTAATTTTCGTAATTTATTCTCGTAATTTCAATTCATTTTAAATTTTGTGTTTTTTATTTTCCAGATCAAACTTTTAATTACATTATTTTATTTTTTTTTAGAACGCAGATTTTCTTGGGCACGATTACGCGAGATTTGAGAAACAAACATTCAGTATAATCCGGTCCCCGAGGATTCGACCTACTTCCCTTTATCGTTATTTTACTATTTTACAGGGAATAAGATACATTTGGTGCTTTCAATGACGCATCAATTTTTGGCACCATTTCCGGGGATTGGTAACGTACTAATCTTGTTTTTATTTTCTATGACCAGATCTGCTCCAGGCACTCTTGCGTTTGACTCAGAAATTGAAAAGACTGCGAGAGCTAATTATAAAGAAACAAAGCTAAGGAAAAAGCAGTCAGCGTTGGTTGAGACTCAAAGTAATCCACCGCCAGAAATAGAATCAACGACGAAGCAGAGTCTAGGGTTAACGAAAACCCTACTCAAACATTTGAAAGTAAAGCAGAAGAAGTCGATTCACTTGAAGAAGTGCTTGAAACTGGGGTTAACGAAAACCCTAACTTAGCACCCCAACCAATGGCTCAAACAATTTGGCAACTGGCCGAAGCTCCAATAGAATAACCACCACTGTGCATTGCATATCCTACTATGGATACCGATTTTGAATTGAAATCAGGGTTAATTCAATTGCTACCAACTTTTCGAGGGTTACAAAATGAAAACCCCCATAAACATTTGAAGGAATTTTATATGGTTTGTCTGAGTATGAAACCTCAAGGCGTAACTGAGGATCAAATTAAATTATGTGCTTTCCCTTTTTCCTTAGCAGATTCAGCTAGGGAATGGTTGTTTTATTTACCCCCTGGATCTATAACTACTTAGGCTGATTTATCTCGTTAACAGGTTTTCCCGCATCAGAAAGCGGTGAGCTAAGAAGAGAAATAGTGGGAATAAGGCAGAAAGAACCAGAGACTCTTTATGATTATTGGGACCGATTTAAAAAGTTGTGTGCGAGCTGCCCACAACACGGTATACAGAGCAATCTCTCCTTCAGTACTTTTATGAAGGTTTGAAACTAATGGAGATGAATATGGTAGACGCCGCTAGTGGAGGAGTGTTGGTAAACATGACTCCCCAACAAGCAAGGGACTTAATATCCACAATGGCTGCAAATTCTCAGCAATTCTGAACTAATCCTGAACCCCCCAGAAGGGTTCACCAGCTAAGTAATTCTTTCATAGAAGATAGACTTGATAGACTTACTAATATTGTGAGCTCTCTTGTTGTAGAAAAAGCTAAACCAGCTCGGATATGTGGAATATGTGCTACACTTGAGCATACAACGGATGCATGTCCTAGTTTGAATGATGACACTATGGCTCATTTGGATGCCGTGGGAAACTTTCTTAGCCCACCACAAAAGCATTACGATCCCTATGCTAATACCTACAACCCAGGGTGGAGGGATCATCCTAACTTAAGCTATGGAGCTAATCTACGGTATAATCAGCCATACCAAAACCGACCTCTGTAGTAGCCACAAAATCTAGGTAATTCTCTAAAACCATGGTCAATAAGTTAGCAGCTAATGTTCTTGATTTTCAACAGTAAATCCAACATCAAACTCTTAATTTCCAAAGAGAAATGAAGGATTTTCAACAGAAAACTGAGGCTTTTATAAGAGAATTGACCATATCAGTTGAGAAATTGAACTCTCAAGGTAAGCTTCCATCACAAACAGAACCGAATCCAAGACAACACGCAAATACAGTGACGCTGTGAAGTGGAAAGGTACTAGAATCGATTCTCGATAGAAATCGTGCCCAAGAAATCGCCCAGAAAAATCTGAGAAAGACGAATAGGTCCGACCGAAACCCCCTTGCCCAAAATTCAACCTCTATTTCCAGAACGGTTCTACCCGTGTCGAAAAGATAAAGAGGACAAGGAAATCCTTGAAACATTTAGGAATGTCGAAATCAACATACCGTTGGATGCCATCAAGCAAATACCGAGGTATGCTAAATTTCTTAAAGAGCTTTGCACCAACAAGCGAAAAATAATAGGTAATGAAAGGGTGAATGTTGGTGAAAATATGTCCGCAGTGTTACAGTGAAAAATGCCGGAAAAATGTAAGGATAGGGGCATGTTTGCAATACCATGAAAAATAGGTCATTTGGGAATTAAAAAGGCTATGTGTGATCTAGGAGCCTCCATAAATGTAATGCTATGCTCTATTTATGAATCACTTAATGCAGATTTTTTGACAAAAACAGGTGTTAGCATTCAATTGGCAAACAGGTCCGTTGTGCATCCCGAAGGAGTCGTCGAGGACGTATTAATTAAAGTCAATGGACTTATTTTTCCTGCAGATTTTTATGTGATAAAAGTGGAGGAGGATAACGCTCCCGGGTCTTTAGACATCTTGTTGGGGTGACATTTCCTTAGTACCACAAATACTAAGATTGACATACGAAGCGAAACCCTCACGATGGAGTTTGATGGGGAGATCGTGAAGTTTAATGTTTATGGCACAATTATCCACCCAAGTGAAGTCTTGGACGTAAACCGTGTCGACATAGTTAACTCATCAGTAGAAAAATATTTTGAGTCATCTTATGGAGATAAATCTAAAATGATGTTTGATGATTTTGAATCTGTTAATAAATTATTGGCTCCTATGGATACTAAACTTCTACCTTCTGTTGTGCATGCATCAGATCCGAAATTAAAATCACCTCTAGAGCATCTCAAATTCACATTTTTGGAAGACGATGAGACCATTACTGACTTAAAAGGGATTGACCCCTTGAAGGAAAATATGAAACCAATGAAAAAGGCACAAAGATGATTAAACCCAAATATGGTGGATGTGATAAAAAATGAGAATTTCCAAGCTCACGCGATTAAAAAGATTTATTTTGAGCCACCGTAGAACCATTTAAATCGTCAAGCTAATGACGTTAAACAAGTGCTTGTTGGGAGGCAACCCAATCCTTATTTTTATTATTTTTTAATTTTATTATTATTTCTTATTTCTTATTTTCTTTTCTTTTCTTTTTAATTTAATTTATTTTATTTTATTTATTTTACTAATAAATTTCTCTTCTTCCATCTAGGTAAAGCGAATGAAAATACTAAGAAAAGGGAGACAAGTTAGAGCCAAACAGCCCTATCCACGGTACCAAATAGTCCCTTTATTCCATATTCTATTCCAGCCTAGAATATCATATCCCTGCAACCAAACACCCCTTTTCAGCCAAATAAAACCCCCAAAACCTAAAATTTATCCCAAATTTACTTCCCTAACTCCATTACCGCCAAAAACTCACCCCTCTCCATCAATTCACGCCGTCGCCGCCTCCTCTCCCTCGCCTCCTCTTCCTCCATAGTCGTCGCACAAGCCGTCGGGGCCACCACTAGTCCCCTTCATGCGCAAGTCCTCCACAATCGGTAGTAGCTACACGGGGAGTTTTTTCTAAACTTTTCTACTTATTTATTTCTTTTGCATCCACATTGAGGACAATGTGTTTTAAGTAGGGGGAGGTATTCTTCGTATTATTGTCTTCTGCTGTGATTTGTGTTTGCTGCTTGAGGCTCCATTCTGTCCATATTTTATTTTATTTTATTATTTTTTAAGAATATTACATCGCTTTTCATGCCCAAGAATTTGACCACGACTTGCCTTTGTTTGACTTACATGCATGATTCTTGCTCTTGAGTTAGTTATGATTACATCATTTGATTTTATCTCCTTTGTTTTATTTTTATTAGGCTAAAATAATTATGATTAATAAGTTAACTCTATCTTGGTTTTTGTAAAATTGATCAAGTTTAATATCAAGTGGACACTTAATACATTTGCATGCCTAAATTATGTTCATGTCTATTAGGTAGTTCCTAAAACTTATTTTTGACACTTGATTATTTCTCTTAGGACCTCCAAAATTAAAATTTCGTGTAAATTTTGTTTAATAAAAGTTTCAAGGTTATGAGTGCGACTTAAAAGCGTGATCGATCGAGTGCTAGGGGTAGGGTGCTTGGGTTGTCATTCTACTTGGCGTCAAAAGGTTGTGTGACGTGATAGGTAAAACCCCGCTAACCAAGGTTATGAGTGCGACTCAGAACGTGACTAATTGAGTAACCGGGGTAGGGTGCTTGGTTGTCATTCTACTTGGCGTAGAAAGGTTGTGTGACGTGATGGGTAAAACTCCGCTAACCTAGGAAATAAATAATTTTAGGAGTATGTTGAAATGAGTATGCTAAGGGTGGGGTGCTTGGGTTCTCATCTCTCTTCACGTCAAAAGGTTCAATATATGCCTAAGTAAATAAATAATAATAATAATAATAAAAGAAAAAAGAAAAAAAGAGAAAAAAAGAAAAAATAGTACTAATAAAATTACAATTGGGGACTAAATGAGGAAATAAATAGAGTGTCTTGGTAGGTTTGGTAATTTGCCTAAATAGCATGAAATAATTCAAGACGATTTTAATTTTTGTGTGTGTTAATTAGAACACTTTTTCTGTTTTACTTAAAGCAAGCTTAGAAGTTCTCTTTATTTTTCATATGCATTTTTTACTAATCTTTATAAAACTTTGGAGTAGAATTTCTTTCAGGATCTAATTTTCACAGTGGATAGGAACCACACTTGAGGGCAAGCATGGGCTAAGTAGGGGGAATTTGATAATACTCTAGAACGTCATGTTTTATGTTCTAATTACATATTTATTTTGAGTATGGTTATACTAATTTGGGCTATTTATGGTCTTTTATCTTATAGGGACTAAATTGGAGGCAAAAGCGAAATTAAGCGCCAAAAGCGTGAATTTAGAGATAAAATGGGCCAATGTGCAACAAAGGGAAAAGATGGTGCCAAAAGTGCAAACATGGATGACAGAAGGATTGAGATGCAAAAAGAAGAGACTTTGCTTTATTAGACTCTATTTTAATTATATTAGGATAATTATTGAGGATTATTTAATTTCTTTATTTATCTCTATTTATCTTTGATTAAATGTAATTATCTTTGGGAGTTTGAGTAGGACTAGTCCATCTATCTTAGCACTATAAATAGGGGATGAAGTGACTCAATTTAGGGTTGTTCATCTTTTTCTGTAAACTCTCTCCCCAAAAGTCTTTTGTTCTTTTATATTTCTTTTTAATAAAACCTCAATTTATATATTTATTTTCTTTTCCACCACAACCATGAGCCACGAAAACCTATCTAGCCAAAGGTTACCAAAAATCCCCAAAAAGGGTTTCTTGAGGTTTAGAATCCGTACGTAGCCTTTTTAACAGGGTATTCATCATTTCTCCGCACTACGGGGCTGACGCTTTCGTCCATGTCCTTTAAGAAGTAATCTTTTCAACATTTGCAAAGAACGATCGATTTGTATATTTTGAGAATGTTGCACAGTCGGTTCGTTAGCTTACTGCGTCAGAGGTTGGCGAGCCCAAGAGACAAAATAGCGTGGGATTCGCCATTGAGAAACGTTGATCTAGCATAGATGATCCCACAAGAGTGATTGTTGGCTAGAGTCAGGTTCCACCAAATTGAAGTCTAAATCCTTGGAGTTGGTGGTCGTAGGCATCCTCTTCCACTATAACTGGCTTAGTCGAGTTGAGAAGGTTCATCTAAAAGCCAATGATTGAACCTAAGGCAACTAGAGGCTAGAATCTCTCCACATAAGAAACTTTCTCTAAAACTCTATCTTTTTATTTTCCTCATTTAATTTTCGTAATTTATTCTCGTAATTTCAATTCGTTTTAAATTCTATTTTTTATTTTCCCAGATCAAACTTTTAATTCTGTTATTTTTATTTGTTTTCAGGATTGCAGATTTTCTTGGGCACGATTTTGCCCAGGATTTCGAGAAACAAGCATTCATATAATCCGGTCCCTGAGGATTCGACCATACTTCCCCTTTACCGCTATTTTTACTATTTTACAGGGAATATGATATATTTGGTGCTTTCAAAGACGCATCAGTTGCGCTTTCTAGCATGTGATTGATAAAAGGTACCTTCAGGGTATTAATGAAGAGCATGGTTGTTTCCTTTTCTAGCAAAGTTGGTTGGACTTTCATTGTGACTTCCCTTCACCTTTGAACATATTGCTGAAACTTTCATTTGACTTTTTCTCCATATTTTGTAACGTGATTCTTTCAGGCGTCATATTTGTCACGTGGCCATATTGTTTCATGAAAGCTTGTGCTAGGTCCTTTGTAACATCCCGAATTTGGGCCTAGTAGATTTGGGCTATTGGGTTGTAATGCCCCAAAAATCTCGAAACTTTTAATTTCTGTGCATGGCAGTTAATATGTGTGTAGCACTTAGAATAATAATATTAAGGTATTATCGGGATTATTTGAAGCCTTAGAGTTAGGGAGACCATAGGAAAATTTATTTTCTTACTTAGTGGACCCTAGTCTTAGGCATGAGGCCTCATAAGTTGATTAAGAGAGAGAGGACACAAATGGGGTCCAGATTGGCTCGAGTTTGGTGAGGCCTTGATTAAATTCGTGTAGACACTCTAGTGCTTTAAAATAAAGTCTTGGTAGTTTAATTGACAAACTGGGCTTGTGGCCCAGCAGCAAGGGGCGCGGTAAAGGGGAGTTATAGATGGCGTCAATAGGCAAAGGGAGAGGCCCAATTTGTGGCCATTTGGAGCCCATAAAGTTGGGCCAAATTCGGCACTAAAGGGAGCTAGGAGAGGACGGCAATGTGACTATTAACTAGGGGGATTTTATGTTTTAATTATATGGATAATAAGCAGATAAAGGGGGAAGGAGTGGTGTGATGTAGGACTCTTTTGGATGTGAGTTTTGATAAAGATAAGGGAAAGGATGAGAGGCTATCCAGGAAGCTAGAGGTGGCGAAATTTGGACTGTGTATGTAAAGGGGGGACGGCTAGTTAGAGGTAGTAAATGCCAAAATTCTATCAATTTTTCTGAAAGCTTTCTCTCAGTTTTCTCTGCTGCCGAAATCTTTTTCCATTCTTTTTTCTTCCAAGCCGAATTCTCCCTACTCACTTGTTCATCTTTTCTTCCATCCATTGAAAGCCAAAACCACACTTCTATTTGCTCCTTTAGCCGAAAATCTCTAAGCCTCTCCACTGAAACTCTTCATTCAGTTCTTCTAAGCCTCTCCTCTTGTTCATCTTTTTGGATTTCCTTAAAAAGTGAAACTCCTAGATCTCTAATCTTCTACGCTTTGATCTTCTTTGGTGATTGTCGAATCTTTCTACAAAGGGTAGCCGAAACCATCTGTAGAGGTAAGTGTCAAATCGTGTTATCTTTTTAAAATCTTTTCTGAATTTTGGAGATCTTAGCCGAATGGCTACATGGGGGACTGATCTTGTGTTTTCTTTCTTTTGCGGCAACCCAGGATTTGAAGGAGATCTAATCGCATTAGTTTCTAAATCGGTAGCATTCAAATCACCTTACTTTTGGGATTCAATCGATTTAGGTAAGGAGGTCTATTAAGTTAATATGTAAATTTAGGCAAGTTATAACCCCTTGACCGATTGTAGGGGGAACCTTATCTTCGCGTTCTTTCGGTTTTTGAGCAAAGTTGTAGTCAGAAGGCAATAGATCCGATTAGCGAGGGTATCGACATAGAGGATAGTCCTACGTATTTATCAGGTGTGTAACTTTTCACACCATTCAGATTTGTTTGTTAGTACATGTATATAAATCTTCTATATTCTGTTAAATGCCAAAATCTCGACATGACGGTTGAAACCCGAAGAGGGTAAAGGCGAATCACTAGGTTAGTGATTTCTGTCATTCATAAATGAATGTTTCTGTTGAGATGATATGTTTTACATGAATGCTGATTTTTGTGATTGCACGGGGTTGGGTGATTGATGAAAGGGGAAGTGTTCAGTTGTAGTGGCTTTTTCCATGATCTGTTGTAGTGGCTTCTTGCCATGATCAGTTGTAGTGGCTATTGCCATGATCTGACGATGAGCAGCTAACTGCAGCATGACTGCCATCGATGGTGTTTAGCGGTGTGGGTTGATTGTAGAAATCCCCAATGGTGTGATTGGCAGGTAAGGGTGATGTGTAGAGGATGGAAACCAAGGATTGGGTTGGGCTTTGCATATTTTTTGATATATTGTGCTCTGTTATCTGTTCTGTAGGCCTAGGGCCCGATCTGATGGTACACGAGGGTTGCACACTGAGTCTCGCGACTCACCCTATTATTTAACATCTTTCAGGTAGCACCTAGTGCATCGGACCGGGCTGGAGAGGAGCGCAAGGTCGCCATGCGAGAGAATATCTTGATTTAGCAAAAGACTCTACTTAGTTTAATTATTTTGTTATTGTTAATTAGTGGTTTTAAATTTCGTTGTAATAAGGCCATGGACCACTAGCTTTATTTTTTTTCCTTTTCTTTTTGGTTTTATTTTGGGCTTTTATTATTATTTGACATTTAAATTTTATGTTTTAATTAAACTAAGGCATTAATATAAAATGTATATCTCTTACAAATAATTCAACCATTTAGTTTTCTCGAATAAAAAGTTAAACTTAAGAAAAATATTTTTTCCAAAATTTTGACATTTTTTTTAAATCTCCTTAGTGACATGCCAGATCCGGTTATGGTGTTTGGGTCGGGTTTGGGGTGTTACAAATTGGTATTAGAGCCCGGTTCAAAACTCAGCTTTGGGGTTTTTGGGCTCAAAATGTTTTCTAAAGATGGGCTTTGAAACATGCATTTTTATAAATGATACAGGTCTGTTAGCTCGGCATGGCACCTGCTCGGCATGGCACCTGTGTCTCCGGACCAAGTCTGCCAGGTAAGTATTCTGAACCATTGTGTGTTAAGTATCTATGGGCTCGATGGGCTTTATGGGACGTAGATCAGTTTAAATAGAATTTGATGGACTTTAGGTCTAGTTTACACCATACTTTAAACTTCATAAAACTTAACCTAATTAAACAAACCCGAGAATAAGTCACTGAGTTAGGGTGTGGTAACAGGCATACGCATGTCTAGGATGGATCCAGGGAGAGCTTGGTACTTAAGCAGTCCTAGTGACTCACCTCCTCTTCGTTGGAATCCTACCTGGTGCGTAGTGTCTGTTCACCTTAGCCATGAGGACTTGTTGACGGGCCAAAATTTATAATTAAAACCTAAAAGGGACCAGCCACCCTATTTTTACAAAATTACTAGAATACCCTAGTTTTGTAATAAATTACCAAAATGCCCATGATTTGAAAAAAATATGAAAATACCCCTGTAGGTAAAATTACGAAAATACCCCAGGTAGTGAAATGACGAAAATACCCCTAGGAGAGGAATATGAGTTCATGGATGTTGCTTGTGTGGTTGATGCGTGTATGTGATGTTCTGATTGATGATGATTGAATGAGAATTCTAGAATTAGGAAATACAGACTTAAGAACTGAACTTGTAGATAGAATTCGAATTCGAAAGAACTACTATCGAAATGATTTTACATAAGATTGTTCGCGGTTAATAAGTGGGAAGAATTAATTATTCATAAAATTCTTAATCGGATAAGCGTCGATCGAAAGAATGAGTACAAGGGTCGAGGGCGTACGCCGCGTGGTCGTGGTAGGGTAGGATGACCATGTCCGAACCGAGAGGGTGCAGTCACGGTCGAGAAGCGAGATCCGAATTTGCCAACTGTGGAGGGAGAATTTTAGGACCAAATAGGTGGAGATGATGCAATGTCTCAGGCGATGCTGCGGGTCCTTGAAAGAGTGGCTAGAGTAGGCACGAGTTCAGGAGCTCGGAAGTCTGTGTCTGAACGACTCCGAGCCAATGGAGCGGAGATGTTTAGGGGAGTTTATGGCATAGCCCCTAACACAGCTGAGCATTGGTTAGAGGCAACTGAGCGCATAATGGATGACCTTGACTTCACTGTGGAGGAAAAGTTGAAGGGGGTCGTGTCTCTTCTTCGAGACGAGGCCTATCGATGGTGGCTCATGGTGAAGGAGGGTACTTCCATGAGCCGCATTGATTGGGACTTCTTTAAAGAGTCGTTCCAGGGAAAGTACATCGTGGCCTATTATATGGATGCATAGAGAAAGGCATTCCTGAACTTGGTGCAGGGAAGTAAGTCTGTGTCAGAATATGAAGCGAAATTCTTACGCCTTAGCTGTTATGCTCGAGGGATAGTGGCCACAGAACATGAAAGATGTGTTCATTTTGAGGATGGCCTGAAGGACGATCTACATGTGTTGATAGCTCCACAACGAGAGTTGGAATTTGCGGTGCTTGTGGAGAAGGCTAAGATAGTTGAGGAGGTAAAGTGGACAGAAAAATTGAACCGGGATGGGATAGGAGTGGAAGTAGGAGAAATTTCAAATCGTTAGAGGCGGTGGCCTTTTCGAGAAAAGACCTAGGTCGGATGGACCGAACGGTGAGAGAGACCTGCTTCTTTGCCGGTCGGACACGAATGTGCTCGATGTGGTAGATTCCATGTAGGTAAGTGTTTGGCAGGCAGTGGAAAATGTTTTAGGTGTGGATATCTGGATCATCAGATTAGAGACTGTCCACAACCACGGGATGATGTAGGACTCACAGGGCAGGGAAATGCTCAGCCGGATAGAGGAGGTCAGCAGCCGTAGAGAGGTCGTGGACAAGCCAGGGGTGATATTGGTAATAAACGCGGTCGTGGAGCATCAGGTAGAGGTATAGGTTATCTTTGAGGCAAGACGGACCCGACTTTGGTCTATCCAAAGACATCGCCAAGGGACGAAGGCGCTCGGAGATGAATAATGGTGCATACCCTCATGTAGTTTATTGAGTGTTTATTTTAGAATTGGAGTCTTGTAAAGCGTAGTGGTGAGACTTGGGTAGTACAATTGATAGTTAGTTGAAAATTTTGAGGATGAAATTTCTTTAAAGAGGGTAGATCTGTAACATCCGAATTTGGGCCTAGTAGATTTGGGCCTATTGGGTTATAACGCCCAAAAATCTTGAAACTTTTAATTTACGTGCATGGGAGTTAATATGTATGTGTAGCACTTAGAATAATAATATTAAGGTATTATCGGGATTATTTGAAGCCTTAGAGTTAGGGGAGACCATAGGAAAAATTTATTTTCTTACTTAGTAGACCCTAGTCTCAGGCATGAGGCCTCATAAGTTGATTAAGAGAAGAGATGACACAAATGGAGTCCAGATTGGGCTTAGGTTTGGACTGAGGCCTTGATTAAATTTCTGTGTAGACACTCTAGTGCTTTAAAATAAAGTCTTGGTAGTTTAATTGACAAACTGGGCTTGTGGCCCAAAGACAGAAGGCTTGTAAAAGGGAGTTATAGATGGCGTCAATAGGCAAAGGGAGAGCCCAATTTGTGGCCGTTTGGAGCCCATAAAGTTAGGCCAAATTTGGCACTAAAGGGAGCTAGGAGGGGACGGCAATGTGGCTATTAACTAGGGGGAATTTATGTTTTAATTATGTGGATAATAAGCAGATAAAGGGGGAATGAGTGGTGTGATGTAGGACTCTTTTGGATGTGAGTTTTGGTAAAGATAAGGGAAAGGATGAGAGGCTATCCAGGAGGCTAGAGGTGGCCGAAATTTAGACTGTGTGTGTAAAGGGGGGATGGCTAGTTAGAGGTAGTAAATGCTGAAATTCTGTCAGTTTTTCTGAAAGCTTTCTCTCAGTTTCTCTGCTGCCGAAATCTTTTTCCATTCTTTTTTCTTCCAAGCTGAATTCTCCCTACTCACTTGTTCATCTCTTCTTCCATCCATTGAAAGCCGAAACCATACTTCTATTTGCTCCTTTAGCTGAAAATCTCTAAGCCTCTCCACTGAAACTCTTCACTCAGTTCTTCTAAGCCTCTCCTCTTGTTCATCTTTTTCGGGATTTTCTTAAAAAGCCAAAACTCCTAGATCTCTAATCTTCTACACTTTGATCTTCTTCGGTGATTGTCGAATCTTTCTGCAAAGGGTAGCCGAAACCATCTGTAGAGGTAAGTGTCGAATCGTGTTATTTTTTTAAAATCTTTTCGACTTTTGGAGATCTTAGCCGAATGGATACATGGGGGACTGATCTTGTGTTTTCTTTCTTTTGCGGCAACCCGAGATTTGAAGGAGATCTAATCGCATTGGTTTCTAAATCGGTAGCACTCAAATCACCTTACTTTTGGGATTCAATCAATTTAGGTAGGGAGATCTATTTAGTTAATATGTAAATTTAGGCAAGTTATAACCCCCTTGACCGATTGTAGGGGGAACCTTATCTTCGCATTCTTTCGATTTTTGAGCAAAGTTGTTGTCAGAAGGCAGTAGATCCGATTAGCAAGGGCATCGACATAGAGGATAGTCTTACGTATTTATCAGGTGTGTAACTTTTCACACCATTCAGATTTGTTTGTTAGTACATGTATATAAATCTTCTATATTCTGTTAAATGCCGAAATCCTGGCATAACGGTGGAAACCCGAAGAGGGTAAAGGCAAATCACCGGTTAGTGATTTACGCCATTCATAAATGAATGTTTGATTGAGATGATGTTTTACATGTATGCGATTTACGTGATTGCGGGGTTGGGTGATTGATGAAAGGGGAAGTGTTCAGTTGTAGTGGCTTTTGCCATGATCTGTTGTAGTGGCTTCTTGCCATGATCTATTGTAGTGGCTATTGCCATGATCTGACGATGAGCAGTAAACTGCAGCATGACTGCCATCGATGGTGTGTAGCGGTTTGGGTTGATTGTAGAAATCCCCAATGGTGTGATTGGCAAGTAAGGGTGGTGTGTAGCGGATGGAAACCTAGGATTGGGTTGGGCTTTGCATATTTTCTGATATATTGTGCTCTGTTATCTTTTTGTGGGCCTAAGGCCCAATCTGATGGTACACGAGGGTTGCACACTGAGTCTCGCGACTCACCCTATTATTTAACATCTTTTAGGTAGCACCTAGTGCATCGGACTGGGCTGGAGAGAAGCGCAATGTGGCCATGCGAGAGAATATCTTGGTTCAGCAAAAGACTCTACTTAGTTTAATTATTTTTGTTATTGTTAATTAGTGGGTTTTAAATTTCGTTGTAATAAGGCTATGGGCCACTAGCTTTTTTTTTTTCCTTTTCTTTTTTTTATTTTGGGATTTTATTATTATTTGACATTTAAATTTTACGTTTTAATTAAACTAAGGCATTAATATAAAATGTATATCTCTTACAAATAATTCAACCATTTAGTTTTCCGAATAAAGGTTAAACTTAAGAAAATATTTTTCTAAAATTTCAACATTTTTTAAAATCTCCTTAGTGACATGCGGATCCGATTATGGTGTTTGGGCCGGGTTTGGGGTGTTACATCCTTTCATGAATTAATTTGAACATGATTTAGCTGATTATACCATTGGGCCACAGCCCCAATTAAGCTGTCTTGGAAATAGTGAATCAATAATTGATCATTACTGACATATCCGGTCATCCTCCAACAGAACATTGTGATGTGAGCCTCAGGGCAACTGGTCCCATTATATTTTTCAAACTCTGGCATTTTGAACTTTGGAGGGCACTAAATCTGGGACCAGGCTCAACTCTTTAGCATCAATTCCACAATGGTAATCAGTGCTTTCCAACGCATTGAATTTCTCTTCTAGCCATTTGTATCGATCTTCCAGTTATTTCGGGAGCTCCACTTTGCCTTTTCCATTTTGCTATATCATCAAGGTCAGGGACAATGAGATTTGCTGGATATTCTCCGGTGTTGGAGCCTGAACCCTTTGGGAAGTTTATCGGTGCTGAAGTACCAGTCTGATATTGAGGTCTGATGTTAACGGACACCCTTTGTGGTTGTGCTTAGGTGTTCGTTGGGGTGAAGCCTAAAGGATAAGCAAGGTCCTCGTTGTCATCTTCGGTATTAATCGTAGGGCTCTTTTCTTTTCTAGCCCCCCAGTCAGCAACTACGTTAACTGGCTCATCATGCTTCTATGGGATTCTAGTATCTAATCCCTCATATCCTGTTGGATTTTGTCCAACTGTTCTTGCATCTATATTTACAGTTGATCCTGCATCTCTCTTTGCATTTGTTCCAATCTTTCCAACCTTTGGTATATGGCTTTAGTCTTTCTTCGTGTACCATAATGATATTCCAGGGTAACTGCCATGATTTTAGAACCTCTTTGTGAGTTTTAGTGCACATGATGCAATGTGATGCTAATGTGTGAATGCAATGAATGTAGAAAAGAAAAAGGCATTGATTCTGATTCAATTTCATTTGAGTAACTTTTCTAGAAAATAAATTTCTTTACATAAAATGGATTACATATAAGGTTTTGCCCTGATACTTAAGGCATTGACCTAGTTAAGAAGCCAAGCTAACTCTCGGCCACGATCTGACTCTGACTCGCATTTCAAACTCAGTACATCAGCCTAGAATGCTAAGGTTTGTAAGTGATCAGCCACTTCTTGCGCTTGAGCCAAAGCTTCGCCCATGACGTAATCCCTATCCCTGACCTGATCTTGAGATTGATGAAGTTTCTCCTTCCACCGCTCGTTATTCACCTCAAGAGTTTTACCTAAAGTTCAAAGTTTTGCAATGCAGTTTCAAGTTATTCTATCTTTCCTTTTAACTCTTCAATTTTGTTCAGACTAGCCTTCAACTCGATTACAGAGTTACGACTACGATACTGATACAAGGATCTTTCTAACTCTAACACCCGAGTCTTTAATACCTCCTTCTCGTTTTAACTTTCTACCAAACTCCTTTTTAGAGTATCTTTTTGAGCTTCAGAATCTCAAAATTTCTTTTCCCATTGGCTGGCTCTACTTTTTTCCTCTTTAATTTCTTTCCACCATTGTTCTGACATTTTTTCCAAACCAGCGGCTCTCATTGACCTCCGTAGCTTCTTGTAGTCTGTTTTCAAACTGTCCATTCTTTCCCTTTCTCAGCTTTTCAGCTTCTAGTTTCTAGACGTCAACATCCAGTCCCAGCTATATTTTCTCATCTTTCAACTACTTTATTCTTTTTTCTAACTCCGAACTCTTTCTCTCAAAATCTTGTTTGATAATCTCTAGTTCAGATGGGATCACCAGCAAGTGTTCTTCCATTAAGAGGGTGTTTTCTTGGTCTGACGTAGGGATGTTGTCGTTGATTCTCTGGCTCCACCACCGATCATACTCAGGGGTTGTCATCGGGTTGGCAGTAAATCTTTTCATTCTACGAGTTTGGTTCTAGGCATTCGATATTTCACGAACTTTCTTTTTGTAATTATCTTCTTTATATACGAACTCGCACTGAGCTAACCCTTGTGTTGCTGGTGTGAACTGTCTTGACCTGTATTGCCTTAACACGAGTAGGGGAGCATACCCGACAGCTCCCCATATCCCAAGCAGGATAACTTAATTAAAATCTCCACATCGATATAAGATCTCCTCGGGGACCATCCAATGGGCTCTCCATTCAATGTCTTTTTCTTGTAGATTTTGGAGAATTATCATCCACTTTTCCTCCGTAATATCATCCCTTCTCGGCGTAGCCACTATCTCTTTCAAGGGGAATAGCTTTCGGAGAAGATTCGATATGAGACCTTTTTCACTTTCCAAAAATGGCTATGAAACCATGCCAAAAAAAGTTGCGCACACCCTAAAAATCTGCCCTCGCCCACTCTCCAGCATACGTTCAAGGATCTGAAAGTTTCGAGCAAAATCGCAGGAACTGGTGTGACCCTTTTGTCAAGTCGATCAAAGATATCTGAGATTGCCTCATCTACATGCCCCAAGGCCTTGGGAAAGATCACTAATCCATAAATGCTTAACGCGGAGACATAAACCCTTTTTCTCACATCGAGATGTGCTAGGATCAAATCTCTCAAATTTCTCCAAGGGATGCACTTACTATATCTTTTTGCTTGATTTTGGCTATAACCCACTGCTCGCTAATTTTCTTGATGTTCATCAGCTTTTTTAAGAATGTTAGGACGTTAGCAGCTTTGGAATATGCCTTGTTAGTTTGAATCTTCCGGCAACAGAACAAGGTCGTGTACTCTTCCACAGTAGGTACTAAATCCACCTTTCCAAAAGTAAAACAACTATAGGCAGGGTTCCAAAACTGGGCAAGAGCTCGGAATAAGTACTTGTCTACCTTGATATCGAGTAGATAGGGCAAGTCACTGTAATTATAGTAGAATAGTTGCTTGATCTCATCATCCCACTGATCCCATATTTCTTTCATCTCTTAAAGTTTATTCTAGGTTACGCTGATACGAGTAAAATCCCATAACTCTGACACGTATCCCTCTGTAAGACTATCACCTTTCTCTTATTGCGTTGTCTCGGCCCATATCCAGACGGCCGTATTATCCTCCACATTATCAAGAAACCCCTTTTTCATGACAAGTTATCTATTTAGCAACTGAATGTGAATCAACACCTTTTTTTTGTGATGAAAATACTATGCAGTTACAATCAAAATGAAACAAAACAAGTCAGTATTTCATACACAGTTTAAAGTAATCAAGGAATAAAAGCACCTACTCAGTTAACCACTAGAATTTGGTATGGCTCTATCTAAGGCGAGCTCCTAAGGCTCGTTATATGTGGTTCGGTTCTAAAGCAAAGGTACCTGAACCGGTAGATTCCTCGATCCTCATCCATTATAGGCTCATATGGATCGAGTTTAGTTCATGGGAATACATTTCCCTATGGTTACACGGAGATGAAAAATCTCACGAAGACATAGGTACGGATGTATCCCGAAAGTGATCCACTATCCTATACGGAGGTGAAAACCTCACGAAGGAATAGTTTCTCACTCCCACATAAAGGGTAAAATCAATCGATTATGCAATGCAATGTGTAGAAAGATATCAAAAAACTCGAACCAGTAAAGCAATTATAAACCGAAATGATGAATATCGTAACAAAAACGGATGCAAGGCAACGAAAGGATCGTAATTTGAAACCAAGTTTTCAATTTTAGACAAAAATACAAAAAGTAATCAACCTGTGGCTTGACTCTCTTATTTTGCGTCTCCAGTGGAGTCTCCATGCTGTCGAAACCATTTTTTTTGAAAAAGGGGTTGACTTGATTTTGAAAACCAAAAAATGGGATTCGCCACCAATTTTTTTTGATGAGGTGTGATCGGGTCACCTTGTAATTTAATCATTCTAATAAGAGATTTCATTTATTAAAATGATGGTTTGGTCTACGAAATTTAGAAAAACGGGTTCGGGAGTCGGTTACGCACGACGAAGGATAGCACCCTCGCAACGCCGAAAATTGGTACCTAGTTGATTAGTTAGTGTCCTAATGTCGAGAATTAAAAATTTAAAGAAATTTCAAATATAATCCTTTGCTAAATATTGCTTAAAATTTTTTTGAGAAAAATGTCTATTCCATGTTAATCGAGAAAAAGAATTACGTCCGGTAGGTTAGGACACAATGTCTTAAATCCTCGAAAATTTTATTTATTTTGAAAAAAATTTGACTATCTCGGTTTTAGAAAGAAATCATATTCTGTAAGTTAGAACATGATCTTTTCTTAATTCCCGAGAATATGAAAATAAATAAAAACTTTAAAAACGTTTGGGTATTTGGATGTGTCGAGAAAATTGAACCCCATAAGTTAGGGAACGACCTTTCGAATTTCTAAATACGAAACAATGCTTACTTTTAAGAAATTCTTTTTCATGTGATTATGTGAAAATGAATATAACATTTGAAATGTCGAGGATTTTATTCGGGACGTGATAGAGCGAAAACTTAAAACGGTTCGCGGTGTGATTGCAATAATAATAAAATGATGATGCATGGCACGATAATATAAGTAAAATAAGTAATGGCTTTAGCTAATTAAACCTAACATTAATCAAGTAAAAATAAAATAATAATAATAAAAGAAAATAAAAAAGGAATAAAATAAAAAAAAAAAAAAATGAAACCAAATGGTAATTTGTGTGTTTGAATCTCGTCTCTTGATTGTTTATGTTTTTGTGTGTTTAAATCTCTGTTTTTGGTATTCAAAGTCTGTCCAGAAAAAAATAGCCCCCTTTACATTTGATTTTGGCTTTTTAAAGCCATTTACAAATTATTTTTATAAAACTATCTTTTCCATCTTCTTGCAAGCGGTAGTTGGGAGCAGCAGAGGAGTGGTTTATGCTAGGGGCGGTACTGCAGTGGCGACAGTAGGCAGGTGTGCCACTTGCGCTGATGATGTGACGACGAGACGCTAGGGGTTAACGTGGGCAGTAGCCTAAGGGGCTAGGGTTTCTGGAAGAGTTTAGTATAGTGGATCATTTGGGCCTGTTTGATTGGGCTTCGTGTTTGGGTTTTTAGTTTGGGTTATTTTGTAATTGGGTTTAGGGTTGAGTTTGGGTAGTTGGGTCTTAATTGTTTGACTTGGTTTGGGTTTTAGTGAGCTCGGACAGAATTGGGCTTGTACATCTATATTTTATGCTGCAAATATTTTATCATATGTGTAAATATTTCTCGCTTGTTATTTTCATATACTATTAAAATTATTGTTAATAAATTTAATAATTGTCATTTACATCAAAATTAAAATTTTAAAATTTAAAATGTACAAAAAATATAAATGATCATATTGAATAACATAGACTAAATCTAAAGTTCACGCATAAAAAAAATTAATAATATAATTCAATTAAATATATTAAACAAACATATTTAATTACTATTGTTAAATTAAAATTAAAATTTTACCATTCAAATAATAAAAAAAAGTAAAGGTAATTAAACTATAATTGAGGCACTAAATGCACAGTAAAATCTCACCTAAAAGAAAATCTTGTCAAAATCTACCGTCTTAGTTCCATTAATAATGTTGACCTTAATTATAATAAAACCTTACTGTGCCATACCTAACTCAAAAACTTGATTGAAATTTCGATAACATACATGGGCAATTATCCACCACCCGCCACCCGCCACCCGCTACCCGCTACCACCAGTTAGAAGGCCATATAGGTTTGATATGAGCCAGTCACTGAAGTAGAATAATTAATAATAATAATAATAATTTTGCTTAAATTTTTTCCAAGAAACATTCAAATATAGCAGATGCATCGTCCCTCTGACGTACATGAATATGTTTGCTTACTTTTCCGATAGAGGGACCAAACTACAAACTAGAGTATAGTAGAGAAACTACTTTTAGCAAGTACATGCTTATAGACTATGATTAAACTTGTATCAAGAGCCCAAATATCCTCTAAATTAAGTTCTTATTCAATTCATTATTTTTTTTAGGAATTTATCCATTATTTTTTAATACATGGATGATCGTCATTTATATGTATAAAAGATGGACGAGCATTTGCTGAGCAGAACATTGTTCTCAAGAGCCGTCAGGGTATTGGAACATTCGGAGCGACGGATTGACAACAGTAAAGCCGCCATCTATGAACAGATTATGCCCACTGACATATCTTCCCTCCTCACTTGCTAGGTAGAGTGCTGCATTTGCTATATCTTCGGCCTTAAGATACACACCCTTTAGGTTAGCCGACTTACTCATCGCTTTCTCCAGCTCCTCATCATTACTTCCCAGGAATCCCGTCGCTAAAGGCGTTGCCAGAGCGTAGGGAGACAAGCAGTTCACTCGAATCCCAAATTGCCCCAGCTCCACTGCAGCACTCCTGGTTAGTCCTAGCACTGCATGCTTTGAAGCACAATAAGCATGTGAGGCGGCCCCACCGATCAGGGAGCTTACGCTTGATGTCGAAATTATGCTGCCACTTCGAGAAGGAACCATCACCCTAGTTGCGTGCTTAATCCCCAGGAAGACCCCAGTTACGTTAACATTAAGAACACGTTCGAAATCTGATTTGTCGTTGTCCATTATGCGACACTTGTTGGGATCAACGATGCCGGCGTTGTTGAACATGATGTCCAACTTTCCGTGAGTGGCGACGGCTTTGTCAACAGCATTTTTTATTTGGTCTTCATCAGTGACGTTGCAATGCACGTAGGAACAGTTTGAAGGGCCTATGTCCTCACAAACCCGATGACCTAAATCATCTTGGATATCAGCAATTACAACTTTGGCTCCATGTTGCGCAAACACTTTACCAGTGCATTTCCCAATACCACTAGCTCCTCCTGTAATTAGTGCTACCTTCCCTTCCAGCCTGCACATGAACGATGGTTGAATGGTAATATCATGAATTAAACTCCTGTATTTGTTTATTGCTACACCATCTCAGCCTGGATTCATGCAGTTACACACCCTTAAAAGTTTTCAATTAGTAAATTAGGAATTTTATTTCCAATATTGCAAACCCTTGTTCTATTCTCGTACTTTAAAAAAAAAAAAAGGCATGTCTTACCAAAAAAAGAAGTTATGTCTTGTTGGGTTTCATGATTTACTTCAATTTGTTGTGAAGTGGCCATCCATGCAATGGCGAACTTAGGTCGCACACCTATGAGCTCATCTAGTTCCATGAGCTTTACACTTGCTAGCTAACTTGAAGCTGCGAATTGATCTAAAGTTGCGAGTTCAAACAAAGTTGCAAGTTCATTGAAAGTTGCGAGCTCAAACAAAGAAGCGAACTCATCAAAGTACGAGCTATTAAGTGTTTTGGCAAAGCCCCAAATGAAGTGCGAGCAAGGTTCGCATGTGGTGAAATTGATTTTTTTTTGTAACAGCCCGATTTAGAGCCTAGTCGGAATAGTGGTGCAAGACCATGAATCCGAGTTAGTGAAATGAGTTTTAAGGAGGGATGTTTGCATGATAGTATGAAAGTTTCATGAAGAAATTTTATGAAATTGTTTTTGAATGGTCCATTAGGACTAAATTGCAAAAGATGCAAAATATGAGATTTTAGAAGCTTTTACTATGAAATAGCTTTGGAATATTAATTAGAAGTCCTTAAATAGCAATTTCCCAATTTATAAATTTTGGACAAAAATGGACATGAGTTAGTAAATTGTGAAAATTTAGTGAGAAGGGCATTTTGGTCATTTATTAATTAAATGATTAAAAAGGAAAAAAGATGACAAAAATCTTATTCATCTTCTTCCTCCTTGTTTCGAAAATTTGAGAGACTCCATAGCTAGGGTTCTTCAATTTTTGAAGCTTGCTAGTAAGTGCATCTTAGCCCTGTTTTTAATATTCTTCGTATTTTTGGAGTCCTCGTAGCATGAATTAGCTATTTTTGGCTATAAGTTGAGCTAGAATGCATGTTCATAAAAATACCCATGTATGACATACTTGTAAAATGATGTTTTATAGAAGATTATGAGGGTTTGATGTTAGATAAACATCTATTCATAAGTGAATTTCATGAAAAATATTAGTAAGGACTAATTTGTAATAGATATGAAATTGGTCATACATTTGTAAATAGTAAGAATTTGATATTGCTATAGTTGAGAAAATGAATCAACTAAGCATGAAGTTTAAGAAAGTTAAATGAAAATCACTTTACGAGCCTTGGGGCAAAAGTGTAATTATGAGAAAGTTTAGAGGCAAAATGATAATTTTGCCAAGGTATGAGTTAAGAGTCAATTTAGTCAATGTGTGTATTTAATGAGTTAAATTGTTATTATAGATCAAAAAAGGAAGCCCGGACCGAAACCGAGGCAAGAACAAAGTCGAGGACTAAATTGCAATATCTACATACATTTTGTACATTGAGGTAAGTTTGTATGGTTTTCAAGCATCATGAATATTTTCATTGTATTGCTTGTTATGTTGCTAAATATACATTACTTTCATGAGAATGTTTAATGGTATGTTAAACAAAGAAATCAACGAGATTATGTATGTGAAAGCCCCGATTGAAGTTGAATTACCTAGGATGCTCAATCTACCACATGAGATAAGAAAGTCCGTATAAGACCAAGCCAAGGCATGGCATCGACAATCAAGCAAGGATTTCATGTAAGCCCAAGACTAGTCTTAGCATTGAAAAGTTATCATGAGATAAAGATCCTATATAAGTCCAAACAAGGAATGGCATTGGTGAGTAACAAGGAAGATTTCATGTAAGCCCAAGCCAAGGCTTGGCATTGATAAAGAAAAGTCACCAAGTAAGACCATGTCAAGACATGACAATGGTAAGTTCCCAAGGGAACCCACAAGGAAGAACTCGTGTAAGTCCATGTTAAGACATGGCGTCGATATCAAGTTAAGAAATCCCATGTAAGACTATATCAAGGATGTAGCATTGGCATCAAGATATATGTGGGATGAGATTCAGTATCCTCTGTTATTCATAGTAATTCATCGGGCAAAAGAGTAAAGATTGAAAGAGAAAGCAAGAAAGTTAAGTAAAGCTATCATCAAGTTATGTTAGTTGAAATTAACTAAGAATATTATTCATGTTATGAATGATGAAGTTGAGATTATGCTTATCATAGTAAGGTATGCTGATCTATGTGATCAAGTGATACGGGTATCTTGTTTACTTTCAAGCATGAGACTGGTAAGTACCATGAAGAATATAAGAATCAGTAAGAGTAAGTAAGCTTAAGTATTTAAGATTTATGATGCCATTGTTTATGATGAATGGTTCATGTTAAGCAAATATATTGCTATATACACTACATGCAACCTTATTAAGCTTAATGCTTACGACTTTAATTCTTTTCTTTCATGTAGTCCTGCCAAGCTAAATTGTGGATCATTGACGTCGGAGCTCAAAACACACTACCAATCATTATTTTGGTATAGCCAAGTTGTTTTTATTTAAGTATGGCATGTATAGGGAATCATTTCATTTTAATATATGTATTAAGAAATGTCAAAGTATTGGCTATTAAGTTCATTATTCTTTTGGTGTATGGCTAATGAGATTGGCCAAGCTTGACTAAGTTTGTGAGTATATTAATATTAATGGAGTATGCAATTTTTTTGGTTAATGTTAGATGAAGTATTTGAATTGTGGATTTTGGCTGAGATTGTTCTTGATTTTAGGGTGGTAATTGGCTTGGTAAATGGCCTCTAAGTGCCCAGATGGTTAGACACAAGAGCGTGTGTCTGGGTCGTGTGTTCCCTGCACGTTAGTGTCTTAAGTCAGAATAGACCACGGGCTAACTCCACGGCCATTTGTATAGACCATGTGTGACGCACGGTCAGCACTTGGGCGTGTGCGCCAGGACGTGTGAATAAGTCAGTATGTCGAGGTTCAACACACGGTCTAGGGCCACGGACGTGTCAAGACCGTGTGTAAACTATCAGTATCCTCTACGAGTGGAAGACATGGACATGTCTTCCATGGGTACACGGGCATGTCCCAAAGCACACGGGCGTGTGACCCTTGTTTTGAGAAAAGTCTCTAGTTGAGTTCCAAGAGTTTCGGACGTAAGTTTAAGGCCTCGTAGGCCTATGAAATGTATGAATTGACTAAGAGAAGTTTTTAATTCGAACAAAATTTTATAGCCCGTAAGTACATGATTAAGAAGGTTCAAGCATAATAATGTCTCGTATTCGATTTTAGCCTCAAACTCGGGTATGAGGTGTTACATTTAGTGGTATCAGAGCTACGGTTTAGTCGATTCTAGGACTAACATAGCATAAGCAAGAGTCTAGCTATACATGCCATATGTAAGAATGTTTTTATAATGATAGTGTGATGACTCCTAACGACTTAAATTATGTCTATACATATAGTAAATGGATCCTGATAGAGCAGTGGCGGATGATGTAGAAAGTAATGCACGGCTCCCGTTGAAGGGATAGTGCCTGATGAGGATGAGAACAGACCCACTAAGGTGAGTCAGAGAGGAGGAGAAGAGGATAGAGAAGCCTTCCTCCATATGGTGAACACATGGTAGACGGAGTTCGTTCGTACGAACGAAGCTGAATGTACAACCCCCTCCACCCCCGCCTATTCCTCAACCTATCCCAGTAGCCCCTCAAGTAGTAGAGGTGGTAAGAGGAGACAAACCTCCAGTATATAGGATCAGGAAACACGAGGCAGAATAATTCCAGGCTAAAAGAGATGATGATCCAGAAAAGGCCGAGTTCTGGTTAGAAAATACCATCATGGTATTTAATGAGTTGTCATGCACATCTGAGGAATGCTTGAAGTGTGTAGTTTCTCTTTTAAGAGATTCTACCTATCAATGGTAGAACACCTTGGTGTCGGTTGTATCAAGAGAAAAGATCACATTGGAATTCTTCCAAGAAGAATTTAAGAAAAAGTATATCAGCTAAAGGTTTGTGGATCAGGAAAGAAAGGAATTCTTAGAACTTAAGCAAGGCAAGACGTTTGTGACTGATTATGAGCGTGAGTTTGTACGACTCAGCAAATACACTCGAGAGTGTGTATCCACCGAGGCCATCATGAGCAAAAGACTCAAAGATGGACTAAATGATGACATCAAGTTGTTTGTTGTTGTCCTAGAATTAAAAAAATTTGTACTGTTAGTGGAGAGGGCTTGTAAAGCCGAAGAGTTAGTAAAAGAGAAGAGAAAATCTGAAATGGAGTCTCATGACTCGAAAAAGAGATAGTACATTAAGTCATTCCAACCCTCTTCCAAGAAGTCAAGAGATTTCTCCACCCGATCGGCTACTTCCACTGGGTTTTCAAGGAAGGATAAGAGTAAGCAGTATTCAAAAATAAGACACAAACTACTTCGGTCGCTAGCGTAGGAATATTCGATCTGATAGACCTGAATGCTCACAGTGTGGCAGACATCATCTCGGTGAATACCGAGCGTATGAAAATGCTTGTTTCAGATGTGGTTCCCAGGATCACTTTATAAAAGATTATCCTGAAATGATGAAAGAAAAAAGAACTCAAAACTTTAGATCTAGGGGTATGGTCGAGGCAAACCGCAGAGGAACCTTGGAAGTGGGGCAGGTGGTAGAGGTAACCCTAGAGAACAGGCTGCGAGACCCGATGGTAGGTCACCTGCGAAGACATATGCCATTTTTTCATGAAGAGGCATCTTCTCTCGATGTTATTACGGTACCTTTTCTCTTCATGATATTAAAGTTATTGCTTTAATAGATTAGGATCCACACACTCTTATATTTGCATAAAACTAGTATCCAGTATGAGTATGCCTATAGAGTCTACAGAATTTGTGATTAAGGTGTCTAATCTTTTAGGCAAAAGTGTTTTAGTTGATGAAGTATGTAATGATTGTCAATTGATGATTAAAGGTCATTATTTTAAAGCAAACCTTATGTAATTACCATTTGATGAGTTTGACATCATTCTTGGTATGGATTGGTTGACCACCCATGAGGGAATAGTAAATTGTAGGAAGAAATACATTGAGATAAGATGTGAGAATGGGGACACCCTTCATGTAGAATCAAATGAATAAGGTAGATTACCGGTAATGATTTCTTATATGACGACACAGAGGTACATAAGAAAAGGGTATGAGGTATATCTGGCTTTTGTGATGAATGATAAAGAAACAGAGTTAAAAATTGAGTCAATACCGATAGTATGTGAGTACTTAGATGTCTTTACTGAGGAATTACTAGGACTACCACCAGTTAAAGAGGTAGAGTTTAGTGTTGAGCTAGCTCCCAGTACTGTACCAATATCTATTACTCCTTACAGAATGGCTCCAACGGAGTTGAGAGAGTTGAAGTTACAGTTGCAAGAGTTGACAGATAAAGGCTTTGCAAGGTCAAGTTGTTCTCCCTAGGGTGCTCTAGTTTTATTTGTGAAAATAAGGATGGCACCATGGGATTGTGCATAGATTACCGTCAGCTTAATAAAGTATTAGTGAAGAACAATTACTCGTTGCCTAGAATCGATGATTTGTTCGATCAATTGAAAGGAGCCACTGTGTTCTCCAAAATAAACTTGAGATCGGGGTACTACCAGTTGAGAGTAAGAGACTCAGATGTGTTGAAGCCCGCTTTCCGAACGAGGTATGGGCATTATGAATTTTTAGTCATGCCCTTTGGTTTAACCAATGCTCTCTACTGTATTCATGGATTTAATGAGTAGCATTTTTAGGCCATACCTTGACAAGGTTGTAGTCGTTTTGATTGATGACATATTGATTTATTCCTGTAATGAGCCTGAGCATGCTGAGCACTTACGGACAATTTTACAGATTCTACGAGAAAATCATTTGTATGCCAAGTTCAGTAAAAGCGAATTTTAGCTCAAGGAAGTAGGATTTCTGGGACATATTGTCTCGGGAGATGGAGTACAAGTGGACCCAAGTAAGATTTCGACTATAATGGACTGAAAACCACCGAGAAATATCTTTGAGATTAGAAGTTTTCTAGGCCTAGCCGGCTATTATAGACGATTCGTCAAGGGGTTTTCCATGATCGCGACACCAATGACGAAATTGTTACAGAAACATGTGAAGTTTGAGTGGTCAAAAGATGCCAACAAAGTTTCAAGAAACTGAAGGCATTGTTGACAGAAGCTCTAGTTTTAGTACAACTCGAGTTGGGAAAGAGTTCGTGATATACAGCGATGCATCCTAAAAGGATTAGGCTGTGTACTTATGCAAGAAGGTAAAGTAATTGCTTATGCCTCAAGACAGTTGAAGCCTCATGAGAAAAATTATCCTACGCATGATTTAGAGTTGGCTGCCATAGTCTTCGCGTTGAAGATTTGGAGACACCATTTATATGGTGAGAGATGTCGAATTTTCATCGATCACAAAAGTTTAAAGTACTTGATGACGTAGAAAGAGTTGAACTTAAGGCATCGAAGATGGTTAGAGTTGATAAAAGACTATGAGCTAATCATTGACTACCATCCCGGAAAGCGAATGTAGTCGCTGATGTTTTGAGTAGAAAATCTCTATTCGCATTAAGGGCATTGAATTCGCAAATGACTTTGTTCGATGATGGTTCTATTCTAGCTGACTTGAGAGCTAGACCAGTATTCCTCCAAGAGATCATTGAGGCTCAAAAAGAATATAGTGAATTGCAAGCCAAGAGAGCTCAGTGCTAGTCAGATGTTAAGTCGACTTTCGGATTCATTCCGATAGATGCTTGATGTTTAAAGATAGAGTTTATGTGCCGAGAAAAGAATAGCTTATTCAGAGAGTTTTGCATAAGGCACATAATGGATGTTTATCTATACATCCGGGTAGTACAAAGATGTATAATGACTTGAAGCAACAATACTGGTGGCCGAGAATGAAGAAAGATATTTCAGAGTTTGTTTCCAAATGCTTAATTTGTCAACAAGTAAAGGCTGAACACCAAGTACCTTCGGGTTTGCTTCAACCAATTATGATTCCCAAGTGGAAATAAGACAATAACACTATGGATTTTGTAACGGGATTACTGTTGTCTCTGAGCAAGAAAGATGCTGTATGGGTTGTGGTTGATAAACTCACAAAGTTAGCCCATTTTATGCCTGTATGAATTGATAACTCACTAGACAAGTTGGCAAACTTGTATATTCAAGAAATAATAAGGCTTCACGAGTTCTGTTGTCAATCATATCAGATAGAGATCCGAGATTCACATCCAGATTTTTGAAGAAGTTACAAGAAGCCTTGGGTACAAAGTTGAGCTTTAGTATAGCTTTTCATCCTCAAACTGACGGTTAGTTGGAGAGGTTAATTCAAGTACTCGAGGATATGCTCTGATATTGTATTCTCGAATTCCAAGGCAGTTGGGAAAAGTTTCTCCCATTGGTAGAGTTTACCTACAATAATAGTTTTCAGTCAAGCTTGAAGATGGCACCTTATGAGGCTTTATATGGGTGTAAGTGCCGGATTCCTCTATATTAGTGAACTTAAATAAAACCAGATTCATGGGGTTGATTTGGTTAGAGAAACTGAACAGAAGGTGAAAGTAATTTGAGAAAGTTTAAAGGCTGCTTCTGACAGACAAAAATCCTACCGGATTTAAGAAGAAAGGAAATAGAGTATTAAGTCAGGGATAAAGTTTTCTTGAAAGTGTCACCATGGAGAAAAGTTCTCAAATTCGATCGGAAAGGCAAGTTGAGTCCACGTTTCATCGGACCATATAAGATTACTGAGAGAGTTGGGCCGGTAACTTATCGATTGGCTTTGCCGTCTGAATTAGAAAAGATACATGATGTGTTTCATGTGTCCATGTTGCAATGCTACCGATCAGACTCTTTGCATGTAATTACTCCGTCAGAGGTAGAGATTCGTCTCGACATGACTTATGGTGAAGAAACAACAAATATTTTAGCCTGAAAAGTCAAGCAACTAAGGAATAAGAATATCTCCCTTGTTAAAGTATTATGACAAAGACATGGAGTAGAAGAAGCTACGTGGGAAGCAGAAGAAATCATGAGAAACCAGTACCCAAATCTCTTTGCTGGTAAGATTTTCGGGGACGAAAATTCTTAAGGAGGGAAAGTTGTAATAGCCCGATTTAGGGCCTAGTTGGAATAGTGGTGTGAGACCACGAATCCGAGTTAGTGAAATGAGTTTTAAAGTTTAAGGGATGTTTGCATGATAGTATGAAAGTTTCATGAAGAAATTTTATGAAATTGTCTTTGAATGGTCCATTAGGACTAAATTGCAAAAGATGCAAAATATGAGATTCTAGAAGCTTTTAGTATGAAATAGCTTTGGAATATTAATTAGAAGTCCTTAAATAGCAATTTTCCCAATTTATAAATTTTGGACAAAAACGGACATGAGTTAGTAAATTGTGAAAATTTAGTGAGAAGGGCATTTTGGTCATTTATCAATTAAATGATTAAAAAGGAAAAAAGATGAAAAAAATCTTATTCATCTTCTTCCTCCTTGTGCCGAAAATTTGAGAGACTCCATAGTTAGGGTTCTTCAATTTTTGAAGCTTGCTAGTAAGTGCATCTTAGCCCTGTTTTTAATATTCTTCGTATTTTTGGAGTCTTCGTAGCATGAATTAGCTATTTTTGGCTATAAGTTGAGCTAGAATGCATGTTCATAAAAATACCCATGTATGACATACTTGTAAAATGATGTTTTATGGAAGATTATGAGGGTTTGATGTTAGATAAACATCTTTTCCTAAGTGAATTTCATGAAAAATGTTAGTAAGGACTAATTTGTAATAGATATGAAATTGGTCATACATTTGTAAATAGTAAGAATTTGATATTGATATAGTTGAGAAAATGAATCAACTAAGCATGAAGTTTAAGAAAGTTAAATGAAAAACACTTTACGAGCCTTGGGGCAAAAGTGTAATTATGAGAAAATTTAGAGGCAAAATAGTAATTTTGCCAAGGTATGAGTTAAGAGTCAATTTAGTCAATGTGTGTATTAAATGAGTTAAATTGTTATTATAGATCAAGAAAAATGAAGCCCAGACCGAAACTGAGGCAAGAACAAAGTCGAGGACTAAATTACAATATCTACATACATTTTGTACATTGAGATAAGTTTGTATGGTTTCCAAGCTTCATAAATATTTTCATTGTATTGCTTGTTATGTTGCTAAATATAAATTACTTTCATGAGAATGTTTAATGGTATGTTAAACAAAGAAATTAACGAGATTATGTATGTGAAAGTCCCGATTGAAGTTGAATTACCTAGGATGCTCAATCTACCACATGAGATAAGAAAGTCCGTATAAGACCAAGCCAAGGCATAGCATCGACAATCAAGCAAGCATGTCATTTAAGACCGAGACAAGTCTTGGCATTGAGAAGTTATCATGAGATAAAGATCTCATGTAAGTCCAAGCCAAGGCATGGCATTGGTGAGTAACAAGGAAGATTTCATGTAAGCCCAAGCCAAGGCTTGGCATTGATAAAGAAAAATCACCAAGTAAGACCATGTCAAAACATGGCAATGGTAAGTTCCCAAGGGAACCCACAAGGAAGAACTCGTGTAAGTCCATATTAAGACATGTCGTCGATATCAAGTTAAGAAATCCCATGTAAGACTATATCAAGGATGTAGTATTGGCATCAAGATACATGTGGGATGAGATTCAGTATCCTCTGTTATTCATAGTAATTCATCGGAAAAAAGAGTAAAGATTGAAAGAGAAAGTAAGAAAGTTAAGTAAGTAAAGCTATCATCAAATTATGTTAGTTAAAATGATCTAAGAATATTATTCATGTTATGAATGATGAAGTTGAGATTATGCTTATCATAGTAAGGTATGTTGATCTATGTGATCAAGTGATACGGATATCTTGTTTACTTTCAAGCATGAGATTGGTAAGTACCATGAGGAACGTAAAAATCAGTAAGAGTAAGTAAGCTTAAGTATTTGAGATTTATGACGCCATTGTTTATGATGAATGGTTCATGTTAAGCAAATATATTGCTATATGCACTACATGCAACCTTATTAAGCTTAATGCTTACGTCTTTAATTCTTTTCTTTCATGTATTCCTGCCAAGCTAAATTGTGGATCATTGACGTCGGAGCTCGAAGCACACTATCAATCATTATTTTGGTATATCCAAGTTATTTTTATTTAAGTATGGCATTTATAGGGAATCATTTCATTTTGATATATGTATTAAGAAAAGTCAAAGTATTGGCTATTAAGTTCATTATTCTTTTTGGTGTATAGCTAATGAGATTGGCCAAGCTTGACTAAGTATGTGAGTATATTAATATTAATGGAGTATGCAATTTTTTTGGTTAATGTTAGATGAAGTATTTGAATTATGGATTTTGGCTGAGATTGGTCTTGATTTCAGGGTGGTAATTGGCTTGGTAAATAGCCTCTAAGTGCCCACACGGTTAGACACATGGGCGTGTGTTTGGGCCGTGTGTTCCCTTTACATTAGTGTCTTTAAGTCAGAATAGACCACGAGCTAACCCACGGCCGTTTGTATAGACCGTGTGTGACACAGTCAGGACTTGGGCATGTGCCCCAGGATGTGTGAATAAGTCAGTATGTCAAGGTTTGACACACGGTCTAGGGCCACGGGTGTGTCAAGACCGTGTGTAAACTGTCAGTATCCTCCACGGGTGGAAGACATGGGCATGTCTTATGGGTACACGGGTGTGTCCCAAAGCACACGGGCGTATGCCCCCTATTTTGAGAGAAAAGTCTCTAGTTGAGTTCCAAGAGTTTTGGACGTAAGTTTAAGGCCTCGTAAGCCCATGAAATGTATGAATTGTCTAAGAAATAGAAGTTTTAATTCGAACAAAATTTTATAGCCCGTAATTACATGTTTAAGAAGGTTCAAGCATAGTAATTTCTTGTATCCAGTTTTAGCCTCAGACTCGGGTATGCGGTGTTACATTTTTTGTATAATCTTTTTGTTAAGGTTAACTTGTTGAAACAAGTAGAGTTAGTATTGAAATGATGTTTTTAGGTACAGATTTTACCTAATCATTTTTGTGTAAAAGTTTTATCTTTGCTTTCTCAAGATGTTTAGTGGGATTAGTTGATTACTTGTAACCATTTTCACCTTTATATTGTAATTTTTGGAATGAAAAATGATGATGAATGTACAAGCAGTTTATTATCTGCTAAGTTTTCTTGTTCTTTCTTTCTTTCTGGATCCAAAACACCAACAATTGGTATCAAGAGCCTAAGTCTTTGAGGGCCTTTTGTGTGTATTCCTTGTTGTGAAAAATAAGTTGATTGCATCTTGTTAGTGCCACCATGCCATCTGGAAGCTTCACACCAACTCTACCTCCTATTTTTGCTAGTGAAAACTACCACATATGGGTGGTGAAGATGAAAACATATCTTTAGGCATATGACTTATGGAAAGTGGTTGAAACAAATAAAGAGACAACGCCCTTGAAAGCTAATCCAGCAATAGCTCAAATCAGACAGCAAAGTGATGAGACTGTTAAGAAATACAAGGCTTTATCATGCCTTCAAAATGGTGTGTCAAATGTTATTTTCACAAGAATTATGGCTTGTGAGACACCTAAACAAGCCTGGGACAAACTGAAAGAGGAATTTCTAAGGGACTAAGAAGACAAGGCAGCAAAAACTTTTGAACTTGAGGAGAGACTTTGAAAACCTAGAGATGAAGGAAACCGAACAATCAAATAGTATGAAGATAGGATCATATCCATTGTCAACAACATAAAGCTGCTTGGTAATCAGTTCAGTGATAGGAGAATTGTTGAAAAGTTGATTACAACATTGCTTGAGAAGTATGAGTCCAATATTTCATCCTTGGAGGACTCGAGAGACTTAACAACAATATCTCTGTCAGAGCTCATAAATGCTCTATATGCATAGGAACAAAAAAGATCAAGTAGAGAAGAGGGGCACACTGAAAGTGTTTTCAAGAAACAAACAAGGAGAGTCCATGTTCTTCAAGTAATAAAGACAAGAAGAAATGGAATGAAAGAAATAAAAGGCCAAAAAGAGATGGTGAGAAGAAAAAGTATCCATTATGCTCTCGTTGTAAAAAGACAAGTTATTTAGAGAAAATTTGCTAGTTTAGACCTAATATGCAGTGTAGAAACTGCAAGTAATTTGGCCATATTGAAAAAGTTTGCAAAAACAAAAGACATCAGCAATTATAGCAAACCAATTAGGCTTAAGTTGTTGATGAAAATCAAGCTCAAAAGGAGCTCGCATTCATTACTTTATGCTTCGTAGTTAACAATAAAGTTAAGAAAAATTCGTTGATTGACAGTGGCTGCACAAATCATATGGTTTCAAATGAAAACATGCTTAAGAGGATTGATAGATCCTTCAGTTCGAGAATCAGAGTTGGAAATGGCAAGATCATTAAAGCTAAGGGAAAGAGAGATGTTCAAGTTACCACTCTTACAGGTACAAAAGTTATTACCAATGTTCTTTTTATACTTGATATAGATTAGAACTTGCTTAGTGTTGGTCAGTTTGTTGAAAAGAATTATTCTGTTGTTTTTTAAAAGAATAAATGTGTTCTATCTGATTCAACAAGTCATGATCTTATGTTAGTTAAAATGAGTGATGAGAGCTTTGTTCTAAACTGGAACTTAGTTACCTTTAAAGCTTAATCCAGTTTAACTGATGGTTTTAACTTGTGGCACAAGAGATTGGGGCATGTCAATTATAGGTTACTTGATATGTTGTATAAACATGGTTTGGTTGAGAACATGTTTGAAGTTGCTGAGCAAAGTGTAGTGTGCGAGGTATGTCAGTTTAGGAAGCAAACAAGGCTCTCATTTCCTGTTAAGAAAGCATGGTGAGCTACTAATAAGCTACATCTAATTCACACTGATATATGTGGACCAATGAAGACTGTTTCACTCAGCAATAACAAGTACTTCATTCTGTTTATTGATGACTAAACTAGATATTGTTAGGTGTATTTTTTGAAAGCAAAGTTTGAAGTTGCTGAGGTTTTTTGGAAGTTCAAGTTTGTTGTTGAAAACCAAGCTTGTTGCAAGCTTAGAATACTCAAGTCTAACAATAGGACTGAGTATACTTCTGAAAAGTTTCAAAAGTTTTGTGAAGATGTTGGAATGGAGCATCAACTGACAAACACATACGCCCTTCAACAAAATGGTGTATGTGAAAGGAAAAATAAAACAATGATGAATATGTCAAGATGTTTATTGTTTGGAAAGAAGCTCCCAAACAAGTTGTGGGCTGAAGATATGAGCATATCTTTTTATCTACTCAACAGATTACCAACAAGAGCTGTGAAAGACATAACACTTTTTGAAATATGGTTTGGATCCAAGCCTTCAGTGTCACACTTAAATATCTTTGGTTGCTTGTGTTGCACAATTATTCCTGCTGTTTAGAGGAATAAGCTGGAAAGAAGAGCACAACCAAACATATTTGTTGGTTATAACAATTGTAAGAAGGGAATAGGATCTTTGATCCTTCTACCAGTAAAGTGTTTGAGAGTAGGGATGTCAAGTTTGATGAAGAGGTTCTTCGGAATTGGGAAGCTATAGAACTGAGATGGTTGAACAAAGTCAGACTAAGTTGAATGTGCAACCTGATGAAACTCAAAACTATGATGATGATTGTCTCGGTGACTTACCAATCAGAGGCACTAGGCCTATTTCTGAGATATATGAAAGATGTGATGATGTTGTGCTAGAGCTTATTAGCTATGAAGAAGCAGCAAAGGAAAATGGTTGGAAAGAAGCTATGGAAGCTAAGATAGCCATGATCAAGAAGAATGAGACTTGGGAGTTAAGAGTTGGTTAATAGACTAATTCGTAAGAAGGTTGTTGGGGTGAAATGAGTTTACATAACCAAGTTAAAAGTTGATGGTTCAGTAAACAGACTCAAAGTCAAACTAGTTGCCAAGGGATCTAGTTAATAATATGGTGTTAACTATGCTGAAACCTTTGCATCGATAGCTAGATTGGACACCATTAGACTGCTATTGACTATGGCAGCTTAGAAAGGGTAGAAGATATATCAGTTTGATGTAAAGTCAACATTCCTCAATGGTATCTTGAAGGAGGAAGTTTGTGTTGAACAACCACAGGGATTTATAGCTGATGGTGATGAATAGAAGGTATGCAAGCTGAAGAAGGCTTTATATGGCCTGAAAGAGTCTTTGCAAGCTTGGTACGATAGAGTTGACAAGCACATTTTGAGTTTAGGATTTGAGAGGAGCATCAGCGAACCCACCTTGTATGTAAGGAAAGAAGGGAAGAAGACCTCGCTGATAGTGTCCCTGTATGTTAATGATCTGCTGGTGACTGACAGTGGTGGAAACCTGCTAATGGAGTTCTAAAAACAGATGGGAGCTGAATTTGAAATGTCTGATCTTCGAGACATGGCCTTTTTTCTTGGTCTAGAAGTGTTTCAGTCAGATCAAGGAATCTTTATTTGTCAAAAGTGCTTTGCCTTAAAGATCTTGAACAAATTTTGTATGGAAAACTGCAAGCCAGTAGACAATCCTATTGTACAAGGTGAAAAACTATCAAGCCAGAGTGTTTTTGAAAGAGTTGATGAAGGCAAATATATGAGCCTTATAGGACGTTTTCTTCATTTGACAGCATCGAGGCTAGATATTATGTTTGTTGTTAGTTTGCTTTTGAGATTTATGCATTGTTGTGATGTGGTTAATTTTAAAGTAGTAAAAAGGGTTCCTGAGTATGTCAAAGGAACCTTGGGTTATGGAATTTAATATGTGAAAGGGAATGAGCTGAAGTTGATTGGTTTCACAAATAGTGATTAGGCTAGTTCGGTTGAAGATATGAAGAGCACTTTAGGGTATTTCTTCACTTTGGGATCGAATGTATTCAGTTGGAGCTCAAGGAAGTAAGAGACTATTACACAATCAACTACTGAAGCTGAGTATATTACAGCAGCTGAAGCTGTAAGCCAAGCATTTTGGCTAAGGAAATTATGTCTGATTTAAATTTTGAGCAAGTGGAAGCAACAAAGATACATTGTGACAATCAATTTGCTATTGCACCTTGTCTTCCATGGCAAGAAAAAACACTTCAAATTAATATACCACTTTGTTAAAGAGGTCGAGCAATCAAATGAAGTGAAGCTGGTTTATTGCAGTTCAGATGATCAACCTACTGATATTCTCAAAAAACCTCTTGGAAGGTTGAGGTTTAAGAGGCTGAGACATGATATTGGAGTTCACAGCATTATGGCCAAGGAGGAGTGTTGCGAAGTGGCCATCCATGTAATGGTGAACTCAGATCGCACACCTACAAGCTCATCTAAGTCTGTAAGCTTTACACTTGCAAGCTTATTTGAAGATGCGAGTTCACTTGAAGCTACAAGCTCATTCAGAGTTGTGAGCTCATCGAAAGTTATAAGCTCAAACAAAGTTGCAAGCTCTTTGAAAGCTGCGAGCTCATCAAAGTGCGAGCTGTTAAGTATTTTGGCGAACCCCCAAATGAAGTACAAGTAGGATTCACATGTGGTGAAATTGATGTTTTTTAAGGTTAACTTGTTAAAACAAGCAGAGTTAGTATTGAAATGATGTTTTTAGGTACTGAATTTACCTAATTAATTTTGTGTATAAGTTTTATCTTTATTTTCCCAAGATGTTTAGTGGGATTAGTTGATTATTTGTAACCATTTTCACCTTTACATTGTAATTTTTGGAATGAAAAACGACGATAAATATACAAGCAGTTTATTTCATCTGCTAAGTTTCTTGTTCTTTCTTTCTCTCTGGATTCAAAACACCGACACAATTCCTATTTGTTTAATCGAAAAAAAAAAGAAAAGGAAAAGAACCTTGACTGCAGGCTATCCTTTTCTACGTAATAATAAAAAAGAGAATCTATTCCAGATGATAATTCCGACCCAAATAATCAAGTTATAAATGGGAGAAAATGAGTACTATAAGTGAAGCTTTAAGATTATTACTCCGACGCCAGGTATTGAGTTTTCCGGAATTATACATGCTATAGTATTAAGCAAAGATATGAGTGCTGTAACAATGGAATCCAGAAATTACACATATATGTATATGAGTGAAACTAATGCTGTATTGCTAACTACAAAGTGCTTTTGGTCGTATCAGGCGCCGCCCCACAAATGGGAAATTAATCTCCGTAAACTAAGAAATGGAGCTTTTGGCCAAACACAACTCAAGGAACAAAGATAACCCTCTATCTGTGTCTATATATTTTAAAGAGAAAGAACATTTCAAACAATTATAATAAAAAAATGAGAGACAAAGAGAAAGGCACCTCTTTCTGAGTAGTGAGATGAAAGATGAAGTAGCTGCCATGCTTTCCTACAATGACTTTTCTGCTTCAAAAGCGGTTTGGGATCGGAAGAGAACGACAGATGCAGTTATTAATAAAATAAGGCCTTTTTCTTTGTTTAATAATTATGGCCGTATTCGTAGACAGGGACTGTCACGACGGCTAAGATTTTTTCTTTTTTACTACTTCAGGCCTTTGGCTTAAATGAAAAGAAAAAGAAAAGATTTTTTTAAAATATTTAAAAATTAATTAAGTTATCAATAAAAATAGAGGTAGGCTATATTAGTAGTGAAGTAAATTTCTTTGATTTTTAACTAGTTTATTTTGTTGTATTGGTCACCAACTCGTTAATAATGGCAACTATTAAAATTTTCATAATAGTATCTTTAATTTTTATATTTATATATTATGCTAATTTAATATTAATTATAAAAATATTTAATCCTCAACATTTATAAATTTTGTAATTTGATTTTTTTAGTTTAGTTTTTCTTTAATTTATAATAATTTTTTATTTTAAATTATTATTTATATAATTTTTTATTTTTTTATACAATATATAAAAGTACCCATAGCCCCTCTCAACCCTTAAATAAGAGGATAAATGAACTACAATACACTCAAATCTACGTCCGTCTATACTGAAAATAATGCTGATACCAATCGAGTTAAGACTCAGTTGGCTTTTATAATTTTCTATAAGTTTTTATAATTTTTTTAATAATGCTTCTATAATTTCTACAATATTTTCATAATATTAAATATTTTATAATTTTCTAAAGTTTTTTATTATAAAGTTTTAATAATTGTTAGGCTTAAATGCTAAAAGAATTTTGATAAAATAATTAAAAAAATCAATTAAGTCATCATGTCAACCACAATGTGATCAGTTTTTCACGTTAACGATCACATTATCACTTAACAGTTTGTCGGAGCTTTGAAAGTAAAATCTATTTCAATGGCTTAATTGAGTGTAATTCACAATTCAAAAAGTCCAATGGAGTGTTTTTATTAGCTGCTTATTTTAAAATTATTTTACGAAGGTTGTTTTAATATTTAAGCTTAAAACTTTCTTTGCAGATTTTATGTAGGGAAACTACACAAACGATCATTAAACTAGAGATAAAATTACTTTTTGATCACTCAACTATTAAAAGTTATATTATTATCACTAACATTGTTGACTTGTAGATTTTCTTCACTCATCTCTTAACTATCGTTAAAGAGATAACATCTGGCACATTAAGTTAGCCACTTATTTGCAACATATATGATAGGCGTCGAAACCACCAAAAATAATTCATACATAATAACTCTAAATAGTAGTAAGAGTGGTAGTAGGGTCAAGTCCACAGGGATTGGATGCTATAATCAACTTCCGTGTATAACTTATGATCAGAGTGTTCGTCGTGTCGAAGGTCGTGGCAATAGTCGTGCCCACAACTCCAATCGTTCCTGCAAAAAAAAAAAAAAAGTAAATCGGGGGGTTTCAAGAATGTTTAGAAAGTAAATAATCTAATCAGCGTAAATAAACAATTAATTAATATTGAAAATAAAATTAAATCGAGAAATAAATTCAGAATTTTGCAAACAGAAATAATAAGCCTTAGCCTTAGACTCGGTAAATTCTGTGTTAAGAATCGATCCTCGAAAATTAATCTTTTCCTCCAAACGATAAGCTGGTTATAGCGATTAAGAACATCCTAATCACCAATTCTTTCTCTCGTAGTTGGTCCCGGTACGTCCTGCAAACCAACCCTTACCGGTTATCTAACCGTGATACACGTGTTCCCGATTGAAGATCCCGATAGCCTTGTGTTCTGAAGAACCCAACTCAAATCAATGGCCTCAACCGCATGGGTCATTTAAACCCGATCACTTCTTCCTTGATTTGTTCTTGAAAATTCGAATACAGACGGCCGACTCGAATCTCCATCTGTCAGCAAACACGACTCTAACCCAACGTGCACTTTGACTTGAAATCGAATTTAACCTTAAGGGATGATTGTGCTATCCCGATACTTAGGAAAAAGGTGAATACCGATTGGAAGGATTTTTAGCGAGAATACAAATCTCACGATTCCCTACCGAAAAGAGCACCGGCCTAAGGCTAAGATGGAATTTGGGAAGGAAAAGGGCTTGGAAGGCAATTAGACCAATTTTGGAATAACAAAGAAATTGAAATGAAATGAACAAAATTCCCACATCAAATTGAAAGAGAAAAGAGAATAATTCAATTCCAAATTGAAGTAGAAAAAGACAAAGAGGATAATACAATTCCAAATTGAAGTAGAAAAAGAATTAATTGATAATTTTCTAAGAATAAAAAGCCCCTATTTATATACATGGAGTTTATTAAAAATAGCCTAAACTAATTAAATATAAAATCTAAAATAAAATATAAATAAATAAAATAAACTAAAATAAGATTTTCCTATTTTTGGCTTTTACAAAGTCAAAATATTTGATGTGTCCTTGGCTTCTTCCATTTTTTTATTTGGCCCCATTTCAATGAATGTCTTTCAATTTGGCCCTTTTTAGCTTGTTTTTGACCAATTGCATCCCTGACAAGATTTAAATCATAAAAACACTAATTTAGCAAGGATTGATTCAAAAATAAACCGAATTAAACACAAGAAACCATGCAAATTAACATGTTATCAAATCCCCCTACTTAGCTCATCTTGTCCTCAAGCCTGTTGTTCCTTCAAACACTAGAAATTATTCTACAATTTATTAAAAATCGAGCCTCTTTTTCGCATCCATAATCAATGCAAACAACATAGGCAAAAATAAATAAATGCTCAAAACATATAGTTTAATCAACAAGTGTCATAAAATTTGAAATATGTGAACTAGATAATTTCATTAAATTGAGTTTGAATTCAATAATTTGCAAGGCATTATTAATTAACTATGCTTTAGTAAAAAATTTTAGACATGGTCAAACCTTTTTACGCGAACTAGGATGACAACCCAAGCACGCTATTCCAATTACTCAGTTCAAATAGTCTCTTCTCTTTTTTTTTTTTTCCTTTTTTTGAAGTCTCGGTTAGCGGAATGTTTGCAAGTTATCAACTTGTCACTTGAACCTTTTTACGCGAGATAAAATGGCAACCCAAGCACCCTATCTCGGCTACTCAATTCGGTCACGTTTTCGAAACTTTTACTCATAACTTGAGCCTTTATTTTATTTTATTTATTTATTTATTTATGTACAAGCAAATATTTTTTCAAACAATCAATTTATATGAAAAGTCTAGTTACATATATCAACCTTAAAACACAAATGTCGATTATTCTAGATACTTTGAACACTTTAATTCAAAATTTTCCCAATTGTCCAAATTAAATAAGTAATGAGATTAGAGGCTCAATGTCGGAATAAACTATTGAATAATTCTAGCATAAGATTGAACACATGCAAAAGAGAAACATGCAGCCAAAATCAATCAACCATCCATGCATACTTACCATTTTCATCCCCCCCACTTAATCTATGCTTGTCCTCAAGCATGTTTTATATGCAATAAAGTTTAGTAACTCAAACAACAAGCAAAGAGAAAGGTTAAGAATACTCTCCATGTGTTTCAATCGATGTTGTCGGCGTTGGGAAATAATTGTTAGCATTTAGCACGGCGTGCCCACGCCACCATTGTCGAAACCATTTTTATAGATTTTAGAAAACGGGGTAGACTTTAAAAAACAAAAATGGAGTCGCCGCCAATCCTTTTTGCTTAGGTGTGATCGGTTCACCTTATAAAACGTTTTATTTCAAAACATTAATTTTAGCCTACGAAATCCAAGGAAAACGGGTTCGAGAGTCGGTTACGTACGAGGAAGGATTAGCACCCTCGTAACGCCCAAAATTGGTACCTAATTGATAATTTCATGTCTTAATGTCGAAAATTCGAAAAGATTTGAAAACATGATTTCTTTAAAAACTTGAACAGTTTAAGTTAAAATTTGAGATTTCTTTGTTCCGAAAGAATACAAACATCACATCCAGCACGTTAGGACATGATATTTTAAACCCTCGTAATTAAAATCATCTCATGATTTACAAAATTTATTAAAAGGATATTTAGTTATTCAGTCAAACGGAAAATCGAAACCCAGCGCATTAGGGCACTACTCCCCGAATTTCTAAATATAAAACATTGTCTTATTTTAAAAAAATTTTAGATAAAATATAGTAATTTTACAAAATGTATTTTTATTTAATAATATAGTATTAAATTTTAATATTAAATATAATTTAATACTAATTAATTTAAAAATAAATGAGTTAAAATAGCCAAAAAGGAAGAATATAGTTATTTAGTCAAAATCATCTCATGATTTATGAAATTTATTAAAAGGATATTTAGTTATTTAGTGAAACGGAAAATCGAAACCCAACGCGTGAGGGCACTATTCCCCGAATTTCTAAATACAAAATATTGCCTTATTAAAAAAAACCTTTAGATAAAATATAGTAATTTTACAAAATGTATTTTTATTTAATAATATAGTATTAAATATAATACTAAGTATAATATAATAATAATTAATTTAACAATAAATGAGTGAAAATAGCCAAAAAGGATGAATATAGTTATTTAGTCAAAATCATCTCATGATTTACGAAATTTATTAAAAGCATATTTAGTTATATAGTCAAACAGAAAATCGAAACCCAGCGCGTTAGGGCACTATTCCCCGAATTTCTAAATACAAAACATTGCCTTATTTTTTTAAAAAAAACTTTAGATAAAATATAGTAATTTTACAAAATGTATTTTTATTTAATAACATAGTATTAAATATAATACTAAATATAATATAATAATAATTAATTTAACAATAAATGAGTGAAAATAGCCAAAAAGGACGAAAATTGAATTGAAAATGGAATGCTGGGGTAAATTTGAAATAAAAAAAAGGAAAGGTCCATATTGTAATGCGCGAAAAAGTGGAGGGACCAAAGTGGGCAATAACCCCTCCCTTCAAAACGCGCAGTAGCGGAGGGACCAAGATGGAATCGGGATAAAAGTTCGGGGCCAAAATTAGAAAAAGCGAAAAGCTTGATTGCAAATTAATAAAAAAGTGGAAGGCCCAAAATAGCAATAAGACCATTACACCAAAACACGCGGATCCTCTTGGGCGGGTCGGGTCAACACGCAGATCCTGGCCAAAACGATATCGTTTTGGCGCCTAAAAGGCCTGCCCGAAACGACGTCGTTTTGGGAGTCTATTTAAGGCCCAAAATTCTTAAAAAAAATCATTTGTCTCCTGCTTAAAAAAAAAATTTAACCCCCTTTTTTGTTTTTTCTCTGCATGTCCAAGGGGCGGTGAAGTTTCGGCCAGGCTCCGCCTCGGGCTTCATCGTCGGTGCCGCCGTGGACGGCGGTCGGAGCCCCAAAAAGGTAAAATTTTTATTTCTTTTGATTTATATTTTTTTTAAAAAATAATATAGGTGTATATATATGCTAAAAAAGAAGAGAAAAAAAGAAAAAGACTTTCGAAAATGGTTAGGAAATATAACCTCTTTTTGTCTTCTGTTTTTGATCTTTAGTGGTTTCTTTTGCGTTTAATCGATGCTTTCTTGTTTAATCTATGCTTGCTATTAATTGATTTTTGTTCTTTTGTTTGAATCGCTGTGTTTATATTGATAATCGAAAAAAAAGGTCCCGTTTACAACTGTTTAGACCGGATTTTATAGCCCGAATTTCATACATTGATTGTTTGCTATCCTTTCTCTTTTAATCCTTGCAGGTGCAGGTGGCGAGGGCGGTGGAGACCAGGGGCGGTGGTAGAAGCGGTGGATGTGATGGGCGTTAGAGGTCAAAAGACTCTAAGTGCGGCGCACCTAGGGTTTGCTATTCTTTGTTTTTTTTTTATTTGGGTTGGGGGGTAGATTGGGCTTGATTGGACTGGTTGGGTTTGTGTTTAATCTGGATTTGTTTTGGGTTGCTGTTATTGGGATTTTGGGTCTAGGCTTTGGGCTTGTTGGGTTTGGTTTTGGGTCTTAGTGGGCCATCTGATTTGGGCCTCGAGTTTTGGGTAATTGGGTTGTAAAATGGGCCCGGGCAAATTATGGGTCTTACAGCTGCCCCTCTTTGCTCGTTGTCGTGTAACGGGAATAGAGCAAAGACATAAAGAAGGTCCAAATTTGCCCGGATCCGCTAAGTCTTGATTCTTCGACGCTCCTATTCTTCATGTAGTCTCATTCCAGTCCACTGTATCTTATTGCTTTGATCCACTTCATTGCAACTTTGAAAGATGAGATTTGTAGTTATAGTAGATTTAATCTCACCTACTGCAACTTCAGAGGTATAAGATTTGTCTCTTTAATCCGCTCCACTACAACTTTAGAGAGATAGAATTAACTGTCTTCAGTCTGCTCCACTGCAACTTTAGGGAGATAAGACTTGTATGGTAAAATCAATCCGACCTACTGCAACTTCAGAGGTATAGGATTCATCGTTTTAATCCACTCTACTACAACTTCAGGAAGCCAAGATCTACTATCTTCAGTCTACTTCGCTGCAACTTCAGGGAGATAAGACTATAATATTTAGCCTGCTCCCTTGCTTCCTCAGGGAGATAAGGCTGGTGGCTAAAATCCACTTCCCTGCTACCTTGGGAAGATAAGATTCACTGTATTCGATTTACTCTACTACAACTTCAGGGAGACAAAATCTGCAATCTTTAGTCTGCTTCCTTGCTACCTCAGGAAGATAAGACTACAAACTTCAGCCTGCACCCTTGCTACCTCAGGGAGATAAGGCTAGTGGTAAAATTTGCTCCCTTGCTACCCTAGAAAGATAAGATTTCGCCAAATTTGATCTGCTCCACTACTGCTTAGGGAGATAAGATCTGTAAATTCACCGATATTGCTACACCGTCCTCTGAAGGACATGTCCTGTAGACTCGGTTCCATATGTTTATGTCAAATGACCAAGATGCTATGATCAGAACGAATCAAATGTTTCTAGCTACATGTGTTATGAGTGACATGAATGCAACATGTCATGAAAATGATTCCTTTTTAAATGTTTTAAGGATTAGAATGCAATGATCGGAATGAATCAAACGCTCCTAATGAGATTTGCTATTATATATGAAAAAATGTTATGAGTATGATTCCTACTCTAGGTGTCATCACTCATTTGTTCTTCATCCTTGTTCCTCTTGAAACACCAATCATATTCTGCTCAACAAGCTTGCCCTACTGTAATTTCATAGTCAACTCCGCTTGAAACTTGAGGACACAAGGCTTGTACCATCCTACCATGATAAGAATTGAAACTTTTTCAATCCGTCCCATCTGCAATTTTTAGGGTGTAGTATTTATTTCAAAATCAACCTATTCTACCCCAATTCAAGGGTTCTGAATTTTTCATCAAATTATTTTGTTACATCATTCCCCGAATGTTATGACATGATGACATCACTTCTTTCGTCACATCAACTCATTATTTTGTCCAATTATCATTTGGACAAAGAATTCAGATAAATAGTCTCTATCCAGACTCTTCTTTCTTAAATATTTCCAATGGAGTCGCCAAGATGTCAAAACCATTTTTATAGATTTTAGAAAATAGAGTCGACTTTAAAAAACAAAAATGGAGTCGCCATCAATCCTTTTTGCTTAGGTGTGATCAGATCACCTTATAAAACGTTTTATTTCAAAACATTAATTTTGGCCTATGAAATCCAAGGAAAATAGGTTCGGGAGTCGGTTACGTACGAGGAAGGATTAGCACCCTCGTAACGCCCAAAATTGGTACCTAATTGATAATTTCATGTCTTAATGTCGAAAATTCGAAAAGATTTGAAAACATGATTTCTTTAAAAACTTGACAGTTTGAGTTAAAATTTGAGCTTTCTTTGTTCCGAAAGAATACAAACATCACATCCAGCACGTTAGGACATGATATTTTAAACCCTCGTAATTAAAATCATCTCATGATTTACGAAATTTATTAAAAGGATATTTAGTTATTTAGTCAAACGGAAAATCAAAACTCAGCACATTAGGGCACTACTCCCCGAATTTCTAAATACAAAACATTGCCTTATTTAAAAAAAATTTAGATAAAATATAGTAATTTTACAAAATGTATTTTTATTTAATAATATAGTATTAAATATAATACTAAATATAATTTAATAATAATTAATTTAACAATAAATGAGTGAAAATAGCCAAAAAGGATGAATATAGTTATTTAGTCAAAATCATCTCATGATTTACGAAATTTATTAAAAGGATATTTAGTTATTTAGTGAAACGGAAAATCGAAACCCAACGCGTTAGGGCACTATTCCCCGAATTTCTAAATACAAAACATTGCCTTATTTTTAAAAAAAAAAACCTTTAGATAAAATATAGTAATTTTACAAAATGTATTTTTATTTAATAATATAGGATTAAATATAATACTAAATATAATATAATAATAATTAATTTAACAATAAATGAGTGAAAATAGCCAAAAGGACGAAAATTGAATTGAAAACGGAATGATGTGGTAAATTTGAAATAAAAAAAGGAAAGGTCCATATTGTAATGCGCGAAAGAAGTGGAGGGACCAAAGTGGGCAATAACCCCTCCCTTCAAAACGCTCAGCAGCTAAGGGACCAAGATGGAATCAGGATAAAAGTTCGGGGCCAAAATTAGAAAAAGCAAAAAGCTTGATTTCAAATTAATAAAAAAGCAGAAGGACCAAAATAGCAATAAGACCATTACACCAAAACACGCGGATCCTCCTGGGCGGGTCGGGTCAACACGCGGATCATGGCCAAAACGACGTCGTTTTGGCGCCTGAAAGGCCTACCCGAAACAACGTCATTTTGGGAGGCTATTTAAGGCCCAAAATTCTTTTTAAAAAAATCATTTGTCTCCTGCTTAAAAAAAATTTAACCTTTTTTTTTTTATTTTTTCTCTACAGGTCCAAGGGGAGGTGAAGTTTTGGCTAGGCTCACAAGAAGCTTCATCTTGCCGCTGCGTGCACTGCGATCGAGCCCGAAAAGGTAAAATTTTTATTTCTTTTTTATATATTTTTTAAAATAATATAGGTATATATATGCTAAAAAAGAAGAGAGAAAAAGAAAAAAACTTTCAAAATGGTAAGGAAATATCACCTCTTTTTGGCTTCTGTTATTTATATTTAGTGGTTTCTTTTGCATTTAATCGATGCTTTCTTGTTTAATCTATGCTTGCTATTCTCTGATTTTTGTTCTTTTGTTTGAATCTCTGTGTTTATATTGATAATCGAAAAAAAAGGACTCGTTTACAACTGTTTAGATCGGCTTTTATAGCCCGAATTTCATACATTGATTGTTTGTTGTCCTTTCTTTTTTAATCCTTGTAGGTGCAAGTGGCGAGGGCGATGGAGACCAGAGGCGGTGGCAAAAGCGATGGATGTGATGGGCGTTAGAGGTCAGAAGACCCTAAGTGCAACGCACCTAGGGTTTGCTATTCTTTATTTTTTTTTTCTGATTTGGGTTGGGGGTAGATTGGACTTGATTGGACTGGTCGGGTTTGTGTTTAATTTGGATTTATTTTAGGTTGCCGTTATTGGGATTTTGGGTCTAGGATTTGGGCTAGTTAGGTTTGGTTTTAGGTCTTGGGATTTGGGTCTTAGTGGGCCATCTGATTTTGGCCTAGGGTTTTGGGTAATTGGGTTGTAAAATGGGCCCGGGCAAATTATGGGTTTTACAACCATTATTATTCGACTTTTGAAAAAATTCATAACCTCCATTACGTTCCTGAAAATAGAAAATTCACTTGATTAAATAAAAATTTATTTATTTACAATCTAAATCTTACTAAAACTCAAAAATAAATAAATGAAAATAAATTTGGGTTGCCTCCCAAAAAGCCCTTTTGTTTAACGTCGTTAGCTCGACGACCATAAATGTTATCCATTTGGCTCATTGAGAATTAATATTTCCATCTCGTGCACTTGAATGTTCTTGCAGAAAATTTTCAACCTTTGCCCACTATCCTTGAAGCCCTTCCCAGATTCCCCTATCATTAGTGGATTGAGGTGTCTTTGAGCTTCTTCGTTCAAGTTTGCATTATTCTCTATCGGAATCCTTGTACGTTCTGGAAATGATTTCAGATCTAAGTTCAAGGCTTTCATGATAGCTTCATGTATTGGTTTTTGGATCATCGATAATTTCTCTTGCTTAACATCGAGATCTACATTCCTGCAATGTACGATTTGTAACTTATCATTGGGATGTCTCATATCCTCATAAACACTAAACCTATCCACTTCTCCGTCAAATTCCATGGTGAGTGTTCCATTCCAAACATCAATTTTTATTCGTGCGGTACTCAAGAATGGTCTCCCAATAAGTATCTCAGATGAATTGGCTGAGTTGTAATCCTCCATGTCGATAATGTAGAAGTCTATAGGAAATATTAGCTCATTTACCTTAACAAGAACGTCCTCCAGCACTCCTTCCGGATGCACTATGAATCTATCTGCAAGCTGAATAATTACACATGTTTCCTTTAAAGGACCCGCGTTAAGTAGTTTATAAATTGACAAAGGCATAACATTAATTGATGCGCCTAAGTCACACATGGCTTTTTTAATGCTGACACTACCTATTTTGCAAGATATGGAAAACATACCTTGATCGGGTGTTTTCTTGGCCTGAAGTAGGGATGTTGTCGTTGATTCTCTGGCTCTACCACCGGTCATACTCAGGGGTTGTCATCGAGTTGGCAGCAAATCTTTTCATTCTACAAGTTTGGTTCCAAGCGTTCATTATTTCACGAACTTTCTTTTTGTAATTATCTCCTTTATATACGAACTCGCACTGAGCTAACCCTTGTGTTGCTGGCGTAAACTGTCTTAACCTGTATTACCTTAACACAAGTAGGGGAGCATACCTGACAGCTCCCTATATCCCAATTAGGGGAACCAAATCAAAATCTCATCGGGGACCATCCAATGGGCTCTCTATTCGATGTCTTCTTCTTGTAGATTTTGGAGAATTATCATCCACTTTTCCTCCGTAATATCATTCCTTCTCGGCGTAGCCACTATCTCTTTCAAGGGAGAATAGCTTTCGGAGAAGATTCGATATGAGACCTTTTTCACTTTCCAAAAATGGTTGTGGAACCATGCCAAAAAAAGTTGCGCACACCCTATAAATCTGCCCTCACCCACTCTCCGGCACATGTTCAAGGATCTGAAAGTTTCGGCCAAAATCGCAGGAACCGGTGTGACCCTTTTGTCAAGTTAATCAAAAAGATCTGAGACTGCCTCATCTACATGCCCCAAGGACTTGGGAAAGATCCCTAATCCATAAATGCTTAACGCGAAGACATCAACCCTTTTCTTCACATCGAGATGTGCTAGGATCAAATCTCTCAAATTTCTCTAAGAGATAAACTTTCTATCTCATTTCTACTTGATTTTGGCTGTAACCCACTGCTCGCTCATTTCGATGATGTTCATCAGTTTTTTTAAGAACATTGGGATGTTAGCAGCTCTGGAATAGGCCTTGTTATTTTGAATGTTCGGGCAACAGAGCAAGGTCGAGTACTCTTTCACAGTAGGTACCAAATCCACCTTTCCAAAAGTAAAACAACTATAGGCAGGGTTCCAAAACTGGGCGAGAGCTCGGAATAAGTGCTTGTCTACCTTGATATCAAGTAGATAGGGCAAGTCACTGTAATTACAGTAGGATAGTTACTTGATCTCATCATCCCACTAATCCCATATTTTTTTCATATCTTGAAGATTATTCTGGGTTACGCTGATACGAGTAAAATCTTATAACTCTGACACGTATCCCTCTGTAAGACTAACACCTTTCTCTTACTGCGTTGTCTCGGCCCATATCTGGACGGCCGTATTATCCTCCACTTTATCAAGAAACCCCTTTTCCATGACAAGTTATCTATTTAGCAACCGAATGTGAATCAACACCTTTTTTGTGATGAAAATGCCATACAGTTACAATCAAAATGAAACAAAACAAGTCAGTATTTCATACACAGTTTAAAGCAATCAAGGAATAAAAGCACCTACTCAGTTAACCACTAGAATTTGGTATGGCTCTACCTAAGGCGAGCTCCTAAGGCTCGTTATATGCGGTTCGGTTCTAAAGCAAAGGTACCTGAACCGGTAGATTCCTCGATCTTCACCCATTATAGGCTCATATGGACCGCGTTTAGTTCATGGGAATACATTTTCCTATGGCTACATGGAGATGAAAAATCTCACAAAGACATAGGTACGGATGTATCCCGAAAGCGATCCACTGTCCTATACAGAGGTGAAAACCTCACGAAGGAATAGTTTCTCATTTCCACTTAAAAGGTAAAATCAACTGATTATGCAATGCAATGTGAAGAAAGATATCAAAAAACTCGAACCAGTAAAGCAAGTATAAACCGAAATGATGAATATCGTAACAAAAACGGATGCAAGGCAATGGAAGGATCGTAATTTTAAACCAAGTTTTCAATTTTAGATAAAAAGACAAAAAGTAATAAACTCGTGACTTGACTCTCTTATTTTACGTCCCCAGTGGAGTCGCCATGCTGTCGAAACTTTTTTTTTTTGAAAAAGGGGTCAACTTGATTTTGAAAACGAAAAAATGGGAGTCGCCACCAATCTTTTTTGATGAGGTGTGATTGGGTTACCTTGTTATTTGATCATTCTAATAAGAGATTTCATTTATTAAAACAATGGTTTTGGTCTACGAAATTCAGAAAAAGGGTTCGGGAGTCGGTTACGCACAAGGAAAGATTAGCACCCTCGCAACGCTCAAAATTGGTACCTATTTTATTAATTAGTGTCATAATGTCAAAAATTAAAAAGTTGAAGGAATTTTAAAATATAATCCTTTGCTAAATATTGCTTAAAAAAATTTTGAGAAAAATGCGTATTCGACGTTAATTGAGAAAAAAAATTACGTCCGCTAGGTTAGGACACAATATCTTAAATCCTCGGAATGAGAATAAACCCCAAAAATTTTATTTATTTTGAAAGAAATTTGACTATCTCGGTTTTAGAAAGAAATCATATTTCGTAAGTTAGAACACGATCTTTTCTTAATTCCCGAGAATATGAAAATAAATAAAAACTTTAAAAATGTTTGGGTATTTGGATGTGTAGAGAAAATCAAAACCCCGTAAGTTAGGGAACGACCTTTCGAATTTCCAAATACGAAACAATGCTTACTTTTAAGAAATTCTTTTTCATGCGATTATGTGAAAATGGATATAACATTTGAAATGTCGATGATTTTATTCGGAACGTGATAGAACGAAAATTTAAAACTGTTCGCGGTGTGATTGCAATAACAATAAAATGATTATGCATGACACGATAATATAAGTAAAACAAGTAATGGCTTTAGCTAATTAAACCTAACATTAATTAAGTAAAAATAAAATAATAATAATAATAATAAAATAGAAAATAAAAAGGAATAAAATAGAAAAAATACAAATAAAAATGACACCAAATGGTAATAAGTAAATAGATAAAATGCATATACATAAAGTTAAGTTTAAATATTTGGAAGATAAAAGAATGAAAATTAAATAAATCAGTATAAACAAATGTAAAATTTAGGTAAAAATAATGAACATAAAATAATAATAATAATAATAATAATAATAATAATAATAATAATAATAATAAAATAAATAATCTAACACTTGAAAGTATATAAGAAGATATAAAATAATAAATAATGAATAAAATAATCATAATGAAAGTGATAATAATAATAATAATAATAATAATAAGTAAAGTCTATTTAAAAAAGTAAATAAAAATAAATATTCAATATTGAATTAATCAATTTAATAATATAATTATAATAATAATAAAGGGGCTAAATTGAAGTCAAAACGGAAATTTGGGCAAAAATTGGGCAAAATTAAAAGAAGAACAAAAAAGGACTAAATTGACAATGGTCGAAAAAATGAAAGGGCCAAAAGCGCAAATAACCCATTTGCTTAAAAGCACGCAGATCCTGAGGCAGGTCGGGTCGGTTATGGGTAAAATGACGTCATTTTGGGGCTTAAGGACGCCGACCGAAACAGCGTCATTTTATATGCCTATAAAAGTAAAATTATCCATAAAAAAATTCATTTCAGCTATTTTTTTTAAAAAAAAACACTGCTTCCCTTTTTTTTCTCTGAAATGGTTTGAGGGTTCGGCCATGATTTTGGCCGTTGGCCTCCGTGCCGACCATCGATCACGCAAACAACGGTCTTGTAGTATCTGTAATATGGAAATCATAAAAGTTTCCTTTTTGGTGATAAAAAAGATAAGTTTTTTTCATTTGTACCTTTTTTTTTATATATATGTATATATAAACAGGTTCGAAAAGAAGAAAAAAAAACGAAGAAAAATAAAAAATACCCTTAGCACCTTTGAACTTCGTTTTTCTTTAACCTTTTGTTTTCCTTTTTTTGTGTATTCGATCTCCACTGTTTGTGTGTTTGAATCTCATCTCTTGATTGTTTATGTTTTTTTGTGTTTAAATCTCTGTTTTTGGTATTCAAAGTCTGTCCGAAAAAAAAAAATAGCCCCCTTTACATTCAGTTCTTGGCTTTTTAAAGCCATTTACAAATTATTTTTATAATAACTATCTTTTCCATCTTCTTGCTGGCAGTGGTTGGGAGCAGCAGAGGAGTGGTTTATGTTAGAGGCGGTGTTGCAGTTGCGACAGTGGGCATGTGTGCCACTTGCGCTGATGATGTGACAACTGCGGTGCTAGGGGTTGACGTGGGCAGCAGCCTAAGGGGCTAGGGTTTTTGGAAAAGTTTAGTATAGTGGGTCATTTAAGCCTGTTTGATTGGGCTTCAGGTTTGGATTTTTAGTTTGGGTTATTTTGTAATTGGGTTTAGGGTTGGATTTGGATTTTTAATTGGGTCTAAATTGGGTTTGGGTAGTTGGGTCTTAATTGTTTGACTTGGTTTAGGTTTTAGTGGGCTCGGATAGAATTGGGCTTGTACATCTATATTTTATGATGCAAACTTTTTATCATATGTGTAAATATTTCTCTGCTTGTTATTTCCATATACTATAAAAATTATTGTTAATAAATTTAATAATTGTCATTTACATCAAGATTAAAATTTCACAATTTAAAATGTACAAAAAATATAAATAATCATATTGAATAACATAGACTAAATCTAAAAGTTGATGCATAAGAAAAGATTAATAACATAATTCAATTAAATATATTAAATAAACATATTTAATTACTATTGTTAAATTAAAATTAAAATTTTACCATTCAAATAATAAAAAAAGTAAAGGTAATTAAATTAAAATTGAGGCACTAAATGCACAGTAAAATCTCACCTAAAAAAAAAATCTTCTCAAAATCTACCATCTTAGTTCCATTAGTAATGTTGACCTTAATTATAATAAAACCTTACTGTGCTATACCTAACTCAAAAACTTGATTGAAATTTTGATAACATACATGGGCAATTATCCACCACCCGCCACCACTAGTTAGAAAGCCATATAGGTTTGATATGTGCCAGTCACTGAAGTAGAATAATAATAATAATAATAATAATAATAATAATAATAATTTTGCTTCAATTTTTTCCAAGAAACATTCAAATATAGCAGATGCATCGTCCCTCTTACATGCATGAATATGTTTGCTTACTTTTCCAATAGAGAGACCAAACTACAAATTAGAGTATAGTAGAGAAACTACTTTTAGCAAGTACATGCTTCTAGACTATGATAAAACTTGTATCAAGAACCCAAATTTCCTCTAAATTAAGTTCTTATTCAATTCATTATTTTTTTTGGAATTTATCCATTATTTTTTAATACATGGATGATCGTCATTTATATGTATAGAAGATGGACGAGCATTTGCTGAGCAGAACATTGTTCTCAAGAGCCGTCAGGGTATTGGAACATTCGGAGCGACGGATTGACAACAGTAAAGCCGCCATCTATGAACAGATTATGCCCACTGACATATCTTCCCTCCTCACTTGCTAGGTAGAAAACTGCATTTGCTATATCTTCGGCCTTAAGATACACACCCTTTAGGTTAGCCGACTTACTCATCGCTTTCTCCAGCTCCTCATCATTACCTCCCAGGAATCCCGTCGCTAAAGGCGTTGCCAGAGCGTAGGGAGACAAGCAGTTCACTCGGATCCCAAGTTGCCCCAGCTCCACTGTAACACTCCTGGTTAGTCCTAGCACTGCATGCTTTGAAGCACAATAATCATGTGAGGTGGCACCACCGATCAGGGAGCTTACGCTTGATGTCGAAATTATGCTACCACTTCGAGAAGAAACCATCACCCTAGTTGCGTGCTTAATCCCCAGGAAAACCCCAGTTACGTTAACATTAAGAACACGTTCGAAATCTGATTTGTCGTTGTCCATTATGCGACACTTGTTGGGATCAACGATGCCGGCGTTGTTGAACATGATGTCCAACTTTCCGTGAGTGGCGACGGCTTTGTCAACGGCATTTTTTATTTGGTCTTCATCAGTGACGTTGCAATGCACGTAGGAACAGTTTGAAGGGCCTATGTCCTCACAAACCCGATGACCTAAATCATCTTGGATATCAGCAATTACAACATTGGCTCCACGCTGCGCAAACACTTTCCGAGTGCATTTCCCAATACCACTAGCTCCTCCTGTAATTAGTGCTACCTTCCCTTCCAGCCTGCACATGCATGAACGATGGTTGAATGGTAATATCATGAATTAAACTGCTGTATTTGTTTATTGCTACACCATCTCAGCCTGGATTCATGCAGTTACACACCCTTAAAAGTTTTCAATTAGTAAATCCGAAATTTTATTTCCAATATTGCAAACCCTTGTTCTATTCTCTTACTTTAAAAAAAAAAGTCATGTCTTACCAAAAAAAGAAGTTATGTCTTGTTGGGTTTCATGATTTACTTCAATTTGTTGTGAAGTGGCCATCCATGCAACGGCGAACTTAGGTCGCACACCTATGAGCTCATCTAATTCCATAAGCTTTACACTTGCTAGCTAACTTGAAGCTGCGAATTCATCTAAAGTTGCAAGCTCAAACAAAGTTGCAAGTTCATTGAAAGTTGCGAGCTCAAACAAAGATGCGAGCTCATCCAAGTACGAGCTATTAAGTGTTTTGGCAAAGCCCCAAATGAAGTGCGAGCAAGGTTCGCATGTGGTGAAATTGAATTTTTTTTGTATAATCTTTTTGTTAAGGTTAACTGTTGAAACAAGTAGAGTTAGTATTGAAATGATGTTTTTAGGTATTGATTTTACCTAATTAGTTTTGTGTAAAAGTTTTATCTTTGCTTTCCCAAGATGTTTAGTGGGATTAGTTGATTACTTGTAACCATTTTCACCTTTATATTGTAATTTTTGTAACCAAAAACGATGATGAATATACAAGCAGTTTATTCCATCTGCTAAGTTTTCTTGTTCTTTCTTTCTTTTTGAATCAAAAAAACAACAATTGGTATCAGGAGCCTAAGTCTTTGAGGGCCTTTTGTGTGTATTCCTTGTTCTGAAAAATAAGTTGATTGCATCTTGTTAGTGCCACCATGTTATCTGGACGCTTCACACCAACTCCACCTCCTATTTTTGCTAGTGAAAACTACCACATCTGAGTAGTGAAGATGAAAACGTATCTTTAGACATATGACTTATGGGAAGTGGTTGAAACAAATAAAGAGCCAACACCCTTGAAAGCTAATCCAGCAATAGCTCAAATCAGACAGCAAAGTGATGAGACTGTTAAGAAATACAAGGCTTTATCATGCCTTCAAAATGGTGTGTCAAATGTTATTTTCACAAGAATTATAGCTTGTGAGACGCCTAAACAAGCCTAGGACAAACTGAAAGAGGAGTTCTAAGGGACTGAGAAGACAAGGCAGCAACAGCTTTTGAAATTGAGGAGAGACTTTGAAAACCTAGAGATGAAGGAAACCGAAACAATCAAATAGTGTGTAGATAGGATCATATCCATTGTCAACAACATAAGGCTGCTTGGTAATCAGTTCAGTGATAGGAGAATTGTTGAAAAGTTGATTACAAAATTCCTTGAGAAGTATGAGTCCAAGATTTCATCCTTGGAGGACTCGAGAGACTTAACAACAATATCTCTATCAGAGCTCATAAATGCTCTATATGCATAGGAACAAAGAAGATCAAGTAGAGAAGAGGGACACGCTGAAAGTGCTTTTCAAGAAAGAAACAAAGGGAGTCCATGTTCTTCAAGTAACAAAGACAAGAAGAAATGGAATGAAAGAAAAGAAAGGCCAAAAAGAGATGGTGAGAAGAAAAAGTATCTATTACGCTCTCATTGTAAATCGAGAAATAAATTCAGAATTTTGCAAACAGAAAAAATAAGCCTTAGCCTTAGACTCAGTAAATTCTGTGTTAAGAATCGATCCTTGAAAATTAATCTTCTCCTCCAAACAATAAGCTGGTTATAGCGATTAAGAACATCTTAATGACCAATTTTTCCTTTCGTAGCTGGTCCCGGTATGTCCTGCAAACCAACCCTTACCTATTATCTAACCGAGATACACGTGTCCCCGATTGAAGATCCCGATAGCCTTGCATTCTTAAGAACCCAACTCGAATCAACGGCCTCAACCACGTGGGTCGTTTAAACCCGAATCACTTCTTCCTTGATTTGTTCTCGGAAATCCGAATACAGCTTATGTGTCTCTAATTAACTATGATCACAATAAAGACAAGCGCACCTATCGTTCAATAGTATAGTTATGGTAAGACCGAAAATATCGTATCCACAAGGACCAAGAGTACTAGTAATTACTATCTTTTTATTATCTAGCCTAAGAATTGGAGTGATTTGTTTTAAACTAAAATTAATTAAAAATACGACAGAGAACAAATTGGGAAAATACTTTAGACAACTTTATGAGATAGACAATACCTAAGGAAGATTCCACCTAGACTTCGCTAATTACTTTTGATTCATACGATTTATTCACTTGACTTAATCCGTAGAAATCCCTGATTTATGTTAATATCTCTTTCAAGACTAAAAACAACTGAATCTAGGTTAATTAATTGAAATCTCTTTCTAATTAAAACCCCTATTGTCACATTAACTCGATCTATGAATTCCCTTATTAGATTTGACTCTAATCCGGCAGATTTATGTCACCCTATTTCTAGGGTTGCAATCAACTCCGCTTAATTGTGTTGATCTACTCTTAAATAGGGACTTTTGCTCCTCTGAATAAGCACATTCGACTTGAATTAATAACCTGAATTACCCAAACAAGAATAAGAACAACTATTTATCTTATAAATCAAATAGTAATAAGATTCGTCTTAGGTTTCATCCCCTTAGGTATCTAAGGGATTTAGTTCATACTGATAGAGGAAAACATCTTAAAATAGGGAAAACAACAAAACATAAGAAAACCCAAAAAACTTCTAAAGAACTTGATGGGAGATCTTCAGTCTTGATGGAGATCCTTCTTCCGAGCTGCTCCAGATGGTTGTCTTCGAGTATTTTCTACCTTCTATTTGGTGTCCTCGTTTAGGTTGCCCCCTAGGGTGTTCATATAGGCTCTGGAACACATCTCTTGGCCCACAAGTAGCCTATTTCGAATAGAATTAAACTTTGGTACGGCAGGGACACGCCCGTGTTCGATTTCTTAAACCATGCTCGCTTCTGCTCGCCACACACGGCCATGTGGTCTGCTCGTGTACGTTGATCCAGGCCGTGTTTGATTCTGCTCATAACACATGGCCATGTTTGATAGCCCAGGTCGTGTTGGTTTCTAAGGGAGGCCCATTTTATCCCTTTTTGGCCCGTTTCTCGTTCTTTTCGACTCCCTAAGCTCTCTTGAATGTAAAACATGAAATTAAGGGATTAGGAGCATCGAATTCATCAAATCTAATGGAAATTCATCCAACAATAAGCCAAGCATGGGGTTAAAATATGTATAAATTATGGTTTATCAAATATCCCCACACTTAAGCATTTGCTTGCCCTCAAGCAAAATCCTCAACTCACAATTAAAATAAACTTCCTTAATTCATAATTCTCATCAATAATGTCTCATCATAATTCACAGATAATTTATACATTGATAATTTAACTAAAAGAGTCCTAAATATTCAAACAATTTAAGTCATAAATTTTTATAGCACGAAAACATAGGTGTTTCCCCTTATCTAAATAATTACCTTTGATTCAAAACCGACAAGGATTGACATCCTCACTAAGGATTCACTCAAATCACTTAAAGTGTTTTAAGGTTCAAGATAAAGCACTCAAAAGTCAAACATGAAAAGTTATTACCATAGGCTTGCATGAAAATCAAATCTCCACCACAATAAAATGAGATGATACACAAATCAAAAGGTCTTTAAAAAGGGTTGTAATGGGGCTTGGGTTAAAGGTGTAGATAAAGGCTGAAATGGAGGTTAAAATCGAGATTGGATTGACAATTTACCTTAACTAGAAAAATAAACTAATACTGAATAATTACATCAATTGAAAACTTATCACTAAAAACACGAGCTTCTTCTAAATATGTGAATTTAACCGTTTTAATGCTCATAGAACTAATAATGAATAAATTCCAATTTTTTTAAGAATAATAACATAAAATAATAAGAAAGAGTTTAACAACTGAAATAAAGAACATAGTTAGGCAACTGCTCAAATCAAATCTCAACAAAAAGGGTTAATTCAATAGGAAAATTCTTAATGAATCAAAAGAATGAGTTTTGGGTTAATATTAAGGGTATATCAATAAGCGGTTTATTAGGATCAAAGGGTTCACTAGGGTTAATTATAAAGGTAGGCTTTTGTGAAGTGGGTTTCTAGGTGCCTTTACCATCTAGATATCAAATCAAAAGTTTGGTCTGACATGTATAATCGAAGCAAGTTCTAGAATAACAAATCAATGTTTACACAATCATAACCAATAAAGTGAGCAAGAAAAATATATGCTCTAAAAGGCTCAAAATCTCACAAAAATTATGATTTTTGATATCAACCTTGTAAATTTCAAACTTCAAAGTAATTTTTAAATTTAGGAAAACAACCTAGAAATTTTTAATTTTGAAAATAGACTTATCATGCTTGATTCTCTAATGTCTTAAAGTTTAAACCATCAATGCACAATTACCTATGGCTTAATCCAAAACATATCAATGAAAATCATAAGTCAATAGAAGATTCATTCTAATAGTAATATGAGAAAATTACTTAAGAACAAGACATAATTCAGGGATTAACCTCCCCACACTTAAGATGTACATTGTCCTCAATGTACAAAGATAAATGATGATAATATAGTAAGAAAATCATAAGATAGGGAGAGAAGTGAAACTTCCTGAATTTTGGATGGAGTCAATGAAAAGAAATTTGATACGTTTGGGTAGAGGTGAATGTGGGGGAGGATACTCCGGTAGCACTTTGAACCGTATAGAATTGAGTCAATGAAGCAGCCGGCATGAACTTATGAGGAAGTTGTGGTATATCTGCTGTAAAGTGGTCGCGCATAGAAAGACTGCCAAGATCCTTTCACTTTTTTCGAAGCAGGAATGGCGGCCTTGGCCTTGCCTCGAGTGCCCTTCATTGTGTACCTAGCAGCACCACAAGTAAAATAAAATAATACAGGAAAAATAAAATAATGGAAAATAACTAGGAATTCAAAATAAAGGAAGAAAAGGGTGAGCAACGGTGGCAAGAACGGTGGTTGGTGTGGTGATCGTGTAGAGAAAGAATAAGGAAATGGGGAAAGGGAAAAAAAGGGAAGAAAAGACAACTGGAAAAAGAAGGGAAAAAAGAAAAGAAAGGGTTTCGGGCTGGGGAAGAAGGGAGGAGGGAAGAAAAATGAACAGAAGAAGGGGGTTTAAATAGAAATTAGGGTGCCTGGTCGCTGCCCACACCCGTGTTCCCTGGGCATGTTAGGTCACACGGCCGAATTAGTTTCTCCCATGCCCGTTGATAAACTGTAAAAGTAACATATTTTAACCCCATATTTAGTATGCTTTTAGGATGAATTAGCCTTGATTTATGTAAAAAGGTGCTTTTAATCCTTTCTTTTCATATTTATACTCAGGAAAGCACCCGAGGACGAAAAGAACAAGAAACAGGCTTAAAACGGGCCAATTTGGGCCAAAGAAGAAATGACACAGCCTAGACTTCAAGCAACACGGCCATGCCTCGACAATTAACTAAGACACGGCCATGCCACTATTTACATGGTCGTACCCCAACCGAAAGAATTGAGACACAGCCCAACCACGATTTACACGGGCGTGTGCCATGGTCGTGCCCCTATTATGGGAGAGAGAAATTTCACTCGAATTTGGATACTTAGAGCCAAAGAAACACTTTCCAAAGCCTGTTCAAACACCGAGTAGGAAGCAGACTTAATTTAGGACACTTAGGGACCAAGTAAAGGATGCTAAAAGCCTATATAAACACCCTAAGTGCATCTTGGGAGGAGGCGGTTAGCTAGGCCAAGGAGCCGAGCCAGAAAGATCACATTTGTGGGAATCATTCAAAGATAGCCAGTGGATCCATCTCAAAAAGCTAGAGTTCTACTCAAGACAGTGATTTCTCCTTCAATTCCTCTAGGGGGTTTTAGGGATTTCTTATGTTTTGTTTTATCTTTTCTTTTGAAATGTTTTCTTTATTTTTTATGAACTAAAAACTTCAGACACCTGAAGGGGATGAAACCTAGATGAATTTTGTTATTATTTTTTGAATTATATGATAATACTTAGTTTGTTCTTAATTATGCATGCTTAATCTAAATCTAATGTGCTTAGGTGGAGGAGGAATAGACTCTGCTTAAGAGTAGATCTAGCATAATTAAGCAGAGTTGATCGAATGCCTAGAGATAGGGTTACGAGATTTTGCCGGATTAGGATAAAACCTAATATGGGAATCCATTGATCGTTTATTACTATTCTAGGGGGTTATTATAAGCGAACGAGAGTTCCACTAATTAACCTAGGGTTAGACGTTATTCGCCTCGAGAGAGGGTTTAATATAGGTTAGGGAGTCCTACGGATCAAGCTAAGTAAGGAAATCATATGATTCAGTAAAAAGTAACAAGTGAAATCTAGGTGGATTCTTCCTGAGGGTATCGTCATAATCAATTGAGTTTCTTCGAGTTATTTCCTAATTCATTCTTTTTGTCTTTGTGTCTTTCAGTTAGTAGTCGTAAATTAGTTAAAGCAACCAACCACTCCATATTTTAGGCTAAATAATAAAAAGAAAGTGAGTATTAGTACTTTTAGTTCCTTTGGGTTCGATACTCCGGTCTTGCCTAAGCTATACTACTGTTCGATAGGTACACGCCTTTAAGTCGTTGTCAGAGTTAGTTTCCAGGTTTGATCATTCTATTTATAAATTTTAAAGCTCTGATTTTAGCGATCAAGTTTTTGGCGCCGTTGTCGGGTAACTAAAATATTAAGAAAACTCTATTTTTATTACTTTAGCCATTATTTTATTTTTCAATTTATTTTATTTTTACTAAATTTTATTTTTCTTTCTTTTTCCTACCAAGTACCTCTAGTTTATGACTAGAAGGAACCCAACAGGACCTCTAGTATACGATAGTGAAATTGAAGCTACCGCTCGGAGAAATCGTAAAGAAATTAGGCGAGTTCTAAATTACACAGAAGAAGAGCGAGAAGACAGATCCAATCCATGAAGGGATGGGCGAGAATAATCCACCACGAGATGTGGCGGATACTCCACGACTATGTATGATTATGCTAAACCCAATTTGTGAGAGCGAGAATCTAGTATTGTTAGGCTGCTATAGCTGCTAATAATTTTGAATTAAAGCCTAATACAATACAAATTATTCAACAATTTGTTCAATTTGATTGTTTGCAGGACGAAGACCCGAACACTCATATAGTAATTTTTTTAGAGTTCTGTGATACTTTCAAAATAAATGGCGTTTCTGATGATGTCATTCGTCTTCGGTTATTTCCCTTTTCATTAAGGAATAAAGCCAAGTAGTTAAACTCGTTACCACGAGGGTCAATCACTACATGGGAAAAAATGACCGAAAAATTTTTATTAAAATATTTTCCACCGCCAAAACTACCAAATTATGGAATGATATTTCTTCTTTTGTGCAGATGGATTTAGAGACATTGGACGATGCATGGGAGAGATACAAAGATCTCTTGAGGAGATGTCCACACTACGGATTACCATTATGGCTTCAAGTCCAAACCTTCTACAATGGTGTAAATCCCTCAACGAGACAACTAATTGATTCAGCCGCCGGTGGAACCTTGAATAATAAAACTCCTGAATCAACCTACGAATTCATTGAAGAGATGTCATTGAATAATTATCAGTGGCAGATTACAAGGACAAAACCAACAAAATTAGCCAGAGTCTACAGCATTGATGCAGTAACCATGCTATCAAATCAGGTAGAGATGATGAATAAAAAGTTTGACAGTTTATGTTCTTCGCAGGTACACCCAGTCATGCAATGCAACGCAAGTGGAACAGTGGCAAATCCTGAGTACCCACTCTACCAACCAGGAGAAGAGAACGAACAGACAAACTATATAGGTAATAATTTCAGATCCAATAATAATCCTTATAGTAATACTTATAATCCAGGTTGGAGGAACCACCCAAATTTTTTATGGGGAGGTCAAGGAAATCAAGGAAATCAAAGACAGCAACCTCCTCAAAACTTCCTAAATTAGCCTTATCTACAAGAGAAGAAACCAACCCTCGAGGAAATGCTAGCAAAATTTTCGGCAGACATAGAGAAACGTATCCAAGAAACTGAAAGAACAATCAAAAGCAATGAGAGCCGAATTGGGAAATTTCTAAGTCAGTCAAGGAAGTCACCAATGCAGTCGAACAACTTGCAAAGATTATGTCAGAATGACTGCAAGGACGTCTACCAAGTAACACCGAGATTAACCGTAAGGAGTAAATTCAAGCCATCATAGCTCAGGACAATAAGAAGTCAGATGAACCCAATCTGACACAAAACAAGGTAGACGAAGGTAAAGTAGAGGTAACACAAGTAAAGCCAAAATCGGTAATAAAGGAGTACCAACCTCGCATACCTTATCCCGAAGCATTGAAAAGAGACGATTTAGAAGAACAACTCGGTAAGTTTCTTAAACTTTTAAAGAAATTACATATTAACTTACCTCTTCTTGAAGCTCTTTTTCAGATGCCCGACTCGAGGAAATTTTTAAGACAACTCTTGACAAACAAACGCAAAATAGACGAAGAGCACCATGTGGAATTAAACGCAACATGCTCAACAACGTTACAAAATAAACAACCACAGAAACAAAAAGATTCAGGGAGTTTTACAATTCCATGTTTAATTGGTAGTCTAACTATTAATAATGCGTTAGCTGATTTAGGAGCAAGCATAAATGTCATGCCTTATTCATTGTTTAAATGACTAGGTCTAGAGAAGCCCAAACAAACTAGGATGAGTATTCAATTAGCTGATAAAACTGTTAGAATTCCTAGGGGCATTATTGAAGACGTTCTAGTAAAAATCGATAAATTTATTTTCCTAGTAGATTTTGTTGTTTTAGACATGGATGAGGATAATTCAATCCCCTTAATTTTAGGACTACCTTTTCTAGCAACTACTAAGACTAAAATTGATGTTGCCACAGGCAAACTCATACTTTGTGTAGGTGACGAATCAATCAGTCTTCAAGCTCTTAACTCGACCAGGATAACAATCGATGAAGGTAAGAAAGATAACTCAATTGATAACCAATTATACAACTTTCATCGTAGGAAACACCATAAGAATACAAACTTGAGCCGAATCATGAACCCCAAGCCAACAAAGAAGAGGTACATAAGGAACAAAGCCTTAGGGAAGACAAACTCAAAGAATGGAAAACACAATTTAAAGAAGAACCGGATACACACGAAGTAAAACCAGAGGAACCACCAGAAGAGCTCGTAGGAACATCAAACCACTACAAAATAGGAGACTAGGTACTGTTAGACAAAGCAGATCTGCACATCACCACAGCAGACCTAAAGACAAAGAGAGAAATACTTCTTAAGGTACACGATATTTTCCCCCATGGAACAGTCGAGGTAAGCAATCCAACATTCGGCACTTTTAAGGTAAACGTTTCTCGACTTGAACCTCATCAAGAAAATAAAATTTTAAGCAAGAGGGAAGATATTCAAACCTTTAAACCTTCCTAATTTTTCTAATCCGAGAAAAGTCTAGCTTAAGACTATAAACGAGCACTTTTCGGGAGGCAACCCGAATACTAACATTAATTTTTATTCTGTAGTCTTAGTTTTATTTTTATTTCTACTTTCTCTTTTAGAATTTTTAATAAACTGAAAGTGGAGATTCCTAGACCACACGGCCTAGCACACGGTCGTGGCCGTGGCGGTGTGGGTACGCTGAATCAACGTACTGACATGGAAGAGGCCGTGCGAATCTTGCCCCAACCAACTATAGAAGTCACGGGCTCACCTACCCCACCACGGCTGTGCGAGGCGACCGTGGGTCAACACTACCATTAGAGAAATGGACGTGGCATCAGAGGAATGGGCGTGGCATACCAAACACGCCCAGCACACGGCCGTGCGAGGCGACCGTATGAAGACACTGACTTATCGACCACGAGCAAGGTAACCTGACCACGGCCGTGTAAACAAACACGCCCTCCACACACGGGCGTGGCACATCGGCAGAGGGCAAAAACTCTATTTAAACCCCACAACCCTTCCCCTTATCCCCAATTTCTTACCTTATACTTTTTCCTTCTTCTCTCTATTTCTTTTCTTAGAATAGGTAGTCAGACTCTTGAGCTACACTAAAATCATGCCGAAGAAGCATAAGAAGGCAAGCATTGTTTCCTCAAAGGAGACCTCAACAAATAAGTTCATGCCAGCCGCTTCATCAAAACACCGAGCCAAGGGTCTTTTAGACCATTTAAATTCTTCTTTATGTTTATTTCCCCCTTTATCCTACTTATCTATAATTCTTTTCTGCTTAATATATTTTAAATTCTTTCAGTTTCTTGGTTTTAGGTTCTAAAGGCTACTTGGGAATCACGCACCATAGCCTTAGAGGTCACACCCACCTCGCGAACCATCCAACAATAAGGACTCCTTAGTCCATTAGTCTTTTCTTTCAATTTCAGTTGTCTTCTTAGTCTCCTTCTCTTTATTTCCTTTGTCTTTAATTATAGTATTAGTATATTATTAATGTTTCTTTAGATTTATTGGCTATATCTTTGCAGACTACCCAATCTCTTTATCTAGCACAAAGATCACCGACAGACACCCCACCAGGCCCATAGAAAACACCACCACATCCTCCACCTACTTTTACCACCAAAGACGCCAACTCCCAAAATCATCCAAAATTCAGGAAATGCTACTTCTCCCTTCTCTTTTGATCATTTTATCACATAATTGTATATCTATCTTTGTACATTGAGGGCAATGTACAACTTAAGTGTGGGGAGTAAAAGTACCTAACTTTTTTCATTATTCTCAAATCCTGAATTTTAGTCTTGTCCATAAGAAATCTTCTCATATTATTAATTAGGGTGAAATTTCTAATGATTTATGATTGTTATTGACATGTTTTTGAGTAAGTCATTGATAATTGTGCATTGATAATTTATACGTGAAGAATACTAGAGAATCAAGCATGATAAGTCTATTTTTCAAAAATCAAAAAAATTATCTAGGGTGTTGAACTAAATTTGAATATTTCCTTGAAGTTTGAAATCTACAGGATTGATATCAAATACCCATAATTTTTTGTGAAATTTGAGTCTTATAGAGCATATATTCTTTTTCATGCTCACTTTATTAATTATGAGGGTGTCAACACTGAATTGTTGTTCTAGAACTTGCCTCAATTATACATGTTGAGACCACATCAATGATTTGATATACTTAGATGATAAAGGCACCTAGGTTTTAACCTATTCACTCCACTAAAAAGCTTACCTACATAATTAACCTTTAGTGATCCCCTTTGATCCTAATCCCTTTTTATTGAATTACCCGCTTAATATTAACCCAAAACCCTTTGTATTTGTTATCACCATTCTTTTGACTACCTTTCTATCAAGAATTGATTTGATCAGTTACCGAATTAGTTTATTTCAATTATTAAAAGTTCTCTCTATTATGTTTCTAGTTTATTCTTAAAAAAAACCAAAGTATATTCAAGTATTAGTATAAGATTAAAGGAGCTTATGCATTTAAATTCCAATTGTTGAAAAAGATCTCGTATCAAAAGTATTATTAGTTTCAAATTTTCAGTTGATGTAATCATTTATTATTTTTAGTTAAGTAATTGGTCAGGTCAATCTCGACTCTAAACCCTCTAATTTAGCCTTTATCCACACCTTTAACCCAAGCCCCATTATAACCCTGTCAAAGACCTTTTGATTTGTGTATCATCTCATATTATAGTGGTGGAGATTTGATTTTCAGGCAAGCCTATGTGATTAACTTTTCAGGTTTGACTTATGAGTGTTTTTTCTTAATCCTTGAACACTTCGAGTGTTTTGAGTGAATCCTTAGTGAGGATGTCAATCCTTGTCGGTTTCAAATCAAAAGGTAATCATTTAGATAAGGGGAGACACCTATGTTTTCGTACTACAAAATTCATGACTTATATTGTTTGAATCTTTAAGACTCTTTGAGTTAAATTATCCATGTATAAATTGTCTGTGAATTATGATGAAGCATTGTCTATAGGAATTGTAAATTACGGAAAGTTAGTTTTAATTGTAAGTTGAGAATTTTGCTTGAGTACAAGCAAAAGCTTAAGTGTGGGGGTATTTGATAAACCGTAAAAGTAACATATTTTAACCCCATATTTAGTATGCTTTTAGGATGAATTAGCCCTGATTTATGTAAAAAGGTGCTTTTAATCCTTTCTTTTCATATTTATACTCAGGAAAGCACTCGAGGACGAAAAGAACAAGAAACGGGCTTAAAACGGGCCAATTTGGGCCAAAGAAGAAATCGACATGGCCTAGACTTCAAGCCACATGGTGTGCCTCGACAATTAACTAAGACACGGCCATGCCATGATTTACATGGCTGTGCCCCAATCGACAGAATCGAGACACGGAACAACCATGATTTACACGGGCGTGTGCCATGGTCGTGCCCCTGTTATGGGAGAGAGAAATTTCACTCGAATTTGGATACTTAGAGCCAAAGAAACACTTTCCAAAGCCTGTTCAAACACCGAGTAGGAAGCAGACTTAATTTAGGACACTTAGGGACCAAGTAAAGGATGCTAAAAGCTTATATAAACACCCTAAGTGCATCTTAAGAGTGGGTGGTTAGCTAGGCCAAGGAGCCGTGTAACACCCCTTACCCGAAATCCCCATCAGAATCGAGCACGAGGCGTCACCGTATAAAACTACTTGAACACCACTTAGGCTCAACGCGATTACTTTCCTTGATGTCAATACGACAACTTTTTTTAACTTACGAGACCTCAATCATACATGTGTGGGTTCTCGAGACTATATCGGGAACTCTTACGATCCATAAAATTTCTTTCCCATTTAAATAGGGAGTACACGCCCGTGTTGTATGACACACACGCCCGTGTGTACTGTCACACACCCATGTGCCCAAACCGTGCCTAAAAACCCTAACATTCTGCCAAAGTTCCTACGGCTAGGACACACGCCCATGTGGAATGGGGCACGCCCGTGTACCCTCACAACCTGCTCATGTCTTCCACCCGTGGTTGACACTGACTAATTTCACACGGCCTGGACACGCCCGTGTTTTCAAACCGTGGGAAGCTACTGACTTGATCCACACGACCTGGTCACACGCCCATGTCCTTACCGTGTGCCTTACACAGTTCATGCACAAGGCCGTGGGATCTACCCGTGGCCTATTCTAATTAATAATAATAAGGTGTAGGGTTAACACGGCCTAGACACACGCCCGTGTGTCTACCCGTGTGGGCACATGAAGGCTATTTTCCAAGCCAATCACCCCCTCAATTGCATACATTCATTCACCATCACATAACTTCTAGTAATATCATGAAAATTCTTGGTTTAAAGACATTTAATCATAAGAGAAGTAAGGCCTACAACCCATACACTAAGGGAACTATTACCCACTTAATTACAATCAACTTAAGCCATCATCTATGGCTATTGTAACATCCTAAAAAGGGCCTATGCATTTTCGGTTTAATCGTATGAACTGACATGTCTTATGTGTTATGAATGTATTTTGAACGTTTTTGGAAACTAGAAATGTAAGGAAATGATTTAGAAATGATTCAAAAGAGAAAAGTAAACATTTTGGAAACTTGGAAATGTAAGGAAATGTTAAGTTCAAAGTGAACATTTTTGGAAACTAGGAAATGTAAGGAAATGATTTAGAAATGATTCAAAAGAGGAAAGTAATCATTTCGAGAAACTTGGAAATGTAAGGAAATGTTAAGTTCAAAGTGAACATTTTTGGAAACTAGGAAATGTAAGGAAATGATTTAGAAATGATTCAAAAGAGGAAAGTAAACATTTTGGAAACTTGGAAATGTTAAGTTAAAATAGGAAAGTGAACATTTTGGAAACTTGGAAATGTAAGGAAATATCCCGAAAATGTAAGGAAATGTCTTGGAAATGTAAGGAAATGTCTTGTCTTGGAAATGTAGGGAAATGTCCCGAAAATGTAAGGAAATGTCCTGGAAATGTAAGGAAATGTCTTGTCTTGGAAATGTAGGGAGATGTCCAGGAAATGCTTTAGAAATGTTAAGTTTAAAAGAGGAAACTAAAACAAGGTGGCCTTAAGAAAATTAATAGAAGGAATTTTGACACACAAACAGGCTTGGAAAAGTGGCCTGAAGATATCACTTGAGGCCCAGGTAGGTGACGCCACATACAAGGGTATTGGGCCTAGGTTCGAGTCACTTGGGGAGCAAATAAAGGAGTTTTATTTTTGCTACAAAGAGCAGGGAAGTGGACGGCACTAAGGAACCCCAAGGGAAGAGTTTTATTCTCTTTAAATTTCGTCTAAATAGGAGATAAATAATAGATTTAATTATCATTATTTTTAGGAGATAATTGTTGGATTAATTCTTTTAATAAAGTGATAATTCAAAGGATAAAGTTATCAAAATAGAAGAGTGGTGGCCAAGTAAGGGATTCTGAGTAGTAAATTCGGCTATAAAAGGAAAAGAGAGGCCATTCAGCATTATTTTCTCTTCCTTGATAACCTCTGCCGAATTCTCTTAAGCAACTATTCTTTTCTTCTTCATTCTTCTCCTCTCAATATTCCAAAAGTCGAAACTTGTGTGACTACTCTCTAGGTCTTAAGCCGAATCTTTGAGGACTCAAGAAAATGGGGCTGTCGATTACAAAGATTAAGGGTAAGGTCAGTAGTTATCGATTTCCATTCTTTTTCTTCTAAGATTAAAGCCGAAACTAGGAAATCTAACCCCATTATTGTGTTAGTCAAAACTTTGAAGAGATCTTTTCAGGATTTGTTTAAGTCAACTATAAGAAGGAGAAGTTCTTTTCCCGAAGGTACACCATAGGCCGCATGTTCCCTAGTTATTCGGTGAATTTCGGGATTTAAAATCCACAAGGTAAGACATGAGAATATTAGGCCAAGGCCTATTTTTGGTGTTTTAGATCTAGTTCATATTTATTCAAAAGCCGAAACTAATTTGTTAAAGTAATTTAAAGCTTTGCCGAATACAAGAAAGAGTATAGTGAAGATTTTGGGATTTGGCACCAAGGTAAGTTTTAGTGTACTAATCCTACTAAGATTTGGTTTTATAGTCGAATAGGCTTTATGCTAACATACTAAGGTTGGCCGAATGTAGGGACTTGAGATCTAAGGCTTTAGATTGGATTTTCGGGATTTTAGTGAAATTGTTAAGCGAATCAGGTGTGTACCCCACACTATATCATAATATGTTTTATGGCTACGTTTAATTAATATATGTGATATTAAGAATATGAAAGTGGCTAAGGTACCATGTTATGGTACAAAGTACTCAGGTACGTTTCCTACTCCTACTAGGATTATGAAATATGTTAATTGTAACATGAGAATAAGAATAAGAATGTGAACTCTGGCATATTTATGCATATTACTATTATATGGGGCATATGGGTTTATTTTTGGGGAAGTGAATGTGGTGACCTAAAACCACAAACACGGTGACCTAAGACCGTGATTCGAATGTGGTGATCTAAGACCACATGAATCGAATGTGGTGACCTAAGACCACGTAAATCTGAACGTGGTGACCTAAGACCACGAATCGCGGTGACCTAAGACCACGATATGGAGTGTAGTGGAAGGAGGGTCGACTTAGTAGTCCCCACTTGTACAAGGTTGGTGCGGGGAGTGTAGCGGATGGCTTAATAGGTTTGGGTTTTGGGAATGCATCATAATTTGTATGCTATGATATGAATGTGTAATAATTGTTATGCCCGATTCGATTATGATTTAGTGTTTGTGTACACATTGAGTCATTGACTCACCCGTTGTGGGACCATGTTTGGTGATGAGCAGTGATGGACCGGACGGCGAGAACTTGTGGTGGCCATGCTCAACTTGGAAGTTTTATTTTAATGGACATTTTTATTTCATTTAAGTACTTTGAACTATTTGGGAATTATTTGATGTAATAAGGCCTTAGTAGAATTATTTTATTCTGCTTTTATTTATTGAGCTTACAAACTTTTATTTATTAAAAGATTAAGTAAATCTATTTTTAAAACAAAGCCCAAACATTTTGTCACTTAAAGTAAAGGATTTTTAATAATGAAATGAACCTGTTTTCAACTCAAGCCCAACCCAAAACAATATTTTTTTTAGAATCACACAAGTTTTTCCTAAGTAAGAAAAGAATTTGAAACGGTTTACAACGGGGAACATACCAGATCCGGTCAAGGCTCGTGGGCCGGGTTTGGGGTGTTTCAGTTTGGTATCGAGTCGATTTTAAACTCTCGGCCTGTGGGCTAAGGCCCAAAACATTTTCAAATCGAGCCCAAATAAGCTTTATAAAGTATCTTATGAAATAAGCGTGTTTTTCGGCATGGCACCTAAGTCTCAAACCCATGATCCACCGTGTAAGTACTTCGACTTCAAGTGATTTGAATATGTGAAATGTATAGGCTTTTATGGCAACGTAGATTAGTCGATAAGTATTTGAACCCTAGGACTAGTGTACCCCAACAAATACATAAGACTTAAATGCCTAACTAAACAAACCTATGGTTAAGTCGCTGAGTGAGGGTGTGGTAACCATGGTGCGCATGTCTAGGATTGGTTTCGGTGGGAGCTTAGTATTTAAGCAGTCCGCGTGAATCACCTCCTCTCCACTCGAATCCTACCTGGTGCGTAGCCTCGGTTAGGGTATCACCCTAACCAAGAGGACTTATTCACGGGCTAAACCCTTAACTAAAACTCGAAAGGGACTAGCCGTATTTTTATGGAAACCCTAGTTTTAAAATTTCTAAATTACCCTCTTGATTTGAAAAGATTATTTTTATAAATTTTTCTGAAATATTTCTGATTTACCAATTTACTAAAATACCCCTAGTGGTAAAATTACAAAAAATGCCCTTGGTTTATGGAATTTTCAAAATACCCACAGTTCTTATCAAAATTTCACTACTTTGCTTAAAGGAACCCTAAATTTACAAAATATCAAAATACCTTAATTATGGGAAAAAATTATTTACGAAATTACCCCTACCTTACAAATTACCGAAATACCCCCGAGTTACAAAATTACCAGAATGACCCCCGATCTTCAAAAATTTCTATAACAACACTGATTTGGAAAACAAATTCTAAACAACCTTCAAGTTTTGTAAATTCCAAAATATCCTTGATTTATTAAGATTTATAAATTTACCACGGTTTATTCTTGAAATACCCTATAATTTCAAAATTTAAAATACCTCGAATTTCAAAATTACCAAAATACCCTTATTGAAAAAATCACCAAGGAACCTTATTTTGACAAATTATGAAAATATCTCAGAGGACAAATTACAAAAATACCCCAGGTAGTGGAAAAACAACAACAATGAAAACTACAACATTTCTCGAATGAACGAAAGTTCATAATTGATTGATGGATGTATGAATGTAAAGACTGTGTGCATGTATGAATATGAAAGAACCACTCCTAAAACTATGTTCATAAAACTTCTTCGCGGATAATCAGTGGAATAAAGGCTAATCCATAAAAATTTCTTAATCATATTAAAGCGCGTCGTTAGTAATGAGTTCTAGTGGATGTGGTCGAGGTAGTATCTAAGAAATGTGTTAGTTTTGTTAAGATCAGAGTGCGCAGCAAAGGCGTAGTGTGATGAGTTAGGTTTGAACAATAGTAAGCAATTTTGAGGACGAAATTATTTTAAGGGGTAGAATCGTAACATCTCGAAAAGGGCCTATGCATTTTCGGTTTAATCGCATTTAATGACATGTCTTATGTGTTATGAATGTATTTTAAACGTTTTTGGAAACTAGGAAATGTAAGGAAATGATTTAGAAATGATTCAAAAGAGGAAAGTAAACATTTCGGGAAACTTGGAAATGTAAGGAAATGTTAAGTTCAAAGTGAACATTTTTGGAAACTTGGAAATGTAAGGAAATGTTAAGTTCAAAGTGAACATTTTTGGAAACTAGGAAATGTAAGGAAATGATTTAGAAATGATTCAAAGAGGAAAGTAAACATTTTGGAAACTTGGAAATGTTAAGTTAAAATAGGAAAGTGAACATTTTGGAAACTTGGAAATGTAAGGAAATGTCCAAAATGTAAGGAAATGTCACGAAATGTAAGGAAATGTCTTGTCTTAGAAATGTAGGAAATGTCAGGAAATGTAAGGAAATGTCCTGAAATGTAAGGAAATGTCTTGTCTTGGAAATGTAGGGAGATGTCCAGGAAATGCTTTAGAAATGTTAAGTTTAAAAGAGGAAACTAAAACAAGGTGGCCTTAAGAAAATTAATAGAAGGAATTTTGACACACAAACAGGCTTGGAAAAGTGGCTTGAAGATATCACTTGAGGCCCAGGTAGGTGACGCCACATACAAGGGTATTGGGCCTAGGTTCGAGTCACTTGGGGAGCAAATAAAGGAGTTTTATTTTTGCTACAAAGAGCAGGGAAGTGGACGGCACTAAGGAACCCCAAGGGAAGAGTTTTATTCTCTTTAACTTTCGTCTAAATAGGAGATAAATAATAGATTTAATTATCATTATTTTTAAGAGATAATTGTTAGATTAATTCTTTTAATAAAGTGATAATTCAAAGGATAAAGTTATCAAAATAGAAGAGTGGTGGCCAAGTAAGGGATTCTGAGTAGTAAATTTGGCTATAAAAAGAAAAGAGAGGCCATTCAGCATTATTTTCTCTTCCTTGATAACCTCTGCCGAATTCTCTTAAGCAACTATTCTTTTCTTCTTCATTCTTCTCCTCTCAATATTCCAAAAGCCGAAACTTGTGTGACTACTCTCTAGGTCTTAAGCCGAATCTTTGAGGACTTAAGAAAAAGGGGCTGTCGATTACAAAGATTAAGGGTAAGGTTAGTAGTTATCGATTTTCATTCTTTTTCTTCTAAGATTAAAGCCGAAACTAGGAAATCTAACCCCATTATTGTGTTAGTCGAAACTTTGAAGAGATCTTTTCGGGATTTGTTTAAGTCAACTACAAGAAGGAGAAGTTCTTTTCCCGAAGGTACACCATAGGCCGCGTGTTCCCTAGTTATTCGGTGAATTTTGGATTTAAAATCCACAAGGTAAGATATCGAATATTCGCCAAGGCCTATTTTTGGTGTTTTAGATCTAGTTCATATTTATTCAAAAGTCAAACTAATTTGTTAAAGTGATTTAAAGCTTTGCGAATACAAGAAAGAGTATAGTGAAGATTTTAGATTTGGCACCAAGGTAAGTTTTAGTGTACTAATCCTACTAGGATTTGGTTTTATAGCCGAATAGGCTTTATGCTAACATACTAAGGTTGGCGAATGTAGGGACTTGAGATCTAAGGCTTTAGATTGGATTTTGGGATTTTAGTGAAATTGTTAAGTTTAATCGGTGTGTACCTACACTATATCATAATATGTTTTATGGCTATGTTTAATTAATATATGTGATATTAAGAATATGAAAGTGGCTAAGGTACCATGTTATGGTACAAAGTACTAAAATACGCTTCCTACTCCTACTAGGATTATGAAATATGTTAATTGTAACATGAGAATAAGAATAAGAATGTAAACTCTAGCATATTTATGCATATTACTATTATATGGGGCATATGGGTTTATTTTTGGGAAGTGAATGTGGTGACCTAAGACCACAAACACGGTGACCTAAGACCGTGATTCTGAATGTGGTGATCTAAGACCACAGTAATCTGAATGTGGTGACCTAAGACCACAGAAATCTGAACGTGGTGACCTAAGACCACGAATGCGGTGACCTAAGACCGCGATATGGAGTGTAGCAGAAGGAGGGTCGACTTAGTAGTCCCCATGGTGTACAGGTTGGTACGGGGGAGTGTAGCGGATGGCTTAATAGGTTTGGGTTTTGGGAATGCATCATAATTTGTATGCTATGATATGAATGTGTAATAATTGTTATGCCTGAGTCGATTATGATTTAGTGCTGTGTACACATTGAGTCTGTTGACTCACCCCGTTGTGGGACCATGTTTCAGGTGATGAACAGTGATGGACCGGGACGGCAGAACTTGTGGTGGCCATGCTCATCTTGGAAGTTTTTATTTTTAATGGACATTTTTATTTCATTTAAGTACTTTGAACTATTTGGGAATTATTTGATGTAATAAGGCCTTAGTAGAATTATTTTATTTTGTTTTTATTTATTGAGCTTACAAACTTTTATTTATTAAAAGATTAAGTAAATCTATTTTAAAACAAAGCCCAAACGTTTTGTCACTTAAAGTAAAGGATTTTTAATAATGAAATGAACCTGTTTTCAACTCAAGTCCAACCCAAAACAATATTTTTTTTAGAATCACACAAGTTTTTCCTAAGTAAGAAAAGAATTTGAAACGGTTTACAATGGGGAACATACCAGATCCGGTCAAGGCTCATGGGCCGGGTTTGGGGTGTTTCAGCTATACACAAACAACTATAAGTTATCTTAGGCCAATACAATTTGGCCATTCACAATACTTAATCAACCTCAAGTACTAGCCCTATACATGCCATGACTCATAAGGACTTGAAACCTCATACCAAGTGTTTGATCGATAGTGTGAAAACATCTCCTGGGGTCTCCAACTCGAGCTAGCTAAATTAACCTATAAGAAATGAAAAAGGGAGAGGAGTAAGCAATATTGCTTAGTAAGTTCATCCGATAATCGACAAATATTGATATTCATTAAATCTGAGATAACCACAACGTATTATCTCGAAGTTTCTCCCTTAACTCATAGTTACTTACTCAACCGCTCTTGGAGCTTAATCATTTTATCACTTACCACATTCTTACCAAGCCACAAGCCAATTACTCGTTTAATTAATACACATTCCTGCTCTAATCATCACTCGATCAAATAAAACAATTTATCAAGCATTTTCAATGAGTCACCTATACTACAAAACTCTCAATGGTTTTGCACTTAGCCTACCATTGAATCTCTTATAGGATGGTATCGCACACAGCCCACCAATCATTCATGCTTATGGTGATTCCGCACTTAGCTCACCAATCATTTATAAGTGATGGTATCGCACACAGCCCATCGATTACTCAATAGATCAGGTGGTAACGCACATAGCCTACCAATAGCAATATATTTGATGGTATCACACACAACCCATCAATTAGCAATTAATTAAGTGGTAACGCACACAGCCCACCGATAATAATAATAAAATTGATGGTATCGCACACAGCCCATCAATTAACAATAAATCAGGTGGTAACACACACAGCCCACCGATCGATAATAATAAAATTGATGGTATCACACAGAGCCCATCAATTAACAATAAATCAGGTGGCAACGCACACAGCCCACCGATATTATACATACACAAATATTTATCCACATGCATTTCTATTCTTACTTAACTTTCTACCGTACTCGTTCTCATTCACACAATGCATCAATAACTCTATCTCATGTAACTAAGGTGCATTAATTAAACATATCCCACTAGGGTTCATCATATACTGAATTCATATCAATTAATTTCTAACACATACTCATGCTTCTCATGGTACAACCACTTACATTCAACATCCCCGTTGAATCATTCAAATTGTTACATAACTCGCTTAAGTCTCATACACATAGCTCTCCTTGACATCATACCCCAATAAGATCTTACATACATTAACATATCGATGCCATGTCCTTGACATGGTCTTTTACAAATTCTTACACCAAGGCCATATTCCAATATGGTCTTACACGAGACTATAACTATCATCATACCATGCTATATACATCTCCCATTACTCCCAAATTCAATTCTCTTGACATCTCATTAAAAGTTATTTCACACATTCATAGAGTAAATATATATGTTCCATACAACATTGGGATATTAAATTAACTCTTGCCACATACACATGAACTTACCTCGATGACGAAAAGGACCAAAAAGAGACCATTTTTGCCCACATTTCTCTTTATCCTGTTCTAGGTCTGAATCTCATTTTCTTCGATCTAGAACAATAAAATTTACTCATTTAATCACTTAATAATCATATTACAACATAATATCCACTTAGGCAAAAATGACCATTTGCCCCTATACTTTGGCAAAATTACAATTTTACCCCTAGGCTCGTAAATAAATTTTCATCACATTTTCTTGTTGAACAAGCCTAGATGATCATTTACTCCTCTTCCAACTATCTACAATTCCAACTATTTCATGCCTTAATGAATAATTTACAACTTTTGCATTTTAGCCCAAATTAGGTGTTTTTATGACAACATCTTTCACAAAAGTTGTTTCTCATCATCTTATCATTCATTTTATTCCATAAAAACTCAGAAACCAGCATAAACTCTCTAATGGCAAGTCCCTATACTCTCAACCATATTGCAAAATAGTCCCCTCTTTAGCTAGCTTAAGCTTTGGGGACTCCAAAAGTACAATTTTTATCAAGAAAAGTCATCAAAATCACTTACTTGTGTGGAATAAAGCTTGTTGGAATTTTGAGCTCTCAAACACCCAACCATGGCTGATATTTTTAGTAGAGAAGGGAAGAAAAATAGAAAGATGATAGCTTTTTACCTATTCATCTTATTTTATTAATTTATTCCACCAACTTTGACCAAATTAAAAGTTCTTGTCCCCTCTTGTCTACATGGCCGACCATCACATTCAATATGGTCTAATTGCCCTTTAAAGAACTCTACTTAATAACCCATAGCCAGAGGCAAATGAAATAGAACTTTCGTACTTTATGTGATTTAGTCCTCTTTCACAATTTAGCTAGAAATTGCTAAAATTAAGGCACCAAAATTTCCATACATCCTTATAAACATGTTATAGCACATAACATAACATGAATATAATTTTATCAAACCTCAAATTAGTGATTTCGAGATCACTGTTCGACTAGCCTCTAAATCAGGCTGTTACAAGCTGAGCCAGAAAGATCACATTTATGGGAACCATTCAAAGATAGCCAGTGGATCCATCTCAAGAAGCCGAAGTTCTACTCAAGACGGTGGATTTCTCCTTCAATTCCTCTAGGGGGTTTTAGGGATTTCTTATGTTTTGTTTTATCTTTTCTTTTGAGATGTTTTCTTTATTTATTATGAACTAAATCCTTCAGATACCTGAAGGGGATGAAACCTAGATGAATTTTGTTATTATTTTCTAAATTATATGATAATAATTAGTTTATTCTTAATTATGCATCCTTAATCTAAATCTGATGCGCTTAGGTGGAGGAGGAATAGACCCTGCTTAAGAGTAGATCTAGCATAATTAAGCGGAGTTGATTGAACGCCTAGAGATAGGGTTACGAGATTTTGCTAGATTAGGGTAAAACCTAATATGGGAATCTATTGATCGATTTATTGCTATTCTAAGGGGTTATTATAAGCGAATGAGAGTTCCACTAATTAACCTAGGGCTAGACGTTATTCGCCTCGAAAGAGGGTTTAATATAGGCTAGGGAGTCCTATGGATCAAGCTAAGTAAGGAAATCATATGATTCAGTAAAAAGTAACAAGTGAAGTCTAGGTGGATTCTTCTTGAGGGTATCATCATAATCAATTTAGTTTCTTCGAGTTATTTCCCAATTCGTTCTTTTTGTCATTGTGTCTTTCGCTTAGTAGTCGTAAATTAGTTAAAGCAACCAATCACTCCATATTTTAGGCTAAATAATAAAAAGAAAGTGAGTATTAGTACTTTTAGTTCCTTTGGGTTCGATAATCCGGTATTACCTAAGCTATACTACTGTTCGATAGGTACACTTGCCTTTAAGTCATTGTTAGAGTTAGTTTCCAGGTTTGATCATTCTATTTATAAATTTTAAAGCTCTGATTTTAGCGATCACCCGTGTAGAGGTTCCCACGCCCATGTTAATTAATCAGTGTCGACCACGGCTTAGAGGCACGGGGTGTCGCACGCCTGTGTCATTTACTCAATATTGGTCATGGTCTTAAGGCATGCCCTTATGGATTTGTCAACATCCCGTGTTCTTTAGTCAGTGTCGACCACGGTTGTATCGCACGGCCGTTCGATTTTATCGCAGCCCTTATTTTTGGAAAAATTTTGTCCTATTCCCGCACGATCTTCGTCATGCCGGTGTACCTATTTGTGGTGTCAACACGGCCACATCCATGCCCATGTGCAAGACCGTATGGATAGAGAAACCTGCGCTTTCTTAATTTGGTTAGTTTAGTCAGGTGCTAAAATCGAAAATAATGACATTAGTGAAGTTAGTGCTAAGGTTGCCTCCCGAGAAGCGCTCGTTTAAAGTCTTAAGCTAGACTTACCTCTTATTCACATACTTCATGGTGGATCAAGGAGTTGACACTCCTCTTTTTTGCTATCAATTCTATGATCACTATATAGTTTGAGTCGAGTAGCGTTTACCTTAAAAGTGCCGAATTTAGGATTAGTTACCTTGACTGTTCCGTATGGAAAGACATTGAGTACTGTGAAAGGAGTTGTTGCATTAGGTTCAAAGGTGGTAATACGAGGGTCTGCATTATCCATTAAAACTCGGTCTCCAACCTTAATTTGGGTTGTTTTATTTTTAGGCTAGTCATGGAGTCACTTTGGTTCATCGTGTTTGCTCGGTTTCTCTTTGACGTGTGTTCGCCATTCGTCTAGTTCATCAACCTGAAGCCTTCGCTCCTCATGAGTTATTTCATTGTTGGCACGAGAGCTATGATGTGGCTCAGTTGTGTATTTTCGAGGTGCATCCTGAAAAGAGGGTTGAACTGAATAGTTATTAATAGAATTTATGTACTCACCTTTATTACTTGATGTCCTAACCGAATCACAAGCATGAAGAGTGATCGTTTCGTAACCTACATGAAGTGTGAGCTCTCCTATACCAACATTAATTCTAGTTTTAGCAGTTGCTAAAAAGGGTCGTCCTAGGATTAAAGGTGCGCTACTGTCCTCATCCATGTCTAGAACAACAAAGTCAACTGGGAATATAAATTTATCAATCCCTACAAGCACATCCTCAACAATTCCCCTAGGAACTCTAATGGTTTTATCTGCGAGTTGAATACTCATCCTAGTTTGTTTAGGTTTCCCAAGACCTAGTTGCTTAAACATTTTATAGGGCATGACGTTAATACTCACCCTTAAATCAGCTAAAGCATTATTAACATCTAAACTACCAATTAAACAAGGAATAGTAAAACTCCCTGGATCCTTTAATTTATCGGGTAGTTTATTCTATAAAATAGCTGAGCAAACTACATTTAGTTCCACATGCGACACATCGTCTAACTTCCTTTTGTTTGTTAAAAGCTCTTTTAAAATTTTTTTTGAATTGGGCATCTACGAAAGAGCTTCAATAAATGTTAAGATAATATGTAATTTATTTAGAAGTTTAAAAAATTTACCGAATTGTTCATCTGTACTGTCTTTCTTCGTCGCGTTAGGGTATGGCTCATAAGGTTTATACTCTGTACTTACCAGTTTTGGTTTATCATGGCTCACCTCAACTTTACCTTTATCTACCACGTTCTCTTGCCTTGGCTTTGGTTCGTCTAACCCTTCATTATCGTGAGCAGTGATGGCATGGAGTTGCTCCTTTGGGTTAGTTTCAATGTTGCTTGGCAAGATACCATGTGGACATTTAGATATAAGCTTAGTAAGTTGTCCTATTTGGTTCTCGAGCCCTTGAATCGATGCTTGCTGATTTTTAGCGTTGTTTTGGTGTTTTGAAAATGGGTTTCTGACACCGTAATGAATTTTATTATCATCTCCTCAAGATTCACTTCTTCTCTTATGGGTAAGGTTGTTGTTGAAAGCCTAGAGGGGGTTGTTGTCTCTAATTTCTTTGACCACCCCATAAGAAGTTGGGGTGGTTCCTCCAACCTGGATTGTATGTATTACTATAAGGGTTATTTTGAGGCCTAGAATTGCTACCCATATAGTTTATCTGTTCGCTTTCTATGCCAGGGTTGTAGGATGGATATTCTATATTGTTCGTCCCTCCTCCATTTGTATCGCATTGCATCACTAGGTGTACCTGCAAAGAACCACACAAACCATCAATTTTCTTACTTAAAAGCTTTACTTGGTTTGATAGCATGGTGACTGCGTCGAGGTTAAAGACACTGGCGGCTTTTGTCAACTTTGTTGTCATAACTTTCCACTGATAGTTATTTAATGACATCTCTTCAATGAATTCGTAAGCAGCCTCAGGTGTTTTATTGTTTAGTGTACCGCCAGCGGCTGCATCAATCAACTGCCTAGTTGAGGGGTTCACACCATTGTAAAAGGTTTGAACCTGTAACCATAATGGTAACCCATAGTGAGGGCACCTTCTCAGTAGATCCTTGTATCTCTCCTATGCATCGTAAAGTGTTTCTAAATTTATCTGCACAAAAGAAGAGATATCATTCCTCAACTTAGCCGTTTTAGCCAGCGAAAAATATTTAAGTAAAAATTTTTTGATCATTTGTTCTCATGTAGTGATTGATCCTCGTGGTAACCACTATTTGGCTTTATTCCTCAACGAAAAGGGAAACAACCGAAGGCGAATGGCATCATCAGAAATGCCATTAATCTTGAAAGTGTTGCATAATTCCAGAAAATTTGCCAAGTGATTGTTTAGATCTTCATCTTCCAAACCATCAAACTGAACAAATTGCTGAATCAACGGAATAGTGTTAGGTTTCAGTTCAAAATTATTTGCAGCAACAGTAGGTCTAACAATACTTGATTCAATTCCTGTTAAATTAGGTTTAGCATAATCATACATAGTACGAGGAGCGGGATTTTGATTCACCGGGTCTACGGCAACCACAAGAGGTAGCGGATTATTGTCAGCCATCTCTTCGGTAGTATTAGTTTCATCTTCTTGCTCTTCTTCTATGTATTGTAGACTTCATCTTATTTCTCTTTGGTTTCTGCGAGCAGTATCTTCTATATTACTGTCAAAAAGTAATGGTCTTGACGAGTTCTTTCTAGTCATAAACTAAAAGTTCCTGCCAGAAGCAAAGAAAGAAAAATTAGAGAAGTAAAAACAAATAAAAAGTAAAATTAAAATGCAATAAAATAAGAATGGCTAAAGTTATAAAAATTTAGCATTCCTAATATCTTAGTCCCTCAGCAACGGCGCCAAAAACTTGATGTGTCTCTAACTAACTATGATCACAATAAAGGCAAGCGCACCTATCGTTCAATAGTATAGTTATGGTAAGACCGGAAATATCGTATCCACAAAGGACCAATAGTACTAGTAATTACTATCTTTCTATTATCTAGCCTAAGAATTGGAGTGATTTCTTTTAAAATAAAATTAATTAAAACTACGACAGAGAATGAATTGGGAAAATACTTTAGACAACTTTATGAGATAGGCAATACCTAAGGAAGATTCCACTAGATTTCACTTATTACTTTTGATTCATACGATTTATTCACTTGACTTAATCCATAGAAATCCCTGATTTATGTTAATATCTCTTTCAAGACTAAAAACAACTGGCTCTAGGTTGATTAATTGAAATCTCATTCTAATTAAAACCCCTACTGTCGCATTAACTCGATCTATGGATTCCCTTATTAGATTTGACTTTAATCCGGTAGATTTATGTCACCCTATTTTTAGGGTTGCAATCAACTCCGCTTAATTGTGTTGATCTACTCTTAAACAGGGACTTTTGCTCCTCTGAATAAGCACATTCGACTTGAATTAATAACCTGAATTATCAAAACAAGAATAAGAACTCACAATTAAGAATAAGAACAAGTATTTATCTTATAAATCAAATAGTAATAAGATTTTTCTTAGGTTTCAACCCCTTAGGTATCTAAGGGATTTAGTTCATACTAATAGAGGAAAACATCTTAAAATAGGGAAAACAACAAAACAAAAGAAAACCCAAAAAACTTCTAAAGAACTTGATGGGAGATCTTCAGTCTTAATGGAAATCCTTCTTCCGAGCTGCTCCCGATGGCTGTCTTTGAGTATTTTCTGCCTTCAACTCGGCGTCCTCATTTAGGTTTCCCCCTAGGGTGTTTATATAAGCTTTGGAACACATCTCTTGGCCCACAAGTAGCCTATTCCGAATAGAATTAAACTTTGGTACGACGGGGACACGCCGGTGTTTGATTTCTTAGACCGTGCTCACTTCTGGTTGCCACACACGGCCATTGGACTGCCCGCGTACATTGATCCAGGCCGTGTTTGATTTTGCTCGTAACACACGGCCGTGTTGGTTTCTAAGGTAGGCCCATTTTGTCCCTTTTTAGCCCGTTTCTCGTTCTTTTCGACTCCCTAAGCTCTCATGAATGTAAAACATGAAATTAAGGGATTAGGATCAAATCTAATGAAAATTCATCCAACAATAAGCCAAGCATGGGGTTAAAATATGTATAAATTATGGTTTATCAAATAACAGCCGACTTGAATCTCTATCTGTCAGCAAACACAACTCCAACCCAACGTGCACTTTGACTTGAAATCGAATTTAAACTTAAGGGATGATTGTGCTATCCCGATACTTAGGAAAAAGGTGTTTAATCATGCTTGAAGGTTGTGGAATATGATTGGATTTGTATGAAGAATGATGGAATTTGGGAAGGAAAAAGGCTTGGAAGGCAATTGGACCAATTTTGGAAGAACAAAGAAATTGAAATGAAATGAACAAAATTCTCACGTCAAATTGAAAGAGAAAAGAGAATAATTCAATTCCAAATTGAAGTAGAAAAAGACAAAGAGGATAATACAATTCCAAATTGAATTAGGAAAAGAATTAATTGATGATTTTCTAAGAACAAAAAACCCCTATTTATATACATGGGGTTTACTAAAAATAGCCTAAACTAATTTAATATAAAATCTAAAATAAAAAAATTAAATAAAATAAACTAAAATAAGATTTTCCTATTTTTGGCTTTTACAAATTCAAAATATTTGATGTATCCTTGGCTTCCTTCATCTTTTTTATTTGGCCCAATTTCAATGAATGTCTTTCAATTTGGCCCTTTTTAGCTTGTTTTTGACCAATTGCATCCCTGACAAGATTTAAATCATAAAAACACTAATTTAGCAAGGATTGATTTAGAAATAAACTGAATTAAACACAAGAAACCATGCAAATTAACATGTTATCAAATCCCCCTACTTAGCTCATGCTTGTCCTCAAGCATGTTGTTCCTTCAAACACTAGAAATTATTCTACAATTTATTAAAAATCGAGCCTCTTTTCCGCATCCATAATCAATGCAAACAACATAGGAAAAAATAAATAAATGCTCAGAACATATAGTTTAATCAACAAGTGTCATAAAATTTGAAATATATGAACTAGATAATTTCATTAAATTGAGTTTGAATCCAATAATTTGCAAGGCATTATTAATTAACTATGCTTTAGTAAAAAAATTTAGAAATGGTCAAACCTTTTTACGTGAACTAGGATGACAACCCAAGCACCCTATCCCGGTTACTCAGTTCAAACAGTCTCTTCTCTTTTTTCTTTTTGTTTGAAGGCTCACTTAGCTGAATGTTTGCAAGTTATCGACTTGTCACTCGACCCTTTTTACGCGAGATAAAATGACAACCCAAGCACCCTATCCCGATTACTAAATTCGGTCACGTTTTCGAAACTTTCACTCATAACTTGAGCCTTTATTTATTTATTCATTTTATTTATTTATTTATGTACAAGCAAATATTTTTTCAAACAATCAATTTATATGAAAAGTCTAGTTACATATATCAACCTTAAAACACAAATGTCGATTATTCTAGATACTTTGAACACTTTAATTCAAAATTTGCCCAATTGTCCAAGTTGAATGAGTAATGAGATTAGAGGCTCAATGTCGGAATAAACTATTGAATAATTCTAGCATAAGATTGAACTCATGCAAAACAGAAACATGCAGCCAAAATCAATCAACCATCCATGCATAGTTACCATTTTCATCCCCCCACTTAATCTATGTTTGTCCTCAAGCATGTTTTATATGCAATAAAGTTTAGTAACTCAAACAACAAGCAAAGAAAAAGGTTAAGAATACTCCCCATGTGTTTCAATCGATGTTGTCCGCGTTGGGAAATAATTGTCAGCATTTAGCACGGCGTGCCCATGCCACCATCTTTAGCACGGCGTGCCTACGCCACCATCATTATTTGACTTTTGGAAAAATTCATAACCTCCATTACGTTCCTGAAAATAGAAAATTCACTGGATTAAATAAAAATTTATTTATTTACAACCTAAATCTTACTAAAAAATAAATAAATGAAAATAAATTTGGGTTGCCTCCCAAAAAGCGCTTTTGTTTAACGTCGTTAGCTCGACGACCATAAATGTTATCTGTTTGGCTCATTGAGAATTGATTTTTCCATCTCGTGCACTTGAATGTTCTTGCAAAAAAGTTTCGACCTTTACCCACTATCCTTGAAGCCCTTCCCGAATTCCCCTATCATTAGTGGATTGAGGTGTCTTTGAGCTTCTCCGTTCAAGTTTGTATTATTCTCTGTCGGATTCCTTGTACATTCTAGAAATGATTTTAAATTTCAATTTCGAGGCTTTCATGACAGCTTCACGTATTGGTTTTTGGATCTCGATAATTCCTCTTGCTTAACATCGAGATCTACATTCCTGCAAGGTACGATTTGTAACTTATCAATGGGATGTCTCATATCCTCATAAACACTAAACCTAACCACTTCACTGTCAAATTCCATGGTGAGTGTTCCACTCCAAACATCAATTTTCGTTCGCGCAGTACTCAAGAATGGTCTCCCAAGAAGTATCTCAGACGAATTGGCCGAGTTGTCATCCTCCATGTCGATAATGTAGAAGTCTGCAGGAAATATTAGCTCGTTTACCTTAACAAGAAAGTCCTCTAGCACTCCTTCTGGATGCACTATGGATCTATCTGCAAGCTGAATAATTACACCTGTTTCCTTTAAAGGACCCGCGTTAAGTAGTTTATAAATTGACAAAGGCATAACATTAATTGATGCACCTAAGTCACACATGGCTTTTTTAATGCTGACACTACCTATTTTGCAAGATATGGAAAACATACCTTGATCCTTACATTTAGGTGGCATTTTTCTTTGTAAAATGGCAGAGATATTTTCTCTGTAACACCCCGAACCCGGCCTAAATGCTACGACTGAATCCAGTATGTCACATGGTTAGGTGAAAACGATTTTTAACGACTCTGGGAAAACCCATAGCTTTGAAAACCATTTGATTAAGCGATGTTTCGAAAACCAATAATTTGTTAGCTTGGGAAAGATTTCAAAATTTTATTTAACCGATTATTTATTAGACTAGGTGCGAATTTGAAAGAATCGTTATTTAGTGAACTCGAATATTCAAAACCCCATTTAAATTTCGTGACTAGGTTTTTGCATGGTGTCAGGTATAATACTAAATCAAACCAAGTACAAATTTAAAAGGCCTTATTACAACAAAAATCCCCAAATAAAAACTAACTTTAAGTAGTAGAAAGTTCATAAAAATATAACACCTTTTATGGCCTCCACGAGTCCACCTCGGCTCTCATATCCACGATCTACTGATTACCTGAAAGGTTAGGGAAAGGGTGAGTCACAGAGACTCAGTGTGTAAAACCATCAAACACATAAACCGACCCACGGCCCATAATCTTGTATTTAGCTCATACACAATGTCATACAATCACAAGAAATGCATTAAGCCCGGCCCAACCTAGTATTTCCATCCTCTACACGCCATCCCGTACCAACCATCACACTGTGGGGATTTCTACAATCAACCCTCCATCCGCTACACACCGTCTTGACAATCATGCTGTCAGAAAATATGGCAGAGCCACCGATCACTACGTGACCTTAAAATAACTGTGACATAGCCACCGATCACTATGTGACCTCATAAACAAATGTGGCAGCGCCACCGATCACTATGTGACCTTAATAAACAATGTGGTAGAGCCACCGATCACCATGTGACCTTATGAACAATATGGCAGAGCCGCCGATCACTATGTGACCTTATCACTTCCCCTTTATCAACATTCCCATATCCCATGCATAACATTTATATCGTGATAGATGTATCATGCTAGTAATAAGGCAATAGATCATCACATACAACCAACTCATATCAGGTAATTACAGATACATACCTGGCACTTCCTGCCTTACCCCAAGGGAATGTCGACTGTATTTGTAGCATTTTCTAGCTTTTCAGCCCATACAATTAATAATACAATTAAGTAAAGTGTGTTAGGGTTTACACACCTGGTAATATGTAAAATGATACTCTCTACGTCGATACTATTCGATAGCAGAAACAACTACTATCTGCCTACGACTCTGTTCTGAAGTCGGTCCACAACCCGGTGGCCAATCTCGGACTACTGACACCGCTCACTTCTTAAACTTAGGGGCTGGGTTTACGGGTCCAACCCCCTCCTTTGCCTTGAAATCTCAAAAAGAGAGATAGGGTTTAGAGATTAACGGTTCCCGATTTAGGGATTTAGATGATTTGATTTCCTTCAATTCCGAAATAACGCCCCAAAGAGAACACAAGAAACAATAAGAATCATAAATCCAACGATGGCCTTACCAAGCCAATTAGCCATTCGGCTTTGGCTTCCAAAAATCGAAAGAGAAAATAAAGAGTTAACAGAAGTCGCCACTTACCTTAACACAGAAGATTCGGCTATCACTTAAGAGAAGATTCGGCAATGACAGGGAAGAAGATGAAAGGGCCGAGAAGTAAAATAAGAAACTATAAATGGGACTTAGGAGTTTTCAGTTTTAGAAGAGATCAAAAGAAAAGATGAAAAAGAGAAGGCTATGAAGATTCGGCCTGTAGAAGAAATCATAGAAGAGAACTATGGACAAGGGACATTCGGCTAAAGCATAGAAATGGAGATGAGAATGGGGTTAGGGGTTTCGACTTTTGAGAAAGAAACAATTGAGAGAAGAATAATAAAAACAAAATAAAAAGAAGTGTAGGAATGGTAAAGAAGAAGAAGAATTTTCGGCAAGACTTAAGTAAGTTTGGCTTTAGCGGAAAATGAAGAAGAGAATGAAAGAAAACCTCAAATACCAAAAATGAGAAGAGAACTCTCACTTAACTATACAAAATTTTGGCACCTACCAATCCAAAAGTCGAAAATGCACTATTTTGATAACAAAAAGCCTATGCTTCCAAAGTGGAAATTCGGCACACCCTAGCCACACAAAAATCGATTCCCCCTTCTACTATGAGTTTGAAATTCAGCCAATACCAAGCTCACCATGCCCATCCCTTTTTTTCCTCCTCAAATTCCTCCTGATCACCCGTTTGAAATATTTTGAACACTTCAAGCTCCCCTTTTTCCTCTCTGCCACTAATTCAAACTATTTGACTCAGTCCACTCCCTTATCCTGAAGTGTCCCAGTCAAATCCTGCCTCTGTTCTCCTTGACGCCAAAAAGAACTCCCAAAATGAGCTCCTTGTGACTTGAACCTACTCCCTCTATTACTCCCTGTGGTGTCACTTACCAGCATCTTAAGTGGCACCTCCTTACCACTCTGCCACCCATTTTCCTTGTCAACCAAACACCAATATAATCCCTTAAGTCCTATTCCAGCTAGCTCCTCTAATAAAGTACCTAAAAAGGAAATTTTAGCTAGGGCTCTAGCTTTTCACCGAGCCTTTCCTAGTTCCCATACACCCTAAACAAACACATTACACAGAGCATACACACAAAAACACATCAAATGCATAGCCCCTAGATTAGGATATTACATTCTCCGACACTCACATTTTCATTTCCTAGGAGCTTCCTCTTACTTGTGCATAATTCTTTTAAAATTTTACATATCGAAAAATTTGTTTAATCACATTAAGAAGAGGTATGTTGATTTCTACCTTTCGAAAGGTGTCAAGGATCTCCTTCTCTTCTTGCTTCTTCTTGCATTGGACAAGTCTTCTAGGAAATGGAGGTACTACTACAAATAATTTTTATGGTGCTGACTCTACTGGAGTCTCTTTGTCAAGTTTCTTCTCATCTCGACCAGTGTCGTGGGTACGACTCATGCCAGGTAGGGGCTCCAAAACCTTCCCACTCCTTAACGTCATAGCACTTACATTGTGTCGAGGATTATGCTCAGTTTGAGACGGCAGCTTACCTTGGGACTCTAAATAGTTAACCGTGAGCGCAAGCTTGCTCACTTGCTTATCGAACTTCTATAAATGCATTTCAGTTTTTAGTTGAAACTTTTTAGTACTATTGGCTAGCCTTTCCACTATAACTTCCAAAGATGACTTTGGGGGCGGTAATTGTTTATTCTGAAGTGGCATTCGTTGGTACGGTTGATTGACCCATGGATTCGTTCCATAACTAATATTCGAGTGATCTTTCCATCCCACATTATACGAGTTCGAGTAGGGGTCATATCTCCTCTGGGGTGGTCCTGGAAAGTTCCCGACAGCATTCGCTTATTCTATTGAATCCTCATATAAAATCGGATAGGAGTCCATCGGATGGTCTGGTTTAGCGCAAATTCTACACAACCGTGTTGGGCTCGTTTTATCTGTAAGCAAAGTTTGAACAATGTTAGTCAGCTTATCAATTTTATCTTCTAGAGATAAAGAACTTAACCCATGAACCCGTCTTGTGGGTTGTGGCTGGTCGGAATTGTTGAGAGTTAGCAGTCATGGTCAAAATCAACTCTCATGCTCTCTAAGGAGTCATATTGACTAGTGCCCCCTCACTTGTAGTATATATCATCTTCATTTCTATCGGGAATAATCCCTCATAGAAATACTGTAAGAGTGACTGTTCAGTCAGTCCATGTTGTGGGCAGCTTGCACACAACTTTTTGTATCGCTCCCAGTAATCATAGAGCGATTCAGCATCCTTTTGAAGGATTCCCACAATGTCCCTCCTTAGTTCAGCTGCTCGAGCTGCAGGGAAGAATCTGTCAAGAAACAAAGGAGACATGCCAGACCATGTGTTGATAAATCCCGGGGGTAAATAAAATAGCCACTCTCTAGCAGTCGACTAGTGAGAAAGAAAAAGCACGAAGTTTGATTTGGTCTTCCGTTACTCCCTGAGGCTTCATGCTTGTGCACACCATATGGAATTCTTTAAGGTGGGTGTGCAGATTCTCGTTCTATAATCCATGAAAAGTAGGTAGTAAATGGATCAAACCCTACTTTAACTCGAATGGTGTCCCTCTTGTCGGATAGGTTATACATAAGGGTTGTTGTTCATCCGGTGCCGTAGCAAGTTCGCGTATCTTTTGTTCAACCATCTCGTTGGGTTCGTCGAACGAGAAAATTTCCTCGGTGTATGATATGGTTTCAAATCCGGGATTTGGCCATTTTCCACGTCGATTGGCTTCTTTCTACAGTTATCAGGCCAATTTCTCAATTTCTGGTTCAAACTCTAGAGTTCTCAGTTTAGATCTGGTCATAAGGTAAACAAACAAAAATTAGAAAAATATCTCCAATCCACGTAACGGCGCCAAAATTTGGTGGGCATCGAAACCACCAAAAATAATTCCTACAAAATAACTATAAATAGTAGTAAGAGTGTAGTAGGGTCAAGTCCATAGGGATTGGATGCTATAATCAACTTCCGTGTATAACTTATGATGAGAGTGTTCGTCGTGTCGAAGGTCATGGCAACAGTCGTGCCCACGACTCCAATCGTTCCTGCAAAAAAAAAAAGAGTAAATCGGAGGGTTTCAAGAATGTTTAGAAAGTAAATAATCTAATTAGCGTAAATAAAAAATTAATTAATATTAAAAATTAAATTAAATTGAGAAATAAATTTAGAATTTTGCAAACAGAAATAATAAGCCTTAGCCTTAGACTCGGTAAATTCCGTGTTAAGAATCGATCCTCGAAAATTGATCTTCTCCTCCAAACGATAAGCTGGTTATAGCGATTAAGAACGTCCTAATCACCAATTCTTCCTCTCGTAGTTGGTCTCGGTACGTCCTGCAAACCAACCCTTACAGATTATCTAACCGAGATACACATGTTCCTGATTGAAGATTCCAATAGCCTTGCGTTCTGAAGAACCCAACTCGAATCAATGGCCTCAACTGCGTGGGTCGTTTAAACCCGATCACTTATTCCTTGATTTGTTCTCGGAAATTCGAATACAGCACGGCCAACTCGAATCTCCAACTGTCAGCAAACACGACTCCAACCCAATGTGCACTTTGATTTGAAATCGAATTTAACCTTAAGGGATGATTGTGCTATCCCGATACTTAGGAAAAAGGTGAATACCGATTGGAAGGATTTTTAGCGCGAATACGAATCTCATGATTCCCGACAGAAAAGAGCACCGGCCTAAGGCTAAGATAGAATTTAGTGTAACATGAGTTTAATCATGCTTGAAGGTTGTGGAATATGATTGGATTTGTATGAAAAATGATGGAATTTGGGAAGGACAAGGGCTTGGAAGGCAATTGGACCAATTTTGGAAGAACAAAGAAATTGAAATGAAATGAAAAAAATTCCCACGTCAAATTGAAAGAGAAAAGAGAATAATTCAATTCCAAATTGAAGTAGAAAAAGACAAAGAGGATAATACAATTCCAAATTGAAGTAGGAAAAGAATTAATGATGATTTTCTAATAACAAAAGCCCTTATTAATATACATGGGATTTACTAAAAATAGTCTAAACTAATTTAATATAAAATCTAAAATAAAATAAAATAAAATAAGATTTTCTTATTTTTGGCTTTTACAAAGTCAAAATATTTGATGTGTCATTGGCTTCCTCCATCTTTTTGATTTGGCCCCATCTCAATGAATGTCTTTCAATTTGGCCCTTTTTAGCTTGTTTTTGACCAATTGCATCCCTGACAAGATTTAAATCATAAAAACACTAATTTAGCAAGGATTGATTCAGAAATTAACCGAATTAAACACAATAAACCATGCAAATTAACATGTTATCAATATATTACATGTATTTACCTGATTTTCTAGAAATATATATTTTTATCTTTTAATTCTTTTACTCATAAAAGAAAAAAAAATCGAAGGAAAGCATGCAATAGTAAATTGATCTCTACTAACCTATTTTTCATTAAGTTTGCCACCTCCATCATTTTCACCCTAATGTCACGGATCGCGAATTAAAGCACATGACCAAAACATACATAAACCCCTATTCTTTAATACATACTCATTAAAGACTTTGACTTTAATTTGTTAGCATTTTTTTATGACACGAAATTTAATTTGATAAAATTGCATATAATTTTTTTGGACAAACACATAAGTAAAATGAAATTATCTTTTTAAATCATAAATACATATATATGTAACACCCCCTAACCCTTATCTTTCGCCGGAACAGGGTTATGGAGTATTACCGAACTTTTCAAAACAAATACGAACATTAAACAAATTAAATTACACACACTTCATAAATTATTTATATTGTCCCTTGTATGGGCCTTCGAGGCCAAAAATATACGTTAGAAATAAATTGGGACTCAATCAAAAATTCAGAGAATTTTTCACGAAATTTTAAAATTTTTACTAAGTGTAGGGCACACACGCCCGTGTGGTCTAAAGACACGCCCGTGTGCTATATCGTGTGCCTCACATGGCTGAGACACACGTCTGTGTCTTCGCCCATGTGGAAATACCTAAGCATTCTGTTTTAAATTTTTAAGTTGCAGGGGACACACGGCCTAACCACATGCCCATGTGTAAGTCCGTATGTCTCACACGATCTGGTCACACGCCCATGTGCCAGGCCATGTGGACTCAAAATGAGCTTTATACAACAAATTTACCAATCCTGCAAATCTTGAACAACAAACAATTCAAAATCCAAACTTTCAAGCAATCTTTTCAATTTCAACCAATATTCATTCCAATTTAAATATTCACATATGTACATGAAATCAATTCCATTCAATTTAATTCAATATCACAAAATCAATATCAATACTCACCTCAATGCACTTACCATACATATTAAGTAATAATTCAACAATTAATTATTAAATTCAGATTATAGAAATGCAAACCATAATTTTTGAATCACTCCTCATCGACTTTCTCTTTTCCTTTCTTAGCCGAGGTCTCTGGCATAACATTAGCTAGAAAATTTAAAACAGTTAAAAATCATCAATACACACAATTTCACATAGAATATTTCAATTCATATTCAACTTTAACTCAAATTTCAATTTAATCCCTAAATTTAGACTAACTTTATTTTTCCCAAACAAATCTCATATTTTCATTCAATTCCCACTTTAAACTAATTTCAACTCTCTAATTTCATCATAAAATCCTAATTTCGAAATTATTTCAATTTAGTCCCTACTATTTAAAACTTATAATTTATTTTACAATTCAATCCCTATTTCACTTCTAACTTGAAATTCTATCAATTTAACCCCTAATTCTTCAAATTGTTCAACATGAATAACATCTAAAAATCTACTATCTTTCAAAATTTCAACATAAATCAAATAGTATTTGTCTCTAGGATTCCAAAAATCAAAATCTCAAGAAAAGGGCTAAATTGAATTTCCAATTAAACTTTTGAAACTTCAAACCCTAAATTTCCCTTTTCTTTCTTTTCTATTTCGTTTCACTCTCTCTTTCTTTTCTATCTTTTGTTTCTTTTAGTTTATTTGTTTTGTGTTTAGTTATATTATTATATTTTAGTTATATTATTATATTATAATATATATATTACTTAAATAATAAGTAAATGCATATATGTATTACAAATGTACATATGTATTTATTACACATTTACATTATTATTACCACACAATTGTCATAATTTAATTTAATTTATTTACTTTATTTAATTAATATAATATAATAATATAATAATAATATTTGCTTAAATTATAAGTAAATATATAATAATTAATAATATATGTATATTATTTATACACATGGAAATTATTTTATGTCAATTTATGTTTAATTGCTTATTTGGTCCCTTAAATTTTTTTATTTTATAATTTAACTTTTACCCTATATTCAATCTAATCCTTATACTCAATTACTCCTAATTTAAACAACTTCACCTATCCAAAACCTAATTAACCACACAAATAACTTCGTAAATATTTTTAATAAATATTTACGAATTCATTTTTCGAAAACAGAGACCCAAAAATACACTTTTCGTTACCCGTGACTATCGGGTCATTACAATATATTTGGTATTTTTTTGTCTATTTTACTGTTTATATTTGAGATTTTCTCTTCCAACAATGTCATTTCCAAAATTTAAATCTATGTCTAATTAAATACGAATATTATTAAGAGTATTTTAATCTAATAAAATCTTAAAAGAAAAGGTAAAATATAAAATTGATTACTTTTTTGGGCCAATGAAATTGTTTAAATCTTTTGGTAAAATTTATAGATTTGACGAAACAACTGTTTAAAAGGTAAAAAAAATTATTTTTTTATATATTTTGCAGTTTGTAAAAAATTTATTAGGTTAATAAATTTTTTTCGTATTGTATAGTTAGACTTATATGTTTGTCGAAATAGGCAAATAATTCTCATGTAATTTTCTTAAATTGAATTTCAATTCATCCCAACTTATTAAAATTAACTTCTTTGATCAATCTTTATTAAAGAATATGAGTTTGTTTAGGTAAAAACATTAAGAGTACATTTTAAAAAGCTATTATAAATTGAGGACATTTTTAAATATATTAATTCTAAAAATGCATTTAGAGTTAAAATAAAATGAATATAATAATTGTGAAAAATATGAAATTAATTAATAAATCATATGAAAATAATATGGAATAACTAAAACACAACATAACATGAAAACTACTTAAATACACAAATGTGCTAAATTTCACATTGTTGAGTGTTTTTGTGTATATGTCCTTTAAAGGGAGTTATTATGAGTCAATTAACTCAGAAAATGTTATTCATGATGGTAAATTAATGAACTTAGGTTGTGATTGTAAATCATCTAGCCTAAATAAGATCAGTTGTGATCGTAAATCATCTAGTTGTTAGGAGTAGCAATAGTAAATCAACTAACTCATAAAAAATTATTCATGATCATAAATCAATGAACTTAGATTGTGATCGTAAATCAACGAGTTGTTTGAAGTAGTGATAATAATTCAACTAACTCATAGAAGATTGTTCATGATCGTAAATCAATGAACTTAGGTTATGATTGTAAATTAGTGAGTCTTAATAATATCAGTTGTGATCGTAAATTAGCGAACAGTTTGGAGTAGCAATAATAAATTAACTAACTCGGAGATACAACAATATTTAGTATTTGAATTTGTTATATAAATGTTTTCATTCACATCGTGGATGTCATTATCTAATATTATTTAAATGATTTATTAGGCATCACCATTCATTGTCTAATAAAACATCAAGAGATACAACAATATTTAGTATTTGAATTTGACATTTTTTCAATTTAATCCTTAAATATTTTTTATTTAAATTAGTCTCAAATTTGGTTATCTCAAACAGTTTAATTCCCTTTTTTTGTAAGGCTTTTAAAATGTGGTTATGTGACACTCTGAAATCATGTTGTGTCATCATCTATAATTTCTAAATATATATAATTTTAAAATTATGAAAAATCATATATATATATATATATATAACTGTACAACTTGATAAAAAAACTATAATGAAAAATATTATTTGAAACTAATAATAGCATATATGTAATATATACGAAATTAAAATAAAATAATTTAAATTGTTAGTAAAAGATATTTAAATATGTAAATGCATATAGTTAAGAATATTACATATATGTCGTATTTAAATTAGATGTTATTTCAAATGAAATGTTGATTTATATTGAGAGTTTTGTTTAAGAATAAACTAAGGTAAGGAAATGTTTGGATACAAGTTAAAGAGAAGGGCTAATTTAGACGCCAATTAAAGTTTAAGGGCTTATTTGGGTGTAATACAGGTATAAGGGCTTATTTAAATAAAGTGACAAAGTTCAAGGGCTTATTTAGTATATTAGCCAATAATCAAATTGACTTGGTGCTTCCCAGTAAAGTGACTGATGGAGTTTAGAAGGTACCTAAAACAACTCTTGCTACTTCAAGGTTTTCACTTATGGAAATGTAATTGTGGAATTGAAATCAAGAACAATGGAGTTAGAAGGTTGAATGGGATAGAACCTAAAAGGTTTTCTGCTACTTATGGTTTTCTCTCATGGAATGTAATCATGGAACTAAAATCAAGAAACTAAATGAGTATGTGATACAAACTTATGGACCAAAATAAAGATGTATGCCCAAGAGTCAGGTCTAGCAGTTCACGACTCTTATCCACAAAACTTGCTGACATGAGCTGAAAAGGTAGATATTCTAAAATAGGTTCATTATCAAGAAAAGCATATACTGAAAGGAAATCCCAGTAACAACATCACCAAAATGAATTCTCAGAAGGGATGGTATAGATAGAGTCGTACCCCATAGCCCAAAGCTTCTACTATTCCACCTAAACAATGACGCTCTATGAGAAAATACATTTATTACACACTGTAACATTAGGGGCTTTACGAGAAAAGCAACTACATTTCATAATTTTTTCTCCCAAAATCAACAATTTCTAGCAGGTGGGTAACATTTTAATACACTTTGAATGAGCCATGAAACAGAGTGGGTAGGAAGGAAATAATCCAATAAGTTGAGGATTACTTGCAATGTAAAACCCGGATTTAGCAAAATGTATTAGTTGTTCAGTTGTTCTTTTGTTCTTCGCAAAGCACATTGACACAGAAGCCCAGGTCACTAGAATGGGTCTTTTCTGAAGTTACCCTTCAGTAAAAAGACATCTGAATAAACAAAGTATCCTTATTTAATTAATTGGCAACAAAATACCACCTTAAGAATATCAATTTGCTGTGCTTGCAGGCAAAGGAAAGTAGCAAGCTATTTCTAGTTTAAAGAAACAAGGTTGTTTTATAAGTAAATTCAAAGAATGGCAAAGCAAGTATTAAAGGGTATCAAAGGGATGGTTACTCTCCTACACAACAAGTCTGTGATGTCTCGAAGGACTTTTTTCAACTCTCTAGCAGAAGTACAGGGAAAAAGAATCCAGAGACTGATGACTTATAACAAATTACAGACACCAGTTGGTTTGACTATTCATAGCAATAATCAATCTTCTATTTCTTTCTTTGGGTATATCTGATCGAGCTAACTGAACTGGACTAGTTTGTCCCATCCACAGAGACTCGGATTTCTATAATTCTAACCAGATTAATGAACTAGCAATCAACTACAGAATGAACTAGCAACAAGTAGGAAAAACAATACTATCAGAATTAACACTATAACGATACCCATTTCAAGCTTTTTAAACGATTTTTAGAAGTAAACTATGGACTAATTTCCTTGTTAGGAAAGATGAAAAAGCCATATTGGCAAAATGAAAAAACATTGTTTCAATCAATTACTTAGCTGAATTAAAAGACTAAAAGAAACGAAACCATAATTCACATCACTTTTTAATCATTATACCATTTGGAAGGTAACAAATACTGGGATAAATGAATAACAATGTAAATTAACAACAATTGAAGACCTAATTTATGTTATGGGATAGAAAAAAGAAGAAGAAGATAGAATTGCACTAAAAAAAGGGATAGGCGAAACATTTTCTTTGACGGATTCTTGCCGTTTCGAAATGTTTTGGTCTTCGACAAAAACGGTAGAGGTTGGTTCAATTTCTTCACCGAACTGCCGCTTCCACTCAAACTGAGAAGTGATTACTATTACGAACACTAGAAAAATGAGAAGCCAAAGTCTCGACATTACTCATGAACCTATGGCCAGATGACGTATCTATCAACCTGTCAATTAAGGGCAAAGGAAAACATTCTCAATTTTCCATTAGTCTTTTTCACCATCACAACATTTGATACCCAATTTGGGTACGCCACCTCCCTAATAAATCTCGCTGAAAGCAATTTGTCTACCTCTTGTCTAATGGCCTCAACAACTCATGGAGCAAACCTCCTTTTTTGCTTAACTGGTTTGACCTTGGGGGACACAGTTAGCCAATGCACAATCACCTAAGGATACACACCTGACATGTCCTCTACTAACCGTGTAAAAATGTCTGAATTGTCCCTCAAGCATTGTACTAAGTTCTCTTTTTCTTCTTCTACTAATGTCAATGAGATCCTTACCAACTTACCCATGTTATCATAAAACAATTGCAAACTTTATGAGACTTTTGCCATGGCTTTGCGTAGAGATGTTCCATGGCTTTGCATGTTCTCCCACAACCTCTTCTTGGAGAGGCGTGACATGATCCTGTAGATCAAAATGGTCGAACTGCATCTTTCTTCTTAACTCTTCATTTTGCCTCAACAACTCCTGGTGAAACAATTGTTGTTGTTCAAACCTGATACTTTGTTGAGTTATCTGTTTCTTCATCAACATTAGTTATTGTAAATCAAATAGTTGCTGTAGGGATGCCCCATGATTGAAAGGAAAAGATGGTCCCTGACTAGAGGGGGCATTGAGATAGAAAGAATTAGAGGCATCTGTCTGGCCTAAGTTGCCCAAATTTTCTGGTCCGTCAACAAACCAACCAGCAAAAAGGTCCATTTCACAGGGTTGATTGTTGGTCTCATAACCTCCTGCTTGGTTTGATAGGAAGTTGCTGGGGAAATTTTCGTTAGGGTGTGTCATCTTGGTTTTTTGATTTTCTGATGGATGGAAATTTGTTCACACTTGTCGCACCAAATTGTTGAGTGTTTTTGTGTATTTGTCCTTCGAAGGGGGTTAAATTTTCTAGTTATATAATACGGTCATTGTTCCTGGATGTGATGTTCTAGGTAGGTCTCCATGCATGCCAACATATACTCTATTCTAGGATTAACATGTGTTCTTTAGGTGTAGGTTTGTTTACATGGTGGTGCGAACCCACCCGTGCGAGTTTATGAGAGGATGCAAACTAATCACGTGCGAACCCCACGATGCATACTATATCGGCTATAGATCGATCTCATTCAGGTAACTGGATAGCGAGTCGATAATGACGAACACCATAGCACACATATAATAAATTATTAACATGTAAAATTTTATTAAAAATCATATATAACAAATTGAATCAATATATAATTTTTCTCTAAATTGAATCAATATTAAAATCATGCAAAATATGAAATAAATTTACACATATAACTCGTACACAAATTATTTTCTAAGTTAAACCAGCTCATTAAAACACAATGTGACACAAAATAACATAAACAAGACATGCATTCAAAAAGAATAAAATTTTATATAAATAAATTATTAGCATGTAAAAATATAATTTAATGTTCTAAACTGATAAAAATAACATGAATATAAACATGGTATAAAACTTATATAAATGCATTAAGAAAACATGAAAATGGCGAAATTGACACCATGTACTCTCAATTTTTGTGTCATGTATCTTTGTGTTAGTTTCTATTCGTATTAGTTTTCTTTTCAATAGTCATAATCATATTTAATATATAATATAAAAGTTTTGGCACAATAATAACTTTTTCAAATAAATTTTAACAAATTTGTTTATTTTTTATTATTTCTCGTGTTGTCTAATATTTTGATTATTTCTATATTGGGTTTATGTTGTATAATTATGATGCTTTCAAAATTTTACTATTAAAAAACTCTAATTTTGTGTCATGTATTGTATAATAAATAAAATTATTAAATATCTAAATTATTTTATTTCTCATGATTTTTAGTTTATTGTAGTGCCCGCAACAAAGTGCAAACATTTATCTAGTGTTTTATAAAGTCAACATGAGACAGGTCGAGGGTCCTTTCGCCTAATCTCTTAATGAAATGGATATTTTATACTATTAGTCATTCAATTTTTAGCGCATTTTTAAATTCTTTTACATTTTATAATTTTTTATTTTTAATATTTTTTATATTTTAAATAATATTTATAATATTTATATTTTTTACTACTTTTTAATATATATCACTGTGTGTAATTATGATATGTAGTGACGTTAATTCAAAAAATTAATCATTTATTTTTAAAAAAATTTGAGTACTTTTTAACAGCATATAAACTCGGTTGTGTTTTGTGTGATTAATAAAAGAAATAAATAAGTGGTGGTTTGTTTTGGTTGTATGATTGAGGACGTTACTAGGCTCAATAACCCATTTTCTGATCTCATCTGCTAAAGGATTAAAGCACCAATGACCTTACCTCTGCAACATTTATTAACTTTCTTTTACACTGACTCAAAAGCTTTACATTGTCAATTTCAACTAATAAAATAGAGTTAAAAATCACATTATAGTACGATGGTAGTTATTTGAGGTTTTTCACCCACCAAAAGAAATAAGGGGGAGAGAAGAGAGTAAACATGGCTTCCATGTACACATATGTATATTTATCAAGTTGGCTACATAAATATAAATTCTAAACCCTAATTTATTAGCACAATGATTGTTCAGGAAAATCCTGCTTTCCATGTTTGATTGTTGAGACTATAACCTCCATCCACAGGTAAGTTGACGCCATTTAGATACTTGGCGTCGTCACTTGCCAGAAACAAGGCAGCCTGAGCGACGTCACTGGGTTCCAGTATGGCCCCTTTTAGTACTCCTGCGGCAGATAATATCTCCTCAACCTTTTCCTTTTTTGAAACTCCTGAGGTCTTTTGGAACAACGGGGTGACAATTGCATAAGGAGAAATGCAATTAACTCTAATCCCATACTCACCTAACTCCACTGCCAAACTTTCAGTCAACCCTACCACAGCATGCTTCGATGTGGTGTATGCATGTGACAGACCCATGCTTATCTTTGAAACTATACTAGCAGTGAAGAGAATGCACCCTTTCTTGGCTGGTATCATCACTCTAGCCGCATGCTTAGCACCCAAGAATCCACCTAACACGTTTACATCGAATACTCTCTTGAAGTCATGGAGATTGGAAGCAATGAGCCTTGGTTCCGGCTCCCCTGCTATGCCTGCGTTATTGAACATGATATCAAGCTTTCCGTACCTAGAGACTGCGGTATCCACGGCGTTTTGAACATCCGATTCAGATATTACGTCACAGTGGATATAGCTGACGCTTTCTGGGCTTCCAAGCTGTTTGCAGAGGGATTGGCCTAATTCGTCTTGGATATCAGCAACTAAAACCTTTGCTCCGTGTTCAACGAACACCCTGGTTGTGCTCTCTCCGATGCCGCTGGCACCACCGGTTATCAATGCTACCTTACCTTCTAGTCTGTATCAAACAAAGTGTGGTTTATACTTTATACACAACCTAATGATCCAATCTATCCTTTTTATTTGAAACATGGATGCTCTTTTTAAAAAAAAAAAAATTAACATGGGAAATAGAATTTAAGGGAAAAGAAACAATTTACCTCTTAGCTACCGAAGACTCGCCATTCATCATAGCTCCCGGTTGTTCGGTGTTTTGTATTTCACTTGCTTTGTTGTTTGTTTTATTATGCTCAAGTAGCGTGTGGGGATGATGCTTTAGATAAATAGTCTTATTTTGCTTTTGTGTGGATGACATTTTGTTTGAAAACAGATGGTCTTTTCTCTTTCTTCCTAATCCTCATATCTATGACAGAGAGGGGATAAAAATATGAAATTCAATACTTTTATACTATATCAACAATTTCATCCTAATTTTTAAGATTTTAATTTAAATTTAACTTTTTTAAAATAAAAATAATAAAATTCAAGATGAAAATATTAATTATATATAAAATTATTAAAAAAGAATTCCAAATGTCGCTATAGAGCCCAAATTTTATCCGGCCCACTTGATCAAACAAAACCCCAAAATAAGACAGATATTAACAGTCCATAATCCCTATTTACAATAAAAAACCCAAAATACAACCCCTAAACCCATACTCAAAGAAATTAAAACCCAAACCAATTACAGCCCACAACCCAAAATCTAAAAGGCCCGACAGGCCCAAAACATTAATTTTTTAAAGAAAATTTTAGGGTTTTGAAACCCTAAAATAACCTAGCCGCCGACCTTCCATCTGCCTCCACCAGCAGCCCACGCCTCTGCTACCGCCGCCGCCAGCAGGTCCCCTCGCACGCCTCTGACACCTGCAAATCGCATGCAACAAAAAAAACAAAGAGAAGACGACAAAATTAACAGAAAGACAAAATAGAAGAAAACAAAACCGAATCTGTAAAATCGGTTATAAAAACCGAAGCGAAAACATTGTAATCTCTTCTTCCTTTTTTTACGAACATCGAAAATAAAATAAAAAACAAAAAACAAGTTTTAGAAGGTGGATCTCAGTCTTTTTATTTTTTCTGTTGTTTAATACTGTTTATTTTCATTTATTTTTCTTTTAAGATTTTTTTACAAACAAAAATAATAAAAGGAAAAGGAAGGATATTACCTGTTCCTCGGAGTTGCGCCACCATCGGAGGTTACCTCCGTTCGCCGAAGCCACGGAAACGCTTTAGAGTTCCGTTCGGGTTTCGTCCAAAGAGAAAACAAAGGGGAAGCCGAAATGCATTCGGGTTTTTGCCCTTTTTATTTTTTTATCATTTTGGTTCGAAAAACGCCTAAATCGGTATTATATTTTAAAAAAAAGGAATTTTTTTGAAAAAATAATAAAAAATTTCAAACTTTTTGCTTCCGGCACGGCGGAGCTGCGGCGGAGCACAGCGCGAGCCCGCTGGCGTCCCGGTCGGAATCTGGGTTCATCACAGATGAAGCAGAGAAAATGGGGTCTGTTTGAATTTTTTTGAAAGGGCACAGGCAAAAATGAGGTTTTAAAAAAATTTTGGGGCTTTTATAGTATTATAAAACGGCGCCGTTTTACCTGGCCTCCCCAGCCGTCAAAACGACGTCGTTTTGGGGAGGCCGACCCCTACCCTAAGAGGTTCAGCGTGTTTTTTTAAAAGAGGGTATTTACGTACAAGGTCCTTCCGCTTTTTCTATGTTTTGCAATCAAGTTTTATTTTTTGTTAATTTGGCACGTTAATTGTTTTTAATTTACATTTTGATCCCCTCATGCTGCGCGTTTGGACGGGAGAGAATTTTTCTATTTTGGTCCCTCCACTTCTTTTGCGTACCACAATTTGGTCCTTTTACTCTTATTTATTCCTGATTTGGACCCAAAACTCTGCTGTTAATTTGATTTTAGTCCTTGTAGTCATTTTGACTACTTATTATTAAATTATTATTTTATCATTATTTTTATATTTCGCATTTTACATATTACTTATTCTTAAATCTTTTATACATTATTTGTTTTTTTAATATATATATGTATTATTTATTTTCAAATTTTTGTATGTATATTATATAGTTTAAATGTTTATATACTACTTAATATAAATCGTTTTATATGTTATCCATTTAAAATATTTTGTTTTGTTTATTTTAAACATTTTATCATTACTTTGGATTGTTTTTATTTATTTTCTTATTTTATTTTAAATCATTATTTACTTTAAATTATATTGCATATTATTTATTTCTTCGATTATTAACATTAATGTTTAAATGATGTATATTGTTTGATTATTAACATTGTGCTTACTATGATTTGTTTATTTGTATTTTATATTATTGTCATTCACTCGTGTAATCTTTTATTCATATATTATTATTCCATGCTCATTACTACATTTTTATTTCATGCCATCGTATTGTGAATTAAATCCTAACATATTTATTCAACTTGGATCGCTTCATTCTATTTCAAACAAAATCAATGTATGCCTTTGAGTGTTACACTCATGATTATCCAAAAGCGAAAATCTTTTAAAATAAGGCAATATTTTGTGTTTGAAAATTGAGAAATCGTGCCTTAACGTGCTGGGTTTCGATTTTTCGTTTGGCCAAATAATCGAACATCCTTTTGACATTTTCAATGCATAAGATCATGAGATGATCTTGGATCTGAGGATTTAAATTGTAGTGGTTTAATGTGTTGGATGCGATATTTTATTTCTTCAGAGCAAAAGAATCTTAATATCTAATTTGAATAAATTCAATTAGTTTTGAAAGAGATTGTATTTTAAAATCTTTTTTAAATTTTTAACTTTCGACATAAGATATTAAATAATCAATTAGGTACTAAGTTTGGGCGTGACGAGGGTGCTAACCCTTCTTCGCACGTAATTGACTCTCGAACCTGATTTCTCAAAACTTTGTGGACCAAAGCCGTCATTTTAGTAAGTCAAAATATTTTATTAAAATGATCAAGTTTTAAGAGGTGATCCGATCACACCTCATAAAAAAGATTGGTGGCGACTCTATTTTCGTTTTCGTTTTCAAAATTAAAGTCGACCCTCTTTTCAAAAATAGTTTTGACAGTTGCTATTTCATTCAATCCTTTTCGATAATCTAAATTAATAAAATAACTATACTAATTTTGAGGCAAATAAGATTAGGAATTAAACTTTCTTTCAAGGATAATTATGGTAATGGCTAAATTAGTTTTAATTTTTTTATTTTTATCAAAATCATTTATTTAATGTGTTATGTTGTTTTTCATATTATTTTGTGTTCACAAATTTATAAATTTATATATTTTTATGTACGTTGCTGAAAAATAAATTAATTAGGCCTCTTCTTTTATGGTTTCTATTGTTAAATGGTTTAACTGTTAAGAAGATTGATATGATTGATGGAATCAATCAAAAATTGACTCGTGATATGTAAAATAAAAGTATGCTGTAAAAATATAAAATAATTATAAATAATTATTAAAATTTTCTAAAAACTATAAAACGTAAAATTATGGGGAAAAGGACAAAATGTTTCATCTTAAAGAGTTGTTTTTTTTTTAATATAGAATTTGCCTTTGGATTACTTCTAAATTCTAATTAATGATATCTTATGATTTTTTTTTTCTGGGGGAAATATCAGTTATAGTAAGTTAAATAAAGCCAAAGCCCTAAAAAACATCACCATAAAACCCTCACATCTTTATAGTCATCGACGAGGTGATAGTGAGAGAGACTAAGTAATTAAAAATAAACCTCAAACTATAATTTATATTAAAGGTTGTTGTCACTAAATTTTAAACAAGTGTTCTTTACTTGAAAGTGAAATGCCTTTAACATTACAACTAGTACTTGATTTTTCTCTCTTTATTTCTTATAAAAATGATTAAAATTTTAATTTATATTAAAGGAAGGAGCTAGTTCTCTATGGCCCATATGAACCCCATGAAATCAGACGGCCCGATAATTACTTTTTGACCCACAGCTATAAAACCAAGGCCTGAAAAATAATCATCATAAAACCCTAACATCTTTATAGTCGACATCGAGGTGATCAGTAGTAGAGACAAAAATTTTTTTGGGGATCGAAATTAAATTATATATTTTAACGATAATAAAAATATAATTTTATAATTTTTATAATTTATATTTTTATAATTTTTGAAAAATTAAATTAAATTTTTATCATTTTGGGAGGTTAAAATATAATTTTACTATTACAAATTTAAAATTTTACAAATTATAAAGAGAGTAAAAAAAAATTTTTCTACTTTAGAAAGGACCAGGGCCTGCCAGTCCCCTAACTTTGCCTCTGGATGTGATGGTGGGAGAGTCTAAGTCATTAAAGATAAACATCAAACTATAATTCATAATTAAAGGTTGTTGTCACTAAATTTTAAACAAGTATTCTCCTTTTAAAAGTGAAATGCGTTTAACATTACAACTAACACTTGATCTTTCTCCATTTATTTCTTATAAAATGAAAAAAAATTATATTAAAGGAAGGACCTCAAACTTCAATGTGAATTTATACGGAATATTATTGTCCCATTGTCTAAAAATTATGTTAAGATTTGGGATCTTTCGCATTTCTAGAGTTGTAAGAATGAAGGCCCAAAAATTCTATTACAGATATCTATGTATAATTTATAGCTCATAAATTTTGTTGTATGTTAAATTAGTGATAAATTATTGTTAATACTTTATAAATTTAATTATTTTAATATTTTTCATAGTATTTAAATAGTGGAACAAGCCTGTGAGTTGGTCTAAACCCATTCAAACCCATAAATAATTTTTATTTTATCCAAACCAATCCGGTCGAAGAAAAAACATAAATTTGTTTACAATTTTATATTATTTAGAATTTTATTCTTAAAAATTTAATGTTATCATCTAATCTACATTAGCAAGACATTTGTTGATGTAATTTCACAGTTGTTTTTTAAGTATCAAATTTAGGGTTAAATTAGTTATATATGCTAAAATATTTTGTTAATTAGTCATATATGTTGATTTTTTGAAAATTTAAGAAAATATGACGTTTTTAGAGAGAGTGTGTGAAAGCGCATCCAGTTAGGTGAGCTTTTCTGCTAACTATGCAGAAAGTGTGTTCAGCTAGACATGCTTTCACACACTCTTTCTAAAAATAATCTATTTCCTTAAATTTTAAAAAAAAATCGATCTACATAGCCAATTAACAAAATATTTCGTCATATATGGCTAATTTAGCCTAAATTTGGGGTAATATCAATTTTGTTAACATTAAAGATTAAATTTTTGAATTTTTAGATTTAGGATCAAATTGGTAAAATGTGTAAATATTAAAGGGTAAATTTATTTTGAGGTCCATATGAAAAACCTACTTAAACTTCCCTTACTCATCTAACTACAAGTAACAGGAGAGTGACTACAAGATGTAATTTTAAAAGTTGAGTGATTAAATATAAAAATTATAGTTGGGTGATTAATATAGAATGAATTGTGTAATTGGGTGATTATTCTTGTACTTTACCCAGAAAATTAAAATTTAATAATTTAAAGGGATAATTTTAAAAAAATACATGAATTTTGGTTTAATGTGTAATTTTATACACAAATTTTAATTTAAATGCGATTTTATATATAAAATTTTGATTTAACTAATTATCACAAATTATTAACACAATTATTAATATAACCTTATTTTATGTATATATATTGCATGCACATATAATTATATTTTTCAATATAAAATAAATTCATATATTTATTTCTTTAAATATGTATGATTAAATCAAAATTAAAATTCTATGTATATATTTCAACTATAATCAAAGTTTTATACGTCATCAGTTAATTTATTAATCGATTCGTAAATAAGACTATTTGGTGGTTAAAATTGATGAAAGTGGGAATAAGAAAAATATTAGTTAACCAATGGGTAAGTAAACGTAGGCAAATAAGTGGAGAATTCAACCGAAGAAAAGGATGGAGGATTCTTACATTTCATAGATTTTGCATTTTGTTTATTTTCGTTGACTTTTCTATTTCTTTTGCATTTCAACACTTCTACGTCAGGCAAAATATATATAAAAATAAATAAATTGAAAATTATATATATGAAAGGCTGATTGAGACTGAAAATTATTCAAAATAAAACAATAGCTTTTATTATAAAAATATTTATATTTTTAATAATTTAAAATTAAATAACTTAATCTACAATTTCAAATAAATATTTGTTAGTTTTTCATCACCCTTAATGTGGGTATCATACAATTTGTTATTTAAAATATTATGATAAATTTAATCCAAATTTAAGCTTGCAATAAAAATATCTCTTCAAAATAAATAAAATTCATTTTATTCTTTTTAAGGAATTCATGAAAGTAAATAAAATTACCGTGTGGAATCACTTTATTATTAACCAATTGAAAAGTCTTACTTCTACAAAAGAATTTTTTGTAAAAATAATATGTTAAAACACAAAAGAAATACATATTTGTAATAAAGAATTAAAATACGTAAAACTTGCATTGTTCCGTAACGGCTCTTTTTCTTTTATGGTATTATATAATACATGAATTTCCATTGTTTTTTTGTTACTTAATCGTTTTTATCAAGTATAAAATAGAGTAATTAGGTAAACTGTTAAAATAGTCACTTTATCTTACTTTAAATTATATTTTTGTCATTTATTTTTAAAATGTTACGTTTTAGTCATTTACGTTAACTTGTTGTAACATTTTAGTAATCGAAGTCATTAATCTTCTTTATTCTTGTGTAAATGATGGTGACGTGACACGTTAAATAATTATTTCATACAAAAATTTTAGGTTAAATTATACAATTAATCTCCATATTTTTTTCATTTAGAGTAATTTAATTTTCTTTTATATTTTTATAACTTTCTTCTCTTTTTTTTTTCATTCTCTTCTGCTTCTCCCTTTGTTTTTCTCCCTTCTCCATCTCTTTCAATATATTATTTATTTATTTATGTTTTTCATTTGTTAAAACTTTTTTTATGTTTATGAAAAAATAAAAGGCGAAAGCTGAAACCAAAATAAAACTTACTTCGCATATTCTCACCCTACAATTATAAACCCTCATCGTTCATCATCGCTTTAACAAACCAATTTGGATCTCTAAATGACCTAGCCCACAAGCTCGCCTCACTTGAAGACCTCGCCAGTCGATACTTATGGCAGTTCACCCTCAACAAAGTTTCCCGAGCCCGTTTCCTTAACCTCCTAACCAACCCTCACAACCACCTTATCTATCTTGCCTACAACATTCTTGTCCTCTCGAAACTACATTGTTTCACTACAGCATTCTCGTCCTCTCGAAACTACATTGTTTCACAGATTCTTCAAACGAGCCCTACACTCTCAATGACTAAAACGACCATCATACAAAACTTACCCTCAACTTTACCCGAACCAGTTTGGTTCCATGCTCCCTTTCTCTCTTTGGTTTATCCATGATCAACTTCCAATCAAGCTTACTTGGGAATATCCAAGAAAGTTTAGATCAATTTTATCGTTTGCTTAATTTTATTCGTCAGAAAATAAAAGAAAATGAAAGGAATAATCTACACGATTATGTAAAAGTTTGGAAACGAAAAAAAATTGTTTTGAATATAAAGAATTCAATTTATGTTTACATTTGATTAAGGATATGATTTTTTATTTTAATTAGCTAGATCCAATTTTAGTTTCAAAATTAGGTTATATTCAAATCGAGATTTCATTAAGAATTATTGATATTTAGTTTTGAGTGAAATTCAATTAAGGAATTATGGGAAAGAAATGACTTGGTTTATTTGGTGGGCAAAGATTATGTTTCTGTCGTGAATAATATGAGAAGAGAGAAAAATAAAGGGGAAGAAGAAAAGAAATAAAGAAAAAAAAATAAAAAATTAAATTGTTCAAAAAAAAAGTATAGAACTAGTTTTAACTAAAGGAAAACATAGAAAAATTACATTGAAAGAAATAAAGAACTTCGCCCTTAACTTTACTTTAATTTAAGGCTATGCCATCCTAAGGTGCTGTTAAATGAAATGGAAGGATCTTATCAACGTCCATGAATGATAAATCATAGATCGAACTAACTGTCGAATCGGAAAAATTGGGTACTATCATACAGCTTTGTTTCGGCTAAGTTCACGAGTTGGAGATAAGCGGACTCAAACCGCTGACATTCGCCACAGGGTAAACCACCGCCTCTCAGGGAGGAAAACAGAGGGAGAAGCAGAAGAGAATAGAAAATAAAGAACAAAAAAAAAAAAAGAGAAGAAAAGTTCAAAGAACATAAAAGAAAAAAATTAAATTGCTCAAAACCAAAAAAAATATAGGGACCAATTGTATAATTTAACCTAAAATAATCATTTGAAATTATGATTTAACGTGCCACATCAGCTTATCATTACACCGTTAACGACAATTAACACTCAGTGACTAAAATGTTACGACACGATAACGTAAGTGACTAAAACGTAACATTTTAAATATAAATGACAAAAATATAACTTGAAACAAACAAAAGTGACTATTTTAATTGTTTACTCGGATAATTAATTTAATAACAATTTAAACTCAAATTAACTAATTATAACTAGAATAAATTTAAAAAAGAATCCACACATTTACATATAGTGAAACTCAAACTTGGGATCTCAAAATACCCAAAACTTTGACCTTTTCATTGATGAATGGTAGACTCTTCAAAATAATAACCGTTGATAGAATTTCAAGTATTGTTGTCATATAACAATGGATTAAAAAGTAAAATCAATATTCTTTGTAATGACCCAAAATTCACGGGCATCGAGAAAGTGCAATATCGGGCCTCAATATTAGAAAACTAAATTAGTAAATAACTGTTAGGAATACTTATGAGTCTAATGGTGTGTTTAATTAGGTTTTAATTAGGTGAATTTAGCTTAATTGAGAGAAATTAGGAAAAAGGATTAAAGTGAATAAAGAGTAAAAGTTGACTTGTAGATTAAAAGAAAATAAAAAGGGCCAAAATGACAAATAGGCCATTTAGCATAGTTGAAGCGGCAAAACAATGAAAAATCTAAAGATTTTTTTAGATTATTATTATTATTATTTATATATATATATAAATTAATATTAAGATATAAAATATAAATTATTATTTAATTGGTATTATATTATTAAATTAATGAATAGTTTAATGAATTGACAAATGTAGGGGTGATTAAATGATACAGATGTAATAATAATATTTATACAATTGTAATATTTCTATTTAATTACTTATTATTTAAGCAAATAGATTTTATTATATTATTACATAAAATAAATAAAATCATGGCAAATGTAAGGTGATGATTTATTACAAGTGTATTAATAAAAATACATACATTTGTAATATTTATATATAATTGTCTAATAGATATTTATTATTTGAAAGATATTTATTAATTAAATAATTATATTATAAGATTTTGTATTATTAACAAATTAAATGGTGACAGTTGTAATTTAAATATTTGTTATTAAATAGATATTTATTATAATTATTATAATGCATTATTATTATTATTATTATTATTATTATTATTATTATTATTATTATTATTATTATTATTATTATTATATATTAGATATAAAGTAAAAGAAAGCAAATAGAAGAAAAGAAACAAAAGAAGGAATAGAACAGAAGCTTAAACGAAAAAGGAAGGGAGAAAAGAGAAGGGAAAAGATAAAGGGAAAACTAGAATTTTGAAGCTTTAAGTTTTAATTAGTAAGTCAATTAAGCTATTTTCTCTTAAATTTGATGTTTTAGAAGCTTTAGAATAAAGGTTTGTTGAAATTAAATTGAGGTTTTGGAAGTTCTTAGGTTTTTGAATATAGTTCATGTTGAACAAAATGATGAATTAGGGGTTTAATTAAATGAATTTCAATTTAAATTTGATAAAGGGATTAAATTGAAAAGTAAGCCATAAGTTTTGCATAGTAGGGACTAAATTGAAATAATTTTCGAAATTATGGATTTATGATGAAATTTTGATAGATATGTATAAGTTTGGTTGAAATTTGAATGGAAATAAAGTATGAATTGAGCTAGAAAAGTAAGTGGATTTAATCAGGATCAAATTGAAAATAAGGTAGAAATTGAATAGAAATTCAATTATTCAATATAAATTAGTGCCGTATTAATAGTATAAATTATTTTAATTTAAGTAGCTAGCAAAGAACTCGAGGCATCGGCATCGAAAGAAAAAGAAAAGGTTATCGAGGAGTAATCGAATAAATCACAGTTTGTATCACTTAGAGGTGAGTATTCGATCGAGTCGAGTCGAATCGAGTAAAAAATTTTCGTGTTAGTCGAGTAAACAAATTCTATTTTAGCAACCAAAATCAATTTGAATTTTTTTCGAATTGAATCAAATCGAGTCAAAAAAATTTCGAGTCAAATCGAGTCGAGTTAACGGATCCTATTATTTATACTTAATGTTGCGATTAGATGGACCGATTATTTAACTAGTAGACGAAGTATTATATTATTTAACTACATGAACAATATAATAATTTTGTCTCTTAACTTAATTGGTAAACATTTATCAAAATGACGTAGTTTTGCCTTTTAACTTAATTATTTAGAAATTTAACTTTTAAAAAAGTAAACATTTATCAAAATGATACAGTTTTGTTTTTTTATTCGGATTTTCGGATAACTCGAATTGTGTAATTCATATTCGAGTTAAACAGAAAAATTTAATTTTTTATTCGAGTTGATCCGAATAACTTGATTAACTCAAATAATTCGAACTATTTAATTCAAAATTTGAAATTTTTATCGAGTTTTTCGAATCGAATCGGATTTTGGTCACTCATATTCACTATAATTCAAACTTTATCATTATTATGTGTTTAATTTACTAATTTGTGTGGTAAGTATTTTAAGGTAAGTGTTTAGTAAAATGATAAATTTATGATTGGGTACTGAAATTGAGACTGATACTAAACTGAATTATAGAATACTGGATATTGTTTTGTGTACTGCATTGAACTGTGAAATTACTGAAGTAATGAATTACTGCAATACTGAGAAATTGATTGAAATAAGGAATTATAATTGATACTGAACTAAGATGGAAATTGTACTGAAAAGTGAATTAAATAACGTATTAACTAGTCTGGCTAGTCGGATATAGTTGGCATGCCATAGGATATGGAAGAGTACGGGTTTTTGTCGGCTTACTGATCAGGCACTTATGTGGCGACTACTATTACTATTACGGATTTGACACTTTGTGTGTCGAAATCGTTATCGTTCTTATTATGATTCAACACTTTGTGTGTTGAATCTTTATTCTTATTATTATTCTTATTCGCTACCGTTATCGATTCTTGTTTAAGTCTCGTGTACCGTTAAGGCACAATGTGTCGTACTAGTGTGTTTGGGTTGGAATGTGTATCCGTCAAAGTCCGGATTTGTTAATAGGGTGAATAACTGAAATGAGAAAAATTAAATAAATTTGATTTAACTATTGAAAATATGAGAATGAAATTATGAGTTGAATTGTGAATTGAATTGAAATGTGAGATTTGAAACATGAACTTAAGGTTCATGAATTTGCTAAAATATCGAATTTTTGATATTGAAATCAATTGAATAAATGGAATGAGAAAATCGAATGAATTGATCGATTGAACTATTGAAAGTATGAGAAAGTGAAATTATGAATTGAAATGTGAATTGAAATTGAGATATCGAAATAAGAAGTGAAAATAGAATGAATTAGAAATAATGAAATAGTGTATGAGTTAATTGAATATAATCTTTTGAATTAATTATAATTATTTTTATTAAAAAAATGTTGGTTTAAATAATTATTGAAAGATTAATGTTGTAAGGACTAATTTATTATTTGTCCGTTTTTATGTTCTAATATATTAGTGATTAGCCAAGGATTACTTTGAGACCAAATGTAATATTCCTATATCAGGTTACTTGAGTTAAACATGATATAGGAGTGTTACATTCTTGATGGGAAATAGACTCTCTTCAAGAGAAATCTTCAAAGTGTCATCCTCAGGGTGGACTCACAACAATCGAAGGCATTATCTTGTGTTGGGATTTTATTCCCAACCTCCCTGGAAAGCTATGTACGACCCATGAAGGGGGCGCCTCTGTTAGTGGAGATAGGTACTGATAGCTTAAATTGTACCATGTTTGCAAACATGTTACCTTTAAAGCATAGGTTGGTGGTTTGAGCTACGGTGTACTTAGGTACTTCCATTATTTTTCACACACCCAAAACTGACATTTCTTTCAAGTTTTGTAGGTATTTATCTCCACCTGTCAAGTCACCTCCTCTGTGAACCGTACATAGCTTTTCGTTGAGATTAAAGGAAAAGCTCCGACTTAAGGATAATACCTTCGATTATTGAGAGTCTAAATCAACTATATTAAAGAAGATACTTTGAAAACTCTCCTGATGGGAGCCAATTCTCCCCGAAATAAATATAAATTGATTGAGTATTTAGGGATTGGAATATAAAAATAATAATTAAGAAACAGAAACAGAGGACCTTATGTACGGACAACGAGTAAAGTGGTAGCAAAGGATTTGCCAAAATGACTTGGCATATGTTTTAAACAACATGGCATGTTCTGTGGTGGTTGTCTTCTTTTATTATTAATATTTTTCTTCAAACGTTGTAACCAGTTGTTTGATTCTGGGCTTCAGGTTTGGGATTGACTGAAATGAACCTATTAAATGTTTTCGTTGAAATATTGGTGATCTTACTTTTCTGTATTTCTCTTTATATACGCATATATAAATGCCTGGATACCAGAGAGAGAAAATAAACAAACAGCCAATACGCAAGTTTCTTCCCCTTCCTGCTAAATTCTAAATTTTCACAGACGTGTTAAAGTGAGAATTGCGATGTCTCAGAAGAGGTAACAAACAAAGAACTGGCACCCTAATTTTATGCATTACTATATATGTTCGAATTTTGTAGCACCTATTTGTTTTAACAAGTTTCTTTCTCTTAGTTTGATTCCAATTTCCCGAGATGATCATAATCTTCTTTAATTCGTATGTAAATATCAAATATTCCCCATATTGATGTATAATCTTCAAGTTTCAGGCTTGAAGGCAAGGTGGCAATTATAACAGGTGGCGCCAGTGGGATTGGAGCAAGTGCTGTGCATGTTTTCCATGAAAATGGTGCCAAGGTGGTCATTGCTGATATCCAAGATTGCAAAGGCCAAGCCCTCGCCAACCAGCTTGGCGAAAATGTTGCCTTCATCCATTGTGATGTCTCAAATGAAGATGACATCTGCAATCTTATCGACACCACCATCTCCAAACATGGAAAACTGGACATTATGTACAACAATGCAGGCATCATGGACCGCCCAACAAGCGGAGGGATTTTGGATGCTAAAAAATCAGACCTGGAAAAGATGTTTCAAGTCAACACCATCGGCGCTTTCCTTGGAGCCAAACATGCAGCAAGGGTTATGATACCCCAACGTAAAGGTTGCATTCTCTTCACTGCCAGTGCTTGCACTTCGATTGCAGGGCTTGCATCTCACACTTACGCAGCAACAAAGTATGGGATTCTGGGGCTGGCTAAGAACTTGACGCCTGATTTGGGGCAATACGGCATAAGAGTAAATTGTGTCTCGCCATATGGAGTGGTAACTGGCTTGCCAGGGATTACTGAAGAACAGAGATCCATTGTGGAACTGAAACTCAGCAACATGGGCAATCTAAAGGGTGAAATTCTTAAGCCAGAATGTGTAGCCAAGGCTGCACTATACCTGGCTAGTGAAGAAGCAAATTATGTGAGTGGAGTCAATCTCCTGGTCGATGGAGGGTACAGTGCTGTGAATCCAACCATGTTCAAGTTTGCTAACCTTGTTAATTAATTACCAACCAAGCAATCAAGGCATTGGCCCTTGCCAAAGTTTTTCTCTTTTCAAGTGATGCAAAATGTCAAGACTTTTTCTAGTCATGTACATCATATAATAAATAAATTTGTTGGGATATTCATGTAGTTGTTTGATGTGCTTATATATAATAAATACAATAAGAAATCAATTTCTAATTAGTTTCCTACGTGTAATTCGATTATCTATATAATTGTTTGGACGGTGCAAGGAAATTAATTGTTCTAAACTTATGATATACTACAAAGAAATTTATTTTGAAAAGGTAAGCTTGACTTGTACCTAACTAGACATATTGTCGAGATATATAAGCACATGCTTCCAACGAAATTCCAAATTTTCAACTCCTAAATTTTGAAAATCTGTATCAAGAAATTAGGAATCAAAATCCTTTACTTTCTAAAACATTTGCTTGTACATTTTATATACGCAAGTCAATTATTTAATTAATTTTATATATTAGATATACATATGCAGTGAAGTTATGGTCATACTATTTTGCATCTACGTATAAGTGTATGTTTAAAAATATATAATAAATTAAAATAAAAAGTTTATTTTAAATTGTGAGTATTTTTTTAAATAGGTAAATACATCAAATTAAGAATATTAAATTATTATGCTATTCTCATTTGTCTTGAGTTGATATCGAGTTGATTTGTGACACCAACTCATTTAACGACATTGTTGATGCCAAAATATTGGTGAAAAGAAATCTATCTAAAAGATACATTTATAAAAAAATTATATTAAGACTAAGTGAAACCTTGATTGAAATGGTTAAATTAATATTAGTTACTTTGTACATATGTGGGTATTATACTTAATGATAGAAGACTCTTATCAAAAACTTTACGAAGAGTATAGGAATTAGAACATTAATATAATAATATATAATAATATATAATAATTAATATATTATGTATTATTTTATTATTATTATATACGATATCGTATTACATAGTGTAATAATATATTTCAAAACTATTGATATATATATATATATATATATAACTATTAGTTGGTCTAAAATCAAAATCAAAATAACCAAATGAATTAATTGAATTGGTCGATTTGGTTAATTAAGTTGGTTTTAATTGCTAACTATAATTAGGGGTGCTCAAATTTTAGTTAAAGTTGAATTAACCGACCAAACCGATCTAATTCAGTTAATCAGTCGGTTAATCGAACTAATTCGATCGAAGGTCAATTAATTATTTTTTGGAAGGTCGGTTAATTCGGTTCGAAATCGGGTAATTAACCAAATTAACCAAACCTAATAATTAATGATACAAATTATAGTTAGTGTAATAGGCCAATTTAGCTCGGGCCCATACAAAAAATAATAAACCCAAAATAATAAAACAAAGTCCAAGTCCAATCTAAAATATATCATTTGGCCCAATCGGAATGGCCAATTACTTGAAAAGATTAGAAGTCAATCTACAAGCTTGACGTATAAGGAACACAATCTTCAAGGATTTGCAATCTTAGATATGATATACAATCCTAGAAGATATGATATGCAATCTTAGATATGATATGCAAATCTTAGATATGATATGCAATCCTAGAAGATATGGTATGCAATCTTAGAAGATATGATATGCAATCTTAGATATGATATGCAAATCTTAGATATGATATGCAATCTTAGAAGATATGGTATGCAATCTTAGAAGATATGATTCTATAATCTTAGAGATTTAATTTGTAGATACTTTTTAATTTTAACCGTTGATGTAATTGATCTGTACCGTTGGATTTGGAAAGGCTCAACTATAAATAGAGGCCTCTCCCTTCATTTTAAAGGGACTTGAGTTTGGGAGTAATAAAAATTCTTGAGAGCATTCACTCAAATTTCTCTCTCTTTTGCGTTCTTATTTTCTGTGGCTTGTTCTTATTTTATTCTTCGCTCATCTTCGTTTCTTTTTGAGTTGCTTCCGTTCGAGTTAGATTTTGGTGGAGGAATTTCGATGAATCTTCATATTGCGGGAGTTAGGTTGTAACACCCTTAACCCGTACCCGTCGCCGGATTAGGGTTATAAGGCATTACCAAACTAAACTCAATTCCGAATAGACATTCAATTGAATTCAACACAAGCAAATGAGAACTCATATAATATAATCTGATTTTCATTCATGCTACTATGATACGTATACATATTAACCCAATCGAACCATTTATACCATTTTAATAGCAATTGCATATACAAGCATACCAAAGTTACATCTTGACCGAACATTCAATTAATGTTATGAACATATATCACACGCCTTGCCCTATAACAAATGTCACATTTATACTTGCACATAATTATTCATACAACATACACCAAATTCGAATACGTTCATTAATGTACCTAAACTTTGCAATTTATTTTATTAACTAACCAAAGGTTCAGTCATACTATTACAATATCATAAGCATATCACAGTGTTTCAAATATTGAGACCAAACCATACCGTTTTTTCTTCAATTGGATTTGTGCTTAAACGGAATATTACTTAATCTTACTACCTCAAGCATATATCATTTACTATATTGCCGAAGCACATGTCTTAACTCAACTATCATTAGTATTGTATATTAAACGAGTAACTCATGAATAAACCTTGGACAAGATCATACATACAATGCAACAACCATGTTCCACATATATAATTCAAGGCTAAGTATATTAATCCAAACATATAACAAGATTATTACCCAACTACTATATATATTACCTACATGAATCATCAAGCATCATCACTATTCCCTTACTAGCCAAAACGCATGACTAAACACATCACACTTATTTCCCATGACTAATGTCACATTATTAAAATATCATCTTAACCCATAATGCCATTACCCACAACACCAATTTATACTTACTATATGTGCCTATACCATAGTCGAATATAAGGTAAATAAATCCATACAACCCTAGCATCATAATGACATAACTATATGCACCATTTGATCATTAAAACCATATGTCTCCACATCAACTAACACAAAATATAAGCCATATTCATATGGCTTTAATACATATAATGACAAAGTTTCCAACTCAAACATGGACATTAACCATCCTATACATGCCTTTATCCAAAATAAACCAAACTAAAGGAGTACCAAAAAGATGATAGTGTGGTTGACTTTTCTGAAGATTTCCCGAGCCCGTAGCTTGACCAAATCTATAAAACAGAATATTGAACCACACAGAGTAAGCTTACTAGCTTAGTAAGTCTTAAGCAAATTCAATACAACATTTAATCATAAAGACCCTTTTTAATCATTGAATTCGTGACATTGAATATAAACATTTCATTATATAAATAAATCATGACCGAATGCTTTTAGTACCATTAACCTAAGTATTAACACTTTATACCATAAACTTATACATCATCAAGTCACATAAATATCATATGCATTTGTATATTCCAAGTCAAATGGACATATTATAAATATCAATCACATATTCCTATTTGTACACATATGCAAACACATTCAAACTCTTTTAAAATTAACATTTCCACTTATAACCGATTCTTCAAAGTAATGTATATGTATAACTCAATTTTATATATATAATGTTCATACTCATCATGGTTAAGCTTAATAGCACATAATAAAATCCTTATCGAATCATCAACTTTATCACTTTATACTCAACTCAAATGATAGTATACCAACTTACTACATTCCTTACTAATATAGTAGGCTTACACTTACCCGAGCTTTTAGCACATTGCATTAAATGTTTCTCACCTTGTTTAATTCGCAAATTCACTGTTTATAACATATCACCGGCATTAAGCCTGCTAGGCATCAAAGCCTGAAATATACACCGGCATTAAGCCTGCTAGACCAGAGGTCCGATATTTAAACACCGGCGTTTAGCCTGTTAGGCAATAGGCCTGATAAGATTCACCGGCACAAGGCTGCTAGGCATTACGCCCGATATAGAAATCACCGGCACAAGGCCTACTAGGCATTTAGCCCAATATAAATCACCGACACAAGGCCTGCTAGGCTCGAAGCTCGAATATCAACATTAGTAACCATTCCATGCACATTTATTAATTCCAAAATCTCATATAACACATATATTTCATAATATCACATATCACATTTAGATACATTTAGCCACATTACCTTAAATAAAATCGATTCTATATTACACTAATCACATTCGGCAATTCCACATATCTATTTCCAAAATTTCCAAATTTCAACATTTATTATAATACGTAAATAATTTTCAACATATATTCGCTTAATGACTTACCTCGACTATCGACGGACAATGTAGACCGGCTATTCGATAACCTTTGCCTTTCCCCGATCCAAATCCGTTTTTCTTTGTTTTTGATTTAAACATATTAAAGTTTAGCTCATTCAAGCACATTTCATCTCAATTTAGTCCCATAACACATAAATGGGCAAATTACCATTTTACCCCTAATGTTTCACATTTTTACAATTTAATCCTATTGCACAAAACACAAAATACACAAAATTTCAATTACACCACCTAAGAGCCGAATGTTCATAGGGACTATACAAGTCCATTTATTTCATTTATTTTTCATTTTAGCCCCTCAAAAATTTATTTTTGCAATTTAGCCCAAAATACTCAAATTCACTAAAATTTCCAATACAAAACATTTTAATCTATAACATAACTTTAACATATATTCATCTAACATCACAAAGCATAAGCTCCTATCATGGTCGAACATCACATACACACTAATCTCAAAAATTCTAGCATGGGTCGGATAGTACTCGAAACAACGATCACAAAAATGTAAAAATTATCAAAAACTGAAATCAAACTAACCTTGGATTTAAGCCAACAAGTGCCGAAATTCAAGCTTATTTTCTCCTTTCTTCCTTAGCACAATCGGCCTTAATAAACTAAAAAGATGATAATGGCTTTTTCTTATGTTTTATTTAACATATATTATGTTATTTATTTATTTATTAATATAACCTTATATTATAAAATTTTATAACATATAACTTAAGGTTACTTTTGTCATATACCACCCACTAACTTAAAAATGGGCTATTTTCCCTTTTAGTACCTCATATTAAAAAGCCATTATCATTTTAGCACTTTTCACTATAGTATGCAACTTTTACACTTTACGTGATTATGTCCTTTTTGTCAAATTAAACACTCAAACGATAAAATTTTCATACGAAACTTTCAAATACATTAATTCACATATAACAAACACCAAAAATAATATTTAAAAATTTTTAGACTCGGATTCGTGGTCGCAAAACCACCGTTCCGATTAGGGTCAAATTCAGACTGTTACAACTCTCCCCCTTAGGGATTTTCGTCCCCGAAAATCTTACCGTTAAACAAAGTCGGATATTGTTGCCTCATTGAATCCTTAGGCTCCCACGTAGCCTTTTAGACTCCGATTCGATTCCATAGTACTTTCACTAATGGAATTTTCTTGTTTCTCAACTCTTTCATTTTCTGGGCTAATATACGGATTGGTTCCTCCTCATACGTCATATCAGATCGGATTTCAATTTCAGACGGAGAAATCACATGTGATGGATCTGATCTGTACCTACGGAGCATCGAAACATGAAATGCGTTGTGTATCTTTTCTAATTCAGAAGGCATCTTCAATCTATAAGCAACAGGCCCGATACGTTCGATGATCTCATACGGTTCGATGAATCTCGGACTTAGTTTGCCTTTTCGACCAAATCGGAGTACTTTCTTCCACGGAGAAACTTTCAAAAATACCCGATCTCTGACCTGAAACTCAATGTCTTTACGTTTCAAATCAGCATAGGACTTTTGACGATTCGAGGTAGCTTTCAAACTATCTCTGATTATAGCCACTTTTTGTTCAGTCTCTTTAATCAAATCAACCCCATGTATCTTATTTTCACTGAGCTCGGTCCAATATAGTGGTGTACGACACTTGCGGCCATATAGAGCTTCATAAGGTGCCATTTTTATACTAGATTGAAAACTGTTATTATAAGCAAATTCAATCAAAGGTAAGTATCTTTCCCACGTACCTTCAAACTCAAGGACGCAACATCTCAACATGTCCTCAAGTATCTGAATGATTTGTTCAGACTGACCGTCTGTCTGCGGATGGAAGGCTGTGCTAAAGTGGAGTTTAGTACCTAAAGCATCTTGTAACTTCTTCCAAAATAGCGATGTGAATCTCGGGTCTCTGTCTGAAACAATGAAACTCGGCACACCATGTAACCTCACAATTTGAGATACATACAACTCAGCAAGTTTATCGAGCAAATAGCCCATACGAACTGGAACAAAATGAGCTGATTTGGTTAGTCTATCCACTATAACCCAGACTGCATCTTTCTTGCTCAGTGTCGTAGGCAAACCGAATACAAAATCCATAGTAATTCTATCTCATTTCCATTCAGGTATCATAATCGACAGAAGTAACCCAGAAGGTACTTGATGCTTGACTTTTACTTGCTGACAAATTAAACACTTTGAAACAAATTCAGATATATCCCATTTTATACCAGACCACCAATAAAACTATTTCAAATCATTATACATTTTCATGCTTCCTGGATGTATCGATAATCGACTATTATGAGCCTCGTTCAATAACATCTGAATCAAATCCACATTCCTCGGAACACATATTCGGCCTTTATAGTTCAAACAATCATTTTCATCGATTCGAAACTCTGATTTCGCATTATTTTCAAACTGAACTCGTTTAGCAATCGTCTCTTTGTCAATTTTCTGTGCATCACAAATTTGTTAAATAAACAACGGTCTTGCCTTTAGCTCGGCTATGATCGAACCATAACCGGACATAACCATATGTGCGTTCAAAGCACGAAGAGCAAACAATGATTTTGACTTAAGGCATCCGTAACAATATTGGCTTTCCTGATGGTAGTAAATCACTAATTCATAATCTTTCAACAGCTCTAACCATCTGCGTTGTCTCAAGTTCAAATCTTTCTGAGTCATCAAATACTTCAGACTTTTGTGATCTGAATAAACATGGCATTTCTCTCTGAATAAGTAATGACGCCAAATCTTCAACTCGAAAACAATGGCTGCTAATTCCAGATCATGAGTCAGATAATTTCTTTCATGAGGCTTCAACTGTCTCGAAGCATAAGCTACTACTTTGCCTTCTTGCATTAAAACGCAACCCAAACCATTCAAAGAAACATCACTGTACACGACAAATTTTTACCCGATTCAGGCTGAATTAAAACTGGAGCTTCGATCAAAAGAGCTTTCAATTGATCATGGCATTTCTCACTGAATAAGTAATGACGCCAAATCTTCAACGCGAGAACAATGGCTGTTAATTTTAGATCATGAGTCGGATAATTTCTTTCATGAGGCTTCAACTGTCTCGAAGCATAGGTTACTACTTTGCCTTCTTGCATTAAAACGCAACCCAAACCATTCAAAGAAGCATCACTGTATGCGACAAATTCTTTAGCCGATTCAGGCTGAATTAACACTGGAGCTTCGATCAAAAGAGCTTTCAACTGATCAAAACTTTTCTGATACTTTTCTGTCCACTCAAACTTGACATCTTTCTGTAGTAGCTTTGTCAATTGTGTGGCTATCATAGAAAAACCTTTCACGAATCGTTTGTAGTATCCAGCAAGTCCCAGAAAGCTTCAAATTTCAGAAACATTCTTTAGTGGTTTGCAATCAAGTATAGCCGAAATTTTGTTCGGGTCAACCCGAATGCCTGACGCTGAAACAACATGACCCAGAAAGTTGACTTCATTCACCCAGAACTCACACTTACTAAACTTTGCATACAGCTGTTGATCTCGCAAAGTTTGTAGCACCAATCTCAAATGCTCGGCATGTTCGGTTTCATCTCTGGAGTAGATCAGGATATCATCTATGAACACTACCTTAAACCGATCCAAATACTGTCTAAAAATTTGATTCATCAAATCCATAAAAATAGTAGGTGCATTAGTAAGTCCAAAAGGCATAACTAAGAACTCAAAATGTCCGTACCTCGTTCGAAATGCAGTCTTCGGCACATCAAAATCTCTGACTCGCAACTGATAATAACCCGATCTCAAATCTATCTTCGAAAACACTGAAGGCCCTTTCAATTGATCAAACAAGTCATCAATCCGAGGCAACGGGTATTTATTCTTTATAGTCACCTTATTCAGCTGTCGATAGTCAATACACATTCGCATAGTCCCATCTTTCTTTTTCACAAATAGAACTTGTGCACCCCAAGGAGAGAAACTTGGTCGTGCAAAGCCCCTATCTGTCAATTCTTGCAACTGTGCTTTCAACTCTTTCAATTCAGTAGGTTCCATCCGATATTGAGCTATTGAAATCGGAGTTGTCCCCGGTACTAGTTCAATACCAAACTCAATCTCTCGAACTGGTGGTAAACCCGGTAATTTTTAGGAAATACATCTGGGTATTCACACACAACCGGTACGGATTCAATCTACTTTTCAAACACTTTATTATCCAACACATAGGCCAAGTAAGCTTCACATTCTTTTCTCTCATACTTACGAGCTAACATCGAGGATATTACTGCCGGTAATCCATTTAGGTCATTAGATTCAATTCGGATGATCTCACCGTTCTGACATCTCAAATCAATAGTCTTTCTTTTGCAATTAACCACAGCATCGTGCAAAGTTAACTAGTCCATTCCCAAAATTATATCGAACTCATCGAAAGGTAATAACATTAAATCAGCTGGAAAGCATGAATCTCGAATCATCAACCGGTAACTTTTACACACTTTATCAACGAGTACATATCGACCCAATGGGTTGGACACATGAATCACAAACTTAGTAGACTCAACAGGCAGAGTCTTACTGGATACTAAAGTTTCACACACGTATGAATGAGTCGAACCAAGATCAATCAATGCAATCACAGTAGTATCATAAAGAGTGAAAGTACCAGTGATAACATCTGGGGAAGAAGTATCCTCTCTGGCACGTATAGCATATGCTCTAGCTGGTGCACGAGCCTCCGATCGAACTGCAGTGTCTTTAGTTCCTTTTGACTGCCACTTACATTTCTCGAATGCCTAGGTGGTCTGCCTCGCACTGACACATTACTCGGTCTAATATTCTGGGCCGTATTTTGCTCGGCTAACATCAGACACTCTCTAATAAAATGATCTAACGATCTACATTTAAAACAGGAATGATAACGAAATCTACAACTCCCAGAATGCCATTTACCACAATGCTTGCATTCAACCCGATTTTGCTGGACATACCAACACTGGCCATCTAAGTAGCCCGAGAACCCACTAGAGGTTGATCTCGTCTAGACATGTCTGAAGTAGCTTTATGTCGACCAAAGTCATCTTTGAACTTCTCAAATATTGAATGGAAAGTCTTACTCGATGATCTTTTACGAGTGTCTCTAGCTTCTATTTCAGCCTTTCTTTTCTATTTCCCAAGCTCTTCAGCTTTGCAAGCTCGTTCAACAAGTACCACGAACTCTTTGATTTCAAATATGCCAACTAGCAACTTTATATCTTCATTTAGACCATCTTCGAATCTTTTGCACATAATGACTTCAGTTGATACACACTCTCGGGCATATCGGCTTAATCTGACAAACTTTCGCTCATACTCGGTCACAGTCATGCGACCCTGTTTCAATTCTAGAAATTCTTTTCATTTCTGATCGATGAATCTCCGACTGATATATTTCTTATGGAACTCGATCTGGAAGAAATCTCAAGTCACTTTTTCTTTCGAAACCACTATTACTAGTGTATTCCACCAGTGATATGCAGTGTCCGTAGTAAAGATATAGCACACTTCAGGCATTCATCTAGAGTACATGACAGCTCATCAAGTACCCGAATAGTGTTATCGAGCCACATCTCAGCTCGCTCTGCATCGTTATCATCATTGGCTTTAAATTCTTTAGCACCATATTTCCTGATTTTATCAATAGGAGGCCTACTAGATCTCATTGGATCTATCATCGGAGGTGCTGAAGGTACTGAAGTTGATTCAGGGGTGGAGGTTGTTATACAGTCGGGTTAGTCTGAATAAATTGGCTAAACCATTCATTCATCATCTGATAAAAGGCTTTCTTAGCCTCTCCGTCATGGCTACCCGAGATAGGTCGAGAGTCTACTGGCGCTGACCTGCATGCGAGATCAGGCGTTACACTCTCTACATCATCCGCTACGGCTCTGTCAGGATCCATTTACTATAAAAAGCATAATTTGAAATGTCAAAAGTCACCACACTATCGTATATATAATAAAGACATATATAGCTAGACTCTCACGCGCTACGTAGTCCTAGAATTGATTAAATCATAAGCTCTGATACCAATCAAATGTAACACCCCTAACCCGTACCGGTTGTCAGATTAGGGTTATGAGGCATTACCAAACTCAACTCAATTCTGAATAGACATTCTATTGAATTCAACACAAGAAAATGCGAACTCATATAATATAATCTAATTTTCATTCATGCTACTATGATACGTATACATATTAACCCAATCGAACCATTTATACCATTTTAATAGCAATTGCATATACAAGCATACCAAAGTTACATCTTGACCGAACATTCAATTAATGTTATGAACATATATCACACGCCTTGCCCTATAACAAATATCACATTTATACTTGCACATAATTATTCATACAACATACACCAAATTCAAATACGTTCATTAATGTACCTCAACTTTGCAATTTATTTTAGTAACTAACCAAAGGTTCGGTCATACTATTACCAATATCATAAGTATATCACAGTGTTTCAAATATTGAGACCAAACCATACCGTTTTTACTTACCAATTGGCCTCAAGCATATATCATTTACTATATTGCCGAAGCACATGTCTCAACTCAACTATCATTAGCAATGTATATTAAACGAGTAACTCATGAATAAACCTTGGACAAGATCATACATACAATGCAACAACCATGTTCCACATATATAATTCAAGGCTAAGTATATTAATCCAAACATATAACAAGATTATTACCCAACTACTATATATATTACCTACATGAATCATCAAGCATCATCACTATTCCCTTACTAGCCAAAACGCATGACTAAACACATCACACTTATTTCCCATGACTAATGTCACATTATTAAAATATTATCTTAACCCATAATGCCATTACCCACAACACCAATTTATACTTACTATATGTGCCTATACCATAGTTGAATATAAGGTAAATAAATCCATACAACCCTTGCATCATAATGACATAACTATATGCACCATTTGATCCTTAAAACCATATGTCTCCACATCAACTAACACAAAGTATAAGCCATATTCGTATGGCTTTAATACATATAATGACAAAGTTTCCAACTCAAACATGGACATTAACCATCCTATACATGCCTTTATCCAAAATAAACCAAACTAAAGGAGTACAAAAAAGATGATAGTGTGGTTGACTTTGCTGACGATTTCCCAAGCCCGTAGCTTGACCAAATCTATAAAACAGAACATTGAACCACACAGAGTAAGCTTACTAGCTTAGTAAGTCTTAAGAAAATTCAATACAACATTTAATCATAAAGACCCTTTGTAATCATTGAATTTGTGACATTGAATATAAACATTTCATTATGTAAATAAATCATGACCAAATGCTTTTAGTACCATTAACCTAAGTATTAACACTTTATACCATAAACTTATACATCATCAAGTCACATAAATATCATATGCATTTGTATATTCCAAGTCAAATGGACATATTATAAATATCAATCACATATTCCTATTTGTATACATATGCAAACACATTCAAACTCTTTTACCATTAACATTTCCACTTATAATCGATTATTCAAAGTAATGTATATGTATAACTCAATTTCATATATATAATGTTCATACTCATCATGGTTAAACTTAATAGCACATAATAAAATCCTTATCGAATCATCAACTTTATCACTTTATACTCAACTCAAATGATAGTATACCAACTTACTACATTCCTTACTAATATAGTAGGCTTACACTTACCCGAGCTTTTAGCACATTGCATTAAATGTGTCTCACCTTGTTTAATTCGCAAATTCACTGTTTATAACATATCACCGGCATTAAGCCTGCTAGGCATCAAAGCCTGAAATATACACCGGTATTAAGCCTGCTAGACCGGAGGTCCGATATTTAAACATCGACGTTTAGCCTGCTAAGCAATAGGCCTGATAAGATTCACCGGCACAAGGCCTACTAGGCATTAAGCCCGATATAGAAATCACCGGCACAAGGCCTGCTAGGCATTTAGCCCGATATAAATCACCGGTACAAGGCCTGCTAGGCTCGAAGCCCGAATATCAACATTAGTAACCATTCCATGCACATTTATTAATTTCAAAATCTCATATAACACATATATTTCATTATATCACATATCACATTTAGATACATTTAACCACATTACCTCAAATAAAATCGATTCTATATTACACTAATCACATTCGGCAATTCCACATAGCTATTTCCAAAATTTCCAAATTTCAACATTTATTATAATACATAAATAATTTTTGACATATATTCGCTTAAAGACTTACCTCGACTATCGACGAACAATGAAGACCAGCTATTCGATTACCTTCGCCTTTCCCCGATCTAAATCTGTTTTTCTTTGTTTTTGATCTAAACACATTAAAATTTAGCTCATTCAAGCACATTTCATCTCAATTTAGTCCCATAACACATAAATGGGCAAATTACCATTTTATCCCTAATGTTTCACATTTTTACAATTTAATCCTATTGCACAAAACACAAAATACACAAAATTTCATTACACCACCTAAGAGCCGAATGTTCATAGGGACTATACAAGTCCATTTATTTCATTTATTTTTTATTTTAGCCCCTCAAAAATTTATTTTTGTAATTTAGCCCAAAATACTCAAATTCACTAAAATTTCCAACACAAAACATTTTAATCTATAACATAACTTTAACATATATTCATCTAACATCACAAAGCATAAGCTCCTATCATGGCCGAACATCACATACACACTAATCTCAAAAATTCTAGCATGGGTCGGATAGTACTCGAAGCAACGATCACAAAAACGTAAAAATTATCGAAAATCGAAATCAAACTAACCTTGAATTTAAGCCAACAAGTGCCGAAATTCAAGCTTATTTTCTGCTTTCTTCCTTAGCACAATCGGCCTTAATAAACTAAAAAGATGATAATGGCTTTTTCTTATGTTTTATTTAACATATATTATGTTATTTATTTATTTACTAATATAACCTTATATTATAAAATTTTATAACATATAACTTAAGGTTACTTTTGTCATATACCACCCACTAACTTAAGAATGGGCTATTTGCCCTTTTAATACCTCATATTAAAAAGCCATTATCATTTTAGCACTTTTCACTATAGTATGCAACTTTTACACTTTATGCGATTAAGTCCTTTTTGTCAAATTAAATACTCAAACGATAAAATTTTCATACGAAACTTTCACACACTTTAATTCACATATAACAAACACCGAAAATAATATTTAAAAATTTTTCAGACTCGGATTCGTGGTCCTGAAATTACCGTTCCGATTAGGGTCAAATTTGGACTGTTACATAGGTTGACTTATGTGTTTTTTTTTTAATTTTTTTATTTATCCATTTAATTGCTTAATCATTATTCATTCATTTATTTTAATTATTTTAAACTTGTTTTTCTTTTTTGCTTTTCCTATTTACATTAAATTTTTTATCATATATATTATTATTTTTATTTGTTATATATGTATTATATTATTTAACTTTAATCATATTATGTATTATTTGAAAATTTGTATGTTGTACATCATCTAAATTGTTTTATTATTAAGGCAAAATTTTCCATATATTGTTTATTTAAAATATGTATATTATCTATTTTTAAATGGTATATTATATACTTATTATAAGTTATCCCATATACATTTTATTCAAATTTTTATATTATTTATTTAAAATATATATTTATTTTATTATGTATATATTAACTATTTTAGATTTTGTTATATTGTTTTTTATTTTTTAATTATTCTATTTTTTAAAAATAGTTATAATATTCATTAATTATTTTGAATATATTATTTACCTTATATTATTGTTATTTTTTATACATGAATTTAATCTTGTGAATAAATTTTTTTCTTAATTTTTTCATAGATTCTTTTAAAATTGCTATTATCTACTTTATATTTTTTCTTTATTTTGATTGTTTATTTTTTTAAATTTTGAATCTATTATCTCTGTTTACCTTAACATTATTATTATTGCTTGCCATTCTTTTACTTAATTGTTTATGTTAGTGCTAATTGTTAATATGATCTGTAACTTTAGTAAATTGCGCTTTTTTGTAATAACTTAATGTTACTTTTTTCAAATCTTTGTTTAAAAATATCTATCTCCTTTAATTACCACATTTTATCCAAAAGTTTTTCTTAAATAAGGCAATGTTTTGTGTTTAGAAATTCAGGAAATAGTGCCCTAACGTGATGGGTTTCGATTTTTCGTTTGATTAAATAACTAAATATCCTTTTAATAAATTTTGTAAATCATGAGATGATTTTGGTTACGAGGGTTTAAAACATCATGTCCTAATGTGATGGATGTATTGTTTGTATTCTTTCGGAACAAAGGAATCTCAAGTTCCAAATCAAATTGTTCAAGTTTTTAAAGAAATCATGTTTTCAAATCTTTTCGAATTTTCGACATTAGGACAATAACTAATCAATCAAGTACCAATTTTGGGTGTTACAATGGTGCTAATCCTTCCTCATACGTAACCGAATCTTGAACTCGTTTTCTTGAATTTCGTAGGCTAAAATCAATGTTTTGAAATAAAACATTTTATAAGGTGATCCGATCACACCTAAGCAAAAAGGGATTGATGGCGACTCCCATTCTTTGTTTTTTTTAAAAGTCGACCCCGTTTTTCAAAATCAAAAAAATGGTTTCGACAGTTTGGCGACTCCGCTGGGGACATAAGAGAGTCAAGCCGTAAAATTGATTATTTTCTATCCTTTGTTAGAAATTTGAAAATTCGATTTGAAAATTTGATTTGAAAATTACGATCCTTTTGTTGCATTTGTTTGTGTCATTGCATATGATTTTTATTTCCTTGTGCACATTGCATTGCATGATCACTGTGGTCGCAACTTTAAGTGAGAGTGAGAAACTATGTCTTCGTGAGGTTTTCACTTTCCTCATGGGCTAGTGGATTGCTTCCGGGATACATCTGTACCTATGTCTTCGTGAGGTTTTCACTTCTGTATGGACATAGGGAAATGTATTCCCCTAAACTGAACTCGGTCCGTATGAGCCTATAATGGGTGAGGATCGAGGAATCTGCTGGTTCGGGTACCTCAACTTTAGAGCTAAAACCACATGTAGAAAACCTAAGGGCTTACCCTAGGTGGAACTATGCCAAACCCTAGTGGTCACCCAGATAAGTGTCATGTTTTGTTATTTATTTCTCTTGTGCTAATGTGTTCTCTTTTGTTTTGATTGCATTGCATTCACATCATAAAAAAGATGTGTTGATTCAAATTCGATTGCTAAATAGAAGAGTTTATCATGAGAAAATGGATTTTTTGATGAAGTGGATTATAATACGGTCGTCTGAATATGGTCCAAGTAAACATAATGAGAGAAGACTGATAGTCCGTGAAGGAATACAAGATTTATTGCCCAAGGATTCAAGCTGATAAAGACTATTCGAGAATCACCACGTCTCGGCTTTCTTGAAGAGGCTAACGAGCATTGTGGAAATAAGTGAGTAGTGAGTCGCGACCCAAGCAAAAAGGAGCTAGTGGAGACATCTATTAGAAGTTTGCAAGATTTGACCTTTGCGAAAAAAGGGATTGATGTTTTTACCTGGAATAGGAGGGCAAGGCCGCATATGTAATCCCTTTTATGTAAAGAAATTTGCTTTCTAGAAAAGTTATTCTAATAGAATTGAATTCAGAATCAATGCCTCTCTTTCTTTTGCATCATTTATGCATTTGCATTACATCGCATCATATGCATTAAAATCCATATAAGGACCCTAATTAGTTGAAGTTATTTTAGAAAAAGAGAGAAAGAGAAAGTTAATCTGAAACTAAACATCATTATGGTACTCGCGCTAAGACGAAAGATATGGATCAAAGACTCGAACAATTCCAAAGAGACATGCAAGACCAGCTGCAAGAGCAGTTGGCAAAGATCCAGCAAGATATGAGGGAGCAAATGATGGAAGCCCAAAGGAATATGGTGGGTCAAATGACTCAGCTACTGAATGGGGCAATGGACAAGGGAAAAGACCCTATGACTAATGCTGGAGAAGATAATGAGGATTATCCTTCGAGTTTTACCCCACCATATGCACAAAAACAACCCAAAGTATATCCTCGAAGGCCATCTGTTATAATTAGGCCTCAACAAGGTCAAGATGATGCTGAGGTGCCCATAAATTCCAAGTTGGCTCAGGATCTAACCCAGGAGATAACCCTGCTAATCTTGTTATCCTTGATTTAGATATAGCGGAGAGGGAAGGGACGGGAATTGAATTACCAATGCAGTTAGAGGACCGTTGTAGATGGTTAGAAGAAAATTTCAAGGCCTTAGAAACGCTGATAATCACCATGGAATTGATGCTAAAGACTTGAGCTTGGTTATAGATTTGGTGCTTCCTCACAAGTTCAAAATGCCAGAATTTGATAAGTACAATGAGACTAGCTGTCCTGAAGCCCATATTACCATGTTCTGTAGACGGATGACTGGGTATGTTAATAACGATCAACTATTGATCCATTGTTTCCAAGATAGCTTGGTGGGGGCAGCGTCCAAGCGGTACAACCAATTGAGCCGTGCTAGGATTAATTCCTGAAGAGACTTAGCACAAGCATTTATGAAACAATATAATCATGTGACAGACATGACGTCTGACAGAATCACCTTGCAAAACATGGTGGAAAAATTAATTGAAAGTTTCAGGCAATATGCGCAAAGATGGAGGGAAGTTGCCATACAAGTTCAACCGTCGCTTTTAGAAAAGGAAGCCATGATGCTTTTCATCAATACTCTAAAAGCCCCGTTCATTAACTATATGTTGGGAAGCGCCCCTATAAGCTTTTCAGATATAGTAATGTCCGGTGAGATGATTGAAAATACGGTAAGAAGTGGGAGGATAGACATGGAAGAAAGCGCCAAAACAAGGAAAATGAAGTGAGTATCCTGAGCATGCATCCCAAATAAATCACCGTAGGCTAGCCGAGGGCTGTAACCACTAGCTATCAAGGCTCTTCAAAGCAAGAATCCAATTCGAGGCCAAATACAAAAAGCTCTAATTCACACCCATCCCGTTGACATATAATGAGCTGTATCATAATCTTTTTAATGTGCATGTGGTGTCTCCGTCCTACTCGGAAGCCATGCAACCTCCGTCCCCAAAATGGTATAATGAGAATGTCCAAGTGAGTACCATGCGGGAATAATGGGTCACTCAATTGAAAAATGTACTACATTTAAAAAGTTGGTCGAAAGGTTCATCAAAATTGGAATTGTGAAGTTCGATGTTTCATCAAAACCTGATGCGATAATTGAAGGAGGATACAAGAAAGTTGTGACTCCTTGAAAAAGTCAAAATCGAAGAGGGAATCGAGAAACGAAGTTTCCAAGCCCTTGCATACTTGGGAGTGTTTTGAATAATGGGACTGTGGAAGAGATCCTTATATTTTTTTGAGCTAATCTAGAGTAATATTCAAAACATGCTTGTTGCCTTAAGCCTAGAGGTAATAAGAACCCTTTTGTGAAATAGGCTTGTGTTCGAAATTTTTATTTCAATAAAATGCATCTTTTTGAACAAATATTGTTTTATTTTTTCCATTTCATACTGTACAAATAATTGTTCTTAGTTTTTTTATTTTGTTTGTTCTTTGGACTTTCTTTCAAGTATTCTTTCATTCTTCATTCATGACCATACAAATAATTATTCTTTGAATCATTTATTCTTTGGAATCTTCCTTTGAACCTACAATAAGGTCTCTAGATATCAACGATATGAGCAACGCTACTACTGACTCAGAGTCTCCTTTCGAGCAAAGATATGTATCTAGAGGGATCTCAGGACTTTGAAGATGACAGAGATTGTAACATATCTTATGATTTGTTAAGAATGTTAGAACAAGATGAAAAATAGATCCTACCTTACATAGGATCAGTGGACATTGCGAGCCTAGGAAAGACATCATGTTATTTTCAAAAATTCAAAGATGTTTTCGCACGATCATATCAAGACACGCCTGGGAAAATCTTAAAAGAGATCCATAAGAGTGTTTAAAGAACATGATAATGGTTCTACAATAGTTAGGCTAATTATAAGGTTCAGGTACTATTGGTCCACCATAACAAGAAGATTGCTTCAATTATGTCGTAAATGCCAAATTGAGGAAGACAAGACTTATGTACCTCATCTATTTCTTTACAGATTTTCTATATATGGGGAATGGATATTATGGGGCCGATCTCGTCAAAAGCTTCAAGCCGACATCAATTCATCATCGAGGTTGTCGTTTACTTCACTAAGAGGGTGGAAGTAGCTTCATATGCCAATGTTACAAAGTCGATAGTCATCAAATTCTCAAAAAAAAAAAGATTAGGTTCCATATCACAGTGCAGTAAAGGCAAAAAAAAAAGGGAAAAAAATAAAAACAAAAATAACAAAACAAGGATCATGGGAAAGATGACTGAGACTTGTAAAGATTGACATAAAGAAGTTACCATTTACCCTCTATCTTGTCAAATGTCGGTTAGAACCTTCTGGGGCAACATATTTCTCATTGGAATAGAAATAGTTTTGCCAATTGAACCTAATCGAAGGAAAAAGGTTAAAAGCTATCTATCACGGCCAGATGATGCGAGCTTACAATAAAGAGGTTCATCCTAGGGAATTCCACGAGAGGGACCTTGTAACACCCCTAACCCAAAACCGTCACCGAAATAGGGTTAAAGGCATTACCAAATAGATCAAAAACATTTATAACATTTCATGCATATCGTTCATCTATCATACACATAATGTCCCTTAAGTGAGTCATCGAGACTCTAAGCATGCTTATAAACTGAGTCGGGACTGAAATGAAACACATACAAAGTTTCTTGGAAATTTAAAAACTTTTCTATAATACAGGGGATACACGCCCGTGGGGGTAGGCCGTGCCCCACCCACGGCTACAAGACACACCCGTGTGTCCTCCCCGTGGTCGAAACTGACTTATGTACCACACCCACGTGCACGCCTGTGTACCACAGGCGTGGTCGATCCTACCAAATACCACACGGCTACCAGGCACGTCCGTGTGCCTTGGCCGTGTCCCACTAGGCCATATACTGACTTTTTCCCACGGTTACTAGGCACGCCCATGTGCCATGACCGTGTGACATTATAGGTCATTTGAAAGACCAAAATGCCACCCAAATGTGTCATACCTACAAGCAGCATTTTCCATCATATATCATACATATTTGGCAACCAAAAACATACCAACTTGACCATTCAATCTATACATTCAATGCCAATCTCATTCATGCCAAATTATAAACTAAAACTCATATCATTACAAGCATAGATCATCCATTTGCTTAGCCAAAACTTGCTCATTCTTTGTACTCCAAACCATACAAAAAATATGCATCATAATATATATTCATTCAAACATTTTATCAACTCAAAACTAGCCAAAATACATGGCTAAGATTACTTCATAATCATATACACCTATCTAGCCTATACATGCCATATTAAGCTATATACATTTTTCAAAAAGTACCAAAAAAAGAGTTTAGTAGTGTGATGACGATCCTTGACGGTCCCGAGCCTTCAGTAGCTTTGACGACCTATAAAACAGAGAAAACAGACATACAGAGTAAGCTTTTCCAAAATCTTAGTAAGTCAATATTCAAACAAACTTGACATAGAAGGCATATTTACAGTATAGATACATTGGCACATATCATCCACTTAACCATTTTCATAATTCAAGAATCATACAAGCACATAGCTCATCTAGCCAAAACTTTGCATATCTTATCCTCAATTCCATATACATAACTTCATAGTAAGATCACATAGATGCTTACCTTGTAAACACAATTAGTGTATAATCAGCATACCTAAAACAAATTTATAATCAATTAATTGTTCATAGCTCGGATTTGTAATTCGTATCACCGACTTGCCCGTTGAACCAATAGAAATCTAGTAGGATACTCAGAAAGCTCGAAATAATCATACAATGCCAACGTCCTAGATGAGGTCTTACATGCACTCAAATATTGATGCCTCTTTCCTAGACAGGGTCTTATACGAATCAATACGATGCCAATGTCCTAGACATGGTCTTACACGTAAAGCTCATATCGATGCCAACGTCCCAGACGTGGTCTTACTTGTAAAGCTCATATCGATGCCAAAGTCTCAGACGTAGTCTTACTCCTAAAGCCCATATCGATGCCAACGTCCTAGACGTGGTCTTACACGAAATTACAAATCAATGCCAACGTCTTGGACGTGGTCTTACATGATAAAATAGAACAGATTCCTATGTCATGACATAGCTAATCCTATCTATTCCTAGGTTCGTACGGGACTTCTCGGACTTTATCGCTATATCGAACATATCTCATAATTCATGTACATAGCATCTCATACACATTCATTATCATTGATAATCATATGAATATGTCCAATTCAATACAAATACGTTTATTTGCATAGTGACTTACCTCGGATTTGATTTATCGGAATGAAAACGGCTACTCTATCACTTTTGCTTTCCCGTGATCTAAGTCCGTTTTCCTTGGTTCTTGATCTAAACATATTCAGAATTAACTCTTTTATTCAATAGCTCATTCAATTCAATCCAAGGACACATTTTTGAGGCTATTTGCAAATTAACCCTCATACTTGCACAATTTATCAATTTAGTCTATTTTTCTCAAAATATCAAATTCACAAAATCAACTCATACTTATACTTAGCTGAATGCTCATACATCACATACAAGCCCTTATTTTCCATCAAATTAGAAATTTAGTCCCTCAATTTGCTATTTTCACAATTTAGCCCTTTTTAGCTAAATTCATCAAAACTTCAAGAACATAACATGTTCATCTAGCTCAAATATTTCATTTGACAACTAAACTCATCTCAAAACTCAACATATCAAAAATGGCATCTCACACAAACATCATCAATTCATAAAATTAATACATAGGCTTTGCAGCTCTCAAAGCAACGATTGCAAAAACGTAGAAATTATCAAAAACTGACTAAAACATACCTTGAATTTGTGTCTCAAACTAGCCGAATGTAAAAAGCCATTCTTATTTCTTTTCTTTCATGCATTCAATGGAAGAACATAAAATTTAAGCTTATTTTAAGCTTTTGATTACTAATTTTTTTATGATATAAACTAAGTTACCATTATAACCTTTCATAATAATACATATATTATACATAATTACAAGGTCATTTATGACTTTTTCCACCCACTTACTAAAATAATGGCTATTTTGCCACTTAGGGCCATTACTTTAAAAAGCCACAATACATAGTACTTTAATAAATAGCAATAAACTTTCACATTCAATGCAATTTCAACCTTTTGTCAAATTAAACACACGGATGGACAAATTAACTTACGAAAATTTAGCACATGCTTAGTCACACATCAACGACACAGAAAATAATATTAAAATATTATACAGACTCGAATTTGTGGTCCGAAACCACTGTTCCGACTAGGGTATAAATTAGACTGTTACAGACCTGGTGTTGAAAAAGATCTTTAGAGGAAAGCAGATGCCAAACTAGGAAGGACCTTATGTAGTAAAAAAGGGCCTGTTCTAGAGGAGCATTGATATTAATCGAAACGAATGGTGAAGACTTGCCCAATTCAGCAAATTCAAGTTCAGTCAAGAAGTATTTTACCTGAAAGGGGAAAGGCTAAGGTGAAAACCTGCAAAGGGCATCTTGAGATAAAAAAAAGAAAAAAAAAAGGAGATGCCAAGGCAAAAACCCGCAAAGGGCGCTTTGAGACCAAAGGGGTTTTGAGCCAAAAACCCGAAAAAGGTGGCTCAAATTTTGATCAAAGATAGGGCATGTGGTAGTCTTGCTATGCCTGAATTAACAATGAGGAAGTATGCTACTTCTTTGGGCATTGACAAAGTACTCCGGATCCTCTAAACACGTATTGAGCTCAAAATTATCCTCAAGAAGTTTGTATAGAGAAGCTCAGGCTGCAATATCTGGGGCACCTAGCTTCTATCTTACCCATTTTGAATTTGCTATCTTTGATTACTTTATTCTTTTTAAGATATACCGCAATCAATTTTCTTTTATTGCCTTGGTTATCTTTGATTAATTTATTTGTTTCGAGCTATACTCTTGATTAATTTCTTTTTTGTCCATTTTTATGATCTTTTTCAAGCATTTTATATTGAAATAACGATTAATGGACTAATAATACTTTCATAAAATGAGTTTCGCATATTACTCTAGAAGCTTCTGGATAATACAAGAAACTGAAACAAGACAATTGTTTGAAAATTTCTATGTGTAAGGATTGGAAATACTTGAGAAAAAGTCTAGATTGAGACTATTTCTTTGATTTTTTTTCCAAATGGTGATTGGACAAAATAATGAGTTGAACAATATCAATTCTAAGAGAGGATCATTTTGTAAGCATTCTCATTGGGTCATAACATTCGGGGAATGGTATAACGAACCAAATTGATGGAAAAAATTCAAAACCCTTGAATAACGGTGGAATGGATTGAAGTTGAAATAGATCCTGTACCCTTAAATTACAATAGGAACGGATTAAAAAGCCTCAAATCCTATAAATCATGGTGGGATGATTCGAAGGTGGTACAAGCCTTGTGTCCTTGAGGTACAGTGGAAAAGACCCTAAAGTTAGTGGGGCAAATTCAGTTGAGCAAAAATGTTTTCGGGTTTTCTGTCAAATGCCAGCCGAGTAGGAAGACAGTGTACTACCTTACTGATAGAACCCTGATGAGCAACAAGTGGTGACATCCTAATTATTAAAAAGGATCGTCCTCATGACATTTTGCATTCGTACATATGTCATTCAGTTAGGAGCAATTGATTCGTTCAGATCATAGCATCCTAACCATTTTGCATAGGCAAAAACACATAAAATCGATTTTACAGGATAGGTCCCCTAGAGGATGGTTTCGCAATGTTGGTGAATTCACAGATCTTGTCTTCTTGAGTTTTGCAGTGAAGTGGATCGAAAACACCAGCCTGGCATCCCTAAGTTTGCAGTGGAGTAGACTGAAGATAACAGATCTTGTCTTCTTGAGTTTTCAATGAAGCGGATCGAAAACATCAGCCTGGCATCCCTGAGTTTGCAGTGGAGCAGACTGACGATAGTAGATCTTATCTGCCTGAGATTGCAGTGAAGCGGATCAAAGATACTAGTCTGGCATCCCTAAGTTTGCAGTGGAGCAGACCAAAGATAACAGATCTTGTCTTCCGAGATTGCAGTGAAGCAGATCAAAGATACTAGTCTGGCATCTCTGAGTTTGCAGTGGAGCAGACCGAAGATAACAGATCTTATCTTCCTGAGATTACAGTGAAGCGAATCAAAGATACTAGTCTGGCATCCCTGAGTTTGTAGCGGAGCAAACCGAAGATAGAAAATCTTGTCTTCCTGAGATTGTAGTGAAGCGAATCGAAAATACTAGTCTGGCATCCCTGAGTTTGCAGCGGAGCAGACCAAAGATAGCAGATCTTGTCTTCTTGAGGTTGTAGTGAAGCGGATCGAAGATACTAGTCTGGCATCCCTGAGTTTACAGTGGAGCAGGCTGAAGATAACATGTCTTGTCTTCCTGAGATTACAGTGAAGCGGATCAAAGATATTAGTCTGAAATCCCTGAGTTTGCAGTGGAGCAGACCGAAGATAGCAGATCTTATCTTCCTGAGTTTGCAGCAGAGCGGATCGAAGATACCAATCTGGCATTCCTGAGCTTGCAGCGGAGCAGACTGAAGATAGCAGATCTTGTCTTCTTGAGTTTGCAGTGAAGCAGATCGAAAACATCAGTCTAGCATCCCTGAGTTTGCAGTAGAGCAGACTAAAGATAGCAGATATTATTTTCCTGAAGTTGCAGTAAAATAAATCGAAGATATCAGCATTGTCTCCCTGAGTTTGCAGTGGAGCAGACTAAAAGATAGCAGATCTTGCCTTTCTGAGGTTGCAGTGAAGCAGATCGAAGACACCAGTCTCTTTTCCCTGAGTTTGTAGTGGAGCAGACTAAAGATAGCAGATCTGGCCTTCCTCGGGTTGCGGTGAAGTAGATCGAAGACATCAGCCTGATCTCCCTGAGTTTGTAGCAGAGCAAACTAAAGATTGCAGATCTTGTCCTCCTGAAATTGCAGCGAAGTAGATCGAAGACACTAGCCTTGCCTCTCTAAAGTGGTAGTGAAGCAGATCGAAGAAAGCAAATCTTATGGCAAATCTTATTTTCCTAAAGTTACAGTGAATCAGATTGAAGTCGTTAGACTTATTTCCCTAAAAGAGCAATAGAATAGATAGTCCAATACTTCTGAAGTTGCAGTAGTTGTAGAGAAGTAAAGTTAAGTTGAAATTCCAATACCCTTGAAGTTGCAGTTGGGTTGGAAGCTATTTGAAAAAGACGAGGACCAAGAAGCCAAGACTTGGCAAGACCAGGCAAAATTGGTCCTTTTATATTCTTTACTCCATTCTCGTTACACGACAATGAGCAAAGAGAGGTAGCTGTAATAGGCCAATTTAGCCCGGGCCCATACAAAAAATAATAAACCCAAAATATAAAACAAAGTCCAAGTCCAGTCCAAAATATATCATTTGCCCCAATCGGAATGGCCAATTACTTGAAAAGATTGAAGGTCCATCTACAAGCTTGACGTATATGGGAACACAATCTTCGAGGATATGCAATCTTAGATATGATATACAATCCTAGAAGATATGATATGCAATCTTAGATATGATATGCAATCCTAAAAGATATGGTATGCAATCTTAGAAAATATGATATGCAATCTTAGATATGATATGCAAATTTTAGATATGATATGTAGTCTTAGAAGATATGGTATGCAATCTTAGAAGATATGATTTTGTAATCTTAGAAATTTAATTTGTAGATACCTTTTAATCTTAGCCGTTGATGTAATTGATTTGTCCCGTTGGATTTGGAGAGGCACAACTATAAATAGAGGCCTCTCCCTTCATTGTAAAGGGACTTGAGTTTGGGAGTAATAAAAATTTTTGAGAGCATTCACTCAAATTTCTCTCTCTTTTGCGTTCTTATTTTTTGTGGCTTGTTCTTATTTTGTTCTTCACTCATCTTCGTTTCTTTTTTAGTTGCTTCCTTTCGAGTTAGATTTTGGTGGAGGAATTTCGTTGAATCCTCATATTGCGGGAGTTAGGTTGACTTATGCGTTTTTTTAATTTTATTTATTTATCCATTTAATTGCTTAATCATTATTCATTCATTTATTGTAATTATTTTAAACTTGTTTTTCTTTTTTGCTTTTCCCTATTTACGTTAAATTATTTTATCATATATATTATTATTTTTATTTGTTATATATTATATATTATTTAACTTTAATCATATTATGTATTATTTGAAAATTTGTATGTTGTACATCATCTAAATTATTTTATTATTAAGTCAAAATTTTCAATATATTGTTTATTTAAAATATGTATATTATCTATTTTAAATGATATTATATACTTATTATAAGTTATCCCTTATACATTTTTATTCAAAGTTTTTATATTATTTATTTAAAATATATATTTATTTTATTATGTATATATTAACTATTTTAGATTTTGCCATATCGTTTTTTATTATTCTATTTTTTAAAAAATTTTTATAATATTCGTTAATTATTTTGAATATATTATTTACCTTGTATTATTATTTTTTATACATGAATTTAATCTTGTGAATAAATTTTTTCCATAATTTTTCATAGATTCCTTTAAAATTGCTATTATCTACTTTATATTTTTTCTTTATTTTGATTGTTCATTTTGAAAAAATTTTAATCTATTATCTCTGTTTACCTTAAGATTATTATTATTGCTTGTCATTCTTTTACTTAATTGTTTATGTTAGTGCTAATTGTTAATATGACCTGAAACTTTAGTAAATTATACTTTTTGTAATAACTTAATGTTAGTTTTTCTAATCTTTGTTTAAAAATATCTATCTCCTTTAATTATCACATTTTATCCAAAAGTTTTTCTTAAATAAGGCAATATTTTGTGTTTAGAAATTCGGGAAATAGTGCCCTAACATGCTGGGTTTCGATTTTCCATTTGACTAAATAACTAAATATCATTTTAATGAATTTTGAAAATCATGAGATGATTTTGGTTATGAATGTTTAAAACATCATGTCCTAACGTGCTGGATGTAATGTTTGTATTCTTTCGAAACAAAGGAATCTCAAGTTCCAACTCAAATTATTCAAGTTTTTAAAGAAATCATGTTTTCAAATTTTTTTGAATTTTTGACATTAGGACAATAACTAATCAATCCGGTACCAATTTTGGGCGTTACGAGGGTGCTAATCATTCCTCATACGTAACCGACTCTCGAACTAGTTTTCTTGAATTTCGTAGGCCAAAATCAATGTTTTGAAATAAAATATTTTATAAGGTGATCCGATCACACCTAAGCAAAAAGGGATTGGTGGCGACTCCCATTCTTTTTTTTTAAAAAAGTCGACCCCATTTTTCAAAATAAAAAAAATGGTATCACACCTAAGCAAAAAGGGATTGGTGGCGACTCCCATTCTTTTTTTTTTAAAAAGTCGACCCCGTTTTTCAAAATAAAAAAATGGTTTTGGCATTTAGTTTATTCAATTAATTCGATCAAATGAACATTATCAATTTATTTTTTATATGTTTTATATTTGTTTTAACCAAAAAACAAAAACATATAAATTTCAGATAATTTAACCGAAATATTTCGTTTAGTTAAAATTTTTTGAAAAATTTTCGGTTTGGTTAACAGTTAAAGGATTAAAAATTTTGGTTGTGTAACACCCTAAACCCTGCCTAAACGTTCAGACCCAGTTCGGAGAGTTACATCACCAACACTAAAATTACTACTATCATAACACAGTTAAAATGAATCATTCATTACATAATATCCATCACTGCAATTAATTAAACACATATTATTTACCAATACCATAACTTGATAGAATACTGAAATTCCTAATAGTAATGCTTAAAAGAAAAATAAAAGCTTGATCGAGCTCCAGTGGCAATGACCCGATCAAGACTGGGACCACCTGAAATCCAATTAATAACAAAATGAATTGTGAACACAGTGCATAAAAGGAAGTTTATTCGATTAATGCTCACTTATAAAGTAATTCCAAATTCATAGATTCGATTCAATATAAAAGCGATTTCAGTTTAGATTCAGAGCAGATGAGTTACATATGCATATATGCAATTTCAATTCATATATATGATACAGATCAGATTCAGATTCAACATTCCTATTTCGTCCGCTACACACCGTCTTCGGCCATCCCAACACACCATTATAGACATTCAATGCTCAACCAATCCTGCACACTTTTAAAGTGTGCATTGACACTTTCCAAGAGACGCAGCTTAGCTACTAGATTAATATGCGACAAGCGCGGAATCAAAGTAATACTCATTGTGGCATAGCCACGATTTCAGAACAGACATCTTCCTCCTTCACAATATCCCAACACATCCATGTAACACCCCAAACCCGACCTAGACGTTATAACCGAATTTGGAAATGTCACATGTTAGGGTGTTTAAAAACTAAGTTTCTTCTATAAATCCTCTTCCGTTTCACTACTCTTGTTGACTCCAAAATCGCTTACTTATTTACTCAATTTTTTAAAACACAATTCGTTGCGGAAGCTTTAGAAATAATTTAATTTATGAAAAATCGAGTTAATTAGGTAAATCCGTCCATCTTAGAAAAACCCCTTTATTTTAGAGAAAACTTTTTGTTCGTTGAGTTTGTGCATTTATTAAATCCACGAAAATAGTCTAAAATTCGAAATAAAAGAAAACAGTCCAAAAAGTCCAATTTACATCAGAATTAACCCAGTAAATAATTAAGAAATGAATACCAAAACTGAAATTAAAAAAGTTTAAAATACGTGTGGCCACCGTCGAGTCCTCCGCTGCATCGATCTGTTAAGTTTGAGGATTACCTGTACACATTAAACAGAAAAGGGTGAGTTTACGTAAACTCAGTCTGTAATCCAACAGAAAACAAACAATCACTTTACAATCATACGCAGTCTGGGTGATAAACCGTAAAAATAACATATTTTAACCCCATATTTGTCATGGTTTTGGATGATTTAGCCCTTGATTTATGTAAAAAGATGCTCTTAATCCTTTCTTTAAATGTTTTATACTCAGGAAAGCACCCGAGGACGAAAAGAACGAGAAACGGGCTTAAAACGGGCCAATTTGGGCCAAAGTGGAAATCAACACGGCCTGGACTTCAAGCCACACGACCGTGCCTCGATAATTAACTAAGTCATGGCCATGCTACGATTTACACGGCCGTGCCCCAATCGACAGAACCGAGACACGGACTGAAGACGATTACAGGCGTATACCATGGCCGTGCCCCTATCATGGAAAAGAGGAATTGTACTCGGATTTGGATACTTTGAGGCAAAGAAACACATTCCAAAGCCTATTCAAACACCGAGTAGGAAGTATACTTGAATCAGGGCACTTAGAGGCCAAGTAAAAGCATCTCAAAAGCCTATATAAATAACGTAGAGGCCAACCATTAAAGGAGGCCGAGACATTCTGAAATCGACAGAAGCTGAAACTTTTGTGGGAATCACTCGAAGATAGCTAGTTGATCCATCTCAAGAAGTCAAAATTCTACTCAAGACGACGGATCTCTCCTTCAATTCCTTCAGGGGGTTTTAGGGATTTCTTATGTTTTGTTTTATCTTTTCTCTTGAGATGTTTTCTTTATTTGTTATGAACTAAACCCTTCAGATACCTGAAGGGGATGAAACCTAGATGAATCTTGTTATTGTCTTCTGAATTATATGATAAATACTTGATTTGTTCTTAATTATGTGTGCTTAATTCTTATGTTAATGTTTCCGGATATTAATTCAAGTCAGATGTTCTTAGGTGGAGAAGGAATAGACCCTACCTAAGAATAGATCTAGCGTAATTAAGCGGAGTCGTTCGCGTGCCTGGAGATAGGGTGACGAGATTTTGCCGGATTAGGGTGAAACCTAATATGGGAGTCCATAGTTTGATTTACTGCTATTCTAGAGGGTTATTAAGTGAGAAAGAGATTTTCATTAATTAACCTAGGGTTAGACGTTATTCGCCTCGAGAGAGAGGGTTTAATATACGTTAGGGAGTCTTACGGATCAAGTCAAGTGAATAAATCGTATGGTTTAGTGTTAGATAATAAGTTAAGTCTAGGTGGATTCTTCCTGATAGTATCATCGTGATCAACCGAGTTTCTCTTCAAGTTATTTTCCAATTCATTCTTTTTGTCTTTGCATCTTAGTTTAGTAATTAATTAGTTAATCAACCAAATCATTTAATATTTAGGCCAAATAATAGAAAGAAAGTGAGTATTAGTACTTTTAGTTCTTTTGGGTTTGATAATCCGGTCTTGCCTTAGCTATACTACTGTTCGATAGGTGCACTTGCCTTAAGTCGTTGTCAGAGTTAGTTTCCAGGTTCGATCATTCTCTTTATAAATTTTAAAACTCGACAAGTTAAAACACGATCAAGTTTTTGGCGCTGTTGCCGGGGAACTAAAATATTAAGAAAACTCTATTTTTATTACTTTAGCCATTTTTTTATTTATTTTTGCAATTGATTTTATTTTATTTTTCTAATTTTCTTTCTTTCTTTTCCAGTAGGTACCTCTAGTTTATAACTAGAAGGAGCCCAACAGGACCTCTAGCATACGATAGTGATATCGAAGCTACCGCTCGGAAGAATCGCAGAGAAATCAGGAGAGCCTTAAATTATCAAGAAGAACAACAAAAAGGCGAATCCAATCCTACTGATAGGATGGACGAGAATAATCCACCACGAGATGTGGCAGAAAATAATGCTTCGCGTACTATGTATGATTATGCTAAACCTAATTTAATAGGAGCAGAATCTAGTATTTTTAGGCCGGTTATAGCTACTAATAATTTCGAATTAAAGCCTAACACAATACAAATGATTCAACAATTTGTTCAATTTGATGGTTTGCAGGACGAAGACCCGAACACTCATATGGCTAATTTTTTAGAGTTCTGTGATACTTTCAAAATAAATGGCGTTTTTGATGATGCCATTCGTCTTCAGTTATTTCCCTTTTCATTAAGGAATAAAGCCAAACTGTGGTTAAACTCGCTACCACGAGGGTCAATCACTACATGGGATCAAATGACCAAAAAGTTTTTATTAAAATATTTTCCACCGGCCAAAACGGCCAAATTACGGAATGATATCTCTTTTTTGTGTAGATGGATTTAGAGACATTATACGACGCATGAGAGAGATACAAGGATCTCTTAAGAAGGTGTCCACACCATGGTTTACCCTTGAGGCTACAAGTCCAAACTTTTTATAACGGTGTGAATCCCTCAACTAGGCAACTAATTGATTCAGCCACCGGTGGAACTCTTAATAATAAAACTCCTGAAGCAGCCTACCAATTTATTGAAGAAATGTCACTGAAGAATTATCAGTGGCAAGTTACAAGGACAAAACCAACAAGATCGGCCGGAGTTTTCAGCACCGATGCAGTAACCATGCTATCGAATTAGGTAGAGATGATGAATAAAAAGCTTGATGGTTTGTGATCTTCGTAGGCACATCCAGTAATACAGTACGACAGAAGTGAAACTGTGGCAAATCTTGAGTACCTACCCTACCAACCGAGCACAAAAAGCGAACAGATGAACTATATAGGTAATAATTTTCGATCCAATAATAATCCTTATAGTAATACTTACAATCCAGGTTGGAGGAGCCACCCAAACTTTTCATGGGAATGTCAAGGAAATCAAGGAAATCAAAGACAATAACCTCCCCAAAATTTCCAAAATCAGCCATATCCGCAAGAGAAGAAGCCAAACCTCGAAGAGATGTTGACAAAATTCATGGCAAGCACAGAAAATCGTCTCCAAGATACTGAAAAACATTTAGAAGTCAACAAACATCGACTGAAAAGACCAAAAACCGAATCGGGGAACTTATTAAGTCAGTAGGGGAAGTCACTAAAGCAGTCGGACAACTTGCAAAATTAATGTCCGAACGACCGCAAGGGCGTCTACCAAGCAACATCGAGATCAACCCAAAGGAGCAAATCCAAGCCATAATAGCTCAGGAAAATGTAATATTAGATGAACCCATCTCAACAAGTGAAAATAAGGACGAAGAAGGCAAAATTGAGGTAACACAAGAAAAGCCAAAACTGGTAATCAAAAAGTACCAACCCCGCATACCTTACCCCGAAGCAATAAACAGAGACGATACAGAGGAACAATTTGGTAAGTTTTTTAAACTCTTAAAGAAATTATATATTAACTTACCGCTTTTTGTAGCTCTTTTTTAGATGCCAGATTCGAGAAAATTTTTAAAACAACTCTTGACGAACAAGCGTAAGTTAGACGATGAGCCACATGTGGAATTGAACGCAATGTGCTCAGCAATTCTACAAAATAGACTACCACGGAAGCTAAAAGATCCAAGAGTTTTACTATCCCTTGTTTAATTGGTAGTTTAAGTTTGATAATGCGTTAGCTGATTTAGGGGCAAGCATTAATGTCATGCCTTATATATTGTTTAAATAACTAGGTCTAGGGAAGCCCAAACAAACTAGGATGAGTATTTAATTAGCTAATAAAACTATTAGAATTCCTAGGGGTATTATCGAAGATGTTCTTGTAAAAATTAACAAAATCGTTTTTCCAGTAGATTTTGTTGTCTTAGACATGGATAAGGATAATCCAATCCCCTTAATTTTAGGAAGACCCTTCCTAGCAACTGCCAGAACTAAAATTGATGTTGCCGCAGGAAAACTCATTCTTCGTGTAGGTGATGAATCAATCAGTCTTCAAGCTCTTGAGTCGACTAGGACTACAATCAATGAAGGTAAGGAAGTCAAATCAGTTGATGATCAATTTGAGCAACCTTCATTGCAGGAAACACCACAAGGATACAAATCTGACCCAAGCACGGACCTAGTGCCAAAAAGAAAAATTATATGAGGAACAAAACCTTAGGGTCGACAAACTAAAAGAATGGAAGACACAATTCAAAGAGGAACAGGAACTGCACGAAGTAAAACCTAAGGAACCCCTAGAAGAGTTCATAGGGACATCGAATCACTTCAAAATAGGAGATCAGGTATGGTTAGATAAAGCAGATCCGAGCATCACCACACCGACGCTGAGTTCAAATGAAGACATTCCTTTTGAGGTACGCAATATCTTTCCATATGGAACAGTCGAGGTAAGCAAACCCATATTCGTCACTTATAATGTAAATGCTTCTCAACTTAAATTTTATAAAACTGATAGTATGAGGGAAGATATTCAAACATTTAAACCACCATAATCATACAAGCGAAAAGGACAGTCTAGCTTAATACTTTAAACAAGAGCTTCTCGGGAGGCAACCCGAGCACTAACATAATATATCTTTTCATTTTGCTTTCAATTTCTTTTCCTTTGTGATAATTTAGTTTAAACCAACACAAAAGTGCAGATTTCAAAGCCACATGGCCTAACACATGGCCGTGGCCATGGCTGTGTGGACCACTAGAATCCCCATACTGACATAGAAGAGGCAGTACGAATTAAATCCCACCTAATTCTCAACGTCACGGATCCAACCACTCCCCCACGGGCACTAAAAAAGTGGCACGGTCGTGCCCTACGACCATGTGAAGCTACTGACTTGCAAACCACAGGCATAACACGCCCATGCCTTAAAATCTTGCCAACATATTGACTTGACACAAATAGGGGCATAGAGAAACAACACGCCGAGACACACAGCCATGCGAAGTGATCGTGTGCATCAACACATCCTCGGTCCACGGGCGTGGGAACGTACCAGAATCAAGCCTCTATTTAAACACCAACCCCCTCCCCATTCTTCTACTTTTCACCTCTTCTATTCCTCCTTCTTCTCAAATTTCTTCTTCATCACAAGTCTTTCCAACCCTTGAGCCACACGAAAGCTATGTCGAAGAAGCGTAAGAGGCCAACCACAGTCTCCTCAAAGGAGACCGATTCACATGAGTTCATACCGGTAGCTTCAGCGACTCAACAAGCTAGGGGTCTTAGTGACGATTTAGTTTTTATTTTATTTTTCTCTCCTCCTTTATTTTCCTTCTCTTTGACTATCTTATGCTTAATTTAGTTTATTTCATTTTAGTTTCTTGGTTTTAGGTTCTAAAGGCTACTTGGGAATCACACCACTTCCGCCACCACCAACACCTCCGCAGCATTAGAAATCACCTCCACCTTGCGAACCATCTGTCAATAAGGACTCTTCAGTCCATTAGTCTTTTCTTTTAATTTTAGTTTTCTTCTTTGTCTCATTCTCTTTTTTTTCTTTATTTTTAATTATATTATTAGTATATTTTTAATGTTTTTTTAGATTTCCTGGCTACATCTTTGCAGGCTCCCCAATTTCTTCATCTAGTACAGAGATTGTTGGTAGCCACCCCACCAGGCCCATAGAACACTCCATCACCGCTCTTTCAAGCCCCATATTCTACCACGACCACCGTCAACTCCCGGAATCATCCAAAATTCAGGAAGTGTTACTTCTCCCATTCTCTTTTGATTTTATAATTACATAATTGTTTATCTATCTTTGTACATTGAGGACAATGTACATCTTAAATGTGGGGGGTAAAAGTACCTAACTTTTTGCATTACTCTAAAATCTTAAATTTTAGTCTTGTTCCTAAGTATTTTTCTCATATTACTAATTAGGGTGAAATTTCTGATGATTTATGATTTTTATTAATATGCTTTTGAGTAAGTCATAGTTAATTGTGCATTGATGATTTATACTTGAAGAATACTAAAGAATCAAGCATGATAAGTCTATTTTTCAAGAATAAAAAATTTCCTAGGTTGTTAAACTGAATTTGAATATTACCTTGAAGTTTGAAATTTACAGGGATTGATGTCAAATACCCATAATTTTTGTGAGATTTTGAGCCTTATAGAGCATATATTCTTTTTCATGCTCACTTTATTGATTATGAGTGTGTCAACACTGAATTGTTATTCTAGAACTTGCCTTGATTATACATGTCGAGGCTACATTATTGATTTGATATACTGAGATGATAAAGGCACCAGGTTTTAACCCATTCACTCCACTAAAAAGCCTACCTTCACAAATTAACCCTTAGTGAACCCATTTGATCTTAACAACCCCTTTTTTATTGATTTACCCGCTAATATTAACCCAAAACCCTATGTATTTGTTATCACCATTCTTTTAACTACCCTTCTATCAAGAATTGATTTGATCAGTTGCCGAATTAGTTTATTTCAGTTGATAAAGTTTTCTTTATTATGTTTCTATTTGATTTGTTCTTAAAAAAATGATCGAAAAATCAAAGTATATCCAGCATTGGTAGTATAAAAAGTGAGCTTCTGCATTTAAATTTCAATTATCAAGGAAAAAGCTCGTAGTATTATTAGTTTCAAAGTTTCAATTGATGTAATAATTTATTTTCCAGTTCATTGTTTTTAGTTAGGTAATTTATCAAGTCAATATCGATTATAAACCTTCTAATTCAGCCTTTATCCACACCTTTAACCTAAGCCCCGTTACAACCCTGTTAAAGACCTTTTTGATTTGTGTATCATCTCATATTACAGTGGAGGAGATTTGATTTTCAGGCAAGCCTGTGGGATTAACTTTTCAAGTTCGACTGTTGAGTGCTTAATTGTGAACCTTAAAACACTTTGAGTGATTTGAGTGAATCTTTAGTGAGGATGTCAATCCTTGGTGGTTTTAAATTAAAAGTAATCATTTAGATAAGGGGAGACACCTATGTTTTCGTGCTACAAACGTATGACTTAGAATTGTTTGAATCTTTAAGAGTCTTTAAGTTAAATTATCCATGTATAAATTATCTATGAATTATGATGAGGCATTATTGATAGGAATTGTGAATTATGGAAAGTTCGTTTTAATTGAAAGTTGAGAATTTTGCTTGAGGACAAGCAAGAGCTTAAGTATGGGGGTATTTGATAAACCATAAAAGTAACATATTTTAACCCCATATTTAGCATGCTTTTGGATGATTTAGCCCTTGATTTATGTAAAAAAGTGCTCTCAATCCTTTCTTTTCATGTTTTATACTTAGAAAAGCACCCGAGGACGAAAAGAATGAGAATCGGGCTTAAAACGGGCCAATTTGGGCCAAAGTGGAAATTGAAACGGCCTGAACTTCAAGCCACACGATTGTGCCTCGAAAATTAACTAAGACACGGCCATGCCATGATTTACACGACCGTGCCCTAATCGACAGAATCGAGACACGGCCTGAAGACGATTTACACGGGCATGTACCATGGTCGTGCCCCTGTCGTGAAAAAGAGGAATTGTACTCAGATTTGGATACTTTGAGGCAAAGAAACACATTCCAAAGCCTATTCAAACACCGAGTAGGAAGTATACTTGAATTAGGGCATTTAGAGGCCAAGTAAAAGCATCTCAAAAGCCTATATAAAAAACTTAGAGGCCAACCATCAAAGAAGGCCGAGACATTCAGAATTCAACAGAAGTCGAAACTTTTGTGGGAATCACTCGAAGATGGCCAGTTGATCCATCTCAAGAAGCCAAAATTCTACTCAAGACGGCGAATCTCTCCTTTAATTCCATCAGGAGGTTTTAAGGATTTCTTATGTTTTGTTTTATCTTTTCTCTTGAGATGTTTTCTTTATTTGTTATGAACTAAACCCTTCAGATACCTGAAGGGGATGAAACCTAGATGAATCTTGTTATTGTCTTCTGAATTATATGAAAAATACTTGATTTGTTCTTAATTATGTGTGCTTAATTCTTGTGTTAATGTTTTCGGGATATTAATTCAAGTCAGATGTTCTTAGGTGGAGGAGGAATAGACCCTGCCTAAGAATAGATCTAGCGTAATTAAGCGGAGTCATTCGCGTGCCTAGAGATAGGGTGACGAGATTTTGCCGAATTAGGGTGAAACCTAATATGAGAGTCCATAATTCGATTTACTGCTATTCTAGGGGGTTATTAAGTGAGAAAGAGATTTCCATTAATTAACTTAGGGTTAGACGTTATTCGCCTCGAGAGAGAGGGTTTAATATACGTTAGGGAGTCTTACGGATCAAGTCAAGTGAATAAATCGTATGGTTCAGTGTTAGATAATAAGTGAAGTCTAGGTGGATTCTTCCGATGGTATCATCGTGATCAACTGAGTTTCTCTTCAAGTTATTTCCCAATTCATTCTTTTTGTCTTTGCATCTTAGTTTAGTAATTAATTAGTTAATCAACCAAATCATTTAATATTTAGGCTAAATAATAGAAAGAAAGTAAGTATTAGTACTTTTAGTTCTTTTAGGTTCAATAATCCAGTCTTGCCTAAGCTATACTACTGTTCGATAGGTACACTTGCCTTAAGTCATTGTCAGAGTTAGTTTCCAGGTTCGATTATTCTCTTTATAAATTTTAAAACTCGACAAGTTAAGACACGATCACTGGGCTTAAGCCCTTTTTAGTATCAGTGGCAGTTGGGCCTTAGCCCATTACAGTATCATTATCAGTCATGCATAGGGCCTTAGCCCATCACAGTATCAGTAACAGATATACAGTATTCAATAACAAAGTCCTACCCAACTAGCCTCTACACACCATCTCTATCTAACCTTACACTCCATGTGGGGATTAAATCAACTCACCCATCCCTACACTCTAGATAGTACCGAATGCGGCACAAACAGTAGTTTGCAGCTGAGCTGCCAGTATATTAGGCTTAAGAGCCTTTCAATACACTTCCTCCAAATAATATTATCCCAACCCAATGCAATGCAATATATAATAGATGACATGCTATTAGGTGATTATCAGTACATACACTCAATTCAGTTTACATGCAAATTATTAACATGCTCAGTACATATATCATACAAGCAGTTTCACACTTTTAGGGGTCTAAATAGTGCTTACCGACCCTACAGTAGGTTCACAGTCAACTTGGGCGACCCATGCAACCTTAGCAATCAATTCAGTGAAAATGGGCTCACACGCCCATGTGGCTTGGCCTACCGTGTGGGCCCACACGCCCGTGTGGCCCATACGGCCTAAATTTACCTTAGCTATATGATCCTGGCCTAAAATCCTACACGCCTGTGTGGCCTTCATAGCCTAAATCAGTCCAGTCCGTGTGTCGCACACGGCCTACTTGGCCATCACACGGCCATGTCCTGCTGCGCACGACCTGGCCTTGTAGATCACACGCCCGTGTCCCATCACACGGCCTACCACACGGGCGACCATACGCCCGTGTCGCATCGAAAGTGAAGTTTTTAGCTTTCGCTAAAACCTCTTTTTCTATGTTTTCGGGTACACACCTTATCATTTTCGCTCCTAAACGTAATTCCATATTTCTAGAACCTATGATTCACATTACCAAAGCCAATTTTAGCAGCACATTCGCAAACCAACTCGGGAGTATTCACAGCATCATCTTAGAATCATCAAAAAAAAAAACATGGTCACTTACTGAATAACGAACCAATATCCCTGTCGTTCAAGACCCCACCGAGGCACTAATCGTTGCCTAATCCTCGCCTAAATCGACAGAACCAAAACAGCCCTCTTTTAAAAACTAATTTTAAAATAACAGAATAATGATAAAATGAGTACTTACCAAACGATCAGGATTACGCGCAGCACAAAACAAAGAAGGTGAGCTTGAGTAAAACAGTGAAAAAGATGAGAGGGAGGGAGAGGTCGAATTTTGACAAAGAGAGGGGAAGAAGAGAACAGAATTTTGCAAAAAAAAAAAAAATTAAACGAAAATATTCTGATAACCCCCTATCCCAATTCCCCTTACTTTTCTCCATCCAACACCCCACTATACCAATGCAGAGAATTGAACACAAGACCTCCATCTCACCAACACTCCACTTATCTATCATACCAGCATACCCATTCTGTTAATTACTTACCATCTTTTATTTAAAAACCTATCAACCAAAGATTGGGCTTTACTAAAAAAAAACCAAAATTTACCCAAGTCATGGCTTGAACTTGGGACCGCCCACACACACCCAGAACATTTAACCACTCAAGCAGACAAATATTTATGTCACATATTCGCAAAAACAAAAATTTAAATTTTGAGGCGTTACATGCCAATGCAGAATACAAATACCCATAATATGCATTCAATCATTCTAATTCATTATACAATTAAATAAGATAGTTTAATATCAGAGTAAGTATTATAGTGCACATATTATTATGTTGCTCACAGATCAGTCTCAGAATATTAGGCGGTTCTTAAATTATCAAATTCAAGCATTCGTATGTTAAAAAGGACATTATCAGTGTTAAGTAACACTTTCAGCCTCGAAAATAGGTTTCGGGCCCTAATAACATGCCACACGGCTAGGTCACAAGTCGATGTACCTTGTCCGTGTGGTTTCAAAGCATAAACAGTGAGTTACACGACCTGGACACACGTTCGTGTCCCTGGCCGTATGGCTTTGAGCCACAAACAGTGAGTTACACGGCCTGGCTCATGCCCGTGTCCCTGGCTGTGTGGTCTTGTACCACAAACAGTGAGTTACATGGCCTGGGCACATGCCCGTGTCCTTGGCCGTGCAAACTCTGTACTAATATGACCATACATGGCCTAGACACACGGTCGTGTACCTTGCCCGTGTGGCCCCAAGTCGATGAATAGTGAGTTACACACCCAATCACGCGGCCTACCACACGGCTGTGTGGCTCATACGGTCTAGCCACATGCTCGTGTACCCTGCTGTGTAGCGTCAATAGCCACCATTTGTAGCGACTGAAACTCGCAAAACCTAAGGTTTTTGGTACGCATGTGGAGAAATTTCAAAGTAATAACAACGCAAAAGATCCTTGGAGCCTAACATAATCATACGGTAATAAATTTAGCCATTTAATTAGCAAAATTTCCAAACCACGTGCTTAATGCTTATGTCGAAAGTTTCAACACAAAATCTTCGACGGAAACAAACTCACCGAAACTTCAGCAACGACTTCGGAAGTTTTCGAGTTTCTATTCCTTAATGCTAATATTCTCGCCTAATAGAAAACAAAAAATCATTTATCAGAGATTCTCGATCTCACAGAATACTCAATTCCTTGCAAGTCACTGAAACAAAAGTAATCCGCGAAAACCTTTACATTGACAGTTACTTACCCGATAACTTTCTGACCAATAACTAACAACAAATTTTTCGTTCGTCCCATATCTCCCACAAATCCTATTAGCAACAAAAATTTAAATCACAGCGAAAGAGAATCAAAAGAAAATGGACGGGAAGAAGAAAAGAAAGAAAAAAATAAAGTAAAAGAAACTAACGTTAATTAAATTCCTAACTTCCAAGCAGATTTCTAGTATTTGGCAAAAATTTTCCTATTGGTTCCATTCAAGACTTGAATATGGAACCTAACAAAATACAGATAGATGCTTAACCAATGAACCAGCAGGCTCATTCTTGACACAATTTCACACTGAATTGAATTTAACCAGGTAACGTATGACTAAGGGTTGATTTTAAGATAACAAAACTTTTAACGACGCGACTCGAACTCCAGACATTAAACACAGAAGTAGAGCCAGAACCACAGATACAGAATTCTAATTACTGCAAATTCTCACAATAAAGTTCCTAAAGTTTCAGGGTGTTACAGGTTAATTCGGTTAATACTAGTTCAGTTTGGTTAAGCATTCGAACACCCCTAACTATAATAGATGATATACTACTAGATAATATAATAATATAATTTATAACTATTACTAAAACTATTAATATGTATATATAATTATTATTATATTATAGATTATAATAAAAGATATAGTATTACATAGAGGAACCAAAATTTTAGGCCCGTTTGCTAGGTCCAGCCCGAAAAATGGGCCTAACATTTTGCCCAAGCCGGTCCGAATAAAAATGTTAAAACCCGAGCCCGGTCGCCTATATTAATTTTTATATTATTTATTATATAATTTTTAAATATATATATATATACACCAAAAATACTAACAACATTAAAGTAAATATTTCGGACAAATTGAAAATAAATTTAAATAAATATTTATATATATATATATATATATATATACTTAAATAGCACTAAGATAGGTACAACTTAACAAGCAGACGCCTCTAAAAACAATACAACAATAAACAACAAAATAATAGCAACGTTACTTCAAAAAAAAAATAGTGGCAATATAATAGTGAAAACATAACAAAAAAATAGCAAAAAAGAGAGTAAAAAAACAAGAAAAAAACATCATTTTTTTGCATAGTCGAGCCAGGCTAGGCCCGAGCCAAAAAAACCTTACCTGAGGTTCGACTCTTTTTCTAAATGGGCATTTTTTTTGGCCAAGTCTATTTTTCGGGTCTATATTTTTACCCAAACTCTCCCACTTTTCTGGCGGGCCTTTGAGCCTGGCCCATGGACAAGTCTAGTAGTACATAATATAATAATATATTTTAAAACTATTAATAAATATATATATATAACTATTATTATATTATAAGTTATAATAAAAAAATTATAGTATCAATAGTTATGGGTAATTTAGTATATTACAAGACATGTCTATAACTAATAATACATAAAATGTTATTAAAATTTTAATATCTTAATAAAATATTATTTTTTTAAATTAGATTTTGAATTGAGTTTTAATTTTTAAAATTGTATTTGATATTGGGTTTAAATTCTTTTTATTGTGGACATAAGATTTGGACTATAATTAATTTATTTCAAGTTTGATTAATAATGAGTATATTATTTGAGTTTGAACTTAGTACAATATTTTCAGTTTTAGAATAAATATTTTAGAACGTGAGTGCTAGGTTTATAAATTTAATATAAAAAATCAAATTTATTCAACTGTTAATATAATATAAAATAATAAACAATAAAAGATATTTTCTTCAATTCATGTTCATGTCATATAATAAATTTTATATACAGTTAGCATTTTAATTATTTTATATGAAATAACCCTATTAAATGTAACATCCCTCACCCGTGTCTAACTCCGAAACAGGGTTCGAGGCATTACTGTACTTCAACATTCACAATCATTTAAAAATCGGGTTACCAAACTTCGCCCAAAATTAAAACTTTTCAAACAATGCCAATATTCCAAGGATAATGGCTCGATAGTGTGATGCTGCCTCCGACGATCTCCAACCCTGAGCTGACCTGACAAAACTAAAAGAAATGGAAAGGAGGGAGTAAGCTTTACGCTTAGTAAGCTCGCATGAAAATAATAAGCATTGCGATAACATGCTATTTTCATATTCTTCCTAGTTATTCAAATTCAAGTTAAGCTGTTTTCTTAAGTCACGGTCATTAAATTATTTATATCTGGAGCTATGGAACTCCAAATTAAGATCCGTTAATTTTTCCTGAAACTAGACTCATTTATCTTCTTAACATTAAATTTTCAAAATTTTTTCTTAGCCAATTAGTACAGTTTATTCATTAAAATTTTCCCTATTTCACTGTTTGACTATTCTAACCTCTCTTCACTACGAATCAATTTTCTCCTTGTACAGAATTTAGATGACCTCCTTATTTAGTTCATTTGAAACTAGACTCATTCAGGATTTTATTCATATAAATTATATCTCATAATTATTTTTTTAAAATTTTTAATAATTTTTCCAAGGCAAAACAGGGGATCACATAATCATTCTGAACCAGTCTAACAGAAATTTAAATATCTCAAAATATAAAATTCTTTTGTTTACACCGTTTCTTTTATGTGAAAATAGACTCATTCAGATTTAATTTCATATCTCATTCAACCTCTAATTAAATTTTCACCATTTTTAGTGATTTTTCAAAGTCACACAACTGCTGTTGTCCAGTACTGCCTTCATGCTAATTTCACCTTTTTCATGATTTTCTTGTATTCACTTTCATTTTTACACATATGCACAAAAACATAGTATAACTTAGCATATAACTATCATTTGATCATAGGCACATCTCACTCATTTGCATCCTTACAATTGATGCATCATAACCCAAACACTTTATTCAACATATAAATCATACAATAATAATTTCATACACATACCTGTATTATTTGTTCATACGATTCTCTAATTAGTTTCATACCTGCACTTCACTTATACAAACAATTTCATATTCACACTTACTCATATAAATGCATCAAACACAATGTTCACTTTCACATTATTATCACATAATTAAATCCTTTTCACATTCAATCACTTTTCATTATATCAATTCAATACCCGTTGAACAATTCAATACCCGTTGAACTATACGGAATACTAAAGGATACGCGGAATAAGGCACTGAGTGCCACACTGTAATATAGCCGAAGCTACCACTGTAATGTAGCCGAAGCTACCACTGTAATGTAGCTGAAGCTACCACTGTAATGTAGCCGAAGCTACCACTGTAACACTAGGGTTACCCTCGGGCTTGCTCACACAAGCTGTTAGTTCAAGGTTAATATACAGTGCTGCTCACACAAGCTGTCAGGTGTCTGCAACACATGCACGATCACCCAGCCACTGATATAACACAATGAACCAGCACCCAGGGACCACTTTCACACTGATAACACTGAAATTCATAGTGACATGTCACTTGTATCCTAATCGTTTCTTAAGGTTCAATCGGGACTTTTTCACACTTATTAACACTTAGTCAATATTCACTTAATTACTTGTCTCATGATAACACTAATTCACAATTGCTCATAACATTCATAATCATAGAAGTCGCATTTAAGTACAATATTTCAATGCATTTCCATGTACCATAGACATATTTTAAATCAATTTATAAACTTGGCACATTAAACATTTAATTTAACATAATTCAATTAATTCACTAATTTAGCTTTCAAATATAAATTACAACATTATTACATTATTATTAACACACCAACTTACTTATCGAAATCTCATCAGGATTAACCGTGTAGTAACTCACACAACCCATGTAATATTAATTTAACATTCAATTCATGTAACATTAATTTGCCATTCAATTTCACATGGCACAACAAACATCACATTTTCCATACCATACATACCATCCATCAACTTCTCCTAAACATATTAAATCATACAATTTATGCCATATCAATAGAGAATTACAATTCAAGTATGCTATTGCATTATTATTAACACACGAACTTACCTCGGATCCAGAAATGGCAATTTACCAACTTTTTCGATTTTCGATTTTCCTCCCGTTCTAGGTTCAAGCTCATTCTTCAGGGTCTAAAACATCACATTTCACTTATTTAATTAATTTATTACTCAAAACAGTCCCTAACTCAAACTTTTACAAAATTACAATTTTGCCCCTAAACTTTTCAAAAATTACACTTTTACCCCGAGGCTCGTAAATTAAACTTTATTCCTTTTTCTTATGTTTTATGACATGATGAACATTTTTCCCTTCTATGGAAACATCAAATTATCACTCTAACATGTACTTATGAACATTAGGTATTTTTGCCGATTTTGTCGTTTTACTTGTTTTCACTTAAAATTGCTTAGTAAAAGTTGTTTAACATAATTCTAAGCTTCATATTCTGCCATAAAACATCAAAATAAACACATTTCACCTATGGGTATTTTTCCAAATATGAACCCTAGGTTAAATTATTGCTAGAATAAGCTAAATCAAGTTACCGGGACTCCAAAAAAAAAAAACATTAAAAACGGGGCTTGGAATCACTTACTATGGAGCTTAGAAGCTTGAAACAAACCCTAGATATGGAGAACCCTTGTAATTTCATCCTAATGAAGAAGATGGACATATTTGGCATTTAAATTTTGTTTTTAATTCATTTAATTCACTAAATTACCAAAATGCCCCTTAAAAAATCTTTTGAAACATACCCATCCATGTCCATTTTTATCCACCAACTTAACCAATAGTATAATTTCATTTAAGGACCTCCAATTTAAAATTTCATAACAATAGGACACCTCTAACATGTAGAAATCAACTTTTCACTTTTTACAATTTAGTCCTTTTGACTAAATTGAGTGCCCAAACGTCGAAATTTTCGAACGAAATTTTCATGAAATCTTTCTGTGAAATTGTAGACCATAAAAATATAATAAAAATATAATTTTCATTGTCGGATTTGTGATCTTGAAATCACTGTTCCGACTAGGCCCTAATTCGGGATGTTACATTAAATTATATAATTTATGTTTTTTATAACGCAAATCTAAATTGTATTGTCCTCATATAAAAGTAAAGTGAATTATTACATTCGAAATTAAAATATCTATAACTTAAAAAATTCAAAATCATTTGAATTCGTTAGAGCCTGTCAGCTCGATTTAAGCCCATATCTAAAAAATCTAAGTTCAAGGAAATATGAGCCCGAGAAGGCCCAAGCCCAAGAAAATTTGAGGTCTTGATGATTCAAGAAATTGAATTATGTGAGACTGTTATACTAAGGAATGATAGAACTTAAACTACTTGTTATATTGGAGTAAAGATAGTGAATTTACAATTTGTAAACTTAGAGAAACCAAACCAAATTGCATAAACAATCTTGATGTTTTATTTTATTTTTCTATGTTAGTCATTATAATCACAGTCAAAGTGCCCACTACAGCCGAATCCTCCTTTCAACGTTCTATTTTATAAGTTACCATAAGTAATTGGTAATTGTTGATTTCCAATTATAGAATTTAAGATATTAATTAAGATTTTACCCTTGAAAAAAAAAAATTCCTTTCCTTTCAATGGGGGAATAGCGAATTTTTTATTTATTGAGGTAGAAGGATGCCTGGATTTGGGCAGGATCATTTTAATAAAAAATTTACTGAAAACAAAAAGAAAGAAAAATTTAGTGAATAAGGTTAAAAGCCCTCATAATGGTAGGATTGACAATGCTGAAACCTCCATCCAGAACAAGGTTGAGCCCACTCACATAATTCGCTTCATCACTAGCCAGGTGTAACGCTGCATAAGCCAATCCCTCTGGCTTCAGAATTTCCCCTTTCAGATTGCCCATTGCTGTTAGTGATTGTTCCATGTTTCTCACCTCTGTTTCATTTGGTGCAATCATTGGAGTGGCAACTCCATATGGCGATATACAGTTCACTCTTATCCCATAATGCCCAAGCTCAGCTGCCAAGTTCTTAGTCAGGCCTAAAACTCCATATTTCGACACTGCATAGGCATTGCATGATAGCAGCCCTGCGATTGCAGTACAAGCACTAGTTGTAAAAAGTATGCATCCTTTGCGCTGAGGCGCCATCACCCTGGCTGCATGTTTGGCTCCTAGGAGAGAACCCACAAGGTTTACCCCAATAACTTGGTCTATTTCTGACTTTGTGATATTTAAAATGGTGCTTAATGTACGGTCCAGGATGCCTGCATTGTTATGCATTACGTCGAGTTTCCCGTACTTGCTGATTGTGGTGTCAGTGAGGTTGCGGATATCATCTTCGTTCGTCACATCACAGTGAATGTAGCAAGCACTTTCGCCCAGCTTTCTGGCAAGGGCTTCTCCTTTGTTGTCCTGGATATCATCGATGACCACCTTGGCAACGTTCTCATGGAAAAGGCATGCTGTACTTGCTCCAATGCGCTTGCCCTCCTGTTATAATCGCCACTTTCCCTGCTAACCTGAAATGAAACCGTAATAAAAAGCAACAAATAATGTAACAACAAGCTCAAGAGAAAATGAAAATAATCGATTTTGTTCTTCTACAGAAAAGCAACTGAGTCTCCTCGACCCCAAAAGGACACCGACAGAATTGTATATAAATACCAGCAATTTGGCAAGAACTGTAACTAGAGCTTTTAGGAAAATTTTAATACCTTTTAAGGGGTGAAATCAAAGAAGTTATATTGGTCATCTCTTCTTGATAAGAAATCTGAAATCAAGCAGAGAATAGGAACAAATGAGAGGTGGTTGGTTTTTTATTCATCGTGAGCTCTATATATAACACTAACCGAAGATAAGTGGGATGAAAACGTGACCTGGTAGCAACATTTGTAAAGTCAAAATCTTGGATACTGATAAAATAATATAGCATTTTGTATTAAAGATGAATGAATATCAGCAAATTACAAAGGACAACCAAAGGTCCAAAACAACAAACATACATTGAAACCAAAAGGGTCGGCAACATTGGAAAAAAGGTGTTTGTTGGTTCCTAGCCAAGTGCAAAATGAAAGAATTACGTTAAAATTCTACCAAGTATGAGAGACAGAAACTTGGGAATACGAGAAAAAGAAATACAAGTACACATAATAATTTTACAAAATCAGATAACCCCAAGTTTAAAACCACCTTAAAAGTTTAATTTTGTTATCAATTTCAACCACTTCAATCCAAATAAATATCTCATACTTAAAAGTAAAACAACAAAAAAAGTCTAAAGTAACTTTTATATAAGTTTTAGTATTTTTTGAAATTTTAAAATTTAATTCTTATATTTTTTTATTCATATTCATTTATAATTTATGTTCGAGTTGTGTGACTATTCTTCTAATACTGTCGTAGCTAAGGTTCAAACTTGCATCTCCTTTTGGGGTGCAATATGTTTTACTATTACACCTTACTCTTGTAGGTTAGTCCTTAAATTTTTTATTTTTAAAATTTTAATCTCATATTTTTTCAGATTTCAAAATTGAAATTTAACTGTTAATATTGTTAAATTTTTTATTAAATTCGCTAATTATATTGACATATTTTTTAATTATAAGACTATTAAATAAATATTTTTTATTTTAAAATGCCACACTAACAAATTTAAGTTTAAATGATGATAGAAAGTTAGAAGAGAAAATGTTTGGATAAACATTTCAAACTGTTAATATTGCAGCAACGTTTGGATAAACATGGTTGATGATGAGCTTAAATGATGATAGAATGTTGAAGAGATATCTAGAAAGAGAGATTGCGGTGATATTCTTTAACATTATCTTCGATTAGTGTTATATATACAGCTCCCGATGAATCAAAACCCAACCGCCGATCATTTGTTCCTAACTGTGCTTGGTTTCAGATTTCTTATTAGGTAGACATGAGTAGTGTAGCTTCTTTGATATCACCCCTTAAGAGGTACTCCCACAATCTCTAGTTTCAGTTCTTCCCAAAGTGCTGGTACACATATGCAACTCTGTTTCTGTCCCTTTGGTGTCGAGGACATTCAGTTTGACTTTCTGTAGAAGAAGGGACATATACCATAATCGGTTGATTTCATTTGCTCTTGGTATTTTTGCTTTTTACAATGGTTTCGTTTCAGGTTAGCAGGGAAAGTGGCAATTATAACAGGAGGGGCAAGCGGCATTGGAGCAAGCACAGCATGCCTTTTCCACGAGAACGGTGCCAAGGTGGTCATCGCTGATATCCAGGATAACAAAGGAGAAGCCCTTGCCAAAAAGCTCGGCGAAAGTGCTTGCTACATTCACTGTGATGTGACGAACGAAGATGATATCCGCAACCTTACGGACACCGCCATCAGCAAGCACGGCAAACTCGACATAATGCATAACAATGCAGGCATCCTGGACCGTACCTTGAGCACCATTTTGGATGTGACAAAGTCAGAAATAGACCAAGTTATTGGGGTAAACCTTGTGGGTGCTCTCCTAGGAGCCAAACATGCAGCTAGGGTGATGTCGCCTCAGCGCAAAGGATGCATACTTTTTACTGCTAGTGCTTGTACTGCAATCGCGGGGCTGCCATCAGGCAATGCGTATGCAGTGTCGAAACATGGAGTTTTGGGACTGACTAAGAACTTAGCAGCAGAGCTTGGGCATTATGGTATAAGAGTGAACTGTATATCGCCATATGGAGTTGCCACTCCAATGATTGCACCAAATGAAACAGAGATGAGAAACCTGGAACAATCGCTAACAGCAATGGGCAATCTGAAAGGGGAAATTCTGAAGCCAGAGGGATTGGCTTATGCAGCGTTATACCTGGCTAGTGATGAAGCGAATTATGTGAGTGGGCTCAACCTTGTTTTGGATGGAGGTTTCAGCATTGTAAATCCTACCATTATGAAGGCTTTTAACCTTATTCATTAAAATTTTTTTTCCAGTAGTTTTTTTTATTAAAATGATCCTTCCTTAATCCAGGCATCTTTCTACCGTAATAATAAAAAATTTAGAGATCTTAAACTCTAAGCATCAAATTATTTGTTTGGTATGTGATAGTTAAATTAAATTAGTATTAATTTTGATTTTTGAAATCAAGTAGTGTATTTTAATAAGAAAATAGAATAAATTATTAAAAACACAACCTCTAACTAAATGGATTAACAAAACAACTCAGCAACTAATGGAATCTCAAAGGCTTAATATTATGATTCACAAATTGAATTATTTTATTGAGTTAATTGTTTACTTGTAAATAAGTTTTGTTAAAATTGTATACCACATTCAAGAAATTGGACTTCTTAGCTACCATTGTCAAATTTTACGTAGACGCAATCCAATTTCAAGTATTAATAAATAATAACGTGAAGCTTTAATTAACTCCATTTTAATTTTAATTTCTTGTATCCAACATTCAAACATCACTTTTTGCCCATTAATTTGACTCTCTACCAAACCACAAGTTTTCCATTTTATGATTCTTCTCTTCAAATCCCATTTCCACACCTCTCATTAGGGTTTCTTTTCTTCACTGTTATTATTATTTTATACATATGTTTTCTATTTTCTATCATGTTCATTTCTTTTAACTTTTATGTGTGTTGAGATATTTTTAGATTAATATTTCAACACTTTCTTAAATATTACAAATCCATAATATATAGTAGCTCGATTTTGATTTTTTTAATTAATTTTTTATTTTTATCATATTATTAAATTTACATTTAAAATAATTATAATATTTAATTTAAATTAGTTTAAAAGTGAAATAAAATAGAAGTTGTGCACATTAAAAATTAATTAGAATTTAAATCACATTTATTAATTAAAAAAGCTGTCTTTTTCTTCTTCTTTTTTTTTTTTGTATTCTTCATGTCTATTTGTCGGCCCATGTTCGTGATTCATGGTTGTCTCTCCCAACATTGTTGTCTTCAAAGTTCAAACTTAGGTCCTCCCTTTGGAAATGCAATATTCCTTACTATTACACCCAACCACTTGTTATTATTTAAATAGAACTTTAATCATAAAATATAAGGAAAAAAGGTTGGTAGTTAAAAAATTTTGACCTAAACAAAAGTTGGACTAATTTTATTTTTAAAAAACAATTGTTTTAATTTTATTGATGTAAAATAGAGTTACTATTTGAATAGAACTCTAAGCATATTAATTATCACTTAATTAATATTAGAGTTAATTAGTTATTATTTTAAATAATATTACTTTGCATAAATTACAAATTAAAACTACATTAGTTAAAAATACTTTAACTATTATTTGAAAATTTTCTATTATAATTTTGAATTGATAAGTTAATATATTTTAATTATATTCAATAATTCAAATAAAAATATTATTTTATGCTAAACTTAAAATCACATGCAACGCATGTGACATTAGAAGCTAATGTTACTAAAATCATAAAAAGTATTTAATGTTGAATTCATAAAATAAATAAATAAAATTAGACATGCATATGTGATTAAAACCATATGTGTAGAATATAGGTACTGGTTTAAAATAACATACAACAAATAATATGCAATATTTACAAAATTAAAAAGAAAAAAATAGTTTAAGCTTTGAGTAAAAAGAAATTAAAAGGCAAATACTTCAATTTAAGAATAATAAATGCACTCTAATTGTTTATCATGGTATTGTTATTTTCTATTGCACATAAAAAATTATCATGTTGGTGAAAGGAAAATTCAGTATAAAAATCCAATTCTAAAAATTAAATATCAAGTTGCCTTGTGACATCAACTTAATCAATTGTATTATATAAAATATAAAAGATAAAAACATCATCAAAATAATATAATAATCATTTAATCTCTTTTCTATCTGAATTGGTACCCCATTAATTCATGATATCAACTCAGTCAAAAGTTAAGATAATAGTATAGATATTTAATATATTAATTTAAACTTTTTTATTTTAATAATTTTTTTCCATTGACAATGATCCTTGTTATTAACTTTAACTATTCCAATAAGAAATACATGTATCTTTTCTTTGTCCTCGATCTTTCAATATCTAATAGAAACGCTGCCTAAATAGCTTCTTATTCATATAATTTTAATCGGAAGCTAATTAACAAGACGGGCAAGAATTTGCTTAGCAAAATTTTGTACTTACGAGTCATCGGGGTATTGGAACATACGGAACGACGGATTGACAACAGTAAAGCCGCCATCTATGAACAGATTATGCCCACTCACATATCTTCCCTCCTCACTTGCTAGGTAAAGTGCTGCATTTGCTACATCTTCGGCCTTAAGATACACACCCTTTAGGTTAGCCAACGCACTCATCGCTTTCTCCAGCTCTTCATCATTAACCCCCACGAATCCCGTCGCTAAAGGCGTTGCCAGAGCGTAGGGAGACAAGCAGTTCACTCGGATCCCAAATTGCCCTAGCTCAACTGCAGCATTTCTGGTGAGTCCCAGCACAGCATGCTTTGAGGCACAATACGCATGTGTTGCAGCAGCACCAACGGTGGAGCTTACGCTTGAAGTGGAAATTATGCTACCACTTCGAACAGGGACCATCACCCTAGCGGCGTGCTTGATCCCTAGGAAAACCCCAGTTACGTTTACACTAAGAACACGATCGAAATCTGATTTATCATAGTCGATTATGCGAGCCTTGTCAGCATCAGCGATACCGGCGTTGTTGAACATTATGTCTAGCTTGCCATGGGTGGCGACTGCTTTGTCAACAGCATTTTTTATTTGGTCTTCATCAGTGACGTTGCAATGCACGTAGGAACAGTTTGAAGAGCCTATGTCCTCACAAACGGAATGGCCCAAATCATCTTGGATATCAGCAATCACAACTTTGGCTCCATGGTGCGCAAACACTTTAGCAGTGCATTGCCCAATACCACTAGCTCCTCCTGTAATTAGTGCTACCTTCCCTTCCAGCCTGCACTTGATGGTTGAATAGTAGTAAGATTAAGTCTGTATTTTCATTTTCTAAAGATGAACTTCAGTAATTACAACTCGTTTCTCCTTTGGAGAAGGCTAGTCCATCCCCAAGGGTCTCATTCTTTTACCTAGAAGATGGATCCGACAACCTTGACTCAGGTCAAATGAGCTCCCACCAGGGGCAATGCGAAGGGGTGGCATGGGGCCGACCCCCTAAAAGGTAAAATTACTATTTAGATATTTAAATTTTTTTAAAAATTTTAAATTAGTAAAGATAAAATTACACTTTGACCCCCTAAAATTATAAAAATTTAATTTAATCATTTATAAATTATAATAATATAAATAATAAAAATTAAAATATCATCCAACCCCTAAAAAATTATTCCCTTGGCTCTCCCAACTAATTTACTTACAGGTTGGCAACCGGGGGAAGAGACTAGGTGGAACTTAAGATTTGTACTCAAAAACCAACTATTGAGTTTTCATAACTCATTTTAAGATGTTAATTTCAGTAATCACAGTTAAATCCTGACAACCTCAATATAAAAAAAAAAAATCAAAATAGTGCAGAAAAATACGTAAGGACGAGGAGAGGTGGAACAGTGGGATCTTTAACATCATTCTGCTATTACAGAATTGCAAACAACAAAGAGCTTCTGCTTCATTTTTTACCAATCCAAACCCTCAAATCTAAACTCTAGGAACAAAGATTAACATATATAAATGAGAATTTGATACCAAAGGAGAAGTTACATTAACATCTGATAATCAGCAAAACATCCAAAGAACAAATAAGATTACAGATTAAGATTGATAATAAAAAATGAGTCAACTAAGAGATACTCTCACCTCTTTGTGACTGCTGAGATAAAAGATGCAGCAGCTGCGCTTGCCATTGTTTCCTACAATTCTTTGACAATGCAGATGAGAAAGCCGACTCTTATAAGACTCCGTCAACGGCTTGTTGTCTTTTAATAGTACTTGAGGAGCAACAGGGAGATGTCCGCATGTCTACAAATATCTCGTATTTTCTTTGAAAGTTATATATTCAGTTTTTTAAATTTACTATAATTTTAAACATTTTATATTGTAAAATTATTTCCTCCTCCTTTGTTTTTAAGAAAAAATGTCAAAAAAGTCAAATGTTGATTTCTAGAAAAGAAACCACTTGCATCATTGGTTTGTTCAGTACCATTATTTATATTTATGTACACGTAAATATATTCATAAAATAAATATATTTATGTAGAGTTGTGATTAATTGTGGGTGTTCTCCAAAAAAAAAATCATAAAATGTGCTTTATTCTTATGAATGACAATCAAACCCTTAATCACATAAATAAAAGATAATATAAACAACCATCACATTACATTTTATATTTAAAACTGAAGTATTAATATTGATACAACAAAGTAACAATAACTAATAACTTAGTGAGTTTCAAGTATAGTTGCACTATATCAAGGTCCAAACCTTGTGTACAAACTCTTCCCTTAAATTTTATATAATTATGTATATCATTGATAAAATATTTCATAATAATACTACATTGAATATTTCTACAAGACTAAAGCATTGATAATATTTTTGCTATAATTATCATCTTAATTGTAATCATGTAAAATAAAACTTAATAAATTTTATTATTTTAATAAAATTTCAAATTATAATTCACAATAGATTATTTAATAAAATTAGAAAAACGCTATATTCTAACGGGACATTGGTTAGTAATTAAAAAAAGCTTATGTACTATAAACATCATTATTGATCCTAAGCCTTCTTTTGGATCGAAAAAAGAGGCTTGGGTTTGAATAATAAAATGACAAAAGCGATGAATTGTTAATTGGTGGGTGGCCGGTTGAAGCATCTACCTCACTGACTTTTGATAAGAAAAATATTACTAAATTCAAGATGCATTAATGGTGAAGTGCTGCGAAACGACAAATATCATATGGGGGGAATCTTCTTTGGTGTCCAAAGCATCTTTCCTTCTTTTTTTTCTTAATAAAAAAATTACATATGTTTTTCTAGAAACTATTGTCATTTTCTAATCAACCTTAAATAATTGATGTTTTTAGGAATGGGATAATCTTATTAGATGTTTGAAGTGAATTATAAGAATCGAATTTAATATTTAGATAATGTTTGAAAATTTGGTTAATGATTGGATTTAAGTGTAATTATTTATAATTACGTATACATAAATGATATATTCGAGTCATATTGAATTGAGCATAATTGAAGTACTCATCTATACTTTCTAATTATTAGTGGAGGTGTGAATTGAAGTAATTACACTAAAATCTAATTATCACACTCATATATTATTTAAATTCAAAGAAATTATTTTTATATATAACAATTATATTATAAGCATGAACATGTATAAGTATTTATGATGGTTATGACATAAAAAATTAAAATTGTATTATAAATATTTAAAATTTTATATTATAAAAATATTTTATGTTCATTTTATAAAGTGATAAAATATATATATATATATATATATAATTTAAATCTTAAAAATTTTAAAATAATGATTCCATTTATAAAAAGTTGTAACTATTATTTATAAATTTATTTAAGTGAACATAACTTACTTATTAAAAATTATGCAATTTTATAGATTTTATAAGAAATTATTTATAGAAAATATATTATAAACTTTATAAATATTAACAGATGCTCGTGCTTGGCAAGAGTCCTCAAGGTAAACAAAACTTGGAAACTAATCTTTATACGCATCTATTAACTTTCCCAATCGTATAATTCATATTGTATTAAATGAGACATATATTAGTTGACTTAAGATTCATGTACTATCACTACAGCAAAACTGACATATAGCGGCGTTTTTAGTGGCGTTTTTATCCAAAACGCCGCAAAATTTAGACTTTAGCGGCGCTAACAGGAAAACGCCGCAAAAGATTGGGCTATAACGGTGTTTTTTATAAAAACGCCGCTAAAGATGACTTATAACGGCGTTTTTTAGAAAAACGCCGTAAAATATTGGACTATAGCGGTGTTTTTTAGAAAAATGCCGCTAAAGATGACTTATAGCAGCATTTTTTCAGTAAACGCCACAAAATATTTTTTTATTTCAACACAGAGACGGCGTCGTTTCAATAACAAAATAAAAATTGGAAAAAGTTAGCGGCGCTTTTTAAAAAAAACGCCGCTAAATATGACTTATAGCGGCGTTTGTTAAAAAAACGCCACAAAATAATTTTTTATTTTAAAACGGAAACTACGTCGTTTCGATAACAACATAAAAATTGAAAAAAGTTAGCGGTGTTTTTTAAATAAACGCCGCTAAAGATGACTTATAGCGGCGCTTGTTAAAAAAACGCCACAAAATAATTTTTTTTTATTTCAAAACAGAAACTACGTCGTTTCAATCACAATATAAAAATTGGAAAAAGTTAGCGGTCTTTTAGAAAAACGCCGCTAAAGATGACTTATAGCAGCGCTTGTTCAAAAAACGCCACAAAATAATTTTTTAATTTCAAAACAGAAACTACGTCGTTTCAATAACAATATAAAATTTGGAAAAATTTCGCGGCGCTTTTTAAAAAAACGCCGCACAGATGACTTATAGCGGCTTCGTTAAAAAACGCCACAAAATAATTTTTTATTTCAAACGGAAACTACGTCGTTTCAATAACAATATAAAATTGAAAAGTTAGCGCGCTTTCTAAAAAACGCAACTAAAGATAACTTAAAGCGCAATTGTTACAAAACGCCACAAAATAATTTTTTATTTCAAAAGCGAAACTACGTTGTTTCGATAACAATATAAAATTTGGAAAAATTTAGCGCTTTTTAAAAAAACGCCGCTAAAGATGATTTATAGCGCGTTTGTTAGAAAACGCGCAAAATAATTTTTTATTTCAAAATAGAAACTACGTCATTTCAATAACAATATAAAATTTGGAAAAAGTTAGCGGCGCTTTTAAAAAACGCGCTAAAGGTGACTTATAGCGCGTTTGTTAAAAAAATGCCACAATATAATTTTATTTCAAAATAGAAACGACGTCGTTTTAATAGAAATATTTTTTATTTAAAAATCAAAACGACATCATTTTCATGTAAATATAAAAAGTGTAAAAAAGTTGCGGTGTTTTTATCAAAAACGCCACTAAGGGTAGCCTTTATTCAACCTATTTGAAAACAAGAAAAAAGCGTTGTTTTGATCATTGCATAATAATTCATTTTAATTTATGTTTCTTGTTTAATTTTTTGCCCTAGTGTTAAGGGTTTAGCATTTAGGGTGTAAGGTGTGGGTCATAGGATTTAGGGTTAATGTTTATAGTTTAAGGGTTTAGTGGTTTAGAGTTTTTGATTTAAGGTTTAGTATTTATAGTTTTAGGGTTTATATGTTTTATAAGGGTTTATGATTGTGGATTCATGGTTTATGGTGTTTCAAGGTTTAGAGTTTATAAAGGTTTATGATTTAGGGTTTTGAGGTTTATAATATTTTAGGGTTTAAAGTTCGTGGTTATGTGTTTAGAGTTTTATAGGTTTTAGGGGTTTAGGGCGGACTTAGGGTTTGGATTTAAACAAACCGGTGTTGTATTGCTCCTTACAATCTGATCCATCATCCAAGTTGTCATCATGTATTATTTTCGAAAACTCATGCAGTACTCTTTCATCCTCTTCGATCTATTATTATTTAACTAATTTTTATATTAATTAATTAAAATAAAATTTATTTGTAATTTAATTTTTAAAATATTCAAAAATTAATGATGTGTACAAAAATTTAGAACTAATAACATTAAAAATATATGTTAAAAATTAAAAAATTAAAATACTATTATCTTAAATTTTAAAAATTTTAAAGATTTCAAAATTTTAAAGTGTTAAATAAATTTTAAAGATTTTAAAATTTATCCAATTCTTTAAATATTACTTAAACTTTAAAATAAATAAAAAATTGGATTAAATCTTTAAATATATATTAGTATCAAAATTTTAGCGGCGTTTTTGTTAAAAAGCCGTAAAAGTAAGAAATAGCGTTTATTAAAAGCATACAAAAATTTATTTTATTTTAGTAAAAAGATATCACTATTTTGGTTGAGTTACAAATCTAATGAATATTTATATATGTCTACTTTTCAATTTTTTAAAATGAAATTTATTTATTAAAGAATAAATCTAATGAATTAAAAGAATACTAACAAGTTACCCATTAGTGTGGCGTTTTTTATAAAAACGCCGGTAATATACGAAAATAACAGAACGACGTCGTTTTCCGCTGAAAGTTTAGTGGCGTTTTAGTCAAAACGCCGCAAAAGTTATGTTTTACCGGCGTTTTAGCCCGAAAACGCCACTAATATATCAAGAGTTTCCAAAACGGCGCCGATTTGGTATATTTTATTAGTGGCGTTTTTATGAACGCCATAAATTGGGGACAAACAATGCTTTTTGTATTTTATTTTGTGTTTATTTAAAACGCCACAAAAGGGATTTAATTTTTCATAAGCGGCGTCGTTCTTTTTACAGCCAAATTAAGGAAGCAAAAACCTTATTTCATTTCGACAGTTCCCCATTTTTTCTAACTTCCGAAAGCCCTAATTTGTTTATCCCCTTTCCAATTCCCCTCCGAATCCCTAATTTCTTGTTCGATTCTGGTGCAATTTCTTCCCCAATTTGATTACCTCGACAAGTTTTCTTAACAACCCAGGTTTGTTTGCTGAATTTGTGCACTTGGGTTGTTCTTTGCTCTTGGTAATTCTCATTGATTGTGTAGTGTGTGATTAATTTTATTCTATATTTTTACTGCTGTTAGGACTCCAGGTAGACGCCAAGATTCGATTGCTTTCGGATAACGTTACGCCACAAAGAAGATTGAGGTGAGTTTTGTCTCTATGTTAACGAATGATTTGATTGAGGCGGGTTCAGGAATTTTCTCGAATCGGGTTTTTACTAATCGGATTGAGTTCGGGTTCTGATTACTTTAAGAAAATGCAATCGTTTTAGGCTTTTTGAAGTTCAAGAACAAAGCTGGGTGTTTTTCTTTTTCTGGGTTTAGATTATAGTTTATTGTCGTTCGAGCTTTCGGGTTTTTTTTTGGGGATATAATTACGGGTTTTCGAATATAAATGATGTTATTGTGCTAATGAGATACATCACATCATACATGGGATGATGGTAATGGCATTAAATGTATGTAACAATGTAAGGGAGGGAGGGATAGACAGATGGGTCTTCTTTTGTCTGTTAACTTGACGTGCCCTCAGGAGAAATGTTTGTTTGATATGTGTGGGGGGATTTTTGTATTCTTGCTTTTGTTTTTTTTCTCTGCTATGATCCAATTTATTTGCTCTAATTTAATCTTCATTGAACTCTAATCCAAATTGATGCAGAGGACAAACATTCCATGTTAGCAGCTTAAATTTTTATTTTAGATTATGTTGTATAAGATATAACGTATCATTTAATAGTTAAATTAACGAGAAGGGCCTGATTAATGAACACCTATAGTTTGAATATATAATTAGTAATCGGATCAGAACCAGTGGGATTCAAGTCATTGTTCTATCTCTATGTTTGTGTGTTTATATGTATATGTAGGTGTTAAGATATTACCATGATGATAGCTTTTATGTTATCTTTGGTGAGCTGAATGGAAGAATTGGAGGACTTGTTATCTTTGGTGTTAAGATATTTTGTTTTATTCGGAATTGGAATTTAAGCTTTATCTTGGATGCCTTTTATGATATCATAAGAATCTCTCATTGTGAATTTATGATAATCTTCCCTTCCTGCGTATGAAATGGGTACTGAATTTGGCATTCATTAACTAGTACTTCTAATTATTATTGTTGCTGCTATTAATATACTTTTTTATGCATCATTCAGCTTATGTAAATTTTAGAAGGGCCATATCAGAAATTTTAGATTCTTGTCAGTTCTGCATACTTTTCTAGATGAAACTACTGTGCTCTAAGTTGCATAAGTTGTAGGAATTTATCCGTGAAGTGGACCCTGATATTATAATTGGATATACCATTTGCAAGTTCGATTTGCCATATCTTATTGAGGTAAATGGAAAATTTAACTTATGTTTTATTCTACATGAATGTTGCTGCAAGAAAGGTTTCTTTTTGGTTCATTATGTACGGTTTCCTTTATTTGTGAAAATATAAAAAATAACATAAACAAAATATAAAAGTTAATTGTTAAAAAATGTTAGTTGATTGTGTTGAAATTATTTGAACTGATTTTAGTTTCTAAACTAAAATTACACATGCATATATACGAGCGTTTATGAAATATGGATGGGTATGATGAACTGAGTTTTTCCCCTTATTTTCCCTTATAATTGAAACTTATTTGCTAAGTTGTATTTGTGGTTTATGCTAAACCCTAAAACCCTAAAACCCTAAACCTAAACCCTAAAACCTTAAACCTTAAATTGTAACCTTTAAACCCCTAACCCCTAACCCTAATCCCTAAACATCTAAACCCCTAAACCCTTAAACTTAAACCCTAACCCCTAAACCCTAAACCCTAAACCCTAAACCCTAAACCCTAAACCCTAAAACCGAACCCTTAAACCCTTAAATATAAACCCTAACATCTAAACCCTTAAACCCTTAAACCCTTAACCCTAAACCCTAACCTCTAAACCCTTAAAACCTTAAACCTTAAACTTTAAAATCCTAAAACCCTAAACCATAAATCTTAAAACTTTAAACCCTAACCCTTAAACCTTTAAACCCTTAACTCTAAACCTTAAAACCTTAAACCCTTAAACCTTAAACCTTAACCCCTAAACCTTTAAACCTCTAACCCTAAACCCTAACCTCTAACCATAAACTTAACCCTTAACCTCTTAAACACGTAACCCTAAACCTTAACCCATAAACCCATAAACCCATAAACCCTTAACCCTAAACCTTAAACCTTAAACCTTAAAACTTTAAACCTTAAGACACTCAACCCTAAACTTTAAATATTAAACCCTAAACCCTAGGTGTAACAATGCCACGTATGATGAATCTAAAAGAATACAAAACTTACTAATTTTAAGATCAAATTTCATAACTTACATAAGTTTACGATCAAATTTCATAACTAACATAGTTTTCCCTTAAGATCAAACTTCATAACTTACATAATACTTGTATATTAAAAAAAGGATTCAAAGTATATAGGCTAGAAACCTGACGGGTTGCCTTATATCTCACAGTCAGATATAATGGATCCTCCCTAGGTGTAACAATGCCGCGTATGATGAATCTAAACGAATACAAAACTTATCTAATTTTAAGATCAAATTTCATAACCGACATAAGTTTATGATCAAATTTCATAACTAACATAATTTTCCCTTAAGATCAAACTTCATAACTTACATAATACTTGTATATAAAAAAAAAAGGATTCAAAGTATATAGGCTAGAAACCTGACGGATTGCCTTATATCTCACAGTCAGATATAATGGATCCTCCCTAGGTGTAACAATGTCGCGTATGATGAATCTAAACGAATACAAAACTTATCTAATTTTAAGATCAAATTTCATAACTGACATAAGTTTACGATCAAATTTCATAACTAACATAATTTTCCTTAAGATCAAACTTCATAACTTACATAATACTTGTATATATAAAAAAAGGATTCAAAGTATATAGGTTTGAAAACTGACGGGTTGCCTTATATCTCACAATGATATAATGGATCCTCTCTAGGTGTAACAATGCCACGATGATGAATCTAAACGAATACAAAACTTATCTAATTTTAAGATCAAATTTCATAAGCGACATAAGTTTACGATCAAATTTCATAACTAACATAATTTTCCCTTAAGATCAAACTTCATAACTTACATAATACTTGTATATAAAAAAAAAAGGATTCAAAGTATATAGGCTGGAAACCTGACGGGTTGCCTTATATCTCACAGTCAGATATAATGGATCCTCCCTAAGTGTAACAATGCCACGTATGATGAATCTAAACGAATACAAAACTTATTTAATTTTAAGATTAAATTTCATAAGCGACATAAGTTTACGATCAAATTTCATAACTAACATAATTTTCCTTAAGATCAAACTTCATAACTTACATAATACTTGAATATAAAAAAAGGATTCAAAGTATATAGGTTGAAACTGACGGGTTGCCTTATATCTCACAAATGATATAATGGATCCTCCCTAGGTGTAACAATGCCACGTATGATGAATCTAAACGAATACAAAACTTATCTTATTTTAAGATCAAATTTCATAAGCGACATAAGTTTACGATCAAATTTCATAACTAACATAATTTTCCTTAAGATCAAACTTCATAACTTACATAATACTTGTATATAAAAAAAAGATTCAAAGTATATAGGTTGGAAACTGACGGGTTGCCTTATATCTCACAATGATATAATGGATCCTCCCTAGGTGTAACAATGCCACGTATGATGAATCTAAACGAATATAAAATTTATCTAATTTTAAGATCAAATTTCATAAGCGACATAAGTTTACGATCAAATTTCATAACTAACATAATTTTCCCTTAAGATCAAATTTTATAACTTACATAATACTTGTATATATAAAAAAAAAAGGATTCAAAGTATATAGGCTGAAAACCTGATGGGTTGCCTTATATCTCACAGTCAGAATACATAACTTACTTAATTTTAAGATCAAATTTCATAGCATTATTTACATAAATTATTAATTAACAATTTAGCCGTGTAATTTATTGTCAACTTTAGACTTCAACAACTACGAAATGGATAGGAGTTGGATGAAATTGTCAAGGGTTAGCAACGGCTATCGAAATAGAGTAGAAACTTTTCTGAATTTCGCATTTCAAAATACAAGCCAAGAGAATATGATTCTTTGCCTGTGTAAGACGTGTTGCAATATTAACTGGCATTATCGTGAAGTGGTCTACGAACATCTAGTTGTTAATGGCTTTGTCCGGCGGTACAAAAAATGGTTTTTTCATGGAGAGTGTACATCTAGTGGAGCATCTTCATCGATGAATCTGGGGCATCCTAATAGTGCTTTCAATCGAATGTTAGAGACGATAACATGGAAGGCATGTTATGGGATGCTTTTAATATGCGTGATGATGGTTTGGGACATTTCCACCTCACTTGGGTGCAACTGATGATCATTATTTTGGTGGCAATACTTTCACCAAAACAAGAAGCAGTGAACCGGATGAACAGCCAAATGAAGAAGCGGCGAGGTTCTACACGTTACTTAGTGAAATGAATGAAGAATTGTATGAGAGATCAAAATTTTCCAAACTGTCATTCTGTATTCGTCTTTTTCACTTGAAATGTTTGGGGTGGACCGAAAATCGTTGACAATGTTGTTAGAGTTTCGCAAGAAATGTTCCGCTTGCAAAAATCCTCAATCTTCCAAAGACATGAAGAAATTGATAAAGGATTTGGGCCTTGGCTACAACAAAATTCACAGTTGCCCAAATGACTGCATGTTGTATCGGGGTGACCGGATAAATCAATAGTATTGTCATGTATACGGCCAATCCCGTTGGATTAATAGAAATACAGAGGAAGGCAATGAGGATGAACACGATACACAGTCAAGGAAGTAGCCAGTTAAGGTTTTGCAGTATTTTTCGCTAATACCAAGGCTTCAACAACTTTTCATGTCGTCGAAGACAATCGAATCAATGACGTGGCACCGTGATAGACAAACAGATGATGGGTTGTTAAGGCATCCTCATAGATTCTTTAGCTTGGAAATCGTTTGACTCTAAATTTCCAAGCTTTGCAAGCGATCCTGAGTGTGAGGCTTGGGCTAGCATCCGATGGATTTAACCTTACAAACTCATGAGCACAACGACAAAGATTTTGGCTGTGGTGCTTGTTCCTACAATTTTCCTCCATGGGTTTTGCATGAAACAATCTTCTTTTATCTTGTCTATGATTATACCTGGAGAAAAAGGGCCGGGGAATGATATTGACGTATATTTGTAGCCACTTGTTGACGAGTTATAATAACTATGGGGTGGTGTTCAGACATACGATGCAATGAGAAAAGAGAACTTTAATTTACGTGCGGCTTTAATGTGGACTATTAACGACTTCCCGGCTTATGCTAATTTATCTAGTTGGAGTACCAGGGGACGTTATGCTTGTCCGTGTTGTGCTGCGCAGACATGTTCGCAATGGTTATATAATGGGAAGAAGTTCTCTTACATGGGGCATCGTCGGTGGTTACCAAAAAATTATACATTTAGATTTTAGAGTGCTCAGTTTGATGGTACTGAAGAGTTCAGACCAGCTCCTTCGTAGACCGGTGGATCTGAAATATTATTAATGTTGAAAGATATGAATTTCATTTATGGGAAGATGAATCAACTGGCCAACCCGCAAAGAAATAGAAGATCTAGGGATGAATCTGATGATGAATCTGATGAAGAAGACGATCCTAATGAGGCGGACTTGTGGAAAAAAAGAAGTATTTTTTTTGAGTTGCCTTATTGGGAGCATCAGATTTTACGTCATAATCTTGATGTCATGCACATAGAGAAAAATGTCTGCGAGAACATCATTGGGGCTATTTTGAATGTCGATGGAAAATCGAAAGATAATCTTCTGAGTCAACTTGATTTAGTCCACATGGGAATTCGACGTGAGCTTCATCCCCACCACTTTTGAATATGAAATATCGGTTGTCACCGCTATTTTTTCAATGTCGGCGGAGAAAGAAGTGTTCAGACGGTGTTGAAGGATATAAAGGTCCGGATGCGTATGCATCAAATATATCGCGATGTGTGAGTCTTAAGGATCAAAGACTATATGGCTTAAAATCGCATGACTATCACATCTTGATGCAAGACTTTATCGCCGTTACTATGCGGTCTTGTATGTCAAAAAAGGTGACGGCTCTGTAATTGAACGTCAATATTATGAAAGGCATTTGTGGTAAAGTTTTGAATGTTCAAGAATTAGAGAGACTACAAGACCGAACCGCATTGACTTTATGCAATCTGGAGAAGATATTCCCGCCTTCCTTCTTCACTATTATGGTGCACTTGTTAATTCATCTCCCGCGTGAAGCACTTCTTAGTGGAACCGCTTTCTATCGATAGATGTATCCCATTGAAAGGTCTTAATTTATTTACAAAATATTCCTTCATTCACTCAATTCCATAATAGTTACAACTTTTGATAATGTTGTATACCGTATTTAGGTTCCTTTCCAAATTGAAGTCTTCGCCGCAATAAGCGTTATCCGGAAGGATCAATTGCCGAGGGCTACTTGGCAGAAGAATGTATAACTTTCTGTTCGAGGTATTTGGAAGATGTTGAAACAAGAATGAACAGACCAAGTAGAAATGCTGGGCTCACAGATTATAATTTGGCCGAAACTTATTTATTTCAAAGTTTCGGAGAACCGATCAGTAAAGTTAAAATTGCAAAATTAGACGATAGACCGTGGGTCCAAGCACATCGATACGTTCTTTTTCATCACGATTCAATGGAACCATTTCGGAAGTAAGTTCTAGAATTTGATAAATACTCATCAATTATAATTTATTTGTCTTCTAACAAAGTAAAATATTTTTTTACCGTAGTAAGTACAAACATATATTGAGAGCTCGTTCACGATCCCGAAGATTAAATCGACGAGAAATTAATAAGTTGTTCACAGAATCATTTCATTAATGGTTAAGCCAAATGGTATGCAATTTAAATTTTCCTTGACAAGTAATAATGTTTTCTCATAACATTCATAATTACTCGATTTACTTTTGACTCAATAGGTTTGGAGTCGAATGAAGTAAATGACGACGTTAAATGGCTTTCACAAGGTCCAAACAGAATAGTTAAAGATATAGTGGCTTTCATCAACGGATACAGATTTCATACAAGGTATCGCGAAGATTGAGGAGAACCCAAAATTACGGAATTGTTGTTAATTCTTCGATTACAAGTTATGCTAGTGCTAGGGGACGATGAATCCCATCGAGGGAAATTTGGAATATTACGGACTTATTCGACATCATTCAGTTGGATTATTACAACAATTGCAAAGTTGTCTTATTTCGAGGTGATTGGGCTGATGTGAATACGGCTCGCGGAATTAAAAACGATCAATATGGCTTTACAATGGTGAATTTCTCTCGATTGATTCACACCGGAGAACAACTGATGGACGAGCCGTATGTGTTTTCTTGTCAAGTTAAACAAGTTTTTTACTCCCAAGGTCCAACTGATGAGGGTTGGTACGTTGTACTCCAAAACATCCCTAGAGACTTGTTCGACATTGGCAGTGGAAGTAGAGATGACATAGTCAAAAGATCAGAAACTTTGCCTTTTCCAGAACAAGACTTAACTGAAAATATCCCTAGTACTAGTCAACAATTTCAATGGGTTCGTCAGGATGTGGATGAAGATATTTACGAAATATGATGTAGTAACGATTTATTATTTATATGTTATATTATAATTTTCATGTTGGTCATGTTACATAATTTAACTATTTTAAATGTCCTATTATTGTTGTTATTTGTTACTTAAATTTTGAACTATTTTATGTGTATTGCAGGGAAAATGCCTAGAAGACGATTACGAGGTTTAAATATTGTCCGGAGTACTCCAAATCCAGAAGAAGTAAATAGTGGACAGGATACAGTTGTTGGATCTTCTAGTCTGCCGGACATAGATGACGAGCATGGACAAATCCAAAGTAATGTTAAGTTTATTTTACATGCATGTTGAATTTTATTATTGATTCATTTTTCAATTTTAATATAATAATATATCATTTTTCAGCTGAGGGTGGTGGGACGAGCAGAGCTCGGGGACGTACATTACTTACAGATTTATACGACTTAGAGCCTAACGATCGTGTTAAAGTAAGGAGAAACGATCATGGCCAGCCTATCGGATCTGAAGCTCGACTCTTTGCAGGCTATTTGGGCATTGTAGCACGAAATGCGAATATGTTGCCCATTAACTACAAATCATGGCATCACGTGCCTGATGCCAACAAAAATTAGGCTCTCGATAAAATTAAGGTAATAAAAGGTGAATGTAATTTATAATACTTTAATTTAACCTTCATTTATATTAACTTTTTAAAAAAAAAAAATCTAGGGTAAATTTGCTTTAGAGGTCTCCGATGACTATGTTAAGAAGACGTTGGGTAAAAAATGGAGAGACAATAAAAGCACCCTAAAAAACAATATTTTAAGAAAGATATAAGCCTCGATTTAAAAATTGCGAAATGTCCCACGGAATGTTGAGGTACCAATGGGAAGATCAAGTTAGATTCTGGAATTCAAAGAAAGGAGAGGTATTACGTACTTTCAAAGTCTTATAAATTTTTCGGTTTATCATATTTACTATATACATAATTCAAATTCCATTATGTAGGACCGTGAGCGAGTTGGAACAAACAATGATGAAACAACAATTCACGCACACAACAGGTTCCAGAAGTTTTGCTCGTGTAGCTGAGGCCGAGGTATTATAATTTATTACTTCTTTCAAATATTAATTACTTTATACTATTAAATTATATTTTTTCTGCTATAATGTAGGAAGTTTCATCAGGTCAAAAAGTTGGACGCCTTCAGTTTTTTGACATTACGCATAGGAAGAAGGATGGATCTCCGATGACACCTGAGGCTGCAGAAATTTTGGTATATTTACTTAATAAAATTTGATTTATTATAAATATTTATAATGTTTAATTACAATAGTTTAATTCATCGTTTGTAGTTGTAAATTTATGATTTTAAGTTATGTTCCATTCCTTTTATTATATATTTCGTTTCTAACTTTTTATTGATTTATTAGGATAAACTAAAGGAGAAGAAGGCGAGTATGAAGTCGTTGTTTGTTCGATGCTCGTTAATCTCGAGGAGATTGATAATGTAATTATTGGCTGATGTTTTGGGTCCCGAAAGGTACGATGCTTCGATTGATAGTTTTGTTAATCTTGAGTATATTTATAACAAATTTATCACTAATGTTTTGGGTCTTACAAGGTATGGTCGGGTTCGATGTCAAGGATCGTGTTACCCGACTCAATATTTTGATCCGGCTCCAACAATACATGCCTTCCGGAGTCAATCTCGAGTGAAGTTCGAGACTAAAGACCAGATATCTCGATGGAAGCGAACACAGCTAAGCAAATTTCTCAGCTTAGAGTGGAGGCAGCAGCGAGGGAGGCGGAGCATATTGCTCAACTTAGAGCGGAGGCAGCAGCAGCGGTGGTAGAAGCAGAACAAAGAGTATGAAGAACTTCACCACAAATGCAGACTATGATGCGATTGTTCCAAAGAAGCAATGCAGAGGTCGCCTCTTAGACATTTGTTTTATTGTTGTAAGATTTTTTAACATTGTTACAGTTAACATTATTGTAAAATTGTTTGATTTATTATTCATTTATTAATAAATATCATATATCTTTTATTAAATTTGAAGTATCGTTTAGATTTAATGCTTTTGGTGAGATTTCAATGTTTTATTTGCTGCCTTGGGTTGGAATTATATGCAATTGCTGCTATTTTTGGTTGGTTTTTAATGCAGGAGGGGTAGGATATTGCAGGAAAATAGCACTTCAAATTTGTGCAAATTAGCGGCGTTTATTGCGAAAAAATGCCGCTAAAAGACCAGACCTTTAGCGGCGTTTCTTAGAAAAGCGCCGCTAAAGGTCCTTAATTCATCTCCGCTGAAGCACTTCTTGGTGGAACCGTTTTCTATCGATGGATGTATCCCATTGAAAGGTCTTAATTTATTTACAAAATATTCCTTCATTCAGCTCAATTCCCATAATAGTTACAACTTTTGATAATGTTGTATACCGTATTTAGGTTCCTTTCCAAATTGAAGTCTTACTGCCGCAATAAGCGTTATCCGGAAGGATCAATTGCCGAGGGCTACTTGGCAGAAGAATGTATGACTTTCTGCTCGAGGTATTTGGAAGATGTTGAAACAAGAATGAATGTACCAAGTAGAAATCTTTGGGCTCACAGATCATAATTTGGCGAAACTTATTTATTTCAAAGTTTGAGAACCGATCAAAAAGTCAAAATTGCAAAATTAGACGATAGACCGTGGGTCCAAGCACATCAATACGTTCTTTTTCATCACGATTCAATGGAACCATTTCGGAAGTAAGTTCTAGAATTTGATAAATACTCATCAATTATAATTTATTTGTCTTCTAACAAAGTAAAATATTTTTTTACCGTAGTGAGTACAAACATATATTGAGAGCTCGTTCACGATCCCAAAGATTAAATCAACGAGAAATTAATAAGTTGTTCGCAGAATCATTTCATGAATGGTTAAGCCAAATGGTATGCAATTTAAATTTTCCTTGACAAGTAATAATGTTTTCTCATAACATTCATAATTACTCGATTTACTTTTGACTCAATAGGTTTGGAGTCGGAATGAAGTAAATGACGACGTTAAATGGCTTTCACAAGGTCCAAACAGAATAGTTAAAAGATATAGTGGCTTCCTCATCACAAGGTATCGCGAAAGATTGAGGAGAACCCAAAATTACTAATTGTTGTTAATTCTTCGATTACAAGTTATGCTAGTGCTAGGGACATGAATCCCATCCGAGGGAATTTGGAATATTACGGACTTATTACTGACATCATTGAGTTGGATTATTACGGCAATTGCAAAGTTGTCTTATTTCGAGGTGATTGGGCTGATGTGAATACGGCTCACGGAATTAAAAACGATCAATATGGCTTTACAATAGTGAATTTCTCTCGATTGATTCACACCGGAGAACAACTGATGGACGAGCCGTATGTGTTTTCTTCTCAAGTTAAACAAGTTTTTTACTCCCAAGATCCAACTGATGAGGGTTGGTACGTTGTACTCCAAAACACCCCTAGAGACTTGTTCGACATTGGCAGTGGAAGTAGAGATGACATAGTCGAAAGATCAGAAACTTTGCCTTTTCCAGAACAAGACTTAACTGAAAATATCCCTAGTACTAGTCAACAATTTCAATGGGTTCGTCAGATGTGGATGAAGATATTTACTAAATATGATGTAGTAACGATTTATTATTTATATATTATATTATAATTTTCATGTTGGTCATGTTACATAATTTAACTATTTTAAATATCCTATTATTGTTGTTATTTGTTACTTAAATTTTGAACTATTTTATGTGTATTGCAGGAAAATGCCTAGAAGACGATTACGAGGTTTAAATATTGTCCTGAGTACTCCAAATCCGTAAGAAGTAAATAGTGGATGGATACGCTTGTTGGATCTTCTAGCTCCACGGACATAGATGACGAGCATGGACAAATCCAAAGTAATGTTAAGTTTATTTTACATGCATGTTGAATTTTATTATTGATTCATTTTTAATTTTAATATAATAATATATCATTTTTCAATTGAGGGTGGTGGGACGAAGCAGAGCTCGAGGACGTACATTACTTATGATTTATACGACTTAGAGCCTAACGATCGTGTTAAAGTAAGTAGAAACGATCATGGCCACCTATCGGATCTCGAAGCTCTACTCTTCGCAGCTATTTGGGCATTGTAGCACGAAATGCTAATATGTTGCCCATTAACTACGAATCATGGCATCACGTGCCTGATGCCAACAAAAATCAGGCTCTCGATAATATTAAGGTAATAAAAGGTGAATGTAATTTATAATACTTTAATTTAACCTTCATTTATATTAACTTTTAAAAAAAAAATTTAGGGTAAATTTGCTTTAGAGGTCTCCGATGACTATGTTAAGAAGACGTTGGGTAAAAAATGGAGAGACAATAAAAGCGCCCTAAAAAAACAATATTTTAAGAAAGATATAAGCCTCATTTAAAATTATGAAATGTCCCACGGAATGTTGAGGTACCAATGGGAAGATCAAGTTAGATTCGGAATTCAAAGAAAGGAGAGGTATTACGACTTTCAAAGTCTTATAAATTTTTCGGTTTATCATATTTACTATATACATAATTCAAATTCCATTATGTAGGACCGTGAGCGAGTTGGAACAAATGCAGATGTAAACAACAATTCACGCATTACAAGAAGTTCCGTAAGTTTTGCTCGTAGTCGAGGTCGAGGTATTATAATTTATTACTTCTTTCAAATATTAATTACTTTATACTATTAAATTATATTTTTCTCGCTATAATGTAGGAAATTTAAATCAGTCAAAAGTTGGACGCTTCAATTTTTTGACATTACGCATAGGAAGAAGGATGGATCTCCGATGACACCGAGTGCAGTAAATTTTCAGATATTTACTTAATAAAATTTGATTTATTATAAATATTTATAATGTTTAATTACAATAGTTTAATTCATCGCTTGTAGTTGTAAATTTATGATTTTAAGTTATGTTCCATTCTTTTTTATTATATATTTCGTTTCTAACTTTTTATTGATTTATTAGGATAAACTAAAGGAGAAGAAGATGAGTATGAAGTCGTTGTTTGTTCGACTGCTCGTTAATCTCGAGGAGATTGATAATGTAATTATGGCTGATGTTTTGGGTCCCGAAGGTACGATCGCTCGATTGATAGTTTTGTTAATCTTGAGTATATTTATAACAAATTTATCACTAATGTTTTGGGTCTTACAAGGTATGGTCGGGTTCGATGTCAAGGATCGTGTTACCTCGACTCAATATTTTGATCCGGCTCCCCCCAATACATGCCTTCCGGAGTCAATCTCGAAGTGAAGTTCGAGACTAAAGACCGATATCTCGATGGAAGCGAACACAATGAGCAAATTTCTCACTTAGAGCGGAGGCAAGCAATGAGGGAGGCGGAGTATATTGCTCAACTTAGAGCTGAGGCAAGAAATACGGTGGAGGCAGAAAGAACAAAAAGTATGAAGAACTTCACCATACAATTGCAGACTATGATGCGCTTGTTCCAAAGAAGAATGCAGAGGTCGCCTCTTAGACATTTGTTTTATTGTTGTAAGATTTTTTAACATTGTTACAGCTTAACATTATTGTAAAATTGTTTGATTTATTATTCATTTATTAATAAATATCATATATCTTTTATTAAATTTGAAGTATCGCTTAGATTTAATGCTTTTGGTGAGATTTCAATGTTTTATTTGTTGCCTTGGGTTGGAATTATATGCAATTGCTGCTGTTTTTGGTTGGTTTTTAATGCAGGAGGGATAGGATATTGCAGGAAAATAGCACTTCAAATTTGTGCAAATTAGCGGCGTTTATTGCGAAAAAATGCCGTTAAAAGACAGACTTTAGCGGCGCTTAGAAAGCGCCGCTAAAGGTCCGTCCTTTAGCGTTTCTTAGAAAAGTGCCGCTAAAGGTCGATCCTTTAGCGGCGTTTCTTAGAAAAGCCGCTAAAGGTCAAGACCTATAGCAGCGTTTTTTCGCAATAAACGCTACTAACTTTTGCGGCGCGTGTTTTAGCGGCGTTTTCAAGCGCCGCAAACACTTTTAGTGGCGCTTATAAATGCCGCTAAAGACCAAAAAAACGCCGCTAAAAGTCTGTTTTGCTGTAGTGTATCTAACCAAAATGTAAGTTTAAGTGTATTCTACGTGGAAATTACATTGATGCTGACAAAAGAAAAATTTAAAAACTAATCCTTATATCTTGTCAAGTACGATCATGTGTTAATTTTCCAATCGTATAATTTGTATTGCATTATATGAGACATATATTAGACTTAAGATTCATATATCATCTACCCAAAATATAAGTTTAATTTGCTTTCAATTATGTTGTTCGTGAAAATTGATGCAAACAAAAGAAAAACTTGCAAACTAATCCTTATACCTTGTCAAGTACGATCATCTATTAACTTTCCCAATCATATAATTTGTATTGTATTATATGAGACATATTAGTTGACTTAAAATTCATATATCATCTGACCAAAATATAAGTTTAATTTGCTTTCAGCTATGTTCTTCGTGGAAATTGCATTGATGCTGACAAAAGAAAAACTTGAAAATTAATCCTTATACCTTGTCAAGCACAATTATCTATTAACTTTCTCAATTATATATAATTTGTATTGTATTATATGAAACATATATTAGCTTACTTAAGAATCATATATCAACTATCCAAAATATAAGTTCAATTTGCTTTCAACTATGTTCTTTGTGGAAATTACATTGATGCTACCAAAGAAAAAAGAACTAACATGAGACCATTCTTTGATTAAAGTGTTGTTTGATAAATTAAAATTTTAAATATTGAATTTATGTTATAAATATGTTTGGTATATTTCATAAAATTAAGTATGGAATATGATTAGATTATTTAATAAATGTAATTTATTAAATTTTAAAGATAAAGTACTTAAAAGATAATGTTAAAAGAAATAAAATAGAATAAAAAGAATTAAAAACAATTATATTAACCGATATTAGTTTCTTATCTATTTATTGTTTTCACAATTTTTTCATTAAAATTTATTTTTTAAAGAAAAAATATTATTTAAGTAAATATAACTTATTTTTAAAAGGTTATGACCAAATAGTATGGATATAACTTATTTAAGTGTCCATGTAATATATTATAAAAAGATAATATATTTATTTATAAAAATGTTATATATATAGTTAAAATGTTATAATTTTTTGTTATAACTTATTTATAAAAAATTAAATTTATGGTAAAAAATATATTATTTATAATGAGTGTTATAAAATTTATTAGTCACTTTATAAAATATTTTATAAATGTTATATATTATAGATTTTATATTATTTTTTACCGATTTATATTATAAAAAAAGGATATAATCTAGTATAAATATTTCTCTAAATTAGAATTGATAGAACCATAAATATTTTGATATAAAATTTAATAAATCAGAATCTGTCACGTTAGATCATCAAGAACGAAACTAAATGTAGAAGTGTACCTTAATTCATTCATATATAGAAATCTTCGAGTCTTATGGTTTTTGATGGGCGTCTAAACCACCAAAAAAATAATTCCTACAAATAACTCTAAATAGTAGTAGAGTGGTAGTAGGGTCGATTCCACAGGGATCAGACGTTTATTATCAATTTCTGCGTTTATCTTGTGAACAGAATGTCGTGTCAAAGGGTCGTGGCAAATGTCGTGCCCACGACTCCTATCGTACCTGCTGATAAATAAATCAGGGGGTTTAAAAATACTTAGAAACTAAATAATTGAAACAACATAAATAGATAATTAAATAAATTGGAAATCAAATTGAAAATTAAATTCGGGAAATCAATTAAATTTAGCTCAGCTTAGGCACGGATTTTTTCGTCTTTGAACCGATCCTCGAAATTAGATGAACTCCTCCTTTCCAATACGCTAGTTATAGCTACCAAGGATGCCTCGAACACCAACTCTTCCTTATGTAAATTAGTTATGGAACGTCCTATAACTAACCCTTACCGATCAAACAACCTACGAAACGTTCGTGATTTAGAACTCCGGTAGCTTTGCATTCTAGAAGAGCCTAGCTCGAACCAATGCCCTCAAGCGCGTGGGACATTTAAATCTGGTTACTACTTCCCTTGACGGAACCAAACAGCAATCCCCACTTGGCACGCCAATGTGTTCACCAAAACCGATTAGACAATCGATCCTTTCTGAATCCCAACTGTACGTTTAACCACACTAACTTAAACGACGTCCTTTTTGACTTAGTGTTGATTTGATTCTGTGAGTTGACAAAGTCATACTCTTAATCCAGAGAAATAATAAATATTGGAAAGTAGGGGTTAAATAGCTCGGGTTCGTAACTCACGGATCTTTGACGGGGTTAACACCGACTTAAAGCTGAAAGGGGTTTAGTGTGGCATGAATTTAATCATGCTTGAAGGTTATGGTGTAATATCCCGGGTTAAGGGGGTTAATTTATTTTTGGCATTGTTGCATGGTTATTGGTGAGCTATTATGTTGTTTGCATGGTTTCGGGGCTTAGATGAAGGCTAGGAGTGTGCCTGAGTAGGTGGGAAATTGTTGTTTTGGGCTTTAGGGGATAGGAGCTGAAGGAGATGGGGTTTTTAATTAAATTAAGTGAATTTAAAGCACAAATGAGGAGCTAGCAAAGTGGCAAGCATGCGCCACATGGGGAGCATGGGTATGGCGTCATCTACAAGGGGGAGGTCTTGTGTTCAAGTCGCGAGAATCCCACCCCTTTTGGCTCCCATTTTGACGGCATGGAGGAAGAGGTGAAGGCAACTTGAACTCTAGCTTGACTTAGTCTTCACATTCAAAGAGGTGGAGAGTGAAAGTAGGAGGAGACTTGGTCATGGGATTTGAATTGGTGGTGTGGGAGTAAATGGGGAGATTTGGCGGATTGGTGAGAGTTTAGGGAGAGAAAGGTGTGGCCGGTTGGTAATTGGAGTGTGCCGAATGTGCCTTGGGCATGTGTGTTTTCGGTCACAAACTCTCCTTGGTTAAGCCGATTTTCCTTTTTGGTCAAAAGCTTCTTCTCATTTTCTCTCTTCCAACCGATTGCTCAAGTCTCTTTTTGGTCATTTTGTTGGTAAGTCGAATGTCAAAGAAAACTCTCCCATTCTATTCTCATTTTTGAAACCAAAAACCAGCATTTTGTTCTTTTCAACTCGCCGAAACTAGCTCCTTTGACTCTCCCTTTCCCTTCTCATATTTTCTTTTCTTGGAACCGAAAACCCAAAGCATTGGTGCTGCCGAATTTGCTTGTTGCTTCCACCTTTTTCTTTTTGTTTTTGTAGCTTTAATGCTCTCTCATTCCCTTTCTTCTCTTGTTGCTTGTAAACCGAAACTAGCCTCTCTCTTTTTGACCGTAACACATTTCACCAAAACCTATATCCTCCATCCTCTTCATCTAAACCGAAGCTACCACAAGCAAGCCCTTGCCGATTTTGGTCATTGTGGCAAAAGCTCTTTTCTCCTACTTCCCTTTTCTTTTGTTCATTTGGTGTAGGTAAACTTCATCCTCCAAATACTTCCTCTACTTCTTTCATTCAAAACCGAGAGCACTCTTTCTTCATTGGTTTTCTTTTTAAACTCTTCTTTTCGGATTAAGGGTGTTAATTTAACCTTCCTTGGTATTGGCCGAATATTGGTGGTTGTTAGGTCTTTGGTTTCAATCGTTGGTAGTGGGTAAGTGTTGGTAGAATGGCCATTTCTCTTTCTAGTATTTTACCAATTCTTGGTATGTTAAGGGCTGATATCGATATTGGTTAAAGAGGTGTTAACTTCTTGTTTAATCTTTTCAGTATAGGATCTTTGGACTTTGAAATAATCAAGGAGTCTTCCAACTCTTTTAGCCGATTGTTAAGTGGTGGTAAGAGGAGTATTTTGTTAGTCCATTCTTTTAGCCTCGTTAAAGCAAGTCTCAATGGATTAATGAATTTTCTTTTTAGGTGGAGGCCGTTTGTAAAAGAGAAACCCTTGTGGTTCGAGTTTGGTAGGAAGCCAAAGCGTTTGCAAGGTAAAGACTATTTTGGTAAACCCTTTTGGTTTAATGCTTGTGGCGAATGGTATGATGGTTAATCCATTTGTTGGCCGATTGTAGGATTCGAGTTGTAAAAGTGATCAAGGGACGTAAATCGATTTTAGGGATTAATACCTTCGCTAATTGGTGTGTAAACCAACACACCGTCTAACTTAATAATGTGATAACTTTGTTGTGTAAGTGAAGCGGGCGATTGATTATCTCGATACCCATTGAGGTATGGATACGGATTCGGGTAAGTCCGTTTCATTATGAGTTATGTGATGATGATGATATCATGATTGTTGATACTTTGAGATGCCATATTAAGCATGTGAGCATGATTGCATGATTGCACGATTTTGCATCTAGTATGTTATGTGTTTGGGTGATATGAGAGGAGGGAGTATGATATCCGTGTCTTTGGGACACTGTGTCTTTGGGACACCGAGGTTTGGCACCTCCAAGTGGTTTGGTACCACAATGATATTTTGTGACTTTGGGTCACCAGAGGTTTGGCACCTCGGCGCCTCGTCCCAGTGGCTTAGTACCACGATTGGGTTGGCCCCAGCTTGATTATCTGGGATTGACGCCGGTGATTTGGTATCACGATGGGTTGGCCCCATCATCGATTTGTGACTACGGTCACCGGTGATTTGGTATCACATTGTGTCTTTGGGACACGAGAGGTTTGGCACCTCATTGCGACTCGTCCCGTGGTTTAACACCACCGTGGGTTGGCCCCACTTTTGAGATATGGGATCGTCGCTGGTGATTTGGTATCACACGATGGGTTGGCCCCATCATTGGATTATTTGTGACTTGGTCACCAAGTGGTTTGGTACCACAAGATGGATATCGTGACTTTGGGTCACGGTGGTTTGGCACCACCGTTGGTTTGGTACCACACGGGGTAGAAAAGGCGATATGGTTGGTTAGGAACGGGTGCATTATCTGCATTATTCTGTTATGATATGTGTGTTGGCATGTTATACCGGGAGAGGGAAATTATACACTGAGTCTTGCGACTCACTCTCTCTCCTTTGACTATTTCAGGTGATGCTTAGACACGGACATGGAGCCGGGATGGACTCGAGGTGCTCATGCCATACTGAAATAAAGATTTGCTCGGACTTCTTTTATAAAATTTGGTACACTAGCTGATTTATTTCTATTTTGTTATATTTGGGTTTGTAAATGGCCTCTTAAATTATGTTTTTAATATGTTACGTTTAAGTAGATTTTAATAGGCTTTAACAAACCAATTAAGTGAAATGTGCTAAAACTTGGAAAGACAACGTTTTCAAAACTTCAAAAACGATGCTTTAAATTATACCATCGGCTATCATACTATAACTTGGGATAAAATGAACTTAAAAGGTTTTCTAACTTAAATATGATTTTTTCCACTAAGTCATAAATGTTTTAGTAACAATAAGAAATAACTTAAGCTTCAAAACGAAATAAACTAGTTTTACCTACACATCGGATTACTTTTCAAAACTTTCTGGGTTTTCAAATACTTCATCAGACTTTTAATCGAAACCTAATCAAGTTTTCCTCAAATACAAAATTTCACTAAGCGTTTTCACCAAACTGCTAGACTTCAACCTAAACCACCCAAAACCTTTTCCCTGTAGCATACCAGATTCGGTCGTGGTGTATTGACCGGGTTTGGGGTGTTACATGTGGAATGTGATTTGGTTTTGTGTAAAGGATGATGGAATTTTGGAAAGGAAAAAGGGCTTGGAAGGCAATTGAACCAATTTAGGAAAAGAAAGCAATTGCAATGGATATTGGCAGGATGCTTCACGCCAATTCCAAGGAGAAAAAGGAATCAATTCTAAATTGGACTAGGAAAAAGACAAAGAAGATAATTCAACTCCAAATACAAGTAGGAAAGGGATTAATTGATTGATGATTTTCTAAGAACAAAAAGCCCCTAATTATTTACATGGGGTTTACTAAAAATAGCCTAAACTAATTTAATATAAATCTAAAATAATTAAAAATAAAAATAAAAAAAACTAAAATAAGACTTTCTATTTTTGGCTTTTTACAAAGTCAATATTTGATGTGTCCTTGTCTTCCTCCATCTTTTTTATTTGGCCCCATTTCAATGATTTTCTTTCAATTTGGCCCTTTTTAGCTTGCTTTTGTCCAATAGCTTCCCTGGCAGGATTTAAATCATAAAAATACTAATTTAGCAGGGATTGATTTGGAAATAAACTGAATTAATCACAAGAAACTATGCAAATTAACATGTTATCAAATCCCCCCTACTTAGCTCATGCTTGCCCTCAAGCGTGTTGTTCTTTCAAACATTAAAATTAATTCTACAATTATTAAAAATCGAGCCTCTTTTCTGCATCCATAATCAATGTAAACAACATAGGCAAAATTAAATAAATAAATGCTCAGAACATATAGTTTAATCAACAAGTGTCATAAAATTTGAAGTTTGTGAACTAGACAATTAAATTGAGTTTGAATCCAATAATTTGCAAGGCATTATTAATCAACTAAGCTTTAGAAAAAATTTTAGACATGGTCAAACCTTTTTACTCGAACTAGGATGACAACCCAAGTACCCTATCCCGGTTACTCAGTTCAAACAGCCTTTATTACTATTATTAGGCTCTGTTAGCGGGATGTTATTAAGTTATCGACTTGTCACTCGAACCTTTTTACGCGAGATGAGATGAAAACCCAAGCACCTCGTCCCGGTTACTCAATCCGGTCACGTTTTCGAAACTTCACTCATAACTTGAGCCTTTATTTATTTATTTATTTTTATTATTTCTCTTCTTCTTCTTCTTTTCATGCACAAACAAATATATATTTTTTCAAACAATCAATTACAAAAAATCTAGCTACATATATCAACCTTAAAATACAAATGTCGACCAATCTATATACTTGAACGTTTAAATTCAAAAAAATTACCCAATTGTCCAAATTGACTAAGTGTGAGATTAAAGGCTCAATGTCAAATAAACAATCGAATGAATTCAACGTAAGATTGAAAACATGCAAAAGAGAAACATGCAGCCAAAATCAATCAACCATTCATGCATACTACCATTTTCACCTCCTACTTAATTTATGCTTGTCCTCAAGCAAGTGTCATATTATTAAAAAGGAAAAAAAATAGCAGCTCAAATAAAATAAAAAAGTTCAGAGTACTCCCCATGTGTCTTCAAAGATTTTGTTGGTGTTGGGGTTAACAACTTTGCAGGATATCAAGGATTGTGGAGACTTGATTTTCCATTGTTCCAAGCCTCGCCTCGATTCGGCCTAAACGTGCCTCCACAGATAGAGGTTGTTTCTCTTGCTCTCTAGTGTTGATGTGTGGGCGTTGGCGAAAAACCATATTTTCGCGAGTAGTCCATGTACCTGGAGGAACAAAATAACAAGAAGTAGGGGTGCCGGAAAGCAATCCCATAGAATCCAAACAATATATATCTAGGCTGTCCATACTATATGCACATGTGAAGGTTGGGAAATCAATTTCAAATTGAAAAAGTCGAGAGGTTAAATTCGAAATATATAACCCAAGTATTAGTGGACGATTGTAACGCAAAACGACAAGAAAATTTCGTGCAAACCAATATCCTAAATTAACTTTAAAACCCGAATGCATGCACCACAAAAAGAACAATTCAGTCTTAGTCAGAACAGATGATGAGTCATTTCTACCTGGAAAACTAAAAGCTAAAAATCGGTGAATATATCTTAAAGAAGTTTCATGCACCAATAAGTCTTTTGTGGTCTTCGGGATATAAAGATGATCAGAATGAGGTAAAACACGATAGACATGTTAAGCATCAAAGTTGCTCGGAATATCTGACAGAGCAGAATGATAGGAATCGGATTGAATATCATCAGGGTCGATGAAACCCATGGCAATGTTAAATTCAGAAATTGACATTTTAAAGCCCCTTCCAAGCAAACGAAAACATACAATGTTTTGTGTTTCAACAGTTCGCAATGCATTTATATCGAAGCTAAATGTGGTGTAGAATTCATATACCAATTCATAATATGCATTATAGTAAATATTAGAAAATAAATTCCAACCAATAGCATCAAAATAATAAAGCACAACATCATGAATATTTAAAAGATCAAGAGTGGGAAAATCGATTTGCTTACAGACCGGGAGCTAGCGTTGTTAGATGGCGTCGTATCTTGTTCGATGCTCCAATGTCAAAAAGTCTAGAAATCCTCGCAAATGACTTTCGGTAGGAATAGTGTTTACACGACTACTCTGTTGTGTTGACTGTCTTGGGATGGTCAAACACGTTCGTTAGGCGAGTCGGGGGGCTCAAACCTTCAGCAGCATCAATACTGCTGTTTGGGGGTGTTGATGGCTCACGTGTCGATTGTCAATGGCTTCGAGTTTGGCGTTGAGAGACACGTTTATTGACAATGGGGAGAGCTTTGACATGGTCGTTAGATGTTCCAACCTCTTCTGGACTACTCGAAGTATTTGTTTCGATCGGGGTTAGACTCCATTGACGGTGGGCTCTCGATGGGGCTGCAATTTTCTTGAAGGAGGTGGAAGAGAGTCATCGTCTGTTAAATCAACGATGGTGAAGACGACGACGGACGACGGCGTTGGCGGTGGTCGACAACGACGGGTGCGTTTTGGCTAATTTTGAAAGTGTTGATGGTGGTGGCTTTGGTTGTGGCCTTGGTTAAGGTGGTTGAGAGGGTAGTTTGGAGGGTGGTTTGGTGGTGGAGAGAAAAGGAAGAAAAAGAAATATTGAAGAGGTGGTGATTAGGGTATTGGCTCCAATCGGTTAACTTGTGGTGGTAGAGAAATGTAACAGGGCCGATAGGGGTTGGAACGGCGTGGAGGAGACCGACGTGGTGGAGGAAAAAAAATTGGTGGTAGGGGTGTTAAAGGCGTTCGGCGTTAGCAAAGAAGGGAGGGAAACGGCGACGGTAGTGTAGTGGCGTCGGTGATGGCAATGTGACGGTGATCGGTGGCGGGGTTGTAACAATAACAGAGATGGTGACGGCGGCGGCAAGTGGCAAGTTGTGATGTTAGGGTTTTATGTTTTATGTTTATGTTTGTTGTGAAGAAGAAGAATATGTATGAAAAGGTTTTGGGATTTTGGGTGTTTAATTTGTTTTTTTTTCTTTTTTTTCTTTCTTTGGATTTTCGGTTGGACTTTGGTGTTGGGTTGATTGGGTGTTGTGTTTATTTTGTTTGTGTTGTTGGGTTGGTATTTGGGTATGGGTTGTGTTTTGTGGGGTTTTTTTTGGGTTAAGTGTAGGTGGGTTAAATAGGTGGATGGATAAAATGGGCAAAATTATTGGGTTTATTTTGTTGGGTTGGTATTTGAGAATGTGTAGGTGGGCTAAATGGGTTAGTGGGTATTGGGTTTTGCGTTTTGGTGTTTTATGAAGGTTTAGTAGTTTGGGTTTTTTTTTTTCAGGTAAATATTTGTTACCAAATTAGCATGTCGTGCCCGCATCATCACTATTATCCGACTTTCGAAAAAAATTCATGATCTCCATTATGTTTCGAAAACATCAAAATAACTTAATTAAATAAAAATATTTATTTACACCCTCGATTTTACTAAAACTTAAAATAAATAAATGAAAAGAAATTTGGGTTGCCTCCCAAAAAGCGCATTTGTTTAACGTCGTTAGCTTGACGACCTGTTATTCAAATTCTGGGCTCATCGAGAACAATCTCCTCAACTGTGTGCGTTTGAAAATTCTCAAAAAAAAGGTTTTAGTCGTTGACCATTCACCTTAAAGCACCTTCGGGTTTCTTCGCTTTGAATTTCCACTGCACCATTCGAGAATAAATTAGTAATAGTAAATGGTCCTATCCATTTGGATCGAAGCTTACCAGCGAAAATTTTTAACGTGGAGTCGTATAAGAGAACTTTTTGTCCTATTAAAAACTGCTTCATAGTGATCAACTTATCATGAAACGCCTTCGTCTTTTCTTTATAAACTCGAGCATTTTTATATGCATCGTTTCTAATTTCCTCGAGTTCCTGGATGTCCAATTTTCGAGACCTTCCTGCGGACTCCATCTCCATATTACACTACTTAACCGCCCAAAATGCCTTATGCTCTAACTCGACCGGAAGATGGCATGGTTTATCGAAAACGAGTCGGTAAGGTGACATGCCTATTGGTCCCTTGTAAGCTGTCCTATAAGCCTAAAGTGCGTCATTTAGTTTCAAACTCCAATCCTTTCTGTTAGGTTTATCCGTCTTTTCCAAAATAGACTTGATCTCTCGATTTGACACTTCAGCTTGCCTGTTTGTTTGTGGATGGTAAGCAGTGGCAATTCGTTGAGTCACTCCATATTTCTCCATAAGTGCACTTACGAGCTTATTGCAAATATGAGTTCCTCTGTCACTGATTAGTGCTCGTAGAGTGCTATACCTGGAAAAGATAGAACTTTTAAGAAAGTTAACTACGGTCTTAGCATTATCATTGTGAGTGGCCTTCGCCTCTATCCACTTGGAGACGTAATCAACAGCTAAGAGTATATAAAAATTACCGAAAGAAGAAATGAATGGGCCCATAAAATCGATGCCCCACATATCAAAAATTTCACAAATATGAATAGGAGTAAAGGGCATCTCATTTCGACGGCTAAGGTTGCCAACTTTTTGGAATTTTTCATAGGTTTTGCAGAATAAAAAGGCATCACGAAATATGTTTGGCCAAAATAGTCCTCATTTGAGAATTTTATGTGCGGTGCGTTTGGGCCCAAAGTGCCCTTCACATGCATAAGAATGACAAAAAGCTAAGATAGACTGTACCTCTATTTCTGCTACACACCGTTGAATTACTTGATCGGAGCAATGCTTCCAAAGGCAAGGATTGTCTCAAATGTAATACCGCGTATCCTTTTTTATCTTATCTTTTTCAGACCTTAGTAATTCCGAAGGAATAGTACCTGTAACGAGGTAATTTACTATGTCTGCGTACCAAGGATGAACCGCATTTGCTGAAAATAAGTTTTCATCTGGGAAGTTGTCTTTCAATGGTGTGTCGTCTACTGGAATTGGTAATCGAATCAGATGGTCAACTACTAGGTTCTCGTATCCTTTTTTATCTCGAATTTCAAAATCGAACTCTTGTAGAAGCAGAATCCACCAAATCAGTCGGGGTTTTGCCTCATTTTTCCCTATTAGATATTTTAAAGATGCATGATCAGAAAAGATAATCACCTTAGTTCCCAATAGGTAAGATCTAAATTTGTCTAAAGCAAACACAACAGCTAATAATTCTTTCTCGGTGGTTGTGTAATTGTTTTGGGCAGCATCCAAAGTCTTCGAATCATAGTAGATAACATGAGGCTCTTTCCCTATTCTTTGGCCAAGAACAGCTCCCACACTTTGGTCACTTGCATCACACATGATTTTGAATGGGAAGTTCCAATTTGGTGGCTGCACTATTGGAGCGGAGACCAATTTCTGCTTCAGCACGTCAAATGCGTCTTTACAAGTCTGGTCAAATTCAAAATTTTTATCCTTTTGTAATAGACAGCAAAGTGGTCGCGTGATTTTCGAGAAATCTTTCATGAATCGTCTGTAAAATCCTGCATGGCCAAGAAATAAACGAACTTCCCTCACTGATGAGGGGTAAGGTAATGAGTTAATAATATCCTTTTTGCCTTATAGACCTCGATTCCTTTCGAGAAAACTATATGACCCAAAATTAATCATTTGTCAACCATGAAATGATATTTCTCTTAATTTAAAACAAGATTAAATTCTAGGCATCTTTGTAATATCTTAGCAAGATTATCGAGACATTCGTTAAAAGAGTTACCGTATACGGTGAAGTCATCCATAAAGACTTCAATGATTTTTTGACATAATCGAAGAATATGCTCACCATGCATCTTTGGAAAATGGTCGGAGCATTACAGAGTCCAAACGGCATTCGTCTATACGCAAACATTTGAAGGGGCACATGAAAGTTGTTTTGTCTTGATCCTCCGGAGCCACTGGAATTTGGAAAAATCTCGAGTACCCATTGGGGCAATAATAATGGGTCTTACCAGCTAACTGCTCGAGCATTTGATCGATGAAGGGAAGTGGAAAATGGTCTTTTGGGCAGCTACTTTCAATTTTCTGTAATCGATGCAAACCCTCTATCCATTCTGGACTCAGGTAAAGACCAGCTCCCCTAACGAGTTTTTCACCACTGTCACGCCAGTCTTCTTAGGCACGACATGAATCGGGCTAACCCAATCGCTGTCAAAAATCGGGTATATCATTCCAGCATCTAACAGTTACTGGATCTCCTTCTTTACTACCACCATCATGGGTGGATTAAGGCACCTTTGAGCATCTCTCTTTGGTTTCGTGTTATCTTCAATGGAAATTTTGTGCGTACAAGTAGATAGACTTAACCATTTTATGTCGGCTATCGTCCAATCAATAGCTTCCTTATAATCTCTCAGAACTCGAACTAGACTTTCCTCCTCATCTTTGGTTAGTTTATTTGACACTATCACCGGTAAAGTGTCTTTCTCTCCCAAAAAGACGTACTTAAGGTGGTCTGGTAATGCTTTAAGCTCCAAGGTTAGTGGCTGCAAAACTGAAGGTAACATTTTAGTTTGAAAGGTAATAGTTCAAATCGGTTACCTTGGTTAGTCAACGATGGTTGTGTTTCCAAGTGTTTGACAATTTCTCGCAATAGATCTTCTATGGTTGCTAATTCCTCAGATGATGTAAAACATCCATGTCAATGCTTTTGTAAAGGACAATTTCAATTCATCAAAGTCATGATATTCGGAATAAGATTGAGTTAAACAATCTATAATGTCGATACTAGAAATACTTAATAGTGAGTTAGGGTGACCCATAGCTTCGTAGATATTGAATTTCGCGATTTCGCCATCAAACTCCATTGTCAGTGTTCCGCTCCGAACATCAATTTTTACGCTTGCGGTACTTAGGAATGGCCTTCCAAGCAAAATGTCTGATGAATTAGTTGAGTTATCGTCTTCCTCATTAATAATGTAGAAATCTGCAGGGAAAACTAATTCGTTAACTTTAACAAGGACGTCTTCAAGCAACCTTTCGGGATAGACGACTGACCTGTCCGCCAACTGGATTATTACTCCTGTTTCTTTTAAAGGACTCGCGTTAATCAACTTATAAATAGAATAAGGCATAACATTAATGAAGCCCCTAAATCACACATAGCTTTCTTAATGCCTACATTACCTATCTCACAGGAAATAGCAAACATACATTGGTCCTTGTATTTAGGCGGAACTTTCTTTTGCAGTGCTGCAGAGACATTTTCTCCTACATTTACTCTTTCGTTACCTACTAACCTCCTCTTTCTAGTACACAATTCCTTGAGGAATTTCACATAACGAGGGATTTGTTTGATAGCGTCGAGCAAAGGAATATTTACCTCCACCTTCCTGAATGTCTCGAGGATTTTTTTTCCTCATTCTCTTTCTTATCCTTTGCAAGCCTCCCTGGAAAAGGAGGTGGCATCACAACTGGCCTTCGAATTTTTTATTCTAGCCTAGCTGTTGGATGATCAGAGATCTTCTTTTCCCGTTCTTTGTCTTGTCCATGACTTTTGTCTGTAACTGTTTCTAGAACTTTTTCGCTACGAAGAGTTATTGCACTTGTATTCTGCCGAGGATTCGGCTCTGTCTGGGAAGGTAATTTACCTTGAGACTCCAAGCAATTAACTGCCATCGAGAGTTTACTAACTTGATTAGTTAACTCTTGTATTGATGCATCTGTCCTCTATTGATATTTTGCAGTATCGGGGTAAGTCTTTCCACAACAGCTTTTAGAGATGTGCTCGACTTGGGTTGTTGTTTTTGTGGTGGTTGCAGAGGTCTCGGTTGGTATGTAGATTAAATTGGGATTAGCTCTGTAACTCAGGTTGGGATGATTCTTCCATTCGGGATTGTAGGTGCTGGAGAAAGGATCATAGCGTCTTTGCGGAGGTCCTAGAAAACCTCTAGCAGCATCAACATGTGCCACTGGATTGTCGTTAAGGATTGGACACGAATCCGTTGGATGTTCAGACGTAGTAGAAATTCCACACAGTTGGGTCAGATTCTTCTTTTCTGTAAGCAAAGATTGAACAACACTAGTAAGCTTATCCAATTTATCTTCTAAGGATGAAACATTTACCCTATTAACCCGTCTTGTGGGTTCCGAATTTGGCCGATACTGTTGAGAATTTACCCCATGGTGGATATCAGTTCTCTTACCCTTTGAGGAGTCATATTGACAAGTAACCCTCCACTATTAGTATCAATCATCTTCATTTTAATAGGAAGCAAACTCTCGTAGAAATATTGAAGAAGTGATTGTTTGGTCAACCCGTGTTGAGGACAACCTGCACACAGTTTTTTGTACCGCTCCCAATAGTCGTAGAGTGATTCAGTCTCTATTTGGTAAATCCCCACTATGTCTCTCCTAAGTTCAGCCGCTCGCGATGCTGAAAAGAATCTGTCAAGAAATACACGAGATAAGTCATCCCACGTTGTGATAGAATCGGGGGTAAGTAAAATAGTCATTCTCTTGCTGTATCAACTAAAGCAAAAAGAAAGACCCGAAATTTGATTTCATCTTCGGTTACTCCTTGAGGTTTCATGCTTGAGCAGGCCATGTGGAATTCTCTCAAGTGGGTGTGTGGATTTTCGTTCTTCAAGCCTCGAAAAGTGGGCAAAAGGTGAATCAAGCCTGATTTCAACTCGAAAGAGATTCCTCCGATTGGATAGTTGATGCATAATGGTGTTTGCCCATTGGGAGCAGTGGCTAGTTGACGAATGGTTCGGTTCGCCATCCTTTCTGGTTCACCGAGGTTACCTTTCGCTTTTTAGTTTCAAAAAGTGGTTCGGTCTTAGGTTCAACCACTTCGACTTGTTTCCCACGTTGAATTGCCTCTGCATGAATTATTTCGCTCAACCTTTTGAAGTCAGATTCTAGGATCCCTTGTCCTAGTTCAACCTCTACTTTATTTGCAAGTTTAAGAACTTCCATCTCTTTTCGTCGTTGATCGTGACCGTGATAAGTCTTAATATTTATAAAATGAATGATCGAGTCTAGAAGCTAACTATCACCATGATTGAGGCAAGCGCACCTATCGAACAGTAGTATAGCTTAGTGGCAAGACCAAAATGTCGAACCCAAAGGAACCAAAAGTACTAGTTTTGACTCTCTTTTTATTATCTAGCCTAAAATAAAGAGGATTAATGTTTATTTAACTAATTACTAAACTAAAGATGCCAAGAAACAGAGAATGAATAAGGGAAATACTTTTTGGAAAAATCAATTGATCAAGACAATACCCGAGGAAGAATTCACCTAGACTTCAATTGTTATTAAACTCTAAACCAGACGATTTATTCACTTGACTTGATCCGTAGGATTTCCTAATTTATATTAATACCTCTTTCGAGGTTACTAACGTCTAACCCTAGGTTGATTAATTAAAATCTCTTTCTAATTAAAACCCCTAAAGTTACATTAACTCGATCTATGGATTCTCATATTAGGTTTGACCCTAATCCGGCAGATTTTCGTTGTCCTATTTTTAGGAGTGCGATCAACTCCGCTTAACTATGCTAGATCTACTCTTAAACAGGGACTTTTGCTCCACTGCCTAAGCACATCAATACTTAGTTCAATATCCTGAAATATCAAAACAAGAATAAAGGAACATAATTAGGAACAAATCAAGTATTTATCATATAGTTCAGAAAACAATAATGAAATCCATCTTAAGTTTCATCCCCCTCAGGTATTTGAGGGGTTTAGTTCATAATCATAAAAGAATACATCTCAAAAGAAAATATAAAACAAAACATAAAAAAACCCTAAAACCCCCTGAAGGAATTGAAGGAGAAATCCTTAGTCTTGAGTGTGCTTGACTTCTGAGATGGATCAACTGGCTTTCTTTGAGTAATTCCCTGTATTCAGCCCTCTCTGGCTGCCTCAGGCCACCTGAACCTCTTTAGGATACACTTAGGGTGTTTATATAGGATTTCGGAATGTCTTTCTTTGCCTCTAAGTATCATTTTTCGAGTGCATTTAAAACAGGTCACGGCAGGGAAACGCCCGTGTAACACGCCCGTGTGATTCGAGACCAGGTCCGTATTCGAGCCTGCTAAAGAGGCACAGCCGTGTGTTGAGCTCTAGGCCGTGTAGATTTCTTACTTTGGCCCATTTTCTCTGTTTTTGGCCTGTTTCTCATTCTTTTCATCCTTCTATGCTCTCCTAAGTATAAAACCTGAAAACAAAGTATTAAGAGCATCAAATTCCACAATTAAAGAGATAAATCATTCAAAAGTATGCTAAATGCGGGATTAAAATATGTATAAATTATGGTTTATCAAATACCCTCACACTTAAGCATTTGCTTGTCCTCAAGCAAAAATCTCAACTCACAATTAGAATTAATTTCCCTCGGTTCCCTCATCATAATTCATGGATAATTTATACATAGATAATTTAACTCAAAGAGTCCTAAAGATTCACATAATCAAAACCATATATTTTTATAGCACGAAAACCATAAGTGTTTCCCCTTACCTAAATAATTACCTTCGATCCAAAACTGACAAGGATTGACATCCTCACTAAAAATTTACTCAAATCACTCAATGTGTTTAAAGTTCAAAATAAAGCACTCATCAGTCAAATACGAAAAGTTAATCCCATAGGCTTGCTTGAAAATCAAATCTCCACCACTATAAAATAAGATGATACACAAATCAAAAGGTCTTTAAAGGGTTGTAATGGGGCTTGGGTTAAAGGTGTGGATATAGGCTGAATTAGAAGGTTAAAATCGAGATTGAATTGACAAATTACCTAACTAGAAACAATAAGCTGATAATGAATAATTACATTAATAACTCGAGCTTCTTCTAAAGATGTGAATTTAACTATTTAAGCTCATAAAACATAGAACTAATGATGAATAGATTTTCTAACGTTTTTTTTTTTAAGAATAAATCAAATAAATAGAATTTAACAATTGAAATAAAAATGTAGTTAGGCAACTGATTAAATCAACTCTCGATATAAGGGTAGTCAAGAGAAATGGTGATAACAAATACAAGATGGGTTTTAGGTTAATATTAATGGGTGAGTTAAGAAACGGTTTGTAAATATCAAAGGGGTTCACTAGGGATTAATTATGAAGGTAGGCTTTTAGTGGAGTAAGTGGGTTAAATCCTAAGCGCCTTTATCATCTCAGTATATCAAATCAAAGGTGTGGTCTCGACCTGTATAATCGAAGTAAGTTCTAGAATAACAAATCCATATTGACACACTCATAATCAATAAAGTGAGCAAGAAAAGAATATATGCTCTAAAAGGCTCAAAATCTCACAAAAATTATGGTTTTTGATGACAACCTTGCAAATTCAAACTTTAAGGTAATATTCAAATTTAGTCAACAACCTAGCAAATTTTTAATTTTGAAAATAGACTTATCATGCTTGATTCTCTAGTATCTTAAAGTTTAAATCAACAATGAACAATTATCAATGACTTATTCTAAACATATCAATAAAAATCATAAATCAATAGGAGTTTCATTCTAATTAGTGATATGAGAAAATTACTTAAGACAAGATATCATTCAGGGAGGGTATTAACTTTATCCCCCCACACTTAAGATGTACATTGCCCTCAATGTACAAAGATAGAAAATAATCATATAGTAAGAATATCAAAAGAGAGGGAAATAAGTGAAACTTCCTGAATTTTGGATGGAATCCTTGAGTTGGGAGTATGGAAACTTGATTTGGAGGTAAAAGATCAGTATAGATGGTTATTCTATAGTGTTGTTTTAGGGTTTTTAACTGCGAGAAAATCATTCGGTTCTTCAAAATAGAAGGATTACTCAAATTTTGCCAAAAGATGTAAATTGGGTAATAGGTAATATGGAACCTAAAAATAATCATAATAAAGATAAGTCAAAATCAAAAATAAAAATAAAGATAAAAGTACAACTAAAATTAGTCTTTTAGAAAAAATAAAAATAATATAAACATATGGAAGGAAAAGGACTCAGAAGTCTTCATCGCCAGGTGGCTCGCGAGGTGGGGGCGGCGATGAAATGTGAAGGAGTTGACATATCTGGTAGAGAGTGGCGTCGATGTGATTGAAGCGCTGGAAGCAGTGCTGCTCGAATTGTGTTAGGCGCTCAGATATGTCTGAAAGAGAAGTAGCCGCAAGAACTGGTCGGCAAGGAAGGTGTGGCACTGAAGGTGGATCATCGTGCTGTGGAGGGACATCATCAGTAATGTCCTCTGGGTCCTTGGTGGCTTGTGAAAGCCTATATTGGGGAGGATCGAATCCACGGTGACACTCAATCATCCTCATGTGGAGCATCGTCTGGATGCCTTGTGGGGACATCTGTCCTATTAGTGTGAGTGAGGAAGACTGAGCGACAGTGTTTAGTAGCCCAAAAACCGAGCCAGACGTGTGATGTAGGGACCCATGGAGATGCCCTCTCTCCTATTCTACTCTGTCTGATGTTGGATGGTGCGAGCTATGAAGTAGGCTAAGTTGAAGACGTGCCCGTCCGCTTATGCACCATAGGAAGTAAGCGTCGTGAGTGTTGACGACGGCGATGCTCTCTCGCCTTCCTATTAATGTATGAGCTAAGATAACGTGCAAGTACCTCAGGGATGGGGCTAGAGCTGTCGCCTTGGAGCGACTGGGGTTATAGGTGGCCGAGACGGGGGCTAAGGCTCTCCAATAGGCGGAGGGGGAGTTATCAATATGGCGGTGAAGGTCCTCTAGATCATTATCCTCTATGAATTCGTCGGTATAGAGTCCCAATGTGGCTCCGAACTGTGGGACACTCAGCTCACGTACAATGCCTCCGAGACAAAATTGGATACCGAGGTCATCATGGTTTTTCATCATCGTCTGGAGGTGAAATGTGGAACAGAGCTCCAAAGTGAGCTCTAGGTATGTGGGTTCGACGATCTCGAAAAATTGCCCCTATGGGTCGATAGTTAGGAGGGCCCGAACATCATCAACAAGTTGTACTTGTTCCAGGTTGGCCTAGTCGATACATCTTCCTTGACTGATAGGTCGTGCTCGTAGGATTTGAAACAGTTCATCTTGAGATCCCGGAGGAAATCGTAAGAATGGGTGTCTCACTTCGACCGAGGCGCTTGCCGATGATGAGCAGAGCCCCTTTTATTTTTTCAAGGTAGGGACTGCAGTTTTCTTGCCGCGGGAAGACGACATTATGTTCCTGTAAGATAGATTAAATAACATCATCCCATATTTTTCCATCAGAGTTATAAAACTGAATCCAACATTATTATCTCATGGTATTAACAATGAAGTTATTTTCTAAGTATTCTCCTAATACTAGGGGTGCAATAATCAAAGTATCTATAACACTGAAGTAAATATTAATATTGAATAGTATTATAAAAAATAAATACCAAAATGTAAAGGGATAAATCTAAGGTCTAAAAGAAAATAAACATGGAGTAAATAATATTAGCAATAAAGTAGAGGAGGGAAAGGGAAAGGAGGGAACCGATGGAGGTTTGGTGGTGGTGTACAGTCGTGGCGGGTGGCACGGGCATGGCAACTTCGCACGGACGTGTACTACATGTGTTGTGAGTGGATGAGAAAGAGAAAGAGAGATAAAGGAGAGGGGAATGAGGGGAGGAGAGAAAAGGGAGTGCCGGGTGGCGAAATGGGGAGGAGGGTGGTTTTGCCTTAAGAGGAACGGCTAGGGTTTGAGGGGAAATTTTTTTTGGGGAAGACGAGCGTAGGTTATTTTAAATAGGGGGTAGGGAACACGGTCAGGCACTACGCCGTGTTCCCTTTAATTGGCCCGTGTGTTTCGAGAATTTTAAATTTAGGCACATTTGAGGTGTAGCCCACACCCATGTTCCTTAGGCGTGTTGAGACATATGACCATATCACACGGCCATATGCTATCTTGTTCATTTCTCCCACGCCGTGTTTATTAATCAGTGTCGACCACGGTCTTGATGTATGGGCGTGGCTCACGCTGTGTCGTTTACTCAAAATCGACCACGATTTGGAGGCACGGGCATGTCTCACACTCATGTTATCTACTCAGTGTCGACCACGGCTGCATCGCACGGTCGTGGCCCTTTTATCGCAGCCCGTGTTGGGAAAAGTTTTTTCATCCTTGTCTCGCACGACTACAACCACGCCTGTGTCTCTTCCCATGGCGTCCACATGGCCACGGACACGGACATCCCGTGTTTTAGGTCGTGGGAGAGAAATCTTGCGCTTATGAATAGTTAATTCTTAATTATATGCTGATATATAAGAAATGTGAATGTAAATGTTGTTAGTGCTCGGGTTACCTCCTGAGAAGCACTCGTTTAAAGTCTTAAGCTAGACTTTCCCTGTTTTCATTCCTAAATAAAGGTTCAAGGAGCTGAAGCTCCTCTCTCATATCCCTAAAATCCTCACCATTATAAATTTTTAATCGTTGCCCGTTTACCTTGAATGTGCCATAATTCGGATGAGTTACCTCAACTGTGCCATAAGGAAAGATAGTTTTGATTACGAAAAGACCTGATCATCTTTATTTCAGCTTTCCAGGGAACAATTTGAGCCTTGAATTGTATAATAGAACTAGATCCCCTACTTTGAATTGCTTTGGTTGTTTTAAACGAGCATAATGGTGTCGCTTTGTTGCCTCCTTATGTAAGCGTAAGTTCTCGTAAACATTAGCTCGCCACTCATCTAGTTTATTCAACTGCATCATTCTTTTCTCACCTGCAAGTTTAAGATCGTAATTCAAAAGTTTTATAGCCCAGAAGGCTTTATGCTCTAATTCGAATGGTAAATGACAACTTTTTCCGTAGATAAGTCTGTATGGGGATGTTCCTATGGGAGTTTTAAAAGCTGTTCTATAGGCCCATAAAGCATCGTCTACTTTTAATGCCTAATCTTTCCTATTTGATTCTACTATTTTCTCTAGAATACGCTTAAGTTTTCTATTTTCTACCTCCACTTGTCCACTGGTTTAAGGATGATAAGGGGTAGCTGTTTTGTGGTGTACTCCATATTTCTTTAAGACTTTATCAAATTGAGTATTACAAAAGTGAGTACCCCTATCACTAATAATTGCTCTGGGTGTTCCAAATATAGAGAAGAGTTTCTTAAGAAATCTCACTACTACTCTAGCATCTTTAGTGGGTAAAGCTTGAGCTTCCACCCATTTTGACATGTAATCCACTGCTACTAAGATGTATTTATTCTCAAATGAGCTAGGAAATGGACCCATAAATCAATACCCCATACATCGAATATTTCACATGATAACATATATGTTTGACGCATTTCATCACGTTTAGAGATATTACCTATTCTTTAGCATTTATTACATGAAGTTACATAACTTTTTCATCTTTGAACAGAGTTGGCCTATAAAAACCTGATTCGAGCATTTTATGTGTTGTCTTAATCCCACTGTAATGTCCTCCTAAAGGTCTTGAATGGCAATGTTCTAGGATCTTGCTTGCTTCTGCCTTTGTAACGCATCTCCGAATTACTTGATCCGCATATATGAAAATAAAAGGGTCCTCCCAAAAGTAGTTTTTCGCATCAGCAAAGAATCGCTTCTTTTGATGATGGGTTAACCTTTTTGGTAGGATGTTAGTAGCTAAATAATTCCAATATCTACAAACCAAGGTACCTCGGTGGTGGAAATAATAAAGAGTTGTTCTTTGAGAAACGAGTCATTTATCTCACTCCCATCAAGTTCTTTGATGTGTGGGTTTTCAAGCCTAGAAAGATGATCTGCTGCGAGATTTTCAGCTCCCTTCTTATCTTGAATTTCTAAATTGAACTCTGTAAGAGTAAAATCCATCTTATGAGTCGGGTTTTTGTATCAGATTTAGTTAAAGATAACGAAAAGCTGAATGGTCAGTGTAAACGATAACTTTAGATAATATCAAATACTGTCTAAATTTATCGAATGCAAAAACCACGGCTAGCAATTCTTTTTTTGTGGTGGTATAATTTTCTTGTCTGGCGATCGTTGTTTTGCCAAAGATAATAAATCTACCGAATCGTCCCAAAAGCGCACCTCTTGCAAAATCACTCGTATCACACATTAGTTCAAAGGGTAAATTCCAATCAGGTGCAATTATAATTGGGGCATTTATCAATTTATTTTTTATGGTATTAAATGCAACTAAACATTCCTGATCAAAATCGAAGGGTACATCTTTCTCTAATAGTTTTGTTAAAGGCTTAGCTATTTTAGAAAAGTCCTTAATAAATATTCTATAAAATCCAGCATGTCCTAAAAAGCTTCGAATAGTAACTGAACTAGGAGGAGGTAATTTTTCTATGGTTTCAACTTTTTCTTTATCAACCTCAATTCCTTTACTGGAAATTTTGTGGCCTAATACAATCCCCTCTCGAACCATAAAGTGACACTTTTCTCAATTAAGCACAAGGTTCGTTTCCTCATATCTCATTAGAACTCGTTTTAAATTTACCGAAAAATCATCCATAAAGACCTCCATAATATCTTCTACGAGTTCATCAAAGATGGCTAGCATGCAGCGCTGAAAAGTAGCAGGAGCATTACATAATTCAAAAGGCATTCCACGATAAGCAAACGTACCATATAAACATGGAAATGTTGTCTTTTCTTGATCCTCAGGAGCTATTGGGATTTGGAAGTAGCCAGAGAGTCCGTCTAAGAAGCAGTAATACAAATATGCCCAGATAATCTTTCTAACATCTGATCAATAAAGGGCAAAAGGAAGTGATCTTTTCTCGTGGCGTCATTCAACTTCCTATAGTCAATATAGACTCTCTAACCTGTGACTGTTATTGTAGGAATCAATTCATTCTTTTCGTTAGCTACAACAGTCGTGCCTCCTTTCTTTGGAACAACCTGCACAGGACTCACCCAAGTACTGTCAGAAATAGGATAAATTATTCAAGCATTTAGAAGTTTAATTACCTCAGTTTTAACCACTTCTTTCATGTTGGGATTCAATCGTCTTTGGGGTTGCACACATGGTTTATACTCATCTTCCATTAAAATTTTGTGGGTGCAAAACGATGGACTTATTCCTTTAATATCAAAAATTTTCTAAGCTATAGCTCTTTTATGTTCCTTTAGTACCTGAAACAACTCATTTTTCTCTTTGGGTTCTAGTTTTGAATAGATGATTACTAGTAGTGTAGAATTATACCCGAGGAATGCATATTCTAAGTGATTTGGTAACTATTTCAATTCCAATTTAGGTGGTTCTTCAATAGAGGGTTTCTGTTTAAGTTCTTCATTTATTTCGATGCCCTCGTCTTTCTTTTGTCTAGGAGAAGATGTATTAGAATTCAATTCATTGGTATCACCATCTACCCCCTCACCTTGGGTAAGACACAGTTCCATCGTGTCATCATGTATGATTTCCTGCAAAGAATCTTGAATAAAATGATCAATGGTATCGATAAAATAGCAGGAATCATCTTGCTCTCTAGAATATCGCATAGTATCATAAATTTGAAACATAATCTCCTCGTCGCCTACCCTTAGCACAAGTTTACCATCACCTACATCAATAACAGCCCTAGCAGTAGCTAAAAAGGGGCGTCCCAAAATTAAAGGTATCTCAACGTCCTCATCCATGTCAAGCACAACAAAATCAATAGGGAATATAAATTTATCAACTTTTACTAGAATATCTTCAATAATTCCTCAAGGGTATTTAATAGATCTATCAGCTAGTTGAATACTCATCCTAGTGGGTTTTGGTTCCCCAAGACCAAGCTGCTTAAATAATTTATAAGGTATTAAATTAATACTGGTGCCTAAATCAGCTAGTGCTTTCTCAATGTTTAAACCACCAATTAAACAGGGAATAGTGAAACTTCCTGAATCTTTTAATTTGGTTGGTAGTTTATTTTGGAGGATAGTTGAACATTCTTCGTTGAGCTCCACAGTCGATATTTATTCAAAATTCCTTTTATTTTTTAAAAGCTCTTTCAGGAATTTTGCATATGTCGGCATCTGCGAGATAGCTTCAACAAAAGGTAAATTAATATGTAATTGTTTGAAAAGTTCAAGAAATTTACCATGCTGGGCATCTATGCGGTCTTTCTTTAACTTTGCTGGATAAGGGATCGGTGGTTTATGTTCTTTAGGTACCGGAGTTGCATTCTCATTTACTTCCTCAGCCTTTTCCTTATTAATTTCGTGTGGCGTCTTCTTCTTGGTTTCAACTAACTCCCTTCCACTCCTTAGTGTAACTACCTTTACATGCTCTTTTTCAATAAGTAAATTTTCTGGTCGCCTTTCAGAAACTAACTTAGTTAGTTGTCCAATTTGATTCTTAAGCCCTTGAATTAAGGTTTGCTAATTATTCAATATCGCTTCGGTATTTTGGAAACGATTTTTTGACACCTCTATAAATTTTGTCAACATCTCTTTAAGGTTTGGCTTCTTTTCTTGTGAGTAGGGTTGTTGTCTTTAATTTCCTTGACCACCCCATGAGAAATTGGGATGGTTCCTCCAACCTGGATTGTAAGTACTACTATAAGGTTTATTTTGAGGTATAAAATTATTACCCATATAGTGAACTTGCTCGTTTTCAGTGCGCTCGGGTTGTAAGGCGGATATTTTGTGTTGTTCATCCATCCTCCATTTGTATTGCACTGCATAACTGAATGTACCTGCAAAGAACCACATAAACCATCAATCTTTTTATTTAATATTTATACATGATTTGATAGCATGGTGACTGCGTCGAGGTTGAAGACATTGGCAGATTTTGTCGGCTTTGTTCTCATGTCTTGTCATTGATAATTATTTAGTGACATTTGTTCAATGAATTTGTAAGCAGCCTCAGGTGTTTTGTTATTCAGGGTTCTACCGGCAGCTGAATCAATCAACTGCCTAGTTGAAGGGTTCACACCGTCGTAAAAAGTTTGAACCTGTAGCCACAAGGGTAATCCATGGTGTAGGCATCTTCTCAACAAGTCCTTGTATCTCTCCCATGCATCATATAGTATTTCTAGATCCATCTGCACAAAAAAAAAGATATCATTCCTTAATTTGGCCGTTTTGGCCGGCGAAAATATTTTAATAAAAATTTTTTGGTCATTTGATCCCATGTAGTGATTGATCCTCATGGAAGAGAATCAACCACTGTTTGGCTTTATTCCTCAATGAAAGAGGAACAACCGAAGACGAATGGCATCATCAGAAACGCCATTTATTTTAAAGGTATCACAGAATTCTAGAAAATTTGCTAAATGAGTATTTGGGTCTTCGTCCTGCAAACCATCAAATTGAACAAATTGTTGAATCATTTGTATAGTGTTAGGTTTCAGTTCAAAATTATTAGTAGCTATAGTAGGCCTAACAATACTTGATTCAGCTCCTGTTAAATTAGGTTTAGCATAATCATACATAGTATGAGGAGCAGGATTTTGATTCAATAGGTTTGTGGCAACTATAGGAGGTAGCGGATAGTTATCAGCTATCTCTTCGGTAGTATTGGTTTCGTCTTCTTGCTCTTCTTCTATGTAATTTAAGCTTTGCCTTATTTCTCTACGATTTTTGCGAGCAGTACCTTCAATATCACTGTTGTAAATTAAGGGTCCTGTCGGGTTCCTTTTAGTCATAAATTAGAGGTACCTGTCAGAAGCAAAGAAGAAAATTTAGAAAAGTGAAAATAAAATTTAATTGCAAAAATAAAATATGACTAAAGTAATAAAATTGAGCGTTCTTAATATTTCAGCTCCCCGACAACGGTGCCAAAAACTTGATCTTGATTGTGATAAGTCTTAATATTTATAAAATGAATGATCGAGCCAAGAAACTAACTATCACCACGATTGAGGCAAGCGCACCTATCAAACAGTAGTACAGCTTAGTGGCAAGATCGGAATGTCGAACCCAAAGGAACCAAAAGTACTAGTACTGGCTTTCTTTTTATTATCTAGCCTAACTAAAGAGGATTAATGTTTATTTAACTAATTACTAAACTAAAGATGCCAAGACACAGAGAATGAATAAGGGAAATACTTTTGGGAAAAATCAATTGATCAAGGCAATACCCGAGGAAGAATCCACCTAGACTTCACTTGTTATTTAACTCCAAACCAGACGATTTATTAACTTGACTTGATCCGTAGGATTCTCTAATTTATATTAATACCTCTTTCGGGGCTACTAACGTCTAACCCTAAGTTGATTAATTGAAATCTCTTTCTAATTAAAACCCCTAAAGTTGCATTAACTCGATCTATGGATTCCCATATTAGGTTTGACCCTAATCCGGCAGATTTTCGTCATCCTATTTCTAGGAGTGCGATCAACTCTGCTTAACTATGCTAGATCTACTCTTAAACAGGGACTTTTGCTCTACTGCCTAAGCACATCAATACTTGAATCAATATCCTGAAATATCAAAATAAGAATAAAGGACACATAATTAAGAATAAATCAAGTATTTATCATATAGTTCAGAAAACAATAACAAGATCCGTCTTAGGTTTCATCCCCTTTAAGTATTTGAGAGGTTTAGTTCATAATCATAAAAGAATACATCTTAGAAGAAAATATAAAATAAAACATAAGAAAACCTTAAAACCCCCTGAAGGAATTGAATGAGAAATCCCCAGTCTTGAGTTTGCTTCCGGCTTCTGAGATGGATCAACTGGCTTTCTTTGAGTAATTCCCTGTATTCAGCCCTCTCTGGCTGCCTCAAGCCACTGAACCTTTTTAGGATACACTTAGGGTGTTTATATAGGCTTTTGGAATGTCTTTCTTTGCCTCTAAGTATCCTTTTCCGAGTGGAATTAAAACAGGTCATGGTAGGGACACGACCGTGTAACACGCCCATGTGATTCGAGACTAGGCCTGTGTTCGAGCCTGCTAAAGAGGCACGACTGTGTATTGAGCTCCAAGCCTTGTGGATTTCTTACTTTGGCCCATTTTTTCCGTTTTTGGCCATTTTCTTGTTCTTTTCATCCTCCTATGCTCTCTTGAGTATAAAACGTGAAAACAAAGGATTAGGAGCATCAAATTCCACAATTAAAGGGATAAATCATCTAAAAGTATGCTAAATGTAGGATTAAAATATGTATAAATTACAGTTTATCCGTCGTGTTCGCGCTGATTTCTCGATCTCTGGATCGTATTCGAGATCTCCTGATGAAGATCTGGTCATAAGGTAAACAAACAAAAATTAGAAAAATATATTCAATCCTCGGCAACGGCGCCAAAATTTGATGGGCGTCAAAACCACCAAAAAAAAATAATTCCTACAAATAACTCTAAATAGTAATAGAGTAGTAGTAGGGTCGATTCCACAGGGATCGGATGTTTATTATCAATTTCTGCGTTTATCTTGTGAACAGAATGTCGTGTCAAAGGGTCGTGGCAAAGATCGTGCCCACGACTCCTATCGTACCTGCTGAAAAATAAATCAGGGGGTTTAAAAATACTTAGAAATTAAATAATTGAAACAACATAAATAGATAATTAAATAAATTGGAAATCAAATTGAAAATTAAATTTGAAAAATCAATTAAATTTAGCTCAGCTTTAGGCACGGATGTTTCCGTCTTTGAACCAATCCTTGAAATTAGATGAACTCCTCCTTTCCAATAAGCTAGTTATAGCTATCAAGGATGCCTCGGACACCAACTCATCCCTATGTAAATTAGTTATGGAACGTCCTATAACTAACCATTACCGATCGAACAACCTACGAAACGTTCGTGATTTAGAACTCTGGCAGCTTTGCGTTCTAGAAGAGCTAGCTCGAACCAATGCCCTCAAGCGCGTGGGACATTTAAATCCGGTTCCTACTTCCCTTGATAGAACCAAACAGCAATCCCCACTTGACATGCTAATGTGTTCACGAAAAACTAATTAGACAATCGATCCTTTCGGAATCCCAACTGTACGTCTAACCACACTAACTCAAACGACATCCTTTTTTGACTTAGTGTTCATTTCACTCTGTGAGTTGACGAAGTCATACTCTTAATCCGAAGAAATAATAAATATTGGAAAGTAGGGGTTAAATAGCTCGGGTTTGTAACTCACGGATCTTTGACGGGGTTAACACCGGCTTAAAGCTAAAAGGGGTTTGGTGTGGCATAAATTTAATCATGCTTGAAGGTTGTGGAATGTGATTTGGCTTTGTGTAAAGGATGATGGAATTTTAGAAAAGAAAAGGGGCTTGGAAGGCAATTGAACCAATTTAGGAAAAGGAAACAATTGCAACATGCCAATTCCAAAGAGAAAAAGGAATTCAATTCTAAATTGGACTAGGAAAAAAATAAAGAAGATAATTCAACTCCAAATACAAGTAGGAAAAGGAATTAATTGATTGATGATTTTCTAAGAACAAAAAGGCCCTATTTATATACATAGGGTTTACTAAAAATAGCCTAAATTAATTTAATATAAAATCTAAAATAATTAAAAATAAAAATAAAATAAACTAAAATAAGACTTTCTATTTTTGGCTTTTTACAAAGTCAAAATATTTGATGTGTCCTTGGCTTCCTCCATCTTTTTAATTTGGCCCAATTTTAATGATTTTCTTTCAATTTGGCCCTTTTCAGCTTGCTTTTGTCCAATTGCGTCCCTGACAAGATTTAAATCATAAAAATACTAATTTAGCAGGGATTGATTTAGAAATAAACCGAATTAATCACAAGAAACTATGCAAATTAACATGTTATCAGTTTTGATATTCCAAATTAACACACAAGTATTTTAGAGGAGATGACTCTTTTTTTTTCTAAAGGTGGGATGTCAGAAAAGTTATGTATGTATAATTTAAGGACCATAACTCTAACATACAACTTTTGCAATTAACCTTAATTTCTAGTCAACTCATCATATTATTAATTTTAAATATATATATAACACTTTTTTTATAAATAAGTATATTATCTTTATAAAAATGTTATATATATATATATATATATATTTAAAATGTTATAATTATAACATAAAAAGGTTAAATTGTACTAGCATATTGCATTCTTCATAACTTTATTCTTAGGTAGAATTGTGATGATCCATACTTTGAAGAGTATATAAAAGAATGAGATCTTGATAATTTTCATGATACAAATATAAATCCAAATGGATAAAAACTTGGTCAAAGACCAATAAATGATGATAAGGAATATATGTTAAATGTTAAAGAGGGAATAACTCAACAAATATGAAATGCTAGAGCAATTAGATAAAATTGCATCTAATGTTTATTTTTCTTGCTATTTTTATTAGTAAACATATTATTAACTACTTTCTTGGACTAACAATATTACTAGAGGTGAGCATGGGCGGGCTGGGCTCAATTAAAAATTCAGGCCTGTTTGTTAGGCCCGACTCGGCCTGAAAAATGGGCCTAAAATTTTGCCAAGCCCAACCGGGATAAAAATGCTAAAATCCAGGCCTAACCCAGTCTGCCCATATTAATTTTTATATAATTTTAAAATATATATAATACATCAAAATACTAAAACATCAAAATAAATATTTTCCAACAAATTAAAAATAAATTTTAAAAAATATGTATACTTAAATAACACTAAGATAGATGCAACTTAACAAGCAAATATCTCTAAAATAATAACAAAATTAACAAATGTCTTTAAAATAATAATAAAATTAACAATAAAATAAGTTTTATACAATATCCAAACAATAACAACAAAATAGTAGCAACATAATAGTAAAATAGTAGCAAAATAGGAAGAAAATAACAAGAAAATAATATTTAAAAAAGCAGTTTTTTTTTGTCTTTTAGTGAATTCGGGCTGGACCTAGGCCAAAAATGCCTTACTCGAGGCCCGGCCCATTTTTTAAACGGGCCTTATTTTTTTGTCGAAGCCTATTTTTCGGGCCTATATTTTTGCCCAAACCCTCCCACACTCAGCCCGCCCCATGATTAGGTCTATATATTAGATATGATTATTCAATTTTAATTTTTATTACTCACAATTTAATTGTACGGACAATTTTTTATAATAATTAATCTTTTATAAAATATAATTTATATAATTACAATTTATGGTAATTAAATTTTTGAAAAATAAAAATGAGTTAATGTGAAATTTGGAACCAAAATTCCGCAGCGTTGGATGTGTCCTTTCCTTTTCATTTTATTATTTTCAACCTTTCTATTCTTTATTATTGTTTTTTTCTTGCTGCGATGGCAGCTAAATATCAAACATAATCGCCTTCCAACAATTACAAACACCCCGCTTTTATATTCAATCATATCATTAGATTTTCAAAAAATAATGAACATACCAAGACCTGCCAACTCTTCTTCTTCAATTGTTGGAAATATATATATATTTTTACTTTTTAGGTTTTAACTAATATTTTGTATATCGTTTCATGTTATCTAATACCAAATTTAAGTTAAAATTATATTAAATATTGTGCACATTTATCACTCACTCATTAATTATTTATCTACTTATGGGTAATTTGTAATGTAAGTACAGTAGACAACAAAATTTAGGAACTATTTTTAAGTAAATATTTACAAAAATCTATATTCAGGACAATGCTCTATTATTGAAGTATAGGAAGCTATTGTTGACAAATCTGCTAAGGAAAAAAAAAAAAACAAACAAACAATCAAACAAATATGAAATTGAAAATTTTAAAATTATAGCTTTAAAATTAATGTTTTACTAATGCAATGGGGTGGGTTCAAATTTCACAATATATATTTTATTTATTTATTTTGAAAAAGACTAAAATATCTTCAAATAATATAACTTATTTTAAATACGAAAAGATATTTTTGTAATTTTTCTAATTGAATTGGTGTTCAGTATCAATTCATCAAGGACTTAAATAATAGTATAGATAATTCAAGTAGATTTATATCAAAATTAACTATTTTAAAAATAATAATTAATATACTATTAAAAACTTAAAATTAAAAATATTTTTCTCATCAATATATATATTATTAAAATGGATAATATTTTTAAAAATATTTGTTAAAAAATATAAATAATATATTATATTGTTTTTATTTAATATAAAACATAATTTATATACCGTAATCTTATAAAATTTATAAAAAAATTAATATAATTGAATTAATTTATTTGTGTGTTGCATGGATAAACTAGTTTAAGTTCTAATACTACACTTAGCTATCAAGTGTAATTCATTTTTTACTACTGGACAGTTTACTTGGATTGGGACATAAATATAAATAATTAATTAAGTATAAGAATCTAACTCGGTTTTATTAAATAAACAAATTAATTCTTGGAAATATTAGAAATTTATATCTTTAATAAAAGTTGAATTTAAAAAATAAAATTCTATCGAATCCAACTTCAGCTGCATGTGATGTCACTTTTTCCTTTCATTTTATGAAGACGCTAGTAGGGTGGTTGGCCCATCCTCGTCCCAGAGGTATGAAAATTGGTGTAAAGGTTAAGAAATTTTTATGGAAAATGTGTTCTAATTCGCTAGCTACTAGGGAAATGTATTGAACATATGGTGTTGTTGTGTAGTTGGAATGGAGATTGTTGGGTTGTTTGAAGGAAAAATGAGTTGTGGGTGGATTAAGGTGAATAGTGATAGTATAGGAATAAGGACTGATATTAGCTGAAAACGTGATGAGAGTTGATCAAATTATTCCAAATTTCTGGTAGTTGGGGAATATTAGAGCCAGCGATGAATTTTGAAAAGGTGGCGTTTACACTCAATTTAAATCTTTTATATTTCTCTTATTTTAATTCCATTTCAATTCTAAACCTTACAACTCTAATTATTTATCCATTTTAAACTCCAAATATTGGACCTTGAAGTTTGTGTTAATGGATTTGGGCCTACTTTATTTTGCTATTGAATCATTTTGGGCTTTCACCATTGCCTTTTACTTTATAATTTTGAATATATATGTTTAAAAACGAAAAGACCCTCAATCTTTACAACTTTTACAATTCAGCCCTACTAGCTGGGCATCATTGCCATGGTCACTCCCTGCGCTTGCTGCCACCTGCCACTCTGTCATGGCCATATCATATGCTCACCCGCCGGTCTTTTCCATTTCCAACCCCTCCCCATTGCAAGCAACGCCCGTTGCTATTTTGAAAAGAAGGAGAAAGTAAAAGAAAAATCTCATCAAGCTCCCTCTACCACTCTCGGCTCCCACATCCTTTCATTCAGCCACTGACAACACCTCCACCGTATCACCCCACTGAGCATCATACAATCCCCCCACAACCCTCGATCGTCTTTGTTGTTCATCATTCTCACCCTCACTGTTACACTCTCGCTCGGACCTTCCATCATCTCATTCTCATACCCTCCATCACCAAGACCTGAGACCACCATTCTGGGCTCCCATCTCTAACACCCTCGTTTTTCCCACTATACTAACATCATTGCCTCCCCTAATAACCCAAATCTTATCATTGGCCGGGCCAGGTTAGATTGATATAAATTTTAAGCCCAATCTCAAGGCCGGGCTTGATCTATCTTGAAAAATGAATATAAAATTTTACTCAAACTAAACCCATATTAAAAATATTACACTTGAGCCCAATCTCAACCCAAGTGTAATAATTTTTTTTTAGATTATTTTTTTATAAAAATAAATTTAAAAAATATAGTACAACTAAAAATGTTAAAATAAATGTTTCCTAGCAAATTGAAAATACAAAAAATGTATAGACATGTCATTCGAGCCAAGTCAAAAAAATTTTGCTCGAGGCCTAGCTTGTTTAGAAAACAGGCTTTATTTTTTGTCCAAGTCCATTTTTTGGGCCTATAATCTTGCTTAAACCCTTCCACTTTTCAAGTAGGCCTTCGGGCTTGGGCGGGTGGTTCGACCCATGATTAGGTCTAATCACCATCATTCATCATTGTGAAATGCACCCATATACAGTCCACACATCATCCTTATTAATCCAAAAGGCAACAACATAAGATATAAAAATCAACAACCAAAATCAAATAAAAAGGAAGAGAGTTTACCGAGATTAGCGTAGAGGCCGAAGGGTAGCGCACTACAATAGAAGAAGACTTGGATGGTAGTGGTTTAGGCCAGCAGTGACAACACTGGGTTTTCGACTTGGAAAGAGTGATGCATTGCTGAAGCTAGTGAAGGAGAAGAGAAGGAAAGAAGTCCAACGATGACTGTCAAAGAGCGCACCACTAACAGCGAGGAAAAAACACTAATGAAAAAGTCATTGGACGAGCATTTGATAAGTATATTTTGTAATGGTATATAATAAGTAAGAAAGCAATAATGATGCTTTAGTGGAATGATTTCATGACTAAATAATATTATAATTAATAGACGAAGAGCCAAAATTTAATTACAAATTATTTGAGTCCTAATTATATATATTCAATCCATCTCTCCGCTAGTTCGAGATAACCAAAATGAATTGCATATAAAACCAATATTATAAAAATAATAAAGTAAGAGAAATAGATCACACATATTATATGTAATAAATGCTTTTTTTTTTTGCCAAGTGTAAAAGATGACTTAGAAATTAATTTAAGTTCTTCAAATTATTATTTCAATTGTAGTTAAAGAATTGAAGTTCTAAGTGACAATTAAATTAATTAGTCATCACAGATTTATTAATAATGTAAATTAAATATGTTTTTCTCATGGATTCTAATTAGAGGTGAGCATGGGCCGGGCCGGGTCGGGTTCGGTCGGGTCCAACTAAAAATTTAGGCCCGCTCATTTGGGTCGGGCTGCCCAAAAATGGGCCTAAAATTTTGCTCAAGCCCAAATTTATATAAAATACTAAAACCAGCCCGCCCGCCCTACCAGATTAATTTTATATTATTTTATATAATTTTAAATATATATAATACATCAAAATATTAAAAATCAAAATAAATATTTTTCAACAAATTGAAAATAAATTTTAAAAATATGTAGACTTAAATAACACTAAAATAGATGCAACTTAACAAAGAAATGCCTCTAAAATAATAACAAAATTAACAAATGTCTTTAAAATAATAACAAAATTAACAATAAAATAAATTTTATATAATATCTAAATAATAACAACAAAATAATAGAAATATAATAGTAAAATGGTAGCAAAATAAAGAGAAAACAATAAGAAAATAATATTTAAAAATATTTTTTTTGCCTTTAATGATTTGGGCGTGCCCTGCCAAGAAATTTCTTCGAGGTCTGCCCATTTTTAAACAGGCCTCATTTTCTGCCCAAGCCCATTTTTTGCCTATATTTTTACTCGAACCTCCCATTTTTCAGGTTTGGCGGGGTGGCTCAAACCATGCTCACTCTAATTCTAATATGGTGAATTTGCCTTGACTTTAATGTAATTAGACTTGGATTGAGAAAATAATTTAATTGAAAATTAATTTAATTAATTAACTAATTAATTAATTAATTAATACTGGTAAATGAAAAATAAATAATGGGTTTGATAAATTATAAGTGTTGAACAAAAGTTCAGATTACACCTATAATTAACCCAATACATGAAAGGTCCAAAAGGCATGCAATTGCCCTATACTCCTAATTGGAGTTGAAATTGTGTTTTCTATTAAATATTATTATTTAGTCAAGTCTTATTTAAATATAAACTGTAACACCTCTAACCCGTATCTATCGCCGGAACAGTATTACGGAGTATTACTGAAGTTTACAGAACAAATAGACAAAAATTTTAAACATTTCACATCATATAATATTCATATCATAAACCAATCGAAATAAAACATATTGTCCCTTATATGAGCCCTCAAGGCCCAAAATACACATTAGTAACAAGTCGGGACTAAATTGGATGCTAAATTTTTTTCGACAAACATTAAAATTTTTCAAGCTGCAGGAGTCACACGACTGTGTGGGCATTCAAAATAGGGACACACGGCCATGTCCCAGCCCGTGTAACTCTCTGACTTGGGTCACACGGCCAAGCCACACGCCCGTGTGAGCATACTGACTTGTGTAATTTAAAAGATATAGGGGACACACAGACGTGTCACTTAGCTGTGTGTCACACACGGCTAAGACACACGCCTGTTTCTCTACCTATATGGACGAAAATAGGCAAATTTCCAAGCTACATTTCTCACCCAATTTGCAATCAACCTAACTCAACATTTTTGCACATCAACAAACCACAACAAAGCATTCAAAACAAGCCAAAATCAAGTCTTAAACATGAAATATCACCACATACAACCAATATGCCCTTAGGCACCTCAAATGACAACTTAAAGACATGTCAACAAGTATATCAATTTACCTAAATGACCAAATTCATGTATGCATATTCAAACCACATCAAACATGATAAGGCCACTATATATATATATTCATCAAAATATACCAAACACAAGCCATATAAGTGGTTAATCTCAACAAAACAAATGTATGCCAACATTGGCCAAATTAACCTATACATGCCATTATAATCAAATTAATTTACTAAAAGTACCAAAAGAGCTAATGGATAGTGTGAAATAGCTTCGACCAACTTCCAATCTGTACGAGCTTCCGAATTACTATAAAACATGGAAAATAACATAGAGTATGTAACACCCCCTAACCCTTATCTGCCACCGAAACAGGGTTACGGAGTATTACCAGTCAATATAGTTTTAATACAAATAATACAGAAATAATTAACATTCAAATCAGAAATTAATCATGTAGTCTCTTTTATGGACCTTCGAGGCCCAAAATGTACGTTAGAAACAATTCAGGACTTAATCGGAAACTCTGAGGATTTTACATGAAATTTCAAGATTTTTCCTATATACAGGGCTCACACGCCTGTGTGGTTTAGGGGCACACCCGTGTGACCCTAAAACATGCCCATGTTTCAGGCCGTGTCCTACCCCATGTAACTCTTTGACTTACTTCACACGGCCAAGCCACACGCCCGTGTATTAGGCCGTGTGGTCAATTTATTTTTCGAATTTAGGTGCAGTTTTCACACGACCGGGCACATGCCCGTTGCTAGGCCGTGTACCTCACACGGCTGAGACACATGCTCGTGTCTCTGCCCGTGTGGCAATACCTGTGCATTCTGTTTCTAAAATTTTAAGTTGCAGGGGACACACGGCCTACCCACATGCCCATGTGTAAACCGCGTGTATCACACGGTCTGGTCACACTGTGTGAGGTCGTGTGAACTCAAAATGAGCCTTTTACAACAAGTTTACCAACCCTGCAATTCTTAAACGACAAGTAACTCAAAATTCAATCTTTCAACCAGTCCAAAACACAACTAAATACTTATGTAACATGTTAGAACTATCATTGTAATAATCTAATTCATATACCCATAGATGTCTAACATAAATTATCTAAACAAATCATTTATATATCATTCAACCAATTCAAACCATAATTATGTAAATGACTATATTATAAGACTTATACTTATATGTTTATCAAACATTGTTATCTCAAAAGGACATAAAAAGACAACCTAGGTACATGCCATTTCAAAAGAACAAATACTTCACCACGTGAGTTTGGGATCAGCTATGGATGCTGATTCAATAGTCTGACTTTGACCTAACCTGCGTACGGAAAAAAATCATACACTGAGTATATAACTTAATGGTATTTCTATAATTCGAATACTTATTAAATAAAAATTTATAAAGTTCAAATATATATATATTTATACATAACAAATCCATTCATAATTAATCAATTTCACAATACACATCATTCATAACACTTTCAATTATCACATCTTCTATTTCAATTTCATATATGCTATTCAATAGCATTTCACCATAACGTATTCAATTTAATTTCAATATCATTCAGTATCAATCAATTTAACCAATTCATTTACTTATCCCTATTAACACGACTCGGACTTCGACGGATACACGGATCTAACCAACACACCAGTACGGCACTCTGTGCCTCATCGGCCAAGCTAAAGTAAAACAGTAACAGTACGGTACTCAATACCTTATCGGATTTATTCAAAGTAATAACAGTATAACGACACTTATAGTGACTCATCGACTTGAAGTCAAAGTATCCCTAAACACTTCCAATCCTATGGCATGCCAACTATATCTGACTTACCCCGACATTGTTAATAGGTATTTCAATTCATAATTCAATTTCAAATCAATATACAATTTCAATCAATTCTAATTCAATACACTTTTCAGTCATACACATATGTTCACAAAGCAATTCAATTCAACATCAATATATCCAACTCACCTCAATTTCACTTACCATACATAATAATAAATACAACCAATAATTTTAGTTTTCGGATTATAGAAATACAAGTCGTATTTTCCGAGCTAATTCTCGTTGACTTTCTCTTTTCCTTTCCTAGTCGAGACTTTCAGCTCAATGTTATCTACGAAATTTAAACAATTAAAAATTATCAATACAATAAAATTTTATATTAATCAATTCAATTTATACACAACTTTTGTCTAAATTACAATTTAATCCTTAAATCAATATTAGTTTTATTCTTTCCAAACTATTTCATATTTTCATTCAATTCTCACTTAAAACTAACTTCAATCCTCAATTTCATCCTAAATCCTTAATTTTGAAATTCTCTCAATTTAGTCCCTACTACATAAAAACTTATTATTTGACTTACAATTTAATCATTTTCTCAATTCTAACTTACAAATTCTATCAATTCTAACCCAAATTCTTCAATTAATTTAACATAAACCACATCTAAAAATCAACTAACTTTCAAAATTTCTACTTATATCAAGTAGTATCTTGTTCTAGGATTTCAAAAATATCAAAATTACAAGAAAAAGGACTAAATTGACTTACCAATCAAACTTTAAACCTTAAAATCCCTATTTCCCCTTTCTTTCTTTCTTTCTTTTCTTTCTTTCCTTCCTTCTCTCCTGCTTTTCGTTTGGCTATTCTGTTTCTTTTCTAACTTTGTTTCTTTATTTCTTTATTTAATTTTATGTTATATTATATTATATTATATTATATTATATTATATTATATTATATATTATATTATATTAACTTAATAATTATTTCTTAAATTATAAGTAAATACATATATTTATTACAAATGTATGTATATTATTTAATACACATGTATTTTATTTTTACCACACACTTGGCACCTATGGCTTAATTGCTAATTTAGTCCCTCATCTTTTCTTTATTCTACAATTAAACTTTTACACTTTATTCAATTTAATCCTTACACTAAATTAACCTTAATTCAAGCTAATTCACCTAGCCAAAACCTAATTAACCTCACAATAAAAATATTTACAAACCCGTTTTACGAGAACAATGACCCGAAATGCACTTTTCCAATAACCGTAAATTTTGGTCGTTACAAAGTAAGCATTTAAGCTTAGTAAGTTCGTATAACACGGAATTTAACTTACCATATATCCATACAATAGGTAAGTAAACATAGCATATCTCAACCAATTTGGTCAAAAGCCTAAACACACGATCACCAACATATTAGCCATGAAAATCACATATAAGATCCAACACACATGGTTGAATTCATCAAATAATCACATTTCATGTTTTTCATATAAATTCCAATAATAGTTCATATTGAACTCATATAATCTCGTAACAGAACTATGCCCGTTGAACTATTTAGAATATCTTTGGATACATGGGTAGTACACACGAGGTGTACTGAACTGTAATCCACCAATTCATATACATGTATGCTCATACAAGCTGTAAACAGTAAGCTCTTCCGAGCTGAATAACGGGAAGCTTATAAGAGCTGAAATCGGTGACCCTAATGACATGTCATTTTGTATCCTACGGATTCCTAAGGTTCAAACGGAACTCGGTAATTGTCGAATATACAACTGGTATTTATTCATGGCAATTGTACAATTCACGAACAATAATTCAATTTAACACATATAAATGTACAATTTAGTTACACGAACTTACCTCAATGAGTTTACGTAGATATGAAGGCTACTAATTTGATATTTTTCCTTTGCCTCGATCTAACTCCGTACTAGGTCTAACCGGATCTATACGAATGAATTTAACTCAATTCAATATAATTCATATTCAATTTAGTCCAACACACATTTTGGCAAAATTACTATTTTTCCCTATACTTTTAATTCATTATAATTTAGTCCCTAGGTCGGAAAATGAAATTCATACAATTTAATCTTTACTCAAGCCTAGTAAATTTTTTATACATATTAATAGTAGCCCACATAATTCACAATTTCATAATTTTTACCATAAATTTATTATATTTTCAATTTAATCCTAATTGATAATTTCATCAAAATTTTCTTTATAAAAGTTTTTTATCTAACAACAACCTTTCATTTTCTATCATGAAACTTCAAAATTCAAGCATACTCATCAATGGCAAAACCCTATACTTTAACGATTTTGCAAATTAATCTCCGAAATAGCTAGATTAAGCTACTACGATCTCGGAAACATAGAAATCATTAAAAATGGGACAAAAATATATACCTAATTGAGCAAAATAAGCTTGCTAATATTTCTAGCTTCCATGGTTAGATTTTTCTTTTTTTTTTTTTTTTGGTGGTAGATGATGACAATAGATGATATTTGTTTATTTTATTAATTTATTAAAACTTTAATCACAAATTTCCAAAATCAACCTTAATATTTCATTAAATTTCCAATGTTGACTATTCATACTCATCCACTAACCACTTTAAAGGTCTATTTACTATATAAAGACCTCCAATTTAAAATTCTATAGCTATTTAATATTTTTAGTTATTAGAACTCAACATTTGCACTTAATGCTATTTAGTCCTTTTTATCAAATTAGGCATGTAAACTTATATGGTATTTCAATCATGCTTAGACCATATAATAATAATAATAAATTTTTTCGACTTCGAATTTGTGGTCCCCAAACCACTGTTCCAATTTCACTGAAAACGGTTGTTACATAAAATTTGTCTTGATTATCTATAAATAGGAATTATGTGTTAAACTTTTTACACACATCATTGTACATCGTTAGTCTCTCAAAAAAATAGTGAAAGTTAATAAAAGTTTTTATTCTATGATTTGATTTGTGTTGTTCGAGCCCACATTTGAAGCAATTTGTGGTTCAAGAATTACAAAAAAAGTTGTTCAATAGAAAGCCGAGATTGACTTTAAATAAGCAAAAGTATAATTTCGATTGAGTTTATTGCTATAAATAACACAACGGCTCAGGTTCAAAGAAAATTTTAAAACTTTCGCTATGCCTAATGATAATGCTTTTTAAATCGGTTTTTCCAACAATATGACACCTCGAGATCATAGCTAAGGGTATATAATCCTTGGCTCTGATAAAAAAAGAAAGTAAATCACACCATTAATCATTCAATTATAAGTAAAATTTTATTTTGAACACTTAATCAAAAAATGTTACAATTTGATGACCAATATTTAAGATTTTTTTTATCACTCGACCATTAGTCATAAGTAATTGTGGAGTACTATAATTCAGGATTAATGAAAAAAAAAAAAAAAAAAGAAAGAAAGGAAAAAGTCCTATACTATAATTTGACTCTGTTGTGCTCGAGAAATATTCGTGTTTCAATGTTTCAATATATTTTGAGAGCAGTGAGTCAGAAGTTCAAGGTAATTGGACGGAAGTACCCCAACTTACACCCAATGGCTAAAGCCCATCTCTCCAACATTGTACTCTCGACATTAATACCGTAGATCTTGGATTTGTTGAAGTTAGAGTTTCAGGCTTGAAATGACTTCAAAGCAGCGAAGCACCCTCCTGATGTTGAGCATTTGCATCTCACTTGCACCACAAAAAGGACCAGATTGTCAACATACTGAAGTTGCGAGATTATTAAGCTTTGTTGGCCGATAGGAACCCCCTTGAATAACCTAATGGAGCTAGCCTTACATAACAAAATATTGAGTGCCTCAACAATGTTGAACAACAAAAGGGACAATGGACAACCTCAAAGTAGTTTGTGGGAGAACCATTAACAAGGATCGAGAGCAAAGTAGTTGAAACACAATGTTGGTTAAATGGTCTAAAGTCATTGAGATTGGTTGTGCATTGATTTGATCATGAATCGAATTTAGCCGGGCCAATAATAAATTTTAAGTCTATTTTTTAAGACTAGCTCGACCCAAAAAATGGATTTAAATTTTTTTCAAGCTTGATCCAGATAAAAAAGGTTAAACCCATGCCCGAATTAAAATTTTTATATTATTTTTATATAAAAATAAATTAAAATATATAATACATCAAATACACTAAAAACATTAAAATAAATGTTTACAAATAAATTGAAATTACATTGAAAAAAGTCTTTTATACTTAAATAACATTAAGATTGTTGCATCTTAGCAAGCAAATGCCTCTAAAATAGTAGTAAAATTAATAATAAAACAAAAGTTATACAATATCCAAATAATAACAACAAAATAATAATAATATAATAATAAAATGACAGCAAAACAATATCAAAATAACAGCACATAACTGTGAAAAAAATTTAAGCAAAATTGGGCTAGGCTTGAGCTAATATTTCTTACTTGAGGCCTGATTCATTTAGAAAATGAACTTTATTTTTTGTCCAAACCCATTGTTCAGTTTATATTTTTGTCTAAATTCTCTCACTATTCGAATGAGCCTAAACAAATAAACCGACTCATGATCAAATTTAATTGTGTACCACAATTTAGGAACAAATGAAGGTTCAAATTATTTCTCATTGGTTGGTGACGAATTTATACATATTTAATTTAACCTCAAAATATTATCCAATAATAATTGCAATTAATATAAATTATTTATAAATTTTAATTTGAATATATATATATAAATTATTTTTAGATATTAAAATATAATCACTATAAATTCAAAAATATAATATATACTCAATATAGATATTACAAAAGTACATTCTATGATAAACTAAAATTAAAAACTTCACTGTTTTTTTTTCTTGTTTTAACTTGTATGGAGTTATAATTAAATTTTTGTCAAATATTTACTCGGTACGGGTTCAAACTATGTTCCTCACCCCGCCCTTAATTTTGTATAAAAAACTTCACTTTATTGTATAACTAAAGTATACTCTATGTCCATTTTAAGGTAGATGGAAATTAATCTTTTAAAGTTTGTGATTATTCTTTTCATCAATATCATTTTAGTTATTTTAATTTAAAAATGATTTCTCAAACTAAAAACTAAAAACTAAAAATTATTGGCCTTTGAGTCTAAAATTAACTTTTAAGGCACTTTTACCTTTAAAATCTATGTATTTAGCATTGTTAATGGGTGTGACCGTGTGAAAGATAGTTTTGACCTTAAAAACGCTTTAAAAAAGCAATGGTCAAGAAAGCCATATAAAAGTGAAGAAACCAATGGGAGGGTTATTGTATGAAAACAATCTGGTTCACCGACCAAATAATATGTTGATGAGTAGGTTATGTGACTTTTTCAACAAAATTGGACTCAAATGGTTGTTTGGCTAAGATAAAGGGATTGAGTTAGGTTTTGGTTAAAAGCTGCAAGGGAAGGGGAAACGTGACAAAATGTTGAAACCTCAGACACATAAAGCCTGCCCTGGAAGGGCCAATGTCAAATGGAATAAGTCTTTTGGAAACCAGGGCATAGGTCCCCCAAGGACCATGCCCTGTCCTATAACATATAATATATTCTTTTACCTTACGCCCTCAACTCAACTCAACCACCGAATATCTGGTCCCAAACACCCCCATTTTCACTTCACTCCCGGTTGGAATCCTAGACCAGTCATGCCACGTCTCATTTTCTTTTTTTACCCTAACTCACTTTGCAATCTACCCCAGCAAGCAGCAGGCACTACGGTTGGACCGAAACTGATCCAGGTCAAGGTCATGACTCATGTGATACGCTGCTGTGCTGGGGCTTATATAAATATTATATACACGCCTTTTGATGAATGTGAAATTGATTTCATCAACCATTAATTTCCAGCAGGCTTAGAACAAGCAAAATAAATAAATAGAAAGAGGAGACGTGGCTTGTTCTACATACTTGGTTTTTTATTTTATTGTCTCTCTGTTTTTTGATATATTTTGGCTGTAAATGAGATGTTTTTTCAATCTTTTCCTTGGACAGTTAGACATAGGCAATTTGGCAATGCCTCGGGAAATTGTAATTTAATTTTTGTTTCCTTTTTCGAGAAAATCTATTCAATAAACTAAATGATGAGTTATTTGCCATTAACTATTTTAGAGATATCCCCATGTTCCAAGTGAAACTGCACTTCATGGGTTCACTGCTTACACCTTCCACACGATACCTATAAACATTACAAGCACGGTTGTCTTTATAGAAGTAAATAATGGATAAGTTACTGGCATGCGTAAGCAATCCAACCACAAAGCCTGCCCCAATTACACCGTCTAGCCAATGGGAAACCCAACATGTTATTTCTAATTTTGTTTTATTCACAATTCTCCATGTGTGGATACAATTTGAAGATTTTAAGTCCAAACAAAAACAAAATAAATAAATCAAGTTTTCCTGTAAATGTTCACCCTATCTAAACCCTCCCAGTCCAACTTATCGGCTTCGTCCGTAAGTGTTCATTTCAACCATATTTTCATCTCACAATTTCTCCCTTTGAGATTCAAATATGGTTCAATTTTTATTTTTATTTTTATTTTTAATTTTGAGAAGTTGAAATGCTAGGAGTGAAAAATGAAAGTATAGGTTTCCAACTCTATCAAAATAGTATTTAACACAAATTTTAATTACTATTCTATTTAAGTCAAGACATTATTTTGTGCATTGAGATAGACTTTTCATCACACATTATCTGTGAAGTGTGATGCTCATCAAAATGTGGTTGTAAAATTTGACTTTTTTTCATTTTTCATTATATGTTTTTATATATACATTGAAATATGTATTTTTTTCCTCATTTTGATTAAATTATTTGATAAATATAACTTGCACAAATTAATAAATGAAAAGCAACAATATAATAAAAATCTATGAATCTTAAATATAAGTTGTTGATGTTAGGTTTATATAGAGTCCCTCTTACCTTTCAAGTGTTGAAACTTTATATATGAAGCAAGGTTAGACCAAAAGAATTACGTTTGTACCATTTTATTTTTTTATTCTATAATTTGCTCTATCTGAGAATCCAAACCAAACTGTTCCTCCACCCCCCAAAAAAAAAACCCAAATTCCCCACAAATTGACTAGCTTTAATTTTCCTTAGAAAGAATAATGACTAGCTCTTATTTTAAGGGATACTGTGTTATGGTATCCAACAATCGTTATCAACAATCTTTAAGTCTTTTAAGTTTCAAAAAGTATTTAAATTTTATTTCTATAAATAAACGACATTATATTATAAGGTAAGCAAATAGATAGTGTTTTCTGTTTTAATTGTTGGGAGTCACTATTGCATCACTCTTGCAGATTTCAAGTACTTAAAATTATCATGCCAAAGAAGACTCAGATTTAAAAAAATTAATGTTTAAAAATACTGAAATCAAATATATTTTAGCAGATAATTTGAAATGTAAAAAGACATTTAGGGAAAAATATAAATTAAAGTAAAAAATTAATCCTGTATAACTGAAGATATGATGTAAATTGTCTTGTCTTATGTCCTATTACCCTTGCCATTCACGTGTATGATGTATATGATATGATTAAAAAGCCTCTGATTAGCTACTTGGAGAAAATAGAGTACTCTTTAGAGGAGAAGAAGAAAAAAAAAAAAAACCTCTATACTAATAATTCAAGGCAGAAAGAGGGGGTTGGAGTTTTGCGAGGAAGATGTCGATGGATAGGTCTTGTAAAAGCGGGTGTTGGTTCCGTAGCATGTGCCAGATTCCTTCAAAAACAAAACCTGGTTTGAATTATTTTAATGAAAAAATCTAGGAACACACATCCTGTCCTTGCCCAAACAACATATTATTTGCACAAAGTTTGAGGCTTTGGTTTACAAACTTCATTGAAATTTGAGGCAAAAGCTGGGGCTCACATATAATATTCTAAAACCCTATCTGATGATTGCATTAAGTAGAGAGTGAATAGTTATATAAGATGACATAAACATATGGTGGATGTATTAGGATGAGAGCATAGCATAGCATAGCAAAACAACATGTATTTAAGTTATAACAACCAGTCCAGTCCTTTTTGGGGATGGAAAAGGGTGTCTGAATCTACCTGGAAATTTGAGGTGGGTTTTGTCTCAAGCTCACAAAAAAAGACAGTCAATGCTGAATATTAAATATGATAATTCTCCTTAATTTAAACTTTTAGGAAGGAAGGGCAATTGTTTTATCACAACCAACAGAATGAATTAAAGAGTGAAAGAAACCCATGATGGGAGGAAAAGGAAACGGGAGTAGAGGAATGGAAACACGACTGAGACTGAGAGATTCTCCTTAATCCTTTTCAGTACTTTATTTTATTTTATGTTTTAAAACAAAAACAAAACTTGCTTTCACTGACTTTTACTAAAATATTCAGTGACTGAATATAAACCTAACAAGCATGGTCTTCTCTGTCAGGTTTACACTTTACAATGAAGTATGAGATTTTGCACTGTTTGAAATGATACAATATCCCCTTTGTTATATATATATATATATATATATATTACAGGCAACGCAAAAACATCAAACATCCTCTCCTGATTTACCAAACCTCTACTCCTCCACCTGCTGCCATAGGAGGCCGCCCATATTGCGTCACCACTGCCCCTGCCCTTCTGATTTGCTTGCCACCCTAATAACATGATCCCACAAATTTTATTATTATTATTCAGCCTGTAATTAGAATCTCTCTTTTTGTTTTCTAAAGATTTCATCCCCATACATGTTCTGTCTAATTCAGCAATTCTTATCAGTATATAAAGTGTGTATGTCCCTGTCATAGGATCGGACATATATATATGTGTTTCAGAAAACTGCTCCAAATAAACGATTTTTATTTTCCATTCAATAAATTATTTTAATTCTGAATCTAAATAGCATATTCTAGAGTGAGATTACTTCATTGCTTATATGGAATGATGAATAAAAGTGAAGTAAAATCTGACTGACACGCCCTATTTGTTTGGTTTATCTCTTTTTCCATATCCAAAAAATAACATATCATTCAAGACCTGAACCAGTAATTAATGGCAAGTAGTAAGAGTTGAAAAAAAACTTGAAAGAAAATGTCAAGTTACACATAAATAATGAATTAATGATTGAAAATTCCTCACGCAAAACCTTAAAAAGTATTCATGTACTTCTAAAGTTACAATTTCCCCTTACCTCAAAAAAGAAGTCCTTTTTTTTTCTTAAAAAAAAAAAAACTCAATGTTTGTTATATCTCTGAATGTCTTGTCTTTTAGCTGCATCAAATAGTTTCCACATCAAACCCCATACTCATTACGACTCTTTCTGCCCACTCCTCCATCCCCTTTCTTCCCTCTCCCGAAACCACCACCAACTCAAACAAGAACAAAAGATAATCAGACTATGTTCTTTCATTAGCAGCCTTTCATTCAATTCCTCTTGAAAACTCTTCTCCTTGCACTTCCTTCTCCGCTAAAACTCCTCCTCCAACTATCCATGTTCTTCTCTTCAAACCACCCTTCCCTCAGCTTCAACTTCAACCAACATGAAGACCACTCTGAGTCTGAGATAAACCCTAACCAAAGCCATCCAGACCATGGAATGGAACCCATGTTTGAAAAACCCTTAACCCCCAGTGATGTTGGCAAGCTCAACAGGCTTGTTATTCCCAAACAGCACGCCGAGAAATACTTCCCGCTCCCCGCTGACTCCGTCGACAAAGGCTTGTTGCTCAGTTTCGAAGACGAGTCCGGCAAGTTTTGGCGTTTCCGTTATTCGTATTGGAACAGCAGCCAAAGCTACGTGTTGACAAAAGGGTGGAGCAAATACGTCAAAGAGAAGCAACTTGATGCTGGTGACATTATTTTATTCCTGCGACACCGTTCAGATGGTGATAGGTTCTTTATAGGGTGCAGAAGGCGCGGTGCACCGTCAGGACCGCCTGATGCCGGCAACACCCTCATGGGAAATAATACATCCTGTGGGGGCGGTGGCGATACTAGGGGACTTTATCATGGGCATCCTTATCTTGGGCACATTCAAGGCCATGCTGCTAATCTGCCATACCGCCCTGGCTGCCTTCATGCAGGTACACACACACACATATATATAGAGAAAATCTGAAATTTAGCAACAAAATTAGGAGGAAATAATTGTGTGAATAGCATTTTTATATATTTTTGCATTTCTAGGAAGTATTGTTGAAAATGAAGGTATAGCAGCCGGGAACCCAAGAAGGCTGGTAAGGCTGTTTGGGGTGAACCTAGAGTGCCAGCTCGACGGGTCGGAGCCATCCACGCCTGAAAATAGCACGTCGGTGTCGGTGTCGGTGTCGGTGTCAAGCCAGCAGGGCCCAACCACCCACCAGTTTTATAACTCTCAGCTGTCATACACTTCAAACTACATGGTAAGCCATGCATCCTCATTATCATCATAAACTTATAAAGTTAATTAATTAAGGAATAAATATACTGCAATTAGGATGCGATTGCCATTTAATTAGAAAGTTGTGCTTACCACTTGGCACGTGGCCTAATTGCATTTACACTATGATTACGTTGTACCATGGTTTCCTTTAATTCTACAAATTTATTTTACGGACCAGTATCCACAGATTTATAAAAATATCAATTAAATATTTGAAGTTGTTATTTTAGGGAAAAAATATTTAATCTGCTACTTTAATTAAAATTTAAATATATATAAAAAAACAATATTTTAAGTAGCAAGATAAAGATAAAGATGTAGCCGAATTAGTTGGGTCGGTTTATACTATTTTAGTTTGGAAAGCAAGAAATTGAATAATACAGTTAGTAGCAAAATTTGGTTAGATATAAACTCAATTCAAAAAATAGAAAAAAAAAGTAGAATAATATGTACAAGTTTTAAAATTCCAAGTAGAAATGATGGAATTGGAAGTGAATAGAGTCCACATAAGGCAGATTGTTAGTTAAATTCCAAGTCAAACTGTTTTTTGGTTGGAATGGATGGTTATGCCCTCCAAATAATTGATTGGCCAAAATGTGTTAGAAAGATCAATGCCATTGATTCGATTTTAAACCTTGACCAATTGGTAATCCAGAAATTATGTTTTGATCATTAAGGTCACATCTTGCAAATTAAGAAAAGAATCGATTTTGGATAAACTGAGTGGATTTTGTGGTCATCCCTAAAATTGGTCAATAAGGCAGGTCATAATAGTTAGGCACATATTCTAAAGGACAGTGACTTTTGCAAAAGAAAAATACAACTGGTCCATTAAAGCATTGGTGTGATTACAATGAAATCTCCTATGTATGATTTCTTAATTTGGGCATAAAAAGAGAAAACATGTTTGGTGTGATTATAATTGTTAGATTTTGGTGGTGTGATTGTAACAGGATATTTCCTTCTCCCGAGATATGAACCAGATGAGAAATCATCAAGGATAAGATCTGAAGATGTGACATCCTGGATTTTATTTTTAATTCAACCTCCCCACCTTGGAAACGTCAAACAAATTCTTCTTCTTCTTCTTCTTCTTCTTCTTCTTAGCGCTTCTAGTTGTAACTTTATATTTTTCTGAAAGTAGAAAAAAAAAATCCATTGAATTAGGCAGCTTTCCAAGGCACAACATAGAGGAGATGGGAGATGGTCAGGCAAAGGTGGTGATGTAAGAAAATTGCCACAAGGGGAAAACTGGGTATTTGAGGGACTGTTGATTTTTCATAGGGGGAGAGAGATATTGATAATCATAATAATGGAAGGGTATGGTGATGTTGGTGGGTGGTGGTTCTTAAATAGATGGGCTACCAGCCTCTCTCCCTCTTTATGACTTTATGCTGTAGTGTATCTAAATATGTAAGAAAGTCTCCAGGGGGGGGGGGAGCCAAGCCCAAGCAAGTTTTATGCTCCCTATTATGTAATTTGCAGAAATCAGAATCTGAAAAGCTCTTTCGAAATACAATGGCATGTTTCATCCCACAAAGGATGAAAGTCATCCTCAATTCCTGATGATGGTGATTGCTGATTCTATTATTCACAAGGAAATTCCCGATAACTTAATTCTAACCAAAAAGAAAACCAACATAAATATAAGATAAAACAAAGTGGTGCCTGACTAGATAATGCAAAGATTTGAACAAGTTGCAGGGAACTTTGAATTTCCCTTTGGGAAGAGGTTTACTATTAACGACTTTTCAACTTCACAAATCACATACTATTTCAATGTACTGCAATAAACCTGCCTGAAGATTTGAAATAATAACAAGAATGTAATAGTAATATATAATATTTATGACGTAAGAAAATACTATAAACATAATACACATACACAAGTTGAGGCTTGCCAATTACCATATCATTCCTGTTACTTGGCAAGTGTTCTAACAAATCGGTGCCACAAACAGCCGAGGGAAAAAAGGCCACTACAGACGAGAAAGGGCCATGGAAGGCCAGCAAACAAAAGGGTTAATCCATTTTTTTGGGCCTGAACTTTTTTTAGTTTTGTCAAATTTAATCCTGATCTTGACAATTATTTTCACATTAGAGCCTGAATTAAGTAATTATTCTCACATTGGACTTAAATTTTCTTGTCCAATTTTTTGAGGAAAATATCAATGATTAACTTGGACAAAAAAAAAAAATTCAAATCTCAATGTGAGAATAATTGTCAAATCCAACGAATAATTTGACAAAAAAAAATTCAGACTCTAATGCAGGAACTATTGTTAAGTTTAAGAATTAACTTGGACAAAAAAAAGTTTTAAGTTCCAATATAGGTACACTTGCCAAGTTCAAACCCTAAATAATGGATTAACCCCAAACAAGAACAGACAGGAAAGAAAACCAAAAACAAGCTTTGTTACTCGGACTCGGATATAAATGTTGAATATGGGTATACCTCCGTCTTTTTCATGTATTTGGAGGATCCTAGAGTTCATATCCCATATCCATATGTTGGACATGAGTGTTGGACACGTCAGTTCAAGAAAATGAAAAATCCGAGAAACACAGGAAACAAGAGAGGGAAACAAGGAAAAGAAGACAAAAAATCCAAAAGCTTCAGACTAACTGCTTCATCTCAGACAGTCATACCCTGCTATTTGGAGTTTGTAATTTCTCATGAAAAAGAACACCATGAATTAATAAGCTACATTCTCATAACTCTAGCCAATAGCATGCAATCAAACACCCCGTCCGACAGGGATCGCACTTTATGGACCTTGAACTCCATGCAATCAGATTACTAAGTTTCTTTTCTACCGTTCGTCAAACATTAGAATTTTCAGCCACTGATCATTTATAAGAACCTGGATCCACCAGCTGGATCAGATATAAGGTTATTAAGAAAAGTTTCTTAGCTAACCAGTAAACCTCACAAGCCCAAGCACCTATGCTTTAGGCAACTCATATACTTAACCATTGAATCAAACATTTACCGGATGTTCTTAATCAAGCCATCGTATAGGCAGCTCAAAGCAAGCTGATAGAAAATTGTAGTTTTAAATTGAGTAAAAACACTAAGCCCCAACAGTTTAGTGAAACCACTAATAGTCAACTGAGTTTGACATGGGGGCATCCCAGTGATAAAAATTGATATGTGACCCTTGAATGAATGGCTTAGATTAAGCATCCACAGCAGGAGTTAAACAAAGATTTTCATGACCGAAGTGCTAAAATGAAGCTTGGACCACACATCATTGGGTATGGAATAATGGCTACAGGATTCCAGCTAGAATGCACATGTTTGAAAGACATTCCAGGTTAACTAAGAGATGCTAATAGAGGCAGGTGGATTTGGTGACTAAAGAGTGACTAATCAGATCATGTGTCAATTAATCATCAGGGCCCATAAGGATTTGGACAATAGAGTTACCCGTTGATCTCCACTGGAAATGGCCTCCAAAGTTTTAGTGGCTCTGCAAGTGGGAGGATTACCAGGTATTTGTTATCACTGGCCTGGGGGTGGTGGCTAATCAAGAGGTCCAGCAAGAAAAAAATTCAATCATGCATGACTAAGTACTGTACAAATATAGTAAGAACATGAGAATCTTTGTCCCACTTAGTTTTTCCTCTTATCATAACTTTTGCTTTTGGAGCTAAGTCAACCTTTTCAACTCTCTCAATATCTGCAACAGAAAAACGAGTTAATTTTTTCATACTTCAAGCCCCTGAGGAACAAAACCAAATCAAATAGTGTTGAAAGCAACATTGACCAGCATCAAGATATCAAGAGACGACTAGATTTTGTAATAATTGCAAGCTTGAAATTTTAAAAACTTCAAAGGAAAAACAAATCTAAGTTGGAAATTACATATCTTTGGAGTTATTAGAACCATCAAAAGGATACCTTTAAAAAAAAGGATTTGTCTAGCACCAAATGTCCATGATCTGCAAAGCAAACTTAAACTTGAAGCCAATAAAATGCCATCCCTAAATCCCCGAGGAAACAGATAACTTTCTAGGAGAATCTCATGAAAGCTTGCAGCTGAAGACTTAAAATAAAAAAATCATGTGGCCGGAAGGTTTAAAAGCAAAACAATTCACTAGGTGATAATTGGTGTACAATAGCCCCACCAACACCATCACTTGACAGAGTACCAGATTTCTTGCACAAGGTACTAAGAACAACTGGTACCTCACGATCACGTTACATCCTATTGTTAGTGCAAGCTTAACTGGAATTTCAACTCTGCACCAAACTCTAATTCTGGAGCCCCACTTCCATTCAGCCATTTATATTGTGCAAGTCATTTTCAACCTCTCTCCAATCTGTACTCTATGCAGTGTACTTCAAACATTTGCTATTGCAAATTTGACAAATATTGTTTTCCACAAGCAAGACTTTCCAGAAAAAAACTAAAAGAAGAGTTCAAGTACCTGTTTAAATCTTAAACTGATTGTACACAGAAAATTTCAGCCCAAAATAGATTCCTAAGAATCCTCGAGAGGCCAGAACAGATCCTCACTTTGGAGAAGCAAAACCTATGTCACCCACATTCCAACAAAAAGACAAGGTTTTTTTTTTTTTTTGCTACATGCTGCTTTTCACTATAGTAATATACAAACCTTTTTCTCAGGGATGTATGCCAAATGATGCATTTTCTTAGGCTTCCTTTCTTTAATGCTTTAGCTATTTTGAATAAATGCTAAAACCAGAAGGGAAAAAGCAGAATGAAAAAGAAAAAAAGAGCAAAAGCAGCAATCAAATTTTACTTCAATTAATACGACTTAAGACTACAACAATCTTTTCTTTCACAGTAAATCATGTTTTTGGTTTCTTCAGTGTAAGAGCAGCATATTCAAGATTGGTCTTTAATGCAAAAGTGCTAATCGGGTATTATCTGCAAACTGCCTCCATTAAGCATTAAGGTTCTTTTACATTTCTCCAAACTCAAGCACGTTGAATACTAAAACAAAAACTAACAAACATGAAATGACAAGAAGGAAAGAGCATCACCGTTGTCAATGGATATTCCCATTATATTTGTACTTTCTAAAGGTCACTTTCTCAATACAGGAAAATTCTCAGGACATGTATCATTCTTGTGATTTCATGCTAACCCAGCTCCACCAAATCTCTAAACTTGTATCTACAATAGGCATGCTGAAGAAGTACTCACATGCATCTCCGATTATGCACTTATCAGCCATCAAGCTGAATTTTTATCAGTATTTCCTTCTTGCTGTGCTTTAGAAGAATCTTCCTTTTTCTCCATGACCTGCTGGATACCTTCTTGATATCCTTCTATGAAACTCTTAAGAGCATCTCTATATGCAGAAGCCCTTGTCATGTATAACCTCTGTAAAGCAGGCCTCAAAGTCTCCATCCCTCCTCTTGCAGCAACCGCTATTAAATCATTTCCATAGACAACATCAAAACAATGTAAAATTCAACAAGATAAACTATAATACCGGGAAAATAAGAGAGCAAAGAGTGAGAGGAGAGAAATTTGGCCTCAAAAATTGTAGATGAAAAAGAGAAGCAGTACCAACAATGTAAATGATGACAGAATAAGTAGAAAATTATCATCAGTTAAAGATTTTCTTTCAAAAATCAATTAAATAAATATATATTAAGATGTTCAGAAAATAGAATGTTTGCAGATGGCACATCATGCTATCATTCTTCAGAGTGAGCACTTTTATTTACCAAAATGAAGAAAAAAAGGTACCTACGTAGCATAAGATAACAGTATGATCGTCACGATAATGGCTCTAGACAAAGAAACCCAGATAACTAAGACTGCTAGGATATAAACAGTAATTTAATATCTTCCTTAACAACTGAACCTTGGCCTGGTGAAGAAGGGATTCACCAAAAATATGCCAATGGAAGTGTAAAATATAAGACTTGAACACAGGTGCCAACAATATAATAAAACAAAATGCAGTCACGGATGACTCTGAGCACCAAGGGGAAAAAGAAATCAAAGAGTCAATTCCATGCTACCTCCAGACAAGTTCTACTAAAAAAGGAAGTTAAAATGAAAACCTAACTGAACTCAAGCATTACAGGACTTTGTTCCTTGACCTCCATAAGATGTCTCAAGCACGAACCTAACAGTTTATTGCACATATAATATGCCACATATTGTGCAAGTCATGCTATACACTTCTTGATTCATTACAGACAACTTAAACATCAGAACATTTCAAGAGAAGAAACCACAAAGTAAAGTTCCTCACCAATATCCTCTAAGGCCGAAGGTTCTGTCTCTGTACTCTTACTCTTATCTCCATTGGATTTACCTTCAGTCCCATCATCCTTCTTATAATCGTTTGGTCTAAGATCAGGACCAATATCCCTTACCCAGCTTGCAGCATAAAGCCTAGAGGCCTCCTTCAAGACCTAAAGAACGATGACAGGTTTTTATTACTTTTATACTAAAAATAATGCCTCTTATCCCCTAATACATAGGCAAATAATAGGTTCTTGAGCATCATTTGACATTCAAGAGGTTAAGTTAACCATCAAGTAAGCAGAACAGTACATAAAAGTCATTTGATCATTTCAATATCCCCATGATCTAATTTCCACCCTGATCACCAGCTATAGCATCTGTGAGATTTCAAATTTTCATTATGCTTCTTTAAAATTTGTCAAATGGAACAAAAGCAAAAAAAATATTATAAAAAGGAAGTGGCAAAATCATCATATTTGAGAAGAAATTGCTAATAGTTCAAACGTAAAAGTACTTCCAAACATACGTTCTTGATTTAAAGTAAAAACCATGCATTTTTTTTTCCCAAAAAAAGGCTTCAGAATTCAAAAATGTTTTTGCTTACAGCAATAGCAACGATGCAGAAAAAAAGAAAGAAAAAGGGGGTTAATTTACAAACCAAGCTCACTATTTTACTATGATGGAGAAATGATAGAGCCATGCTCTTTAAACTGGCAGTAATATCTAAACGACAATCCAGTACTAATATAGCTTCTCCATCACATAAATCATCAAAAAATACAATTATATAAAGGAAGGGGGAAAACCCAGAATCTAACAGCATTCATCATTAAAACCCAGAAATCGATAAGCAATCAGAACTCTTACTGCGGAAGAGAAAGTGGAAAAGAAAAAGTACCAAGAAGCGCTCGTGCCAAGTCAATTTGCGGCGCTTTTTTATGTGGGGAGGATCAGGCAATGAAGAAGGGAAAGCTATTTCTTTGAGATCGTATCGGAAGTAGTCATACAACTTCCTGCACACTACTTTTACCTTCATTTTAGGTTGATATAAGAGATAACCAATTTGATTAAGCTAATGAATTATCTTTGTTCTTCCACAGTCTAACTATTTAGGGGAAGCAGGCTATTAACAGGGTTCGGCGGTACTGAGGCCTGAGGGCTTTTGATTTATTTGATTTTCTTTTTTTAACCCCTTTTCAAGGTTTTCAGGCGCTAACTCGGATTTGGGAAGGTAAGCTGTTTGGTGTTGAGCGTCCATGGGAGTACTATGTTGGTGCTAGCCATTTACGTGATAATGAATTGAGATTAAACCAAATAACTAATGTTTTTTACTGCGTGTGATTAATGTTTTTTTTTTTTTTTTGTTGGTGGGTTTCCTACATAGATAATAAAAAAATTAATAACAAAAATGGGTACGTTGTATATTATTTATGTAATTGGTATGATTTTTATAATAAATTTGGGTGTTGTGTGTTAGGCCGCATCAATTTTAAAACCAATTCATATCACTTAATCATTTTAGGTGAAAGTTTTTTTAAGTAGTGAATAATTATAGTAGGAATACAAAAAATTATTATTTAAAGTGGTGCGGTTTAATACATTGACTACACTAATTCAAATTATATCTTTTTTTTTTTGTATTCCTATAATATTTGTTCAATATTTAAAGGAAATTCGTATTTTTACGTTGCTTGATAACATGGCAGCACCAGTTAAAAAAATATTTTTTTAATCTAGAATTAGGTGACAATGGATTGCTTTTAGAGTTCGTGTCGCTCGACACGTTCACAATACCTAAATTTACGATAAAAAACATATCATTTACCTAATTTACAACATCTCCCATTTTATAATTTATTATTATTATTCATATAAAGAGTCTGGTTTTCTAATTAGTTTATATTATTTTGTTAGAAAATTTAAAAATATGTTTACTAAGTTGAATATGCAAAATTATGAATATATAATTAAACATTTTCCTCGATTAATAAAATTTTGTACATAAAACTAAACAAATTTAAATTTTAAATAACTCGTTAATTCTTTTATTAAATCTAAACAATGTTTTTGTTGAATTTTTCCTTGTTTTTTGTTGTTAAGGATTTGAAAAGGAAGACCATCGTTTAGGAAGGACTGAACAGAGACGGTGTGTATGTTTTAACTGTACGACCCAATTTTAGCCCAGAAGCAAACCAAAGTAAACCCCAAAAAAAAAAATAAACAAAGTCCAACGGTCCAATAATTAAAAAGCCCAAATAGCTAGGCCCAAGAGTTAACAACCCAAGACAAAGACAAATGTAAATCGGGGTTTTGAAAACCCTAGCCACTCTCTCGCGCCGTCAGCGGCTCCCTCGCTTGCGTGCCAGGCCACGTCGTCTCCTCTCCGCAAGTGGGACGCCACTACGTCTCGATAGCACACCTACAAAATAGAAATGGCATGCAGTAAGCGAAGGGGTTATATTCTGTTGGGGTTTTAGGCTATAAAAGGGAGATAGAAATACCGTTAAAAAAAAAAAGGTTTTCTTTGGAGAGATACGAAAAGAAAAATACACCGGTAGCAGAAAAATATTTCAGAGAAATACAATCCAAAGAACGAAGGTTCATTTTTTTCCCTTTTTTTTTTTTTTTTCTTTCTTTCGAATCTGTTTTTGGGGTTTTCTTAATCTTTTAAGAAAAATATATAAAGGAGTTTTAAAGGAAATAAAAAAGAAAGAAAAAACTCACCTTTTTTTTTCGGCCACCGCCGAGGTGGTCGACGGACAATTGGTGACAGTCGGAAGAAATTCAGGAAATCGCCTGGGGGCCAAGGATGAGAGCCCCTCTCTGTTTTAGTTTTGAAGGAAAGGGGAGAATGAAAATTTTCAACAAATTTTTTGCTTTTATACTGTTTGAAAAACGGTGTCGTTTTGAGCATTGGGGTCAGTGGCCAAAACGACGTCGTTTTGGGCCTCGACCATGACCCGACCAGACAGGATAAGATCCGCGTGTTTTTGCTAGGGAGGGGCTAATTGCTTGTTTAGCCCCTCCGCTTTTTCCTGGTTCTAGAATCAGGTTTTTCTTATTCCTGATTCGGCCCCAAAAGTTCGCTTCTGATTTTAATTAAGTCCTCAGTTGAGCGCTGCGTTTTACAGAGTGGGGTTTATTACCCTTTTGGTCCCTCTAAGTTGCGCGCGTATTACAATTTACTCCTTTATCATTATTTGTTTTTAAATTCGGCCCCAAATATTTTGTTTTTAACCCAATTTAGTCCCCTTTTAATTATTTTTCGCTATTTTATCATTAAATCATTTATTTTTTAAATATTTTGGTTACGATATTATTAAACTATATTTTTTCTAGTATCTTTACTATTATTATATATTATTTTACTTACTTTTTTATTTTTATATTATTATTATATCCATATTCTATCAAGCAGTGCCTCTATTTTACATATATTATTATTAATATTATTAAATTATTTTTATCATATTCTATTATATCGTATTACATTTTTTCCCTTTCACTATTACCAATATTTTTATTTATTACGTTTATTATTTTTATATTTTGTTGCATACTACTATTATATCTATTATTATTATTTCTATTATATTCACTATTATTTTCAATATGGTTACTATTACTTTATTATTATATTTATTATAGGTATATATATATATATATGTCTCTATTATTTTTATTTTCATTGCTATGGTTATTATTATTTTATGTTATCTTTATCAATATTAATATTACTATTTTCGTTATTTACATTACCTTTATCATTTTATTTTTTTTTCTTTTGGTAATTTACTATTTAAATTTGTATATTTTTGTTCTTATCATTCCATGTCGATCAATGATTTTGAATTACATCTTAACGTTTTTACTTTTTTTTTCCCAATATTCATAAAAAAGGGGTTTTACAAAGGTAACATTACGTGGTTGGAAGTTCGAGAAATCGTGCTCAATCGTGCTGGGCTTTGATTTTTCGTTCATCTGGATTACTAAATGTCCTTTAATATTTTTTTGAAAATAAGGCACTGTTTCGTGTTTGGAAGTCCGAGAAATTCGTGCCCAATCGTGCTGGGTTTCGATTTTCTATTCGTCCAAACAACTAAATATCCTTCAAAGATTTTTTTGACCGGGTTTTCTTAAATAAAGGCAATATTTCATATTTGGAGATTCGAAAGATCGTGCCCAATCGTGCTGGGATTCGATTTTTAGTTTGACCAAATAGCGGAATTCCCTTTTTTAAATCAGATGCATGGATTTTGGAAATCATAAAATGATCTTGGGATCGAGAGTTTGAAGCATCGTGTCCTATTATGCTAGACATGATATTTCAGCTTTTCGGAACAAGAGAGTTTTGTCATCCAAACATTTTTCCATACTTTAAAATATTTTCTAATTTTCGATGTTAAGGACATTAATCAATCAACACGGTACCAATTTTGGGCGTTGCGAGGGTGCTAATCCTTCCTCGTGCGTAACCGACTCCCGAGCCCGTTTTCTTTAAATCCGTAGACCAAAATGTTTCCCAAAGTGACCCAATCACACTTCGAAAAAAGATTGGTGGCGACTCCATTTTTCTTTTTAAAGTCGGCCTGTTTTCCAAATAAAAATGGTTAAATGACTTGGCGACTCAATGGGGATCAATAAGAGAGTCAAGTCAGTAAAATTGGTTGATTAATGTCCTTTTTATTGAAAATAAATTTTTTTCGTTTTTCCATTTGCATGAGTTTTTGTCGTGTCATATGTTTGTCGTGGTTAGAAACCCATAGGATATTTCTGCATTCATATTGCATGACCGTTGTAGTCACATCCTTTAAGTGGGAGCGAGAAACTATGCCTTCGTGGGGTTTTCACCTCGCATGGGCTAGGGATCGCTTAGGGATACATCCGTACTTATGGTTCCGTGAGGTTTTCACCTCCGCATGGCCATAGGAAATGTATTCCCCGAACCGAACTCGATCTATATGAGCCTATAATGGGTGAGGATTGAGGAATCTGCTGGTTCAGGTACCCTTTTCTTTCTTTAGAACCAAACCACATATAGTGAACCTTAAGAGCCCACCCTAGGTAGAGCCATGCTAAACCTTCGTGGCTACCTATGTAGTGGTTGGACATTTTTTTTCACTTGCTTTGGTTACTTTTATGTGATACTAACTTGTTTTATTTTGTCATATTTGCATGTCATTTCATACTTAAAAGGCGTCGATTCCTGTTTTAATTACTAAGTTAGAATGCTTGTTATGGAGAACGGATTCCTTGATAAAGTAGAGGATAATGCGACAATGCGTATATGGTCAGAGAAGACGCATCTTGAGAAGGGGGATAGTCTAACCGAAGGGTACACATCAGAATTATTGGACTTCACTCGCATCAGTGTGACACAGAATGAGCTACATGAACTAAGAGATATATGGGCTGGTTGGGATGAAGCAACTAGGCAACTGTTCTACATTAATTATGGTGATCTACCTTACTTACTCGACATCAGAGTGGACAAACACTTGTTTCGGGCTATGACTCAATATTGGAATCTCGCTTATAGCTATTTTACGTTTGGAGAAGTAGACTTGGTGCCTACCATGGAGGAATATACGGCTTTGCTTCACAGTTAAAGGGCTCGGGTCGACAAAATTTACTTCAGGGCCGCTAATGCACAGACTTTTGTAAAGAAGTGATGAGTATCATTTGGGATGAGCGAACGATTGGGTCACGCACGAATTCAATAGAAGGGTGAAGGAAATACATTCCTTGGGTAAGCTTGAGGACTGATGGCGGCACACCCGGATGTGAAGAGGAAAGTCGACATTTTGCCTTAAGTATCTATGGTTTGGTAATTTTTCCCAAGGCTTTGAGGCATGTAGACAAGCGATTATTGATTTGTTCGATCGTCTTGACAAAAGGGTTACGTCGGTACCGGTGATTCTCACCAAACATTTAGATCTTTGAACTTCGTCTTGGGAGAAGCGGTGAGGAAGATTCATGGGATGCGCTGGTTGTTGTTGGGGTGGTTCCATAGCCATTTCTGAAAAGTAGATAGAAATTCTTGTCGGGTCTTTTTTATTAATTACTCTCCATTAAAGGAGTTGGCCGCCGCGCCTAGGAGAGATGACATATCAGAAGAGAACTGGATCGCGCTTCTTCAGAATCTTCAGGAAAAAGATGTGGAATGGAGAGCTCTTTGGTTCGTTCCCGATGAAATCCTCTACCGGTGTGGGAGTTATGATTGGGTTCCTCTGTTAGGGATCTGGGGAGCTATTGGGCATACTCCTTTGCTCGTGCTAAGGTAATACCAATCGAGACAGTTTATACCAGTAACGCATTGGTTAGCTCAGTTTAAATTCTTATATAGTTGGAATAATTATAAGAAAAGAGTTCGAGAAGTTTCGGATGCGTGGAAGCAGATTCACCAAATGAAAAGAGTTACTATAAATCCAATGGTAACCCTCGAATATAACACATGACGGAGCAGGAGAGTGAACGATAATATCCCAGTAAGCAAGACAAGATCTTGCTTCGATCGATAGAAGAATACTGCAAGTAGTCCTTCGAGTTGGAGATCATGAAGCGAGGACTTTGAAAGTAAAAATTCGAGTTAGGGAAAAGATAAAACAAGCTGGAAGGGGAAAAAATGAATCTGATGTTAGATATTGATATCCAGAAATCAGAGGCTGAGAAGTTGAGGAAAGGAAAAAGGAAGGCCGAAGAAGATTTGGATAGCTTGAAGACCGATTAAAAGAAGTTGCATCTATCGATGAGGACTGCTGGGCTGGGTAAAATCTCGGAACAATGGCGTCAAGAAGGTCAGGAGGAGAAGACCAAGGTTGACCAGTGGAATAAGAGATTTCATGGGGTTCAAGCACAAAAGGATGCCCTGAAAAAGACGGTGGGGGAGAGCCAAAGCGAAAATAAGATGTTAATGGCTCGAGTAGCAGAATTAGAGAAGGCATTGAGTCAAAGTCACAACTCTACGGTGAAGTTGGAATCAAGCCTAGGCCAGATTGAAGAATTGAAGGGAAAGGTGGTGGAACTCGAAACAGTGCTGCAAAACAGTGAGCTCCGGATCCAACTATTAGAGGCAGATAACCAGCGAGGGAAAGAACAACTTCAACGATCTCAGAACCAAGTCAGAGAAAGAGACTACCTTATGGGCGAAGCTGTGGTTCAGATACGAGAGGTGGCCGATCATCTACAAACCCTAGCAGTTTAGGCTGATGTGTTAAGTATATTTTATGAGTCAAAGTCAGACCAGGGTCGAGAGCTAGCTTCATTTCTTGAAAAAGTCAAAACTTTGGGCATAAGGGCTAGGTCGTATATATGACTCTGTTTTATGTAAAGGATTTTGTCTTTTCAATGAGTACTCTAAAAGAAATTGAATCAGAATCAACTCTTTTATTTTTGCATTCATTCATTTGCATTACATTTCATGCATTGTCCTTTGCATCACTACATTTGCATTAAATATTATAAGACAACCCTATTAACTAGAGGTCATACTATAGTTATCCGGAACACCGCTATTACACTCGGAAAAAAGACGAGAGCAATGGATCAAAGGATGGAAAGGTTAGAGTAGATGCGAAAGAGATGCAAGACCAAGCTGCGCAGCTCGGATGCAAGAGCGATTAGCCAAGATCCAACAGGATATGAGGGATCAAATGCTAGAATCCCAGAGAAGCATGATGAGCCAGCTAACACAGTTGTTGATTGGAGGGTCTGAAAACGGAAAAAGGCCTATGGTCGATACGGAGAAGATAATGAAGATTTTACTTGCCCTCCGGGCCTGGCCCCAACAAGTTCCCAAGTGCAACCACCAAGAGTGTAGGTCAATATCAAGCCTCAGCACCAATCTGGTGCTCCGACACTGGTAAATTTCCCCGCGGGCTCGAGCTCTAACCCCGAAGTCAATCTGGTAAAACCAATAGTCCCAGACTTCGATGAGGCGACAGAAGGGGAGAAAGTAAAAGCAGAGCTTCCAAAAGAGTTCGAGGATCGATGCAAATGGCTGGAAGAGAAGTTTTGAGCATTGGAAAGTCTTGATCACCAATGCGAAGTGGATGCTAGAAGTGAGTCTAGTCCAGATTTAGTACTTCTCCAAGTTCAAGATGCCAGAGTTTGAAAAGTACAACGGGACTAGCTATCCTGAGGCCCATATTACGATGTTCTGTCGGAGAATGACAGGATATGTCAACAGTGACCAGTTGTTGATCCACTGCTTTCAGGATAGTTTGATTGGGGCTGTAGCAAAATGGTACAATCAGTTGAGTTGTACCCAAATCAAATCGTGAAGAGATTTGGCGCAGGCTTTCATCAAGTATTACGGCCATGTGATCGATATAGCACCTGACAGGATCACGTTACAAAACATAGAGAAAAAGCCAAGTGAAAGCTTCAGAAAGTATGCCCAAAGATGGAGGGAGGTCGCTACATAGGTCCAGCCACCGTTACTAGAAAAGGAAATGACCATGCTCTTCATCAATACCCTGAAGGCACCGTTCATTAACCACATGTTAGGAGGCACGACTAAGAGTTTCGCGGACATAGTGATGTCAGGCGAGATGATAGAGAACGCGATTAGGTGTGGGAAGATAGAGGCCGGAGAGAGCACAAGAAGAGCAGCGCCGAAGAAAAGAGAAGCTGAAGTAGGGAATATAAGCTCGGGTTATCCTAAACCCATTACTATTACCCAACCGAGAGCTATAGCTGTGGGCCAGCATGCCCGACCAAGACAAGAGCCCAACACGAGGCAGAAGACTGAGAGATTCCAATTTACTCCTATACCTGTGACGTATAAGGAGTTGTATAAGACTTTATTCGATGCGCATGTCGTGTCCCAATTTTACTTGAAGCCGCTGCAACCTCCATATTCTAAGTGGTATGACACAAACGCTCAGTGTGAGTACCATGCGGATGTAGTAGGTCACTCGATAGAGAACTGTACTTCATTCAAAAGACTAGTCGAGCGACTTATCAAGGCGGGGGTGGTAGACTTCAATGACCCACCTGGAGGAGGAAATCCGTTACCCAGTCATATTGATAGTGGGGTAAACGTGATAGTTGAAAGTAGGGGGAGAAGATTCAAACAGGAGATTGCTGAGGTCAGAACACCATTGAGAAATGTTTGGAAAGAAATACAGAAAGTTGGGTTAGTTCTGCAAGAGAATATGAGCAGATCTCAAGATACAAGGAACTACTGTGAGTTCCATGACAAGGAAGGCCATGAAATCCAGAAATGTAATGAATTTAGAGCCCTAGTACAAGGGCTAATGGATAATAAAGAACTGGAGTTCTTTGACTTGATGGAAAAGAGAGGATGTATGTTCCACAGAAGGAGGGTCAGCAGAAAAGATCCTTAAAGTCAATCACCCACGTGTGATTATCACGCGGCCAGGGGTCGACGGGGCTAGAGTGAAGGTGGCACCGAGGGTCGAAATTAAAAAACCCGCGACTTCTCCTTGTAAGGGTGCACCGATGGTTAGACCCGTAACTCCTCCTACGAGGATTGTAATCCAGAAACCCGTGACTTTTCTTATAAAAATGACAAGAGGTACCTTGGAATTACAATTACCTTTGTGATAGTTTTCGGAAAGAGAATTGACCAAGACACCCGACCCGCCAGTGAGTCTTCAGAATGAGAAGGAGATAAAAAGACAGGATCACTGGTTAATGAGCCAGTAGCGGAGAGTGATGCTAGAGAGTTTTTGAAGTTCCTGAAGCACAGTGAGTACAGTGTGGTGGAATAATTACACAAGCAATCGGCACACACATCAGTACTGGATTTGGTTCTAAACTCAGAGGTACATCGCAGCGCACTAATGAGAGTGTTGAATGAAATTTATGTTGTCGAAGACATTTCGGTAAACAAACTAGACCGCCTCATTAGTAACATAAGCGCAGATAATTTCATCTCTTTTAGTGATAATGAAATTTCGCCAGGGGGCATGGGGTCCACCAAGGCTTTACATATTACTACCCGATGCAAAGGGTATACATTACCGGGGATATTGATTGACAACGGGTCAGCACTGAATGTCTTGCCCCTATGTACACTAAACAGGTTGCCCGTAGACAGCTCTCATATGAAAACATGCCAAAATATAGTGAGAGCATTCGATGGTACCGAGAGAAAAGTAATGGAGAGGATTGAGATACCCCTCCTAATCGGGCCAAACACGTACGAGGTAGACTTCCTCGTAATGGACATCAAGCCTTCCTATAACTATTTATTAGAGAGGCCCTGGATCCACTCAGCAGGGGCTATGCCATCGTCGTTACACCAAAAGGTAAAGTTGGTGATAGAGGGCCGTTTGATCACCATAAATGCAGAAGAGGATATTATCGCGTCCGTTACCAGTAATGCACCGTACATAGAGAATGATATGGAGGCTATAGAGTGTTCCTTTAGATCGTTGGAATTTATAAATTCAACTTTCATAAGTGAAAGAAGCAAGATCCCGGTGCCCAAACTCTCTGAAACAACGAGGATGGGCCTACAGTTGACAATGGAAAAAGGAGCACTGCCTGGGAGAGGACTTGGAAAATATCTCGTGGTCGGTCAGTGCGAGATTGGTTGACAAGCAGGATCGCTTCGGTTTGGGGCATATGCCAGATGTTGGACAGAGAAAGGAAGAGTTAGAGAGGAAACGTGAAAGACGAAGGGCACAATTGAATGGTGTTGAGATTGAGTGGGGTTCAATGACTTTTCCCCATATATCTAATATATTCGTGTCAGGAGGAATTATTCATTCAGGACAGGAGGACATGAATGAGGAAACAACTGAAGATATGATGAGAACTTTGAACATCAACGTTGTGTCTGAAGGAAGTTCGAGGAGAGGAAACTTGGCGGGTATTTGTCCTTATGAGCCTGGAAGTGTTCTGGACAACTGGACTGCGGAAGAAATTCCTGTAGTTTTTAGGACTAAAACAGAGTAATGTTCAAAACACACTTGTTGTTTCAAGCCTAGGAACAATAAAAATTTTTTGTGAAATAGGCATGTTCACGCATCATTATTTTCAATAAGAAGTGTATTTTTCTTTCCGTTTCGTGCAATTATTCTTCTACTTCTGTTCCACTCCATTCATAATCATAACGCATAAATAAGTCGTCCTTAAATTCATTTTCATTGAATATTCTTTTATACCTACCATAGGTCCCCGGATATCGGCGTCATGAGTGACAATCGCTATGAACTCAAAATTCCCTTATGAGCAAGACACGTGCCCGAGAGGATCTCGGGACTTCTGAGGATGGCGAAGATTATGGTTTATCCCAGATTTGTTAAGGATGGTAGGCGGGAGGAGAAGCCGATTCTACCTCATGAAGAGACAATTGAAAATATGCTTCTAGAGGATGGGAAAGAAGTGAAAATCGGTACCTGCATAACCCATGAAATAAGGTAGGACCTCATTAGACTTCTGCTAGAGTTCAAAGATGTCTTCGCGTGGTCATATCAAGACATGCCAGGGTTGAGTGCTGATATTACGGTACACCGTATCCCCATAAAAGGAGAATGTAAGCCGGTCCAACAGAAGCTTCGAAGAATGAGACCCGATGTCACAGTAAAGATAAGGGAAGAAGTCAAGAAGCAATTTGACGCTGGGTTCTTACGAGTAGTAAATTACTCAGAATGGGTAGCCAACGTGGTTTCTGTCCCTAAAAAGGATGGAAAAGTCCGGATGTGTGTCGATTACAGGGACCTAAATAAGGCCAGACCGAAAGACAACTTCCCACTACCTCACGTTGACACTTTAGTGGATAACACTGGGGTTTTCATTTTTCTCTTTCATGGACGGTTTCTCAGGATACAATCAAATAAAGATGCATCCTGAAGACATGGTAAAGACCACCTTCATAACCTTATGGGGGACTTTTTGTTACCAAGTGATGCCATTTGGGTTAAAAAATACGGGAGCAACATACCAAAGGGCTATGGTAACCTTGTTTCATGACATGATGCATAAAGAGATTGAGGTCTATGTCGATGACATGATCGCAAAGTCTCGAACGGAAGGGGAGCATGTGCAAGTTTTGAGGAAGCTGTTCCTGAGATTGAGGAAATTTCAGCTGAATCTCAATCCATCCAAATGTACTTTCGGGGCTCGATCAGGGAAGTTATTGGGTTTTGTGCTCAGTGCAAAAGGAATTGAAGTAGATCCGGATAAAGTCAAGGCCGTACAAAAATTACCTCCGCCGCGCACTCAGAAGGAAGTCCGAGGTTTTCTAAGGAGATTGAATTACATCGCTCAGTTTATTTCACAATTGACTGAGAAATGTGATCCAATATTTCGTCTTCTTAAGAAACACAATCCAGGTATTTGGGATGATGAATGCCAGGGGGCGTTCGACAAGATTAAACAATGTTTGTCTAACACCCCAGTGTTAATGCCTCCCAGTCCTGATAGACCCTTGATTTTGTATCTGACAGTGTTCAATAATTCAATGGGATGTGTGCTAGGCCAACACGATGAGACAGGGAAGAAAGAAAGAGCGATATATTACCTCAGTAAGAAATTCACCGAGTGTGAAATGAGATACTCGCCAATTGAGAAATTGTGTTGTGCATTGGTCTGGACAACTCGGAGATTGAGGCAGTACATGTTGTACCACACGACTTGGTTAATCTCAAAATTGGACCCTTTAAAATACATGATGGAGTCGATCGCCCTGCATGGAAGAATGGCCCGATGGCAAATTTTACTTTCTGAATTCGACATTATCTATGTGAACCAGAAGGCGGTGAAGGGGAGTGCAATAGCAGATTTCCTAGCCAGCAGGCCGCTAGATGATTATGAGCCCCTTAATTTTGATTTTCCTAATGAAGAGTTGATGTTTGTAGCGGCGACTGAGGAAGGTATCCTAGAAGATCACCCTTGGAAGATGAACTTCGATGGAGCGTCAAATGCCGTTGGTAATGGAATTGGGGCGGTCTTGGTATCCCCAAAGGGAGAACATTATCCATTCACTTGCAAGTTAGACTTTGATTGCACAAATAACATGGCAGAATACGAAGCGTGTATCATGGGGATCCGAGCAGCCATAGACCACAAAGTTAAGGTGCTAGAGGTATACGGAGACTCTGCCCTTGTAATATATCAGCTCAAAGGAGAATGGGAAACAAGAGATCCCAAACTGATCTGCTATCGAAAGTTAGTTTTGGAACTGATTGAGGAGTTTGATGATATCACATTCTTTTACCTCCCGCGTGATGAAAACCAGATGGCTGATGCTCTGGCCACTCTAGCTTCTATGATCAAAGTGAATGAGCAGGAGGGTATGAAGCCTATCCAAATGAGTATTTGCGAGGCTCCGACTCATTGTTTCAATATGGACGAAGAGGAGGAGAGAGATGATCATCCTTGGTACTATGATATTCTGTAATATGTGAAAAGCCGTGAATATCCCGATCAAGCGACTGAAAATGATAAGAAAACATTGAGAAGACTTGTCAGCGACTATGTCTTAGATGGAGAGATCCTGTATAAAAAGAAGAGGGATCAAGTGGCTCAGATGTGTGGATGCTATTGAAGCTAGGAAAATCCTAGAAGAAGTCCATGAGGGTGTCTGTAGAACACATGCCAATGGGTTTACGATGGCCAGGCAAATCATGAGATTTGGGTATTATTGGTCCACGATGGAAGGAGACTGCATCCGTTATGCCAAGAAGTGCCATAAGTGCCAGGTTTATAGAGACAAGATCTATGTGCCTCATTCACCTCTTCATGTTATGACTTCTCCATGGCCTTTCTCAATGTGGGGCATGGATGTCATTGGGCCGATCTCACTGAAAGCTTCTAATGGACATCGTTTCATCTTTTTGGTCATTGATTACTTCACCAAATGGGTAGAGGCAGCTTCATATACCAATATCACGAAGACGGAAGTTAGCAAGTTTTTGAAGAAGGAGATCATATGTCGCTACGGTATGCCGAAAGGATCGTGTCGACAATGCATTAAACTTGAACAATAAAGCGGCAATGAAAGTCTGCGATCGATTCAACATTAAGCATCATAACTCGTCGCCATATCGTAGAAAATGAATGGAAGCGGTTGAGGCGGCTAATAAAAATATCAAGAGAATTATGGGAAAATGGTTGAGACCTACAAGGGTGGCATGAAAAGTTACCGCTTGCCTTTACGCCTATCAAACATCGGTTAGAACCTCTACTGGGGCAACTCCTTTCTCGTTGGTTTATGGGATGGAGGCAGTTTTGCCTATTGAAGTTGAGATCCCTTCACTCCGGGTTTTGTCAGAGCTAAAGTTGGATGAAGCATAATGGGTTCAATCTCGATATGATCAACTGAATCTAATTGAGGAAAAGAGGCTAAGAGCTATTCGCCATGGTCAATTGTACCAGAAGCGGATGATGCGAGCTTACAATAAGAAAGTCCGCCCCAGAGTATTCCATGAAGGAGACTTGGTGTTGAAACAGATCCTCTCTATGCAAAAGGACTTCAGGAGAAAGTGGATGCCTAATTGGGAAGGACCCTATGTTGTAAAGAAGGTATTTCCTAGAGGAGCTTTGATACTAGCCGAGATGGACGGCAAAAGTCTGCCAGATCCAATTAACGTAGACTCAGTCAAGAAGTACTTCGCTTGAAAGTGGGCAATGATGAAAACCCACAAAGGGCATCTTGCGTTCAAAAAAAAATCGGAGAGGCCAAAGTGAAAACCCGCAAAGGGCGCTTTGAGACCAAAGGGGCTTTGAGTTGAAAACCCAAAAAGGGCGGCTCAAATTATGATCAACTCGTGAGGGGGCATACAGTAGTTTCGCTACACTTAAATTAACCATGAAGAGATATGTTACGTCTTGAGGCATCTACAAAGTACCATGGATCTTCTAGACACATGTTGAACTCAGAGTGGTCTTCAAGAAGTACATCTGTAAAAGCTCGATTTGTGATATCAGGGCATCAATACCATGCTTACTCATATTGCACCTTAATGGAATTTGTTTTCCTTGTTCAACCCATTTTTCATGGGTTTTTATTTCGAATAAATTTCAGTTTTATTCATTTCTATAGTCTCGTTTCAAGCATTTTTCTTTGAAATAATGATTACTGAACTAATAATACTTTCACAAAAGAAGTTTTATGCACTACTCTGAAAGTTTCTAAAAAATACAAGAATCTAAAACAGGACAATTGTTTAGAGCTAACCAAGTTTAAAAGGGCTCAGAGACTTGAGATAAGGGTTTAAGCAGTGACGACATCTTCAGATTAGTTGTTAGAAGTATCAGCTGAATAGAGAAGACATACGTCAGGGGTCACCTTAATAAGCAGCAAGCAATAACAGCCCAAGTGTTAAAAATGAATCATTCTCATGACATTTTGCATCCATTCATAACATTCATGATACATATGGTTAAGAGCATCTTTCATGACATCCTAATCATTTGACATATGCATAGACCCCATGAAATCACTTCTGGTAGGTTCCCAGGAGGACAATGTAGCAAAGTTGATGGGAGTTCAGAAGAATCTGAGATCTTATCTCTTGGCGAGGGAGTAGAGCGAGATCAAAAGACCAAGCCTTATCTTATTTGAGTAGGAGTGGAGCAAAGCTAAAGATAGTAGATCCTATCTCCACCGAAAGGAGTGGAGCGGATTGAAGATAATGATCTTATCTCTCTTGGAAAGGGAGTAAGCGGATCGAAAGACCAAGCCTTATCTTCACGAGCAAGAGTGGAGTAGGCTAAAGATAGTAGATCCTATCTCCACCGGCGAGGAGTGGAGCGGATTGAAGACAACAGATCTTATCTCTCTTGGCGGGAGTAGAGTAGATCGAAAAGATCAAGCCTTATCTCTCTTGGCGAGGAGTGGAGCGGGCTAAAAGACATAGATCCTATCTCCACGGAAAGGAGTGGAGCGGATTGAAGACAACAGATCTTATCTCTCTGGCGGGAGTAGAGCGGATCGAAAGATTGAAGCCTTATCTCATCGGCGAGAGTGGAGCAAAGCTAAAGATAGTAGATCCTATCTCCATTGAGCGAGGAGTGGAGCGGATTGAAGATAACAGATCTTATCTTTACTGAGCCGAAGTAGAGCAGATCGAAAGACCGAAGCCTTATCTCCACTGAGCAGGAGTGGAGCAGGCTAAAGATAGTAGATCCTATCTCCACTGAGTAGGAGTGGAGCGGATTGAAACTACAGATCTTATCCCCACTGAGCAGGAGTGGGGCAGATAAAAAAAAATGGCGAATCTTATCTCCATGTATCGGCAATGGAGCAGATTTAAGCCACTAGCCTTATCTCCATTGGGCAGTAGTGGAGCAGGCTGAAAGCAATCAGATCTTATCTCCACTGAGCAGGAGTAGAGCAGATCGAAGACGGTGAGCCTTAATTCCCTAAGCAGTAGGGTAGCGGACTAAAGAATAGCAGGTTCTATCTCCACTAAGCAGGAGTGGAGTAGATTAAAACAAAATTCCTACACCCCTGAAGATGCAGTGGATGGAATAAAGCTACAAGAAGTCAAGATTCAATAACACGGGGCAAAATTGGCCCTTTTAAAGTCTTTGCTTCATCCTCGTTACACGACAACAAGCAAAGAGGGGCAGCTGTACGACCCAATTTTAGCCCAGAAGCAAACCAAAGTAAACCCCCAAAAAAAAATAAATAAACAAAGTCCAACGGTCCAATAATTAAAAAGCCCAAATAGCTAGGCCCAATAGTTAACAACCCAGTACAGCACAAACAGAAATTGGGGTTTTGGAAACCCTAGCCACTCTCTTGCTGCCGTCGTGGCTCCTTCGCTTATGTGCGTGCCGTCGTCTCTCTCCGCGTTGGGACGCCTACACGTCTCGATAGCACACCTACAAAATAGAAATGGCATGCGATGAGGGAAGGGGTTATATTCATTGGGGTTTTAGGCTATAAAAGGAGATAGAAATACCGTTAAAAAAAGGTTTTTTGGAGAGATCTGAAAAGAAAAATACACCTAGTAGCGAGAAAAATATTTCGAGAAATACAATCCAAAGAACGAAGGTTCATTTTTTCCCTTTTTTCGCTTTTTTCTTTCTTAGAATCTGTTTTGGGGTTTTCTTAATCTTTTAAGAAAAATATATAAAGGAGTTTTAAAGGAAATAAAAAAGAAAGAAAAAACTCACCTTTTTTTTTGGCCACCACGCTGGTGGCAATGACGGTGGTCGCCGCGGTGGTGACGGTCGGAGGGCTAGGAAATCGCCTGGGGGCCAAGGATGAGAGCCCCACTCTGTTTTAGTTTTGAAGGAAAGGAGAGAATGAAAATTTTCAACAAATTTTTTGCTTTTATACTATTTGAAAAACGGCGTCGTTTTGAGCATTGGGGTCAGGGGCCAAAACGACGTCGTTTTGGGCCTCTGACCCGCAACCCGACCCGCACAGGGATAAGATCCGCATGTTTTTTCTAGGGAGGGGCTAATTGCGCGTTTAGCCCCTCCGCTTTTTCCTGGTTCTTGAATCAGGTTTTTCTTATTCCCGATTCGGCCCCAAAAGTTCGCTTCTGATTTTAATTAAGTCCTCAATTGAGCGCTGCGTTTTACAGAGTGGGGTTTATTGCCCTTTTGGTCCCTCTAAGTTGCGCGCGTATTACAATTTACTCCTTTATCATTATTTATTTTAAATTCGGCCCCAAATATTCTGTTTTTAACCCAATTTAGTCCCCTTTTAATTATTTTTCGCTATTTTATCATTAAATCATTTATTTTTTAAATATTTTGGTTACGATATTATTAAATATTATTAAACTATATTTTTTCTAGTATCTTTACTATTATTATATATTATTTTACTTACTTTTTATTTTATATTATTATTATATCCATATTCTATCAAGCAGTCACTACAACAAAACAGCCCTACGGCGACACTTTTTTTAACCTAAGACGACGCAAAAAGCGTTGGCATAGGCTCGGCGACGCTTTGTCCGACGCTTCCAAAATAGTCGTCTTTGGTACAGTTGGGATAGGCATGGCGACGCTTTTGTAAAAGCGTCGCGATAAGTCAACCTAAGCCGACCCTTATTGAAGGGTTGTGAAAAGTTTAGTCAATGCCGACTCTTAAAAAGCGTTGGGAAAGACCTAATCAAGGCCAACTTATGAAAAATGTTGTGATAGACGTGTCTAAGGCAACCCTAAAAACGTTGGGATAGACTAGTCTAAGCTAACCTTTTAAAACAGTTGTGATAGACCTCATCTAAGGCAACGTTTTGAAAAAGTTGCAATAAACCTTGTCTAAGGCAACTCTTAAAAAGGGTTGGTATAGACTCATTTAAAAGCAACCTTAAAATGGTTGGGATAGAGCTTGTTTAAGGCAACCATAGAAAAAAGTCGGGATAGAATTTATCTAAGGCAACGTTTTAGAAAAAGTTGGGATAGATCTTGTCTAAGACAACCTTTACAAAAGGTTGGGATAGACCTGTCTAAGGCATCTTTTTAAAAATGTTAGGATACACCTTGTATAAAGCAACTTTAGAAAAAGTGTTGGGAAAGACTTGTCTAAAGCAACCTTAAAAAGGTTGGGATAGATTTGTCTAAAATAACCGTAAAAAGGTCGGGATAGATCTTATCGAAGGCAACTTTTAAAAATAGTTGGGATTGACTTGTCTAAGACAACGTTAAAAATATTGATATAAAATCGTTTATAACAACCCTAAAAAGGTTGGGATAGACCTTTTCCAAGGCAACTTAAAAAAAAGTTGGGATAAACCCGTCTAAAGCAACTTTATAAAAGTCAGGCTAACCCGTCGAAGGCAAATGTAAAAAGGTCGGGATAGATTTTTGTCTCATGTCCAATATTTTTTTTTGCGACGTTTTCCCCAATTTTTAATGGCATATTTTGGTGAAATATGAGCAAATTTATATGTATTGAGTTTAGAAATGTTTGGGTGAATATAAATTGAACAATTAATTAACATAAAATGATCATATAAATACAAAATTATCATTAAATAATGCAGTTAGTAATATATATACAAAATCCTAATAGTAGTAGTCAACAAGTTGCAAATATGTTGTCAACCTATTTCACATGACATCAAAAAATATACAAAATCTTAATAGAAGCAGTAAACATTTGCAAACATGTTGTCAACTCAATTCCTATGATATCAAAAAATTATACAAAATCCTAAAGTCAACATGTTGCAAACATGTGGTCAAAATGATTCCTATGACACCAAAAAATTATGGGACTATAACATATATATATATAATACAAAATATGCAGTAAGCGTCATTCATCATCATCCGAACTGAAGGCTTTATCATCAAGTCCGCTAGTCTGAAAGTCAACTGCAAAAATAGCAATGTACATTTTCTATTTATACAAGTTAGATGAGAAACAACATGAACACATGAGAAGGATATTTTAATATTAAGCAAATAACCATAAATTGAAGCTAAATAAAGAATTTTCAGCAGCACATCAACTAAATATTAGTTGAGCAAGCAACGAAGACATCAAATAAGAACCTAGCATTCAATTACAACAATCAATGTCTATTAAACCATTAACAAACTTATTGACAATCTAGTCATAAAATAGTCGACTTACTATGCTTTCTATGAAAAACCTAGAACTTACTTGACAATCCTTTTCCATACACTCATTGATGAGAGCCTTATACTTTTCTCACGAGCATCCATCATCTCCATGAACTTTGCCTCTCGAATTTCATTTAATTTCATAAATCTTTCTTACGCCTCGACTATCAAACGAGCTTCCGTTCCTCGGCCTCCATGCGGAATCGAGATTCCTTCTCAAGCAAAGTTTTCTCTCGAATTGCTTGTTCGGCTTGAATTGTTTGTATTTTTGAACATGTTTAGCGCTTATCTCTTCAATCAATGTACTAATGGCGATGTAGATTGGCTTCCTCGTGGTGACCCATAGCCAAACAACTTGGATTTGGTCATCCCACGTCCATATCCCATCATTTTCCATCCTTGTCGTGGCCAAACAATTGTGTATAGACCTCATTTTCTAATGCAATGTTATCTTCAGGTGTGAAAGAACTGTCAGGTGTTGGCATAGACTCTTTAACAATCTTGCATGCTTCATCCTATAGTTCTCTTTAATTAGAAAATTATATTTTGAAGAAAAAAATAGATGTCAAATTAAATATAAATAAAAATATAATACCCATTTATTTCTTACATAAACTTGTTCTGCTGCCTCACTCCTGAATTTGTCACTCCCATCTTTGCGCAAATGTTGAAATCTAAATTGCTCCAAACGCGAAGGTTCACGGCCTTCCCTGTCAACCTATTATACAACAACAACAAAAAAAGTTGTTAACAATATTCAACAATGAGGGTAGAATAAAGAATATAATATAAGTTACATATTGATCAATATGTAATACTTACAAACTGTGCATTGAGGGTTGCATATCCTGTACTACCAGAAGTGTGTGCAAAACGCACCTTTGTTCGGGCTTCTTTTGCCTTTTCTGATTGTGCCTATTGTTTAAAAGAATGAGAAAAAATATGAGAGTAATAGGAAAACTAAGGTTATTATGCCTCATTCAACAAATCACGCATTTATGCAGCCCTACTTTGATCATACCGTATGTGGGATCAAGAAAAATAGGACATTTACTCTAATAAAAGTGCTTACCGCAGCTTGTGGTGTTCCCCATCGCTCCACTAGCCACTTCCATTGATCATGATGCACACCAGGAGGATTGTTTTCGTATATTTCTTCAATCGGTCGACCCTCTTGGACCATCTCTTTGTAGTATCTAGTTTTCAAAGTCGATTTAAACTCCTTCCGCAGTTTTCCAATATGTGAGAGGATGTCAGAGTCCTCCACCTTGCCTTGGAGATCAAACTTTTCCTACACATATAACAAAATAATGTAACAAATACTCATTACATACAATATCAAATAATGCAAAATTATTGCAATACTTTAAATTACAAAATGAATATGTACTACATACATGAACGATTCTCAATATGTTTTCCAACACATATTTAGGAAGATGTTTCCAATGTTTTGTATTCAAAGGACAGATAGAACCAGTTCTTGCAATTGTACCGAGAAATTCAGCCAATTTGGACGCTTCCTTCCCAATAGGGCCCATATTGGTTGGCATCTACTACTATACGAGTTCCAGTTGAAGATTCCATATATCTTTCATGTTTGTAGGCCTCGCTTTCTCTTAGTACCCTTAGTAGCCTCTGTCAAAAGTAACAATTACATTTTAAATATGAAAATTGAAAAAATAATAATGTATCTTGTAGAAATATTTAATAAAAACTGATTTTTTCAACAATAACAAAACTCAAAGCATAACGATAGATGAATGTGATTAATGTACGGATGAATGTGAAAGTAGATAACGATATGAGATATCCAAAGCATAATGACTGGAAATAAAGACATTTTGCACTAAAATACAGTCATTTGGGGTCTACTCCTATTTGAGTTGTATAATCCATCAATCCAGTTGCGATAAACTAGCACCACAATTTCTTGTTGTTAGGTAATATATCCGAACATATTGTGGGTACTACAATGCTATTGTTGCACTTGCAGATGCCACAATTTATAACCACATGGTGTGACTTCCATTGAGTCCCTACAATGAGTTGCTTCATTCAAAAGACTTCCTTTGGGATGCCGGTTTGTGTGTATATATATAGATTCATCCAATCCCGTTTTCATCATTTCAAGACAACGAAAGCTCTTGATTTCCTAAGATCTTTACAATCACTTCCTCCTCTTGTCCAACTAAATATTCTCCTTGTTTTACAAAAGCAAACAAGATGATCGGCAAAGAAACTCATCAAATTAGCAAGGAAATGGCAAAAATGGCGACCATTAAGAGAAAAGAATCACCTTCTCAAGAACTAGTGGCGATCTTTGTTGACACAACCGATTCAAAGACATCATCATCGGTCAAGAAAGGTCACTTTGTGGTATCTGTAGCAGATCGAAGCGCTTTGTGCTTCCATTGGAATATCGAAGAACAAAATAGTAATGGAGTACATTCGACTTAGCGGAAGAGTTTGGTCTATCAAGCAATGGGGCTCTCATCTTGCCTTGTGATGCAACCTTTATGGAATATGTAATTGCTTTGATCAAAAGGAAACCAAGTAAAGTCGTGGAGCAAGCAATCGATTCTTTCTATAGCCGATGATCATTGCATATCTTCGTATCTTTATCAACAAGAAACAAGCCGTGACTACCAATATAAACTTTCAAGCAAAACCTTTTTTTCTCATCGTAATTCAACCCATTCCATTATAGATTAAAGTACATAATAGCTCAGGTTTACAACAAGGTTAATAGCACATGATAAAAATATAAATAATCTACTAGGATTGAAAGTGATCACACCTCTGAAGACGAATAAGCTTTCACCACTAACGTCAATAATCCATTGCATCTTGAGACAAAAACTCTTACGAAGAGATTTAAAAGAAAAAAAGAACATAGTTAAATAACTTCAACTAAACTATGGCCAAGATACATTACTTGCTCTTCTTGACTGGTTTCAATGATATCCATAGCTTTCCTACTTGCAAGATACTTATATATTTTTTGCTCTTGGTGGAATAATTAAGTTTTTTTTAATAATCCATCTGATGCCTAGTTATGGTCCTTATTTTGCCTCTGGCTAGATAAACCAAGGTACTTAAAGACAAAGGGCATGCTATTAAGTTTCAAATACGTCAAAATATGGGTTAAACCAAATAGTGCATACTTTTTTTTCATGGTCTTATTAAGTATAGCGACAAACCGAATGCTCAGATTTAGAGAGTTCAAACATTAAGAGAAATGTATAACAGATTCAATACGTGTTAAACTAAAAGTCAATTACTATCAACCTTTCCATCAAAATTGTAAGATAATCAAAATATAAAATATCTTCAATAAATTCAGGATAAAATTGTAATTCTTCAAAATATGTTATTATTTAAAAAACAAGATTTTAAATCAATTGAAGAACAAAGAAAAATGTAAAAACCCATCAAATTTAACAAACAAAATAAATTGTTTGAAAGTTGTGAAAAAGTCAAGTGTAGCAGAAGACGAAGAGGAATCTATGAAGGAAAGAAAACAAAACCAAAAATTCGTACAGTAATGGAGTGGAAAAAGAGGAGCAGCGACAAATAGAAAGATCAGTCGGGCCAAAAACCAAACACAAAGTATAAAGTAGCAGAGAAAGAATAAGTATGAGGGAAAGAATAAATACTAGCAGAAGGTAATAAAGTAGTTTGAAACCAGGGAAAAATAAATGAGGACGCAATGGAGGTACCAGCCGGAGTTGCAGGTACATCTTCTGCTGATTGAGTCGGAGTTTCATCTCCCGTGCTTAGACTATCGGTAGCAACACTTCCCAATGTATTCGACCCTGTCGAAGAACCCCTTGAAGAGAATCGTACACCTTTTAATGGTCGCTTATTGCCAGTCATTTTCCTAGAAAACAAATCGGTAATGCTTAACGATGAAGCAGCAGCAGAGCATCGAAAATTTCATGGGTTTTGAGGAGGAAAAAGTGGGAAAAATATGATTTTTCAACTTACTAATGCCGGGAAACTTGAAACCCACTGTAATTTTGGAGAAAGGTTTGCTTCGTTATGCACCTAGGGATTGGCCGACAATTGCAATGGAATGTCCATGCAATTGGTTTTATATATTGTTTAAAATATACTGCCCATTTTATTAACAGCTAGGCCAAAACAAACCCAAAAAAAAACCCAAAACCAAGCAAAACAAAAAAAAAAAAACCAAATCAGGCCCAAAAAACAAAACAATAAAATACAGCCCAATAAATTAGAACAAAAACTTTAAAACATTAGCTCAATAATATATTTAAACCATAAATATCCTAATAAAAGATTAAATAAATAATTAATTAATATAGGAATTAGTTCAAACAAGTCACTATAATATAGGCAGAAATTAAGAAAATTAAGGGAGACATAATATTTCCATGGATGAGGACAGATTTTCTACTATATTAACGTGTAAAATATGTTAAATAAAATTTTTATAATTACAAATGAAGGGAGTTTCTTTGGAGACATTTTGGCAACATTTCCATATTTTACATCAACTAAATGATTGTTGTTTAACATTTTGGTGGTATAATTAAACCCATATTTTGATAGTGTAGCTACTACTGTTTTCCAACCTTCATAAGCAATATGATTGATTTAGAAACAAAGAGATTCCCATAGAGTACTGTTGAAGAGTAAGTTACTTCCCACCTAAAGACCTACATCTTTTTGTTACTACAAATTACTTAGATAGGAAATGAGCCATACAAGCTATTTGTGCATGTAACCTCTAACTCTACATCTCTTACTTCCCTTAACCATGTTTGAAATTTGACTCAATAACTTGTGGGCAACCATTTCATTGCATAATATAAAAGAATCGCAATTCCTTTAGGATGTGAGATGTTGATGCAATTTTATTTACCACTTACCTTTCATGTTTCTATATTAAGGCATCCCTATTTAGTTAACTACTTCAATGGCCCACATTATCGGTTTCACCTTTAACTACAATTTATGTTTTCACCTAAATTTAATTAGCACTTGCCTTAACTAATTAATTCCTTTTCATTGTTTCTGATCATCAATCATTACATTTCATAACATATCACCCAAACATACATTTCATTTTCATCCAACCAGCATATATTATATCACCCTAACATACATTTCATTTTCATCCAACCAGCATATATTATATCACAAAACAATTCATTTCATTTTCATTCAAACATTTAGTCATTCATGCAACCTTGCAAACATACCTTTTAATTAGAGCTCAAAACGAACCTAAATCGACCTCTTGAAAGTCACTTACTATAAAAATCATGAACCTTTTCATTCAAGGACGAAGTAGAAATCGTGACTGACCAGTCTTCCAGGATGGAAGGGAATTTCAGGTCCACCAGTGACCTCAACAGAGACGACGCCGGCAAGATACAAGAGAGTCCAAACTATAAAAATCGGTCAAAACCACTAAAAACATACATAAAATGGTTAAACCTGAAAGAAAACACATACACATTAGATTTAAAAAAATTACAAATTAAATACGATAAAAGTCGGTAAGAGATGATAGGAAACTACTCTTTGATCGGCGAGAGAAGATTGATGGGAAAAATCAACCATTACGAAAAATTTCCACTAAGTGCCACTTGTCCACAACCATGACATCCATTTATACGAACATCACATTCAAATTAACGGGAAAAATCAAAACAAAAATCAACAAGGTATGAGCCTTTTTCTAAAATGAAGCAATGCGAGTGCAAGCAAATGAACCAGTTGACACGAGCTGAGCACGCAAGCAGTGTGACAAAAACCTATTGCTTATAACATGTTAACAAGATAATCATGTCAACAAGGCATAAAACATATTCACACATGGAAAAGAAAATAATCCCAGTACTGAGAATGAAGCTTATATGCTGAATAAGACTATATTTGTGGCTTCCAACAAGTATATAATTTCATAATTCCTATAACCCAAAATGACTTCAAATATATAAATGAACATATATAGATGTTAATATAATATAAATGTCAAATACACTAAATCTTTGCACTTCAAAACATCGTTCTTGTTCAAAATAAAACTAAAATTATTAAGTTACAATATGATGATCACATTGCGGATATTCATCATCTTCTCTTTGGGGTTTCAACGCTTAGATTGAACAAATCTCTTGGTTTTATTCCGATAACATGGAACCATCCTTCACTTTTGCCATCCTCGACATAAAATACTTGTTTCGCTTGAGAAGCCAATATGTATGGATCGTCCGAATCATGATTCCCTACATGGATAAGCTCAGAAAATTTTACCATAATAAAACCATTTGCATCCTTCTTCATACTCCTAGGAGATTTAATATTCACCCAATCACATCTAAGCATGATAACCCAAAACCTTTCATAATAGTTTAGCTCGACAATTTCAATGCAATTGCCATAATAGTTTCTCCCGTCACAAAAAACCATCACGCCACTATTTTGAGTCTTACGATATTGCTCAAGTTTTTTTGTATGGACCCTAAAACCATTAATTATAAGCCCATCATATGTGGAAACCACCTTATGCGGTCCTCGAGCAAGAGCAATTACATCAGCATCAACTTGTTCAACTTCCATCTTTGGAATCTAACAATATAGTAGTAAAGTCAATTAACTCTTATTCTATGATCAAAATTCTACAATGTTCCCTCATTACATAAATAATACAATAAATTATTTTAATAGTGACAATTTACCTGTTTCGCAAGCCATCTTGGGAACTTTTCAACCATCCATTTGTCCTCTGTACGTTTACTAATTTGAATGCCACCATAAACAGCTCGCTCAGACTCCAAAAATTCTCTATAATATATTCAGTATTTTGCGAAAACTTTTGTCAAAGAGTATACAAATTACGTGATAACTTTATTTTTCTATTTGTTAAGAAAAATAATCGAATGACAAAATTTTGCTCAGGAAACTCACTGACGGTATGCTGATAACTTATCGCTATGCAATAGAACATAGCGGTTTGCTTGTGCAAGAGATCGCATGTCCAATATCTTCGTGTTCATGTTGCCAATTGGGCGTCCTCCAGAAGAGAAAATGTACCGTTTTTGAATATTCCCATCATTCCTCGGAGGACGGGAAAATATTGTCTCAACATCAGAAAAATAACGGGAGCAAAATGTAAGGCATTCTGAAACTATGTACCCTTCACATATGGAACCTTCAGGATAAGCTCTATTTCGCACCAAAGCTTTCAATCCCATTAGATACCTACATCACATACATTTATTTTTACATACTTATTATATTCTCTATTAAAATAATAAAAATAAAATATTGTGAAATATTATTGATATATTTCATATACCTTTCGATCGGGTACATCCACCTGTATTGAACAGGTCCACCAAGCTTAGCCTCCATCGGTAAATGAATAATCAAATGAATCATGATTGTGAAGAAACCTGGAGGAAATATTTTCTCCATTTCACAAAGTGTTAATACGACTTGGCTTTGAAGTTGATCAACTTCTTGTGGATCAAGACTTTTGCACATAATCGCTGAAGAAATCGATAGATTCGTAATAACACTTAGCACCTTCTTTTCTACAACTCCTCTTAAGCATATAGGAAGCAAATCTTGCATGAGGATGTGACCGTCATGACTTTTGAGATTGCTCAACTTGTGCTCTTTCAAATTCACGATCGGGATATGTTCGATGCATAACCATCGGTACCTTCAAGTTCTTCACGATGGAAAGAAAATATCTCTTTCCTTTGATGCAAGAGTGTAACATGCTTGTGGTAAGTACTCTTTCCCGTTCCTCATTTTTGGATGAAGATAACTTCGGATGCCCATATCTTGTAGGTCCTTGCGTGCCTTGACGTTATCTTTACCACCGCGTGAGAGATTAAGAAGGGTGCCAACGACATTGTCACATACGTTCTTCTCGATGTGCATGACATCCAAGTTATGTCGAAGTAGATTGTAACGCCAATAAGGCAAGTCGAAAAATATACTCCTCTTCTTCCATAAAGTCTCGTCTTGATTTATGAGATTTGCTTCATTTCCCTCTACCACCAATTCATCATAGTTGTTAAACAAATCACACTCCTCGTGTACATCAAGTTCTACTGGCCCTTCATCTAATTCTTCTCTATCCCTCTTTCGAGTTTTTCCATAAATGAAATTGACACCTTCAACTTCCCTTAAGATATCTTCCCCGGATCGTGGTATAGGAGCTACCCCATATTCTATAGTTCCATCGAATTCACGACTCTGTTTTCGAAAAGGGTGTTCAGCTGATAACCATCGACGATGACCCATATAACAGAACTTTCGACCATACCGTAGCCATCGAGATTCAGTGTTTTCAGCACATACTGGGCAAGCAACCCGACCTTTTGTACTCCAACCCGAAAGATTAGCGTAAGCAGGAAAATCATTGATTGTCCAAAGAAGACAAGCCCGTAAAGTGAAAGACTCGGAAGCTGATGAATCAAAAGCATCAACTCCTGTCCACAATTGCTTCAACTCCTTAATTAAAGGCTGCATGTAGACATCAATGTCGTTGCCAGGTCCTTTTTCACCAGGGATAACCATTGACAGTATCATTGATGATTGTTTCATGCATGCCCATGGTTCCAAATTATAAGGAATAAGAAGTACGGGCCATGTACTGTGACTTGTACTCATTGTTCAGAATGGATTGAATCCATCGCTAGCCAAACCTAACCTAACATTGCGAGGATCAGATGCAAAATCAGGAAACCTCTTATCAAATGCATCCCCAGCGGAACCATCTTTGGATGTCTCAATATACCATCTTTGGTTCGTCTTACATATGCCATCTCATGGATTGTGATGTCTTGGAGGATTGAAATAATCTTTTAAGTCTAGGAATCAAAGGAAAGTACCGTAATACCTTGGCAGGCTTAGGACGGCGACAACTACCATCAACTTGTTCATCTACATCCAACTCATTAGAAGATTGCCACCTTGAGCTTTTACAGACATCGCAACTGATCTTTTCACTAGCATCGCCCCAGTATAACATACAATCATTCGGACATGCATCAATCTTCACATACCCAAGATTTAGTGCAGAAATCTTTTTCTTTGCTTCATAGTATGTAGTCGGGATTGTGTTTCCATCTGGAAATGCCTCGTTTAACAACTCTAATAAGCATGTCAAAGATTTTGCTGACCATCCAAAAAGTGCTTTGAAGTGGTAAAGCCGAAGTAGAAATGAGATGTATGAGAACTTGACACAACCGGGATAGAGCGGAATATCACAATCATCTAGAAGAGTAGTTGCTCTATCCGCAGGCCTTTGGTCATCATTAACATCATACTCCGGACCAGTATTCTCAAACTCGCTTCGAACTCCATCAAAACTCTCAGTAAGAGTTGGGATATTGATACCTAGAGCATCTGTTATGAGATCTCTTAAATCGGCTTCGTTGTCTTGTGACAACGTACAAATTGACGGAGAAGTTCTCACTGTTTGGTCAGTTTGCAATGATGTTCTTTCAATGGATTCTCCATGAAAAATCCAATGCTTGTATTCTTTTATTATACCATGAAGACGAAGATGCTCACCCACAATATGTGGTTCGTGCAATAGCCTATTATTGCAACGACGGCACGGACAATATATATTTCCGTTAGAAAGTGATTTTCCAATTGCAAATGATAGAAATCTTTCTATTCCAGCTAGGTGATTGGTGCTAAATCTTGGAGCATCCATCCAACTTTTATCACCCATCTGTTAAAGTAATTAATAATAAAAATAGAGTATCTATTAATGCCTAATCCTAAGGTTCATGTGTGAAAATATACGAGCTTTCTAGTGAAATAAAAGAAAAGGAAAAGAAAAGAAAAGGTATTACAAGTTTACGTTTGGATTTACCATAACTTTTGTTAAATTATAGGTATTACAAGTGTGATTTTGATATATAGTAATAAAAGAACAATAATAATAAAATGAATTGCATCAATTATAGTTTCATGTGAAGACGAAGGAATATATTTATGTTATTATTGGCACACACACACACACACACATTATATATATATAATTAATTTTAATGCCTTTCAGCTTTTCATATGTTAATGAGTGGGATTGGCCACATGGTCATTGTTTCATCGTCATGTACATCTCACAAAAGTTGGATGTGACATGTTTTTGAATATTTGTAGAGCATGAATGAGACAAATGTAGAGTAAGAAATTGATTTGCTCAAGTGACCAAGTCATCTTAGAGTGATGTTGTCAACTTACTTACTCGAAGAAGCGATTTGTAGGTACAATTAAAATCGAATCTTGTATTAAGATTCATCAATTAAAGTCATTATTTACATATAAATGACTCAAAATATTCAAAAATTCAAATATATTTTTTATATTTATAAATTAATTAATTACTAACATGGTATATGTGTCGATGTCATGTAGCAAAGTTAACAAATATTAATTTTTCCATTCTTTTTAGGTGATCGATAAACAATGCAACAAAAAATAAGTATATACTGACAAACAATGCAACTACAAAGATAGAAAAATTTAAACGTAAATTTAACAAAAATCAAGGAAAGGATAAGGTTAACTAACCTTCTGGTTATATCAAACTGGTAAATTCACACATATATCTCAATTATAGTAGAAAGGCATATGCTTCGGGATCTTTAATTTAGCCTGAAAAGTTCACAAAAATGATACAATCAACAACAGAGGTAAACAAAAATTCATATGACGCAAGCTCGATTGCTACTTAAGAAGGGCAAATAGATCGTAATTAATTAATTATTAAATTTGTTTGTTTGTTTAATTTATGGGCGACATGTATTTCAAACAACGCAGCTTGTATAATTTTGTTCATTTCGTCGCACACAAGACAACAATAAGCAGAAAGCAAGCACCGGACACCACATGTTCATCCGCCAAGGAATTCATCATGGTGTTGATTGATGATGCCTTTGTTAATTTTGTAATCATGATAAGACATGAGACTAGAAAAGACATGGTTCAAACATTTCATGAATCATTTAGCCATGAAACTGAATTTCATCAAAGGCAAGGCAATGATGCAAAATAATATGTTTATTTCGCTATTTCTTAATAATTTCGATTGCAATTACTTAACATGAAGGGAATAGTGACACGGTTCTTGATCGAGTTTGAGTAAGGAGTCATCTGAAGTGTACCAGGCACACCTTTTCTACAATTCTGACTTGAAAGCTCTTACACCCAAATTTCGTGAAGTGGGTGCCATCGATTTGTTTGGTGCACCATCTATATCCCTTAGCATGTTAAGTAGACAAGACTTGGCATCAAGGGACCACCTCTTCAGAGTCAGCAGATATTCCCAAATAAAATAAAAAATCAAGCAAGTCAAATGTTGCGACTTTGGAGATTCTTGAGGAGGGTAGTAGAATGGTAGAGAGGGATCCATTGGGCCATACACCACTCAAAGACAACTTTTATTTCCATAGTCTTGCAAATTGCTTAGCGACCTCCATATACCACACCTTCGTCGAGGCGAAACAACTGACTCCTTTCTCTTGAAAGATTAACAACAGCGAGTCATGCAAATAATTAAAGAAGTCAGAATGATAATAACAGGACTCAACAGCATTGATGAAGACAGAATCAAAAAGAGAATTTGTCAGGAATGGAGGATACATAATTCCATGTTCATACACTACATATCTGATCCCTAGTTTTGTTGTTGCTATTTTTGTTCGAGTACTCTGTAATGATAAGTCCTTTAATTGGATCCAGATTCAATAGCAACATTATTGGGGTGGAAAAGAGAATATCATAACTACTAGCATGTGAAAACCATTCAAAATTGCTATAAGATAAACAAAGAAATAAATAGAGCATTTGCCATGGCGATTAGATCTCGATCCAACACATCGATGCGTATACACCACAAGGTTTTCAACATTTAATACAAGAAATACTAGCCAAATTATACAATTTAGTATTATAGAGAAGTTATATAAAGTTCTCCACCATTGTCAATACAACTTATTCAGTATTTTCTATGTGAAAATTTATGTCTATTTCTTTTAACAATATTGTATCTAAGAATTAGGCCTTCATTCTCTTTGATAAATAATATGTCTTACTGCTAATCTCAACATTTTGATAGTAACTATGTAAAAAGTTATAACTTTAATGCTTCATTTAGAAAAAGAAAACTATGGAAATCCAGACCCCTGTACACTGTGTATTCGGCTAAGATGCTAACAGAATGTCTTAAAACAACCATTATATCGAATTTGGATACTGTTGTTATGGACAGTTTCTTTAATTTCAACTTATAGTAGTCCAAAACAAAGTTATTACATGCTACTTAATTGGAGTCGGAAAACAATAATTATCCATTTTCATGTCCCAATACAAGCTTAAAGCTTCACTTATATACTTGGTGAATGCATTTTTTTTCTTTCTATTGTTTCATTGTTCTTGCTTCTCATTCTTCTTGATAAAATTGACTGAACCAAGATTGGCCATTTTTCAATCAAGGCAAAATCTAAAGGCATCATAATTTGGTGCACAAAATCTAAAGGCAAAATCTAAAGGAAATAGAAAGGGTTTTGTAGCCAATTTTGTTAAATGACATTGCTTTCCTCTTCCTTGAGCTCTAACACATCAAAATCTAAAGGCAAAATCTAAAGAAAATAGAAGCACAACTTACTTTTGTGTTCGCACATTCAATTCATAAGTTGGTTCTCAAATTGATTGTCTCAAAAGTATCCATGCCCAAACTAAATCCTCGCAACATAATGCCACAAAAGGCCAAAAAATTTAAAGAAGGCTTTATATGAGAGAGAGATTAATTATCGCATAAATGGATTCTCAGATGCTTTAGAGAAGAGAGATTTCCCGACCACTGTGGAAAGGCTTCTATTCCTCGAAACCCTTCTATCGTCAATTTTTCAAGGGCAGAGAATAACCAAAGTTTGTGACGATTCTCTATCGATGGACCCTCAATTCACACTGTCAATCCCTGCATAAAAAATGACGAAACACTAATTATTATTCAATATTTCTGTTTTTTGCCAAAGGCAAAAAGTACACATCAAATACAGAAAACTTCACAAACACTTTTATTGATTATATTAACCTCTCGTGACATTTCCACAAACACTTGTTAACCATTCTGATTTACAAAGGCGATAATGGAGGTCCACACAAACAATCATTTCCACAAATGAAGAAACAGAAATTTGTTCTTGGGAAGTCGCCATGAGATGGTTATAACTTACATTCAATTTATTGAACCCAGGAATCGCCGCAGGAACCTTGCCGTACACAATTTGTCCATTTTGGAACCACAACTTCTACCCAGAGAGAAAAAAATTCGAAACCGATTACCATGATGACCAAGAGCTACTGACAAGTGGTGGACGGCGAGATGTACCGATTTGGAGCGGTGGTCGACAACAAATGAACCAACACTCTTTGTAGGTGGTGGACGGCAGATGCTTGGTCTTCTTTGGCCAAGAGAGTTTGGTTTTTTTGGGTAAGAATCAAGTAAGTTTGGCAATTGACCGATGATCCTTTGCCATGTTACCGTTCCAGTCTTTTTTTATTAATTATTTACTAATAATCAAAATTAATATAAAAATTTTCATATTTTCTACTAATAAAATAACTATCAGCTTAATCTAATTCAAGCTTAAATAAATAAAAAATTAAAATATAATTTTAAAAATATATGTCTAATTAATTATAATTAAAATTACGAACTAAATATATAAATATATGAAATTTTATATACAAATAAATTTGATATATAAATTTGAATATATAAAGAAATTGAAAATCTAGTCAATAATTTAATAATAACATCGGACAAAACCGACTTATGGGCATGAAAGGCGGTGGGCGGAGTGGTAGAGGCGCTACTTGGAAAGGGTTGGAGCGGTCGTGAGTTCAAGCGCGGAGGCAAAATTTTGATAGTTATTTTGCAAGTTGGCGTTGGAGTTGGAGAGGCTTAAAGGAATAAGTTTGCGTTTGGGTCACAAACCAACGCCTGGGCGTGATGGTCTGGGGCGCTAATTGGCAGATGGTTTCCCGTGTCCTATGTTGAATCACAGAAATGTAGGTGGATTTGTTTTTTTTTTTTGCTGCCGATTGGTGTGAAGGTGGACGGCACATGGGGGGCTTCAAATGGGATAAGGATAGATTAGTGTTTGTTTTAATTCGGTTGGAGGAGATAATTATTAGATTATTCTTTTATTTTATTTCTTTTTAGTTGATAAAAGTACAGATAGGATAGGAATTTGGATTTGAATTAAAAAGAAATTGGTGGCCGGCCAAAGTTATTGGGTGGTGTTCAAATTCGGCTGCAAGGTTGGTTTTTGTTTTGAATTTTTCTTTGAAGAGGTGATATAGGATAAAGATGGGTTTTATTTTAGTTTAAATTGAATTGGTTTAAATGGTTGGCTGGGAGTAAATTAAAAGATTTGGGCTAATTCAAATTAGTTTGAATTAGTAGATCTTGGCGAATCTTGGGTTCTTCATACGGGATAGTGGCGAATTTTATAAATAGGAGAGCACCTTTTTCATACTTTTTCTCCTTTTTAATTGCTGGTGCCGAAAATTCTAGTCAAGCAATTTATTTAAATTTTTCCCTTTTCCTTGAAACCAAACTTCTCCACCGATCTGAAATTCTTCTAAACTTTTTCTACATTTTATTTCTTTTCCTCTCAACCTCGGTTTGTACCTATTTTGTTAGCAGAATGGTTGATCTTCCTTGGTGACCATAGTCGATTATCTAAGGTGCTTTATTCTCCTTTTATATTGCAAGTTTAAGAGCCAAAGTATTCTTGGGGATTAGCGAAAAAGGGCTTAGGGTGCGTTAAAGGAGGTCATTTAGGGTTCCAACTCAAACAAGGTAAGAGACCGTAATATTTGGGCCTTAGGCCATAGTATGAGCACTTTAGTGTTAACCTATATTGACTATGGTGTATAGGGCAAATCGACAGAAGCAAATGAAGGCCTTCGGGATCTCAGATTATTTCGGTAAGGATATTAGTAAGTGACTTAGACTCGTTAATAAGTAGATTATGACTTGTTGATTAATGGTGTGATTACGATTAAGTGTCGATGGATGCAAGTGCCGATCAAGAGGGAAAGGAAGGTCCCCATCCCAAGTTTAAGAAAAGAGCATCTCGGCGGTTCGTGATTGGCCAAGGGGTGTGGGCGTCAGTAAATCGATAGGCGATAACGGTAGTCTCGCTAAACGATAGCGTCGGGATCGAGGTTTAGAGGTTCAGTTATAAGGTGTGTAGTTAGACCATTGTTTCCGGATTTGTTGTGCTATATGTTTACTAATGAATGCGATTGCCATATGTGTAATGGATACCCTAAAAGGGGTATGATGACGACGAGTTAGTAGCAAATTGGCTAATATGTGATAATTGATTTTAACTATGTGAGCATGCCTATATTTGTGAATATCATGTACATGCATCATTTCAAAGATCATATTATGTTACATGTGCATGGGTGGGCTTTTGAAAGAAGGTACGGGTGTACTTGATGCGTGGTTGATGTCGACTTTGTGCTACATCGTGGATTGGCGCCGACCGAGGTCGCGTTGTGGATCTTTCGATTTAGTTCGCGTGGTTACCTTGATTGATATCGACTTTATGCCATATCGTGGCTTGATGGATTGCTGTGTGCTCCATCGTGGTTTGATGTTAGCTATACGCTACATCGTGGATGGCATTGGTTGCCTTTATGGAGGGAAAAGGAAAGGGTGACTCGATAGTCCCCTGGTGTATGGTAGGCTGGATAAGGGGGTGTGTAGCGGATGGACCTTAGGATTGGGTTGGGTATCATGATTGCATGGTTTCGTTATGAATTGATATGGAAATGGGCCAAGCCCAATATGAAATATGAATAGGTATGTTTTGAGAACATACGTGGAAATGGGCCAAGCCCAGTAATCAGTGAATTAATGAGAAAAGGGCCTAGCCCAGTGCTTGAATATGATTTGATTGTGGGCCAAGCCTGGATCGTGGTAATGTCTATATGTTTACATGTTGCATTTGATAATTGGGTTGATTTGTGGCTAGCATGTGGGTGGATATCAGTGGTTTTAATTACACACTGAGTCTGTATGACTCACTCAATTATTTATCCAACATCGCAGGTGACTTGTTGATCGGACCGAGTCGGAGAGGATGCAAGGTGGCCCATGCGAAGGAGATTGATTTAATCATTTTAAGCAATTTTTAACACTAAGTGTTTTGTTTAGTATTGGTTGTAATAAGGGCCACTTTTGATTTAAAGTACTTTATTTATTATTGAAGTTTATACTATACTTAGAAATATTTTTTTTTTTACAAATGCTTTATCTTTTAATGAAATATAATAAAGTTTTAATTCAAACCAAGCTTATTATTTAATAATTTTAATGGAATTACTTCAGAAAATAAACAAAATTTTCAAGTTTTATTCTAAAGACAAAGATTTTCAACCGTCATTCCGCAGTGACATAACCAGATCCGGTCAAGGCTCGTGGGCCGGGTTTGGGGATGTTACAAAATTATAATCTTAAACCATGCACCTTAAACTCTAAACACTAAACCGTAAACCCTAAACTAAATTAATTTTTTGCGGCATTTTTTTTAAAAACCTTATTCACACTCAAAGCTATTAAGTTATTTTTAATTTGAATATATATAATTATTCACAAAACTGATTATGATGTAAAATTTTAATAATATTCATATTTTAAATCCAATTTTTTGGTGCTACACATTCAAAAAAAGCCAGAATTAAGGAAATTTGGGACGTTACACCTTTATACAAAGAGTTAGCCAGAGCGTATGTTGACAAGTCTATCCTAATACTTAGGAAAGTGTCGCCCCAAAACTGTTGTCTTAGGACTAGACGAAAGCCAACTCTTATTCAAGCGTTGCCTTAGGCATACATATCCCAACCCTTACACAAAGAGTTGGCTAAAGCGTAGTCTATCGCAACACTTAGGAAAGTGTCACCACAAAAGTGTCGTCTTAGGACTATACAAAAGTCAACTCTTATTCAAGCGTTGCCTTAGGCATACATATCCCAACCCTTATACAAAGAGTTGGCCAAAGCATAGTCTATCCCAACACTTAGGAAAGTGTCATGAAAAAGTGTCATCTTAGGACTACACAAAAGCCAACTCTTATTCAAGCGTTGCCTTAGGCATACATATCCCAACCCATATAAAAAGAGTTGACCAAAGCGTAGTCTATCGCAACACTTAGGAAAGTGTCGCCACAATAGTGTCATCATAGGACTAGACAAAAGCCAACTCTTATTCAAGCGTTGCCTTAGGCATACATATCCCAACACTTATGCAAAGAGTTGGCTAAAGTGTGGTCTATCGCAACACTTAAGAAAGTGTCGCCACAAAAGTGTTGTCTTAGGACTAAACAAAAGCCAACTCTTATTCGAGCGTCGCCTTAGGCTTACATATCCCAACCCTTATACAAAGAGTTGGCCAAAGCGTAGTCTATCCCAACACTTAGGAAAGTGTTACCACAAAAATGTTGTCTTAGGACTACGCAAAAGCCAACTCTTACTCAAGCGTCGCCTTAGGCTTACATATCCCAACTATTGTACAAAGAGTTGCCTAAAGCGTATGTTGGTAGGTCTATCCCAACACTTAGGAAAGTGTCGTTCCAAAAAATGTCGCCTTAGGACTAGACAAAGCCAACTCTTATTTAAGCGTTGCCTTAGGCATGCATATCCCAACCCTTATAAAAGAGTTGCGCAAAGCATATGTTGGCCAGTCTATCCCAACACTTAAGAAAGTGTCGCCCATAAGTGTTGTTGTAGTGAGTGGCTATTTTGTTGTAATACTATTAAATTATTTTTATCATATTCTATTATATCTCAGATTACATTTTTTCCCTTTCACTATTACCAATATTTTTATTTATTACGTTTATTATTTTTATATTTTGTTGCATACTACTATTATATCCATTATTATTATTTCTATTATATTCACTATTATTTTCAATATGGTTATTATTACTTTATTATTATATTTATTATAGGTATATATATATATATATATATGTCTCTATTATTTTATTTTCATTGCTATGGTTATTATTATTTTATGTTTTCTTTATCAATATTAATATTACTATTTTCGTTATTTCTGTTACCTTTATCATTTTATTTTATTTTTCTTTTGGTAATTTACTATTTAAATTTGTATATTTTTGTTCTTATCATTCCATGTCGATCAATGATTTTGAATTACATCTTAACGTTTTTACTTTTTTTTTCCCAATATTCATAAAAAATGGGTTTTACAAAGGTAACATTACGTGGTTGGAAGTTCGAGAAATCGTGCTCAATCGTGCTAGGCTTCGATTTTTCGTTCATCTGGATTACTAAATGTCCTTTAATATTTTTTGAAAATAAGGCACTGTTTCGTGTTTGGAAGTCCGAGAAATTCGTGCCCAATCGTGCTGGGTTTCGATTTTCTGTTCGTCCAAACAACTAAATATCCTTCAAAGATTCTTTTGACCGGGTTTTCTTAAATAAAGGCAATATTTCATATTTGGAGATTCGAAAGATCGTGCCCAATCGTGCTGGGATTCGATTTTTAGTTTGACCAAATAGCGGAATTCCCTTTTTTAAATCAGATGCATGGATTTTGGAAATCATAAAATGATCTTGGGATCGAGAGTTTGAAGCATCGTGTCCTATCGTGCTGGACACGATATTTCAGCTTTTCGGAACAAGAGAGTTTTGATATCCAATATGAGTCATCCAAACATTTTTTCCATACTTTAAAATATTTTCTAATTTTCGATGTTAAGGACATTAATCAATCAACACGGTACCAATTTTGGGCGTTGCGAGGGTGCTAATCCTTCCTCGTGCGTAACCGACTCTCGAGCCCGTTTTCTTTAAATCCGTAGACCAAAATATTTTCCAAAGTGACACAATCACACTTGAAAAAAAGATTAGTGGCGACTCCGTTTTTCTTTTTAAAGTCGGCCTATTTTCCAAACAAAAAATGGTTCTGACATTAACAATTATGGCCTCCTTATCATCCTCTCTATTTGCCCATGCTTCAAGATAAATAATTCTACCATTTGGTATGTGTGTCATGGGCATGACATAGTTTATGCAGAAAGCAAAATTTATAAAAGAAATTTCAATTATGGAATTAGTGATTTGTAACGCTCCTAAACCCACTGCGGTATAAAAGTGATGCATAATAGATTTATCGGATATTGGAGAAAGTTGAAATACATGGTATATTGTGCGATATTAATTGTGGATATTGAACCGTAAAGATATGAAAAAGTAAAGGATCAAATAATAGATATTCAAAAGTTGAGAGGTCAAATTAGAAAGTGGAAAAGTTAAAATACTAAAGTTACAATTATTCCAAAAGTGAGAAAAGACTCAAACGTAAATATCAAAGATTCTTAGGGGCAAAATGATCATATTTCCAGTGAGGATATTTTGGCAAAATTATCGAAATGCCCTTAGGCATATGTATTGAATTTGAGACATTAGATTTACTTGAAGAAGATGAAATTAATATGGGTCATTGGATTAAGGATAATTGTATGTATTATATTTATTAAATCGTGAAATTTTGGCAACATATTAACCATTCGATCTTGATGAAAAGTGAGATGAAATTAAGATAGTTAGTTAAAATTATTAAATTGGATATTATTATTATTATTATTATTATTATTATTATTATCAGTAATGATGGTTTTCATTGTAATGCGATTTTTTAACATTTTAGCAAATACATAATTATATTTTGAAAATTAAATCCGATGTGTTAATGTTTTCATAAATTTCACTTGTTAATTGAAATTTTTTTCGATTTCCCAATAAAAAATTTCATGGTGAATTTCAAGCATTGACCTCATATATAAGATGTAATGGAATAACTCAACATGTTTGTTATCCACATACCCTTGAACAAAATGGTTGTGCTGAGTGCAAACATTGCCATATTACTGAAACCGATCGAGCTTTGTTACATCATGCTTATGCCCCTACTCGTTTTTGGTAAAATGCCTTTATCATCAATCGTCTCTCTAAATCTCAATTACAGAATAGGTCTCCCTTTGAGATTTTGTTTACTGCCAAGCTTGATTATCACTCTCTTTCTGTTTTTGTTTGTTTATACTATCCTTTGCTCCGTCTCCATGTGTTTTTATGGGTCATAGTAGGACTTATAAAGGATGTAAATGTTATGATCTTACTTGCAATAAGTTTTATGTTTCTCGCCATGTCTTATTTGATGAGTTTGTTTTCCCGTTTGAGGCACAAGGTGATGATGGTAACTGCTCCCACCTTTGCTTATAAACTTGCCATCTCCGCCGCTACCAGAAACACCTGTTATATTACCATCACTTCTTCCTTTACTTGTTCACTTATTACTGCTTCGACCACCCTCACACCTACTTCATCTTCTATTGACAAGTTGGGTACAGTGAATTCCCATGACATTGATCTTGTTTCGGAAAGGTCTTCTTCAACCAGTCTTACTCAATATCCTACGATACCTCCAACACTGCCAATGCGTACACCTCTTATTGTCGACTCTCTCATAACTCACTTGCAATCTCGACCTTCCGTGCGAAACCTTGGCAAACTTCATTACTTTCTCAACCTTGAGACTACTTGGAAATAAAATGGTCTTATGCTCCATCAGTCTAAATATATTAAAGAACTTGTGCTTTACTCTAGCATGTGTTCTTGCAGTGATATCTCTACTCCGTCTTCTCCTGCCAATAAATTGATAGTGGCTGATAGTGAAAAGTTTCATGATGACACCCTTTTCCTTAGTGTTGTTGGCGGGCTACAAATATCTGACATTTACACATCCCAATATTTCCTATGCCGTTAATAAAGTTAGTCACTCGCTCACTGTACATCGTTGGTCGGCTATGGATCGTATTTTATGCTACTTAAAGACTACCTCCTATCATGGTTTATTCTTTTCCTTTAATGGTCGGTACACACCATGGTTTTTGTGATTTGAATTTAGCGGGCAATTTTGATGATCAGAAATGTAAGAGTAGATGTGGGATTTATCGTGGCTAGAGTCTTGTGTCTTGGTCTGCCAAGGAGCAGCATTCAATCTCACGTTCTTCTACTGAGGCTGAATACTGGGCACTGGTTATTGCTACTTCTGAGTTGATATGGATTTATAATTTGCTTCAAGAGATAAGTTCGCTTATATCCACTCTCCCTCTTCTCTGGTGTGACAACATTAATGCTACATATCTCACAACTAATCATGTGCTTCACACACATGGACATCAATTTTCATTTTTTTAGTGACCTTATTCACTCTAAATGTCTTTTAAGTGTTGTACATTTCTTTTCGTGATCAGGCTGCTAATATTTTGACATAGTCGTAAGGCCAATTTCAGATTTAATGAAACAAGTCAAACATTTATTCCAACCCGATTCATCTTGCCGGAGTAATGAAGGATAATGTTCTTAGATATTTCTTAAACTTAGGTTGTAGGCATACTTCAAATCTACCAAAACCAAATCTATTTCTCCTTGCAAGAATCCAAATAATCACTTAGAATACATTTCAGGTGCTAGATTGCTGATATCAAATTTTCATAATTTTCAAATGAAAAATGGTTGATAAGCATGATGATTTACACGACGAAACACAGTGACGCTCAAGAAAGAATCCTCAACGCCTGGTTTTGTAATGAAATAACTCATACCATTTTTATTTAATTCCACAAATTAAAAAACTTGAAATGAGGCCTAACACTGATCAATAAGGGACAAAAACTTTCAAACTAAAATATATAAATTACATTTCAAATTTAGTAAAAATAGAGGGACGAAGACCATATTTTAACCTAATCTTTTATGCATTTGTTGGGTTTTGTTTTATTTTATTAAATTATACCGACAGGATTGTTGTATTGGGTTATAATCGAAGCTTTCAATGGTTAAAAACAGGTACAAAGTTCTTAGGATTTCCCATCAAGAAATAAGTAATTTATTAAACAATGCACACACGGTAAGTTTTGTTTCAGGAGTAAATAAATAGAAATTTTGATCTTACAATCTAAAATAAATAGATCTAGAATGAATAATAATTGAGGTAAAGGGTTAATCACTAAATTCGCTTCATAATTTAAGAATATATAGATGATTCATTTTAAGAATACAAATTCTAGATTAAAATAATATATTAGCTAAGTTCCCAAAAGTATGTATAGGTTGATTTAGAAAAGGAAGAATAAGTTTACTTACAAGTAAATGTAAAACCTTATTCGTTTCTTATATATAAAAAAGCTTTTGACTTCTGAGAGTGGCGACATTGAGTTAATTCTCTCTGAAATTAACATGTCGTGAATATTTATGTCTTAAAAACGTTTGATTAGGAAATGAACCAATAAAGACAAGACAAATAAAGACATGCAGTAGAACCAATGAGAAAACCAAAGATCGACGTCTCTGCGTCGGGCAAGTTTTTTGCAACGGAAAAGATCTCCTAGAAATTGACTCTAAAAGTAAAACTCGATTGTGCATCATCTTCTTCGATCCTCTTCTTATGGATCAACGCACGACCCAAACAAGATACAATGCTTCCTTCGTCCCTGTAATAAATAAAAGAGAACGTTGCTATATTCTCTCTTTTGTCTTCATCTTATTCATCTCCATTATCATTGTTTTCAACCTTGGAGACTCGCCTCTTCTTTTCCGTTTCGGTTATTTCTTCCCTGCTGCTCATCAACTTATATCAAACCAACAAAGACAACCCTGCGATTATTCCTACGGTAGATGGGTTCGAGACGAGAATTTTCCGATTCTGTTGTACAATGAAAGCTGCATGTTTCTTGATCGTGGTTTTCAGTGTCGTCGGAATGGACGAGAAGACGTAGAGTTTCTCAAGTGGAGATGGCAACCACATGGCTGTGATCTTCCTAGGTAATTTCTTTAGGTTGATTATTTAAGCTGGATTTATGTTACACTTGCTAGTTTAATTGCATAGTTGCGCAATGAAATAATGAACTCCAAAGTGATATACGGCTCTCCCTTTTTTTGCTTTCGGATGGACCACCTCAGATTCAATGCGAGCGACTTTTTGGAAAGGAGTCGAAACGGACGAATAGTATTTGCAGGTGATTCAATGGGTAGAAACCAGTGGGAGTCTCTGATATGCATGCTAGCACAGGCGGTTACCAACCAGTCATCAATCTTCGAAGAAAATGGAAGCCCCATAACCAAACACAAGGGGTTTCTTTCCATGAAGTTCGGAGATTACAACCTCACCATTGAACATTACAGGGCACCGTTCCTTGTTATCATCAATCGCCCACCCAAAGATTCAGCAGCTCAAGTCCAAGTAACCATCAGTGTCGACAAGTTGCACAAGTATTCCGAGCGATGGACGGGGGCCCATGTTCTAGTCTTCAATACAGGGCATTGGTGGAACAAGGAGAAAACTGTTAGGATGTATGGGTTATTGCTAATGCTATCTCTTTAATTCTCTCCATGCGTTGCTTCCATTTCAAACGGCATAAAGGAATAATGACGAAGATGTCTCGCTTTTCAGGGGATGCTATTTTCAGGAAGGAGGGAAAGTGAACATGACCATGGATGTGATGGAGGGGTTTCGAAGGTCTCTGCACACGTTGAAGCTATGGATAACCAAGAATTTAAACACGGAACGGGGCCATGTTTTTCTTCAAAGCTATTCACCAGTTCATTATACGTAAGTGTATATGTTTATTGTGGCTGTAAATGTAACATATGTTATTACGCTCGACAAGTATCAACAATCAAGTGGCAAAATGGGACTGCATGGCCATCAATTTTTTCCCAAACCAGAATGGTCTACCTAAATCATGCTCTAAATGACCGCCTTTGGTGGACAAATATATGGAATATACTCAATATGCCGAGAGATTACTTTCCCTACTGATTGAACAATCAGTATGTTCTGTCTCTCTCTTGGAAAACAACAGCTTCTGTTGCAGCAATGATTGATGAGTGTTTTATTTATGAAAATTGCAGGAATGGCGCATGGAATGATGGTGGCTTGTGTGATGCAGAAATTGAACCAGAAAAGAACCAAAAAAAGCTTAAAGCAGAGCCTTGGAATAATCGATACATAGCTGATGTAATTAATCAGATGGCATATGGCAACAGGAAGGTCCGGTTGTTAAACATTACATACCTGACAGAGTTCAGGAAAGATGGTCACCCGTCGAGGCACCAAGAGCCAGGGACTCCTGCTGATGCTCCACAGGACTGCAGCCATTGGTGCCTACCTGGTATACCTGACACATGGAATGAAATTCTCTATGCTCACCTACTATCAATGGAATTTAGAGCCAAGTAATTTGCCAAATTGGGAAATACCCAAACAAGAAACAAAAACGATATTGAAACCATCTGTTACCCTATATGGGGAGTAACTGTTTCGATTTTGAAGGTTGTACAGGATCTCCTCAGCCAGAGCATAGCTAGGAGAGCAAATAGGGGCCTTGGCTCTGTTAGTCAAGTGGGATAACATCAGTTTTAGTCTCTCCCAACTATCAAGAATTCAATTTAGACCCATTTAAACAGAATTTATATCTTTTGCCTCAAATTTTAAAATTTTATTTCGGCCCTCAATACCGATTTCCAGGATTTGGCTCTTCCGTCAAGCTACCGCTATTCAAACAACTTTAGAATTCATTATCACACCAATCAAACCACTAGTTCAGTGACAAACTTACATGGGTTTCAAGTTCATGAGATTCAGGGTTTGACACAGAACCCTTTCCCTTTCACATTGTAATGTAAATGCTCACTTGTATTAAAAAAATGAATTCAATATCATTGGTTTCCATTTCCTTTACATTTTCAAGCAGCATCGAGAGATGTAATCTCTTATACCATTTCTAGTAATGGATGTTGAAGCACATCTTTTAAGGAAACAAATCGTGGGATTAATGCTTTGGCACAAAAGGGAAGCAATTTTCAATCACTGTTTTCCTTGAAATTTTACTTTCAGTGAACTTTGTATGTATCAATAATATTATGATGTATCGAACCTCTTAATTTTATTATAGTCTAATGTTTAATTTTGGATTTTTTTTTTTTTAAAAAAACTTCTTAAGGGTAAAGATGTAAATTCTCATATACAATAATAATTTTTTATAACAATTAAGTTATACAAAATGTTGTGAATGATTATGATGGTGATTCACTTCTAGGTAGTGCGAATAACTACTAAAATAATAGTGATTCACACTATATATGATGCGGAAAGCCACTAAAGTTATGATTTGTAAAGGTGTTTGAATAGGTTACAGGCTAAATGTCTTGGTCCTATGTCTCTTACTTAATGGGTCCCTCTTGTCCTGGTGTTTAAAGAGAAGTTGGCTTAGCATGAATCCAGTCATTAAATATCCTACTCAAGCACAGGTGGTAGAATGATAAATGTCAATCACGACTATTATGAGAGTCAACTTAAGAGAATAAAGAATTCATTAAATTAAAAAAGTGATGATTTAACGAGTGCTAGAGGAACTCTTCCTTGTATTTCTTTCTGAGTATCATTCCAGCCTGCCTACCTTATTAGACAAGTTTTAGTGAGGCTATTCTCTTCATGAACTCTGACGCTGAACTTTGCCAAGTTTTTACTTTAATCATAAGATTTGATGGTTCGACAGCAAGTGATATGACAAGGGTATAATAATATTCAAATAAAAATAGGTCCAAAGAAAGGTTGCCAAAATTTTGTTCAAGGTCTATAATCATATTTTAAAATGATAAAATTTTGTTTGAAAAAAAAGGATTTTGCAAACCAAAACAGATAAGGGTATGCCCAATTGTGACCCCTAACTAGTTATTATCCACTTAAAGTACATAATAACGAAACTGGGATGTTCACAACTGGGATTGTTGACACTAAGGATGGTCCAAAAGTGTTCGTATGAGGTCATCATCTAATGGCATCATCCGATATAAAAACCGTGGCTGCAGCTGATGCTTAGTTCCCTACTGCGATCCCAAATTAAATTGCATGCTCCCTAAGCTTCATGGCTGCATAAGATTATTATGATGATAAAAAGCAGCTTAACCAATCACTCAATGAAGAAAAAGATTTCACCAAGTTAAATGAAACAAAGCCATAAACTTGACATGCTAGTTATAAATTATATGCGTTCATATATCACACTGATGAAGTAATGGAGGTACAGCAATATAACATTAAATTAAGCTTGGTTAAAAGGAATGTGGTTTGTTGGATAAAGAGAAGCAAATCAATATGAATAATTTATAAGATACAATACCATCTTCCTAAACTGTTCTTCTTGCAAAGAGCTTTATGTATCTGCTGCTAAAACAAGCAACCATACCAAATATAAGGAAGCTAAATCAACCTACGTAACTTAGCCTGTGCTCTTTACTAGGTTTGTAGACCTTAAAACCTTAACTTCTATGACTTGTTGCTTCTATTGATGTGCAGTCCTCGGGGCTGCTATATAGATCTAAAATGATAAAAAGCCACCATTATCATTGTAGCAATGAATTTAAGATGTTCTGTATGTAGCATAAGATTGTACCTAATTCTCAGTGCCTGTGTCTTTGAAATGTAATTTATCTACTGGATCCGGAGGTCCTCTTGCAATAGGCATTCCACCTCCAATAGCAAGTTTGGGTTTAGCATAGTCCACAAAAATAACACGTCCATTCAAATCCTGTCAGTAATCACTAGGTTATTTCTGAAAACCACTGAGATCTCAGTATATAGGAAAATGAAGGAATGGACTTCAGTACCTTACCATTCATCTCAGCTATAGCTTTCTCAGCTTCATCTTCAGATGCATAAGTAACAAATCCAAAACCTTTTGATTTATCTGAAACCCTATCTGTTATAATTTTGGCTGGTAAAGGTAACCATGTTAGAAAAAAGTTTAGGCATAAACCCACCCTTGAATCCTCAGATTATTGTTCAATAAATATCATCAAAACTGACCTTCCATAACTTGACCATACTGAGAAAATGCATCTAATAACCCCTTCTCCGTGGTATAAAAGGACAAACCTGTTTAAAAAAGGAATTTACAAAGACTGTTATAAGTTTAAGCAAATATCTATTCAGTGTCAAGACTGGTAATGATACTAATGCAATCAGATGCTATAAACAGAGTAAGCATTTGGGTTTCAACTTATTTCGGCTAAAACCATGTATTTTCAATTCAATTTCCGGTTTATAATTGAGATGAGCTGGAGCAGGAGGGAAAAGTTGCCAAAGGAATATATACATCATTACTAAATATTGATCAAGCATTTGTATTTACAGGATAAGCTGAGGGTTCTGTACAAGAAAAATTGAAGGTAACATATAACACAAAAGGATAGAGAAGAGTAAATGAAAAGTAAGAAGGGTACCTCCAACGAAGAGCTTGGAGGCGATACCTCTGTGGGAAAGAAGAAAGGTTGGAGGAATAAGGAAAGATGGTTTTGGGGCTCCCTTAATAAGTCTTCTGAGTGCCGCCATGTCCACTAATGCTAAGGAACAAGCAAACTCAGTTCCTTCCTCTCGTATTATACATACCGAGAGATTTGACAATTCTATGAACCTATGTGTTCTCATTGGACGGGCTCAACCCTAACCACATGGGCCTATTTAATTAATCTCCATTGCCCTAATACCATTTTACAATCTAAACTCAGTTCTGTAAATATGCATCCCTCACCCTATTCATCAAGTTGTTTCAAATTCGTCATCCACTTGTTATTTTTCTTTTCTTTAAAGAAAGAGTTCACGTTTCACAGAGTTTAATATTTATAAAATCCTTGCCAAGCTTAACTTATACAAGAAGACCTAGCCTCCATGGTCATAAGCTTGATCCAAATTCATTCCACCTTGTGTAATTCATGAGTAAGCTCTCTGTCATATTTGTTTTAGTTAAATAGATTTAGTTATTGAGTTAATTGTTCAGCTTAATGATCGAAAATCTTGACATATTTGCAACTTCAAAATAATAATTATTATTATTGAATCTATAAAATAGCCCATGTTACAGAAATGTCTCCCCATGAACGTTCCATGCAGGGTGATTGATTCATAGTTTAATATAAAATGTATCAGCATGCAACAAGTTCACCAATTTCAAAGGGATGACACTAAAAAGAGCCTGCCTACGCACACACCCAATAACATAAAAATCAGGCAAAAATGGCGGTCTTGCTATATTTCTCAAGTGGCGAAACAGTAAATCATTTTGCATTGAAGTCTCATTAGCAGAGTCTTTTGACAAACACTAGCATTGTCCTAAACATCCAAGAAGCTCGCATCATATTAAACAACATTTTAACTTCTATGAGAAAAAAAAAAGGTTTCAATTCCAACTATTCCAATAGACCGAAGAAAAGATACAATGATGTTAAACCAAACTTCCAATGCTTCCAATAGTCTGAAAGAGCTCACACCAGCAACTTCTCATACTAGTTAGCACAACAGGAAGGTCATACTATAAACAGAATCAGTTTCACAATTACTGAGCAATCAAAGAAATCTGGCATCGGGATGCTCACTATCGCTTTAAAGACTAAACACCGAATTAATCCTCAAACTCTGCTTCAATGTCCACCGCACACCTCAGACTTATACTTTGTTGAATTAGGCATTCAATCTTCTATAACTGATTCGATCAGCTAAAACCCTTACAGGTTACGGTCCAATAAAATATGACAAAACATTGCCTGAAATCCTCAAACTGAAATCAATGTTGTAGCTGTTCACCTTACATGATGAAACATAGCTGCTGCACTCCACCATCCCCCATATGATGCAGGTCTCAAAAAGTGGAGAAAATGAACACTCTCCAGATATCAACGACAATGGGTCTCTCCCTCCTGAAAGCAAGCTCAACAGTGCACAAAGGAAATGGTGATAAGGAAGAAAGCAAGGATTTATGTTGACATGGACGGAACGATGGTGGGCTGTTTGCTGGAGGAAATAAAGCTTATTTTTAATTTCTCTATCTTCTCTCAACCCTCAAAGATAAGTTCTTTTGGTGCATGTTGAAACTTTTAGGTTTATCTTCATCATGCAGGCCACAACCTTTTTGCCGCATCAGCAAACATGAGTCCATTTTAATTTATGCCAGCTCCAGTTATACAAACTACAATGCTAACGGGGTAGTGTTTCACACTGTCATCCATTAACAATTAGGGAATAGATCGAATCAAGTGTCCAAGTTGAGATACCTGACCGAAGAAAATAAAAGTACATGGTGCACAGGGAACTTTGAAGTGAAACTTTGAGGATGAACTTTAGAGCTCATGAATGATGCACCTTTTGCAATGCCCGGTAGAACATGTCAATGAATTGATCATCCTAGCACAAGAAAGCAAGAATCAGTCAATAACAAGAAGCATACACCAAATTAAGGGGGCCTCAAATTATGTATACATATATGTGTCTTCACCAGGGATTTATTAGTGGCCTTCCAAGCATACCACATCAAGTTCAGTCTTGAAATCTTAGAAAGAATACTTATCAATACTATTCAACAGGTGCAAAGATATTCCCAGTTGGACAGTACTACTGACTACATCTCCTTCTCACAGGCATTTGCATTAACTACTCATAATAATGATTTTTTTTCCAATATTTATCTTCTTATTTTCTATTAAGAAATCAACCTTTTGGTTGAATTCTAATAAGTTGTCATAATCAAGCGACATGAGCCGCTATTAATTAACATCACAAGTTAAAAACGAGAACCAAGAGGCAGAAATTTTTTCTTAAATACCTGAACAAGCACAAGAAGTGCATCACGAACTTTATCCCTGCTAATATGAGTTCCATCATGCAAAGTAGGAGGTGTACTAGGAGTAAGAGATGCAGGTGGAGTAGGTGGTGGAAAAGGTTGAAGCAGAGGAGTGCCATAAGGACGTTGCAGGTTGAGGGGTGGATGAAGAGCAGAAACAGTTGGTGTTGATGAAGAGATAGGTGGCATCATCAATGAGGACGATGATGAGGTAGGAGGAGCAAAAAAGGAAGAAGGCTTAATGAGATTGGTCACTCGGTTGCTGCTACTTACTGAATCGAGTGAAGGAGGAGCAGGAGGAAGGGACGGCACTGGTGGAGTTGGCACTGGAGCAGAGACGACAGCTGCTGCATGAGAAGATGGAGGGGTGGTTGAGATAGAATGGTAAGGCTGTATTGAATTTGTACCATTGGGAGCATTAGTTCCGAGATTCACAGCAGCCTGAAGTTTGTGAACAACGCAAGTTTGAGAATAGATACATTGGATAAATATTAGGTCTTGAAAGGCCAAAAAAAGATGATATCAGCTGTTGACATACACTAAAGAAGTTAACAAATGAAGAATCTTCAGGTGCATCAGTAATAGGAGAGGCAGTTGCTGGCGGCTCCAAGGGGCCTTCTATTACAGACATGCTAGGAACTGCTTCTAGTTCCTCAAATTCACTGCATTATAGTGATAAATAAGCTTAGAAAACTCAGACACCGTAGAAAAGCAAAAAGTTTAAAGAAGTTACTACCAGCATATACTGGCAAAAAGGATTTTAAATTTGCCAAGGATCACAATCAAAATCACTAAATTCCAAGATAATCATTTATAATAAAACATGTAGATGCTTGTTCTCCAGCCAATCGTAAATTATAAATTTACCCATGGGACTTAGCATGTCTGGCAATTATTACCTATTGAGCTACATTTTGGTGCACCTCATAACCTGTAGATATGGGAGTGGAGGCTCATTATTATAACAATAAACTTTTTACAAAGCTCACCTTACTGCCCTATTTAAGCATATAGTAGAATTCAATTCTTAATTCCATCTATTCCCTATTCGCAGTTCATATTCTGCCCACTTGCTACCTTCTATGTCCTTTACCTTCCACAACATTTGGCATCCACAGTCCACCCTAGTCCTCCTCTCTACCGTCTTTACCTTAATCCTTTATTTACTTGCAATTGCAAAACTACCTTACCTCATACACAGACGGACCCCTTATACATGTAAAACAGACAATTGACAAAAATGCCATATGGGCATCGAACGAGATAATATGAAGGGAAAAAGACAGACATAAACTCCACAACGGCAGGGGCAAATTAAACAGTTAAAAATATGTTCTATGACTTCATAAAAGCAATAACTTCCTTACAGATGCTTTATAAAAATCATTACCTTTTGCTTGCAGATACTTTTGGCTTTGCAGGAACTTTTGAATATGCATTAAGTATTCTGTGTAAAAGACAACAAATGAAATGTTACAATAAAAGCACCCAAAGGAACAGACCCTCAACTTCACTTATTGAATTATAAGTCACAAGACAGATTGATATAGATTTGTTTTGAATGATTTCAACATATATTCTTAAAATATGAATGTTCCAATGTTGTTGTCAATGCCAGGAAACTTCTTATTTTGATATAGAAATATCCCGATGCATACCAGTGACAAGTATATACTTGATAGTTTGATAGAGCTTAAAACACATACATTATTGGTTCAACATTATAAAGTGCACTGACCTCACTTATCTAGAATCTTGTCACCAAATTTATGAATACTTAAAAATTCAATCAACCAGAACAGGAGGCAAATCAAAACCACACGTCAAAGGAATGTCTTTAGCTATTAAACCCTGCCTTAGGGTGAAAAATAATCATTAAGTAATGAAGAAAGCATAACATATAAGATAATAAAAAAATAAAGTCCATATATGAATTCACTTGGGAAAATCATGCTCAAATTCAGCTAAATGGAAAAGAAGAGAAGGAAGAAGCTCTACCTACTAAAGAGGTTAGCAACATCCTGACATTCACGAGAATTATAGAACCACATGCCGTTAACTTCTTGTGCTGCATTTCGATACAATAGGTAAGGGACTTGAACCTCATACTCAAAATCTCCCAGCAAATTCTCCACTAAATTATCTGTTAATTAAAAGCAGATTCAATACCAAATCAAGGGGAAAAAAGGTCCATGCTAATCATCTCAATTAAGAATTTCAACCTGTGTTACGCCGATTCATTACAATGAACTGGAACCGAGGTTGCGTATTCCTTAAAAACGAAGGACACAATCATCAATCATTAATATAAACTAAATCAATTTCCATGTTATTTACTTGTTTCTGACAAAGTTAATGCTGAAAAAATAACTCAAAAACATTGACTTATTTACCTCTTAACAACAAAGAGAGATCCTTCAACATCTTTTCGACTCTAATATAAAAACAAAAAAAATTAAAAAAAAAAAACAAAAAAGACAAAGGATCTAAAGCTAAAAGGAAAAAAAAAAAAAAAAAACTTGAAATTTCTAGACCAAACCAAACTTAAAAATCTAAGATTCCAAAGAGTTAAACTAGAATTGCGAGAAAGCGAACCCATTGATTGCTGTCGATGTTGAATTCATAGAAGGTGACGTGAGCGGCAGTGATCAGAATTTCCTCTATGAAAGGATCTATTCGTTGGAGAACAGTGAGATTGAGCATCTTCGTGCTTTGTTGATCGATATTCGGCATCAATTTTCCACTCTGAGACATTCTCCGATTCGATTAATTTCAATCCCTAAACCCTAAATTCAATTTTTGGAGGTGTTGCAACGTAAACGATGAGATGAGTTACCCACGTCAAATCCTATCCCTATAAACACGGTAGTTGGCAATTTACTTTACTCATTCCTGAATGACCAAAACAGCCTTTGACCTCTAGAATTTTACAAAAGAAAAGGGTAATAAAGATACAAGTCTAATCAAATAAATCGGTGAAAATCTACTAGGAGTCCCTGTACAACGACCGAAAATTCATCTTGGTCCCTCATTAAAGAAACTCCAAAATCAGACACTAAAAAATTGTTCAAATCATCTCACCAAAATTAATTTATACTTAACTGGTTTGCCCAAAATTTCGAGCCGGCCTATAAAAAAGAATCAATCATCCTACATTTCATATATTTTTGAATTGTGATGTGATTGAAAAAATAAATATTTTTTTAGGCTAATAATAATGTGAAGTCAAATTATTTTTAGAATAGATGAACACCTTATTAATAAGATATTGATAGCCGGAGGCGCTAAGGTGGTTTGTAGTGTTATATATGTAAGTGGGTTCATCGAAAAGATTGAGATCATGATTCGTTATCATCATTGGATTCTTCTTTCTTAATAAGAATGTAAATATTGATGAATATCATTATTAAAATCTTCGTGTTGCAAATAAACAAAAAAAAATATGTTTTAGACTAATTATAAAGAGGTTGTTGGCTTTAGTAAAAGTCAAAAAAATGTCTAGATAATAATCCGTGAATGTATTAATGAAATTTTTAACCACTTGTGATCAATTTAAATAATTATCTTAATTAGAGTGATTAAATAAAAAATTTAATAATCAAAATAAAAATAACATTATTATAAAGTTACTTAAAAACTAGATTTTATCTTGTGTTTCCTCGTATTTGCCGACTTGAATATCTCTAACAATGAGATCTTTTATGTAAGGGATTAGGCGTTCTCTTCGATTAGGGGATTTTAATTAGAAATCCTTCCTCTAGCTTTTCTGATTAATGCCCAAAATTTTTCATTAGATAAATTTCGATGAAGTTAAGTCGGGGATAAATCACTTAACTATGATATATTTTAAGTATATAGCTTATCTTTTAATTTTATAAAAAATATTTTAATTTTTAATTTTTAAATTTGTTATTAAATCACTTTAAACTGAATGAAAAAATAATATTTTTCAATAATGTTAATCAACATTTAATTAATTTTTAAAAATTATTTTTAAAATAAAAAATCGTTCTGATTATTTAAAAAGTATACAAGATATATAAAAATATTTTAATATTTTAAAATTAAGTACATGTTGACATGTTATCCATGTGGTAATTCACATGCATGCCACATCAACAAAGCTAACAAAGGTAAACTTTTCTATCAATTTCGAGGCAATTTGATAAAAATACAAGTTTAAGGATTAAAAGTGGTAAAAACTTAAATGAAAGACTAAAATAATTTTATTGTAAAGTTAGAAGGTGAAATAAATCATTGTAAGGCCTAATTTTTTAAAAAAAAGAAACACAGGCCCAATAAAACAATAAAACACGAGGCCCAAAATAAAAAAACACAACAAAATAGGGTTGGAAACCCTAGCAGTGGAATAGCGCCGCAACCATCCCACCTCAGCCAGCACTCGCGCGCAAGTCTCGGCCCTCCCGCGACGTGCACGGATCCACGTCTCCACGTCAGAAGCCTGAGCCACCACGCACCTACAAACGGGGCAAACTGATAGTTGCAAATAATGGGCTATAAAAGCTAGGAGAAAATCAAAATAGGGGGGGATTAGGTTTTTTTGAGAGAGAAAAAAAGGAAACAAAAACACTGTAACAGAAAGGCATTCAGAGAAATACAAAAAAAACACAAAGGTTTCGTTTTTTGTTTTTTCCTTTTCTTTTTTCATTTTTATTTTTATTTTTTTCTGTTCGGAATTTATTTTTGGGTTTTCTTTTTTTAAAAAATATAGGAGTTAAAAAAAAAACTTACCTTTTTTCAGATTAGCCATAGTGAGCGGTGGTCGCGACGGTGGCTTGACGACAATGGCGGTGGCTTGAGACTTCATGGTGGACTCATGGGAAATCGCCTAGGACCCCTCTCCTGTTTTATTTTTTTCAAAGAGAGGAGAGAATGAGGAATTTCAAAAAAAATTGGGCTTTTATAGTGTTTATAAACGACGCCGTTTTGGAAAGGGGGGTCAGAGGCCAAAACGACGTCGTTTTGGGCCTCTGACCCGTGACCCGACCCGCAGCAGGGGCTAGGATCCGCGTGTTTCTCTTTGAGGGGCTAATTGCTCATTTAGCCCCTCCGCTTTTCTTGGTTTTAAAATCGGGTTTTTTCCTTTCGATTTGACCCAAAAATTTCTTTTGAGTTCAATTAAGTCCTTATTTGAGTCTTGCGTTTTGCAGTGGGAATTATTGCCCTTCAGGTCCCTCTAAGTTATGTAGCGTCATAATTCACCCTTTATCATTATTTATTTTAAAATCATTTGGATGTTCGGTTTTACCCAATTTAGTCCTTTTTTAGTTATTTGGTTATTTTATTATTAAATTAATTTTTTTAGTATATATATATGTACATATATCATTGTTTTACTTTAATTGTTTTTTTTATTTTTATTCTGATTCTATCCATTAAAACATTGTTATCAAATTTTTTTTACTATTTTATTAATAACTATTATTTTCTTATTTTCTTTTTTATTATTATTATTATTATTATTATTATTGTATATATATATTCTTATTTACTTTAATTCTTTTAATTATATATTATTATTAATATTATTAAGTTGTATTATATCCGTTATTATTATTATTATATTTCTTTGTTATTTTCAATATGTTTCTTGTTATTTTATTATCATATTAATTATGTGTATACATAGGTCTCTATTATTTTATTTTTGTTATTATGGTTATTATTTTATATTTCTTTAACAATATTAATGTTGCTCCTTTTGTTATTTTGATACCTTCATTATTTTTATTTTTTTGGTAATTTACTATTGAAATTTATATCTTTTTTTGTCCTTGTTATCCCATGTCAATCAATGATTTTGAATTACATCCTAACGTTATTATTTTTTTTCTCTTTTTTCCAAAATGCATAAAAATGGGCTTTTATGAAGGTAATATTTCGTGTTTAGAAGTCCGAGAGATCGTGCCCAATCGTGCTGGGTTTCGATTTTTCATTCGTCTAGATCACTAAATATCCTCTAAAGATTTTAATCATGTTTCATAAAGGTAATTTTGTGTGTGGAAGTCCGGGAAATCGTGCCCAATCGTGCTGGGTTTCGATTTTTCGTTCGTCTAGATCACTAAATAACCTTTAAAGATTTTTATCGTGTTCTCAAAATAAGGCAATGTTTCGTGTTTGGAAGTTTAAGAAATTCGTGCCCAATCGTGCTGGGTTTCGATTTTCTATTCATCTAAACAACTAGATATCCTTCATGATTTTTTCCCTTATCGTATTTCTTAAATAAGGCAATATTTCATTATTGAAATCAAGGAACCGCACCCAATCGTCTTTGGGTTTCGGTTAGTTTAGCCAAATAGTGAAATACCCTTTAAATTGCACTACATGAATTTTGGAAATCGTAAATGATCTTGGTGTCGAGAGTTTGAAGCATCGTGCCTATCGTCTTTGGACATGATACTTTAGCTTTTGAACAAGGAGTTTCGATTTCAATACGAAGTCATCCAAATATTTTTTCCATACTCTAAAATATTTTCTAACTTTCGATATTAAAGACATTAATCAATCAATACGGTACCAATTTTGGGCGTTATGAGGTGCTAACCCTTCCTCGTATGTGAACCAAACTCCGAGCCTGCTTTTCTTAAATTGAGACCAAAATGTTTTATAAGTGGCCCAATCACACTTCAAAAAAGGATTGGTGGCGACTCCCTTTTCTTTTTAAAGTCGGCCCATTTTCAAACAAAAAGTGGTTTCGACAGCTTGGCGACTCCACTGGGGACGTTAAGAGAGTCAAGCCGTAAAATTGGTTGATTAATGTCCTTTTTATTGAAAATAAATTCTTTTTTTTCGTTTTTCCATTTGCATGAGTCTGTGTCGCGTCAAATATTGGTTTGGGTTTGAAACACATAAGATACCTCTGCATTCATGTTACATGACCGCTGTGGTCACATCCTTTAAGTGGGAGCGAGAAACTATGCCTTCGTGAGGTTTTCACCTCCGCATGGGCTAGGGGACCGCTTCCGGGATACATCCGTACTTATGGTTCCGTGAGGTTTTCACCTCCGCATGGCCATAGGGAAATGTATTCCCCTGAACCGAACTCAATCTATATGAGCCTATAATGGGTGAGGATTGAGGAATCTCTTGTTCGTACCACTTTTCTTTCTTTAGTACCGAACCACATATAGTGAACCTTAAGAGCCCACCCTAGGTAGAGCCATGCTAAACCTTAGTAGCTACCGATGTAGTGGTTAGACATTTTGTTTACTTGCTTTGGTTACTTTTATGTGATACTAACTCGCTTTATTTTGGTCATATTTGCATGTCATTTCATACTTAAAAGCGTCGATTCTGTTTTAATTACTAAGTTAGAATACTTGTTATGGGGACGGATTCCTTGATAAAGTAGAGGATAATGCTGTGATGCGCATATGGTCGAGAAGACTGACTTGAGAAGGGGATAGCCTAACGAAGGCTACACATCGTAATTATTGGACTTCACTCGTATCGATTGTGACACAAAATGAGCTACAAGAACTAAGAGATATATGAAATTTGGTTGGGACGAAGCAACTAGGCAACCGTTTCTACACTAATTATGGCGATCTACCTTACTTACTCAACATCGAGTGGACAAACACTTGTTTGGCTATGACTCAATATTGGAATCCCGCTTATATTGCTTTTACATTTGGGAAGTAGACTTGGTGCCTACCATGGAGGAATATCTGACTTTGCTTGCGGTCAAAGGGCTCAGTCGACAAAATTTACTTCAGTGGCTAATGCACCTTCTTTTGTAAAGAAGTCGATGAGCATCTTTGGGATGAGCGAACAATGGGTCATGGCACGAATTCAAGCAGAAGGGTGAAGGAAATGCATTCCTTGGGTAAGCAGGGACTGATGACGCACACCCGGATCCGAAGAGGAAAGTCGACATTTTGCCTTAAGTATCTATGGTTTGGTGATTTTCCCAAGGCTTTGAGGCATGTAGACGAGGCGCTTATTGATTTGTTTGATCGTCTTGACAAAGGGGTTACGCCGGTACCAGCGATTCTCGCCGAAACTTTTAGATCTTTGAACTCGTATCGGAGAGCAGGTGAGAGAAGATTCATGGGATGCGCACAACTATTGTTGGGGTGGTTTCATAGCCATTTCTGAAAAGTAGATAGAAATTCTGCTCGGGTCTTTTTGCTAATTATTCCCCATTGAAGGAGTTGGCCGCGCTAGGGAGGATGACATATCGAAGAGAACGGATCGTGCTTCTTGAATCTTCGGGAAAAGATGTGGAATGGAAAGCCCTTGGTTTGTTCCCGATGAAATCCTCTACCGGTGTGGGAGTTATGATTGGGTTCCTCTATTAGGGATCTGGGGGGCTGTTGGGTATGCTCCTTTGCTCGTGCTAAGGCAATACCAATCAAGACAGTTTATACCAGTAACGCATGGGTTAGCTCAGTTCGAATTCTCGTATAGTGGGAATAATTATAAGAAAAGAGTTAGAAGTTTCGATGCATGGAAGTAGATTCACCGAATGAAAATAGTTGCGATAAATCCAATGGTAACCCTTGAATATAACACATGGCGGGCGGGAGAGTGAACGACAATATCCCCATGCGAAACACGCGGATGCCGCTCGATCGATAGAAGAATACTCGCAAGTAGTCCTTCGAGTTGGAGATCATAAAGCAAGACTTTGAGAGTAAAAATTCGAGTTAGGGAAAAGATAGAACAAGCTGGAAGGGAGAAAATGGATCGATGTTAGATATTGATATCCGTAAATCGAGGGTGGAAGTCGAGGAAAGGAAAAAGGAAGGTCAAGAAGATTTGGATAGCTTGAAAACCGACTACAAGAAGTTGCATCTATCGATGAGGATCTTTGGGTTGGGTAAAACCTCGGAACAATGGCGTCAAGAACTTCGGAAGAAGAAGACCAAAGTCGACCCGATGGAAGAAGAGATTTCATGGGGTTCAAGCACAAAAGGATGCCACGAAAAGAAGGCGGGGAGAGCCAAAGCGAAAATAAGATGCTAAGGGCTCGAGTAAGCGGAATTAGAAGGCATTGAGTCAAAGTCACAACTCTACGGCAAAGTTGGAATCAAGCTGAGCAGTTGAAGAATTGAAGGAAATGTGGTGGAACTTGAAACAATGTTGCAAAGCAGTGAGCTCGGATCCAACTATTAGAGGCAGATAACCAATGAGGAAAGAACAACTTCAACAATCTCGAACCGGTCGGAGAAAGAGACTACCTTATGGGCGAAGGCGTGGTTCGAGATCGAGAAGTGGTAGATCATCTACGAACCCTAGGAGTTCGGTGATGTGTTAAGTATATTTTATGAGTCAAAGTCGACCGTGGGTGGGAGCTAGCCTCACTTCTTGAGAAAGTTAAAACTTTGGGCATAAGGGCTAGGTCGTATATGTGACTCTTTTATGCAAAGGATTTTGTCTTTTCAATGAGTATTTTAAAAGAAATTGAATCGAATCGACTCTTTTATTTTTGCATTCATTCATTTGCATTACATTTCATGCATTGGCACTGCATCACTACATTTGCATTAAATATTATAAGACAACCTTATTAACTAGAGGTCATGCTATAGTTATCCTGGAACCCCACTATTACACTCGAAAAAAGACGAGAGCAATGGATCAAATGATAGAAAAGTTGGAGTAGATGCAAAAGGAGATGCAAGACCAACTGCAGGCTCAGATGCAAGAACAGTTAGCTGAGATCCAAAGAAGATATGAGGATCAAATCTGGAATCCCAAAGAAGCATGATGAGCCATAACACAGCTTGTTGACCTGGAGGGCCGGAAATGGAAAAAGGCCTATGGTCGATCTTCGAGAAGATAATGAAGATTTTGTTTGCCTCCGGCCTGGCCCCGACAAGTTCCCAAGTGCAGCCGCCGAGAGTGTCGATCAATATCAGGCCTCAGTACCAATCCGGTGCTCCAGATCGTAAATTTCATGAGCTCGAGCTCCAACCCCGAGGTTAATCTAGTAAAACCAATGGTCCCAGACTTCGATGAGGCAGAGGGGAGAAAGTAAAAGCAGAACTTCCAAAAGAGTTCGAGGATCGATGCAAGTGGTCGGAAGAAGTTTGAGCATTGGAAAGTCCGATCACCAATGCGAAGTGGATGCTAAGAAGTGAGTCCGGTCTCGATTTAGTACTTCCTCCAAAGTTCAAGATGCTAGAGTTCAAAAGTACAACGGCACTAGCGCACGAGGCCCATATTACGATGTTAGCCGGAGGATGACAGGATATGTCAACAATGACCGCTTGTTGATTCATTGCTTCGTGATAGTCGATTGGAATTGCAGAAAGTGGTACAACCGGTTGAGTTGTACCCAAATCAAATCGTGGAGAGATTTGGCGCAGCTTTCATCAAGCATTACGGCCATGTGACCGACATAGCACCAGACGGGATCACATTGCAAAACATGAAGAAAAGCCAAGTGAAAGCTTCGTAGTACGCCTAAAGATGGAGGAAGGTCGCACATGTGTCCGACCACCATTACTAGAAAAGGAAATGACCATGCTCTTCATCAATACCCTCAAGGCACTGCTCATTAACCACATGTTGGGAAGCACGACTAAGAGTTTCGAGACATGGTGATGTCGGCGAGATGATAGAGAACATAATCTGTGTGGGATGATAGAGCCGGAGAGCACAAGAAGAGCATACCAAGAAAAAGGGAAGTGAAGTGGGGAATATAAGCTCAAGTTATCCTAAACCCATTACTATCACCCAACCGAAAGTCAGAAATGGGCCAACAGGCCCGACCAAGACAAGAGCCTAACACGAGACAAAGGGCTGAGAGATTCCAATTCACTCCTATATCGGTGACGTATAAGGAGTTATATAAGACTTTATTCGATGCGCATGTCGTGTCCCCATTTTACTTGAAGCCGCTGCAACCTCCATATCCTAAGTGGTATGACACAAACGCTCAAAGGTGAGTACCATGCGGATGTAAGAGGTTACTCGATGAGAGCGCACTTCATTCAAGAGACTAGTTGAGCGACTTATCAAGGCGGGGGTCGTAGACTTCAAAGACCCACCTGGTGGAGGAAATCCGTTACCCAGTCATGCTGATAATGGGGTAAACACGATAGTTGAAAACAGGAGGAGGAGGTTTAAACAGGAGATTGCTGAGGTCAGAACCCCGTTGAGAATGGTTTGGAAAGAAATGCGAAGGTTGGACTAGTTCGCAAGAGAATGTAAGCAGTCTTGAGATACAAGGAACTCATGTGAGTTCCATGACAAGGAAGGTCATGAAATCCAAAGAATGTAATGAATTTAGAGCCTAGTACAAGGGCTAATGGATAATAAAGAGCTAGAGTTCTTTGACTTGGTGGAAAGAGAGGATGTATGTTCCATAGAAGAAGGGTCAGCAGAAAGGATCCTTGAAGTCAATCACCCACGTGTGATTATCACGCGGCCAGGGGTCGACGAGGCCGGGGTAAAGGTGGCACCGAGGGTCATAATCAGAAAACTTGTAATTGCTGCTCCTAAGAATGCACCAAAGATCGTAATTCAGAAATCCGAGACTTTTTCTTACAAAGATGACAAGAGGGTACCTTGGAATTACGATTGTACTATGACAGTTTTTGGGAAAAAGAATTCGGCCAGCATACCCGACCCAGAAGGTGAGTCTTCTATGACGAGAAGGGGAGACGAGAAGATGTGACTCATGGTTAATAAACCAAGAATGAGGATGAGGTCGGGAGTTCTTGAAGTTCTGAAGCACGAGTGAGTACAGTGTGGTGGAACAGATTACACAACACCGACACGCACACTCCAGATTGACTTTACCGCTAAACTCGGAAGGACACCAGTAGTGCGTTAATGAAAGCATTGAACCGATTTATGTTGCTGATGATATTTCAGTAAATAAGCTGGACCGTCTTGTAAATAACATGAGCGCAGATAATTTTATCTCGTTCAGTGATGATGAAATACCGTGGGTGGGGATCTACCAAGGCCTTGCACATCACTACCCGATGCAAAGGGTATACACTTTGGGGTATTAATTGACAATGGCTAAGATGAATGTTTTGCCCTCGTCTCACACCGGATAAAGTTACTCGAGATGACTCTCACATGAAAATGTGCCAAAATATAGTGAGAGCATTCGATGGCACCGAGAGAGAGGTAATGGGAGGATTGAGATACCCTCCTAATTGGGCCAAATACGCACGAGGTAGATTTCCTTGTGATGAGCATCAAGCCCTCTTATAATTGCTTATTGGGAGGCCATGGATCCACTCAATGAGCTGTACCATCGTCATTACACGGAAGTGAAATTAGTAACAGTAGGGTTGATAACTATAAATCTGAGAGGAGGATATCATCGCGTCGTTACTAGTGATGCACCGTACATAGAGAACGATGCGAGGCCATAGAGTGCTCCTTCGGTCGTTAGAATTTGTAAATGCGACTTTTATAAGTGAAGGAAGCAAGATCCCGGTGCCTAAACTCTCTGAAGCAACGAGGATGGGCCTACAATTGACAATGGGAAAAGGAGCAATGCCCGAGAGGGGACTGGAAAAATATCTCGTGGTTGGTCAGAGTGCTGTGGTGGTTGAAAAGCGAGGATCGCTTTGGTCTAGGGTATAGACGGATACGAACGAGAGAAAGAAGGAGCTAGAGAGGAAGCGTGAAAGACGAAGGGCACGATTGAATGGTCTTTGAGATTGAGTGGGGTTCAATGACCTTTCCCACATATCTAATTCATTCGTGTCGGAGGGATTATTCATTCAGATGGAGGTCATGAATGAGGAAACAATTGAAGACATGATGCGAAGTTTGAACATCAACGTGTCTCAAGAAAGTTCGAGGAGAAGAAACTTGGCGGTATTCGCCTTACAAGCCCTGGAAGTGTTCGGACAACCGGATCGGAAGAAATTCACGTAGTTTTAGGAATAAAAGCAGTAATGTTCAAAACACACTTATTGTTTCAAGCCTAGGAACAATAAGAATTTTTTGTGAAATAGGCATGTTCACGCATCATTATTTTCAATAAGAAGTGCATTTTCTTTCCATTTCGTGCAATAATTATTCTACTTTTCTACTCCATTCATAATCATAACGCATAAATAAGTCGTCCTTAAACTCATTTTCATTGAATATTCTTTCATACCTACCATAGGTCCCCAGATATCGATGTCATGAGTGACGCTGCTATGAACTCAGAATTCTCTTATGAGCGAGACACGTGCCCAGAGGGATCTCAGGACTTTACAGATGTCGAAGATTATGATTTATCCCCGGATTTGTTAAGGATGGTAGAGCGGGAGGAGAAGTCGATTCTACCTCATGAAGAGATAATTGAAAATGTACTTCAGAGGATGGGAAAGAAGTGAAAATCGGTACTACATAACCCACTTAAACAAGCGGGACCTCATTAGACTTCTGTGGAGTTCAAAGATGTCTTGGCGTGGTCGTATCAAGACATGCCGTGGTTGAGGCGATATTGTGGTACACCGTATCCCCATAAAAAGAGAATGCAAGCGGTCCAATGAAGCTTGAAGGATGAGACCCGATGTCACAGATAAAGATAAGGAAGAAGTCAAGAAGCAATTTGATTTGGGTTCTTACGAGTAGTAAATTACCAGAATGGGTAGCCAATGTGGTTCTGTCCCCAAAAGGATGGAAAAGTCCGAATGTGTGTCGATTATGAGGGACCTAAATAAGGCCGACTCGAAGACAACTTCCGCTACCTCACATTGACACTTTGGTGGATAACACGGCGGGATTTTCATTTTCTCCTTCATGGATGGTTTTTCGGATACAATCAAATAAAGATGCATCCTGAGGACATGGTAAAGACTACTTTCATAACCTTATGGGGAACCTTTTGTTACCAAGTGATGCCATTTGGGTTAAAGAATGCGGGAGCAATATACCAAAGGGCTATGGTAACCCTGTTTCATGACATGATAAGGAGATTGAGGTCTACGTCGGCGACATGATCGCAAAATCTCAAATGGAAGGGGAGCATGTGCAAGTATTGAGGAAGCTGTTCCTGAGATTGAGAAAATTTCAATTTGAAGCTCAATCCACCAAATGTACCTTTGGGGCTCGATCGGGAAGCTATTGGGTTTCGTGGTCGGTCTGAAAAAGAATCAAGTAGATCCAGATAAAGTCAAGGCCATACAAAATTACCTCCATGGCAAGACTCGGAAGGAAGTCCGAGGTTTTCTAGGAGATTGAATTACATCGCTCGGTTTATTTCACAATTGGTAGAAATGTGATCCAATATTCCATCTTCTTAGAAGCACAATCCGGGCATTTGGGATGATGAATGCGGAGGCGTTTGACAAGATTAAACAATATTTGTCCAACACCCCGGTGTTAATGCCTCCGATCCGATAGACCCTTGATTTTGTATCGGCGGTGTTCGATAACTCAATGGGATGTGTGCTAGGCCAACTCGATGAGACAGGGAGAAAAGAAAGGGCGACATATTACCTCAGGAAGAAATTCACCGAGTGTGAGATGAGATACTCGCCAATTGAGAAATTGTGTTGTGCATTGGTGCGGACAACTCGGAGGTTGAGGCGGTACATGTTGTACCACACGACTTGGTTAATCTCAAATTGGACCCTCGAAGTACATGATGGAGTCGATGGCCCTAAATGGAAGAATGGCAGATGGCAAATCTTGCTCTCTGAGTTCGACATTGTCTATGTGAACCGTAAGGCGGTGAAGGGAGTGCAATAGCGATTTCTTAGCAATGAGGCACTAGATGATTATGAGCCCTTAATTTCGATTTTCCTAATGAAGATCGATGTTTGTAGCTACGATCGAAGAAGATATCTTAGAAGATCATCCTGGAAGATGAACTTTGACGGAGCATCAAATGCCGTTGGTAATGGAATTGGGCGATCTGGTATCCCCAAATGGAGAACACTATCCATTCACTTGCAAGTTGGACTTGATTGTACAAACAACATGGCGAGTACTGAAGCGTGTATCATGGGATCCGAGCAGCCATAGACCACAAAGTTAAGGTGCTAGAGGTATACGGAGACTCGCTCTTGTCATATATCATTTCAAGGAGAATGGGAAACAAGAGATCCCAAACCGATCACCATCGAAAGTTAGCCCGGAACTAATTGAGGAGTTTGATGATATTACATTCTTCTACCTCCATGGGATGAAAACCGGATGGTGATGCTTTGGCCACTTTAGCTTCTATGATCAAAGTGAATGAGCGAGGAGGGTATGAAGCCTATCCAAATGAGTATTTGGGGCTCACTCATTGTTTCAATATTGACGAAGAGGAGAGAGAGATGATCATCCTTGGTACTATGATATTCGCAATATGTAAAGAGCCGTGAATATCCCGATCAAGCGATCGAAAATGATAAGAAAACATTGAGAAGACTTGCCAATGACTACGTCTTAGATGGAGAGATCTGTATAAAAAGAGGAGGGATCAAGTGTTGCTCGAGATGTGTGGATCTTTGTGGAAGCTAGGAAAATCTGGAAGAAGTCCATGAGGGGTCATGGAACACATGCCAAGCGGTTTATGATGGCTAGGCAAATCATGAGATTTGGGTATTACTGGTCCACGATGGAAGGAGACTGCATCCGTTATGCCAAGAAGTGCCATAAGTGTCAAGTTTATGGAAACAAGATCCATGTGCCTCCTTCACCTCTTCATGTTGTGACTTCTCCATGGCCTTTCTCAATGTGGGGCATGGATGTCATTGGGTCGATCTCACCGAAAGCTTCTAATGGACATCGTTTCATCTTCGTGGTCATTAATTACTTCACCAAATGGGTAGAGGCAGCTTCATATGCTAATATCACGAAGACAGCAGTTAGCAAGTTTTTGAAGAAGGAGATCATATGTCGCTACGGTATGCCAGAAAGGATCGTGTCTGACAATGCACTAAACTTGAACAATAAAGCGATAGCAGAAGTCTGCAGTCAGTTCAACATTAAGCACCATAACTCGTCGCCATATCGCCCGAAGATGAATGGAGCAGTTGAGGCGGCTAATAAAAATATCAAGAAAATTGTGGGGAAAATGGTTGAGACCTACAAGGACTGGCATGAAAAGTTACCGCTTGCCCTCTATGCCTATCGAACATCGGTTAGAACCTCTACCGGGGCAACTCCTTTCTCGTTGGTTTATGGGATGGAAGCAGTTTTGCCTATTGAAGTTGAGATCCCTTCACTCCGGGTTTTGTCAGAGCTGAAGTTGGACGAAGCAGAATGGGTTCAATCTCGATATGATCAACTGAATCTAATTGAGGAAAAGAGGCTAAGAGCTATTCGCCATGGTCAATTGTACCAGAAGCGGATGATGCGAGCTTACAATAAGAAGGTCCGCCCCAGAGTATTCCATGAAGGAGACTTGGTGTTGAAACAGATTCTCCCTATGCAAAAGGACTTCAGGGGAAAGTGGATGCCTAATTGGGAAGGACCCTACGTTGTAAAGAAGGCCTTTTCTGGAGGAGCTTTGATACTAGCCGAGATGGACTGCAAAAGTCCATAAATCCGATTAACGCAGACTCGGTCAAGAAGTACTTGCTTGAAGGTGGACCAAGATGAAAACCCCAAAAGGGCATCTTGAGTTCAAAAAAAACGGAGAGGCCAAAGCGAAAACCCGCAAAGGGGCGTTTTGAGACCAAATGGGCTTTGAGTTGAAAACCCAAGAAAGGGCAGCTCAAAGTATGATCAACTCATGAGGGGGCACACAGTAATTTTGCTATACTTGCATTAACAATGAGGAGATATGTTACGTCTTGGGGCATCTACAAAGTACCATGGATCTTCTAGACACATGTTGAACTCAGAGTGGTCTTCAAGAAGTACATACAGAAAAGCTCAGACTGTGATATCTGGGGCATCAATACCATTCTTAATGAAATTTGTTTTCCTTGTTCAACCCATTTTCACGGGTTTCTATCTCGAATAAATTTCAGTTTTATTCATTTCTACAATCTTGTTTCAAGCATTTTTCTTTGAAATAATGATTATTGAACCAATAATACTTTCACAAAAGAAGTTTTATGCACTACTCTGAAAGTTTCTAAAAAATACAAGAATCCGAAACAGGACAATTGTTTAGAAATAGCCAGGCTTAAAAGGGTTCAGAGACTTGAGATAAGGGCCTAAGCAGTGACGACATCTTCAGATTAGTTGTTAGAAGTATCAGCTGAACGGAGAAGACATACGTCAGGGGTCACCTTAATAAGTAGCAAGCAATAACAGCCCAAATGTTAAAAATGGATCATTCTCATGACATTTTGCATCCATTCATAACATTCATGATACATATGGTTAGGAACATCTTTCATGACATCCTAATCATTTGACATATGCATAGACCCCATGAAATCACTTCTACGGTAGGTTCCTCGAGAGGACAATGTAGCAAGGTTAATGGGAGTTCTGAAAGCAGATCTTATCTCATCGAGCGGGAGTAGAGCGGATCGAAGAAGTCTTATCTTCATCGAAAGGCGAGTGGGCGGGCTAAAGATAGTAGATCTTATCTCCACCGGCGAGGAGTGGAGCGGATTGAAGATAGCAGATCTTATCTCTCTGAGGCGAGGTAGAAGAGATCAAAAGACAAATCCTATCTCCACCGAGCAGGAGTGGGCGGATTGAAGACAATAGATCTTATCTCTACTGGCGGTGAGTAGAGCAGATCGAAGAAGCCTTATCTCCACCGATCGGAGTGGGCAAAGCTAAAGATAGTAGATCCTATCTCCACTGGAAAGGGAGTGGAGCGGATTGAAGACAATAGATCTTATCTCTCTTGGCGGGGAGTAGAGCGGATCGAAGACAAATCCTATCTCCACCGAGGAGTGGAGCGGATTGAAGACCACAGATCTTATCTCTACTGGCGAGAGTAGAGCGGATCGAAAGCAAGAGATCTTATCTCCACCTGGCGAGAGTGGAGCGGATCGAAGATTCCAAACTTTATCTTCACCGGGGGTGAGCGAGGCTAAAGATAGTAGATCCTATCTCCACCGAAAGGGAGTGGGCGGATTGAAGATAACAGATCTTATCTCTACTGAGCAGGAGTAGAGCAGATCGAAAGATTGAAGCCTTAACTCCACTGAGCAGGAGTGGAGCAAGCCAAAGATAGCAGATTGAAACAAAACTTCTATACCTCTGGAATGCAGTGGGTGGAATAAAGCTACCTGGAAAAAGGAAGCATCAAGAAGTCAAGATCGAGCAAGTTAGGGCAAAATTTGTCCTTTTAAAGTCTTTGCTCCATTCTCGTTTTAACGACCATGAGCAAAGAGGGCATTTAAAGCCCAATTTTTTAAAAAAACACGGCCCAATAAAACAATAAAACACGAGGCCCAAAATAAAAAACACAACAAAATAGGGTTGGAAACCCTAGCGGTGGAATAAGCCTGCAACCATCCCACCTCGGCCCGACACTTTCAAGCAAGCAAGTCTCGGCCCTCACGGACGTCTGCGGATCACGTCTCCACGTCGAGCCCGAGCCACCACGCACCTACAAACGGGCAAACCGATAGTTGCAAATAATGGGCTATAAAAGCTAGGAGAAAATCAAAATAGGGGATTAGGTTTTTTGAGAGAGAAAAAAGGAAAAAAACACATGTAATGAAAGGCATTCAGAGAAATACAAAAAAAACACAAAGGTTTCGTTTTTGTTTTTCCTTTTCTTTTTCATTTTATTTTATTTTTTTCTGCTTGAATTTATTTTGGGTTTTCTTTTTTAAAAATATAGGAGTTAAAAAAAACTTACCTTTTTTCCAAATTAGGCCATAGTGGTGGTGGTGGCTGACAATGGTCTGACTGCAAGCGTGGCGGTGGCGGAGACTTCATGGTGGACTCATGGAAATCGCCTAGACCCTCTCTGTTTTATTTTTTTCAAAGAGAGGAGAGAATGAGGAATTTCAAAAAAAATTGGGCTTTTATAGTGTTTATAAGCGACATTTTTTTAAAGGGGTCGAGGCCAAACGACGTCGTTTGGGCCTCGACCGTGACCCACCCGCAGCAGGGCTAGGATCGCGTATTTCTCTTTGAGCGCTAATTGCTCATTTAGCCCCTCCGCTTTTTACTGGTTTTAAAATTAGGTTTTTTTTCCTTTCGATTTGACCCCAAAAATTTCTTTTGAGTTCAATTAAGTCCTTATTTGAGTGCTGCGTTTTGCACAGTGGGAATTATTGCCCTTTCAGTCCCTCTAAGTTGCGCGCGCGTCATAATTCACCCCTTTATCATTATTTATTTTTAAAATCAGCCCCAGATGTTCGGTTTTTACCCAATTTAGTCCTTTTTTTTAGTTATTTGGTTATTTTATTATTAAATTAATTTTTTTTAGTATATATATATGTACATATATCATTGTTTTACTTTAATTGTTTTTTTATTTTTATTTCGATTCTATCCATTAAAACATTGTTATCAAAATTTTTTTACTATTTTATTAATAACTATTATTTTCTTATTTTCTTTTATTATTATTATTATTATTATTATTATTATTATTATTGTATATATATATATTCTTATTTACTTTAATTCTTTTAATTATATATTATTATTAATATTATTAAGTTGTATTATATCCGTTATTATTATTATTATTATATTTTTGTTATTTTAATATGTTTCTCGTTATTTTATTATCATATTAATTATGTGTATACATAGGTCTCTATTATTTTTATTTTTGTTATTATGGTTATTATTTTATATTTCTTTAACAATATTAATGTTGCTCCTTTTGTTATTTTGATACCTTCATTATTTTTATTTTTATTTTGGTAATTTACTATTGAAATTTATATCTTTTTTGTCCTTGTTATCCCATGTCAATCAATGATTTTGAATTACATCCTAACGTTATTATTTTTTCTCTTTTTCCAAAATGCATAAAATGGGCTTTTATGAAGGTAATATTTCGTGTTTAGAAGTCCAGAGATCGTGCCCAATCGTCTTTGGGTTTCGATTTTCATTCGTCTAGATCACTAAATATCCTCTAAAGATTTTAATCATGTTTCATAAAGGTAATTTTGTGTGTGGAAGTCCGGAAATCGTGCCCAATCGTCTTTGGGTTTGGATTTTCGTTTAATCTAGATCACTAAATAACCTTTAAAGATTTTATCGTGTTCTCAAAATAAGGCAATGTTTCGTGTTTGGAAGTTTAAGAAATTCTTGCCCAATCGTCTTTGGGTTTCGATTTTCATTCATCTAAACAACTAGATATCCTTCATGATTTTTTTCCCTTATCGTATTTCTTAAATAAGGGCAATATTTCATTATTGAAATCAAGGAACCGTACCCAATCGTCTTTGGGTTTGGTTAGTTTAGCCAAATAGTGAAATACCCCTTTTAAATTGCACTACATGAATTTTGGAAATCGTAAATGATCTTGGTGTCGAGAGTTTGAAGCATCGTGTCCTATCGTGCTGGACATGATACTTTAGCTTTTCGGAACAAGGGAGTTTCGATTTCCAATACGAGTCATCCAAATATTTTTTTCCATACTCTAAAATATTTTCTAACTTTCGATATTAAAGACATTAATCAATCAATACGGTACCAATTTTGGGCGTTGCGAGGGTGCTAACCCTTCCTCATGCGTAACCGACTCCCGAGCCCGTTTTCTTAAATTCGTAGACCAAAATGTTTTATAAGTGGCCCAATCACACTTCAAAAAAAGGATTGGTGGCGACTCCCTTTTCTTTTTAAAGTTGGCCCATTTTCAAACAAAAAGTGGTTTCGACAGTCATTATGCTTATATTTTATTCAATTTATTAACAATAATAATTTTTTATTTATTAAATTAGACAACTAATACATTTCTTGTGAAAACTCTTTTATCTGGTAGTGTCGCTAATAGTAGCTTGATAGAATTGCATCTAATTCATCAATTACTAACTTGAAATTGAAAAGTTCGATTTCATCATGTCCTAAATTGTTGAATGAATCTGCAGACCACATGACAAAATATGCTCTTATTGGAGTCTTAGGATTAATACTATGAAGAGCCATCAAGTTTAATTCGTGATTTATTGTGGAAGGATAGGAATATTATTCTTTCTAAAGAAAATATATTTATTGAAAAGAATGTTTTCGAAAAGACTTTTACCCAAAAAATTATAATGTGAGAAGGAAGTTAAACCAATATCATCTTCCTATCCCTATTCTTAGATCTCTTGTTTTTATTTTGATATTTGTTTATGTGTTACCATTACACTAAAATAGACACTAAAATTACAGTTTTGGTAATAAATTAACTTTATTAATTTAAACAAATAAATATAAATGTTTTTTAAATAAAAGCAAGTTACAATACTAAAAAACTTAAATCATAATTTAGCTCACATAGTTTCTTGTGTTGGCACTTTTTTTAATTTTAATAGTTAATTATTAATTTTGTTGTATTTTACTCTAAAATTAAAATTTTGTTAATAAAAGCATTAACCATTATATATTTATTAGATGTTAATTTTTTCAATAAAATAAGATAAAAATGATATTCTAAATACTAAAATAAAATAAATTTAAATATCAAAGTAAAAGAAATTATATAGTTGAAGGGCCAAAAAAGTAAATAAGATAAAAAGGGATCTCTGAGGTTTACTGTCGGAAAAATTCTAAAATTAATCCGAACCCTTATTGAAAATTGTTGTCGTATTAGTATGTTCTGATTGCTTTTTCTTTAATCTTCCTTCCTTTCTCAATTTCGGCGAGCGAAGTTTCGATCGACAGCAATTCCAACTTTCCCTTCTGCCAAAAATGGCTATGACTATTGAAGGTAATCATCATCTCTCCTTTTTGTTTTCTATTTTTTCAGTTATACTCTTCGATTCATCCTCGTTGTAGGATGCTTGGGGTTTGACTGTGATCTTGTAATTCAATAAGGTTATGAATGAAATTAGTTGTCGGACCTAGATCTTTCTTTAAAGAGAAGTCTTTCGTTCTTTTTTTTTTATCATTTGTTTTCAAATTATTTTTTGGGGCTAATTTCTTTTTCTTTTCTTTTTTCTGGTTCATCTGCGGTTTGGGCTTGTTGGATAACTGTTGTTAACGGCAGTGTAAGTTGTAATCTTTGTTGGTAATTCTGGGTTTTATGAAGTTATAAGCAAGTGGAATTTTTTTTATTTATTATCTGTGTTTTATTTTCGAAATATGCAGGCTTGCTGGGCTCGCTTTTATGTTTTCAGCTAGTATACTGTTACAAATTCTGGTATGTTTTTCCTAATCTGATTCAGCTGTAAGCCATTAGTCATCAGTGGCACTGCCACTAAATTATTGTAAATATTTTCTGAATAATTATTAATGTTTATATTATAGTTTGCAAGTTAGAATGCGTTGCCATCAACACTGTGATCGGGTCTTGTTTTACATTTTCCTTGTGATAGAAGCAGTGCTAGTCTTCGGATATGTAGTTAGCTAAATGTTTATTGAAGCATTTTACCTATATTTCTGTTTATGACTATAATGCAATTAAACCAATCACAACACAAAATTTTCTAGGTTCCACCATAAAACCATTGTTCCACATTATACTTTGTTGGACCTTACACAATTGATGTGATTGGTTTTTTGCGTTGCAGTAACTGTAGATTATGTGCGCCTATTTCTATTTAAATCTATGCAGTTTTGATTCGCATAACTTAATCCTACTTCAAATCATGGTATTATATCACTAAGATGATTTTCACACGCATCCTGTTAGTGTGCTTCATATCTTGAGAAGATGGAATGTAAATTCTCTTTCGTATTAGAGGACTTGATATGTTAGTATTTAGGAGTGGTGATGTCTTGTTTCTGAAAGGAGATTTTTCTTTTGAAAAGAAAGTCCTTTTAAGGTTGCACCAGATTGAATTGACATCAGATGTGAGGAAAAAGATACAGCTTTTGGATAGCATTTTATTTGCTAACTCTTGTGAATAAAGGGAGGGTTACTGGATTTGACAAATGTAGGTTAATTAAACTCTATTAGGCTGTCTAAATACACCTAGTAGCTATCTGGAAGAGGTTTAGTTAAGTTCCTGATCCGTCTAAGGTTTAATTAGCTTATAGGTTTGTTGAGGGAGGACTGGCTCCTCTGGGAGAAGTCCTGTCTTTGAAGTGTCAAGGTATTGTCCCTGTGTTGGGTTTTTGTCCTCAGCCTCCGCGGAGAGTCATGTACCGGTTCACGGAGAGGGGCGCCTTGACCGGTGAAGATCAGTACCTGATAGACTCGGGATAGGTAGTATTGGGCGTGTGAATAATTATGGAGGCACCTAGGCGTACTGTAGCTCAAATCACCAACCTTGGCCTTCCCTCTCCATGAAACGTAAATGGCTCTCCAACCATCCTGACTTGGTATTTATATTGGTTCAACTGTCTAGTAAGCTCAATGGTCTTAAACTTGTCTTTATTGATGATATGGACTATTCAAGTGAAATCAAACTCCTGAATTTTTTGGAGGCTTGTACAATCATGCTGTCTTGGTTTGTGCAAAGATGGAATTTATGGACCTAGTGGGGTGCTTCTTTTGCCTGATGTACAATGGGTTTACTGTTCAACCATGCTGCCTGTCTCTAGGCTGCACATAGCAACTTTATCCGCCGAAACATCTGATATGTATCAATATGCTACTGTGTGATTAGTGTGGGTACATTTATCAAAAAGAGATGTTGTGGTCGCCTCTTAAATTTAAGTCGTACTGAGCTACTCGGCACTGGCTAATATGCCTTAGCTTTTTCAGAAAACATACATTATTTTTATATTTCTTATCTTAATTTTGAAGGACTTTGAGTGAGTCTTGCCTTGTGTTTGTTTGGTGTAACAATAAAAGGGTTCAATGATACTTGCTAGTAGCCCAAATTTCTTCAAGACGAGCTTGTTTGTATTTAAGGTCTTTTTGATGTCCTTTGAGGGCATTGAAGTGACTAATACATGATTTAATTGGCACTCCTGAGTTTGATTTGCTTTCCATACCTCTTCTAGTTCAGCCTCAGGTAGGCATGTTTTGTGTAGGGGTTGGTTTGGAGGCAGCAGTTTTTTTTCCGTTATAAAAGATTTGCTATATTAATCTGATATTCTGATTTTTCCCTTAATAAAATGAACTTTCGATGAAGAAGTTGCTGACAATGTTCATCTATCCATTGACTGATCCAACCGTGTTAAGAGCTTAAAGCATTTATTTCTGAATTCCTTTCTTGTATATTCACTTTAATTTTGAGCACATTTGCTCCTGATAATCCATCACTAATATCAAGGAAGTGTTTTTTAATTTCCGTGTCAGGCTTGTGCATTATATAACAACTGGTGGCCGATGCTTTCAGGTGAGACAGTTTATTAGAAGTTGGTCATGCCACTTAATAAACCAGGTTACCTTTTAATGATTGATAATAAGAAACTACTATTATTCACAGCTCTCATGTATGTCCTGGTGCCAATGCCTTGTTTATTCTTTGGAGGTGGATCAACTCAGTTTCTAACCAGTCGGGATGGTGGGGGGTGAGTAGAATTCTTATAAATATAAGCTTTTAAAACCTCTTATATATTTTTCCCATTATGCCTTTAGCATAAAAAATCATTGGTTGTTTCGGGAATGTGGTGTTCAAACTCTTGATAAAAATAGTTCCTCAGTTTATCACCTTGTTGTCTTGTTCACTTTATTTATTTAACTTCATTGCAGATGGATAGATGCTGCCAAATTTCTTACAGGGGCATCTGCTGTTGGGAGCTTTGCAATTCCCATTATTCTCAGGCATGCTCACATGATTTCAACTGGTGCAATGTTCATCGAATTTACATCATTCATCATATTCGTTTGCACAGTCTTGTGTTTTCACCGTGCTAGCCTTGAAGACGACTGGTGATAGATGCCCCCCCGGAAATTTTCACCTACACTTATGTATGTCATTCACCTAGATCTCTGATAGTTTGTTTACTTCTCCATTTGCAAAGGAAATGAAACAGGAACTTTTCCCTTTTTAAAGCCCTTAGTGTATATTTTTGAACAACTGTTGGCTTTATTTCTTCTTGTTTTTCTCCTTGTATTATGATTTGCCTTCCTCATTTTGACAATGGAATAATTGTTGCTAGACAATTACTTATCAATCTGATCCATCAATCCAATGGGTTGATTACAAACAATGAATGCGTTTCTTTCAGTTCTGAGAACCTGAAGTTTCTTGACCTGTTGTAAATAGATTTTTTAAAATTTTCTTTTTGTTAATTTTACAACTGGTTAAATATAAAGTTCTTATTTGGTCTAATTTTCCTTTCAGTCCTTGTATTTTTCACATATATGAAATTTAATCTTATTTTTAATTTTAAGATTTTGAAGTCCATTTGATAACAATGATAAAGAATTTTACAACTCAAGGTTTAGAATCAGAAATACAATCTCAAACTTAATATTGTTATTTCTTTTATTTGATATTCAATTGTGTAATATCATGTGAGGATTTTTTTATTTTAAAAGTTCTTTTGATAATATTATAAATTAGACTTTAATTATTAAATCAAAACATAGGAATTAATATCTTACCATGTGCAATCTCTATGCTAAAAAAGTTGCACCAAATAACCTTTGCCGTTTTTGCCCAGTGTTCGGGAAGGATACAGCTCATGCTTGCAGAGATTGTGCAAGAATCTTTGGAATCTGGGAAAGGATGGATATAAGCTGGCCAACTTCACACTCGACTACAAACATTTCATATTGGATTACTTATTTCAGTTTCTGATTTAGAAAAATGCATCCTTATTACCAGAGTTTTATGGGCAGCATGGTTTACTAAGAACAAAGTACATGAGTTACATGCATTTGTTACATCTTACCTGTTGGAGCTGAAATTGGTTTCTGATTCAAGGATTTCTTCGGCGCAACTCCGACAAGTTTATTGGAATCCCCCACTGGCCAACACCACAAAAATCAATCTTGATGCAGGTTTTAAAATATCTATAAATAAGACCAGTGCAAGTGTGTTTATCAGAAACCAAAAATGAGAGGTGATGGGCACGTGTGTCACATCCTGCGCATAAAGGATCATGAGTAAAGCATGCATCATCGATTCAAGTTGTTCTTATGGGTAACATGGGCTTACTTTGGCCAAAAAGGACTGGACTAATAGTTTGAAAGTTTTATAAGAGTAGTGGCAGAGCTTTTTTTTTTTTTTGGTTAAATTAAAATCCTTCTTAATTTTTTTTGCTCAACTAAAACACTTTTACAATTTATTTATATTCCTCAAAAATCTTAAGTATATTCTTTATAATAAAAAGAAGATGACAAACTAAGAATGAACCTCTGGTAGGTATATATATGTTTGCAAATTGAAACTCTAAATACTAAGATTTGAGAGTGAGAAAAGATATCACAATAAGCTCTCAGTAATATGTACAATGGAAATGGAGGAAAATAAAGATTTTTTCGCTTGTGTTTGATACTTGGATATGTCTCTCTTGTGTTTTGATGTGTTTTAAACTTGTATTTATATCAAGGAATAAATTTGTGACCGTTTACGGTCGTTAAGGATGAATTTTAGCCATTAGAAGCATTGAATTCTAGTTTATTTGCAATTGCAAATATACTCGTATCAATACAAGTTTTCAAAATTATGATTGTTGGAGCCCGATGTATCGATAGAAGTCCACTTGTATCAATAGAAGTCCAAGGGTTTTAAGGGTTCAGACTTCTACGAATAGTTACATTAGTAAAAGGTTTAAGAGAATTCAAGAATTGCTTACTGACTTACTTGTATGCGTAGAAGTTCCCTAAATATATGAAAATTTATTTTAAATGTTGTTATATCATAAGTTTGGAATAATAGGTTGTTAGTAGAGTTTTAGATTTTGCAAGTAAGGTTAGGAATAAACAAATGTCTTATAAAAATATAGTAAAATATTTAAAAAATATTAAAAAAGATATATCAATTTTTAATAGCTAATAGAAAAAAAAGAATACTACTAATTTTGTGAAATGTTCACCCAATGAAATTGATTTTTTTAAAAGGAGTGTTTTAAAATTGAATTAACAAAAGCAAAGATTGATTCAATGAAACTTTTAAATTGACCTTGTTGTTGTGAATGTAAATTAAAATTGTTGAAATGATAAATATTTTTACATTAGAATTCTAATAAATCTAATAGATGAGTGATGTGTTTTCTAAATGAACAAATCAATTAGATTGATCTATAAAAACATTTGAAATTCCCTCTCCATTCTCTCTTTACCAAGGTTTGAACTCTTGGCCTTCTCCGTGAGTGGTTGTCCAACCTTCCGCTTTCACGAGGATTGATGTAGGTGTCCCCCAGAGTTTTCGCTGGTCGATTTCTCGACAGTGGTTGGAGCCATTGCACCAGAACCATTTGTTTTGGTGGTTGTCATAGCTGTTATGTCAGCTTTGGCTCTTTCTTTTGCTAATATTTGGCCTGTCTCCCTGCAGGTCTTCAACGTCTTTTATTTTTTCTTTTTCTAGGGAGAGGGGGTGGTGGCATGACCTCCCCCCTAAAGGCGTGTATGTCGTTTGACCAATTACAGTGGCTCAGTTTCCACCGGAGCTTTCTCCCCCTCTTGGTTTTGGTGGACTTCAGCCCTTAAAGCTTTCCTTATTTTAGTTGTTTTATTTGAGTTTTTTTCACCTATCGGTTATTCGGAGTTAATTTGGAGTTCATCATCGTTCTTCCAATAATATTGTGAATGCCCATTTTTGTCCGGGCTGAAAAACCAAAATAAAAATATTAAAATGGCCAGCACAGTCCATTTTTACAACCAAAAAGCCCAAATCTTAACAGATCTAAAACACATCAGACTACATTGACCCAATTACAAAACCCCTAGCCCAAAACCTATGACCCAAAGCTAAGCACCCTACTCAGACCAAACAACAGACGGCCCAAAAGGCCCAGGAACTAAACAGAACCAGCAGTGGCCTAGGGTTTCTGAAACCCTAGGCGCCGCAATGGCAACACCCCAATCGCCGCAAGCAGGGGTTATCCCAACCGTCACGCCGCAATGTCTGGAGCCCAATCGTCGCAGTTGGAGCCCAATCGTCGCACCCTCGCAGCCATCAGAATCCCCTCGATAGCGCCGCTAGTCTCGTGCCTAGTCCTTATCGCGGAATCAACTTGCAAAGAAAGGAAAAACACCGAAGCAGAAAAGGAAACAAAATCGCAGCGAAAAAGAAGGCACAAATATGAAAAGATACGAAAAAATATGTTTTCCTTTTTTTTATATTGGTTTTGGGTTATAAAACCCTGGTCAAAAATCTGTAAAAATGGGGTTTTTTTTTTTTTGAAAAAGAGATACACGGAAAGACACAGAATACAGAGAAAATAGGCAAAATTTTGTATTGAAATAAAAAGGAATACAAAACAAAGGTGATTTCTCACTTTTTCGATTATCTTTTTAAAATTTTTTTGTATGTAAATATCTGTTTACTAAAAATAATAGAAGAAATTACTTGCGTTTGGGGTGTAAAATAGAGTGGTTGGCGGTAGCGTAAAGCTGCGTGTGCCTGGCGTCCATGGTTAGATGGTAGAACCTAACAGAGGAAAAGGGATCGAGAGAGTTTTAAATTTTTTTTTAGAATCGGGGTAAAATGAATTTTTTGGCGTAAAACGGGCTTATATAACATATTGAAAGCAGCGTCGTTTTCGCTTAAGCTACTAAGCGTTAAAGCGACGTCGTTTAAAAGCGAGATCCGTAGCGTTGACTGACCGACCCTCAGGATCCGCGCATTTTATGAAAATGGGATATTTTACATTTCGATCCTTCCGCAATTTAATTAATTTTAATTTAGCCCAATTCACATTTTTATTTATTTTAAATTTAGCCCTAAAGTTTTATTTTGGTTCCAATTTAGTCCCTCGGTCCGTTTAATGGTAAAATCGAACGACACCGCTTTTGTAAAAGGTTTAATTTCCACATTAACCCTGTGTTTTAATCGCATTTTAATTCAATCCTTTTAATCTGTTTAATTACTGTTTAACCCCTGTTTCTTTATTTATTTTTTAATTTACTTAATTTATTTTATTTTAAATTATTTTAATTGTTTTATCATGTTTTATATTATTTTTCTATATTTATTAATAGTTTATATATATACTTTATATGTATTATTTTATATATATTTAATTATTATATATTATTTTACTTAGTTCAATAAATTTTATATTATTATATATATTACTTATTATATTATGTTTTTTAATTTATATATTATATAGTATTATATATTTTTTAATTTTGTTTTGTATAAAATCTATTATAATATATAATCTATTTTATTTATATAATTTTTATGATTAATATATTATGTATATAAATGTCTTTTTAAAATTATTATACATATTATTTGCTAATTTTTTATGTATAATCTTTATATATTATTATTAGTTATTTTATATTATTTATTATTAATATAATTTGTAATTAGGTTGAACTGATATGTATGTTATAATGTATTATTCTATGTCTTACTCATACCATTTTTATTATAAAAATAGTTTTTAAATCAAAGGATTTTCAAAATATGGTGATATGTGATATTTGGGGAATTTCGAGAAGAATTTTGCCCTAACTTATTGGGTTCGATTTTTCTCTTGAAACTTTAGGTATCACATATCCCCTTTTTTTATATATTTAAGAAAAAGCTGAGATTTATCAATTTCAAATCAAAAAACCTATTCTTGGGAATTCAAAGCGTTTTGCCCTAACTTATTGGGTTCGACGTCTTGCATCTTGAGGTAGGAAATTTTTAAAATAAAGACGAGCTTAATTTTAAAGTCATGAGGTGCTATACCTTAACTTATTGGGTAAAGTACTTTATTTCTTTGTAATAAGTAAGTCTTGATTTTCTTTTTAACAAAAAGGACCACATTTTCTAATTTTCTTTATTTTCAACATTCGGACATGATTTTATCGATTAGGTACCAATTTTTGAGGCGTTATGAGGATGCTAACCCTTCCTCATACGTAACCGACTCTCGAACCTATTTTCTTGTTTTCGCAGACCAAAATCAAATGTTTTAAAATAAAACGTTTTACAAGGTGATCCAATCACACCTAAATAAAAAAGATTGGTGGTGATCCCACTTTGTTTTTAAAGTTGATCCCCATTTTTCAAAACCCGATTTTAAAATGGTTGCGACAGCTTGGCGACTCCACTGGGGACATAAGAGAGTCAGGCCATAAAATTGATAATTTCATGTCCTTTTGTTCGATTTTAAAAATTTGGTTTAAAAATTATGATCCTTTTTATTTGCATGCTATTCTATTTACATAAAATATATTTGCATTGCATTTGCATGACCGCTGTGGTCACACTCTTAAGTGGGAACGAGAAGCTACTCCTTCGTGAGATTCTCACCTCCTTGCAGGATAGTGAAACGTTTTCGGAATACATCCATACTTATGTCTTCGTGAGGTTTTCACCTTCGTGCAGCCATAGGGAAATGTATTCCCCTAAACTGAACTCGATCCATATGAGCTTATAATGGGTGAGGATCAAGGAATCATTGGTTCGGTACCTCGGTTTAGAACTAAACCACATGTAGAAAACCTAAGGGCCTACCCTAGGTAGAATCATGTCAAACACTAATGGTCACCCTGATAGGTTTTATGTTATTTATTTTCCTATGCTAATGGGTTTTCTTTTGTTTTGATTGCATTGCATTCCCATCATAGAAAAGAGGTGTTGATTTCAAATTCGATTACTAAATAGAAAAGTTGGTCATAAGAAAATGGATTTTTTGACAAAGTGAATTATAATACGGTCGTCCGAATATAGTCCAAGTGAATGTAACGAGAGAAGGCTGATAGTCCGTGAAGGAATACAAGACCTTATCACCCAAGGATTCAAATTGACAAAACTATTTGAAGATCACTACGTCTCGACATTCTTGACGAAGCTAACAAGTGAGCAGGAGTCGTGGTTCAGATAAAGCAAAAGGAGCTAGAGGAAGCATTATTAGAAGTTTGCAAGACTTGACTTTTGCGAAGAAAGGATTCATGTTTTCACTTGGACTATAAGGACAAGGCCGTGTATGCGATCCGTTTTGTGTAAAGAAATTTATTTTCTAGTAAATTTTTTCTGATGTAACTGAATTCAGAGTCAACGCCTCTCTTTCTTTGCATTCATGCATTTGCATTACATCATATCATATGCATTTAAGTTTATAGAAAGAGTCTAATTAGTTGAAAATATAACAGAGAGAGAGAAGGGAAATTTGGAAGCTGAACACCACTACGGTACACGGGCAAATGCAAGGAAAATGGACCAGAGAATGGAGCAATTCCAAATGGATATGCAAGACCAGATGCAAGAGCAGATGGCAAAACTCCAACAAGAGATGAGGGACCAGATATTGGAAGCCCAAAAGACCATGATGACCCAAATGGGCCAGATGATGAGTGGGATAATGGATAAAACAAAAGGTCCCATAGTCAATGCTGAAGACAATGAGGATTTTCCTAGGGGATTCACTCCACCACATGTGCAAACACAGTCTGAGGAATATCCCCAAAGGCCACCTATCACGATTAGACCTCAACAGGGGCAAGTTGATAATGGACTGCCTATGAACTTTCAAATGGGTTCAGGATCTAAAACAAGAGATAACCCTGCCAATCCTGTTATTCCTGATTTGGACATAGCAGAAAAAGAGGGAAAAATAATTGACTCTTCAGGAAAATTGGAGGATCGCTGCAGATGGTTGGAAGAAAAGTTTAAGGGATCATCACCAGGGAATTGACGTAAAAGACTTGAGCTTGGTCCCAGAATTGGTGCTTCCTCATAAATTCAAGACACTTGAATTTGAGAAGTACAATAGAAATACTTGCCCTGAAGCTCATATCACTATGTTCTGTAGGCGCATGACTGGTTATGTGAACAATGATCAACTTTTGATTCATTGTTTTCAAGATAGTTTGACAGGGGTAGCTTCTAGGTGGTACAACCAATTCAGCCGAGCTAGCATTAACTCTTGGAAGGACTTAGCCCAAGCCTTAATGAGGCAGTACAATCATGTCACGGATATGACGCTTGACCGAATCATGTTGCAAAATATGAAAAAGAAATCAAACGAGAGTTTCAGGCAATACGCGCAGAGATGGAGGGAAATAGCCATGTAAGTTCAACCACCTCTCCTAGAGAAGAAAACCACTATGTTGTTCATCAACACTCTAAAAGCGCCATTTATCACCTATATGATAGGAAGCACCATCAAGAGCTTTGCAGATATAGTGATGGCAGGAGAGATGATTGAAAATGCCATAAGAGATGGCAAGATTGAAGCAGGGGAAACCACTAAAAGGCCTGCTCCCAGGAAAAGGGATAAGAGGTGAATAATACGAGTACATACAACAAAGGGTGCTCAAAAGCGATTACTATTAACCAGCCCAAGGTGATCACTGTTAGGCAACAAGGATCGGTGAGACAAGAGTCAGACACAAGGAAAAACTCTGAAAAGCTCCAATTTACGCCAATCCCAGTGACGTATAAGGAGCTATATCAACGTTTGTTTGACGCACATGTGGTTTTCCCATTTTATTTGAAATCGTTGCAACCTCCATTTCCAAAATGGTATAACGAGAATGCCCAATGCAAGTACCACGCAGGAATAAAGGGTCATTCAATTGAAAACTGCACTACGTTTAAAAAGCTGGTTGAAAAGCTCATCAAAATGGGAGTTATGGAAGTCGATGAGTTATCAAAATCTGATCACTTCGATGAGGCCATAAATGTGATTATTGAAGGAAGAGATAAGAAAGTTGCGACTCCTTGAAGAAATCAAAAGCGGAGAAGGAACCGGGGAATAAACTTTTTAAACCTTGCGTACTTAGGAGTGTTTTAAACAATAGGAACTGTGGAAAGGATTCTTGTATTTTTAGAGTGGATTTAGAGTAATATTCAAAACATACTTGTTGCCTTAAGCCTAGAGGCAATAAGAATTCTTTTGTGAAATAGGCTCGCGTCCGAAATTTATATGAAATGTATTTTTTTAATACATATTCTTTTATTCTTTACATTTCATACTGTACATTTTTTACCAATATTTTTTCATTATTTGTGACCATACTATCCAAATAATCATCCTTAGAATCATTTATGCTTTGGATTTGTTCGCCCTCATACCTAAGTACCCAGATATCAGCGTCATGAGCGACATTATTACTGATTCCTTTTTGTAAAAGATATGGGTCTAAGGGATCTCAAGATTTTGAAGATGATAGAGATTGTGACTTATCTTCTGACTTGTTAAGAATGGTTTAATAAGATGAAAAGCAGACCTTACCTTATATAGGGTCAATGAATATTGCGAGCCTAGGAAAGGAATGAGGATCGAAGCTTAGCTCACCACAAAAATAAAGCGAGATATTATTGAGTTATTCAAAAATATTTTTGTACGATTATATTAGGACATGCCTTAGCTAATAAGAAACAGGCTAAACAAAGAGGATCGGGCACTGTTGATTCACCATGGAAGGGGATTGCATCAGTCATATCGCAAATACGAAATTAAAGAAGACAGGATTCATATGCCTACTCTAGTTCTTCACAAATTTCCCATATGTAGGGCATGGATGTGATGGGGCCAATCTCGTCAAAAGCTTTTAGTCAATATCGACTCATCGACATAGTTATCGAATATTTTACTAAGAGAGTGGAAGTAGCTTCATATGCCAATGTTACAAGGTCGAAGTCATCAAATTCATCAAAAAAAACGAAAAAAATGAAGGAAAAAATCAAATGCCATAAAGGATTGCGTTTAAATAACTGTACAAAGTCAAAGTCTACAGTTTGTCTAAAGATCAGGCAACATATCATAGTGCAACAAAAAAAAGAAAAAAAAAAGAAATGAAAGGTGGTTAAGACTTGTAAAGATTGGCAAAAGAAGCTATCATTACTCTCTATGATTATCGAAAGTTGGCTAGGACCTTTGCTGGGGCAACACATTTCTCATCGGAATAGAAACAGTTTTGCCAATTGAATCTAATTGAAGAAAAGGTTAAAAGCTATCCGTCACAGCCAGATGATGCGAGCTTACGTTAAAGAAGTTCATCTTAGGGAATTCCACGAAGGAACCTGATGTTGAAAATGACATTTCTTCAATAAAACGATTTTAGAGGAAAGCATATGCCAAACTGGGAAGGACTAATGTATGGCCTATTCTAGAGGAGCATTGATATCGATCGAGATGGATGGAGAAAACTTGCCCAATCCGGTGAATTCAGGTTCAGTCAAGAAGGATTTTACCTGAAAGGGAAAAGGGTCAACGTGAAAACCCGCAAAGGGCGCCTTGAGTCAAAAAAAAAAAGAAGAAGAAAGAAAGAAAAGAAAAGAAAAAAGAAAAAGGAGAGGCCAAGGTGAAAATCCGCAAAGGGTGCTTTGAGACCAAAGGGGCTTTGAGTTGAAAACCTGAAAAGGGCGGCCAAAATTTTGATCAAAAGTGGAGCACATAGTAGTCTTGTTATATTTGAATTAATAATGAAGAAGTACATTATGTCTTGGGGCATTGACAGAGTACTCTAGATCCCCTAAACACATATTAAGTTTAAAATGGTCCTCAAGAAGTTGGAACAAAGAAGCTCAGGCTGCGATATTTGGGGCACTTAGCTTCTAACTTACCAATTTTGAATTCGTTATCCTTGATTGCTTTATTCTTTTTGAGATACACCTAAATCAATTTTCTTTTATTACCTGGGTTATCTTTGATTAAATTATTTCTCAGAGCTATGCTCCTAACTAATTTCTTTCTTTCCATTTTTGTGACCTTTGTCAAGTATTTTATATTGAAATAACAATTTATGGACTAATAACACTTTCATAAAAGGAGTTTCGCATATTACTCTAGAAGCTTCTAAATAATATGAGGAATCTGAAACAAGACTATTGTTCAGAACTCACCAAGCTTAAGGGCTGAAAACATTGGAAAATGATTATCTCTTCAAATTCTCATTGGATAAGACAATTTCGTTGGTGATAACATATCGGCAAATGACGAACAAGGTCAATCCAAGTGTAAAAGGGGATCATTGTCGGGATACCCTGTGTAACACCCCAAACCCGGCCCACGAGCCACGGCCGAATTTAGAATGCCACTGTGGAAAATGTTTGAAAATTTTTACTTAAAAGTAAAAGATGAAATTTGTTGTCGTTGGTAAAAACATTTCACATTTAAGGTTCCAAGTAAAACCTTATTGGTACAAATTATCCAAATTTAAAAGCTTTAATATAAGTTGTTATAAAATAAGTTGATTCAAAATATTGCCAATTATTAGCTCAATAATAGGATAAACTTCAAAATCATAAATAAAGTTGCAAATACTTTAAGTGGCCCTTATTACATCAAATAATTATTCCAAAACTACTTAAAATATAAAATCGTAAAATTAAGTAAAACATCTTACATATGGGCCACCTTTGTATCCATTTCAGGCCGGTCCAAGCATTACGAATCACCTGCGATGTTGGTAAGAAAATTTGGGTGAGTCAAACAGACTCAGTGCATAGTTATTTCACATGTCTCCACATATGGGCTTGGCCCATATCCACAAAGTCCACATACATAAATATGCAACATGAAGCCCAGTCCAACCTAGTATCCATCTATTACACACCTACCTTGGCACAGACCTGCTGCCGAGGCCTTAGCTTGACCACCTAAGTGACCCCATATCAATATCCTCGAGGTGACCCTAGGTCATCCTCAATCCATGATCAATCATCCTCGAGGTGAGGCACACGACCAACATCCCCATTGATGAAGGTCATCCAAGCCCCATGTAACATGCCACAATATCATTAAAATGCATACATCACATGCTATCACATTTCATTCATATGCCATAGAAACTTATTGTCATAAATCTTGACTGTTTAATCGATACCACCATGGGTATCCACCTTTTGATTTGCTACCATGCATAGCTATACATATTTATATATATAAGCATACACACAATAACTACGCACCTACTTTGGCACGATCGACTAAATCCGAAAGTTTCTCTTAATCATGTCGATCTTCCCAAAACATCCATAGTCCAAATCGGTCAACATAATAAACCTAATGGCCTATGGCTGAATATCACAAACCTCCTTACCTTACTAATCTAAATCTGAATCACCACTTGCCCCTTGAATGGTGAAATCCTCGCTAACAACCATTAGAATCGGCTTAGCACATGAAAAATCTAAAGATGGCCCTTGGCCCAATACCTTTTTAACTTACCTTGGCTTACCTTGATTACTTCTAATCCCGAAAGATTCATTTGATGCTCCCTAATGTCGGCTACAAATAAAAGGCACACATAACATGGCTTATGAATATCCAGCTAACCCAAAACCAAGGCCTTAACACTTGATTCGGTACACCAACTGAAATAGAACCCAAACCGATTGCTAGGATAAAAAACTTACCACTACATGTTTGAAGAGACTATAAGAGAAGAGGTTTCAGCTTCCTGCTTCGGCTTATAAGACTTGCGACAAATAGAAGAGAATAGAGCCCCCTTAAGATTCAGCTATGGCTTCAAAAGTAACATACAATATTCAGCTATTCAAGAAAGGGTGTAGAATTGGGGTGGAGAGAAAGAAAAGAATAGGTAGAGAGAGTGAGAGGAAATTCGACACAAAGGGAAAATGAGAGGAAGAATTTTCGGCAAAAGGAAATAAAATGAAGAAAAGAATAGCCAAAAGCTAATCACCCCTATTTATGCTACCCAAATTCGGCACCCACATTTCCTATGCACCTCAAAACCGAAAATACACACCAAGAAAGTCCCTTGGCCGGCCACTTAATCTCCTCTCATCAAATCCCAAATTCCTCTCCTATTTTATCCCTTAATTCTTTCCTATCATATGCCTTAATTCTTTCCTATCATATCCTATCATAACCCTTATTCTCTCCTCATTTATCTCTTATCCTATCATTTAAAATAAATAAAATAAATCAATAATTTATCTCTTCATCCTAGTCGAAATTTAAAAAGAAAACAAGCTTAATCCTTATCCATTGGAAGTCCAAATGCCATCCCACCTCTCTCCACCTTGACGCAAAAATAAAAGCTCCCCCCTACTTCCCACGTTGCTCGAACCTCCTCCCTTCCTCATAGCTTATGGCGTCACTTACCAAGGCCCTAAGTGGCGTCTTCAAGCCACTTTAACAAGGCATTTCTTATGTCCAAATTCCCTCATAAATTCCCTTAAGGCCTCCTTAGCCAAGCTCCCCCTTTTTAACACTTAAAATTCAATAATTTTCTTAAGCCTTCTCCTACATTCTAGGGTTCTCCAAACCCCTCAAACTCATCCAAACCCACACACTAAGCCTACTATCACTTGAATTATACACCAAATGCATAACCCCTAAATTCAGGATATTACACCCTGTATCCATTCAGACACATACATCTGGTCATTACACTCAAGGAATGGTGTAACAGATTGAAAGTGATACAAGTTTTGTACCTCTGAGTGGTAACAGAAATATGAAAGAAACCAAATGTCATTCCCTTGAAGTTGCAATGACTGACTCTAGAATTACAGTGGGGCAAGCTTGCTGAGCTGAATGATGGTTTCTTTGAGTTTTTCATCCAAGATCTACATTGAACGAGAAAGCATGGTAGCACATCAGTGATAGAACCTTGATGAACTATGAGTAATGACAACCTATAGAGATCATTCTCTCATTTCAAATTAGAAGCATTTGATTCATGCCGGTTATTGTGTCCTAACCGCTGTAAAAAAAATTTCATGACATCCTGTATTCATGTAAATGTCATCCCTAATATCATTTAGTTAGGAGCATCAGATTCATTCCAATCATGCATCCTAATCATTCTCATGACATGCTGCATTCATGGGTCATCCATAATATATTTAGGTTTACAGGATATGTCCCTCAGAGGACGATATAGCAAACCAAAAGGTTCAGATTTTGTTCCCTAGAGATGTTAGTGGAGCAAACTGAAGATTGAAGTCTTCCTGAATATAATAAGGAAGCAAGCCAAAAGGTTCAGATTTTGTTCCATAGAGATGTTAGTGGAGCAAACTGAATATTGAAGTCTTCCTGAAGATAATAAGGAAGCAAACCAAAAGGTTCAGATTTTGTTCCCTAGAGATGTTAGTGGAGCAGACTAAAGATTGAAGTCTTCCTAAAGATAATAAGGAAGCAAACCAAAAGGTTCAGATTTTGTTCCCTAGAGATGTTAGTGGAGGCAACTGAAGATTGAAGTCTTCCTGAGGAAGCAAACCAAAAGTTCATATTTTGTTTCCTAGAGATGTTAGTGGAGTAGACTAAAGATTAAAGTCTTCTTGAAGATAATAAGGAAGCAAACCAAAAGGTTCAGATTTTGTTCCCTAGAGATGTTAGTGGAGCCGACAAAAGATTGAAGTCTTCCTGAAGATAATAAGGAAGCAAACCAAAAGGTTAAGATTTTATTCTCTAGAGATGTTAGTGGAGCCAACTGAAGATTGAAATCTTTCTGAGGAAGCAAACTAAAAGTTCAGATTTTGTTCCCTCGAGATGGTAGTGGAGTAGACTGAAGATTGAAATCTTCCTGAAGATAATAAGGAAGCAAACCAAAAGGTTCATATTTTGTTCCCTAGAGATGTTAGTGGAGCAAACTGAAGATTGAAGTTTTCTGAAGATAATAAGGAAGCAAACCAAAAGGTTCAGATTTTGTTCCCTAGAGATGTTAGTGGAGCCAACTGAAGATTGAAGTCTTCCTGAAGAAGCAAACCAAAAAGTTTAGATTTTGTTCCCTTGAGATGGTAGTGGAGCAGACTGAAGATTGAAGTCTTCCTGAAGATAGTAAGGAAGCAAACCAAAAAGTTCAGATTTTGTTTCCTAGAGATGTTAGTGGAGTAGACTGAAGATTGAAGTCTTCCTGAAGATAATAAGGAAGCAAACCAAAAGGTTTAGATTTTGTTCTCTAGAGATGTTGGTGGAGTAAACTGAAGAATGAACTCTTCCTGAAGATACAAAGAAGTAGACTGAAGACATCAGATCCTATCTCTCCGAGTTTGCAGTGGAGTAGATCGAAGATAACAGATATTGCCTTCCTGAAGTTGCAGTGAAGCAGATTGAAGTTATCAGACTTACTGAAATCAAGATGAAGTTCCAATACCGGTAAAGTTACAGTGGATTTGGAGTCATTTGAAGAAAGCATAGATCAAAAAGTCGAGGCTCGGCCAGGACTGGGCAAAAATTGGTCCTTTTATAGTCTTTGCTCTATTCTCGTTACACAACAATGAGCTAAGAGGGGCAACTGTGAATGCCCATTTTTACCCGGATTGAAAAACCAAAATAAAAATGTTAAAATGGCCAGCACAGTCCATTTTTACAACCAAAAAGCCCAAATCTTAACAGATCTAGAACACATCAGACTACATTGACCCAATTACAAAACCCCTAGCCCAAAACCTATAACCCAAAGCTAAGCACCCTACTCAGACCAAACAACAGATGGCCCAAAAGGCCCAGGAACTAAACAGAACCAGCAGTGGCCTAGGGTTTCTGAAACCCTAGGCGCCGTAATGGCAACACCCCAATTGCCGCAAGCAAGGGTTATCCCAACCGTCACGCCGCAATGTCTGGAGCTAATCGTCGCAGTTGGAGCCCGATCGTCGCACCCTCTCAGCTATCAGAATCCCCTCGATAGCGCCACTAGTCTCGTGCCTAGTCCTCACAGCAGAATTAACCTGCAAAGAAAGGAAAGAACACCGAAGCAGAAAAGGAAACAAAATCGCAGCGAAAAAGAAGGCACAAATATGAAAAGATACGAAAAAATATGTTTTCCTTTTTTTATATTGGTTTTGGGTTATAAAACCCTGGTAAAAAATCTGTAAAAATGGGTTTTTTTTTTTGAAAAAGAGATACACGGAAAGACACAGAATACAGAGAAAATAGGCAAAGATTTTGTATTGAAATAAAAAAGAATACAAAACAGAGGTGATTTCTCACTTTTTCGATTATCTTTTTTTTTTAATTTTTTTGTATGTAAATATACTGTTTACTAAAAAATAATAGAAGAAATTACCTACGTTTGGGGTGTAAAATAGAGTGGTTGGTGGCGCGTAAGGCGCATGTGCACGGCGTCCATGGTTCCGATGGCCGAACCCTAACAGAGGAAAAGGGGATCGAGAGAGTTTTAAAATTTTTTTAGAATCGGGGTAAAATGAATTTTTGGCGTAAAACGGGCTTATATAACATATTGAAAACGACGTCGTTTTCGCTTAAGCTAATAAGCGTTAAAACGACGTTGTTTAGCAGGCAGGATCTGCGCGTTGACCCGAACCGACCCTCAGGATCCTCGCGTTTTATAAAAATAGGATATTTTACATTTCGGTCCTTCCGCAATTTAATTAATTTTAATTTAGCCCAATTCACATTTTTATTTATTTAAATTTAGCCCTAAAGTTTTATTTTGGTTCCAATTTAGTCCCTCGGTCCATTTTAATGGTAAAATCGGAATGACACCGTTTTGTAAAAAGGTTTAATTTCCACATTAACCCCTGTGTTTTAATGCGCATTTTAATTCAATCCTTTTAATCTGTTTAATTGTTGTTTAACCCCTGTTTCTTTATTTATTTTTTTATTTACTTAATTTATTTTATTTTAAATTATTTTAATTGTTTTATCATGTTTTATATTATTTTTCTATATTTATTAATAGTTTATATATATACTTTATATGTATTATTTTATATATATTTAATTATTATATATTATTTTACTTAGTTCAATAAATTTTATATTATTATATATATTACTTATTATATTATGTTTTTAATTTATATATTATATAGTATTATATATTTTTTAATTTTGTTTTGTATAAAATCTATTATAATATATAACCTATTTTATTTATATAATTTTTATGATTAATATAGTATGTATATAAATGTCTTTTTAAAATTATTATACATATTATTTGCTAATTTTTTTATGTATAATCTTTATATATTATTATTAGTTATTTTATATTATTTATTATGTATTATGATTATTATTAAGTATCTTTATATTTGTTTAATATTACTTTAACTTTTTTATATTATTCATTGATTATTTATTATTAATATAATTTGCAATTAGGTTGAATTGATATGTATGTTATAATGTATTATTCTATGTCTTACTCACACCATTTTTTATTATAAAAATAGTTTTTAAATCAAAGGATTTTCAAAATATAGTGATATGTGATATTTGGAAAATTTCAAGAAGAATTTTGCCCTAACTTATTGGGTTCGATTTTTCTCGCGAAACTTTAAGTATCACATATCCCTTTTTTTTATATATTTAAGAAAAAGTGAGATTATCAATTTCAAATTAAAAAACCTATTCTTGAGAATTCAAAACGTTTTGCCATAACTTATTGGGTTCGACGTCTTGCATCTTGAGGTAGGAATTTTCTAAAATAAAGACAAGCTTAATTTCAAAGTCATGAGGGTAAAGTACTTTATTTTTTTGTAATAAGTAAGTCTTGATTTTCTTTTTAATAAAAGGACCACATTTTCTAATTTTCTTTATTTTCAATATTCGGACATGATTTTATCGATTAGGTACCAATTTTTGGGCGTTATGAGGATGTTAACCCTTCCTTATACGTAACCGACTCCCGAACCTATTTTCTTATTTTCGCGGATCAAAATCAAATGTTTTAAAATAAAACGTTTTAAAAGGTGATCCAATCACACCTAAGTAGAAAAGATTGGTGGTGACTCCTATTTTATTTTTAAAGTCGATCCTTATTTTTAAAGCCCGATTTTAAAATGGTTGCGACAAATATTATTTCAAAAGCTGGAATTTGAATTATCTCCTTCATGCGCATGTTCATCTTTTATTGAAACTCTCTTCTAAAATATGGTATCCGCGGAAAAATCTAATCCACTCTTCCAGGCAATGAAGTAAAATGGAACTTCATATGCATTTACTGGACACCACAATTCGAATCAGACCATGATTTTATTATAATTACAACTTTACCACTATTTTTCTGATTTTTTAGGCAAACTACATGTTAAACTATTAGCAAGTTTACATTTTAATTACTCAATAAATTACATTTAAGTTATTAGGATGTTAAAATAATTATTATATAATTTTCTCTATTTGTACCGCATGTATCAATCAAAAGCTCTTATTCTTTTTCTTCTCTACAATTCAATTTTTTCCATGAGATAGATTTAAATATCACAAATTAGTAAATTAAAATCTAAACAATTATCTTTTTCTATCTTTGATACTAATTGGTAAATTGATTTTGATTTAAGATATTTTTTTACTTATTGATGAGTCTAACCCATTTTATCGATCTCGAATTATCAGTTGGAGCTCCTTAGTTTTTTTTATAATAATAGTCTAGTCACTTAAATAAAAATTTCAAATAATTTAGTGGCTTAAATGAAAATTTTGAATAGTTTAATGATGATTTTATAAATTTTTAATGTTAGTTAGATGTAGTTTACCTTTTCGCCCCTGGGGATTGTTTATTACTTGATTAATTGATTTTTTCATCATTCTTTTTATTTTTGGCAGTGTGAAAAAATGGAGCAGCAACGAAGCTTATCGGGGTCGTCGCAGAGCCCCAGATCTCCGTCGTCACAACCGTATCTATCAGTTTCCGTGACGGATCCTGTTAAATTAGGCAATGGCGTCCAAGCTTACATATCCTATCGTGTCATCACCAAGGTAATCGTTGCTAGTAATTAAAATGACTCTTCTTTTTTATATTTTTGAATTTGGTGAAAATTTTGGATTTTTGGGGGAAATTTTACTGTTTGCACAGACGAATTTCCCTGAATACCAAGGCCCGGAGAAGATTGTTATTAGGCGTTACAGTGACTTTATTTGGTTACGCGATCGCCTTTTCGAGAAGTACAAAGGCATATTCATTCCTCCTCTTCCCGAGAAGAGTGCTGTAGGTAAACAAATTCAACCCTTCTTTTTGCCTTAATATGATTAGTATATGATCATTTTCTAGTGTAAAACTGTTTGTTCTTTGTAGCTAAATGTGTAAGGTCGTGCCTGAACTATGAAGTAATCCAAGTTTTTCCTCTTCATTACTGCAGAGAAATTTCGGTTTAGTGCTGAATTTATTGAAATGAGACGCCAAGCATTGGATATATTTGTTAATAGGATTGCTTCCCATAATTTGCTTCAACAGAGTGAAGATCTTAGAACTTTTTTGCAGGCAGATGAAGAGGTGATGCTTTTAGGATTTGTTGCGTTGAATGGTTCAGTTTGTGTTATCTTTCGTGTGTTCAATTATTATCATTATCTCATAATCCCTTTAGGATTTTCCTTATGTTGAGTGTTTTATCTAATTGTGACTTTGCATTGAAGGTGCATAACCTCAGTTTTTAATACAGAATGCGACTACTACTCTGTAAAATTGCGAGTAAATTTTTAGTTATGAAAATGTAATGCAGAAATTGTGTTGAATTGTTGATATATTGTGCATTTTTAACAATTCTTTGTATACGGGATAAGCAATTTGTTCACCTTTTTCTTTATTACAATGTTCAGCTCTACATTCCTTTTAGACACTGTTTGTATGGTACCCATTTTATTTCTATATGAAATCTAGTTGAAGATGTTCTCTGGACGATTGGCAATAAATTGCTCAAAATTTTGTCCCCATTTACGTTCCCTTTTTTTTGTATTTGGTGCCTCTTTTTAGAATAAGAAATTGACATTAACTTTTTAGCTACTTTTCAGACAATGGAGAGACTGAGATCTCACGAGACTGGTATTTTTAAGAAGAAGCCAGCTGATTTGATGCAAATCTTTAAGGTAAATAAGTTCTTCATGACTTTATGGTGAGTTAGAATGTTGGTGGATTGACTTTATGGTAGACAGATGCAAGTCAAATGCATACTGATTAGTTCAATGTCAAGAAACTTTAATTTGAACATTTTTTTATGTAGTAGATAATTTGGCTTGTAAAACTGTATAAACAAAAATTCTTGCTGCAACAAAACTTCTATGAATTCAATTTGGTACTCTGACCACAGTTTTAGGTGAGAAGGCATCTAGTAGAATTTATAAACCTTACATAAATAACTTGTTGCTTTTTATCTGAAACTGAAGAATACAGGAAACTCACTCCTTGCTTTCTATAGTGCATGTTGGTTTCCTTTGTTACTGCTTTAATGTGTACCATTTTGCTGATATTATTTTTTTATTCTATTGAAGTTGGTTTCTCTGGCTTGAATTTGACATGTTTATAGTGTTGAAATTCCTACCCTTGCATTAACTTCTCTAGAAATTTAACAGGATGTACAGTCTAAGGTGAGTGATGTTGTTCTTGGAAAGGAAAAACCTGTTGAAGAGTCAAATCCTGAATATGAGAAACTTAAACACTATGTTTTTGAGCTTGAAAATCATTTGGCTGAAGCTCAGAAGCATGCTTATCGTCTTGTAAAGAGACACAGAGGTTGGGAGAATTTTGAGGCTCTGAACACTATGCTTCTTGTTATTGTCTTTATCAAGTGTTTATCTCCTTTTAATATAAATAAAAATTGAACAAATTTTTTTTTTTTTGTCTATTTTCAGAGTTGGGGCAATCACTATCTGATTTTGGTAAGGCAGCCAAGCTTCTTGGTGCTTGTGAAGGACAAGTCCTTGGGAAGGCATTTTCTGATCTTGGGGCCAAATCTGAGGTGCTATCGGCTAAGCTGCAGAAGGAGGTAAGCTGTCTTTTAATGCTGAAACTTGTAGTTTGTCTTCCAGCCTTGATGACATGCATAATTGTGGCCTGATACATGATATCCTAACTTTTCCATGGTAAGATGTTAATATGGATAGCTTTACATTTTCTCAATCATAGAATTGATTACAGGCCCATCAACTCTTGATGAGTTTCGAAGAACCCTTGAAGGATTACGTTCGTGCTGTCCAGTCCATAAAGGTGAGTTGGACTGCTGTCTTGTGTAATAATTGATGACTGATATTTATTCATTGTATAGCATTCCTTGATGAAAATACTGAAGAACTATGTATTTTTATTTATTCATTGTATAGCATTCCTTGATGAAAATGCTGAAGAACTATGTATTTTTACCTACAATCCTGAAAATAGTTAACTGGGAAAGTAATGATATTCTGGAATGTTGATGGAAAGCTTCTTCCTAACTGAGCTCCCTTTTCATCTTATGTTTTGAAAATATTGGTGTGGATGGTTGGTGACAATTTCATAGGTGATCCTCTTGCATTTGTGTTTCATAACAGGCCACAATAGGAGAGAGAGCGAATGCTTTCAGGCAACAGTGTGAACTGGCTGAAACAATGAAGTTGAAGGAGATAAATCTGTATGCTTCTTGTCATCCATTCATTATGTCTTGTTCCCTATTACCAGTGGCCTCAGCTTACTTTGACCAGCTTTAAAACTTGTACTATTTCGTAATCTGATTTGTAATTTGAGATCCATTGTTTGCAGTGACAAGCTCATGCTAACACGCTCTGATAGGGTGGGAGAAGCCGAGCATGAGTACAAGGAGGCAAGTCATTCTTCCCAAGCTTTCACTAGATGCTGATTTAGGTCTTATTGTTTTTACCTTTGCTAAAATATATATTTCATGGTTGCAGTTGAAGGCAGCAAGTGAGGAGGCGACAAGAAGATTTGAGACAATCGTCCGACTGATGAATGAAGAGATTGTACGTTTCCAGGAACAGAAAACTCAAGACATGGGGATTGCTTTTCATGAATTTGCTAAGGGACAGGCCCGACTGGCAAATAGTGTTGCAGATGCCTGGCGGAGTCTCCTTCCTAAGCTTGAAGCCTGCTCGTCTGCGTAATAATGAAGGTGGAGTTATTATCATTGAACTTATTCCTCATCCTGGGTGGTGGTTAGATTTGAGGAATGGCAGAGCAGCTTTTGCTATGTAAAAACACGAGTATGAGGAGCTAGATCTGCCATTTTATGTTGTACCTGTTATGGTACGGTTTGACTCGGTTCAACTTGCACACATTTTAACTGAAAGAAAAGTTAATGTTACAGAGCAAAACTGAGAGAAAACAACAACTTTCACGTGTATTTCAACCTCTAATTCTTAACCCTTTTTTTATTTGAACCGGATTGTTCTTCATTTGTAATTTGTAAATGAGATTGTGCTTGCAAAGGTATTGTTAAAGAAACCGGACTGGTTGTGCTGTCTGTCAAGTGAAACATTATCTGTAAAAACTGAATGAAATTACTTTGTCTAGTGAAAGATAGGAACACTGATATCATTTCTCTCATCTATTTATTTTAATTTTTTAAAATACACATGCTATTTTTTATTTTTATTGTTATACATTAATATTTATTCTCACTGCTTGAATTGGTGAAGTTAAGAATTTTGTACTTGGAGGTTGAGATAAATTTATAAAAATTAACTTTTGGGAGGGTCAAAATAAATTTCTTTTATTTAACCAATGGGTTAAAAGAGCTTAAGTTAAATTAATAATTTTATGAGGGCTAAAGTTATAAATTAAGTTAACTAAGAGGTTAAAGAAACTTAAATTAAATTAATAATTTTTAGAATGGTCAATATTACAGTTTTCTTATTTAACAAAAAAGCTTGTCACAATTTAGATTTCAAACAATATCCATTTTATCACTTTGATAATTATATTTTTATTCTATTTTGGTATATCAACTATTTCTCCACTATAGTTATGAGTGTTAAAAAAAAAATTTTAAAACACACGAGTGTTTAAAATTTTCCCATATCATCAATGATGTGGGTAAATATTTTGATGATTAAAAAGGTGAGACGCATGAAAAATTCAGTGATTTTTTTGTCTGTTAGATATTACTCCAAATATTTGTTAAGTTGCAAGCAGAACCAGTAATTATGGGAGAAAAATATTAGGGATGGACATTAAAGCTGTACTCAAGCATTTAGAAATTTTTTATTTTTGCAGGGTTTTATAAAAAAAATTAATTTATTATGTTCAACAAGTACAAATAATAGAATAATTTTCGCTCAGTAACTTCGCTCCTATAGTTAACTTAAGTAATTCACACTTTTGTAAATTAATTTTCACTTACTAAGTAACAATTTCACTCCTATATTTAATCTAAATTTAGCCCACAAATTAGTATTTAAACTGTATCATTTTTTTCAATCTTGGCACCTAAGTTTTTTTTGTCACAAGTGGTACCTAAAATACTTTCTTTTCCCAAGTTGATACATCCGTTAGTCAAACTGTTAAATATATTTAACAAAAAAGCTTAACCCACAAATTGGTGTATAAAGTATGCATTTTTTTTTCTTATTCTAACACCTAAACATTTTTTAATCATAAGTGGTACTTAAATTACTTTTCATCCTTAAGTTGGTACCTCATTATTTTAAAACAAATTAAGATAACCAATTGAAAATTGACACTTGGGAAAAGGCAAAGTATTATTTTCCCTTTTATATATGTTTTCTTTTTCTTTCTTTCTCGAAAATCGAACTAATAACCGAATTGGTCGGGACCCAATTCGTTTAACTAGTTCATTTGGTTTGATCAAATAAATTATTAAAAATTCATAATAATAATAATAATTAAAAAATACTGAGAAAACCAATTCAACCGGTTTGTATTGATCTGCAGGTCAATTGGTTTAAATCCTATCTCCGGACTAGTATCCCGATAAGTTTCCAATCCAACCAGTTTGATTCAATTCTAAAAAATCAATTTTGATCGACAAAATTATTTTTTCAATCCCGTCAGGTTGAGCAAACAAGTGGTGAAGTTTAATAACAAAATTAATCGCTAACGTCTCGACTTTGAGAGGGCAAATTTCGAGCATTGTTGGCATGGTTAGACATTGTAAATGAATAAGAAGGGAAAAAAGTGGAAAAATAGAAAAGAATAGATGAAAAAAATAAAAGAATTAAAAAATATAATTTTTTTGGCAAAATACCCAAAAATACCTAAAAAATAATTTAATTACAAAAATAGCCATTTTCAAAAATATTTACGGAAAATGGCCGTTTCCCCTCAAAACACGTCCACGTCAGCGCGTTTTGTGGGGATGCAGAGAAAGCGCTCCCTTGGGGGAGCGCTCCCTCATAGACGCGTTTTAGCCCATATTTTTTTTAAAAAAAAACTATTTTCGAATTTTTTAAAAATTTACGAAAATAAACCTTTATAAAGGCTCAAAGTGACAATACCATTTTTTTTAAGGTGTCATCAATTATAAGGAAATATAACTTATAAAGAAATCTTTATATAGACCCAAAGTCTCATTTCCCTTATTTTCTTGAGTAAAGTGTGATACGAGATATGTGTATATATAGACTCATGAATAGTTTTGCAGCTTGTTCTTAAACAATGTGGGATTCCTTTCTCTTTTAATTAACAACATGAAATGACATGCTACACTATATTTAATTTTTTTTACAAAACAATTTCTCTTTTTTTTTTATATTTTGTTAACATTTTCTTATATTATAAAAAAAAGAAACAAAACAACTCAAATATATTTTTTGCAAATCCCTTGAGTTTTTTGGATGCTTATATTATTTTATCATGTGATGTAGTCTGATCGTATTTGATCTTATTCTAAAATTTTCCTTTCTATTTCTCTAATAACAATATAAGTATGAAAAAAAAAACAAGATTTGGACAAAAAATAATGAAATTACTTGTTGCCAATGATGTTTCATGCATGCAATACATATCGAATCACATCATCATCACCACTTAGCTCTCATTGATGTTTAGTGATGAAGAATTTCAAATGCAACGTACTCCCACATTTTATAGATGTTCTGTATATATATTACGATGAGATTCAAAAATCAGTAAAAAGAAATTCATCACATTTTAATGATCTTTTTCTGTTCTTTTAAAGTTTTTTAACTTAAATGTAACCTAAAATATGGACACTATTAAATAATAAATTAACAAATGAAATTTACTATCAATGGGCATGTTGAGGATTAGACACAATTTTTTTTATTTTGTATCACACAATCACTCAATTTACTTTAAAAATTTTTAATACGTATATTATTTACAATAAATTTTAATTTTTAAGTACAGTATTTATAATCAATTCACAAAAATAAAATTATTACTGACAAACTCTGTCGGAACCATTTTTTTGTTTGAAAACGGGCCGACTTTAAAATACAAAAACGGAGTCGCCAACAATCTTTTTTGAAGTGTGATTGGGCCACTTATAAAACATTCTGGGTCTACGAGTTTTCAGAAAACGGGTTCGGGAGTCGGTTACGCACGAGGAAAGATTAGCACCCTCGCAACGCCCACAAATTGGTACCGTGTTGATTGATTAATGTCCTTAACATCGAAAATTAGAGAAAAAAAATTCGGAGTATGAATCTGTAAAAACTATTTGGATAACTCGAAGTGGATATCGAAACTCTCTTGTTTCGAAAAGCTGAAATACCACATCCAGCACGATAGGACACGATGTTTCAAACTCTCGATACCAAGATCGTTCCATGATTTCCAAAATCCATGCATCCGATTTAAAAAAGGTATTCGCTATTTGGTCAAACGAAAATCAAAACCCAAAGACGATTGGGCACGATCCTCAAATTTCCAAACATGAAATATTGCCTTATTTAAGAAAACACAATAAAGAATCTTTGAAGGATATTTAGTTGTTTGACGAATAGAAAATCGAGACCCAAAGACGATTGGGCACGAATCTCGAACTTCCAAACACGAAACATTGCCTTATTTTCAAAAACACGATCGAAATCTTTAAAGGATATTTAGTGATCTAGACGAGCGAAAAATCGAAACCCAAAGACGATTGGGCACAATTTCTCGAACTTCCCAAACACGAAATATTTCCTTTGTGAAAACCCTTTTTTGTGAATTCTCAAAGACACATATAAAGATGTTGAAACGCGATTTAAAATCATCGATCTATGAAATGAAGGGAACAAGGATAAATAAACCCTAATAGTAAAAAAACACTAATAAAAATAGCAATGATGATGTTGATAGTAAAAATAAATATAAAAGTAATAATAACCCTCATAATAAAAATGAAAATAATAGACATAATAAAAATAATAAGTAATAATAATATATATATGAATACGTAAAAATTGAAATGCTAAATATATAAAATAGTTAAAAGAGGTAAAATATCTATATATATAAAAATAGGTAGATATATAGTTTAAAATTAATAATAAATATATATATGATAAATATAATAGCAGAATACTAGTAGAAATAATAATAATGTATATAATAGTATGTAACAACATATAAAATAATAAAAGTAATAAATAAAAATGTTAGTAATAAAATAATATGACGATAAATATAATAATATAAATATAGCATAGTAATTATAATATATGGATGTAAAATAATAGGGATAATATTAATAAAATAATAGTAGAAATAGTAAACAAATAATATACAATCACGAACATAAAGTAAATAAATATATATATATATACAATAATAATAATAATAATAATAATAATAATAATAATAATAATGATAATAATAATAATAATAATAAAGGTAACAAAAAAAAAACAACTAATTTAATGGTAAAATAGCAAAACAGTCGTAAATGGACTAAATTGGATCAAAATCAGAAGATTTGGGCCAAATTTAAAAGCAAATGGAAATGAATGAGTAAATTGAAACACGCGCGCAACCTATAGGGACCGAAATGGAAATAAATCCCACTCCCTGAAATGCAGCGCTCGGCTGAGGACTCAATTGAAATAAGGAGCGAACTTTTGGGCCAAATCGGGAATAAAGAAAACCTGATTATGAAACCATGGAAAAGCGGAGGGGCTAAATGCGCAATTAGCCCCTCCCTAACAAAAACGCGCGGATCCTAGCCCCTGTGCGGGTCGGGTCGTGGGTCAGAGGCCCAAAACGACGTCGTTTTGGCCTCTGACCCTGATGCTCAAAACGGCGCCGTTTTATATACAGTATAAATGCCAAATTTTCCTTTGAAAAAAAACATTCTTCCTCTTTTTAAAAAACTAAAATTGCTCTCCTCTCTCCCTCTCTCCAGCGATTTCATTGACCCCTCCACCGTCGTCGTCACCGCGTCGACCCATTGTCGTCGACCACAAGACGATGGTGGAATTTGAAAAGAGTGAGTTTTTTCTTCTTATTTTTTATTTCCTTTAAAACTCCTATATATTTTTTAAAAAGAAGAAAACCCCTAAAAAAACATATTCAAAAAAAATAAAAAACGAAAAAGGAAAAAAAATAAACCTTTGCTCTTTTGATTCTCTGTGTTTTTCTCTAAAAACGTGTGTATTCCTCTGTATTTTCCAAAAAAAATCCCCCTTTTACAAGTGTTGGTTCGACTTCTTTATAGCCGAAATGAAAATAAAAAAAACAATTATTTCCTCCATTCTTTTCGTGCAGTTTCTATTACTTTTCAATTTTGCAGGTAAATGTGGGCGCGGAGGTGCGCACGATGCGCTGGTAGTTAGCGTGTGGCGCTGGTCACGAGTGAGTGGCGCGTGCAATGCGGAGGTTACCTCGGGCTTGCGGCACAAACTATGCTAGGGTTTCTGACTTTTGTTTTTCAGATTTTGGGCTAAAAATTTGGGCTATGGTTTGGGTCTGATGAATTTGGGTTTTGGGCCTGTTATTGGATTATTTATTGGGCTCCAGGCAAAAAATTGGGTCCTACAGCTGCCCCTATTTGCTCATTGTCGTGTAACGAGAATGGAGCAAAGACTTTAAAAGGACCAATTTTTGCCCGGTCTTGTTGAGTCTTTGACTTCTTAATGCTTCTTCTCTTCAAGTAGCCTCATTCCATTCATTGCATCTTCGGGGGTGTAGGAATTTTGTTTCGATCTGCTCCACTCCTGCTTAGTGGAGATAGGATCAGCTATCTTTAGCCTGCTCCACTCCCTTTCAGAGAGATAAGGCTTGATCTTCGATCCGCTCTACTCCCTTTCGAGAGAGATAAGATCATTATCTTCAATCCGCTCCACTCCTACTCGGTGGAGATAGGATCTACTATCTTTAGCCCGCTCCTCCTGCTCGGTGGAGATAAGGCTTGATCTTCGATCTGCTCTACTCCTACTCGGTAGAGATAAGATCATTATCTTCAATCCGCTCCACTCCTTTCGGTGGAGATAGGATCTACTATCTTTAGTAGGGGTGAGCAAAACTTGATTCGAGATAAAAATTGAAAAAATTCGAATTTCGAATTATTCGAATCGAGTTAATCGAGTTAATTGAGTTAATCGAATCAACTCGAATTTTGAGTTTCGAATTTTGAGTTCGAATCGAGTTGAATTTTTAAATTCGAATAATTCGAATAATTCGAATAAACCGAATATAAACTATATTTTTTTTTAATTTTTTTTAAATTTTAGGCTTTTACCCATTTCTCCCAAGCCCATCAAGACTCAAATTTAAAATTTTTTTCCTAAATCTAAGTTCCCAACCCAATTCTCTTTCTCTCCCAAATTAAACCCCAAAATCAATTTTTAATTTTTTAAATTTTAAGATTTTATTTATTCACTTATTTACCTTAATTTTTATTGTATGATCATGTTTTAAAATTTAAAGAAAATTATTTTTAAAAATTACATAAAATAAACAACACTAAAGTCATTTTTTAAAATTTAACTCGAACAAATATAGATTCGATTCAATTGAATTTCGTCTCACTCGACTCGATTGAAAAATTTCAAATTAAGTTAGGATGATAAAATACGTTTCAAAACTCGATTAACTCGAAATTTTTCGATTCGATTCGATTCGATTCGATCGAATGCTCACCCCTAATCTTTAGCTTTGCTCCACTCCTCGGTAGAGATAAGGCTTGATCTTTCGATCTGCTCTACCTCGCCAGAGAGATAAGATCATTATCTTCAATCTGCTCCTCACCTCGCCGGTGGAGATAGGATCTACTATCTTTAGCTTTGCTCCACTCCTTTCGGTAGAGATAAGGCTTGATCTTTCGATCCGCTCTACTCTCCCGCCAGAGAGATAAGATCTGTTGTCTTCAATCCGCCCACTCCTACTCGGTGGAGATAGGATCTATATCTTTAGCTTTGCTCCACTCCTTTCGGTGGAGATAAGGCTTGATCTTCGATCCGCTCTACTCCTTTCAGTAGAGATAAGATCTGTTGTCTTCAATCCGCTCCACTCCTTTCGGTGGAGATAGGATCTATATCTTTAGCTGCTTTGCTCCACTCCTACCCAGTAGAGATAAGGCTTGATCTTTCGACCGCTCTACTCTGCTCAGAGAGATAAGATCTGTTGTCTTCAATCCACTCCCCACCTTTCGGTGGAGATAGAATCTTATCTTTGCTTTGCTCGCTCCGCCTTTCGGTAGAGATAAGGCTTGATCTTCGATCCGCTCTACTCCTCGCCAGAGAGATAAGATCATTGTCTTCAATCCACTCCACTCTCGCCGGTGGAGATAGGATCTATATCTTTGCTTTGCTCCACTCTGCTCGGTGGAGATAAGGCTTGATATTCGATCTGCTCTACTCTCCTTTCGATAGAGATAAGATCTGTTGTCTTCAATCCGCTCCACTCACCTTTCGGTGGAGATAGGATCTATATCTTTCTTTGCTCCACTATTGCTCAATGGAGATAAGGCTTGATCTTTCGATCTGCTCTACTCTCGCTTTCGGTAGAGATAAGATATGTTTTCTTCAATCCACTCCACTCACCTTTCGGTGGAGATAGGATCTACTATCTTTAGCTTTGCTCCACTCTCCTTTCGGTGAAGATAAGGCTATAATCTTGATCTGCTCCACTCCTTTCGGTGAAGATAAGATCTTCTTTAGCTTTGTTACCCTCGCTTAGGAATTAAGGCTCATCATCTTGATCTGTTCCTCCACTTTCGGTGGGATAAGATCCGCTTCTTTAACCTGTTACCCTACCGCTTAAGGAATTAAGGCTCATCATCTTCGATCTGTTCCTCACCTCGCGGTGGGATAAGATCTGATATTTTCGGCCCGTTACCCTACTGCTTAGGGAATTAAGGCTCAATGTTTTCGACCTGTTCCACTCCTACTCAGTGGGATAAGGTGCATAATCGACTGCTACCCTCACCGCTTAGGAAATTGAGGCTCGTCATTTTGATCTGTTCCTCTCTGCTTCGGTGGGATAAGATCTGCTATTTTCGACTGTTACCCTCTTGCTTAGGGAATTAAGGCTCAATGTTTTCGACTGTTCCCTCTGCTCAATGGGATAAGGTGCAGTAATCTTCAGTAACTCCTATCAATTTTGCTACATTGTCCTATGGGAACCTACCGTAGAATTGATTTCATGGGGTATATGTTTATGCCAAATGATTAGGATGTCATGAAAATGCTCCTAACCATATGTATTATGAATGTTATGAATGAGTGCAAAATGAGAATAATCTATTTTTAACACTTGGGCTGTCATTGCTTGTTGTTTATTAAGGTGATATCCCTGACGTATGTCTTCTTTGTTCAGCTGATACCTCTAACAGAGAGTCTAAAGATGTTGTTACTGCTTAATCCCTTTTCTCAAGTGCTCCGAGCCCTTTAAGCCTGGTTAGTTCTAAATAATTATCTGTTTTGATTCTTATATTATTTAGAGACTTTCAGAGTAATATGCAAAACTTCTTTTGTGAAAGCATTATTAGTTCAATAATCATTATTTCAATGAAAAATGCTTGGAAAAGATCATAATAATGGACAAGAAAGAAATTAATTAGGAACATAGCTCGAAACAAATAAGATAGCAAATGCAATCAAGAAGGAAACTTATTGGTAGTGTATTTTGAAACAAGCAAATTAAGAATGGGTAAGATGGCAATTAGGTGCCCCAGATATCGCCGACTGAGCTTCTCTATTCAAACTTCTTGAGGACCATTTAGGCTAAATATGTGCTTTAGGGATCCGGAGTACTTTGTCGATGCCCCAAGATGAAACATACTTCATCATTGTTAATTCAAGCGTAGCAAAACTACTGTATGCCCCATCACAATTTGATCACCATTAGAGCCGTCCTTTTTTTTTGGGGGTTTCGACTCAAAGCCCCTTTGATCTCAAAGTGCCATTTGCAGGTTTTCACTTTGGCCTCTCCGTTTTTTTTTTTGCGAAAAACTTCAAAGTGCCCTTTATGGGTTTTTGCCTTGGCCTATTTCCATCATAAGTGAAGCGTTTCTTGACTGGGTCCGCATTAATTGGGTTTGACTGACTTTTACCGTCCATCTCGGCTAATATCCATGCTTCTCCAAAAAACTTTCTTTTCACCATAATGTCCTTCCCAATTAGGCATCCACTTTTCCTTGAAGCCCTTTTGCATAGGGAGGATCTTTTCAATACCAAGTCTCTTTCATGAACCTCTCTGGGGTGGACTTTTTATTGTAAGCCTGCATCATTCGCTTCTGGTACATTTGACTATGACGAATGACTCTTAATCTTTTTTCCCTGATCAGATTCAGTTGATCATACCGAGATTGAACCCATTCCGCTTTATCCAACTTCAGCTCTGACAGCATCTGAAGAAAAAGAATCTCAACTTCGATAGGCAAGACTGCATCCATCCCATAGATCAATGAGAAAGGCGTTGCCCCGGTGGAGGTCCTAACCAATACTCGAGATGAAAATAGGGTAAATAGTAACTTCTCTATGCCAATATTTACAAGTCTCAAAAAAAATCTTTTGGATGTTCCCTTCTTTCTTTCTTTCTTTCTTCTTCTTCTTTTTTTTTCTTTTTTTTTTTTTTGGCCCGATATGGCATCGATCTTTAAACAGATCATCAACTTTGACATTATATTTAGACATGTAACTTTTGGCATATGAAGCGACCTTCACCCTCTTAATGAAGTAATTAACAACCGGAAAGATGACGATGTCTGTTAGAAGCTTCTGACTAGATAGTCCCCGTAACATCTACGCCCCACGTATATGGAGGAAGTACATAAGTTTTGTCTTCCTCTATTTGGCATTTATGGCATAACCGACGTAATCTCCTTTTCATGGTAGACCAACATTGCTTGAAACTTATAATCGACACGGATATCAAAAACTCTTAACATGTGCCTTTTCGAACACTCCATAGTTTCCTTGTGCCTAAGAATATCTTGATGCGATCATGCAAAAACATCTTTGAATTCTTGGAATAACTCAATGACATCTCGCTTTGTTTCTGTGGTAAGCAAGGCTTCGATCTTCACTCATTTCCCAAACTCACAATGTCTATTGACCCCTTTGTACAGTAAAGTCTATTTTCATTTTGTTCTACCATCTTTAACAAATCAAAAGATAAGTTATAATCTTGACATTTTCAAAATCCTCAAATCCCTTTAGCCCCATATTTCACTTAAAAGGAAGTGCAGAATGACGTTGCTCATGTCTTGATATCCGGTACCTATCGAGGTACGGAGGTAAATCCTAAAGAATAAGCGATTCTTAGGATGATGAAGAATGGAAGACATCCCAAAAAACAAAAGAATGTATAATATGACATGGAAAAAATGAAAAAATATTTGCTCAAACATGAAACACAAGAATGTATTTTTTATTGAAAATAAAGATGTTTGAACATGAGCCTATTTCACAAAAGATTCTTATTGTTTCTAGGCTTAAAACAACAAGTGTGTTTTGAACATTACTCTGTGTTAGCTCTAAAAACTACAGGAGTTTCTTTTACAAGTCAGCTTATTCAAAATACTTTCAGCTCGTAGGGCGAATGCCTCCTAGGTTTCCTTCATTCGATCCCTCTTCGAATACGGCGTTGATGCTCAAGGTTTTCATTATATCCTTAGTCGTTTCTACACTCGTGTGTAGTAATGATGTTCCAGGGTCACTATAATACAACCTCTAATTAAAAGGGTTGTCTTATGATATTTAATGCAAATGATGTGATGCAATGCAAATGCATGAAATGCAATGCAAATGAATGAATGCAAAAAATAAGAGGCATTGACTCTGAATTCAGTTACATTAGAAAAATTTTACTAGAAAATAAATTTCTTTACACAAAACGGATTGCATACACGGCCTTGTCCTCATAGTCCAAGTGAAAACATGAATCCCTTCTTCGCAAAAGTCAAGTCTTGTAAAATTTTAATAGATACTTCCTCTAACTCTTTTTGCTTGATCTGGACCGCTACTCCTGTTCACTTGTTAGCTTCTTCAAGAATGCCGAGACGTAGTAATCTTTGAATAGTCTTGTCAACTTGAATCTCTGGGTGATAAGGTCTTGTATTCCTTCATGGACTATCAGTCTTCTCTCGTTGTATTCACTTGGACTATATTCGGATGACCATATTATAATCCACTTTATCAAAAAATCCATTTTCTTATGACCAACTTTTCTATTTAGTAATCGAATTTGAAATCAACACCTCTTTTTTATGAGGTGAATGCAATGCAATCAAAACAGAATAAAACCAGTCAGTACAAGAAAAATAAATAACATAGAACCTATCAGGGTGACCACTAGGGTTTGACATGGTTCTACCTAGGGTAGGCCCTTAAGTTTTCTACATGTGGTTTAGTTCTTAAAAAAAGGGTACCGAACCGTGATTCTTCAATCTTCACCCATTATAGGCTCATCTTGATTGAGTTCGATTCGGGAATACATTTCCCTATGGCCATGCGGAGGTGAAAACCTCACGGAACCATAGATACGGATGTATCCGGGAGCGGGAGCCCATGCGGAGGTGAACACCTCAGGAAGGCATAGCTTCTCGCTCCCACTTAAAGGGTGTGACAACGGTCATGTAACATGAATGCAGAGATATCCCATGTGTCTCAAACCAAAACAAATATAGAACGCGACACAGACTCATGCAAATGGGAAAAACGGGAAAAAAATATTTTCGATAAAAAGAACATTAATCAACCAATTTTACGGTTTGACTCTCTTATTAGTCCCCACTGAGTCGCCAAGCTGTCGGAACTAATTTTTTGTTTGAAAATGGGCCGACTATAAAATACAAAAACGGAGTCACCACCAATCTTTTTTGAAGTGTGATTGGGCCACTTATAAAACATTATGGGTCTACGAGTTTTTAGAAAATAGGCTCGAGAGTTGGTTACGCACGAGGAAGGATTAGCACCCTCGCAACGCCCACAAATTGGTACCGTGTTGATTGATTAATGTCCTTAATATCAAAAATTAGAAAAACAATTCAGAGTATGAATCTGTAAAAACTATTTGGATAACTCGGAGTGGATATCGAAACTCTCTTGTTCTGAAAAGCCGAAATACCATATCCAGCACGATAGGACACGATGTTTCAAACTCTCGATACCAAGATCGTTCCATGATTTCCAAAATCCATGCATCCGATTTAAAAAAAGGTATTCCGCTATTTGGTCAAACTGAAAATCGAAACCCAGCACGATTGGGCACGATCCCTCAAATTTCCAAACATGAAATATTGCCTTATTTAAGAAAACACGATAAAGAATATTTAAAGGATATTTAGTTGTTTGGATGAATAGAAAATTGAGACCCAACACGATTGGGCACGAATCTCTCGAACTTCCAAACACGAAACATTGCCTTATTTTCAAAAACACGATCGAAATCTTTAAAGGATATTTAGTGATCTAGACGAACGAAAAATCGAAACCCAGCACGATTGGGCACAATTTCTCGAACTTCTCAAACACGAAATATTTCCTTTGTGAAAACCCTTTTTTGTGAATTCTCAAAGACACATATAAAGATGTTGAAACGCGATTTAAAATCATCGATCTATGAAATGAAGGGAACAAGGATAAATAAACCCTAATAGTAAAAAAAACACTAATAAAAATAGCAATGATGATGTTGATAGTAAAAATAAATATAAAAGTAATAATAACCCTCATAATAAAAATGAAAATAATAGACATAATAAAAATAATAAGTAATAATAATATATATATGAATACGTAAAAATTGAAATGCTAAATATATAAAATAGTTAAAAGAGGTAAAATATCTATATATATAAAAATAGGTAGATATATAGTTTAAAATTAATAATAAATATATATATGATAAATATAATAGCGAATACTAGTAGAAATAATAATAATGTATATAATAGTATGTAACAACATATAAAATAATAAAAGTAATAAATAAAATGTTAGTAATAAAATAATATGACGATAAATATAATAATATAAATATAGCATAGTAATTATAATATATGGATGTAAAATAATAGGGATAATATTAAAAAAATAATAGTAGAAATAGTAAGCAAATAATATACAATCATGAACATAAAGTAAGCAGTAATATATATGCAATAATAGTAATAATAATGGACATAATAATATAATAATAATAATAATAATAATAATAATAATAATAATAATAAAGGTAACAAAAATAAAAAATAACTAATTTAATGGTAAAATAGCAAAACAAATGTAAAGGGACTAAATTGGATCAAAATCGGAAGATTTGGGCCAAATTTAAAAGCAAATGGAAATTAATGAGTAAATTGAAACACGCACAACCTATAGGGACCGAAATGGAAATAAATCCCACTCCACGAAATGCATTACGGATGACTCAATTGAAATAAGGAGCGAACTTTTAGGCCAAATCGGAATAAAGAAAACGATTATGAAACCATGGAAAAGTGGAGGGCTTAATGCGCAATTAGCCCTCCCTAACAAAAACGCGGATCCTAGCCCCATGCGGGTCTGGTCGTGGTCGAGGCCCAAACGACGTCGTTTGGCCTCGACCCTAATGCTCAAAAAAATGCTTTTATATACAGTATAAATGCCAAATTTTCCTTTGAAAAAAAAACATTCTTCCTCTTTTTTAAAAAAAAAAAACTAAAATTACTCTCCTCTCTCTCTCTCTCCAGCGATTTCACATGACCCTCTCCGATAGTCACCGGTGGCCGCGTGCGTCATTATTGTCACGGCCATCACAAGACGATGGCGAATTTGAAAAGAGTGAGTTTTTTCTTCTTATTTTTTTATTTCCTTTAAAACTCCTATATATTTTTTTAAAAAGAAGAAAACCCCTAAAAAAATAGATTCGAAAAAAATAAAAAAACGAAAAAGGAAAAAAAAAGAAAATGAACCTTTGCTCTTTTGATTCTCTGTGTTTTTCTCTAAAAACGTGTGTATTCCTTTGTATTTTCCAAAAAAATCCCCTTTTACAAGTGTTGGTTCGACTTCTTTATAGCCGAAATGAAAATAAAAAAAAACAATTATTTCCTCCGTTCTTTTCGTGCAGTTTCTATTGCTTTTCAATTTTGCAGGTAAACGTGGGCGCGGAGGTGCGCACGATGCGCTGGTAGTTAGCGTGTGGCGCTGGTCACGGGTGAGTGGCGCGTGCAATGCGGAGGCTACCTCGGGCTTGCGGCACAAACTATGCTAGGGTTTCGACTTGCTTTTTTGATTTTGGGCTAAAATTTGGGCTATGGTTTGGGTCCGATGAATTTGGGTTTTGGGCTGCTATTGGATTATTTATTGGGCTCGGGCAAAAATTGGGTCCTCTGTTTGCCCTCTTTGCTCATTGTCGTAACGAGAATGGAGCAAAGACTTTAAAAGGACCAATTTTGCCCGGTCTTCTTTGAGTCTTTGACTTCTTAATGCTTCTTCTCTTCAAGTAGCCTCATTCCATCCATTGCATCTTGGGGTGTAGGAATTTTGTTTGATCCGCTCCCCTCGCTTAGTGGAGATAGGATCACTATCTTTAGCCTTGCTCCACTCTCCTCGATGAGATAAGGCTTCGATCTTCGATCTGCTCCCTCGCTCAATAGAGATAAGATCTGTTATCTTCAATCCGCTCCTCCGCTCGGTGGAGATAGGATCTACTATCTTTAGCCTGCCTCCACCTTTCAAGAAAGATAAGGCTTTAGTCTTCGATCTGCTCTACTCACCGCCAGAGAGATAAGATCATTATCTTCAATCCGCTCCCTCTGCTCGGTGGAGATAGGATCTACTATCTTTAGCTGCTCATTCTCGCCAAGAGATAAGGCTTTAGTCTTTCGATCCGCTCTACTCTCGCTCAGAGATAAGATCTGTTGTCTTCAATCCGCTCTACTCTCGCCGGTGGAGATGGGATCTATATCTTTAGCTGCTCCTCACCTTCGGTGGAGATAAGGCTTCTTCTATCTGCTCTACTCTCGCTTTCGGAGAGATAAGATCTATTGTCTTCAATCCGCTCCCTCTCCTTTCGGTGGAGATAGGATCTATATCTTTAGCTGCTCCACTCTGTCGGTAGAGATAAGGCTTGATCTTCGATCGCTCTACTCCGCCAGAGAGATAAGATCATTGTCTTCAATCCGCTCCACTCACCTTTCGGTGGAGATAGGATCTATATCTTTAACTGCTCCCTCCGCTCGGTAGAGATAAGGCTTGATCTTTCGATCGCTTTACTCGCTTTCGATTCTAAGCGCCCACAAATTGGTACCGTGTTGATTGATTAATGTCCTTAATATCGAAAATTAGAGAAAAAAATTCGGAGTATGAATCTATAAAAACTATTTGGATAACTCGAAGTGGATATCGAAACTCTCTTGTTCTGAAAAGCCGAAATACCACATCCAGCATGATAGGACACGATGTTTCAAACTCTCGATACCAAGATCGTTCCATGATTTCCAAAATCGATGCATCCGATTTAAAAAAAGGTATTCCGCTATTTGGTCAAACTAAAAATCGAAACCCAGCACGATTGGGCACGATCCCTCAAATTTCCAAACATGAAATATTGCCTTATTTAAGAAAACACGATAAAGAATCTTTGAAGGATATTTAGTTGTTTGGACGAATAGAAAATCGAGACCTAGTACGATTGGGCATGAATCTCTCGAACTTCCAAACACGAAACATTGCCTTATTTTCAAAAACACGATCGAAATCTTTAAAGGATATTTAGTGATCTAGACGAACGAAAAATCGAAACCCAGCACGATTGGGCACAATTTCTCGAACTTCCCAAACACAAAATATTTCCTTTGTGAAAACCCTTTTTTGTGAATTCTCAAAGACATACATATAAAGATGTTGAAACGTGATTTAAAATCATCGATCTATGAAATGATGGGAACAAGGATAAATAAACCCTAATAGTAAAAAACACTAATAAAAATAGCAATGATGATGTTGATAGTAAAAATAAATATAAAAGTAATAATAACCCCATAATAAAAATGAAAATAATAAACATAATAAAAAATAATAAGTAATAATAATATATATATGAATACGTAAAAATTGAAATGCTAAATATATAAAATAGTTAAAAGATGTAAAATATCTATATATATAAAAATAGGTTAGATATATAGTTTAAAAATTAATAATAAATATATATATATATAATATAATAAGCAGAATACTAGTAGAAATAATAATAATGTATATAATAGTATGTAACAACATATAAAATAATAAAAGTAATAAATAAAAATGTTAGTAATAAAATAATATGACGATAAATATAATAATATAAATATAGCATAATAATTATAATATATGGATGTAAAATAATAGGAATAATATTAATAAAATAATAGTAGAAATAGTAAACAAATAATATACAATCACGAACATAAAGTAAAAATAATATATATACAATAATAGTAATAATAATGTAATAATAATAATAATAATAATAATAATAATAATAATAATAATAAATAATAATAATAATAATAAAGGTAACAAAACATAAAAAATAACTAATTTAATGGTAAAATAGCAAAACAATTAGTAAATGGACTAAATTGGATCAAAATCGGAAGATTTGGGCCAAATTTAAAAGCAAATGGAAATGAATGAGTAAATTGAAACACGCACAACCTATAGGGACCGAAATGGAAATAAATCCCACTCCACGAAATGCAAATTCGGTGAGACTCAATTGAAATAAGGAGCGAACTTTTGGGCCAAATCGAGAATAAAGAAAACCGATTATGAAACCATGGAAAAGCGGAGGGCTAAATGCATAATTAGCCCCCTCCCTAACAAAAACTCATGGATCCTAGCCCTGTCTGTGGTCGGGTCATGGTCGAGGCCCAAACAGCGTCGTTTGGCCTCGACCTAATGCTCAAAACGGCGCGTTTATATCTGATATAAATGCCAAATTTTCCTTTGAAAAAAACATTCTTCCTCTTTTTAAAAAACTAAAATTGCTCTCCTCTCTCCCTCTCTCCAGGCGATTTTTTGACCCCTCCGACCGTCACCGTCGCGTCGACCCGATCATGTTTACCATCGCGCCACGGTGGCGGAATTTGAAAAGAGTGAGTTTTTTCTTCTTATTTTTTTATTTCCTTTAAAACTCCTATATATTTTTTTAAAAAGAAGAAAACCCCTAAAAAAATAGATTCGAAAAAAATAAAAAAACGAAAAAGGAAAAAAAAAGAAAATGAACCTTTGCTCTTTTGATTCTCGTGTTTTCTCTAAAAACGTGTGTATTCCTCTGTATTTTCCAATAAAAATCCCTCTTTTACAAGTGTTGGTTCGACTTATTTATAGTCGAAATGAAAATAAAAAAAAAAACAATTATTTCCTCCGTTCTTTTCGTGCTATTTCTATTGCTTTTCAATTTTGCAGGTAAACGTGGGCGCGGAGGTGCGCACGATGCGCTGGTAGTTAGCGTGTGGCGCTAGTCACGGGTGAGTGGCGCGTGCAATGCGGAGGTTACCTCGGGCTTGGCACAAACTATGCTAGGGTTTCGACTTACATTTTTGATTTTGGGCTAAAAATTTGGGCTATGGTTTGGGTCTGGTGAATTTGGGTTTTGGGCCTGTTATTGGATTATTTATTGGGCTCCAGGCAAAAAATTGGGTCCTACAAACTCTATAATCTATTAATGAACTGAATCGTTAATGAAAATAAATAACTTTGAAATTTTTTTACTGTGACGACATGATATAAATTCTGTCATCATGTGTGGATGTAAGTTCTATTAATATATAATAAAGTAAATATGTAAATGTTACGATGTTAGTTGCATGCAATGGTTCTGCCAATTGGTTGCTTTAGAATACGTCTCTAAAACGTTGCGTTGCAACCCTTTGTCCTTTCTTCTTTGGAACCATCAACACTGCCAAATTTGGTTGATCTTCATAATTGTATTTTTTTCATTTTGGTTCCTTCATGTTAAAGTTAGTAAAGATAAAAAAAAGGACAAAAATAAAAGTTGAACCGATTTAATAAAAAAATAGGACAAAAATTATATTTTTGCAAATCCCTTGAGTTTTTTGGGTGCTTATATTATTTTATGATGTGATGTAGTCTGATCTTATTTGATTTACAAAAAATATATTTGAGTTGTTTTTTTTCTTGTTTTTTATAATATAAGAAAATGTTAACAAAATATAAAAAAAGAGAAATTGTTTTGTAAAAAAAAAATCGAATATAGTGTAGCATGTCATTTCATGTTGTTAGTTAAAAGAGAAAGGAATCCCACATTGTTTAGGAACAAGCTGCAAAACTATTCATGAGTCTATATATACACATATCTCATATTCCACTTTGCTCAAGAAAATAAGGGAAATGAGACTTTAGGTCTATATAAAGATTTCTTTTGTAAGTTATATTTCATTATTAATTGATGACACCTTAAAAAATGGTGTTGTCACTTTAAGCCTTTATAAAGGTTTATTCTCGTAAATTTTTAAAAAATTTGATAATACTTTTTTTTTTTAAAAAAAAGGGCTAAAACGCGTCTATATGGGAGCGTTTTTGCCACATCAGCAAAGCGCGTCCTTGTCAGCACACTTTGTGCTGATGTGGCAAAAGCGCTCCCTTGGGGGAGCGCTTTCTCTTCAGATCTCCACAAAACGTCTTTGAGGTGGAGCGTTTTGAAACGCCTTTTTCCGTAAATATTTTTAAAACTGGCCCTTTTTCGTAATTAAATTATTTTTTAGGTATTTTTGGGTATTTTGCCCATTTTTTTTTAAGTTTATATGAAGAGGCAATTTATTATTTGGTTGAAATTTTTTTAGTTGATATAATATTTTGGTGTAAAATGAATAATTGAGAAATAGTTTAACATTGCTTGTGACAAAAAGGTTTAGGTACCAATTTGATAGAAGAATATAGTTTAGATACTAATTTGTGGATTAAACATTTTTAAAATAGATTTAATGAATTAACTAACAGTTTAACTAATGAGGTACCAAGTTGAGGAAAAAATAATTTAGGCATCATCGTTTGACAAAAAAATTAGCAACCAAAATGGAAAAAATGTATAGTTTAAATACTAATTTGTGGATTAAGCCTTTAACCTAAATAACTTTCTCTAATACTTTTTTTTTTGAAAAGACATCTGAATCTTTATTCATAATTAACGCAAAAGCCCAATTCAGGCTGAAAAACAATAAAATGGACAGTCAAGCAAGCCCAAAACTGAAAAGTAAAACATAAAAGAAAACAGTCCAACTAAAGATCCAGCGTGCAAACCGAATGAAGCTCTAGAAACTTCAATCTTCCAGCTGTTATCCAAAAAAACCCCTTCCCTCAAAAGCAAAGCAACAAACACATGGGAAACCACATACATCAGAATTACACTCCATTAATTATCAGCAGCCCCATCACTTCCCACAGAAAAACTTTGGAAAACCACCGCACCGTTCAAACTCCATAAAAAATCTTTCCTTTAGCAAATTCGACGATTCAACCTCTCACAGACTCAGTCCATCTCCGATCATCTAACATCGCTTCCTCTGCTCTGGAAACAATCGTATTCATCAGATAAGTAACATCTCTCCTTTGAAAACCCTCTTTAGCAAAATAAGATGAGCAACTTTGTTAGATTTTCTGGGAATATACCGAAAGACACATAACACGAAACCTAAACTCAAATGCTTTGAGTCCTTTATGAAAACTTGAAGATCTGATCTATCTTCTTTCTCATTTGCAGTTTGCGGATCATCGAACGGGAATCACCTTCGATCTCAACTTCCCTTCACCCGAGAAGGAGCCGAAGTTGGATTGCCTGAAGAAATGCCATCGCTTCTGCCGCAAAAGTAGAAGGTATGTTCTCGTGCATAACTGATTTTGAACGAATCACTTCTGCTATTGTATTTCGGACCACTAAACCGGAACAAGACTCATTTCTATGCTTGTTGAATGCAGCATCGAATTTGATTTTTACTCTCATCCCCTCCGGAGCGACCCATCTACCTGACTGAACACTTCTCACAGGTATATTCGAATTCAATCCATCAAGTTCTTTTAGATAGTTAAGAACAAAATCTGCTATCTGAGAACCCGATTTGATTTCTCCTTCATAAATGAACCTATTTCTTGAGGTCCATATAACCCATATAGCAATAACAATCAGCCTGCATTTTGTCAAAGAAAATGACTCAAAAATAATTTCAAGCCTTTCTTTGTAATCTGTGTTAACCTCTGAAACAGGCCATATCACCCTTAATTTCTCCCACATTTCCTTTACTGTAGGACACTCACAGAACAGGTGCGCCCTTGACTCCGCTCCATTCTGGTATCTTCGACAGGTCGCAGATCCCAACATTCTTCTATAATGTAGATTGCAAAAAGTAGGAACATAGTTACAAAAAAATCCTCCAGTTTGTAATTTTAATTTTTGGAGGTAAATTTAGGCTCCACAATCTTTTGTAAAAGTGTCTGTAATTTGATTGTATTTGATTCTGTCCACCCTGTAAAAGAAGATTGTGCCCACTGCGCACCGTGTACTCCCCCGTCGACTCGCCTCTCCAGATAATATGATCCTCATGCTAGTTCATAGACAAAGGAATACATAAGATCCGTTTAGCGTCCTTCTCCAAAAAGGTATGATAGATCAACTCGGTTTTCCATTTCCTCTCATTGGACTCAATTAGATCGGAAACTGTTAATAAACTCGAGTTAACATTCAAAGACTGAACTCTGAAATCCTCATTGCCAAGGACCCATGCATCACCCCAAATAGAGACATTCCTCCCATTACTAATCCTCCATCCCAAGCCGTTTAGAAGGAGCCCTTTTGCAAACCGTAAGCTCTGCCAGGTAAGAGAAGGTAAATTCTCTAACCTGGAATTTAAAAAATCTGAGTCTTTAAAATACTTTGCTTTAAAAGTACGCGCAAGTAGAGAATTAGGATTACATAAAAGACGCCATCTCAACGAGTTCAAATTGTGGAACCCCATCCCACCATTATCCTTATGAGCGAAACCCATTTCGCCATTATCCTTAGGTGCGCATAACGACTTCCAGTCACACCAGTGCATACCTTTCTTCCCTCGATTTTGTTCCAGCAAAATGCCGGAGTTTTTGGCAAGAGAGAAAGCAAGACATCGTGTATATATAGGAATAGCTTGCAAGACAGCTTTGATAAATACCTCTTTGCCCGTAGGAGATATGCCTAATACTCTTAACTATTTATCTTTTGCTAAAATTTATCATTCAAAATTTGGAAAGCCAATCTCTTCCTTCTCTCCATTATATTTGGTAGCCCAAGTACTTTTCAGGTTCAGTCGAACAGCGAACATTAAGACCCTTAGCTCCTAAAATTCTTTTTTCTTGGCTTGCTTGTCTCTTCAGCGCAGATAAACCCTCTCCACAAAATAGAAACAATTAAGGGGATCCCCTTGACGGAACCCTCTTGATGGAGTAAGACTAGGGCCTTGTTCATGATTAAGTAAAATTGAGTATTGGACTGATCTAATACATTAATAATTAAATCAATAAAAAAATCAACAAAGCCCAATTTAGACGTCATACGTTTTATATTTTATACGATCATAGGCCTTGCTTATATCTAACTTTAGAGCCATAAAACTTTTTCGTCTTGATCTTCTGTTCTTGAAAGAATGGATGACCTCATACGCCAACAACACATTATCGGTTATGAGTTTGCCCGGCACGAAGGCACTTTGAGAGTCATCAATACAAACGTTTAGAACCTTTTGTAGACGATTAGCTATTGTTTTGGATATAATCTTGAGGGCAAAAATTCTTTAAATTGAGAGGATTTGCAGTTTTTGGAATTAACACCAATTGAGTTTTGTTGATTTCTTCCTATGATTCACCATTATACAAAATATCCAAACAGAACTAGTTTTGTGACCAATAATATGCCAATACCTTTGATAAAAAAACAGTCGGGAAATTTGGTCCTGAAGCTTTAGTAGGTCTCATTACTTTAATCGCCTCAACAATTTCCTCCTCTATGAAAGTGGCCATCAGACTCAACAATTTCCTCCTCTATGAAAGTGGCCATCAGACTTTGATTCATATTATCTGATACCCTAAAAGAATATGATCTAAATTACTAATTCCTTGAGAAGCGAAAAGGTTCGAGAAATATTCTCGAGCAATATTCCTAGTCTCAGTACTATCTGTAGCTAAAAAACCATCATTTTTTGTAAACCTCGAATATGATTTATACGCCATCTTTGAGAAGCAAATTTGTGAAAAAACGAAGTATTCTTGTCACCAATTTTCAGCCAATTCACTCTGGCTCTTTTCTCCCAATATCTTTCTTCGTTGTCCATCTCCATATTCAGATGTAATTTGACATCGACCAGATCAGCCAAAACCTCTTCTGTCCTGTCCGTCTCATTCAAAACCTCCAATCTCCTTGTTAATCTTTTAACATCTCAACCTCTTTTTTTCTTAATCATTCTCGCCCACCTTTTCAGCCCATTAGCAAGAATTGCTAAACGATTAAGAAAAGAACCCGAACTGCCTTCCCACAACTTTCTAATTTCTTCCTCACATGAGTCTTCCAACACCCACCATGATTCAGAACGAAAATTACTAGTTCTTTTTCCAGAAACTCCAGCCATCGTATCAATAAGCAAAGGGCAATGATCCGAGAAAGAGTGAAGAAAATGCTTTAATGAATAATTAGGGAAAAGATGAGTCCATGAATCAGTAGCAACGCCTCGATCAATTCTTTCTCTTATATTGTTTTCCAAAACATGGCCCTTCTCCCACGTAAACCAGGCCCCAAAATACCTAATGTCTTCCAGTTGGCAATCATCTAAAGTTGTACAAAAAGCCTTCATTCTATCATCATCCCTAAAACTCCCTCCTTGTTTTTCATTTGCAAACAAAATATCATTGAAGTCTCCTCCAACCAACCATGGAAGTGAGTTATTTTGCCCCAAATGTCGAAGCAAATCCCACGTTTCAACTTTTTCCCTGACATTCGGAGCCCCATAGAAACCCATAAATCTTCATCATGGATTATCTTCCTCCTCTTGAATTTCAACATCAATACTATTTTTAGAGAAGCTATTCAATGAAACTAAATGACTCCCATTCCAGCTGATACTTAAACCTCCTCGAATCCCATCCGCGGGAATATTAACACCATTGAAAAAACCACACCTTCTCTTTACCTTTTCCATCCGATTACTATTTAATTTCGTCTCCATAAAGAATACAATTTGGGGACAATAAACACTTAGCATATGCTGCAAACGACGTACTGCTTGCGGACTTCCTAATTCACGAACGTTCCAACAAAAAAAATTCATTACTTTCGATCGGCATACCCACTGGTAGCCGCCGATAATTGTTTAATATGGGCTGAATGCCCATCATTAATCTCCAACGAATCTTGCATAGTAGAAACATTGGAAATCAGAGAGTCAAACCTTTGTCTTTTCTTCCCATCTTCATTGATAATTGGCTCCTCTTCAAGCTCACAGTCCATCCGCATTGTATCCAGCCCAGTATTAAGTCCCATATCATTCGGCCCGCATCTTATATCCCTTTCATTCAAACCAGACCCCACCAAATGACTTTTACCAGGCATCAAATCTTTCCCTTTAAATTGGCGTGAATCTTGCCTTTGACTTGACATATTTGTAAACCTGGAGCCTTCCAAAATTAATTCCAAGAGCAGGATTAAAATCTAACCATGATCCTCTCCCTTGATTATGCCTAGATCTTTGGCCATATTGTTGCTCAACATGATTCTTACCAAAAAAATTATTCTCTCCCTCCTCCCTTAGCCAAATACTGTTCACGGTGGTGGCTCTTCTCGGCTGGGTCCTCAACGACAAATCCCAGCCCATTTCCATTCTTGCATCCCACATTGAAGTCTCTTCGGACAGAAACTGCCGCCATGACCAAGACAGCCACATAGAAAATAGAATAAAGTTAACTTTTCATAGTTGAATTTGGCGTAAGTAAAATTTGACTCATATCAGGATTTTTTTTTCTTCGTTTCAGAGGCTTTCAAACATCAATCTGAACAAAATGCGCAAAAATTTTTCGTAACCATTGGATAACTGTTTCATATCATATTCCAAAAACTTTCCTATGAATTTACCAAATTGAACAGCCATTGACTCTCTCATAAACCCCGGAGGCAAGTCATGAATCTGCATCCATCAATCAGAATACACCAATGGAATAGACAGCGAATCTTCATAAAATCAATAAATGGTTATTGAAAGTCTAAGGAGCACTTGTGATAACCCTATGAATATCCACTTCATTGAAAAATTATATTTTCCCCCCAGATCTGAAATCTGAACCCCCTCCAAGGGGTGCCAAATATTTGCCATTGTATTTCTCATAGCGGGGAAATGGACAACATTAGCAGTTAAAAAACATCCCACCAAACAGAAACTATACGCTGGACTTTGTGCTTCATCCTCAACTGGAATGGATCACCATCGTCCAAACATAGGTCCGCTAGATCTCTTTCCATTACTGTCCCTCAAAACAAAGCCCTCCAAGTCAAAGAAAAAGCTGCCAATAGCAAGGATTCATAAAGACATTAAAAGAAAAGAAAAAGGAAAAACCAAAAAATCCCAAAAATTGTGTAGTCGGCAGACAGAGAACATGCCGGTAGGCAGACTATTTAGATAGAATTAAGCCTCAACTTTCTCTGAGACTTTTAGTAAAGTGATTGACTCAATTCGATTTATTTACAATATTCATACTCAATAAAACATTGCTTATATGGAACAAGTATAGTTCTCTATCAAACCTAAACAAGGCATTAACTTAATGAGCGATCTTATTCTTATCAATTTTCTTAAAGATCAAATCTTATATTTGAAAATAAATTGGATTATACTGAGAGTTTTCAATTATGATTTATCAAAGATTAAAGTAAATTAAATTTTTAGATCAATATCTGATTCGATCGATTAAAATTAAAAATTATAAAACTCCAATTTAAACTGATATTTTATTTGACTCCAAACTGACGTATGTATCAATTTTTAATTGTACTGAACCGATACGACCCGATTTCAACCATCTCGGTTGCATGGATGGATCTAAAAAAAAACACACACAAAACAAAATGAAAATGAAATGGTGACACGACATGTGATGCAAGAATTAGATGAGTTGCTCTCCACCTCACCTGCTTTTACTTGGGAAAAAATCTTTCCTCTTATCCGAAGTTTTCTTTGGCACTTTCTTCTTCTTATTATTGAACTTCTCTCATGGCCGGAGCTTTGAGGCAACCCCTCCACTCAACCACCTCCGCCATTCCACCACTGCAACTCTCTAAACCCAGGGCGACCGGTATTTCCCCATCACCGGCATTATTCCTCAAGGACAAAACGCAAGGGTCGTCGAAGCTGAGTAGATTTTATGGCCACCGAAGCCTGATTGTTAAGTTAGTGGGCAAGGCTTCCCCAGGAAAGGATGACATTACACCTGCTGCTGATGACCCAGAAAATGGAGTCTCACTTGGTACCATGAAATTGCCTTCCAATACTGATATTCAGCGATTCGAAACCTTGTTGTTTCAGGTACTCTACTTGCATTTCTTCATTTTCTTGGACTTGTATATTTTCTGTCACTAATGTCAACAATGCTGGAATAGCTCCGTTCGCTAGAGCATACAGCCTGTAGGTTTTAACCACAATAATAATAGAAAAAAGAAAGGGAAAAAAAAATCCTTCAGTGATCATTGCATTCTACAAGCTTTCCATGCGTTAAGCTGGTGTCTTTATATATCTAGTTCCCGCAAAGTAACGTGTTCTATCAGAGTATTTGATTCTTGTCTTTATTTTTTTTTCTTTGTTTTTGTAACAGTGGGCGAACAGTCTTTGCCAAGGAGCTAATCTGCCTCTTCCAGTGCCTTTGAAGGTTTGTCATTGCTTCATTGGTATTCTTGTTACCTTAAAGTTGTTTTCGTTTTTTACCGCTAATTGGGCAAGCACACATTTTAATAGGATTTTGTGTATTCGTTACTAGGCATAGGCCCATCCATATCCATCAAAACTCCGTATTCTAAATAGATAATATCAACCAAGGTGATACAGGACACTAGTTAAAATTTTATGTTGTTTCCATAAGTCGATGAAATAATTGATATATTAATGCAGTCTACTCATAATGCTAAGAGGACTTGTGTTCAACTCTGTTTCAGAGGAACATTAAATGTGTGCATCACTAATAAAAGATTGAAAATCAATGCCACTTGTTATTCCTGATTCCCATGTCAAAGCTAGCTTCTTATTTTTTGAAAGAGCATGCTTTGATTTCTTTTCCAGCAGTGATTGTATTGACCATGGCATATGAATCAAAGTTTATGGCTTTTATTTTCATAGGACTTATTTAATTTGACCTGCCCTTTAAATTGTTCAAATTGGTGGGAAGGTTTCTTGCTAGATATGAGACAGATCTAGTTTCTATCTTCGTGCTTCATTTGTTCATCTGCTGTACAATGTCCAAGTTTTTGCAAGACCTGGAAGATTTTAGGTGAACCACATTATATTTATGGATCTAACTTTATCATAGTGGTATATTAACCTTGCTTTTTCCCTGAGTCTTGGGTGCATGTTCTTCTTTTAAGTTCTTTGAAGGTAATCATGGTTTTTGGATAATTCTAACTAGTATCTGTAAAATGTGACAGTTCCTAATGTTTCTCCACTTTTTGTTCGTACAGATCGATAAAATAGCAGGTGGAGCTAGACTTGGTTTTATTACAGTCGGAGATGGAAAGACCGAAGTCCTGGTGTATATAGATTGCTTAGTCTTTCCAGCAACAGATAATTCAGGTCCAATCTTTCGAGCAATAAGAAATGGGACATTAAAAGATCAGTCTCCCCCTGGTGAGCCAAGGATCATGAGAAGTCTTCTTCAAGCCCTGCAAAAGTCTGTTGAAATTGCTAGAGTTTGAGCAAGATTTTTGTTTAATATGTACCACTATTCTCCATTTCCCCGCACTCCCCAACTTTGCTACCGTCTTCTTTTTCTCTCTTCCCTAGATAATTTAAATATTATGTTCATAGTATAAAGAAATCTGAGCTTAATAGTTCTTCATTTTCTGTGTCCAGACTGTTGTTTGTTTTATTCTTTGGAAGATGCATATAAATTTTGGAACATGATGGAACAATTTGATGCTTGCCTTCTTTTTATGGAAATACTGCACAATAGATTATTTCAGCAATGGTTATAAGTTCTATAAGCAAGGAACCATCTATGCTGTTTTACGTGCGCTTAATGCTTTCCTATTGCATGATCTACATACTTATAAATTGGTTGACAAGAAAGAACATGTTCTGTCATTTGTCTGTTCTTTGAATTGTCTCTAATGAAATTTAATAATACATTGCCAACAGGCATGGTAAGTGATATCGTCAAGTCCATTGTCTCATTGTGAATGCACTGGATTCTTCGTGCAGAAACAATGACGTTATAACTCTCCTAGAACAAAATATAGGTAAAGAAAAAAAAAAAATACTTCCTCAGGGTTAATTTTCATAAACAATTGAATATGAAACTGAAATATTCCTTGTATTCTTTTCATTGCTTAGAGATAAGCTAATAGACATAACTAGAAGGTCGTGAAAGTTTCAGTTCTGATTTTTGAAAAAAATGCAGAAACCAAAAGATTCAAAACAAATGCTTTTTGATGGAAAAGATGGATATGATGTTCTTGTAGGGGTCTTGATATGGTGGTTCTGTTGCCGCTTGTTGGTTGTCAATGGCAGGAGATATGCCTGGTTTAGAGGGGCCGAATATTGGAAACTAATTGGTATTTTTTCCAACAGACGGTTTCAGCATGAATTAGCTGCGAGGATGGAGATTCAGAAGCTTTGGTGTCGCTTGGTCAGCCTGCTAGGTTTGTCCCAAAGGGTGCTTTGTTCCAGGACAGTCTCCCTTCCTGTACAATGTAAATTAGTTGATCATATTTTAATGGAAAAAGCTACCAATTTTTGTGAATGGTTTGAAACTGGATTAAAAGTCATATTTTGTTTTAACTATAGAATGAATAAAATTATGATAATTTATTACTGAAATCATAGGTTTATGAACAAAAAGATTCACTAGAAGCAGTTACTTTACAGAGGCTGGGATTGGCCTGATGTTGTCATCAACCACCCCACCCGTGGCAAGGTTGCATTACAATTTGCAAAAGAGTCGTGCAGATAGAGATTGTGGTGAAAATGTCAAACTTCTCAAACAGGTATCTACTGCTTCATTGCCCAAATGTCCATACACTCATTTCCTTTGTTGCTTTTACTGATTTTATATATTTAGAGAAGTTATTGGTTGGACTCCTACGTGATTAATTGGTTTGAAATGTTGCTATTCCAGAAGAAGGATCTGCAGGGAAGATTTCAGTTTATGTTCTTCCAGTTCAGGCCACTGGATTCATGTGGACAATCTTAAGTGCCTTATTGAGATTGTGGCACCCAAGCTGAAGTCTCTTAATGTCTTAATGTGATTTTAAGAGGCCTTTGTAGCATACTATGATGCAGGTATAAACCTATTCTGCTGTAATAATTCATATAGGACACTTAATTCTAGTCATTAAGCTGCTGGGGAGACTTAATTGGTGGAAAATGTTTGAACTATGAAATATGTTACGATGGTAATAATCTTGCTGGAAAAACGAGATCCATTATCATTGTTTCATTTGGCATTCTTGATATCTCTACTTATTCCTATATGCGATCGATTCATTCGCATCATCAAACTGTATAATTGTTGGAATGTTTAGTCACTCAAATTGAAACTCCTGGATGACTATGATGCTTTAAAGTAGTTAAATCATGAAACATTCTTACGATATCAGGAAGACAGAGAATATAACACAAACTAATGGAGCAAAAACATTAGGTATCTAGAAGTAGTACATGGCACCCCCTAGGGGACTATTACAAGGATCCAGTTAACTTGTTATCCAATCTTTGTGAAAGACTTTCAGGTTCAGTTTCTACATAAATTTAGAGCAAAATAGACCCATAGCAAAGACAAGGGGCCAAAGGGAAATATTGAGGGGATAATTAGCATGTTGAAGGTAGAAAGTGTAAGCAATTGCCGACAAAACAGTTTGCAGAATGGCACAAACTAATCCGACCATTTCAGGGAAAGTAACGAAACGCCTGTGATTTGGAGATGAATGATAAAACCAGGGCAATTTACTTTCGCGCCTCCATATGACTCTTTCCTTTCCAGCCTTGTAAGCAAGCTCAATGATGCATGTAATGGCAGCCACAGAAGAACATGGCAATCAAAGCATATTGGGGCTTGTTCGCAGAGGAAAGCTGGTCGAAAGCTGCTGACAGAAGCTCGATAAGAATATTGATTATGAGAAACATCCATTCTGGGATGCTAACCTATGAAATAAGAAGGTATCATATTTAGTAAACTTTTTAGTCAAATCTTTCTAGAAATTGAATATAAAAAAATTGTTGAATGTATTTCTCTTATGTGTTGACTTCTAGTATTACTTGTGCTTTTTGTACAGATGGGGCTGCAATCTGGGTACAGCTGAAAGGTTACAGTGTTGGGATTCAAAGTTTAAACCCTAATCCTGCAAAATGCCATCTTTTAAAGATGGGTGTATGAAACCAACTGTACTAAGCGCTCGGTTCAACTCTAGAATTACTTTGTTCACCTTTTGAGTTGAACTACCTTTGACAGGTTACGCCACTTGATTATGAAATGAAGTATCTAATAATGGGACAATATGTCTGTAGGAGCCATATATTACATATTCTATTACCTTAGCTTCAGAAATTTTTCCATTATCCTATCTCTAGAGTTGCGATCAACTCCGCTTAACTATGCTAGATCTACTATTAAGCAGGGAATATTCCTCCTCTGCCTAAGCACATCAATACTTGAATCAATATCCTGAAATATCAAAACAAGAATTAAGAACATATAATTAAGAACAAATCAAGTATTTATCATATAGTTCATAAAACAATAACAATATTCGTCTTAGGTTTCATCCCCCTTTGGTATTTGAGGGGATTAGTTCATAATCATAAAAGAATACATCTTAGAAGAAAATATAAAACAAAACATAAGAAAAACCCTAAAACCCCCTGAAGGAATTAAAGGAGAGATCATCAGTCTTGGGTATGATTCCGGCTTCTTGAGATGGATCAATTGGCATTCTTTGAGTGAATCCCACAATTTAGCCCTTCTGGCTTGGCTCCTTGGCCTAGCTAAACGCCCCTTTGAAGGTTGGCCTCTAGGGTGTTTATATAGGCTTTTGGAATGTCTTCCTTTGCCTCTAAGTACCCTAATCCGAATGAAACTCTTCTTTGTTGTGGCAGGGACACGCTCGTGTGACACGCCCGTGTGATTCGAGGCAGCCGTGTTCGAACTTGTTAAAGGGGCAAGGCCGTGTGTTGAGCTCCAGGCTGTGTGCAATTCGTACTTTGGCCCATTTTCTCCGTTTTCGGCTCATTTTTCGTTCTTTTCATCCTCCTATGCTCTCCTGAGTATAAAACATGAAATTAAAGGATTAGGAGCACCAAATTCCACAATTCAAGGAATAAATCATCCAAAAGTATGCTACATGTGAAATTAAAATATGTATATATTACGGTTTATCAAATGCCCCCACACTTAAGCTTTTGCTTGTCCTCAAGCAAAATTCTCAACTCACAATTAAAACGAACTTCCCTCGATTCATAATTCTCATCAACAATGCCTCATCATAATTCATGGATAATTTATACCTGGATAATTTAGCTCAAAGAGTCCTAAAGATTCAAACAATCAAGGTCATAAGTTTGTAGCACGAAAACATAGGTGTTTCCCCTTATCCGAATAATTACCTTTAATTCAAACTGACAAGGATTGACATCCTCACTAAAGATTCACTCAAATCACTCAAGGTGTTTAAGGTTCAAAATAAAGCACTCATCATGTAACACCTCAAACCCGGCCTAGAAGTTAGGCCCGAATCTGGCGTGTCACATTGGGGTGCTTTTCGAGAAACTATGGTTTCATTTGAAAACCTTTCTTGATATTAAAAACTAAAGTCACAGTTTGCGTTTGTTTATTATTAATCGACATTTATTAAAAATTTATTACCTGGAAAGAACTTTGTTTGTTGTGGAAACTTAATTAAAATGACTAACTTATGAAAACGTGATGTTTACGACCTATTCGCAAAAGCGTAGTATTTTGAAAGCATATATTGTTTTGGAAAACCGTGATACAAAGTTTAGCAGATTTAAAACATAATAAACTAAAAGTCCAAAACTAAAACCAGAATTTAAGAGAGGCCTTATTACAAAATATTAACCCAAGTTAAAAATAAGTAAAATACTAGAGTCTAAAACTGTTCGTAGTGTGGCCACCTCCGAGTCCTCTAGCACGTCGAACCGCTTACTGAGGATTACCTGAGAAAAAATATTAAAAAGAGGGTGTGAGTTTATGAAAACTCAGTGTGCATAACCTCATCAATAAGAACATGAATCACAACAGTTTGGTAGAAGCCCATTTCAATAACTGTGGCAATTGGGCCTTAGCCTATAAAAGCCTCATTGGGCCTTAACCCATAAATGTCACAAATCGTATTTATCCGGGCTGAGCCCATCTCAAATAAAACCACATATGCAATGCATTAATGCCCATACCAACCCCGCACTCGTCTCCGTCCAACCCTCGCACTCATGGGATTTAATCGACCCACCCATCCCTACACTCCTTATGTAGCATCGATTGCAGACTAACTTATTGGTGCAAAGATAGTCATTCGGTGGCTAAAGCCTTCAGTGGATCCACAATCGTCAGCGACCATGCGATCCTATCTGCACTTCCCCTTTCGAATAATCCCATCCCCATGCAACATAATAACACATGAATGCAACATACAATAATAATAATCATACTATAACAATCATAAATCACATACAAGAACAATCATATAACATGTAGGGGCATTTTCATCATTTTATCCTTCAAGGGCATATCGGTCATTTTACCCATTGAGGGTATTTTCGTAATTTACCTACCAAGGGTATTTTCATAATTTACCTACCAAGGGTATTTTCATAATTTACCCACCAAGGGTATTTTCGTAATTTACCCACCAAAGTATTTTTGTAATTTATCTACCAAGGGTATTTTCATAATTTACCCACCAAGGGGATTTTTGTAATTTACCTACTAAGGGTATTTCAGTAATTTCACAAACCTGGGGTATTTTGGTAATTTTGCAAATCGGGGGTACTTTGGTAATTTTGTAAATCGAGGGTACTTCGATAATTTTGCAAATCGGGGGTATTTTTGTAATTTTGTAAATTAATGGTATTTTAGTAATTTCACAAATTGAGGTATTTCGGTAATTTTATAAATTAGGGGTATTTTGGTAATTTCACAAATTAGGGGTATTTTGGTAATTTTGCAAAACAAGGGTATTTTGGTACTTTACCAATATAAGGGTATTTTAGTAATTTAACAAATATAAGGGTATTTGGTCCCTCTCGAATTTTAGTTATGAACTTTGGCCCATCAACAAGTCCTCGCAGCTAAAGTGAACAGACACTACGCACCAAGTAGGATTCCAGAAAAGAGGAGGTGGGCCACTTGGGCCGCTTAAGTACCAAGCTCTCCCTAGATCCAATCCTAGACATGCGTATGCCCGTTGCCACACCCTAACCCAGCGACTTGTTTAATTAGAAAAATTTAATTCTTATGAAATTTAAGAGTTGTTTAAACTAGACTTAAGGTCCATAAACCCTAACATACATGTCTACGTCCCCATAAGCCCATCAAGCCCAAATCACTCCTTACGGCCCATTAGGCCCAAATCTCATCATATGGCCTATTAGGCCCGAATGTTATCCAATTCATGTATCATGCATGACTAATTCAATTCGTATAACCAACCAAACTATTTCATCAAACTTAGCCTCAGGGCCCACCGGGCCCATTTAGCCACTTTCGGCTTTTCGGCTTCTCGGCATTGTCGATATCGTGTGTGTAGTGTTTGTACACACCTGGTAACCTCGCATGCTGTAAACCTCTTAGTCACGAACCTACAATCGACATCACCTAACGATTAATCATAACTTAATATACACTTATTGGAAACTAAAACCTCACCGTAACCTTACAGTGTACCTCACGTTCTAGTAGCCCTTCACTACTATTGGCGATTATCCTCTAGGTCTGCACCCAAACGCCCACCAAGGTATATTAACTCTCCTCATAGAATGCTCTATATATAGCTAGCTTCTCACTTTCCTTCTTTGTATCTTACCGATGTGGGATCCCTCCGTTAGCAGAGTTTAAATCCAACTCAAACTCTTCTCGTCCAATCCAGAAAATAAATACTCCCTTGCTTGTCATGAGATTCGAACCCAAGCTCCCTTGCACCCTTAATGACGCCTTTCCACTAGACCACTCACTTTCTTGTGTCTAAAATCATGCGCAACTAAATATAACCCTATGACAAAATTCTAGAGTCCATTTAAAAAGAAATCCAAAATGCAAGAGCCAAGACTTGAACCTTGGACCTCCTTCCTTCCTTGTGGCGTCACCCCCTTGTCTCTTATGTGGCATCACTTTGCCACTATACCACACACTCCACTTGTGTCATTTTTCTCCACATTTTATTCTTAAAGCCTACTACTAACTCTCAGGGTTTTATTCACCTAAAATCAAAATTTTCCTAAAGCCAAAGTTTGAATCTGGGACTTCATAGAAACCCTCTAACCTTCCAAAATCACTCACCTAATAGGTCCAATTAGCACTAAAGCCGTTCTCTTGTTCTCAAAAATTTTAAACGCTCCTACGCCTAAAGCCCAATGGGCCCAATCTTACTAGGCCCAACTTTGGGATGTTACACATCAGTCAAACATGAAAAGTTATTACCATAGGCTTGTATGAAAAATCAAATCTCCACCACTATAAAATGAGATGATACACAAATCAAAAGGTCTTTAAAGGGTTGTAACAGGGCTTAGGTTAAAGGTGTGGATAAAGGCTAAATTAAAGGGTTAGAATCGAGATTGAATTGACAATTTTCCTAACTTAGAAAAATGAACTAATCCTAAATAATTACATCAATTGAAAACTAATAATACTAATAAAACGAGCTTCTTCTTCAAGATGTTGAATTTAAACGTATAAGCTCACTTAATTATAGAACTAATAATGAATATACTTCGATTTTTTTAAGAACAAATCAAGTAAATATATAATATAAGATGAATTCAACTACTACAATAAAATAATTAGGCAACTGATCAAATCAAGTCTCGATAGAAGGGTAGTCAAGAGAAATGGTGATAACAAATACAAGACGGGTTTTAGATTAATATTAGTGGGTGAATCAATAAAAGGGTTTGTTAGGATCAAAGGGGTTTACTAGGGATTAATTTGTGAGGGTAGGTTTTTTGGTGGAGTAAGTGGGTTAAATCCTAAGTGCCTTTATCATCTCAGTATATCAAATCAGAGGTGTGGTCTCGACCTGTATAATCGAAGCAAGTTCTAGAACAACAAATTAATGTTGACTCACTTATAATTAATAAAGTGAGCACGAAAGGAATGAATGCTCTAAAAGGCTCAAAATCTCACAAGAATTATGGGTTTTTGATATCAACTTTGTAAATTTCAAACTTCAAGGTAATATTCAAATTTAGGTCAACAACCTAGCAATTTTTTTTTCTTTCTGAAAAATAGACTTATCATGCTTGATTCTCTAGTCTACTAAAGTTTAAATCATCAATGCACAATTAACTATGACTTAATCCAAAATATATCAATAAAAATCATAAATCAACAGAAATTTCATTCTAATTAGTGATATGAGAAAATTACTTAAGACAAGATATCATTCAGGGATTTGAGAATAATGCAAAAAATTAGGAACTTTTCTAAATAAATTTCATCCCCCCACACTTAAGATGTACATTGCCCTCAATGTACAAAGATATATATTCACAATATAGTAAGAAAATCAAAAGAGAGGGAGAGAAGTGAAACTTCCTGAATTTTTGGATGGATTCCTTGAGTTGGAGGTTTGGAAACTTGATTCGGAGATGAAAGATAAGTTGAAGGGTGCGTCTTTAGTGGTAGTGTGGTGGCTGCCAACAATCTCTACGCTAGTTGAAGAAATTGGGAAGCTTGTGAAGAATTAGCCAGAAAATAATAAGAATAATTCTAAATATACTAATGATATATTTAAAGAAAAGAAAAATAAAAAGAAAGAGTGTAAAAATTGAAATAAAACTAAAAGAAAAGATTAATGGACTGAAAAGTCCTTATTGTTAGATGGTTCGCAAGGTGGGTGTGATTTCTAAGGCCGTGGTGTGTGATTCCCAAGCAGCCTGAAGAACCTAAAACCAAGAAACTGAAATAAAAATAAACTAAATTTAGTGTAAGAGAAATAAAGTTAAGGAAAATAAAGGAGAAGAGAAAAGAAAAAGAAAGATTAGATGGACTCAAAGGTCATTTTCCTGTCGATTTAATGAAACAGCCGGCATGAACTTATGTAGATCGGTCTCGCACAGGGAGACTGTGCCAGGGTCCTTCCGCTTCTTTGACATAGATATGGTGTAGATCAAAAAAGGTTGGACAATGAATAAGGAAGAAAGTGAAAAGGGAGGGGAGTGTAAAGGGTATGGAAGAAGGGGAATGGGGAGTAGATGAGAAGGAGAGAGGGGTGTTTTAAATAAAAATTTCAGCTCTGGTACATCCCTATGCCCGTGTATCATGGGACTGCCAATTCACACGGTCGTATCGCACGGCCGTGCAGTGGTTCATTCATTTTTTTCCACACCTGTGTGCAGGTCGCCACGCTCGTCTTGATAAAAGAGTGTCAGCCACGACTATGTCGCACGACCGTGGTGTTTAGTTGGAGCCCGTGGCTTGAAGATATTTTTTGTCCTGTTTCGTACTATCTCTGCCATGCAAGTAATAAAATCCGTAGTGTCCACACGGCCACGGCCACGACGTGGGCAAGGCGTGTGGTATGGAAATCTGCACCTTGGTTAGTTTATAGTTAGGTGCTAAAAGAAAAAAAAATAAAATAAAATAAATGTAAATTTTAATGGGGTTAGTGCTCGAGTTGCCTCCCGAGAAGCGCTTGTTTAAAGTCTTAAGCTAGACTTTACCTCTCATTTGCATAATCATGGTGGTTTGTGGAGGTGAAAATCCTTTCTCATGCTATCATTATATAGTTTGAGTTGAGTGGCATTTACCTTAAAAGTACCGAATGTAGAATTGCTTACCTTGACTGTTCTGTATGGGAAGTAGAGGTGTGCATGGGCCGGGCCAGGCCCAAAAAATGGGCTTAAAATTTTGCCCAAGCTCGGCCCATATAAAAATGCTAAAACTCGAGCCTAGCCCGGCCCACCCGTATTATTTTTTATAATATTTTATATAATTTATATATATATATAATACATAAAAATACTAAAAAATCAAAATAAATATTTTTAAACAAATTGAAAATAAATTTTAAAAATATGTAGACTTAAATAACACTAAAAAGATGCAACTTAACAAGCAAATACCTCTAAAATAATAACAAAATTAACAAATGTCTTTAAGATAATAACAAAATTAATAATAAAATAAGTTTTATATAATATCTAAACAATAACAACAAAATAATAGAAACATAATAGTAAAATGGTAGTAAAATAAGGAGAAAAACAATAAGAAAATATTATTAAAAAAATAATTTTTTTTCATTTAATGAATTCGGGCGAGCCGGGCCTGGGCAAAAAATGCCTTACCCGATCCTGGCCCATTTTTTAAACGGGCTTTATTTTTTTGTCTAAGCCCATTTTTCGGGCCTATATTTTTGCCCAAATCCTCCCACATTTCAGGCGGGCCTTTGGGCCGGGCCGTCCGCCCGGCCCATGCACACCTCTAATTGGAAGACATTAAGTACCTTAAAAGGGATCTCTTTGTTTGTCTTGAGGTCTGAAGTGGCGGTTCGAGGGTCTATTTTCTCTAATAGTACCTGATCTCCTATTTTGAAGTAATTTGATGTTCCTATAAGCTCGTCTGGGGGTTCCTTCGATTTCACTTTGTGTGGTTTTGATTCCTCCTTGAAATGTGCCTTCCACTCGTCTAGTTCATCAATCTGAAGCCTTCGTTCCTCATAAATCTCTTCTTTATTGGCACGAGGTCTATGATCTAGCTCAGATATGTAGCTTCGTGGTGTTTCCTGTAAGGAAGGTTGAATTATTTGATTATTAATAGAATTCATGTTCTCACCTTCATCGCTCGATGTCTTAGCCGAGTCAAGTGCTTGAAGAGTGATCGTTTCGTCACCTACACGAAGTGTGAGTTCACCTGTACCAACATCAATTTTAGCTTTGGCAGTTGTTAAAAAGGGTCTTCCTAAAATTAAGGGGATATATTTGTCCTCATCCATGTCTAAAACGACAAAGTCTACTGGGAATATAAATTTATCAATTTTAACTAGTACATCTTCAATTATAGCCTTAGGAATTCGAATAGTCTTATCAGCTAATTGAATACTCATCCTAGTTTGTTTGGGTTTCCCTAGACCTAGCTGTTTAAACATTTTATAAGGCATAACATTGATGTTTGCCCCTAAATCAGCTAAAGCATTATTAATAGATAAACTACCAATTAAACATGGAATTGTAAAACTCCATGGATCTTTTAATTTTCGTGGTAGTTTATTTTGTAACATTGCTGAGCACACTGCGTTTAGTTCCACATGCGACTCCTCGTTAACTTCCGCTTATTTGTCAAAAGCTCTTTTAAAAATTTCCTTGAATCTGGCATCTGCGAAAGAGCTTCAAGAAACGATAAGTTAATATGTAATTTCTTTAAAAGTTTAAGAAATTTACAGAATTGTTCGTCTGTGTTGTCTTTCTTCATCGCATTGGGTTATGGTATACGAGGTTGGTATTCTTTAATTACCGATTTTGGTTTTTCATCGTTTACCTTAACCTTACCTTCCTCTACTATATTCTCTTGCCTTAATTTGGACTTATCTAACCCTTCACTGTCATGAGCTATTATGGTTTGAAGTTGCTCATTTGGGTTAGTCTCAGTGTTACTTGGCAAGCTACCTTGTGGTCGTTCAGAGATCAGCTTAGCGAGTTGCCCTAACTGGTTCTCGATCCCTTGAATCGACGCTTGTTGATTTTTAAGTGTTGTTTCGGTGTTTTGGAAATGTATTTCTAACACCGCTATGAATTTTGTCAGCATCTCGTCAAGGTTCGGATTCTTCTCATGTGGGTAGGGCTGTTGTTGAAAGTTTGGAGGGGGTTGTTGTAATAGCCCAATTTTGGCCCTAATCGGAACGGTGGTTTCGGGACAACGAATTCGAGTTAGAAAATTTTTAAATATTATTTTCTGTGTTAATTATATGTGAATTAGCATGTGTGAAAGTTTTGTATAAAAATTTGATTATTTGTGTGCTTAATTAAATAAAAGGACGTAATCGCGTTAAATGCAAAAGTTACAAACTAAAGTGTGAAGTGTCAAATTGATAGTGGCTTTTTAATATGGGATCCTTAAAGGGGCAAATAGCCCATTTTAGAAGGTAGTGGGCGGCATAGGACAACTTTGTCCATATTATTATGTTTTATAAATAAAACATAATAAGGTTAAAATAGTAAATTAGTTATAATTTATAATATATGTTATAATAACATAAAAAGAAAAAGAAAACAAATCCACCTTCTCCATCTTTTAATGTTGGCCGAATGTGAGCTTAAGAAGAAGAAGGAAAACCTAGGAAAGTTTCGGTCATTTGAAGCTTAATTAAGGTATGATAGTTGTTCGGTTTTTGATAATTTTTACGTTTTTAAGGTTGTTGCTATGTGATTGAGATAGCCCATGCTTGAATTTCTGAATTGGTTGTGTATTTCATGAATTGTCATTGAAGGAAGCTTGTTGTTTTTGTAGTTGATGATGAAATATTGATTATATGTGTTAGATTAACAAGTTTTGTTTTTGAATTTTTGATGAAATGAAGAAATTTGGATTAAATTGAAAAAAATAAATTTTTGAGGGACTAAAATGAAAAATAAATGAAATGTATGAGCTTATATTAGGAATATGAACATTCAGCCTAAGCATGATGTAGTCAAATTTTGAATATTTTGTGTTTTGTGCAAAAGGGACTAAATTATAAAAATGTGAAATATAAGGGGTAAAAATGTAATTTTCCCATTTATGTGTTTTTGGAATAAATTGAATGAAAATATGTTTGAATGAGCTCAATTTGAAATTTATTAGATCAAGAACAAAAAGGATCGGGATTGGATCAGGGAAAGGAGAAGTTAATTGAATAGTCGGAAAACAAAGTTCGTCGATACTCGAGGTAAGTTTTTAAGCAATTGGTTGAATTGAATTTTTATCTATAATGATGTACATGTATTTAATAGAGGTAAATATGTACAATATGATAATGTCGAATGCAATAATGGTTGGGAGATGAATTTAGTTGAATGTGAAGTATACGTATATGTTAATGATATAGCTATGTGAGACATTGATTTAAGAGATGAATTTGGCCGAATGTGATGTTTATTTGTATATCATTAGTAAAGCCAAATATGATGTTGGTATATAGATGGAATAAGCTAAATTGTATGAATATATGTGTTTATTGAAGTGAGTAACAGGTTCAAGTAAAGCACTAAGTGTGCGAATCTAAATACCGAGCACTGTGTGTGCGAAATTGGTCATTTGGCACTAAGTGTGCGGAATATTAATGTAATGACACTAAGTTTGGATACATTACAAGTATTTGGCACTATGTCTGTGATATGTTAAGGTGACGATACTAAGTGTGCGATACGTTACATGGTTTGGCACTGAGTTTGCGAGTTTGCAGATCTTCCAAGGATATCAGTTTATGAAATGTGTTAAACAAAATAAAATGATCAGGTATGTGATTCATGATGGTTTGAAAATTTAGTAAAAATTACGTAAGTGATATTTGCATATGAATTTAAAGAAATCTGATGTATTTATTTGCTTATGAATTTGTTTTGAGATGAGAAAATGGTTTATAGTTCAAGGTGAAACCTAATATGAAATGTTTGAGTATTCGGTCTTAAGGCTATGAAATATGATAGTTAATAAATGGTGTTATGATTTATACCTATGGTTATAAATTTTATGATGATTAAAATAAATTGATCTAATTAGTACAATGTTAAATTGTATACTTTTACAATTGCTTATAACTTACTAAGCTGTTAAAGCTTACTTGGTTCTTGGTTGTTCTCATGTTTTAGATTTCTTTTGAGTGATCGTCACATGCTCGGGGATCGTCGTTGAAGCTCGTCACACTATCGTCAATATTTTGGTACCTTTTTGAGAATGAACTCAAAGTCTATGGCATGTATAGGCTATGATACTTTTTGAAGTCATTTTGAATGGGGTGTGTGTATATATTTTTATGCAATGCGAAAATGGCTAATTTTGTGGTATTTTAGTTTTATATGAAATTTGTCATAGTATCGGCTTATTATGGAAGTATACTTCGTAGAGTAATTATGTTTGTGTTTGGTTGTATGGTCTGCAAATGAAATTATTCATAATATGTATTTGATCACGTATCCATCTCATTTTAGAAGTATACCATATAGTATGTTATGTGTGGTGAATGTACATGGTTTGATTGTAAGTTGAGTTAGTTATTAGTTGAAGAATTTTGACCATAGTACTTTGCGTAAATGGGTAAGTAATATCTTGATATGTATGTTTGATAATTTGGGTTTTATAACTAGATTTTGTAAAAATATGCATAACTTATAAATAGCTCTTTTATTAAGTTTAAAACACATTCGATTAGAAATTGTAAATGACTATGAAATTCGGTTTTAGTATATGTATTGAGTTGACAAGTATGAAATGTGTTTTAGTAGGTATAATGGGATATGAGTAAATGTGTAAATGCCGTGAGAAGTTAAGTATAGTATGTCGAAACCATTTTTTTATTTTTTTTAAAAATCGGGGGTCAACTTTAAAAACGAAAATAGAGTCGTCACTAATCTTTTTTTGAGGTGTGATCGGGTTACCTTGAGATTAATCATTTTAATAAAACATTTTGATTTATAATGATTTTGGTCTACAAAATTCGAAAAAAAAGGGCTTGGGAGTCGGTTACGCACGAGGAAGGATTAGCACATTTGTAACGCCCAAAAATTGGTACCTAATTGATTAATTAATGTCCTAATGTCGAAAATTTGAAAAGATTTTAAAATATGGCCCTTTTGATTTTTCAAAACTTATAACCTTTTAAAAGACATTCAATTATTTGGATAAAAGAAAAGTCGAATCTCAGTAAGTTAGAGCACGACCTTTCGAATTTTCCAAACACCAAATATCCTTTGTTTTGGTTTTTTTTTTTTTTTTGAAATCCCTATCTCAAAATATCAAAATGTCACATCCAATAAGTTAGGACGCAACATCTTAAATTCACAAAGATAGGTTTTTTATTTGAAAATCATATATTTTAATTTTAAAAAGGGTATTTGATCATTTAGACTTAATAAGAAAAATCGAAGCCTAATAAGTTAGGGCACGATTCCCTCAAAACTCCAAATGTCAAATATTGCCTTATTTTAAGAAATAAAGTTTTGGATAAAAAGTGACAATTAAATGAGATTTATTTTAAAACAATGATTTGCGTAAAATGTATCACTAATACATTACAAAACACAAATATCAAAGCAATATACTCCAATTACATGATATAATAACATTTAATACTAATATTGGCAATTAAGAGAAAGAATAACATAAAATAGCAAATGATACAAGTAATAAAAAAATTTAAAAACGATATGGCAAAATCTAAAATAGTTAATATATATATAATAAAATAAATATATATTTTAAATAAATAATATAAAAACTTTGAATAAAAATGTATAAGGGATAACTTATAATAAGTATATAATATACCATTTAAAATAGATAATATACATATTTTAAATAAACAATATATGGAAAACTTTTGCCTTAATAATAAAACAATTTAGATGATGTACAACATACAAATTTTCAAATAATACATAATATGATTAAATTTAAATAATAATATATATATATAATATATAAGAAAAAAATAATAATATATATGATAAAACAATTTAATGTAAATAGGAAAAGCAAAAAAGAAAAACAAGTTTAAAATAATTAAAATAAATGAATGAATAATGATTAAGCAATTAAATGGATAAATAAAAAAATTTAAAAAAACGCATAAGTTAACCTAACTCTCGCAATATGAGGATTCAACGAAATTCCTCCACCAAAATTTAACTCGAACGGAAGCAACTAAAAAAGAAACGGAAGATGAGCGAAGAACAAAATAAGAACAAACCACAGAAAATAAGAACGCAAAAGAGAGAGAAATTTGAGTGAATGCTCTCAAGAATTTTTATTAATCCAAACTCATGTGTCTTTTACAATGAAGGGAAAGACATCTATTTATAGTTGAGCCTCTCCAAATCCAAAGGTACAAATCAATTACATCAACGGCTAAGATTAAAAGGTATCTACAAATTAAATCTCTAAGATTACAAAATCATATCTTCTAAGATTGCATACCATATCTTCTAAGATTGCATATCATATCTAAGATTTGCATATCATATCTAAGATTGCATACCATATCTTCTAGGATTGCATATCATATCTAAGATTTGCATATAATATCTAAGATTACATATCCTTGAAGATTGTGTTCCCATATACGTCAAGCTTGTAGATGGACCTTCAATCTTTTAATGGGTCATTCCGGTCGGGCCAAATGATATATTTTGGACTGGACTTGGACTTTGTTTTGTTATTTTGGGTTTATTATTTTTTGTATAGGCCCGGGCTAAATTGGCCTATTACAGCTGCCCCTCTTTGCTCATTGTCGTGTAACGAGAATGGAGCAAAGACTATAAAAGGACCAATTTTGCCCGGTCTTACGGAGCCTTAACTTCTTGATCCTCATCTTCTTCAAGTAGTCTCTAACCCAACTGCAACTTCAAGGAGATTGAATTTGTAGCTTTAATCTTATTCTACTGCAACTTCAGGGAGATAAGACCTGCTATTGTAGATTTAATCCATCCTACTGTAACTTCAGGAACGTGAGACTATTGTCTTTGATCTACTTCGCTGCAATCTTAGGAAGGCAAGATCTGTTGTCTTTTAGCTTTCTCTACTGCAAACTCAGAGAGCCAAAGCTAACGCCTTCGATCTTCTTCCTACAACTTTAGGGAGACAAGATCTGATGTCTTCGATCTACTTCCAGCAACTTTAGGAATGCCAGATCTGTAATTTTTAGTCTGCTCCCTTACTACATCAGGAAGATATGACTATAATTTTTAGCCTGCTCCACTACCATCTCGAGGGAACAAAATCTAAGCTTTCCAATTTACATCCTTACTATCTCAAGAAGATTACAATCTTCAGCCTGCTCGCTACCATCTCGAGGGAACAAAATCTGAACTTTCCAATTTACTTCCTTACTATTTCAAGAGGACTTCAATCTTCAGTCTGCTCCACTACCATCTCGAGGGAACAAAATCTGAACTTTCCAATTTGCTTCCTTACTATCTCAGGAAGACTTCAATCTTCAGTCTACTCCACTACCATCTCGAGGGAACAAAATCTGAACTTTCCAATTTGCTTCCTTACTATCTCAGGAAGACTTCAATCTTCAGTCTGCTCCACTACCATCTCGAGGGAACAAAATTTGAATTTTCCAATTTGCTTCCTTACTATCTCAGGAAGACTTCAATCTTCAGTTTGCTCCACTACCATCTCGAGGGAACAAAATCTGAACTTTCCAATTTGCTTCTTTACTATCTGAGGAAGACTTCAATCTCCAGTCTGCTCCACTACCATCTCGAGGGAACAAAAGCTGAACTTTTCAATTTGCTTCCTTACTATCTCATGAAGACTTCAATCTTAGTCTACTCCACTACCATCTTGAGGGAGATAAGACTGATGGCTTAAATCTACTCCGTTGCTTCATGGAGATAAAATTCGCCATTCGATCTTGTTCCACTACTGCTTAGGGAGACAAGATTTGTCGTTCGATATTGTTCCACTACTGCTTAGGGTGACAAGATCTACAATCTTCGACCTATCCCCTGCTGGTCCGGGAGATAGGCCTGGTGAATTCACCGATGTTGCTACACCGTCCTCTAGGGGACATGTCCTGTAGACTCGAATGTATTATAGACGACATTTGTATGAATGCAGAATGTTATGAGAATGCTCCCTTTTTTAAATGTAAAATGATTAGGATGCAATGATCAGAATAAATCAAATGCTCCTAACTAAATAATATTGGGGATGACATTCGCATCAATGGAGAATGTCATGAGAATGGTCTTTTTTTATTTTTTTTTTTTTTAATGTACAACGATTAGGAAACAATGATCGAAAGGAATCAAATGCTCCTAATTGGAAGTGTATGAATGATATTTACATAAATGCATGAAAATGATCCTTTTTCTAATGTTTGGGTTGTCACTGCTCATAGTTCATCAAGGTTCTATCACTGATGTGTTACCATGCTTTCTCGTTCAGCTGGTATCTTTGACAGAAAACCCAAAAAAATGGTCATATTTTGCTCAGCAAGCTTGCCCCGCTGCAATTTTAGAGTCCCTTCCCTTGAACCTTAGGACATAAAATTTGTACCTCCCACTGCAACTTTAGGGGAATAACATTTGGCTTCTTCCATCTATCCAGTTACTACTCAGAGGTATGGAATTTGTATGATCTTCAATCAAGTTCATCCGTTACCCCATTCCCTGGGTATAATGACCAGATGTATGTGCCTGAAATTTGCATGAATGCAATGTATCATTTTTCTTTTCCCGAGAATAATCCCCTTTTACATTTGGGTTAACATTGCACTTCATTTATCGAGATGGTATCACCGACGAAATGTCTTATCCAATAAAAATTTGAAGAGATAATCATCTTTCAATGTTTCCAACCCTTAAGCTTGGTGAGTTCTAAACAATATTCCTATTTCAGATTCTCATATTATTTAGAAGCTTCCAGAGTAATATGCAAAAGTCCTTTTATGAAAGTATTATTAGTCCATTAATCGTTATTTCAATATAAAATGCTTGAAAAAGATCACAATAATGGCCGAGAAAGAAATTAATCAAGAGCATAGCTCGAAACAAATAAGTTAATTAAAGATAACCAAAGCAATAAAAGAAAATTGATTGGCGTATCTTGAAAAGAATAAAGTAAGCAAAGATAGCCAATGCTATAAAAGAAAATTGACTGGGGTGTATCTTTGAAAAGAATAAAGTAATCAAAGATAGAAAATTCAAAAATGGATAAGATATAAGCTAGGTGCCCCAGACATCGCAGCATGAGCTTCTCTGTACAAACTTCTTGAGGACCATTTTGAGCTCAATACATATTTAAAGGATCCGGAGTACTTTGTCAATGCCCCAAGATGTAACATACTTCCTCATTGTTAATTCAAGCATAACAAGACTACCACATGCCCTATCTTTGATCAAAATTTGAGCCGCCCTTTTCAAATTTTCGGCTCAAAGCCCCTTTGATCTCAAAGCGCCCTTTGTGGCTTTTCGCCTTGGCCTCTCATTTTTTTTTTTGAACGAATTTGAGCTCAAGGCGCCCTTTATGGGTTTTCACCTTGGCCTTTTTCTTTTCAGGTAAAATACTTCTTGAATGCACCTGAATTCACCGGATTGAGCAAGTCTTTGGCATCCATCTTAGTCAATATCAATACTCCATCAGAATTGTAACACCCCAAACCCGGCCCATGCATTTCGACCAGATCTGGCGTGTTATGGAACACATAACACTTTATTGGATTTTGAAAACACAAGTTAATTTTTTTAAAATTTGAATAAAGAAGTGACTTTTTGGAAATAAACCTCTTTGTATTATTATTACGTATAAATAAATCTTATCATGAATTCATAAGTTGCATAACATTGAAAACTTCTTAGTTGAATAAAACTAGGGCCTTATTACATAAATATTGCCAAATAAAATAAAATAAAATTTAAAGAAACCCCAAAATAATTTGTAGAAATAAAACTTGATGGCCCTCGAGTCCGTCTCTGGCCCCATGTCCATGCTCTATCGCTTCATCCGACAAAAGAGAAAAAAAGGAAAGCGTGAGTCACCAAGACTCGGTGTATAAATCTCAAAACACACAACGACCTGGGCCTACAAACATATTATGGGCCCTGGCCCATACATAAGGCAACAATTATAATCACAAGGTAAACAATAAATAATGAATAACCCAACCCATCCTAGGTTTCCATCCTCTACACACCAACCCGTACCAACCATCACACCTTTGGGATTTCTACAATCAACCCTCCATCCGCTACACACCAAAACGACAGCTGCACTGCGTATTCCTATTAATTAGGAATCATTGAATGTGGCATAGCCACTGATCACTATGTGACCTAACATTTGTATATGTGGGGATTTCCACCACCGATCACCAAGTGACCTATCATGCATTTCCCCTTCAATATCATATTCCCACCCCATGCATACACATAAAGAAAACATCATGCGTCATATATATTTTCCGATACACATAGGGAGTTCTATGTTTACGCACTGCATCCTTGCCTAACCCTTTTAGGGTTCCATTCATTGTCTATACAATTTCATTCCAACTTTTAAGCCCATAACATATCTATAGTCATACATACGGGTTTATTAGTGTTTTTGAGATCTACACACCTGATTACCAATAAGATGATGCTTTCTATGTTGACGCTTATCCTTAGTCGACACTCATCGCTATCCGCCTAAGGTGTTGCTTTTAAGTCGGTCCACAACCAAGTGGCCAATCTCGAATGGCGAATCGCTCTTTTCTTAAACTTAGGTATTTTCTCCTTTGCTTGATCCATATTTAATTCCATCACAAGTCCTTATCAGAACTACTATCATAATATTTAATCGTTAATTCTTATTATAACCTTAAGATCTTGCATATAATGATCAAATCTAATAGAAATCTAGGGAAATCTTCTTACCTTAAAAATCTCGAAAGTGGAGACTAGCTATTTTCAGCTTTTAGATCTAATTGACCAAGCTTCCTTCAAATCCCGAATTGTCGCCCATCATAAAACCATTAAACTATTAGCTTTCGGCTTTTGCCTTTCAAAAATCGGGAATAGATCATGAGAACTAATCAAAAATCGACACTTACCTTAGCATAGGAGATTCGGCTAGCACTAGAAAGAGGATTCGGCAATGCCAATGGAAGATTTAAATGTCGAAAGTATAGAACTAATTCTCAAATTAGATGTATAAAAGAGAAGACTATGGATGCTTCGACTTTTTAGACAAATCAGCACAAGGAGGAAAAAGTGGAGAAGAGTTTCGGCTTTTGAAAAAATTGGAGAAAAGAAATTGGAAAAAAGAAATTGGAGAAAAGAAATTGGAGAGGGAGAGGCTAAGGAATTTCGGCACAATGGGAGAAGAAATTAGGGTTTTCAATGTCAGAATCAAGGAGCTAGCCCCTCCTATTTATAGATATTTCGCACCCATCGCTAAAACCTAAAACGCCTTAAATTCAAGCTAAAAGAGAGGGGAAATTTGGCACCCTCTTTGCCATGCAGTAGCCAAATTTTACACTCCTCTAGGCAGTGGATTTTAGCCAACACTTCCCTTAAAGATAAGCTCCTAACTTTTCTCCTTTTTATCTACTATTTTATCAATTATAAAATCCATCTAAATCTTCCTATTTTTGAGCCTTGTAGTTGTCCACCTCATCAAATCTTAATGCCTAAATTTAACTCACTTAAATTAAAAGATTTGGACTTTATTAAACTTAAATTTTGGGGCCCTAACTCCTTGTGTGAGGCGTCACTCCTTGCTTCATTTTAGGTGCCGAAAATGGCTCTAAAACATGGGCTCCTTGCGGCCAAAACTTGGGCCTCTTTTATTGTTAATGATGCCACCTTAAAATAATTCAATCAAGGCCTTTGCCTAATCCTAAGCCCAATTTTGACCCCTATCACTTAAATTAACAAATTAAAAATATCCCCACACTAAATGCATAGGCCTATAAATTTATGATGTTACAAGAATAAGCCTTCTTTACAACATAAAGTCCTTCCCAATTTGGCATCTGCTTTCCTCTGAAATCCTTTTGTAAAAGAAAGATCAGGTTTCCCTCGTGAAATTCTCTAGGATAAACATCTTTGTCATAAGCTTGAATCATCTGACCGTGATGGATAACTTTTAACCTTTTCTTCAATTAGGTTCAATTGGTAAAACTATTTCTATTCCAATGTTTTGCCCGGCGAAGGTTCTAGCCGATGTTTGATAAAACAGAGGGTAAATAGTAACTTCTTTATACCAATCTTTACAAGTCTCGGTCATCTTTTCTACAATCCTTATTTTTTTGTTTTTTCTTTCTTTTTGGCTGCCTTTGTTGCTCTATGATATGACGTCTGATCTTTGAACATACTACAAACTTTTGACTTTGTCCTTTTTGGCATTCTTTGTCGGCGCCTGATCTCATTTTTTTTAAATAATGACTTTAACCTTGTAACATTGGCATATGAAGCTATTTCCACCCTCTTAGTGAAGTAAACGATGACCACAACAATGAATCGATATTGGCTAAAAGCTTTTGACGAGATTGGCCCCATCACATTCTTGCCCCACATATGAAAAATTTGAGAAGAAATGGAAGAGTCACATGAATCTCATTTTCTTTAATTCAGTATTTGCGGTATAACTAATGCAATCCCCTTCCATGGTAGAACAACAGTGCCCGATCTTCATGTTTAGCCCGCGTCTTATTAGCCTAGGCATGTCCTCTTTTCTAGGCTCATAATGTCCAATGACCCTTTGTAGAATAGGATCTATTTTTCATCTTGTTCTACCTTTCTTAACAAATCAGAAGATAGGTTACAATCTCTATCATCTTCAAAGTCCTGAGATGCTTCTAGACACATATCTTACTTGAAAGGAAACTCTGAGTCAGTAGCAGCATTGCTCACATCATTAATATCTGGAGCCCTATTGTAGGTTTGAAGGAAGATTTCAAAAAATAAATGATTGAAAGAATGATCATTTGTATGGTCATAAATGGAGAATGAAGGAATACTTGAAAGAAACAAAAGAATGTACAATATGAAATGTAAAGAATGAAAAATATTTGCTTAAAAAAAAGATGCATTTTATTGAAATAAAAATTCTGGACATAAGCCTATTTCACAAAAGGATTCTTATTGTCTCTAAGCTTAAGGCAACAAGCACATTTTGAATATTACTCTATATCAGCTCTAAAAATACAAGGATCTCTTCCACAGCCCCATTATTCAAAACACTCCTAAGTATGCAAGGGCGTGGAAACTTCGTTCCCTGATTCCCTCTTCACTTTTGACTTCTTCAAGGAGTCACAACATTCTTGTCTCCTTCTTCAATTATCGCACTTATCGCCCCGTTAAAGTGATCAGGTTTTGATGAATCGTCGAACTTCACAATTCCCATTTTAATGAACCTTTCGACCAACTTTTTAAACGTAGTATAGTTTTCAATTGAGTGACCCGTTATTCCTGCATGGTAGTCACATTGAGCGTTTGAGCCATACCATTTAGGATATGGAGGTTGTAACGCCTTTAGATAAAATGGGGACACCACATGGGTGTCAAATAAACTTTGATATAGCTCTTTATACGTCATTGGGATTGGCGTAAATTGGAGCTTTTCTGAATTTTGCCTTACTCCTGATTCTTGTATTGTCGACCCTTGTTGCCCAGTCATAATTACTTTTGGCTAGCTAACAGTAATTGCCTTTGAGTACCCTTTGGAAAATAAACAATTTATGGAAAATTTTGCCTTAATAATAAAACAATTTAGATGATGTACAACATACAAATTTTCAAATAATACATAATATGATTAAATTTAAATAATATATATAATATATAATATATAACAAATAAAAATAATAATATATATGATAAAAAATATAACGTAAATAGGAAAAGCAAAAAGAAAAACAAGTTTAAAATAATCAAAATAAATGAATAAATAATGATTAAGCAATTAAATGGATAAATAAAAAATTTAAAAAACGCATAAGTCAACCTAACTCCCGCAATATGAGGATTCAACGAAATTTCTTCACCAAAATTTAACTCGAATGGAAGCAACTCAAAAAGAAACGAAGATGAGTGAAGAACAAAATAAGAACAAGCCATAGAAAATAATAATGCAAAAGAGAGAAATTTGAGTGAATGCTCTCAAGAATTTTTATTACTCCAAACTCATGTGTCTTTTACAATGAAGGGAGAGGCCTTTATTTATAGTTGAGCCTCTCCAAATCCAATGGTACAGATCAATTACATCAACGGCTAAGATTAAAAGCAATCTACAAATTAAATCTCTAAGATTACAAAATCATATCTTCTAAGATTGCATACCATATCTTCTAAGATTGCATATCATATCTAAGATTTGCATATCATATCTAAGATTTGCATATCATATCTAAGATTGCATACCATATCTTCTAGGATTGCATATCATATCTAAGATTTGCATATCATATCTAAGATTGCATATCCTTGAAGATTGTGTTCCCATATACGTCAAGCTTGTAGATGGACCTTCAATCTTTTAAAGGGTCATTCTGATCGGGCCAAATGATATATTTTGGACTGGACTTAGACTTTGTTTTATTATTTTGGGTTTATTATTTTTTGTATGGGCTCGGGATAAATTGGCTTATTACATAGTATTGATGAAATGTTCATTAGATTTAGATTATTGAATAGGTAATACCTTGGGCATATTCGGCTTTATGAAATGCTCTACTAAATTGGGCATAATGTGCTCATGTATTTGGTTATGAGATGTATCAAATTGGTTAGATAAATGGTTTGCCCAACTACATGTATGTGAGATAGTTGCTATGATAATGTTTTAAAATATTCTATGAATGAGATAGTATTTGTTGAATTTTATATGCATATGTGAAAGTGGGTATAACACAAATATCAATAAAATTTTTGATTAGTTATGATGTAATATTATTTATAATTGAAGCATATCTGGTAATGTATTTCATAATTTGATAGTCATGCAATCATAGCTCTTTTGATTCGAACCTGTGATAAGGAAGCGTGATTTATGTATATAAATGCCTATTTTGAGATTGGGTTGTATTTGTATAGGTAATGCCTCGTAACCCTAGTTCGGCGACGAATACGGGTTAGGGGTGTTATAGTTGTTGTCTCTAATTTCCTGACCGCCCCATGAGAAATTGGAGTGATTCCTCCAACCTGGATTATAGGTATTACTATAAGGGTTATTTTGAGATTTAAAATTGTTACCCATATAGTGAACTTGCTCGTTTTCAGCACTCGGGTTGTAAGGTGAATATTCTGTATTGCTCATCCCTCCTCCATTAATATCGTACTATATAGCTGGATGTACCTGCGAAAAACCACATAAGCCATCAATTTTCTTAGTTAAAAGTTCTACCTGGTTTGATAGCATGGTTACTGCGTCGAGGTTGAAAACACTGGCGGCTTTTGTTGGCCTTATCCTTGTGACTTGCCACTGATAGGTATTCAGTGACATCTCTTCAATGAATCCGTAGGCCGCCTCAGGTGTTTTTTTATTCAGGGTTCTGCGGTGGCTGAATCAATCAACTGCCTGGTTGAGGGGTTCACACCGTTGTAAAAAGTTTGGACCTGTAGCCACAAGGGTAATCCATGGTGTGGGCACCTTCTCAATAGATCTTTGTATCTCTCCCATGCATCGTATAGTGTTTCTAGATCCATCTGCACAAAAGAAGAGATATCATTCCTTAATTTGGCCGTTTTGGCTGGCGAAAAATATTTTATTAAAAATTTTTAGGTCATTTTTTCCTATGTAGTGATTGATCCTTGTGGAAGAGAATTCAACCACTGTTTAGCTTTATTCCTCAAAGAAAAGGGAAATAACCGAAAACGGATGGAATCATCAGAAATGCCATTTATTTTAAAGGTATCATAGAATTTTAAAAATTTGCTACATGAGTATTTGGGTCTTTGTCCTGCAAACCATCAAATTGAACAAACTGTTGAATCATCTGAATTGTGTTAGGTTTCAGTTTAAAATTATTTGCAGCAATAGCAGGTCTAACAATACTTGACTCAGTTCCTGCTAAATTAGGTTTAGCATAATCATACATAGTATGGGAAACAGGATTTTGATTCACCGGGTCTGTGGTAACTACAGGATATAGCGGATTGTTATCAGCCATCTCTTCGGTAGTATTGGTTTCGTCTTCTTGCTCTTCTTCTATGTAATTTAAGCTTCGCCTTATTTCTCTACGATTTCTGCGAAAAATACCTTCAATATCACTGTTGTAAATTAAGAGTCCTATCGGGTTTCTTCTAGTCATAAACTAGAGGTACCTGCTAGAAGCAAAGAAGAGAATTTAGAAAGTAAAAATAAAATTTAATTGCAAAAATAAAATATGGCTAAAGTAATAAAAATTGAGTGTTCTTAATATTTCAGTTCCCCGGCAACGACGCCAAAAACTTGATCGTGTGTGGGAAAAGTCTTAAAATTTATATAATGAATGATCGAGCCTAGAAACTAACTATCACCACGATTGAAGCAAGCGCACCTATCAAACAGTAGTATAGTTTAGTGGCAAGACCGGATTGTCGAACCCAAGGGAACCAAAAGTCCTAATACTAACTTTCTTATTATTATTTAGCCTAAGAATTAAGAGAATTGTTGTTTAATCTAAAATTAACTAAGTACTAAACTAAAGATGCTAAGACCTAGAGAAGGAATTGGGGAAATACTTGTGGGAAAAACCAATTGATTAAGACAATACCCGAGAAAGAATCCACCTAGACTTCACTTGTTATTTAATTCTGAACCATACGATTTATTCACTTGACTTGATCTGTAGGATTCCCTAATTTATATTAATACCTCTCTCGAGGCTACTAACGTCTAACCCTAGGTTGATTAATTGAAATCTCTTTCTAATTAAAACCCCTAGAATTGCATTAACTTGATCTATGGACTCCCATATTAGGTTTGACCCTAATCTGGCAGATTTTCGTCATCCTATCTCTAGGGTTACGATGAACTCCGCTTAACTATGCTAGATCTACTCTTAAGCAGGGAATATTCCTCCACAGCCTAAGCACATCAATACTTGAATCAATATCCTGAAATATTAAAACAAGAATTAAGAACACATAATTAAGAACAAATTAAGTATTTATCATATAGTTCAGAAAATAATAACAAGATCCGTCTTAAGTTTCATACCCCTCAGGTATTTGAGGGGATTAGTTCATAATCATAAAAGAATACATCTTAGAAGAAAATATAAAACAAAACATAAGAAAAACCCTAAAACCCCTGAAGGAATTGAAGGAGAGATCCTCAGTCTTGAGTATGATTCCGGCTTCTTGAGATGGATCAACTGGCTTTCTTTGAGTGAATCCCACAATTCAGCCCTTCTGGCTTGGCTCCTTGGCCTAGCTAAACGCCTCATTGAAGGTTGGCCTCTAGGGTGTTTATATAGGCTTTTGGAATGTCTTTCTTTGCCTCTAAGTACCCTAATTCGAATGAAACTCTTCTTTGTTGCGGCAGTGACACGCCTATGTGGCACGCCTCGTGTGAGTCAGGGCCAGGCCGTGTTCGAACCTGTTAAAGGGGCACGGCCATGTGTTGAGCTCCAGGCCGTGTGCAATTCGTACTTTGGCCCATTTTCTCCGTTTTGGCCCGTTTTTTCGTTCTTTTCATCCTCCTATGCTCTCCTGAGTATAGAACGTAAAATTAAAGGATTAGGAGCACCAAATTCCACAATTCAGGGAATAAATCATCTGAAAGTATGCTAAATGTGGGATTAAAATATGTATATATTACGGTTTATCAATCTTCATCTAGATAAGCTTTAAAATATCCCCTTCATAATCTGTGATGTCAATCAAATGTTCTGTTGGCCAATAGTCTTCCACCCAAGCTTCTTCATCAGATGAGATGTCTAAAATATATTGTCCTTGCAAGCTTCAAAAACACAGGTCTCAAAGTATTCAGCTAAAGGGAAGAAAATAAAGGGTTCAATGTTTGATGACTTAAGTTAGAAGTGATTTTTTAAGCACTACTAAACAAGCCTTTAACCAGCTAGAGCAGTGGAAAGGCTGAACTTCGATGATAAGAAATGTTACTTGTACTCGAATAGGTAAGTAGAGTGAGTGATCATTGGAAGATTGGGATATAAGTTTTGAATGAAGGCTTTCCATAACTTGCAAAGAAGCTCTCATAAAACGATTGCGTGGTGAATAATCTATTGTGTCGAAAAGAAAAGAAAAGAAAAAGCATTTTTAACTTCTCTTAACTTCCTAGATAATTTATTCGGGATTCAAAACTAAATAAAAGAAAATATTACTATATTAAAGAGGGGAAAATAAAATAAAGGCTTAATTTATGATTTGCCCTCTCAAGCGATATCTAAACTTTCTTTTTGTCTAAATTGGTACCTAAAATGCACTCACTTCTCAATTTGGTACCTAATGTATGCCTACATTATATTTTTTTAGTCTATTTTTTTACAAACGGATATAAAATCTTATATCCGGTGGTGTCTTTTTGTAAAAACATTTTTCTTTTCTTAAATGCTTTAAAAATGAAAATGGAAATACATATAAAAAATCAGAAAATATAAAATCTAGAAAAAATATAAATTATAAAAATAAAATTTACAAAAAAACAATTATTGAAAAAATTAGTTGAAATTAATAATGTTATTAAAAATGTAAAAAAATTGTAAGAATTATAAGAAAATGTAAAAAATATTTAGAAAAGGTTTAGTAATTTTTTATAAAATTCTAAAATATATAATTCTAAAATTCTAAAAAGTATTTAAATTTAAAGTTTTTTTCAATTATTTGAAATTTAAATATTTTTAATTTTTATAACATTTTCTCTTTTATATATTATTTTGACTTTTAAAATTTATAATTATATATTTTAGAATTTTATAGAAAATATATTTCAAATTTATTATACATTATATATGTTTTTTACATTTATAATCAATATAATATACATAATATTTAAAAATAAAAATGACACATGGCATGTTTTAATAGTGCCATATGGTCAATTAATGTTGTCAACAGTTGGTCAACTCTAGAAAATAGTCAGTCATTTTAATATTTAAATATTTAATATTATAGTTTAATATTTTAATTTAAATTCAATATTTTAATTTTAAATAAACTTAATTGTTGTATGACATTTTTCACTGGCTAAAATATATTGCGTGTTACTTTTGTATTGGCTAAAGTTGTCTAACAATATTTTTAATACCGGTTTAAAATGAACCAAAAATAAAAAAAGTACTAAATTGAGATAAAAATAAAATAAAAAATAGAAAAATAAGTAGACTTCATTAGCTAAAACGTGGATTAAGTCTAAAATAAAATATGATAGCAACCACAAAGTGGACCACCTTTTTTGATCACTTTCAAACCAATTAATACAGACTTTCTTCCATTGGCTCAATTCTAAACAATGGTTTTGGAGATAGAAATGGAAGAAAACTAACATAGGGGCAGCATTGGTAGCAAAAAAGACTTTTAAATATATAATTTTTTTTTAATAATCTCATTATAAATTATGTTTATATTTGTTCTTTTTTACACAATACTTAAAATTATTCATAGTCCCTCCTGAACTTATAAATACGAGGATAATACATTTTAACGCACTCGAACACACTTCATCTTACATAGGCAATAATGCCATGCCAATTGAGTTCAGACTTAATCGAAAAAATTCGATTCAATTTGAATAAATTAAAAAAAGTTCAAATTTTGAATTATTTGAATCAACTCGATTTTTTTTAACTTCGAGTTCAAATTTTTTAATTCAATTAACTTGAATATTTCGAATAAATTAAATATCAAACCCTTTTACTTACTTTTTATCAACCCTTGAAACCATTTTACTTTCTCCGAAATTTTTTTTCTCCCCCAAATCCTCAAATCGTATTTCCTTTTACTTCTCTTAAAAAAATTTACTTCCCCAAACCCTCAAATTTTTTCTTTTTTTTTCCCACAAATCCCAATTTTTTTCTTTCTAAATTTATATTTACTATTTATATTATTGAATTAAATTTTATATTTTATACTATTTATATTATTGGATTGTTTAATCATGATGAACCTTTATCAATTTATGTTAAAATTGAATTATTGATGACATTATAAAATGTTCAGATTAAATTTTTTTATTGGTATCAATTTCACATTTTATCTTTAAAATAAATTTTATTAAAAAATCACATTTTTACTTTTAATATATATTTTAACTTCAAAATACATTATTACAAGAATAAAAAGATAATTGAAGTAACTAAGCAAGCAAATAAGTTAATCCGTATATAAAATATTAATAAATAAATTATGAGGGATGAAAGTTAATAATAAATTTGATTACGGTGGTTAGCAATGACTACAAATACCTAAAATTATTATTTTTAATTTAACTCGAATAATATTCGATTTGATACTAATTTCATCTCACTTGACTTGATTCGAGAAAATTTCAAATCAAATTAGAATGATAAAATATAATTCGTTAATTTAATTATCTTAAAATTTTTTATTCCACTCGATTTGATCCAATGAGATGTTTAACTATATATTCCTTCAAATTGTTAGTAAGACATAAAGTTCTAAAACATTACACTATTAAGCACCACTTCTGAAATTAAAAACTAAATTTGATTTGTTTGAGTTTATTATTTATATAATAATTTTACTTTTCTTTTGGACATTATTTATAATTTTTACTTAAATAATTTGCTAGAAATATCGATTAAACTCTCTGTTTCGAACTATGAATTACAAACATTTTCCTAATCCCCCTCCTCAAAAAAATAAAATAATAAAATGACGTATTTACCACTATGCCTATAGTAACCTAATGAGGCCTTTTTCGTCATTTAATGTAAGGGTTAACAAAACCCTAACTATATAATGATAGTAACTGCTTTCTCAGTTTCTCTTTGAAAGCTAGAGTTGCTGGAGGCTGAAGCTCAGTCAAAGTTCTGTCTTAAAACCCTAGTTTTCGAGCTCTCTTTCAGTTTTCCGGAAGCCATGGTAAGCCTCTCTTTCCAATCTATTTTCAGTAATCGGCGACAAGTTGAATCTTGTTTGGCTGCTGGGAAAAAAAAGTTTAGGATTGGGATATAGAAAAGGGTGAAATTTACGGACTAAATGTAGTGTAATTTTGTAATAGGCTATTTGAAGTATTTTGGTTTTCCTTTTTCAGTTTGGTGTTATTTACGTTGCACTAGCTTTTATTATGTATGAATGCCTGGAAAACTGAAACAAAACTAAACTATAAATATGCAAATTTTTTTCTTAGTCTTGAAATGGGAAGGTTTAAGTTGGAATAATTTACTAATTGGATTTGGTTTAACCTTGTACCAAAATTGCCTTCTCTATGGACAATGTTTGTTTCAGATTCAAGCGGGGTGGGATTTTGGGGTTAGTTTTTACTAGTATAGGACAAGTTTATCCTTTATTGCAAATAAGATAGCTTATGTGTTCATTGATTTGGGATATTTTGTAGTCAAGGAGAAAGGTTAGGGAGCCCAAGGAGGAGAATACTAACCTTGGACCTGCTGTTCGAGAGGGTGAGCATGTTTTTGGGGTGGCTCACATTTTTGCTTCATTCAATGACACATTTATTGTAAGCGATGACACCCTCTATTGACAATGATTTTTGTTTTTGTGGAAATTCTTACTGTTTAACATGCTATGGTTGGATTTGCAGCACGTGACTGATTTGTCTGGAAGGGAAACAATGGTTCGAATCACTGGTATGGTTTATGATTCTATTTAAAAACTGAATGCTTTGGCTATCTTGGGTTTTTGGAGTCCTTGCCATCTCTAGTGTTTTAAAGTCATTTTCATTGGTTTTAATAGTTCAACCGCCTATTTCATAAATTGGATGTAGCAGTTGTATCTTTATCATAAAAAGTGTTAACTTCACATTTTAACATGCGATGATACTCATGTTCCTGAATGGAGTTATTTGAATGAACAATATTCTTCTAACTTTTTCTAAACAACAGGAGGTATGAAGGTGAAAGCTGATAGGGATGAGTCTTCCCCTTATGCAGCCATGCTTGCAGCACAAGATGTTTCTCAACGCTGCAAGGTCTTACAGCTTACCCTCTGAAATATGGTTCAATATATGTAGTTATAAGTAGTGAACTCATTCCATTAAGCATTTGCTATCTGCAGGAGTTGGGTATTACTGCCCTTCATATAAAGCTCCGAGCTACTGGAGGAAACAAGACGAAGACCCCTGGTCCTGGTGCTCAGTCAGCACTTAGAGCCCTTGCTCGTTCAGGCATGAAAATTGGTCGAATAGGTGCATTTCTTTCATCCTTTCATTTCTGAATGTGTTTTATTAAGTCGTTTCACTTTGACTCTTGTAAATTGACAAATAACCTTTTTGTTCTCCTCAGAGGATGTTACTCCCATTCCCACTGATAGTACCCGTAGAAAGGGTGGCAGACGTGGAAGAAGGCTGTGATTCTTTGCTTTATATCAATTGCTCACTCAGCTACTACGGCTGTGGTGCTTGGAGTTTTCTTTGTTAGACAGTTTTCTTTACATTCAAGTATGTTTTGCCCGGTTCTCTTGCTGCACATTTAGTTTTTGGAATGGATTTTAGATCTTTTATCTAGACAGGAAAAAGTTGTGGAACTATTTAATGCAGCTTCAAAGTTAAGCTTTTATATTATTGAGGTTTTTATAAATATTTTATAATCAGATCCATATTTTCATAATTGCATAATAAACCAATTTTTCTAGGTTGAACAAATACCAGAAATCCAGATTCCAGATTTCTTCTAAAATGGTGCAAGAGAGTGAGACGTAGGATTCACATAATAATGCAGCATAATACGTTGCTGTACGAGGGAACTAAAAAATGTGAAATGATCTTTTCGGCTGAATCAAATTTAAAAAATTATATTAAAACATTCATTAGGAATCTTAAATTTAAAATCTTCGAAGCATGTTGTTTTTACTTTTTAGTAGGTGCATGAGCAAGTCACTCTTTGATCAATGGGTTAAACATTGAGTTTCGACGATGTTGGGTGTTTATGAATTGAACAAAAGTAAACGATGCAAGACAAAAGGAGATGTAAAGGATCCCTTACAAATGCTGATCTCATATTGTAGGAATAGGTACTGTAATGTTGTTGTCTTAGGGTCATCCTATTCCTATATAGCTCAAAATCAAAGTAATATCCACCTGACTCCTCCCTTGATCGGGTAACTGCTTCACGTGCATTACTTGTGGGAGTCGAGAGCATCAACCTCCTCTTTCTCTCTGGCTGCCCATCCTCCATTTTCCAGTAATGGATGGCCCCTTTCCTATCTATGCTATTGGGTTCATCCAGGGCCCGCTTGGCTTGTCTACTTTAGATAAAACCTTGTTTCTTTTCCTCTTTTGGGCTCAAAGACGAAAAAGCCCTAATACAATCTCATACCCAACAACAACGAAAAAACCCTAGAAAATGACTATAAAACCCTCTGAATGTTTTAGCCGCTCATTATTGTTGTGAAGGAAGAGAGAGAGGGAGGAAAAGATGCAGATATTCGTGAAAACCCTTACCGGCAAGACCATAACTCTCGAGGTCGAGAGCAGCGATACCATTGACAACGTCAAAGCCAAGATCCAAGACAAAGAAGGTCTTTTTTCCTTCTACAATTTTGCATTTCTCTGTATCATAACTTCTTAAATTTGATTTAAACTGATTTTCTTTTATGAACTAACAAACACAGGAATCCCACCGGACCAACAACGTCTCATCTTCGCCGGAAAACAGCTCGAAGATGGCCGTACCTTGGCTGACTACAACATCCAGAAAGGTTTCTTTATTGAGTATTAGAAGATGTTTTCTACATTTTTTATTTGATTAATATACTTAAAATACTCTGTCTGTTAAATTTTTTTCGACGTAGAATCAACACTTCATCTTGTTCTAAGGTTGAGAGGTGGAATTATTGAGCCTTCTTTGATGGCTTTGGCTCGCAAATACAACCAAGACAAGATGATTTGCCGCAAGTAAGCTACTTTTCTTTGTTTTATTTTGTAGGCATCTTTTTGTATTTTGCTAAGGCCTAAGGGGGACCTGACTTAGCCTCTACTGTTGATGTGAAATGGGATGGACGTCATACGAGGTCCTAATAATGATTGTAACAATTTTTCTACTTTGTCAGCTGAGCTACTTTTTCATGGCAGTTGATTTTCATGAATGGCACAATCCTCCGAATGCGATAAATTAATCTCAATTTACTATTTTGTAGTACCATAAATGGGACTACAAGTTGAACCCTCTTTTGAGCTAAAGAATGAAAAGGAGGGCATCTTAGTTCCCAAAATTCAATTTTCCATTCTAGACTTTGTCAACTGGTCTAAACTTTACTTGGCAGTTGATTTTCTAGTGTGGTACATGATAATCAATGCTCTGTTTCGTGCTTATGTAGCTTGAGAAATCCCAAGATCGATTTCTTCTGAGTAATGAGAATTTGTAAGATCAAAGTGAAGGAGCTAATTAGTAGTCTGCCCATTGCATGTTATCTTAAAATACACGTGCATGTTATTTGATAATTGAGAATGTGCGTTGCTAGGTGTTATGCTCGTCTGCATCCAAGAGCCGTGAACTGCCGCAAGAAGAAGTGTGGTCACAGCAATCAGGTTTGTATTCTTGCAGATTCTGTTATCTTTTTCACTTTTTGTTGTAGATTGAATTTAAGTTAATAGAAATGCCTTTCCCTTGTTGCAGTTGAGGCCAAAGAAGAAGATCAAGTAGACACTGACTGGTGTTATCCTGTCTGCTTTAAAAGAAATTGAATGTCAGACTAGGAAAATATTTCCATTTGGTTCTTTTGCTATTATTCTATTTTGTTAAGATTTTGTTTGTGGGTTCCGGATTTGATGTTCCAATGTATGTTTGGACAAATCTTATGTGTTTTGTCTTGGAAATTTTAAGAACGCTAGTTTTAGAAATATTATTTAAAAATGTTAGTGTTAAAATCAAATTTTATAGATATAAATTCTAATTTCATACCGGCAATGGTAAAATTCATTAAGATGAGAATATTATCAGAAAATTTGTAAATTAAGAACAAAAAGGTACATAAATTATCAAATTAGCAGATGAAATAAATCAAAGAAAAATTAAAAAAAATTAACATTAGTATGGTAATTAAGATGAATAATAAAAAGTAGAAATCATAATCAGTGTATAGATTTTGGCTCTCCTCGTTCCTCCAACTGAAACTCCCAAAGCCTCCCTTATTCCATTTCTTTGCAATAATAGCAGCCACCATGATATTCAAAAGCTTGTTTTGTATTCTACTAATCTAATTTCTAGTAATGTTTGCATTTTTTTTATTAAATTTAATTGATTAATTTATTTTTTTTTAAAAAAATTTAGGTGAAAGGTAAATACGGTCTAGATTTTTAGAATCAAAATTAAATTAATAAAATATTTGATCGTTGAGTGTTAATATTATCATTATGTCAATTTGAAAAACTATGATCTTTAACCTGTTGGTGACTAAAAAGATAATTGAATAATTGGATAATATTTTGTAATTTTTATAATTAAATGATAAGAAAAGAAATTTATTAATAATTGTGGGTTTATAGTTTACCCTTTTTCTTAATTGCTTGTAACTTAACAATCAATTTATAATCCCAGTAAGCTTTTGTTTATGGATGATTTATTTTAAAGATACATAGCTATAACGTAAAATGAGAAATCAATTTAAAATTCACGTGAGCTTTACATTTAAATCGGTGAGGTGATTGATATTTTAATTTCACTTAACTTCAAAAAGTAGTAATATGTTCTGTAAATAAAAAATTAAAAGCAACATTTTTTTAATAAAAAGCGAGAGAATTACAAGTTTGAATGTTTAACCACTCTTCCCATATATGTTGAGAAAAACATTACATTTTATTAGATCATAATAATTGACTCGCAAAAATATAACTACTTGACCTTGAAACGACATAGAAAAACGAAACACTAGGAATTTAGGCCATATTCAATGACTCAAACCTTTACCATATGACGACTTATTGTGGATAAATCAACATGACACTAAGGAAACTTTATTTCATGGCGAAAAGTTGATGGGCTAGTTTTTGTCATCAAATGGTCCGGTTTCACGATTGCCTTCGACGCCATGGCTGCTGCTTTCACCACCAAAAAACCTTAAAGGGTTCCCTCCAAAATCACTTGCAGGAGAACTGCTTTCCAGTGGTCCCAAAGGGAAATGTCCCGGCCCCATATCATTGTCGAAAGGCCCAAGACTGTCGCCTTTAAGCAGATCGTCGCTAAGAGGCTCAAATGGTGGCAGTTCCGGGTTAGCAGTACCAACACTTGAGGAGCTACCATAACCAAATGGAGGCATTGGCGGCCTCGGTTCTATAGCAGCACTTGAGTTGCCGCCGTAAGAGAACCCTGTCAGCCCCGGCTCAGGTGCAATAATTGAGTTGCCACCATGTGAGGGCCTTGGCTGATGGAGACTTGAGCTACCAGCGCCGCCAAGTGATGATCCTGGCAACGTCAAGTGATCCCCGGTTGCAGCAGCAAAGGGATCATGATATGTTAAGCCCATCTCCCTCCGTATGCTACTGCTAGCTTCACCTCTAATATAATTGGTGTTAGTATTGGCGTTTAACGGATCCTCCCAGGGAAAGTCCTCAAAGGTGTCTTTGTCTCCAACACCTGCATCAGCAATGCCAATATTTTGACCGACTGCAGGTGCACGGCCTTGGGGTGGTGGTGGTGGTAAAGGAACATCTCCTTGAGTGGGACCAACAGATGGAGGAGGAAATTTTTCATAAAATTCCTTAAGTTTCCCCATGTCTGTCCTCATTGTTTCCATATACCACTTCATGTCATCCAGTTCATTAACGCTAAAGTCATCTGGCTTCTTGCCTTGTTCGAATTGAAGCATGAGCTGATCCACCTCCATTTCCTTGGTTTTCCTGGTTTCCTTCCTGAGTTGGTCTTGCGACTTGGAAATCATCTCTTTGTAGTAGGTCTCCAAGTTCATCGATTTCTTCATGCGTTCTACCTCGGGAATTTCGTTGAACTTCCGTAGCAGTTGTTCCATCTTTTCACGCGACGGCCACACTATTGGCTCCTCTTCGTTTTTAGTGTATATTACAATGCCACCTTCTACACCACATAGAGTGGTCAGCTCCGTCACTTTCTTCACAAGCCCTTGCCTCCTTTTCCTCAGGCTTGCTCTTCGGGCACTGCTATTTTCTATCCAAGCAAGCTTAACTTTCTTTCCTGTCATTGCCATCGCTAGTTTTGCAAGCTTAACAGTTTCTGATTGCTTGTCAACTAGCGCTTCTTTCTTCCTCTCAAACTGTTTCTAACGGAGGGTGAAGGAAAGAATTGGGTTGCTTGAAACGAGTGGCGAATAAGGCCTTTATATAGTGAGTGAGTACAAGGCAAAATGGGGAGTTTCAAGGCTAAATCATTTGGAGACTCGAACAACACAAAGGCATATGCATAATAGGTAACGAAATCCAATTGACAATAAGATTCTAAATATAAATGGTGGTTGGTAAATCTTTGTTAATCATGGCAATATAAATCACCATTTGGATTTCCCCTCAACATTAACTTTAAAATAATTATTTATCTATGGGTAAGAAGCAATATTATGTTTAAGAATCAAATTTATTTGTTTAATTCTCATAATAAACTTTAAAAATAAATTCATAGATACCTCGATTTTTAAAGATAAAATCATATTATCATATTTGAAAAGTAAATTGATCGATTGGTTGATTTTAAAAGACAAAATGATATTATCATATTTGTAATAAGTAAATTGATCGGTCGATTTTTAAAGATAAAATTATGTTTTCATAAATGAATGTGAGATTGACCAGTATTCTTTGCTTATTTAAATCATAACAAAAATATCAAAATTGAATCAAACATGTATTGTTCACTATGAATACCACACCTTTATTACATCTGTTATACCAAACGGGCATTAGTGTTTACATAAGTTAGAGCCTGTTTTTAAAATAAGCTCGTCTTTATTATAAATATTATTGTGTTCTTTATTTTATAATTATGAAATTTATAGTGTACGAATAAAAATTCTAATTCTAATTCTAATTTGAATTTAGATTTATATTAATAAAAAGTATACGTATTTAATATATAATTTTCCATGTAACTCCTAAAATATATTCCACAAATCATAAATTACAGAAATTAATCGATGTTTTATAATTTGAGATGAATTTTAGTGGAAGTATTGAAAGCTTTTCATAGCATACTAATTTAAATTTACATGTAATTTAATAGTCAAATTTAGGCTGTAGATGTTATATACATATATATAAAAGAACGTTAGCAAGTTATTGACCGTGGCATAGATTTTTATTTACGACTTAAATACCTTAACTTTTTCACAAACAAAATTTGGATGAAATTTTCATGTGACACATTGATATATATGATAATTTATTTACGAATTTTAGATGAATAAATAAATTTATAAGAATTTCGAACCAAAATTTTAACAAATAGAGATACAAATAATAAAAATTTATTTACAAGTGTGAAAATATCTTAAATTTTAATAAAATTTAGAGTGAAATGTAATAACTAATACATATATGGATACAAATATATCTATAATTTTTACATCTTAAATATATATCCAACATTACATCTAATTTAGATTTCAAAATAAGGAATTATATTTAATTTGGAAGAAAAGTTGAGTTTCCATATATAGAATTTTTATTTTTGCTATTCCCATATATAGAATTAAGGGCTAATAGAAATAAGGTGGAAGTCATGCATGCATGCCACCAACCACTGTATGCATTAAAATTAAATATTATGCTATATTGGTCCGTCACATCCCAAAAATCAAGTTAATAAAAATTAGGTTAATGAACCAACAATGATCACCTCATGGTTTTAAATAAAAGTTGTAGGAGTTATGTTAAGGTGAATTGCTTTATTGTAGTGGTTAAGCATTGAATATTTGCTTTAGAGGTTTTGTGTTCAAATCCCTTCTTTTGAAATTTTTGTTATTTTTATCCCAATCTTTGACTTAGAACATTTAATTTATCTTTAATTTCTGGGGTTTTATTTCTTGAAAAATGAGTCTGTTGATTTAGTGGTAATGTTTTAGCTTACCTAGAGGTCCAGTGTTTGAATCTTGTGCATGTAACAGCCGGTTTATGGGTCAAATCAGAACAGTAGTTTCAAAATCACAAATCTGAAATATAAATATTTATTCTATTACTATTTTAAGGTCTACAGCATGATAGAATAATTGTGTAAAAATTTCGTTAAGAAATTTTATCGATTGAGTGCTCAATTTAGCTAAAAGGACTAAATTGCAATAGGTGCCAAACTTGAGTTCCCTTAGCTAAGGTGTTTAAATTGTTATGAATTTCTAAATTAGAGGTCCTTAAATGATAATTAAACCATTATACTTTGGGTGGACAAATATGGACATGGTTAGGTGAAATTTTAAAGTTATGTATTAAGGGTGTTTTAGTAATTTGGTAAATAAAGACAAAATTAACTAAAATAAAAGTGTCCATCTTCTTCAATTTCATCCCCCATAGCCGAAATTTTCATGGAGACCATAGCTAGGGTCTGGCCAACTTTCAAGCTCGATTGTAAGTCCGTACTTATCCCGTTTTTAATGATTTCTATATTTTTGAGGTCGTGGTAACTAAATCTAGCTATTTCAAGGACTAATTTGAGAGAAAGTTAAAGTCTAAAATTTTACCCATGTTGAATATGCTTGTATTTTGATGTTTGATGGTAGAAAATGCATGTTTGTTATTAGCTATACATGTAACGCCCAAAATTTTAATTTTGATTTCGTGTATATGTGACACATAATGTCTATCTGCTTCAGTGGTTATGTGTTTTGGGTGTGTGTGAGAGGTCCTAAGTTCAAGCTTTACTTAGGCAAATTTTGGTATTTTTATAAATAAATCCTTGACCTTGTGCAAAGGGCTTAAGTTTAAATGTTGGGTAAATTATATCAGAATGGGCTTGTTGGTTTGGTGGTTAAGTGGTGTACGTTATTATGGTGGAGGTCTTGTGTTCAAATCCCTGCGTAGACAAATGTATTATTTTTTTGCTCAAATTTTTGGATAGAGTTGTGTAATAGGGGGATTTTGGGTAGTGGATGTGAAGTGGGAATTAGGAGAGAAGATTAAGGGATTTTGGGGGTTATCGAGATTTTTTTCCATAATCAAATTTTGGCTCCCTTTTCTAAAAAAAAAAAAAATTTCTACCGTCTATTCTTCTCCCTCTCCTCTTGCCGAAATTCTCTGAGTTTTTCCATCTTTCTCTTCTTTTTCTTCTTCTTGATTTTTCCCTAATCTATTTATTTTCCTTCGTTTTCGCACGTGGTTAGTGCTCGCTTAGTTTCGGTAAGTGTTTCTCTTCGTTTCTGTCATGAATCTCTTAGCGACTGAAGTGGTAATATTTTTCTCTGCGATTTGGGCGTAGGGGGAGGCTCGGACAGGTGAATTCAGTGTTCTCATCTTAACAATATTTAAACGGAGGATTATCGTTGGCGGTAAGTTGGGTTTCTATTCGTTCTTGGTTGTCAATTCGCTTGTAAGCCCGTTAAATTGACGTTGAGTATCTTAATTTTAGGCCTTGAAGTGCTCGGGAGTGATTAGGCATCAAAACGATACCAGTGTGTTACCCAAACGCAGAAAATGGGGTTCAGCGGAAAGCCAAAATTTCTTGCTATCGAGAAATAAGAGAAATAAGAGAAAATGATGTGAAAAATTATAGAGAAAGGAAATAAGGGTGTTAAAAATTAGGATATCAACATTTTGCACTAAAATAGTTTTAGACAGCAGCAGTAGTCTAACTTTGAAAATCCATAAAAAATAGTGTAAATTGACTTATAGGTTGAATAAAATATGAAATTAAATTTTGTTGATTCTAGTCTTTCATGGAAGAAACAGTGTAAGCAATGGAATTGTAAATCATGAGTTATAATAAATTTTGTGAGACAAGGTCAGAATGATTTCGGGTTCCCCTGTTCTGATTTTGGAAAATCATAAAAAAATTTTTAAAAAATAATTATTGGCTTAAATTTATATGTTTAAATCCTTAATGAGTCTATGTTCAAGAGAAACAAATGGAAACATCATCTAAATTCTGTACTAAGAGGTAAATAGTTTTTAGTAAGGAAAGGTCGAATCTGTCAAACAGCAAAATAGGGATAAATTTAAAGATTTTACTGTACTTATTTGATAAACTATAAATTCTAAAAATTTTATGGTAGAAAGGTATTTGAGTCTAGTTTCAAAAACATCAAGCGGATCTTAATTTAGAATTCTGTAGCTCAAGATATAAATAATTTAGCGATAATGACTCAAGTAGACATCTTTGAATGAACATATAATAAAATAGTGAAAACATATATGAGTATTGAGCTAGCATGGGTTACTTTAAAAATGGATCACACGACCAAGGCCAATTTGGACCAAGTGGGACATGCAGGCGTGTGGGCCCACACGGGTAGATCACATGGCCATGTAGGCCCATTTTTACCAAATTGCACGGGTCGCCCAAGTCGACTGTGAACCTACTATAGGGTTGGTAAGCGCTACTTAGACCCCTAAATGTGTGAAATTGACTGGATGATATCTGTACTGGTCATGTTAATATCTGAACTGAATATATGTACTGAAATTGCATAGTAGCATGTCATCCATTCTGCGTTGCATTGCATTGGGTTGGGGGTTGTTATTCGGAGGAAGTGTACTGAAAGGCTTTAAGTTTAATTTACTAGCAGCTCAGCTGCAAACTACTGTATTGTGCCACATTCGGTACTACTTGGAGTGTAGGGATGGGTGGGTTGATTATATCCCCACATGGAGTGTAGGGTTGGACGAAGATGGTGTGTAGAGGCTGGTTGGGTAGGATTTTGCTCTTGCATAATCATATCGCCATCGACATCTTGTGATGGGCTAAGGCTCTCCGCATTTTGACATCAGATGAGATGGGCTAAGGCCCAAACTATCACTAATACTGAAAAGGGCTTAGGCCCAAGATTGTTTAGCTGTGCATTCTAAATACTGATTGTTTGTTTGTTTCTGCGGGATTACACATTGAGTTTATGTAAACTCACCCTTTTTGTTTAATGTGCACAGGTAATCCCCAAACTTGACGGATTGGTGCAGTGGAGGACTCGACTATGGCCACACATATTCTAAACTATTTTAATTTCAGTTTTGGTATTTATTTCTTAATTATTTTCTAGATTATTTTTGATGTAAATTGAACTTTTTGGACTGTTTGCTTTTATTTCAAATTTTAGACTGTTTTCGTGGACTTAAAAATTGCACAAACTCAACGAACAAACGATTTTCTCTAAAACAAAGGGGTTTTACTAAGATGGACAGATTTACCTAATTAACTCGAGTTTTCATAAAATAAATGATTTTTAAAGCTTCCGCAACGAATTGTGTTTTAAAACAATCGATTAAATAAGTAAGCAATTTTGGAGTCAACAAGAGTAAATAAATGAAAACGGTTTTATCGTAACAACTTAGTTTCAACACGCTATTATGTGACATTGCTAGATTCGTCCATAACATCTAGTCCAAGTTTGGGGTGTTATAAAACAACATTTGTAAATTGATTTTCGGTAAAAGTGTTAAATAGGGACTTATTTGTAAAGTATTGTAAAATTGTGGTAAAGTGTGAATAAATGAAAAATGTAGGCTATTATGAGTATGAGTAAGGTTTGGCTAGGCTTGAATTTTAAAGAAATTGAAAGAAATTCATTTTTAAGAGCCTAGGGACTAAATCGTAAAATGTTGAAATATTAGGGGTAAAAATGTAATTTTTGCCATAATATGATTTTGGACTGAATTGAATATCTTGATGATTAAATAAGTTAAATATGGTATTATAGATCAAGAAAAATGAAGTTTGGGTCTAGATCGGAGGAAAAATAAAGTAATTGACGAATAAATACTTTTCACCGTTTTTGTAATCGAGGTAAGTTCGTATGTTAATAAGCGTTATCATAATTATATTTTAAATGCTTTAATTTTGCATGAATTGTGTAAACGACTCTACGGACACGTTTGACGACTTTTTGGTAAGCGAGAAATCCCAATTGAACTTAAGAATAGATTAGGATACAAGTGACATGTCACTAGGGTATTATGTTATGTGATTCGGGTGCTAGTCCTGTACGTCCTACCGGTGGTTGAGTATATCGGCATACGTTGCGGTTACTTGACAGCTTGTGTCAACAGTACCATGTAGCTACGTCTTGACTAACAGCTTGTGTGAGTAAGCCCGTTGATGGCTTGAGAGCGAGCATTTATGTGTTATGAGATGGTGTAAGATTTCTCGAGTATCCAGTATTATTATTCTAAGTGGTTCATTGGGTATGTCAAAGATGAGAATAGGCATGAAACCACTACGAGATGGTACAGGTATGTGCATAAAGCTTATGATTATTAAATTCGCAAAATGATGAATTCAAAGTAAGTTGTGATAGAATGAAATATGGTTATGGGATTGTGGTAAATTACATCGTCTTATATTATATTAATTGAATGTTAAATGTATGGTAATATTTGCTTATTTATTTCATACGAGCTTACTAAGCTATATCTGTAACGCCCCAAACCCGGCCCAAACACTACAACCGGATCTGGTATGTCACTAAGGAAATTTTGTAAAACATGTCGCATTTTCAGAAAAACATTTTGGTAAAGTTTAACCTTTTATTCGGGAAAAATTTATAATTTATAGTTTTAAATAAAATATGCCTTTATGAATTAAAAACCCAAATTTAAATACATGCCTTAGTTCAATTAAAAATAAAAATTTAAATAACTAAAAGTAATAAAAGCCCGTAATAAAACAAAATATAAACTAGTGGCCCATGGCCTTATTACAACGAGATTTAAAATCCATTAAATAAGAATATAAAATAATAACTAGAGTCTTTTTGCTGGATCCAAATGTTCTTTTGCATGGCCACCTTGCGCTCCTCTCTAGCCCGGTCCGATGCACTAAATGCTACCTGAAATGTTAATTAATTGGTTGAGTCGCGAGACTTAGTGTGCAACCCTCATGCACCATTAGATTTGGGCCTTAGCCCCATAAAACTAAAATAATCAGAATTAATATACATAATAAAAATAATATGCAAGTCCAACCCCAAATCCTAAGTTTCCATCCACTACACGCCCCCGTACCAGCCATTCACACCATTGGGGATTTCTACAATCAACCCACACCGCTACACGCCTGGATGGCAGTCGTGCTGCTCATCGTCAGATCATGGCCGTAGCCACTACAATAGATCACGACAAAAGCCGCTACAACAGATCACGGCAAAAGCCGCTACAACAGATCACGGTAAAAACCGCTACAACAGATCACGGTAAAAATCGCTACAACGTATAACTTCCTCCTTTCATCAAACCCAACCCATGCAATCACAGAAAGTCAGCGTACACATCTCATTTAATCAGAACATTCACTTAGAATGACATGGATCACTAACCTAGTGATTTGCTTTACCCTTTTTGGTTTTCAATCGTTATGCCGGAATTTTGGCATTTATCAGAACATATAAAACTTATAAACATGTATTAACAAATAGATCTAGATGGTGTGGAAGTGTTACACACCAGATATCGCGAAATCCAATATTCTTAGTCAATATCCTTGTTATCCCGATCTACAACTTTGCTCAAAAAGCCGGAAAGATGTGAAAATAGGGCCTCTTCTATATTCGGCCATGGTTAGTGTTCTACCCGATTTCATATATCTATAAATAAACCAATCTCCTTACCTTGAAATCCTAAAAATAACACGACTTGAGTGTTACTGATCTTTGACTTAGAGATCTAACCGTTGGACTCCTCTTCAGATCCTGAAATGCCGAAAATAAGAAAAACCCTTGATTAATCACTAAATAGCCATTCGGCTAGGGACTTTGAAAAGTCGAGAAATATTGGAAACTCAAAATCAACACATACCTATTGTTTTCTTGATTCGCACAAGCAGACTTTTATCAAGAAAATTCGACAACTTCGTGAGGTGAGATCTAAGAATTTTGGTTTTAGAAGATTTAAGAATTGAAGAGATGGCTAAGAGAGATTTGGCCAATGAATATTAAGGAGAAGAATAGAATAATAGAGATGTGATTTTGGCTTTTAGGGATTAGAAGAAAAATAATAATAGAGGTTAAAAGATTCGGCCAACCAGAAAATTTTAGAGAGGAAGAAAGGGGGAAGAAAATGGTAGTTTTCGACTTTTGAGAGGAAGAAGATGAGAAAAGAAAATAAAAGAAAGGCTTCCAAAATTTCGGCACACCCCTTCTTTATATAGAAAACTGATTCCTCCCTTTAGCAGAGATTGATTTTCAGCCAACACTGCCACACATGATAGCTCCTATCCCTTTTCCCTTATCTTAATCTATTATCTCCTCAAAATAGTCTTTATCTCGCTTATTTTCCTTAAATACTAAATCCCTAAATAATAGCATTTATCGCTTATTATCCACATAGAATAAATATAATAAAATTCCCAAAAAAATAGCCTTGTCAGTCCACTTCCCTAATCCCTAATGCCAAATTTAACTAACTTAAATTAGAAGATTTGGGCTCCTTAAAACTTAAAATTTGGGCCCCTAACACTTAAATTAACTCATTTTACATATTCACCCATTAAACGCATAGGCCCAAAAATTTAGGATGTTACAATATCTGTAACACCCTTATCCCGTGTCCGTCATCGGATTAGGGTTAGAAGCGTTACCGGACATGTCAGAAACATTCATAGAATTTATCGTATAGCCATTCATCAATATCAATCATAATGTCCCTTAAATAGGTCATCGAGACCTTAAACATGCTTATAAACCGAGTCGGGACTAAATCGAAACACATACAAAATTTCATGTAAAAATAAAAATTTTCTAAATATAAGGGATACACACCCGTGGGGGTAGGCCGTGCCTCACCCACGACTACTGGACACACCCGTGTGTCCTCCCGGTGGTCATATACTGCCAAAACCAACATGGTCACCAACCATGCCCGTGTGCTAAGGCTGTGTACTACTAGATCACATACTGCCATTTCTCACACGACCATCAAGCACACCCGTGTCGAGGCCGTGTGCAATTTAAGCCACATTCTACCAATTTACCCACGGTCTTAGGCACGCCCATGTGCCTCAACCGTGTGACATTATAGGCCATTTTACAAGGCCAATATGCCACCAACTTAGGGTCTTCCTACAAGCAATATATATATCAACACATACCTTACATATATGGCAACCAAAACATACCAAATTGACCATTCAATTTATACATTCAATACCAATTCCAACCATGACTATTCCAAAGAAATAAACTCATATCATTACAAGCATGATTCATTCATTTGCTCATTCAAAACTTGGCCATTTCACATGCTTCCACCTTATCAAGATATGCATCATATATCACATTCATTTAAGCAAAGTCTTATCTCATAAATAGCCAAATCACAAGGCTAAGATCACATAACAACTTATACCAACATGCTAGCCTATACATGCCATATTTAGTTATATACTCTTTCAAAAGGGTACCAAAAATTAGTTTAGTAGTGTGATGACGATACTTTTCGATCCCAAGCCCTCAGTAGCTTCGACGACCTATAAAACAGAGAAAACACAGCCAGAGTAAGCTTTCCAAAAAGCTTAGTAAGTCATATACAAATAAACTTGGTATGGAAGGCATATATATACAAATAAATACATTGGCACATATCAATAACTTAGCAACTATCACATATATAATTTGGTTCATAAACTTATGGCCACATTCACATTTCAAGATTCACATTCTCATTTTCAATCATACTTTTCTTCATATCAAAGTCATATAGATACTTACCTTTTATACACACTTAATGTACATTCAACATACCTGAAACGGATAATCATTTACTTATTAACTCATAGCTCGGATTTACAATTCATTTTACAGACTTGCCCGTTGAACCTTTAGGAATCTAATAGGATGCTCAGAAAACTCGGAATAGTCGTACAAATCCAACGTCCTAAACGAGACCTTACATGTACTCAGATATCGATACCTCAGTCTCGAAAAGATTGTTACACGAATCAATATGATGCCGATGTCCTAGACATGGTCTTACACAGAAAGCTCATATCGTTGCCAACGACCAGACGAGGTCTTATATATAATCAGATAACGATGCTCACGTCCCATTTAGGTCTTATATATAATCGATAACGATGCCTACGCCCGCACGAGGTCATATATATAATCGATAACGATGCCACGCCCCGCGCGAGGTCTTATATATAATCGATAACGATGCCTACGTCCCGCACGAGGTCTTATATATAATTAGATAACGCGTTGCCTACGTCCCAGACGAGGTCTTATATATAATAAGATAACGATGCCTACGTCCCAGACGAGGTCTTATATATAATCAGATAACGATGCCTACGTCCCAGACGAGGTCTTATATATAATCGATAACGATGCTCACGTCCCGCATTTGAGGTCTTATATATAATCGATAACGATGCCTACGCCCTGGCGAGGTCTTATATATAATCGATAATGATGCCTATGTCCCTGCACGAGGTCTTATATATAATCGATATCGAAGCCACCGCCCTGCATGTGGTCTTACACGATTATCAAATCAATGCCAACATCTTAGACGTGGTCTTACATGATAAAACAGAACAGATACCTTTGTATTCCCAAGTTTATACAAAACTTCTCCAACTTATCACTATGTCGACCTTATCTCAGAATTCATATACATAGTATCACAAATGCAATCATTATCATTGATAATCATGTAAATAAACTCAATTCAATACAATTACATTTATTAGCAATATGACTTGCCTCGTATTCGGTTTATCGGAATGAAAACGGCTACTCGTTTACTTCCGCTTTTCCGCGATCTAAATTCGTTTTCCTTGGTTCTTGATCTAAACATATTCAAAATTAACCCATTTATTCACTAATTCATTCAATTCAATCGAAACACATATATTTAGGGCTATTTACAAATTAGACCTCACATTTGCACATTTTATCAATTTAGTCCATTTTTCTCAAAACATCAAATTCACAAAATCAGTACACAACTAAGCTTAGCCGAATATTCACACATCATACAAGCCCATGTTTTTTATCAAATTAGCAATTTAGTAATTTATTTATATCTTGAGATAAAGAATTCCAATTTAAGATCCGCTAATTTTTCCTGAAACTAGATTCACATATATTCTTACCATAAAATTTTAGAATTTTGGTTTAGCCAATAAGTACAGTTTATTCTTTAAAGTCACCCCTGTTCTGCTGTCTAACAGTTCCGACCCTTCTTCACTAAAAATTAATTATCTCATCATACAGGATTTGGATAATGTTACCGTTTGTTTCTTTTGAAAACAGACTCATTAAGGATTTTAAGCATATAAATTATAACCCATAATTATTTTTCTCCAATTTTTGATGATTTTCCAAAGTCAGAACAGGGGAACCCGAAATCATTCTGACCTTATATGACAAAACCTATTATATCTCATGATTTACAATTTTATTTCTTACACCATTTCTTCTATAAGAAACTAGACTAAATTATATTTAATTCCATATTTTATTCATCCTCTAATTCAATTTCTACAATTTTTGGTGATTTTTCAAAGTTAGACTACTGCTGCTGTCCAAAACTGTTTTAATGCAAAATGCTAATTATCAAGTTTATAACACCTTTATTTCCTTTCTCTACAACATTTCCCATTAGTTTCTCTTATTTTCCTTCACTAACATATCAAGAACATAAAATTTCATATAAGAAAGCTCTACATTAACATCATTTCCATGCTTTTTCCACAATATCAAACTTAAAATATATTGAAAACATGATGTTCTTACCTTGTTTTATAGATTTCAATCTTTAACTTGATTTTTCTCTCCTCCAGCTTCTATTTCTTGAATAAAACTTGATATTCTTGCTCCCCTAGTCTCCTTGTCATCTTTCTCTCTTGATGGCTATGGAAATTCTTTTGAATTCTAAGTGAAAATGGTAGATTTTGGTGAAAGGACTAATTTGTAAAGAAAGCAAAACTTTCTTTTCTTTCTCTTCTTCTCACGTTGGTTTGCATGGGAAAGAGATGATGATAATTCATCATCTTTCCTTCCTTATATACTACATAAATAATAATAAAATAATGATAAATAATAAAATATCTTATCAAAATATTAATAAAATAATATTTATCTAATTAAATAATTATAAAATATCATCAATATCATCATTACTTTCTAGATTTTCTCTCTTCCAATTGACCATTTTACCCTTTGTGATCTTTTAAAATTCCATCCTTGAATCCTCATATAATTTGGTAAAATTATGATTTAGTCCCCCAAAATTCTTTACCTATTCAATTTGGTCCCAATTCATCCATTTTCCTTAGTTTCTAGATTATTCCACCCCTAAAATATTTGCACTATTGGTCCTTCAACTTTTCATATTTACACTTTAACCCCTCAAATTTTAAGTATTTACACTTGGCAACAAAACTTTTCTCACTTTACAATTTAGTCCTTTCTTGAATTAATAATGTAATATATCATAATATACTTCGAATGTTGACATAATCCAAATTTTTCTTTTGTCGCTTTATTTCCTTATTTTACTATATTAAAGATAATATCTTCTTTGTAAAAATTTTTTTGGGGTATTACATTTCTCTTCCCTTAAAATAAATTTAGTCCTCGAAATTTCCTTATTTTCTTTTGATCATGAACTTCATTATTTCTATAATTCTATAACTCCTTTGTGCACATATTTATCTAGTTTATCATTTATATCCATTTCAGGTTTGCAATTTATTTTAATTCAATATTGAACATACCTTATAACGAAAATTATTTACCTTTTATAAGAGGCCCAATAGATTAAACAAAACACTTGGGATATATGAAACAAATATAGAAGTGTATTATTATGTACTATTAATCGAGATAGCACTTGATGAGTACCAAAGTGTTATTATCGGATAATGCACTAGAGTCCTTAATGGTATACCACTAATATCTTAGTAGATCTAATCTCATTTACTTGGGAAAATTACATTATGCACGCATGTCACTTTTACAATATTAACATAATGCTTTTACATACTTTACAATTTAACCATTGTACTAAAAACCTGTATGTTTATATCTTTTCTTTCTTTAATATATGTAACATATTTCAAAATTTACTAGTCATTCTTAATTTACTAATAATTCTTATTATGTGCTTCACATATCATTTTTTTTCAATTCCAATTTCACTTCAATTTATTCACAACTAAATTTTAATTTCACTTTCTCATCAATATACAATTCAATACTAATATTTATCCATCACTTAATTCAATTTCCATTTAATTCAACAATAACACTTACATCATACTTCACTTACTATACGCATAATTTAAATTTAACATTTAATATTAAATAATAAACATCAAACATGTAACAATATAAGTTATATGTGTTAATTTATACTTTAATTTCATACCTTGACAATAGTCTTTCATCAAATAGCATCATGTATCATCTATATTATCTAATCAACTTATGAACCTTTGGTTCAAGTTTTCAATTTTATATATCAATTTTAATTCATAATTCCACTTTTTCGATCATCAATAATTCAATCGATCAAATTCATTCAATTTTCTCATTTCATTTATTCAACTGATTTCAATATCAATAATTCGATATTTTAGCAAATTTATAAACCTTAAGTTCATACTTCAATTCTCACATTTCAATTCGATTCACAATTCAACTCATAATTTCTTACTCATATTTTCAATAGTTAAATCGATCAAATTTATTTAGTTTTTCTCATTTCAGTTATTCACCCTATTAACAATCCGGACTTTGGCGGATACAGATTCCATCCCAAACACAAGATCGGCACATTGTGCCTAAAAGCGATACATAGTACACGATCGATATCGACACATAAGTGCACGAAATGACACACGAGGTGCTCGAAATCGACACATAAAGTGCACGATCGGCAAAAGCCGATAAATCCCATACTCTTCCAAATCCTATGGCATGCCAATTATATCCGACTAGTCCGACAAGTTAATAGGAAATCAATTCTCATTTTAATTTCACTTAATATTCATATCTACCCTATTAACAAGACTGGGACTTTGGCGGATATCGATCAACCAAACACACCATATTGGCACCCAATTGCCTCATCGGATAGTTCAAGCAAAGTTGACATCCGATGTCTCATCGGCAGAGCCGAAGTAAAGTTGGTACCCAATACCTCATCGAATCTATCCGAAGTAAAATAGTGACACCCAGTGTCTCATCGACTCGAGGTCGAAGTATCCCTGAACACTTCCAATCCCATGGCATGCCATTTGTATCCAATCTAGTCCGATAAGTTAATAGGGTACTCAAATCATTTTTTTCTATTTCAAATTCACTTTTCCATTTTCTAATTAATATACAATTCAATACCAATACATATTTCAAATATTCATATATAATCATACTTGATTCAAATCCAACCACTTTTCAATCAATACGATTCATATATTTACACATATTCATAATTTAATTCATTTTATTCAATTCCTATTTTTAATTTATTGTCCAATCCAATTTAAAATCACTAATTACTTTTCAATCAATATACATTTCAATTACTCACATATTTTCTTTATTTAATTCAATTTGATTCAATTCGAATCACTTTTAGTTTCCTATTAATATACCTTCAAATATTCACATAATTCATAATTCAGTTACGTAATTTAAATAACTTTCTAATTTCCAGTTTATTCTATTTTCACTTCTTATTTCAATCAGTTTCACAGTATTGCAGTAATTCATTACATCGATAATTTCATAGTTTAATGCAATACACATTACAATATTCAGTAACTTCACAATTCAATTCAGTACTCAAAATAATATTCAATATTCCATAATTCAGTTCAGTATCAGTCTCAATTTTCAGTACCCAATCTTAAATTTATCATTTTACTAAACACTTACCTTAAAATACTTACCACACATAATTAGTAAATTACACATAATAATGATAAAGTTTGAATAATAGTGATATAAATATCATCAAAGTCTGAAGATATCACATTATCTTAAGTTATATATTAATAATGACATATATTTCTAGACTTCACACATATTACGTTTGGTCCGAGAACCGACTAAACCATAGCTCTGATACCACTAAATGTAATACCCCTTACCCGTATTTGACGTCGGAATAGGGTACGAGGCATTACCAGAATTACAAATTTATTTATCCGACATTTTATTTCATCTAGCATTTATATTTGAAACCAATCAAAATCAAACATATTGTCCCTTAAACATATTTATTTTTCTCGTCATGTCATACTTAAATTTATTACTCGTCTCAACATACTTAATTACCTTGTATTAACATACTAAAGATAATCACATATTTACATGTCATGATAAATATCATTCACTTGCCGTTTATTCATAAACATAAGGCAGTTAATTCATCATATCAATATTTCACGTACCATCAACTTATATTTCCTTATATCACATAATTAAGTTACACGAACTTACACAGCTAAATTTGCGTAAATATCAAGATTCGAGGGCATTTTGAAAATTTCTATTTTCATCGATTTTTCAATCGATCTTAATCTAAATTAATAATTTCATTCAATTTTACAATTTTAAATAATAAAATAATCCATTTCATGCAAATTGGTTATTTCCACATTTTTACAAAATTAATCATAAAGTTTTACTTTTATTCATTTTAGTCCCTAAGCCTAAAACATTACAAATTAGCCATGCTAGATGAACATTCATACATATTTTCCTCCTCCTCCTCTCCATTCCACATCCTTAATTTATATAACATTCTTATAAGTAACATTATCTATGATTTCACTATTTACTCATAAATTTATTCAAAGCTGTTCATTTGCGTCATAGTCATTAATTTATTTATATCTTGAGATAAAGAATTCAAATTTAAGATCCGCTAATTTTTCATGAAACTAGATTCACATATATTCTTACCATAAAATTTTTAGAATTTTTGGTTTAGCCAATAAGTACAGTTTATTCTTTAAAGTCACCCCTGTTCTGCTGTCTGACAGTTCCGACCCTTCTTCACTAAAAATTAATTATCTCATCATACAGGATTTGGATAATGTTACCGTTTGTTTCTTTTGAAAATAGACTCATTAAGGATTTTAAGCATATAAATTATAACCCATAATTATTTTTCTCCAATTTTTGATGATTTTCCAAAGTCAGAACAGGGGAACCCGAAATCATTCTGACCTTATATGACAAAACCTATTATATCTCATGATTTACAATTTTATTTCTTACACCATTTCTTCTATAGGAACTAGACTAAATTATATTTAATTCCATATTTTATTCATCCTCTAATTCAATTTCTACAATTTTGGTGATTTTTCAAAGTTAGACTACTGCTGCTGTCCAAAACTGTTTTAATGCAAAATGCTAATTATCAAGTTTATAACACCTTTATTTCCTTTCTCTACAACATTTCCCATTAGTTTCTCTTATTTTCTTTCACTAACATATCAAGAACATAAAATTTTATATAAGAACATTAACATCATTTCCATGCTTTTCCACAATATCAAACTTAAAAATATATTGAACCCTCAATTTTCCATTTTACAATTTAGCCCTATTTAGCTAAATTCACCAAAACTTCAAGAACAAAACATATTTATCTAGCTCTAAACTTTCATTTAACACCATCAAACATCACAAAGCTTAACGTATCAACAATGGCATCTCTCACAAACATCATCAATAATCAAAATTAATACATGGGTTTTGAAGCTCTCAAAGCAACGATTACAAAAACGTAAAAATTATCAAAAATCGACCGAAAACATACCTTGAATTGAGCCTAATAGTAGCCGAATATTTGAAAGCTTTAACTCTTTCTTTTTTCTTTGTATTTTCGGCCAAAGAAGAGAAAATAAAAGATGAACACTCATCTATTGGTTTCTTTAATCTAATTTTATTAATCAATTACTAAGTTGCCTATCCATTAAACATATAAGAAAACCATAAATAATGGTTATCATGACATTCCACCATCCACTAACTAAATAGTGGTTAAATTGCTATATAAGGATTCCACCTTTACCAAGCCATAACACATTAATACTTTAACAATTAGCAAACAACTTTCACATTTAATGCAATTTAATCCTTTTTGTCAAATTAAACACACAGGCAATCAAATTAGCTTACGAAAATTTATCACATACTAATACACATATCAACGGCACAGAATATAATATTAAAAATATTATTCGAACTCAGATTTGTGGTCCCAAAACCACTGTTTTGACTAAGGTATAAACCGGACTGTTACAATTCTCCCCCCTTAGGGATTTTCGTCCCCGAAAATCTTACCGTTAAACAGAGTCGGATATTATTGTCTCATTGAGTCCTCAGGCTCTCACGTAACCTCTTCTATTCCGTGTCGATTCCACAATACTTTTACTAACCATATTTTCTTATTTCTCAACTCTTTCACTTCTCGAGCTAAGATAAGGGTCGGTTCCTCTTCATATGTCATATCAGATCGGATCTCAATTTCAGATAGGACAATCACATGTGACAAATCATAACAATATCTATGGAGCACTGAAACATGAAATACATCATGAATCTTTTCTAGCTCAGAGGGCAACCTTAGTCTATAAGCAACAGGTCCAACTCGTTCAATGATCTCATACGGTCCGATGAACCTCGAACTTAATTTGCCTTTACGTCCGAATCGGAGTACTTTCTTCCACGGAGACACTTTCAAAAATACTTTGTCACCAATCTCAACTTCTATATCTTTTCATTTCAAATCCGCATAAGACTTCTGACGATCATATGCTGCTTTCAAACAACCTCGGATCAATTTCACTTTCTGCTCTGAATCCTTTATCAAATCAGAATTCGAATCACCTTAAGCTCGTTTTGTTATTATTTCCTTATCAACTTTCAGACATCACATATTTATTGTATACTTTTATAGAACTTTTCAGCATATACACTATTTCTAAATAACACATAAACATCGATATCACATCTGAGATTCCAAATCAGAAATCAATTTATGTTAAACTCCTTTTAACTTATCAATAAGTCATCAATTCTAGGCAACGGATATTTATTCTTTATGGTCACCTTATTCAACTGACGATAATCAATGCATATTCTCATCGTGCCATCTTTCTTCTTTCTTTTTTTTTTACAAACAGAATAGGAGCACCCCAAGGCGAAAAACTCAGTCTAGCGAATCCTCTATTAGTCAACTCTTGCAACTATAACTTTAATTCTTTCAACTCTGTTAGTGCCATTTTATACAGAGCTATCGAAATAGGTATCGTACCAGGCATCAGATCTATACCAAATTCAACTTCTCAAATCGAAGGCAATCCCGGTAATTCTTCAGGGAACACATCAGAGAATTCACAAACAATAGGCACTGACTCAACTTTCTTCTCAGACACCTTCAAATCAATCACATAAGTAAAATATGTCTCGTAACCATTTTTCACGTAACTTTGATCTTTCAACACAGATATCACAGCAGGCAATCCATTCAAATCATTAAACTCAACTCGTACAATCTCATCAAATGGAAAAGCATCAGATCAATAGGAAAACAGATATCTCGAAACATTAACGGACAGTTCTTGCATACTTTATCAACCAAAACACTTTTTACCTCAGGGGTTCGATACTTTTGTAGTAAACTCAGTAGACTCTACAGGCAAAGTCTGGCTAAATACTAAATTCATACATATATACGAATGCATAGAACCCGGGTCTATCAATGCAATCACAGAAATATCATAAAGAGTAAACGTACCCTTAATAATATCTGAAGATGAGGTTTCCTTACAAGCTCGAGTAGTATACGTTCTAGTTGGCTCTCTAAATTCAGATTTTGCAATAGTATCCTTCATAGACCTCTGAATACTACTAACATTTCTTGTATTTGGGAAGGTCTATCTCTCTCTGGAACGTTATCTACTCTCGGATTTTGAGTAGTCTCCTGTTCAACAGACTCTGGGCAGTCTCAAATAAAATGATCTAACGATCCACATCTGAAGCAAACTTGATTATTCAATCTACAATTCTCCAAATGTCTTTTACCACAACGTTTACACTTAAATCGCTCGGATATAACATTTTTAACACTCGCCATCTTTGGGCAATCTCAAATGAAGTGATTTCGTGATCCACATTTATAACAAACTCTATTGTTGTACTTGCCCCAACATTTTCCCACATGTCGTCTTCCACACTGTCTACACTCAGGTTTGTTGTTTTTAGTTCTTCCATTATTTGATTCAATTTGAGCTTGAATTCCCAGGCCAACATTTGGTCTCACACGATCTCTACTCGTATGTCCGATTGAAACATTTAATCTATTGCTTACATCTCTATATTTTTTTTCAAAGGTTGAGAGAAATTACTTATCGATCTTTTTCTTTCATTACGAGCTTCAGAATCAAATTTCTCGATATTATCATCATTAGTAGCCCTAAACTCACCGGCTTTATACTTACAAATTTTATCAACCAGAGGCTTATTCATCAGATTCAGATTCATAGTCGAAAGCATAGCAGATGTCTGAGGGAGGTTAACCAGGGGCGGATGTTGCAAAACAGTCGGGTTGTTTCTCACAAATTAAGTGAACCACTCACTCATAAACTGGAAGAAAGCTTGCTTATCTTCTCCCTCCTGACCTCTCGTAGCCGGTCTCGAACTGAAGGCATTGTCCCTTAAAGGAGCAGTGCATTACTTTCTATGTCGTCAGCTACGGCTCTTTCGGGATCTATTACTATACAAAAATCACATTTTATACGTCAGGATTCATCACACTATCACAGTTCAAATATATGGCATGTATAGCTAGACTCTGACACGCTACGTTAGTCTGAGAATCGACTAAACCGTAGCTCTGATACCAACCAAATGTAACACCCTTATCCGTGTCCGTCGTCATATTAGGGTTAGAAGCGTTATCGAACATATCGGAAACATTCATAGAATTTATCATATAGCCATTCATCAATATCAATCATAATGTCCCTTAAATAAGTCATCGAGACTTTAAACATGCTTATAAACCGAGTTGGGATTAAATCGAAACACATACAAAATTTTATGTAAAAATACAAGGGATATACGCCCATAGGGTTAGGCCGTGCCTCACCCACGACTACTGGACACACCCGTGTGTCCTCCCCGTGGTCATAAACTGCCAAAACCAACACGGTCACCAAGCACGCCCGTGTGCTAAGGCCGTGTACTACTAGATCACATATTGCCATTTCTCACACGGCCATCAAGCACACCGTGTCGAGGTCGTGTGCAATTTAAGCCACATTCTGTCAATTTACCCACGGTCTTAGGCACGCCCGTGTGCCTCAACTGTGTGACATTATAGGCCATTTTACAAGGCCAATATGCCAACCAATTAGGTTCTTCCTATAAGCAATATATATATCAACACATACCTTACATATATGGCAACCAAAACATACCAAATTGACCATTTAATTTATACATTCAATACCAATTCCAACCATGACTATTCCAAAGAAATAAACTCATATCATTACAAGCATGATCCATTCATTTGCTCATTCAAAACTTGGCCATTTCACATGCTTCCACCTTATCAAGATATGCATCATATATCACATTCATTTAAGCAAAGTCTTATCTCATAAATAGCCAAATCACAAGGCTAAGATCACAAAACAACTTATACCAACATGCTAGCCTATACATGCCATATTTAGTTATATACACTTTCAAAAGGGTACCAAAAATTAGTTTAGTAGTGTGATGACGATCCTTGACGATCCCGAGCCCTCAGTAGCTTCGACAACCTATAAAACAGAGAAAACACACCCAGAGTAAGCTTTCCAAAAAGCTTAGTAAGTCATATACAAATAAACTTGGTATGGAAGGCATATATATACAAATAAATACATTGGCACATATCAATAACTTAGCAACTATCATATATATAATTTGGTTCATAAACTTATGGCCACATTCACATTTCAAGATTCACATTCTCATTTTCAATCATACTTTTCTTCATATCAAAGTCATATGGATACTTACCTTTTGTACACACTTAATGTACATTCAATGTACCTGAAACGGATAATTATTTACTTATTAACTCACAGCTCGGATTTACAATCCATTTTACAGGCTTACCTGTTGAACCTTTAGGAATCTAATAGGATACTCAGAAAACTTAAAATAGTCGTACAAAGCCAACGTCCTAAACGAGACCTTACATGTACTCAGATATCGATACCTCAGTCTCAGACAGATTGTTACACGAATCAATATGATGCCGATGTCTTAGACATGGTCTTACACAAAAAGCTCATATCGTTGCCAACGTCCCAGACGTGGTCTTACATATAATCAGATAACGATGCCTACGTCCTAGACGAGGTCTTAGATATAATCAGATAACGATGCCTACGTCCTAGACGAGGTCTTATATATAATTAGATAACGATGCCTACGTCCCAGATGAGGTCTTATATATAATCAGATAATGATGCCTACGCCCGCATTGAGATCTTATATATAATCGATAATGATGCCTACGCCCCGCATTTAGGTCTTATATATAATCAGATAATGATGCCTACGTCCCAGATGAGGTGAAACACCCCAAACCCGGCCCACGAGCCTTGACCGGATCTGGTATGTTCCCGGTGTAAACCGTTTCAAATTCTTTTGTTACTTAGGAAAAACTTGTGTGTTTTTAAAGAAAGATTATTTTGGGTTGGGCTTGAGTTGAAAACAAGTTTATTTTTTAAAAAAAATCCTTTACTTTAGGTGACAAAACGTTTGGGCTTCGTTTTTAAAAAAAAATGATTACTTAATCTTTTAATAAATAAAGGTTTGTAAGTTTAACAAATAAAAACAGAATAAAATAATTTTACTAAGGCCTTATTACATCAAATAATTCCCACATTTAAATTCAAAATACTTAAAATAAAATAGTCCAAACAAAAGAAATCTGAACTTCACATGGCCTCCACTAATCAGCTGCCACTGGGTCCATCACCGGTCGTCACCGAAAAGTAATCCCACAACGGGTGAGTCAATAGACTCAATGTGTAACCAACACTAAAATTTAATATTTCAGGCATACAATATCATTCATGTTCATAAAGCATTTAAATAATATGATGCAACCCAAACCCAAACCTATATGCCATCCACTACACACCACCGTACCATCCTACACACCGTGGGACTACTAAGTCAACCTCCATCCGCTACACACCATCGAAGGTAATCATTGCAATCGACGTGCTCATCGCCTCTTATAAAAATTCGTGGTCTTAGGTCACCACATTTAGAATTCATGGTCTTAGGTCACCACATTCGGTTATCGTGGTCTTAGGTCACCACATTCGATTTCGTGGTCTTAGGTCACCACATTAACTTCCCTTTTCATATAACCCATATGCCCCATATTTCATACACAATATGCAAAATCATGCCTTAATTCACATTCTTATCACTTTTCACATGTTAAAAATAACATATATTCATATTCCTAGTAGTAGTAGGAAACGTGCCTTAGTACTTTGTACCATAGTATGGTACCTTAGCCATATTCACATTCTTATAAACATGCACATTTAATTTAAAACATAGCCATGAACATATTAAAACTTAGAGTAGGGTACACACCTGATTCGCTTAACGATTTCACTTGAAATCCCGAATTTCGATCTTAGATCTTTAACTCCCTACATTTGACCTATATCAAATATTTAATGAAAAACTCATTCGGCCATAAAACCAAATCCTAGTAGGATTTGTACACTTAAACCTACCTTGTTGTCGATTGACTTAAGATTCAAGTCCCGAATCTTTGTTGTATTCCTTCTTGCATTCGGCCAAACATTAAATCACACCACAGATTAGTTTGACTTTTTAAACAATTATGAAATAGATCTAGTTATCAAAACAGGCCTATGGCCGATTGTATTTAGGCACATACCTATTTATTTTCAAATCTCGAAACTCACCGAATAACTAGGGAACACGCGGCCTATGGTGTACCTTCGGGAAAAGAACTTTTCCTTCCTTGTAATCGGCTGATCCTTAGATCTATTAACTTGTTAGTTTCGGCTATTTTGAATAAATATGGACTAGATCTAAAACACCAAAAATAGGCCTTGGCCGAATATATCACCTTAGATCCTTGAAAGTCCCGAAAGATCTCCTCTTGGTAGTTGATAACTCCTAAATCCCGAAACCTCCCTTCCATAATTCACCAAGAATAACAATAGGGATTAGTCCCTAAATTTTGATAAGTCTAAAGATATAAAGGAATTGAAACCAATTTTGGATCTTACTCTTTTAAGAAATCGGCAGCACCTTTGTTAAAAGCCCCTTAAAGAATCGGCCTTGATAACTAGATGATAAGGTTTCGGCTTTTGGGATTTAATGGAGAAGTCGGCTAGGGGTTCTCTTGGGGTATTCGATTTCCACAAAAATAAAGAAAAGAAAACTTGAGAATTTTGGCAATGGTGGACTATAGATTCGGCTTAAATGAAAGAGAAGAGAAGAGAGGAGAGCACTAAGAAATTCGGTTGGGGAGAAGATGGGAGACTAAATTGATGAGTAGCCCTATTCTTTCCCTCTTATAGCCGAAATTACTACTCAGAATCTCTTACTTGGCCACCACTCTTCTATTTTGATTACTTTATCCTTTGAATTATCACTTTATTAAAAGAATTAATCTAACAATTATCTCCTAAAAATAATGATAAATAAATCTATTATTTATCTCCTATTTAGACAAAATTTAAAGAGAATAAAACTCTTCCCTTGGGTTCCTTAGTGCCGTCCACTTCCCTGCTCTTTGTAGCAAAAATAAAATTCCTTTATTTGCTCCCCAAGTGACTCGAACCTAGGCCCAATACCCTTGTATGTGGCGTCACCTACAGGCCTCAAGTGATATCTTGAGCCATTTTTCCAAGCCTGTTTGTGTGTCAAATTCCTCCTATTAATTTTCTTAAGGCCACCTTGCCTTAGTTTCCTCTTTTTTAAACTTTAAAACTTGACATTTCCTTACATTTCCAGGTTTCCAAAAATGTTCACTTTCCTCTTTTAACTTAACATTTCGTGTTTCCAAAATGTTTACTTTCCTCTTTTAACTTAACATTTCCAGGTTTCCAAAATGTTCACTTTCCTCTTTTAAACTTAACATTTCCAAGTTTTCAAAAATGTTCATCATGCATTCATAATACATAGGACATGCCATTTCGTATAATTAAATAAAAAATTCATAGGCCCATTTTCAGGATGTTACATGAGGTCTTATATATAATCAGGTATCGAAGCCACTATCCCAAATAGGGTCTTACACGATTATCAAATCAATGCCAACGTCCTAGACGTGGTCTTACATGATAAAACATAACAGATACCTTTGTATTCCCAAGTTCATATAAAACTTCTCCGACTTATCACTATGTCGACCTTATCTCAGAATTCATATACATAGTATCACAAATGTAGTCATTATCATTGATAATCATGTAAATAAACTCAATTCAATACAATTACATTTATTAGCAATATGACTTACCTTGTATTCGGTTTATCGGAATGAAAACGACTACTCGTTTACTTTCGCTTTTCCGCAATCTAAATTCGTTTTCCTTGGTTCTTGATCTAAACATATTTAGAATTAACCCATTTATTCACTAATTCATCCAATTCAATCGAAACACATATATTTAAGGCTATTTACAAATTAGACCTCACATTTGCACATTTTATCAATTTAGTCTATTTTTCTCAAAACATCAAATTCACAAAATCAGTACACAACTAAGCTTAGCCGAATATTCACACATATCATACAAGCCCATATTTTTCATCTTATTAGCAATTTAGTCCCTCAATTTGCCATTTTCACAATTTAGCCCTATTTAGCTAAATTCACCCAAACTTCAAGAACAAAACATATTTATCTAGCTCTAAACTTTCATTTAACACCATTAAACATCACAAAGCTTAACATATCAACAATAGCATCTCTCACAAACATCATCAATAATCAAAATTAATACATAGGTTTTGAAGCTCTCAAAGCAACGATTACAAAAACGTAAAAATTATCAAAAATCGACCGAAAAATGCCTTGAATTGAGCCTAATAGTAGCCGAATATTTGAAAGCTTTAACTCTTTCTTTTTTTCTTTGTATTTTTGGCCAAGGAAGAGAAAATAAAAGATGAACACTCATATTTTGGTTTCTTTAATCTAATTTTATTAATCAATTACTAATTTGCCCATCCATTAAACATATAAGACAACCATAAATAATGGTTATCATGACATTCCACCATCAACTAACTAAATAGTGGTTAAATTGCTATATAAGGATTCCACCTTTACCAAGCCATAACACATTAATACTTTAACAATTAGGAATCAACTTTTACATTTAATGCAATTTAATCCTTTTTGTCAAATTAAACACACAGACAATCAAATTAGCTTACGAAAATTTATCACATACTAATACACATATCAAAGGCACAGAATATAATATTAAAAATATTATTCAAACTCAGATTTGTGGTCCCGAAACCATTGTTCTGACTAGGGTATAAACCGGACTGTTACAATATCGCTTACTCCGTTTTACTTTCCATGTTTTATAGTGTTACCAAGCTAGCTCAGATTGGAGATCGTCAGAGATCGTATCACACTATCAAACTGTCATTTTGGGTATCGATGATCTTAACATTTTGAGTATATGGAATGTATAGGGACTTGGTTTTTTTTTATATGTGTCATCAAGATTTTGGCCAAATGTGTTGGCTTGTAATAATGAAAGGCTTGATTTGGTATTTGGCCATGCAAATTGGCTCATTTTGGTTAAATTGATTGTAAGTTTATATATATTTTTATATATATATGCATGTATGTGCCAATGCCCCTTGGTGATGTAGTTTATATTTATTTGCTAAATGTTGATTGTGGATTAATGTCTTGTTGTGAAATTGGTATGTTTGATTTGGCATAATGAGATGTCATGAGCATGGTAGATGATGGTATTGCATTGACATGTGTTGGCCATGGTTGTGGATGTTTTCTTGCCTAAGTATACCATGATTTATGCCATTGAACTTGTGACTTATCGAACACCAGAGGAGCACCCTCGTATTGAATGACCGTGTGAAGAAAGACACGGGCGTGCAATGACACCCACGGCCATGTCCGAACACCCTGAATGCGTTCAAAATTCAAAATCCCAAAACATGGGCTACATCTCTATTTAAACCTCATTCCTCATTTTTCTAGTTGTCTTTCATTTTCCATTATTTATTTTTGTTTCTATTTTATTTTATCATTATTTTTTTACTTTATTTTATTTTATTTTATTTTGTTTTCTTCTTCTTATTCTTTATGATATTTAGATTTAGCTTAGGATACAATAAAACTAATCCGGCTACTTCGAGGATTCAATTTCAAATGGTTCAAGACGCTTCCCCACGTTTGAAATTTACAGGGATTGAGGTCAAAAACACCCATAATTTTTGTGAGATTTTGAGCCTTATAGAGCGTATATTCTTTTTCGTGCTCACTTTATTGATTATGAGTGTGTCAACTTTGAACTGTTATTCTAGAACTTGCCTCGTTTATACATGTCGAGACCACACTTTTGATTTGATATACAGAGATGATAAAGGCACCTAGGATTTAACCCACTTACTCCATAAAAAGCTTATCTTCACAAATTAACCCCTAGTGAACCCCGTTGGATCCTAACAACCTTTTTATTGACTCACCCACTAATATTAACCCAAAACCCCTTTGTATTTGTTATCACCCTTTCTTTTGACTACCCTTTAATCGAGGTTTGATTTGATTAAGTTACCAAATTATATTAGTTTAGTAGTTACATTTATCATTTATGATGTAATATCCTAGTTTGTTCTTAAAAAAGAAGAAGCTTAGAGCATTTAAAACTCCAATTGTTGAAGAAAAAGCTCGTATTAAAGTATTATCAAATTTCAAGTGATGAAAATACTCTTTATTATAGAGTAATTATCAATAGTAAGTATTATTAGTTTTCATTCGATGTAAATATTCATATTTAGTTCATTGTTTCTAGTTAGGTAAATTGTCAAGTCAGTCTCGATTCTAACATTCTAATTCAGCCTTTATCCACACCTTTTAACCCAAGCCCCGTTACAACCCTGATTAAAGACCTTTTGATTTGTGTATCATCTCATATATAGTGGTGGAGATTTGATTTTCAGGCAAGCCTATAGGATTAACTTTTCAGGTTCGACTTATGAGTGCTTATTCTTGAACCTTAAACACTTCGAGTGATTTGAGTGAATCTTTAGTGAGGATGTCAGTCCTTGTCGATTTTGATAAAAGGTAATCACTTAGATAAGGGAAGACACCAATGTTTTTGTGCTATATAGGTATGACTTATTGTAATTGAATCTTTAGGGTTCTTTGAGTAGAATTATCCATGTATAAATTATCTATGAATTATGATGAGACATTTTCGATAGGAATTATGAATTATGGAAAGTTCGTTTTAATTGTAAGTTGAGAATTTTGCTTGAGGACAAGCAAAAGCTTAAGTGTGCGGGTATTTGATAAACCGTAAAAGTAACATATTTTAATCCCACATTTAGTATGCTTTTGGATGATTTATCCCTAATTTATGTAAAAAGGTGCTCTTAATCCTTTCTTTTCATGTCTTATGCTCAGGAAAGCACCTAAGGATAAAAAAAATGTAAAACGGGCTTAAAACGGACCAAATTGGACCAACCTAAGAAATCGACACGGCTTGGACTTCAAGCCACACGGTCGTGCCTTTCCATTTACTTCACACGGCCATGCCACGATTTACACTACTGAAGGCGACTTACAGGCGTGTGCCATGGGCGTGCCTAACTGTCAAGGAAAGAGCAATTTCACTCGGTTTGGATGCTTAGAGGCAAAGAAACACATTCCTAAGTCTACTTAAACATCCTAGGAGGAATTTTACTTGAATTAGGATACTTAGGAGCCAAGTAAAGCATCTCAAAGCCTATATAAACACCCAAGGTAGCAACTAAAAAGGGGAGTTCGGCAGAAGCCAAAACAGGATGACTTTTTGGTAGAGGCTTTTGTCGAAGCTTTCATCTTTTAGGGAATCACTTGAAGATAGCGAGTTGATCCATCTCAAGAAGCCGGAGCTCTATTCAAGACAGAGGATCTCTCCTTCAATTCCTTCAGGGGGTTTTAGGGATTTCTTATGTTTTGTTTTATCTTTTCTTTTGAGATATTTTCCCACTTTGTTATGAACTAAACCCTTCAGATACCTGAAGGGAATGAAACTTATGATGGATTTTGTTATTTGATTTCTAAATTATGTGATAAGTACTTAGTTTGTTCTTAATTATGTTGCTTAATTTAATCTGACGTGCTTAGGTGGAGAAGGAATATACCCTACCTAAGAGTAGATCTAGCATAATTGAGCGGAGTTGATCGAGCGCCTAGAGATAGGGTTACGAGATTTTACCAGATTAGGGTGAAACCTAATATGGGAATCCATTGATCGATTTACTGCTTCCTTAGGGGGTTATTATAAGAGAACGAGAGTTCCATTAATTAACCTAAGGTTAGACATTATTCGCCTCGAGAGAGGGTTTAATATAGGTTAGGGAGTCTCACGGATCAAGCTAAGTAGCGAAATCATATGGTTTGGAGAATAAATAATAAGTGAAGTTATAGGTGGATTCTTCCGAGGGTATCATCTTCATCAACTGAGTTTTCCTAAAGTCTTTCTCCCATTCATTCTTTTGTCTTTGCATTTAGTCTAAGTTTTTCATTAGTTTCATAAACCAATCACTCCATATTTCAGGCTAAATAATAGAAAGAAAGTGAGTATTAGTACTTTTAGGTTCCCTTGGGTTCGATAAGATATTCTTGCCTGAGTTATACTACTGTTTGATAAGTGCACTTGCCTCTATCGTTGTCACAGTTAGTCTACAGGTTCGATCACTCTTTTATAAATATTATGTTTGACATGATTAGTTCCACCGGTGGCTGAATCAATTAGTTGCCTCGTTGAGGGGTTTGCACCGTTATAGAAAGTTTAGACTTGGAGCCACAAGGGTAAACTATGGTGCGGGCACCTTCTCAAGAGATCCTTGTATCTCTTCCATGCGTCATATAATGTCTCTAAATCCATCTGCACAAAAGAAGATATATCATTCCGTAATTTGGCCATTTTGGCCGGTGGAAAATATTTTAATAAAAAATTTTAGGTCATTTGATCCCATGTTGTAACACCCCAAACCCGGCTTAAACACCACTACCAGATTTAGAATGCTACTGAGGAAAAAGTTTGAAAAGAATTTGACATAAGGGTGAAAACATAATAATTTTCTGTCATTTATAAAACATTGTACCTTTGAAGTTCTAAGTAAAATTATGTTGTTACAATGTTTCGGATTTAAAACGTTAATATAAGTTTTAATATGTAAATGGTTTTTAAAATAAAAACTTTCCCAAATATTAACTCGATCATCAGTCCCACTTAAACATAATAAAATCCCCAAATATTTTAAGTGGCCTTATTACAATAAATATTTACTCAAAAGTCTTGAAAATATAAAGTGCATGAAAAAACATCTTCGCATGGCCACCTTGTATCCGCTCCCGCCCGGTCCAAGATTCATGTATCACCTGCAATGTTTGTGAAAAATAGGGTGAGTCAAACCGACTCAGTGTATAATTATTTCACATGTCTCCACAAATGGGCTTGGCCCACATCCACACAGTCCACACATAAAATCATGCAAAATGAATCCCAACCCAACCTAGTGTCCATCCGCTACACACCCTCGTACCTGCCGCACGTACCAGGGGATTACTAAATCACCCTCCAACCACTACTCACCTCCTTGGCAGACCTGCTGCCCAAGGTCGTGGCATAGCCACCGATCACTTAAGTGACCCCACATATTTGTATCCACAAGGTGACTCTAAGTCATCCTCAATCCACGGTGATGCACACAGCTATCATCCGTCCACGATGTGGCACGTAGCCAACACCCCACCTTGATGAAGCACATAGCCAACATCAAGCGACGACGTAGCTCAAGGCTAACATCATCCACATACATAAATATGTACACCCTATCCTTCATTAATCATATCCCAATCCCCATGCATATATATATTTTATGACAACATTAAAATGAGTATACATCACATGCTTACCATAATTTCACACATATACCACAGGTAGATTAATATCATGAAACACTGACCTGGTTACCCGATTACCCACCATGGGTAGCCACCATCTTAGTCATTATTTCTGGCTACCATACACATCATATACACATATATACATGTATAACAACAAATACACACAACAGGAGAACAGCGCGATAACTACACACCTTTTTGGCACAGTCGACTAGATCCCGAAACCCAAAGCCTACACAATTTGCACCTTACGATTTGTTGAACTCCCTCCTACACAACTATGTTAGATTCGGCTCTTACATAAATGAGCAAAAATAATAGCCTTCGGCTACCACTACCATCATCTTACCTCAACTGATCAAAACCCGAATCACACGTTTGAACCTAACAGTCTCGAAATCCCTGAATGGAACCATATTAGTTTCGGCCTCAACCTAAAGACATAAAAATATATGTGGCCCTTGGCCGAATACTACTACTTCCTTACCTTGATGGATCAAACCCCCAAGAGATCTTTACTCCTTTAACGTTAGCCTACAGAAATCCCGATATCTCCCTTCATAGATTCGGCCATAACAAGAAAATGGAGTTAGACTTCTCGATTTGATACCTTAATGGAAAAAAAATAACTGAGACTTAAATAAGAAAGAATCCTCTTACCATAATACTCGAAACCAATTAGAAGATTGATGGAAGATGAATGTCGACACCTCCCTCTTCCACAAGCTCTAATAGATTCAGCCAAGGCTTCCCAACCAAGAGAGATTATTGACTTTCTAAAGAGAAATAATAAATGAAATGAAGATTTTGCCAAGGTAAAGAAAGTTCAAAGGATGCCGATATGAAGAAAAGAAAGGAGAAGATGATATTGTTCTACTTTTGAAAGTGAATAGAAAGGGAGAAAAGAAAAGGTATTCCCAATTTCGGCTTTGGTCAATTGAAAAGAGAAGAAAAAGAACACAAGTTGAATTCCTAGAGGTTTTTGGCACAAATGAGAAAGATGAGAAGAGAACCAATTTCGGTACACCTATCCTACTATCACCAAAACCGAAAATGTCATCCTTCAAAGCCCCATATTCGACCAACTCCTCTACCTTACCCAAATCCCTTATTTTCCTTCTAATTCCTCTCCACACCACTCATTCAAAATAATTTGAATGAGTCAACACCTATCACTCCTCAAAAAGCTCTCTTCCTTTAATCCAAACACTTAGACCAAGTCCACCCTCATCCCTTTAAAGTCCAAATGCCGTCCAACACCTTCCCCCTCTCTTGACGTAAAAAGCAAAATAAACAACACTCCCTTATTGTCTGCGTGACTCGAACCTCCTCCCCTGAAAGCCCTTGTTGACGTAACCTCCCCTGCACCTTAGGTAGCGTCCCATGCCACTCCACCACCTCACTTCTTGTGTCATAAATCCCACACTAATGTCCTTAAGGTTTAGCTCCCCTAGCTCCCCCTAACTTAGGTTAAAACAAAAATTTTCTTATGACCTCTACCAAAGCCTAAGGTTTCCCGAAACCCCAAACACTTCCAATCAACATGCAGAGCGCAATAACACACAGATACAAATTAAAATATGCTCAACCCCTGAATCTCAAATATTACAATTCTACCCCCTAAAAAAATAATTTCGGCCTCAAAATTACTTGATCAAAATAAGTGAGGGTATTGCTGCCGCATTGCTTCCTCTGGTTCCCATGAGGCTTCCTTCGATCCATGGTTATGCCATAACACCGTAACTAGAGGAACTGACTTCCTACGCAAGACTTTCACATGCCGTTCCAAAATCTGAATTGGTTCTTCCTCGTAGGACAAGTCTGGTCTTAACTCCACTTCTTCAACTGGAACCACGTGAGATGGATCCAATCGGTAACGATGTAGCATCGAGACATGGAATACATCGTGCAATTGCTTAAACTCCGAATGCAACTCCAATTGATATGCCACTGGTCCAACCCGCTTTAAAACCTGATAAGGCCCTATAAACCTGAGACTCAGCTTTCCCTTGCGACCAAATCTCATTACCTTCTTCCACGGCGAAACCTTTAAAAACACATAGTCACCTACTACAAACTCTATCTCTTTCCGCTTAAGATCTGCATATGACTTTTGCCTATCAGATACCTCCTTCAACCGTGCCCGAATTACCTTAACCTTTTCTTCTGACTCTGCCACCATCTCTGGTCCCAAAACATGACATTCCCCTAGTTCCGTCCAATAAGTAGGTGTCCGACACCTCCGCCAATACAATGCTTCATATGACGCCATTCGAATGCTCGCTTGGTCACTGTTGTTGTATGCAAACTCCTCTAAAGGCAAGAATTCCTCCCAGCTTCCTCTGAAATCTATCACACATCCCCTCAACATATCCTATAATACTTGGATTACTCGCTCAGACTGGCCGTCTGACTTTGGATGAAATGCCGTACTGAAGTCTAACCTAGTGCCTAATGCCTGATGTAGTGCCTTCCAAAATCGAGACGTAAACCTCGGGTCTCTATCCGAGATAATCGACACCGGCACTCCATGCAGTCTCACAATTTCTGCCACATACAGCTTCGCCAACTTCTGCAAAGAATAATCAACCCGCACTGGGATAAAATGTGCAGACTTTGTCAACCGATCTACTACCACCCATACCGAGTCTTTCTTAGTAGGCGTAAGGGGAAGCCCACTAATGAAGTCCATGGTGATTCTCTCCCAGTTCCACTGCGGAATCTTTATCGGCTGAAGTAACCCCGACGGTACCTGGTGTTCAGCCTTGACTTGCTGACACGTTAAACACTTCCCTACAAACTCTGTAACTTCCCGCTTAAGACCAGGCCACCAAAACTGATCCCGTAGATCTCTGTATAACTTGCTTCCTCTAGGATGCATAGCATAAGGGCTACCATGCGATTCTTGAAGAATTCTCTGCCTAAGCTCTTCATCCTTCGGTATACAGACTTTTCCCTTGAAACATAACACTCCGTCACTGTGCACACCATAACTTTCTAATTCCCCATCCTGCACTTATCGTAGCTTAGCACTTAGATCATCGTCTACCAACTGTCTTTTTTTCACCTGACTCAACCATGTCGGTTTTACTTGTAACTCTGCTAGCAAACTTCTGTCATCATACAGGTTAAGATGTGCAAACATCGCCTCAGATTCGACATTACTTTCTGACTTAGGGCATCTGCCACCACATTCGCCTTCCTCGGGTGATACTCTATAGAACAATCATAATCTTCCAACAACTCCACCCACCTTATTGTTTTAGATTCGGCTCTTACGGGTCAATAGATACTTAAGACTCTTGTGGTCCGTATAGATCACCGACTTCTCTCCATATAAGTAGTGCCTCCACACCTTTAGCGCAAAACCACAGTGACCAACTCTGGGTCATGCGTCGGGTAATTAACCTCATGAGGCCTTAATCTTTGAGATGCAAAGGCAACAACCTTCCCTTCTTGCATCAGAACGCATCCCAATCCCGTGTGAAAAGTATCACAATACACCACAAAGTCCCTTCTTGCCTCAGGCTGAATTAAAATCGGAGCTTCAGTCAAAACCTTCTTCAATCTCTCAAAACTTTCCTGCTGCTTGTCCGTCCACACGAAAGGTACCTCCTTTCTCAACAATTTAAATCAAAGGTCTTTGCTATAGGCGAGATTCCTTCTACAAATCTCTGTAGTAGCTGCTAATCCCAAGAAACTGCGAACCTCTGCCACTAACCTAGGTGGTTTCCAATCTAACACTGCCTCAATCTTCTTGGGATCCACCCTTATCCCTTCCGCAGACACCACATGACCCAGAAAAGTAACCTCCCTCAGCCAGAATTCACACTTGCTGAATTTGGTATACAACTTCTTTTCCCTTAACACTTGTAGCACCACCCGGAGATGCTCATCATGTTCCTCCTCAGACTTGGAATACACCAGGATGTCGTCTATGAACACAACAACGAATCGATCCAGGTAGGGTTGGAAAACCTGATTCATCATATCCATGAACGCAGCTGGGGCGTTCGTCAACCCGAATGGCATCACTAGGAATTCATAATGCCTGTAACGAGTCTGAAAAGCTGTTTTATAGATATCCACTTCTTTCACCCTGGGTTGGTGGTATCCTGACCTTAGATCTATTTTTAAAAATACCGTAGCCCCCTTAAGTTGATCAAACAAGTCGTCTATCCTCGGCAGCGGGTACTTATTTTTGATCGTCAGCTTATTCAATTGTCGATAGTCTATGCACATCCGCATAGACCCGCCCTTCTTCTTTCTGAATAAGGCCAGGTGCTCCCATGGAGACACACTGGGTCGGATAAACCCACGATCAAGCAACTCCTAGATCGAGCCTTGAGCTCAACCAACTCTTTTGGTGCCATTACAGATGGAGCGATAGATATCTGGCACCAGACCGCAACAAATCAATCCCAAATTCCACCTCGCGATCTGGAGGTAACCCCGGCAGTTCCTTCGGAAAAACATCCCCAAACTCTTTCATTGTCCTAACCTCACCTACCGCTGTTCACTTAGCCTCCAAGGCACTAACAAGCATCAGAAAAACCACACATCCTTTCCTTACCATCTTCTCTACCTTAAGAGCAGACATTACATTCGACAAGTAATTTTTCCGTTCCCCTATCACTACAATCTCTTTGTCATCGGAAATTTTCAACGACATGCACTTAGCAGCACAGTCCAGATTCGCATGATACCTCACCAGCCAGTCCATGCCTAATATTAGGTCAAACTCCCCAAATGGTAGTTCCATTAAATCAGCTGGAAGCTTCACTCCCTAAACCTCTAAAGGCACTTCCTTAAAGAGTTTGTCTACTATTACTGATTGCCCTAAAGGACTAAGTACAGTCATCTTTCTAGGTACAATCTCAAAGTTTACATTCAGAGTTCTAGATACTTCACTAGCAATATAAGAATGAGTTGACCCGATGTCTATTAAAGCAATAAAGGAAATCCAGCAATAAGGAACGTACTCGTGATTACATCTGGCGCATCCCCCTCCTCACGATGCCTGGCTGCATAAACCAACCCTGGTTGTCTCGCATCTAAACTCCCAGCACCTCTGCCTGGTGCTCCATGACCTCGACCAATGCTATTTCCTCTACGGTTCGAACCATGACCTCTCGACACCTGTTGACCACCTCTTCTTGGCTGCACATACCTCGGACCTACTGTCCGGGCCCTATTCGGATCCTGAGGACAATCTTTGATCAAATGAGACTTAGACCCACACCTAAAACACTCTGATTCCGTCCCCAACACTCGCTAACATGAAACCTTCCACACCGAGCACACGGACGATCATGATTTCCAACAGCTGGCATAAAAACACGAGCAGAATTTTCAACCCTCGGTCTTTTCTGAAAACCTCCAGAAGACCCTGATGACCCAAAACCTCTCTTGTTCCAACCTCTGTCCTTATCTCTACTCGCCTCTCGGTCGCTTGACCTCCTTGGCTATCCGAGCCTTTCTACCAAAGTAACAAAGTCCCTCTCTTGATGAGGAGCTATCAACGCCCATGACTCATCTCACGACCCCATCCTCAAACCTCACATGGTATTCAGAATCGGTAGCAACAATCCCTCCGCATACCGACTTAGCCTTAAGAATTCGCCTCATATTCTCGCTCTTGACTTACCCCTTGTACTAGGTTGAAACTCTTTCCTCTCAAGGCGTCACGTAATTAGCTCGACATACTTTCCTTCAAACTTTACCTTAAAGTAACCCCGGTCTACTCGGTCTCTTTGAGTACCCTCTTTAACAAATGAGCCACCACTGGTAAGCCTCATCTCAAGTAAAGAAACAAGACCTTCAAACTTTTCCTCAAGAAGATGCAGTCCAAATCATCCATGATCTTTTCGACCGCCTCTAGTCAAGATTACGCCACATTCGAGCTACCCTCAAAACTCCCCTAAATATCTCGGCTCCATTCGCTCTGAGCCGTTCTGGCATTGACTTTCGAACCCCAGCATCCATGTTCGCTCCTACAACTCTTTCCAAAACTCGCAGCGTAGCCTGAGAAACTGCGTCATCTCCACCCGTCTGATCCTGATCCTCCGCGCCCATCATTAGCGGCGACGGCACATCATTTTCTGACCCATGACCAGACCCCACTGGTTTCGACACTTTCATCCTGCCCCTACCACGTCCACGTGCGTTACGACCACGTCCCCTAGAACTCATGTCTACTATCGCGACTTCATCTGATTTAAGAGATTTTATGCATTAGTCTTTTGTTCCACTGATTATCCGCGAACAATTTTATGTAAAGAAGTTTTAGTAGTAGTTCTTTCGATCAACCAAAGTTTTCAGCTCAAGTTTATTGTTCTAATTCAGAGAGGCACATCCATTCATCAACAATATCCACTACACTACTTTGGGCATTTTGTCCGTTCCCAACCCAGGATATTTTCATAATTCATCCTATAGGGGTATTTTAGCAATAAATTGGGGTTAATTCAAAAATCTTTATAAATCAAGGCATTCTAGAATTTTCAAAACTCGAGGTTATTTTGAAATTTTTTTCCAAATCAAAGGTATTGCGAAAATTTCAAGAATTGGGGTTATTTCGGTAATTTTTGTAAATCAGGGGTAATTTAGTAATAAATTTTTTTTCAAATCGGGATATTTTGGTCATTTTCAAATCTTAAGGTAGTTGTTACAAAACAGTGTAGCTGGTCCCTCTCGGGTTTTAATTATCGGGTTAAGCCGGTGAATAAGTCCTCTTGGTTAGGGTAAACTGTCACTACACACCAGGTAGGATTCAAGTGAAGAGGAGGTGAGTCACTAGGACTACTTAACTACCAAGCTCTCACCGAATCCAATCCTAGACATGCGCACAACTATTGCCACACCCTAACTCGGTGACTTACTCACAGGTTTGTTTGATTATACTTAAGTCTTACATATTTTTGTGTTGGAGTAAGCTAATCCTAGGGTTCAATAGCTCATAATCTACTAATCTACGATCCCATAATGTCCATAAAGTTTCACATACCAATCACTTCAGTAGTTAGGGGTACTTCCTTGGTGGACTTCGGGCCGGACGATTCGAGTGCCATGCTTCACAAAACCCTTTTTTTTTGAAAATTTTCCTTTGACCCACTAAAACACAAAATGAAAACATTTATGGGCTTCAAACATCCATAGGCCGAGTGTAGAAGCGGGCTCGATACCAAATTATAACACCCCAAACCCGCTTAAACACCACGGCCGATTTAGAATGCTCTTGAGGAAAAAGTTTGAAAAGAATTTGACATAAGGGTGAAAACATAATAATTTTCAGTCATTGTACCTTTGAAGTTCTAAGTAAAATTATGTTGTTACAATTTTTTGGATTTAAAATGTTAATATAAGTTTTAAGATGTAAATGGCTTTTAAAATAAAAACTTTCCCAAATATTAACTTGATCATCAATCCCACCTAAACATAATAAAAATCCCCAAATATTTTAAATGGCCTTATTACAATAAATATTTACTCAAAAGTACTGAAAATATAAAGTGCATGAAAAAAACATCTTCTGAATGGCCACCTCGTATCCGCTCCAACCCGATCCAAGATTCATGTATCACCTGCAATGTTTGTGAAAAATAGGGTGAGTCAAATCGACTCAGTGTATAATTATTTCACATGTCTCCACAAATGGGCTTGGCCCACATCCACACAGTCCACACATACCATCATGCAAAATGAATCCCAACCTAACCTAGTGTCCATCCGCTACACACCCCTGTACCTGCCACATGCACCAGGGGATTACTAAATCACCCTCCAACCACTACTCACCACCTTGGCAGACCTGCTGCCCAAGGTCGTGGCATAGCCACCGATCACCTAAGTGACCCCATATATTTGTATCCACAAGGTGACTCTAAGTCATCCTCAATCCACAGTGATGCACACAACTATCATCCGTCCACGATGTGGCACATAGCCAACACCCCACCTTGATGAAGCACATTGCCAACATCAAGCGACGATGTAGCTCAAGGCTAACATCATCCACGTACATAAATATGTACACCCTGTCCTTCATTAATCATATCCCAATCCCCATGCATATATATATTTTATGACAATATTAAAATGAGTATACATCACATGCTTACCACAATTTCACACATATACCACAGGCAGATTAATATCATGAAACACTGACCTGGTTACCCGATTACCCACCATGGGTAGCCACCATCTTAGTCATTATTTTCGGCTACCATACAAATCATATACACATATATATATGTATAACAACAAATACACACAACAAGAGAATAGTGCGATAACTACACACCTTTTTGGCACAGTCGACTAGATCCCAAAACCCAAAGCCTACACAATTTGCACCTTGTGATTTGTTGAACTCCCTCCTACACAACTATGTTAGATTCGGCTCTTACATAAATGAGCAAAAGTAATGGCCTTCGGCCTACCACTACCATCATCTTACCTCAACTGAGCAAATTCTGGAATCACACGTTTGAACCTAACAGTCTGCCGAAATCCCTGAATGGAACCATATTAGTTTCGGCCTCAACCTAAAGACATAAAAATATATGTGGCCCTTGGCCGAATACTACTACTTCCTTACCTATCTCCCTTCATAGATTTGGCCATAACAAGAAAATGGAGTTAGACTTCTCGATTTGATACCTTAATGGAAAAAAAATAACTGAGACTCAAATAAGAAAGAATCCTCTTACCACAATACTCGAAACTGATTAGAAGATTGATGGAAGATGAATGTCGACACCCCCTCTTCCACAAGCTCTAATAGATTCGGCCAAGGCTTCCCAACCAAGAGAGATTATTCGGCTTTCTCAAAGAGAAATAATAAATGAAATGAAAATTTTTCCAAGGTAAAAAAAAGTTCAAAGGATGCCGATATGAAGAAAAGAAAGGAGAAGATGATATTGTTCGACTTTTGAAAGTGAATAGCAAAAGGGAAGAAAAGAAAATGTATTCCCAATTTCGTCTTTGGTCAATTGAAGAGAGAAGAAAAAGAACACAAGTTGAATTCCTAGAGGTTTTCGGCACAAATGAGAAAGATAAGAAGAGAACCAATTTCGGCACACCTATTCTACTATCACCAAAACCGAAAATGTCATCCTCCAAAGCCCCATATTCAGCCAACTCCTCTACCTCACCCAAATCCCTTATTTTCCTCCTAATTCCTCTCCACACCACTCATTCAAAATAATTTGAATGAGTCAACACCTATCACTCCTCAAAAAGCTCTCTTCCTTCAATCCAAACACTTAGACCAAGTCCACCCTCATCCATTCAAAGTCCAAATGCCGTCCAACACATTCCCCCTCTCTTGATGCAAAAAGCAAAATAAACAACACTTCCTTGTTGTCTGCGTGACTCAAACCTCCTCCCCTAAAACCCCTTGTTGACGCAACCTCCCCTACACCTTAGGTAGCGTCCCATGCCACTCCACCACCTCACTTCTTGTGTCATAAATCCCACACTAATGTCCTTAAGGCTTAGCTCCCCTAGCTCCTCCTAACTCAGGTTAAAATAAAAATTTTCCTATGACCTCTACCAAAGCCCAAGGTTTCTCGAAACCCCCAAACACTTTCAATCAATATGCAGAGCACAATAACACACAGATACAAATTAAAATATGCTCAACCCCTGAATCTTGGATATTACACATGTGGTGATTAACCCTCGTGGTAACGAGTTTAACCACTGCTTGGTTTTATTCCTTAATTAAAAGGGAAATAACCGAAGACGTATGGCATCATTAGAAATGCCATTTATTTTGAAGGTATCACAAAACTCTAAAAAATTAGCTATATGAGTATTTAGGTCTTCGTCTTGCAAACCATCAAATTGAACAAATTGTTGAATCATTTGTATAGTGTTAGGCTTTAATTCAAAATTATTAGCAGCTATAGCAGGCCTAACAATACTCGATTCTGCCCTTGTTAAATGAGGTTTAGCGTAATCGTACAGAGTACGCGGAGCATTATTTTCTGCCACATCTTGTGGTGGTGGATTATTCTCGTCCATCCCTTTAGTATGATTGGATCTTTCTTCTCGCTCTTCTTCTATGTAATTTAGGGCTCGCCTAATTTCTCTGCGATTCCTTCGAGCGATAGCTTCAATATTGCTGTCGTATACTAGTGGTCCTTTCAGGTTCTTTCTAGTCATAAACTAGGGGTACCTGCTAGGAAAAGAAAGAAAGAAAATTGGGCAAAGTAAAAATAAAAATAAAAGTAATAGTAAATTGAAAAAATAAAAAAATGGCTAAAGTAATAAAAATAGAGCTTTCTTAATATTTTAGTTCCCCGGCAATTGCGCAAAAAACTTGATTGTTGTTTTGTCGAGTTTTAAAATTTATAAAGAGAATGATCAAACCTGGAAACTAACTCTGACAACGATTTAAGGCAAGTGCACCTATCGAACAGTAGTATAGCTTAGGCAAGACCAGATTGTCGAACCCAAAGGAACTAAAAGTACTAATACTAACCTTCTTTCTATTATTTAGCCTAAATATTAAGTGATTGATTGTTTAATCTAAATTAGCTAACTACTAAGCTAAAGATGTAAAGACAAAAAGAATGAATTGGGGAAATACTATTGGGAAAACTCAGTTGATTAAGATGATACCCTTAGGAAGAATCCACCTAGACTTCACTTGTTATCTAACACTGAACCAAGCGATTTATTCACTTGACTTGATTCGTAAGATTCCCTAAGTTATATTAAACCCTCTCTCGAGGTGAATAACATCTAACCCTAGATTGATTAATTGAAATCTCTTTCTAATTAAAACCCCTAGAATCGCATTAACTCGATCTATAGACTCCCATATTAGGTTTCACCCTAATCCGGCAAAATCTCGTCACCCTATCTCTAGGCACGCGATCAACTCCGCTTAATTATGCTAGATCTACTCTTAGGCAGGGACTTTTTCTCCACCATCTAAGCACATCCAACTTGAATCAATATCCTGAAAATATAAACACAAGAATTAAGCACACATAATTAAGAAAAATCAAGTATTTATCATATAGTTTAGAAAGCAATAACAAGATTCATCTAGGTTTCATCCCCTTCAGGTATTTGAAGGGTTTAGTTCATAACAATAAAAGAAAACATCTCAGAAGAATAGATAAAACAAAACATAAGAGATCCCAAAAACCCTCGAAGAAATTGAAGGAGAGATCCGCCGTCTTGAGTAGAATTCTGACTTCTTGAGATGGATCAACTGGCTATCTTCGAGTGATGCCCCAAATTTGGCCTTTCTGGCTTAGCTCCTTAGCCTAGCTAATAGCAAAAGCCCTGGCAGAAGGTTTCTGCCGAACTCCCCGCTTAAGTTGCCCTCTAGGGTGTTTATATAGACTTTGAGATGCTTTACTTGGCCCCTACATATCCTAATTCAAGTAGAATTCCTACTAAGGTGTTTGAATAGGTTTTGGAATGTGTTTCTTTACCTCTAAGTACCCTATTTCGAATGAAATTACTTTTTGCCACGATAGGGACATGGCCATGGCACATGCCCATGTGAATTGATTTCAAGCCGTGGTTGAGTCTACTGAAGAGACACGCCCGTGTGTTTTAGGGTCTAGGCTGTGTTAGAGTAAATTAGGGAGTCACGGCCGTGTGGTCTTGGGCCTAGGCCATGTCAATTTCTTCTTTGGCCCAATTTGGTCCATTTTAGGCCCGTTTCTCGTTCTTTTCATCCCTAGGTGCTTTCCTGAGTATAAAACATGAAAAGAAAGGATTAAGAGCACTTTTTTACACAATTTAGGGAATAAATCATCCAAAAGTATGCTAAATGTAGGATTAAAATATGTTACTTTTATAGTTTATCAAATACCTCCCTAACTAGCTGAGTCAGCACATCAGCTCCAGCTCGGTCATGAGACCCCGTCTTAGTTACTGGTGATGCAGGCGCCTCCCTTTCGGGTATATGCCTCGATGTTAATGATCCAGCCCTAGCACCTCGACCTCTACTATGGCCACATGTACCTCGTCGCGTCCTTTGGTACTCATCTCGATAATCTGATTAAGAGCGTTATGCATCAGCTTAGTGTTCACGTAATTGTTAACAGATGTTTTATGAAAGAACAGTAGTATGAGTAGTTTTCGCAGATCAAGTTTCCTACTATTTCAGTCTCTATAGTCTTAATTCCTATAGCTAACAGTTCAGTGTACTACCACTAACTCTAGTAGTTTTCTCCCTACAGTCATTTCATCATATAACCAAACATAAAATAAAAGGACTTACGGGTTTGGTGCCGGAGACTCTGTGTGCCATACTTCCAAAAACGGTATTTATTTTATTATTATTATTTTTTTAAACTAAATTTCAAATAAATTTTGAGAAACATTTTCGAACCCATTCCACAGTCGAGTTTTGCAATCGAGTTTTGATATCATAAAATGTAACACCCCAAACTTGGCCTAAACGTTATGACTAGATTTGGCATGTCACATAGAAGGGTTGTATAAAAACTTGCGTGTTCGTTAAAAAGTTCGTATTCTTTTTGAAACTCGAGCTCTGTTGTTTGTGAAAAACTGATTTGTCTTTATGGTTTTCTTGTAAAACGTTATTGTTATTTTTTCTAAAAACTTATTTATAATAGAAATCAGATTCAGTGAATTGTGAAGATGTGATATTTTGAAAACAATTATTGTTGTTTCATGAATACCATGTATTTATAAGTTTAACAGTTATTAATGAAAACTAAAAGAAAATAAACCAACGGCCTTATTGTAAAATATTAAGCCAAAATAAATAAACTTGAAATAAGGTAAAACTAAATTTACTAAGTTCGCGAGAAATATTCCCGATGTATGGCCACCACAGAGTCCTCCGCCGCTCCAAATCCTCTAACATTGGGGATCACTTGTAATGTTAAAATAGAGGGGTGAGTTACGAGAACTTAGTGTGTAATCCCTAGTTGGTCCCTAAGCGGGCCGAGCCCATACGAAATGACTAGGCCAAGCCCATCTGAGAAGCAAAGCTGGTAGAAGCCCTATTTAGAAACAATCTGGGCCTTAGCCCTATAAGCATTATAATGCAACAGAGTATACAACCCAACCTAATAATCCATCCGCTACACACCACCCGTACCAGCCCAACACACCTGTGGGGATTTCTAAATCGACCCACCCATCCGCTACACACCAATAAGGCAGACAAGCTGCTAATCACAGAATTTGTGGCAAAGCCACCTGAATAACAGAATTTATGTGGCATACCACCTGACAGAATATGGCAAATCCACCAGAATATGTGGTAGAGCCACTAGAGTATACTTCCTCCGATTATCAAAATCCAAATCCCATGTAGAATGTGATGTATGCAAAGCATATATCAAAAATGATGTATGAATTAAATTACCATCATAACCAGTGAAACAGAATACATACAATCATACTAATCAACCCAAAAGGTATAACAAAATCTTACCCTCTAGAGGTATTTCAATAATTTTACCCTCTAGGGGTATTTTGATAATTTACCCTCTAGGGGTATTTCGATAATTTTACCCTTCAGGGGTATTTTGGTAATTTACCCTCTAAGGGTATTTCAGTAATTTTACCCTTCAGGAGTGTTTTGGTAAATTTGCATTTAACGGCCTTTTCGAAGGCCTATTGTCGCTCGAGCAACACAGAACCCTTTATGGGTCTCTACAGAACTATTGGGCCTAAAATCTATTTTAGGCCCAAATGGGCCCACACGCTCGTGTGGCCTAAAACGCATGGTTTCAATTTCAGATTTACAGATTTCGCATTCGGGCCTATCATTTGCTAGTTTTCCAACAGTTTTGTCTAGGTGGGCCGGATAGCCCATTGGTCTGTTTTGGCTCGATCAAGCCCATTACAGCCTCGATTTCACGAGAGTGCTCGTAACACTCTCAACGAATTACCGTCATTATTCATATTTTGATTTACCACTACGAGTGCTCGTACGCTCGAGTGGTCACAGTTGTTGACCTTTCAGCTTTTCGGCTTTTGGCCGATTCTCAAAACATCACAAGCATTCATCGTCGAAATGGGTGTGAGATTACACACCTGATTTGGAATTGTCGGAATAACTACCCCTTGTTGCCCCTAAGATAACAATGATCCATAGTTAATCTTACTTCTCAAAGAATTCATAACTCAAATTTACCACACTACTCGAATCACTTACCACAAGATGTGATCCCCTCTTACAGAATACTAGTATTCGGCTTTACTCCTTGGCTACTGAAATGAGTTCCTAAAACAATTAATCGATGAACCCAAAAAGTTAGCCTCAAATCAACATTCAGCCCCTCCACAAGAGTGAAGGAAAATGATGTCATCTCCACCAAATAGGGTCACAAGAAAAACACTTACCATCAAAATTTAAGAGGTATATGAACAACTTCACCCTTACCGAAACCAACGTTAACGATCTTCACCCTTTGCTTGCTAGAGAATTCGGCCTAGCCCCCCTCTGGGAAGAGTGTTTGACTTAGCTTAATAGAAGAAGAAGTAAGATGTCACGGGAATGAAAGAATGTTACGTTCGGTCCAGGAAGAAAAGAATAAGTGAGGAAGAAAGAAAGAGTGAAGGCAAAGACTTACCAAATTCGGTCAGAGAGGAGATATAGGTAATCCACCTAAAATAATCGGGAGAAAAGATCGAGAAGGAGATACACGAGTGGTCAGTTTTCTACAGATTCGGCTAACACTCAAATGAGGAAAAGAAATGAAGAAAAAGAGTGTACGAAGGGAATACAAGAGAATGTACAAAACAGAGAACCCGAAATGTCTAAGGAGAATGCCTAAAATGAAAAAAATGCTAAGAACCACTAGAGAATTTTAGCACACACCAAAAGGTTTCGATTTTTCTTCTTCGCTACCCACCAAATGCCGAATTTCCTTGCCAAAATCAATCCCTAGTCGAATTTCTCCACTCCACACACCCCACATTCGGCAAACCACTACCTCTCACCCTCAAATCCCTTGATTCACTCCATATTTTTCTCCCCAACATCCTCTCTATCACCCATTCAAATGGTTTGACCAAGTCACCAACCTCCAAGGCAAAGTTCTGACTGAACTCTACTTCTTCCATCCAGCTAACACAAAATTAGAAGCCTTGATTTGCCAACTGTGGGATTTGAACCTCTAACCTCCTTGCAATTCCCTTGACGCCACACCACCTTGCCATATGCTCCACTTGTGTCTTAAAACATGCACAACTAAAGATAAGTCTATAGCCAAAGTCTAAATCCATTTAAAAATATAATCTAAAAGAAATGCAAGTGCCAAGACTTGAACCTTGGATCCCCTTGCTTCCCTGTGGCTTCACTCCCTTGTTCCCTAAGTGGCATCATTTAGCCACTACACCACAAGCTCTTTTTGTGACATTTCTCTCCATATTTTATTCTTAAAGCATACCTACTAACTCATAGGGTATTATTCACCTAAAATCAAAATTTTCCAAAAGCCCAAGTTTGATCCCAAGACTTTATAGAAGTCTTCTAACCTTCAAAATCACTCACCTAATAGGCCAAACTTGCATTAGTGTCATTCTCTTGTTCCCAAAAATTTTAATAACTCCCATAGCCAAGGCCCAATGGGCCTAATTCTACTAGGCCCAAATTCGGGTCGTTACACCAACCCTACACTCCTGTGGAGATTAAATCAACCCCCCATCCCTACACTCCTTATGTAGCATTGGTTACGACACTAACCAATATTGCAGCGTAGCTGCCAGTAACAATATATGTGGCAAAGCCACTAGTAACAGAATTGCAGCAGAACTGCCAATAATTATATTTGTGGCAAAGCTACCAGTAATAGTACACTTCCTCCATAACAGTATCCCAACCCCATGCAGTATGTCATGTATGCAGTATGCCATGCTTAAAATCAATCATATCATTCACAGTTAAGTCAATCAAACCATAGTCATACAATCACAGTCAAATCAGTCAAATCATAGCACAAGTCAGTCATTTACCCTCGATGGGCAAAATAGTCATTTACCCTATAGGGGCATTACGGTCATTTTACCTACCTTAGGGTCTCGGCACAATTAACAACCTTTTCAAAGGCCTACAGTCGCCTTGAGCGACACATATAATCCATTTGGTCAAAATAGTGTAAATGGGCTCAAAGCCCACTATTCGGCCCAAATGGGCCCATACACTCGTGTGGCCCACTTGGCCCAAATTCAATCACGTTTATGTGATCTACATAGCCCAATTCAGTTTCCACCACTTTTTATAAATTTTATTCGTGTGGGGCCCACGAGCCTATTAGGCCCACATGGGGCCCATAATGGCCCAAGTGCACGAGAACACTCGTGGTGGCCTCTTCAGTCTACCGCCCATGGTTGTGGGCTCAATTTTTCCACAAGAGCGTTCACATGCTCGTGAAGCCTCAAATGTCAAAGTTTTGACTTTTTGGCTTTTGCCGACTCACAGAAACGATAGTGTGACTACACACCTGATTGCGAAATGTGTGAATGACCCACGAGAACTCCAACCTACATTCAATCAAGGCAGTCCATTAATCACTTGTTAATCGGGTTAATCGAATCCCAATCAACTTATCAAAAATAGCCTCTACCGAAAATACTTGTCCAACAGATTACCTCTCCTTTGACTAGATCAGTCAGTTGTGGTTTGCCCACTTGATCTAGAGATTGGTGCAGCCACCCAGCCGCAGCCCTGTGAAAAATCTCGAACAACTGAAACTTTACACTGCTTAAATTTGGGGGCAGAGGCTACGTGCCTATCTCAGCTGGCACCATTCCTGATCCTCCTTCAGAATGGCTACTACTCGCCATACATCGAAAACCTCCATTTCTCTTCTAGAAATTTTAAAACCCTAAGAACAAAATAAGCGTGGCTTGGAAACATAGTGCTAATGAAATAACTCACTTGGAAAAAGTTAGAAGACTTACCAAAATTGATGATGATGAAATCGGTTGGAATAGTTTAGGTATATTCGGCCAAGCACAATAGGAAATATGATAAATTGAACGTACACAAAAAGCCTTATGAAGAATTTGACTATGATTGGAAGAGAGTGGAAAGCAGAGAAGAAAAAGATGGAGAGTAGGTTCGATTTAAAAGGAGGCCGAGAGGAGAAGGATTAGAAGGAAAAGAAGAAGTAGAACTAAGAGTGAGAGAGGAAAAGGATTTCGGCAAAGCAAAAAAAGGAAAAGAAACAAAAAGAAGGTTACCTATTCAGAATTGTAGGAAGGAGAAAAGTAGTGGAAATTTTTTCACTTTAATAGCTAAAACGGAAACCTGAAAGGAACCCCGAATGGTAGAAAAATCTCAAAGAACATTCGGCACCTTCCTTTCAACCCTCTCAAAATCGAACAAAGAATTGCCTCTGTGCCGAAAAATGCTCCCTCACTTCCCCTTAGCCGAATTTCACTAAGACTTAGAGTCTTAATCAGCCACAACACCCTACCAACCTTTCATTTTTGGATTTCCTTGATTTTCTCCCCAATCCCCTCCTTGATTTGCTCCACAAAACCCTCCAACACCAATTCAAACTTCACATGAAAGAGTTTTGGTCTAACTCCACTACTCATGCTGCAAGGAAATAAAATAAATACTCCCTTGTGCATTATGAGACTCAAACTTGAGCTCCCTTGCAACCTTGAACATGCCACTTACCACTGGACCACAAACTCCTCTTGTGTCATAAAACAAGCATTATTACTAATAAGGCCTAATGCCAGTGTCCAGGTTCATTTTTCACACACTCCATACACACCCAAATCATTTAGCCATTAAAGCAAAAGAGTAATTTGGGTCATTTCTCTTGCACACATAAATATTTATGTGTAGTCTTCTAGCTGATCCCACACTCAAGGTCCATTCCTTCTAGTCCCAAATTTGGGGCGTTACAGAATTCAAGTGGACCCGAGTAAAATTTCAGCAATTGTTGATTGGAAATCGCCAAGGAACATATTCGAGGTTAGAAGTTTTCTGGGCCTAACTAATTATTATAGACTGTTTGTCAAAGGATTTCCATGATAGCTACTCCGATGATGAAGCTATTGCAAAAAGATGTGAAGTTTGAGTGGACAGAAAAGTGCCAACAAAGTTTTTAGAAATTGAAGGCATTGTTGACTGAGGCTCCAATTTTAGTACAACCCGAATCGAGAAAAGAATTTGTGGTCTATAGTGATGCATCCCTGAATGGATTGGGTTGTGTACTCATGCAAGAAGGCAGAGTAATAGCTTATGTGATAAACCGTAATATATACATATTTTAATCGCATATTTAGCATACTTTTGGATGATTCATTCCCTGAATTGTAGAATTTGGTGCTCCTAATCCTTTAATTTCATGTTTTATACTTAAGAGAGCACAGGAGGATGAAAAGAACGAAAAATGGGCCAAAAATGGAGAAAATGGGCTAAAGTACGAAATACATACACTGGGCCCGAGACACACGATCGTGCCTCTTTAGCAGATCCGACCACGACCTGGATTCGATTCACACAGTCGTGCCACACGGGCGTGTCCCTACCGTGACCTATTTGAATTCTATTCAGAATAGGGTACTTAGAGGCAAAGAAAGACATTTCAAAAGCCTATATAAACACCCTAGAGGCCAACCTAAAAAGGGGCGTCCAGGTAGGTCGAGGAGCCAAGCCAGAGAGGCCAAATTGTGGGATTTACTCAAAGAAAGCTAGTTCATTCATCTCAAGAAGCGGAATCATACTCAAGACGGAAGATCTTCCCTTTAATTTCCTTCAGGGGGTTTTGGGGTTTTCTTTATTTTTTTATATTTTCTTCTGAGATGTATTCTTTCATGATTATGAACTAAACCCCTTAAATACCTGACGGGGATGAAACCTAAGACGGATCTTGTTATTGTTTTCTAAACTATATGATAAATACTTGATTTGTTCTTGACTATGTGTTCTTAATTCTTCTTTGATATTTCAGGATATTGATTCAAGTATTGATGCCCTTAGGCAGATGAAGAATTTTCCCTATTTAAGAGTAGATCTAGTATAGTTAAGCGGAGTTGATCGCAACCGCAGAGATAGGATAACAAAATCCCGGATTATGGTCAAACCTAATATGGGAGTCCATAGATCGAGTTAATTCAATTGTAGGGGTTTTAATTAGAAAGAGATTTCAATTAATCAACCTAGGGTTAGATGTTAGTAGCCTTGATAAACCATAAAATGAACATATTTTAATCCCATATTTAGCATACTTTTGGATGATTTATCCCTTTAATTATGGAAAAAGGTGCTTCTAAATCTTTATTTTCATGTTTTATATTCAGGAGAGTACCGGAGGATGAAAAGAATAAGAAATGGGCCGAAAAATAAAAAAATGGGCCAAAGCATGAAATTTCCAAGGCCTGGGCCCAAAACCATATAGTCGTGCCCCGTAAGAAGAGCCGACCACGGCCTAGATCCTGAAATGCACAGCCGTGCCTCATCAACAGGTTGGACCACGGCCTGGCGTCGAATCACTACGGGCGTGTGCCATGGGCGTGGCCCTACCATATTAAAGAAGAATTCTATTCGGATTAGGATACTTTCGGGCCATGTAAGGTATCTCGAAGTCTATATAAACACCCTATGAGGCAACTTAAAGGGGGGTTCGACAAGAGTTTGACAGAAGCCTTCTGTCAGGGCTTTTCGGGCATTCAGCTAGGCCAAAGAGCTAAGCCAGAGTAGTTAAATTTTGGGATTTACTCGAATAAAGCTAGTTGATTCATCTCAAGAAGCCGGAGTTATACTTAAGACAGAGGAACTCTCATTCAATTCCTTTAGGGGGTTTTAGGGTTTTCTTTATGTTTTGTTTTATATTTTCTTCTGAGATGTTTTCTTTTACAATTATGAACTAAACCCTCAGATACTTGAGAGGGATGAAACCTAAGGCGAATCTTGTTATTGTTATAAAAATGTATGATAAATACTTGATTTGTTCTTAACTATGTGTTCTTAATTCTTTTTTTGGTATTTCTGGGATATTGATTCAAGCATTTATGCTTTTAAGAAGAGGAGGAATAGACCTCATTTAAGAGTAGATTTAGCATAGCTAAGCGGAGTTGAACGCAAACCCAGAGATAGGATGATGTAAATTTGCCGGATTAGGGTCAAACCTAATATAGGAGTCCATAGATCGAGTTAATGCAATTCTAGGGGTTTTAATTAGAAAGAGATTTCAATTAATCAACCTAGGGTTAGACGTTAGTAACCTCGAGAGAGGTATTAATGTAAATTAGGGAATCTTACGGATCAAGTCAAGTGAATAAATTGTCCGGTTCAGAGTTAGATAACAAGTGAAGTCGAGGTGGATTCTTCCTATGGGTATTGTCTAATTCAATCGGTTTTCCCTCAAGTCCTTCCCCAATTTCCTCTTTGTCTTAGCATATTTAGCTTAGTTAATTAGTTAATTTTAGATTAGATAAAATTCCCTTAATTCGTAGGCTAAATAATAGAAAGAGAGTTAATATTAGTACTTTTGATTCCTTTAGGTTCGACAATCCGATTTTGCTGCTAGTTATACTACTGTTCGATAGGTGCCCTTGCCTCCATCGTTGTCTTAGTTAGTTTCTAGGTTCGATCATTCTTTTTATAAATCATTAAGACTCGACAGACATGATCAAGTTTTTGGCACCATTGCCGGGGAACTGAAATATTAAGAACGCTCAATTTTTATTACTTTAGCCATATTATATTTTATATTTCTACAATTAAATTTTATTTTTACTTTTCTAAATTTTGTTTTTCTTTTTCTCTTTTCCTAGCAGGTACCTCTAGTTTATGACTAGAAGGAAACCGACAGGACCATTACTTTATGACATGATATTGAAGGAACCGTATGCACAAATCGTAGAGAAGTAAGGCGAGGCTTAGATTACATACAAGAAGAGCAAGAGGACGAAACTAACACCACCGAAAGTGATGAGAATAATCCACTAACTCAGGAGGTGGCCGATCATCATGCTCCTTGAACTATATATGATTATGCTAAACCTAATTTAACAGGAGCTAAATCAAGTATTGTTAAGCCTGCTATAGCCACTAATAATTTTGAATTAAAACCTAACACTATACAAATGATTCAACAGTTTGATCAATTTGATGGTTTGTAGGACGAAAACTCAAATACTCATTTAGCTAATTTTCTAGGATTTTGTGATACCTTCAAAATAAATGGCGTTTCTGATGATGCCATTCATCTTCGGTTATTTCCTTTTCTTTGAGAAATAAAGCCAAACAGTGGTTACATTTTCTTCCATGAGGATCAAACACTACATGGGACCAAATGAACGAAAAATTTTTATTGAAATATTTTCCACCAGCCAAAACGATCAAATTAAGGAATGATATCTCTTCTTTTATGCAGATGGATTTAGAAACATTATACGACGCATAGGAGAGATACAAAGATCTGTTAAGAAGGTGCCCACACCATGGTTTACCCTTGTGGTTCTGAGTCCAAACTTGTTACAACGGTGTGAACCCTACAACTGGCGATTAATTGACTCAAAGAATTAGGAACCCTAAATAATAAAACTCACAAGCGGCTTATGAATTCATAGAGAGATGTCTTTGAATAACTATCAGTGGCAAGTTACAAGGACAAAGCCAACCAACGCTGCCGGAGTTTTCAATCTCGACACAGTCACCATGCTATCAAATCAGGTAGAGATGATGAATAAAAAGATTGATGGTTTATGTGGTTCTTTGCAGTTACATCCAGTTATGCAATGTGATTCAATTCTAGGAGGTATGGAAAATCCTAAGTACCCACCCTACAATCCGGGCATGGAAAGCAAACAATTAAATTATACGGGTAACAATTTTAGACCTCAAAATAACCCTTATAGTAATACTTATAATCTAGGTTGGAGGAACCACCCCAATTTCTCGTGGGGTGGCCAAGTATATCAAAGACAACAACCACCCCTCCAAACTTCCAACAACAGTCCTACCCACAGGAAAAGAAGTCGAACCTTGAAGAGATGCTGACAAAATTTATAGCGTGTATCAAACTCGATTTCAAAACACCGAGACAACACTTAAAAATCAACAAGCATCGATTAAAGGAATCGAGAACCAGTTAGGGTAACTCACAAAGCTAACTCTGAACGACCACTAGGTAGCTTGTCAAGTAACATTGAGACTAATCCCAATGAGCAAATTCAAGCCATAACAGCTCATGATAGTGAAAGGTTAGTAGAATCTAAATCTGAGCCAAGGCAAGAACCTGTGGTAAGTGAAGGTAAGATTAAGGTAAGCCAAGAAAAGCCAAAATTGGTAATTAAAGAATACAAACCTCGTATACCTTACCCCAATGCGTGAAGGAAGATGACACAGAAGAATAGTTCGGTAAGTTCCTCAAACTCTTAAAGAAATTACATATTAACTTACTGTTTCTTGAAGCTCTTTTGCAGATGCCAGATTCAAGAAAATTTTTAAAAGAGCTCTTAATGAACAAGCAAAAGTTAGACGAGGAGCTATATGTGGAACTAAACGCAATGTGCTCGGCAATGTTACAGAACAGATTACCACAAAAATTAAAAGATCCAGGGAGTTTTACAATTCCATGTTTAATTGGTAGTTTATCTGTTGAGAATGCTTTAGCCGATTTAGGGGCAAGCATCAATGTTATGCCATCTAAAATGTTTAAGCAGCTAGGTCTAGGGAAACCCAAGCAAACTAGGATGAGTATTCAACTATCTGATAAGACTATTCGCATCCCTAAGGGTATAACTAAAGATGTACTAGTTAAAGTTGACAAATTCATATTCCCCGTAGACTTCGTTGTTTTATATATGAATGAAGACAATAGTATCCATTAATTTTAGGAAGACTTTTTCTAGCAACCGCCAGATCTAAAATTGATGTTAGCACAGGTGAACTCATACTTCGTGTAGGTGATGAATCAATCAGTCTTCAAGCTCTCGACTCAACTAGGACATCGAGTGAGAAAGGTGAGGACGTAAATTCCCTTGATAAGCATTTAGTTAAACTCTCTTTTCAGGAAACATCAAAGAACTACACTACAGAGCAAGATCCTACAGCTCGTACCAACAAGGAAATATCTCATGAGGAACGACGACTTCAGACCGATGAGCTAGATGAGTGGGAGATACATTTCAAAGAGAAATCAAACTCACACGAAGTGAAATCGAAGGAACCCCCAGAAGAACTTAAAGGAACATCAAATCATTTCAAAATAGGAGATCAGGTACTATTAGATAAAACAGACTCACGAATCGCTACATCAAACCTGAAGACAAACAAGATCCCTTTACAGTACTTAATATTTTCCCTTACGGAATAGTCGAGGTAAGTAATTCTACATTCGGTACTTTTAAAGTAAACTCTACTTGACTCAAACTATATAATGATAGCATGAAAAAGGATTTTTCACTCCTTAAACCACCGTGAAGGTACGAATGAGAAGTAAGTCTAGCTCAAGACTTTAAACTAGCGCTTCTCGGGAGGCAACCCAAGCACTAACCCTATTTATTTTCATTTCTTTTTCTTTTAGCACCTAACTACAGACCAACCAAGTTAATGAAGTGCAGATCTTCACACCACATGGCCTTCCACATGGCCGTGGCCGTGGCCGTGTGTATTCTACGAATTTTTGTATTGACATGGCAGAGATAGTATGAGATGGGACGAGAAAAATATCTTTTGATCACGGACTCACCTAACACCACGGTCGTGAGACATAGTCGTGGCTGACACTGTTGAACCAACACAGGCGTGACAACTTAAATACCAGGCATGGGAGAATCAATTGAACAACCACACGGCCGTGCGACATGGTCGTGTAACACAACATGTCCACAATACACGGGCGTGGGGATGTACCAGAGCTAAAAATTTCTATTTAAAACACCCCTCCCCCCTTCTCACCCATTCCCTATCCACTCCCTACTTCCCTCCATCTTCACTCTCTTCCTTCTTCACTCCACAAAAGTCTCAATCTATGCTCCAATAATGTCGAAGAAACGGAAAGATCCGAGTCCTCTTTCCCTGTGCGAGACCAATCAACATAAGTTTATGTCGACCGCTTCATTAACTCGACAAGCCAAGGGTCTTTGAGACCATTTAACTTTTATTTTACTTCTCTCTTCTCCTTTATTTTCCTTTTCTTTATTTTTCATATATTAAATTTAGTTTATTTTGTTTTAGTTTCTTGGTTTTAGGTTCTAAAGGCTGCTAGGGAATCATAACACCTCAGCCTCAGAAACTACACCCACCTCGCGAACCATCTACCAATAAGGACTTTTCAGTCCAATCATCTTTTCTTTTAGTCTTATTTTAATTCTTATTTTCTTTCTTGTTATCTTTATTTACTTTAATTATATAATTAGTATAATTTAAATTATTATTATTATTTCCTGGCTAACTCTTCACGAGGTTCTCAATTTCTTCATCTAGCACAAGAAGTAGAGGCGCCCCCTCCAACTTATCTTTCATCTACGAATCAAGTTTACACACTTCCAACTCAAGGAATCCATCCAAAAATTCAGGAAGTTTCACCTCTCTCCCTCTCTTTTGATTTTCTTATTTTATGATTATTATCTATCTTTGTACATTGAGGGCAATGTATGTGGGGTGAAAATTATTTAGAAAAAGTACCTAACTTTTTGCATTATTCTCAAATCCTTGAATGATATTCTGTCTTGAAGTAATTTTCTCATATCACTAATTAGAATAAAATTCCTGTTAATTCATGATTTTTATTGATATGTTTTAGATTAAGTCATTGATAATTGTGCAATGATGAATTAAACTTCAAGATACTAGAGAATCAAGCATGATGAGTCTTTTTTTAAAAAAAATTCTGTTAGGCTATCTACCTGAATCTAAATTCTTACCTTGAAGTTTGAAATCTACAAGGTTGACCTCAAAATACCCATAATTTTTGTGAGATTTTGAGCCTTTTAGAGCATACACTCTTTTCGTGCTCACTTTATTGATTATGAGTGTGTCAACATTGATTTGTTATTCTAGAACTTGCTTCGATTATACATGTCAAGACCACATTATTGATTTGATATACAGAGATGATTAAGACACCTAGGATTTAACCCACTTACTCCACTAAAAGCCTACCTCATAATTGACCCTAGTGAACCCTTTGATCCTAACAACCCTTTTATTGACTCAACCCACTAATATTAACCCGAAAACCCATCTTGTATTTGTTATCACCATTCCTTTTAACCACCCTTCTATCGAGACTTGTTTTGATCGGTTTGCTAATTATATTATTTGTTGTTAAAGTTTTATCTTACAATGTTTTGGTATTTCAAAAAAAAAAAATCAAAGTATATTCATTATTAGTTTTGTGATTAAGCAAGCCTATACGTTTAATTTCAACATCTTGAAAAAGAAGCTCATATTTTTAGTATTACAAATTTTTCAATTGATGTAATTATTCAGGTTATTAGCTAGTTAGGTAATTTGTCAATTCAATCTCAATTGTAACCCTTTTAATTCAGCCTTTATCCACACCGTTAACCTAAGCCCCGTTACAACCCTTTTTAAAGACCTTTTGATTTGTGTATCGTCTCATTTTACAGTGGTGGAGATTTGATTTTCATGCAAGCCTATGGGATTAACCTTTCATGTTTGACTGATGAGTGCTTAATTTTTGAAACTTAAACACCTTAAGTGATTTGAGTGAATCTTTAGTGAGGATGTCTGATAAACCGTAAAAGTAACATATTTTAACCCTATATTTAGTATGCTTTTAGGATGATTTAGCCCTGATTTATGTAAAAAGGTGCTTTTAATCCTTTCTTTTCATATTTCTACTCAGGAAAGCACCTGAGGACGAAAAGAACAAGAAACGGGCTTAAAACAAGCCAATTTGGGCCAAAGAAGAAAATAGACACGGCCTAGACTTCAAGCCACATGGTCGTGCTTCGATAATTAACTAAGACACGGCCATGCCACGATTTACATAGCCATGCCCCAATCGACAGAATCGAGACACGGCCCAACCACGATTTATACGGGTGTGTTCCATGGCCATGCCCCTGTTACGGGAGAGAGCAATTTCACTCGAATTTGGATACTTAGAGCCAAAGAAACACTTTCCAAAGCTTATTCAAATACCGAGTAAGAAGCAGACTTAAATTAGGACATTTAGAGGCCAAGTAAAGCATTCCAAGAGCCTATATAAACACCCTAAGTGTATCCTGAAAGGGGGCGGTGAGCTAGGCCAAGGAGCCGAGCTAGAAGGATCACATTTGTAGGAATCACTCGGAGATAGCTAGAAGATCCATCTCGAAGAGCCGAAAATCTACTCAAGACGGCGGATTTCTCCTTCAAGTCCTCTAGGGGGTTTTAGGGATTTCTTATGTTTTGTTTTATCTTTTCTCTTGAGATGTTTTTATTCATTATGAACTAAACCCTTCAGATACCTGAAGGGGATGAAACCTAGATGAATTTTTTATTATTTTCTAAATTATATGATAAATACTTAGTTTGTTCTTAATTATGTTGCTTAATCCAAATCTGATGTGCTTAGGTGGAGGAGGAATAGACCCTGCTTAAGAGTAGATCTAGCATAATTAAGCGGAGTTGATCGAACGCCTAGAGATACGGTTATGAGATTTTGTCGAATTAGGGTGAAACCTAATATGGGAATCCATTGATCAATTTACTGCTATTCTAGGGGTTATTATAAGTGAACGAGAGTTCCACTAATTAACCTAAGGTTAAACGTTATTCACCTCGAGAGAGTTTAATATAGGTTAGGGAGTCCTACGGATCAAGCTAAGTAAAGAAATCATATGATTCAGTAATAAGTAACAAGTGAAGTCTAGGTGGATTCTTCCTGAGGGTATCATCGTAATCAATTGAGTTTCTTCAAGTTATTTCCCAAATTCATTCTTTTTGTCTTTGCGTCTTTAGCTTACTAGTCGTTAAACTAGATCAAGCAATCACTCCATATTTTAGGCTAAATAATAAAAAGAAAGTTAGTATTAGTACTTTAGTTCCTTTGGGTTTGATAATTCGGTCTTGCCTAAGCTATACTACTGTTCGATAGGTACACTTGCCTTTAAGTCGTTGTCAGAGTTAGTTTCCAAGTTTCCAGGTTTGATCATTCTATTTATAAATTTTAAAGCTCTGATTTCAGCGATGAAGTTTTTGGCGCCATTGCCAGGGAACTAAAATATTAAGAAAACTCTATTTTTATTACTTTAGCCATTATTTTATTTCGCAATTTACTTTATTGCATTATTTTTTTCTAAATTTTATTTTTCTTTCCTTTTCCAAGTAGGTACCTGTAGTTTATGACTAGATGGAACCCGACAGGACCTCTAGTATACGATAGTGAAATTGAACCTACCGCTCGGAGAAATCGCAGAGAAATTAGGCGAGTTCTAAATTACACAGAAGAAGAGCGAGAAGACAGATCCAATCCTACTGAAGGGATAGACGAGAATATTCCACCACGAGATGTGGCGGATGCTCCACGCACTATGTATGATTATGCTAAACCCAATTTGACAGGAGTAGAATCTAGTATTGTTAGGCCTGCTATAGCTGCTAATAATTTTGAATTAAAGCCTAATACAATACAAATGATTCAACAATTTGTTCAATTTGATGGTTTGCGGGACGAAGACCGAACACTCATATAGTAAATTTTTAGAGAGTTCTGTGATACTTTCAAAATAAATGGCGTTTCTGATGATGTCATTCGTCTTCGGTTATTTCCCTTTTCATTAAAGAATAAAGCCAAGCAGTGGTTGAACCCCTTACCACGAGGGTCAATCACTACATGGGAACAAATGACCGAAAATTTTTATTAAAATATTTTCCACTGGCCAAAACGGCTAAATTACTGAATGATATTTCTTCTTTTGTGTAGATGGATTTAGAGACATTATACGATGCATGGGAGAGATACAAAGATCTCTTGAGGAGATGTCCACACCACGGACTACCATTATGGCTTCAAGTCCAAACCTTCTACAATGGTGTAAATCCCTCAACAAGACAACTAATTGATTCAACCGCCGGTGGAACCTTGAATAATAAAACTCCTGAAGCAGCCTACGAATTCATGGAAGAGATGCCGTTGAATAATTATCAGTGGCAGGTTACAAGGACAAAATCGACAAAATCAGTCGGAGTCTACAGCATTGATGCAGTAACCATGCTATCAAATCACGTAGAGATGATGAATAAAAAGCTTGACAGTTTATGTTCTTCGCAGGTACACCCAATCATGCAGTGCAACGCAAGTGGAACTGTGGCAAATCCTGAGTACCCACCCTACCAACCGGACGCAGAGAATGAATATATGAACTATATAGGTAATAATTTTAGATCTAATAACAATCCTTATAGTAATACTTGCAATCCAGGTTGGAGGAACCACCCAAATTTTTCATGGGGAGGCCAAGGTAATCAAAGATAACAACCTCCTTCAAATTTCCAAAATCAGCCATATCTGCAAGATAAGAAGCCAACCCTCGAAGAAATGCTGACAAAATTCATGGCAGACACAGAAAATAGTTTCCAAGATACTGAGAGAACATTCAAAGATCAACAAGAGTCAGTTGAAAAACTTACTGAGTTATTCAGGGAGCTCACTAAGTCGATTGGACTACTTACTAAGATGATCTATGAAATAAGGGTAGGGATTTTTTCTAAAGAAACAGAATAGGTGAAAGTAGTTACACTAAGAAGTGGAAAGGAATTAGTGGAATCCAAGAAACAAATTCCACACGAAGATAAGAGATGAGAGAGTTGAGGATGTAAATCCAGTACGCAAAGGAAGTAAACTACCAATCCCATATCCAGCAAGGATAAAAAAGGAATGACTAGATGCCCAATATGGTAAGTTCCTTGAACTTTTTAAACAAATACATATTAACTTACCTTTTGTTGAAGCTATTTCACAGATGCCGAAATATACAAAATTCTTAAAGGAACTCTTGACGAATAAAAGGAAGCTTGAAGAAGTATCGACGGTGGAACTTAATGAAGAATGCTCAGACATCCTCCAGAACAAGTTACCAACCAAATTAAAAGACCCATGAAGCTTTACTATTCCTTGTTTAATTGGTAGCCTAAATATTAAGAAAGCATTAGCTGATCTAGGTACCAGTATTAATCTAATGCCTTACAAAATGTTTAAACAATTCACTCTTGGGGTACCAAAAGCCACTAGGATGAGTATTCAATTGGCCGATAGATCCATTAAATATCCTAGAGGAATTATCGAAGATGTTTTAGTAAAAATTGATAAATTTATTTCCCTGTTGATTTTGTTGTGTAGACATTGAAGAAGACATTAATGTTCCTTTAATTCTAGGACGTCCTTTTTTAGCCACTGCTAGAGCCGTTATTGATGTAGGTGATGGTAAACTTGCATTAAGGATAGGTGATGAAGAAATTATGTTTCAAATTTATGATGCCATGTGATATTCTAAGGAGCAAAATGATTCCTGTTATTTTATTGATACTACTAATCATATCATTCAAAATTTATTGTAGGAAATTATACATGACGACACAATGGAACTGTGCCTGACTCAAGAAGAGGGGGAAGAAAATGAAGGCGATGAGATGAATTTGAATACATCGTCATTCAGGCAAGTGAAAGAAGAAAGCATTGAAAACAATGACGGAAAAAAATAGAAATCCTCCATTGATGAGCCACCCAGTCTGGAATTGAAACAATTACCAAAACACTTAGAATATGCATTCCTTGGGGACAATTCTATGCTACCGGTAATTATCTCTTTAGAATTAGAACCTAAAGAAAAAGAGGAGTTGATAAAGGTACTAAGAGAACATAAAAAAGCCATAGCTTGGAAAATACCCACCGATATAAAAGGTATAAGCCCATGAAAGAAGTAGTCAAAGCCGAGGTAATTCTACACCCACCAAATTTTAATGGAAGAAGAATACAAGTACCTAATGAGAAGAATGAATTAATCCCACAAGAACAGCTTACAAGATGGAGAGTATGTATAGATTATAGAAAGCTCAATGATGCTAAATCCCAACATGAAAGAAGTAGTCAAAGCCGAGGTAATTAAACTTCTAGATGCAAGAATAATTTATCCTATTTGACGCTTGCTTATCGAGGATGCCTTTGGATTATGTAATGACTTGGGTAAGTCATGTTGGCAATCTTTGATGAACTCGTGGAAGATATCATGGAGGTATTCATGGATGATTTCTCGGATTCGTAATTCTTTCAATCTTTGCCTTAAAAATTTAAAACGAGTTGTAATGAGATGTGAGAAAACCAACCTTGTTTTGAATTGAGAAAAATGTCACTTTATGGTTAGAGAAGGAATTGTATTAGGCATAAGATTTCTAGTAAAGGGATTGAGGTAGATAAAGCGAAGGTTGAAACTATAGAAAAATTACCTCCCCCTAGTTCAGTTAAGGCTATTAGAAGCTTTTTAGGACATGCATGGTTTTATAGAAGATTTATTAAAGATTTTTCTAAAATAGCTAAGCCTTTGACAAAATTACTAGAAAAAGATGTTCCTTTTAATTTCAATCAGGAATGTTTAGATGCATTTAATGTCCTTAAAGATAAATTAATAAATGCTCCGATTATAATTGCCCTTGATTGGAACTTACCCTTTGAACTAATGTGTGATGCAAGTGATTTTGTAGTAGGTGCAATTTTGGGACAACGAAGACACAAGCATTTTCAGCTAATTTACTACGCTAGCAGAACATTAACACCCGCACAAGAAAACTACATCAGTACAGAGAAAGAATTGCTAGCTATAGTTTTTGCTTTTGACAAATTTAGACAGTATTTAATATTGTCTAAAGTTTTCGTTTACACTAACCATTCGACTCTTTGTTATCTTTTAAACAAACCTAATGCAAAACCCAGACTCATATGATGGATTTTACTCTTACAAGAATTCGACTTGGAAATACAAGATAAGAAGGGAGCCGAGAATCTTACAGTGGATCACCTGTCTAGACTTGAAAATTTACACACCAAAGAGCTCAATGAAAGTGAAATAAATGATTCATTTCCCGAAGAACAACTCTTTTCTATAACACATTCTGAGGTACCATGGTTTGCAAATATTGCGAATTATTTAGCAGCTAATATCTTGCCAAGAAAATTAACACATCACCAAAAGAAGCGATTCTTTGCTGATGTGAAAAATTATTTTTGGGAAGATTCTTTTCTTTTCTGTATATGTGTAGATTAGGTAATTCGAAGATGCGTTACGAAAATAGAAGCAAGCAAAATCCTGGAGCATTGCCATTCAGGACCCTCAAGAGGACACTACAGTAGTATTAAGACAGCACACAAAATACTCGAATCAGGTTTTTATTGGCCCACTCTATTTAAAAACACCAACAGGTATGTTGCCTCATGTGATAGATGCCGAAGAATAGGTAATATTTCTAAACGTGATGAAATGCCTCAAACATATATGTTGTCATGTGAAATATTTGATGTATGGGGTATAGATTTTATGGGACCATTCCCTAGTTCATTTGGAAACAAGTACATCCTAGTGGCAGTTGATTATATGTCAAAATAGGTTAAAACGGAAGCTTTTCCTACAAATGATGCCAGGGTAGTAGTTAAATTTCTCAAAAAATTGTTCTCCCGATTTGGAACACCAAGAGCTATCATTAGTGATAGGGGTACTCATTTCTATAATACCCAATTCGAAAGAGTCCTAAAGAAATATGGAGCATACCACAGGACAGCTATCCCATATCACCCCCAAACCAGCGAGCAAGTTGAAGTAGCAAACTGAGAACTTAAGCGCATTCTAGAAAAAACAGTTGAATCAAATAGAAAATATTGGGTAGTTAGAGTAGATGATGCTTTATGGGCATATGGAACAGCTTTTAAAACACCTCTAGGGACATCCCCATACAAACTTGTATAAGGAAAAAGCAGTCATCTACCATTTGAGTTAGAACACAAAGCTTTTTGGGCCATAAAGTTTTTAAATTTTGATATTAGAAGCTGCAGAAAGAGAAGAATGATCTTGAGATAAATGAATTTGGACGAGTAGAGAAAGGAAGCCTATGAAAACTCAAAACTGTACAATGAAGCAACAAAGCGACGCCACGATGCAAGTCTTAAGAGATCAAAACAATTCGAGGTAGGGGACCTAGTCCTACTATACAACTCAAGGCTTAAACTATTTCCGGGAAAGCTGAAATCAAGATGGTCAGGCCCATTTATGATCAAAACAATTTTTCCATACCGCACCATCGAGGTAACTCATCTCACTAAAGGTACATTCAAGGTAAATGGTCACCGACTTAAAATTTATAATGGTGCAGATTTTGGAGATATAAGAGAGGAGCTTATGCTTCATGAGCCTTCTTTTAGAACCGAAAATAGGGAAAGTCTAGCTTAAGACTATAAAACAAGCGCTTCCTCAGGAGGTAACCCGCACTAACATGATTTATCTAAACATTATACTTTTAACTTTAAGCATCTTAACGCCATCAGTATGATTAAAGCACAAGTTTCATAGACCACACGGCCTTACACACGGGCGTGCCCATAGTCGTATGGAGCCCACGAGATAAAACACGGGCACTCTTATGGCCGTGTATGACAAAAGGTAAAACTTTTATCGACACAGGAAGGACACGGTCGTGCCTCACGACCGTGCTAAGATACTAACTTCCTAGAAATGGCCAGGACACGACCATGCTTCACAACCGTGGAGACATACTGGCTTATCATACATGGGTAACGCACGCCCATGCTAAGTAACCGTGCTTAAATACAGACTTCCAAAACATGGGCCACCCATGACCGTGTTTCATGACAGTGGGGACATACTGACATATCACACACGGATAACGCATGCCCGTGTTACAACCGTGCTAAAAAACCAATCGCGCCTAAAAATTCAAAATCCTGAATTACACGGGCACCAGTAAATTGGCACGGCTGTGCTCACAATCGTGTGAAGCCACTGACTTATCAGACACGGAACAAACACACCCATGCTGTCCAATCGTGCCAACACACTGCCTTTTTAGGCACGAGCGTGGTGTCAAAGAAATGGGCGTGGGTGTGCAAACATACCTAGACACACGATCGTGTGATGCGGCCATGTCATTCAACACACCCTCAGTCCACGGGCGTGGGAACGTGCCAGATTTGAGACCCTATTTAAGCCCCACAGCCCTCCTCCTTCTCCCCTCATTTTTCTTCTTTATTTTTCTTTCTTTCCTTAGAAAAAGTGTCCGGACTCTTGAGCTACACTAGAATCATGCTTAGAAGAAGCGAAGAAGGCAAGCATTGTCTCCTTAAAGGAGACCCCAACACATAAGTTCATGCTTGGCCGCTTCATTCAAAAATCTCACCAAGGGTCTTTTAGACCATTTAAATTCTTCTTTATGTTTATTTTTCCCTTTACCCTACTTATCTATAATTCTCTTTTGCTTAATATATTTTAAATTCTTTTAGTTTCTTGGTTTTAGGTTCTAAAGGCTGCTTGGGAATCACGCACCACAGCCTTAGAGGTCACACCCACCTCGCCAACCATCAACAATAAGGACTCCTTAATCCATTAGTCTTTTCTTTTAATTTTAGTTTTCTTCTTAGTCTCCTTCTCTTTATTTCCTTTGTCTTTAATTATAGTATATTATTAATGTTTCTTTAGATTTCTTGGCTATATCTTTTCAGGCTACCCAATTTCTTTATCTAGCACAAAGATCATTGGTAGACACCCCACCAGGCCCATAGAAAATGCTACCACCACCTCTTCCACCTACTTTCTACCACCAAAGACGCCAACTCCTGGAATCATCCAAAATTTAGGAAGTGTTACTTCTCCCCTTCTCTTTTGATTATTTTATCACATAATTATTTATCTATCTTTGTACATTGAGGGCAATGTACAACTTAAGTGTATGGGGGTAAAAGTACCTGACTTTTTGCATTATTCTCAAATCCTGAATTTTAGTCTTGTCCATAAGAAATCTTCTCATATTATTAATTAGGGTGAAATTTCTAATGATTTATGGTTGTTATTGACATGTTTTTGAGTAAGTCTTTGATAATTGTGCATTGATGATTTATACTTAAAGAACACTAGAGAATTAAGTATCATAAGTCTATTTTTGAAAATTTTCTAGGTTGTTGAACTGAATTTGAATATTACCTTGAAGTTTGAAATCTACAAGATTGATGTCAAATACCCATAATTTTTGTGAGATTTGAGCCTTATAGAGCATATATTATTTATAATGCTCACTTTATTAATTATGAGTGTGTCAACACTGATTTGTTATTCTAGAACTTGCCTTGATTATACATATCGAGACCACATCAATGATTTGATATACTGAGATGATAAAGGCACCTAGGTTTTAACCCATTCACTCCACTAAAATGCTTACCGACATAATTAACCTTTAGTGAACCCATTTGATCCCAACAACCCTTTTATTGAATTACCCGCTTAATATTAACCTAAAACCCTTTGTATTTGTTATCACCATTCTTTTGACCACCCTTCTATCGAGAATTGAATTGATCAAGCTACCGAATTAGTTTATTTGATAAAGTTATTTATTTATTTAATTATATACTTAGTTTGTTCTTTAAAAAACCCCCAAAGTATATTCAAGTATTAGTATATGATTAAAGGAGCTTATGTATTTAAATTCCAAATTGTTGAAAAAGCTCGTAATAAAAAAGTATTATTATTAGTTTCATTTGATGTAATCATTTATTTTCAAGTTCGTTATTGTTAGTTAGGTAATTAGTTAAGTCAATCTTGATTCTAAAACCTTCTAATTCAGCCTTTATCCACACCTTTAACCCAAGCCCTGTTACAACCTTGTCAAAGACCTTTTGATTTGTGTATCATCTCATATTACAGTGGTGGAGATTTGATTTTCAGGCAAGCCTATGGGGTTAACTTTTCAGGTTCGACTTATGAGTGCTTTTCTTGAAACTTAAACACTTTAAGTGCTTTGAGTGAATCCTTAGTGAGGATGTCAATCCTTTTCGGTTTCAAATTAAAAGGTAATCATTTAGATAAGGAGAGACACCTATGTTTTTGTACTACAAAATTCATGACTTATATTGTTTGAATCTTTAAGACTCTTTGAGTTAAATTATCTATGTATAAATTGTCTGTGAATTATGATGAAGCATTGTTGATAGGAATTGTGAATTACGGAAAGTTTGTTTTAATTGTAAGTTGAGAATTTTGCTTGAGGACAAGCAAAAGCATAAGTGTGGGGGTATTTGATAAACCGTAAAAGTAACATATTTTAACCCCATATTTAGTATGCTTTTAGGATGATTTAGCCCTGATTTATGTAAAAAGGTGCTTTTAATCCTTTTTTTTCATATTTTTACTCAAGAAAGCACCCGAGGATGAAAAGAACAAGAAACAGGCTTAAAACGGTCTAATTTGGGCCAAAGAAGAAAATGGACACGGCCTGGACTTCAAGCCACATGGTCGTGCTTCGACAATTAACTAAGACACGGCCATGCCATGATTTACACGGCCGTGCCCCAATCAGCAGAATTGAGACACGGCCCAACCATGATTTACACGGGCGTGTTCCATGGTCGTGCCTTTATTACGGGAGAGAGTAATTTCACTAGGATTTGGATATTTAGAGCCAAAGAAACACTTTCCAAAGCTTATTCAAGTACCCTGTAAGAAGTAGACTTAAATTAGGACACTTAGAGGCTAAGTAAAGCATTCCAAGAGTCTACATAAACACCCTAAGTGTATCCTGAAAGGGGGCGGGGAGCCAGGCCAGGGAGCCGAGCCAGAAGGATCACAGTTGTGGGAATCACTCGGAGATAGCCAGAAGATCCATCTCGAAGAGTCGAAAACCTACTCAAGACGGTGGATTTCTCCTTCAATTTCTCTAGGGGGTTTTAGGTATTTCTTATGTTTTGTTTTATCTTTTCTCTTGACATGTTTTTATTCATTATGAACTAAACCCTTTAGATACCTGAAGGAGATGAAACCTAGATGAATTTTGTTATTATTTTCTAAATTATATGATAAATACTTAGTTTGTCCTTAATTATGTTGCTTAATCCAAATCTGATGTGCTTAGGTGGAGGAGGAATAGATCATGCTTAAGAGTAGATCTAGTATAATTAAGTGGAATTGATCGAACGCCTAGAGATACGATTACGAGATTTTGTTGGATTAGGGTAAAACCTAATATGGGAATCCATTGATCGATTTACTGCTATTTTAGGGGGTTATTATAAGCGAACGAGAGTTCCACTAATTAACCTAGGGTTAGACGTTATTCGCCTCGAGAGAGGGTTTAATATAGGTTAGGGAGTCCTACTGATCAAGATAAGTAAAGAAATCATATGATTCAGGTAATAAGTAACAAGTGAAGTCTAGGTGAATTCTTCCTGAGGGTCTTATCGTAATCAATTGAGTTTCTTCAAGTTATTTCCCAAATTCATTCTTTTTGTCCTTCGTCTTTAGCTTACTAGTTGTTAAACTAGATCAACCAATCACTCCATATTTTAGGCTAAATAATAAAAAGAAAGTTAGTATTAGTACTTTTAGTTCCTTTGGGTTCAATAATCCGGTCTTGCCTAAGCTATACTACTGTTCGATAGGTACACTTGCCGTTAAGTCGTTGTTAGAGTTAGTTTCCAAGTTTCCAGGTTTGATCATTCTATTTATAAATTTTAAAGCTCTGATTTTAGCGATCAATGTCAACTTTTGTCGATTTTGAATTAAAGGTAATTATTCGAATAAGGGGAGAACACCTATGATTTCATGCTAAAAACTCTTGACTTTGATTGTTTGAATCTTTAGGACTCTTTTAGTTAAATTATCCATGTATAAATTATCTATGAATTATGATGAAACATTATTGATGAGAAGTTCGTTTTAATTAATAGTTGAGAATTTTGTTTGAGGACAAGCAAAAGCTTAAGTATGGGGGTATTTGATAAACCGTAAAATGAACATATTTTAATCCCACATTTAGCATACTTTTGGATAATTTATCCCTTTAATTATGGAAAAAGGTGCTCCTAAACCTTTGTTTTCATGTTTTATACTCAGGAGACCACCGGAGGATGAAAAGAATGAGAAACGGGCCGAAAATGAAAAAATGGGCCAAAGCATGAAATCCCCATGGCCTGGGCCCAAGACCACACGGCCATGCCCCGTAAGAAGAGCCAACCATGGCCTGGACCGAAATGCACGGTCGTGCCTCATCAACAGGTTCGACCACGGCCTGGCCTCTAATCACACGGGCGTGTGCCATGGGCATAGCCCTGCTGCAGGAAAGAAGAATTCTATTCGGATTAGGATACTTTCGGGCCAAGTAAGGCATCTCGAAGCCTATATAAACACCCTATGAGGCAACTTAAAGGAGGGTTTGATGAGAGTTCGACAGAAGCCTTCTGTCGGGGTTTTCAGACGTTCAGCTAGGCCAAAGAGCCAAGCCAAAGTAGTTAAGTTTAGAGATTTACTCTAAAAAGACAATTGATTCATCTCAAGAAGTCGGAATCATACTCAAGACGGAGGAACTCTCCTTCAATTCCTTCAGAGGGTTTTAGGGTTTTCTTTATGTTTTGTTTTATATTTTCTTCTGAGATGTTTTCTTTTACAATTATGAACTAAACCCTCAGATACTTGAGGGGGATGAAACCTAAGACGAACCTTGTTATTGTTATTTGAGCTGTATGATAAATACTTGATTTGTTCTTAACTATTTGGTCTTAATTCTTATTTTGGTATTTCTATGATATTAATTTAAGCATTTATTCTTTTAAGGAGAGGAGGAATAGACCCTGTTTAAGAGTAGATTTAGCATAGTTAAGCGGAGTTGAACGTAACCCTAGAGATAGGATGACGTAAATTTGCCAGATTAGGTCAAACCTAATATGGGAGTCCATGGATCGAGTTAATGCAACTCTAGGGGTTTTAATTAGAAAGAGATTTCAATTAATCAACCTTAGGTTACACGTTAGTAACCTCGAGAGAGGTATTAATATAAATTAAGGAATCCTACGGATCAAGTCAAGTGAATAAATCGTACGGTTCAGAGTTAGATAACAAGTGAAGTCTAGGTGGATTCTTCCTCCAGTATTGTCTAATTCAATCGATTTTCCCTCAAGTCCTTCCCCAATTTCCTCTTTGTCTTAGCATCTTTAGCTTAGTTAATTAGTTAATTTTAGATTAGATAAAAATTCCCTTAATTCATAGGCTAAATAATAGAAAGAGAGTTAATATTAGTACTTTAGGTTCCTTTGGGTTCGACAATCCGGTCTTGCTGCTAGCTATACTACTGCTCGATAGTTGCGGTTGCCTCCATCGTTGTCTTACTTAGTTTCTAGGTTCGATCATTCTTTTTATAAATTTTTAAGACTCAACAGACACGATCAAGCCTCGAGAGAGGTATTAATATAAATTAGGGAATCCTACGGATCAAGTCAAGTGAATAAACCGTCTAGTTCAGAGTTAAATAACAAGTGAAGTTTAGGTGGATTCTTCCTCGGGTATTGTCTTAATCAATTGGTTTTCCCAAAAGTATTTTCTCCCAATTCATTCTCTGGGTCTTAGCATCTTTAGCTTAGTAGTTAGTTAATTTTAGATTAAACAAAAATTCACTTTTATTTTAGGCTAAATAATAAAAAGAAAGTCAGTATTAGTACTTTTGGTTCTCTTGGGTTCGACAATCCGGTCTTGCCACTAAACTATACTACTGTTCGATAGGTGTGCTTGCCTCAATCGTGGTGATAGTTAGTTTCTAGGCTCGATCATTCATTATATAAATTTTAAGACTTTTCCACCACCATCAAGTTTTTGGCGTCGTTACCGGGGAGCTGAAATATTAAGAAGGCTCAATTTTTATTATTTTAGCCATATTTTATTTTTGCAATTAAATTTTATTTTTACTTTTCTAATTTTCTTTTTCTTTTATATCTGATCCTGGCAGGTACCTCTAGTTTATGACTAGAAGGAACCCGACAGGACCTTTAATTTACGACAGTGATATTGAAGGTACTGTTCGTAGAAATTGTAAAGAAATAAGGCGAAACTTAAATTAAAGAGAAGAAGAGCAAGAGAATGAAATTAATACTACGGAAGAGATGGCTGAGAATAATCTGCTACCTCCGAAGGCGGCAAAAATCATGCTCCTCGAACTATGTATGATTATGCTAAACCTAATTTAACAGGAACTGAGTCAAGTATTGTTAGACTCGCTATTGTCGCAAATAATTTTGAACTGAAACCTAACACAATTCGGATGATCTGATAATTTGTTCAGTTTGATGGTTTGCAGGATAAAGATCCAAATAATCACTTGGTGAATTTCCTAGAATTTTGTAATACTCTCAAAATAAATGGCGTTTCTGATGATGCCATCCGTCTTCGGTTATTTCCCATTTCATTGAGGAATAAAGCCAAATAGTGGTTGAATTCTCTTCCACGAGGATCAATCATTACATGGGATCAAATGACCGAAAAATTTTTGTTAAAATATTTTTCGCGGCCAAAATGGCCGAGTTGAGGAATGATATCTCTTCTTTTGTTCAGATGGATCTAGAAACACTATATGATGCATGGGAGAGATACAAAGATCTGTTGAGAAGGTGCCCACACCATGGATTACCCTTGTGGCTATAGGTCTAAACTTTTTACAACGGTGAAAACCCCTCAACCAGGCAGTTGATTGATTCAACCACCGGCGGAAGCTTGAATAACAAAACACCTGAGGCTGCCTACGAATTTGTTGAAGAGATGTCACTGAACAACTATCAGTGGCAAGTTACAAGGACAAAGCCAACAAAAGCAGCCAGTGTTTTCAACCTCGACGTAGTAACCATGCTATCAAACCAGGTAGAACTCTTAACTAAGAAAATTGATGGTTTATGTGGTTCTTCGTAGGTACATCTTGTTATGCAGTGCGATATGAATAGAGGAGAGGTGAGCAATACAGAATATCCACCTTACAACCCTAGCGCTGAAAACGAGCAAGTTCACTATATGGGTAACAATTTTAAACATCAAAATAACCCTTATAGTAATACTTACAATCTAGGTTGGAGGAACCACCCCAATTTCTCATGCAGTGGTCAAGGAAATCAGAGACATCAACCCCCTCCAAACTTCCAACAACAGCCCTACCCACAGGAAAAGAAATCAAACCTTGAGGAGATGCTGACAAAATTCATCTTTGTAACACCCCAAACCCGACCCAAAACACCACGGCCGAATTTAGAATGTTACTGGGAAAAGTGTAAAAAGAGTTCTGTTTGGAAGTGAAAATAAGATTTTGGTTTTCTAAATCAAAACGTCTTTTTTAAAGATAAGGGTTTCTCGTTCAGAATTTGCAATTTGTCGGTGAATAAAATTTCGGGTTATTTAAAGTTCAAAACATGATTCATGCTTGAGTTAAAACGTTTGCTTATAGGTGATCCAAGATTTTGAACAAAAACTTTCATTTGTTACCCTTACGTTAAAAATATCTTAAAACCATCTTTTAATTAATCAATGGATAGGAAAGACTAACTTAAACCCATAATAATAATCCCAAAAAATTTAAAGCGGCCTTATTACAATAAAAATATCCCAAGAAAATAACCAAAAGTTCATAATGTACTTAGAAATAAAAACAGCTTCTGCATGGCCACCCCGAGTCCACTCCAGCCTGGTCCAATAGACTACGAATTACCTGCATTGTTGGAAAAGCAAGGTGAGTCACCAGACTTAGTGTGCAATTAGCCCATATATATCCACAATTGGGCTTGGCCCTAACCCACATTAAACCACATACCACTTATAGTGATGCAAAAATGTTAACCCAGCCCAACCTAATATCCAACCGCTACACACCACCCGTATCCAACCACCACACACCTTGGGATTACTAAATTGACCCTCCATCTGCTACACACCTCTTTGGCAGTCCGTACTAATGGTACACTGCTCAAGTCCACTTAATGGTCTAGCCACTGATCCACGTGATTGAAATCACAAATATCCACGATGAGACTCATGGTCGTCATCAATCCACGATGAGGCTCGAGGCCATCATCAATCCACGTGCATAAATGTACACACTTCCCCTTTAACAGTATATATCCCGAACCCCAATGCACATGCAGCACAATATGATAGAATGGTAACATAACATATGAACATACCAAATATACATATATGACATGCTTACATAGATCCACAATTACTAACCACATCCGTAGCATAGGTAGTATACTAACACAGTTAATGGATTACCCAACATGAGTAATAACACCACCACAAAGAACTATTTCGCCTCAGTACACAATACATTTATTTAAATTAAAGGCGATAAATAACCACCGTGTTAATTACACACCGAAAACTCAAGAACTAGGCTATCAATCTCCCTAAAGTCCACACTCGAAGAAACAACAGTGATCTGCTTGTCTCTCTCCGACATCGCCCACACCGATGGCTAATTCGAATCATTGGCCGACCGCTTCTTGAATTTAGGGGCAGGGACTACGTGTCCAACCCCTTTCGGTCCTTGGCTGGTACTCGCATCCATCGAATAATAACTTAATCAGAAGACCCGAGTAAACGTTAAATCAGATCTAAATGAGACTAAATAATCATGTTAATAGAATAACCTTACCAAAGTCGACCCAAAACCCGAAGGTTCTCACTTGTACTTGAAAGCTTTCGAAATCCCTACATAAATCAATATCAGATTCGGCCTAACACCGATTGTCCAAAAGAAATGGCCCTCTGGCCGAACCAAATATCTTCTTACCTTGCTTGGTCAAATCCCAAAAGATCCTTAATACTCCTAACGCTGGCTTACACAGAGAACTCAAAATCCCTCCTTCATAGATTCGGCCATACAAGAAAATAGGATTAGTCTTTTGATTTCGGCACACCAAAAAGAAAGAGTAATATTCAAATAAAAGAGAACCCCTTACCACAACACTAGAATCGATTGGAAGATTGATAGGAGATGAACAATGACGCCCCCTCTATAGGCTCTAACAGATTCGGCCAAGAGATATAACTTGAGAAATAAACACAATAAAAGAGGAAAAGGGAGAATAGAGACGAGCAAGAAGAGAATAATGATGAGTAGAAGATCCGGCCACCAAGAGAAGAGATGTAAAGATGAAATATTCGGCTTTTGCAAAAGTAATAAAGGTTTAAGGTTGTCAAAGTGAAAAAGAAAAGAGAAGAAGGGAGAGTTATGATTCGACTAGAGTGACTTCAAGATAATGAACTCAAGATGAAAAAGAGAGAAAATGTGACACTTTCGGCTTTTAGAGAGTGAATAGAAGAGAGGAGAAAGGGTTGCAAAGAGAAGAGCAAAATGCACAAAAATGGTCTCTCACATTCGGCTTTTGGTCATATGAAGAGAAAACAATTGAAGAGCCTTGACTAACACTTTTCGGCATAAAACTAGAGAATGAAAAAATGCAAAAGATGCACCCTATAGCCACTAAGCAAATTTGGCACCCACTCCCCTCTAACATGACCGAAATTTCCACCCTCTAGCATCCCACATTCGGCCAACTCTTCAACCTCACTCCTCATCCCTTCTTTTCCTCCTAACTTTCCTCTCATTCACTCATTCAAACTTATTTGAATGATTCAAACTCAAACCTTACTCTCCACCACCTATTTGAAATCCTTGACCCATTCAAACTTCCACCTTTCAAGTGCCCATGCTGAATCCAACTCCCCACTCCCCTTTACACAAAAATAAAATCCAAAAAAAAAATGCCATCCATGTTGCTCGAACCTCCTCCCCCTTGGAACTCCTTGTAACGCAAACACTCCCCTTGTTCCTAGGCGTTACCTTGCCACTCCACCACTTCCTTTCTTGTGTCATAAACCCCACATTAATTCCCTTAAGGCCTAACTCCCCTAACTCCCCCCTAAAGGCTTAACAAAAAATTTCTAAGGCTCCTACCTAACCTTAAGGTTTCCCGAAGCCCCCAAACACACTCACACAACATCCAAAGCATACTAGCACATAGATCTAAATTAAAATGCACAACCCGTAAATCCCGGATGTTATAATCTTAGTGTCAAAAACTTGTTTCCAAAACACCGAAACAACACTCAAAAATCAACAAGCATCGATTCAAGGGATCAAGAACCAGTTAGGGCAACTTGCTAAGCTGATCTCTAAATGACCACTAGGTAGCTTGCCAAGTAACACTGAGACTAACCCAAAGGAGCAACTTTAAGCCCACAGCTCATGACAGTAAAGGGTTAGATAAGTCCAAATTAAGGCAAGAGAATATGGTAGAGGGAGGTAAGGTTGAGGTAAACCATGACAAGCAAAAATCGGTAATTAAAGAATACCAACCTCGTATACCATACCCCAATGCAATGAAGAAAGACAACACAGATGAATAATTCGGTAAATTTCTTAAACTTTTAAAGAAATTACATATTAACTTACCTTTTCTTGAAGCTCTTTCGCAGATGCCAGATTCAAGGAAATTTTTAAAAGAGATTTTAACAAATAAGTGGAAGTTAGACGAGGAGTCGCATGTGGAGAGAATAATATGCTCAAGAATGTTGCAAAATAAACTACCACAAAAATTAAAAGATCCGGGAAAATTAAAAGATCTATTAATAATACTTTAGCTGATTTAGGGGAGTTTTACAATTCCATGCTTAATTGGTAGTTTATCTATTAATAATACTTTATCGATTTACGAATCCGAGCCCGAGAAATGTTCTAATAATTTATTTCATCAATGTCATGCCTTATAAAATGTTCAAACTAATTTGATTGTGGCTTTTTAGGTCTAAAAGGGAAACAACCAAGCAAACTAAGATGAGTATTCACTTGGCGAATGTAGGAGCTGATAAGATTTTTTGAATTCTACGTTTTTGAGATCGTTGGGTATAATTGAAGGTATGTTAGAGGTTTACAAGTTTTGTATTGGAGTTTTGGTGATTTAGAGTATATAGGGCTAAATTGAAAAGAATAAAATTTTGAAGGATTAAAATGTCAAATAGATGAAATGCATGGACACCCATGGCTATGGGAAGGTTTCGCCTAACTATAGTGTTAGGAAATTTTGCATATTTTGAGTTTTGTGTAAATTGGACCAAATTGTAAAATGGAAAACATTAGAGGCAAAATTGTAAATTGCCCATTTGTGTGTTTTGGGACTAAATTGAGATGAAATGCAATTAAATGAGCTAAATTTTAATGTGTTTTAGATCAAGAGCAAAGAAAACGAATTAGACCTGGAAAGGCGAAGGTTCTCGAATAGCCGATTCAAGACGGACTATCGACAACCGAGGTAAGCCTTAAGTTAATACATGTCAAGGGACTAATTTCAAATCTATTAAAAGTTGAAATTTTACATTTTAGGATAGAAATGTGGAAATTGCGAATGTGAATTATGGTAGTGAATTTGAAATTGTTTTGTTATATGTGAAGTGATCAAGTATGTTTGATTAGATATTGAAAGGAATATGAAATAAAATTGATAAATTTTAGTATCCCTTTTACCTTATGGCGAATGTTTATTGACATATTTGGTTGATGAATTATGTTGAGTAAGTAATTGGAATTGTTGAGAATGTTTAACTATATTGACACGACTCGGGCTTTTACGCCTAGCGTGCCTTGTGCGTGTTACTTATCGGGCTTTTACGCCCAGCGTGCCTTGTGCCGGTGATTTAAATCGGGCTTTACGCCTAGCGTGCCTTGTGCCGGTGTTACTTATCGGGCTTTACGCCTAGCGAGCCTTGTGCGGTGTTACTAATCGGGCTTTTACGCCTAGCGTGCCTTGTGCAGTGTTACTAATCGGGCTTTTACGCCTTGCGTGCCTTGTGCTTGTTACTTATCGAGCTTTTACGCCTAGCGTGCCTTGTGCCGGTGTTACTAATCGAGCTTTTACGCCCAGCGTGCCTTGTGCCAGTGTTACTTATCGGGCTTTACACCTATCGGGCCTTGTGCCGGTGTTACTAATCGGGCTTTTACGCCTAGCAGCCTTGTGCGGTGTTACTTATCGGCTTTACACCTATCGGGCCTTGTGCGGTGTTATTTATCGGGCTTTTACGCCTAGCGAGCTTGATGCTTGGTGATGTATTTTACAAAATAGAAACCAAATTTATGTTCAAGGCAAATTAAAGCAAACTTATCGAGTTAACGGCTTAGGTGAGTATGTGAAGTAGGAATGAATTTCTTGCTTATATAAGACAAGGAAAATCAGTAATTTATTACAAATGGCATGTGTTACGAGTGTGGAATATATACATATATATATATATATATATGGTTATAATATGTGTTCTCGGCTTTACTAATGAATGATATGATTGTTGTATCTTGGTCTTCTAATATGAGGATACATGACTAGGCATATTCGCCACATGAGTGGTTGTGTAATTGATGCCATGTTATAGTAATTGACATTTAAGTATATAAATGCATGTACCTATGATTATCGATGACATTTTGGGTTTCAAAGGTTGGTTTATAAACAAGTATTTTGATCATAAGCATGTGGGTAGAGAGATATCGTTTCTACAATTCATACTTGTTAATATGGGTATGAAAATTAAAGTTTGAAAATAAGTATGAGCACAAGTCCACAAGTTGAATTATAGTAATTTAATTGTTAAAATTCAAATGTTATTTTTATGAAATTAGGACTTACTAAGCTAGCAAGCTTATCATGTGAAATGTTTCCTCTGCTTTTATAGTTTAGGTGCAAGCTACAAGCTCTTCGGGATCGCTAGGAAAGTCACTCACACTATCAATCTACATTTTGGGTACTCTTTCATTTTGATTTTAAACGAAGGCATGTATAGGAAAGACTTGGTCTTTGTTTGATGAAATCTTAAGGTTCATGTATATAATAGCCATGCGAATATGGCTAAATTTTTAGTTAATCTACTGTTGCATACTAGTTAAAATTGATAGATTCATATTCTCAAGGGTTTCGGGTAAGGGTGTTACATACTAGTTAAAATTGATAGATTCATATTCTCAGTAGACTTTGTTGTTTTAGACATGGATGAGGACAATAGTATCCCCTTAATTTTAGAAAGACCCTTTTTAGCAACTGCTAGAACTAAAATTGATGTTGGTACAGGAGAACTCATACTCCGTATAGGTGACAAATCAATCAGTCTTCAAGCTCTGGACTCAGCTAGGACATCAAGTAACAAGGTGAGAAAATTAATTTTATTAATGACCATTCGGTTAAACCTTCTTTTCAGGAAGCACCACGGAATCACACAACTGAGCCAGATCCTAGACCTCATGCCAATAAAGAAGTAACTCATGAGGAATGAAGGCTTCAGATCAATGAACTAGATGAGTGGAAGCCACATGTCAAGGAAAAATTGAAAACACACGAAGTAGAACCAAAGTAAAACCATGTCAAACTTAAAGATGGGACAACCCAGTTTAAGATAGGAGATCAGGTATTGTTGGATAAGAAAGACCCTCGAATCGCCATTTCAAACCTTAATACAAACGAAGAGACCCCTTTCACGGTACTGAATGTCTTCCCATACGGCACAGTTAAGGTAACCAATCCTACATTTGGTACTTTTACGGTAAACACCACTCGACTTAAATTATATGTAGATAACCGAATTAATAGTAAGAATGAGGAGTTCCTACTCTTCAAACCACCATGAATGTGCGAATGAGAGGTAAGTCTAGCTTAAAACTTTAAACGAGCACTTCTCGGGAGGCAACCCGAGCACTAACCCCATTTATGTTCATATTTTTAAATTTTAGCATCTAACTGAGAACTAACCAGACTTTGAGGCACAGACTTCCATACCCACACGGCCTTGCACATGGCCGTGGCCATGGCCTTGTGGCCACCATAGGTAGGTACATGGGCGTGGCCGTAGCCATGTGGCAACAGGACAAAATTTTCCCCATAACATGAGAGTCCGAGACACCCGTGCCTTAAAACCGTGGCCAAACCTATCGAATTAACACGGGCATGAGAAACAATGACATAGCCATGTGAAACAACATGCAAATAACACATGGGCATGGGACGCAAAGCAGGCACGCCAAAGCCCTAATTTTAGAAACGCACGGGCTAAAAATGATTCACACGGGTGTGGGACGTACCTGTGTTCCCCTATTTCTATATAAACCCCTCACTATTCATCATCTCTTCCCCAAATCTTCTCCCACTTTTCCCCTTTCTTTTTGAACGCAAATCTATTTTCCATTATTTACTTTTATTCTTATTTTTATTTTTACTTTTATTTTCTTTATTATTTTCTTCCTATTCTTCATGACATTTAGATTTAGCTTAGGATACAATAAAATCAGACCGGTTGCTTTGAGGATTCAATTTCAAATGGCTCGAGGCGCTCCCCATGTTTACCTCTGCTCAATCCTATCCGGTTTCTCTTCATTAACTCCATCTAAAATTCAGGAAGTTTCACTACTCTCCCTATCTTTTGATTTTATCACTATATTGTCATTTTATCTATCTTTGTACTTTAAGGACAATGTCCATCTTAAGTGTGGGGGGTTAACTATAGTATTATTTGAAAATCCCTGAATTATGCCTTGTTCTTAAGTAATTTTCTCATATTACTAATTAGAATGAAACTTCTGTTGATTTATGATTTTTATTGATATGTTTGGATTAAGTCATAGTTAATTGTGCATTGATGATTTAAACTTTAAGATACCAAAGAATCAAGCATGATGAGTCTATTTTCAAAAAATTAAAATTTTGTTAAGTTGTCTACCTGAACGTAATTTTTACCTTGAATTTTGAAATTTACAAAGTTGATATCAAAAACCCATAATTTGTGTGAGATTTTAAGCCGTTTAGAGCATATATTCTTTTCTTGCTCACTTTATTGATTATGATTGTGTCAACATTGATTTGTTATTCTAGAACTTGCTTCGATTATACATGTCAAGACCACATTATTGATTTGATATACAGAGATGACAAAGGCACTTAAGATTTAACCCACTTACTCCACTAAAAAGCCTACCCTCACAATTAATACCTTAGTGAACCCTTTTGATCCTAACAACCCTTTTTTTTACTCACCTACTAATATTAACCCAAAACCTATCTTGTATTTGTTATCACCATTCCTCTTGACTATCCTTTTTGTCAAGATTTGATTTTGAGCAGTTACCTAATTATGTTCTATATTTCAGTTGTTTAAAGTTCTTTCTTATTATTGTAAATACTTGATTTGTTCTTAAAAAAATTGAAGTATATTCATTATTAGTTCTAATTAAGAGAGCTTATACGTTTAAATTCCACATCTTGAAGAAGAAGCTCTTATTATTAGTATTACAAGTTTTCAATTGATGTAATTATTCAGAATTAGTTTATTTTTCTAGTTAGGTAAACTGTCAATTCAATCTTGATTCTAACTCTTTAATTCAGCCTTTATCCACACCTTTAACCATAGCCCCATTACAACCCTTAAAAGACCTTTTGATCTGTGTATCATTTCATTTTATAGTGGTGGAGATTTGATTTTCATGCAAGCCTATGGGATTAACTTTTCATGTTCGACTTTTGAGAGCTTAATTTTGAACCTTAAACACTTTGAGTGATTTCAGTGAATCTTTAGTAAGGATGTCAACCCTTTTGATTTTGAATCAAAGGTGATTATTTAGGTAAGGGGAAACGCCTATATTTTCATGCTACAAAAACTATGACTTTGATTGTTTGAATCTTTAGGATCCCTTCTACTTAAATTATAAATGTATAAATTTTCTATGAATTATGATGAAACACTATTGATGAATTTTTTTTTTTTGAATTAAGGAAGTTCATTTTAATTGTGAGTTGAAAATTTTGCTTGAGGACAAGCAAATGCTTAAGTGTGGGGGTATTTGATAAAATATAATAAATACATATTTTAATCCCACATTTAGCATACTTTTGGATGATTTATTTCCTGAATTGTAGAATTTGGGGCTCCTAATCCTTTAATTTCATGTTTTATACTTAAGAGACCATAGGAGGATGAAAAGAACAAGAAACAGGCCAAAAACAGAGAAAATAGGCCAAAGTACGAAATGCACACGGCCTGGGCCCGAGACACATGAGTGCCTCTTTAACAGATCTAAGCACGACCTAGATTCGATTCACACGGCTGTGCCACACGGGCGTGTCCCTACAATAACTTGTTTTAATTCTATTCGAAATAGAGTACTTAGAGGAAAAGAAAGACATTTCAAAAGCCTATATAAACACCCTAGAGGCCAACCTTCAAAAGGGGGCATCCAGGTAGGCCGAGGAGCCAAGCCAGAGAGGCCGAATTGTGGGATTTACTCGAAGAAAGCCAGTTGATTCATCTCAAAAAGACTAAATCATACTCAAGACGGAAGATCTTCCCTTCAATTTCCTTCAGGGGGTTTTTAGGGTTTTTCTTAATTTTTGTTTCATATTTTCTTTTGAGATGTATTCTTTCATTATTATGAACTAAACCCCTCAAATACCTGAGGGGATGAAACCTAAGACGGATCTTGTTATTGTTTTCTGAACTATATGATAAATACTTGATTTGTTCTTAACTATGTGTTCTTAATTCTTGCTTTGATATTTCAGGATATTGATTCAAGTATTGAGGCCCTTAGGCAGATGAAGAATATTCCCTGTTTAAGAGTAGATCTAGCATAGTTAAGCGGAGTTGATCACAACCCTAGAGATAGGATGATGAAAATCTACCGGATTAGGGTCAAACCTAATATGAGAGTCCATAGATTGAGTGAATGCAATTCTAGGGGTTTTAATTAGAAAGAGATTTCAATTACTCAACCTAGGGTTAGACGTTATTAGCCTCGAGAGAGGTATTAATATAAATTAGGGAATCCTAAGGATCAAGTCAAGTGAATAAATCGTCTGGTTCAGAGTTAAATAACAAGTAAAGTTTAGGTGGATTCTTCCTCGGGTATTGTCTTAATCAATTGGTTTTCCCAAAAGTATTTTTCCCAATTCATTCCCTGTGTCTTAGCATCTTTAGCTTAGTAGTTAGTTAATTTTAGATTAAACAACAATTCACTTTTTATTTTAGGCTAAATAATAAAAAGAAAGTCAGTATTAGTACTTTTGGTTCCCTTGGGTTCGACAATTCGGTCTTGCCACTAAACTATACTACTGTTTGATAGGTGCGCTTGCCTCAATCGTGGTGATAGTTAGTTTCTAGGCTCGATCATTCATTATATAAATTTTAAGACTTTTACCACCACCATTATTATAACTCTAGACAGTTAAAGTCGTACGAGAAGAATTACCCGACCTATAATTTGGAATTAGCTGCCATTGTATTTGCACTGAAGATATGGAGACACCATTTGTATGGTGAGAAATGTCGGTCGTTCACTGATCATAAAAGCCTAAAGTACTTGATGACTCAAAAGGAGTTGAACCTAAGGAAACGAAAATGGTTAGAGTTGATAAAGGATCATAAAAGCTTGTTTGCATTGAGAGCCATGAATACACGGATGGCTTTGTCAGATAACGGTTTTATTTTAGCCGAGTTAAGAGCTAGACCAATGTTTCTCCAAGAGATTTATGAAGCTCAGAAAAGCGACAATGATTTGCAAGCTAAAAGAGTTCAATGTGAGTCGGGTGTTGAGTCAGACTTTTGGATTAGTTCGATGGATGTTTGATGTTCCGAGATAGGGTCTCTGTCCCAAAAATGATGAGCTTATTCGAAAAGTTTTGCACGAAGCACATAGTAGATGTTTATCTGTACATCCAGATAGTACAAAAATGTATAATGACTTGAAGAAATGGTATTGGTGGCAGAGTATGAAGAAAGATATTTTTAACTTTGTATCGAGATGCTTGATTTATCAGCAAGTGAAAGTTAAACACCAAGTACCTTTAGGTCTACTTCAGCCTATTATGGTTCCCGAGTGGAAATGGGACCGTATTACTATAGACTTTGTGACGGGTTTGCATTTGACACGAAAAAAAGATACTGTACGGGTTGTGGTTGATAGGCTTACTAAATTAACACATTTTATATCGGTACGCATTGATTATTCACTTGATAAATTGGCAGATTTGTATGTTTCAGAAATTGTGAGATTACACGGAGTATCGTTGTCGATTATTTCAGATAGAGATCCGATATTTACGTTATTGTCTTGGAAAAAGTTGTAAAAGCCATAGGCACAAAGTTGAATTTTAGTACAAATTTTCATCCGTAAACCGATGGACAGTCGGAGAGGATAATATAGATACTTGAAGACATGGTTCGATGTTCTGTTTTAGAATTTCAAGGTAATTGGGAAAGGTACTTACCATTAGTAGAATTTGCCTACAATAACAGTTATCAGTCAAGTTTGAAAATGGAGCCTTATAAGGCATTGTATGGGCGAAAGTGCCGAATGTCCTTACATTGGACTGAACTTAGAGAGAATCAGATTCACGGGGTCGATCTGGTCAGAGAAACTGAAGAGAAAGTAAAAGTGATTCGTGATTGTTTAAAAGCTGCTTCTGATAGACAAAAGTCCTACGTGGATCTAAAATGGAAAGAAATTAAGTTTCAAATGGGTGATAAGGTATTTTTGAAAGTATCACTATGGAAGAAAGTTCTCAGATTTGGCCAGAAAGGTAAATTGAGTCCGCGCTTTATCGGACCATATGAGATTACCGAAAGGATAGGACCGGTAGCCTATCGTTTGGCTTTGACATTTGAGTTGGAAAAGATTCATGATGTGTTTCGTGTGTCTATGTTACGTCGTTACCAATTAGACCCTTCACATGGGATTGTGCCGACAAAGGTAGAAATTCAACCGAACATGACTTATGGCGAAGAGCCGGTTAAGATTTTGGCACGAGAAGTCAAACAGTTAAGAAATAAAAGTATAGCTCTTGTGAAAGTATTGTGGCAAAGACATTGGGGTAGAAGAGGCTACATGGGAGCCCGAGGAGGCTATAAGAAACCAATATCCCAACCTTTTTACCAATAAGATTTTCGGGGACAAAAATCCTTAAGGGGTGGAGAATTATAACAGCCTGATTTAGGGCTTAATCAGAATAGTGGTTGCAAAACCATAAATCCAAAGTAGAAATATGTGTTTTATGGCTTTTATGAGGTCTATGGCATGCTTGCATAATTGTGTGAAAATTTCTTGAAGAAATTTTATAAATTAGTGATCAATTTATCCATTAGGACTAAATTACAAAGATTGAAAAATATGAGATTCTAGAAGTTTTGAGTATGAGATAGCATTAGAAAAATTATTAGAGGTCCTTATTTAGCAATTAGATCATTATATCTTATGATGGACAAAAATGGACATGGAAAGGAAAAATCTCAAGGAATGGGCCTTAAGGGCATTTTTGTCATTTGGATAATAAAAGAATAAAAAGGGAAAAAGAAGTAAAAAAATGGATTTCCATCTTCTTCCTAAGTGCCGAAATTTTTAAGAGATGCCATAACTAGGGTTTTGCTCATTTTCAAGCTCAAAGTAAGTGCATCCTAGCTCCGTTTTTAATGTTCTTCGTATTTTTAGATCCTCGTAACTCGATTTAGCTATTTCTAGCTATATTTTAAGCTAAAGGTCATGTTCAAAAATTTACCCATGTATGGCATGCATGTATTTTGATGTTTAATAGAGGAATATGAAAGTTTGATGTGTGATAAACATCTTTTTCTAAGTGATTTTTCATGGGAATACATAAAAAGGACCAATTTGTAAAAGTGATAAAATGTGTAGTAAAAATCAATTTTGAAGGAAAATATGAGGTATTATAAGTTTAAGATAGGTTCAGCTAGGCTTGGGTAACCAAGGAAATGTGTATATATCATTATACGAGCCTAGGGACCAATTTGTAAATATGTTAAAGTTTAGGGGCAAAATTATAATTTTGCCAAAGTATACTTCATGGAATGTTTTAGTCAATGTGATGATTAAATAAGCGAAATCTATCATTATAGATCAAGAAACACGAAGTCCGGACCGAAACCGAGGAAAGGACAATGTGGTGGACTAAATTGAATAACTATATATATTTTGGAACCGAGGTAAGTTTGTGTGTAATAATTCAACGTCATGTTATTATGTTTTAGAATGCTTGACATTTTGTGAAGATGTATATTATTTTTATGAAATTGACCAATGATGTTTCGATGAGAAAATGATGAAGATTTATGATGTTGAAATCTCGGTTGAACCTTAGGAAATGAGAGGATACCCTTGTCAAGACATGAGATTTATAAGGTCCCTTATAAGACCATATCTGGGATATGGCCTTGACACCGAATTGAGATCCCGTATAAGACCATATCTAGGATATGGCATCGGCATCGAATAAGAAAATCGTGTAAGACCATGTCTGAGACATGGCATCGATATACGATCTCGTATAAGACCATATCTAGGATATGGAGTCGACATCGATATGAGATCCCGTATAAGACCATATTTGGGATATAGCATCGGCATCGACATGTGATCCCATGTAAGACCATATCTGGGATATGACATTGGCATCTTACTATGTGTGTGACAAATTTCGGGTATCCTTCGATATTCCAAGTGGTTCAACGGGTAAAGAGCTAATTTTATGTTAAAGATGGTAAAGAGCTAAGTTTATGTTAAAGATAGTAAAGAGCTAAGATTAAGCTGAAGATGGAAAAACTGCTAAAGTTATATGATGAAATGATACAGGTATATATGAGAAACTCATGAGAATTGAGTCCAGTATGAGATGTGTGTTTGGTAAGAGTAACCATGAGTAAGTTATGTCAATGTTACTTGAGAATCTTGTGTTAATTCATGATGAATGTGTGGATATTATCATAATACTTTATGTTGTTATTTATTGCATGCAAACTTACTAAGCTTTATGCTTACTCTCTCTCTTTCCCTTTTCTTGTAGTATCGCCAAGCTAGCTCGGGGATCGTAGAACGTCAAAGCTCGGTTCACACTATCAAGCTATTATTTTGGTATAGTAAAGTTTGATTATTTTGGATATGGCATGTATAGGAATTTGGTTATTTTGTTATATGTCATATTGGTTAGCCAAGAAGTTGGCTATTAATATTACTCAATTCATTTTGTAAATGGTCATTGGAATTGGCCAATACTAGTTAAGTTATATCTAATCAATAATGATGAAATTCATGAAGTGCAAGTTTGTGCAATTGAATGAGTAATGAGTAAAGTATATACATGATGAATGTAGTGTGGAATTAAGGTGTGGATGTCTTGATTTTAGTTATTAGAGGTGCCGTATTGTCATGAAGTGTGTTGTATTGAAATGGTATAAGTGTGGTTGCTTTTCAGGGTGGCAATTGGCTTGGTAAATAGCCTTATAATTGTCCACACAGGTAGGCACACAGGAGTGTGTCTAGGCTGTGTGTGACGCACGGTCAACCCCGAGGGCGTGTTGATAGGCTGTGTGTCCCCTGCATTTAATTTACAAAAAAAAATCAGTTCGTCACACGGGCTAACACACGGGCGTGTGACTAGGTCGTATGTCCCTAAGTGTTTGCTGACATTATAAACAGAATGTCAAGGTTTTCACACACGGCATGTTATGGCCGTGTGAGGGACACGGACCATAGACACGGGCGTTTGCCAGGCCGTGTGAAAACCCCTGTAGGTTCAAAATGAAAAATAACATCCACAGGGGCTAGGAACATGGGCATGTGTGACCACACGGCCTACCCACACGGGCGTGTTCCTTTCCACAAGGGCGTGGGGCCCTGTTTTGAGCAGAAATTTTCTAAGTATTTGTAAGTTTCCGGTTTAGTCCTGAACTACTCCATATGTATGTTTTGGGTCTCTTAGACCTATAATAGGGACTTTATGATTTAAAATGAAAATTTTTAAGTTGGGATGAAAATTTATAGCCCTATATTGTATGATTATGTATGTTAAGTTTGGTAATGCATCGTACCCGATCCCGACATCAGTTATGGGTAAGGAGTGTTACAATTAAAGGAAGCTCGCAAGAACTATATAATGGGAAGCTCGAGAGGGCTAATAACGGGACGTTCTTTTGAGCTGTGGTATATCTGCAACATATGCAGGACCACAACCAATACGGGAAATCTTGTATCCATCGAATTTCATTTATTCAATCGGGACTTTATGTTTGTCAAGCATTGTCAAATGAAATATTAATTTCATATTCATAGCAACAATACAATCACATACACAATATTCAATTCAAGCATATAAATATACACAATTTAGTTACACAAACTTACCTCGACAATGTTCGTGAACTTGTATGCTACTAATCTGTTACTTTTTCTTTATCTCGATCTAGCTCCGTATTTGATCTATCCGAATCTATACGAGTAGATTTAGCTCAATTTAATACAATTCATATTCAATTCAATTCAATTCACATCTTAGGTAAAATTACCATTTTGCCCCTATACTTTTATTTAATTCTGATTTCGTCTATAGGCTCGAAAAATGAAATTCATACAACTTAATCCTTATTTCAAGCCTAGCCGAATTTCATATGTCACAATAACAGCCCGTGTTTTCATAAAATTCACAATTTAATCCCTAAATCACAATTTCATCAAAATTCACTTTACAAAAGTTGTTTATCTATTAACAACCTTTCATTTTCTACCATAAAACTTCATAATTCATGCATACTCATCTATGGAAAAACCCTAGTACTTTGATAACTTTACAAAATAATCCCCGAAATAGCTAGATTAAGCTATTACAATCTCGGAAACAAAAAAATTACTAAAAACGGGACTTGAATACTCACCTAATTGAGCCAAATAAGCTTGCTACCTTCAAGCTCTTCTAACTAGGGTTTCCATGTAAAAATATTGGGAAAGATGATGAAAAAGATTATATTTCTTTATCTAATCATTTATCATCATTTATTATTTTTACTTTCCAATTTAGTCCTTTTCTTTATTTAATTTTCCATGGATGACTAAGCATACTTATCTACTAACTACTCTTAATGGTCTATTTGTCATATAAGGACCTCCAATTTTAATTCCATAGCTATTTGATACTTATATCTACTAGAACTCAACTTTTACATTTCATGAAATTTGATCCTTCTATCAAATTAGATATGTAATCGGAAAAATTTTCTTAATGAAATTTTATACGACATTCCTATCATAATGCAGACCATGCAATAATATTAAAATAATTTTCCTTACGGACTCAGATTTGTGGTCCCAAACCACTGTTCCGATTTTACTAAAAACGGGCTGTTACAAAGCATGATAACCAAATCGTGGGTTGAACTTAGTATTTTTAACTTAAACCTAAGTTTTCTAGAAACATGCAGAATTCCTAAAATGGTTATGAAAACCTTTAACTTTGTTTTCTAAATCTTATGTGTACAAAGGACTAAGAACCTTACCAGCTTCACAGATTCTCTACTTTTTCGACTCAAACCCCATGATTTTTGCTCCATACAGAGCTTCTCATAACTATCTCTTCTTGGAAGCAGTCAAATAAGAAGATGGAGAAAAGAAGTGAAATAGAAAATGAGAAGAACTCCCTCCCCGAGAAGTCATTTCCCCGGCTATTTATAGCCATTCCCGCACGGTCTTCAACCGTGTAAAATCCCTTCATTTGCAATCATTTTGTCTCCCACTAATGAACCAGCTAGTTTTAATCCAATCGAACCAAACTTATATTTCAACCACATCAGAAAATATTTCATTGGGCATATTGAAAGATTATAGATGAAATGGTGGACAATCCAAGAGGATCCACATCTACAACATCAAAAGCTACAACATTATCTACGTGGGCGAGATCGATAGTGGCAAATACGATATTAGAATTGGAGATCTTTGATGGAACGAGTCATTTCATTATGTGGCAACGTTAGGTTCTAGATTCTCTTTCAGCAAGGTCTAGACATTACCATTGATGGAAAGAAATAAGATGATATGGAGGAACAAGATTGGAATACTATCAATCGTTTAACATGTGGTACAATTCAATCGTGCCTTTCTCAAAAGTAGAGGTATGTTTTCTCTAAGGAGAATTCTGCAAATAAGTTGTGGTTGGCACTAGAAGAAAGTTTTTTGAAGAAAAACAATAAGAATAAGCTCCACATGAAGAAAATGTTGTTTCAATTCACTTACGTTCCAAGTACCACTATGAATGATACCCAAACCCACCAATTCTACCTTTGACAGGAATTAATGTTACTTCTTTTACAATGGTGATGTCTTCATTGTCGTTTCTCCATTTCTAGCTGTTGCTTATTTTTCTTAGGACACATTATATTAGTATTCATCTAATTATTAGTAGAATTTTTATTGTCACTTAACCATAAAAAGTTTTAAAATGGTCATATAACTATTCAATTTTAACTCTTTTTTTTATTATGACTAATTGGCTAATGGTGACAGTTTTAAAATTGACATAATAATAACTTTAACCCTCAACATTTATAAATTATGTCGGTTTAGTCTTGATTCTAAAACAATTAGTCCTCAATATTTACAAATTATGTCAATTTAGTCTTGATTCTAAAACAGTTAGTCCTCAACATTTACACATTGTGTAAATAATTTTTTTTAGTTTTTTGTAGTTTTTTTGGGGACATTGAGAGTTAATTTTAAAAGAATGAAAAATGATAGAAATTTATTATTTTGAATTCTTGGGTGTTTAATTGATAATTTTTTTTAGCTTTTAGGTGAAATGGTCACAAAGAAAAGATTAAATGCACACACAAAAAAATTTCAAATTACACAATATGTAAGTGCAGAGGGGCAGATTTTTTAGAATTAAGATCAAATTAACACAATGTATAAATATTGAGAGTTACAATTGCTATTATGCCGATTTGAAAAGCTGTCACCGTTAGCCTACTAGCTGCTTGTGACTAAAAAAGATAAAATTAAAAAATTAAATAATTATTTTGTAATTTTTTATAATTGAATGACAAAAAAAAATACTAATAGTTTATCTTTTTCTTAATTGCTTGTGGAGATTTTATAAGATACAGCTATAGTATGGAATGACCAATCAATTTATAATCCACATAAGCTTTTGATTATGAAATATGGAGTTTATTTTTTATTTTTAAATATGATGGTTCAATTTAAAATTCCCGTAAACTTACAATTAAATGACGTGCGTGATATTTTAATTTCACTTTACTTTAAAAGTATTTATATGCTCTTTCAATAAAGAACTAAAGGCAACAACATTACTCTTTTTTTTTTTTTTTTGTTACAAAGCAAGGGAATTACATTAATAAAATTTGAACATCGATCATTAAAAGTGTCAATAAACAACTTTAACCACTCCTCTTTTATACGTTTAAGAAAAACACTATTTTTTATTAGATCATAATAATTATCTCGCAAAAATTTAACTACTAAAATAGAAAAATAGAGAGAAAGAAACACTAACAATTTAGGCAATACTCTGTGACTTTACCAATATGGCGTCTTATTGCTGATAAATCAACAAGACACAAAAGAAACTTTATTTTATGGCGAAAAGGTGGTAGGTTAGTTTTTGTCATCAAATGGTCCAGTTTCACGACTGCCTGCGGCGCCATGGCTGCTGCTTTCACCACCAAAAAACCTTAAAGGGTTCCCTCCAAAATCACTTGCAGGAGAGCTGCTTTCCAGTGGTCCTAACGGGTAATGTCCGGGCCCCATATCATTGTCGAAAGGCCCAATATTGTCGCCTTTAAGCAGATCGTCTCTAAGAGGCTGAAATGGTGGCAGTTCCGGGTTAGTAGTACGAACACTTGAGGAGCTATCATAACCAAATGGAGGCATTGACGGCCTCGGTTCTATAGCAGCACTCGAGCTGCCGCCGTAAGAGAATCCTGTCAGCCCTGGCTCAGGTGCAATTCTTGAGCTGCCACCATGAGAGCGTCTTGGCTGCTGGAGACTTGAGCTGCCAACGCCGCCAAGAGATGATCCTGGCAACTTCAAGTGATCCCCGGTTGCAGCAGCAAAGAGGTTATGATATGTTAAGCCCATCTCCCTCCGTATGCTGCTGCTAGCTTCACCTCTAATATAATTGGTGTTAGTATTGGAGTTTAACCGATCCTCCCAGGGAAAATCCTCAGAGGTATCTTTGTCTCCAACACCTGCATTAGCAATGCCAATAGTTTGACCGACTGCAGGTGCACGGCCTTGGGGTGGTGGTGGTGGTAAAGGAGCATCTCCTTGAGTGAGACCAACAGATGAAGAAGGAAATTGTTCATAAAATTCCATAAGTTTCCTTATGTCTGTCCTCATTGTTTCCCCATACCAAATCAAGTCATCCAGTTCATTAACGTTAAAGTCACCTGGCATCTTGCCTTGTTCGATTTGAAGGATGAGCTGCCCCACCTTCATTTCCTTGTTTTTCCTGTTTTGCTTCCTGAGTTGGTCTTGCGACTTGGAAATCATCTCTTTGTAGTAGGTCTCCAAGTTCATCGATCTCTTCATGCGTTCTACCTCGGGAACTTCATTGAACTTCCGTAGCAGTCGTTCCACCTCTTCACGCGACGGCCACACTATTGGCTCCTGTTCGCTTCGACTGTATATTATTATGCCACCTTCTACACCACATAGAGTGGTCAGCTCAGTCACTTTCTTCACCAGCCCTTGCCTCCTTTTTCTCAGGCTTGCTCTTCGGGCACTGCTATTTTCTATCCAAGCAAGCTTAACCTTCTTTCTTGTCATTGCTATTGCTAGTTTTGCAAGCTTAACAGTTTCTGATTGTTTGCCAACTGGTGCTCTCTCTCTTGCTCTCAAACTGTTTCTAACGGAGGGTGAAGGAAAGAATTGGGTTGCTTGAAACGAGTGGCGAATAAGGCCTTTATATAGTGAGTGAGTACAAGGCAAAATGGGGAGTTTCAAGGCTAAATCATTTGGAGACTCGAACAACACAAAGGCATATGCATAATAGGTAACGAAATCCAATTGACAATAAGATTCTAAATATAAATGGTGGTAATCTTTGTTAATTATGGCAATATAAATCACCATTTGGATTTGGTTAACCTTAAAACATATGTTTATTCATTATGGTAAAGAAATAATATTGTGTTTAAAAATCAAATTTATTTGCCTAATTCTTTTAATAAACTTAGAAAAGAAAATTCATAGATGCGTCAATTTTAATGACAAAATTATATTATCATATTTGAAAAAGTAAATTATCATAAATAAAATGGAGATTTGACCATTATTTAATTGTAATATTCTTTGTTTATTTAATTCATAACAAAAAGATATCAATTGTTGAATCAAATATGTATTATCCATTATGAATATCATACTTCTTTTTACATCTGTTGTACCAAATGGGCATTAATGTTTACATAATTAAGAGTTTGTTTTTAAAATAAGCTCGTCTCCATTATAAATAACATTGTGTGTTTTATTTTACAATTATGAAATTTATCCTGTAGGAATAAAAATATAAAAATTTCTAATTTAGATTTAGATTTATAATAATAATAATATACATATTTAATATAATAACTCCTAAAATATATTCCACAAATCATAAATTAGAGAAATCATCGGTTTTCTGTGATGAATTTTAGTGTAATATCAAAAACTTTTCATAGCATATTAATTTAATTTTAAATGTAATTTAATAGTCAATTTTGGACTGTAAATGTATATATATATATATATATAGATATGTAGAAATTATAATAAATAATAGAACGTTAGCTAGTTATTGACCGTGGTGTAGATTTTTATTTATGACTTAAATACCTCAACTTTTTCACAAACAAAATTTGTGTTTTGAAATCCATCAAATATTTCGTTATTATTTCATTAAAATTGAAGGAAATTTGGATGAAATTTTCATGCGACACAATGATATATATAGTAACTTCTATTCGAATTTTAGATAAATAAATAAATTTATAAGAATTTCGAAACAAAAGAGATATAAATAATAAAATTTTATTTACTTTGAGAAAAGTCTTAAATTTTAATAAAATTTAGAATCAAATGCAACAAATATATAGATATAAAATATATCTATCATTTTGACATCTTAAAATATATCTAACATTACATCTAATTTAGATTTCAAAATAAGGAATTGTATTTAATATTATATTTGAAAGGAAAGTCGAGTTCCTATATATAAAATTCTTATTTTGACCATTTCCATATATAGAATTGACGGCTAACAAAAATCAGGTGGAAACCATGCATGCATGTAAGCAACCACCCTATGTGTTAAAATTAAACATTATGCCATTTTGCTCTATAAGATGTGTTTAGAAAGTTTTTGTTTAATGGCTACACCAATCAAAATTAGGCATTTAGGGGCATTTTGGTCTAAAAATTAGGGTTGAAATCAACTATATAAAGTCACTCTTTGCTGAATGAAAAGGGACTCTTTTGCTTAGGTTTTTTTGTCATCTTTTCCCTCGGTTTTATGTTAGGGTTAGGTTTTTTCTTTTCTTTTTCTTCTCATTTTTAGTTTAGGTTCTCTCTTTTCTTTTTAGGTTAGATTTTATTTTTGTTATTTACTTTTTACTTTATTGTTAAAGATTTTGTAAACAATGATGGATAAACTCTTGAGCATCAATTGAACTTCATCAATTGAATCAGCATTTTCTTAAACCCTTTGTTTTCACCTTATGCCGACAATATGTTTGATAAAATGCTTGTTAGGAATTTGAGTTTGAGTATGTGCTAAATTTGTTGGATGGTTGGTTGATTGATTTTTTGTTAGCTTAAGTTAAGTCAATGTTTATTCTTTATTGATTGGTTATTCGGTTGTATAGAAGTACTTAATATGTTAGAGTTGATGCCTCTAGCGAAATACCTGGATCAATGAGATTGAGAGGAGAGTTTATCTTTAGATAGTTAGATATAATCGTGTAGAGTAGTGAGAATGAAAGGTAATCTATATGCCTAGGTGAGACCGAGAGGTAATCTTAGGTGGTATCTTTTAGTCTAAGATGAGACCAAGAGGAGATTCCTAACTAAGAGTGACAACCAATATAACCAGTATAGGTTCATTAGTTTAATTAGCACTCAACTAATCAATCGACCATCGTTTAATCATTTACATTATCTAAAATATTAGGAAGAAATTTTAGCTTAGTTAGTTTAATTAATAGTTTAATTTTAGTTTATAAACAATTTTATTTGGACTTGCATTAATAATTTCGACTCGATTAGACCAATAATTGCTTAACTTGTAATTAACTTAAAAAACACATCTACCCACTTCGCAATCCTTTGGGTTCAAACCTTGGGATACTCGAGTATCCCATTGACACTGCAAATATTACAACTGACACTGTATGCTTGCAGTTAAAACAAAACTTTTAAATAGTTTTTACTCTCTTTTTTTATGCACACGTGTAAAGTGACCCATTATTTTCAAAATAACCATCAAACACCATTTCACAACAACCTAATCAAGTGACGTTTGGTCTATTCCCACCATTTAAACATCATATATCCTTTACACAATTCACATGGCAACATTTAACTAAAATTGCTATTCAATATACCAAATTGACAATACACCACATCTCAACTCATACATGTTCATTTTCATAATATAACCATTTTACTTTAACAACTCATATGGTTAAGCTCAAATTGACATTTACCGATCCAAGATTTAAAAATGACCATTTACATTTTAAAACTGACTCAACTTTAGATATATGCTATATTTCAAAACATAAAGGAACTATACAAACATTACTACGTTGAGGGTTGTGGTTTGGATGCTGGATCACTCCTCGAGCCTTCGAAATCTACTAATACCTACACACTGAATAAACAAACCATACACTGAGTGATAAAGCTTACTGATACTTTCATGATTCAAGATAATAAAGCAACAACATTATCATGTTAAGTATACAACAACACATGATCTAATTTAACCATTTAAGTCTCAAGAATCAACTTTATGTACTAATCCATTTAACCAAGTTTTTACACACATTTCAAGCCATGTATTATAACCACATAACATATCCATCTCCATTTCATGTCATACTACCTATTCATTTCATTATCTTGTTCTTTCTCAAATCTATAGATTCATTTCATTACCATATCAGCCCTCAGGGCTTATTTAAAATGGTTTGCATGATCTTTCACATGTTGTCAGTTGATAAATTTCATATACATACATATATTGTACCATTTGTTGGAAAAAAATATGGTTCAAAAATAATTTTTTTTTCACAACGAAAAATAAAAATTTTAAAAATAGACCCAGATTGTGATATTTATAGCAATAAACACTAGACCGAATTTGCATTTGCATTTTTGGATAAACAGATCCTTGTCATTCCTAGCTTTCAACCAAACGATCTTCTCCACTATTCTCGTACCACGAACTGCTTCGAGTGTGAGCTCGAATGAATCGAACCAAACACAAAACCATAAATAGTTTTCTTTTCTTTAGTGTGAAAACGAAAATCCCTTTTCAAATAGTAACCTTCAGAATTGTTATTCCGGAAAATATATTTAATTCTTAAAGAATAAAAGTTTCTCTATTTTCAGGCAAAATAATGATATCTGAAAGTTGTGTTAATAGCCTTATTGGTGTCATATATTTATAGGAAGAGAAGGTAGAACTCTTGTTGAATTGTAAAAGTTTACATGAACTCCTAGTCTAACTAGAAGTATAGGTGGCGGCAACCCTAATTAATATTACTAGGGTTTTCCATCCACCCCTTTAACATGAGGGGCTTTTAGGCCATTCCTATATCAGATCCAATTACAAGTACTTTCCGGGCTTTTAACCCAATAATTTATAATTTGATCCAACTAGATTTTTGTTTTTGTTTTTCTATGTCCCAAAACAAAATTTAATATATTTCCAATTAAATAATTTTCTCAACTCAATTCTAATTCGAGTTATAATCATGACCACTTTACCATAAAGGAATTTATGAGAAAATATATTTAATATTTTTCATTCAACAGTTCACTATGAACAAATGGTTTATTTTCATTTTCAAACTTCATTTAATTGAAAAATATAAATTCATTTTTCAGATCATTTTCATTTTCATTTTGGAAAAACCATATTCATTTCCAAATGATTTCATTTCTCTATTTTCATTTTCATTTTATTTTCATTTTCATTTCATTTTCATTTTGGAGAAAACCATAATTATTTCCAAATAATTTCTCATTTCTCCATTTTCACCATTTCTCTTCATTTTTGTTCATTTGATTTTAAAATGCGATTCATTTTCAGTTTCAACAAGCTAGTAGAGGGACCGATTAGACATATGCAATTGAAGCTCAATTGATTTATAATTAAGTTTCATCTTTTCACCTATTAATTATAAACTTATTTAGTCACGAAGTCATTCCACTATAGTATCTTGATTGAACTCTCTCCAACGTCATACCATTACAAAAGCAACTCGATCAGTGCTCGTCCAATGACCTTGCCATAAGTATATTACCCTCATAGATATCTTTAATCTATTTGGGATAATATTCGTTCTCCCAATATGATCATATTTTATTTTATGGTAACCATTACATCTTCCTTAATGAAAAGTCAATTACTATCAAATAATAATAAAATCATTCATCACAAATACGAACGACCCGTGACCACGTTTACTTTTCATCAACCATGTAATGCTAAAGAAAGGATATCATTTACCCATGTCTCGAACTATGAATTTCCCTATTGTGAATGATGCTACATATTGTAGATGTCATACACCCAATACATTAACTTTCGGTTCCTTATCTATTCGAACTCAGAATTTTACTTACATTAAAGTGTAGGAGTCATGAATACATAGTACGCCATCCACTCAGGATTTAGGTATGCTATACTATAAACATCACAAGTGAATAAATCCATAAACAGATTCAAGATCTATTCTTCTTGGATTCAGTTTGATGTACTGTCAGTCTAGTTAGTCATATCTATGTCTCTATCTTCTGGGAGTCATCTGCTCTGATGCCCAAGACAAAGCATCTCCTCAATTAGACTTGATAGACGAACATATTAGTCTTTCAATCAGTTTGCTCATTTTTTTATTAGACTCAGGACATATTTAGATTTGTCTACTAATATAATTTGTCTTTTTGTATTACGATCCGACTACGTAATACCGCTTAATATTAGTTTAAACATTAGACAACCAATGAGCAACATTTTGTTTTACTTTACTTTGCGTTAAAAAAACCACATGAAGACAATCATACAAAGTATATAAATGTACTCAATGAATTTGTTGTATATAAATGTATTCAATGATTTTTTTTTTACTAACTAATCTGTTTGAAAAATTAAAAGTTTAAAAACAAATATACTACACTCAGGGCACCAGATCCAACACCATTTTCATATAAGGATGTAATTTAATATCATTCATCAAGTTTATGTTTTATAATCCCTATTAACCAAACTCAAACTCAAGATGAATACACAAACCATCCAACCAACAGACCAATCTAGCACATTTTTCATCATCGGAAAGTCTGAAGTAATCTGCGCTTAACGCTATCAAATCATATTGGCACATAGTGCATCATAAAAAAGACAGAAGTAATCTGCACTTAGCGCTATCATATCATACTGGCACATAGTGCATCACCAAAATATAACCAAAGTATAAACCCATACACAATCTAATCCTATGACATGTTAACTATATTCGACTTTGCCCGAACATTTAATAGGGTATGATGATTCAATTACATTTTATTAACCAATTCACATATCATGCTCTCATATTGTTTCACCATCAATTCACATCGTGTAATAGCCCAACTTTTAGTGGTGTCAAAAACAGTGATTCAAGATCACTAAATCCAACGAGTGAGTTCAAAAATTTTATTAATTATTATTTATGAGTCAAGTATGATTTTAGAAGACTTTTGAATTAGTAATTTTTTATTTAGAAGAATTTATTAGATTAATTAGTTTTGAAAACGACGTATCGAGACATCTATTTCATAAATCGAGCCATAAATATTTTTATAAATATTTACGGAGTGTTATTAAGTTAGTATTAAAGTTTCGTTAGAAAATTTTAACGTTTTGATAGTTAATTAATTCAAAAGGACTAAATAGAAAAAGGTATAAAACTTGCTAAAGTGATAAAATAGCCTAAATGTTAAACGAGAAATGACTTGAAGGGTAAATAAGCCTAAAATAAGAGGTTGGGCGGCATGAGTGTAGCAAAAATCATGAAATTAGTGTGAACAAGGGGTAAAATTGGAAATGAAATAAAACTTAATAGTTAAAAATAGGATTTAATTGAATATCTAGACATTTCTTCATAATTCTCAGCCAAAAACACCATTGAAGAACCCTTAAGAAGCTGGTTTTTCATATTTTGCTACAAGTGAGTTCAATTCTTGCTTTTTTCTTGAAATTTTTGTGTTTCTAATTCATTAGTTTTTTATTTTATGGGTAATTTTGAACATTACCATTGATTAATACTAGAATTTTATGATTAATTAACATGGAATTGAAGCTTTAATTTTGTTATATGATGATTTTATCAAGTAATTTCAATAGAAATTTATTTTAGGACCAAATTGTGAAAAAGATTAAATATTAGGGTTTGGTATCAAATTATGTTTACCAAAGGCTGCGTAATAGCTTAGAATATTTAGATAAAGTGTTAATTGAGAAAATTTAGCTTATTTGATAGGCTAATTTGTGAGGGACTAAATTGCAAAAATTATAAAAGTTGGGGTAATTGTGTAATTTTGAAAATAGAGGGCTATAAATTGTGAAATGAATTAGGATTAAAATATATGCTAATGAATGAATAAATTTAAATTTTAGATCAAAAGCCCGTAGATCAATGTGAAAAAGGAAAATTAGTTGAATAATCCTTGAACTACAACAAACTTACAATCAAATCCAAGTAAGTTCGTATGGTTAAAATTTTAATGTTATATGCTAATTGATGAATGGTATTTTTATTTATTCGTAACATTTGTTGAAAATAAAATTATGTATTAAAATTATGAAATTGAATCAAGTGTTGAAGGGGAACGGAACGCAGGTTTGAGTACAGTCGTTCAGTGCAAAAGAGGAATTGATGGTAAATTACCCAAGTAAACTGAGGTTCAACATTTGTTGCGAATTCTCGTGTTTGCTTTCCGTTTAGCTTTCATGAGCTCAGTTAACTTATATGAGTTTCAGTTTAACCCTTTTGGGTTTCAGTTTAGCTCTTCTGAGCTTCAGTTTAACCCTAATGGGTTTCAGTTTAGCTCTTCTTAGCTTTAGATTAACCCTTATGGGTTTCCGTTCAGCTCTTATAAGCTTTTGTTCAACCCTTATAGGTTTTCGTTTAGCACTTATGTGCTTCTGTGCAGCCTTCAGGCTTCTATTTACGATGTACTCAAATTCATAAGATGTTCTCTAATTTGATAAGGATTGGTAAGTGCCATATGGAATTAATGTGGAAGAATTTAAGTTATTATTGGTATTGAGCTCAAATATGTGAATTCATCAATCGAAGTTGTGATTGGCAGGAAATGTTTGTGAAATGATTCATCTAAATGAATTATTATAGTATGTTCGGTAAGATTTATATTTAAAGCCAACGAACTTACTAAGCTTAATTAAGCTTACTGTGTCGTTTAATGTTCTTTGTATATTTTCAAGAAGTTCGGAGGATCGGATCAACACATCGAGCCACACTATCCAGTTTGCTCCGATAGATTTTGTTATACATTTTATGGTTTATATGGCATGTATAGGGCTGGATTGGAAAAGAGCTAAATTTGAAGTATGGTTATGAATGACTTATATATATATATATATATATACGCATGTATTTAGTAGTAGGTTTTGGTAAATCAATGAATGAAGTTGTTGTGGTAAGCTTAGGCAATTGAGTTTTGTGATGATATATTATGTTTAAAACACGATGTTTGGCTTGTGTTGATTGCTTGATTGGGGCTATTTGATGTATTGAAATGTTGTGTATAGGTTTATATCAAAAAGGGTGAGAAAAGTGACCTTAAAATGGCCTATTTTCATCCACACGGGTAGAGACACGGACGTGTGTCTCAGTCGTGTGTGACACACGGCCTAGCACATGGGCATGTGGTCTAGCCGTGTGTCCCCTGCACCTTAAAATTTTAAAACAGAATGCCCAAATTTTTACACACGGCCTAGCACACGGGCGTGTGGCTTAGCCTTGTGACCCCTGCACCTTGCACACGACCTAGCATACGGGCGTGTGGTTAGCCGTGTGACTCAAGTCAAAATGTAATAGTCCGGTTTATACCCTAGTCGGAACAGTGGTTTCGGAACCACAAATCCAAGTCAGTAAAATATTTTAATATTATTTTTGTGCCTATGATATATGATTAAGCATGTGCTAAATTTTGTGAATTAAATTCGTATGTTTGTGTGCTTAAATTGAGCGAAGGACTAAATCACGTAAAAGGTAAAAGTAGCTTTCTATTTAATTGAGTGGCCTAATTGATGTGTCTTTATAAAGATGAGGCCTTATGTTGTAAATTGTCCATTAGCAAGATAGTGGACAGTATATTAATGTATATATATGGCTTTTATTTGTTGTAATAAAAGATAAAATGATAATAGTATTATAATATAAGGTTTTTATAATAAAACAAAGACATAAATAAAGTCATTTTTATAATCTTCCACCGAAAACACAAAAAGAAAGAAAATAAGAAAACCATCTTAGGTTTCAGCTACTATCAAGCAAAATTAAGGTAAGTTTTGACTTCGATTTTTTATAATTTCTACGTTTTCGTAATCGTTGCATTGAGTGCTACTAAACCCATGTTTTGATTTTGAGAATTGATTATGATTTTGAAATGTTTTTTGATGAGCATATGAGCTTTGGAACATTTGATGATGAAATATGGAATATATGTGTTTGATTAGCATATTAATTTTGTGTAATTGGTTGTAATTGAGAAAATGATAATTTGGAAGACTAACTTGTAAATTTGATGAGAAATATGGTCTTGTATGGTCCCTAGAGAATTTCGGCTATGCATGTGTGTGAACAAATTTTGTATATTTGATGTTTTGAGAAAAATGAACTAAATTGATAAAAGGTGAAAATATGAGGGCTAATTTGTAAATTGCCCTAAATATGTGTGTTTGGATTGAATTGAATGAATTAGTGAATAAAAGGGTTAAATTTGAATATGTTTAGATCAAGAACCGAAGAAATCAAACTTAGATTGCGGGAAAGCTCAAAGTAACCGAGTAGCCATTTCCGTTTCAATTAAATCGAATCCGAGGTAAGTCATTATGCAAATAAATGTATTTGTATTAAATTATGTATGTTCATATGATTATTGATAATAATGAATGCTTACGAGATGCTATATACATGAATTCCAAGATAAGATCGACATAGTAGTAATGTCCGAGAAGTCCCGTACGAACCTAGGAATAGATAGGATTAGCTATGTCATGACATAGGTGTCTGTTCTGTTTTATCATGTAATGCTATGTACATGAATTCCAAGATAAGATCGACATAGTAGCAATGTCCGAGAAGTCCCGTACGAACCTAGGAATAGATAGGATTCCATGATACATATCGCTACATTTTATCATGTAGCTAGCAATGTCCAAGATAAGATCGACATAGTAGCAATGTCCGAGAAGTCCCGTACGAACCTAGGAATAGATAGGATTAGCTATGTCATGACATAGGTGTCTGTTCTATTTTATCATGTAAGACCACATCTGGGACGTTGGCATTGATTCAAGATTTCGTGTTAAACCATGTCTGGAATGTTGGCATCGATAAGAGCTTTACGTGTAAGACCATGTCTGGGACATTGGCATCGTATTAATTCGTGTAAGACCCTGTCAGGGGACAATGGCATGGACATCTAATCACATGTAAGACCACGTCTGGGATGTTGGCATTGTACGATTATTCTGAGTATTCTGTATATCCTATTAGATTCCGAATGGTTCAACGGGCAATTTCGAGCTATGAATAATTACATAATGTATATTCGTTTCAGGTATGTTTGATAAGTACACAAGGTGTGTATGAAATGTAAGTATCTATATGAACTTACTAGTGCAATGGAATGATGAGATGATATGTGAAATTATGCTTAGATGAGCTATGTGGTATATGTGGTATTGAGTTGAAGTATGTGATAAGTTATGGCTAATCAATTGAGCCAAAATCTTTGTGAGATGTATATGCTATGAGAACCATTATTGTTATTGTATAAATATGCTATGTGCATTTTAAGTTAAGTTTATTTGTATATAACTTACTAAGCTTTTGAAAGCTTACTCTGTGTGTGTGCTCTGTTTTATAGATCGCCAAAGCTACTGAAGGCTCGGGACCTTCAAGGATCATCATCACGCTACTCAACTTGTTTTGGTACATTTTGGAAATGTATATAGCTAGATATGGCATGTATAGGCTAGTATTTGGTATAAGTTTGTTATATAAACTTAGCCATGTGATGTGGCTAATTATAAGTTGATATTTTGCCTTTATGGAGATGATATATGATGCATATTTTGGTATGAATGGAATTGGTTTTGAATGTAGAGATTAGATGGTTATTTTGATATGTTCTTGGTTGCTATTTGTGCATAAGTTGAATTGATAATTAGCTTGTAGTTATGACCCTAGGTGGGTGGCATTTTGACCTTGCAAATAGCCTATTTTGCCACACGGTTATGGTACACGGGCATGCCTAGTGACCGTGGGGCTAAGTCAGTAGCTAGTTAAGAGTACACGGCCTTGACACACAGACATGCCTAGCAGCCGTGTGGTTTAGTCAGTATCGACCACGACCAAGGTATACGGGCTTGCTCGGTGGCCGTGGAGTAAAGTCAGGTTCGACTACGGGGAAGACACACGGGTGTGTCTAGTAGCCGTGGGAGGCACACGGCCTACCCACACGGGCGTGTAACCCTTGAAACTTAGAAAAGTTTTAAATTTCTGAAAAATTCTTTAAGTGTTTCGATTTAGTCCCGGTCCTATTTCTAAGCATGTTTTAGGTCTCATTGACCTATAGAAGGGTCACTATGATTGTGATTGATGATTTACTTTACGAATTGTTTGATAAAGTTTTCAATCTGTCCAATAATGCCTTTAACCCTAATCTGGCGATGGATACGGGATAGGGGTGTTACACAGAAAGTTACACGGGTAAGGAAACAAGTTGGGACACAGCCGTGTGCCACATATCGAATGCCCACACGGCCTAAGACATGGGCGTGTCTCCTGGCAGTGTGAGCCACATGGCCGGCCACACGGGCGTGTGTCCCCTACTCCTAAGAAAAATTTGAGATTTTGGAAAAAATTCCCTGAGTACCCAGTTTAGTCCCGACTCATTTCTAAGGTGTATATTGGGGTCCATCTAAGGGACAATATGAGTGTTTTATAACTGATTCTTGATATGCATAATAAAAGTTGTGAAATGCTCGTATTTAATCCATAAGGTTCGGTAATGTTCTGTAACCCTGTTCCAGCGACGGATAAGGGTTAGGGGTGTTACACGTCACATATCATTGATCAATTCATATCATGTTTGTTTCTAATATTTATGCAATTCAATTCAATTCTCGACATTCGATATCATCATGTATAAACTGAGTTATGAAATAGTAATACGCTTACCTCAAGAGGTAGACTTGAAACAATCACATATATGTATATATGCATATGTATATGTATTTATGTATTGAACTCGAATAATATATACAAACTAAATTTGTCACTCGTCTACGACTCTTATCTTTCCTTTCTCTCACGACAGCTCGATATCATCTTTAACTACGTTAAATATTGCAATTATAAAACAATGTCAATTCACATCCTAATCACATTAAAATCATAGCAAACATATTTTACGTTTTATTCATTATAGTCCTTATATCTGAAATACTCGTATTTTTCCATATCCAACATCGGATCAAAATTTGATTTCACATTATTCCATTAGGGACCTTATACTTCCTATCTATAAAAAAATTCATGATAGTTTTTAATTTATTCAATTTAGTCCATAATGTCACAAAGTCATCTAACTAGTTTAAATCAGTCTCTAATTTAGTCATTTTTACAATATAAGCTTATTAACTATTAGTTTCTTCAAATTAAGCTCAAAATCATCAATTTCACTATAATTAAAACTTGCTAAATATCAACTAATTGAACAAATTAACATATGAGCTAGCTAGATCAAGCTCCCATGATTCAATTTTTATAAAAATTTCAAGAAAATAACTTAGTTACTTTTGAAAATTGGTGGTCAAATGTTTCTTGGGCGTTTAAGGTTTTTCTTCTCTTTTGTTTTCTTTAATGGTGTACAATTTGGGGATGAAGATGGCATGTTCATCTTTCCATTAACTAAAGTTGGCTATTCATAATTTTAACTAATTAATTGTAATTATAAACCAAGTTAAGTGGAATCATCATCATCTTCCACTATTTTATGAATAAAATTGGTTTAATAGTCATTTTTTTCTTTGGTTAATTGCTATTTAGGTCCCCCAAGCATTTTCTCAATTAAAATTCAATAGCGAATAGACTTTTACAATTTAGTCCCTACGCTTTAATTAATATTTTCTCGATTAAATTACTTAATCTTTAATATATTTCATATTATCTTTGTAAGTCTTCCTATTTTACATTTACGGACTCAATTTACAGAAATAGGGTTTCAAAACCGTCTTTTTTTACACCATCTAAAATTGAGTTGTTACATTAACACACTTATAACAAGGTCATTGGATGAACACTGATTGAGTAGCTTTCATAATGTTATGTAATTAGGGAGAGATCAGTCATGACACCATAATGGAATGACTTCGTGACTAAATAAGTTTATAATTAATAGGCGGAAAGTTTGAACTTAAGTATTTATCATTTGTGCCCTAATTATATATGTCCAATTAGTCCCTCAGCTAGCTCGTTAAAATCAGAAATGAACTGCATAAAGAATTAAATGGAAAAAAAATTATGGAAATGACAAAGTTAGATAAATGAGTCATGTTCGGAAATGAATGCGTTTTCTCAATTAGTATAAAAATGACTTGAGGATTAATTTGAAATTTTCAAATTATTATTTAATTAAATAATTGGAGTTGAAATGAAATTAAGTTAATTAGTCATGGTGAATCCGTTAAATATAGAAATTAAATATATTTTCTCATAGATTCTTTTACGGTTAAGTTGTTATGATTTTAACAACATTAGAGTTAATGAGAAAATTATTTAATTGGAAAATTATTTTATTTTATTAAATTAATTTATAATAATATTTATTTTGGGAAATAGAAAAACATGTAATTGGCCCCAATACAGGAGATACTCAAACTCACCTCATATTACATATGAGATATTAGGGTTGTCTCCCCTTTCTTTTTGTTAAACTAAAAGACTAGTTTTTCTATTAAATAAATATCATACATGTTATACTAATTCAAAAATGATTCTCTTATCTCTCACTATAAATAGATGATATTGGTAGAATTATTTACACAACAGTTAATACAAGTTTTTAGTATTGTTATTCTACCAGAAAAATACTGAGAATTTATTTTCTAGGGTTAACAATTTTGTCGGATTTTATTGAGAGAGCATTACTTTCCCACTGCAAGTTATAAATCGTTTTGGTTTTGTGTTTGATTCTTGAGTGTTCAAGATCACACTCGAAGCAATTTATGGTACAAGAATAGCGAAGAAGACCATTTAGTTGAAAGTCAGGGACGTCTAGGATCCGTCTCGCACAAAGCATAAGTAATTTTCGGGAAAAAAATTATTGTTATAAATATCACAAACTGGCTTGGTTTCAAAATTTTAATTTTCCGTTGTAACAGAAAACCGTTTAAACTGAATTTTTCCAACAATATTTTCTCCAATTGTAAAGCATTCCTCTATTAGAATTTTATTAGCTTTAGTAGCATAGTTGGACTTGGAACTAGTTTAGTTGGATGTAAAAATTATTATTTTTTTATATGGAGACTTGAAAGAGGAAATGTACATGATTCAAGATTACTGGAAAAGAAAAATTAGTGTGTAAACTTGAAAAATCGTTTTACAGCTTAAAGTAATCTCCGAGGTAGTGGTACAAATGAGTTGACAAGTTTATGACAGAACAAAAGTACACAAGAAGACAATATGATCATTATGTGTATCTTCGCAAGCTCCAAGATGGTTCTACCATATATCTTCTTCTTTATGTTGATAATATGTTGATATCGTCCAAAAGTCAAATAGAAATTGAGAAGCTAAAGGCACGATTGGAACATAAGTTTGAGATCAAGGATCTAGGAGAAGCAAAAAAGAATATTGGCATGGAGATAACTCGAGATAGAAGCTTGAAGAGGCTTTGTTTGACTCAGAAACAATATCTAAGAAAATTGTTAAAGCGTTTTGGCATGAATGAAAAGTCAAAACCTATTAGCACTCCTCTTGTTGCACATTTTAAGCTTAATGTCTCTATGTCGCCAAAGAATGACATATAATGAGAATAAATGTCAAAGATACTTTATGAAAATGTTGTCGGTAGCTTAATGCATGCTATGGTATGTACAACACCTGACATTTCACTAGCAATTGGGGTCGTGAGCAGGTATATGCATGATTTAGGAAAGGGGCATTGAGAAGCTATGAAATGAATTTTGCAATATATCCAAAATAGAATGAATATTGGACTAATTTTTTGAGCAGGAAGATAATTAAGGTGTGATTGGATATTCTGATTTAGATTATCTTGGTGATCTGGACATATTAACAGTGTATGGTTAAACATTGACTTATGACGATGTAGGGTGTTAATAAATTCAACAAAGTAAACGACTTTGTTTAGCATGAAGGCAAGACAAAAAGAGATGTAAGGATCCCTTACAATTGCTGATTTCATACTGTAGGAATAGATACTGTAATATTGTTGTCTGAGGGTCAGCCTATTCCTGTATAGCTCAAAATCAAAGTAATATCCACCGGACTCCCACCTTGACCGGGCAGCTGATACCCATGCATTACTTGCGGGAGTCAAAAGCATCAACCTCCTCTTTCTCATTGGCTGCTGGTAGAGCCCATCCTCCATATTCCAGTAAGGACATCTATCCAGGCCCCTATCCTATCTATGCTATTGGGTTCATCCAGGGCCCACTCTGCTTGTCTACTTTAGATAAAACCTTATTTCTTTTCCTCTTTCGGGCTTAAAGAGGAAAAAGCCCTAATACCATCTCACATCCAACAAAAAAAAAAAAACCCTAGAAAATGAGTATAAAATCCTCTGAATTTTTAGCCGCTCATTGTCCTTGTGAAGGAAGAAAGAGAGAGGGAGGAAAAGATGCAGATATTCGTGAAAACCCTAACCGGCAAGACCATAACTCTCGAGGTCGAGAGCAGCGATACCATTGACAACGTCAAAGCCAAGATCCAAGACAAAGAAGGTCTTTTTTTCCTTCTACAATTTTGCATTTCTCTGTATCATAACTTCTTAAATTTGATTTAAACTGCTTTTCTTATATGAACTAACAAACACAGGAATCCCACCGGACCAACAACGTCTCATCTTCGCCGGAAAACAGCTCGAAGATGGCCGTACCTTGGCTGACTACAACATCCAGAAAGGTTTCTCTATTGATTATTAGAAGATGTTTTCTACATTTTTTATTTGATTAATATACGTAAAAGACTCTGGCTCTTAATTTTTTTTCGACGTAGAATCAACACTTCATCTTGTTCTGAGGTTGAGAGGTGGAATTATTGAGCCGTCTTTGATGGCTTTGGCTCGCAAATACAACCAAGACAAGATGATTTGCCGCAAGTAAGCTACTTTTCTTTGTTTTATTTTGTGGGCATCTTTTAGTATTCTGCTAAGGCCTAAGGGCGACCTGACTTAGCCTCTACTGTTGATGTGAAATGGGATAGAGGTCATACGAAGTCCTAAGAGTGATTGTAACCATTTTTCTACTTTTTCATGGCAGTTGATTTTCATGAATGGTACAATCCTCAGAATGCGATAAATTAATCTCAATTTACTATTTTGTAGTACCATAAATGGGACTACAAGTTGAACCCTCTTTTGAGCTAAAGAATGAAATGAGGGCATCTTAGTTCCCAAAATTCAAATTTCCATTCTCAACTTTGTCAACTGGTCTAAACTTTACTTGGCTGTTGATTTTCTAGTATGGTACATGATAATCAATGCTCTGTTTCGTGCTTATGTAGCTTGGGAAATCCCAAGACCGATTTCTTCTGAATAATGAGAATTTTTAAGATCAAAGTGAAGGAGCTAATTAGTAGTCTGCACATTACATGGAAGTTATCTGATAATTGAGAATGTGCGTTGCTAGGTGTTATGCTCGTCTGCATCCAAGAGCCGTGAACTGCCGCAAGAAGAAGTGTGGTCACAGCAATCAGGTTTGTATTCTTGCAGGTTCTATTATCTTTTGTTGCAGATTGAATTAAGTAAATAAAAATGCCTTTCCCTTGTTGCAGTTGAGGCCGAAGAAGAAGATCAAGTAGACACTGACTGGTGTTATCCTGTCTGCTTTAAAAGAAATTGAATGTTAGACTAGGAAAATATTTCCATTGAGTTCTTTTGCTATTATTCTATTTTGTTGAGATTTTGTTTGTGGGTTCTGGATTTGATGTTCCAATGTATGTTTGGACAATCTTATGTGTTTTGTCTTGGAATTTTGATAAGGAGGTGGAAATTTTAAGTAACGCTAGTTTTAGAAATATTATTTAAAAATGTTAGTGTGAAAATCAATTTTTTATGGATTTAAATTCTAATTTCGTACCAACAATGGTAAAATTCATAAAGATGAGAATACTATCAGAAAACTATCTTATATTCATTTATTTTTAAATTAAATAACTCTGCAAAATTTTAGATAAAATTGTAAATTAAGAACAAAAAGGTACATAACATATCAAATTAGCAGATGTAATAAATCAAGAAAAATTAAAAAAGTCAACATTAGTTCAATAACCAAAAAAAAGTCAACCACTGTTAGCCTTCGAGCGGCTGAAAAAGATAAAATTATATAATTGAGTAAAAAGAAAGTTACTAATAGTTTATGTTTTTTTCTTAATTGCTTCTTCTCGTAAGCTTTTGTCGATGGAGTTTTTGTTTTAAGATATGTAGCTATAATGTGAAATAACCAGTGAATTTAAAATTCATGTAAGCTTTAAAATTAAATCAGTGAGGTAATTGATATTTTAATTTCATTTTGATTCATATGCTCAGTAAATAAAAAATTAAAAGGAACATTTAATTGTTACATAAAGTGAGAGAATTACGTTAATAAAGTTTGAATCTTGATGATTAAATTACCAGCAACGAAGTTTGACTACTCTTCCCTTATATGTTGAGAAAAACACTATATTTTATTAGATCATAATAATTGACTCGCAACAATATAACTACTTGACCACGAAATAACGTAGAAAAACGAAACACTAAGAATTTATGCCATATTTAGTGATTCAAACGTTTACCAAATGGACTTATTGTGGATGAATCAACATTACACAAAGGCAACTTTATTTCATGGCGAAAAGTTGGTGGGTTAGTTTTTGTCATCAAATAGTCCGGTTTCACGATTGCCTGCGGCGCCATGGCTGCTGCTTTCACCACCAAAATACAAGGGTTCCCTCCAAATTCACTTGCAGGAGAACTGCTTTCCAGTGGTCCCAACGGGAAATGTCCCCGCCCCATATCATTGTCGAAAGGCCCAAGATTGTCGCCTTTAAGCAGATCGTCGCTAAGAGGCTGTAGATGTTATATATACATAAAAAGAACGTTCGCTTGTTGACCGTGGCGTAGATTTTTATTTATGACTTAAATACCTCAACTTTTTTCACAAACAAAACTTGTGTTTTTGTTGTTTCATTAAAATTGAAGGAAATTTGGATGAAATGTTCAGCGACACATTGATATATATGATAACTTATATTTGAATTTTAGATAAATAAATAAATTTATAAGAATTTCGAACCAAACTTTTAACAAATAAAGATACAAATTAAGAATCACTACACCAAAACAGACTTTTAGCGGCGTTTTTTCTGGCGTTTTAATAAAAAACGCCGCATATATTATACATTAGCGGCGTTTAAAAGAAAACGCCACAAAAAGTTGAGTAATAGCAGCATTTCTGTCCCAAACGCCACTAAAAAGGAGCAATAGCGGCGTTTCCGCTATAGATCTGAGCATTAGCGGCGCTTTTGTAGAAACGCCGTTATAGATCTGAGCATTAGCGGCGCTTTTGTAGAAACGCCGCTATAGATCTGAGCATTGGCGGCGCTTTTGTAGAAACGCTGCTATAGATCTGAGCAATAGCGGCGCTTTCCCAAAAACGCCGCTAAAGATCGAGCTTTTAGCGGTGCTATTTCTAAAACGCCACAAAAATCTATTAAAACTATTTTATTTCAAAATAAAACGGCGCCGTTTTGGTATCAATATAATTTTATTTATATGTAATATTATAATTTTAATCTTGGTCATTTTATGTAATTTAACTATTTTATATGTACCATTATTGTTGTTATTTGTTACTAAAATTCTAACTATTTTATGTGTATTGCAGGAAAAATGAGTAGAATAAGATTACGAGATTTAAATATTATATGAATACTATAAATTGAGAAGATGGCAATAGTGAGCAAAGAAAGCAGGTTGTTGGATCCTCGAATGTGCCCGACATAGATGATGAGCTGCGAATTACAAAGTAATGTTAAGTTTATTTTACATGCATGTTGACTTTTATTATTGATTCATTTTTCAATTTTAATATAATAATAATATATCATTGTTCAGCTAAGAGTGGTGGGACGTGCAGAGGTCGCGAACGTACGCTGCTTAGAGATTTATACGAATTAAATCCTGTCGAGCGTGTGAAAGTAAGGAGAAACAGTCATGGCCAGCCTATTGGCCCTAAAGCTCGACTTCTAGCAGGCTACTTGGGCATTATTGCACGAAATGCAAATATGTTGCCCATCAATTACAAGTCATGGCATCACATGCGTGATGGAAACAAAAATCAAGCTCTCGAGAACATTAAGGTAACAAAACGTGAATGTAATTTATAATACTTTGGTTGAAGTTTCATTTATATTTACTTTCTAAACTTATGTTTTTTTAGGAGAGATTTGTTTTGGAGGTCTCCGATGACTATATAAAGAAGACATTGGGAAAAAAATAGAGAGACCATAAAAGCACATTGAAAAAAGTATATTTTAAGAAAGACAAAAGCCTCGAGGATAAATTGCTAAATGTCCCGCTGGGAATGTTGAGGTATCAATGGGAAGATGCAGTTAGATTTTGGAACTCAAAGAAAGGAGAGGTATTATCTAGTTCTAAACTCTTATAAATTTTTCGGTTTATAGTATTTACTATATACGTAATAATAAGTTCATTATGTAGGACCGTGAGCATGTTGGAAGCAAGCGTGAAGTGAAACAAAAATTCACGCACACAGCAGGGTCGAGAAGTTTTGCTTTTGTAGCTAAGGCCGAGGTATTATAATTTATTAATTCTGTCAAATATTAATAATTTCATACTATTAAATTATATTTTTACTACTACATTAAAGGAAGCCTCATCTAGTCAAAAAGTTGGACGCGTTTAGCTTTTTAACATTACGCATAGGAGGAAGGATGGGTTTCCAATGACATCTGAAGCTGGAGCGATTATGGTATATTTACTTAATAAAATTTGATTTATTATAAATATTTATAATGTTTAATTATAATAGTTTAATTCTTCGTTAGTAGTTTTAAATTAATAATTTTAAGTTATGTTGCATTCTTTCTTATTGTATATTTCGTTCCTAACTCTTTAATTGATTTATTAGGAGAAACTAAAAGAGAAGAAGGTGGAGTATAAAGCGGCTGCTTCGACTGATAGTTCTGTTAATCTTGAGGATATTGATAACAGAATTATTACTGATGTTTTGGGTCCTGAAAGGTATGGTCGGAATTTTTATGCTATATTTGCTATTTTTTTTGCTGGAATTATATGCTACATTTCTTTTTTTATTCTTGATGTTTTAGGTTTCGAAAGGTATGGTGGGTTCGATTTCAAGGATCGTGTTACCCACCCAATATTTTGATCGGCTCCCAAGAATACATGCCTTCCAGAGTCAATCTCGATTTGAATTTGAGAGGTTGAAAGACCGGATAATGAGATGCAAGCGAAACGCAGTTGAGCAAATTTCTCAACTTAGAGCGGAGGCAGCAACGAAGGAGGCAGAGTAGAACAGAAAGTATGATGAACTCCAGCTACAGCTTCAGACTATGATGAAGATGTTCCAACAGTCGCAGAGGCCGCTATCTTAGACATTTATTTTCTCGTTATAAGATCATTTTTAATATTGTTACATTTAACATTATTGTAAGAATTCATTTATTAATTTATATCATATATCTTTTATTGAATTTGAAGTATCATTTAGAATTAATATTTTATACTACATTTACTGTTTTTTGGCTGGAATTATATGCTAGATTTGTTGTTTTTGGTTGGATTTAATGTAGGAAGGGTATGATATTGAAAAATTTGTATATTACAAATTTGTACAAATTAGTGGCGATTGTGGGAAAAGCGCTGCTACAAGTCAGGACCTTTAGCGGCGTTTGTGGGGAAGCGCCGCTAAAAGCCCTGACCTTTAGAGGCGTTTGTGGTAAAAGCGCCGCTAAAAGTCATGACCTTTAGCGGCGTTTGTGGGGAAAGCGCCGCTAAAAGTCATGACCTTTAGTGGCGTTTTTTCCTCATAAAACGCCGCTAAAGTTTGCGGCATTTGTTTTTGCGACGCTTTCGAATGCACCGCAAATACTATTAGTGCAGCGCTTATAAACGCCGCTAAAAGCCTAAAAAACGCCACTAAAAGTTTGTTTTAGTGTAGTGAATAAAAATTTATTTACAAGTGTGAAAATGCCTTAAGTTTTAATAAAATTTAGAGTAAGACATATATGGATACAAATGTATCCATAATTTTAACATCTTAAACATATATCCACCATTACATCTAATTTAGATTTCAAATTAAATAAAGAATTATATTTAATTTGGAAGGAAAGTTGAGTTCCATATATAGAATTCTTATTTTTGACATTTCCATATATAAAATTGAGGTGGAAGCCATATATGTATATATGTAATTATCTTTATTATATATGTAATGTCCATATTTTTTAATATAAAAATATTAATAAAATCCACTTTATCAAGATTCTAAATATAAATGGTGGTTGGTATGATAATTTAAATCTTTGTTAATTATGGCAATATAAATCACCATTTGGATTTCTCCTCAACATTAATCTTAAAACAACTATTTATCTATGGTGGTAAGAAACGATATTGTGTTTAAAAATCAAATTTATTTGCTTAATTCTCATAATAAACTTAGAAAAGGAGATTCATAGATGTGTCGATTTTTAAAAATAAAATCATATTATCATATTTTAAAAGTAAATTGACTAATAGATCAATCTTTAAAAGACAAATATTATCATATTTATAAAGTAAATTGATCGATCAAACAATCTTTAAAAGACAAAATGCTATTATCATTTTTGAAAAGTAAATTGGCGGTCTTTTAAAGATAAAATTATATTATCATAAATGAAAGAGAGATTGATCGTTATTTAATTGCGATATTCTTTATTTATTTAATTAATAACAAAAAATATCAATAATTGAATCAAACATGTATTATGCAATATGAATATCACGCCTTTTTACATTCGTGGTACTAAATAGGTATTACTATTTACATAATTAAGAGCTTGTTTCTAAAATAAGCTTGTCTCTATTATAAATATCATTGTGTGCTTCATTTTATAATTGTGAAATTTATCATGTACGAATAAAAAGTATAAAATTACTAATTTAAATTTAGATTTATAATAATCAAAATCATACATATTTGTAATGAAGTAAACATGAAGATGTAATAATTACTATGAGATAAAATAGGATCATATTGAGAGAGTAAATTTATCACAAAAGATTAAGGATATCTTATGAGGGTAACACACTTATTATAAGGTCATTCGATGGGCACTGATCGAGTTGCTTTCGTAATGATATGTCATTAGGAGAGCTTAATCACGATACTATAGTGGAATGACTTCATGACTAAATAAGTTTATAAATATCATTGTGTGCTTCATTTTATAATTGTGAAATTTATAGTGCACAAATAAAAAATATAAAAATTACAAATTTTAACTATTTAGTTTTGACTTTTTTTTATCGCTGGATGGCTAACGCTGACAACTTTTAAAATTGACATAATAATAACTTTAACCCTCAACATTTATAAATTATGTCAATTTATTCTTGATTCTAAAAAAAAAATTAATCTCGTGTTTGGATTTTTTTTTGTATATTTTCTATTAAATTTGGTTGATATTTTTTTTTTAGTTTTTAGTTCAAAGGGTCACAAAGAAAAGCAAAAATGCACCCAAAAAATTTTAATTACATAATGTGTAAATATCGAGGGGTAGTTTTTTTAGAATCACGATTAAATTGACAAAATTTATGAATATTGAGGGTTAAAGTTATTATTATATCGATTTAAAAGTTGTCACCGTTAACCTACTAATAACTAAAAAGATAAAATTAAATAATTAAATAATCATTTTGTAACTAAAGTAAATTACTAATAATTGACTCACTACCACTAGTTTACCCTTCTTCTTAATTGCTTGAACGTAACTATCAATTTATAATCTACGTAGGCTTTCGTTAATGGAGTTTTTTTTTTTTTTTTTTTAATATGTAGCTATTATGTGGAATGACCAATCAATTAATCAATAAGGTGATTGATATTTTAATTTCACTTTAACTACTCTTCCTTTATTCGTTGAGAAAAACATTATATTTTATTAGATCATAATAATTGATTCGCAACAATATAACTACTTGACCATGAAATGACATAGAAAAACGAAACACTAGGAATTTAGGCCATATTCAGTGACTCAAACGTTTACCATATGACGACTTATTGTGGATAAATCAACTTGACACTAAGGAAACTTTATTTCATGGCGAAAAGTTGGTGGGCTAGTTTTTGTCATCAAATGGTCCAGTTTCACGATTGCCTTCGGCGCCATGGCTGCTGCTTTCACCACCAAAAAACCTTAAAGGGTTCCCTCCAAAATCACTTGCAGGAGAACTGCTTTCCAGTGGTCCCAACGGGAAATGTCCCGGCCCCATATCAATGTCGAAAGGCCCAAGACTGTCGCCTTTAAGCAGATCGTCGCTAAGAGGCTCAAATGGGGGGAGTTCCGGGTTTGCAGTACCAACACTTGAGGAGCTACCATAACCAAATGGAGGCATTGGCGGCCTCGGTTCTATAGCAGCACTTGAGTTGCCGCCGTAAGAGAACCCTGTCAGCCCCGGCTCAGGTGCAATACTTGAGTTGCCACCATGTGACGGCCTTGGCTGATGGAGACTTGAGCTACCAGCGCCGCCAAGTGATGATCCTGGCAACGTCAAGTGATCTCCGGTAGCAGCAGCAAAGGGATCATGATATGTTAAGCCCATCTCCCTCCTGCTAGCTTCACCTCTAATATAATTGGTGTTAGTATTGGCGTTTAACGGATCCTCCCAGGGAAAGTCCTCAAAGTTGTATTTGTCTCCAACACCTGCATCAGCAATGCCAATATTTTGACCGACTGCAGGTGCACGGCCTTGGGGTGGTGGTGGTAAAGGAACATCTCCTTGAGTGGGACCAACAGATGAAGGAGGAAATTTTTCATAAAATTCCTCAAGTTTCCCCATGTCAGTCCTCATTGTTTCCATATACCACTTTATGTCATCCAGTTCATTAACGCTAAAGTCATCTAGCTTCTTGCCTTGTTCGAGTTGAAGCATGAGCTGATCCACCTCCATTTCCTTGGTTTTCCTGGTTTCCTTCCTGAGTTGGTCTTGCGACTTGGAAATCATCTCTTTGTAGTAGGTCTCCAAGTTCATCGATTTCTTCATGCGTTCTACCTCGGGAATTTCGTTGAACCTCCGTATCAGTTGTTCCATCTCTTCACGCGACGGCCACACTATTGGCTTCTCTTCGTTTTTAGTGTATATTACAATGCCACCTTCTACACCACATAGAGTGGTCAGCTCCGTCACTTTCTTAACCAGCCCTTTCCTCCTTTTCCTCAGGCTTGCTCTTCGGGCACTGCTATTTTCTATCCAAGCAAGCTTAACTTTCTTTCCTGTCATTGCTATCGCTAGTTTTGCAAGCTTAACAGTTTCTGATTGCTTGTCAACTAGTGCTCTCTCTCTTGCTCTCAAACTGTTTCTAACAGAGGGTGAAGGAAAGAATTGGGTTGCTTGAAACGAGTGGCGAATAAGGCCTTTATATAGTGAGTGAGTACAAGGCAAAATGGGGAGTTTCAAGGCTAAATCATTTGGAGACTCGAATAACACAAAGGCAGATGCATAATAGGTAACGAAATCCAATTGACAACAAGATTCTAAATATAAATGGTGGTTGGTAAATCTTTGTTAATCATGGCAATATAAATCACCATTTGGATTTCCCCTCAACATTAACTTTAAAATAATTATTTATCTATGGGTAAGAAGCAATTTTATGTTTAAGAATCAAATTTATTTGTTTAATTTTCATAATAAACGTTAAAAAATAAATTCATAGATACGTGGAGTTTTAAAGATAAAATCATTTTATTATATTTGAAAAGTAAATTGATTGATCGGTCGATTTTTAAAAGACAAAATAATATTATCATATCGTAAAGTGAATTGATCGGTCGGTCTTTTAAAGATAAAACTATGTTATCATAAATGAATGGGAGATAAATCGTTATTTAATTGCGATATTCTTTACTTATTTAATTCATAGCAAAAATATCAATAGTTGAATCAAACATGTATTATATTCTCTATGAATATCACACATTTATTATATCCGCTGTACCAAGTGTTTACATAATTAAGAGTTTGTTTTAAAATAAGCTTGTCTATATTATGAATATTGTTGTGTGCTTCATTACAATTATAAAATTTATCATGTATGAATAAAAATTCTAATTTAAATTTAGATTTATATTAATAAAGGTACTCGTATTTAATATATTATTTTTCATGTAACTCCTAAAATATATTCGAGAAATCATAAATTACAGAAATTAATCGATGTTCTATAATTTGAGATGAATTTTAGTGTAAATATTGAAAACTTTTCATAGCATACTAATTTAAATTGACATTTAATTTAATAGTAAAATTTATGCCGTAGGTGTATATATATATATATATATATATAAAAGAACATTATCTAGTTATTGACCGTGACATAGATTTTTGTGTTTTGCTACCTCATTAAAATTGAAGGAAATATGGATGAAATTTTCATGCGACACATTGATATATATGATAACTTATGATAAGAATTTCGAACCAAATTTTTAACAAATAGAGATACAAAGAATAAAAATTTATTTACAAGTGTGAAAATGTCTTAAAAATTTTAATAAAATTTAGAGTGAAATGTAATAATTAATTCATATATGGATACAAATATATCTATAATTTTATATCTTAAACATATATCCAACATTACATCTAATTTAGATTTCAAAATAAGGAATTATATTTAATTTGGAAGGAAAGTTGAGTTCCCATATATAGAGTTGTTATTTTTGCCATTCCCATATATAGAATTGAGGGCTAACGGAAATAGGGTGAAAGTGGTGCATGCATGTCACCAACCACCGTATGCGTTAAAATTAAATGTTATGCTATATTGGTCTGTCATAGTAAAAATTGAATTAATGAATTGAGAATAATCATTTTATGTTTTTCAATAAAAGTTGTAGAAGTTTTATTAAAGTGAATTGATCTATTGTAATGGTTAAGAGGTATTGTGTTTAATTTTTTTTAATTTTTTATAATTTTTAGGAATGAATTTAATATTAAGATTTTAACGTATTTGAATGAAATTATTTTTGCTTTGTCTCTGTTTGCGCTACCCATGCGGCAAGAATTTGAATGAAAAATTTGATAGGCTAAAATTTAATGGGATATGGGTAGTTTTTTTTAAAAAAAAATCTATTTTGAAATTATCCCAAAAATCTCTCTCACTCTCCCCACTCCTTTTCATTCCTATTTTCACGTTAGACTTTTCTTTACTTTCTTCTCAAAATTTTCTTCTCTTTTCTCTTTCTCTTACCTTTTTGTTTTATCTTTCTACAATCGTTGTTTTGGCGATTACGCCGCTCGGATTTTGTATTCGGTCTTGTGCTGTTGTTAACCCACTGATTTTGGTTTGAGTCTTGGGTGTTTGGAAGTTCCTTCGTTGCAGTATCAATATTCTGGTGTAAGTAAAATCTATTCGTGTGGTTAGGATGGTTGAATGTGAATTATCGTTTAGTGGTTTGTGAATATTTTCTGTTCGGTTAATTTTTCTTGTGCTTTTGTTAGGTGAGAATCGAGAGGTGCAAATCTCTTCTCCGGTGATTAGTGAGCCTTAGGACTGGTTGTTTCGATCGAGGTAAGTGATTGAATGCCTTGTAGGGACTGATTCTTTGTGATTAAGGCCAAATGTTTAGCGTTTGTAGCCGAATTAATTATTGGATTTCGTATATTGTTGTTAATTAGTTCATTTTGAACCCTAATTTTAGGGTTTGAAAGTGTGTCATATCATCATATTCTAGTAAGGTATGTGACTCTAACTAGTAAAAAAACAGTGAACAAGGCAAAGCCAAAAAGCTTATGGTTGTGTCTGACCATGTGAGCCACACGGGCTGAGTTAATTGGGTAGTGTGTGCCACATGGGCATGTGGGCTTATTTTCTCTAAAAACCAGTTAGAGCCGTGTTTGATATACACTTCGAGGTCAGCTACTTCATAGGGTCTTTAATTTGTTTTGTATGACTTCGTTATGAGAAATATGTGATATTTATATTGACTGTGTAATATCTATAGTATGTTAGAAGTATTAATTTCTCATCTGAAATGTGAATACTAAGAAATCTGTTTAAGCATGATACATTTGTGTGCATCTGGAGACATTAACCTATTTCCTTGGTCTGGAAGTGTTTTAGTCAGAACAAGGAATCTTCATAAGCCAAAAGATTTTTGCTTTGAAGATCTTAAACAAGTTTTGCATGAAAAACTGCAAGCCAGCATGCATACCTATTGCACAAGGAGAAAAACTCACCAGTTAGGGTGATTTTGAAAAGGTTGATGAAGGCATCGGAGCCTTATAGGATGTTTGTTTTATTGGACAACATCAAGGCTGACGTCATATTTGTTAATAGCTTGCTATCAAGATACATGCATTTTTGCAATCTGATTCATTTTAAAGCAGTAAAGAGAGTTCTGAGGAATGTCAAGGGAACCCTAAGCTATGGAGTCAAGTTTATGAAGGTAAATGAGTTGAAGTTGATTGGTTACACAGACAGTGATTGGGCTAGTTCTGTTGAAGATATGAAGAGTACTTCAGGGTACTTCTTCACTTTAAGATCAATTGTGTTCAGTTGGAGTTCCAAGAAGCAAGAGACTGTTCCACAACCAATTGCTGAAGCTGAGTACATTGCAGCTACAGCAGCTGTAAGTCAAGCACTTTGGACAAGAAAATTGATGTCTGATTTGAATCTAATACAAGGGGAAGCAACAGAGATATATTGTAGCAACCAATTTGTTGTTACAATTGCAAAGAACTTTGTCTTCCAGGGCAAGACAAAGCACTTCAAGATAAAATCACTTTGTAAGAGAAGTCAAGCAATCAAATGAAGTGAAACTGGTTCATTGCAGTTCAGAAGACCAACTTGCTAATATTCTGACAAAACCTCTTGAAAAGATGAAGTTTGAGAGGTTAAGACATGATATTGGAGTTCGCAGCATTATGGCCAAGGAGGAGTGTTGCGAAGTGGCCATCCATGCAATGGCGAACACAGATCACACAATTGCGAGCTCATCCAAATCTGCAAACTCATCCAAAGTTGCGAGCTTAACCAAGTTGTGATTGATGTGTGAACTACCTCGCAAACTGTCTAGTGCAAGCTGTTAAGGGTTTTGGCGAGCTGCAGAATGAAGTGTGAGCTGGGTTCAAAACTGCAAAACTTGATGTTTTTTTGTGTAGTCTGTTTGTTAAGTTATCTTGTTGAAAACAAACAGAGTTAGTAATGACTTGATGATTTAGGTATTGATTTCTCCTAATCAATTTGTGTACAAGTTTTGTTTTACTTTTCCAAGATATTTGTTGGATTAGTTGATTACTTGTTGAACATATGATATATATAATGTGACTTTTTTGGAATGACATTGTATGAGAGCTATATAACAGTTTATTCCATTAGCTAAGTGTGTGAGTTTACTCTTTTTTTTGTTTTTGTCTCTCTTGCCAAAAACACCAACAGGTAAGCTGGGTCTAGGGGATATGGGAGAGTCTTAAGAAATTCAACTGGTGATATTTTAGCATTGTTTTCTAGCCCCTTGGGTATCATCAAATTCTAACGTGGCAAAGGTATTGGTCATCAAGACAACATTGGATACTTATGGAAGGACTGAATGGAATAATTTGGTTCCACTTATTATTGAACCAAACTCAATCGTGGCAGTGAATTGGTGTGCTCCTTCTCTCCCTTGGAAACTCTGGGAGACATTTAATTAAGTTGATAGCAACATTGTCAATTGTAAATAACTGTGTTTTGTCAACGTGGCAAATGGAATGACAGATACGCTATAGAAGAAATCTCTTTTGGGCTTCGTGGTGAACTGTTTTCCAATCCGGTGCCTTGGTGTGTACTGCTAATGTCTTTAGATTGGTGATATTTTTCCTGTTATGCGTCTTTTTTTTGTGTCGGTATCTTGAATTGAGGTTTTCTGGTTCTTCCTATATTAACTGAGTTCTGTTTTTGTATTAGATGACTTTTGGTGTGTTTTTTTTGTCTGGTTGGATTATTGACCTATTGTTGGGTCCCTGTTTTGCCACTATTTTAGTGGCTTTTCAAATAAAACGTAAGAGAAAAAAGTGAGCACTCTTGAGAGGTTCTCTAATTTGTCCTTGAATTTCAATTGATCTTTGCTTTTTCAATTGGATTTTGAAGTCTAATATCTATGTATGTATGTTCTGTATTTACATAATAGAGAAGATTATTTTTTATATCTCAACAGATCTTTCCTTTAGAATTCATCCTCTTGTCTTATGGGACTTTCTCATCAATTTATTTTTTCTTTGCAACAACCATTTATATAACCATAAGAACTAAAAACATAGCATTCAAAGACCCATCCATAATTCCAAAATAACTATTTAGGCAGTAGAATCTTAACATTACAACCTTAATATTCACCAATATTTTGCACAATTTGACGTGCAAAACTTATTAATTCACAATATAATCAAAGTCCCATGAATCCAATCCCTTTTCAGTTCATCCTTAGAGGCTTCTTCATGCTCCATGCATTAAGATTCTCGACAATGATTGTCTCAGTCCCATTGTTGAATGCATACAAATGAGCATTCTCAAGCACTGCTAACGTAGGATAAACCCTGGATGTGATGCATGTTTTTCCTCCAGCTCCGAAGCTTTCCACTACAGAATGATCAATCTGAAAGTAGAATGATTAAATATATAAGATACTGTATGGACTACAAAGTTAGAAATTAATAGTAGTTAAAGATTGATCATACCAGACTCCTCAGTGAAAGCTTCTTATCAGTCAAATCTACATCAACAAAGCCAGCAAATGATGGTTTATAAAGACCATCCTTCAATGAGGAACTGCAAATTTTTTTTATTCAAATCAAGTTATAAATTTGATGACATACTTAACTAAAAGTGATAGAAGATTCACCTTCTTGCATCAGAGCATAATAGGACTATATGTTTCTGTGAACTTTTGAATATTCTGAAGAAGACTGGAGTATATTCTTCTAGGTTTTCGGAAGCTAAAGCCAAGAGCCCAAATGGGCCAATTCCACCTTGAACCTTTGAACCCTTTTTGGCACAGAGAAGTTGGGCATCTGTCAAACTCCAACCAAGGTTAAATGCTTCAACTTTATCCAAACTAGGAATATAAAAGGTAACATCAACATCAGCCTGTGAGCAATATCAAGTAAATTGGAGTTGATCGGTTAAAAAACTTGAAAAAATTGTATCTTCAGCTGAAATAAACAATTCTAAAAGTAAACCTGAGCAGCAGAAATTCCTTTGACTTCAATATGATCGCCTGTTTTAAGCATTTGATGGTTCATTTTAACATTTGTCCCTCTCAGAGTCTCCAACTCTTGAATAGGCCATTGCATCAATTGCCTTTGATTTGGATCGAGCCACACTATTCTTGGAATTGCCTAGGAAAACAAATTGTCAAGTCATCAAATTTAACATGGTTGTGTACTAAGTAAATACACACACAGATTATTTTAGTACCTGAACTCCTGCCCATCCTTTTCTAACATCATCTGAAGTGGTATCAGATTCATTAACCCACCCCCACAAAATCCTCCTCTTTTTAGCAGGGTCAAAAAATGTCTTTGAAGCATAAAAATTCCCATAATCATATCTAAGGCCAGCCCAGCCATCGACGGATGTATTATCAGGCACATATCGATCCTCATCAGTTAAATATGTCCCAACTGTGTAGTAATCATATCTGGTAACATCCAAGCTCACTTTCAAAACATGCTTCACTTGTTTTCCCACCACAGAAGTGTCTAAACCTTGTTTACCAGATAACAAAACTGCGTAAAAATCAGGGCATTCCCACATTCCTGTGTGGGGTGCTGAATGTAAAGGGTGTTTAGCTTTGATCCAATGAATGAAGTCTCTACTTCTATACAGATAGGCCATCCCTCTGTGATTCCTTTTGCTTCCCACTACCATTCTCCAGTGACCACTCAACCACCAGGCAGTGGTTGGGTCTCGAAAGGCACTAGCATTCACGCCTGCTTCAGGATCGACAACTGGGTTTAGACCAGCTGGCTTGATCCACTTTCGTAGATAAGGGTCAGATAAATTTGCTGGGACTGCATAGTTTTGGACTTGCCTGTCATTGGGATCGACCCCAGTGTACAAAATTACGGGTTTATTGCCAGGAAGAATGGTGGCAGAGCCAGACCAAGCTCCCTTTCTATCGAAGCGATGTGAAGGATAAATTGCAGGTTCAAGTGCTTTCCAATTGATCATGTCTTTTGAAACTGAATGAGCCCACACAATGTTGCCCCAAACTGCACCTTTGGGATTATATTGGTAGAAAAAATGGTATATTCCATTGTAGTACATTGGGGCTACAAAACCAACAAAATACTTTATTCCAGGACACCATTCAATGGGAAAGGAACATTCATCGGGTTATGCTAGTGAAACTCACCGTTTGGATCTGTTGATGATTTGTCCATTTTTGAAGAGCCCGACACAAAACAAAGCAAGTGGGAGGTTAGTCATCAAACTATAATTCATCACATCTTGCAACTTATAGCTTTAAATTTCATAATTTATAATCACAACATCTAAGAGAAAAATATTTTACTATTTCACTTTTATATATGTAACACTCAATATCCATTGATATTCCAGTAATATAAATTTACACATTTAATAATATAAAATAGATATTTCTATTCGGTTAGTAACTAAAAAATTATTTAAGTCTAAAGTAATTATGGGCTGAATTCTTTTATTGTTTTAGTTATTAAAAATAATTAATTATACTTAGCAATTTAAATAATATAATTTCACATTAATTACATAAAAATAACAATTAACAATTAGTATTACCAAAAGACCAGAATATATTTATATCCTAAAATATAAGCTTAAGGACCACAACATAATTAAGAAGATGATTCCAGCAAAAAAAAAAAAAAAGATTCCCATTTGCCAAAAAACGGCACAAAAGCTATCTAGCTTCGGAAGTTGCAGTGGTGACCCAAAGAAAGATAATCAGAATTGTGAACAGAATCAGATGGCCCAGGTTCTAAACATATATACTAATTCAAATTTGTGTGTTGCATCTTAAATTTTAATTAATGTGCAAAAAATATGTTTTGCATGTTATCTTATAGATACCAAAAAGTTATAGTACTGCTACTCACCATTCTCCTTTTTCATTGACATGGATCTTATGTCTACTCAGATTTTCACTTGCCAGAAACAAATTCAGTATACCTAATATTTTACTAATTTAACTCACCTAACTATCATTTCCTTCTTTTTAAATCCTACTCGCTTTTGTTTTTATATTACGGTCATGTATATACTATTTGGAACATATATATACACTTTAAAATAAAACATTTAAATTGCTTCTCATTTCTTTTACCTAAACATTTCAAAAGAGTCAAATTTTACCATTAATCTTTCAAAATAGTCCAATTGATGGCTTTAATGAAAATACAAATTAAAAAGTTAAATTTTAAACAATAGATAGTTCATGTTTAATCCTTTTAGTTTTTTTTTTGAATATTTTATAATTTTTAAATTATTTTTGACGTGACATATAAAAAATTAATGTCATGTCAACATGAAATATACATAAATTACTATAAAGGCTGTCATGCCAGCATCATTAAAAATTAATGTTTTAATCATCATTTCTATTAAATAAGAGTGTTCTAACTTTTTTTAAAAAGATTAATGATTAAAATTAATTAAAATAATAATAAAATTAAATTGACAAAGATTAAATATCATTATGTCTAAAATAAATTACAAATTTTCATCATCAAAGCATCAAAATTGAAATCTTTTATATCAATTAGAGCTGTTTTCTTTTGTGAACGATATCTTTGTTATTAGGTTAAAATATAGAATTACCCAGATTTTTTTCATGACTTCTGATCAAGTTAAACGATGCAAATCTATACTATAGTTAGAGCTTTCCATAAGATATGATGGAAAAAGAAAGAAAGAAATGAATAGAAAAAGACAGATAGGTAATGATGACATCATCTTTTGTGCCATTAATTTATATATAAACTTTGACACTTTACTATATAATTTTATGTTATTCATGATGTCATGTCGTATTTTAATTTTCTTTGTCTTATGTTCTATCAGTCCTATTATCATCTTATGTCTCATAGTGCTAGGTTTAAATCTTGAGTTACATACCATTGTGTTGATATTTAATGTAATATTTTAATATTATGCAATTATGTCATGTTGATTTTATTTTTCTTCTTCTATCGTGTATATAATTATTGTTCATATTTTACTGAATCATATCTTAATTTAGTTTTCATAGTAATTTAATTTTGATTAACTTCTTAATTAAATTAGTTCTTTTAAGAACTCCTAATTAAATTGTTACTTCCATCATTGATTAAACTAAAATCACATTAAAAGAAAAAGCTTAATTTTATACTAAATCTCAAAAAGATAACTGCAGTTTATGGGTATTACAAAATTTGGCCACCCCACTAAGAAAGTAAGTAGTTTGGTTCAATTACACGATCTTCAAAGCACTGAGACCCTATTATACTTTATAATATCACTTTGCAGAAGAAATATATATATATACATATATAATAAAAGATTCTTCCAGAAAAAAATCCAACCATGCATTAAAATTCTTTTATATATTTTAAGGAATCTGAGTAACATAGAACCTGAAAAATTAATCTTGGAAGCAACCAAAACCATGCATGCATGACACCCAAACAGCAGGCCTTAAAAGTGTTTTTTTTTTTTTTTTTGGGGCTGAAAACTAACAAAAACTAAAAAGAAATGGAATGGAGCACAGCAGGATCCTGGAGAAACTAGACATGTTGACCACAAAATTAAGCCCTCCAACTATTTTCTGCAATTCAATGCAATAACTTAACTATATATGTCAACAAACAAAAAATATTCATACCACAGATGAAGGAAGCTGTTAATCTTTGAGCACTATATATATATATATATATATATAAAATAGGCCTTCTAAAAGGACAAAGCAAGCAGTAAACAAGGAAAAGAAAATACCCTTATGACTGTTCGAAAGAAACGTACCGTTGATCCAATTCTTAGGAGGCTGAAAGTGGAAGGCAGTTCTGTGGAGTTGGTGGACACTAACATCGCTGAGAGACTGAAATTGTGGATAAATCTCGTGAGTTGCTTCCACTCGGCCATTGTTAACGGCGCAAAGGAAAGTGATGAATAGGGTAAGAGAGAGCAGCTTTGAAACTGCCATTGAAACTAAGCACACAAAGGAAAATAGACTAATTAATCTAGTTGTAGGAGAAGGAAGTTGGGTTGGTATTTATAGAGAGAGACCAGTGAATTTCTTTGAATATGTCATGGGGCAAATTACAATTATTTTTTTTTTTTTATAAATGGCAACATAAAATTTTAACTCTAAAGTCTACACCAAGTTGAAAATTCCAACTAGAAACAAAATTACACTAAAACTATTATTCAACAAACTATCAGACGTTGTCAGTTAAGGCAAAGGTCTCCAGTTCTATCATATACATGTTAGGTATGAAATTTGTTTGATTTTGTTTCGATTCCTTATCTATTGTTTTTAATTCATATATTACTTTGATTTTACATATGTGAATATAACTGAATAAGGTTTTGGTTAAATGATATTAAGTTCAAACCACAGTTTATGTAAATCTATGGATTCTCCTCTAAATTATTCTAGTCCCATTATAAAATTTCTAACTACTTTTATGTTCAAAATGAAGTGACATATACTAGATTAGAAAATTGAAAAAAAATATAATTTTAATAAATATATAAAATAAAGGATATAAAATTCCTTTTATCATAAAAATTAAAATTAATTTTAAAACATATCCTCTTTACTTTCTCCTTTAGTTTTTTCTTCTTCTTTTCACCCATTTTGTAGGTGTTTGAAAATCAATTCTCTTTTAAAAGATAAAAGAATAGAAACAATGTTTATGTGGATTTCAAAATATATAATAATAAAAAAAACAATCTTTAAGTGTGTAGTCTAAAATTATGACGTGTGAACGGCTTGAAATATCGTCATGTGTTTAATTTATAATGAATAATAAATGTAATTTATTATATTTCACATATTTTATTTTAAAAATATAATTCTTAACTAATTATAATATGATAATTCTAAATATAATTTAATTAAAATGATATAAAAAATGAAGTATTAATTATAGTTATTGCCTTAACTTATATGAAACGGAGATTAAAATTATTATCGACACTCATATAATACACTTCTAATATTAAAAATTTTAATTATATTTATGTTACCAATTCTTTTAACTTATTTATTGGCTCCACAGCTTCAATTCTTTCCAATTTATTTATTTATTTATGTATGAACAAAGAAATTGAGTTTCCACTTCTTCCCAATTTTTAGTGATCAACTTTTAATAAAACCAAACTATTATACATTATGTAAGTAGATTCACCTTTAGCTTATTTTATATCATTATTATTATAATATTTAAAAAACGTGAATTCAAATGTATTTAAATATATATTTTCTTTCAATTTAAAATTTTGAAAAATTTATGCCTAAAAGTAGATGTTGTTATGCATAAAAGTCATAGAGATTAATATAAATCAAATGTTGAATATTAGAAATTTAAGAATTAGAAATTATAAATATAATTCAAGACTTAATTAATTGAAAAATCATTACATAACTATTATATACATGGGTTAGTATTTGGTACATTAGAAGTGTACTTTTTTTTTAATTTTATAAGTAATCTTAAAAATAAAATTAGCATTTTCTATTTTTAAATATTTGTTTAATATTTTAGTATAAATTTATAGGACATTTGTCAATCCCTTACCCCAAGACACTAGATCAAATAATTTCCATATATATATATATATATATATATATATTAAAAATACAATTAATTTCCATAAAAGATAAATGTAATTATACTTTTAACGTCATTTTAATTAAAATATATTTATTTATTTAAGAACTTTAAATTTTATTTAATATAATATTTATTTTCTTTCCAAAACATTATTCTTTATTAATTTTGTTTTAGTATTTAATTTGATTTGATTATTAATTGGTTTGATTTTATTCTTAATAATTGGTTTGACCATTTATTTTTTCCATAATAATATTTTAGGATAAATTGTGATTTTTGGTGACATAAGAAAATTTGAAATAAAAAATTAAGAAAATATACGAAAATTGAGTATCAATAATACTTAAAGGAATAAATCCATTTTTTCCATATAAGTAATAATGTAATATTAAGATTTAAAGGATGTAAATAAATTTGTTATTTTCTTTATCCTAGCTTTGAATGATTATTATTTTTATATTATTTCTATTTTAAATATAATTATCTATTTTTTTCTATAAATAAAGGTTTTTATTAATAATAAAGTAGAGCCATTTCAGAAGCATCTCGTTACTTTAATACAGTAGCCAAGCCTTTTGTCTAATGACATGGTTTTCAATCCTAAGCTATAGGTTACTTTCTTTTACCCTTTCGTTCAAATGAGCATATCCTTGGATCTTCATTAAGTTCCAATTATTTTTCTTTTCCAACTGAATCAATGTCGACTCTTGCTCAACAAAGTCAACGAATCGACTTTCTTTATCACCAACCAATCATTGTAACAGCCTGATTTTTAGTGGTGTTAAAAATAGTAGTTCGAGGCTACCAAATCCGGCAAATAAACTCATAAATATTATTATCAAATATGGATTTAAAAAGGTTTTTGAATTGATAATTTGTGTTTTATAATAATAATTTAGGTCAAGTGGTTTTAAAAAATGACGTATTGAAACCTCGTTTCTATAAACCGAGTCATAAATATTTTTATAAATATTTATGGAGTAACATTAAGGTGGTGTTAAAGTTTTGTTGAAAAATTTTAACATTTCAATAGTTAATTAATTAAAAATAACTAAATTGTAAAAGATGTAAAATTAAATCACTATTTGACTAAATAGGTAATTGATAAAGGAAAAGGGACTTAAATGGTAATTAAGTCATGGTCAAAGTTTCCAAGCGGTGGTGTTATGATTGATTCCACTAGCTTTTGGATTAATTCTTCTTTTAGTCCTAATAAGTTTGGGATTAAATTGTAAATAAGTTTATTTAGTTAGAATTTAATTAAATTGAAGGACCAATTGTGAAATTAAACCTTCCTTTGATGGTAATTGTGTCATATATTTATGTGATGGACAAATATGGGATTTGGTGTTTAAGTTAATTATTAACTAAAGGTAATATGGTAATTTGATGGATTAAATTAAATTAAAATAAAAACATCAGAAAAAAGTGTGGTTATCGTCTTCTTCCCCAAAATTACACCGAAAACTTTTTTGAAAATAGATCTAGGGTTTGGCCAAGCTTTAAAATCCAATCGAGATCGTTGCAACTAGATCCAGCTAGTCTGTACCTTCGATTTTGAAACTATTAAAGATTTTATATTAAATTATGAATTTAAGATACTAATTGTTATTTAAAAGTATTTTATTAAGTGATTTTTGATGAATTTTTTGATTAGGGATTAAATTATTGAAATAATATAAATACAAGGGTTTGTTGTGAAATTATTGCAAAAATGGGCTGTATTGAATGCCATGAATATTCAGCTAGCTCGGATTTGTATTAAAAATGGTTAATTTTCATGTTTTGGGCTCAAGGACTAAATTGAATAAAAGAAAAAATTTAGGGGCAATTTTTTAAAATGTCAAAAATGACCAAATTGCATGAAATGAATTGTATTATTGTCTAAATTAATATATTGAATTAAATTATTAATTTAGATCAAGGTCGAGTGAAAAATCGAGGACAATGAAAAAAATTCCAAAATGTCCCTAAATATTGGTATTTATGCAATTTAACCAGGTAAGTTCGTATAAATTGTATTCTGTATAATTTTGATTAAAGTGAATGTTAATTGGTGACTGGTAATATATATATGTTCTGTTGTTGAAATTGAATTATTGTTGGAAAAAATATTATCGAAATTAATATTCAATTTGGATTGAACGCGGGATTTAAGTACATTCGGCATTTGGTGAATTGATGGTATTAGAGGAAAATGACAGCAAATTAATCAATAAACCGAGGTTCAGCATTTGTTGCGAACTTTCATGTTTACTTTCTGTTTAGCTCTCACGATTTTATGTTTAATTCATATGAGTTTCCATTCAGCTTTTTCGAGCTTCTGTTCAACTCTTATGAGTTTCTATTCAGCTCTTTTGAGCTTTTTGTTTAACTCATATGAGTTTTTGTTCAGCTCTTACGAGCTTCTGCTCAACCCTTATGGGTTTCTGTTTAGCTCTCATGAGTTTCTGTTTAGGTTTCAAGCTTCTGTTAATGATGTACTCAAATCCGTAAGTCATTCTTCGAAAGGCAAAATATCGAGAGTTGTCTTGGATGATATGTGTATATGAAGAAATAGTAAGAGAATGATATGTATTATGATATGTATATATATCAATATCTTGATATGATACATGGAAATTATGTAAGTTAAGACGAGTAATAAACTCAAGTGTGACATGTTGAGACAATAAGGTTATTGATGTTGAAATTATATGAAATATGTTCAAGTACGCTAACAAGTGTTGTTGTTTGATGCTTAGGCAAGTGCCAAGCTATTGATTGAATGGTAATATATTTAATTATAAAATGCATTGAAATGGTAAGTGCTCTAATGAAAATATACTTGTGCTCATAAAAGAGCGGTAAGTTTTAAGTTACACAATTTCTTATTAAATGGCTTATTATGTGATTAATTTGAAAAGGTCTATGTTTGTATGAACTAGTTTGTGGATATGGTGGTATGATATGCTTAAGACTTGTGTGTTATGCATATGGAATGAGTGTGATAAGTAAAGAAATACAAGTATGGATAAAGAAATTTGGAAGGTTTAAAGTTATTTAAATCCTGCTATGCTAGGGATGATATGTATAAATGATGATGTGAATTTATTCACCTTGTGAGTTTTTGAATATAGCTTCATAAATTTTGTTGTATCGATATTGGATTGTTCTTGAGATGTGTAACTTTCATAATGAAATGGATTGATATGATTAAAGTTTATTCGAGCTTACTAAGCATTCATTGCTTAAGTAGTTGCTTTCCTTTACTTTTTAGATTATTGGAAGCTCGATTGGGTTGGAAGCTTGCCGGAGTTATATCACACTATCTATCGGTTCTATCGATATTTTTAAATGTTCGATTTTAGTTATAATGGCATGTGTAGGTATTTTGTTTATTGTTGGCCTATATGTAATTTGTTGATATTAGCCACTTATTTTGGCTTGTTTTGGATGCTTAATTATGGCTTGTTAACACGTATAATATTGATTGTAGGTTGACACTAAATTGGCTAAGAAATATGGCCTGTAAAATGGCCTATTTTCTTCCATATGGCGAGACACGGGCGTGTGTCTCAAACGTGTGTGACACACAACTAGGTGGCATAGCCGTGTGTCCCCTGTATCTTTTAAGGATGTAAGTCAATATGCTCACACGGCCTAGCACACGGGCATGTGACTTGGTCGTGTGACCCAAGTCAATATACTCACACGGGCACGGACATGGGCTGAGACACGGCCATGTGTCCCTATTACGAATATCCACACGGCCTGAGACACGAGCGTGTCTCCTGACCGTGTGAGTCACACGGCCTGGCCACACGACCGTGTGACCCCTACAGTGTTGAAAATATTAAATGTTTCAAAATTTTTTGAGTTTCTGATTTAGTCCCTATTTGTTTCTAATGTGTATTTTGAGCCTCGATGGCTTGTATAAGGGACAATTTGAATGATTTTGATATGAATGTTATATGCTATGAAATGTTTGCATTTTCTGTCTGTTTGATTTATAAACTCCTATAATGCTCCGTAACCCTGTTCTGGAGACAGATTCGGGTTAGGGGTGTTACAATCATTGTGTAGACAGAATTTTTCGGATCAATTACAGACGTCATGTGTCAAGTCGGACTAACCATAAGCCAAGTTAAAGTTACCATGGGTAACAATAATGACATCATATTTGTGTCATAATTATTTTTATTTAACTAATTTAAAAGAATTAAGAGATAATAAAAAATATATATTATCACTAATTTAAATTAAATTATTAAGTGATAATTTTAAATGATTATTTTATCTTTAGTTAGTTAAATTAATAAGAGACAAATAATAAATAAAAGAGTTTAATCTTTATGGATCACTTCAAATGAAGAGTTTATATTCTACAAGAAGTCTCTTTTACTTAGACAATCGGTACTATAAAAGGGGGTTACCTGACCTCTAAGATCATTTAACACATTCACAAGTTCAAAAGTCTTGAAGTTCTTTGAAGAAGTCTCTGGAAAAAAATTGAAGAACTTGAAGAAATTCTTACAAGCACCATAGTAGTTCTAAAGAAAAGTTGTCTTCCGATCAACAACTGTTTCTAAAGAAACTAGCCTATTGATTTGATTTAGCCAACAGAAAATAGGCTAAACCCATTTTATTTTTAAAATCAAGCTTAAAAGGGCGTTGAAGTCTAGACAACTCTAGGATCAAAGCTCTCCCCAATCTAGTTACACCAACACAAAAGAGATAAAACTTGTTTTCAATATCAAGTCTTAAAGACCATTGAAGCAAAACCATCCATCCAAGATCAAGTCTTAGAGAGTACCCTTGGATTCAAACTCTCTCCAAAGACCTTCGAACCCAGTCAAATCAAATTCTCAAGCAAGTATCTTGCCAAACTTATCCTCAAGATCAAGTCTCGACAAACTTCAAAGCAAATTGCATCCTTCCAAGTGTTAGATTTGTAAAATAAATCTGAAATAAAACTTAATAAACCAGGATCTATCATGTCAAATCATCAAGAATAAATAAGAATAAAACTAAATGCGGAAGCGTACCTGAATCCATGAATTTCTTGAAGTTTTACAGGACCTTGGGGATTTGATCTTTTAAATTAGCACACAAGAAATTTAGAGAATATTTGTTCTCTTCCCTAATAATGGGATATTAGAAAAGGTATCTTGTGTATAATTTGAGGACCATAACCCTAATATTTATAACCTTGGCATATTAGTTCTAATCAAATTCTAATTAGCCCATCATTAATTGGAATTTGATTAGAACTCAATTACTAGAGTATCTACATATATTTGACTCATACTTTATTTAATAATTAAAGCCAATTGGGCTAACCTATCATGATAGTAAATAATAACATGTAATTACCCTTATTATATATGTGATGTCCATATTTTCCAACACCATGATCAAGTCTAAACAACCATTGGAATGAAAATCTATAAATAAATAAATAAATAACAACCCAAGGGGATTTCTTTGTAAAGAAATTTAGAGATTGTACCTTCTTTTCAAAGTTTATAAATAAAATTCGACAACAAAATTTTCAAGTCAATATTCAATTTGAAATTTGTGTGTACAAATTTCTCGCACACCCAATGTGACAATCTCTATCTTTCATCTCTTTTCTCAAAAAGATAAAGTTCAAAGTTGCAATGGACTAACGATCAGCAAACTAGCTAGCAAACCCATTTAAGCTAATGCTGCAACAAATCAATCCCCAAATCCAAAATCTCTCAATTACCCTTTCTTTCTTTCTTTTTTTTCAATTCAATCCTTGGAAGCTTAATTTCCAACATTAAAGAATATGTATGTGCATGCAGGATACAGTTAAAAATATATATGGATGGGATTTCATATTAATCTTAATTAGGAATAATTTTATTGAAATTATTAAATAATGGTTTAATAATTTTGGACCAAATATCCATGAGACCTTACCCAAAAATAATCAACTATATTCTTAATTACAATAAAAGATTTAAGCCCATCACCTTACAAACCGTTGCAACCTCTCTATTATAATACTCAATGAACTCACTACAAAAACACTCACCTTCCTTACTAGAGGTATAAACTAAAACAATCAGAAGTGAAAGTGAAAGCACATAAAAATATTCCTTGCAAATGAATTAGATTGCGCTCTACATTCAATCCAACGGTAATGCCACTTATTTATAAGCCATCATAACCTCATCCAACTAAAGGATAAATGGGATAATATTTTATTTATTTGTTAATTATTCATAACTTTTAAATTATCAAGAAATGAATTCAATTATCACAAATTATTCTCCATATAATCTTTATATTTTAACTTATTTAAATTATCAAAATCTTTAGTAGTATCCATAAAAATTACTTTAATTACATCAACCATCATCTTCAACTATCACTTAACGGTATGAAAATTTTAATTAAAACGAATTAGTTTGGTTAATCAACTTGACCATCCAATTTAATTACATCAGAGGTCAATTAATTTTTTTCTTTTAATTATTGGTTAATTCAATTCAAAAGCAAGTAATTAACCGAATTAATCGATTAACCAAGATTAATAATATTATATATATGAGCCCCACATATTATAGATAAGTCTAATATATTATAAAACTAATGAATTTATAAATATTCATTTTATGAACTAAGAACAAAGAAAATAACATTGTAGTTAATTCGGTTAATAAATTTTAAAAATAGATTCGATTAATAGTCAAGGGCTTCAAAATTCCAGTTAATTCAATTAATAATAGCTTGGCTAAAATTTTAATCAAATCAACCATTTGAATACCCATATTATTACTTAGCCGATAAAATTTACTTATCTTTATCACGTCGATTCTCGTTCATCCTTAATATATTACCACCAAAATATCCTTATTAAACCCAAATATTAATTTATTTGAGTTGAGAATTATTAATAATTTTTGCTACCAATTTTTATGAATTAAAAAAAAAAAGTACCCTTAATCAAAACTACCAATTTTACAAGACACGGTCCACCTTTAGGTGTGGTACAAGATGTTACGATATTTGTTCTTACATTGCCTGATATAATGTAGCCTATGCATCAACACTTGTACATACCACCTCCTTCACTATTAGGAGATAGGACTTTTTGCCATGCAAAAACTCGGATAGACCATCCATTCAAATGGCTCTTTTCATTATTATTTTTTTCATGATCATTCACTCGTTTTTGTGTGAACCGCCACTCTTCTTATTTTTGCCTCAAAAACTATTTATTTATTTAACTTTTTAAATGTATTCTCTAGAAAGTATAGACAAACTAAATCTCTTGGGGAAGACATTATGCCCCTTAAGAATTGGTCAACATCCTCCTTTTAAGTTCATATGCAACAGAATACATATATTTACATTTAATCTAATTTTGTATAATAATCCATTCAATGAAGGTAATTAATATGACGAAAACCAATCCGGTTTTTAGACCTCTCTCATAACGTTATAAATCACCAAATCAAATTTAGAATGAAGCACTAAGTTGTAGCTTTTACCTCTTTAATCACTGTGATGGAAGTTTCAAAGTCTCTTCGTCTTTGTTTATTAGTATGGAATGTTATTATTGCAATACTCAGTTTTAACAATGGAGTGGAAGCTTCTCATAGGTTTTATCCTGAATATGAATCTCTAGCTGCATCTACGGTTAGGCAACTCCATAGAACAGGTTACCACTTTCAGCCTCCACAGCATTGGCTCAATGTTACGTTCTCCATCAATTCTTTAAGAATCACGTAGCTCTACGTAGTAGATCATAGCTCGGAAATAAATACATAAATAAGGATTTCAAATACTAAGAATCCAACTTGTAAATTGATTGAATGTCATTCTTATATAAAAGAATTTTACTTTCACCTTTGCTGAGGGTGACGGTCAAATGGATAGTTTCGTAGTGGCAGCAAACATGCCCTAATTAATATGAAATCCTCATTACTCGGTGGACGTATCTTGTAAGAACTAGTTAGCAACTGCCAACTTTATTTGCTTTTTGTTGTTTATTAATGGTGGAATCACGCGTGCCATTACAAAGCTAAGCTGTGTCACCACGACAAAATGCTTGAAAAGTCATTTTCTTTACCTGCTTCTATATGTGTATATATACACACACACTTTATATCACTTCTTCATATAAAATGGTCGCGGTGAATCCTTATTAAGGAAGACTTCCATTTTGAGGGGAAAAAATGAAACATAGTACGCACTTTATGTCCCTTTCTCCCCCACTATACAGTGTTCCTTTTTTTAGCATAAAGAAAATTAGGGTTCCCCTCATCCACATAGAACTTAACCAGAACCATGAAAAGAAAAAGAATTGGGTTCGGCAGTCTGGAGGAGACACAAATGTACTTTCCCATTATAATTTTGGATTTTGTTGTCAAAGTTGCATAATCTTAAAAGTGGGTGGATATCAACTTCAATGGCATTTGTGTAGGAGATTCATATCACCTGGGTAAAATTTGATTTGATTTAAAAATTGAAAAAAATTCAAATGTTGAGTTAACCAAATTGAGTTATTCGAATACTCAAATAAATAATTCAAGTTTCGAGTTCAAGTCGAGTTAAATTTTATAATTCAAATAATAGATTTGCGTAAATATCCTTTTAATCCCTATCGGTTTTGAAAATGAGAAAATTGACATCTCTCGCTCAACAAAATTACAAAATAATTTTAAAATTCCAAATATTTATAAAATATCCAAATTTTATATTTTTAAAAAACATTAAAATTATAAGAATATATAAAGAAAGTTAAAATTTTAAAATATTCTAAAATAATAATTGTAAGACTGAAATAAGTTAATTAATGATTCAAGTTTATCTTATCTTTTTTTATCTTATTTTGCTTTGAAAAGGTTTTCAAATTTATGTGCTCTAACATGGAATTAGTTATATTGTAACAAAATTTTAATTTAACATGTTTAATTTTTAATTTAACTTGAACAATATCACTCGATTTGAGTCGACTTAAATTTCATTTAACTCGATTTGAAAAAATTCAAATTAAATTAGGATGATAAAATAAAATTTGTCAGTTTAATTAACTTAAAATTTCTTCACTCAATCTAACTCGATTCGATCGAACATTCAACCCTAATATATACAAATCATTTTAATCCTTTAAATATAAGCAAAAGTCTGACTATTTTATCGTAACTCTTTATTTTTGCATATCATTCTTTTTATTTTTGGATTATTAAGTCTTTATTTTATTTCTTGTCTTCAATGTCTACAACCTTATCATTATATTATTTTTTAAATTTTTAAAACCCTTTGATTTTTTTAAAAATATTTTTAAGAATAATTATTGTATCAAATTAATTTTCGAACTCATTTAAATTCTGAAATTATTTTGTTGTATTATCCTTTTTTAATTTTTGAATTATTAGGTCTCTATTTTTAAATTTTATTAAAAATATAACATTTTCAGTATTTTATATCACTTTTATATTTTTAGACTTTTGATTTTTAAATTATTTAAGAAATCAACGTATCAAATTCTTTTTAGCCATTTGGCTTAACTTTTTATTATTAGTTTTGTTTTAGATTGCTAAACTCTTCTTTTATGAAACTTTTATCCAAATCAATTATTTTACTCTCTAACTTATAATTATTTATTGTAAAGGTTAATTGAAAATTTTAGATAAATTTTTATCTTTTAGGTTAACCAAATGAAAGGAGTTGAAATTCCTTTTCTTTGTTTTCCTTTCCTTTATAAATTTTAAATATCAAGATAAAAATAAATATATTCGTCCTTTTCTTATTATTGATGTGATATAAAATTATTGGAAAGGGATAATATTCATATTTCATACGATCATTTCTTTCCTTTCTTTTCCTTTAATATTTTTTATCTGTAATAGATTTTCAATAAATAGCATTTGAAATATATAAACGTTTTCAATGCATCAAATATATATTAAAAATGAATTTAGACACTATCAATTCTATCATGCTGTTATGTTTTTTTTGGATATATGTTAAGGAGTTAGCATCACTGACTTCTGGTTTCTTTCTTTGCTTTGGTTCTTTCTCATTGGGGGCGTTCAAAAAACTGAAAATTTCCAAGGGTAGATCCAGATGGTGAGTAATTAGTCTAGTTTCCTGTAATTGAGCTAAAGTAATTTATTCTCACAATTCATGTGTTTATATGATACAGCCCCCATGTGTTTTAAGGGATCCTACCATTTGTTTTACCAATACAATCCCAAAGGGTCAGTGTGGGGCAACATAGTTTGGGCCCATTCAATCTCAATGGATTTGGTGAATTGGGAAGCCCTTGAACCAGCAATCTTTCCTTCAGAACCCTTTGACATAAAGGGCAGTTGGTCAGGTTGAGCCACCGTTTACCCTGACGGTAATCCAGTAATTTACTACACGGGTAGACGCCAAGGGACAGCAGGTTCAAAACTACGCCATACCGGCGGATATAACAGATAAGAACCTACGTAAATGGGTAAAGCCTAAGGAAGGGAACCCAATGGTGGTTGCCGATAAAGAAATCAATGGCAGTGCCTTTCGTGACCCTACAACTGCTTGGCAAGCGAATGGGCATTGGAATATATTGGTAAGAAGTAGAAAAGGCAGTACAGGGGTGGCCTATTTGTTCAAGAGCAAGGATAAAAAGACATGGACCAAGACGGCTCGTCCTTTGCACGAGGTCCCTAACACAGGCATGTGGGAATGTCCAGATTTTTTCCCTGTTTCAACATCCCATGAAAAGGGATTGGATTTTTCTGAACTAGGGAAGGATGTGAAACATGTTCTGAATGTGAGCTTAGATGTTACAAGATTTGAGTATTACACAATTGGCACCTATTTCCCAGACCAAGATAAATATGTTCCCGACAAGGGCCAAGTTGATGGGTGGGATGGACTTAAATTAGATTATGGAAATTTTTATGCATCCAAGTCATTCTATGACCCTGTGAAGCTCAGGAGGGTTGTATGGGGTTGGGCTAATGAGTCGGATTCTAAGGAAGAAGATGTTAGAACAGGATGGGCTGGAATTATGGTACCATCTTCATTATTTTATATGTTTTAGGTGCTATAGTTATCAACTTATTATAAACTTTAATGCCTTTTTTTTTTTTTAATGATTCTTATTATCTCAGCCGATTCCAAGAACGGTGAGGCTTGATCCCAGTGGAAAGCAATTGTTGGTATGGCCTATTGATGACATTGAGACTCTGAAGGGAAATAAGGTCCAGATGAGTAATCAAACAACTTGAAACTGGAAAGCCTGTCAAAATCAGTGGAATAACTGGAAATCAGGTTTGGTCCCTAAAAGAAACTATGACAAACATAAATTGATTGAATGAAATGGAATGGAATGAGTATCCTGTTTTATATCTCCTTGGATCTTTTTTGCAGGCTGATGTTGAAGTCACCTTCTCAATACCAAACTTAGAGAAAGCAGAGCCATTTGATCCTAGCTGGAAAGATCCTCGAGACCTTGTTGGAGTTACAAGCAACTAGCAACTGGTATGAGGCTGAGACTTGATGAACAAGTCTCGAGACTTGCAGCAGAAGAAAGAAGAAAAAATGACAGAATATTGAAGGAAGAACAGGAGTCAAGGAAAAAATGGAGCTTAAAGTTGGATGAAATGCATCAAAATTTCATTACATTCATCAATGATACATTGCTATTACATATATCAGCCATGGTCAATGTAAATCTTAACAAATCATTACCTAAACATACCTAATCCCACTAAATTACATGGAAACTTGAAATAATAACTTGTGGACTTAATTTTGCTGATTTGATCAGCTTTGTCACCATCAAAATGACATGAAATATCAACCTAACATGGTTCAAAATAAACCAAACTAAGTTACATTGGCATTAGATTACAAAATAGCAAAACTAGAACCGGGTTCACATGAAATAACATTCTAAAGATAGCTAGTTTCCTTGAATCGCTTTTGGACGTTGCATGTATTGCATGGAGGCCATATTTCAACACTCCTCCTTGGACTCCTTGCTGCATACACCTAATTTCCTTCTCAGTTCAATGAATCTCGTTGTTTTGAGGGCTTTGGTGAAGATATCAGCAATCTGATTTTCTGAATTGCAATGAACCAGTTCAATTTCACGAGCCTGTTCCATCTCCCTCACCACATGAAGCTTTATGCTAAAGTGTTTAGTTCGACCATGAAACACGGGGTTTTTTCAATTGCAACAGTCGATTTGTTATCGCATAGTATCTCTGTTGCTCCCTCTTGTTGTAAATTCAAATCAGCAAGTAGCTTCCTAAGCCATATGGCTTGATTTACAGCAGCTACAGTAGCAACATACTCAGCTTCTGCTGTTGATTGAGCCACTAGGTTCTGCTTCTTTGAGCACCAACAAAACATTGCTGAACCAAGAGTAAATGCATAGCCTAATGTGCTTTTCAAATCATCCTTAGATCCTGCCCAATCACTATCTGTGTATCCAACTAGTTTCATGTTTTCAGCTGTACTAAATTTTAAGCCACAGTTTACTGTCTCTTTAATGTATCTTAGGACCCTTTTTCCTGCTTGAAAATGTTGCATATTGCAACAATGCATAAATCGTGATAGCATGCTCACATCAAACATTATATCAGGCCTTGTAGCTGTTAGATAGAGAAGGCATCCTACCAAGCTTCTGTAGGTAGACTCCTCGACTGGATCATAGTCTCCTTCACTTGTCAATTTTAGCCCAGCAGTCATAGGTGTGCTCATTGGTTTACAGTTCTCCATAGAGAATTTGTTCAGAATTTTCTTGGCAAATGCTTGTTGACTCAAGAAAATTTCTCCTTCTGCTTGGTTCACTTCCATTCCAAGGAAGTAAGTCATGTGTCCCAAATCTGACATTTTGAACTCCTCCTCCATTTTAGTTTTGAAATCATTCAAAACTTTGTTATCTCCTCCTGTGACCAAAAGATCATCAACATAGAGTGACACTATAAGTTGTGTTACTCCTTGTTTCTTCATCACATACAAGTTGGTTCACTGGGGCTTCTCTCGAATCCTAGATTCAACAGGTGACTGTCAATTCGAGCATACCAAGCTCTAGGGGCTTGTTTCAGGCCATAAAGAGCCTTTTTGAGCTTGTAAACCATGTTCTCCTTACCAGGAATGATGAAGCCTTGTGGCTGGTCTATGTAGATGTCTTCTTCAAGGTGACCATTTAAGAAAGCAGACTTGACATCGAGTTGATGAATTATCCACTTGTTTTGTGCCGCCAATGCTACCAGCATCCTTATAGTATCTAGTCTCATTGGAGCAAAAGTTTCCAAGTAGTCCAGACCATATTCCTGACTAAAGCCTTTGACAACTAGTCTGGCTTTTAACCTGTTTAAGCTCCTATCTGCATTCTGCTTAGCACGATAAACCCATTTAACACCTATGATCTTCCTGTTTGAAGGCTTTTCAACCAAGTCCCATGTTTGGTTCTTTTCAATCATTTGAATTTCTTTTGTCATTGCATCCTTCCAGCCCTGGTGTGCTTCAGCCTCTTCGAAACTTGTTGGCTCCATAATGGCAACTTCAGCCCTTTCATAAACATCTGTCAACAATCTGGTCCCTCTAACTGGGACATCATCTATGTCCATTTCTGGACCAACTTGTTCAGGTTCTGACTGCCCTACTACAAGCTCTTCTGAAGTCTCTATTGGTTGATTATTATCCCAGTTCCAGTAGGCTTTCTCATCAAAGACCACATCCCTACTCACTTGAACTTTCTTTGTGATTGGGTCTATGATCCTATAGCCCTTTTTGACTGAGCTATATCCTACCAAAACACCAGGAGTTGCTCTCTTTGAAAGTTTATCCCTCTTTGCTGATGGAATCTGAACATAGCAGAGACAACCAAAGACTTTTAAGTGAGCCAGTGAAGGCTTGAAGCCATACCATGCTTCAAAAGGTGTCTTTCGAGCTAGGGCCTTTGTTGGAAGTCATTACGCAAGTAAGCAATTGTGTTAATGACTTCATTTACATAAACTTTGGCATATTCTTTTCAAACAACAAGCATCTTGCCATATCCATGATGCTTCTATTTTTCCTCTCACTCACCCCATTTTGTTGGGGTGTATACACATTAGATAGTTGATGTTAGATGCCTACATCACTACAAATTGCTTGGAAACCGGTGAAATGTATTCACCCCATTATCCGATTCGATAGTCTTGACTTGTAACTGTCTCGTTTCGCTTGAACTTTGAACTTCATGAACACTTGAGGAATTTCAGACTTGTGTTTTAAAAAATAAATCCAACAGAATCTTGAGTAATCATCAATAAAGAGAATGAAGTACCTGTTTCCACTAACTGATTCTGTCTTCATAGGGCCACAAACATCTGTGTGAACAAGTTGAAGCAACTCTGATGCTCTCCAGGCTTGGTTCGAGGGAAAGGGTAGCCTGGTTTGTTTTCCAAGTAGACACACTTCACAAACTTCATTATTGCATGCTGAATTAGTGAAGTTTTCAACCAGTTCTTCATGAATCATCTTGGCCATTGCTTTAAAGTTTGCATGACCTAGTCTTTTATGCCATATCTTAGAGTCACTTTCTGAGGCAGTGTAGGCTGCAGTCGAGCTTTCTGACCAGTTAACCTCAAAAGACTTATCAGTCATAGTGACTGTCATGAAACATGATCCACTTGGATCAGTTATTTGACACTCTTTATCTTTGAACACTAGTGAATATCCTTTATCCAGGAGCTGACCTATGCTTAAGAGATTTCTGTCTATCTCAGGAACAAGTAGCACATTGGAGATCACCTTGTTGCCTGTTGGAGTTGATATCAGAACATCACCTTTGCCTACAGCATTGATGAACTGACCATTTGCAACCTTAACCTTGGTTCGAACACTCCTGTCCAAGGTTTTAAAAATAGTTGCATTAGGTGACATGTGATTTGTACATCCACTGTCCAGGAGCCAAGCTTTAGAGCCTCTCTTCTGGTCACTTAAGCATGACACAACAAAAACCTGTTCTTCTTGATCACTCCCACCTTCAGCTACTCGACCTCGGTCTTTGATTGTTGTTAAGCTTGCCTTGATCTGCCTTTATTCTTATAGACCTTTTCAACATGCCCTTTTTTCTTGCAATGTTGGCATACTGCATCAGGCCTGAACCAGCATTTATCCTCAGGATGGCCAGGTCTCTTGCAAAATCTGCAAAGGCGATCATTGGTCCTTGCAGCATCAGGCTTAGGCCTATTTTTCCAGGTTTTCTTGCCTTTGTATGGAGCATTGCTTGAAGAAGTCCTAGCCTTAACTTGGAAAGCACCTTCTTGGTGTTCTTCATTCCTGCTTGCCCTCCTTTGCTCTTGAGCATAAAGAGCATTGATCAACTCAGTCAGAGTGATGCTTGAGAGATCCTTGGAGTCCTCAAGGGAGGATATTTTTGCTTCATACCTTTCAGGTAAGGTCGATAACACCTTCTCCACTATCCTTGCTTCACTAAACTGCTCTCCAATAAGCCTTATGCTATTTACAACAGCCATTATCCTGTCTGAGTATTGTTTTAGAGTCTCCTCTTCTTTCATCTTTAAATTTTTGAAGTCCCTCCTAAGATTCAAGAGCTGCTGCTGCCTGGTTCTTTCAGTGCCTTGGAATTCTTCCTTGAGTTTGTCCCAGGCCTGCTTTGGAGTCTCACAGGCCATAATCCTTGTAAAGATGACATCCGAGACACAGTTTTGGATGCAAGACATAGCCTTGTGCTTCTTGGTCTTCTCCTCAGCATGTTGTCTCATCTGAGCCACAGTTGGATTGGCTCGAAGAGGTTCTGGTTCAACGTCAGTGGTGACAACCTCCCATAAGTCAAAGACTTGCAGGTAAGTTTTCATCTTAACCTGCCATATGTGAAAGCTTTCTCCACTAAAAACTGGTGGTGCAGCTGGTGAGAAGCTTGATGTAGCCATTGGACTTTGAGTTTATCAGCAACAGGTCCTCCAAGAATGAAGCTCTAGATACCAATTGTTGGAGTTACAAGCAACTAGCAGCTGGTATGAGGCTGAGACTTGATGAACAAGTCTCGAGACTTGCAGCAGAAGAAAGAAGAAAAAATGACAGAATATTGAAGGAAGAACAGGAGTCAAGGAAAAATGGAGCTTAAAGTTGGATGAAATGCATCAAAATTTCATTACATTCATCAATGATACATTGCTATTACATATATCAGCCATGGTCAATGTAAATCTTAACAAATAATTACCTAAACATACCTAATCCCACTAAATTACATGGAAACTTGAAATAATAACTTGTGGACTTAATTTTGCTGATTTGATCAGCTTTGTCACCATCAAAATGACATGAAATATCAACCTAACATGGTTCAAAATAAACCAAACTAAGTTACATTGGCATTAGATTACAAAATAGCAAAACTAGAACTTGGTTCACATGAAATAACAGTTGCAGCATAGCTAGTTTCCTTGAACTGCTTTTGAACGTTGCATGGGCTGCATGGAGGCCATATTTCAACAGACCTTTGTTACAAAAAGAAATCCAGAGTCCAGGGTGCCAGCGGTCCCTTCGGTCTGCTGGCATTCGCTACAGAAAAGCTAGAAGAATTCACTCCAGTTTTCTTCAGGATATTCAAAGCTCAAAACAACAAACATGATGTTCTCATGTGCTCTGATGCAGAACCGTCAGTCAACCTTATTCCTCCATTAAATATATACATAACAAACACTCTCTCTGACCTCATACTTTTTTTTATTTGATTTCGTTGTTGCAGTCCACTGTGGTGACTAATGTTTACAAACCAATGTTTGGTGAGTTTGTAGATGTTGATTTGTCTGATAGAAAGCTTTCACTTAGGAGTTTGGTATATGTGAAAAAGCCTTCCACTATTTTTTTCGTGATAAGGTATCATGCTAAGTCATGCATCAAATGCTATATTTGTTTTGGCAGATTGATAACTCGGTGGAGGAGAGTTTTGCGGCGGGAGGCAAAACCTGCATCACATCCAGGGTATATCCAACGCTAGCAGTATTTCAAGATGCTCAAGTGTTTGCATTCAACAATGGAACTGAACCTATTACTCTAGAACACGCAAGTGCTTGGAGCATGGAAAGCCCTCGGAAAATGAACAACTGAACCACTTTTCTCATTCAAACAACACGATACACTTCACTAGTTTGTAAAAACGTGGTAGTTTAACGGTACAGAATAATTTGTAGCGGTAATTTTATCATTATTAGGATCTTTTGTGCTAATTCTACCAAACTTTTCGCAATGTCTCTCTTTTTCCAACTCCCATTAAAATTTTCTCACGAATTTTATTAACTAAATTTTTGGATAAATTGAAAATTAAAATTAAGGGCTAAAAATTAAATATTAATTTTAAAATTATAAAATCTATTTGGAATGTTACTTACAAGTTAAAGGCATCCAACTACAAAAGTTGCATCTTCTTTCAACTTTGTATTTATTATGGGTTTTTTCCATCTTGTCATTATATTAGTACTTTTTTGTAAAAATGTTATGATAATCTAAAATTTGTAATAAATCATGAGTTATTATCCTTACCAAAACATTATTATTATTCCCCGCCCTTCGTTGGAATATTCATTACATTCATTTTAAAAAATGTCATCACAAAGATACCATTTACCAACATTATAAGGCTCAAGCAAATAAGAAGAAGAGGCAACGTTATTATTCTCATCCTTCGTTACAATGGTAATTACATTCATTTTGAAAATGTCATCATAAAGATACCCCTTAACGACAATTATACCACTTTTGAACAGTACAAATTTGTCACTTTCGAAGACCATTTTAAAACCATTTTTGCTCGATAACGATCCAGACCCAAGGTTCTTCCTAATATCTACTACATAGAGTATATTGTTTAGGGTGAGAATTTTCTCAAAGGTCATTTGCAGAATATCTTTTCTAATGTCAAGTACTTTTGAAGTAGATGCATTCATCATGTAGAGTTGTTCTCCATCCACTAGGTTGAGAACATCCTCTTTTCAATACAAACATGTCTTGTGGCACCAGTGTCAATCCTCCATTGCTCAAGATTATTGATCAAGTTGACCTCAAAGACAACTGCTGACAAGTTCATTTCTGAAACTTCCTTTAAAAGTTCATTCCCTTTTGTGACATGACATGGGCTTAAGGAATATTTCCTCTCTTTTAACTTTCCAAAAGAAGTTTTATTTATGCAATCCTTGGTTTGATGACCAATTTTGAAGCATACAAAGCATGTGCCATGAAATTTCTTATGTTTTTTTCCCTTCTATGACAAGCTTTTTCTTTTGGGTCTTATTTGGTTTCAAACCACATGTCCAACCACATTTACCTTTGAGGCTATTGAAGAATAATTTTCATTCTTCACACGCAACTTATTATCCTCAATCTCAGGATGAGATCTTCAACTCTCATTTCCTTGCATTTATGCTTAAGGTTGCTCTTGAAATCATTCTAAGAAGGAGAGAATTTTCAGTAATTGCGACACTTGAAAAAATTCACTTAAAACGATGCCTTCAGCAAGAATTTCATGCAAGATTAGTTGAAGCTCTTGAACTTGGCTTAACACAGTCTTTGAATCAACCATCTTAAATCAAGAAATTTTGGACTATGAATTTTTTTCAAGCCCGCATCTTTGACCTTGTACTATCGATACAAAGCCTCCTATAGTGTCTTTGTACTATTAATGGACCTATAAACATCATAGGGGTTTATTGTCCAAGCCATTCAGAATGTAATTCTTGCATTTGATGTTATTGAGCATCCATGCATTCACAGTAGCAACAGTTGTGGAATCAGATTTTGTTTCGAGAGTTTCAGTTCATCCTTAATTAAGAACTTAGCCAAGTTCAAGGTATTCAAATAGAACATCTATTGTTACCACCCCACCACTTAAAGTTTGTTCCATCAAACTTTTCATGTTTCTCACCAAGCATCAATGAGAGTAATAGTGGACTCCTCCCTTCCGAAGATTAAGTCTTAGCTGTGTTAGTTAAAAATCAATGTATTTTTTAATTAAACAAAATAATTTTTTTACCTTAAGATTGTTTGGAAATTTAATAATAAAAATATAATTTTCTGTTGTTAAAACTAAATAATAATTTACTAAGAAGTTGCAGGTTTATTGGTCAAAAATATATTTTAAGAATCGAAAACTTAACATTATCATCAAGGATTAAATCTGTCCTTAAGTCACATAATTTTAATGCAATTATCTCTAAGAACTTCAACATCACACACCTCTTAAAGTTTATGAACTTATGGAATTTCACTCAATTTTCTTTCCATTGTAAAAAAGTCTTAAAAGATGAAATACATAAAGGTAATAAATCTTTCGAAAGGAGAAATTAAAATTTCTTCAACAATCTCCTGGAAAAACCACGAATACATTCACTATTTATATTAGTATAAAAACAAAACGGACAGTTTTTTCTTAATTAATTCTAATTGTAAGTTCATAAAATTACAATCGTAAATTGTATAGAACAGTTTTTTAAGGCTTCATTTAGTACATTTTCTACTTCTTAAAAGACTTTTTAATTGGGTAAATTATACTCTAGGTCACTTTAAAATAGCGTTATTTTTATTTTGGTCACTTAATTTTTTTTATCAATTTAGTCATTTAAATAAGATAATTGCTCAAATTTGTTACTACCGTTAAAATTTTCGTTAATTCACTAATAGATCGCTGACATGGCATTTTTTTTACTTTTGACTAAAGCTGGGTTCTTTATAATTAGTTCAAAATACTTTTTTTGATTTATTTGCAACATAAAAACCACCAATCCTCATGTGACACCCCACAACTGACCCGATCGTTGGATCCGAATGTGTGATATCACATTACGTTACTGAAGCAACTCAAACTAACATAACATAAATTCCCAAAATTAAATTTTTATTCCTTGTTCAGAACAATAAATCCATTCATGATCAAACATATATACATTCATAGTACATAAGAATCAATTTTATCTACTTACGAGATTATAAAGTTTTGATATAAGAGCTAGGACTCGAATCCAAACTCAAATGTCAAATTTCAAGTTTATGTCTCGAGACAGGTTATGAATTATTTTGGAAATTTTAGCTTTGAAGTTAATAAGTCTCGAGACACTACATGTGTCTCGAGGCAAGGTCATTTATGTCTCGAGACTTGGTATGAAGATTAACCTCCCCTATTTTCCTATTTTTGTTTCGATGTTTGAATATCTCAAGACAAGGACTCTTGTTTCGAGACCTAAAATCAGGCAAAAATTAATTAAGTTTCAATGTATTTCTGTCTCGAGACAAAGACCACTTGTCTCGAGACCTAGGAGTAATTGTCTCGAGACTAACTAATTATGCCTCGAGGCATTAGGCTCTTGAATGCAAAAATTAAGATAAATTTATTCTAATGGTCTCGATATATATTCTCCCTATATCAAGACTTAATGACCAAATGGTCAAAATCCCACTTCTAAGTGTCCAAAACCTTAGCCAATTGAACCCAAACTCACCTAAAACTTACCTCAAACCATAATCATTAATTTAACCCATCTAAACACATTCCAATGTCACCAAATTATAATCTTCCATGCACCAACACTTAACCAACCAATTTACACAATCAAACCAACATAAACAAACATAATTAAATAGTAGTCAAAAGATAATCCAACCTTTAAAGCATTATGGATCACTTACCAAAAGTGCTAAAACTAATTTAGGCATCAAACTAACCAACTTGGGTACATGCCATATGACTTGAAAACATATATATATATATAAAATAGGATCGTAGAAGCTTTCGACTTGAGTTGGAGAGTTAGATACTTGACCGTGAACTTTTATAGCTTTTATCCAAAACTTATGCATAGAAACAAACAAATCCGTACATTGAGTAATTGTTACTCAATAGTTTTAACATAACTTGAATTCGTTATAAACATGACAAATCTAATAAAAATAAATAACAAAATAACTCAAGTTAACCAACCAACATTTCACAATAACATCAAGGATACATATATACTAATAGATCATTTATCATTTCATCTTATTCACATCAATGTTTTACTCAATTTCTTGATATAATTTTTTATGCACTTTTAAGGTATTTGCATCTAGTTTAACATACCAAAACATGAATCATTTGAACATTTTTACTTCATCTCAACTACACATATTTGTACAATAAGTTGTATTGCATTTTTAATTCTCGTTAACATATATCGGCCTCAAGGACGGATACTCAGATCAATCCACCAACACAATAGATACGCACTGAAGTGCTAATCAGGCATAAATGCACTGACCTCACCAACCACACCAGAATGCACTCGTACCCTTAGGGTGTTTGAGCTAGTGATTTGTTCTCAACCCTCAGGGTGTTAGAGAACTATCACGATATGTATGCAAATGGCACTGAATCTTCCACCTAACAATACAGGCCCTATAGCCTTCCAACTATATATGCGACTCTATTCGACAACATTAATAGAGAAATATCATCATTATTAATCATATAATATCAACAAACATATACATGTATATTCATTCAACCAATTGATCACAAATCATCCAATCAAAGCAACTACAAATTATAATACGATTTAACCATTTCAACATGCTAGCAATATAAAATATATTCACCATATGTTATTTAATTATTTTCAAGTATTATACAAGCTTACAAAAACTTTTGCTAGCTCAAGGACGAATTGGGACAAAATTGTAAAACTTACAATCAGGTTGACATTGCAACTTCAAGGGTTCCTCATCACAATGCAACTCACTAACTTGATCTCGTCGCAACATTAAGAACCCAACATCAACCATCTATTTTCAAACAAATCCAAATATCCAGGATCTAAATCCGTCAACCTCAAAATAGTGAATGCCAAAGAATTATTATTAGCACCCACACTAGATCTGCAGATAATTAAAATAAAAAAATTCAAATATTATCAATCCCAAAAAAAAAAAATCAAATGTCTATAAATTTTTAAATCCACATTATCCATTATCAAATAAAATGTAAATTTTAATTTTGAGGACGAAAATGGCAGATATGAAAAGCTGCTGAAGAAAATGCAATGTTACATGAATTTTGAATAAGCCTTAATCCATGTGTGGGATTCAAGCTCAAGTTTACTCTATTACGAGCTTAATATCGTTAAATCCTGAGAAAGGATTATTCGTACTAAATCCCTAGTCAATGCAATACACCTTACAATCTTCACAAACAGTGAGTTTACACTAATCATACAGATATAAATATAATTTCCAGAATGAATCAAACACCACCGGTTCTAATTGATTTGAGTAAGGGGCGACCGTGGTATTAACGATGGCTTTAATTCCTTTAGCTCAAATGATTCATATGAATTGTTTTCACGAAATTCTTCAACTAAAGTTTCCATTGGCATGGCTCGTAGTGATTCAATGGTCCCTTTGCTTGGAACATCTTGGTCACTTCGTATTGGAGTCGTCCCACTTGGCTCATAATCCTGTACAATTAGTTCTTGAGTATCAAATCTCAAATCAAGTCACCATGGTTTAATTTCAATGCTTCATCCATAGACATACCATATATCTTTGCTGGAATGTTTCTTCTGCTCTATGCTTGATTGATGAAGCTTGACTTGAATGGCCATCCTGGAATGTTTCAAGGCTTTTGCTATGAGCTTTAATGGAGTCCACAATTCCGCGTGTAATTCCTAGTTCTTGCTCTGACATACCTGTGTAAACAAAATTCCACCAAAAATATAATTCATAAGAGGATTCCAGTTCCGACCTAACTTTTGCAACAACAAATGAGTGATGTTTTACATAGAACACAACCCTACAATCAATATGGAAAAGAGAAATGAAACTCACTATCAATGTACTGAAGGGTATCATCAGTATTCTTCAAGCCATCTTGCTCAGCGACAACGCGGGCACTATCAATCTCAGCATCATGCTGCTCATTTGCATCAGAAGCGTTCCTGAAAGGAACATATGAAATTAACTTCACGGAGACAACAAACAGCATTCAAAAATGGAACGGATTATGGTTGTGCACTAATTTCCCAACAAAAATTAGATCTACGTAGAATTTATTGTTAATACGGGGAAAAATGAACTAACTTTGGATCCATTTACAACGGAAAAAAGAACGTAAAAGCTGTTCGCCACCAACCTGATAAGTGATACCATATCTGAAACATTTTTTCTACCCATCTCATTCACAGATTCCTGAGTACACTTGCCGTGCTTGATTGCAGATTCAGCAGTAGACGCACTTTAAGTAATAGACAGAAAAAGGACAAGTCAAAACCAAAAAGTGAGGAGGAACGTATTCAAAATATGAACATGGCATAGTTTACCAATGCTGTAGGAGTTCCTCGATACGACAATGTTTGGCAGCTGAGTAATCAGCAGCGTCCTTAGCATCACTTTCTGCTTGCATGGCAAATGCTTGCCATTTGCGTTTTGCATCTGTTGTAATGCCCTCAATGGAGGAAACATGTCCATCTAAAAATGTTTTGTTTGCGACAGCACTTTCTTTGATATCTACGAGCCTTGCACCCACCTGCCACAGAAACCATTGCTTAGTCTTCAAATAAGAGTAAAGGAAACTAGAAACCAAATATAGAAATAAACATACGAGCTCTTTTTGCCGACGAACATGGTTATAAACAAGATTTGTCATATCGACAATAAGCTTCTCTGCATCAAACTTCAATTGCTCCTACATGGCATATGCTTGGTGAATAAAGAAATTTCGACCATATAAATATATCTCAGGGCTGGAAATAATATGTCTATTATACCTCATAAGCCTTCTGGAAGCTAGCAATACTCTTCATTTGAATTTCATTAGCTTCCACAGCATGATTCTGAACCCTCATAGTCTCTTCCGAAAGCTTATCCAGAATTCCACTGGTATAATCAGAAATTTCCTTTGTTTGCTCAATGCTAACATGAAACCTCTGTCAATAAAAAATAAAATCAGCAACGACAATGAAATTAATATAAAGTGAAAAAAGCAATGTAGCTATGCAACCTATCTACAGATAATTATGCCAACAAAAATAGTACAACCAAAACAATAAATTTGGCAACAAAGATTCATTGCAGAATAAACGCATGTCCTCTACTGCTATGGTCTAAAAGGCAAGCTCAAAATTGGGACACAAACCTGACGTAGTTCCTTTGCAAAAATAGCCATTTCTCCCTGGTGAGTTGCAAGTGTACCCCGAAGATCATCAAACATTGAAGCTGCTTTACTGGCCTCGGATGAAAGGAACTGATCCATAATTCATAAAGGAGAAGGAAACAATTAAACCAAGCAAAAACTCCAAATAAATGAAATAAAATGCAACCAAACTCAAGATATCACCACTTACCTCATCTATGGAATGTGCATTTGAAGAAGCCAGAGTTGAAACTTCATCTAAGGTAGCATTGGAGCTAGCTTTGTGCAAACGCACAACATTTTGGATTGCCTCTATGTGGGAAACATGCAAAGCCCTTGCAGCAGTCACCTTTTTCTTCATTTCCAAGATTGCCTAATAGCAGGATTTATGAATACAAGGTCACCAAAGCTATTAAATGAAATCCACATCAGAGGCTCATTCCAGGGGAAAACTTTCAATACCTTATCATGTATGTCAGTAAAAGAGCAACAGAGTTTCTCAACACTCTGTAGGTGCTCATTTTGCTGAGACACTGATGAGGCCACCAGGTTGCAAAGCGAACCAATTTGTTGGGCTAGTTCTACTTGGAAGTTGTTAACCACTACTCTATTATCAGAGTTCAGTTTGTCTTCTCTTCCTATTAAGTAGAGCATCATAGGGTCATATTTCTAGTCGTTTATATATGCTACGTTAAGAAATAACTGCACTGAAGAGCATACCAATTTTTAGGAACAAGGAAGCATTATCCTTAAGAGCTTTCTCCAAGTCAGACCTTAGCACACAGGCTTGATGTGCTAGAGCATTTTCTATTTTTAACCATTCAAAAATAATGTAAGCAAAAAGTAAATACTAAAAGTAAAAAATCAAGTAGATATTGATATGTACCTGCTTTTTTTTGTTCACATATAACAAACTCTTTCTCCTCCAACTCATAGCGACACTTCTTCAATTCTTCTTCAGAGTTGGTGAGCAATTTGACGGTTTCGTTCAAATTTTTCTGTACTTTCCACCTATTAGCATGAGCCCATAATATAAAATATCAGCTAAAAACCTTAACACAGTTTACCTCAGTCATCTCTAGTTTGCCACTCAAATCAGAGCATTGTCGAACTTGGGAAACATATTTATCTTGCAATTCCTGAATTTGCTGTGTTCAAGAGGAGAGAAAAAAACAGAAGATAACTTATAAGCTCGATAAATCAAACAAAAACACCAAGTATCTGGCTTAAAAGTGACACCAGACAAAGGCTAACCTTCTGATGTGTTTCTAGAAGGACCCCCATTTGTTCAATTTGTTCAGCCATTGCCTAAACAAATGCCAGATGACCACATGAATGATAATGAATAAAAAGAAACATTTAGTAGCCCTGAATAACCAGAGTACTAAATAAAAAGATTTCAATTATACTTGTATAGAAAAAATCATATCTAGAGTAGACAAACACACAAAAGTTTCCAACAATAGCAAAAGAATATCATATAGAGAGAGTAGACGTCAAGGAACAATACGAAGTAATAGAACCTCTCTTATAGGGGTAAACCTACACTCTTAAAGCTAAAGGGGAAGTATGAGCCAGACTGCACACCTTTCTTTCACTTTCCTCTTGGTAATACCGCTCTTTTGGAATATAAACGCCATTTTTTTCACGAGCAGCATACACCTCTGAAGAAAATGGACATCAGAGAATGTATAATAGTCAATATAGATTGTAAAAGAATATTGAATTGCCCCATACCCTTAGTTGTTTTGACCAGCCGTCCAATAAAGAAGTAGCTTACCTCCCTTTAGGCGTTCAATTTCACCATAGAGGTCCTTTATAAGAGTTGATTTCATCATTTTTTGATTAACCTACATAAAGTGATCGATAGTTTACATGTTAAACCTTTTCTCATTTGCAAACATCAGGTATCATATATCTAGCCAATAAGAACAAGACAATCAGTTGCATAGTAAGAACAAGATAAAACAAGTGGATATTTTTATAGCAAAAAGATTGCGTTATAGCAACATATTCAACTTACATTCAAGATATGGTATAGACTACGGAATAATTACTTCCCTCCACAGGCATCTATTACCCCACGGCACTTAATGAATAACAGGTACTAAATGAGAAGATTAGAAACCAAATTTAAGTGCATGGAACTCGGAGGGAATTCAAAGTGCTATCCGGAGCATGAATGATACATCAGTTTCAAGGAACATAAACCTTCAATTATCAGACTTCAGTTTAAAGCAAACAATGTCGCAACTTACAAGTCTAAGCAATTCCGGCATAGTTTGTAGAAACTATAGCAGGCACTCATTACCATTGACATTAAATTTTAGCATGCTTCTAGCTATTGTCTAAGAAAAAAATAAAAAGAAAAAATGAACCCACACAAAAGTGTGGCATGCGAAAGAAATTGACTTGTCTAATGATTGTGTACAACAAACCTCAGGTTTATTTTTTATATTTTTTGCCCTGTGTGCATAATCCAGTGTACTCAAGGTCTCCTCAAGACAATGGACAGCAGGAGAAACTGTAGCTATAATGCAAGTCTTTGTCCGTCCCCCGAGTGAATCACGAAGTAATCGAGTAAGCTTGCTATCCCTAAATTCCCATTAAACTAAATAATTAGAGAAGAACATGAAAGAAATATAGGTGTCAAGCAACTAAATGAGGTGTTTCAAACCTGTACGGAATATGCCCAAGATGTTCCACAAGGGCATTTATAACTCGTCCTAAAGTCAGTAAACTTTTATTAATTTCACCGGCTTCTCTTGCACGACCCTGTAAATATCAACATCAAACGAAGCATTAATGATTTAAAGATAATTTGGTAAAAACTTCCAAATTGATTAGCAAATCTACAAGAAATACATACATCCCTAGCACCAGAACGAGATATATTTTCTGATCCTGCTAAATCAACCAAATTCAGCTTCCCACACTTTATAAGCTCTTCACCTTCGGGCGTAGCTTCCTTAATATGAATTGTAATAGAAAATAGAGAATGCGACCGACTGAAATAGACCAAAATATCTTAATCAACAAAAACTGGGAAAAAGAAAAGCTTAACTACACTCGAGCTTATATAAAGCAGACAAAAGAACCATTACCTTGATTGCTTATTCAACAAAGTCTCAGCAGTTCTGCGCTTAGCAGACCCTCTTTCAAGCAAAGTAAATATCTCACTAGCACTAGAAACAATTTCTTCTTCTAGCCCTCTCACAAGAACTCCCCCTTTGCCATCTTCCATCAATGGCAACTGCTTCTTCTGTTTGTCCTCCAAAGCAACTTTGGAAATTTCTTCAGGCGCAAGTAAATCAGTAATCTCTTCATTATACAGCTCCAAAAAAGTGACTTTCACACTGTATTCCGCATTCTGACCCTCCAGTGTATCAAAAATCTGTTGAACTGCTCTTGGAATGACCCCTGCCTCCGCTGGCAATTCGCCATTAGGACCCGTCTGTCACGTTTTTTAGCATGGATTTAACAAACTAGAACACTTAATGGCACAGGGATAAAGTTAAAAATGAAATTAAAACAAAATGTATAGATAATAAATCTAATACTACCTTCGCTCTTTTGCATTCACCTTCCATGGTGTAAGTCTTTCCAGTACCAGTTTGACCATAGGCAAAAATAGTACAGTTAAAACCTTCTAAAACTTCATTTACAATTGGAACCACTGCTTGCTCATATAGATCTTTTTGTTGTGATGATGGCCCAAATACCTGGTTACGATTACAAAAAGAATAAAACAAAACAAAACAATACAAATTCAAACATTTATAGCAGCAAACAAATCAAATTATAATATTAATTAATTAAAAATTAATAATCACAAAAAGGATACCTTATCGAAAGTGAAAACTCTATCAAAATGTTTTCCGGCGATGTTCTGAGAAACGGCGACTTCTCGTTGGTACTCATTACACTTCACCACTTGCGGCGCATTATTCCGTAACTCCTCTTCGCTAAACGGCCTACAAAGTTATTTTTTACCCGCAAAAAAATTAATCAAAATCTATGAAATCGAACAAAACTAGAGGATCTAAGAAACCCTAAGTCGAAATAAGAGTTAAAAAGAAGCGAAAACCTGCAACGAAGGAGGACTTGCACGTTGACGCCTTTCTCTTTTTCGTGGCGACCGGACATTTTCAGTCGTAGAAGAGAAGGAGAATCACACGAACCTATTTTTTTATTCTTTTTCTTTCTTTCAAAATTCTTTCAGTTCAGCTGTGTTGTTCTTACTCTGCTACTGTCTCCGTTTGAATTTGATTCTCTCTCTCTCTCTCTCTCTCTCTCTTTCTTTCGTTTTTTCAGGGGGGACTTTGTTTATGCTTGTGAAATGAAATATAAAGAAAGAGCGGGCTTCCGAGTGATATTTGAATTTTTTTGAAGAAGGCGCTTGATCAGTAGGGTGTTAAATCGAACCGCTACGTTTTTCCTGGAAATTTTAATCTGACGCTCAATATTTTTAAACTGATTGTACTGACCCTTATGACCTAGCTAAGCTTGGCCCAGATAAATTACACCTGGACTTAGCCCAATATATTTTCATGGGTTTCCGATCACCGCTTTTCTTTTCTTTTTTTAATAATTTTTTTATATATAATAAATCAGGGTAAAGTATCAAAATAGTCACTTTTATTTACTTCAGGTTACATTTTAATCACTATTATTTGAAATGTTACATTTTAGTCACTTAATATTTTATAACATCTTAGTCACTAAGTCGTTAATTGCCTTTAACAGTGTAATGGTAAGCTGACGTGGCACGTTACGTCATCATTTTAAACAACAATTTTATGTTAAATTATACAATTGGTCCATATATTTTTCATTTTGAGCAATTTAGTTTTTTCTTTTATGTTCTTTTAACTTTTTTTTTTTTGCATTCTTTTCTACTTCTCCCTCTGTTTTCTTCCCTTCTTGATCTCTTTTAACTTAGTTTTTTTATATTTTCCATTTGTTAAAACTTTTTTATGTTTATGGGAAAAAAAAGAAAGAAAGCTGAAATCAAAATAAAACTTGCTTCATATATTCTCACCCCACAATTACAAATTCCCATCGTCCATTATCGCTTTAACGAACCAATTTGGATCTCTCAATGACCTAGTCCACAAGCTCGCCTCACTCGAATACCTTGCCAATCATGACTTATGGCAATCCACCTTCAACAAAGTTTTCCGAGCTCATTCCCTTAACCTCCTAACCCACCTCCACGACCACCTTATTTATCTTACCTACAACATTCTCGCCCTCTTGAAACTACATTGTTTCACAAATTCTTCAAATAATCTCTACACTTTCAATGACTAAAACGACCATCATACTAAACGTACCCTCAACTTTACCTAAACCAGTTTGGTTCCATACTCCCTTTCTCTCTTCGGTTCATCCATGCTCGACTTCCAATCAAGCTTGCTTGAGAATATCCAAGAAGGTTTAAATCAATTTTATTGTTTACTTAATTTTATTTGTCAAAAAAATAAAAGAGAATGGAAGAAATAATCTACACGATTCTATATAAGTTTGGAAACGAAAAAATTTTGCTTTGAATATAAGTAATTCAATTTATGTTTTAGATTTAATTAATAATATGGTTTTTTATATTGATTGGTTAGATCCAAATTTAGTTTCAAAATTAGGTTATACTCAAATTGAGATTTGATTAAGAATGATTGATATTCGGTTTTCAGTGAAATTCAATTTAGGAATCATATGAAAGAAACAATGATTTGGTTTTTTAGTGGGCAAAGATTATGTTTCTACCGTGAAGAATACGAGAAGAGAGAAAAGTAAAAGGGAAGTAGAAAAGGAAAATAAAGAATAAAAAGAAAAAATTAAATTGTTTAAAAAATAAAAGTACAAGGACTAGTTTCAACAAATGGGAAATATAAAAAAAAAACCACGTTAAACGAAATAGAGAAGGAAGGAAAACATAAGAAGAAGGAGAAGAGAATGAAAAAAAAAAAAAAAAATGAAAGTTCAAAGAACATAAAAGAAAAAATTTAATTGCTCAAAACAAAAAAAAAATATAGGGATTAATTGTATAATTTAACTTAAAATTTTTATTTGAAATGATGATTTAATGTGACACGTCAGCTTACTGTTATATCGGTAACAACAATTAATGCTCGGCGACTAAAATGTTTCAACACGATAATGTAAGTGACTAAAACATAACATATAAGTAATTAAAATTTAACCTGAGACAAAGAAAAGTACTATTTTGATAGTTTACCCAATAAATTATGGGAAATTATTTGGTACACTATAAATGGAGTTTTTAAACTCTATAAATAGGGTTAAGGGATTGATAAGTGTCCAGATATAGTAAAAGGGAACTTATTTAGTACACTATTGGTAAAGTTTTTAAACTTTATAAACAAGATCACTGAAATGACAATAAAACAAAAATTATATTATAGTATCAAATATTAATCCATAATAAAATATTAAAAAAGAAATATTTTAAAAATAAACACATGTCAAATTTTTAAAGTTAAATTTTACGTATACATAAATATTATAATAAAATTAAAGTTTAGAACAAAGGTGCCCAGAAATGGTATAGATGAGTTTGCTTCTCCCTTTCTTTTCGTTTGAGACCAAATTTGTAACTAAAACAAAGCATCTTATTAACTTATGAAGTTTTTAAATTTTAAAAAAATTATATATTTCACTAGTTTTCTTACCCAACAATTTACGTGTTTTATTGTATAAATTAAACTATATTAAAATTATTTTATAATTCTGTATAAATTTAATTTTATGATTAATATTATAAATAATTTTATATTTGTATATATTTTATTTGATAAAATTATTTTCTTAAATTATTATATATAATTTTTTAGTTTAAACATAGATAAAAATTATTTTTAATGGAATGAATATAAACAAATATATTATACCTTTAATATTTGACGATTTTAAGACCTACTTGTTCTTGATTCTGTTTTTATCAAAGAAGATTGTATTATGTATTGAAAAGAAATATGAAACAAAAATAAAATAAAAAGAATTGTTAATATCACGTTGTTATTTATTTATATTTAATAAAATAATTTTAATAGTATCAACAGTTGAACTTAAATGTACATAATAAGAAAATGTAAATGTATGTATCATATGCTAGAATTTTATTTTTAATTAAAATCATTTTTTTCAAATGAATTAAATAAATATGAAATTTTAAAGCTATCATTAGAAATTAAAATTAATAAAATGAATGACATAAGTGATAGTCAACGATACTTGTAAATGGCATAAATAATTAGCTATATGCTACCTTTGTTGTTATTGGTTGGTTTTAGTGTAGGAGGGTATGATATTGGACAAATTGTACATTGCAACTCTGTACAAATTAGCGCGTTTGTGGGAGAAGCGTCGTTAAAAGTCATGACATTTAGCGGCATTTGTGGTATAAGCGCCACTAAAAGTCATGACCTTTAGTTGCATTTTTTCCTCATAAACGCCGTGAAAGTTTGCGGCGTTTGTTTTAGCGGCGCTTATAAACACCGCTAAAGGTAAAAGTCTATTTTGGTGTTATGTTATTTTAATTTTTTAATATTATTTTGATAATTAAATTGATTTAAATACACTTGAAACATAATAAAAATACAAAAGTGGTGAATGGAACATCTTAATGAATTAAATTAAGAGTGTACATTATAATTTATAAAACATATATATCGAAATAATAAAAGAAAAGTAGATATTATATAACAAATTATCATGCTCTTTTTTTGATGGAGACCTAGTTTCGAAAAAAAAAAATATTTCTCTACTTTAAGCTTGAATGTAAGTATTCCTAATTGAACTCCATTGTTGAATCATGACATTTGCTTCCGCCATGTAATTCTTTTTTGTTTGCTTCTTCTAGGAAGTGGTTTAACATCACCATCATTTGTTCATTTGTAATGTCTTCATCTCCATCAATGAATTTATCGATGAACCTAAATATTAACGTTTATGTATTATTAATAACCTATATATAAGAAAACATTATAAATATCGAGGAACCTAAATATTCTCTAGTTCATTTTGTAAGATAAGATAACTAAGAAATGAGTTGCATGAAAGGAATAAGCTAAGGTGTTCGTATAAATATTTGAGAATTTAACAATTTGTAAACCAAGAAAGAGAAGGTCCAAGTGATAAAGGAAAGGCTAAGCCGGTGTAAGTTGTGTCAACTTAAGTATTTTATTGGTGAGTTTCCAAACTCAAATTCTCTGTGGTTGTTATATATATTGTTGGGAAATGTGTCCATATTATAGTAAAATGTAATTATTTTCTATATATTTTAATAATAAATAAATAAATAAAGTTAATTTTACATTTCACTATTATATCTGTCGAAACCATTTTTATTTTTTTATAAAAACGATGAGGATCGACTTTAAAACGAAAATAGAGTCGTCACCAATCCCTTTTTACTTAGGTGTGATTAGATCACCTTATAAAAAGCTTCATTTCAAAATGTTGATTTTGGTCCACGAAATACGAGAAAAACGGGTTCGAGAGTTGGTTATGTATGAGGAAGGGTTAGCACCCTCGTAACACCCAAAAATTGGTACCTAATTGATTAATTAATGTCCTTATGTCGAGAATTTGGAAAAATTTTGAAATATGATCATTTTATTAGAAAGAAAACCAAGACTTACCTATCTCAAAGAAATAAAATGTTATACCCAAAGAAGTTAGGATATAACATCTCATGGCTTCAAACTAGGCTCACATTTATTTAGAAAATTTTATTCGAGACACAAAACATTATATCCAATAAGTTAGGATATAACGTTTTGAATTCCCGAGATAAGTTTTGATTTAGAAATTTATAAATTTCAATTTTAAAAGCAAAGGGATGCTTAATATTTTAAGTTCAATGATAAAAATCGAAACCCTGTGAGTTAGGGCACAATTCTTCTCGAAGTCCCCAAATATTAGATATTATTGTATTTTTTAAAAATATTTGAATAAAATACGTCAATTCAAAAGGTGTTTTTATAAAAATGGCTTAAATAAGATATTACAACATACATACTTTATAGCAATTCAACATAACTATAAATTATATTAACAATGAATAATTAAAGAATAATATACCATGGATAAATAAATAAAGAATTATGTTAAGTAATAATAAACAATTTAAAGAACATAAATAAATAAACATGGGATATAAAATAAGTAGCGATAATTAAGATATTCACGAAATAACAAAATCAAATGAAAAGGAATGATATATTTAAACATTGAAAAAAATGACGATTTTTAAAATGATTTAATATATATATATAAACAATATATAAAAAATTAAAGTTAAAGTAATTATAACAAATAACATAATTTAATAATTTAATGCATATATAAATGATTATATATAATAGAAATAATTAGTAAATAGTATATAATAATTTTAAATAAAAATATATATATAATACACTAGTCATAAAAATTACATATGTAATAAACAATATAAATAAAATATGTTATATAAGATAAATAAATTTTATACAAAATAAAAATTTTAAAAATAAGGTATGATATAATAAAATACTATATAATATACAAAATTTTAAAAATGTATAATATAATAACTAATATATAAATTATAAAATAATATGTAATATATATAAATAATTAAACTAAATAAAATAGTAAATAGTAAAAATTTAATATTTAAAAATTATATGTACTTAAGAAACACAATACACAAAAACTTTATACTATTAATAAATTAATATACAAACAAAAATATAGAATTTTAATATGATAAAATAATAATGTTTAAAAAATAAAATAAAATGTTTTAAGAAATAAACAAAAAGACAAGGACTAAATAGAAATAAAAGTAATGTAAAAGGACTAAAAAACGCGCGTCACACTGCAGGGGATAATATGGCAATTATGCCAAATTTTCAAAACGACATCGTTCGGATATCCACCCTTAAATGGCCTTTGGACCAGATTGAAACAGAAAGGAAATTTTAGGGCTAATTTAACAAAATAAAAATTCAAATTGAACTTAATTAAAAAAACTAAAATAGCGGAAGGACCAAACAGGCAATTAGCCCTTTTAACAAAAACGCGCGGATCCTCCCCGGGTTTTCGGGTCAACGCGCGGATCCTTTAATAAAAAACGACGTCGTTCTTTCTTGCCTATATAAGTTAAATTTAATTCCAAAAAAATCATTTGAGCACTGATTTAAAAAAAAAAATCAGAAAATACTCTCAACTCTCCTCTCCTCTGTTCTGGGTTGGTCACGGACCTCCTATTCCGCCTTACTTACGCGCCATGTGCCATCGTTTGCAAAATTTAATATGGCGATCGAGTTTTTTAAAAACTTTACTTTTTAACGCGAATCAACAGGTATTTTTACCCTTTTTATTTTAGCAATATTTTTGTAAAAATATATATATAAATCAGAGAGGAAAAATAAAAGGAAAACGAATATTAAAATCTGAAAATCACCTCTGTATTTGTTTTTTTTGCTTTTATTCAATGTTTTTGTATATTGTTTATGTTTATGCTTGTGTATTCTTTCTGTATATGTGTGTTTTCTTTTACAAATCTTTGGGGGTTTTTATAACCCGAAAAATAAAAATAAAAAAGGGAACAAAGATATTTTGCTGTGTTTTACTGTTGTTTCTTTCTCCTTTTGCAGGTGGACGATGAGAAGCCCGACGGTGATAAGGCGGTTTGCACAAATCATGTGCTGACTGACTGGGCTAGGTGTGAGGCAGTGGGTCGCTATGGCGTGATGTTTTCCTAGGGTTTCAGAAACCCTAGTTTCGACTTTGGTTCTGGGCCTTTTGGGCTCCGTAGGTTGGGTTAAAATGTTTTGGGTTTGGGTTTTTAGGGTGTAATTGGGCTAATCGGGTTTAATTTGGGTTGTTAGGTAGTCTGTTCAGGAACGGGTCTGAGGTAATTGGGTTTTGGGTCTTTGTTGGGTTAGTTTGTTTAGGTATTGGGTCTCTAGTAATATTTGGGCTGTAAATGGTTTTATAAATGGACTGTATTAATGGACATTTGGTATATTTTTAATTTTATTATTTTGAAATGGGTCAGGGCAAAATGGGCCGATTACAGCTACCCCTCTTTACTCATTATCGTGAAACGAGAATGGAGCAATGACTATAAAAGGACCAATTTTGCCCGGTCTTGGTCGAGCCTCGACTTCTTGGTCCTCGTTTTCTTCAAATGGATTCCAACTCCACTGCAACTTCAATGGTATTGGAACTTCATCCTGATTTCAATAAATCTGATGGCTTCAATCTGCTTCACTGCAATTTCAGGAAGATAAAATCTGATGTATTTGATCTGCTTCTTGCAACTTCAAGAATGTCAGATCTGCTATATTTGATCTGCTTCACTGCAACTTTAGGAAAACAAGATCTGCTATCTTCAGTCTACTCCGCTGCAACTTCGGGGTGATAAGACTATAATATTCAGCTTGTTCCCTTGCTACCTCAGGGAGATAAGACTGGTGGCTAAAATCTACTTCCCTGCTACCTCTGGAAGATAAGATTCACTGTCTTCGATTTGCTCCACTACAACTTCAAGGAGACAAAATCTACAGTCTTTAGTCTGCTTCCTTGCTACTTCAGGAAGATAAGGCAACAATCTTCAGCATACTCTCTTGCTACCTCAAGGAGATAAGGCTGGTGGCTAAAATCTACTCCCTTGCTACATCAGAAAGATAAGATTCGCCAAATTTGATCTGCTCCACTACTATCTCGAGGAGACAAGATCTACCATTTTCAGTCTGCTCCTTTGCTACATTAGGAAGATAAGACTATAATCTTCAGCCTGCTCCCTTGCTACATCAGGAAGATAAGGCTAGTGGCTAAAATCTGCTCCCTTGCTACATCAGGAAGATAAGATTCATCAAATTTGATCTGCTCCGCTACCGCTTAGGGAGATAATATCTACAATCTTCAGTCTGCCCCACTACTATCTCGAGGGGACAAAATCTGAACTTTTCAGTCTGTTTCCTTACTATCTCAGGAAGACTTCAATCTTCAATCTACTCTACTACTATCTCGAGGGAACAAAATCTGAACTTTCCAATTTGCTTCCTTACTAACTCAAGAAGACTTCAATCTTCAGTTTGCTCCACTACCATCTCTAGGGAACAAAATCTGAACTTTCGAATTTGCTTCCTTACTATCTCAGGATGACTTCAATCTTTAGTCTGCTCCACTACCATCTCAAGGGAACAAAATCTGAACTTTTCAATTTACTTCCTTATCATCTTAAGAAAACTTCAATCTTCAGTCTGTTCCACTACCATCTCGAGGGAACAAAATCTGAACTTTCCAATTGCTCCTTACTATCTCAAGAAGACTTCAATCTTCAGTCTGTTCCACTACCATCTCGAGGGAACAAAATCTAAACTTTTCAATTTGCTTCCTTACAATCCCAGGAAGACTTCAATCTTCAGTCTGCTCGACTACCATCTAAAGGGATCAAAATCTGAACTTTCCAATTTGCTTACTTACTATATCAAGAAGACTTCAATCTTTAGTCTGCTCAACTACCATCTCGAGGAAGATAACACTGATGGCTTAAATCTACTCTGCTGCTTCATGGAGATAATATTCGTCATTCGATCTTGTTCCACTACTACTTAGGGTGATAAGATCTACAATCTTAGATCTATTCCCCTGCTGGTCAGGGAGATAGGACGATAAATTCATCGATGTTGCTACATCGTCCTCCGGGGGACATGTCCTGTAGACTCGAATGTATTATAGATGACATTTGCATGAATGCAGAATGTCATAAGAATGATCCTTTGTAAAATGATTAGGATGCAATGATCAGAATGAATCAAATGCTTCTAACTAAATGATATTATGAATGACATTTACATGAATGCAGAATGTCATGAGAATGATCTCTTTCTTTTTTCTCTTTTTTTTAATGTACAATGATTAGGATACAATGATCGGAATGAATCAAATACTCCTAATTGAAATGTATGAATGATATGAGAATGATCCTTTTTTAATGTTTGGGTTGTCATTACTCATAGTTCGTCAAGGTTCTATCACTGATGCATTACCATGCTTTCTCGTTCAGCTAGTATTTTTAACAGAAAACCCAAAGAAACGATCATATTCTGCTCAGCAAGCTTGCCCCGCTATAATTTCAGAGTCCCTTCCCTTGAACCTTAAGACATAAAATTTGTACCTCCTACTGCAACTTTAGGGGAATAACATTTGGTTTCTTCCATCCATCCAGTTACCACTCAGAGGTATGGAATTTGTATTATCTTCAATCAACTTGATCTGTTACACCATTCCCTGGGTGTAATGACCAGATGAATGTAGGGTATCTTTTTTTTCCCGAGAATGATCCCCTTCTATACCTGGGTTGACACTGCTCGTTGTTTATCGAGATGGTATCAATTAACGAAATACTTTGCATTTTTGTTCAACCAATAAAAATCCAAAAGAGATAATCATCTTTCAATATTTCAAACTTTTAGGCTTGGTGAGTTTTAAATAATAGTCCTGTTTCAGGTTCCTATACTATTTAAAAGCTTCCAGAGTAATATGCGAAACTCTTTTTATGAAAGTATTATTATTCCAATAATCATTATTTCAATACAAAATACTTGAAAAAGATCACAACAATAGACGTAAAGGAATTAATCAGGAGCATAGCTCGAAACAAATAAGCTAATCAAAGATAACCAAGGCAATAAAAGAAAATTGATTGGTGTATCTTAAAAAGAATAATGTAAGCAAAGATAGTAAATTAAAAATGGGTAAGATAGAAGCTAGGTGTGTAACATCCTGAAAAGGGCCTATGCATTTTCAGTTTAATTGTATGAAATGACAAGTTTAAGCACTAAGAATAAATTTTTGATATTTTTGGAAACCTGGAAATGCATGAAAATGGAAACCTGAACATTTTGGAAACCTGAACATTTTGGAAACCTGAACATGTAAGAAAAATGGCAAGTTACAGAGCCGATCAAAAGTTTTAGGAAACTTAGAAATAATGCCGGAATGACAAATTTTAAAGTTCAAAATAGGAAATAAGGGCAAGAGGGCCTTAAAAGAAAAAGTTAGTGAGATTTGACACACAAACAAAGCTTGGAAAAGTGGCTCAAGGTGTCACTTAGGGCCTATGGAAATGGCGCCATGTGTAAGAGGAATGGGCTGAGTTCGAGTCACTTGGGAAGCATATAATGAAGACTTTATTTTGCTTCCAAGGCTAAGGGTGGACAGCACCTATTTCTAGAAAAGGAGGAGTTTTATTTCGTTAAAACTTGATAAATTAAGTGTTAAGTAAAGGATTTTCTCTTAATAAGATAATTGAGGAGATAAAGGATGGATTAAATACTTTTAATTTAAATAAGGTGATAATTAAAAGATAATATTATCACTAATGGGGAGTGGTGGCCAAGTCAAGGACTCTTGGTCTAGCAATTTCAGTTAAAGGAGGAGAATGTAGGCTATTCTCTCATCCTTTCTAAGCCTTGTAGAAATTTTCCAAAGCTTTCTCCCCTCTCTCCGAATTTTCTTTAAGCAAAGTCCATCCTCTCTTCTTCTATTTTCTTCTCCGCTTTCTCCGTTAAAGTTCTAATCTTTGTTGATTCTAAGCAAAGGAGCAATCAACTACAACATCAAAAGAGTAAGATCGTGGTCAATCAATTTCTATTCCTTTTCTTTTACCAAAATCGTGGTATTAATCCCTATTCTTGTTCATGGTCAATCTACAAGGATCTCTCAGGTTTTTACAATTACCAAATATAAGGATCAAGGATCTAAGGTAAGAACAATTAATTTTTGTTCTTCTAATTCTTTTAATCAAGATCTAAGGAAATAACCTCTTTTATGTCTCTTGGCCGAATATCAAAGGAAGAGTTTTGGATTTCAGATTCAAGGAATTTAAGGGATTTCGACAGGCATATTAAGGAATCCTCTTCAGATTTGGAAATTGTATGGTAAGTGACATTCGGCCAAGGTTTGTTCTTGATATTTGGAATTATTTTCCATTTATTCAAAAGTTAGAAACTGACATAATTACCTGATTTAGTGGCTAGCCGATTTAAGAAAGGAATACTATCAAATTCTGGCATTTGATTTACAATCTTTCAATTCGGCAACAAGGTGAGTAGTACCATTCCTATTAGGAATTGGTTTTTAAAAGCGAAAAGGGTACTAATGTGTTTTATATGATGGGCCGAATATAGGAATTAATAGATCTAAAGTTAAATCGGGATTTTCGAGATCTCAAGGAACCCATTAAGCAAATCAGGTGTGTACCCATACTGACCTTCAATACGTTATATGGCAAATATTAACTATATGATTATACATAAGAATGTGAATATGGCTAAGTACCTAATGTGGTACAAAAGTACTGTGCACGTTTCCTACTTCGATAGGATTATGAAATATGTTATTTTATAACATGTGAAAATATATATATGAATGTGGGATTAAGAATGTTATGCATGATATAAAATTTATGGGGCATTCGGGATCTATGTGAAAGGGAAGAAGGTGTTGACTTGGTCTCACCAACGGAATCTGGTGACTACTACATAAAATTTGAATATGGTAACTCGGTTACATTATCTCGAATTTGGTAACCCGGTTACATTATTTGAATATGGTGTCTAATGGCACAAATTATATGGGCGATGAGCACATCAAGCGCAATGATCGCCTTCGATGGTGTGTAACGGATGGAGGGTTGACTTAGTAGTCCCACTTGTGACCTGGCGGTCTGGTGGTGTGTAGCGGATGGACAAATAGGCTTGGGTTTGGGTTGCATCATAATTTATTTCATATGAATATGAATTTGATATGAACATGTATGCCTGATTTGTTGAATGTTAGTATGTGTGCACATTGAGTCTTGACTCACCCCGTTGGGAAATATTTTCGTGTGATGAACAAAGGATTTGACCGGACGGTAGACCTTGAGGTGGCCATGTTCCATTTGAAGATTATATTTAAATTTGGACTTTATTTCATTTAATACCTTTAATTATATTTTTGGGTTTTTCTTGATGTAATAAGGCCATAAGGCGGTGGATTTTCCTTATTCGCTTTTACTTTAAACTTTTATGTTACGAACTACTTATGGCTAAAGTTAAAGCGATATTATTTTTATAAACCGTAAAAATATTTTGTCACCTTAATAAAAATTGGATTTACAAGATTAAGTAAATGGGTTTCCAATCTAAGCCCAATCCACAACAATATTTTTTTCTAAATATTTTACAAATTTTCTCTAAGTAACGAAGATCTTTGAAACTGGTTTACTTTAGGAACATACCAGATCCGGTTCAGGCTCGTGGGCCGGGTGTGGGGTGTTTCAAGGTGCCCCAGATATCGCAGCCTGAACTTCTCTGTACAAACTTCTTAAGGACCATTTTGAGCTCAATACGTGTTTAGAGGATCCTGAGTACTTTGTCAATGCTCCAAGGCATACATACTTCCTCACTATTAATTCAGGCATAACAAGACTACCACATGCCCGATCTTTGATCAAAAATTGAGCCGCCCTTTTTTGGGTTTTCAACTCAAAACCCTTTTGGTCTCAAAGTGTCCTTTGTGGGTTTTCGCTTTGGCCTCTCCTTTTTTTTCTTTTTCTTTCTTTCTTTTTTTCTTCTTCTTCTTCTTCTTCTTCTTTTTTTTTTTTTAGAATTTGAACTCAAGGCGCCATTTACGGGTTTTCTCCTTGGCCTTTTCTTTTTCAGGTAAAATACTTCTTAACTGAACCTGAATTCATCTGATTGCGCAAGTCTTCACAATTTGTCTCGGTCAATATCAATGCTCCTCCAGAACAGGCATACTTTATAACATAAGGTCCTTCCCAGTTTAGCATCAGCTTTTCTCTGAAATCCTTTTGGAAAAGAAAAATCAGGTTCCCCTCATGGAATTCTCTAGGATAAACATATTTGTTGTAAGCTTGCATCATCTGACCGTGATGGATAACTCTTTTCTTCGATTAGGTTCAATTGGGAAAATTGTTTCTATTCTAATGTGTTGCCCCAGTGAAGGTTCTAGCCGACGTTCGATAAAATAAAGGGTAAATGGTAACTTCTTTATACCAATCTTTACAAGTCTCGGTCATATTTTCTACAATCTTTGTTTTGTTTTTTGTCTTTTTTCATTCTTTCTTTTTGGCTACCTTTGTTGCTCTATGATATGGCATCTGATCTTTGAACAGACTACAAACTTTTGACTTTGTCCTCTTTGGCATTCTTTGTTGGCGCCTGATAAACCATAATATAAACATATTTTAATCTCACATTTAGCATGTTTTTGGATGATTTATCCATTTAATTATGGAAATAGGTGCTCCTAATCCTTTGTTTTCATGTTTTATACTCAGTAGAGTACCAGAGGTTGAAAAGAATGAGATACACGGCCTGGACCCCGAAATACACGGCCGTGCCTCATTAACAGGTTCGACCATGGCCTGGACCCCGAAATACATGGGCGTGTGACACGAGCGTGTCTCTGCCGCAGATAAGAAGAATTCTATTCGGATTAAGGTACTTAGAGGCAAAGAAACATATTCCAAAAGCCTATATAAAGACCCTAGAGGCCAACCTTTAGGGGGCGTTCAGCTAGGCCAAAGAGCCGAGCCAGAGCAGTTAAATTCAGGGATTTACTCAAAGAAAGCCAGTTGATTCATCTCAAGAAGCCGGAATCATACTCAAGACAGATGAACTCTCCTTCAATTCTTTCAGGGGGTTTTAGGGTTTTCTTTATGTTTTGTTTTATATTTTCTTCTGAGATGTTTTCTTTTACAATTATGAACTAAGCCCTCAGATACTTGAGGGGGATGAAACCTAAGTCGGATCTTGTTATTGTTATCTGAGCTGTATGATAAATACTTGATTTGTTCTTAACTATGTGTTCTTAATTCTTGTTTTGGTATTTCCAGGATATTGATTCAAGTGTGATGTACTTAGGCAGAGGAGGAAGAGACCCTGTCTAAGAGTAAATCTTGCATAGTTAAGCGGAGTTGCTCGCGTGCTTAGAGATAGGGTAACAAAAATTTGCAGGATTAAGGTCAAACCTAATATGGGAGTCCATAGATCGAGTTAATGCAATTCTAGAGGTTTTAATTAGAAAGAGATTTCAATTAATCAACCTAGGGTTAGACGTTAGTAGCCTCGAGAGAGGTATTAATATAAATTAGGGAATCCTACGGATCAAGTCAAGTGAATAAATCATCCGGTTCAGAGTTAGATAACAAGTGAAGTCTAAGTGGATTCTTCCTCGGGTATTTTCTAAATCAATCGGTTTTCCCTCAAGTCATTCCCCAATTTCTTCTTTGTTTTAGCATCTTTAGCTTAGTTAATTAGTTAGTTTTAGATTAGATAAAAATTCCCTTAATTCTTAGGCTAAATAATAAAAAGAAAGTTAGTATTAGTACTTTTGGTTCCTTTGGGTTCAACAATCCGATATTGCCACTATACTATACTACTGTTCGATAGGTGCGCTTGCCTCTCTCGTTGTCTTAGTTAGTTTCTAGGTTTGATTATTCTTTTTATAAATTTTTAAGACTCGACAGACATGATCAAGTTTTTGGCACCGTTGCCGGGGAGTTGAAATATTAAGAACGCTCAATTTTTATTACTTTAGCCATATTATATTTTATTTTTCTACGATTAAATTTTATTTTTACTTTTCTAAATTTTCTTTTTCTTTTTCTCTTTTCCTAGCAGGTACCTCTAGTTTATGACTAGAAGGAACCCGACAGGACCACTACTTTACGATAGTGATATTGAAGGAACCGTACGCAGAAATCGTAGAGAAGTAAGGCCAGGCTTAGATTACATACAAGGAGAGCAAAAGGACGAAACCAATACCACCGAAAGGATGGCTGAGAATAATCCAATACCTAAAGAGGTGGCCGATCATCATGCTCCTCGAACTATGTATGATTATGCTAAACCTAATTTAACAGGGGCTGAATCGAGTATTGTTAGGCCTGCTTATTTTGAATTAAAATCTAACACTATACAAATGATTCAACAGTTTGTTCAATTTGATGGTTTGCAGGACGAAGACCCAAATACTCATTTAGCTAATTTTCTAGAATTCTATGATACCTTCAAAATAAATGGCGTTTCTGATGATGCCATTCGTCTTCGATTATTTCCCTTTTCTTTGAGAAATAAAGCCAAACAGTGGTTACATTCTCTTCCACGAGGATTAATCACTACATGGGACCAAATGACCGAAACAATTTTACTGAAATATTTTCCACTGGCCAAAACGACCAAATTAAGGAATGATATCTTTTCTTTTGTACAGATGAATTTAGAAACATTATACGACGAATGGGAGAGATACAAAGATCTGTTGAGAAAGTGCCCACACCATGGTTTACCCTTGTGGTTACAGGTCCAGACTTTTTACAATGGTGTGAACCCCTCAACCCGATAGTTAATTGACTCAGCAGTCGGAAGAACCCTAAATAACAAAACTCTTGAAGCGGCTTATAAATTCATAGAGGAGATGTCACTGAATAACTATCAGTGGCAAGTTACAAGGACAAAGCCAACCAAAGCAGCCAGAGTTTTCAATCTCGACGCAGTCACCATGCTATCAAATCAGGTAAAGATGATGAATAAAAAGATTGATGGTTTGTGTGGTTCTTTGTAAGTACATCCAGTTATGCAATGTGACCCAAATCTAGGAGGTGTGACGAATCTTGAGTACCCACCCTACAATCCGGGCATGGAAAGCGAACAATTAAACTATACGGGTAATAATTTTAGATCTCAAAATAACCCTTATAGTAATACTTATAACCCAAGTTGGAGGAACAACCCCAATTTCTCGTGGGTTGGCCAAGGAAATTAGAGACAACAACCACCCCCTCCAAACTTCCAACAATAGCCCTACCCACAGGAAAAGAAGTTGAACCTTGAAGAGATGCTAACAAAATTTATAGCGGTGTCTGAAACTCTATTTCAAAACACCGAGACAAAACTTAAAAATCAACAAGAATCGATTAAAGGAATTGAGAACCAGTTAGGGCAACTCGCAAAGCTGATCTCCGAACGACCACTAGGTAGCTTGCCAAGTAACACTAAGACTAATCTAAAGGAGCAAATTCAAGCCATAACAGCTCATGACAGTGAAAGGTTAGTAGAATCTGAATATGAGCCAAGGAAAGAACCTGTGGTAAGTAAAGGTAAGATCGAGGTAAGCCAAGAAAAGCCAAAATCGGTAATTAAAGAATACAAACCTCGTATACCTTACCCCAATGTGATGAAGGAAGACAACACAGAAGAACAGTTCGGTAAGTTCCTTAATCTCTTAAAGAAATTACATATTAACTTAGAGTTTCTTGAAGCTCATTGGCAGATTCCAGATTCAAGGAAATTTTTAAAAGAGCTCCTAACGAACAAGCAAAAGTTAGACGAGGAGTCACATGTGGAACTAAACGTAGTGTGCTCGGTAATGTTATAGAATAAATTACCACAGAAATTAAAAGATCCACGGAGTTCTACAATTCCATGTTTAATTGGTAGTTTATCTGTTGAGAATGCTTTAGCCGATTTAGGGGCAAGCATCAATGTTATGCCACCTAAAATGTTTAAACAGCTAGGTCTAGGGAAACCCAAGCAAACTATGATGAGTATTCAACTAGCTGATAAGACTATTCGCATCCCTAAGGGTATAATTGAAGATGTACTAGTTAAAGTTGACAAATTCATATTCCCCGTAGACTTTGTTGTTTTAGATATGGATGAAGACAATAGTATCCCACTAATTTTAGGAAGACCTTTTGTAACAACTTCCAGATCTAAAATTGATGTTAGCATAGGTGAACTCATACTTCGTGTAGGTGACGAATCAATCAGTCTTCAAGCTTTCGACTCAGCCAGGACATCGAGTAAGAAAGGTGAGGACATAAATTCCCTTGATAAGCATTTGATTAAACTTTCTTTTCAGGAAACACCGAAGAACTACACTACAAAGCCATATCCTACAGCTCGTACCAATAAAGAAATATCTCATGAGGAACGATGGCTTCAAACCGATGAGCTAGATGAGTGGGAGATACATTTCGAGGAGGAATTAAACCCACACGAAGTGAAACCGAAGGAACCCCCAGAAGAACTTAAAGGAACATCAAATCACTTCAAAATAGGAGATCAGGTACTATAAGATAAAAAGACCCGCGAATCGCCAAACCAAACCTAAAGGTAAACGAAGAGATCCCCTTTACGATACTTAATGTTTTCCCTACGGAACAGTCGGGGTAGGAAATTCTACTTTCGATACTTTTAAAGTAAACTCTACTCGACTCAAACTATATAATGATAGCATGAAAAAGGATTTTTCACTCCTTAAACAACCGTGAAGGTACGAATGAGATGTAAGTCTAGCTTAAGACTTTAAACGAGTGCTTCTCGGGAGGCAACCCGAGCACTAACCTTATTTATTTTCATTTCTTTTCCTTTTAGCACCTAACTACAGACTATCCAAGTTAATGAAGCACATATCTTCACACCACATGGCCTTACACACGGTCGTGGCCGTGGCCGTGTGGATGCTACGGATTTTCATACTGACATGGCAGAGATAGTACGAGACAGGACGAGAAAAATATCTTTGAATCATGGACTCGCCTAACACCACGGCTGTGCGACATAGTCGTGGCCGACACTGTTGAACCAACACGGGCTTGGCAACTTAAATACCAGGCGTGGGAGAAGCAATTGAACCACCACACGGCCGTGCGACATGGCCTTGTAACATAAAACGCCCACAATACACGGGCGTGAGGATGTACCAGAGTTGAAAATTTCTATTTAAAACACCCCTCTCCCCTTCTCACCCATCCCCTATCCACTCCCCACTTCCCTCCATCTTTACTCTCTTCCTTTTTCACTCCATAAAAGTCTCAATCTACGCTCCAACAATGTCGAAGAAATGAAAAGATCCGAGTCCTCTCTCATTGTGCGAGACCAATCAACATAAGTTCATGCCGGTCACTTCATTAGCTCGACAAGCCAAGGGTCTTTGAGACCATTTAACTTTTATTTTACTTTTCTCTTCTCATTTATTTTCCTTTTCTTTATTTTTCATATATTAAATTTAGTTTATTTTGTTTTAGTTTCTTAGTTTTAAGCTCTAAAGGCTGCTAGGGAATCACAACACCACGGCTTTAAAAACCATACCCACCTCACGAACCATCTACCAATAAGGACTTTCTAGTCCATTCATCTTCTCTTTTAGTCTTATTTTAATTCATATTTTCTTTCTTGTTATCTTTACTTACTTTAATTATATAATTAGTATAATTTAAATTATTATTATTATTTCTTGGCTAACTCTTCACGAGGTTCCCAATTTCTTCATCTAGCACAGGAAGTAGAGGCGCCCCCTCCAACTTATCTTTCATCTAAGAATCAAGTTTCCACACTTCCAACTTAAGGAATCCATCCAAAAATTCAAGAAGTTTCACCTCTCTCCCTCACTTATTGATTTTCTTGTTCTATGATTGTTATCTATCTTTGTACATTGAGGGCAATGTACATCTTAAATATAGGGGGTGAAAATTATTTAGAAAAAGTGCCTAACTTTTGCATTATTCCCAAATCCCTGAATGATATTATGTCTTAAAGTAATTTTCTCATATCACTAATTAGAATGAAATTCTTGTTGATTCTTTATTTTTATTAATATGTTTTAGATTAAGTCATTGATAATTGTGCAATGATGATTTAAACTTTAAGATACTAGAGAATCAAGCATGATGAGTCTATTTTCAAAAAAATCCTGTTAGGGTGTCTACCTGAATCTAAATTGTTACCTTGGAATTTGAAATTTATTAGTTTGACATCAAAATACCCATAATTTTTGTGAGATTTTGAGCCTTTTAGAGCATACATTCTTTTCGTGCTCACTTTATTGATTATGAGTGTGTCAACATTGATTTGTTATTCTAGAACTTGCTTCAATTATACATGTCGAGACCACACTATTGATTTGATATACAGAGATGATTAAGGCATTTAGGATTTAACCCATTTACTCCACTAAAAGCCTACCCTCATAATTGACCCCTAGTGAACCCCTTTGATCCTAACAACCCTTTTTATTGACTCAACCCACTAATATTAACTCGAAACCCATCTTGTATTTGTTATCACCATTCCTTTTGACTACCCCTCTATTGAGACTTGTTTTGATCAGTTGCCTAATTAAATTATTTCAGTCGTTAAAGTTTTTTCTTACATTGTTTTGGTATTTCTTAAAAATAAAAATAAAAAAATCAAAGTATATTCATTATTAGTTTTGTGATTAAGCGAGCCTATACGTTTAATTTCAACATCTTGAAAAAGAAGCTCGTATTTTTAGTATTACAAATTTTTCAATTGATGTAATTATTCAGGTTATTAGCTAGTTAGGTAATTTGTCAATTAAATCTCGATTCTAACCCTTTTAATTCAGCCTTTATCCACACCGTTAACCTAAGCCCAGTTACAACCCTTTTAAAGACCTTTTGATTTGTGTATCATCTCATTTTACAGTGGTGAAGATTTAATTTTCATGCAAGCCTATGGGATTAACTTTTCATTTTCGACTTATGAGTGCTTTATTTTTGAACCTTAAACACCTTGAGTGATTTGAGTGAATCTTTAGTGAGGATGTCAACTTTTGTCGATTTTGAATTAAAGGTAATTATTCGGATAAGGAAAAACACCTATGTTTTCATGCTAAAAACTCATGACTTTGATTGTTTGAATCTTTAGGACTCTTTTAGTTGAATTATCCATGTATAAATTATTTATGAATTATGATGAAACATTATTAATGAATATTATGAATTGAGGAAGTTCGTTTTAATTGTGAGTTGAGAATTTTGCTTGAGGACAAACAAAAGCTTAAATGTGGGGGTATTTGATAAACCATAATATAAACATATTTTAATCCCAAATTTAGCATGTTTATGGATGATTTATCCCTTTAATTATGGAAATAGGTGCTCATAATCTTTTATTTTCATGTTTTATACTCAGTAGAGTATCGGAGGATGAAAAGAATGAGAAACGGCCAAAACGGGAAAATGGGCCAAAATATGAAATCCACACGGCCTGGGACCATGACCACATGGCCGTGCCCTGTAAGAAGAGTCGACCATAGCCTGGACCCCAAAATACATGGTCGTGCCTCATCAACAGGTTCGACCACGGCTTAGACCCCGAAATACATGGGTATGTGCCATGGGCGTGTCTCTGCCACAGATAAGAAGAATTCTATTCGGATTAGGGTACTTAGAGGCAAAAAAAATTATTCCAAAAGCTTATATAAAAACCCTAGAGGCCAACCTTTAGGGGGCGTTCAGCTAGGCCAAAGAGCCGAGCTAGAGTAGTTAAATTTAGGGATTTACTCAAAAAAGCCAGTTGATTCATCTCAAGAAGCCGGAATCATACTCAAGACAGAGGAACTCTCCTTCAATTCCTTCAGGGGGTTTTAGGGTTTTCTTTATGTTTTGTTTTATATTTTCTTCTGAGATGTTTTCTTTTACAATTATGAACTAAACCCTCAGATACTTGAGGGGGATGAAACCTAAGTCGGATCTTGTTATTGTTATCTGAGCTGTATAATAAATACTTGATTTGTTCTTAACTATGTGTTCTTAATTCTTGTTTTGGTATTTCCAGGATATTGATTCAAGTGTGATGTGCTTAGGCAGAGGAGGAAGAGACCCTATCTAAGAGTAGATCTAGTATAGTTAAGCGGAGTTGCTCGCGTGCCTAGAGATAGGGTGACAAAAATCTACCAGATTAGGGTTAAACCTAATATGGGAGTCCATAGATCGAGTTAATGTAATTCTAGAGGTTTTAGTTAGAAAGAGATTTCAATTAATCAACCTAGGGTTAGACGTTAGTAGCCTCGAGAGAGGTATTAATATAAATTAGGGAATCCTACGGATCAAGTCAAGTGAATAAATCTTCCGGTTCAGAGTTAGATAATAAGTAAAGTTTAGGTGGATTCTTCCTCGGGTATTGTCTAAATCAATCGGTTTTCCCTCAAGTGCTTCCCCAATTTCTTCTTTGTCTTAGCATCTTTAGCTTAGTTAATTAGTTAATTTTAGATTAGATAAAAATTCCCTTAATTCTTAGGCTAAATAATAAAAAGAAAGTTAGTATTAGTACTTTTGGTTCCTTTGGGTTCGACAATCCGGTCTTGTCACTAAACTATACCATTGTTTGATAGGTGCGCTTGCCTCCATCGTTGTCTTAGTTAGTTTCCAGGTTCGATCATTCTTTTTATAAATTTTTAAGACTCGACAGACACGATCAGTGCCTGATCTCTCTTTTCTTTTTTAGAAATTTGATAACTGAAAACTTTGCAATATTGGCATATGAAGCTACTTCCACCCTCTTAGTGAAGTGAAAAACGACCACAATAATGAACCGATATTGGCTAAAAGCTCTTGACGAGATTGGCCCCATCACATCCATGCCCCACATATGAAAAATTTGTGAAGAAAATGAAAGAGTCACATGAATCTCATTTTCTTTAATTCAGTATTTACGGTATAACTGATGCAATCCCCTTTTATGGTATACCAACAGTGCCCGATCCTCATGCTTAGCCTGCGTCTTATTAGCCTAGGCATGTCATCTTTTCTAGGTTCATAATGTCCAATGACCCTTTGTAGAGTGGGGTCTATTTTTCATCTTGTTCTACACTTCTTAACAAATCAAAAGATAGGTTACAATCTCTATCATCTTCAAAGTCCTGAGATCCCTCTAGACACATATCTTACTCGAAAGGAAACTCTGAGTCAGTAGCATCATTGCTCACATCATTAATATTTGGAGACCTATTGTAGGTTCGAAAGAATATTTTAAAGAATAAATGATTGAAAGAATAATCATTTGTATGGCCATAAATGGAGAATAAAAGAATACTTGAAAGAAACAAAAGAATGTACAATATGAAATGTAAAGAATAAAAAAATATTTGCTTAAAAAAATGTATTTTATTGAAATAAAAATTCTGGACATAAGCCTATTTTGCAAAAGGATTCTTATTGTCTCTAGGCTTAAGGCAACAAGCACGTTTTGAATATTACTCTATATCAGCTCTAAAAATACAGGGATCTCTTCCACAGTCCCATTATTCAAAACACTCCCAAGTATGCAAGGGCTTGAAAACTTTTATTCCCTGATTCCCTCTTCAGATATGTGATTAGTGTTCAGATTCCTAATATCAGGTCTTGCACTAAAGCCCTGAACTCGATGCATTCTTGAATCTCATAGATCTCACCCCTTCACCTAGATGGTTGGGTGACTGATTTTCCCCAGAGGGATCATCGAATTTGACAATACCCATTTTGACAAGTCTTTCTATCATCTTTTTGAAAGCAATGCAGTTCTCGATCGAGTGTGCTGTGATTCCTGCATGGTATTCGCATTGAGGGTTCGTGTCATACCATTTAGGGTATAGAGGTTGTATAGGTTTTAGGTAGAAAGGGGATACTACATGTGCATCAAACAAAATTTGGTACAGCTCCCTATACGTGATTGGGATGGGCGAGAATTGGGATTTTTCTGAGTTCGGTCTTGGATTGGGTTCTTGCCCGAGGTGACCTGATGCTATTGGGGTCTGATAGTAACGGGTACCACTTTTAGATATGCGTCTGGTTGAGTCTGGACGCTTATTGGAGTAAAACTTGGGGGATAGACGAGGTCTTCATTATCATCTCCACTGTTGACTACTAGGCCTTTCCTCTCTTCAAGCCCTTCAACTAGTAAATGACTTAACTGGCCAATCACATTCTTTTGGAATTCCTGCATGTCTTGTTGAATTTTGGTCAATTGCTCTTGCATCTGTATTTGTCTTTGCTCTAATCTCTCCAATCTTTATTCCATGTTTTCCAAGTTAACTCACTCTCTTGCTTTCTCTTTTCTTCTGTGATAATTTCAACTAATTAGGCTCTCTCTATGGACTTAAATGCATATGATGTGATGTAATGCAAATGCATGAAATGCAATGCAAAGGAATGAAATGCAAAAAGAGAGATGTCGATTCTGAATTCAATTCTATTAGAAAAACTTTACTAGAAAATAAATTTATTTACACAAAACGGATTACATATGCGGCTTTGTCCTCATAGTCCAAGTGAAAACATCAATCCCCTTCTTCACAAAGGATGTTATGGCCGTGTCCCATGAACTTTCCCAATAGATGCCTTTTCTAGCTCCTTGTTACTTGATCCAGGCCGTGACTCTTCACTCACTTATTTCCATAAAGCTCGTTAGCCTCTTCAAGAAAACCAAGATGTGGTGATTCTCGAATAGTCTTTGTCAGCTTGAATTCTTGGGCAATAAAATCTTGTTTTCCTTTATGGACTATCAGTCTTCTCTCGTCGTGTTTACTTGGACCATATTCGGACAATTGTATTATAATCCACTTTATCAAGAAATCCATTTTCTCATGACCAACTCTTCTATTTAACAATCGAATTTGAATCAACATCTCTTTTTTATGATGTGAATGCAATGCAATCAAAACAAAAGAAAACACATTAGTACAAGAGAAATCAATAACAAAATAGGGTACCTATCTAGGTGACCAGTAGGGTTTAATATACTCTCTCTAGGGTTGGCTCTCACGGATTACTATATGTGGCTTAGTTCTAAAGGGTGCGTACCTGAACCAGCAAATTCCTCCATCCTCACCCATTATAGACTCATATGGATCAAGTTCAGTTTAGGGGAATACATTTCCCTATAGCCATGCGGAGGTGAAAACCTCACGAAGACATAGGTACGGATGTATCCCGGAAACAGTCCACTAGCCCATGCGGAGGTGAAAACCTCATTAAGGCATAGTTTCTTACTTCCACTTAAAGGGTATGACCATAATGGTCGTGCAATATGATTGCTAGGGTTATGCATAGTTTTACCTAGGGTAAGCTCTTAGGGATTTCTACATGCTGTTTGGCTCTAAAGTTGAGGTACCTGAACCAGCAGATTCCTCGACCCTCACCCATTATAGGCTCATACGGACCAAGTTCAGTTCAGGGGAATACATTTCCCTATGGCTGCACGGAGATGAAAATCTCACGAAGACATAGGTACAGATGTATCCCGAAGTGATTCACTATCCTACACGGAGGTGAAAACCTCACGAAGGAGTAGCTTCTCACTCCCACTTAAAAGGGTGTGACCATAACAGTAATGCAGTGCAATACAAAGATATTTTAAAAACTTAGAACCATATGCAATAAAAAGGATCATAGTTTTTTTCAAATAAATTTGGACAAAAGGACAGGAAATAATCAATTTTACGGCTTGACTCTCTTATTGTCCCCAGTGGAGTCGCCAAGCTGTCGAAACCATTTTTAATTTTTTTTTATAAAAACGATAAGGATCGACTTTAAAACTAAAATTGAGTCGCCACCAATCTTTTTTTACTTAGGTGTGATTGGATCACCTTATAAAACGCTTTATTTCAAAATGTTGATTTTGGTCCACGAAATACAAGAAAATCGAGTTCGGGAGTCGGTTATGTACAAGGAAGGGTTAGCACCCTCGTAACGCCCAAAAATTGGTACCTAATTGATTAATGGATGTCCTTATGTCGATAATTTGGAAAATTTTTGAAATATGATCGTTTTATTAGAAAGAAAACCAAGACTTACCTATCTTAAAGAAATAAAATGTTGTACCCAATAAGTTAGGATATAACATCTCATGGCTTCAAAACTAGGCTCACATTTATTTAGAAAATTCTTATCTCGAGACACAAAACATTATATCCAACAAGTTAAGATATAACGTTTTAAATTCCCGAGAATAAGTTTTGATTTAGAAATTTATAAATTTCAATTTTAGAAGCAAAGGGATGCTTAATATTTTAAGTTCAACGATAAAAATCGAAACCCAGTGAGTTAGGGCACAATTCTTCTCGAAGTCCCTAAATATTAGATATCACCGTATTTTTTAAAACTATTTGAATAAAATGCGTCAATTCAAAAGTTTTTTTTTTATAAAAATGGCTTAAGTAAGATATTACAACATACATACTTAATAGCAATTCAACATAACTACAAATTATATTAACAATAAATAATTAAAGAATAATATAACATGAATAAATAAATAAAGAACTATGTTAAGCAATAATAAACAATTTAAAGAAACATAAATAAATAAACATGGGATATAAAATAAGTAGCGATGATTAAGATCTTCACGAAATAACAAAATCAAATGAAAAGGGAATGATATATTTAAACATTGAAAAAAATATGAGTATTTTAAAATGATTTAATATATATATAAACAATATATAAAAAAATTAAAACAAAAGTACTTATAACAAATAACATAATTTAATAATTTAATGCATATATAAATGATTATATATAATAGAAATAATTAGTAAATAGCATATAATAATTTTAAATAAAAACATATATATATATATATATATATAATACACTAATCATAAAAATTACATATGTAATAAATAATATAAATAAAATATGTTATATAATATAAATAAATTTTATACAAATAAAAATTTGAAAATAAGGTATGATATAATAAAATACTATATAATATACAAAATTTTAAAATGTATAATATAATAACTAATAAATAAATTATAAAATAATATGTAATATACATAAATAATTAAACTTAATAAAATAGTAAATAGTAAAAATTTAATAATTAAAAATGATATGTATTTAAGAAACACAATACACAAAAACTTTATACTATTAATAAATTAATATACAAACAAAAATATAGAATTTTAATATGATAAAATAATAATATTTAAAAAATAAAATAAAATGTTTTAAGAAATAAACAAAAAGACAAGGACTAAATAGAAATAAAAGTAATGTAAAAGGACTAAAAAACACGCGTCACACTACAAGGGCTAATATTGTAACATCCCAAAAATTAGGGCTTTGTCATATTTGTGTAATTGCATGTTATGCTGGTTCTGTGTGTTGTTTAAAGGTGTTTAGGGGCCCTAGGGAGGCCTGGGGTCGAGTTTGAGCCCTGCTAAAATTTTGGTTTTTGGGCACTTCAGTGGGGTGAGCTGGGGAAAACAGGGCTTAAGGTTAATTAAGTGTGTTTGCTAACACAAGTGAAGTGTGTGGTGTGGTAGATGTGGCGTCATTGTAGAAGCAAGGGGAGTGGGGTTCAAATCCCACAAGCAGCATGTTGGGAAGCAGCATGTTGGGAGTTTTATTTTTGTGCTCAGGTAAGGGAGGTAGCTGAGTGGAGACCAAACTCTGTAGGAGAGAGGGAGGACTTGGTCAAATTGTTTGAATGTGTGATGGAGAGGAACTTGGGGAGCAAGTGTAGGAGGGAATCGGGGAAGTGGATGGTGTTGGGAGTGTTTGGCCAAATGTGGTGTAGAGCCCAAATTGCCCGGGCCCAATTACAAAAAATAAAATTACAACCCAACCAAACAACAAACCCAAAACAAAAATAAAAAAAAAGCAGACCCAAACCCAATACATTAAAATTAACCCAATTAGCCCAAATGGCCCAAAAATCAACCCACTTTCGTAAAACAAAAAACAAAAACCCTAGCCTCAAGACTCGACCTCTCGACTTGACGACCTCTCTCACACAAGACGCCACCGCTCCGACACGCCCGCCCATCGCCTGCTCCACCACGCCCCACCACCGCAAACACGCGAAAAAGATAGGACAACAATATCGCAGAGAGGGCACCGCTTTTCTTTTTTTTTTTCTTCCTTTGTTATAAAAACCAAAGGAAATAATGTAAAGGATCCACTTTTTTCAAAGATCAATAGAAAGAAAAATTTTCAAAGCACAAGAACAAGAGATCCAAACACCGAGAAAAGAAAACGCAAAAGATTCAAAAAAATCGAAAGAACAGAAACAAAAGGTGAACTTTTTCTCATTTTCGAAAGATTTTTTTTTCATTTTTAGCAAACCTACATCATTAATATATATATATAGTCGGAAAAGAAAAAAATAAAAATAAAAAAAATAAAAATTTTTTTATTTTTACTACCACTGTAGGCGGTGGTCGAACTCTGCGTCGGCATGACGCCCCGACTACGGAATCCTCACGGAATCGCACCACCTCCTCCCTCACGCCTGCAGAGAAGAAAGAGAAAAGAAATTTTTTTTACATAGTAATGAAATGAAAATGAAGGAAATTTGGGGTTTTATAAAGATGTCAAACGACGCTGCTTAGGGCTCGATTCAGTGGCCCCAAAACGACGTCGTTTAGCCTATGACCCGCGCACAGACCCGACCCGCCAGAGGATCCGCGTGTTTTTTGAGGGAAGGGCTAATTGCACTTTTAGCCCTTCCGATTTTACTGCTTTTACAATCGATTTTTATCGCTTAAAATCTCGCCCAATAATTTACTTCGACTTTCATTTCGTCCCTATCAAGACGCTGCTTTGGAAAGGGAATAATTTCCATTTCGGTCCCCCTTTTCACGCAGCGCTCCAAATAGGCCACTTCCTTACATTTTATTTCAAATTAAACCCAAGATCTCATTTTTATTCAATTTGATCCCTTTTTTAATTAATTTGCAATTTTGGTTCTTTGGCCATTATTTAATATATTCTTATTATTATTATTATTATTACTATTATTATCATTTCATTTTACTCTCGCTTATTTATTCACTATTATATTTGTTATTGTTATTTTTTATTATTTTATTATCACTATATTATTATTATTATTAATATTATTGTTACTATTATTATTATTATTAATATTATTATTATTATTATTATTATTACTATTATTATCATTACATTTTACTCTCGCTTATTTATTTACTATTATATTTGTTATTGTTATTTTTATTATTTTATTATCACTATATTATTATTATTAATATTATTGTTACTATTATTATTATTATTATTATTATTATTATTATTATTATTATTACTATTATTATCATTTCATTTTTACTCTCGTTTATTTATTTACTATTATATTTGTTATTGTTATTTTTTATTATTTTATTATCACTATATTATTATTAATATTATTGTTATTATTATCAAGATTCTTATTATTATTATTATTATTATTATCATTTCATTTTTACTCTCGCTTATTTATTTACTATTATATTTGTTATTGTTATTTTTATTATTTTATTATCATTATATTATTATTATTATTACTATTATTATTATTATTTCCATTTTACTCTTATTTGTCTATTTATTGCCTTATTCACCCTTTTTTATTATTCGTTCATCAATGTATCATTCTCTTTAATATATCATTATTTTTATTACAATTATTTAATTTGAATTTGATTTCCATTCTTTTAATTTTCACCGCTTATAATTTTTTATTTTATGTTATTCATTTATTATTATTATATCTATTATCATTTCATTTACTTATTGTTTATTCGCTCATTACTCTTTACTTTTTTAATACTTTAAAGCACTTTAATTATTTATCATATTTTTTTAATTTTATTTATTTATTGTTATTATTACTATTATCGTCCTATTTGTTTCTATGATTTTATTATTGTTATTCTTATTTCATTATTTATCGCTCATTCATTTATTTATAAGAATTAGATTTATTCGCATGTTCGTTAAATTCGTTAGTATCATTACTTTGCCTAATATTAATCAATCAAATTTTCAAAATAAAGATAATGTTAGATTCGAAAATTCGGAAGATCGAGCCCTAACTTCATCGGGTTAGGTTTTTCTCGCTTATGTTAAACAACGGGATATCTCTTTTTAAGTCGCAATTTTCTCGTTTAATCTAAATGGTGAATCTCCTTTTTAAACAAATACATTTCTAAACAAAAGCTTAATCTCGGAAATTTGAAATGTCGCTACTAACTTATCGGACTCGACATCTAGATACTTCGAGATAAGTTTTTTTTCCTAAAATAGAGGCAATCTTAGTATTTGAAATCTCGGAAATCGAGCCCTAACTTCATCGGGTTCCGATTTCTCATTTGACGAATAAATGGAAGATCCTCTTCAAATAAAAACCAAGTTTCAAAAGGCGAGCTTAGTTTCGGGAGTTTAAAGTATTGTGCCCTAACTTACTGGACGTGATGCTTTACCTCTTAGAAAATAAGAAAGCCTTAACGTCCCTTCCAATTTTAAAAATAAAAAGCATTGCATTTTCGAATCTCTTTAAAGTTTTCAACAAATAGGACATCAATCAATCAATTTGGTACCAATTTTAGGCGTGTCGAGGGTGCTAATCCTTCTTCGCACGTAATCGACCTCCGAATCCGTTTTCTCAAAGTTCGTGGACCAAAAAGCACTGTTTTAGTAAATTAAATGTTTTATTAAAACGAAGGTGATCCGATCACACCAAATAAAGATCGGTGGCGAGTCCTTTCCTTTTCTTTTTTAAAAATCGAGTCGATCGCTGCTGCCATTATTTCACTCAAAATGGTTACGATACTTGGCGACTCCATCGGGGACGCGAGGTCAAGCCATAGATTGATTGATTTTTTCCTTTTAATTAAAATAGTTTTGGAAAAAATCATGCTTCTTTTAATTCACCTTCAATATTAGCCTCAGTAAATACTTTAGCATTACATTGCATGACCGTTGTGGTCGCACCTTTAAGTGGGAGCGAAGCTATGCCTTCGTGAGGTCTTCACCTCCGCATGGGCTGGATCGCCGGATACATCCGTACCTATGTCTTCGTGAAGTTTTCACTTCCGCATGGCCATAGGAAATGTATTCCTCGACCGAACTCGGTCCGTATGAGCCTATAATGGGAGGATCGAGGAATCTGCTGGTTCGGGTACCTCAAACTTTAGAACCAAACCGCATATAATAAACCCTAGGAGCCCACCTCAGGTAGAGCTATGTCAAACCTTAGTGGTTACCCAGATAGGTGTTTGCTTATTTGCTTTATATTCCATGATACTAACTTGTTGTGTTTCATTCTTTTTGTGCATATCATTTCATATTTTAAGATGCATCGATTCACGGTCAGTTTCTGAGTTAGAAAGCTGGTTATGGAAAATAAATTCCTTGATAAAGTAGAAGGCAATGTGGCCGCCCGCACATGGTTAGAGCCAAGTCGATTAGAAAACAAGGGACTAAAAGCTAGAATAGCCGAGCTTGGGCTGTCTCTACACCACTATCGAAGTTAAGTCTGAATAGAATCGAGAAAATGAAAGGTAAGGTTGAAGAGTGGAATCGGCATCACACAAGAATGAGCTCCGGATTGAGCTTCCGGAAACAAGAGAAAGGCTTTGGGAGGAGGAGCTTCGCCATTCTTGCAAGCAAGTTAGAAGTCGGAACTACCTCATAGGTGAAGCGACAATCCAGATTCAAGAGGTAATGATCACTTACGTGCTTTGGTCACAAATCGACACATGGAGCGTGAGATATGAGCTACCACCGTCATGATCAAGAGCTAATCTCCTTAGGAAAATCAAAACCTTAGGCCTCGTAGGCGAGAGCATATTTGTATGTCTGCTTTATGTAAAGGATTTTGCCTTCTAATAAAGTTTTCTAAAATGAAGTTGATCGAATTGATGTCTTCTTCCCCTGCTCATGCATTTGCATTGCATCACATCATATGCATTTAAGTCCATAGAGAGCCTAATTAGTTAAAATTAATGAGAGAGAAAGAAAAGAAATCGAACCTGGACATCACTACGGACTCGTGCTAAGACAAAGAAAATGGATCAAAGATTTGAACAATTTCGAGAAGGAGATGCAAGAACAGATGCAGGAGCAAATGATGAAACTCCAGCAAGATATGATAGAACGAATGCAAGAGTCCCAAAACAACATGATGAGCCAGCTGGCGCAACTATTAGCCAATGAACGAGGAAAAGGCGTTGCTGCTAGTTCAGGGAATAATGACGACCCTGCTTACCCTCCGGGATTTACCCCGCCAAATACCCAAGTACCACCAGAAATAGGTCCCCAAAGGACGCCTTTTATTATCAGGCCACAGTGCAAGGTTGGGACCGCAATGCCGCGAAGACTTTCCGACTGGTTCAGCACTAATCCGGAGAAGGTCCGGCTAACCCTATAGTCCCCGACTTTGATGAAATGGCTGAAATAGATAAGGTAAAAACGAACCTTCCTGCATAACTCGAGGATCGCTGCAAATGGTTAGAAGAAAAGTTTAAGGAAATAGAGATCACGACCATCACTACGGAGTGGACGCTAAAGACTTGAGCTTAGTCCTGGACCTCATACTTCCGCCAAAGTTCAAGACCCAGATTTTGAAAAATACAATGGGACCGGTTGTTCAAGCGCACATCACGATGTTCGTCGACGAATGGCGGGATATGTTAACAACGATCAACCGCTTATTCATTGTTTCGAGTGATAGTTTGGGCGGGCCGCGCCAAATGGTACAATCACCAAATTGCAGTACCAGATCAAGTCATGGAAGGACCTAGCACAGCCTTCCCGAAACAATACGCACGTAGTCGATATAGCTCCCGATCGAATCATGCTCCAAAATATAGAGAAAAGCCAAAGGAAAGTTTCGTAATATGCCCAATGGTGGAGGAAGTAGCCACACAAGTTCAAATGCACTGCCTTTAGAACAAGAGACAACCATTTGCTTGTCAATACGTTGAAAGCTCCTTCATTAATCACATGCTTGGAAGTGCCACAAAAGTTTTTTGATATTGTCTTTGTCAGGGAAATGATCGAGAATGCAATCAAAAGCGGTAAAATAGAGGCCGGAGAAAGTACTAGAAAGACGGTCCCGAAGAAGAAGGAGAGTGATATAAACAACATAGGTAAAAGTTATTCAAAACCTATTACTGTGAGCCAGCCAAGGACTATGACCCCCGATCATCAGAGCCCCTTTAGACAGAGTCCAACACAAGGCAAAATACGGAGAAAATCCAATTTACGCCTATCCCAAATTCCATACAAGGAAATGTACCAGAAATTATTTGACGCACACGTTGTCTCACCTCATTACTTAAAACCCTTGCAACCCCCGTACCCTAAGTGGTATGATGCGAACGCACAGTGCGAATACCATGCAGGAATCGTGGGACATTCTATAAAGCACTATCTCGCTTTTAAGAAACTAGTGGAAAGACTGATCCAAATGGGAGTTATAGAAGTCGATGACACCTCTTGCAAGGGGCACCCGCTACCTAATCACGGGGTCAACATGATAGGCGAAGATGCGAGAGGAAGAGTAAAAAGGGATATTTCCGATGTGAAAACCCCATTGAAACAGGTCTGGAAGGAAATGATAAAAAGGGGATTGGTTGTGACATGTTCAAGGGAAGAACATGAGGAAACACGAAAGGGCTGTGAATTTCATGGCTCAGAAGAGCACGAAATCCAAAGTTGCACCGAGTTCGTAATCTTTGTCTGCTGACGATGGACAATAAAGAGTTAGAATTCTTTGAAAGCAATGAAGGCCGAAAAGAGGGTAACATCTGCACGTTGGAGGATGAGTTAGCAGCAAAAGCCTCAGAGGCGAAGTTATCCTTTAGTCACCATCTCACGATCTAAGGCGACAGAGTAAAATCGTGATTCAAAGCCTACCGCTTTTTCATCCAAGACAACCAAAAGACTCTGGGGTTATAATTGCAACGTAACGACTCACGAAAAGGGGTCCGCCCACAAAAGAGAGCCAGAATATCCTAAGATCGTGATCCGAAAACCTGTAGCCTTTCCATATAAGGATGACAAGAAGGTCCCCTGGAACTATAACTGCAATGTGACGATTCCTGAGAATAGAGGTTCGCCCAACACTACAGAAGAAAACCAAGAGGAAGGCTCCTACACGTGCAGTGGAAAGCGCTACGACTTGCCAAACACAAAGACGGAGCACTCAAGAGGGAAAAACTTGATGGGCGAACAAAAGAAAGAAAAAGGGACCAAGCAAGAGGCACATATAAACGAGCCAGTGAAGGAGGAAGAAGCTAGGGAATTCTTAAAGTTTCTGAAGCATAGTGAATACAGTGTCGTAGAGTAGCTACATAAACAGCTGGCTCGTATATCGGTGCTAGATTTACTATTAAGCTCTGAAGCACACCGTAATGCATTGATGAAGGTATTAAATGAAACTTATGTTGCAAATGATATAACAGTTAACAAGCTGGATCGCCTGGTTAGCAACATAAGTGCTGATAACTTCATTTTCTTTAACGATGATGAGATCCCTCCGGGAGGTACGGGTTCCATCAAGGCTCTCCACATTACCACGCGATGCAAGGGATACACATTACCGTGGGTACTAGTCGACAATGGATCAACCAATGTTCTACCCTATCGACCTTTGAATCGATTACCGTTGATAGTTCTCATATGAAGGCGTGCCACAACGTAGTAAGGGCATTCAATGAAACTGAGAGGAAAGTCATGGGAAGGATCGAAGTACCTCTTTTAATCGGACCAAGTATATACGAGGTGGACTTTATCGTGATGGATATCCGCCGCCTTATAATCGCTATTGGGAGACCTTGGATACACTTTCGGGAGCAAAGGCCTCATCGTTGCACCAAAAGTTGAAATTAATCTCGAGGCGGTCTAGTGACCATAAATGCTAAAGAGGACATCATCGCAACTGTAATAAACAATGCACCCTACTTAGAAGCCAATGATGAAGCAGCTGAGTGTTCCTTCCGTTCTTTAGAATTTATCAACGCAACATTCATCGCTGAGGGAAACAAGATCCCAGTGCCTCAATTATCCAAAACCACAAGAATGGGTTTACAGTTAATAGTCGAAAACGGGGCCGTACCCGGGAAAGGACTTGGAAGGTACCTCCAAGGAGAAATTGAGGTCCCAAGACTAAAAGAAAAGTGAGACTTCTTCGGTCTAGGATTCAAGCCAAACGCAAAGCAAAAAAGAGAAGAGTCAGAAAAGAAACAAGAAAGAAGGAAGGCACGTCGAGGGAGATGAGATGAAATGGCAACCGATGATAATTCCTCATATTCGTGAGACCTTTATATCGTGAGGGTTATCCATCCGGACGAGAAACACAAAATGAAGAAATCGTGCATGTCAACGCTTATATCCGAGGGGAAATTGAGAAAGAAAATCGAATGGCATCGCCTCTATGAGTAGGGTAGCGTTCTAAACAATTGAATCGAAGGAGATTCCTATAGCCTTTAGAACTCATTCGAGTAATACTCGGAACACACTTATTGCTTTAAGTCTAGAAGCAATAAGAACCCCTTTTGTGGAACATGATTTTGTATAAGATGTCGTTATTTTCAATGAAATACATCTCCGCTATCTTTTGAGCAAATTTTCTTTTACGCTCATTTCATTCATTCATTATTCTTTCTTTAAATATTCTTCTAAACATTTCTATTCTTCATTTATCATACCAATAAACATGCCAAGATTCTATGATTCTATGAGCCTTTATTCATTTCCATAACAGTCTCCAGATATCAATGATTTGAGTAACGCTACCAATGACTCGTAATGTCCTTTTGAGCAAGATATGGGTGCGAAGGATTTTCGTGGTTTTGGAGATGACCAAGGTCGTGACTTAGCTCTGAACATAAGGATGGTAGAACAAGAGGAGAAACAAATCATACCTCACGAAGAATCAATGGAAATAGTGAACCTAGGAAATGGGCAAGAAAAGAGAAGTGAAGATTGGAGCTAGTATCACCGCAGAGACAAAGCAAGACCTTATTGAGTTACTCCAAGAATTCAAGGATGTCTTCGCATGGTCATATCAAGACATGCCGGGTTAAGATCGATATCGCGGTACACCGCTTACCCATAAAAGAAGAATACAAGCCACCCAATGTAAACTTTGGAGGATGAGGCCGACGCTTTACTAAAAATAAAAGAAGAGGTCAAGAAGCGGTTGACGCAGGTTCTTGTAAGTGGTTAAGTACTCGAATGGGTAGCCAATATCGCTCTCAGTCCCTAAGAAAGATGGGAAAGTACGAATGTGTGTGGACTACGGAGATCTAAACAAGGATAGCCCGAAAGACAACTTTCCATTACCTCATATCGACACCTTAGTGGATAATACAACGGGTTATTCATTGTTCTCGTTCATGGATGGCTTCGTGATACAACCAGATAAAGATGCTTCTCGAAGACATGAATAAAACCACATTCATAACCATGTGGGAACCTTTTGCTATAAGGTAATGCCATTTGGGTTGAAGAATGCGGAGCAACATATCGAGAGCCATGGTGACCCTATTCCATGACATGATGCATAAGGAAATTGAGGTTTACGTCGACGATATGATTGCCAAGTCTCGGACGAAAAGGAGCATATCCAAGTCTTAAGGAAATTATTTTGAGGTTGAGGAAAGTCCAATCAAGCTTAACCCGAAGTGTACCTTTGGAGCAGTCGTGAAACTGCTAGGATTTATAGTCGGTGAAAAGGGATTGAGGTTGACCGGACAAAGTCAAGGCTATACAAGAATTGCCTCCGCCGCACGCAAAAAAGAAGTTCGAGGTTTCTTAGGAAGATTAAATTACATTGCTTGGTTCATTTCACAACCGATCGAGAAATGTGATCCCATATTTCGCCTTCTTAAAAATACAACCTGTGTGTGGAACGAGGAATGTCGAAGACCTTTGACAAAGTAAAGCAAGACTGTCCAATCCTCCAAAGATTGACATCGCCTAATCCGGAGAAGCCTTTAATCCTCTATTTGACGGTGACTTGATAATTCAATGGGATGTGTGCTCTACCAAAGATGATGAGTCGGAAAGAAAGAAAAAGCAATATACTACCTTAGTAAAAGTTCACCGAGTGTGAAACAAGGTACTCACCGATTGAGAAAATATGTTGTGCCTTGGTCCGACAACTTGAGACCGAGGCAAGACATGTTGTATCATACGACTGCTCATCTCAAGCTAGACCCATGAAATACCTAATGGAGTCAACTACTCTTAATGGACGGATGGTCGATGGCAAATTTTACTTTCGAGTTTGACATAGTTTATGTAAACCGTAAAGCGATAAAAGGAGTGCAATAGCGATTTTCCGCTAGTAGAGCTCGCGATTATGAGCCTCGGACTTTGATTTCCTAATGAAAACCTAATGTACGTAGCAACCATGAAGAAGATACCACGGAAAGTCGTCCTTGAAACTGAACTTCGACGGGGCATCGAATGCTATGGGCAATGGAATTGGGGTAGTTCTGGTGTCCCCAAACAGAGATCATTACCCATTTACCTGTAAATTGGATTTTGATTGTACAAACAATATGGCGAGTATGAAGCTTGTATCATGGGTATCCGTCTTCGCTATTGAACGCAAAATTAAGGTCTTTGAAAGTATACGGAGACTCCGCGTTGGTAATTTATCAACTTAAAGGAGAATGGGAGACGAGAGATCCCAAATTGGTCAAATACAAAAGATTGGTCCAAGAACTAATCAAAGAGTTCGATGACATCACTTTCAATTATTTACCAAGGGACGAAAATCAGATGGCTGATGCTCTAGCCACATTGGCTTCTATGGTACGAGCAAACAACAAGAAGGATATGAGACCTATACAAATGAGCATTTATGAGGCCCCAGCCCATTGCTACAATGTCGAGGAAGAAGGGAAAATTGGCCCACCATGGTACCACGATATATTGCGGTATGTGAAGAATCGTGAGTACCCTGATCAAGCCACAGAGAATGAAAAAAAGGCACTGAGGAGATTAGCATGTGATTACGTCTTGGATGGAGAAGTCTTATACAAGAAAAGGAAAGATCAAGTGCTGCTAAGGTGTGTGGGCGCCGCCAAAGCTAAGTTAATCCTAGAAGAAGTCCACGAAGGTGTCTGTGGAACTCACGCTAATGGCTTCACAATGGCCAGACAAATAATGAGGTTCGGATATTATTGGTCCACCATGGAGGGAGACTGTATCAACTATGCCAAAAAGTGTCATAAATGCCGATTATGGAGACAAGATTCATGTACCCCGCCACCTTTGCATGTTATGACTTCTCCATGGCCATTCTCCATGTGGGGCATGGACGCTATTGGGCCAATATCTCCAAAGCATCGAATCGGCATCGATTCATCTTTGTGGTCATCGACTACTTCACGAAATGGGTAGAGGCGCCTCATATGCCAACGCCACTAAATCGTGGTTAGCCGCTTTTTGAAGAAGGAAATCATTTGTCGATATGGAATGCCCGAGAGGATCATATCGCATAACGACCGAATTTAAACAATAGCACGATATAGGGTTTGTAGCCAATTCAACATCAAACACCACAATTCATCACCAGACGCCCAAAAATGAATGGGCAAAGGAAGACCAACAAAAACATCAAAAGATAGTGGGAAGATGACCGAGACTTACAAGGATTGGCATGAAAATTACCGCTTCTCGCTTCTATGCTTATCGAACGTCCGTCCAACCTCTCATCTGGGCAACACCTTTCTCATTGGTCTATGAGATGGAGGCGCTTCTACCTATCGAAGTGGAAATACCTTCTCTTTGAGTATTGTCAAGTGAAGTGGATGAAGTCGAATGGATCCGAGCTCGATATGATCAGTTGAACTTAATTGAAGAAAAGAGATTGAGGGCTATCCGTCATGGTCAGATGTACCAAAAGCGAATGATGCAAGCATACAACAAGAAAGTGCGTCCAAGAGAATTCCACGAGGGAGACTTAGTTTTGAAAAAGATCCTCCCATACAAAAGGATTTCAGAGGAAAATGGATGCCAAATTGGGAAGGACCTTATGTAGTGAAAAAGGCTTTCTCTGGAGGGGCATTAATTTTGGCCGAGATGGATGGGAAAAATCTACCCAATCCCATAAATTCAGATTCAGTTAAGAAATATTATGCTTGAAGAGGAGAAAGGCTAAAGTGAAAACCCGAAAAAGGCGCTTTAAGACCTAAAAAAAAAAAAGAGAGGCCAAAGTGAAAACCCGTAAAGGGCACTTTGAGACCAAAGGGGCTTTGAGTCGAAAACCCGATAAGGGCGGCTCAAATTAGCACGAAAAAGGAGGTATGTGACAATCTTTTCCCCGTAATTGGTAAAAGGAGGAATGTTACACCTCGAAACATCCATTAAAGCATCGCAGATCTCCCAACGTCCATGATCTTCTAAGCATCCGGTGGTGAAGCTCAGGCTGCGATATCTGGGGCACCTACTTTTTCTTTTTACCCATTTTTGTACTCCAATAATGTTTACTTTTGTTGAATTAATCCAATTCCATTCTTTATAAATTCCATTGTTATTTTAAATCTTTGAGTTGTTTGCAATTGAAATAACGACCCATTGACCCATAATGCTTCCATAAAAGGGGTTCCACCTATTACTCTGGAAACCTCTAAACAGAGTAGGAACCTAAAACAAGACTATTGTTTAAGAATCACCACATTTAGGGGTTGGAAACGTTCAAGGAAGAGGAGCCTAAAATCATGACTGCCTCTCCCATTCTCGACATAGGTATCGATTTAAAAACTGCTGCTCTGCGTGCGTGACCTCGATTTGGCGAATGAGCAATTACGTTTCTAATCTTTTAAAACAAAAATAATAATAATAAATTGTTCTCATGACATCCTGCATTCATACAAATGTCCTCCGTAATATCATTGAGTTAAGAGCATTGATTTATTACAATCATTGCATCTTAACGAAAAATCATCATTCTCATGACATTCTCGCATCCATGTAAGTGTCATCCATATCACACGGTTAGGAGCATTTGAGTCATTACGACCATAGCATCCTCACCATTTGGCATAAACACAAACATATAAAATCGAGTCTACAGGATATGCCCCTAGAGGACGGTGTAGCAACACTATTGAAGATTGTCCTATTACCATCGACCAATGGTGGAATAGGTTACAGATTGTCCTATTACCATCAACCAGTGATGGAATAGGTTGAAGATTGTCCTATTGCCATCAACTAGTGATGGAATAGGTTGAAGATTGCCCTATTGCCACTAACCAGCAGTGGAATAGGCCAAAGATTGTAGATCTTGTCACCATAACCAGTAGTGGGGCAAGATCGAAGGCAAATCATGGCTCCCAACCAAGAGGGAACACGATTTAGGCCACCTTCCTATTGCCACCGACCAGCAAAGGAATAGGCCAAAATTGTAGATCTTGTCACCATAACCGGTGGTGGGGCAAGATCGAAGGCAAATCATGGCTCCCAACCAATAGGGAACACGATTTAGGCCACCCTCCTATTGCCACTAACCAGCAGTGGAATAGGCCAAAAATTGTAGATCTTGTCGCCCTAACCAGTAGTGGAGCAAGATCGAAGGCGAATCTTGGCACTCTAACCAGCAGAGAACATGATTTTGGCCACCTCCTATTGCCACCGACCAGCAAATGGAATAGGTCAAAATTACAATTCTGTCCCTAACCAAGAGGGAGCATGGTTGCTTTAGTCCTATTGCCTTAACTAGAAGTGGGATAGGTCAAGACCAAAGACCTCATCCTCCAAGATGCATCGATCGAAAATAAACAAGTCACATCCTATTGAAATCGTGACAGAAAGCAGATTGAAGCCACATATCGGTGAAGTGGATCAAAGCAACAAGGTGTGGAGGATCGGGATGAGGCTACTTGAAGAAAAGCACCGAGAGGCCAAGACTCTACGAGGTAGGGCAATATTGGCTTCTTTGAGTCTTTGCTCTATTATCGTTACACGACAATGAGCAAAGAGGGGCAGCTGTAGAGCCCAAATTGCCCGGGCCCAATTACAAAAAATAAAATTACAACCCAACCAAACAACAAACCCAAAACAAAAATAAAAAAAAGCAGACCCAAACCCAATACATTAAAATTAACCCAATTAGCCCAAATGGCCCAAAAATCAACCCACTTTCAGAAAACAAAAAACAAAAACCCTAGCCTCAAGACTCGACCTCGACTTCGACCCGCCCTCTGCGCCAAGACGCCACTGCCTCCGACACGCCCGCCCATCGCCGCTCCACCACGCCCCACCACCGCAAACACGCGAAAAAGATAGGGACAACAATATCGGAGAGAAGGCACCGCTTTTCTTGTTTTTTTTCTTCCTTCTGTTATAAAACCAAGGAAATAATGTAAAAGGATCCACTTTTTTTCAGCATCAATAGAAAGAAAATTTTTCAAAGCACAAAACAGAGATCCAAACACCGAGAAAAGAAAACAAAAGATTCAAAAAATCGAAGAACAAAAACAAAAGGTGAACTTTTCTCATTTTGAAAGATTTTTTTTCATTTTTAGCAAACCTACATCATTAATATATATATATAGTCGGAAAAGAAAAAATAAAAATAAAAAAAAAAAAATTTTATTTTCCGGCCACTGTAGGCGGTGGTCGAACTCGGCCACGGGCGACGCTCGACGCCGAATCCTCGTCGAAAATCGCACCACCTCCTCCCTCACGCTCTGCAGAGAAGAACAGAGAAAAGAAATTTTTTTTACATAGTAGTGAAATGAAAATGAAGGAAATTTGGGTTTTATAAAGATGTCAAAGCGACGCCTGTTTAGGGCTCGATTCATGGCCCCAAAACGACGTCGTTTAGCCTATGACCACAAGATGAGACCCGACCCGCCAGAGGATCCACAGTTTTTGAGGAAGGGCTAATTGCACTTTTAGCCCTTAGCATTTTCTTGCTTTTACAATCAAATTTTTATCGCTTTAAAATCTCGCCCAATAATTTACTTCGACTTTCATTTGGTCCCTATCAAGACGCATTGCGTTTGAAAGGGAATAATTTCCATTTCGGTCCCCCTTTTCACGCTGCGTTCCAAATAGGCCACTTCCCTTCATTTTATTTCAAATTAAACCCAAGATCTCATTTTTATTCAATTTGATCCCTTTTTTAATTAATTTGCAATTTTGGTTCTTTGGCCATTATTTAATATATTCTTCTTCTTCTTCTTCTTCTTCTTCTTATTATTATTATTACTATTATTATCATTTCATTTTTACTCTCGTTTATTTATTCACTATTATATTTGTTATTGTTATTTTTTATTATTTTATTATCACTATATTATTATTAATATTATTATTACGATTATTATTATTATTATTATTATTATTATTATTATTATTATTATTATTACTATTATTATCATTTCATTTTACTCTCGTTTATTTATTTACTATTATATTTGTTATTGTTATTTTTATTATTTTATTATCACTATATTATTATTATTAATATTATTGTTACTATTATTATTATTATTATTAATATTATTATTATTATTATTATTATTATTATTATTATTATTATTATTACTATTATTATCATTTCATTTTACTCTCTTTTATTTATTCACTATTATATTTCTTATTGTTATTTTTATTATTTTATTATCACTATATTATTATTATTAATATTATTGTTATTATTATCGATATTCTTATTATTATTATTATTATTATTATTATTATTATTATCATTTCATTTTTACTCTCGCTTATTTATTTACTATTATATTTGTTATTGTTATTTTTATTATTTTATTATCATTATATTATTATTATTATTACTATTATTATTATTATTTCCATTTTACTCTTATTTGTCTATTTATTGCCTTATTCACCCTTTTTTATTATTCGCTCATCAATGTATCATTCTCTTTAATATATCATTATTTTTTATTACAATTATTTAATTTGAATTTGATTTCCATTCTTTTAATTTTCACCGTTTATAATTTTTTATTTTATGTTATTCATTTATTATTATATCTATTATCATTTCATTTACTTATTGTTTATTCGCTCATTACTCTTTACTTTTTTAATACTTTAAAGCACTTTAATTATTTATCATATTTTTTAATTTTTATTTATTTATTGTTATTATTACTATTATCGTCCTATTTGTTTCTATGATTTTATTATTGTTATTCTTATTTCATTATTTATCCGCTCATTCATTTATTTATAAGAATTAGATTTATTCGCATGTTCGTTAAATTCGTTAGTATCATTACTTTGCCTAATATTAATCAATCAAATTTTCAAAATAAAGATAATGTTCTAGTATTCGAAAATTCGGAAGATCGAGCCCTAACTTTCTGGGTTCCTATTTTTCTCGTTTATGTTAAACAACGGATATCTCTTTTTAAGTCGTAATTTTCTCGCTTAATCTAAATGGTGAATCTCCTTTTTAAACAAATACATTTCTAAACAAAAGCTTAATCTGGAAATTTGAAATGTCGCTACCTAACTTCTTGGACTCGACATCTAGATACTTCGAGATAAGTTTCTTTTCCTAAAATAGAGGCAATCTTAGTATTTGAAATCTCGGAAATCGAGCCCTAACTTCATCGGGTTCCGATTTCTCATTTGACTAATAAATGGAAGATCCTCTTCAAATAAAACCAAGTTTCAAAAGCGAGCTTAGTTTCGGAGTTTAAAGTATTGTGCCCTAACTTCATCGGACGTGATGCTTTACCTCTTGAAAATAAGAAAGCCTTAACGCCCTTCCAATTTTAAAAATAAAAAGCATTGCATTTTCGAATCTCTTTAAAGTTTTCAACAAATAGGACATCAATCAATCGGTTTGGTACCAATTTTGGGCGTCTGAGGTGCTAATCCTTCTTCGCACGTAATCGACCTCCGAATCCGTTTTCTCAAAGTTCGTGGACCAAAAGCACTGTTTTAGTAAATTAAATGTTTTATTAAAACGAAGGTGATCCGATCACACCAAATAAAGATCGATGGCGACTCCTTTCCTTTTCTTTTTTAAAAATCGAGTCGACCGCGTCGTTTACTGTTTCACTCAAAAATGGTTACGACATGTGGGGTGTGTGGAGAGGAGAGATTCGGCTAGAGGTGGTTGTTGGTGAGAAAATTTGGCATTTTGGTAAAGGGAGGATAAACCGAAACCTTTTTGATGTTTTACGCCGAAATTCTCTAGTGCATCTTAGTTTTTCTTTTGCATTTTCGCATTAGATACTCAAGTATTTCTGGTATCTTGTTGCATTCCTCTTTGCCAAAACTCTAACTTGCCATTTGACTCCGTCTCTTTTCTCTTCAAGCACTTTTCTCTTTCAATTGTGATTGCCAAAACACCAATAGCCGAATTCTTTTCTAATATTTTTTCCTATAACCGAAACCTCATTCCTTCTTCTTTGTCTCTCTACTTTTTCTCCATTAACCGAACCTCTACTTTTCCCCAGTGTGAACCGGCTCTTCTCTTCTTTTAGCCGAACATCTTGTAGTCTCTTTTGTTTGTCGAATCTACCTTGGCTATTCGGCACCGCTGTGAGCACAAGGTAATACCTTTTTCTTATTTCTTTTCCCTCGATTCTTTCTTTTAAAGTTAAAGTTTCCATTCTTCTTGCAAGGGCCAAATCTGTTCACTCTTCTCCTATCGGTTTCTTTTTCTAGTTGAATGTAATGATTTCATTTTCCTTTATTTCGTTTCTTCTATCTCTTTTCTCGCTTCTCCTTTAAAGAACCGAAACAATTAACTTCTAACTCCTTTCTTTTAGGCCAGGTCTGAATACTCCTCTTCACCCAGAAACGTGTTGTGCCTTGTAGAAGTCGAAACCCTTATTTGGTCAATTGCCAAAATTTTGGCACTTTGGTATGTTTGCTTTGGCCGAATAGGGTGTAGTGGAGGGTCGTTCTCCTTTTCAGGTTCATTTTGGCCAAAAGTTCATTTCTTCGTTATTCTAGAATCAACATCACTAACTCATGCTCTTCTTTAGGGACGCGATTCCGTGAACTGCGGGAGTAAATCGAACATTCAGGCATAGCAAGGAGTGCTGTCGTCTTGGTAAGTTTTGTGTGTTAGGTTATCAATTTCCATTTTGGGATTTTCGAGCAAAGAGACCATCTGATAATTTATTATGCCTTAGGTGCTTCGGAGAGTGTCGTGGTTCGTTTTCCAAAATAGGTGTGTAAACTCCCATCATTCTCTGTTATGTGATGTGTTATACTGTGAATCAGCCAAAAGCCGAAATACCCGTAACGAGTTAGTTACTGAGATACCATTAGTGGAGGGACTACTGTAATAACCCAGGTGAGTAAGACTACTGCTATACCCTTAGGGGCAGACTTGGTATGTTGTGTATGATTTGATAATTGCCATGATGATATATTATTGCATACACAGATTTATTATGCCATGATATTGCATTGGGTTGGGTTGTATGTTATGGAGGAAGTGTATCGACTTGGTGGCTCGATCACATATACTATCTATCGCGCTTTCTTTGCGTTTATCTTGTGATTGGCTGCATTCTCGAAGTGTAGCGGATGGGTGGGTCTATTTTAGAAATTCCTACAAGAGTGTTTGGCTGGTACGGGTGGAGTGTAGCGGATGGACTATTAGGTTGGGAACTACATTTTTGTTGCAATAGCATGATTTTGGGGCCGTGGGCTCAAATTGATACTGTATGGGGCTTAGGCCCAAACTGAGACCATGACTGTGACTGGGATCGGGATTACACACTGAGTTCTCGTAACTCACCCCGTTGTTTCAACCTTGTAGGTGATCCCAGCGTTAGTGGATTTGGAGTTGTGGAGGACTCTGAGGTGGCCATACCCCGAGAATTATTCTTGTAAACTTAGTAAATTACGTTCTGCTTTATTTTTGTTTAATTATTGATTTGGGTTAATGTTTTTGTAATAAGGCCATTGGTATAATTTCTTTTAAGTTTACTTTAATAACTGCTAGATTTATAAATAAGTGGTTTTCTTAAAACAACCATAATTGTTTTAAAAAATACCACATCTTCGTAATCTATTGGAATTGATTTCTTTTCTAAACAAGATTTTCAATAATGGTAATAACAACATTTTTACGATAACATCATAAAAGCAAATATGAATCACAACAATGACAAAGCTCGCAGTTTTCCAAGAAAGTATACGGAGTTTTTAATGAAGAACGTGGTTTTAAACAACTTATCCATGTGACATGCTAGATCCGGTCGTAACGTTTAGGCCGGGTTTGGGGTGTTACAAATATGGCAGTTATGCCAAATTTTCAAAACGATGTCGTTCGGATATCCACCCTTAAATGGCTTTTGGACCAGATTGAAACAGAAAGGAAATTTTAGGGCTAATTTAACAAAAATAAAAATTCAAATTGAACTTAATTAGAAAAACTAAAATAGAAAAAGGACCAAAGAAGCAATTAGCCCTTTTAACAAAAACGCGTGGATACTCCCAAGGTTTTCGGGTCAACCACGGATCCTTTAATAAAAAACGACGTCGTTCTTTCTTACCTATATAAGTTAAATTTAATTCCAAAAAAAATCATTTGAGCACTGATTTAAAAAAAAAATAAGAAAATACTCTCAACCCTCCTCTCCCTTGTTCTGGGTTGGTCACCAGACCTCCGGGCTCCTGCCTCTACGCTACGCACTGTATTTGTCGTTCACAAGAACCCAATCGATATTAGAGTTCTTTTTAAAACTCGCTTTCAAAGCGAATCAACATGTATTTTTTTAACCCCTTTTTATTTTAGCAATATTTTTGTAAAAAAAATATAAATCAGAGAGGAAAAATAAATGGAAAATAATAATTGAAACCCAAAAATCACCTCTGTATTTGTTTTTTTCGCTTTTATTCAATGTTTCTGTATATTGTGTATGTTTATGCTTGTGTATTCTCTCTATATATGTGTGTTTGCTTTTACAGATCTTTGGGGTTTTTATAACCCGAAAAATAAAAATAAAAATAAAAAAGGAAACAAAGATATTTTGCCATGTTTTGCTGTGTTTTGCTGCTGTTTCTTTCTCCTTTTGCAGGTGGACGACGAGAAGCCTGGCGGTGATAAGGCGATGACGCAAAGCTGCGGTCTGTTGGTGCTGTGAGGTGTGGGTCGCTGCTTTGCGTGATGTTTTCCTAGAGTTTTAGAAACCCTTGTTTCTGACTTTGGTTCTAGGCCTTTTGGGCTTCGTAGGTTGGGCTAAAATGTTTTGGGTTTGTTTTGGGTCTGGGTTTTTAGGGTGTAATTGGGCTAATCGGGTTTAGTTTGGGTTGTTGGGTAGTCTGTTTAGGAACGGGTCTGAGGTAATTGGGTTTTGGGTCTTTGTTGGGTTAATTTGTTTAGGTATTGGGTCTCTAGAATATTTGGGCCTGTAAATGGTTTTGTAAATGGACTGTATTAATGGACATTTGGTATATTTTTATTTTTATTATTTTGGAATGGGCCCAGGCAAAATGGGACGATTACAATATCTTTTGTGTTTCTATCTTTCATGTTTTGCATGCATAGCAAAATTATGACAAGCAAATATTAACTCATTGATTGTTTAAGTTCAAATTGATGATAAGTGGCACTGTAAGAATGTTTACATTATGAAAAGACAACTTACTTCAGTAGATAATCTAAATGAGTCCATAATCTCGTAAAAGAGTCAAAGTGAGCATTTGATTCAAATACTTAGAAGGATTATTATGTTGTCTACAATTCCAATTGGGGAGATGGCTAGTCTTGGCTATCGAAACAGTTGACTCCACGGGTAGAGAGTATAGGTATTCAATGGAAAAATGATACATTTGATTGAACCCAAGATGAATTAATTCTGAACCCGTTTGTGAATTAATTTACTTGTGACGTTCATAGTGTAATTTCCCTAAATCCTGAGTTATTCATTGACCATGCTATATAACTCATGTGCTCTAATATAAGTGGAGGCTTGTGCTCTAAAGATGATCGAGCCCATAGCTGGTATGTTGGGTACATAACTTGTGTATAGCATGACTTTACTAGCAACAATGGAATTCATAACTCGATTAAAGAATTAACGATATCCTCTTATTGACATCGTGTGGATTGATAAATATGGAACGTGACCATGGGTTGCTTGTGCTCGAACGAACAATTTATCATAGTCATTTGTTGACAATGATCATATTAATCATTAAGAAGACACAATGGTGACAATGAAATAAAATAGGACTATATTGAGTGAACGAATTTAACTCAAATGTATCACGGGTTGCTTGTTCTTGAACGAGCAATTTATCATAGTCATTTGTTGACAGTGATCATATTAATCATTAAGAAGACACAATGGTGACAATGAGATAAAATAGGACTATATTGAGTGAATGAATTTAACTCAAATGTATCAAAGATATCATATGCGGGTAACACACAAATGATGAGGTCATTAGACAAAGTAGTTGGATGAATTGCTTTTGTAAAAAGTATACAATAAGGAGTTTTCAATTATGGTATTTTTTGTGCACTGACTCCATGATTAAGTAATTGATAATTATCGGAACAATGCTTCTGGACATAATTGCAATTACTAGAGCCTATATGTATATATCTGATTAGTCCCTCCGCTAGCTTAACAAAAGCTCGATCGACTGCATTTGAATCAGAAGAAAATTTTATGAATTTGAAAATAACTTAATTGGGTCTATTTATTCGATGTGGAATTAAATTAGGTGGTCGTGAGTGTAATGCCCCGAATTTTGAGCCTAGAAGTTCTGGGTTTTGAGTGTAGTGACAGCGAGGAGGTTGCACACATAAGTTAAGTTGTGCAATTTAGCGTCAGAATGGGCTTGCTGGTCTGGTGGTTGAGTGAATATTAGTATACCTCAAGGTTCTAGGTTCGAGTATTGGGGTACGCGATTTTGGGAGAACCTATTTATTTTGTTCTGTTTCTTTTAAGTTAATAATTATGATTATTTATAGTTATTAAATTATGTGTTTAATATATGTTAGCTTTTATTTATTATTTTTATTGTTGTTGAATATTATTTTTATTTTTCTTTCTTTTTGGGGACGTTTCTCGGTTTTATCCTCTCTGTGCTTTTTCTCTTTTTCTGAAAACGATCGCGGTTTTTGGATTTTGGAACTTCGCTCTTCCGTAATCTTTTTCGCCGTCGTAAAAAATAGGTGTGGGATTCTAGTCTAGTTACTACTTCTATTCTTAAATCGGTTGTTATTTGTGTTGTGAATTCCTTTCCTTCGGTTGTTCGTAACTATGCAATAACCCCATCGTTTTTTTTTTAGTTTTTAGATGTTAAAAGGGAAGGGAAAACGTGGTTTTTGATATATGTTGACAGGGAAAGGGTTAGGGACTGTTATTGTGGCTTAAACGGGGTTTTCGGGGTTGTTTCGGAGAGGTTTCGTAGTTGCCTCAACGGCCACATGGGGGTGTGCCAGAGGCACACGGCTGTGTGGATTTGGGAACTAGGGTTTTCGACCAGTTTTGGGTGCCACACGGCCGTGTGGCTGATTTTGGGGATTTTGTCGAATTTCACATGACCGTGTCCTTTAGGCACACGGGCGTGTGGATTTGGAAATTAGCGATTCTAAGTTTTAGGGTCACACAGCCGTGTGATTGATTTAGGGATTTAGGGATCCCACACGGGCATGTGTTTCGAAACACACGACCGTGTCTGATGGGCACACGGGCGTGTGAGATCCTCACACGGTCGTGTCTGCACTGCACTTGATTTTATCAAAATTGGACAGTGAATTACACGGTCTGTTCACACGGTCGTGTCCCTGCTTCACACAGGCATGTGCATCTGCCACACAGTCGTATGCCACCCCTCGTACGGGCGTTTGGATCTGCACACGGCCTAGATTGTTCCACACGGTCGGAGCATACAGGCGTGTGGCCCTAAATCGCCAGATTCTAATTTTAGGGCAAATCGAATGCCATTGTGAGTCTATTTGTTTCAACCCTTCGTCTAAGCTTACTGAAGGTGAATGCGATTCTGTTTTGATTTCGAATAATGCATTGCTTGTAAGTGAATGTGTGCTATGTTAGGTACTGAATCTGAGTGCATAAGTGTACACGTTGCTATAACTAATTGACTGTCTGTAAGTGACTGCTTCTGAATGACTGCCTGAAATTGTATTCTGATTTGGTGTATCTGCATTCATACATCTGCATACACATATTTGCATACATACATCTGCATATAAAGTATTTTGGGTTGGGATTTTGAAGAGAAGGAAGATTTACGATCTGATCTGGCAGTTCTATTGTGACTCATCGGTATAGCGGATTATCGTATTGCATTGTACCGCATGTACGTTAGCTACAATATGTACCATTATCTGATCTGGCAGTTCATACTGCACGTTTGTACCGCAGTTTACCTTATTGCACAGTACAACTTATACGCTAGCTTTGCTGCGTAATATATGAGAATGGCAGTTATCTGCACATTGTTAGCCCCAATTCCCTAAGGGTCGAGGGCAGTCCCAATTCCCTGAGGGTCGAGGAAAATGCTGATGATCATTGTTGCCGAGCAACCCGAGATGACATCCTATGGAGTATAAGGTTGGATGGGCTCTTCGAGGTCCTACTCAGAGTGTAGGGACAGGTGGGTTGATTAAATCCCCCAGTAAGTGTACGGTTGGATGGAGATGGTGTGTTGGCTGGATGGGTGGGGTATTTTATAACTCATTCGCACTCATATGCATCTGAATGAATCCATGTAACTGAAATGTCTGATTGACTGCACCGCTAAAATGCCCTTGTGCCTTATGTGAAATTTTGTTAAACTCTGACTGAATCTGACTGAATGAATTGAGACTTGTGGTGAATGAGAATGACCGATTGATGGATCGATTAGTTATTGCAATCGTGTTTATCGAAAGCGTTTGTAATATGCACAACATATTTCTATATGCTGGTACGTTTGTTTCGAATGTACCAACTGTATCTGTATAGCTTCATAAGTATGTTCCGTTTCAGAAATGCTTTCTGGCTTCTTGTTTCCGATTCTGTAGGTAGTCAGTTTGATCTCACACTGAGCTCGACTAGCTCACCCCCTCTTCTGTTTCCCCTTTCAGGTACTATTCGGATTTCTGATGCTGGACTCAGTACGCGGAGGTCTTGGACAACTTCAACAAATTGGATTACCAGTTTGTGTTTTCTAGTTTTTATACTGGGTTTTAAACTGTAAGATATAATTTCGTGGTACAATTTTTGTTACATGTACTTATTCGTATATTTTAAGCGAATTTTATATTGTCTTATTGTAAGTTTTACTGACTGGTTATTAAACTTTTTTAAATACTTTTGGTCCACTGAGATAAATTGTTTGTAAAGTTTTCTCACGATCACTTCGATGATCAATGTGGCATCCTGAATTCGGCCTAGACTTCTAGGCCAGGTTTGGGGTGTTACAGTGAGAATTTTTCAACTAGATAATTTGATTAAAGATTTTTCTTGAAAAATTAATTTGGAAATCTAAGTGATTTTTGGGAAAATAAATTTTGATCAAATAAAATTTAATTAATCAAATTAATTAAAATAAATATGATATTTTTGGAAATTAAATTTCAAGTTAGACAATTGGCCCAATTGGTTATTGAACTTGAAAATTGGATTTGAGATCGAAAATTGGGCCTGAGAACCCAAAATCGAGACTGAGACCCAAAAGTGATCGAATCAGTCCTGCTATGTGAAACTAGGCCACTAATCCAACTAGTGGCAAGACCGAATCGGTTGGGCCATCACTAGCACAGACCGGATCAATAATAATCGAATTAGTTCGAGGTGCTGTGAAGATGTTGCACCTGCGATGGCACCATTGGATGGTCGGCGGCGATGGTTCTTCAGTGGTTGAGCAGAAGAAGAATTACACTCCTACTAGTACTTTACCAGATAATTTGATTTCAGATTAATTATTCCAAAAATAATATTATTTTAATAGTTTTAGTATTAAATTTAATTTAATATTTATCTTGTAGACAAGTATTCTATTAATTGAATAGATTCAATATTAAAATTAATCTAATATTTACCTTGATAAGTATTTTATTAATTTAATATTAAAGTGATTAAGTTTAATCATAGTTGAACTCTCTAAACTTTCCCTATTTAAAGACACGAGTCATTATTTTTTTCACACTTGAATTCAAGATAAAGTTGTAAAGAGAAAATTCACTAAATAAATTAATTTAGAAAATTTCTAGAGATATTTTTATTTACAACTTGACCTCAAAGTTTAGAGAAATTACAAAATTGTCCCACTGATAATTTTGTGAATTTTTTTTCTAATTTGAAACGAGCCCACAGTCGGTAGATGTGAGCTTGAGGATAACAGAGAAGACTATTCGATCGAAGAGTTCATCCTAGACAAATCAAAAAAGGTACAATTTTAATTAAGTGTTTATTACTTTAAATAACACAACAAAGTTCTAGTTTTGGAAAAAAATTAAATCCCTGATTTTCCCTTAAATCTATTTTTCATTGCATTTTCTAAACCCGATTTTCCAACATATATATATCAGTACGATGTTATTGTGTTGTTGTTGACTTTATGTCTGTTAAGGATGAGTTGAATTATCATGAATGGTTTATACAAAGTATTGATTTATAGTTGCATGTTCAATTATACTTCTCAGTTCATTGTTTGATGAACTTTCACTAGGAAAAATAATTATTGATGAAGTTACCATTGTCATGGTCTACTAGATGTTATGTTTGGTATGATATGTTGTGTTATCAGTAAAATGATTAGTTATGTAACACCCCTTACCCGTATTCAACGCCAGACAGGGTACGAGGCATTGCCGGACTTACCACATAAATATTCACACAAATTCGAGTCATAAATTTGTGTCCAAATTAAAAACATTTTTATTCAATCATAAAGTCCCTAATACGAGCCTACGAGGCCCAAAACATACTTTAAAAGTGGTTCGGGACTAAACCGTGAACTCAGGAATTTTTTTACAAAACTTAGAAAATTTTTGCTAGGAACAGGGCTCACACGCCCGTGTGGTCCAAGGGACATGCCCGTGTGGTCCAAGGAACACGCCCTTGTGGCCTTGGGACCTGCCCATGCTTCGGACCGTGTTCGATTTAGGTGCTCTCTGACTTATGGACACGGCTATGCCACACGCCCGTGTGCTAGGCCGTGTAGAACACACAGCTAAGACACACACTCGTGTCTCTGCCCGTTTGCTCAATTCTGGACATTTTGTTTCTCAAAATTAAAGTGCAGGGACACACGGCCAGAACACATGCTCGTGGGGCAAACCGTGTGTCACACATGGCTTAGACACCGTGTGGACAAAATAAAGGCTATTTTCCAAGCCATTTGCCACCTTATTCACACATACACTTACACCAATTCAAAGGCACAAAACATAACATACTTAGGCAACCAAAACATCCACAATTATGACCAACACATACCAACACATACCAACACAATATCAACATCTATCATACTCACAACATTTATTAAGCCATAATTGACTGCTTTCAAGATACCTTATTGTACACCACTTTATCATCTTTTCAATAGACCACATTGCCAAAGATTTCATATTCATGTCATAAACAGAGGTGAAGCCAAGGGGACTGGCATGGGCCCCGGCCTCCCTAAAATGTAAAATTGTTATTTAGGCCATTAAATTTTTTAAAAAATTTTAAATTAGTAAAGGTAAAATTGCACTTTGGCCCCCTTAAAATTATAAAAATTCAATTTAATCCTTTACAAATTATAAAGATATAAACTATAAAAAATTAAAATTTCATCCGCCCCCTAAAAAATTGTTCTAGCTTCGCCCCTGGTCATAAATCACATTTCCATCATTCACCAAGCATACCATGACCATATCACCAAAGACATTGGCACATATATAAATATACTTAGGCTTACAATCATGTTAGCCCAAATAAGCCAATCTACATGGCCAATTATCAAAACAAGCCTTTGACAATTACAAGCTAACACATTGGCTACAATCATAATGACACATGTAACAAAATGACTAAGTCCCTATACATGTCATACTTTCAAAATACTAAGATTATCAATACCCAAAATGAAAGGGTTTGATAGTGTGATCCGGATCTCCAACAATCTCCGATCCCGAGCTAGCTTGGTAAAACTATAAGATAAGGGAAAGAAAGGGGGTAAGCTATATAGCTTAGTAAGTCCATATACAAATAATACAAAACATTATTTATACATTTGTCATATAAATAACTTAACATATATTAACATAATTTTCATTTAAGCTTCATAAGCACAACTTACTCAATCACATTCTTATCAATAGTTCATCATATATTGAGTTTATTTCCTTTGAGTTTTACGTATATACCCGTACCATCTTATAACATATTCACGTACTTTCTCAACTTTGACATACCCGTTGAACCACTTAGAACACTATCGGATACACGAAAAACTTTGCACATAAGTGCCACATATGTAGCCAATGCTACCACAAATCTCATAACACATATAGGCTCACTCTCGAGCTATCCACGGGCCTGCTCACACAAGCTGTCAATCAAGACGTAGCTACACGGTGCTGCTCACACAAGCTGTCCAGTATCTGCAATATATGCCGATATACTCAGCCACCAGTAAGACGTACTAGACTAGCACTCGGGACACATAAATCAAATGATTACATATTCACATGGGTTTCTAATGACATGTCACTTGTATCCTAATCTATTCCTAAGGTTCAACCGAGATTTTCTTGCTTATCGACACTTCGTCAATTACATCTAGAGTCAATCATACATATCATGCATTATCAAAACATTATAAATACAATTATAACGTTGCATTATTAACATACGAACTTACCTCGGTACAAAAATAGCGGAAATAGACCTAATCATCAAACACTTCGGTTTCCCCCGATCTAGACCCGAACTTCATTTTTCTTGATCTATAATACTAATTCATCTCATTTAATCATCACATTATTCATTTCAACCCAAAAAAAAGCACTATGGCAAAAATTATAGTTTTACCCCTAAACTTTTAATATTTTACATTTTAGTCCCTAGGCTTGTAAAATGATTTTCTTCCAATTTCTTCTCATCCCAAGCCTAGCCAAATTTTATCTATGCTTAAAACAACCTCTCATTTATTCACATTTTACAACTTTTACAAATAAGTCCTTTTTAAGCATTTTCATACAAAATCACTTAGTAAAAGTTATTTATCCAACATCAAATGTACATAATCTACCATTAAATATCAAAATACACTGATGTTTAACATGGTTCAAACCCTAAACCTTGATCATATCTTAAATTACTGGTAGAAATAGATAGATCGGGTTACGACGATTTCAAAAATGTAAAGAGCATTAAAAACGGGGAAGAACGAACTTACAATCAAGCTTAGAAGATGAAAAAACCCTAGCTATGTTTTCCTTAGTGATATTCGGCTATGGGAGAAGAAGATGGACAAGATTTTGACATTATTAACCAAATGACTAAAATGTCCTCAATGAAAAACTTCAAAATTTCACCTAACCATATCCATTTTTGTCCACTCTAAAGTATAATGGTCTAATTACCCTTTAAGGACCTCCAATTTGAATCTCATAGCATTTAAACACCTCTAGCTTCTAGAACACACATTTTGCATCTATTACAATTTAGTTCTTCTAGCTAAATTGAGTGCTCAAACGTCAAAATTTCTGAACGAAAATTTCACGAAATTATTCCATAAAACTGTAGACCATAAAATAATAATAAAAATAATTTTTTCTTCATCGAATTTATCGTCTCGAAACCACTATTTTGACTAGTCCCAAAATTGGGCTGTTACAAGTTGAATACTTGCAATATGTCTGTCATAATTATGAATGATATGCAGAGTGTGGAGGGTTGTTTTGGCAGATGAAAGATGAAGAAATGTCACATTGTGCACTCTGTGTCACGTGTTATCTGGCTTTGCAGAGGTTCGGTTGGATTGTACGGAGATGTATGCGCAAATCAATTTGATAACCCTACCGGGTTCTATGTATGTATGAGACTCTGCAGAGTCTTAAGGCTTTAAGCCTCATATGTGTAAGCAAGTCCATGGGCATGGTATATGAAAGTTATGAAAGTTCATCGAACCTAATCGATAAGTTCTGTGTTAAAAGTTATATGTGAGATTTTGCCATACGAAGTTCGCGACAAAGTTCGCTTGTACGAATCCACTATGATTGTGAAGCTTATTTTAGGTAATTTCAAACTGTTGTTCGTGGGAGATTAAGGAACTAAGCTAGAACCTCCAAAGCCTTGTGTGAGCATGACATCCTTTATTTTGTAACATGTGTAGATGTTGGGGCATTGCGTGGTTTAAATTTATGTTTCGTACTTGTATAAGAACTTCTCAAATATAGTTTAAATGCAACTAGACTCGTGAGATTAGTTGGGCATATTATTATTACAAGAGATTAATTTTATCAAATGGTTGTTTCATATGGAATTGTTAATTGATTATTAAATTACTATCACTTACTTTAATAGTTGAATTCATGAAGGGTCAGTCGTCCGGCCATTTGGGTGTTACAAAAATAAAATGAAAGAATTGTTAATATGATGTTGAAATTAACTTAAATTTAACAATATAATTTTAATAGTGCTAATGACTTGACATGAACATCAAAATTTATAAAATAGAAAACTAAATTATTAAAAATAAAAGTACAAAAGTAAAATTTAAATTCTGAAAAGTAAATAAGCTTATAATATATTTTAATTTTATATAAAAATCACCCTCTAGATATTTAGATCTTAACCCAAATGTTTGTCTTATTTTTGTTAAGAAATATTGTGAAGTTATGAGTGGGATTCGCAGGGTATAATATTTTCTTTCCCAATCAAATAAACCTCAAGCTTATTTTAAAAAGAAAAACAGAAAGCTTTCCTATAAAAGCATTGCTTGTTAGAATTTATTGATTTACGGTACATATGAAAGCATGAAGTCAAATACTACAACGTGCGATGTAACTCGATCTCATCACATGCTACACACAATTAATACACGATGCTATCTTCCCATAACTATCAACCTTACCAAAACTAAGGTGTGGTCGCCATCAATGTGGTTGTTTATATATACACACACAACACATTCAATGCAACAAAGCATACAATGGATGCAACCATTTCTACATAATATACATATACACGTGGTGCGTATACGGTAGATGTAACTATGGTTGGGCTGATCTGTTTACTTTTTTCTTGATGATCAACATTTCCAAGGTTTTTATTTCAGTTACAGAACAACAAAACAATATGCATTCTGTGTATGGTTTTTGGGGGCATTAAATTTCTTAACTAATATTTAAAGATGATGTGTACATTGACCTTATATGGTATTAAATACAACATGGGCTTCGATATTGGATGAGAGGGCAGAAGTAGGCCCACCACGTGAATTTGTGACATTATTATCATTGTTGTTGTTAATTAGTAGTGAGAGAAAAAAAAAAAACCTATTGAAGTTTCCCAAAAAAATATTAAATCTATTAAAATAATATTTTACGTGGAAAAATTTCTTCGAAGAGGATAAAAAATTATGGACAAATATAATTTCACAAAAACAGAAAAAACGATGAGTACAAAAAATAGAGATAAAAGTAAACCTTAAAACCCAAAATAAGAACTCTCAAAACATAAACACAAAATTCTCTGAAAGCTTTTAAAAGTTAATACCTAAATATGTAACGAGTTATCTTTCTAAAGTGGAAAAAGGGCTTATTTATAGGCTAAATTTTTAGGTTAAATAATATTAAAATAACCTACACTAATCATAGTTTAACTGAGAGAAAAAATGTTGAAAAATACAAGGCATAACTCCACAAATCTTCACATTGACTTGTATTTCCACAACGTCTTCTTTGCCAAAGCCCGCCACGGGCTTATCTCAAACTATGCATGATATTAACTGAGTCAAAGTTGTGCTTAGAAGCTGGAATACTTCTAGCCTTTGACTTATGCATTGCCAAATCAAAACTGACCCATGTCTAATTTCCACGAACACAGTACCCTATCTTTTTAAAATCTACACTCAAATGAGAACTTCTCTTATACGAAACAATCATACATTTTTCCCTCCTATGACCAAATTGTCTCCACTTCAAACAAGTCGACTTCGACTCCTTAACAAACGATAGACATCTTGTTTCACCAGTCACCGCTGATTCTTCCAGAATATAAAGACTGTCAATCTTTTTACCTTTTATCAAAACGAGAGCCCTACGAGATACCTTAATGCCGCTTGGCTCAATGTTAATTCTACAACCCTTCGAGTCCAAAATTCTCAAGGAGATGAGATTTTTCATTAAGTCAAGCACATGCTTGACATCTGATAGTGTCCTAATTGTCTCACCATGCATCTTGATCTAAACAGTACCAATACTGGTTACCTTACTGGGTGAACCATTCCTCGTGCGCACAACTCTACCTTCAACTGAACTGTATGCGGAGAACCAATCCCTATTAGGACCCATGTGGAAAGAACACATATAATCCATGATCCACTAGGATGTAAACTCGGAGCTTTCATTTATTGACACCAACAAAAAATCATCACCCTTCTCATTGGCCAAGTTAGCACCAACTAAATCTTCCTCGTTGCTCCCAGTAGCCATTTTATTTCGCAATTTATAACAATCTGTCTTAATGTGACCTAACTTCTTACAATAGCAACATCTCTTGTCTCGCTTCATTGATGCTACCAAAACCGAGGCTTGCCTATCTAACTTGCTATTTGAACTAAACTCATTGTCAAGTTTGCCTTTGCTCAACAGATGACCCATCACATCATCGAATGAGAGATTATCTCTGCCATAAATCAATGTCTCTCTGAAAGACTTGTATGAAAGGGGTAAAGAGCACAATAATAGCATAGCCTAATCTTTATTGTCAATTTGAGTCTTAATGTTCTTTAAATCATTCAAAAAAGTAATAAATTGACTGATGTGCTCACCTTCGTTCATGTGAAATGTGTACAATTGCTATTTCAGCAGTAATTGGTTAGTTAGAAACTTGGTCACATAGAGGGTTTCTAACATTTTCCATAAGGTAAATGTCGTTTTCTCCATCAAAACCTCACGCAACACATAATTTGTTAAATATAATTGAATCGTGGATAAAACATTTTATCTAACCTATCCCATTTTGATTTATCCATGTTTGTATACTTACATAATTTCTTTCTAATAATTACCAACTAGGCATTTCATAATGTCCAAAACATGCTCTTAATTAGCTATTTTAATAGCTAATCATTACCAAACATTTACAAGCCAATCTTAAGCCATATCGTAAGGTTATATACACAAGATAGCTAGAATCAAAATTGTCATTATAACCATTGCCATGTCTTGACATGGTCTTACGAACTTGCCTTGGCATGGTCTTACATGGGACCTTTGCCTTATAGTAACATATCAATGCCATGTCTTGACATGGATTTCCTTTGAAATTTATGATGCCATCAAACTTATCAATATCAAATTTGTTGCTACCATCTTTGATTTTTCTTTCCTCGATCTAACTCTGGATTTCGTTCTTCTTGATCTATAATAGCAAATTTAGTTGATTATAGAAATCAAAGCTCGGAAATTAAAACTAATTGACATTGATATGGCAACATCAAATTCTCACTCTAACTTGTACTTATGTTAGGGATAAATAGCTTATTTAATACTCACATTCATCAAAACAGTCCTTAACTCTTAACTTTTGCAAAATTACAATTTTGCCCTAAACTTTACATATTTACACATTTGCCCCAAAGCTCGGAAATTAAACTTTATCCCTTATTCTTATGTTTTATGACATGCTGATCATTTTCCTTCTATGGCAACATCAAATTCTCACTCTAACTTGTACTTATGAACATTAGGTATTTTTCTGGATTAAGCTGCTTTTACTGTTTTCACTTAAAATCACTTAGCAAAAGTTGTTTAACATAATTTCAGACTTCATATTCTATCATAAAACATCAAAATAAACACATTTCACCTATGGGTATTTTTCCAAATATGAACCCTAGCATGAATTATTGATAGAATAAGCTAAATCGAGCTAAGGGGCTTCAAAATGTAAAGAACATTAAAAGCGGGCTTGGAATCACTTACTATGGAGCTTGGAAGCTTGAAACAAACCCTAGCTATGGAGAAACCTTGTAATTTCGTTCTAATGAAGAAGATGAGCATATTTTCTCATATTTTTCCCTTTTAATTCATTTTATTACCAAATGACTCAATTACCCTTCATTAAAAACTTTGGCTCTTTCTACCTATATATGTCCATTTTGTCCATGAAAATATAATGTTCTAATTACCATTTAAGGACTCCTACTTCAAACCCCATTTCAATCAAGTACTCTATAAATTAGAACCCCTATTTAGCAACTTTTACAAACAAGTCCTAATAGGCAATTTAAGCATGAAATTAATAAAATTTCTTATCAATACTCTAACACATGTATTTAATCACTCAATAAATCATAATAATTAATCATAATGAACTTTTATAGCTTGGATTCATGGTTTCGCAACCACTAGTCCGTTTAGGCCCTATTTCGGGATGTTACATAATTTGTTAAATATAATTGAATCGTGGATAAAACATTTTTATCTAACCTATCCCATTTTGATTTATCCATGTTTGCAGGCTTTTTCTCTATAAGGACTTTCTCATGATCGCCTAGAATCAAAATTGTCATTATCCGAACTTGCCACAGATTGAAATTTATGATGCCATCAAACTTATCAATATCAAATTTGTTGCTACCATCTTTGAACGAGTTGATTGTAGAAATCGAACTAATTCTTGATACCAGTTTGTTAGGGATAAATCCAGCTAAGCAACAAACAAGTAAAATAACGAAAAAATTGAAAAGATCGAACACATATATTTTACGTAGAAAAACTCCTCCGAAGAGGATAAAAAGCCACAAGCAAAAATAATGTAACTAAAACGAAAAAAATGAAGAGTACAAAAGATAGAAATAAAACTGAACCTCGAAATATGAAATAAGAACCCTCAAAACGTGAACACAAAATTCTCTAAAAACTTATAAAAACTAATACCAAAATGTGTAATGGGTTATCTTTCTAGGATGGAAAAATAGTCTATTTATAAGTTAAATTTGTAGGTCAGATCATATTCAAATAACCTGCACTAATCAGAGTTTAACTGGAAGAAAAAAACTAAAAATATGAGGCATAACTCCACAATTTCTCGCTAGAAACTAATAATGTATAAAATATGAGTTCGAAAAAACTTTTAAACTAATTATTATATATTTAATATTAATTATATTACCAGTTTTATCATTTCAAATATCATTTTATTGTTTATAAAATTTATCATGTTTATAAATATGGATTTTAGTTTTATTGAAATTGAAATATTTGATTAAAACAATTTATTTGAAAACTTATCCCACTCAAAAATAATTTTTTAATTTTATTAAAAGACTTTATTTAAAATAAATATATTTAATAATAAATAAAAAAGTTAAATTTTATATTGAATTATTTATCTTCGTAGTATTACTTTTTTTATGAACAAAAAGTAAAATTTATGTTACTTTAATTTTAAATATCAAATTTTAATTATTCATATAATAAGCAGCTTTATATTATATATATGATTTTATAAATACCATATATTATTTATGAGCTATTATGATCAATTTAAAAATTACATATTAAAAACAATAATTATTGTTTCTCCAAACTCATATTTATATACATTATAGATTATCGATTATGAGTTAATCAAATACTATTTTATTCAATATTCATTAAAGTTATTTAAAAGTAACTAAAATTACAAATAAAAATAGTGAAAATATTTTATTTTAAAAAATAACTAGCCACCAACACTTAAATACCTGATTTAAAAAGCCTCCTCAAGCTATAATTTTAGAATGGATTATTCTATAGAAATTTATAAAGCTGTAATTTTGAATGCTACGTAATAAAATTGTGTTGACCTTTTGTGGTTTTTTGTTATTAAAAAAAAAAAAAAGCCTCCTCAAGCTGTAAACTTTTAACTTAAAACTTAAATTTCATTTTTAAATATATGTTCCTTCACATGATGAATTCTTTGCCTATTAACTTAATCCAAGCTTCAATAAACCTCTGTATGGGAACACATTTCGAAATCACAAAAACATGTTACCGACCGGCATTCTTCATGTTCCAAAGTCCAAACATCCCATTTATTTATTTACTTTTTGCCAGCTCTCCCGACTCAAATGTACACCTTCTCCATCAAACATATCCGATGGTTACGTGTCAAAAGAAAACATATCCATATGGTTAGGGATGATAGATGAAGCGACTTTTTTCTAACCTCAATCTCCACTTCTTTCAAAATGATTTAAATGAATTGATTAATTATGAAAATAATTTAAGTGCAAAATTTTATATAAAAATAATTCACTTTTCATTGTGCATGTCGATGTTGTAATTTTTATTGACGGCACCACTCCGTCAATCATCAGGTTTTTTTTAAATAATTATTTTAGATTCCATCACATAAATTGATGGTATTAGATTAAAATATAATTATATAAAACCTTTAGGGACTTGATGAAGTGATTATTTTTTTAGATTAGCTGAAAAAGTGGTAAGCCACACTAAATTAAATGCTTTTCAATTTATTATTATTATTATTTATTTGTATGTTAGGTATGTCCCTTTTTAAATTAAATTTAAATAACACTTAAAAATATAAGAAAAAATAAGCCCTTTTAATTTTTTAAAAACAATAAACTTGAAAAACCATATAAAATTTTTATTTAAATTACTCAAATATATCTCTCAAAAAATTTCTTCACGTTTATTTAAAATTAAACATTTTCAATTTAAATAAGAATTTTATATAATTTTTAAGTTTATTATTTTAAAAAAATGAGAAAGATTTATTTTGTTATTCTTATATTTTTAAGGACTATTTAAATTTAATTTAAAAAGGAATAAACTTAACATGCATATAAATCAAAAGGTTGAAAGCATTTAATTTGGTGCTGCCATACTCTCACGCGCACCCCTTTTTTTCAACCAATTTAAAGGTTTATTGTTTCATCATGTCCCTAAAAGTTTTATATAATCAAACTTTAGTTCGTTGTTGTCAATTTATTTGACGACACTACTAAAATTTATTTATTTTTTAAATGCAATCATTGGCCGATGATAAGATCAGTGTCGTCGATGTATCTGACGGGACAGATAGACGTTGCAGAAATTGAATTATTTATATAAATGATTTTTAAGTTAAATCATTTTCGTAATTAACAAAAAAAATTCTTCTAAAAGAAACACCACTTAAATTTCACTTATAAATATTGAGTTGATTTTAAAATACCAACAAATGACTTAATCATTTTTCTATATTGTCGACAAAATGAAATAAAATTATATAAAGTATTCTAAAAGCAATGAAGTATAATTAATATATATTATTAAATACTATAAAATTAAGAAATTATAATTTTAAAATATGAAAAATTTTAAAAAATTAGAAAAAGGAATTTTAATAAATATATCAAGGTGGGATGAGGGCAGATTCTACTCCATAAAATCAGGGTAAATGAATTTAGAGGTGATCATTATTTTTTCCCAAATCCGATTTAATTTAAGAAAAGTAAATTTGAACCCGATTGAACTTGTCCATATTTGATATTTTTAAAATATTTTAAAAAATATAATATACTAAGTGCACTAAAAAATGCTAAACTAAAAGTTTTCTAACTGATAACATGATTATTTTGCATGATTTCTTGTATTTAATTCGGTGTATTTCTAAAATTAATCCCTGCTAATTTGCATTTTTATGATTTAATTCTTGTTAGGGATGCAATTGATCGGAAACATGCTGAAAAGGGCTAAATTGAAAGAAAATCATGGAAATTGGGCTAAATTAAAAAGATGGAGGAAGCCAAGGACTCATCAAGCAATTTGACTTTGTAAAAAGCCAAGAATAGAAAATCCTATTTTTAGTTTATTTTATTTTATTTTTAATTTTTATTTAAGATTTTATATTTAATTAGTTAAGCCTATTTTAGTAAATTCATTAGTATAAATAGGGGATGTTTGTATTGGGATAATCATCAATCAATCAATCAATTCTCTCTTTTCCATTCCTATTTGGAGTTGTTTTTCTCTCTTTTCCTATTGCAAATTAGAATAGGATTTCTTTTATTTTCTTTCAAGCCAACGTCCATATTCTGCCAATCCCAATCCATTTTTTGTTTCTTTTCCAAAATTGGTTTAATTACTTTCCAAGTCCCCCTTCCTTCCTAAAATTCCATCATCCTTTACAAAAACCCAAACACTTTCCATCACCTTTAAGCATGAGTAAAATCATGCCACACTAAACCCCTTTCAGCCTTAAGCCGGTATTAACCCCGTCAAAAAACCCGTGAGTTACGAACCCGAGCTATTCAACTCTCGATTTTCGATACTTATTATTTCTTCGGATTAAGAGTATGACTTCGTCAGCTCATAAAGTCAAGTCGTACTAAGTCAAAAAAGACGTCGTTTGAGTTAGCACGACTAGACGTCTGATTGGAATTCGAAAGGATCGATTGTCTAATTGGTCTTCCGTGAACATATTGGCGTGCCAAGTGGGGATTGCTGTTTGGTTCCGTCAAGGGAAATAGTAACCGGATTTAAATGTCCCAATGTTTGAGGGCATTAGTTCGAGCTAGGCTCTTCTAGAACGCAAAGCTGCCGAAGTTCTAAACCACGAACGTTTCGTAGGTTGTCCGATCGGTAAGGGTTAGTTATAGGACGTTCCATAGCTAATTTACACAAGGAAGAGTTGGTTCCCGAGGCGTCCTTGGTAGCTATAACTAGCTTATCGGAAAAGACGAGTTCATCTAATTTCGAGGATCGGGTCAAAGACAGAAAAAATCGTGCTTGAGGCTGAGCTAAGTTTTATCGATTTCTTTTCATACTATTTCAATTTATTTTTCTTATTTAAACTGTTGCTTTTACGTTTTTATTTTACGTATGCATTTGGGTTTAACATTTTACTCCCCCAACGTCGCGGCACGACAATTGCCCGAACACTAACTCAGTCAAGAGATAGACGATTTTCAATAAAACCGGTCTCGTAGGATCGACCCTACCCCTATCTCGCTAAAATTTGCAACTAGGTGTAGGTTTATATTGGTGGAATCGACGGTCATCACTAACACATTAAAGAATATTTATATTAAAAAATATTACCATAAATATAATAAATATTTTATTATATTAAATTTACAAATAAATACAACAAATATTGTATCGTATTAAATATAATTTTTAAAATTTTATATTTTGGTTGAATTATTTAGTTTTTTTAAATTTTGAATAATAAATTTAATTGTTATTGGATTAATGATATAATATAAATATAAAATTATTATTTAATATATATAATTGAAATAATTTTTATAATATTATGTATTCGGCTTGAACCAAATTTTTTTTTTACCAAAACTCGATTCATATATAAAAGGGAATCTAAAATTTTTTGAACATAGTTTGGTTGATTATTTAATTCGGACTAACCATTTCTAGAAATTAATTCCAACGAAAACAAAAAGGCAAATGGTACATGCTTATAAAAATGGTTTATTTTTATTTCTTTTGTGCTTATGAAAATGTTAACACAATGACTATTCTATCGACACTGTCTTCTACTTTTTATATATCTTATTTATCATTCCCTTTTCGCTTATAATAGTATTTTATTAAAAACATGTTTTAAAATCATTTATTTTTATTTCTTTCATCGCTCTCTCTCTCTATATTCCCACTTCAAAGCTCACCGAAACCAAGCACACGAAGCTGTGCTTTGGCTCTCATCCCCTGTTGCCATTACTTTATCATTACCACATGTCAACCCCAGCTCTCAACTCCACAATGCTCCATCCCAATAGCCGAGTTGTTGGCGGAACCGAGAACAGCTGGTGCCGTGCGGTGCTGGGTGGCACTGGCATTGCTGTCTTGGCCTTCCTTATTTCCAAAAACCCTGACCTTTCACGCCTCCGTAGTGCGCTCCACAAGCTACAGAATTCCCACCCCATTCTTAGGTCTAGGCTCCATTACAACCCTGCTTCCAACACTTTCTCCTTCGTTACGTCTCCTTCGCCTTTCATTCAAATCAACTCCTTTAACCATTCCGCAACTTCCACCATCCTCGAAAATCTTTACGGCCAAGAAACCCAGAACGTTACACTCCTTCATTTGATTCTTGAACACGAACTTAACCAAAATTCTTGGCTTGCTTCTCATAATCCGAATAGCCCTTCATTTAGCACCAAAAATGACCTGTTACTCGCCAGTGTTTACGCCTTGCCTGGTGCAAAGTGGGTGGTGGTGCTCCGCCTGCATGCCGCCGCATGTGACAGGACCACGGCGGTGTCATTGCTGCGAGAGTTGCTAACGTTAGTAGGTAGGGAAGAAGAGGAAACGACGCCGCAGAGGGAAGAAAAGGAAACCATGATGAACAAAGGAGAGGTTAGTTTGGCGATCGAAGATCTTATTCCTAAGGGGAAAACCAAGAAAAATGTTTTGGCACGAGGAATCGACATGCTTGGCTACTCTGTTAATTCTTTCAGGCTCACAAATCTAAAGTTCAAAGATGCAAAGTCATCCAGATCCACCCAAGTAGTGAAGTTGCTGATCAACCCTGATGACACCGAGAGGATCTTGACTGTAAGTAATTTAAAAGTTAACAAAAATTTCCCAACATTTGCTGCCTTGTAAAGAAGGCCTTAAAGTTGAAAATTTTCAGGGTTGCAAGGCAAGAGGGATTAAGTTGTGCGGTGCATTAGGAGCAGCTGGGCTGATTGCTGCACACAATTCTAAATGCTGTTCAGATCATCAAAAAAAGAAGTATGGAGTTGTAACACTCACAGATTGCCGCTCCATCCTTCAACCTCCTCTCTCCAATCTCAATTTCGGTAAGCAAAGTTCAAATTGCCAAAAAAAATGTCTTGAAACTCTTCCTATTCAAATGAGTTGTCAAAATCGAAATCTTATGTCATCAGTTATATCATCAAAGCTAGTTTAGACTTGGACTTCAATCATTAAGTTTGTCCTGAAATAGATATTTATGTTGGAGGTTGGCCTTGCTATATGTTTCTGGAGAATCTATCACATGACAATTCATAGCTGACCCGATACCAAGTACTTGGGTTCTTATTCCATATTTGTTTAATAGAAAACCAATAAGGTTCCTCAACTTTTTTTATTAGGAGCAAAAGACCAAACACCCAAGTTGCATTCGATTTGTAATTTACTTCAATGGAACTCTTGAAAATTTATAGGATTTTACCACTCAGCTGTTCTAAACACGCATGCCATCAAAGGAGGAGAGAAGTTGTGGGACTTGGCAAAGAAAACATACTCATCGTTTGCGAACTATAAGAAGTGCAACAAACACTTGTCAGACATGGCAGATTTGAATTTCTTGATGTGCAGGGCCATGGCAAACCCTGGCTTGACTTCCTCTGCATCCTTAAGAACTTCTTTGATATCAGTGTTCGAAGACACCGTGATCGATGAGTCCAATGACCAGCAAAAACTAGTTGGTGTAGAGGACTACATGGGGTGCGCTTCCTGTCACGGCATTGCCCCTTCCATTGCCATTTTCGACACCATCCGTGACGGATGGCTGGATTGCATTTGCGTTTATCCTTCGCCATTGCATTCGAGGGAGCAAATGAAGGAGCTGGTTGATGCTATGAAGTTCATTCTCGTGGATGCAGGGAACAATAATGGTACTGATGAAATAATTAAACCATAGACTATATGAGGCTTATAAATGTCTGTTCTTTAAAGCCTGAGAGCCACCCATGGCCCTCTACAAATCGCGTTTATCCTTCCACATTTACAATTACAGTGTTCCCCTTTCATATCAATTACAGTTCATTGTGGTTGAAGAACATTGTATAGAATTTAAGTTAATGTTTTTAGCCAAAGCAGAAACTGACTATATCAATGTTCTAAGAATGCTTGCATATCCTCGTTATTAGCATTTTTATCTTTCTAATTTAAATTATTATTAATCCGTTAGTTTGATTTTAATTTATTATAGAATATATACTTTATATTATACTTGTTTGAAGGCTGTGCTATTTGTCTAAAATTTAAGAAAGTTTGAAAAAAAATTATTAGGCTTAAAAATGACTTTGGGTTAAGTTAGCTTAAAATGTGAGTTGGGTTCAAGTTTTAATATTTAATGCTTGAGCTCGAATCAGTTTATTTTTGAATATTTCATGTTTGTTTTTATGATTCATGTTCAAGATTTATGGTTGATTTTATTATTAAATTTAAAGCTCATTTTAAGTTTATAATAAGATATATATTTTATATATATTATGTAATTTATATTATATAAAAATTAAATAAGCTAATTATAATGTAAATATTAAAATGTAGGTTAAGTTTTGATATTTTTCTTTAAAAGATGTTTATTATTAGAAATTTAATAAAAGAAAATATATATAATGCATTGATATATAATTTGTAAATGTTAAATAAAAATAAATATGTTTTTAAATAATATGAATAAATTTAAATAGGTTCAAGATAAATATTTGTAAATATTAATGAATTTATCAAAATTTGAGAATTGTAATTCAAACTAAGCTTAAATAATCATGTATGATTTTTAAGAAATTTCACTTTCAAAGACCAACCTAAGAAAAGGCAAAAGGACATATCATCAAATTCGTTCAAACTTTTAGACATAAATGAACTCAAATAATTTGAATAAAATGTTCCTCAAAATTAGAGTAAAGAGAATAAAATTTACTCTATAGTATGAGTATTAAATATTAGGTTTTTTCTTTTATTTTCCTCTTTACAGTAGGAAGGTTTTTAGAATCTTGTTTTGAGTTTTAGGGTGGTTTTGTATGGGTGGTGCGTTTACTTGCAGTTAGTGTAAAAATAGCGGTGGCGGTGAGATTAGATACTATAGCGATACCGTAGCGTGAGACAAAAAATAAGCTAAACACACCGCACCTTACCCAATCGTCCATCCAAACCCACCTTTAGTTTCTAAAAGCTTTGGGGTCTTTGATTCTTCTTTCATGGCAATAGATATTCGTTGTATTGAGGGCTTCATTCTGTTTCTTTTTCCTATTCGTTGAAATTACGGTGTCAATTTTTTCTTAAAAGTTACTATTTCTTCTCGAGGAAAGATTGAATGAAACATGAATGCTATGTTTATCTTGTATCACTTTTCAATTATTTAATGATATTTTAATATTTTTTTCATGTCATTGGTACATAATTTTGATAATTTTTTTAACCCGAACTCGAACCTCGAACCTTTAACCCAAAACTTAATCTTTTAGTTTAAGATTTAGGGTTTCGAGTTTTAAGTTTGGGGTTCAAGGTTCAAGGTTTCAGTTAAATTTTTTTTTATCAAAATTATGTATCAATGACATGAAAAAATTGCTGAAATGTCATTAAATAATTGGGGAATGATACATGATGACATAATGCCCTTGTTTCATATAATCATTTCTCTTATTTGAATTCTGCTTAAGTGCTTTAGTTACGAGTTGTCCTTCTTTCATTGGGTAATGGTGAAGAGTGTCAATCATGCCTTTGTGGTTGTTTTCTTAAGTTGTTTTGAATGCATCAACGTCGATTCTTGAAAAAGAGTGGATGAGTTTCATTATACACATAAATTTGAGTCAAAAATTTATTTGAAAATTTGAATTCAAATTTTATTATTAACTTTGATATATAGTTACAATATTTGGATTTTTTTATTACAGAGAATGTAACCGCCCGATTTAGGGTCTAGTCGGAATAGTGGTTGCGAGACCACAAATTCGAGGTAGAAATATGTGTTTTATAGCTTTTATGAGGCCTATAGCATGTTTTCATAATTGTGTAAAAATTTCATGAAGAAATTTTATTAATTAGTGATTAATTTGTCCATTAGGACTAAATTGCAATGATTGGAAAATATGAGATTCTAGAAGGTTTATGTATGAAATAGAATTAGAAAAATTATTAGAGGTCCTTATTTAGCAATTAGACCATTATATGTATGATGGATAAAAATGAGCATGGGAAGGAAAAATCTTAGGGTTATTTTGGTGGAAAAAAGAAGTCAAAATTGTGTCCATCTTCTTCCCCCATGGCCGAAAATCACTAAAGAAGACATAGCTAGGTTTGTTCATCTTCCAAGCTTAATTGTAAGTACCTTCTAGCCCCGTTTTTAATGTTCTTCGTATTTTTAAGATCCTCGTAGCTCGATTTAGCTATTTCTAGCTATATTCTGAGCTAAGGTTTATGTTTAAAAATTTATCCATGTATAACATGCTTGTATTTTGATGATTTATGGAAGCATATGAATGTTTGATGTATGATAAACATCTTTTTCCAAGTGATTTTCATGAAAAATGTATAAAATGACCAAATTGTAGAAGTTATAAAAATGGTCATACATGAGTGAAATAGAGAAAATTGGAGGCTGATGTAGTTAAGAATATGGTTTGGCTAGGCTTAAAATACAAGAAAGTTGAATAGAAATCATTTTACGAGCCTAGGGGAAAAAGTGTAATTATGTGAAAGTTTAAGGGCAAAATCATAATTTTTCCAAAGTATGATTCATGGGTCAATTTAATCAATGTGAGTATTAAACAAATGAAATTATTATTATAGATCAAGAAACACGAAGACCAGACTGAAACCGGGGCAAGAACAAGGTTGTGGACTAAATCGAGTAGCTACACACATTTTGAATACCGAGGTAAGTTTGTGTGAAATTTAAGTTACATTATGTTTTTATATTCTTAATTGCTTGATATTATGAAAAATGAATATGATTTCTATGAAAACTGGCTAATGATACCTTGATGAGATTATAATGAGATCGTGTTAAATTGAGGTCCCAGTTGAATATTGATAAACCATAATTTATATATATTTTAACCCCATGCTTGGCTTATTTTTGAATGAATTTTCATTAGATTTGATGAATTCGATGCTCCTAATCCCTTAATTTCATTTTTTACACTCAGGAGAGCTTAGGGAGTCGAAAAGAACGATAAACGGGCCAAAATGGGACAAAATGGGCCTACCTTAGAAATCAACACGGCTTGGACTGTCAAACATGGCTGTGTGTTATGAGCAAAATCGAACACAGCCTGGATAAATGTACACGAGAAGACCACACGGCCGTGTGTGGCGAGTAGAAGCGAGCACGGTCTAAGAAATCGAATATGGGCGTGTCACACGGGCGTGTCCCTGCCGTATCAAAGTTTAATTCTATTCGGAATAGGCTACTTGTGGGCCAAGAGAGGTGTTCCAAAGCCTATATAAACACCCTAAGGGGCAACCTAAACGAGGAGGCCGAGTAGAAGGCAGAAAATACTCGAAGACAGCCATCGGGAGCAGCTCGGAAGAAGGATCTCCATCAAGACTGAAAATCTCCCATCAAGTTCTTATGTTTTGTTGTTTTCCCTATTTTAATATGTTTCCCTCTATCAGTATGAACTAAATCCCTTAAATACCTAAGGGGGTGAAGGCTAAGACGGATCTTATTATTATTTGATTTACAAGATAAACACTTGCTCTTATTCTTAATTGTGAGTAATTATTATTGTGTTGATAATTCAGGTTATTAATTCAAGTCGAATGTGCTTATTCAGAGGAAGTCCCTGTTTAAGAGTAGATCAACACAATTAAGCGGAGTTGATTGCAACCCTAGAAATAGGGAGACAAAAATCTGTCGGATTAGAGTCAAATCTAATAAGGGAATCCATAGATCGAGTTAATGCGACAATAGGAGTTTTAATTAGAAAGAAATTTCAATTAATCAACCTAGAGTTAGTTGTTTTTAGTCTTGAAAGAGATATTAACATAATTTAGGGATTTCTACAGATTAAGTCAAGTGAATAAATCGTATGAATCAAAAGTAATAAGTGAAGTCTAGGTGGATTCTTCCTTAGGTATTGCCTCTCTCATAAAGTTGTCTAAAAGTATTTTCTCAATTCGTTCTCTGTCGTATTTTTAATTTAATTTTAGTTTAAAAGAAATCACTCCAATTCTTAGGCTAGATAACAAAAAGATAGTAATTACTAGTACTCTTGGTCCTTGTGGATACGATATTACCGGTTTTACCATAACTATACTATTAAACGATAGGTGCGCTTGCCTTTATTGTTATCGTAGTTAGTTAGAGACACATCAAGTTTTTGATGCCGTTGCCGGGGACTAAGATATTAGGAACGCTAAATTTTCATTACTTTAGTTATTCTTATTTTACTGCAATTTAATTTTACTTTTTATTTTATTTTTACTTTTCTAATTTTTCTTTCTTTGCTTCTGGTAGGAACTTTTAGTTTATAACTAGAAGGAACCCGTCAGTACCATTACTTTTTGACAGTGATATAGAAGGTACCGCTCGCAGAAACTGAAGAGAAATAAGACGAAGTCTACAATACATAGAAGAAGAGCAAGAAAATGAAACCAATACTACCAAAGAGATGGCCGACAATAATCCGCTACCTCCTGTGGTTGCCGCAAACCTGGTAAATCAAAATCTTGCTCCTCATACTATGTATGATTATGCTAAACCTAATTTAATAGGAACTAAATCAAGTATTGTTAGACCTGCTGTTGCTATAAATAATTTTGAACTGAAACCTAACACTATTCAGATAATTTAGCAATTTGTTCAGTTTGATGGTTTGTAGGATGAGGATCCAAACAATCACTTGGCAAATTTTCTGGAATTCTACGACACTTTCAAAATAAATAACGTTTTTGATGATGCCATTCGCCTTCGGTTGTTTCCTTTCTCGTTGAAGAATAAAGCCAAACAGTGGTTGAACTCGTTACCATAAGGATCAATCACTACATGGGAACAAATGACTGAAAATTTTTTACTTAAATATTTTTCACGGCTAAAACAGCTAAGTTGAGGAATGATATCTCTTCTTTTGTGCAGATGGATTTAGAAACACTTTACGATGCATGAGAGAGATACAAGGACCTACTGAGAAGGTGCCCTCACCATGGGTTACCATTATGGTTCTGTGTTCAAACCTTTTACAATGGTGTGAATCCTCAACTAGGCGATTGATTGATGCACGGCACGCCGGTACACTAAACAATAAAACACCTGAGGCTGTTTACGAATTCATTGAAGAGATGTCACTGAATAACTATCAGTGGCAAGTTATGAGGACGAAGTGAGCAAAAGCTGCCAGTGTTTTCAACTTCGACGCAGTTACCATGCTATCAAACCAGGTAGAGCTTTCAAGTAAAAAGATTGATGGTTTGTGTGGTTCTTCATAGGTACATCCAGTAATGCAGTGCGATACGAATGGAGTAGGAATGAACAATACAGAATATCCACCCTACAACCCTGGCATGGAAAGCGAACAAATGAACTATATGGGTAATAATTCTAGACCTCTGAATAATTCATATAGTAACACTTACAATCTAGGTTGGAGGAACCACCCAAACTTCTCATGGGGTGGTCAAGGAAATTAGAGACAACGACCTCCTTCCAGGCTTTCAACAGCAACCTTACCCACAAGAGAAGAAGATGAATCTTGAGGAGATGCTAACAAAGTTCATCGCGGTGTCAAAAACCCGTTTCCAAAACATTGAAGCAGCACTAAAAATCAACAAGCATCGATTCAAGGGCTCGAGAACCAAATAGGACAACTTACTAAGCTCATATCTGAATGGCCACAAGGCAGCCTGCCAAGCAACACTGAAACTAACCCAATGGAGCAACTCCATGCCATCACAGTGTGCGGTGAAAAAGGGTTAGACAGACCAAACCCAAGGCAAAAGAACGTGGTAGATAAATGTAAGGTTGAGGTAAGCCATAATAAACCAAAACTGGTAAGTACAGAGTATAAACCTCATGTGTCATACCTTAACGCGACAAAGAAAGACTGTACAGATGAACAATTCGGTAAATTTCTTAAACTTCTAAAGAAATTACATATTAACTTACCATTTATTAAAGCTCTTTCGCAGATGCCCAATTCAAAAAAAATTTTAAAAGAGTTTTTGACAAACAAACGAAAGGTAGACGATGCGTCGCATGTAAAGCTAAATACAGTCTGCTCAGCTATTTTATAGAATAAACTACCCGATAAATTAAAGGATCTAGGGAGTTTTACTATTTCTTGTTTAATTGGTAGTTTAGATGTTAATAATACCTTAGTTGATTTAGGGGCGAGTATTAAGGTCATGCCCTATAAAATGTAGTTTGTCACTCCCTTACCTTACTGACAGATTCGGCCTCCAATCACCAAAGTTCGGCACACCCTAGTGATGTTTAAGGATTGCGGCTACCTCACCATTATAGAACAAGAAAAGAGTTTAAGACTTGGATTTATAACAAATGGGGAAATAGAAGAGAAGTGGGATTTTGGCATTTACCCAAATCAATCGAGAGAAAAAAAAAGAATGAAAAGTTATACTTACCAGGAGATTCGGCTATAACCCAAAAGAAAGAATAGCTTTTGGCACTTTAAAGAGAATGAGAACACGTAAGAAGAGAAGAAAATAGACTAAGGGTATTCGGCCAATCACTTTTAAAGGAAGAGAAGAGAACTCAATAAGGTTTTGGCTTTTCAAAACAATGGAAAGATGGAGAAGAAAGTGGATTAGAAGAAGGAAGAAAGATGAAACAGAGAGAGTTGTTTTCGGCTTTTGAACAAAATGGGAGAAGGGAAGTGAAGCAAAGATGGATTCAGCAAGGTAGGAGGTTTCGGCTAACTATGAATGAACCGAAAGAGAAAAGGATAGAATGGCTATCAAGTTTCAGCTCTTGAAGAGGAATGGCAAGGTTGGTTCAGCCAATTACCAAAATTGCCGCAAGAGAAAAGAAAGAGATGCCAATGAGGTTTCGATTTTTTCTTTGTTCCAAACGAAAATGAAGAAGCCTCCTAAGCTAGCTGAAAAATACACTCTTACTTGGCTATTGAGATTCGGCACTCCCCTAGCTTCCCAAACCGATTACACCTCCCCCCCCACAGTCCAACTTTTGGCCAACACCTCAAGACTCCCATCCACTCATACTCAAACACTTATCGTCCCCCTCATCCCTCCTTGAATTCCTCTTATCCAGTCATTCAAACAAGTTTGAATGAGTCCTACACCTATCACTTAAAGTTAGCTTAATCCATATCCTTTCAACAAAGTCCTACTTGAGCACACCTCTTCCCACATTGGCATAAAAAATAATAGGCAGAAAAGGGATTTCTGCAGCTCGAACCTGAACTCTCCTTTCCTACATGTATGGCGTTACCAACCAAGCACCTTATTGGCGCCTCCTCACACTTTGCCACTAGGTTGTTTGTATCACAACCTTCCAATATATTCTTTAACCCCTAACTCTCCTAGCTCCCTCTTTCGACGCACTAAAACAAAATTTTTGGCCATGACCCAGGCCTAACCCGAGGTCATGCCTAGACCCCAAAACATGCTAAACTAGCACAGTAGCATACTGTCACATTCAAACACAAGCAAAATGCAGAGACCCCATTTTAAGGATGCTACAACTAGCAACATAGGAGTGTGTCGATCCAACATCTATCAAAGCAGTATAAGGCAATCTAAAAATTAAGAACGTACCGGTTATGACGTCCGGTGTGTCGCCCTCCTCTCAACGCCTCACAGCATAGACCAATCCAGGCTGTCTTGCATCAGCATTCCGGTACCTTTGCCCGGTGCTTCATGACCTCGACCAAAGCCATTACCTCTCCTGGCCGGACCGTGACCCCTCTGTGGTTGCTGGCCATCCCTCCTGAATCGTGTACCTCCCAGACCCTCAGACTGGATCCTAGCTGACCCCTACGGACAATCCCTTACCCAGTGCCCCATTGACTCACACTCGAAACACCCTCTGTTTTCGGTCCAACACTCTCCCGAATGAGACTTCCCATACTGAGCACACCGTGGCGGCCACTAGGTAGTAGCAGCAGACTTTTCAGCTTAACTCGACCCACTATATCTAGCCCTTTTCTGCGAATTCTCGGCAGACCCTGATGACCCAAAACTCCTCTTAATCCAACTCCGATCCTGATTCCGTCTCACCGACTGTTTCACCTCCTCCACAATCTTGGCCTTCTCCACCAAGACCGTAAATTCTCTCTCCTACTGTGGAGCAATCAACATTCGCAACTCATCTCTCAGCCCTTCCTCAAACCTAACACAGCGATTCGTGTTCCGTTGCCACGATACCCCTAGCATAACGACTCAGCCAAAGGAACTCCGCCTCATATTTCGATACTGACTTATTCCCTTGAACCAGATTCAAGAACGCCTTCCGTTGCGTATCTATATAACTAGACCCAACATACTTCCTCTGATAAGCTGCCTTAAAGAAATCCCAAGTGATGTCGTCAACTGTCGCACCATCCCGGACCGTGAGCCACCACTGATAAGACTCATCCCGGAGAAGAGACACTATCCCCTTCAACTTTTCCTCAACCGTAAAGTCCAAATCGTCCATTATACGTTCAGTCACCTCAAGCCAGTACTCAGCTGTATTGGGAGCCACACTAGAAACACCCCGAAACACCTCCGCTCCATTGGCTCAGAATCGCTCAGACACAAATTTTTAAACCCCCGTACCCCCACCAACTCTAGCTACTCTTTCTAAAACTCAAGGATGGCTACGACACCGCATCATCACCACTTGTCTGATCCTGGAACTCAGCGCCCACAGCTGGCGGCGGTCGTACCTCATCCTCTGACCCATGACCAGACCCTACTGGTTCGGACACAGTCATCCTACCTCTACCACACCCACGCGTATTACGCCCACGCACTTGAGTGCTCATGTCTACGAATTAATCTGATTTAAGAATTTTATGCATTAGCTTTCTTCCACTGTTATTACAGCACAATTTTATGAATAACTTAGAGTTGTTCTCGTAAGTTCATACAATCCTATGGGCTTCAGTCTCTAAAGTGGATTCCTATTACTAGCACCCATAACACAACTATTTAAACCATGCAATCAGCAGTTAGGGGATTTACCGTTACAGATTGGTGCTGGAGACTCAGGTGCCATGCTTCTCAAAATATATATTTTCCCTCAAAGTTATTTCACAAACCCTTTATTAAAAATATTTTGGGCCTCGAGCCCACAACTGAACTTTTGAACTGGGCTCTGATACCAAAATTGTAACATCCCAAACCCGATCAAAACACTACGATCGAATCTGGCATGTCACAGAGAAAGCTTGCTTTTGATAAAACCAGTTGTTGACTTAAGTTGAAAAAAAAACGTCTTGTTTTATGGAAATCGAAGTTGGTTTGAATCAATCGCTTAAATCGTTTCGAATTTTCTTTTTAAAGAGAATCGAGTTAACTTGTTGATATTATAAGTTCGTCATTTACTCGATGGTAAAGTTTTAGAAAATCTCAAAAATCCATTAAGGTTTGTGAAAACATTCATTTTATTGACTCTTTTCTATTTTAAACATGCTTTAATGTTTAACGCAAATTCAAAGGTTGTCCACGAAATAAATAATCCCGAAATAAAAATTTAAATGGCCTTATTACAACTAAAACCAAATTTAATGGAAATTAAGTTGAAGTAATAATTTAAAACAGAACCCGAAATATCGTGCATGGCCACCTCGAGTCCGTCCCGGCTCCACATCCGCGATCTAAGAATCATCTGCAAAATGCAAAAAGGAGAGGTGAGTCACTGAGACTCGATGTATAAATCTCCATCCTACGGATATAAGCCCTTACACAGTTTCATAAGTAATTAAGTATGCCATGCAACCTAAACCTAGCCATCCAAACTCCTGTGTCTACCCCGTGTGGTCAAAACCACTGGTGACCGAAGTCACAATTAATTTATGGGTGGTCAAAACCACTGGTAACCGAGGTCACAAATAATGTATGTGTGGTCAAAACCACCGAGACTTCGTCATAATATCATAATAAGCGGGCCAACCCAATCGTGTGGTCAAAACCACCGTGACAATCAAATCATACTTTTCCTTCCTTTCATCACCCATTTTATGAACATGCTTTTCATGGCAAAATAATCATGCTTAATATTGTAAATAACATAACCCGCATATGCAACCTTAACCGAGGCATTTAACGTTAACCAAATCAGAATGGACTTACCCAGAGTCCTCGCTTATACCCACAAGGGTAACACATCGATTTTCACAGTTATTCCGGCTTTTGTTAAATAATACAATAATATCAAATTAACTTACGAAGTGTGTAGGAGTTACACACCTGATTACTCGCAAGACTACACTTTCTACGTCGACACTGTCATTAATCGACACTACTGCTATCTGTCTACTCTCCTGTTCGATGCTGGTCCACACCCTGGTGGCCAATCGCGAACCGCAGATACAGCCCTCTTCTTGAACTTAGGGGCTGGGGTCTGAGATCCAACCCCTCCTACCGCCTGGTTAGCCTTCGAGCCCATAACACACCTTAGTCACTATCTCAAGTTAAAGCAACGAAATAACAACTAATAGAGACACAAAACTCGAATGAATAGGTCCCTTACCTAAGTCGATCAATCCCAAAGATCAAAATCTAATCCACGAACCGAGCTATTCTCAAGAATCCAAACACATGCGACACTCCCCTTCCTAAAATCTGCCAAACATATCACTATTAAGCAAATAGCCATTCGGCTTTGGTCAAAAGATCCCTAAAGAGATACGCAACATACAAGGAATCACCCTCGCTTCTTACCTTAACCTGACAAATTTGATCACCCTCTAGCAAGAATCGGCAAGGCTTGAAACAAGAGAGAATCCAATGAGAAACCAAAAATAGAAATACAATCTTCAAAGAAATGCTTAGGAGTTTGGCTTTTATGCCTGTAACAATCGAAAGAGAAAAGAATTGAAATGAGAGAGTTAGAGAGATTGGCCAAAGGCCAAGAACTTACCCAAATTTCGGAAGCATTCAACTATGCACAGAGAAAGATGAAATCGAAGGGGAAACTTTTAGCAAATGGTATTCGGCCAAACACAAAAGAAGTAAAAAGAGAAATAATGAAAAGAGGTTTTAGGAGGGGTTTCAGTTTTGGGGATTAAAGAGAAGAGAAAAGGTTTAGGTGTTTCAGCACAAGAGAGTTTCGGAGAAGAAAAAGAAATCGAAAGAGAGGGAGGAGTGTTAATTCCGATTTTAGAATAGAGATGGAGTTAAAGAGTTGAGAGAATTTGGCTTTGGCTTCAGAGAGAAAAGAATAGAACAACCAAAATGCAAAAAGAGGGAAAAATGAGAGATGTAGAAGTGGTTCAATTCGGCACCAAAAGAAAATAAAAGAACAAAGCCCCAAGATGCTTCCAACTAGCCAAATATACACACTCCCTAAAGCACATTCGGCCACCACCCCCCCAAAGCACTCAACCGATTGCTCCCCTCCCAACCAGAGTTCAAGATTCGGCCAACTCTAAGCTCCCATGCCCATCTCCACAAATTCCTCCTAGCCACTCATTCAAATCGGTTTGAATGATTGAAATCCATACATTTTCTCTTCTCCATCAATTCAAATGTGTTGACTCCTTCAACACATATCCACCAGTGTCCACCTTATGCACAACTCTCCCTTGTCCTGTAGTAAAAAAGAATGCCCAAAAGGAGATTCTCGCAGCTCGAACCAAGGCTCCTTCTACTCCCTGTGGCGTCACTTCCCCAAGCCCTAAGTAGCGCCTCCTTGTCACTTTACCAAGGCCTCTCTTGCGACACAATCTACCACCAATTACCCTTAACTTCTAGCTCAAACAACTCCTCACTTCTAGAAGCCCAAAACGTAACTTTCAAGAAAACTCAGGCCTTTCCCTGGCTCATGCCTAGACCCTAAAATAGCCCAAACTAACATGACAACTAAACTAACTACATGCAACAGATAAAATGCAGAGGCCCCGATTTAAGGATGTTACACTATCAGCTCATCTGGGGGTTCCTTCGGTATTTCTTCGTGTGGTTTCAATTTCTCTTTAAAGTGTGTCTTCCACTCTTCTAGTTTGTAGACCTTAAGGCTTCATTCCTCATGTAATTATTCTTTATTGGCACGAGGTCTATGATTTAGCTCAGGTTTGTGGCTTCGTGGTGTTTCCTGTGATGAAGGTTGAACAAATTTGTTATCAACTGAATTTACTTTCTCACCTTCATCAGTCGATGTTCTGGCCTAGTTAAGAGCTTGTAGACTGATTGATTCTTCACCTATACGAAGAATGAGTTCTCCAATACCAACATCAATTTTAGTCCTGACAGTTGCTAGAAAGGGTCTTCCTAAAATTAAAGGAATCGAATTGTTCTTATCCATGTCTAAAACGACAAAGTCTACTGGGAATACGAATTTATCAATTTTGATTAGAACATTTTCTATTATACCCCTAGGAATTCTGATAGTTTTATCAGTTAATTGAATGCTCATCCTAGTTTGTCTGGGTTTCCTTAGACCTAGTTGTTTAAACATTTTATAAGGCATAACATTGATGCTTGCCCCTAAATCAGCTAAAGCATTATCAATAGATAAACTACCAATTAAACATGGAATTGTAAAACTCCCTGGATCTTTTAATTTCTGTGGCAGTTTATTTTGTAGAATTGCTGAGCACATTGCGTTTAGCTCCACATGCGATGCCTCGTCTTGCTTCCGTTTGTTTGTCAACAGCTCTTTTAAAAATTTTCTATAATCGGGTATCTATGAAAGAGCTTCGAGAAATGGTAAGTTAATATGTAATTTATTTAAAATTTTAAGAAACTTATCAAACTGTTCCTCTGTGTTGTCTTTCTTCATTGCTTCGGAATATAGTATACGAGGTTGGTACTCTGTATTTGCCGATTTTGGTATTTCATGGCTCACCTCAACCTTACCTTCACTTACCACAGGTTCTTCCCTTGGGTTTGGTTCGTCTAACCCTTCACTATTTTGGGCGGTGATGGCTTGAATTTGTTCCTTTGGGTTAGATTCAGTGTTGCTTGGTAAAATACCTTGTGGTCTTTTTGAGATCGGCTTAGCAAGCTAACCTATTTGATTCTCGAGCCCTTGAGTTGATTCTTGCTGATTTTTAAGCACTATTTCAGTGTTCGAGATAAATTTCATTAGCATCTCCTCAAGGTTCGGCTTTGTTTCTTGCTGGTGAGGTGGTTGTTGAAAACCTGAAGGAAGTTGCGGTCTTTGATTACCTTGACTTTCCTACGATAAATTGGGATGGTACCTCCAACCTGCATTATAAGTGTTAGTATAAAAATTATTTTGAGGTCTAAAATAATTACCCATATAGTTGACTTGTTCGTTCTCCATACCATGTCCGTAGGGTGGGTACTCAGGATTCGCCACGCCTCCACCTGTTTCGTTCTTTATGCCATGGTTGTAGGGTGGGTATTCTGTATTGCTCATCCTTCCTCCATTTATATCGCACTGCATCACTAGATGTACCTGTGTAGAGCTACACAAACTAGAAATTTTCTTACTTAAAAGCTCTATCTGGTTTTTGTTGAAGACACTGTCGGCTTTTGTTGGCGTTGTCCTCATAACTTGCCACTGATAGTTATTTAGTGCCATCTCTTATTACCTAAAATTATCTGCCAAAACCGAATAAAATAAAAATTAGCAAACTAAAAAATAAAAAATTAAATTGCAAAAAATAAAAAATAAATAAAAAATGGCTAAAGTAATAAAAATTAAGCTTTCTTAATATTTCAGTTATCCGGCAACGGCGCCAAAAACTTGATCGTTGTTTTGTCGAGTTTTAAAATTTATAAAAAGAGAATGATCGAACCTGGAAACTAACTCTGACATTGACTTAAGGAAAGTGCACCTATCGAACAGTAGTATAGCTTAGGCAAGACCGGATTGTCGAACCCAAAGGAACTAAAAGTACTAATACTAACTTTCTTTTTATTATCTAGCCTAAAATAAGTGAAGTTGCTGTTTAATCTAAATTTAACTAACTACTAAGCTAAAGGCGCAAAGACAAAAAGAATGAATTGGGGAAATACTATAGGGAAAACTCAGTTGATTAAGACGATACCCTTAGGAAGAATCCACCTAGACTTCACTTGTTATCTAACACTGAACCAGACGATTTATTCACTTGACTTGATCCGTAAGATTTCCTAATTTATATTAAACCCTCTCTCGTGGTGAATAACGTCTAACCTTAGGTTGATTAATTGAAATCTATTTCTAATTAAAACCCCTAGAATCGCATTAACTCTATCTATGGACTCTCATATTAGGTTTCACCCTAATCCGACAAAATCTCGTCACCCTATCTCTAGGCACGCGATCAACTCCACTTAATTATGCTAGATCTACTCTTAGATAGGGACTTTTGCTCCACCACCTAAGCACATTCAACTTGAATCAATATCCCGAAAATATTAACACAAGAATTAAGCACACATAATTAAGAACAAATCAAATATTTATCATATAGTTCAAAAAACAATAACAAGATCCGTCTTAGGTTTCATCCCCTTCAAGTATCTGAAGGGTTTAGTTCATAATAATAAAAGAAAACATCTCAGAAGAAAAGATAAAACAAAACATAAGAAATCCCTAAAACTCCCTAAAGGAATTAAAGGAGAGATCCATCGTCTTGAGTAGAATCCTGGCTTCTTGAGATGGATCAACTGGCTATGTTCGAGTGATTCCCACAAATCTGACCTTTCTGGCTCGGCTCCTTGGCCTAGTTGATCGCCAAAAACCCTGGCAGAAGGTTTCTGCCGAACTCCCCCTTTAAGTTGCCCCCTTGGGTGTTTATATAGACTTTGAGATGCCTTACTTGGCCCCTAAGTATCCTAGTTCAAGTAGAATTCCTACTAGGTTGTTTGAATAGGCTTTGGAATGTGTTTCTTTGCCTTCAAGTATCCAAATCCGAGTAAAAATCCTCTTGGCTGCGGTAGGGACACGCCCATGGCACACGCTTGTGTGAATCGATTTCAGGTCGTGGTCGAGTCTGGTGAAGAGACACGCCTGTCTGTTTTAGGGTCCAGGCCGTGTTCTAGTAATTTAATGAGGCACGGTCGTGTGGTCTTGGGCCTAGGCCGTTTTGATTTCTTATTTGGCCCAATTTGGTCCATTTTAGGTCCGTTTCTCGTTCTTTTCATCTCTAGGTGCTTTCCTGAGGATAAAGCATGAAAAGAAAGGATTAAGAGCACCTTTTTACATAAATCAAGGGGTAAATCATCCAAAAGTATGCTAAATGTGGGATTAAAATATGTTACTTTTACGGTTTATCAGGTACCGATACTTTCTTTTGATATCGATACCATTTTAGCATTCTGCTTTGCAAAATTTTGATTGAAAAACGTAATATATCGATACCTCATCTAACGTATCGATACGTTAATGCCAAATATGTCAAAATCCTTTATTTTGGTTCCTTTTCATGCCCAAATCCTCAACCTATGCATTTAGTGCCTAGAAGCACTTTAGAAACTTGTTCAAAATCATGACCAAACATGCTTCAAACTTTCATTGTACAACCCTAACATCATACAAATCAATATTGCATCTCCTGGAACCAGTTCACAACAATACATACCAATTCCAAATTAACCAACTTTCATACATCAGTACAAGCCTTAAACTTGTTATTTTTAATATGTAACTTTCTCACCATTCATACTTGTATTAACATATCATGCTAACATCATAGTCATGCCAAAATACTACCACAATGTTCCATTCAAGTGATACATGAACGACCATCATCAAATACACAAATTCATATATCCATTACCAAACCAAGATTAAGCATTAATCAAGACACAAATTAACACTACCAACCAAAGTAAGTACATACATAACCCTATATACATGCCACAAAACCAAGATTACAATGGCCAAAAAGCTACCGAAACGATGGTGGGATAGTATGATCTTCAAGTTGATTTGTCTAACACATTTTGCAAGTCGACAATCTACAGAAAAGGAAAAAAAACTAGGTAAGCATTTTGAATGTTTAGTAAGTTCATATGGAAATAACTTAACATACCTTGACATTTCAACTAGTTTAAGTATTTGAAACATAATTGTACAGAATATGACATTCCTTTGGCATCCTTGTGCATACATACACACTTCATAAAATCACCAATAGGTTAGTCCATTAATACAACAAGATCATAGTACTCAATTTATATACAAGTACAACCATGCCATCTCATATCATGCTATTCAACTTTTCTCATTTTGTAAACATATCAATTTAATAACATGATACAATTAAGCCCGATATAACATTTTACAATAACAAGGTAAGTTCAATGTATAACAAAATAATATATTATTCAATATATTACCATACATATAAATTCCACAATTCAATACCATTTGTATCATTTATTCAACGTATAACCATTTAAGCATGAGACTCGTATCATTTCACTATCATTTCTCTTATCCATTAATTCAGTAGCCCAATGGACTATAATAATAGATTTGGATACACGGGTAACTACACCATACCAGATTGCTCATAAGAGCTCAAACTACAACACACTAGGGCAGCGAAGTGCAAAGCATGTAGGCACAATGTAATCAGTAACAATCCATCCTTCTACCACACATGTATAACTTGGTAACCTGCAACAAATGCTGGATTTCGATATAATCAGTAATATCTTTGTACCATCATAGATATCCCATACAACGCGCAAATAACCCTATTGGCATGTCAATTGTATCCTATCCTTTAATACGTTCAAGCGGGAACTTATACCATATATAATTCATTCACTTAACTATATCATAGTTAAATAATTATCATTCAAGTATATCAACTTTCCATATCCATTCAAAACATTGTATTCATTCATAATAATATTTTTCATACTATACGATTTAGTCCATAGATGCCAAAATCATCAAATTATATTTAACTATACTAAAAGACATTACAATATAACACACACAAAAAACATTATAATATAGATCAAACATAACATAAACAACCTAGCAAAAATAACAACAAACAAAGTGTCGGGACTAATTACAATTTTTCCTTTTCTACGATTATCTTCTAATTAATTCAATTCCCAATATATAATAATTAATTTCAATTTATCAATAACAACCTATTATAAATATATATCAATTCAATTTCATTTTAGATGTCACCTAAAATTTTTATTTTATTCAATTTTTCCTTAAAGCTAAAATAGTCATAACTTTCAAATTTGAGTCTTGATTTTGAAACTAATCTCAATTTCATCTTTATAGAACCCTCTATTATCAATAATCACATAAATTTCATGCCAATTTTAAAATACTTACACTTTAGTCCATATGTTCAGAACTAGTAATTTTCACTTTATAAACTAGTCATTTTTCATATCTAAACTTAAAATCTAACAACTTAGTAGCAAAAGCTTTAAAATTCCATAATGGAAACTTTTGAAAACTTTTGAAAACTTTAACAATTTCACAAATTGGTACATGAGTTGGTTAAATCAAGCAACTAAGACTTCAAAAACATAAAAATTACAAGAAAATGACTTAATTTACTTAACAAATTGAAGGGCCTAATGTTGAGTACATAAAAGAATGGTTTCCTATGTTTGTAACGTTAATGGTGTTAATAAAAAAAAGGGTTAAGGGCTCGAACCCAAAAACCCATAAACGTTGAAGGTATTTTCAATAATTATGCTTTAATTAACTTATAATTAATCATAAGTTTAATTAATTAGTAATTAATTAACATTAACCTTACTTAACAAATTTTAGTGGGTGATAGTTGGCTATCACCACCGTTTGGCCATTTAATAATGACATATTTATTCATTTGGTCCTCTTATTAAATAAAATTTCATAGTGATTAACTTTTATCGCTTTTACACTTTAGTTCTTGTACCTTAATTAGTCACTAATTTGGTAAAATTATTTATCCAAAATTTAATTCATCTATACAAAAACTCTGTAAATGTAACACCCTAAACCTGTATCTATCGCCTGAATAGGGTTACGAAGCATTATCAGACTTACAACTCAATCAATCAAACATTTCATAAACATTCCTCTTCCAATTAAAGTTTGCATTAATAAAATTCATATGGTCTCAATTACAAGCCCTCAAGACCCAAAATGATCATTAAAATTAGTTTAGGTTTAAACTGGGTACTTAAGAAATTTTTCAGAAAACATGTAAATTTTTCAAAGAACCAGGGGATACACGCCCGTGTGGCTAGGCCGTGTGGACATTCGATGTGAGGCACACGGTCATGCCCAAGCCCATGTCCATACTCGTGTAACTCTCTAACTTGGGTCACAGCCAGCCACACACCCGTGTGCTAGGCCGTGTGAACAATGTAAAATTCACAATTTAGGTGCAGGGGTCACACGGCCAAGTCACACACCCGTGTGCTAGGACGTCTGTTACACACGGTTAAGACACACACCCGTGTGAAAATACCTGAGCATTTTGATTCTACATTCTAAGGATACAGGGGACACATGGCCAAACCGCAAGCCCGTGCGCATGACCGTATGTCACACACTGTTGAGGCACAAGCCCGTGTGGACAAAAATAGGTTATTTTCCAAGCCTTATTTCTCACCCAATTAGCTACCAACCTAATTTCAACCATATGCATATAACCATAATATAATATGAAACACCCCAAACCCGGCCCACAAGCCCTGACTGGACCTGGCATGCTTCTAGGAAAAACCATTCGAATCTTATTTGAGCTTCGCCAAAAACTTGTGTGTTTTTGAAAACAGTTGATTTGGGTTGGGTTCAAAATTAAAACCCGTGTTGATTAGGTGTCAAAACAATTAATATTTATATTTAAGAAAAATTAACTTTAACTTCAAATCGATAAATGTCGTATCATACTAAGTAGTTTAAATGCATGCATAGACAATTTAATACTTATGGCCTTGTTACATCAAATAAAACCCGAAATAATTCAAAACTTAAAAAAAATAAACTAATAAAAATAAACAGTCTCTGAGTTATGCATGGCCACCACTGAGCTCCTGCCGACCCGGTCCATCTACTGAGTGTCACCTGAAAAATAATCCCACAACGGGGTGAGTCAAACAGACTCAATGTGTACAACCAACACAAGTCTCAATTAATTCAGGCATGTCAATTCATACATAATATACACATATAAATCATGATGCAAACCCGAACCCAAGCCTAGATAACCATCCGCTACACATCATCCAGTACCAACCATCACACCGTAGGGACTACTAAGTCGACCTCCATCCGCTATACACCATCAAGGCGTCATCTGCAATCGACGTGCTCATCACCCTTATAAAATTCATGGCATAGCCACCAGATAATTATTTTGTGACATAAGTCACCACATTTAGATTTCGTGACATAAGTCACCACATTCAAATTACGTGACATAAGTCACCACATTCAGATATTAGGGTATAAAACCACCAATTCACTTCCCCTTTACATATCACCCATATGCCCCATGTCAAACAAATCATGCAATATCATGCCTTATTTCACATTCTTATCACTATTGACATTATCATATCATACTCATAGTAGGAGTGGGTAAACATACCTGAGTACTTTGTACCATTGCAAGATACTCTTAGCCACATCTTAACATATTCTTAATAACATATTTATCAAAACATAGCCGTAAATTAATTAAGGCTTAGTGTGGGGTACACACCTGATTTACTTAGCAAGTTTACTGAAAATCCTGAAAACCCGATCTAGCGTCCTAGATCCCTAGTTCCTACATTCGGCCAACCCTACACATGTTAGCAAAGAGCCATTCGGCTAACTAGCCAAATCCCGAAGGAAACGTGACCGAAATCTTACCTTGCTTGCCAATTTGAGTACTCCTCAAATCCCGAAAACTTGTGATGACTCCTCTTGCAATCGGCTAGCACTCAATCACTGAACAGGTTAGCTTTCGGCTTTTGAAAAACATACGAAACAGATCTATAACATTAACTATAGCCTTGGCCGATTATTATGTCCACTCACCTTGTGGATTTAAATCCCGGAAACTGTCTCTTGCTCCTTGAGTAATCGAAAACCCTGCCTACCAATTGTTAGAATCAGCTATACACAATGAATCTATGGAGATGGCCTTTGGCCGAAACTATATATCACTTACCTTGATGTTCAACACTCGAGAGATCTCCCTTAATGCTCCTTAGCGTCGGCTACCTTCAATAGAGACACATAATATGGCTTAAAGAACATTCGGCCAACCTTAGCCAAGGCTTAACCATTATTTTCGGCACCTTTAAAGAATAAGAAACCAAACCGATTACTAGGATAGAAATTACTTACCACCACGTTGCTTGAAAGACTAAAAGAGAAAAGGTTTCAGCTTTTGATGATCACCAGAAAGATTCGGCTATGGCTTCAAATGATGATGAGATATTAGGCTAACACCAAAATAAAAGAAAGAACTTGGAAAAGAGATATAGGTTCGTCCAAGAACAAATAGAGGAAAAAGAAAAGAAGAGTTTGAAGAATTTTGGCAAAGATGACAAGGAATAATTCGGCTTCCAATGAAAAGAAAGAAAAGGGAAAATCCACTCAAAGTTTTGGCAAGAAGATACTAACTAAAATTCGCACTTATGCCTCCCTTTCATGACCGATTTTACCAACCAAAGAGTCCTTGGCCGCCACTATTATCCTTCCTTATCACATCCCATTTTCTTCTCCTAGTTTATCTTTTATCTACTCCTTTAAAATAATTGATTAAAAAATAATTATCACAAAGAGTTTAATCACATCTAAAGCTCCTCCTCGGCCTCCCAATGCCGCCCACCTCTACTCCTTATTGCCGTAAAATAAAAGTTCTTATTTTGCCTCCCTTGTGACTCGAACCCTCGCCCATTTGCACTTGCTTGTGGCGTCACTTACAGAGGCTTTAAGTGGCGCCTCCAAGCCACTTAACCAAGCCCATTTGTGTGTCATAACTCCCCTACATTTTCTCTTAAGGCTACCCTGCTTAGCTTCCTCTTTTAGATTTAAAATCTAATAATTTCTAAGGCACTCTCCTATTTTCTAAAGTTCACAAAATTCATACAACACATTCTTAACACACAAAGGCATGCTATTTCATATAATTAAGCAAGAATGCATAAGCCATAATCCGGGATATTACATAATAGATATTCAAACCAACCCAAAATTAGACTTAGAACATGTATTATCATCATATACAACATTAAATTTGCTAAATGCACATTCTTCATTTATCATTCATATTCAACTCATTTAAGCAAACATCATTTTTTCACATAGTATAAAATGACAACAAGTATTTACAATTATAAGCACTTACAAAAAAACCCGTACTTTAGTGTTCGTTAAACAAAATGACACTATCATTAAATTTGCATCCTAGGTACATGCCAAAACACACAAAAAAAAATCGTCACTAACTTTGAGTACAAAATTCTCACTGGATGTCGAGTCCAAGTCTATTATATATCTAACCTGCAACATATAAATCAATTTATCATTAATAGGTTGCATTTATTAGTTAAACACAATCCCAATCTCTCTTAATATGAAATTCTAACTTAGTCAAATAAGATTTCAATTCCCTCAATAATTCAGTTAACTTTATCATGAGATCAATTAACGATGTGGCACCCAATACCTAGAGTAAACCGCAAAAAGGGGTTGCGCCCAACGCTAGCCAAATTAACCGACGATGATGAAGCTGAGCCCAGCTCTAGTTGAATTAACCAACAATATTTACACCCAGTGCTAGTTGGATATACCGACGATAATGATTATGAGCCCAGTTGCGCCCAACACTAGTCGGATTAGCTGACAGTTATGTGCCCAGCACTAGTCAGACAAGCTGACGAAGGTTGCGCCCAGCACTAGTTGAACATATCGACGATTATACAATTATTTACTTCAACGTTTTTCATCACTTATTTTCTTGACTATCATTCAACAACATAGATACATTTTAATCATAAAAAAATTTAACATTTCTTAATTTAAATAGTAGGTAGAAGTAAAATCAAGTTTGAGTCTACGAACTTACCAAAATACAATAGATATCTACTCAGTGATCTTCTCCTTTCCACGGTTGATACTCGATCTATTCTTCTCTTGATCTATTTTAAAATTTTAACTCAATCAATACCATTCTTGTTTCTACTAATATTAATCAAATTTATATCATAACATTTTTCTCAATTCTAGTTACTGCTCGTCAATTTCATGTCACAAAATATTCAATGTATTTAATAGACTTAGCAAACCAGTCCCAAATCTTTCCAGCATACTAATAGTCTGCTAAAGCAACCCCTATAACTCACAAAATTAACAATTCAAACTATGTTATTTTGACTTAATAATATTTTAGTCCCTAGGAATACTTATTCATAAAATCACCGCTCAATATGACCAATTTAGTCTACAAAATTTATACATAAATCATCATCTCAAAACATTTAGTATTTCAACAAAATAATCCCAAACCTTTGAGTTTCTCATCCATGGTAACTTTCATAATTTCCATTCATTCTTAAAATTTCAACATGGGTACTCTAGCTCATAGCATTATATCATCAAAAACATAAATACTAAACCTTAATTACAATTTTATGCATGCATTAACACCCATGGCTGAACATTCTTCTACTTTTCTTCCTCAAATTTTCGACAGCAAGAGAACAAAGATTTTCACTCTTCTTTCTACCTTTTTTTCACCTACTCTCTCTTTTATCCCTTATTATTATTTATTCAATACTTTATTTCCTTTTCTTTTATTTATTCACTTCTCTTTATATATATATATATATATAATAGTTATCCTATTATAATTATTAATGACATCACCTATATATCTATATATATTAGTCTCATACTCTTCCACTAACTCTATTTGACTAACCGATCGTTGTTTTGTCGAGTCTTAAAATTTATATAAAGAATGATCGAACCTGGAAACTAACTAAGACAACGATGGAGGCAAGCGCACCTATCGAACAGTAGTGTAGTATAATTTAGGCAAGACCGGAATGTCGAATCTCAAAAGAACCAAAAGTACTAATACTAACTCTCTTTCTATTATTTAGCCTAAGAATTAAGGGAATTTGTTGTTTAATCTAAATTAACTAACTACTAAACTAAAGACTTCTAAGACAAAGAAGAATGAAATTGAGAAAATAACTTGAGGAAAAACCAATTGATTAAGACGACACCCAAGAAAGAATCCACCTAGACTTCACTTGTTATCTAACACTGAACCATACGATTTATTCACTTGACTTGATCCGTAAGATTCCTTAACATATATTAATCCCTCTCTCGAGGCGACTAACGTCTAGCCTAAGTTGATTAATTGAAATCTCTTTCTAATTAAAACCCCTAGAATCGCCTTAACTCAATTTATGGACTCCCATATTAGGTTTCACCCTAATCCGGCAAAATCTCGTCACCCTATCTCTAGGCGCGCGATCAACTCCTCTTAATTATGCTAGATCTACTCTTAGATAGGGACTTTTGCTCCTCCACCTAAGCACATCATACTTGAATTAATATCCCAGAAATATCAATACAAGAATTAAGAACACATAAATTAAGAACACATAATTAAGAATAAGCCAAATATTTATCATATAGTTTAGAAAACAATAACAAGATTCGTCTTAGGTTTCATCCCCCTCAGGTATCTGAGGGTTTAGTTCATAATTGTAAAAGAAAGCATCTCAAAAGAAAAGATAAAATAAAACATAAGAAATCCCACAAAACCCCTAAAGGAATTAAAGGAGAGATCCTCCGTCTTGAGTATAATTTCGGCTTCTTGAGATGGATCAACTGGCTATCTTCGAGTAAATCTACACAAATCAGCCTTCTTTGGCCTAGCAGGATGCCTATCCAAACATCCAAAGCCCTGGCAGAAGGCTTCTGCCGAACTCTCTCTTTAAGTTGCCCCCTAAGGTGTTTATATAGACTTTGAGATGCCTTACTTGGCCCCTACATATCCTAATTCAAGTAGAATTCCTACTAGGATGTTTGAATAGGCTTTGGAATGTGTTTCTTTGCCTCCAAATATCCTATTCCGAGTAAAGCTCCTCTTGGCCGCGGTAAGGACACGCCCATGGCACACGCCCTTGTGGATCATGGCCAGGTCGTGTTCGAGTCTGCTGAAGAGACATGCCAATGTGTTTCGGGGTCCAAGCCGTGTTAGGGAGGCACGGCCGTGTGGTCTTGGGCCCAGGCCGTGTCGATTTCCATTTTGACCCAATTTGGTCTGCATTTTAGGCTGTTTTCGTTCTTTTCATCCTCGGTGCTCTCTCCGAGTATAAAACATAAAAACAATGGATTAAGAGCACCAAATTACATAATTCAAGGGATAAATCATCCAAAAGTATACTAAATGTGGGTCTAAAATATGTTACTTTTACGGTTTATCACTAACATAAGAAATGGGCTATTTATTCAAATAGTCCTAGCAACTTTTTCTCTTTCATAGCTAACATAGTCCTTAAAAATTAAGACTTATCAAATTAACATTCAATTAACTTGTAAAGTAATTTCCCAAGATATAATATTAATATATTTAAATTCGACACACAAAGGCGAGGTCCCAGAAGTACGTTTTCAACATCCCCCAACTTTTGGGTCATTACAGTAAATTATGGAAACAAGGTCCCGATACCTTATTTTCCAACACCACTGACTTTAGGGTCATTACACTTGTACATTAGTTAACTATCTAATTGAAAAAAATAAAAGACCAAATTTTAATTAAGCTTTATACTAACATTATAACTATTAAATAATTAATATTTACGGACTTGAATATCGAAAATGAAATTTCAAAACTACCATTTCTGACACCACTAACTTTTGGATCGTTACATGTTGAAGTCAACTCACTTTGTCAACGTTTAATTTGATGGATGTGGTTTTGAAGGACTTTCCAATGAATTGATTGTTGAATGTGGTTATCATACAGCAGGTCATGTGATCTATTATAGTGGTTGATGTTTGAACATGTGCAAAAACTCATAACATGGCTTGTATATGTGGTAGTTGCGTTCTTTCTAACTCTAGATAAAGCTTTTGATTCTTATTTGTTTGAGTTTAATTTTTTATGCAAGTTTCTAATAAGTGATAAAAGTAACATGTTTTAATCTCGTTCTTAATGCATTATTGGATGATTATTTATGCAAATTGATGAATTTTATGCTCCTAATCCTTTAAATTCAGGTTTCCATACTTAGGAGAGCATCTAGGAGCAAAAGGAGCAAAAAACGAGCAAAAATTAAACAAATAGAGTAGATTTCAAGAGCCACACAGGCTGGACACACGGCTATGTGAGCCACACGGGCTGGCACACGACCATGTATCAGACTGTGTCGATTTCGCGATTCGCATCCCAAACACAAGGAAAAACGTAACTTTTAGGCTTTCTGTGCATTCTAAAATTTATAAATCTAAATAGAAGAAGAGAAGAGGGGCCATCAGAGAATATTGAAGAAAACAACTTGAAGAATACTATTGGAGTCAACTCTGAAGTAGATTTCCATAAAGATTGAAAACCTCATTTTAATTTATTTTGAAGTTTTTATGAATTTCTTTATTTCATTTAGTTATTTTGCCTTTAAAATGTTTTTATTCACAATTATAAACTACTTTCCTAAATACTTAGGGAAGATAAAAATTAAAATAAATTTTATTAGTTAATTTTACGTAATAAATACTTAATTTTTTCTCTATGATTGTTTCTCTCTCATTTTAATAGTTTCTTCCCTCGTAAAAATTTGCAACTTTTCAAAAAATAAAAATCCAAAAACAAACAAGTGGTCCATGATTTTATTTTCTTTTGTACATACTTGTATAACATTTAATAGGCTTAAAACAAGTACTATCGTTAGCTTGGTGCCATGTCAAACTGATTATATAGTTTTGATTGAAAACGAAAACTGTCCATCAAAATCAAAGAAATAAAACAAGATTCCCTACTCCTCCCCTCGTCCCAATGTCGGTGAAATGAAATTTCATCTTTGTTTGAAAACTTTTGACGTTAAAAAGCTCAAATTTTTGCTTGAAAACGTTGGCAAACGCAGACAGTTTTTACTCTTCACTGGCTTTATCCTCAAATTCTGTGTCTCCAAAGTTCCACAGGTCTATCAAGTAAAATGTCTGAATCTGAGCAAACCCAAAACCAAACCCAAAATCCAGAACCCAGAACACCCAAGCCCAAGGTTCGAGCAGTTGGTCTCACTGAGTATAGCTGGTGCAGAGCAGTGCCCGGTGGCACTGGCATCACTGTCTTGTCCCTCCTCCTCACTAATGTCCCCGATATCTCATTTCTTGAAGTAATCCTTTGCAGGCTCCAAGTTTCTCATCCCATCCTCCGTTCCAGGGTCCGCTTTGATGCTTCCTGCGACACTTTTTACTTCGTAACGCCTTCTAACCCCCATGTTCAAATCCAATCCTTTGATCTTCAATCTACTTCTCACATACTCCAAAGCTCCCTGGGCGATTCCCACATCGATTCCCACCACGTTTTACTCGAGCACGAGTTGAATAGGAACTCATGGAACCGCACTAATGGTGACCAAGCTGACTGGGATGTCTTTTTCGTCAGCCTTTACACTATAAGCGACACAAGGTGGTTTTTGGTGTTCCGGCTACATACGTCAGCTTGTGACCGCGCTGCCGCGGTGGGTCTGTTGAGGGAATTATTGGAGATGGTGGGTGGCGGAAGAGCCAAGGCGGAGGAGGAGATAGAGCAAGAAGTGGGGATTGAAGATTTGATTCCTAGTGGTAAGGCTAACAAGCCTCTTTGGGCGCGTGCGGTTGACTTGCTTGGCTACTCCTTGAACTCTTTCAAGCTGGCGAATCTCAACTTCATTGATGCTAATTCGGCTCGGCACTCTCAGGTTGTGAGGTTGAAGATGAACCCAGATGATACCGACAGGCTTGTTGCTGTAAGTAACACTTTGTTTTCACAAGTCTGTAAGTTCAATTTTTTAAGGTAAAACTCAAAACTACAAGTCTGCAACGTTGTAATTTTTGAGATATTTTAAGAATACAAAGCACTGGACTCAAAAAACTTGTCTCCGGTTCGAATTAAAAGGGAATCTTCGGTTGCCACAAGTTTCATGACTCTAATTAAAAAATTAGGATTTCGGTAAATGCCATTGTGAAGTTCTTTGTGGCCAACATCTTGGGGATCTGCCATCTACATCTTGTGATATTTGCATGAACTTTTACTTTGGGCTCTGAGTATAATTGATCTGCTTGGAAGCTTTATGTATTTAACTTCTTTTAGTGCTTGATGTAATTCATCAGCACTATCATTGTTGATCTTATGGTACCCTTTTTACCTAACTTGTTCTAAGATCATTCTAAAACTCATGGTTTATGTGATTAAATTGTTTTGAGCTTGGAAATTGCTTCATCATATACCATTTACAGGGCTGCAAATCAAGGGGTATTAAACTCTGTGGAGCCCTGGCAGCTGCTGGTATGATTGCAGCTCGGTCCACCAAACCCTTCCCTGATCATCAAAAGGAAAAATATGCTGTTGTAACCCTCATAGACTGTCGGTCAATTCTCGAGCCAGTGCTCAGTAGCAATCATTTTGGTAAGTAATTAGTTCATTGCTATTATAATCCTAATCCTATTGATTTTTGAGGGACCGGAAAACTAATCTCAGTCTGTTGTTGATTTGCTTGGCACTTGGGTCTTGCATATGATGCGATAATCATCTTGTTTGATCATCTTTTTTATTTAGGATTTTACCATTCTGCAATCCTGAATACACATGATGTGACCGCCCTTGATGAAGTATGGGAGTTAGCAAACAGATATTATACGTCCTTTTCCAATGCCAAGAACAACAACAAGCATTTCTCCGATATGAATGACCTAAACTTCCTCATGTGCAAGGCCATTGACAACCCTGGATTGACTCCATCATCATCTATGAGGACTGCCTTCATATCAGTTTTCGAAGATCCTGTGATTGATGAATCCAACAAACTGCACAAAGAAATTGGCCTAGTGGACTATGTGGGATGTTCTTCAGTTCACGGCATCGGTCCAACCATTGCCATATTTGACACCATACGAGATGGATGTTTGGACTGCATGTGCGTGTATCCTGCGCCACTGCATTCCAGAGAACAAATGCAACAACTGATAGATTCGATGAAAAGAATTCTTGTCGACGGTAGTATCAATCTGCAGACTAATAGCTAGTTTTTCTTGTTTCATTCTCTGAAAAATGTTTGCTCCATGAACAATTTCTGTACTAGTTTTGTTATCGTAAATGACAAATGAATAAGCCATTCTGGGATTGTTTTAACTTACATTTAGCCCACTATTTCATGAGCGAGTCTTTACCCATGCCGGCTTTGAATTTAAATTGATGCATACCATTGATGATTTGATTGCTCAGGCTCAATTAATATACCCGAATTCATGATATCTTACAACTTACAACCCTTCTAAGCTAAAGACAGGTACCTACAACTCGTGTCTTTTTAATTGTACTTTGTTATATCATAATCGAGTTTAAGCTGAAATTTGATATCCCAATAATTCAAATGGTATAAATTTTGAAACATCTCGTGTTGTGTGGGTTTCTAATATTGTGGAGCCTAGTTAGAACCCATGTTGCTGATTATTAACTTTGATAACCATTTATCCTCGATTTGATGGGCTTTGGTCATGTTCCGGAAGAAGCATGCAGAAAATTTACTGACAGACATGCAGGAGCTAATGCAATCATAAATTCAAAGGCCCAAAAATTGTTGATCTGAAATAACTAAGAAAAGTTTATTCCCACTGTGGCCTTCTTTTCCTTGGGATTGCAATGCAAAAACTAAGAAAAAACAATAAACACACTCCAATGAGCAACATAATGTTGTGTAAAATGTTAAGCATCTCAAATGCTGATTTCTTGATGTGGTTCTTGTCCTTGCTTAAACCAAAATATTACCTACAGATCCAAGTAGTTTGCATTTTAGTCCCAAAAAGTTAAATGCAGCAAAGCAAATGTGCACAAAGCCACAAGAACTGGAAGTTTGAAATGTGAAATTCAAAAAGAAGGTTGATAGTGGTATGGTTTGAATAAAGCTTGAGAAATATCATAGTCAAACAAGTAGAAATTCTAATGGTCAAAGTTACCTGTCTCTGATTTGGTGGAGACAGAAGAAAGACAAAGGAAGAAGCCTGGAAATGATCCATTTTAATTGTAATGTATCAAATTCTCTTCTTCTGCAAATGTTTACATGCAGAAGTTTAGGAACCAATTCACCTAAAGTAGCTTTGAGCTTGATTCAATCTAAATCTACCAAGGAAAGTTATTAACATGATCAAAAACAGCAGTGCAGCAAAACTGCATGTGTAGGGTACACCAGAACTACAGCTCTAATGCATCATACAACTATAAACTCCAAACATATGTTAAAAAAAAAAAAAAAAAAAGATTATGGCTCCCTAGTTCTTGAGACTAAAGAAATTCCTCAACTAGTTTTCCAAAATCAAACTTCCCATTACAACATTCTACAGCATTTACAACTTCTTGAAACGTTGAGACGCTGCATGGAACAACTAGTTTGTCCCTTTGTTGGAAACCATATTCATTGTAAGACTTCTCCAACAACATCTTGAAGAGTGGATGAGACAAGAAGTTGGTTGGCACTACAAATCTTTCTTCATTCTCTCCAACATAAATAGCAAATGACCCTGATGGGGTTGAGTCTGTAGTAGGCGATGTCATTTCCTCAAATTCCCTTAGCAACCATTCATATTTGGATTCCTCACCATCTCCTCCACTCATGCTCTTCACCTTCTTGGCTAGCTTCTTCAAGGAACCCATCTTTTTCCCCAACATTTTTATTTGGTTTTTGTTCTTCAGCCTGAAAAGAAGGGAGAGCAGTTAGGGAAGATAAAGAGATGGTGAGCTCTTGTTTATTACTGCCTAGTGGGAGGTGGCTAAAGAGGGGAATGTCTCAGATTTTTTCATCATTTGACTTATCAATAATTGGGGAATCTATGAACATGTTTGGCTAACTTGTAAGAAAATGTCTAACATTTACTTTGACTTGTCAACAGTTAAATAGGGACTAAGAATCTAACTTTAGACTTCAAACAAATATTAGAGACCAATGATGATGTTGGGGTTCAACCCATTTTTTGAAATTTGATTGATAAGACATTATGCACCAGTGTTGTTGGTAAAACAATGTTGGGTGGCTAACACTCTTTCAATAAAAGAAAAATTGGTTTTCAATCTCTTAAAAGAGTGATAAAAGGGTAATGTAAACCATTTTAAAGGGTCTACAATGCACTAATCAACTGCTAAAGAATCATATCTATATTTGAAATCTAATGCCAACCACTAATCATTGTTTATGGTTCTTTGATTATCACCAAAGAGAAAAAGAGACAGACAATATCATAATCTTCAAAGCAAACAAATGAACCACTTCTTGTCTTATTCACATCCTTTTTCTTAAGGTGGGAATCTCAATTAAGTTTCTATTTGTCTTGTTGAAATGTTGGTTGAAAAGTGTAAAGAAAACAGAGTTAATTCATATGATCATGTTTAAGTTAGTTTGGATTTAAGTTAATCTCTATTAAGTTTCTATTAGGTTGTGATATTCTTTGCAAAAAGTATAAAAGAAGAAAAATTTAAACAGATGAATTTTATATTGGCAAGTAGAAAAGTTGGTGGATGGGGTTCCATGAAGTGGGAATTAAGCTAATTAATAATAAAAATCATAGTCAAATAAGTGTACTATTTTCATTTCTATAAAGTCGAACTTCTACATCCAAAACGTGTAAGGAGCAATAAGCAAATAATAATCTTATTATTAATAATTCCATGAGAGACAATAAGGACTGGAGTGAGACCGGAGAGGAGAAGTTTGGGAAGGGCTAAGAGTTGACAAATGGCAATATGCATGGCTTAATCTAGAAAAAGAAAGACATGTTTGAAGAGTTTTGCACCCCAGGCCAGAAAAAGAAAGGTTGGGCCAACATTTAAGTAGAAAATCATCATCATTACATGACAAATAGAGTTGACTCAACACCAGATGAAAACCTTTTTTTTTTTTTTTTAAGAAAATGATTACAGTTTCGGTTTGTTTGAAGGTTACAAATGAGTTTTGACAAATTTGCAGGAAAATAAGAAGAGAATGAGATAATTGTGGCATGGTGGGTCTTGCTGTTGAATATGTGCACCATTTCATATGGGAAAACTGATAGACGCATATTTAGACAATGCTTTCCCACCCCGACTTGAAACTTGGAACTCAAGTGGTTGACTTAACTCTGGTAAGGAGTGAAATTGGATCAAACATTTAACTTAAATGATGATGGTACAATAATGATATTATTGGGACGTAGGACACATTTTAATTGGGTGTAATTGGCTCAATTTGCCCAGGCCCAACTAACTAAACTAAAACCAAATAAATTAAAGACCAAATAAAAAAAACATTAATAAAGTCCAGTTCATTTCAGATCCAATTGAGGCCCAAAATTACTACCCAAATGTCTAAACCCTAACCCACAACAGAAAACAAGCAGAAATCTTAGCTAGCCAAAGTAGCGCTGCAACAGCTCCAGCCCGCACACACGCATCGCGTCTCTGTACTCGCCACGTCAACAACCTTCGTACACTCCTCTGTACTTTTACTTACTGTGCATCACGCTCCTGTAAAAGAAAACAAGCAAAGACAGTAGAGAGATTTATATTCTTCTTTACATTTTCGGCTATAAAGTCGAACAAAAAAACCATCGTAGCTTCTTCACATTTTTTTTACAACTACACTCACAATATCAATAGAAAACAATACGAACAGATTTCGAATACAAGAGAGCAAATCGAAAGTTTATAGGTATAGGTTTAATATCGCATATTTATCTTCAGTATAGCATAAGCATATCAATCTTTTTTTTTTTCAAAAATAAAATTACTCACCTCGCTTACAAATTAGAAAGTCAAAAATTATCTCTTTGTCTCTCGTTTCTTCCTTTTCTTTCGTTTTTTTGGTGTTTACGTCTCGAAAACGGGCCGACAGAGGAAAAATAGCCAAAATGGCCTCTTTCCGATGAACTCCGGCCACCGTGGACGGCGGTCGTCGTCGCCGACAGCCGGTGGCTGCGGCAGGGCCACGGTGGCGCTCTAGGGCCGGCCAAGGGGAGGGAAGAGAGAGTTGAGAGTGTTTGAAGTTGTTTTTTTTTTAAATGTGGTAAAAAAGAATTTTTTGTTAAAATTTTAACATTTATAGAACATGTTATACAACGTCGTTTTGAACCTTATTCCCAGGCACCGAAACAGCGTCGTTTTAATGTTGGACCCGAATCCGACCCGATTAGCCCTCAGGATCCTAGTGTTTTTGCGGTGAATGGGCTATTTGTGTGCACAGTCCCTCCGCTTTTTTGACCATTTTCAATTAGTCCTTTTTGTTTTATTTCCTATAATTTTGCCCGATAATTTTGATATTATTTTGTTTTAATCCCTGAATAGAACAGCGCCATTTTAGAGGACGGGGATAATTTCCCTGTTGGTCCTTCCATGTTATTTGAGCATTCAAATAGGCCCTTTTCTTTTTATTTCTTTCGAATTTGCCCCTAAATTTTCGTTTTAAATTCAAATTTGTCCATTTTGCTATTTTTGCTATTAAATTAATTATTTTAATATTATCATTAATATTAATATTATTATTATTAATATTATTTTTCTATTTTTCTATTACTATTATTTTCAATAATATCATTGCTATTATTATATTTATTATTACTACTTTCTTTATTATTATATTAAATTAATATTTTAATATTAAATATTTATTTATTTATTTATTATTCGCTTGTTAACGCATTTTTGTTATAATTTATTATTATTGTATTTTTATTATTATTATTATTATTTTATTATCTTTAAACTATTGTACATAATATTTATTTAATTATTGATTTGCTATTAACTTTTATTTATTTGTTTGTTTATTTATTATTTTTACCTATTTATTTTGTATATATTGCTTGTTTTAGCTTTTATTTTATTGTATTTTATTTTTACATTTATTATTGTCATTTATATTATCACCCTCATTTTTATTCTATTATGCATATCGGTACTATAATTCATTTTCCATTTTACTACGATCATATTACATTTTATCCAATTTTTGAAATAAGCAAGTACTCCGCGTTCTAAGATTCGAAAGAAATCGTACCCTAACTTACTGGGTTTCAATATTTCTCATCGAGTCTAAAGAACCAATTATTATTATTTTAAATCAAAACACATAAGTTAAATAAAAATTTATTCTAGGGAATTCAAAAATGTTGGGTTCTAACTCACTGAATATGACATTTTGTTATCTCGAGATAAGAATTTCTAAAAACAAAGACAATATTCTGTATTTGGAATTTTGAGAAATTATGCCCTAACTTACTGGGTTCCGATTTTTCATTTGACCCAAAATGACCAAATATCCTTCTTAAATTTAAATGTACGAGTTTTAAATGTCAAAAGACAAGCTTAGTTTCGAGGATTCAAAATGTCATATCCTAACTCACTGAGCATGACATTTTACTTTTTTAAAATAAGCAGGTCTCAGCATCCAATTTAATTTATTCAATTTTGTTTAACAAAGAGGATCGTATTTTAAAATCTTTTCGAATTTTTCGACATTAAAACGTTAATAAATCAATTCGATACCAATTTTGGGCGTTACGATGATGTTAATCCTTCCTCGTGCGTAATCGACTCCCAAACCAGTTTTCTCGAATTTCGTATTCCAAAATCATCATTTTAATAAATTAAAAGGATATAATGATTGATCTCAAGATGATTAAATCACACCTCAAAAAAGGATTGGTAGCGACTCCATTTTCGTTTTAAAGTCGACCCCCGTTTTCCAACAAAAAAATGGTTTCGACAGCTTGTCGACTCCACTAGGGACCCAAAAGAGAGTCAAGCAGTAAAATTGATTGTTTTCTATCCTGTTGTCGAAAATTGAAAATCTGATTTGAAAAATAACGATCCTTTTATTGTATTTGTTTGTGTTATTTCATATGATTGCTATGGTTTGAGTCTCGTAGAATGTTTTCGCATGATATTGCATAAGGACCGTTTGGTCTTTCCCTTTTAAGTGGGAGTGATAAGCTACTCATTCGTGACAGTGGATCACTTTCGGGATACATCCGTACCTATGTCTTCGTGAGATTTTCATCTCCGTACAGCCATAGGGAAATGTATTCCCCTGAACTGAACTCAGTCCGTATGAGCCTATAATGGGTGAGGATTAAGGAATTCGCTGCTTTGGGTACCTTAACTTTAGAACCAAACCGCATGTAGAAGACCCTAGGAGCCCACCTTAGATAGTATCACGAGAAATCCTAGTGGTTACCCCGATAGGGGTTTGATTCTCTTTTATTTACCTTGTGTTTTGTTTTTGTACGTTGTACTGACTTATTGTGTTTTTTCTATGTTTGCATGTCATTCCATATTCAAAAGAGTGTCAATTCGAGTTCGATTACTAAATTAGAGAGCTTATTATGGAGAACGAATTTCTTAAAAAAGTAGAAGATAACGCGGTCGTCCGTATTTGGTCAGAGAAAACTTAATTAGAGAAAGAAGACGGTCTAGCAGAGTGGTATACGTCAGAATTATGGGACTACACCCGTATCAGTGTGACGCAAAATAGCCTTCAGGAATTAAAAAAATATGGAATCAGTGGAACGATGAGACCAAGCAGTTGTTCTACTATAATTATGGAGATTTGTTGTATCTACTCAACATCAAGATAGACGAACATTTATTCCGGGCCATTGCTCATTATTGGAACCCAGCTTACAGTTACTTCACCTTTGGGAGGGTCGATTTAGTACCCACTATGGAAGAATATACACCCTTACTGCATTGTCCAAAGGTTTGAGTCGATAAAGCCTATTCCAAAGCCGCTTGTGTTTTGACCTTTTGGAAGAAATTGATGAACATTACCAGAATAAGCGAACAGCGGATTACAGCTAGGATCAAGCAAAAAGGAGAGTGTAAGTACATCCCATGAAATAATTTGAGAGATTTGATTCTAGCGCATTCTGATACGAAGAAGAGAGTCGATATGTTTGATTTGAGCATCTACGGACTGATGATCTTCCCTAGGGCATTAGGGTATGTAGATGAGGCGGTCTTGGATCTCTTTGATCGACTCGATAAAGGGGTCACACCTATTCTTGCAATCTTGGCTGAGACATTCAGATCTTTAAATGCATGTAGGAGGTCCGGTGAAGGCAGATTTATAGGAAGTGCACAATTGTTGTTGGCTTGGTTCTACAGTCATTTCTGGAAAATGAAAAATATTTTTTATCGGGTTTTCTCCAGGAATTACTCCCCATTAAAGGAGATAGTGGCCATACCAAAAAGGGACGACGTATCATAGGAGAATTGGATAGCGCCCTCTAAAATCTCCAGCAAGAAGACGTTGAGTGGAGAGCTCCTTGGTTGATTCCCGATGAAATTCTTTACCGATGTGGAAGTTTTGACTGGGTCCCATTGTTTGGGATTTGAGGAACAGTTAGGTATGCTCATTTTCTCGTATTAAAGTAGTACAGATCAAGACAATTCATACTGGCAACACACGGGCTAGCTCAATGTGAGTTTTCGTACCGGGGAGACAACTACAATAAGAGGGTAAAGGAGATTTCTAACACTTGGAATCAAACTCGTCGAATGAAAAGGTTGGCCGTAGGATCAATGACGACTCTCGAGTATAGTGGATAGTAGAGTAAAAGGTTAATGATAATATCCCCGGGTCAAATTTAGAAGGCGCTCAACCGATGGAAGATTACTTACAAGTGATCCCGTCAGAACTAGATATCATAAAGCAAGACTTCGAGAGGAGGAATTTGAAACTTGAAAAGAAGATGCAACAATTGGAAGAAGAAAAGATGCATTAAGGTTAGATGCTGATGTTCAAAAGCTAGAGCCTGAGAAATTAAGGAAAGAAAAGAATAAAGCCGAGGAAGACTTGGATAGTGTGAAGACGGATTACAAGAAACTACGTCTATCAATGAGAACCGCCAGATTGGGAAAAACGTCAGAGTAATGGCGGTAGGAGATCCAAGAAGAAAGAACAAAAATCGATCGGTGGGAGAGAAAATTTTAAGAGGCTCGGGCGCAGAAATAGGCCCTAGAATGGAGTTTGTTAGAAGCCCAAAATGACAATAGGGAATTAAAAGCGAGAGTAGCAGAACTTGAAAAATCACTTCATCAGCATAGAAATCATAATTCTGCAGTTGAATTGAGGACAAGTTTGAATGAGATTGAAGAAATAAAAAAAGATAGAAGAACTAGAATCTACATTACAAAACTATGAGCTCGGGGTAGAGCTTCTCGAGGTAAGTGAGAAACGCCGCAACGAATAGCTTCACCATTCTCAGGATCAAGTTAGGAACCAAGATTACATTATGGGAAAACCCATGGCTCAGATTCGGGAAGTAGCCTATTATTTACAGACTTTGGTAGTCCAGGCCAACATGCTAAGTGTGAAGTATGAGCTAGAATCAGATCGGGGTCAAGAGTTGGCTTCATTACTTAGGAAATTTAAAACTTTGAGCATTAGGGCAAAGCCATATTTGTAATTCGTTTTATGTAAAGAATTTTGTTTTCTAATAAAGTATTCTAAATGGAATTGAATTAGAATCGACCCTTTTTTGCATTCATTTCATGCATTCGCATTACATCATATCATGTGTATTTAAATTTCATGGAAAGACCCTAATTGGTTAAAATCATTTTAGCATTAATCTGGAAACCAACAAAAACTTACCAACCAAGCATCCTTACGGTACCCGAGCAAAGACAAAAGACATGGATCAAAGATTGGAAAGACTTGAACAACTCCAAAAGGAGATGCAAGAAAAACTACAATTGCAAATGCAAGAGCAACTGGCTAAAATTCAGCAAGACATGATGGACCGAATGTTGGAGTCCCAAAGAAATATGATGACTCAGTTGACCCAACTGCTAACTGGAGGAACCGAAAAAGGAAAGGCCCCCATGTTTAATGCTGGAGAAGATAATGAGGAACCTCTCTATCCTCTAGTTTTTACTCCAACACAGCCTGAGGTGTACCCTCGAAGAACATCCGTCACATTAGGCCTCAACAATTTCAAGATGGTGTTTCAGTACCGATGAATTTGCAAGCTGGATCAAATTCTAGCCCAGGAGATAACCCAGCTAATCCTGTTATCCCTGACCTAGATAAAATGGTAGAAAAGGAAAGGATAAGGACAGAATTACCAAAGCAGTTAGAGGACCGATGTAAATGGCTGGAGTAAAAATTTAGGGCCATGAAAAATACTGATAATCAACATGGAATTGATGCTAAAGATCTGAGTTTGTTCTTAGATCTAGTGCTTCCCCACAAATTCAAAATGTCAGAATTCGAAAAATACAATGGGACTAGTTGCCCCAAAGCTCACATCACCATGTTTTGTAGACGGATGACCGGGTATATTAACAACGATCAACTACTGATACATTACTTTCAAGACAGTCTAATGGGAGCAGCATCCAAATGGTACAACCAATTGAGCCGTACTAGGATTGGTTCCTGGAGGGACTTAGCATAAGCATTCATGAAGCAGTACAGTCACGTGACGGATATGACCCCTAATAGAATCACTTTACAAAACATGGAGAAGAAACCGAATGAGAGTTTTAGGCAATACGAACAGAGATAGAGGGAAGTTGCCATACAAGTGCAGTCGCCACTCCTAGAAAAAGAAACTACGATGCTCTTTATCAATACCTTAAAAGCCCCGTTCATCACTCACATGATAGAAAGCGCTACAAAAAGCTTTTCAGACATAGTGATGACCGGAAAAATAATCGAAAATGCGATAAAGAGTGAAAATATAGATGCAGGAGAGAGTAACAAAAGGTCACCTCGAGGAAAAAAGAAAACGAGGTGAACAACACAAGCATATATAACAAGGGTTACTCAAGATCGATTATTGTAAATCAGCCAAGAGTGGTGGCTACTGGTCAACAAGGTTCATCAAGGCAGGAGTCCGATACAAAGCAAAACACTGAGAAGCTTCAATTTACACTAATCCCAATGACATACAAGGGGTTGTATCAAAGCTTATTCGACGCGCACGTGGTGTCCCCTTTTTACCTAAAACCATTACAGCCTTCATAACCCAAATGGTATGATACAAACGCTCAATGTGACTACCATGCAAAAATTTTGGGGCATTCAATAAAAAATTGCACTACTTTTAAGAAAGTTGTTGAAAGACTAATTAAAATGGGCATTGTGAAATTTGATGATACATCTAACGCTGAAAATCGCTACCCAATCACACTGATGGTGGGGTAAATATGATAGATGGAAGGTGGGAGAAGAATCAAGACTGATATTGCAGAAGTAAAAACTCCCTTGAGATGGGTCTGGATGGAGATGGTAAAAAGAGGGATGAGCATTTCAAATTCTGAAAGGAGTTGTGAAAAATCAAGAAACTATTGTGAGTTCCATCATGAAGAGGGATACGAGATCCAAGAATGCGTAGAATTCAGAGCTTTGGTGCAAGGTCTGATGGACAATAAAGAGATAGAATTTTGTGAAGAAGCTAAGGAGGAGGGAAGCATATGCGCATCAGAATAAATAATGAAGGTCCTAAAAGTCAATCATCATGTGGTCATCATTTCATGACCTAAAAACAATGAAGCGGGAGTACAGACGATGCCAAAGATCATAATTTAAAAATCGACGATTTTCTCTTATCAGGATAGTAAAAGGGTCCCCTGGAATTATGATTGCAATATGACAATCACGGGAAGGGAGAACTCAGCCAACACTTTAACAGAAGATCAAGATGTAGGTTTTCATACGCGCAGGGAAGGCGTTATGATTTGATCAATGCTCGAGTAGAACCCGTAAAAGAAAAGACCCTAATAGTGGAGCAAAAGAAGGAAAAATCAGTCAGACCTGAACCGCTTATTAATGAGCTAGTAAAAGAGGAGGTCAATGAATTCCTAAAGTTTTTGAAGCACAATGAGTATAGTGTTGTGGAGCAGTTGCATAAACAAACAGTTTGCATAACTATACTAGCTTTACTCTTGAATTCAGAGGTACACCGAAGCGCATTGATGAAAGTACTGAACGAGACATATGTAGCCAATGATATCTCCGTCAATAAATTGGATCAGTTGGTCAATAACATAAGCGCCAATAACTTTATTTTTTTCAAAGATGATGAGATACTGCCAGGGGGTATGAGATCCACTAAATCTCTACAAATCACGACCAGATGCAAAGGATACACATTGCCAGGGGTCTTGATCGACAATGGATCGACACTGAACGTACTGCCCTTATCCATACTTAATAGGTTACCTGTAGATAGATTACACATGAAGGCATGCCAGAATATAGTGAGGGCATTTGATGGCACAGAAAGGAGGGTCATGGGAAGAATCGAAATACCTTTGTTGATTGGCCCAACTACTTATGAGGTGGACTTCCTAATGATGGATATCAAGCCCTCCAACAATTACTTATTGGGAAGACCTTGGATACATTCAGTAGGGGTAGTGCCTTCGTCGCAACATCAGAATTTGAAGCTACTATTAGAAGGTCGACTTGTGATGATAAATACCGAAGAGGATATTATCGCGGCCGTAACTAGTGATACGCCTTACTTGGAGGCAAATGATGAGGCAATCCTTTCCGGTCTTTGGAGTTTGTGAATGCCACATTCATTATTGAGGGGAACAGGATTCCAGTGCCAAAAATATCCAGGGCTACCAGGATGGGATCACAGTTGATGGTAGAAAAGGGAGTTTTACAGGGAAAAAGACTCAAGAGACATCTTCAGGGAAGAGTTAAGGCTCCAATACTGAAGGACAAGCATGACCGCTTTGGCTTAGGATACAAGCCAAATGTGAGACAAAGAAGGAAGGATTTGGAAAAGAGACAGGAAAGAAGAAGGGCACGTGTGAGTGGGGAAGAAATCAAATGGCAACTAATGATATTCCCCCATATATCCAAAACTTTCATATCGGGAGAGATTATTCATCCTGAGTGAAGGATGCCAAGGAAATAAAGTATTGAATAAATGATGGGAAATGTTCACATCAATGCCATACATGAAGAAACCACTAAATGGGGGACCTTGTCAGATATCCGCCCTTATGAACCTGGGAGTGTTCTGAATAATTAGACTGCAAAAGAAATTCCTGTAGTTTTTAGAGCTTACATAGAGTAATGTTCAAAACGCACTTGTTGCTTTAAGCTTAAAAGCAATAAGAATTCCTTTGTGAAATAGGCTTAAGTCCAAACATTGTTACGGAATACATATTTGATATCTTTTTTGAGCAAATATTCTTCCATTCTTTTAAATTCTTTTATTGTTTCTATACAAATAATTATGTTAGATTCTTTCATTCATTGGATCTTTCTCCAAATCATTCTTCATTTCATTCATAAGCATTCCATACAAATAATTATTCTTAAATTCATTCATTCTTTGTATATTCCTTTGTACCTACAGCAGGTCCCCAAATATCAACAACATGAGTAGCGCTGTTACGGAATTAAAACCTCATTTTGAGCAAGACATGTGTTTAGAGGGATCCCAGGACTTTAAAGATGATATAGGCTGTGGCTTATCTCCAGACTTGTTAAGAATGGTAAAACAAGAGGAAAAACAAATTCTACCTCATGAGAAGACAGTAGAGGTCGTGACCTTGGAAGAAGGAAAGGTAGTCAAAATTGAAACGTGAATAATCGAAGAGACGAAGCGAGATCTCGTAGATTTACTTCAAGAATTCAAAGATATCTTCACGTGGTCATACCAAGATATGCCTAGGTTAAGCACTGACATTTTTGTACACCGCCTCACCATAAAAAAGGATTACAAGCCGGTTCAGCAGAAACTCCGGAGAATAAGTCCTGGCATTGTGCTGAAAATAAAAGAAAAAGTCAAAAAGTAGTTTAATGCTAGATTCTTGCAGGAAGTTAAATACTCTGAATGGGTAGCCAACATTGTGCTTGTCCCTAAGAAAGATGAGAAGGTACGAATGTGTGTAGATTACAGAGACTTAAATAAGGCCAGCCCGAAAGACAATTTCTCCTTGCCTCACATTGATACTTTAGTTAAAAATATAGCAAGTTATTCACTGTTTTCCTTCATGGATGGCTTATTGGGATACAATCAGATAAAAATACATTCTAAAGACATGGAAAAGACTACCTTCGTAACCTTATGGGGTACGTTTTGTTATAAGATGATGCCATTTGGGTTAAAAAATACAGGAGCGACGTATCAAAGGGCCATGGTGACCTTGTTCCATGATGTGATGCACAAAGAAATCGAAGTTTATGTCGACGATATGATCGCAAAGTCCCAAACAGAAGTGGAACATATCCAAGTTTTGAGAAAGTTGTTCTTGAGACTGAGGAAATTCCAGTTAAATCTTAATCCAACAAAATGCACTTTTGGAGCTAGATTGGGAAAATTGTTGGGCTCGTAGTCAGCGAGAAGGGAATCGAGATTGACTCAGACAAGGTCTGAGCTATACAAGAATTTCTTCCACCGCGCACTCAAAAAGAAGTCTGAGGTTTCCTGGGAAGGTTAAATTACATTGCTCGATTCATTTCACAATTAACTGAGAAATGTGATCCCATATTTTACCTTCTTAAGAAATACAATCCAGGTGTGTGGGATGATGAATGCCAGAAGGCTTTTGATAAGGTTAAACAATACTTGTCAAGTCCTCCAGTATTGTCACCTCCATGCCCAGATAGGCCATTAATACTATATTTGACAGTGTTTAATAATTCTATGGGATGTGTACTGGGTCAACATGATGATTCGGGAAGAAGAGAAAAGGCGATATACTACCTCAGTAAGAAGTTCACTGAGTGTGAAATGAGATATTCTCTAATTGAGAAATTGTGTTATACCTTGATTTGGACAATTCGAGGTGCTATATGAATTCGACAAGTTTATGTGAAGCAAAAAGCCGTGAAAGGAAGCGCAATAGTAGATTTTCTGGCCAGCAAAACTCTAGAAGATTATGAGCCTTTGAAGTTTGACTTTCCCAATGAAGAACTAATGTATGTGGCAGCTACTGAAGAGGACACAACAAAAGATCACCTTTGGAAATTGAACTTTGACGGAGCATCAAATGCTATAGGTAATGGAATTGGGGTAGTTTTGGTATCCCTAAATGGAGATCATTATCCATTCACATGCAAATTGGACTTTGATTGTACAAATAATATGGCAGAATATGAAGCATGTATCATGGGACCCCGTGCAGCCATAGAACACAAAATTAGAGCGCTGGAAGTATATGGAGATTCTGCATTTGTGATCTACCAACTGAAATGTGAATGGGAGACACAAGACCGTAAATTGATCAATTATGTAACAGCCCAATTTTGACCCTAATCGAAATGGTGGTTTCGGGACCACAAATTCGAGTTGGAAAAATATTTTAATATTATTTTCTATGCTCATTATATGTGAATTGGTGTGTGTAAAAATTTCATATTAAAATTTGATCGTTTTAGTGCTTCATTGTGAAAAAAGGGCTTAATCGCATAAAAAGAAAATTTGGCGGATAAATGTGTAAGTACTGAATTGATGATGTCTTTATAAATTGGGGGTTTAAAATAGCAAATTGACCATAAAATGGACTTAGTGCTAGTCATGATATGCATGTAATAGTAATTGAATTTTTTATTATATTTTATGTTAAAATATATTAGTTTAATATGTTATAATAATAATAATATGAATAAAAGATGAAAAGTATTCATCTTTCTTCTAAGTTCATGGACAAAACTTGAAAAAAAAAAGAGCGAAAAGCTTCATGAGGTTTGGCACTTGGGAGGACTAATTGGTAAGTGATTTTTGTTCGATTTTGATGATTTATATGTTTTTGAGATCGTTGCTATGTGATCTAGCTAGCCCATGCTTGAATTTTTGAATTGGTTGTGTATTTTTTGAATTGCCATTGAAGAAGGCTTGTTGTTTTTGTGAGATGATGATGAAATGTTGATTATATGTGTTAGATAAACAATTTTTGTATTTGAATTTTTGATGAAATTGAGTAGTTAGGATTAAATTACAAAGAATAAATTTTAGAGGGACTAAAATGTGAAATAAATGAATTGTATGAGCTTGTAATAGGATGAAAAAGATTCGACCCTGAAGAAGTGTGGCTAAATTTTGAGTATTTTGTGTTTTATACAATAGGGACTAAATTGTAAAAATTGTAGAGGTCAGGGGTAAAATTATAATTTGTCGATTATGTGTTTTTGGATTAAATTGAATGAGAAAAATGTTGAATGAGCTTAATTTAGATCAAGAACAAAAAGAATCGGGATTGGATCGGGGAAAAGCAAAGTTGAACGAATAGTCGGGAAAACCTAATTCGTCGATTTCCGAGGTAAGTTTTTAAGAAATTGAAGTGAATTGAACTTTTAAATATAATGAATTACATGTATTTAATAGAGATAGATATGTTTAATGTGATATTAGTCAAGAGTTGAATTTATTTGAATATGAAGTATACATTCATGTTAATGATAAAGCTATGGAGACAATAATTTGGTGATGAATATAGCCGAATGTAATGTATAATTACATGTTAATAATGTAGCCAAATGTGAGGTAGATATTTAAGCCTTTGGTTTATATGAATGGAAGGTGTAAATTTATATATATATATATATATATATATATAACGTTGACATGATCAAATGTGGTAATGAAAAGTGAGATGGTTGTATTCGAATAAGGTGTATATATGTATAATTCCGAATGTGATAATGTTTTATGGGATGAATGAGTTGAATTGGAAATGAGTATATATATATATATATATATATGGTATTTGAAGATAAGGATATAAGTATTTGTATGGATGGAGAGAAGATCTGATAATGGGCACTAAGTGTGCGAATTAAATTTCCGAGCACTAAGTGTGCGAAATCAGACATGAAAACTTTAAACTATAAATTGAACTTCAGTACATTTTGGATTGCTTAAATTCAGTTGATGAGAGATAAAGGTAGATGTAAATATAAATTCAAAGATTGATTTTGGTAAGTTTCGATGCTATGTGATATTTTTATTTGAATGGTAAGTATAGATTTTGTAAGTAATATATGTATAAGATATTAATTGTTAAATATATGCACATATGGTTTTTTGAGCTATGAAAGGTAATAATTTGGTATGCAATTGTATTAAATTGAGGAATAGATTATATACTTGAGTGAAGCATATTATTGAATGCTGGAATATTCGGTTAAAGAGTCATAAAATGTGCAAATTTTCTTTTAAAATGTTTAAAAACATTGTTATTTGTAATTGTTTATAACTTACTAAGCTATGTTAGCTTACAATGTGTGTTTATTTGACTATTTTATAGATTTTGAAGTCTAACTATGAGCTTGGGGATCATCGTCGAAGTCTATCACACTATCTACTCATTTTGGTATTCTATAAACTGAATTTTTGAAACTATGAATATATATGGCATGTATAGGCTAGTAATATTATGTTTGGTCTTGAAGTTGTATATATTTGTATAAGCCATGCGAAAATGGCTTGTCCATCTTGTTAATCTTGAAATTTATATTTTGGCTTGATGATTATTTTTGGTTGTGGTTTTGGTATATATGTAAGTATGATTAACGTATAGAGTTTAAATGAAATGGAGTAAAAATGTTATAAACTTGTTAACCATATTTTGCAATGAAACAGTTTTTGGTTAGCAGCAGTGACATGATTTTGAAAAATCACCAAAAATAGGAGAAATGGAATTAGAAAGTGAATAAGATATATAATTAAAGCTTATTCTATCTATCTTTTATATGAAAGAAAAAAGTAGGAAAATAAATTTTATATTATGATATATTTAATTTTTAGTGAGACTGGTTCTGAAAGACTTCGTGATCCCTGTTCTATCTTGGAAAAATTATTAAAATAGTTTATATTGTTAGAATCCTTAATGAGTCTATTTTTGATTGGAATAAACGAGAAAATTAATTGAATTCTGTACAATAAGATAAATGAGTTTCTATAAAGATAGGTCAGAACCATCAAACAGTGAAACAGGGGAAACTTTAATGAATAAACTGTACTAATTGGCCACAAGAAAAATTCTATAAAAATTATAGTAAGAATATATATGAGCCTAGTTTCAAGGAAAATTTATGGATCTAAATTTTGAGTTTCTTAACTCGAGTTATAGTTAATTTAGTCAACATGACGTAGATGGACAGTTTCAATTTTTATGCCCCAAATTAGTAGTTAAGTTTAGTAATGCCTCGAGCTCGACTCCGGCAACGGTCTCGATTAAGGAGTATTACAAATTATCGAAGGATAGTTCTAGGATTAATTGAGGATTTTGACGATATTACTTTCAATTATCTCCTGCGAGACGAAAACTAGATGGCAGATGCTTTGGCTAGTTTGGCTTCTATGATCAACGTGAGCAAACAAGAGGATGTAAAGCCCATTCAAATGAGTATTTATGAGGCCCTAACTCATTGTTACAATGTGGAGGAAGAATAAAGAGATGATCATCCCTGGTACCATGATATATTACGATAAGTGAGAAATTGTGAATACCCTGATCAGACAACCGAAAATGATAAAAGGATGTTGAGAAGACTAGTCTGTGACTATGTCTTAGACGGGGAGATCCTGTACAAAAGAAGAAAGGATCAAGTACTATTGAGATGTGCGGACGCTGTTGAAGCTAAGAAAATTCTGGAAGAAGTCCACGAGGGTGTTTGTGGAACACATGCTAATGGTTTCACAATGGCTAGACAAATTATGAGATTTGGGTACTATTAGTCTACCATGGAAGGAGTCTGCATCAATTACGCTAAGAGATGTTATAAATGCCAAATTTATGGAGATAAAATTCATGTACCTCCTTCGCCTTTGCATGTTATAACTTCCCCATGGCCTTTCTCTATGTGAGGCATGGATGTCATCAGGCCAATCTCACCAAAAGCTTTAAATGGGCATCGATTCATTTTTATAGTCATCGATTATTTCACCAAGTGGGTAGAAGCTGCTTCATATACTAGTGTTACTAAGTCGGCAGTCAGCAAATTCCTAAAAAGAAATCATATGTCGATATGGAATGCCTGAGAGGATCATATCTGACAATGCATTAAATTTGAACAACAACACAATAGCGGAGGTCTGCAGTCAATTCAAGATCTGACACCACAATTCATCCCCGTATCATCCTAAAATGAATGGTGCAGTGGAAGCAGCGAATAAAAACATTAAGAAGATTGTGGGGAAAATGGATGAAACTTATGAAGATTGGCACGAGAAGTTACCATTTGCTCTCTATGCTTATTGAACGTCTATCAGAACTTCCACCAGGGCAACGCGTTTCTCATTGGTTTATGGAATGGAGGCAGTTTTACCCATTAAAGTAGAGATACCTTCCCTTCGAGTTTTGTCAGAGCTAAAGTTAGATAAAGCAGAATGGATCCAGTCTCGATATGATCAGTTGAACTTGATTGAGGAAAAAAGGTTAAGAGCTATTTGTCATGGTCAGATGTACCAAAAACGAATGATGCGAGCTTATGACAAAAAGGTTTGCCCAAGAGAATTTCACGAGGGGACCTGGTATTGAAAAAGATCCTCCCCATACAAAAGGATTTCAGAGGGAAATAGATTCCAAATTGGGAATGACCTTATGTGGTAAAAAAGGCTTTCTTTGGAAGAGTACTAATTTTGACCGAAATAGATGAGAAAAACTTGCACAATCCTGTAAATTTGAATTCAGTCAAGAAGTACTATACTTAAAGAAGAAAAGAGGCCAAAGTGAAAACCCATAAAGGGCGCTTTGAGACCTTCTTTTTTAAAAAAAATGGAGAGGCCAAGGTGAAAACCCGCAAAGAGCGTCTTGAGACCAAAGGGGTTTTGAGTCGAAAACCTGAAAAAGGCGGCTCAAATTGTGATCAAAGATGGGGCATGCGGTGATCTTACTATACCTGAATTAAGAAGAAGGAGAGATGTTACGTCTTGGGGCATCAACAGAGTACTCTTGATATCCTAAACACATATTGAGCTGAAAATGGTCTTTAGAAAGTACGTACAGAGAAGCTCAAGTTACGATATTTGGGCTACCTATTTCTTTTCCCCTCACTACTTCGTTTTTCAACAATGTTTGCTTTCTTTAAGTTAACCCATTCTTTTCAGATTTCGTTTCTGATAAATTTTAGTTTTGTCCATCATTATGATCATTTTCAAGCATTTTATATTGAAGTAATGATTAATGGATTAATAATACTTTCACAAAAGAAGTTTTGCATATTTCTCGAAACTTCTAAATAGTACGAGAACCTGAAACAAGACTATTATTTAGAACTCACCAAGCCTAAAGGTGAAAAATTTGAGAAGGAAACTCTAAACAGTGACCATTTCTTCGGACTTTCTATCAAAAATATCAGTTGAACAAGAAGACAGATGATAAACCGTAAAAGTAACATATTTTAGGCCCATATTTAGTATGCTTTTGGATGATTTAGCCCTTGATTTATGTAAAAAGGTGCTCTTAATCCTTTCTTTTCATGTTTTTACTCAAGAAACCACCCGAGGACAAAAAGAATAAGAAATGGGCTTAAAATGGGCCAATTTGGGACAAAAAGAAAATCGACATGGCCTGGACTTCAAGCCACACGGTCGTGCCTCAACAATTAACTAAGACACAGCCATGCCACGATTTACACGGCTGTGCCCCAATCGGCAGAATCGAGACACGGCCTGAAGATGATTTACACGGGCGTGTACCATGGCTGTGTCCCTGCCAGAGAAAGGAGCAATTCTACTCGAAATAGGATACTTTGAGGCAACGAAACACATTCCAAAGCCTATTCAAACACCCCAAGTAGGAATTATACTTGAAATAGGATACTTAGGGGCCAAGTAAGGTATCTTAAAGTCTATATAAACACCCAAGAGTGCAACTTATGGGGACTTCGGTAGAAGCCTTCTGCCAGGGCTTTTGTCGGGGCAGTTAGTTAGGCCAAGGAGCTGAGCCAAAAGGCTAGATTTGTGGGAATTACTCGAAGATAGCCAGTTGATCCATCTCAAGAAGTTGGAATTCTACTCAAGACGGCGGATTTCTCCTTCAATTCCTTCAGGGGGTTTTAGGGATTTCTTATGTTTTGTTTTATCTTTTCTCTTGAGATGTTTTCTTTATTCACTATGAACTAAACCCTTCAGATACCTGAAGCGGATGAAAACTAGATGAATCTTGTTATTGTTTTCTGAATTATATGATAAATACTTAGTTTGTTCTTAATTATGCATGCTTAATCCAAATCTGATATGCTTAGGTGAAGGAGGAATAGACCCTGCTTAAGAGTAGATCTAGCATAATTAAGCGGAGTTGATCGCACGCCTAGAGATAGGGTGATTAGATTTTGCTAGATTAGGGTGAAACTTAATATGGGAGTCCATAGATCGATTTACTGCTATTCTAGGGGGTTATTATTCGAGAAAGAGATTTCTGTTAATTAACCTAGGGTTAGATGTTATTCACCTCAAGAGAGGGTTTAATCTACGTTAGGGAGTCTTACAGACCAAACTAAGTGAATAAATTGTATGGTTCAGTATTATATAACAAGTAACTCTAGGTGGATTCTTCATTAAGGTATCGTCGTGATCAACTGAGTTTCCCTTCAAGTTATTTTCCAATTCATTCTTTCTATCTTTGCGTCTTTAGTTTAGTAGTCATTAATTTAGATAAAAGCAACTTCACTTTAGTTTAGGCTAAATAATAAAAAGAAAGTTAGTATTAGCACTTTTAGTTCCTTTGGGTTCGACAATCCGGTCTTGCCTAAGCTATACTACTGTTCGATAGGTACACTTGCCTTAAGTCATTGTCAGAGTTAGTTTCAGTTTGATCATTCTCTTTATAAATTTTAAAACTCGACAAAACAACGATCAACAGAATATTACGTCAGTGATATAACCTTGAAGAATAACGAGCAATGACAACCCAAACATTAAAAAAGGGATCATTCTCATGACATTCCGCATTCATGCAAATATCATCCATAACACATTTATTTAGGAGCATTCGATTCATTCTGAATATTGCGTCTTAATCATTATGCATAAGCATGGGCCCATGAAATGAATTTTACAGGTCGTGTTACCTAGAGAATGGTGCAATAGACCAATGAAGTTACAAATATTATCTCCCTGAAGTTGCAGTGGAGCAGGTTGAAGTTACAAGTCTTATCTCCCTAAAGTCGCAGTGGAGCAGACTGAAGATAGCGAATCTTATTTCCTTGAAGTTACAGTGGAACAGATTGAAGCTATAAATTACAGATCTTACTTTTTTAAAGTTGCAGTAGAGCAGATCATGGCAAACCTTATCTCCCTGGAGTTACAGTGGAACAGGTTAAAGTTACAAGTCTTATCTCCCTGAAGTTACAATGGAGCAGACTGAAGATAGCGAATCTTATTTCCCTAAAGTTGCAGAGGAACAGATTAAAGCTACGAGTCACAAATCTTATACCTCTAAAGTTGCAGTAGGTCGAATCAAATCTATCATGGCGAATCTTATCTCCCTAAAGTTGCAGTGGAACAGATTGAAGCCACAAGTCTTATGCCCCTAAAGTTGCAGCGGAGCAGACTGAAGATAGCAAATCTTATCTCCCTGAAGTTGCAGTGGAGCAGATTGAAGCTACAAGTCTAATCTCTTTGAATTGGATTGAAGCACTAGTTCTTAGGCCCCTAAAGATGTAGTGGGATGGAATAAAGCTACTCGAAGAAGAAAAGTACCGAAAGAAGTCAGGATTCGGTAAGACCGGGCAAAATTGGCCCTTTTTAAGTCTTTACTCCATTTTTGTTACACAACAACGAGCAAAGAAGGGCAGCTGTAATTGGCCCAATTTGCCTGGGCCCAACTAACTAAACTAAAACCAAATAATAAAAAACATTAATAACGACCAGTCCATTACAGACCCAATTGAGGCCCAAAACCACTACCCAAATGCCCAAACCCTAGCCCACAACAGAAAACAAGCAGAAAACAAGCAGAAACCTTAGCTAGCCAAAGTAGTGTCGCAACAGCTCCAGCCCCCATACGCACGCCGCACCTCCATACTCGCCACATCAACAGCCTCCATACACTCCTCCGTACCTTTGCCCACTACGCGTCACGCACCTGTAAAAAAAAAACAAACAACGACAGTAGAGAGATTTGTATTTTTCTTTACATTTTCACTATAAAGTCGAAAAAAAACCATTGTAGCTTCTTCACATTTTTTTTACGACTACACTCACTATATCAATAGAAAACAATACGAACAGATTTTGAATACAAGAGAGCAAATCGGAAGTTTTTAGGTATAGGTTTAATATCGCATATTTATCTTCAGTATAGCATAAGCATATCAATCTCTTTTTTTGTCAAAAATAAAATTAATCACGTCGCTTACGAATCAAAAAGTCAAAAATTTTCTCTTTGTCTCTCGTTTCTTCATTTTCTTTCGTTTTTTTGGTGTTTATGTCTCGAAAAAGGGCTGACGGAGGAAAAATAGCCAAAATGGTCTTTTTCTGTTGAACTCCGACCACCGTGGACGGCGGTCGCCGTCGCCGGCAGTTGATGGCTTACGGCGGGACTACGGTGGTGCTCTAAGGCCGGCCAAGGGGATGGAAGAGAGAGTTGAGAGTGTTTGAAGTTGTTTTTTTTAATGTGGTAAAAATGAATTTTTTGTCAAAATTTTAACATTTATAGCGTATGTTATACGACATCGTTTTGAGCCCTATTCCGAGGCGCCGAAACGGCATCGTTTTAATGTTGGACCCAAATCTGACTCGATTAGCCCTCAGGATCCGCATGTTTTTGTGGTGAATGGGCTATTTGTGTGCGTAGTCCCTCTGCTTTTTCGACCATTTTCAATTTAGTCCTTTTTATTTTATTTCCTATAATTTTGCCCGATAATTTTGATATTATTTCGTTTTAATCCCTCAATAGAACGACACCGTTTTGGAGGACAAGATAATTTCCCTGTTGGTCCTTCCATGTTATTCGAGCGTTCAAATAGGCCCTTTTCTTTTTATTTCTTTAGGATTTGCCCCTAAATTTCCGTTTTAAATTCAAATTAGTCCATTTTGTTATTTTGCTATTACATTAATTATTTTAATATTATCATTATTATTAATAATAATATTATTATTACTATTATTTTTATTGTTATTAGTATTATTATTTCTATTTTTCTATTACTATTATTTTCAATAATATTATTGTTATTATTATATTTATTATTAGTACTTTCTTTATTATTATTATTATTATTATTCGTTTGTTAACGTATTTTCATTATAATTTATTATTATTGTATTTTTGTTATTTTTATTATTATTTTATTATCTTTAAACTATTATACATAGTATTTATTTAATTATTGATTTGCTATTAACTTTTATTTATTTGTTTATTTATTTATTATTTTTTACCTATTTATTTTGTATATATTGTTTGTTTTAGCTTTTATTTTATTGTATTTTATTTTTACCTTTATTATTGTCATTTATATTATCGCCCTCATTTTTATTCTATTATGCATATCGGTACTATAATTCATTTTCCATTTTACTATGATTGTATTACATTTTATCCGATTTTTGAAATAAACAAGTACTCCGCGTTCTAAGATTCGAAAGAAATCGTACCCTAACTTACTGGGTTTTGATATTTCTCATTGAGTCTAAAGAACCAATTATTAATTTTTAAAATTAAAACACATAAGTTAAATAAAAACTTATTCTCGGGAATTCAAAAATGTTGTGCTCTAACTCACTGAATATGACATTTTGTTATCTCAAGATAAAGATTTCTAAAAACAAAGGCAATATTCTATATTTGGAATTTTGAGAAATTATGCCCTAACTTACTGGATTTCGATTTTTCATTTAACCCAAATAACCGAATATCCTTCTTAAATTTAAATGTACGAGTTTTAAATGTCAAAAGACAAGCTTAGTTTCGAGGATTCAAAATGTCATATCCTAACTCACTGGGCATAACATGTTTTTTTTAACAAAGAGGATCGTATTTTAAAATCTTTTCAAATTTTTCGACATTAAGACTTTAATAAATCAATTCGGTACCAATTTTGGGCATTACGAGGTTGCTAATCCTTCCTCGTGCGAAACCGAATTTCGAACCTATTTTCTCGAATTTCGTATTCCAAAATCATCATTTTAATAAATCAAAAGGTTTTAATGATTGATCTTAAGGTGATCCGATCACACCTCAAAAAAAGGATTGGTAGCGACTCCATTTTTGTTTTAAAGTCAACCCCTATTTTCCAACAAAAAAATGGTTTCGACATTGGGTCACCAATATTAGTATGAATATTACAAATTTTTCCAATAAGATTAACTAGAAAATCAGTTTTTGAGAGAAGTAACATTTTATCTTTTTAACTTTTCTTAGAAGGTCCTATTGTAAAAATTATTTCACTTTGCAAGAAGTTTTGTTCACTATTACACTTCAAACTAATTGCATCTTTCTTTTCATAAAAGCATTTAATGAACAATTCTATGGTGAATTAATTAGCACACTGTTGTTTGATTATCTCTCCGTACCCATGGTCAGGAAGAGTATCAATGTCTTTATATTTGATATTGCAAATATCCTTCTTAATAAAAGTAAAGTAATAACTTACTACATTCGTTGGTCATTTTACCCAAAAATGCCCAATTTTAACATTATTTATGGAAATGGACCAACTTTTTGATTATTTACCGGAAAGGGCCGAATTCCCCGAAAACGCGTCCACGTCAGCGCGATCTCAGGCGATGTGTTAGCAAAACGCGTCCTTGGGGGAGCGTTTTGTCCACGTCAGCACAAAGCGCGTCCTTGAGGGCGCACTTGGTGCTGGCATGGACAAAACGCTTCACCAGGGATGCGTTTTGCCCCTTTTTAACCCCCCAACGGCTTTTTTTTTGATTGTTTGGTCTCCAACGGTAATATATACATATATATATATATATATATATATAAAGCCCCCTTTCATTTTTTTCACACAAAAGTCCTCCTCTCAAATTTCTCTCAAAGCTCTCTTTAATATTTGCAAAAATGCTCTGTTTAAAATTTTTTTTGAATTAGTTTTTTTAAATTAAAAAATATTCGACCGTGTTAGCAATGGCCGGAGAATTAATTCGTCTCGATAATAAACACATCTCAGTAATATATATATATATATATATAAAGCCCTCTTTCATTTTTTTCACACAAAAGTCCTCCTCTTAAATTTCTCTCAAAGCTCTCTTTAATATTTGCAAAAATGCTCTGTTTAACATTTTTTTTGAATTAGTTTTTTTTAAATTAAAAAATATTTGACCGTGTTAGCAATGGCCGGAGAATTAATTCGTCTCGATAATAAACACCTCTCAGTCGATCAAATGACAATGGTAAGTAATAATTTTTATTTTTCAATACTATTTAATATTTTTTTCATTTATGCAATTTTAATTAATTTTTATTTTATAATTTTTTATAACAGTCTATAGATCGGGTGTTGTAATGCTATATTCGTAATATGCCTGGTCCGCCATCGCCGTTGATAGAGAATTACCTACGGGAAGGGGGTTTTTGGCACGTGGCCACGATAGGCCAGGGGTGCAAGTTGGATCCAAAACTAATCAGTGCGTTGATAGAGAGGTGGAGACCCAAGACGCACACTTTCCATCTTCCATGCAAAGAGTGTACTATCACTCTGGAAGACGTGCAGTTGCAATTGGAATTGCCGGTGGATGGGTATGCAGTCACCGGGTCTGCCCAATTTGCTGATTGGGAAGCCGTATGCTACGAGTTTTTGGGTGCTATTTCGGATAATATTAACAGAGGTCGGATCGAGATGGGTTGGTTACGAGACACATTCTCGGAGCCGGATAATGATTCGACTGAACTAGAAAGAATACGATATGCTGGGCATACATTCTTGAGATGATTGGAGGTTATCTGATGTCAGACTTGTCACGAAACCTAGTACATCTGAGATGGCTGCTGAAACTCGTTGATTTTAGAGTAGCTGGTGACTTTAGTAGGGGTCTGCCGTGTTAGCAACATTGTACGGGGAGATGTGCGGGGCAACGCGACCAAATAAATCCAAAATCAGAGGTTGCCTATCACTACTACAATCATGGGCACGGTTTGCTTTTCCATTTTACGTCATGAGTGAACCACCCATATACATTCCAACTCATAACGAGGTAAATTTTATATTAGATTTTACAATTATTACGTAGATTTAAATATAATTGTATGCTAAAAATTTATTTAATTAGGTGGAACCATTCGGCGAGTTATGTTGGAATACCTACCTCTCTTGAAGATATACAGCTTCTATTAGACCAACGGTTGGAAGCACAAGTAAGTATTAAATAAAATATATATACATAATAAAATAGGCGTTTCATATTTAGTATTTAGTATTTAGTATTTAGTATTTAGTATTATGTATATAACTAATATTTTTATCATGTTCATATAGTTTTAATGGACACCATACGAGGATCTGGCAATTCGAACAGTAATTCCGGATGAATTCTTTCAAAATCCAAACATTTGGCATGTGAAGGTCCCATTGGTCAACTATGCCACCGTGGAGATGCACCAGTCAGATAGAGTATTGCGACAATTTGGATTCTGAAAAACAGTTTCTGTGGCACTTGAGGTGCTCGATGATGAGCACAAAGTCGAATTACTGCACTTGCATACGAATTGGCCGAGATTCTGGTTAGCATATATCAAAATGTGAGAAAATCAGTATGATTATATACTTACTTGGGAACCGATCATCGTTCCTGAGTTAGCGTGCATGCCGGAATACATGCCATGTTTTAGGATTCATGGAAAGCCATATTTATTGTCAGAAGAGGAGAGGCGATGAAAAATTCGTGTCCAAAAGGAACAACGGGGCCCTTTAAATCCAAGAAGAATGGATGACAACACGGGCCCATCAACAACGCCTACACAATCACCGGGCCCAACACTTCAACCGACGACAACCATATTACAGCCTTTTCAGATTATGCTAGGTGCGTATCCTAGCCCTTATATGTATCTTAACCCTTATATGTTTCCTTTTTCTAGTCCTATGATAGGTTGGAAAACATGACCCGGCTCATCTCCGTTCCTGATTACTCTGAGTTAACCGCCGATCTATAGGCTGCCATTGCATGAGGGATCGCACGAGTCACCGTCGGGGAGCTCTTCTTTTTACCAATCCCCATCGCCTTATGGGATTCAAACACCTCCGCCATGGGTGATGGAAACACCTCCGCAGTCATTATTCTATCAAGGTGGGTCATCCTCCCAACACGCACAACCAGATCCCCTGCCGGAGGAACTACAATCCCCGCCGGAGCAACCACAACCCCCGCCGGAAGCTAAACCAAAGAGGAATCCAGTACAGAATCGCGATGACCCCATGTGGCAATCGATTTGTTGGCACCAACATTGATTTTTGTTAATATATTTGTACAAACTTTTTTATATTGTTTCATTTAATAAAATAAAAGTTTTTTTAATATTTTAATTGTAATTTACTTTTTATATTTTTAATAAAATAAAAGTTCTTTTGAATAGGGCAATATTTTTAATATTTTTATGTTTTTAATAAAATATAAATAATGCAACATAATTTTATTACAACAACTATCAGCTATTCCGATTTGAACATGATCGAGTTGTATGGCCTAGTTCCTACACCATCCGCACAACTTCTATTGCTTGGTTGTTTCTCGGATATCCATATTGTTACGTATTCTAGTCGAGCAAGGTTGACCCTTTGGTGTGCTACGTAGTTCTTTATCCAGTAATAGCTTAAACGGAGCAAGCGATATAGACGGCCACTTACGTTCATATGGGACTGGTGGAAATATGTGTCTCCACACGTTGTACATGCATTCTATTTTGTACATTTCGTCGACATAGCTTATGGGATCCAGACAGAGATTCTGACAAGCTGCAATTACATGAGCTCATGGATAACGAAGTGCGTCAAATATCCCACAGTCTCAGGTCTTATTTCTCAAGTGTACACGACATTGCCCGCCAATAATACATTGGTTCGATCTATCAAACTCCGTCACACGAAACCATAGGTTGTCGCGATCATGACACACTGTGTGCATGGTGTTGGCGTGCCTTCGCCTTGTTAATTTCTTGCAAAACCTTCACGCACCATACATAGCTCCCTGCATTTGACCTTTATAACTCGCTGCTCACTTTTGAAATAGTGTCGCTAAACGAAAATATGTCTCTCATACAACCGATGTTATCAGTAAATGACGCGTTCTTTTAGAACAGAATTTATGCATTCAGCTAGGTTTGAGGTCATATGACCATATCGTAGGCCGCCGTTGTATGCTTGTGTCCACTATTAGAAAGGTATGTTATAGAGGTAGTTTGTGCCTTCTTCGTTAACTGAATGCAAAATCACCAACATTTCATGAAAACGGTCCTTACTTATCTCATACCCTACCAATATAAGTTGATAACAAATATTGCATACCACTCTTCCATTAAGAATAAATTGAATATTACAAGCGAAATTATATTAATAGAGATTAAATACCCATGTTGGTCACTTGTCGTCATTCACTTGTAGATTGATGTTGCCCGTAGTAGTTGGACGCAACATGCCTTAGGTAATATAGATGATGTGTGCGATGCCATAGGCTTCCCTGTCACTCAATTGCGACTAGGATTTCACTGCCCCGATCTGATATAACGTAGATATCAAGTTGGGGGAAGACATGCCTCCTTAACTTAGAAATAAAGAAATCCCAATCATCAGCTGACTTTCTCGATGTTATTGCAAATGCAATTAGAAGGATTCTCCTATTGCCATACTGTGCCATAGCTAGCAATAGTCGATGGGTATATCTACCATACATAAAGATACCGTCAATTTGTACTATTGGCTTGCAGTATAGAAATACGTCTCGGCATTGCTTAAAGCTCCAGAACAGATGCTTGAACACTTGGCATCCACGGAGCAATCGATTGTTGTAGTACTCAGGCGCCATTTCAAGGTCTGTTATGCAACCTGGGACATATCTTTCCAGCACCTGACACCACTGTAACACTTCATTATATGAAGCGTCCTATTGACCATGTAACTTTTCCAACGCCTTCTGCTTAGCTATCTAAGCCTTGTGGTAAGAAGGCGTGTACTTCAATTGGCTACGAATATTGGCAATTAAGACCGACACTGAAGTCCTAGGATCTGCCTTCATCGTCGGTAGTATTAAGCTAGCTAACATATCTGAATCCATCTTGAGATGATCTTGTGAAACACCTATCAACGAAGTACGTTAAATAATGCAGCATTACGTAATAAAAGTATTATTCAAAAACCCTAAACACCTAGTGATACTGTACCGATAACACATGTATGTGGACCTTTGTACTTTTTTATCTCCCACAAGCCTGTCATTTTTCTCAACGAGGCCATGATTTTCCATGAACATGTACCGTCTTGCACTACACACTTGGCCTCATGCTTATCGGATTTGGATTTAACCAAGTTGTAGTTGACCACGTTCATGATGGTATGTTGTTTCAATGCCCCAAGAAAACTATCCTTATTGGCAAACTCCTTACCAACTTCCAATTCACCCGAATCCAACGATGAACTTGTACGGTCAAGCCTTCTGTGTGGTAGATCTGGAAACTCTAACGCATCATTTTGAGATAGATCAGCATTATGCATGTGAAATTTGGAGGCGATACATACGAATCGCGGATCTTCTTCTTCTTCATCTGAACCCCCTTCAACATCTTTAAGTATGGTTGGAACATGCTCCAGTTCAGAAAATAATACAACTTCTGTATCATTGGGGCCGGGCTCTCGAGGTGGATCCACATCGGACTCATCATCTAACCCATCATCATCTATAACGAACGAGGTCCCCTCGCCGATGGACGTCGTAGGGAGTACATCATCCCTTCTTGTGGACGTTTCATAACGTCTCCAATCATATGTGGATTGCCAACCACTATAAGTTGATGTCGTTCCCCAATACGTATTTCCAGCATCGAACATCGACCTACCGATATACATGTCCCATTCACTAACCGAGTGTCATGCAGGGGTTGTGTTTTTCATACTGCCACCAAACACGGGTGCTTCCGAATTTTGCCTCCTACTAGCAGAGTGTCGGCTAGGGGTCGTGTATTCCTCTCGAACAGTAGTAAATGCTGAAGTCGCAAATGCATCATTTGGCAATGAAAATTGTACATATAACTCAAGATAGGGTGTTCCACTAGCAAGATGAGTCTGCACCATTGCCTCCAAGCTACAAGGACCTTTGATATCGAAGGAGTCATATCTCACGAGATCAACTAAAGCACAAAATTTTTACTTAATAGACAAAACTTTCATTGGTGTCGTTCCGAATATTTTACGCCTAATTCTTTTACGAAGTTCTGTCAAATCTATGTTCTAGTTAAAAACTAGTCGCACTGTATTCTCTAATAAAAAAGCGTCGTTCTCGGTGCCACGGACCTCACCATCATAGTAAATAACAGCACTAATACGTTCACTCATTTTCAATTCTATTCTACTTTAGCCTCAATTTCTCTTGCTGTAACTTATGCAACCTGAGAATGAAATTTAGCTCATTTATAGTCTAAGGCCAAATAGGAACTACTGTAGAAAAAGAGCGTCCACGTGGGAGCTTTTTTCAGTAATCTTGCTGACAGTGCATCCTGCTTGAAGAGTTTTGGGCACTATTTGTTCAGAAACATCTTCTCAAAATTATTTTTTCAGATACTCATCAGAGAAAAGAGCGTCCACGTGGGAGCTTTTTAAGTAATCATGCCGACAAAGACATCTCGCTTGAAGCGTTTTGGACACTATTTGTTCAGAAACGTCTTCTCAAAATTATTTTTCAGATACTATTGTAGAAAAAGAGCGTCCACGTGGGAGCTTTTTTCAAGAATCTTCTTGACAGTGCATCTCGCTTGAAGCATTTTGGACACTATTTGTTCAGAAACGTCTTCTCAAAATTATTTTTTCAGATACTCTTGAGAAAAAATAAAAAAATTTATATTGCTAATATATTTTTGCAAAACCCTAAACACAAAATTATTTTAAAAAACTAAAACATAATTTAATTAATTAACCCTAAAACTCTAAACCCTAATTTAATTAATTAACCCTAAACTCTAATTTAATTAATTTTTTTCTTAAAAACCCTAAGACCAAGCAGAAAACCCTAACCTTAAAAAGAACGGGGCAAAACACTCCCCCAGGGACGCGTTTTGCTGACACATTACTTGAGGCGCTGACGTGGACGCGTTTTCGGGGAATACAACCCTTTCTGGTTAATAATCAAAAAAATTGATCCATTTTCATAAATAATGTTAAAATTAAGCGTTTTTAGGTAAAATGGCCATATCCATTCATGTGATTATAGATTTAGGAGACAAATAAAATAGTAAATCTTTTATTTTATTGACTAGCCAACTTGCTTTTTTCTTTGGGTATTTCATGAGGTAGAACGCATCATATGAAATTTCTTAATTTACTTATGTAGATATTTTATTTTCTAGATCATAAAAAGTAAGCCATTAATGAATTAATTCATATTTTAATTCAAATGATACCTTTAGTTTCGGATGATGAATGCAAAGTTCTTGTGAAACAACTTCCTCAAATTTTTTTTTTACATGACCATTGCTGCTCTTTATGAAAACATAATAATTTTAAGACACCAATATCCGGAATGGTGTCAAAATTTGGTGGATGTATCCCATAAAAAAATATATCTTACTACAAACTATAAAATTCTACCTGTTGGGGTTGGTAATAATTTTATTTTTCCAATAAAAATATATTTAAAATTGTAATAACAAAAATTTTAAACAAACTATATGAAATCAATGTGATAAGATTCTAATTAAAGGTAAAATCTGTTCATAATTTTGATTATCGATCTTTCTTTTCAATAATTAATATGAAGCTCACGATGTTGATTTGTGTGGATAAAAATAAATTTTGATAAATTAACAAAAGATTTTAAGATGTATAACCATACCTTTTTTAAGGTTTTATTTGTGGTATGCAAAAGAGTTACGATAAAAAAACATTGAGTATACAATGAATCCTAATGAATGCTTACGTTTTGCACTAATGAAAATAATCTACTGAACACTAAATGAAATATATCATGATTATCAAATTCTATAAAAAATTGCAATAATTTTTTATAGAATAATATTTGAATATTAAAAGATGGAGAAAAATATAAAGAAAAAATGTTTTCGAGTTTTTAGCTTGTCATGGTATTTCTAAATATGTCATGCAAATAAAATTCTTTTCATATTTGTAGAAATTCTCATACGTTAGTACAAACATAATTGTCTAAATAAATAATTATATACTTTAATAATAAACATAATTATTCTATATATGTATATGCATATTTGAATAATTATGATTATTTATCAATAATCAAGTGATATAATTTTTAGTAACAGGACAAACATAATTGTCCAAATAAATAATCATATATTTGAACCCCCAAAATATTAGACTTACTATCACTATTTGCTCTTGTACTTTAGCTAAATTATCACTTTGATACTTATATTATTATTTTATTCATTTGGCCTTTATATTTTATTTTTATTATCAGTTTGACCCTGTATTTTTATTCAGTTAATCCCATTACCCCAATCCAAATTCCCATTAAAAAATAATAAACCAACTAATAACATGTAGCCACGTGTTAAGAAAATAAATAAAATCACTTAAAATGTTAAAATATATATAAAATGAAAAAATAAAAACTATAACGAATAAAAACCCAAAAATATTTAAACCCAGACAATTATAAAAACCGAAAAACCATAATTTATTATTGAAAATTGTAAAATTTTTTTAAGATTATAAGATATGCAAAACATTACAAATTTAAAATTTTCAAAATTTTGTAAAAGAATTTATTTGGAATTTGCGGGTTTTAAAATAAATTTTAAAATCATTATGATATTTTTAAAATTTTATGGTTTTTAACTAAAACCTCAAAATTCCAAACAAACGTATTTATTAAAATTTATGATTTTCTAAATCTTTTTGAAGTTTCAACGTTTTATAATAATTTTCAAAAATATATTATTATTTGATTTTTATTTTATAATTTATTAAGTTTTAAATTTTTTCGAATTTTTTGAAAATTATAATTTTTTAAATTATAAGTATTCAAAACTTCAAACAAATTTTAAAAATCCATAAAATTTTAAAACCGCTTTGTTTGGAATTTTAGGTTTTATAAAATTTTAGAATTTTCATGAAAATTGTCATTTTTTTGGATTATGTTTTGCATTTTATGATTTTTTGAAATTTTTAAAGAAATTTTGAGTTTTTAAAGTAAAATTACCATAAAATTCTAAAAATTTCATAATAATCTTAAATTTTCAAAAAAAATTTAAAATTCCAAATAAACAATGTTTTTAAAATTTATGATTTTTAATTATTTTTATTTTTGCATACTTATAATCTTTTTATTATTATAAATTTTTGAAATTTTAATTTTTAGTTTAATTTTGGTGGGCGGTTGGCTTTTAAATGTTTTTTTATTAATATTCTTTAAACATTTTTGAGTTTTTTGACACGTGGCAGGGTGTTGTTTGTTGATTTAATTTTTTTAATGAAAATTTGGATTGGGGGTAACGGGGATGATTGGAAATGAAAGTGCATGGACCAAACTGATAACAAAACTAAAGTATAAGGGCCAAATTGATAAAAAAACAGTAGAGGTACCAAATTGATAATTTATCTATAGTACAGGGGCCAAAAGGGGTATTAAGCTAAAAATTTAAGATTTACAGAAAAAAGTTATAAAATTATAGAATAAGTAATGCTTTGAGTGATTAGTCTTGTGGTATGATTCTCGCTTCAAATACAAGAATTCAGGAGTTCGATTCTCGCGCCACCCCAATTAGCTAATTTTTAATTATCTAATATTATTTTTTAATCTCATTTGAAATTTTCAACCGTGGGCCTCTTGATCAACATCAGGCCCTCTACAATCTCAGAGGCTTTCATTTTTAGTCTACGAATCACAGCTCTTCTTCCTCCCCTAAACCCTATTCCCCTCTATTTCGCTCTCCCGCTCCGCAGTAGACCAACCTCCCGTCACTATGAGCAGATCAGGCCAGCCTCCAGATCTCAAAAAGCAAGTTCCTTTTTTTACCACACATTTCAATACTTTTTTTTCTTTTGAAAATTTGTTTTTTTGTTCTTTCTTTCTTTTCCCTTACTTATTTCTAAGTTCTTTTACTGATGCTGTTTTCATATAACAGGTACATGGACAAGAAACTCCAGAGTAAGTTTTCTTTCGTTGTTCTTTGCGTAGTAGTAAAGCGAATGTCCCCTGTTTATTGTCTGCACCTAATATGTGTTTTCTTTTTGGTATGACTTTTAAGGTTAAAAAAAATAGTTTTTATTCTTTCCTGTATGATCTTCGATTTTTTTATCTCGTGGATAGTAATGATTATTACTTTGCATATTTTGAATATTGAGCAACTTATGAGCTACAGTCAATCTTAGATTTAGGTTTGCGTTCTTATGGTATTTGGTAAAACGCCGGTGGATTAATGTGTAACGAATTTGTTGCTTCTGTTATTTAGTCTTGTAAGTTGCATGTGGCTTTATGAGATTGCAGATGCTAATCTACGTACTCTGTAATTTTAATTGTATGAATTCTGTTGGTATGTAATGCTGCAGTCAAGCTGAATGCAAATCGGATGGTTGTTGGTACGCTTCGTGGGTTTGATCAGTTTATGAATCTAGTGGTTGACAACACAGTAGAGGTGAATGGCAATGAGAAAACTGACATAGGCATGGTGGTGAGCATCGAAATACTTCTTTTCTTCCCTCCCCGTGCCTTGCTATGTTTTTGGGTATATCATTGAATTTTTAGCCTCATTGTAATTGATATTGATACGCTGCAGGTGATCAGAGGAAATAGCGTTGTTACTGTTGAAGCCCTTGAACCTGTTGGTAGAATGCAGTGATTCTGGTTTTTCTATTGATTTATCACTTTGATGTATCTCTTGGCTTTGTTGTTTCAATGGCATCACTGCTAGTTTGGGATTGGGATGTTTTATGTAATTGAGAATTTATCGGAAGTTAGATGGGTCTCCATGGAATCTGCTTTTTGTTTCTCAACTTTACCCGATGGATTGCCCTTTGTGCATTTCAAACGGATTTAATTGAATGTAGAGAATGGTTACTGCAATACTTATTTTTAGTTCTCAGGCCTCATTGAAACTTTGGTGCTGACTATGTTAAAGCTTTTATTGTTCTTGTGCTTCAATGCATTCATTTCTGTCCCTCTGGATTAGATTAGTCCTTAAGTCTTTAACCATCCATGGTTTGGCCAAACCTTAATTCACACAGGGTAAAAAACAAAAGTAGCTTGTTTTTACTGTTAAACTATGGAGTATCCAGTAAACTTGATTAGTCTACTTGCTTCGGATAAAAAACTCTAGGAAGTTTACATTACAGCCGTTGGTTCCTGGGAAGTAAGCTAGATGGTATTTTTTCTTACAGGATGCACTTTTTATAAGCTGTTGTAGGGTACCCTTAAAAGTTGGTCCAGATTCGTTTTTAGCCGTTGGTGTTTGGCTTGGCCATTGACATCAGAATCCCACACCAGCTGATCTATGTTTATATTCTGGGTGTGCGTATTTCCAAAAAGAAGAAAAGGGAAAAGGGAAAGAAACAAAAACCAACGAAAGCTTAGGGTAGAAAGCTCATCTTTTTACACTTTTGCATGTAGCATGGCTGGCACTTTTAACAAGCATCATTCTGCAAAATTCATGGCATTCGGGTTAACGATCACTTATAAAAAGGCCAAAACAGCAGAGGCTGTACGGAAACAAAGTATAAAGATGTGAAGTATAGCCGCGAAATTAGATTCAAATTTGAAACAGTGGACATTGTACAACGGGCAACAGTTTTGCCTAAAGACTCTTTTTGCTTGAAGCAGCTCCTTCACTTTCACTTTGTGTTTTCCCTTTGTAAAGGCATCCCCCTTGCAAAACGCAGCTTACCCTTTTCAACCATTCATTGCTTCATCAACTATGTTTCTCAAATTCGGCTGTTAGTATTGGATGATGTTCAAATTAGGGCATCATATCTATCCCAATATCCAGAAGAAATGAGGAGTTTGAACTAGAAAATCAATGATAAGAAAGGGGGAAAAATGGGTTTTTGTGAATGATATCATCCACAGCTCATCCAACAGGCAACAACAGCTCCGAAATGGAATCCATCTTTTCTTGTTATTGCCAATTGGCAAATTTTTATGTGGAAAGTGGGTGGCACATGTTTGGTGGCATTTTTTAAGATTTTAAGGATATGATTACTATTGGCAGCTTAATTTACTTGTGCAACACTTTTCCTTATTTTGTTTCTTGGTCCTTAACTCTTTAATTATATTCATAATGAGAATTTAGTTGACAAACAAAGAGTTATTTGGTGAGACAATGGAGATCATTATTGTTTTCTTTGTATTTTTCTTTAATTTTCCAATCTAATTACAAGCATGTGGAAGATTGGGGGATACTCTATGCTCTATTCTGAAAAACATTGCCTTGAAAGCTCAAAAATACTTTTTAAGTTATCATCAACAGCAAACCTATTAAAGTTGGAACTTTATCTTTCAAAAAGCTTACCAAACCTTTGCTTTTTTATCCTCCATTTAGGGGAACTTGGCTCACTAAAGAGCAATCATCTTCTAACAAATGATTAATCAATGAAGTTGAACCATAAAAAATCAATTTCAATTCTAAAACACTAACTTCATAATTACTCTGCCAAATGAATGGTAAACCGAAAAAGCAAAGTGAGGGGACAATTTTGTTGAGTTTTGAGCTTCATGGATTTTTGCTAGGAAGCTGGTGGGATCAAGATTCTGACGTGACCCAGTTAAACTAAGACTATAACAAAAGTGTTTTACACCTGTCGGATTTAGAACCAGTTTGATTTATGTAAAGACAAATTTTCTTTTACGTAAATAATGTTGGGATTAGATGTCATTCCCCCCTCCCCCCCGAAAATGACCACTCTTTTACATCACAAACCTTCTAAAATGTACAGTGTTATAATGATCCAAAACAAAATCCTGCAAATAATCTCATACATGATACACTGAAATTAAGTGTAAAATTTAATAGAAAAGTGTGAAAAAGAAACCTGTATATATATTCTCATCTGTAACTAATCTCACTCGACGAATAATATGTAAGATGTAATAACATGTTTTTGGAATAACCACGTCTCAACAAGAATTTTCTTGCAAGAAAAAGAAAAAAACTACGAAATTTATGGGCTTAAAACTAGAGTATGCAAGTCATTATCATATCATATCATATGGTTAATCCCAACATAACCATGTGTCAAGCTGCTAAAAGGAATTCCATTATTAAATGCGTAGATGGCAACATTTCATTGGCTCTGGAACAAACATTAGGATAAATCACTGTAGAGAAGCAGCCCCTCAATGCCCCCATTTGCTTATAGAACGGAGCTTTAGGGGGGTGAATGATGCTGGTATTTTCCTTCAATCTCTTCATCTCCACCACCCACCACCACTTCTCTCCCTTTCCCTAAATTTTCAATCTTTACACTTTGCTTCTTCAGTCCTCAAAGCCAAAGCCAGCCAAGAAAATTATATAGAATAGAAAAGAAAAGTGATGATAGTTGCTTCCTACCATCCAAAATCTTTCCTTCAATCCAACTCTACGTAGACATCAAATCTTTACATCCCATTGTTCCATTAAGTCCTTCCAAAGAAACCCATTTTTCCATAAAGAAAACTTGTTTCTTGGCTCTAAATCGTTGACCCCAATAAAGGAAAAACATTATGACTGAAGTACTCCAATCATCCCCATCTCATTTCCCTTCATTTTCAAGCTCCACCTCCACTCCACACGCCCTTACTAACTCTAACGTAAGCACTGTCGAGGATATAATAACCCAAGAGAGTGACCAAGAAGAAGAGGATAGGCAAGAAGAGGAAGAGAGGAAAGAAAGGGATAGAGAAGGGGAAGGGGATCAGCTGTCTTTATTGACGCTTTTGGTGGCTGCTTTTAGGAAGTCTTTGATTGGGTGTAGCCTTTCCGGAAGTAAAGAGCTTTGTTCAATGGAAATTGGGTTGCCTACCAATGTTAGACATGTTGCTCATGTGACTTTTGATAGGTTCCATGGATTTCTTGGTTTGCCGGTTGAATTTGAGCCTGAGGTCCCCAGGAGAGCTCCAAGTGCCAGGCAAGTTTATCAATGCACATTCTTTTTTCTCTTCAAACTTATAATTGAAATTCTCATATGGTTTTGTCGAATAAATTTTCTGGGGTTTGGTTATTTTGGTTACTGTATATCAGTATATGTTTTCTTGAGATTCTTTTGTCAATTTCATTTTGCTCACTTAGTTTTCCCCCTTTCTCCTGAATTCTTCAATTCTCATTCATATAACTCGGTCTTCTGAACTTTTATTTGTCCTTTCTGTCAAAGGAATACGAGGAAAAGGTATAGTATTTTCCCCTTTCTTACCTAAATATGAAAATACAGTTGTAAAAGGCCATCCATTTTAGGAACTTCAAATGATGACTAATTTCTCTGTGTTAAGAGGCCTTGATTCATATATAGAATTCCATAGTAATGAAGGTCACCACCGGGTTCTCCCCAATTTGCTTCCATTTGTGGATGCAAATTTCTTCCCCAAAAGTGAGAGACTTTCTCTTCATTGCACGCCTTTTGCCTTGCTGTTGGTTTCTACTCTTTGCTAATTTTGTTTTGATGGGTAAACCTTACTGAAAATATATCTGTTCTATGATTCACTATTTTCAATTTTGTAGTTGAATACATACCATTGATGTAAATGAATGTATGGAAATAGAGATGATGATAAGATACCTTGCTCTGTGATAACTGTTGTCCAAGTCTTTCTGTTAATTTTATTTCATTGACTAAGATTTCATTCTTGTGCAGTGCGAGTGTATTTGGGGTTTCGACAGAATCAATGCAGCTCTCACTGGACTCTAGAGGGAACAGTGTTCCAACAATACTACTCCTGATGCAAAGTCATTTATACGCCCGGGGAGGCCTCCAGGTATATTACTATCTGTGATTTATGGCTATATAATTGCTTAAGTATCCAGTTTAGTAATTAATTTCTTATATTTTCTTTAGGCAGAAGGAATTTTCAGAATTAATGCAGAGAACAGCCAGGAGGAGTATGTCAGGGAACAACTAAATAGGGGAGTTATACCAGATGGGATAGATGTACATTGCTTGGCTGGTCTTATAAAGGTATTTTCTTTGCTCTTTAATAGCTTTGGCTGTACTGAGTATTATGAACATGTTTCTTGTATGTATATTGGGTTCATAGGTGTCTTATATTTTATCAGGCTTCTTTTATATAAGTAATTAAAATATTGAGGACGAGCTGAACTTTTTAAAGAACTGGTTTCTAGGCTCAATATGTTATCAAGATATCTGCAAATAATGTTGAGAACCGCCCAAGTTGTACGGATCTTTCAATTTGGTTGTCGTTTTTATGACTCTGCAGGCTTGGTTTAGGGAACTTCCTAGCGGTGTTCTGGATTCCCTTCCTCCAGAGCAAGTAATGCAAGCCGGGTCAGAAGAAGAGTGTGCTCGGCTTGTACGGCTCCTTCCTCCAACCGAAGCTGCTCTACTGGATTGGGCAATAAACTTAATGGCTGATGTTGTACAAGTGGAACATTTGAACAAGATGAATGCACGCAATGTTGCCATGGTGTTTGCTCCAAACATGACACAAGTGAGTAAATATCTTTCTGTAGTTTTAGTCTAAATACACATGCCAGACTTAGTGCACAATTGTTGGTTATTGAGATTTGAGCCTATTTGGCATGGTAATAAAACTTTCTTGAATTGTTCTACAACATTTTTTCCGTAGCCCTGGCCATAAAGGTGCTAACTGTTTTAAGCATATGTCATTTTGACACTAGTCGCATGGATGCATCCCTTATACTCTTGTACTCAAACTCAAAGCATTTTTATTTTTTTGAAAACATAGTGAAAGTAGAGGACCTTAGAAAAGATTTTCGGTTCAAAAATATGATCTATTTTGAGAGAAAGAGTTCATTCCACTTTCCAGAAGGCCTTTCTAGGGCATCTTAAAGCTATGCTACTTGATACTCCAGTTGAGTGTTAGATACAAGTTGTATCTGATACAGGTAGGATAAATCCTTTTCCAAGTTTTTCCATATTTTGAAGGATTGAACCTCAATACCCCATGTTTGGATATGTGATTGGACATGAGTACTTAAGAAAAAATGAAGAGTTAAAGCAACATCTCCTTGAAGCATAGTAAAGGTCTTCTTCCTTATAAGTGTGACATGTATTTTTCATGGTGATTATTTTCCAACAGTCTTAATTTAGGATCGTGTATGGCAATAGACAATATCATTAAGGTTTGTTCTTGCTATCTGGTCCACTCATAGTTTAATCAACTCCACTACTGTTTATCGCAGATGTCCGATCCTTTAACTGCATTGATGTATGCAGTCCAGGTGATGAATTTTCTGAAGACCCTTATTATTAGAACACTTAAAGGAAGAGAAGATTCTATGGTAGACTCTGCTCCTGTCTCTCGCTTAGAGCCGTCTGATAAGAATGGACAGCAAAGCTCTTCACAACTACTCAAAGATGCCAGTGAGGAGGTTAAAAATGAAAGCAAAGGAGAGAAAGCTTTTGTTGCTCAAGAACCTGCCTTAGAGAGGCCCACCCACTCTGCTGAAGAGAATTTGACAACTGAAAGTGGCATTCAAAGTTTCCTAACTTCAATCGAGAACATTTGTGCTGGAAACCGATCTCTAGCTGAGAACTGTCCTTGCACTTTAGTTTCTCAAGTGAATTGTTTAGCAAATGGCAGCCTGCGAAGTACATGTGGAAAGAGCAGAAGTGATCAATCAGGTGCTTCAGGTTTAAGGAAGGTAGCAAAGAAGGCAAACGAACAGGCAGTTGGTAATGGAACAGGAGCTGTTCAGAAGAACAAGGGAACGAGGATTGTGGGGCTGATAAATACGAGAGCCGAGCTTTTTGAAGCTTGGAGGTAATCCTAACGTTGTAGTCAGATGGGGAGGGGGAAATGCCAACTGGTAGAAGTTGGTATGTTGTGTTTTGGTTTGGTTTGGTTGGTTTGTTTTTGGTCCTTTGAAATATCGGTGTATGAGGTGTGTGTCTTGTATGTGATTTTGAATGGAGATTCTTTTACTTTTCAATGCTTCACGCTGACTTAACATTCCTTGCCTCATTCTGACATTGCCTATTGTTCATCTTACTTCTTGTTACAGTTCCTAACGTTAAATTCTTATGTATTTCTGATTCTTCATCCTCGAGTTGAGTCTTTAAACATAAACAAACGTAATCCCATAAGAGGACAGAGCGAAGCTGATCAAGCCAACCTGCACTGCGTTAACCATAACGCCATTCTATTTCATTGCAAAACCCAATGTATTTCTCAAAAGGTATAACTATTTATTCGGTCCTTCAACATTTAATTTTTCATTTTTTTAACCCTTAAACTTGTGTTTTCTATCAAATTATCCCACAATGGATGAATATTTAATATTTTTAAACTTTGTTTACGTGGCATATAAGTGGATTGTCATTAGATGACATATTAGCACTTAATTAGGTTTTTTAAATTTAAAATTCAAAAAAGAAAAAATCATTAAAATTATTTAAAAGATATAATAATTATAAATTTTTTTTAAATTTTAAAAAGTAAATAAATGTTAACATATCATTCATATAACAATCCATATTTATGTCATGTCAACAAAGTTAAAAACATTAATTTTTAATTTATTTTGAAATGATTTGATAAAAATTATAAGGTTAAAAAAGATTAAAAATTAAATAAAGGATTAAAATAATTTTTTTTTAAATTGAAGGGGTAAAAGAATTCATTATGCGTCTTAGAAATTCGTGTTTATTTCCATGCAAAGACGCATATATCCGATGCGCCCAAAGGGATGTTTCTACCGCTTTCCCCCCTTTGGTTCTCCTGCAGCTTCCTTCTCCAACGTAATGATTTGTTTCCTTGTTTTTGCTAATTCGTTGCTTTTCATTTAGAATTTATGTTATTATGCACTTAATTAAAATGGGTACCTTGCAAATTTTCTCCTTTCTGTTTTTTTCGGGTGAGAGTCCATGAATGCTAGTTGATGTTGCAAGCTCTTACATTCGTGATAAATTACTGAACCTTTTCTGTTCATTTATTCTTTATTTGATGTTTAAGAGAAACCCATCTTTGGTACATATGGGCGACGAGCAGAAGAGTTTGGCTCTTCTAAATCAGTATTCTGAAATATCAGCTGAAGAAGAGAGCTCTACTTGTTGGAAAATATGGATATTACATATATAATAAAAGTAATTACATGTTATTATATATTATTATGATATGTAGCCCAAATTAAAAGTGAGCTAATTTGATTAGAATTTTATTGTGCTTTTAATTATTAAATAAAATATGAGTCAAATATGTGTAGATACTCTTCTAATCAAATTCTAATTAATTATGTGCTAATTAGAATTTGATTAGAATTAATATGTCAATGTTATAAATATTAAGATTATGGTCCTCAAATTATACACAAGATATCTTTCCTAATATCCCATCATTAAGAAAGAAAAGCAGATATTCTCTGAATTTTTTGTGTGTTAATTTGGAAGATCAAATCTTCAAGATTCAGTAAAACTTCAAGGAATTCATGGATTCAGGTACACTTCCGCATTTAGTTTTATTCTTCATTTATTCTTAATGATTTGGCATGATAGATCCTAGTTTATTAAATTTTATTTCAGATTTATTTTACATATCTAACACGGCTTGCTCAAGCCTTGCCACTGCCAGATGTAGGTATTTTTTCATTTTCTTATTATTTTGTTCATGTTATTCTTTTATCTTAGGATGTGATCAAAGACCCTTAAAATCAAACCAAGGTTGATACTGATATGTTGTTTGTTTACTCAGAATCAAACCAACTTCTTAAATTTCCCAAGCTGAAAGTGCTCTTTTTTTGTTCAATAATCACACCATCTTATTGGGTTTGAAAAGAGCTGCTATAATTCTATCTAACAGGTGATCTGATTTTCTCTTTATCATCAAGCTATTACTTACGATTCTGCACTGGATTCACACGTCCAATTCCACACAAAAGCTATGACAGCCTTGTCATTTTTTAGCATCATGTGTACTTTGCATAAGTGGTTGTTGGGGATTTTGGCAGCAAAACCAAGTAAAACAAAAGCAAAGACAAAAGAACTGAAGGAAAGATCGAGAGGATAGAGTTTGAACAAGAAGATAATCGAAAAACTCTAATTGATTTCATTGAAAATTTGAAAATATATGCAAGTTACATAACAATTGGACAGTTACCCAATGACATAACTGTTCCCACCAATGCATGACTAATACAAACTTGAATTACACATAAAAGTAAGCTAACATATCAGCTATTACATCAAATTCAAATCAAAATCTAATCCTACTAACTTTTTGGACAAATTACAAGGAAACTAAATAAAGCTACATAGGAACAAAATGAACAAAATGAACTAAAGAAGTTATAGCATTCGGTTCAACTCCAATGCTGATCTTCATGTTGAGTTGCTGCTAGTCTTCATGCTGAATTGCTGTTGGTTTCTTGTTGCATTGCAGGCCAATGCTCAAAACTCCTCCTTGGACTGTATGCAACAAACACCAATTTTGCTTCTTAAAGCTTCAAATCTATTAGCATCTAGTGACTTAGTCAAAATATCAGTCAATTGGGTTTCTGAGCTACAATGAACAAGACTGACTTCTTCTGATTGCTCAGCCTCTCGAACAAAGTGAAATTTGATCTTAAAATGTTTAGTCTTGCCATGAAAGACTGGATTTTTGGCTTTGTAAACTGCTGAATGGTTATCAACCCTAATTTCTATTGGTTCAAACTGTTCTTCATTAAGATCATATAAAAGCTTCCTAAGCCAAATGGCTTGATTAACAGCTATAGCAGCTACAATGTACTCTGCTTTAGCTGTAGATTGAGCAACAGTTTGTTGCTTCTTTGAGCTCCAACAAAAAACTCCTGAACCAATGGTAAAGAAGTAACCAGAGGTGCTCTTCATGTCATCGACAGAGCCAGCCCAATCACTATCAGAATATCCTGTCAGCTTAAGCTCTTTTCCCTTCTCAAAGTTAACTCCATAGCTCAAAGTTCCCTTGACATATCTGAGAATTCTCTTAGCAGCTTTAAAATGAATAACATCACAGCAGTGCATGAATCTCGATAGGAGACTAACACCAAACATAATGTCAGGCCTAGTTGCTGTTAAGTAAAGCAAGCAACCAACTAGGCTTCGATATTCTCTCTCATCCAACTCTTTTTTTATTTCCACTACTGGTCAGCTTCTCTCCTTGAGCCACTGGTGTGCTGACTGTTTTGCAATTCAACATGTAAAATCTATTGAGAATCTTCAAGGCAAAGGCATGTTGGCTTATAAAGATGCCTTGATCAGTTTAGTTCACTTCCATTCCAAGGAAGTATGTCGTAACTCCCAAAACTGTCATTTCAAAAACTTCTTGTATTTTCACTTTAAATTCATTAATCAATTCATCTTTGCTTCCAGTCACGAGCAAATCATCTACATAGAGTGATACAATCAACAAGGTCTCACTTTCTGACCTTTTCACATAAAATGTTGTTTCACTAACACTTTTCTAAAACCCAGGCCTAGACAGGTATGTGTCAACCCTGTCATTCCAGGCCCTTGGTGTAACACCCCTTAACCCTAAACCCTCGCCAAAATAGAGTTACGAAACATTACCAGACATATCAGACAACTTACAAATAATTCACAATTAATATAACATTCATAGTATAATTTAATAATTAAGTCTCTATATTGGACTCTCGAAGCCCAAAATATGTATTAAAAGTAGAACGGGACTTGTTCGAATATTCCAAAAACTTTTCGTAAGTTTTTTTTTTACAAAAATTTCGACAGTATTTCTGCTTATTTTTATCTAAAACCCCTGCAAATTCAAACCAAAACAACCAATACCAATGTTTCAACCAAAGAATTTACATCTTAAATACTACTAGATCATACTTAAACCGTTGATTTATTACTTAAATTTTAAAGTGTTAACATATAAGGAACTAATTCATATCTTTCATTTCATTTCAAAATTTAATACCAAATTTATTAATTTATAGCTTTGAACTTGCTTATCATCCAAAATTTCATAACTATCTAATTACAACAAGATCATTTAACCTATATATATATATACATGAATCATGTACAACCACCTAGTACATGCCACTTAAACAAAAAGAAGAAATATATCACCAAAATTTTCTTATTGGAGTCGGGATCTTTCTGGATACTGAACTGAATCTTGAACTCTAATGACTGCATGACGGAAACAATCAGACTTTGAGTATTTCATACTCAGTGGTATTACTATAAATCAAACTATTTAACCTTAATAAATAACAAACTTCAACCATAACTTTATAAATCATTTAAACTAATTATACATAATTATATATTACTTCATAAATCTTAAGTTCATATTTCATTTTTCACATACTAACTCAATTTATAATTTAACTCATACATTCTTTCTCATACTTTTTAATAGTGTCAAATCAATCAATAAATCTCAATTTCAAAAATTTCATTTCAATTATTTACCCTATTAATAAGGCTCGGACTCTGACAGATACGAGAATTCCACCCAAACACACCAGAGTATCCAACCCAAACACACCAGAATAATGAAATCCTCCCAAATACACCATTATATCATATCCTCCCAAACACACCAATAATGCATTAAATGCCTCTTCGGATAAACCAAAGCATATATAACAGAATCATCTTATCGACCGAGTTACAAATCTCCTCATCACATCACAAATCCAATGGCATGTCATTTGTATCAAATCTAGTCCGACAAGTTAATAGGGTATTATTTTACCTTTCCAAATTCGAATTCATTTCCACAACAATTTCAAATACTTGATCAATTCAAAACATCTATTATATCAATTCACATATAATTTAATATTCACACATATTCTTACTTAATTTCAAATATTATTACTTACCTTATCTTAATTACTCCATAACATATACTATAAATTCAATATACATTTAATAAATAGTTTGAGTTATAGTAATACAAACCCGGAATACGAGTTTACTCCTCAACGATCTTTTCTTTTCCTTTGGATGCCGATGCCTTGTTGTCCTTGTTAGCTACAAAAAATAATAATTTACATTATTAATTACAGCATTAATTTAAATAATTAATTAAATTTCTACTCAATTTATGCCTAATTCTAATTTAATCCTAATTGACTCTTTTATTTGTTTCACTTATTTCATACTTCAATTTTATTCATTTTTCTTCCATATTCATCCTAACTATCAAGTTTAATAATATAACCCTAATTTAAAATTTCTTTCAATTTAATCCTCTAATACAAAACTTATAACTTACTTTACAATTTAATCCTTTTACTAATTCTAACTTAAAATTCATTTAATTCAATCCCTAATTCATCTTTTCTTCAACATAGAACTTTGTTTAAAAGCTTATAAACTTTCAAAATATCAAATTAATTTCATCAAAACCTTGTTTTAAGACTTCTAAAATATCAAAATTAAGAGAAAAGGGCTAAATTTAACTTACCAATTAAACTTGAAGCTTTAAAATCCCAAATTTTCCCTTCTCTTTTTTTCCCTTTTTCTTCCCCTGTTTTCGTTTTGTTCTCTGTTTCTTTTCTGTTCTTCTTTCTTTTACTTTCTTTTTTTATTCTATTTATTTATTTCTTTTAGTTATTTTATATTACTTTAATATTAAGTAAACAAATTATTTTATAACAAACGTACCAATATTTTTATTACAATTGTCATTATTCAATTTGTTTTAAAAAATCTTATAATTTAATTATTATCATTTACTTATTATATAAAAAATTATATATATATTTTACACATGTACCGATAAAAATTATACACTTGTCTTATTTCATAATATGATATCAATTTAATAATTATTAATATATATAAATATCTTTTACTTATTATTTAAGAAAATATACAAATATATATTTTTTACATGTGTATAAATACACATATCACACATGTACACTTTTATCACCATACATTTGGCACAAATTTTAATTTATTTATAATCTAATAACAAAATTTTAAATCAAATAATAATAATAATATTAACAATAATAATTAATAAAATCTAAGAAAAATCTTAGATTTTTCTATCAATTTTGCTGCCTCAATTATTACAAATGGCTTAATTTCCATTTTAATCCCTTTTTCTTTCTATTATTTTAGAATTAAACCTTTAACCTTTACTCAATCTAGTCCTTTTTACTAATTGCTCTAAATTAAACTAGTTTCACCTAAATAAAACCAAATTAGACATATAACTAGACTCATAATTATTCCTAATAATTATTTACGAACCCGTTTTACTAAGACGGAGGCCCGATAATGTACTTTTTCGGTGCCCACGAATTTTGGGTCATTACACTTGGTGCATGCTTCAGGCCATACAAGGCCTTTTTCAGCCTATAGACCTTGTCCTCTTCTCCTAGGACCTTGAACCCATCTGGTTGTTCAATGAAAATCTTTTCTTTGAGAAAACCATTAAGAAATGCTGACTTAACATCTAATTGGTGAACCTTCCATTGTTTCTGAGCAGCTAAGGTAAACAGAAGCTTAATTGTGTCTAACCTTGCTACTGGAGCAAATGTCTTCATGAAATCGATGCCATATTGCTGGCTATAGCCTTTCACCACAAGCCTTGCCTTGTGCTTATTCAGTGAGCCATCAGCATTATACTTGGCTCTAAACACCCACTTGACACCAATAACCTTCTTATGATCTGGTTTGTCCACCAATTCCCAAGTGTCATTCTTGTGGATCATTTCTAATTCAGCTTCTATGGCCTTCTTCCAATGTTTGTCCCTGCCAGCTTCTTTAAAATCTGAGTGTTCAACTATTGCAACATCACATCTTTAGTAGATCTCAGCAATAGTTCTGGTGCCTCTCACAGGAACATCATCAAAAACTTCATTACTTGGCCCTTCTTCAGCAGGTTCAAAATTACAGTCTAGCTGATCTTCTTCAATCAAATTTGCATCTACGCCATTCTAGCTCCAAACCTTCTCTTCATCAAATTTTACATCCGTACTCACCAAAATCTTCTTTGTTGAAGGATTAAACACTCTGTAGCCTTTCTTGGTACTGCAATAACCAACAAAAATCCCTGAAACAACCCTTCTTTCAAGCTTAGTTTTTTTTTTCAGCTGGAATGAGGGCATAGCAGACACAACCAAACACCTTCAGGGGTGAAACAGTTGGCTTGAGTCCATGCCAGGCTTCAAAATGTGTCTTTTCTTTCACAACATGAGTTGGCAGCTTGTTAAGTAGATATACTGAGGTGTTCACAACCTCAGCCCAAAATTTGCTTGGCAGTTTGCTTTCAAATAGCTAACATCTGGCCATTTCCAATACTGTTCTATTCTTCCTTTCACATAATCCATTCTGTTGAGGAGTATAGACTGTTGTTAGCTGATGGTGAATCCCAACTTGCTCACGCAGCTTCTGAAATCTTTCAGACAGGTACTCAGTGCTATTGTCTGATCTCAAAGTCTTAATTTTGTAATCAGTCTGATTCTCAGCTAAAGCCTTAAATTTGTTGAATGCTTCAAACACTTTTGATTTCTGTTTCAAGAAGTAAACCCAACAAAACCTGGTCAAATAATCTATGAACAGAACAAAATACTTGCTGTCATTCAAGGAAGGAGTCTTCATTGGTCCACAAATATCAGAATGAACCAGCTCAAGCTTGTCTCAAGCCCTTCATGCCTTATTAACTGGAAAAGGCAATCTAGCCTACTTACCAAGTTGGCAGACTTCACAAACAGTGTCTCTGACTTCAACCTTAGACATATCTTCAACTAAGTTCAACTTATGCAGCAAGTCAAGTGATTTATAGTTGACATGGCCTAGCCTTTTGTGCCATAGGCTAACATTATCAACAAGGCTAGTGTGAGCCTTCTTCTCGAGTTGATTTATATCAAGCATAAAACACCTATCAGTCATTGCTACTATGATTAACTCCTGACCATGTGAGTCTTTAACAATGCAAGAGCCATTCTTAAAAACTAGTGAATACCATTTTTCTACTAGCTGTCCAACAATAAGCAGATTCTGATCTATGTCAGGCACAAAAAACACATCACAGATTACTTTGTTACATGACCAAGTGTTGGTCATAACATTTCCTCTGCCTTTGGCTTCAATCAGGTTCCCATTACCAATTTTGATCTTTGATGGCTTCTGTTGTTGGTTGCCTTATTGTGAAAACAAAAGCTTGAGAAGAAAGAAATTGAAGCTGTTGAGTTTGTTTCAGCAGAATGAGCTTTACACCACCTCCACCACCTGTGTTTGCTAAAGAGAACTACCACATTTGTGTGGTTAAGATGAAGACATACCTTCAAGCACATTGTAAGGCCCAATTTTTGCCTGGGCCCAATTAACCCAATTAACCCAAAATAAACCCAAAAAATAAATTAAACAGTCCAATTTTTATTACAAACCCAATAAAAAACTAGCCCAAAACCCGAAGCCCAAATTACATAAGCCCAAAGCCTAAACCTAAAGAAAATTTTCAGCAAACCCTAATCCCTAACAATCTTTGTGCTTTTCGTTTTATAGGTCTCAAGGACACTTCCATCGTCATCACACTACTAAACTTATTTTGGTACCCTTTTGAAAATGTATATGGCTAATTATGGCATGTATAGGCCACCACACACCACGTGACAAAAGGACACAAACACAATGAGAAAAAATAAGAAATATATTGTATTTTATTTTCTTCAACTTCGGCTATAAAACCAAAGAACAAACCTTTGAAATTTTTTTTACGGACGAGATTATCAATACAAAAACTCATAGATATTCAATAGAAAATTGTTTGAATATTAAAGGTGATCCTTTTTCTTCTTCTTCTTCTTCTTTTTTTTCTATTTTTTCGAAGATTAGTAAATAATAGGGTAAGGATATTACCTGTTTCTCGGCATAACGCCACCATCGGAGGTCTCCTCCGTTTGTCAAAGCCACAGAAACACTTTCAGGTTCCGTTCGGGCTTCGTCGAAAAAGGAAACAGGGAGGCCGAAAGGCATTTGGATTTCTTTCCTCTTTTCATTTTTATCATTTTTGGCTCGAAAAACACCCAAATTGGGTTTGTATTTAGAAAATAATTTTTTAAAAAAAAAGGAATTTAAAACCTTTTTTGCTTCCTAAGACGATTTGACATGGTGAGCTACGACTACGACGAGCCACCAAGACGAGCCCGCCAAGATCATCGACCGGGATCTAGGTTCGTCCCAGAAAAAAACAGAGAGAGTTTTTGAATTTTTTTGAAATAGACGGCTAAAAATGAAACAAAAAATTTTTTTTGGGCCTTTATAAAGTAATAAAATGGCGCCGTTTTCATTAAGGTTCCCCAGACGCCAATGTCGTAACCATTTTTTTGAAGACGACAAAAGGGGTTTGACTTTGGTTTTGAAAATAGGGAAAAAAAAAGGAGTCGCCACCGATCTTTATTTGATGTGATCGGATCACCTTTATTTTAATAAAACGTTTTGTTTTACTAAAACAGTGTTTTGGTCTGCGTAGTTTTGAAAATCGGTCCGGATTGATTCACATACGAGGAAGGGTTAGCACCTCGACACGCCCAAAATTGGTACCAAAATGATTAATTAATGTCTTAATGTCGGAAGTTTGAAAAGGTTTTAAAATACGGATCCTTTAAAAGGTATTAGGATTTTTGAGATATCTTTATTTTGAGAGGGTGCGAAAGCGTCACATCCAAAGACGTTAGGACATGAAATTCTAAACCTTCGTAATCAAAGCCATCTCATGATTTTATGAAGTTTACGGAAGGGTGTTTAGTTATTTAGTCAAACGGAAAATCGTAACCCAGCACGTTAGGGCACTATTCCCGAGTTCCTAAATACAAAACATTGCCTTTATTTCAAAACTTTTAAATGGAGTATCAATTTTATAAAATACATCGTATCGTATTAGTTCAAAAGACTCGAGTCAAATCTTGAGATTTCTTTGTTCGAAAAATATAAACATTACATCCATTTCGTTAGGACATAATGTTTTAATCTCTCGTAATCAAAGTCGTCTTGTGATTCGCAAAACTTGGTAAAAGGGATGTTAAGTAATTTAGTTAAACGGAAAATCGCAACCCAAAGACATTAGGGCACTATTTTCCAAATTTCTAAATCTGAAACATTGCTTTGCTTTAAGAATCTTTGGATAGAATAGGACGATTGCACAAAATGTATTTTTATTTAGCGAGATTATTGAAAAATTGCAATAGCGATAATAACGCAAATAAAGAATGATTGATGACAATAATGATGACAGTGGTGATGGGTAACAATACTAAACAAATGATAATAAAGATGTTATATGATGGTAATAATAAAGAATAAAAATGAACACGATAACAAATAAAATATGTCCATGGATTTGGTATGTGAAAACAATGACTAACAATAGAAATAACAAATAATAGCGATAATAATAATAATAATAATAATAATAATAATAATAATAATAGTAGTATTTATATATGATAATATAATGCCAATAATGATAATGGAGATAATATATATATGTATATAAAAACAAATGAGTGAGTAAGGTAAAATAAAGTAAATTAATAATTGAATACAATAATAAATATAATAATAGTAATCGTAATATTAATATTAACAATAAATGTAGTAATGGTAAATGTAGTATAGTATCAATAATACTAAATACAATCAAATAAAAATAATAATAATGATAATAATAATAATAATAATAGTAATATAACAAAAATGACAAAAATAATAATAGTAGGCATAATAATAGTAGATAGCAATAATAAACAAAAGATAATAATAAAATGAATAATAATATAATAATAGTATTAATAACAAAATAATGATAATGGTAAATAATAATAAATAATAATAATAATAATAATAATAATAATAATAATAATAATAATAATAATAATAATAATAATAATAACAAAGAAACAATAGAAAAGGACTAAATTGTTGATTAATTATACTAAATAATAATAATAATAGGTAATTGTAAAATAAATAATAATATAATAATAGTATTAATAATAAAATAATGATAATAGTAAATAATGATAATAATAATAATAATAATAATAATAATAATAATAATAATAATAATAATAATAACTATAGAAAAAGGACTAAATTGAATTAAAAAGCTTAATTTCGGGACAAATTCGAAATAAAAGAAAGACTAGGGATCCATTTATATGCGCGAAAGGACTGGGGGGACTAAAATAGCAATAAACCCCTTCAGTCAAAACGCAGCATTAGGGACCAAATTGCGAAATGAGATAAATTATGGGGTAAAATTTAAAATAAAAAAACTTGATTGCAAATGTCTGAAAAAGCGGAAGGACCGAATGCGCAAATAGCCCCTTTTGCAAAAACACGCGGACCCTAGGCGGGTCGGATCGGATCGGGTCGGGTCATGTCAAAACGACGTCGTTTTGGGGCTTAAGAGGCCTGACCAAAACGACGTCGTTTTGGAGGCCTATTTAAAGGCCAAAATTGGGAAAAAAATCAGTCTCTGCTCACTTTAAAAAAAAAAATTTCTTCTCACCCTTTTTTTCTGCGAAGGAAGAAATCCGCGAGAGGGGGCCACGACCGTCAGCAAGTAGGAGCTCGGCCACCGCCCACTGTGGTAGAAAAGGTAAACTTTATTATTTTTTTGTTTTTTTTATTTTTTTATTAACAGTTCATATATATATATGTATTTAAGTGTATCCGCGAAAAAAATAAAAAAATATAAAAGGGTTTTGAAAATAAAAAAAAATCACCTTTTCCAGTTTCTGTTTCAATATTTGCAGATCTACTTTGTTTTTTTGCTTTTTCTTCTTTTGGGTTTGAATATGTCTTTCTTTTTGTATTGATTTCGAAAAAAAAGAAAATCCTTACAATAGATCTTAATCGGCTTTTTATAGCCATTTACAAAAGATTTTTTTGTATTTTATTCGGCTCCTGTTTCTGTTTGCGTGTTCCTTTCCTTTTGCAGGGCATGGGGAGTAAGTGGAGGGTCGGTGGCCGACTGTCAGTGGCGGTGGCTGGTGGCGTCAGAACAGGGGCGTCAGAAGTTGAAGAGTCAGAGGGCAGGTGGCTAGGGTTTTCAGAAACCCTAGCATTTCTGAAAAATTTTTTTAATTTTGGGCCTTCTGGGCCTATTTTTTTTTGGGTCCTTTATTTTTATTTTTTTTTATTTCTTGTTGTTTGAAATTTGGTGAAATGGGTGCAGATATTGCCCTCTTTGCTCATTGTCGTGTAACGGCAATAGAGCAAAGACATAAGAAAGACCCATTTTGCCCGGTCTCAGTGGGCCTTAACTTCTTTTGGCGTCTTTTCTTCAGGTAGCGTCACTTCTGCCCACCGCCTCTTGTTGCTTCGATCCACTCCACCGATATGTGGCTTCAATCTACTCTTTGCTGCGACTTCAATGGGATGTGACTTGTTTATTTTTGGTCTGTTCTTGCAAATTTAGGAATGTCTAAACTGCTATCTTCAATCTGATCCTTGCAAACTCAGGGATCACCAGATTGAGTCTTTGATCTGCTTCTTGCAACTTCAGGAAGGTCTACTTTCTTCAATCTGATCCTTGCAAACTCAAGGATCGCCAGACTGATATCTTCGATATGCTTCCTGCAACTTCAGGAACTTTAAATCTACTTTCTTAGATCTGCTTCTTGCAACTTCAAGAAGGTCAAATCTGCTATCTTCGATCTGATCCCTGCAAACTCAAGGGTCACCAGACTGAATCTTTGATCTGCTTCCTGCAACTTCAGGAACGTCAAATCTGTTATCTTCAATCTGATCCTTGCAAACTCAAGGATCACCAGACTGAATCTTTGATCTGCTTCCTGCAACTTCAGGAATGTCAAATCTGTTATCTTCGATTTGCTTCTTGCAACTTCAAGAAGGTCAAATCTGCTATCTTCGATCTGCTTCTTGCAACTTCAAGAACGTCAAATCTGCTTTCTTCAATCTGATCCTTGCAAACTCAAGGATCACCAGACTGATATCTTCGATCTGCTTCCTGCAACTTCAGAAAGGTCAAATCTGCTTTCTTTAATCTGATCCTTGCAAACTCAAGGATCACCAGACTGAGTCTTTCGATTTACTTCTTACTCCATAGGAACTTCGAGGAAATAAGAATTCAGGGAGAAGAGATTCGTAGTCTCCATCTTCTCTACCGAAACTTCAAAGAAATAAGGACTTATCCTCATTGTTAACTCAGGGAGACGGGATTTGTAATCTCAACCTACTCCACGGGAACTTAGAGGAAATAAGAATTCAGGGAGAAGAGATTTGTAATCTCCATCTTCTCTTACTGAAACTTCAAGGAATTAAGGATTGATCCTCATTGTTAACTCAGGGAGACGGGGTTTGTAATCTCAACCTACTCCACGGGAACTTCGAGGAAATAAGAATTCAGGGAGAAGAGATTCGTAGTCTCCATCTTCTCTACCGAAACTTCAAGGAATTAAGGATTGATCCTCATTGTTAACTCAGGGAGACGGGGTTTGTAATCTCAACCTACTCCACGGGAACTTAGAGGAAATAAGAATTCAGGGAGAAGAGATTTGTAATCTCCATCTTCTCTTACTGAAACTTCAAGGAATTAAGGATCGATCCTCATTGTTAACTCAGGGAGACGGGGTTTGTAATCTCAACCTACTCCACGGGAACGTTGAGGAAATAAGAATTCAGAACTTTTCAATTTGCTTCCTTACTCTTTTCAGGAAGACTTCAATCTTCAGTCTGCTCCACTAACATCTTGAGGGAACGAAATCTAAATTTTTCAATGTGCTTCCTTCTTATCTTGAGAAGACTTCATTCTTCGCCCCACTAACATCTTGAGGAAGACTTCATTCTTGCTTCCTTACTCTTTTCAGGAAGACTTCAATCTTCAGTCTGCCCTATTACCATCTTGAGGGAACAAAATCTAAACTTTCCAATTTGCTTCCTTACTATCTTCAGGAAGACTTCAATCTTCAGTCTGCCCCACTACCATCTTGAGGGAACAAAATCTGAACTTCAATATCGCTACACCGTTCTTTGAGGAACCTGTCTTGTAGAATTAATTTTGTGTGCTTATGCAAATGATGAGGATGTTATGACCGAAACGACTCAAAGTCTCCTAACTACGTGTGTTATGGACGACACTTGCATGAACGCAGAATGTCATGAGAATGATCTTTTGACAATGATTTGGATGCAATGATCAGAATGAATCGAATGCTCCTAGCTAAACGTGCTTTGAAATGATGTATGAATTCAAAATGAAATGATCCCTTGTTCTATCACTGATGCGTTATCATGCTTTCTCGTTCAGCTAGTATCTTTGATAGAAAGCCCAAAAACAATGATCATATTCTGCTCAACAAGCTTGCCCCGCTGTAATTTCGGGGTCTCTTCCACTGTAACTCCTGGGACATAAAGTTTGTATCTCTCCCTGTAACTTTAGGAGAATAACATTTGGCTTCTTCTACCTATCCTGCTTTGTAACTCGAGGTATAGGATCAATTTGATCTGTTACACCATTCATTGGTGTAATGACCAGAGATGTGGGCTCGTCGTGCATGAATGCAGAGTATCATTTTTCTTTTCCGAGAATGATCTCTTTGTCTTCTTTGGGTTGACATTGCTCGTTATCTCGTCAAGGTCGTATCACCGGTGAAAAAATAAAAGGTCCAAAGAGATAATCATCTTTCTCAATATTTCCAAACCTTGAGTGAGTTAGTTCTAAACAACAATTCTGTTTGTGTCCTTGTATTATTCAGAAGCTTCCAGAGTAATATGCAAAACTCCTTTTATGAAAGTATTATTAGTCCACTAATCGTTATTTCAATGCAAAATGCTTGAAAAAGATTGTAACAATGGACAAAAAGGAAATTGATTGGGAGCATAACTCGAAACAAACAAATTAATCAATGCTAGCAAAGGTAATTAAGAAGGAATTTTATCGGTGGTTTTTTTGAAAGGAATAAAATAACCACAAGTAACAAAAGTAGGTAAAATGGAAACTAAGTGCCCCAGATATCGCAGCTTGAGCTTCTCTGTTCCAACTTCTTGAGGACCATTTTGAGCTTAATACGTGTTTAGGGGATCCAGAGTACTTTGACGATGCCCCAAGACGTAACATACTTCTTCGAGCGTAGCAAGACTACTGTGTGCCCTACTTTCGATCAAAACTTTGAGTTGCCCTTTTCGGGTTTTCAACTCAAATACCCTTTGGTCTCAAAGCGCCCTTTGCGGGTTTTCGCCTTGGCCTCTCCTTTTTCTTTTTTCCTTTTTCGTGTTTTTCATTTTTGTGTGTGTTTTTTTTATTGAATCAACTCCTTTGGATTGGGCGTGTCCTTACCATCCATCTTGGTTAACACCTATTTTCCTAGAACAGGCCTTTTCTTGTGTATAAGACATTTACTTTTCTTTGGAGTTCTTTTGGATAAGAAGAATCTCTTTTAATGCTAGGTCATCTTCCTGAAATCCTCTTGAGCGAACCTTTTCATCAAGCCCGTATCTATTTTCGGTATATTTGACCCTGCTGAATACTTTCAATCGAGCTTACCGAAGGCATTCTGCTTTATCTAAATCAATCCAAGTTTGGGAAAAAGAATCCTATCTCCCAACAATTGTTTCCCTTTTATAAATCAATAGGAAAGATGCCCCGGCAAAAGTCCTAGCCAACGTTCAAGGGACTTAAAGGGTAAATGGTAACTTCCTTATGCCAACCTTTACAAGTCTCAGCTATATATATTTTTTTTAAAAAAAATCTCGAATGTTTTTTTTTCTTCTTTTTTTTTGACTGCCGACTTTGTAATTTTAGCAAATGAAGCGACCTTCACCTTCTCAGTGAGGTAACCAACGACCATGAATATGGATCGATGTTGGCTAAAGACTGGCTTGTTAACATCCATGTTCATATAGGAAAAATGGAGAAGGCACAGTCTTCCTCGATTTGGCATTTTATGGCATAACAGGTACAATTTCCCCAAAAGCCCGAGCCTCTTGATTAGCTAGGCTATTGTAAAACATAGGTTCTTTGAATCCCAACCTTATCAGCATACCCATGTTTCATGCCTCAATATGATCGTGCGAAAACTTCTTGAATTTCTAAAAATAGCTCAGCGATGCCTTGCCTTATTCCTTCAAGGAGCTACGCTCCATCTTCATCTCCTTCATTAGTTCATAGGGTGCATTGACACTTCACAAGGTAGGATCTACCATTGGGGAAGTAAGTCGCAATCTTTGTCATCTTCAAAGCCCTTAGATCCTCTAGATACATATCTCACTAAAAAGGAGTCAAAGAAGCGTCGTTCATGTCATTGATATCTGGGGGCCCATTGTGGGCAAAAAAAATCCAAAGAATAAATGATCCTAAGGATGATTATTCGTATGATATGGTCATGAGTGAAAAATATTCAGTATGAAATGTAAAGAATGAAAATATTTACTTGGAAAGATGCATTTTATTGAAATAAAATTCGGACACAAGCCTACTTCTCAAAAGAAATCTTATTGCTTCCGTGCTTGAAGCAACAAGTGTGTTTTACATTACTCTAGATTAGCTTTAAAATACATGTTCCTTCCACAGTCCCATTGTTCAAAACACTTTCAAGTACATAAAGGCGGATGTTAGGAAAACTTTTATTCATCGGTTCTCCTGCACACCATTGGCGTTCTGATCTAGGTTTCTAATGACTTCTTTAAGGAAATGCAACTCTCCTGCCCCCAGTTTCAATTACCACTGCTCCGTCATCGAACTTCACAATACCCATGTTGATGAGATTTTCCACCAATTTCTTGAAAGTAAGGCAATTTTCTATTGAATGGCCTGTGATCCCCGCGTGGTACTCACACTGGGTGTTTGGGTCATACCATTTTGGGTACGGAGGTTGCATCGATTTTGGATATTGGGGGGACACTACGTGTGCATCAAATAAACTTTGATACAACTCCTTATACGTCATAGGGATTGACGTAAATTGGAGTTTTTCAATGTCTTTCCTTGTGCGAGATTCTTTCCTTGACGAACCTTGATACTCAGTAGGCTGATTTGGGTCCCTCACGTTTGTATTATTCACCTCGTCATCCTTTCTTCTAGGAGCAGGCCTTCTACTGGTTTCCCCTACTTCAATCTTGCCGCATTTCATTGCATGTTCGATCATTTCCGCCATTACCATGTCGGCAAAGCTCTTAGTGGTACTCCCTATCATATGGGTTATGAAAGGAGCCTTGTGGTGTTGATGAAGAGCATGGTAGTTTCTTTTTGTAAAAGGGTGGTTTGAACTTGTGTGGCTACTTCCTCCACCATTGGGCATATTGCTGAAACTTTCGTTTGGCTTTTTCTCCATATTTTGGGCGTGATTCGATCAGAGCTATATCGACTACATGTCCGTATTGTTTCGAGGAAGGCTGTGCTAGGTCCTCCACGACTTGATCTGGGTACTACCGAAGTGATTGTACCATTTGCCGCATGAATTTCGCCAAACTATCCGAAAACAATGAATAAGCAGTTGATCGTTGTTAACATATCCCGCCATCCGTCGATAGAACATTGTGATGTGCGCTTGGGCAATCGGTCCCATTGTATTTTTCAAAATCTGGGTCTTGAACTTTGGCGGAAGTACAAGGTCCGGGACTAGGCTCAAGTCTTTAGCGTCTACCCGTAGCGATGGTCGAGAGTTTCTATTTCCTTGAACTTTCTTCTAACCATCCGCAACGATCCTCGAGTTGTGCGGGAAGGTTTGCTTTTGCCTTATCCATTTCAGCCATTTCATCAAGATCGGGACTATAGGATTAGCGGACCTTCTCCGGATTAGTGCTGAACCAATGGAAAATCTGCCGGCATTGCGGTCTCAACTTTGCATCGTGGCTTGATAACAAAAGGCGTCCTTTGGGGACATATTTCGGTGGTGCTTGGGTATTTGGCGGGGTGAATCCGGAGGAAAGGTGGTCGTCATTATTCCACGAGCTAGCAATGGCGCTCTTTCCTCGTTCATTGGCCAATAGTTGCGCCTAACCGGCTTATCATGTTGTTTTGGGACTCTTGCATCCGTTCTATCATATCTTGTTGTATCTTGATTAATCGTTCTTGCATACGCTCTGTATTTCTTTTTGCATTTGTTCTAGCCTTTCTATTCTTTGATCCATGTCTTCTAGGTTCTTGAAATAACTTCACCTAATTAGGGTCTTTCTACAAATTTTAATGCATGTGACATGATGCAATGCAAATGCATGAAATGCAAATGCATGCAAATGCATGCAACAAGAAAGAAAGAGGCGTTGATTATGAATTCAATTTTATTAGAAGAACTTTTCTAGAAAATACGTTTCTTTACATAAAACGGACTACATATACGGCTTTATACTCATAGTCCAGGTGAAAATACCAATCCTCTTCTTCGTATCCAGATGTTATGGTTGTGTCTCGCGAACTTCCCCAATAGATGCCTTCTCTAGCTCCTTGTTCCTCGGTCCAGGCCGTGCCTCTTCACTCGCTTATCCTCCGCGATGTTTATAAGCTTCTTTTAAAAATAGAGACACGATGGCTCTTCGATAATCCTTACCGGCTTGAATCCTCAGGCAAAGTCTTGTATTCTTCTGTGGATTATCAGTCCTCTCTCGTCATTTACCTGGACTATGTTCGAACGACCGTATTGTAATCCACTTTATCAAGTAACACATTTCCTTATGATAAACTCTTCTATTTAGCAATCGAATATGAATCAACACCTTCTTTCTAAGATGATGCGGTGTGATGCAATGCAATGCAATCACAAACAAAACAAAACACATTAGCACAGAAGAAATAAACAAAATAGAGTATCTATCTAGGTGACCACTAGAGGTTTAACATAGTTCTACCTAAGGTGGGCTCCTAGGGTTTACTACCTGTGGTTTGGTTCTAAGGAGGGGTACCTGAACCAGCAGATTCCTCGATCTTCACCCATTATGGGCTCATATAGACCGAGTTTAGTTCAGGGGGATACATTTCCCTATGGCTGCACGGAGATGAAAATCTCACGAAGACATAGGTACGGATGTATCCCGAAAGCGATCCACTATCCTACACGGAGGTGAAAACCTCACGAAGGAGTAGTTTCTCACTCTCACTTAAAGGTGTGACCACAACGGTCATGCAATGCAATGCCGGAATTGAAACCACATACAATAAAAGATCGTGATTTTTTTTCAAAATAATCTTTCAAACTTCTGACAAAAGACAAAAAATAATCAATTTATGGCTTGACTCTCTAAATCAGTCCCCAGTGGAGTCGCCAAGCTGTCGTAACCATTTTTTTGAAGACGACAAAAGGGGTTTGACTTTGGTTTTGAAAATAGGGAAAAAAAAATGGGAGTCGCCACCGATCTTTATTTGATGTGATCGGATCACCTTTATTTTAATAAAACGTTTTGTTTTACTAAAACAGTGTTTTGGTCTGCGTAGTTTTGAAAATCGGGTCCGGAGTTGATTCATGCACGAGGAAGGTTAGCACCCTCGTCGCCCAAAATTGGTACCAAAATGATTAATTAATGTCTTAATGTCGGAAGTTTGAAAAGGTTTTAAAATACGGATCCTTTAAAAGGTATTAGGATTTTGAGATATCTTTATTTTGAGAGGGTGCGCGTCACATCCAAAGACGTTAGGACATGAAATTCTAAACCTTCGTAATCAAAGCCATCTCATGATTTTATGAAGTTTACCAGAAGGGTGTTTAGTTATTTAGTCAAACGGAAAATCGTAACCCAGCACGTTAGGGCACTATTCCCCGAGTTCCTAAATACAAAACATTGCCTTTATTTCAAAACTTTTAAATGGAGTATCAATTTTATAAAATACATCGTATCGTATTAGTTCAAAAGACTCGAGTCAAATCTTGAGATTTCTTTGTTCCGAAAAAATATAAACATTACATCCAGCTCGTTAGGACATAATGTTTTAATCTCTCGTAATCAAAGTCGTCTTGTGATTCGCAAAACTTGGTAAAAGGGATGTTAAGTAATTTAGTTAAGCGGAAAATCGCAACCTTGACATGTTAGGGCACTATTTTCCTAATTTCTAAATCTGAAACATTGCTTTGCTTTAAGAATCTTTGGATAGAATAGGACGATTGCACAAAATGTATTTTTATTTAGCGAGATTATTGAAAAATTGCAATAGCGATAATAACGCAAATAAAGAATGATTGATGACAATAATGATGGCAAGTGGTGATGGGTAACAATACTAAACAAATGATAATAAAGATGTTATATGATGGTAATAATAAAGAATAAAAATGAACACGATAACAAATAAAATATGTCCATGGATTTGGTATGTGAAAACAATGACTAACAATAGAAATAACAAATAATAGCGATAATAATAATAATAATAATAATAATAATAATAATAATAATAATAATAATAATAATAATAATAATAATAGTATTTATATATGATAATATAATGCCAATAATGATAATGGAGATAATATATATATGTATATAAAACAAATGAGTGAGTAAGGTAAAATAAAGTAAATTAATAATTGAATACAAGAATAAATATAATAATAGTAATCGTAATATTAATATTAACAATAAATGTAGTAATGGTAAATGTAGTATAGTATCAATAATACTAAATACAATCAAATAAAAATAATAATAATGATAATAATAATAATAATAGTAATATAACAAAAATGACAAAAATAATAATAGTAGGCATAATAATAGTAGATAGCAATAATAAACAAAAGATAATAATAAAATGAATAATAATATAATAATAGTATTAATAACAAAATAATGATAATGGTAAATAATAATAATAATAATAATAATTATAACAATAATAATAATAATAATAACAAAGAAACAATAGAAAAGGACTAAATTGTTGATTAATTATACTAAATAATAATAATAGGTAATTGTAAAATAAATAATAATATAATAATAGTATTAATAATAAAATAATGATAATAGTAAATAATGATAATAATAATAATAATAATAATAATAATAATAATAATAATAATAATAATAATAATAATAACTATAGAAAAGGACTAAATTGAATTAAAAGCTTAATTTCGGGCAAATTGAAATAAAAGAAAGACTAGGATCCATTTATATGCGAAAGGATGGGGGACTAAAATAGCAATAAACCCTTCATCAAAAGCCATGAGATTAGGGACCAAATTGCGAAATGAGATAAATTATGGGGTAAAATTTAAAAATAAAAAAACTTGATTGCAAATGTCGAAAAAGCGGAAGGACCGAATGCTAAATAGCCCTTTTACAAAAAACACGCGGACCCTAGGCGGGTCGGATCGGATCGGTCGGGTCATGTCAAACGACGTCGTTTTGGGGCTTAAGAGGCTCGCCCAAAACGACGTCGTTTGGAGGCCTATTTAAAGGCCAAAATTGGGAAAAAAATCTCTGCTCACTTTAAAAAAAAAAATTTCTTCTCACCCTTTTTTTCTGCAGAAGGAAGAAATCCGTGAGAGGGGGCCACGACCGTCAGCCAAGTGGAGTTTTACCACCGCCTGATGGTGGTCTAAAAGGTAAACTTTATTATTTTTTTTGTTTTTTTATTTTTTATTAACAGTTCATATATATATATATGTATTTAAGTGTATCCGCGAAAATAAAAAAAATATAAAAGGGTTTTGAAAATAAAAAAAATCACCTTTTCCAGTTTCTGTTTCAATATTTGCAGATCTACTTTGTTTTTTTGCTTTTTCTTCTTTTGGGTTTGAATATGTCTTTCTTTTTGTATTGATTTCGAAAAAAAAGAATCCCCTTACAATAGATCTTAATCGGCTTTTTATAGCCATTTACAAAAGATTTTTTTTGTATTTTATTGGCTCTGTTTCATTTGCGTGTTCCTTTCCTTTTGCGGGCATGGGAGTAAGTGGAGGTCGGTGGCCATTGTCGCCGATGGCGGTGGTGGTGGTGGCGTCGAGCAGGCGTCGAAGTTGAAGAGTCGGAGGCGGTGGTTAGGGTTTTCGAAACCCTAGCATTTGAAAAATTTTTTAATTTTGGGCCTTCAGGCCTATTTTTTTGGGTCCTTTATTTTTATTTTTTTTATTTCTTGTTGTTTGAAATTTGGTGAAATGGGTCTCAGATGTACCAAAAGCGGCATCGTTTTGGGGAAGCCGACCGATACCCGACCCATTTAGCGGAGGATCCGTGTGTTTTACTTTGAATGGGCTATTTGTGCAGATAGCCCTTCCGCTTTTTCGATCAGTTTTGATTTAGTCCGTATTGATTTTTTTTTCTTTCCTTTTAATTTTGTCACATATTTTTTTCTGTGTTTCATTTTGGTCCCGAAGGAGCGGTGGGTTTAGATGGCATGGAATTTTCCCATTTTGGTCCGCACAATTTTGTGTTTGTTTTATTTTAGTCCCTAATTGGCCCTATTTTTCTTATTTTTAAAAATTTGCCCTAAAACTTTGTTTTAAGATTCACTTTAGTCCATATATAAGTTATTTTGCTACTTTATTGTTAAACTAATTTATTTTAATTATTATACTCTTTTATTTACTTGTTTATTTTATTATTATGTTACTAAATTATTAAATTTTTACAATATCATTATAATCATTGCATTTTATATATATTTATCTACCTAAATTTTATATACACACGTTCATTTTATTCTATCACTTACATATTTATATACATCTCATATGATTTTAAAACTTTAGTTTTTATTTATTTTATTATTATATTATTACTGTAAATATCATTATTAATACTATCATCATCATTATTATTATTATTATTATTATTATTATTATTATTATTGCTATTAATGTTATTATTATTTTTATTGTTTTACCTAATGCTTATTCGTTTATTTATTTATTTATTCACTATTAATTTTTAACTAATTTTTAGTTTTCATTTGTTTACTTACTCATTTTTATATAATTGGTTTGTTCTATTTATTTATTTTTATTATTTATCTTATTTTTATTTTTGCTCTTATTATTGTCATTAATGCATTTATTATTAGTCCGTTATGCATATTAGTACCGTAATTCATCTTTTTCATTTTACCATCAAATCGTATTACGTTAACCTTCACTCGATACATAAAATTTTAATTATTTCTTATATTTTTATTCATGATTTTTGACACTATATAAATAGCTAACGGTGGAGGATAATCCCATAAATTTTTTCAAACAATTTTTAATACGCACTTAAACATGGGCTCTTTTTCATAATTTTTCAATTAATCCACAATTATTTTTGTTAAAATCATTAAATCAAAGTTATTTAATTTGTTATAATGGTTGTCGACATTCTAGAATTTCGAGTCATGAATTTCGCTTGAAATTCTCTTCTTAATATCCTGTTTTAAAGTTTCTTTAGAATCAATTATTGTTTTGGGTAAATTATCTAATATTCACTTTTATTTATCTCAATTTATATTTTAATAATTTTTAAAATATTACGTTTTAGTCATTTTTGTTACAAAATAGTTACTCTCTCTGATTAAGAACAAATAAAATAAAATAAAATAAAATAAAATAAAAATTATATTAGAGTTTGAGTTTTCAGATTTTTTAAATACCTTTAAAATTATATTAGAGTAAGTTACTTCCCACCTAGAGACCTACATCTTTTTGTTATTACAAATTACTTAGATAGGAAATGAGTCATACAAGCTATTTGTGCATGTAACCTCCAACTCTACATCTCCTACTTCCCTTAACTATGTTTGAAAGTTGACTCAATAACTTGTGGGCAACCATTTCATTGCATAATATGAAAAGAATCTCAATTCCTTTGGGACAACAGATGTTGATGCAATTTCTATTTACCATTTATTTCCCTTTCATGTTTCTATATTAATGCATTCCTATTTAGTTAACTACTTCAATGGCCCACATTATCAAACTAAAGGGATATATTTTAACTACTTCATTAGGATATATTTTGCATAAAAATGATAATTTTACATTGTAAAAAAGAAACCATATCAGTAATCAATTAAATCATGGTATACCTTCTACCACATGTACCATAACCCAATGTCCCCAATGTTTCGGCTGGTACTACAAGAGAGGCTAACTTACCTGCCAAATCAAGAAAAAAGCAAACAACCATAGCAAATCCACTTATAAAAGGCTTTATCTAATCTCGTTAATACAACTATAAACTGGTTTCACATATATGCACCTAAAAGAACTATTTGAGCAAATATAATTAAGAAAATATAGCCAGAGTCACAGTTATCTGCCGTGGTGACGCCAGTTGCCTGATCTCTGTTGACAAATGACGCACCTGCAAATTAATAGAAAAACATCAATATTACAACCAAAAGATTTTAACTTTAAGCTCTATTTTATCATTTACCTGAGCTAGAAGTGCTTCCAAATCATCAGCTTGCTCCCCAGATTTTTCTCATCCCTTCACCAGCGAGTGCCAAATAAGGAAAAAAAGAGAGAGTTAAAAGCTAAAATTTATAAACGAAAAAGTCGAAAAGAAGAAACCTAGTCAATCAACACAAAATCAGAATGACATAGATTTGAATCAGAAGGCAGCGAGAAACTAGCAAATCAAAATGATCAAAACTAACCTGCAATTCGACTAATATGTCCGATAATTTACCCTTTTTCAGGAAGACAGTACCCATATAACCTGTATTGGTCTTCGAATCTAAAGTTCCAGCTAAGTGCCACTTGTCCACAACCATTACCTCCATTTATACGAACATCACATTCAAATTAACAGGGAAAAAATCAAAAACAAAAATCACAGTTCATATTCAAAATTCAGATTTGAAAATGAACCTTTTTCTAAAATGAAGCAATGCATAGTGCAAGCAAATGAATCAGTTCACATGAGCTGAGCACGCAAGCGTGTGACAAAAACTTGTTGCTTATAACATGTTAACAAGGTAATCATGTCAACAAGGCATAAAACATATTCACACATGGAAAAGAAAATAATCCCAGTACTGAGAATGAAGCTTATATGCTGAATAAGACTATATTTGTGGCTTCCAACAGTATATAATTTCATAATTCCTATAACCCAAATGACTTCAAATATATAAATGAACAAATATAGATGCTAATATAATATAAATGTCAAATACACTAAATCTTTGCACTTCAAAACATCGTTCTTGTTCAAAATAAAACTAAAATTATTAAGTTACAATATGATGATCACATTCATGGATATTCATCATCTTCTGTGGGTTTCAACGCTTAGATTGAACAAATCTCTTTGTTTTATTCCGATAACATGGAGCCATCCTTCACTTTTGCCATCCTCGACATAAAATACTTGTTTCGCTTGAGAAGCCAATATGTATGGATCGTCCGAATCATGATTCCCTACATGGATAAGCTCAGAAAATTTCACCATAATAAAACCATTTGCATCCTTCTTCATACTCCTAGGAGATTTAATATTCACCCAATCACATCTAAGCATGATAACCCAAAACCTTTCATAATAGTTTAGCTCGACAATTTCAATGCAATTGCCATAATAGTTTCTCCCGTCAGCAAAAACCATCACGCCACTATTTTGAGTCTTACGATATTGCTCAAGTTTTTTTGTATGGACCCTAAAACCATTAATTATAAGCCCATCATATGTGGAAACCATCTTATGCGGTCCTCGAGCAAGAGCAATTACATCAAGATCAACTTGTTCAACTTCCATCTTTGGAATCTAACAATATAGTAGTAAATTCAATTAACTCTTATTCTATGATCAAATTTCTACAATGTTCCCTCATTACATAAATAATACAATAAATTATTTTAATAGTGACAACTTACCTGTTTCGCAAGCCATCTTCGGAACTTTTCAACCATCCATTTGTCCTCTGTGCATTTACTAATTTGAATGCCACCATAAACAGCTCGCTCAGACTCCAAAAATTCTCTATAATATATTTAGTATTTTGTGAAAAATGTTGTCAAAATGTATACAAATTATGTGATAACTTTATTTGTCTATTTGTTAAGAGAAATAATCGAATGAAAAAATTTTCCTCAGGAAACTCACTGACGGCATGGTGATAACTTATCGCTATGCAATAGAACATAGCGATTTGCTTGTGCAAGAGATCGCATGTCCAATATCTTCGTGTTCATGGTGCCAATTGGATGCCTTCCAGAAGAGAAAATGTACCATTTTTGAATATTCCCATCATTCCTCGGAGGACGGAAAAATATTGTCTCAACATCAGAAAAATAACGGGAGCAAAATGTAAGACATTCTGAAACTATGTACCCTTCACATATGGAACCTTCAGGATAAGCTCTATTTCGCACCAAAGCTTTCAATCCCATTAGATACCTACATCACATACATTTATTTTTACATACTTATTATATTCTCTATTAAAATAATAAAAATAAAATATTGTGAAATATTATTGATATATTTCATATACCTTTCGATCGGGTACATCCACCTGTATTGAACAGGTCCACCAAGCTTAGCCTCCATCGGTAAATAAATAATCAAATGAATCATGATTGTGAAGAAACTTGGAGGAAATATTTTCTCCATTTCACAAAGTGTAATACGACTTGGCTTTGAAGTTGATCAACTTCTTGTGGATCAAGACTTTTTACACATAATCGCTTGAAGAAATCTGATAGATTCGTAATAACACTTAGCAACTTCTTTTCTACAACTCCTCTTAAGCATATAGGAAGCAAATCTTGCATGAGAATGTGACCGTCATGAATTTTGAGATTGCTCAACTTGTGCTCTTTCAAAGTCACGCATCGGGATATGTTCGATGCATAACCATCGGGTACCTTCAAATTCTTCACAATGGAAAGAAAAATATCTCTTTCCTTTGATGCAAGAGTGTAACATGCTTGCGGTAAGTACTCTTTCCCGTTCCTCATTTTTGGATGAAGATAACTTCGGATGCCCATATCCTGTAGGTCCTTGCGTGCCTTGATGTTATCTTTACCACCGCGTGAGAGATTAAGAAGGATGCCAACGACATTGTCACATAGTTCTTCTCGATGTGCAGGACATCCAAGTTATGTCGAAGTAGATTGTAACGCCAGTAAGGCAAGTCAAAAAATATACTCCTCTTCTTCCATAAAGTCTCGTCTTGATTTATGAGATTTGCTTCATCTCCCTCTACCATCAATTCATCAAAGTTGTTAAACAAATCACACTCCTCATGTACATCAAGTTCTACCGGCCCTTTATCTAGTTCTTCTCTATCTTTTTTCGAGCTTTTCCATAAATGAAATTGACACCTTCAACTTCCCTTAAGATATCTTCCTTGGATCGTGGTATAGGAGCTACCCCATACTCTACAGTTCCATCGAATTCACGACTCTGTTTTCGAAAAGGGTGTTCAGTTGATAACCATCGACGATGACCCATATAATAGAACTTTCGACCATACCGTAGCCATCGGGATTCAGTGTTTTCAGCACATACTGGGCAAGCAACCCGACCTTTTGTACTCCACCCTGAAAGATTAGCGTAAGTAGGGAAATCATTGATTGTCCAAAAAAGACAAGCCCGTAAAGTGAAAGATTCGAAAGCTGATGAATCAAAAGCATCAACTCCTATCCACAATTGCTTCAACTCTTTAATTAAAGGTTATATGTTGACATCAATGTCATTGCCAGGTCCTTTTTCACCGGGGATAACCATTGAGAGTATCATTGATGATTGTTTCATGCATGCCCATGGTTCCAAATTATAAGGAATAAGAAGTACGGGCCATGTATTGTGACTTGTACTCATTATTCGAAATGGATTGAATCCATCGCTAGCCAAACCAAGCCTAAAATTGCGAGGATCCTATGCAAAATTAGGAAACCTCTTATCAAACGCATCCCAGATAGAACCATCAGCTGGATGTCTCAATATACCATCTTAGTTCGTCCTTCTTTATACCATCTCATGGATTGTGATGTCTTGGAAGATTGAAATAATCATTTAAGTCTAGGAATCAAAGAAAAGTACCGTAATACCTTGGCAGGCTTAGGACGGCGACAACTACCATCAACTTGTTCATCTACATCCAACTCATTAGAAGATTGCCACCTTGAGCTTTTACAGATATCACAACTGATCTTTTTACTAGCATCGCCCAAGTATAACATACAATCATTCGGACATGCATCAATCTTCACATACCCAAGATTTAGTGCAGAAATCTTTTTCTTCGCTTCATAGTATGTAGTCGGGATTGTGTTTCCATCTGGAAATGCCTCGTTTAACAACTCTAATAAGCATGTCAAAGATTTTGCTGACCATCCAAAAAGTGTTTTAAAGTGGTAAAGCCGAAGTAGGAATAAGACGGATGAAAACTTGACACAACCGGGATAGAGCGGAATATCACAATCATCTAGAAGAGTAGTTGCTCTATTCGCAGGCCTTTGGTCCTCATTAACATCATACTCCTGACCAGTATTCTCAAACTCGCTTCGAACTCCATCAAAACTCTCATTAAGAGTTGGGATGTTGATACCTAGAGCATCCATTATGAGATCTCTTAAATCGGCTTCCTTGTCTTGTGACAACGTATAAATTGACGGAGAAGTTCTCACTGTTTGGTCAGTTTGCACCGATGTTCTTTCAATGGATTCTCCATGAAAAATCCAATGCTTGTATTCTTTTATTATACCATGAAGACGAAGATGCTCACCCATAATATGTGGTTCGTGCAATAGCCTATTATTGCAACGATGGCACGGACAATATATATTTCCGTTAGAAAGTGATTTTCCAATTGCAAATGATAGAAATCTTTCAATTCCAGCTAGGTGATTGGTGCTAAATCTTGGAGCATCCATCCAACTTTTATCACCCATCAGTTAAAGTAATTAATATTAAAATAGAGTATCTATTAATGCCTAACCTAAGGTTCATGTGTGAAAAGATACCAGCTTTCTACTGAACTAACAACAACCAAAACTACCTAATCCAGAAATAAAATAACAAATTAAAATATTAAAATAATTAAATAAAATTTATCTTTATGCCAATTAAATAATATTAAAATTTATGATAAATAATATCTAAATTCCTAAATAAAATAGTCCAAACTACAAAGATAGAAAATTTTAAACGTAAATTTAACAAAAAAAAAAAAAAGGAAAAGAAAAGGTTAACTAACCTTCTGGTTATATCAAATTGGTAAATCCAATATCACATATATCGCAATTATAGTAAAAAGGTATATGCTTCGGGATCTTTACTTTAGCCTAAAAAGTTCACAAAAACTGATACAATCAACAACAGAGGTCAAAAAATATTCATATGAGGCAAGCTCAATGCTAATTAAGAAAGGCAAATAGACTGTAAGTAATTAATTATTAAATTTATTTATTTTTTTAATTTATGGGGCACCATGTTGTTCGAACACTACAGTTGTATAATTTTGTTGATTTGTGGCTACAAACAGCACCAACTCATAAAATCAACTTAATAAGCTAAACAACTTAAATTAACTGCAATCATATGTAAGACATAGGTAAAATCAAGTTATACATAAGTCGTCTTTAAAAATCCATGTGACAATTTCAATTGCCTAACACCCTTCATCATGTTCAAACACAAGAAATATTTGGATGAAAAACTAAGTATATTTGTTTTCATTGTCTACAAGTGAAACGTTCATTAACATCAACCGAAAATAGTTGTTCGAAATTTCATCTTAAACTCGAAGCGCATTTTATTAACTATTCCATAAAAAATATTCGAACACGAATAGGAAGGAAGAGGAAAAGAGAATAGAATGAGAGAGACATATGAAAAAAAATGATAAGCTAAGTAAAGATTGATGTCCAAACTCGGAGGCGTAAAAGACAAAGAAATTCAATATATGGTTACTGATTGAGATCTCAATCCTTAAAATCCCAATTTTGATTCTAATATTTCGCGTGTCTCATTCTTTACTCCAGTGATGTCAAGGCAAGCGCCTAGGCGCTAAGGTGCAGCGCAAATGGCCATTATCACCTCAGTCACCTCAAGGCGAGAAGACTTCAATCAGGCGAGCACCTAGTGCACTTTTTGGGCACATTTGTTGTAAAGCCAGGCGCAAAAAAAGCACGCCTCACTAAAGAGCCATTTCATTCTCCTGTTTATTTATTTTATCATTTTGACTTTTAAAAGAAAAATATAAGAAATGACTTTTTAATTAATTATTGACCTAATTTTGTTATAAAAAAACCTAGTTAACTCTTAAAAGTTAAAACTTTTCAAGGGAAGATGAAGGAAATTTAGAGCTAGTTTGTGATAATATATTTAATTTTGTTCTTATGGTGTTTTATTTTACAATACATTAAGTAAATTATTAAACTTAAACTATTGAACAATGTTTTGAATATATAAATTGAACTATATTAAATTTTATCTTCCTTTTACTAATTAATTAATACTTAGTAACCATATGTATTAGTTACATATGTTTTTATATACATTTTACACATATATTTATATGCTTGCGCCTCAGTTTACTCGGGCGAGCGCTTTTTTGCGCCTTGCACCTCAGGCTATATAAAGGTCTTAGCGCCTTGAGTGTGCCTGGCGCCCTTGAGAACATTGCTTTAATCAATTTACATTTGGGCTGTGCAAAAGTATGAATATGAACAATTAAATGTACCAATAGAACCGGAGAAACAAGATAGGCGACAAAATAAGCCACGGATTTACTTATGCCAACACTTGGTAAATCTTGCAACTTAAAAAACGAAAGCAACAAAATGTTACTTACAATGTCACAGAACTTAGAATGACCATTCCATTTTGTGAAGCCATGGCCACAAGGTCATCATTTATGCAACAACGAACCTACTTTAACTCATCACCAGAACCCGACATATATAAATATTTTGAGGGTAAGAGATGTATCATATTTAAAAGGTTTAACTCAAGTTCAATGCTAAAGCGATGTAAAGATGACCAATTGAATGGCTATGATTCCGATGGACCGAATAGCTAAGAAGTAATTTAGGGATACTTTCTTGATATAGCCATTCACCGTAAGCATCACTAGAAACTGGTCTTCCGCAAACTCACCGACAGAACAATCGATGTTATTCTCTCGCCTTGAGATAAAGATATGATCTGTCATGATCATGAAGCAACAAAAGCGCCTTTAGTCAAGATTGGAAAAATTATAAACAAAAAGGACAGACAAAGCAATAAATACCGGATCGGGGCATCCCAACAAAGAAATCGACTACTTTCTAGAATTTTATATGCATAAGTCGAGTACACTATTCCCTATCACCGCAGAAAGCATTTGGGATTTATAATGTAAAATTATTTGTTAGAATTTAAGAGTTAGGAGTTGCAAGCAAATATCCATCTTGATGGGAAGTAGCATGACATGCAAGTTCAAACAACATGACAACCTTCACACACCCATTGTATCAAGAGACCAATTCCATGAATAAGGTGCTCAAAGAAACAAAGCCAACCAAATAGCAATAAAAGAGTCATTATTAAAATACCCCAAAACCGTGGCAAGCCTTACTTAAGCGAACCATGAGCACCCAAGAACGGTATGACTATGACCATATCTACTCCAAGCTAAGGATTTTATTTTAGCATGATAATTGGCATTGAACCTCTTGAATAAGAGAGGCTCAACAATTTCTTTCTCCTGAATACATTGATCTTACATCAAAGTTTAATAGGAATGTCAAATTCATAGTTTCATGTGTAAATCAAGTAGTTATAACTAGATTTTTGTTGATTTGTTTAGCTTATGTATAACAACTCCTTTCTATATATACAAACCCACCCCCCCACATATCGAAAAAAGGTAATAGAACTAAACTTTGTATGAACATACAATTTCGTACGGACATACACTGTAACACCCCAAACCCGGCCCATGCGTTTTGACTGGATCTGGCGTGTCACGGCTTGTACATTGAAAACTTTTACCTTGTTGGTTTTGGAAGTCGTAAGTTAATTAGACATTATTAGAGTAAATAAGTGACATTTTAAAAATAAAATCTTATATTAGTATTATTAAGTATAAATAAACCTTGACATAAAATTTATAAGTTGCATAACATTGAAAACTTCTTAGTTGAATAAAAACTAGGGCCTTAAAAAATCCCAAATAAAATAAAATAAACTTAAAGAAATCCCTAAATAATTTGTAGAAATAAAACTTGATGGCCCTCGAGTCCGCTTTCGGCTCCCATGTTCACGATCTCTGCTCACCTAAAATGTTGGGAAAAATAAAAGGTTGAATCACCAAGACTCGGTGTGCAAATCCGAGAACACATAAAAGGCTTGAGGCCCACAAACACATTATGAGCCTTGTATACAAGGGTAACAAAATATGCAACATGGCCCATCCCAAACCTATGAGTCCATCCTCTACACACCCCCGTACCAACCATCACACCGTGGGGATTTCTACAATCAACCCTCCATCTGCTACACACCATAACGACAGCTGTGCTGCCTGTCATAAAGACCGATCAATATGTGACCTATGTGGCAAAGCCACCGATCGCTATGCGACCTTAATAATATATCGACAGCTGTGCTGCCTGTCATAAAGACCGATCACTATGTGACCTATGTGGCAAAGCCACCGATCGCCTCACGACCTGCTCCCCTTCCGTAATCAATCAATCCCATCCCATGCATACATGCAAGAATCAGAACATTAAACTATCTAAACAGATCACATATTTTTACATACTTTGATACACATAGAAGTTTCTATGATTACGCACTGCATCCCTTGCCTACCCTTTTCGGGTAATACGATTGTTCATACAGCCTCATTTTCCGACTTTTAGCCCATAACATACATATAATTCAGATTAAATAGTGTGATAGATATTTACACACCTTTTCTGGCTTTTAGCCCATAACATACATATAATTCAGATTAACTAGTGTGATAGAGATCTACACACCTTTTAAACTTTTAGCCCATAACATACATATAATATAACAAATCTTATGTGTCAAGAATCTACACACGATTACCGATAAAACGAGGCTTTCTATATCGACGCTATCCTTAGTCGACACAACTGCTATTTGCCTAAGGTGTTGTTCAGAAGTCGGTCCACAACCAATTGGCCAATCTTGAGCAAGCAGAATCGCTTGTTTCTTAAACTTATGGATTCTTTCTTTTGCACGATCCATATTTAATTCCATCATAAATCCTTATCGAGTTACTATAATAATATTTAATCGTTAATCCTCCTCATAAAGTTAAAATATTGTATATAATGATGAAATCTAATAAAAATCTAAGAAAATCTTCTTACCTTAAAAATCCCGAAATTGGAGACTTATAAATTTCAGCTTTTAGATCTAGTCGACTAGGCTTCCTTCAAATCCCGACTTGCCGCCCATCATAAACCATTAAACTATTAGCTTTCAGCTTTTGCCTTTTCAAAAATCGGGAATAGATTATGAGAACTAATCAAAATCTACTCTTACCTTAATTTAGGAGATTAGGCTAGTACTAGAGAGAGAATTCGACAATGTCAATGGAGGATTTAAATGCAGGAAGTATCGAACAATTTCTCAAATAGGATGAATAAAATAAAAACTATAGAGATTTCGACTTTTTAGAAAGAAGAGAATAATGGAGTTTTCACTTTTAGAAGAAAAAAGAGAATAATGGAGTTTTCGCTTTTAGGAGAAAGAAGAGAATAATGGAGTTTTGGCTTTTAGAAGAAAGAAGAGAATAATGGAGTTTTGGCTTTTAGAAGAAAGAAGAGAATTATGGAGTTTTGGCTTTTAGAGAAATTGGAGAAAGAAATTTGGAGAAAAGAAGCTAAGGAATTTCGGCACAAAAGGGAGAGGATTTAATGTCGAAACAAGGAGCTAGCCCCCTATTTATAGGAAATTTACAACCCTTTGCCATGTAGTAGTGGTTTCTTTACTCCTTTCAATGATGGATTCTTGGCCATCACTCTCTTTGTAGATAAATTCCTAACTTTTCTCCTTTATCTTAATCTACTAGCTCATCTAAAAGAGACTTAATTATCTCTAACTCCTCCTCCTTTATCAAAGCATATTATCCACATATTTTAATCATAAAAATCCCTAGATCTTAGCCTTTATCTCGCTTATTATCCACATAAAATAAATTCCTAAATAATAGCCTTTATCGCTTATTATCCACATATTTTAAACATTAAAATCCTAGATCTTAGCCTTTATCTCGCTTATTATCCACATAAAATAAATTTCTAAATAATAGCCTTTATCGCTTATTATCCACATATTTTAAACATTAAAACCCCTAAATTTTAGCCTTGTTGCCATCCACTCCACCTAATCAAATGCCCAAAATTTAGCTAACTCAAATTAAAAGAATTGGGCTCCATAAAACTTAAATTTGGGCCCCTTACTCCTTGTGTGTGGTGTCACCTCCTAAGATTAGGCCACAAGCCCACTTTGGTATTTTAAACATAGATACTATCTTTTAAACCCTATAATGCCCAAACAGATAATTTTAATCAAGGCCTATGCCTAAGCCTGAGCCCAATTTGGACCCCTAACACTTAAATTAACTCATTCCACATATTCACCCATTAAACGCATAGGCCCAAAAATTTAGGATGTTACATACACCACTTTAGAAGTTGTTAGCAGCAAATTTACCTTCAATAGGGAAACATTAAACTTGAACGAAAAATTGTTAAAAGAAGGGATTCCACATGACATAGAATGTCAATTCTTTCTAATTTGGAGAGGCTTTGCATAACATCTATTCCTCTGGATACTCAGATTGCATAAATGGATTCTCAGATGCTTTAGAGAAGAGAGATTTCCCAACCACTCTGGAAAAGCTTCTATTCCTCGAAACCATTCTATCATCAATTTTTCAAGGGCAATGAAGAACTAAAGTTGGTGAGGATTCTCTATCGATGGACCCTCAATTCACACCGTCGATTCTTGCATTATTCACAAACTTGCATTAGTTTTTCAATTTGGCCATTTTGGAACCACAGCTTCTACCCACAGAGAAAAAGAGTCGAAACCGATTACCATGACAGACCAGTAGATGGAGCAAGTGGTGGACGGCAGATGTACCAGTGGTTGGAGCAGGTGGTCAACGGTAGATGAACCATTGCCTGGAGCAGGTGGTGGACGGCAGATGCTTGGTCTTCTTGGCCAACAGAGTTTGGAGTGAGAATAAATGGTTTTTTGTTTGTAAGATTCAAGGTAAGTTTGGCAATTGACCGATAATCCTATGCCATGTCACTGTTTCAGTCTTTTTTTTATTAATCATTTATTAATAATCAAAATTAATATAAAACTCTCCATATTTTCTAATAATAAAATAACTATCAGTTTAATGAGATTCGAGCTTAAATAAATAAAAATTAAAATATAATTTTAAAAATATATGTCGAATAATTATAATTAAAATTACGAACTAAATATATACATATATGAAATTTTATATAAAATAAATTTGAATATAGCTCACGTTATTGAATTTAAACCTATGATATTCATGCAAAAAAATTGTTAATAGAGTTTATCTATAGTCACTTAAAACCTTCAACTATTGCATTTAAATGATGAATGTTACAAAAATAATATATTATTTTACTCGCTTTTCTAACATATAACATACATCTATCTATTTGTTGGTAAAAGTACCTCCAAGACCTTACATTAAAATCAAATTGTAGATTACTCTTTTCTAAAATTTCTAAAATATGATGTCTTGTACAAAAATTCCTATTTAGTTTTTTAAATTCGATGTTTTGTACAATTTAATATTATTTTATAAAGTCCAGTTCATTTTATTCAAAAATAAAATTAAAATAAAAAAATTCTTCACACTCTCTTTAACTTATGCTCAAACAAACACTGTAATTCTAATCAATCCTACTCATTTTTTAAAATGGAGTCGTTTTGATTAAACCAGAATAATTTTTTGCGGCGTTTTTACACTAGCGCCACTACAGCCCAACACTTCTATTAGTCAATAATTTAATAGTAACCCCATCTAGCTGCCAATCCGACCAGCCAATATTGTCCGGTTCAAACATCATTGACCAACATTTAAATAGTAAATTAATTTCTAGAATGGTATCATTATCCAGCCTAACAATGAATGAGAAACCGAAAAACCTGGTCAAACCGAACTGATTAATTCTAATTAGATTAGTTTGATTTCTAACATGAGCACGAACATATGACATTCTAAGAACCCTACAAATAAGGGTGACAAAGGCTTGATTAAAAATAGCTCAGTTCCGATTGACATCGGTTAATTGATTTACAGACCAAACCGATCTTTAGTAGCATTGGTCTCTCCATCACTCACGTCTTCATTTGATCTACCCTAAACCCTAAACCTTATAATTCTAAACCCCAAATTCTAAAACACTCACTCTAAACCATAAATCATAACTCTTAAATATTGGAATCCTAAACTCAAAACCATATCCCATAAACTACAAACACCTAAACCTTTAACTACAAACACCTAAACCCTTAAATACAAACAGTAAACCCTAAATTAATTATATAAAATTTTAATATTATATATTCTTTCAATATTTTAAGAAATTTAAATAACATTTTCAATTTACTAATTAATTTTGTTTCTCTAGAGATGCATGGGTTACCAATTTTTAAATTTTAATATATATAAAGTTTATCTATTATTTCTTAAATAATTTAAACTATAATTATAATTTTAATATATCCATATTAATGTTATCACTAAACCCTAAACCCATAATCACAAAATTCTAAAATCTTAAACCCCAAACCTATAAACACAAACCCCTAAAACATTAAATAATAAACTATAATTCTTAAACCCTAAACTCTAAACACTAAACCTTAAACCCTAAACTAGATTGATTTTTCACGGCATTTTTATTAAAAACCTTATTCACACTCGAAGCTATTAAGTTATTTTTAATTTGAATATATATAATTATTCACAAAACTGATGATGTAAAATTTTAAGAATATTCATATTTTAAATCCAATTTTTTGGTGCTACACATTCAAAAATAGCCGGGATTAAGGAAATTTGGGACGTTACACCTTTATACAAAGAGTTAGCCAGAGCTTATGTTGACAAGTCTATCCCAACGCTTAGGAAAGCGTCGGCCCAAAACTATCGTCTTAGGACTAGACAAAAGCCAACTCTTATTCAAGCGTTGCCTTAGGCATACATATCCCAACCCTTATACAAAGAGTTGGCTAAAGCGTAGTCTATCGCAACACTTAGGAAAGTGTAGCCACAAAAGGTCATCTTATGACTACACAAACGCCAACTCTTATTCAAGCGTTGCCTTAGGCATACATCTCCCAACCCTTATACAAAGAGTAGGCCAAAGCGTAGTCTATCCCAACCTAAGAAGCATGGACACTGCAAAACCCCTCTCGTACCGGTGTCCAACACGGACACGCCGCCGACACGGCCGGATACGTACCGGACACTTCTTAAAGCGTGTCAAAAAATGACACTCCCGGAGGCACAAGAAGAACCAATAGCCAATGGATTAGTAGTAGGAACTAAACTCATACCAACACTGGTGAGATTGGCACCACCAAACTGCTAATCTGATGACAAAACAGGTGCCTGGTAGTTTATGTTGTTATGCCCATCCCTCTTTCCAAGCTCATATTTATCCTTCTCACCTAAATCCATCTCTCTTTCAAATAGAGTGGTAGAGGAAAACTCAGCCTATGCCTTTCTCCACAAAGCTTTAATTTATGTTGTCTGTTGGGTTTTTCTGCAGAGGATGAAAAATAGAGCAATGAAAGGTATATATGGTAAATGTGAAAGGAAAAAGGGGGTAAATGGGGAAGAATCGAAGAAAAAAAATGGGAGAGTTAATGCTGAGAAAAAAAAAGTTAATGCTTACATGGTGTTTGGGTAAATGCAAAAGGTCATTTTATTGTGTGATGAGGCAGACGCAGAGGCACCAAACGTGACTATTGTGGGGGTATATTTAATGAATTAAATGAATTCAAATGGAAAGGGAAAACTAACAGACAAACGTAGGGTTAAAGTTGAAAAAAAAAGTTAATGCCTAAAATTAATGTTGTGCAAAAAAGAAAGAAAAAAAATTAATGTTGTAAAAAAAAATAGTTAATATATTATTTTATATATTTATAAATTTATAATGTGGTAAGAAAGTAAAAATAAATTATAGTAATATAAAAATAGTTAAAGTAAATATAATAAAAATATGTGAGACCAATATAAATTAGATTTAAAATAATTAAAAATTAATTTTAATTATAAATTAGTAAATATATGTGTGACCTAAATTCTTGTTAAATAAAATAAGACATTGTTTGCAAGTCAAGTTAAATATGTTTTGTGTAATTATAGTAATATAATATGACATGTTTTGTGTAATGAACTTAAAACATATATTACTATATTTTGTCATATTTTATGTAATGATAAGATGACTTAATGGACAAGAATTAATTATATATTAACGAAAAATATCAATATTTTCATTTACATTGAGTATTTTAACATAAATATATATAATAAAAATATTTTTTATTGTCGTATCCTACCGTACCCGTATCCTCATTTTTTAAAATTACCGTGTCGCCGTATCCGTATCGTGTCGTACCCGTATTGCGTGTCCGTGTCCATGCTTCATAGATCCCAACACTTAGGAAAGTGTCGCCACAAATGTTTCGTCTTAGGATTACACAAAGCCAACTCTTATTTAAGCGTTGCCTTAGGCATACATATCCCAACCCTTATACAAAGAATTGGCCAAAGCATAGTCTATCCCAACACTTAAGAAAGTGTCGCCACAAAAAGTGTCATCTTAGGACTACACAAAAGCCAACTCTTATTCAAGCGTTGTCTTAGGCATACATATCCCAACTTTTATACAAAGAGTTGGCCTAAGCCTAGTCTATCCCAACACTTAGGAAACTGTCGCCACAAAAGTGTCGTCTTAACACTACACAAAAGCCAACTCTTATTCAGGCGTCGCCTTAGGCATATATATCCCAACCCTTATACAAAAAGTTGGTCAAAGCGTAGTTTATCCCAACACTTAGGAAAGTGTTGCCACAAAAGTGTCATCTTAGGATTATACAAAAGTCAACTCTTATTCAAGCGTTGCCTTAGGCATACATATCCCAACCCTTGTACAAAGAGTTGCCCAAAGCATATGTTGGCAAGTCTATCCCAACACTTAGTAAAGTGTTGCCCCAAAAGTGTCGTCTTAGGACTAGACAGAGGCAACTCTTATTTAAGCGTTGCCTTAGGCATGCATATCCCAACCCTTATAAAAGAGTTGGTCAAAGCGTATGTTAGACAGTCTATCCCAACACTTAGGAAAGTGTCGCCCCATAAGTGTCGCGGTAGGGCTGTTTTGTTGTAGTGAGGTCTCCATGTTGAATTGCTGCTGGTCTCTTGTTGCATTGCAGGCCAATGCTCAACAGTGGTTTACAGCCAAATTGCCAGCTAACAATCTGAAAATTGCAGTTGCATATCTTAACAATGTGGTATTATGGAATATAAATATACAAACATCGTCATCATTTTGTTTCACATATATTATCAATCTAACTCTTGTGTTAACATATAATAGTTTAGCTTTAGTTAGTTATTTTACCTCCTTGCTGACCATTTTGACATGGTTAACCAAAAAATGAAGTGTTAAGAGGGTGGGTTTTAATCTTCGTTTTTGCTAGGGTATGTAAAAAATAATGTGACCTGCCTCTGGAAATGGATGCATGAATGTTGGTTATGATCATACTAACATATACGGCTGAATTGTATCAAAAGTTTTTTTTGACAACACTAGCCACGTTTGACAGGCATCTCATGTAATCGTTGAATCATCTGATGACCCCACGAACCTCACAAACAATTTGCAATTTGCAATGTATATTTTAGCTGATCGTTAAAGCGTATTCATCTATATTGAGTTTCGACATATCTGGAACAGGTGAATTAATCCTCTAATTCAAAGCTTTTACTGCAGTTCACAGAGACCAACCATTGTAGAAAACTAATTTAACACTAGAATTTCATCGAATATGGTGTAATTCGTTTTATCCACAATTGACTGGTTTTGAGACTTGGAGAATAAGAAATCGGTGCATTGATTCTACAAAGCAACTGTTGTCACCTATTGGTACAGAAGGGAAATAAGTACAAAATAGGAAACAGCTACAACCGGAAATAAGAATTGCTTGACATATTTCTCTTCAGAATTGTATGCACATGTTAATTAAAATAAGCAATGGCAGAATGAGTTAGCAATATCTATATTCCCACGCCAGCCATTCTGACTGTTGAGCAAACTAGCTTCTTAAGGGATCAATCAATGGCTGGTTGATCATCAGCCCTTTCTCTAGACTCAGTTTCATTTTCTGGTATTAATACAGAATTTGAGCATATATTATTGCATTTGCAGCCACCAAGCTGAACCGGCACTCCACAGGCTTCCAACAGATTTCTTAATTTCAATATTAAATCAATCTTTGTACTGCATATTTTTTTTATTATTTTCAGAACGTCTAGGATACCAGGGAATGCAATATGGAAACCTCAAGTGAGTATTGTATTACCAATAGTCTTTGCATGAACAGTGTCCATCTCTGAAGTGGTGGAAACGGGTTGCATCTCTAACAACAAGCTGACGAGTCACAATCTTGCTGACACCCTTAAAAAATAAATGGCAATCCTCACACATTCTAAGGTTCTTTATCACCACAATCTCTGTCCCTGGCTCAGAGTTCAATAGTCCAAACACAATTGCCAACTTTTCACTATGAACACCCATACCAAGTAAAGCTTCTTTGTTTCTCCTTTCTTCATTGTCTTTACAGCCAGCAAGTTTCTTCACCAAAACTTCCAGCTCATCCACCATTCTATATATCTCCTTCTTTTGAGGATGGCTTCTATCCCCGGCCAAGAAAAGGTGCACTCTCCCTTTATACTCGACATAGCTAAATCCTGGATCCTTTTTCAGCTTTCGCTCTCTCATCATTACTCTAACTTTCAACACTCCCTCCAAATTCTCAGCCTCAGAATAAATATTAGATAGCAGAACATAATAACCGATGTTTGTGGGCTCAAACTCAATAACTCGTTCAAACGCCAACTCTGCCATCTCTACATTTCGGTGAATTTTGCAGGCACCCAAAAGGGCTCCCCAGACTGCACCATCTGGCTTTACCTGCATTGATTTAATAAGCTCCAAAGCTTCATTTAGCCGACCACCCCGACCTAGAAGATCCACCACACAAGAATAATGCTCTGGACCCGGCTGCAACTGATGTTTCATCTTCATTTCAGAAAAATATTCCAAGCCTTTTTCAGTCAACCCCGCATGACTGCATGCGCATAAAACACTCACAAATGCAGCACCATCAGGCCGAATACCACTCTTAATCATCTCATCAAATAACTCCACTGCAATCTCTCCATATCCATGCATTCCATATCCACCTATAATCGCTGTCCATGAAACCACACTTTTAACAGGCATGCCATCAAAAATAGCTCGAGCCTTGACCAAATTACCACACCTAGCATACATATTAATCAATGCATTATTCAAAAAGGGATTCAAACCAACTCTACTAGACTCTATTCGCTGTTCAACCTCGTGGCCAACACTAACAGCACCAAGATTAGCACAAGATGATAAAACCCCAACAAATGTAACCGCATCTGGACAAACCCCCGCAGTTTCCATTTTCCTATAGAGTTCCAAAACATTAGCCGCAAGTCCATTCTGCGCATACCCTGAAATCATAGCGTTCCAAGTAATCAAACCCTTTTTGGGCATCTCATCAAATAAATTTCTACCAAACTCAATGGCCCCGCATTTCACGTACATTGTAACTAAACAATTAGCAACAGAGAAATCAAGATTCAACCCCAACTTCACACAGCAACAATGAAAACACATCCCTATGCTTATGTACCCAGGTTCCGAGAACACCGGAACCAAGCCCAACATTGTAACTGAATTAACCGAAACACCCATTTCCCTCATTCTACAAAACAAAGCAATAACATCAAAAACCCGGGAATTTAACGCGTACCCGGAAATCAAAGCGTTGTAGCAAACCGTTAATTGATTGGATATTGGGTTTTCATCGAACACCTTGCGGGCGTTTTCGAGGGAACGGAATTTGCAGTACATAGAGATAAGAGAAGTAAGAACAAAGGGTTCCTGGGAGCATCCGGATTTGATGACCTGACAGTGGAGTTGTTGGCCGGAGAAAGGAAGGGGAAGGGAAGCGGAGGATTTGAGAGCGAAAGGGAAAGAGAAGGCGTTTGGGGACGAACCGCAACGCAGCATTTGGCGGTAGAGAGTTAGAGCTTCAAGGTATTGGCATTGCTTTGCTAACTCTCTCAACTGAGTGTTCCATGTAATCCAAGTCATAGGAAGCAAAAAACGGCACTTCGGGGAAGAAGTTGAAGCCGTTATATATATTTGGGCGGGGACAGGAAAAAGAAGTAGTGAAACGCTACACGTAATGCCACGATCGGACTAAAGCTTGGATGTAAAATAGCAAAGGTGAACTGCGTAGCATGGAATTCAATAACAAGATAATGGATTATATCTAATCAGAAAGAAGGGGGGAGGAGCAATAGAAGCCATGCACTTTTCGACTGTCGCTTCCGGCCATTTTCGGGCCTACTGTTATATTATTCGCTGGTCTGCAGGGGTTGGAAAGACAGGTGTTTGTTCAAAGTTAGCTAATTATCTTAAAAAAGGGGAGATGCCATTAGTTTGCACACAATACCAATTGTTTTTAGTTTCAAACGAGTTAAAATTACCAGACTTATGAGTACACACGTAAACAATAGAGTTCATATTGCTCCATATGGCTCTGCCTTTTGGACCATTGGTCCAGCTTAATGCATGAACTGGAAAATTTGTTATGACAAATATATTTACCCATCATTAGTCTCTATCCAAAAAGATTATCTCTTGAGCTATGTTTACAGGTGGGAGTTCCTGTTTACAAAGCGGGAACCGAGGTTAAACCATATGAAATAGAAAAGAAAGGTTTAGAAGAGGCCAAAAAGAAGAAGGTAGATGTAGGACGGCTTCAGGTAATATCAACAGCATCTGTCATGAAATTTGATGCAACATCCTCAGGTTATTCATCCATGCAAATTATTTTCTTGTGTTTAACAGATAGATAAAGGTGTGCTTTGTCTGCAACTTTGTATATACACTTATTTGGAAAGTTTTGCAACTATAAACTCGTTTAAGATTGATGGAATTCTAACAGGACTCGTATGCCAGTTCAATTATTTTTAGGCAAGCTATATTCTGTAATAATTGATGTTTTTTGTTGTTTCTCCCATGTATAAGGCTTCTCCTGGTACTGCAAGAAGAACGAGGAGATCAGAATCCAGAAGGCAGTTTGCAGAATACGCATCAACAAGACCAAGTCCACGTGGTTTTGGTGCAAAGAACTAGGAAACTGATCAAGTTTCAAGAACAGCAGGACTGCTCATTATCTACTTGCAGTGCAAACCGAGTTTCAGAGGTTTCTTAAGAGCTGTGAGAACTCGTCGCATTTTGATGGTTAGTACGAAATTATACAGGTGTTCAACATGCAAAATTCAGTAGTATATACTTTTTAACTTGTTTCTCAATGGCTACTAATATCATATATGATCGATATTGAACGAAAGCAATTTTCATAGAAATCTAAACTATGTTCTCAATGTTCTTGATTGAGATTGAACTCTTCTTTTGTTATTAGTAAAATTCTTTATTTATCCAAACAACTACAAAGAATACAAATGGCTGCGTAAGCAAACAGCCTGTGCTATCTATACAGTATACTAGGTCCCCATGACTGTATATCTACTATATCATCAGTAACATTTGTTAGTTAGATGGAATAATATCCGGATGGATTGAAATATTAGATCAAAACACTATGCATGCAGTGGGATTAAGTTTGGGGTAGTAAAATTTTAAAAAAAATTAGGAGGTTAATGAGATTTAAAAAAATTTAGGGTCTAATTTAAATTTTTAAATTTGTAAGATTAATGAGATTTTTCAAATATTTTAAGCGAGCTTAATTAAAAATTTTAAAACAAATTAAAAGTTAAAATGAAAATTTTAAAACTTGAAGGGTCAAATTAAAATTTTAAAAAACTTTAAGGAGAAATGAAACATTTTCAAAATTTTAAAACAAATTAAAAGGTATAATGAAAATTTAAAAAACTTGAAGGGTCTAATTAAATTTTCAAAAAACTTTAAGGGAGAAATGAAACTTTTTCAAAAATTTTGGGAGCCTAATTAAAATTTTCTAAAACATTCAAGGAAAATCATTGACTGTCTAATGTTTAACTAACACTAAGTGGTATTACGTGGTCAGATCATAAGGCAAAAGGACAACTTGTATTAGTAGATGAACCTAAACATTTCCTTACCCTAATCGAAAATGAGCAAACCAATTGAAAAACTAATATGTTGTCTATCAAGTCTAATTAGGGAGATGCCTTATCTTGGACATCGGAGTGGATAACTTCCAGAAGATAGAAACATAGGCATGACTGATTGGGCTAACAATACATCGGACAGAACCCAAGCAGAATATACCTTGAATTCGTTTATGAATTTATTCACTTATAATGTTCATAGTGTGACATACCTAAATCCTAAGTGGATGATGGACTATATATGCGTGACTCATGAACTTTGATGTAAGTAAAAGCTTGAGTTCAAATAGATAAGGAACCGAAAGTTGGTGCGTTGGGTGTATGACTTCTGTCGTATGTAGCGTCATTCACAACAGTGGAGTTCATAACATAAAAATAGGTAAATAATATCTTCTCATTGGCATTACATAGTTGATGAAAAGTAAACGTGATCATGGGTTGTCCGTCTTTATGATGGATGATGTAACACCCCTAACCCATATCCGTTGCCGGAACAGAGTACGGAACATTACCAGAGTTTACAGATCAAGTACAAACATTTCATATCATTTCTCATTCACATTAGAAATCAATCATATTGTCCCTTATATGAGCCCTCAAGGCCCAAAATACGCAATAGAAATAAGTCGGGACTAATCTGGGTACTCAGAGAATTTTTTGCAAAATTTCAAAATTTTTCCTAGATGCAGGGGTCACACGCCTGTGTGTCAAGACCGTGTGTCACACTCAGTCAAGAGACACGCCCGTGTCTCAGGCCGTGTGGGTATTCGAAATAGGGACACATGGTCGTGTCCCAACTATGTCCATACCCGTGTAACTCTTTGACTCGGGTCACAAGGCCAGACCAAACGCCCTTGTGCTAGGCCGTGTGTGTAACAGTCTGATTTAGGGCCTAGTCAGAATAGTAGTTGCAAGGCCACAAATCCGAAGTAGAAATATGTGTTTTATGACTTTTATGATGCCTATGTCATGCTTGCATGATTGTGTGAAAATTTCATGAAGAAATTTTATAAATTAGTGATCCATTTATTCACTAGGACTAAATTGCAAAGATTGAAAATATGAGATTCTAGAAGATTAAAGTATGAAATAGCATTAGAAAAATTATTAGAGGTCCTTATTTAGAAATTAGACCATTATATGTCAAGATGGACAAAAATGGACATGGGAAGGAAAAATCTCAAGAAAGGGGCTTTAAGGGCATTTTAGTCATTTGGTTAATAAACTAATAAAAAGGGAAAAAGAAGTAAAAAATGGTGTCCATCTTCTTCATGCTTGATCGAAATTCTCAAGGACACCATAGCTAGGGTTTCTTCAACTTTCAAGCTTGATTGTAAGTACCATCTAGCCCCGTTTTTAATGTTCTTAATATTTTTGAGATCCTCGTAGCTCGATTTAGCTATTTCTAACTATATTTTAAGCTAGGGTTCATGTTCAAAAATTTACACCATATAGGACATGCATGTATTTTGATGTTTAATGGAGGAATATGAAAGTTTGATGTATGATAAACATCTTTTTCTAAGTGATTTTCATGGAAAACTCATAAAAATGACCTAATTGTAAAAGTGATAAAAAAGTGTAGTAAAAATCAGTTTTGAAGGAAAATATGAGCTACTATAAGCTTAAGATAGGTTCGGCTAGGCTTGGGTAACCAGGGAAATGAGTGTATTTCATTATATGAGCCTAAGGATCATTTTATAAATATGAGAAAGTATAGGGGAAAAATTATAATTTTTCTAAAGTATGATTCATGGTTCGATTTAGTCAATGTGATCATTAAAAGAGTGAAATTTTCATTATAGATCAAGAAACACGAAGTCTAGACTAAAACCGTGGAAAGAACAAGGTGGTGGACTAAATCGAACAATTATACACATTTTGATAACGAGGTAAGTTTGTGTGTAAAAAATTAACCTTATGTCATTATGTATTGAAATGCTTGAGATTACATGAAATGTACATTATTTCTATGAAAATTAATCAATGATGTTCGGTGAGAATATGATGAAGGTTTATGATATGAAAGTCCCAGTTGACCTTAGGAATAGAAAAGATACCATCGTCAAGACATGAGGTTTATAAGGTCCCGTATAAGACCATATATGGGATATGGCATCGGCATCGAATAAGAGTTTTTGTGTAAGACCATGTCTGGGATATAGCATCGATAGACGATTTCGTATAAGACCATATCTAGGATATGGCATCGGCATCGAATAAGAGTTTTCGTGTAAGACCATGTCTAAGACATGGCATCGATATACGATTTCGTATAAGACCATATATGGGATATGGCATCAACATCGATATGAGATCCCATAGAAGACCATATTTGGGATATGGCATCGTTATCGACATGTGATCCCATTTAAAACCATATCTAGGATATGGCATTGGCATCTTATTACATGAAAGACGAATTCCGGGTATCCTTCGACATTCCAAGTGGTTCAACGGGTAAAGAGCTAAATTTTATGTTAAAATTAGTAAAGAGCTAAATTTATGTTAAAGATGAAAAAGTGTTAAAGTTATGTGATGAGTGATACAGGTATACATGAGAAACTCACGAGAAATAAGTCCGATATGTGATATGTGATTGGTAAGAGTAAGCATGAGTAAGCCATGTCAATGCGCTTAAGAATTTGTGTTCTTACTTAAAGTAAAGTATGAATGTATCATAAGATTCTATGCTGCTATTTATTGCATGCAAACTTACTAAGCTTTATGCTTACCCCCTCTCTTTTCCATTTCCTTGTAGTATCGCCAAGCTAGCTCGGGGATCGTAGGACGTCGGAGCTCGGTTCACACTATCAAGCTATTCTTTTGGTATAGTAAAGTTTGATTATTTTGGGTATGTCATGTATAGGTACTTGGTCATTTTGTTATGTCATATTGGTTAGCCAAGATGTTGGCTATTAATGTTACTCAATTCATTTTGTAAATGGTCATTGGAATTGGCCAATACTAGTTAAGTTATACCTATTCAATGATGATGAAGTTCATGAAGTTCATGAAGTGCAAGCTCGTGAAATTGAATGAGTTTCGATTATCGAAAAAAAGATGTACAAAGAGAGAGAAAAAGATATATGTATGATGAATGTTGTGTGGATTTAAGGTGTGGATGTTCAATTATCCAAAACGAATTTCCAAAAAGCTGGTTAATGACTTGATTTTGGATATTAGAGATGCCTTATTGTCATGATGTGTGTTGAATTGAAATGGTATAAGTGTGGTTGCTTTTCAGGGTGGCAATTGGCTTTGTAAATAGTCTTATAATTGTCCACACGGGTAGACACACAGGCGCAGTGTCTAAGCAGGTGACACACACTGGTCAAACCCCAAGCGTGTTGATAGACCGTATGCGTCCCTTGCATCTAATTTGCAAAAAATTTAGTTCGTCACACGGGCTAGCATACAAGCGTGTGACTAGGCCGTGTGTCCTTAGAGGTATGCTGACGTCATAAAAGAATGTCAAGGTTTTCACACACGGGTGAAGACACGGGCGTGTCATCGCCGTGTGAGGGACACGGGCCATAGACACGAGCGTGTGCTAGGCTGTGTGAAAAATCCTGTAGGTTTGAAATGAAAAATAAAATCCATACGGGCTAGGGACATGGGCGTGTATGACCACAAGGCCTGCCCACACCAGCGTGTCCCTATCCACACAGGCGTGTGGCCTTGCCTTGAGTAAAAATTTTCTAAGTGTTCGTAAATTTTCGGTTAGTTTCGAACCATCCTATATGCATGTTTTGGGTCACGTAGACCCATAATAGGGACGTTGTGAATACGAATGAAAGGTTTTAAGTTTGAATGAAAATTAATGGCCCAATATTACATGATGAAGTATGTTAAGTCCGGTAATGTCTCGTACCCGGTTCTAGTGTCAAATACGGGTAAGAGGTGTTATAGTGTGAGCATACTGACTTGTGTTAATTAGGTGCATAGGTCACACGTCCAAGCCACACACCCGTGTGCTAGGCCGTGTGGATAATTTTGAGCATTCTGATTATCAATTTTTAAGATGCAGGGGACACATGGCTAGATCACACGCCCATGTGCTAGGCCGTGTGTCACACACGGCTAAGACACACGCCCGTGTCTCTGCCTGTGTGAACAAAAATAGGACATTACCATGGCCAAATTTCTCACCCAAACTTGGCAACAATCAACTAAAACATTTTGAAACATCAATAGACCATAATAAGACATTCAAACCCAACCAACATCAAGTTTTATGCATGTAATATCACCTCATAAATTCAAATATCCAAACTTACCGACTTGGTCATAATCACATATTTACTTATTCATATCAAACATACTAGCTCAACTCAATCAAACACAACAACATAATAATGCCACACACATATATATACATCTTAAATTATATCCAACTCAAGCCATTCTAATGACTAATTACAACCAAACACATACATGTCATTATTGTCCAAATTCAACTTTAGCCTATATATGCCATTATAACCAAAATTTAGTTTGTTACATATACCAAAAAGAACTAATGGATAGTGTTCGATATCTTCGCCAAGTTTCCAACCCAATGAACTTTCAGATGACTATAAAACAGAGGAAATAATACAAAGTAAGCATTTATGATTAGTAGGTTTGTCTAATGGGAAATTAACTTACCATTCATTTACAATTAAGGTAAGCATACAAAAATACATCCAAAGCATACTCAAAGCAAATTAGCCAAAGCCCTAGCACATATCCTCAACAAGCATGTTAGTCAAGTAATTGATAATCTCAAATGTACATAATCATCAGACAAGTTTCATACACGTGTATCTTTCATCTCATTTTTCAACATGTTAAGTAACATCATTTTCATGTGTTTCAAGCATCTATGGGTAATAATTCATTTCATTCTCATATTGTTTCAAATTAGAATTTTACCGTTGAATCATTTAAAATATAGATGGATACACGGGTAGTACACATGAAGTGTTCAAATCTGTAATCTATCAATTCATATTCGGGAATGCTCATACGAGCACATAAACAGGAAGCTCATGTGAGCCATATAACGGGAAGCTCTGGAGAGCCATTAATGGGAAGCTCATACGAGCCAATATCGAGAAAGTTCAAGTGAGCCAATATCAAGAAGCTCCGGAGAGCCAATTAATCGGGAAGCTCACAAAGAGCCTTTAATTGGGAAACTCTGAAGAGCCATATATCGGGACGCTCATAAGAGCTGTGGTGTGTCCACAACACATGTAGGATCACAACCAATTGGGATGCTCCGAAAAGCTATTAACGGGAAGTCATGAGAATTAATAACAGGACGTTCTTTCGAGCTGTGGTGTGTCTGCAACACATGCAGGACCACAACCAATAAGGGAACCCTGTATCCATCAAATTTTATTTATTCAAACGGGTTTTAATGCTTGTCAGACATTGTCGGATATGTGATTAATTTCATATATGGTTATTATACAATTCATATACACAACATTCAATTCAAACATATAAATATACAATTTAGTTACACAAACTTACCTCGACAATGTTCGTGAACTTGTAAGCTACTAATTCGTTACTTTTGCTTTACCTCGATCTAGCTCCGTATTTGGTTTATCCGGATCTAATTAGGCCAATTAAGCTTGCTCAAAAACTCAACACCATAGCTAGGGTTTCCACCTTTTTTAATTGGGAAAGATGATGATAAATGATGATATTAGATATTTATTTATTTATCATCTTTTATTTTATTCACTTTCTTATTTCATCCTTTTCTTTATTTAATTTTTCATGGATGACTAAGCATACTTATCTACTAACTCCTCTAAATGGTCTATTTTCCATATAAGGACCTCCAATTTTGAATTCCATAGCTATTTGATCCCTTTAGTTATTAGAATCCAACTTTTGCACTTTATGCAATTTGGTCCTTTTCATCAAATTAGACATGTAACTGATAAAATATCTCTACAAAATTTTCTTATGATATTTCAATCATAATGAAAACCATGAAATAATATTAAAATAATTTTCCTTCTAGACTCGAATTTGTGGTCCCGAAATCACTATCCCGATTTCATTGAAAACGAGCTGTTATAGATGACTTGATCACTATTTGATAGTGATTGACTTTTCATGAAGGAAGAAGTATTAGTTATCATGAGATAAAATATGATCATATTGGGAGAACATATATTATCCCAAAAAGATCAAGGATATCGTATAAGGGTATCACAATTATGATAAGGTTATTTGACAAGCACTGAGTAGTTGCTTTTACAATAGTATGTCGTTGGGGAAAGCTCAGTCACGATACTATAGTGGAATGACTTTATGACTAAATGAATTTTTAATTAATAGGTGAAAAACCAAAACTTAATTAAAAATAATTTGAGTCTCAACTACATATGTCTAATCAGTCCCTCACCTAGCTCGTTAAAACTAGAAATGAATTACGTGTTTGAATAGAAATGAAAGGAATGAATAGAAAAATAAAAATGGGAAACATTCATGAATGATTATAGTTTTATCCAAAATGAAGAAATGGAATCATTTAAAAATGAATGTAGGTTTCCAAAAATGGAAATGAAAATGAAAACTTGCAATCCTGTATGGATTACTTAAAAAATGATGGAAGAATGAGTTTATCTTTTTAGACTATTTTGAAGGCTAAAAATGAAAATAAATCATTCAGTCATGGTGAATATGTTGAGTTGTGACATATTGAACGAATTTTCGCAAAATTTTATCGGGGGTAAAATGGTTAAAATTTTACCGAGGTAAAATAGGGGTGAGAAAATTATATAATATGTAGATATTAAAGTTTATTTTGAGAAATAGAAATATTGAATTGGGTTGAATTATATTATAGAGTACCGGATCAAAAAGGCCTAGGAAGTACTCGTAATTGGACCCGATGTGAGAGAGGCCTAAAACCCCTCATATAACATGAAGGGGGCGACAACCCTAGTAGAAATATAAGGGTGAGTCATTCACCCCTCTGTTGCTCTAAGTAGGATGTTGTTTTTCTATTTAAAACAAATATCTACAACTCTACAAAGGTTCTACCTTCTCTCATTATAAATAGATGGCATTGGTAGAACTATGAACACAACTTTTGGGAGATTGTTATTCTGTCGAAAAATAGAGGGAATTTATTCTCAACTTATAAATATATTTTTCAGAATAACAATTTTATCAGTTTCTATTAAAGAAGAGAGAATTTTCGTTTTCACTCCAAAAGAAAACTTTTTTTAATTCTGTGTTTTGATTAAATTGGTTCGAGCCCACACTCGAAGCAGTTCATGGTACGAGAATAGCAGAGAAGATTGTTTGGTTGAAATATGGAAAATATCAAGGATCCACTTATCAAAAAACACATGTACAAATTCAGTTAAGGTTTATTGCTATAAATATCACAAACCGGGTCGATTTTCAAAATTTTAATTTTTAGCTATGCAAGAAAACCATTTTCAAACCGTGTTTTTTTTAACACTTACGTGTCAGCGTGATTACTTCGATTTATTCGATGATGCATTATGTGTTCCAGTATAATTACTTCAGTTTATCCGATGATGCACCTCATATATCAGTATGATTGCTTCGGCTTGCCGATGATGCACTATGTGTACCAATAACTTTTCTTTGGTATATTCGATGATGCACTACGGTGTCAGATTGAAATGCAAGTTGTTTATTCCGTGTATCAGTCTTGAAATTTGAGTTAGGTTAATATGGCTTATTAATAATAAGTTTGGAAAATTATATCGAAATGAACTAATATGATGCTTGACATTTTGAATATGTTCATATATGAATTCAAAATGAGAAGCATGTATCTTATTATGTAAATCAAATGAAATCAAGCCTTAGGGGCTGAAACGAATTTGAATGAGTCGGTAGACTCCAGAAACGAATTGACTAGTAAGTATAAGGTAAGTAATGGAATATGTCATGACAAATTGACTAAAGTAATGCCTTTGTTATGTATGAAATTGAAAGGTGAGTAACAAAAATATAGTTTTGATGATAATGTTGAAATGTTACGCAATTGGCTTACCTAATGGGATATGGACATTTATATATATATATGAACTTATAAAAGTTACAATTTGAGTTCACATACTTATTGTCATGCTTTTATTTTTATACTAATGTATAATATCTTGAACCATAAATGTATCAATAACCCATATTGCTAAGCATATTGTTTGTTTTCTCCATGCGTAGGTTCAGGTTATTCTTGAAGCCCTAGAACTTGAAGCCAACATCCAAATTTCGACTGAACAATATTTGTATAAAGTGGTTCATTTTGGTTCTTTGGCATGTACCTAGGGGTATTTTGGTTTAATGTCTGAAATAGCTGACAAGTTGTCATCTTATGTAATGTTTAGAAATCATGTTTGATTATGTCTTCTAAAGTTGATTTGGAGCCTTAGAGTTAAAGACTATGAAATTTTATGTGTTTGGTTGGTTTTGAGAAATATGAATGGTATAAGTTAGATTAGTTAATTGATGTTAGAAATTAGTAGTTTGATGGTACTTGGGAAGTACCAATTTTGCACAAACTGTCTTAAATGCTTTGGTATGTTATTGATACGGTAGTATGTAATGTGTTTAAATATGATTTTAGGTCTTTCAAACTTGTACCAAGTTGGTTCTTATGGAAACAGTGAGTCAAACCACGATGAAAAACTTCTAACATCGCAATGAAAAACAGAGCAAAATTTATGTGGCGATGTCATTGCTTCAAGGTCACTATGAGCAGCAAACAAAAAGTTGCGTAGCGACGAGGAACCCCCAGAGTCGCGACGTCAACCCAAAATTTTAAAATCCTTACAATTTGGTCCTATTTCGACATTTGGTTAACAAAAGAACTTTCATAAGCTCGTATAAGACCCGGAAATGATTATGTATCTTTTTATACACTTACTTTAGTTACATTTGAATGTTTAATGGTTTGTAATTGAATGTAATTTGACTGTAGTTACTTCGATAGTGAATGTGACACCTTGTAACTTGGACCCGGTGATTGGGTCAAGTAACAGGGTGTTACAAATGTAATAATATAATTGTTAATATGTGTTCCCATAATGAAGCATTATTTTTTGATAATTGGGGAGGGGAATAGGGTTGCTCATGATGAAATCTAAGTTTTCATGCCTAAAGCATTATAATTTTGCCACTAGAATGAGAGGTTGTCAGTAATAAGCATTATTTTAATCCAATATAACTAGATAGACATTTATTTTCATCTCAGGTTTATGTATACTCTCAATTGGAGGATCCTTAGATGGATAATAAGTCCTTATTTACTTTGTTTGATTCTAAAGGCCAACAACCCACCCTCACCCCCACCTCAACTAGTCGTATTGGCCGGGGATTATGGTAAGCTACCTTGTATATGAAAAATTCCTAAAATTTCTGTATTTGAAGATCTTCTTCAAACTCTGATTACTGTATCTTTGAAGATAGGGAACTTGAACAGCAGTTTTACCTTCTAACTCGTATGCTTCGATCCATGCAAGCCGTAAGTTAAGATCAACCAAAGATTTCTCATAATGCAGGCTTTGTCCCGGGTGAGCAGATCTTTTAAGCCAAACCAAACCTTCCTTCATCTTTTGGGTGGCAAATAGCTTATCAACTAACGTTAACCGCTCGGACTACCTTCCCTGTCCTTCCAAAGCAACGCATATCATAGCCGAGTAGCCCTCTTCGCTACTCTCTGAGGCAGTACTAGGTTCCTACACCAGAAATTGTGAAAGCTAAACAGTAGCACTTGAATAAGTTTAAGTCTCCCTGCAAAGGATAAATTACACCTTTTATCTTTTAGGTTATTTTTCAACCGAAGGATTGCAATCCCTTCCGTGGAACCTTTTTTTTTTCTGTAGGTATCTTACAGGAAGTGATCCTTATCTTAAAACCAGTTTTATCAACCATCTCTTGTATCAATTTTTGATTGATCCCAAAACAGAACAACTCACTCTTTGAGGGATTTAATTTCAAGCCAAAGATCCTGTAAAATGTGTCCATGATGCTGGTTCCAATTTTTCTTTGGTAAAAATCAATCAATCATTTGGAAGCATAAATGTGTAAGATTAGGATACCTGCACAACGGTATTTGAAAGGCTTGACAGCAAGACCAACATCTGAAACTAAAGAACTTTGGCATGGTAGCACAACTCTTCATCCAATCAACAAAGAGCTTGAGAAATTTCATGACCTGAGGTTCCAATCTAAGAATCAAATGCCTTCTTAATCTATCATGATTCATCACCCGGCGCCTCATTGCTATTGACCTTAACTTAGATGAGTGCAACCAACACATTCTGCAAGTCAGTAGGGAGAGCCATTTGCTGCAACTCCTTAATTTGGCAGTCCAGCTTATAGTTCTTCCTTTTTTCCATGGCTCCATCATTCATTGAAGTGGGAAATAACTGTCAAAGATAATCTTATCGTTACAGACATCCGGTATCAGTTAATGACGACAAAATACCAGGGACAGTTGAGAACAAAAATAGAAAGTAGTTTGAACACCCTAAAAAGAACTCAGTTTAAGGATCTTGGATATTGTCACTTGTCTTTGATATATTTTTCTATAGCTGCTATGAAATTTCATGATCTTGGATATTGTCACTTGTCTTTGATATATCAATCAATTATCAAAAGCATCCAATTTTCTTTTATTAAAGAAGCAAGAAACCATACATTTGGGGTGAGTAAAACATTATAAATCTAACAAAGTTAAACAGTAATTTGGAGAATGGCTCTCCAACCATATTAAAAAACATGCCTTTATTTATCTCTTTGACTTATTACCTTTGGTCAAATTAGTCAGAAATGGACGAAAAAGTTAGTGGTGTGGTTAACTTGTTGACACGCTAAAAAAAATCCGGTGATAATGTTTTCTTTAACTTCAAATCACTTTATATTAATATTAAAGGATAAAAACATCTTCATATTAATACTTATTATTTTGTAAAAATAATAGGCTTACGGTAATTTCCTAATTAAGTTGGTATTTAATTAACTTGTGATTAGACCTGTTTAAGGATTGAGTTACTTGCTCAAACTCGAAGATCATTTCGAAATTTGGGAGGGTTTGGACAAAAATATTAGACTCGAAAGGTGAACTTGCACTATACTCAAATTCAAATATTTAAGGTTTGGGCTCGGCCTAACTCGTTTTCTAAACTTATATTATATTATGTATTATGCAATTTATAATACATAAAAAAAATTAAATTTGTATAATATATAATACTATAATGTAAACATTAAAAATTATTAAATTATCTAAATATATAAAATTTAAATAAATGAAACTATATTATATTCACAAATACCAAATAATATATATTTGAATATTCAACACCAATTTATAGTAATGGTATAACTTTAATATAATTTTGTTTTTACAAATTCAAAAATTGATTTCCAATTCTAATTTTGAACAATGTAAAATTAAAACTAAAATAATTTTGATTGAAAAACTAAATGCAGATTTTTAACTCAAATTCAAATTTGTAAATATTATTTTACTAATATTTGTTTCCCCACCATCACAACATTTCCATTTCTAAATTGCTTTCTAGGGGTTTTTAGAGTTGGGTGCGTGTTGTCTTGTGTTATAGCATATCTTTGTGAACAACTTTCTAAAGGAGTTCCATCTCACTTTTCTCGCACTTACATGATGTATATGGCGGGTATGTAAGATGTCACCGCGGTTACTTCAAGCCATTATTCTTTAGTTCACATGGTTACAAGACACCTCTTCTGTATCTTTGGAAATGATAAAGAACCATGCAGATAAAGCATACAATGAGTGACACAAGAATTGACCAAGCCATGAATCTGAAGGTCAGGCAAAGCTCACTAATGCCGTGTCAAACAATACAACCAACGTTATACAAAGAAACAATCAAACAAGGCCTAAAACCCACTTTGGAGCCCCACTTCCTAAATGCGGTTTAGAAAGAAAGAAGAACCAAGTTCTTCAAGATACCATTGTTACAGCTTGAGAACAGATAAAATACCATTACTTAGTGGAAATCCCAAATCCAAAATGAATAAAAAGAGGGGTAGTTAATTCAACTATATCAACAACAAATAGGACACTGTATCAATCCATTTTCATTGCACTCACCACACCTTATCTTGTTCAGTTGCTTGTCTAAAATTTTGCAGCTCCCATTACATTGTTTGCACATCACAAATCTCACCCCACCACAGCCTTTACACCCGGGAACCGCCATGGGGATCCCTTCAAACAACATTTCAAGCTTCCCTTCCTCTTCTAACTTCACAATCTCTTCAACTCCACCAATCAACCTTCCTTTAACAAACACTAGTGGAACTTTCACTTCTTTTGTACCTGTTACCTTCCTTAACTCTTCCTTAAACCCTGAATCCATTGATATGTCGCGCTCAAACATTTGTACACGGTAGGATTCCACGATGGATCTCACTCTGTTGCATTCTTCAAACGTCTTTCGAATCCCTCTCAATGTTGTTGTGTAAATCACAACTGAATTTTCTGCACCTGCACGGCATTTTGGCTCGAAATCTTGAAGGGTAACCTTTGAGTCCTGAGATTTCTTGGGCTTTCGGGTTTCGGGTTGGGGCGAAACTATCCTCTTGATTTGTTCCTCTTCTTCAGACAACTCTTTCTCGTACAAAGCTACAAGTTCTGGATCAAACAGGGGACTGAAAATCCTTCTCCGCGAAGAAAACCCCAAATCACCACCACCACCTTCAAGCCCCTCGCTTCTCGTGCTTTTCACCGGATAACTCAACTTCAACACTACCTTACAGGACGAGCCATCCATAGAATTGTTCACTCTCAATATCGATTTGGGGCTAAAATCAGACTTCCCATTCCCTAAACCATCTCCATTAACAACGGTTCCCTTGTTCTCTTTCCCACCGCTCTTCTTCACTTTCAATGGAGAACCGATCTGAGTCAACAACTTCAGTGGAGTTTTGACACGAGATTTTGGAGTCCTTTTGACAAGACGATCTTCATCAAGATCTTCCATGAGTTCCCAGGCATTGATTATCTCAGGTTCTTCACGCGGAGGTGACCTCTTAGCTCTTTTAGTCTCTGAAACACCAACTTCTTCTATTTGTTGCAGTTCATCGTTGTCAAGTTTAAGGACCCCGTAAGTGCTTGATTTGAGAGAAACCACGTGATGGGCGAAGTCGCCGCCATTGTTGAGAACCATTTCTCGTTTCATCTCTTTCTTAACCAGTTTTGAAGAAACACAACCCATTTTTTTTTTTTTTCAGGGAGGAATTTTTCTTTGTTCTCTTTTTTTTTTTTTTTAAAGGAAAGAGAAAGACAGAGAGAGAGGGAGGAGTTACTAGTTTAAGGTTTTGAATGGTAACGGTTGGTTGTCTGAGAACGGGCCCCAACGGTCGATTTTTTCGAATGTGGGTTAGTGGGGCTAGATCATGGGGGATTTTTTGTCGATAGCCCCTTGTAATTATGTTCTTTATTTTTTGTTTTCCCTTTTAGCCTCCTACTTTTCCCTTAACTCTTTAATGACCTATTGATTTTCGGATTGTTTGCTTCTTCGTCCTTTTTCTTATTCTATAATTTCCCACAGTTTTATCATGTTTTCTTAATTTTAAAAGATTTAGATTATCATAACTTTACAAATTAGCATGATGTTTTTCGTAAGAATATATTATCTTGGAACTTGTATATAAAACATTCTAAGAGAAAGGTTTTTCATTAATAATTTAAATTAAATTTATAATTTTCAGAAATATAATACTGTGACACGATATGTGTTTGTTTCTATTTTAATTTTTAATGCAAAGGGATTATAGTTTTGGAAGCATTAAGAAATGTTAAATTTTGAATCTTAAATTTATAAGAATATATTATTTTAGAATTAGTATTTTTAAATAAAATTAGATTATGTAACATCTGGGAAAGAAAAAAAATATAAAAACAGCATATATTTACTTTTAAAATTAAAATTTTCTATAATTGGAAAGAGGGATGGAGTTATTTAGAATTGAATCAAAATTTTCATGCCTACAATATAATACTTTTTTATTGGGTCAAGATAACTTTTGAATGTGATTCTTGTATTTGACAAAAGTTGTACATTTTAATATCGGAAGTTAACAATGTTAACTTTTTTAGTATTTAATTCGGCTTTTAGAGTTGACTTGATCACAATTCATAATTAGCTAATATTATTAGCTATTAACTTTTATTAAATCAACCCTAAATCCAATTACATCACATCCATTAGACTATATTTGATAAATCAAATGCAAATTAAACAAATTCACATTAGCACTAAATTTTATTCTATTAACAAAATTATGAAAAATTCAAGCCTAATAATATTAACAATTAATTTTCACTAAATCAACCCTAAAACTCGAATGAAAAAGTTAATACCATTACCTTTGGAGTGCAAAACATATAACTTTTATCAAATACAAGTACTACATTAGACAAAAATTACATAAATACTACATTAAAAAATACTAAATTCAAGTACCAAATAATATATTGTGATTTTTTAATACTTAAAAGATAGCATTTTAAATGGAAATAATAGGGTTTTTAAGGAGTAGTTTTTAATCTAGAAGTATTTTCTTAAACATTTTTTATAAACTCTTGTAACTATATTCATTGTTTTTAAATGAAATTTTAGATTTTTTCAATTGACTCAATGTTAATTAAATAGTTGCATCAAATCAAATCCCAAATTTTACTATTAGTATAGTTAGATATAGATGTTTTAATTAATGATGTTTGAATTGGATTGAATCGAGAATCATTTAAAGTATCAGTCCGAAGAATGACTTTGAATTGGTTAGAGTAGAAATTGATATGGACTAATAGAATCGGTTCAAAAAGGGATTGAACCGAATTTTTTTTTTTGAGTTTTTAATGAATTTTTAATCAAACCTGTATGTCCCAATTTTAGCCCGCCCAATACCAATTGACCAAAACAGAAAGGCAAACAGACTCAAAAGAAAGCCCAATAGCAACCCAATACAAATCGACCTAAATCAACAGCCCAAGTGGCCCAATTTTGTCAAACATTAATGAAAACCCTAAGGGTTTTAGGGTAACCAATACATAATCGCTCCCACACCAGCAGAGCCGCCTTCCACGCAATCCACCACGCCCACGTAGCATATCCCACGTTCTCCGTGATCTTCGCGTGCACCTGCAAAAAGGGGCCAAATATCCGGTACCAAACAGTTGTAATTGAGGCTATAAAGCCAAATAGAAAATCTGTAACAGGGAATTTTTTTTTACACGAAATACGCAGATAAGAGACAATACATTACTTTTTCTACAAACAGAATCAAAAATCTAGAAAAGGTTCTACTTTTACATTTTATTCCCGAATCTATTCGTTTCTTGATTTTTTTCTATTATTTTTGTTTTTTAACATAAAGGTTACAATAATATACGGTATTAAAAAGGGAAGGAAAAACTCACCTTTTTCAAACTTTGACCACCGTGAACAAGTGGTGCATGACGGCGGCAATGACTGTAGTCCCATGATCGTGATTTGGTCGGAAGGGGGAAAAGGCTTGAGAGAAAGTTTTGTGTTTTTGAGAAAGGAGGAGGAAAATGAAATTTTTTAAAAAAAAAAAATTGTTTATATGGACGAACCATATGGCGTCGTTTTAAGCATTAGGGTCAGAGGCCAAAACGACGTCGTTTTGGTCCTCTGATCCATGACCCGACCCGATGGGTTAAGAAGATCCACGTGTTTTGTATAGGGATGGGCTAATTGCGCGTTTAGCCCCTCCGCTTTTCCATGATTTTACAATCAGGGTTTTTATTTCCTAATTTGGCCCTAATTCTTCCATTTTCTTTAAAATTCGCCCCAAGTTTTCATTTTTGGCTTAATTTAGTCCCTTTTTCTTATTTTCTTTTTATTTATTATTTTTATTATTGTCATTTTTAATTATTGTTATCATTTTTAGTGTTATTGTTTTTATTATTACCACTATGTTATATATATATATATATATATATATTATATTTAATATTTTATTATTACTATTAATATTATTAGTATCATTTTTTACCCTCTTTGTCACCGTTATTATTATTGTTATGTTTACTTTTTTTTATATACATTATTATTTTAACTATATTTATTATTATATTTATTATTATCTTTGTTTTATTATTAGTTTTAATATTATTACTATTATCTTATTGTCGATTATTATTTTTTATTTTGTTTCTAGTAGTATTATTATTATTTTTACCTTTTAGTAATATATTTTTATTTCTTTTCCATTTATTATTATTATCACCATTTATTATTATTATCACTATTTATTATTACTATCACTATATGTTTAGTATTAATAGTATTTTTATTATCATAATTTTTAGTACTATTGCTATTATAATGTAGTGTCATTTTTCTTTTGATCACTATGTACATATATTATTCTTATTCTTATTATTATTATTAGTATGTTTATTATTTGCCCTTATTATTATCGTGTTTATATTTCAATGATTTATTTTTTGCTTTATTAAAATTCATAAAAGAAAGGGGTTTCACAAAGGTAATATTTCGTATTTGAAAGTCCGAGAAATCGTGCCCAATCGTGCTGGATTTTGATTTTTCGTTCGTCTAGATCACTAAATATCCTTTAAAGATTTTGATCATGTTTTTGAAAATAAGGCAATGTTTCGTGTTTGGAAGTTCGAGGGATTCGTGCCCAATCGTGCTGGGTTTCGATTTTCTGTTCATCCAAACAACTAAATATCCTTCAAATATTCTTTTATCGTGTTTATTAAATAAAGGCAATATTTCATGATTGGAAATTCAAGGAATCGTGCCCAATCGTGCTGGGTTTCAGTTTTTGGTTTGGCCAAATAGTGAAATATCCTTTTAAAATTGCAATACAAGAATGTTGGAAATCATGAAATGATCTTAGTATCGATAGTTTGAAACATCGTATCCTATCGTCTTTGGATGTGGTATTTCAACTTTTTGAACAAGAGAGTTTCGATATCCAATGTGAGTTATCTAAACATTTTAAAGATTCATATTTTGAAATATTTTTTAAATTTTTATATTAAGGACATTAATCAATCAATACGGTACCAATTTTGGGCTATGATGGTGCTAATCCTTCCTCGTATGTAACCGACTCTCGAGCCCGCTTTTCTTAAAATTCATAGACCAAAACGTTTTCAAAAGTGGCCCAATCACACTTCAAAAAGATTGGTGGCGAATCCATTTTCCTTTTTAAAGTCGGCCCGTTTTCCAAACAAAAAATGGTTTCAATAGCTTGGCGACTCCACTGGGGACCAATAAGAGAGCAAAGCCTTAGAATTGATTGATTAATGTCCTTTTATCGAAAATAACTTTTTTTTGATTTCATACCTTTCATTGCATTAGTTTGCGTCGCGTCATATGGTTGTTGTGGTTTGAGACCCATAGGATATTTTCTACATTCATATCGCATGACCGTTGTGGTCACACCCTTTAAGTGAGAGCGAGAAGTTATGCCTTCGTGAGGTTTTCACCTCCGCATGGGCTAGGGGACTGCTTCCTGGATACATCCATACCTATGGTTCCGTGAAGTTTTCACCTCCGCATGGGCATAGGGAAATGTATTCCCCTGAACCAAACTCGATCTGTATGAGCCTATAATGGATGAGGATTGAGGAATCTGCTGGTTCAGGTACCCTTCCTTTAGAACTAAACCACATATAGTGAACCCTAAGAGCCTACCCTAGGTAGAGCCATGCTAAACTTTAGTGGTTACCCTTACAGTGGTTTGACATTTTTTACTTGCTTTGGTTGCTATTATGCGATACTAACCTGTTATATTTTGGCCATGTTTGCATATCATTTCATACTTAAAAAGCGTCGATTCCTATTTTGATTACTAAGTTAGAGGGCTTGTTATGGAGAACGAATTCCTTGATAAAGTAGAAGATAATCCGGTTGTGTGTATATGGTCAGACTTGAGAAGGGATAGGCCGTATATGTGACTCTGTTTTATGTAAAGGATTTTGTTTTTTAAATAAGTTTTCTAAAAGAAATTGAACCAGAATCGATGCCTTTTATTTTTGCATTTATTTCATGCATTCGCATTGCATTTCATCTATTTGCATTACATCGCATCATATGCATCAAATATCACAAAACAACCTTATTAACTAGAGATCATATTATAGTTATCCTGGATCACCGCTATTACACTCGGAAAAAGATAAGAGCAATGGACCAAAGAATAAAAAAGCTAGAGCAGATGCAGAAAGAGATGCAAGACCAACTGCAGGCTCAAATTCAAGAACAGTTGGCTAAGATCCAACAGGACATGAGGGATCAAATGCTAGAATCCCAGAGAAGTATGATGAGCTTGTTGACACATTTGTTGACTGGAGGGCACGATAAGGGAAAGGGCCCAATGGTCAACACCAAAGATGATAATGAAAACTCTACTCATCATCCAAGCTTGGCCCCGTTAAATCCTCAGATTCAGCCACCAAGAGTGCCTGTCAATATCAAACCTCAATATTAAACCGGTACCTCAGCACCGGTAAATTTTTTGATAGGCTCGAGCTCTAACCCTGGAGACAATTTGGCAAAGTCGATGGTCCCTGATTTCGATGATGCAGCTGAAGACGAAAAAAAAGGCAGAACTCTCAAAGGAGTTCGAGGATCGATGCAAATGGTTAGAGGAGAAGTTCAGAGCATTGGAAAGTGATGATTACCAATGCGAGGTAGATGCTAAGAACTGAGTCTAGTCCCAGATTTGGTACTTCCTCCGAAGTTTAAGATACCAGAGTTTGAAAAGTACAATGGGACCAGCTGCCCTGAGGCCCACATTACGATGTTCTGTCGGAGAATGATGGGATATGTCAACAATGACCAGTTGTTGATCCACTGTTTCCAAGATAGTCTGACCGGAGCTGTAGCAAAATGGTACAATCAGTTGAGTTGTACCCAAATCAAATCGTGGAAAGATTTGGCGCAAGCCTTCATGAAGCATTACGGCCATGTGACTGATATAGCACCTGAGAGGATCACATTGCAAAACATTGAGAAAAAGTCAGGCGAGAGTTTCAGGAAGTATGCACAAAGGTGGAGGGAGGTCGCTACACAGGTCCAGCCACCATTACTAGAAAAAGAAATGACCATGCTCTTCATTCATACCCTGAAAGCACCTTTCATCAATCATATGTTGGGGAGCGCAACCAAGAGTTTCGTAGACATAGTGATGTCTGGCGACATGATAGAGAACACGATAAGGTGTGGGAAAATAGAAGCTGGAGAGAGCATGAGAAGATCGGCTCCAAAGAAAGGTTAGAATGAAGTAGGAAATATAAGCTCGGGTTATCCAAAACCCATTACTGTCAGCCAGCCAAGAGTAATAGCCGCAGGCCAACAGGCCTTACCAAGACAGGAGCCCAACACGAGGTAGAATATCGAGAAATTATAATTTACTCCTATACCTATGAAGTACAAGGAGTTGTATAAAACTCTATTCGATGATCACGTCATCGCCCCTTGCTACTCAAAACCGTTGCAACCCCCATATCTAAAATGGTATGACCCAAGCACTCAATGTGAATACCATGCGGGGATAGTGGGGTACCCGATAGAGAATTGCTTCCCTTTCAAAAGGCTAGTTGAAAGGCTTATTAAGGCGGGTGTTGTGAGATTCGACGGCGCAACAGGTGTGGGAAATTTATTACCCAGTCATACCGAGAAAAGGACCGGAGAACATGAATGAATGAAGAAATGGCTGAAGACATGTTGAAAACTGTGAGTACCTTAGTAGGCATACGCCCCTATGAGCCTGAAAGTGTTCTGAATAACTGGACTGTGAAGGAAACTCCTGTAGTTCTTAGAGCTAACAAAGAGTAATGTTCAAAACACACTTGTTGTTTTAAGCCTAGAAACAATAAGAATCTTTTGTGAAACAAAGCTAATGTTCAAACATCTTTATTTTCAATAAAAGTGCATTTTTATGTCGAGTAAATATCTCTTTACCCTCTCATTTCGTTCATTATCATACCATATAAATAATCATCCTTAGAATCATTTATTCTTTGGAATTTGCCTCATACCTACAATAGGTGCCTAGATATCGAGACATGAACGAATCATTATGCACTCTCTTTAAGTGAAATATGGGGCTAAAGGGATCTGAGGATTTTGAAAATGTCGAGGTTGTAACTTATCTTTTGATTTGTTAAAGATGGTAGAACAAAATGAAAATAGACTCTACTGTACAAAGGGTCGAGAGACATTGTGAGTTTGGGAAATGAGTGAAGATCGAAGCCTTGCCCACCACAAAAATAAAGAGAGACGTCATTGAGTTATTCCAAGAATTCTAAGATGTCTTTGCATGATCGCATCAAGATATGCCTAGGCACAAGGAGTGTAACACCCCGAAAATTTTTACAGTGAAATATTATCCTTAATATAGTAAAATAAGAAAATAAAGTGACGAGAAGGGAAATCTGGATTATGTCAACATTGGGAAATATATTATGATATATTACATTATTAATTCAAGATAGGATTAAATTGTAAAAGTGAGAAAAGTTTTATTACCTAAGAGTAAATACTCAAAATTTGAGGGTTAAAGTGTAAATATGAAAAGTTTAAGGACCAATAGTGTAAATATTTTAGGGGTGGAATAATCTAGAATCTAAGGAAATGGATGAATTAGGACCAAATTGAATAGGTAAAGAATTATGAGGGACTAATTCAAAATTTTATCAAATTATGTGATGATTCAAGGTGAAATTTAAAAGATCACAAAGGGCAAAATGGTCAATTAGAAGAAAGAGAAATCTAGAAAGTGAAATCTAGAAAGTAATGATAATAGTGATGATATTTTATAATTATTTAATTAGATAAATATTATTTTATTAATATTTTGATAAGATATTTTATTATTTATTATTATTTTATTATTATTTATGTAGTATATAAGGAAGGAAAGATGATGAATGATCATCATCTCTTTTCCATGCTAACCAACGTGAGAAGAAGAGAAAGAAAAGAAGTTTTACTTTCTTTACAAATTAGTCCTTCCACCAAAAATCCACCATTTTCACTTAGAATTCAAAAGAATTTACATAGCCATCAAGAGAGAAAGGTGACAAGGAGACTATGGGGAGCAAGAATATCAAGTTTGATTCAAGAAATAGAAGCTGGAGGAGAGAGAAAATCAAATTAAAGATTGAAATCTATAAAACAAGGTAAGAACGTCATGTTTTCAATATATTTTAAGTTTGATATTGTGGTAAAAGCATGGAAATGATGTTAATGTAGAGTTTTCTTATATAAAGTTTTATGTTCTTGATATGTTAGAGAAGGAAAATAAGAGAAAGTAATGGGAAATGTTGTAGAGAAAGGAAATAAAGGTGTTATAAACTTGATAATTAACATTTTGCATTAAAACAGTTTTGGACAGCAGTAGTAGTCTAACTTTGAAAAATCACCAAAATTGTAGAAATTGAATTAGAAGTTGAGTGAGATATAGAATTAAATCTTATTGAGTCTATTTTCATATGAAAGAAACATGGAAAGCAAATGAATTCTGTATTCTGAGATATTTATATTTTGTAAGACTGGTTCAGAGTGATTTCGAGATCCCCTGTTCTATCTTTAGAAAGTCATCAAAATTGAATAAAAATAATTAGGGACTTAAATTTATATGTTTAGAATCCTGAATGAGTATATTTTCAATAGAAATAAACAAGAACATCATCTAAATCTTGTATGAAGAGATAACTAATTTTTAGTGAAAAGGGTCAGCACCGCCAGACAACAGAATAGGGGTGAATTTGATGAATAAACTGTACTAATTGGCTAGGCTAAAATTCTGGAAATTTTATGGTATAAATATATGTGAGTCTAGTTTCAGGAAAAATTAACGGTTTTTCATTTCGAGTTCTATAACTCAAGATATAAATAATTTAGTAACTATGACTCAAATGGACAGTTTTGAATATACATATGAGTAAATAGTGAAATTATTTATAATGTTACTTATAGCATGTTATATACATTAAGGATGTGGAATGGAGAGGAGAAGGAGGAAAATATGTATAAATATTGAGCTAGCATGGCTAATTTGTAATGTTTTAGGCTCAAGGACTAAATTGAATAAAAGTAAAATTTTATGATTAGTTTGTAAAATGTTGGAAATGACCAAATTGCATGAAATGGATTATTTTATTATTGAAAGTATGAAATTATTAATTTAGATTAGATCGGTTGAAAAAAATTTGAAAATAGAAAATTACCAAAATGCCCTTAAATTTTGGTATTTTTGCAAATTTAACTAGATAAGTTCGTGTAACTTAATTATGTGATATAAGGAAATATGAGTTGATGGTATGTGAAATATTAATATGATGAATTAACTGATTTATGTTTATGAAGAAGAGACAAGTGAATGATATTTATCATGATATGTAAATATGTGATTATCTTTAATATGTAAATACAAGGTAATTAAGTATGTTGAGACGAGTAATAAATTTAAGTAAGACATGACGAGAAAAATAAATATGTTTAAGGGACAATATGTTTAATTTTGATTGGTTTCAAATATAAAAAAGAAATGAAATAAAAGGTCCGATAAATAAATTTGTAATTCGGTAATGCCTCATACCCTATTCAAGGCGTTGAATACGGGTAAAGGTGTTACATTTAGTGGTATCGAGCTATGGTTTAGTCGGTTCTCGGACCAAATATAGTATATGTAGAGTCTAGAAATATATGCCATTATTAATATATAACTTGAGACAATGTGATATCTTCTAATTTTGATGATATTTGTATCACTATAATTCAAACTTTATCATTATTATGTGTAATTTACTAATTATTTGTGGTAAGTATTTTAAGGTAAGTGTTTAGTAAAATGATAAATTTATGATTGGGTAATGAAATTGAAACCGATACTAAACTGAATTATGGAATATGAATATTATTTTGAGTCTTGAACTAAATTGTGAAGTTATGAATATTGTTATGTGTATTGCATTAAACTATGAATCATTGATGTAATGAATTATCGCAATATCGTGAAACCGATCAAATAAGAAGTGAAAATAAAATGAACTGAATTTAGAAAGTTATTTAAATTACGTGAATCAATTATGAATTATTTGAATATTTGAAGGTATATTAAATAAAGAAAATATGCGAGTAATTGAAATGTATATTGATTGAAAAGTAATTAGTGATTTTAAATTTGATTGGACAATAAATTAAAAATACGAATTGAATAAAAATGCTAAATTGTGAATATGTGTAAATATATGAATCGTATTGATTGAAAAGTGGTTGGAACCGAATTGAAGTATGATTATATGTGAATATGTGAAATATGTATTGGTATTGAATTGTATATCGATTAGAAAATAAAAAAGTGAATTTGAAAAAAATTTAAATACCCTATTAACTTATCGACTAGATTGGATACAAATGGCATGCCGTAGGATTTGTGATGTGATGAGGAGATTTGAGGCTCATGAGGTGATAATTTCAGATTATATTCTTCGGTTTATCCAAGAGGCATTTAATGCCTTATTGGTGTGTTTGGGAGGATATAGTATACGGTGTGTAATGGAGGATTTCATTATTTTGGTGTGATTGGTTGAATCGCGATCCGTCAAAGTCCGAGTCTTGTTAATAGGGTAGATATGACTATTAAGTGAAATTAAAATGAGAATTGATTTCCTATTAACTTATCGGATTAGTCGGATATAATTGGCATGCCATAGGATTTGGAAGAGTACGGGATTTATCGGCTTTGCCGATCGTGCACTTTATGTGTCGATTTCGTGCACCTCGTGTCGTATCGTGCACCTCGTGTGTCGATCGTGCACTTTATGTGTCGATCGCACCTCGTGTGTCGATCGTGCACTTTATGTGTCGATTTGTGCACCTCGTGTGTCGATAACGATCGTGTACTATGTACCGTTTTAGGCACAATGTGCCGCATTGGTGTGTTTGGGTTGGAACTGTATCCGCCAAAGTCCGAATTGTTAATAGGGTGAATAACTGAAATGAGAAAATTAAATAAATTTGATTGACTGTACTATTAAAAATATAAGAAAGATATTATGAATTGAATTGTGAATCTAATTGAAATGTGAGAATTGAAAGATGAACTTAAGGTTCATAAATTTGCTAAAATATCGAATTATTGATATTGAAATCATTGAATAAATGAAATGAGAAAATTGAATGAATTTGATCGATTGAATTATTGATGATCGAAAAAAAATGGAATTATGAATTAAAATTGATATATAAAATTGAAAACTTGAACCAAAGGTTCATAAGTTGATTAGATAATATAGATGATATATGATGCTATTTGATGAAAGATTATTGTTGAGGTATGAAATTAAAGTATAAATTAATACATATGACTTATATTGTTACATGTTTGATGTCTATTATTTAATATTAAATGTTAAATTTAAATTATGCGATAGTAAATGAAGTGTGAGGTAAGTGTTATTGTTGAATTAAATGGAAATTGGATTAAGTGATGGATAAATATTAGTATTGAATTGTATATTGATGAGGAAGTGAAATTAAATTTAGTTGTGAATAAATTGAAAGTGAAATTGGAATTGGAAAATGAAATGTGAAGTACATAATAAGAATTATTAGTAAATTAAGAATGACTAGTAAATATTGAAATATGTTACATATATTAAAGTAAGAAAATATATAAACATTCGTGTTTTTAGCACAATGATTAAATTGTAAAGTATGTAAAACATTATGCTAAAAGTGTAAAATGATATGCGTGCATAATGTAATTTATCCAAGTAAATGAGATTAGATCTACTAATATATTAGTTGTATACCATTAAGGGACTCTAACGCATTCTCCGATAATAACACCTTGGTACTCATCAAGTGCTATCGATTAATAGTACATCATAATACACTTTTATATTTGTTCAGATATCTTAAATGTTCTGCTTAGTCTATTGGGCCTCTTATAAAAGGTAAGCAATTTTGTTATAATTAGGTATGTTCGCAATATTGAATTAAAAATAAATTGTGAATTGAAAGGATATAGAATGGATATAAATGATAAACTAAATAAATATGTGTACAAAGGAGCTATAGATATTGTGGAAATAATGAAGTTCATGATCAATAAGAAAACAAGAAAATTTCGAGGACTAAATTTCTTTTAAGGGGAGGAAATGTAACACCCGAAAAATTTTACAAATGAAATATTATCCTTAATATAGTAAAATAAGAAAATAAAGTGACGAGAAGGAAAATCTGGATTATGTCAACATTGGGAAATATATTATGATATATTACATTATTAATTCAAGATAGGATTAAATTGTAAAAGTGAGAAAAGTTTTATTACCTAAGAGTAAATACTCAAAATTTGAGGTTAAAGTGTAAATATGAAAAGTTTAAGGACCAATAGTGTAAATATTTTAGGGTGGAATAATCTAGAAACTAAGGAAATGGATGAATTAGGACCAAATTGAATAGGTAAAGAATTATGAGGACTAATTCAAAATTTTATCAAATTATGTGATGATTCAAGGGTGGAATTTAAAAGATCACAAAGGGCAAAATGGTCAATTAGAAGAAAGAGAAATCTAGAAAGTGAAATCTAGAAAGTAATGATAATAGTGATGATATTTTATAATTATTTAATTAGATAAATATTATTTTATTAATATTTTGATAAGATATTTTATTATTTATGTAGTATATAAGGAAGGAAAGATGATGAATGATCATCATCTCTTTTCCATGCTAACCAACGTGAGAAGAAGAGAAAGAAAAGAAGTTTTGCTTTCTTTACAAATTAGTCCTTCCACCAAAAATCCACCATTTTCACTTAGAATTCAAAAGAATTTACATAGCCATCAAGAGAGAAAGATGACAAGGAGACTATGGGGAGAAAGAATATCAAGTTTGATTCAAGAAATAGAAGCTGGAGGAGAGAGAAAATCAAATTAAAGATTGAAATCTATAAAACAAGGTAAGAACGTCATGTTTTCAATATATTTTAAGTTTGATATTGTGGTAAAAGCATGGAAATGATGTTAATGTAGAGTTTTCTTATATAAAGTTTTATGTTCTTGATATGTTAGAGAAGGAAAATAAGAGAAAGTAATGGGAAATGTTGTAGAGAAAGGAAATAAAGGTGTTATAAACTTGATAATTAACATTTTGCATTAAAACAGATTTTAGACAAAGCAGTAGTAGTCTAACTTTGAAAAATCACCAAAATTGTATAAATTGAATTTATAGATTTGAATTCACAATACGAGATTTCAATTAATTTGATCGCATTTCATACTATCCAGTTTAAGATGTTATTGCTTTAGCTTCATTTGTATGTTGTTTTTCATTATTTTTTATTTTTCGATAGATGGGATCCTTCAAGAGAGTTTAAATTCAACCCACGAAGGGATCCTACATCTGAAAGATACAAAGAATGAAGGTGAAGAGCTAGCTATATAAAGAGCATGCCTGGGAAGCGGTTAACATACCTTGGTGGTATGCTACTGTGGAGTGGTCGCATAGCCGGTTTAGCACCGTAGTCCTATCGTGTGTAACTCTCTACTTAGTTGTAGAGCCAAGAATGCCAAGTGCTTCACACAAAGAATAAGAGTTACACGAAAGCCATGAAAGACGCGCGGGCTTCAACGCGATAGTTGAGGCCATTAGTAGTATTCTTGTGGGTTCAATGTTACAAATTGGTATCGAGCCCAGGTTTCAAAAACTCTTGTGGGTTGGGGTCGCCAATGCGATGGGTCAAGTATCCAATGGGCCCAGAGCCCAATTGGAATAAATTGTATGATGATATAGTATATAGTGAACTAGACTAGGTGGAACTTATATACGTGGATAGATTTAGTTAGGTGGGCCACACGAGGCGTAGGGTCTAATGGGCCAAATTGAGTTTTAGGCCCAACAAATGTAAAGACCGAAAATGGTAGTTGAGTCGCTCAAGGCTTAATCGCACCTTTAGAAAGGCCATTCCGGTACAAAATTACGAAAATACCCTTGGTGGGTAAGTTACTTAAAATACCCTTGGTGGGTAAATTACAAAAATACCCTTGGTGGGTAGATTACGAAAATACCCTTGGTGGGTAAATTACGAAAATACCCTTGGTGGGTAAATTATGAAAATACCCTTGGTGGATAAATTACGAAAATACCCTTGGTAGGTAAAATTACTGTTATACCCTTTGAGGTTGATTAGCATGATTATGTTGTTTTATGTCTATCCGATTATGATGGTAATTCATGTTATACTTATATTTGATATATGTCTAGCATACATGACATAACGCATACACGAATTATTATGTCATATTGCACGGGTATGATGAGAGGAGGGAAGATTGATATCGTGACTTCTACCACCAAGTGATTTGGTATCACATTCGTGTCTTCTGGACACCGTGAGGTTTGGCACCTCATACGACTCGCCCCCGTGGTTAATACCACCGTGGGTTGGCCCCACTTTTGAGATATGGGATCGCCGCCATGATTTGGTATCACACGGGTTGGCCCCACAACTTGATGATTCGTGACTTCGTGGTCACTGGTTTGGCACCACCGGTGGTTTGGCACCACCGGTGATTTGGTATCACATTCGTCTTCTTGGACACCGGAGGTTTGGCACCTCATAGCGACTCGTCCCGTGGTTAACACCACCGTGGGTTGGCCCCACTTTTGAGATATGGGATCGTCACCGGTGATTTGGTATCACACGTGTGTTGGCCCCACGATGGATTATTCGTGACTTTGGTCACCAAAGTGATTTGGTATCACATTTATATCGTGACTTCGGTCACGTTGGTTTGGCACCACCAAAGTGGTTTGGTACCACACGGGTAGAAAAGGAGTTATGGATGGCTAGGTTGGGTGCATTATACATATATGTTGCTTTGTTATAATTTGTGTAAGTATGTGGTATTTACCCGGAGAGGGAATATGCATCGAGTCTTGGTGACTCACCTTCTCCTTATCTTTTCAGTGATTCGTGAGTTTGCGGATGAGGAGCCGGATGAACTCGAGGAGGCCATGCAATAAAATTTGGTTTTACATGAATTTCCAATTGGGTACTTTATTTTAATTTGGTTTTCATATTTTATGGATTTGTAATAAGGCCTGCTTAATTATGTTTTGGATTATTTTATGTTTTGAATATGTTTAAAATATGGCTTTTAAATTACTTGGTCTATTTAATAATTGAGCCCAAAGTTTTCTAAACTAAAACTCGCAATGGTTTTAAAAATCTTACCATCGGGTAACATGAATAGTTCAATAGTAAAATTACAAGTTAAATGTTTTCAACAGATTAAGTGATTTCCAAAATTCAAGTTTCTATACTCAATTGCAAACGGATTTTCCAAAATGATATTTCAATTTTCTTAAAAAGATATAAATGTTTTCTATCATATGATTTATCAACTAAGTTTTAAAGTTTTATGTAATTTCAAAGTAAATTTCAATTTTAACGACAAATAAAGAATTACAAAGAGTTTTTCACAAAATTTAATTGTTAATTCGATTCTTTCAAAATTATTTTCCTTAGTGACATACCGTATTCGGTCGGCGTATTGACGGGTTTGGGGTGTTACAGAATTAGAAGTTGAGTGAGATATAGAATTAAAGCTTATTGAGTCTATTTTCATATGAAAGAAACATGGAAAGCAAAGGAATTTCAGTATTCGAGATATTTATATTTTGTAAGACTGGTTCGAGTGATTTGAGATCCCCTGTTCTATATTTAGAAAGTCATCAAAATTGAATAAAAATAATTAGGGCTTAAATTTATATGTTTAGAATCCTGAATGAGCATATTTTCAATAGAAATAAACAAGAACATCATCTAAATCTTGTATGAAGAGATAACTAATTTTTAGTGAAGAAGGGTCAGCACCGCTTGCACAACAGAATAGGGGTGAATTTGATGAATAAACTGTACTAATTGGCTAGGCTAAAATTCTGGAAATTTTATGGTATAAATATATGTGAGTCTAGTTTCAGGAAAAATTAACGGTTTTTCATTTCGAGTTCTATAACTCAAGATATAAATAATTTAGTAACTATGACTCAAATGGACAGTTTTGAATATACATATGAGTAAATAGTGAAATTATTTATAATGTTACTTATAGCATGTTATATACATTAAGGATGTGGAATGGAGAGGAGGAGGAGGAAAATATGTATAAATATTGAGCTAGCATGGCTAATTTGTAATGTTTTAGGCTCAAGGACTAAATTGAATAAAAGTAAAATTTTATGATTAGTTTGTAAAAATGTTGGAAATGACCAAATTGCATGAAATGGATTATTTTATTATTGAAAGTATGAAATTATTAATTTAGATTAGATCGGTTGAAAAAAATTTGAAAATAGAAAATTACCAAAATGCCCTTAAATTTTGGTATTTCATAAATTTAACTAGATAAGTTCGTAACTTAATTATGTGATATAAGGAAATATGAGTTGATGGTATGTGAAATATTAATATGATGAATTAACTGATTTATGTTTATGAAGAAGAGACAAGTGAATGATATTTATCATGATATGTAAATATGTGATTATCTTTAATATGTAAATACAAGGTAATTAAGTATGTTGAGACGAGTAATAAATTTAAGTAAGACATGACGAGAAAAATAAATATGTTTAAGGGACAATATGTTTAATTTTGATTGGTTTCAAATATAAAAAGAAATGAAATAAAAGGTCGATAAATAAATTTGTAATCTAGAATGCCTCGTACCTTATTCCGGCGTTGAATACGGGTAAGGGGTGTTACAAGGAGACTATGGAGTGTTCGAAAAGGCACATGTTAAGAGTTTTTCGATATCTAGGTCAATTATAAGTTTCAAGTACTGCTGGTCTACCATGAAAAGGAGATTGCGTCAGGTATACCATAAATGCCAAATAGAGGAAGACAGGACTTATATGCTTCTTCCATTTTTTTCTATACGTCGGGCATAGATGTTACGGGGACGATCTAGTCAGAAGCTTCTAACAGACATCATCATCTTTGCGGTGGTTAATTACTTCACTAAGAGGGTGAAGGTCATTTTATATGCCAAAAGTTACATGTCTAAATAAAAATGTCAAAGTTGACAGTCTGTTCAAAGATCAAACACCATATCAAGCAAAGAAATGCAAAAAAAAAAAAAAAAAAGAAAGAAAGAAGAAGAAGAAGAAGAAGAAGAAGGAAAGAAAGAAAGAAACATCCAAAAGATTTTTTGAGACTTGTAAATATTGGCATAGAGAAGTTACCATTTGCCCTCTTTGTTTCTCGAGTATTGGCTAGGACCTCCACCGGGGCAACGCTTTTCTCATTGGTTTATGGGATGGATGCAGTCTTGCCCATCGGGTTGAGATTTATTTTCTTGGATTTCACGAGTGAAGTTGGATAAAGCGAATGGGTTCAATCTCGGTATGATCAATTGAATCGATCAAGAAAAAGTTAAGAGCCATCCGTCATGGCCAAATGTACCGGTTTAATGATGCGAGCTATAACTAAAAAGTCCACCCTGAGGGTTCCATGAAGGAAACTTGGTATTGAAAAAATCCTCTCTATGCAAAAAGGACTTCAGAGAAAAGTGGATGTCTAATTGGAAAAGACCTTATCTTGAAAAGAAGGCCTTTTCTAGAAAAGTATTGAGACTAGCCGAGATAGACGGCAGGAGTCGGCCAGATCCAGTTAATACAGATTCAGTCAAGAAACACTTTGCTCAAAAAGGAAATAGGCCAAGGCAAAAACCCGCAAAAGGTGCTTTGAGGCTTTCCGCAAAAAAAAAAAAAGAGAGGCCAAAGTGAAAACCTGCAAAGGGCACTTTGAGACTAAAAGGGCTTTAAGTCGAAAACCCGAAAAGGGCAGCTCAAATTATGATCAAATCTTGATGGGGCATACAGTAGTTTTGCTACGCTTGAATTAACAATGATGAAGTATGTTTCATCTTGGGGCATCGACAAAGTACTCCGGTCTTCAAGAAGTTTGAACAGAGAAGCTCAGTCGGCGATATCTGGGGCACCTAATTGCCATCTTACCCATTCTTAATTTGCTCGTTTCAAAATACACTACCAATAAATTTTCTTCTTGATTGCTTTTGCTATCTTATTTGTTTCGAGCTATGCTCCTAATTGATATCTTTCTTGTCCATTATTATGATCTTTTCCAAGCATTTCATATTGAAATAATGATTATTAAACTAATAATGCTTTCACAAAAGAAGTTTTGCGTATTACTCTGAAAGTCTCTAAATAATACAAGAATTCGAAACAGGACAATTGTTTAGAACTAACCAAGCTTAAAGGGCTCGGAGCACTTGAGAAAAGGGACTAAGCAGTGGCAACATCTTCAGATTCTCTGTTAGAGGTATCAGCTGAACAAATAAGACATACATCAGGGATATCACCTTAATAAACAACAAGCAATGACAGCCCAAGTGATTAAAATAAATCATTCTCATTTTGCACTCATTCGTAACATTCATAATACATATGGTTAGGAGCATTTTTCATGACATCCTAATCATTTGGCATAAACATATACCCCATGAAATCAATTCTACACGTAGGTTCCCCTAAGGACAATGTAGCAAAATTGTTGGGAGTTACAGAAGATTACATATCTTATCCCACTGAGCAGGAGTGGAACAGATCAAAAACGATGAGCCTCAATTCCCTAAGCAGTAGGGTAACGGGTCGATTACAGACTTTATCCCACTGAGTAGGAGTGGAACAGGTCAAAAACGATGAGCCTCAATTCCCTAAGCAGTAGGGTAACAGGCCGAAAATAGTAGATCTTATCCCATTGAGCAGGAGTGGAACAGATCGAAGACAATGAGCCTTAATTCCCTAAGCAGTAGGGTAACAGGCTGAATATGGCAGATCTTATCCCACCGAAAGGGAGTGGAATAGATCGAAGACGATGAGCCTTAATTCCCTAAGCAAGAGGGTAACAGTCGAATGGCGATCTTATCCCACCGAAAGGTGAGTGGAACAGATCGAAGAAGATGAGCCTTAACCCCCAAGCAGAGGGTAACAGCCAAAGATTACGATCTTAATTCCCAAGCAAAGAAGGTAACAGATCGAAAACAATGATCTTATCTCTCTCGAAAGGAGTAGAATAGATCGAAGATCAAGCCTTATCTCCATTGAGCAGGAGTGGAGCAGGCTAAAGATACAGATCTTATCCCACTGAGTAAGAGTGGAACAGATCGAAGACGATGAACCTTAACTCCCTAAGCAGTAGGGTAACAGGCCAAAAATTACAGATCTTATCTTCACTGACCAAGAGTGGAGTAGATCGAAAGCAGCAGATCTTATCTCTATTGAACAGGAGTAGAGCAGATCAGAAGACTAAAGCCTTATCTCCACTGAGCAGGAGTGGAGCAGGCTGAAAGAAAGTAGATCTTATCTCCACTGAGCAGGAGTAGAGCAGATCATAGCGGATCCTATCACCACTGAGCAGGAGTGGAGCGGATCAAAAATTACAGATCTTATCCTCACTGAGCAGGAGTAGGGCAGATAAAAAATGATGAATCTTATCTCCATGTATCGACAATGGAGCAGATTTAAGCCATTAGTCTTATCTCCACTGAGCAGGAGTAGAGCAAACCGAAAGAAATGATCTTATCTTCACCGAGCAGAATGGAGCAGATTGAATAGCAAGTCTTATCTCCATGTATCTAATGGAGCAGATCGAAGATCCTAGCCTTATCTCCACCGAAAGGAGTGGATCAGCCGAAAGAAAGAGATCTTATCTCCACCGAAAGGTGAGTAGAGCAGATCAAAGACGATGAGCTTTAATTCCCCAAGCAAGAGGGTAACGGGCTAAAGAATAGCAGATCTTATCTCTACTGAGCAGGAGTGGAGCATATCAAAATAAAATTCCTACACCCCTGAAGATGCAGCGGATGGAATGAAGCTATAAGAAACCGAGACTCAGCAAGACGGGGCAAAGTTGGCTCTTTTATCTTTGCTTCATTCCCGTTACACGACAACAAGCAAAGAGGGGCAGCTGTATGACCCAATTTTAGCCTCCGCCCAATACCAATTGACCAAAACAGAAAGGCAAACAGACTCAAAAGAAAGCCCAATAGCAGCCCAGTACAAATCGACCCAAATCAACAAGCCCAAGTGGCCCAATTTTGTCAAACATTAACAGAAAACCCTAAGGGTTTTTAGGGTAACTAGCGCCGTAATCGCTCCCACACCAGCAGAGCCGCCTTCCACGCAATCCACCACGCCCACGTAGCATATCCCACATTCTCCGTGATCTCCGCTTGCACCTGCAAAGAGGGGCCAAATATCCGATACCAAACAGTTGTAATTGAGGCTATAAAGCCGAATAGAAAATCTGTAACAGGGCGATTTTTTTTTTTACACGAAATACGCAGATAAGAGATAATACATTACTTTTTCTACAAACAGAATCAAAAATCTAGAAAATGTTCTACTTTTACATTTTATTCTGAATCTATTTGTTTCTTGATTTTTTCTATTATTTTGTTTTTTAACATAAAGGTTACAATAATATCTTGTATGCACCCATTTCACCATTTCAAACAACAAGAAATAAAAAAATAAAAATAAAGGACCCAAAAAATAGGCCTGAAGGCCCAAAATTAAAAAATTTTTTTGAAATGCTAGGGTTTCGAAACCCTAGCCACCGCCTCTCGACTCTTCAACTTCGACGCCTGCTCGACGCCACCACCACCGCCATCGACAATGGGCCACCGACCCTCCACTTACTCCCCATGCCCCTGCAAAAGGAAAGGAACGCAAATGTAAGGAGAGCTTAATAAAATACAAAAAATCTTTTGTAAATGGCTATAAAAAGCCGATTAAGATCTATTGTAAGGATTCTTTTTTTTTCAAATCAATACAAAAAGAAAGACATATTCAAACCCAAAAGAAGAAAAAGCAAAAAACAAAGTAGATCGCAAATATTGAAACGTAAACTGAAAAGGTGATTTTTTTTATTTTCAAGACCTTTTATATTTTTTTATTTTTGGATACACTTAAATACATATATATATGAACTGTTAATAAAAAATAAAAAAAACAAAAAAATAATAAAGTTTATTTTTCGCCACCGTAAGGTGGGCAGAGTCTCCGGCTTGACGCCGATCATGGCCCTCTCTTCGGATTTCTTCCTTCCGCAGAGAAAAAAAGGTGAGAAGAAATTTTTTTTTAAAGTGAGCAGAGATGATTTTTTTCCAGATTTTGGCCTTTTAATAGGCCTCCAAAACGACGTCGTTTTGGGCAGCCTCTTAAGCCCCAAAACGACGTCGTTTTGACCGACCTAACCCGATCCGATCCGACCCGCCTAGGGTCCGCGTGTTTTGCAAAAGGGCTATTTGCGATTCGGTCCTTCGCTTTTTCGTACATTTGCAATCAAGTTTTTTATTTTTAAATTTTACCCCATAATTTATCTCATTTTAATTTGGTCCCTAATGTCATGCTGCTGCTTTTGATGAAGGGTTTATTGCTATTTTAGTCCCCCAGTCCTTTCGCATATAAATGGATCCTAGTCTTTCTTTTATTTGAATTTGTCTCAAATTAAGCTTTTAATTCAATTTAGTCCTTTTCCTATAGTTATTATTATTATTATTATTATTATTATTATTATTATTATTATCATTATTTACTATTATCATTATTTTATTATTAATACTATTATTATATTATTATTTATTTTACAATTACCTATTATTATTATTATTTAGTATAATTAATCAACAATTTAGTCCTTTTCTATTGTTTCTTTGTTATTATTATTATTATTATTATTATTATTATTATTATTATTATTATTATTATTATTATTATTATTATTATTTACCATTATCATTATTTTGTTATTAATACTATTATTATATTATTATTCATTTTATTATTATCTTTTGTTTATTATTGCTATCTACTATTATTATGCCTACTATTATTATTTTTGTCATTTTTGTTATATTACTATTATTATTATTATTACTATCATTATTATTATTTTATTTGATTGTATTTAGTATTATTGATACTATACTACATTCACCATTACTACATTTATTGTTAATATTAATATTACGATTACTATTATTATATTTATTAATGTATTCAATTATTAATTTACTTTATTTTACCTTACTCACTCATTTGTTTTATATACATATATATATTATCTCCATTATCATTATTGGCATTATATTATCATATATAAATACTATTATTATTATTATTATTATTATTATTATTATTATTATTATTATTATTATTATTATCGCTATTATTTGTTATTTCTATTGTTAGTCATTGTTCTCACATACCAAATCCATGGACATATTTTATTTGTTATCGTGTTCATTTTATTCTTTATTATTACCATCATATAACATCTTTATTATCATTTGTTTAGTATTGTTACCCATCACCACCTTGCCATCATTATTGTCATCAATCATTCTTTATTTGCGTTATTATCGCTATTGCAATTTTTCAATAATCTCGCTAAATAAAAATACATTTTGTGCAATCGTCCTATTCTATCCAAAGATTCTTAAAGCAAAGCAATGTTTCGTATTTAGAAATTCGGAAAATAGTGCCCTAACGTGCTGGGTTGCGATTTTCCGTTTAACTAAATTACTTAACATCCCTTTTACCAAGTTTTGCGAATCACAAGACGACTTTGATTACGAGAGATTAAAACATTATGTCCTAACGAGCTGGATGTAATGTTTATATTTTTTCGGAACAAAGAAATCTCAAGATTTGACTCGAGTCTTTTGAACTAATACGATACGATGTATTTTATAAAATTGATACTCCATTTAAAAGTTTTGAAATAAAGGCAATGTTTTGTATTTAGGAACTGGGAATAGTGCCTTAACGTCTTTGGGTTACGATTTTCCGCTTGACTAAATAACTAAACACCCTTCCGTAAACTTCATAAAATCATGAGATGGCTTTGATTACGAAGGTTTAGAATTTCATGTCCTAACGTCTTTGGATGTGACCTTCGCACCTCTCAAAATAAAGATATCTCAAAATCCTAATACCTTTTAAAGGATCCGTATTTTAAAACCTTTTCAAACTTCCGACATTAAGACATTAATTAATCATTTTGGTACCAATTTTGGCGTGACGAGGGTGCTAACCCTTCCTCGCATGTAACCGACTCCGGACCCGATTTTCAAAACTACGCAGACCAAAACACTGCTTTTAGTAAAACAAAACATTTTATTAAAATAAAGGTGATCCGATCACATCAAATAAAGATTGGTGGCGACTCCCGTTTTTTTTTTCCCTATTTTCAAAACCAAAGTCAAACCCCTTTTGTCGTCTTCCAAAAAATGGTTACGACAGCTTGGCGACTCCACTGGGGACTTCCTTAAAGAGAGTCAAGCCGTAAATTGATTATTTTCTGTCTTTTGTCAGAAATTTGAAAGTTCGATTTGAAAATTACGATCCTTTTGTTACATGTTGTTTTAATCTTGGCATTGCATTGCATGACCGTTGGGGTCACACCTTTAAGTGAGAGTGAGAAACTACTCCTTCGTGAGGTTTTCACCTCCGTAGGATAGTGGATCGCCGGATACATCCGTACCTATGTCTTCGTGAGATTTTCATCTCCGCGTGCCATAGGAAATGTATCCCCAACTAAACTCGGTCTATATGAGCCCATAATGGGTGAAGATCGAGAATCTGTTTGGTTCGTGTACCCTCCTTAGAACCAAACCATGTAGTAAACCCTAGGAGCCCACCTTAGGTAGAACTATGTTAAACCTCTAGTGGTCACCTAGATAGATACTCTATTTTATTTATTTCTTCTGTGCTAATGTGTTTTGTTTTGTTTGTGATTGCATTGCATTGCATCACACCGTATCATCTTAGAAAGAAGGTGTTGATTCATATTCGATTGCTAAATAGAAGAGTTTATCATAAGGAAATGTGTTACTTGATAAAGTGGATTACAATACGGTCGTTCGAACATAGTCCAGGTAAATGACGAGAGAGGACTGATAATCCACAGAAGAATACAAGACTTTGCTTGAGGATTCAAGCCGACAAGGATTATCGAAGAGCCATCGTGTCTCTATTTTTAAAAGAAGCTTATAAACATCGCGGAGGATAAGCGAGTGAAGAGGCACGGCCTGGACCGAGGAACAAGGAGCTAGAGAAGGCATCTATTGGGGAAGTTCGCGAGACACAACCATAACATCTGGATACGAAGAAGAGGATTGGTATTTTCACCTGGACTATGAGTATAAAGCCGTATATGTAGTCCGTTTTATGTAAAGAAACGTATTTTCTAGAAAAGTTCTTCTAATAAAATTGAATTCATAATCAACGCCTCTCTTTCTTGTTGCATGCATTTGCATGCATTTGCATTGCATTTCATGCATTTGCATTGCATCATGTCACATGCATTAAAATTTGTAGAAAGACCCTAATTAGGTGAAGTTATTTCAGTAACCTAGAAGACATGGATCAAAGAATAGAAAGGCTAGAACAAATGCAAAAAGAAATACAGGAGCAGATGCAAGAACGATTAATCAAGATACAACAAGATATGATAGAACGGATGCAAGAGTCCCAAAACAACATGATAAGCCAGTTGGCGCAACTATTGGCCAATGAACGAGGAAAGGCGCGTCTGCTAGCTCAGGGAATAATGACGACCCAACACCTCCGGATTCACCCCGCCAAATACCCAAGCACCACCAGAAATATGTCCCCAAAGGACGCCTTTTGTTATCAAAGCACTGAGCCAGTTGAGACCGCAATGCCGCCAGATATTTTTGATCGGTTCAGCACTAATCCCGGAGAAGGTCCGGCTAATCCTATAGTCCCCGATCTTGATGAAATGGCTGAAATGGATAAGGCAAAAGCAAACCTTCCCAGACAACTCGAGGATCGTTGCAGATGGTTAGAAGAGAAGTTCAAGGAAATAGAAATCACGACCATCGCTACGGGTAGACGCTAAAGACTTGAGCCTAGTCCTGCACCTTGTACTTCCGCCAAAGTTCAAGACCCAGATTTTGAAAAATACAATGGGACCGCTTGCCAAGCGCACATCACAATGTTCGTCGACGGATGGCGGGATATGTTAACAACGATCAACCGCTTATTCATTGTTTTCGGGATAGTTTGGCCGGTCATGCGCCAAATGGTACAATCACCAATTGCACTCAGATCAAGTCGTGGAGGACCTAGCACAGCCATCCTGAAACAATACGGACACGTAGCCGATATAGCTCCTGATCGAATCACGCTCCAAAATATGGAGAAAAAGCCAAACGAAAGTTTCAGGCAATATGCCCAGCGGTGGAGGGAAGTAGCCACACAAGTTCAGCCACCCTTTTACAAAAAGAAACTACCATGCTCTTCATCAACACCCAAGGCTCCTTTCATAACCCATATGATAGGAGTACCACTAAGAGCTTTGCCGACATGGTAATGGCAGGGAAATGATCGAACATGCAATGAAATGCGGCAAGATTGAAGTAGGGAAACCAAGAGAAGGCTCGCTCCTAGAAGAAAGGATGACGAGGTGAATAATACAAACGTGAGGGACCCAAATCACCATCGAGTATCAAGGTTCGCAAGGAAAGAATCCCGACAAGGAAAGACATTGAAAACTCCAATTTACGCCAATCCCTATGACGTATAAGGAGTTGTATCAAAGTTTATTTGATGCACACATAGTGTCCCCAATATCCAAAACCGATGCAACCTCCGTACCCAAAATGGTATGACCCAAACACCCAAAGGTGAGTACCAGCGGGATCACGAGCCATTCAATAGAAAATTGCCTTACTTTCAAGAAATTGGTGGAAAATCTCATCAACATGGGTATTGTGAAGTTCGATGACGGAGCAGTGGTAATTGAAACTGGGGGCAGGAGAGTTGCATTTCCTTAAAGAAGTCATTAGAAACCTAGATCAGAACGCCAATGGTGTACCCGAGGAGAACCGATGAATAAAAGTTTTCCGAACATCTGCCTTTATGTACTTGAAAGTGTTTTGAACAATGGGACTGTGGAAAGAACATGTATTTTTAAAGCTAATCTAGAGTAATGTGTAAAACACACTTGTTGCTTCAAGCCTGGAAGCAATAAGATTTCTTTTGAGAAGTAGGCTTGTGTCCAGAATTTTTATTTCAATAAAATGCATCTTTCCAAGTAAATATTTTCATTCTTTACATTTCATACTGAATATTTTTCACTCATGACCATATCATACGAATAATCATCCTTAGGATCATTTATTCTTTGGATTTTTTTTGCCCACAATGGGCCCCCAGATATCAATGACATGAACGACGCTGTTGCTGACTCCCTTTTTAGTGAGATATGTATCTAGAGGGATCTAAGGGCTTTGAAGATGACAAAGATTGCGACTTACTTCCCCAATGGTAGATCCTACCTTGTGAAGTGTCAACAGACCCTATGAACTAATGAAGGAGATGAAGATGGAAGCGTAGCTCCTTGAAGGAATAAGGCAAGGCATCGCTGAGCTATTTTTAGAAATTCAAGAAGTTTTCGCATGATCATATTGAGGCATGAAACATGGGTATGCTGATAAGGTTGGGATTCGAAGAACCTATGTTTTACAATAGCCTAGCTAATCAAGAGGCTCGGGCTTTTGGGGAAATTGTACCTGTTATGCCATAAAATGCCAAATCGAGGAAGACTGTGCCTTCTCCATTTTTCCTATATGAACATGGATGTTAACAAGCCAGTCTTTAGCCAACATCGATCCATATTCATGGTCGTTGGTTACCTCACTGAGAAGGTGAAGGTCGCTTCATTTGCTAAAATTACAAAGTCGGCAGTCAAAAAAAAGAAAAAAAAACATTCGAGATTTTTTAAAAAAAAAAATATATAGCTGAGACTTGTAAAGGTTGGCATAAGGAAGTTACCATTTACCCTTTAAGTCCCTTGAACGTTGGCTAGGACTTTTCAAGGGGCATCTTTCCTATTGATTTATAAAAGGAAACAATTGTTGGGAGATAGGATTCTTTTCCCAAACTTGGATTGATTTAGATAAAGCGAATGCCTTGATGAACTTCGATTGAAAGTATTCACAGGTCAAATATCGAAAATAGATCTGAGCTTGATGAAAAGGTTCGCTCAAGAGGATTTCAGGAAGATGACCTAGCATTAAAAGAGATTCTTCTTATCCAAAAGAACTCCAAAGAAAAGTAAATGTCTTATACAGCAAAGAAGGCCTGTTCTAGGGAAAATAGGTGTTAACCAAGATGGATGGTAAGGACCTGCCCAATCCAGTGAGTTCAGATTCAATAAAAAAAAACACACACACAAAAATGAAAAACACGAAAAAGGAAAAAAGAAAAAGGAGAGGCCAAGGCGAAAACCCATAAGGGCGCTTTGAGACCAAAGGGTATTTGAGTTGAAAACCGAAAAGGCGACTCAAAGTTTTGATCGAAAGTAGGGCACACAGTAGTCTTGCTACGCTCGAAGAAGTATGTTACGTCTTGGGACATCGTCAAAGTACTCTGGATCCCCTAAACACGTATTAAGCTCAAAATGGTCCTCAAGAAGTTGGAACAGAGAAGCTCAAGCTGCGATATCTGGGGCACTTAGTTTCCATTTTACCTACTTTTGTTACTTGTGGTTATTTTATTCCTTTCAAAAACCACCGATAAAATTCCTTCTTAATTACCTTTGCTAGCATTGATTAATTTGTTTGTTTCGAGTTATGCTCCCAATCAATTTCCTTTTTGTCCATTGTTACAATCTTTTTCAAGCATTTTGCATTGAAATAACGATTAGTGGACTAATAATACTTTCATAAAAGGAGTTTTGCATATTACTCGGAAGCTTCGAATAATACAAGGACACAAGCAGATCATTGTTTAGAACTAACTCACTCAAGGTTTGAAAATATTGAGAAAGATGATTATCTCTTTGGACCTTTTATTTTTCACCGGTGATACGACCTTGACAGATAACGAGCAATGTCAACCCAAAGAATACAAAGAGATCATTCTCGGGAAAGAAAAATGATACTCTGCATTCATGCACGTATCGAGCCCACACATCTGGTCATTACACGGTGAATGGTGTAACAGATCAAATTGATCCTATACTCGAGTTCAAGCAGGATAGGTAGAAGAAGCCAAATGTTATTCTCTTAAAGTTACTGGGGAGATACAAACTTTATGTCCGGGGAGTTACTGATGGAAGAGACCCGAAATTACAGTGGGCAAGCTTGTTGAAGCAGAATATGATCATTGTTTTTGGGCTTTCTATCAAAGATACTAGCTGAACGAGAAAGCATGATAGCGCATCAGTGATAGAACAAGGGATCATTTCATTTTGAATTCATACATCATTTCAAAGCACGTTTAGCTAGGAGCATTCGATTCATTCTGATCATTGCATCCAAATCATTGTTAAAAGATCATTCTCATGACATTCTGCGTTCATGCAAGTGTCGTCCATAACACACGTAGTTAGGAGACTTTGAGTCGTTTGGTCATAACATCCTCATCATTTGCATAAGCACACAAAATTAATTCTACAAGCGGGTTCCTCAAAGAACGGTGTAGCGATATTGAAGTTGATTTTGTTCCCTCAAGATGGTAGTGGGGCGATCAAGATTGAAGTCTTCCGAAGATAGTAAGGAAGCAAATTGAAAAGTTCGATTTTGTTCCTCAAGATGGTAATAAAAGGCGATCAAGATTGAAGTCTTCACGAAGATAGTAAGGAAGCAAATTGGAAAGTTGATTTCGTTCCCTCAAGATGTTAGTGGGCGATCAAGAATGAAGTCTTCCAAGATAGCAAGGAAGCACATTGAAAAATCAGATTTCGTTCCTCAAGATGTTAGTGGAGCGGTGAAGATTGAAGTCTTCTGAAAAGAGTAAGGAAGCAAATTGAAAGTTCGAATTCTTATTTCCTCAACGTTCCGTGGAGTAGGTTGAGATTACAAACCCGTCTCCTCGAGTTAACAATGAGGATCGATCCTTAATTCCTTGAAGTTTCAGTAAGAGAAGATGGAGATTACAAATCTCTTCTCCCTGAATTCTTATTTCCTCTAAGTTCCCGTGGAGTAGGTTGAGATTACAAACCCGTCTCCCGAGTTAACAATGAGGATCAATCCTTAATTCCTTGAAGTTTGGTAGAGAAGATGGAGACTACGAATCTCTTCTCCCCAATTCTTATTTCCTCGAAGTTAGGTGGAGTAGGTTGAGATTACAAACCCGTCTCCACGAGGTTAACAATGAGGATCAATCCTTAATTCCTTGAAGTTTCAGTAAGAGAAGATGGAGATTACAAATCTCTTCTCCCTGAATTCTTATTTCCTCTAAGTTCCTTGGAGTAGGTTGAGATTACAAATCCCGTCTCCCTGAGTTAACAATGAGGATAAGTCCTTATTTCTTTGAAGTTTTGGTAGAGAAGATGGAGACTACGAATCTCTTCTCCCTGAATTCTTATTTCCTCGAAGTTCCTATGGAGTAAGAAGTAAATCGAAAGACTCAGTCTGGTGATCCTTGAGTTTGCAAGGATCAGATTAAAGAAAGCAGATTTGACCTTTCTGAAGTTGCAGGAAGCAGATCGAAGATATCGGTCCGTGATCCTTGAGTTTGCAAGGATCGATTGAAGAAAGCAGATTTGGCGTTCTTGAAGTTGCAAGAAGCGGATCGAAGATAGCAGATTTGACCTTCTTGAAGTTGCAAGAAGCAAATCGAAGATATGATTTGACATTCTCGAAGTTGCAGGAAGCGGATGAAAGATTCGATCTGGTTTGCAAGGATCGATTGGAAGATAATGATTTGATGTTCTGAAGTTGCGAAGTAGATCAAAGATTCGATCTGGTGACCCTTGAGTTTGCGAGGATCGGATCGAAGATAGCAGTTGACCTTCTTGAAGTTGCAAGAAGCGGATCTAAGAAAGTAGATTTAAAGTTCACGAAGTTGCGGAAGCATATCGAAGATATCGGTCTGGCGATCCTTGAGTTTGCAAGGATCAGATTGAAGAAAGTAGACCTTCCTGAAGTTGCAAGAAGCAGATCAAAGACTCAATCTGGTGATCCCTGAGTTTGCAAGGATCAGATTGAAGATAGCAGTTTAGACATTCCTAAATTTGCAAGAACAGACCAAAAATAAACAAGTCACATCCCATTGAAGTCGCAGCAAAGAGTAGATTGAAGCCACATATCGGTGGAGTGGATCGAAGCAACAAGAGGCGGTGGGCAGAAGTGACGCTACTGAAAGAAAAGACGCTAAAAGAAGTTAAGGCCCACCGAGACCGGCAAAATGGGTCTTTCTTATGTCTTTGCTCTATTGTCATTACATTACGACAATGAGCAAAGAGGGCATTATCTGAGACCCATTTCACCAGCCCAAACAACAAGAAATAAAAAAAATAAAAATAAAGGACCCAAAAAAATAGGCCCAGAAGGCCCAAAATTAAAAAAATTTTTCAGAAATGCTAGGGTTTCTGAAAACCCTAGCCACCGCGCCTCGACTCTTCAACCGGCGCCTGCTCGACGCCACCACCACCGCCACAGCGACACGGCCACCGACCTCCACTTACTCCCATGCCCCGCAAAGGAAAGGAACACATAAATGTAAGCAGAATAGAATAAAATACAAAAAAAATCTTTTGTAAATGGCTATAAAAAGCCGATTAAGATCTATTGTAAGGATTCTTTTTTTTTGAAATCAATACAAAAAGAAAGACATATTCAAACCCAAAAGAAAAAAGCAAAAAACAAAGTAGATCGCAAATATTGAAACAGAAACTGGAAAAGGTGATTTTTTCAAAACCTTTTTATATTTTTTTTATTTTCGCGGATACACTTAAATACATATATATATATGAACTATTAATAAAAAATAAAAAAAACAAAAAATAATAAAGTTTATTTTTCGCCACTGCAAGTGGGCGGAGGAGAACTCGGCCGGACGGCGGTCGTGGCGGCCCCTCCTCACGGATTTCTTCCTTCCTGCAGAGAAAAAAGGGTGAGAAGAAATTTTTTTTAAAGTGAGCGAGATGATTTTTTCCAGATTTTGGCCTTTAAATAGGCCTCCAAAGCGACGTCGTTTTAGGCGGGCCTCTTAAGCCCCAAAACGACGTCGTTTTGGTGACCGACCGATCCGATCCGACCCGCCTAGGGTCCGCGTGTTTAAAAGGGCTATTTAGCATTCGGTCCTTCCGCTTTTCAGACATTTGCAATCAAGTTTTTTTTTTTTTAAATTTTACCCCATAATTTATCTCATTTCGCAATTTGGTCCCTAATGCTGCGGCGCGTTTTGACTGAAGGGGTTTATTGCTATTTTAGTCCCCCCAGTCCTTTCGCGCATATAAATGGATCCCTAGTCTTTCTTTTATTTCGAATTTGCCCCGAAATTAAGCTTTTTAATTCAATTTAGTCCTTTTTCTATAGTTATTATTATTATTATTATTATTATTATTATTATTATTATCATTATTTACTATTATCATTATTTTATTATTAATACTATTATTATATTATTATTTATTTTACAATTACCTATTATTATTATTTAGTATAATTAATCAACAATTTAGTCCTTTTCTATTGTTTCTTTGTTATTATTATTATTATTATAATTATTATTATTATTATTATTATTATTATTATTATTATTATTATTATTATTATTTACCATTATCATTATTTTGTTATTAATACTATTATTATATTATTATTCATTTTATTATTATCTTTTGTTTATTATTGCTATCTACTATTATTATGCCTACTATTATTATTTTTGCCATTTTGTTATATTACTATTATTATTATTATTACTATCATTATTATTATTTTATTTGATTGTATTTAGTATTATTGATACTATACTACATTCACCATTACTACATTTATTGTTAATATTAATATTACGATTACTATTATTATATTTATTCTTGTATTCAATTATTAATTTACTTTATTTTACCTTACTCACTCATTTGTTTTATATACATATATATATTATCTCCATTATCATTATTGGCATTATATTATCATATATAAATACTATTATTATTATTATTATTATTATTATTATTATTATTATTATTATTATTATTATTATTATTATTATTATCGCTATTATTTGTTATTTCTATTGTTAGTCATTGTTCTCACATACCAAATCCATGGACATATTTTATTTGTTATCGTGTTCATTTTTATTCTTTATTATTACCATCATATAACATCTTTATTATCATTTGTTTAGTATTGTTACCCATCACCACTTGTCATCATTATTGTCATCAATCATTCTTTATTTGCGTTATTATCGCTATTGCAATTTTCAACAATCTCGCTAAATAAAAATACATTTTGTGCAATCGTCCTATTCTATCCAAAGATTCTTAAAGCAAAGCAATGTTTCGTATTTAGAAATTCGGAAAATAGTGCCCTAACGTGCTGGGTTGCGATTTTCCGTTTAACTAAATTACTTAACATCCCTTTTACCAAGTTTTGCGAATCACAAGACGACTTTGATTACGAGAGATTAAAACATTATGTCCTAACGAGCTGGATGTAATGTTTATATTTTTTCGGAACAAAGAAATCTCAAGATTTGACTCGAGTCTTTTGAACTAATACGATACGATGTATTTTATAAAATTGATACTCCATTTAAAAGTTTTGAAATAAAGGCAATGTTTTGTATTTAGGAACTCGGGGAATAGTGCCCTAACGTGCTGGGTTACGATTTTCCGTTTGACTAAATAACTAAACACCCTTCTGGTAAACTTCATAAAATCATGAGATGGCTTTGATTACGAAGGTTTAGAATTTCATGTCCTAACGTGCTGGATGTGACGCTCGCACCCTCTCAAAATAAAGATATCTCAAAAATCCTAATACCTTTTAAAGGATCCGTATTTTAAAACCTTTTCAAACTTCCGACATTAAGACATTAATTAATCATTTTGGTACCAATTTTGGGCGTATCGAGGTGCTAACCCTTCCTCGTATGTGAATCCGACTCCGGACCCGATTTTCAAAACTACATGAGACCAAAACACTTTGTTTTAGTAAAACAAAGCGTTTTATTAAAATAAAGGTGATCCGATCACATCAAATAAAGATCGGTGGCGACTCCCATTTTTTTTTCCCTATTTTCAAAACCAAAGTCAAACCCCTTTTGTCGTCTTCCAAAAAATGGTTACGACATACGGTATTAAAAATGGAAGGAAAAACTCACCTTTTTCAAACTCCGGCCACCGTTCACGGTGGTCGGCGACGGCGACCGATGGTAGTCCGGCGATCGTGATTTGGTCGGAAGGGGGAAAAGGCTTGAGAGGATTTGAGAGAAAGTTTTGTGTTTTTGAGAAAGGAGGAGGAAAATAAAATTTAAAAAAAAAAAATTTGTTTATATAGACAAACCATACGGTGCCGTTTTAAGCATTAGGGTCAGAGGCCAAAACGACGTCGTTTTGGTCCTCTATCCATGACCCGACCCGATGGGTTAAGAAGATCCGTGTGTTTTGTATAGGAAGGGGCTAATTGCGCGTTTAGCCCTTCCGCTTTTCCATGGTTTTACAATCAGGGTTTTTATTTCCTAATTTGGCCCTAATTCTTCCATTTTCTTTAAAATTCGCCCCGAGTTTTCATTTTTGGCTTAATTTAGTCCCTTTTTCTTATTTTCTTTTATTTATTATTTTATTATTTTCATTTTAATTATTGTTATCATTTTTAGTGTTATTGTTTTTATTATTACCACTTTGTTATATATATTATATTTAATATTTTTATTATTACTATTAATATTATTAGTATCATTTTTTATCCTCTTTGTCCTTTATTATTATTATTGTTATGTTTACTTTTTTTATATACATTATTATTATAACTATATTTATTATTATATTTATTATTATCTTTGTTTCATTATTAGTTTTAATATTATTACTATTATCTTATTATCGATTACTATTTTTTATTTTGTTTCTAGTAGTATTATTATTACCTTTTAGTAATATATTTTTATTTCTTTTCCATTTATTATTATTATCACCATTTATTATTATTATCACTATTTATTATTACTATCACTATATGTTTAGTATTAATAGTATTTTTTATTATAATTTTTAGTACTATTGCTATTATCGTAGTGTCATTTTTCTTTTTATTACTATGTACATATATTATTCTTATTCTTATTATTATTAGTAGTATGTTTATTATTTGCCCTTATTATTATCGTGTTTATATTTCAATGTTTTATTTTGCTTTATTAAAATTCATAAAAGAAAGGGGTTTAACAAAGGTAATATTTCGTATTTGAAAGTCCGAGAAATCGTGCCCAATCGTGCTGGATTTTAATTTTTCGTTCGTCTAGATCACTAAATATCCTTTAAAGATTTTGATCATGTTTTTGGAAATAAGGCAATGTTTCGTGTTTGGAAGTTCGAGGGATTCGTGCCCAATCGTGCTGGGTTTCAATTTTTGTTCGTCTAAACAACTAAATATCCTTCAAAGATTCTTTTATCGTGTTTATTAAATAAAGGCAATATTTCATGATTGGAAATTCAAGAAATCGTGCCCAATCGTGCTGGGTTTCGATTTTTGGTTTGGCCAAATAGTGAAATATCCTTTTAAAATTGCAAGACAAGAATGTTGGAAATCATGAAATGATCTTAGTATCGATAGTTTGAAACATCGTGTCCTATCGTGCTGGATGTGGTATTTCAACTTTTCGGAACAAGAGAGTTTCGATATCCAATGTGAGTTATCTAAACATTTTTAAAGATTCATATTTTAAAATATTTTTTTTTTAATTTTTGATATTAAAGACATTAATCAATCAATACGGTACCAATTTTGGGCGTTGCAAGGGTGCTAATCCTTTCTCGTGCGTAACCGACTCCCGAGCCCGTTTTCTTAAAATTCGTAGACCAAAACGTTTTCAAAAGTGGCCCAATCACACTTCAAAAAAGATTGGCGGCGACTCCATTTTCTTTTTTAAAGTCGGCCCGTTTTCCAAACAAAAAATGGTTTCGACAAAACCGATAGGATATATCAACCGATAACTTTATTAGTTCAACCACCTGTTTGATTCTAAAAATATTAATTATTATCAAATTATTTATCATAATTTAAAACTAAAAGAAAGGTTTTTCATTAAAACTCAAATAAATTCATATCTATATAACACAAACAAACGTGCTAGTTTTTCATTAAAAACTCAAATAAATTCATATATATATATATATAATATGGTAACACAAACAAACGTGTTATAATTTGTTAATATTTGAATCTCGTAATATCATACTAGATTACCTTTCCTACACTATGTGGGTGATAATTTTGTTTATGTCAATGTTTTATCGGAGAATAGTGTAAAGAACTATAAGCCCGATATATTTGCATTTGTTGAAACAAGATTCAGTGGAGGTAAAGCGGATACTGTTGTTGCGAAATTGGGTGTTGGGGGTTGGGGTTCAGTCGGCATCTGGGTATGTCAGAATAGTTCAGGTTCTTTACTTTCAGTTCTTGCATTTTCATGTTACGGATACTACTACTTCACAACAAATCTGCTTATCTATTGTGCATGGTAGTCCTAATAGGTTGCACAAGAAAACTGTTATGGGACACTCTTGATCTGATTGCTCAGAAATTAGAAGACCGGTGCTAACCGGCAGGCGATTTTAAGTGAAGATGATAAGAAGAGAAGGGTGGTGGCGTGCCAATGAGTCGTGTAGAGGTTGCAATCACTTCCAGTCTTTGTTATTTAACCATGGCCTGTGAGATATGGGTCTTAAAGGGGCTATTGTTGAACCATTTGTAATGGGGAGTGGGAGTGGGATAGTTCCTTCTCGGTAAAATTAGTCTATCAGTCAGACCATAAGTATGGTTGATTGATATTGGGAATGTTAGCGGAGGTCCTTTTCAATTTTCTTTTGCGGGGTGGTTGAGACACGATAATTTTACACACTTTTTAAAGGAAAATTCCAAAGGTCCTGGGGTTTATTTGTGTTCATATCTCAAATTGCAGGGGTTCAAAAGGCACTAGAAGTTACATAAATCCTAAAAGTTAATGACACTTAACAAAGAGTTACATGCTGAGCTTCAAGAAACTTTGAACCAGGAGGATTTGTTGTGGAATTTGAAGCCTCTCGCGGATTGGTTGGCTAATGGTAACCAGAATACAAAGTAAACCAATTCCCAGATAAATTCGAATTAAAAACACAGACACTGAATGAAACTAAATGGAACAGATGAGTAACCTTTTGTTGCGTCAGTTTCCTATGTCTAGTAAAGAGACAAATTTAGGCCCAAACTTTTATCTATCACGTATTTGGTTTTCCTCGAATTGAGACTGCTAAAGAATATATAAACACAATCAACCTATTTAAATCGTAGCTTAATTAGTATTGGCATTATTGTTAGTGTAAAAAGATATTAGTTTGAACGCGTTGAAGTGTGTTTATCCTCATATTTAAGAGTTAGAGAGGAGTTATTGGTGGATATAATTTAAACTAAAATAATTTACATCCAACTATGATTTACATAGAGTGAAACTTGAACATAAATACTCTAAATGCCAGAACCTAAACCTTATGAATTCAACCGAAGTCTCACCAGCAAAGTAAAACAACATAAATATTTAACTTGTACAATTAACAACGTTACATATTTAAATATGTAAAATTATTATTATATTTCAATTTAAATTAATTAATATTTAATAATAAAATTTGCAAAATATTTGAAAATTCTATCACATGCATATACGTATTGAAATCATGTATTTGGAATATATGTTTGTTGAGGCACTTTATGAGGAGCAGCTTTGATGTTTAACACTTCTCAACTCATAAACTTACCTTTGAGTTTTGATATTTGCTAACATTATGGTTGTGTGCAAGTTTATCTATGATATCCCAATTGTTGATAACAATATTTTTAAAGATTGGTTTAGATCGGATGAAGGGAATTGACTTCTTTATTTTGAAGAAATTGGATAGGGTAAACTTGGAAGTATATCTTGAAGATTCAAGAATTATCCTAAACTCATTGAAGATATATAATATGTTAGCAAGTCTAAATTCTTTATAAATTGAGAAGACTTGTATAGGTAATGTACTGAACTGGGGGCACTTATTTCTGTTCGTTAAGAAACATTTCTTTAAAGTGTATTGAGTATAAAATCAAATGTGTTAATTTTTGTTCCAAGTTTTAAGAAACTTAGAGAAAAGTTGTTTAGATCTTAGGTGCAAAGTGAGATCTTAATATGGCGAGTATTAGTGTATGTAACCACTTGTTGTACAAGGTGCTAAGATAGTATATTATCTCTTTAGGTAAGGCCCCGTAAACATGGAGAAATCGAATTACATAGTATATTTTGTTTTCCTATTTTTCTATTTTGTTCATCTCTAGTGTTTGAAGTAGTTGACACTACTTTTGGCACTACTCGATAAATAATAAAATGTATAGTTTAAAATTAATAATAGCACATATACAATATGTATAAAATTATCTGGTACCCTAGTTAAACTAATAATAATATATACTTACTTTGAAAGTTAAATAAAAATTTTAATTTTGACGCATTTTATTTGTTGATTTGAGATTATTCTCAAATATTAAATTAATTTTATCAAAGTAAGTCAATCAATTTAATCTATGATGTAATAATGAAGGAGTTACATTTTCTATCCTTTATTTTGGCTCTCTAGTTAAAGTCCAAAAAGTTAAAATTTATTGTTAGTCCCTACACTTTTACAAAATTTAAATTTAAATTCTTATACTTTAAAAGTTAAAATTTAATTTTTTATATTTTTAATTTAAAGATTCTAGTTGAATCACAATTTTCTTTGATAATTTCTATTATTATTTTTAATTTAACATGTATATTTTCCATATGTTGCACCATATGAGAATAGCTGAAGGCAGATGTTAATTTAACAAAGTTTGAAAGAAAACAGTAATAATATTTAAGGAAAAATAGGGAGCAGTAGCGGGAAATGACATTACGGGTCACACCACTATTTCAGTTATTCTCCCATGTCACTTTTATTAATATTTGTAAATTTAAGCTTCTAGAAAAGTTGGAACAATGGTTTTATTTATTGATTTTACTCTACCACATCATCTTGGGAACTTGTATATTTTATATAATTTATTTCAAAATTTGAAAACATTGATTCAAATCACATTTTGTTACGCACTTCTTGCAAAAGGATTTAAATATACAAATCATAGTTATAGGAAAATATAATTTTTTAAAATAGGGATGGAAGGGTTTGATAATCTAGAAGCTCAAGGACGGCTGCTGGGTGGCGGCTTTGCTTCCTTTCTTTCGCCTTTTGGGATGGCGGAGCCCATTCTACATAAATAAAATGAAGGAAGCCTTGTTCTTTTCATTCTTCATATCTAATAATACAGCTTTTACCTTATAAATTAATATCCTTTTATGGTTTAAAGAATAAAACAACCAATTAACATTTCAAATATTTATATTAATCAAATTATTATGTTATTAGTTAAAACGTAAATTTTATCAAAATGATAAAAGATATATTTATTTTGTTGTTAGTGTAAAAATAAAGATAACAATAAAATTATATATTATAATATGAGACACTACATTAAAAATAAATGTCCACCTAAAAGACCCAAGATCTCAACACATTAATATTACAGTATTGGATCAAAGAAATTGTATTGAACCAAATATTAGTATGTGATGATGAGAGGTAAGATTCTACAACAGTGAACTCTAAATCACATTATTCTTTGTTTCATTTAGACATTTTTCTAATAAAAGATCTAATACACTACTTTACACTCTATTAATGTTTAATATATATCGATATAAAGTTTCAAAAAAGCATAAAAATAAATTTATAAATATATTAAATAATATGCGAAAATTAATGGAAAGAACTAATTAAAGTCGAATTACGCGTAATTGCCAGTGGAACATGATTATATACAAAAGCACGGTAGCTCATACAGAAAAAGTAAAAAACAAAAATAAAAAAAGATAACCCTCGGAATCTGCTCATGTCTGACGTTTTCCGTGATTTTGCATATGATATCATAGGAAATGCCGAAACCATATCATCTCATTTATATTCATATATATATATATATATATATATCATGCCTTCATTAATTTATGATACATATATGATATTGATGAAAAAATAAAAAAGTTTATATAAAAACACAGATGATACTTTATTTAAGAGAGTAAAAATAAGATATTAATTAATTCTTAATTCGATTGGTATAAGGTATTATTGTTAGTGTATAAGAACGTGAATTCGAGCACGTTAAAATACTTGTATCTTCATATCTAAATGCTAGAAGAGGTAAAAAAATTAAAATAAATATGATATATTATGATATCTTAAGTTTAAGTTAGACCTAATCATGAGTTGGGCCATCTGTCCATATTCGAAGGCTCGTCTAAAAAGTTAGAGGGCCTGGGTAAAAATATAGGCATGAAAAATAGACTTGGACAAAAAATGACATCCATTTTCTAAACGGGTCGGGCCTCGAGTAAAATTTTATTGTCCCGAATGTAGCTATTGTTTTACTACCATTTTGCTATTATATTGTTATGATTTTAGAGACATTTACTTGCTAAATTGTAAATATTTAAATGTATTTTCAATTTGTTAGCAAACATTTATTTTAATATTTTTAGTGTATTTGATGTATTATATATATATATTTAAAATAATCATATAAAAAATTTAATACGAGCAAATTGGACCGAACTCGAGTTTAACATTTTTATCTGAGTCGAGCTTAGATAAAAGTTTAAGCTTATTTTTAGGATAGGCCAAACTCGGGCCTAAACTTTTGCTTCGGCCCGACTCAACTCATGATCAAGTTTTATGAATATTTTTATTTATTTTTTTACAATTTTATAAGAGAGTAGAAATCTAATTGACAACTCAACAAAAACTTATAATAATATAAATAGATATGATATAAGTAAGAAATGAAAGGATTATTGCATATAGCTAAGATCCAAATAAGAACTACATTGCTTGTCATTTATATATAAGGCGTTATAACTTAAAGAATAAATTGAGATTGTTGAATATTATATCAATAGAGCATTATTATAGTTTTCTTTTTTTATTATCAATCTATCTGTCCTCCAAATAGGAAAGGGTGTGATTATATACAAAGGGGGGAATGAGCAGAGTTTTGTTAAGAGGGTGTTGTCTCTTCTTAGTCGTACCTAATCACCTCCAACTTTCCTCCCACCCCCAACTATTTCTTTACCTAATCAATCATTTTATCTTTTTACTTTTTAAAACCCAAAAAGAAAAAGAATCAAAGTCGTCCATGGAAATCCACAACCAAACTAGACATAACATCTTGGTCTAAAAGTCAAAAAATGAGGAAAGAATAACTTCTAAATACCTTAATTTAGTTTTTTTTAAGTTGATAATATTTAAATATCAAAATGGTATTTCGATGGGATAAAATATTTAAATATATCAAAAATATATATTTACGGAAAAGGATTAAAAATTTTAAAATTTACAGAAAATGGTATTTCTTCATATAACGCGTTCACGTCAGCGCATTTTATGAGAAAATGATTATTTTTCGTAAATTTTAAAACTTTTAATCTTTTTCTGTAAATATATATATATATATATATTTGATATATTTAAATATTTTATCCATTTCGATGACTTTTTTATTAAAATGGAGTGAAATAAATAATGCCAAGGGCCGGAGGGACAAGGGGATAACGGCGCCACCATTTTTTTATCCACCAACAGTTAGCCTATTATTAGGCCATTATTGGATTGAAAAAAAAAAACATATTTGAGTGTTGGAGGATAGCCATATGGTGGCACTGGTATTTTCTGCCAATATATATACAAGTAAAAATTGGGTTAAAATACGAGTCCATAAATTATCTTAGGTGGACCTTCATTTAAATTGTTTATATAGTCTCTAAAATCCGATTTTTGGGTTGTGTATATAAACATAAAAATTAATAATTTAAATAGCATAATAATTAATTATTTAAATTTAAATAATTTAATAAATTTTCTTATTTTTATAATTGAAGGCTGAAGATATCTTTATCATCTAAATAAATAGTTGATTTGCCATTTAAAATTTATAAGAAAAGAATAAAATCAAGAGAATAAGATTAAAAAATAATTGAGGATTTAAAATTCAAAATTGAAAATTAAAATTTGAAGATCGAAAATATAAAATTGGAAATTGGGGATTAAAGATTGAGGATTGAGAATTTAGGAAGGACAAGTATATGGAATATTTGGTTGAAAAGAATGAAGTTTGGAGAGGTTTATATAGGAATTTTTATGGCTGTTGGAATAGTTACTGTTGAAAGGAAAAATCGTCTTGTAGGATGTGTTTTTGTTCTCTCTCCTGAAAATATATCTTATGTGACACGCTTTCATTGATGTGGAAGTGAAAACTCGTCCTGTAAGACACATTTTCGTTTCCCTCTCAATCGATAAATTTATAAAATTTTAACCTAATTTCTCAAATAATTTATTTCCACCGTATTAATATATAAACTAACCCTTAAAACTACGACGTCGTAATGAGGCCAAAATATTAGAATCCCAGATTTTAAAATTATTGTGTCAATCATGTTATGTTATAAAGCTGAAGTTGGGAGAATGTAATGAAGTTCATAATAAACCATATGAATTAATAAAATACACGTAACATCTAATTAAGTTTTGACAGATGCATGCAATTAGACATTTCTAGAAAGAAGATGCAACACTCTCTTTCTTCATCTAATGAAGTAATATAAAACACTCCATTTGCATACATCAAAGATTAACTGTATTGAATTTGTTTTCCTAGAGTTTGGACAATTTTACTAATAACAGTTTGATATTTAAGTAGTTACAACATTTTCACAATAAATTAATAAATATAATTCGTTATAATTACACCTTTTATACTTTCATCTACATTACTCTTCCATTAAGAGTGTGCTTGATAAACCATTGAAAATTTTATTTCATTAAAAATATTTAATATTTTTTAACATTTAATAATTTAAATGTGTTTAATAATCATTTTAATATTCTACTTAAGATAGAGTTTTCGATGAAAATGTGTTGAATAAAATAAGTAGATAAAAATATTAAATTGTTAAAATTTAAAACATATTCAAATTTTCATCTAAAACTATTTAAAATATTATATTAATAATTATTTGTAGATAATTTTTTATTTTTAATATTATAAATGATTATATTACTATAAATTACAAGACATCCTATTCTTTTTTTTTTGGGGGATAAGTGTTGAAAATTCATTATGCATAAATCAGGTGCAAAGAAGGTTGTAGAAGAATCAAACAAAAACAAATCAGCTTATATTTGATACAATGCAGATATCTACAACAGACTCGTAAATATATGATCAATGATATTATAATTATTTGATGTTGATCAGACTAAAATAATTAAAATTTCATATAGATCGATGCTTGTTAATCAAGATGCTGGCCTATATTTTTTTTTTAATTATTGCAAAATAACCAAGTTAAATGGAATTTGTTGGAAACACCCATAAATCAGAATTTTTCAGATCTGATGTCGGTGCTATTAATTATGCAGTCATTATATATTAAATTCTAGTCAAAATAAATTGGGAGTTAAAAGTAATTTAAATAAGTAAATATTTGATAACACTCTAGAATGACATGTTTTTATGTGCTAATTGTATATTAATTTTGAATGTGATTCTACTAATTTGGGCTATTTATGGACTTTTATCTCGTAGGGACTAAATTGGAGACCAATGCAAAATTGAGGGCCAAAATCGTGAAATTAAAGATAAAAATGGACCAATGTGCAACAAAGGGAAAAGATGGTGCCAAAAGTGCAAACATGGAGGGCAGAGGGACTAAAATGCAAAAAGAAGAGACTTTGCTTTATCAAATTCTATTTTAAATTATATTAGGATAATTAATATTAGGATAATTATCTAGGATTATTTAATTTCTTTATTTATCTCTATTTATCTTTAATTAAATTGTAATTATCTTTGGGAGTTTGAGTAGAATTAGACTATCTACCTTAAGCACTATAAATAGGGATGGAGTAACTCATTTGGGGTGTTCATCTTTTTACATACACTCTTCTCCCATAAGTTTTGTTCTTCCTTTATTTTCTTTCAATAAAAATTTCCTTTTCCATATTTTTATATTTTATTTACTTTTCCACCACAAATATGAGCCACTAAATTCCATCTAGCGAAGGTTGCGAATTCCCAAAAAAGGTTCTTGAGGCTTAGAACCCGCTTAACTTTCTCACCGGTATTCATCGTTTCTCAGCATTACGGGTCGACGCTTTCGTCGTGTCCCTTTAAAAGTAACCCTTCCAACTTATGCAAAGGCGGTCGCTTTGTGTGTTTTGGGAGGATTGCACCGTCGGTTCATGAGCTTACTGCGTCAGAGGTTAGAGAGCCCAAGAGACAAAATGGCGTGGGATTCGCCATTGAGAAACGTTGATCTAGCATAAATGACTCCACAAGGGCAATAGCAAGCTAGAGTCAGGCTCCCTAAATCCGTAAGTTTAAACTCTTGGAGTTGGTGGTTGTAGGCGTCCTCTTCCACTATAACTAGCTTACTTGGGCAGAGAAGGGTCATCCAAAAGCCGAAGACGGAGCCCAAGGAGGAACGAGACAACCGGAGGCTGGAATCTCTCCATATAAGAAACTTTTCACACTTTTTTATTTTCCTCATTTTAATTCTCGTAATTTATTATCGTGATTTCAATTCGCCTTAAATTCTATTTTTATTATTATTTTTCTAGATCGAAAATTATTAATTCTATTTTTTTATTTATTTATCAGGAACGCAGGTTTTCTTGGGCACGATTCTGTCCAGGATCTAGAGAAACAGGCATTTGTATAATTCGATCCCTGTGGATTCGACCCTACTTACCCTTTACTATTATTTTCGTTATTTTATAGGGAGTAGGACATGTTTTGGTGCATTCAACGACGCATCAAATTTTGGCGCCGTTGCTGGGGATCGGTAACGTACTAATCCTGTTTTTCTTGTTTTCTATGACCAGATCTGCTCTAGGTATTCTTGCATTTGACTCGGAGATAGAAAAGACTACAAAAGCTAATCGAAAAGAAACTAAGTTGAGGAAAAAGTAGTCGGCGGTGGTAGAGACTCGAAGCAATCCACCACCAGAAATTAGGACCGGCGACGAAGCAGAATTTAGGGTTAACGAAAACCCTACTCAAACGCTTGAAAGTAAAGCAGAAGAAGTCGATCCATTTGAAGAAGTGTTCAACGCTAGGGTTGACGAAAACCCTAATTTAGTGCAAGAACCAATGGCTCAAACGATTCGGCAACTAGCCGAAGCGCCGACAGAACAACCGCCACTGTGCATCGCATATCCTACCATGGATACTGACTTTGAGCTGAAATCAGGGTTGATTCAGTTGCTGCCAATATTCCGAGGGTTACAGAATGAAAACCCCCATAAACATTTGAAGGAATTTCATATGGTTTGTCTGAGTATGAAACCTCAAGGCGTAACTGAGGATCAGATTAAATTAAGCACTTTCCCTTTTTCCCTAGCAGATTTAGCTAAGGAATGGTTGTTTTATTTACCTCCTGGATCTATAACTACATGGGCTGATCTTTCTCGTTTGTTTCTCAATAGGTTTTTCCCAGCATGTAGAGCAGCTGAGCTAAGAAGGGAGATCGTGGGGATTAGGCAGAAAGAAGTAGTAACTCTTTATGATTATTGGGAGCGGTTCAAGAAGTTATGTGCGAACTATCCACAACACGGTATAACAGAGCAATCTCTCCTCCAATACTTTTATGAAGGTTTAAAACCGATGGAGATGAATATGGTAGACGCCGCTAGTGGAGGAGCGTTGGTCAATATGACCCCCCAACAAGCAAGGGACTTGATTTCCACAATGGCTGCAAATTCTCAGCAGTTCCGAGCCAATCCTGAACCTCCCAGAAGGGTTCACCAGGTAAGTAATTCTTTCATAGAAGATAGACTTGATAAACTTACTAATATGATGAATACTCTTCTTGCAGAAAAAACAAAAACTGATTTCGGTTATGTGGAATATGTGTTTTTTGAGCACACAAGCGATGTATGTCCCGGTTTGTACGATGACTCTATGGCTCACTTAGGTGCGGTGGGAAATTTTACGCCCACCACAGAGGCGTCGACCCTTACTCTAATACCTACAACCCGGATGGAGGATAACCTAACAAGTTATGGGGCCAACCTACAATATATCGACCATACTAGAACCGAGTTCCACAATGACCACAAGATTCGGGTAATTCTCTAGAAACTTTGGTCAATAAATTAGCAGCTAATATACTTGATTTTCAACGAGAAAATCGAGGCATCTATAAGAGAATTGACCATATCGGTTGAGAAATTGAACTCTCAAGGAACTGCAATCACAAATAGAACCAAACCCAAGGCAAAACGCAAATGCGGTGATCTTTGCGAAGTGGAAAATCTTGGAATCGATTCCGACAAAAATCATGCCCAAGAAATCGCCAGAAAAACCCAAAAAAGGCGAACAGTCGAACGAAACCCCATTGCCCATAATTCAATCTCCATTTCGAATGATTCCACCATTAGGTCGAAAAGGTAAGCGGGACAAGGAAATCCTCGAAACATTTAGGAATGTCGAAATCAACATTCCTTGTTGGATGCCATCAAGCAAATACCTAGTACGCTAAATTTCTTAAAGAGCTTTGCACCAACAAGCGAAAGTTAACGGTCATGAAAGGGTGAATGTTGGTGAAAATGTGTCTGCGATGTTACAACGAAAATGCTTAGGCAAAATGTAAGGAAAGCGGTATGTTTGCAATACCATGCAAAATAGGACATTTGGGAATTAAAAGGCTATGTGTGATCTAGGAGCCTCCATAAATGTAATGCCCTATTCTATTTATGAATCACTTAACAGGTTTTTGACAAAAATAGGTGTTAGCATTCAATTGGCGAGCAGTCCGTTGTGCATCCCGAAGAAGTCCTCGAGGGCGTGTTGGTAAAAGTTAACGAACTTATTTTTCCTGCAGATTTCTACGTGATAAAAATGGAGGAGGGCGGTGCTCGGGATCTTGAGATCTCTTGTTGGAATGACCATTCCTTAGTACACTAGTACTAAAATTGACGTTCGAAGTGGAACTCTCATGATGGAGTTTGATGGGGAGATCGTGAAATTTAACGTCTACGATGCCATTAGCCACCCCAGTGAAATTTTGAGCATGAATTGTGTCGATATAATCGACTCATTAGTGGAAGAAAATTTTGAATCCATTTATGATTTTAAATTTGACTTTGATAAATTTGAATCCGTTAATGAGTTGTTATCCCCAAGTACTAAGCTTTTACTTTCTGTTGTGTAGGAGCCAGATCCAAAATTAAAACCAACTCTCGAGCATCTCAAATTCACATTTTCAGAGAATAATGAGACCATTACCGACTTAAAAGAGATTAACCCTTTGGAGGAAAATATGAAACAAATGAAAAAGGCGCAAGGACAATTAAACCCAAATATGGAGGATGTGATAAAAAATGAGAATTTCCAAGCTCACACGATTAAAAAGATTTATTTTGAGCCACCATAGAACCATTTAAGTCATCGAGCTAATGACGTTAAACAAGCGCTTGTTGGGAGGCAACCCAATCTTTATTTTATTTTATTTTGTTTATTTGTTTTTATTTTCATTTTTTTATTTCTTATTTATTATTTTTCTTTTTTTTTATTAATAAGTTTCTCTTCTTCCATCTAGGTAAAACGGAGCGCATTGAGGCTCGACTCGACACTTTTGGCCAGCAACTCACTGAACTTATTACTATCCTCCGTAATCGACAGTAGCTACACGGGGAGTTTTTCTAAACTTTTCTTCCTATTTATTTATTTTGTGTCCACATTGAGGACAATGTGTTTTAAGTAGGGAGGTACTTTTTCCATATTATTATCATCTGCTGCTTTGTGATTTATGTTTGCTGCTTGAGGCTCCATTTGTCCATATTTTTTTTCTAAGAATATTCTATCGCTTTTCATGCCCAAGAATTTGACCACGACTTGCCACTGTTTGACCTACATGCATGATTCTTAGCTACTGAGTTAATTATGATTACATGCATTTGATTTTATCTCCACTGTTTTATTTTTATTAGGCTAAAAATAATTATGATTAATAAGTTAATTCTATCTTGCTTTTCGTAAATTTGATCAAGTTTAATATAAAGTGGACAATTAATACATTTGCATGCCTAAATTATATTCAGGTCTATTAGGTGGTTACTAAAACTTATTTTCGACACTTGATTATTTCTCTTAAGTCCTCTTAGAATTAAAATTTCGTGTAAATTTTATTTAATAAATGTTTCCAAGGTTATGAGTGCGACTTTGAACATGACCGATCGAGTGCTTAGGGTAGGGTGCTTAGGTTGTCATTCTACTTGGCGTCAAAAGGTTTTGTGGCGTAATAGGTAAAACTCAGCTAGCCAAGGTTATGAGTATGGCTCATAACGTGGTCGATCGATGTAACGGGTAGGGTGCTTGGGTTGTCATTCTACTTAGCGTCAAAAAGTTGTGTGACGTAATGGGTAAAACTCCGCTAATCGAAAATAAATAATTTTTAAGAGTATGTTGAGCTGAGTAATCGGGGTGGGGTGCTTGGGTTGTCATCTCTCTTCGCGTAAAAAGGTTCGATATATTCCTAAGTAAATAAATATCTCCATTTATATTAAAAAAAAAAGAAAAAAAGAAAAATAGTACTAATAAAATTTCAGCTAAGGACTAAAAGTGGGAATAAGTAGAGTGTCTCGGTAGGTTTGGTAAATCACTTAATTGACATGAAATAATTCAAGATGATTTTAATTTTTCTGTGTGTTAATTAGAATACTTTTTCTATTTTACTTAAAGCAAGCATAGAAATTATCTTTATTTTTCATATGCATTTTTGACTAATCTTTATAAAACTTTGGAGTAGAATTTCTTTCAGGATCTAATTTTCACAGTGGATAGGAACCATGCTTGAGGGCAAGCATGGGCTAAGTAGGGGGGATTTATTCATCACCTAAGGGTGTTTTCGTTGTTTCACTATCCAAGGGTATTTTCGTAATTTTATCCTATAGGGGTATTTTTGTAATTTTCCAAAATAAGGTTCCTTGGTGATTTTGTGAAATAAGGGTATTTTGGTAATTTTACAATCCGAGGTATTTCGGTAAATTTGAAATCTGAGGGTATTTTGGTCATTTTACACATCAGGAGTAGTTTGGTAATTTTACAAATCAGGGTTATTTTGACGATGATGTTGTTGTTTTTTTTTATTAAAAAAAACAGGGGTACTTTGGAAAATCTAGTTTCACAATCCGAGTTGCTCTTGTAAACATACAATTTTTGGGTAAATTTTCAAAACATAGGCATTTTACAAATTCACTGTTGGTTGGAAATTTTCACAAATCAAGTGTATTTCTTCGGAAATTTACAAAACTTAGGGGGTTTTGTTTGCAAAATAGGATGGCTGGTCCCTTTCGATTTTTAATTATAGGTTTGGCCCATCAACAAGTCCTCATAATTAGAGTGAATGACCACTACGCACTGTAAGATTCAGTGAAGAGGAGGTGAGTCACTAGGACGCTTAAATACCAAGCTCTTCCGGATCTATTCCTAGACATGCGTATGCCTGTTGCCACACCCTAGTCTTGTGACTAGTTCATAGGTTTTGTTTAGTGAGGTTAAGTCTTATGAAATTTAATGAGTTGTTTCAGCTAAGCCTAGAGTCCATCAAGTTCTAAATCTAATTAGTCTACGTCCCATAAAGCCTATCAAGCCCACATAGATATCAAAACAAGAGTTTAGAATACTTACCTGCGTGGATCGGGTGCCGGTAAACTCAGAGGCCATATCTTCAAACCATACATTTTTCAAATTTAAATTTTTTTTTCAAAACACTTCTAGGCCCATTTCACAGCCCGAGTTTTAAACTGGGCTTTGATACCAAAATGTAACACCCCAAACTGGCCCATGCGTTTCGACCAGATCTGGCGTGTTATGGAACACATAACACTTTATCGGATTTTGAAAACACAAGTTAATTATTTAAATTTTGAATAAAGAAGTGACTTTTTGGAAATAAACCTCTTTGTATTATTATTACGTATAAATAAACCTTGTCATAAATTTATAAGTTGCATAACATTCAAAACTACTTAGTTGAATAAAAACTAGGGGCCTTATTACATAAATATTCCTAAATTACAATAAACTTAAAGAAATCCTAAAAAAAATAATTTGTAGAAATAAAACTTGATGGCCCCTCGAGTCCGTCTCGGCTCCCATGTCCACGATCTACCGCTCATTTGGAAGAGTAGAGAAAAGGAAAGCGTGAGTCACCAAGACTCAATGTATAAATCTCAAAACACACAACGACCTGAGCCCACAAACACATTATGGGCCCTGGCCCATACATAAGGCAACAATTATAATCACATGGTAAACAATAAATAATGAATAACCCAACCCATCCTAGGTTTCCATCCTCTACACACCAACCCGAACCAACCATCACACCGTGGAGATTTCTACAATCAACCTTCCATCCGCTACACACCATAATGACAGCCGAACTGCCTATTCATGTTATTCAAGAATTATTAAATGTGGTATAGCCACCGATCACTATGTGACCTAGCATTTATATTTGTGGGTTTTCTACCACCGATCACTGTGTGACCTGTCATGCACTTCCCCTTCATTATATCAAAATCTCACCCCATGCACACATACATAAAGAAAACATCATGTAGGCTTATATTAATTTTGATACACATAGGGAATTCTATGTTTACGTACCTGTCATCCTTGCCTAACCCTTTTAGGGTTCCATTTGACTGTCTATACAGTCTCTTTCCGGCTTTTTAGCCCATAAAATATATTTAGTCATACATATAGGTTTATTAGTGTGTTAGAGATCTACACACCTGATTACCGATAAGACGATGCTTTCTATGTCGACGCTATCCTTAGTCGACACTACTACTATCTGCCTAAGGTGTTGTTCAGAAGCCGGTCCACAACCAAGTGGCCAATCTCGAATGGAAGATACTGCTCTTTTCTTAAACTTAGGGATTTTCTCATTTGCCTGATCCATATTTAATTCCATCACAAGTCCTTATCAGAACTACTATCACAATATTTAATCGTTAATTCTCATTATAACCTTAAGATCTTGCATATAATGATCAAATCTAATAGAAATCTAGGAAAATCTTCTTACCTTAAAAATCCTGAAAGTGGAGACTAGCTATTTTCGGCTTTTAGATCTAATTGACCAATCTTCCTTCAAATCCCGAATTGCCGCCTAACATAGAATCATTAAACTGTTAATTTTTCGGCTTCTACCTTTTAATAACCAAAATAGAATATGAGATCTAACAAAATCGGCACTTACCTTAGTATAGGGAATTCGGCTAACACTTGGAAAGGAGATTCGACAATGCCAAAGGAAAGTTTTAAATCTTGGAATAATAGAACTAATTCTCAAATAGGATGAATAAAAGAAAAGACTATAGATGCTTTGCTTTTTAGAAATCACAAGGAGGAAAAAGTGGAGAAGAGTTTGACTTTTGAAGAAATTGGAGAAAAAAAATTGGAGAGGGAGAGGCTAAGGAATTTCGGCACAATGGGAGAAGAAATTAGGGTTTTCAATGTCAGAATCAAGGAGCTATCCCCCTATTTGTAGATATTTCGACACCTCATGTATAAAACCGAAAACGCCCTTTCTAATTAATTAAAATTCAAGCTAAATGATAGGGAAAATTTAGCACCCCCTTTGCCATGCAGTAGCCGATTTCTACACTCCTCTAGGTGATGGATTTTCGGCCATCACCTCCCTTGTAGATAAGCTCCTAACTTTTATCTTTTTTATCTACTATTTTATCAATTATAAAATCCATCTAAATCTTCCTATTTTTGAGCCTTGTAGCCGTCCACCTCATCAAATCTTAATGCTTAAATTTAACTCACTTAAATTAAAATATTTGGGCTTTATTAAACTTAAATTTTGGGCCCCCAACTCCTTGTGTGTGGTGTCACTCCTTGCTTCATTTTAGGTGCCAAAAATAGCCCTAAAAACATGGGCTCCTTGCGGCCAAAAATTGGGCCTCTTTTATTGTTAATGACGCCACCTTAAAATAATTCAATCAAGGCCTTTGCCTAATCCTAAGCCCAATTTTGAACCCCTATCCCTTAAATTAACAAATTAAACATATCCTCACACTAAATGCATAGGCCCATAAATTTAGGATGTTACAAAATTTGATGTGTTAAAACTGGTTGATTTATCTGTCTATTGTTGGCTATGCTTACATGTTTACCTCTTTTTCATTAGTCATGGCTTACTTCGTTAAATTGCAGGGGAGTCATTAATAGTTTTATTTAGAAATGATTTTGATTCTGGTTTATTTTGCTTCCAAATGGAGATAATAATGAGGAACTGCTCTTCTTTGGTGGTCTCTATAATGTTGTTTCCTTTTCATATGGAAACTTGGTGAATCAAACCAAGAAAAGGATCTTGATGTGGAATCTAGTTTTCGCCACCCTTTCCTTCTGAAACCTTACTTCAAAATTTAGTAAGTACATGCTCATCTTCTTAGGATATATCTTTGCTTACTTTTTGTATAATCTAGATATAATTGTTTGTTGATACTTATCCAATGTGGCTGTCTGATAGTTGAGTAAGGTGCGTGTGTTATTCTAAGGCTTACTATATTTGTAAGTAAACATGGTGGGCAATCAGAGATTGTTTTGAGGGTCAAACAAGGAGACAACCCAACATTTGGCTTCTTAATGCCTGATCATCTACTTCATCACGTCATGAAGAGAAATTTGAAAGGGTCTCTGTTTTGTAATTTTAATCAATTGAATGTTGGTTCCTTGATTGTATTCTTTTTTCCCTATTCATCATCCTATTCTTCTTGCTTAACTAATGAACTTTGGAGGTACTTTTGCTTAACTAAGTACCTTGATTGTACCTTGAATGTTGGTACTTTTGTTGGTAGGGTGTTTTTACTAGGATTATTATTTTGTTGACAAGTGGGGGTAAAAGCTCTCATATTTTAGTCTTTAGTGAAGATCTGTTCTTTATCTATCTTCTGCCCCCTATTATATTCAATGATGGGTAAGTTTGTTATCTTTCATTTTCATTTTTAATTTATCTTTTGAATGGAAAATATGAAGATAAATTATTATACCTTGTAAAAGGTAAAATAGATAGAAATATAATACTTGTCCAATGTGAAGCTTTATTTTGTTTAAATAGCCATTTCTAAGTTTCTATTCTGGCTTGAACTTGAGTGCATTGAGAATTCCCCAATGTTTTCATTACTGTAAACAGAGGAACATAGATGTATTTTCTACTTCTTAAGGTTTGATGTTTTATTTAAATTTTTTTTAGAGTAAAAATGATGGCGGCATTTAGTTAATATTTTGCTTTCCTAAAGCCTTTTGATCTTTTCTTTTCTCTGCTGGTTTGGTGAAAAAGAAGCAATTTTACGTAACTTTATCACCATCATACTGTTTAGGGCTATTGGTACACTAGTATCTTGTACAATTATATCTTTAGGTATTTCAAATGACCTTATAGAGGCAATATATAGTAGTGCAGATGTTCTTAAGCGAAGCACCTCAATTCACTAGAGCAAGAAACGACAAAGTGGTTTTCAATCGATGAAGAAGAAAATTCAAGTAGCAACAAACAAAATCAGAAATGTTGCAAGGTAATGTAGCTGTAAAATCATGTTTACGTACAGGGATTTATTTATATCTGATTATGACTTTTTGATAAACCTTATTCTTTCTGAAATGCATATTAGTGTAATTTCCCTTTTGAAGCTTTCAAACCACCTGAAACTTCTCTAATTGTTATATTAAAATGCAATGGTAACACAAATTTGATACCAATATTCATATTAATAAACCATTACGATGAAGTATTCATTGTGTTTGCAATTATGATAAAGAAAATCTATTATAGAAGATACAGTAAAAATGAAATTAAGTGTCGTTTGTGTAGAATTGAGTGCAAGAACCTTAAACACTCAGTCTTTTGTTTGTTTTTTATTTATTCTCAGTCCTTTTGATCTTAAAGGGAATAAAAAACCAAACAAAGTTTTAAGTTTTTGATCCGGTTTGTGTAGGATTGGTCATTACACAATCCCTAGAGAGATGAATGGGGCCTGCAATTAGCTTACAGCAAGGTTGGGGCTCGAGGGATAACACTAAATATAGCGAAGAGTCAAGAAGCAATAAAGGTGAAAAGAGAGAAAACTGCATATGTTACAAGTAGGTAGTAAACAAAATGGATTGTTTGGATCTGGATATATTTCACTACTTGGGGCTACCTTTGTAGAAATAAAAGATCAACAGAGTTTCTTGGAATTAAAGTTGCAGTTTCAAACTGTATTAGCTTTTTTGTAGTACAACATCAATATCAATGTCCATCAACTTAGGTACTTTTTTATTTGTTTACTTTTGTACATTGAGTTGAATGTTAGTGGTATACATTTCAGCTAAATGTTGTATTTTGATTGTTGGATCGATTTTTATAATAAATATTCAATCTTTATTTTAATTTTAATTTTATATTTTATATTTTTTTAGTTGTATTTTAAGCAAAATTCCTATCATTATTCACGGTAAATATTTATAAAAATATATTAATATCAAAATAATAAAAATAGGAAAAAATTACATTATCGTGTCTATCCCAATCTTTTTGAGTTATCTTAGACGAGTTTATCTTAACCTTTTTTAAAGGTTGTCTTAGACAAGATTTATCTCAACTTTTTTAAGGTTGCTTTAAACGGATCTATCCCAACCTTTTTTAAAAATTGCCTTAGACAAGGTCTATCCCAATACTTTTTTAAAGGTTGCCTTAGACATGGTCTATTCCAACCTTTTTAAGGTTGCCTTAAACGGGTTTATTCTAACCCTTTTTTAAAGGTTGCCTTAGACATGGTCTATACCAACCTATTTAAGGGTGCCTTAGATAGGTCTATCCCAAGCTTTTTAAGGTTGCCTTAGACGGCTCTATCCCAACCGTTTTTAAAAGTTGACTTAGATAAGAACTATACCAACCTTTTTAAGGTTGCCTTAAACAGGTCTATCGCAACATTTTTCAAAGGTTAGCCTTGACTAGGTCTTTCCCAACCTTTTTTAAAGGTCGGCATTGACCAAGCTTTTCACAACCCTTCAAAAAGGGTCGGCTTATGTTGACTTATGGCGACGCCAACTGCACTATATACAACCATTTTGGAAGCGTCGGACGAAGCGTCATGAAACCTATACAAACCTTTTTTGCGTTATCTTAGGTCAAAAAAAGTGTCGTGGTAGGGTTATTTTGTTGTAGTGATTCTTTATTAATTCAATATGATATGAGTATTTTTAAAATATTTTTAACATTTTATAAAAAAAATTGACCTAAAATGTAATTAAAATGCATTTAATATTGATGCGTCGTTGAATGCACCAAAACATGTTCTACTCCCTGTAAAATAACGAAAATAATAGTAAAGGGTAAGTAGGGTCGAATCCACAGGGATCGGATTATACAAATGCCTATTTCTCGAGATCCTGGGCAGAATCGTGCCCAAGAAAACCTGCGCTCCTGAAAAATAAATAAAAAATAGAATTAATAATTTTCGATCTGGAAAAATAATAATAAAAATAGAATTTAAGGTGAATTGAAATCACGATAATAAATTACGAGAATTAAAATGAGGAAAATAAAAAGAAAGGGTTTAGAGAAAAGTTTCTTATGTGGAGAGATTCCGACCTCCGGTTGTCTCGTTCCTCCTGGATTCCGTCTTGACTTTTGGATGACCCTTCTCCGCCCAAGTAAGCCGGTTATAGTGGAAGAGGGCGCCTCGACTACCAACTCCAAGAGTTTAAACTTACGGATTTAGGGAGCGACTCTAGCTTGCTATTGCCCTTGTGGAGTCATTTATGCTAGATCAAAGTTTCTCAATGGCGAATCCCATGCCATTTTGTCTCTTGGGCTCGTTAACCTCTCGTGATAAGCTCACGAACCGACGGTGCAATCCTCCCAAAACACACAAAGCGGCCGCCTTTGCATAAGTTGGAAGAGTTACTTTTAAAGGGACACAGGCGGGCGTCGACCCGTAATCTGAGAAATGATGAATACGGGTGAGAAAATTAAGCGGGTTCTAAGCCTCAAGAACCTTTTTCGAGGAATTCGACAACCTTGACTAGATGGAATTTAGTGGCTCATATTTGTGGTGGAAAAGTAAATAAAATATAAAAATATGGAAAGGGGAATTTTTATTGAAAGAAAAATAAAGGAGGAACAAAAACTTATGGGAGAAGAGCGTCGAGAAAAAGATGAACACCCCAAATGAGTTACTCCATCCCCTATTTATAGTGCTTAAGGTAGATAGTCTAATTCTACTCAAACTCCCAAGGATAATTACAATTTAATTAAAGATAAATAGAGATAAATAAAGAAATTAAATAATCCTAGATAATTATCCTAATATTAATTATCCTAATATAATTTAAAATAGAATTTGATAAAGCAAAGTCTCTTCTTTTTGCATTTCAGTCCCTCTGCCCTCCATGTTTGCACTTTTGGCACCATCTTTTCCCCTTGCTGCACATTGGCTTTAATTTCACGATTTTGGCCTCAATTTTGCATTGGTCTCCAATTTAGTCCCTATGAGATAAAAGTCCATAAATAGCCCAAATTAGTAGAATCACATTCAAAATTAATATACAATTAGCACATAAAAACATGTCATTCTAGAGTGTTATCAAATCCCCCCTACTTAGCCCATGCTTGCCCTCAAGTATGGTTCCTATCAACTGTGAAAATTAGATCCTGAAAGAAATTCTACTCCAAAGTTTTATAAAGATTAGTCAAAATGCATATGAAAATAAAGAGAACTTTATGCTTGCTTTAAGTAAAATAGAAAAAGTATTCTAATTAACACACACAAAAATTAAAATCGTCTTGAATTATTTCATGTCAATTAGGTGATTTACCAAACCTACCGAGACACTCTACTTATTCCCACTTTTAGTCCTTAGATGAAATTTTATTAGTACTATTTTTCTTTTTTTTTTTTTTTTTTTCTTCTTTTTCTTTTTTTTAATATAAATAGAGATATTTATTTACTTAGGAATATATCGAACCTTTTTATGCGAAGAGAGATGACAACCCAAGCACCCCACCCCGGTTACTCAGCTCAACATACTCTTAAAAATGATTTATTTCCGGTTAGCGGAGTTTTACCCATTACGTCACAAAATCTTTTGACGCGAAGTAGAATGACAACCCAAGCACCCTACCCCGGTTACTCAGTCAGTCACGTTCAAAGCTGCACTCATAACCTTGGAAACATTTATTAAATAAAATTTACATGAAATTTTAATTCTAAGAGGACTTAAGAGAAATAATCAAGTGTTGAAAATAAGTTTTAGTAACCACCTAATAGACCTGGATATAATTTAGGCATGCAAATGTATTAATTGTCCACTTTATATTAAACTTGATCAAATTTACGAAAAGGAAGATAGAATTAACTTATTAATCATAATTATTTTTAGCCTAATAAAAATAAAACAGTGGAGATAAAATCAAACAGACAGAATCATAATTAACTCAGTAGCTAAGAATCATGCATGTAGGTCAAACAGTGGCAAGTCGTGGTCAAATTCTTGGGCATGAAAAGCGACAGAATATTCTTAGAAAAAATATGGACAAAATGGAGCCTCAAGCAGCAAACATAAATCACAGCAGCAGATGATAATAATACGAAAAGTACCTTATGATAACACTCTAGAATGACATGTTTTTATGTGCTAATTGTATATTAATTTTGAATGTGATTCTACTAATTTGGGCTATTTATGGACTTTTATCTCGTAGGGACTAAATTGGAGACCAATGCAAAACTGAGGGCCAAAATCGTCAAATTAAAGATAAAAATGGACCAATGTGCAACAAGGGGAAAAGATGGTGCCAAAAGTGCAAACATGGAGGGTAGAGGGACTGAAATGCAAGAAGAAGAGACTTTGCTTTATCAAATTCTATTTTAAATTATATTAGGATAATTAATATTAGGATAATTATCTAGGATTATTTAATTTCTTTATTTATCTCTATTTATCTTTAATTAAATTGTAATTATCTTTGGGAGTTTGAGTAGAATTAGACTATCTACCTTAAGCACTATAAATAGGGGATGGAGTAACTCATTTAGGGGGTTCATCTTTTTCTGTACACTCTTCTCCCATAAGTTTTTGTTCCTCATTTATTTTTCTTTCAATAAAAATTCTCTTTTCCATATTTTTATATTTTATTTACTTTTCCACCACAAATATGAGCCACTAAATTCCATCTAGCCGAAGGTTGCCGAATTCCCCAGAAAAAGGTTCTTGAGGCTTAGAACCCGCGCTTAACTTTCTCACCCAGGTATTCATCGTTTCTCTGCATTACGGGGCTGACGCTTCCGTCTAGGTCCCTTTAAAAGTAACCCTTCCAACTTATGCAAAGGCGGCCGCTTTGTGTGTTTTGGGAGGATTGCACCGTCGGTTCGTAAGCTTACAACGTCAGAGGTTAGCGAGCCCAAGAGACAAAATGGCGTGGGATTCGCCATTGAGAAACGTTGATCTAGCATAAATGACTCCACAAGGGCAATAGCAAGCTAGAGTCAGGCTCCCTAAATCCGTAAGTTTAAACTCTTGGAGTTGGTGGTCGAGGCATCCTCTTCCACTATAAGCGGCTTACTTGGGTAGAAGGGTCATCCAAAAGTCAAGACGGAGACCAAAGAGGAACGAGACAACCGGAGGCTGGAATCTCTCCACATAAGAAACTTTTCTCTAAACCCTTTCTTTTATTTTCCTCATTTTAATTCTCGTAATTTATTATCGTGATTTCAATTCGCCTTAAATTTTATTTTTATTATTATTTTCCAGATTAAAATTATTAATTCTATTTTTTATTTATTTTTCAGAACGCAGTTTTCTTGGGCACGATTACGCTTAGGATCTTGAGAAAGCAGCATTTGTATAATCCGATCCCTGTGGATTCGACCCTACTTACCCTTTACTATTATTTTCGTTATTTTACAGGGAGTAGGACATATTTTGGTGCATTCAATGACGCATCAAATTTTGGCGCCGTTACCGGGGATCGGTAACGTACTAATCTTATTTTTTGTTTTCTATGACCAGATCTGCTCCAGGTACTCTTGCATTTGATTCAGAAATTGAAAAGACTGCAAAAGCTAATCGCAAGGAAACAAAGCTAAGGAAAAAGCAGTCAGCGGTGGTAGGAACTCAAAGCAATCCACCGCCAGAAATCAGAATCGACGATGAAGTAGAGTCTAGGGTTAACGAAAACCCTACCCAAACACTTGAAAGTAAAGCAGAAGAAGTCGATTCACTTGAAGAAGTGCTCAACGCTAGGGTTGATGAAAACCCTAATTTGGTACGAGAACCAATGGCTCAAACGATTCGGCAACTAGCCGAAGCGCCGATAGAACAACCACCACTATGCATCGCATATCCTACTATGGATACCGATTTTGAACTGAAATCAGGGTTAATTCAGTTGTTGCCAACTTTTCAAGGGTTACAAAATGAAAATCCCCATAAACACTTCAAGGAGTTTCATATGGTTTGTCTGAGTATGAAACCTCAAGGCGTAACTGAGGATCAGATTAAATTGCACGCTTTTCCTTTTTCCTTAGCAGATTCAGCTAGGGAATGATTATTTTATTTACCCCCTGGATCTATAACTACTTGGGCTGATCTATCTCGTTTATTTCTTAACAGGTTTTTCCCAGCATCTAGAGCAGCTGAGCTAAGAAGAGAAATCGTGGGAATAAGGCAGAAAGAACCAGAGACTCTTTATGATTATTGGGAGCGGTTTAAAAAGTTGTGTGCGACCTGCCCACAACATGGTATAATAGAACAATCTCTCCTCCAATACTTTTATGAAGGTTTGAAACAGGTGGAAATAAATATGGTAGATGCCGCTAGTGGAGGAGCGTTGGTCAATATGACCCTCCAACAAGCAAGGGACTTGATTTCCACAATGGCTGCAAATTCTCAGCAGTTCCGAGCCAATCCTGAACCTCCTAGAAGAGTTCACTAGATAAGTAATTCTTCCATAGAAGATGGACTTGATAAACTTTCTAATATGATCAATACTCTTCTTGCAGGAAAAACAAAGACAGCTCGGTTATGTGGAATATGTGCTGCACCTGAGCACACAACTGATGCATGTCCCAGTTTGTACGATGACTCTATGGCTCACTTAGGTGCAGTGAGAAATTTTCCTGGCCCACCACAGAGGCGATACGACCCTTACTCTAGTACCTACAACCGAGGATGGAGGGATCACCCTAACTTAAGTTATGGGGCTAACCCACAATATAACTAGCCATAATGAACCAAAGTTCCACAATGACCACAAGATTCAGGTAATTCTCTAGAAACTTTGGTCAATAAATTAGCAGCTAATATGCTTGATTTTCAACAAAAAACTGACGCATCTATAAGAGCATTGACCATATCAGTTGAGAAATTGAACTCTCAAGGGAAGCTGTCGTCTCAAACAGAACCAAACCCAAGGCAAAACGTAAATGCAGTGACGCTGCGAAGTGGAAATGTACTAGAATCGATTCTCGACAGAAATCATGCCCAAGAAATCGCCCAAAAAAAACCCAAAAAAGACGAATAATTCCGAACAAAACCCCCATTGCCCATAATTCAACCTCCATTTCCAGAACGATTCCACCAGTGTCGAAAAGGTAAAGAGGACAAGGAAATCCTCGAAACATTTAGGAACGTCGAAATCAACATTCCTTTGTTGGATGCCATCAAGCAAATACCAGTGCGCTAAATTTCTTAAAGAGCTTTGCACCAATAAGCGAAAGTTAACAGGTAATGAAAGGGTGAATGTTGGTGAAAAATGTGTCTGCAGTGTTACAACGGAAAATGTCGACAAAATGTAAGGATAGGGGTGTTAGCATTCAATTGGTAGACAGGTCCGTTGTGCATCCCGAAGGAGTCCTCGAGGACGTGTTGGTAAAAGTTAACGAACTTATTTTTCCTGCAGATTTCTACGTGATAAAAATAGAGGAGGACAGTGCTCTGGGATCTTCAGATCTCTTGTTGGGACAACCATTCCTTAGTACAGCTAGTACTAAAATTGACTTTCGAAGTGGAACTCTCATGATGGTGTTTGATAAGGAGATCGTGAAATTTAACGTCTACGATGCCATTAGCCACCCCAGTGAAATTTTGAGCGTGAATTGTGTAGATATAATCGACTCATTAGTGGAAGAAAATTTTGAATCCATTTATGATTTTAAATTTGACTTTGATAAATTTGAATCAGTTAATGAGTTGTTATCCCGGTACTAAGCTTTTACCTTACATTGTGCGAGGAGCGGATCCAAAATTAAAACCACCTCTCGAGCATCTCAAATTCACATTTTGGAGGATGATGAGACCATTGCCGACTTAAAAGGATTGACCCTTGGAGGAAAATATGAAACCAATGAAAAAGGCACAAAGACGATTAAACCCAAATATAGTGGATGTGATAAAAAATGAGAATTTCCAAGCTTACATGATTAAAAAGATTTATTTTGAGCCACCGTAGAACCGTTTAAGTTGTCAAGCTAATGACGTTAAATAAGCGCTTGTTGGGAGGCAACCCAATCTTTATTTTATTTTATTTTGTTTATTTTTTATTTTCATTATTATTATTATTTCTTATTTCTTATTTTCCTTTTTTTTTTTTATTAATAAGTTTCTCTTCTTCCATCTAGGTAAAGCGGAGCGCATTGAGGCTCGACTCGACACTTTTGGCGATAACTCACTAAATCGATTGCTATCCTCCGTAATTGTGATGAGCTACACGGGAGTTTTTAAACTTTTTTCCTATTTATTTATTTTGCGTCCACATTGAGGACAATGTGTTTTAAGTAGGAGAAGGTACTTTTCAGTATTATTATCATCTGTTGCTATGATTTATGTTTCTTTGTTTGAGGCTCCATTTTGTCCATTTTTTTTTCTAAGAATATTCTATCGCTTTTCATGCCCAAGAATTTGACCACGACTTGCCACTGTTTGACCTACATGCATGATTCTTAGCTACTGAGTTAATTCGATTACATGCATTTGATTTTATCTCTATTGTTTTATTCTTATTAGGCCAATAATATTTATGATTAATAAGTTAACTCTATCTTGCTTTTCGTAAAATTGATCAAGTTTAATATCAAGTGGACACTTAATATATTTGCATGCCTAAGTTATGTTCATGACTATTAGGTGGTTACTAAAACTTATTTTTGACACTTGATTATTTCTCTTAGGTCCTCTTGAAGTTTATATTTGAAAATTGTGATTAATAAATATTTTCAAGGTTATGAGTCTGACTTAGAACGTGGTAGTCGAGTAGCAAGGGGTAGGGTGCTTGGGTTGTCATTCTACTTAGCGTCAAAAGGTTTTGTGACGTAATAGGTAAAACTCCGCTAGCCAAGGTTATGTGTATGGCTCGAGCGTGGTGATTGAGTAACCGGGTAGGGTGCTTGGGTTGTCATTCTACTTGGCGTCAAAAGGTTGTGTGACGTGTGGGTGAAACTCCGCTAAGGAATTAAATAATTTTTAAGAGTATGTTGAGCTGAGTAACGGGGTGGGGTGCTTGGGTTGTCATCTCTCTTCGCGTAAAAGGTTCAATATATTCCTAAGTAAATAAATATCTCCATTTATATTAAAAAACAAAAAAAAGGAACAATAGTACTAATAAAATTTTAGCTAAGGACTAAAAGTGGGAATAAGTAGAATGTCTCAGTAGGTTTGGTAAATCACCTAATTGAAATGAAATAATTCAAGACGATTTTAATTTTTTGTGTGTTAATTAGAATAATTTTCTATTTTACTTAAAGCAAGCATAGAAGTTCTCTTTATTTTTCATATGCATTTTGACTAATCTTTATAAAACTTTGGAGTAGAATTTCTTTCGGGATCTAATTTTCACGGTGGATAGGAACCATATTTGAGGGCAAGCATGGGCTAAGTAGGGGATTTGATAACACTCTAGAATGACATGTTTTTATGTGCTAATTGTATATTAATTTTGAATGTGATTCTACTAATTTGGGCTATTTATGGACTTTTATGTCGTAGGGACTAAATTGGAGACCAATGCAAAATTGAGGGCCAAAATCGTGAAATTAAAGATAAAAATGGACCAATGTGCAACAAGGGAAAAGATGGTGCCAAAAGTGCAAACATGGAGGCGGAGGACTGAAATGCAAAAAGAAGAGACTTTGCTTTATCAAATTCTATTTTAAATTATATTAGGATAATTAATATTAGGATAATTATCTAGGATTATTTAATTTCTTTATTTATCTCTATTTATCTTTAATTAAATTGTAATTATCTTTGGGAGTTTGAGTAGAATTAGACTATCTACCTTAAGCACTATAAATAGGGATGGAGTAACTCATTTAGGGGTTCATCTTTTCTATACACTCTTCTCCCATAAGTTTTTGTTCCTAATTTATTTTTCTTTCAATAAAATTTCCTTTTCCATATTTTTATATTTTATTTACTTTTCCACCACAAATATGAGCCACTAAATTCCATCTAGCGAAGGTTGCGAATTCCCAGAAAAAGGTTCTTGAGGCTTAGAACCCGCTTAACTTTCTCACCGGTATTCATCGTTTCTCTGCATTACGGGTGGCGCTTCCATCAGTCCCTTTAAAAGTAACCCTTTCAACTTATGCAAAAGCGGCGCTTTGTGTGTTTTGGGAGGATTGCACCGTCGGTTCGTGAGCTTCTTGAGTCGAGGTTAGTGAGCCCAAGAGACAAAATGGCGTGGGATTCGCCATTGAGAAAGCGTTGATCTAGCATAAATGACTCCACAAGGGCAATAGCAAGCTAGAGTCAGGCACCCTAAATCCGTAAGTTTAAACTCTTGGAGTTGGTGGTCGTAGGCGTCCTCTTCCACTATAACTGGCTTACTTGGGCAGAGAAGGGTCATCCAAAAGCCGAAGACGGAGCCAAAGGAGGAACGAGACAACCGGAGGCTAGAATCTCTCCACATAAGAAACTTTTCTCTAAACCCTTTCTTTTTATTTTCCTCATTTTAATTCTCGTAATTTATTATAGTGATTTCAATTCGCCTTAAATTCTTTTTATTATTATTTTTCCAGATCGAAAATTATTAATTCTATTTTTTTATTTATTTTTCAGGAACGCAGGTTTTCTTGGGCACGATTCTACCCAGGATCTCGAGAAACAGGTATTTGTATAATCCGATCCCTGTGGATTTGACCCTACTTACCCTTTACTATTATTTTCGTTATTTTACAGGGAGTAAGACATATTTTGGTGCATTCAATGACGCATCATGAATGTATATGTTTCTTAGAGGATACGAACTTGAGACTGAATTGTGAATGCGAATTTGGAAGAACTACTCTTAAAACTATTATTCATAAGACTGTTTGTGGTTAATCAGTGGAAGAAAACTAATAGTTCATAAAATTTCTAATCAGATAAACATGAAGCGGTAGAATGAGTACAAGGGGTAGAGGACATCAACCACGTGGTCATGGTTGGGGTAGGATGACTCTGTCAGAACCAGTAGGATCTGGCCACGGGTCAAAAATGAAATGCCAGTTGAAGAGGTCGAATGTCAAGATCAGGCGGTCGGAGATGATGCTGTATCTCAGGATATGTTGAGGGTTTTAGAGAGGGTTGCTGGAGTAGGCATGGACACAGGAGCCCGAAAATCTGTGCCGGAGCGGCTTAGGGCCAATAGGGCAGAAGTGTTTAGAGGAATTTCTGGTGTAGCCCCAAGTTTAGCTGAGTATTGGTTGGCAGCGGTAGAACGCATAATGGATGATTTAGACTTTATGGAGGAGGAGAGTTGAAAGAAATTATATCTCTCCTGTGGGATGAAGCCTACCAATAGTAGCTTACGGTTAAGGATGGAACAGTGGCTGACCGTATTACCTGGAATCTCTTTAAAACAACGTTTCAGAATAAGTATATTGGATCAAGTTATGTGGATGCGCAGTGCAGAGCATTTTTGAATCTGGTGCAAGGGAGTAGGTTAGTGGCTTGGTATGAAGCTGAATTTTTACGTCTTAGCCGTTATGCTCGTGGGATGGTAGCCACAGAGCATGAACGTTATGTTAGGTTCAAAGATGGCTTGATGGATGATTTGCGTGTTTTGATAGCCTCATAGCGGGAGAGGAAATTTGTTGTGCTTGTGGAAAAGGCTAAGATAGCTGATGAGGTAAAGCGAACTGAGAAACTGAATCGGGATAGAGATAGGAGTGGAAGTAAGAGGAATTTTGAATCGTTAGGGGCAATTGGGCAAACTCAAAAAAGACCTAGGTCAGATGGGTCGAAACAAGATGAGAGACCGGCTGCTGCTAACCAGACACAAAAGTGTGCTCGATGTGGTAAGTTCCATACCGGTGAGTGTTGGGCAGGCACTGGAAAGTGTTTTAAGTGTGGATCTACGGACCACCAAGTTAGAAACTGTCCGCAGCAACGGGGTCGTGAAGGGCCCACGGTCAAGAGAATGCACCATCGGGAAGAGGAGGTCAACAACCACCAAGGGGCCGTGGTCAAGTCAATGGTGGCAATGGCACAGGACATGGTCGTGGAGGTGCGAGCTATCTTTGGCGAAATGACCGATCTTGGTCTATGCAAAGACGTCGCCAAGGGGACGAGGACGCTTCTAGATGTGAATATCGGTGCGTACCCTACCATAGTATACTAAGTGTTTATTTTGGCTTTAGAATAAGAGTGCACAGCGAAAGCATAGTAGTGAGACTTAGGTAGTTTGATTACTAGTTAATTGAAAATTTCGAGGACGGAATTTCTTTAAGGGCCTAGAACTGTAACATCTTAAATTTATGGGCCTATGCATTTAGTGTGAGGATATGTTTAATTTGTTAATTTAAGTGATAGGGGTTCAAAATTGGGCTTAGGATTAGGCAAAGACCTTGATTGAATTATTTTAAGGTGGCATCATTAACAATAAAAGAGGCCCAATTTTTTGCATAAGGAGCCCATGTTTTAGGGCCATTTTGGCACCTAAAATGAAGCAAGGAGTGACGCCACACACAAGGAGTTAGGGGCCCAAAATTTAAGTTTAATAAAGCCCAAATCTTTTAATTTAAGTGAGTTAAATTTAGGCATTAATATTTGATGAGGTGGACGGCTACAAGGCTCAAAAATAGGAAGATTTTGATGGATTTTATGATTGATAAAATAGTAGATAAAAAGGAGAAAAGTTAGGAGCTTATCTACAAAGGAGGTGATGGCCGAAAATCCATCACCTAGAGGAGTGTAGAAATTGGCTACTGCATGGCAAAGAGGGTGCCAAATTTTCCTTATCATTTAGCTTGAATTTTAATTAATTAGGAAGGGCGTTTTCGATTTTATACATGAGGTGTCGAAATATCTATAAATAGGGGGGCATAGCTCCTTGATTCTGACATTGAAAACCCTAATTTCTTCTCCCATTGTGTCAAAATTCCTTAGCCTCTCCTCTCCAATTTCTTTTCTCCAATTTCTTCAAAAGTGAAACTCTTCTCCACTTTTTCCTCCTTGTGCGATTTCTCTAAAAAGTCAAGCATCTATAGTTTTTCTTTTATTCATCTTATTTGAGAATTAGTTCTATTCTTAGGCATTTAAAACTTTCCTTTGGCATTGTCGAATCTCCTTTCCAAGTGTTAGTGAATTCCTATACTAAGGTAAGTGCAGATTTACATTAGATCTCATATTCTATTTCGTTATTAAAAGCAAAAGCGAAAAATTAATAGTTTAATGATTCTATGTTGGCGGCAATTCGGGATTTGAAGGAAGCTTGGTCAATTAGATCTAAAAGCGAAAATAGCTAGCCTCCACTTTCGGATTTTTAAGGTAAGAAGATTTCCTAGATTTCTATTAGATTTGATCATTATATGCAAGATCTTAAGGTTATAATGAGAATTAACGATTAAATATTGTGATAGTAGTTCGATAAGGACTTGTGATGGAATTAAATATGGATCGTGCAAAGGAGAAAATCCTAAGTTTAAGAAAAGAGCGATGTCGCCATTCGAGATTGGCCACTTGGTTGTGGACCGACTTCTGAACAACACCTTAGGCAGATAGCAGTAGTGTCGACTAAAGATAGCGTCGACATAGAAAGCATCGTCTTATCGGTAATCAAGTATGTAGATCTCTAACACACTAATAAACCTGTATGTATGACTAAATATATGTTATGGGCTAAAAAGCCAAAAAGAGGCTGTATAAACAGTCAAATGGAACCCTAAAAGGGTTAGGCAAGGATGCCAGGTACGTAAACATAGAACTCCCTTTGTGTATCGAAATAAATGTAAGCCTACATGATGTTTTCTTTATGTATGTATGCATGGGGTGGGATTTTGATATGATGAAGGGGAAGTGCATGACAGGTCACACAGTGATCGGTGGTAGAAAACCCACAAATATAAATGCTAGGTCACATAGTGATCGGTGGCTATGCCACATTTAATAATTCCTGAATAACAGGAATAGGCAGTTCGACTGTCGTTATGGTGTGTAACGGATGGAAGGTTGATTGTAGAAATCCCCACGGTGTGATGGTTGGTTCGGGTTGGTGTGTAGAGGATGGAAACCTAGGATGGGTTGGGTTATTCATTATTTATTGTTTACCATGTGATTATAATTGTTGCCTTATGTATGGGCCAGGGCTCATAATGTATTTGTGGGCTCAGGTCGTTGTGTGTTTTAAGATTTATACATTGAGTCTTGGTGACTCACGCTTTCCTTTTCTCTACTCTTTCAGATGAGCAGTAGATCGTGGACATGGGAGTCGAGACGGACTCGAGGGGCCATCAAGTTTTATTTCTACAAATTATTTTTTTTTTGGGATTTCTTTAAGTTTATTGTTATTTAGGAATATTTATGTAATAAGGCCCTTAGTTGTTATTCAACTAAGTAGTTTTCAATGTTATGCAACTTATGAATTTATGACAAGGTTTATTTATACGTAATAATAATACAAAGAGGTTTATTTCCAAAAAGTCACTTCTTTATTCAAATTTTAAATAATTAACTTGTGTTTTCAAAATCCAATAAACTGTTATGTGTTCCATAACACGCCAGATCTGGTTGAAACGCATGGACCGAGTTTGGAGTGTTACAAATTTCACTAGAAGATGAGCCAAGAATGTTGTGTAGATGAAATAATTACCAACATTTTCCATCCCAACAAGGAGTTCTGTCTTTTCTCCTTGGTAGCTGACCCTAACTTAATATCCTCCTGTAGGTCACGGTGGCAACCCGACTTATCAAAAGTATAGTGCGGGCTCCTCAAATGAAGAGCTCAACTCGAGCGCAGTATTCTCGATTTCTTGAAAAGAAGACACCGGATAACACGAGTACGGATTGAATCAGATTCGAGAATGTGGAAAATGATTTTGAGAGCACATAGAGTCAACATCAAATGTTGGCGGAATATGAGTAAAGGCGAGAGAGGCGATGCCTAGCCGATTCCCCAAGCATCGCGTAAAATGACTCCACTCTTTCCTCCCTCACCATTTTCTTTCATTCCCCTCAATTTCGGTACTGAAATTGGTTGAAAATATTGTAACTTTCTCTGGGAAGTAACAAAAACTGAGGCTTTGGTAGTGAAAAAAAAAACCCTTAAGACCCAGAAAGAAAATTCCCTCTCTTTTTTCACGTTATTTCGCTAGATTGCATCCTAAATCCAAGATCTAAAAGAAACAACTCGTAGTATAATTTTATACATATTAAGCTCAATTGAGTATCAAATTTTCATAAAATAGATGCAATTCCAAACAAATAATAAAATGAAAACCAACAATACAATTGGTGATCTAATACAAACAAACCTGAAATTAAATATTGCTTTTGAAGTACCTGGGATCAAAGAAGAAACGGGAATGGTGAAATTTCTCAGTGTTTTTCTTCTCTTTTTTTGCTTATTTTGAAATTCAGATCTGAGAGAGCAAAAGAAAAGAGAGTGAGAAATGGAAGGGGAAAGCGCTGTGTTTTTGCTTTAGCTTGTTATGTTCATTTGGTTTTTGAATTTTGTGGAATTTTTCCGTTGAAATTTTGAATTGTTTTTAGCGACCGCAAATTTTGGTGCTCTTCAACATTTTCCACCGTCACCATGCTCTCAACATTTTCCATCATCACTAGAAGATTATGTATATAAATTTTAAATTCATTTTATATATACTATAACTATTAATATTTATTAAATTATTAAAATATTAATCGTATAAAAATATTTAAAAAGTAATATAAATTGAAGTTTTGTCCTAATATATTTGAATTTTATTTTATTTTATATTATTTGTAACTACGTATTCCTACTCACATCGACTTCCAAACGTCATCATGACCTAATAGATATCTATAATTTATAATTTATAACAACGCTATTTGATATATTATTAGAATTGTAAGGTAATAAATGATTATAAAATATAATAAAAAATTAATGATCATATGGTGGACCAATATCGATCGATGAGTAGTAGAAGACACTTTAGATCCAAGTCAATATGATGATCGTTACTGAAAATCAGAGAATAAAGTTATTTGAATTTTGATTCATGGTTTTATAATACTCATAATTATTTTATGAAAAAAATCGAACTGTAAAAGAAAAGGGAAGTAGAGCTTTTAATTGGTGCAGGCGGCGGTGTAAACAGAGAAGGCCATATAGACTTAAATAAAAACTTTTTAATAATTTAATGACTATTTTGTAACTTTTTAAAATTGAGTTACCAAAACGTAAATTTAATAATTAGATTACTCATTGTTTTATTATTCATCCTTATTTCACAAATGGAAACCAAGATGGAGTTTTGTTGTATTTATCAAACCATCTAAAAGTACAAGTATAACATAAATGGTAATTAGACTAATAAAATAGTATTTTTATGTAACATATTATTGGAGTTTTAATTTAATGTAATATTTTTTTATGTTTTAATAAAATATTTATATTTAATAAAATTTCTTACAATTTCTTGATATAATAGAACTTGTTTGACATAGAAATTAGCTACTAAAATATTGGTTGTACTTAGTGAGAAAACACATTCACTGCAGATAGTGATATATGCGATTCATTTCTCTTACTTATAGTTTTCATTAATTCCACATTAATCAATTCTACATGCAATTTGTTTTAGGTTATATCGAGCTAGTGGAGGGACTGATCGGGCATATATATAATTAGGGATAAAATAGTTTGTAATTAAGTTATTGTTCTTTGCTTATTAATTACAATATTATTTAATCGTGGAGTAATTCTACTATAGTACCATGATTATTGCGAAAGTTACTCCTTAAGTGATCGCCCAATGATTTTGTCATAATTGTATTACTCTCATAATATATCATTAAATCTCTTGAGGATAAATTTATAAGAACTGGATCAAATTAAAGTTCATATATTCAATTGCACATTAAACCATTATTCATGTATGCTTTTAGGATTTATCCCATTTTGATATTTTATTATTTGAAAATAATAATTTATATTTATCTTATTTATGATTAAATTTTTAAATATATATAACATAAATTTTAAAACATTTATATTAAAAAATCCTAAAATCCTAAACCCCAAACCAATAATTACAAAATTCCAAAATTTTAAACCCCAAACCCATAAACACAATATCTTAAAACCTTAAACCATAAGCTATTATTCTTAAACCCTAAATTCTAAATACTAAATCTTAAACCCTAAACTAAATTGATTTTTTGCGGCATTTTTATTAAAAACCTTATTCACACTCGAAGTTATTAAGTTATTTTTAATTTGAATATATATAATTATTCACAAACTGATGATGTAAAATTTTAAGAATATTCATATTTTAAATCTAATTTTTTGGTGCTACACATTCAAAAAAAAGCCGGAATTAAGGAAATTTGGGATGTTACACCTTTATATAAAGAGTTGGCCAGAGCGTATATTGACAATTCTATCCCAACACTTAGGAAAGTGTCGCCACAAAAGTGTCGTCTTAGGACTATACAACAGCCAACTCTTATTCAAGCGTTGCCTTAGGCATACATATCCCTACCCTTATACAAAAAGTTGGTCAAAGCACAGTCTATCCCAACACTTAGGAAAGTGTCGCGACAAAAGTGTCATCTTAGGACTACACAAAAGTCAATTCTTATTCAAGCGTTGCCTTAGGCATATATATCCCAACCCTTATACAAAGAGTTGGCCAAAGCGTAGTCTATCCTAACACTTAGGAAAGTGTCGCCACAAAACTGTCGTCTTAGGATTACACAAAAGTCAACTCTTATTCAAGTGTCGTCTTAGGCATACATATCCCAACCCTTATAAAAAGAGTTGGCCAAAGCGTATGTTCGCAACTCTATCCCAACACTTAGGAAAGTGTTGCCCCATAAATATCGTCCTTAAGACTGTTTTGTTGTAGTGAATAACTATATTAAAGACAGCAAGGCGATGTTGCATAGCATATAGTAATTTTAATACAATTCTTCATAATCCTTTCAAGATAACTTAATTATTTTTAATATATTTTATAAATTAAATTTTAATTCAAATCCTTAAAATTCACTTGAAAACAGTAACTTGTAAAAATTCTTATTACATCAGTCGGAACTCTAATTATAGTATTTTAAAAAATCAACTTCCTTAATCTTAGTAAGTATTTACTTTTTTTAGGCATTTATATTTGAATATTATGGATTAATTGTTACAAAGGTGTAATTAAAATTTATAATTATAAAAATTATTTTCTAGTAGTGCTTGTTTAACAAAATATAATTACATATTAAAAAAAAAAAAACAAATTTTAAAGTTATGAAGGGCCGCCTCTTAAAATGAGAAAAATGTGATTTAAGTCTTTTAAAATTTATAAAGTTATAAATTAATATATGATAAAATTATAATTTAATTCTTAAAATGATAAAATTCCAAAATATATAAAAACATATGTCAATATAATAATAAAATTATATTTTAACTCTCATAAAAATATATAACTTAAATTTACACTAAAAATTTATCCTACAAAATTTTGAATTATATAACCTCTTAAGAATTAAAATAAATAATTAGGTGATCCAATAATAATGATTATTCATACATACAATCACAAGCAATTATATGTTAAAAAGGAACGAACCTACCCTTAATTACGCCAAATTAGAAAACACAGTAGGTGAAGACCAAAACTCGCATGTATCGTAAGTTGATATAGTCAACATAACCGGAGAAATTGTAGCAATCAGACCTAATTAAACCTAATCAAACCGCACCAATACAATTGAATAATTAAGGTAACTAATCTTGTAGTAGAGATATGTCGAAACATTCCATCGATCCAAAGCAAATCATCATTACATCGACGTAATTATTCATTTTCCTACATACAACAATACGAGGGAAACTCCATTTTCCTGTTGCTAAAAGTTGTACTTTTTGCTTCGGTATTCCTCTTTTTTTTTTTTTAACTCAAAAAAGAAAAATACAAATAATAAAATAATAACGTAAAACTGAAAATCCACGAAAGAGAGGAAGCAAGGCACGCAGCAGTCAACAACGTAGAAATTCTCCCTCCAAAACTCATTTTCTGTCTGTTCATCAAATTTCCACAAAAAAAAACTTTCTTTTTTATTTAAAGGCAGCTTCCTTTCTTCAACCTTCCTCTCTCTAACTTTCTCTCTTCTTCGTTTAACTCCTCTTTTTCTTTCGTTTGTTGGTACAATGCCACAGGGCAATTTAGAAACCCTTGTTTCGGCCTGCGCCGGTGCTTCTTGCGATAACAAAATCGTCTGCGAGACTTTAGCTACCACCCAAAACGATCCAGACGACCACCTCCACACGGCCGACACATCTCTCGACGATGAAATCCCGGCCGATTTCCCGCCTGAATCCTTTTGGTTATCCAAAGACTCCGAGTTCGACTGGTTCGATCGCAATGCTTTTTACCAACGGAAAGAGTCGCATAAAGGAAACTCAGCTCCCAACTCTACCAATCTTAATCCTAATTTAAACCCCGACTCCAATTCTCAACGCTTTTCTGTGAGAAAGCCTAGAGCTTCCATCATCGGATTGCCCAAACCGCAGAAATCTTGCTTTGCTGAGACGAACAACAGGAAGAATACTAAGCCTGCAACTACAAGATTGTTTCCTAAACGATCCGGTTCCGTTAAAACCGATCCTCCAGTTGTTGAACCGTCTTCGCCAAAGGTCTCTTGTATGGGAAGAGTGAAATCGAGGCGAGACCTGAATCGCTCACTGAGAAAGAACCGCCAAAAATCCGCAGAAGCCGAAACAGTTAAAGAGAAAACGGCAAGAAGAAGCAGAAGCGGTTGCTTTCCAAATTTTTGTGCTATTTTTGGGTCCACTGGCAAAGCACGTGAACCACGCAGTCTTCCTCCAGAAGCGCCTTCGCTGCCGAGGAACAGCGACATTAGGTGTCGCTTGCCGCCAGATGATCGTGAAGCAATATCGATGGAGCCTGAAATTACGGAGACTGAGCCGGTCAGTCTAGGAGGAATGAAGCGGTTCGCATCTGGTAGAAGATCGGAGCCGTTAATCTAAACCGTGTTGGAAAAGGTTTTGTTAGTGGTGGGGCCATAGCTAACGCGTGGTCTAGGTGGCAGTTTGGGGAGGTAATGTCTATTCTTGTCTTTTTCTTTTTAATTTTGGATTTGGCAACAGTTTGTAAATAACAAGTGGTTTAAAATTTTGGAATACAAGTATGTAAAAGTATTCGTTTAATAAGAAACTAAAAAAAGTAAATTTTTTAAACATAATTGGCACGGTTTTTTGTATTATAAATTACCTATATATTTAGAACCAAATCATTCAATGCTAAATTTGAGGAGAAAATGAAGAAAGCAATTTTCTTTCTTTCCAATAAGAAGAAATTTTTTTTTTTGAATAAAGCCAGTTGAATCTAGGTGTTGATAAAGTAGAGAAATAGTTTGTATTCCAAAGCTTTCAACCAAAAGGCTCAGCTTTTGTACCATTCAATGGCTGACATGGCCTTGCAGCTATCTGCTCTTTTGAAATCGTTCCCAAATGTTCTTATCTGGTGTGATTTATATTATTTTAAAGTTAAAAATTCTAATTTACAAAAGATCTTATTCTCTAATCTGATTAAACAAAATGAAAGATTGAATTTGAAGCACTCATATTGAGGGTGAGTTTAAAGTTGATTAAATGAAGCAGGATACATAACATGGAGACAGAGAACGGAAGTGCGTTACTGCTGTGAATGAACAAGGTAGGTGCATTTGGTCTAAGTGAGTAGTCATTGCCACAAATGCATGCATGTCAAAGCGCGGCTGTAATCAAGCGTGTCGTGAAAGCACTAAAAATTCATTAGCATTCAAATTTCAGTGGGGCCTCATCATTTTAAAGTCGAAACTGCAGAGTAAATATATTGGCATGAGGGTAAAACATTGTAGGCATAATTTATGATTCCTGCGTGAGTTGTGGTGCTGCGGAGCGGAGTGGAGGGTGAAGTTGTTTTGAATGTTAATAGGTGAAGTAAACAAGGATCAAGAACCTGAGCAGTCGAAAAACATGCATCATTTCCAACTAACTGAGCGGCAAACCCAAGGGCCACTAGTGTCACTATACTCTTAACCTTACTAAATTAATTTCATTAAGTCACTGCGAGTCCAAATTGAAGGACATTCCTTAATGGTTTTCAAAGTGCAACATTAAAACATATCTGATATTTCGACTTGATTGGCCAGCAACTTATGAAACCTCAGATATTTGATATTGGTTTTATTATTAACTGCTATGATCCCATTATGTATTACGAATACTTTATTTTCTGATGCAAGCTACTTTCGTGCTCTAGATTTTCTAGTTTGTTCCTTCTGTTAATTAAAAAATGACCCATCATCATTCTTACCGTCACCAGCTGATGCAATGCCAAGGAGCAAAGTAAAGTCCAAAATGCCAAATACCAATACCAATACCATCACTATACTAAAATCTTATATATTCAAATTAAATTTTACAATTAATTTATATTATTTTCTTAAAAATATTTTATATTTCTAAATATTAATAATGAATTACAATGTTTTTATTGAAATGTCATCATACTAATAAATTTAAATGCATATTATCACTTTAAAATGTCTAAAAAAAATTTATCAGAAATTTTATTAAGTAATGGTCAAATTAACCCAAGTCATACAATTGAAGAGCTAGTGATTAGAGGCAAGAGAGATCTTAAATCAAAGCAAAATTTAGTAGTATTTTTGGGCTTTACAAGTGATTTAAAAACACTCTTTAAAAGAGAAAGGATGAAGCCCTTTTTAACTTGCACAAAAGAAATAATACTCTGTATTATTAATCTTATGACACATTCGTTTTACGAGTGAAAGAAATAAAAATACTTGAGCAAGGATTTTCTTTTGAAAATATAATAATTATTGTTAAAATAATAAAAAAACAGTAAAAAGAAATTGTAAATGAGCAAATTGAGACATTTGGTTTTTGAAGGGCCAAAGTTCAAGTGTGATTTTATTTTTTTTAAATTAAACTACCTGCATAACTTTACATGTACATTATTTTTGTTATATAAATTTGATTTATATTTGTGTTTTTTTAATTGAGTTGATGTCCGATTAACTCGTGGCACCAATTTATTTTATTTATAGTATAATAGATAATATATATATATATATATATTATTTTTTAACAACATTATATTTAGGGGCATCAAATTTTTTTTACCATGATTCCTATATTCTTCATCTTTATTTTTCAATGAGGAAAGTATTTGAAAAAGCACCACAGGGGGAGTGACGCATTCATCAAAATCTTTAAGTGAGATTTGAACAAATATTTCCAAAGCATGTAAAAAGAAATCGTAAACCTTAGACCATGGATTGCAGAAGGCTAAATGCTGAATTTAGAATAAACCTCGTGTGTTGAGCAGTTGGTTTCAGATGATCTAGAGTTCCTATACTACTTGTGCATTCTTCTTAATTTATTGTCTCCGACTGCAGCTTTACTTGTTCTTGCAAGAGTCTGAGTTCAGCTCGTAATTCAAAGTATCACTGGGTTCTACACGATGGGATTTTGTGTTGTTGGTGGGGGTAGGTTGGGATAGCGCTGCTAGTGTTGGGGGTGTTGGTGGATAACCAACAAGGTATGTGCTATTTTGGTTCGTATAGTATGAGTTGGTTTGGGTGGCATAGTGATTGGGGTGCGATGTGCACATTAAGTGCGACTTGATGGACGGTTGGGTGAGCCCCTTTTGTGGGCGAGAGGATCGCTCATGTGAAGGTTTTAAACATAGCAAGAATGTTTGGGATAGAGAGGAGACACAAATAAAGGTGAAGTATTTCCCATAAATGGAAGATGTGCATCATTGTAATATTAGAAATTAAGCAGAACCAGAACCAAAACAAGTTTTAGTAACATATTTGAGCTCTACATGTGCATTAAAAATACAACGTAAATAAATTATTTGAAATAGAATTAAACTATATTTAATTAATCACAAAATAGAATTAAATTATTACAATATAAACAAACAAAGGGTTAATTTTTCATTACTTTTAAAATTGTTGTGAAAAAGTGCTTCTGAAAACTTTTATTTAAGATTTAAGTGTATGCTTTTGAGAAATAAAATGTCCATGTAGACATGATGTTGTTAAGTAAAAAATATGCATTTAAATAATGTTAAAATTCATTTATACTATTATTTAACCTCCTGACTGAGTTGGTGTTACTCTCAACCGAGTCACCCATTCATTTAAGAAATTATGAAAATTTCCTTTCATAATTAAAATAAGTAATATTATTTGAGGGTATTTTAGTCTTTTCACTTAAAATCAATAAAATATGCATATGGTGAGATATGAACTCATATCAATTGCATTAGAAAAACCTTTAATTTACTACTTAATTAAAACTTTATTTTGTTATTTTATATATTTTAATTTTATTATGCACATTTTATTACCTCCATCATATATATATATATATATATATATATATTAATAATGCATTTGATTGATGATAATCAATTTAATCTAATTTTTCATTTTAATAACGTCTGATTTTATGTGTTATTATTAATCGATTTCAAACAATACGTTTCATACGCGTGTAATAAGATTTCTTGTTAATATTATGATATTTCAATAAAATATAAGAAAAAATATTATTAATATTTTAATATATCGAATATAAATTTTAAATACTTTTTAAGCAAATAAAATGAATTGTTATATAAAATTTTATTTGAATATGTAAACTATGTTTTAAATATTAAAAATTATTATTATTTTGAAGACAATTTTATATGAAAATATAAAATTTTGAAAATCACTTGCACATTACTGATTTGAATCCAAACACGTATAATTTTTAACATCCCAACTTCATCATTTCAACTTATGTCATATTTAATTAATTATATCAATCTTTTAAAATTTTGTTACATAATTTTTATTCAATAATGTAATTATTATTATTATTATTACTACAATGATGACATATTTTTCTTTATTATTTTTTTTAACAAATATGTACAAATATAATAAAATAATTTACTGTTAATATTATAATTTATGCAATATAAATTTTACATATTTTAAATAATTAATATAAATTATTTGTAAATTTTAATTTGAATATATAAATCATATTTATCTTTTATAGTTATTATAAATGAATGAAAAATTTATAATTTGACACCTGAATTAGCTTTTGAGAACAAAAAAATTAAATTTTTTAACTTTTTCTTTGGTTTGAAAAATTATCTATTCACCATTTCTTTTGACTTTAAAAATATTGGTTAAACTTGAAAATTACTTTTGAAATTAAACGGTAAATTAGCACTTAAATTTATTAATGCTCAACGATAGTTTCAACGGTAAATTGACCCTTAATCTTATTTATGCTCAACCATTTTTAATGTAGATATTTCATGATGACTTGACTACTTATAAGTACACGGCTAATTTTTTAGTACACGTGGCAATAAAAAACAAAAATAGGGTATCTATACTTTATATCTCTATTGTTAATAAAGTAATTGATTGAGTTAGATATCAATTCAACCGGACACCAATTTGATTAGAAAATTATGAGAATGTTCTTTCATAATTAAAATAAGTAATATTATTTGAGGTATTTTTATTCTTTCACTACAAAAAACTAACAAAAATATGCATATGTTGAGATTCAAACTCACGCCAATTATATTAGTAAAATTTTAATTTACCACTTAACTAAACTTTATTTTAATATTTTTATACATTTTATTTTATTATGCACACACCATTACCTTCACCAGTTATATATTTATACTATTAATAAAATTCATGATTGAATTAGTGTCACGAGTCAACTATGCACGAAGTCTATTAAGGAAATTACAAAAATGGCCTTTCGTATTTAAAACAAGTTATATTATTCAAGCGTACTTTAGTCTTTTTAATTAAAAAAATAAAATATATGCAAATGATAAACACACATTTAAGTTCTAAATATGTGGTTTCCACATGTATACACGCATGTGATGGGATTTCTAACATTAATAATGTTGTTAATTGAGTTGGTGTCATAAGTTAACTCCAACTCAAGATTAATGACAAGACCATGATAAACAATTATACTCATTAGTATTTTTAATCCGATGTATTTATGTGTTTAAATTTCATTTTACTCACAATTTAATCTATTTTTCATTTTAATATCTTACATGTTTTATTTATTATTAATTATTTTCAAACTATATATTTCATTATTTATTGTGTGTAATTTTAAAACACATCTTTGTATTTTAAATACATAATTTACACGCACATATACATGTGATAAAATTTCTAGTTACATATTAAATTCTTAGCTGAGTTAGTTTAAGAGGTCAAACTAGTAACTAAGCTGAATAATTACTGAAATAAAGTTGATTTATAAAATAAATTATGTTATTTTGATAATATTATTTTTGTTTTTTTATATATTTTAATATTAAAAAATAGAAAATATGCACACAAAGTAGTTAAACTTAAAACACTACGAATTTCGATATATTGACCTAATCATTTCAACTTAAAATTTTTTTATATCAATGTTTTATGTAATTGTATTTCTCAAAATTTTCACCTACAATGTTGTGGAGGATATATTAAAGTAAATCAATAGTTGAGTCAAGGAAGAGAATTTGAGATGGCGGTGCCGTAGAACCATTGAGAGATAAGTGTCCTAATTCCATGCGCCTTGTCAAAACAAAAAAGTTGCAGACGCGAAGGGAATGTTGTGGGAAAAATCAAAAGTTTCATTTGTGTAGAAGTTATTTATCAGACAAGGGGAATGAGAAAGGAATATTTTTATCTGATATGAAACCATTATAAATTCCATGTAACTCATATACAAAGGAGTATGGATTTTGATTGGGATGATAATGGCATTCATAAGAAAAAGTGATTCTGAAATTCCAAGTTACGCTTAAATGCTGCCTGCTTTTTCCATGATGGTGAGATCATGTGTATGAAATTTCGGAGGAATGCCTTTACACAGTGGATTCTTTCCCCTTAACCATTCATCAGGCTGACATTATTTTATCTTGTCATGAAATACATCAAGACACAAACCTAAACTTCCATGCCTGGGGCTACTTTACCATCATTATGGGGACTCTTGGAATATAGGGTATCTTCCTGTTTTCATATAACCATAATGTAAAAGTCAACTTCAGAATTCATCAGCCTGACATAATTAATGACACCATTTTAATCCTTAAGAAAGAAAACTCTAAATGGAGCTTAAATATCCTTGAAGCAACAGGAAAGGGGACAAGATATTTTTATGCTAGACTTGAATTGATAGATCTTTTGGTCGCCAAACTAGAACAAGCAATGGGGTTCTGGCATTTGTACATATCTTGAGTTTTTTAATTGAAAAAATAATTAAAATCTTGAGGTTTTATGTATTGCCAAAACCACAGCAGTAGTAAAGCCATACTAGTGCTTTCTTTATTGGCTATTTAACGGCATCCCACTTTGTAAAAGGGCATCAATATATTTGTACAGCTTTTGGTTTAAATTTAGAGCAACAAAAGAATGTTGGTACCCAATAATTGTTTTCAATTACTCCTTTTTATTATTTTTGGTACAAAAAGAGATTGGTTTTTTAAATTGTTTCTACCATGAACTACTATCTATCCTATCCTTCCCATGATCCATTGGCGAAGCATGCGTGTTGACACCATCACTCACCACTAAATCAAATATTTTTCTTCTATCTTATCCCAAGTGGGTCTCCGTCATTTTCATTCATATTCTCTCCAACTAAAGCACCATATGTATTTTCCTTTATACTTCCAATTCTGCCTTTGAAATCCTCTCACCTGTCCTTATTTACTTGGTTTACTGGACCACCACTTGCCTCGGACTGCCAACTTGGGGGGATTCATTACCTTCAATCAATCATTTGAATCAGTTTGGCCGGCACTTGAATCTTAGCAGATAAGTACAAGTAGTAATGAAAATTGCAGTTTGCATGCTGAAGATAAAAAGATGGAATGAATCAGTACAGTGTATAAACAGCATTAGTATTCGATATTCTAGACCCAAATTAAGAAAAATCCACAACTTAAATTCGAATAAAATATGAATGAGAATCACACTGATGATACTTTAACCTTGGATTTGCGAAGAGTGTAAGATACGGTAAGCATGTATTCTGATGAAGAAAGTGGAGCAAGGAAAAAGTCAATGTTGCAAACATGGGGTCAACGACAGAGCCGCGTCCATGGAGCATAATGGTCAAACACTTTTTTAGTTTTAGCGGTCCAACGGGATCCAAGCTCATCTTACGCTATAAAATTGTGGTCTGCAGATGACACAATTCTATAATGGTCATTTTAACCTCAAAATGATAAAAGAAATGACATGAAAAGACAGGCAAATTAACTGTCATGTTGCAGTACCTAATAAGGAGAAGATCAAGTTGAATGGCAGGCATTGCACAACCAAGTTGATCATGCTTTTCTCCTACTTTACCTTGCCGGGTTTTCTCCATTTAGCTGAAAAGAACTCTCACTAAGTCAATAAAGTGTTCCTTTTGTTTTTCTTTGAAGCTGTGAAATAGGAATGATTGATTGAGAAATGACGACTTTCAAGTCCAGCTTATATACCTGCAAAAATCAAACAAATGGGGTCCAGTCCAGGATAAGGCAATTTGTGTAATATTTTGTATGTTGTAAGGGCATTGTCATAAACCTTCTCTTTAAATACCAAAATCTATGCACTTCTTCACTCAACTTCAACAATCTTTTCTTTTTCGTCTTATTGTGAGCAACAAAGCCATGGGGAATTGCTTAGTTGTTGAAGAGAAAGTTATAAGAATTATGGAGCCTGATGGCAAAATCCTTGAATATCAAGCCCCCGTCAAAGTTGAACAAGTGTTATCAAACTTCTCCGGTCATGCACTATCGGATTCATTTTCAGGCTTCCACCATCTTCAACCTGATGCAAAGCTGATTTCAGGGCAGTTGTATTACCTTATACCTCTTCCATCACCATCCAAAAAGGGTAAGAAAAAGAAAGTGAGGTTTTCAAATCCAGAAGTGAATGATGACCAAGTAAGTAGTCCCAATATTGTCAGAATTAAGTTGATAATTAGTAAGCAAGAACTGCAAGAGCTGCTTCAAAATGGAGGAGTTTCAGCTCAGGACATTGCATCTCACAACATACAAAGTAAACAAACCACAAATGGAATCATCACACCTGATGTTGATGATGATTGCTGCAGAGGGTCGAAGCCTGTATTACAAACCATAGCTGAAGTAAACTAGTAACGCAGCATATCATGTAGTAGAAAATATTGTTAGCTAGGATTATCTTACACAAAGAGTAGATATAATTAAGTATACCAAAACAATATTGCTTGTCACCACAAGAAACGATGACGTCTCCTTAATGAATTAGTAGATAAACTGGAGTTGAATTCATGTCCTTGTGAACATCCATTAATTTGCTATCATTTAAATGGAATCTAATGAACCTTAGCTTACTCATACAATCACCTTTGAGAGATCAATGAAGCAAAACAGAGTATCAGTCACTCTAGCACATGCTAAGGTCAATGAAGTAATTAACTTCGGCTTGTAACTGGGTGTAATACAACAGTAACGAGAACAAAAGCTTTTTGTATTTTTTTTTGAATAATGGAAATGCCAATGTATTTTAAAAAATACCAACAAAAGCAAAGATCTCTATTTCCTGGTCTGAAACTCAACAGGTAGTGCTTTCGATGCCTCAAAGGCATGGTACAAGCGGCTTTTAGCCAATGACTCATCCAATTAACATTCACCTAACAACATGTAACTTTCAAATCTCAGCACCCTTTTATGCGAGAATAAGAGTAAATTTTGATGGATGGAGATATTTTACTGCATTGTAAAGAACCTAAATGCAACTATGTAAGCCAACTTGAGGGTTATGCCTGTCTCTGTCTCACCTGCCAAGTCACTAAAAGGGAGATTTTCTAATAGCCATCTCAACATAAAGAAGGTTTTGAAAAGGAAAAAGGAATGAAAGCAATTTATGCGCCCCTTGGAGCCTGGCTGATTTTAAAATCCAAACCACAATCATACCAGAAGCACCTCTAAACTATATATTCGAATATGAGTTATGATCTTCTAAATATACGAAAGAAATGAGCATATACATGTATCCAACACTCCTACTATTCTGAGTAGCAGTAAGAATACATGATGATGCAGATATGTTGGTGCGTCTACTGCTCCACCCATGATAGTAATGGTGCTATTGCTCATAATTAATAGGCAATTCTTGTATAAACTGATAGGAAAAGTCAACTTTGAACCAGTAAAATTTCCATTATTATATGGTGTGGGAAAAGTTCAAGCGAGTTTTGCTTTGGTGTGTCTCATGGAATGAATCATGTTAGTCCTTTTTTCTAATACAGAATCATGATACTCTTGAAATGCCTTGACAAAGATTAGCGACCTGTTTCCAGCACCAATAAAAAAAAAATCTCAATTTACTTTGAACGAAAACAACAAAACCTCATTTTGTTTCTTAGGAAGAAGGTTCATTTTTAAAGATTTACATTAGAATGTAAGCTAGTAGAAAGGGTTTTAAACAATGTACAAAATGTAGTAACGTGGGAAATATGGGAAAACAAGATATGTGTATTCGATGTAATTGCCTGAAACTTCCATGAATGAGTGTAGCAGCTCAGGAGGGTGTTCAGATTCTGATGGAACATCCTCCACTATGAGGCCTGGTGGTTGACTGGAATGCTTCCTGCACTTAAGCTACACATTACTATACACTTGGTCTTCCATTACCTAAAAGATTTGATGCTGTGATTTATATGGATATAATATATTATTGAAATTTCATTTGATGTGCAAGTTCTTTCATTTTTCACTAAAAAGATGAAGAAGCAAAAAATGCAGTTCCTGGATATTCCTTGACAATATTAAGAAAAGGGTAGTGGGAAAACTGTTTACAAGCATATTAAGCTTTTAAATGTAGTGGCCAATAATGCATGTAAAACGTAAGTTACCTACATCCCAATTTATTGCTTTGCTTTTTTATTTACCAATTCTATATATGGTTTGAAACATTTCCTATTAAATTTATTTGGCTGCATTCCAACTTATTGTGCAGTTAACCACGAATCCAAGTGCAGTAGTGGATATTTCAAGTCCAACACTTGTTTTTTATTTTAATTTTTTTTAAAATTCAGAGTAATGCATTTTTTTATTATTTATCATTTCACATTTTTTTGAGTTGAGGTAAAAATCGATTATTGATTGATGTATGTGATGTAATAAACAAACTAGAAATCAATTTGTGAGAAGCAAATTTTACTTTTTTTCTTATAAGTTAACTTGTAAAATGAATACAACCATTTGTTGAAATCACCATTTTTACAAAATCCACTACTAATTGTATAATTATTATAGGTACAGTACATCATGGGCTAGGGAAAGACATTTCTTTTGCTACATATTACAAGTTTTTTCTTTTTCTTTGTTTATTACAAATACTCATAGGACAACTTGTATATACTACTTGCAACCTTAGATGAACCATGTTTGCGCATGGCAAAGTGGCCGCAGTCCGTGTGGAGCTCCATCAACCTAATTTCGAACGGAATCCAATCCCTTCAAGGAGAGAGGGGCCAATCCGACGCAACATTTTCCAACTCAAAACCTCATTTCCGCATCTTCCATACTTTGGTCGTCTTCCCAATCCATATCTGATATCACATCATCGTAATCAATACCGACATCTCCGGCAACAAAGTCCCAGCTCCCAGTCCAAGTAACCTGTGTGGTAAGAATTATTACGTTCAAACTTTAAACCAACTACTTGTTAAGAGTTTTCACTTTCCGGATTAATTCAATTTGGGAAGCAGGCATACATGAATGTCTATGTCCCACCATCATTTTCTCCTAAAAACGTTTCAAAAGGACGCTATATCACTCTATTTGATTTTTCCATGGACAAATGTTGCAACTTCTTGAACTTCTATGTAAGCTAAAAAATAAGATTGTTTGAAACGAATCGGACCGAACAGTAAATTGGACTAGGAATCAGTTAAAATATCGATTTAGAGAAGAGCATTGAACCAGTTAACCTGAATATTAATATAGATTGATTGAACAGAGAAAAAACCGATTAAATTGGGCAGTTGAACCAGATTTTTAATATTTTTTTTAGTAATTTTTTAATAATTTATTCAATCAAATTAGTAAGACTAACGAACTGGTGGCACGACCGATTCAAACCCAATCCAATTTTGAAAATCTTGTTCACAAGCTCAGTAGCCAACTAGCACGGCCTTATACAAAAATATTCTATCAAATATAAAGCATTGTTTAAATGGAGTTATTCATGGCAAAAAAATTTACAAATCATGTGCACACTTACAATACGAGTGAAAAAATGCTTTGTAAAATATATACGAGTAACCTACTCAAATGATCACACAACTTTTATAAATTTTCATTTAGGGCACTTAATTTTTTTTTTTCATTCTAAACTCGTTACTATCTCAGAATAATTTATAATTTATATAATTTCCGCATAATATTTTAATTTTCATGAAATGAAGAATTTTCAAAAAGAAAATCTCGGAAAAAAAAAATTCTTCACACCTACCATCTTAGCCACCACACTCGGCCAACACTTTGTCCACCATCACTAGCTGAACCACCATTAGACCCCACCATTGCGACTATACCATCATCTAAATCTGTGGTTTCTTATGAATACATATGTAATAATATTTCTAATATGCATTAAATTCTTTACTGAATTTGATATGACCAATCAACCGTGCACCAACCTAGCTTTTCAACGACAAAAATGCTATTATTTAAAAAAAAAATTATAATTTTAAATTTACTTACTAATGGGACATACAACACAGAATAACAATGAAAGTATAATAGCTCCAAATAAAAGAGTAAACACAATTGTAAAGAAAGAACCATTTTGCCGCTTCATCTAATATGATTTACTAAGTAGATCCAAATCCAACTACTGACAAGTTAACATTCTAAATCTGATTCCAAGGTTTCTCTCTGTATTGAAGATTTGATTGGTTCCTTCCCCAACAGTGAATGTTAAGAACATTATATGCAAGCAAAATTAATTTCGAATAAATTTATGATCTTTACCCTCTAATATCGGCTGCAACACCCACGTCCCCAACAGCGCATACGGTTTTCACTGGTATAAATATTTAAATAGATAATGAAAGCAAAATGGTTTAACAATAACATTGCCTTGTAAAGTTGTGCTTTCAAATTAAAAGAAGGTTCAAAGTGCATGTTACGCTCTTTTCCCCAGTGCCTGTCAGTGGTATTGATTCACGTTTCCCATGGCATATGAAAGGAGTAGTTTCTGACGTGTCATAGAAACCGAGCACTCAAAAACCAAAGGGCAAAACATCATGTTTCTCTTTCCCTTCCAAAAATGACCAGAGACGAGTTTTTACCCCTCTTATTGTAAACATTGATCTAAATGCAATCAAAGCACAAACTTACAGAACTTAATCCTTTGAAGCAAATGCAACTATGGCGACAAAGTGGGTTCAGTCATTTTGATGCGCTGCAGACCAGCTTACATTATATCCATCCACAAATCAGAATAATCAAAAATCTTAAATGACAATTTCAACCACTTATGGTCAAGAACCAAAAACAAGTAACAGTTTATTGCAACAATGAGCATAGCTACCTAAGAAGATATATGCTCTGGCCCAATCCTCAATGACTTCTTCAAAACATCCAGAAAGGGCATAATGGTTTCATTCCTCTGATTGCCGCTGTCCTAGCACTGGAATGTCTTCATATCGTTTCTGCAGTACAGCAACAAATCGAACAAGTTAATACGTGAACCACATAAGCTCTGGATGCAGCTGATCATTGCAGAAAAAGATTAGCAAATATGCGGTTGACAAGGGACTATGCAAAAAATGATGAGCCAAAATGGATAAGCTGTGTTGTATGATAATTATCAAATTGCAATATTTTACAAGGTTTAGGAAATGAGAGAGACGAGGAAGCAAAGAAGCAAAAACAACTCACTTTCAGCAACACATGTGACAACCATTCACACAATTGACAGCAGATGAAAAAATTTAGAAATGTGACCTAAGGGGTTTAATATGAATAAGGAGCCAGTGGCCTCCACACAGCGTATCAATATAAAGTGCTAGAATTGTTCAACAGGACCTATAGCCTTCTACAAAGATAGTAACATTTATTCATTAAACAGCCAGATTTCAAAATTCATGATATTTAAATGTGCAAGGAAACAACAATCGTTCCAAGATCCTTTCTCCTTAAAGCCTACCAATAACAGCCATATTCCCACGGTTTAAAAATGCTTCTAAAGACCAGTTTCCCAAGCCAAGCATCTAATAGCACTAACTCAACTATGGAAGAATAAATAGGATAGTTCTTGAATGAAAATTGATAGCCTAAAGACACAGCAACCTCACATAATCACTAAGAAATGTACTTGATCACGAAAACCTTAAAAAAAAGACTGGTACTAGGGTGTTTTGACAAAATTTTATCCTCTCCACGATGCAATCAAATATCAATCCGAGTGTGATTGTGCAACTTAACGTTGAATAGACAACCAAAATTGCGGCTGGTACTGCAAACAATCCACACCTAATAAGCTGCCTATGCCTTGAAATACACAACAAATATTATATTAAAATTAGAAAAACTTACCCCAACATTGTTGTATTCCCAGAGCCTATGAACTCCATAATCCACAGCCTGCGGAAGTCGAATGAATTATAATAAGAATATTCGCCCTTCTTTCTCATCAAACTAAAATTCATAAACAAAAATTAACATTTAAAGATTTCTTAGAAACTCATCATTTACAATAAAAAAAAAAAAAAAACCAATAGCAATTATATTCCTCGGACCAAAAAAATCCCAATCAGAAGTCGAAATAAGAGAGATCCAAAGCGAACAAGGGATAAAGTTTAATCCACAATTAAATTGAACCTTCTTTCAAAATCAACAATAAAATTGATTGAAACAACGGAGCGAAAGTCAAAATAAGTGAGATCAATGCGAAAAAGGGATAAAACTTACGCGTTCTCCGAGAAAAGCGCCGGCGATGACAAAGGTGACGTATACAGAGTTACGTCGCATGATGACTCTGTAGAGACCTTCGAAGAGGCCTCCTTGACTTCTTCTTCGAGTTGCAGAATCCATGGCGATTGGATAAAGGTAAATGGAGTCTTCACTTACTGGGGATCTGAGATTAGGGTTTGCAGAAATAGGGATTTCTGTTTAACGGTGAACTTCTTTTGAGGAGGGTTACCTTACCCGGTGGAACCGAATAATATGGATTTACACTTACTGGGTCAACGGCCCAAATGGGTTGGATTTTGATTTTGTTGATTTTCTGTTCCTTATTATTTTTTTAATTTAATTAATATACCTCTTTCTTTCTATTTCATTGGCTTTTCTTTTACAAAATAAATATGAAAATAACTCGGTTATGATCAATTAAACCTAATTTAACCATATACTTCTCTTATTGCAAGAATATTTTTGTCCAAAGATTTAACCATCTTAAAATTTTGCAACAAAGCTATGATGTCACTAAGTACAAGCTCGAGCCTCCAGTTTGCTTCTGATCTACCTCTGACGATTTTGCTTCCTTTTTTATCCTTGCTCAAAAGCCTACATTTCTTAATTCCCTATTCATGTATATAAGAGATAATTAGGCGTATAATGTATATATTTACTTGTAGTTATGACATTACATAAATTCTTCTACAAATAAGAATCTTATATTTGTTGTTATCAATAGGGTATAGTTGCGCCATTGAAGATGCCAACTCCTCTTCCTTTTCTGATTGCTAGTGATAAGCTCTAATGGATTCTTTAATCTTAATCCACTCTAAGTTCTATCACCCTTGTATTGTTAATTCTATTATTATTTAGACCCATGATTATACCTTCTCCCACAAAAGATTCAATAATGGAAGAGCTTAAATATCTTATAAATCTTGAAGTCTTTATAGAGTTGGAGGATTCACCTTCCATATACCCCACAACGTACAAATGAATGAAGTGTAAAACTCTCTAGCGTTTTTAGAGCTACGATCCTACATCATAAGCCATTTAGAAATTCATTGCAAAACTGTATTAAGGTTGAAAGCCTGGATTTTGAGAGAAATTGAACCACCAAACCAAATAGCTCTAGTAAACTCATAGTTAACAAAAAGATGTCTTATTAGTTTAAAGTACTTATGACACGAAAGGCAATTAATTGTGACATTGATTGAACTTTAAGCTAACTCAACTCTAACTGGGATTCTTCTATAACATATTTTCCACAGGAATATAATACACATACGAGGGAATTTGAGTTTCCAAAGTTTGGGCCACTTTATACCAACAAGGCCTCCTCTCATATCTTTTTCGTTGTTATAATTCTAAAGAACATCATATATTGATCTCATAGAAATTCTCCATTAATGTTGAATTTCCATATGAGTATGTTTTCCCTTCCTAAGATGGAAAAGTGTTAGTTTTGGTTGATCAAATTTTAATAAAAAGTGGTGAATCGAAAAAGTATTTCTTTTTTGCTAAAGTTAGAAAAGATGAAAAAATATTGGCACTTCATTTCTAAATTATAAGTCTCTCTCTCCTTTCTTTTCCTTCATATCTTCTTCATTTAAATACTATTAGATTACAGATTATTCACCCATTACCTCAGCTTTTTCTTCTCTAGATCATTTCTTTTTGTTTTTAAGCATTCACAATTTTCTCTAATAATAATAGTAATCAAAATAAAAGTCAATGTATCGATACCTGATCTATAGGTATCGATACATACCTTTCATGTATCTATACTTGGCCTTTAACGGCTATAAATGACTACTTTTTTGAGGGGTATAGATACCCTTAATGCTTGCAAGGACTCTATTTCACCTTCAATGGCTTCAAACATCTACAAACTCATTTATTGATATAAATACAAGCCAAAGACATTACAAGATATAGGAGATGTACATCTAAGCAACAAAGCAAGCTAATGTACTTTTATTTTGTCGTTCTTTCTTTATTCTTTTTATACATATCTATAGAGAACTTATTGTTAAATCTTTTACAAGCCTCTTTCATTCTTCAAATAACTTAATTTCTATAAACGCTTATCTTGTAGAGGCTTATTTGTATGCTTTTATTTTCACCAATTGTAATTGGTAGAGTTACTAGTTTAGCCACGAAAACTAAAAAGGTTTCTAATTGAACATTTGTAAAAGTTAGAGAGTTCTAGTTATACCATAAAAGTTAGAGGAAAGTTCTATCTAAGCCTTTGAAAAGATAGAGATTGTAAATGTTATACATTTTCATTTAAAGATAACAATTCTTATACGAAGTGGTGAAATTTTTAGTTGAGCTATACTAAAATAGTGGAAGTAGGCAATTGAGTTCAAACTTTTTTAAATCGTAGTATCTAAAGTTCTAAACTTTTTCCCCTTTTCATTTTTATTTAGAAAAAAGTCAGTAGAATTTTATCAAAAACTCAATTCATCTCTCTTGGTTCTAACCATTATCATAGATTTGCCCCTAATTTATTGAGATTGGTAAGATATTTTGAGTTGAAAATTTGGTCTGAGAAAAAAATTGAGGTTTATTGTTATTATTTTGATAAAATCAAGATAGTTTTACCATCTATAGAAATAAATTAAGGTCTATTTGATAGAAACAATATTTTTGAGTTATGTTAGGGTGGTATGTCTTGTGTTTAATAATTGCTCTTTAAGGTAGATATTTATACTGTAACACCCCTATCCCGTATCCATCGCCGGATTAGGGTAAAGGGCATTACCTGACAGATCAAAAACTTTAACAGACAATTCATAAAATAAATCATCAATCACAATCATAGTGATCCCTTTGAAGGTCAACGAGACCTAAAACATGCTTAGAAATAGGATCGGGACTAAACCGGAACACATACAAAAATTCTAAAAAATTAAAACTTTTCAAAGTTTCAGGGGTTACACGCCCATGTGGGCAGGCCGTGTGCCTTCCACGGCTTCTAGACAACCCTTGTGTCTTCCCCGTGGTCGAACCTGACTTTACTCCACGACCACCAAGCACGCCCGTGTACCTTGGCCGTGGTCGATCCTGACTAAACCACACGGCTACCAGGCACGTCCGTGTGCCAAGGCCGTGTGCTCTTAATTAACTACTGACTTAGCCCCACGGTCACTAGACACGCTTGTGTGCCAAAATTGTGTGGCAAAATAGGCCATTTGCAAGGTAAAAATGCCACCCACATTAGGGTCAAACCTACAAGCAAATACCAAAACAATCCATGCATATTTAGCAACCATGAACATACCAAAATAACCATTCAATCTTTACATTCAAATCCACTTTCAACCATGCCAACTTACAAGACTAAAACTTATGTATATATAATCATAATTCATCCAAACTTACCTTTCATGAGTTCATTCTTTTTTTCAAACATGTAAGCTTAGATTCCATCTATATACTTACCAAAAACATAACAATTGCATATGCTATCAAACCACTCCAATACATACATCATATCTCATATTCTTTAACACACATTACCCACACATAACTAGCCAAATCACATGGCTAAGTTCAACTTTCAACTTATATAAATAACAAGTCTATACATGCCATATCTAGATATATACATTTCCAAAATGTACCAAAACAAGTTGAGTAGTGTGATGACGATCCTCGACGGTTCTCGAGCCTTCAGTAGCTTTAACGATCTATAAAACAGAGAAAACACACACACAAAGTAAGCTTTCCAAAGCTTAGTAAGTTATATACGATAAACTTAACTTAGAATTCACATAGCATATACATTTAACATAGAGTTGGTTCAATTATTTACCCATAACTTATCACATTTTTCAACTCATCACCACATGTGCACATAGCTCATAAAGCATAATTTCACATATCATCTCATCATTTCATAGCTCATATTCAAGCTAGTAAGTTCATATGGATACTTACCTTTCATACACACCTTGTGTACTTGTTAAACATACCTGAAACAGATTTACAATTCACATAACTTTATGTGTCATAGACTTGCCCGTTGAACCGTTTGGAATCTAATAGGATACTTAGAAAGCTCAAAATAATCATACAATGCCAACGTCCCAGACGAGGTCTTACATGTACTCAAATATCGATGCCACTGTCCCAGACATGGTCTTACACGAATCAATACGATGCCAATGTCCCAAACATGGTCTTACACATAAATCTTGTGTCGATGCCAACGTCCCAAACATGGTCTTACACGAAAATCTCATATCGATGCCAACGTCCCAGACGTGGTCTTACACGAAAATCTCATATCGATGCCAACATCCAGACGTGGTCTTACACGAAAATCTCATATCGATGCCAACGTCCCAGACGTGGTCTTACATGATATCTCTGAACAAACACCTATGACATGACATGGCTAATACTATCTATTCCTAGGTTCACACGGGACTTCTTGAACATTGCTACTATGTCGTTCTTATCTCAAGATTCATGTACACATCATCTAGTAAACATTCATCATTATCAATAGTCATATGAACATACACAACTCAATTCAAATACGTTTATTTTCATAATGACTTACCTCGAGTTCGGTTTAACGGAAATGAATACGGCTACTTAATTACTTTTGCTTTCCCGCGATCTAAGTCCGATTTCTTCGGCTCTTGATCTATCATATTCAAATTTAACCCTTTTATTCACTAATTCATCCAATTCAATCCAAACACACATATTTAGGGAAATTAACAAATTAACCCTCTCATTTGTACAATTTATCAATTTAGTCTATTTTCTCAAAACATCAAATTCACAAAATCATCACATACTCATGCTTAGCCGAATGCTCCTATATAACATATAAGTCCAATAATTTCATCAAATTCACAATTTAGTCCTCAAATTGCTATTTTCTCAATTTAGCCCTAATTAGCTAAATTCATCAAAAATTCAAGAACAAAACATGTTCATCAAATACATATCTTCCATTTAACATCATAAATCATCATAAATCACATGACTTCATCGAAAGCTCATCTCAAAAACATCATCAATTCTTCAAATTACAACATGGGTTACAAAGTTTACGAAGCAACGATTGCAAAAACGTAAAAATTATCAAAAACCGATCAAGAATATACCTTGAATTAAACTCTCAAATGGCTGAATATAACAAAGCCCTTCTTCCCTATTTTCTTTTGTGTTTATGGTGGAAGAATGGATGAAATAATATCCATTTTCATGCTTTATTTTATCATAATATTACTTAATAATTCATTTCCAAATTTAACCTTATATTTTAAATTTACAAAACATAATTCCGAAGGTTATTATGGACCATAACCGTCCACTATCCTATTTTTTGGCCAAATTGCAACATAAATCCTGCTATATAAGAAGACACAACAATTTATCCATTCAATCAAATAGAAAGCTACTTTTACCTTTTACGCGATTTAGTCCTTCGCTCAAATTAAGCACACAAACATACGAATTTAATTCACAGAAATTTAGCACATGCTTAATCATATATCATAGGCACAGAAAATAATATTAAAATATTTTACCGACTCGGATTTGTGATCCCAAAACCACTGTTTCGATTAGGGTATAAACCGGACTGTTACATATACTATTTATAAAGCCCTTCACTAAATTGGTATCATCCATCAACTAAGTCTCAATTCAGTTAAGAAAAATATTTTAATGCCTCTTCACATTTAAAATAAATTATAATATTTGAGGGTACTTTAATATTTTAATATATGCATATGATGGGATTTGGACCCATACTAATTAAGTTAGTAAAATCTTAAATTTATCATTTAGCTAAAGTTTTATTTTATCATTTTTATACATTCTAATTTTATTATGCTTACTTTATTAATTTAAATTGCATTTCACGAATCTATTTTTTTATTTTAACATAAGACATACCACCCTAACATAACTCAAAGACATACTACCCTAACATAACTCAAAGACATACTACCCTAACATAACTCAAAAATAGTATAGATTTGGTGGTCAAATTGTGATACATTCACTTTTCCTTGTAGGTTTGGTGGTCAGAGGATGCTGATGGTGATTGGGACTGAGTGCAAACTTTTGGTGAATCTAGCAAGTATTAAGCCTAGAACTCTTTCTATCTGTTCTGTTTCAGTTCATTTTCTCGTTCATCGTATTTCCTGACATGTACTTTTATATGTACCTATTAAGTATTGTGGTGATGTCTTTGAAATTTTATTATACCTTACAGATTTTTGTCCATTAGTTTATGAAGTTTTCGGACTACTAAAAACTCTTGTTTGAATATCTTATGGTCAATGGTCACTCTTCCACCGTTTGGTCGCTTACTTTTAATGCTAAGGGAGACAAATTGGTAACTTGTGGGTATTTATAACAACTTTTTCTTTCTATCTGCAGTAATTAGAACTTTTTTATTTTTTGATCGCACCAGCAAAAGTTAAATAAATAATCAGTTCTAAGAAGTGCTAAAATGAATTGAACTGATTTTGTAGTGATGACATTTCCCTAAAAATATGGGAAGCAGACATCATAAGGATGCAATCTAGAGATGGTTATGCGCCCTGGTTAGAAACATGCCATTTAAAAAAATGGAAAATTTCAACTTTGTTAATTCTTGGTTGTTTATTGAATCATAATCTAGGCCGTTTGTAGCTATTAAGACTTAGATGTTTGTTGATTTCCTCAAGTCTTGTTTCCATTTGTGTAGAACTTTTTCTGGCTACCTGTAATAAGTTTGCTTGCACCACGAAAACTCAGGATCAATGATAAACTAATGGCTCTGGTCTTCGTTTGAAAGCTATTAATGCTCATATTTTGATGTCAAGGAGCTCATTTTTGCTATTTGGAACTTTGAAACATCAGGTCTTAGCCTGGGAGTTGTAGCATTCCTAGCAAATAGTAAACATAATTATTCTGATAAACATGTTTGTTCCTGTAAAAATCAGAGTAATTCTCTATATTTTTCTCTTAATAATACAATAGAACATATTACATCTTTATACAAACTACGTCTCTAATTTAGGAAACTCTAAGATAGGAAAGAAACTAATAAAGATATGATCCCTTAGAATAAGAGATTGTACAATATTTACAGAATCCCTTGACTAAGGAATGATAATTCCTACAGAATCCTTTTACTAAATGGATGATAATTCCTACACTCCCCCTTAAGCTGGAGAATATACATTGTATAATCCCAGCTTGAATAGAATTTATTGAAAATGTGCTTTGGCAAAGCCTTAGTAAGAATGTCTCGCAATCTGTCCTTCGAAGGAATGTATGAAAGAGTGGCTGTCTTTTTGTTGACTTGGTCAACAATAAAATGCCTATAAATCTCCACATGCTTTGTTCGGTCATGTTGGACTGGGTTCTTTGCAATCTAAATAGTAAATTGATTATCACACAAGACTTCAAAGTGATCCTCCAAATTCCTTCGCATATTCCCAAAGCTAGTGCTCTAAATTCAGCTTTAGCACTACTTCTTGAAACAACAGATTATTTTTTACTTCTCCAAGTTGTAAGGTTACCCCAAAAAAAAAGTGCAGTAGCCACTAGTGGATTTTCTTTCAGTGAGATCTCCTACCCAACTAGAGTCTGTAAAAATCTTAATAGTTATGTCTTGTGTCTTCTTAAACATTAAGCCGTGTCTTAGAGTTTTCTCCAAGTACTTGAGAATTCTATTTGCTGCTGCCATATGCTCTTCAGTAGGATTAGTCATGTGTTGACTTATCATATTTACGGGAAAGGCTATATCTGGCCTCGTCAAGAATAAGTAAATAAGTTCCCCAACTAATCTTTTAAATTTCTCTTTGTCTACTAAAGACCCATCTTCTTTGTTGAATCTCAAGTTTGCCTCCATTGGTGTATCAGCTGGCTTACAACCAAGAAAACCAGTTTCTTTGAGTAAATCAAGTACATACTTTCTTTGATTGATCACAAGTCCTTCTTTTGATCTTGCTACCTCCATTCTTAGGAAATATCTTAGCTTTCCCAAGTCTTTGGTTTCGAATTCCCTGTTTAACAGCTCCTTCAAATTGCTAATTTTTTCCTCATCAACTCCAGTAAGAATTATGTCATCAACATACATAATTAGGATAGCTTTCTTATTTGCAGAAGTTACCTTGATGAAAAGTGTATGATCGACAAGGGACTGCTTGTAGCCATTTTTAAGAATGACTTTAGTGAACTTCTCAAACCAAGCTCTGGGTGATTGTTTTAGCCCATATAGGGACTTGTTGAGCTTGCAAACCTTCTTGCTACTTTCAACAGACTTTAAGCCATGTGGCAATTTCATATAAACTTCTTCCTCTAGCATGCCATTAAGAAATGCATTTTTTACAACAAGTTGGTGTAATAACCAATCACAATTTACAGCCAAACTTAGGAGTACTCGAACAATGTTAAGCTTTGCCACAGATGCAAAAGTTTCTATGAAATCTATCCCATATGTTTACGTAAAGCCTCTAGCCACTAGTCTAGCTTTGTATCGTTGGTTGCTTCCATTGGAGTTGTACTTTACAGAAAAGATCCATTTACAGCCAACAGCCTTTTTTCCTTGAGGAAGGTTTGTAACTGTCCAAGTAGCACTTTTCTCTAGTGCACAAATTTCTTCTTCAACAGTTATTCTCCGTTTAGGATCCTTTAGGACTTCAGTTATGCTTGTGGGAATCTGTTCTTTATTCAAGGTTCTGTAAATACTTCAAAAGAAGGAAATAATGAATTATAACCAGTAAATTTTTCAATAGGATGGTTGGTGTATTGTCTAACCCATTTTCTAATAGCAATAGAGAAGTCATATAGAGTAGTAGACTTACTGATTTCTTCTTTTATTTTGACAGCTGGACCCAAATTCAATTCTCGACAAGAATCAGATTGCAAAACAGTCTCAAGGATATTTTTTCTTTTTCTTGTGTAGACACAAAATTGTTTGGATAGTGATGTTTGTTGAAGACTTTCAATAGGAGTAGGTGTATTTTCAGGAGGGGTGTTTAAAGTAGGTGGTGAGTTAGTGATAGGTATTAAAGGAGAATCAATTGGAGTAGTCACGGGTGACAAATCTGCAGGTAAAGGTAAAAATGGTGGCAATTTTGAAGGTTGAGAATGGAAATTAGGAGGACATACCTGATTTGGCTTAAAATCACTCCATGTCTCCCCCTGAATTTCAGCCTGAGTGAAATAGGGATCCTGTTCATAAAAAGTGATATCCATAGTGGTAAAAAATCATTTTGAAGGAGGATGATAGCATTTATATCCCTTCTTAAGTGAAGAATACCCAACCAATACACATTTTAAAGGCTTAATTAGAGTCTAACTTGGACTTATTAGAAGTAATATTTTGGATAAAGACAGTGCAGCCAAAGATTTTAAGTGGCAGAATTGAAGAGATAGGCTTAAAATGAGGAAAGTGCTGCAAAAATATAGATTGAGGTGTTTGAAATTTAAAAACCTTACTAGGCATTCGGTTGATTAAATAGGTGGTCGTTAATAAAGCTTTCCCCCACAGATATTTAGGAATATTCGTAGTAAATAGAAGGGAACGAGTAACCTCGAGGAGGTACCTATTTTTCCTTTCGGCAATGTCGTTCTGTTGTGGGGTTCCAACACAAGAACTAAGTTGAACTATGCCATTTTCCCTAAAAAAATTACCCAAAGACTTAGTAAAAAATTCACTGCCATTATCAGATTTAAAGAGCTGGATTTTAGACCCAAATTTAATGAGAACCATGTTATAAAATTGAGCAAAAATACCAGCAGTTTTAGATTTATCTTTTAGCAAATAAGTCCAAGTTATCCTACTGTGATCATCAATAAAAGTGATAACCCACTTACAATGATCAGCATTCTTCACCAGAGAAGGCCCCAATTATCACTATGGATCAAAGCAAAAGGGTGAGAAGGCTTGTATCAAGAAGAAAAATAAGATGATTTAGTATGTTTGGCAAGAGAGCAAACTTTGCGAGAAAAAGAGTTTGGCCTTTTATTAATGAATAGATCAGGAAACAATTTTGCAAGGTATTGCAAACTAGGATGGCCTAAACTAAAGTGCCATAACATAATAGTATCAACTATATTTAAAGCAGTGAAAGATTTGAAGATCTCAATTTTAGGAGAGGAAAGGAGGATGTAGAGACCATTCTGCAAGATGGCTTTACCAATATCTTCTTCGAGTTTAATGCCTACAAAGTACAATCAAGACCATTAAAAATTATGGAACAGTTCAAGTTCGTGGAAATTTTACTTACGGAAATGAGATTGCAAGCCAGATTTGGTACAAAGAGAACATTTTAAAGTGCAATCTGTTCATTGAGAACAACAGTGCCATGGCCTTCTATTTTGCACAAGGAACCATCAACTGTTTTGATAGTTTTACCAAATGTTTGGAAAAAAATTGTAAAACAAGGCCTTATTACCAGTCATATGATCCGTAGCACCAGAATCGAGGATCCAATTTGGAGTGAACTAGGAGGAAAACAATGTTGTAGAAGAAGGGTTACCTTTGGTTCTTTCATGACCAGATTACCCGCACTAGACCCTTGAAACTTTCCAAATAGTTTTTGAAATTCAGCAATCTGCTCTTTGGTAAAGTTGGTGACAGATGTGGCAGCTGCAAGACTTGACTTATTATCTCTAGAGTTCTTTGACTTTCAGTCCAGAGGCTTACCATGAAGCTTCCAACACTTTTCCTTGGAGTGGTCGGGCTTTTTCCAATGATCACACCAAGGTCTCCCCCGCTAGGAAGAGGAGGATGATTGATGTGTCACTAAGGCAGATCCTTCAGGAGTGGAATCTGGTTTATCAAGCAGCATCACAGTCCTTCGACTTTCTTTCTTCTTGACTATAGAGAAGGCCTCTCGAAAGGAGAGAAGAGGAGAAATTGCCAAGACCCTGCCTCGAACCTCGTCTAGTTCCTTGTTTAAGCCTTGTAGAAATTGAAATAGCCTTCTCTGAGTGACAATTTGTTGATAAAGGACATCATCTCTTAGAATTGCCCAATCATGCTGTGCATACAAATCTAATTGCTGCCAAAGAGCGGTAAGGGTATTGTAGTGAAGAGTGATGGGCATGGTTCCTTGCTTAAGGGTGGCTGCTTGATTTTCAACATGATATAATTTGGCAATGTTATCATTACTAGAGAAGGTTTCAGACAAAGACTCCAGATTTCAACAAATTGTATTGTAAAGAAGAAAATTTCGCTTATACTTGAGGTCATGGAATTAAGGAGCCAAGTCATAACGACCATTGTCACGCATCCACTTAGCAAAACCAAAGGTCGCATAGCAGTCGTTTGATTTCACCAAGAATATAGCCCATCTGTCTCTTCCCAAGAGAAAAATCTTAACCGATTGGGATCATTCTAGAAAATTGTTGCCATTTAATCGATGGCGGTGATATTAAGACCAGACGAGTCTGATTGAGCATCAGAACCAGAAAAATTTTCTGGATTTGAGGTAATTGATCGTTGTTTTGTCTAGTTTTAAAATTTATAAAGAGAATGATCGAACCTGAAAACTAACTCTGACAACGACTTAAGGCAAGTGCACCTATCGAACAGTAGTATAGCTTAGGCAAGACTGGATTGTCGAACCCAAAGGAACTAAAAGTACTAATACTAACCTTCTTTCTATTATTTAGCCTAAATATTAAGTGATTGGTTGTTTAATCTAAATTAACTAACTACTAAGCTAAATATGCAAAGACAAAAAGAATGAATTGGGGAAATAACTTTAGGAAAACTTAGTTGACTAAGACGATACCCTTAGGAAGAATCCACCTAGACTTCACTTGTTATCTAACACTGAACCAGACGATTTATTCACTTGACTTGATCCGCAGGATTCCCTAATTTATATTAAACCCTCTCTCGAGGCGAATAATGTCTAATCTTAGGTTGATTAATTGAAATATCTTTCTAATTAAAACCCCTAAAATCACATTAAATCGATCTATGGACTCCCGTATTAGGTTTCACCCTAATCCGACAATATCTCGTCACCCTATCTCTAGGCCCACGATCACCTCCGCTTAATTATGCTAGATCTACTCTTAGAAAGGGATTTTTGCTCTACCATCTAAGCATATTCGACTTGAATCAATGTCCCAAAAATATTAACACAAGAATTAAGCACACATAATTAAGAACAGATGAAGTATTTATCATATAGTTCAGAAAATAATAACAAGATTCATCTAGGTTTCATCCCCTTCAAGTATCTGAAGGGTTTAGTTCATAACAATAAAAGAAAACATCTCAGAAGAAAAGATAAAACAAAACATAAGAAATCCCTAAAACTCTCTGAAGAAATTGAAGGAGAAATCCGCCATCTTGAGTAGAATTTCAACTTTTGAGATGGATCAACTGGCTTTCTTCGAGTGATTCTCACAAATCTGACCTTTCTGGCTCTGCTTCTTGGCCTAGCTAACCGTAAAAGCCTTGGCAGAAGGTTTCTGTCGAACTCCCCGCTTAAGTTGCCCCCTAGGGTGTTTATATAGACTTTGAGATGCTTTACTTGGCCCCTACATATCCTAATTCAAGTAAAATTCCTACTAGGGTGTTTGAATAGGCTTTGGAATGTGTTTCTTTGCCTCTAAGTACCCTATTCTGAGTAGAACTCCTCTTGGTCGCGGCAGGGACATACCCATGGGCACACGCCCGTGTGTTTCTTGGCCAAGCCGTGTGCGAGCCTGTTGATGAGGTACGGTCGTCTGAATTGTGGTCAGGCCGTGTTCGGACTTCTCTTAAGAGGCACGGTCGTGTGGGCTTAAGTCCAGGCCATATCGATTTCGTGATATGGCCCATTTGGTCCGTTTTAGGCCCATTTCTCGTTCTTTTCATCCCTAGGTGCTTTCCTAAGTACAAAACATGAAAAGAAAGGATTAAGAGCACCTTTTTACACAATTCAGGGAATAAATCATCCAAAAGTATGCTAAATGCGGGATTAAAATATGTTACTTTTACGGTTTATTAAATACCCCCACATTTAAGCTTTTGCTTGTCCTCAAGCAAAATTCTCAACTTACAATTAAAACGAACTTTCCACAATTCATAATTCTCATTAACAATGCCTCATCATAATTCATAGATAATTTATACATGGATAATTTAACTCAAAGACTCGTAAAGATTCAAATACTTCTAAGTCATATATTTGTAGCATGAAAACATAGGTGTCCCCCTTTATCGAAATAATTACCTCCGATTCAAAACAGACAAAATTGACATCCTCACCCAAGATTCACTCAAAGCACTCGAAGTGTTTAAGGTTTAGGAAAAAACACTCATAAGTCGAACCTAAAAAGTTAATCCCATAGGCTTGCCTGAAAATCAAACCTCCACCACTGTAATATGAGATGATACACAAATGAAAAGGTCTTTAACATGGTTGTAATGGGGCTTAGGTTAAAGGTATCGAAAAAGACTAAATTAGAGGGTTAAAATCGAGATTGAATTGATGAGTTACCTAACTTTAGAAAAATGAACTAATAACTTGAATAATTACATCACATGAAAATACTAATAAAACGAGCTTATTCTTCAAGATATTGAATTTAAACATGTAAGCTCACTTAATTACAGAATTAATATTGAATATACTTCAATTTTTTTAAGAACAAATCAAATAAATACATAATATAAGAAAGAACTTTATCAACTGAAACAAAGTAATTAGGCAACTGATCAAATCAATTCTCAATAGAAGGGTAGTCAAAGGAATGGTGATAACAAATACAAGCGGGGTTTTGGGTTAATATTATTGGGTGAATCAACAAAAAGGGTTGTTAGGATCAAAGGGTTCACTAAGGGTTAATTGTGAAGGTAGGCTTTTTAGTGGAGTGAGTGGGTTAAAACTTAGGTGCCTTTATCATCTCAGTATATCAAATTAAAAAGTGGTCTTGACGTGTATAATCGAGGCAAGTTCTAGAATAACAAACTGGTGTTGACACACTCATAATAATAAAGTGAGCATGGAAAAGAATGTATGCTCTGTAAGGCTCAAAATCTCACAAAAATTATAGGTATTTGACATCAATCCCTGTAAATTTCAAATTTCAAGGTAATATTCAAATTCAGTTCGACAACCTAGAAAATCTTTTTGATTATTAAAAATAGACTTATCATGCTTAATTCTCTAGTATATTAAAATTTAAATCATCAATGCCCAATTAAATATGACTTAATCTAAGACATATCAATAAGAAACATAAATCATCAGAAATTTCATTCTAATTAGTAATATGAGGAAATTACTTAAGAACTACATATAATTCAGGGATTTGAGAATAATGCAAAGAGTTAGGCACTTTTACCCCCACACTTAAGACGTGCATTGCCCTCAATGTACAAAGATAGATAAATAATTATGTGATACTAAAATCAAAAGAGAAGGGGAGAAGTGACACTTCCTGATTTTTGGATGGATTTCTTGAGTTGGCAGAAGTCGTGGTAAAAGATGACTTATGTAGTAGTGAATTACTCCTATTAATTTGTTCGTTTACATGGAGTGTGTAATTGAAACTACGAAGTCATCAATTAGATGTCTCGGGGGCGTAATTAAATAAATATATGTTAAACATACTCGAAGGTTAGATAGCCAATGATAATAAAAGTTCGAAATATAAAAAGGAAAAAAAAAGTTTAAATTATGACAAATAAAAATTAAAATGAAAAACTTAAAATAAAGAAAAGAAAACTAAAAATAAGAAAAAATAAGAGGACTCAGAGGTTCTCATCATCAGTTGGGTCCTACGATGATGTCGGTGAAGAGATGTGGAAGTGATGGCATATCTGCTGGAGGGTGGCCTCGATCCCGTCAAAACGTCGAGCGGTGTCAGTGAACTACTGAGTACAGTACTGCTCGAACTGGGTAAGGCGTGCAGAGATATCCGTCAATGAAGCTGCTGCATAGGAGGGCCGCTGGCTCAGGGTGGTGCCTCCTATGGGACATCATTAGTATGTCCTCGGGCTCCTCCTCGTCAGTGGAGGGGGCTAATCGGTACTGAGGAGGGTCGATCCCATGACGATATTTAATCATCCTCATGTGCAGCATCGTCTGGATGCCCTGAGATGCCATCTGCCCAATCATTATGAGGGAGGATCTTTGGCGTCAGTGTTAAGGAGGCCGAAGTGTCGAGCCAACCATGTGATATACGGGCCTATCGATAAAATCCCCCTCCTGTGTGGCTCCATCTGGTGCTGGATCACACGGGCTATAAAATATGCAAGATCAAACACATGCCCGTTTGACATGCACCACAGGTAGTAGGCGTCGTGAGTATTGACGACGCCAATGCTTTCTCGTCGACCTGTAAAAGTATGGGCTAGAAGGGCATGTATGTACCTCAAAGATGGTACAAGGGCCGTTGCTTTGGAGCGGCTAGGGTCATAGTTTGAATTTTTGGAAGCGATGTTGTACCAACAACTTGTGGGGGTTTTGTGGATCTTGCGAGCAAGCTTCAAGAGGTCATGCTCCTCTGTGAACTCATCAGTATACAACCCTAATACCGCTCCGAATTGTGGTACATTGAATTCGTGGATAATGCCTCCAAGTCAGAATTTGATCATACCCGGGTCATCGTGTTTGGACATCACTGTTTGGAGATGAAATGTCAAGTAGAACTCCAAATTGAGTTCTAAGTAGGTAGGCTCGACGATGTTGAAAAACTGGTTCTAAGGGTCGGTAGACAGTAAAGCCCTTACATTGTCAGCTAGTTGGACCTGTTCCAATGCCGCCCAATCGATGCATCTTCCTGTGCCTAGTGGTCGTGCCCGAAGTTGTTTGTAGCAATCCTCTTGAATACCCGAAGGAAAATGTAAGAATGGGTGGCTTAGTCTCGTAGTTGCACTGACGGATGATGAACCGAACCCTGTCCATTTTTGGAAGACGGTACTGCGATTTTCTTGCCTCTGGAGGATGACATTGTACGTGAAAATAGTTGGTATCCAATTAATAAATCAAGTACTTTTATCAAAATCTGAAATATCCAAAGGCTAAATACGATTTTTTAGCCATGATCAACCAATTTGTCAACTATGAATTCTATCCAATTCCAATCAATTATTAAAGAAAAATACTTAATAAAGCAATCAAATGAATTCTTAAAATTTCAAAGAATTAAACTTAATACTAATAGGCAAGGGAGACTAAATAATATGGAATTTTAAATGGTTAATTAGTTCTAAAATCCAAGAAATTATTCAAAAATAAATAATACTAATAGTAAAAGAAAAGAAACTAAATAATATGCAATGTTATTCAAACAATAGTTAAATATATGAAATAGGGTGTGTGGCGTTGTGAACGACGAAGCACGGTCTTGTATGGTGGTGCACGGTCGTGTACTATGATTTTTGGGCATCACGGCCATGGCGAGGGCGTGGGTGTGGGCTCCTGTTTGGCACGGTCGTGTCTTCGATTTTGTATGGTATTCTTTGAGATGAGGGACGATGGAGGGGTTTTGGGGGTCAAAATATGGGTGATTTTGATATGGTGGCCGGATTAAGGAGGAAGGGGGTTGAGAGAATCGGTTAGGGTTGGGTTTTGGGGAATATGAGAGTTCAGGTTGTTTAAATAGGGGTGGGAGCACGGGCAGGTGCCACGCCCGTGTTCGATTTTAATCAGCCCGTATGCTTCGTGATTTTAAATTTTGGGCGCGTTTAGGGTATTTGACCACGGCAGTGGTCAAGGTGCCACACTCGTGTTCTTCTTCCCACGGTTTGTTTAGCATGCCGTGTTTAGCCGTGTTCTATTTTAATCAGCCCGTGTGCTTCGTGATTTTAAATTTTGGGCGCGTTTAGGGTATTTGGCCGCGAGCGTGGTCAAGGTGCCACGCTCGTGTTCTTTTTCCCACAGTTTGTTTAGCACGGCCATGTTTAGCCCGTGTTCGATAAGTCAGTATAGTCCATGGTTGTAAGGCACGGGCATGTTCTGCCCGTGGTTGGCAAGTCAGTATAGTCCATAGTCGTAAGGCACAGCCGTGTCCTGCCCGTGTTTAGGAAAAATTTACCTCTTGTCGTGCACGGCTACAAGTACGCCCGTGTTTTGTCCTATCGCTTCCACATGGCCATGGGCACGTCCGTGTGCTAGGCCGTATGGTCTGAAAACCTGCACTTAATTGAATTAGTATGAAGTTAGATGCTATCAATTAAAAGTATAACGTCAGTGGGTTAGTGCTTGGGTTGCCTTCCGAGAAGCACTCGTTTAAAGTCTTAAGCTAGACTTACCCTGTTTTCATTTCTAAAAGAAGGTTCACAGAGTCGAAGCTCCTCTCTCATAACCCTAAAATCTTCACCATTATAAATTTTGAGTCAGTGACCATTTACCTTGAATGTGCCCTTAGTGGGGTGAGTTACCTCGATTGTGCCATAGGGAAAAATTGTTTTGATCATGAATGGACCTGACCATCTTTATTTCAGTTTCCTAAGAAATAGTTTAAGCCTTGAGTTGTAAACAAGATCAAGTCCCCTACTTCGAATTGTTTTGATTTCTTTAGACGAGCATCATGGCGTCACTTTGTTGGTTTCTTGTAAAGTTTTGAGTTCTCGTAAGCATCAACTCTCCATTCGTCTAGCTCGTTCATCTGCATCATTCTTTTCTCTCCTGCAGTTTTAAGATCATAATTTAAGAATTTTATAGCCCAAAAAGCTTTGTGTTCTAACTCGAATGGAAAATGACAACTTTTCCCGTAGACAAGTTTGTATGGGGATGTCCCTAGGGGGTTTTAAACGCTTTTCTATAGGCCCATAGGGCATCATCTACTTTTAATGCCCAATCTTTTCTGTTTGATTCAACCGTTTTTTCTAGAATGCGCTTAAGTTCTCGGTTTGCTACTTCTGCTTGCCCATTGGTTTGAGGGTGATATGGGGTAGCTATCCTGTGATGTACTTCATATTTTTTTAAGACTTTATCAAATTGAGTATTACAAAAATGAGTACCCCTATCACTAATAATTGCTCTAGGTGTTCCAAATCGAGAGAACAATTTCTTGAGAAATTTCACTACTATTCTGGCATTATTTTAGGTAAAGCTTCAGCTTCCACCCATTTTGACATATAATCAACTGCCACTAAGATGTATTTATTTCCTAATGAACTAGGAAATGGACCCATAAAATCAATACCCCATACATCGAATATTTCATATGATAACATGTATGTTTGAGGCATTTCATCACGTTTAGAAATATTACCTGTTCCTTGGCATTTATCACATGAAGTGACATACCTGTTGGCATCTTTAAATAGAGTGGGCCAATAAAAACCTGATTCGAGTATTTTGTGTGCTGTCTTAATACCATTGTAGTGTCCTCCTGAAGGTCCGGAGTGGTAGTGTTCTAGGATTTTGCTTGCTTCTGCCTTTGTAACACATCTCGAAAAACACGATCTGCACATATACGAAAAAGAAGGGATCCTCTCAAAAATAGTTCTTCAGATAAAAAAAGAATCGCTTCTTTTGATGATGTATTAGCCTTTTCAGTAGGGTGTTAGCCTTTTCGGTAGGATATTAGCAGCTAAAAAATTCGCAATACCTACAAACCAGGGTACCTCGCAGTTAGTTATGGAGAATAGTTATTTTGCAGGGAACGAGTCATTTTTCTCTATCTCTTCACGTTCCTTTATGTGTGGATTTTCAAGTCTAGATAGGTGGTCTGCTGCAAGATTTTCGGCTCCTTTCTTATCCTAAATTTCCAAATCGAATTCTTGCAAAAGTAAAATCCATCTTATGAGTTGAGGTTTTGCATCAGGTTTAGTTAATAGATAACGAAGAATGGAGTGGTCAGTGTAAACGACAACTTTAGATAATATTAAATACTATCTGAATTTATCAAATGCAAAGACCACAGCTAATAATTCTTTTTCAGTGGTGATATAATTTTCTTGTGCAGCCGTCAATGTCTTGCTGGCATAATAGATTACGGCGTTTTTTAATTTCTTTTTAAGGATATTAAATGCATCTAAACATTCTTGATCAAAGTTAAAGGGTGCATCTTTTTCTAGAAATTTCGTTAGAGGCTTAGCTATTTTAGAAAAATCTTTAATAAATCTTCTATAAAATCCTGCATGTCCTAAAAAGCTTCTGATAGCCTTAACTGAGCTAGGAGGAGGTAATTTTTCTATGGTTTTGAATTTTGCTTTATCTACCTCGATTCCCTTACTAGAAATTTTATGTCCCAATACAATTCCCTCTTGTACCATAAAGTGGCATTTTTTCCAATTTAAAATAAGGTTTGTTTCCTCACATCTCATTAAAACTCGTTTTAAATTTTTAAGGCAAAGATGAAAAAATTACGAATCTGAGAAATTGTCCATAAATACCTCCATAATGTCTTCCACAAGTTTCGTCAAAGATTGCCGACATGCAATGCTGAAAAGTAGCAGGAGCATTACATAATCCAAAAGGCATTCTACGATAAGCAAATGTATAGTATGGGCATGTGAATGTTGTCTTCTCTTGATCTTCAGGTGCTATTGGGATTTGGAAATAGCCAGAAAGTCCATCTAGGAAGCAATAGTACATATGTCCAGATAACCTTTCTAACATTTGATCAATGAATGGCAAAGGAAAGTGATCTTTCCTAGTGGCGTCATTCAGCTTCCTGTAATCAATGCAAACTTTCCAACCTGTGACTGTTCTGGTGGGAATTAGTTCATTCTTTTCGTTGGCTACCACCGTCATGCCTCCTTTCTTTGGAACAACCTGCACAGGACTTACCCAATTGCTGTCAAAATAGGATAAATTATTCTAGCATCTAGAAGTTTAATTACCTCAGCTTTCACAACTTCTTTTACATTGGGATTCAATTGTCTTTAAGGTTGCACACATGGCTTGTATTCCTCTTCCATTAGAATTTTGTGGGTGCAAAACGATGGGCTTATTCCCTTAATGTCAGAGATTTTCCAAGCTATGGCTCTTTTATGTTCTCTTAGTACCTGTAGCAACTCCTCTTTCTCCTTGGGTTCTAGTTCTGAAGAGATAATTACTGGTAGCGTAGAATTTTCCCCAAGAATGCATATTCTAAGTGTTTCGGCAACTGTTTTAATTCTAATTTGGGTGGCTCATCAATAGAAGGCTTTTATTTTAGATCGTCATTGATTTCAATGCTTTCTTTTTTCGTATGTCTAGATGAAGATGTATTCCAATTCAGCTCATCGACTTCATCTTCTTCCCCCTCTTCTTGAGTAAGGCACAGTTCCATCGTGCCATCATTTATGATTTTCTGTAATGAGTTTTGAATGATATGATCAGTAGTATCAACAAAATAACAGGAATCATCTTGTTCTCTAGAATATCACATGGCATCATAAATTTAAAAAATAATTTCCTCATCACCTATTCTTAATGCAAGCTTACCATCACCTACATCGATAACAGCCCTAGCAGTAGCTAAAAAAGGGGCACCCTAAAATTAAAGGAACTTCAATGTCCTCATTCATGTCAAGCACAACAAAATCAAAAGAGAAAATAAATTTATCAATTTTTACCAAGGCGTCTTCAATAACTCCTTTAGAATATTTAATGAATCTGTCGGCTAATTGAATACTCATCCTAATGGGTTTTGGTTCCCCAAGATCTAGTTGTTTAAACATTTTGTAAGGTACTAGATTAATGCTGGCACCTAGATCAGCTAATGCTTTCTTAATATTTAAATTACCAATTAAACAGGGAATAGTAAAACTTCCTAGGCCTGTTAATTTGGTTGGTAACTTGTTTTGGAGGATGGATGAACATTCTTCATTAAGATCCACTGTTGATACTTCTTCAAGCTTCCTTTTATTCGTTAGGAGTTCCTTTAAGAATTTTGCGTACGTCGGCATCTGTGAAATGGCTTCAACAAAAGGTAAGTTAATATGTATTTGTTTAAAAAGTTTGAGAAACTTACTGTATTGGGCATCTAATCGTTCTTTCTTCAACTTTGCTGAATATGGGATTGGTGGTTTACTTTCTTTGCGTACTGGAGTTATATCCTCAACTCCCTCATCCTTTGCTTTGTTATCGTCGTGTGGTATTTTTCTTTTTGGTTCGACTAACTCTTTTCCACTTCTCAGTGTAACCGCCTTTACCTGTTCTATTCCTTTAGAAAAAAATTCTGATTGGAGTTCAGAAACTTAGTAAGTTGTCCAATGACTTCGTAATTTCCCAAAGCTGACTTAGTAAGTTCCCCAACTTGGTTCTTGATCCCTTCTATCTATGTTTGTTGGTTTTCAGTGTTGCCTCAGTGTCATAGAGATAGTTTTCTATGGATGCCATGAATTTTGTCAACATCTCTTCGAGGTTTGGCCTCTTTTCCTGTGGATAAGGCTGATTTTGGAAATTTTGAGGAGGTTGTTGTCTTTGATTTCCTTGATTTCCTTGACCTCCCCATGAAAAATTTGGGTGGTTCCTCCAACCTAGATTATAGGTATTACTATAAGGGTTATTATTAGATTTGAAATTATTACCTATATAGTTCATCTGTTAGCTTTTTGTGCCCGGTTGGTAGGGTGGGTACTCAGGATTCGCCACAGTTCCACTTGCGTCACACTGCATTACTAGATGTACCTGTGAAGAACACAAACTATCAAGCTTTTTATTCATCATCTCTACCTGCATTGATAGCATGGTTACTGCGTCAAGGTTGAAAACTCCGGCTGATTTTGTTGGTTTTGTCTTTGTAACCTGCCACTGACAGTTATTCAGTGACATCTCTTCAATAAACTCGTAGGCTGCTTTAGGAGTTCTATTGTTCAGGGTTCCATCGGTGGCTGAATCAATTAGTTGCCTCGTTGAGGGGTTTACACCGTTATAGAAAGTTTGGACTTGGAGCTATAAGGGTAAACCATGGTGCAGACACCTTCTCAAGAGATCCTTGTATCTCTCCCATGCGTCGTATAATGTCTCTAAATCCATCTGCACAAAAGAAGAGATATCATTCCGTAATTTGGCCATTTTGGCCGGTGGGAAATATTTTAATAAAAAATTTTTGGTCATTTGATCCCATGTGGTGATTGACCCTCGTGGTAACGAGTTCAACCACTGCTTGGCTTTATTTCTTAATGGAAAGGGAAATAACCGAAGACATATGGCATCATCAGAAACGCCATTTATTTTGAAGGTATCACAGAACTCTAAAAAATTAGCTATATGGGTATTCGGGTCTTTGTCCTGCAAACCATCAAATTGAACAAATTTTTGAATCATTTGTATAGTGTTAGGCTTTAATTCAAAATTATTAGCACTACATAGAGAGCCTAATAATACTCGATTCTGCTCCAGTTAAATGAGGTTTAGCATAATCATACATAGTACGTAGAGCATTATTTTCTGCCACATCTTATGGTGGTGGGTTATTCTCGTCCATCCCTTCAGTAGGATTGGATCCGCCTTGTTGTTCTTCTTCTCTGTAATTTAGGGTTCGCCTAATTTCTCTGTGATTCCTGCGAGCGGTAGCTTCAATATCACTGTCGTATACTAGTGGTCCTTCCGGGTTCCTTCTAGTCATAAACTAGAGGTACCTGCTAGGAAAAGAAAGAAAGAAAATTAGCAAGGTTAAAACTAAAATAAAAATAAAAATAAATTACGAAAAAAATGGCTAAAGTAATAAAAATAGGGCTTTCTTAATATTTTAGTTCCTCGACAACAGCGCCAAAAACTTGATCGTTGTTTTGTCGAGTTTTAAAATTTATAAAGAGAATGATCGAACCTGGAAACTAACTCTGACAACGACTTAAAGGAAGTGCACCTATCGAACAGTAGTATAGCTTAGGCAAGACCGGATCGTCGAACCCAAAGGAACTAAAAGTACTAATACTAACCTTCTTTCTATTATTTAGCCTAAATATTAAGTGATTGGTTGTTTAATCTAAATTAACTAACTACTAAGCTAAAGACGCAAAGACAAAAAGAATGAATTGGGGAAATAACTTTAGGAAAACTCAGTTGACTAAGACGATACCCTTAGGAAGAATCCACCTAGACTTCACTTGTTATCTAACACTGAACCAGACGATTTATTCACTTGACTTGATCCGTAGGATTCCCTAATTTATATTAAACCCTCTCTCGAGGCGAATAACGTCTAACCCTAGGTTGATTAATTGAAATATCTTTCTAATTAAAACCCCTAGAATCGCATTAACTCGATCTATGGACTCCCATACTAGGTTTCACCCTAATCCGGCAAAATCTCGTCACCTTATCTCTAGGCGCGCAATCAATTCTGCTTAATTATGCTAGATCTACTCTTAGGCAGGGACTTTTGCTCCACGACCTAAGCACATTCGACTTGAATCTATATCCCGAAAATATTAACACAAGAATTAAGCACACATAATTAAGAACAAATCAAGTATTTATCATATAGTTCAGAAAACAATAACAAGTTTCATCTAGGTTTCATCCCTTTCAGGTATCTGAAGAGTTTAGTTCATAACAATAAAAGAAAACATCTCAGAAGAAAAGATAAAACAAAACATAAGAAATCTCTAAAACTCCCTGAAGGAATTGAAGGAGAAATCGCCGTCTTGAGTAGAATTTCGGCTTCTTGAGATGGATCAACTGGCTATCTTCGAGTGATTCCCACAAATCTGACCTTTCTGGCTCGGCTTCTTGGCCTAGCTAACCGCAAAAGCCTTGGCAGAAGGTTTTGTCGAACTCCCCGCTTAAGTTGCCCCCTAGGGTGTTTATATAGACTTTGAGATGCTTTACTTGGCCCCTACATATCCTAATTCAAGTAGAATTCTTACTGGGGTGTTTGAATAGGCTTTGGAATGTGTTTCTTTGCCTTTAAGTACCCTATTCCGAGTAGAACTCCTCTTGGCCGTGGCAGGGACACGCCCATGGGCACATACCCATGTGTTTCGTGGCCATGCCGTGTGCGAGCTTGTTGATGAGGTACGGCTGTGTGAATCATGGTCAGGCTGTGTTCGAACTTCTCTTAAGAGGCACGACCGTGTGGGCTTAAGTCCAGGTCGTGCCGATTTCGTGATATGGCCCATTTGGTCCGTTTTAGGCCCGTTTCTCGTTCTTTTCATCCCTAGGTGCTTTCCTGAGTATAAAACATGAATAGAAAGGATTAAGAGCACCTTTTTACACAATTCAGTGAATAAATCATCCAAAAGTATGCTAAATGTGAGATTAAAATATGTTAGTTTTACGGTTTATCAGTAATCTCCGGAGTAGGAGAAGGATATGTAGAAGAAAAAGTTTCTGACATGGTCTAGGGTGGAAAAGAATCGTAACCTAATCTGATACCATGTAGAAATCAGAGTAATTCTCTGTATTTTTCTCTTAATAATACAATAGAACATATTACATCTTTATACAAACTATGTCTCTAATTTAGGAAACTCTAAGATAGTAAAGAAACTAATAGAGATATGAACCCTTAGAATAAGAGATTGTACAATATTTATAGAATCACTTGACTAAGTAACGATAATTCCTACAGAATTCCTTTACTAAAGGGATGATAATTCCTACAGTTCCATATGTGTATATATACTGAGCAATGAATATATAAGATCTAGTCTAATCATTAATTTATTTAAGCATTGCATTGCATTGCATGTATCTTGAAGGGATCAAAACTAATTTAGCTGGCATTGATATATTGTATTTCCTTTCTTTTATTCTCATTTAAGACCTTGTAATACATAAAGATTATATTTTTCACATTAATGGTTGTCCAGGAATCATCTGTGCACTCTCTCAAGTTTTCATGATCGAACAATCTTTTCAGTTCACTGGTCAAGGTATTGACACCATTTCATTGTTTGGACTGCATTTATGTTTATTTTGTGAACAAAAAAGGATAATATCTCATTTTTCTACATTCATCGAGATTGAAGATGAAGGGCTCAATTCAATGTTAAAAGTAATTTTTTTGAGGAAGCATTTGATTTTAGTCGATAAATAAAAACTTGTTTGAGTAGCAATTTGAAGTTTCAAAAAGAAAATAGTTTATTGTATCATTTTATTTAATTTGTCCTACTTTTAATCTATTTATTATCTGAGTAACATAGTTTTCTCTTTAGTTTTAATCTGAAACCTATTGTGTATGGGTTACGACCATTACAGGAGGGGATTATTGCCAGTGAAGCTGCTGATGATGCTGTACGGTTGTTTGTAGAAAGCAAAGATGGTTTGGTGTGTGATTCTTTTAGCCTCTCATTCGTTCCACACGTGAATTAAAACATGCTTTGTTGCCAGTGGAGTGGTTCTTTGTTGCTGAATACCAGCCAAACTAATTGGGCAAATTGTCCTGTTGTGCACATTAAGAGCTCTTGGCTGGATAACCGTCTCTGCCCCTTACACCTCTATACGTGTTAAGTTTTAAAAGTGGCAATTCAGCAGGTTAATCTATTTTTTCGTTTTATTTCAGATAAATGGACCACCTTCATATCAATTGCCATTGAAGAAGGAGAAGGCCCAAGACAATGGTGCCCTGGGGTAAGATCTTCTTTCCTATATATGTTGAGTTAGAACTTTCTTATAAATTCAACATTCTTCTCTTTAATTACAGCATTTCTCTTTGTTTGTTTTCTGGAGAATATTTCTTTCAGAACTGGTATTTGAGGCTTATTGAAAGAATCATGTTGACTAAGAGAAAGCTTATACTAACCCTGTGGTATTTTGTCTAGAGCTTCAACTTTAGCTAACAATTTTGTTCTTGTTATCATTGAAAATAACAGGAAAAACGTCTACTTGCTTCTGCAAGAACAAGGTGTGGGAGCTGGCAACTTTGTCCTGATCAGGATTCCTTGATTTTTTTTCTTACCTTTGGGATTTTAGATATATGTATGGTTTCAGAAATTTGTAGAAGTGAGATTGTAATGGTTGTGGTTTTGGGAAGAAATAGTATATAAAGCAGAATTGATGTGTAGAATTAATGATTGATTCTACTCCCCTTCCTTCATAGACTTAGCCATCTTGTCTCGTCAAATCTGCTTGTTTGGGCAGCCAGCTGATTCATGGTAGATACATAGCAGCTGTTTTAGTTTTTTCCTGGAACATGAATTTTCATTTGCATAAAGAAGAGCTAGCTTTAAGTTAGGGGAAGGGTCACAAATGTTGGACTGTTGTATCAGGTTTGGTTTTGAAAGTATGAATTCCATTTTAAAAGTTATATTCATATGAATAAAATCTGAAATTTCTTAAAATAGAATCCACCAAAATGGATAGCATTTCACCAATAAAACTTTGCGTTACAATTGAATTGGCGGTAAGCATTTATGGACAGTAATGAACTTCACATAACATGATTTCAAATTATAATTGATTAAATAAATTGCGGTATTTGTGAATGACATGGTTTAGTTGCATTCCTTGGTGATATTAGTAATACAAGTCAAGTAGTCAGTTACTAAGCTGTTAAGTTGTTAGCACAATTAGTTAGATCAACAGATAGCTAATAGCTATTATATAAATCAATTGTACAATGGAAACAGTCAAGTAGTCATTCATTCAAGAAACAGAGTATTATTATTTCTCAATTCATTTGTCTTTCTAAAGTAGTTTCTAGTTAAATACTCTCTACATACCTTTCAACACTTGGCAATAGTAGCGTGTTTGTAATTTGCGATTTTTATTATGCATTTGTGAAATTGGTGTGACAACATGTATAGGTCATGCGTGGTTATCGTGTTGCATTTCGCTGCATTATTATACTAAAATCTGACGACTATTATACGATCATATTGACAAAATTAACTTCACCATTGGATAAAAAGAAAACACTGAATAATCTCATCTTTACTTTCTCACCAAAGGCACTATGTACAAGCTACTCAAGTTTACTCAACACAAGCAACTTCTGCTCTAACCTAATCAGAAATATACTCTACTTATCAAGGAGAGCAGGAATCTCAGATTGAGTTGAGACATTATGCAAAAGAACCATCAAGCTCTCGGATGGCGTGACCGTCCTTTCTTCTTCAGGAACTCCGGGACATCAATAGAACTGCCTTCACCGAAAGACAGCCACCGGTTAGTTCCAAGACCAGTATCTCCCTGTGCTACCTGACTCGCCTGCATTTTAATGAGAATCCTGTATGAATTGGCCTATGCGAGACAGTGAGAGAGAGAGAGAGGGGGAGAGCAGTACCTGAGGGGGCCTCTCTTCGCTTTCTTCTTGACGTTTAAATCCCGTGGCAATTAGAGTTATACTTACCTAAATAAAGACCCAAAATGATGTTTTCCATCAAATTAATGATTCATATTGACGACAATGAATGTTGCAGGTCTTGCTAGTCTGTGCAAACATGCAAAAATGTGTCTTTTTTTTTTTGCCATCAACATGCTTCATTTAATTATCCTAATGAGGAACTAACAGAGGTGACCAGCCTAATATGGCTTTCATCATCAATGAACAATCTGCTTTGAAGTCAATGTGTATTCTTAAGCTGATTTTGAACTTATTCTACATAACTTTGTATATTCACTTAACTTATTCTTCATTGCTTTTGAAAAGTATTGCAAAGAAGTGCTTTTAAAAAGTTTAGTATTGCTTTTGAAGTGTTTAGTATTGTTGTCAAAAAAGTGTTTTCGATAAATAAAATGTCTATTTTAAACATAATGTTGTAAAGTAAAAAATATGTATTTAAATGATGTTAAATTTCATTAATATTATGATATTTCAATAAAAATTTAAGAAAATAATATTAGGGAAAATATTTGGTACACTCACTATATGAAATATAAATTTTAAATATTCTTTAAGCAATTAATGCTAATTGTTTTAAAATTTAATTTAAATACTAAAAATAATTATTACAAATTCAAACATATGATGTTATATATTTGAAATGCATTTCAATAGGAAAATAATTGTGTACTTAATATAAATATTACAAGATATGTTGGATTATAAATGAGGACTGAAAATGTTATTCGAATCTAAAAGTGCATTTACCAGACGCAAATTTAGCTTTTGTCTTTGAGTTCAAAAGTGCTTTTCAAAAACACATTGTTCTTTATTGCATGCCAAAAGTGCTTTTAGCTCCAACAATGAAGAACTCACCCTAAATAAACTTCCAGGAAGCTAAGATGAGATCCTATGGTCAATCTCATTGCTAGAGATGGTTGGGATACTTTGCTGGTATTGATATGGACAAGCACAAAAGCAAGGAATCAATTATCCTACCAACACGTAGCCTAAACAGTAAGATCATCCATACTCTTGCCAGGTTTTAATCCTACCTTTCAGAATGCTTAATTCATTGAATCACTGTTAATCAGCACACATGCTTGACTAAGAACTACAGTTAGTAAGCCTATTCTAAGCATGGTGATCATGATACAGATAAGCTGTTGACTGTTTCTGAGTCTTGAACTTTGGAATAAGTTAAAATAAGCATGAACTTACTTGGCCACTAATTGATGGATCTATCACTGCTCCAAATATTAAATTGGCAGCTGGATCCACAAGATCATATATTACCTCAGAGGCAGCATTAACCTACAGAAAATTATCAGATGTCACATGACGCATATGAGAAGAGAAATGAAATATGAAGGCAAAATCTAGAACAAGAGGAACATTCAAGATAACCAAGGTCTATGCAGTATAATATTTCAATCACTTTGTAGACTATTCTGGTTATTGGTGTGGAGTGTGATGATTAAAGTTGCTGTGAGCAATCGCTAAATGTCTTAAAATATTATACATATCATGTAGATAGCAATAATGTAATCTTAATATTTGAAAGATTCAAATAATCTATTCTAAACGTAATAATCAGTTTTTACCTCTATAAATAGAGGTTTCTATTAACAAATTAAGTGGAGCCATTTCATAAGCCTCTCTTTACTTCCTTATGGTATTAGAGTCTTTTGTCCAGCGACATGATTCTTAATCCTGGCCTATTTGGGTCTTTCTACCCTTTCGCTCAAATGAGCATAATCCTTGGATCTTAATATATCTCCAACAATTTACCTTTTTTGGCTGGAACAATGCCAACTCTTGTTCACTAAAACCAAGTGATCAGCTTTCTTTATCAACAACCAATCATCGGCTCCTGTCTACTAGTTCAAAGTTACAATGCTCTCCAAAATCACAATAGTCTTGATTCAGTTAGCGGCCATAACTCACAAGAGCCCACCATCACAGCTCTCTTAGTGACAAAATCCACCTTTTTTCCCATCAGCTGTCCACATTCTTTTTGTCATCATCAATCCTAGATTGTAGCTCTATTGACCATCAATCTTACGGGGCATAATAACATAACCTTAGGATTTGAAAGATTCAAATGAATTTGTTTTATCTTTATCCTTGTTTTAAATTATTATTTTATCTTATTTCTATTTTAAATGTAATCATCTATTTTTTCCTCTATAAATAAATGTTTCTATTAATAAATCAAGTGGAGCCCTTTCATAAGCCTCCCTTTACTTCAATAGATAGCACTTGGATAACACCTCACTTTTACATGTTATCATCAAGAAATACTAGCAGCTAACGGGCCTGTCATGAAAACACAATGCCTCAATGAACTCAAGCGTTAATTCAAACATATTTCTGAAGCAACCAGAGGCTGAAGGTGCGACATTTCCAACAATTGCTTCTTCCTATAAAGGAGTAGCCCATTATCATATAGGGTGGGGCTGCTCAGGCTTCAATAACTCCTCTTACCTGCAAGGCTCCACTCACATATAACCAGCAATTTTGGGCACAAAATATAGAAAAGAAAAAGATAGGTAGTAGGTTCAGTGTCCAATTAGCCACCCAGCCACCACTGCTACACTGGAGTTACAGACAGAGGGTTACCTCAAACAAGGTTAAATCACTTCCACCAGTTATGTTCCAGACAATTCCAGTAGCCCTTTCTATGCCAATATCTAACAAAGGTGATTGGATGGCATTGAGTGCAGCATCTCTTGCCCTTGTTTTACCTACAAAGCAGACAAAGTGACTTGTCAATAGAAGACAATTTAAAAATCTGCATTACCAATTAATAAACTAAAGCATCATGAAGAGGATATCAAAGTCCATCTGCCATGTAAAAATTAGTTTCTTTCACAATAAAAGGTAAAAGGAAAGAAAATGGACAAGCTACCATCACTTCTATTTTTGTCAGAGAGCAAAAGAAAAGAAGAATATTGTCCAATCTGTGCCATCTTTGGCATTTCCAAAACATAGGTGAGGAAAATGTAACATGATGGTCGGTCAGGTTCTTGCATCAAGGTATGCTCTTTTTCCCTACTTCATCCTTATATCATTTTGCTCAGAAAGGAGTAGGAGCATATGTGTGATAAGACAAACAAGCTGAAATCTTTGAATTACCAGTTGCAGTTCCTATTCCCATCAGTGAAGAACCAGCATTTGCCATTATAGTTCTCACATCAGCAAAATCCACATTCACTAGCCCTGGAATCTGCAATCAGGAAACTCAAAATCAATTAGACTGCAGAGGTATGGTCCAAAGTTCATAATACTTCCATGTTTATGTAGCCGAAACATTACACAAACGAATAGTAGTTGTGAAAATATACTGATTTTTACAGGCTCCAAGGTTCCATCCAGAACCCTGATATCAGTGGATTTAGCAGATCAATGACCAAAGGTATCTGGACTCTCTAACATAAAGGGACACTTGCTACAACTTTGTCTGATATCATATGAACGTTGGAAAATGCAGGTATCTTTAGCATAAAGATCATGCTCGTTATTGAATAATAGATGTTATTTACCAGAGCAAAGGCTCAAGATATTTCAACAAAAAGTGCACCCATCAAGTATTATATGGATAAAGGGTATAAAACGACCACACCAGTTTAACCACCCAAAGCCTATGAACCAGAAACTTCATATTGGAAGGGGGGGAAATGAGATAGAAAAGCATCACCAAACTATATTAGTTTATCCTTGCCATCTAATAAATGAGGCGAATTTAAGATGCACAACATAGTTGTTTGAACTGGACTGGACCGGACCGGCCGATCGGAGTGGTTTGACCGAGAACCAATCGAGGAATCAGTCTGGAGAAAGGCATTCGACCGGTTGACCCAAGAATTAGTAGGGACCGGTTGAACCGGGCAAAAAACCCGGTTGAACCAGATTTTTTTTATTTTTAAAAATTAATTTATTTTTTTATGAATTTTTAATGATTTATTTAATCAAACTAGACGGACTGGTTGGACCGGCGAACCAATGGCTTGACCGGTTTGACCACCAGTTTGGTTCTGAAAACCTTGCAAATCCTATCACTAGTTGTTTGTAGTATATCACAACAAATTCCCATAAGATCATCAATAAAATTGGAAGGGCAGTATCAATTTTCAAGGACTATGCAAGGAGAAAGAAAGGAAATGACATTACAGTTATGTTTCTTTCGTCTAAATATTTGGATATTAACACAATTATGAAACTCGGATTAGAAGGTTTTGTGATAGTTTCTGGAAGAATCCCATACCGTAATTATATCAGAGATACCACGAACACCTTGTCGAAGAATATCATCAGCCAGATTAAATGCTTCTGTTACTGGAGTAGACGAGGAAACTGCAGTCAACAACTTGTCATTTGGAATAACAATTAATGTGTCAACATTTTCTCTTAGAGCTGCAATTCCTTCCTGTGCTTGAACAGCTCTCCTTCTTCCCTCAAAAGAAAAAGGGGTAGTGACAATACCAACAGTCAATATACCCATTGACTTTGCAACCCCGCAATTACAGGAGCTCCACCAGTTCCAGTTCCACCACCCATTCCAGCCTGCAAATGCAAACTTGAAGTCCTAGGTAAAATGTTAAAAGAAGATAGCAGAAGATAAAAGAAAACCATGATTCAATGATCTGATCCTATTTCTAACTTGCTAAATATCAATATATCAAACATCAAGCGCAACAGTACCAGCACAAAAACATTTTGCCACTGGCAATTTAATGAACAAAAGTATCAATGGCAAAGATGAATCATGAAGTAAAATAGTTCATGAATCATCAATTAAAAGATTAATCAAACTCCAGGAAACAGTATGATCAAATATAAAGAAAAAGAATTATGGATTTTTAACTTAAATGACTATTAATACATATCTGATGCTTAGCACATAGTAACAAGATGAGCTCCTTGTTGCAGAAATAGTACATAAATTTTACCAATTCTGGACACAAAGAATTTGTATATAACTCTGAAACCATTCAATTTGATAGGAAGGGATATACAATAAACCATGTATAGGTAGCCAGATGAGTTGTGTTTATCATAAGATGCATGACTATTAACTATAAATAGGAAAATTGAAATATTTACCTTGACAACATTCTTTAACTAGTCAATAATAGTAAACAGAACATAACTATTTTTCTCGTATGGTATATTTTGCTCAACTTTCTGTATTACTAATTGTAATACATTTTTTCATAAAATAAACAGTTTACACCTAAGACACTCGTTAAATCAGATTAGTAAGTGTAAAACGTAATAACCTGAATTCTACTGGAATGATTAAAATTGTAGATGGAGGCATACTTACAGTAACAAATACCATATCAGAACCATAAAGGGCATATTCTATTGACTCCTTGCTTTCTTTGGCAGCATTCATACCAATCTCTGGGTTCCCACCAGCACCAAGACCCCTAGTTAGCTCCAGACCAATTTGCAAGCGGTGCTCAGGAAAGACAGGTGACATTTTCATGGCTTGAACATCAGTGTTAACAATCCAGAACTCTACACCCTTCATTGCGCTCTCAATCATGCGATTAACCGCATTTGAACCACCGCCTCCAACACCAATGACTTTGATCTTAGCTTCATTATAGTTACTTGAACCAGACATGTCTCCTACGCTTTCAATAACACTTCCACTAGAGCTATCCTTTCTTGGGTTGGTTACTGTATTGTTCCCTTCACCTCTAAGCATTGAAACTTCAGGATGCAGATTCAGAAAAGGATCTTTATTTTCGTAGTGACTGACACTGCGAGGGTTGGCATAACATCTAAAACTTGGCATGGTAGACTTTTGGCTGGCACTAGAAAACCCACTTTTTCCCTCATATATTTTAAGGCAGCTAAATCTCCCTAAAGGATTCTCCATTAACACTCTCCCTCCAAGAACATTAAGTACCCCCATTGATCTACTATCCGAAGGTGTAAAATAAGGAAATGTAGCAGTCGCCATTTTAAGGGCAGCACTAGAAAATCAAACTTACTTAAGCTACGAGAGACAAGGCAAAAAGTTTAGTGTCCTAAACAGCTTAAATATCAAGTAGCACAGTCATTTTTTTCTTATATCTGCACAAAACACATAATAAAATCAAAATCATATTTAAAAAAGTTAGGGAGTAAAAAAACAGAACATAATTCTTTAGCTAAAGCAGAATACAATTGGCGGAGTCAATGCCAACTTAAAATCAAAGTTAAAAATAAACCTCAAAACGCAGAATAAATGCACAAAGACCGTCTAAAATGTGAAGTCTAACATCAAATAGTTGCCGAAACAAATTCAAATAATGATAATAAAAAAAAAGAAAGAGGAAATGGCATACCGGTGATAAAGAGAGAGGAAATGAAAAGACCTCACCTGGATGACATGCAGAAACGGCAAGGTTCCCTAAAGGCATTTGGGTGCCAAGCAGAAAAGGGAGTTGAAATGGGGAGAAGGTGCTTTGGTTTACAGCGCTTGAAACTGTTTTTGGCTTTAGCTATGTGATTTCCTTGTCAGGTTGTTTTGTTTGTTTATCAAAATAAAAATGGAAATTATCTAATTGACGGTTAGGTTAGCAGTGCTTTTAGATTCTCCAAGTATATTTAAGATTAAGATTTTTTTAATTACTCTTAATATTCAAGATAATAGAATTTAAAAAAAAAACAACCCTTAAAATTTAAATGATAAAGAAACTCTCATAAAATAATTATAAAAGCCAAATAAGTCTCAACTGCAATCAATTGAGGTTATTTTTCGTCCAAGTACCTAATGAGATGTGATGGTTAGTATAAAGTTGGGTGTGAAAAAATATTAATATGAATCATTAAATTGTTTTTTAATTATTTTATGAAGATTTAATTAATTTTAAAAATTATAAAAGAATCATTTAAGAAAGTACAAAATACTATAAAAGTTATATAATATTTATTAAATATTATAAAAGAAATAGTATTTTATTTTTATAATATTTGGGTAATTTATATTTTTTATAATTTTCTAAAATTTTAATTTTAATAAAAATTAGATTAAATTTTACTATTAGTTCTTGTACTTTGTAAAAGTTGTGAATTTAATCATTGTATTTTAATTTGATCATTTAATTTTTCTACTTTTCAAAATTTTTAAAATTTAATTATCATCCAATGATAACTATTAAATTTATTGATTTAAATTGTATTATTTCCAAAATTTAATGCTGTAAATATATTATTATATGTGTGATGTTATGTCGGTTTACTATTTTAAATATTACTCACTAAAAATTCAATTAATGAGTTAACGATTGTCATTTGTATTAAAATTAAAATTTTAAATTTTGAAAATACAGAACTTAAAATAATCCAATTGAATAATATAAATTAAATCTACAATTGTATGTATAGTACAAAATCAGTAATTAAATGCATACAAATGGATTTAAGTACTCTACTTTGGAGTTAAGAACTAAATTTTCAAATTTTAAAAAATGCAAAGACTAAAATTGACAAATTTGAAAAATATAAGTATTAAAATTTATAAAATTAAAGTATAGAGACTAAATATACAAGTCCGACCATTATTACACTTCAAGTTCCCCTTTTCTTATTAGTAAAACCGAAGACTCCAAAAAAACAAAATCAAGCATGCTTAATAGAGTGTCTCCCTAATTCGTATGAATTCTATGGCAATTTGTGATGGGTGTGGGTGTTCCCGGTGATTAATTTTCATGCTTTCTTTGATTTTGTTGATTGTTTTAATCTTTTTTTGGTTCTCAATCGGTGTTGTTTATCGCGAGTGGTTTAATGTTTTCTGAGTTTTCTTCTTTTCTGGCGTTGATTTGATGGCCTGACTCGCGTAGTCTCATCAATTGTGTCCGGTGTTTGTTGCTGCGTCATTATTCCTACGGAACCTGGAGCCCTGGTTTATCCGTGAGATGGAAGATCGACCGAAAAATAATAAAGAAAATATGGAGGATGATATCAACCTGATGATGGAAAGGTTGAAATTCTCGGAGGAAGAATCATCCAAGGTATTTCGCTCAAAAGATGAAAATAACCTTCAAAGGTTCGAATCTTAGGCCGTAGGTAAAATAATGGCAGTGGAAAAGCCAAACATGGAGGCAATGTACAGGGTTTTTCGATCGCTTTGGTTCACCAAATAAGAGGTGAATTTTGTGGCCCTGAAGTGTGGAGAATAGGAGCAGAATCCTAAACCTAATGCCATAGCTCTTTGACAACTGCCTTTTTTCAATGCTTTCATTTGTGAAAGAAAAAGCCATCGAGTCCTACATTTTCAATAAGTCCCATTTCTGGCTTAGAATTTTCAATATACCACTAGAGCTTATGGATCCCCAAATAGCCTTGGAGACGGCAAAAGTCATAGGAGATTTAGTGGCAATTGATTGGAAGGATAGGGATGGTGGATGGACGATGTTCATTAGGATAAAAGTTCTGATGATATCTCAAAGCTTTTGAGACGGATTGTAAAGCTTGTCGACGGAGATGGGGTTGATATTACTTATGCTATAAAGTACGAAAGACTCCCAGATTTCTGTTTTCTATGTGGAGTGATTGGTCATAAGAAGGATGAATGCCAGGATAAGTATGGTTTGAGGGATGTTAATGAACTAAGCCCGCAATATGGTAATTGGCTAAGGGCCACGATAATACCCCCAAGTCAAGGTAGGGGAAATTGGCGAAACGGTGTAGAAGTTTTACCAAAGAAAGTCGCAATGTTTGAAGACAAAGAAGTGATCAATTCGAAAACAATAAAGGAGAGCGGGCAAATAGTCCAAAAGGGTAGAGACAGGGGATGTGAGGAGGAAGTCACGTCTACTTCCTCAGCTGAAAGAAGGTTTCAAAGACACATGCGGGATGGTTTGGTAAGGTTTAAAAGCAAAAGAAAGAGATCGATGGGGTCAAATTGAGATAACATGGAGGAGAGCCCAACTAAAATGGTTAAGAGAAGATTGATGGATTGTATTTCACCTAGCAAGGCGGTGGCTGGCGATCAGCCTCGCTAGGAGCCATGAAGGTCATGTATTGGAACTGTCGGGGGTTGGAGAACCTTACAAAAGTTCGCGAGTTAAAGCAACTTATTGTTGCTAACGTCCTCAATATCATTTTTTTGAGTGAGACTAAAATTAAAGCTAATAACATCTCTCGTGTTAGTTTTATACAGGATGCATGGTTGCCTGGCAGTCAATGCGAAAGGAAAGAGTGGGGGTTTAGCTTTGATGTGGAGGGATGGGGCGAAGGTGACGATTCAAAGCTACTCCAAGTTTCATGTTGATTCGTTGGTTGAACTGGAAGACGGGAAGAACCTCAGATTTACGGGTTTCTATGGTCACTCTGATCCGGTTGTGAGAAACCAAGCATGGGATATGTTGAGAAGAATCAAAACCAATGCTAAGGAGGGAGGGATGGTGGGTGGAGATTTCAATGCCATCCTTAACGAGGCTGAGAATGAAGGTGGAAAGAGGAAATCCAAGGTTGCTATGGAAGTGTAATAACCCAAATTCTATGGGCACCGAAAAAGTGAGTTTAGGGCCTCCGTCCTAGGAAAGCGAGTCAGTAAATATTTATTAAAAATATTTTGAAGCTACTATAGGTTGAATTAGATTTTGATAAGTGAATTTAGTTTAATTTAAAGTAGTTAGGAAAAAAAGGATCAAATTGAATAAAGAGTGAAAGTTTAATTATAGATTAAAAGAAAGTAAAAGGATCAAAATGGCAAATATGCCATTTAGCATAAGATGAGGTGGCATATGAAATAAAAATCTAAGATTTTACTTAAATTTTAATTATAATATATATATATATATATAAAGTAAATAGAAAAGGAACAAAACAAAAATATATATATATATATATAAAGTAAATAGAAAAGGAACAAAACAAAAAGAAAAAAAAAGAGAGCATACGAAGCAGGGAAAGGAAGGAAAGAAAAGAAAAAGGAAAAATTAGGGATTTAAAGCTTGAAGTTTAAATTGCAAACAAGGAAACCGAGACGTCTAATACGAAGGGGAAGGAAAAAGTGATCGAGGAGTAGCTTGAGAAAATATCGGTTTGTATTATCATAATTCAAGTTATTTATTATTATATGTTTAATTTCAATGTATGTGTATGGATAATGAAATTTAGGTAAGTATTGATATTTGAATTGGAAGTGATTTGAATTGTGGATTTAAGATTGAGATTGAATTGATAATATGTATGAATAGAATTTGGTTGATTGTGATCATTTGAAAGAGAAAGAGAAATTGATATTTGAACCAATACCTATTAACTAGTCGGTGAGTCGGATACAATTGGCATGCCATAGGATTGGAAGAGTTCGGGGATACTTGACCTCGAGTCGATGAGACCTTTGGGTGTCACTATATTTCTTCGGATAGTTTTGATGAGGTCTTTGGTACCAACTTTCTTCGGCTCTGCCGATGAGACACTGGGTGTCACTATATTGCTTCGAACTATCCGATGAGGCACTGGGTGCCAATCTGGTGTGTTTGGTTGGATCCGAGTATCCGCCAAAGTCCGAGTCATGTTAATAGGGGTAATTGTGTGAAATGAGAAAATCAAATGAATTTGATTATTTGAACCTCTGAATGAATAGTTAAAGAGATATTGTGAAATGAAATTATGCTATGTAATTGAAGGCATGAATCAAAGTTCATGAATGGTTCCTATTGAAATGTGAATTGAGTAGTTATATATGAATGAGAGATGAACCAAAGGTTCATGAACAATTAGAATTCTATGGATGAGATATTAATTCAAATATTAAATTATTAACGATTTGTTTTCCATGTTTCGATATTTGATCATTGTTATAAATTGTTAGTAGAGTTTCCGATCCGGTCCATCATGAGTTAGTAGAGTTTCGATCCGGATCCAAATCAAACCCGACTCCAACAAGAGGATTTTGGTGATGAAATTCTTTCTTTTGATAAGTGGCATGTACTAGATAGTTATATGAATTATAAACATATATATATACTTAAGTTAAATGATTTTGGTTGTATTTAAATGATTATAATATTTTGGATGAGAAAATGATATAAAGTTATAAAATGATAAATTACTATTGGTTGTTTTGGTGCGAATTTACTGAGGATTTAGGTGAAAATAAGCGAAATCTTTAGAAATTTTTATAAAAAAATTACGAAAAATTTTCTAGAATGATTGAACAAGTTTCATTTTACTTTTATTATATGCTTTGAGCATTGAGAGTCCGATATAGGGATTTAATTATTAAATTATACTATGAATGCTATTTTATTTGTAAGTGATTAGTAAATTGTCTGATATGTTCGGTAATACCTTGTAACCCTGTTTCGGAGACGGTTTAGGGTTAGGGGGTATTACAATTTTATTGGTATCAGAGCTTATCAGGTTTAGTCAATTCTCAGGCCAATTTGAGCTCGGAAGTGAGTTTAGTAGCACATGCCACTTTTGAATTAAAAATTGAGTCGGGAATTTTGGATGCTGACCTATTTATTTATTTTTGTTTTATAGATTAAAGATGTCGATAAACACATTGATGATATAAATGAAGAAATGTTCACTTTGGAGATGAAGAATCATATGATTTAGATGAAATCGAGTCACTACACCTAGTGTAAATCCGATCGAAATCACCTCCCAATGTAGAAAGAGAGAACATTAGGAGAGAGATGAAAAGGTAGAAATGATTATGATGTAGTAAGGGTTTTAAGCGATGCTCTTCAATGAATAGCGAGTCTATACCTGCTACCACATCTATACTGTTCCTAGGCGGGCCCTATTAAAGAACTAAGAAAATACGGTGCCACGTAATTTTGGGTCCGAAAGGAGTTGATCCGTCTCAGAATGAAAAGCGGATGGAGGCAACAAAAGAATTTTCTGAAGATTAGAATGTACGTCATGAGAAAGCCTATTATATCTGTATCTTTATTACGAGGTGAGGCATATCTATGGTGGGAATCAGAATCGGACATTTACCTGGTGATCGGGTAACATGGGATCTATTCAAAAGAATTTCAAAAGAAGTATATTGGGGATATGTATATGGAAGACAAGAAACAAGAATTTTGATGCTTAAACAAGGTGAAATGCATGAGTGGATTATGAATGGGAGTTCTCAAGACTTGGTAGATATGCATCGAGTTTGTACCAACTGAAGCCGATAGTTGTAAAAAGATTCCTACGGGATTAAGGGATGAAATAAAAGCGCAATTGGTGTCCCAATGAATCACTTGAATTTGTTGATCGATCGAAGCGGGCCAAGATGGTAGAGCAAGTCATGGGACTAGACAAAAGCACAAGCCTTAAAATCGGTTGGGAAGCGTCAGAACTATGAGTTCGAATCCTTCATTTAAAAGATCTCGAGATTCTAGAGGTGGATGGAGATCTAGTTTAGAACAGATAGAGGAGACAAAATTGGGAAAAACAAACTACGGTGTTCTACGGTAGTGTAAGAGGTCTATCTCGAAATAAAAATTTGATTATCGAGACTTGTGGGAAGAAACATAGAGGAGAATGTTGGAAATTAGCTAGAGGCTGTTTTCGATGTGGTTTTAAAGATCATTTCATCAGAGACTGTTCGAAGACTAATAGTGCTACACCTATGATATCACAGAGATCAGTATCTACAGCTAGAGGTAGAGGATCGACCAGAGGTGGACCAGTATCTAGAGGAGGAGGTACGAGAAGAGGGAGTGATATAGTGACCCAGCAGTCTGAAGCTAGAGTACCGGCCAGAGCTTATGTAGTTAGAGCCGGGAAGATGGCGATGCACATGATGTTGTAATGTATATTTTACTATATTCGAGCTGTTTATGCTTTGATTGACCACGGATCTTCACATTCATATATAAATTCGAAGTTGGTTGAATTGGGAAAATTTGAATCTAAAATGTCTAGTGTAACAATAGAAGTGTCAAGTTCGTTAGGGCAAACAATAATAGTAAATCAAGTATGTCCGAGATGTCTGTTGAAAATTCAGAATGAAACTTTTCCAGTTGATTTGTTGATTATGCCATTTGGAGATTTTGATATAATATTGGGTATGTATTGGTTGTCTGAACATGGTGTGATTTTGGACTGTTATAAGAAGAAATTCAACATTCAGACCAATGATGGTAACAATATTGAGACCAAGGGGATTCGGAATAGTGGGCCAACACGTGTTATCTCAGCAATGAAGGTTAATAAGTTTTTACAGCAGGGTTGTACAGCATACTTAGCTTATGTTATTAATTCAGATTCAGTTAGTAGCCAATGCAGTAAAATTAAAACAGTTTGCGAGTTTCCAGACGTATTTCCTGAAGAGTTACCAGGCTTGCCACCAGACAGAGAAGTTGAATTTGCTATTGAAGTGTATCTAGGTACGAGTCCAATTTCTATGCCTCCATACCGTATGTCGCCCATTGAACTGAAAGAGTTAAAGATACAATTACAAGATTTGTTAAATCGTGGATTTATTAGACCGAGTATTTCACCATGGGGAGCTCCAGTGCTATTTGTTAAAAAGAAAAATGGCTCGATGCGACTTTGTATTGATTATAGACAGTTAAATAAGGTAACAATCAAGAATAAGTATCCACTTCCCCGCATTGATGATTTATTTGATCAGTTGAAAGGAGCTACTGTATTTTCAAAGATTGATCTCCGATCGGGCTACTATCAATTACGGGTAAAGAATGTAACACCCTTACCCGAGACCATTTTCAAAGATTACTAGACTTAACTTACTAGTTCGGGGCATAAAAGTTTAAAACTGTCCATCTGCGTCATGTTCACTAAATCAATTATAACTCAAGTTACAAAACTCAAAATCTAGATCCGTAAGCATAAAGCTTAGTAAGTTTACATGTAAATAAATAGCAACATTCTTAATGAATTATCTTATGTTTTTCTTATCAAGATCACTTAAACTTTTAACTCAATATACTTAAAACTTGTATACTTGCTTTACCTTTTAACATGAATTTATCTTACCTTACCTTTTTAGCTTGAACTTGTCTTACCTTTACTTTGGAATACTCCTTGAATTTTCCCGTTGAACCACTTGGAATACTAAGGATACGTGGTACCTTTCCTTATGAAACTTAACCATTGCCATGTCTTGACATGGTCTTACGTGGTATCCTTGCCTTATGAACTCACCAATGCCATGCCTTGGCATGGTCTTATGCCTTGGCATGGTCTTACATGGGACCTTTGCCTTATAGTAACATATCAATGCCATGTCTTGACATGGTCTTACATGATTTCCTTAAACCCTAATGTCATGACATTTGTATCCTACACATTCCTAAGGTTCAACAGGAACTTTTCGAGATAACTTTTCCGTCAATTCATACTTGAGTTTTAAATAATAAATTTACAGAATAAATATGTAAATACTGGAATTTAACAGTATTAAATATAAAATAATAGAATATTGCATTTATTTACCGCAAACTTACCTCGAAACAAAATACGATCAACTATATCGATTTAGTCCTCTATCTTTTTCTTTCCTCGATCTAACTCTGGATTTCGTTCTTCTTGATCTATAATAGAAAATTTAGCTTATTTAATACTCACATTCATCAAAACAGTCCTTAACTCTTAACTTTGGCAAAATTACAATTTTGCCCTAAACTTTACATATTTACACATTTGCCCCAAAGCTGGAAATTAAACTTTATCCCTTATTCTTATGTTTTATGACATGCTGATCATTTTTCCTTCTATGGCAACATCAAATTCTCACTCTAACTTGTACTTATGAACATTAGGTATTTTTACCGATTAAGTAGCTTTTACTCGTTTTCACTTAAAATCACTTAGCAAAAGTTGTTTAACATTTAAGCATGAAATTAATAAAATTTCTTATCAATACTCTAACACATGTATTTAATCACTCGATAAATCATAATAATTAATCATAAAAAATGTGATGTATCAAAACTATTCCGTTTAGGCCCTATTTGGGATGTTTAAATACGAGATATGGTCACTATGAATTTTAGTAATGCCATTTGGGTTGACTAACGCTTCATTGCTTTTATGGATTTGATGAACCGTATTTTTCAGCCATATTTGGATCAGTTTGTGGTAGTTTTCATTGATGATGTACTGGTCTATTCTAAATTAGAGTCAGAACATGATCAACATCTTAGAATTGTACTACAGATATTACGAGAGAAGCAGTTGTATGGAAAACTTAGTAAATGTGAGTTTTGGTTATCATAGGTTGTATTTTTGGGACATATGGTATCAGCAGATGGAATTAGAGTTGATCAGAAAAATTGAAGCAATTGTTCAATGGAAAGTACCAAAGAATGTGTCGAAGTCACGTAGTTTTCTTGGTTTAGCCGGGTATTCTGAGAAGATTTGTGAATGGATTTTCAAAGATAGCTTTGCCAATGACTAAATTACTACGGAAGAATGTTCCTTTTATACGGGATGATTAGTGTCGGAAGAGCTTTGATATGTTGAAGCAAATGTTAACCGAGGCACCGGTTTGACATTACGAATCGGGTAAGGATTTTGTATTATCTGATGATGCTTCTTTGAATGGTGCAGGTTGTGTTCGATGCGGGATGGGAAGGTAATAGCCTATGCATCTAGAGCAGTTGAAACCACACGAGCGTAATTATCCGACTCATGACTTGGAGTTGGCGATATAATTTTGCATTAAAGATTTGGAGGCATTATCTTTTGGTGAAAATGTTATATATATATCGATCATAAAAGTCTTAAATATCTTCTACCGCAAAAGGAGTTCAATTTGAGGCAGAGACGATGGATCGAGCTTTTGAAAGATTATGATTGTGTCATAGATTATCATCCGGGAAAGGCAAACGTAGTAGCTGATGCACTAAGTAGAAAAGCTGCAATAGAGTTAAGAGCAATGTTTGCACGGCTCAGTATCAGTGATGATGGGAGTCTTTTAGCTGAGTTGAGAATTAAGCCGGTAATGTTTGATCAGATCAAATCGATCAGATTGAAAGATGATAAGTTGTTGAAGAAGAGAGATGGTATTGAGTGGCCCGAGAGAAAATTTGATATTGATGATCAAGGTTGTTTGAGATTCCGTAATCAAATTTGTATTCCAGTTACTTCAGAACTTAAAGAGTTGATTCTTCGAGAAGCTCATGATAGTTTATTTGCTTTGCACCCTGGAGGTACGAAGATGTATCGAAATTTATGAGAGCTATACTGGTGGCCTGGAATGAAAAGAGATATAGTTGAGTATGTTGGTAAATGTTTGACATGTTAGCGGGTAAAAGCGGAACATCAGGTATCAACAGGTTTACTTCAGCCTATTAATATTCCAGAATGGAAATGGGATCGAATCACAATGGATTTTGTTACAGGATTACCGTTGTCAACAAACAAAAGAATGCTATTTGGGTGATAGTTGATCGACACTAAGTCTCGCTCACTTTATAGCGATCGAGGCGATTGGTCTCTACAGAAGTTGGCTTAGATCTATATTAGGGAAATAGTGAGACTGTATGGTATTCCTGTATCTATTATTTCAGACCGAGATCCGCGATTTACATCAAGATTTTAGAGACAATTACAAGGTTCTCTAGGTACCAGACTTAATTTCAGCACTGCATTTCATCCGCAAACTGACGGGCAATCTGAACGAGTAATTCAAATATTAGAAGATATGTTTGGGCTTGCATTATTAATTTTGAATCAGGTTGGGAACGTTATCTACCCTTAGCTGAATTTGTGTATAATAATAGTTTTCAATCAAGTATTCAAATGGCTCCGTATGAAGCATTGTATGGGCGGAGATGTAGATCACCTGTGTGTTGGACCGAATTAAATGAAAGAAAAATAATCGGGCCTGAGTTGATCCAAGAAATAGAAGGAATAGTAAAAAAGATACAAGAGAAATTAAAAGTAGCTTTTGATAGGCGAAGTCTTATCTTGATTTGAAGCGGCGAGATATTGAATATTCATTGGTGACAAGGTATTTCTTAAAGTCTCTCCTTGGAAGAAAGTATTGAGATTTAAGGAAAGGAAAGTTAAGTCCTCGTTATATCGGGCCATATGAAATAGTAGAAGCGAGTTGGACCGGTAGCTTATCGTCGGCTTTACCTCGAATTACGTGAAGATTCATGATGTTTTCATGTTTGATGCTTGAAGATATAGATCGAGATCCTTCTCATGTTATCTCTCTGAAATTATTGAGATTCAACTAGATTTGTCTTATGAAGAAGAACCGGTTGAGATTCTATACGAGAAATAAAAGAATTAAGAAATAAAAGGTTCCTCTAGTGAAAGTGTTATGGAGAAGTCATAGTGTGGAAGAAGCAACATGGGAACCTGAAGAAACTATGAGAGCACAGTACCCCCATCTATTTTCAGGTAAATTTCGAGGACGAAATTTATTAAGGGGGGAAGAATTGTAATAACCCAAATTCTATGGGCACCAACAAAGTGAGTTTAGGGCCTCCGTCCTTGGAAAACGAGTCCGTAAATATTTATTAAAAATATTTACGAAGCTAGTATAGGTTGAATTAGATTTTTGATAAGTGAATTTAGTTTAATTTAAAGTAGTTAGGAAAAAAATGATCAAATTGAATAAAGAGTGAAAGTTTAATTATAGATTAAAAGAAAGTAAAAAGGGTCAAAATGGCAAATATGCCATTTAGCATAAGATGAGGCGGCATATGAAATAAAAATCTAAGATTTTACTTAAATTTTAATTATAATATATATATATATATATATATAAAGTAAATAGAAAAGGAACAAAACAAAGAAACAGAAAAAAAAAAACAGAGAGCATACGAAACAGGGGAAAGGAAGGAAAGAAAAGAAAAAGGAAAAATTAGGGATTTAAAGCTTGAAGTTTAAATTGCAAACAAGGAAACCGAGACGTCTAATATGAAGGGGAAGGAAAAAGTGATCGAGGAGTAGCTCGAGAAAATATCGGTTTGTATTATCATAATTCAAGTTATTTATTATTATATGTTTAATTTCAATGTATGTGTATGGAAAATGAAATTTAGGTAAGTATTGATATTTGAATTGGAAGTGATTTGAATTGTGGATTTGAGATTGAGATTGAATTGATAATATGTATGAATAGAATTTGGTTGATTGTGATCATTTGAAAGAGAAAGAGAAATTGATATTTAAACTAATACCCTATTAACTAGTCGGGCTGAGTCGGATACAATTGGCATGCCATAGGATTGGAAGAGTTCAAGGATACTTCGACCTCGAGTCGATGAGACACTGGGTGTCACTATATTTCTTCGGATAGTTTTGATGAGGTACTGGGTACCAACTTTCTTCGGCTCTGCCGATGAGACACTGGGTGTCACTATATTGCTTCGAACTATCCGATGAGGCACTGGTGCCAATCTGGTGTGTTTGGTTGGATCCGAGTATCCGCCAAAGTCCGAGTCATGTTAATAGGGGTAATTGTGTGAAATGAGCAAATCAAATGAATTTGATTATTTGAACCTCTGAATGAATAGTTAAAGAGATATTGTGAAATGAAATTATGCTATGTAATTGAAGGCATGAATCAAAGTTCATGAATGGTTCCTATTGAAATGTGAATTGAGTAGTTATATGTGATTGAGAGATGAACCAAAGGTTCATGAACAATTAGAATTCTATGGATGAGATATTAATTCAAATATTAAATTGTTACATTGGAAATATAATAACTTAATATAATTATATGTATAATGTGTTATTTATCTAAGTATGTTTACTATATTTGATCATTGTTATAAATTGAATTATGATAATACCTTTGAGTAATTCCAATACTCGTGTAGACGGTTTGTTTTCCATATGCGAGTTAGTAGAGTTTACGATCCGGTCCGACATCCAAATCAAACCCGACTCAACAAGAGGATTTTGGTGATGAAATTCTTTCTTTTGATAAGTGGCATGTACTAGATAGTTATATGAATTATAAACATATATATACTTAAGTTAAATGATTTTGGTTGTATTTAAATGATTATAATGTTTTGGATGAGGAAAATGATATAAAGTTATAAAATGATAAATTAGTATTGGTTGTTTTGGTGCGAATTTACGAGGATTTAGGTGAAAATAAGCGAAATCTTAAAATTTTATAAAAAAAATTACGAAAAATTTTCTAGAATGATTGAACAAGTTTCATTTTACTTTTATTATATGCTTTGGGCATTGAGAGTCCGATATAGGGATTTAATTATTAAATTATACTATGAATGCTATTTTATTTGTAAGTGATTAGTAAATTGTCTGATATGTTCGGTAATACCTTGTAACCCTATTTCGGCGACGGTTTAGGGTTAGGGGGTGTTACAAGAAGAGTTTGGTGAGCTTCTGGAGGAATTGACTTTGGTTGATATTAAAACTAGGGTTGGTTGGTTCACGTGGTGCAACAATAGGGAAGGGTCGGGTCTTGTTAAGGAGATCCTCGACAGATTTCTTATGTTGGAAGATATTGTTAAAATTATGCCTTTCATTGATACTATAGTGGTTCGCTAGTCTAAGTCCGACCATGATGTTATCCTTATGAACACCATTGGGAACAAACCGAAGGTGAGATGCAATGATCCTAAATAATGGTTTAGGTACGATACGTGCTGGCCAAAAGAGAAGGAAGCATCGGATATCATTAATATCGTTTGGTCCAAAAGGGAGAGGAACTTTACAGATAAGGTTGAGGACGTTAGGGAGAAGTTGGGGCATTGGCAGTTTAATCGTTTCAAAAACATGCGGAGAAAGATCAATGCCCTGGATAGGAAAATTTGTTCCTTAATGGATGGCCCTTGCAACATGAATACGTCGAGGCTCCTTAAGTCAGCAAGAGGAAAGCTAGGTCATCTTTATGATATTGAGGAGAAGTACTGGGTGCAAAGAGCTCGCACCCAGTGGCTTAGAGAAGGGGACCGCAATACTTGTTACTTTCACGTTCGAGCTACGATTCGCAAGAAGACAAATAGTATTGATAAACTCAAGGATTCTGAGGGAACGTGGCATGAAGATAGCTCGATGATTTGCAACGTGGCTTGGAGTTACTTTAATAACCTTTCAAGTGCTCTCTTGACCGTAATGATGAGTGTGACTTACACTTTATTCCTTGCTGTATCACGGATATCATGAACAAGAATCTCAACAAAGAGTTTACTGACGAGGAGATTTTGATGGCGTTCAAATAGATGGATCCTAGGAAGGTTCGGGTATAGATGGGATCCCTAAGAGCTTTTTTAAAGATCATTGGCAGACTGTGGGAAAAAACTCCTTAATTTTTGTCATGAAGTGTTGCGGATACTGAAAAATTTCAAAAAATCAATGAAACCCTTCTCGTTTTCATTCTGCAGGTTAATAATCCATACGAAATGTCTAACTTCTGTCCTATTAGTCTATGCAGGGTCATCTATAAAATCATCTCAAAGGTGTTGGCTAATCGACTCAAAGAAACTCTTCCTATGTGTATTAGTGAGAACCAATGCGCATTTGTGCCTGGACGTATAATTCATGACACTGTTCTGATTGCACACGAGCTTATCCATTACCTTCGAAGTTTCAAAAATGGCCCAAATAAAGGTTGCACGGTCAAGATCGACATGAGCAAGGCCTATGACCGGATAGAATGGCATTTTCTCGAAAGAGTCATGTTAAAGCTTGGTTTTTCGAGTGGTTGGGTCTATAAAATTATGAGCTGCATCCGTACGGTTAATTACAAAGTCAAATGCAATTCATACCTTACTGATGTTATCATTCCGAAAAGGGGCCTTCGCCAAGGGGATCCTTTATCCCCCTACCTTTTTCTTTTTTGTATGGATGCCCTATCACGTATACTTCTGGATGCCCAAGATAATAAAAAAATCAAAGGCATTCAGGCAAGCAAGGATAGGCCTAGAATAAACCACCTATTTTTCACTGATGATGCTCTTCTTTTTGTCAGAAACGGTCAAAAGAAAGTGGAGGCGTGCATGCAGATCCTAAACAATTTCATCAGGATGTCAGGTCAGAGTATTAATATGGACAAATCTATGGTTTGCTTCAGCCCCAAAACCCCTATGGCTTAAAGAGATGCTGCGAATGAAATCTTCCGGATGAAGGTGGTGGACAACTTCGATAGCTATTTGGGGCTGCCGATCCCGGTTGGAAAAAAAAGTCCGATGCCTTTAAGAATATTGTGAACCGCACGGCTAGCAGGATCAACAGCTGGTCAAAACGCTTGTTATCTAGCGCTGGGAATGAGGTGTTCGTCAAGTCTATCATCCAGGCGATACCAACTTATGCTTTTTCCGTGTTTCTTGCCCCGAAATATGTGATCGAGGAAATTCAATCCATGATTAGGCACATATGGTGGGAAGCGAGGAGAAGAACAGGGGGTGGAGTAGGTTGGCATGGGACCGTTTGTGCTATCCTAAAGGTATGGGGGTCTCGGCTTTAGGGATCTCTATCTTTTTAATGTGGCTCTCTTAAGGCGGCAGGTTTGACGTCTTTTAAACTATAAGGACACGTTATGCTACAAGGTTCTCAGTGCAAAGTATTTCCCGAATTGGGACATATTCCATCCCAAGCTTATAGATAAATGTCTTTTTACTTGGTTGAGCATCTCCAATATGGCTTGCACTTTGAGTGAGGGCTTCGGGTGGAGTGTGGGAGATGGCAAGAGTATTGATATTTGGAGGGACAACTGGGGGTTTGAGGGTCTGACGGGCTTATCTATCCGGTTAGGGATAGGGTTGGTGCCGGAGAATAAAGTTTTCGAGTTAATCGATGTGAACAAAGAGGGGTGAAGAGAATATTGGATCCTTGACTTATACGGGGAAAGCTTGAAAGACCAAATCTGTAAAATTGCCATTTCTCATGATGGCCATGCTGATCATCGTATTTGGTTTCATAACCGCTATAGTTTTTTCTCGACCAAAATGGCCTATTCCTGGTTGATGTTGAAGGGTGCTGGTTTCGGTCCTCACCGCTACTTTTGGAGATTGATATGGAAGTTGAAAACCCTCTCCAAGATTCGCATTTTTTGCTGGAAGCTTGGCCATGAGATCCTGCCGACTTACGATAAAATCGCTAGCATCAGGAGGGACTTCAATAGCTCTTGCCCAAGATGTGGGAATGACCGGGAGACTCTTATCCATGTTATGAAGGAGTGCCTTTTGGCTCGGGCAGTGCTAGAGTTTGAGGGGCTTAACAACAAATTGCTTGACGAGAAGTTCAGCCGATGCATAGACTGGATCGAGGAGGCGATGCGCATTCTGGATAAGAAGGCTATGGCTGATTTTATTACTGTTCCTTGGAATATTTGGAATAGTAAGAACAATAGAGTCTTTAAGGGCGTTGATGATGATACGAGAGCCATCTGGGAAAGAGCTTCATGCCTTAGCCACGACTTTTGGATTTTCAATATGATAGAGAAACCTTTGCTGCCGATCTCGAGCGTGAATAGCGGTTGGAAGAAACCTGAGAATGGAGTTATAAAGGTCAACTTTGACGCTGCGTTTCAGGAAAACCAAGCCTGTTTTGGCCTTATCACGAGAGACAACGACGACTTTGTGCTGGGGGGTCGCATGGGTACTTTGACCAAGGTTGTGAATGTCGAGTGGGCGGAAATTAAAGCCTTGGACGAGAGCATCAGATACTCGCGTTTGAAAGGCTGAAGCAGAGTGGCTTTTGGGACTGACTGTGCCAGTATTGTTAATCGGTTTAAAAAAAATGTTGATGTGACTGTTGTTGGTTCTTATATGCGGCACTTATGTACTTTAGCCGATGCTTTTCTGTTTTTCACTTTTAAATGGGTGCCTAGATCTTGTAATATGGCTGCGGATTTGTTATGTAAGCTGGTTAAAGAAAATCCTTGTAATGTGGATTTCAACGTGGATTACCCATTGGAAATTCATGATATTATTTTGAAAGATGCAATAAATTGAGTTGACCGTTTCGGGTCGTTTTTATCAAAAAAAAAAAAAAAGAACTGAAGACTCCAAGCTTTCAATTTTTTTTAAATTTTTAATATTTTTAATATTTTAATAATTTATTATAAAAATTTAAATAATTTTTAGAGATTTTTGATAAACTAAAATTATAAATACTAAAAAATCAAGTATCGAAAAGAAATTAAATCTGAATTTAAGTTATAAAATATGTTTTCTATTTTAATTAAAATTAGATATGAAATATAACTCAATTGTTTGATAATTATAAAATTTAAATTATGAAAAAAATTATTTCAGAGTTTTATCTTTAGTTTTAAAATATTTCTCATTAATTTAAACAAATTCAAATTAAAAACCTAAAGTCTTTAAAAGAAGATATAATGTTAAAAATTAAATTAAATTAAAAATTCTCCGTAGTAAGTAGATCTGTATCATATTATCATTTTCTACATTTTATAAAAATAAATGTATTAGGTGATCTTTATTAGAGATTATAAAAGTGTTTTAAAAATATATTGAAAATATTAACTTTCATTTGATTTAAATTTCTTAACAAATTATTAAATAAATGCCTAAATTGAAAAAAGCTTTTGAATGCTCAAAATAAAAATGTACGGAGTGATTAATGGTATAATTTACTAAATTCCTTTTAATATTTAAAAAAGTGATAAATTTTAAAATTACACATGAATATTGATTTAATGTACAATTTGATACATAAATTTTAATTTGAGGCAATTACACACATGAATTTTTATTAGTGCTCAAATATATATAATGTTAATTCAATTATATACATATTTAAACAATAAATATTAATTTATTTTTATATATAAATATAATTATTTGTACATACAATATATAAATATAAAATGATGCTATACTATATAAATTATAAATTTAATTAAATCAAATCAAAATTTTATCAAAATTATATATAAAGTTTTTCTTTTAAGAGAAATTCATAAGACCATACAATTCAGGGAAGAAAATAACAAAAGCTTCGGTATCAATAGAGCATTATGGCACGTTGATAATCGACTCTGTCACAACTCAAGCACAACATATTAAAAGTGATTGCAAGCACTTAATACAATAAAAAAAATCAACCCTGAATGGTTCAAAGTGGCAGACATAAATCAGTAAAAGAACTGAGCATCTACCAAACTAAAAGGAACAGCGATAAATTAACCCTAAAATTACTCACAAAAACAAGAATAGATGCATAAGCAATATTACATGCATAATGAAGACTAAATGGCATACTACAAAAGTAGACAAAAATTTCAAAGAGTGAAAACATATTAAATAATGGAAAAACAAATGAGAAAACATATAAAATTTAAAATAACATGAGTTTAAACTGACTAATGAAATTATTTATTATTTTAAAACTCTCAAAATAGAAACAGACTAAAAAGTCAATAAAAAATTACCCACTTTCTAAAAGAAAGTCTCGTTGATCAGTGGTGTTTCAACAATGATATGCATTATTATCTCTCCATCATAAATTGTGAAGATAATAAAAATACTCACAAAATATATTTGTAAACTAAAAGAGAGAAAAGAGGCTTAAAGTGAATGAAAAAAAAAAAAAAAAAAAAAAGGAGGAGGAAAATGCATACAGCAGATACCGCAGACTAACAATATCGCTAGACAAAAACAAAAAGAATCAAAAGATTTGGAAAAAAAAAATTCAGGGTTTTTTTTACTTATATATAAAGTTAAATAAAATCAAATTTTAGTATAATGTAATTTTTATTTAAAAATTAAGTATAGTATTACAAATTTGACCATAGTTTTGAGATTTTTATGTTTCGTCCCCCTTTCCATCACTTTCGCGGGCGACCACATTGTTTAGAGACTACTTACTGATGGCTTCTCGATTATTCGCGACTGCGACAGAGAAAATCAAGCCGGCGGCGATAAGGCGGCAAGCGCTGTCTTTGACCCAAGCAGCTGCCCCTAGAATTCGTCACCTTCTTCAACAGCTCAATAGACTATTCCTTGATTGGGTGTTGAGGCTCGCGGCTGGAACCGCTTATTCTACACCCTCAATTACGCCGGTTCGTCTCATATTCTTAGTGTTCCGAAATGAATTAATATTTTGGAAAATTATTTATTTTTATTTTACGGAATTGACTGATAGATGAGAAAGGAAAATTCGATGACATTGTTGAGGACAAGGGCGTGAAAATACCAATTGATTCTAAAGCTTTGATGCATGTGATTGGAACCAAGATGGTTTTTGATGATGATAAACTCAGTACTTCTAACTCCAATCTTATCGGAGCTTTATTTTTGTGTTTTTCACATCATTTTTGGCTCATTCGCTAGCTAAATATTGTAGCTTTGTATGGTTAATTAGCAGTGATTACCAGATTGAATAATTGTATTTAAAGCACTAACACTTGGCCAATTAGTAGGAAAAGACCTATTTCCGACTATTGTTATAGATACTGTTGTCCTGACAGTTCAACACATGCCAGAAGAACATAAAAGATTGAAAATACCCCTACCCGGCATATGCGTGGGCCTAATATTTCTGACTATTTTGACTGCATGGCTCATCCTGTCTGTCATCGTTTCTTTTGTGAGTAATAATTCATTCCTACGACGGCTACTTACTATAGCCATTCTCCCCACTCTCCATCCACCTCCCCTGTGTATCCTTCTTGCGGTTGCTCAGAGTGCTTTCATGGACATAGGTTCCTGTGGGAAGAAAATTATTTCTGTTAGCAGATCCCTTAACTGAATTTTGTAATTATCTGGGATGTTGCTCGTAGCGAAGTTTTGCTCACTGCATTTGGCATGTCTATGCATCAATCTCAATGCATTCTGTTACAGAGCAGGCTTTTGTAACTATTGTTGATTTTCTGCACCTTTTTGTTATGAAGGCCAGTGCGTTTTGATTTGTATTCAACCTTATTTTCACAGGTCTGAATTTGTTTTTATTAACCCAAACTCTAAAGGTCAGTGTGGTTACGGTAAATCTTTCATGACAACAGCTGGTGTTAGTGGTGAAGCTGCTAAACAGGGTGGTAGTTAAGGATTCCAGGGAGCTCTTAAAGTTTCCCCTAACTGATTGTACGAGTATAGGTAGTGCATAAATTCACGTATTTTGCATGGTAGATGCCATCATTTTGTACATACCAGTTCATTCTTTTTATGTAATTGTTGTATTGATGGGGTTCTTTTTATATTGCAGCAATAACTAATATTCTTGGCTAAAATGCAAACTTATAGGTATGTTCCATCAACTCCTTGTAAATGATAGCACTTGGCGTAGTTCAATGAACATTTTTATAGTTACAACATTATAATTTATGTGGATCATGCTATGATATGTTGCCTATGGTTCAGTCACTATCAATTTGCAAAGCCAAGTAGTGGCATTTAGTTGTTGGGATTCTAGGGTTCTATGATAAACTATTATGATTGCTAATGTTTAGTAATGGGAATTGCCAAATACCACCTCCATTTAAGCCGTCTTCAAGGCTGTTTTGACTGAACAAATCTTTGATATGCCATTTGATTATTCATAATGACTGCAGCCAATGTATTGTAAGATGAAGACTGTCTTAGGTGTCTGAATAGATATTTGTAAGAATTGAAACTCCAGGCCACGTGTTCTATTTTCTTGTTCCTTTGTATTCCTGGCAGTGACATATTTTTGCTTTACAGTGGACAACTCAGACTTCTCATTATTCTTAGTTTTTCTCTAGCTTTCCGGGCTTTTGCTTGTGTTTTCGTTTTCCATTCCTCAAAGCACTGAAAAAAAAAATTAGGAAGAAACAAAGCAAAGAGTAAATCATGTATAGAATTTTCTAACTAATTGGGTGCAAATTATTGCCATTAACATGAATGCCTTTACCTGCTGCTTTCTTTTCCTCTCGAGTTCTGCCTGTTATGTTATTGATACAAGTAAAATGAGAGTAAAATTATTCGAATGATAGATGATAAAAGCTTCATGAAAATCATCAATTTTAATGAAAATGAATAAAACCAATGATGTTTACCAGAGCCTGCTTAAGGTGGGTATTTTCTTGTTTCAATTGATTCAATTCAGCTTCTAGCTCAACTGTGTATGCCTGTAAAAACCAAACCAACCTTGTAAGAAATGGGTACTTCTAGTCATATTTTAATTTCTCCAATAACCTGTTGCTGGTATAACAAAAACTTCGAAATTGTCAATTAAAACCATCAAGCATGTGTATTCTAATTCTTAAAATTGTCGGGTCCACTTGGATAGAGAAAAGATTAAAGCAAAGAGTTGTATCCTACATTGTAGTAATCTAATTGACGCTTGTCGTTGTTTGTAACTGTTAGGCACTTAGGCCAAGGCACCAGTAAAATTGTGATAATGGGAAACCGGTTTCGACACATTTAACTGTATGCATTTACTTCAGCAAATGGTATAACTCTCAATTCATTATACCTGTTTTCTAGCTCTAGACCTTGCAGCTGACTCTCTGTTCTTAATCATCCTACGTTGCCTTCTCTCGACCACCTTCTCTATTGGACCATCGATGATCCTTTGCCTTCCTCGTACCGCAACTATCTCCATCCCGAATTGTGAAGCTGCATTATCAACTTGACTGGTACAAAGCCTTTCCGATGAGACTGGACTCACTGGAGCCACCCCTCCGATTGTCTTTCCCGGTCCATAGCCACCACCACCAGTTACCTTCCCATTATAAATAACCGTTGTTAGTGGTGGCGCAGCTGGCTGGTAGGCCCCACCAGTCTTACCATCATTCAAACCTGGAGGCATTGTCTGGTATGCAGTCCCACTAAAGCCAACAGGCCTGGAAACAAAACCTGGACTAACCGTAGGGTTATTGCCTGTTTGATACAACCCGTATTTTGGTGGCTGATGATGTGGTGAAGGCAGTACCGATGGTGGTTGTGGTGGCATGCATTGTTCCCTTACTACTCCTGCTTTGATCAAGAAATCCTCCAAGGTCATCTCACCAAAAGTCGGCTGCCGCTGAGTACTGGCATTCTCATCAGCATTTTGTACATTGCTATTGTTACTCTGCCCTTGTCCTTGCTGCCCTCTTTGTATCTCAGACCAAACTTCATCGACCGTCTTCCGGCACAGCGGTGCCGGAAGTGTAAGCGAGCTTTGCCTTGGCAGACTAGGCTGCTTAGCTATACCTTTACTGCTTGATGTTTCATTAAAAGACAAATGAACTTGATCGCTAACTTGTTTATTTGCAGAGTTGTTTTGATGATTGGTGTTGTTATTGTTGGAGTTGATAGCCTGGTTTTCTTCAGCGTTCCAGATGCTGGTAAGGAACTCGTCCATGTTCATGGACCCAAAGTTCTTCCCACCATCACACAGTGTATGCTGGAACTCATCAAGTGTTAGAGAATAAATTGAAGATTGTCTTCCAAGTTCTGAGAATGGGTGGTTCTTCTGCTGCTGATTTGCCCCTGCAATGGTGACTCAACCTCGCCGATCTCAGACTCGGAGACCACCATTCTTTTTTCTTTGTGACTAAAACCTGTTAATTCAGACCGAACAAAGAGAACAAAGAAAGAGAGCTTGAAAATCTTGTTCTAAACATTGAAAAACAAAATCAGATACTACCACTTTCTTACTTCTAGTTCTTAAATAACAAACCCTAAAGTTAAAATATTTCCTCTGTATTAGGATACTAATTATTCTTTTTCCATAATCCTAAGCATTCTTTTTGAAAAGAAAATATTAGCAATAGTATGTCCAAATCTTAATTTCATTTTATTTTGGCTGAACAAATCTTTAAATTTAATTCCAACTTGTTCCATATTCTTTAAGCTACCCTTGATACTGGCGAGGAGAGAGTGGATAAATGAGAGCCGTACAATGAAGTGATTCAATCTTAGTCAAAATGGTGGGCTACTTTCTTAAAGTCGAATATCGATATGGGTGGCGGAGGAGCAGATTAAATGCAAAAGAATCTTTCCGTTGTGGGAAAGATTATGGATGCAGGCATCATTTAGTTTAGTACCACTGAATACTAATGGTATCACTTTCTATTATTGCCCTAATAACAACTAAAACTCGGTTGGACTCAATCCAACTTAATTGAACAAAGCATTTTTAGTTGGACAAACAAATAACTTGTATAATCAGACGGACGTACTTTCGATTCAACAATTTAATCTGATCTGATCTAAAAAAAAAAAGTCAAAATTATCAAAGCTAGTTATGTAGCTAACTTACTCTAGTATATTATGGATCTGTATTTACCTTTAATAATTTTCTTTGGTATATTTGTATAATTAACCCATATGACATTTAGTTAAATGTAACACAAAACATTATTAACTACAACAGACGTGCATGGGATAGGCCATAGAACAAATTAGCTTCAAAAATTGAACTTCAATCAATATTAATAACACATTTCTTCTTGAATTGTCTACGATTCTTGAAGGCTTGAACCATGAAAACACCAAGAAAAAAGAAATATATGATAGATAAGTAAGTATGACATACCTGATTCCAACGAGGAAGAAGAAGATAATTTAGCTAAAAAAAAAGGGTTTAGTTTGGGAAGCTCTATGAAACCAACACTAAGTTGCTTTATACATATGTGTGTGTGTAATAAGACAAGGAATGATGAGTTGCAGATGTGGGTATATAAGAAGAAGATGAAAGCATTTGTTTGGATGAAGGAAGGTGGGGGTATATAAGTTTCCCGTGGGAGAGGAGTGGGGCCCAATGAAAGAGCAGCAAAGGCTATAAAGTCAATTCTAAATCAACCCTAACGCAGGCAGGAAGTTGAGAATAAAAACTGGGTGTCCCGAAATAGTAGTAGATGGGCGGCTGAGGCTTGATCTGATCGACACGTTTTGCCCATGTGGCTGCCTCTCCCTTGTTTTGCTGCTCTGAGCTCAACGCGTGTGCTGTTTGGCCTTCTCTGCTCATCAACAAGACCCCATTCATCTTACCTATGCTAATTGCTAATTTAAGCTTCCACTCTCATAATTCGTGCATGGTTACCATGCATTATTTTGTAGTATTCATTTCAAGCTGAATAAGTAGTATTACATGTAAAAGCAACAAATAGGCCTTTAAAATTTCTCTCTTCAAGCATCAGCAGATAATGTAATTCCTTAGTTTTACAAGGGTTGAAATCTGCGTTTCTACTAATTTTAACAAATGAGTTTATTTGTCGCTACTATGGGGTGCTAAATATTTATTATTATTATTGCAAATATTTCGAGGACTGATACCACATGAAGTTGAGGTGGTGGGAATCAACTCAAGTGTTATTAAGGAACCCTGTCTTCTTTTTTTTTCTTTGGTTTTTGTTCATCAAAGAAAACATTTAATTTTGGCTTCAAATTCTTGATTTTATTAAAACGAGATTATGTAGACTTTTTGAATTAAATTGATTTCTAGAGCTAAATTAAGCAAAATTGAGTTTCATGTAAAATTTTGGTATTGACTATTGAATTTTAGGATTACATTGAATTTTCATTTTATGATTGATTTCAAAGTTATCAAAATGGGAGTTTAGTTGAATTGAACAATGTTGGATGAAAATCCGAATGGGGTGGTGGATATTTACATATCCCTTAATGAATTAATTTTTAAATAGAATCCGTTTTCAGAAATGAATTTTTCTTAAAGTTATGTCTTGCTGTGGCCCAAGTAGGAAGACTATTAGGATCTTGAAAAAATCTTTAGCTTGAAAGAGCCCGTTAGAAAAAGGCCAGGGTGTGAATTTGATCTGCACACTGAAGGTCTAGTTTGGTCTAAGTCCTAGTGAGACCCGATTGCAGCCCCAAGTCCAAGTCGCTCAAATTAGTGAGTCCACTTTATTAAAGTTAGGGTTTAGTTTCACTTTATGCCTTTTTATTTTTCCATAGCAAAAATTAGATTAGGGTTTTGATTTTCTTTTGCATTGTTGGTAATCTTATATTTTGTTTGGTTCTACGTAATGGCATAGATATTAGGGGATGGTTCGGTGTGCTACAGTAGAGCATGAGTTTGGCTCATCGGATTTCCAAAATCATTCAGTAGAGGAGGTGCTGAATGGCTATTTTACCTCCCCATCGAATAACATCCCTTTCAGGCTCTGAAAATACTCTTTCAATTCAACATAAAACAAAACAAAGCAACACTGAAATGATTCAACAAGCAACAAAGTAAAATGCAAAACAATTAAAAAAACAACACTGGAATGATTCAGCAGGCCAACAATGTAAAAGAGAGAAAGAAAGCATGGGTTTGTAGGTTTTGATTAGGAAATGAGGAAAAGAAAGAAGGGAGACAATCATTGCTGTCGAACGAGGGAAGATAACGAGATATGGGTGAAAGCTTTAAAATGTTTTTTGTAGATCTACGACGTTAGCAGACAATAGGAAAATCAATAAGAGGAGTTGAAATTATTTCGTAAAAGAGCTATTGTAAGATCATGTTTGAATTAAAAAATGATTGTGTGACATGTTACGAATGTGCTTAATGTTTATTTATATATTTAAACAATCGAGAAGTGTATGATTGCACATAATTTCTCTGACAACGATCGTAGCATCCGATAACAAAGACTCGACGGTCGAGTCGGGCAAGGCGTATTACAATCCTTATTATAATTGGAGTCTAATCATGACAAAAAAATGAATAGATAAAATTTGAATTAAGATTCTTGCATGTTTGTATTCAGGACACCCAGTTTGTGATCTACTACTATTTCGGGACACTCAGAATAAAAACTCGATCCGTGCTCGTCTAATGACCTTGTCATAACTGCGTTACCCTCATTGAATATCCTTAATCTCTTTGGGTAAATCCGTCAAACCAATATGATCCTATTTTATCTCATGGTAACCATTACATCTTTCTTCATTAAAAATCAACTACTATCAAATAGTAATTAAGTCATTCATCACAAAGACAAATGACCTGTGGCTATGTTTACTTTTCATCTATCATGTAATGTCAATGAGAAGATATCATTTATCCACGTCTTGAGCTAAGAATTCTACTATTGTGAATGATGTTACTTACTGCAGAAGTCGTATACCCTATGCACCAGCTTTTAGTTTCTTATCTATTTGAACTTAAACTTTTACTTACATCAAAGTATACGAGTCACACATACATAGTCCATCATCCACGTAATACTGCTTAGTATTAGTTAAATATTAGATAACTGGTAAGCTAATATTTTCTTCTATTTTGCTTTGCATGCAAAAACTATTTAGGACAATATACAAAAGGTATTAATGTAATTCATGAATAATTTTATTAAATCAATATGTTAAAAAATACAAGTATACAAACAAATGTACTACAATTAGGCGCTAAATCCAACATTATACACTTGAAAAATTTTATTATTCAATTAATATTTCATAAAGGAAAGGAAACATATGTCTAATAGATAATACAATAGTGTATATTATCTGTAATGACCCAAAATTCACGGCATCAGAAAAGTACATTATCTGGCCTTCATTTTAGTGAAACGGGTTCGTAAATATTTATTAAAAATATTTACGAAGCTAGTTGTGTGCTTAATTAGGTTTTAGTTAGGTGAATTAGCTAGAATTAACAATAATTAGGAAAAATGACTAAATTGAAATAGGTGTGAAAGTTTAATTAAAGATTAAAAGAAAATAAAAGGGACTAAATAAGCAATTATGCTAATTAATGACATGAGGACAAACATGATAAAAATCTTAGATTTTATTATGTTTAAAACTATATAAATATATTATTTAGTTATAAAGTATATTATATTAATTTATAAAAAAATTATATTATAACATTATTAAATTACAAATAAATAAAATAATGACAAATGTATGGTGATAAAATTATACATGTGTAATGGTAATAATATATATGTACACTTGTGTAAAAGGCCCAATTCGCCTGGGCCCGAATTAGAAACAAAAAGAAAAAAAAAGTCCAATAAAAACAATCCAGATTACAAGCCCAACAAAGTATAAAAACCAGACCCAATTACTAGCTCGATTCCTATTGGCCCAATAGGCTCAAACACTAAAGTTTTTCAAAAAAAAGCTAGGGTTTCTGAAACCCTAGTGCTGCAGCATCCCTCGAGCGCCGTGCCTTTGCCTTGTCCTGAAATGTCTCGTCCTAAGGCCCTTGACGCTCCGTGCCCTCTGTCGCCTTGCACGGAAATGGAAAAATTGCCTTTCCTCCACTCGTTGACTCACCAAGGGACCTGCAAACAAGCTAATAAAGGAAGACAAGAACAGAGCAACAAAAGGTAGAAAGAAACAGTAATAGGAAGTAATAATCAAATGTAAAATCGGTTATATAAGCCTAGCGAAACACAATGTATTTTTACAGACGATTAACAGAGAAATACGAACATAAAAAAGATACAAAAAAAGAAACGGATATCAAATACGAAAAATCCTAAAGGTGATTTTATTTTCTTACAAGTTGGTATTTACTCGTTTTCTTTTTATTCTAATACAAAAAGAATAAACAAATGAGTAGATAAAAGAGGATTTACCTGGGCCGATCTTTGATTTCATCGGAGAGTATCACCGGCGCTTGAACACCTCGGACTCATGAGAGTCCGGAGAAGGGTTCGAAATGCGCTAGGTCCCTTTTTTTCTCTTTTTTCTTTTATTTCTAAAAACCTATGATTATTTTTTAAAAATCCAAAGAAAAGGACTGGAAAAAGGCTGGAAAAATGCCGACCTTTCGTATCTCCGATCGTCGGATGCGGCGGGGCTACAGGCGGAGGCTCACCGGAACCCTAGGCCGGAGTAGGCCCGAAGGCTGGACCAACGAGAGAGAGCGAGAGAACTCTCTCATTTTTTGAAAAAATGAAAGGAAGAATGACTTTTTTCTTCTTCAGATTTTTGCTATTTATATGGGGTTTCAAATAGAGCCGTTTTGAACTTAAGCATCAGTGTCAAAACGACGTCGTTTAGGGGGCCGACCCGAAATCTGACCCTCTCCAAAGGAGGATCCGCGTGTTTTTTAAAACTGGTATTATTTCCAGTTTGGTCCTTCCGCATTTTTATTTTGTTGCAATCTAGTCTTTTCTTCTCTTTTAAATTTGCCCCGAAAATTTTATTTAGTTTTCAATTTGGTCCTTACTAATATTAAATGTTTCAAAGGACGGGAATAATTTCCCATTTGGTCCTTCCCCATTTTTACGTGTTATATGATCATATGTCAGAGTCTTAAAAATTTATACAATGAATGATCTAGCCAAAAAACTAACTGTGACAACGACTTGAGGCAAGCGCACTTATCGAACAGTAGTATAGTTTAGTGGCAAGACCGGATTATCGAACCCAAAGGAACCAAAAGTACTAATACTAACTCTCTTTTTATTATCTAGCCTAAGAATTGAGGGAATTCTTATCTAATCTAAAATTAACTAACTTCTAAGCTAAAGATGCTAAGACAAGGAGAACAAATTGGGGAAAATACTTGAGGGAAAAACCAATTGATCGAGACAATACCCGAGGAAGAATCCACCTAGACTTCACTTGTTATCTAACTCTGAACCAGACGATTTATTCACTTGACTTGATCCGTAGAATTCCCTAATTTATATTAATACCTATCTCGAGGCTACTAACGTCTAACCCTAGGTTGATTAATTGAAATCTCTTTCTAATTAAAACCCCTAGAATTGCATTAACTCGATCTATGAACTCCCATATTAGGTTTGACCCTAATCCTGCAGATTTTCATCATCCTATTTCTAGGGTTGCGATCAACTCCGCTTAACTATGCTAGATCTACTCTTAGACAGGGTCTATTCCTCCCCGCCTAAGAGCATAAACGCTTGAATCAATATCCTGAAATATCAAAACAAGAATTAAGAACACATAGTTAAGAACAAATCAAGTATTTATCATACAACTCAGAAAACAATAACAAGATCTGTCTTAAGTTTCATTCCCCTCAGGTATTTGACGGGTTTAGTTCATAATTATAAAAGAATACATCTCAGAAGAAAATATAAAACAAAACATAAAGAAAACCCTAAAACCCCCTGAAGGAATTGAAGGAGAGATCCTCAGTCTTGAGTATGATTCCGGCTTCTTGAGATGAATCAGTTGGCTTTCTTCGAGTGAATCCACAATTTAGCCCCTCTGGATTGGCTCTTTGGCCTAGCTAAACCCCCCTTGAAGGTTGGCCTCTAGGTTGTTTATATAGGCTTTTGGAATGTCTTTCTTTGCCTCAAAGTATCCTAATCCGAATGAAACTCTTCTTTGCTACGAAAGGGACACGCTCATGTGCCACGCCCGTGTAAATCGAGTTATAGGCCGTGGTCGGTCCTGTTAAAGAGGCACGGCCGTGTGAATAGGGCCCAGGCCGTGTGCAATTCATACTTTGGCCCATTTTCTTCATTTTTGGCCCATTTCTCGTTCTTTTCATCCTCCGGTGCTCTCCTGAGTATAAAACATGAAAACAAAGGATTATGAGCACCTATTTCCATAATTAAAGGGATAAATCAACCAAAAATATGCTAAATGAGGGATTAAAATATGTGTATATTATGTTTTATCAAATACCCCCACACTTAAGCTTTTTCTTGTCCTCAATCAAAATTCTCAACTCACAATTAAAACGAACTTCTTTAATTCATAATGTTCATCGATAATGTTTCATCATAATCCATGGATAATTTATACATGGATAATTTAAGTAGAAGAGTCTTAGAAATTTAAAAAATCAAAGTCATAGTTTGTAGCACGAAAAATATAGGTGTTTCCCCTTATCCAAATAATTACCTTTAATTCAAAATTGACAGAGTTGACATCCTCACTAAAGATTCACTCAAATCACTCAAAGTGTTTAAGGTTCAAAATTAAGCTTTCAAAAGTCGAACATGAAAAGTTAATCCCATAGGCTTGCATGAAAATCAAATCTCCACCACTATAAAATGAGATGATACACAAATCAAAAGGTCTTTAAAGGGTTGTAATGGGGCTTAGGTTAAAGGGGTGGATAAATGCTAAATTAAAGGGTTAGAATCGAGATTGAATTGACAATTTACCTAACTAGAAAAATGAACTAGTCCTGAATAATTACATCAATTGAAAACTAATAATACGAGCTTCTTCTTCAAGATGTTGAATTTAAATGTATAAGCTTACTTAATTATAGAACTAATAATGGATATACTTTGATTTTTTTTAAGAACAAATCAAAATTAGTACATAATATAAGATGAATTCAACTACTGAAATAAAATAATTAGGTAACTGATCAAATCAAGTCTCGATAGAAGGGTAGTCAAGATAAATGGTGATAACAAATACAAGATGGGTTTTGGGTTATTATTAGTGGGTGAGTCAATAAAAGGTTTGTTAGGATCAAAGGGGTTCACTGGGGGTTAATTGTGAGGGTAGGCTTTTAGTGGAGTAAGTGGGTTAAATCTTAAGTGCCTTTATCATCTCTGTATATCAAATCAATGATGTGGTCTCAACATGTATAATTGAAGCAAGTTCTAGAATAACAAATCAATGTTGACACACTCATAATAAAAATAAGTGAGCAAGAAAAGAATGTATGCTCTAAAAGGTTCAAAATCTCACAAAAATCATGTGTTTTTTTATGACAACCTTGTAAAATTTAAACTTCAAGGTAACAATTGGATTCAGGTAGACAACCTAACAAAATTTTAGTTTTTGAAAATAGACTCATCATGCTTGATTCTCTAGTATCTTAAAGTTTAAATCATCATTGTATAATTATCAATGACTTAATCCGAAACATATGAATAAAAATCATAAATCAACAGGAATTTCATTCTAATTAGTGATATGAGAAAATTACTTAAGACAATATATCATTCAGGGATTTGAGAATAATACAAAAAGTTAGGAACTTTTCTAAATAAATTTTCACCCCCAACACTTAAGATGTACATTACCCTCAATGTACAAAGATAGATAGTAATAATATATTAAGAAAATTAAAAGAGAGGGAGAGAAGTGAAACTTCCTGAATTTTTGGATGGATTCCTTGAGTTGGAAGTGTGGAAACTTGATTCGGAGGTGAAAGATAAGTTGGAAGGGGCGCCTCTAATTCCTGCGCTAGATGAAGAAATTGGGAATCTCGTGAAGAGTTAGCCAGGAAATAATAGGAATAATTCTAAATATACTAATTATATATTTAAAGAAAATAAAAATAAAAAGAAGGAGTGTAAAAAGTGAAATAAGACTAAAAGAAAAGATTAATGGACTGAAAAGTCCTTATTATTAGATGGTTCGCGAGGTGGGAGTGATTTCTAAGGCTTGGTATGGTGATTCCCTAGCAGCCTTTAGAACCTAAAACTAATAAACTAAAATAAAATAAACCAAATTTACTATAAGAAAATAAAGATAAGGAAAATAAAGGAGAAGAGAAAGGAAAAAGAAAGATTAAATGGACTCAAAGGTCCTTTTCCTTCGAGTTAATGAAGCGGCCGGCATGAGCTTATGTAGATCAGTCTCGCACAGGGAGACTACGCTAGGATCCTTCTGTTTCTTCGACATGGATGAAGTGTATATCAAGAGTTTGGAAAGTGAAGAATGAGGAAATGAAAAGGGAGGAGAGTGTAAAGGTTGTGGAAGAAGGGAATGGAGAGTAGGTGAGAAGGGGAGTAGGTGTTTTAAATAAAATTTTCAGCTCTGGTACATCCCCACACGTGTTTTATGGGCGTGTTGCGTGACACGACCGTATCGCACTGCTGTGCGGTGGTTCATTCGTTTCTCCCACGCATGTTATTCAGGTCGCCACACCGTGTTGATAAAATAGTATCGGCCACGGCTGTGTCGCACGGCCTTGGTGTTTAGTTGGAGCCCGTGGCTTGAAGATATTTTTCGTCCTGTTTCACACTATCTCTGTCATGCCAGTATGGAAATCCGTAGTATCCATACGGCCACGACCACGGCCATGTGGTGCGGAAATCTGCGCTTCATTAACTTGGTTAGTTTGTAGTTAGGTGCTAAAAGAAAGAGAATAAAAATAAATAGGGTTAGTGCTCGGGTTGCCTCCCGAGAAGCGCTTATTTAAAGTCTTAAGCTAGACTTACCTCTCATTCGCACATTCATGGTGGTTTGAGGAGTGAAAAATCCTTTCTCATGCTATCATTATATAGTTTGAGTTGAGTAGTGTTTGCTTTAAAAGTACCGAATGTAGAATTACTTACCTCGACTGTTCCGTAAGGAAAACATTGATTACTTTAAAAAGGATTTCTTCGTTTGTATTCAGGTTTGATATGGCGATTCGAGGGTCTGTTTTATCTAACAATACCTGATCTCTTATTTTGAAGTGATTTGATATTCCTATAAGCTCGTCCGGGGGTTCCTTCGGTTTCACTTCATGTGGTTTTGATTTCTCCTTAAAATGCGCTTTCTACTCATCTAGTTCATCAATCTGAAGCCTTCGTTCCTGATGACTTTCTTCTTTATTTTCACGAGGTTTATGATCTGGCTCATATATGTAGCTTCGTGGTGCTTCCTGTAAAAAAGGTTGAACCGAATGATTATCAATAGAATTTACGTTCTCTCCGTTGTCATTCGATGTCCTAGCTTAGTCGAGAGCTTGAAGACTGATTGATTCATCACCTACACGAAGTGTGAGTTCACCTGTACTAACATCAATTTTAGATTTAGCAGTTGCTAAAAAGGGCCTTCCTAAAATTAAAGGAACCGTATTATCCTCATCCATATCTAAAACAACAAAGTTTATGGGGAATATGAATTTGTCAATTTTAACGAGTAAATCTTCAATTATACCCCTAGGAATTTGAATAGTCTTATCAGCTAATTGAATACTCATCCTAGTTTGTTTGAGTTTCCATAGACCTAGTTGTTTAAACATTTTATAAGGCATAACATTTATGCTTGCCCCTAAATCAGCTAACACGTTATTAATAGTTAAACTACCAATTAAACATGGAATTTTAAAACTCCCTGGATCTTTTAATTTTCGTGGTAGTTTATTTTGCAACATTGCTGAGCATACTGCGTTTCATTCCACATGCGATTCCTCGTCTAACTTCCTCTTATTTGTCAAAAGCTCTTTTAAAAATTTCCTTGAATCTGGCATCTGCGAAAGAGCTTCAAGAAACGGTAAGTTAATATGTAATTTCTTTAAAAATTTAAGAAACTTACTGAACTATTCGTCTGTGTTTTCTTTCTTCATCGCATTAGGGTTTGGTACTCTTTAATTAATGATTTTGGTTTTTCTTGGCTTACCTCAACCTTACCTTCACTTACCACAGGTTTTTGCCTCGGGTTAGATTCAGATTACACTAACCCTTCACTATCATGAGCTGTTATGGCTTGAAGTTGCTCCTTTGGGTTAGTCTCCGTGTTGCTTGGCAAGCTACCTTGTGGTCGTTCGGAGATCAACTTAGTGAGTTGCCCTAACTGGTTCTCGATCACTTGAATCGATGGTTGTTGATTTTTAAGTGTTGTTTCGGTGTTTTGGAAATGTGTTTCTGACACCGCTATGAATTTTGTCAGCATCTCGTTAAGGTTCGATTTCTTTTCCTGTGGGTAGGGCTGTTGTCTCTGATTTCCTTCACCACCCCATAAGAAATTGGGGTGGTTCCTCCAACCTGGATTATAAGTATTACTATAAGGGTTATTTTGAGATTTAAAATTGTTACACGTATAGTTTATCTATTTGCTTTCCATGCTAGGATTGTAAGGTGGGTACTCATGATTTGCCACACCTCCTAGGTTTGAATCATATTGCATTACTGGGTGTACCTGCGAGGAACCACAGAAACCATCAATCTTTTTATTTAACATCTCTATCTGATTTGATAGCATGGTGACTGCGTCGAGGTTGAAAACTCTGGCTGTTTTTGTTGGCCTTGTCCTTGTAACTTGCCACTGATAGTTGTTCAGTGACATTTCCTCTATAAACTCATAGGCCACCTCAGGAGTTTTGTTATTCAGGGTTCTGCCGGCTGCTGAATTAATCAGTTGTCTCGTTGAAGGGTTCACACCGTTGTAAAAAGTTTGGACCTGTAGTCACAAGGGTAATCCATGGTGTGGGCACATTCTCAATAGATCTTTGTATCTCTCCCATGCATCGTATAGTGTTTCTAAATCCATCTGCACAAAAGAAGAGATATCATTCCTTAACTTGGCCGTTTTGGCCGGCGAAAATATTTTAACAAAAATTTTTCGGTCATTTGATCCTATGTAGTGATTGATCCTCGTGGAAGACAATTCAACCACTGTTTGGCTTTATTCCTCAAAGAAAATGGGAATAACCAAAGACGAATGGCATCATCAGAAACGTCATTTATTTTGAAGGTATCACAGAATTCTAGAAAATTTGCTAAATGAGTTTTAGGTCTTCGTCCTGCAAACCATCAAATTGAACAAATTGTTGAATCATTTGAATAGTGTTAGGTTTCAATTCAAAATTATTAGCAGCTATAGCAGGCCTAACAATACTCGATTTAGTCCCTGTTAAATTAGGTTTAGCATAATCATACATAGTTCGAGGAGCATGATTTTCGACCACCTCTGAGGTAGTGGATTATTCTCAGCCATCTCTTTGGTAGTATTAATTTAGTTCTCTTACTCTTCTTGTATGTAGTTTAAGCTTCGCCTTATTTCTCTACGATTTCTGCGAATCGTACCTTCGATGCCACTGTCGTAAATTAAGGGTCCTGTCGGGTTCCTTCTAGTTATAAACTAGAGGTACCTGCTAGGAATAGATAAAAAGAAAAATAAAATTAGAAAAGTAAAAATAAAATTTAAAAATAAAATTTAATTGCAAAAGCAAAATATGAAAAAGTAATAAAATTGAGTGTTCTTAATATTTGAGCTCCCCGGCAATGGCGCCAAAAACTTGATCGTGTGTCAGAGTCTTAAAAATTATATAATGAATGATCTAGCCTAAAAACTAACTGTGACAATGACTTGAGGCAATCGCACCTATCGAATAGTAATATAGGTTAGTGGCAAGACCGGATTGTCGAACCCAAAGGAACCAAAAGTACTAATACTATCTTTTTATTATCTAGCCTAAGAATTAAGGGAATTTTTATCTAATCTAAAATTAACTAACTACTAAGCTAAAGATGCTAAGACAAAGAGAACGAATTGGGGAAAATATTTGAGGGAAAAACCAATTGATTGGGACAATACCCGAGGAAGAATCCACCTAGACTTCACTTGTTATCTAACTCTGAACCAGACGATTTATTCACTTGACTTGATCCGTAGGATTCCCTAATTTATATTAATACCTATCTCGAGGCTACTAACGTCTAACCGTAGGTTGATTAATTGAAATCTCTTTCTAATTAAAACCCCTAGAATTGCATTAACTCGATCTATGAACTCCCATATTAGGTTTGACCCTAATCCGGCAGATTTTCGTCATCCCATTTCTAGGGTTGCGATCAACTCCGCTTAACTATGCTAGATCTACTCTTAGACAGGGTCTATTGCTCCTCTACCTAAGAGCATAAACGCTTGAATCAATATCCTGAAATATCAAAACAAGAATTAAGAACACATAGTTAAGAACAAATCAAGTATTTATCATACAACTCAGAAAACAATAACAAGATCTGTCTTAGGTTTCATTCCCCTCAGGTATTTGACGAGTTTAGTTCATAATTATAAAAGAATACATCTCAGAAGAAAATATAAAACAAAATATAAAGAAAACCCTAAAACCCTCTGAAGGAATTGAAGGAGAGATCCTCATTCTTGAGTATGTTTGTCTTGGCCTTTATCTTATTGCAATTTATTCTTTCCTTTATTATTATTTATATTATTGTCCTCACTTTTATTCTATTACGCATATCGCACTATAATTCATTTTCCATTTTATTACGATCGCATTACATTTTATTCGATTTTTCAAATAAGCAAATACTCCGCGTTCTAAGGTTCGAAAGAAATCGTACTCTAACTTATCAGGTTTCGATTTTTCTCATCGAATCTAAAGAACCTATTATTTTCTTTTTAAAATTAAAGCATAAAAGTTAAATAAAAACTTATTCTCAACAATTCAAAATTATCGTGTCCTAACTTACTGGATGTGACGTTTTGTTATCTCGGGATAAAGATTTCTAAAAAAAACAAAGGCAATATTCTATATTTGGAATTTTGGGAAAATCGTGCCCTAACTTACTGGGTTTCGATTTTTTTCGTTTGACCCAAATGACCGAATATCCTTTTTGAATTTAAATGCTCTAGTTTTAAAAGTCAAAAGACAAGTTTAGTTTCGAGGACTCGAAACATCGTATCCTAACTCATTGGACATGACATTTTACTTCTTCGAAATAAGCGGGTCTCAGTATCCAATTTAATTTATTTTAAGAAAAGAGGATCGTATTTTAAAATCTTTTCAAATTTTTGACATTAGAAACATCAATTAATCAACTAGGTACCAATTTTGGGTGTATCAAGGGTGCTAACCCTTCCTCATGTGTAACCGACTCTCAAACCCATTTTCTAAATTTCGTAGGCCAAAATCGTCGTTTTAGTAAATCAAACCTTTTACTAAAATGATCAAATCACGAGGTGATCCGATCACACCTCATAAAAAAAGATTGGTGGCGACTCCCTTTTTTTCGTTTTCATTTTTAAAATATAAATTCGACTCCCTATTTTTCAAAAAAATGGTTTTGATAACTTGTATTATAAATATGTATTTACTTATAATTTAAGTAAAATGATATTTTATATTAGATTATTTATAATATTATTTTAATTAAATAATAAAACATACAAGAAATAAAATAAAGTAAGTGAAATAAAAAGGAAGGAAGGAAAAAACAGAATAGAAACGAAATAGAAATAAAGAAAGGAGAAAAGAAAAAGAAAAGGGGAATTAAGGTTCTAAAGCTTCAAGCTTAATTTGGTAAGTCAATTTAGTTCATTTTCTTATAGTTTTGATGTTTTTGGAGTCTTAGAACAAAATATTATTGGATTTATGTTAAAATTTTGAAAGTTATTAGATTTTTAGACATAGTTCATGTTGAACAAATTGATGAATTAGGAGTTAGTTGATAGAATTTTTAGTTGGAATTGGATAAATGATTAAATTTTGAAATAGATTATAAGTTTTGAGTATTAGGGACTAAATTGCAAGAAATTTGAAATTTGGGTTTTATGATGAAAATTAGATAGTTAAGTTTAAGTTTAGTTGAAATTTGAGTAAAAATATAGTATGAATTGGAATAGAAAATTGATGAATATAGTTAAATTGGAATTAAGGTAAAAGTTGAATAGGAAATTTAAAAATTTGATGTGAAATAGTGTTATATTAATATTTTAAATTGATTTAATTTTTCATAGCCAACGTTACACCGGAGACATCTACGAAGAAAGGGAAGGAAAAAGTGGACGAGGATTGAATCGAGAAAATATCCGGTTTTATTACTATAATTCAAGCTATTTATTATCAAATGTTAAATTTAAATTATGTGTATGGTAAGTGAATTATGAGGTAAGTGTTATTATTGAATCCAATGGAAATTGAATTGGATGATAAATATGTATTGGCATTGAATCGAATATTGACTAGAAAGTGGAAAAGTGAATTTGAATTGAATTGTGATTGAATTTAAAGTGAATTTGAAAGTGAAAAGTGAATTGGAAAACCTATTATGTAACACCTCTTACCCGTATTCAACTCCGGAATCGGGTACGAGGTATTGCCGGACTTGACTTGCTTGAGCATTCAACTTTGGGCTATAAAATTTTTTCTAATTTAAAACTTTTTCATTTACAATCGTAACGTCCCCAATATGGGTCTACGAGACCCTTTACATATGCCCGAGATACTTTGGGACCAAACCGAGACTTTTAAACACTTAGAAAGTTTTGGCATAAAAATTGGGCCACATGCCCTTGTGTAGAGTGGGACACACCCGTGTGACATATCACATGCCCGTGTAGAATTAATTTCTTTTCGAACCTACAGGGGTTTTCCCACGGCTGGACACATGCCCTCTTCCATGTGTAAAAACTTGGACATTCTGTTTGTGACGTCAGCAACCAATTATGGGCACACGGCCTAGGCACACGCCCATGTGTCTAGCCCGTGGTCGACACTGACTTGCAACACTAACATGCAGGGGACACACGGCCAAGTCATATGCCCATGGGGCCAATCGTGTGTCGCACAAAGTCTAGACACACGCCCGTGTGTCTACCCGTGTGGACCAATTCAAGGCTATTTTCCAAGCCAATTAGCCACCCTCACTTGCACACATTTACACACCATCACATAACATTTCCAAATCATCAATTATAACTCTTGAATTATCACATTTGAATCATGAAAATAACTCTCCATCCCATATACGAGGGGGAACTACTACTAGTACAATTACAATCGACTTGAGCCATCATCTATGGCTATACACAACCAATCCATAAACTCTTTTATGCCAACACATTTGGCCACTTTAACTATGACTTAATTAAACCAAAATAAGATCCCTATACATGACATATATCAAGAAGACTTGAATCTCATACCCAAGTGTCTGCTTGATAGTGTGAAAATATCTCTGATGGTCTCCAACCCGAGCTAGTTGAGTTAACCTGTAAGAGATAGGAAATGAGGAGGAGAAAGTAATAATGCTTAGTAAGTTCATATGCACATAATAATCAAGTATTGACATTCATTGATTATACTCAACCACAAATGTATTTTAATGAGATTTACTCTTAAACTCATGGTTACCCATTCAATCGTTTATAATGCTTACTCATTCCGTCTCTTACCACATTCTAACCATGTGACAATTATAGCACTCTCATTTATTAGTACATAATCCTTGCATCTATCATCACAATAATCCATGAAACATTTACTTAAACAATTTCTCAATGATCTATTCAGGATAATACCAAACTCTCGGTGGTTCCGCACACAGCCTACCATTTAATAATTTATAAGGTGGTATCGCACATATCCCACCATTTAATACTAAGCACGATGGTATCGCACACAGCCCACCATTTATAATATTGGTGATGGTATTGCACACAACCCTTCACTAACAATTAATAAGGTGGTAATGCACACAGCTTACCATTGATTACACATTCACGGATATTTATCCACACACCTTTTCCTATTTCGAATGTTCCTTCAAGAATATCCTCACACACTATCATTTTTAAATGGATTTCTACAATAATCATTTGCATGCATGCAATCCATTAATAAATACAACATATGCAATCAGGATGCATCATTTACACATAATTCACCATGGGTTCATCATATACTGAATTCACCTCAATTGAGTTCTGGCACATACTTGTACCTCTCATGATATAACCACATACTCTCATTTTCAACATACCTGTTGAATTGTTCAAAATACTAAAGAATACTCTTGTGACTCATACATATAGTATCATAGCAACATCGTACCCCCAATAGGGTCTTACATGAAATATCATATCGATGTCATGTCCTTGACATGATCTTATACAAAATCTCACACCGAGGCCATATTCCAAATATGGTCTTACACGGGACCTTAATTATCATAGTATCATGATATTTGCATTTCCTCTATTCTTAGATTCAATTGAAGACTTTCAATTCTTAACATATCGTCAAAATGTATTTAATATGTTCATAAAGTCAATACAAACTTCATACATCATCGAAATATTAAATACTTCACTATAGTTGCATATGAACTTACCTCGATACCAAAAAGGATAGAAATGGACCTATTTGTCCATATTTCTCTTTTCTCTCATTCTAGGTCCAAATATCGTTTTCTTTGATCTATAACAATAAAATTTACTCATTTAATCATCACACTAATCCATTCATTTTAAAATTTCTACTTTTTCAAAATTACCATTTTGCCCTTAGTCTTTGGCAAAATTACGATTTTGCCTCTAAGCTCGTATATCAATTTTCATCCAAATTTTTTGCTAATAAAGCCTAGCAGAATCATATTATCTTCTATAGCAACTCAATATTTCAACTATTACACACATTTACCACTAATTTCACAACCTTTACAAAAAGATCCTTTTAGGTGTTTTCATGGTAACACCCTTCACAAAAGTTGTTTATCATCTCCCTAACATTCATTTTCTCCCATAAAACTCAGCAAAAAACATAAAATCTCTCATGTAAAGTCCCTATAATTTCAACCATTTAGCAATTTAGTCCCTTCATTAGCTAGCTTAAGCTTTAGGGACTCCAAAAGTGAAAAAATTATCAAGTAAAACCATCATAATCACTTACTGGTAGACAAGATGAGTTGCTGAAAATTTCAAGCTTTCAAAACCCCCTCTTTGCTTATATTTTCGGTGGAAAAATGGTGAAGATGATAGGTGTTATCATCTTTCTTCTTATTTTATTTTAATTTATCAAATAAGTCACCAAAACCCCACCTAACCCATTGACCATGTCAATTCTTGTCCCTATGGCCGACCACTACATTAAAAAGGTCTACTTGCACATTAGGGATCTCCCATTAGAATTATATAGCTATTTGATACCTCAAACTTGTAAAATTAAACTTTCATACTTTATGCGATTTAGTCTTTTTCACAATTATGCATTCAATCGTTAAAATTAAGGTACCAAAATTCTTATGCATCCTTATGAACTTGTTACAACACATAAAATAATATCAAAATAATTTTCCTCCACATCGGATTAGTGGTCCCGAAACCATTGTTTCGATTAGCCCCTTATTTGGGTTATTACATATTAACTAGTCGGGCTATGTCGGATATAGTTGGCATGCCATAGGATTGGAAGTGTTCAGGGATACTTTGACCTCGAGCTGATGAGACAATGGGTATCATTATATTACTTCGGATAGATTCAATGAGGTACTGGGTACCAACTTACTTCGACTTAGCCGATGAGACACTGGGTGTCAATTATTTGCTTCGAATTATCTGATGAAGCATTGGGTACCAACTTACTTCGGCTTGGCCTATGAGGCACTAGTACCAACTTACTTCGGCTTGGCCGATGAGATACTGGGTGTCAATTATTTTGCTTCGAACTATCCGATGAGACATTGGGTGTCAATTATTTTGCTTCGAACTATCCGATGAGGCACTGGATGCCATACTAGAGTGTTTGGTTGGATCTGTGTATCCGTCAAAGTCCGAGTCTTATTAATAGGAGTAAATAAATGAAATAGCAAAATTGAATGAAAATGAATGATTTTGTTTATAAAATGAAATGTGAATTGAAATTAAGAAATGAAAAGGAAATGAATGAATCAAAGGTTCATGAAGTGATTGATATTCAAATGAGATGTTATATGATATATAATTGATGAATAGCCAAATTGAGTTGCTATTGTTAAATAGTGAAAGTTAAATATGAAATAGTTTATTTATGAATTAATTGTAATATAATTTTATATGTTTATTTGTTACTTTACTTTAATAATTTAAATTATAATAATATCACTGAGTATAACCATACTCAGCATACGATTGTTTCTGTGCGCAGGTTAGTAGAAGTCAAACGTTCCGGTCTAGCATCCAGAGCCGATCCCGACCTCAAAAACTTGGTGGTGTATATTTCTTTTTGGTAAATGTGGCATGTACCTAGGTTATGTATGTTTGTTATGGTGGATTTGGTTGTAAAAGATGATATATGTTATTTTGAATGGTCATATGAAAGGATAAGAAGACAAAATGACACATATGATACTAAACTTTGAAATGGAATAGAATGAAATTTCTAAACTAATTTTAATGTTGCTTGTGAATGTTTAGTGAATAGATTATCGTGTTTGTCGAAACCATTTTTAAAAGGTTTATAAAAATGGGAACGACTTTTAAAAACAAAAATGGGAGTCGCCACCAATCCCTTTTTATTTAGGTGTGATTGGATCACCTTGAAAATCGCTTTATTTCAAAATACTGATTTTGGTCCACAAAAAACAAGAAAAATGAGTTCGGGAGTCGGTTACGTATGAGGAAGGATTAGCACCCTCATAACGCCCAAAGATTGGTACCTAATCGATAAAATCATGTCCTAATGTTGCAAATTTAATTTTTTTTTTAAAATAAGATCCTTTTATTAGAAGGAAAACTAAGGCATGCTTATCTCTAAGAAATAAAATACTATACCCAGTAAGTTAGGATATAGCATCTCATAACTTCAAAACTAGGCACGTCTTTATTTTAGAAAATTCCTACCTCGAGACACAAAATATTATATCCAGTAAGTTAGGACACAACGTCTTGAATTCCCAAGAATAAGTTTTTGATTTGAAATTTGTGAATTTTGGTTTTAAAAGAGAAGGGATATCTAATACCTTAAGTTCTATGAGAAAAATCGAAACCTAGTAAGTTAGGGCACAATTCTTCTTGAAGTTCCCAAATATCACATATCACCTTTTTTTTAACTTTAAATAAATACGACAATTTTGCGAAAAATATTTTTTAAAAATGATATGAATTTGATTTTTGCACTAATATTACAAAATATAAATATCCAAATAGCAACTTACTATAAATATGAATCGTATTAACTAATAATTTAGACAATTAGCAAAAGAATAATATGACATATTGAATGATATACATAATAAATAAATTATGCTAAAACAATATTAAGCAATAAAAGACATAAATAACCACAAGTTATAGAACATGTAATAATAATTTAAAATCTATAGGAAGCATAAAAAAAAGGAATGGATATTAAGTTATACAAATAAGATCAAATATGAAAAATAAATAAATTAACAGTATATTTAAACACTAAATAAATAAAAATAAAAAAATAACAACTTTGTAAAACAATTAATATGTATAATAATATAAAATGATTAATAAATAGTATATAATAAATTTAAATAAATAAAATAAAATATAAATAATATAAATGAAACATGTTTTACAATATAAATATATTTTATATATAAAAATATGATATAATATAATATTATATAATATAGAAATTTTAAAACATATAATATAATATATAAAAAATATGTAAAAGAAATAATATTAAGCTAAATAAAATAATAAATAATAATCGTTTAATATATATAAGGATATTACATAAAAATATATATATAAATTTCATACTATTAATAAATTATAATAAAGATAATAATATAAACTATTTAATATAATAAAATGATTTAATATAATGTAAAAAGAAATAAAAAAATAAAAAATAAAAATAAAACAAAGAAGACAGTGGTTAATAGCAATTAAAATAGAAATTATGCCTCCTTTTCAAAATGGCGCCGTTCTGATTTCGGCCTTTAAACTGCCCGAGGATTCAATTGAAACAAAATACAAATTTGAGGCTAATTTGATAAAAATAAAAATTTAAATCATAATTAATTAAAAAAAATTTAAAATAGCGGAAGGACTAAAGGTGAAATTATCCCATCCGCATAAAAACATGTGGATCTTCCCCTTGGAGCGGGTCGGGTCCGGGTCAGAGGAAAAACGACGTCATTTTCTGCCTAAATGTATAGCTCAAAAACGACGCCGTTTTCAATCTGTATATAAGACTAATTTTGCTAAAAAATTTCATTTGCTTCCTTCTTTTTTTTTTTAAAAAAAAAAACTAAAAAGCTAAAAACTGCTCTCCCCCTCCAAGTCTCTTACAATTTTAGCAGTTCTCCCGTGAGGCTCAAGACTCCCCGCCAGGCAATGCGGTGGTCGAATTCCAAAAAAAGGTAGTTTTCTTCTCCTTTTTTCTTTATGAACTTTAATACATGTAGAAAACGAAAAAAAAAGAAAAAAAGATTCTAAAAAAAAATAGATTCAAAAATGACGAAGGAAAAAACCTTTTACTTCTGTCTTTTGATTTTTTTTTGAATATTGTATTGTATATTCATGTATCTGTGTATATCCTGTATTACAAATTTTTGGGCTTTATATAGCCCCGAAATAAAAAAAATAAAAAGGAAACATATTATGTCCTGTTTTATTTATTTCCTTTTGCTGTTTTTTCCTTGTTTGCTGGTTGGGAACAAAGATCTCGGTGGTGACTTGTTGTCTGCAGCATTTATGGCGGTGTGAGGAGAGACCGATTGCTGCGGTACTTGCGGCGCGAGGGTTCCCAGAAACCCTAGGTTTATGTTTAGGCATTGGGCCCTTTTGGGCCGCATAATGTTTGGGTCTGGGCCACTGGGTGTAATGGGTCATTGGGTTATCTGTTTAGTTTTGTAAACAGACTTGTAAAAATTGACATTGTTTTTTATTGTATGGGCCCGAGCAAAAATGGGCCTCTATAGCTATCCTTCTTTGCTTATTGTTGTTTAAACAAAATGGAGCAAAGATTAAAAAAAGAGACGAATTTCGCCCGATCTTGGCCGAGCCTCGACTTCTTGGTCCTTGTCTTCTTCAAATGGCTTCCAATCCCAACTGCATCTTCAAAGGTACTGGAACTGTAACTTTTAAAAGTATTGAACTATAAGTTTGATGGCTTTGATCTGCTTCCTGCAACTTCAGGAATGCCAAATCTGCTATTTACAATCTGCTTCCTGTAAACTCAGGGATGCTAGACTAATGTCTTCGATCTGCTTCCTGCAACCCCAGGAATGCCAAATCTGCTATTTTAATCTGCCCCCTGCAAACTCAAGGATGCCAGATTAGTATCTTCGATCTGCCTTCTGCAATCTCAGGAATGCCAGATCTACAATCTTCAGTCTGCCCCACTACTATCTCGGGAAAACAAAATCTAAACTTCTCAATTTGCTTCCTTACTATCTCAAGAAGACTTCAATCTTCAATCTACTCCACTAACATCTCTAGGAACAAAATCTGAACTTTTTGGTTTGCTTCCTTACTATCTTCAGGAAGACTTCAATCTTCATTTTGCTCCACTAACATCTCTAGGGAACAAAATTTGAACTTTTTGGTTTGATTCCTTACTATCTTCAGGAAGACTTTAATCTTCAGTTTGCTCCACTACCATCTCTAGGGAACAAAATCTGAACTTTTTGATTTGCTTCCTTACTTTTTTCAGGAAGACTTCAATCTTCAGTTTGATCCACTAACATCTCTAGGGAACAAAATCTGAACTTTTTGGTTTGCTTCCTTACTATCTTCAGGAAGACTTCAATCTTCAATTTGCTCCACTACCATTTCTAGAGAACAAAATCTGAACTTTTTGGTTTGCTTCCTTACTATCTTCAGGAAGACTTCAATCTTCAACCTGCTCCACTACCATCTCTAGGGAACAAAATCTAAACTTTTAGTTTACTTCCTTACTATATTTAGGAAGACTTCAATCTTCAGTTTGCTCCACTATCATCTCTAGGGAACAAAATCTGAACTTTTTGGTTGCTTTTTACTATCTTGGAAGACTTCAATCTTGATTTGCTCCACTACCATCTCTAGGAACAAAATCAACTTTTGGTTTGCTTCCTTACTATCTTCGGAAGATTTCAATCTTGAGTTTGCTCCACTACCATCTCTAGGGAACAAAATTTGAACTTTTTAGTTTGCTTCCTTACTATCTTCAGGAATACTTCAATCTTCAGTTTGCTCCACTATCATATCTAGGGAATAAAATTTGAACTTTTTAATTTACTACACTGTCCTCTAAGGAACATGTCCTGTAGACTCGAATGTATTATGGATGACATTTGTATGAATGTAGAATGTCATGAGAATGATGATTAGGATGCATGATCGGAATGAATCTAATGCTCCTAACTAAATGATATTAGGAATGGCATTTGCATGAATGCAGAATATCATGAGAATGATCTCCTACTTTTTTTTGTACAACGATTAGGACACAATGATCGAAATGAATCAAATGCTCCTAATTGGAATGTGAGAATGATCCCTATGGGTTGTCATTACTCATAGTTTATCAAGGTTCTATCACTGATGCGTTACCATGCTTTCTCGTTCAGCTGGTATCTTTGATAGAAAACCCAAAAACGATTATATTTCGCTTCAAACAAGCTTGCCCATTGTAATTCCAGAGTCCCTTCCACTGTACCTTCTAGGACAACTTCGGGAATAACATTTGATTTCTTTCATCCAATCTATTATCAATTTGATCTATTACACCATCCCCTAGGTGTAATAACCAGATGTATGTGCCTTTCAGTATTTCCAAACCTTAGGCTTGGTGAGTTCTAAACAATAGTCCTGTTTCAGGTTCCTATATTATTTAAAAACTTTAGAGTAATGTACGAAACTCCTTTTATGAAAATATTATTAGTCAATAATCATTATTTCAATATAAAATGCTTGAAAAAGATCACAACAATGGATAAGAAAGAAATTAATCAAGAGCATAGCTCAAAACAAATAAGTTAATCAAAGATAACCAAGGCAATAAAAGAAATTGATTTGAGATTATCTTGAAAAGAATAAAGCAATCAAAGATAATAAATTCAAAAATGGGTAAGATAGAAGCTAGGTGCCCCAGATATCGCAGCCTGAGCTTCTCTGTTCAAACTTCTTGAGGACCATTTTAAGCTCAATATGTGTTTAGAGGATCTGGAGTACTTTGTCAATGCCCCAAGATGCAGCATACTTCCTCATTGTTAATTCAGGCATAGAAAAACTCCCACATGCCCTATCTTTGATCAAAATTTGAGCAGTCCTTTTGGGTTTTAGCTCAAAACCCCTTTGGTCTCAAAGCGCCATTTGCGGGTTTTTGCCTTGGCCTCTCTTTTTTCTTTCTTTATTTTTTTGAAATGAATTTGATTTTTTTTGAATGAATTTGAGCTCAAGGCGCCCTTTGCGGGTTTTCACCATAGCTCTTCTCTTTTCAAGTAAAACCCCTCTTGACTGAACTTGAATTCTCGGATTAGGTAAGTCTTTGGCATCCGTCTCGATGAATATCTCTAGAACAGGCCCTTCATAAAGGTCCTTCCTAGTTTGACATCTGCTTTCCTCATAAATCCTTTTTTATAAGAAGGATCTTCCTCAACATCAGGTTCCCCTCGTGGAATTCTCTAGGAAGAACCTCTTTGTTGTAAGCTTGCATCATCTAATTGTGATGGATAGCCTTTTAACCTTTTCTTCGATCAGGTTCAATTGGCAAAACTATTTCTATTCCGATGTATTGCCCTAGCGAAGGTTCTAGCCGACATTTGATAAGACAGAGGGCAAATGGTAACTTCTTTATACCAATCTTTACAAGTCTCGACCATCTTTTCTACAATCCTTTTTTTTTTTTTTTTTTGCTGCCTTTGCTGCTCTATGATATGGCGTCTGATCTTTGAACATACTACAAACTTTTGACTTTGTCCTTTTTGGTATTCTTTGTCGGCGCCTAATTTTTTTTTTTAGGAATTTAATGACTTCGACCTTGTAACATTGGCATATGGAGCTACTTCCACCCTCTTGGTGAAGTAAACGACGACCACAACGATGAATCAATTAGTGGCTAAAAGCTTTTGACGAGATTGGCCCCATCATCTCCATGCCCCACATATGAAAAATTTGTGAAGAAATAGAGAAGGCACATGAATCTTGTCTCCTTAAGTACGACATTTGCGGTATAACTGATGCAATCCCCTTCAATGGTAGACCAACAGTGCCTGATCCTCATATTCTAGTAGCCCAGGCATGTTTTGATATGATCATGCGAAAAGATCTTTGAATTCTCAAAACAAATCAATGATGTCTTGCTTTATTTCTGTGGTGAGCTAGGCTTTAATCTTTACCCCTTTCCTAGGCTTGTAATGTCTACTGACGCTATATAAGGTAGGATCCGTTTTTCCCTTTGTTCTACCATTATTAAAAAATTAGAAGATAAGTTACAATCTCTGTCATCTTCAAAGTCTTTAGATCCCCTAGACCCTTATCTCATTCAAAAAGGGAGTCAGTAACAACATTGCTCATGTCGTTGATATCTGGGTACCTAGGTACGAAGGCAAAAAATCCAAAGAATAAATGATTCTAAGGATGATTATTTGTATGATATTGCCATGAATAAAGAATGAAAGAATATTTAAAAAAAATAAAAGAATGTATAATATGAAATGGAAAGAATAAATGATATTTGCTTAAAAGATGCATTTTATTGAAATAAAAATTTCGGACACGAGCCTATTTCATAAAAGGATTCCTATTGCCTCTAGGCTTAAGGCAACAAGCATGTTTTGAATATTACTCTAGATCAATCTAAAAAATATAGGGATTCCTTCCACAGTCCCATTATTCAAAACACTCAAAGTACTCAAGAGCTTGGAAACCTCGTTCCTCACTTTTGATTTCTTCAAAGGGTTGCAACTTTCTTGTCTCCTCACTCAATTATTGCATTTACTGCCTCGTCAAAGTGATCAAGTTTTGATGAATAGTCGAACTTCAAAATTCCCATTTTAATGAACCTTTCAACCAACTTTTTAAATGTAGTACAAGTTTCAATTGAGTGACCCTTTATTCCCGCGTGGTACTCGCATTGGGCATTCTCATTATACCATTTTGGGAACGGAGGTTACAATGGTTTCAAATAAAATGGGGACACCACGTTTGCGTCAAACAAACTTTGATATAGCTCCTCATACGTCATTGGGATTGACATAAATTGGAGCTTTTCAGAGTTTTGCCTTGTGCCCGACTCTTGTCTCAATGACCCTTGCTGCCCAACAGTGATCACATTTGGCTGGTTAACAGTGATTGCTTTCGAGTACCCTTTGTTGTATGTACTCGTATTATTCACCTCGTCATCCTTTTTCCTAGGAGGAGGCCTTTTAATGGTTTCCTGCTTCAATCTTGCCACCCCTTATGGCATTTTCAATCATTTCTCCTGCCATCACTATATCTGCAAAGCTCTTAGTGGTACTCCCTATCATGTGAGTGATGAATGGAGCCTTCAAGGTATTGATAAAGAGCATTGTAGTTTCCTTTTCTAAGATTGGTGGCTGAACTTATATGGCGATCTCCCTCCATCTTTGTGCATACTACCTGAAGCTTTCATTTGACTTCTTCTTCATGTTTTCAAAGTGATTCTGTCAAGCGTCATGTCTGTGACATGATTGTATTGCTTCATGAAGGCTTGGGCCAAATCTCTCCAGGAGCTAATCCTAGCACGACTGAGTTGATTGTACCACCTGGACGCTGCCCCCACCAAACTATCTTGGAAACAATTAATCAAGAGTTGATCGTTGTTAACGTAGCCGGTTATCCATCTACAGAACATAGTAATATGAGCTTCAAGGCAGTTGGATCTATTGTACTTCTCAAATTCTGGCATTTTGAACTTGTGAGGAAGCACCAAATCTGGAACCAAGCTCAAGTCCTTAGCATCAATTCCATGGTTCATATCAGCATTCTCCAAGGCCTTGAACTTTTCCTCCAACCATCTACAATGATATTCTAATTGCCTTGAAGATTCAGTCCTTATTCCTTCCCTTTTTACTATGTCTAAGTCAAGGATGATGGGATTAGTAGGGTGATCTCCTGGGTTGGATCCTGTGCCAACTTGGAAATTCACGGGCACTCTATTGTCATTTTTCCCTTATTGAGGCCTAATCATAACATGTGGCCTTTGGGGATACTCCTTAGGTTGTACATGTGGTGGGATGAAACCCCTAGGAAAGTCGTCATTATCTTCAGTGTTAACTATGGGACCCTTTCCCTTGTCCATTGCCCCACTCAGCATTTGGGCCATTTGAGTCATCATGTTCTTTTGAGCCTCCAACATCTGGTCCCTCATCTCTTGTTGGAGTTTTGCCATTTGCTCTTGCATATGGTCTTGCATGTCCCTTTGGAATTATTCAAGTCTTTGATCCATTTTCCTTGTCTTGGCACGCGTACCGTAGTGATGTTCAGTTTCTAGATTTTTCCTTCCTCTTTCTCTTTTCTCTCTCTGTTATAATTTTGACTAATTAGACTCTCTCTATGGACCTAAATGCATGTGATGTAATACAAATGCATGAATGCAAAGAAAGAGAGTTGTTGATTCTGAATTCAATTCTATTAGAAAAACTTTTCTAGAAAGCAAATTTCTTTACATAAAACGGATCACATATACGACCTTGCCCTCATATTCCAAGTAAAAACATCAATCCCCTTCTTAGCATAGGTCAAATCTTGCAAACTTCTAATAGATGCTTCCTATTAACTCCTTTTTGCTTGATCTGGGCCATGACTCACTGCTCACTTATTTCCATAATGCTCGTTAGCCTCTTTAAGAAAGCCGAGACGTGGTGACTTTCAAATAGTCTTTGTGAACTTGAATCCTTGGGTAATAAGGTCTTGTATTCCTTCACGGACTATCAGTCTTCTCTCGTTGTGTTTACTTGGACTATATTCGGACGACCGTATTATAATCCACTTTATCAAAAAATCCATTTTCTTATGACAAACTTTTCTATTTAGCAATCGAATTTGAATCAACACCTCTTTTCTATAATGTGAATGCAATGCAATCAAAACAAAAGAGAACACGTTAGCGTAAGAGAAATAAATAACATAGAACACCTATCTGGGTGACCACTAAGGTTTGACATAGTTCTACCTAAGGTGGGCTCTTAGGGTTCGCTATATGCGGTTTAGTTCTAAAGGGAGGGTACCTGAACCAGCAGATTCCTCAATCCTCACCCATTATAGGCTCATATGGATCTAGTTCAGTTCAGGGGAATACATTTCCCTATGTTCATGCGGAGGTGAAAACCTCATGAAGACATAGGTACGGATGTATCCCGGAAGCAATCCACTAGCCCATGCGGAGGTGAAAACCTCACAAAGGCATAGTTTTTCACTCCCACTTAAAAGGGTTTGACCGCAACGGTCATGCAGTGCAATGTAGAGAAATATCTTTAGAACCACATGTAATAAAAAATCATGTTTTTAAAAACCAAAATTTTAAATTCAGACAAAAGGACATGAAATTATCAATTTTATGGCTTGACTCTCTTATATCCCCAGGAGTCGCCAAGCTGTCGAAACCATTTTTTAAAAGGTTTATAAAAACAAGGATCGACTTTTAAAAAATGAAAATAGGAGTCGCCACCAATCCCTTTTTATTTAGGTGTAATTGGATCACCTTGAAAATCGCTTTATTTCAAAATACTAATTTTGGTCCATGAAAAACAGGAAAAATGGGTTTGGGAGTCGGTTACGTATGAGGAAGGATTAGCACCCTCATAACGCCCAAGGATTGGTATCTAATTGATAAAATCATGTCCTAATGTTGCAAATTTAAATTTTTTTTAAAATAAGATCCTTTTATTAGAAGGAAAACTAAGGCATGCCTATCTCTAAGAAATAAAATACTATACCCAGTAAGTTAGGATATAACATCTCATAACTTCGAAACTAGACACGTCTTTATTTTAGAAAATTCCTACCTCGAGACACAAAATATTATATCCAGTAAGTTAGGACACGTCTTGAATTCCCAAGAATAAGTTTTTGATTTGAAATTTGTGAATTTCGGTTTTAAAAGAGAAGAGATATCTAATACCTTAAGTTTTACAAGAAAAATCGAAACCCAGTAAGTTAGGGCACAATTCTTCTCGAAGTTCCCAAATATCACATATCACCTTTTTTTAACTTTAAATAAATACGACAATTTTAGAAAAATATTTTTTTTAAAAATGATATGAATTTGATTTTGCACTAATATTACAAAATATAAATATCCAAATAGCAACTTACTATAAATATGAATCAGATTAACTAATAATTTAGACAATTAACAAAAGAATAATATGACATATTGAATGATATACATAATAAATAAATTATGCTAAAACAATATTAAGCACTAAAAAGACATAAATAATCACTAGTTATAGAACATGTAATAATAATTTAAAATCTATAGGAAGCATAAAAATGAATGGATATTAAGTTATACAAATAAGATCAAATATGAAAAATAAATAAATTAACAGTATATTTAAACACTAAATAAATATGAAAAAATAAAAAATAAAAAATGAAAACTTTGTAAAACAATTAATATGTATAATAATATAAAAAATGATTAATAAATAGTATATAATAATTTTAAATAAATAAATAAAATATAAATAATAAATGAAACATGTTTTACAATATAAATATATTTTATATATAAAAAATATGATATAATATAATACTATATAATATAAAAATTTTAAAAACATATAATATAATATATAAAAAATAATAATATGTAAAAGAAATAATATTAAGCTAAATAAAATAATAAATAATAATCGTTTAATATATATAAGGATATTACATAAAAATATATATAAATTTCATACTATTAATAAATTATAATAAAGACAATAATATAAACTATTTAATATAATAAAATGATTTAATATAATGTAAAAAGAAATTATAAAAAATAAAAAATAAAAATAAAATGAAGAAGACAGGGGTTAATAAGCAATTAAAATAGATATAAAAGGACTAAAGCAAAACACGCGTTAAACCCCATGGACTAATATGGAAATTATGCCTCCTTTTCAAAACAGCGTCGTTCCGATTTTGGCCTCTAAACTACACTAGGATTCAATTGAAACAAAATACAAATTTGAGGGCTAATTTAATAAAAATTAAAATTAAAATCAAAATCATAATTAATTAAAAAAATTTAAAATAGCGGAAGGACTAAAGGAGAAATTATCCCATTCGCATAAAAACACGCGGATCTTCCCCTTGAAGTGGGTCGGGTTGCGGGTCAGAGGCAAAACGACATCGTTTTGTGTCCAAACGCACGGCTCAAAAACGACGCCATTTTCAATCTGTATATAAGACTAATTTTGCTAAAAAAATTTCATTTGCTTCCTTCTTTTAAAAAAAAAACTAAAAAGCTAAAAGCGCTCTCCCTCCAAGTCTCCTGCGATTTCCGACAGGCCCTCTGGCGAGGCTCTGGCACCGTCGCCGCCGCGTGCGGCGGTTGAATTCCAGAAAAAGGTAGTTTTCCTCTCCTTTTTTCTTTATGAACTTTAATACATGTAGAAAACGAAAAAAAAAGAAACTAAAAAAAATAGATTCAAAAATGACGAAGGAAAAAACCTTTTACTTCTGTCTTTTGATTTTTTTTGAATATTGTATTGTATATTCGTGTATCTGTGTATATCTTGTATTATAGATTTTTGGGCTTTATATAGCCCTGAAATAAAAAAAATAAAAAGGAAACATATTCTGTCCTGGTTTATTTCTTTCCTTTTGGTGTTTATTTCTTTGTTTGTAGGTTGGGAACGAAGATCTCGGCGGTGACTTGTTGTCTGCGCATTGATGGCGGTGCAAGGAGAGACTGGTGGCTGCGGCGCTTGCGGCACGAGGAAGGCTCGTTTTGGTGTTTACAGCGCGAGGGTTCCCAGAAACCCTAGGTTTCTGTTTAGGCGTTGGGCCCTTTTGGGGCGCATAATGTTTGGGTCTGGGCCACTGGGTGTAATGGGCCATTGGGCTATCTGTTTAGTTTTGTTAACAGACTTGTAAAACTGGACATTGTTTTTTATTGTATGGGCCCGGCAAAAATGGGCCTCTACAGTGTTAATTTCTTGATATGTTTTAAAAGTATTTATATATTAAAATTGACTTAGTTGTGAGATTGGTTTGAATTGGTTGTGATTTAAAATTTGCAGGGTTGGTTAGGTTATTGTAAAGGGGTTATATTGAGTCCACACGGCCTGGTACACAGGTGTGTGAGCCCTGTACTTAGGAAAAATTTTAGAATTTCACAAAAAATTTCTCGAGCACCCAAATTGGTTCCGATTCACTTCTAATATGTATTTTGGGCCTCGAAGGTCCATAAAAGGGACATTATGAATGTTTTATAGCATGTTAGATATTTATTTGTATATTATTCGTAAATTGTTTGAAAGGTCCGGTAATGTCCCATAACTCTGTTTTGGCGACGGTTTAGGGTTAGGGGGTATTATATTATCCTTAGGGATAATAAACAAAATTTTTTACTTGATAATGGATGAACCAATATTTGGTGGTACAAAATTAATTTAAGGCTCCATAAGAGCTAATACATTATTTTTCAAAGATAATTAATGCACTATGTTCTAGTTAGTCTCAAATACATTATTATATTTTAAAAGGATATATGTTTTAATGAGATATCATATTGAGATTGTAGATGAGAAGATGATTAATTAAATTTATTATATTGGGTAAAATTTTGTGTTGAAAAACTATCACATTTTCCTCTACCGGTATAATGTATATATTAATATGGTTAAATCATATGAGATTGTAGAAGTTTACATTAGTATTGTTAAATCATGTGCATAATAAATCAAAAGTTTACTAGTTCAAATATACCAACTAGTTGACATGATCGACTAGACTATTCTAATTAATAATGATGCAATAAATAAAAATTTACATGTATATTTATTAAACAACCTGACACCTTAAACAATTTATTTTTCAACTTGACACATTAGGTATCTATCCAAGCACCATCTTTGCTTGTAATATGCATAGCTTTCAGGTTACCAATCGTTTTGCCTAATCAAATTGTTATATCTTGTTGAAACCATCCAAGCATAAATCATATATGTGAACCCATACCTGGATCGTTTTTAAAACACAATTTCTTGGTCTCAAGTGACCATCATAATTTGCGAGGGTTAACAGGTGGTTGTCAAAATACCATGGACTTTCTTTTAAAATCTTTCTCTAGTACAAACCTTCATCTAAGAATTGGAAAAATGAACGTATTTCTTTCCATCGGAAAGATTTTAATAAACTTTGACAATTTCTAAACCCTTGAAAAAGTTGTAGTTAATGCATTTGGATTGATGGTACCATCCTGTGTTTGAATTTATTCTTTGCATTATTGTATTCAAACTCCTCTTCCTCCACTTCATGCTATTTCTCTGTGAAACACATTTCATGTAATTCATCGTCCATGCTGATTGACCTCTAACGCTAGTATTTACCATACTAATGCTAATACACTACCAACATTGATGCTCCAAACGATGGTCTGAGACTACCAAACCCCACAAAGAACGGGCAACCTTCTCATTCAACTGTATATATAATTATGTTGTGTTAAGAAAATGCTTTAGGACTGAAACATGTCAAATTTTTTTTTTTTTTTGTTAGGTTGATTGTGTCAAAGTTTGTTCCTGATTTTAGGAATTAGTTGTTGATTTTATTTTGCTTAAGTTTAGGAAAAAGTTAGTGGGTTGTTGGTTTTATTTTGCTTAAGTTTAGGATGGGTTGTTGATTTTATTTTGTATAAATTCTGAATGATTGTTGAATAAAGGAGTTCAGTTTCCTTCATCCATTAAGTTTTTTTTCACTAAAATACTTACAATTGGTCTCGGAGCTGTATTCTTAAGGGATCTGTGAGTGAGTGTACGAGGTTGCTGTGTCATGGACGTCGAAGCAAGTTCCAGTTTCTCTTTAATTTCTCCACCAATGTTTGATGGAGACAACTACCAGGTTTGAGCAATTCGTATGGAGGTGTATATAGAAGCTTTGGATATTTGGGAAGCAGTGGAAGAGGATTATGAAATTCCTGCTCTCCCACACAATCCTACCATGGCGCAGATCAAATTTTAGAAGGAGAAGAAGACAAAGAAATCCAAGGCAAAGACCTGCTTGTTCACTGCAGTCTCATCTACTATCTTCATTCGGATTATGACTCTAAAGTTAGCATATGAGATATGGAATTATCTCAAGTCAGAGTATGAGGGAGATGAAAGAATCAAAGGAATGCATGTACTAAACTTGATTCGAGAATTTGAGTTGCAGAAGATGAAGGCAACATAATCAATCAAAAAGTATTCTGATAGGTTATTGGACATTGCAAACTGAATCAGATTACTTGGTTCTGAGTTGAAAGACTCAAGAATTGTTGAAAAAATTCTTGTAACAGTGCCTGAAAATTTTAAGAGTTCTATTTCAGCCTTGGAAAATACCAAGGATCTGACTCAAATAACTATTGCAGAGATTCTCAATGCTTTGTAGGCACAAGAGCAAAAAAGAGCCATGAGGTAAGAAGGTGCCGTTGAAGGAGCCTTGCCAGTTAAGCATCATGAGAATGCGAGGAACAACAAGAAGAATTTTTTAAGAAGAATCAAAATTCTACTAGAGAATCTTCAGCCAACAACAAAGAAAGAGTCAAGAAGGGATCCTACCCTCCATGTCAACATTGCAATAGAAAAGGTTATCCTCTTTACAAATGCTGGAGAAGACCAGATGCCAAGTGCACCAAATACAACCAAATGGGGCATGAAGCGGTAACTTGCAGGAACAAGAATCAATAGCAAGGTGAAGAGGCTAAGATTGCTGATCAGGAGGACGAGGATCAACTGTTTATGGTTACATGCTTCGTGGGCAGTGAATCAAATAAAAGCTAGCTGAGTGATAGTGGCTGCACCAGCCATATGACTCATGACAATGAGTTGTTTAGAGATTTGAAGCCAACTAATATCACCAAAGTCAGAATTGGCAATGGGGATTACGTCTCTATCAAAGGAAAAGGGACTGCTGCGATTGCAAGCTGTACAGGTACAAAACATATATAGGATGTTCTCTTTGTTCCTGACATTGACCAAAATCTGTCGAGTGTGGGTCAACTTATTGAAAAAAGCTTTAAAGTTACTTTTGAAAATGAATATTGCTTGATTAAGGATGCAGCTAATCAAGATATCTTCAAAGTAAAAATGAAAGGAAAAAGTTTTTCACTCAATCCTTCAAAGGAAGAGCAATCTGCTTTTCCTCTCAAAGAAGATGTCACACAAATTTGGCACAAGAGAGTCGGACACTATCATCATCAAGGGCTACTACAACTAAGAGAAAATGAGTTAGCACTTGATGTTCCCAAGCTTAGTGATGCAATCTCAAGTTGCAAAGCGTGTCAATTTGGAAAGCAAACTAGGAAGCCATTTCCAAAGTCAACTTGGAGAGCCACTCACAAATTGCAGCTCATTCACACAGATGTTGCAGGCCCTCAAAGAACATCTTCTTTGAAAGGTAGTCGCTATTATATTGCCTTTATTGATGACTTTACAATATGTGTTGGATTTTTTCTTGACGTTTAAATTAGAAGTAGCTCAAGTTTTTTAGAAGTTCAAGGCAAGAGTTGAGAATGAAATTGGCTGCAAAATTCAGAGTATAAGGTCTGACAATGGGAAAGAGTACACTTCGGCAAAATTTGACAAGTTTTGTAAAGATTCAGGCATAGAGCATCAGCTTACAACCCCTTACACACCTTAATAAAATAGGGTTAGAGAAAGGAGAAATGGATACATCATGGGGATGTCTATATGCATGCTACATAAGAAGAATTTTCCAAAGAAGTTTTTGGTAGAGGTAGCAAATACAGTTGTATTTCTTCAAATAGGCTTCCAACAAAGGCGGTGAAGGAACATACACCATTTGAGGCATGGTATGGTTACAAACCATCTCTGAAATTCCTTAAAGTATTTGGTTGCTAGTCTTTCACTCATGTTCCATAGAGCAAGTGTGACAAGTTTGATAGGATAGCCTCATCCAGATATATTCATAGGCTATAGTACTGTTAGCAAGGCCTATAAAATTTTTCAGCCACAAACTAGAAATATTGTTATTAGTAGGGATGTTCATTTCATGGAGGATGAAGAGTGGAGCTGGGATGATACAGAGAAGAAGGGTTAGACCATGACAGAGCTGAAACTGAAGTTTTCTAATTCAAGTATCGAAGAAGAAGATGACTAGCAGAATGAAATAATAGATGATGCTTCCGTGAGAGGAACAAGGTTGCTCTCAGATGTTTATGAAAGGTGCAATGTTTCTATGTGTGAATCTGCTGACTATAAAGAAACAAAAAAGGATCAAAGGTGGATAGCTACAATAGAGGAGGAGCTGTCAATGATAGAGAAGAACAAGACTTGGATCATTGTGGAAAGACTTCAAGGCAGGAAGGTAATTGAAGTTAAGTAAGTGTTTAGAACCAAGCTTAACGCTGATGGCTCAATCAACAAGCACAAAGCCAGGTGATCGTTATTTTGTCGAGTCTTAAAATTTATATAAAGAATGATCGAACCTAGAAACTAACTAAGACAATGATGGAGGCAAGCGCACCTATCGAACAGTAGTATAGTTTAGGCAAGACCAGATGTCGAATCCCAAAGGAACCAAAAGTACTAATACTAACTCTCTTTTTATTATCTAGTCTAAGAATTAAGGGAATTTATTTATCTAATCTAAAATTAACTAACAACTAAACTAAAGACTCTAAGACAAAGAAGAATGAAATTTAGAAAATAACTTGAGGAAAAACCAATTGATTAAGACGACACCCAATGAAGAATCCACCTAGACTTCATTTGTTATCAAACACTGAACCAGACGATTTATTCACTTGACTTGATCCGTAAGATTCCCTAACATATATTAATCCCTCTTTAGAGGCGACTAACGTCTAACCCTAGGTTGATTAATTGAAATCTCTTTTCTAATTAAAACCCCTAGAATTGCATTAACTCGATCTATGGACTCCCATATTAGGTTTCACCCTAATCCGACAAAATCTCGTCACCCTACCTCTAGGCGCGCAATCAACTCTGCTTAATTATGCTAGATCTACTCTTAGGTAAGGACTTTTGCTCCTCCACCTAAGCACATCATACTTGAATTAATATCCCAGAAATATCAACACAAGAATTAAGAACAAGTCAAATATTTATCATATAGTTCAGAAAATAATAACAAGATTCATCTTAGGCTTCATCCCCCTCAGGTATCTGAGGGTTTAGATCATAATTGCAAAAGAAAACATCTCAAAAGAAAAGATAAAACAAAACATAAAAAATCCCTAAAACCCCTTGAAAGAATTGAAGGAGAGATCCTCTATCTTGAGTATAATTCTGGCTTCTTGAGATGAATCCACTTGCTATCTTCTAGTAAATCTCCACAAATTTACCCTCCTTGGTCTAGCTGGACGCCCCCTGACTAAAGCCCTAGGTTCCACGGACAAAAGCCCTGGCAGAAGGCTTCTGCCGAACTCCTCCTTTAAGTTGCCCCCTAAGGTGTTTATATAGACTTTGAGATAACTTACTTGGCCCCTACATATCCTAATTCAAGTAAAATTCCTACTAGGGTGTTTGAATAGGCTTTTGAATGTGTTTCTTTGCCTCAAGTATCCTATTCCAAGTAAAACTCCTCTTGGCCGTGGCAGGGACACGCCTATGGCACACGCCCATGTGGATCGTGGCCAAGCCGTGTTCAAGTCTGCTAAAGAGACACGCCCGTGTGTTTCAAGGTCCAGGCCGTGTTAGAGTAAATTAGGGAGGCACGACCGTGTGGTCTTGGGCCTAGGCCGTGTCGATTTCCATTTTGACCCAATTTGGTCCTTTTTAGGCCCGTTTCTCATTCTTTTCATCCTCCGATGCTCTCCTGAGTATAAAACATGAAAACAACAGATTAAGAGCACCAAATTACATAATTTAAGGGATAAATCATCCAAAAGTATGCTAAATGTGGGCCTAAAATACGTTAATTTTACGGTTTATCAAATACCCCCACACTTAAGCTTTTGCTTGTCCTCAAGCAAAATTCTCGACTTACAATTAAAACGAACTTTCCACAATTTATAATTCTCATCAATAATGTCTCATTATAATTCATAGGCAATTCATACATGGATAATTTAACTCAAAGACTCCTAAAGATTCAAACAATTCTAATTCATATATTTGTAGCACGAAAACATAGGTGTCTCCCCTTATCTAAATAATTACCTTTGATTCAAAACTGATAAGGATTGACATCCTTACTAAAGATTCGCTTGAAGCACTCGAAGTGTTTGAAGTTCAAGAATAAGCACTCATAAGTCAAACCTGAAAAGTTAATCCCATAGGCTTGTCTGAAAATCAAATCTCCACCACTGTAATATGAGATGATACACAAATCAAAAGGTCTTTAACAAGGTTGTAACGGGGCTTGGGTTAATGGTGTGGATAAAGGCTAAATTAGAAGGGTTAGAATCGAGATTGAATTGACAAATTACCTAACTAGAAAAATGAACTAATAACCTGAATAATTATATCATATGAAAATTTAAAATACTAATAATACAAGCTTCTTCTTCAAGATGTTGAATTTAAACGTATAAGCTCTTAGAACATAGAACTAATAATGAATATACTTTGTGTTTTTTTTAAGAATAAGTCAAATGATGAATTTACTAATAGAATAATTAGGCAACCGATCGAATCAAATCTCGATATAAGGGTAATCAAAAAGAGTGGTGATAACAAATACAAATGGTTTTGGGGGAATATTAGTGGATAAGTAAATGAAAAGGATTGTTAAGATCAACGGGGTTCACTATGGGTTATTTTGGAAGTAGGCTTTTTAGTGGAGTGAGTGGGTTAAAACCTAGGTGCCTTTATCATCTCTGTATAACAAATCAAATGTGTGGTCTTGATATGTATAATCGAGGCAAGTTCTACAATAACAATATAGTGTTGACACACTCATAATTAATAAAGTGAGCATGAAAAGGAATATATGCTCTATAAGGCTCAAAATCTCACAAAAATTATGGGTTTTTGACATCAATCCCTGTAAATTTCAAACTTCGAGGTAACAATTAGATTCAGGTAGACAACCTAACAAAATTTTAAATTTTGAAAATAGAATCATCATGCTCGATTCTCTAGTATCTTTAAAATTTAATTATCAATGCACAATTATCAATGAATTAATCCAAAACATATCAATAAAAATCATAAATCAAGGAAATTTCATTCTAATCATAATATGAGAAACTTACTTTAGAACAAGGCATAATTCAAGGATTTTCAAATGATACTATAGTTAACCCCCCACACTTAAGATGTACATTGCCCTCAATGTACAAAGATAGATAATATCAAAATAATCATAAAATCATAAGATTGGGAGAAAAGTGAAACTTTCTAAATTTTGGATGAAGTTAATGAAAAGAAACCTGATAAGATTGGAGGTGAACGTGGGAAGCGTCTCGAACCGTTTGAAATTGAATCCTCGAAGTAGCCATTCTGATTTTATTGTATCCTAAGCTAAATCTAAATGCCATAAAGAATAAGAAGAAAATAATAAAGCAAATAAAAATAAAAATAAAAATAAAAGTAAATAATGGACAATGAAAGAAAAAAGACAACTGGAAAAGAGAAGGGAAGAAGGGGGCTTAAATAGAGATGCATCCCACGCCCATGTTCCTTCCTGTGGTACCCACAAGGCCACGACCACGGTCGTGTGCAAGGCCATTTGGGTATGGAAACCTAAGCCTAAATACAAAACTAATTAGTAGAGTTAGTGCTCAGGTTGCCTCCCGAGAAGCGCTCGTTTAAAGTCTTGAGCTAGACTTACTTGTCATTCACATAATCATGGTGGTTTGAGGAGGTGAAAATCCTTTCTCATGCGATCAATTCGGTTATTGATATAAAGTTTAAGTTGAGTAGTGTTTACCTTAGAGGTGTTAATTTTAGGACTAGTTACCTCGACTGTTTCATCTAGGAAGATTTTGAGTACCTAATCTCCTATCTTAAGCTGGGTTGCCCTATCATTAAGTTCGTTTTGGAGTTGCCTCATTTTTGCTTTGTGTGTTTTTAGTCTCTCCTTGAAGTGTGTCTTCCATTCGTTTAGTTCATCGATCCAAAGCCTTCGTTCCTCATGAATTTCTTCTTTATCGACACGAGGTCTAGGATCTAGCATCTGCGAAAGAGCTTCAAGAAACAACAAGTTAATATGTAATTTCTTTGAAAGTTTAAGAGACTTATCGAATTGTTCCTCTGTGTGGTCTTTCTTTATCACATTGGTGTATGGCACACGAGCTTGGTATTATGTAATTATCGGGTTTGGTAAATCCTAGCTTACCTCAACCTTACCTTAACTTACTACAGGCTCTTGCCTCGAGTTAGATTCCACTAACATTTCACTGGCATAAACTGTTACAGCTTGATTTTTCTCTTCTGGGTTAGTTTCGGTGTTGCTTGGCAAGCTTTCTTATGGTTGTTCCGAGATCAGTTTAGTAAGATGACCTAACTGATCCTTGAGCTCCTATGACAATACTTCAAGTTTTGTTTATACCTTTTGGAAATGTGTTTCTGAGGCTGCTATGAAATTTGTTAGCATCTCTTTAAGGTTCGACTCCTCTTTCTATTGGTGAGGTGGTTGTTGAAAATCTGTAGGAAGTTTTGATCTTTGGCTATTTTGATCATCCCACGAGAAATTGGGATGGTACCTCCAACCTGCATTATAAGTGTTACCATAAAAATTATTTTGAGGTCTAGGATAGTTACCCATATAGTTAACTCGTTCGTTTTCCATGCCATGCCCGTAGGGTGGGTACTCAGGATTCGCCACTCCTCCACTTGTGTCGCATTGCATAATTGGATGTGTCTGCAAAGAACCGTATAAACTATCAAATTTTTTATGTAACATCTCTACCTGATTTGATAGCATGGTGACTGCGTCAAGGTTGAAGACACTGGCTGCTTTAGTATGAATTTTCCTCATGAATTGCCACTGATAATTATTCAATGCCATCTCCTCTATAAACTAAAATTATCTTCCAAAAGTAAATAAAGGAAAATTTAACAAAGTAAAAACAAATAAAAAATAAAAATAAAAAATAAATTGTAATAAAAAATGGCTAAAGTAATAAAAATTAATCGTTCTTAATATTTCAGTTCCCCGGAAACGGCGCCAAAAACTTGATCATTGTTTTGTCGAGTCTTAAAATTTATATAAAGAATGATCGAACCTAGAAACTAACTAAGACAACGATGGAGGCAAGCGAACCTATCGAACAGTAGTATAGTTTAGGCAAGGCCGGAATGTCGAATCCCAAAGGAACCAAAAGTACTAATACTAACTCTCTTTTTATTATCTAGCCTAAGAATTAAAGGAATTTGTTTATCTAATCTAAAATTAACTAACAACTAAACTAAAGACTCTAAGACAAAAAAGAATGAAATTTAGAAAATAAGTTGAGGAAAAACCAATTGATTAAGATGGCACCCAGGGAAGAATCCACCTAGACTTCACTTGTTATCTAACACTGAACCAGACGATTTATTCACTTGTCTTGATTCGTAAGATTCCATAACATATATTAATCCCTCTCTCAAAGCGACTAACGTTTAACCCTAGGTTGATTAATTGAAATCTCTTTCTAATTAAAACCCCTAGAATTGCATTAACTCGATCTATAGACTCCCATATTAGGTTTCACCCTAATCTGGCAAAATCTCTTCACCCTATCTCTAGGCGCGCGATCAACTCCACTTAATTATGCTAGATCTCTCTTAGGCAGGGACTTTTGCTCCTCCACCTAAGCACATCATACTTGAATTAATATCCCAGAAATATCAACACAAGAATTAAGAACACATAATTAATAACAAGTTAAATATTTATCATATAGTTTAGAAAATAATAACAATATTCATCTTAGGCTTCATCCCCCTCAGGTATCTGAGGGTTTAGTTCATAATTGCAAAAGAAAACATCTCAAAAGAAAAGATAAAACAAAACATAAGAAAACCATAAAAACCCCCTGAAGGAATTGAAGGAGAGATCCTCCGTCTTGAGTATAATTCTGGCTTCTTGAGATGAATCAACTGGCTATCTTCTAGTAAATCTCCACAAATCTGCCCTCTTTGGCCTAGCTGGACGCCCCTTGACTAAAGCCTTAGGTTCCCCCGACAAAAGCCCTAACATAAGGCTTTTGTCGAACTCCCCCTTTAAGTTGCCCCCTAGGGTGTTTATATAGACTTTGAGATGACTTACTTGGCCCCTACATATCCTAATTCCAGTAGAATTCCTACTAGGGTGTTTGAATAGGCTTTGGAATGTGTTTCTTTGCCTCAAAGGATCCTATTCTGAGTAAAACTCCTCTTGGCCGCTGCAGGGACACGCCCATGGCACACGCCCGTGTGGATCGTGGCCAGGCCGTGTTCGAGTCTGCTAAAGAGACATGCCCGTGTGTTTCGGGGTCAGGCCGTGCTAGAGTAAATTAGGGAGGCACGACCGTGCGGTCTTAGGCCCAGGCCGTGTCGATTTTCATTTGGACCCAATTTAGTCCGTTTTATGCCCATTTCTCGTTCTTTTCATCCTTCGGTGCTCTCTTGAGTATAAAACATGAAAATAAAGGATTAAGAGCACCAAATTACATAATTTAAGGGATAAATCATCCAAAAGTAAATTTGGGCCTAAAATATGTTACTTTTACTGTTTATCACCAGGCTTGTGGTTAAAGGGTATGCCCAAATCTTTGGTGTTGATTACTCCGACACTTTTGCTCCTATTGCTAGATTGGACACAATCAGGTTACTGCTTGCAATAGCTGCACAAAAAGGTTGAAAAGTGTTCCAATTAGATGTCAAATCAGCTTTTTTAAATGGTATCTTATAGGAAGAAATTTATGTTGAGCAGTCCCAAGGATTTGAGAAGGAAGGTGAATGAGATAGAGTTTATCTTCTTAAGAAGGCCCTTTATGGTCTAAAACAAGCTTCAAGAGCTTGGTATAGCAAAATTGATGAACATTTGTTGAACTTGGGATTTGTGAAAAGTCTATCAGAAACAACCTTGTATGTCAAGCACAATGATTTTGACGTTCTTATTGTTTCACTGTATGTTGATGACCTACTGGTTACAGGAAACAATACAGATTATATTCAAAATTTCAAATAGGAGATGATGAAAGTGTTTGAAATGACAGATCTCGGGTTCATGTCCTACTTCCTTGGCATGGAGATCAAGTAAGGGCAAGGTGAAGTTTTCATTTACCAGAAAAAGTATGCAAAGGAAATACTGAAGAAGTTTCAGATGGAGGGGTGCAAGACAGCAAGCACTCCGATGAATCAGAAAGAGAAGTTGTGCAAAGAAGATGGTGCTAACAAAGTTGATGAAGGATATTTCAGGAGTTTGATTGGTTGCTTGATGTATCTCAAAGCAACAAGGCCTGATATTTTGAATGCTATAATATTTTGTCTCAATTCATGCATTTTGCAAGTGAATTACATCTCAAGGTAGCCAAAAGAGTGACTCGATATGTCAAAGGTACAAGTGATTTTGGTGTTAAGTTCATAAGGAGTAAGGAGTTCAAGCTGGTTGGTTTTTCTAACAGTGACTGGGGGTTCCATTGATGATATGAGGAGCACTTCAGGCTACTATTTTACTCTTGGCTCTAGTGTTTTCTCATGGAACTCGAAGAAGTAAGAAACTGTAGCCCAATCCACTGCCGAAGCAGAGTTTATTGCTGCAACAGCTACTATTAATCAAGCTTTATGGCTAAGGAAAAATTTACTTGATCTTGATCTGGAGCAGAAGGAAAGCACAGAGATTCTTGTTGACAACCAAGCTGCTATTGCTATCTCTCATAATCCCGTGTTTCATGGGAAGACTAAACATTTAACATCAAGCTATTCTTCCCAAGGGAAGTACAGAAACATAGAGATGTGATTCTTGTCTACTGCAAAACAGAAAATCAAGTTGGAGACAGTTTAACCAAACCATTACCTGTATCCAAGTTTGAGTTGCTGAGGTCAAGACTTGGTATTTGTAGCTCCTAAAGCAAGGAGGAATGTTAAGAAAATGCTTTAGGACTGAAACATGTCAAAGTTTGTTTTTTTTTTTAAGTTGATTGTGTCAAAGTTTGTTCCTGATTTTAGGAATTAGTTGTTGATTTTATTCTGCTTAAGTTTAGGAAAAAGTTAGTGGGTTGTTGATGTTATTTTGCTTAAGTTTAGGATGGGTTGTTGATTTTATTTTGTATAAATTCTGAATGATTGTTGAATAAAGGAGTTCAGTTTCCTTCATCCATTAAATTTTTTTCACTAAAATACTTATATGTTGTGTGGAAAAATGTTAAAGTCGTATTCATTATATATATATATATATATATATATATTTCTTACTACCTTATAAATCGGGAGGGGATTATATTAATAGGATTTGAATTCTAGTCATTGGGATGCCAAGCAAGAACTTTAACCCCGACTCTCTTGTAGGGTTAGTGTTTTCATATTATTTTTTGTACCATAATAATTTTCAAGGTAATATATTTATGTAAGCTTTTAATAATATTTTGGTATATTTGTATATTTATATTATATCTATTTTATTTTTGTGTTTCTTTTATATTTTAAATTACTAAACGTTGGGCTTAAAATATTACAAATTAAATACAAAGAAAAGAGCTCCATTCTCCTAAATAAAGAATTTTGAATACACAAATATAAAAACATTAAATTTTATTATCTTTTTAAAATAATGATGACGTCTTATTTTTATCATAATTATTTTCAAGGCAATGTAATTATATAAACTTTCAATATTTTATTAATAATACTTATTTTATTTTTGTGTTCTTTCGTATTTTAATTTACATTATTGAATTTTTAGGGATAAATTATTGAATGTTGGATTAAAGTATTACAAATTAAATAAAAGGAAGCTTGTGATTCTTCCAAATAAAGAAATTTGAATGCAAAATTTAAATTTATTAATAAAAAATAAAATATAAATCCAAATTCAGGTATGTAAATAATAAAATCTATGAAATAATATTTCGTAGTTGTTTATCTTGTCATCCAAGCATATAAAAACTGAAAATAGGATGGTTTGAAAAGGTTTTAGATAAAAAACCAAGGCCAAAAGTGAGTAGGAGGAGGGAAAAAAACACTTTTCCTTTATTTTCCACCAACTCTTACACGCCACTGAATTTAAGAAATATCATCATATAAAACAACAAAGTGGAATTAATCATGACTCAAATTTCACGTTCCTTCACATTCAAGCAAAGCATGGCTTAAATTTTCCTGGTTTTTATTTTTTTTCCCGAATTTACAACAAAATCATATTCAACTTTGATTACATTGGCTCGACACTTGTAAATTGACCTTCCCACGCGGACGACATCAAGAATATGCAATCATCATTGCGATTATTGATTACCGAAATCTTCATCATTTTCTTCAAATTTAAAAATATGACTTTCCTTTTTTAATTTTGTTTATACAATGAAAATATATAAGTGATAATAATGCAGGCCCCTACCTAAATAATACAGACTTCCTGATATTCTGCTTTCGAAACTGTTGATTATTGCTTTTGTAATCATGTTTAGAGCGTATTTAGCTTTAAAGCAAGTTTTATGCTTTATTTGCTTCTATATATACCGATCTGAACATCCTCTAGGAGTTAAGAAATTTGATTTATTAGTAGGGAAAAAAATGGTAGAAAAATCATGGGTTTTGATTGTACTAGTGGTATTTATCATGCATGGGGAAGAAAGTTTAGCCTCGGACCCTGATCCGATTCAGGATTTCTGCATTCCAAACCCCAAATTTGGAGCTATAAAAACAGCTCATCTCAGCATTCTACCCTGCAAAAACTCGTCGGAGGCAACCACCGATGATTTCATCTTCTCGGGGTTAAAATCCAGTGGAAACTTCACAGACACAGGCCTGGCAACCTTCCCAGTGAATCCAACAATCTTTCCAGGGATCAACACGCTAGGGATATCATTTGTGCGAGCCGACTTGAAAGTTGGTGGGATAAATCCACCCCATTTTCACCCCAGAGCCACTGAGATTGCCTACGTGGTGCAAGGAAGTGTTTATTCAGGCTTTGTTGATTCAAACAACCGAGTTTTCTCCAGGGTGATTGAGCAAGGAGAAGTTATGGTGTTTCCAAAAGGTCTGCTTCACTTTCAGATGAATGTGGGTGAGAAGCCGGCTACAATATTTGCGTGTCTTAATAGCCAAAACCCAGGACTTCAAAAGATTCCATCTGCCATTTTTGGGTCTGGTATCAACGAGGAGCTTTTGGAGAAGGCTTTTGGCCTCAATCATAAGCAGATTGGGACCATGAGAAGAAGATTTGATCCTAAAACAGTGAACTAAACATTTTACTTGTCTTGGAAAATATAAAAGAGTAAGTTACAAAAATTTGGATGAAAGGTTAATTATGTTGTTTGTTTATGTTACAGTTTCTGTTCCTTTACAATGTATTGCTAATAGTTTTGGTTCCTATTTTTGTAGTAATTTTGGAAGACAGATACATGAAGGAAAGTCCATGTTTTAGTTTTCCATCCGTTCTCCTTTTTTTCCCATTGACCAAACAATGCCGTATTTACATAACAATTTAATTACTGATCTGGTAAAACATTGGTTCTATGAGATTAATGTTAGTAAAGGGGTAGTGCAGTCTGGATGAGGAGAATTGTAATGTTGGAATCCTAGTATCAGGTGGCCTTGCCGCCTTACTACTTGCCAAAAAGTTCAATACTGAGAAAAAGAGAGAATCAATACACACTGCAACAAATTAATCAACATCGAACATGTTCCATATCAATTGAACAGATGCGCTGAGACTGGTTAATTATATATATTGTTGCTATTGATTTACATTCTTATATATCTATACTTCTACTGTGAAGTACTATTATTTCTACTGTGAATTTTTTTTTACAAAGCATCTTATTTTTTATTTTTATTTTATAAATTAAAAATATTTTAACCTTGCTGACTGAATCTTAGTTTGATTTACTTGAATATTATTGCTAATACAGTAAGATATAGGTTTGAGCACGATAAAACGCATTATCCTCCTATTTATAGGTTGGAGAGGAATTATGCCTAGTTCTAAGTATTATGCCAAATAAGAAACAAACTATACTATATATGCTCTAATGTAATTGAACTTACGTTATTTTGTAATGATTATAATGTAATTCTAATCAAATTAATCGAATTTTATAACTGTATTTTTTATTTGTCAGGAATATTTCGTAATCTAATATAAATAAATTTATAGTAAGTTACTGATGTAGGAAGAAAATTTCTTTGCCCCTCATTGTGGCCACTTGTTACTTTTTGACACGTGTTCTTTTTCTCTTTGCGTTAACAGCTTTTCATTTTTTATCACATAGCATCTATTTCAGGTGAGTTTGTGCCTGATTTATTCAGTAATTTTAACAATTTTTAACATCAATTCATCATGCAGTACTTTAATTGGAATCACAACATATTGTTTAATGTAAAAAGGCATTAATTTGAGCATGCTTAAATATAACATCTTCAGGATATAAATATTAATTTTAAACCTTACATAAAATTATTAAAATGTAATTGTAATTACGTAATATTAAGCCTTATAATTACTATTATATTATCACAGACCCACCATTGAAAAAAATACATGTTAAAAATGATATAATAATTAAATAAGATTTGATTAAAATAATAAAATTGTGAACGAATATTATAATATTTTAGATTTAAATATAATTGTAGATAAGTATATTTTAGATTTTATATAAAATGATAGAAAATATTTTGATTACTCCCCTATTAGTTAGAGTAGTTTAGTAGTCTGTTAGAGTAATTTGTTAGTTTTGTTTTAGTATGTTCGTATCAGTTTAGTTCTGCTAACTGAGTCGGTTGTTTAGGATGAGTCGTTAATAACAACCTCATCATGAGCTAACAGTTTCCTCTTGTATAAACTGACTTGGGTTCCTTTTGGAGGTATTACAGCTAAAACCAAAAAATAAGTAGACCCGTTTTCTCTAAATAATTTTTCTCTTCATGTTGTGTTTGTGAGTGTTCAAAAGACGATGAGATTGGTCAAACTTCATCACCATAGATGAGTGATTGCAAGTGTTGACCTGGCTTTTTTTATTAATTTAATAATAAATTTAGTCCATTAATATTTATCTAAATATAAAATATTCAATACATTTAGAATCAAACTTTATAATCAAATAAAAGTCCCCATTGATTTTCAGTTTTTTGTCAACCATAAGCTTTACCACGCTCAGAAACTCATAGGTACAAGTTCATTCAGTGCTTGGAAACAACTGGAAAGGTCTGGTTCACAGTCTTCAAAAGAATTTCACACCATTTCCAGTGTTTCCAGGGAGTGGCATTTTCTCCATAGCAGCTCCTTGGCCTGACACATCGTTGCCTCCTGTAGAATCATTCTCAATCTCATTCTCCTTTGTGCTCGGAACCTCTTTGAAAATCCCATAACCTGAAGCTTCTGCATTGTAACTGCCGCTCAACGGATAGACTGATACCGGATTTGTTTGAAAATTAATGGGGTTTTGAGGGAGGTCTAGGCGGTAGCATCTTCAATCTGGTCCAAGTATTTGAGAGAATCTTGTCCTTGTAGAGCTAACAGGCTCTAAAGGATACCGGTAAACTTAGTCTCCGCACAATAAATTTAATCCTTAATATTTATAAAATTTATTATTTTATTTATTCATCAAATATAAATTAAAATGACAGAAAAATTAGAATTAGAATTAAATTAATAAATTTTATAATTTTTAAGAGTTAAATTTATTGAATATTTTATATTTAGAATCATATTAATAAAATGTATAAACATTTAAGGATTATTTAATTAGACTAATAAAATACTCATACCAGCTTCTCATCAGTCATTTTATGACGACTAAAAGAGAGTAATACAAATATTTGATTCTAAAAATTTAATGATTAATTTAAAAAAGTAATAATTCGTGATCAAAATAAAATAAAGGTAATAGTTTAATAATTATTTTTATAGTTTATTCATTTATTTATATATTAAATAAATATAATTATTTGTATATGTGATATGTAAAATGGTTCTATATTATCAATTATTTTATTAATTAAATGAAATGAAAATTTGATATATATGAAGTTATACAAAATCATAATTTGTATAATATTGCATATTTTCTCTTAGGTGATATACAGTTCGAAGATTTATCCCTTTTATTTTCTCACGGTACTTTGTCAAATAGTGAGTTGCATGGGTGATTTTGTGCCACGTTGTAATTCCAGTGATTCCGCAGTTTGAAAAACTATTTCTCGTTTACATTGGAGAATAGTAATAATTCATACAGATAAATAATTCAAAAGTTGCACTTTTTCAGATTGAAGTACTGAAAAACATTTCAGCTTCAACTTCAACAATTCTTAATTGAAATCAAACCAATGGCAGAGTTTGAAGGAGGATGGATCTCTGCACAAAGTTTTATTTTTAATAGAGAACAAGCCTATATATATATATCTTTATACTGAATAGCAAAACCACACAAATATTAGTTGATCAAGAACACCCCATCACGGGTATACTTTTGTGCAGGTTAATCAACGTCTTCTTGCAGCTGTTTCTCTTTGAGCATTGAAATACACAGCAGCAACAGGAAGGCCAAGATCGTTCTCAGAAGCGAAACGTCGGGTGTTGAAGTTATCCCTTGAACAAGGTGACTTGATTATCTGTCGACGTTTCTGCTTGAAAAGAACGAACACAAACCTGTGGATCCCTATATTTGGCTTTGGGTTTTCATAGCTCACCACTTCCCTTCCTGTTTGATTTAAAAAAGAAAACCCCCGGAAAGCAGAAAAAAAAAGAAAATAAAAATAAGAACAGAAGATCAGTGTTTCTTTTATCCTCTTAAATTGTTCAACAGTACATGTAATTACACAGTAAACCCTACCGAATGTGGCATCTGTGGTGCCAGGGATGTCTGTCACAATCCTGTAAAACGGTCAGATATCAAAGAAACTGTCAGGCTATTATTTATCTTGCTGTCTGCATGTAGCTCTTTTTTTCCCCATTGGTAAGAGCTCTCGAGTCAACCGCATGCAGACTACTTGATTATTGCAGATGATTCATAATAAAGACATGACATCATTATAAGTATACGGTTGTTGTTATCTTAAATTTTTAATATGATTAATTAATACATAAAGCTTTGCTTTTCAAGATCATTCAGTGAATGTAGTATGAATATGTGATGAAACCAAAATTGTGTAGGGTTTTGATAAGTTTTACTGTTCACGTATTATTGAGAGCTGTACCAGTGAAGGTGCTCCCTTAAGTAAGGATCACTAGGTCCAGGGACATCCGGGTCCGTCATGACCTGCAAAGCAACATAAACACCAGCTCGATTTAAACAGTGAAAGACCTAGGCGGAGCACAACTTGTTAAAAATGACATCATAAGAAGAAGGGTTTTAAATTTAATTACCAGAGTGAAGAAAGTTCTCATGTCACCTCCTGCAACCTCTACCCTAGGTTTGGTGACAACAGTTGAAGGATAAAACTCATGCCCATTGAAGACTTGCTTGTTGTTGAAAGTGACCGACATTTTAATACTTGGGATGAAAGAATCCATAACATCTCCTATGACTCTCCCAACCATGAGAGGCTCTACTTCCCTTGCCATTTGAGGAGTTCTGAATTAAAGAAAGAGAATCAAGGGATATATATATATCTTATATGCTCGATTGGAGTTTCTTGCTGGAGGATGAGAACAAGCAGAAGCTCTTTATATAGCGTATGGAACTCCTATGGAAACACTGTATGCTCTCTAGATCTAAGCTATAAATAAAACTAGCCTATAAAGGATTGGACTATATATCTACTTCTCTCTCTCTTTAGTCTCTTGTAAACTCCTTTGGTGACAAATGAATCAGAAAGATTAGTACCTTTGTACATATTCCATTCAATCATAAGAGTTAGAATTGGTTAGAATTGCATGACTATTTCTCAGCTAGGGGACCCTGGAATCGGTTCTTCATTGGCTGCTTTGCTAAGGTCAAAAATGAATTATAAACGAAGTGGGTCCAAAAATAAGCAAAAAAAATTATTGGTTTAGTGACGATAATCGACATACAAAGCATTCATATTTAAGTTATGTGTAATTGAGATTCAAATTTTGTATATCATTTTTTTTTTCGTTTCTTCTTTTTACAGTAATGCATGAATGTTAACAAGGCCTGATAAAGGAAACTCCCAACTTTTTCATTTAAGGCAAATAGGAAAAGATACTTAGAAATTATTAAATGGTTTATGAATTCATAGAACTTTCCCAAAATTACAATTGCAAACAACTTTTTACCATTTTAAGGGAGATTCTTTTAGAAGAGAAAGCATAAAGGTTGAGGGCACTGAGTGGGTAGTGCACCTGGGTCATTTCAATGTTAAATAATATTAACAAATTCAGTGGAATTCCAAATTCGCTTGGTGTAAATTAAAGTTGGTGGTTTTCCCATAGCTAGTAGTCAAATTTTATTTTTATTATTAGAGCCTGCCCTTATCTCACTCAAGGGACGGGTTATTTTTACATTTAAATTTTTTTCGTAAATAGCCCTTGATGATTACTTATTAACCCAACCCTTAAGATAGAATTACAATTTTTCCTCCTTTCTTGTCCTGTGTTCTCCAACCTTTTCTACTCATTTAATTCATGCGTGTATAGTTTGGCACTTAAGCTTTTAAATGATGAATTTTTAATGAAATTGTGATATCATATACATTCTAGAAACTTTAATACAGTGTATATGGTTGAAAGATTTCCATACCAAAAGAACATTAATATTTAATATTAGCTACACGGTACCAAATTCTCTTGCATTTGGGGAGCTAACACGTCTTGTCAGAAACCATTCGTACTATCACGATATTTGTTAATAGTTGTTAAGTGCAAGTGCAGGCGCAGCAATGTTAATAGTTGTCAAATTGAAGCATCTTATAAATTTTAATATTCTTCTTAATTAGCTTCAATTATACACTAGTTATTTTTTTTGTCAGTCTTCAACTCTTTAACTATATATATATATACATTATGATTTGAAAATTTCCAATATATACAATATTATTCTCAGCAGAGAATCATTAATGCTGTTGCCATCTAGCACGAATGAGAGGAAGATGAAAAACATTAAAAGGAAAATAAGATGAAAAAAGAAACTATAAGGCTTAATTCTATAATGTTAATTTGATGATCATCATTAGAAGAAAGTCACAGAAGCTACAAGGTAGAAGAAATTAATAGTACAATAATGTTTTCGACAATTGTGTGATTAAGGTAGTGGAATGCTTTGAAACATCATAGCTTATATTAATCAAATTATATTTCTTTTATTCTTATCTAGTTAAGTAAAATAAAATATGGAAAGAAGTGATAGTGAAAGTGGACACTTCAAATAATATTTTGTAAAACATAATAAAAATTAGGGGATGAGGAATTGTTTACACACTTCACTTTCCTTACGTTTGTGGAGTTTACCTCAATGAGAAAATTCCACAATCTTTAATCCCAATATAATAAGTAATTCAAGTTCTATCACTCCCCGATATACCAACCTCACTTGTGTATTTAAAGACTAGATCTCTCACCTCTAAGTTCTCCCCTTGAGAATTCAAACAGCAAAACCAAACAACAAAAAGTTTTACTCTCTCAAAAACGTTCTTTGCTGAACAAGTAAGTTCAATCAATGCTTAGTTGCAAAACCTATATAAGTCTCTCAATATATAAGAGTTTTTGAGACTTGCTAACATAGTAGAGATCAATTACAATCAATTCCCTATCAAACACTGGCTAAAATAGTAAGATACAATATAGTAATAAAGACCAATGTAAATTGGACTGTCGCAGATGAGTCTTCAAAGTTTGTACCGATCCAACATCCTTGATCCAGTGGATTCGATTTTTTAGATCCGGTTCAAACCAATCCTTTCTCCAAATATTTTCTTTTTAAAAAACGAAATGGAACCTAAAATGTCTACTTGAAAATTTTTCAATGATATGCTAGGAAAATCTTGACAAATGAACTAAACTTTAAATTAAAAAAAGAAGCATTGAATTTGAAAATTAGAAGAAGTTTTAAGAAAATTGTAAGAATTACTATAATTTTTAGATTGTAAAAATTATTATAATTTTTAAATAATTTTACAATTTTCTTCATTTCTAAAAGGGATGATAGTGAGATGTGATGTTAATTTCCATTAGATTAAAATAATTAATTATTAGTGATTAATTAGTTATGATTAAGTTAATTAATTAAGTTTAATTAAAACTAAACTAACTATATATATATTAAAGATAGTGGAAAAAGTTGATAAATATCTTCATCATCTATACACCATCGTCCACTCTAAAAAACCATTGGATGAAGCTTATGAAAACTTTACATATCCAGCCCTTAATTTCAAGTAAGTCCCTTTCATTTTTCATTAATTTTTATAAATTTGAGGTCATGGGAGCTTGATTTAGCTAGCCCATGTGCTAATTTGTAAAACTTTTAAAATTTTTGAAAGTTGCCATTGTTGAGAATTGAATGAATTTGATGTGAAATTGTTAGAAATTAAGCTTAGTATATGAAAAAGACTAAATTGTAAAATTTATTTACTTATTTTTGATAAAAAGACCCAAGGTTCAACATCAATTTATTGCATCATTTAAAACTAACTCATGGATATCCGAAGGATAATCCATGCTATAATCCATGGTACAATTTGTAACAGCCCGATTTAGACCTTAGTCGGAACAGTGGTTTCGGAACCACAAAACCGAAACAGTGGTTTTGGAACAGTGGGTTCGAGTGCTAGCAAACCCATGCTTTAATTTTAGGAATTTATGATGAATTTGAGATTTGCCATTGATGATAGCTTGATGTTTTTGTGGTTTGATGATGAAATATAAATTTTTGTTGATAGATTATTGATCATGTCAAACAGTCGAGTTTTAATATTTATAAAGAATGATCGAACCTGTAGACTAACTATGACAATGATTGAGGCAAGTGCACCTATCGAACAATAGTATAGTTTAGGCAAGATTATTTTATTGAAGCCAAAGGAGCCTAAAAGTACTACTACTCACTTTCTTTCTATTATTTAGCCTAAAATATGGAGTGATTGGTTTATTAATCTAAAAACTAATGAAAAACTAAACTAGATGAAAAAACAAAAGAATGAAACTTTGGGAAAAGACTGTGGAAAAACTCAGTTAATTTTAGACGATACCCTCAGGAAGAATCCACCTATGAATTCTCTTGTTATCTAACTTTTAATTCATATGACTTCTTTACTTAGCTTGATCCGTGAGACTCCCTAACCTATATTAAACCCCCTCTCGAGGCGAATAACGTCTAACCTTAGGTTAATTAGTGGAACTCTCGTTCTCTTATAATAACCCCCTAAGGAAGCAGTAAATCGATCAATGGACTCCCATATTAGGTTTCACCCTAATTCGACAAAATCTCGTCACCCTATCTCTAGGCGTGTGATCAACTCCGCTTAATTATGCTTGATATACACTTAGGCAGGGTCTATTCCTCCTCCACCTAAGCACATCAGATTAAATTAAGCAACATAATTAAGAATAAACTAAGTACTTATCATATAATTTAGAAATCAAATAACAAAATCCATTATAGGTTTCATCCCCTTCAGGTATCTGAAGGGTTTAGTTCATAACAAAATAAGAAATCATCTCAAGAGAAAAGATAAAACAAAACATAAGAAGTCCCTAAAACCCCCTGAAGGAATTGAAGAGGAGATCCTCTGTCTTGAGTAGAACTCCGGCTTTTTCAGATGGATCAACTGGCTATCTTCGAGTAATTCCCTGAATAAAAGCTCTGGCAGAAAACTCTGCCCAAAACTCCCTTTCTTAGAATGGTGCCTTGGGTTGTTTATATAGGCTCTTTAGATGCTTTACTTGGCTCCTAAGTACCTCCTTCAAGTAGAATTACTATTAAAGTGTTTAAGTAGACTTAGGAGTATGTTTCTTTGGCTTCAAGCATCCAAATCCGAGTGAAATTGCTCATTCCCGTGGCAGGGGCAAGGCCATGGTACACTCCCGTGTAAATCATCTTCAGGCCGTGTCTAGATTCTGTCGATTGGTGCACGGCCGTGTAAATCGAGGTACGACCGTGTGAAGTAATTTGACGAGGCACGACCGTGTGGCTTGAAGTCCAGGCCGTGTCGATTTTCTCTTTGGCCCAAATTGGCCCGTTTTAAGCCCGTTCTCGTTCTTTTTGTCCTCGGGTGCTTTCCTAAGTATAAACATGAAAAGAAAGGATTAAAAGCACCTTTTTACATAAATCAAGGGCTAAATCATCCAAAAGCATACTAAATATGGGGTTAAAATATGTTACTTTTACGATTTATCAAATACCCCCACACTTAAGCTTTTGCTTGTCCTCAAGCAAAATTCTCAACTTACAATTAAAATAAACTTTCCATAATTCATAATTCCTATCGACAATGTCTCATCATAATTCATAGATAATTTATACATGGATAATTCAACTCAAAGAGTCCTAAAGATTCAATCACGATAAGTCATAAATTTATAGCATAAAAACATAGGCGTCTCCCTTTATCTAAATAATTACCTTTAATTCAAAACCGACAAGGATTGACATCCTCACTAAAGGTTCACTCAAATCACTCAAAGTGTTTAAGGTTCAAGAATAAGCACTCATAAGTCGAACCTGAAAAGTTAATCCCATAGGCTTGCCTAAAAGTCAAATCTCTACCACTGTATATAAGATTATACACAGATCAAAAAGGTCTTTATTAGGGTTATAACGGGGCTAAGGTTAAGGGTGTGGATACAGGCTGAATTAGAGGGTTAGAATCGAGACTGACTTGACAAATTACCTAACTAGAAACAATGAACTAAATATGAATATTTACATCGAATGAAAACTAATAATACCACTATTGATAATTACTCTATAATAAAGAGTATTTTCATCACTTAAAATTTGATAATACTTTAATACGAGCTTTTTCTTCAACAATTGGAATTTAAATGCTCTAAGCTTTTTTTTTTAAGAACAAACTAAAATATTACATCATAAATGATAAATGTAACTACTAAACTAATAAAATTCGATAACTTAATCAAATCAAACCTCGATTAAAGGGTAGTCAAAAGAAAGGGTGATAATAAATACAAAGGGGTTTTGGGTTAATATTAGTGGGTGAGTTAATAAAAAGGTTGTTAGGATTCAACAGGGTTCACTAGGGGTTAATTTGTGAAGGTAGGCTTTTTATGGAATAAGTAGGTTAAATCCTAGGTGCCTTTATCATCTCTCTATATCAAATCAAAAGTGTGGTCTCAACATGTATAAACGAGGCAAGTTCTAGAATAACAGTTCAAAGTTGACACGCTCATAATTAATAAAGTGAGCATGAAAAAGAATATATGCTCTATAAGGCTCAAAATCTCACAAAAATTATGGGTGTTTTTGACATCAATCCTTATAGATTCCAAATTTCAAGGTAATGCTCAAATTTAGTTCAACACCCTAAAGAATTTTGAAAAATAGATTTATCATGCTTGATTCTCTAGTATTCTTCAAGTATAAATCATCAATGCACAATTATCACTGACTTACTCAAAAACATGTCAATAACAATCATAAATCATTAGAAATTTCACCCTAATTAATAATATGAGAAGATTACTTATGGACAATACTAAAATTCAAGATTTGAGAATAATACAAAAAGTTAGGTATTTTTACCCCCCACACTTAAGTTGTACATTGTCCTCAATGTACAAAGATAGATAAACAATTATGTAATAAAAAAGAGAAGGGGAGAAGTAACACTTCTTGAATTTTAGATGATTCCAGGAGTTGACAGTGGTCGTGATGGCGGATAACTTGGAAAGCGGTGCCTTTGGTGGTGATGGTGTTTTCTCTAGGCCCGGTGGGGTGGCTACCGAAAAGCATTTTGCTAGATGAAGAAATTGGGTAGCCTGGAAAGATATAGCCAAGAAATCTAAAGAAACATTAAGAATATACTAATAATATAATTAAGGAGAAGCAAAATAAAGAGAAGGAGACTAAGAAGAAAACTAAAGTTAAAATAAAATACTAATGGACTGAATAGTCCTTATTGACAGATGGTTCGCGAAGTGAGAGTGATTTCTAAGACTGCGGATTGTTGGTGATGGTGGAAGTGGCGTGATTCCCTCGCAGCCTTTAGAACCTAAAACCAAGAAACTAGGATGAAGGGAATTAAATTAAGCAGAAGAGAAGTATAGATAAGGAAAATAAAAGAGAATAGAAAAGAAAAATAGAACCGAAATGGTTTCGGAGATCCTTGGCGTGTCAATAGCTGAAGCTGCCGGCATGAACTCATGTTGAGGTCTCCTTTGGGGAGATAATGCTTACCTTCTTACGCTTCTTTGGCATGATTTTAGTGTAGCTCAAGAGTTTGGACACTATCTTAAAGAAATAAGAGAAATTTGAAAGAAAGAGGAGGAAAGAATGAGAAAAGAAGTTGGTAGGGAAGGAGAGGGCTGTGGGGTTTAAATAGTATCTCAAATCTGGCACGTTCACAAGCCCGTGGTCCAAGGGCGTGTTGAGTTACACGACCGCCTCGCACGGCCGTGGTGTGGAACATGCTTGTAACACCCCAAACCCGGTCAATACACCACGACCGAATCTGGTATGCTACAGGGAAAAAGTTTTGGGTGGTTTAGGTTGAAGTCTAGCAGTTTGGTGAAAACGCTTAGCGAAATTTTGTATTTGAGGAAAACTCGATTAGGTTTCGATTAAAAATCTGATGATATATTTGAAAAACCCAGAAAGTTTTGAAAAGTAATCCGATGTGTAGGTAAAACTAGTTTATTTCGTTTTGAAGCTTAAGTTATTTCTTATTGTTACTAAAACATTTATGACTTAGTAGAAAATCATATTTAAGTTAGAAAAACCTTTTAAGTTCATTTTATCCCAAGTTATAGTATGATACCCGATGGTATAGTTTAAAACATCGTTTTTGAAGTTTTGAAAACGTTGTCTTTCCAAGTTTTAGCACACTCCACTTAATTGGTTTGTTAAAGCATATTGAAAATCTACTTAAACATAACATATCAAAAACATAATTTAAGAGGCCATTTACAAACCCAAATATAACAAAATAGAAATAAACCAGCTAGTGTACCAAATTTTATAAAAGAAGTCCGAGCAAATCTTTATTTCAGTATGGCATGAGCACCTCAAGTCTATCCCGACTCCATGTCCGCGTCTAAGTGTCACCTGAAAAGTCAAAGAGAGAGAGTGAGTCGCAAGACTCGGTGTATAATTCCTCCCCAGATAACATGCCAACACACATATCATAACGAATAATGCAGATAATGCACCGCTCCTAACCAACCATATCGCTTTTCTACCCGTGTGGTACCAAACCACCGGTGGTGCCAAACCACCGTGACCCAAAGTCACGATATCCATACTGTGGTACCAAACCTTTGGTGACCAAGTCACAAATAATCCAATGATGGGGCCAACCCATTGTGTGATACCAAATCACTAGCGAGACGATCCCATATCTCAAAAGTGGGGCCAACCCACGGTGGTGTTAAACCACGTGGACGAGTCGCAATGAGGTGCCAAACCTCCGGTGTCCCAAAGACACAAGTGTGATACCAAATCACCGGTGACCGCAGCCACGAATCAAATGATGGGGCCAACCCATCGTGTGATACCAAATCATGGCGTCAATCCAGTATAATCAAGCTGTGGGGCCAACCCACCGTGGTGCTAAGCCACTGGACGAGACGCCGAGGTGTTAAACCTCGGTGACTCAAAGTCACAAAATATCATTGTGGTACCAAACCACCGGAGGTGCCAAACCTCCGTGTCCCAAAGACACAGTGTCCCAAAGACACGGATATCATACTCCCCTCCTCTCATATCACCCAAACACATAACATACTAGATGCAAAATCGTGCAATCATGCTATCATGCTCACATGCTTAATATGGCATCTCAAAGTATCAACAATCATGATATCATCATCATCACATAACTCATAATGAAACGGACTTACCGAATCCGTATCCATACCTCAATGGGTATCGAGATAATCAATCGTGACCATTTCACTTACACAACAAAGTTATCCCATTATTAAGTTAAGGCATGTGTTAGTTTACACACTGAATTAGCGAAGGTATCAATCCCTAAAATCGATTTACGCCCTTGATCACTTCTACAACTCGAATCCTACAATCGGCCAACAAATGGATTAACCATCATACCATTCGCCACAAGCATTAAACCAAAAGGGTTTATCAAATAGTCCTTACCTTGCAAACATTTGGCTTCCTACCAAACTCGAACCACAAAGGTTTCTCTTTACAAACGGCCTCCACCTAAAAAGAAAATCCATTAATCCATTGAGACTTGCTTTAACGAGGCTAAAAGAATGGACTAACAAAATACTCCTCTTACCACCACTTAACAATCGGCTAAAAGAGTTGGAAGACTCTCTTGATTATTTCCAAAGTCCAAAGACCCTATACTGAAAAGATTAAACAAGAAGTTAACACCTTTTAACCAATACCGATATCGCCCTTAACATACCAAGAATTGGTAAAATACCGAGAAGAGAAATGGCCATTCGCCAACACTTACCCACTACCAAACGATTGAAACCAGCACCTAACAACCACCAATAATCGGCCTACCAACTACTAAGAGAGGAAAAGGATTTGGCCAACAGGTTTTTGGAAAAGAAACGAAAGTAAAGAAAGATGAATAGAGGGGGTCACCTTCGGTTTTGAATGAAAAGAAACAAAGAAAAAGGGGTTTGGGGAGTGGAGTTTTGGCTAGCACCCTTGATCAAGAAAAGAAGAGCTTTAGAGAAAAACAAAGAAGGAAAACGGCAAGGGTGGTAGTAAGGTGCGACTAATAGGTTTTGACAAAGAAAGAAAAATAAAGAAAAGATGAATGGATGAATATAGCTTTCGGTTTTGTGAAAGAAAAGAGAAAAGAATTTGAAAAGGGATACTAGGTTGGCTTTGTTCAAGTACAAAAAAAGAATAGAAGAGAAATGCAAAGAACTCTCTACCACCAAGTTTAGAGATGCAAAACAATTTTGTCGAAAAGCTCCTTGAGCATTCGGCTCTAGCTGAAAAAAAAGAAGAAGAAGAAGTGTCTTGCAAATTTTGGCTCGTTTTTGACTAGGAGAAACTTGCTTACCCAAAAGAGCTTTGACCGAAAGGTAGGAAAAAGGACACCAAAGCCAAAAGAAATTTCGGCAAAGATGAGAGCACTTGGGTTCGGCTTCCAAAATGAAAAAAAAAGAACAAAGAGATTCGGCTTAGGCTATTGCAAGTGACCGAAAATTACACATGCCAAAAGGCAATTTCGGCTCACTCCAATTACCAACCGGCCACACATCCCCTTTCCCCCAAACTCTCACCAAATCCGGCCAAATCTCCCCCATTTACTCCCACACCACCAATTCAAATCCCATGACCAAGTCTCCCTCCTACTTTCACTCTCCACCCTCTTTGAATGTGAAGACTAAGTCCAAGCTAGAGTTCAAGTTGCTTTCTACCTCTTCCTCCATGCCGTCCAAAATGAGAGCCAAAGGGTAAGATTCTCATGACTTGAACACAAGACCTCCCTTGTAGATGACGCACACACACACTCTCCATGTGGCGCATGCTTGCCACTTTGCTAGCTCCTCATTTGTGCATTAGATTCACTTAATTTAATTAAAACCCCATCTCCTTCAGCTCCTATCCCTAAAACCCAAAAACAAAATTTTCCACCTACTGTGCACACTCCTAGCCTTCATCTAAGCCCCGAAACCATGCAAACAACATAATAGCTCACCAATAATCATGCAACAATGCCAAAAATAAATTAACCCCCCTTAACCCGGGATATTACAATGCTACATTGCCCACGCCCGTTCTTGATGTGCCATGCCTGTGTCTGAGTAGTCAGTGTCGACCACGATCATGTCGCACGGCCGTGGATACAGGCGTGTTGAGTCTCCCACGCCCGTTTCTCAGTCAGCCACGCCCGTTGGGAGATAGTCAGTAGCTTCACATGGTTTTAAGGGCACGGCCGTGCTGATCTGTCGGTGCCTGTGGGGAAGGGTGGTTGGGCCCGTGACGTCTAACGGTGGTTGGCCTGAATTACACGGCCGCTGCTCTATTAGTGTGGTGGTTCGGTGGTCCACACGGCCACGAACATGACCGTGTGTAAGGCCGTGTGGCTTGGAAATCTGCACTTTTGTGTTAGTTTACAACTAATTATTTAGAAAAGAAGGATGGAAATAAAAGAAACTAAAAATAAATTTGAAAATAAATTGAGTTAGTGCTCGGGTTGCCTCTCGAGAAGCGCTCGTTTATAGTCTTAAGCTAAACTGTCCTCGTATTTGAAAATTTTAGGGATGTTTAATGGTTTGATATCTTCCCTCATGCTTACAGTTCTATTTTTGTGACAAAGTTGAAGTCGAGAAGCGTTTACCTTGAAATTGCCAAATATTGGATTGCTTACCTCGACTATTTCGTGTGGGAAGATATCGCGTACCTTAAGACGAGTTTCTCCCTTTGCCCTCAGGTCTGTTGAAGTGATGTGGGGATCGGTTTTGTCTAACAGTACCTAGTCTCCTATTTTAAAGTGATTTGATGTCCCTACGATCTTTTCTGACGGTTCCTCTGGTTTTACTTTGTGTGGATCCGACTTTTCTTTGACTTGTATCTTCTGCTCTTCTAAACGTCGACCTTAAGGTTTTGTTTCTTGTGTGATTCTTCTTTGTCGACTTGGGGGCTATGAGTTGGCTCAGGTTTGATGCCTTGTGATGTTTCTTGTAGTGAAGGTTGAACAATTTGATTATCTATTGAAGTGACTTTCTTGTCTTCATCATCCGTTGTTCTGGCTGAGTCAAGAGCTTGAAGCTTAATCGATTCATCTCCTATGCGAAGTATAAGTTCACCTGTGGCAACATCAATTTTAGTTCTAGCAGTTGCTAAGAAAGGTCTTCCTAGAATTAAGGGGATTGAATTATCCTCATCCATGTCTAAAACAACAAAATCTACTGGGAAAACAAATTTATCGATTTTTACAAGAACATCTTCAATAATGCCCCTAGGAATTCTAACAGTTTTATTAGCTAGTTGAATACTCATCCTAGTTTGTTTGGGCTTCCCTAGACCTAGTCGTTTAAACAATGCATAAGGCATGACATTTATACTTGCCCCTAGATCAGCTAACGCATTATCAATAGTTAAACTACCAATTAAGCATGGAATCGCAAAACTCCCTGGATCTTTTTGTTTTTGCGGTAGTCTATTCTGTAACATTACCGAGCATGTTGCATTTAGTTCCATGTGGTGCTCTTCGTCTATTTTGCTTTTGTTTGTCAAGAGTTGTCTTAAAAATTTCCTCGAGTCTGGCATCTGGAAAAGAGCTTCAAGAAGAGGTAAGTTAATATGTAATTTCTTTAAAAGTTTAAGAAACTTAACAAACTGTTCCTCTGAATCATCTCCTTTCAATGCTTCGGGATAAGGTATGTGAGGTTTGTATTCTTTGATTATTGGTTTTGGCTTTTCGTGTGCTACCTCTATTTTACCTTTTTCTTCCTTGGTTTCTTGTACCGTGGTGGGCTTGTCTTCCTTTGTACCCTCTTGAGTTGTGATGGCTTGGATCTGTTCTTTTGGGTTTATTTCTGTTTTTCTTGGTAGACGTCCTTGTTGACGTTCAGAAATCAGCTTTGTAAGATGCCCCACTAACCTAGTAAGTTCTCCAACTTGATTCTCGATCCCTTTAATCGATTTTTGTTGTTCATAAAGTGCTGCTTTAGTCTTTTGGAAATGAGAATCAGTTGCTGCCATGAATTTAGTTAGCATATCTTCAAGGTTTGACTTCCTCTCATGTGGATATGGTTAATTTTGATAATTTGGAGGAGGTTGCTGCCTTTGATTTCCTTGATTTCCTTGTCCTCCCCATAAAAAATTTGGGTGGTTCCTCCAACCTACGTTATAAGTGTTACTATAAAGATTATTATTGGATCTAAAATTGTTACCTATATAGTTTGTCTGCTCATATTTTATTCCTGGTTGGTAGGGTGGGTACTCAGGATTTGCCACATTCCTACTCGCTTCGCATTGCATTAGTGGGTGTACCTATGAAGAACATAAATTATCAAGCTTTTCATTCATCATCTTTACCTGTGTTGACAGCATTGTTACCTCGTCTATGTTAAAAAATCTGACTGATTTTGTCAGTTTAGCCCTTGAAATTTGCCATTGATAGGTATTCAACGACATCTCTTCAATAAAGTTGTAAGCAGCTTCAGGAGTTTTGTTATTCAAAGTTCCACCGGCTGATGAGTCAATCATTTGCCTCGTTGAAGAATTCACACCATTGTAAAAAGTTTGGACTTGAAGCCACAAAGGTAATCTGTGGTGTGGACATCTTCTCAAGAGATCCTTATATCTTTCCCATGCATCATATAATGTTTCTGCGTCATTCTGCACAAAAGAAGATATGTCATTCCTAAATTTGGCTGTTTTGGCTGGTGGAAAGTATTTTAAAAGAAATTTTTTGGTCATTTGATCCCATGTGGTGATTGATCCCTGTGGTAACGAGTTCAACCACTGCTTGGCTTTATTCCTTAATGAAAAGGGAAATAACTGAAGGTAAATGGCATCATCAGAAACGCCATTTATTTTGAAAGTATCACAGAACTCTAAAAAATTTGCTATATGAGTGTTCGGGTCTTCGTCCTGCAAACCATGAAATTGAACAAATTGTTGAATCATTTGTATTGTATTAGGCTTTAATTCAAAATTATTAGTAGCTATAGCAGGCCTGACAATACTAAATTCTGCTCCTGTCAAATTAGGTTTAGCATAATCATACATAGTACGCAGAGCATTCTATTCTTGCACATGTGGCGGTGGATTATTTTTGTCCATCCCTTCAGTAGGATTGGATCTGTCTTCTTGTTCTTCTCTTTGGTAGTCTAGAGCTCGTCTAGTTTCTCTGCGATTTCTATGAGCTATAGCTTTAATGTCACTTTCGTATGCTAAACGTCCTCTCGGGTTCCTTCTAGTCATAAACTAGAGGTACCTGCTAGGAGAAGAAGGAAAGAAATTTAGTGTAAATAAAAATTTAACCTAAACTAAAAATAAAACTAAATTGCAAAAAAATAATAAAATAATGACTAAAGTAATAGAAATGGAGCTTTCTTAATATTTTAGTGTTCCCCGGCAACGGCGCCAAAAACTTGATCGTGTCAAACAGTCGAGTTTTAATATTTATAAAGAATGATTGAACCTGTAGACTAACTATGACAACGATTGAGGCAAGTGTACCTATCGAACAATAGTATAGTTTAGGCAAGATTATTTTATCGAATCCAAAGGAACCTAAAAGTACTACTACTTACTCTATTATTTAGCCTAAAATATAGAGTGATTGGTTTATTAATCTAAAAACTAATAAAAAACTAAACTAGATGCAAAGACAAAAGAATGAAACTTTGGGAAAAGACTGTGGAAAAACTCAGTTGATTTTAGACGATACCCTCAGGAAGAATCCACCTATGACTTCTCTTGTTATCTAACTTTTAATTCATATGACTTCTTTACTTAGCTTGATCCGTGAGACTCCCTAACCTATATTAAACCCTCTCGAGGCGAATAACATCTAACCTTAGGTTAATTAGTGGAACTCTCGTTCTCTTATAATAACCCCTAAGGAAGCGATAGAATCGATCAATAGACTTCCATATTAGGTTTCACCCTAATCCGGCAAAATCTCGTCACCCTATTTTTAGGCGTACGATCAACTCCGCTTAATTATGCTAGATCTACTCTTAGGCAGGGTCTATTCCTCCTCCACCTAAGCACATTAGATTAAATTAAGCAACATAATTAAGAACAAACTAAGTACTTATCATATAATTTAGAAATCAAATAACAAAATCCATCATAGGTTTAATCCCCTTCAGGTATCTGAAGGGTTTAGTTTATAACAAAATAATAAAACATCTCAAGAGAAAAGATAAAACAAAACATAAGAAGTCCCTGAAACCCCCTAAAGGAATTGAAGAGGATATCTTCTGTCTTGAGTAGAACTCTGACTTCTTCAGATGGATCAACTGGCTATCTTCGAGTAATTCCTTGAATAAAAGCTCTGGCAGAAAACTCTGCCCAAAATTCTCTTTCTTAGAATGGCTGCCTTGGGTTGTTTATATAGGCTATTTAGATGCTTTACTTGGCTCCTAAGTACCTCCTTCAAGTAGAATTACTATTAAGGTGTTTAAGTAGACTTAGGAGTATGTTTTTTTGGCTTCAAGCATCCAAATCCGAGTGAAATTGCTCATTCTCTTGGCAGGGGCACTGCCATGGTACACGCCCGTGTAAATCATCTTTAAGCTGTATCTCTATTCTGTTGATTGGTGTACGGCCGTGTAAATCGTGGAATGGCCATGTGAAGTAATTTGACGAGGCACGGCCATGTGGCTTGAAGTCTAGGCCCTATTGATTTCCTCTTTGGCCCAAATTGGCCCGTTTTAAGCCCATTTCTCATTTTTTTCATCCTCGGGTGCTTTCCTGAGTATAAACATGATAAGAAAGGATTAAAAGCACCTTTTTAAATAAATCAAGGGCTAAATCATCCAAAAGCATACCAAATATGGGGTTAAAATATGTTACTTTTACGGTTTATCAATTATTATGTTTAATTAAGTGATTTTTGATAAAAATGTGTATTAAGGACTAAATTGAGAAATTTGTAAATTGAGGGGTCAAAATGTGAAATAAATGAAATTAATGGGCTGCTAGAGACTAAAGGTAAATTCAACCTAACTTGGGTTTGATGAGATTTTGTGTATTTTGTGTTACTTTGAAATAGGGACTAAATAGTGAAAATATGAAATGTTTGGGGCTAAAATGTAAAATGCCCAAATTATGTGTTCTTGGATGAAATTGAATGAAATTTTGATTAAGTAAGTTAATTGTGATATTAATTAGATTGAAAAAGCGAATTCGGATCTAGATCGTGGGAAAGTCAAAACATCGGATTAGTCGACTTAATTTGTCATTACTACGTACAAGGTAAGTTCATATTTTAATAGACATTACAAAATTAGGTTATAAATGCTTATTATTTGTGTGATTGAATTTAATGCCAAATGGTAATGTAATTATATATGTATTTTGAATAAGTTATATATGTTATTATGATATTGAATTGTTTGAGAAGCAGAATATATGAATACGAGAAAGTATCGACAATGTGATGACATTTAAAAGCCCTGTATGAACCATAGGAATAGTTAGGATACATATGTCATGACATAGGATTCCGATATGTGTTTTCGTGTAAGACCACATCTGGGACGTTGGCATCGACTTGTGTTTACGTGTAAGATCATGTCTGGGACATTGGCATCGTATTTGATTTGTGTAAAACCCTGTCTGGGACAGTGGTATCGATATGTGATTACATGTAAGACCACGTATGGGATGTTGGCATTGTACAAGATTTCTGACTTTCCGAGTATCCTTATTGATTCCGAATGGTTCAACAGGCATTCAAAGAATGTGATTACATGTAAAACCACGTATGGGATGTTGGCATTGTACGAGATTTCTGACTTTTCGAGTATCCTTATTGATTCGAATGGTTCAACAGGCATTCTGAGAATAAGTGATTACGTGAATGATATTCTGATTCAAGTACGTTGAAAGGTATACAATGTTTGGAAATGAAAGGTAAGTATATGTGCAAAGAATATTATGTGATGTATATGGAAATGAAATGTGGATTTGTATAAAGGAAATATGAACAAATGTATAAGATGTGATTTATAAAGTTGCATGTGTGAAATTTTCAAATACTATATGAATGAAAGGTGAATTTGAGTATAAATGATGATACGAGATATATATGAGAAAGATATATGATTGAATGTGTTATTTTCCTATATTGTGCTATTTTGACTATATGAAATTGTGAATTAAATGATATATGAGAATTGAATTGAATAAGCTTGTGAAAGCTACAGTTAACTAGTTATGTAGTATAATATTGAATGATGATAATTCGAAATGAGAACTTGTAATAAAATTTAGAAAAGTTGTGTGTGATAGCATATTATGCTTATGGCATTGTAATGAAATTATTTGCTATGTTAAGTTTATTAAGATACGAGCTTACTAAGCTTTCAAAGCTTACTCTGTGTGTTTTTCCTATATTTATAGAGTTTCGAAGTCTTGCTTGGGTTAGAAGTCGTGGGAGATCACATCACACTATCCAGTATTCGTTTCGGTAAATAAATGCTTTAAGATTTGGTTATGTGGCATGTATACGCTAGTTTTGATATATTTGGTTTTGAAATTTATATATGTATTTAGCCATGCGAAAATGGTTTGTTCATGATGTAAATGTTGGTAGTTGTATTTGGTCATTTGAGATGGTTGATTATAAATGTGGTTGTGGAATTTAGTTTATTTTGATAAACTTGATATTGGCTAAATAGCTTAGAATTGTTATGAGATTGGCTTGATATGATCTAAGTGTATATGGCTATTTTAATAATGGTTTAAGTTATTCATATGATCATTTGATAGATGATGAGTATTTGCTTAAGAAATGCATAAAATTGAGTTGATGAATTGGTTCATTTTTTAGGTATGCATTGATGTTTGAATTGGGAAATATTGTATAATTGAAATAGGTTATAATGGTGATTACAACTTGTGTATTTGGGATGTTCTTGATTAAGCAAATGGTATTGAAATGTGCATCGAATTGGTTAGGATTTTGAATGGCATAAAATGTATATGTAATAACATGTTTTGGCTGCCTATTAATTGTATTGAAATGGTACAAAATGATGTGGTTTAGGTATGCATGAGGAGGGTGAGAAATATGGCTTAAACCAAGCCTAATTTCGTGCCACACGGCCTGAGCACACGGGCGTGTGACTCAACCGTGTGACCCCGGCTGCTTTAATAAAATAAGTTAGTGAGTTATACGGCCTAGACACACGGGCGTGTCTGGTGGCCATGTGGCCAAGTCAGTATGTATGCCTGTTTTCACACGGTCTGTGACACAGACGTGTCTGGAGGCTGTGTGCCTACCCACATGGGCGTGTGACGTTTGAAAATGTGAAAATTATTCTAAGTACCAAAATTTTTTGTATATGTTCGGATTAGTCCCGAACCACTTCTAAGCATGTTTTAAGGCCTCTTAGAGCATCATAAGGGACAATATGACTGTGTTTGAATAACATATGTATTTGAATGTCTAAACATATGAGACATGTATATGTTATGAAGTGAGTGATCAGTAATACCTTGTAACCCTATTTCGGCGATGGATAGGGGTTAGGGTGTTACACAATTCTTAGCCATAGCCCAATTTGAAAAATGGTCCGCGACTTTATTACAACATCTAGGGGCTCAAATAAAATTGGAACTATAAAAAGGCTCCATCATTCTATAAATTTCTTGAATGCGGTGGCCTATAATAGTTAAATCATCATTCTTCTATTGAAACGATTCACCAAACTGACACAGTCGAATTTAAACTCTAGCTTTGACCAATTTTTTGACCGAGCGAACCTAATACTTTCTTCAAATGCTTAAAGCTTAGCCCATTCAACTTGCATGTCTTTGTCCAACACGCTTGCTCGACCTCCAAGAACAAAACCATCATGATCCTTGGCCACAAGTCCATTTTCTTACCTGTAATAGTGGCGTTAAAATTAATTTTAACCATCCCTTGTAATGGTTTCCTCCAGACTTTGCCCATAACCGGTCTGGGTAGAAGAGGTTTCTCCAGCAGGTTAAAGATACGGAAGCCATGGCTCAATAATGAAGCTCTTTCCCAGGTCATTTTGGCTTCTTCCTCCACGCCACGAAAAACACGATTATTTCTACTGTTCCAAACGTTCCATAAAATAGTGATGAAGTCAGAGATAGCCTTTTTATCCAGCATACGAGCCACATCTTCAATCCAATCAATACACCGAACATAATTTCCATCGAGCAGGTTATTGTTAAGACCACTGTACGCGCACACGCACGGGCCGTTGGGCAATTTTTCATCGCGTGAATAAGAGTTTCCTTCTCTTTACTGCATCTCAGGCAAGAGCTGTTAAACTCTCTGCGAATCCTGGAAATTTTCTCGTATGTTGGGAGGATGTCGTGATTGATCGCTGAAATCAGAGCCTTAAAATTTATAAATAGAATGATCAAACCTGGAAACTAACTCTGATAATGACTTAAAGGCATGTACCTATCGAACAGTAGTATAGCTTAGGCAAGACCGAATTATCAAACCCAAAGGAACTAAAAGTACTAATACTCACTTTCTTTTTATTATTTAGCCTAAAATATGGAGTGATTGGTTACTTTAACTAATTTACGAATACTAGGCGAAAGACACAAAGACAAAAAGAACGAATTGGGAAATAACTCGAAGAAACTCAATTGATTATGATGATACCCTCAGGAAGAATCCACCTAGACTTCACTTGTTATTTTTTACTGAATCATATGATTTCCTTACTTAGCTTGATCCGTAGGACTCCCTAACCTATATTAAACCCTCTCTCGAGGTGAATAACGTCTAACCCTAGGTTAATTAGTGAAACTCTCATTCGCTTATAATAACCCCCTAGAATAGCAGTAAATCGATAAATGGATTCCCATATTAGGTTTTACCCTAATTCGGTAAAATCTCGTAACCTTATCTTTAGGCGTTCGATCAACTCCGCTTAATTATGCTAGATCTACTCTTAAGCAGGGTCTATTCCTCCTCCACCTAAGAACATCAGATTTAGATTAAGCATGCATAATTAAGAACAAACTAAGTATTATCATATAATTTAGAGAATAATAAGAAAATTCATCTAGGTTTCATCCCCTTCAAGTATCTAAAGGATTTAGTTCATAACAAATAAAGAAAACATCTCAAAAGAAAAGATAAAACAAAACATAAGAAATCCCTAAAACCTTCTAGAGGAATTGAAGGAGAAATTCACCGCCTTGAGTAGAAATCCGGCTTCTTGAGATGAATCCACTGGCTATCTTTGAATGATTCCCACAAATGTGATCTTTCTGGCTCGGCTCCTTGGCCTAGCTAACCGCCCCCTCTCAGGATGCACTTAGGGTGTTTATATAGGCTTTTAGCATCCTTTACTTGGTCCCTAAATGTCCTAAATTAAGTCTGATTCCTACTCGGTGTTTGAACAGGCTTTGGAAAGTGTTTCTTTGGCTCTAAGTATCCAAATTCGAGTGAAATTTCTCTCTCCCGTAATAGGGGCACGGCCATGGCACACGCCCGTGTAAATCGTGGTTAGGCCGTGTCTCGATTCTGTCGATTGGGGCATGGCCGTGTAAATCGTGGCATGGCCGTGTCTTAGTTAATTGTCGAGGCACGGCCGTGTGGCTTGAAGTCCAGGCTGTGTCAATTTCTTCTTTGGCCCAAATTGGCCCGTTTTAAGCCTGTTTCTTGTTCTTTTCATCCTCGGGTGCTTTCCTGAGTATAAATATGAAAAGAAAGGATTAAAAGCACCTTTTTACATAAATCAGGGCTAATTCATTTTAAAAGCATACTAAATATGGGGTTAAAATATGTTACTTTTACGGTTTATCAGTGACCCAATTGCCAGCAGAAGATACGGATTTTGTGAGAGTTTGCAGCTTCCACGTGAATCTCCAAAAAATCTGGTGGGTGTAAAGTTTAATTGTTAGTTTTGTACATTAGGGACCAAATTGAATAAAATAGAAAATTGTTACGAAATGTTGATATGAATAGAAAATAGAAGGTCTCTAATGAATTTTGGTGAAATTTGATTCTAATTTGGGCTTTGAATTGAAAGTTATGCTTTTCCGATTTTAAGGACAAAATTAAATAAATTATAAATTTTGTATGAATTGATAATTGATTGTGAATAGGTTGGAATTTTTAATAATTTTCACATTTTATATTTAAAAGAATTACAATTTTAAGAATTTTTATAATATTTTACAATTTCTAGAACTTTTAGTCTTTTAAGTAATATATAATTATATATTTTAAATGAATTTTACTAATTTTTAATAAGTTTTACAAGCTTTTTACATTTTAAAATATTTTTTACAATTTTTAAAATATTATAAGAATTTTTGATGTGTCAATTGTGTAACAATCTGATTTTCAATATTGCTAAAAAAGACGGTTTCAAAATCTCATTTCCGTAAACCAGGTCCGTAAATATTAAATATGAATATCTATGGAGTTGGTATAAAAGTTTACTAAAGTTTGGTCAAATAATTTGTTAAATTAATTGCTTAATTAGGGTTTAAAGACTAAATTGTAAAAGTGTCATCGCTATAAGTTTTTAATTGGCCAAAGATTTAGGGACTTAAATTGCAATTAACTAAATGTCCAAAATGACAATTAAACCATTTTATATTATGCGTTAACAAAATATGATGGAAGAATCCACTAATGTTTGAGTTAATTAAAGCATAAATTTGTTAAATAATTAAGCTTAATTACAACCTAATTATTAAGTTGAATTAAAGAAAGAAAACTACCATTTACCTTCATGTTCTTCCTCTTTTCGTATAAGAAAGAAAACCTTTTTGAAGCTTCAAACTTTCGACTATCAATTTGTATGTTCAATTAGGTTCTTTTCTTGTAATTTTTATGTTTTTGAGGTCATGAAAGCTTGATTAAGCTAGCCCATGTGTCAATTTTCAAAACTATTAAAGTTTTTTTTATATAGTTTCCACTGTTGATTTCTTGGAGAAATTGATATTAAATTGACAGATTTTAAGCTTAGATTATGAAAAAGGACTAGATTGTAAAACTTAATTGTTAGTTTTGTTCATAAAGATTAAAGTGATTAAAATGTAACATTATTGTGAAATTTTAGTATAAATAGAAATTAGAGAGTCTATAAGGGATGTAATTGAAGTCGGTTTTTAAATCGAGGCTTAAAATCGAAAGTTATGGCTAATTCAGTTTTAAGGACTAAATTGAATAAAATGTAAAAATTTAAGGGTATTGAAAAATGAATGGTATTTGAATTTATATGTTTGGTATTGATTATATATAATTAAACAAGAATTAGATAAGTAGAATTTATGAATTTGGCACTTATAGCTAAGTAAATGGTATTTGAATTTATACTTGTATATATATAATTAAACTAAGTAGAATTTATGAATTGTAAGTGTAAGTTCAGGTAAATATTGGTATATGGAAATAGTACAAGATGTAAATGTGATTGTTGACTAATTATTTGTCTAAAAAATTAGAAATGAAATTACATACAGGAAATAGTTTTTACCTTTATACAAAAATGATGCCCAAGTGAACTTAGTAAAATATTAGGATACGTATGGCATGTTATTAGGGTTATAGGCGTATTTAATCAGGGGTTTACATGTTTTTATGAGATATAGAATTTGTTGCAGATTATCGAGATAAACGTATCGTAGGTTTAGCTCAGACTGGTAACCTCGATATAATGTTAGCTTGTGTGAGCAACTTATTCCCAGGTATCGGAGTCCGTTTTACTATAGTTCCATTAGGAGATGTTAAATTGATTGGAAATGGAATTTAAATCATGAAATGAAAGTTAAATGGTATTGATGCTACTTGACACAGATTGTTATGTGTTTCTATTTTAAATGTTAACAGTATTTATGATTCGAGAATGTAATTAACGCATTCAATTTGTGGAGATATGTCTTAATGTGCCAAGTAAAATGAAATTGGTAGTCAAATAGAATAATTGTTTATGCTTAAATGATCAAGGTAATATCTGGTTTCCATATGAACTTACTAAGCATTTTATATGCTTATTCAGTTTGTTTTCTCTTTTCCTTATATATTTTTACCTTGCGAAACTCGTCAAGTCGATCATCTTGAAGCTCACACTATCTTACCACCAAATAGATACATGTTTGATCATTTTGAGTTAAGGGTTGTGACATGTAAATAGGATTAAGATTAAATGAAATGGTCACTTTCTTGTTGAGATAGTATGTTTAGTGTTGTGGTAAATGTCAAATTGTATGTAAAGTTTACCATGCAACTAAATGGTGTATGAAAATGCTATGCTTGATGTTGTTTTGTTGATGATCTTAAGCTTGAACATGTTGATTGAGTAAGCAAAGAAATGGTAAGTAAAAAAAAGTGGATTGAATATGATATAGTTTTGACCATATACATGTAATGTCATTGAATGGACATATATTTGATGTCTTATTATCTTGTTCTAGGTTGTATATACATGTTTTTGTATAGGTAATTATGATTTATGAAGGTTCGTATTGGTTAGTTTGATTGGAAAATATGAAATAGGTATCAAAATGGTTCATTTGTACTAAAAATAGAGCCCACGTCCCAATGACCAACTCATCTCGTCACAACATCAACCGGCAATGAGTCACGTTGCACCTTCGAATAGCCTAAGGGCATGACATGACAAACTATTTGGCGACGTCACGACATCAGTCTTGAATTTCTAAAGCTTTGAAATTTGGTTCTATTTCGTTCTTGAGTTGACAAAAGAGCTTGCGTAAGCTCCAAAATGACCCAGAAATGATGTATTATTGTAATTTAATCATGATTGATGTTTGAATGCATGTGAAAATAACTATTTTATTGTAAATCTAACTGTAGTTGCTTTAGCAACGACTGTCGCAACCTATAGCTCAGACCCGACAGTCAGATCGTGTGAGGGTGTTACAAATTATCAGTCAATGCTAGTCAATAGCGGTCAACGATCGGTCAACCCACCACATTATCGATTAACATGTCATGTCACTGACCGGCTCTCTCCGTCCTCGCAAATGAAGAGAGATATGAATCAGCACTGGGATTAAAACTAATATAAATATCATGGCTTTACTATAACTATGGCAGGTCTGTAACACCCCAAACCCGGCCCATACGTCATGACCGGATCTGGTATGCTACGGGTTGAATGTTGAAAACTTTGCTTTGAAGGGTTTTGAAAATCTCAGTTTATTTTAACCTATTAATCATTAGTTGTGACATTTTTGAAGAAACTTTAACAATTGCGTTGAACATGTTGGAAAAACCCATTTTCCATTCACTTTATAATTAAGACTTTGAAAACATAAGTTTATAAGACGTAACATAAAAAAATATATAGTTCGATCACCTAAGTTATGGAGGCCTTATTACAAAAATAATCCCAAAATTTAAACTTTAAAAAAACCGAAAATAGTCTATGAAGATAAAAGACTTGATGGTCCCTCGAGTCCGCCTCGGCTCCCATGTTCACGATCTACTGCTCATCTGAAAAGTTGGGAAAAATAAAAGGGTGAGTTACCAAGACTCAGTGTGCAAATCCCGAAAACACATAAAAGCCTTGAGGCCCACAAACACATTATGGTCCTTGGCCCATACACAATGGCAACAAAATATTTACATGCAACATGTCCCATCCCAAACCTAAGAGTCCATCCTCTACACACCCCCGTACCAACCATCACACCGTGGGGATTTCTACAATCAACCCTCCATCTGCTACACACCATATCGACAGCTGTGCTGCCTGTCATAAAGACCGATCACTATGTGACCTATGTGGCAAAGCCACCGATCGCCATGCGACCTTAATAATACATTGTAGTATTTCGACAGCTGTGCTGCCTGTCATAAAGACCGATCACTGTGTGACCTATGTGGCAAAGCCACCGATCGCTATGTGACCTTCTTTCCCTTCATCATATCAATCCCATCCCATGCATACATACATGCAAGAATCAAAACATTATACTATCTAATCAGATCACAGACTTTCACATACTCGATACACATAGAGAAGTTTCTATGATTACGTCTCGGCATCCCTTGCCTACCCTTTTTGGGTAATACAACTGTTCATACAGCCTCATTTTCTGACTTTTAGCCCATACCATACATATATTACAGATTAACTAGTGTGATAGAGATCTACACACCTAATTACTGATAAGATGATACTGTCTAAGTTGACACAATCAGAAGCCGATACGACTGCTAATAGTCTAAGGTTTTGTTCTGAAGCCGGTCCACAACCCGATGGCCAATCCCAAACTGCTGACACCGCTTGCTTTTTAAATTTAAGGATTGGTTTAACAAATCCAATCCCCTCCTTCGCCTGATCAATATTTGATTCCATTAAAAGACCTTATCAGTTGCTACCATCATAACATATGGTTAAGATCACAATTACGATAGCGAATCTAACGAAAATCTAAAGAGAACCCCTTACCTTGAAATCCCGAAAAGAGAGATATGAGGCTCAGAGACTAACAGTTCTGGCTTTTAGATCTATGCGATCTACTTCACTTCTCGAATGTCGCCCAACACGTAGACACAAGAAACCAACAATCTATTAGCCTTTAGGCTTTGTCTTCTAAAAATCGAAAGAGAAAGAAAAAAATAGATCAGAAGAAATCGGCACCTACCTTTACAGAGAATTCGGTAACCCCTTGAAGATTTCGGCTTAATGGAGAAATCAGCACAAGAGGAAAATAATGAAGAAGAGAGTGAAATAAGAGGTTTCGGCTTCTAAAGAAATCAAAAGAAAAGATTGCAGAGATTGACTGGGGTTTTAGCTTGTAGAAGAGAGCAGAGAATGAGAGAAAAGATTAAGAGAATGGGGTTCAAATGCCGAAATTGAAGAGATATCCCCCCTAATTAAAGAGAATTTCGGCACCTACCTCTTAAAAGCCGAAAATGCCCCTTCATCGAACTAAAAACTAATCAATTAATGAGGAAATTTGGCACCCTCCGCATCTTGAAACCGATTTCTTCCCCCTCCAAGAGATGGAAATTCAGCCACCACTGGCTATTCAGTAGATAACTCCTATTCTTTCTCCCTTACCTTTGTCCATTCACACCTTTAAAAGAGGCCTAAATAATACCACCTCTTCCTTCCTTTATTAGCACATTATCCACATTATCCAAGTCATTTAATCCCTCCTAATTTTAAGCCTTATTGCCATCCCACTTGCTCCTCCTTTAAGTGCCAAAAATGGCCCAAATACATGGGCTCCAAGCGGCTATAACTTAGGCCTCTTCACTTGCTAATGATGCCACCTTATAGCTCCTTTGCAGCGCCCCTTGTTACTGGGCCACAAGCTTATTTTGTAATTTCAACCACAGATACCATTTTTTAAACCCTATAGTGTCCAAACAGAAAATTTAACCAAGGCTTCTACCTATCCCGAGCCCAACTGACCTCTAACACTCTAATTAACACATTACACATAACCACACATTAAACGCATAGGCCCATTAATTCAAGATGTTACAGTTCTACCCCCTTAAAGAAATTTTGGCCTTGAAATTACCTGATCAGAATAGATGCGGGTACTGCTGCCGCATCGTCTCCTCTGGTTCCCATGTAGCCTTCTCAGAACTGTGATTCCACCATAGAAACTTAACCAACAGAACCGTCTTCCTTCGCAACACTTTGACATCACAATCCAAGATTTCCACTGGTTCTTCTTCAAAGGATAAATCGGGTCTTACCTTGATTTCCTCCACAGGCACCATATGAGATAGATCTGAACGATATCGTCTCAGCATAGAGACATGAAACACATTGTGAATCTGGCTTAACTCTAAAGGTAGCTCAAGCTCATAGACTACTGGTCTGACTCGTTTCAACACCCGGTAAGGCCCGATAAATCTGGGACTTAATTTACCCATCCGTCCAAACCTCAGCACTTTCTTTCATGGCGACACCTTCAAGAACACCTTATCACCCACTGCAAACTCTATGTCCTTACGCTTTAAGTCTGCATAGGACTTCTGTCGGTCCGACGCTTCCTTTATCCAGCTCGAATTAACTCAACCTTCTCCTCTATCTCCGTAACCAACTCTAGACCCAAAATTTGACGTTCCCCTAATTTTATCCAACAGGTAGGAGTACGACACTTCTGCCCGTACAATGCTTCATAGGGCGCCATCTAAGTACTAGACTGGTAGCTGTTGTTGTAAGTAAACTCCACCAACGACAAAAACTCTTCCCAACTACCTTTGAAATCAATGACACATCCCTTTAACATGTCCTTCAAGATCTGAATCGAGATGTGAACCTCAGGTCCTTGTCCGATATGATTGATACTGGTACCCCATGCAACCTCACTACCTCCTCTATATATAACTTAGCCAGCTTCTGCAGAGAGTAATCGACCCGTACTTGTATGAAATAAACAGATTTCGTCAAACGATCAACAATCACCCAGACTGAATGTAACACCCCTAACCCGTATCCGTCACCGGATTAGGGTTATGAGATATTACCGAACTAAACTCAATTCCAAATATACATTCAATTGAATTCAAGCATACATAATGCGATCCTTACATAATTATAACATTACAACGTTTTAGACTTAGTTTCTAACATAGCCAAATACATGAGCATGTCCACTCAATCACTTCACATTGCATTACTAAAGATCCTTTATCAAATTATTTCATCAAACAGTCAAGCATATACACAATGACTTAATCAAATTTAATATCTCACATACCATCGTTTAATCACATGTTAAATGTGTACCCCATGAATTCGGCCAAATAATGTAACAAACTCATCATTCATATTTACGAGATATTGGTAATCTATCTAATCATGCCTAACATATAAGTATATTTACTACTACAAACAGGATCAAAGTAACCAAGCCTCAAACAATCACATCAAATATATATATATATGCGCTTGATCTATATCTATTAAAACAACAAATGCACCTTTGATTCCTTATACAAATATTCATGCACAAATCAATTCTCTTATTAACAAACTAAAACAATCATAGAATATACATTCTTTCATTAATGAAAACATCCAATATATAATATATTTATATTATTATAAGTCCAAGCCTTAATCGAATATACAAATACACCTTATATTAAATTTAATACAAACATAAATTATCACTCAATCAAGCATAAAGCCTATGCATACTAAACCAATACAACTAAATCAACGTATCCATTATAACATCCATTATAAATTCATCTCATTTATAAATATACTAATGCATGTATGAACAAACAAGTTACTATACTTATAATTCATTAAAAACCACACATACTATAATTAAAACATGAAACATTGAAAACTCAAGACATTGAAAGTAAGCCATATTCGCATGGCTTTAATATGGATACATAAACAAAAGTTTCTAACTCAAACATAGACATTATCCATCCTATACATGCCTTTATCCAAAAATAAACCAAACCAAAAGAGTACCAAAAAGTTGATAGTGCGATTGACTTGCTGACGATTTTCCCGAGCCCTTAGCTTGACCAAAATCTATAAAATAGAACATTAAACATAAATAGAGTAAGCTTTCTAGCTTAGTAAGTCTTAAGCATTGATTTAAGTCATTCATCTAGTTAAACATGATTTCAATCAATTCATGACATAAAACATACATGTCTTACTCATAAACTTACCATAACAAGACATCATTACCTTACTTAGCTTGGTAACTTTCAATTCTTTACCAAATACATCAATTGCCGAATATACATAGATAATTACATAACTAGATGAATAAATATACTTACAAGAATCTTTTAACCATACTCATACTTTCACATTTCCAATAACCATATGGCAAATTATATTGTATTATATAATCTTCACAACCAAGTGCATAACACATTTTTCTTTCATCATTTCATTTGCTCACTATCATAGCAAATATATATATAACTTAAATGTATGAAATACATACCTTATTGCCGAATTAACAAATTCATTTTCAAAGCTCAAGCTTACTAGATTTGCTTCATGACCTTATTACTATATAAATGAAATTCAAAATTGAAACTTACCGGTATAGCACCTATTAGGCTTTCACCCGAATTGCACACATCGGCACTAGGCCTGCTAGACTCAAGGTCCAAGATTTAAACACCGGCATTTAGCCTGCTAGGCAATAAGCCCGAAATATTTCACCGGCACAAGGCCTGCTAGGCTCGAAGCTCGAAATAACTCACCGACACAAGGCCTGCTAGGCTCTAAGCCCGAAATAACTCACCGGCACAAGGCCTGCTAGGCTCTAAGCCCGAATAACAACATAGTTAATCCTTCAATACACATTTCTTAATGCTAACTTCACAAACAAATCATGTACCTCATATTACCTCCACATATCATATCGAATATGCTTATTCATATCACATTAACAACATACATTCAATCCAATTTAACACCTTTACATTCGACTAACACATAAATTTATACTTAGAATTATCAAATATCATCATTTAACATGTTCATAATTAACTCTTTAATATATATTTGCTTAAGGACTTACCTCATTGTCGTAATTGAATAGTGTAAACCGACTATTCGATAACCTTCGTCTTTCCCCGATCCAAATTCGTTTTTCTTTGTTCTTGATCTAGACACATTAAAATTCAGCTCATTCAAGTACATTTCATCACAATTTAGTACTTAAGCACATAAATAGGCAATTTACCATTTTACCCCTACTATTTCACATTTTTGCAATTTGGTCTCATTTGGACAAAACACAAAATAAACAAAATTCCATTACAACACTCAAGGGCTGAATGTTCACAAGGACCTTATAAGTCCATTTATTTCATTTATTTTGCAAATAAGCCCCTCTAAAAATTACTTTTACAAATTAGCCTTAAATACTCAAATTCACCAAAATTTCCATTTCAAAACTTGTAGATTTCTAACATAACTTTAATATTTTTCCATCAAACATCATAAAACATCAACATTTAGCCATGGCTGAATATCAAACATGCTCAAGTTTAAAAATTCTAACATGGGTCAGCTACTGTTCAAAGCAACGATCTCAAAAACGTAAAAATTATCGAAAACCGATTAAAAACTAACATTTGATTCAAGCCAACACCATGACCGAATGCTTAAGCTTTTAAACCAAGATTGTCTTTTCTTATTTCGTTGGCCAAAGGATGAAGACAACCTTTATTTCATGTTTTTATTTAACATATATTATAGTATTTACTAATTTACTAAATTATCCTTTAATTAATAATAATAACAACTTATAACATAAGGTCATACTTGACCTTTGCCGCCCAATAACTCATAAAATGGGTTAATTTCCTTTTTAATACTCCAAATTAAAAAGCCACAATCAATTTAGTGCATTTTCACTATAGTTTGGGACTTTTACCTTTTACGCGATTAAGTCATTTTTCTAAATTAAACACATAAACAATTAATTTTTTCAATAAAACTTTCAAACACATTAATTCACATATAGTAAGCACGAAATATAATATTTAAATATTTCTTGGACTCGGATTCGTGGTCCCGAAACCATCGTTCTGATAAAGGTCAAATTCGATTCATTACCTTTGAATCTTTCTTAGTAGGCGTGAGGGTAGCCCTAACAAAGTCCATTGTGATCCTTTCCCACTTCCATGGTGGAATCTTCCTTTGGTACGCAACAACCACGATGGTAGCGATGCTCGCCTTTACTGGCGACAGGTCAAACACTTACTCACCAATTCAGTTACCTTACGCTTCAAGCCCGGCCACCAGAACTAGGGGTGAGCAAAACTCGATTCGACTCGAAAAAATTGAAAAAAATTTGAATTTCGAGTTAAACAAATCGAATTATTCGAGTTAATCGAGTTATTCGAGTCAACTCAAATTTTTTTCTCGAATTTCGAGTTCGAATCGAGTTGAGTTTTCGAATTCGAATAACTCGAATAATTCGAATAATTCGAATATTAAAATATAATATTTTATATTTTTATCCCAAACTCCCAAACCTTTTTACTTTTCCTTAAAATTTTTACTCCTTCCCACTTTTCCCCAAAACTTTTATTCCTCCCATCCCAACCTCCAATCTACCCAAAATCCATTTCCCACCAAAATTTTACTCTCCCATTTACTTTTCTCAAAATTTTACTCTAAAAACCCTCAAAACTTTTATTTCCCCCAAATTTTTACTCCTCCCACTTTTCCCTAAAACTTTTACTCCTTCCCATCCCACCTCCCATCTACCCCAAACCCATCCCCCCAATTTTTTTTTTATATTTTCCTTCCAAAATTTTACTCCCTATTTACTTTCCCTCAAACTTTTATTCCTAAAATTTTTATTTTCCCCTAAACTTTTACTTTTCACCTTTTACTCTCAAATAAAAATCAAAATTATCCAAAAATCACTAAACATAAATAGCAATAATTTTATTTATATCTACTATTTATATTATTAAATTAAATTTCACATTTTATATTATTTATATTCTTGAATTGTTTAGTCATATTGAATATTTATATTAAAATTGAATTATTAATTATGCCATAAAATATTCGTATTAAAATTTTATATTGGTATCAATTTCATATTTTATCTTTAAAATAACTTTTATTAAAAATCACATTTTACATTTAATATATATTTTAATTCCAAAATACATAGTGACAAGAATCAAGATAATTGAAATAACTAAGCAAGCAAAGAAGCTAACCGTATATAAAAGACTAATAAATAAATTATGAGGTGATGAAAGTTAATAAAAATTTGATTAAGGTGGACAAATTTTATTACGATGGGTGATAGTGGTTACAAGGACCCAAAATTATTTTTAAAATTTAACTCGAACAAATATATTCGATTCGATTCGATTCGAATTCCATCTCACTCGACTCGATTCGAGAAAATTTCAAATCAAATTAGGATGATAAAACATGATTCGTCAACTCGATTAACTCGAAATTTTTTCATTCGATTCGATTCGATTCGATCGAACGCTCACCCCTAACCAGAACTGATCCCGCAAATTCCTATACATCTTACTCCCTCTAGGGTGCATAGCGTATGAACTTCCATGCGCTTCTTGCAAAATCCTATGCCTCAATTCTGGATCTTTTGGCATGCAAACTCTCCTTGAAAACATAACAGTCCTTCCTCATTCATACTGAAGTCCGTCGATCCATCACTTGATCCTACATGAAACTTCTCCTTTAGCAACTCATCAGTCTGCTGCTTCTCCTTAACCTGACTGACCCATGAGGGTTTCACTTGAAGTTCAGCCAAAAAGCTCCCATCATCATACAAACTAAGGTGAACAAACATTGCCCTCAAGTCAGAGATTACTTTACGACTTAAAGCATCTGCCACCACGTTAGTTTTACCCGGATGGTACTCGATCGAGCAATCATAATCCTTTAACAACTCGATCCACCTCCTCTGCCTTAAATTCAACTCCTTCTAGGACAAAAGGTATTTTAGGCTTTTATGATCTGTATAAATAACAGATTTCTCCCCGTACAGATAATGTCTTCAAATCTTTAAAGCAAAAACCACTGCTGCCAACTCCAAATCATGGGTGGGATAATTCACTTCGTGCGGTCTTAACTGCCGAGATGCATACGCAACAACCTTTCCATCTTGCATCAACACGCATCCTAGTCCCGTGTGTGACGCATCACAGTAAATCACGAATTCCTTCCCAGCCTCCGGTTGAATCAATACCGGAGCCTCCGTCAAAATCCTTTTCAACTTCTCGAAACTCTCTTGCTGCTTACTAGACAAATAAATGGAACTCCTTTCCATAATAACTTAGTAAATGGTGCCGCGATTGAAGAAAATCCTTCAACAAACCTTCGATAGTACCTGGCCAGACCAAGAAAACTCTAAATTTTCGCCACAGACTTAGGCAGCTTCCAATCCAATACCGCTTCAATTTTTCAAGGGTCAACTCTAATCCCATCTGTCGACACAACGTGGCCTAGAAAAGTAACTTCACTTAGCCAAAATTCGCACTTACTGAATTTGGCATACAACTGCTTCTCCCTCAGAATCTGCAAAACCATTCGCAGATGTGAATCATGCTCCTCTTCCGATCTTGAGTAAACCAAGATATCATCTACAAATACCACGACAAACCGATCCAAGTAGGGTTGGAACACTCAGTTCATCAAATCCATAAACATGGTGGTGCATTAGTCAACCCAAATGGCATTACCAAAATTCGTAATGGTCATAACGGGTCTGAAAGTCATCTTATGAATTTCTGATTCTTTGACCTTAAGCTGATGGTATCTTGATCTCAAATCTATATTTGAGAACACCGACGCCCTTTCAGTTGATCGAACAAGTCATCGATCCTCGACAACGGGTATTTGTTCTTGATAGTCAACTTGTTCAGCTGACGGTAGTCAATGCACATACGCATTGATCCATCCTTCTTCTTAACAAATAACACCGACACTCTCCAAGGCGACACACTTGGTCGAATAAATCCTTTATCTAACAACTCTTGTATTTGTGCTTTCAACTCTACCAACTCCTTTGGCGTCATCCTACATGGAACGATAGACACTGGTGCTGTTCCCGGAAGAAGATCGATACCAAACTCCACTTCACAATCCGGAGATAATCCCGGAAGCTCTTTTGGGAAAACATCAAGAAATTCTTTCATCGTCCTAATGTCCCCAACAGTTAGGTCTTTGGCTTTTAGAGCTCGAACAAACATTAAAACTGCCTCGCATCCTTTTCTCACCATTTTTTTCTCTTAGGGCAATCACTACATTTGACAGACAGTTCTCCATTTCTCCTATCACCAACACTTCACCACCCTCGAGGGTTTTCAACACCATATGCTTGGCTGCACAATCTAAATTAGCTTGGTACTTCACCAGCCAATCCATGCCTAATATTAAGTCGAACTCCCGACGGTAATTCCATCAAATCCGTCAGAAAATTATTCCCTGAACTTCTAAGGGTACCTCCCGATAGAGTTTATCTACTACCACATATTGTCCTAATGGGCTAATTACAGTCATCGCCCTAGGGGTAATCTCGAAATCTAAACTTAAAGTTCCAAACACACTACTAGCAACATATGAATGTGTCGACCCAATGTCAATCAATGCAGTGTAAGGCAAACCAAATATTAAAAACGTACCGGTTATAACATCCATTACGTCAGCCTCCTCTCGACGTCTGGCAACATAGACTAACCCTGACTGTCTCGCCTCAGTGTTTCCTATCCCTAGGGGTGCTCCACGACCTCGACCGAAACCGTTACCACCTCTAGCTGGACCACGACCCCTCTGCGGCTGTTGACCTCCTCTACCTGGCTGAGCATTTCCCTACCCTGGGGTCCTACATCGCTCCGTGGCTATAGACAATCCCTAATCTGATGGTCCAAAGACCCACACCTAAAGCACTTTCCACTGCCTGCCCAACACTCACCTACATAGAATTTACCACAGCGAACACACCTCCGTGTCTGGTTAGGAGTAGGTCCCTCCACCCGGTTCGGCCCATTCGACCTAAGTCTTTTCTGAGTACGCCCAACTGCTCATGACGATCCAAAATTCCTCCTACTTCCACTTCTATCTTTATCCCGATTCAGCTTTTTCGTTCGCTTTACCTCTTCAACTATCTTAGCCTTTTCCACAAGCACAGCAAATTCCCTCTCCCGTTGTGGAGCTATCAAAACACGTAAATCATCATTCAGGCCATCTTTAAATTGAACACAACGCTCATGTTCTATGGCCACTATCCCTCGAGTATAACGGCTCAAGCGTAAGAATTCCGCTTCATACGCCGCCACCGACCTACTTCCCTGAACTAGATTCAGAAATGCTCTTCGCTGCGCGTCCACATAACTCGTTCCAATGTACTTACTCTGGAACACCGTTCTGAAGTAATTTCAGGTGATACGGTCAGCCACTACACCATCCTTAATCGTAAGCCACCATTGATAAGCTTCGTCCCGGAGAAGGGACACTACTCCTTTCAGCTTCTCTTCTTCCGTAAAATCCAGATCATCCATTATGCGTTCGACCGCCTCCAACCAATACTCAGCTGTACTCGGGGCTATACCAGAAATTCCCCTAAACACTTTTTCCCCATTAGCTCTAAGTCGCTCCGACACAAATTTTTGGGCTCCTGTGCCCATGCCTGCCCCAGCAACCCTCTCTAACACCTTCAACATCGCCTGAGATACCGCATCATCTCCGACCGTTTGATCCTAAAATTCTGCTTCCACAACTTGTAGCACGGGTACCTCATTCCCCGACTCGTGACCAGACCCTACTGGTTCCGACACAGCAATCCTACCTCTACTTCGGCCATGCACACCACGTCCTCTAGTGCTCATTCTACCGATTCGTATTTATCTGATTAGGAATTTTATGAATTATTAATTTCTTCCATTGATTAATAACGAACAATCTTATGGAAAGTAGTTTTAACAGTAGTTCTTTCGAATTCGAACTCTATCTACAAGGTTCAGTTCTCAGGTCTATATTTCCTAGCTCTAGAATCCACATACATTCAACCATCACACATCAACATATATGTAGCATCCATGAACTCACATTCGTCACATAGGGGTATTTTTTTCATTTCACTACCCAAGGGTATTTTCGTAATTTTATCCTACAGGGGTATTTTCGTAATTTTCCAAAATAGGGTATCTTGGTGATTTTACAAAATAGGGGTATTTTGGTAATTTTTACAAATCTAGGGTATTTTGGGAAGTTTTCACAAATCAAAGGTATTTCGAAAATTTTACAAAACTAGGGATATAAGTAATTTTACAAAAATAGGGTGGCTAGTCCCTTTCGGGTTTTAGTTATAAATTTTGGCCCATCAACAAGCCCTCTCGGTTAGAGTGAACAAACACTACGCACCAGGTAGAATTCCAGAAAAGAAGAGGTGAGCCGCTAGGGCCGCTTAAATACCAAGCTCTCCCTGGATCCAATCCTAGACATGCGTATGCCTGTTACCACACCCTAACCCTGTGACTTGTTCACAGACATGTTTAATTAGAAATTAAGTCTTATGAGATTTGAAGAATTGTTTATACTAAACCTAAAGTCCATAAGCTCTAGCATACCTGTCTACGTCCCATAAAGCCCATCAAGCCCAACATGCATATCACATAATGAGTTTAGAATATTTACCTGTGTGGATCGGGTGCTGGTAGACTCGAAGGCCATATCTCAATCGGCTTTTTCTCAAACTTACATTACTTTTACAAATCACCACTAGACCCATTTCACAGCCCAAGTTTTGAACTGGGCTCTGAGACCAAAATTGTAACACTTCAAACCCGACCCATACGTCATGACCGGATCTGGTATGCTACGGGTTGAATGTTGAAAACTTTGCTTTGAAGGGTTTTAAAAATCTCAGTTTATTTTAACCGATTAATCATTAGTTGTGACATTTTTGAAGAAACTTTAACATTTGCGTTGAACATGCTAGAAAAACTCATTTTCCTTTCACTTTATAATTAAGACTTTGAAACCATAAGTTTATAAGACGTAACATAAAAAAAATATAGTTCGATCACCTAAGTTATGGAGGCCTTATTACAAAAATAATCCCAAAATTGAAACTTAAAGAAAAATCGAAAATAGTCTATGAAGATAAAAGACTTGATGGCCCCTCGAGTCCGCCTCGGCTCCCATGTCCACGATCTACTGCTCATCTGAAAAGTTGGGAAAAATAAAAGGGTGAGTCACCAAGACTCAGTGTGCAAATCACGAAAACACATAAAAGCCTTGAGGCCCACAAACACATTATGGTCCTTGGCCCATACACAATGGCAACAGAATATTTACATGCAACATGTCCCATCCCAAACCTAAGAGTCCATCTTCTACACACCCCCATACCAACCATCACACCGTGGGGATTTCTACAATCAACCCTCCATCCGCTACACACCATATCGACAGCTATGCTGCCTGTCATAAAGACCAATCACTATATGACCTATGTGGCAAAGCCACCGATCGCCATGTGACCTTAATAATACATTGTAGTATTTCGACAGCTGTGCTTCCTGTCATAAAGACCGATCACTGTGTGACCTATGTGGTAAAGCCACCGATTGCTATGCGACCTTCTTTCCCTTCATCATATCAATCCCATCACATGCATACATACATGCAAGAATCAGAACATTATACTATCTAAACAGATCATAGACTTTCACATACTCCGATACACATAGAGAAGTTTCTATGATTACGTACCTAGCATCCCTTGCCTACCCTTTCTGGGTAATACGACTATTCATACAGCCTCATTTTTTGACTTTTATCCCATAACATACATATAAGAAAGATTAACTAGTGTGATAGAGATCTACACACTTGATTACTGACAAGACGATACTGTCTAAGTTGACATAATCAGAAGCTGATACGACTGCTAATAGTCTAAGGTTTTGTTCTGAAGCCGGTCCACAACCCAGTGGCCAATCTTGAACTGCTGACACCACTCGCTTCTTAAACTTAGGGAATGGTTTAATAGATCCAATCCCCTCCTTCGCCTGATCGATATTTGATTCCATCAAAAGACCTTATTAGTTGCTACCATCATAACATATAGTTAAGATCACAATTACGATAGCGAATTTAACAGAAATCTAAAGAGAACCCCTTACCTTAAAATCCTGAAAAGAGAGATATTAGGTTTAGAGACTAACGGTTTTGGCTTTTAGATCTACGCGATCTGCTTCACTTCTCGAATGTCGCCCAACACGTAGACACAAAAAACCAACAATCCATTAGCCTTTCGGCTTTGTCTTCTAAAAACCGAAAGAGAAAGAAAAAAGAAAAAAATAGATCAGAAGAAATCGACACCTACCTTTACAGAGAATTCGGCAACCCCTTGAAGATTTTGGCTTAATGGAGAAATCGGCACAAGAGGAAAAAGAATGAAGAAGAGAGTGAAATAAGAGGTTTCGGCTTCTGAAGAAATCAAAAGAAAAGATTGCAGAGATTGACTGGGGTTTTAGCTTATAGAAGAGAATAGAGAATGAGAGAAAAGATTAAGAGAATACGGTTCAAATGCCAGAATTGAAGAGATATCCCCTCTAATTAAAGAGAATTTCGGTACCTACCTCTCAAAAGTCAAAAATTCCCCTTCCTCGAACTAAAAACTAATCAATTAATGAGGGAAATTTTGGCACCCCTCGGCATCTTGAAACCGATTTCTTCCCTCCAAGAGATGAAAATTCGCCACCTTGGTACATTCGTGAGATAACTCCTATTCTTTCTCCTTATCTTTATCCATTCTCACCTCCAAAAGAGGCCTAAATTGTAACATCTGAAAAGGGCCTATGCATTTTGGTCTAATTGTACAAAAGACATCTTTTATGTGTTTTGGAATAAATTTGGAATGATTTTTGGAAACACGAGAATGCATGGAAATGTTATGTTGGAAATAGGAAAATGACCATTTTGGAAACCTAAGCAAATTAGGAAAGTGAACATTTTGGAAACACGAACATTTTGGAAACACGAACATTTTGGAAACACGAAGATGTAAGAAAAATGGCAAGTTCTGAGCCGTCGAAAATTTTAGGAAACTTAGAAATAATGCTAGGAATGACAAATTTTAAAATTCAAAATAGGAAATAAGGCAAGAGGGCCTTAAAAGAAAAAGTTGGTGAGATTTGACACACAATCGGGCTTGGAAAAGTGGCTGAAGGTGTCACTTAAGGCTTATGGAAATGGCACCATGTGTAAGAGAAAAGGGCACTGAGTTCGAGTCACTTGGAAAGTAAATATTGAAGGTTTTATTTTGCTTCCAAGGCTAGGGGTGGACGGCACCTATTTCTAGAAAAGGAGGAGTTTTATTTACATTAAAATTTGATTTAATTAAGTGTTAAGTAAAGGATTTTACATTAATAAGATAAATGAGTAGATAAATGATGGATTAAATACTCTTAATTTAATTAAGGTGATAATTAAAAGATAATATTATCACTTGTGGGGAGTAGTGGCCAAGTCAAGGACTCTTGGCATAGCAATTTCAGTTAAAGAGGAGAATTAAGGCTATTCTCTCATCTTTCCTAAGTGTGTGCCGAAATTCTCATAGCTCTCTCCCCTCTCTAGAATTTTCTTTGAACAAAATCCATCCTCTCTTCTTCTATTTTCTTCTCCGTTTCTCTTGTCAAAGCGAATCTTTGTTGATTCTAAGTAAAGGAGCAATCAACTACAACATCAAAAGGGTAAGATCTGTGGTCAATCAATTTCTATTCCTTTCTTTTACTAAAAATTCGGGTACTAATCCTAATAGCAAATTTTGGCCGAATCTACAAGGGGTCTCTTAGGTTTCCACAATTACCGAATATAAAGATCAAGGATCTAAGGTAAGAATAATTAATTCTTGTTCTTCTAATTCGTTTAAACAAGATCTAAGGAAATAACCTCTTTTATGTCTCTTGGCCGAATATCAAAGGAAGAGTTTTGGGATTTCAGATCCAAGGAATTTAAGGTGAGACACACTCAGTCAAAGGCCAATTACTACTTATTAAAGTTAGATCAGATCTAACATATGAATTTTAGGGATTTCGACAGATATTCAAGACAAGGGAAACTTTCGGGATTTGGAAACTATAAGGTAAGTACATAGATCCAATCGACCAAGGCTTGTTCTTGATATTGGAATTATTTTCCATTTACTCAAAAGTTAAAAGCGACATAATTACACGATTTAGTGGCTAGCGATTTAAGGAAGGAATACTATCATTTTTTGACATTTGATTTCTGATCTTTCAATTCGGCAACAAGGTAAGTAATACAAATCCTACTTGGATTTGGTTTTAAGCCAAATAGGTTGTTAATATATTTTAATGGTTGGTAGAATATAGGATCTAAAGTTAGATCGGGATTTTAGAGATTTCAAGGAATCTATTAAGCAAATCGGTGTGTACGCACACTAACTTTCGATATTTCATATGGCAATTATTTTTATTATATGATTATCGTAAGTATATGAATATGGCTAAGTACCCTAAAGTGGTACAAGAGTACTGTATGTTTCCTACTACGATAGGATTATGAAATATGTTATTTTATAACATGTGAATATATATGAAATTAAGTATGTTATGCATGATATATATTTTTGGGGCATTCGGATTTATGAGAAAGGGAAGAAGGTGTTGACTTGGTCTCACCAGCGTTATATGGTGACTACGGTCACAACATTACGAATATGGTAACTCGGTTACATTATCGAATATTGGTAACCGGTTACATTATTTGAATATGGTGTCTAATGACACAAATTATATAGGCGATGAGCACGTCATTGCAATGACGCCTTATACGTGGTGTGTAGCGGATGGAGGTTGACTTAGTAGTCCCACGGTGTGTTGGCGAATGCGGGTGGTGTGTAGCGGATGGACAAATAGGCTTGGGTTTGGGTTGCATCATCATTTTTAAATGAATATGAATTTGATTTATGAACATGTATGCTCGATTTGTTGAATGTTAGTATTGTGTGCACATTGAGTCATTGACTCACCCATTGTGGGAATTATTTTCGGTGATGAATAAAGGTGTGACGGGGGGACGGTAGACCTTGAGGTGGCCATGTTCCATTTGAAGATTCTATTTAAATTTGGACTTTATTTCTTTTAGTACCTTTAATTTTTATATTTGGGTTTTACTTGATGTAATAAGGCCATAAGGCCCAGTGGATTTTCTTATTACGCTTTACTTTAAATTGTTATATTACGAACTATTATGACTAAAAGTTAAATGTTATTTTCTTTAAAACCCTAAAAATTATTTTGTCACCTTAATAAAAATTGGATTTACAAGATTAATTAAATGGGTTTCCAATCTAAGCCCAATCCACAACAACATTTTCTAAAATTTTACAAATTTTCTCTAAATGTGAAATTCTTTGAAACCGGTTTACTTTAGGAACATACGAGATCCGATTCGGGCTCGTAGGTAGGGTGTGGGGTGTTTCATAAATAACACCACCTCTTCCTTCCTTTATCAGCACATTATCCACATTATCCAAGTCATTTAATCCCTCCTAATTTTAAGTCTTATTGCCATCCCACTTGCTCCTCTTTTAAGTGCCAAAAATGGCCCAAATACATGGGCTCCAAGCGACCATAAATTGGGCCTCTTCACCTACTAATGACGCCACCTTATAGCTCCTTTAGCAGCGCCCATTGCTACTGGGCCACAAGCCCATTTTGTAATTTCAACCACAGATACCATCTTTTAAACCCTATAGTGTCCAAACAAAAAATTTAACCAAGGCCTCGGCCCTATCCTGAGCCCAATCTGGACCCCTAACACTCTAATTAGCACATTACACATAACCACACATTAAACGCATAGGCCCATTAATTCAGGATGTTACAAGGTCAGTTGTAATATTTGTAGTGTTACAATGGAACACTAGAGTATTCCAAGAATCGAAACCAAAAGAATCGTAGATTGAACAATTTCTAAATAATGTGTGTGCAAAATAAAGAGTCTAATAAACTAATTGTAGAAATTTATATCTGTAATAACCCAAAATTTACGGGTATCGAAAAAGTGCATTTTCAGGTCACCATTAAAAATATTTACGAAGTTAGTTGTGTGGTTAATTAGGTTTTAGGTAGGAGAACTAGTTTGAATCAAGGTTAATTAAGTGTAAGGATTAAATTAAATAATGTGTGAAAGTTAATTATATATTAAAGAAAATTTGAAGGATTAAATAAGTAAATAAACCAAATTGTGACAATTGTGTGGTAAAAATAAAATATATGTGTAATAAATACATACATACATTTGTAATACATATATGTATTTACTTATTATTTAAGAAATAATAATAATTATGTTAATATAATATTAAATTAATATAATAAACATAAAGTAAATAAAATAAAAATAAAGAAACAAAATATAGAAAAATGAAAGAAATATAAAGCGAATCGGAGAAGGGAGAAAAGAAAGAAAAAGAAAGGGAGAAATTAGGGTTTAAGGTTCAAGCTTAATTTGATAAGTCAATTTAGTTCATTTTCTTGTAATTTTGATATTTTGGAATCATAAAACAAAATACTACTTGAATTATGTTGAAATTTTGAAAATTAGTGAATTTTTAGATGTTGTTCATGTTGAATATATTGAAGAATTAGGGGTTAAATTGATAGAATTTCAAGTTAGAAGTGAGAAAGGGATTGAATTGTAAAATAAATCATAAGTTTTGAGAAATAGGGACTAAATTGAGAGAATTTTAAAATTAGAGTTTTATGGCGAAATTAGGGAGTTGAAATTAGATTAAAGTGGAAATTGAATGAAATATGAAATTAGTTTTGTAAGAAAAAGAGTTAGTTTAAATTAAGGACTAAATAGGAATTTTGATAAAAGTTGTGTATAAATTGAAATATTCAATGTTAAATTGTGTTGTATTGATGATTTTAAATTGTTTTAAATTTCGTCGCTAACGTTGAGTTAGAGATCTCGGCTAGGAAAGGAAAAGACAAAGTCAACGAAGATTAGCTCAGAAATTACAGTTTGTATTTCTATAATCCGAATCTAATTATTATTAATTGTTATATTTTGATTAATAAGTATAATGAGTGAAATGAGGTAAGTATTAATATTATGATGTTGAAATTGAATGCTTGAATATATGTGAATGTTAATTTGTAAGGGATATTGATTTGAAATAGAAAAAGTGATTATTTGAAATGTGTATTGATTGAAAATTGAAAAGTGATGTAAAATCCTATTAACTGTATCGGGCTGAGTCGGATATAGTTGGCATGCCATAGGATTGAAAGTGTTCAGGGATACTTAGATTTCGACTTGTTGAAACACTGGGTGTCAAATTATTACTTCGGATAAATTCGATGAGGTACTGGGTACCAACTTACTTTGGTATGGCCGATGAGACACTTGGTGTAAATTTATTACTTCGAATTATCCAATGAGGCATTGGGTGCCAAACTGGTGTGTTGGTTGGATCCGTGTATCTGCCAAAGTCCGAGTCTTGTTAATAGGGGTAAATAAATGAATTGGTAATATGAATGATATTGGATGAATTTTGAATATGAAATGGTTATTGATATAGTAATTATGAGATTGAAATAGTAAGAGATGAGTATTGAAAATGTTATAAATGATTGTTTAAGAAATTGATTATTTGTTGAATTATTTTTTATGTGTATTTAGATATTTAAATATTATAAATTATTGTTTAATAAGTATTTGGATTATAGAAATACCACTGAGTTTATACTTAGTGTACGGTTTGTTTCAGTGCGCAAGTTAGGTTAAAATCAGAACGTTGAATCAGCATCAAAGGCGATCCCGAACTCATTGTGGTGAAGTACATTTCTTTTTGGTAAATGGCATGTACCGACGATGTTGTGCCTGTCATTTTGAGAAATGGTTGTAAATGATGATATAAGATAATTTTAGTTGATTATATATATATATAAGTTATGAGTTTTGTTGAGATTATAAAATGGTATGTTTTGGTTGAGGTATAAATGAATTTTGTAACGCCCCAAAATTTGTTAATTTCGGCTTTTGTAAATTTGATACAAATGTGTGCCTGCTTCAGTGGTTAAGTGTTTTGGGAGTGTCTGAGAGGTCCTAAGTTCAAACCCTGCCTTTGGCTATTTTTCTGAATCAAGCCCTATCTCTAGTCAGTCGGCTTTTAAGCAATTGTTTGTAAGTATATAATAGAATGGCCCCGCTGGTCTGGTGGTTGAGTTAAGTGTTGGGATGTTGAAGGACTTGTGTTCGAATCCCTGCATGAGCAAGGGGGTTGATTTTGGCTCGATGGACTGTAGGAGTTGCAGTTTAGCCGAAATACTGAGGTGGTTGTGAGTAGTGGGGATTGTGGGAGTGAAAGTATGAGAGAATTTCGGATTGTGATCAGAATGTTAGTTTCTTGATATTCTTTCTTTCTTTTTCAAAATTTCAGTGACTCTTGGGGAAAAGTCCTGACGATTTCTTCCTTTCCTCCCTTCTCCCATATTTGACTTTTGCTCTTCTTTCTTCCATCTTCTCTTTGATTTCATTTCTTTTTGTTGACTTTCAACGTCACCTTTGTAGTTCGATTTTCATCACACGTTTCGGTAAGTGGGTTCTCGTGATTTGTAAGTTGTGAATATTAAGTTTATGATTGGGGTTATTGTCGCTTTGGCAGCAGCATACTGCGAGGATCAAGGTTCTCCTTATGCTGTTTCGTGATCAACTGATTCGAGGTGGTTGGGGCAAGTTTCGTCACTTTAAGGATGAGTATCTCAATTTGGGTTCGATTTTAGTTCGATTTCTAAGTGTTTAATTTAGTGCTTTATTGGTCGATTATAAGTTCTAGAGTGCTTGAAAGTGTTTCTACATCGAAATCGTACCAGGTGTGTACCCAAAAACATAAAAAATGAGGTTTCAGCGAAAGCCGAAAACCGCATTGTCGAAAGCCGAAAAAAATGAGATAGCATGTCATGCATTGCATGGGGTTGGGTTGATTTTATTTAAAGGAAGTGTACTGAAAGGCTCTTAAGCCTAATATACTGGTAGCTTAGCTGCAAACTACTTGGAGTGTAGGGATGGGTGGGTTGATTTATTCCCCACATGGAGTGTAGGGTTGGACAGAGATGGTGTGTAGTGGCTGGTTGGGTAGGACTTTGTTTCTGAATACTGTGAATCTATTATCGATGCTTGTGATGGGGTTAGGCCCTAATGCATATCGTCTTTGAATGAAATGGGCTAAGGCCCAAATTACTCTTCAAAGCAGGAATGGGCTTAGGCCCGGACCACATTTGTTGTTCTTGCTAAGTATTGTGTGCATGTTTTCTGTGGGGATTACACACTGAATTTACGTAAACTCACCCCTTCTATTTAATATGTACAGGTAATCCCTAAACTTGATGGATTGGTGTAGCGGAGGACTCGACGGTGGCCACACGTATTTTAAACTATTTTAATTTCAGTTTCGGTATTATTTCTTAATTATTTTCTGGGTTATTTTTTAAGTAAATTGGACTTTTTGGACTGTTTGCTTTTATTTGATTTTAAACTATTTTCGTGGATTTAAAAAACGTACAAACTCAACGAACAAACGGTTTTCTCTAAAACAAAGGGTTTTTTTCTAAAATGGACGGATTTACCTAATTAATTTGGTTTTCATAAAATAAATGATTTTAAAAGCTTCCGCAATGAATTGTATTTTAAAGCAATCGATTAAATAAGTAAGCAATTTTGGAGTCAACAAGAGTAAATAAATGAAAACGGTTTTATCGTAACAACTTAGTTTCAACACGCTATCATGTGACATTGCCAGATTCGGCCATTACATCTAGGCCGGGTTTGGGGTGTTACAAAATTAACATATACAAATTTTAGGTTAAAATTTGGTATAAAGTTTGATTTGATTTAAATGAAGTTAAATGGATTGAGTTAGTAACTTTTTTGTAAAATACTTATGTTGATGTATTGGTTAGATTATTAAGTAGATTACTTGGTATGATTTGGATGTATTTGATTGTGCTTTGGATTGGTTGAATATTGGTTATTGAGTTGTTTGTGGTTTAAGCTTGTAGGATTGGTTAAACTTGATGTTAAAGGCTCATTTTGAGTCCACATGGCCTGGCACACGAGCATGTGATCAGGCCATGTGAGACACACGGTTTACACATGGGCGTGTGGATAGGCTGTGTGTCCCTTGCATCTTAAAAATTTAAAACAGAATGATCAGAAAATCGCACACGGACAGAGACATGGGCATGTGTCTCAGCCGTGTGAGGAACACGGTCTAGCACACGGGAGTGTGACTTGGTCGTGTGAGTAAGTCAGAGAGTTATACGGGGTTGGATACGGCTTGAAGCACGGGCGTGTTTAGGGTCAAATGGGTATGTTTGTAATATCCGAGATTTTGGGGCTTGTGCATTTTGCTTATATATATGTGGAAGCATGTCTGTGTGTATGTGGAATGTGTTTTATGAATTTTGTGAACCTTAGTGTGTAGGTGAATGCCTTAAGAATTATTTGATTTTAAATTTCAAAGAGGGAGCTAAGCCTGATAGGCCTTAAGAAAATGAGTAGGGGAAAGATGACATAGAAATGGGCTTGTTTAAGTGGCTTGGAGTCGCCACTTAGGGCCTTAGAGTGTGACGCCACAAGCAAGGGGAAAGGGCTTGGGTTCGAGCCACAATGGAAGCAAAAAGGGGAATTTTATTTTGCAGCAAGGAGAGACAGAGGTGGACGGCATAGGGAGACTAGATAAGGTTATTATTACGTTGAGACTAAATAATTTTTCTTAAAAATGTAAACAAATATTTAAATGTTTTGACACGTAAGCAACACCGTTTTCAACTTGAACCCAACACCAAATCAAATGATCTTCAAAAACACATAATCTTTTCCAAAGTTGAAAAAGAATTGAACTGTTTTACTCAAGGAACATACCAGATCCGGTCAAGGCTCGTGGGCCAAGTTTGGGGTGTTTCAGTTTGGTATCAGAGCCCGGTTCAAAGCTTGGCCTTGAGGGCTTTTTGGGCCCAAAACGTTTTCTTTCTTGAAAATGGACTTTATAAGAAATTAAGCGATTTACGGCATGGCTTTGAGTCTCGGCCAAGTCCACGGGTAAGTACTCCTAACTCTTTTGTGATTTGTATGTGGGAAACTATAGGGCGTAGATTAGTAGACTAGAAATTAAACCTAGGATTAGCCTACTTCAACACCAAGATATATAAAACTTAAAGTCAAACCAAACAAATGCGTATGCAGTCGTAGAGTTAAAGGTGTGGCAACAGTTGTGCGCATGTCTAGGATTGGATTCGGTGGGAGCTTGGTATTTAAGCAGGTCCTAGTGACTCACCTCCTCACCACTCGAATCCTACAGTGCGTGGTGACGGTTCACCCTAATCAAGAGGACTCAATCGCAGGCTAAACTCAATAACTAAAACCCGAAAAGGACTCGTCGCCTTGTTTTGTGAAATTCTAAAGACAAACTGTGATTTTAAAATTCCAAAAGTACCCTCATTTTTTTTAAAAATGAAAATGACCAAAATACCCTTAATTTACAAATTGACCAAATTACCCCTAACCTGTACAAATGACCAAAATACCCTCAGTGTGGAAAGTTACCAAAGTATCTTCAAAATTAAAATTTCTAAAATACCCTTGTTTTGAAAAGTCACCAGGAACCATATTTTGTGAAAAAAAATTTACCAAAATGCCCCTGGTTTGAAAAATTACGAAAATACCCTCAGATTATAAAATTACCATTTTACCCTTGAAATTTTCTTACCAAGTATTTCAATTTTGTGGAAATGCCAAAATCTCTATGTAACATCCCAAACCCGGCCCATGAGCCCTGACTGGATCTGGTATGTCACAGGGTAAAAACGTTTTGAAAGATTTTTGATGTGTGGTGAAAATCTGAAGAAAATATGTTAAAGTTATAAAACAGTGTTTGATAAAACTCAGGAGGGATTGATTTTTTTTTTCAAACTTGGTTGTGTTGAAAACCTTTGGAAACATTTGATTATTCATAATTTAAAGAACTTTCAAAACGGTGGTTGACTTGATGAATTTTGCTACCCGATGGCAACATTTTTGAAAACCCGTAGAAGTTATTAAATTTGAAAATGTTATTTTTAGCCGATTCACTTAACATTCATAATTTCATTTGTAATATAGTCTACGTAAAATAAAACAATTATATAAACATCCAAATAATAATTAGCGGCCTTATTACAACCCAAAATAAGAATTTAGTAAATAAACAAACTTCAACTGTATTAAATAAATCCAAATCCAAGGAACAAGCATGGCCTCCTCGAGTCCTCTCCGGCCCCATCTCCGCGATCCACTCATCTGCAAAATAATATGGGAAGGGTGAGTCACCAAGACTCAATGTGTAAATCCCCACCAGGAATGCAACTCATACACAAATTATTAATAGACATGCAAACATGCATCCCAACTAACCATCCGTACTCCTTTAACTACCAGGTGTGGTCAAAACCACGGTGGTGACTAGAGTCACAAATCAAGTGATGGGGCCAACCCATCATGTGGTCAAAACCAGCGATGACCATAGGTCACAATTTATCAATATGTGGTCAAAACCCTTTGGTGGTACCAAACCACTGGGACTTAGTCACAATTTATCAACGGTGTGGTCAAAACCACTTTGGTGGCCAAAGTCACAATTAATCGATGGGGCCAACCCATCTTGTGGTCAAAACCACGGTGACGATCCATAAAGATCATCCCCTCCTCTCATCATTCCCACCATCATCATGCTTACATAACAATTATCATAATTCCATATATCATGCATTTATGTATAGCATAGCATTCAACGACATGTGATGGCATACTCAAGCATACATCATAGATCACGTAATAGGGCCTTACTCGAATCCATGCTCATGTCCACAAGCAAATCACTACCATAATGATTAAAAAGGCAACAATATAGCAATGTTAACTAATAAAGTGTGTAAAGAGTTTTACACACCTGTTACTAACGCGAATCCTAGATCCCGAAGATTCGATCTCATGTGCTAGATCCTTTGACCCTATATTGACCAACAACAAGGTTAGTGACATAGGCCTATTTGGCTATACTAATAATCCGAAGGATCAATTGTACACGAAATATGGCCTTTGGCGAAGATGCTTAACCACTTACCAAACTTATGAAATCCCGAAATTGTCACTTGACTTGTCGAGATCCCTACCAAAACACTTGTTAAAATCAGCTTGCACACTTATACATAATCAAGGCCCTTGGCCGAATAGTACTTACCACCTTATCTCGTGGAATCAAATCCAAAGCTTCCTTCAATGGGCTTAAAGTCCTTCCTACAATCGGTTTAATCACCTCATTAGAGCTAAAGGCCATTCGGCCATAATCATAAACCTAAAAGAAGTTGTCGCCCTTACCTTGATGACTATCTCGGCCTTTAACCACCACAAGTCGGCACCACTTGGTGATGTTAGGAGTTTAAACTTATGCCCTTTATGGTAGGGGATATTGGCTAGCAACACAAATGGAAGGTAAAATTTTGAGTAGAAGAGGGGTAGGTTTACCAAGTAGAAGAAAAAGAAGCTAGGAATTTTGAAGAATTTTGGCAATGTGTCTAGGGAGAATTGACCAAACAACAATTGGAGAGAAAGAAAAGAAATAATTTTGATGAATTTTGGCACCTCCCTAATGTGATAAAATCGATTGTAGATGGCCCCAAGGAGTCCTATATTCGCCATCTCCCTCTTTTGTGATAATTTTAACTTTTAATTATCACCCATAAAATAATATTTATCTACTATTTTATCTCCTAGCTACCCTTCAAAATAAAGAAGAAATAAACTAACAACACTACTCTTCCATTCGAAAATTAAAAGGAAAACAAAGTTTATCCTTATCACATTAAGAGTCCCACATGCGGGCCATCATTCTCCTTCTCCCTTCATTGACTTGAAAACAAAAATAAAATACCAAGCTACTTTGCTCCTTGGTTCGAACATAGGACACGATGGAGCAAGCGCACTGGCGCCTCTAACCATTTTGCCAAGGTGTGTCTTTGTGACATAACCTTGTCACAAATTCTTTAAGGGCTCCTTCGCTAGCTTCCATTTGCTTTAACGCCAAAGCAAAATAAAAGCACCCATTCTTGCCCATGCTACTCGAACATGGGACCTCTTTGCTTATGACTCTTTAACACGTCCCGACCACTTTACCATTTCGACTTTCATGTCATAACCCGCACCATTTTATTTTTAAGGCCTTCCTAGGTGATTCCTTCCTAACATAAAACACAAATTAAATACTCCCCTTGCGCCTCACGACTCGAACCTCTTCTCCCCCCTGCACTTCCTTGCACCTTTGCGCCCCAAGCCAACACGCCAAGTAATTCCTTGTGTCCAACTTCTCACAAAATTTTCTCTTAACCCCTATCTCACCTAGCTCCCTCCTCTTAAGCACTAAAAAAAAATTTCAGCCCTAAGTCAGACCTAGCTCGGGGTTATGACTAGACCCTAAAACATATCAAGTAATCATAGTATTCATTTTTTCAAGAACACATATGGGAAAAATAATTAAATTACAAACAACCCTTAATTCAGGATGTTACAGTTCTACCCCCTTAAAAATAATTTCGGCCTCGAAATTACCTGAATCAAAAGAGTTGGGGGTATTGCTGCCGCATCACATCCTCGGGTTCCCATGTGGTCTCCTTCGTACCATGGTTTCGCCATAGCACTTTTACCAAAAGCACTGACATCCTACGAAGAACTTTGACATCCCGATCCAAAATCTGCACCGGTAACTCCTCCTCGAAAGATAAGTCCGAGTTCACTTCAATTTCTGCAACCGGCACTACGTGTGATGGATCTGATCGATAGTGCCTCAGCATCGAAACATGGAAGACATCATAGATCGGCTCAATTCTGCGGCAACTCAAATCGGTGAGCTACTGGGTCCCACACGTTTCAACACCGTATGCGGTCCAATGAACCTAGGGCTTAGCTTGCCCTTTGGCCAAACCTCAACTTTCTTCCAAGGTGATACCTTCAAGAAGACCTTATCACCCTTGCATATTCAACCTCTCGCACTTAAGATCGGCGTGGGATTTACTACTTTGTCAGGCACCTCCTTAAGACGAGCAGAATTACTCTAACCTTATCCTCCGTCTACGCCACTAACTCTGGACCCAACATTTGTCGCTCTCCTAGCTCCATCCAACATGTAGGAGTACGGCATTTACGACCATCTGACGCCTCATACGGTGCCATCTGAATACTAAACGATAACTATTATTATAAGTGAACTCGCCAAAGGTAGGTACTCCTTCCAACTACCACGGAAGTCCAAAACACAGCCCCTTAACATATCTTCCAACACTTGGATAGCCCTCTTAGATTGTCCATCGATTTGCGGGTGGCCGTCTTTGAAATTCAACCGTGCCTAACTCACGATATAAAGCCTTTTAGAATCTTGGCGTGAGCAGGGATCGATCTAAGATAATGGACACAAGTACTCCATGCAACCGCACTATCTACGCTATATCTGACTTGGCTAACCTTTGGGCGAGTAGTCAACCCTTACCGGTATGAAATGGGCCGACTTAATCAACCGGTCTACTATCACCCAAACCGTATCTTTCTTCTTGGGCGTGAGGGAAGCCCACTTACGAAATCTATAGTAATCTCCTCCCACTTCCTTTGTGGGATCTTCTGCATTATGTAATGATACGATGGCAATTGATGCTCATCCTTAACTTGCGGCATGTCGGACACTTGCCCACCAACTTGGTTACTTCCGCTTAAGACCCGCCACCAAAAGCGCTCCCTTAAATCTCGATACATCTTGTTGTTTCCGGGTGCATAGCGTCTGATCGCTATGAGCTTCTTTAAGGATTATTGCCTCAAATCATCATCCTTAGGCATGCATACTCTCCTTGAAAGTACAATACTCCATCACTACCCAATTTGAACCCTTGACTTCACCGCTCTCACATACTGTAACCTCCGAGTACTCAGAACTTCATCGGTCATCTGCCTTTCTTTGACCTCATCAATCCAAGATGGCTTCACTTGCAATTCTACCAAAAGGCTCTCATCCTCATAGAGACTTAGGTGAGCAAACATTGCTCGCAAATCTGCTACCACCTTTCGGCTCAATCATCAGCTACCACATTAGCCTTACCCGGATGGTATTCGATTGAGCAGTCATAGTCCTTCAGCAACTCAATCCACCTCCACGCCTCAGTTTAAATCTTTTGAGTCAAGAGGTACTTGGACTTTTGTGATCGTGTACACCACTGACTTCTCCCCATACGAGATAGTGCCTCCAAATCTTCAAGGCAAAAACCACAGCAGACCAATTCCAAATCATGTGTCGGATAGTTAACTTCGTGAGGCCTCAAGCGCCGTGACGCATAAGCGACCACCTTCCCTTCTTGCATTAGCACACACCTAAACCGAAGATCGATGCATCGCAATACGATGAATTCCTTTCCGCCTCTGGTGAATTAAGACCGGTGCTTTATCAAGATCCTCTTGACTTATCGAAACTCTCTCGCTTCTCGGACCACACAAGCGAAACTCCTTTTCTCGATGGTTTAGTCAGCGATCTTTGCGATAAAGAAGAAATTTTCCACAAATCTTCAGTAATATCCTGCCAACCCCAGAAAACTCTGAATTTTCGTAACCGACCTCGGTGGTTTCCACTCTAATACTGCCTCAATCTTACGGGGATCCACCCTGATTCCCTCGACTGAGACAACATGCCCTAGAAAAGTTACCTCCTTAAGCCAGAACTCACACTTGCTAAATTTGGTGTACAACTGTTTCTCCTTTAAAACTTGCAGAACCACATGAAAATGTGCGTCATGCTCCTCCTCAGACTTCGAGTACACCAAAATGTCATCTATGAATACCACGACGAACCGATCCAGATAGGGTTGGAAAACCCAGTTCATCATGTCCATAAATGCGGCCGGTGCATTCGTCAACCTAAAAGGCATTACCAAAAACTCGTAGTGCCCATACCGAGTACGGAATGCCGTCTTATGGACATCAGCCTCCTTCACCTTAAGCTGATGGTACCCTGACCTAAGGTCGATCTTAGAGAACACCGATGCACCCTTGAGTTGGTCGATCAAATCATCAATCCTTAGTAGCAGATACCTATTCTTTATTGTCAGCTTGTTCAGCTGTTGATAGTCTATGCACATCCTCATCGTTCCATCCTTCTTCTTGACAAAAATCTTGGAGCTCCCAAGGCGATACACTTGGTCGGATGAACCTCTATCCAACAATTCTTGGATCCGAGCCTTCAACTCTACCAATTCTTTCGATTGCCATCCGATCACGGAGCTCTAGAATCTTGGTGCGGTTCTGGGTAACAAGTCTATACCAAATTCAACCTCACGATCTGGAGGTAGACCCGAAAGTTCCTCTAGAAACACATCAACGTAATCCCTTACGGTCTGGACATCACTCACAGCTGCACCCTTAGCTTCCAAAGCCCAAACATGTACTATATAAGCTTCACAACCTTTCCTAATCATTTTTTCGCCTTCAACGCAGAAACCAGATTAGATAGGTAATCTCTCCTCTTACCTATCATCACCACCTCATCACCTTCCACGGTCTTTATTACCATCGTTTAGCGCGCAATCTAGGCTAGCACGATACTTTACTAGCCAATCCATCCAGGATTAGATCGAACTCCAAAGCGGTAGTTCCATCAAGTCAACCAAGAAAACGACCCTTGGAGTTCTAGGGTGCGTTCTATAGAGTTTACTTACTTCTACAGAGTGACCTGGGGGCTTAATACGGTCATCTTCCTAGAAGTAAGCTCGAGTCTAAGTGCGAGTTTCCACTACGCTACTAGCAATGTATGAGTGGGTTGGTAGATGTCAATTAAGGTACTATAGGGTACTCCAAAATAAAAAACATACGGTTATGGCGTGCAGTGCGTCGCCCTCCTCTTGACGCCTCGTGGCATAGACCAAACCAGGTTGCCTAGCCTCAGTACCACCGGTACCTCCCTCGTTGCCCATGACCTCTGCCAGCACTATTACTTCCTCTTCTTACACCACGACCTCTCGGTGGCTGTTGGTTATCCCTCCTATTCGGTGCACGATCCTGACCCTCTGATCTTAGCCTAGCTGCCTTTTTCGGACAATCTCTAACTCGATGCTCTATGGACCCACATTGAAGCATCCCGATTACCATTCAACACTCTCCCATGTGAGACTTCCCACACCAAGCACCGTGGTAGCCATTGAGGATTAGCGGCGAAGAGCCTAGCGACTTGATCGACCCACCATATCTCGTCCTCTTACATTGATTACGAGAAAATTTTGAAGATTCGAGCTCCTCTTATTCCAACTCCTATCCCGATTCCGCCTAACCGATTGCCTTACCCCTTGACAACCTTGATTTCTCCACTAGACAAATGAACTCCCATTCCTATTGTGGAGCTATCATCATCCTCACTCATCTCTCAACCTATCCTTGAATCTAACAGCGTTCATGCTCGGTACTAACAATACCACGAGCATACCTACTCAACCAGGAGAAATTCGGCCTCATACTCGCCCACCGTCTTATTACCACGAACGGGTTCAAGAAAGCCTTCATCAAGCATCCACGTAGCTAGTTCCTATATACTTCTTTTGGTAGGCAGCTTTAAAGAACTCCCATGTGAGGTCCTTCGCTATCGCTCCATCCCTTACGGTGAGCCACCACTGATATGACTCATCCCGAAGCAGAGAGATTATACCCTTCAACTTCTCCTCAGCTGTAAAATCCAGGTCACCCATGATCCTCTCAGTTGATTCCAACCAATACTCCGCCGCACTGGGTGCCACTCCAGAAACTCCTCTAAACACCTCTACTCCGTTAGCCCGGAGTTGTTCAACCACGGATTTAGGGCTCTTGCACCTGTGCTTGCCTCGATAACTCGTTCCAACACTCGTAGTACAGCTTGGGATACTACATCATTACCACCGGTCTGATCCTGGAACTCAGTTTCCACCGCCGACAGATCCGGCATCTCATTTCTAGACCTATGACCCGACCTTACTGACTCCGACAAGGTCATCCTACCTCTACCGCGGCCATGCGGTGGACGTCCATGACCTCTTGTACTCATTATTCTCGTTTGCGTTTATCTGATTAAGAATTTTATGCATTAGTACTTGTTTCACTAGTTATCCACGAAGAAATTTTATGAAGAGAGCTTAATAGGGATTCTTTCGATCATTCAAAGTTTAAGTTTTCTATCCTAATTCACAGAAAAACACATCCATTCCTTAGTATCTCCCATACACATTAACTCAATGGATATTCCTGTCCGTTCCTATCCCAGGGTATTTTCGTCAACGGATATTCCTGTCCGTTCCTATCCCAGGGGTATTTTCGTCAATTCTCCTAGATGATTTTGTCAAAAAGTATTTTGGAGCTTTTAAATTCCCAGGGTATTTTGAAAAATTTTGAAATTCGGGGGTATTTCGGTGACTTTGAAGCTCGGGGGTATTTTGGTAATAAACCAGGGTAACTTTGTAAAGTTTGATAATTTTTGGGGTATTTCCTAATGTTGCAAAACTTTGAGGTTTCTTTTTGAGAATTTATTTTCCAAGTTGATAGTGTTGTAAAATTTTTGAAAATCAGGGTCGTTCTGGTAATTTTGTAGGTTAGGGGCAATTTTGTAATTTTACCACTAGGGGTATTTTAGTAATTTTTTATAATCAGGGCATTTTCTTAAAAAGATTTCCAAAATTTGGTTCTAACTGATTTCACAAAAGAAGGATATTTTAGAAATTTTCTATTTGGAAATTTTTCATACGGAGGGTATTTGGGTAGTTTACAAGCCAGGGGTATTTTGGTCATTTTTCAAATTGAGGGGTATTTTGGTCTTTTTTTTCTCTTTTTTTTAAAAAAAACAAGGTTTTAATTACTTCAAAAGCAAAACAGCTAGTCCCTTTCGGGTTTTAGTTATTAAGTTTAGCCTATGAGCACGTCGTCTCAGTTAGAATGAGCCGTCACTACGCACTGGGTAGGATTCAAGTGAGTAGGAGGTGAGTCACTAGGGCCGCTTAAATACCGGGCTCCCACCGAATCCAATCCTAGACATGCATTACAGCGATTGCCACATCCCTTGCTCGGTGACAACTCACGGGGTTGTTTAGGAATTATTAAATCTTATGCATTGTTTGTTGGGGTGCGCTAACCCAAGGTTCAACAATTCCTTATTCTTGTATTCTCGTTCACAATTTACCCTTCTACCCCTATCAAATATTCACAAAAATAGATAGAATTACTTACCTGGGCGGATTGGTGCCGGAGACTCGGTGCCATGCTGATCAAGCCATAAACAGTTTCCCAAAACATTCCAATAAGGCCTACTAACATAAACAAAACATTTTGGGCCTTGGGCCCCCCCACAGTCAAGTTTTGAACCGGGCTCTGATGCCAAAAATGTAACACCCCAAACCTGGCCCATGAGCCTTGATCGGATCTGGTATGTCATAGGGTAAAAACGTTTTGAAAGATTTTTGATGTGTGGTGAAAATCTGAAGAAAATATGTTAAAGTTATAAAACAGTGTTTGATAAAACTCAGGAGGGATTGATTTTTTTTTTCAAACTTGGTTGTGTTGAAAACCATTGGAAACATTTGATCATTCATAATTTAAAGAACTTTCAAAACCATGGTTGACTTGGTGAATTTTGCTACCCGATGGTAACATCTTTGAAAACCCGTAGAAGTTATTAAATTTGAAAATGTTATTTTTAGCCGATTCACTTAACATTCATAATTTCATTAGTAATATAGTCTACATAAAATAAAACAATTATATAAACATCCAAATAATAATTAGCGGCCTTATTACAACCAAAAATAAGAATTTAGTAAATAAACAAACTTAAACTGTATTAAATAAATCCAAATCAAAGGAACAAGCATGGTAGCCTCGAGTCCTCTCGGCTCCATCTCATGATCTACTCATCTACAAAATAGTATGGGAAGGGGTGAGTCACCAAGACTCAGTGTGTAAATCCCCCACCCGGGAATGCAACTCATACACAAATTATTAATAGACATGCAAACATGCATCCCAACTAACCATCCGTACTCCTTTAACTACCCCGTGTGGTCAAAACCACTGGTGGTCAAAACCAATGGTGAATAGAGTCACAAATCAAGTGATGAGGCCAACCCATCATGTGGTCAAAACCACTAATGACCATAGGTCACAATTTATCAATATGTGGTCAAAACCTTTGGTGGTACCAAACCACTGGGACTTAGTCACAATTTATCAGCGGTGTGGTCAAAACCCTTTGGTGACCGAAGTCACAATTAATCGATGGGGCCAACCCATCTTGTGGTCAAAACCACGGTGACGATCCATAAAGATCATCCCCTCCTCTCATCATTCCCACCATCATCATGCTTACATAACAATTATCATAATTCCATATATCATGCATTTATGTATAGCATAGCATTCAACGACATGTGATGGCATACTCAAGCATACATCATAGATCACGTAATAGGGGACTTACCCGAAATCCATGCTCATGTCCACAAGCAAATCACTACCACAATGATTAAAAAGGCAACAATATAGAAACGTTAACTAATAAAGTGTGTAAAGAGTTTTACACACCTGTTACTAACGCGAATCCTAGACCCGAAGATTCGATCTACTGTGCTAGATCCTTTGACCCTATATTCTGTCAGCAATAAGGTTAGTGACATAGGCCTATTTGGCTATACTAATAATCCGAAAGGATCAATTGTACCTGAAATATGGCCTTTGGCCGAATATGCTTAACCACTTACCAAACTTACCAAAATCCCGAAATTGTCACTTGACTTGTCGAGATCCCTACCAAAACACTTGTTAAAATTAGCTTGCACACTTATACATAATCAAGGCCCTTGGCCGAATAGTACTTACCACATTATCTCAGGGAATCAAATCCCAAAAGCTTCCTTTAATCGGCTTAAATTCCTTCCCTACAATCGATTTAATCACCTCATTAGAGAGCTAAAGGCCATTCGGCCATAATCATAAACCTAAAAGAAGTTGTTGCCCCTTACCTTGATGACTATCTCGGCCTTTAACCACCACAAGTCGGCACCACTTGGTAATGTTAGGGTTTGACTTATGCCCTTTATGGTAGGGGATATTCGACTAGCAACACAAATGAAAGGTGAAATTTTGAGTAGAAGAGGGGTAGGTTCTCGCCAAGTGGAAGAAAAAAGCTAGAATTTTGAAGAATTTTGGCAATGTGTCTAGGAGAATTGACCCGACAACAATTGGAGAGAAAGAAAAGAAATAATTTTGATGAATTTTGGCACCTCCCTAATGTGATAAAACCGATTGTAGATGGCCCCAAGGAGTCCTATATTGACCATCTCCCTCTTTTTGTGATAATTTTAACTTTTAATTATCACCCATAAAATAATATTTATCTACTATTTTATCTCCTAGCTACCTCTTCAAAATAAAAGAAGAAATAAACTAACAACACTACTCTTCCGGTAGAAAATTAAAAGGAAAACAAAGTTTATCTTTATCACATTAAGAGTCCCACATGGGCCATCGACTCCTTCTCCTTCACGCCAACTTGAAAACAAAAATAAAATACCAGCCGCTTTGCTCCTTGGTTCGAACATAGGACACGATGGAGCAAGCGCACCAGCCTCTAACCAATCGCCAAGGTGTGTCTTTGTGACATAACCTTGTCACAAATTCTTTAAGGGCTCCTTAGCTAGCTTTCCTTTGCTTTAACACCAAAGCAAAATAAAAGCACCCATTCTTTGCCCATGCTACTCGAACATGGGACCTCTTTGCGTAGCTCTTTAACACGGCATTGACCACTTTACCATTTCGACTTTCATGTCATAACCCACACCATTTTATTTTTAAGGCCTTCCTAGGTCGATTCCCTTCCTAACGCAAAACACAAAATTAAATACTCCCATGCTGCCCTCACAACTCGAACCTCTTCTCCCCCTGCACTTCCTTGCACCTTTGCACCCCAAGCCAACACGCCAATTAATTCCTTGTGTCCAACTTCTCACAAAAATTTCTCTTAACCCCTATCTCACCTAGCTCCCTCCTCTTAAGGACTAAAAAGAAATTTTAGCCCTAAGTTAGACCTAGCTCGGGGTTATGACTAGACCCTAAAACATGACAAGTAATCATAGTATTCATTTCTTCAAGCACACACATGGGAAAAATAATTAAATTACAAACAACCCCTAATTCAGGATGTTACACTCTACCTTGTGAAATTTTCAAATACCCTAATTTAGAAAATTACCGAGATACCCCTATAGGATGAAATTACGGTAATACCCCTGGGTAGTGGAAAACAACAAACAATAACAACTACAACATTTTTCTGTAATGAACGCAAGTTCATGAATGTGATTGAATGAATGAATTGAGACTGTATGTGTATGAATTCGAAAGAACAACTCCTTAGAACTATTGAACATAAGATTGTTCGTGATAAATCAGTGGAACAAAAACTAATTTATAAATTTCTTTAATTAAATAAACATGATTTAGAAGTATGAACTCTAGGGGACGTGGTCGTAATGTGCGTGGTAGTAGTAGAGGCCAAATAGCCGTGGTGTCGGGCAGTTAGAGTCGGGACAAGGGTTGAAAATGAAATGCTACCACCACCATCCGTGATGTGGAATATCGAGGATCAGACGGGGAAGATCACGATATCCGAGCGATCTTGTGAGTTTTGGAAAGGATGGGTGGAGCGGGAGGAGGCATGGGAGCTCGGAAGTCGGTACTGGCGACTTGATCTAATGGAGTGAGTTTTTAGTGGAGTATCTAGTGTGGCACCCAATACTGACTGAGTATTGGTTAGAGGTGATGGATCAGATTATGGACGACTTGGACCTAAGCGCCAAGGAAAAAGCGAAAGGGTAGTGTCGCTACTCGTGATGAGTCATATCAATGGTGGCTCCGATTCGAGATGGTGCTACTGTGATGATCTTATATGGGAATACTTTAAGGCGGCATATCGGAAGAAGTACATTGGAACTAGTTATGTGGATGCGTGAGAGGAAGCTATTTTTGAGGCTAGTTTAGGGAATAAGATCGTAGCGAATCTGAGGCAAAATTTACGAGGTTGAGCCGATATGCTCGAGGTATTATGTCGATGGAGCATGAGCAGTGTGCCGATTTGAGGACGAGACTAAGGGATGACTGAGGTTGTTGATAGCTCCACGGCGGAGGCGAGAATTTACCAGATTAGTGGAGAAGGCTAAGGTAGCCAAGGGATTAAGGATTTGGTGAGGACGAATACGGATCGAAATAGGCAAAAGAGAGGTTTTGGATCATCAGGGTCATCGGGGAATGTGCAAAAGAGGCCTAGAAGTGATGGGCCACGAGGTCAGCAGGCTACTACGATAGGACGGTACCGTACTTGCGGCCAATGTGGGAAGATGCATCTAGAAGAGTGTTGGAAGAAGACGGGAGGATGTTTCAAGTGTGGGTCTAAGGACCACATGATTAAGGACTGTCCTATAAGAACAGAAGAGGGCTGACCAATAAGTCAGGGTCCTAATCAGGCTGGAAGAGGAGGACAATGACCACCGTGAGGTTGTGGTTGGTGGCGCAGAGGTAATGGTTCTAGTAGAGGATGGGGAACAGGCGAGAGGTGTTGGTAACAGGAGGCAGGCAAGAGGGCTGGTAGATGCGGTTCATCGGAGGAGGATGGTGGCCTTGCCGGACATCATAATCGATACATTTCTTATAGTGACAAACCTTACTTTGCTCTAATTGATGTTGGCTCTACCCACTCTTATGTTGCATGTGGAGTAGTTGAAACACTAGGCATAGCCTCCGAAGCATCTAATAGGGAGATGGTTGTAGTAAGCCCATTAGGTCAAGCGTAGTGGTGAATAAGATATTTTGAGTGTACCTCTAGAGCTTGAGGGTGGTATTTCACCAACTTGATGGAGCTACCCTTGGAGAATTTGATCTCATACTTGGCATGGGTAGCTAGTGGAACATCGAATTTGTATTGGATTACGTAGCTAGCGAATGGAATTAAGGACCCCGGAGGACAAGACGGTAATTATGATAAGAGAAAGAAGAAACTACTTATCTAACGTAGTTTCAGCATTAAAGGCTGATAAGATGGTTTGAAAAGGGTGCAAGGTATTTTTGGCCTTCGTTAGTGCGTTGGATGCAAAAAAAGGTGGAGTTAGTGGAGTTAGAACCGTAAGAGAATTTGTGGATGTCTTTCCAGAGGAGTTACCTAGAATACCCCCGGATAGGGAAGTGGAGTTCGGAATTAACTTGTTGCCTGCATGCGACTCTTGTGTCAATTGCCCATCTGAATGGTACCAAAGGAGTTGGTTGAGCTCAAGGCTCGGATCCAAGAATTGCTAGGCCAGTGGGTTTATCGACCCAGTGTGTCTCCATGGGGAGCACCGGTCTTGTTTGTGAAGAAGAAGGACGAAACTATGCACATGTGCATAGATTATCGTCAGTTGAATAAGCTGACCATCAAGAACAAGTACCCTTTTCCAAGGATAGACGACTTGTTCAACCAGCTTAAGGGGGCGGTTGTATTCTTGAAGATAGATTTACGGTCTGGATATCATCAGCCTAAGGTGAAGGAAGTGGATATCCATAAGACGGCTTTCCGGACAAGATATGGGCATTATGAGTTCGTAGTAATGCCATTCAGATTGATCAACACCCCACCGTGTTTATAGACATGATGAACTGGGTTTTCCAACCCTATCTGGATTGGTTCGTTGTTGTGTTCATAGATGATATCCTAGTGTACTCCAAGTCGGAGGAAGAACATGATGAGCATCTCTGGGTTGTCTTGTAAGTGTTGAGGGAGAAGAAGCTCTATGCCAAATTCAGCAAGTGTGAATTTTGGCTTAAGGAAGTCGCATTCTTAGGGCACGTGGTGTCTGCAGAAGGAATAAGGGTGGATCCTAGGAAGATTGAGGCGGTGTTGGATTGGAAACCACCTAAGTCCGTGGCGGAAGTTTAGAGTTTCTTGGGTTTAGCGAGCTATTCTGAAGGTTTGTAGAAGGGTTCTCGTCAATAGCCTTTCTCGATGAAGTTGTTAAGAAAGGAAGTATCTTTCGTATGGGTGATAAGCAACAGGAGAGCTTTGAGAAGCTTAAAGAGTCTTGGTGAAGCTCTAGTTTTAATTCAGACTAAGGCAGGGAAGGATTTTATGGTATACTGTAATGCTTCCCATACAGGATTGAGAGGTGTCCTTATGCAAGATAGGAAGGTAGTTGCTTATACATCTCGACAACTAAGGCCACATGAGGTTAACTACCCGACGCACGATTTGGAATTGGCAGCAGTGGTCTTTGCTCTTAAAGTGTGGAGGCACTACTTGTATGGAGAAAAGTCAGTGATTTATACTGACCATAAGAGCCTTAAGTATCTGCTGACTCAGAAAGAGTTGAACCTGAGACAGCGAAGGTCGGTGGAATTATTGAAGGACTATGATTGCTCTATAGAGTATCACTCGGGCAAGGCAAATGTTGCCCTGAGTCGGAAGGTAGTGTCGAATCTGAGGGCAATGTTCGCACATTTGAGCCTCTATGATGATGGAAGTTTATTAGCAGAATTGCAAGTGAAGCCGACATGGCTGAATGAGGTAAAAGAGGGATAGTTGGCTGATGATGATTTAAGTGTTAAGCTACGGCAAGTGCAGAATGGGAAGTTGAAAGATTATGGCATTAACGATGAGGGAGTATTGTGTTTCAAGGGGAAGATCTGTATGCCGAAGAATGAGGAGTTAAATGGAAAATACTTGAGAATCGCATAGTAGCCCTTATACTATGCATCCTAGAGGTAGTAAGTTGTACAAAGATTTAAGGGAGCGATTACGGTGGCACGGTCTTAAGCGGGAAGTTACAGAATTTGTAGGGAAGTGCCTAACGTGTTAGCAAGTCAAGTCTAAACACTAAGTTTCATCAGGGTTGCTTCAGCCGATTAAGATACCACAGTGAAAGTGGGAGAGAATTACCATGGACTTCGTTAGTGGGCTTCCCCTTACGCCTACTAAGAAGGACTCGGTATGGGTGATAGTGGATCAATGACAAAGTCCGTGCATTTTATTCCAGTGCGGGTTGACTATTCTCTCCAGAAGCTAGCAAAGTTGTATGTGGCAGAGATTGTGAGGCTGCATAGAGTACCGATGTCGATTATCTCGGATAGGGATCCGAGGTTTACGTCTTAGTTTTGGAAAGCACTACATCAGGCTTTAGGCACCAGATTAGACTTCAGTACGGCATTTCATCCACAGTCAAACAGGTAGTCTGAGCGAGTGATCCAAGTGTTAGAAGATATGTTGAGGGGATGTGTGATAGACTTCAGAGGAAGTTGGGAAGAATATTTTCCTTTAGCGGAATTTACGTACAATAACAACTATCAGGCCAGTATTAAAATGGCACCGTACGAGGCGTTGTATGGACGGAAGTGTCACACTCCTACGTGTTGGATGGAATTAGGGGAACGTTAGATATTGGGTCCGAAAATTGTGGCAGAATCGGAAGGAAAGGTTAAGATAATTTAGACACGGTTGAAGGAAGCATCTGACCAGCAAAAGTCATACGCAGATCTCAAACGGAAGGACATAGAATTTTCTGTGGGAGATCAAGTGTTTCTTAAAGTTTCGCCTTGGAAAAAGGTAATGAGATTTGGTCGCAAAGGGAAGTTAAGTCCCAAGTTTATAGGACCTTATCGGGTATTGAAGCGAATTGGACCGGTGGCATACCAGTTGGAGTTACCTTCGGAGTTGCAGCAGATGCACGATGTATTCCATGTTTCCATGCTACGTCGATATCGATTGGATCCATCTCATGTAGTTCCGGTTGAAGAGGTGGAGCTGAGAGATCTATCTTATGAGGAAGAGCCGATTTAGATTTTAGAACGAGATGTGAAAGTGCTACGGAAGAAATCAGTTCCTCTAGTCAAAGTGTTATGGCGTAATCATGGATCAGAAGAAGCTTCGTGGGAGCCGGAAGAAGCAATGCGACAGCAATACCCTCACTTATTTTAGCCAGGTAATTTCGAGGTCGAAATTATTTGGGTAGAACTGTAATATCTGGGATTTTGGCGCTTGTGCATTTTGCTTATATATATGTGGAAGCATGTCTGTGTGTATGTGGAATGTGTTTTATGAATTTTGTGAACCTTAGTGTGTAGATGAATGCCTTAAGAATTATTTGATTTTAAATTTCAAAGAGGGAGCTAAGCCTGATAGGCCTTAAGAAAATGAGTAGGGAAAGATGACAGAAATGGGCTTGTTTAAGTAGCTTGGAGGCGCCACTTAGGGCCTTAGAGTGTGGCATACAAGCAAGGGAAAGGGCTTGGGTTAGAGCTACAAGGGAAGCAAAAGGGAATTTTATTTTGCGACAAGGAGAGATAGAGGTGAGCGGCATAGGGAGACTAGATGGAGGAGTTTAAGATGTGGTCTAATCCTTTTAAAATTTCAGCTAAAGTAGTAGATAAATGATGATTTATTTTTATTTAATTAGATTATTTCGAATAGATGAAGAAGAGATAAAATAGGAGGAAAGTAAGGGAGCTGATAAGGGGGAAAAGTGTTGGCCGGTTGAGGGACTCCCTTAAGGTGATTTTCGGCCAAGTATTGTAAGGGGGATAGCCGAATTTCATAAAGCATGTTGGCCTCTCTTTCGTTTTCTTTTTCTCTCCAAAACTAACACCTTTCTCTTCTTCTTTTTTCTTTTATTCTAGCCGAAACCTTCTCCTCCCTATTCCACCATTGCCGTAACCCCTAAAGCTTCATACCCTTCTTTTTGTGTTTCTTATTGAAACCGAATCTCTCTAGTGCTTAACAAAGGCTGAACACTTAAGGTTACCCCTAGCCGATTGTTCAAAGCCGAAAGTTCACTTCGTGACCACTCTTGAATTGATTTCTCCTACAAGCTCTCTTGCCGATTTCTTGAAGGTAGTGATCAATTGCGTTTTAGTCATCTTATTGGTAAGAATCTCTCTAGCCGAACTCTTGATTCTTTTCTTTCTCTAACTATCGAAAAAAAAGGTACTAATCCCATTAGTATTGTTTGGCCAAAACATTGAAGGGATTTCGGGATTTCTATTATAGCCGATTTCAAGAAGGGATCTCTTGGGACTTTTAAGGTCTGAGGTAAGCTATGGGTAACTTTCGACCATAGGCCATTTTCAATAGATCATGTGTAGCAGGCTGATTCTAACATGGGTCTATAGGGATTTCGACAGATACCACAACCAAGGATTAATTTCGGGATCTAAGATTCACAAGGTAAGTGCATGTGACATTCGGCCAAGGCCATATTTTAGTATTAATGCCTAACCAATTTTAACTATGGGTATTAGGAAGGAGTGCAATCGGTTTTGGTAGATTTTTGAGATTTAGTGAAAGCGTACCAGGTGTGTAACCCATACTGAATCTTAATAGATTTACAGATTTAATTTAATATATGTGTTAATAAGAATGTGAAAGATATGGCTTAAGGTACCATTCAATGGTGCGGCATATTCAGAGTGCGTTATTCTCTAAAACTATGTTAACAATGTTGCGAATACTGTTATGACACATGTGTGAATATTGGTAAGAATGTGAAATAAAGAATGTGGCATAATCTTTGCATGATTTGTATGACATGGGGCACATGGGTGATTATGAAAGGGAAGTGATTTGGTGGTTTTATACACAATACGAATGTGGTGACTTATGTCACGAAATCGAATGTGGTGACTTATGTCACAAAATATTATCTGGTGGCTATGCCACGAAATTATAAGGCGATGTGCAAGTAAATGCTGCAATGATCGCTTCGATGATGTGTAGCGGATGGAGGGTCGACTTAGTAGTCCCCACGGTGTGATGGTTGGTGCGGTGATGTGTAGCGGATGGTAATCTAGGTTTGGGTTAGAGAATGCATCATTACTTATATTTGCTATCTGTACATGTTTGAACCGATATGCCTAAATTTGTTGGGACTTAGTGTTGGTTGTTACACCTTTGAGTCATTTGACTCACCCTGTTGTGGGATATTTTTTGGTGACACTCAGTAATGGACTGGGTCGGCAGGAGCTCAGTGGTGGCCATGCTCAGCTTAGAGTTTTTCTATTTTCATTGTTTTATTTACTTTATTTAAGTATTTCAGATTTATTTTGGGGTTTTGCTTTGATGTAATTATGGCCAATATTATTATCTATTTTAAGTAAGCAATTAAAATGGATTTATTGTGATAAGGTTATTATTACGTTGAGACTAAATAATTTTTCTTAAAAATGTAAACAAATATTTAAATGTTTTGACACATAAACAACATCGTTTTCAACTTGAACCCAACACCAAATCAAATGATCTTCAAAAACACATAATCTTTTCCAAAGTTGAAAAAGAATTGAACTGTTTTACTCAAGGAACATACCAGATCCGGTCAAGGCTCGTGGGCCGGGTTTGGGGTGTTTCACTGTCCCTAAATCACACGGATGTGTGAGCCCTGTACTTAGAAATATTTTTGAAATTTCACGAAAAAATTTTGAACTTTCGATTAAGTCCCGATTTGTTTCTAACACTTCGTTTGGGCCTTGAGGGCTCTATAAAGGGACATTATGATTAAATTGTGATGTGTATGTTATATTATTATATGATTATTCGTATTTGTTCTGAAATGTCTGGTAATGCTCCATAACCCAGTTCTAGCGATGGATAAGGCTTAAAGGGTGTTACATTTAGTGATATTAGAGCTATTCGGGTTTAGTCGATTCTCGGGCTAAATCGAGCTCGAAATTGATTCTAGAGGTACATGCCATAATCGAGCCCAAAACTTAATTACATATCCTTGAAAGAAATTAAAATGAGAATAAATACTAAAGGCCCATTTTAAATCTAAAATGTAAACAAATGGCCTATGGCCTTATTACAATGTATTTTAAATCCATCATATAAAGTACTTTGAAAAAAAAACTAATATGGGGAAACTTTGTCTTCGGATCCACCTTCTTTTGCATGGCCACCTTGCACTCCACTCCGGCCCGGTCCGATGCACTAATCGTCACCTGAAAGTTCAGTTTAAAGGGGGTGAGTCGCAAGACTCAGTGTGTAACCCTCATGCACCACTAGATTTGGGCCTCATTAAACATAATAATAAATTCATTTACATGCAAACATATAATATGCAAAGCCCAACCCATTTGCCTAGGTTTCCATCCGCTATACGCCCCCGTACCAACCAACACACCATTGGGAATTTCTACAATCAACCCACACCGCCACTCTCCAAGATGGCAGTCAAGCTGCTCATCAACATATATTGGCCGAAGCCCTTATAACAAATAATGGCCGAAGCCCGTATAACAGTTCACGACATTAGCCGCTACAGTAGTTCACGGTAAAAATCGTTACTCATATACATGTACATATAACTTCCTCCTTTCATCACCCACCCCATGCAACATGCACAATAATTTAAAACATGTACAACAGTTTACTTGTAACATATAGTCAGATTATTTACTAACTTGAGGGTCCGTCGTTTAAATCGAGATTTGACTTTTAATATAACATATAAATCTTGTGAACACATATACATATATATACATTAATTATTAATTAGATCTGAGCGGTGGGGAAGTGTTACACACGATTCTTGATAAAGCGAGGCTTTCTATATCGACGCTATCCTTAGTCGACACAACCGCTATCCGCCTAAGGTGTTGTTGAAGCGGTCCACAACCAATTGGCCAATCTCGAGCAAGAATCTTTTCGTTTCTTAAACTTAGGAATTCTTTCTTTTATGCGATCCATATTTAATTCCATCAAATCCTTATCGAGCTACTATAACAATAATTAATCGTTAATCCTCCTTTTAGAGTTAAGATCATATATATATTGAACGAATCTAATAAAAATCTAGGGATAATCTTCTTACCTTAAAATCTCAAAATTGGAGACTTATGATTTTCGGCTTTTAGATCTAGTCGACTAAGCCTCCTTCAAATCTCGAATTGCCGCCCATCATAAAACCATTAACTATTAGCTTTTGGCTTTTGCCTTTCTAAAATAGATTATGAGAACTAATCAAAATTCGACTCTTACCTTAGCTTAGGAGATTCGGCTAGCACTAGGGAGAGGATTCGGTAATGCCGATGGAAGATTTAAATGTCGGAAGTGTAGAACAATTTCTCAAATAGGATGAATAAAAGAAAAAAAGCGATGGATGCTTCGGCTTTTTAGAGAAATCGAACAAGGAAAAGAAAGTGGGGAAAAGTTTGACTTTTAAATAAATTAGAGAAAGAAATTTGGAGAAAAGAAGCTAGGAATTTCGGCACAAAAGGAGAGGATTTAATGTCGGAAACAAGGAGCTAACCCCTATTTATAGGAAATTTGGCAACCCTTTGCCATGTAGTAGTGGTTTCTTTACTCCTCTCAGTGATGGATTCTTGGCCATCACTCTCTTTGTAGATAAATTCCTAACTTTTCTCCTTTATCTTAATCTACTAGCTCATCTAAAAGAGACTTAATTATCTCTAGCTCCTCCCTCCTTTATCAGCATATTATCCACATATTTTAATCATTAAAATCCCTAAATCTTAGCCTTTATCTACTTATTATCCACATAAAATAAATTCCTAAATAATAGCTTTTATCTACTTATTATCCACATATTTTAAACATTAAAACCCTAAATTTTAGCCTTGTTTCCATCCACTCCACCTAATCCTAATGCCCAAAATTTAGCTAACTTAAATTAAAAGAATTGGGCTCTATGAAACTTAAATTTGGGCCCCTTACTCCCTTGTGTGGCGTCACCTCCTAAGATTGGGCCACAAGCCCACTTTGGTATTTTAAACATAGATACTACCTTTTAAACCCTATAATGCCCAAGCAGATAATTTTAATCAAGGCCTCTGCCTAAGCTTTGAGCCCAATTTGGACCCCTAACACTTAAATTAACTCATTCCACATATTCACCCATTTAACGCATAGGCCCAAAAATTTAGGATGTTACAGTTCTACCCTCCTTAAAGAAATTTCGTCCTCGAAATTTCCAACTAACTAGTAATAATTCTACCTGAGTCTTACCACTTTGCTTTTGCTACGCACTCTAATTCTAAAGCCAAAATAAACACTTAGTATACTATGGTAGGGTACGCACCATTATTCGAATCTGGAGCGTCTTCGTCCCCTTGTACTCATTCTTTCGATCGACGTTTATCTAATTAGAAATTTTATGAATTATTAATTTTCTTCCACTGATTAACCACGAACAGTCTTATGAATAATAGTTTTAAAAGTAGTTCTTTCGAGCTCGTAACGAGTTCGGTCTCAGGTCTGCATCTCCTAGTTCTAAGAATCACACACATTCAACCATAAACAACATCCATGAACTCACATTCATCATATAAGGGTATTTTTGTCATTTCACTACCCAGGGGTATTTTTATAATTTTACCTATAGGGGTATTTTCATAATATTTCCAAAATAAAGCTTCTTGGTGATTTTACAAAATAAGGGTATTTTGGTAATTTTACAATCTGGGGGTATTTTGGTAATTTTACAATCCAAGGGTATTTCGATAATTTTGTAATTCGGAGGTATTTTGGTAATTTTGCAATCCAAGGGTTTTTTTTAGTCATTTACAAATCAGAGGTATTTTGGTTATTTTACAAATCAGGGGTATTTCGATAATTTTACAAATCAGGTATTTTGGTAATTTTGTGAAATAGGGTGGCTAGTCCCTTTTGGGTTTTAGTTATAAATTTTGGCCTGTCAACAAGTCCTCTTGGCTAAGGTCAACAGTCACTACGCACCAGGTAGGGTTCTTGTGAAGAGGAGATGAGTCACTCGGACTGCTTAAATACCAAGCTCTTCCGGATCTTCTCCTAGACATGCATATGCTTGTTACCACACTTTAGTCTTGTGACTTGTTTACATGTTTTGTTTAATGAAGTTAAGTCTTATGGATTTTAAGAATTTGTTTGTCTAAGCCTAGAGTCCATCAAGTTCTAACCTAAATAGTCTACGTCCTATAAGCCCGTTAAGCCCACATTTATATCACACAATGGTTTAGAGTACTTACCTGGTGAACTTGGCCGAAGACGCAAGTGCCATGCTAAGCTAATAAACCTTTACAAAAAAAAAATCCATGTTTTAAAAACCCATTTTTAGAAAATCTTTTGGGCCTAAAATCCCAAAGTCGAGTTTTGAACCGTGCTCTGATACCAATTTGTAACACCCCAAACCCGACCTAAACATTACTACCGAATCTGGTATGTCACTAAGAAAAATTTTTAGGAAAACCATCGTGTCGACAAAAAGCCCAAATAGAAAATTACATAAATTGTGCCTTAATAATCAAAAGCCCAAAACTTAATTACATATCCTTGAAAGAAATTAAAACGAGAATAAATACTAAAGGCCCATTTTAAATCTAAAATGTAAACAAATGGCCTATGGCCTTATTACAATGTATTTTAAATCCATCATATAAAGTACTTTGAAAAAAAACTAATATGGGGAAACTTTGTCGCCGGATCCACCTTCTTTTGCATGGCCACCTTGCGCTCCAATTTGGCCCGGTCCGATGCACTAATCGTCACCTGAAAGGTCAGTTTAAAGGGGGTGAGTCGCGAGACTCAGTGTGCAACCCTTATGCACCACTAGATTTGGGCCTCATTAAACATAATAATAATTTCATTTACATGGAAACATACAAGATGCAAAGCCCAACCCATTTGCCTAGGTTTCCATCCGCTACACGCCCCCGTACCAACCAACACACCATTGGGGATTTCTATAATCAACCCACACCGATACTCTCCAAGATGGCAGTCAAGCTGCTCATCAACATATATTGGCCGAAGCCCTTATAACATATAATGGCGAAGCTCAGTATAACGATTCACGGCATTAGCATTCACATGAGTTCACGGTAAAAACCGTTACTCATATACATGTACATATAACTTCCTCCTTTCACCACCCACCCCATGCAACATGCACAATAATTTAAAACATGTACAACAGTTTACTTGTAACATATAGTCAGATTATTTACTAACCTGAGGGTCCATCGTTTAAATCCGAGATTTCGACTTTTAATATAATATATAAATCTTGTGAACACATATACATATATATACATTTATTATTAATTAGATCTAGACGGCGGGGAAGTGTTACACACCTGATTACCGATAAAATGAGGCTTTCTATATCAACGCTATCCGTAGTCGACACAACTGCTATCTGCCTAAGGTGTTGTTCAGAAGCCGGTCCACAACCAATTGGCCAACCTCGAACAGCAGGTACTGCTCGTTTCTCAAACTTAGGGATTCTTTCTTTTGTCTGATCCATATTTAATTCCATCAAATCCTTATCAGAGCTACTATAACAATATTTAATCGTTAATCCTCCTTTTGGAGTTAAGATCATATATATATTGAACGAATCTAATAAAAATCTAGGGATAATCTTCTTACCTTAAAATCTCGAAATTGGAGACTTATGATTTTCGACTTTTAGATCTAGTCAACTAAGCCTCCTTCAAATCCCAAATTGCCGCCCATCATAAAACCATTAACTATTAGCTTTCGGCTTTTGCCTTTCTAAAATAGATTATGAGAACTAATCAAAATTCGACTCTTACCTTAGCTTAGGAGATTCGGCTAGCACTAGGGAGAGGATTCGGTAATGCCGATGGAAGATTTAAATGTCGAAAGTGTAGAACAATTTCTCAAATAGGATGAATAAAAGAAAAAGCGATGGATGCTTCGGCTTTTTAGAGAAATCGGCACAAGGGAAAAGAAAGTGGGGAAAAGTTTCGGCTTTTAAAGAAATTAGAGAAAGAAATTTGGAGAAAAGAAGCTAGGGAATTTCGGCACAAAAAGGAGAGGGTTTAATGTCAGAAACAAGGAGCTAACCCCCTCTATTTATAGGAAATTCGGCAACCCTTTGCCATATAGTAGCTGGTTTCTTTACTCCTCTCAATGATGGATTCTTGGCCATTACTCTCTTTGTAGATAAATTCCTAACTTTTCTCCTTTATCTTAATCTACTAGCTCATCTAAAAGAGACTTAATTATCTCTAACTCCTCCTCCTTTATCAGCATATTATCCACATATTTTAATCATTAAAATCCTAAATCTTAGCCTTTATCGCTTATTATCCACATAAAATAAATTCCTAAATAATAGCCTTTATCTGCTTATTATCCACATATTTTAAACATTAAAACCCTAAATTTTAGCCTTGTTGTCATCCACTCCACCTAATCCTAATGCCCAAAATTTAGCTAACTTAAATTAAAAGAATTGGGCTCCATGAAACTTAAATTTGGGCCCTTACTCCCTTGTGTGGCGTCACCTCCTAAGATTGGGCCACAAGCCCACTTTGGTATTTTAAACATAGATACTACCTTTTAAACCCTATAATGCCCAAACAGATAATTTTAATCAAGGCCTCTGCCTAAGCCTGAGCCCAATTTGGACCACTAACACTTAAATTAACTCATTCCACATATTCACCCATTAAACGCATAGGCCCAAAAATTTAGGATGTTACATAGATAATCTTTATATATATTAAAATTAAAGAAATTGGTAACAGATGCATCTGTAGATTAATTAGTAAATTGAAAATGTTATTTAAATTTCATAAAATATTGAAAGAATCTGTAATATTAAAAATTTATCTAAATAATTTAGGGTTTGAGGTTATAATTAATAGTTTAGTTTAGTGGTTTGTATGGGTTGACTAGGGTTTCGAGTTCAGTATTTCAAGATTCAGTGTTTAAAGTTTATGGTTTACGGTTAGTTTTAGTATTAGGGTTATGGCTTGAGTTTATGGGTTTATGGGTTTGTGTGTATGGTTTTGTAACATCCTAAAATTGGGCCTAGGAGAATTGAGCCCAATGGGCCTTGAGCGTAGTAGCGTTTAAATTTTTTTTAGAGAATAAGAGATTGGCTTAAATGCAAGTTGGACCAATTAGATAAGTGAGTTTGGAAGGTTAGGGGGCTTCTATGAAGTCCCGGGTTCAAGTTAGGCCTTAGGAAAAATTTTGGTTTTAGGTGAAAAAAACCCTGGAGGTTGGCGGGTAGGCCTTAAGAATAAAATATGGAGAAAAGTGACACAAGTGGAGTGTGTGGTGTAGTGGCAAAGTGATGCCACATAAGAGACAAGGGGGTGACGCCACAAGGAAGGAAGGAGGTCCAAGGTTCAAGTCTTGGCTTTTGCATTTTGGTTTCTTTTTGCTTGGACCTTAGAATTTGGCCCATAGTTTATATTTAGTTCGCATGGTTTAAGACACAAGAGGAGCTTGTGGCCAAGTGGTTAGCGGCGTGGATTATGTTGCAAGGGAGCCTAGGTTGAATCTCATGAGAAGCGAGGAGTATTTATTTTGCAGTTTGAATGGCAAGAGTTTGATTGGATTTAAACTCTCTTGTGAAGGATCCCACATCGGAAAGATACAAAGAAGGATGGTGAAGAGCTAGCTATATAAAGAGCATCCTAGGAGGAGAGTAAACACATCTTGGAGGCGTTTGGGCACAATAGTGATCGGGCCTTGATTAGCCCCAAAGTCCTATCGGTGTGTAACTCTCTACTCTAGTTGTAAGCAAAAATCGAAATGTCGATTACACGACATTAGTAGCCACGAGCAAGCGGCGCATGTGTGGGGCTTCACATAATAGTTGAGGCCATCGGTAGTATTCTCGTGGGTTGAAATTGCTTGGGCCTCGATGGGCCAAAGTGGGCCCAATGGGCCCATGGGCCCATATGAGTAAATTGTATGATTGGTTAGTATATGTTGAACTAGACTAGGTGGAACTTATATCGTGGCTAGATTTGTGTTAGGTGGGCCACACGAGTATGTGGGCGGATGGGCAAAATCGGGTTTAGGCCCAATCGTCCAAGACGATCGGAAATGGTATGAGTATTTAGTGGCGACATTAGGCCTTCGAAAAGGCCATTACGGTTGTAATTCTGAAAATACCCTTGGTGGGTGAATTACGAAAATACCCTTAGTGGGTAAATTACGAAAATACCCTTGGTGGGTGAATTACGAAAATACCCTTGGTGGGTAAATTACGAAAATACCCTTGGTGGGTAAATTACAAAAATACCCTTGGTAGGTAAAATTACTGTTATACCCTTAGAGGTTTGGCACCTCGGCGTCTCGTCCCGGTGGCTTAGTACCACGATGGGTTGGCCCCTGATTGATTATCTGGGATTGACGCGGTGATTTGGTATCACACGATGGGTTGGCCCCATCATCGGATTTGTGATTGCGGTCACCGGTGATTTAGCATCTGCTTGTGTCTTTGGGACACGGAGGTTTGGCACCTCATTCGACTCGTCCACGTGGTTGACACCACCGTGGGTTGGCCCCACTTATGAGATCTGGGATTGTCGCTAGTGATTTGGTATCACACGATGGGTTGGGCCCATCATTGGATTATTGTGACTTGGTCACCGGTGGTTTGGCACCACATTATGGATATCGTGACTTTGGGTCACGGTGGTTTAGCACCACCGGTGGTTTGGTACCACACTGGGTAGAAATGGTGATATGGTTGGTTAGGATCGGTGCATTACTTGCATTATTTTGTTATGATGTGTGTTGGCATGTTATAACGGGAGAGGATTTACACTGCGAGTCTCGCGACTCACTCTCTCCTTTGACTTTTCGGTGACACTTAGATGCGGACATGGGCCGGATGGACTCGAGGTGCTCATGCCATGCTTAAATAAGGATTTGCTCAGACTTTTTATGAATTTGGTACTTAAGCGTATTTATTACTATTTGGTTTATTTGGGTTTGTAAATGGCCTCTTAAAATTATGTTTTGCTATGTTTATGTTTTAAGTAGATTTATAATATGCCTTAAACAAATTAATTGGGTTAAAATGAGCTAAAACTTGGAAAGATAACGATTTCAAAACTACAAAAGCGATATTTTTAAACTAAACCATCGGGTAACACACTATAATTTGGGATAAAGTGAACTCAAAATGTTTTCTAACTTAAACACGATTTTCTACTAAGTCAAAATGTTTTAGTAATAGTAAGAAACAACTTAAACTTCTAAATGAGATAAACTTGTTTTACCTACACATCGGAGTAAGTTTCAAAATTCGAGTTTTCAAATACATCATCAGATTTTAATCAAGCCTACTCGAGTTTTTCATCAAAATACACAATTTAGCGAAGTGTTTTCATCAAACATCTAAACTTCAACCTAAACCTCTTAAAATCTTTTTCCCTGTAATATACCAGATTCGATCGTGGTGTGTTGACCGGGTTTGGGGTGTTACAATTGTGGTATCAGAGCCAGGTTCAAAAACTTCGGTGTGGAATGGGTTCAAAATGTTTTCAAATTTTGATTGAAATATGGTTTAGAAAAATATATATATCTCTTTCTGGAAGTATGGCTTTTGAGTCTCGGCACCAATCCGCATTGTAAGTTTCTGATACTTTTATTTGTTATATCTTGTATTTGGTATCTATTCGTGTGTTTGGTTTGGATGTGATGTTCGGACATAGAGTTGAGTGCGTATGAAATATTCGTCTGCTTTTAATGGCTAGGTGTTTTTGAGTATGTGTAGGAGTTTTAAATTCTAGTTAAAAGATATTAGTTTTATTAACATCGAGTCTGTGACAAGAGCGTAGTGTGGTAGGTTAGGATGTGTATTTGTTAGTTAGTTGGAAATTTCGAGGACGAAATTTCTTTAAGGAAGGGTAGATTTGTAACGTCCTAAAATTGGGCCTAGGAGAATTGAGCCCAATGGGCCTTGGCGTAGTAGCATTTAAATTTTTTAGAGAATAAGAGATTGGCTTAAATGCAAGTTGGACCAATTAGATAAGTGAGTTTGGAAGGTTAGGGGCTTATGAAGTCCGGGTTCAAGATTAGCCTTAGGAAAAATTTTGGTTTTAGGTGAAAAAAACCACGGAGGTTGGCGGGTAGGCCTTAAGAATAAAATATGGAGAAAAGTGACACAAGTGGAGTGTGTGGTGTAGTGGCAAAGTGATGCCACATAAGAGACAAGGGGTGGCATACAAGGAAGGAAGGAGGTCAAGGTTCAAGTCTTGGCTTTTGCATTTTGGTTTCTTTTGCTTGGACCTTAGAATTTGGCCCATAGTTTATATTTAGTTCGCATGGTTTAAGACACAAGAGGAGCTTGTGGCCAAGTGGTTAGCGGCGTGGATTATGTTGCAAGGAGCCTAGGTTGAATCTCATGAGAAGCAAGGAGTATTTATTTTGCGGTTTGAATGGCAAGAGTTTGAGCTTGGATTTAAACTCTCTTGTGAAGGGATCCCACATCGGAAAGATACAAAGAAGGATGGTGAAGAGCTAGCTATATAAAGAGCATCCTAGGAGGAGAGTAAACACATCTTGGAGGCGTTTGGGCACAATAGTGATCGGAGCGCAGATTAGCCCCAAAGTCCTATCGGTGTGTAACTCTCTACTCTAGTTGTAAAGCGGCAAAAATGTCAAATGTCGGTTACACGACATTAGTAGCCACACCAGCGTGCGGCGCATGTGTGGGGCTTCACGCAATAGTTGAGGCCATCGTAGTATTCTCGTGGGTTGAAATGCTTGGGCCTCGATGGGCCAAAGTGGGCTCAATGGGCCCATGGGCCCATATGAGTAAATTGTATGATTGGTTAGTATATGTTGAACTAGACTAGGTGGAACTTATATCGTGGCTAGATTTGTGCTAGGTGGGCCATACGAGTATGTGGGCGGATGGGCCAAAAAATCGGGTTCGAGCCCAATCGTCCGAATGACGAAGGAAATGGTAGTGAGTCGCTTAGTGGCGACATTAGGCCTTCGAAAAGGCCATTACTGGTTAATAATTCTGAAAATACCCTTGGTGGGTGAATTCTGAAAATACCCTTGGTGGGTAAATTACTGAAAATACCATTGGTGGGTGAATTCTGAAAATACCCTTGGTGGGTGAATTCTGAAAATACACTTGGTGGGTAAATTCTGAAAATACCCTTGGTAGGTAAAATTATCATTATACCCTTAGAGGTTTGGCACCTCGGCGTCTCGTCCCAGTTGGCTTAGTACCACGTTGGGTTGGCCCTACGATTGATTATCTGGGATTGACGCCATGATTTGGTATCACACGATGGGTTGGCCCCATTATCGAATTTGTGATTGCGGTCACCGGTGATTTGGCATCACTGCTTTGTGTCTTTGGGACACGGAGGTTTAGCACCTCATTGCGACTCGTCCACATGGTTGACACCACCGTGGGTTGGCCCCACTTATGAGATCTGGGATTGTCGCTAGTGATTTGGTATCACACGATGGGTTGGCCCCATCATTGGATTATTGTGACTTGGTCACCGGTGGTTTGGCACCACATTATGGATATCGTGACTTTGGGTCACCAGTGGTTTGGCACCACCAGTGGTTTGGTACCACACGGGGTAGAAAAGGTGATATGGTTGGTTAGGATCGAGTGCATTACTTGCATTATTTTGTTATGATGTGTGTTGGCATGTTATCTGGGAGAGGATTTTACACCGAGTCTCGCGACTCTCTCTCTCTTTTGACTTTTCGGGTGACACTTAGACGCGGACATGGGCCGGATGGACTCGAGGTGCTCATGCCATGCTTAAATAAGGATTTGCTCAGACTTTTTATGAATTTGGTACTTAAGCGTATTTATTACTATTTGGTTTATTTGGGTTTGTAAATGGCCTCTTAAAATTATGTTTTGCTATGTTTATGTTTAAAGTAGATTTATAATATGCCTTAAACAAATTAATTGGGTTAAAATGTGCTAAAACTTGGAAAGATAACGATTTCAAAACTACAAAAGCGATATTTTAAACTAAACCATCGGGTAACACACTATAATTTGGGATAAAGTGAACTCAAAATGTTTTCTAACTTAAACACGATTTTCTACTAAGTCAAAATGTTTTAGTAATAGTAAGAAACAACTTAAACTTCTAAAGGAGATAAACTTGTTTTACCTACACATCAGATAAGTTTCAAAATTCGAGTTTTCAAATACATCATCGATTTTAATCAAGCCTACTAGTTTTCATCAAAATACACAATTTAGCGAAGTGTTTTCATCAAACATCTAAACTTCAACCTAAACCTCTTAAAATCTTTTTTCCCTGTAACATACCGATTAGATTGGTGGTGTGTTGACCGGAGTTTAAGGGTATTCTGGTTTAAGGTTTATGGGTTAGGGTTTATGGTTTATCGAATAAAGATAGAATATCAAATTTGATTTAATCATTAAAGAATTATAAACATATATGTTATAAAAATGGTGAGATTACATTTTTTACTTACAAATTAATTTCAGCCCCTAACAAAATCTGATTGTGCATTTGTTTATCCTTAAACCCTAAACCCTAAACTATAAACCTTAAATGATCTAAACCTTAAACTATAAACTGTGGATCTCAATTCTAAACCCTAAATCATAACTCTAAGTACTCGACCATAAACCCTTAAACTACAAACACTAAACCACATTTAACCATTAAACCCCAAAATATTAAATCCTAAAAACTCTAAGCATTGAAAATTTATTTCATAGGGATATATATTAATGTGTATATATGTAGATATCAATGTAAAATTTTAATATTGATTAAAAGTTTATTATAATTAATTAGAAATTATAATAAGTCATTAAATTTGATTTTCCTGTAATAAATAAATTATAATAAATCAAAATTATAAAAATAATTACCTAATTAACTATTCTTTATTTTACGTACAAACCGATCTAAATTTAATTAAAGTTTGCGATTCTATCAATTTAATCTTAATTTTAAAAATTCAACAAATTTAACCCATAACTTTTCACGTTACATTAATTTAATCTTTATTCTTAAAAACACAAAATTTAAAAACCTAAAAACTTTGAAATATATATATTTGAATGTTTAATTTTATAAAATATATACAAAAAATATTTATAAATAAATGAATACCCATTTTTTAATTTTCTAACATGAAATTTATTTATTAAAGAATAAATCTAATAAATAATAAAAAATACTATTAGCAATAGTGGCATTTTTCAAAAAACTCCGGAATATATGAAAATTACTGAACGGCGTCGTTTTCTGCCGGATGTTTAGTGGCATTTTCATCAAAACACCATAAAAAGTTGTGTTTTACGGTGTTTTAGCAAAAAACGTCGCTAATATGTTTACAAAACGGCGCCGTTTTTCTTATTTGTTATTAGTGGCGTTTTGAAAAGTGCCGCAAAATTCATTTATCTCAGCTGAAATGGCGTCGTTTTTTTGGCCCGAATTATCATTACTACTTTTCCCAAATCAGATTATTTCCCCGATTCCAGAATTCCCAATTTCCCTCAAGTTTCTTCCCCAAATTTTACAATCCCTATTTCCCCAAATCTCTAAGGTCATCTCTTTTTCTTTCCCTTAATTTTACAATCTGCTTGTTTTGCTTTTTTTTCTAGGAAAGCTAAATCTCAGATTCCAATTTCATCTAAAAAATGTCGGGGTAAGTGGTAACTTATTCTTTATACAAATGATTCAAGGCCTTGTTAGTCTAATATCAGATTTATTCCCGTTAAAGTGAGTCTTTGTGTTGGGTTTGTTTTAATATCTCCATACCCATGTCCGATTTATTCCAAGTATCATCCAAATACATAGAAAAACTTGAAAATTTAACCATACCCATGTCGATTTATACACTTTTTGATGCTCGCTTTGAGTATGATAGATTAGGATTTATATATGATTTTTTGTTTCTTTGAAATGTTTCATTTTTTATCACTATTAGGTTTTTCTTTTAATTATTCTTTCTGCATGTATTTATTTTGTTTTCTTGCCTGATGTGTTCACAGAGAGCAATAAATTTCTTTTTAATTGATTTACCAGTTACTTGGTTTTGTCTTTGTTTAATGGGCTATTGTTTCCATTTCTTTGAGTCTCGTGTTGGGTTTGTTCTAATATCTCCATACACCATGTGACTTCAAGTTTTCTTTCTTGTGGAGCAATTTACTATGATATTTGAGTTTTAATATTTCAAGTTTTACAAAGGTGAAAATTAAATGTAAAACTAAAATAGACATTAGCTCAACAAAATCGTTATGAGAAAATTCATAAAATATAATGTGAATACGTGATAAAAACCAGCTATAGGGATGCTTGGATTTTTTGTTCTTCATTGTATTTTTCTGTGAAATATTTTGTTTTTATTATTATTATTATGCGGATGTTCTTGTTATTGAATTAGGAAAAGATCTAACTTAATTATTATTAGCTAAATCAGTTTATTGGCATCGATGACTCAAACTCTTGAAATTTTACTTAATGAGTTGGAATTTATAACGAGGAACAAATTTGACTGAAATATTTAATAAACTAGAGACTCAAATTTAGGAAATTTTAGACGAAAATAAGTTGAAATTTATATGTTGTAAAATATTTTATGTTGTTTAATTTTCTAATTCTTTTCTTCGTCTGGGTTTCTTTAATGGATTTTTTTGGATAAAAGTACCATTTTTGCAAATAAATCAATTTAATGGGACCAGAGACTCAAATTTTGAAAATTTTATAAGAAAATAAGTTTGGAATTTATAAGGAGGAAAATATTTGAATAAAATATTAAAATAGGCCATGAACCATATTGTTTTACTTAGATAAGCCTTTATTCTTTTTCTGCACCATTTCAACATAATTTTAAAAATATGTTATGGTTACAAATTGGCTGATTTTTGTATTGAAGCCGAGTGGCGGCCTTGTTTTTGCTTGTTCTGCCTTATTCTCTTTTAAATTTGAAGAAATGTTTGAAAGTTGATAAAGTGTGGATTGTGTGCTATTTTTGCAGAGTGAAACTGCTACTGTGTTGTTAGAAGTTATTGGGTATATCAGACTCCCCCGTGATCAACTTGAGGTGATGATTCTTTCACACCGGCTCTTTAATCTTTTAACAGTTTCTACCCTACTATTTTCAAAAAGTGTGTTCTTTGCAGTCTAATATGTACTCTTCCTTAGAATTCTGAAACAGTAATTAAAGTCAGAGTAGCCGCTTGCTGAAAATTGCTTTTTTAGCAATAGTTTTGGCTTCATTTCTACTGTTTATCTGTGTATTTTATACTGTGCCATGTGACCATAGAATGCAAGCAGAGAAAATTTTGCCGACTTTTGATGCTGACTTAATCATCATGGTGTACTCATTATCATGGTTGTCATTAGATGTAAAGTGTACTCTCGTTTTTACTTTTAGCCAATGTGTTGATTTATAGACTTGAACTATTTTGGCATATTTGTTTTGGCATCTGAATTGTAAGTAATTTGTTAAACAACCAATTGTATTATATTCTTGACGGCAACACATTTTAGATTGTTGAGATGGACATGTTAAAAATAAGAATACTAATTTGAATATATGTGTAATACATACACATATATTTGTATAAAAATTCATACTAGTGTTTAATAATGTATGTGAATAGACTTTTGTTTTAATAAATTTCATATGTATTTGTTACTGATTGTATTGAGAAAGGTATCCGTACTTTGAAAGTGAGTAGAATTGTAGAGGACTTAAATCGACTACTGAATTGACTAATTTTCTTTCTGTCAAAGAATGTGAGTATTAGTTTTTAGTAAATAGCATTTTGTAATTAATCAATAGCATTTGTTAATTCATGTGTTGTTTGTATTTCGCCATTGCTTCTCATCGCTCTCCTGCAACTATCGGATTGGATTTGCTGCTAATAACTTAACAGGTATGGAATCAGTATTATTTTTATTTATATTCATTTTGCTAATTTATATTCATTTGATAAAAAATATTAGATATCCAATTGTTAGTCAAGATTATTAATCTTTTGTATTTCTGACTGCAGCCCCTGTTTCTTGGTGAGAGTGGAGTAGACCATCTTCTTGAAATTATTAAGGTACATTTTAGTTCAAAATTCAGATCAATAACATTTATATCATGATGAATTTGCCCAAATTGCTGTCCAAATTGCGGTTTATTATCCTGCTTGGTTGGTATATATGTTGTTTGTTCTATTGCTATCCAAATAAAAGATTCAAAGTATATAGGCTGGAAACCTGACGAGTTGCCTTATATCTCACTATAAGATATAACGGATTCTCCCCAGGTGTAACAATGCCACGTATGATGAATCTTAAAGAATTTCTGTCTAAATTGATGTTTATTATTTCTGTTTATTATTAATAATGTTTGAACAACCTCCAAATTGCTATCTAATCATACCGCTTAGATTTTTTACAACCTCCCGTGTATTATTTTTTAAAATTTAAGGTGCAGTGCGATATAAAAAATAATATAAACAAAATATAAAAGTGAATTGTTAAAATATGTTATAAATTTTTATATTTTAAATTTAATTCTTATACTTTTTGTTAAAATTATTGTTGTTAAATTTAAAATGTAAAAATTATGTTTCGATTAACTTTAATTTAACAAATAATAATAATAATGAGACCTAAATTTTAAAATTTGTAAAATAAATTGACTAAAATTCATGCATATAAGATGATATAAAATGATAATACAAAGTTGAATTTTGCAAGTTAAGATAAGAGATTAACATAAATTTTATATTTTAATAAATATTTTAACATAAATTTCATATTTTCATAAATATTTGCAAGTTAAGAAGAGATTAGCATATTTTAATACAAACCTATCACTACTATAATATTTTGTTATCAAGATAATAATATTGATCATTATTTAAATGGATTTTATTATAAAAATAAATTATTTTTAAAAGAAGTAATTTAAAACTTATAAATATTTTGTTATCAATATAATAATATAGATCATTATTTAAATATGTTTTAATATAGAAAATAAATTCTTTTTTAAAAGAAGTAAGTTAAAAACTTTTAAATTTAACAACATCACAAAGAAATTTCAATTATAAAAAACATATAATAACATATTCCAAATTTACCTCAAACGAAAAACTAAAACCAATTAATATTTTAAAAAACTACAATGTAATGCATGCCATTTATGTTTACACCTCAATCGATTCTCGATTTGAAATTTTAATTTAACTTACATAATACATAATACATAACTTACATAAAATTATTTAACTTACATAATACATAACTTACATAATTTTAATAGCTCTCATCAAATTATATAACTTACATAATACTTGTATAGATAAAAAAAAAAGATTCAAAGTATATATTTGGAAACCTGACGGGTTTGCCTTATATCTCACTGTTAGATATAATGGATCCTCCCTAGGTGTAACAATGCCACGTATGATCAATCTTAAAGAATACATAACTTACTTAATTTTAAGATCAACTTTCATAGCTTACATAATTTTAACAGCTTTCATCAAATTATTTAACTTACATAATACATAACTTACATAACTTACATAATACATAACTTACATAATACTTGTATAGATAAAAAAAAGATTCAAAATATATAGGCTGGAAACCTAACGGGTTGCCTTATATCTCACTATTAGATATAATGGATCCTCTCTAGGTGTAACAATGCCACATATGATGAATCTTAAAGAATACATAACTTACTTAATTTTAAGATCAACTTTCATAACTTACATAATTTTAATAGCTTTCATCAAATTATTTAACTTACATAATACATAACTTACATAATACTTGTATAGATAAAAAAGAAAATTCAAAGTATATAGGCTGGAAACCTGACGAGTTGCCTTATATCTCACTGTTAGATATAATGGATCCTCCCTAGGTGTAACAATGCCACGTATGATGAATCTTAAAAAAAATTTGTTTTAAAAATCAAATTCTTGTCAATTAACAATTTAGCCGTGTAATTTATTGTCAACTTTAGACTTCAACAACTACGAAATGGATAGGACTTGGATGAATTTGTCAAGGGTAAACAACGGCTATCGAAATGGAGTAAAAACTTTTTGAATTTCGCATTTCAAAATGCAAGCCAAGAGATTATGATTCTTTGGCCGTGTAAGAAGTGTTGCAATATCAATTGGCATTATCGTGAAGTTGTCTACGAACATCTTGTTGTTGATGGCTTTGTCTGGGGGTACAAAAATGGATTTTTCATGGAGAGTGTACATCTAGTGGAGCATCTTCATCGATGAATCTGGGTTATCCTCATAGTGCTTACAATCAGAATGTTAGAGATGATAACATGGAAGGCATGTTGCGGGATGCTTTTAATATGCGCAATGATGGTTTAGGGTTATTTCTACTTGACTTGGGTGCAACCGATGATTATAATTTTGGTGGAAATACTTTCACCGAAAGGGGAAGAAGTGTACCTAATGAACAGCCAAATGAAGAAGCGACGAGGTTCTACACGTTACTTGGTGAAATGAATGAAGAACTGTATGAGGGATCAAAATTTTCCAAACTATCTTTCTGTATTTGTCTTTTTCACTTGAAATGTTTGGGAGGATGGACCGAAAACTCGTTGACAATGCTGTTAGAGTTTTTACAAGAAATGTTCCTGTTTGCGAAAATCCCTCAATCTTCCAAAGACATGAAGAAACTGATAAAGGATTTGGGCCTTGGCTACAACAAAATTCATAGTTGCCCAAATGACTGCATGTTGTATTGGGGCGACTGGATAAACCAATAGTGTTGTCATGTATGCGGTCAATCACGTTGGATTAATAGAAATACAGAGAATGGTAATGAGGATGAACACGATACACAATTAAAGAAGCAGCCAGTTAAGATTTTGCGGTATTTTCTGCTAATACCAAGGCTTCAAAGACTTTTCATGTCGTCGAAGAAAGCCGAGTCAATGACGTGGTACCATGATGGACGAACTGATGATGGATTGTTAAGGCATCCTGTATATTCTTTAGCTTGAAAATCATTTGACTCCAAATTTCCAAGCTTTGCAAGCGATCCTCAGAGTGTGAGGCTAGGGCTAGCATCTGATGGATTTAACCCTTACATAATCATGAGCACTGCGTACAGTACATGGCCTGTGGTGCTTGTTCCTTACAATTTGCCTCCATGGGTTTGCATGAAACAATCATCCTTCATCTTGTCTATGATTATCCCTGGAGAGAAAGGGCCGAGAATGATATTGACATATATTTGCAGCCACTTATTGAAGAGTTAAAACAATTATGGGCTGGTGTTGAGACATACGATATACTGAGAAAGGAGAACCTCAATTTACGTGTGGCTTTGATGTGGACTACCAATGACTTCCCGGCCTATGCCAATTTATCTTGTTGGAGTACCAAGGGACGTTATGCGTGTCCTTATTGTGTTGCACAAACATGTTCGCAAAGGTTATATAATGGGAAGAAGTTCTCTTACATGGGGCATCGTCGGTGGTTACCGAAAAATCATAGATTTAGATTTCAGAGTGCCAAGTTTGACGGTACTAAAGAGTTCGGAGAAGCTCCTTCGCAGACTGGTGGATCCGAAATATTGTTCATGTTGAAAATATGAATTTCATTTATGGGAAGATGAATCAACCGGCCAACACGCAAAGAAATAGAAGATCAATGGATGAATCTGATGAAGAGGATGATCCTAATGAGGCGGACTTGTGGAAAAAAAGAAGTATTTTTTTTAGTTGCCTTATTGGGAGCATCAGATTTTACGCCATAATCTTGATGTCATGCACATTGAGAAAAATGTCTGCGAGAACATCATTGGGACTTTTGAATGTCGATGGAAAATCGAAAGACAATCTTCAGAGTCGACTTGATTTAGTCCACATGGGAATTCGGCGTGAGCTTTATCCCCAAGCACTTCTGAATATGAAATATCGGTTGTCGCCTGCTATTTTTTCAATGTCGAAGACGGAGAAAGAAGTGTTCTATATAGTGTTGAAGGATATAAAGGTCCCGAATGCGTATGTATCAAATATATCTCGATGTGTGAGTCTTAAAGATCGAAGACTATATGGCTTAAAATCACATGACTATCACATCTTGATGCAAGACTTATTGCCAATTGCTATGTGGTGTTGTATGTCAAAAAAGGTGACATCTTTTGTAATTGAACTGTCCAATATAATGAAAGGCATTTGTGGCAAAGTTTTGGACGTTCAAGAGCTTGAGACATTACAGGATCGAGCCGTATTGACTTTATGCAATCTGGAGAAGATCTTCCTGCCTTCCTTCTTCACAATTATGGTGCACTTGTTAATTCATCTCCCTCGTGAAGCAATACTTGGTGGACCCATTTTCTATCGATGGATGTATCCCATTTAAAGGTCTTACTTTATTTGGAACTTATTCCTTCATTCACCTAAATGCCTTTAGTTGCAACTTTTGATAATGTTCTATACTGTGTTTAGGTTCCTATCCAAATTGAAGTCTTACTGCCGCAATAAACATTATCCGGAAGGATCAATTGCCGAAGGCTACTTGCCAGAGGAATGTATGACTTTCTGTTCGAGGTATTGGAAGATGTCGAGATAAGAATGAACAGACCAAGTAGAAATTTTGGGCTCACAGATCATAACTTGGCCGAAACTTATTTATTTCAAAGTTTCGGAGAACCGATCGATAAAGTCAAAATTGCAGAATTAGATGATATATCGTGGGTCCAAGCACATCGATACGTTCTTTTTCATCACGATTTAATGGAACCATTACGCAAGTAAGTTCTAGAATTTGATAAATACTCATCAATTATAATTTGTTTGTCTTCTAACAAAGTAACCCTTTTTTTAAACATAGTGAGTACAAACAAATATTGAGAGCTCGTTCACGGTCCCGAAGATTACATCGACGAGAAATTAATAAGTTGTTCACAGAATCATTTCATGAATGGTTAAGCCAAACGATATGCAATTGAAGTTTTCATTGACAAGTAATAATGTTTTCTCGTAACATTTATAATTACTCAATTTACTTTCGATTTAATAGGTTTGGAGTAGGAATGAAGTAAATGACGAAGTTAAATGGCTTTCACAAGGTCCAAATAGAATAGTGAAAAGATATAGTGCCTTCCTCATCAACGGATACAGATTTCATACAAGGTATGGCGAGAGATTGAGGAGAACCCAAAATTGTGGAATTGTTGTTAATTCTTCAATTACAAGTTACACTAGTGCTAGGGACAGTAATCCTGTCGAGGGGAATCTGGAGTATTACGGACTTATTACTGACATCATTGAGTTGGATTATTACGGTAAATGGAAAGTTGTCTTATTTCGAAGTGATTGGGCTGATGTGAATACGGCTCGCGGAATTAAAAACGATCAATATGGTTTTACAATGGTGAATGTCTCTCGATTGATTCACACCGGAGAACAACTGATAAACGAGCCGTATGTGTTTTCTTCTCAAGTGAAACAAGTTTTTTACTCGAAAGATCCAACTGATGAGGGTCAGTACGTTGTACTTCGAAACACCCCTAGGGACTTGTTAGACATGGGCAATGAAAGTAGTAGAGATGAAATCGTCGAAAGATCAGAAACTCTGCCTTTTTCAGAACAAACCTAAATGAAAATATCCCTAGTACTAGTACACAATTTTGATGGGTTCGTCAGGACATGGACGAAGATACTTATGAATTATTATGTAGTAAGATTTTACGATTTTTTATTTATATGTAATATTATAATTTTAATCTTGGTCATTTTATATAATTTAACTAATTTATATGTACCATTATTGTTGTCATTTATTACTAAAATTTTAACTATTTTATGTATATTGGGAAAAATGAGTAGAAGAAGATTGTAGATTTAAATATTGTAAATTCAAAACAGGCAACAAATGATGAGCGACAAACAATAGTTGGATCCTCGAGTGTGCCTGACATAGATGATGAGCCTACAGTAATGTTAAGTTTATTTTACATGCACGTTGACTTTAATTATTGATTCATTTTTCAATTTTAATATAACAATAATATGTCATTGTTCAGCTGAGACTGGTGGGACGCGCAGAGGTCGCGGACGTACTGAAACACCCCATACCCGGCCCACAAACTCCGACCGAGTCTGACATGTTCCTTAAGAAAACTTAGCTAAATCTCGTTTTGTCATTTTGGAAAATTAGGTGGTTTTGAAAAAAATAGATTTGTGTTATGATCAAGTTGAAAACCGTGTTGTTATTAAAGTTTGTATTTCATTAAAACGTTATCTTCATGTTTCAAAAATTACAAGTTAAAAGAAATGCCGAATTTTAGAGCTTATCACTAAGTTGAAAATCGTAGGTGTTTAGGTGTCAAAACATTTGAAGTTGTTTTACAAAAAATTGTTTAACCATTTGTTTGATGTTGATCGTATCAGAATAAAAATTAAAATGCATAAATAAAATAGTTAAATAGTAATGGCCTTATTGCAACAAAACAACACCCGAAATAAATCCCGAAAACATAATAAGAAAATGTGATAAGTTTAATTATAAGAAAACCCGGAATGTTGAGCTGAGCATGGCCACCACAAAGTCCATGCCGACCCGGTCCATTTCACTGAGTATCACTTGCAAAATGTTAGCCCACGAAGGGTGAGTCAACAGACTCAGTGTGCAACAACCAACACAGATTCCCAATCGATTAAGGCATATTTAATCACATACAAACAAATATAAGCAATGATGCAACCCAAACCCACCTAGATATCCAACCTCTACACACCACCCGTACCTGCCAATCACACCGTGGGGATTACTAAATCAACCCTCCATCCGCTACATACCCTCGAAGGCAGTCACTGCAGTCAACTGCACATCGCCCTTATAATCGTGGCATAGCCACCAGATAATGTGACAGAGTCACCGAATTCATAATATGTGACATAAGTCACTGGATAATGTGGTAGAAACCACAGGAACACTTCCACTTATCATTTCACCCATTATGCCCGTGCAACATACATATTATTCAGATATCATGCAATGTACCTTACCCCAAAGTCATAATGAAATTACACATATTTCCATATCAATGCCTATAAGCATTATTAACTGAGAGTTAGGGTAACGTAACTGAATGCACTGTACCATTGAATGGTACCCTTAGCCATGTTACTCGTATTTTTATTAACACACATTTAATAAAGAATACTATTAATCTATCGGAAATTAATGTAGGGCTACACACCGATAACACCGAGAACAACGCTTTCGATCCCGACACTCCTCCTTTATCTCCGTCGAACCCTTCCTATAACATCACAGTTAGAATCGCTAACACTTAAAAGGTATAGCCTTTGGTGAATACTTCAACCCCTTACCTTGCTTGATTAAGTCCCTAATCTATCACCGCCTCAAGGTTGTGAAATCCCTACATGACTTATTTTAGATTGACTTTATTACATAAAACCTATAAAAGTGTCCCTTGGCGAATGTTATATCCTCGCTTACCTCGAATATCCAAATCCTAAAAATCACCTTTCAATCGCTTCGGCTACAAGAATCCGAAAGATCTCCTTCATGGTTTCGGCCAAAAGAGAATAAGAGGGATTAGATTCCTACATTTCGGCTAACCAAAGAAAAAAGGAAAAGAAATCGAATGACAGTTAACCCTTACCACAATGTTGAGATCGATTGCACCTTGCTTGGAAACATAGAAATTCGCCACGGGGAAAAAGGGTATTCGGTTTTGAGAGTTAAAATGGAAAAGGATCGATTTCAATCAACAATGGAATGATGATAGGATTCGACCTTTGATGCTCTTGGACAAGTTGGCTTCAAAGAGAAAAGATGCAATGGGACTTTCGGCTTTTGAAGATCGTGACAAGAAAAAAGAAGAAGAAAATAGAAGAAGAAAGTGACCTTAATGGTCTTCTTGAATTGCTAATGCAAAAGGTTTTGAAAGTTCTCGACTACTACTTTCGGACAACACTAGGGAAAGAAAAGAGAACCAAAATGCACCTAGAACCCTTAAACAATTTCGGAACTTAGCTCCCCTATGCATGACCGAATATGCCCCCTCCAAAGTCCCTTTGCCGGCCAATTCTTCCCCTCTTCTCAAATCCCTTCTTTTCCTCCTACTTTTCCTCTCCACCTCTCATTCAAAGAATTTGAATGAGTCCACCTCTCATCCACTCTCTTAGCCGCACATTCAAATGGATTTGACTTGGTCTTTCACTCATCCATTCAGAGTCCTTGTGCCGTCCACCACTGCACCTCCTTGCTGAAAAATAAAAGCTCCAAAACGCCACCTGTGTTACTCGAACCTAGGCCTCTTCACACTCCCTGAGGCGTCACTCTTCTGTGCTCTAAGTGGCGCCTCTCTTGCCACTTACTAGCTCAGTTCTTGTGTCCTAGTCCACATACTAAACTCCTTAAGGCCTAGCTCCTTTAGCTCTCTTTTCAATGCTTAAAAAAATCAAATATTTTCTAAAGCTTCTACCTACACCCCAAGGTTCCCGAATCCTCCAAATCACATACAAATCATACACAAGCATGCCACTACATGCATTTAAGTTAAAATGCATAACCCCTAAATCCTGAATATTATAGTTTTACCCCCTTAAAAATAATTTCGGCCTCGAAATTACCCAGCTAGAATAAGTGAGGGTATTGCTGTCGCATTGCTTCCTCTGGCTCCCAAGAAGCTTCTTCCGATCCATGGTTACGCCATAACACTTTGACTAAAGGAACTGATTTCCTCCGTAGCACCTTCACATCCTGTTCCAGAATCTGAATCAGCTCTTCCTCATAAGACAAATTTGGTCTCAGCTCTACCTCCTCAACTGGCACTACATGAGATGGATTCGATCGGTAACGACGTAGCATTGAAACGTGGAACACATCGTGCATCTGCTTCAATTTTGAAGGTAACTTTAACTGATATGCCACTGGTCCAACCCGCTTCAAAAACCCGATAAGGTCCTATAAACCTGGGACTTAGCTTTCCCTTACGACCAAATCTCATTACCTTCTTCCATAGCGAAACTTTTAGAAACACCTTATCCCCTACTACAAACTCTATCTCCTTCGCTTGAGGTCTGCATACGACTTTTGTCTGTCAGATGCCTCCTTCAACCATGCCCGAATTACCTTAACCTTTTCTTCCGATTCTGCTACAATCTCCGGACCCAAAACCTGGCATTCTCCTAACTTTGTCCAACACGTAGGAGTGCGACACTTTCGTCCATACAGTGCTTCGTACGGTGCAATCGAATACTTGCTTGATAGCTATTATTGTACGCAAACTCCGCTAAAGGCAATAACTCCTCCCAGCTTCCTCTGAAGTCTATCACGCAACCCCTTAACATATCCTCTAACACTTGCATTACCCGCTCAGATTGGCCGTCTGACTGCGGATGAAATGCCGTGCTGAAGTCCAACCTGGTGCCTAAAGCCTGATGTAGTGCTTTCCAAAACCTCGACATGAACCTCGGATCCCTATCCAAAATAATTGACATCGGCACTCCGTGCAGCCTCACAATTTCTGCCACATACAACTTCGCTAACCTCTGCAGAGAATAGTCAACCTGCACTGGTATGAAATATGTAGACTTCGTTAACCGATCTACTATCACCCATACCGAGTTCTTCTTAGTAGGCGTAAGAGGAAGCCCACTAACGAAGTCCATGGTAATTCTCTCCCACTTCCACTGCGAAATCTTTATCAAGCAATCCAGAAGGTACTTGGTGTTCAATTTTAACTCACGACACGTTAAGCACTTCCCAACAAATTTTGTAACTTCTCATTTCAGACAGGGCCACCAAAACTGATCCCGTAGATCCTTGTATAACTTACTTCCTCTAGGATGCATGGCGTAAGGGCTACTATGCGATTCCTGAAGAATTCTCTGCCTTAACTCCTCATCCTTTGGCATACAGACCTTGCCCCGAAAACACAAAGACTCCATCATTTGTTTACACCATAGTCTTCCAACTCCCATTCAGTACTTGCAGCAATTTTAGCACTCAGTTGTCATCTACCAACTATTTCTCCTTTACCTGACTTAGCCATGTCGGCTTCACCGCAACTCGCTAGCAAACTTCCATCATCATAAAGACTCGGTGTGCAAACATCGCCTTAGATCCGACACTATTTTCCTCGACTTAGGGCATCTGCCACTACATTCGCCTTACCCGGGTGATACTCTATTGAACAGCCGTAGTCTTTCACCAACTCGACCCACCTTCGCTGTCTCAAATTCAGCTCCTTCTAGGTCAACAAATATTTCAGACTCTTGTGGTCCGTGAAGATCACTGACCTTTCTCTATAAAAATAGTGCCTCCATACTTTTAGAGCGAATACTACCGCCGCCAACTCCAGATCATGCTCGGATAGTTAACCTCGTGTGGCCTCAATTACCGAGACGCATAAGCGACCACCTTCCCGTCTTGCATTAGAACACATCCCAGTCCTGTGTGAGAAGCATCACAATACACCACAAAATCCTTCCCTGCTTGCGGCTGAATCAAAATCGGAGCCTCTGTCAATAATCTCTTAAGCTTCTCAAAACTCTCCTGCTGCTTATCCGCCCATATGAAAGGTACCTCCTTTCTTAATAATTTTGTCAAAGGAGCTGCTATTGATGAGAACCCTTCTACGAATCTTCTGTAGTAGCCTGCTAACTCCAAGAAACTGCGAACCTCAGCCACAGACTTAGGTGGTTTCCAATCTAGCACTGCCTCAATCTTCCGACGATCCACCCTTATACCTTCCGCAGACACCACATGACCCAAAAACGTAACTTTCTTCAACCAAAATTCGTACTTGCTAAACTTGGCATATAACTTCTTCTCCCTGAGCACCTGCAATACTACCCGGAGATGCGCATCATGCTCTTCCTGACTTTGAATATACCGAATGTCGCCTATAAACACAACGATTTAACCGATCCAAGTAGGGTTAGAAAACCGGTTCATCATATCCATGAACACACGGGCGTTCATCAATCCGAACGGCATTACTAAAAACTCATAATGTCTCGTATCTAGTCCGGAAAGTCGCCTTATGTATATCCGCTTCATTCACCTTAAGTCGATGATATCCCGACCTTAGATCTATTTTTAAAAATACCGTCGCCCCCTTAAGCTGATCGAACAAGTCATCTATCCTCGGCAATGGCTACTTGTTTTTGATCGTCAGCTTATTCAACTGTCGGTAACCTATGCACATGCGCATAGTCCCGTCCTTCTTTTTTACGAATAGGACCGGTGCTCCCCATAGAGACACACCAGGTCGAATAAACCCACAATCGAATAACTCTTGGATCTGGGCCTTGAGCTCTACCAACTCCTTTGGCACCATCCTATACGGAGCAATTGACATTGAGTCATGCACCGACAAGAATCAATTTCGAACTTCACCTCCCTGTCCGGGGGTAACCCAGGCAACTCCTCCGAAAAAACATCTACGAATTCTCTTACTGTTCTAACTCCACCAACCCCCTCTTCTCTTGCATCCAAGGCACTAACGAAGGCCAAAAATGCCTTGCACCCTTTCCGAACCATCTTATCAGCCTTCAACGCGGAGACTATGTTAGACAAATAGTTTCTTCTTTCTCCTATCATATCTATCTCCTCATTCTCTGAAGTTCTCAACTCCATTCGCTTAGCTGCACAATCCAATTTAGCCTGATGTTCCACTAGCCAATCCATGCCTAGAATGAGATTAAATTCCCCAAAAGGTAGTTCTATCAAGTCGGCAGGAAATATCACTCCCTGAATCTCTAGAGGCACACTCTGGAATATCCTATTCACCACTACCATTTGACCTAATGGGCTCACTACAGTCATCTCCCTAATCGACAATTCAGATATTACACCTAGTGTTTTAGCTACTCTACATGCAACATATGAGTGGGTCGAGCCAACATCAATTAAAGCAAAGAAAGGCTTATCAGCTATAAGGAACGTACCGGTTATGACGTCTGGTGTGTCACCATCCTCCCTCCGACGAACTGCATATACCAGACCTGGCTATCTCGCCTCCGTGTTACCAACACCTCTGCCCGGTGTCCCGCGACCTCTTCTAGAACCATTACTTTTGCCAACCGGACCACGATCCGCGATGGCTGCTGTCCACCTCTTCTAGTCTGATTAAAACCATGACCTGCTGATCGACCCCTATCTGTATCCACCAGACAGTCTCTAATCATATGGTCTTTGGACCCACACTTAAAACATCCCCTTGGTCCTCTTCCAACACTCTCCCGGGTGCATCTTTCCACATTGAGCACACGAACGATACTGACCTCCCACAGTAACCTGTCGATCTCGCGGCCCATCCACTCTAGGTCTTTTCTGGAGACTTAGGATGACCTCGATGATCCAAAACCTTTCTTTTGTTTATTTCTATCTCGCATTACATCTCATGATTCCTTGACCCCTTCGACTACCTTAGCCTTCTCTACCAACACGATAAACTCCCGCTCCTCGCTGCGTGGAGCAATCAGCAATCTCAAATCATCCTCGGTCCATCCTCGAACTCGATACATTGTTCATGCTCCATAGCCACAATACCTCGAGCATCTGGCTCAACCTTAAGAATTTTCGTAAACGCCTTCCTCTCACGCATCAATATAACTAGACCCAATATATTTCTTCCGATACGCCTTTGAAATACTCCCAAGTGAGATCATCCCAGCAAAGCACTATCCCGAACCGTGAGCCACCATGGTATAGCTTATCCCGGAGAAGCGACACCACCCCTTTCGATTTCTCCTCGTGAGTCGATCCAAATCGTCCATGATTCGTTCCGTCGCCTCCAACCAATACTCAGCCATATTGGGCACCGCACAAGATACACCTCAGAATACCTCAGCTCCATTGGCTTGGAGTCACTCGGATACAGATTTTCGAGCTCCCATACCTCCACCTGCTCTAGCCAACCTCTCAAGAACTTGCAGCATCGCCTGCGATACTATATCACCCCCCGTCTGATCCTGATACTCAACACTAGCAGTTGGTGGTGGTGGCATCTCATTCTCGGACCCTTGACCAGACCTAACTAGTTTCGATACGGTCATTCTGCCTCTACCACGTCCACGCACATTTCGACCACGTCCCCAAGAACTCATGTCTATGATCACGATTTAATCTGATTTAAGAAATTTTATGTATTAGCTTCTGTTCCACTGATTACCTACGAACAAATTTTATGTAAAGAAGTTTAGTAGTAGTTCTTTCGATCATTACAAAGTTTTCGTTCTAATCTCCTACCCTAATTCAGAGAATCACATTCATTCAGTAGTATCTACTACACACGTTCATCACTTTGAGCATTTTCGTCCGTTCCAACCCCGGGATATTTTCGTAATTTATCCTATAGGGGTATTTTATTAATTTTTCAAATTAGGGTATCTTGAAATTTTACAAAATAGGGGTTTTTGGTACTTTTGCAAAATAGTAATATTTTGGTAAAAATTGAGGGTAGTATGGTAATTTTATAAACTGAGGGTATTTTGGTAATTTCTACAAATCGGGGTACTTTGGTAATTTTTTTTAGATCTAAGGTAGTTTTTCCAAATCGGGGGTAATTTGGTGATTTTAAAACTAGGGTTTTTATGAAACAGTGTAGCTAGTCCCTTTCGAGTTTTAATTATTGAATTTAGCCTGTGGGTAAGTCCACTTGGTTACGGTGAACCGTCGCTACACACCAGGAAGGATTCGAGTGAAGAGGAGGTGAGTCACTAGGACTGCTTAAATACCAAGCTCCCCTAATCCAATCCTAGACATGCGCACAATGCTGCCACATCCTTAACTCAGAACTCACTCATGAGTTTGTTCAATTAGTCTTTAAATTTTATGTAATTTTGTGTTGGCGTAAGCTAATCCTAGAGTTCAATAGCTCCTAATCTACTAATCTACGATCCCATAATACCCATATACAAATCACACAATAATTAGGGTACTTACAGGTGGACTTGGCCGAGACTCAAGTGCCATGCCGTAAAAACCCGCCATCTTTTAGTAAACTCACTTTCATAAAACGTTTGGGCCCAAAAAGCCCTTCAAGCTGAGTTTTGAACCGGGCTCTGATACCAAATTAAAACCCCTATACCCAGCCCACAAACCCCGATCAGGTCTGACATGTTCCTTAAGAAAACTTAGCTAAATCTCATTTTGTCATTTTGGAAATTTAGGTGGTTTGGAAGAAAAATAGATTTGTGTTATGATCAAGTTGAAAACCGTGTTGTTATTAAAGTTTGTATTTCATTAAAACGTTATCTTCATGTTTCAAAAATTACAAGTTAAAAGAAATGCCGAATTTTAGAGCTTATCACTAAGTTGAAAATCGTAGGTGTTTAGGTGTCAAAACATTTGAAGTTGTTTCATGAAAAATTGTTTAACCATTTGTTTGATGTTGATCGTATCAGAATAAAAATTAAAACGCATAAATAAAACAGTTAAATAGTAATGGCCTTATTACAACAAAACAAAACCCAAAATAAATCTCAAAAACATAATAAGAAAATTTGATAAGTTTAATCATAAGAAAACCCAGAATGTTGAGCTGAGCATGGCCACCACAAAGTCCCTGCCGACCCGGTCCATTTCATTGAGTATCACCTGCAAAATGTTAGCCCACGAAGGGTGAGTCAACAGACTCAGTGTGCAACAACCAACACAGATTCCCAATCGATTAAGGCATATTCAATCACATACAAACAAATATAAGCAATGATGCAACCCAAACCCACCTAGATATCCAACCTCTACACACCACCGCACACGCCAATCACACCGTGGGATTACTAAATTGACCCTCCATCCGCTACACACCCTCAAAAGCGATCATTGCGATCAAGCGCACATCGCCCTTATAATCGTGGCATAGCCACCGGATAATGTGATGAGTCACCGGATTCATAATATGTGACATAAGTCCGGATAATATGGTAAAACCACCGAACACTTCCCTTATCATTTCACCCATTATGCGCGTGCAACATACATATTATTGGATATCATACAATGTACCTTACCCCAAAGTCATAACGAAATTACACATATTTCCATATCAATGCCTATAAGCATTATTAAGCGAGAGTTGGGGTAACATACACGAATGCACTGTACCATTGAATGGTACCTTAGCCATGTTACTTGTATTTTTATTAACACACATTTAACAGTAACACTATTAATCTATCGGGAAATTAATGTAGGGTACAGACCTGATAACACTGAGAACAATGCTTTCGATCTTGACACTCCTCCTTTATCTCTGTCGAACCCTTCCTATAACATCACAGTTAGAATCGGCTAACACTTAAAAGGTATAGCCTTTGGCCGAATACTCCAACCCCCTTACCTTGCTTGAATAAGTCTCAGAATCTATCACCTGCCCTTGAAGGTTGCCGAAATCCCTACATGACTTATGTTAGATTCGGCTTTATTACATAAAACCTATAAAAGTGGCCCTTGGCCGAATGTTATATCTTACTTACCTCGAATATCCAAATCCCAAAAAATTACCTTCAATTGTCGGCTACAAGAATCCTGAAAAATCTCCTTCATGGTTTCGGCCAAAAGAGAATAAGAGGGATTAGATTCCTAGATTTTGGCTAACCAAAGGAAAAAAGAAAAGAAATCGAATGACAGTTAACCCTTACCACAATGTTGAGATCGATTGCACCCTTGCTTGGAAACACAGAGAAATTCGACCACAGGGAAAAAGGGTATTCAGCTTTAAGAGTTAAAATGGAAAAAGGATCGATTTCGAATCAACAATGGAATGATGATAGGATTCGGCCTTTGATGCTACTAGACAAGTCAGCTTCAAAGAGTAAAGATGCAATGGGACTTTCGGCTTTTGAAGAATCGTGACAAGAAAAAGAGAAGAAGAAAGTGACCTTAATGGTCTTCTTGAATTCGACTAATGCAAAAAGGTTTTGAAAGTTCTCTGACTACTACTTTCGGCACAACACTAGGGAAAGAAAAGAGAACCAAAATGCACTTAGAACCCCTTAAGCAATTTTGACACTTAGCTCCCCTATGCATGATCGAATATGCCCCCTCCAAAGTCCCTTTATCGGCCAATTCTTCCCCTCTTCTCAAATCCCTTCTTTTCCTCCTACTTTTTGTAATATCCGAGATTTAGAGGTTATGTATTTTCACTTAAATGTATGTGGTAGCATGCTTGTCGGTGATTTGTATGTGATTTGGGGCCTTTAGGAACCTTGGGATGTAGGTAGAAGCCTTAGAAAAATATTTGATTTTAAGCCTAAAAAGGGGAACTAAGGGAGATAGGCCTTAAGGAGTTTATTTGTGGCTTAGGACACAAGAACCCAGTTGATAAAGTGGCAAGGGAGGCACCTCTTAGAGCATAAGGGAGTGACGCCACAGGGAGTATGAAGGGACCTAGGTTCAAGCAGCAAGGGAAGCATTTTGGAGCTTTTATTTTTTAGCAAGGAGGTGCAATGATGGACGGCACAGGGACTCTGAATGGATGAAGTGTAGATTGGGTCTGACAGCTTAAAGATTCGGCTAAGTAGGAGTGAAAGAGGGATTTGGATGAGGGAAGAAGAGTTGGCCAGCAGAAGGACTTTGGAGGGGGCATATTCGGTCATGCTTTGGGGGCTAGTGTCGAAATTGTTTAAGGGGTTTTAGGAACACTTTAGTTTTCTTTTCCTCCTTTAGTGTTGTGCCAAAAGTGGTAGTCAGAGAACTTTCAAAACTTTTCTTTTGCATTAGCCAAATTTGAGAAGACCACTAGGGTCACTTTCTTCTTCTATTTTCTTCTTCCATCTCTACCATCTTCAAAGCCGAAACCTTATGAGTTCTCCTCTTTCTCTCTCCTTTCAAGTGTTTGGCCGAATATCCTTGGCCTTATTTCTTTCTCTCACGTGCTCTAAACTCCATACTCAGTGTCGAATCTATCTTTAGTTAGCCGAATCTTCTGGTAAGTACACTTCCTACTTCCCTTCCCTTATTAACTGATTTGGTTAGTGCCGAAATCTAGGAATCTAATCCCTCTTATTTTCTTTTGGCCGAACCATGAAGGAGATCTTTCGGGATTCTTATAGCCGACGGTTGAAAGTTGATTTTTCGGGATTTGAGATCCAAGGTAAGCAGGAGGTAACATTCGGCCAAGGGCTATTCTTGTAGATCTTATAAGCCAAATCTTATTTGTCCCTCCTTGATATTTCTTTAATCGTTATTAATCGGGATCTTAACTCTTTTCTTATTCCAAAATAGAGAGGTAGTCAAAATCCCTAACATCACTTAGGGGTGCCAAACGTTGGTGCTTGATAACCGAATACTGTAGATCTTCGGGATTTGGCTAAGTGATTTAGGTAAGGGTTCTAGCATATAGATCTGTTTCTTTTTCATTCAAAAGCCGAAGGCTAATCGTTTGTGTGTATTAGTGCTTGGCCGATTGCAAGGAAGGTTCATCACATAGCTTCGGGATTTGGTTAGAAACCAAATCGGCATTAAGGTAAGAATTATGGTTGTGCGTTAACCTTTCGGGATTTGGTTGTATAGCCGAATGGTCTCTTTGCTAATGATCTTAGTGTTGGCCGAATGTAGGAAAGGGGATCTAGTGAGTTAGATCGGGATTTTCGGGATTCGGTAATCGCGTTAGTAACCAGGTGTGTAACCCACCCTTAATTCCCGATTAGTAATAATAATGTTATGTATATGTTAATAAGGCAATGAATAAATATGGCTAAGGCTACCATTCAATGGTACAGTGCATTCAGGTATGTTACCCCTAACTCTCAGTTAATAAAGTTTATAAACATTGATATGAAAATATGAGAAATATCATTATGGCCATGGGGTAAGGTATATTGCATGATTCTTGTATGATATGTATTTTCCATGGGCATATGGGTGATAATGATAAAGGGGAAGTGCTCTGGTGGTTTTTACCACATTATCTGGTGACTTATGTCACATATTATGAATCTGGTGACTCTGTCACATTATCTGGTGGCTATGCCACGATTATAAGGGCGATGTACAGTTGACTGCAGCGACTGCCTTCGATGGTGTGTAGCGGATGGAGGGTGAATTTAGTAATCCCCACAGTGTGATTGGCAGGTACGGGTGATGTGTAGAGGTTGGATATCTAGGTGGGTTTAGGTTGCATCATTACCTATACTTGTCATGTGTGATTTAATATGCCATAATTGTTTGGGAGTCTGTGTTGGTTGTTACACACTGAGTCTGTTGACTCACCCTTCGTGGGCTAACATTTTGCAGATGATACTCAGTAGATGGATTAGGTCGGCAGGGACTTAGTGGTGGCCATGCTCAGCTCAGTTTTTTTCGGGTTATCTTATTATGTTTTTTTTTTGGGAATTTATTTCGGGTTTAGTTTTGTTGTAATAAGGCCATTACTATTTAATTATTTTAAGTTTCATTTTAATTTTTTTATTATGATAACGATCAACATTAAATAAGTGGTTAAACGATGTTTCATAAAGCAACTTCAAATGTTTTGACACATAAACACCTATGATTTTCAACTTAATGTTAAGCCCTAAAATTTGGCATTTCTTTAAACTTGTAATTTCTAAAATACGAAGATAACGTTTTAATACAAAAACTAAATTACAACACGATTTTCAATTTAAGAATAATCCAAATCTATTTCCTTCAAAACCACCAAGTTTTTCAAGATGACATGACGAGATTTAACTACGTTTTACTCAAGGAGCATGCCAGATCCGGTCAGGGCTTGTGGACCGGGTTTGGGGTGTTTCACTTTTCCTCTCCACCTCTCATTCAAAGAGTTTGAATGAGCCCACCTCTCATCCACTCCCTTAGCCGCACATTCAAATGGATTTGACTTGGTCTTTCACTCATCCATTCAGAGTCCTTGTGCCGTCCACCACTGCACCTCCTTGCCGAAAAATAAAAGCTCCAAAATGCCACCTGCATTACTCGAACCTAGGCCTCTTCACACTCCTTGAGGCGTCACTCTCTTGTGCTCTAAGTGGCTCCTCCCTTACCACTTTACCAGCTCAGTTCTTTTGTCCTAGTCCACATACTAAACTCCCTAAGGCCTAGCTCCCTTAGCTCTCTTTTCAATGCTTAAAAAAATCAAATATTTTCTAAAGCTTCTACCTACACCCCAAGGTTCCCGAATCCCCCAAAACACATACAAATCATACACAAGCATGCCACTACATGCATTTAAGTTAAAATGCATAACCCCTAAATCCCGGATATTACACGTACCCTGCTTAAAGACTTATACGAATTAAATCATGTCGAGCGTGCAAAAGTAAGGAGAAACACTCATGGCCAGCCTGTTGGCCCTGAAGCTCGACTTCTAGTGGGCTATCTGGGCATTATTGCACGGAATGCAAATATGTTACCCATCAATTACGAGTCATGGCATCACATGCCTGATGCAAACAAAAAACAAGCTTTCGATAACGTTAAGGTAACAAAACGTGAATGTAATTTATAATACTTTGGTTGAAGTTTAATTTATATTTACTTTCTAAACTTATGTTTTTTTAGGAGAGATTTGCTTTGGAGGTCTGCGATGACTATATAAAGAAGACACTGGGAAAAAAATAGAGAGACCATAAAAGCACACTGAAAAAAATTATTTTAAGAAAGAAATCATCCTCGAGGATAAATTGTAAAATGTCCCGCCGGGAATGTTGAGGTATCAATGGGAAAATGCAGTTAGATTTTGGAACTCAAAGAAAGGAGAGGTATTACCTAGTTGTAAACTCTTATAAATTTTTCGGTTTATTGTATTTACTATATACGTAATAATAATTTCATTATGTAGGACCGTGAGCGTGTTGGAACAAGCAAAGCAGTGTAAATGCACATTCACACACGCGGTAGGGTCCGTAAGTTTTGCTTCAGAGTGATGTCGAGGTATGATAATTTATTAATTCTGTCAAATATTAGTAACTTTATATTATTAAATTATATTTTTACTACTACACTGTAGGAAGTCTCCACCGGTCAAAAAGTTGGAAGCGTTCAGCTTTTTTGACATTACGCATAGAAAGAAGGATGGGTCTCCGATGACATCTAAATCTGAAGAGATTATGGTATATTTACTTAATAAAATTTGATTTATTATAAATATTTATAATGTTTACTTATAATAGTTTAATTATTCGTTACTAGTTTTAAATTAATAATGTTAAGTTATGTTGCATTCATTCTTATTGTACATATTTCGTTTCTAACTTTTTCATTGATTTATTAGGAGAAACAAAAGGAGAAGAAGGCACAGTATAAGACGACTGCTTCGAGTGATAGTTCTGTTAATCTTGATGATACCGATAATAGAATTATCGGCGATGTTTTGGGTCCTGAAAGGTATGGTCAGAATTTTTATGCTACATTTGCTATTTTTTGGCTTCATTTATATGACACATTTGCGGTTTTTTATTGCTGATGTAACATCCTAAAAGGGCCTATGCATTTTGGCCTAATTGTACAATAAAGACATGTTTTATGTGCTTTGGAATAAATTTGGAATGATTTTGGAAAATAAAGGATGTATGGAAATGTTACGTCAAAAATAGGAAAGTGAACATTTTTGGAAACCTAAGTAAATTAGGAAAGTGAACATTTTGGAAACCAAGCCAAAGAGGAAACTAAACATTTTGGAAACCAAACCAAAATAGGAAACTAAACATTTTGGAAACCTAACCAAAATAGGAAACTAAACATTTTGGAAACCAAGCCAAAATAGGAAACTAAACATTTTGGAAACTTGGAAAATACAGAGTCTGTGAAAATTTTGGAAACTTAAAATGACCCGAATGCCGAACTTTAGAGCCCAAAGGGAACTTAGGGCCAAGTGACCCTAAAAATATAAAGTACATGAAATTTGACCCAATAACAGACTTGGAAATGTGGCCTGAAGATGCCACCTAAGGCCCTAGAAAAATGGCCCAAATGCAAGAGGTTTTTGGGCCTGAGTTTGAGTCATCTAGGAAGCAAATAAAAGAGGTTCTATTTTGCTTCCATGTGTGGAGAGTTGGACGGCACAAGGGAATCTAAGAAGAGGAGTTTTTATTCAATAAAGTTTTCGGCTAATTAGGAGATTTGATGGAATTTCATAATTGATAAAATTAAAACTTATCACAAATGAAGAGTTGGCGGATTTAGGGACTCTAAGGCTAATAGTTTCGGCCAAAGAGAGAAAAGTAAAGAGCCATTCTCTTCTCTTCAACCCCTTGCCGAAATCTCCTAGTCAAATTAGCAACAATCTCTTCTCTTTCCTTTAGCCGAATTCTCCTTTACAAAACTCTCTCCATCTCTTTTCCTTTCTTTCTCTTTTCTTCTACTATCCCTTCACAAAAGTCAAACTTTGAGATCCATAATAGTGCCATAGCCGAATATTATAAGGGATCATCCGGGATTCGGAAATGAGGTAAGTACATCAATGTACATTCGGCAAAAGGGTTCCTTCCATAATTGAAGAATAGTTCAAATCTAACAATTAATTTCGGCAGGAATTTAAAATAAGGATCAACTTCGGGATTTGAGAACTTCAAGGTAAGTGAGTTTATACATTCGGCCAAGGCCAAATCTTAGTCAATTAGATCAAATTGATCAAAAACTAACCTATTCAGATATCTAGGATTTGGTAGATTACAAGGAAAAGGGAGGTGAAGTTTTGGTTTAAAATCCATAAGGTAAGCCCCAAAGTATTCGACCAAGGCTTGTGTGATTACATAAATAAGATCTATAATTATTAAAAAGCGAAAAATAATTTATGTTGAGATTTAAGGTTGGTAGAATATCGTAAAGGAAAAACCAAACTTTGGGATTTGAATAAACACCAAATCGGCAAAGGTGAGTCTTTTTTACAAATCCTACTAGGATTTGGTTTTGTTTTAAGCCAAATAGGTTTATTAATGTGTATTAAATGATGGCGAATATAGGGTAAATGATCTAAAGTTAGATCGGGATTTTCGAGATCTCAAGGAACCTATTAAGCAAATCGGTGTGTACCCTTACTAACCTTCGATATTTTATATGGTTATTATTTTAATATATGACTATGAATAAGAATGTGAATGTGGCTAAATACTACAAATGTGGCAAAAGTACCCAGCACGTTTCCTACTCGATAGGATTGTGAAATATGTTATTTTATAACATGCGAATATATGTATATGAACATGAAATTAAGTAAGTCATGCATAATATATAAATTTTGGGGCATTCGGATTTATGTGAAAGGGAAGAGTAGGTGTTGACTTTGGTCTCACCTGAAGGTGTTGACTTTGGTCTCCCCAACGAAATTTGGTAACTCCGGTTACATTATTTGAATATAGTGTCTAATGACACAACGTATATGGGCGATGAGCACGTCAACTCTGACGCCTTCGATGGTGTGTAGCGGATGGAGGGTTGACTTAGTAGTCCCACGGTGTGATTTGGCGAGTGTACGGTGGTGTGTAGCGGATGGACCATTAGGATTGGGTTTGGGTTGCATCATAAATTCATTTTATATGGATCTGATGATTTGAACATGAATGCCTGATTTGTTGAATGTTAGTATTGTGTTCCCATTGAGTCTGTTGACTCACCCCATTGTGGGAATTATTTTGGTGATGAGCGGTGATGATTGGGCGGTGGACCTTGAGGTGGCCATGCTACATTCGGAGATTTTATTTTATTTGGACTTTAGTTTATTTGGTACCTTAAACTTTATTTGGGTTTACTTGATGTAATAAGGCCATAAGGCCCAGTGGATTATTCTTTATTTTACTTTACTTTTAATTATTGTGCTAAGAACTATTTTGGACATATTAAATCAAATTGGATTTACAAGATTAAATAAATGGGTTTCCAATCTAAGCCCAACTCAAAATAATAGTTTTCCAAAAAAAATTTTACAATTTTCTCTAAGTAACGGAAATTATTGAAACCGATTTACTTTAGGAACATACCAGATCCGGTTCGGGCTCGTGGTAGGGTGTGGGGTGTTTCGATTTAGTATCGAGCCAGTTTTAAACTCTCGGCTTTGTGGGCTAAGGCCCAAACGTTTTGAATTGAGCCCAAATGATTTTCTTTGAAAATAAGCGGAAGCTTACGGCATGGCACCTAAGTCTCCGACCCATGATCCACCGGTAAGTACCCCTAACTCTATGTGTGATTACGTGATTTATATAAGGGTAGAAAAGGCATGGAACGTAGAATAGAATGATAGGAACTTGAACCCTAGGATTAGACTACTCAAACACAAAACCACATAAGACTTAATATACTGAACAAACCTATGGCTAAGTCACTAAGCTAGTGGTGTGTTAACCCCTGTACGCATGTCTAGGATTGGAACCGGAAGAGCTTGGTATTTAAGCAGTCCTAGTGACTCACCTCCTCTTGCAGAATCCTACAGTGCGTAGCTTGGTTCACCCTAACCCGGAGGGCTCGGTGGTGTGGCAACCTCGGTGCGCATGTCTAGGAATGGTTTGGTGGGAGCTTGGTATTTAAGCGATCCAGCGTGACTCACCTCCTCTCCACACGAATCCTGCACTGGTGCGTAGCTTTGGTTCACCACGACCAAGAGGGCTCGGTCATAGGCTAAACATAATGACTAAAACTAGAAAGGAACTAGCCATGTTTTTTTAAAAAAAAAAAGAAGAGAACAAAACAACAAACCCTAGTTTTTCAAACCTTTAAAACTTTCTTTTAAATCTGAGAAAAATTATTTTTACAACATTTTCTGAAAAACTCCTGATTTGCAAAAATTACAAAAATGCCCTTAGGAGTAAAATTACCAAAACGCCATTGGTTTATAAAATGTTCAACTACTCAACAACTTTACCAAAATTTCACGATTTCATGAACATTCAAAAACCCTAATTTGTAAAATATCCAAAATACCATGATTTTAGAAAAATTACAAAATTGCCCTAACTTACAAAATTACCAAAATGACCCTGAATTTCAAAATTTTTGCAACAATCCCATTTTTGAAGGAACAATTTTCGAAAAGAACCCTCAGAGTTTTACAACTTTTGAAATACCTCTGATTTCCTAAATTTTACAAATTTACCCTGATTTGTGAAAAATTACCAAAATACCCTTGAGGTCAAAAATTAAAATAACCCGGATTTTAAAATTTTTCCAAATTACCCTAGACTTTAAAATTTTCAAAATAATTTTGACAAAAACACCAAGGAACATTTTCTTACGAAAATTACGAAAATGCCTCTGTAGGACAAAATTACGAAAATACCCAGTAGTGGAAAACAACAACAACAACAACAAAAACTACAACGTTTCTCCGAATGAGCGGAAGTTCATACTTGTTTGATGGATGAATGAATGAATGGAAAAGATTGTGTGTTTGTATGATCTGAAAGAACCACTCTTAAATCCTTTTCATAAAACTCCTTGTGGGTAAAAGCCGAACAATGACTAATTCATAAAATTTCTTAATCGATCTCGGCGTTAGAAAATGAGCTCTAAAGGGCGTGGTCGTCATGGTCGTGGAAGAGGAAGGATGACCGTGTCGGAACCCGTTAGATCGGGTCAAGGGTCAAACAATGAAATGCCACCGCCACCACCACCCCCATTGTCAATGTTGAGCGGCGAGGCTCGAGACGGGGAAGATCTTTGTCGCGGTTTGTCTTTGCGAGTTTTGGAATTAGTGGCGGTGCAGGTGGAAATTCAGAAACCGAAAATCGGTACTGAGCGGCTCGAAGCTAATGGAGCGAAAATGTTCCGAGAGTATCTAATGTGGCACCCAGTACAGCTGAGTACTGGTTAGAAGCAATGGAGCGTATCATGGATGAGCTTGATCTGACTCCAGAGGAGAAGTTGAAAGGGATGGTAAGCGTTGTTACGCGATGAAGCATATCGATGGTGGTTAAGCTGCATCGTGATGGTACCACGATTGAAAATTTGACCCGGGAGTATGTTAAAGAGGCCTTTCAAAAGAAGTATGTGGGAACGGTATCTGATGAGCAAAGGAAGGCTTTTCTAGGGTTGGTACAAGGGAGTAAGTGCATCATGAGAATATGAGGCGGAATTCTTGAGATTGAGCCGCTATGCTCGAAGGGTAGTGGCAACTGAGCATGAACGCTGTGTCCGTTTTGAGGACGGATCGAGGATGACCGAGACTATTGATAGCACCGCATCAAGAGCGGAAATTCTCGGCTTTGGAGGAAAAGGCCAAGGTGGTAGGGGATTAAAGATGCTCTTGAAGCGGACCATGGATAAGAATAAGGCCAAACTATAGTGGTAGACAAGATCTTTGGAATGTACCCTAGAGATTGGGAGTGAACTTTCGGCGGACTTAATGGAGTTACCCTTGAGAGTTTGAGCTTATACTAAAATGGATTGGTTAGTAGAACACCGAGTCGTGTTGGATTGTGCGGCTAAGCGTATGGAACTAAGAACCGGAGGATGAAGTGGTGGTAATGATCGGAGAAAGGAGGAACTACTTGTCTAATGTAGTTTGACCTTTGAAGGTCGAGAAGATGGTTAAGAAAGGTTGCAAGGCATTCTTAGCTTTCGTAAGTGCGATAGGTGGAAAGAAGGAAGGTATTAATGGAGTTAGGACGGTAAGGGACTTCGTGGATGTGTTTCGGAGGAGTTCACGGAATACCCCAGACGGGGAGGTGGAATTTGGGATTGATTTGCTCGGGAGGCGGCTCTGTGTCAATCGCTCCATACCGAATGGCACCAAAGGAGTTAGTGGAGCTCAAGGCTCGGATACAAGAACTATTGGATCGTGGGTTCATCCGACCCATGTGTCTCCGTGGGGAGCACCGGTCTTATTTGTGAAGAAGAAGGGCGGAACTATGCGTATGTGCATAGACTACCGTCGATTGAATAAGTGACCATTAAGAACACGTATCCCTTGCCAAGGATCGATGACTTATTCGATCGGTGAAGGGAGCCGCAGATGTTTTCGAAGATCGATTACGGTCGGGATACCATCGATTGAAGGTGAAGGAGGCGATATCCATAAGACCATTTTAGGACAAGATATGGTCACTTGAGTTTGTGGTGATGCCGTTTGGGTTGTGAATGCTCCCACCGCGTTCATGGATATGATGAATCGGGTTTTCCAACCTACTTGGATAGATTAAATCGTTGTGTTCATCGACGATATTTTGGTGTACTCGAAATCGGAGGAGGAGCATGATGAGCATCTCCGAGTCGTGTTGGAAGTGTTAAGGGAGAAGAAGCTCTATGCCAAATTCAGCAAGTGCGAATTTTGGCTTAGGGAGGTGGCATTCTTAGGGCATGTGGTATCCGCAGAAGGAATAAGAGTGGACCCTAGGAAGATCGAAGCAGTGTTGGATTTGAAACCACCTAGGTCCGTGGCTGAAATCCGAAGTTTCTTAGGCTTGGCAGGCTATTACAGAAGGTTCGTGGAAGGATTCTCGTCAATAGCCGCGCCTTTAACCAAGTTGCTAAGGAAGGAAGTACCCTTGAATAGACGAATAAGCGGCGGAGAGCTTTGAAAAGCTTAAAAGAGTGTTGTGGAAGCCCGGTGTTAATTGGTAGGAGGCGGGAAAAGAATTTGTGGTGTCTTGTGACGCTTCGCATACTGGGGTTAGGTTGTGTGTTAATGCAAGAGGGCAAAGTGGTTGCTTATGCGTCACGGCAGCTAAGGCCGCATGAGGTTAGCTACCCCACGCATGACTTGGAACTAGCAGCGGCGGTTTTCGCCCTTAAGGTTTGGAGGCACTACCTTTATGGAGAAAGGTCGATTATCTACGGACCACAAGAGCCTTAAGTATTTATTAACTCGAAGGAGTTGAACTTGAGGCAACGAAGGTAGGTGGAATTGCTAAAGGACTACGATCGTTCAATAGAGTATCATCCGCAAGGCGAATGTAGTAGCCGATGCCCTAAGTCGGAAGGTTGTATCGGATCTACGGGCTTTGTTCGCTCACTTAAGTCCGTATGATGACGGAAGTCATTGGCGAGTTACAAGTCGGGCCCACATGGCTAAAGGAAGTGAAAGAGGGACGGTTATCGATAACGACTTAAGTACTAAGTTGCAGCAAGTACAACAAGGGGGATTAAAGGACTATGGCATCAATGATGAAGGAGTATTGTGCTACAAGGAAAGGTCTGTATGCCGAAAGATAAGGAGCTGAGACAAAAGATTCTTCGGAAGCGCATGGTAGCCCTTATGCTATGCATCCCGGAGGCATCAAGTTGTATAGAGATCTAAGGAGCAGTTTTGGTGGTCGATCCAAAGCGTGAGGTGGTGAATTTGTGGGGAAATGTTTGGCGTGTCGACAAGTTAAGGTGAACACCAAGTCCCATCGAGATTGCTTCAACCAATCGAGATTCCCCAATGGAAGTGGGAGAGAATTACCATGGACTTTGTTAGTGGGCTTCCCCTTACGCCTACTAAGAAGGACTCGGTATGGGTGATAGTGGACCGCTTGACCAAGTCCGCACACTTTATCCCAGTCAGAATAGATTATCCCCTTCGGAAGTTGGCTAAGTTGTATGTGGCGGAAATTGTGAGATTACATGGAGTACCAATGTCAATCATCTCTGATAGAGACCCAAGGTTTACATCTCAATTTTGGAAGGCACTTCATCAAGCTTTAGGCACTAAGCTAGACTTCACTACGGCTTTTCATCCACAATCGACGGGCGGTCGAGCGGGTTATACAAGTGTTGGAGGATATGTTGAGAGGTTGTGTAATGGATTTCGAGGAAGTTGGGAAGATTACTTGCCTTTAGCTGAATTCGCCTACAACAACGACTATCAAGCCAAAGATTCGGATGGCACCATACGAAGCATTGTATGGAAGGAAGTGTAGAACACCTACTTGTTGGACCGAGTTAGGAGAACACCGAGTTTTGGGTCCAGAGTTGGTGGCAGAAACTGAAGAGAAGGTTGAGTTAATTCGGGCACGGTTGAAGGAAGCCTCTGATAAGCAAAAGTCGTACGCAGACCTTAAGCGAAAGGAAATAGATTTGAAGTGGGAGACCAAGTATTCCTAAAAGTCTCGCCTTGGAAGAAGGTTATGAGGTTCGGTCGCAAAGGGAAGTTAAGCCCAAGGTTTGTAGGGCCCTATCCAGTACTGAAGCGAGTTGGGCCAGTGGCATACCGATTAGAGTTACCACCAGAATTGCAGCATATGCATGACGTATTTCATGTATCCATGCTACGTCGCTATCGATCGGATCCGTCGCATGTGGTATCTATTGAAGAAGTGTAGCTAAGGCCAGACTTATCCTACGAGGAAGAACCGATTCGGATCTTGGATCGTGATGTGAAAGTATTATGAAGAAAGTCTGTACCTCTAGTCAAAGTGTTATGGCGCAATCATGGATCAAGAAGCTTGTGGGAGCGGAAGAGACGATGAGACAAAGAATACCCTCAACTATTTTAGTTAGGAAATTTCGGGGACGAAATTTTGTTTAAGGGGGGTAGAACTGTAACATCCTAAAAAGGGCCTATGCATTTTGGCCTAATTGTACAATAAAGACATGTTTTATGTGCTTTGGAATAAATTTAGAATGATTTTGGAAAATAAAGGATGTATGGAAATGTTACGTCAAAAATAGGAAAGTGAACATTTTTGGAAACCTAAGTAAATTAGGAAAGTGAACATTTTGGAAACCAAGCCAAAAGAGGAAACTAAACATTTTGGAAACCAAACCAAAATAGGAAACTAAACATTTTGGAAACCTAACCAAAATAGGAAACTAAACATTTTGGAAACCAAGCCAAAATAGGAAACTAAACATTTTGGAAACTTGGAAAATACAGAGCCGCGCGAAAATTTTTGGAAACTTAAAAATGACCCCGGAATGCCGAACTTTAGAGCCCAAAGGGGAACTTAGGGCCAAGTGACCCTAAAAATATAAAGTAAATGAAATTTGACCCAATAACAGACTTGGAAATGTGGCCTAAAGATGCCACCTAAGGCCCTAGAAAAATGGCCCAAATGCAAGAGGTTTTTGGGCCTGAGTTTGAGTCATCTAGGAAGCAAATAAAAGAGGTTCTATTTTGCTTCCATGTGTGGAGAGTTGGACGGCACAAGGGAATCTAAGAAGAGGAGTTTTTATTCAATAAAGTTTTCGGCTAATTAGGAGATTTGATGGAATTTCATAATTGATAAAATTAAAACTTATCACAAATGAAGAGTTGGCGGATTTAGGGACTCTAAGGCTAATAGTTTGACCAAGAGAGAAAAGTAAAGAGCCATTCTCTTCTCTTCAACCCCTTGTCGAAATCTCCTAGTCAAATTAGCAACAATCTCTTCTCTTTCCTTTAGTCAATTCTCCTTTACAAAACTCTCTCCATCTCTTTTCCTTTCTTTCTCTTTTCTTCTACTATCCCTTCACAAAAGTCAAACTTTGAGATCCATAATAGTACCATAGCCGAATATTATAAGGGATCATCCGGGATTCGAAAACGAGGTAAGTACATCAATGTACATTCGACAAAAAGGTTCCTTCCATAATTGAAGAATAGTTCAAATCTAACAATTAATTTCGGTAGGAATTTAAAATAAGGATCAACTTGGATTTGAGAACTTCAAGGTAAGTGAGTTTATACATTCGGCGGGGCCAAATCTTAGTCAATTAGATCAAATTGATCAAAACTAACCTATTAGGATATCTAGGATTTGGCCGATTATAAGGAAAAAGGAGGTGAAGTTTTGGATTTAAAATCCATAAGGTAAGCCCCAAAGTATTCGGCCAAGGCTTGTGTGATTACATAGATAAGATCTATAATTATTAAAAAGCCGAAAACTAATTTATGTTGAGATTTAAGGTTGGCCGAATACCAGGTAAAGGAAAAACCAAACTTTCGGGATTTGAATAAACACCAAATCGGCAAAGGTGAGTCTTTTTTTTACAAATCCTACTAGGATTTGGTTTTGTTTTAAGCCAAATAGGTTTATTAATGTGTATTAAATGATGGCCGAATATAGGGGTAAACAGATCTAAAGTTAGATCGGGATTTTCGAGATCTCAAGGAACCTATTAAGCAAATCAGGTGTGTACCCTTACTAACCTTCGATATTTTATATGGCTATTATTTTAATATATGACTATGAATAAGAATGTGAATGTGGCTAAGTACCACAAATGTGGCAAAAAGTACCCAGGTACGTTTCCTACTTCTGATAGGATTGTGAAATATGTTATTTTATAACATGCGAATATATGTATATGAACATGAAATTAAGTAAGTCATGCATAATATATAAATTTTGGGGGCATTCGGGATTTATGTGAAAGGGGAAGAGTAGGTGTTGACTTTGGTCTCACCAATGAAGGTGTTGACTTTGGTCTCACCAACGAAATTTGGTAACTCCGGTTACATTATTTGAATATAGTGTCTAATGACACAACGTATATGGGCGATGAGCACATCGACTACAAATGATCGCCTTCGATGGTGTGCAATGGATGGAGGGTTGACTTAGTAGTCCCACGGTGATTGGCGGAGTACGGTGGTGTGTAGCGGATGGACCATTAGGATTGGGTTTGGGTTGCATCATAAATTCATTTTTATATGGATCGATGATTTGAACATGAATGCCTGATTTGTTGAATGTTAGTATTGTGTGCCCATTGAGTCATTGACTCACCCCATTGTGGGAATTATTTTCGGTGATGAAAAGGATTTTGACCGGGCGGTGGACCTTGAGGTGGCCATGCTACATTCGAGATTTTATTTTATTTGGACTTTATTTTATTTGGTACCTTAAACTTTATTTCGGGTTTACTTGATGTAATAAGGCCATAAGGCCCAAATGGATTATTCTTTATTTTTACTTTTCTTTTAATTATTGTGCTAAGAACTATTTTGGACATATTAAATCAAATTGGATTTACAAGATTAAATAAATGGGTTTCCAATCTAAGCCCAACTCAAAATAATAGTTTTCCAAAAAAAATTTTACAATTTTCTCTAAGTAACGAAAATTATTGAAACCGGTTTACTTTAGGAACATACCAGATCCGGTTCAGGCTCGTGGGCCGGGTGTGGGGTGTTTCAGCTGATGTTTTGGGTCCTGAAAGGTATGGTCGGGTCCGATTTCAAGGATCTAGTGTTACCTCGACCCAATATTTTGGATCTGGCTCCCAACGGTACATGCCTTCCGATAGTCAATCGCAAGCTGAAGTTCAAAGGTTAAAAGACCAAATATCTCAGATGCAAGTGAGCATAGTTCAACAAATTGCTAAGGTTGAAAGAAAATATGAAGAACTTGACGGATGCAAAGGCGAGGAAAGCGGGCGGCAATGAGGAGGTGAGCGAGTAGAAAACACGATGAGCTCCAGCTACAGCTTCAGCAGATGGTGCAGATGTTTCAGCAATCGTAGAAGCCGCCATCTTAGTCCCTTAGTTTCTCTTTGTAATATTATTTTTAACATTGTTACATTTAACATTATTGTAAGAATTGTTTCAATTATACTTTATTTATTAATTTATATCATATATCTTTTATTAAATTTGAAGTATCGTTTAGATTTAATGCTTTTGGTGAGATTTAAATGTTATATTTCTTTGTTTTGGGTTGAAATTATATGCAAGCTATTTTTCATTGGTTTTTTGATTGGTTTTAACATTATTGCAAATCATGCAAATTAGCGGTGTTTAGGAAAACGCGCTAAAAGTCGACTTTTTGTATGCGTTTGTGAGAAAAGTGCCACTAAAAGTTTAGACTTTTGGCGGCGTTTGTGATAAAAGCGCCATTAAAGGTCAAGACCTTTAGCGGCGCTTTTTCACAAACACCGCTAAAGGTCTTGACTTTTAGCAGTGTTTGTGTGAAAAGTGATGCTAAAAGTCTAGCCTTTTAGCAGCCTTTTTTCTCTTAAAAATGCCGCTAAAGTTTACAGTGCTTCCTTTAGCGACATTTTTTTTGGCGCTTTCCAAAGCGCTGCAAATACTATTAGTGGCACTTATAAACGCCGCTAAAAGCAAAAAAATGCCGCTAAAAGTCTATTTTGGTGTAGTAGATGTCTGATGAATATATTGCTGATACTGATCAAGAAATGTATACTGGAGATGATAAATCATACGAAAGAGATGAAACCAAGTCAGTAACACCGAGTGTAAATCTAGTAAGAAATCAACCACCTAATGTCGAAAGAGGTAATGCTAGAGAGAGATGATTCACAGCTACTTAGGGTTATAGCTGATGCCCATCAACGAGTGGCAGGAACTGTATCTGCTACGACATCTGATCCTATTACCCTTCTACAGCTGAAAATAGGATGGAATATATAAAAAGAATTCTACAGCAGCTTGAATGTACTCCCGAGAAAGTTTATTATGTGTTGTTTCTTTACTTCAAGGGGAGGCATATGTATGGTGGGAATCGGTAATTCGACATATACCAAAGAACAAGTAAACTGGGATTTATTTCAAAGAGAATTTCAAAAGAAATTTATGGGTGACCTGTACATTGAAGATAGAAAAAAAAAAAGAGTTTTTGATGCTAAAACAAGGTAGAATGTCAGTAGTAGATTATAAACGAGAATTTTCACGACTCAGTAGATATGCTATGGAATATGTGCCAACCAAGCTGATAGTTGTAAGAGATTTCTACGGGGTTTACGTGATGAACTACGAGTATAACTGGTATCTCTCAGAATTACAGAATTTGCAAACTTAGTTGAGAGGGAAAAAATGGTTGAACAAGTACTGGGTTTAGATAAAAAGCTTGAAAATACTCGTTCATTTAGATAAAAATGGTTGAATGTTCTGGAGCTACTAGTTTAAATCCGCAACCTAAAAGATCAAAAGAATCTTGTGGTAGTGGAAGATCGAGTTTTAGATTAGACAACAGGGGTGAAAAAAGCCATGGAAGACAGATGACAGTTTTCATTGGTAGTGTACGAGGTCCGTCTCGGGATACGAATTTCCAGATTGTGAACACTGTAGGAAAAAGCATGGAGGTGAATGCTGGAAATTGACTCGAGGTTGCTTCCATTGTGGATCTACAGAGCATTTCATTAGAGATTGTCCGAAAAATGAGAATGCTACACTAGTTACATCACAGATATCAGTGCCTACTTTTAGAGGACGAGGATCAGGTAGAAGCGGTTCATTTTCTAGAGGTGGTGCTACAAGAGGAAGTGATGTTGCTACTCAACAATTAGAGGCCATAGGACTAGCTTGAGCTTATGTTGTACGGACCCATGAAGAGGGTGATGCACATGAGGTGATGCACATAATGTGGTGACAGGTATATTTTTCTTGTATTCAGAACCTGTTTATGCTTTAATAGATTCGGGATCTTTACACTCATATGTTAATACAAAATTGGTTGAGTCGGGAAATTTAAAATCTGAAATGTCTAGAGTATCAATAGCAGTGTCTAGTCCATTGGGGCAAACTGTGCTAGTGGATTAGGTGTGTAGGAGATGTCCGTTAATAATACAGAATATAACCTTCCCTATTGATTTATTGATAATGCAATTTAGCAATTTTGATATAATTCTAGAAATGGATTGGCTTTCAAAGCATGGGGTAATTTTTGATTGTTGTAAAAAGAAATTTATTGTTTAGAGTGAAAATGGGAATAAGATTGAGGTGAATGGTATTCGAAACCAGTGGGTCGACTCGTATTATTTCAGCAATTCAGACTAATAAACTTATTGATCAGGGTTATGCAACTTTTCTAGCTTATGTTATTAATTTAGATTCTATTGAAAGCCAATGCAGTAAAATTCGAACTATTTGTGAATTTCCTGATGTTTTTCCTAAAGAATTGTCGGGATTACCACTTGATTGAAAGGTTGAATTTGCAATAGAAGTTTATCCTGGTACAACTCGATATAAATACCCCCATACCATATGTCACCTACAGAGTTAAAAGAATTGAAGGTACAATTGTAGGATTACTGGATCGAGGATTTATACGTCCTAGTACTTCACCTTGGGGAGCTCCAGTGTTGTTTGTTAAAAATAAAGACGGTTCAATACGGTTGTATATTGACTATCGAAAATTGAATAAGGTGACTATCAAGAATCGATATCTATTACCTCGTATTAATGATTTATTTGATCAGTTGAAAGGAGCTTCTGTGTTTTCAAAGATTGATTTGAGATCGGGATACTACCAGTTGAAGGTGAAATAAAGTGATGCACTGAAGATAGCATTTCGTACAAGGTATGGTCATTATGAATTTTTAGTTATGCCTTTCGAATTGACTAATGCTCCAGCTGCTTTTATGGATCTTATGAATCGTATTTTTCAATCGTACCTAGATCAATTTGTGGTGGTTTTCATTGATGATATTCTGGTTTATTCGAAGTCTGAATCTGAACATGAGCAGCATCTCAGAATTATTTTGCAAATATTACGAGAGAAACTGTTATACGGGAAGCTTAGTATATGTGAATTTTGGTTATCGGAGGTTATTTTCTTGGGGCATGTGGTTTCGACAGATGGAATTAGAGTTGATCTGAAGAAGATTGAAGCAATTGTTCAATGGAAAGAACGAAGAAATAAGTTAGAGGTACGTAGTTTTCTGGGATTAGATGGTTATTACCGGAGATTTGTAAATGGATTTTCAAAGATAGCCTTGCCGATGACAAAGCTGTTGCAAAAGAATGTTCCATTTGTTTGGGATGATCAGTGCCAAGAATGTTTTGAGAAGTTGAAGCAAATGCTGACTGAAGCACCAGTTTTAACTCTACCAGAGTCAGGAAAAGATTTTTTTATTTACAGTGTGCTTCTTTGAATGGTTTCAGGTGTGTTTTAATACAAAATGGAAAAGTGATTGCTTATGCATCTCGACAATTGAAACCGTATGAATGTAATTACCCGACACATGATCTGGAATTGGCTGCTGTGATTTTTGCTCTAAAGATTTGGAGACATTACTTATATGGTGAGAAATGATATATTTATACTGATCATAAAAGTCTTAAGTATCTATTATCTCAAAAGGAGTTAAACTTGAGACAATGTCGGTGGATAGAACTTTTAAAAGATTATGACTGCGTTATTGATTATCACCCGGGAAAGGCAAAAGTTGTAGCTGATGCATTGAGTAGAAAAGAAACAATTGAATTACGAGCAATGTTTGCACAACTTAGTATCAATGACGATGGAAGTCTATTGGCTGAATTGAGAATTAAACCAGTGATGTTTGATCGAATCAAGTTAGCACAGTCAGAAGATGACAAGTTAAAGAAGAAAAGAGAAATGGTTCAGAATGACATGTTAGAGAATTTTAGCATTGATGATCATGGTTGTTTAAGATTTCATAATCAAATTTGTGCACCAAATGTTTCAGAACTGAAAGAGTTGATACTTCGTGAAGCACATGACAGTCCTTTTGCTATGCACCCTGGAGGAACAAAAATGTATCAGAATCTGCGAGAGTCATATTGGTGGTCAGGAATGAAAAGAGATAAAATTGAATATGTGGCTAAATGCTTGACTTGTCAATGAGTAAAGATAGAGTATCAGGTTCCTATTGGACTACTTCAGCCTATTAATATTCCTGAATGGAAATGAGACTGTATCACGATGGATTTTGTAACTGGGTTACCATTGTCAGCAAGCAAGAAAAATGCCATTTGGGTGATTGTTGATCGGCTTACAAAAATCAGCTTATTTTATAGCGGTCAGAACTGATTGGTCACTTCAAAAACTTGCTGAAGTTTATATTCGAGAAATTGTGAGATTGCATGGTATTCCTGTATCAATAATCTTTTATCGGGATCCACGGTTCACATTGAGATTTTGGAGACAGTTGCATGAATCTCTTGGTACTCGACTCAACTTTTGCACAACTTTCCATCCGCAAATTGACGGACAATCTGAGCGAGTTATTCAGATTGTAGAAGATATGCTTCGAACTTGTGTTATTGATTTTGAATCAGTTTGGGAACGTTATTTACCATTGGCTGAATTTGTGCACAATAATAGTTTCCAATCAAGTATTTAAATAGCTCCGTATGAAGCACTATATGGTCGAAGATGACGGACACCTGTGTGTTGGATGGAATTGAATGAAATAAAGATGATTGGGTCAAACTTAATTCAAGAAATGGAAGACATTGTTAAGAAGATTCGAGATAGATTAAAGGCAGCCTTCGACAGATAGAAATCGTATGCAAATTTAAAACGTCGGGATATTGAGAATTCTGTCGAAGATAAGGTATTCCTTAAAGTTTCGCCTTGGAAGAAAATTTTGAGATTTGGTCGGAAAGGAAAACTGAGCCCTCGTTTTATTAGGCCGTATAAGATTATGGAAAGAGTTAGGCCAGTTGCCTACTGTTTAGCTTTGCCTCCGAAATTACAGAAGATTCATGATATTTATCATATTTCAATGCTTAGAAAATACATATCAGACCCTTCTCATGTTATTTCGACAAAGACTATTGAAATTCAACCTGATTTATCATATGAAAAAGAGCCAGTTGAGATATTAGAAAAAGTTACGTAAAAAACGAGTTCCTTTAGTGAAAGTGTTATGACGAAGTCATAGTATTGAAGAAGCAACTTGGGAACCGGAAGAAACTATGAGATCTCAGTACCCCCACCTCTTTTCAGGTAAATTTCGAGGATGAAATTTATTAAGGTTGTAACACCCTTAACCAGGTCTATGCGTCAAGATGAGATTTGGTTTGTCACAAAAATTGAAGATTCTTTTAATCTATCTAATGGTTTAGATGAATCGGTATTACAAAACTTTTTGAAAATAAAGTTAAATAAAAACTAAGAGAAATAATTTAAATTCGATGAATTTGAGAAACATTAGTTGAAATCTTATCATTTAGCATTTAATTATCAAAAAGTTAAAGTAGTTTTTTTAAAGAGTTCAAAAGGATTTGAAAATAAGAATAGATAAAGAATCTCATATGTTTGAAAACCCAAAGTATTTTAAGGAAACATTTTAAGATTAACATAAACCCATATTAAATATCAAAGCAAAATTTAAATCCATCCACACATAAAATCCAAAACATATAAATAGAGGTCTTATTACATCATATCCAAAATAGTAATTTAAAGAAAGTACTTAATAAAAGTTCAAGGTTTATAAACCCATGTTTGCAGTATGGCCTCCATGAAGTCAACCTTGGCCCAAGTCCACGTCAATTTCCATTACCTGAGATGGAAAACTTAAGGGAGTGAGTTACTCAGAACTCAGTGTATAACTCACTTACTATATCCATTGGGCCAGATCATCAAGTCATTATTTTGGGCTTGAGCCCAATAACAGATTTAGCAATATAATAAATGAGATGCATGCAAAATGAAATTTCCCACCCAAACCTAATTTCCATCCGCTACACACCACCCGTACCAACCATCACACCTGTGGGGATCAAGTCAACCCACCCCGCCAACACACCAATCATAGGCATAAAGCCATTTTTAATAATGTTGTGGTGAATCACCGAACTAGATTGTGACAAAGTCACCGAACTAGAGGCATTAAGCCATTAAAATATTTGTGGCAGAGCCACCGAACTAGAGGCAATAAGCCATTTAAATATGTGTGGCAGAGCCACCGAACTAGAGGCAATAAGCCATTTAAAATATGTGTGGCAGAGCCACCGAACTAGATTTTGGCAACAGGCCTTTCTTCTCTTCATCATTTTCCCAACCCATGCAAACATGTATGCATAACAATCTATATCCATATGATAATTTTAGTAAAAAGCCCAATTACAAGTGAAACAATATTTCAAGTTTTTATTAAAGCCCATAACACAAAATAACATATAACCCATTTAGCAATCTAGCAACTTAGGCCCATTTAACGATCTAGCATATTTTTCAGCCCATTTAACGATCTAGCATATTTTTCACCTATTTAACGATCTAGTATATTTTCGGCCCATTTAACGATCTAGCATATTTTCGGCCTATTTAACGATCTAGTATATTTTTCGGCCCATTTATCGATCTAGCATATTTTCGGCCCATTTAACACATGAGACATAAAATTTACAATTTACCAACTAACTCATTGAGGGCGTTTTCATAAATTTCACAACTTTAACCGTTTTCATGTATTTTCACAAAAATACTAATTATTACGTATTTTTTTGATTTTGTCATCTTTATGATTTTTCTCAATACTTACGGTTTAACATCTAACCCGAGATAAGTGTGAAGTTACACACCTTGTTATTGTGAGTACTAGACTTTCCCGCTTTCGTCGATTACCTAAACGTAACACGATAATTAGAATACTATCATATTTTAAAACTACACTATTGATAAATAATCTAAATCTTTACCCTCGTGATTTGAACCACTTCTATTTTGGTTTCTCCTCGATTGTTGGTTCGTTATGCGATAAGAATCCACGCATACGAATAAAGGTTTGGGAGTATGAATGACTTCAAACAACTGGTTCTCCTCGGATGAGGTCCGCAACCCAAGTGGAAAATCCAGATTCAAAACAAACCCTTCGTTTATACTTAGGGGGAATAGCGGAACCACCCCTCTTTCGAAAACTATGCACTGCCCTTTTCTACCCTATCTTGAATGTCTCTAATGACATAAGATCATTAGTCCGACTAATAATTATCAAAATATGGCTAACAATTTTAAAAGATTTGAGATTGGCTTACCACAATTATCCTCGTTCCACGAAGAAACGATCGAGCGATTACGTCCCTATAACGAAATTGATTAAATAACTAACTATACTAAAATGACGAATAATATGAGAATCCTTGAATAAACTCCTTACCTTAACTCTTAAAATCGATTCTAACGATCCACAATACTCAGGAACACTTTGAGTTTCTGCCCTCCAAAAATCTCACTATTGTCCACAGTTGAAAAGAATTGAGTGAGAAGAATACTTATGGCTAAAGGAGAATTTGGTTATGACCAAACAAAGAAAATGAAAAAGATTCGGCACAAGAGCAAACTAACATTCGGCCATGAGAAAAAGTATTGAAAAGACTTTAGTTTAGAAGAAAGTAAAAGAATGGAAGATGGAAATGATATGATTCGGTTTTCAAGAAAGAGAGAAAGAAAAGAGAAGAAAAGAGAAAGAAAAGAGAAGAAAAAGAGAATTGAGTTTAGGAGAATTTTTCATTCGGCATTGTGAAGGAAAAGAGAAAAAGGATGGCATTCTTTCTTTTGTGTGATGATAGTTTCAGACTAGGAAGAATAATTGGCAAAGAAATGACCAAATGGTCAAAGAGAAAGGATGGTAAAAAGATGCTATAGTTTCCTCAAGGTTTAAGGTATAATCGGCTAGAGAGAGCAAATTTTGGAAGAGAGTTTGATAAGCAAGCATCAAATGACCAAAAAGAAAGTGTTCATCCTACACCCAAGCCTACCAAACCAATCAACAAAACCGCCACCCCTAGTCCTTATGTCATCCACATACATGGTCAAAAGGCCATTAGAAAGTTTCAAAACATCAACCTCTTCTTAAGCCTTATCATCCTCCTTTTCCTTAAGTTAGAGAAACATTATCCCCAATTCAAGCCATTCTATCCCTAACTCAAGCTTTCCATAACCCTTAGTCTTCTTACCAAAAAAATAATTAATCCAACTCATCCTAATCTTATCCATAGCCGACACATGCTATGATAAAGCAAAAATAAAAACTCCCAAATTGTATACTAGGAGATTCGAGCCTCTCCCCTCAAGTCCAACTTATGGCGCCATCACCACTTTGCCAATTACTCATCTTATGCCATCTTTTAGTACTTAATTAACTTATGTTTCAAGGTCACCTAATTTCTTTACATTAAAGTACACTTTACTAATATTTATTCTAATTCCAAGTAAACCCGAGCTAACACTTAGCAACATAATGATACTCGAATATTTAGGATGTTACAAAGGTGGGAGAAATGTAATAACCCAAAATTTACGAATTATCGCATAAGTACAATTTCAGTCACCGCTTTAGAAGCTAATTCATAAATATTTATTAAAAATATTTATGAAGCTAGTTGTGTGGTTAATTAGGTTTTAGTTAGGAGAATTAGTTTGAATCAAGGTTAATTAGGTATAATGATTAAATTCAATAAAGTGTGAAAGTTAATTATAGATTAAAGAAATGTTGAAAGATTAAATAAGTAAATAAACCAAATTGTGACAATTGTGTGGTAAAAATAAAATATGTGTGTAATAAATACGTACATACATTTGTAATACATATATGTATTTACTTATTATTTAAGAAATAAAAATTATTATGTTAATATAATAAACATAAAGTAAATAAAATAAAAATAAAGAAACAAAAGTATAGAAAAAGGAAAGAAGCATAAAACGAAACTGAGAAGGGAGAAAAGAAAGAAAAAGAAAGGCAGAAAATTAGGGTTTAAGGTTCAAGCTTAATTTGGTAAGTCAATTTAGTTCATTTTCTTGTAATTTTGATGTTTTTGGAATCTTAAAACAAAATACTACTTGAATTATATTGAAATTTTCATAATTAGTGAATTTTTAGATGTTGTTCATGTTGAATATATTGAAGAATTAGGGGTTAAATTGATAGAATTTCAAGTTAGAAGTGAGAAAGGGGTTGAATTTAAAATAAATCATAAGTTTTGAGAAATAGGGACTAAATTGAGAGAATTTTAAAATTAGGGTTTTATGGTGAAATTAGGGAGTTGAAATTAGATTAAAGTCGAAATTGAATGAAATATGAAATTAGTTTTGTAAGAAAAAGAGTTAGTTTAAATTAAAGACTAAATTGGAATTTAGATAAAAGTTGTGTACAAATTGAAATATTCAATGTTAAATTGTGTTGTACTGATGATTTTAAATTGTTTTAAATTTCATAGCTAACATTGAGCCGGAGACCTCGGCTAAGAAAGGAAAAGACAAAGTCAACGAGGATTAGCTCGAAAATTACGGTTTGTATTTCTATAATCCGAATCTAATTATTATTAATTATTGTATTTTGATTAATAAGTATGGTAAGTGAAATGAGGTAAGTATTGATATTATGATGTTGAAATTGAATGCTTGAATATATGTGAATGTTAAATTGTAAGGGATATTGATTTGAAATGGAAAAAAAAGTGATTATTTGAAATGTGTACTGAGTGAAAATTGAAAAGTGATGTAAAACCCTATTAACTATATCGGGCTGAGTCGGATATAGTTGGCATGCCATAGGATTGGAAGTGCTCAGGATACTTTGACTTCGATTCGATGAGACAATGGGTGTCAAATTATTACTTCGGATAAATTCGATGAGGTACTAGGTACCAACCTACTTCGACATGGCCGATGATGTAACATCCTAGAAAGGGCCTATGCATTTTGGCCTAATTGTATGAAAAGACATGTTTTATGTGTTTTGGAATAAATTTGGAATGATTTTGGAAACCTGAGAATGTATGGAAATGTTACGTTGAAAGTAGGAAAAATGACCATTTTGGAAACCTAAGCAAATTAGGAAAGTGAACATTTTGGAAACCTAAGTAAATTAGGAAAGTGAACATTTTGGAAACTAAGCTAAAAGAGGAAAGTAAACATTTTGGAAACTAAGCCAAAAGAGGAAAGTAAACATTTTGGAAACTATGCTAAAAGAGGAAACTAAACATTTTGGAAACCTAGGAAATGTCAAGTTACAGATCCGCGTGAAAATTTTTGGAAACTTAAAAATGACCCCGAAATGTCGAATCAAAAGTTCAAAGGGAACTTAGGGCAGGTGACCCTAAAATATAAAGTACGTGGAATTAGACCCACAAACGGACTTGGAAAAGTGGCCTGAAGATGCCACCCAAGGCCTCAGGAAATGGCCCACATACAAGGGGTGTTGGGCCTGAGTTCGAGTCACCTAGGAAGCAAATAAAAGAAGTTTTTATTTTGCCTCCATGAGTAGAGAGTTGGATGGCACAAGGGATCTAGAAGGAAGAGTTTTATTCCTTTGGAATTTTCGGCTAATTAGGAGATTTGATGGAATTTAATATGTGATAAAATTAAAATTTATCACATAGGAGGAGTTGGCCGTTTGAGGGACTCTAAGGCTAATAGTTTCGGCTAAAGAGGGAAAATTAAGAGCCATTCTTCATTCTTTTCTTTTCAAGAGAACCTCTTGCCGAAATTCCCTAGTCAAATAAGCCCCAATCTTTTCTTCTTCCTTTAGCCGAATTCTCTCTGTCAAAACTCTCTCCATCTCTTTTCCTTTCTTTTCTTTTTCTTTTCTTCTACTATCCCTTCACAAAAACCGAAACTTTGTGATCCATAATAGTGCCATAGCCGAATAGTATAAGGGATCATCCGGGATTTGAAAACGAGGTAAGTACATCTATGTACATTCGGCCAAAAAGGTCTCTTTCATAATTGAATGGTAGATCAAATTTAACATGTGATTTCGGCAGGAATCTAAAATAAACATCAATTTTGGGATTTGAGAACTCCAAGGTAAGTGAGTTTAATAAATTCGGCCAAGGCCAAATCTTAGTTATTTAGATCAAATTAATCAAAAACTAACCGATTCAGAGATCTAGGATTTGGCCGATTTCAAGGAAGAGGAAGGTGAAGTTTTCGGGATTTAAAATCCATAAGGTAAGCACCTAAAGGTATTCAGCCAAGGCTTGTGTGATTACATAGATTAGATCTTTAATTATTAAAAAGCCGAAAACTAATCTATGTTGAGATTTAGGGTTGGCCGAATATTGGGTGAAGGAAAACCAAGTTTTCGGATTTGAATAAACATCAAATCGGCATCAAAGGTAAGTCTTTTACAAATCCTACTAGGATTTGGATATCATAGCCAAATAGAATTTATGCTAAGTAATAAATGATTAATCAAATGTAGGGACTAAGGATCTAAACATTAGATCTAGCTTTTGAATCTCAAGGAATCGCTAAACAAATCGGTGTGTACCCTACACTAAATCTTGATAGATTACTACTTTAATTTTATTATATGTGTTAATATAAAAGTGTAAGAATATGGCTAAGGTATCGTGTGTATCCCACACTAATCCTAATAGATTTATGGCTTAATTATGTGATATATGTTAATATGAAAGTGTAAGAATGTGGCTAGAGTACCATATTACGGTACAAAGTACTCAGGTACGTTTTCCTACTCCTACTAGGATTTCAAAATATGTTATATTTAACATGTGAAAAGTGATGTGAAAGTGAATTTAAATATGCTATGCATGATATGTATAATTTGGGGCATTCGGGTTATTTGAGAAAGGGGAAGTGAATGTGATGACTTTGGTCTCACTAAGTGAAACGTGATGACTTCGGTCTCACTAAGAATATGTGACGAATTCGGTCTCACTAAGTGAATGTGATGACTTCGGTCTCACTAAGTGAAACGTGATGACTTCGGTCTCACTAAGAATATGTGACGACTTCGGTCTCACTAAGTGAATGTGGTGACTTCGGTCACATTAAATGAATGTGGTAACTTCGGTTACATTATTCGAAAGTGGTGGCTATGCCACAATATAATAAGTGGGCGATGAGCACGCCGACCGCAATGACTGCCTTCGATGGTGTGTAGCGGATGGATGGTTGACTTAGTAGTCCCCACGGTGTGCAAGTTGGTACGGGTGGAGTGTAGCGGATGGCATATAGGTTTGGGTTCGGGTTTGCATCATTATCTTGAATTTTATATGAATATGATATGTATGGTGTGCTTATTTCTATTATGTTTTGGTGTTGGTTACACATTGAGTCTATCGACTCACCGTGCTGGGAACATGTTTGGTGATGAGCAAGAATGGACCCGGACGGCAGAACTTGTGGTGGCCATGTTTAACTTGAAGTTTAATTTAATTTGAATCTTTATTTTATTTTAAATCTTGCACAATTTTATTTTGGGTTTTGTTTTATGTAATAAGGCCATCGTGACAATTTTATTTCGCTTTAATTACTATGTTATGAATTTAGGGCTTTATAAAGAATAAGCCCATTTAATTTAAAATAAGTTTAAACATTTTGTCACCAAACAAATGGGTTTTGATATAAAATAAATTTGTTTTCAACTCGAGCCCAACCCACAACAAATTATCTTTCAAAACACACAGTTCTCAAAGTATTCGAATGAATTTGAACCGGGTTACTTCGAGGAACATACCAGATCCAGTCCATTCTCGTGGGCCGGGTGTTGGGTGTTTTAGTTTGGTATCAGAGCCTAATTTTAAATTCTCGGCCTGTGGCCTAAGGCCCAAAACGTTTTCAAAACAAGCCCAAATGAGTTTTATGAAAATATTTCTGAAAGTAGACAGGTTTGATGGCATGGCACCTAAGTCTCCGACCCGCAGTCCACCAGGTAAGTACCTCTATCTATCTGTGTGATTATGTGAATTAGAGAAGGGTAGAAAAGGAATGGAACGTAGAATAGCATGATAGGAACTTGAACCCTAGGATTAGACTACTCAAACACAAATACATAAGACTTAATACACTAAAACAAACCTATGGCTAAGTCAATCAAGTTAGGGTGTGGCAACCATGGTACGCATGTCTAGGAGTGGATCCTGAAGAGCTTGGTATTTAAGCAGTCCTAGTGACTCACCTCCTCTTCACAGGAATCCTACCTAGTGCGTAGCTTTGGATCACCCTAACCCAGAGGACTTAGTGGGTGTGGCAACCCCTGTACGCATGTCTAGGAATGGTTTCAGTGGGAGCTTGGTACTTAAGCAGTCCGCGTGACTCACCTCCTCTCCACTCGAATCCTGCCTGGTGCGTAGCTTTGGTTCACCCTGACCAAGAAGGCTCGGTCGTAGGCTAAACCCAATAACTAAAACCCGAAAGGGAACTAGCCATTTTTCGGAACCTTAATTTTAAAATTCTTAAATCATTTTTTTCCCTTAATTCATGAAAACTATTTCTTATACACAATTTTCTCCGAAAATTTTGACTTATAAAATCACAAAAATACCCCTAGTGGTAAAATTACAAAAATACCCTTGGTTTATAAAATGCCCAACTACTCAACGGTTTTGCCAAAATTTCATTATTTCATAAATGTTCAAAAACCCTGAATTGCAAACTATCAAAAAATACCTCGATTTATGGAAATTACAAATTTGCCCCTAACTCACTAAAATTACCAAAATAACCCTGATTTCCAAAATTTTTGCAACAGCACCGATTTGGAAAGTACAATTCTCAAAAAGAACCCTCAAAATTTTGCAACTTTGAAATATCCCTGATTTATTAAAATTTTACAATTTACCCCGATTTGTGGAAAAATTACCAAAATACCCCCAAGGTCCAAAAAATTTCGAAATACCCTCGGATTTCAAAAATTTTCCAAAATACCCCGAGAACTTAAAAATACCAAAAATACCTTGTGACAAAATCACCAAGGAACCTTATTTTGACAAATTACGAAAATACCCCTGTAGGACAAATTACGAAAATACCCCCGGGTAGTGGAAAAACAACAACAGATGAAAAACCACAACGTTTCTCTGAATGAACTAAGGTTCATAATTGTTTGATGGATGTATGAATGAATGAAAAGACTGTGTGCATGAATGAATACGAAAGAACCACTCCTAAATTCCTTTTCATAAAATTTCTTCGCGAGTAATAAAGTGAAACAAAAGTACTAATTTATAAAAAACTTCTTAATCAGATCTCGACGTTAGAAATGAGTTCTAGAGGACGCGATCGTCAAGGACGCGGTAGAGGAAGAATAACTGTGTCAGAACCCGTTAGATCGGGTCAAGGGTCTGACAATGAATTACCACCGCCACCACCACCCCCAGCTGTTAATGTTGAGCAGCAAGCTCAGACGGGGGATGATGCTGTGTCGCAGGCTATGTTGCAAGTTTTGGAAATGGTGGCTGGCGCAGGTGGAAATACGGGAGCTCAAAATTTGTACCCGAGCGACTCCGAGCCAACGGGGCCGAGGTGTTTCGTGGAGTGTCTGGTGTGGCACCCAGTACAGCCGAGTATTGGTTGGAAGCAATTGAGCGTATTATGGATGAGCTCGACCTGACCCCTGAAGAAAAGTTGAAAGGGATGGTGGCCTTTGTTACGTGATGAAGCGTACCAATGGTGGTTAATCGTCGAGATGGTGCCACTACCGAGGATCCGACGTGGGAGTATGCTAAGGAGGCATATCGGAAAAAGTATGTCGGACACGGTATATTGATGAGCGGAGAAAGCTTTTCTAGGACTAGTTTAGGGAACAAGTCGGTAGCGACATATGAGGTGAATTTTCGAGGTTAAGTCGATATGCTTGAGAAGTAGTCATAACCGAACATGAACGCTGTGTCCATTTTGAGGACGGATTAAGGGATGACCTAAGATTATTGATAGCTCCACATCGAGAACGGAGTTCTCCGCGTTGGTTAAAAAGGCTAAGGTAGTGAGGAATCAAGGACTCTACTAGGCGATATCGATAGGAATAGACCCAAGAGGGTTATGGATCATCGAAAAATGTCGTAAAAGGCCCGTAGGCGAGGGGTCGAAGGGTGACAAGTTGGTACCAGAGGCGATGATCGTCCTTGTGAGCATTGTGGAAAGAAGCATTGGTGAGTGTTGGAAAAGACAGGAGCATGTCTTAAGTGTGGGTCCAAGGACCATATGCTCAAGGACCGTCCAAAGATATCGGATGATGATGACCAAAGAACTCGTAATGTTAATCGTGCGGTAGGGAGGAGGGCTGACCTCAACGAGGTCGAGGTTCCAATAACAGAGGTAATGGTGCTGGCAGAGGACGTGGTAGAGGTGCCGTTAATACTGAGGCAAGACAGCTGGGTTTGGTTTATGCGGTTCACCGTAGGGAGGATGGAGACGCGTTGAACGTCATAACCGGTACGTTCCTCATTCATGGTAAACCCTATTATGCTTTAATTGATGTGGGCTCGACCCATTCTTATGTTGCCTGTAGGGTAGTTGAAACACTAGGCCTAGACTCTGAACTTTCTGATAAGGAGATGATGGTAGTAAGCCCATTAGGCCAAACTATAGTGGTAAATAAGATCTTTCGGAATATATCCCTAGAAATTCAGGGAGTGAGCTTTCGGGCTGACCTAATGGAATTACCCTTCGGGGAATTTGACCTCATACTTGGTATGGATTGGTTGGTAGAACACCGAGCCGTGTTGGATTGTGCGGCTAAACGAATGGAACTAAGGACCCCTGAGGATGAGGTGGTCATTATGATAGGAGAAAGAAGAAACTACTTGGCTAATGTAGTTTCGGTGCTTAAGGCTGAAAGGATGGTTCGTAAAGGGTGCGAGGCGTTCTTAGCCTTTGTAAGTGCGTTGGATGGAAAGGAGAAAGGTGTCAAAGGAGTTAGAACGATAAGGGACTTTGAGGATGTGTTTCCGGAGGAATTACCAGGAATACCCCCAGATAGAGAAGTTGAATTTGGAATAGACTTGCTACCGGGAACAGCGCCTGTGTCAATCGCTCCATACCGAATGGCACCAAAGGAGTTAGTGGAGCTCAAGGCTCAAATCCAAGAATTATTGGATCGTGGGTTTATTCGGCCCAGTGTGTCTCCGTGGGGAGCACCGGTCCTGTTTGTAAAGAAGAAGGACGGAACTATGCGTATGTGCATAGACTATCGTCAATTGAATAAGCTGACCATCAAGAACAAGTATCCCTTGCCTAGGATTGATGACTTGTTCGACCAGTTGAAGGGAGCGGCAGTGTTCTCAAAGATCGACTTAAGGTCAGGATATCACCAGTTGAAAGTAAAGGAGGTGGATATCCATAAGACAGCTTTTAGAACAAGATACGACTATTTTGAGTTTGTGGTAATGCCTTTTGGATTGACGAACGCCCCAACAGCATTCATGGATATGATGAACCGAGTGTTTCAACCTTACTTAGACAAGTTCTTTGTAGTGTTCATCGACGATATTTTGGTATACTCTAAGTCTGAAGAGGAGCATGATGAGCATCTCCGGATTGTGTTGCAAGTATTGAGGGAGAAGAAGCTTTATGCCAAATTCAGCAAGTGTGAATTTTGGCTTAGGAAAGTTGCTTTCTTAGGACACGTAGTGTCTGCCGAGGGAATAAGGGTGGATCCTAAGAAAATCGAAGCTGTGTTGGATTGGAAACCACCTAAGTCGGTGGTGGAGATTCGTAGTTTCTTAGGATTGGCAGGCTATTACAGAAGGTTCGTGGAAGGATTCTCGTCGATAGCGTGCGCCATTAACAAAATTGTTGAGGAAGAAAGTACCCTTTGTGTGGACGGATAAGCAACAGGAGAGTTTTGAGAAACTTAAGAAGGTATTAACAGAAGCTCCAGTGTTGATTCAACCTGAGGCAGGAAAGGATTTTGTGGTGTACTGTGACGCTTCACATACGGGGTTAGGATGTGTTCTTATGCAAGATGGAAAAGTAGTCGCTTACGCGTCTCGACAGTTAAGGCCGCATGAGGTGAACTACCCAACCCATGACTTGGAATTGGCAGCAGTGGTTTTCGCTCTCAAGGTGTGGAGGCATTATCTGTATGGAGAAAGGTCATGATCTACATGACCACAAGAGTCTCAAGTACCTGTTAACTCAGAAAGAGTTAAACTTGAGGCAACGAAGGTGGGTGGAATTACTGAAAGACTATGACTATTCGATAGAATATCATCCGGGCAAGGCGAATGTAGTAGCAGATGCCTTAAGTAGGAAGGTTGTGTCGGACCTAAGAGCAATGTTCGCCCATTTAAGCTTGTATGAGGATGGAAGCCTGTTGGCTGAGTTACAAGTCAAGCCAACATGGTTGAAGGAGGTGAAAGAGGGACAGTTGGTTGATGAGGATTTAAGAGTTAAGTTACAAAAAGCACAGAACGGAGAGTTAGAGGACTATGAGGTTAATGATGAAGGAGTATTGTGCTACAAAGGGAAAGTCTGCATGCCAAAGGACAAGGAGTTAAGACAGAGGATTCTTCGGGAAGCGCATAGTAGCCCTTATGCTATGCATCCCGGAGGCATTAAGTTGTACAGAAATTTAAGGGAGCAATTTTGGTGGCCTGATCTTAAACGAGAAGTTACAGAATTCGTGGGAAGATGTCTGACGTGTCAGCAAGTTAAGGCTGAACATCAAGTTCCATCGGGATTGCTTCAGCCAATCCAGATTCCGCAGTAGAAGTGGGAAAGAATTACCATGGACTTCGTTAGTGGGTTTCCCCATACGCCTACTAAGAAGGACTCGGTATGGGTAATAGTGGACCGTCTGACTAAGTCCGCACATTTTATCCCAGTAAGAATGGATTATTCCCTTCAAAAGTTAGCCAAGCTATATGTGGCAGAAATTGTGAGGCTACACGGAGTGCTGGTGTCAATTATTTCGGACAGAGACCCAAGATTCACATCTCGGTTTTGGAAGGCACTTCATCAAGCTTTAGGCACCAAGTTGGATTTCACTACGGCCTTTCATCCACAATCAGACGGGCAGTCTGAACGAGTAATACAAGTGTTGGAGGATATGTGGAGAGGATGTGTGATGGATTTTCGAGGAAGTTGGGAGGATTACTTGCCTTTAGCAGAGTTCGCCTACAACAATAGTTATCAGGCTAGCATTCGAATGGCACCATATGAAGCATTGTACAGACGGAAGTGTCGTACTCCTACTTGTTGGACTGAGTTAGGAGAACGTCGAGTTTTGGGACCAGAGATAGTGGCAGAGACGGAAGAGAAGGTTGAGATAATTCGAGCACGGTTAAAGGAAGCCTCGGATAGGTAGAAGTCTTATGCCGACCTCAAGCGGAAGGAAATAGAGTTTGAAGTGGGAGACCAAGTGTTTCTAAAAGTCTCACCATGGAAGAAGGTGATGAGGTTTGGTCGAAAAGGAAGTTAAGCCCAAGGTTTATAGGGCCCTATCAGGTACTAAAGCGAGTGGGACCAGTGGCATACCAGCTAGACTTGCCACCTGAGTTGCAGCAAATGCACGACGTGTTCCATGTATCCATGCTACGTCGCTACCGATCGGATCCCTCTCACATAGTACCCATGGAAGAAGTAGAGCTAAGGCCAGACTTAACCTACGAGGAAGAGCCGATTCAGATTCTGGAACGTGACGTAAAAGTACTACGGAGGAAGTCGGTTCCTCTAGTCAAAGTGTTATGGCGCAATCATGGATCGGAGGAAGCTTCGTGGGAGCCAGAGGAGGCAATGCGACAGCAATACCCTCAATTATTTAGTTAGGAAATTTCGAGGACGAAATTATTTTAAGGGGGTAGAACTGTAACATCCTAAAAAGGGCCTATGCATTTTGGCCTAATTGTATGAAAAGACATGTTTTATGTGTTTTGGAATAAATTTGGAATGATTTTGGAAACCTGAGAATGTATGGAAATGTTACGTTGAAAGTAGGAAAATGACCATTTTTGGAAACCTAAGCAAATTAGGAAAGTGAACATTTTGGAAACCTAAGTAAATTAGGAAAGTGAACATTTTGGAAACTAAGCTAAAAGAGGAAAGTAAACATTTTGGAAACTAAGCCAAAAGAGGAAAGTAAACATTTTGGAAACTATGCTAAAAGAGGAAACTAAACATTTTGGAAACCTAGGAAATGTCAAGTTACTGATCCATGAAAATTTTTGGAAACTTAAAATGACCCAAAATGTCGAATCAAAAGTTCAAAGGGGAACTTAGGGCCAGGTGACCCTAAAATATAAAGTACGTGGAATTAGACCCACAAACGGACTTGGAAAAGTGGCCTGAAGATGCCACCCAAGGCCTCAGGAAATGGCCCACATGCAAGAGGTATTGGGCCTGAGTTCGAGTCACCTAGGAAGCAAATAAAAGAAGTTTTTATTTTGCCTCCATGAGTAGAGAGTTGGACGGCACAAGGGATCTAGAAGGAAGAGTTTTATTCCTTTGGAATTTTAGGCTAATTAGGAGATTTGATGGAATTTAATATGTGATAAAATTAAAATTTATCACATAGGAGGAGTTGGCCGTTTGAGGGACTCTAAGGCTAATAGTTTCGGCTAAAGAGGGAAAATTAAGAGCCATTCTTCATTCTTTTCTTTTCAAGAGAACCTCTTGCCGAAATTCCCTAGTCAAATAAGCCCCAATCTTTTCTTCTTCCTTTAGCCGAATTCTCTCTGTCAAAACTCTCTCCATCTCTTTTCCTTTCTTTTCTTTTTCTTTTCTTCTACTATCCCTTCACAAAAACTGAAACTTTGTGATCCATAATAGTGCCATAGCCAAATAGTATAAGGGATCATCCGGGATTTGAAAACGAGGTAAGTACATCTATGTACATTCGGCCAAAAAGGTCTCTTTCATAATTGAATGGTAGATCAAATTTAACATGTGATTTCGGCAGGAATCTAAAATAAAGATCAATTTTGGGATTTGAGAACTCCAAGGTAAGTGAGTTTAATACATTCGGCCAAGGCCAAATCTTAGTTATTTAGATCAAATTAATCAAAAACTAACCGATTCAGAGATCTAGGATTTGGCCGATTTCAAGGAAGAGGAAGGTGAAGTTTTCGGGATTTAAAATCCATAAGGTAAGCACCTAAAGGTATTCGACCAAGGCTTGTGTGATTACATAGATTAGATCTTTAATTATTAAAAAGCGAAAACTAATCTATGTTGAGATTTAGGTTGGCGAATATTAGGTGAAGGAAAACCAAGTTTTCGGGATTTGAATAAACATCAAATCGGCATCAAAGGTAAGTTTTTTTACAAATCCTACTAGGATTTGGATATCATAGCCAAATAGAATTTATGCTAAGTAATAAATGATGAATTGAATGTAGGAACTTGAGATCTAAGGCAGTAGATCAGATTTCGGGATTTCAGTGAAGTTGTTAAGCAAATCAGGTGTGTACCCCACACTAAATCTTGATAGATTTACGGCTTTAATTTTATTATATGTGCTAATATAAAAGTGTAAGAATATGGCTAAGGTATTGTGTGTATCCCACACTAATCCTAATAGATTTATGGCTTAATTATGTGATATATGTTAATATGAAAGTGTAAGAATGTGGCTAGAGTACCATATTACGGTACAAAGTACTCAGGTACGTTTTCCTACTCCTACTAGGATTTCAAAATATGTTATATTTAACATGTGAAAAGTGATGTGAAAGTGAATTTAAATATGCTATGCATGATATGTATAATTTGGGGCATTCGGGTTATTTGAGAAAGGGGAAGTGAATGTGATGACTTCGGTCTCACTAAGTGAAACGTGATGACTTGGTCTCACTAAGAATATGTGACGACTTGGTCTCACTAAGTGAATGTGATGACTTTGGTCTCACTAAGTGAAACGTGATGACTTCGGTCTCACTAAGAATATGTGACGACTTGGTCTCACTAAGTGAATGTAGTGACTTGGTCACATTAAATGAATGTGGTAACCGGTTACATTATCGAAAGTGGTGGCTATGCCACAATATAATAAGTGGGCGATGAGCACGCCGACCGCAATGACGCCTTCGATGGTGTGTAGCGGATGGAGGTTGACTTAGTAGTCCCCATGGTGTGCGAGTTGGTATGGGTGGAGTGTAGCGGATGGCATATAGGTTTGGGTTCGGGTTTGCATCATTATCTTGAATTTTATATGAATATGATATGTATGGTGTGCCTATTTCTATTATGTTTTGGTGTTGGTTACACATTGAGTCTATCGACTCACCCGTGCTAGGGAACATGTTTCAGGTGATGAGCAGTAATGGATCGGGACGGCAGAACTTGTGGTGGCCATGTTCAGCTTGAAGTTTAATTTAATTTGAATCTTTATTTTATTTTAAGTACTGTACAATTTTATTTTGGGTTTTGTTTTATGTAATAAGGCCACCGTGACAATTTTTATTTCTGCTTTAATTACTATGTTATGAATTTAGGGCTTTATAAAGAATAAGCCCATTTAATTTAAAATAAGTTTAAACATTTTGTCACCTGAAACAAATGGGTTTTGATATAAAATAAATTTGTTTTCAACTCGAGCCCAACCCACAACAAATTATCTTTCAAAACACACAGTATTCTCAAAGTATTTGAATGAATTTGAACCGGGTTACTTGAGGAACATACTAGATCCGGTCCATTCTGGCAATATGAATGATATTGGATGAATTTTGAATATGAAATGGTTATTGATATAGTGAGTGGGCGATTATGATATTGAAATAGTGATGGGAAAATGTTTTAATAAGTATTCGGATTATAGAAATACCACTGAGTTTATACTCAGCGTACGGTTTGTTTCCGTGTGCAGGTTAGGTTAAAATTAGAACGTTGAATCAGCATCCAACGCCGATCCCGAACTCATTATGGTGAAGTACTTTTTTTTTTGGTAAATGGCATGTACCTAGGATATTGTGTTTGTCATTTTGAGAAATGGTTGTAAGTGATGATATAAGATAATTTTAGTTGATTATATATATAAGTTATGAGTTATGTTGAGATTATAAAATGGTATGTTTTGGTTGAGGTATGAATGAATTTAACATATACAAATTTTAGGTTGAAATTTGGTATAAAGTTTGATTTGATTTAAATGAAGTTAAATGAATTGAGTTAGTAAGTATTTGTAAAATACTTATGTTGATGTGTTGGTTAGATCATTAAGTAGATTACTTGGTATGATTTGGATGTATTTAACTGTGTTTTGGATTGGTTGAATATTGGTTATTGAGTTGTTTGTGGTTTAAGTTTGCAGGATTGGTTAAACCTGATGTTAAAGGCTCATTTTGAGTCCACACGGCCTGGCACACGGGCGTGTGATCAGACCGTGTGAGACACACGGTTTACACATGGGCGTGTGGATAGGTCATGTATCCCCTGCATCTTAAAAATTTAAAATAGAATGCTCAGGAAATTGCACACGGGAAAAGACACAGGCGTGTGCCTTAGCCGTGTGAGGAACATGGCCTAGCACATGGGCGTGTGTCTTGGCCGTGTCAGTAATTTAGAGAGTTATACGGGGTTGGACACGGCTTGAAGCACTGGCGTGTTTAAGGTCACACGGGCGTGTCCCTAGATCACATGGGCGTGTAAGCCCTGTACTTAGGAAAAATTTAAAATTTCATGAAAAAATTTTTGAACTTCCCATTAAGTCCCGATTTGTTTTTAACACGTGATTTGGGCCTCAAGGGCTCCATTAAGGGACATTATGATTAAATTGTGATGTGCATGTTATATTATTATATGATTATTCGTATTTGTTCTGAAATGTCCGGTAATACTCTGTAACCCTATTCCAATGATGGATAAGGGTTAAGGGGTGTTACAATATTACAACAAATTATGAAGTCAAGAGAAATTAAACTAATCTACGACCTAGCTAACAAGGACTAAATTGTAAAAGTATAAAAGTACAAAATTAACAATTAAATAACGAACAACAATTGGTGCCCAAAATGGCTCTATTTTACCTCTTGGTCTCAATTTTACATGTTGTATTGAATATGTAAAGCTTACTAACTCCAAGTATTAAGTATATGGTAGATATATATATACATGTTTTACTTGGGATAAAATTGTTAATACTAATATTACATACTTAAATTATAGAAATACCACTGAGTGCTTTACTCAGCGTATGGTATGTTCTCTCCGTGTGCAGGTTAGATTTAATTCGAGATTTGCTGAGCATCGACCTCAACATCCTATCCACAATCCCATTCTCAACAATGTTTGTCTATTTTCAACCTTATTTACATTTGGCATGTATCTACTAAGTTAGGTTTTATGATAGTTGAATGATGTTATAATAAAATGTTGTATTGTATATTCTTATGGCACTACACTAAAACAGACTTTTAGCGGCGTTTTTTATGGCTTTTAGCGGCGTTTTTAAGCGCCACTAATACTATTTACGGCGCTTTTGAAAGCGCCGCAAAAAATGTCGCTAAAACACGCACCGTAAAAGTTAGCGACGTTTATTGTGAAAAAACGCCGCTAGAAGTCTTGACTTTTAGCGGCGCTTTTATAAGAAACGCCGCTAAAATACCCCACCTTTAGCGGCGCTTTTTTATAAAACGACGCTAAAGGTGTGGTCTTTTAGCGGCATTTTTGTAAAAGCGCCGCTAAAGGTGTGGTCTTGTAGTGGCATTTTTTGTAAAAGCGCCGCTAAAGGTGTGGTCTTTTAGCGGCCTTTTTTGTAAAAGCACCGCTAAAGGTGGGGTCTTTTAGCGGCGTTTCTAACAAAAACGACACTAATTTGCACAGATTTGCAGTGCTATTTTTCTACAATATCCTACCCTCCCGCATTAAAAACCAACCAAAAACAGCAAGAATTGCATATAATTCCAACCCAAGGCAGCAAATAAAACATTTAAATCTCACCAAAAGCATTAAAGCTAAACGATACTTCAAATTTAATAAAAGATATATGATATTTATTAATAAATGAAGCATAATTCAAACAATTTTACAATAATGTTAACTGTAACAATGTTAAAAAAAATCTTACAACAATAAAACAAATGTCTAAGAGGGCGGCCTCTGCGACTGCTGCTGGAACAACTGCATCATAGTCTGCAGCTGTAGCTGGAGTTCTTCATACTTTCTGTTCTGCTCTGCCTCCCGCGCTGCTGCCTCCGCTCTAAGTTGAGCAATATGCTCCGCCTCCCTCGCTGCTGCCTCCGCTCTAAGCTGAGAAATTTGCTCAGCTGTGCTCGCTTCCATCAAAGATATCTAGTCTTTCAGTCTCTGAACTTCAGCACGAGATTGACTCCCGGAAGGCATGTATTGCCGGGAGTCGGATCCAAAATATTGAGTCGGGCTAAGTAATAATTTATGTAAGTAATGATATGATCATATATAACTGAGTACTATGTAAGTTATGTAAATTATATAAGTTATGAAGTTTTATCTTAAAATTATGTAAGTAATGATATGATCATATATATAATTGAATACTATGTAAGTTATGTAAATTATGTAAGTTATGAAGATTGATCTTATAATTTATGTAAGTAATGATATGATCTTGTATATAATGTATACAAGTATTATGTAAGTTATGTATTATGTAAGTGAAATAATTTGATGAAAGCTATGTAAGTTATGTAAGTTATGTATTATGTAAGTTAAATAATTTTATGTAAGTTATGTATTATGAATTATGTAAGTTAAATTAAAATTTCAAATCGAGAATCGATTGAGGCTGGAAAATGTTATTATATGGTTTTTATAATTGAAATTTGTTGTGATGTTGTTAAATTTAAAAGTTTTTAACTTACTTCTTTTAAAAATAAATATTTTCTATATAATATATAATATATGTAGTGACAGTTTGTAATAAAAATGTTAATCCTTCTTAACTTGCAAATATTTATTAAAATATGAAATTTATGTTAAAATATTTATTAAAATATAAAATTTATGTTAATCTCTTATCTTAACTTGCAAAATTCAACTTTGTATTATCATTTTATATCATCTTATATGCATGATTTTAGACATTTTATTTTACAAATTTTAAAATTTAGGTCTCATTATTATTATTATTATTATTATTATTATTATTTTTAAATTAAAGTTAATCGAAGCGTAATTTTTACATTTTCAATTTAACAACAATAAATTTAACAATAAAAAAGAATTAAATTTAAAATATAAAATTTATAACATATTTTAACAATTAACTTTTATATTTTGTTTATGTTAATTTTATGTCGACTGCACCTTAAATTTTAAAAATAATACACTGGAGCTTGTAAAAATCTAAGCAAAGATGATTACATATCAATTTGGAGGTTGTTCAAATATTATTAATAATAAACATCAAAAATAACAACAATTTAGACAGAAATTCTTTAAGATTCATCATACGTGGCATTGTTACACCTGGAGAGGATCCGTTATATCTTACAGTGAGATATAAGGCAACCCGTTAAGTTTTCAGCCTATATACTTTGAATCTTTTTTTTTTTTTGAACAACAGTATAATAAACAGCATATATACCAACCAAGCAGGATAATAAATAACAATTTAGATAGCAATTTGGATAAATTCATCATGATATAATCATATCGATCGAATTTTGAAGTACAACGTACCTTAATAATTTCAATAAGATGGTCTACTCCACTCTCACCAATAAACAGGGGCTGCAGTCAGAAATACAAACAATACTAACTCACTAATACTTTAAAAAAAAATAGAAAAAAAAACATTAACATGAATGATGAAAACTTATAAATAACTATATCGATACCAACAATACATACATCTCGATTAAGAGTATTGGTGCAAGTGTAAAAATTAAAAACCAAATATAAGGAAATGCTCAGAAGAAGAAAAAGGCGTATACGACTTTGGGTATTCGACATTTCAGTGCATATTAATCGATGAATATCTAATGTTTTTTTATCAAATGAATATAAATCAGCAAAATGAATATAAATAAAATAATAATGATTTTATACCATTAAGTTAGTACTACCAAATCCAATCCAACATTCTTGAAGCGTGAGGAAGCAATAACTGAAATACAAACAACATATGAATTAACAAATGCTATTGCTTAATTACAAAATGCTATTTGCTAAAAACTAATACTCACATTCTTTGACCGAAAGAAAAATAGTCAATTCAGTAGTTGGTCTAAGTCCTCTTCAATTCTACTCACTTCAAAGTGCGGATACCTTTCTCAATGCAAATAAAGTGCGGATACCTTTCTCAATGCAAATCTGTAACAATTACATATGAAATTTATTAAAAGAAAAAGTCTAATCATATACATATTTGGCAGTACTATGAAAATTATTACAAATATATGTATATGTATTACACATATATTCAAATTAGTATTCTTATTTTATATCACACTTTTTTTATTAGCCGATCAACTAACAAGTGCTCCATTGTAATTGGTATTCCAATCTCGGATACAAAATTGAGCATCTCAAATGTAACACCTAAAATAACTATTCTCTTAGGCATGTAGCACATTGTTAATATGGAATATCAAATATGAAGTTTTCTATAATTAAATGCTTATTTGAAGTTATGCAACAAGTCGCCTCAAGATTACAGTTTTCATGCACGACAAATATATTCAATGTCTACCAGTGCTATTATATATAAAAAGCAAGGCAATACAACCAGTTGAACACAAAAGCAATTTTTATGGAAAATGAAGAACTTATAAAGTAATTACATATATATAAATTAACATGTTGAATACTTTTTTGAGTAAATATACAATCTCAACAGTGAATCCGCTTTTGCTAAAGTCACAATACGGTTTATACAGATACCACATGTACATGCACTGATAAGTCTTGAGCAATGACAAATTCAAAGGTTTTTTTTTTTCTTGTCATATGGCAACTTATTTCCTTATTAAAGCTAGTTGGAGGAGTTCATACCACACATATACATTTTTCAAAACAAGTTCCAAAAGTGCTTGATATCTACCATCAAGAAGCTCACCTTCTAAATTAAGAATATTACACAAATTTGGGAGAAAAAGAGTTGCATCACTTTTATATTCTTAGCACTTGCATTAGTAAATCCATTGGAGAACGATTTAGGTGATGAGGCATCCCCATCGTTGTTTTGCCACATAATATTAAAGAAAGTAAACTAGCAAGATATTTGTTTTATGCAAGGAATATTCAGATTCTATAACACAGAAAACATGTCATCAAGTTGTCGACTAGGTTTTTATGTTTTTCATTTCTATTAGATAACAATTGACTTACAAGTATTCTTAGTAGTAGTACATATAAACATAGCCTTAATAGAGAGAAATACAAATACAAATAGAATCATAGAAAACATAGAAAACACACAAATAAATATAATAGAGAGAACATAACCCTGCAGCCTTAATATTAACAAATTACCTCCAACAAATAGAAGCATTAACACTAGAAAGCTTCCAGCACAAAGAACTAGGCAAATTACACCTTACAAATAAAGGGCATTATAACTGTGAAATAGCATAATATGCTAAACTAATTGACAAAGCTGTTAAACAACTCTCGAGAGAAGTAAACATAATAACAAGAAATGTCATGAACCATTTGTGGAAAACAGCTTGACAAAATGGAACCATAGTAACACTAGCAATCAGACGAAAAATAGAAACCCAATGTGAATTCATAGAACATAAAATTGCCCGTATGTCACCCACTTTGCTCCTTTACTATTTGTCCATATATTATTAATTGTTAATTTCAGAACAAGGTGGAGCTATGGAATCGATGGAAGATGCTGATTAAATATACAACATTAAGAGATATATGGAGAAAACAAATATAGGCAAATGATGAACATGCTTGTAATGAATCCATTATATTTATCCATACTTGTCTTCTATCCAAGCAACACTGTAGAAGTCACCCATACAGGATCGTACTGTGGATAGATGGAGAAATTACAGAAATTACGGATTTTTGGAGGGGATTCCTTCTGCTGTTTTGGGGGGGGAGATATTACAGAAATTAGGGATTTCTTCTTAATCGGGATTTTGCATAAGAGCAGATGGAGAGATGGAGAGATGGTTTCTTCTTAATCGGGTTTTGGGGGGAAATAATTAGAGAAGTTAGGGATTTTTGGGGCATTGGCTCATTTTGTTAAAACAATGTAAATGTAAACAAAAATTGCCCTTTGTGGCGTTTTTAACAAGCGCCACTAAAATTCCCTAAAAAATGACGTCGTTTCAATGGTGTTTTTGCGGCGTTTTTGAAAACAAACGCCACTAATAGTACTCATCTGCGGCGTTTTTATGTCTAGCGCCGCTAAAGGTTTGTTTTTGCTGCTTTTGCTCAAAAACGCCGCTAATAATTTATTTATTTTAATTATTAATTATATTCCTTTTAAATTAATTTTGTTTTGATTCTAACAATATGTTTAATTTTTTTATTCTAACAATATGCTTAAATTAATTATTAATTTTATAAACTTTTATTTTTGATTTTTACTTTTCTTTAGTTTTTGAATTTTTAAAACTTTCATCATTTAACAAATATCAAGTAAATCTTAAATCCTAAACCATTTAATATACGTAAAGTTTATCTATTTATCTCTTAAATAATTTAAACTAGAATCATAATTTTAATATATTAAAATTAATATATCTATTTTACAATTATGTAAGAAATTATTTAATATATAAATTAAAAGAGACTAATTACGCTAAACCCTAAACCCCTATCCTATATATCTCATAAACCCTAAATCATACAATAAAACCCCTAACCCTTAACCCTTAACCCCTAACCCCTAACCCTTAACCATTAACCCTTAAACCCATGAAACCCTAAACTTTAAACCACAAACTATACACCATAATCCCTAAACATTTAAAATAGTAACTCTTAAATCTTACACCCTAAATTGTATATGCTAAACCATAAACCCTAAACTATAATGATAATTAATTTAATATATTAAAATTAATATACCTATTTTACAATTATGTAAGAAATTATTTAATATATAAATTAAAAGAGACTAATTACTCTAAATCCTAAACCCCTATCCTATATATCTCATAAACCTTAAATCATACAACATAAACCCCTAACCTCTAACCCTTAACCCCTAACCCATGAAACCCTAAACTTTAAACCACAAACTACATACCATAATCCCTAAACATTTAAAATAGTAACTCCTAAACCTTACACCCTAAATTATATATGCTAAACCATAAACCTTAAACTATAATGATAATTAATTTAATATATTAAAATTAATATATCTATTTTACAATTATGTAAGAACCCCTAACCCTTAACCCATGAAACCCTTAACAGTCAATCATATATACCCAAAAAAAATTTAAAATTATTTGCGGCGTTTTTCAAAAAGCGTCGCTAATGCTCAGACTTTTAGCGGCGTTTTCCCAAAAGCGCCGCTAATGCTTAGACTTTTAGCGGCGTTTTCCCAAAAGCGCCGCTAATGCTCAGACTTTTACCGGCGTTTTCCCAAAAGCGCCCTAATGCTCAGACTTTTACCGGCGTTTCCCCAAAAGCGCCGCTAATGCTCAGACCTTTAGCGGCGTTTTACAAATAAACGCCGCCATATTTCCTTTTTAGCGGCGTTTTGCTAATAAACGCCGTTATTGATCTTTTTTTGCGGCGTTTTCCTTCAAACGCCGCTAATGTATAATATTTGCGGCGTTTTTCTTTAAAACGCCACTAAAAACGCCGCTAAAAGTCTGTTTTGGTGGTGTGTTAATATGTATATATATATGATTGATATGCATACGTACATAATTGACAAATGTGTGAGATATGTGATGGCATCTTCATTGCAATGTTTTATATGACCCTTGTAGAAGGTTGAATTGTTGTATGTTATTTAATGAATATTTGTTTGACTTTATCATATAAACTGTTAATTTAATTGTGATTTGTTCGTGGTCGTTTCGGAAATGAATGTGACGCAGTGTAGCTCGAATCTGATGATCGAGTCGGATATAGGGTATTACAAATGTTCTATTCGGGCAGAATTTAGTTGTGGTTAGTATGCTCGCCATTTGATTTTCTTCATCTTCGGGGAAAATGCCAGATTTGCTTTAGTTTCAACGTCTAGAAACTGGGCATGTTTATATATTCTTTTAAATGTAGAAACGGTTGCATATTCTGTGAAATAGTTCTTTTGATGGAGATTTTGTCATGTTGTGTTCCATTACTTGTTGAATGTTCCGCACCTTTGGATAATAACAATTGTAGAAAATTAGAAGAAAAAATGGAGAATAACAATTGTAGAAAATTAGAAGAAAAATTGAAATAGTTTCCTGTTGTTTCAGTTTTCAATCCTTGTTAATACTTCAATGAACAGACACCATTAACGGAGGAGTTAGTGTTTAGGGCTTGTATGATTCCGTTACTTCTTTGTGGTGGATTTAAAGCATACGACATCATTTTTCTCTGCCCTACTTTCTTCAGTTTAGGTGAGTCTTTTTTTCTTGAAGACAGCTAGATCATTCATCTAGGGAGGATTTGATTATCTTCTTTCTAGGGTGTTAAGCACTAATAATATGTCTATTTTTGTTGTGCACATTGTAGAGGGCCCAAATTGCCCGGGCCCAAATCAGCATCATCCCAAACCAAAAAAAACAACAAACAAAACCCAAAAAAATAATAACCCTTAGCCCAACAAGCCTAACTTACAGATGGCCTAAAAGGCCCAAAAAAATTAAAAAATTTCAGATGGCTAGGGTTTCTGAAAACCCTAGCGCCGAACCAACCCCCTCTGACCTAACTGCTCCACCGCCACTGACAGAGTCAGCCACCGACCCTCCACCTGCTCCCCATACCCTGCAAGAACAAGAAGACACGGCAAAGACAACAATGGCAGAATAAATAAGAAATAATGTATTTTTTCTTCCAAATTCGGTTATAAAAACCCGAAAATAATAATGTAAGAGGAGGCTTTTTTTTTTCTCTGAACATCAATACAAAAAAGGGAGAGATTCAAACTTGTCAAAAAAAAATATACAAAGGTTCACTCGAAAGTAGATCTGCAAACATCCAAAAAAGAAAAGACTGAAAGGTGATTTTTTTATTTTTTATTTTTTCGTTTGGCTACTGTAAACCTTTTTAACCTATGAAAATATATCGAAAACATATATGAAAACTGGTAAAAAAAATAAAAAAATCTTACCAAATCGGAGTTCGATCACTGTGTATGGGCGACGGTGATTTGCGCCGACAAAGCGGACGATCCACGGAGACCCCGCATGATTCCCCTCGCGAGAGAAAAAAAAGGGAAGAATTTTTTTAAAATTGACCGCCCAAATGATTTTTTTCAGGGTTTTTGGCCTTTAAATAGCCTCCCAAAACGACGTTGTTTTGGGGGCTGGCCCTTAACCCCAAAACGACCTCGTTTTGACCTTAACCCGCGCTCGTGACCCGACCCGACCTAGGATCCGCGCGTTTTTGAACGGAAGGGCTAATTGCACTTTTAGCCCTTTCGCATTTTTTTTTTTTAAATCAGATCTTTGTTATTTTAAAATATGGCCCGAACATTTAGTCCGGTTTCAATCTGTCCCCCCGTCTTTGTGATTTTCTAGGAAGGAATTATTATGCGTGGTCCCTCCATTTCCTTCGCGTGTGCAAATCGATCCTTTTCTTTTATTTTTATTTACCAATCGACCCCAAACTTTGTTTTATTTATTATTTGACCCCCCGAACCTTATTTTATTCATAATTTAACTCTAAAATTCTGTTTTAATTTCAATTCAATCCCTTTAGGTTAATTCGCTTTTATTCTTTTTTTATTATTAATACTATTATTATATTATTATTTTACTATATTACTATTATCATTATTTTTTTACTATCATTTGTTTATTATTGCTATCTATTATTATTATGTCTACTACTATTATTTTTATCATTTTGTTATATTATTTACTACTACTACTACTACTACTATTATTATTATTATTATTATTATTATTATTATTATTATTATTATTATTATTATTTGATTGTATTTAGTATTGTTGATACTATACTATATTTACCTTTATTACATTTATTATTAATATTAATATTATGATTACTATTATTATATTTATTACTTTATTCAATTATTAATTTACTTTATTTTACCTTACTTACTTATTTATTTTTCATATATATATATATATATATATATTATTTCCATTATCATTATTGGCATTATTTTACTACCGCTATATATATATTTGTTTTTCTTTTGTGTTTGTTATTTATTCCTTTTGTAATTATTTTCATTATTTTCCTTGTTAAAATGCTATTATTTTATTATCATCCTTACTTATATGCATATGTGTATGTGTTTTTTTTTATTATTCTTTTCACATATAACATCGTGTTTTCATATTTTCACGCTACTTTTCTCGATGCCTCATTTTTATAACGACCAATATCCCGTATTAGTAATTCGAGAAAATTGAGCCCTAACTTCATCGGGTTCCGGTTTCTTCTCGCCTAAAGGCTAAACAACGGGATATCTCTTTTGAGGTTGCAATTTTAAAACAAAATACTTAATCTTGAAAATTCGAAATGTCGTGCCCTAACTTACTGGATTCGACACCTAGATACTTCGAGATAAGCTTCTTTTTCTTCCAAAATAGAAGCAATATTCCTAATTTAGATTTTCGGGAAAGCAAGCCCTAACTTACTGGGTTCCGATTTCTCGTTCAACAAATGATGGAAGATCCTCTTCAAAAATAAAAATTAAGTTTTAAAAGACGAGATTAGTTTCGGGAGTCTAAAGTATTGCGCCCTAACTTACTGGACATGATGCTTTATCTCTTCGAAAATAAGAGAGTCTTAACGTCCCTTTCAATTCCCTCAAATCTTGAAAATAAAAAACATTGTATTTTCGAACCCTTTCAAGTTTTCAACAAATAGGACATCAATCGATCAGTTTGGTATCGATTTCGGGCGTGTCGAGGGTGCTAATCCTTCCTCGCACGTAATCAACTTCCAAACCCGTTTTCTCAAAGTTCGTGGACCAAAAAGCACTGTTTTAGTAAATTAAATGTTTTATTAAAATAAATGTGATCCGATCACACCAAATAAAGATCGGTGGCGACTCCCTTCCTTTTCTTTTTCAAAATCGAGTCGACCGCATCGTTTACTGTTTCACCAAAAAAAATGGTTACGACAGCTTGGCGACTCCACTGGGGACTCGAGGGTCAAGCCATAGATTGATTGATTTTTGTCCTTTTAATTAAAATAGTTTTGAAAAATCATGCTTCTTTTAATGCACCTTCAATATTGGTCTCGTAAATACTTTGGCATTGCATTGCATGACCGTTGTGGTCACACCTTTAAGTGGGAGTGAGAAGCTATGCCTTCGTGAGGTTTTCACCTCGCATGGGCTAGTGGATCGCTTTGAATACATCCGTACCTATGTCTTCATGAAGTTTTCACTCGCATGGCCATAGGGAAATGTATTCCCGAATCGAACTCGGTCCGTATGAGCCTATAATGGGTGAGGATCGAGGAATCATTGGTTGGGTACCTCAAACTTTAGAACTAAGTCAAGATATAGCAAACCCTAGAGCCCACCTTAGGTAGAGCTATGGCAAACCTTAGTGGTCACCTAGATAGGCATTTGCTTATTTTACTTGCTTTATATTCCATGGTACTAACTTGTTGTGTTTCTTTCTTTTTGTGTATATCATTTCATATTTTAAAGAGACATCGATTCACGGTTCGTTTTCGAGTTAGGAAGTCTGGTTATGGAAAGCGAATTCCTTGATAAAGTGGAAGACAATGCGACTGCTCGCATATAGTCGAGCAATGCCAAATAGAAAAAGAGATAGCTTAGTTGAAGGGTATGTGCCTGAGCTACGGAACTTCACCAATATCGTGTCACACGTAACGAGCTCCGAGTTGAAAGAAATTTAGACTCGGTGGGATGATGAAGCTAGCAAATTGTTCTATGGTACTTACTACGACCGCCTTACCCGCTTGAGGTCAAAATAGACAAGCACTGTCCGAGCAATGACCCGGTTTCGAATGTCGCTTATAATTGTTTCTCCTTGGGAAGGTGGATCTGGTTCCCACGGTAGAAGAGTATACGACCATGCTACATTGCCCAAGAATTCAAGTTGACAAAGCTTATTCCAAGGCGGTTAATGGCCCAACCTTCGCGAATAAGTTGATGAATATCACCGGAATGAGCGAACAGTGGGTCTCAGCTAGAATGCAAAAGAAGGGCGGAGGTAAATGTATACCCTGGATATGTTTGAGAGACCTAATCCTGGTGCATCCCGATGCAAAGAAAAGGATTGACATCTTGGCCTTGTGTATTTACGGCCTGGTAATCTTTCCGAAAGCTTTAAGGCACATTGATGAAGCAGTTATTGATCTCTTCAGCCGATTAGACAAAGGGGTCACACTCGTTCCTGCCATCTTAGCCGAAACGTTCAGATCCTTGACTGCATGTCAGAGAATGGGGGAAAGCAGGTTTATTGGATGTGCGCAGCTATTATTGGCTTGGTTCCATAGTCACTTCTGGAAAGTGAAAAAAGTGTCTTATCGGTTTATGTCAGAGAATTACTCTCCGTTAGAAGAGATAGCAACTACGTCTAGAAGAGAGGATGTGTCCGAAGAAAATTGGATCGCACTCTTTCAAAACCTTCAAGAGGATGACATCGAGTGGAAGGCTCCCTGGATGATTCCCGACAGGATCCTTTATCGTTGTGGAAGCTTTAACTGGGTTCCCCTATTGGGAATTTGGGGTGCCACTGCCTATGCCCCTTTGCTGGTCCTAAGACAGTATAGTTCAAGATAGTTTGTACCAACGACATACGGGCTAGCTCAATGCGAGTTCTCATATGAAGGGGGAAGCTATAAGAAAAGGGTTAAAGAGATTTCTAGTGCCTGGAATCAGATTCACAGAATGAGAAGATTATCTACAGGCCCGAGGACAACCCCGGAATACATTGAATGGAGGGCTAGGAGAGTCAATGATAACATTCCTGAGCCAAATCCAGAAGGCGTCCGATCAAGAGAAGAATGCATGCGAGTGGTCCCGTCAGAATTAGAGATTGTGAAGCGAGATTTTGAACGGATGAGTTCAGAACTCGGGAAAAGGATAGAAAAGTTGGAAGAAGAAAAGATGCTCCTCCAGTTAGAGGTGGACGGTCAAAAATCAGAGGCTGAGAAAATCAGAAGGGAAAAATGGAAGGTAGAGGAAGACCGAGATAACTTGAAGACAGAGTACAAGAGGATGCGCTTAACGATAAAAAATATGGGATTAGGGAAAACTTCGGAGCAGTGGCGACAAGAGGTCCGAGAGGAAAAAGCCAAAGTTAGCAGTTGGGAAAGAAAGTTTCATGAAATGCGAACGCAAAAGGAAGACTTAGAGAGGCGGTGATGAAGACCAAAAAGAAAAAGGGATTAAAAGCTAGAATAGCTGAGCTTGGGCGGTCTCTACACCACTATCGAAGTCAAGACTCGGAAAGCCAACTGAAGTCAAGCCTGAATAGAATAGAGGAAATGAAAGGTAAGGTTGAAGAGTTAGAATCGGCATTACATAGTAGTGAGCTTCGGATTGAGCTTCTGGAAACGAGAGAAAGGCGTTGGGAGGAGGAGCTTCGCCATTCTTGCGAGCAAGTTCAAAGTCAGAACCACCTCATGGGTGAAGCAATAATCTAGATTCGAGAAGTAGCTGATCACCTATAGATTTTGGCTGCAGAGGCTGACATATTGAGCATGAGATATGGGCTACCACCGGGTCATGATGAAGAGCTAATCTCCCTGCTTGGAAAAATTAAAACCTTAGGTCTTAGGGTGAGAACATATTTGTAATCTATTTTATGTAAAGGGTTTTGCCTTCTAATAAAGTTTTCTAAAATGAAGTTGATCAGAATCGATGTCTTCTTCCTGCATTCATGCATTTGCATTGCATCATATCACATACATTAAAGTTTATAAAAAGAAGCCTAATTGGTTAAGATTAACAGAGAAACAAGAGAGGAAGGAGGAAATCTAGAAACTGAATATTACTACGGGACTCGTGCTAAGACAAAGAAAATGGATCAAAGATTTGAACAATTTCAGAAGGAAATACAAGAACAGATGCAGGAGCAAATGATGAAACTCCAGCAAGAAATGAAGGACCAAATGCTGGAGGCTCAAAGAAACATGATAGCACAGATGGCCTAGATGCTGAATGCAGCAACAGACAAAGGGAAAGGTCCAATGCCTCCAGTTGATGAGGATAGCGAAGGCGCTCCCCCAGGTTTTACCCCGCCACATGCAAGAGCGAGGCCTGAGGAGTATGTCCTAAGGCCACCAGTTGCGACCATGCCCCAACAAGGGCAAGAGGACGCTAGACCACTCACGAACTCCTATGTTGGCCCAGGATCCAATCCAGGAGATAACCCGGCCAATCCTATTATACTTGATTTAGATATGGCAGAGAAAATGAGGGCGAGAGAAGAATCTTCAAAGTAGTTAGAGGATCATTGTAGATGTTTGGAGGAAAAGTTCAAGGCTTTGGAAAATACTGATCACCACCACGGGATGGACGCTAAAGACTTAAGTCTGGTCCCGGACTTAGTCCTTCCACCAAAGTTTAAAACACCAGAGTTCGAGAAATATAACCGGACTAGCTATCCTGAGGTGCACATCACAATGTTCTACCGGCGGATGGCGGGGTACCTTGATAATGACTAGTTGCTGATTCACTGTTTCCAAGACAGTCTGGCCGGGTCTGCCGCCAAATGGTATAATCAACTTAGTCGTGCCCAAATCAAGATATGGAAGGACCTGGCACAGGCCTTCATGAAACATTATGGCCATGTGGCTGATATTGCTCCTGATAGAATCACGCTCCAAAATATAGAGATAAAGCCGGGCAAAAGTTTTAGACAGTATGCCCAGCGATGGAGAGAGGTAGTAGTACAAGTTCAGCCACTACTTTTGGAAAAGGAGACAACCATGCTCTTTATAAATACGTTGAAAGCTCCTTTCATCAATCATATACTGGGAAGCCCTATTAAAAGCTTCTCAGACATCATGATGTTGGGGGAGATGATAGAAAATACAATCAGATGTGGCAAGATAGAAGTGGGAGAAAGTACCGAAAGACAATCCCAAAGAAAAGAGAGAACGATGTAAATAACTTAGGTAAAGGTTATCCAAGCCTACATCAGAATCACCCAACGCCAGTAATCACCGATCATCGTGGCTCCTCAGGTGAATCCAAGACAAAGCGTAACACGAAGAAAATCCAATTCATGCCAATCCCAAATCACATACAAGAAATGTACCGAACTTATTCGATGCACATGTTGTTTCCCACATTACCTAAAACCCTCGCAACCCCATACCCTAAGTGGTATGACGCGAACGACAGTCACGAGTACCACGCAGGATTGTGGGGCATTCAATAGAGAACTGCTTTGCTTTCAAAAAGCGGTAGAAAGACTCATTCGGATAGGCGTTATAAAAGTAGACGATACCCCAAAGCGGGGCACCCACGCCTAATCATGAGGTCAATATGATAGGCGAAAACATGGGAAGGAGAGTTAAAGGGATGTTGAAGTAAAGACTCGATGAAACAAGTTTGGAAAGAAATGATGAAGAGAGGATTAGCGTATCAAGGTAGGTAGGAAGGCATGAAAGAACAAGAAGAGGTTACGAGTTTCATAACATGGAAGGGCATGAAATCCAGGATCTGCATTTAAGTTCGAATTCGTACAAAGACCGATGGATAATAAAGAGTTGGAGTTTTTGAGATTAATGAAGGTGAAAAAAAAGAAGCATTTGCGTGTTGGAAGATGAATCAAGCAACAAAAGCCTGAAGGCTAAGCTATCCTTTGGTCATCATCTCGCGGCTAAAAAACGATGGAACCGGATAAAGACAACTCAAGATTGTGATTCAGAATCGACGGTCCTTTCAAATGAAGACAACAAAGAGGTTCCCGTAACTCTAGCCGCAACCCGACGATTCCTAAAATAGGGATTCGACCAAGACTACTGAAAGGAAACCAGGAGCCTCCGAAGATTGTGATCCGAAGACCTGCGACCTTTTCGTATGAAGATGACAAAAAGGTTCCCTGGAACTACAACTATAATGTGACGATTCCTGGGAAAGGAGACTTGTCCAGCACTACAAAGGGAAACCAGGAAGTAGGCTCCTATACACGAAGCAGGAAGTGTTATGACACGGCAAACCCACAGATCGAGCTTGCAAAAGGGAAAACCTTGGTGGGCGAACAAAAGAGGGAAAATGCGACTAAACAGGAAGCTCCTATAAATGAGCCAGTGAAGGAAGACGAGGCTAGGGAATTCTTGAAGTTTTTAAAGCATAGTGAATACAGTGTCGTGGAGCGGTGATAAACAAATGAAACTCATATATCTGTGCTTGACTTATTATTAAGCTCAGAAGCGCACCGCAATGCACTGATGAAAGTATTGAATCAAACTTATGTTGCTAATGACATCACCGTTAATAAGATGGATCATCTAATTAGTAATATAAGTGCTGATAATTTCATTTTCTTTAATGATGACGAGATTCTGTCCAGAGGTATGGGTTCCATCAAGGCCCTCCACATTACTACACGGTGCAAAGGATACACACTACCGGGGGTACTAGTCAATAACGGATCGACGCTCAATGTCATGCCATTATCAACGTTGAATCGGTTACCCATTGATAGCTCTCACATGAAGGCTTGCTACAATGTAGTAAGGGCATTCGATGGAACTGAAAGGAAAGTCATGGGAAGGATCGAAGTACCTCTTTTAATCGGCCCAAGTACATATGAAGTGGATTTCATAGTGATGGATATCAGGCCGTCGTATAACTATTTGTTGGGGAGACCTTGGATACACTTAGCGGGAGTAGTCCCCTCATCCTTACACCAAAAATTGAAATTAGTCACAGAAGGCCGTTTGGTAATAATAAACGCTGAAGAAGACATCATCGCAACAGTAACCAACGATGCGCCATATTTAGAAGCAAATGACGAAGCAACTGAATGTTCCTTTCACTCTTTGGAATTCGTCAACGTAACATTTGTCATCGAGGGAAACAAGATCCCAGTGCCTCAATTATCCAAAACCACAAGAATGGGTTTACAATTAATGGTCGAAAATGGGGTTGTACCCGGAAAGGGACTAGGAAGGTATCTCCAATGAAGAATCGAAGTCCCGAGATTGAAAGAAAAAAGATACCTCTTTGGCTTAGGATTCAAGCCAAACGCAAAGCCAAGGAAGAAAGAGTTAGAAAAGAAGCAAGAAAGAAGGAAAGCGCGCTTGGATGGAGATGAGATTAAATGGGAACTGATGATAATTCCTCATATTCGTGAGACCTTTATATCGGAGGGTTATCCATCCGGACGAGGAACATAAAATGAAGAAATCGTGCATGTCAACGCTATATATCGAGGGAAAATTGAGGAAGAAAATCGAATGGCATCCGCCTATAAGCCGTGCATACTCATTATGGTCTATCTTTATCGATCTCCACCTCAATAAACCGCAATCAGTCTCTTTCCGGCTAGTTTCCCACCACTTGATTACGCCTGTACCTAATAGGACCTCTAATGGTTGCCCAAACATTTGAAAGCCTAGCATGAGTGAGAACGTTTCTTGTGTGCTAACCATGTCCCATCCTCACAGATTCCAAGAAAGGCGATGGTGCAAAGACACCTCGACTTGTACTTTTGATCTACCGATTCTTATTGAGCAAAGAAATCTCTCACCGCCTCGGTGATACAATCTCACCAGTTCTTCTCGGAAATAGTTCTTCGTAATATCTCGATAAGGCAACAAACTTTTCCGATGGTTCGGATCGCTCTTCATCAACAAGGCCTTCCGAGCGAGCATCCTGCGAAGGTCTCCGTGGTACAAAAATATTCGCCAAGAAGTCGAACCCAATTTAGAGACCGACCATCGTAAAGTTTTCATGCAATCGAGGATGTTGGTCGACGCTCGACCTTTCTTTTGCTTGGGTCTTATGATGAACTGCAGAGAAAGTTGGCGGACATGTTTGGTATAGAAAACTCAAACTCGAGCCATTTACTCTATCGAGATGCTACGGTGCTATCAAACAAATGGGAGAAGAACCATTCATTGACTTTATGAAAACCGCAAGAGATTAACGATTCTAACAGATTCAAGCGGCGACAACGTAGGAGAATATAGAGGAAGAAGCAAATCTTAAATTTAACATGTACGGTGACCGCAACCTATTCACCTTATTGAAGTTGTAGGAAGGGGGTGCTCAAGTCCATGTTGCGGACTTCCAATCCTTAAAAACTCTTCCCTAATTCGAGTTGTTCCCATTATTTTCAATGGATATTTGGATTTTAAAGCTTGTTCAAGTTCATAGTTCATCAAACATTTTTGTTGGCATATTTGTTCCTTTGAGGTTTCCGGGTTTCATTGGCTACTGTTCTTACAAGTACACCAAGTCGGTTTGTAGGACATGGCCCTGTGTATTTAGGGGCTCTGCTTATGCTTTTACGCTTTTATTAGGTTTCTTTTTCCGTTGGGGAATTAAAGGAAAAACAAAAGCCAAAAGTCGCCCTATCGTACTTCATTTCTAATAACTATGAAGTGTACAATTCAAAGGCTCAAAAAAAATCGGAGAGGTCAAGTGAAAACCTGCGAAGGGCGCTTTGAGACCAAAGGGCTTTGGGTGAAAACCCGATAAGGGCGGCTCAAATTTTTGCGAAAGAGGAGGTATGTGACAATTTTGTTCTCCTGAATTAGCAAAAGGAGGAATGTTACACCTCAAACATCTACAAAGCATCGCAGATCTCCCAAACGCCTATTCACTCAAAATGATCTTGGAAGGATTCATGAGTGAAGCTCGATTGCGATATCTGGGAACCTACTTTTTCTTTTTACCCATTTTTTGTATTCTAGTAATGTTTGCTTTTGTTGATTAATCTAATCTCATTCTTCATAAATGTCATTGTTATTTCAAATCTTTGAAGCTATTTGCAATTGAAATAACGACCCATGGACCCATAATGCTTCCATAAAAGGAGTTCTGCCTATTACTCTGGAAACCTCTAAATAGCACAGGAACCTGAAATAGGATTGTTGTCTAGGAACCACCACACTTAGGGGTTGGAAACGTTCAAGGAAGAGGAGTCTAAAATCACGACTATTTCCCCAGATTCTCTGACATAGATACCAGACGAAATATTGCGTCTGTGCCGTGACCTTGACAAGCGAGCGAGCAATTACGGCCCTAAGCTTGTAAAAAGAAATCATTCTCATAACATCCCGCATTCATACAAATATCCTTCATAATATCATTGCATCTTAATTATTATGAAAAATCATCATTCTCATGACATTCTGCATTCATATAAGTGTCATCCATATCACACGTAGTCAGGAGCATTTGAGTCATTCCGACCATAGCATCCGCATCACATGGCATAAACACAAGCATATAAAATCAAGTCTACAGGATATGTCCTCAGAGGACGGTGTAGCAGTACTGGTGAAGCCATCATCCTATTACATCGACCAGCGATGGAATAGGTTGAAAGTTGTCCTATTGCCATCGACCAGCAGTGGAATAGGTTGAAGGTTGCCCTATTACCACTGACTAGCAGTGGAATAAGTTGAAGATTGCCCTATTGCCACTGACCAGCAGTGGAATAGGTCAAAAATTGTAGATCTTGTCACCCTAACCAGTGGTGGGGCAAGATCGAAGGCAAATCTTAGCTCCCTAACCAGTAGGGAACATGATTTAAGCCACCCTCCTATTGCCACTGACCAGCAGTGGAATAGGTCAAAAATTGTAGATCTTGTCGCCCTAACAAATAGTGGGGCAAGGTTAAAGGCGAATCTTGGCTCCCTAACCAGTAGGGAACATGATTTAGGCCACCCTCCTATTACCATCGACCAGCGGTGGAATAGGTCGAAGATTGTCCTATTGCCATCGACCAGCAGTGGAATAGGTTGAAGGTTATCCTATTGCCATCGACCAGCGGTGGAATAGGTTGAAGATTGTCTTATTGCCACCGACCAGCGGTGGAATAAGTTGAAGGTTGTCCTATTGCCATCGACCAGCGGTGGAATAGGTTGAAGATTGTCTTATTGCCACTGACCAGCATTGGAATAAGTTGAAGATTGCCCTATTGCCATTGACCAACAGTGGAATAGGTGGAATATTGTCTTATTGCCACTGACCAGCAGTGGAATAAGTTGAAGATTACCCTATTACCACACACCAGCAGTGGAATAGGTCAAAAATTGTAGATCTTGTCGCCCTAACCAGTAGTGGGGCAAGATCGAAGGCGGATCTTGGCTCCCTAACCAGTAGGGAACATGATTTAGGCCACCTTCCTATGTCCCTGACCAGCAGTGGAATAGGTCCAAAATTGTAGATCTTGTCTCCCTAACCAGTAGGGAGCATGGTTAAGCTTTAGTCCTATTACTGTAACTAGCAGTGGAATAGGCTGAAGACCAAAGACCTTATCTTTCTGGAGAGGCAGCGGAGCAATCCAAAATAAAACAAGTCACATCCCATTGAAGTCGCAGCAAGAGCAAATTGAAGCCACATAGCGGTGGAGTGGATCGAAGTAACAAGATGCGGTAGACTGGAATGAGGCTACATGAAGAAGAGAAGCACCAAAGAAGTCAGGACTCAGCAAGATCGGGCAAATTTGGTCCCTCTTTATGTCTTTGCTCCATTCTCGCTGCACGACAATGAGCAAAGAGGGACAGCTGTAGAGGGCCCAAATTGCCCGGGCCCAAATCAGCATCATCCCAAAAAAAAAAAAAACAAAACAAAACCCAAAAAAATAATAACCCCTAGCCCAACAAGGCCAACTTACAGATGGCCCAAAAGGCCCAAAAAATTAAAAATTTCAGATGGCTAGGGTTTCTGAAAACCCTAGCGCCGAACCAACCCCCTCTGACCTAACTGCTCCACCGCCACTGACAGAGTCGGCCACCGACCCTCCACCTGCTCCCCACACCCTGCAAGAACAAGAAGACACGGCAACAGACAACAGTGGCAGAAAAAATAAGAAATAATGTATTTTTTCTTCCAAATTCGGTTATAAAAACCCAAAAATAACAATGTAAGAGGAGGCTTTTTTTTTCTCTGAACATCAATACAAAAAAGGGAGAGATTCAAACTCGTCAAAAAAAAAATACAAAGGTTCACTCGAAAGTAGATCTGCAAACATCCAAAAAAGAAAAGACTGAAAGGTGAATTTTTTTTATTTTTTATTTTTTCATTTGGCTACTGTAAACCTTTTTAACCTATGAAAATATATCGAAAACATATATGAAAGCTGGTAAAAAAATAAAAAAATCTTACCAAATCGGAGTTTCGACTGTCAGGTACTGGTGGTGGTGATGCATTGGCAGCAAGCGGCGATCTGCCGGAGACCCCGCCAGATTCCCCCTTCTGTAGAGAGAAAAAAAAGGGAAGAATTTTTTTTTTAAAATTGACCGCCCAAATGATTTTTTTTCAGGGTTTTTGGCCTTTAAATAGCCTCCCAAAACGACTTCGTTTTGGGGGCTGGCCCTTAACCCCAAAACGACGTTGTTTTGACCTTGACCCGCGCTCGTGACCCGACCCGACCTAAGATCCACGCGTTTTTGAACGGAAGGGCTAATTGCACTTTTAGCTCTTCCGCATTTTTATTTTTTTTAAATCAGATCTTTGTTATTTTAAAATATGGCCCGAACATTTAGTCCGGTTTTCAATCTGGTCCCCCCTCATTGTGAATTTGGTAGGAAGGAATTATTATACGTGGTCCTCTATTTCCTCCGCGTGTGCAAATCGGTCCTTTTCTTTTATTTTATTTACCAATCGACCCGAACTTTGTTTTATTTATTATTTGACCCCCCGAACCTTATTTTATTCATAATTTAACTCTAAAATTCTATTTTAATTTCAATTCAATCCCTTTAGGTTAATTCGCTTTTTTTATTCTTTTATTATTAATACTATTATTGTTCTATTATTATTATTTTACTATATTACTATTATCATTATTTTTTTACTATCATTTGTTTATTATTGCTATCTATTATTATGTCTACTACTATTATTTTTATCATTTTGTTATATTACTACTACTACTATTATTATTATTATTATTATTATTATTATTATTATTATTATTATTATTATTATTATTATTATTATTATTATTTAGTATTGTTGATACTATACTATATTTACCTTTATTACATTTATTATTAATATTAATATTATGATTACTATTATTATATTTATTACTTTATTCAATTATTAATTTACTTTATTTTACCTTACTTACTTATTTATTTTTCATATATATATATATATATTATTTCCATTATCATTATTGGCATTATTTTACTACCGCTTATATATATATATTTGTTTTTCTTTTGTGTTTGTTATTTATTCCTTTTGTACTTTCTATTATTTTCATTATTTTCCTTGTTAAAATGCTATTATTTTATTATCATCCTTACTTATATGCATATGTGTATGTGTTTTTTTTTATTATTCTTTTCACATATAACATCGTGTTTTCATATTTTCACGCTACTTTTCTCGATGCCTCATTTTTATAACGACCAATATCCCGTATTAGTAATTCGAGAAAATCGAGCCCTAACTTACTGGGTTCCGGTTTCTTCTCGTCTAAAGGCTAAACAACGGGATATCTCTTTTGAGGTTGCAATTTTAAAACAAAATACTTAATCTTGAAAATTCGAAATGTCGTGCCCTAACTTACTGGATTCGACACCTAGATACTTCGAGATAAGCTTCTTTTTCTTCCAAAATAGAGGCAATATTCCTAATTTGGATTTTCGGGAAAGCAAGCCCTAACTTACTGGGTTCCGATTTCTCGTTCAACAAATGATGGAAGATCCTCTTCAAAAATAAAAATTAAGTTTTAAAAGACGAGATTAGTTTCGGGAGTCTAAAGTATTGCGCCCTAACTTACTGGACATGATGCTTTATCTCTTCGAAAATAAGAGAGTCTTAACGTCCCTTTCAATTCCCTCAAATCTTGAAAATAAAAAAAACATTGTATTTTCGAACCCTTTCAAGTTTTCAACAAATAGGACATCAATCGATCAGTTTGGTATCGATTTCAGGCGTGTCGAGGGTGCTAATCCTTCCTCGCACGTAATCGACTTCCGAACCCGTTTTCTCAAAGTTCGTGGACCAAAAAGCACTGTTTTAGTAAATTAAATGTTTTATTAAAACAAAGGTGATCCGATCACACCAAATAAAGATCGGTGGCGACTCCCTTCCTTTTCTTTTTCAAAATCGAGTCAACCGCGTCGTTTACTGTTTCACCAAAAAAAAAAAATGGTTACGACACACATCTACTAGCATGAATACATATCACTTCTTAGATATTGATGTTATACCTGTATCATAAGCTATATTTATTTTTAGCAATTAATGAGAGAAAAATGGGACAGAGTGGATACATTGTTAAAAGCTTATGATCCAACCATGCATATATTTGTCCATTCTTGCAGTTGTTGGTGCATTTACATCTGTTTGTGCATTTAAGACTTTTCAAGAATCATGCTACTGCTACCCATTGTACCTCATTGCATTATGACTTCAATGACATGTAAATTATTTTGACTATATTCATCAATATCTTGCAGTGCATTTGAACCATATGATGGAAATCTACAGCCACCATAATTATAGCTTGCTTAAAGCCTCCATGGTTGTAGGTGCAAAATAGATTTTCCAACTTAAACTAGCTCCAATTTATGTTGAAGAGGGTTGCTTGTTTTTCTTATTTAGGTATAAAATTTGTATGGATTGAAAATGTTGACAGCTTTGTTTGAGGAAAAAAGATTAGTGTTTGATGCTTTTTCCAGCTTGTATGTCATTGCTTATTGGAATATATGTGGGTTTTTAGGCCTCCAGCTAGGCTACACTGCAGTCTTCGGTTCATATTCTTCATTTCTCTTCGTTCGAACAGGTTGGTCATTACTTGTTAATAAATGCTATCGTCTCTATGATAGTTTTTCACTGGAGTTCAGCCTTTTGTAAATGCGATGGATAAAAATGGTCAACAATGGATGCAAATGCTAGTAGTATAGACTGTAAATACGAACTAACCTGGCATTTAACCTAGAAGCAGTTAAGCATTTGTAGGAAATATCTGCTATTATTGTCTTGTTTTCTTATGATATTTTCTTTTTGCATACATATGTCTCAAATAATTTGTGTTCTTTGCCATGGTTTTATCTTTCTGGCTCGTTCATTCTTGGTAGGAAACCTTGTTGCTCCTTTAATTGCCCATGCTTTTTGCAACTATATGGGATTGCCTGTGTTGTTCGTACCAAGGAAAGGTACACGATTACAACCCCATGATATTCGCATTTTCATACTATACTAGTATCCCTGGAAAATCTGCTAACATTTCATGTTCTTTATATTTTCAGGGCTAGTTAACGTGGCATTTGTAGCTGGAATGTTGTCCTTTGCTTGGCTTCTGTTCCCTTTAACACGGCCTGATTTGTACAATGACAGAACAAATAATTGCAGATGTTAGCAAGGATATTGTTTATGGAATTAAACCAATTACTTCTATGGAAGAAATGTTGTTAGTTACTTTGGTAACTATATGTAATGGTATAAGCAAATGATAAAATGCTGAAAAGCAACTGGTGTGTCTTTTTCTCATGACCTGTAATATTTCGACTGGGGTTTTTTAGACCATTCAATTGTTGTGAAATGAGGAGAAATCGAGTATTAGTATTCTACATTTATTTGACATATACCCTTTTGCAGCTGAGCCCTCTGTTTCACATTTTAGAGCTGGTATTAAGTCTCAATGTTGTAACCCATAAGAAAAATAATTTTATAATATGTTCTGGAAACTTCAGTCCGTCGTTGTAGTATAGTGGTAAGTACTCCGGCCTGTAACGCGGGTGACCCGGGTTCGATCCCAGGCAACGGTGTTTTACTTTTATTTTTTTATGGTCAAAAATCAAATTCATAGAAGCGGGAAGCCGGCGGCTCTTTCCTGGGGAAACGTCTATTCAAAACAAAACGCGCTATTAGTTTTAAAACTCATCGTAACTTTTTTTTCCGTCAAAGTATAATTTAAAAACGGAGACCTCTCTGCAAATTCCGGCAATCAGCACTGCTTTCATCTTTTAAATTAACCTTGAATTTAAAGCCATGTATCTGATCCCCTATGCTTTTTGCATATTGCTCAGCATTCAGCACTCAGGATCCAGGATTACCTCCAGAACTGAGATCGCAATTTGCAAACATTTTGCTTTCGACGTTGAGGTAATTCTTTTTTTTGTGTGTGTGAATAAATGCTCGTAGTGAACTCTTTTCTGCTCCCGCCTAAATTGTTCAAATTGATTTTTTTGCGTTTTTTACTTGAGCTCATAATTGTTTTAGGACTTAAGGTCCATTCCCACGCTTGAACTGATTATGTATTTGAGAGAATATTGAGAGAACCATTCCCAAAACTAATACTAGAGTAGATTAGATCATATGACATGAAAAAATCTGTTCTCAGGATAAGGGAGAAGCAAAGAGATTCAATGACAACTAGATCATATATCTTCCAAGATTTTGTGAATAAAAAAATTCTGTTTAAAAATGTAGTGAAAAAAAAAAAAAACATGATTAGAAAATCTTTAATCTTTCAGTATGATCATGAATAGGTAACATAGAAATTGAAATTTGATTTGATTTGCCACACCATAATTTTTTTTTTCCTTATTTAATATTATATTTGCAACGAAAAGTAAGCTTTTGACTTGTAAAATTGTGTGAAGAATACATAAATGGCAGAGGCAGACGGGTGTGTTATTTTTCAAAGCATGTTTTGATTGTGGATGATCTTGGAGGGGTTTCTAGTCTAGAGTACACTGAGTGAGTGTCGTCAGCCAATCCTTTACTGGGTCTTGTAAGGAGATTCGAGTCATCATGCACTTATTCTCCTTTTAGTTTCCAAATTGACTAATAAGCTGCGTTGGTGGACAGGGTTTGGTTGCCTCAGTGGGCAAATGCCCATAGGAAGGATCCGTAGACATTAGAGTTTGATAAGACATGCTTTATTTTTGTTATCTCAAACGTTGTGTTGATTGGTCAACCAGGAAGAGCCAAGGGACTGTGTCATGTCTCTGAGTTGATATTGTGGTTTAGCTAGCACAACCCTAATAAACCTTCATTGACTTTGTTTGACATTACCTTTGGTTAGATCCTCCCATCACTCTCTTTTCAACAGAATCTCAATGAAAAGCCCCCTTTCCAATCTTACGATATTTTGTTCTCTGTTTTTTTCTTGAAACCATGACATTATATTTTTTCTTGGCTTCTTCTTGGAGCTGCATATATTTTTCTCTGTATAAAATATTAGTAGATGTTTTTGATTCAGGTGTTGGGATTATTCCCAAAGCCCTGCCATTTGGCTTTTTTCCATGCTTAATGCTTAAAGCAGCTACTAGTTGTTGGTAGTCTAGTATGTTTTTGTGGGAGATTCTACGTCCACCTTGGATGGAAAAAAATATATATATATATATATATCTGAATAAATTTAATACCTCTATCTCTTAAGCCGATATTTAGAAAATATATATATATATATATCTGAATAAATTTAATACCTCTATCTCTTAAGCCGATATTAAGATTGAGGGTGAATAGTTGAATGTCACTTAATAACTAAACCTCAGGATTTTCAATGGTTGTTTAGGTTTTCAATGGCCAAAAATTCCATCAGTGGGAGAGTTGGTTTACATTTATAGTCCCTTTTGGATTTATTTTATTGAGGATGCTTTTACATTTATAACTTTTTTGGGTTATTTTATTCACTAAGATAATGAAATTTATTACAGAATATATAAATAAATTTATTTTACATAATAATTTAATAAATATGTAAAATAAATAATTGCATAATTGTTTAAATAAATAATAAAATATTATACATATCAATTATAACTTAACATATTTTTAATAAATTTATAAAATCAAATAATTAAAATTTCTCATTATATAGAATCTTTAGTTTAATGGTTTTAATGGTTATTTTTATTATCATCTCACTATTACAATTAAGTTTGAATCCAAACTGAAAAATAAAATCCTAAAATGTTTTATCTGAATTCTTTAAATAATAAAATTTAAAAATTTAAACAACTCAAACTCAGCAAATAAATTAAGGAAATCAAATATTAATAAAGATTGAATTGAACCAAAAGAAAGATTGAGAGAATCCAAGAAGATAAATCAGCTATGGTTTTTAATAAAGATGGAGAGATTTTAAGATCCCACTTTACATTCATAATATTTATTTTAATAATTTTCTTTTACACAAGTAAACAAATAAATAGAGGTCAGCACTTGATCAAGTCGAGTCAAATGAATAAAAAATTGATTTAGTCGAATTGATGAATCCTATTTTAACAATCAAATTTAATTTAAAATTTATTTAAATTAAATTGAATCAAGTAAAAAATTTTGAGTCGAATTAAGTTAAATTAAATTAATAACACTTATTATTTATATTTAATATTACGTCTACATAAATTAATTATTTAATTAGTCGAAAAAGTAAAATATTTGGAATTTAAAGTGGGATCTTAAAATCTCGGATTAGCTTGCATATGAGCGCGCATGTATATAAGCACCAATTATCCAAATTAATATAGGATTAATAATATTTTACAATTTAAAGGAGAAGTCAAGGATTATTTTGTTTTTGAGATTATTTTATTTTTGAGATTATTTTATTTACATTTAGAAACTATTTTATATTTTTATTTTGATAATTTTTTCACAATGAGTAATGAAAATTAAAATAAAATAATTCCGATCTTTTGAACTAATCTTAAAGAATTAATATTTAAAATTGTAAAAAAAAGTATTTTTGTATTTGTGTGAATTTAAACCAGTGTTAATTTATCTATTATTTTTAAATTTTCAGATTTTCAAAATATTATTTAGTGAAAACAATAATTTTTAAAATTTTCACATTTTTAAACAGTCCTTTTAAAAATTTCAAAAATAAGCTTTTTTAGTCTTTCTTTTTTTTTCAAAACCAAAATGAAGATTACATTGGTTTTCTAAAACCAAACGGAATTTTATTAAAAATATTATTTTGAATAGTAACATTTTTATAATAAATTATATAACAAAAGAGCTTTAACTATTTAAACAAAATTTACATAAATAAATAGGCTTCTAAGCAGAAACCATACTCGTTGATTTTGATTACTTGGAGAGCTTTGAGAAGCATAAATATATATTTAGGTATTTTTCTCGTCTCGAATCAAAATCGTATTTCCTCTACTTGCTTGCTTGCTTTCATAATACTTAAATATTCTAACAGAACAGCACCCATTATTTTTTTCCTTGTTTGTTTTTACAATCCTGAAGAAGGATTACTTGACATTTCCTCTTTTGGGTAAACCAAACGTAGTCTTTAGCAGACACTTCAACCCAATTGTGAAATAACGTATTTTAGTTCCAAAATATGTTTGATATCTATATAGTTTACAGCTTGAGTTTTGTTAATAAATCCATTTAGATTATATTGAAAATATATATTTATCAGTTTCAATACAACGAATGAAACATGGAGCTTGTGCTTCTCCAAACAAGTTTATCCAATCAGATAGAGAGTAGAACTAGAATTATGATAATATTATATTCCTTTTCTAGCAGATGGCCTGATACATCCTTCACAAATCCAAATCTTTTAACACCCCCCCCCCCTTCACAGAAGAAAATACTGAGAAAGATGGAAATAGAAAATAAGCCTGATAGAAAGATACTAGTAAACGAAGCTACTACCAGTAAATTTGGCTATGGTTTTACATTTAAAAAACAAAAAGAAAAAGAAGAAAAGACAAGGTGGGGTCATGATGAGTATCCTGCTGGATCAGGGTTTGCTAGAATTAGAAGGGTTTGGGTTAGAAGTGGAGCTGAGATTGAGGTCAGGAATAGTGTTTGCTGAATTTTTTCCCTTTGAGTTGTTGTTGGCCTTTGAGAGTTTCTGTTTCAGCTCAGATAAAAGGGCTTGATTCTCCTGGTTGAGAACCTGTGCTTTCTTCCTCAGCCTCTCATTCTCTTTCATTATGTAACAGTTCTGAAGGTACAGATTTGAGTTCAGCCTTTCCATGACCATGAAACAAATACCCTTTCTTAATCTGCCCGTAATGCCCCTGAAACCCCATTAAAAAACAGATATTAACGAATAGGATAAGGAAAAAAAAGAAAAGAAAAAAGTATTAACTCTGGTCATTTTCTTTATTGCTGCATTAATCATTTCACCACACATGGAGACAGTATTGTTATACTATTTTTAAATCCAAAGCCACCCTTATCTTAATCTAAAACACATTAATAGTATGTATACATGATATTGAACATTATTCAATGACTAAAAGGATTATGTAAAAATCCCTACTCTAACATGTGCCAAAGACAAGAAAATCGAAATGTTTGTCGAAAAATATTAGTACCAAGAACACTGATAAAATAGTAGAGAAAGCCACCCAATTTGTAGTAACTAATAGTGTAAAACAACCGGAAATTTTTTACGACAGCTTCCTCTCTATTTTGCTGTTTTGGTAGATAATAGTGGTTATCTTACAAGTAGTGTAAGAAACCAGTAACAACTACCAACAGATGAGAAACAGAGCAGGTGGATGCCAGATGACAATTGTGAGTACTAAGTTTTGGAGCAGCCCTAGCATTTAAATAGACCAAATAGCTTGTACGTAAAATAAAGGGGGGGGGTTGAAAATTAGATTAACAGCTGTCCAAGACTCTTTCGGCTGCCCATACATGAAAGAAAGGGATAAAGGTCGATAGAAGGATCGACTGCAACTTAAACTTGTTATTGACTACATTAGCATGTTATGTTTAGCCGTATAGAAATGGTTTATAATCTTTTGTATTCAAGTACAAGAATGGTTCTCTTGGTGTAAAAGAAGGGACCGAAAGTAGTTAAAAGGAAAAAAAATAAAATAAGAAATAAAAAGGAAAACAAGTTCAGAGCTGAGACATGGAAAAAGACAAAGGACCCCTGTTAAAGAAACAAATGTTGTAGGAATCCAAGGGGAGAAACATTCAAAAACTAGTGATACAAGACATTCCTCAAAATGAGATGAAATAGGAAGAAAATTCCAACATTGGGAACTTAATTGCTAGTTCTCACACAAGATAACAAAATCCCAACAGTTGGATTGGAGAAAACATCGTATGTAGGATGTCTGGTTACAAACAGAACAACAGTTTATCACCCTTGGAAAACAACTTAAACTAGTGCCCATTAGCATGGACTATGTCTACCCTTTGTTGGTGAAAGAAAAAAAATATAGATACTTGGGAAGAAAATAACAAGTCGAGGGGGAGAGAGAGAGAGAGAGGAAAAGTGGGGGCCTCAGCCCACTTTACCCTTTTCAAAAAAGATCACCTTTTCAAGGAGGTTGGTTAGGGAGCTTCGGCCGAGGAAGCTGAAATCTGGTTCGTAACAGCTAGTAGCAGTGGTTGAAAAATAAGAGGAAAAGAAGTGAAGTGAGGGACAAAGTGGAAGGAAGGAGGTGTCATATATATAGAGCAAAAGGGAGAGAGAGAGAGAGAAGGTTATGGTGTGGGAAGGGGACATGACTCTCTGGTCTGACACAACAATCATGCATTGTGTAAGCATAGAAGGCAGCTGGTTAGGGGCGAGGATTTAATGTTTTGGTTTATGTATGATGATGGTTGATGAAGGGGGGCATCATGTGAATGATGATGGAAGTGAGAAAGAAAAGGAAGGGAAGGGAAGGGAAGTCGGAACTTCCTTGTTTCTGCAAAGGGTGGAAGGGACAATTATGGGACTTTCCGGCTAGGGGGGGCTTCTAACATGATGGTGGCTAGGCCGTCACAAGATTCGCAATGATGGTTTGGATTGGTTCGAACCATCATCACCACCCTCACCCTCATCCTCCTCCCTCTTATCTTCTCTTCTCTTCTTCCTCCATCCTCCTCATCATCCATTTTGCTTTTTGATTTACTGTGGACAAATTATTTTTCGACACTTTTAATTATTTCCTTTTTCTTTCAAATATTACACCTTGGTTTGGTAACTATTGGTAATAATCATTTTTGGCCGTAATCTTTTATTTCCTTTGTTGAAATTGCCAATGGCGGTTTTTTGGTTCACTTTCAACACCCTACTCTTCTATTGTCTTCTCTACCCATCTCACTGTTGCCAACAATTATATCTACAAAATAGGGTCACATCACAAATTATGCCTACCTATACAACATAGGGGCAGATTTAGAAATACGTACTCTTTTCCCTTCCTATCCACTTTAATTCTTACCACTAATTTGTTATACATACGAATCCGAGTTGTATTTTATTACTCTTTTATCTTAAATATCAATTAATACATATTCTTTTAAAAATTACCTATCTATTTATGCTTCGCTTCGCTTCAGTATTATTAATTTTAACCATTTTTCAGTAAAACGAAAAATATATATATACTTATTTTGTAGAGTTTACTCTTCTTTTAATATAATTTTAATATGTTATGATAAACTATTTTAATATTTATATAAAAAATAAAATTTTCCTTATACTAATATGCTAAGTAACCAAATGAGAGATTAAAATATTATTTTATCAAATTAAAAGAATAATTTTATAATTTATTTTTAAAAATTTATCTTCATAATATCATTATTTTTGAAAAATAGCATAATAATTTTATTTGGGTGTAATTATATATATTTATAATATATTTAAATAATTATTAAGGAGTTAAAAGTTAATAGAATTATACTATATAATGTGTTATTAAAATGTGAGTAAACTCTTTAGTCAAACACATTTAAAAATTAGAATATTTTTTATAATTATAAAATGTAATTATTTACTGTGTCCAAATACGCCAAATAGCAAGTAATACTTTTCTTTGATTATTTATATTTTTATATTATGGGCTTTTACTCCAACTAAATGACGACATTACCCCCATGCATATTTGGTTTGTTTTACACCGTTGATGACGATGTTTTTCTTCTTTTACGTTATTATAATCATAGCTTCATAAGTTAAGCATATTTTTTGGCCAATATTTAAGGTGAACTTTGAAATAATAATGGAAAGTTTTTGTTAAAAAGAAAAGTTGGGCCAGCCTCAACATTTCATGTGTTATAAATGAGTACCTTAACGTGAAACATCATAGTTGACAGATGGGTTTTTTGGATGGGTGTATGGGTAAAATCGTCAATTCTTCACTCACCCCTCGTGTAGCTCGTTCACTTTGTGTGTTAACTTGAGCTTTGCTTATTACAAATGTAATAATTATGGCTTTGGATTCAATTGGCTGATTGCAGCATTAATTACTCCTTTACCCTTATCTACTGATTTCCCATCCTTCCAATGATGAAAATCTTCGACGCCGTTTCAGGATTAAGTGGACCATAATAATAAGGGAGTACTTCTATATGTGCTTTCTAAAGTAAGTTGATAGATTTTTTTTTTTTTTTAATTTTGATATATACCGCTAGTAATTCATTTATTTCTAAGTCAAATATGTTCACATATTCCGATTAAGAAATCCCTTTAAAGGTAAGTAAATTGTAAAACATATATATTAAGCAAAATTGGAAAAGTTAATTTTGTCATCCACAATTAAGCAAAGAAATAACAAATGTGTTGGGTTAGTTAGGTTTTCTTTATATTCTTATCATGTATTTCAGTATTCACGCATTAATAATTAATTTTACTTAGATATATGTATCATGTTATTTTAAGTTATATTATATGTTTCATTATTTTTATTCTGTCATGTCTCAATTTATTGTATATTTATGTTTGTATTATATTTGTTATTGTGTTATTTTTCTGCATTAAGAGTATTATAAATTTGTAATGTTTTGTTCCCACACTAATAATTTGTTTCATGTAGATTTTAGTAATTTCATGCCTATGTTTGTGTTAAATTGTACATAGTAGAATAACTTTTATGTTTTGGTTGGGTCTCCATGTTTTGCATAATTAATCATAGTAATTCAATTTATTAAAATATATATTCATTGTTATCTTCTTCTTTTTTATGTTATAAGTATTATAGATTTATGTAATTTTTACACAATAGTATTTCATTTTATTTAGAATTTAAGAGATTTAAGTAAGGAGGACATTAAGGGTAAGCAAGGTTCTTGGCCTCAAAAATATTGAATTATTAGAGTTTTTCTATACCATAAAGTTATAAATTAATATAATGATAAAATTTATATTTTAGTTTCTAAAATTTATAATTCAATATTAACCCCACAAAAATGATGATATATTATTTCAATCCTCAAAATATAAAATTATAATTTAGTTCAATAATAAAATTACAATTTAATCCTTTTAAAATTTTATAATTCAATTTTGATCTTCTACAAAAGTTTTTTGCTTTGTCCCTGTATTCAAACACTCGTGTAGCATACAACGCATTTTTAGAGACTTGTATTTTAATTATTCTTTTATTTTATCATGTACCTAGTTTTGTGGTCATTCAATTTTAATTTTAAATTCATTTACTTCATAAACATATTATATATATTGATACAAATTTTAAATTATCAATAATCACAATACTATAACTAGAGGATGTTACACGTTTAAATATGTTTAAATTTAAGTTTTTAAAATATTATTAAGTTAAGAATCGATTGATATCTATTATGTATATTAATATAAATATTATATTTTAAATTAAGTTTTAAGCAAATGAAGGGCATATTCTAATAAATATTAAAGTATTAATTAGGTAGCACTAATCCAAATATGTCAAGAATATTTTTATTTAGGAAGGATTGCAATCCCTTATTAACTAGATTCTACACTAATCAGATCCAATAAAAGTTAAAAATGTAATTATATAATTAGGGCTCAAATGCTAAAAAAATTGTAAAATAATTAAAATTTTAATTAAGTTTTTAACCAAAATTGTAATAAATTAAGTTCTTAATCAAAAGTTAAAAATTAATTAAGTCCTTCAAGCATAATTTTCAGTTGAAGCCTTTTATGGGACGTTAAGCGTTGATTTCGGAGTTGACTTGGAAAAAATGATTTGGGTGGAAAAATTCTGGCATAGATGACTTATTTTTTAAATTTTGTTTATAAAGGCTTAATTGGTTTTTAATTATTTAATCCTAAAAATTAAAATTATAATAAATTTAGAAAATGTAAAAATTTATATATTATAAAATACTATGAAAAATATTTAAAATTATAGACAAATATATAAAATTATAATAGCCATAATAAATTTTATAAAACATTAAATTATAAAATATTATTGATATATTATGCAAAATAAAGAATTGTAAAATTAAAGAAAAAATAGTATTTAATTCTTAAATGAATTGGCTTTAGTTTAAACCCTATAAATGAAAAAAAAAATTTAAATTATTTTTAATATTAAATATGTTACTCTAGATCGAATCCATATAACTATAATTTTTTTATTTCTCATGTTTCTATTATAGAAAAATAATTACCGAACATGTTTCATGCTTTTATTATTGGAAATAAATTTTATTTTTATTTATCAGATGCGTTTTCAATTTAAAAATAAGAAATAAAAATTGTTCTTGGAAAATGAAATAGAAAATATTTTCAAAAACTAAAGAGAGACTAGTTGGGTTTTGTTTTTTTTTTTTTTTTATTCTACGAGGATTTTCTAACATTTAAGCCTATAATTAAGTTTATGCTATATGTCTTAAATTAGGTGTTATTTGATAAAAAAGTGTTGAAAAATTAAATATTAAAATTTAAGTATTAAATTTAATTTTATCAAATTTGTTTGATATATTACTTAAAATTAGTTATAGAATATAATTAGATTGTTTCATAAATATAGATTTTAAAAATTATATTCTACTTTTTATTTTTAATTTTAAACATTCCACCTTATTTTAACACAATAGTCAAATTTTAAATGTAAAATTTTTATATGACAATATAATATTTATATAAATTAATTAATATTGAATTAATTAAAAATTCATTAAGTAATAAGTAGATTTTATCTACTTATTATTTTCTACACTTTTGTTATTTAAAATTCTATTGGATTATTTTTATTTTGAATTATCAAATATATGTAAAAAAATTAAATCATTAAAAACATTAAATTTCAATTGATTTAATCTTTTCAACAAGTTATCAAATAAGACTTTAATTAATATTCTTGAACTGAAAGAAATGTTTGGCAAAGTCATATTATTTTTGGATGGATTAGGGTTGGATTTAGGTATCTTTAACTTTTTATAATTGAATTGACGATGTTTAATTAATTTCAAATTATTAAACTTCTAAATAAAATAAAATAAAATTTCTATTAATGGAGTTATATATATATATATAAAAGCTGAATTTAAACAGGAAAAAAATCGAATTTGGATTAATTAGAAACTAGTATAGCTTTAATGAGCTATTAGCATTGAACATAGGTAGAAATGCAAGATGTGGTGGTACAAGCACAAAGCCAAATCTACTATTCAAACCATATGATGCAGTCAACCAACAGCCATAGGGGGGGTGGGAGGGGGGACAAAAGAGGTCTGCCCAAAGACAATGTGTAAAATTGGCTACACTGCTAGAGTTTTTAAGTCTGTTTCTGAAACACCCAATGATGGCAAACCCCCCATAATAATTGTCACACTCCCCCCCTCCCCCCTTCCCTTTTTAATTATCCCTTTAATACCTCCTTAATATTTTATATTGCTGTAATTTAGAATGCCCCCTCCCCTCTCGCTTGGCAAATCTCAAGTGATTTGCATTATGTGCTTCAAAATTTTTCGTAAATAAAATACATTAATTTTACTGATTCAATCACAACTAGGATGTTCATATTTTAATTTTAGTTTAATTCTTAGAATGCATTAAGTTGTTTAAAAAATACCCTAAATTAAGTGGTTAGTGGAAATTAATATAGAAAAGGAGGAGAGGTGGTTTTATATAGCTTTTAGAACTGTGCAGATATGATTGGGGCAGTATTGAAATGCTTCACCTACACACGTGAAAGATATAAAAATCTTTTCTTTTTATTTTAAATCATGGCCTCATTTCTCTTTTCATTTTCTTGCATGATGATTTTCTATTTTTCTCTTGTGCCTTTATTTTATTTTATTTTCTCTCTAAAATTTCATATTCTCTTTAATTATTAGATGCTATATTATCAAATTTCAAAATAACCAAACCCATAAATTATTAAAATATATTAATACTAATTGTGAACAAATCAACATCCCTTGAATCAAAATCCAAAATTTGTGATCATAAGTTAAATGCCCCATAAGTAAAGGAAGGTTTTCAATAATTGAAAATCCTTTATTTTTTATTTTTTGTATTGAATATATAAAGAATAAGAAATCATTTTTGTTGTAATAAAATGGGTTAATTTAAGGAAGCCCCATGGCCATGGGGGCATGACCTCATCAAACTTTTTAAAGTCCTTGAAGGAAATTTCAACTTTTCTGAGGTCATAGTTAATGATATCTCATGATTTCAATCCCCTGCATGGCTAATGATGAAAATTTCAACATTATCATGGTTAGCAACTGCATCCAACCCTACACGTGACCTTAGCCTTGAGGGTTTTCTCCCATACATTTAAAAACTTTAGAGTGCAAGATTTTAGGGACCACTTAGTGTTAAAAAGCAGCGATGTACAACCCAAAATCTTCTTCATCATACACACACAGACAAAGGGTTTAGTAGTGAGCAGTGGGCTTTTTAGTTTACAATTCCTTCTTTTCTTTTGAGATTCTAAAATATTAAAACCCAACATCATCTTCTTTCAAACAGAATTTGTATTTTCTTTTTTTCTCTCTCTAAATTTGCTGCTTTGCCCCTTCCTAAACCCCACAAAATCCAATCCAAAGAAGCAAATTTTTATGCTATAACTCTTTCTACTTTTTCGTAAATTTAAAATCTAATCCCTATAAATTTAGTTTCGCTACTTTTTAGATTTTAAAATTCAAGTTTAATTATTAACATTATTGAATTTTTTGTTAAATTTTTTTGTGACATTTTAAAATAAAAAAATTTACTTAGTAGTCATGTAACTAAAAAAATTATATTGTAATGAACATGAACATAACAAAAGAATTTCAACGATGTTAGCAATTTGACTTGAATTTTAAAATCTAAAAATAAAAGTACTAAATATATAAAAATCAAAATATATAGACTAAATTTTAAATTTATAAAAAATATATAAAACTTATAACATATTAAAACCTTTTTTTTTTATTTTATACATGGAGAAAAAAAATCTAAGAAGGGCTGGACTAAATGATTAAAGCCCAAACCAATTGCGTGCTTATACTTCATACCTTTTTTAGGTTAGGGTTCATCTCAGATTCATTTCACACTACTTTTTTTTTTTCTTTTTTAAAGAAAAAGTAAGTATAAATTTTCTTTATCATTCATAATAAAATCTTGAAATTTTTATATTACGTGAATACGGAGTAGCTAAGATGATTCAATTTTATGTATTGTTGATAAATAATAATTTGAGTTAGATTTGTTTAAAGTATTATGTACAGGAGTGAATTTAAGAAAGAAGGAATTGAATTATAAATTTTAAAAATATTAAAATATAATTTTATCAAACATAATCTCTTTTTTCTTTGTTGAAACCAAATTATAGTTTTATCATATATAAATTATAAAGAGATAAAATTGCAATTGCACATCTTGGGTCTGTCCCATTGCATTCCTTGAGTTGCCAAATTAATGTAAAGAAATGTTATAATAGTTGCAAATTGTAGTCCTCCCCTGCAGCGGAAAACAAATTAATGAATTGAGCGATGTGCCAAAAATGTAGTAGTTCACATCATAGGCATAGCTAAAGAAACAAGAAAAGCACCAAATTTGACTTTTAAAGAACATCATTATGAATCCAAAAGATTAGTGCCTAATATTTAGGAGGCATGCTAAGAAATCGTTTTTAATTTACCTTGGGCAAAATTATTTCAATCTACTGATGAATCCCTCTATTTGGATAAGCAAAACACCAATGTTTGGTCACAAACCCCCTTTTCTTTATTTATTTATTTTAATCAAACATAAAGTAAGTATTTTCATTACTTATTAATCATGCAACAAGAATTCTTTAATTAAAGTTTTGTTGCCTTCACCTTTCAACACTGGAAAATCTCTTCTTCCACTGCCATCATTACCCTTCATCTTGTCTACTTGCAAACTTACTCTTAAATTCCATCAATCAAATTAAAAGTTAATGACTAAGCTGACAATTGCATATTTATAATAGAAAAAATAAAACAAACAAGTAGTAATATTATACGTTCAATCCAACAAATTGAATTTGATTTGATTTAGACTATAGTACTAGCCATGGTGTTGGGTCTTTTATGACTTGATTTTGATATCAAGTAAGGAGCCTTCTAAGTTGGCTTCCATTGTTGAAGGCTTAAAATTGAATGCTTGAAACTGTTTATGATCCACATGTCCAAAGAAAGTTGTCATTTTCTTTATATGGATTGTTGGGCTGATCCACTATACTACGCACATCATTCAGGACTGCTCCTGTAACCCTAATAATTGTGTAGGAAAAAGGGTCTCTTTTCTAATCCTTTTAATTTGTAATGTTTTTAAGATGATTAAATCTTAAAATTATGCATCAACTTTGATTTAATATGTAATTTGTTACATTAACTTTGATTTGGTATAATTATACAAATGAAACTTTGATTGTGAATCAAATGTATACATGAAACTTTTATCTTGTGTACATATTTAAAGATGTAAATACATCAACTGTACATATTTAAAGATATAAATATATCAACTTATTTATATATTTGATAAATATAATAATTTGTGTATGCAATTTGTAAACATTATGGTTCTATAATGATAATTGTGTAAGTGATTTGTGAAAATTAAATCAAATGAAAATCTCATGTATAAAAATGCACAAAACCAATGTTCATGTATAACAATGTACATTTGTTTAAAGTTGAAGTATAATTTTGATATTTATCCCTTTAAAATTAATAAAACTTTTTTTTCCCCCTTGAGCGATTGGCTGGGTGCATTCCTTGTGCCTCAGCAAATCGCATTGTTACTTGAGACCTAACTTGTGGCTTGTTTGTCCTTAGATAAGTTATTTAAATTGTTGTCTAACATATGTGAAACCATCTATTCAAGGGTCACATTGGCTACCAAACGAGTAAACAAAGCTTGTTATTTAGAAGAAGGTGATGCTGCGAGGTTGTGGGTTAGAAGACTACCAAAGAATTGAAGAGCTTGAGGCTACATTGGATGCTTTAAAAGCTCATATGGTCATGAGTAATCGAGTGCGAGAGATCAACATAACCTAATGAGAGTTATTTGTAAGGGTGACTTTGGTTCGATCCAATTGGTTTATTTTAGATTTTTAAACTATTTGTTCAATCCAATTTGGTTCTTAGCTTTCAAATGCTTTTTTTTAGTTTTAGGGTTTAAAATTTATTTTGGGAAAACAATGTTTATTTTATGGCTTTTAGACATTATTTGGTAAAATTTGAAAATATTTTCATAAATATTCTTAAAAATATTTTTTAGTAAATAAAGAATGATTAATAACTCATGTATTGTATTTATTTTTCAAAAATAATTTATATAGACTTTTAAAGTTACTTTTACTCTTTTAAATATAAAATATTATTTTTACATCATTGAATAATTAAATTAATTATCAACTAAATAAAAATAGAGTTCAATTCAATTTGGTAGCTACTATTTGTTTAACTTGTATTCCAAAGGTTCAAACACTTTGGTTTAGAATCGATTTTCAATTTCTAACTTTTTCTTGCTAGCCTTAGCTATTTGATGCCAGGAACCACTAAGGCGATGAAACAAGGGATGTTAAAACCATCATCCAACGAGAGTTTGAAGAGTTCAAGGCTCACGTTAGTGTGCTTCAAATGGTCATGAGTAGGGCGAGTTTTAGCTCAATGGACAAGGCAAAAGGGCTAAGGTGCTAAAGCTAAGAAGCTACAAAAGGGCAAGGGATGCCAAAGAGCTTGAGAACTTTTTGTTCAATATGGCACAATATTTCAAGGTAGTGCCACTAATTCAATGGAAGACGAAGCGACCATGACCTCAATTTATCTAGCGAGTAATGCAAAGTTGAGGTAGCATTTGAAGTTCATCAATGACAAATGCCACATCAAAACTTAGGGTGATAAAATTCAAGAGTTAAAGAGTCAATTCATCCCTGAAAATATGGAATACATGGTAGCACGGAAGCTGATAGAGATGGTTCAAATAAGGACGATATGTGAGTATGTGAGGGGCTTTTCTACCTAGATGTTGGACATCAGGGACATGCTAAAGAAAGAATATCACTGGTAGAGATGCAAGAGTCATAAGAACCTTTTGGAAAGAGCTCTTCAAGATCCTAAGGTTTCACTTGAATATCTCATCCAACTATCATCCATAAATTGATGGTAAGACAAAACTGTTTAATAGGTTATTAGAAGAGTAATTGAGGCACTCTGTAGAAACAAACTAGAGGAACTGGCTTACATTCCTAGATATAGCCCAACTTTGCTTCAACGGGTAAATTAAGGATATGGATGAGTATGAGATTGATACGATGTGGTACAGGTATGTACATGAACCGTATAAGCTTTGAATCGAAGAAACTTGTGTAGTATACATCTAATCTTGTGATTTAAAATGTGATAGTTTATGTATTTATATAAGTTGTATATTAATATGTTCAATTGTTGAATTGTATATTTTTGGTAAGTTAAGTTTATTAACATACGAGCTTACTAAGCTTTATAGCTTACTTTGTTTAATTTTCGTGTTTTATAGTGAAATCAAAGCTAACTTGGATTTGGGTTTGTCGGAGACTTCATCACACTATCTAACTATCACTTTGGTACTTTTGAACTTAAGTATTTTGAGTATATGGCATGTATAGGGACTTTGGTCATTTTGGTATATGTGTTGTTAATGAATTTAGTCTTTTGAAATGGCTTGTAAATATTAAGAGTTTGGTTTTGTATATAGCCATAAGAGTTTTCTTAGTTTGGTTGGGTTGGTTGTGTATACATAAGTACATATGGTTTTGGTTATGTGTTTGATGATGGATATGTAATGCTTGTTGATAATAGGTATTGTGGAAGTCAAATGGTTGATGATTTGAGAATTTGTATGCTTGTAAATTTAGGCAAATTAATGCATATTTGAAAGTGTCTATTTAGTTAAGTTGAGAATGTGAATTTGGTATAAAATGGAATAGCATATTGTAGTATATGTGTGCCTTGTTGTTGTTGGTATTGAAATGGTTTGATTTATGCTTGGTTGAGATTAGATGAATGCCTACATATGCTATCTTTTGGTGCCAATTGGGTTGGTTTAGGTGTGTACAAGTTTGAGTGGCAAAATGGCTTGGTAAATAGCCTATTTTTGTCCACACGGGTAGAGACATGGGCGTGTGTCTCAACCGTGTGTGACACACGGTTAGGTTACACGGCCGTGTGTCCCCTGGTGTTGAATTAAAAATCAAGTTAGTATGCTCCACATGGCCTAGCACACGAGCGTGTGATTGGTCGTGTGGCCTCAATCAGTATTTCCTACAGGTTTGGCACGACCTAGTACAATGGCGTGCGTGGCCATTTTTAGGGCACACGGGTGTGTGTGTTGGTCGTGTGACCCAAGTTAGAGAGTTACACGGGGTCAGACATAGGCTGGAGCACGACCATGTGATCCCATTTCTAATGTCCACACGGCCTGTGACACGGGCGTGTGTCCCTTGTATTTTGCAAAATTTTCTAAGTGTTCCTGTAACAGCCCAATTTTGACCCTAATCAGAATAGTGGTTTGAGACCACAAATTTGAGTCTAAAAATATTTTTAAAATTATTTTTCGTGTTTATTATGTGTGAATTTGTTTGTGTTAAATTTTCGTGACTTAATTTTGTCGTTTAGGTGTCCGATTAAATAAAAGGACTTAATCGCGTAAAATATAAAAGTTACAAATTAAAGTGTAAAGTGGCAATTTGATAGTGGATTTATAATATGGGGTCCTTAAAGGACAATTAGCCCATTTAAAAGATAGTGGACGGTACATGGTCAATAATGGCCTTGGAAATTATGTTATAAAATATTATTATTAAAGGTTAATAAAGTAAATTAGTAATAAACAAATATAAGTTAAAATAAAACATGACAAACATGTTATCATCTTTATTTTTATCTAGCCAAAAATCATAAAGAAGAGAAGAAACAAAACCTAACATTCGGCCAAGGAGAAAAATTGTGATTCAAGGTTAGTTTTTGTTCGGTTGTCGATAATTTTTACGTTTTTGAGATCATTGCTTGTGGTACTTCAAAACCCATGTCTCAATTTGTGATTTTGATGATGATTTTGTATTTTTCCATTGATGATACCTTGAGGTTTTAGATGTTTGATGATGAAATATGAAATATATGTGTTAGATTAACAAGTTTTGTCTTTGAATTTTTGATGAATTTGAGTAATTTAGACTAAATTGCAAAAATAAATTTTTGAGGGACTAAAATGTGAAATAAATAAAATGTGTGGGCTTGTATGGACTCTAGGAAGATTCGTCCCTTGAGTAGTGTAGTCAAATTTTGTGTATTTTGTGTTTTGTGTAAAGAGGACTAAATTGTAAAAAGTGTGAAATGTTAGTGGCAAAATTATAATTTTCCCATTTATGAGTTTTTAGGCTAAATTGAATAAAATGGTGTTTAAAAAAGCTTAATTTGAATATGTTTAGATCAAGAATTAAAGAAATCAGAATTGGATCGGGAAAAGATAAAAGTGGTCGAATAGCCGATTTAACAGTAGAAGACGTCCAATGTAAGTCAATAAGGATTTAAATGTTGATAAATCAATGAGTATATATTTGTTATGAAATGATTTAAATTATTTGAATTTTAATTGCATATGGCCGAATGTGGGTGTGACTAATTGGCTAAATTCCGAGCTTGATTCGATTGAGATTCGATGTCCGTAAGACCCGTACGAACCTTAGGAATAGATAGGATACATATGTCATGACATAGGATATCCGATATGTGTTATCATGTAAGACCACGTTTGGGACGTTGGCATCGACTTGTGTTTTCGTGTAAGATCATGTCTGGGACATTGGAATCGTATTTGATTTGTGTAAGACCCTGTCTGGGACAGTGGCATCGATATGTGATTACATGTAAGACCACGTCTGGGACGTTGGCATTGTACGAGTTTCTGACTATCCGCGTATCCTTTTGAATTCCGAATAGTTCAATGGGCATATGTAAGTGAAGGCCAATGTGAAATTCGAATTAAAAGAACTCAGGTACGTACGTAAACTGTGATATGAAAAGTAAGTTAAATGTTTATTTCATTGTATAAGATCTAATGTATGAGCATGAGAACTTTGTATATGTTTCAACTTTGATGAATTCAGCCAAAATTGATTAGATGCATTTTTATATGGAAACTTTAGTATGTACTTGTGGATGTGGATCATTTAACTAATCGAAACAACTTTACATATTTGATTTAGCTTACCTCGGACGTCGTCTACTGTTAAATCGGCTATTTGACCACTTTTGTCTTTTCCCGATCCAAGTCTGATTTCTTTAATTCTTGATTTAAAAATATTCAAATTAAGCTTATTTAAACACCATTTTATTCAATTTAGCCTAAAAACTCATAAATGGGAAAATTATAATTTTCCCTTAACATTTCACACTTTTTACAATTTAGTCCTTTTTGCACAAAACACAAAATACACAAAATTTGACTACACTACTCAAGGGATGAATCTTCCTAGTGTCCATACAAGCCCACACATTTCATTTATTTCACATTTTAGTCCCTCAAAAATTTATTTTTGCAATTTAGTCTAAATTACTCAAATTCATCAAAAATTCAAAGACAAAACTTGTTAATCTAACACATATATTTCATATTTTATCATCAAACATCTAAAACCTCAAGGTATCATCAATGGAAAAATACAAAATCATCATCAAAATCACAAATTGAGACATGGGTTTTGAAGTACACAAAGCAACGATCTCAAAAGCGTAAAATTATCGAGAACCAAACAAAACTAACCTTGAATCACAATTTTCTCCTTGGCGGATGTTAGGTTTTGTTTCTTCTTCTTTATGATTTTGGCTAGATAAAATAAAGATGACAACATGTTTGTCATGTTTTATTTTAACTTATATTTGTTTATTACTAATTTACTTTATTAACCTTTAATAATAATATTTTATAACATAATTCCCAAGGCCATTATTGACCATGTACCGTCCACTATCTTTTAAATGGGCTAATTGTCCTTTAAGGACCCCATATTATAAAGCCACTATCAAATTGGCACTTTCCACTTTAATTTGTAACTTTTATATTTTACGCGATTGAGTCCTTTTATTTAATCGGACACCTAAACAACAAAATTAAGTCACGAAAATTTAACACAAACAAATTCACACATAATAAACATGAAAATATTTTTGAAAATATTTTTTAGACTCAGATTTGTGGTCCTGAAATCACTATTTCGATTAGGGTCAAAATTGGGCTGTTACAACTCTCCCCCCTTAGGGATTTTCGTCCCCGAAAATCTTACCGGTAAATAGGTTTGGATAAAGTTCTTTCATTGTATTCTCTGACTCCCAAGTTGCCTCTTCAACTCCGTGCTTTTTCCACTGTACTTTGTCTAACGAAATTTTCTTATTTCTCAATTCTTTAATCTCATGAGCAAGAATACAATCGGTTCCTCTTCATATGTCATATCAGACTGAATCTCAACCTCTGTCGGATCAATCACATGTGAAGGATCGGATCGGTATCTACAAAGCATCGAAACATGAAATACATTATGGATCTTTTCTAACTTAGGTGACAACTGCAATCTATAAGCAACTGGCCCGATACGCTCTATGATCTTATACGGCCCAATGGATCTCGGACTCAACTTGCCTTTATGAAACACCCCACACCCGGCCCACGAGAATGGACCGGATCTGGTATGTTTCTAAAGTAAACCGATCTCAAAAACTTTCGTTACTTAGAGAAAATTGTAGAGTTTTAGAAAAAACCATTATTTTGAGTTGGGCTTAGATTGAAAACCCATTTATTTAATCTTGTAAATCCAATTTAATGTAACATGTTCAAAATAGTTCTTAGCAAAATATTAAAAGGTAAAGAAAGAAGGAAAAAAAACAAAGAATAATCCACTTGGGCCTTATGGCCTTATTACATCAAGTAGACCCAAAATAAAATTTAAAAGTATTGAAATTAAATAAAGTCCAAATTAAGAATAAATTCTTCAATTGATGCATGGCCTCCTCATGATCTAGGCAGATTCAAATCACTTGCTCATCACACGAAAAATAATTCCAACAATGGGGTGAGTCAACAGACTCAATGTGCACACAATACTATCATTCAATAAATCGAGGCATTCATGTTCAAATCATCAATCCATATATAATAATTATGATGCAACCCAAACCCAAAACCTATGCCATCCGCTACTCTCCACCGTACCAACCAACACACCGTAGGACTACTAAGTCAACCCTCCATCCGCTACTCTCCACGTTGTGTCATTAGACACTATTGTAACCGAAGTTACCAAAATTTCGCAATGTGGTAGTAGTCGACATATTTACATAATGTGATAGTAGTCAACATTTTTAGTGGGTGAGACCAAGTCAACACTGTTCTCCCCTTTCACATAAATCCAGAATGCCCAAAACATATATACATTTATAGCATAATTTAATTTCATGTTCATATTCTTATATTCGCATGTTATTAAATAACATTTTCACAATCCTATCAAGTAGGAAGCGTGCCTTGGTACTTTTTGCCACATGTGTGGTACATAGCCACATTCATATTATTTTTCATATCATATATTAAAATACTTAGCCATAATATATCGAAGAATAGTAAGGGTACACACCTTTTTCGCTTAATAGGTTCCTTGATATCTCGAGAATCCAGATCTAATTTTTAGATCATTAATCCTATATTCGCCCATCCATTAACACACATTAATAAACCCTTTTAAACAAAACCAAATCCTAGTAGGATTTGTAAAAAAGCTTACCTTAGCCGATTGGGTATTTACACAAATCAAAACTTCGCTTTTCCTTTACTAATGGTTCTACCAACCTTAAAACTTCACAAAGGTTAGTTTTGACTTTTGAAAAATTAAGAATTAATTTAGATGATCTCACCACCATTGGCGAATGTTTAGAGGCTTACCTTATAGATTTCCAAATCCGAAAGTTCCCTTTTGTCTTGAATATCCGTCGAAATTCCTAAAATTCACATGTTAGATCCGATCTAACTTTAATAAGTAAGAAGTTGGCCTTTGGCCGATTGTACCTCACCTTAAATCCTTGATTTTGAAATCCGAAACTCTCCCTTTTCATTCGGCCATGAGACATAGAAAAGGTTATTTCCTTGTTCTTGATTAAAAGATTTTAGAAGAACAAAAGTTAATTGTTCTTACCTTAGATCCTTGCTTTTTGTAATTGATGATGGTAGAAATCTAAGGAATCATGGTGGATTGACCATGAACAAGAATGGAATTAGTACCTTGATTTTGGTAAAAGAAAAGAATAGAAGTTGACTAATCCACAGATCTTACCTCTTTTGATGTTGTGGATGATTCCTCTTCTGCTTAGAATCAATAAGGATTGAATTTTGATAGTAGAACCAGGAAGAAAATAGCAAAAAGAGGATGGTTTCTTGCTTAGGAGAATTGACAATGAGAGGGAAAGTGAGAGCAAAGTTTGACAAAGTTGATGAATGAGAGAAAGTCTCTCTTTTCTTCTTTTAAGCTGAGCTGCTAGACCAAGAGTCCAAAACTTGGCCACTACTCCTTTACAAGTGATAATATTCTCATTTAATTATCACTTTAAAATAACCTTTAATCCATCCTTTAATTCCTTATTTATCTTGTAAAATAAATCCTCTATTTATCACTTTAATTTGACAAGTTTAACGAAAATAAAACTCTCCCTTCCACACATGCATGTGCCGTCCATCTAGCCTTGGAAAACAAAATTAAACTTTCAAAAAAATGCTTTCCAAGTGACTCGAACTCATGCCATTCCATAAACCCTAAGTGACACTTGAGCCACTTTTCCAAGCTCGATTGTATGTCAAAATTCACCATCTTTTTCTTTTAAGGCCCTCTTGCCCTTATCTCCTATTTTGGGCTTTGAATTTTGTCATTAGGCCTTATTTCTAAGTTTCCTAAAATTTTCAGTGCACTCGTAACTTGCCATTTTCCTTACATCCTCGGGTTTCCAAAATGTTTAGGTTTCCAAAATGTCTAAGTTTCCAAAATGTTCAAGTTTCCTAAATGTTCAAGTTTCCTAAATGTTCAAGTTTCCAAAATGTTCGGGTTTCAAAATGTCTAAGTTTCCAAAATGTCTAAGTTTCCAAAATGTCTAGGTCTCCAAAATGTCTAGGTTTCCAAAATGTTCATTTCCATTTCCATTTTCATTTCCATTTCCATGCATTTCTAGATTTCCAAAAGTATCAAAATTTTATTCATAGTACTTGAAACTTGTCATTTCATACAATTAAGCGGAAATGCATAGGCCCTATTTAGGATGTTCAGTTCTACCCCTTAAACAAAATTTCGTCCCGAAATTTCCTAACTAAAATAGTTGAGGGTATTCTTTGTCTCATCGCCTCTTACGCTCCACGAAGCTTCTTACATTCCATGATTGCGCCATAGCACCTTGACTAGAGGCATCTTCTTTCGTAGTACTTTCACATCACGTTCCAAGATCGAATTGGTTCCTCCTCGTATGATAAGTCGGCCTTAGTTCCACTTCTTCAGCCGGTACCACATGGGATGGATCCGATCGATAGCGACGTAACATGGACACATGAAATCGTCATGCATTTCTTTGCAATTCGGTGGCAACTCTAATTGGTATGCCACAGTGCCCAACTCGCTTGATGCTTGATAAGGCCCTATAAATCTTGGGCTTAGCTTTCCTTTCGGCCAAACCTCATTACCTTCTTCCAAGGTGAGACTTTCGGGAACACTTGATCTCTACTTCAAACTCTATTTCCTTCCGCTTAAGGTCTGCGTCGACTTTTGCCTATCGAGGCTTCCTTCAGCCGTGCAGAATTAACTCAACCTTCTCTTGGTTTACGCCACCAACTCTGGACCCAAAACTCGGCGTTCTCTAACTCGGTCCAACAAGTAGGTGTTCTACACTTCCTTCCATACAATGCCTCGTATGGTGCCATCCAGAATCTTTGGCTTGATAGCTATTGTTATAGGCGAATTCAGCTAAGGGCAAGTAATCTTCCCAACTTCCTCGAAATTCCATTACGACCTCTCAACATATCCTCCAACACTTGTATAACTTTCGTTCGGTGCCCGATCGATTGTGGATGAAAAAGTAGTGAAGTCTAGCTTAGTGCCTAAAGCTAGATGAAGTGCTTTCAAAATCGTGATGTAAACCTTGGGTCTCTATCGGAGATGATCGACTTGATACTCCATGTAATCTCACAATTTCCGCCACATACAACCTAGCCAACTTAAGAGAATAATCCTTTACGCGGAGATAAAGTGTGCGGACTTGGTCAAGCGGTCCACTATTACCCATACCGAGTCCTTCTTAGTAGGCGTAAGGGAAGCCCACTAACTTGAAGTCCATGGTAATTCTTTCCCACTTCCATTGGGGAATTTCGATTGGTTGGAGCAATCTGATGGAACTTGGTGTCACGCCTTAACTTGGCGACCGTCAAACATTTCCCACGAATTGATCACTTCGCGCTTGGTCAGGACCGAAATTGTTCCTTAGATCTCTATCTGACTTGATGCCTCCGGGATGCATGGCATAGGGGCTACCATCGCCTCCAGAAGAATCTTTTGTCTCAACTCCTTATTCTTGACATACAAACTTTACCCTTATAGCACAATACTCCTCATTATTGACATCATATTCCTCTAATCCCCCTTTGCGTGCTTTGCGCAACTTAATACTTAAGTCATCATCGATAGCTGTCCTCCTTCACTTCAGCAGCCATGTAGGCCTTACTTGCAACTCGCTAATAGGCTTCCATCATCGTATAGACTTATATGGCGAACAAGGCCGTAGATCCGTTACAACCTTGAGCTTAGGGCATCGGCTACTACGTTCGCCTTGCACGGATGATACTCTGTCGAGCGATCGTAGTCCTTTAGCAATTCCACCCACCTTGCTGCCTCAAGTTCAACTCCTTTTGAGTTAATAAATACTTAAGGCTCTTGTAGTGCATGTGAGATAATGACCTTTCTCCATAAAGATAGTGCCTCCAAACCTTAAGGCGAAAACCACCATTGCTAGCTCTAAGTCATGAGTTGGGTAGTTAAGCTCATGAGGCCTTAGGCTTAGAGGCGCATAGCGACTACTTTACCATCTTGCATTAACACACACCTAACCCTCAGATGAAGCATCACGAAGACACTACAAATTCCTTTCACGCCTCAAATTTGAATTAACACTGGAGCCTCTGTCAATTACCTTCTTAAGCTTTTCAAAGCTCTCTTGCATTTAGTAGTCCATTCAAAGGTACTTCCTTCCTTAGCAACTTGGTTAAAGCGCGGCTATTGGCGAGAATCCTTCCACGAACCTTACGTAATAGCTTTGCCAAACCTAGAAACTTGGTTCGAGCCACGGACCTAGGTGGCTTCCAATCCAACAACCGCTTGATCTTCCTAGGGTCCACCCTTATTCCTTCTGCGGATACCACATGCCCTAAAATGCCACCTCCTAAGCCAAAATTCACACTTCTTTGAATTTGGCATGAGCTTTTCTCCTTAATACTTCCAACACGACTCGGAGATGCTTATCATGCTCCTCCTCCGACTTGAATACACCAAAATATCATCGATGAACACGACGACGAATCTATCCAAGTAGGGTTGGAAAATCCGATTCATCATGTCCATGAGCGCGGTGGGCGTTTGTCAACCCAAGCGGCATCACCACAAACTCAAGTGACCATACCTTGTCCTAAAAGCGGTCTTATGAATATCGACCTCCTTCACCTTCAAGCGATGGTATCCCGACCGTAATCGATCTTGAAAACACCTTGGCTCCTTGGTGATCGAACAAGTCCTCGATCCTTGGCAAGGGTACTTGTTCTTAATGGTCGACTTATTTAAGCTGACAGTAGTCTATGCACATCGCATAGTTCCATCCTTCTTCTTCACAAAAGGATGGGTGCTCCCCATGGAACACCTGGTCGGATGAACCCACGATCCAACAGTTCTTGGATCCGAGCCTTTAGCTCCACTAACTCCTTCGATGCCATTCGGTATGGAGCGATTGACACAGGAGCAGTCCCCGGTAGCAAATCAATCCCAAATTCGACCTCCCATGCAGGGGTATTCCCGGTAACTCTTCTGGAAACACATCTACGAAGTCCCTTACCGTCCTAACTCCATTAACACCTTCCTCCTTCCCACCAATCGCACTTACAAAAGCTAAGAATGCTTTGCAACCTTTCTTAACCATCTTCCGACCTTTAGTCTTTGAAACTACATTAGATAAATAGTTCCTCCTTTCTCCGATCATTACCACCACTTCATCCTCTGAGGTTCTTAGTTCCATACGTTTAGTGCACAATCCAACACATTTCGGTGTTCTACTAACCAATCCATTAGAGTATAAGCTCAAACTCTCAGAAAGGTAACTCCATTAAGTCCGCTTTCAAAGCTCACTCCACGAATTTCTAGGGTACATTCAGAAAGATCTTGTCTACCACTATAGTTTGGCCTAATGGGCTTACTAGGTCATCGACCTATCGGAGAGTTCGAGTCTAGGCCTAGTGTTTCCACTACTGCTTGCAACATAGGAATGGGTCGAGCCCACATCAATCAAAGCAAAGTAGGGTTTGTCAAAAATAAAAACGTCTGGGTTATTACGTCGTAGCATCTTCATCTTCCTTGGTGAACCGCATAAACCAAACCCGGTTGTCTTGCCTCAACATTAGTGTTACCTCTACTGTGTTCCACGGCCTCTGCACATACCACTCTGGCGGTTATTTGAACCACGACCCGTTGAAATTGCTGTCCGCCTCTCTGGTCAGCTAGCATTACGAACTCTGGAATGGACTTTAAATCACAGTTGTTTGGGGCAATCCTAAACATATGATCCTTGGACCCACACCTATAGCATGCTCCTATCTTTTCCAACACTCCCTAGATGCCTCTTCCCACAATACTCACACGGACGAATCGCATGGGGTACCGACTTGTTGATTCTGTGGCCCATCATCCGAGGCCTCTTGTAACCCTTTCTGACGACCCAAACCCTCTTTTGGTCTTATTCTTGTCCACAGTCGCTTAGTAGCATCCTTAATCCCTCGGCCACTTTGGCCTTTTCTACCAAAACAGAGAATTCCGCTCACGATGTGGTGCTATTAATGATCTTAGGTCATTTCTCGGCCCGTCCTCAAAAGCGAACACGGCGTTCATGCTCGATCGCCACTACCCTCGAGCATAGCGGCTCAATCTCGAAATTCGCCTCATACTCTGCGACGGACTTACTCCTTGGACTAACCCTAGGAAAGCCTTCCTCTGCTCATCGTATACGGTTCCACATACTTCTTACGAAGGCCTCTTTAACAAATTCCCGGTCGATTTTCACTTCACGGTACCATCACGAGCAGTCAACCACCATTAGTGCGCTTCATCGCGTAACAACGCCACCATTCCTTTCGACTTTTCCTGCAGAGTCAAATCAAGCTCATCCATGATGCGTTCGTTGCTTCTAACCGATTTTCGGTGTACTAGGTGCCACATTGGATACTCTCGAAACATTTACGCTCCATTAGCTCGAGTCGTTCGGTCTGACTTGATTTCCTCTATTTCCTCTGCACCTACCACCAATTCCAAAACTTCATGAGCGGCTGCGACCGACCCTCTTCCCGTCCGAGCACTGCTGCTCAACATTAACGGTTGGGGGTGGTGGTGGCGGTGGCATCTCATTGTCGGACCCTTGTCCCGAGCCTAACGAGTTCAAACACGGTCATCCTTCCTCTTCCTCGACCCACGGCGACCACGTCCTCTGAGAGCTCATTTTCTAGCGTCGGGATCGATTAAGAAATTTTATGGATTAGTTATTTGTTCCACTTATTTATCGGTGAAGGAGTTTTATGAGAAGGGATTTTAGAGGGTTCTTTCGTATCATACAACACATGTCTTTTCCATTCATCCATTCATCCATCAAACAAATATGAACTTGGTTCATTCGGAGAAAGCGTTGTAGTTTTTGTTGTTTGTTGTTATTTTCCACTACCCGGGGTATTTTAGTAACTTTGTCCTCTGAGGCGTTTTAGTAATTTGTCAAAATAGGGTTCCTTGATGTTTTTGTCAAAAGTATTTTGAAAGTTTCAAAGTCTTGGGGTAATTTTGGAAAAATTTAAAATCAGGGGTATTTTGGTAAATTTTAAATAAATCGAGGTAAATTTGTAAAATTTTATAAGTCAAGGATATTTGAAAGTTGTAAAACTTTGAGGTTCTTTCGAAAGTTGGTTCTTCCAAAATGGGAATGTTGCAAAATTTTAGAAATCGAGGTCATTTTGGTAATTTTGTATGTTAGGGGCAATTTTGAAATTTTTCCAAAATCATGGTATTTTGATATTTTACAAATTAGGGTTTTGAATAATGAAATTTAGGTAAAGTCGTTGAGTAGTTGAACATTTTTCAATCGAGGCGTTTTGGTAATTTCACTTGCTAAGGGCATTTTGTAATTTTCGCAAATCGGGAGTTTTTCAAAGAATGTTTGTAAAAAAAAAATAATTTCCTCATTTAGAAGAAAAGTTTTAAAGGTTTGAAAAACTAGGGTTTGTTGTTTTGTTCTCTTTTTTTTTTAAAACATGGCTAGTTCCTTTCGGGTTTTAGTCATTATGTTTAGCCTATAAGAGCCCTCTTGGTCGGGGTGAACCAAAACTACGCACCAGGCGAGGATTAGTGTGGAGAGGAGGTGAGTCACATGATTGCTTAAATACCAAGCTCCCAGAAACCATTCCTAGACATGCTTGTGAGAGGTTGCCACACCACTGAGTCCTCACGAGTTATGGTGAGCAGAAGCTACGCACGGGTAGGATTCTGCGAAGAGGAGGTGAGTCACTAGGGCGCTTAAATACCAAGCTCTTGGGATCAATCCTAGACATGCGTACAAGGGTTACCACACCACTAGCTCGATGACTTAGCCATAGGTTGGTTTAGTACATTAAGTCTTATGTGTTTGTGTTTGAGTAATCTAATCCTAAAGTTCAAGTTCCTATCATTCTATTCTCGTTCCATGCCTTTTCTACCCTTATATAAATCACAAAATCACACATATAGTTAGGGGTACTTACGGTGGATTGTGAATTGGAGACTTAGGGGCCATGCCAAAAACACCTTATTTTTTCAAAGAAAATCATTTGGGCTCGCATTAGAAAGCGTTTTGGGCTGAGCCCACGGTAGAAGTTTAAAAGCGGGCTCGATACCAAATGAAACACCCACCGGCCCACGAGAATGGACCGGATCGGTATGTTTCTAAAGTAAACCGATCTCAAAAACTTTAGTTACTTAGAAAATTGTAGAGTTTTAGAAAAACCATTATTTTGAGTTGGGCTTAGATTGAAAACCCATTTATTTAATCTTGTAAATCCAATTTAATGTAACATGTTCAAAATAGTTCTTAGCAAAATATTAAAAGGTAAAGAAAGAAGGAAAAAAAACAAAGAATAATCCTTTGGGCCTTATGGCCTTATTACATCAAGTAGACCCAAAATAAAATTTAAAAGTATTGAAATTAAATAAAGTCCAAATTCGAATAAATTCTTCAATTGATGCATGGCCTCCTCATGATCTCTGGGCCGGTCGTCTTTGCTCATCACTGAAAAATAATTCCCACAATGGGGTGAGTCAGCAGACTCAATGTGCACACAATACTATCATTCAATAAATCGGGCATTCATGTTCAAATCATCAATCCATATATAATAATTATGATGCAACCCAAACCCAAAACCTATGCCATCCGCTACTCTCCACCGTACCAACCAACACACCGTAGGACTACTAAGTCAACCCTCCATCCGCTTACTCTCCACGTTGTGTCATTAGACACTATTATTGTAAGAAGTTACCAAAATTTCGCAATGTGACCGTAGTCGACATATTTACATAATGTGATAGTAGTCAACATTTTTCGTGGGTGAGACCAAGTCAACACTGTTCTCCCCTTTCACATAAATCCAGAATGCCCAAAACATATATACATTTATAGCATAATTTAATTTCATGTTCATATTCTTATATTCGCATGTTATTAAATAACATTTTCACAATCCTATCGAGTAGGAAAGCGTGCCTTGGTACTTTTTGCCACATGTGTGGTACATAGCCACATTCATATTATTTTTCATATCATATATTAAAATACTTAGCCATAATATATCGAAGAATAGTAAGGTACACACCTTTTTCGCTTAATAGGTTCCTTGATATCTCGAGAATCCGATCTAATTTTTAGATCATTAATCCTATATTAAGCCCATCCATTAACACACATTAATAAACCCTTTTAAACAAAACCAAATCCTAGTAGGATTTGTAAAAAGCTTACCTTAGCCGATTGGGTATTTACACAAATCCAAAACTTAGCTTTTCCTTTACTAATGGTTCGCCAACCTTAAAACTTCACAAAGGTTAGTTTTGACTTTTGAAAAATTAAGGAATTAATTTAGATGATCTCACCACCATTGGCGAATGTTTAGAGGCTTACCTTATAGATTTCCAAATCCAAAGTTCCTTTTGTCTTGAATATCATCGAAATTCCTAAAATTCACATGTTAGATCCGATCTAACTTTAATAAGTAAGAAGTTGGCCTTTGGCGATTGTACCTCACCTTAAATCCTTGATTTTGAAATCCGAAACTCTCCCTTTTCATTCGGCCATGAGACATAGAAAAGGTTATTTCCTTGTTCTTGATTAAAAGATTTTAGAAGAACAAAAGTTAATTGTTCTTACCTTAGATCCTTGCTTTTTGTAATTGATGATGGTAGAAATCTAAGGAATCATGGTGGATTGACCATGAACAAGAATGGAATTAGTACCTTGATTTTGGTAAAAGAAAAGAATAGAAGTTGACTAATCCACAGATCTTACCTCTTTTGATGTTGTGGATGATTCCTCTTCTGCTTAGAATCAATAAGGATTGAATTTTGATAGTAGAACCAGGAAGAAAATAGCAAAGAGAGGATGGTTTCTTGCTTGGGAGAATTGACAATGAGAGGGAAAGTGAGAGCAAAGTTTGACAAAGTTGATGAATGAGAGAAAGTCTCTCTTTTCTTCTTTTAACTGAACTGCTAGACCAAGAGTCCAAAACTTGGCCACTACTCCTTTACAAGTGATAATATTCTCATTTAGTTATCACTTTAAAATAACCTTTAATCCATCCTTTAATTCCTTATTTATCTTGTAAAATAAATCCTCTATTTATCACTTTAATTTGACAAGTTTAACGAAAATAAAACTCTCCCTTCCACACATGCATGTGCCGTCCATCCTAGCCTTGGAAAACAAAATTAAACTTTCAAAAAAATGCTTTCAAGTGACTCGAACTCATGCCATTCCATAAACCCTAAGTGACACTTGAGCCACTTTTCCAAGCTCGATTGTATGTCAAAATTCACCATCTTTTTCTTTTAAGGCCCTCTTGCCCTTATCTCCTATTTTGGGCTTTGAATTTTGTCATTAGGCCTTATTTCTAAGTTTCCTAAAATTTTAGCATGGCTCGTAACTTGCCATTTTTCCTTACATCCTCGGGTTTCCAAAATGTTTAGGTTTCCAAAATGTCTAAGTTTCCAAAATGTTCAAGTTTCCTAAATGTTCAAGTTTCCTAAATGTTCAAGTTTCCAAAATGTTCGGGTTTCAGAAATGTCTAAGTTTCCAAAATGTCTAAGTTTCCAAAATGTCTAGGTCTCCAAAATGTCTAGGTTTCCAAAATGTTCATTTCCATTTCCATTTTCATTTCCATTTCCATGCATTTCTAGATTTCCAAAAGTATCAAAATTTTATTCATAGTACTTGAAACTTGTCATTTCATACAATTAAACTGGAAATGCATAGGCCCTATTTAGGATGTTACACTTTAAGACCGAATCTGAGTACTTTTTTCCATGGTGAAACTTTCAAAAACACTTGATCTCCGATCTGAAGTTCAATATCTTTACGTTTCAAATTTGCATATGACTTTTGACGATCTGATGCAGCTTTCAAGCTATCACGGATCACTATCACTTTCTATTCTGTTTCTTTGATCAAGTCAACCCCGTGTATCTTACTTTCACTAAGCTCGGTCCAATACAATGGTGTACATTTGTACCAAGCCTCGTAGGGTGCCATTTTGATACCAAATTGAAAGCTACTATTATGACCAAATTCAATCAAATGTAAACCAGATTTAGTTATTCTATTCACAATAACCCAAATTGCATCTTTCTTGCTCGGTGTCAACGGTAAACCAAATACAAAATTCATCATGACTCTGTCCCCTCTCTACTCGGGTATCATAACCGGTTGAAATAACCTAGAAGGTACCTGATGCTCGGCTTTTACTTGTTGACAAACTAAGCATTTCAAAACAAAGTCAAATATGTCTCGTTTTATACCAGACCACCAATAGAACTGTTTCAGATCATTATATATTTTCGTACTATCCGGATAAACAGATAACAGACTACTGTGAGCTTCGTTCAAAATCATCTAAATCAACTCTGAATTTCTCGAAACATATATTCGGTTTCTAACCTCAAACAACCATTTCCATAAACTCGGAATTGATTCAATATTCATTTCTGCATCGAGCTCACTTTGCTAACAATTCATTATCAACTTTACGAGCATTACAAATTTGTTGATCAAATAACAGTCTTGCTTTTAATTCTCTCTATTATCGAACCATCATCAGTTATAATCCTATACGCATTCATTGCACGCAAAGCAAATAATGACTTTCGACTTAAAGCATTAGCAACAACATTAGCCTTTCCCGGATGGTAGTCAATCACTAGCTCGTAGTCTTTCAACAGCTCTAACCATCGGCGTTGTCTCAAATTCAGATCTTTCTGAGTTATCAAATACTTCAAGCTTTTATAATCAGAACAAACATGACATTTCTCACTGAACAGATAGTGACGCCAAATCTTCAATGCGAACACAATAACTGCTAACTCCAAATAAAGTGTCGGATAGTTCTTTTCATGTGGCTTCAACTGTCTCGAGACATAAGCTATAACTTTTCTTTCCTACATCAAAACATAACCCAGGCCACTCAAGGATGCATCACTAAAGATGATAAATTCTTTACCCGATTCTGGCTGAACTAAATTAGAGCTTCAGTCAAAAGAGCTTTCAACTGATCAAAACTTTTCTGGCACTTTTCGGACCACTCAAACTTAACATCTTTCTGTAATAGTTTCGTCATCGGTGTAGCAATCATAGAGAAACCTTTCACGAACCGTCTATAATAACTAGTAAGTCCCAGAAAGCTTTAAACTTCAAAGACATTTCTCGGATGTTTCCAATCAAGTATAGTTGAAATTTTATTCGGATCAATCCTGATACTTGATACTGATGCAACATGGCCCAGAAAACTGACTTCACGTAACCAGAACTCACATTTACTAAACTTTGCATACAACTATTTATCTCGCAAAGTCTGTAACACTAATCCCAAATGCTCGACATGCTCGGTTTCATCTCGGGAGTGGAACAGAATATAATCTATAAACACTACCACAAACCGATCCAGATACTGTTTGAAAATTTGATTCATCAAATCCATGAAAACAGTAGGTGCATTAGTAAGTCCGAAAGGCATAACCAGAAACTTATAATGTCCATACCCCGTCCGAAAAACAGTCTTTAGTACATCAGAGTCTTCAAGAATACAAATTCTTGTTTCAATCTATCCCTCAATTCATACATGTACATTCAAAGTTTATTTCCAGTTCATAAATAGATTCAAACACATATATCCCAATTAACTTTTCAATCAAATAATTCAAATCATACTAACTACTTAATCGGTCTTTTCTAGAAATCTTTCTTCTTATTAGAAGGATGACTTCAAACATATCATTGTACAAATTAATTTTGATCTTCTATCATTTTCACTTTTATCACTGTCGAACCTTCACGAGAACTAGAAAAGAGTTTATAATAAAGTTGTCTCTCATATATTAATCATCGAAACTCCAAATTATTCTAAAACCACTTTAACCAAATAGAAATTATTAAGCCTTACTAGGAACAATGTCTCAATTCTATAATGAATATTAATCCAGCTGTTAATGAAACATTTGAACACAGAAAGGAATCAAATATGATTTAAATAGCAACCATTGTAGAAACGCATCTTCTACAACTCTGAGAATGGTACCTTTGTACTTTCACATTTCAAACTAGAAATTATAATCGCATAATAGACATAGACATCTCATCAAATAGAAATCTCTTGAGATAGTCGGAGGAATCATAAAAATACTAGGAGTAACAAAATTTCAACATTTGGAGTTACAGAATATCGAAAATTACAACTCATATAAAATAATATTAGTTTTGATGATATCCCAGAAATGACCAGAAATAACAATGTCGCTCATAAATACTGAAATCCACAGTAACAGAAGTAATATAATCTTCACGTATATTCAACAGAGAAATAACCAGTAGAAACAGAATATTAGTCTCATAAAGATTCTACCGTCGACTTTCATATCCATACCATGGAATAAATTATCAAAGGAAGACATAACAATGTCGAATATAACCCCAAACAGATCAACGATGCTTTCGTCTATTAATATGTTTAGCTAATGTTCTCATACGATAAAACTTTCTTTTTGAAATTAAACAGTCTCATATACTTTTGAGGATAAATGTACACATAGAATGTCCAAATGGAATCATAATAACTGCCCGACTATAACCATTGTATTCAACCATCAATACAATTCAAACATCAATCCACTGTCTAATTCTATCATCAAAAATTTTCATATTATCCCATCACTAATAGAAATCAATTCAGGAAAGCTTTTAGTTAATATTTTCTTTAGATAACATACCTGAATAAATCATTTAATCGGAGTTAACTTCTTTTTTAGCAGTGACTTTACATAATCTGAATAGTCTTCAGAACTGCCCAATATCTCTTTTAGTACTATCTTCATTTGCTGATTCATTCTCCTTTCTGACCACATTACTAATCTTTCAAATACAGATTTCTAAAACTCCACATTAGTGAGCTTATTCATTCTAACTCTTATAATAAAATTGTAACATTTTTCTGACAAGGGGGTGAGGGTAGTAAATCCTCAAATTTAACTCTCACATAATTGCGCATAATACATACTATCCTAAATAGTCAGTTCATTACTAATTTCACATTCTTAAATCATTTAATATACTTTTGCTTTTAATCACTTTTATTATTATTATTAACACATTGTTTATATGTCAACTCAAATCACCATTTCACAATCAGAGCATTTCAGATAGCAATTATAACTCAAATATCATATCTCATATGCTCATAAAATTACAACATTTATCAATAACAACATGTCATACAATTTGATTCTTACCTTTATGAGTCTCAACTCATCATCAACACATCTCCACTCAATTATTTGAATATTTACTTCTGTACTATCAGAATTAACTCAGTTAAAAAACTTATCTATCTCATCAAAACAATCTTTGTTAGAGTCGGGAGATATCACACTATCGCAGATTTAATATGGCATATATAGCTAAACTCACATACGCTATGGTAGTCCTAGAACCGACTAAACTATAGCTCTGATACCAATAAAATGTAACACCTCTAACCCGTATCTGCCGCCAGATTAGGGTTACGAGGCATTACCGAATAAGAAATCACTTAGAACAGGCATATTTTTTTATTTAACAAATCATATACACATACTTAGCATTCAATATTTTAATTTATTAATCGAATATCAAACTCAACTTAGGCTTAATCATTTTAATACATATTGATCGTGTCAAACAGTCAAGTTTTAATATTTATAAAAGAGTGATCGAACTTGTAGACTAATTGTGACAACGATAGAGGCAAGTGCACCTATCAAACAGTAGTATAGCTCAGGCAAGAATATCTTATCGAACCCAAGGGAACCTAAAAGTACTACTACTCACTTTCTCTCTATTATTTAGCCTAAAAATTGGAGTATTAAACTAACAAAATACTTAGACTAAATGCAAAGACAAAAGATTGAATTGGAGAAAGACTTTAGGAAAACTCAGTTGATAAAGATGATACCCTCAGGAAGAATCCACCTATGACTTCACTTATTATTTATTCCCCAAACCTTATGATTTCTTTACTTAGCTTGATCCGTGAGACTCCTTAACCTATATTAAACCCTCTCTCGAGGTGAATAACGTCTAACCTTAGGTTAATTAGTGGAACTCTCGTTCTCTTATAATAACCCCCTAAGGAAGCAGTAAATCGATTAATGGATTCCCATATTAACTTTTACCCTAATCCGATAAAATCTCGTAACCCTATCTCTAGGCGCCCGATCAACTCCGCTCAATTATGTTAGATCTACTCTTAGGTAGGGTCTATTCCTCCTCCACCTAAGCATATCAGTTAAATTAAGCAACATAATTAAGAACAAACTAAGTACTTATCATATAATTTAGAAATCAAATAACAAAATCCATCATAGGTTTCATCCCTTGGTGTATCCGAAGGGTTTAGTCTATAACTAAATCGAAAACATCTCAAGAGTAAATAATAAACAAAACATAAGAAATCTCTAAAACCCCCAAAGGAATTAAAGGAGAGATCCTCCGTCTTGAATGAATTTCGGCTTCTTGAGATGAATCAACTGGCTATCTTCAAGTGATTCCCTAAAAGATGAACGCTTCGGCAAAAGCCTCTGCCAAAAAGCTCCCCTTCAATGTTTTCCTTGGGTTGTTTATATAGGCTTTGGGATGCTATACTTGGCTCTAAGTATCTCCTCCAAGCAGAATTACTATTAGGGTGTTGGGCGAATTAGGAGTATGTTTCTTTGGCTTCAAGCATACAAATCCAAGTGAAATTGCTCTCTCCATGGCGAGAGGCACGGCCATGATACACACCGGTGTAAATCGTGGTTGGTAGTGTCTCGATCTGTCATTTGAGCACGGCCATGTGAGTCGAGATTTAGTAGTGCTTCAAGTCTGTCGATTTGGGCACGGCCATGTAGATCACCGAACACGTCCGTGTGATAAATGGATCTTTGCTGCGGTCGTTTGTTACATAGTTGAGGCCGTGCTCTAGGTAATTGGCGAGGCACGATCGTGTGGGCTTTGGGCCAGGTCGTGTTGATTGTTTACTAAGGCCCAATTACTCCGTTTTAAGCCCGTTTTGTGTTCTTTTTATCCTCGGGTGCTTTCCTGAGTATAAACATAAAAAGAAAGGATCAAAAGCACATTTTTACATAAATTAAGGGCTAAATCATCTAAAAGCATACTAAATATGGAGTTAAAATATGTTACTTTTACGGTTTATCAAATACCCCCACACTTAAGCTTTTGCTTGTCCTCAAGCAAAATTCTCAACTTACAATTAAAACAAATTTCCCATAATTCATAATTCCTATCGACAATGTCTCATCATAATTCACAGATAATTTATACATAGATAATTCAACTCAAAGAACCCTAAAGATTCAATTACGATAAGTCATACCTTTATAGCATGAAAACATAGGTGTCTCCCCTTATCTAAGTGATTATCTTTAATTCAAAATCGACAAGAACTGACATCCTCACTAAAGATTCACTCAAATCACTTGAAGGTGTTTAAGGTTCAAGAATAAGCACTCTAAGTCGAACCTGAAAAGTTAATCCCATAGGCTTGCCTGAAAATCAAATCGTCACCACTGTATAAGAGATGATACACAGATCAAAAGGTCTTTAATCAGGGTTGTAATGGGGCTAAGGTTAAGGGTGTGGATACAGGCTAGATTAGAAGTTTAGAATTGAGATTGACTTGACAAATTGCCTAACTAGAAACACTGAACTAAATATGAATATTTACTTTGAATGCAAACTAATAATACCACTATAGATAATTACTATATAATAATGAATACTTTCATTACTTAAAATTTTATAATACTTTAATCTGAGTTTTTCTTCAACAATTGGAGTTTAAATGCTCTAAGCTCTTTTATTATACTACTAATATTGAGTATACTTGGATTTTTTAAGAACAAACTAAAATAAACATAATAGAAGGATCTTTGGTGATTGAAATAACCTAATTCGACAATTGATCAAATCAATTATCGATAGAGGGGTAGTCAAAGGAATGTTGATAACAAATACAAAGGGATTTTGGGTTAATATTAGTGGGTGAGCCAATAAAAAGGTTGTTAGGATTCAATGGGGTTAACTAGGGGTTAATTTGTATGGGTAGGCTTTTTTAGTAGAGTGAATGGGTTAAAACCTAGGTGTCTTTATCATCTCAGTGTATCAAATCATTAATGTGGTCTCGACATGCATAAACGAGGCAAGTTCTAGAATAACAGTTCAAAGTTGACACACTCATAATCAATTAAAGTGAGCATAAAAAAGGGTATATGCTCTATAAGGCTCAAAATCTCATAAAAAATTATGGGTGTTTTGACATCAATCCTTATAAATTTTGGACTTCAAGGTGATACTCAAATTAGGTTCAACAACCTATCAATTTTAATTTTTAGAAAGTAGACTTATCTGCTCGATTTTCTAGTATTCTTCAAATTTAATCATCAATGCACAATTAACTAAGACTTCTTCTAAAACATATCGATAAAAATCATAAATCATTAGAAATTTCACCCTAATTAATAATATGAGAAAAATACTTAAGATCAAGACTAATTTCAAGGTTTTGAGAATTATGAAAAAAGTTAGGCATTATTACCCCCACTTAAGGTGTACATTGCCCTCAATGTACAAAGATGAATAATGATAATTAGGTGCCAAATCAAAAGATAAGTGGGAAAGTAATACTCCACGAAATCTGGATGATCCTAGCGTCTTTGGTGGCGGTGATGGTGTTTTCTATGGGCTGGTGGAGTGGCTATCGGAAAGTAATTTGCTAGATGAAGAAATTGGGTAGCTTTGTGAAGATATAGCCAAGAGATCTAGAGAAATAATAATACTATACTAATAATATAATTAAATATTAAGGAAATAAAATGAAGGAGACTAAGAAGAAAAGCGAAATTAAAAGAAAATACTAATGGACTAAGGAGTCCTTATTGTTGATGGTTACATGAGGTGGGCGTGACCTCAAAGGCGTAGTGCGTAATTCCCAAAGCGACCTTTAGAACCTAAAACCAAGAAACTAATATGAAATAAATTAAATTAAATAGGATATAAGTAAAGATAAGGAAAATAAAGGAGGCGAGAAAATAAAAATAGAAGCGAAAAGGTTTACGAGACCCTTGGCGTGTCAATTAAGTGAAAGGCTAAGGCATGAACTCATGTTGAGGTCTCCTCGAGGAGATGATCTTGACCTTCTTACATTTCTTGACATGATCTTTGTGTTGCTCAAGAGTCTTGGACCTTTTCTATGAACAGAGAGAAAAATTTGCAAGAAAGAAAATGGAGAAGGAATATGGGGGAGAGGGGAAGGCTGTGGGGATTTAAATAAAATTTTCAAATCTGGTATGTTCGCACGCCCGTGTGCCGAGGGTGTGTCGATTCACACGGTCGCTTCGTACGGCCGTGTTGTGGAGTGTGTTGTTCTTCCACGCCCGTTTCTAAAAACCGATATAGAACACGGGTGGAATGCACGGGCGTGGTCTGCCCGTGCTCAATAAGTCGATATCTCAAAGACGGTTGTGAGGCGGTTGTGCTATTTTTGTCGATGCCCGTGTTGTGGGTGGTTGGATCCGTGACGTTGGGAGGGTGGTTGGAGTGACTTGCACGGCTCTGCTCTGTCAGTGTGATGGTTCCGGTGGTCCACACGGCCACGGGCACGACCGTGTGTAAGGCCGTGTGGCCTGGAAACTTTGTATCTTTATTTTAAATGTGGAAAGAGAAAAGAGAAGTAAAGAAAAGAAAAAATAATTTTTTTTAAAAAAATAAAAAGTGTTAGTGCTCAGGTTGCCTCCCGAGAAGCACTCGTTTATAGTCTTAAGCTAGACTGTCCTAAACCTTGAAGATTTTAGGGAGGTTTAAAGGTTTGAATATTTTCCCTCTTACTGACAGTTTTATTTTCGTGACAAAGTTTAGGTCGAGAAGCGTTTACCTTGAAATTTTTGAACATTGGATTGCTTACCTCGACTATTTTGTGTGGGAAAACATCGTGTACCTGAAGGAGTATTTCTTCCTTTTTCTTCAGTTCTGTTGAACTGATGTAAGGATTGGCTTTGTCTAACAGCACCTGGCATCCTATTTTAAAGTGATTTGATGTCCCTATGAGCGCTTTTGGTGGTTCCTTAGGTTTTACTTCATGTGGATCCGGCTTTTCTTTGGTGTGTATCTTCTGCTCTTCTAATTTGTCGGTCTTTCGATTTTGTTTCTGGTGTGATTCTTTTGTGACTACTTGAGGACTATGAGTTGGCTCAGCTTTGATGCTTTGTGATGTTTCCTGCGATGAAGTTTGAACAATTTGATTATCTATTGAAACGGCTTTCTTACCTTCATCTTCTGTTGTTTTGGCTGAGTCGAGAGCTTAAAGATTGATCGATTCATCTCCTACACGAAGTATGAGTTCTCCTGTGGCAACGTCAATTTTAGTCTTGGCAGTTGCAAGAAAAGGTCTTCCTAAAATTAAAGGCATTGAATTTCCCTCATCCATGTCTAAAACAACAAAATCTACTGGGAAAACAAATTTATCGATTTTTACTAAAAGTCTTCAAGAATGCCCCTAGGAATTCTAACGATTTTATCAGCTAGTTAAATACTCATCCTAGTTTGTTTGGGCTTCCCTAGACCTAGTCGTTTAAACAGTGCATAAGGCATGACATTTATACTTGCCCCTAAATCGGCTAACGCATTATCAATAGTTAAACTACCAATTAAACATGGAATCGTAAAACTCCTTGGATCTTTTAGTTTCTGTGGTAGTCTGTTCTGTAGCATTGCTGAGCATGTTGCGTTAAGTTCTACGTGGTGCTCTTCATCTATTTTGCGTTTATTTGTCAAGAGCCGTCTTAAAAATCTCCTTGAGTCGGACATCTAAAAAAGAGCTTCAAGAAGAGGTAAGTTAATATGTAATTTCTTTAAAATTTTTAGAAACTTGCCGAATTGTTCCTCTAAATCATCTTTTTCAATGCTTCGAGATAAGGTATGCGAGGCTGATATTCTTTGATTACCGATTTTTGCCTATCTTGTGCTACCTCTGTTTTACCTTTTTCTTCCTTAGTTTCTTTTACTGAGGTGGGCTTGTCTACTTTTGCATCCTCTTGAGCTGTGATGGCTTGGATTTGCTCTTTTAGGTTTATTTCTGTGTTGCTTGGTAGACGTCCTTGTTAACGTTCAAAAATCACCTTTGTGAGATGTCCCACTGACCTAGTAAGTTCTCCAAGTTGATGCTCGATTCCTTTGATCGATTTTTGTTGTTCATCACGTATTGCTTGAGTCTTTTGGAGCGAGAATTTGTAGCGCCATGAATTTTGTCAACATCTCTTCAAGGGTTCATTTCTTTTCACGTGGATAGAAATTTGGTTTTGGTAATTTGGAGTAGGTTCTTGCCTTTGATTTCCTTGATTTCCTTGTCCTCCCACGAAAAATTTGGGTGGTTCCTCCAACCTGCATTATAAGTGTTACTATAAGGGTTATTATTAGATCGAAAATTGTTACCTATATAGTTGGTCTACTCGTTTTCTGCTCCTGGTTGGTAGGGTGGGTACTCAGAATTCGCCACATTCCCACTTGCTTCGCATTGCATGACTGGGTGTACCTGTGAAGAACATAAATTATCAAGCTTTTTATTCATTAACTCCACATGTGTTGACAGCATTATCACTGCGTCCATGTTAAAAACTCCGGCTGATTTTGTCGGTTTAGCTCTTGTAATTTGCCATTGATAGGTGTTCAACAACATCTCCTCAATAAAATCGTAAGCCGCTTCAGGAGTTTTATTATTCAATGTTCCACCGGCTGATGAATCAATCATTTGCCTAGTAGAAGAATTTACACCATTGTAGAAAGTTTGGACTTGAAGCCACAAAGGTAATCCGTGGTGTGGGCATCTTCTTAGGAGATCCTTGTATCTTTCCCATGCATCATATAATGATTCTGCGTCATTCTGCACAAAAAAAGATATGTCATTCCTAAATTTAGCCGTTTTGGTGGTGGAAAATATTTTAAAAGAAATTTTTCGATCATTTGATCCCATGAGGTGATTGATCCTCGTGGTAGCGAAGTTCAACCATTGCTTTGCTTTATTCCTTAATGAAAAGGAAATAGCAGAAGGCGTATGGCATCGTCGAAGCGCCATTTATTTTGAAGGTATCACGAAATTCTAAAAATTAGATATATGAATGTTTGGATCCTCATCCGCAAACCATCAAATTGAACAAATTGTTGAATCATTTGTATTGTGTTAGGCTTTAATTCAAAATTATTAGCACTATAAGCGGGCTAACAATACTAGATTACGCTATTGTCAAATTAGGTTTAGCATAATCATACATAGTCTGAGAACATTCTATTCTTGCACATTTAGTGGGTTGTTCTCGTCCATCCCTTCAGTAGGATTGGATCTTTGCTGTTCTTCTCTTTTATAGTCTAGGGATCGTCTAATTTCTCTGTGATTTCTACGAGCGGTAGTTTCAATGTCACTCTCATATTCTAATGGTCCTCTCGGATTCCTTCTAGTCATAAATTAGAGGTACCTGTTATGAAAAGAAAGAAAAAAATTTAGAAAAACAAAAATATATGTATAAAGATAAGAGAAATTTAAAAATAAAGATAATGGCTAAAGTAATAGAAATAGAGCTTTCTTAATATTTTAGGGTTCCCCGGCAACGGCACCAAAAGCTTGATCGTGTCAAACAGTCGAGTTTTAATATTTATACAAGAGTGATCGAACCTGTAGACTAACTGTGACAACGTAGAGGCAAGTGCACCTATCAAACAGTAGTATAGCTCAGGCAAGAATATCTTATCGAACCCAAGGGAACCTAAAAGTACTACTACTCACTTTCTCTCTATTATTTAGCTTGAAAATTAGAGTGATTGAATTATTAAACTAACGAAATACTTAGACTAAATGCAAAGACAAAAGATTGAATTGGAGAAATACTTTAGGAAAACTCAGTTGATAAAGATGATACCCTCAGGAAGAATCCACCTATGACTTCACTTATTATTTATTCCCCAAACCTTATAATTTCTTTACTTAGCTTGATCCGTGAGACTCCCTAACCTATATTAAATCCTCTCTCGAGGCGAATAACGTCTAACCTTAGGTTAATTAGTGGAACTCTCGTTCTCTTATAGTAACCCCCTAAGGAAGCAGTAAATCGATCAATGGGTTCCCATATTAAGTTTCACCCTAATCCGGTAAAATCTCGTAACCCTACCTCTAGTCGCCCGATCAACTCCGCTCAATTATGCTAGATCTACTCTTAGGTAGGGTCTATTCCTCCTCCACCTAAGCACATTAGATTAAATTAAGCAACATAATTAAGAACAAACCAAGTACTTATCATATAATTTAGAAATTAAATAACAAAATCCATCATAAGTTTCATCCCCTTTAGGTATCTGAAAGGTTTAGTGCATAACTAAATACGAAAACATCTCAAGAGTAAAGAATAAACAAAACATAAGAAATCTCTAAAACCCCCTAAAGGAATTAAAGGAGAGATCCTCCGTCTTGAATGGAGTTAAACTTCTTGAGATGAATCAACTGGCTATCTTCAAGTGATTCCTAAAGATGAATGCTTGACAAAAGCCTCGCCAAAAAGCTCCCTTCAATGTTTGCCTTGGGTTGTTTATATAAGCTTTGGGATGCTATACTTGGCTCCTAAGTATCTTCTTCAAGCAGAATTACTATTAGGGTGTTGGAGTAGAATTAGGAGTATGTTTCTTTGGCTTCAAGCATCCAAATCCAAGTGAAATTGCTCTCTCCATGGCGAGGGCATGGCCATGACACACGCCGTGTAAATCGTGGTTGGTAGTGTCTCGATTATGTCGTTTGGCCACGGTCATGTGAGTCGGATCAGTAGTGCTTGGTCTGTCGATTTGGGCACGACCATATAGATCACCGAACGCGTCCGTGTGATAAATGGATGTTGCTGCGGTAGTGTGTTACGTAGTTGAGGCCGTGCTCTAGGTAATTGGCGAGACACAGTCGTGTGAGCTTTGGGCCAGGCAGTGTTGATTGCTTGTTAAGGCCCAATTACTCCGTTTTAAGCCCGTTTTGTGTTTTTTTTATCCTCGGGTGCTTTCCTGAGTATAAACATGAAAAGAAAGGATTAAAATCACCTTTTTACATAAATCAAGGGCTAAATCATCCAAAAGCATACTAAATATGGGGTTAAAATATGTTACTTTTACGGTTTATTACATATCATTAAACAAATAAACCACGTGCTTAATTACTCATTCTATATGATAAGCAAATATCACGTTAAACAACTTATATAATCTATTATACATATCGATCATTTAAGAAAGCGGATGATATACCTAATTAGATTACCATACAAAACTAATACACACAAATCTTATGTAACATAATAATCATTTTTCCATTATCTAACAACTATCCTATAAAGAACATATCATTATCAACATTCAAATATTTTAAGCAAGTATGTTCAAACACTGGACCATTTCAAAACCAATACACTATTTCTTTTATTACGAAAATATGCATATATAAGCGTATCATTTGAATCATTTTAAGTACAAATGACTATCAAAATTTTAATCAAATCACTTACTAATTAATAAGCCGATATATATATACATGTCAAATCACTCAAGTAATCACAAATATACATTAGACCAATCATATAATCTTCCATACAAACGACTTCAATTATAATCATCATTCATTTAATTTATAATTTAAAACTTAACTCCAAGTATATTCCAAATTTAAAATCACATACTTATAAAATCCATGACTAACCATAAATAAATCCTCAATAAAGTATACCAATAATTCAATTAAGCATAGCCAGAATATATGCAAATACATACATAATTCTTTATTAAATTTCTATCACATTACATCATATAACCAATTTAATCTTGAAACACAACTATTACCTTTCGGATAACTAAAATTTACATCCAACAAATACCACATACAAATACAAATATCATAACAAATTACTAGAACTAAATCCATTTGTATTATATTTAAACATCTATCAAAATTTCACATCATTCTTAGAATACATATATATATACATGATCATTTCAATTCCAATTATCAAAGACTTGATGATCAATATGACCACATACCTATTTCTTTGAATTGAACATATATATGTATATTTATATATATCAAAACCAAATCACATCTTACTAATTTACATAATTACTAATACTTATTACATATTACATATACAATTTATTTAATAGCATTAGGTTGATTTATATATACACATACAAAGATACATTCAACCATAGTTCATTTAGTAAGTGAATCAAACTTTACACAATGCACAACAAATATACAATTATATAACATTTAATTGAATTCAACATATCCTAATGTTTAATATAATCACAAATGAATTTGATTTAGTAATTGTATAGTAACCTAAATGAACCAAAATATCCAATGTTGTGGTATTTGTTAGATGTTAGTTATTGTGAACAGGTAATAGTTGTGTTTCAAGATTAACAAATGGATTTAGTTCTAGTAATTTGGTTATGATATTTGTATTTGTATGTGGTATTTTGGTTATATCAAGATTAAATTGGTTATATGATGTAACCAATGCACACTAATAATCACATATCCAAGTTCAATATGTCTAGCTTTAAAACATAACACTTACTTACCTATTACGAACATATAGCAAATTCAAATAAATAATTATAAATGTATTTGCATATATTTCCATGCATAATTGAATTATTAGTATAATTAAAGAAGATAAGCCATTTATGGTTAGTCATGGATTTTATAAGTATATGATTTTAAATTTTTAATACACTTGGAGTTAAGTTTTAAATTGTAAATTAAATGAATGATGATTATAATCGAAGTTGTTTGTATGGAAGATTATATGATTGACCTAATGTGTATTTGTATTTACTTGAGTGATTTGACATGTATATATATATCGGCTTATTAATTAGTAAGTGATTTGATTAAAATTTTGATAGTCATTTGTACTTAAAATGATTCAAATGATACGCTTACATATGCATATTTTCGTAATAAAAGAAATAGTGTATTGGTTTTGAAATGGATGCATATTTTTGTAATAAAAGAAATAATGTATTGGTTTTGAAATGGTCCAGGTTTGAACATACTTGCTTAAAATATTTGAATGTTGATAATGATATGTTCTTTATAGGATAGTTGTTAGATAATGGAAAAATGATTATTATGTGATATAAGATTTTGTGTATTAGTTTTGTATAGTAATATAATTATGTATATCATCCGCTTCTTAAATGATCGATATGTATAATAGATTATATAAGTTGTTTAACATGATATTTGCTTATCATATAGAATGAGTAACTAAACACGTGGTTTATTTGTTTAATGATATGTATTAAAATGATTAAGCCTAAGTTGAGTTTGATATTCAATTAATAAATTAAAATATTGAATGCTAAGTATGTGTATATGATTTGTTAAATGAAAAAATAATATATATACATTACGAGTGATGTCTTATTCGGTAATGCCTCGTAACCCTAATTCGGTGACATATAAGGGTTAGGGGTGTTACAGTTCCAAAAGTTTCCTAAGTTATCGTTTTAGTCCCAAACCACCCCGAATGCATGTTTTGGACCTTGGAGGCTTATACTAGGGACAATATGTATGTTGTTGAATGATGATTATTTGGAACTCAAAAATGCATGTAAAATGTATATGTAATTGTATAATATGTTTGGTAATGGTCCGTAATCCTATTCTGACGTTAAATACAGGTGAGGGGTGTTACACGTGTGAACTTAGTAAAGGTTAGGATACAATTGGCATGCCAATAGGGTTTTGTAGGCGTTTGCACGGGATTGGTTACAGATGTTACCGAGATCCAACATTTGTTGTGGACTCGAAGATACATGTAACACAAATTTAGCTTGGACTGATAACCTGATGTTGTATTAAAGGTTTAGCCTGGACAGGGAACCTGACATGTGCATTTTCAGCTTAGACAAGCAATCAGATATGTCATTATAAAGGTTTAGCCTAGACTGATAACTTGACACAATTATATGTTAAGCTCGGATGAGCAATTGTTGTATTGGATATACTCGCGTATTCGAGTCCGTTTACTAGAGTTCATCGGGGAAACAAATTACATGAATTGAGAAATTAAAACGGGGCATAATGATCTTGATATTCACTTGTGAAATGTTGAATTTGAACTTGAACAAAGTATTGAAGTTAGCATGTATGAAATTGTTTCATTCTATGATTGAATAAGTTTTGATCTAGTTAATCAAAATGACATGAATTGGCATGATATGTGATTGTGGTATTATATGTTTTATTTACAAGTTAAAACTCACCTTATTGATATGTGGTTTGTCATGTCTACCCAACTATGCCAAGCTTAGTAACTTATTGTTCTTAATTGAATGCTGAGGTAAGCTTTTGTTTAATGCCTATGAATCTACTAAGTATTTTATATGCTTATCCCGTTTGTTTTCCCTTTTCCTTGTAGGTCTTTACCTTACGGAACATGTTAAGTCGGATTGTTTAGAAGCTCATACTATCCTTTCACCGAATCGGTAGCTTTTTGGAGCCATTTTGCGTTTAGGGTTGTGACATGTTTTATTTAAAAATAAAGTGTTTAAATAAAATTCTTAATTATTATTTAATTATGTTTAAATCTGATTATTAATATTTATTTATAAGTCTTCAACTAATTTTTGTTTTATTTAAGAATAAGATGTCATATTATTATTTGACTAATGCGGTGAAACCAAAAAATTTTATTAGGAAGGTCAAAATTAAATTGTAATTTTACAATAGTAAAATGAAAGTTCACCATTTTAATAGACTATATCTTTATAATTTTTTAAGAGGTGAAATTAAATTGTAATTTTTATAAATCAAATTTTATCCCTTTTAGGAGACCAAAGTGTAATTTTATTCTTACTAATTTAAAATTTTAAAAATTTTAAAAGACCCAAATAAAATATTTTCCATTTTAACTAGCACCCCTGAACCGATGGTACATGAAACTTATACACCAATAATTTTGAATATATATATATATATATATATAAAAATAACAAAGAAAAACATAAGGGCAAACTATTCAGGTTTCAGTTTTATGCATGGAAAATATTAAACATAAGACAGAAGCAAAAGATTTCACACATATGATAGTGGCAGCTAAAAGAAACAATACAAGGGCGCCAAATTTGACTTTAATAACCAATGTACGAATCCGAAAGACAATTTGGTTGCAAATTCGTTTTAATTAATTCATCCCCGGCAAAATTATTACATGCTACTTATGAATCCCAGAATTTTGATTTGATAAAACAACAAAGTTGGTAACAATATCTACTTCTTCTACCCATGAAAGGAATCTAACTTCTTGATGGGCTGCTCTAAAGTCAATGTCATGAGCTGTAGTTCCAATTTTCTGGCCATCATTGCCAGGGATCTCAACTGCTGCTTTCATCATTACTTGCCTTTATCCAATTACAGTTCTTCACAGTAAAGGGCAAAACCAATATCTAATACATAAAAGTAGAGCTGAGCATGGGTTGGCCACCCGACCCGACCAAGGTCCCTTAAAAATGGGAGGATTCGGGTAAAAATATAAGCCCGAAAAATAGGTTTGGACAGAAAATGAGGCCCACTTAAAAAATAGGCCGGGCCTCGGGTAAGAATTTCTTGGCCCGGGCCCAGCCCGGCCCTGTCCGAAATCATTAAAGGCAAAATTTTTTTTTAAATATTATTTTCTTATTATTTTCTCTTTATTTTGCTACCATTTTACTATTATGTTTCTATTATTTTGTTGTTATTGTTTAGATATTATATAAAACTTATTTTATTGTTAATTTTGTTATTATTTTAAAGACATTTGTTAATTTTGTTATTATTTTAGAGGCATTTGCTTGTTAAGTTGCATCTATTTTAGTGTTATTTAAGTCTACATATTTTTTAAAATTTATTTTAATTTGTTGAAAAATATTTATTTTGATTTTTAATATTTTGATGTATTATATATATTTAAAATTATATAAAATAATATAAAAATAATCTGGTAGGAAATTGGGCTTGGTTTTAATATTTTATATGGGTAGGGCTTGGGCAAAATTTTAGGCCCATTTTTGGGCCGACCCAGCTCGAGCCCAATGAGCAGGCCAAAATTTTAGTTGGGCCAGGCCGAACCCGGCCGGCCGACCCATGCTCACCTCTACATAAAAGTAAAGAATATATTAAAGTAAATCATTGAGTCTTCATTTTAGTCTGTATATTTGCTTGAACAAAGAAAAATGATAGGAAAGTTTAAAACATATTTGTACGAGCCCATTTTTTCCGGGGGCCGTTACACCTAAAATCAACCCCACAAATCAACAAACAAACTCAAACCCATCAAGCCTAAACCTAACCAAATTGAAAGCAGCCCAATAATAAGCTCAGAGACCCTAGCCCAAAACAAAATCGAAAACCCTAATTTTTCCTAAATTTAGTTGTTCTTGTCTCGCCTCGACCACCGCCACCTGCCGACGCGCTGCAAAGACCACCCATGTCATGTCCACTGCTTTCAAGTTGCACCTGCAAGAGAAAACACGCAAGCAAGTGGCAATAAATAGATTAAAAAATTGTAAAAAGATGACTATATAAAGCCATCGAAAATCAAGGTAAATGGGGGGGATTCAATATAAAAAAAGACAGAGATTTTGAATGAAAAGACGAAGAAATTGAAAACAAGAATAGAAGGTTGATTTCGTTTATTTTCTTTCGACTTTACCCTTATTACTGTTGTTCTCTATTTTCTTTTTCTTTTTTTATTTACTTTCAAATTTAAAAAAAAACGAAATAATAAAAAAGGAAAGGAAAGAGGGTCTACCTGAATCGGGTCGCCGGCTCGTAGGCGGAGGTCTCCCTTCCCTCGTCGGAATCAGGCTTGAAATGTGGCTAGAGACCCTTTTCTTTCGGCCGCCCATGTTAAGGAAGCTTTACCTTTGAATAGGTTCGAGCAGGGGAAAAGCCTTCTCGTGCAACATCGGCCACATTGGCTATGGCGAAGATGGCCAAACCCCGATCGAACTCACGACGGCGCAAGAATGGGTTCAAAAAACCCTAGCAGAGGAAAAGAAGGAAAAGATGGGGGTCTCTGTTCTTGTTTTAAAAAAAAAGAACTTATAAGCCTTTTAAAAAAAATGAAATGAGTAATAAATGTTTTTTTAAATGGTGTAATTAAAAGAGGTGGGGCCAACGCATTGACGATTTGTGTCGGATTTGTGCCTTTTCACCTTAAATGGGAAATTTATGGGCTAGTCTCTCCCATTTGCACTACCTTTAAGTTAATCCTATTCTATTTTCTTTTAATTTTGGCCCTAAATTTGCGCCATTCGATTTAGTCCGAGCTTAAACTCTGCGCTCGAGGCTTAGAATAATTTCGCATTTGGTCCTCACGAGTTTATGCGCATGGCGTTGTGGTCCTTATTAGCCCTTTTTATTTATTGCAACTCTAGCCCCTCAATTTTATTACATTTTCAATAAAATCCATTAATTATTTTTATTTAATTATTCGTTTATTGAGTTTCCTAATTATTCTCCTTTTTAATTAATGTTTAATATTATATCTTTTCCTTTTTAATTAATATTTAATATTATATCTTTTAAATTATTTATTTCCTTTAATGTTATTTATTTTCATTAATAGTTTTTACAATTTTTATTATTGCTATTATCATTATTTTTGTTTATCATTAATTAACATTATTGTTATTTATTGGTACTATGACTATTGTTTTTATTATTTTCTTATCTTTATTACTATTTTTACTATTATTTTTTTTCCTTCATTATTATTAGTTACTAATATTATTACTATTACCATATTATTATTTCTATATAATGCATATATCTTGTTACTATCATATTGATTAGTTGGTAATGTTATTATTATATTTATTTTCAATATTGACGTATTCTTTTATATAAATGTTTTACTATTATTTTATTTTATTTTTCTTTTCTCTAAAATTATTACTATTATTTTACTTCCTTTATTATTATTACTACTATTATTATTATTATTATTATTTTATTTTATTATTATTATTATTGTTTTTCATTATTGTTATTTCATCGCTATTTCTACTATTACTATCGTAATACTTCCAATATATTATATATCATCCTTACTTATCGTATATGTGTCCTTTTATTATTCTTTTCACACATAACATTGTGTTTTCGCATTTTCACGGTAATTTGTCTCGATGCCTCAGTTTTATAACAATCGATATTTCGTATTAGAGACTCGAGAAGATCGAGCCCTAACTTACTGGGTTCTGGTTTTTTCTCGTTTAAAGCTAAACAACGGGATATCCCTTTTGAAATCGTAATTTAATTTTTAAACAAAACACTTAATCTGGATATTCGTATATTGAAATGTCGCCTAACTTCTTGGACTCGACATCTAGATACTTCGGATAAGTTTCTTTTTCTATTAAAATAGGGGCAATATTCCTAATTTGGACTTTCGAGAAAACAATCCCTAACTTACTGGGTTCTGATTTCTCGTTTGATAAATGACGGGAGACCCTCTTCAAATATAAAACTAAGTTTTAAAAGGCGAGCTTAGTTTCGGGAGTCTAAAGTATTGCGCCCTAACTTACTGGACATGATGCTTTATCTCTTCGAAACTAAGAGAGGCTTAACGCCCCTTCCAATTCCTTCAAGTTTTGGAAATAAAAGTATCTATTTTCCAATCACTTCTAAGTTTTCAACAATAGGACATCGATCAATCAATTTGGTACCAATTTCAGGCGTGTCGAGGGTGCTAATCCTTCCTCGCACGTAATTGACTTCCGAACCTATTTTTCTCAAATTTTTGTAGACCAAAAGCATCATTTTAATAAACCGAGATGTTTTATTAAAACAAAGATGATCCGATCACACCCAAATAAAGATCGGTGGTGACTCCTTCCTTTTTATTTTCAAAATCGAGTCGATGGCGTCGTTCTTTGTTTCATCAAAAAATGGTTCTGACGACTTGGCGACTCCTTTGGGGACTCGAGGTCGAGCCATAGATTGATTGATTTTGTCCTTGATTAAAATTGGAAAATAGTTTCAAAAATCATGCTTATTTTAATGCACTTTCAATATTGGGTCTTTGAATACTTTGGCATTGCATTGCATGACCGTTGTGGTCACACCCTTTAAGTGGGAGCGAGAAGTTATGCCTTCGTGAGGTTTTCACCTCCGCATGGGCTAGTGGATTGCTTTCGGGATACATCCGTACCTATGTCTTCGTGAAGTTTTCACTTCCACATGGCCATAGGGAAATGTATTCCCCTGAACCGAACTCGGTCCGTATGAGCCTATAATGGGTGAGGATCGAGGAATCTGCTGGTTCGGGTACCTCAACTATAGAACTGAACCGCATATAGTGAACCCTAGGAGCCCACCTTAGGTAGAACTACGTCAAACCGTAGTGGTCACCCAGGTAGGTGTTTGTTCTTTTTCACTGGCTTTATATTTTGCGATACTAACTCGTTGTGTTTTATTTTTGTGCATATCATCTCATTTCTTTAGAGGTATCGATTCACGGTCAGTTTCTAAGTTAGAAAGCTAGTTATGGAAAATGGGTTCCTTGATAAAATGGAAGACAATGCAGTCGTTTGTATATAGTTAGAACCTAGGCAGTTAGAAGGGCCTGGATCCATTTGAGCAAAAGAAAATGGGGCAGTGCTAAAATCTCAGCCACCTGTGCTTCCTGATGTTGTTCTGATCAAAGCTGATTTGGAAGTGAAGAAGATTGTACGACATTTTATGACCAGGCATGGTTTTGGAACTAAAAGATAGAAAGTAATTATACTCACCAATCACTTCAAAGTGAGCGGGAAGGATACGGATAGACACTTCTACCATTACAGCGTTCCTCTCTCATGAGAAGATAATCACCCTGTAGACGGCAAGAATGTTGGAAGGAAAGTGATTGGTAGAGTGTAAGAGACCTGTGACAAGGAATTGGCTGGAAAGGACTTTGCTTACGACGGGGAGAAAAGTTTATTTACTGTTGACCCTCTTCCAAATAACAAGCATGAGTTCACAGTTGTATTTGAATATATTATATCTAACAGAAACAACGATAATGCAAGACTTGATTACTCAAATGGGCAAAATAGGAAGAGAATTAAACGGCCTTATCGGTCAAATCAGCTTTGTTACAAAGACACCCATGCAAGCAACTCAAAATGTTCGACGCGGACAGGAATCTAAAAACTCTTAAGAAGCGTTGAGGGTGATGGATGTCATTTTAAGGTAGCACGCTGTGAAACAGGGGTGTTTACTTGTTTGCCAATCTTTCAAGATAATCAGAGCAACTTCACAGACACTGGAGGAGGTGCCCTTGGCTATAGAGGTTTCCATAGCCATTCAAGGAGGTCTTTCCCTGAATATTGATGATAATTCGTCCTAGTCCGGTTGTGGATTTTTGCCAATCAGAATGCCATAGATCCATACTCCCTGGACTGGACCATGGCTAAACGAAGCCTTAAGAACCTTAGGATAAAAGTCAATCCATCCAATCATGAGTACAAGATCACATGGATTGAGCGAGTAGTTGTGCAAAGATCAGTTGTTTTCATTGAAGCAGAAAAGTATGAAGAATGCCAATGGTGAAGCTGAGAATCCAGAGATTACTGTCTATAATTATTTTCGACCATCACAACACATAGTCGCTTCTCTGCAGAATTGCCATGCTTTAATGTTGGAGAGCCGAAATGGCCTACATATATTCCTTTGGAGCTCCATTCCTTGATGTATTTGCAATTAACAAAGTGCTAACTAGAGAGCTTCTGTGGTTAAGACAGAAGCCTCAGGAAAAGATTGGGAGTCTTATCCAATGCTTCACAGAGGATCAACCATAGTGTCGAGCCGATGCTGCGTTCTGGTGGTGTTTCTATCAGCACTAATTTCACCCAAGTCGAAGTTCGTATTATGTCAGTACCAAGGGGCAATGATGGAAATTTCTTTCTGAAGAATGGGCGTTGGATTTAGTGGAACCATCTGGGATGGAAAGATAGGTTGTTGTGAACTTCTTGGCTCATCGTTGTGATCCAAACAACATTGCAAGGGATTTGATTCGTGTGAAGAAGTGAAAGGAATTTGTATTGACCCCATTTGATAGATCCAAAGAGACGAACCAGAATAGACGACTTTCACCTGTGGTTAGAATGGGAAAAGCTATTGAACAAGTACAATCTAAAATGTCTGGAGCTCCGCAATTCCTTCTTCGTCTAGAAAAACTCTAATCTTTATGAGCCATGGAAGCGGAAGAATCCCTCAGAGTACGATGCTAGCTAGAGTAAATGATCGATACTTTTTTTGGAAAATTAACGCTAAGCTAGGATAATCTCTTCACTACCCTCAAAACTGTAACTCTGCAATCGAGTTGAAGTTAAGGAAATAAAGTGTAGGATCGAAGAGTTAAAATCAGTATTACACAATTGCGAACTGCGAATCAAGCTTCTAGAGACAAGAGAGGAGTGTTGGAAAGAAGAACTTCATCATTCTTATGATCATCAAGTTAGAGAGTCGAGATTACCTCATGAGGGAAATGATAGTTCAGATTCAAGAGATAGCTGGTCGTCTACAGATTTTGGTATTACAGGTGGATATGTTAAGCATAAAATATAGGCTACAGTGTGACCATAGTCAAGAGCTAACTCCATTGCTTGGGAAATCGAAACCCTTAGGGCTTAGGACGAAAGCATATAGTAGTCCATTTTATGTAAAAGAACTTGTTTTCTAATAAAGTTTTCTAAAATGAAGTTGATCAGAATCGATGCCTCTTTGCATTCATGCATTCGCACTACATTGCATGCGTATTACATTGCATTCATTTGCATGAGACCTTTACAAAAAGGACCCTAATTAGGTAAAATGTTTCAGTTAACCTGGAAAACATGGAACAAAGGTTGGTGAGGATCGAGCAAAGGCAAATACAGATGCAAGAGCAATTGTCCCAAATTCAACAAGAAATACGAGAGCAAATGCTAGATTTCCAAAAGAACATGATCGGCCAGCTAGCTCAGTTATTAGCCGGAAGACTTGAAAAAGGAGTGACCCAGTGGCCAACAATGCAGATGATGATGAAGACATCGTTTATTCCCCAATAAGTGCTCCGACTCAACCAGGCGTGCACTCCCGTGAGGTACCTGTCATTATCAGATCTCAATATAGGACTGATACCTCAGTACTGCTGAACTCTCCGATGGGCCCCGATAATGATCAAGTCAATCCTGTTGTTATTGGCCTACCAGAGGCAAAGAAAAAGGGAGAGGGGGTTTCAAAAGCCTCGAAGAGGAAAGACAAGGATGTGGATAACATGAGTGGGTATACCAAGGGTCACCCGATGCCATTTACAATAAACCAGCCAAAGGGGGCAGTTATCAGTCACTCAGTCCCCTCAAAGCAAAAACCCAATCCAAGATCGAGTTCAGACAAGCTTCAGTTTACTCCTATTCCCATGACGTATAGGGAGTTATACCAGAACTTATTTAATATGCATGTTGTAGCTCCTTGTTATATAAAACCACTGCAACCTCCATACCCAGAATGGTATAACCTAAATGTCCAATGCGAGTATCACGTGGGGTTACATGGTATTCGATAGAAAATTGCACAACTTTCAAGAAGTTGGTGGAAAAATTCATCAAAATGGGTATTGTGGAGATAGATGACGCGCCAAAAGCAGAAGCATGAACCTGGAAGCGTTTTGAGCAATAAGACTGCGGAAGAAATTCCTGTAGTATTTAGGAGCTTACCTGGAGTAATGTACGAAATATACTTGTTACTTTAAGCCTAGAAGCAATAAGATCTCTTTTGTGAAATAGGCTCGTGCTCAGAATTACTATTTCAGTAAAATGCATCTTTTTGAACAAATATTTTTCTTTTTCATGCTATACATTCTATTGAATATTCTTTTATTCTTCATTCATAAATAACCATTCTTGGAATCATTTGTTCTCTGGAAGTTACTTTCATACCTACAATGGGTCCCAGATATCAATGACATGAGCAACGCTGTTACTGACTCCCTTTCTAGTGGGATATGTGTTTAGAGGGATCTAAGGACTTGGAAGATGATAGAGATTGCAACTTATTTCCTAACTTGTTAAAAGTGGTAGATCTTACCTTACGAAGTGACAGCGGACACTACGAGCTAACGAGGGGATGAAAATGGAAGATTAGCCCACTGCAGGAATAAGGCAAGACATCATTGAGTTATCTTCAAGAATTCAAAGATGTTATCATATGATCACCAAGACACACCTAGGCTACTGAAATGTGGGTATGCTGTTAAGATTGATATTTAAAGAACCGATGTTCATAGTTCTACAACGGACAAGAGATTCACAGATTCCCTATATGTGGGGCATGGACGTTATCAAGCCAGTCTCCTCAAAAGCTCTTAGCCAACATCGATTCATATTCATGGTCATTGGTTACCTCACTGAAAGGGAGAAGGTCGCTTCATATGCCAAAGTTACAAAGTCGTGATTATCAAAATTCAAATTTCAAAAAAAGAAGAAGAAGAAGAAGAAGTGTGTGGCAATAAGGAATGCGAGAAAAACGTGTTTAACGTAATGGCACAAATTTGATCATTCAAAGATCGGACATCATATCGGTCTTGACAATAGCGACCAAAAACCATTCAAAATTTTTGAAAATGATGAGACTTGTAAAGGTTGGCATAGAGAAGTTACCATTTACCTTCTAGGTTTCTTGAAAGTTGGCGGGACTTTCACCGGGCATCTTTCCCATTGGTTTATTAAAAGGAAACAATTGTTGGAAGATAAGATTCCTTTTCCCAAGCTTTGATTTGGTTGGATGAAGCGAATGTCTCTGAGAAGCTTGATTGGAAGTACTGTGGTCGAATGTACCAAAATGGATGATATGGGCTTATGACAAAATGTTCGCTCAAAAGAATTTCAGGAGAAAGACCGGCATTAAGAAAGGTTCTTCTTATTCAAAAGGACTCCAAAAGGAAAAGTAAATGCCTTATGCGAAGAAAGAAGGCTTGTTCGGGAAACATGGATACTAATCAAGATGGATGGTAAGGACACGCTTAATCCGGTGAGTTGATTCAAAAAAAAGAAAGAGTTTTGCAAAAAACACACAAAAACTGAAAAAATAAAAAAACGAAAAACATGAAAAAAGAAAAAAGGAAAAAGGAGAGGTCGAGGCGAAAACCCGCAAAGGGCGCCTTGGGATCAAAGGGGATTTGAGTTGAAAACTCGAGAAGGGCAGCTCAAATTTTGATCGAAAGTAGGGCATACAGCAGTCTCGCTACGCTTGAACTAACAATGAAGAAGTGGGATGCGTCTTGGGGCATCGACAAAGTACTCCGGATCCCCTAAACACATATTGAGCCTAAAATGGTCCTCGAGAAGTTTGAACAGAGAAGCTCAGGCTGCAATATCTGGGGCACCTAGTTTCTATTTTACCCATTTTTGTTATTTGTGGTTATTTTCCTTGCAAAATACACTGCCAATAAATTTCCTTCCGATTGCATTTGTTATCTTTGCTTAACTTGTTTGTTTCAAGCTATCCTCCTAATCAATTTCCTTCTTGTCTATTGTTTCAATCTTTTTCAAGCATTTGTGCATAGAAATAACGATTAATGGACTAACGACACTTTCATAAAAGGAGTTTTGCATATTACTCTGGAAACTTCTAAATAGTACCGGAATCTAAAACAGGATTATTGCTTAAAGCTCCTCGAGTTTAAAGGATAGAAATAATGGTGGAGGAAAAGTTTGAACCGAAGCTATCTCTTTGGATTTTGTCAAAAAATGATGATCGAACAAAATGACGAGATATTACGTCAGTATAACCATCTCGATGAAAAAGGGCAATGTTAACCCATGTGTAAATGGGGAATCATTTCGCGAAAATGATATTTTGTATCCGTGCAAGGATTACGCATGCACACTTGGTCACGACCCCCAAGAATGGTAAGGTCAGTGAGACCAAATCGTTTACAAATTCTATACCCCTGAGTCATAGTGGGGTGGATTGAAGACAACACAAATTCTATATCCTTAAGTCGCAATAGGATGGTCTGAAGATGGTATAAGCCTTAAAGTCCTATAGGTGCCGTGGAGTGGACCTTGAAGTTACATTGGGGCAAATTATTTAAGCAAAATATGATTGTTTCTTTGAGTTTTTGGCGGAGGTACCAGCAAGAGCGAGGTAGCAGCTTCGTACGACTCTGGTGGACGGCGAGCGGTGACAACCCTAAACATTAAAAAGGGGTCATTTCTTTTTCATACATCATTAGGAGCGTTTCGATCATCGCATCCTGATCCTTATACATTTTTAACAATGAGTCATCATCATGACATTCTGCATTCATGCAAATGTCCTCCATAATGTCATTTAGTTGGAAGCATTCGATCATTGCATCTTAATCATTGGAAAAATCATCATTCTCGTGACATTCTGCATTCATGTAAATGTCATCCATAGCACATATAGTTAGGAGCATTTGAGTCATTCCGATCATAACATCCGCATCATTTGCACAAGTATAAGCACATAAAACTAATTCTACAAGACAGGTTCCGCAGAGAACGATGTAGCAATATCAAAGATTTTAGATGTTGTCCCTTAGCGGGGTAGATCAAAGACTGAAGATAGCAGATTTGACATTCCTGAAGTTGCAGGAAGCAGATCGAATACATCAGTCTGGTGATCCCTGAGTTTGCAGGGATCAGATTGAAGATAGCAGATCTTACCTCCCTGAGTTTGCAGTGGAGCAGATCGAACATGACAAATCTGGCAATCCTGATGTTGCAAGAGCGGATCGAAGATAACAAATCTGGCAATCCTGATGTTGCAGGGGCAGATTGAAGATAGCAGATCTTATCTCCCGAGTTTGTAGTAGAGCAGATCGAAGATAGCAAATCTGGCAATCCTGATGTTGCAGGAGCAGATTGAAGATAGCAGATCTTATCTCCCTGAGTTTGTAGTGGAGTAGATCGAAGATAGCAAATCTAGCAATCGATGTTGCGGGGCAGATTGAAGAACGATCTTATCTCCCCGAGTTGAGGAGCGGATCGAAGATAACAAGTCTGGCGATCCTGATGTTACAGGAGCGGATTGAAAGATCAGATTGAAGATAACAGGTTTGACATTTCTGAAGTTATAGGAAGCAGATCGAAGACATCCATCTGGTGATCCCTGAGTTTGCAGGGATCAGATTGAAGATAACAAATTTGGCGTTCCTGACGTTGCAGGAAGCAGATTAAATAATAGCAGATCTTGTCTCCCTAAGTTTGCAGTGGAGCGGATTGAAGATAGTAAGTCTGGCGTTCCTGATGTTGTAGGGAGCAGATCGAAGATAGCAAGAGCAGATCGAAGTAGCAGATCAAAACGAAAAATTCTATACCTCTGAAGTTGCAGCAGTGAAGGGGACCAAACAACAAGATGCGGTGGATTGGAATGGGGCTATCTGAAGAATAAGAACACTGAATAAGTCAAGTCTTAGCGAGACCGGGCAAAAATGGTCTCTTTTGAAAGTCTTTGCCCCATTCTCGTTACACGATAATGAGCAAAGAGGGGCAGCTGTACGAGCCCATTTTTCCTCGGGGGCCCGTTACACCTAAAACCAACCCAACAAATCAACAAACAAACCCAAACCCATCAAGCCTAAACCTAACCAAATTGAAAATAGCCCAATAACAAGCCCACCAGACCCTAGCCCAAAACAAAATAAAAAAACCCTAATTTTTCCTAAACTTAGCTGTTGCCGTCTCTGCCTCTGACGACTGCCACCACTGCCACGCCTGCAGCACCGCCCATGTCACGTCCACCGCCTTCAAGTTGCACCTGCAAGAGAAAACACACAAGCAAGTGGCAATAAATAGATTAAAAAATTGTAAAAAGATGACTATATAAAGCCATTGAAAATCAAGGTAAAGGGGGGATTCGATATAAAAAAAGACAGAGATTTTGAATGAAAAGACGAAGAAACTGAAAACAAGAATAGAAGGTTGATTTCGTTTATTTTCTTTCGACTTTACCCTTATTACTATTGTTCTCTATTTTCATTTTCTTTTTTTTTTATTTACTTTCAAATTTAAAAAAATGAAATAATAAAAAAAGAAAGGAAAGAGGGTCTACCTGAATCGGTTCGTCGGCTCGTAGGCGGAGGTCTCCCTTCCCTCGTCGGAATCAGGCTTGAAATGTGGGCTAGAGACCCTTTTCTTTCGGCCTCCCATGTTAGGGAAGCTTTACCTTTGAATAGGTTCGAGCAGGGGTTAGAAAAGCCTCTGCAGTAACGCCACCACCGACCATGGCGGTGGCACCAAACCCGATCGAACTCATGATTTACAAGAATGGGTTCAAAAACCCTAGCAGAAGAAAAGAAGGAAAAGATGGGGGGTCTCTGTTCTTGTTTTTTTTAAAAAAAAAGAACTTATAAGCCTTTTAAAAAAAATGAAATGAGTAATAAATGTTTTTTTAAATGGTGTAATTAAAGAGGGTGGGGGCCAGCGCATTGACGATTTGTAAGTTGGATTTGTGCCTTTTCACCTTAACTGGGAAATTTGCGGGGACAGTCCCTCCCATTTGCACTACCTTTAAGTTAATTCTATTCTATTTTCTTTTAATTTTGGCCACAATTTATGCGCCATTCGATTTAGTCCGAGCTTAAACTCTGCGCTCAGAGGCTTAGAATAATTTTGCGTTTGGTCCTCACGAGTTTATGCGCGTGGTGTTGTGGTCCTTATTCGCCCTTTTTTATTTATTGCAACTCTAGCCCCCCTGAATTTTATTCTGTTTTCAATAAAGTCCATTAATTATTTTTATTTAATTATTCGTTTATTGAGTTTCCTAATTATTCTCCTTTTTAATTAATGTTTAATATTATATCTTTTCCTTTTTAATTAATATTTAATATTATATCTTTTAAATTATTTATTTCCTTTAATGTTATTTATTTTCATTAATAGTTTTTACAATTTTTATTATTGCTATTATCATTATTTTTGTTTATCATTAATTAACATTATTGTTATTTATTGGTACTATGACTATTGTTTTTATTATTTTCTTATCTTTATTACTATTTTTACTATTATTTTTTTCTTTCATTATTATTAGTTACTAATATTATTACTATTACCATATTATTATTTCTATATAATGCATATATCTTGTTACTATCATATTGATTAGTTGGTAATGTTATTATTATATTTATTTTCAATATTGACATATTCTTTTATATAAATGTTTTACTATTATTTTATTTTATTTTTCTTTTCTCTAAAATTATTACTATTATTTTACTTCCTTTATTATTATTACTATTATTATTATTATTATTATTATTTTATTTTTATTATTATTATTTTCATTATTGTTATTTCATCGCTATTTCTACTCATGTTACCATAACGTAATACTTTCAATATATTATATATCATCCTTACTTATACGTATATGTGTCCTTTTATTATTCTTTTCACACATAACATTGTGTTTTCGCATTTTCACGCTAATTTGTTTCGATGCCTCAGTTTTATAACAATTGATATTTCGTATTAGAGACTCGAGAAGATCGAGCCCTAACTTACTGGATTCTAGTTTTTTTCTCGTTTAAAGCTAAACAACGGGATATCCCTTTTGAAATCGCAATTTAATTTTTAAACAAAACACTTAATCTCGGATATTCAAAATGTCGCGCCCTAACTTACTGGACTCGACATCTAGATACTTCGGATAAGTTTCTTTTTCTATTAAAATAGGGGCAATATTCCTAATTTGGACTTTCGAGAAAACAATCCCTAACTTACTGGGTTCTGATTTCTCGTTTGATAAATGACGGGAGACCCTCTTCAAATATAAAACTAAGTTTTAAAAGGCGAGCTTAGTTTCGGGAGTCTAAAGTATTGCGCCCTAACTTACTGGACATGATGCTTTATCTCTTCGAAACTAAGAGAGGCTTAACGCCCCTTCCAATTCCTTCAAGTTTTGGAAATAAAAGTATCTATTTTCCAATCACTTCTAAGTTTTCAACAATAGGACATCGATCAATCAATTTGGTACCAATTTCGGGCGTGTTGAGGGTCCTAATCCTTCCTCGCACGTAATTGACTTCCGAACCTATTTTTCTCAAATTTTCGTAGACCAAAAGCATCGTTTTAATAAACCGAGACATTTTATTAAAACAAAGGTGATCCGATCACACCCAAATAAAGATCGGTGGCGACTCCCTTCCTTTTCGTTTTCAAAAATCGAGTCGACCGCGTCATTTACTGTTTCATCAAAAAATAGTTACGACAATATTAGAGCAGTCTTCTTCTTCTTTTGAAAATGAGACAACAAATATAAATAGCAGATTTATAAGGCCTAGACGAAAAGAAGCTGGTGGTCTCAGAAAATCTGAATATTGATTGAGAGACTTCATCATTTCATTAGATACGTACAAGCCCACTTGAAGTTTAATTACTCCAAGCATAGAGAATCCCAAGGATGACCATCACCGGATCATCTACAGCCTTTCCGAAGAATATGATCATTATATAATGATATATAAACTACTTTTGCCATGTCAGCTTCAACCAACCCACTTGTATTATGTTGCCATTATAAGCTGAGCCAGAAGGAACAGTTCATGGAAAACAAAAAAAAAAAAAAAAAAAAATTCGCTAACTGCTATATGTTGTAAAAACCATTGTGTTTTTTCACATTGAAATTGCTTATAGTATGGAATTTGTGGTGCAAAATTAAGAGAAATAAGATTGAGGCATGGATTATATTTTTCAAGGTTTTAATTTTACTTTTAGTACAAAATAGAAATACCGCATAATTTGAGTCTTATGAAGAGATTGAATGGTTGAACATCATAGCATGTGTCTTTTAATACATAATTTATGTACAATGGGTGTTTTTCTATAACATAATACTTTTCAATAGAAAATTATGTTTCTTTATTGTGAAAATTTCAAGAAAATTGTATTATTTCAATGTATTAATTTGGATTTAACTTTTGATAAAAAATATTATTATAATTATTTCAAAAATTTAAAATATATATTATTACATCACTAAACACAAACCCAAGTGCTAGTCTATAGACTATATATATAAAATCCTATAGGTAAGCCAACATACTTAGTGTACTAAAATTAAAATAAAAAAATTTATTTATATTATATATCTTTTTCAATATGAGATTACAAACATAGCAAATTACTAACAATCCTCCCTAGTTTAAAATGTTAGTAATTGATTTATCTATCATACAAATAAAATTATGCATACAAGATAATATTTTTAACTTGAACCACCAAATAGTGAATGTACTTAGAATTTTAATAAAATTATTGGTGTCCACATATTGAACCATAACTTCTTATATTAAAATTGAAGATACACCACACATAACTTTATTTATGTGTCTGAAGTTTTTTTCACTTTTAGCATTAATATGACCGTGTGCTTATCCTTTCCTTATTTATAAGAGAACCTATTAGTTCTTTTTGTTGAAGCAGCATCACTTCTTATGTTTATGTAGGTAGAGTTCCTTTATTCTATCTATTACTTTAGACAATATATCAATCAATGAACTCTATTAAGAATCGCACTAGCCTTTCTATTATTTTCCATTTAGAATGGAATTTACTAGTAATTCACACACAATGACTTATTTTTACCCTTTGAACTTTAATAATTAGAGGTTTACTATTAAAAGTTGCATTCTCATTTTTGATGTCTAATAAGGATTTTATTCTTTTGTAGTACTACTTACCAAATCCCTTAATAATCATTTGATTCTGCTAACTTGCTAGCTGATTTGACGTAAATAATGGTAAGTATCTCATTAGAGATCAATTCTCAAATATAATCATGTTTTATGGTAATATGTCTAGACTTTCTACTTTATATATGCATATATATATATATATATATATATATATATATATCACTATGTGCTCTAAACATAGTGGCTACACTATCACAAAACAAAGAAATGGATGGCATTAGGTGCAACCACAACTTTATATCTAATAACTAATTTCTCAGCAATTTTACCTCTCTGACTGCTGCAACTAAAGCTTTGAATTTCGATTCTATGGTTGAGTGAGAGATGAAAGCTTGTTTCTTAGAAGCAATTGACAACTCCTCCTCCTAGTTGATTTATTATCATTTGAACTAGTAATCCTACTTGCATCAGAAATTCCTTCTAAAACACTGAAAAATCTAAATAATATAAGCTTTACTTGTATTCCTAGACAATTCTGCATGCTATAAATGCTATATTTGGTTTAGTACAATGCATGACATACATTATACTTTCAACAACACTTGGATACTCAAGTTGAGTTTTAACCAATTTCATGCTCGAGTTGAAAGGAGTATTAACTTCCTTTATATTGATATGTTTAAACTTTGCAACTAGTTTCTCAATATAACTTTGGTTAAGAACATATCTATTACAATGTTTCTTAACTTTAATGTCGAATACCGTATCAACCTCATTTGAATACTTCTTTTAAAAATAAAGGTTAGGTAGCTCTTTGTCTCATTTATGTCAGTCATATTATTATTAAATATAAGCATATAATCTAAATAGAGACAAATCATTGCTCCATATTCCGTAGTGAACTTTGAATATATGTATTTATCAACCCCATTATGTTTGAATCCATTTATAGTATTGTTGTATCAAATTTGTCATGACATTATCTAGTCGTTTGTTTCAAATCATATAACGACCTCATTAATTTGCAAACCTTATTTTCATCTTCGAAAAATATAAAATCTCCCGTTTGTTCCATATATACTTCTTCATTTAAGTCACCATTTAGGAAGATCGTTTTAACATCCATTCACTACACCAAAACAGACTTTTAGCGGCGTTTTTATGGCTTTTTTAAGCGCCACTAATACTATTTTTGATTGCTTTTGAAAGCGACAAAAAACGCAGCTAAAACATCGCGCAAAAAAGTTAGCGGCATTTATTGTGAAAAACACCGCTAGAAGTCTTGACTTTTAGCGCGCTTTTATAAGAAACGCTCTAAAGGTGGGGTCTTTTAGCGTTTTTATAAAGCGTCGCTAAAGACCACGCTTTAGCGGCGATTTTAAGAACGCCGCTAAAGACCCACCTTTAGCGGCGCTTTTTATAAAACGACGCTAAAGGTTGGGCCTTTTAGCGGCGCTTCTTAGAAAAGCCGCTAAATGTGGGTCTTTAGCGGCGTTTATTACAAAAGCGTAGATTAAAGGTGTGGTTTTTAGCGAATTTATTATAAAAGCGCCGCTAAAGGTATATAAAAGCGCCGCTAAAGGTACGCCGCTAAAGGTGTGGACTTTTAGCGGCATTTCTTGTAAAAGCGCCGTTAAAAGTGGGCTCTTTTAGCGGTGTTTCTAACAAAAACGCCACTAATTTGCACAGATTTACAGTGCTATTTTTCTGCAATATCCTACCCTCCCGCATTAAAAACCAACCAAAAGCTGCAGACAATTGCATATAATTCCAACCCAAGGCAAACAAATAAAACATTTAAATCCCACCAAAAGCATTAAATCTAAATGATACTTCAAATTTAATAAAAGATATATGATATTTATTAATAAATGAAGCATAATTCAAACAATTTTACAATAATGTTAATCAGTAACAATGTTAAAAAATCTTACAACAATAAAACAAATGTCTAAGAGGCGGCCTCTACATCTTCTTTGAAACAATCTGCATCATAGTCTGCAATTGTAGTTGGAGTTCTTCATACTTTTGTGTTCGCTTCGCCTCCCTGCTGCCGCCTCCGCTCTAAGTTGAGCAATATGCTCGCCTCCTCGCCGCCTCCGCTCTAAGCCGAGAAATTTGCCCATTGTGCTCGCTTCCATCGAGATATCCGGTCTTTCGGTCTCGAATTTTACGAGATTGACTCCGGAAGGCATGTATTGCCGGGAGCAGGATCCAAAATATTGAGTCGGGGTAACACCTGATCCTTGACATCGAACCCGACCATACCTTGTAAGACCCAAAACATTAGTGATAATTTTATTATAAATATACTCAAGATTAACAAAACTATCAATCGAAGCAGTCGTACCTTTCAGGACCCAAAACATCATTAATAATTACATTATCAATCTCCTCGAGATTAACAGAATCATAGACAAAGCAACCGCTTCATACTCGCCTTTTGCTCCTTTAGTTTATCCTAATAAATTAATAAAAAAGTTAGAAACGAAATATATAATAAAAGGAATGGAACATAACTTAAAATTATAAATTTAAAACTACAAACGATGAATTAAACTATTGTAATTAAACATTATAAATATTTATAATAAATCAAATTTTATTAAGTAAATATACCAAAATTTACTGCACCTCGGATGTCATCGGAGAACCATCCTTCTTCTTATGCGTAATGTCAAAAAGCTGAAGGCGTCCAACTTTTGACTGACGAAAGTTCCTACATTATAGCAAAAAAAATATAATTTAATAGTATAAAGTAATTAATATTTGAAAGAAGTAATAAATTATAATACCTCGGCCTCAGCTACAAGAGCAAAACTTCTAGAACTTGCCGTGTGAGTGAATTGTTGTTTCTGTCTGTTGTTTGTTCCAACTCGCTCACGGTCCTACATAATAGTATTTGAATTATGTATATAGTAAATACGATAAACCAAAAAATTTATAAGACTTTGAAAGTATGTAATACCTCTCCTTTCTTTGAATTCCAAAATCTAACTTGATCTTCCCATTGGAACCTCAACATTCCCAGCGGGACATTTCGCAATTTTTTGTCAAGGCTTATGTCTTTCTTAAAATATTATTTTTTTAGGGTGCTTTTATTGTCTCTCTATTTTTTACCCAACGTCTTCTTAACATAGTCATCGGAGACCTCTAAAGCAAATTTACCCTAGAAAAAAAATTTTAAAAAAGTTAATATAAATGAAGGTTAAATTAAAGTATTATAAATTACATTCACCTTTTATTACCTTAATATTATCGAGAGCCTGATTTTTGTTGGCATCAGGCACGTGATGCCATGATTCGTAGTTAATGGGCAACATATTCGCATTTCGTGCTATAATGCCCAAATAGCCTGCCAACAGTCGAGCTTCAGATCCGATAGGCTGGCCATGATTGTTTCTCCTTACTTGAACACGCTCAGTAGGCTCTAAGTCGTATAAATCTGTAAGTAATGTACGTCCCCGAGCTCTGCTCGTCCCACCACCCTTAGCTGAAAAATGATATATTATTATATTAAAATTGAAAAATGAATCAATAATAAAATTCAACATGCATGTAAAATAAACTTAACATTACTTTGGAATTGTCCATGCTCGTCATCTATGTTCGGCAGACTAGAAGATCCAACAACTGTATCCTGCCACTATTTACTTCTTCTGGATTTGGAGTATTTTGGACAATATTTAAACCTCGTAATCGTCTTCTAGGCATTTTCCTGCAATACACATAAAATAGTTCAAAATTTTAGAAACAAACAACAACAATAATAGGACATTTAAAACAGTTAAATTATATAACATGACCAACATGAAAATTATAATATAACATATAAATAATAAATCGTTAAATCTTACTACATCATATTTCGTAAATATCTTCGTCCACATCCTGACGAACCCATTGAAATTGTTGACTAGTACTAGGGATATTTGAAACACCCCACACCTGGCCCACGAGCCTGGACCAGATCTGGTATGTTCCTCGATGTAAACCGGTTCAAAATTCTTTCGAACACTTTGAAAACTGTGTGTTTTGAAGATAGTTTGTAGTGGGTTGGGCTTGAGTTGAAAACAAGTTTAATTCATTATTAAAATCCTTTACTTTAGGTGACAAAACGTTTGGGCTTTGTATGAAAATAGATTTACTTAATCTTTAATTGATAAAAATTGTAAGCTTAACAATAAAAACAAAATAAAATATTCCTACTAAGGCCTTATTACATCAAATAATTTCCAAAATTTAAATTCAAAATACTTAAAATAAAATAAAAGTCCAAGTCGTAAATTTCTTCTTTGTGCATGGCCATCCCTAAGATTCTGAACCCGGTCCATTCTTGTTCGTCACACGAAAATAGTCCCACAATGGGTGAGTCAAATAGACTCAATGTGTAACCAACACTAAGAATTAACATTTAAGGCATGCATTATCATATCACATACATGTTCATATAACGGTAAAAATAATGATGCAACCCAAACCCAAACCTAGTTAGCCATCCGCTACACTCCACCGCACCATCCTGCAGACAGTGGGGACTACTAAGTCAACCCTCCATCCGCTACACACCATCAAGGCGATCATTGCGATCGATGTGCTCATCGCCATATAAAATTGTGGCATAGCCACGATAATTGTGTCATGAGACACCATATTCAGATAATGTAACTGAAGTTACCACATTCAGATAATGTGACCGAAGTCAACACTTTCACTTCCCCTTTTTCATATAACCCGAATGCCCCATATTATTTATACCATGCATATCATACTTAAATTCACATTCATGTCACTTTTCACATGTTAAATATAACATATTTCGTAATCCTAGTAGGAGTAGGAAACGCACTAAGTACTTTGTACCATAACATGGTACTTAGCCATATTCACATTCTTATAAACATACATATATTTATTATAGCCATGAATCTTATTAAAAGTAGTGTAGGGTACACACCGAATAACAATTTCACTTGAAATCTCAAATTGATCTATCGCCTTAGATCTTTAACTCCCTACATTCGCCCATTTAAAGGTTTAATGAAAACTCATTCGGTCATAAAACCAAATCCTAGTAGGATTTGTGCACTAAAACTTACCTTGTTGTTAGATTGAATTAAAAATTAAATCCCGAAAACTTGTATTCTTCCCTTTGAAATCGGCTACTCACTAGATCCCTTGAATCGCTTAGGTTTGGTTAAAACAAATAGATCTAAGTACTTAAGATAGGGCCTTGAATATGTAAATACACTTACCTTGAAATTCTCAAATCCAAAACTTTGCTTATGCTCCTTCCTTGTATTGACCAACTCTAGATCCTTTTAACATATTAGTTTTCGCTTTTAAGATAATAAAAGATAGATCCAAACACTAAAATAAGCCTTGGCCGAATGCTATAGGTACTTACCTTGTAAATTTTAAATCCCGAAACTCACCGAATAACTAGGGAACACGCGGCCTATGGTGTACCTTTGGGAAAAGAACTTCTCCTTCCTTGTAGTCGACACTTAGTAAATCCCAAAAGATATCTTCAAGGTTTCGACAATAATATATTGAGGGTATTAGAATCTTAATTTCGACAGACTTAAATGAAATAGGATGAGAATCGAACCTAATCTTACCCTCATCAAGAATTGATGGAACTCTTGCTTGAACCCTTAGCACTATTCGGCTATATACGATATGTATCATAATTTCGATTTTGAGGCTTAGTGAGAAATCGGCTAGGGCTATTGGTACCTTGACTTTTGATTGTGTTTGTAATAGAAGAAGAAAAGAAAAGAGAAGAAGAGAATAATGGCGAGAGAGAATTACAGAGGAAAGAAAGAAAAGAATAGAAATTTGCTAGAGAATTTCGCAAAGGCTTCCTTGAAGAGAAAAGAATGAATGAAGAATGGCCTTATTTTCCTTTTATTGCCGAAATTCCTAGGCTAGAGTCCCCTACTTGGCCACCACTCTTCCTATGTGATAAATTTTTATCTTTTAATTATCACTTTATTCAATAATAGACTTAATCCCCCAATTATCTCCTATCTCCTAATAAAAATAACAATAATTATCCATCATTTATCCACCTATTTAGCCAAATTTTAAAGAGAATTAAACTCTTCACTTAGGTTCCCTTGTGCCGTCCACCTCTTTTGCTTCTAGAAGCAAAAATTAAAATTTCTTTTATTTGCTTCCCAAGTGACTCGATCCTTGGCCCAAATACACAAGCTTGTGGCATCACTTGCTGGGCTTTTAAGTGGTGCCTTCAAGCCACTTTGACAAGCTTGTTTGTGTGTCAAATCCTTCCTATTAATTTTCTTAAGGCCACCTTGTCTTAGTTTCCTCTTTTTAAACTTAACATTTCCATACATTTTCAGGTTTCCAAAATGTTCACTTTCCTCTTTTAGCTTAAGTTTCCAAAATGTTCACTTTCTTTTTTTTTTTTAACTTAAGTTTCCAAAATGTTCACTTTCCTCTTTTAACTTAGGTTTCCAAAATGTTCACTTTCCTCTTTTAACTTTACATTTCCATACATTCCCAGGTTTCCAAAAATATTCAAAATACATTCATAACACATAAGACATGTCATTTCGTACAATTAAACCGAAAATGCATAGGCCCCTTTTCAAGATGTTACAGTTCTACCCCCTTAAAGATAATTTCGTCCTCGAAATTACTTAAATAATCGTACATCCTAACTCACCACACTACACTATCATCAGCAAGACTCGATCTTAAAACTAACACATCTCCTATGCACAATTCCAAAATTCACATCCAAGGTTTCATACCATTCACTAGCAATACAAGAACGAACTAGCTCTATAATAAATGTGGCAATAAAGGCATTCCTAAATAAGAAACTTACCCGTTGTCATATCGGCACATCACTCTCTCGCGACGACCGTGCATAAACCAACCTTGGTTGCCTTGCATCGAACCTCAAGACCTCCGCTTGGTGCTCCACGACCACCGCCAAACCATTTCCTCCATGGTTCGGACCACGACCTCGCCGAGGTCATTGTCTACCTCTACCAGCTTGATTAATATTCTCGAGTCTGATTGACTTTCATCTGGTTTCTTAGGACAATCTTTGAGCATATGGTCCTTGGACCCACACCTAAAACATCCTCCGTCTTTTTCCAAAGACTTCTAAGTGCTTTTTTCCACAATGATCACAAAGACGACATCGCCTCCTGCACTAACTTGTCGACCTCGCGCCCATCGCCTGGGCCTTTTTCGCACATTTCTCGACGATCCCGATGACTCATAATCCTCTTGGGTCTATTTTTATCGAGTTCTGCTAATCAAGTCCTTGATTCCCTCGGCTACCTTAGCCTTTTCTACTAACGCGAAAAACTCCCGCTCCTGATGTAGAGCTACAAGTAACCTTAGGTCATCCCTTAAACCGTCTTCGAACAGCACACACCGCTCATGCTCCGTAGCCACTACTCCTCGAGCATATCGGCTTAACCTTAGAAATTCAGCTTCATACGCTGCTACCGACTTGTTCCCTTGAACCAGCCCCAGAAAAGCTTTCCTCTGCTCATCAATATATCTTGTACCGACATACTTTTCTGATATGCCTCCTTAGCATACTCCCAGGTCAGATCCTCAGCAGCGGCACCATCCCTCACTGTTAACCACTATTGATACGCTTCATCGCGTAGTAGTGCCACCATTCCTTTCAACTTCTCCTCCGAGGTCAGATCGAGCTCATCCATAATGCGCTCGGTTGCTTCCAACCAAGATTCAACAGACTTGTGTGCCACACCAAATACTCCACGGAACACCTCACTCGTTGGCTCGAGTCACTCGGTATAGATTTACGAGCTCCGTATTTCCACCGCCACCACCATTTCCAAAACTCACAAAGCCTGACTGCGATCAAAGATCATCCCCGAGGTTCGAGCTCGCTCGAATCACAGCGGTGAGGGTGGTGGTGGCGATGGTAACTCATTGTCGAACCTTGACCGATCTAACGGGTTTCGACGATCATTCTTCCTCTATCGCGTCCATGACGATCGTGTCCTCTAGAACTCATATCTAACGGCGCTTTAACTGATTAAGAAAGTTTTTATAAATTAGCCTTTATTCCAGCGATTAACAGCGAAGAAGTTTTATGAAAAGAATTTTAAGAGTGGTTCTTTCGTATGCACACAGTCTTCACATTCATACATCCATCAATCAATTATGAACTTCCGTTCATTCAGAGAAATGTTGTAGTTTTCATTGTTGTTGTTTTTCCACTACCCAGGGGTATTTGCATAATTTTGAATTTCGGGGGTATTTTGGTAATAAACCAGGGTAAATTTGTAAATTTTAATAGTTCAGGGATATTTCAAAATTTGCAAAACTTTGAGGGTTCTTTTTGAGAAATTTATTTTCCAAAACGATGAAGTTGCAAAAATTTTAGAATTCAGGGTCATTTTGGAAATTTTGGTAAGTTAGGGGCAATTTTGTAATTTTCCAAAATCAATGTATTTTTGATAATTTGCAAATAAGGGTTTTTGGACTTGTTATAAAATAATGATAATGTTGATTAAAACTGTGGGTATTTTAGACATTTTCATAAACCAAGTGCATTTTTGTAATTTTAACACTAGGGGTATTTTTGTAGTTTTATAAATCGAAATTTTATGAAAAATTATGTGGAAAAAAATAGTTTTCACAAATTAAAGAAAAATGATTTCAAGAGTTTTAATATTAGGGTTCTTATAAAAAAAATGGCTAGTTCCTTCGGGTTTTGTTCTTGGGTTTAGCCTATGACCAAGTCTTCTTGGTCGTAGTGAACCAAAGCTACGACTAGGTAGGATTCGAGTGGAGAGGAGGTGAGTCACACTGATTGCTTAAATACCAAGCTCCCATTGAAACCATTCCTAGGCATGCATGGGGTTGCCACACCCACTAAGTCCTCTGGGTTAGGGTGAGCCGAAGCTACGCACTGTAGGATTCCTGCGAAGAGGAGGTGATTCACTAGGACTGCTTAAATACCAGGCTCTTCCAGATCCAATCCTAGACATGCGCACAGGAGTTACCACACCTTAACTCGGTTGACTTAGCCATAGGTTTGTTTAGTTAGGCATTTAAGTCTTATGTAGTAGTTGGGGTAGACTAGTCCTAGGGTTCAAGTACTTATCATTCTATTCTACGTTCCATTCCTTTTCTACCCTTCTATAAATCACATAATCACACAGATGGTTAGGGGTACTTACCTGGTGGACTGCGGGTCGGAGACTTAGGTTTCCAAAATGTTCACTTTCCTCTTTTAACTTAACATTTCCATACATTCCCAGGTTTCCAAAAATATTCAAAATACATTCATAACACATAAGACATGTCATTTCATACAATTAAACCGAAAATGCATAGGCCCTTTTCAGGATGTTACAATATTTTCAGTTAAGTCTTGTTCGAAAAGGCAAAGTTTCGATCTTTCGACTATGTCATCTCTACTTCCACCGCCAATGTCGAACAAGTCTCTAGGGTGTTTTGAAGTACAACGTACCAACCCTCATCGCTTGGATCTTTGGAGTAAAAACTTGTTTAACTTGAGAAGAAAACACATACGGCTCGTCCATCGCTTGTTCTCGGTGTGAATCAATCGAGAGAAATTCACCATTGTAAAGCCATATTGATCGCTTTTAATTCGCGAGCCGTATTCACATCAGCCCAATCACCTCGAAATAAGACAACTTTGCATTGCCGTAATAATCCAACTTAATGATATCGATAATAAGTCCGTAATATTCCAAATTCTCCTCGATCGGACATCGTCCCTAGCACTAGCATAACTTGTAATCGAAGAATTAACAACAATTTCGCAATTTTGGGTTTTCTCAATCTCTCGCGATACCTTATATGAAATCAGATTCGTTGATGAGGAAGCCACTATATCTTTTAACTATTCTGCTTTGGACCTTGTGAAAGCCATTTAACGTCGTTATTTACTTCATTTCGACTCAAACCTATTGAATCGAAAGTAAATCGAGTAATTATGAATATTATGAGAAAACATTATTACTTGTCAATGAAAATTTAAATTGCATACCATTTGGCTTAACCATTCATGGAATGATTCTGCGAACAACTTATTAATTTCTCGTCGATTTAATCTTTGGGATCGTGAACGAGCTCTCAATATATGTTTGTACTCACTACGGTAAAAAAAGGTTTTACTTTGTTAGAAGGCAAATAAATTATAATTGATGAGTATTTATCAAATTCTAGAACTTACTTCTGAAATGGTTCCATTGAATCGTGATGAAAAAGAACGTATCGATGTGCTTGGACCCACGATCTATCGTTTAATTCTGTAATTTCAACTTTGCCGATCGATTCTCTGAAACTTTAAAATAAATAAGTTTCGGCCAAATTATGATCTGTGAGCCCAGCATTTCTACTTAGTCTGTTCATTCTTGTTTCAACATCTTCCAAATACCTCGAACAGAAAGTCATACATTCCTCTGCCAAGTAGCCCTCGGTAATTGATCCTTCCAGATAACGCTTATTGCGGCAGTATGACTTCAATTTGGAAAGGAACCTAAACACGGTATACAACATTATCAAAAGTTGCAACTAAAGGCATTGAGCTGAATGAAGGAATATTTTGCAAATAAAGTAAGACCTTTCAATGGGATACATCCATCGATAAAAAATAGGTCCACCAAGAAGTGATTCACGCGGGAGATGAATTAACAAGTGCACCATAATAGTGAAGAAGGAAGGCGAGAATATCTTCTCCAGATTGCATAAAGTCAATGCGGCTTGATCTCGTAGTCTCTCTAATTCTTGAACATTCAAAACTTTACCACAAATGCCTTTCATTATATTCGACAGTTCAATTACAGGAGCTGTCACCTTTTTCAACATACAACACCGCATAGCAATTGGCAGTAAGTCTTGCATCAAGATGTGATAGTCATGCGATTTTAAGCCATATAGTCTTCGATCCTTAAGACTCACACATCGCGATATATTTGATGCATACACATGGGACCTTTATATCCTTCAACACCGTCATGTAACACTTCTTTTTCATCTTCGACATTAAAAAATAGCGGTGACAACCGATATTTCATATTCGAAGTGCTTGGGGATGAAGCTCACGTCAATTCCCATGTGGACTAAATCAAGTCGACTCAAGATTATCTTTCGATTTTCCATCGACATTCAAAATAGTCCTAATGATGTTCTCGCAGACATTTTCTCTATGTGCATGACATCAAGATTATGACGTAAAATCGATGCTCCTAATAAGGCAACTCGAAAAAATACTTCTTTTTTCCACAAGTCCGCCTCATTAGGATCGTCCTCTTCATCGATTCATCATCGATTCATCCCTAGATCTTAAATTTCTTTGCAAGTTGGCGGTTGATTCATCTTCCCATAAATGAAATTCATATCTTTCAACATTAAGAATATTTTAGATCCACGATTCTGCGAAGGAGCTGGTCTAAACTCTTCAAGACCATCAAACCGAGCACTCGAAATCTAAATGTATGATTTTCGGTAACCACCGACGATGCCCCATGTAAGAGAATTTCTTCCTATTATATAACCATTGCGAACATGTCTGCGCAGTACAACACAGACAAGCATAACGTCCCCTGGTACTCCAACCAGATAAATTAGTATAAGCCGGGAAGTTGTTAATAGTCCACATTAAAGCCGTACGTAAATTAAAGTTCTCTTTTCTCATTGCATTGTATGTCTGAACACCAGCCCATAGTTGTTTTAACTCGTCAACAAGTGGCTGCAAATATACGTTAATATCATTCCCCGGCCCTTTCTCTCCAGGTATAATCATAGACAAGATAAAAGAAGATTGTTTCATGTAAACCCATGGAGGCAAATTGTAGGGAACAAGCACCACAGGCCAAGTACTGTACGTTGTGCTCATGAGTTTGTAAGGGTTAAATCCATCGGATGCTAGCCCAAGCCTCACACTCCGAGGATCGCATGCAAAGCTTGGAAATTTGGAGTCAAAAGATTTCCAAGCTAAAGAATCTACAGCATGCCTTAACAACCCATCATCTGTTCGTCCATCACGGTGCCACGTCATTGGTTCAGCTGTCTTCGACGACATGAAAAGCTGTTGAAGCCTTGGTATTAACGAAAAATACCGTAAAATCTTAACTGGCTACTTTCTTGACTGTGTATCGTGTTCATCCTCGTTACCATCTTCTGTATTTCTATTAATCCAACGGGATTGGTCGCATACATGACAGCACTGTTGGTTTATCCGGTCGCCCTAATACAACATGCAGTCATTTGGGCAATTGTGAATTTTGTTGTAGCCAAGGCCCAAATCTTTTATCAATTTCTTCATGTCTTTGGAAGATTGAGGGATTTTTGCAAACGGGAACATTTCTTGCAGAAACTCTAACAGCATTGTCAACGATTTTCCGATCCATCCCCCCAAACATTTCAAGTGAAAAAGACGAATACAGAATGATAGTTTGGAAAATTTTGATCCCTCATACAGTTCTTCATTCATTTCACCAAGTAACGTGTAGAACCTCGCCGCTTCTTCATTTGGCTGTTCATCTGGTACACTTCTTCCCCCTTCGGTGGAAGTATTTCCACCAAAATTATGATCATTGGTTGCACCCAAGTCAGGTGGAAATAACCCAAAACCATCACTGCGCATTTTAAAAGCATCCCGCAACATGCCTTCCATGTTATCGTCTCTAACATTCTGATTGAAAGCACTATGAGGATACCCCAGATTCATCGATGAAGATGCTCCACTAGATGTACACTCTCCATGAAAAAACCATTTTTTGTACCCCCGGACTAAGCCATTAACAACTAGATGTTCATAGACCACTTCACGATAATGCCAGTTAATATTAAAACACGTCTTACACGGGCAAAGAATCATATTCTCTTGGCTTGCATTTTGAAATGCGAAATTCAGAAAAGTTTCTACTCCATTTCGATAGCCGTTGCTTACCTTGACAATTTCATCCAACTCCTATCCATTTCAGTAGTTGTTGAAGTCTAAAGTTGACAATAAATTACACGGCTAAATTGTTAATTAATAATTTATGTAAGTAATGATATGACCATATATATAATCGAGTACTATGTAAGTTATGTAAATTATGTAAGTTATGAAGTTTGATCTTAACTTAAAATTATGTAAGTTATGAAATTTGATCTTAAACTTATGTAAGTTATGAAATTTGATCTTAAAATTAAGAAAGTTATGTATTCTTTAAGATTCATCATACGTGGCATTGTTACACCTAGGAGGATCCGTTATATCTAACTATGAGATATAAGGCAACCCGTCAGTTTCAACCTATATACTTTGAATCTTTTTTTCTATACAAGTATTATGTAAGTTATGTATTCTTTAAGATTCATCATACGTGGCATTGTTACACCGGGAGGATCCGTTATATCTTCTGGTGAGATATAAGGCAACCCGTCGAGTTTCAACCTATATACTTTGAATCTTTTTTTCTATACAAGTATTATGTAAGTTATGTATTCTTTAACATTCATCATACGTGGCATTGTTACACTGGGAGGATCCGTTATATCTTCTGTGAGAGATAAGGCAACCCGCCGGTTTCAAATTTATATACTTTGAATCTTTTTTTCTATATAAGTATTATGTAAGTTATGTATTCTTTAAGATTCATCATACGTGGCATTGTTACACCTGGGGAGGATCCGTTATATCTTACAGTGAGATATAAGGCAACCCATCAGGTTTCCAGCCTATATACTTTGAATCTTTTTTTCTATACAAGTATTATGTAAGTTATGTATTCTTTAAGATTCATCATACGTGGCATTGTTACACCTAGGGAGGATCCGTTATATCTTACAGTGAGATATAAGGCAACCCATCAGGTTTCCAGCCTATATACTTTGAATCTTTTTTTTCTATACAAGTATTATGTAAGTTATGTATTCTTTAAGATTCATCAAACGTGGCATTGTTACACTAGGGAGGATCCGTTATATCTAACAAATGAGATATAAGGTAACAGTTTCGACCTATATACTTTGAATCTTTTTTTTTCTATACAAGTATTATGTAAGTTATGTATTCTTTAAGATTCATCATACGTGGCATTGTTACACAGGGAGGATCCGTTATATCTTATAGTGAGATATAAGGCAACCCGTAGTTTCTAGCCTATATACTTTGAATCTTTTTTTTCTATACAAGTATTATGTAAGTTATGTATTCTTTAAGATTCATCATATGTGGCATTGTTACACCTAGGAGGATCCGTTATATCTAATGGTGAGATATAAGGCAACCGATGTGTTTCACCTATATACTTTGAATCTTTTTTTTTTCTATATAAGTATTATGTAAGTTATGTATTATGTAAGTTATGTAAGTTATGTATTATGTAAGTTAAATAATTTGATGAAAGCTATGTAAGTAATGTAAGTTATGTATTATGTAAGTTAAATAATTTTATGTAAGTTATATATTATGTATTATGTAAGTTAAATTGAAATTTCAAATCGAGAATCGCTTTTCTAAAAAATGTTATTATATGATTTTTATAATTGAAATTTGTGGTGATGATGTTAATCTCTTATTAACTTGGAAATATTTATTAAAATATGAAATTTATGTTAAAATATTTATTAAAATATAAAATTTATGTTAATCTCTTATCTTAACTTGCAAAATTCAACTTTGTATTATCATTTTATATCATCTTATATACATGATTTTAGTCATTTTATTTACAAATTTTAAAATTTAGGTCTCCTTATTATTATTATTATTATTATTATTATTATTATTATTATTATTTGTTAAATTAAAGTTAATCGAAACATAATTTTTACTTTTTAAAATTTAACAACAATAAATTTAACAAAAAAAAAGTATAAGAATTAAATTTAAATTTAAAATAAAAAATTTTATAACTTATTTTAACAATTAACTTTTATATTTTGTCTATGTTTTTTTATTTAAAATAAAAAATTTATGTTTTTTTTAGTCATTTTTTTTTTGTGTGTATGTTTTCCGATAGGAGGTCCCTGTTTCACTTTGTGAGCCCTAACTAAGAAGATAAATAAAGCACTAGAGAACAATGAGCGTTGTAGAAAATACATGATAATGACACACTAGTATTTCTTTTATGAAGAAGCCCTAACTAAGACAACTAATTCCTGGGTGTTTTTCCAATTACATCTTTCATTTTATCAATCTTGCAAAAAATTATAAACCTTAACTGGCTTTGGATTTTGCATGTTCAGTACTTTTTGGAGCTGATGAAAGTGCCACGAGTAGAGTCAAAATTAAGAGTGTTTTCCTTCAAGATTCAATTTGGTTCTCAGGTTTGGTGGTATCTCCTTAGTTAATCTGATTTGATCCCTTTTCTTTTAATTGAATCCCCTGCCTGACCTGGTATCTCACACTTTTTACCACCTCTAGATTTCTGAATTTAGAAAGAGGTTAAACACAGTAAATTCTGCATGTAATGAGGTATATCACTAATATTGCTGAAGAAACAGCTTGACCATGCTTTTTATTCATTCTTTGTCTTACTACTTTTATATTGATCATTTAGGTACGGAATTCTGTTAAATTAAAGGAGATCATGAAGAAAATTCTCTATCTGGGAAATACATTGAACCAAGGAACCGCAAGGGGTATGTGTCATGTTTAATTTTTCTTTTGGCTTCTGTCTTTGATGCTAGAATTCACTTTATTTTTAAAGATTAAAAACATTGTGTAGAGTAAAGAGCTAAACCACAAGTGTAATGTAGTACTTTAATGTTTGTCCAGTCTTATGTATTTGAATAATACTTACTTTGGCGTTTACATGCACTGTTTCAGGTGAGTTTAAGTTACATTTTTTTACAACATTCCCGCATCATAAACCTTAAGTCTTGTTGGTCTGTAGTCCTGTGGCATAGTATCTTTGCCTTGGAAGTATACTTATCATTTCTAATGGTTGCTATCAGATGTTGCTAGGGCTTACTTTATAACCCCATGTGCTTTATAACCCCATGTGCTAACTTCCTCTTCTTTAGAAGAAATGCCAAATGTTATTTGGATGTCAGAAGAAAAGTTAAATGTGCTTTTCTGAACTTCTCTTATTGTTCGTTGTTTGTGTCTTAATTTTTGAAGTGGTTGGGCGGCTTAGAGTTTTGGTGTTTATGTTGTTTCTAAAGTTTAAATCTCAATCAAAGAAAGATTGCATCACTGGTCCAATAATTTATACATTCTTGCCAATAGCTAGAACTTTAATTGGGTTCTGCATTTATGTCCTTCAATAACCAGTTTACACGTCTATGTCCTTTATTTTGAACTTTTACATGATGCTGGCATCATCAATACTTTCACTTATGCTACCAGTTCCAGTGTTGCTTTTTATTTCTTGCCAAAGCTACTGTTCCAAGTGTGGTGTCAGTTTTTTTATGCGTTCAGTGCTGATCAACTACTCAGATTTGAGTTGGTGAAATTTTTTTAACTATTGTACACTCCTTTATGAAAATTTAAATCATTTACAATCATACAGGTTCTGCTATTGGATTTAAGTTGGACAGTCTTCTAAAGCTCACAGATACACATGCTTCAACAAGCAAGATGACGCTGATGCATTATCTTTGCAAGGTTTGTTTACTTATTTTCTTTTACTTTGTGTTGTTATTAAGGTCAATCCGGTTCTTGTAATATTTTCCTGAATTATGTTTTACTCCTAGTTTATATGTTACATTACTACTTCTTTCTGATGCAACTGGCAACTGTCAGTTTGAATTGAGTCTCAACTCTGATTTATTGTGGCTCAGGTCCTAGCTGCCAAGGCACCAGCACTTCTAGATCTTCACCTGGAATTTGTTAGCCTTGAGGCTGCAACTAAGGTTTCCTTCAGTCTCTTTTAGTATTTTAGGTTCGTGGTTTGGTAACACTATACATATAGTTTGAAGCCTTGTATCCTTGCAGATACAATTAAAATCTTTAGCAGAAGAAATGCAAGCTATAATATTGTGTACCATTTGGTAGCCTCTCACAGTATCATATTGTGAACATAGTTTTAAGAGCACAAAGATCTAACCTCCAACCTTAGTAGATCTAAGAGAGCAAAAGAAACACTTGTATTACAAAAGATAGAACATTTATTTTAAGTTTAAATATTGACACTCAAACCTTTCTAAGCTCGCATTTTAACTAGATTTTTTTTTTTTGTAAAACTCATATTTTAAGTTTAATATTTTCATTCAAACTCTTTCCAACATAATTAGACTTCAAATTTAAACAAATAACCTGATACATAAATAATTCTAACCTAACGTTTTCTTAAATAAAAACCCTTTTTCAACAGGTGAAGCCTACTTAAATAAATAACCTGAATAAACAAAGTATTCAGGAATAGAAATTAAAACAACAAATAATCAGAGGACATTTCTTTTACACAAGCATCAGTAGTTAATTTCGAAGTTCAAAATAAATTGGAAATACAAGAACTGAAGTTTACCGATTTTTGTGCGTTAGGAAAGCGACAAAGGATGTGACTTAACAAAGGAGACGGCAATGCAGAAACTCCTAGGCTCGGAGACTTTAGCGGGATTCAGGAATAGAAATTAAAACAACAAATAATCAGAGGACATTTCTTTTACACAAGCATCAACAGTTAATTTCGAAGTTCAAAATAAACTGGAAATCGATCTTGAAGTTTACCAATTTTTGTGCTTGCAAAAGCGATAGTGAGAGTGACGCAACAAAGGAGACGGCAATGCAGCAAGTCCTGGGCTCGGAGACTTTAGTGGGAGAAGGATGTTCGTTTCTGATTTGGGGAAATTTTTTAAGGATTAGGGGAAAGGGATTTGGGGAGAGATTTCGATGGGGTAAATCGTTCTTTCGGGTTTAAGTTTAGGATATAGCAGATGGAACAAAACGACAACGTTTTGAAATAAAACTGAATCCCTTTGCGGCATTTTTATATAAAACGCCACTAAAATCAAATGACAAAACGAAGTCGCTTTTGTAAACGCCTCTAAAAACTAAGTAAAAATAACGACACCGTTTTGTAAACAGTTAATATATCCGCTGCGTTTTTACTTAAAACGCCAGTAAAACACAAGCCTTTGCGGCGTTTTTATATAAAACGCCACTAAAATCAAATAACAAAGCGAAGTTGTTTTGTTAAATGCCTCTAAAATCTAAGCAGAATAACGGCGCCGTTTTGTAAACAGTTAATATATTAGCGGCCTTTTTACTTAAAACGCCAGTAAAACACAAGATTTTGCGGCATTTTACTTTAAACCGCCACTAAAATCAAATAGTAAAATGAATTCATTTTTGTAAACGCCTCAAAAAACTAAGCAGAATAACGGCGTCGTTTTGTAAACAGTTAATATATTAGCGGCGTTTTTATAAAAAACGCCACTATAAACAAATAAAACGCATCATTTTCTGCCGTTTTGGACAGAACGCCACTGAACATAAGCTTCAAACGGCGTCGTTCAAGTTTCCCATATATTATCGGTGTTTTTAATAAAAAGGCCACTAATCCTAACTTCTTATTATTTTTTAATTTATTTATAAATATTTTATAGTTTTGTATATATTTTATAAAATTAAACATTCAAATATATATAGATATATTTTTCTAAGTTTTGTAGGTTTTTTAGAATAAAGATCAAATTAATGAATGTGTAAAGTTAAGGGGTTAATTTTGTTGAATTTTTAAAATTACGATTAAATTGATAGAATCTACAAACATTAACTTTAATTAATCTAGTTAAATAATAAGCGAGATGATGAAAGGTGCAACAAAAACTAAAAATTCCAAAATATGAAGTAAAAAGGTTTAAAATCCTTTAATGATAATTTTATATAAAAAATTTCATAATATCTCTTTTACGATTATATAATAAATTAATATTTAATATATAAATTAAAATACTTAACTCCAACCCCATTACATAACCCCAAATTCAAACTCAAAACCCTAAACTAAAACACACATACTTTCAAACCCCAAACTATATAGTGATAATTTTAATATTAAAATTCATATTATCTATTTTTCAATTTTATATACGTAAAATTATTTAATATATCAATTAAGGATTAAAATTTGAACGTATTTTAAAGAAATAATCATTGGGGTAATGGATACATATACCATTCGGGGTTATGGGAAGATAGTTTCACAATAGAATGAAGGATCGGTGAACGATGGTTGGATCTGATAGCTTTGGGGTTATGGGATTTAGTGATTTTGGGGATTTGAATTAGAGGAAACTGATTTGAGGGATTTCAATTTCGGGAATTTTGGGTCATATAGCTAACACCTTAATCCTTAAACCCTAAACCCTAAAATCCTAAACTTAAACCATAAACCATAAACTCAGAAACCTAACACATTAACCATTTCCCCCCAAACCCCTAAACCTAAACTCATATGCTTATAAACCATAAACCCTAACTCAAACCCTAACCCATTAACCATATTTCCTCTTAATTAAACCCCAAACCCTAAACCTTAACCCTTGACCACTAACACTTAAACCTTATCAGGTAAACACTAAGATATTAAACACTATACAATAAACCCAAACAACAAAATTTAAAACACTAAACCCATACACCAAAATAACAAACCCTAAACCATGAAATTAACATACTAAACATTAAACCCATATTAAATCAATTTTAATAGCTTAATTTGTAACTTAAATGAAAACTTCTAAATTGTTTAGTTAACAATTTGTAACTTTTCATAATTAAGTAACTAAAATGAAACTTTCTCATTGCTTATAAGTGAATTTATCAAAATAAAATATAATTCAAGTAAGAATAAGATAAAATATGAAAACTTTTAGCGGCGCTTGTAAAAAACGCCGCTAAAGCTCAGTCTTTAAGCGTTTTATCAAAAGCCTCTAATGTTATGATTTATAAGCGTTTTCTCAAAAGCTACCGCTAATTCTTAGATCTATAGTGCTTTTACAAAAGCGCCGCTAATGTTATGATTTATAGCGGCGTTCTCTCAAAAGCGCCGCTAATTTAGATCTGAAGGCGGCTTTTACAAAAGCGCCGCTAATGTTATGATTTATAGCGTTTTTCAAAAGCGCCACTGATTCTCAGATCTTTAGCGGCGTTTCTTCAAAAGCGCCGCTAATGCTATGATTTATAGCGGTATTTTCTCAAAAGCGCCGCTGATTCTCAGATCTTTAGCGGCGTTTCTTCAAAAGCAACGCTAATGCTATGATTTATAGCGGCGTTTTTCAAAAGCGCTACCGATTCTCGTCTTTAGTAGCGTTTTTGAAAAGCACCGCTAATGCTCGGTTTTTAGTATGCTCGTAAAAACGCGCTATATATCCTTTTAGCGGTGTTTTGGTAATAAACGCCACTATTGCTCGATTTTTATGCGTTTTCTTCAAACGCCGCTATTGTGTAATATTTGCTTTTGTTTAAAATGCCACTAAAAACGCCGCTAAAAGTCTGTTTTGGTGTAGTGATTTGATATCTATAGGGGTGTATCTAGAGGGCTGACAGGGACTCTGACCCCCTAAAATAAAAATTTTTCCATTTAAGCCCTTTAAAAGTTTTAAAATTTTAAATTAATAAATGTAAAATTGCACATTAACTTCCTAAAAATGATAAAAATTTGATTTAATCTTTTAAAAGTTATAAAAATATATACTATTCAAATAGTGAAATTACATTTTTACTATCGTAAAAATTACAATTTGATTTTGGCTCCCTCTAAAAATATTTTCTGGCTTCACCCTTGATACGTATACAACTTGTAAGTAGAAGTGTGTGCCATAAGAACATAAGGTATTAAATAAACTACATGGGTGCAACCGATGATTATAGTTTTGGTGGAAATACTTTCACCGAAGGGAAGAACGTACATGATGAACAACCAAATGAAGAAGCGGCAAGGTTCTACACGTTACTTGGTGAAATGAATGAAGATCTCGTATGAGGATCAAAATTTTCCAAACTGTCTTCAGATTCGTCTTTTCACTTGAAATGTTTGGGAGGATGGACCGAAACTCGTTGACAATGTTGTTAGAGTTCTGCAAGAAATGTTCCGTTGCGAAAATCTAAATCGTCCAAAGACATGAAGAAACCGAAAGGATTTGGATCTTGGCTACAACAAAATTCATAGTTGTCGAAATGATTGCATGTTGTATTGGGGCGACCGGATAAACCAACAGTGCTGTCATGTCTGTGGTGAATCTCGTTGGATTAAAAGAAATGCAGAGGATGGTAACGATGACGAACAGGATACACATTCAAGGAAGCAGCCGGTTAAGATTTTGCGGTATTTCCCACTAATACCAAGGCTTCAAAGGCTTTTCATGTCGTCGAAGACAGCCGAGTCAATGACGTGGCACCATGATGGACGAACCGATGATGGATTGTTAAGGCACCCCACAGATTCTTTAGCTTGGAAATCATTTGACTCAAAATTTCCAAGTTTTGCACGCGATCCTCGGAGTGTTAGGCTTGGGCTAGCATCAGATGGATTTAACCCTTACAAACTCATGAGCACAGCGTATAGTACTTGGCCGGTGGTGCTTGTTCCTTACAATTTACCTCCATGGGTTTGCATGAAACAATCATCTTTTATCTTATCTATGATTATACCTGGAGAGAAAGGGCCCGGGAATGATATTGATATATATTTGCAGCCACTTATTGAAGAGTTAAAACAACTATGGGTTGGTGTTGAGACATACGATGCAATGAGAAAAGAGAACTTTAACTTACGTGCAGCTTTGATGTGGACTATTAATGACTTCTCGGCTTATGCTAATTTATCTGGTTGGAGTACTAAGGGACGTTATGCTTGTCCTTGTTGTCTCTTGTGAGACATGTTCGAAATGGTTATATAATGGGAAGAAGTTCTCTTATATGGGCCATCGTCGGTGGTTACCAGAAAATCATAGATTTAGATATCAGAGTGCTCAGTTTGACGGTACTGAAGAGTTCAAAGAAGCTCCATCGCAGACCAGTGGATCCGAAATATTATTCATGTTGAAAGATATAAATTTTATTTATGGAAGATGAATCAACCACCAAGCAAAAAGAAAAGCGGAGAAAGGGATGAATCGATGATGAATCGACGAAGAGGATGATCCTAATACCATTTTTAACATAGTGAGTACAAACAAGTATTGAGAGCTCGTTCACGGTCCAGAAGGTTACATCGACGAGAAATTAATAAGATGTTCACGTAATCATTCCATGAATGGTTAAGCCAAATGGTATGCAATTTAAGTTTTCATTGACAAGTAATAATATTTTTAATAACATTTATAATTACTCGATTTACTTTCATTCAATAGGTTTGAGTCGGAATGAAGTTAATGACGAAGTTAAATGGCTTTCACAAGGTCCAAACCGAATAGTGAAAAGATATAGTGCATTCCTCATCAACGGATCTGATTTCATACAAGGTATCGCGAGAGGTTGAGGAGAACCCAAAATTGTGGAATTGTTGTTAATTCTTCAATTACGAGTTATTCTAGTGCTAGGGACAGAATCTCGCCGAGGGAACTGGAGTATTACGGACTTATTCGACATCATTGAGTTGGATTATTACGGCAAATGGAAAGTTGTCTTGTTTCGAGGTGAATGGGTGATGTGAATACTGCTCGCTGAATTAAAAAGATCAATATGGTTTTACAATGGTGAATTTCTCTCGATTGATTCACACCGGAGAACAAGCGATAGACAGAGCCGTATGTGTTTTCTTCTCAAGTGAAACAAGTTTTTACTCGGAAGATCCAAGCGATGAGGTTGGTATATTGCACTTCAAATACTCCTAGAGACTTGTTCGACATGGGCGAAGGAATATTGTATTTAAGACGTGTGTGAGAGAAAAAAGAGTAAAATATATAACATTTAATGATTATAATTTTTGAAAAAGAATAATAGTTAAAAAATATGTAAACATTTACAATACACTTGAGCAATATTTTTTTAAAAAGAATGATACATTTTTGTTCTTTTAAAATAGTAGTTTTTATTGGGAAGATTTGGCCCTTATTAAAAGAAAATATATGCTGGGCGGTTGGATCTGGAACGAAAATCTGTTGTTGGAAGGACAATTAGATTTTTACAGTTGGGCCACTGTCCAGACACATTCAGAATCCAAATAGAACAATAACTGAGTGCAAGCTTAAAGACATGATAACAGAAGAAAGGGTCTGGAACCTAGAGGCATTTAGAGAAAACCTAGCTGAAGAAATAATACAAAAACTCATTGACGCATCACTTAGCAGGGCCTGATAAAATCAGATGGATACCTACCTCTTCCAGGAAATCTAGATTAAGAATGCTTATAAAGAGTTAACAAAAAAACTCATGGAATTCCAGAGATGATAGATGGAAGGAAATTTGAAAATATAAAGGCCCTCACCGTATTCGGTTCTTCCTATGGTTAGTTTGTAAGCAACGGCTACTCACAAATTCAGAAAGAGCACGTAGAGGACTTAGTCATACCACATCCTGCCCGATTTGTCAACACAGTACAAAAGACATCTTACACACTCTTAGAGACTGTCCGACAGCTAGAGAAATTTGGTTGAGAATTGTCCCCCTTAACTGGCAATCTCAATTCTTTTCAAGAAATATTACGGAATGGGTTGAGGAAAATTTAAAACACCTTGAATGGCTGCCACGGATTGAAAGTCACTGGCCTAGCCCTTTGGGTTAATAGCATGGCACATATGAAAGAATAGAAATCTATTCGTTTTTCAAGGCTTGAAATGGAGCTTCATAGAGACCATAAAGATATCTATTTGTTGGGCAAGACAATACACCAATTCTCTTATGTGGGATCCGTCTCTACCTTCTCATGATGATACCGAGCAAAACTTAGTTACATCTGCTGAGTAAAGAAGCTGCTTTAGGCTTTGTTTTTTCTTTAGTTTAAATAATTTTTTACACCAAAAAAAAAAAAGAGAGTAGTTTTTGATGCTTCAAAAAAAATAGTAGTTTTTGAAAGTGTTTTTGTTAAGTAGTTAATATTTATTCTGCCACCTCCCTGACGATGGTGTTTTATTTTTTGCCCTACCCTTGCGATTGTTTAATTTCATTACAGTCTACAGATGATCTTCCTTTGGTAATTGGGGTGCAGCCGGTACTGACACCATTATTCATGACCACTGCGGTAATTAGATTGCTCATACCACTAATATTACTACGGTTCTTAGGAATGATCTCTCAGGCAAATGAATATTGCAAATATTAATATTAAGCTCGATGCCACATTTGTCATTAGTCTCTTGAAGAATCATTTGAATTATTATTCAAAAACATGGAAGCATGTTATTTGTAAACCTGCATAGAAAATCATTTAAAAACGATTTCCTCTTTTATTATTGCATTTTTCCTATGGTTCTGAGATTTGTTTTTTTTTTTAATCAATGAATCAATTGTATCATAGGATTAGAAGTTAAGATTTACAAGCAGGATTCGAGGACAGGCTTCTGAGCCAAACTGTATCTGAAACAACTGAGACATCATCATCGTTCCTATGCCATGTCCACACTGCATCCGTTGCATTCACCACCTCAAGTTGGCCGTGCCCGAAGCTTGCTTCCCTGAATACTGATATTCCAGCTATCGGATCCATATACCTAAACAACTCGTAACAAAACATGTTTTCATCATTTTAGATTCAATTAAACAACAGTTGGCTATGTTTATCTTTGGAAACCCGACTCACTTTTTAGCTAGACCTTCACGGTTGCCGCCGTCGCCGATTGTGATGTGAATCGGACCGCAATTATCAGCTTGTCCATTGTATACCCGAGTCTAGACATTGAAAGGGACAAAGATGCATTATATGAAAACTTGAATATATGAGGAAAAAATAAAAAAGAAGATGAAAAGGAATGCTTACAAAGCGTTCATAAGCATGAACATGGCCAGCAAAAACAATATCCACCCGTGCTTTATAAAGCAAAACTTCCATGTGTTGTTTCATGAGATCTGATTCAGGTTCTCCTTGGTGATCAGTATTGGTATTGTACCAGGGTGCATGGATTAGCGCAAGGATCCATGGGGTTTTTCCCCTGTCAATGTTCCCCAAATCACCTTGCAGCCACTTGAATTGATCCGAATCAGGATCAAAATCAGTGTAAGAGCCGAGCATGATAACGTGGACACCGGCCACATCGAAGGAGTAGTACAAGTTGGAAGTGGAACTGCTTTCCTCAAATGGCATGCGCCATCGTGCATTGTAGGCGGTGAAGGGCGTTGAATGGATGATGGGGATCTTTTCGACTTCGTGGTTCCCTTGCGTAACCATCCAGGGTCTTTGGCTAGCCAGTGGCTCGACCAGGCGGCCAAATGAATCCCAAAGAGGTTGTACAAAATCAGCATACGCTAGGTCCCCTGGCAGGAGCAACAAGTCGTAATTCGATTGTGCTATGTGTTGGAGAGTTGAGTTTGTCCATCCTGTCTGTCCAAGATCACCTTGCAATGCACACACATTTGCATAATCAATAACGTAAAACAAGAACTAGAAATTTAGGTGTTTAGAACCTGACATACCAACAACGGTGAATTTGATGGGAAGATGAGCCGGAGGGGTTTTTAGACTAAATTGGCGGGTTGAATCAGAGCTGCAACGATAGTAATAGACAGTGTAGGGATCCAAGGGACCGATGACTACGTGATGAATTTGACCGGATTTATATACAAGGTAACGATAGGAAGAAGAAGTTCCAGTTGCAGATTTCGTGTACGCCCCTGCTGATGTACCGTATTCTACTACTGATGGAGCTGAGCTTTGGGTAATCCAAGATATCCTCATTTTATCAGGACCAACTGCGGATATATGCACCTGAAACAGTCAATTTTCATTTTTTAACAGAAGGGTTAATCAAAATCATTGAATTATTTACACTAGCATAGTAGCATAGTTTAAAGCCAACTAAATATGCTACCCTTCATCATATTTTGAACCTAGTAGCTAGGGATATATTCGTTGGAACTGTACTGGTATCGACAGTATTGGCTGCTACCTCATATTTTTGGCTTAAATCAGCATAAAAAATTCTAAACCTTTCTCTGGATTCACTCAAGGGCAAAAAAATTGCCATTGAAACGCACTGGAGTTTTAGATGTGTTTGGAACATCTTCAGTGGGTGGTCTAAATACACTGGACCCCCAAATACTGGCCCGAGGTAAAACCTCCGGTGAATGCACCGGAGTCAGATAATTACTATATTAACTCCTCTATTTTGTTATTATTAATTTATTGTTAATTTAAATATATTTTTAGTTATTATTTAATAGAACATAATTTTAATAATTTAATATATATTATATTTAGCACATAACAGAATTATGTATCAAACGTATTCATACAAAATTAATATAAATAGTAAATGAGACTACATTATTTAATATAAATCTAATATAGAATTAATAATAATTAGTTTTTAGTATAAATATAATCTTAATTATTATTCAATAAAACATAGTTATAGTATTTTTAATTATAATTAATACAAGATAATTTTTAATATAATTTAATTTAATACAAATTTTAATAATTTAATATTCTTGTAATCATTTTATATTCTCATCTCACTACCATAATTGCAATTGAATCTAAGCACATATATCATAATCTCACTTTTTGTCCCTACCACCGTTTTCAATCTCCAAAACCAAACTCACCCTCTAATTTTTGTATCAATCAATATTTCGGTGTTTCGTTGTATTTGGATTAGTTTTGACCATATTTGCGAATACCAAAACAAAATAATACACAACCAGATTTATGTCTAATTCAAATGTTTGATGGAGATAAAGTTGGGTCAACGAATTGAACTGTGTATGTGTTATTTCCATAATATGGGGAAGAGGCGAATGCATGGAAATGCAGAAAGTTGCAAAGGAAAAGTGAAAAGGACAGAATTGGCAACTGTGCCATTTCCATAGCTATCTAAGTCTGTAATGAGAATGATGGCATGAATCAAGAAGAACTCAACCATAAGTGGAAAGCGACAACTTATAGTAGGCAATGCAGTCCAAAAATGTAATTTTAAAATATTGTTTTTCGAAGACGAAAAGACCCATTACTACCATATGAACTCCAGGAGTCCAAGAAACACGCCATGTACTAATTTTAGTCCGAATTATACTCCATCATCGTGAGTCTGGCCAACCACTTTGACTTAACTACCTCTAACTTCTACTCGTTAATTTCATTACCGAATCATTGATAGACAGCAAGAAAATCCCACCATTTAAATTTATGGAATATTGCACTATGTTTGGTTTGGAAATTGGGAAATGATGCATTTGGTCATCTGATTAACAGCACCCCTCCAACCTAACAATCTCAAATCCCTACTCAAAACCAACCTTGCATTATTCGTTTACCATGATTTTTAGCTATGAACAAATTTAGATAGAGATCGGACATATTCACTATTTTCAGAAAGACTTTATATTGAATCTTTATATATAATTAGAGAAAAAAAGATGGTAGAATTTCCGGTGAGGGTATCTCTTGGAGTTCAAACAAAAACAACAAAATAATTGGTAGCTACCATAGTTGGCATGGAAACTTGGAAAAAGTAAGGCCTAGTTGATACAAAAGAGGGCAGGTCACGTTTTTTACGCAATTCCGCCCCCATAATTTTAGCACCATACCAAATTGAAAAATATGAAACTACAACAGCAAGGAAAATAACGAAACCAGAGAATTGAGATTGAAAAAAAATAAAGAATCTGATATTTTTAAAAAATATCCAATGAACACAATTTCCCCTCTTTACGGTAATCCGCCATGCAAAGCCATAATAAACTTAAAATAATATCTATATACGAATTCAATGAAAGAATGTATGATGAAAGGAGAAATGAAAAAGGATTACCTGTTGAGGAGAAGTTGAGGAAAATTGCTTTGGTTGAAGAACGGAAATGTTCTTGCGAGCAGGAGGACGATCATAAGAAACAACGCAGCCAATGAAAGCTATGGCTAATACAAAAACCAGAACCTGCCCTTTCATTACAGCCATGGCCCGAACACACCAAGACCAAGACGATGAAGCACAAGAAGATTGAAGGCAACTAGCATAAAACAATGTTTACTTCAAATGTCTTTTTTTTTTTTGTTTCCTCGTATTGAATAGATAAGCTGGATTTTGCCAACATTTTTATAGCGGTCTGTTAGATTATATAACATCACATGACGACATTGGAGGTTGCGAAAGATGGAAAGCAATCAGGATAGTGATATACACATGGGACAAGAAAGGTATGACATCTGTAAATTATATATTCTTTTGGCATTTATATGGAAATTTTAAAAAATACATTATTTATTTTATGCGATATATAGTATTAAGTGGCCTCGTATATTCTACTTTTAATACATCATGCATTTTCAATGTTGCCGTGATTGATTTAGCATTAAACGTACGGAGCAGACTTTTGCTTTTGCCAGTTTTTTCAGGGGAAAGAACAGTCCCTAACTCCTTCAAATACTGCAGCCCGTAATCTAATCAGTTTTCAGTTCTTTCTCACTTTTTCTTTTCTTTATTTATATATAAAAAAAAGTGAGTCATCTTAATATAGGAAAATTCATTTGGTGGGTTGTAATTATTAAGAGGGAGTAAAATTCGATTCAATTCAAAAAAATTAAAAAAAAATTTAAATTTTGAATTAAACGAATCGAATTATTTGAGTTATTCGAGTCAACTCGAATTTTTTTTTCGAATTTCGAGTTCGAATTGAGTTGAGTTTTTAAATTCGAATAACTCGAATAATTCGAATATCAAAATATAATATTTTACATTTTTACTCCAAACTCCTAAACCTTTTTACTTTTCTCTCCAAACTGTTACTCCTTCCCACTTTCTCCCAAAATTTTTATTCCCCTCCCATCCCAACTCTCCAATCTACCCAAAATCTATTTCCACTAAAATTTTACTCTCCATTTACTTTTTCTCAAAATTTTACTCTCAAAACTTTTTATTTTCCCCCAAATTTTTACTCCCTTCAACTTTTCCCTAAAACTTTCTCCCTTCTCATCACACCTCCCATCTACCCCAAACCCAATCCCCCCCCAATTTTTTTTTTATATTTTCCTCCAAAATTTTACTCCCCCTATTTACTTTTCCTCAAACTTTTATTCTCCAAAACTTTTTATTTTCTCCCTAAACTTTTACTTCTCACCATTTACTCTCAAATAAAAATCAAAATTATCCAAAAAAATCACTAAACATAAATAGTAATAATTTTATTTATATCTACTATTTATATTATTAAATTAAATTTTACATTTTATATTATTTATATTATTGAATTGTTTAGTCATATTGAATATTTATATTAAAATTGAATTATTAATTATGCCATAAAATATTCAGTATTAAAATTTTATATTGGTTTCAATTTCACATTTTATCTTTAAAATAACTTTTTTAAAAATCACATTTTACATTTAATATATATTTTAATTCCAAAATACATAGTGACAAGAATTTGAAGATAATTGAAACAACTAAGCAAGCAAAGAAGCTAACCCGTATATAAAAAATTAATAAATAAATTATGAGGTGATAAAAGTTAATAAAAAATTTGATTAAGGTGGACAAATTTTATTACAATGGGTGACAGTGGTTAAAAGGACCCAAAATTATTTTTTAAAATTTAACTCGAACAAATACATATGATTCGATTCGATTCAATTCAAATTCTATCTCACTCGACTCGATTTGAGAAAATTTCAAATCAAATTAGGATGATAAAATATGATTCGTCAACTTGATTAACTAAAAATTTTTTCATTCGATTCGATCGAACGCTCACCCTAATAATTGCCCCACATATTTGTTTTACGTTACAACTTTTCATGCCTTGCAAACAGATTTTGGTTATTTTTAGAATGGAGTTAGATTCTTAAACGGAGAAAAAATATTTTTTTAAATTTAAAACATTTCTTAAAAGAATCCAATTTTATAATTTAATCAAATAAACAGTCAGATTAATTTTATTATTTAATAAAGCTAATGAATGATAGAGCTAAAATGAAGAAAATATTCACAGCAGAAGCGTGTCCTTGTTCATTTTTTTTCATTTTGGGTTATACTTTTTCATATGCTAGCTTTTAGTTTAATTATTTATGAGTCTGAATTATAGTTTTTCCTTTTTAAGGGATTGCAAAATAGTAAGAGAACATGTTTTTTAGTATTATTATTATTATGTAAAAAACGAGAAGATGTCTATTTTATGTTACTTTTAATTGACTTATAGCTAGCATCTTCATTTACTTGTGCTGAATTTGTTGTGGTTGATGTGTAGCTTTACGCAAAATACGGTGAAAAGAAAAACAAGGATTCATTCATATAAAACAATACGCAATGCAATATACAAATATCTAATTAGACCAAGCAAGTCGTTATTGGAAATCTTGATTCTCCATTTTGATAAAAAAGAAAATAATTGGTCAACTCTTCTATCCAAACAAAGTTTCATATATATATATATACACACACACGTAGGATATTAAATCGAACCAAATGTTTTTCTCTGGGGAAGTTGCTTGGTTACGTAGAAAATCAAAAGTAGTTGAAAAAATAGAAGAAAATAACTTAATTAGTTTACATGACTTGTGAACCCCATTTCTCCTCTGTTTGTTTCATAACTTGGAAATCTCATGTCAATTGTGTCAATTTTTTATAAGTTTGTTGAAGGCTTTTTTTCTGATACTAGAAATTATCTTCATATTTATAAAGCATAGTTTCCTGATGGGATATGTTAGGGGATAATTACACGGAAGCTATCTTCATATTTATAAGGCATAATTTCCTGATGGGACGTGCTAGAGGATAACTAGGTGCAATGCACAATGACACAATACCCCTCTAGGTTTGTCACGTAACCTCATAGGTATCTTTGAAGAGGCCTCATCATGAGTAGGCGAGCTGGGAGGTGAAGCTAAAGAGCACCAAGCTAACTAACTGGCAAACAGGGAAGTGGCGAACTATGAGGGAGTAACAAGCTAGCGAACTGGTACAAATAATGAGATGGCAAGCTATGACCATCAGGCAGTACAGGAGAATGGTGAGCAGTGGCGTCAAGCGGACAGGGGAATGGCGAGTTGTTTGGGTTTCCAAATCGAGTCACCATGTTCGGGTAGTTGGGTCGCTAGTTGGATTGGATCGCAAGACACGTAGTGGTAGCAAAGCTCAACTAAGTGGGTTTGGATAGGCGGTGAGGTGCGGTGTGGTGCTTTTAATTAGCTTACTTTTTGTCTCACACTACGGTATCACTACAATATCTAATCTCACCACCAGCGCTATTTTTTCACTAACCATTAATAAACGCATCACCCATTCAAACCCACCCTAAAAGAATATACACTTTATGATATTATCTAAATATTTAATATTTTTTTCTCTTAAAAGAAATTTAATTAAGAATATCGTTATATGCACTCTTCAAAAAAAAAAAAAACCTAAAAAACCTTCCAAAACAAAATGAAATTAGCCTTTTATGTTAGAACCTAATAAGAATTGTTATAGGTAGATGAACTATGCTTTGTATAATTTAAGTCCCCCTTAGAATTTTCAAGAAAGGTTTAATTTGTAGTTAGAATATGTACCTTTATCTTGTTATAATTATAGGTGTTTTCTTCTGTTTTACAGTTTAAGCTTAATTCTACTTAAATTGAAAGTGATATTCAGATAAAGTTCTTTTAATAATGGTGACTCCAAAATTTGGACTTGATCCAAATACTTAGAAAAAAAATTACTTCCACATTTGCTAACCAGATAGAATTCGTACCTTTTTAATAACACAACTAATTGCATTAGGTTAAAAATAAGTCATGCAATTCACGAAAAAAAAATTATGTCATGCAGTTTAATATATTAATGTTCGATGGCAATATATGTTCAATATATATTTATCTTTTTAAAAGATTTATGGACTTAAAATTATACTCTTATACGCATTATAAACATATTTTTATATATATTTGTGATACAATAACAGAAGCTAAAAGACATGCTCCTGGAACACTTTCAGTTACACTGACTAAATTGTTAAGACATTTTTAATTTGTACATTACATATATTAATAGAATATGAAATATAACAATAAGATTAAACAAATATAAATCATACATGTTATGTAAGCTTTTAAGTGGATCGATTCTGATATGTTCATAGCACTTCATTTTGTGTTATTATTTATGAAATATATTACAATTGTTTTTAAGGAAAATGAGTTACATAATGCTTAAACCTTATATTTGGTGTCAATATGAAGCCTCTGTATATCAGGTTATTGAGTAAGCCCACCAATCTGTATGTGTTTTTTTCTCATTTGCTGCATGCCCACAGCCCACTAATGTCTAGTAAATCATTTGTAACTATGTTTCTGGTGATGAACAACACGAGACCCTTGGACCTAGCATGTGTAGTATGGGTTCGTAGAATGTGGTTGGGAAAGAACTTATATCACTGAGGCTAGAATTTAACTTGACAAATCGTGCGACTTTAAGCAATATTTTGGGTTTCAATTCGTCTAGCCTTATTCTTTAAAATAGAGAATTTTCGTAGAAATTCTCTAAGGCACCGAATTAAAGCGGAAGCAAACTCAAAACGAAAAAAGAGCAACAAATTAATAAAAAAGCCACAAAAAATAGCGCACACAAAGTGTTTGAGTAAATGCTCTCAAAAGTATTCTATTAATTTGGAGGTTTACAACTGAGTGATTACAAATGAGGGGAAAGGTCTCTATTTATAGTTGAGCTCCCCCAAATTTAACGGTACAAATTGAGTTATATTGACGGTCAAGATTTGTGCCTATCTAAATGTAACACCCCATACTTGACCCGATTGTTGGGTCGAGTTACAAGATGATACAACTGCCGATGGAGTAATTTCAGACCATTATGCAAAATTCGATCATTCAATAATGTAAATAACTAACATTCACATACATAATATGTTACACAATTATTTTTGGGTCTCACATGAGCTTATGAAAGTTCTTTTGCTAACTCGAGCTTGAATTAGGATCCAATTGTAAGGTTTGTAAATTTTTGGGCTGACGTCACGACTTCACACTCTCCAAATTGTAACATCGCCATCTCAGTATGCCACGTCGCGACTTCGACATACTAACGTTTCGAAGACATTCTATTATGGTTCCACGTTGCGACGTTGAAAGTTTATGGTCATGACAAGGATTCTACTTTTGGCAAAAATACTATTTGGTTCCCATTCAACAATTTGTGATACCATCTAAATGATTCATACATCTATTTTACCATAAAAAACTACTCAGTTACATACCATTTCATGTCAATAAAGTTACATAACCATTTCTATCAAAATCAACTCAAACATGAGCGCAACCTATTCAGCCATTCAATATCAATTCATTTCATTACTTTCATGCAAATGTCAAATCTACCAAAACCGAAAGAAGTTATAACATGCCATTTAACTTCAATACATACATTTCTATACATTTCGTGCATCAATGACTTATGTGTCTTTAGTATCAACTTGCAACAATCAAATATTAAATGTATATTTCAAACATGACATGAGTTAATACCATTACTAACTAAACATCAACTTAACTACCAAATCACTCAAGATTATGACCATCACTTGTAATGCCATGTAAAAATCAATATTACGAGGGCATACTAAAAATATGAGAAAATATCAAAGACTATGAGGAAACACCAAAAAAGTCAAACTATGCTACTAGATCTTATACTTTGAGTAAGTTGTAGATTTAGTACATGTACTTCAATTTAGTTATTTTCAGTCCTTATATTATTAGAATTTTAATATTTCAATCCTGACCAAAATGTCAACTATTAAATTCATTAAGTAAATTTTGTTATTTTTAAAATTTGATGCATCTAACATATTATCGCATGTGTAATGTCATGTCAACTTGTTATTCCTACATATTACTCATAAAAAACTATAGTTAATAGATTTAGGCTCCGTTTGTTTGCCAGTAAAATGTTTTTCGAAAAATAATTTACTTTTTTGGTGTTTGGATGAATCTGTGTAAAATATTTTCTGTTGTTTGGCAGATTTCCAGAAAATATTTTTCGAAAATGCTGCTTTTTACATATATTAATAAATTTATATTTTAAATTGTTTTTACATATATTGCAATGATTTATTTATAAATAAATAAATCAAATTAAATATATAATAATACTCAATAATTAAGCTAGAATATTAATCGTCATAAATTGAAAACAACCAAAGTCAAATAAATTATTTGTAATTGTGTTATAAAAAATAAAAATAAGGATTGATTAATTATAAATTAGATTCCAAACCACAATTAATACTAGAAATTAATAATATTATCCAAATGCATAATTAGTAGTACACCACATAATAACAACAACATTGTCCAAGTGCATAACTAACATTACACCACATTAAAAATATCAATATCTTCAACCTTGAGAAATTTTTTGAAGCCAAATTTTTCTATGCTTCTTACTTTTAACTAAAAAGCTTTGGCCTAGGATTCATGGCTCACTAGATAATCAAACACAAAACACAGGAAGTCATCATCAAATCCTTCTTCCTCCATTGACATCACTTCTTCGTAAAGATGTGGTGTCTTATCCGCAGTAAATTGTTCCAAAGCATTAGTAATTTTGCCAAGTTGTTCACCCACAAATTTAATTTGTTCATCAACGAGACTTTCTTGAACATTTTTTTCTTTTATGTTTGGATGTGCCAGGTGAAGATACTTTTGTTCTTACCTATTCAGTCTCTTCATTGTCGCAGTCTATAGGCACTGAATCATGGTTACCATCATCCAAATCTATGTCATTAAATGTTCTAGCAAAACTCCCTGTTGCCATATCTTTGCCAACAACCAAAGCCATTTCATCATAATGATCAATGCTTTTATTCAAAAAAGGTTCACACTTCTTGTGTGCCTGTTGGATATTATACACAATTAGAATAATAAGTAAAAAACAATTGAAATATACTTAACATATATATACATATATTACCATCACTGCTGCATTATATGTCGCTCTATCACATGTGATCATTTTCATGTTATCATCCCATCCAAAACCATTTTCTCCCCGAATTGTGCATATAATCTGCCCTTGATTTTTACAGTCCTCAAATGATTTTTCACATGCTTCGCATTGCATTGGACTTGAAATCTTTCAAAAATAGCTTCGGCAACTCGATTAATAGAAACTGCTTTGAAAGTATTAGAATTTCAAGAAAAAGACGTTCCATCGATTTTGTCCACTTGAATTGCTTGAAGGTCCTTTCTTTAGTGCCCTTACCCATTCTACATTAATAATTGTCATTGTCAATCATTCCAATATCTAACAAGCTTAAAACATAATAAATTCAATATCTAACAAGCTTAAAACATAATCTATATCTAACAAATTCAAGACATAATAATTTCAAAATCCAACAAACTAAAATTTCAATATCATTATCCAACCAACATTAACAAAAAAAAAAAAACAATTTTAATACTAAAACAAACATAACTTAGAAACAATAACCCTAAGCCCTAAACCTACCTAATATTTCTAGCCATATAATCAGTCCACATAGTTTGTGCAATTTTGTCTATCTTAGCATACCATTCTCTTTCTTCTTCTCTTTCTTCTCGCTCCGTAAAAGTTGGTATTATCAAATCAGACTCAGGCTCCTCATATAATCCTTGATTAAGTAAATCACTAGGATCAACTCCCATTATATGATTATGAATAATACAACAAGCCAAAACTATATCTACTTGAGTCTGAAAATTCCAAAATGGTTCAGCATCTAATACACGAAACCGTTTCTTCAAAATCCCAAAAACACGTTCAATAGTGATTCGTAATGATGAATGACGAAGATTAAAGAGTTCCTTTGCATTTTCAGGCCCCTGAGCACTAAACTCTTTTAAATGATATCGGACACCACGATATGGGGTAATATATCCATTTCGGATGCCATATCCAGCATCAGCAAGATAATATTTACCTACAACTTTACAAAACATAATTAAAACTAATAAATTATGAGCTTACTAGAACTATTTGGTATTTAATGATAATTATTACCTTCCGGAATTCTTGATCCTCTTGGGCGTGAAAGTGCATCACTTAAAATACGAGAATCATGTGCACTACCTTCCCAATTCCAGCTAGAATATAGGAAAATTTCAGATCAAATGTAATGGCAGCCAATACATTTTGTGTCGTCCCCCCTTTACAGCTATGAAATCTTCCTTGAATGCTAAGTGGAACGGATGCACGAACATGAGTTCCATCTAATGCTCCAATACAATCTTTAAAATAAGGATAAAACCTTGGATTGTTTCTGATTTCACTAGGAGTTGACTCATCAGGTAATCTAATAACTAGTTTATACAATTTCAAAATAGCTCTCAATACAACCTTAAAGTAACGGTGAATTGTCTCAGTTGATCTATTATATCTAGATCCAATCACTATGACCTTCAATTATGACCAATTATATGTAAAAATATAACTACTTGCTTCCTAATATTTACAGATTTAGTTTATTGTAACAAATTATTCATATTAAGAATATCACACAAATTAAAAAAGGCAATCGGTCTCATCCTTATCACATTAATACAATGCTGGTCACCACTATATAAAATACTATTAATATAATTTTCTCTTTCATAATCTCGATTCACACGAGGGTGAGAAGTAATTTCCTTCCTAGTTTTTAATTTTTTTATCCAAAGAGCCCTAAAAGCTAAAATTGAAGCCACGGCTCCAACAATTGCATTTTGATCTTGATTACGATCCATCTACACAAAATAATACCACACAAATATTTGATCACTACAAAAAAGATGTAAGATTTTTATAAGATCACATATATGACTAAAGTTACTATGACTAAAGTGCATACATATAAGCTAATTATAATTGCAAAATTAAGTTACTTTCTTTGTACCAATTTAGTGACACAACTAAAATTAGATATGATTCGATTTGAGAATAAACCGATGATTGGTCAGAATATAATGTACATATGTAATGTTGAAAATGGACACCGGACCTATACTTATTCATCATTTCATATCGTTATTCTATTCTTCAATAAATATTACAACCACGTCCCTCTTCTTTTTTTAAGTTATTTGTAGATGACATGATGTACAGTGGCAGTAGTAAAAATGTTATTTTATTTAATATTTTATTCTTCTATTTAATATTTTTTATTACACTTCCCTTTTGAACGTACATATGATTTAATTAGATTTTTTTACTTCAAAATTTTGGACTTAATTTTTTAAATTTTATATCAAAATAATTTTAAAATTAAATATTTAAATTGTAAAAATATATTTTATTATATTAAATTTTAATTTATTTTAATGGTGGTATTATTTCATTACATTTTTTTATTAATGTGAAATTCTTCTAATTAATGTTTTTAATTGTATATTTCTAGCTGAACATTGAAGATAAGCATAATATTAAATTTTTAGCCTTTAATGTTTACATTTTGTATCAATTTAACTCTTCCAATTAAAATTTCAATTGTAGATATAATTGGATACACAAGTCAACCTTTGTATTATCGTATGAATTCACAAGAAGAAGCATAATATCAAAATTCGCATAAAGCAGAGGATGAGGTTAAGAGTTAACAAAAGGATGATTGTGGATAAAAACACCGCGTTAATGATGTATGATAATATATTATTGACAGATAAAATTTCTAAATCCATAATGAAAGCTGAAATTGAAAAAAAAAAAAAAAAAAAAGTAGGCTAGCATATACTTAAAACTCAGAACAAAACAACTTCTCTCAGAACAATACAAGAAATGCATTGACAGTGGCAGTAGTAAAATTATCCGAGTGTTTTTTCTTCTCTCCCTTAATTTAGTCAATCATTGTTTCCTGTATATAACATCACTCATGAGTCATGCCTCAAACCCATAAAAAAGACACTCGACCACCATTGGTACATGCCCCTATATAAGTTATAGAAAACTATATATATAGCTCAAATAATGGAGGAAGCTAGAAATGGAGTTGGTTATAATCTATAAAAAAACCATTAGTCCCAATATGTGCAGTGGGAGGGCTCTACCTTTCAAGCTAGAAAAAAAGAAAAAGACTGCTTTAAGGGAGTATATAAATATAAATATATGTAATAATGATGTAAAAATTAACAAAGCAAAGTGGGCTAACTATTAAGTGCAGCAGGCTGAACTTTTGAAGATTGATGAGTAGATCATCAAACAAACAAAAAACACATCACACATCGATTTTTGTGTATATTAATTCTATGCTTTTAGGATATTATATCAAGAATAGCATTTGGAACCTTTTTTGAAAAAGGAAAACAAATCTTTTTGTTACAAGAACAGCAAATGCAGTTTTTCTCTCTCGCAGTCGAAAGCCTAAATATCCCAGGCTTGAAGTAGTGGTGATAAACGTTGTCAAAACTATTTTTTAAGTTTTGTTATAAAAATGGATCAACTTTAAAAATAAAAGTAGAATCGTTACTAATTTTTTTAAGGTGTAATTGTGTCACTTTGAGATTAATCATTTTAATAAAATATTTTGATTTATTAAAATTATAATTTTAGTCTACAAAATTCGAGAAAATGGGCTCGGGAGTCGGTTACGCACGAGAAATGATTAGTACCCTCGTAATGCCCAAAAATTGATACATAATTGATTAATTAATGTCCTAATGTCAAAAATTTGAAAAAATTTTAAACACGATCCTTTTGATTTTTAAAACTTATGTCCTTTAATTTTAAATGGACATCCAATTATTTAGATTTTAAAAGAAAAATCGAAACTCAGTAAGTTAGAGCACGATCTTTCGAATTTTCCAAACACTGAATATCTTTTGCTTTTTAGAAATTCTTGCCTCGAGATGACAAAACGTTATATCCAGTGAGTTAGGACACCACATCTTAAATTCCTGAGATAGGTTTTTTTATTTGAAAATCATATATTTTAATTCTAAAAAAGGTATTTGATCATTTAGACTTAATGAGAAAAATCGAAGCCCAGTAAGTTAGGGCACGATTCCATCAAAACTCCAAATGTCAAATATTGCCTTATTTTAAGAAATAAAGTTTTGAATAAAAAGTGGCAATTAAAATAAATTTAAAATAAATAAAATAAATGGATAAATAATGATTAAGCAATTAAATGGATAAATAAAAAAAGTTAAAAAACACATAAGTCAACCTAACTCCCGCAATATGAGGATTCAACGAAATTTCTCTACCAAAAACTAACTCGAACGGAAACAACTCAAAAAGAAACGAAGATGAGCGAAGAACAAAATAAGAACAAGCCATAGAAAATAAGAACACAAAAGAGAGAGAAATTTAAGTGAATGCTCCCAAGAATTTTTATTACTCAAAACTAAGTGTGTTTTACAATGAAGGGAGAGACCTCTATTTATAGTTGAGCCTCCTCAAATCCAACAGTACAGATCAATTACATCAACGGCTAAGATTAAAAAGTATCTACAAATTAAATCTCTAATATTACAAAATCATATCTTCTAATATTGCATACCATATCTTCTAAGATTGCATATCATATCTAAGATTGCATACCATATCTTCTAGGATTGCATATCATATCTAAGATTGCATATCCTTGAAAATTGTGTTCCCATATACGTCAAGCTTGTAGATGGACTTTCAATCTTTTAATGGGTCATTTCGATCGGGCCAAATGATATATTTTGGACTGGACTTGGACTTTGTTTTATTATTTTGGGTTTATTATTTTTTGTATGGGCACGGGCTAAATTGGCCTATTACAGTTGCCACTCTTTGCTCATTTTCGTATAACGAGAATGGAGCAAAGACTATAAAAGGACCAATTTTGTCCGATCTTGCTGAGCATTAACTTCTTGATCCTCATCTTCTTCAAGTAGTCTCTAACCCAACTGCAACTTCAAGGAGATTGAATATATAGCTTTAATCTTATTCTCGCAACTTGAGGAGATAAGACACGCTCTTTAGATTTAATCCATCCTACTGTAACTTCAAGAAAGTGAGACTAGTATCTTTGATCTTGCTTCACTGTAATATTCAGGAAGACAAGATCTACTATTTTCAATCTGCTCTGCTGCAAACTCAAGGAGGCAAGCCAATATCTTAGATCTGATTCCTACAACTTTAGGAAGATAAGATCTGCTGTCTTCAGTCTATTCCGCTGCAACTTCAGGAAGGCAGGCTAATATCTTCGATCTGTTTCCTACAACTTCAGGAAGATAAGATCTGCTGTCTTCAATCTACTCCACTGCAAACTCAGGGAGGCAAGCTAATATCTTCGATCTGCTTCCTGTAACTTCAGGAAGATAAGATCTACAATTTTTAGTCTGCTCCTTTACTACATCAGGAAGATAAAACTATAATCTTCAGCCTGCTCCCTTGCTACATTAGGAAGATAAGGCTAGGGGCTAAAATCTGCTCCCTTGCTACATCAGGTAGATAAGATTCGCCAAATTCGATCTGCTCCGCTACCGCTTAGGGAGATAAGATCTACAATCTTTAGTCTGCCCCACTACTATCTCAAGGGGACAAAATCTGAATTTTTTAATCTGCTTCTTTACAATTTCAGGAAGACTACAATCTTCAGCCTGCTCCACTACCATCTCGAGGAACAAAATCTGAAATTTCCAATTTGCTTCCTTACTATCTCAGGAAGACTTCAATCTTCAGTATGCTCCACTACCATCTCGAGGGAACAAAATCTAAACTTTTCAATTTGCTTTCTTACTATCTCAGGAAGACTTCAATCTTCAGTCTGCTCCACTACCATCTCGAGGAAATAAAATCTGAACTTTCTAATTTACTTCCTTATTATCTCAATAAGACTTCAATCTTCAGTCTACTCCATTACCATCTCAAGAGAACAAAATCTGAACTTTCCAATTTGTTTCTTTGCTATCTCAGGAAGACTTCAATCTTCAGTCTGCTCCACTACCATCTTGAGGGAACAAAATCTGAACTTTTCAAGTTGCTTCCTTACTATCTTAGGAAGACTTCAATCTTCAATCTGCTCTACTACCATCTCGAGGGAACAAAATCTGAACTTTTCAATTTGCTTCCTTACTATCTCAAAAAGACTTCAATCTTCATTCTGTTCTACTACCATCTCAAGGGAACAAAATCTGAACTTTCCAATTTGCTTCCTTACTATCTCAGGAAGACTTCAATCTTTAATCTACTCCACTACCATCTCGAGGGAACAAAATTTGAACTTTCCAATTTGCTTCCTTACTATCTCAGGAAGACTTTAATCTTCAGTCTGCTCCACTACCATCTCGATGGAGATAACATTGATGGCTTAAATCTACTCCGTTGCTTCATGGAGATAAAATTCATCGTTCGATCTTGTTCCATTACTGCTTAGGAGGCAAGATTTATCGTTCGATCTTGTTCCACTACTGCTTAGGGTGACAAGATCTACAATCTTCGACCTATTCCCCTGCTGGTTAGGGAGATAAGACTGGCGAATTCATCGATGTTGCTACACCGTCCTCTAGGGGACATGTCCTATAGACTCAAAGGTATTATAGACGACATTTGTATGAATGCAGAATGTCATGAGAATGATCCCTTTTTTAAATGTAAAATGATTAGGATGCAATGATTAGAATGAATCAAATGCTCCTAACTAAATGATATTATGGATGACATTTGCATGAATGCAGAATGTCATGAGAATGATCTCTTTTTTTTTTAATGTACAACAATTAGGACACAATGATTGGAATGAATCCAATGCTCCTAATTGGAAGTGTATGAATGATATTTACATAAATGCATGAGAATGATCCCTTTTTCTAATGTTTGGGTTATCATTGCTCATAGTTCATCAAGGTTCTATCATTGATGTGTTACCATGCTTTCTCATTCAGCTGGTATCTTTGATAGAAAATCCAAAGAAACGATTAGATTCTGCTCACCAAGCTTGCTCAGTTGTAATTTTGGAGTCTCTTTCACTGTGCATTCTGGGACATAAAATTGGTACTTCCCACTACAAATTCAGGGGAATAACATTTGGTTTCTTCCATCCATCCTATTACCACTCAGAGCTATGGAATTTGTATTATCTTCAATTAACTTGATCTGTTACACCATTCCCTGGGTGTAATGACCAGATGTATGTGCCTAAAATTTGTATGAATGCAGGGGTATCTTTTTCTTTTTCCGAGAAAGATCCCCTTCTACACCTGGGTTGACATTGCTCGTCATTTTTCAAAATGGCATCACCGACAAAATGTCTTATCCAATAAAATCTGAAGAGATAATCATCTTTTAATGTTTCCAACCCTTAGGCTTGGTGAGTTCTAAACAATAGTCATGTTTCAGATTCTCATATTATTTAGAAGGTTCTAGAGAAATATGCGAAACTCCTTTTATGAAAGTATTATTAGTCCATTAGTCATTATTTCAATAAAATGCTTGAAAAAATCACAACAATGGATTTAAAAGGAATTAATTAGGAGCATAGCTTGAAATAAATAAGCTAATCAAAGATAACCAAGGTAATAAAAGAAAATTGATTGATGTATCTTAAAAAGAAGAAAGTAAGCAAAGATAGCCAAAGCTATAAAAGAAAATTGATTGGGGTGTATCTTTGAAAAGAACAAAGTAATCAAAGATATCAAATTCAAAAATGGGTAAGATAGAAGCTAGGTGCCCTAGATATCGCAGCACGAGCTTCTCTATACAAACTTCTTGATGACCATTTTGAGTTCAATACATGTTTAGAAGATCCGAAGTACTTTGTTAATGCCCCAAGACGTAGCATACTTCCTCACTGTTAATTCAGGCATAACAAGACTACCACATGCCCTATTTTTTGATCAAATTTTGAGCCGCCCTTTTCGTGTTTTCGGCTCAAAACTCCTTTGGTCTCAAAGTGCCCTTTGCGGGTTTTTGCCTTGGCCTCACATTCTTTTTTTCTTTTTTTTTTTGAATTTGAACTCAAGGCGTCCTTTGCGGGTTTTCAACTTGGCATTTTCCCTTTTAGGTGAAATACTTCTTGATTGAACCTGAATTCACCGAATTGGGCAAGTCTTTGGCATCTATCTCGGTCAATATCAATGCTTCTCCAAAACAGGCCTTCTCTACAACATAAGGTCCTTCTCAGTTTGGCATCTGCTTTTCTCTGAAATTTTTTTTTAAAAAAAAGATTAGGTTCCTCTCGTAGAATTCTCTAGGATAAACATCTTTTTCGTAAGCTTGTATCATTTGACCATGATGAATAACTTTTAACATTTTCTTCGATTAGGTTCAATTGGAAAAAAATGCTTTCATTCCATAAACCAATGGGTAAGATGTTGCCCTGGAAAAAAGTCCTGGCCAATGCTCGATAATCATAGAAGATAAATAGTAACTTCTTTATGCCCATATTTAGTATGCTTTTGGATGATTTAGCCCTTGATTTATGTAACAAGGTGCTATTAATCCTTTCTTTTCATGTTTTTACTTAGAAAAGCACTCGAGGATGAAAAGAATAAGAAATAGGCTTAAAACAGGCCAATTTGGACCAAAGAAGAAATCAACACAGTCTGGACTTCAAGCCACACGGCCGTGCCTCGACAATTAACTAAGACACGGCCATGCCACGATTTATATGGCCATGCCCCAATCGATAGAATCGAGACACGGCCTGAAGATGATTTACACGGGCGTGTACCATGACCATGTCCCTGCCACAGAAAAGAGCCATTCTACTCGGAATAGGATACTTTGAGGCAAAAAAACACATTTCAAATCATATTCAAACACCCGAGTAGGAATTATACTTGAATTAGGATACTTAGGGGCCACGTAAGGCATCTCAAAGTCTATATAAATACCTAATGGTGCAACTTAAGGGGGAGTTCGGCAGAAGCCTTCTACCAGGGCTTTTTTCGAGGTGTTGAGCGAGGCCAAAGAGCCGAAGCCAGAGCAGTTCAATTCAAGGAATTACTCGAAGATAGCCATTTGATCCATCTCAAGGAGCCAGAATTCTACTCAAGACGGCGGATTTCTCCTTCAATTCCTTCAAGGGTTTTAAGGATTTATTATGTTTTGTTTTATCTTTTCTCTTGAGATGTTTTCTTCATTCATTATGAACTAAACCCTTCAGATATCTAAAGGGGATGAAACCTAGATGAATCTTGTTATTGTTTTCTGAATTATATGATAAATACTTAGTTTATTTTTAATTATGCTTGCTTAATCCAAATCTGATGTGCTTAGGTGGAGGAGGAATAAACCCTGCTTGAGATTAGATCTAGATAATTAAGCAGAGTTGATCGCACGCTTAGAGATAGGGTGACGAGATTTTTTCGGATTAGGGTGAAACCTAATATGGGAGTCCATAAATCGATTTACTACTATTCTAAGGGGTTATTATATGAGAACGAGAGTTCCACTAATTAACCTAGGGTTAGACGTTAGTCGCCTCGAGAGAGGGTTTAATATATGTTAGGGAGTCTTACGGATCAAACTAAGTGAATAAATCGTATGATTCAGTGTTAAATAATAAGTGAAGTCTAGGTGGATTCTTCCTGAGGGTATCGTCGTGTTCAACAAAGTTTTTCATCAAGTTATTTCCCAATTTGTTCTTTTTGTCTTTGTGTCTTTAGCTTAGTAGTCGTTAAATTAGATTAAATCAACTAATCACTCCATATTTTAGGCTAAATAATAAAAAGAAAGTGAGTATTAGTACTTTTAGTTCTTTTGGGTTCGACAATCCAGTTTTGCCTAAGCTATACTACTGTTCGATAGGTACACTTGCCTATAATCGTTGTCAGAGTTAGTTTCCAGGTTTGATCATATTCTTTATAAATTTTAAAACTCGACAAATCAATGATCAAATTTTTAGCGCCGTTGCCGGGAAACTAAAATAGTAAGAAAGCTCTATTTTTATTACTTTAGCCATTTTTTTATTTTTTTTTTTTTACTTTGCTAATTTTTCCTCTATTTTCTTTTGGCAGATAATTTTAGTCTATAGAGAAGATGGAACTAAATAATTATCAGTGGCAAGTTATGAAGACAGCGCCAACAAAAGTCGCCAGTGTTTTCAACCTCGACGTGGTCACCAGGTTATCTAACCAGCTAGAGATGATGAATAAAAAGATTGATGGTTTGTATAATGTCTCGCAGGTACACCCAGTAATGCAATATAATTTGAATTTAGGAGGCGTGGCGAATCTTGAGTACCCACCCTACAGATATGGCATGAAAAACGAGCAAGCTCACTATACGGGTAATTATTCTAGACCACAAAATAATTTTTATAATGACACTTATAATGTAGGTTGGAGTTACCATCCCAATTTCTCGTGGGATGATCAAAGTAGCCAAAGACAGGAACTTCCTCCAAATTTTTAACAACCACCTCACCAACAGGAAAAGGAGTCGAGTCTTGAGGAGATGCTGACAAAATTCATGGGAGCAATAGAAACCCGTCCCCAAAAAAATTGAGACAACATTCGATAATCAACAAGCATCGATCAAAGAGATCAAGAACCAAGTTCAAAATTTACTAAGTCAGTTGAACAACTTGCAAAGTTAATGTCCGAACGACCGCAAGGGCGTCTACCAAGCAACACAGAGATTAACACAAACGAGCAAATTCAAACCGTACCAGCTCATGACAGTGAAGGGTTAGACGAACCAAACCCAAGGGAAGAACCTGTGGTAAGTGAAGGTAAGGTTGAGGTGTACTATGATATACCAAAACCGGCAATTACAGAGTACCAATCTCGTGTGCCATATCCCGATGCAATAAAGAAAGATTACGCAAAAGAAGAATTCGATGAACTCACAATTCGTGTAGGTGACAAAACAATCACTCTTCAAGCTCTTGACTCAGCTAGGACATCGAGTAATAAAGGTACGAACATTAATTCTATTGATAACCATTTGGTTCAACCTTTTTTACAGGAAGCATCACGAAATCACCTAGCTGAGCTAGATCTTATACCTCGTGCCAATAAAGAAGAATTATATGAGGAACGAAGCCTTAGGATTGACAAACTAGAAGAGTGGAAAACATAATTTAAAGAAGAAACAGAACCACACGAAGTGAAACCGAAGGAAACCCCAGACGAGCTGATAGGAACAAAAAATCACTTCAAAATAGCGGATCAAGTATTATTGAATAAGGAAGACCCTTGAATCACCAATTCAGACCTCAAGACAAACGAATAAATCACTTTTGAGGTACTTAATGTCTTCCTATACGGCACAGTTGAGGTAAGCAACCCAACATTCAACACTTTTGAGGTAAACATTACTCGACTTAAACTTTATATCCATAACCGAGTTGATCGCATGAGAAAGGATTTCCACCTCCTCAAACCACCATGATTGTGTATACAACAGGTAAGTCTAGCTCAAGACTTTAAACGAGCGCTTCTCGGGAGGCAACCCAAGTACTAACCGTACTAATTAGTTTGGTTTTATTTCTTTTCATATTTAGGCATAGGTTTCCATACCCATACGGCCTTACACACGGCCGTGGCCGTGGCCGTGTGGACACCACGGCTAGGCACATGGGCGTGGACCTTATCTCTATTTAATTACTTACTTTTATTCATATTTTTATTTTTATTTTTATTTTTATTTTTACTTCCTTTATTATTTTCTCCTTTTTTTCAATGGCATTTAGATTTAGCTTAGGATACAATAAAACCAAGCCAACTACTTCGAGGATTCAATTTCAAACGGTTTGAGACGCTTCCCCACGTTCACCTCCAATCTTATCTGATTTCTTTTCATTGACTCCATCCAAAAATTCAGGAAGTGTTACTTCTCCCCTTCTCTTTTGAATTTTATTATTACATAACTGTTTATCTATCTTTGTACATTGAGGGCAATGTACATCTTAGGTGTGAGAGGGTAAAAGTACCTAACTTTTTGCATTATTCCAAAATCTGAAATTTTAGTCTTGTTCCTAAGTAATTTTCTCATATTATCAATTAGGGTGAAATTTCTGATGATTTATGATTTTTATTGATATGTTTTTAAGTAAGTCATTGATAATTGTGCATTGATGATTTATACTTGAAGAATACTAGAGAATCAAGCATGATAAGTCTATTTTTCAAGAATAAAAAATTTTCTAGGTTATTGAACTGAATTTGAATATTACCTTGAAGTTTAAAATTTACAGGATTGATGCCAAATACACATAATTTTTGTGAGATTTGAGTCTTATAGAGCATATATTCTTTTTCATGCTCACTTTATTGATTATGAGTGTGTCAACATTGAATTGTTATTCTAGAACTTGCCTAGATTATACACATCGAGACCACATTAATGATTTGATATACTGAAATGATAAAGGCACCTAGGTTTTAACCCATTCACTCCACTAAAAAGCCTCCCTTCACAAATTAACCCTTAGTGAACCCATTTGATCCTAACAACCCTTTTTATTGATTTACCCTCTAATATTAACCCAAAACCCTTTGTATTTGTTATCACCATTCTTTTGACTACCCTTCTATCGAGAATTGATTTGATGCCATTCAATTAGTTTATTTCAATTGATAAAGTTTTCTTTATTATGTTTTTATTTGATATAAAAAATCGATCAAAAATCAAAGTATATTCAGTATTAGTAGTATAAAAAGTGAGCTTGTACATTTAAATTTCAATTATCAAAGAAAAAGCTCGTAGTATTATTAGTTCCAAAGTTTCATGTGATTATTAGTTCAATTATTTTTCTAAAAGTTAGGTAAATTGGTCAGGTCAATCTCGATTTCAAACCTTCTAATTCAGCTTTTATCCACACCTTTAACCTAAGCCCCGTTACAACCCTATCAAAAGACCTTTTGATTTGTGTATCATTTCATATTACAGTGGTGGAGATTTGATTTTCAGGCAAGCCTATGGGATTAACTTTTCAGGTTCGACTTATGAGTGCTTTTCTTGAAACTTAAACACTTCGAATGAATCTTTAGTGAGGACGTCAATCCTTGTCAGTTTTGAATTAAAGGTAATTATTTAGATAATGGGAGACACCTATGTTTTCGTGCTACAAAATATATGACTTAAAATTGTTTGAATCTTTAGGAGTCTTTGAGTTAAATTATCCATGTATGAATTATCTGTGAATTATGATGAGGCATTGTTGATAGGAATTGTGAATTATGGAAAGTTCGTTTTAATTATAAGTTGAGAATTTTGCTTGAGGACAAGCAAAAGCTTAAGTGTGGGAGTATTTGATAAACCGTAAAAGTAACATATTTTAGGCCCAAATTTAGTATGCTTTAGGATAATTTAGCCCTTGATTTATGAAAAAAGGTGCTCCTAATCCTTTCTTTTCATGTTTTTACTCAGGAAAGCACTCGAGGACGAAAAGAACAAGAAACGGGCTTAAAACGGGCCAATTTGGGCCAAAGAAGAAATCGACACGGCCTGGACTTCAAGCCACACGGCTGTGCCTTAGCAATTAATTAAGACATGGCCATGCCATGATTTACACGGCCATGCCCCAATCGACAGAATCGAGACACGGCCTGAAGACGATTTACACGGGCGTGTACCATGGCGTGTCCCTGCCACAGAAAAAAGAGCAATTCTACTCGGAATAGGATACTTTGAGGCAAAGAAACACATTCTAAAGCCTATCCAAACACCCGAGTAGGAATTATACTTGAATTAAGATACTTATGGGCCAAGTAAGGCATCTCAAAGTCTATATAAACACCCAAGGGTGCAATTTAAGGGGGAGTTTGACAGAAGCCTTCTGCCAGGGATTTTGTCGGGGCGTTAAGCGAGGCCAAAGAGCCGAAGCTAGAGCAGTTCAATTCAGGGAATTACTCAAAGATAGCTAGTTGATCCATCTCAAGGAGTCGAAATTCTACTCAAGACGGCAGATTTCTCCTTCAATTCCTTCAGGGGTTTTAGGGATTTCTTATGTTTTGTTTTATCTTTTCTCTTGAGATGTTTTCTTTATTCATTATGAACTAAACCCTTCAGATACCCTCTTTCTCGTCTTGACTTTTTAGCTATTTTTAGAGTTAGGGTATAAAATTTTAAGGTTTCTGGGCTAGGGTTTATGATTTTTTAGGGTTAATTAGGGTCGTTAGATTTAGGATTTTTAGGGGAAATTTAATTAGGGTTAATTAGGCTTTAGTAAAAATATATTTAGGGTTTTGGGTAAAATATATTATAAAAAAATTATTTAAATTTTTTTGATAGTTGTATCTGGCAAAATAATTTTGAGAAGACGTTTCAGTACAAACAGTGGCCAAAACGCTTCAAGCAGGATGCACTTGTCGTGAGGGTACTAAAAGAGCTCCACGTGGACGCTCTTTTGCTCTGATGAGTCTCCGGTAAAATAATTTTGAGAATACATTTCGAGCAAGCGATTGCCTAAAATACTTCAAGTAGGATGCCTTTGTCGTGAGGATCTTGAAAAGAGCTCTCACGAGACGCTCTTTTGCTCTGAGAGTCTCCGTAAAATAATTTTGAGAAGACGTTTCTGAGCAAACAGTGCCCAAAATGCTTCAAGTAGGATGCATTGTCAGCAGGGGTACTGAAAAGAGCTCCCACGTGGACGCTCTTTTGCTACATTAGTCTCCGGTAAAATAATTTTGAGAAGACGCTTCTGAGCAAACAGTGCCCAAAACGCTTCAAGCAAGATGCACTGTCAGCAGAGGTACTGAAAAGAGCTCCTACATGGACACTCTTTTGCTACAGTAGTCTATAGCAATCCTTAGACTATAAAGTAGCCAAATTTCATTCTCAGGTTACATAACAAAAATTAAGGCAAAAGAAAAATAGAAACTGAAAATGAGTGAATGTATTAATGCTGTTATTTACTACGATGGTGAGGTTTATGGCACCGAAAATGGTGTTATTTTTTTATCGGAGAACACAGCGCGATTAGGTTTTAATCGGAACATAGATTTGTTAGAACTTCGTAAAAGAATTAGGCGCAAAATTTTCGGAACAACGCAAATGAAAGTTCAGTCTATTAAGTATAGATTTTGCGTTTGGTTGATCCGGTAAGATATGAATCATTCGACATCAAAGGTTCTCGGAGCTTGGAGGCAATGGTGGAGACTCATCTTGCAAGTGGATCACCCTATCTTGAGGTATATGTACAATTTTCATCGCCAAGTGATCTTCCTTTGACCTCAACATCTACTTCTGTTCGAGGGGAATACATGACCCCAAGCCGACACTCTGTTAGTGGGAGGCAAAATACGAAAGTGCCGTGTTTGGTGGTATTATGGAAAACATAACCCCCGCACGACACTCGATTGGTGGATGGGACATGCATATCCTTCCTTCGACGTCCGATGATAGAAATACGTATTGGGGAACGTCATCAACTTCTAGTGGTTGGCAATCCACATATGATTGTGAACGTTACGAAAGATGTTTGAGGAGGGATAATGTACTCCCCACGACATCCACCGGTGAGGGGCCCTCGTTCGTTGCGGATTATGGTGGATCGGATGATGAGTCAGATGTGGATCCACCTCGAGAGCCCGGCTCAATGGTGCAGAAGTTGGATTATTTATTGAACCGGAGCCTGTTCCAATAATACCTAAAGATGTTGAGGGCGATTCAGATGAAGAAGAAGAAGATTCACTATTCAAGGCATATTCGCCTCCAGCCTACATGCATAATGTCGATCTATCCCAAAACGATGCATTGGAGTTTCCTGAAGTACCACACCGGACACGTGACCATATAACTTCATCGTTGGATTTGGGCGAATTAGAAGTTGGTAATGAGTTTTCCAACAAGGATACTTTTCTTGCTGCATTGAAACAATACAGCATCAAGAACGGGGTTAACTATATCGTGGTTAAATCTAAGCTCGATAAGTACGAGGCAAAGTATGTAGTGCAAGACGGTACATGTTCATAGAAAATCATGGCCTCGTTGAGGAAAAGACAGGCTTGTGGGAGATCAAAAAGTACAAAGGACCACATACATGTCTTGCCGGTACAGTATCACAATGTGTTTAATATTTTTGAATAATACTAATATTACGTAATGTTGCATTATTAACGTACTTCGTTGACAGGTGTTATACAAGATCATTCGAAGATGGATTCAGACATGTTGGCTGACTTAATAATGTCGACGATAGAGGCCGATCCCAAGACTACAGTGCCGACCTTAATTGGCAATATTCGTAGCCAATTGAAGTACACGCCCTCTTACAGGAAGGCTTGGATAGCCAACTAAAAGCGTTGGAAAAGTTGCATGGTCGGTGGGACGCTTCATATAATGAAGTGTGGCAGTGGTGTCAGGTGCTGGAGAGATATGTCCTAGACAACATAACAGACCTTGAAATGGAACCGCGTACTACAACGATCATTTGCTCCATGGATGCGCAGTGTTCAAGCGTCTTTTCTGGACATTTAAGCAATGCTAAGATGCATTTATATATTGCAAGCCATTGGTACAAATTGATGGTTCCTTTATGTATGGCAAATATACGCATCGGCTATTGCTAGCTGTGGCATAGAACGATAGTGGGAGAATCCTCCGATTACGTTACATAATAACCGGAAGAGTCAAGCGATGGTGGGATTTCTTCCTATCTAGGCTAAGGAGGCATGTCCGCCTTCAACCCGATATATCGTTATATCGGATCGGGGCCTGGAATACTAGCCGCAATAGAGCGCCAGGGAAGCTCGTGGCATCGTACACACCATCGATATTGCCTAAGGCATGTTGCATCCAACTACTACGGGCAATATCGATCGAAAAGTCAGCAACGACAAGTGATCGATATGGGTATGTAATATCTATCAATATAATTTTGTTTGTAATATTCAATTTATTCTCAATTGAAGAGTGGTATGTAATATTTGCTATCAATGTATATTGGTAGATTGGTACGAGATCAATAAGGACCCAATATAGTTCTTAGCATTTAACGGTAAGAGATGTTGGCGAGTTTGCGATTAGATAACGAAGAAGGCACAAACTACATGTGCAATATTCCTTTCGAAAAAATAGCACTCAATGGACACAAGCATACAAATAATGAAATTATGATGCAACCCAAACACGATATGGTCATATGACCTCAAACCGGAAGAATGCATAAATTCCATCATATCGTTGTGTCATTAGACACTATAATCAAATTAGTGTCATTAGACACTATTGTCAAAATTTCTAATGATAGTAGTCAACATATTTAGTTGGTGAGACAAAGTCAACATAAGTCAACACCTATTCTCCCCGCATAACTTAATTTCATGTTCATATACATATACTCGCATGTTATTAAATAACATATTTCACAATCCTATCGAAGTAGGAAAGCGTACACAGTAATCTTTAGATCTGTTATCTCCTTTCCGATTTGGTGTTTATACAAATCCGAAAGTTTGGTTTTTCCTCTACGATATTCGCCAACCTTATAGATTCCAAATCCGAAAGTTCCCTTTTGTCTTGAATATCATCGAAAATACTAAAATTCATATGTTAGATCGATCTAACTTTAGTAAGTTGTAATTGGCCTTTGGCGAATATATCTTACCTTAATTTCCTCGAATCGAAATCCGAACCTCCTCCTTTGACAGACATATTTTCGTTTAGCGACACTATTTTCGAAGTGAAGGCGGTGAGTTATAAAGGCCGATGCAAGGGGCCATGTATGGAGTGCGAAGGTGACACTTGAGCCACTTTTTCCAAGCCGATTGTATGCGAGAAATTAACGCTCTGTAACTTGCCATTTTCCTTACAGAGGAAGGCACAAAATGTTTAGGCCAACACCATGCTAAGTTTCCAAAAATGTCCATTTCCATTTCCATTTCCATTTTCATGCATTTCTAGGTGTGTCACGATCTCGACAACCTATGGTTTCGTGCCTACGATATGGTCATACGGAGTTTGATAACATCGGTTGTGCGAGACCGAACTAAGGTATTGTTGGTGCGGGCGATGCGTGTGCACTTGAGGAATAGGACCTGCACGAGAATAGGACCTACGTGGGATATTTGATGCACTTCGTTACCCATGCGCTCATGTACTTGAGGCTTGTCGAATCTCCGTCTTGATCCCATGAGCTATGTCGACGAACTGTATAAAATAGAAAACATGTACAACGTGTGGAGACACGTATTCGCACCAGTTTCAGATAAACGTAAGTGGCCGTCGGTATTGCTTGCACCGTATAAGCTGTTGCCGGATAGACAACTGAGGCGTAAACCAAAAGGTCGACCTTGCTCGACTAGAATACGCAACAATATGGATATCCGAGAAACGCCTAACCAACGTAGGTTGTGCGGATGGTGTAGGAACCCAGGCCATACATCTCGCTCGTGTCCAAATCGGAATAGTTTACAATCTGCTTAACTTTTTCTGTCTCTTGGTGTCAATGTAAATTCTATTTATTTATTGATGAAAAGCGGTGAACTTTTGTAGAATGACTAATTTGAAAAAAAAAAAAAACCTTTAAGTTACAATAAAATTACAAAGGTTGGACTTTTATTTTTAAATTTAAATTTCAAACAAAATTAAACAAATTCTATTTTATTAAAGATATTAAAATTAAATTAAAAACATATAAGCAACTATTATTTTATTAAATATATTAAAACTAAATTACAAAAAATAAAAATAAAAACTTCTTATTTTATTAAATATATTAAAACTAAATTAAAAAATAAAAATAAAAACTTCTTATTTATTAAATATATTAAAACTAAATTATAAAAAATAAAATATATTAAAAAATTAAAAAGGGCTTTTTGTAAATATTAAAGGACAATTTTGAAATTTCAGAGAAAGTTTCAAGGACTTAAAGAGAAATTTGAAAGGAATTTGAGAGAAGAATGAGTAAGGACTAAATTGTGAAAGAAATAAAAGGGTTGGGGGTTTTTATAGATTTAAATTTTTGACCGGAAAAAGCGCGTCCCTGTCAGCGCGCTTTGTTGATGTGACACAAAGCGCGTCCCCAGGGGCGCGCTTTCCTGGTTTATGTCCTCAAAGCGCGCTGACGTGGACGCGTTTTGAGAGGAAGTAGCCCTTTTCCGTAAATTTTCTTAAAATCGGCCATTTTCGTAAATTTTGTTATTTTTTGGTATATTTGGGTATTTTGCCCTCAATTTAATTCTTTTTTACTTGTCTTTGATTTACAGCGTCCAAATTTCATTCCTGACAATATTTAAATATAAAATTCACCAATTAGCAAGAATTAATTCAAGAACAAATTAAGTTGAACACGTAAAATATGCAAAATAAACAAACTGTAACAGGCCCATTTTGCCTGGGCCCAAATCAATAAAAATCAAATAAAATAAAAATAAGTCCAGTTAGAGAGTCCAAATTACAAGCCTAAATTTAGAAAACCCTAACCCAAATTTACAACGGCCTATTGGCCCAAAAAACTTAAACAGTTTTAGACAAAAAAGAAACCCTAGGGTCTCCCCAGCGCCGCTCCTCCTCGGGTGCACCACCAGTGCCTCATCCTGAGGACAGCTGCCGTCATTTCACCAAAATGGCAAAAGAAGTCCTTTTGCCTCACCGTTGACCTCTCAAAGGCACTTGCAAAAAGATGAAGGCAAGGACAACAAGCAAAAAGCAAACAGTAGCAAGACAGAGAAATAAAAGAAAATAATATATGTAAAATGGCTATAAAAGTCATATCTGTTAATGTAACAAGGGGACAATTAATCAAAAAAATAGATTACATCAAAGACGAAAAAAACAGATCTCGAATACAAAGAAAGTTTGAAACAGATTCAAAAAATCAAAGGTGCCTATTTTATTTATTTTTATTTGAAATAAATAAATAGATAAATAAAAAACATACCACTGATTCATCTTCCGTCGCCGTTGAGAAAGCTTTTAGCAACCTGAACGTCAGAAAACCCATTTGGGTTCGACGGAGGTTTGAAACGCAGCGAAGGCGAAGGCATTCCCTCGCGATTTGTTTCTTTTCCTTTTTTCTTTTTGTTGTTTTTTTGTATAATAAACCCTAGATCTAAGTCTTATTTAAAAAAAATTAAAATGGCTTTCTTTTCTCTTTCCCACACCCACAGACGTCTGTGGCGCCGCCAAAGGATCTAGAGTAAGCTGTGATGGTCGATGGTCAACATTTGGGGTTGAGAGAAAAAAGGGAGAGAGCTTTTTTCGGATTTTTTTTTGTTTCAAGGGATGAAATGTTTTTTTGTGAAAATTTTAACTTTTATAGGCGCATAAAACGGCGCCGTTTTGGGCCAATGTGCACAAAAGTAAAAATGATGTCGTTTTGAGCTGGATCAGACAGATCCAACCCGAACCGCCTAGGATCCGTGTGTTTTTTGTTTTAGGGGTTATTTACCCTTTTGATCCTTCCGCATTTTTGTGTTGTTTTAATCTAGCCTTTTTTCTCTTTTTAAATTTACCCTCAATTTTATTTCAATTTCAATTCGGTCCTCTCGTAATCGTATGCATTTGGAATATGGAAATATTTCCCCATTTGGTCCTTCCTATCTTTCACGCCTTATATTTTGGTCCTTATTTACTTATTTTATTGTAATTTTTACTGTTAATTTCATCTTTCCTATAATTTAGTCCTTGGCCCATTTGATTCAATTTTTTTATAAAAATTTCATTTAATTGCGTACTTATTTATTTACCCTTCTTTTATTCGTTTCTTTTTATTTAATCTTAATGTTACTTACTTATTTTATTCATTTATCTTTTAAGTTATTTATTTGTTTGTTACTTATATTATTTTGTTTGTTTATTACTTCCACTTTTAAATATTCAAACTTAATATTATGTATATTTATTTTACTTATATAAAAATATATATATACATATCTATCATTTTACATGTTTTATATACATATTAAAGTCTGTAAGGTTAATTTGACTTGTGTATGTTCTTACTACCTAAATTTACATATTTATCCACTTGTTTATTATTTGTTTCCCTTTACATATAGTTTCATTATTTCATCCCTTTTCTAAACACTTTTATGTTATGTTTGTTTGTTTTTATACAATGCATTTTCGTTTTATTGCTTTATTTATTTATCGAGACTTGTTTATTAATATTGTATTTATTTTTGTAATTACATCATTGTTATTATAATATTTTATCATATATCATTTTAAATGTCGTTAATTTTCTCCCAAATTCATAAAAAAGAATCTTTTAAAATAGGCAATGTTCGTGTTTAGAAATTCGAGAAGTCGTACCCTAACTTACGGGGTTTAAATTTTCTCGTTGAACCTAAATGACCGAATATCCTTTTAAAATTAAAATACACAAGTTTTAAATAAAAATTAAAAGGTAAGCTTATTCTCGAGGTGTAACGCCCCAAAATTTTTAATTTCGTTATTGTGAAAATATGACACAAATATCTGTCAGCTTTAGTGGTTATGTGTTCTGGGAGTGTTTGGGACGTCTCAAGTTCAAGACTTTGCTTGGACAAATTTTGGTATTTCGAATGAATTAGGCCTTACTCTTGTTCAGTAGGCTTTTATTTGATTGTTGGTAAAAATATATCAAAATGGGCCTGCTGGTCTGGTGGTTAAGCAGAGTGTTAGTGTATAGGAGGCCCTGTGTTTGAGTCGATGCGCAAGTAGGGGAACTAATTTTTGTTTGAGGCGTTTGGCGTGGTGGAGTTCAAATTAAACTGGACTGCTGAGTAGTTGTGTTTTAGTGGGTTAATAGGGAGTGTTTTTAGGAGATAATTGGGGAGAAGTTATCAAAATAAGATTTTCTTCTTATCAGTTTTCTTTTTTCTTTTTTCCCAACAAATTTTTTGATGTTAGACTTTTGTTTCTCTTCCGTTTCTTCTCCCTTCTTGTTCACTTTTGGTTTTTTTTCGCTTTGGCTGAATCTTGTTGCTTCTTTTTCCTCTCTCTTTTCGTTTCTATATTTTTTTGTGAGTCATCTCTTTAGGTGTAACTTTTGACTTCATCTGTTTCGGTAAGTGGAATTTTTCCCTTTAGTTATTGTATTTCGAGTAGGCAATTAACAAAGGGTTCGTTTTACTCTCATTTAGGTGCTGTTCAAAGGTTTTAAGCGAATATTCCAATGTGTGGAGACGACTGGTTATCAGATTCGTCGTGGTAAGTTTTCAAATCGTCATTTGTTTAGTTTCTCAAGTTTTATGTTGGGGATATTTGGTTTGATTGACGAATCAAGTGATTAATTAAGGGATATATTGGTCAAATATAGGTTTTTGAAGGCTCGTGTTACTTTGCATAGTGAATCGATACCAGGTGTGTACCCGAAACGCAGAAAATGGGATTCGACGAAAAGCCAAAATTGCTTGCTGTCGAGAATAAGAGAAAATGATGTGAAAAATTGTAAAGAAAGGAAATAAGGATGTTATAAACTTGGAAATCAACATTTTGCACTAAAATAGTTTTGGACAGCAGCAGTAGTGTAACTTTGAAAAATCATCAAAAATAGTGGGAATTGAGTTAGAGGTTGAATAAAATATAAAATTATATTTTGTTAAGCCTAGTTTTTCATGGAAGAAACAGTGTAAGCAATAGAATTGTAAATAATGAGATATAATAAATTTTGTGAGACAATGTCAGAATGATTTAGGGTTCCCCTATTTTAACTTAGGAAAATCATCAAAAATTGTAAAAAAATAATTAGGGGCTTAAATTTATATGTTTAAATTCTTAATGAGTCTATTTTCAAGAAAAACAAATGGAAACATCATGTAAATTTCATACTAAGAGATAAATATTTTTAGTAAGGAAAGGATGAAGCTATCAAATAGCAGAATAGGGATAACTTTAAAGATTTTACTGTACTTATTTGATGAACTATAAGTTCTAAAAATTTTATGGTAGAAAGGTATTTGAGTCTAGTTTCAAAAACATCAAGCGGATTTTAATTTGGAATTTTGTAGCTCAAGATATAAATAATTTAGTGATAATGACTCAAGACAGCTTTGAATGAATATATAAGTAAATAGTGAAAACATATATGAGTATTGAGCTAGTTTTAAAATGGATCACACGGCCAAGTCCAATTTGGGCCGAGTGGGCCACACGGGCGGATCACATGGGCATGTAGTCCCATTTTTACCAAAATGTTTTTAAGGTTGCACGGGTCGCCCAAGTCGACTATGAATCTACTGTAGAGTTTGTAAACGCTACTTAGACCCCTAAATGTATGAAATTTACTGAATGATATCTGTACTGAGCATGTTAATATTTGAACTAAATATATGTACTAAAATTTCATAATATCATATCATCCATTGTATGTTGCATTGCATTGGGTTGGGGTTGTTATTCGGAGGAAGTGTACTGAAAGGCTTTAAGCCTAATTTACTAGCAGCTCAGCTGCAAACAACTGTTTTGTGCCGCATTCGGTACTACTTGGAGCGTAGGGATGAGTGGGTTGATTATATCCCCACATGGAATGTAGGGTTGGACGGAGATGGTGTGTAAAGGTTGGTTGGGTAGGATTTTGCTCTTGCATAAGCATATCGCCATCGAAACTATGATGGGCTAAGGCCCTACTACATTTTTGACATTGTACTGAGATGGGCTAAAGCCCAGAATGTCACTGATGCTGAAAAGGGCTTAGGCCCAAGACTGTTCAACTCTGAACTGTGAATACTAATTGTTTGTTTGTTTCTACGGGATTACACACTGAGTTTACGTAAACTTACCCTTTTTGTTTAATGTGTACAGTTAATCCCCAGAGTTAGATGGATCGGTACGACGGAGGACTCATGTAACAACCCTAACTCGTATCCGTCGCCGGATTAGGGTCTCGAGGCATTACCTAACAAATTTTCTCAAATTCAGCAAATACACATATAAAAACAAACAGCATGGTGATATAAATCTCTCTCAATTTAGTCATAGTCGACTTCAATATAAACGATGTCATACAAGCCTTGAAAATCAAACATTTACATATACAAATATATGTCCCAACTCTATATTACTAAATACACATAAAAGTAATAATATTTGAAAATCATAATTAACTATTCATTTGGTCATTTCCATTACCTTAGTCGAATATACACATACTATACCTACTTTACTAAACAAAAGTTTTTTCTATGCAACCACATGGCATTTATAAGATATAATTTAAACTTTTACCGATCATAAATTGAACACATCTAGATATACGTACATACATGTATATATATATAACAATTGATTTTCAGGACATAACACCTACAGCTCACTGAACACAAACGCAATCATCAAATTAGGACCAAAATCAATCCTAGTATAAACATATATATATTAACCGTTTAGATTATCATTATATATACCATCGAAACATGCGTGAAACATAGCCAACTAACCAATATTAGTAAAGCATACTAAGTACATCATATATCAATACGGTTATTTATATAAGTCATAATTAAACTTGCATAGTCTCAAGTATTTTAACTAGCCATTTTCGCATGGCTTGTAATTACAACTTCAAGATTTATCAAAACCATATGCTAGCCTATACATGCCATTGATCTAAAGTTTGTATACAAAAGAGATACCAAGACTTGGTTGATAATGTGATGAGCTTCAACCGTGGTTCCGAGTACCAGACAAACTCTCCAAATGAATCTACAAAAATACCATCAACCACAAACGAAATAAGCTTCCAAAGCTTAGTAAGATTCAAACAATCCATTCGCAATTAAATTAGCACAAAGTTCCATAATTATTATCGTACACAATTATATATATAAATCAATTTTATCAAGTAACTAAGCATTCAACAAAATTTGGATCCAATGGTAACCTTTATTCATTCGAATGAACAGTCTCATACCTTACTTATTTCCATATAGCACCATCTTATATTGATAGATAGCACATGAAATTTGTACTTACCAAATTCTTTACTCCACCTTGAATTTACCGGAATATTCAAGAAATAAATATTAACTCATACCTTTAATGAACTTACCAAATCTTCTAATCACAATACGAGCTACCAAAAGTCTCAGATTAATAGGTACAATACATACTTCTAGTTTACTTACCCATCCAACTTAATCGTTCGTGCCTACCATGTGATAATACACTCGTACATTTTCGAATACATAATATCATTAATAATAGAAATCCATTAACGAACCTCATACTTACACACTTGTTAATAAGACTTAGTAACGTATCACTCACATAGAGCCGTTACTTAATACTTTTAGTAACGTATCGCTCACATAGAGCCGTTACTTATTATTTCTCATAACGTATCACTCCCATAGAGCCGTTACTTAATACTTCTCGTAACGTATCGCTCACATAGAGTCGTTACTTAATACTTCTCGTAACGTATAGCTCATATAGAGCCGTTACTTAACCTGTCATTCATTCGAGTCTACCCATACATATATAAAATTCAACTCACGAATTCACACATAAACACATACGCATATATGTCTTTATTATTTCTCATCCAAGTCCATTTCATATTCGGCCAAATTCAATTGAGTACATACATGTATTCGGCATTGTGATATTTAAAATACTTAATTCCTTTAAATGAAAACATATAGTATAGAATAAAAATTAATTCAACCCAATTGTTTAAATCTTACCTCGTAAATTGACGAATTTCGCTTCCGGCTATTCGATAAATTTTATTTTTCCCCGATCCAATCTTTTTTCCTTTGAATCTGGATCTAAACAATTTCAATTAAAAACATATAAAAACATTTCCATTCTATTTAATCCATAAATACACAATTATACAAATTACTATTTTTACCCCTAATATTTAAGTTGATTACAAATTAATCCATATAACCTAAAACACAAAATGTCAAAAATTTGACCATCATCATCAAGGGCCGAATGTTCACAACCCTTTTCCAACTCATTTCTTCCGTTTATTTAGCTAACTAATCTATCCTAAAATTTCCTTTTTTTTATCAAAACACCCTAATACCCAAAATCCATCTAAAATTCTAAAGAAATCCTATTAATCTAGTTCATTTAAAATATGCACCATCATAAATCACAAAATCATCCAATTTCTATCCATGGCCATATTCGAAACATACCACCAAAACACTAATTTACAAATGGGCTAGTTAATATGCATGGTAACAATCTCAAAAATGTTGAATTAAATAAAAACTAAGCTTAAATACCAACCTTATTAGATCATGCATAAACTGAAAATGGAGAGAGCTTGAAGTCTCTTTTTCTCCCTTTTTCCTTTACACATTCGGCCACTTGAAGAAGAAAGGATGAACACTCTTCTTCTTTTCTTATTTCTTTATTTTACTCAACTTATAATATTAATAAAACACCCCTAACCAAAAATAATTGAATTTAATATACATGTTAATCATCATGTCGTCCACTACCAATAAAAAAAATGGGTTATTTGACATGCAAGTCCACTCATATAGGGAACAATTCAATTTAATCATCTCACGTAATTAAGGCTACTTTTACTACTTTAACTATTTAATCCTTTCACTTAAAATAATCACCCAAACGCACAAATTAGTAAATAATATTTTAACACATGCTTGACCACATAACATAGACATTAAATTAATAAGACAAAAATATTTTTCTAATTCGGATTCGTGGTCCCGAAACCACCGTTTTCGATTAGAGTCGTAATTAGGCTGTTTCAACTCAGCGATGACCACAATAATTTTTGGACTTCATGGTTTTCAATTTACGAGTTATGATTTGTTTATTATTGATTATTTGGGTTGTAATTTAAGGACCCTCTGGGACTTTGGTTTTAAATTTGGGTTTTATTTATTTTACTTTATGGATTTATACCTGCTGGTCGTAGGAAATTAGGTTTTCAAAAAAAAAATTTAAAGTATTTTCTAAACACATGATCACCTAGATTGATTTATTAAAGCTTCCGCAACGAGGGATGTTTCAAAACAAATGTTTTAAATGAATAAAAAGACTCCTAAGTTCTAACAAAGGTTTACTAATGATAATAACATGGAATGTTTTCATCGTAACAACGAGGTTTCAAAAACACTATCGTGTGACATTGCCAGATATGGCCATAACGTCTAGACCGGGTTTGGGGTGATACATTTAGTGGTATCAAAGTTAGGTTACAAAACTCGGCTTTGGATTATGGGTTTTATAAAAAATAGGTTTTCAAAAAATTGATTGATTTCCAAATGATTTGACATGTTTTTATTGAGTAAGTGGTACACCGAGTCTCCGGAGCCGATCCTATAAGTATTCTGAACTGTGATTTGTTTTAAACTAAAACTGTTATACATAGTATATTCTGAAACTACTATAGGTAGTAAACTGTACTGAAAACATTCTAGTTAGTGTATACTGAAAATTGTAAAGAAATTGAAAACTGTAGTGAGACTGCGATTTGCGAAAATGAACTCTAAATAACCGATACTATTTTACATAAAAAATTTGTTAATAAACATTGGAACTATAACTGATTCATAAAACTGTTAATACAAATAAACGTGATTAGTCAATGAGCGCTTGAGGTATCCGTGGATGGGTACTAAAGGCCTAGGTAGAGGCTACAGAGAGCTCGAGCTGAATCCTCTTCACTGGGTAGCAGATTGAATTTGGATACGAGTGAGATGTAACACCCCAAACCCAGCCTAGACGTTATGGTCGAATCTGTGTCACATTGAAATATCTTTCAAAAATTGGACTTGTTGGTAAAAATTTGTTTTTAAGTTTAAAAACCCCTTTATTGTTATTTAACAAATCATCTAGTCAAAACGTTTGCCTTAGTATCTGCTATTGTTATAATTGGTTGATTTAAAATCGCGGAAGTTTTTTAAAAATCTAATGTTTAAATTTCATGTCTTTGAAAACAATAATTATTTTGAAAATTCATCTTCTCCTAAACCAGCAGTTTAAAGTAAGTAAACAAAGCCCAATTAAAAATTTAAGCAAATATAAATGGCCTTAGTACATAAACAAAATCCAAAATAAATTTTAAATTTAAGTAAAAGCAAGTGTAAAACAGTTGCAGTTGTGTGGCCACCTCCGAGTCCCTCACAGCACCAAATCGCCTATGGCTGAAGATTAACTGTTCAGTAAAAAGAAAAGGGTGAGTTTACAAAAACTCAGTGTGTAATCACTTATCAATCAGTCAGTATACAACATGCAGTCACAGTCTAGGCCTGAGCCCTATTCAGTAACAGTACAATGTGGGTTTTAGCCCAATACAATAATAGTGTGGGCCTTAGCCCAACACCATAACAGAACAGTGCAATAATGCAACCCATCCCAATCAAGCCAACACACCACTCCGTACCACCAACACACCATGTGGGGATAAAATTGACCCACCCAGCCAACACACCAATATCGCAAACAAAGTCGCCATTAATGATATTGTAGCAAAGTCGCCAAGAATGAATATGTGGCAAAGCCACCGATCGAGATACTTCCTCCATAACGGTATCCCAACCCCATTCATTATGTCATGTCATAAATCATACGTGTAGACGGAATGTCATACTCAGTAACAGTCATCTACAAATCATGAACACATCAGTCAACCTACCTTTAGGGGTATAATAGTCATTTTTATCTATTAAGGGTAAGATAATTATTTCACCCCTGTAGAGGTATTTTGGTCATTTCACCTACTTTGGGGTCTCGATTTAGATATCGACCTCTTGGAAAGTCCGCAGTCGTCACTTCGAGCGACTCTGGTAACCTAAATGGTCTTAACAATGTAAATGGACCCAAGGCCCACTACTCAGCCCAAGTGGGCCCACACGCTCGTGCTGCTCATTTAGCCCAAATTTCACCATGGCTATGAGACTTACATAGCTCAGTCAAATATTTTCCACAAATCGTAGATTCTATCAGTGTGGGGCCCACAAGCCCATTGGGCCCACACAGCCTATTTCGGCCCAACGTGGCTCATTACGGCCTAAGCCTATGAAAATGCTCATGGAGGCCTCTACAGTCATACGCTTCGTGATTCATGGGCTCAATTTGACCATACGAGTGTTCGCACGCCAATGTGACCTCAAAGCCCAACCTTTCGCTTTTCGGCTTTTGCCGTTCTCCAGTCAAAACAGTGTGAATACACACCTGTTTACGGAACCGCTCCAAGTTCTACAAGTACCCAACCTAGATTCAAACATGACCCAATGTCAGTCCTTTAATCGTTAGGGTAAAATACCCTTTTATTGACACTTAATCCAAAACCACCTTCCTTACCTTGCTTGAATGAGGCGACTTTAGTCTTCCAAGACCGCTAACCACAAATCATCACACGCATTTATAGATTATCTGTACTACAAACACCGATCTCATTAACCAAGGTAGGCCATATAAGTGGCCTCAATCCATAAATGATCTCCTATAAGAACATAATTAGTATACGACCTAAACTCTAAAAGTTAGGCAACACATTACCTTGATTGAACGCTGGGAACAAGGGTTGCGACTATTTCGAAACTATTTACACTCTACCACTCCTTAAGGAAAACCATAGAACCACAACGAGTAACACATCTTGAAGAAGGAAACAATAGTTGGTAATCAAAAGATGAATAAGAGGGTATTCGATTTTAAGAAAAAGAATAGAAGAGAATAGGTTTAATCAAAAAGTGAGGAGTATAAACACTTACCAATAATCAGAAACACTTACAGCACTGGAACGGTAAGAAGTAGTGAAGAGAAAGTCGACATAGAGAGTGATAAAATAAATGTGATATTCGGCAAAATCATAGTCGATAAGGAGAGATAGCTCTCGGTCAAAACAAGAAAATATTGGGAGGTAGAAAATGAAAAGAGAAGAATCGGACCAAGTCAAATCGATTAAGAGCAGAACCTAAAAGGTAAAAGGAGAAATATTCTGACAAAGGTAAATCGATTGGAAGGTAAGGGATATTCGGGCAAAAGAGGGTACAGACTTAGGAAGAGAAGAAGAGAGAAAAGAAAAAGAAGAGTTGCTCACAAAAACGACTGACAACTATTGACCCAAAAGAAGGAACTTTTGTTGGCTAATGCGCAGCAACCAAAACAAATCCGAATGAACCAAAAACAAATAAATAGGAGGAAAGAAAAGAGAATTCGGTAGATGCTAACCCAATGCCGAAAATGACCAACATTCTTCCCTAGCTGAATTCTTAAGGATTGAGTTCCCCCAAACGGCACAACACCTCCTCTCACTCAAACTCCTTCATTTTTTCCTAGTATCTCACCCCTTATCTCTCTTTGAACCTCTCCATGACCAATTTAAACTCCATTCAAATTCTATTCAAACTCCCCTTAGCTGTGTTTCAGTCTAACTTCACTACCTACACAACTCAAGCAACAAAATAAACATTCCATTGTGCAACTCAGGACTTGAACCTCAGACCCCACAGTTACAACACTCCACCTTGCCACTAGATCACAAGTTCTTTTTGTGTCATAAAATAATCACCATTATTAATAAGGCCTATATGCTAATGTCCAGATCATTTAAGAGCAAAACTAAAAATTTCGCAAAGGCCAAGATTTGAACCCACGCTTCACACACACCCTCATACACACCCAAATCACTTAGCCAATAAAGCAAAAAAGTAATTTGTGTCATATCATGCAAACATTAAAGACTTAAATTTTTGGGGCGTTACATGAGACGCCAGTGTCGCCTGCTACTGAAATTGGGTCTCAAGATTGCATGGCTGGGGAGGACGCATTGTCTCAGGCTATGCTAAGGATTTTGGAGAGGGTCGTTGGGCCCAATACTAGATCTGGGGGCTGAGGGTCGATTACGAAATGACTCGATCCAATGGAGCTGAGCTCTTTAAAGGTGTCACGGTAGTTGCCCCTAATGTGGCCAAGCATGAGGCTGAGTTCTGTGACTAAGCTGCTATGCACGAGGTATGGTGGCCTCTGAGTATGAGTGATGTATTCTTTTTGAGGATGGGCTCAGAGATAATTTAAGAGTCCTGATAGCTCTGCAGAGGGAGCATAATTTTACTACACTGGTGGAGAAGGTGATGATCACCAAGGAGGTTAAGCGCACTGAGCTCCAGAATCGAGATCGCGAGAGGGGTAAGAACAACAGGGATTCGGAGCCCTCGAGTTCTGCATAGAGGCCTAAGAAAAAGGCTAGAATTGATGGGCTGGTTAGAGTTGGGCCCCTGTTATTGTTACTGGACTGCAGCCATGTACTAATTGTGGTAGATACCATTAGGCGAGTTTTAAAAAAGGACTGAGGTGTGCTTGCTATGTGGGTCATTAGAGCACCGTATTAGGGAGTGTCCGCTGAAGGCCGATCAGATGTAAGCTCCGGATACTGGTACGGAACAGCCACAGAGGATAGTGCAGCAGCCATCGAGGGGCCGTGGACAGGCTAAAGGTGGTAATAGAATGGGTCGTGGGCAGAGAAACCGGCGGAGGTCTTGTCTGACAGGTGAGGTGAGGCAGTGACCTTAGTGTATGCTGCTCGTCGTCGAGAGGATGGAGATGCTCTAGTTGTCATCATAGGTACATTCTTTATTCTTGATGTATAGTATATTTCTTTGATAGACATAGGGTCTACTCACTCATACACAGCTAGCAACATATCCAAAAACTTGGGAATTTTCGTTGAGAGCACTACGAGTGAGGTTACGGCACTGAGCCCGTTAGGGCAATCTGCTAGAGTTAGCAACCTATATTGGGACGTTCTTTTAGAGGTACAAGGGGTAATCTTCCTGGCTGATTTGATGGAACTTCTATTTGGGGAGTTCGACCAAATTCTAAGGATGGACTAGTTGGTCAAGCATCGCGTTAGCTTAGACTGTGCGACTAAGAGGGTCGTAATAAGGGCTGAGGAAGATAAGGAGGTAGTCATGATTGGAGAATGCCGGAATTACTTACCTAATGTGATATCTGCATTGGTGGCAGAGAAGATGGTTCATAAGGGATGTGAGGCATTCTTGGCCTACGTAAGTGTTTCAAATTCTGAGGATTCTACAGTTAAGGATATCAAAACGGTAAAGGATTTTTTAGATGTTTTTCCTAAAGTGCTACCGGGTTTACCTCCGAATCGTGAAGTAAAGTTTGGGATTGAGTTTCTTCCTAGTACAGCTCCAGTGTCTATCGCCCCTATTGAATGGCACGAAGGAGCTTACGGAGCTTAAGGCTTAGATTTAGGAGCTATTGGATCGTGGGTTCATTCGTCCCAGTGTGTCTCCATGGGGAGCACCTGTGCTGATGTGAAAAAGAATGATGGGACGATGAGAATGTGTATATCCTATCGGTGGCTGAATAAGCTAACGATTAAGAATAAGTACCCACTTCCGAAGATTGATGATTTGTTTGACCAGTTCTGAGGGGCTTCTGTGTTCTCCAAGATTGACGTGCGTTTTGGATATCATCAGTTAAAGGTTAAGGAGGCTAATGTATTTAAGACGACATTTAGGACTCGTTATGGATATTACAAGTTCTTAGGGATGCCTTTTTGGACTGACGATTGCACCGGCAGATTTCATGGACCTGATGAAATGAGTATTCCAGCCCTATCTGGATCGGTTTGTGGTGGTGTTCATTGACGACATACTAGTTTATTCGAAAACTAAGGATGAGCATGGTGAGCCCTTAGAGTTGTCTTTCAGACTTTGAGGGAAATACAGATCTATGCTAAGTTTAGCAAGTGCGAGTTTTGATTTTCGTGGTAGTTGGGAGGAGTATTTGCCGTTAGCGGAGTTGCCTATAATAATAGCTACAAGTCTAGCATCTAGATGGCACCTTACGAGGCATTGTATGGTCGTAAGTGTCGCACTCCCTTGTATTGGACTGAGTTGGGTAAACGACGTGTTCAGGGTCTTGAGTTAGTTGCTGAGACTGAAGATAAAGTTAGATTGATTCGGGATTGTCTGAAAGCGGCATATGACAGACAGAAATACTATGCAGACCTGAAGCGACGTGAGATTGAGTATTCCGTGGAGGACTTCGTATTTCTCAAGGTCTCGCCATGGAAAAAGGCTCTGAGGTTTGGTCTTAAGGGCAAGTTGAGCCCTAGGTTTATTGGACTGTACAGGATTCTGAAATGAGTGGGATCGGTCACTTATCAATTGGAGCTGCCTCAAGAGTTGGATCAGATTCATGACGTGTTTCACATCTCTATGTTGAAGCGCTACCGCTCTGATCCTACTCATATTGTCTCTGTTGAGGAGATTTAGGTTAGGCCAAACTTGACCTTTGTGGATGAGCCTGTCCAGATATTAGATTGTGACGTAAAGGTTCTGAGGAGAAAGTCTATCCCTTTGGTGAAGGTTCTATGGCATAATCATAGCACTAAGAATGCCACCTAGGAGCCTGAGGATGCGATACGCCAGTAGTATCCTCATCTATTCTGATCAGGTAAATTTCGAGGATGAAATTTTCTTTTAGGGGAGTAGAGTTGCAACACCCTAAAATTTTTAATTTCGTTATTGTGAAAATAAGACACAAATATCTGTCAGCTTTAGTGGTTCTGGGAGTGTTTGGGAGGTCCTAAGTTCAAGCCTCTACTTGGAAAAATCATCAAAAATAGTTTTAGACAGCAGTAGTAGTCTAACTTTAAAAAATCATAAAAAAATAGTGGGAATTGAGTTTGAGGTTAAATAAAACATGAAATTAAATTTTATTGAGTCTAGTTTTTCATGGAAGAAACAGTGTAAGCAATAGATTGTAAATCATGAGATATAATAAATTTTTTGAGACAAGGTTAGAATGATTTCAGGATCCCCTGTTCTAACTTAGGAAATTCATCAAAAATTGTTAAAAAAAATAATTAGGGGCTTAAATTTATATGTTTAAATCCTTAATGAGTATATTTTCAAGAGAAATAAACGGAAACATCATCTAAATTCCGTACTAAGAGATAAATAATTTTTAGTAAGGAAAGGATGAAGCTGTCAAACAGAAGAATAGGGATAAATTTAAAGATTTTACTGTACTTATTTGATAAACTATAAATTCTGAAAATTTTATGGTAGAAAGTTATTTGAGTCTAGTTTCAAAAACATCAAGCGGATCTTAATTTGGAATTCTGTGGCTCAAGATATAAATAATTTAGTGATAATGACTCAAGTAGACAGCTTTGAATGAACATATAAGTAAATAATGAAAACATATATGAGTATTGAGCTAGCATGGGTTACTTTAAAAATAGATTACACGGCCAAGGTCAATTTGGGCCGAGTGGGCCACACGGGCATGTGGGCCCATATAGGCAGATCACATGGGCATGTGGGCCTATTTTTGTCGAAATGTTTTTAAGGTTGCATGGGTCGCCCAAGTCGACTGCGAACCTACTGTAGGGTCGATAAGCGCTATTTAGACTCCTAAATGTGTGAAATTGACTGAATGATATCTGTACTGAGCATGTTAATATCTGAACTGAGCATGTTAATATCTAAACTGAATATATGTACTGAAATTGCATAATAGCATATCATCCATTGTATGTTGCATTGCATTGGGTTGGGGGTTGTTATTCGGAGGAAGTGTACTGAAAGGCTTTAAGCCTAATTTACTAGCAGCTCAGCTGCAAACTACTGTTTTGTTCCGCATTCGATACTACTTGGAGTGTGGGGATGGGTGGGTTGATTATATCCCTACATAGAGTGCAGGGTTGGACAGAGATGGTGTGTAGATTTGGTTGGGTAGAATTTTGCTCTTGCATAATCATATCGCTATCTTGATCTTGTGATGGGCTAAGGCCTTCTTGCATTTTGACCTTTGTATTGAGATGGGCTAAGGCCCAAACTGTCACTGATACTGAAAAGGACTTAGGCCCAAGACTGTTCAACTGTGCACTGCAAATACTGATTGTTTGTTTGTTTCTACAGGATTACACATTGAGTTTGCGTAAACTCACCCTTTTTGTTTAATGTGCATAAGTAATCCCCATACTTAGACGGATCAGTATGACGGAGGACTTAGCGGTGACCATAGTAATTTTTGGACTTCATGGTTTTCAATTTACGAGTTATGATTTGTTTATTATTGATTATTTGGGTTGTAATTTAAGGACCCTCTGAGAGTTTGGTTTTAAATTTGGGTTTTATTTAGTTATTTTACTTTATGGATTTATACCTGCTGGTCGTAGGAAATTAGGATTTCAAAAAAAAAAGTTAAAGTATTTTCTAAACGCGTGATCACCTAGATTGATTTATTAAAGCTTCCGCAACGGAGGATGTTTCAAAACAAATGTTTTAAATGAATAAAGACGACTTCTTAAGTTCTAACAAAGGTTTACTAATGATAATAACATAGAATGTTTTCATCGTAACAATGAGGTTTCAAAAATACTATCGTGTGACATTGCTAGATACGGCCATAACGTCTAGGCCGGGTTTGGGGTGTTACACAAGGGTTCAACAAGTCGTGTCCTAACTTACGGGATGTGACATTTTGTTATCTCGAGACAAGAGGGTGTTTAACGTTTGTTTTGATTTATTCAAGCATTTTTTAAGTAAAATTAACATTAATGCAAAGAGGGATCGTATTTTAAATTCTTTTCGAGTTTTTAACTTTCGACACTAAGGCTTTAATTAATCAATTAGGTATCAATTTTGGGCGTTACGAGGGTGCTAATCCTTTCTCATACGTAATCGACTCCCGGACCTATTTTTGGATTTTTGTAGACCAAAATCGTTGTTTTAGTAAATCAAAACTATTATTAAAGTGATTAAACAACGAGGTGACCTGATCACACACCATAAAAAAGGATTGATAGTGACTCTATTGTTGTTTTTAAAAAATTGACCTTTCAAAAAAATAGTTTCGACACAAACTATCACCAACCAATTTAGAAACGCATCTTAGTCTTACGAAGTTTCTTTCAATACATAGGTATATGTAGAGAGAATTTCAAAGCTCTTAAATAATCATGTAAAGAAGCCTCAAGATGTTTTTTTTATACTTTCTAATTTTGTACCTTCTGTTTTAATACTCTTTGTCTCTCTGTCTCAAAGATATATATATATATATAATTGATGGTTTTTGTAATGTGATTCCATGTCGCAAGTAAATTTGTTCAAAGATCAAAAAGTCTTATTGGCTTGACTCGATCTAACTTGAATTAAATTTAAAAAATAAAAAATATTTTTAAATTTAAATTTAATTATAAAATATATAATTAAAAATATTTTAATATTATATTAATTTTTTAATAGTAAAATTAAAAATTTTAAATAAATTTAATTCAATTCAACTCGACCTAAAAATAAATCATGAAAACTTTTTAAAATTGGGCTTTTGACCAGATTGATGGACATTTTTAATTGTCAGAGATTTCAGTTAATAGGGCAGGACAAGAACCCATTTTGATTCATTTGCAGTGGAGGAGATTTGGATAGAAAGTAGCATCTCTATCAAATATGATATTGGATTTTGTAGGAAAAGGGAATATATGCATATACCATAATTTTGGTAATTGAGTGGTGGGCTATGCTTTAATGTGGGTTGATTTTGATGAAGTTGGTCTAATGTTGATCTCACCACCCAAATCTTATCTTGTTGGATGGCGGTGAGACTTTGTTTATACTTTCATTTCAATATTATTTAAATTATTTAACCTTATTTCATGAAGTCTATTTATTTAAAAATAAAATAAATATATAAGGTAGCCCTAATGCTTTCCTTACACGACTCTTGTTCAATAACAATCATATTAAAGTTTGAGTATTGATTTAGATTAATTTTTCTTAAAACAATGAAAATGTTGAACTAAGTTGAGGTGTGTATATTAGGAACATAGATATGTAGTTTATACCCAAAACGGAGTCAGTGGAGATGTGGGGATGTGTTGCCCTTATCCTTATCCTTTGTTTTTTCTACTATAATTATCTCCCAACTGTTAGATTTGAATCTGAAATAAAACTTAATAAATCAGGATCTATCATGTCAAATCATCAAGAATAAATGAAGAATAAAATTAAATGCGGAAGCGTATCTGAATCCATGAATTTCTTGAAGTTTTGTCGGATCTTGGGGATTTGATCTTCTAAATTAATACACAAGAAATTCAAAGAATATATGCTCTCTCTTTCCTAATGATGGGATATTAGAAAAGATATCATGAGTATAATTTGGGGACCATAACCCTAATATTTATAACATTGGCATATTAGTTCTAATCAAATTCTAATTAGCCCATCATTAATTAGAATTTGATTAGAAGAGTATCTACACATATTTGACCCATACTTTATTTAATAATTAAAAGCCCAATAAAATTCTAACTAAATTAGATCACTTTCAATTTGGCCTAAACTATCATGATAGTAAATAATAATATGTAATTATCCTTATTATATATGTGATGTCCAAATTTTCCAACAATCTCCCACTTGGACCACATATATATACTAATTACTTTATAATTACATGTCATTATATAACCTTATGAGCTCAAAATTTTACTATCATATCCAAAAGGTATTTGAACAATCTCGTCCATTAATTATGTTAACATAGAACCAAAGCGACTTTTCGTTACATCTATATCACGTATATTAACACAACCAAATAACATAGATCCAAGATGGATGTGTAGCATAAATCCATCTATGATCACGTATATTAACACAACCAAATAACATAGATCTTTAAAACTGAAAAGGATGTGTAGCATGGAAATTACATGCAATATGATCTAAACATACACCCTATTTCCAACCTTGGTCCTCCTTAGTGAGATCAAACCTTACCAAAATCTTAAAGTGTGAATAAGCCAAATAAACTTTATTTGCACCTTAGTGAAAATAAACTTAATATCTTTAAACGATGATTAGACCTCCGATATGTGAGCATGTAATCTTTTGTTCTCTAAAATACCTTATAACCCTCTTGGATGATATCCAATGGTCCAAAATAGGGTTGCTTAAAATATCCCTAACATCCCAATAGTGTACACAATATTCCAATGTATACAAACACGAACGTACATTAGACTTTCCATTGTTAAAATGTAAAAATCTAATGCATTTTGTAATTTCAAAATCATTTTTAAAGTATTGATTGAGGCTATACTTATTATTAACAAGCAATATGTCATTAACATATAAAACCGTAAATATGTACTTACTCCCATTGAATTTATGATACACACAATCATCAATAATATTCATCTCAAAACCAAACGAAACAATTATTTGATGAAACTTATGGTACCATTGACGGGAAGCTTTGTTTGAGTCCATAGATGGATTTTGTCAATTTGCAAACCATATTCTTTGAGTCTTCCGAATCAAAATTTTCTGGTTGCACCATATAAATTGTTTCTTCAATGTCGCCATTAAGAAATGCAGTCTTAACATCCACCTGATGTAACTCTAGATCAAAATGAGCAACAAGCACCATGATTATCCTAAAAGAATCTTTCGATGAAACTAGAGAGAAAGTCTCTGTAAAATCAACACATTCTTTCTAAGTATATCCTTTAGTTACAAGACTACCTCTCCACATTACCATTTGCATCCTTTTTGGTTTTAAATATCCATTTACAACCAATTGGTTTTGCACCTTTAGGTAATGGGACAAGTTCTCAAACTTTATTGTCTTGCATAGATTTATACTTATCTTTCATTGCATCAATCCACTTTTGAGAATTAAAACTTTTCATGGCCTGATGAAAGTTGATTAGATCATCTTCCATCATTCTATTATCATCCTCATGTTCTTGGAGAAATACAACATAATCATCTGAAATAACATTTCTCCTTTCTCTTGTGGACCTCCTTAATAGCACTTGTTCTTGAGGTTGTTGAGTTTGTTCTTCTGGAACAATTATCTTATTTTGAATGGGGAGTTATTCAACATTGTCTTGCAGAGGTTCTAATTCACTTCTTGATCAATGATAGGTATAAGAACCTAAACATCGTCAAAAGTGATAGTAGGAACTGAGTTAGAATCCAATTCCTCCTCAAAAGTAATGACTCTAACCTTATTTCTCCCCCCAAACTCAACATCCTCAAAAATGTTGCAGTTCCCGTCTCAAAAATATTCCTTATTATGGGATCATAAAACTCATAGCCCTTAGATCACTCGGAATTTCCTTAACCCTTAACTTTATAGACATCAAAGAAGTCAGAAGTGATGTCATTTCAACCTTATCGTTTTTTTTAGCAAAACGTTTCTTAATTTCGTCAAGGAAACCTTGGCCTGAGTAATCTTTTCAGATTCTATACCCCTAAAGGCTTCTGAAATGCTGTGCCTCATGATCATTAGACTCTTGCAATTTAAACAATCCCACCTCTCAAAATCCCTCTTAACATCAGGGGTGCTTTCTGCAGCGAGAGGTGCAGGTTGTTCTTCCCTTAGTGCAAGGTCTATGCCCATACAGCCAAGCACTATAAGTAAGTGCCTTTTCCATTCCTTAAAATTAGTCCCATTAACCATGGGTATAAAATTTATATTAGCGAGATATTGTGGCAGAGAAGATGAATTAGTGAATATAGAACAAAAATAAATAAAAATAAGCTCACATCAATATTCATAAGTAAACAATAAATTCAAGATAATGGCTAATCCCATCTCAAGATACCAAACACAACATTAATATCAAGTCTTTGGACAGTAATATTAAAGATGGCGGTACTCTTGTTGTAGCGATCAAACATTGACAATAAATTATGTCAAACAATTAATTAATCTTTGGACTAACTTATTGCTCACATAAAATATCTTATAATTGTCACACATTTATCACCACAGATGTCGTTGAAATTCTGCCAAATATTAACTTATCTTTGGGTCAATTAATAAATGCATGAATCACAAAAACATATAATCATCTTGATATTTCAAATAAACTAATCTACACAAAAGAGGTCACTTTGGCGTCATTTTGTTTCAACTAATTTATTTAAAATATTAGATATCCTTATTTAAAAGCCAAAATATGAATTTATTTGTTTCAAAATATCTCTTTTAATTTCATCTTTCAATAAAATTAAAAGATAATAGTATATATATATATATATATATATATATTTATCGCAAAACAACATACAATGATGTTGGCAAATATAATAATAGTTGAATAAATCATAAACCATAAATAACCTCATATAAGACTTCAAATTTAAACCAAAATAATTTGAATAAAGGTAAACCTTATATCAAGATATCGGACACTTCATTAATATTTTATCTTTGGACAAAATACTAACTTGTAAGTGATATATTGATGTAATAATCAAACATTGACAATAAGAACATGTTGAATAATAAATCTTCCTTTGGGCGATTTATTAATCACATGTAAAATCGAATAATCGTCACATGTTTATCACCATAGTTGCACATGTAATATTATTAACCTTCATTTGGGCCTATCAATGTTAACATAACTTAAGTTACATGCATACAACCTTCTATATTTTAAAACAAAATAATTTATACAAAAAGAAATCACTTTGGTGACTTATTGCTTCAATTAAGTTGTTTTAAAAATATATAAACATACCAATATTCAAATTTAAAATTACCCAATAGTCAAATGTGAAAACTATTCTTTTTATTACTTTATAGACTCCAAAATAAGCTAAAATTAGTTTGTCTTAATAATGCAATAAAAAAACGAAAACCTTAATTTTTGACCTTTTTTTTTGTTCCAAAACCATATATATCAAATCTAAACTGAAATAATGTAGTGGTTCAAAGCCAAATAATTAAAAAGAACATGTATTCATAATTTTGGCTTGGATAAAAACACTAAAGCAATTCACGCATATATATGTATTCATAATCAAATAGAAAAATTTACCCTGAATTTACCATGTAAATCCAAAGTTGTATTTATGATTAAACAGATATTCACGTGAATAATTGAAAAATATTTTTAAGCCAATACATCTCAAAGACCAAAATCATAATAGTTGGCATATCTCAAAATTCATACAATAAATCATCATAATTTAACCAAATATTTGGAACCATAAGATGCCAAAACTTAAGATTATAGAACCAAACTTAAAGCCAAATTATTTAAACACATATTATGATTAACATCAATTTGCATCAAAATCTAATTTCATCATAATTAAACCATAAAAATATAACCCTGATCAACTTGCCTTACATATCCCAAGTAAATCCAAATTCAAAATATATGCTTAAACTGAATAGTATGAGAAGAATAAGCATATAAACTCAATAATAAATAATATATTCTATCAACTATATATTAAATTCTAGAATTAATGATTATAAAATTGAATTCAATTGTACAATTGTTGAACCGAATTTGAATTAAAAAATGATTATAATGAAACCCTAAAATTGAATCGATAAAAAAATTAAAACTAACAAATATTACCATCAATCTTAAGGATTCAACATATATAATGAATTCATTGATAAACAATCGGTATATAAAAGACACTTTACATGAAGCAATTTCTTTTACTAACCATATATCATCATGTAAAATCACGAATATAATTACTAAAGTGTCTCCAAAACATATATATATATATAAAACCGTAAAAGCGTAAAACAAGCGATTAGCGATTAACAATCCATCTTTTGATATAATCAAATATATATCATAAAAAGTTTCTAATGAACCCAAACCTACACGACTTTTTAAATATTTATTAAAAGCAGTATAAAAACATAAAATCTTCAATTTTTTAATTCTCAATTAAAATTAAATCTTCTGCTTATCTGAAAATTAAAACCTTAAAACTTTATTTAAAGAATCAAAACCCAAAATTATCAAGAATCTCAAAGATTAAAATATCAAATCCATAAAACTTTATTTAAAGAATCAAAACCCAAAATTATCAAGAATCTCAAAGATTAAAATATCAAATCCATAAAATTAAAAAAAAAAAACGAATCAATCCAAAATAATAAAGAATCAATTCATTCTCAATTATTCAACATGACAAAGTTTCGGATGTCACTTGTTAGATTTGTAAAATAAATCTAAAATAAAACTTAATAAACCAAGATCTATCATGTCAAATCATCAAGAATAAATGAAGAATAAAATTAAATGCGAAGCGTCTCGAATCCATGAATTTCTTGAAGTTTTGCGGATCTTGGGATTTGATCTTCCAAATTAGACACAAGAAATTCAAAGAATATATGTCTCTCTTTCCTAATGATGGGATATTAGAAAAATATCTTGTATATAATTTGGGGACCATAACCCTAATATTTATAACATTGGCATATAAGTTCTAATCAAATTCTAATTAGCTCATCATTAATTAGAATTTAATTAGAAGAGTATCTACACATATTTGACCCATACTTTATTTAAAAATTAAAAGCCTAATAAAATTCTAACCAAATTAGATCACTTTTAATTTGGACTAACCTATCATGATAATAAATAATAACATGTAATTATCCTTATTATATATGTGATGTTCAAATTTCCCAACAATCCCAACTTACATATCCATATTCCATCAAAATTGGAGTCTATATACTGATGATCTCTAACTGATTAGACCTCCGATATGTGAGCATGTAATCTTTTGTTCTCTAAAATACCTTATAACCCTCTTAGATGATATCCAATGGTCCAAAATAGGTTGCTTAAAATATCGCCTAACATCCCAATAGTGTACACAATATTCCAATGTATACAAACCTGAACGTACATTAGACTTTCCATTGTTAAAATGTAAAAAATCTAATGTATTTTTGTAATTTCAAAATCATTTTTAAGGTATTGATTGAGGCTATACTTATTATTAACAAGCAATATGTCATTAACATAAAAAACCAGAAATATGTACTTACTCCCATTGAATTTATGATACACATAATCATCAATAATATTCATCTCAAAACCAAACGAAACAATTATTTGATGAAACTTATGGTACCATTGACGGGAAGCTTTGTTTGAGTCCATAGATGAATTTTGTCAATTTGCAAACCATATTCTTTGAGTCTTCCGAATCAAAATTTTCTGGTTGCACCATATAAATTGTTTCTTCAATGTCGCCATTAAGAAATGCAGTCTTAACATCCATCTGATGTAACTCAAGATCAAAATGAGCAACAAGCGCCATGATTATCCTAAAGGAATCTTTCGATGAAACTAGAGAGAAAGTCTCTGTAAAATCAACACATTCTTTCTAAGTATATCCTTTAGTTACAAGACGCGCCTTATACCTCTCCACATTACCATTTGCATCCTTTTTGGTTTTAAATATCCATTTACAACCAATTGGTTTTGCACCTTCAGGTAATGGGACAAGTTCTCAAACTTTATTGTCTTGCATAGATTTATACTTATCTTTCATTGCATCAATCCACTTTTGAGAATTAAAACTTTTCATGGCCTGATGAAAGTTGATTAGATCATCTTCCATCATTCCATTATCATCCTCATGTTCTTGGAGAAATACAACATAATCATCTGAAATAACATTTCTCCTTTCTTTTGTGGACCTCCTTAATAGCACTTGTTCTTGAGGTTGTTGAGTTTGTTCTTCTGGAACAATTATCTCATTTTGAATGGGGAGTTGTTCAACATTGTCTTGCAGAGGTTCTAGATTCACTTCTTGATCAATGATAGGTATAAGAACCTAAACATTGTCAAAAGTGATAGTAGGAACTGAGTTAGAATCCAATTCCTTCTCAAAAGTAATGACTCTAACCTTATTTCTCCCCCCAAACTCAACATCCTCAAAAATACTGCAGTTCCCATCTCAAAAATATTCCTTATTATGGGATCATAAAACTCATAGCCCTTAGATCACTAGGAATTTCCTTAACCCTTAACTTTATAGATATCAAAGAAGTCAGAAGTGATGCCATTTCAACCTTATCGGTTTTTTTAGCAAAACGTTTCTTAATTTCGTCAAGGAAACCTTGGCCTGAGTAATCTTTTTAGATTCTATGCCCCTAAAGGCTTCTGAAATGCTGTGCCTCATGATCATTAGACTCTTGCAATTTGAACAATCCCACCTCTCAAAATCCCTCTTAACATCAGGGATGCTTTCTGCAGCGAGAGGTGCAGGTTGTTCTTCCCTTAATGCAAGGTCTATGCCCATACAGCCAAGCACTATAAGTAAGTGCCTTTTCCATTCCTTAAAATTAGTCCCATTAAGCATGGGTATAGAATTTATATTAGCAGATATTGTGGCAGCAGAAGATGAATTAGCTGAATATAGAACAAAAAATAAATAAAAATAAGCTCACATCAATATTCATAAGTAAACAATAAATTCAAGATAATGGCTAATCCCATCTCAAGATACCAAACACAACATTAATATCAAGTCTTTGGACAGTAATATTAACAGTAAGCGGTACTCTTGTTGTAGCAATCAAACATTGACAATAAATTATGTCAAACAATTAATTAATCTTTGGACTAACTTATTGCTCACATAAAATACCTTATAATTGTCACACATTTATCACCACAGATGTCGTTGAAATTCTGCCAAATATTAACTTATCTTTGGGTCAATTAATAAATGCATGAATCACAAAAATATATAATCATCTTGATATTTCAAATAAACTAATCTACACAAAAGAGGTCACTTTACGGCATTTTGTTTCAACTAATTTATTTAAAATATTAGATATCCTTACTTAAAAGCCAAAATATGAATTTATTTGTTTCAAAATATCTCTTTTAATTTCATCTTTCAATAAAATTAAAAGATAATAGTATATATATGTGTATATATATATATATATATATATTTATCGCAAAACAACATACAATGATGTTGGCAAATATAATAATAGTTGAATAAATCATAAACCATAAATAACCTCACATAAGACTTCAAATTTAAACCAAAATAATTTGAATAAAGGTAAACCTCATATCAAGATATCGGACACTTCATTAATATTTTATCTTTGGACAAAATACTAACTTGTAAGTGATATATTGATGTAATAATCAAACATTGACAATAAGAACATGTTGAACAATAAATCTTCCTTTGGGCCGATTTATTAATCACATGTAAAACCGAATAATCGTCACATGTTTATCACCATAGTTGCACATGTAATATTATTAACCTTCATTTGGGCCTATCAATGTTAACATAACTTAAGTTACATGCATACAACCTTCTATATTTTAAAATAAAATAATTTATACAAAAAGAAATCACTTTGGTGACTTATTGCTTCAATTAAGTTGTTTTAGAAAATATATAAATATACCAATATTCAAATTTAAAATTACCCAATAGTCAAATGTGAAAACTATTCTTTTTATTACTTTATAGACACCAAAATAACCTAAAATTAGTTTGTCTTAATAATGCAATAAAAAAAACGAAAACCTTAATTTTGACCTTTTTTTTTGTTCCAAAACCCATATATCAAAACTAAAGAAATAATGTAGTGGTTCAAAGTCAAATAATTAAAAAGAACATGTATTCATAATTTTGGCTTGGATAAAAACACTAAAGCAATTCACGATATATATGTATTCATAATCAACTAGAAAATTTACCCGAATTTACCATGTAAATCCAAAGTTGTATTTATGATTAAGCAGATATTCACGTGAATAATTGAAAAATATTTTAAGCCATTACATCTCAAAGACCAAAATCATAATAGTTGGCATATCTCAAAATTCATACAATAAATCATCATAATTTAACCAAATATTTGGAACCATAAGATGCCAAAACTTAAGATTATAGAATCAAACTTAAAGCCAAATTATTTAAACACATATTATGATTAACATCAATTTGCATCAAAATCTAATTTCATCATAATTAAACCATAAAATATAACCCCGATCAACTTGCCTTACATATCCCAAGTAAATCCAAATTCAAAATATATGCTTAAACTGAATAGTATGAGAAGAATATGCATATAAACTCAATAATAAATAATATATTCTATCAACTATATATTGAATTCAAGAATTAATGATTATAAAATTGAATTCAATTGTACAATTGTTGAACCGAATTTGAATTAAAAAATGATTATAATGAAACCCTAAAATTGAATCGATAAAAAAATTAAAACTAACAAATATTACCATCAATCTTAACGATTCAACATATATAATGAATTCATTGATAAACAATCGGTATATAAAAGACACTTTACATGAAGCAATTTCTTTTACCAACCATATATCATCATGTAAAATCGAACATAATTACTAAAGTGTCTCCAAAACAATATATATATATATATATATATATAAAACCGTAAAGCGTAAAACAAGCGATTAGCGATTAACAATCCATCTTTTGATATAATCAAATATATATCATAAAAAGTTTCTAATGAACCCAAACCTACACAGCCTTTTAAATATTTATTAAAAGCAGTATAAAAACATAAAATCCTCAATTTTTTTAATTCTCAATTAAAACTCAAATCTTTACGCAAAATTATACTCAAAATTAAAACATTAAAACTTTATTTAAAGAATCAAAACCCAAAATTATCAAGAATCTCAAAGATTAAAATATCAAATCCATAAAATTAAAAAAGAAAAACGAATCAATCCAAAAATAATAAAGAATCAATTCATTCTCAATTATTCAACATGACAAAGTTTCGGATGCCACTTGTTAGATTTGTAAAATAAATCTAAAATAAAACTTAATAAACCAAGATCTATCATGTCAAATCATCAAGAATAAATGAAGAATAAAATTAAATGCTAAGCGCATTGAATCCATGAATTTCTTGAAGTTTTGCGGATCTTGGGATTTGATCTTCCAAATTAGACACAAGAAATTCAAAGAATATATCTCTCTTTCCTAATGATGGGATATTATAAAAATATCTTGTGTATAATTTGGAGACCATAACCTAATATTTATAACATTGGCATATAAGTTCTAATCAAATTCTAATTAGCCCATCATTAATTAGAATTTAATTAGAAGAGTATCTACACATATTTGACCCATACTTTATTTAATAATTAAAAGCCTAATAAAATTCTAACCAAATTAGATCACTTTTAATTTGGGCTAACCTATCATGATAATAAATAATAACATGTAATTATCCTTATTATATATGTGATGTCCAAATTTCCCAACAATCCCAACTTGCTATTGTTCCCCACTTTCAACAATAAATTGAAATCTCGTTTGGTTGTTTGGTAGTTGAAGTCTCCCTTCTCACATGCAACTATTTTTATTTCTTTGACCTTATAAACAACATGCCTCGTAATTGATCCACATGAATGGTTATTACAAATATATATTATTTAATTAAGAATAAAAACATCATTTTAATTCATATTAATAAAAATTTTAAAATTATTAAAACATAATTTTAATTTTACCCAAAAATTATGTTTATTTTATTACAAGGTAAACAATAATTTTGTCTTAATATGTTTTTCAGGGGAAATTAAGTAAATATGTCGGCTTTAAAGATTGTTCTTTTAAAATTTATGAAAATATATAAATCATTTTTAAAGAGAAAAATGAAAATACTTCCTACATAATTTTTTTTTTTTCAAACAGTAACAAATTCAACAGTCAAATTCTCAACTTCAAAAAAAAATCCAACAAGTCAAAAATTTTCCAACGTCAAACAAATATTTCATTTTTATATATACCCTACTTGTTTTCTTTTTTTTTTTTTTTCTTCATTCAATCCTCTTCTCTCAATCCTATTCATCTATTCTCTCAACAATTTTATTCTAAATTTTTCATTCAATTTTTCTCAAATTCTTCTTATCTCAATATTATATTTTGTAACTTTTTTATTTTATTTGATTTTCAGTAAATTTAAAAAATTCAATGTCTCTTATTCATTTGAATCACAAGTGTCCAATTACAAATGGTAAGAAAATATTATTACATTTTTTATGTTAATTAGTATAATTATTAAGTTGTTAATTTTATTAAATTTTATTAAATTTTTTATGTTTATATAATCAAACTTAAGATCAGATTATAGAGACGTATATACAAAATTTAAGTGCGAGAACACAGCGTGTCATGGACAACACTTGCAAGAGGTGGGATTCTTGCATGTGTCTCGTATACCCAGGGGACTAAATTGGAGTCCACACTTATTAGCACTTTGCTAGAAAGATGAAAAGTCGAGACACACATTTCATCTTTCGTGCGGTGAGTGTATAATTACACTTGAGGATGTAGCATTACAACTTGATTTACTGGTCGATAGGCCAATCGTTATGGGGGTAGTGCATGTTGGCGATTAGGGCGCAATTTGCTACCAACTATTAGGCAAGGTGTTGGACAAGTTTAGTGATAGCCGGATAGAAACGAAATGATTAGAAGACAATTTCTCATATCTCAACAACTCCTCTAGTGCAGTTGAAAGACAACAATTCGTGCGAGTGACCCGTTTGCACGCGTGCATAGAAAAACAAACAATTTTATAAAACAATTTAAAAGTGTGGTTTTAACTACAAGCATACAGTGTCAGTTGTAATATTTGTAGTGTCAATGGAACACCCGAGCATTCCAATGATCGAACCCAAGGGATTGTCAAAGTTGACAAATTAAACAATTATTAATCTAATCAAGTTGAAAATTATTCTTGCAAATTCAAATATAAATTGTTTATAAACTCAAATTAAACTATCAATTAAACAAACTAATCTAATTTTCTTCCCTATCGCTTTAGACAATGAAAATAATAAAGCGATCGTCAATTGATTCGTTACTCGCTAACTAAGCTAATAAACCTATACCGATTATATTATTTGTCACTTTCAGCTAGGAATCTCCTCACAGTCTCATCCTAGACTAAAAGATACCACCTAAGCTCTCCTTTCGGTCTCACCTAGGCATATATATCTCCTCTTGGTCTCACTATTTGACACAATTATATCGAACTATTTAAAGATAAACTCTCCTCTCGATTTCATTTATCTAGATTTTCCACTAGAGGCGTTAATTTTAGCGTATTAAGCATTTCAATATAATCGAACAATCAATTAATCAAGCATAAACATGAACTTAAGCTAACAAATAACCAATCAACCAACCATCAACAAATTTAGCACGTAATCAAACTTAAATTTCAAACAAGTATTTTATCAAACACATGGTACGCATAAAATAAAAGTAAAAAGTTTGAGAAATGCTAATTTAATTTATGGAAATCCAAAGAAGCCCAAGAGTTTGATTATTTCCCTTTTACATAGTCTTCAACAATGAGGAAGAAATGAAACAACAAAAATAAAATTTATCCCAAAAAGAAAAGAGAAAACCAAATCTAAAAAAGAAAATAAAATAAAAAACTAACCTAAAACTATGAAAATCTAATGAGAGTGTTCAACCACCAAAATCTAAAAACAAAGCCTTATAAAGTTCTATTTATAGCATTCTAACATTTAACTTAACATTGATCATTATGCCCTTAAATGAAAAATAGACTTAAGCTTCTTGGACATAAAATTTCCCCTATAGTTTTTTTCACCCGTCAGGTAGTGGTATTGTGATACCCACAAAAATCTTAAGATTGGGAGTCTTGGGGATCTTGATACCACAATACCCAAGGCCCGGTATTTTGATACCATTATCGTTGGCCTCAATTTTTTTCACTTTAGCACTCTTAGGGGTATCACAACTTCCATGCCTCGATATCGTGATACCCACTTCTAAGTAATGTTTTCTTCACATTCGGGCATTATCGACTCCCTACACCACTCAATCTCATTGTTAGGTTTCCTATGGCACGATTGACGAATTTGCGTCTAAAAAATGGCATAAAACTAACAAAAAATAATTTATTAACAACAAAACTAAATATCAACAAAAGTAAAGAAAAGACATCTAATTCGCTTGAGAATAAGCTCTTTAAATGTGATGGAGAGCCTAATGTGATGTATCAAATTACGACAGATCAGCGATCATTAATATTGAGGTTAATCGGAGGTCTTCTAATGTTAGATAAATCTCAAATTTTGAAACATTTACGGTGACTCCTACAACTAGTTGACTTAAAAGAAGCCAAGAAACTTAGTTAGAGATCAGTTGTGTTGGTGACATTGTATCAAACGATGTGCTAGGCAACAAAATCACAAAAAATTAAAAATGGTGGTTGCATACTCCTTCAATAATGGGTATGGTACTGCCTACCATTTTTAGATCCTTGAGTAAACTTCCTTTATCAATTTCTCCTCGTAATAAGGTAAAATTTATTTAATAATATAGTTATCATATTTTTTTTCATTATTATATTTTTGAAATAGCATATTATTTGAATAGGCGAAACAATGACACGAGTCATGTGGGGATACCGAACGAGCTCGAAGATATCCAACTATTATTAGATGAACGATTAGAAGCTGATGTTAGTTTTTGAAATTGTCAATTATATAATATTTACGTAAGGACTTGAAATTTAATGTTAGGTATGTAATAAAATTTATAATTTCATACTATAGTTTGAATTGATGCCATACTCTGATCTGAAAATTTAAGAATGCATCCTAGTCAATTTTTTGGCAAATCACAATATCTAGCACGTCAAAGTGTCATTAATAGTTTTTGCAACGGTTTAGATGCATGAATATGATCAACTGATGCACCAATTCGGGTTTATGCAAAGTATTTCGCCATCACCTTAGAGCTTGATGAACTTATAAAGATCGATTTGCAGGGGAAAACCAATGAAGATTGGCCTAAATTCAATGTCAAATATATCTACATCTGGGAACATAAGTATGATTTCATACCTATGTGCGAACCAATTGTTTGACTAGATTTGACAACCTCTTCGATAACATGACATGGTTTAGACTTCATGATAAGTCATATCTATTGCAAGAGGTGGAAAGGAGTAGACAAATTCGTCGTAGAATGCCAACAAGACCCCACATGAGGCCGCGATCGGGAGTACATGCGTAAAGTTCATCATTATCAGCTCCAACCCTAAATACTATACCAATAGGTGCACCACCTCAAAGTTTAGTACGTAGTTTTGAGTGTTTCTATCAGTTCACTTGGAGAACATGTTGTGGCATTTTATCCTTATTTCATAGGTTTTATTGAGATGTTGCTTTTGCTTGTAAGTGAGGTTGTTTCAGGAGAATGAGTACAAACAATGGTACAATGTAAGACAACATTTACCTTGAGTTTTTGGGTAGCTCAGGGTTTTAATCATTAAGTGTATTATGATAATTGTTCAGTGGATACAATAGAGATAAAATAATTATCCAAACCGCGTATGTTCAATTTTAAAGTGTTCCAAATTTTTATTCAAACAAGTGTTGCAATACTTATTTCGATAAATCGAGTTGTTTTTAACAATTTATATACTCAAATTCAAGCTTAAACTTGTTTCATATACAAATATAGGATAAAGTAGTAGTTTAATATATATTAGAAAACTGAAAATATAAAAAGACTTGATTTAACTATGAAAATCAAATATTAAATTTAAGTGATGAACTATTATTTAAATATTTTCTAAATGAAGCACAAACTCGGAAGTACTTGATATACAACCCTGTCATTCCTTTTAATTTCTTTCTCTAATTCCCTCTATACATTTTTAATTTCCTTCTGTTGACTTGCAAGGTTGAATGGACAAATGATAGGAAACAGAGGGCCCTGTCAATATTTATGCCTTTTGAAAGATAACACTCACATTCAATTCATGGAAATAGCTATCCAAATTGGTGGCTTCCACCACAGTTACACCTCAATAATTGAAAACATAATCTACACTCTAATTTTTATTTTTCTTTCATTTTTCCACTCCAGATAAATAAAAAAGGGAAAAAATTGGAAAAGAAAAAAAAAGGTCTTTTTTTACAAAAGAGAAAGACTAAAAGAGGCACATAAATTAGAATATTATATATATTTTAACAAAACCTATTAGGATGAAAATAATTTTATCCAGCCTAATTGGTTTCTCTTCATGGTGGGGAGTGGGGACTACATCTAAACACGTGTCGCAATCTTAAAGAGATCATTTTCATTTGCCTTTTATTCCTTTCATCGAAAGTCGAGGGATCCGATGGCTTTTCCAGTTTCATCTCAAATCTTCTCCAGCTTCTCTGCTTTGACCAGAGGATTTGCGCGTGCAATCTCCTCTCTCCCAACCTTCTTGAAATCGAACGTACACCCGTGATTCTCTGGATACCTATGGGACCCGCAAAATGTAATCTCGCATTTGCACCTGAACCCGGTCAACCCGACCCGTTTCCTGCAAACCATGCATCGATTCGGTTGTTGCTGTTGCGGCCGTTGCTCAGCCACCAGGGCAACCTCCACCGCAGGAACTGGCGATTCTCCAATGAATTCAGGCAGAGTGAACAGCGGAACCTGAGAAACGGATTCGACAACGACTGACGAAGACGAAGACGAAGGAGAGGAAGAAAGAGATGGTTTGATGGAAGTAGCTCCCTGTTGTTCTTTAAGACGGAAATCTCTATAACATTTAGAGCAAAGATTCATTGTCGCCGGACTTCCGAAAAAGCCGCAGTTGTTAACGCAAAGACGGTGGCCTTCCGGCGTTTGGCATCTATGCTCCTCCGCCATTTTTAAAAAGGAAAAAATCTTTCGATCTGCTAAACTTCTTGTGAAATTAAATTTACTTGAGTTAAGATCTGCGAGATCTAAAACAAAGATAATCAAAAAAAGAGAAACATGAGAAATGTAAAGCAAAAAAAAAAAATTGAAAGGAAAAAGGAAGTACCTTGAAAGGAAAAGGTGGAAGGAAGAATGTGAACAAAGGAAATAAAGCGTAAAGAGGCAATAATCTTAAAGGGTGGGAAGGGAAGAAGCAACGATGAATAGGGAACCAAAAACACAAAAAGCAAGCAATAATAATCAATAATTTTTAATTGAAAGGCCAAAATTGGAAGTCCAGCGAAGCCGCCTTTGGTTATTCTAATTGCCTGCAAATTAAATATGGCCACGCAAATTGATGCACACACCAAGGAAGAGACACCAACAATTTAAATGAATCACGCGCACTACTTCTCTTCACCTACGTCTTACCTAATTATCTGCTCACGTGACGGTTTTCCATTTCCTAGTATAAAATTTCTAAAAGATTTAGTTTTTATAATTTTAATGATTTTTTTAAAATAAAAAGAATTTATGATAAATTTATTAATATCCATAGTCCTCAAACACTTAAACGAAAGAATATGTGCTCATACTTATATTCTTTTAATTATAATTATTTAAATACACAAATTTTATTTATAAAGATATTTGATGTACATGGTGTTGATTGATGAGGTTAATACGTCGAGGGCATAAGCGGAAGACATCTGACAGACGCGCCATTAGGGGCGAGGGAGAAGGAAGGTGGTGCGGTTTGGGTGCATGATATGTGGCATGATTCAGCGGCTAATGATTGAGGGTCTTGACGAAAGTTTAAAAGCTTTGCTCTGTCAGAGCTGAGCTGGGTTTACGACCACCGAATTAGCATCAAATACAAAATAAAACTTAAAAAGTATGACACCAAATTATGAATCTGTTAATTAATAATTTAAATGATTATGTAAGATTTGTTTCATTGCCACGTAGGCTTAAATTGGAGTGGAGTTTTATATATATATATATGATATTTATCTTCAATATTTAATTTAGTGTTTAAATTTGACACTTAAATTTAATTTTAATGTTTAATTTAGTATCCATGCATAGTAATATTGTGTGATCAAATAAATTTTCAATACATACTCTAATAAAAAATAAAAATATTTAATTAGGTCAAAAATGTGAAATACTAAATTGAAGTGCAAAATGAAAATAGAAATTGAGGTATATTAAGAAGAGGTGGAGGAATGTCGAATGCAGTTTAAAATTGTTATTATTTTATTTGTGAAAGACTAAAGTAGGGAGGCTAAGAAAATGCTAAACATGTATAACAAATTAAATTTGAGTAGTTAACAAAGGGTAAGAAAAGTTGCTGGATACAAGACTTTTGGCAATCGAGTTATTATATATGGGGTGATAAAGGGTTGAGTTTGGTTGGGTATTTTAAATTTTATAAATCCTCTATCATACTTTTTGGTTTTGTTTTGTTATCCATTTTTATATTGTTTTGTTTTTTTAATTTTCTACTTATTTTTTAAATAACTTTATTATCTGATAATATCTTAAAACATTTTTCATTAATATTTTAAAATAATAATAAATTTTCAGAAACTTTTAAATTATTTTCATTATTTTAAATATTTTTTATTTCTATACCATAAAAATTTAATTTAATTATAAATCAAATAAAAATAAAAGTCAGTTCTATTTTGAGTAATCGTAATTTTTAAATTTGTTATGGTGTTTTCCATTACCAACCGGCTATTCGATTACCCAATTGGAACCAACCCACAACTTACATGGTTTGCATCTTGGAATTCTCATGTGATGAGTTCGCATCCTCTCATCATCCCACACGGGACAGGTTCACACCACCATACAACTAACCGCCTCCGGACATACTAACATCCAAAGTGTAAATACTGTTACTAAAAATATGAAATTGTAATATAGTTTTACAACATAGTCGATAAGTATTTCGAGGATCGTACTCAATGGAGACAATACTAAGTTAATATTAACCTAAACATAAATAGATTTAATTAGTAATTTAGATAAATTGTAGTACGATGAACATAAAGTAAAAAGAATTAAGTTTTATAAGAAAATAAATAAACACGAGAAAATCCTAAAATGGGAAAACTAATATATAAATTCAATCAACTAATGAGCAAGATCCTAGCAGGATCTTTCAATTTTCCACTAAACTAATGAGTCAATGATAACTAATTAACTCTCAACCTTACACTCTGCATCGATTTGGGGCAAGGGGTTCACAGAAGGCAAATATCAATTTTGGGTTAATTCCACCTAGATGACTTCCTAAAGTTGTCGGCCTAAGATTTAAATTCTTCTTATCCCAAACAATTGATTTGCTAAGAAACCCTACATAACAATTAATTAATTACACGCCCACTCATTAATCCCACATTAAAAGGACAAGTTCCTCATGAATCTCGTAAAAGGTATGAACTTGATAAATAAAGTAAACATGAAGAACAAATTAAGAATAAAACTTTAAGAGAATCTAATCTAGTTTTCAATTTTTAGTTCTTTTTAGATTTAGGATTTATTTCAGTTTGTTTTTTTTTTTTGTGACATTTAGAGAATTTGATTTGTGGATTCAGCCAAACACTCTGTGGATTTTTGTGCTTCAATTATTTAATAAAATCAAAATTTCTTTTTAAATATTTATTATTGATTCATTCTACATGTTTACTTTATTTATCAAGTTTACATTGTTTATGAAATCTACGAGGAACTAATCCTCTTATGGGGGATTAGTAAGTGAAAGTGTGATTAAATAGTTTCTATGTAGGGTTTCTTAGCACATCAACTATTTGGGATGACCCTAGGCCTAACAACTCTAGGTAGGTGAGAATTAACCCAAAATTGGTATTACCCATCCGTGAACCCCTTATCCCAATCCATTCTAGACTGTGAGGTCGAGAGATAAGTAATTCTTGGCGACTCGTTAGTTTAGTGGAAGATCAAGAGATTCTGGTAAGGTAACAACTAGTTAATTGAGTAGAAACCCAAAATAAGAAATAATTATGATCACCGAAACGAGCTAATCACCTATACTCAAATTTGGTCGAGTTACACATTAATTTCCCATTTTCACTATTTTATGCATGTTTTATTCTTTTCTTATAAAACTTAAATTCTTTTCCTTTTATGTTTTATCGCACTATAATTTATTTAAATTACTAATTAAATCTATTTACGTTTAGGTTAATATTAATTTAGTATTCACCTCTCTTAGATACGATCTTTGGAGTACTCACCTATTTCATTGTAAAAATTATATTACAATTTGATTCATATACTTATGAATACCGCCTCTATATCGCAAAGCATATGGTTTGAAAATGATTTCATATTTTTAATAGCAATATTCACATTTTGAATGTCAGTATGTCTGAAAGAAACGTGGAAGCTGCTGATTTGAATTCTTTTTGTTGGAATTTAATGGTTTTTTAACAGAAAGTGACTCATAGAATAAAATGAAAGGTAGAATAAATAAAGAAAGAAAGCCCATTTTAGCTTTGGAAACGTAAGAATAAACGTCAAATCTCACAAAAGCTAAGATTTGTATCATGAGAATTCCAAAGCAAACAAAATGATTTTGAAAAAGGTTGAGTTAGATATGATTTTAATATTAAAAGGTGCTTACAAATGGACTATATAAAGTTCTAAGGTGGGCTTACAAAACTTTTATGGGCTTTCAAAATTCATAAACAAATGAGTTTTATATTTATTATTGAACCAATTTTGGACAATAGGTTCAATCAGTCTAATCGTTTGAATTAAAATTAATAATAGATAGTATGATGGGTTCCACCATCGATTTAATTTTAAAAATATTTATTTGTACTATGAATTTGGGTTATATATTTGGCTTAGTTGGATTTTATTTTTGTACTTTTTTTACTTTAAATAAGGTATATGTAATTAAGATTTTAAATAAATTGATATTAAAGAATTATCAATTGGACTCTATACCGACAATCTTTTTAACGGTCGATATATCTATATTATTTATTGATGGTTTAAAGTGTCACTCTACATTCAGAGATATAATTAGAATTCCACTTGTAAGACCCTTTATCTATGATCAATAGCATTACTATATGTTTGATATGTATGCTGAAACTTGCAACCTATATCTATAGATAGAATGAATTGTTAGTATTCTTATATCAATTGACATATTCATCACTATAAGGTATATCAACTATTGCGAATATATGCTCTAATTGTCGGTATAGATCATTGATATAGTTAAGTAAGGAAATAAAGTGACAAAAGGGAAATTTTTGATTATGTCAATTTTGGGAAGCATATTATGATATATTACATTATTAATTAAAGAAAGGACTAAATTGTAAAGTGAGAAAAGTTTTGTTGTCCAAGAGTAAATACTAAAATCTAAGGGGTTAAAGTGTAAATATGAAAATTTTGAAGGACCAATAGTGCAAATATTTTAGTGGTGGAATAATCTAGAAACTAAGGAAAATGGATGAATTAGGACCAAATAGAATAGGTGAAGAACTATGAGGGACTAAATTGTAATTTTTCCAAATTAAGTGATGACTCAATGATGGAATTTTGAAAGATCATGAAGGGCAAAATGGTCAATTAGTAAGAGAGAGAGTTCTAGAATGTAATGATTATGTTGATGATATTTTAAATTAATTAATTAGATAAATATTACTTTATTAATATTTTAATAAGATATTTATTATTATTTTATTATTTTATTTAGTATATATATGTGGGGAGAAAAAAACAACAACACACCATCCATCTTCTTTCCCATGCACCAACGTGAGAAGATGAGAGAAAGAAAGAAAGTTTTGCTTTCTTTACAATTTAGTCATTTCACCAAAAATCCACCATTTTCACTTAGAATTCAAAAGAATTTCCATAGCCATCAAGAGAGAAAGATGACAAGGAGACTATGGGGAGCAAGAATATCAAGTTAGATTCAAGAAATAGAAGCTGGAGGAGAGAGAAAATTAAATTAAAGATTGAAATCAATAAGACAAGGTAAGAACATCAAGATTTCAATATATTTTTAGTTTGTTATTATTGAAAAAGCATGAAAATGATGTTATAGTGGAGTTTCCTTATATATGGTCCTTTGTTCTTGATATGTTAGTGAAGGAAAATAAGAGAAAGTGATGGGAAATATTGTAGAGAAAGGAAATAAAGGTGTTACAAACTTGGTAATTAACATTTTGCACTAAAACAGTTTTGGACAGCAGCAGTAATCTAACTTTAAAAAATCACCAAAAATTGTGGAAATCGAGTTAGAGGATAAATAAAATATTAAATTAAATATTTTTTAGTCTAGTTTTTCATAGAATAAGCGGTGTAAGCAATGGACTTGTAAATTACGAGTTATAGTAAATTTTGTGAGACAAGGTCAGAATAATTTCGGGTTCCCCTGTTCGAGTTTGGAAAATCATAAAAATTGGAGAAAAATAATTACGGGATAATCTTAAAGGGTGGGAAGGGAAGAAGCAACGATGAATAGGGAACCAAAAACACAAAAAGCAAGCAATAATAATCAATAATTTTTAATTGAAAGGCCAAAATTGGAAGTCCAGCGAAGCCGCCTTTGGTTATTCTAATTGCCTGCAAATTAAATATGGCCACGCAAATTGATGCACACACCAAGGAAGAGACACCAACAATTTAAATGAATCACGCGCACTACTTCTCTTCACCTACGTCTTACCTAATTATCTTCTCACGTGACGGTTTTCCATTTCCTAGTATAAATTTTCTAAAAGATTTAGTTTTATAATTTTAATAATTTTTAAAATAAAAAGAATTTATGATAAATTTATTAATATCCATAGTCCTCAAACACTTAAACGAAAGAATATGTGCTCAAACTTATATTCTTTTAATTATAATTATTTAAATACACAAATTTTATTTATAAAGATATTTGATGTACATGGTGTTGATTGATGAGGTTAATACGTCGAGGGCATAAGCTGAAGACATCTGCAGACGCGCCATTAGGGGTGAGTGGGAGAAGGAAGGTGGTGCGGTTTGGGTGCATGATATGTGGCATGATTCAGCGGCTAATGATTGAGGGTCTTGACGAAAGTTTAAAAGCTTTGCTCTGTCAGAGCTGAGCTGGGTTTACGACCACCGAATTAGCATCAAATATAAAAGAAAACTTAAAAGTATGACACCAAATTATGAATCTGTTAATTAATAATTTAAATGATTATGTAAGATTTGTTTCATTGCCACGTAGGCTTGAATTGGAGTGGAGTTTATATATATATATATGATATTTATCTTCAATATTTAATTTAGTGTTTAAATTTGACACTTAAATTTAATTTTAATGTTTAATTTAATATCTATGCGTATAAATATTATGTGATCAAATAAATTTTCAATACATACTCTAATAAAAAATAAAAATATTTAATTAGGTCAAAAATGTGAAATACTAAATTGAAGTGCAAAATGAAAATAGAAATTGAGGTATATTAAGAAGAGGTGGAGGAATGTCGAATGCAGTTTAAAATTGTTATTATTTTATTTGTGAAAGACTAAAGTAGGGGAGGCTAAGAAAATGCTAAACATGTATAACAAATTAAATTTGAGTAGTTAACAAAGGGTAAGAAAAAGTTGCTGGATACAAGACTTTTGGCAATCGAGTTATTATATATGGGGTGATAAAGGGTTGAGTTTGGTTGGGTATTTTTAAATTTTATAAATCCTCTATCATACTTTTTGGTTTTGTTTTGTTATCCATTTTTATATTTTTTTGTTTTTAAATTTTTCTACTTATTTTTTAAATAACTTTATTATCGATAATATCTGAAAACATTTTTCATTAATATTTTAAAATAATAATAAATTTTGAAACTTTTAAATTATTTTCATTATTTTAAATATTTTTTATTTCTATACCATAAAATTTAATTTAATTATAAATCAAATAAAATAAAAGTCAGTTCTATTTTGAGTAATCGTAATTTTAAATTTGTTATGGTATTTTCCATTACCAACCGCTATCCGATTACCCAATTGGAACCGACCCACAACTTACATGGTTTGCATCTTGAATTGCATGTGATGAGTTCGCATCCTCTCATCATCCCACACGGACTGAGTTCACACCACCATACAACTAACCGCCTCCGGACATACTAACATCCAAAGTGTAAATCATTACTAAAAATATGAAATTGTAATATAGTTTTACAACATAGTCGATAAGTATTTGAGGATCGTACTCAATGGAGACAATACTAAATTAATATTAACCTAAACATAAATAGATTTAATTAGTAATTTAGATAAATTGTAGTACGATGAACATAAAGTAAAAAGAATTAAGTTTTATAAGAAAATAAATAAACACGTAGAAAATCCTAAAATGGGAAAACTAATATATAAATTCAATCAACTAATGAACAGTATCCTAGCAGGATCTTTCAATTTTCCACTAAACTAATGAGTCAGCGATAACTAATTAACTCTCAACCTCACACTCCAGACCGATTTGGGGCAAGGGGTTCACAGAAGGCAAATATCAATTTTGGGTTAATTCTCACCTAGATGACTTCCTAAAGTTGTCAGGCCTAAGATTTAAATTCTTCTTATCCCAAACAATTTATTTGCTAAGAAACCCTACATAACAATTAATTAATTACACGTCCACTCATTAATCCCACATTAAAAGGACAAGTTCCTCATGAATCTCGTAAAAGGTATGAACTTGATAAATAAAGTAAACATGAAGAACAAATCAAGAATAAAACTTTAAGAGAATCTAATTTAGTTTTCAATTTTTAGTTCTTTTAGATTTAGGATTTATTTTAGTTTGTTTTTTTTTGTGACATTTAGAGAATTTGATTTGTGGATTCACCAAACACTCTGTGGATTTTGTGCTTCAATTATTTAATAAAATCAAAATTTCCTTTTAAACATTTATTCTTGATTCATTCTACATGTTTACTTTATTTATCAAGTTTACATTGTTTATGAAATCTACGAGAACTAATTCTCTTATGGGGATTAGTAAGTGAAAGTGTGATTAAACAGTTTCTATGTAGGGTTTCTTAGCACATCAACTATTTGGGATGACCCTAGGCCTAACAACTCTAGGTAGGTGAGAATTAACCCAAAATTAGTATTACCCATCCGTGAACCCCTTATCCCAATCCATTCTAGACTGTGAGGTCGAGAGATAAGTAATTCTTGGCGACTCGTTAGTTTAGTGGAAGATCAAGAGATTCTGGTAAGGTAACAACTAGTTAATTGAGTAGAAACCCAAAATAAGAAATAATTATGATCACCGAAACGAGCTAATCACCTATACTCAAATTTGGTCGAGTTACACATTAATTTTTCATTTTCACTATTTTATGCATGTTTTATTCTTTTCTTATAAAACTTAAATTTTTTCCTTTTATGTTTTATCGCACTATAATTTTTTAAATTACTAATTAGATCTATTTACGCTTAGGTTAATATTAATTTAATATTCACCTCTCTTAGATACGATCTTTGAGTGCTCACCTATTTCATTGTAAAAATTATATTACAATTTAATTCATATACTTGCGAATATCGCCTCTATATAGCAAAACATATGGTTTGAAAATGATTTCATATTTTTAATAGCAATATTCACATTTTAAATGTCAGTATGTCTGAAAGAAACGTGGAAGCTGCTGATTTGAATTTTTTGTTGGAATTTAATTGTTTTTAACAGAAAGTGACTCATAGAATAAAATGAAAGGTAGAATAAATAAATAAAGAAAGCCCATTTTAGCTTTGGAAACGTAAGAATAAACGTCAAATCTCACAAAAGCTAAGATTTGTATCATGAGAATTCCAAAGCAAACAAAATGATTTTGAAAAAGGTCGAGTTAGATATGATTTTAATATTAAAAGGTGCTTACAAAATTTTAATCAATGGACTATATAAAGTTCTAAGGTGGGCTTACAAAACTTTTATGGGCTTTCAAAATTCATAAACAAATGAGTTTTATATTTATTATTGAACCAATTTTGGACAATAGGTTCAATCAGTCTAATCGTTTGAATTAAAATTAATAATAGATAGTATGATGGGTTCTACCATCGATTTAATTTTAAAAATATTTATTTGTACTATGAATTTGGGTTATATATTTGGCTTAGTTGGATTTTATTTTTGTACTTTTTTTACTTTAAATAAGGTATATGTAATTAAGATTTTAAATAAATTGATATTAAAGAATTATCAATTGGACTCTATACCGACAATCTTTTTAACAGTCGATATATCTGTATTATTTATTGATGGTTTAAAGTGTCACTCTACATTCAAAGATATAATTAGAATTCCACTTGTAAGACCTTTTATCTATGATCAATAGCATTACTATATGTTTGATATGTATGCTGAAACTTGCAACCTATATCTATAGATAGAATGAATTGTTAGTATTCTTATATCAATTGACATATTCATCACTATAAGGTATATCAACTATTATGGAATGTATGCTCTAATTGTCGGTATAGATCATTGATATAGTTAAGTAAGGAAATAAAGTGACAAAAAGGGGAAATTTTGGATTATGTCAATATTGGGAAGCATATTATGATATATTACATTATTAATTAAAGAAAGGACTAAATTGTAAAGTGAGAACATTTTTGTTGCCCAAGAGTAAATACTAAAAATCTAAGGGGTTAAAGTGTAAATATGAAAATTTTGAAGGACCAATAGTGCAAATATTTTAGGGGTGGAATAATATAGAAACTAAGGAAAATGGATGAATTAGGACCAAATCGAATAGGTGAAGAACTATGAGGTAATTTTTCCAAATTAAATGATGACTCAATGATGGAATTTTAAAAGATCATGAAGGGCAAAATGGTCAATTAGTAAGAGAGAGTTCTAGAATGTAATGATTATGTTGATGATATTTTAAATTAATTAATTAGATAAATATTACTTTATTAATATTTTAATAAGATATTTATTATTTTATTATTTTATTTAGTATATATATGTGTGGGGGAGAAAAAAACAACAACACACCATCCATCTTCTTTCCCATGCACCAACGTGAGAAGATGAGAGAAAGAAAGAAAGTTTTGCTTTCTTTACAATTTGGTCATTTCACCAAAAATCCACCATTTTCACTTAGAATTCAAAAGAATTTCCATAGCCATCAAGAGAGAAAGATGACAAGGAGACTATGGGGAGCAAGAATATCAAGTTAGATTCAAGAAATAGAAGCTGGAGGAGAGAGAAAATCAAATTAAAGATTGAAATCAATAAGACAAGGTAAGAACATCAAGATTTCAATATATTTTTAGTTTGTTATTATTGAAAAAGCATGAAAATGATGTTATAGTGGAGTTTCCTTATATATGTTCCTTTGTTCTTGATATGTTAGTGAAGGAAAATAAGAGAAAGTGCTGGGAAATATTGTAGAGAAAGTAAATAAAGGTGTTACAAACTTGGTAATTAACATTTTGCACTAAAACAGTTTTGGACAGAGCGTAGTCTAACTTTGAAAAATCACCAAAATTGTGGAAATCGAGTTAGAGGATAAATAAAATATTAAATTAAATATTTTTAGTCTAGTTTTTTATAGAATAAGCGGTGTAAGCAATGGACTTGTAAATTACGAATAATAGTAAATTTTGTGGGACAAGGTCAGAATAATTTCGGGTTCCCCTGTTCTGAGTTTGGAAAATCATAAAAAAATTGGAGAAAAATAATTATGGGCTTAATTTTAGGGCAAATATCCCAAAATACCAAAAAAATCAAAATTACCGAAATGATATGTTTCAAAAATATTGATTAGGAAGGGCAATTTCCCAAAAAGCGTCACGTCGGTAGCGTTTTTAGGGAAAGGCCTAAAAAGCGTCCATGGGGAGCGCTTTAGGTTAACTCAAAGAAAAGCGCCCCACGAGGTAGCGCTTATTGAGTTAACCTAAAGCGCTCCCCATGGACGCGCTTTTAGTCAAGAATCAAAAAAATTGACCGTTGGATCCCAACGATCAAAAAGCAACGGAAAAAAAACTATAAATACCCCCAAGCCTTCATTTTTTCACACTTCAATCCTTTCTTATTTTTCTCTCAATTTTCTCTCAATTTGCTCTCAATTTTCTCTCAAGTTTCTATCAAAGCCCTTGAAATTTACGCTTAAATTTCAAATAGTCTTCTACCATTTACTTAAAAAGCCCATTATAAATTTTTTAATATATTTATTTTTTTGGAAAATTTAAAAAATCTTTATCGGAGTACAATGGCCGGGGATTTACATCGCCTAGACAGCAATCACATTGGCGTCGAGCAATTGAAAATGGTAAGTTTGAATTTTAATTTTTCGATATTATTAAATTTTTTTAATTATGCAATTTTTATTTAATTTTAAATTTTATTATTTTTTAAACAGTCTGTAGATCGGGTGTTGCAATGTTATATTCGCAACATGCCTGGTCCCCCATCGCCATTGATCGAGAATTACCTGCGGGAAGCGGGTTTTTGGCATGTGGCCACGATAGGCGGAGGTTCAAGTTGGACCCGGTTTTGATAAGCGTTGATAGAGAGGTGGAGACCGAGACGCACACTTTCCATCTCGCCATGCGAGAGTGTACCATCACCTTAGAAGATGTGCGATTCTGATTGGAATTACCGGTGGATCGGCCCGGTAGTCACCGTCCGTAACATCTCTCGATTGGATGGCCGATGCTACAAGCTCCGGGTGCCATTCCGGATAAATTGCAAGGAGGTCGGATCGATACGGTTTGGTTACGAGACATTCTCGCAGCCGAATGAAGATTCGATCAAGATGAAAGAATACGGTATGCACGGGCATACATACTTGGATAATTGGAGGCTATCTCGATGCCGGACGCTCTAGAAACCTCGTCCACCGAGATGGCTCTCAAACTTGTTGATTTCAGAGAGCCGGTGAATTGAGTTGGGGTCCGCTGTGCTATCGAGGTTGTACCGGAGATGTGCTTGAGGCACATGCTTGAATAAAGCAAAAATCGGAGGTTGCCTATCACTACTGCAATCATGGGCATGGTTTCGATTTCCATTTTACGCCCCGACTCGACCGACCATATTCATTCCCATTGATAACAAGGTAAATTTAATATTATATTTTACAATTATGTCGTAGATTTATAGTGTAATTGCATGCTAAAAGTTTATTTAATTAGGTGGAACCATCCAGAAGTCATGTTGAATACCGACTCGACTTGAGGATATACTACCCTATTGGAACAACGGTCGGAATCACAAGTAAGTGTAATTTTGTTATTATAATTTAGTATTTATGTATATAACTAATATTTTGGTAATGTTAATATAGTTTCAATGGACACCGTGACGAGGATCACGAAATTGGGCAAGAATTAGGAGGAGTTCCTCCAAAATCCGAACAGCTTGGCACGTTAAGGTCCCGCTAATCACCTACGCGACCGTGGAGATGCACCACGATCGGGTTCTGCGACAATTTGATTCCGGTACCGATTCCGTGGCTCTCGAGGTGCTCGATGATGAGCATGAAGTGGACTTACTGGCGGCAGACACAGATTGGCCAATATTTTGGTCGAACATATCGAGACGTGGGAGAACCGGTATGACTTTTTACCTAACCGGAACCGATCGTAGTTCCCTGAGTTAGCGTCGCGTTGGAGTACATGCCATGGTTTAGAATCCATGGCAAGCCGATCTGGTGTTCATGAAGAGAGGTGACGCAAATTCGCGGCGAAGGGAACGTCGGGCCCTTTACATTCAAGGAGAAGGGTGATGAGACGGGCCCAAAGAATAGCGCTTACACATCACGGGCCCATCAATGCGCCTATACGATCCGGGCCCATCAAACGCCTATACAATCACGGGCCCATCGATTCGGTGACAACACCGATAACACAATATTCCACGTTTATGCCGGTGCGTACCGCCTTACATGTATCCTCCTAACCTATATATGTTTCTTTTTCTAGTCCCCCAGTGTTGGAATCCATGGCGGGTTCGAGTCCGTTCTCGACAACTCCTTTTAGCCACCGATCGTGAGGCCGACATCGGTGTGGGATTAGAGGAGGTACCGTCGGGAGCGTTTTTTCTACCGTGCTTTTTCACCGTGACGGATGCGATCACCCGCCGTGGTTTATGCAAACACCTCGGGTCATTATTTTATCAAGGTGGGTCATCATCGCAACACCCGTAACTGCACCCACCGCCGGGAGGACGGATTCTCACCGAGGTTCCACAACCCCGGAAGCTAGAAGAAGGAGGAATCCAACAGAATGGTCGATCGCCCTCGTGGCACTTGGTTCCCCCAGTATCCGCACTAAACCCTAAACCCCTAATTTGAGTAATTGTAAATTAATTTATAATTTGAGTTTAATTTTTTGTAATTAAGGTTTAATTTTTGTAATTGTTGTAATATATTTAATAAAATTGAGTTTGTTTTTTTGTAATATAATTTTTTAATTTTTTAATTTTAATAACTTTGACAAAATAGGTTTGGTTTTTTTTAATTAAGTTGTAATATATTTAATACAATTTGAGTTTGTTTTTTTTTGTAATTTAATTTTTTAAATATTTAATTTTAATAACTTTGACAAAATAGGTTTGGTTTATTTTTTTTGTAATTAAGTTGTAATATATTTAATAATAATTGAGTTTGTTTTTTTTTGTAATATAATTTTTTAATTTATTTAATTTTAATAACTTTGACAAAATAGGTTTGGTTTTTTTTGTAATTAAGTTGTAATATATTTAATACAATTTGAGTTTGTTTTTTTTTGTAATTTAATTTTTTAAATATTTAATTTTAATAACTTTGACAAAATAGGTTTGGTTTATTTTTTTTTGTAATTAAGTTGTAATATATTTAATACAATTTGAGTTTGTTTTTTTTTTTGTAATTAAAATTTTTAATTTATTTAATTTTAATAACTTTGACAAAATAGGTTTGGTTTTTTTTTGTAATTAAGTTGTAATATATTTAATACAATTTGAGTTTGTTTTTTTTGTAATTTAATTTTTTAATTTATTTAATTTTAATAACTTTGACAAAATAGGTTTGGTTTTTTTTGTAATTAAGTTGTAATATATTTAATACAATTTGAGTTTGTTTTTTTTGTAATTTAATTTTTTAATTTATTTAATTTTTTTGTAATTTAAGTTTTTGTATTTTAATTTTTTATTTTAATTTTAATATCTTTGATAAGATAGAAATGATTTAATTTTTTAATTTAATTTTTTAATTTAATTTTAATAACTCGAATAAAATAAAAGTTGGTTTATTTCGGCATCAACGTTGATTATGACGGGCTATTTTATTTTTTAACTGTAATAAGTTTTTTATTTTTGAATAAAAAGTTGTTTTATGGTGGATGCCGTCGGTAATACATCATCCCTCCTTAAACATCTTTCGTAAAGATTCCAATCGTATGTGGATTGCCATCCAAGAGAAGTTGATGACGCCCCAATACGTATTTCGCCATCCGACGCCGATTGACGAATATGCATGTCCCATCCACCAACCGAGTGTCGTGCGGGGTTATGTTTTCCATACTACCACCGACACGGGCACTTCGTGTTTTGCCTCCCACTTACAGAGTGTCGACACGGGTCGTGTATTCCCTCGAACGATACTAGATGTTGAGGTCGCAGCAGATCACTTGGAGATGAAAATTCTACATATAACTCGAGATAGGGCGATCCACGGCAAAATGAGTCTCCACCATTGCCTCAAGGCTCGAGGACCTTTGATGTCGAATCGTCATATCTCACCGGATCGATCAAGCGCAAAATCTATACTTAATAGATCGAACTTTCATTGGCGTTGTTCAATATTTTACGCCTAATTCTTTTGCGAAGTTCCACCAAATCGACGTTTGATTAAAACTCAATCATGTTGTGTTCTCGATAAGAAAACAACACCATTTTCGTGTCACGACTTCACCATCGTAGTAAATAACACCATTAATACGTTCACTCATTTTCAATTTTTTTTCTCTTTTGCTTGAATGCTTTCGCTAACCGATAATGCAATTTGGTGATTTATAGCCTAATTTTGCCGCGGCATCGTAGCAAAAGTCGCCCACGTGGAGCGCTTTTCACCGCTCCGTAATAGTGCATCCTCTTTGAAGCGCGTTTTAACTTGTTTGTTCGTAAACGTCTCCTCAAAATAATTTTGCGGAGACCATCGAGCAAAAGCGCGCCCACGTGAGAGCGTTTGCCACGGTTTGTTCTCAAACGTCTCTCAAAATTATTTTCTGGAGACTACCGTCCAAAAATTATTTCATTTTTGACATTGCAAGTGGATCGGAAAGATTAGCCTAAAGCGCGTCCATGGGGCGCTTTAGTTAACTTCAGCAAAAGCGCCTCGTGGGAGCGCTTTTGCTGAGTTAACTAAAGCGCTCCCCATGGACGCGCTTTTGTTGATTTCCAAAAACGCTACCGACGTGGACGCTTTTTGGGGAAATTGCCCTTTCCGGTCAATATTTTGAAACCCGTCCTTTCCGGTAATTTTTATTTTTTGGTATTTTGGGATATTTGCCCTTAATTTTACATATTTAAATCATTAATGAGTATATTTTTAATATAAACAAACGGGAACATCATCCAAATTCCATACTAAGAGATAATTAATTTTTAGTAAAGAAAGATAGAAGCTGTCAAACAGCAGAACATAGTCAAGTTTGAAGATTTTGCTGCACTTATTGGCTAAACTATAAATTCTGAAATTTTTATGATAGAAAAACATTTGATCCTAGTTTCTAAAACATCAAGCGGATCTTAAATTAGAATTTTGTAACTCAAGATATAAATAATTTAGTGACTATAACTCAAATGGACAGATTTGAATAAATTTATAAGTAAATAGTGAAATAATAGATAATATTACTTATAAGTAGAAGTGTGCATGGGCCGGGCTGAGTCGGGTTCAAAAAAAATTTGACCCATTTTTTAGGCCCGGCTCGGCCCGAAATATGGGCCTGAAAAATTGCCCAAACCCAGCCCAACATAAAATTGAGGGCCCAAGTTCTGCCAAAGCAAAATTAATTTTTTAACTTATTTTATTAAAAATAAAATAAAATAAATCTAATACATTTAAAATTAATTTATAAATGTGTTACGTAATTAAATTAACTAGTTAACATAATCACTATTGTTCTCACTTACCTTCAATCTATACTTATAGCATAACATAATTAAATTAACTAGTTAATTAATATAGATTTTAGTTTAATTAATTATTCAAATTTATAAATGTGTTACGTAATTAATGGAAGCAATAAAAACATTGCTAAATCAACCAAAATGCTGAATGTTAGGTATTTATGAGGAATTATATATAGTAATAAATATTAAATCTTTGTTACATAATTAATGTCAGGAATAAAAAAATTGTTAAAGCAACCAAATTACAGAATATTAGGATATTTATGGGGAATTATAAATACGTAATTAACAAATAAAATTCATGGTTGCAACTTGCAACCCTATTACTTAATATTTCTTTTAACAAACAAAGTCTGCATGCTAAATTGGAGTCTATGGCGCAAACAATTGGGGATCAAAATAGAGAACTAACAGAGAAGCAGGAGGAGTTGGGGAGACTTTGGAAATCTAAAGTAATAATTAACTTAGGGATTTTGGAAATGCACACCTCTACTAAAGAGTAAAGAAAGACATAAAGTTAAAAATTAAAAAAAAGATTAAAATAAATTATTTAATATATTTCGGGCCGGGCTCGAGCCAAGAAATTCTTACTCGAGGCCTGGCCCTTTTTTTAAACGGGCCTTATTTTCTGTCTAAACCCATTTTTCGGGCCTATATTTTTACTCGAACCCTCCTATTTTTCGGGCGGGCCTTCGGGCAGAGCTGGGTGGCCCAGCCCATGCTCAGCTCTACTTATAAGCATGTAATATAAATTAAGGATGTGGAATGGAAAGGAGGATGAGGAAAATATATATGAATATTCGGTTAGCATGGCTAATTTGCATGTTTTAGACTCAGGGACTAAATTAAATAAAAGTAAAACTTTAGGGGCATTTTTTGTAAAAATATCAAAAATGACCAAATTGAGTGAAATGAATTATTTTATTGTTTAAATTAATAAATTGAATGAAATTATTAATTTAGATCAAGATCGGTTGAAAAATAGATGAAAATAAAAATTATCAAAATGCCCCTAAATCTTGGTATTTCTGCAATTTAGCCAGGTAAGTTCGTGTAATCTAATTATGTGATATAAGGAAATACGAGTTGAAGGTATATGAAATATTGATATAATGAATTAACTGATTTATGTTTATAAAGAAATGGCAAGAGAATGATATTTATCATGACATATAAATATGTGATTATCTCTGATATGTTGATACAAGGAAATTAAGTATGTTGGGACGAGTAATAAATTCAAGTAAGACATGTCGAGCAAAAAAATATGTTTAAGGGACAATATGTTTAATTTTGATTGGTTCCAAATATGAATGTTAGATGAAATAAAATGTCTAATAAATAAATTTGTAACTCTGGTAATACTCCGTAATTCTATTCCGGTGATGAATGTGGGTTAAGGGCGTTACAAATCAGCCTCCACAACAATCACCACTCGCTCCTCCATATTGACTCCTTGTTGTATCACTGTATCAACAATTGGTGTGGTGAGCTTAAAGAACATGGCTTTACAATCTTAAAGTGGTACCCCACTGAATTTTAAAACATGACATGTATGATAAATATCACCAAAAACAAATTTCACATGAATATGTCTTGTCACAACAAATTTTTATTTAAATTGAAATACTTTAACAAATATGCAAAATATCTCATAAATTGAGTCACGACATGAAAAATACAAATTTTCTTTAATTGAACTATACAAGAAAACTATTAAAATATAAAATTAATTAAGACACCAAAAGAAAATAACATAGCGAAATAATTAGAACCCAAAGCTAAAGATAACATTAAGGGTGTTTGGTTTGTCAAATGTAACATTATGGCACATAATATTATGTTCCATAATAAAATTACGTGTTTGAATTGTTAATATTTTAGTCATATTTAAATCATGAAAGCTTATTCAAGGTTATAAATATCTCAACCCCTTAATCAACAATTATGGCTTCACCCTTATTTTAAAGGGAAAGATATTTAGTTCAAAGTAGATGTGCCCATGGGTTGGGCCCATGTAAGGTATCTAGACTAATTTTTCAAACCCAAGCTTGTCCAATTTAAAAAAGGTGAATCCGAGCCTGACTCGACCCACCATATTTAAATTTTTAGAGTAATTTTTATTTAAAAATATTTTTATAATACACTAAATGCACTAAAAATATTAAAATAAAAGAGTTTTAAACACATTAAAAAGTATTTATATTAAAAAACTACCATAAATATAATAAATATTTTATTATATTAAATATAATTTTAAAATTTTATATTTTAGGTTGGTTTATTTAGTTGGATAATTTTTTTTAATTTTAGGTAATGAGTTTAATTGTAATTGAGTTAGTGAATTAATTAAATATAAATATATAATTAATATAATATTTTTTATAACATAATATATTCAGTTCAGCTTGAGTTGAGCTCGGATAAAAAAATCTTACTCAAGTCTTAACTTATATAAAAAAATAGATTTTAAATTTTACCCAAGTCTATTTTTTGTGGTAGACTTTTGAGTTTAAATTAGTGACCCAACCCATAAATATGTTTAATTCAAAGTCTAAAAATAATGTTGCAACTTAGGGTCCATTTGTTTCCGGAAAATATTTTCCTGATTTTATGGTGTTTATTTGCTTGAAAATACAGTAAATGAGATGAGTTTTTAGGGAAAATGTCTTACCGATTTTATTTCTTTTAAGACATTTTCCGGAAAATCTTCCTCCACTCTCACCATATTCTTTCTCCTTCTTCCGTTCTTCATCTTCCTTCTCCTTCTTCATCTAGTTCCCTTCTTGAATCTCAATCAATGTAAGTTTTTTATGCTTTTTTATTTTCTGTATTTCATCTGTCTGTTGAAGAATCTTATTCTTCTTCCTTTTTTATGCTTTTTTTTATGCTCTGTTTGTTTCTAGGTTTTGCATCATTCAGCTTTTTTTATGCTTTATTAAAATCTATTTGTCTCGTGCTTAAAGCTTCTCCCTTTTCCCCTTGCACTGGACGCGTGTGCTGAGTAGCGGAGACTTCTTCCCTCCCTCTCCCTTCTTCTATTCTGCCTTACCTTTCTTTCTTCTTGTTTTCTTATTTTTTCGATCCAGGGGAAGTAAATGTTTGACAATTTTCTAAGCTGACTATGCATTGATGAGTCCTTTTATACTTTCACAAATCACAAGTGTAAACAAAACAAAAAAACTATAGCAGAACTATCCAAGTTAGAACATTTAAGTGTAGAAAAATCCAAACGCTCTATCTGCGTGGAGAAGTTTGCCGAAAAAAGTAAAACTTTTTCAATTTTCCTTTTCCTATGAGCTTCTTCAATTTTTCCTAGCTCTTACAGTATCATTTTGTATGTTCTTTAAAAATACACACCAAGTCAAGCTATAGGAGACATTATCACCATATCAACTCCAGCTTCTAGCTTCATTTAAATGTCGGTTAAGCAATTTATACCCAAACAAATAGTTGAAAAGTAGCTAAACAAAGATGAATTCCACCGATTACAGTGGACATAGATTTGGAGTTACCAAATTATTAAGTCATCAGTTACACCTTGTTTCTATGTATACTCTTTCACAAGCAACCTTATATATGAAACTGAAACTGATCTACAATTTCAAGTCTTATATATCTTTTTTTTTTACGGTGGACATAGCTTGTTGTTTTATATATCTTGTTTCTCCATCTAAAGACCCAATTTCAAGTTATTTTACGGCCTCAAAATTGTTCCAACTTATTTTACGGCCAATTTAATAGCCGATCAAATGTCATAGAATTGTGCTATGTATCTGGCAAGCAATAAAAATTTTTATGAATAACAATTTAATAAAAATGATTAGCAAAATTGAATTAGCTTTTATGCATTACTCTATAATTGTTTTGATTGAGTAAATTTACATTTACCTGCTCTTCTTTCAGTATTGGAGTTATGATATATTGCCATATTGGTGGTTCATTTAATGTTAATGAAAAATTTTGTTGGTCCTGCAGCTGGTTAAACGTGCCGAGTTTTGGAGCTGGCTCTTAGTAACATGTAAGGCTTTTGAAACTTTAAATGTTTGCCTTTTATGCCTCTTTGCTTCATTGTTAAGGTTTGCTCAATTTGCCTTTTATGTATTTGGCTGAATTTGGTTGTAATGGTTTCGCATGCATTTGATTGAGCTGAGGCACGGAGAGAAAGGGATAATAAAGATAGAATTTTGTTTTTCTCTCAAATGGAAACGTATAGGATTAATCAGTTGGAGTTTAACTGTTTTGGTCTTATGAGTTCCTATATATATATATTGATCTCTATTTTTCTGGTTTCATGCGATGTTGATGACTTTTTGGAATGTACTTGTTGTTGTCCAACTTTTACTTCTGAAATTTTCTTTCACAGATTCTAGATGAAAACTAGAGATTTTAGTTTATTAAGTGCCAGGTTATGTGTATCTTTCCATAAACTGCCTGCTTTGGCACTACCTTGCAAGTCCTTTACCCTTTCCTATATGGAACTATCAAGTTAAAATGCAAGATTAGAAGTTAGAAACAAAGCTTGCTCTGGTTTAATATTATACTTATGTTACTTTGTTTTCAAGTGTTTATATACCTGGTACTGGAAATTTCCGGCTTGTTTGCTTATGATATTAAAGGATTACCATAAGGAGAAATAATAAGTAAGTACATGATCTATGTTACTTAAGTCACGCAAAAAATGTTAAAGTAATGGGTAAATCCGTCATTTTGATATTTGACCCCCATATTTATGCTCTTAAATATAATATTTAATTATCTTTTTATACAAATTAATAATTGTTAAAAAAATTATTTATAGAATTAAAATTTGATTCCAACTAATTAATAATTTAACAAATGAAGTTCAATTAGAAGTCAAGCAAAAATGACTTTTAGCAAAATCATGCCACCCGCATGTGGACACCTTTAATCATTATCTTAAAATTATTATACAAGTAATAGTGGAATCTTTGAGGTAAGCATTGCAAAATAAAAATAAGTCTGTGAATCATGTTTGTTTACTTTAATCTAAGCAGCTGTCCAATATATATTCTTAGAAAAGAATAAGGAAACTTGAAGATTCTTCTCTTGTATGTATGCACTTTAGTTAACTTTACTCATATATGTGATCTTATGAAAAGCTTGCATCTTTTTTTGTAGTGATTAAATATTTTTGTGGCATTATTTTGTGTAGATGAATCGTAATCAAGATAAAAATGCAATTGTCGGAGTCATGGCTTCAGTTTTAGCTTTTGGGGCTCTTTGGATTAAAAAATTAAAAATTAGGAAGGAAATTGCTTCTCACCCTCGTGTGAATCGAGATTATGTAAGAGAAAATTATATTAATAGTATTTTATATAATGGTGACCAGCATTGTATTGATGTGATAAGGATGAGACCGATTGCCTTTTTTAATTTGTGTGATATTCTTATAGAAATAATTTGTTACAATCAACTAAATCGGTAAATATTAGAGAGCAAGTAGTTATATTTTTACATATAATTGGTCATAATGTAAGGTTTCGAGTGATTGGATCTAGATATTATAGATCAACTAAGACAATTCACCGTTACTTTAGTGTTCTAGTGAGAGTTATTTTGAAATTGTATAAACTAGTTATTAGATTACTAGATGAGTCAACTCCTAGTGAAATCAGAAACAATCTAAGGTTTTATCCTTATTTTAAAGATTGTATTGGAGCATTAGATGGAACTCATGTTTGTGCATCCATTCCATTTAATATTTAAGGAAGATTTCGTAGCCGTAAAGGAGGGACGACACAAAATGTATTGGCTGCCATTACATTTGATTTGAAATTTTCCTATGTTCTAGCTGGTTAGAAAGGTAGTACACATGATTCTCGTATTTTAAGTGATGCACTTTCATGCCCAAGAGGATTAAGAATTCTGGAAGGTAAGAATTAACATTAAATACCAAATAGTTCTAGTAAGCTCATAATTTATTAGTAATAATTATGTTTAGTAAAATTGTAGGTAAATATTATCTTGCTGATGCTCGGATATGGCATCTGAAATGGATATATTACCTCATATCGTGGTGTCTGATATTATTTAAAAGAATTTAGTGCTCAAGGGCCTGAAAATACAAAGGAACTCTTTAATCTTCGTCATTTATCATTGCGAATCACTATTGAACGTGTTTTTGGGATTTTGAAGAAACGGTTTCGTGTATTAGATGCTGAACCAATTTGGAATTTTCAAACTCAAGTAAATATAGTTTTGTCTTGTTGTATCATTCATAATCATATAATGGGAGTTGATCCTAGTGATTTAATTAATCAAGGATTATACAATGAGCTTGAGTCTGATTTGATAATACCAACTCTTACGGAGCAAAAAGAAAGAGAAGCAAGAGAATGGTCTGCTAAGAGAGACGAAATTGTACAAACTATGTGGATTGATTATATGGCTACAAATATTATGTAGGTTTAGGGCTTAGGGTTATTGTTTTTATGTTATCTATTTTTTAGTATTAAATTTTTTTTTGTTAATGTTGGTTGTATAATGATATTGGAATTTTAGTTTGTTGGATTTTGAATATGTCTTGAATTTGTTAGATATTGAATTTATTATGTTTTAAGCTTATTGGATATTGAAATGATTGACAATAATAATTATTAATGTAGAATGGGTAAGGGCAACAAAGGGACCTTCAAGCAATTCAGGTGGACAAAACCAATGGAATATCTTTTTCTTGAAATTCTAGCAGAGGAGGCCTAGAAAGGAAATGAGCCTTCTAACACTTTCAAAGCAGTTTCTATTAATCGAGTTGCCGAAGCTATTTCTAAAAGATTTCAAGTCTAATGCAATGCGAAGCATGTGGAAAATTATTTGAGGACTGTAAAAAATCAGTGGCAGATTATATGCACAATTTGAGGTGAAAATGGTTTTGGATGGGATGATAATATGAAAATGATCACATGTGATAGAGTGACATATGATGTAGCAGTGATGGTAATATATGTATATATATGTTGAGTATATTTCAATTGTTTTTTACTTATTATTCTAATTGTGTATAATATCCAACAGGCACACAAGAAGTATGAACCATTTTTGAATAAAAAATTGATAATTATGACGAAATGGCTTTGGTTGTTGGCAAAGATATGGTAATAGGGAGTTTTGCCAGAACATTTGTTGACATAGACTTGAATGATGGTAACTGATCGTTATTTTGTTGAGTTTTAAAATTTATAAAGAGAATGATCGAACCTGAACTAACTCTGATAACAATTTAAGGCAAGTGTACATATCGAACAGTAGTATAGCTTAGGCAAGATCGGATTGTCGAACCCAAAGGAACTAAAAGTACTAATACTAACTTTTTTTTTTATTATCTAGCCTAAAATAAGTGAAGTTGTTTGTTTAATCTAAATTTAACTAATTAATAAGTTAAAGACGCAAAGACAAAAAGAATGAATTGGGGAAATACTGTTGGGAAAACTCAGTTGATTAAGACGATACACTTAGGAAGAATCCACCTAGACTTCAGTTGTTATCTAACTCTGAAACAGACGATTTATTCACTTGACTTGATCCGTAAGATTCCTTAATTTATATTAAACCCTCTATCGAGGCGAATAACGTCTAAACCTAAATTGATTAATTGAAATCTTTTTCTAATTAAAACTCCTAGAATCACATTAACTCGATCTATGGACTCACATATTAGGTTTCATCTTAATGCGGCAAAATCTTTTCACCCTATCTCTAGGCGCGCGATCAACTCTGCTTAATTATGCTAAATCTACTCTTAGACGGGGATTTTTGCTCCACCACATAAGCACATTCAACTTGAATTAATATCCCGGAAATATTAACACAAGAATTAAGCACACATAATTAAGAACAAATTAAATATTTATCATATAGTTCAGAAAACAATAATAAGATCCGTCTTAGGTTTTATCCCCTTCAGGTATCTGAAGGGTTTAGTTCATAACAATAAAAGAAAACATCTCAGAAGAAAAGATAAAACAAAACATAAGAAATCCCTAAAACTCCTGAAGGAATTAAATGAGAGATCTGTCGTCTTGAGTAGAATTTCGCTTTTGAGATGGATCAACTGGCTATCTTCGAATGATTCCCACAAATTTGACCTTTTCGGCTTGGCTCCTTAGCTTAGCTCTCCCCTCGAAGGTTATGCTTAGGGTGTTTATATAGGCTCTTGGAATGCTTTACTTGGCCCTTAAATATCCTAATCTGAGTGGAATTTCTACTAGGGTGTTTGAATAGGCTTTGGAATGTGTTTTTTTTACCTCTAAGTACCCTATTTTGAATAAAATTACTCTTTGCCACGACAGGGACATGACCATGGCACACGCCCGTGTGAATTGATTTCAGGCCGTGGTCGAGTTTGCTGAAGAGACACGCCCGTGTGTTTCAAGGTCCAGGCCGTGTTAGAGTAATTTAGGGAGGCACGACCGTGTGGTCTTGGGCCCAGGCCGTGTCGATTTCTTCTTTGGCCTAATTTGGTTCGTTTTGAGCCCGATTCTCGTTTTTTTCGCCTCTAGGTGCTTTTTTAAGTATAAAACATGAAAAGAAAGGATTAAGAGCACCTTTTTACACAATTTAGGGAATAAATCATTCAAAAGTATGCTAAATGTGGGATTAAAATGTTACTTTTACGGTTTATCAAATACCCCCACACTTAAACTTTTGTTTGTCCTTGAGCAAAATTCTCTACTTACAATTAAAACGAACTTTCTAAAATTCATGATCCCAATTAACGATGTCTCATCATAATTCATAGATAATTTATACATGGATAATTTAACTCAAAGAGTCCTAAAGGTTCAAACAATATAAGTCCTACATTTGTATCACGAAAACGTAGGTGTCTCCTCTTATCTAAATGATTACCTTTAATTCAAAATCGACAAGGATTGACATCCTCACAAAAGATTCACTCAAATCACTCGAAGTGTTTAAGGTTCAAGAAAAAAGCACTCATAAGTCGAATCTAAAAAGTTAATCCCATAGGATTGCCTGAAAATCAAATCTCCACCACTGTAAAATGATATGATAAACATATCAAAAGGTCTTTAACAGGGTTGTAACGGTGCTAGGGTTAAAGGTGTGGATAAAGGCTGAAATAGAAGGTTAGAATTGAGATTGAATGACAAATTACCTAACTTTAAAAAAAGAATTGAACTAATAATCTGAATAATTATATCACATGAAAATACTAATAATACGAGCTTCTTCTTCAAGATATTGAAATTAAACATAGAAGCTCTCTTAATTACCGAACTAATAATGAATATACTTCGATTTTTTTTTTAAATTTTAATAACACTAGCACATATTACATAAGAAAGAACTTTTATAACTGAAATAATATAATTGAGCAACTTATCAAATCAAGTCTTGATAGAAGGGTAGTCAAAAGGAATGGTGGGTTTTGGGTTAATATTAGTAGATAAATCAATAAAAAGGGATGTTAGGATCAAAGAGGTTCACTAGGGGTTAATTATGAATGTAGGCTTTTAGTGGAACGAGTGAGTTAAAATCTAGGTGCCTTTATCATATCAGTATATCAAATAAAAAATGTGGTCTTGACATGTATAATCGAGGCAAGTTTTAGAATAACAATTCAGTGTTGACACACTCATAATCAATAAAGTGAGCATGAAAAGGATTATATGCTCTATAAGGCTTAAAATCTCACAAATTATGGGCATTTAATATCAATCCCTATAAATTTTAAATTTCAAGGTAATATTCAAATTCAGTTCAACAACCTAACAAAAATTTTAATTCTGAAAAATAGACTTATTATACTTGATTCTCTAGTATCTTAAAATTTAAATAATCAATGCACAATTAACTATGACTTACTCAAAACATATTAATAAGAATCATAAACCATTAGAAATTTTATTCTAATTAATAATATGAGAATTGTTTAAGAACAACATATAATTCAGGGATTTGAGAATAATGCAAAAAGTTAGGTATTTTTCTCCCCCCCACACTTAAGATGTACATTGTCTTCAATGTACAAAGATAGATAAATAATCATGTGATACTGAAATCAAAAGAGAAGGGGAGAAGTGGCACTTCCTGAATTTTTTTTGAGATTACTATTCACGGCGGAGGAGGCGGTTGTGCTGTGGTGGATGCCAATAGTCACTGTAATAGATGAAGAAATTGAAAACTCGTGACAGATTAGCTAAGAATTATTAAGACATTTAAAATAAACTAATTATGTATTTAAGGACAAGAAAACTGAAGGGAAAGAAAGTAGTTAGTAAGATAAAATTAACATAAAAGATGAATGGACTGAAGAGTCTTTCTTATTGGATGGTTCGCAAGGTGGGTGTGATTCTTAAGGCTATATTGAGCCGGTGATCGTGGTTCCGGTGTGATTCCCTAGCAGCCTGAAGAATCTAAAACCAAGAAACTAGAATAAAATAAACTAAATTATGCATAAGAGGGTCAAGGAGAAGGAAATTGAAGCAAAAAAGAAAAGCCGAATAAAAGTTAAATTGTCTTAAAGACCCTTGGCTTGTCGAGTAGTTGAAGCGGCGGCATGAACTTGTTAGATTGGTCTCCTTTGAGGAGACTGCGCTTAGCTTTTTCCGCTTCTTTGACATGGTTTTGGTGTAGCTCAAGAGTATAGAGAATTGATAGGGAGGGGAGAAATATGAGAAAGGGAAGGAAGGAAGAAGATGAGGAGTAAGTGAGAAGGAAGGGAAGAGGGGTGGCTTTAAATATAGTTTCAAGTCTGGTATTTTCCCACGCCCCTGTACTGTGGGCGTGTTGTTTCACACGGCCGCCTCGCACGGCCATTTGTCTAGGCGTGTTGGTTCACCCACGCCCGGTTTGTAGATTGCCACGCCCGTTGGTGATAAGTTAGTGTCGTTCACGGACACATCGCACGACCGTGGCATTTTGTCGGTGCCTGTGTGGTGGTGGTTGGAGTCCGTAACTTGAAAATTTGATTATTTCTAACTCGTTGCTTTTTGCCATTGTCAGTACGGAGATTCTGTCCTTCCACACGACCACGGTCGTGTGTAAGGCCGTGTGGTCTAGAAATCTACACTTTTAGTTGGTTTAAAATTAGGTGTTTAAGATGAAAAGAAAAAAGAAACTAAAATGAAAACAAATGTGTAAATAAATAGGGTTAGTGCTCGGGTTGCCTCCCGATAAGCGCTCGTTTAATGTCTTAAGCTAGACTTTCCTCGTATTCGCAAAAATTAGGGTGGTTTAAAAGTTTGAATATCTTCTCTCATGCTATCAGTTCTATTTTCTTGAGAAAGTTTAAGTCGAGAAGCGTTTACCTTAAAAGTGCCGAATATAGGATTGTTTACCTCGACTGTTCCGTATGGGAAAATACTGTGTACCTCAAGAGAGATTTCTTCGTTTATATTTAGGTCTGACGTGGTAATTCATGAATCTTCCTTCTTTAACAGTACCTAATCTCTCATTTTGAAGTGGTTCGACGTTCCTATGATCTTTTCTGGGGGCTCCTTTGGTTTTACTTCGTGCGATTCGGTTCCTCTTTACAGTGTGTCTTGCATGCTTCTAATTCGTCGACCTTAAGGCTTCGTTCCTTATATAGTTCTTCTTTATTTGCACGAGGTCTATGATCCGGCTCAGGTCTACGGCTTTGTGGTGGATCTTGTGGTGAAATGTGAACAAATTGGTCATCAACTGAATTTACTTTATCACCTTCATCAATTGATGTCTTGGTCGAGTCAAAAGCTTGTAGACTGATCGATTCTTCACTTACACGAAGAATGAGTTCTTTGTGCTAACATAAATTTTAGTCCTAGTAGTTGCTAAAAAGGGTCTTCCTAAAATTAAAGGAATCGAATTGTCCTCATCCATGTTTAAGACAACAAAATCTACTGGAAAAACGAATTTATTAATTTTTACGAGAACATCTTCGATAATACCCCTAAGAATTCTAACAGTTTTATCAACTAATTGAATACTCATCCTAGTTTGTTTAGGTTTCCCTAGACCTAGTTGCTTAAACATTTTATAAGGCATGACATTTATAATTGGCCTTAAATCAGCCAAAGCATTATCAACTGTTAGTCTACCAATTAAACATGGAATTGTAAAACTCCCTGAATCTTTTAGCTTTTGCGGTAGTCTATTTTGTAGAATTGCTGAGACATTGCATTTAATTCCACATGTGGCTCCTCGTCTAACTTGCGCTTGTTTGTCAAGAGTTGTTTTAAAAATTTCTTTGAATCTGGCATTTGTGAAAGAGCTTCAAGAAGCGGTAAGTTAATATGTAATTTCTTTAAGAGTTTAAGAAACTTACCGAATTGTTTTTTGTATCGTCTCTCTTCAACGCTTTGGGATAAGGTATGTGGGGTTGGTACTCTTTGATTACCGATTTTGACTTTTCTTGTGGTACCTTAATTTTACCTTTTTCTACCTTGTTTTCTTGTATTGAATTGGGTTCATCTAACCCTATATTTTCTTGAGCTGTTATGGCTTGGATTTGCTCCTTTGGGTTAATTTTAGTGTTGCTTGGTAGACACCCTTGCGGTCGTTCGAAAATTAACTTTGCAAGTTGCCCAACTGACTTAGTAATTTCTCCAATTGACTTAGTAAGTTCTCCAACTTGTTTCTTGATCCCTTCAATCGATGTTTGTTGGTGTTTAATTGTTATCTCAGTGACTTGGAAACGGTTTTCTGTGGCTGCCATGAATTTTATCAGCATCTCTTCAAGGTTTGACTTCTTTTCTTGTGGATATGGCTGATTTTGGAAATTTTGAGGAGATTGTTGTCTTTGATTTCCTTGACCTCCCTATGAAAAATTTGGGTAGTTCCTCTAACCTAGATTATAAGTATTTAATACAAGGGTTATTATTAGATCTAAAATTATTACCTATATAGTTCATCTATTTGCTTTCTATGCCCGATTGGTAGGGTGGGTACTCAAGATTCGCCACAGTTCCACTTGCGTCGCACTGCATTACTGGATGTACCTGCGAAGAACACAAACTATCAAGCTTTTTATTCATCATCTCTACTTGCGTTGATAGCATGGTTACTGCGTTGAGGTTGAAAACTCCGGTTGATTTTATTGGTTTTCTCCTTATAACCTGCCACTGATAGTTATTCAGTGACATCTCTTCAATAAACTCGTAGGTTGCCTCAAGAGTTTTGTTGTTCAGGGTTTCACTGGCGGTGAATCAATTAGTTGCCTCGTTGAAGGGTTTACACCGTTATAGAAAGTTTGAACTTAGATCCATAATGGTAAACCATGGTGCAGACACCTTCTCAAGAGATCCTTGTATCTCTCCCATGCATCGTATAATGTCTCTAAATCCATCTGCACAAAAGAAGAGATATCATTCCGTAATTTGGTTGTTTTGGTCGGTGGGAAATATTTTAATAAAAATTTTTCGGTCATTTGATCCCATGTGGTGATTGACCCTCGTGGTAACGAGTTCAACCACTACTTGACTTTATTCCTTAATGAAAAGGGAAATAACAGAAGACGTATGGCATCATCAGAAACACCATTTATTTTGAAGGTATCACAGAATTCTAAAAAATTAGGTATATGGTTATTCGGGTCTTCGTCTTGCAAACCATCAAATTGAACAAATTATTGAATTATTTGTATAGTGTTAGGCTTTAATTCAAAATTATTAGCAGCTATAGCAGGCCTAACAATATTCAATTTTGCTCCTGTTAAATGAGGTTTAGCATAATCATACATAGTACGAGAGTATTGTTTTCTTTGTGGTGGTGGATTATTCTCGTCCATCCCTTCAGTAGTACTGGATCTGCCTTCTCGCTCTTCTTCTGTGTAATTTAGGGTTCGCCTAATTTCTCTACTATTCCTGCAAGTGGTAGCTTCAATATCACTGTCGTATACTAATAGTCCCTTCGGGTTCCTTCTAGTCATAAACTAGAAGTACCTGTGTTGGAAAAGAAAGAAAAAATTAGTAAGGTTAAAACTAAAATAAAAATAAAAATAAATTGCAGAAAAATAAAAATAATGGCTAAAGTAATAAAAATTAAGTTTTCTTAATATTTTAGTTCCCCGGCAACAACGCCAAAAACTTGATCGTTGTTTTGTCGAGTTTTAAAATTTATAAAGAGAATGATCGAACCTGGAAACTAACTCTGACAACGATTTAAGGCAAGTGCACCCATCGAATAGTAGTATAGCTTAGGCAAGACCGGATTGTCGAACCCAAAGGAACTAAAAGTACTAATACTAATTTTCTTTTTATTATCTAGTTTAAAATAAGTGAAGTTGTTTGTTTAATCTAAATTTAACTAACTACTAAGCTAAAGAAGCAAAGACAAAAAGAATGAATTGGGGAAATACTGTTGGGAAAACTCAGTTGATTAAGACGATACTCTTAGGAAGAATCTACCTAGACTTCACTTGTTATCTAACTCGAACTGCATTTATTTATTCACTTGACTTGATCCGTAGGATTTCTTAATTTATATTAAACCCTCTCTCGAGGCGAATAATGTCTAACCCTAATTTGATTAATTGAAATATATTTCTAATTAAAACTCTTAGAATCGCATTAACTCAATCTATGGACTCCCATATTAGGTTTCACACTAATCCGGCAAAATCTCGTCACCCTATCTCTAGGCGCGCGATCAACTCCGCTTAATTATGTTAGATCTACTCTTAGACAGGGACTTTTGCTCCACTTCCTAAGCACATTCAACTTCAATCAATATCCCGAAATGTTAACACAAGAATTAAGCACACATAATTAAGAACAAATCAAATATTTATCATATAGTTCAGAAAACAATAACAAGATCCGTCTTAGATTTCATCCCCTTCAGGTATCTGAAGGGTTTAGTTCATAACAATAAAAGAAAACATCTCATAAGAAAAGACAAAACAAAACATAAGAAATCTCTAAAACTCCCTAAAAGAATTAAAGGAGAGATCTGTCGTCTTGAGTAGAATTTCGCTTCTTGAGATGGATCAATTGGCTATCTTCGAGTGATTCTCACAAATCTGACCTTTTCGGCTTGGCTCTTGGCCTAGCTCTCTCACCGAAGGTTATGCTTAGGGTGTTTATATAGGCTATTGGAATGCTTTACTTGGCCCCTAAGTATCCTAATCTGAGTGGAATTCCTATTAGGGTGTTTGAATAGGCTTTGGAAAGTGTTTCTTTGCCTCTAAGTACCCTATTCCGAATGAAATTGCTCTTTGCCACGGCAGGGACACGGCCATGGTACACGTCCGTGTGAATCGATTTCAGGCCGTGGTCGGTCTGCTGAATAGACACGCCCGTTTGTTTCGAGGTTCAGGCCGTGTTAGAGTAATTTAAGGAGGCACGGCCGTGTGGTCTTGGGCCCAGGCAATGCCGATTTTTTCTTTGGCCCAATTTGGTTCGTTTTGAGCCCGATTCTCATTCTTTTGTCCCTAGGTGCTTTCTTGAGTATAAAACATGAAAACAAAAGATTAAGAGCATCTTTTTACACAATTTAGGGAATAAATCATCCAAAAGTATGCTAAATGTGGGATTAAAATATGTTACTTTTACGGTTTATCAGTAACCAAGATTCAGTGCCTATAGACTGCGAAAATGAAGAGACTGAAGAGGTAAGAACAAAAGTATCTTCATTTGGCACATCCAAACGTAAAAGAAAAAAATGCTCAAGAAAATGTCGTTAATGAACAAATTAAATTTGTAGGTGAACAACTTGGCAAATTTGCTAATGTTGTGGAACAATTTAATGCAGATAAGACACCACATCTTTACAAAGAAGTGATGTCGATGGAGGTAGAAGGATTTGATGATAACTTCCTGTGTTCTGTGTTTGATTATCTAGTGAATAATGAATCCGAGGCCAAAGCTTTTTTAGTTAAAAATAAAAAGTATAGAAAAATTTGGCTTCAAAAATTTTCTAAAGGTTAAAGATATTGATACTTTTAATATGGTGTAATATTAGTTATGCACTTAGAAAATGTTGTTATCATGTGGTGTACTACTAATTATGCATTTGGATAATATTATTAATTTCTTGTATTAATTGTGGTTTGGAAGGTAATTTATAAATATTCAATCCTTGTTTTTATTTTTTTATAACACAATTAGAAAATTGATTTGACTTTGGTTGTTTTCAATTTATGACGGTTAATATTTTAGCTTAATAATTGAGTATTATTATATATTTAATTTGATTTATTTATTTATAAATAAATCATTGCAATATATGTAAAAACAATTTAAATTATAAATTTATTAATATATATATTTATATAATAAACTCAATTAAACAATGAAAAGATAATAAATTCTTAAATATATATTTATTTCAAAATAGCTTTTTAAAATATTTTCAAGAAATCTGTCAAATAACATAAAGTTTTTTACATGATTCATCTAAACACCGTAAAAGTAAATCATTTTCGTAAAAGTAAGTCATTTTCTAGAAATTATTTTCAAAAAAATATTTTACTGGCAAACAAATAAAGTCTTAATAAGTCACTCAAACTTAAATGATAATTTATATTTATTGATTATACAGTGAATTATGGAAGACTTTGAATTGCGTAAACCATTGTTAGTGGTTATTTTTGAAGGCAAAATCAATGAAATCTACATTTGCATTCTATCCTTCCCTTCGACTTCTTTCTCCTCTTGTGTAAAGGGCTGGGCTCGGATCCTTGTTTCTTTGTTAGATTGGGCCCTTTGGGCTTGGTTTGGTATATATAAAACTTGAGTCGACTTTAATGAAAGAATTAAGGGATAATCATTTTGACCAATTGATGGGCAAGTTTGAAAATTGGCATGGAGGAAATGGGTAAAACACAAAATATCACCTTGGATTAAATTTATGCAAGTTATCTGGTTTGACAAAGATAGTTTCTTGTTATTATCATTATGAAATATATAATTAAGTCTTGGTAGAGGTAATTCCTCGTCTATGAAACTAATCATTTTAGCATTATCTTCTGGCATTTGATGGTCAAATTTGAATATGCCCAAAGTCTAAATATTAGAATTCAATTGTCTTCGTGTGGAATGAAAAGCATCTTGAGAATTACTAGATTGAATATATTGGCCTAGTTAAGTGGATCAGAGAAATCCAAATATTCGTTGGTAATATTCCAAAAACAAAAAGGTTGTTTCCATTTTGTCGATGCGACCGACGAATCCCAAACACCTCACTTCACGAGATTTCCATCCATCTTTTCTCCACCTCTCAATACCCATTATATATCTATTTATATAAACTTCAACTCAGCTAAACATAATGTAACCAATTTAATTACTACTATATTATTAGTATGATTATATAAATGTTAAATTTTGTCATTAGTCCTGTACTTTACAAAAATTATGAATTTAATTTATGTATTTTTTATTTGATTATTTTAGTCTCTGTATTTTTTATGTAACACCTCATACTTAATTCGATCGTCAGATTCGAACTATAATATGTCACATTCGTTGTCGGAGCAACTACGAACAATTTATAAACTAATTCACATCATTAAACAATCATTTGCATGCTAATTAAGTATAGAAGTGTTGTACATTCATTTTCGGGTCTTGTAGGAGCTTACGAAAGCTCTAATGCTAACCCGAGATTGAATTATGGTTAAATTGTAATGTTTATAAAATTTCAAGTTGATATCGCAACATCAAGGGATTTCTCGTCTCGACGCAACATATTGACTAAATCTCGTCGCAACGACCCATGCTCAACGTCGCGTCGTGACATAATGGCTTGATGCCATCGTGACAAACTATTTTGCAAAATGTTAATAAACATGAACTTGCATTTTCCAATCAATCACAATAAACATTCACTTCATAATTCCAGACTACATATGCAATCCTCAAGTCTCAATTAAGAACTACAACACCTATTTCATTTATAGGTTAACTAATTATATGTTTCATTCAAAACCTTAAACATACGTACTTATTCACCAAGTCATTGACAATTGCATCTTTTCATACCATTTCAAATCATATTTGGAATCCATTCACACATTGCATCCAATGGACCAATTCCTACATTAAGTTATGATTCAAAGGTGTATATAAACATAGCATTATATCAAAATTGACTCAACCTAAGAACATGTCATGCTTCACACAAAACAAAATTTAATACAAACTTATATATCTAGCTAGACATGTTCCAAAATCGGCCTATTCACTTAAATATTTTTTAAAAATGACTTTTTTGACTAATTTAGCTGATCTATTTTGTTCTATTTATATATATATATATATATAATATTATAGATTTAAATAATCACATTTTCTTAGAGTAGTGGTTTAGGATTTTCCACGGGTTCAAATTTTAAAATTTTCGAAATAATTTTTATTTCATTAGTGTCCGACACCAAAAATCAATTTAATTTAACCTATAACAAGTGATCATGATTTTAAGTTAAATGATTAAATTTTATTAATTTTATATGAAATCTAAAAACTAAAATACTCTAATAATAATATAATTTTATTTTGTATGTAGAAATATTTTAATGATTTTTCAATTGAATTGATGATTTGTTTACTCGTAACATAGTATAAATAGATATAATATGGATTTAAAATTAATTTATATATAAATTATTTTATAATTTTTATTTATAAAATTATATTTGTAATTTACTTTTAAAGTTAAAAAAAAGCTCTTATTAACCCACTTCTCCTATTTTCATTATTCTAAAAGACTTCTAAGAAATTATATAAATTTTCACTATTTATTATTATTTTGGTATAGTTTATTTTATAAATATATAAATTAATTAACTATATATTAATTTTACACCAACTCAATTAAAAGTAAAAACTAAATCAAAATAAAAAATAATATTTAAAGTTTTTAAATTTAAATAAATAATTATAAAAGAACAACAAAGTAAAAATTTTTAAAATTTGCAATGGAAAACTCTTTGAATCTCTATGGTATTTCTTCTCTACCGGAAGTTGAAGATGGTGGTGGATTGCGGGCGGATGATGATCGCAATACAAAGAAAGTTCGATTCAAAGGTGGTAATAATGAGGAAAGCACTGATATGTTGGTTGAACCTAGATCTGGCCCTACGATCACTTGGAAGGACAAACTGTTGGGCGTTAATTCTGGAGATCTGGATAAGAAAGGGCTGGTCCTTTCTGGTATTAGTGCTGATGAAGACCTTGAAATTTTGGAAGGAGACATACATAGATCTATGGTTAATGGAATCCCTACTATTGATTTTTCTGAAAGGATTCAACAAATTTTATACAAAGAAATGGAGCAAACGGTTGTTATAAAACTGCTTGGAAGAAATAGTGGATATAAGGCATTACACAGCCGTATCAGTAGTCTATGGAATCCTTCCATGCCCTTCTATCTCATGGACATAGAGAATGGATACTTCCTGGCTAAGTTTCAATCCCCAGATGATTATGCTAAGGTTCTGTTGCAAGGGCCTTAGCTGATCTATGGACAATATTTGATTGTCCAACATTGGACAAAGGAATTTACTCTATTTCAACCATATCCAAGCATGGTGCTGGCTTGGATAAGACTACCGGGCCTTCTAGTGTTTCTATAAAAAAAAGAGGATACTTGAAGAAATAGGAGGGATAATCAGCAAAGTAGTCCAATTGGACTTTAATACAGACAGTAGAACTAGAGGCAGATTTGCTCGGATGGCCTTTTATATTAATCTAGATAAGCCCCTGATTGCTCAAGTTCTTGTGAATGGTTTATATCAAAAGGTTGAATACGAAGCATTACCCACGATTTGTTTTACCTATGGGAAGTATGGACCACACCAAAGAACTGTGCGTCTCGTTGTAACCGAAACATCATCGGGAAAAGAGCAGACAAGTGTTACTCCGGAAAAGGATATGAACGAAGGAGAAGGCGCCGTTTATAGGCCATGGATGGTTGTCGAGAAAATAAACAGGCGTAATTCTAGGAATAGTAACCTCAACAAAGCGGATCTTCAGAACGAGGAAAATCGGGATCCCGATTTGATGCCCTGGTAAATATGGAAGCTTTGAAACTGGATGAAGAAAGAAATAAGGAAATAGAGGGACAAACGGTGGATTTTAGAGATACCCTAGAAAGTTGGAAAATTTATTGAGCATTTGAGGAATAATAATTGGGAAACCCTATTTTTAGGAGAAGGGAGCAGATGGGGAGAGTTAAAGGGGATTTCGGGTTTAGGATTTTTAAAAGGCAGGCCATAAAACACTCCAAACCCAGCCCACGAGCCTTGACCGGATCTGGTATGTTCCCCGGTGTAAACCGTTTCAAATTCTTTTGTTACTTAGGAAAAACTTGTGTGATTTGGAAGAAAGATCGTTTTGGGTTGGGCTTGAGATGAAAATAGGTTCATTTCATTATTAAAATCCTTTACTTTAAGTGACTAAACGTTTGGGCTTTGTTTTAAAAATAGGTCTACTTAATCTTTTAATAAGTAAAAGTTTGTAAGCTTAATAAATAAAAAGCAGAATAAAATAATTCTACTAAGGCCTTATTACATCAAATAATTCCCAAAATTTAAATTCAAAATACTTAAAGTAAAATAGTCCAAATAAAAGAAATTTGAACCTCACATGGCCTCCACTAAGCATCTCGCCGTCCGGTCCATCACCGGTCGTCACCGAAAAGTAATCCCACAACGGGTGAGTCAATGACTCAATGTGTAACCAACACTAAAATTTAATATTTCAGGCATACAATATCATTCATGTTCATAAAGCATTTAAACAATATGATGCAACCCGAACCCAAACCTATATGCCATCCGCTACACACCATCTGCACCATCTCGCACACCATGGGACTACTAAGTCAACCCTCCTTCCGCTACACTCCATATCACGGTCTTAGGTCATCGCATTCATGGTTTTAGGTTACCACGTTCAGATTTCGTGGTCTTAGGTCACCACATTCAGATTCATCGTGGTCTTAGGTCACCACATTCGATATCACGGTCTTAGGTCACCGTGTTTGTGGTCTTAGGTCACCACATTCACTTCCCTTTTCATATAACCCATATGCCCCATATTTCATACACAATATGCAAAATCATGCCTTAATTCACATTCTTATCACTTTTCACATGTTAAAAATAACATATATTCATATTCCTAGTAGGAGTAGGAAACGACCTTAGTACTTTGTACCATAGTATGGTACTTAGCCATATTTTCCACATTCGTATAAATACATACATATTAAATAAAGGCCTTAAACTTATTAAGAAATAGTGTGGGTACACACCGTACCTTAGCCATATTCTTATACTTTCATATTAACACATATAATGAATTAAAGCAAGAATCTATCAAGATTTAGTGTGGGTACACACCGATTCGCTTAAGGTTTCCAATCTAAATCCCGAAAAGCTCGATCTAATGCCTTAGATCTTAAATCTCTACATTTAATCAATCATTTAATACTTAGTAAGCCATTTGGCCATAAATCCAAATCCTAGTAGGATTAGTACACTAAAACTTACCTTGGTGCCAAATCCCGAAATCTTCACTATACTCTTTCTTGTATTCGCAAAGCTTTAAATCACTTTAACAAATTAGTTTCGCTTTTGAATAAATATGAACTAGATCTAAAACACCAAAAATAGGCCTTGGCTGAATATTCGCATGTCTTACCTTGTAGATTTTAAATCCCAAATTCACCGAATAACTAGGGAACACGCTACTATGGTGTACCTTCTGGAAAAGAACTTTCCTTCCTTATAGTCGACACTTAGTAAATCTCAAGAGCCTTCTTTCCAAGTTTTGACTAACACAATAATGGGGTTAGATTTCCTAGTTTCGCTTTAATCTTAGAAGAAAAGAATGGAAATCGATAACTCACCGACCTTACCCTTAATCTTTGTAATTGATGATTTCTTTTCTTGAGTCCTCAAAGATTCGGCTTAAGACGTAGAGAGTAGTCACACAAGTTTCGCTTTTGGAATATTGAGAGGAGAAGAATGAAGAAGAAAAGAATAGTTGCTTAAGAGAATTCGGAGAGGTTATCAAGAAAGAGAAAATAATCTTGAATGGCCTCTTTTCCTTTTATAGTTGAATTCACTACTCGTAATCCCTTACTTGGCCACCACTCTTCTATTTTGATAACTTTATCCTTTAAATTATCACTTTATTAAAAGAATTAATCCAACAATTATCTCCTAAAAATAATGATAATTAAATCTATTATTTATCTCCTATTTAGACGAAATTCTAAAGGAAATAAAACTCCTCTTTTAAGAGCCCTCATGCAATCCACCTCTCTCTCTTTGTAGCAAAATAAAACTTCTTTATTTGCTTCCTAAGTGACTTGATCCCCGGCCCAAATACACTTGCATGTGGCGCCATTTGCAGAGGCCCTAAGTGGCATTTTAGGCCACTTTTCCAAGCCTGTTTGTGTGTCAAATTTTACATACTTTTTCTCTTAAGGCCACCTTGCCTTAATTTCCTCTTTAAACTTTAAAACTCGACATTTCTAAGTCATTTCTAAGTTTCAAAAATTTTGTTTGGCTCTTTAAACTTGACATTTCCTTACATTTCCAAGTTTCGAAATGTTCACTTTCCTCTTTTGAATCATTTCTAAATCATTTTCCTAGTTTCCATAAATGTTCACTTTCCTCTATTGAATCATTTCTAAATCATTTTCCTAGTTTCCATAAATGTTCACTTTCCTCTTTTTAACTTAGCATTTCCAAAATGTTCACTTTCTTCTTTTAACTTAACATTTCCAAGTTTCCAAAATGTTCACTTTCCTCTTTTTGAAACTTAACATTTCTAAATCATTTCTTACATTTCCAGGACATTTCCCTACATTTCCTTACATTTCCCTACATTTCCTTACATTTCCATACATTTCCTTACATTTCCATACATTTCCATACATTTCCAAGGTTCTAAAAATGCACACCACATATCACAATAAACATGCTATTTCATAAAATTAAGAAAAATGTACACAATGGGATTCAACCTCTTCCTCAAAGTACTTCACTTGATGCCATAACCCTTGCACCTAGGTGGCGTCCCTTGCCACTTTTCCACATCACTTCTTGTTTTTAACTTAAAACCAATAATTGTCCAAAACTTTCTCTTCCATCCTAGGATTTTAAAACCCTTAATTCACTTCCAAACACCGCCAAAACCTACTACTCATGAATTATGCACAAACGCATAACCCCTAATCTAGGATGTTACAGCCACCGTGGATGGAGCAAAGGCCCAAGTTCTCATTGCACATCGCCAAGGCCAATGGCTCGATAGGCCCAGTCGAATCTAAAACAAATATGGTCATTTCTTGAGTTGGCCTAAGTCAGCCCAATGGCTTGCTGGATCTCCCTTGTACTAAGTCCGATTCTCAAATTGAAGGAACATGGGGTTTTTCTAATCCTTTAAATGATTCTGTTTTTAATAAGTTGATTGGCGCAGAGTGTTCTAATTCAATTTTCTAATTTTTCCAATTCAACATCTATGAACATCTCTTGTTTTAATCCTGTTTTTGCTAGACAAGAGGACATCGAGGGAGATGTTTTAAATTTACATACAAAGGCTGATTCAAAGGTGCTAGAACTAATTGAAATTTAGGTTACTGACTCCACTGGTGGTTTAAATCCATAGAGGCACACTGCTATCTCCTTCAATGAGAAAGGACCAGTTGGAGGGGATCAATTAAGGAAAAATAATCCGCCAAATTTCGGTGGTAATAAGTCTCGGACCTTAGAAAATCGATGGGGAATAAAGATGGAAGCTTTGGAGCTACGAAAAAGATTAATAAAATTACACATGGGAATGGGATTAATTTTAAAAATAAAATTTCTTCTAAAATTCCCTTGAGTGATTCTATGTCTAGGTTGGCTCAGATAGTCTCCACAATACGAGGTGCTGAATCAGAAGCTATTGGCCCAGATTCTGGTAAATGTATCCAAGAATGATTTGTTATGTTTTGGATAGTATGGTTTTATTTTTTTGGAGTTTTGTTATTTTTTTATTTTTATCTCTTGTTTATGAATTTAAATTTATCAATTTTCTATTGGAATTGTTATGGTTGTGCGAGTAGTAAATTCCTACGGGCTTTTTGTGAGTATAATCTTGAACATAAACCAGATATTGTATGCCTTTTGGAGCCGAGAGTTAGTGGTAAAAAAGCTAACGCTATTATTGATAAATTAGGTTTTGATTTTTCTCATCACATTGAGTCTATTGGTTTTTCAAGTGGGATTTGGGTTGGATGGAAGGATAATATTTGCATTAATATTATTCAATATCATCCTCAATTTATGCTTCTTCGTGTGCAAGGCACTACTATTTTTAACTCTTTTTTTTTTTATTTTTGTCGTGTATGGTAGCCCTAACAGGGTTAAGAGAAAGACTCATTGGACTGATTTATTAGAAGTATTACCTCTTGATCCATTACCTTGGCTTATTTTGGGGGACTTTAATGCTATACTCTCTCCTGAGGATAAAAAAAGCGATCGTTCCACTGGTAAGAGATGTAAGCTTTTTGGAAATTTTGTTGACACTTGTAATTTGCAAGATCTTGGATTCATAGGGCCAACATTTACTTGGCAAATGGGTAATACCCATGAATGGATTGACCGAGCCTTAGCAAATGATTCTTGGATCTCAGCCTTCCCCCATACCTTAGTTTTTCATCTTCGCGTGTTAAATCGGACCATAGACCCATTCTTATTTCTACTAATCCTGATCTTAGCCTTCCGAAAGAGAGACCTTTTCATTTTCTCACAGAATGGACAAGACAAGCAAAATTTAAAGAACTGGTCTCTACTAAATGGAGGTTTACAGGTAATATGGCTGACTCCTTATTTGATTTTACTTTACATGTCAAAGATTGGAACAGGTCCATTTACAGATTTATAGGCACGCGCAAGAGACAACTTATGAGGTCGCTTGGGAATATTCAGAAGGCCATGGATTGGTCTTCCTCTAGAAGGCTCGTTGACTTGGAGATGGAGGTTCAGGATAAATTGGAAAATATACTTAATCATGATGAGCTCTTTTGGAGCCAGATGGCTAGAAGTGACTAGCTTCAGTTCGGGGATCGTAATACCAAGTACTTTTATAGCCACACTATGCAAAAGAGGAAATTTAATTGCATTTTGGCTTTACGCACAAGTAGCGAGGAGTGGAGTTCGAATCAGAGTGTTCTCAGGGATGAGACAGTTAGGTTTTATGAGAAGTTGTATGGAGAAAATCCTACTCCCATGAGTGCTCTTCCTTTGGATTTAGTCCCCTGCCCCATGGAGGACGACATAGATTTCCTTAAAAAGTTGATTTTGAATGATGAAATTAAGAAGGCCCTCTTTGACATGCCTCTATTGAAGGCTCCAGAAAGTGATGGGTTTCATGCGTATTTTTTCGAGTCAGTGGGATTCCGTTGGAAGGGCGGTTTGTGAATGAGTTTAGGGAATCTTTGTTGGTAATAAGATTGAGGAGGATCTTAATAATACGCTAATTGTGCTTATTCTCAAGAAGGAGGGACCGGAGGATTTCAGTCAATTTTGGCCAATCAGTCTGTGCTCGGTTATGTATAAATTGGTGATGAAGGTGATCGTCGATAGATTCAAAGTTGTGTTCCTAAATTATATTTCATCTGAATAAGCTGGGTTTATTACGGGATGTAACATTTCAGATAATATCATTATTGTGCAAGAAGTTATTCACTCGATGCGTAGTAGGTAAGTTGGCAGAAATTGGATGGCCATCAAGTTAGATCTAGAGAAAACTTATGACAGGATTAGCTGAGACTTTATTGATGTGACCCTTGTAACTGCTAAGGTTCTCGAGTTCCTTAGAAAGGTAATTATGAGTGCTATCTCTTCATCTACCATGCAGATTTTATGGAATGGGGTTCCGTCTTAGTCCTTCAAGCCTGTGCGGGGGATTAGGCAGGGTTGTTCTTTATCACCTTACCTTTTCGTCTTTTGCATGGAATGGTTAGGACATATTATTCATTCTGAGTTATCAGCAGGAAAGTGGCATCCGATTCGGCTTTCTAGGTCAGGGCTATTCTTATCTCATCTCTTTTTTGCTGATGACCTTGTTATTTTTGGCAAAGCGGAGATGGACCAAGCTCTTTTGTTAAAGAAAACCCTTAAAAGTTTATGTGACTTTTCTCGACATAAGGTCAATACAAGGAAGAGTAATATGTATTTCTCCAAAGGTGTCGATGATAGTTTATATGATCAGATTAGCCATTTCTTTGGTTTTTAGAACGCTTGAATCTATGGAGTTATTTGGGGGTGTCTCTCCTTCATGATTGAGTTACTAAAAGTACTTTAAATTCTATTATTGATAAAGTAAGACGTAAACTTCAGAACTGGGAAGCCAGGAAACTTTTCTTTGCGGGGCGGGTCACGCTTGCCCAATCAGTTCTTCTCGCCATTCTTAATTATTTCATGTAGTCCTTGCTTGTTCTGAAGGAGGCGTGTGATGAGATTTAAAAGATTACAAGATAGTTCATTTGGGGAGGCTCTACGGGACATCCTAAAAGTGTTTTGGTTGGATGAGAGTCCATTTGTCAACCTAGATCTCGTGGAAGGCTTGGGTTACTGCATCTTCATAATCAAAATAACTCTTTTCTTATGAAAATTGATTTTAATCTCATATTTCAAAAGTACACTTTATGGGTTCGTGTTCTTCGTTCGAAATATGGATGGAAGAATCAGCTTCCTGATACCATTCACAGAAGCAACTGTTCTCATCTTTGGCGGTTCCTTTCCATGGTGTGGCCATTTTTTTGTAAGAACCTCATTTGGTCTATTGGCGACGGTTCATCAATCAGTAGCTGGAAAGAAGCTTGGATTCTTGATGTTGGTCCCATTTTGCCTTATATTCCAGCCCATTCTAGTATTAATTTAGAGTGCACTCTGAGAGATTACGTTCTCCCTGATGGTATTTGGAATTTGGATCTGCTCCATTTATAGTTGCTTGATGATATGATTATGCGTATAGTTAGTATTCTCCTCCGCATCTTTAGGGGGGAGTAGATATGACCATTTGGGCTCATTCTGACTCAAGGTCCTTTTCCGTTTAAAGTGCTTATTGGGCCTTAAAAGAAAGTTCCTGGGGTCCAAACAAATAATCATTCAAATAAAAAAAACCGTCTTTACTTTTTAAAGGTTTGATTTTATTATTTAATTACGAACTTTTTATAGAAAGATAATCTTTGAGGCTTTTGAGTGTGATGTGTAGTGTAGTCTATATGATATATTCTTTAACGGACTCGTTGGTTGGCACCGGCCGCCTCCTCGTCTCGCTTCACGACAAGTCCCAGTTTCATTTTTAATTATTGTTTTCACATCCATTTTCACTAAGCTATATATCGGTAGTTTTCTGGGAATTTGAGCTATTGATTTTTGCGTTGAATATGGATTGTGAAATGGAGAAAAATTCCCACGATGGGGTTGTCGTTAACGGCGGAAACGACGGCGTGTTGGGCCTACATTCCAAGAAGAAGAAGCTCATTATTGACACCGATCCAGGGATTGGTCAGTTTCTCCTCATTTCTCTTTTCTTTTCCACCCTTTCATTGCTTGGGACTGAATTTAGAATGTTTAGTTGCACGGATAATGAATTTGGGAATTACTTCAGGAAAAAAAAATCGTCGTCTTTGCAATTTATTTTGAAAAAGACTCTAAAAATGGCCATTTTATCTATATCTCCACGGTCATTTGTTTACTTTATGGAAAAAAAAAAAAAAAAACTTAGTATAGAAGCATAGATTCTTGAGCTTAGAGGTAAAAGGGAAAAAAAGAGTTAAACCTGTTTTATGGGTTCTTTTTAAATTGCTGAGGGTTGAAAATCTAACCTCTGGATTAGTGAGAATTCAATTTGGAGGACTGTTGTGATATCTGTGGAGGAAAGTTTCGGTTTTTGATAGAGTTTTTCAAGAGAGCATTCATACAAAGCTATTCAAGGAAGTGAAATTGACATAGGAAAGTTTGGGTGAGCGTTAGAGCATTTGGTAGTGTAATGTATAGAGCGAGATTTCTCTACCCTATGTTAGATTGAAATGATTTTGAAGACACTCTGAGATATGAATGTGTTCTTACTTGATTAACAGATGATAGCATGGCAATCTTAATGGCATTCCAAAATCCGGAGGTGGATATCTTAGGTTTGACGACTGTATTTGGAAATGTTAGGACGGAAGATGCCACTCGTAATGCCTTACTTCTGGTACGTGCTTGTATTTTTTACTTGAAATTTTCATTTGCGATTTTGTTACATTTTGGAATATGTTCATGACCATTTCCTCTTTTTGAGGTGCAAAAGAATAGTGTGAGATCGCAGGGTGTCCAAGTGTTCCTGTAGCTGAAGGCAGCCACGAACCTCTTAAGGTAAAATTCTAGTTATTTCCCTAGCACATCCCCAGTTAGATAATCTTTGATTGCAAAGCATTGCATTTTGCATTCAAGAAAGCAAAACCAACATGGGACCGCAAGAAAATTGTCCCTTTCTTCACTTAGGCAAGCTTGTTTTAGATATATACACAATGACTCGAACAAAAATACACATATATGGATATTGTGCCGTCGTTTCATTTAGGCAAGTGCTTTGTGCCTTAGACAAACTAAGCATTCTAATTCTCTGAGTTCCCTTGTGCACTCTACTACATGATGACTTTCATATATTACTCTGATTTATTGTGCATTTATCATTGAGCCTAACCTTAGTTTATCCGGAAAAGGGTGGGAGGCCACGTGTTGCTGACTTTGTTCATGGCTCTGATGGAATGGGGAATATATTTCTACCTCCTCCAAAAACAGAGAAATCTGATAAGAGTGCCTCTGAATTTTTAGTTGAAAAGGTCTCTCAGTACCCTGGTGAAGTATCCATACTTGCACTTGGACCACTGACAAATGTGGCATTGGTAAGTCTTTGCATGCTTTTTCCTTATTTGTTGTTATTAATTGTAGACTTCAAAAATATGTGCCTAAACTTGGTCATATGTCCAGGCAATCAAAAGAGACTCTTCCTTTCCTAGCAAGGTTAAAAAAATAGTTGTACTTGGTGGCTCATTCTTTGCATTAGGAAATGTTAATCCTGCAGCTGAAGCAAATGTAAGTATAAAAGCTTCTAATTTTATGTTTCTTAATCATATGGTACGTTACATCATTCTTCATTTTTAAAAGTTTTGGTTAAGGCACTGAAAGTTTCTAAAGTTGAGCTCTTCCTAATGAACCTCTTTTGGTTATTATTTATTACTTCCTCTCAGTCGAAAACTTTTGTAATTCTTTTGCCATAATTTCATCTCTCCCTTTATATCATGACCATGTTATCTCGTTGTTCATTAGAAGAGTGAGTTGCAATTTTGATTGAACGGCAGACAAAATTAGTTTGCAATTGAACGAAGTTTAATAGTTGATAGTTGAGCATCCATCAAGAAACCATTCAGAATTCTTTCTCGGACTGCAGATTTATGGTGATCCTGAAGCAGCTGATGTTGTGTTTACTTCGGGAGCAAATATCGTTGTTGTCGGGATAAACATTACTACACAAGTCCAAATGACAGGTAGGACCGTAAATTGTCCTTTCTTATTGCAGACAAGCTTCTTTTTTGCATGTTTAGAGGGTAATTTCTTGACAAAGATCATTATCTTTTCTCTGTCAGATGATGACCTCCTCAAATTGAAGCAATCAAATGGGAAGCATGCTCAGCTGCTAAGTGACATGTGCAAATTCTACAGAGATTGGCACGTGAAGTCCGATGGTGTATACGGTAATCTTTTGCAAAAAGTTTAAATAACTGAACTACATCTCAGTTTTTCTCTTTGCCTTCTGAAATCTGTTCTAAACCATACTTTAAAGGGAATAAACTGAGAAAAATTTGGTGCCAGGGATATTCCTCCATGATCCTGTCAGTTTCGTGGCACTAGTTTGGCCAGATCTCTTCACATACAAGAAGGGGGTTGTGAGGGTTGAGACGCAGGGCATATGCGTGGGGCATACATTGTTGGATCAAGGATTAAAAAAGTAATTGTTTACAAGCATGCTTATGATTGAATTCAAATAGATGCGCTGTTATTGTAGCTAATGTTAATGCCATAATCTGGTGCAGATGGAATGGAAGCAACCCATGGACAAGCTATTCCCCAGTTTCCGTTGCGTGGACGGTGGATGTGGATGAAGTCCTTAATTATGTTAAAAGAATGTTGATGAAACCGTAAAGGCTTGGGAACCACTTTGACATTTTAGAACATTTCCCGGAGATGGGAATTTGCCTTTGATTTCTTCTAAAAGGCCCGTTGTTATTTACTCTTTGTTAGCGTTTTCCCAGATTTGGGGTTCAAAAAGCTCATAATTGTTGCTAGATCTTCATCTCTCGTTTCACTGAAAAACATTCACCTTGATGATCCTCAACTAGTCAGAAAAATACTGAAATATGATGCTTTGATCCAAAATATTTATGTTAATGTTGGGGTTTCTGCTAATTCTTGATGCATTGCGGCACAATAAATCACATCTTCAATATTAGAGGGGAAATCCAGAGTTTTTTTTACCAAACAAGGATTATATGTCCATACATTGTATATATAATATGAATGTTAAAATAAATGGATTTTACTTGCCATGAATATGGTGGGGTAGTGGACAACCAAACAGGAACACTGGACTTCATTAAAATCTGCAAAACCATTTCTTCCATAGCTCCCGAACTCCAATGACCAAACTGAATCATATTTACCATTTAAAAAGAAATCATAGAGCACTGACGAAGTTTTTAAAGTTTCTTTTAAGTTGAGCAAGATAATATACCACGGCTTTTTAAGTCATTGACACATAGAACTCAAAGGTTTTTTGAGTTTACTGATGAAAAAAAGTTGGGTGTGCTTAAATACGGATGGTTCAGTGAGACAAGTTGAAGGATTTGTTGCTGTAGGAGACTTAATACGAGATCAAAATGGTAGATGGATTATTGGGTTTAGCAGATATTTGGGAAATTGTATAGTGATGGAGGTTGTATTTTGAAGTATCTTAGATGGGTTAAAGCTTATCATAGATCAAATATTTGAGAGGATTTTAATTCAAACAGATAGTCTCAAGGCTACTATTGCCATTTAGGAAGTTACCTTTAGAATTTTGAACTCAACTCCCCTCAAAAGAATTCATCAAATCCTGACAAAAGTAAAGCAGTGGAAGATTCAAAATATCCCTTGAGAGGGAAACACAGTTGTAAATAGTCTTGTTAAAGATGATTCGTGATAGAAAACCAAAATTAAGATTATTTGAGGATCCTCCTTTGAAGGTCTAGTTTTTTGAGATTATATCTTGTATTTTTCAAAAAATAAAAATCATGGATATTAAACTCACTTTAACATCTTTGTAGTGAAAATGGTCGGTGCATAATGATGCTTCGATGAAGGTTTCAATTTCAAGTTTATCCTTTAAAAGAGAATTTCTGCTAACTTTTCATTACGAACGATATGATCAAGTATATATTAATTTAAAATTATGTGTTAGTAAAAAAAAATCCATAAGTGTTTTGATGGGACGAACAATCTCTTGACTTAGCGGTAAGAAAATATTATGTTGTAGGTGTCGAAACCATTTTTTTATTTTGGAAAATGGGGTCGACTTTAAAACAAAAATGGAGTCGCCACCAATCCTTTTTGTTTAGGTGTGATCATACCACCTAGAAAACATTTTATTTTATTAAATATTGATTTTGGCCTACGAAATTCAAGAAAACGGGTTCGAAGTCGATTACGTACGAGGAAGGATTAGCACCCTCGCAACGCCCAAAATTGGTACCTAATTGATTAATTAATGCCCTAATGTCGAAAATTTGAAAAGATTTTAAAATACAATCCCTTAAAAGATGTTTGGAAGACTCGGATTGGATATTGAGATTCTCTTGTTCTGAAGAAATAAAATATCATATCCAACATGTTAGGATACGACATTTCAAGTCCTCGATACCAAAATCATCTCATGATTTCCAAAACTCATGCATTGAAATTTTTAAAAGGATTTTCAATTATTTGGTCAAACGGTAAATTGAAACTCAACACGTTAGGGCACGATTTCTCGAATTTTCAAACACAAAATATTGCATTGTTTTTTTTAATTTAAGAAAACACGGAAGAAATTTTGAAAGGATATTTGGTTATTCGGCCAAATGAAAAAATCGAAACCCAGCACGTTAGGGCACGATTTCTCGAATTTCCAAACACGAAATATTGCCTTATTTTGAGAAGCTTTCAAATAAGCGATTATAAAACCGACTCAAAATATATTTATTTAATTTACTTAAGGATAAAGGATAATCGATATTAGACGAAAGCCGGAATTGGAATCACAATGCAATAACAAGAAATAAAACGTAGTTACAAGCATGAATATTAATACATGACATAATATTATATGAATGAATAATAATCATATGAAAATACAAGAAACCAAATTAGGGTACATACAATGACAATATATTATACACTATACAAATACCGACATTAACATTCAAAACCAATGAATTAAAAGACAATTTTAAAAGAAATACCAAGCAAATTAACACAAATCAAATGTAACAAATTTTAAACAATAAAGGAAATGAATAACATGAGGGAAAGACAATTTTAAATCACCAATATGCGGACAATAGATTATAAGTACAAAAGTTTTAAAAGTGTACATAAAAGATTAAAAACAAAGATAAAAATAACTAGTACATGAAATAATAATATAAATGAGTTTTAAAATAAATATTATATAAGAAGAAAATCAAAGTAAATAATATACAAAATAATATATGTTAATCTACATAAATAATATATATGAAATAAAAACCTAATATAAATAATTTATATATGAAAATAATAATATATAAAGGTTTTGAAATAAACAAAATATATAATAAAATAGGGACTTAAAAGGAAATAAATTATATAAATAAATAAATTTAAAATATATATATACACATAAATAGATTTAAAAAAATACATACATAAAATAATATGAAATCAATAATATATACATAAGAATAATTTAATATAAATTATATGTGTGTATAAAAAGAATGTATAATTTAATAATTTAATATAATTTAATAAAATTATTATACAAATCTTTAAAATGAAGTAATATAAAAGAGAATTTAAAATGAATTATAATAAAACAAATAAAAATATATACAAATGGAAATATAAAAATAACATATTAAAACAATGTAAAATTAATAAAATATTTCAAAGTACTATGTTAAAATAGTTTTTATATAAAATGAATAGATTATTAGGAATAAAAACATAAACCGAAAATTAAAACATACCCAATTGAAATAAAACAAAAAGAATAATTTTAAATAAATAAAATTATGAAAACAGAATCAAGGACTTAAATAAAATGTGCATAAATGAACAAGGATTAAAAAAGCAATTGAGCTAAATCCCTGCGCATATCGTTTAAACATAGATCAATTTGGAATGGCGCACAAATTACAAAGATTAATTAAAAAAACAAAGAAAATGTACGCAGGATCTAATCAAATAGCGGCACGAAAAAGAGGGACTAATCGCGTAAATATCCCTTCACCGCAGAAACGCGCGGATCCTGAGGATACTGGATCGGGTCAAATCAAATAAGGCCTATACGGCATCGTTTTGAGGCCATTTAATCAGACCTCAAACGACGTCGTTTCACACGATTTATAAAGATAAATAAAACCTTAAAAAATCAAACACTCGGTCATTTTCTTTGAAACCAAAACCCCAGCCCCATTTTATCACTTTCTTAGCCGAACCAAAAGGAGCCTCCGTCTGACCACTATACCGCCATGGCAATTGACGACTAGTGACGGATTCAAGCATATTTGAACACTCCTTTTAAAATCAGACTCGAATGCTTCAATATTTTCAACCTTGAAGACCCTCTTTGCTTCGACCTCAATGAAGAAAGTAGCGCTCTGACGGTTCATTTTGTAAAGCTAAACCTCTTCTTTTTCTCTTGATTTTCACATGAACAAGAAAAAACAAAGATTCAAAAGGAGAAAGAGAAAAAAACGAAAGAAAAAATATTATCAAAATTTAAGAATCACCTTTCAAAAACTGGTTTCGATTGCTTGTCTCTTTGTATTCAGTATGTGTGCGTAAAAAAAAACCTCCTTCTACAGTACACAATCGGCCTCTTTTTATAGCCGAATAAAAATTGTAAATTTAAAATAAAATACAAATTTTCATTTTTCTACTATTGCTTTGCTGTATTCTGTTACTCTTTTCTTCTCGCAGGTTCGACATCATACAGAGAGGCAGACGTGGCAATGACGCGTTGGAGACCCTTGCTGAGGAGGCTGCGGCGTTGGTCCTAGGGTTTCAATTTCTGAAACCGAAATTTGGCCATCTGGGCCGTTTTAGGATTGGGCCATTAGGTTAGGGCTATTAGTTTGGGTTTTATTGTAAAATGGGTTTTTAAAATTTGGGCTTCAATTTGTATTTGGATTAAATGTAAAATCTGGTATTTAATTGGGCCAAAAATGGGCTTGTTGTAATTGATGGACTTTAGACCTTTTATTGTTTTTTTAATTTTGGTTTTTAATTTAATTTTTGAATTTATTTATTTGCTGTAAATAATCCTAAGGGTCCGGACAAAATAGGCCTTCTACAGTAGGCATGAGGGTTTGGATTTAATTTTAAGCAATTCTATTCTTTACCCTCAATTATCACAAGAGAACTTTGAAAGGGTATGTATACAATAATACGGCCCAGACTCAAAAGCGGATTGAATTTGATTCAATTTAAATTGATTTAAAAAATTAAAAGTTTAAATTTAAGTAATTTTGAACTCTAAAAAATTTAAATCTAAAAACTTCAAACACAAAATACTTTCATTTAAGAAAGCTCGAACCTAATTATTTAACCCAAAATTGATCTAATTCAAATTAAAAATATTCAATTTTTAACTAGATAAAAAAGAGAAATATAATATATAATAATACTAAAATAAAATAAAATGAAAAAATTACAATAATTGAATTTAGGGTAAACTACATTGATAGTCATCCAACTATAAAATTTTTTTATTTTAGCACCCAAAATAAAAAGTTTACAACTTAAGCACTCACATTACATAGTTCAGTCAGTTGGTCATCCCGTTAAAATCACAAACAGAAAGTTGACGTTGCAGTTAAAAAAATGATATAATGATAAGTTTAGCCCTCAACTTTTACATATTAAATTAATTTAGTCATAATTTTAAAAAATTAACCTTCAACATTTATAAATGGTCTCAATTTTGATCCTTATTCTAAAAAATAAAAATAAAAAACATAAATATTTTCAAAAATATAATAATAAAATTTAAAAATACATAAAAATAAAAAATATTGTTAACAGGAAATATTAATATATATAAAATAGATAAATATTTTAAAAAGTATAATAATAAAATAAATATTAATATAATATTAAATAAATAAAATCCCCAACCACCATCCCTCCGCTTGTCATGTAAATGTCAACATGTCAAAGTTACATATTAGTCACTCTAAGTATTCACATTCAGACTTATTATCATGTCAAATTTATAGTTAGTATAATCACTAAAATACATATTTACTAATTTCTAATTACTAGTAGAGAGGGAGAGCGAGAAGGATGATGGTGGGGGAGGTCCGCGGTAAGGGAGGGGGGGAGGGGTGGAGGTGCGCAATTTATAATTTTATTTATACCTCAAATTATAAGAGTTTAAAATAAATAAAGGTGAGTATTTTGTATATTGGTAATGTATTTTTTTTATTTCTTAAATAACTTCAAAAAATTGACCTGTGTTTTTTTTTAAATATTTTTTTAACATTTTATTATATCTTTATGGGATACTTATTAATCATCTAACTTCTATTTACGAAATTTAAAAACTCTACTAATAGTGTACTAAGTATTTTCTCAATAAATAATTACTCCTAATTAAAAATTTAATATATAAGTAAATAAAACTCTATAAACACTTAGGTGATGCGTTGATTGTGTTGAAACCAATCGAAAGGGAATATAAATGCAAACATTACATGGTAAATAAGTGTTTAAATTGAATAAAATCTCGTCTAGATGGGTAGTTGTGCAACTACAATTTCAACCATCCTTCTTTCTTTTATTTCAACATGACTAAGTAATCCCTCCCTACTTCCTATAAACCTCACTTCACTCTCCCTTACTTGCAAACAAATCAAAATAGTTTACTCACTCGACAACATAGCAAGCCTTCAATGTGCCGAGAATTGTAAATTTATGAATTTAGTTAGTACAATCACTATAAAATCTTTAAATTATATCTTGATCATAACTCTTTAAATGGTATGCGATAAAAAAGAATATTCACCGATTAAACTTTCATAAACATCAATTTTAACAAAATAAATAAATTATAGTAATACTTCTCTCAAATAATTTTGCTTCACCTAATCTCTTCATCAATCATAGTATCAAAATTTGTTACTTAATATCCTTAAAAAGATGCATGCAAATAATCATTGTAATTAAGTAAAAACATTGGCAATAAAATAAACAAGTTCCACGGTGTACCAATATATTTAATGAAAAGTAAACCCAAAATCTTCATCATCAACATCATTCATCTTGTTCATCACCTTCCTCTTTATACATCTGCTACAATTTCTCTGATTTACACTTGTTTTTTTTGTGTAGTTTCTTTGCACCATTATCCAAAACTACTTATTTCCATTTTCACCTTCTTTTGGGGTTTTTTTCCCCTTTCTAAAATACCCCCAATTAAAATATAAAAGCTCCCATCCTAAACCTAATGTCTTCTGCAATGAAGAAAAATATGCAAAGATACAGGGAAAAAAAGGCACAACACAAACAATAATCCCCACCCCATACCACAACATCAAGGGTATGTTTAGTATAGTGAAATGAACATTAGCAATAGGAAAATTGAAGGGTAAAAGAATGGAATAATGGAAAATTTTATATATTTCTTTCTTAGGTATGCTTCATAGTAAAATGAAAAATTGAAAGAAAAAAGTATTTTTTCTACCCATTCCATAATAAAGTTGAAAATGTGAGGAAAAATATATATTTAAAAATGTATAATTTTGAACTAACATATACCTCTCTCTATCATTTTCTCTCCTCTCATCATTCCAATTTATAAGTATTGATTTTTGTGCATTAAAATGAAAATAATTATCTATCTTATTTCCTTTCCTTTTACTTCTCTTCCCTACTAAGCACATTCTAAAACGGATTTGATACTAAACACAAGTTTTGATCATTTTATACATATAATTTTGGTAATTTTCTTTAAATATAACTTTTAAAATTTTGTATATATTTTTAATTTTAAGTTTATACATTTTAAAAATTTTCAAGTGATAATGTGGTACAATCTAAGAGTGTCATATCATCTCATCTTAACAACATTATAAAAATGGACTAAAATACTTACAAAATCAAGTTCAAGACCGATCTAGACTGTAAGACCCAATTTATGCCCGGGCCCAATTGAACATATATTAACCAAAATTAAATAAACCAAAATTAACCAATAAAACCCAATAAAAAACTAATGTCCATTTACAATCTATTAATTAAATTCCCCAGACCTAAAATCCAAGCCTAAATCTTAACCCAAAACCTACGAGCCCAACAGAGCCCAATACTGAATAGGCCCAAATGGCCCAAGTTTCTGATATCTCCAGAAACCCTAGAGGGTTCTAAAATCAGCCAGTGCCGCAACACTGCCCCACTTCCACACGTGCGTCACCCCACGCTCTTCAGCAAGGGTTTTCAGTGCGTCATGGCCACGTCCGCAATTTCCCCACACAATAGCGAACCTGCGAGAAGAAAATAACAACAGCAAAACAGAAAAGCCAGTAGAGAAAAAACAGAAATTGGAAAATTGGATTTTAAGATTTGATTTTTTTCATTTTGTTCTGGCTATATAAAGCCGTTTTAACAAGGTGAGATCCAATTTTTTTTTTGGATACCAAAGGAATAAAAAAAAGGTGATTTCATTTGTTCTTCGATTTAAAGTTTCTATTTTTGATTCTTACTTTGGGTACATATACGAAAATAAAACGGAAATGAAAAGGCTTACTGCGGCAATGTTTCTCGTCTTCTTCGTCGCAATCGAGGTTTAGATGAGAACAGTTGGTCGAAGAACGCGGCGGAATGGTACTTATAAAAGCGAATCAAACCATCGGATACTACTACTCGCCGTTCGCGGTGGCGTTTTAGTGGTCAACAGAAAGTTTTTTTGATTGCGGCTGAGAACGAAAAAAAATGGGGGGCTAGGGTTTGGTTTGGAATAATGCTTAATTTATTTTTAATCTGGTTTAGTTCATTTAGGAAACGGCGTCGTTTTGGCTCATTTTAATAGCCTTAAACGACGTCGGGGATATTTTTGTGTTTGGTCCTTCTTTGTTGCAGTGCCTTTTCGATTAAATCTATTAAATATTTCTGTTTTTTTAATCGATCTCTGTAATTTATGCCTAATGTCAATTTAATCCAATCCGTGTGCTGTGTTTTAATTTCGTAATATTTGCTAGTTCGATCCTTTGTTATTTATATGAAGTGCAATCTGATCCTCTATTTTGTTTAAATGATTTTGTTTATTTATAAATTAGCCCTCTAATCATATTTTTATTTCAATTAAGCCTTAATTTTTATTTTTAATTAACTTTTATAGTATTAAAAGCTATTTTATAGTATTAAATTTAGCTATTACCAAAGTTTTTTAATAAAATCGTTTTGGAAATTGAATTTATAACGTCTTAATTTGTATTATTTTTCATTTAAATGTATTTTGTTCCTTGTATTACAATTATGTGTTATTATTATTGATTCTCCCATTATTTTATGTGTATATTTTCCTTAAACCTATCAATGAATAAATTTAGTTTCTTTTAAAATTGCTTATATATATATATATATATGTGTTTTTCTATTTTAAATTTAGTGTATATAATTTATTAACTTGAAAGATCATATTTTATTGTATTTTTAATTTATTTCACACATTTTAATATATTGATTACCTATATACTTTATTGTATATTTGTGCGTAAAATTTTATCTATAATTTCGTTCATTCTTATAATGTTGAGTTCAGTATATTACTTCGTGCTTAATGCTATGCTTGTGCTATTCGTTATTGTTTTATATCTCAAATTCTAATGTATTTGAGCCTTTACTAAATGTTTCATTTTTATTACGTGTATACCAAATAAAATGCATTTTTAGTCAATTTTTAAATTGCATATTTGGAAAATTTTCAAAATAAGGCAATATTTGTGTGTTTGGAAATTTGAGGAATCGTGCACTATCGTATTGAGTTTTGGTTTTTCGTTTGACCAAATAACCGAATATCCTTTTAAAATCTTGTCCATGTTTTCAAAATAAGGCAATATTTGTGTGTTTGGAAATTCAAGGAATTGTGCCCTATCATGCTGTGTTTCGGTTTTCCGTTTGACCAAATAACCAAATATCCTTTTAAAATTTTGTCCATGTTTTCAAAATAAGGTAATATTTCGTGTTTGAAAACTCGAGGAATCGTGTCCTATCGTGCTGAATTTTGGTTTTTTCGTTTCTCCAAATAATTGAATATCCCTATAAAAATCTCAATGCATGAACTTTGGAAATCATGAGAGGATCTTGGCATCTAAGGTTTGAAACGTCATATCCTATCGTGCTGGATGTGATATTTATTCTTTCGGAACAAGAGAATCTCAATGTCCCATTTGAGTTATTTCAATTTTTTTAAAATGGAATTATATTTTAAAATCATTTCAAATTTTTGGCATTAGGAAATTAATTAATCAATTAGGTACCGATTTTGGGTGTTGCGAGGGTGCTAATCCTTCCTCATGCGTAACCGACTCCAGAACCCATTTTTTTGGAATTCGTAGACCAAAATTAATTTCTTTTAAAATAAAACAAAATGTTTTATAGGTGACCCGATCACACCTAAACAAAAATGATTGGTAGTGACTCCCATATTTCTTTTAAAGTCGATCCTCGTTTTTTCAAACTCGAAAAAAATGGTTTCGACAGCTTGGCGACTCCGCTGGGGACTGGTTGAGAGTCAGGCCATAGATTGATTAATTTTTGTCCTTTTGATTGAAAATTTGGAAAATTATTTTGAAAAATCATGTTTCTTTTAATGCATTTTTGGTGCTATGATTGCAATAATATCGAGGTTCATAAAATACTTTGGCATTGCATTGCATGATCATTGTGGTCACACCTTTAAGTGAGAGTAAGAAGCTATGCTTTCGTGAGGTTTTCACCTCCACATGGGCTAGTGGATTACTTCCGGGATACATCCGTACCTATGTCTTCGTGAGATTTTCATCTCCGCATGGCCATAGGGAAATGTATTCCCCTGAACCGAACTCGATCCATATGAACCTATAATGGGTGAGGACTCGTTAAAACCAAACCACATATAGTGAACCCTAAGAGCTAACCCTAGGTAAAGCCATGCCGAACCTCAGTGGTCACACGATTAGGTACTTTATTCTGTTGTTTATTTTTCTTGTGATAACGTGTTTCTTTTGTTTTGACTGCATTGCATTTCATCATCATAGAAAGAAGGTGTTGATTCATATTCGATTGCTAAATAAAAGAGTTTGTCATAAGGAAATGGATTGCTTGATAAAGTGGATTATAATACGGTCGTTTGAATATAGTCCAAATAAACAATGAGAGAAGGCTAATGGTCCGCAGAAGAATACAAGACTTTACCCGAGGATTCAAGCCGACAAAGACTATTCAAGAGCCGTCACATCTCGACTTTCTTAAAGAAGCTTGTGAGCATCACGGGGGATAGGTGAGTGAAGAGTCGTGGCCTGGATCAAACAACAAGGAGCTAGAAGAGGCATCTATTGAGAAAGTTCATGGGACACGACCATAACATCCGGATACGAAGAAAAAAATTGGTGTCTTCACCTGGACTATGAGGACAAAGCCACATATGTAATCCGTTTTATGTAAAGGAATTTATTTTCTAGAAAAGTTCTTCTAATGGAATTGAATTCAGAATCAACGCCTCTCTTTATTTTTGCATTCATTCCATGTATTTGCATTGCATTTCATGCATTTGCATTTGCATTACATCGCATCATATGCATTAAAATTTGTAGAAAGGCTCTGATTAGTTAAAAATTATTTTAGTTAACCCAGAAGACTTGGAACAAAGGTTGGAGAGATTAGAGCAAAGACAAACACTGATGCAAGAGCAGTTGGCCAAAATTCAACAGGATATGCGAGATCAAATGAATATGATGTGCCAGTTAACCCAATTATTAGTCGGAGGGCTTGAAAAAATGAAAGGCCCAGTGGTCAACAATGAGGATGATAATGAAGTCTTCATTTATCCTCCAAGTTTTACTCCAATAGGTGTCTCGGCCCAACCAGACGTGCCTCCGCAAGGGGCACCTGTCATTATCAAACTCTAATTTCAGATTGATACCTCGGCACTTTTAAACTTCCCAATGGGCTTAGGTTTTAACCCGGAGGATGATCGAGCCAAACCATTTGTTCTGGTAGAAATAAGAGAAATGGGAAAGTGGACTTCAAGGGCCCCGAAGAAGAAAGAAAGGGAAGTGAATAGTATGAATAGGTATAACAAGGGTCACCTGGAGCTGATCACAGTGGGCCAGCCAATGACTGTAGTTACCAGTCATTAGGTCTCCCCAAGGCAAGAACCCGATCCAAGATAGAACTTAGAAAAACCCTAGTTTGCACCCATCCCAATCACGTATAGGGAGTTGTACCAAATTTTGTTTGAAGCATATGTTGTATCCTCTTTTTACGTGGAACCAATACAGCCTCCATACCCTAAATGGTACGATGTGAATGCCTAATGTGAATACCATGCAGGAATTACGGGGCACTCGATGGAAAATTTCACCGCTTTCAAGAAATTAGTCGAAAGATTCATCAAAATGGGTATTGTAAAATTCGATGATCCCTCTGGTGCAGAAAATCTGATACCCAATCTTTCTGTTAAAGGGGTAAACATTGTAAGTTCCATGATAGATAGGGGCAGGAGATCCAAGAATGCATTGAGCTTAGGGCCCTAGCGCAAGGCCTGATCGATATCAAATTTAAGAGATCAAAGTCCCGATGGGAACGTTGGGGAATCTAAACATTAACAACATATTCAAAAAGGGAATCAAGGAATAGATGTTTCCAAGCTTCTGCCTTTATGTACTTCGAAAGATTTTAAACAATGGGATCGTGGAAGGGATCCCTATATTTTTTAAGGTTAATCTAGAGTAATATTCAAAACACGCTTATTGCTTTCAACCTAGAAATAATAAGAGTCATTTTGTGAAATAGGCTTGTGTTTAGAATCTTTATTTCAATAAAATGCATCTTTTTGAGCAAATATTTTTCCATCTTTCTATTTATAGATTCTTTTGTACTTTGGATTTCTATTCAAATATTATTTCATTCTTTATTCATGATCATACCATACAAATAATCATCCTTACAAACATTTATTCTTTGGATTTTTTTTGCCTTCGTACCTAGGTACCCAGATATCAATGACATGAGCGACGTTATTATTGACTCCCTTTTTGAATGAGATATGGGTCTAAAGGATTTAAGGACTTTGAAGATGATAGAGATTGTAGCCTATCTTTTGATTTGTTAAGGATGGTAGAACAAGATGAGAATAGGCTCTACCTTGCAAAGGGTCATTGGACGTCGCAAGCTTAGGAAAGGGGCAAAGATCGAAGCCTAACTAACCACAAAAATAAGGCGAGACATTATTGAGCCACTTTCGAGAATTCGAAGATATTTTCACACGATCATATTGAGGCATGCCGGGCTACTGAAGCGTGGGTATGCTATTAAGATTGGTGTTTAAAGAACCCATGATAATGGTTCTACAATAGTCAGGCTAATCATGAGGTTTAGGTACTGCTGGTCCACTAAAAAGGGAGGTTGCATCAGTTATGCCGTGAATGTCAGATGGATGAATACAAAACTTACACGCCTCTTCTATTTCTTTCAGATTCCCTATATGTGGGGCAGGGACGTTATCAAGCCAATCTCCTCAAAAGCTTTTAGCCAACATCGGTTCATATTCATGGTCGTTGGTTACTTCACTAAGAGGGTAAAGGTTGCTTCCTATACCAATCTTACAAAGTCGACAGTTATCAAATCCCAATCTCAATGCCAAAAAAAAAAATCAGATGCCAACAAAGAATGCCAGAAAGGATCATGTTTAACAATGCATAATTGCATAATGTCAAAGATTTATAGTCTATTCAAAGATCAAACGTCATATCAATGCAGCAAAGGCAGCCAAAAACCATTCAAATTTAAAAAAAAGAGGACTGAGATTTGTAAAGGTTGGCATAGAGAAGTTACCATTTACCCTCTATGCTTCTTGAATGTTGGCCAGGGCCTTCACCGGGGCAACATCTTTCTCATTGGGATATGTAAGGGAAACAATTGTTGGAAGTTAAGATTCTTTTTCTCCAAGCTTTGATTAAATTGGATGAATCAGAATGTCTCTAGTAAGATTGATTGAAAGTATTCATCATGGTCGAATGTACCAAAAATGGATGATACAGGCTTATGATAAAAAGGTTCGCTCAAGAGAATTTCAGGATGGGGACCTGGCATTAAGAAGGATTCTTCTCATCCAAAAGGACTTCAGATGTAAATGCCAAATTTGGAAAAACCTTATGTAGTGAAGAAGGCTTGTTCTGAAAGATCATTAACTTTGACTAAGATGGATGGCAAGGACATGCTTAAGCCGGTGAATTTAGATTTCTGTCTAAAAGGAGAGGCCAAGGTGAAAACCCACAAAAGGGCACTTTGAGACCAAAAAAAAAAAAGAAAAGAAAAAAATTCAATCAAAAAGAAGAAAGAAAAGGAGGCCAAGGCAAAAACCCGCAAATGGCGCCTTGAGACCAAAGGGGTTTTGAGTTGAAAACCTAAAAAGGCAGCTCAAATTTTGATCGAAAGTAAGACATACAGTAGTCTTGCTATACTTGAATTAACAATGAAGAAGTATGCTACGTCTTGGGGCATCGACAAAGTACTACGGATCCCCTAAACACATATTGAGCTTAAAATGGTCCTCAAAAAGTTTGAACAGAGAAGTTCAGGCTGCTATATTTGGGGCACCTAATTTCCATTTTATCCATTTCAAATTTGTTATTTGGATTATCTTATTCTTTTCAAAGAATGCTCCCAATAACATTTCTTTACATTTGATATCTTGAATTAACTTATTTGTTTCGAGCTATGCTCCTAATTAATTTCCTTCATGTCCATGGTTATGATATTTTTAGGTATTTTGCATTGAAATAACGATTAGTGGACTAATAATATTTTTATGAAAGAAGTTTCGCATATTACTCTGAAATCTTCTAAATAATACGAGAACCTAAAATAGGACTTTTTTTAAAACTCACCAAGTTTAAAGAAGAGTCTAAACCGAGACTATCTCTTCGGATTTTTGTCAAAAATGGTGGTTGAACAAAATGACAAGATATTGTGTCGGTGATACAATCTTGACGAAAAATGGGCAATGTTAACCCAAGTGTAAAAGAGGAATCATTCGCGAGAAAAAATGATATTTTGCATCCATGCAAATATCATGCATACACATTTGGTTAGGTCACCTGGGGAGCGATCAGTTAATTTGAACAAGTTACAGTCCTCTACCCTTGAGTTGCAGTGGGATAGATTGAAGATGAAACAAACCCTATATTTCTGAATTACAAGGGGGTGGATTAAAGTTGATACAGATCTTATACCTTTGAATAGCAATGGGATGGATTGAAGAAGAAACAAATCCTATATTTTGAAGTTGCAATGAGATGGATGGGAAAAGATTCAGATCGTGTACCCCTAAGTCACAATGAGATGAACCCTGAAGTTATAGTGAGGCAAATCTTTTGAACAAAATATAATTATTTTCACGGGTTTTCTGTTGAGAATACTAGTCGAACAAGATAACAGCACAATACGTCAGTGATAAAGCCCTGATAAACAATAAATGATGACACTTGAAATAGGGATCATTCTCATAACATTTTCGCATTTATATATCATAGCATGTCTAAATAGGAGCATTTGACTCATTTCAATCATGGCATCCTAATTATTAGGCATAAGCATGTACCCATTCTACAGGTTATGTCCTCAAGAGGACATTGTAGTAAGCTAGATTGAAGATATTAGTCTGGTCTCTCTGAGTTTGTAGTAGAGCAGACTAAAAATAGCAGATCTGGCATTCGTGAAATTCTGAAGCGGATCGAAGACATCGATCTTGTCTCACCGAGTTTGCGATGGAGCGATTGAAGATAGCGAGATCTAGCATTCACGAAGTTGCAGGAGCGGATCGAAGACATCGATCTTGTCTCCACGAGTTTACTGATGGAGAGATTGAAGATAGCAGATCCGCATTCCTGAAGTTGCAAGAAGTAGATCGAAGACATCAGATCTTAACTCCCTGAGTTTGCAGTAGAGCAAATTGAAGATAGTAGATCTGGCATTCCTGAAGTTGCAGGAGCAGATCAAAGACATCAGATCTTGTCTCCCTTAGTTTGCAGTGGAGCAGATTGAAGATAGCAGATCTGGCATTCTTGAAGTTGCAGGAGCAGATCAAAGATATCAGATCTTGTCTCCCTAAATTTGCAGTAGAGCAGATTGAAGATAGCAGATTTGGCATTCCTGAGGCTGTAGGAAGCAGATCGAAGACATCAGATCTTTAGCATTCCTGAAGATGTAGGAAGCAGATCGAAGACATCAGATCTTGTTTCCCTAAGTTTGCAGTGGAGCAGATTGAAGATAGCAGATTTGGCATTCCTAAAATTGCAAGAAGCAAATCGAGGACATCAGATCTTGTCTCCCTGAGTTTGTAGTGAAGTAGATTGAAGATAGCAGATTTGGCATTTCTGAAGTTGTAGGAAGCAGATTGAAGACATCAGATCTTGTCTCCCTGAGTTTGTAGTGGAATAGATTGAAGATAGCAGACTTGGCATTCCTAAAGTTGCGGGAAGCAGATTGAAGACATTAGATCTTGTCTCCCTGAGTTTGTAGTGGAGCAGATTGAAGATAGAAGATCTGCAATTCCTAAAGTTGCAGGAAGCAGATCGAAGACATCAAATCTTGTCTCCCTGAGTTTGCAGTGGAGCAGATTGAAGATAGCAGATTTGGCATTCCTGAAGTTGCAGGAAGCAGATCGAAGATATCGAATCTTATTTCCCTGAAGTTGTAGTGGAACAGATTGATCTCCCTGAAGTTGTAGTGGAGCAAACTGAAGACAGTTAATCTTATCTCCCTGAATTTGCAGTGGAGCAGATTAAAATGACCAATCTTATACCTCTAAAGTTGTAGTAGATTGAATTTACCATAGAAAGTTTCATCTCCTTCAAGTTGCAGTGGAGTAGATTGAAGATAGTAAATCTTATCTCCCCGAAGTTGCGGCGGAGCAGATTAAAGCTACAAGTTTAATCCCTTGAATTGGGTCGAAGCACTAGTTCTCATGCCCCTGAAGATGTAGTGGGATGGAACAAAGCTACCCGAAGAAGAAAAGCACTGAAAGAGGCACGACCGGACAAAATTGGCCTTTTTTGAAGTCTTTGCTCTATTCTCGTTACACGACAATGAGCAAAGAGAGGTAGCTGTAAGACCCAATTTATGCCCGGGCCCAATTGAACATATATTAACCAAAATTAACCAATAAAACCCAATAAAAAATTAATGTCCATTTACAACCTATTAATTAAATTCCCAAACCTAAAATCCAAGCCCAAATCTTAACCCAAAACCTACGGGTCCAACAGAGCCTAATGCTGAATAGGCCCAAATAGCCCAAGTTTCTGATAACTTCAGAAACCCTAGAGGGTTCTGGAATCACCACGTGCAACACTACCCTGTTCCACACGTCGTCACCCCACACTCCTCAAAAAGGTTTCCGGTCGTCATGGCCACGTCATAGCTTCCCCACACAATGAACTGCGAGAAGAAAATAACAATAGCAAAATAAAAAAGCCAGCAGAGAAAAAAAGAAATTGGAAAATTGGATTTTAAGATTTGATTTTTTCTTCATTTTGTTCTGGCTATATAAAGCTAATTTTTTTTTAACAAGGTGAGATCCATTTTTTTTTTGGATACGAAAGTATACAGAATACAAAGGAAGAAAAAAAAAGGTGATTTCATTTGTTCTTTGATTTAAAGTTTCTGTTTTTCTTTCTTACTTTGAGTACATTTACGAAAATAAAACGGAAAAGAAATGGTTTACAGCGGCAATGTTTCTCATCTTCTCCGTCGTAATCGGGGTTTAGATGAGAATAGTCGGTTGGAGAACGCGGCAAAACGGTACTTATAAAAGTGAATCAAACCATCGGATACTACTACTCGCCGTTCGCGGTGGCGTTTTAGTGGTTAACAGAAAGTTTTTTTGATTGCGGCTGAGAACGAAACAAAAGAGGGGGCTAGGGTTTGGTTTGGAATAATGTTTAATTTGTTTTTAATCTGGTTTAGTTCATTTAGGAAACGACGTCGTTTTGGCTCATTTTAATAGCCTTAAACGACGTCGTGTGATACAACCCGATGGCCCAATCTATATATGGCTAAGATCCGCGTGTTTTGATCTTCGGGGATATTTGTGTGTTTGGTTCTTCTTTGTTGCAATGCCTTTTCGATTAGATCTATTAAATATTTCTATTTTTTTAATCGATCTCTGTAATTTATGCTATATGTCGATTTAATCCAATCCGTGTGCTGCGTTTTAATTTTGTAATATTTGCTAGTTCGATCCTTTGTTATTTATACGAAGTACAATCTGATCCTCTATTTTGTTTAAATGGTTTTTTTATTTATAAATTAGCCATGTAATCATATTTTTATTTCAATTAAGCCTTAATTTTTGTTTTTAATTCTCATAACTTTTATAGTATTAATTTTAGCTATTATCAAAGTTTTTTAATAAAATCGTTTTGAAAATTGAATTTATAACGTCTTAATTTGTTTTACTTTTCATTTAAATGTATTTTATTCCTTGTATTACAATTATGTGTTATTATTATTGATTCTCACATTATTTTATGTGTATATTTTTCCTTAAACCTATCTATGTATAAATTTAGTTTCTTTTAAAATTGCTTATATATATATATATATATATATATTTTTCTATTTTAAATTTAGTGTATATAATTTATTAATTTGAAAGATCATATTTTATTGTATTTTTAATTTATTTCACACATTTTTAATATATTGATTACCTATATACTTGATTGTATATTTGTGTGTAAATTTTTATCATAATTACGTTCATTCTTATAATGTTGAGTTCATATATTACTTACGTGCTTAATGCTATGCTTGTGCTATTTGTTATTGTTTTATATCTCAAATTCTAATGTATTCGAGCCTTTACTAAATGTTTCATTTTTATTACGTGTATACCAAATAAATTGCATTTTTAGTCAATTTTTAAATTGCGTATTTGGAAAATTTTCAAAATAAGGCAATATTTGTGTGTTTGAAAATTCGAGGAATTGTGCCCTATCGTGCTGGGTTTTGGTTTTCCGTTTGACCAAATAACTGAATATCCTTTTAAAATCTTATCCACGTTTTCAAAATAAGGCAATATTTGTGTGTTTGGAAATTCGAGGAATCGTGCCCTATCGTGCTGAGTTTCGGTTTTTCGTTTGACCAAATAACCAAATATCATTTTAAAATTTTGTCTATGTTTTCAGAATAAGGCAATATTTCGTGTTTGGAAACTCGAGGAATCGTGTCCTATCGTGCTGGATTTTGGTTTTTTCGTTTCTCCAAATAATTGAATATCTTTATAAAAATCTCAATGCATGAACTTTTGAAATCATGAGAGGATCTCGGCATCGAAGGTTTGAAACATCATATCCTATCGTGCTGGATGTGATATTTTATTCCTTTGGAACAAGAGAATCTCAATATTCCATTTGAGTTATTTCAATTTTTTTTAAATGGAATTATATTTTAAAATCATTTCAAATTTTTGGCATTAGGACATTAGTTAATCAATTAGGTACTAATTTTGGGCGTTGCGAGGGTGCTAATCCTTCCTCGTGCGTAACCGACTCCCGAACCGTTTTTTTTGAAATTCGTAGACCAAAATTAATTTCTTTTAAAATAAAACAAAATGTTTTATAGGTGACCCGATCACACCTAAATAAAAAGAATTGGTGGCGACTCCCATATTTCTTTTAAAGTCGATCCCTGTTTTTTCAAACTAAAAAAAAATAGTTTCGACATGGACCAAAAAAAAAAAGTCCTGAGATTAAACTAAGAAAAGATGCCAAATGTTTTATCCCTTAGCTGAAGGTGGCAACTATAGTGAGAACTTTTAAAATGGGAATAATGAGAATCAAAATGATCTTAGCCATTAAATTAAAATAATTGGTTCTAATCCTTAGATTTTGTGTTTGTCTTATCTTATTAAAATAAAACCAACAACATCTAATCTTTCTCCTTTTTTTTTTCTTTTTACTGTGGAATTAAAGTATCAATGTTAAAAAAAATGGATAATCTTTACTTTTAAATCTAACTTTTTTTCAAAAAAATTGGAATGGAAAGCAAGATATTAGAATTTTAAAATTAATCAATTTGTATATTAGGTATTTTTTTCTTGATTGACAAAATTGGTTGACTATTTCATTCTAAAAAATGTTTTTTCCTTGGTTGAGTAAAAAGTGAAAACTTGGAATAGACCAAGAAAAAAATCTAAACTTTTTTAGAATGAAATGGTCGATCAAGTTTTTTCAATTAAGAAAACAAATACCTGATATCCAAATTGATTAATCTTAATAACATTAAAATCTCTTGCTTTCCCTTCTATTTTTTCTCAAGCAAAATCTAAAAGTAAAGATTATCCAAAAAAATTTACCCTAAGACTTTAATTACATAGTGAAAAGAAAAAAGAAGAGAAAGACTAAATGTTGCTGGCTTCATGTTAATAAGTTAAATATAAAATTTAAGGCTTAGAAGCATTTATTTTGATATAAAGACTAAGATTGTAATAGCCCATTTTTCCCTGGCCCATAAAATAGATAAAAAATGTCCTTAAGCAGTCCAGATTACAAAGCCCAAAATTAAACCTTCAGACCCACTACCCATCAGACTTAAAACCCAAACAAACCCTAGACCCAATTACACTTTTAGCCCAAATACTAAAAAACTGACCCAACAAATTCTACAACCTAAAAGGCCCACTGCCTAGGCAAGTTTTAGTAAGCCTAGGGTTCTTTGAAACCCTAGGCGCCGCAAGCAGCAGGATCCCAACAGCCGCGCCGTAAGCCTTGCGCCCAAGCCAACAATCGCGCCGCAGTCGACTCATCGCGCTAGCATCGAGCTTTCGATCGCACCAGGATCTGGGCCGAATCACGCCATCATCGCCCGAGATCTCCGCCTTCAACTTGTAAAAGAAGAAAGAAATCGCAGCAGAAATGGAAAACAGTGACAAATTTTTCTATTTTCCTTTTATTTTGTTTCTTTCGGGGCTATAAAAACCCCCCAAAACTTGTAAACAAGGGGGGATAGACACGAAATACATTCACAAAAAGGCAGAGAAAACAAACAGAATACAAAAAATACATTCAAATACAGAAAAAAAAGGCCATTTCAGAGGTGATTTTTCATTATTTTTCTATATTATTTTTTTTATTTTCGATGTATTGGTGCATGTAAATATACTGTAAAAAGGAGATAAATAAAAAGGGCAAAATTTCATACCTGTGAACCGCCGTTAATGGAGGCGCGTGAAGCGCGTGGCGGTGGACCAAAGGGTGTGGTCAGAGCCGAGGCGAGAGCATGGAGAGAGTTTTCCAAAGTTTTTTTTTTAAACTGAGAACAAATGATTTTTTTCTCTGAAAATCGATTTTTATACGCCCAGGAAACGACGCCGTTTTGGTATGGTCAGTCAATGACCAAAACGATGCCGTTTAGCAGGCCAGATTCGCGCGTTGACCCTACCCGGGGAAGGATCCGTGCGTTTTTATTAAATGGCTTAATTTCCATTTCAGTCCTCTTGCATTTTTATTATTTTTAATTCTATTTAATTCAAAAATTTTATTTTAATTTGGCCCCAAATTTTGTATTCTGTTTCAATTGAATCCTCAAGCAGTCTAAAAGTAAAAATCGGAACGACGCCATTTTAAAAAGAGGCTTAATTGCCATATCAATCCCTAATATTTAACGTGCATTTTTTATTTAGTTCTTTTAACCTATTTTAATTACTATTTTAATCCTTGTTTCTTTATTTTTTTTCTTATTTTATATCATATTTAATTATTTTACCTTATTAAATATTTTATATTATTTCCTTTTATTTATTAACAGTAGAAAAAATATATATATATATATATATATATATATTTATGTGTATTTTTATATATATTTAATTATTATCATATATATTATTTTACTTGTAATAATTTATATATTATTATATATTTTATATTATTTATTATATTATATAGTATTATATACATTATATATATTTCTAAAACTTTATTTTATATATTTATTTATATTATCTAATCAATTTTATTTATATTGTTTATATAGTATATAATTTTATAATTAATGTACTACATATATATTTTATTATTTATTATTTTATGTTATTTTAATTATATATTATTTTCATATATTGGTTATTATATCATATATTTTTTTAAATTTTTTTATAAACATTGTATAGTATTATATTATATCATATTTTATTCTTATAAAATATATTTATATTGAAAACATGTTTTCCCAAATCAATTTTATTCACTAAGGAAAATAATTGAAAGAATCGAATTAACAATTAAATTTTTGTGAAAAACTCTTTGTAATTCTTTATGAAAATAAGTTAAAATTGAAATTTTTTACATAAAACTTTAAAACTTAGTTGATAAATCATATGATAGAAAACATTTATATCTTTTAAGAAAATTGAAATATCATTTTGGAAAATCCGTTTGCAATTGATATAGAAACTTGAATTTTGGAAATCACTTATTTGAAAACATTTAATAATTTTACTATTGAACTATTCTTGTTACCCGATGGTAAGATTTTTAAAACCATTGCGAGTTTTAGTTTAGAAAACTTTGAGCTCAATTATTAAATTAACCAAGTAATTTAAAAGCCATATTTTAAACATATTCAAAACATAAAATAATCCAAAACATAATTAGGCCTTATTACAAATCCATAAAATATGAAAACCAAATTAAAATAAAGTACCCAATTGGAAATTCATGTAAAACCAAATTTTATTGCATGGCCTCCTCGAGTTCATCCGGCTCCTCATCCGCAAACTCACGAATCACACGAAAAGATAAGGAGAAGGTGAGTCACCAAGACTAGATGCATATTCCCTCTCTAGGGTAAATACCACATATACACAAATTATAACAAAGCAACATATATGTATAATGCACCCAACCTAGCCATCCATAACTCCTTTTCTACCCGTGTGGTACCAAACCCTTGGTGGTGCCAAACCAACGGTGGCCGAAGTCACGATATAAATGTGATACCAAATCACTTTGGTGACCAAAGTCACGAATAATTGGGGCCAACCCACGTGTGATACCAAATCATGGCGGCGATCATATACCCACGGTGGTGTTAACCACGAGGACGAGTCGTATTGCCAAACCTCGGTTCCGAAGACACGAATGTGATACCAAATCTTGGTGGTGCCAAACCTTTGGTGACCGAAGTCACGAATCATCAAGTTGTGGGGCCAACCCCGTGTGATACCAAATTGGCGACGATTATCAAAAAACCCGGGTGGTATAACCACGGGGACGAGTGTATAGGTACCTCGGTGTATGTATACCAAATCATTGGTATCGATATCAATCTTTTCTCATCATCGTGCAATATGACATAATAATTCGTGTATGCGTTATGTCATGTATGCTTTAGACATATATCAAATATAAGTATAATTACCATCATAATCAGATAGACATAAAACAACATAATCATGCTAATCAACCTATATAACAGTAATTTTACCTACTAAGGGTATTTTTGTAATTTATCCACCAAGGGTATTTTCATAATTTACCCACCAAGGGTATTTTCGTAATTTACCCACTAAGGGTATTTTTATAATTTACCAACCAAGGGTATTTTTGTAATTTACCTACCTAGGTATTTTGTAATTTACCCACCAAGGGTATTTTCATAATTTACCCACCAAGGGTATTTTAAGTAACTTACCCACCAAGGGTATTTTCGTAATCTACCTACCAAGGGTATTTTAGTAATTTACCTACCAAGGGTATTTTGTAATTTACCCACCAAGGTATTTTCGTAATTTTGTACTGGAATGGCCTTTCTAAAGGTGCGATTGTAGCCTTGGCGACTCAACTACCATGTCTTCTTTGGATTGTTGGCCTTAATTTATAACACAAATCTATCCACGTATATAAGTTCCACCTAGTCTAGTTCACTATATACTATATCATCATACAATTTATTATTATATGACCCAAGTAGCCCCAACCCACAAGAATTGATTATTTACTAAATCTAGAGTAGAGAGTTACACACGATAGGATTACTCCTGTGCTAACGCCCACCAAGGTATGTTAACATGCTCTTTATATAGCTAGCTCTTCACCTTCATTCCTTGTATCTTTCCGATGTGGGATCCCTTCGTCGATGAGTTTAAATTTGAAACTCTTCCGTCCACTCATAAAATAAATACTCCTTGCTTCTCATGAGATTGAACCCGGGCTCCCTTATAACATAATCCACGCTGCTAGCCACTTTACCAACTAGCTCCTTGTGCCTCAAACCATGCATAATTAAATATAACCCTATGGCCAAGGTTATTCATTTAATAAAAATAATCAAAAAGGAATGCAAAGCGCTACAACTAAAACCTTGGACCTCCTTCCTTCCTTGTGGCGTCACTTTGCCACTACACCACACACACCACTTGTGTCATTTTCCTCCACATTTTATTCATAAGGCCTACCCGCCAACCTCCAAGGGTTTTTTTTTCACCTAAAACTAAAATTTTCCCAAAGCTAATATTTGATCCGGGACTTCATAGAAGCCCCTAACCTTCAAAATCACTTATCTAAAAGGTCCAACTTGCACTTAAGCCGATCTCCTATTCTCTAAAAATTTTAAACGCTACTCGCCTAAGGCCCATTGGGCTCAATCCTACTAGGCCTAATTTCGAGGATGTTACATGTTTAATTTATATTATTTATATTATATTTTATTTAAAATCATTATATACTATTCTTTTTACTTATGCATTGTTACATTGTTTATATCATATAAGTATGTAATTTTATTTATTTATTTATTATTAATCTTGCATGAAAATTTTCATATTTATTTAGTAATTTCTATTTTGATATTTATGGTTTTATGTATATATTTTATTTGTCCATATTCTTTCATTTATTCATTTATAATTGTCATTGTGTAGTTATTTATTAATTATTTTATGAATACGTGTTTTGCAAAATTATCATATTTTATCTAAAGGTTTTAAAATAAGGCAATGTTTTGTATTTAGAAATTAGAAATAGTGCCCAATCGTGCTGGGTTGTGATTTTTCGTTTGACTAAATAACTAAATACCCTTTTAATAAATTTCATAAATTATAAGATGACTTTAATTACGAGGGTTTGAAAAATGTTGTGTCCAATCGTGCTGGATGTGATGTTTATTGTAACATCCTAAACGTGGGTCTGCGCATTAAGGTGATAGTTTAATATGTTAAATTGAGATTCTAAGGATCGGTGACTTTTGATTAAATATGTAGATTAGGGTTTAAATTAGTGCTCGGGTATTTTAAAGTGATATATTGGGCTTTAAAAATATGGGTTAGGTGACTAATACATGGTGTTAGCTTATAATTTAAGTAGATAGTTAATTAAGTGACAAGTGGGCTTGTGGCCCAATAATTTGAGGAGCTTTAAGTGGGCATAAGGTGGCATCATAAGGGAGGAGTTTGGGCCTAGTATGGCACTTAGAGCCCAAATTTTAAGACGAAAATTAAGCACTTACAAGCCCTAGGAGTGGGACGGCACACTAGCTACAAAATAGAGATTTTAATTCTTTTATTTCTTGATAAATAAGAAGATAATGAAGAGAAAGATGAGGTTATTTTTTGAGAGATAAGGATTGGGTTATCGGTGAGATAAAGGCTATCGGAGAAGGGAAGAGTTGGTAGAAATTCCAACTCGTGTGTGGATGATATGCCAAAATTTCTCTATAAATAGGGAGTAGTATTCTTCAATTTTGGTATTCGAAACCATATTTTCTCTCATTCTGCTAGAAATTTCCAAGCCTTTCCTACAGTTTCTTTTTCTTTTCTAAAAGTGAATCCCATTTGATTCATACTCTCATCTCACATAGCCGAACCTACAAGGGAGGTTTACATTTCGAAGGTGCACCATAAGCCACATACTCCTTAGTAATTTGGTAAGTTTTGGGATTTTATTCTATGCGATTTCACTCTTTCTTTTCATTCAAATCTAACTTGAAACACTTATTTAAGGCATGTCGATTTTCCCTCTCTCGCTTTTAGTAGCGAATCTATCTCATTAAAAGTCTCTGTGCGATTTGGTGGAAAAGCCGAAGGTAGGAAGGTGACGTTGTCTTAGGGATTTTCGGGATTCGACAAATAAGGCTCGTTAGGGATAATAGGACGGTAACGGTGTGTAATACCTCCCACCATCTAGATCGCCTATTATTGTATGTTCATGTGTTTTTTATGTTTTGATAAATGCCAAAATCTCGGTTTATTGATGCAAGCCCATGGAGGGAAAAAGCGGATCCCCAGGTTAGTAAATAATCTGTTTAAATGTTATAAGTAAAATGCTTGTATGTGATTGCATGGGTTGGGTTGATGAAAGGAGAAAGTTATACGTTACATGTGTAGCGGCTAATGCCGTGAACTGTTATACGGGCTTCGGCCATTAAATGTTATACGGGCTTCGGCCATTATATGTTATAAGGGCTTTGGCCATCATATGTGAATGAGCAGCATGACTGCCATCATGGTGTGTAATGGTGTGGGTCGATTGTAGAAATCCCTAATGGTGTGAACGGTTGGTACGGGGGTGTGTAGCGGATGGAAACCTAAGCAAATGGGTTGGGCTTGCATATTAATTTTTATTATGTATATTAAACTGTTTATTCTATTTTATGGGGTTAAGGCCCAAATCTAATGGTGCATGAGGGTTACACACTGAGTCTCGCGACTCAACCTATTAAATTAATATTTCAGGTAGCATTTAGTGCATCGGACCGGGCTGGAGAGGAGCGTAAGGTGGCCATGCAAAAGAATATGTGGATCCGGCAAAAAAGACTCAAGTTAATTATTTTTATATTATGTTTTATTTAATGGATTTTAAACCTCGTTGTAATAAGGCCATGGGCCACTAGTTTATATCTTGTTTTATTATGGGATAAATTATTTTTAGTTATTCAAACATTTATTTTAATTAAACTAAGGCATGTAATTAAGTTTGGGTTTTATTCATAAAGGCATATTTTATATAAATTACATTTGGGCTTTCTGAAACACTATTTGTTTTACAAAAATTTCCTTAGTGACATACCAGATCCGGTCGTGGTGTTTGGGCCAGCTCTTCAAATCCGACATTGGAACCCTATTCTTTTCTCTCATTCTCTGTGCTGAATTTCGTAGCCTCTCCCTCTCTAATATTCTTCTCTTCAATTTCTTCAAAAGCCAAAACCTTTTCTCCATTCTTTTTCCCCTTGAGCCGATTTATCTAAAAAAAAAGCCGAAATCTCCATAGTTTTTCTTTATTCATCCTATTTGTAAGTTTTATTCTTCCGGCATTTAAATCTATATCTCTGGCATAGCCGAATCTTCAAGCCTTTCTTTGTTTTCTTTTCACTTTCCTTTTAAGCCAAAACCACATCAGTTCATCTTTTTTGGGATTTTTCATAAAAGCCGAAATTGTGAGATTTAGTCTCCTGAAGTTGCCGAATCTTCTTTAATGGAGTCTGCTTGTGCCAAAATATGAAGAAAACAATAGGTAAGTATTGATTTTGGGATTTCATTGTTCTTTCGGCTTTTCAAAGTCCTTAGCCGAATGGTTATTAGAAACTAATCTCTTATTTCACACTTCTTTTCGGCATTCTGGGATTTGAAGAAGGAGGCCAATCGCATAGATCTCTAAGTTATAGAATCGTGTTACTTTCGGGATTTCAAGGTAAGAGGATTTGTTTATTTATATCTATAAAATCGGGTAGAATACTAACCATGGCCGAATATAGGAGAGGTCAATTTTTGTAATTTTTTCAGCTTTTAAGCAAAGCTATAGATTGAGGATAATAGATCCGGATAGCAAGGACATCGACTAAGGATAGTAGATTTCACGATATCAGGTGTGTAATACTTCCCCACCATTTAGATCTCGCTCATTAAATGCACATTTATAAGTATTATATGTTGTGATAAATGCCGAAATCCCGGCATAAAGATGGAAGCCCAAAGAGGGTAAAAGCGAATCACCGGTCGGTGAATATTCGATGATATGTTATAAGTGTATTGATTTTTGTGATTGCATGGGGTGGGATTGATGGCGGGAGGAAGTTATCGTTATATGTGTAGCGGTGTGATCGATGTAGATACCGTGAATCGTTATCTGAACGGCCATTATATGTTATAAGGGCTTGACCATCATATGCGGATGAAGCGAGGCCATCAAGCGGTGTGGTCGATTGTAGAAATCCCCAATGGTGTGAGCGGTTATGCGGGGTGTGTGATGGAAACCTAAGCAAATGGGTTGGGCTTGCATATTAATTTTATTAGTATTTAACTGTTTATTCTATTTTATGGGGTTAAGGCCCAAATCTAATGGTGCATGAGGTATAATAGCCCAAATTTCAGTTATATTAGAAATAGTGGTTCGAGACCATCAAATCTAACAAATGAACTCATAGATTGTATTATTTAATATTTACGTGCCAAATGTAGCTTTTAAAAGATTTTTGAAATAGTAAATTGTGTTTTATAAAGATTTAATTGGTCAAAAAATCGAGAAAAAAGAGGTATCGAGATCTCGGTGTTATAAACCGAGTCAAAAATATTTTTATGAATATTTACGGAATGTCAATAAAGTGGTATAAAAATTTCGTTAGGAAATTTTGACGTTTGGGTGGTTAATAAAAAAAAGGACTAAATTGAAAAAGGTGTAAAAGTTGCTAGAAAGATTAAATAGCTTAATTGTCAAATGTGGAAGGACCTAAAGTGAAAATAAGCCCAAAGGAGATATTTTGGGCGGCAATAGCTGAGAAAAATCAGGAAATGGTTGAAATAAGGGTAAAATTGAAAAATTGTCAAAATTAGTTAAATAAATATGGGACCAAATTGGAATATCTAGAATTCTCTTCATTTCTCTTCATTTTCTTCAGCTTCAAAACAGCCATGGGAGAGATTTTCAAGCTGGTTTTCATACTCAAGCTTCATGTAAGTTTAATTCTTGCTTTCTCCTTGAAATTTCTATGTTTTTAGACTTTTACAATTGGGTCCAACTTACTATGTCATTAGTTTTTGATTCTATGGCTAATTTTTAAAGTTGATGTGGATTAGTGCTGGAAGAATATGATGAATAAATATTGAATTGAAGCTTTAATTTTGTTATATGATGATTTTATCAAGTAAAATTGATGGAAATTAGTTTTAGAACCTAATTGTGAAAGAGTTGAAATTAAGGCCTAGTGTTAAAATTCTGATTTTCAAAGGTTATGAAGTAATTTAAAATGATAGAGAAAAGTATTAAATGAGAAAATTAGCTCAATTTAGGGTTAATTGAGCAAGGATTGAATTGTATGAAATATGGAATTTGAGACAAAATAGAAATCAACATGTTATACTAAAGCAGTTTTGGACAGCAGCAGTTGTCTAACTTTAAAAATCATCAAAATGGTATAAATTTAATTAGAAGTTTAGTGAGATATATAATTAAAGCTTGTTGAGTCTATTTTCATATAAAAGAAACAGAGCAAGCAAAGGAAGTCTACATTTTGAGATATTTAAATTTTGGTAAGACTGGTTTAGAATAACTTCGTGAGCCCCTGTTCTTACTTTAGAAATTCACTAAAATTGTAAAAAATAATTATGAGTTATAATTTATATGTATGTATTCCTTAGTGAGCCTATTTTCATTATAAATAATCGGAAACACTACATGAAAATTTTACTATGAGATAATTGGTTTTAGTGAAGAGAGGTCAGAGCAGTAGGACTGTGTAACAGGGAGAACTTAACTAATAAACTGTACTAATTTGCCACACCAAAAATTCTTGAAAAATTATGGTAAGAATATATATAAGTATAATTTCAAATAAAATTTACGGATCTTAATTTGGAGTTCTGTAGCTCATGATAAAAATAATTTAGTGACTATGACACGGATGGACAGCTTGAATATTCACATAAGTAAATAGTGAAAATTATAAATAATGTTACTTACAAGTGTGTTGTTTATACTAAGGATGTGGATGGAGGAGGAGGAGGAAAAATAATAAATGAATGAATTGTGTATAAATTGATCACATGCTCGATTATAATTGATAAGCGTTGAGGTAGAAATGATATAATGTTTTATTTCAAATATTTATTATGAAACTAAGATTATCGTTATGGTATAAAAATCGAATTGTAAGTTCATGTAACTTGAATTATATTCTTAAATGCTTGAAATGTATGTTATTGATATGAATATAATTTGAATGTTCATTGTATGAAAACTAATGAAACATTGATATATTTGGTAAAAAGGGGAAGAAATCCCGGTTGAATGAAAGGAAAATTTGATGGATCTCTGAAAATGAATTGACGGTAAAAAGGATCTAGCTCAGACGGGTGATCCTATCCCGATATAGCCCTCCCGAAGAATATGTGTGAAAAGGATCTAGCCCGGACGGGTGATCCTGATATAGCCCTCCCGAAGAATATGTGGAAAATGGATTTAGCAGGACGGGTAATCGAATTAAGTCTGAATTTAGCTTTGGTGGTAATTGGATCCAAGCTCATTAGAGTAATTGTCGTTCTGAGGATTTAGCTTTGAAGCGGTAATCCCGACAATACTCTATGAGTTTATATTCTGAGGATTTAGCTTTGGTGGTAATCCATTTGTAAGGAAGAGGTTCATGAGTGTGCTCTTTACAGGATTTAGCTTGGTGGTAATCCATTGTAAGGATGAGGTTCAAGGAGTGTGCTCTTTGAAATGAAAATGTGCACATGAACATGAATTGAGCGGACTGGATTTGTACACTAAAGTGTACCTCTGAAAATCCATCAAAAATTCCAAGAAATTCAACAGGATAAATATGAAAAATATCAAGGAATGGAAATCATGGTATATATTATGTGATATAAGGAAATACGAGTTGATGAGACATGAACATAGAACTTGGTTGTGAATGAGTTCATTTGTGATTATATATTTGTACATCCTTGAGTCTATTATCTGTATGAATTGGTATTAGAATGAGTTAATGAGAAGAGTTCTAATATGAAATAATCTTAAATCGAATGAAATATTATGAAAGCGTATTTGAAATACATTGGTATGTCTTGTATATGTTATTTGAGTTCATAATGTGCAAAGTAATGTATGTGGAAATATGAGATGATGATATCGTACATGGAATTTATTGGTGGATCGTACATCCAAATTCATATGATAGATTGTAGTGAACATTGAAATTGGCCTCAATAAGTGATTTGTCACTTTAAATTGTGATTGGCAGGAAGGGTTAGTGAATTTCATTTTTATGAATTGTTACACGTATTTGTTGAAATACGAGGAAATGATGGTAATTGATACATGAAAATATGAGACTATGATATATATAAAAACATGACATATGTTTGATAAATGTGTTCATTCATAATTATAGAATTGTGCATCTCTAGTGCACTATATGTGTAAAGATGATGTTTCAAATGATTTGATAAGTAAAACTCAAATATGAAGTAGTTTGAAACCAAGATAATTTGTTATAAAATATATATGAAATACGGATGTGTGATTGTTATATGTTATATGAATACATAGTGTGAAAGCATTATAAGTACAAGAGAAATTTAATGAGAATTGAGCCCATATACATTTCTTGTTATTTATATGAAGTGTACGACTAACAAATGGTATTAAGTATAAGGCTCAGTTGAATATCTTAAATTGGTTTTGTATGTATTAAATGTGGGTGAAGAATAAGGATCAAATGAATGAGAAATATGGCTTGGAAAATAGCCTAATTTGTGAAAATTAACTTTACCACACGGCCTAGCAACAGGCGTGTACTAAGGCCGTGTGACTCAAGTTCCTTCATAGATGCAAGTCAAAAGTTATCGGCCCGGAGGCACGGTCATGTGAGCCACAAGGGCGCGGGAGCTTTGTAAATGAGATAAACTTAGGGATTTTGCGAAAAATTTCATACGATTACGATTTAATCCCGACCCAATCCCAATGCATGATTTGGACTTCAAGGGTGCATTAAAGGAAACTTTATAATCAATTTTGATATTTGAGCGATAAATGGTTTAAATCATCGTAAGTGTTTAGTACTCCTCGGTAATGCCTCGTACCTGTTCCGGCCGAAATACGGGTAAGAGGTGTTACATGAGGGTTGCACACTGAGTCTCGCGACTCAACCTATTAAATTAACATTTCAGGTAACTCATAGTGCATCGGACCTGGCTGGAGAGGAGCGCAAGGTGGCCATGCAAAAGAATATGTCGATCTGGCGAAAAGTCTCAACTAAATATGAAACACCCCAAACCCGACCCACGAGCCTTAACCGGATCTGGTATGTTCCCCGGTGTAAACCGTTTCAAATTCTTTTGTTACTTAGGAAAAACTTGTGTGTTTTGAAAGAAAGATTGTTTTGGGTTGGGCTTAAGTTGAAAACAAGTTTATTTCATTATTAAAATCCTTTACTTTAGGTGACAAAACGTTTGGGCTTTGTTTTAAAATAAATTTACTTAATCTTTTAATAAATAAAATTTATAAGCGTAATAAATGAAAGCAAAGTAAAGTAGTTCTACTATGGCCTTATTACATCAAATAATTTCTAAAATTTAAATTCAAAATACTTAAAATAAAATAGCCCAAATAAAATGAACTTCTTCTTGAGCATGGCCAACCCTAAGCATCTCTAGGCTTGGTCCATCATGATCATCACCTAAAAATGTTCCCTAGCAGGGTGAGTCAAACAGACTCAATATGTAATCACAACACTAAGTCATAACAAATTCAGACATTTCAGAGCATACATATTCTTATATCATAAAAAAAATGATGCAACCCGAACCCAAACCTAGATAGCCATTCGCTACACGTCCCCCGTACCAACCTGCACACCGTGGGGACTACTAAGTCAACCCTCCATCCGCTACACACCATCGAAGGCAGTCGCTGCAGTCGACGTGCTCATCGCCCTTATAAATAGGTCACCACATTCAAATATCGTGGTCTTAGGTCACCACATTCAGATATCGTGGTCTTAGGTCACCACATTCAGTTATCGTGGTCTTAGGTCACCACATTCACTTCCCCTTTTCATATAACCCATATGCCCCATATCATACATATCATGCATTAACATGCCAAATTCTTATTTGACATTCTTATAATGTCATATGTGTGTCGTAACAGATATTTAACATAATCCTCGTAGGAGTAGGAAACGTACCTAAGTACTTTTGTACCATAGCATGGTATCTTAGCCATATTCACATTCTTATAAACATGCACATATTAATTATTGCCATAAATCTTATTAAAAAGTAGTGTAGGTACACACGATTCGCAAGGTTTCCAATCCAAATCCGAAAAGCTTGATCTAATGCCTTAGATCTTAAATCTCTACATTTGATCAATCACTTAATACTTAGTAAAGAGCAATTCGCCATAAAACCAAATCCCATGGGATTAGTACACTTAAATCCTTACCTTCTTTGCCGATTGATGTCTAATCAAATGCCGAAAACTTTGTATCCTTCTTTCTTGAAATCGACAATCACTAGATTACTTGAATAGATTAGTTTCAGCTTTTAAATATTAATGAAACACATCTATTTACTCAACATGGCCTTGGCCGAATGCTATAGATACTTACCTTGTGGATTTTAAATCCCGAAACTCACCGAGTAACTAGGGAACACGCGGCCTATGGTGTACCTTCGGGAAAAGAATTTCTCCTTCCTTGTAGTCTACACTTAGTAAATCCCGAAAGATCTCTTCAAAGTTTTGGAAACAAGATATTAATGGGGTTAGTCCGAGATTTCGGCAAATCTTAAAAGAAAAAGGATGAAACTGAATGAGATCTTACCCTTACTTTAGAGATCGGCAATCCTTGCTTGAACCTTTAGCAATATTCGGCTATGGTCTTGATAATAGCAAATTTTTGGCTTTTGAAACTTAACAAGAAATCGGCTAAAGGTTATCTGTGTTATCGGTTTATCAAAAGAAAAGAGAAGGAAAAGAGTCACTAGGGATTTGGCAATGGTGGACTTATGGAGAAAAGATTTCGACTATGGCAAAAATAAGAGAAAGGAGAGAGTTTGCTAGGAAATTTTCGGAGAGACTTCAATGGAAAAGAGAAGATTGATGAATAGCCTTATTCGAAATTACTAGGCCAAGGCTCCCTTACTTGGCCATCACTTCTCTTATCTTTATTAAAAATTAATGGAAATAATCCCTTAATTATCTCTTATCTCTTAAACAATAATTATCCATCATTTATCCACCAATTTAGCGAATTTTAAAGAGAATTAAACTCTTCCCCAAGTGCCTTGGTGCCGTCCAACTCCTTGCTCCTTGCAAAATAAAACTCTTTTATTTGCTTCCCACGTGACTCGAACCTAGGCTCCTTCCCCTTGATTGTGGCGACGGCTTTAAGTGGTGCCTCCTAGCCACTTTTCCAAGCCCGTTCTTGTGTCAAATTTCTTCTATTAATTTTCTTAAGACCACTTTGCCTTAGTTTCCTCTTTTAAACTTAACATTTCTAAAAATTTCCTTACATTTCCAAGCAAAATGTTCACTTTCCTCTTTTAAACTTAACATTTCCAAGTTTCCAAAAATGTTCACTTTCCTCTTTTAAACTTAACATTTCCAATATTTTTCCGATGCATTCTCCCCATCTCCTAAGGTTTTCCAAACCCCTTAAACACACTCACCCACACACTGAGCCTATTAATTCATGAATTATGCGCCAAATGCATAACCCCTAATCTGGGATATTACAAAATAGTTTATATGATGTTTTCTTTTATGGACTTTAAACCCCGTTGTAATAAGACCATGGGCCACAAGTTTATGTTTTGGTTTTATTATGGGCTTGCTTTGTTTTTTTATATTTACTTCGTTTAAACTAAGGTTTTTTTTTTCTCTTTAAGTTTTGGGCTTTCAATTGTAAAGACCTATTTTATTTTATTTGGGTTTTCTAATAAACTAAATTGTTTTATAAAATTTTTTCTTAGCGACCTACTTCCTTAGTAAATCAATCAATCCCATCCCATGCATACATGCAAGAATCGAACATTAAACTATCTAAACAGATCACATATTTTTACATACTTGATACACATAGAAGTTTCTATGATTACGCACTGCATCCCTTGCCTACCCTTTTTGGGTAATCATTTATTCATCTGACCTCATTTTTCGCTTTTAGCCCATAACATACATATAATCCAGATTAACTAGTGTGATAGAGATCTACACACCTTTTTGGATTTTAGCCCATAACATACATATAATATAACAAAACTTATGTGTCAAGAATCTACACACCTGATTATCGATAAAATGAGGCTTTCTATATCGACGCTATCCTTAGTCGACACAACTGCTATCTGCCTAAGGTGTTGTTCAGAAGCCGGTCCACAACCAATTGGCCAATCTCGAGCAATGAATCTGCTCATTTCTTAAACTTAGGATTCTTTCTTTTGCACGATCCATATTTAATTCCATCATAAATCCTTATCGAGTTACTATAATAATATTTAATCATCAATCCTCCTTATAAAGTTAAAATCTTGTATATAATGATGAAATCTAATAGAAATCTAGGAAAATCTTCTTACCTTAAAAATCTCAAATTGGAGACTTATGAATTTGACTTTTAGATCTAGTCGACTAGGCTTCCTTCAAATCCCGACTTGTCGCCCATCATAAACCATTAAACTATTAGCTTTCGCTTTTGCCTTTTCAAAAATCGGGAATAGATTATGAGAACTAATCAAAAATCTACTCATACCTTAACTTAGGAGATTCGGCTAGTACTAGAAAGAGAATTCGACAATGTCAATGGAGGATTTAAATGCCGGAAGTATAGAAAAATTTCTCAAATAGGATGAATAAAATAAAACTATAGAGATTTTAGCTTTTAGAGAAGGAAGAGAATAATGGAGTTTTCACTTTTAGAAGAAAGAAGAGAATAATGGATTTTTTGCTTTTAAGAGAATAATGGAGTTTTGGCTTTTAGAAGAAAGAAGAGAATAATGGAGTTTTGGATTTTAGAGAAATTGGAGAAATAAATTTGGAGAAAAGAAGCTAAGGAATTTTGGCACAAAAGGAGAGGATTTAATGTCGAAACAAGGAGCTAGCCCCTATTTATAGGAAATTCGACAACCCTTTGCCATGTAGTAGTGGTTTCTTTACTCCTCTCAGTGATGGATTCTTGGCCATCACTCTCTTTGTAGATAAATTCTAACTTTTCTCCTTAATCTTAATCTACTAGCTCATCTAAAAGAGACTTAATTATCTCTAACTCCTCCTCCTTTATCAAGATATTATCCACATATTTTAATCATAAAAATCCCTAGATCTTAGCCTTTATCGCTTATTATCCACATATTTTAAACATTAAAACCCTAAATTTTAGCCTTGTTGCCATCCACTCCACCTAATTCTAATGCCCAAAATTTAGCTAACTTAAATTAAAAGAATTGGGCTCCTTGAAACTTAAATTTGGGCCCTTACTCCTTGTGTGTGGCGTCACCTCCTAAGATTAGGCCACAAGCCCACTTTGGTATTTTAAACATAGATACTACCTTTTAAACCCTATAATGCCCAAACAGATAATTTTAATCAAGGCCTCTCGCCTAAGCTGAGCCCAATTTGGACCCCTAACACTTAAATTAAGTCATTCCACATATTCACCCATTAAGCATAGGCCCAAAATTTAGGATGTTACGGTTCTACCTCCTTAAATAAATTTCGTCCTCAAAATTTCCAACTAACTAGTAATCATTCTACGAGTCTCACCACTATGCTTTTCTAAGCACTCTAATTCCAAAGCCAAAATAAACACTTAGTAAACTATGGTAGGTACGCACCATTATTCGTGATCTCAAGCGTCTTCGTCCCCTTGTACTCATTCTACCTATTTACGTTTATCTTATTAGAAATTTTATGAATCATTATTTCTTTCCACCGATTTATCGCGAACAATCTTATGATTAATAGTTCTAAAAGTAGTTCTTTGAATTCATACAGACTACATTCTCAAGTTCATTCATTCAATCATCAACATTCATGAACTCGCGTTCATTACAGAAAAGTGTTGTGGTTGTCATTGTTGTTGTTTTCCACTACCTAGAGGTATTTTTGTAATTTTATCCTACAGGGGCATTTTCATAATTTTTTTTGAAATGAGGTTCCTTGATGATTTTATAAAATAAGGGTATTTTGGTAATTTTGCATTCCTGGGGGTATTTTGGTAATTTTGGAAATTGATGGTATTTTGGTAATTTTGGTATCAGAGCCCATTTTAAAACTCGGGCTGTGAAATGGGTCTAGAAGTGTTTTTAAAAAAATGAATTTAAGAAAAAGATTTTGGTTTGAAGACATGGCCTTCGAGTCTACCGGCACCCGATCCACCCAGGTAAGTATTCTAAACTCCCGATTGTGATATAAATGTGGGCTTAACGAGCTTTATGGGACATAGACTATCTAGATGAGAATTTGATGGTCTCTAGGCGTAGGCAAACAACTCTTCAATTCCATAAGACTTAACTTCACTAAAACAAAACCTGTAAACGAGTCACAAGACTAAGGTGTGACAACAGGCATATGCATGTCTAGGAGTAGATCCGGAAGAGCTTGGTATTTAAGCAGTCCTAGTGACTCACCTCCTCTTCACAGGAATCTTACCTGGTGTGTAGTGACTATTCACTCTAGCTATAAGGACTTGTTCATGGGCTGAACCCATAATTAAAACCCGAAAGGGACCAACCACCCTATTTTGCAAACAAAACCCCTAAGTTTTGTACACTTCCAGAAAAAAATACATTTGATTTGAAAATGTTCACAACTATGAAGAAAATTACTAAATTACCCTTATTTTGCAAAATGACCAAAATAGCCATGATTTGTAGAATTACCAAATTACCCTTATTTTGTAAAATTACCTAAATACCCTAAAATTTCAAAATTACCGAAATACCCTCAGATTTCAAAATTTTTGAAATGCCTTGGATTCTAAAATTACCAAAATACCCTCAATTTCCAAAATTACCAAAATACCCCCGAGAATGCAAAATTACCAAAATACCCTTATTTTATAAAATCATTAAGGAACCTCATTTCAAAAAAATTATGAAAATGCCCCTGTAGGATAAAATTACAAAAATACCCCTGGGTAGTGGAAAACAACAACAATGACAACCACAACACTTTTCTGTAATGAACGCGAGTTCATGAATGTTGATGATTGAATGAATGAACTTGAGACTGTAGTGTGTGTATGAATTCGAAAGAACTACTTTTTAGAACTATTAATCATAAGACTGTTCGTGATAAATCAGTGGAAAGAAATAATGATTCATAAAATTTCTAATCAGATAAACGCAAATCGGTAGAATGAGTACAAGGGGACGAAGACGCTTCAGATGCGAATAATGGTGCGTACCCTACCATAGTATACTAAGTGTTTATTTTGGCTTTAGAATTAGAGTGTGCAGCGAAAGCATAGTGGTGAGACTCAGGTAGAATGATTACTAGTTAGTTGAAAATTTCGAGGACAAAATTTCTTTAAGGAGGGTAGAACTATAACATCCTAAATTTTTGGGCCTATGCGTTTAATGGGTGAATATGTGGAATGACTTAATTTAAGTGTTAGGGGTCCAAATTGGGCTTAGGCTTAGGCAGAGGCCTTGATTAAAATTATCTGTTTGGGCATTATAGGGTTTAAAAGGTAGTATCTATGTTCAAAATACCAAAGTGGGCTTGTGGCCTAATATTAGGAGGTGACGCCACACACAAGGAGTAAGGGGCCCAAATTTAAGTTTCATGGAGCCCAATTCTTTTAATTTAAGTTAGCTAAATTTTGGGCATTAGGATTAGGTGGAGTGGATGGCACCAAGGCTAAAATTTAGGGGTTTTAATGTTTAAAATATGTGGATAATAAGCAGATAAAGGCTATTATTTAGAAATTTATTTTATGTGGATAATAAGCGAGATAAAGCTAAGATCTAGGATTTTTATGATTAAAATATGTGGATAATATCTTGATAAATGAGGGAGGAGTTAGAGATAATTAAGTCTCTTTAGATGAGCTAGTAGATTAAGATAAATGAGAAAAGTTAGAATTTATCTACAAAAGAGTGATGGCCAAGAATCCATCACCGAGAGGAGTAAAAAACCACTACTACATGGCAAAGGGTTGTCAATTTCCTATAAATAGGGGCTAGCTCCTTGTTTCGACATTAAATCCTCTCCCTTTATGCCGAAATTCCTTAGCTTCTTTTCTCCAAATTTCTTTCTCCAATTTCTAAAAGCGAAAACTCCATTATTCTCTTCTTTCTTCTAAAAGCCAAAACTCCATTATTCTTTTAAAAGCGAAAACTCCATTATTCTCTTCTTTCTTCTAAAAGTGAAAACTCCATTATTCTCTTCCTTCTCTAAAAAGTGAAATCTCTATAGTTTTTATTTTATTCATCCTATTTGAGAAATTATTCTATACTTAGGCATTTAAATCCTCCATTGACATTGTTGAATTCTCTCTAGTACTAGCCTAATCTCCTAAGTTAAGGTAAGAGTAGATTTTGATTAGTTCTCATAATCTATTCTCGATTTTGAAAAGGCAAAAGCGAAACCTAATAGTTTAATGGTTTATGATGGGCGCAAGTCGGGATTTGGAGGAAGCCTAGTCTACTAGATCTAAAAGCCAAATTCATAAGTCTCCAATTTTGAGATTTTAAGGTAAGAAGATTTTCCTAGATTTCTATTAGATTTCATCATTATATACAAGATTTTAACTTTATAAGGAGGATTAACGATTAAATATTATTATAGTAACTCGATAAGGATTTATGATGGAATTAAATATGGATCGTGCAAAAGAAAGAATCCTAAGTTTAAGAAACGAAAGATCTCATTGCTCGAGATTGGCCAATTGGTTGTGATCGGCTTCGAACAACACCTTAGGCAGATAGCGCTTGTGTCAACTAAGGATAGCGTCGATATAGAAAGCCTCATTTTATCAGAATCGTGTGTAGATTCTTGACACATAAGCTTTGTTATATTATATGTATGTTATGGGCTAAAAGCCGTAAAAGGTGTGTAGATTTCTATCACACTAGTTAATCTGAATTATATGTATGTTATGGGCTAAAAGTCGAAAATGAGGTCAGTATGAACAATGTATTACCCGAAAGGGTAGGCAAGGGATGCCAAGTACGTAATCATATAAACTTATCTATGTGTATCGAAGTATGTAAAAATATGTGATCTGTTTAAATAGTTTAATGTTCGATTCTTGCATGTATGCATGGGATGGGATTGATTAATTTACGGAGGGGAGCGGTTATGAGGCGATCGGTGGCTTTGCCACATTGGTCACATAGTGATCGGTTTTATGACAGTACACAATTGTCGATATATTATTAAGGTCGATAGCGATTGGTGGCTTCACCACATAGGTCACATAGTGATCGGTCTTTATGACATGAGTATACAATTGTCGATATGGTGTGTAGCGGATGGAGGGTTGATTGTAGAAATCCCACGGTGTGATGGTTGGTACGGGGTGTGTAGAGGATGGACTCATTGGTTTGGGATGGGCCATGTTGCATATTTTGTTACCCTTGTATACGGGCCAAGGCTCATAATGTGTTTGTGGGCCTCAAGCCTTTTATGTGTTCTCGGGATTTGCACACTCGAGTCTTGGTGACTCAACATTTTATTTTTCCCAACATTTCGGTGAGCGAGAGATCGTGAACATGGGAGCGAGGCGGACTCGAGGGCAATCAAGTTTTATTTCTACAAATTATTTCGGATTTCTTTAAGTTTATTTTATTTTTATTTGGGATTTTTTAAGGCCCTAGTTTTTATTCAACTAAGAAGTTTCCAATGTTATGCAACTTATATATTTTATGTCAAGATTTATTTATACTTAATAATACTAATATAAGATTTTATTTTAAAATGTCACTTATTTACTCTAATAATGTCTAATTAACTTACGACTTCCAAAACCAACAAGGCAAAAGTTTTCAATGTACAAGCCGTGACACGCCAGATCCAGTTGAAATGCATGGGTCGGGTTTGGGGTGTTACATTTATATTCTTTCGGAATAAAGAAATCTCAAGTTCCAAATAAAATAACTTATTCTTGAGAACTCAAAATGTTGTATCCTAACTTATTGGGTGTGATGTTTTGTGTCTTGAGGTAAGAATTTTCTAAAATAAAGATGCACCTAGCTTCAAAGTTGTAAAATGCTGTATCCTATAACTTATTGGGTGTGGCATTTTTATTTCTTTGAAAGAGGTAAGTCTTGGTTTTCCTTCTAATAAGGGATCTTATTTTAAACTTTTTTTAAATTTCAAACATTTGGATATGATTTTATCAATTAGGTACCAATTTTTGGGCGTTATGAGGGTGCTAACCCTTTCTCATACGTAACCGACTCCCAAACTTATTTTCTTGTTTTTGTAGACCAAAATCAAATGTTTTAAAATGAAACATTTTACAAGGTGATCCAATCACATCTAAGTAAAAAAGAATTGGTGGCGACTCTCGTTTTTGTTTTTAAAGTCGATCCCCATTTTCTAAAACTGATTTTTAAAATGGTTTCGATAGCTTGGAGACTCCACTGGGGACATAAGAGAGTTAAGCCGTAAAATTGATAATTTCATGTTCTTTTGTCCGAATTTTAAAAATACGGTTTTAAAAATTATGATCCTTTTTATTGCATGTGGTTCTATTTTATAAAATATGTTTGCATTGCACTGCATGACCGTTGTGGTCACACCCTTAAATGGGAGTGAGAAACTATGCCTTCGTGAGGTTATCACCTCCGCATGGGCTAGTGGACTGCTTCCGGGATACATCTGTACCTATGTCTTCCGTGAGGTTTTCACTTCCGCATGGCCATAGGAAAATGTATTCCCTAAACTGAACTCGATCCATATGAGCCTATAATGGGTGAGGATCGAGGAATTTGCTGGTTTGGGTACCTCAACTTTAGAACTAAATCGCATATAGTGAATCCTAAGAGCTCACCTTAGGTAGAACTATGTCAAATCTTAGTGGTCACCCATGTAGGTGTTTATTTATTTTACTTGCTTTATACTTTATTTCATGGTACTAACTTATTGTGTTTTATCATTTTGTGCATGTCATTTCATATTTTAAGAGGTATCAATTCACGGTCAGTTTCTAAAGTTAGAAAGCTGGTTATGTAGAACGAATTCCTTGATAAAGTGGAGGATAATGTAGTCGTCCGTACATGGTCACAATAAAGGCAATTAGAGAAAGGAGATAGCTTAGCTGAGGGGCATATGTTGGAACTACGAGATTTCACTCATATTAGTGTCACGCAAAATGAGCTTCAGGAGTTGAATGGAATATGGACCCAGTGGGACGACGAGGCAAAGTAGCTATTCTATCGTAATTATAGGGACCTACCTTAATTGCTAGACGTCAAAGTAGACAAGTATCTATTTCATGCTATGACTCAGTTTTGGAATTTCGCTTATAGTTGCTTCACTTTGGGAAAGTAGACTTAGTACCTACGGCAGAGGAATATACGACCCTACTTCGTTGTTCGAGAATTGAAGTTGACAGAATTTATTCTAGGGCTGCTAATGTCCCAACCTTTGTGAAGAAATTAATGAACATCACGGGGATAAGTGTACAGTGGATTACAGCCAGAATTCAAGAGAAAGGTGAGGGTAAATGCATTTCTTGGGGGAGTTTGAGGGATCTGGTCCTAACACATCCAGATGCAAAGAAGAAGATTAACGTCTTCGCCTTGTGTATTTATGGTTTGGTAATCTTCCCTAAAGCTCTAGGACATGTAGATGAAGTAGTTACCGATTTATTTGATCGACTAGGTAAAGGAGTCACGCCTATACCTGTGATATTAGCCGAGACGTTTAGATCTTTGAATGCATGTCGGAGAAAAGGTGAAGGCATGTTTATTGGGTGCACACAGTTGTTATTGGCTTGGTTCCACAGTTATTTCTGGAAGGTGAAGAAAATGTCTTATTGGGTTTTTTCTGAGATTTACTCTCCATTGAAAGAGATGGTAGCTACACCGAGAAGAGAGGACATGTCTGAGAAGAACTGGATAGCGCTACTTCAAAATCTCCAAGAGGAAGACGTCGAGTGGAGAGCCCTTGGATGATTCCAGATGAAATTCTTTATCGATGTGGGAGTTTTAACTAGGTTCCTCTACTTGGAATTTGGGGAGCCGTTGGATACACCCCTCTACTCGTACTGAGGCAATATGGATCGAGACAGTTCGTACCTGCAACATATGGGCTGGCTCAGTGTGAGTTCTCGTATAAGGGGGACAATTATAAAAAGAGAGTTAAGGAGATTTCTGGTGCTTGGAATTAGACTTGTAGGATGAAGAGGTTATCCGCAGGTACAATGATGACTCCAGAATACATTGGATGGAGGATTAGAAGGGTTAATGATAACATCCCCGAGCTAAATCCAGAAAATGCCCGATCAAGTGATGAATGCTTACAAGTGGTCCCATCAGAGCTAGAAATTGTGAAGCAAGATTTTGAAAAGAAGAGTTCAGAGCTTGGAAAGAGAATAGAGAAGCTGGAAGAAGAAAAGATGTACTTGAGGCTAGATGTGGACGTGCAGAAATCAGAGGCCGAAAAAGTAAGAAAAAGGAAAGAGAAGAGTCGAAGAAGATTTGAATGACTTAAAGACGGAGTGTAAAAAGCTGCGTCTATCAATGAAAAATACTAGATTAGGGAAGACTTCGCAACAGTGGCAACAAGAGATACAAATGGAAAAAGCCAAAGCTGACCATTGGGAGAGAAAGTTCCTAGAGATTCAAATGCGAAATGAGGCCCTAGAAAAGAGTTTGACAGAAAGCCAAGAGGAGAAATGTGGACTAAAATTAAAGTCGCTGAATTGGGACGGTCTCTTCACCACCATCAAAGCCGTAATTCTGCAATCGAGTTGAAGTCAAGTCTGAACAAGATTGAGGAAATGAAGGGTAGGATTGAAGAGTTAGAATCAGCATTGAACAGTTGTGAACTTCGGATCGAGCTTTTTGAAACAAGAGAGGAGCATTGGAAAGAAGAGATTCACCATTCTCATGTTCGAATTAAGAGTCGAGATTACCTCATGGGTGAAGCGATAGTTTAGATTTGAGAGGTAGCTGATCATCTATAGACTTTGGCATTACAGGCTAATATGTTGAGCATAAAGTATGAGCTACAGTTTGACTGTAATCAAGAGCTAGTTTCATTACTTGGGAAAATCAAAACTTTAGGATTTAGGGCGAAAGCATATTTGTAGTCCGTTTTATGTAAAAGATTTTGTTTTCTAATAAAGTTTCCTAAAATGAAGTTGAATCAAAATCGATGCCTCTTTGCATTCATACATTTGCATTACATCATTTGCATTAGACTTTAATTAGGTAAAATTATCTCAGTTGACCTGGAAAACATGGAATAAAAATTGGAAAGAATAAAGCAAATGCAAATACAGATGTAGGGGCAATTGACTGAAATTCAACAAGAAATATGGTAATTGAAGGAGGAGACAAGAAAGTTGCGACTCCTTTAAGAAATTAAAAATGAAGAGGGAACAAAGTTTCCAAGTCCTTGCGTATTTGTGAGTGTTTTGAATAATGGGACTGTAAAAGAGATCCCTATATTTTAGAGCTTATTTAGAGTAATATTCAAAACATGCTTATTGCCTTAAGCCTAGAGGCAATAAGAACCCTTTTGTGAAATAGGCTTGTGTCTAAAATTTTATTTTAATAAAATGCATTTTCTTAAGTGAATATTTTTCATTGTTCATACTGTACACATTTTTTTACCAATATACTTTAATTTTTTATTTGTGACCATACTATCCAAATAATCATCCTTAGAATCATTTATTATTTGGATTTGTTTGCCTTCGTACCTAGGTACCCAAATATCAACGACATGAGCAACATTGTTACTGACTCCCTTTTTGAACAAGATATGGGTTTAGGGGATCTAAGGACTTTGAAGATGACAAAGATTTTAACCTATCTTCTGACATGTTAAGAATGATGAAAAATAGATCCTACCTTACATAGGGTCAATGGATATTGCGAGCCTAAAAAGGAATGAAGATTGAAGCCTAGCTCACCACAGAAATAAGGCGAGGTATTATTGAGTTATTCAAAGATATTTTCACACGATCATATCATGACATGCCTGCACTAATAAGACGTGGGCTAAACAAGAGGATGGAGCACTGTTGATCCACCATGGAAGGGGATTGCATCAGTCATACCGCAAATACTGAATTGAAGAAGACAATATTCATATGCCTACTCCAGTTCTTCACAAATTATCCACATGTGGGACATGGATGTGATAGGGTCAATCTCGTCAAAAGCTTTTAGCCAATATTGACTCATCGTCATGGTCGTCGTTTACTTTACTAAGAGGGTGGAAGTAGCTTTATATGCCAATGTTACAAGGCTGAAGTCATCAAATTTTCAAAAAAAAAAAAAAAAAAAAAAGAGATCAGATGCTAGCAGAATGCCATATAAGATCGCATTTAAATAACTGTACAAAGTCAAAGTTTACAGTTTGTCCAGAGATCAGGCAGTATATCACAGTGCAACAAAAGTTCTCAAAAAAAAATTAAAGGTGGCTAAACTTGTAAAGATTGGCATAAGAAGCTACCATTTACCTTCTATCTTAGTGAATGTCGGTTAGAACCTTCACCAGGACAACATCTTATCCATTGGTTTATGGAATTGAAGCGTTTTGCCAATTGAACTTAAAAGCTATTCGTTACGGCCAGATGATGTAAGCTTATGACAAAGAAGTTCATTTTAGGGAATTCCATGAAGAAACTTGATGTTAAAAGATATTTTTCTTCTACAAAAAAATTTTAGAAGGAAGCATATGCCAAACTGGGAAGGACTTATGTAGGGCCTGTTCTAGAGGAGCATTGATATTGATTGAGATGGACGATAAAGACTTGCCCAACCCGGCGACTTCAGGTTTAGTCAAGAGATATTTTACCTGAAAGAGGAAAGACCAAGGTGAAAACCTGTAAAGGGCACCTTGAAAAAAAAAGAAAAAGAAAAATGAGAGGTCAATGCGAAAACCCACAAAGGGCGCTTTAAGACCAAAGGGGCTTTGAGTTGAAAACCCAAAAAGGGCGGCTCAAATTTTGATCAAAAGTGGGGCATACAGTAGTCTTGCTACATTTGAATTAACAATGAAGAAATATGTTACATCTTGGGGCATTGACAGAGTACTCTGGATCCCCTAAACACATATTGAGCTTAAAATGGTCCTCAAGAAGTTGGAATAAAGAAGCTCAGGCTGCGATATCTGGGGCACCTAGCTTCTATCTTACTCATTTTTGAATTTGTTATCTTTGATTGCTTTATTTTTTTCAAGATACACCAAAATCAATTTTCTTTTATTGTCTTGGTGATCTTCGATTAACTTATTTGTTTCGAGCTATGCTCTTGATTAATTTCTTTCTCGTCCATTTTTGTAACCTTTTTCAAGCATTTTATATTGAAATAATTATTAATAGACTAAAAACATTTTCATAAAAGGATTTTCGCATATTACTCTGGAAGCTTCTAAATAATATGAGAATCTGAAACAGGACTATTGTTCAGAACTCACCAAGCCAAAGGGATTGGAAATATTAGAAAATGTTTATCTCTTCGGATTATTATTGGATAAGATAACTTCGTTGGTGATACCATATCGGCAAATGAAGAACAAGGTCAATCCAAATGTAAAGGGGATCATTGTCGGGATACCCTGTATTCATTTCAGACACATACATCTGGTCATTACCCTCGGGGAATGGTATAATGGATCAAATTGATTGTATGTGATACAAGTTCTACACCTCCGAGTGGTAACAAAAGGATGGAAGGAACCAAATGTTGTTCCCCTGAAGTTGTAGTGGGATGAACAAATTGTATGTCCTAAAGTTCAAAGGAAGGGACTCTAAAATTATAGCAGGGCAAGCTTGTTGAGCAGAGTGATTATTTCTTTGGGTTTTCTGTCCAATATACCAGTTGAACAAGAAAGCATGGTAACACATCAGAGATAGAGCATTGATGAATTATGAACAATGACAACCCATAGGGATCATTCTCATATCTCCAATTAGGAGCATTTGATTCATTTCGATCATGGTGTCCTAATCGTTTTTCAAACAAAAAAAAAAAGGAAATCATCCTCATAACATTCTGCATTCATACAAATGTCATCCTTAAAATCATTTAGTTAGGAGCATTAGATTCATTTTGATCATCCATCCTAATCATCATTCTCATGACATTCTGCATTCATGCAAAAGTCATCCATAATACATTTAAAAATACAGGACATGTCCCTCATAGGACGGTGTAGCAAAATAAAAAATATCAGATTTTGTTCTCTAGTAGAGCAAACTGAAGAATTGAAACTTTCAGATTTTGTTCCCTAGTGGAACAAACTGAAGAATTGAAAATTTCAGATTTTGTTCCCCAATGGATCAAACTGAAGAATGAAGTCTTCCTGAAGATAATAAGGAAGCAAATTGAAAATTTCGAATTTTGTTCCCTAGTGGAGCAAACTGAAGAATTGAAAATTTCAAATTTTGTTCTCTAGTGGAGCAAACTGAAGAATTGAAAATTTTTGATTTTGTTCCCTAGTGGCACAAATCAAGAATTGAAAATTTGATTTTGTTCTCTAGTGGAGCAAACTAAAGAATTGAAAATTTTAGATTTTGTTGTTCCTTAGTGGATCAAATCAAGAATGAACTCTTTGAAGCAAATCGAAGAAGATAGTAAGGAAGCAAATTGAAAATTTGGATTTTGTTCCCTAGAAATGGTAGTGGAGCAAATTTTGTTCCCAAGAATTGAAAATTTGATTTTGATTTTGTTCCATAATGGATTTTGCTCCCAGTGGCGAAGAATTGAAATTTTGATTTTGTTCCCTAGTGGAACAAACTAAAGAAGAATGAAGTCTTGAAGTCTTCTTGAAGATATAGCAAATTGAAAAATTTTGGAAGCAAATTGAAAACTTCCATTTAGATTTTGTTCTCTAGTTAAAATAATTTCGATTTTGTTTCTCGAAGAATGAAGTCTTCACGAAGATAGTAAGGAAGTTTGTAATGGTAGATCAAACTAAATAATGAAGTCTTCACGAAGATAATAAAAGATAGTGAATTTCGATTTTGTTCCATAATTCATGAAGTTAAAGCTATCAAACGATTTTGTTTCCCGAGTTTGTAAAATCAAGATGAAGTTCATGAAGATGAAATCAAGATGAAGTTCCAGTACCCCTGAAAATGCAGTTGGGATTGGAAGCCATTCGAAGAAGACGAGGGTCAAGAAGTCGAAGTTCGGCCAAAACCGGGCAAAATTGGTCCTTTTATAGTCTTTGCTCTATTCCCGTTACACGACAATGAGCAAAGAGAGGCAGCTGTAATAGCCCATTTTCCCCGGGCCCATAAAATAGATAAAAAATATCCTTAAACAGTCTATATTACAAAGCTCAAAATTAAACCTTCAGACCCACTACCCACCAGACTTAAAACACAAACAGACCCCAGACCCAATTACACTTTTAGCCCAAATACTAAAAAACTGACCCAACAAATTCTACAGCCCAAAAGGCCCACTGCCTAGGCAATTTTCAGTAAGCCTAGGGTTCTTTGAAACCCTAGGCGCCGCAAGCAGCAGGATCCCAACAGCAACGTCGCAAGCCTCGCGCCGAGGCCAATAGTCGCGCCAGTCGACTCCTCGTGCCAACACCGAGCTTTTAGTCGCACCAGGATCTGCGCCCGAATCACGCCATCATCGCCCGAGATCTCCGCCTTCAACCTGCAAAAGAAGAAAGAAATCGCAGCAGAAATGGAAAACAGTGACAAATTTTTCTATTTTCCTTTTATTTTGTTTCTTTCGGGGCTATAAAAACCCCCCAAAAACTTGTAAACAAGGGGGGATAGACACGAAATACACATACAAAAAGGCAGAGAAAATAAACAGGATACAAAAAATACATTCGAATACAGAAATAAAAAAGGCCATTTCAGAGGTGAGTTTTCATTATTTTTCAATATTATTTTTTTATTTTTGATGTATTGGTGCATGTAAATATACTGTAAAAAGGAGATAAAAGAAAAGGGTGAAATTTCATACCTGTGAACCGCCGTTGACGGAGGCGCGTGAATGCGTGGCGGTGGACCAAATGGGTGACGGTCAAAGCCCAGGCGAGAGCATGGAGAGAGTTTTCCGAAGTTTTTTTTTTTAAAACTAAGAACAAATAATTTTTTCTTAGAAAATCGATTTTTATACGCCGAAGAAACGACGCCGTTTTGGTGTGGTCAGTTAATGACCAAAACGACGCCATTTAGTAGGCCAGATCCGCGCGTTGACCCGACGGGGAAGGATCCGTGCGTTTTTATTAAATGGCTTAATTTCCATTTCAGTCCTCTCGCATTTTTATTATGTTTAATTCCGTTTAATTTAAATTTTTTATTTTAATTGGCCCCAAATTTCGTATTCTGTTTCAATTGAATCCTCAAGCAGTCTAAAAGTAAAAATCGGAACGACACCGTTTTAAAAAGAGGCTTAATTACCCTATCAATCCCTGATATTTAACGTGCATTTTTTATTTAGTTCTTTTAATCTGTTTTAATTACTATTTTAATGCCTGTTTCTTTATTTTTTTCTCTTATTTTATATCATATTTAATTATTTTACCTTATTAAGTATTATATATTATTTCCTTTTATTTATTAACAAAATCTATATATATATATATATATATATATATATATATATATATTATGTGTATTTATTTATATATATATTTAATTATTATCATATATATTATTTTGCTTGTGTAATAATTTATATATTATTATATATATTTTTATATTATTTATTATATTATATAGTATTATATTACATTATATATTATTTCTAAAACTTTATTTTATATAAAATTTATTTATATTATCTAATCAATTTGTTTATATTGTTTATATTATATATATAATTTTATAATTAATGTACTACATATATATATATTATTTATTTATTATTTTATATTATTTTAATTATATATTATTTTCATATATTGGTTATTATATCATATATTTTTTAAAATTTTTTATAAACATTGTATAGTATTATATTATATCATATTTTTATTCTTGTAAAATATATTTATATTGAAAACATGTTTAATTTATATTGTTTATATTATATTTTATTTAAAATCATTATATACTATTCTTTTTACTTATGCATTTTTACATTGTTTATATCATATAAGTATGTAATTTTATTTATTTATTTATTATTAATCTTGCATGAAAATTTTCATATTTATTTAGTAATTTCTATTTTAATATTTATGGTTTTATGTATATATTTTATATGCCCATATTCTTTCATTTATTCATTTATAATTGTCATTGTGTAGTTATTTATTAATTGTTTTATGAATACGTGTTTTGCAAAATTATCATATTTTATCTAGAGGTTTTAAAATAAGGCAATGTTTTGTATTTAGAAATTAGGAAATAGTGCCCAATCGTCTTTATACGATTTTCCTGGCTAAATAACTAAATACCCTTTTAATAAATTTCGTAGATTATGAGATGACTTTAATTACGAGAGTTTAAAAAATGTTGTGTCCAATTGTGCTGGATGTGATGTTTATATTCTTTCAGAATAAAGAAATCTCAAGTTCCAAATAAAAAAACTTATTCTTGAGAACTCAGAATGTTGTATCCTAACTTATTGGGTGTGATATTTTGTGTCTTGAGGTAAGAATTTTCTAAAATAAAGATGCACCTAGCTTCAAAGTTGTAAAATGTTGTATTCTAACTTATCGGGTGTGGTATTTTTATTTCTTTGAAATAGGTAAGTCTTAGTTTTCCTTCTAATAAGGGATCTTATTTTAAACTTTTTTTAAATTTCAAACATTTGGACATGATTTTATCAATTAGGTACCAATTTTTGGGTGTAATGAGGGTGCTAACCCTTCCTCATACGTAACCGACTCCTAAACCCTTTTTATTGTTTTTTGTAGACCAAAATCAAATGTTTTAAAATGAAACGTTTTACAAGGTGATCCAATCACACCTAAGTAAAAAATAATTGGTGGCGACTCCCGTTTTTATTTTTAAAGTCGATCCCCATTTTCTAAACTCGATTTTTAAAATGATTTCGACAAAGATCATTTTGGTTCTCATTTTAAAAGTTCTCACTATAGTTGTCATCTTAATTAAAAGATAAAAACAATTTCCATAGTTGAAGTTATTAATAGATTCATGAATATATATATATATATATAAATTTTAGTATTAATTTTGGCTTAAATCACAAAATGATATCTAAATTATACTATTTTTCTCAAGTTGGTACCTAATTTTTTTTATCATAAATGATACCTAAATTATATTCCGTTACCCAGAGTTAGAGGTGTGCATGTGGCGGGCCGGGCCGGGTCGGGTCCAAAAAAGTCGCCCAATTGGTCCAAAATTTTTTGGCCCAAATATGGGCCTGAAAATTTTTTCAGGCCCGGCCCTCTTTAAAATTGGTAGGCCCGAGCCCGGCCCGACTAGTATAAAATTTTTTTATTAAAAAATAAAATATAATAAATTCAATACATTTTAAAAAATAAAAATTAAAATTAAAACAAAAAATAAATTAAAAATATAATAAGTCAAATACATTTAAAAATATAATAAATCAAATACAAATAAAAATATATTTAAAAATAAATCAAATACAATTAAAATATAACAAATAAAAATATTTTGGTGGGTCGGGCAGGTCCCGCCAAAAATTCATACTGAGACCCGGCCCGTTTTCTAAATAGGCCTCATTTTTTACCCAAGCCTATTTTTCGGCCTATATTTTTGCCCAAACCCTCCCACATTTTGAGCGGGCCTTGGGTTGGGCATGGCTACCAGTGATATCTAAATAATTCTTTATTATCCAAATTACATAATCGTTAAAAAACTCTTACCCATGCACACCTCTACCCTATTTTTTTTTTTTATTATAGAGAGTGATATCTAAATAATTTTATTATCCAAATTATTCAAGAGAAAGTTCAACAGACCGATAGAGCACCTAAGTTTAAAAAGAAACAAAAGGGCTCATGCTATTATTGTGGTAAGTAGGGACATTTCATAATCGTTAAAAAACTCTTAGCCAATCATTTTGTGACACGTGACACTTTTAAATTAAATTTAAATTGAAAGAATAAAATTTAAATAAATTATCAAAATCAAATTTAAATAAATTTTACACTCTCTCTTATATGGTTGAATCCTCTCATGACTTTTCTTCTCTTTTAATGCATTTTTAACTATGAGATAACTTTTCTTTGCAATCCTTTACCATTTTTTTTTCAACTCAACTTCTTCCTAATATTTAGATTTCACGCTTTATTTTATTTTTTTATTTTTTATTATAGAGAGGTTCATCTAATTTTAAATATTTTATGTAAAGTATATAGAAAAGAATAGAGGAAGTTACTTTAAAAAAAATAATACATAGGTTTTGAATTGTAGTAAAAAATGAATGGAAATCAAGGTTTTAAAAATATAAAAGAAACTCCTTAGAATCTGGTTTTTGTTGCCGAAAACATGGTTTGGATGAATTTTTCGACGGGTTTTGAATTTTTTGTTATCAAAGTTCTTAAGTGAAGAACAAAAGAGATGAATAGATCCAAGTTGATTAAATAATCAGTATAGTGGATCCGTACTCATCGACAAATAGAAGAACATACCTTAGATCCAAGTCAATTTGACAGTTAGTATTGAAGCTCGGAGAAGAAAGCTATTTGGATTTTGACTTGCAAATTCATAAAGTTCAAAGCTATTTTATGAAAAAAAAAATTATAGAAGAGAAGGAAATGAAAGCTTTCTATTGGTAAAGGCAGTAAAAGAGAAGAATATATATACAACAATGATTTTAGCAACTCAGTGACTTAAATGAAATTTTTTGAATATTTCAATGACTATTTTATAAATTTTTAAAATTGAATAACTAAAATATAAACTTACTAATAGTAATACTTTAATGCATTGAGTATACTCTTACCTTCTTTCTATAGAGTTAATATATAATTATGAGTGCCACATAAGGTGTCAAAATAAAATACAAATTCAACTACTAATTAAATTAAAAAATTAATTAAGTATATTTGAAAAAAATTAGAAAACAAATTACATATCATTTTGTTATGTATTTATGAAAAATAAGCCGAAGGACAAGCTACGGTGCCCACAAGTTTAGAAAAGGTGAGACAGGCGATGCTCCGAGAATCCATTGAAAAGCTTTAACATGAAAATATTCTTACTTTATAGATTAGGATGCCCTTTACTTTTTTAGCCCCGCAATTTTGAGCCTCTCTTTTTTGTTTAACAATAATTTTCCTATGAAATGCATTAATTACATTTTTTAGTGGAATATTACATTAATTTTAATCTACCACTATAAATAAAAATTTCAGAAATTAATTAAATATCAATTAATTAAAGTTATATAACAATTAAAGTTATTTAACGAAAAGTAATATATATATAACAAATATATATATATATATATTAACAAAGTTATAGATAATTTAATTAGTTTTAAGAAGAAATCACTATCTTAAAAGACTTCAACCAAGACACCTAAAACCCTAAAACATTTATATCAATAGCTAACAACCAAAATTTCATTTATGAAAAAAGTTTAGTCTTATCCAACTATTTGTTCAGGAGGAAAATAAATAAATGGAAAATTTTCAGTTTCAATATCTAAAATTTCGATCTTAGTTAAATTCATTCAATTATTTTTTGTTATTTTTAAAATTTAATGCAGTCCGTAATGTTTTGTTAATTTGCTAAATGACATTGAATGGATATATGAATGTTTATTGCATTGTATTGAAAATGTCGTGTCATTTGTGTCAATGTTAAAATTTGAATTTCAAAACTATAGGAACTACAAATGATTAGAGAACATGAACTAAATCTACAATTTTATGTGTACTACATGACTAATATATTTGGGTGAGTCACATAGTGTGTAACTAATCCATCGGATTCCACCCACATGTTAACCACATATTAACACATATATCGATAATAATTATCATATTCCCATATTATCATATTGGCCCCATATTCAAATGACTTATCAAGTAACAAGGTAATTAACCACATAATTTCCACATATTGGCTTAGCCCATTTCTTATTCAAATCCACATTCACATCTTGGGCTTGGCCCATTTCCACATTAATCCACATATCAAATAAAATTATGCAAAGTGCACCTAACCCAAACCTAGGGTCCATCCTCTACACACCCCTTATCCAAATTTACCACACACCGTGGGATTAACAAATCACCCTCTCCTTATCACTCCAAAGGCAATCAATGCCGTCCACGTGCAATTAAGCACAATAATCCACAACGCGACCTCAGTCAGCGCCAATCCTCGATGTAGACGTAGCTAACACCAAAACCACGATGGGACACATAGTCACTCATCAACCACGATATGGCACTTAGCCGATATCAACCATGATGAGGCACAGAGCTACTTATCAAGCCATGATGTAGCTCAAGGCTAACATCAAACCACGCACTCAAGTACACCTGCATCTTCTTTCATATCCCAACCCATGCATATGCAACATGTGATAGTGTCATAATAGTAAATGCATGCACATGTTATTAAGGCAGACAATCACAATTCCACAAGCATAGTCACATTCACATCGGTACTTTCACATTCTTATCAACAGGTAATACTAACCTGTTTATCGATATACCCCATTTTAGGGTATCCATCTCATAACTTTTACTGCATTTGTTAGTACACAATCAACACATACAGATATAGCAAAAACCGAAAAACGGTGGGTTAATCACACACCTGACTATTTAGCGGAATCCCGAACTATTTGATTCTAACACGATGAACGGGGTTTTTCCTCCTCCCTTAATGCCGATTTGGTCTCCTACCAAATCCCGGAGGCTTTGGTTATCTCTGCCGATTTATCCCTAATCATCCATAGATAGAATTGGCTATTAACAATAATCCATAATAATTGGCCCTTGGCCGAAACTACATAGGCTTACCTTGATTGCTCCAAATCCCAAAAGCTTTTCCTTTAAATGCTCCCAACGTTTGTTAAGAGAGACTACAAGAAAGTAGTCGACGACACCTTCCTTGATGATTCGGCTTTTGAGACTTGCGTCAAAAGAATAGGAATAAGGCACTTTTAATAATCGGCTATGGCTCTTTAATAAAATATAAATATAAATGGGAGTATGGTACTTACAAGGTTCGGCTAAAATCCTAATTAACAAAGGCACATTCGGCTATTCAAGAAAAAGATAATGAATTGGATTGAAAGAAAGAAAAAGAAGGGAAAGTGAGAGATTACAAGAATTTCGGTAATGGTAGCAAGGAAGATTCGGCTTTACTAGAAAAAAGGAGAAAAAGAGAACTTTCTTGGCTTTAAATTTCGGCAATGGAGAGATCAAGAAAGAAATAAAAGATGAACTCCCTCCTATTAAAATTTGGCACACAAAAGGTAAAAAGAAAACCAAATTTGCACCCCTCCTTAAAAGCTTCAAAGTTTAACATGCACACCTCAAGAGTCCCACCATCGCCACCATATTTCTACTTATCTAATCCCTATTAAAACTCCTATTTTATTCCTATATCACCTATTCAAAACCAATTAAAATAAGGCCACCCTTATCTTTTATCTTAACTAAATAAATAACCCAAACTTTATCCCTTCCTATAGCCGAAATTTTCAAAATAATAAAAAAAAAGCCTAAGCTTATCTTATGGAGTCCACATGCCATCCAACCACCCTCCAACCTGACGCAAAAAGCCAACAAAATAAAATCCCACTCCATCTTGCTCACCACCTCGAACCCGGACTGAACGCATAAGCTGCAGTAACGCCTCACCACTCTTGCTAGTTCTTTTGCGACATAATCCCGCCACGAATTCTTTTAAGACCTCTTTATCTTGCTCCCCTTTAACGCCAAAAATAAAACTCCCAAATGCGATTCCTGCAGCTCAATCCCTACCCTTGGCACTCCTTTTACGCAACCACCTCGCACCTTAAGTAGCGCCCTTACCACTTTACCACTCCAACTTTCATGTCCGTAAACCTTGCCATTTATTTTAAGGCCTCCTAGCCCAATTTCACTTGTTGACGAAAAAGGAAAAATAAAACACTCCCATGCCATCACCTAGACTCGAACTACATTTCAGGCCCTTAAGTGGTGTCCTTAAGCCACTTTACCAAGCCCCTTTTATGGCAAATTATTCTTAAGGCCTCATCACCTAATTTCCTCTTTTACACTTAAATCCAAAAATTTTCCAAAGCTTCCTTTTATCCTAGAATTTTAAGAACCCCTAAAACACATCCAACCACTCTTAAATCCTACTAACTCATGAATTATGCACGAACGCATAACCCCTAATCTAGGATGTTACAGGCCCGACCCGAAAAATAGGTCTAAAATTTTGTTCAAGCTTATCTCAGATTAAAAATGCTAAACTCGAGCTTAACCCGACCACCCATATTAATTTTTTTATAAAAATAAATTTTAAAAAATAATACATCAAGTGCGTTAAAAACATTAAAATAAATATTTTTCAACAAATTGAAAATACATTAAAAAAAGCATTTATGTTTAAATAACACTAACATAGTTGTAACTTAGTAATCAAATACCTCTAAATAGTAGCAAAATTAACAATAAAACAAGAGTTATACAATGTTCAAACAATAAAAATAGAATAGTAACAATATAATAGCGAAATAACAGCAAAACATCAACAAAATAGCAGCAAAACAACAATGAAAAAGCAACAAAACAATTAATTTGAGCCAGGCCTGGCCGGACCAAAAAATCCTACCCAAGGCCCAACCTGTTTAGAAAATAGGTCTTATTTTTTTGTCCAAAACCATTTTACGAGTCTATAATTTTGTCCAAAATTTTTTATTTTTTAGGCATACCTTCGAGCTTGGAGGTGGCCTAATCCATGATTAGGTCTACTACTCTACTATCATTTGGATTGGGAGAAAAATTCAGATTTTGAAAAGTATGGAAACTAAAATAGATCAAAGTGTAAATACTAAATTTAAACTTACTTAAAGTACATGCACTGATAGCATAATTTCATCATTAAATTGCATGAGTTGACGGAAGAAGTACTGCCCACTAACTGACTTTGTTCTTTAGCGCACGAGGTTGTTTTCATTAGTTTTTAAAAAAATTAACTTTTAATTTAGGATTATGATATTATAATGATAAATAATTTTTATTTAATGTTTTTAATTTAATATATGTATATATTTAAATTTGGTTTTATTTATAATTTATTTTTATTTAAATATTGCATATATTTTATATATTATTGTTAATTAATTTCAAATTACATATACTGGTATTCGTGTGTGATAAATTTTTTATTAATAATATTATTAATTAGGTTTGTATTATAAATTAACTAGACATTTGTTCAATATTAATAACAATATTATGATAAATAATTATATTTATTTAGTATTATTATATTTATATGTCTAATTTATTTATTTATTATATTATTTTTAAACCTATTTTAAATTCGTAGTTTTCATAAAATTTCTCGATTTTTTTAAAAATATTAAACTACTACTACAACATTGTGTGAAAGCTGTCTACAACAACATTAAATTTTCAGAAACCGATTAATAAGACCTTCAGTTCTGCTATCTCTTCTGTAGATTTTTCATATTTTGTTTTGTTTTAATTGAATGATTCATCTCCTATGGAACTGGAACTTGAAACTTCCTGGTTCTTACAATGTCTTCATGCTTATTTTTGCTTCTTCCTTATCTTCACCTTGATTACAATTCTTCCACTTTTGTCTCTCTTGTTTACTTTGTTACCCAGACCAAAGCTGTGGTGCACCTGTGAGATTTGTCACACATATCTGAATATGAGTTGGTCAAAACAATTCGACAATCTTTGTGATTGGTACACTCACCTGCTAAAGAACTCGCCAGGGAACACCATCCATATCCATGTTCTGGGCAATACAATCACAGCCAACCCTGACAACGTGGAGTACATGCTCAAAACCAGATTTGAAAATTTCCCAAAAGGGAAACCTTTCTCCTTGATCTTGGGTGACTTTCTTGGTCGAGGCATTTTCAATGTGGACGGCGATTCCTGGAGGCTTCAGAAGAAGATGGCAAGCCTGGAGCTTGGGAAACACTCCATTAAATCTTTCGCTTTTGAGATCATCAACTGTGAGATCAAAGACAGGCTTATCCCTTTATTGTCATCCTTTGCAGCTAGCCAAAAAGAACAACATCGGGTTCTGGATTTACAAGATGTGTTTAGAAGGTTTTCATTTGATACCATATGCAGGTTCTCTTTCGGGTTAGACCCTAAATGCCTGGAGCTTTCCTTACCCATGTCGAAATTCGCTACGGCCTTCGACTTGGCCTCCAAATTATCAGCTGAGAGAGCGATGACCGCTTTCCCACTTGTATGGAAGCTCAAACGGGCTTTGAATTTAGGCAGTGAGAAGCAACTGAAGAAGGCCATCAAGATGATCCATATTCTAGCCAAAGAGGTGATAAGGCAAAGGCGCAAAATGGGATTTTTAACCCACAATGATCTTCTCTCCCGTTTCATGTGTACCATAAACGATGAAACTTACCTAAGAGATGTTGTGATAAGCTTTTTGTTGGCTGGTCGTGACACGGTGGCATCAGGTTTGACAAGCTTGTTCTGGCTATTGGCAAAACATCCAAACGTAGAGTCAGAAATCAGACGAGAGGCAGACCGAGTCCTTGGAAAAAACCAGGAGCTTACAAGCTTCGGGGAGATGAAAGAACTCCATTATTTGCAAGCAGCAGTTTATGAGAGTATGAGACTCTACCCACCCATCCAATTCGATTCCAAGTTTTGTGTTGACGACGACATATTACCAGATGGGTCGTTGTTGAGAAGAGGTACTAGGGTAACTTATCATCCTTACGCCATGGGACGGATTGAAGAGATATGGGGTCCAGATTGCTTGGAGTTCAAGCCTGAAAGGTGGCTGAAAGACGAAGGCGTCTTCTCTCCTGAAAACCCTTTTAAGTACCCAGTTTTCCAAGCAGGATTCAGGGTGTGTTTGGGGAAAGAGATTGCTCTACTTGAGCTCAAAAGCGTCGCACTCTCACTCCTCCGAAGATTCCAAATCCAGTTAGCGACAAGACCGCATCCAACGCTACGATTCTCTTCCGGACTTACCGCCACTCTTAGTGGCGGACTCCCTGTCCTGATTCGTGAAAAGAAGTAGCACCTGCGTAAAAGCCTCCAGAAACTAATAATTACCAATTGTATGGCTGAAGTGATACTACAATATCCAGACAGAAAGTGACCTATCTATGATTAGTGTTAACGAAAAGTGTCTCTGATTATCAGTATTATTGATCACTCATTATAATATCTATCCGATGACTAGTGTGCTATAGGGCATTAGATCTTATTCTTGTACAAAAGATAAGTTATGGTGGCTGCCGTGTTTTTTTTAACTGTAAAAACAGATGGATTTGTTTCTGTCGATCAGTTCCATCAAGCTCATACCAGGAAACTATCTAGAGAAGTAGTATCTTTTCATCTACCTTATTTCACTATTAGTTATTAATGCTTTTACGCTTGGCATGAAAGTTTTACAGTTGAAATTAAACGATGATACATCAATATACAAATACAATAAATGCGAATGATGCTTTGGTGATTGAGACGTTAGAGTATAAATGAACAAATATCTATATATAGCTTACTTTTGAGAAGTGGATAGGCAGTTCATTAATAACGGGGGAAACCAAAGAAAGAGACAGAACTGGTGAGGTAGTTGGGAAGCCCGAAAAGGCAACCCCCTCGTAATATTGGACTCAGATGAATGTATATGCTACTATATGAATAGACAAATTTTACGTAATATGAAATGATTAATTTATATACCTTGATTATGACATAAAATTTGATGTATATCCCACCACAATGGCAAAAGTATAGACAAATAATGGTGCAACATCGAAAGAGAGAAAACTTTTTCCTACAAGGTCTTCACGTGCGTCCTTTTATCAGTTTCTAGCAAGGGGTTTTGTTGTGGGTGCCACGGTGGTTGCAGTCTTCAATGTCGGGTATATTATATATCTCTGCCCGCCCTTTTGTGATGCTCCTTTATAGGACACTATTAAAGCTTACCGGGAGAATTGATCTCTATAGAGAAGTTTAATACGATCTGGCTTTGAATTTAAGACATTTTAATTATGGGTTGGTTCCAAGACAAAATGTAGGACATTATTCTCATGCAAAATAATAGAAAGTGATTCATTGGAAAAACTATGATGACCATATGTTTTCCTAAGCATCACATTTTATCATGCCTCAAGAAGGATACTTTGACCTCAAATTACTCATGCATTGGATAATCTGGAAAAGAGTACGGGTATTTGTGTTTTAATTAGATTACGAAAACCAACATTCGAGGGTAAAGCTTGAAAAATTGTGGAATAGTAGTGTCGGTCCAATGGATGCTTTAGTTGAATTTCCAAGCTCTTCCTTCGAAGCAGAAGATACATAAAACATGGCGGTCATTGGATTGGAAAGGATATGTTAAATAATTCACTTATGAGTGCAATCATCTAATATTAAAATGTCTACACTATTATTATTAAACCTGGACATCAATTTAAGAATTTACTATAAACAAATACACGTTTTTGGCTGTATGTATATGTAACTGTTATTAATATAAACATTTATCTTAATGCAAATGTCGGTGGCTATCAGTTGTTGTGCTAACTTTAAGTAAATTTTACACTTTCAGTATTAGCACTATTATCCATGCAATTGGCGGCTATAATGAAGAGTTTACCCACAAATGTTTTTAATAAATTTTAACTTTCAAATTAGTTTAACATAATTACCCTTAGAAGCATATCAACAATCTCCCTTTTATGTACCAGTTAAAATCACTTAACGATCCCTTCTTTATGTATTACAAACAATTAAACAAACAAAAAATCAAACGATCCTAAAACTGATGACTCTTATTTTAGTATAGATTTTATAATATTTGAGGACCTCATTTTATTATATTTTATAATTTTTCAGATTATTTATTTTTATTTGAATTTTATTATTTTTAAAGTTAGTTTAAATTTTTTTCTCTTTATATTGTAGGTTTCGGATAAATGATGAAAAATTTAGAGCATAGAATAAAAATAATAAACAGAAGTCCTCTAGATTTAATTTAGTGCTATGGAATATAATCTTCAATTCAAAAATTTTGACAGCAAGCAATCATCTCCATCACAATTTCTATGTCTGATAGAGCGATGCGATTAAGGTCCTAAAAGCAAGGGGTCACATGATTAAAAGAAAAAAAAGAAGAAAAGAGTAAGAAATCAACTTGGAGGTTAGGGAACAATTTTCTCATACAAAGGGGAACTTCAAGCTTGCAAAGATGAGAAGAAAACGAGACTTGGAGTGCTCGACATTAACTCGATAACTGTTTTTTTTTTTGAAAGATTTTGATAACTGTTTTTTTTTTTTCTAGATTATTTCTTTTTACCTTTTACCAATCCAAGTTTGTTTTGAATGAACTAAACTATATTTTCTTGGAACAATGATGAATCGTATTATTTCTTAATTAATTAATTAATTCTCTTCAATTGTTTTGATCTTTGCTAAATTTATTCAGTCCTATACTTATTTAATCTACTTTCCTGAACACTAAATTGTATTAATTTGATAATCTTGATTTATCTTGGAAAAAAAATTAAGGTTGCAATCTTGGTTGAATAATTAGGATTAACTTTTGTAGCATCGATGAATAAATCAATTTGAAGCTAGGATAAGAAAATACCTAATGTCCTAACCAACCCAAGTTTGTTCGTGGTGACTTCGCTTAACTTGCCTAACATAATATGATGGTCACTAAACTAACTAAAATTACGAAAAAGGCAAGCACACCTATCGAATAATAATATAGCTATGGTGAGTTGGGATTATCGTATCCACGAGGACTAAAAGTACTAGTACTTACTATTTTTCTATTATCTAGCTGATCGCTGAAATCAGAGCTTTAAAATTTATAAATAGAATGATCAAACCTGGAAACTAACTCTGACAATGACTTAACGACAAGTGTACCTATCGAACAGTAGTATAGCTTAGGCAAGACCGGATTATCGAACCCAAAGGAACTAAAAGTACTAATACTCACTTTCTTTTTATTATTTAGCCTAAAATAAGGAGTGATTGGTTGATTTAATCTAGTTTAACGATAACTAAGCTAAAGACGCAAAGACAAAAAGAACGAATTGGGAAATAACTTGAAGAAACTCAATTGATTACGACGATACCCTCAAGAAGAATCCACCTAGACTTCACTTGTTACTTATTACTGAATCATATGATTTCTTTACTTAGCTTGATCCGTAGGACTCCCTAACCTATATTAAACCCTCTCGAGACGAATAACGTCTAACCTTAGGTTAATTAGTGGAATTCTCTTTCGCTTATAATAACCCCCTAGAATAGCAGTAAATCGATCAATGGATTCCCATATTAGGTTTCACCCTAATCTGACAAAATCTCGTAACCCTATCTCTAGGCGTTCGATCAACTCCGCTTAATTATGCTAGATCTACTCTTAAGCAGGGTCTATTCCTCCTCCACCTAAGCACATCAGATTTGAATTAAGCAACATAATTAAGAACAAACAAAGTATTCATCATATAATTCAGAAAATAATAACAAAATTCATCTAGGTTTCATCCCCTTCAGGTATCTGAAAGGTTTAGTTCATAATGAATAAAAACATCTCAAGAGAAAAGATAAAACAAAACATAAGAAATCCCTAAAACCCCCTAGAGGAATTGAAGGAGAAATCTGCCGTCTTGAGTAGATTTCCGGCTCTTCGAGATGGATCTTCTAGCTATCTTAGAGTGATTCCCACAAATGTGATCCTTCTAGCTCGACTCCTTGGCCTAGCTTAACACCCCTTTCAGGATACACCTAGGGTTTTTATATAAGCTCTTGGAATGCTTTACTTGGCCTCTAAGTGTCCTAATTTAATTCTGCTTCTTACTCGGTATTTGAATAAGCTTTGGAAAGTGTTTTTTTAGCTCTAAGTATCTAAATCTGAGTGAAATTGCTCTCTTCCGTAGCAGGGGCACGGCCATGGCACACGTCCGTGTAAATCGTGGTTGGGCCGTGTCTAGATTCTGTCGATTTGGGCACGGTCATGTAAATCATGGCATGGCCGTGTCTTAGTTAATTGTCGAAGCACGGCCGTGTGGCTTGAAGTCCAGGCCGTGTCCATTTTTTTCTTTGGCCCAAATTGGCCCATTTTAAACCCGTTTCTTGTTCTTTTCGTCCTCGGGTGCTTTCCTGAGTAGAAATATGAAAAGAAAGGATTAAAAGTACCTTTTTACATAAATTAGGGCTAAATCATCCTAAAAGCATACTAAATATGAGGTTAAAATATGTTACTTTTACGGTTTATCACTAGCTGATAAATTGAAGAAATTATTTTTAATCTAAAATTAACTAAACTAATTATTAAGAATGCAACAGAGAATGAATTAGGAAAAACAATCAATAAAACCAATGAGATAGGCAATACCCAAGAAAGAATCCACTTAGACTTCACTTATTATTCTGAATCTGAATTAAACAATTTATTCACTTGCGCCTTGATCCGTAGAAATCCCTAAATTACGTTAATATCTCTTTCGAAAGTAAAACAACTGACTCTAGGTTGATTAATTGAAACCTCTTTCTAATTAAAACTCCTATTGTTGCATTAACTCGATCTATGGATTCCCCTATTAGATTTGATTCTAATTTGATAGATTTATGTCGTCATATTTCTTGGATTGCATGCAAGTCCACTTGTAACGACCCGTTTTCGGTGAAATCAGAACAATGGTTTCGGGACCACAAATCTGAGGTCATAAAATTTATTTTAATATTATTTTATGGTTTATAGGATGTTAGAATTATGGTATAAAGATTTTGTTAAGAAATTTTACCGTTTGTATGCTCAATTTCTGAAATAGGACTAAATTGCATAAAGTGCAAAAATTGTGTTCTATTAGCTAAAAGTGTCAAATAGCTATAGAGATTTAAAGTAGAGGTCCTTATTGAGCAATTAGATCACTAATGGAGTTAGTGGATGTACATGGAGTAAAAAAATAATGAAATTGTCAAAGTTGGTTGGTATTAGGTGATTTGTTTGATAAAAAAAAAAAAAAAGAGAATAGTGTTCATCTTCTTCTCCACCAAAAATTGCAGCAAAATAGGGGTTTTTGAAGCTGAAAATTTTAGCCACTTTTTTTCCTTGCATGTAAGTGATTCTTTGACCGTTTTTGTTGATTTTTATGTTTTTGAAACCCTTGTAGCTTAAGCTAGCTAATTAGGGGTTAATTTGCAATATGATGGAAAGTCTAGGGTTTTTCCATGAGAGAATTTTGTTTTTTTTTAATTTTAATGGAAGAAAATAAATCTTGGTTGTTTAATAAATAACTTTTTGTTAAAGAATTTTTAATGAAATTGTCTATTAAAGGCTTAATAGAGAAAAATGTAAATTTTGTATTAATCATGTGAAGATGTGAAATATATGGGCTGATTTAGGTGTTTATGAAAATCAGCTAGGCTTGTGTATTGATGAAATTGCATAAATTTTATTTTTACGAGCCTAGGGACTAAATTGTAAAGGAGTCAAAAGTATAGGGATAAAATGGTAATTTTGTCATAACATAAAATTTGGATCGAATTAATTAGAACTATGATTAAATGAGTTAAATTTGATTATATAGATCAAGAAAAGCAACTTTCGAAACTAAATCGGGGAAAAGATAAAGTCGTGGACTAAACGATTGTATTCTCCGTTTGAGTTTGAGGTAAGTTCGTGGACTCGAACTTAATTTTATTTTTAATTACGATTTAAATTAATTAATGCTAAATTATCTATTGATATAAAATGTATGCATATTATGGAATTAATGTTAAGTAAAATGAATGAGGAATTTATGGAAGTAAATAACTGTACAATCGTCGATTTATTCGACTAGCGTTGGCGCGATCTTTGTCAGCTTATCTGACTAGTGCTGGGCACACAATCGTCGGTTTATCCGACTAGCACTGGGTGCAAATATCATTGGTTTATCCAACTAGAGCTGGGCTCACACTTATTATCGTCGGTATATCCGACTAACATTGGGTGCAAATATCGTTGGTTTATCCAACTAGAGCTGGGCTCACAATTATTATCGTCAGTATATCTGGCTAGCACAGTGTGCAAATATCATTGGTTTATCCAACTAGAGCTAGGCTCACACTCAATATCATTGGTTAATCCGACTAACGCTGGGCACAAACTCCTTCTGCGGTTTACCGCTAAGCACCGGGTGCCACGTCGCTAATAGATCTTGTAGTAAGGTTACTTGAATTATCGAAAGAACTGAAATCTTATTTGGTTAAGTTATAATTTCATACAAATATTGATTGTTTTTGTGTTTAGCTAATAAATGGAACCTATTAATGGTAAATTGATTTACATGTTGGCACATAGTGTGCGAGATAATTGCTTATCTAGTATTATTCTAAGTGGGTCAACGGGCACAGTGCTGTTACAAGGTTATATGAGTTCAATACGAACTAGTAAGATATGTACGCGAAATACATAGAAATGATATACATTTATGATATATGAATTCATGGCATGGCTAACTTGGTTGAAGATTATGTGTTAGGCTTTTGGGCCAAATTGAGTTATGATATGCCTTGTTTTACTTACTTAAATTGTGGTTAAACGGGTATGAAAAGAAGGAAAGATCGTCAAAAGCTTCAATTAAAATTGCTATGAAAGCACGGAAAGGTATGAACTATTAGGTGATCGAAATAAGCTTAGACACATGCTTGAAAAGGTGAATGCATTTAAGTAGCGTGTACTCATGCTATGATGTTTTGATATGGTTTCTAGTTTATGTGATAATTAAAATTGAAAGGCCAATGTTTTTTAAGCTAAGGCCAAGATATGTTGGATTGACTAAAGTGGCTTATGATTATAAATTGAAGTGGTAAGCTTTATTTTTGAATTACGAACTTTCTAAGCAATACATGCTTACTTTGTGTTAATTTCTTTGTGTATTTAGATATCGGAAGCTCATTCGGGTTGGAAGTTGGTAGAGATTTCATTACACTAGTTATCGTTTATTTTGGTATTGTGGTTTAATAATTCTGGTTATAATGGCATGTATAGGTCATTTTGGCTAATGGTAGTCTATATGTCTTGTTGTATTTTAGCCATTCGATTTGGCTTGAAAATGGTATATGTTTTGTTATGTAAACATGCATAAATGGCTTTATGATATATAGCGTATGGTTGCCAAGTGAATGTCTTGTTTATGAATTTGTATTTTGTATACCAAATGTTTGAAATTGAGATATGGTATGCAGGTTAAATTTTAGGCACAAAGTCTCCTTTATGTGTTTGACCATTTAGATAGATTTTGGAAGTTTAAATTGGCATGTTTAAAGTAGCCAATCAAGATGCCTATTAGTATCATGGTTGTGTGTGATCTTATAAGATGTTATAAGCTTGTTAGTGATTGGTTTTGAATGTCCAAATATGCCATGTTTATATGCACATTGAAGTGTTTAGGTTGGTACCAAGTTGGGTGAGAAATATGGCTTGGAAAATGGCTTATTTTGGTCCACACGGGCAGAGACACGGGAGTGTGTCTCAGTCGGGTGACACACGGCCTAGCACACGGGCGTGTGTCTTGGCCATGTGACCCCTGCAACTAATTAATGTAAATTCAATTGTTCACACGGTCTAGCACATGGGCATGTGGCTTGGCCGTGTGACCCAAATCAGTGAGTTACACGGGTAGGGGCACTGGCTGGGACACGACCGTGTGCCTCACATCGAATGCCCACATGGCCTGAGGCACGGGTGTGTCACTCGGCTCACATGGCCTGGCCACATTGGCATGTGTCCCCTGCACTTAGGAGAAATTCTGTGATTTCGGAAAAATTCTCTGAGCTTTTGGTTTAGTCTCGACTTGATTCTAATATTTATTTTGGGCCTCGAGGACCCATATAAGGGACTTTATGATTGATTATGGATGGTTTTTTATTTCAATGTGAGAAGAACATGAAATGTCTATTTGTTCGATTATAAGTTCGGTAATACTCCGTAACCCTGTTCGACATCGGATACGGGTTAGGGGTGTTACACCACTCAATTATGCTAGATCTACTCTTAAACAAGGGTTTTTCTCCACTGAAATAAGAACATTAAGCATGAATTAATATCCTGAAAATATTAAAACACGAAATAAGCATACATAATTGAGAACAAGAATCAAGTATTTATCATGTAATTCAGAAATCAAATAATAATATTCATATAGGTTTCATCTTCCCTAGGTATCTAGGGAATTTAGTTCATAATCTGGATTAACATCATCTCAAAGTTAGGAAAACAACTAGACATAAAGAAACCCAATAAAACTTCTAAAGAAATGAATGGAGATCTTCAATATTAAAGGAGATCAGCTTTTGAAATGAATCTGATGGCGTTTTTCGAGTTCTTTCTTTGTTCTTCTCTCCTCCCCATTTAGGTCATTTTCTAGTGTGTATTTATAGACTTTAGAATGCTCCTAAAGCCTAAAAATTGAGTTTTCTGCGTGTTTGGGAAATAGGGAGCGATATGTGGCCAGCTCCTGTGGCTCACACGGGAGGGTGCCCAGCCTATGTGGAAGTGCCCAGGCTTTGTGGATCCTAAAAACAACTATTTTTGTCCGATTTTGGCCTATTTTTTGCTCATTTCACTTCCTTATGGTCACCTAAGTATATAAACATGAATTCAAAGAATTAAGAGCATCAAATTCACTAATTTACATAATAAATCATCCAAAAATGCATCAAGAATGGGATTAAAAACATGTTACTTTTATGGCTTATCATAATAATATAGCTAGTGTGGAAAGGGTTTTAACTTAGCTGGATACTGGAAGCGTCTAGTTAGTATCATTGAGTCCCGAGTTAGTAATTACATAGGTTGAACAATTAAATGATAGATAATGGATTAACTACAATATGTGAAGTTAGAGTTCCAAGATCTTAAAATTGATTGAGGAATTTAGAGATTTTAATTGTTTTAGTTCAATAAAATTTTCATGCTTTATTAGTTTAATTTTAGTAGTAATTAGAATTAATTTTCTTGATTTGGATTAGATACAGTTGAATAGTTGACACTTAGCAGCTTAGAATTTAGTTCTCATGGGAACGATATCGTCTTATCACTTTATTACTTGATTCGAGAATGCACTTGTATAACGAATTTCCACACATTAGAAGTGGAGAGAAAAGATCACATTCTAGAAGTAATTTAGACATTAACCATAAAATAAGACAAATTTATTTGGATTATGTGATGAAGATAGTTTATTGGAACAAGAAGGAAGCCATGATTCTTTTTCTGGAGCAAGTTTTAATTCAAACACAATTATTGTAGGTGTCAATTTAAGGGATGAGGTTGATGTTGAGTCTTTTAATGAAGAAGATGTACATCATGATGACTCTATTTAAAGTTAGAATCAGTCCCAACCACTAGTACGTATGTGATTTACAAGCAATAATACATTGTTCTATTATTATCAAGAGCATGCGAAGATGAAAAAGTTTAGTATCGTGAAGAGATTAGTGTGCAAAAAAGGTTGTGAAGTTCTCAAAAATGATTTCTTAACTTGTGATAAAGGTGACAAAACCGGTGACAATAATAGTAGCAAGAGAAGTAGTTGTCTTACAAGGTTAAATGTTGTATTAGAAAATGGTAGAATGTGACGTGTAACTAAAGTTAAGATAGAACATTCTCATGAATTATTTTTGGGCATGTCTAGATTTAAGATTGTACATAAGCATGTTTCGAATCAATTAAAGAGAACTCTTGAAGTAAATGATATAGTTGGCCTTTAAATTTGTAAGAACATTAAATTAACCCGAATTCAATTAAGTAAATAAGATGAAATAGTGTTTATCGAAGGATTGCAAAAAGTTATTAATAGCAATATTAGGCTAATTCTACTGAAGATAGATGCCAAGTTGTTGTTGTTTTGCAAAATGCGAAGGAAAGATGGAGACTTTTTCCATCATATGGATCTTGATGATGGAAGATTAAAAAATTATCAAGATTCATTCTCAGGGTAAAGTAACATGCAAAGATTTTCACCACAATTTATCTTATGAATAAATACAAGGTGCAATTTGCTTCATTTGTGAAAGCTAATCGCCATGGTCTCTCTATCCTTCTTGGGTGTGCTGTAATTTCATGTGAAGATGTAACAACATTTGGGTGATTGTTTTCACCATGGCTCTCTAATATGTTGGTGTCTTGCTTCAATCAAGAATTTGTTGCTGCAATTTCGTTAAAATACTTGATGCACTCATTTGTGAGAGCTAATCACCATGGTCTCTCTATCCTTCCTAGGTGTGCTGTAATATAATGTGAAGATGTAACAACATTTAGGTGATTGTTTTCACCGTGGCTCTCTAATATGTTGGTGTCTTGCTTCAATCAAGAATTTGTTGCTACAATTTCGGTAAAATACTTGATGCACCATTTGCTCAATTTTGTTTGTAAATGACCCAATTTGACCGGGCCCAGACTAAACTAAATACCAGACCAAAATAAAATTTTTACAGTCCATTACAGTTATTTTACAAGACCCAAAATTTACCCAAAAGACCCAATTGCATTAAGCCAAATGTAACAGGCCCAACAAACCCAAAAAAAATTTTAAAAAATTAGAAAGCTAGGGTTTTTGAAAACCCTAGCCTAAGCCTTTAGCCGCCACATGCTAGCCTCCCCTAGGCCTGCCTTGGCCAACGCCGCACGTCAACCACTCCTCCACGCCTTGCACGCCTCTCACGTCACCTACAAAACTAAGACCAGCGCGCAACAAAACAAAGAAGAAAAAGACAAACAGAGAAAAACAAATGACAACGAAACAAAAAAACAGAAATCGAAAGACATGTAATTTGGCTATAAAATTCATATCAACATCTTGTAGTTTTTTTCTTCGATTCTGAATTCAAAAAACAAAAACAAAAGCTTTAAGGTTGATTTTGGTCTTTCCTTTTTATTTTTTTCTATTATTATTTACCGCTACTGTTTATTATCTTTTTTCTTTTTCATTTGAAACTTTTACAAACAAAAATATAATAAAAAGGAAAAGAAGAGAACTTACCGGATTCATATCGCGCCTCCGTCGTCGGAATCTCCCCTTTATCATCGAAGTCAGCTTAAGGAACGGTTAAAAGGCCTCATCCCTTTCGGTTTTAAGGTTAGGAAGGCCTTGCCTTTGGTGTCCTTTTCGAAAAGGTTAAAAAGGGCCCATTTTTATCTTTCGGTTTCCGACCACGGTGGTCCGAAAACGGAACCAAGATCAGCCAGGGGGAGAGGCTGAGTGTAATATCCAGATTTATGGCCTATGCATTTTTACTTAATTATGTGAAGTAGTATGTCTATGTGTTCTGAATTGTGTGGCATGAATTTTGGAAACTTTAAAGTATAGTGAATGCCTTAGAAATTATTCAATTTTAAGTTTAAAAGAGGGAGCTAAGCCTAAGAGGCCTTAAGAAAATTAGTAGGGGAAATAAGACACAAAAAATGGGCTTGTTTAAGTGGCATGAAGGCACCACTTAGGGCCTTAGAGTGTGACGCCACAAGCATGGGGAAAGGGCTTGGGTTTGAGCCACAAGGGAAGCAAAAAGAGAGTTTTTATTTTACGGCAATAGGGAGCAGTAGTGGATGGCATATGGACTCTGAAGGAAGGAAGTATCGATTGGGTTGGAATGTTGAGGATTCGGCTAAGGAGGAGGGGATCAAGGGATAAGATAGAAAGGGAAAAGAGGTGGCCGACCTAGGGACTCTCTTTTGAGGTGATTTTCAGCCAAGTAGTAGGGGAAGGGTAGCCGAATTTGGTAAAAGGGTTTTAAGTTTTTCTTTTTTCTCCTCTTTGTCGAAATTTAGCCCCTCTCTTCACTCTTTTCTCTCATCTGTTTAAGGTAAACCGAATCTACCATCTTTCCCTCATCTTTTCTTCCATTGTTAAAACCGAATATCCTTCTCAAAGCTCCATCATTGTCGATTCTCCTTAAGCCTCATACCTCTCCTTTTCTTTCTCTTGTTGAAGTCGAATCTTTCTAGTGTTCATCAAGCCGAAACCTTCTCTTCTTGGGATCTAGTAGCCGATTGCTCATAAAACCCTCAAAAGCCGAATCTCAAGGTACCCTAGCCGATTTCTTCATAGCTTCAGAAGCCGAAACTTGTTGATCACTACTTAGCCTTCATAGCCGCACATCTTTGTGGATTCAAGTAAGGGTGTTGCCGATTCCAACATTAAGGGTAAGGATTTTATTGTCATCATTTTATTTCTTTTCTTAAAGTTAAAATTAAGATTCTAATGCCCTTAATATCTTTGGCCGAAACTATGAAGGATTCTTTTGGGATTTCTATAGTAACCGACTTCTAGGGAGATCATTCGAGATTTCAGATCTAAGGTAAGTAAGGTGAAAGATTAGGCTGAAGGCCATGTATTCAAATATTGGAATTGGATCGACATAGTGCTTGTAGGGATTTGACGGAGACTAAGGACAAGTGATATTTGAGATTTGGATCCACAAGGTAAGTGCATGTGATATTCACCAAGGCCTATTTAGTGACTTAGATCTATTTCTTATTTATTCAAAGAGCCGAAAACTAATCTGTGAAGTGATTTAGTGCTAGCCGATTGAAAGGAGGAAACACTATAAAGTTTCGGGATTTAATTAGTAGTCAAATCGGCACCAAGGTAAGATTTTGGTTACGATAATCCTTCGGGATTTGATCATTTGGCCGAATGGCCTATAGCTAAAATGGTTAGTGTTGGCCGAATGTAAGAACTTGGGATCTAGAGAATTAGATCGGGTTTTCAGGATTTCAGTAAAGCGTTAATACCAGGTGTGTAACCCACACTGAATCTTAATAGATTTACGGATGTAATTTAATATATGTGTTAATAAGAATGTGAAAGATATGGCTTAAGGTACCATTCAATGGTACGGCAGATTCAAGTACGTTATTCTCTAAAACTATGTTTACAATGTTACGAATACTTGTTATGACACATATGTGAATATTGGTAAGAATATGAAATAAAGAATAAGGCATGTTATTGCATGATTTGTATGACATGGGGCATATGGGTGATATGTTAAGGGGAAGTGATCTGGTGGTTTTATACCACAATATCTGAATGTGGTGACTCATGTCACAAAATCCGAATGTGGTAACTTATGTCACAAATAATTATCTGGTGGCTATGCCACAATATATATAAGGCGATGAGCATGTAAATGCAATGATCGCCTTCGATGATGTGTAGCGGATGGAGGGTTGACTTAGTAGTCCCCACGGTATGATGGTTGGTACGGTGATGTGTAGCGGATGGTTATCTAGGCTTGGGTTGGGTTTGCATCATTGATTATATATGTTTATTATGTATGATTTGACATGCCTAAATTGATTGAGACTTGTGTTGGTTGTTACACATCGAGTCTATTTGACTCACCCGTTGTGGGATATTTTTCAGTGACACTCAAGAATGGACTGGGTTGGAAGGAGCTCGATGGTGGCCATGCTCAACTCGTAGATTGTTTTATTTTATTAGTTTTAATATTCAAGTTTTGAATTTATTTGGGTTTTCTTTGATGTAATAAGGCTACTAGTATGAAACTATACTAGTATGAAACTATCGCATGCATTTAAATTATTCTAGTAATATACGATTTTATCACTTTAAAGTTTAAGTAACTCTTATTAGAAATAAATGTTAAATGTTTGACACCTAATCAACACCGTTTAAAATTTGAACCCAACACAAATCAATTATTTTTTTCCAAAACACACAAATATTCTTCCAAAATTCAAATAAGTTTCGAATAGTTTTTCCTAGAAGCATGCAGATCCGGTCGGGGCTTGTGGGCGGGTTTGGGGTGTTTCACTTGGTATCGAGTCGGTTCAAAACTCAGCCTTGAGGGCTTTTAGGGCCCAAAATGTTTTTTTCTTTTGAAATTGGATTTTCTAAGAAATAAGCAAGTTTTACGGCATGTCACTGAGTTTCCACCAAGTCCACTGTAAGTACCCTAACTCCTCTGTGACTTGTATGGGGAAATCATAGGGACGAGATTAGTAGATTATGAAATATTAAACCCTAGGATTAGTCTGCTTCAACACCAAGTTACATAAAACTTAAAGTCTAACCAAACAAACACGTGTCTAAGTCGTTGAGTTAAAGGTGTGGCAAACCACAGCGCATGTCTAGGATTGGATTCAGTGGGAGCTTGGTATTTAAGCAGATCCTAGTGACTCACCTCCTCACCACTCGAATCCTACCTAGTGCGTAGTGACGGTTCACCTTAGCCAAGAGGACTCAAACACAGGCTAAACCCAATAATTAAAAAAACCCAAAAGGGACCATCACCTTGTTTTGAGAAACTCAAAATTCAAACCGTGATTTTAAAATTCCAAAAGTACCCTTGTTTTTTAAAAAAAATGATGACCAAAATACCATTGATTTATAAATTGACCAAATTACCCCTAACCTGTACAAATGACCAAAATACCCTTAGTGTGGTAAGTTATCGAAATACCCTCAAATTAAAAATCTTTAAAATACCCTTGTTTTGAAAAGTCACCAGGAACCATATTTTATGAAAAATTACCGAAATGCCCTGGTTTGAAAAATTACAAAAATACCCTCGGTGTATAAATTACCATTCTACCCTTGAAATTTACTTACCAAGTATTTCAATTTTGAAAAAAAAAAAAAAGAAAAAAACTATATACCAAAAAAAATTTTTCTACTTTGTGAAATTTTCAAATACCCTAATTTGGAAAAAAATTACCAAAATACCCCTATAGGATAAAATTACAGAAATACCCCTGGGTAGTGGAAAACAACAATCAATGACAACTACAATATTTTTCTGTAATGAACGCAAGTTCATGAGTTTGATTGAATGAATGAATTGAGACTGTATGTATATGAAATCGAAAGAACTACTCCTTAAAACTATTGAACATAAGACTGTTCGTGATAAATCAGTGGAACAAAACTAATTCATAAAATTCTCTAATCAGATAAATGCGATTCAGAAGCATGAACTCTAGGGGACGTGGTCGTAACGTGCGAGGCCGTGGTAGGGGCCGAATGATCGTGTCGAAGCCCGTTAGGTCTGGACAAGGGTCCAAAAATGAAATGCCACTACCACCAGCCGCTGATGTGGAATATCAGGATCAGACGGGGGATGATGCAAGATCATGCAGCAATGCTGCGAGTTTTAGAAAGGGTGGCTAGAGCAGGTGGAGGTGTGGGAGCTTGAAAGTCGGTACTGGCGACTTGAGCTAATGAGCTGAAGTTTTTCGTGGAGTATCTGGTGTGGCACCCAATACGACCGAGTATTGGTTAGAGGCAACGAAACGGATTATGGACGACTTGGATTTGACCGCTGAGGAGAAATTGAAAGGGGTAGTGTCGCTACTCCGTGATGAGTCATACCAATGTTGGCTCACGGTGCGGTATGGTGCTGCCGCAGATGATCTTACTTGGGAATATTTCAAGGTGGCATATCAGAAGAAGTACATTGGAACTAGTTATGTGGATGCACAGAGGAAGGCATTTTTGAGGCTGGTTTAAGAAAATAAGTCCGTAGCAGAATACGAGGCCAAATTCTTAAAGTTGAGCTATTATGCTCGAGGTATTGTGTCGATGAAGCATGAGCGGTGTGTCCGATTTGAGGACAGACTGATGGATGATCTGAGGTTGTTGATAGCTCCACAACAGGAGCGAGAGTTTACCGTGTTGGTGGAGAAGGCTAAGGTAGCCGAAGGGATTAAGGACTCAGTGAGGTAGAATACGGACCGCAATAGGCAAAAGAGAGGTTTTGGACTATCAGGGTCATCGGGGAATACCCAAAAGAGGCTTAGAATTGATGGGCCACGAGGTCAACAAGCTGCTACGGGAGGGCAGTATCGTACTTGTGCCCAATGTGGAAAGATGCACCTAGGAGAGTGTTGGAAAAAGACGGGAGGATGCTTTAAGTGTGGGTCCAAGGACCACATGATTAAGGATTGCCCTATGAGAATGTAAGGGTCGACCAGTAAGCCAAGGTCCTAACCAGGCTGGAAGAGGTGGACAATAGCCTCAACGGGGCCGTGGTCCGAATGGCAGAGGTAACTGTCTTTGGTAGAGGACGGGAACACTGGCCGAGGTGTTGGTAACACGGAGGCCGACACCGGTTTAGTTTATCTGAGACATCGGAAGGAGGGCGGAGATGCAGGATGTCATAACCCAGACGTTCTTTATATTTGGCAAGCCTTACTTTGCTTTGATTGATGTTGGCTCCACCCACTCTTATGTTGCATGTAAAGTAGTTGAAACTCTAGGAATAGCCTCGAACTTTCTAGTAGGGAGATGACTATAGTAAGCTCATTAGGTCAAAGCGTAGTGGTGAACAAGATATTTGAAAAGTACCTCAGAGATTCAAGGAGTGATATTCCCTGCCGACTTAATGGAACTACCTTTCCGAGAATTCGATCTTATTCTTGGCATGGGGTGGCTAGTGGAGCATCGGGCTATATTGAATTGTGCAACTAAACGAATGGAGTTAAGAACTCGGAGGATGAGGCAAGAATTATGATAGAGAAAGAAAAACTACTTGTCTAACGTAGTTTTGGCATTAAAGGCCGATAAGATGGTTCGAAAAGGGTGCAAGGCATTTTTGGCATTCGTTAGTGCTTTGGATGCGAAAGAAGGTGGAGTTAGTGGAGTTAGAACCGTAAGGGAGTTTGTGGATGTCTTTCGGAGGAATTACCTAGAATACCCCCGGATAGGAAAGTGGAATTGAAATTGATTTCTTCGCAGGTACGACTCCGTGTCAATTGCCCGTCTGAATGGCACCTAAGGAGTTGGTTGAGCTTAAGGCTCAGATTTAAGAACTGCTAGACCGTAGGTTTATCTGACCCAGTGTGTCTCCATGGGGAGCACCGGTCTTGTTCGTGAAGAAAAAAGACGGAACTATGCATATGTGCATAGATTATCGTCAGTTGAATAAGCTGACCATCAAGAATAAGTACCCTTTGCCAAGGATTGAGGACTTGTTCGATTAGCTTAAGGGGGCCGCGATATTCTCAAAGATAGATCTGAGGTCTGGATATCATCAGCTTAAGGTGAAGGAGGCTAATATCCATAAAATAGCTTTTCGAACAAGGTACGGGCATTATGAGTTCTTGGTAATGCCGTTCGGATTGACAAATGCCCTAGCCGCGTTCATGGACATGATGAACTGGGTTTTTTAACCCTATTTAGATCGGTTCGTTGTTGTGTTCATAGACGATATATTGGTGTATTCGAAGTCTGAGGAAGAGCATGATGAGCATCTCCGGATAGTATTGCAAGTGTTAAGAGAGAAAAGTTATATGCCAAGTTCAAGAAGTGCAAATTTTGGTGAAGGAAGTTACATTTTAGGACATGTGGTATCTCTTTGAAGGAATAAGGTGGATTCTCGGAAGATTGAGGCAGTTTTGGATTGGAAACCCCCTAAGTCTGTGGCGGAAGTTCAGAGTTTCTTGGGATTGGCAGGCTACTACAGAAGGTTTGTAGAAGGATTCTCGTCGTTAGCCGCACCTTTGACAAAGTTACTAAGGAAGGAGGTACCTTTCATATGGACTGATAAGCAACAGGAGAGCTTTGAGAAGCTTAAGAGAGTCTTGACTGAAGCTCCAGTTTTGATTCAGCCTGAGGCATGGAAAGATTTTGTAGTATACTGTGATGCTTCCCATACAGGATTGGAAGGTGTCCTTATGCAAGATGGGAAGGTAGTTGCTTATGTGTCTCGACAACTAAGGCCACACGAGGTTAACTACCTGACGCACGACTTGGAATTGGCAGCAATGGTCTTTGCTCTTAAAGTGTGGAGGCACTACTTATATGGAGAAAAGTCAATAATCTACACGGACCACAAGAGCCTGAAGTATTTACTAACTCAAAAGAGTTGAACCTAAGACAGCGAATATGGGTAGAATTATTGAAGGACTACGATTGCTCTATAGAGTATCACCCGGGCAAGGCAAATGTGGTGGCGGATGCCCTAAGTCAGAAAGTAGTGACGGAGTTAAGGGCAATGTTCGCACATTTAAGCCTCTATGATGATGGAAGTTTATTAGCAGAATTGCAAGTGAAGCCGACATGGCTGAATGAGGTGAAAGAGGGACAGTTGGCAGATGATGATTTCATAACTAAGCTATGGTAAGTGCAGAGGGGGGAGTTGGAGGATTATGGTGTTAACAACGATGGAGTATTGTGTTTTAAGGGTAAGGTCTGTATGCCGAAGAACGAGGAGTTAAGGTGGAGAATTCTTCAGGAATCGCATAGTAGTCCTTGTGCTATGCATCCTGGAGGCAGTAAGATGTATAAAGATCTAAGGAAACAGTTTTGGTGGCCTGGTCTTAAGCGGGAAGTTACCAAATTTATAGGCAAGTGCTTAACGTGTCAACAAGTTAAGGCTGAACACCAAGTTCCATCAGGATTGCTTCAACCGATAAAGATTCCACAGTGGAAGTGGGAGAGAATTACCATGGACTTCGTTAGTGGGCTTCCCTTTACGCCTACTAAGAAGGACTCGGTATGGGTGATAGTGGATCGGCTGACAAAGTTCGCGCATTTTATTCGGTCTTGGGTTGACTATTCTCTGCAAAAGTTAGCAAAGTTGTATGTAGCTGAGGTCGTAAGGTTGTATGGAGTGCCGGTGTCGATTATCTCAGATATGGATCCGAGGTTCACGCCTCGATTTTGGAAAGCTCTACATCAGGCTTTAGGCACTGATTGGATTTCAGTACGGCTTTTCATCCACAGTCGGATGGCCAGTCTGAACGAGTGATCCAAGTGTTAGAGGATATGTTAAGAGGCTGTGTGATAGACTTCAGAGGAAGTTGGGAAGAATATTTGCCTTTAGCGGAATTTGCTTACAACAACAGCTATTAGGCCAGTATTCGGATGGCACCGTATGAAGCGCTGTATGGTCGGAAGTGTCGCACTCCTACATGTTGGACGAAATTGGGAGAACGTCAGATCTTGGGTTCGAAAATTGTGGCAGAATCCGATGAGAAGGTTAAGATAATCCGGGCAAGGTTGAAGGATGCATCTGACAGGCAAAAGTCGTATGCCGATCTCAAATGGAAGAAAATAGAATTTGATGTGGGAGATCAAGTGTTTCTTAAAGTTTCACATTGGAAGAAGGTGATGAGATTTGGTTGCAAAGGGAAATTAAGTCCAAGGTTTATAGGATCTTATCGGGTATTGAAGCGAATTGGACCGGTAGCATACCAGTTAGAGTTGCCTCTGGAATTGAAGCAGATGCACGACGTATTTCATGTTTCCATGCTACGTCGATACCGATCGGATCCATCTCACGTAATTCCGATTGAAGAGGTGGAGCTGAGACCAGATCTGTCTTATGAAGAAGAGCCGATTTAGATTTTGGAACGAGATGTGAAGGTGCTTCGGAGGAAATCGGTCCCTCTGGTCAAAGTGTTATGGCGTAACCATGGATCGGAGGAAGCTTCTTGGGAGCCGGAAGAAAAATGCGATGAGAATACCCCACATATTCTAGCGTGTAATTTTGAGGTCGAAATTATTTTAAGGGGGTAGAACTGTAATATCTGGGATTTATGGCCTATGAATTTTGCTTAATTATATGAAGTAGTATGTCTATGTGTTCTGAATTGTGTGGCATGAATTTTGGAAACTTTAAAGTGTAGTGAATGCCTTAGAAATTATTCGATTTTAAGTTTAAAAGAGGGAGCTAAGCCTAAGAGGCCTTAAGAAAATTAGTAGGGGAAATAAGACACAAAAAATAAGCTTGTTTAAGTGGCATGAAGGCGCCACTTAGGGCCTTAGAGTGTGACGCCACAAGCAAGGGGAAAGGGCTTGGGTTCGAGCTATAAGGGAAGCAAAAGAGAGTTTTATTTTATGCAATAGGGAGCGAGAGTGGACAGACATATGGTCTCTGGAGGAAGGAAGTATAGATTGGGTTGGAATGTTGAGGATTCAAGTTAAGGAGGAGGGATCAAGGGATAAGGTAGAAAGGAAAAGAGGTGGTAGGCCTAGGGACTCTCTTTTGAGGTGATTTTCGCCAAGTAGTAGGGAGGGTAGTCGAATTTGGTAAAAGGGTTTTAAGTTTTTCTTTTTTCTCCTCTTTGCCAAAATTTAGCCCCTCTCTTCACTCTTTTCTCTCATCTGTTTAAGGTAAATCGAATCTACCATCTTTCCCTCATCTTTTCTTCCATTGTTAAAACCGAATATCCTTCTCAAAATTCCATCATTGCCGATTCTCCTTAAGCCTCATACCTCTCATTTTCTTTCTCTTGTTGAAGCTGAATCTTCCTAGTGTTCATCAAGCCGAAACCTTCTTTTCTTGGGATCTAGTAGCCAATTGCTCATAAAACCCTCAAAAGCCGAATCTCAAGGTACCCTAGCCGATTTCTTCATAGCTTCAGAAGCTGAAACTTGTTGATCACTACTTAGCCTTCATAGCCGCACATCTTTGTGGATTCAAGTAAGGGTGTTACCGATTCCAACATTAAGGGTAAGGATTTTATTGTCATCATTTTATTTCTTTTCTTAAAGCCGAAATCAAGATTCTAATGCCCTTAATATCTTTGGTCGAAACTATGAAGGATTCTTTTGGGATTTTCATAGTAACCGACTTCTAGAGAGATCATTCAGGATTTTAGATCTAAGGTAAGTAAGGTGAAAGATTAGACCGAAGGCCATGTATTCAAATATTGGAATTGGATCTGACATAGTGCTTGTAGGGATTTCGACAGAGACTAAGGACAAGTGATATTTCGGGATTTGGATCCACAAGGTAAGTGTATGTGATATTTGGCCAAGGCCTATTTAGTGACTTAGATCTATTTCTTATTTATTCAAAGAGCCGAAAACTAATCTGTGAAGTGATTTAGTGCTAGTCGATTGAAAGGAAGAAACACTACAAAGTTTCGGGATTTGATTAGTAGTCAAATCGGCACCAAGGTAAGATTTTGGTTGCGATAATCCTTCGAGATTTGATCATTTGGCCGAATGGCCTATAGCTAAAATGGTTAGTGTTGGCCGAATGTAGGAACTTGGGATCTACATGATTAGATCGGGTTTTCGGGATTTCAGTAAAGCGTTAATACCAGGTGTGTAACCCACACTGAATCTTAATAGATTTACGGATTTAATTTAATATATGTGTTAATAAGAATGTGAAAGATATGGCTTAAGGTACCATTCAATGGTACGGCAGATTCAGGTACGTTATTCTCTAAAACTATGTTTACAATGTTTCGAATACCTATTATGACACATATGTGAATATTGGTAAGAATGTGAAATAAAGAATAAGGCATGTTATTGCATGATTTGTATGACATGGGGCATATGGGTGATATGTTAAGGGGAAGTGATTTGGTGGTTTTATACCACAATATTTGAATGTGGTGACTCATGTCACAAAATCCGAATGTGGTGACTTATGTCACAAATAATTATCTGGTGGCTATGCCACAATATATATAAGGGCGATAAGCATGTCGTCTGCAGCGACTGCCTTCGATGATGTGTAGCGGATAGAGGGTTGACTTAGTAGTCCCCACGGTGTGATGGTTGGTATGAGTGATGTGTAGCGGATGGTTATCTAGGCTTGGGTTCGGGTTTGCATCATTGATTATATATGTTTATTATGTATGATTTGACATGCCTAAATTGATTGAGACTTGTGTTGGTTGTTACACACTGAGTCTATTTGACTCACCTCGTTGTGGGATATTTTTCAGGTGACACTCAGTAATGGACCGGGTCGGCAGGAGCTCAGTGGTGGCCATGCTCAACTCGTAGATTGTTTTATTTTATTAGTTTTAATATTCAAGTTTTGAATTTATTTGGGTTTTCTTTGATGTAATAAGGCCACTAGTATGAAACTATCTACCCATGCATTTAAATTATACTAGTAAGATACAATTTTATCACTTTAAAGTTTAAGTAACTCTTATTAAAAATAAATGTTAAATGTTTGACACCTAATCAACACCGTTTAAAATTTGAACCCAACACAAATCAATTGTTTTTTTCAAAAACACACAAATATTCTTCCAAAATTCAAATAAGTTTCGAATAGTTTTTCCCTAGAAGCATGCCAGATCCGGTCAAGGCTTGTGGGTCGGGTTTGGGGTGTTTCACTGAGAGAGTTGAAAGGTTTTGAGAGATTTCAAAAGTTCTTTTTTTAAAAAGGGGAGCAGGCTGATTTTTTGTTAAAAAATTTGTTTTTTTATAAGATAAGTAAAACGGCGTCGTTTAAGGCTTGTTTTAGTGGCCTCAAAACGACGCCGTTTAAATGTGGAACCCGTGTGACCCGACCAGTTTCGTAAAAGATCCGCACGTTTTCTTTGGGGCTAGGGGTATAATTGTAGCCCCAGTCCTTCCATTTTTCAAGCGGATCGCAATTGGGTCCTAATGTCCCTGTTTTACCTTTTTAATTTTGGTCGTTCAATTTTCTTTATTTTTTAATTTAGTCCTTTAGCTGGCCGAACAAAACATTGTGCATAAGACGAGGAATATTTCTCGTTTGGCCCTCTGCTCTTTCGCGCCCTTTCATTTTACTCCCCCTCTGTTTATTTTATCATAGTTTTCACCTTTAATTTCATTTTTATCTTGATTTCGTCCAAAATCTGTTTGATCTTAAACTTTGTATATTTTACTTAAAATTGTTTTGTCATTTATCTTAAATTGTTTTATGTATTATCCACTTTTATATTATTTATTTCATTGTTCTTCAATTATTAATGCTAGTATTTAAATGGTGCATATTGTGAGATTATTGCCATTATGTGTATTTTAATTGCTTATTTTTTTTGTATTATAGTTATTCGTTCAGTATAATATTATTGTCATATATTACTATTCATGCTTGTAACTACGTTTTTTGTTATTGCATCATGATTCAAATTCCCACCTTCGTCCGATATTGATTATCTTTTAACAAAATGAACAAATATATTTTCGAGTCCATTTTATAATCACTTAGTAAAAGCTTTCAAAATAAGGCAATGCTTTGTGTTTAGAAATTCGGGAAATAGTGCCCTAACGTGCTGGGTTTCGATTTTCTGTTTGACTAAATAACTAAATATCCTTTTAATGAATTTTATAAATCATGAGATGATTTTGGTTACGAGGGTTTAAAACCTCATGTCCTAACGTACTGGATGTGATATTTGTATTTTTTCGAACAAAGGAATCTCAAGTTCTAACTCAAATTGTTCAAGTTTTTTAAAGAAATCATGTTTTCAAATCTTTTCGAATTTTCGACATTAAGACACTAATTAATCAATTTGGTACCAATTTTGGGCGTGACGAGGGTGCTAATCTTTCCTTGCACGTAACTGACTCTCGAACCCGTTTTCTCGAATTTCGTAGACCAAAAATACCGTTTTAGTAAACCAAAAAGTTTTATTAAAACAAAGGTGATTCGATTACACCTAACAAATATCGATGGCGACTCTAGTTTTAATTTTCACTTTCAAAACTAAATTCGATTTCCGTTTTACAAAAATGGTTTCGACATTGTTGTTTCTTGGCTTTGCGATTTTTAGAAAAAGCTGAGATAGTTTTGTAGGATTTTAGCTCACCCAATTAAGTTTAAGATCAAATGGCCCAATATAAAGTGAATAGTATCTTATCCGTTAATTCAATTATTGGATTAAACTTAATCATTATAAACTACCATACAAACTAATAATAAAATTATAACCTCTATTGCAAATAAAAACTAATAGTAAACCTATTCATTGCATGCAAGAACAATGATTTGGAACGAGTAACTCTAACTAATATGAAGATCCACAAAAAGGGGCCATTAAAAATCAGACTTTTTAAATTAATTCTCATTCTTATGAATTAATTAGTCAAAACATCACTCACCATGCTGTACTTTCGGAGCTCATCTGTTGCATGCATGCGTGGAAATGGCAGCGCTACTAAACAAGATTCTCATGATTTTTTTTCCTTGTGATATGATCTATTTATAGCACACAAAATAGACACTCTTCACTCAAATTGTTCTTTTTAACATTAGTGCTCTGTAACAATGATTCTATCTTTTGCTTCTTGCCTTTTATGTCTTGCAACAGCTAACTTTGTCCAAGGATCAATAGAAAATGAACGAAAGGTGTATATAATCTCTTCCTGATATCCTATTTCACCAATTTTTTTCATAATTACTTGGTTTCTTTTGCTCTCTCGATGTTAATTTGATATATATATATATATATATATATACTGTTTGACAACAGCCATATATCGTATACATGGGTGAAGTACCTGAATATGGAGCCAGGATTTCGGTCATGGATGAACATGATAAGCTGCTTTCTAAGGCAGTTGGAGAGTAATGCATACTTTTGCAAAATAAAGTTGATTTGTACTAATAAATTGTCTCATTAAGACTGTTTTTAAATGATACATATTTACTGATATTTTTCTTGTAGTGAGAATATAGCAAGAGAATCCAAAATACATAGCTATGGAAAGAGCATCAATGCTTTTGCAGCAAGGCTTTTGCCAGATGAAGCAAAGAGATTATCAGGTCTATAAGAAATATCAATATATATATTTGGATTTCTATTTGATGTGTATATTTTTATGCTGGAATCTCCCATTTCAAAGATTAATGTTAATGATGGCATTGCTTAACAGATGAAGATGGTGTAGTGTCAGTATTTGAAAGCTCAAAGCGCAAACTTCTTACAACAAGATCATGGGATTTTCTGGGAATGCCTGAAAGTTCTAACAGGAACGCCATTGTTGAAGGCAAAATCATAGTTGGTTTATTGGACACTGGTAAATGTTGGAAAAACAAGTTCTTTTTTATTCTTTTTTGATATTTGGAATTGTATTTTTTTTGTTTAATGTTGTTACAGGTATTTGGTCTGGATCTCCTAGTTTTAACGATACGGGTTATGGACCTCCACCAGCTAAATGGAAGGGTAAATGTGACAAAGGGGCCAACTTTACTGGTTGCAACAAGTAATTTCTCCAACTTAAAACGGGAAAATTTACATGACACTTGTGAGTTTTTTTGAACATTTTAGTGCATAAGATTTTGATGTTGAAGCTTTTGTAACATTGGCAGTAAAGTCATTGGTGCAAGATACTATCATATAGACAACTACGGTCCTAATCCCGATGAGCCGACACCTGTTGATACCGACGGCCATGGCACCCATACTGCCTCCACTGCTGCTGGCATAGCTGTAAAGAACTCCAGCCTATATGGCATAGCCAAAGGAACGGCTCGAGGTGGCGTGCCATCCGCCCGTATAGCCATGTACAAAGTTTGCTGGAGCGATGGATGTAGCGATATGGATGTACTGGCTGCATTTGATGATGCCATCGTCGATGGAGTAGACGTGATATCCCTTTCCTTAGGCGGTGCCTCCAGGGATTTTTTCAATGATTCTGTCGCTATAGGAGCTTTCCATGCGATGAGGAAAGGGATCTTGACGTCCTGTGCCGGAGGAAACGACGGCCCAATGCTCACAACTGTTGAAAATGTTGCACCATGGATCTTAACCGTCGCTGCTAGCAGCATTGATAGGCAATTCACCTCGCTTATTAAGCTCGGCAATGGAATGATGACTTCTGTATGTTTCTGAATTTTCCTATGAATTCCTGCAGTCAGCTCATATATTGCATAAAAATAATCATACTAAATGCGATGTCCTACATCAATATAGGGCAATGGAATCAACACATTTTCGATGAAAACCAAGATGTACCCTTTCACGAACGGAGCCCATGCAACCAATGTTTCTGGAAATTACTACGGAAATGTCAGGTATAAATTAGGCCTCGTGCGTTTCTCTAATTGCATTAGGCTCTAATCACATCGTGTTTAAACATGATTAAAGTGCATGTGATACCGGAACACTGGGCGAGAACAAGGTGAAAGGAAAGATCGTGTATTGCCTAGGGAATTCAGGACAAGATTATACGATCAGAATGCTGGATGGGGCAGGAACCATAATGGCAGTTGATGAACCAACAGACTATTACTTCCTCACTCTTATACCTGCAACCATTGTGCTTCGTAACAAGACCGGCGATAGGCTCGACCGATATATAAACTCTACCAAGTAAGTCTTCTTTTTGATTAATTCTTTTCACTTTCAGAAGCTTTCATTCAACGATGTGAAAAGAACTGGATGATCCCAGGAACCCTCAAGCTGTCATATATAAGACTAGAACTGTTCGTATGAAAGCTCCCTTTGTAGCATCTTTCTCATCTAGAGGGCCTCAACTAACAAACCTCAACATTCTCAAGGTAAAATCAATCTTCTCGCCACCCTATCCCATTGCTCTTTATTTTCATTTCTAACTCGAGTCGAGACTTCCCATGGCTGGCCAGCCCGACATTACTGCTCCAGGATTGAACATATTGGCTGCCTACACAAAACTGAACACTGTAACTGACGAAACAATTGACCAACGCTATTCGGCGTTTAACTTTATGTCCGGCACATCAATGGCTTGCCCTCATGCTTCAGCTGCTGCAGCATATGTCAAGTCATTCCATCCAGACTGGTCGCCTGCTGCCATCAAGTCTGCTCTCATGACTACTGGTAAAACTTCCAAATCACATCAACCAAATAGATTGGTTTTCAAATGAAAGACAAGATATTCATTTTTCTAATGCAATCACCGTATCATTTTCTTACTTTAGCAACAACCATGAAAATCAACGACAAGTATGGGGAGCTAAGCTCAGGATCGGGTCAGATAAATCCAGCTAGAGCTGTACACGCTGGGCTCATCTATGACATTAGCGAGAGTTCTTATATAAGTTTCCTTTGTAAAGAAGGGTTCAATAGCACCACCATTGACCTACTCATTCGAGGCAAGCAAAAATATAACTGCTCAAGCTTTAAACCTGCATTAGGGTTTGACGGGCTCAATTATCCATCCATGCACATCCAACTGAACAGTACCGAATCGAGAATTTCAGCAGTGTTTTACAGGATTGTGACTTATGTTGGATTCCGGAATACCAAGTTCACGGCAAAAGTGACATCTCCCAAGGAACTTTCCATCACAGTTATCCCGGAAACACTGAAATTTACTAGGGAACATCAAAAGAAATCTTTCAGAGTTTCGGTGAAGGGCGGTTCAATGAAGAATGGGACAGATATCCTATCAGCTAAGCTTGACTGGAGGAGTAACAAAGGGCACAGTGTTAAGAGCCCTATTGTTGTCTTTAAACAACAGCCATAATTTTGATGTTGGCATTAAATAGTTCTCAGTCGATTCCCATTTATCCATTTTTGTATATCAGAAATCAGTTCTTTCATAAATCGGTCAGCATAGCAATATTTTGGAAAAAGCAACAAATCAAAATATGGCATTCATTGAGCAAGAGTGAAGAGAACAAAAATAAAAATGATGGAAGATATAAAATCAACTAGAAAATTTCACTATCGTAGAGGGGCCAAAAGAATCTGTTAAAATACTGGAAAGATAATCAAATTTATTCATCACCTAATGTACTGTACTTATATTCAATAATTAACTAACTTCCAAACAACAAAACTAATTAGTTACATGCTAACTAACCAGTTAACTAATCCTTTTAACACTCCCCCTCAAGTTGGAGAATGATATACATCTTTCATTCCCAACTTGCTTACAAGATGATCATGTTGAGCCAGACCTAAACCCTTGGTTAAAATGTCTGCTTGTTGATCTTTAGTTGAAACATGAAATGTCTGCACAACACCTTTTTGTATCTTTTCAAGCACAAAATGACAATCGATCTCGATGTGTTTCGTTCTTTCATGAAACACCGGGTTAGCAGCAATTCGCAATTTTGACTATCACAAAACAATGTCATAGAATCTCGTGCTTGATTCCAAGCTTTTAATCAACCCTTTAAGCCATACCATTTCAAAGAATAAGTGGAAACCATGCACCTATACTAAACCTACATTGAAGAACGTGATATCGTATTTTGCTTCTTCGATTTCCAACAAATCGAGAATCACCTAACTTGATACAATATCCAAGAATAAACATGCGTGTTCGATCATTTGAAATCAGAGCTTTAAAATTTATAATGAATGAGATCGAACCTTGAGACTAACTCTGACAACGATTAAAGACAAGTGTACCTATCGAATAGTAGTATAGCTTAGGCAAGACCGGATCATCGAACCCAAAGGAACTAAGAGTACTAATACTTACTTTCTTTTTATTATTTAGCCTAAAATATGGAGTGATTGGTTGATTTAATCTAGTTTAACGATTTCTAAGCTAAAGATAAAGACAAAAAAAACTAATAGGGAAATCACTCGAAGAAAACTCAATTGATCACAACGATACCCTCAGGAAGAATCCATCTAGACTTCACTTGTTATTTAATACTGAACCATATGATTTATTTACTTAGTTTGAATCGTAAGACTCCCTAACGTATATTAAACCCTCTCTCAAGGTGAATAACGTCTAACCCTAGGTTAATTAGTGGAACTCTCGTTCGATTATAATAACCCCCTAGAATAGCAGTAAATCGATCTATGGATTCCCATATTAGGTTTCACCCTAATCCGGCAAAATCTCGTCACCCTATCTCTAGGCGTGCGATCAACTCCGCTTAATTATGCTCAATCTACTCTTAAGTAGGGTCTATTCCTCCTCCACCTAAGCACATCAGATTTAGATTAAGCATGCATAATTAAGAACAAACTAAGTATTTATCATATAATTCAGAAATCAATAACAAAATTCATCTAGGTTTCATCCCCTTCAAGTATCTGATGGGTTTAGTTCATAACAAATAAAGAAAACATCTCAAGAGAAAAGATAAAACAAAACATAGAAAATCCCTAAAACCCCCTGAAGGAATTGAAAGAGAAATTCGCCGTCTTGAGTAGAATTTCGGCTCTTCGAGATGGATCCACTTGGCTATCTTCGAGTGATTCCACAAAATGTGATCTTCCTAGCTCGGCTCCTTGGCCTAGCTCACCGCTTAACTCCCTTTCAGGTTACACTTAGGGTGTTTATATAGACTTTTAGAATGCTTTACTTGGCCTCTAAGTGTCCCAATTCAAGTATACTTCCTACTCGGTGTTTGAATAGACTTTGGAATATGTTTCTTTACCTCAAAGTATCCAAATCCGAGTGAAATTGCTCTCTCCCGTGGCAGGGGCACGACCATGGTACACGCCTGCGTAAATATTTTTCAGGCCGTGTCTCGATTCTGTCGATTAGGGCACGGTCGTGTAAATCGTGGCATGGCCATGTCTTAGTTAATTGTCGAGGCACGGCCGTATGGCTTGAAGTCCAGACCGTGTCGATTTTCTTTTTGGCCTAAATTGGCCCGTTTTAAGCCTGTTTCTTATTCTTTTCATCCTCGGGTGCTTTCCTGAGTAAAAACATGAAAAGAAAGGATTAAGAGCACCTTTTTACATAAAACAAGGGCTAAATCATCCAAAAGCATACTAAATGTGGGCCTAAAATATGTTGCTTTTACCGTTTATCAAATACCCCCACACTTAAGCTTTTGCTTGTCCTCAAGCAAAATTCTCAACTTATAATTAAAATGAACTTTCCATAATTCACAATTCCTATCAACAATGCCTCATCATAATTCACAGATAATTCATACATGGATAATTTATGTCAAAGACTCCTAAAGATTCAAACAATTCTAAGTCATAAATTTGTAGCATAAAAATATAGGCGTCTCCCCTTATCTAAATAATTACCTTTAATTCAAAACCGACAAGGATTGGCATCCTCACTAAAGATTCACTCAAAGCACTCGAAGTGTTTAAGGTTCAAGAGAAAGCACTCATAAGTCGAACCTGAAAAGTTAATCCCATAGGCTTGTCTGAAAATCAAATCTCCACCACTGTAATATGAGATCATACACAAATCAAAAGGTCTTTTGACAGGGTTGTAACGGGGCTTAGGTTAAAGGTGTGGATAAAAGCTGAACTAGAAGGTTTGAAATCGAGATTGACCTGACCAATTACCTAACAAGAATAATGAACTAGAAGATAAATGATTGCTTTGAAACTAGTAATACTACTATTGATAATACTTTTAATACAAGCTCTTCTTCAACAATTGGAATTTAAACACATAAGCTCCTTTAATCATATACTAATGCTTGAATATACTTTTTTTTAAGAACAAACTAAGTAAATACATAATACAGAAAGAACTTTATCAACTGAAATAAACTAATTTAGTAACTGATCAAATTAATTCTCGATAGAAGGGTAGTCAAAAAGAATGGTGATAACAAATACAAAGGGTTTTAGGTTAATATTAAGCGGGTAATTCAATAAAAAAAGGTCGTTAGGATCAAATGGGTTCACTAAGGATTAATTTGTGAAGGTAGGCTTTTTAGTGGAGTGAATAGGTTAAAACCTAGGTGCCTTTATCATCTCAGTATATCAAATCATTAATGTGGTCTCGATATGTATAATCAAGGCAAGTTCTAGAATAACAATTCAGTGTTGACACATTCATAATTAATAAAGTGAGCATGAAAAAGAATATATGCTCTATAAGGCTCAAATCTCACAAAAAATTATGGGTATTTGACATCAATCCTGTAAATTTCAAGCTTCAAGGTAATATTCAAATTCAGTTAAACAACCTAGGAAATTTTTAATTTTTGAAAAAATAGACTTATCATGCTTGATTCTCTAGTATTCTTCACGTATAAATGATCAATGCACAATTATCAATGACTTATTCAAGAGCTTATCAATAAAAATCATAAATCATTAGAAATTTTACCTTAATTAATAATATAAGAAACTTACTTAAGAACAAGACTAAAATTTAGGATTTGAGAATAATGCAAAAAGTTAGGTACTTTTTTACCCCCCACACTTAAGATGTACATTGCCCTCAATGTACAAAGATAGATAAACAATTATGTAATAAAATAATCAAAAGAGAAGGGGAGAAGTAACACTTTCTGAATTTTGGATGATTCTAGGAGTTGGTAGAGGTCGTGGTGAAAGGTGGGTGGAGGAGGTGGTGGTGGCGTTTTCTATGGGCCTGGTGGGGTGTCTACTGATGAGCTTTGGGCTAGATAAAGAAATTGGGTAGCCTGGAAGGATATAGCCAAGAAATCTAAAGAAACATTAATAATATACTAATACTATAATTAAAGATAAAGGAAATAAAGAGAAGGAGACTAAGAAGAAAACTGAAATTAAAAGAAAAGACTAATGGACTAATGAGTCTTTATTGTTGGATGGTTCACGAGGTGGGTGTGACCTCTAAGGCTGTGGTGCTTGATTCCCAAGTAGCCTTTAGAACCTAAAACCAAGAAACTAAAAGAATTTAAAATTTATTAAGCAGAAGAGAATTATAGATAAGTAGGATAAAGGGGAAAATAAAAATAAAGAAGAACTTGGCTTTGTGTTTGGATGAAGCGGCTGGCATGAACTTATGTGTTGGGATCTCCTTTAAGGAGACAATGCTTGCCTTCTTACGCTTCTTCGGCATGATTCTAGTGTAGCTCAAGAGTCTGGACACTTTTTCTAAAGAAAGAAAGAAAAAGAAGGAAGAAAAATGAGGGGAGAAGGAGGAGGGCTGTTGGGTTTAAATAGGGTCTCAAATCTGGCATGTTCCCATACCGTGGACTGAAGGTGTGTTGAATTACACGGCCGCATCGCATGGCCGTGTGTCTAAGCATGTTTGCTCACCCACGCCCATTTTTCAAGTGCCACGCCCGCTCCTGAAAAGCAGTGTGTTGGCACGGTTGGGTAGCATGGGCATGTTTGTCCCGTGTCTAATAAGTTAGTGGCTTCACACGGTTGTGGAGCATGGTCGTGTTCTGGTTGTGTTGGTATGCCATGGACGTTTGTCATAATGCCATGCCCGTTCCTAAATTGGCAGTGTTTTGGTATGGTTGGGCGGTATGGGCATGTGTTTCCGTGTTTGATAGGACAATAGATTCACACGGCCTTGGAGCATAGCCGTGCCAATTTTATGGTTCTCGTGGGAGAGTTGTTGGATCCGTGACGTCAGAAGTGGTTAGGATTTGATTCACACGGTCGTTGCTATGTCAGTACGAAGATTCCAGTGGTCCACACGGCCACGGACACGGCCGTGCGTAAGGCCGTGTGTCCTAGAAATCTGCTCTTTTGGTTACTCTATAAAGAGAAAGAGAAAAATAAAATAGAAACAAATGTAAAAAGAAGTAGGGTTAATGCTCGGGTTACCTCTCGAGAAGTGCTCGTTTATAGTCTTAAGCTAGACTTTTCCTTATGTTTGAATCAGGGTGGTTTAAAGGTTTGAATATCTTCCCTCTTGCTTAAAGTTCTATTTTCTTGACAAAGTTGATGTCGAGAAGTGTTTACCTCGAAAATGTTGAATGTTAGGTTGCTTACCTTTACTATTTCGTGTGGGAATATATTGTGTACCTTAAGAGGGTTTTCTCGCATTGCCTTTAGGTCTGTTGTGATGATGTGTGGATCTGCTTTGTCTAACAATACCTGGTTTCCTATTTTGTAGTGGTTTGATGTTCCAACGAGCTCTTCTGGTGGTTCCTCTGGTTTTACTTCGTGCGATTTTGATTCATTTTTGTCTTGTGTCCTCTGCTCTTCTAAATTGTCGATCCTAAGGTCTTGTTCCTTGTGTGATTCCTCTTTGTCATTTTGGGATCTATGAGTTGGCTCAGGGTTGTGCCTTTGTGGTGTTTCTTGTGATAAAGGTTGAACAATTTGATTATCATCTGTATTCACTTTCTTACCTTCATCGATTATTGTCCTGGCCGAGTCAAGAGCTTGAAGACTGATTGATTCGTCACCTAAACAAAGTATGAGTTCTCTTGTGGCAACATCAATTTTAGTCTTGGCAGTTGCTAGAAAAGGTCTTCCTAAAATTAAGGGGATTGTATTATCCTCATCCATATCTGAAACAACAAAATCTACTGGGAAAATAAATTATTTGATTTTGACAAGAACATCTTCGATAATGCCCCTAGGAATTCTAATAGTTTTATCAGCTAATTGTATACTCATCCTAGTTTGTTTGCGCTTCCCTAGACCTAGTCGTTTAAATAATGTATAAGGCATGACATTTATGCTTGCCCATAAATCAGCTAACGCGTTGTCAATAGCTAAACTACCAATTAAACATGGAATTGTAAAACTCCCTGGATCTTTTAGCTTTCGTGGTAGTCTATTCTGTAACATTGCTGAGCATGCTACGTTTAATTCCACGTGGTGCTCTTCGTTTAATTTGCGTTTGTTAGTCAATAGCTATTTTAAAAATTCCCTCGAGTCTGGCATCTGAAAAAGAGCTTCAAGAAGGGGTAAGTTAATATGTAATTTCTTTAAGAATTTAAGAAACTTACCGAACTATTTTTTTGAATCAATCTTTTTATCGCTTCGGGATAAGGTATGCGAAGTTGGTACTCCTTGATTACTAGTTTTGGCTTTTCTTGTGTTACCTCTACCTTACCGTCGTCTACCTTATTTTCTTGTATTGGAATGGGTTCCTCTAACCCTTTATTGTCATTAGCTGAGATGGCTTGAATTTGCTCATTTAGGTTGATCTCGTTGTTACTTGGTAGACGTCCTTGTGGTCGTTCTGACAGTAGCTTTGCAAGTTGTTTGACTGCATTAATTGCTTCCTTCACTGACTTTGTAAGTTCCCCATTCGGTTCTTGTTACTTTTAATTATTTTCTCAGTTTCTTGGAACCGATTTTCTATGTTTGCCATAAATTTTGTCAGCATCTCTTCGAGGCTTAGCTTTTTCTCTTGCGGATATGGCTAATTTTGGAAGTTTTGAGGAGGTCGTTGTCTTTGATTCCCTTGATTTCCTTGGCCTCCCCATAGAAAATTTGGGTGGTTCCTCCAACCTGGATTGTAAGTGTTAGTATAAGGATTGTTATTGGATCTGAAATTATTACCTATATAGTTTGTCTGTTCGGTTTCTGCGTTCGGTTGGTAGGGTGGGTACTCAGATTCACTACGTTTCACTTGCGTTATAATCGTATGGTGGGTGTACCTGCGAGGAACATAAACTGTCAAGCTTTTTAATCATCAACTCTACCTGATTTGACAACATGGTCACTGCATCGAGGTTGTAAAATCTTGCTGATTTTGTCGATTTTGTCCTTGTAACTTGCCACTGATAGTTATTTAGTGACATCTTTTCATTGAACTCGTAGGCGGCTTCAGGAGTTTTTTTAGTTAAAGTTCTACCGGCAGCTAAATCAATTAATTGCCTTGTTGAAGGATTTACACCGTTGTAAAAAGTTTGGACTTGAAGCCACAAAGGTAATCCGTGGTGTGGACATCTCCTCAAGAGATCTTTGTATCTCTCCTATGCATCGTATAACGTCTCTAAATCTATCTACACAAAAGAAGAGATATCATTCCGTAATTTGGCTATTTTGGCCGGTGGGAAATATTTTAATAAAAATTTTTCGGTTATTTGTTCCCATGTAGTGATTAACCCTCATGGTAACAAGTTCAACCACTGTTTGGATTTATTTATTAATGAAAAGGGGAATAACTGAAGATGAATGGCATCATCAGAAATTCCATTTATTTTGAAAGTATCACAGAACTCTAAAAAATTAGCTATATGAGTGTTCGGGTCTTCGTCCTGCAAACCATCAAATTGAACAAATTGTTGAACCATTTGTATTGTGTTAGGCTTTAATTCAAAATTATTAGCGACTATAGAAGGCCTAAAAATACTAGATTTAACTCCTATTAAATGAGGTTTAGCATAATCATACATAGTACGCAGAGCATTGTTTTCTTCCATATCTCGTGGTGGATTATTCTCGTCCATCCCTTCAATAGCATTGGATCTGTCGTCTCGCTCTTTATCCGTGTAATTTAGGGCTCACCTAATTTCTCTGCGATTCCTTCAAGCGGTAGCTTCAATTTCACTATCGTATTCTAGAGGTTTTGTCGGGTTCCTTCTAGTTATAAACTAGAGGTACCTGCTAGGAAAAAGGAAGAAATAAAATTAGCAAAAGATACTAAAATAATAAAAATAGTGGCTAAAGTAATAAAAATAGAGCTTTCTTAATATTTTAGTTCCCCGGCAACGGCGCCAAAAACTTGATCGCTGAAATTAGAGCTTTAAAATTTATAATGAATGAGATCGAACCTTGAGACTAACTCTGACAACGATTAAAGGCAAGTGTACCTATCGAATAGTAGTATAGCTTAGGCAAGACTGGATTATCGAACCCAAAGGAACTAAAACTACTAATACTTACTTTCTTTTTATTATTTAGCCTAAAATATGGAGTGATTGGTTGATTTAATCTAGTTTAACGATTTCTAAGCTAAAGACAAAGACAAAAATAACGAATAGGGAAATAACTTTAAGAAAACTCAATTGATCACAACGATACCCTCAAGAAGAATCCACCTAGACTTCACTTGTTATTTAATACTGAACCATATGATTTATTTACTTAGTTTGATCCGTAAGACTCCCTAACGTATATTAAACCCTCTCTCGAGGTGAATAACGTCTAACCTTAAATAACCCCCTAGAATAGCAGTGAATCGATCTATGGATTCCCATATTAGGTTTCACCGTAATCCGGCAAAATCTCGTCACCCTATGTCTAGGCGTGCGATCAACTCCTCTTAATTATGCTCAATCTACTCTTAAGCAGGGTCTATTCCTCCTCCACCTAAGCACATCAGATTTGGATTAAGCATGCTTAATTAAGAACAAACTAAGTATTTATCATATAATTTAGAAATCAATAACAAAATTCATCTAGGTTTCATCCCCTTCAGGCATCTGATGGGTTTAGTTCATAACAAATAAAGAAAACATCTCAAGAGAAAAGATAAAACAAAACATAGAAAATCCTTAAAACCCCCTGAAGGAATTTAAGGAGAAATTCGCCATCTTGAGTAGAATTTTGACTCTTCGAGATGGATCCACTTGGCTATCTTCGAGTGATTCCACAAAACGTGATCTTCCTGACTCGGCTCCTTGGCCTAGCTCACCGCCTAACGCCCCCTTTCAGGTTACACTTAAGGTGTTTATATAGACTTTTAGAATGCTTTACTTGGCCTCTAAGTGTCCCAATTCAAGTATACTTCCTACTCGGTGTTTGAATAGGCTTTGGAATATGTTTCTTTGCCTTCAAGTATCCAAATTTGATTGAAATTGCTCTTTCCCAGCTGTAGGGGCACGGCCATGGTACACGCCTGTGTAAATCTTTTTCAGGTCGTGTCTCGATTCTATCTATTGGGGCACGACCGTGTAAATCGTGGCATGGCCATGTCTTAGTTAATTATCGAGGCACGATCGTATGGCTTGAAGTCCGGGCTATGTCGATTTCCTTTTTGGCCCAAATTGGCCCGTTTTAAGCCCATTTCTTGTTCTTTTCATCCTCGGGTGCTTTCCTAAGTAAAAACATGAAAAGAAAGGATTAAAAGCACCTTTTTACATAAAACAAGGGCTAAATCATCCAAAAGCATACTAAATGTGGGCCTAAAATATGTTTCTTTTACCGTTTATCAAATACCCCCACACTTAAGCTTTTGCTTGTCCTCAAGCAAAATTCTCAACTTATAATTAAAACGAACTTTCCATAATTCATAATTCCTATCAACAATGCCTCATCATAATTCACAGATAATTCATACATGGATAATTTATGTCAAAGGCTCCTAAAGATTCAAACAATTCTAAGTCATAAATTTGTAGCATAAAAATATAGGCGTCTCCCCTTATCTAAATAATTACCTTTAATTCAAAACCGACAAGGATTGGCATCCTCACTAAAGATTCACTCAAAGCACTCGAAGTGTTTAAGGTTCAAGAGAAAGCACTCATAAGTCAAACCTGAAAAGTTAATCCCATAGGCTTGTCTGAAAATCAAATCTCCACCACTGTAATATGAGATGATACACAAATCAAAAGGTCTTTTGACAGGGTTGTAACGGGGTTTAGGTTAAAAGTGTGGATAAAAGCTGAAATAGAAGGTTTGAAATCGAGATTGACCTGACCAATTACCTAACAAGAATAATGAACTAGAAGATAAATGATTACTTTGAAACTAGTAATACTACTATTGATAATACTTTTAATACGAGCTCTTCTTCAACAATTGGAATTTAAACACATAAGCTCCTTTAATCATATACTAATGCTTGAATATACTTTTTTTTTAAGAACAAACTAAGTAAATACATAATACAGAAAGAACTTTATCAACTGAAATAAACTAATTCAGTTACTGATTAAACCAATTCTTGATAGAAGGGTAGTCGAAAAGAATGGTGATAACAAATACAAAGGGTTTTGGGTTAATATTAAGCGGGTAATTCAATAAAAAAAAGTCGTTAGGATCAAATGGGTTCACTAAGGATTAATTTGTGAAGGTAGGCTTTTTAGTGAAGTGAATGGGTTAAAACCTATATGCCTTTATCATCTCAGTATATCAAATCATTAATGTGGTCTCAATATGTATAATCAAGGCAAGTTCTAGAATAACAATTCAGTGTTGACACACTCATAATTAATAAAGTGAGCATGAAAAGAATATATGCTCTATAAGGCTCAAATCTCACAAAAAATTATGGGTATTTGACATCAATCTGTAAATTTCAAGCTTCAAGGTAATATTCAAATTCAGGTTAAACAACCTAGGAAATTTTAATTTTTGAAAAATAGACTTATCATGCTTGATTCTCTAGTATTCTTCACGTATAAATGATCAATGCACAATTATCAATGACTTATTCAAGAACTTATCAATAAAAATCATAAATCATTAGAAATTTCACCTTAATTAATAATATGAGAAACTTACTTAGGAACAAGACTAAAATTCAGGATTTGAGAATTATGCAAAAAGTTAGGTACTTTTTTACCCCCCACACTTAAGATTTACATTGCCCTCAATGTACAAAGATAGATAAACAATTATGTAATAAAATAATTAAAAGAGAAGGAGAGAAGTAACACTTCCTAAATTTTGGATGATTCTGGGAGTTGGTAGAGGTCGTGGTGAAAGGTGGGTAGAGGAGGCGGTGGTGGCATTTTCTATGGGCCTGGTGGGGTGTCTACTGGTGAGCTTTGTGCTAGATAAAGAAATTGGGTAGCCTGCAAGGATATAGCCAAGAAATCTAAAGAAATATTAATAATATACTAATACTATAATTAAAGATAAAGGAAATAAAGAGAAGGAGACTAAGAAGAAAACTGAAATTAAAAGAAAAGACTAATGGACTAAGGAGTCCTTATTATTGGATGGTTCATGAGGTGGTGTGACCTCTAAGGTCGTGGTGCTTGATTCCCAAGCGACCTTTAGAACCTAAAACCAAGAAACTAAAAGAATTTAAAATATATTAAGCAGAAGAGAATTATAGATAAGTAGGATAAAGGGAAAATAAACATAAAGAAGAACTTGGCTTTGTGTTTGGATGAAGCGGCCGGCATGAACTTAAGTGTTGGGGTCTCCTTTAAGGAGACAATGCTTGCCTTCTTACTCTTCTTCCGCATGATTCTAGTGTAGCTCAAGAGTCTGGACACTTTTTCTAAAGAAAGAAAGAAAAAGAAGGAAGAAAAATGAGGGGAGAAGGAGGAGGGCTGTTGGGTTTAAATAGGGTCTCAAATCTGGCACGTTCCCACGCCCGTGGATCGAGGGTGTGTTGAATTACACGGCAGCATCGTATGGTCGTGTGTCTAGGCATGTTTGCTCACCCACGCCTATTTTCCAAGTGCCACGCCCATTCCTGAAAAGGCAGTGTGTTGGCACGATTGGGTAGCATGGGCATGTTTGTCCCGTGTCTGATAAGTCAGTGGCTTCACACGGTTGTGGAGCATGGCCGTGTTCTGGGTGTGTTGGTATGCCACGGCCGTTTGTCATAATGTGATGCCCGTTCTTAAATTGGTAGTATTTTGGTATGGTTGGGCGGCATGGGCATGTGTTTCTCGTGTTTGATATGACAGTAGATTCACACGGCCTTGGAGCACAGCCGTGCTAATTTTTTGGTTCTCGTGGGAGAGTTGTTGGATCCGTGACGTCAAAAGTGGTTGGGATTTGATTCACACGACCGTTGCTATGTTATGTCTGAGATTTCGGAGATTCTAGTGGTTCATAAGGCCCTGTGCTAGAAACGCTCTTTTGGTTACTCTATAAAGAGAAAGAAAAATAAAATAGAAACAAATGTGTAATAGAAATAGTGCTCGGGTTACCTTTGGTTACTTTATAGTCTTAAGCTAGACTTTTCCTTATACTTGAATCAGGGTGGTTTAAAGGTTTGAATATCTTCCCTCTTGCTTAAAGTTCTATTTTCTTGAAAAAGTTGACGTCGAGAAGAGTTTACTTTGAAAGTGTTGAATGTTGGGTTGCTTACCTTTACTATTTCGTGTGGGAAGATATTGTGTACCTTAAGAGGGTTTTCTCCCTTTTCCTTCAGGTCTGTTGTGATGATGTATGGATCTGCTTTGTCTAACAATACCGGTTTCCTATTTTGTAGTGGTTTGATGTTCCTACGAGCTCTTCTGGTGGTTCCTCTGGTTTTACTTCGTGCGATTTGATTCTTTTTTGACTTATGTCCTCTGCTCTTCTAAATTGTCGATCCTAAGGTCTTGTTCCTTGTGTGATTCCTCTTTGTCGCTTTGAGATCTATGAGTCGGCTCAGGGTTGTGCCTTTGTGGTGTTTCTTGTGATAAAGGTTGAACAATTTGATTATCATATGTATTCACAATCTTACCTTCATCGATTGTTGTCCTGGCCGAGTCAAGAACTTGAAGACTGATTGATTCGTCACCTACACAAAGTATGAGTTCTCCTGTGGAAACATCAATTTTAGTCTTGGCAGTTGCTAGAAAAGGTCTTCCTAAAATTAAGGGATTGTATTATCCTCATCCATATCTAAAACAACAAAATCTACTGGGAAAACAAATAATTTGATTTTGACAAGAACATCTTCGATAATGCCCTTAAGAATTCTAATAGTTTTATCAGCTAATTGTATGTTCATCCTAGTTTGTTTGCGCTTCCCTAGACCTGGTCGTTTAAATAATGTATAAGGCATGACATTTATGCTTGCCCCTAAATCAGCTAACGCGTTGTCAATAGCTAAACTACCAATTAAATATGGAATTGTAAAACTCCCTGGATCTTTTAGCTTTCATGGTAGTCTATTCTGTAACATTGATGAGCATGCTACGTTTAATTCCATGTGGTGCTCTTCATCTAATTTGCGTTTGATAGTCAATAGCTATTTTAAAAATTCCCTCGAGTCTGGCATCTGAAAAAGAGCTTCAATAAGGGGTAAGTTAATATGTAATTTCTTTAAGAGTTTAAGAAACTTACCGAACTATTTTTCTGAATCAATCTTTTTATCACTTCGGGATAAGGTATGCGAAGTTGGTACTCCTTGATTACTGGTTTTAGCTTTTCTTGTGTTACCTCTACCTTACCGTTGTCTACCTTATTTTCTTGTATTGGAATGGGTTCCTCTAACCCTTTACTGTCATTAGCTGAGATGGCTTGAATTTGCTCATTTGGGTTGATCTTCGTGTTACTTGGTAGACGTCCTTGTGGTCGTTCTGACAGTAGCTTTGCAAGTTGTTCGACTGCATTAGTTGCTTCCTTCACTGACTTCGTAAGTTCCCCATTCGGTTCTTGTTACTTTTAATTATTTTCTCAGTTTCTTGAAATCGATTTTTTGTGTTTTCCATAAATTTTGTCAGCATCTCTTCGAGGCTTGGCTTTTTCTCTTGTGTATATGGCTAATTTTGGAAGTTTTGAGGAGGTTGTTGTCTTTGATTCCCTTGATTTCCTTGGCCTCCCCATGAATAATTTGGGTGGTTCCTCCAACTTGGATTGTAAGTGTTACTATAAGGATTGTTATTGGATTTGAAATTATTACCTATATAGTTTGTCTATTCGGTTTCTGCGTCCGGTTGGTAGGGTGGGTACTCAAGATTTGCCACAGTTTTACTTGCGTTGCACTGCATGACTGGGTGTACCTGCGAGGAACATAAACTGTCAAGCTTTTTATTCATCAACTCTACCTAATTTGACAACATTGTCACTACATCGAGGTTGCAAAATCCGACTGATTTTGTCGGTTTTGTCCTTGTAACTTGCCACTGATAGCTATTCAGTGACATCTTTTCAATGAACTCGTAGCCGGCTTCAGGAGTTTTTTTAGTTAAAGTTCCACCGGCAGCTGATTCAATTAATTGCCTTGTTGAGGGATTTACACCGTTGTAAAAAGTTTGGACTTGAAGCCACAAAGGTAATCCATGGTGTGGACATCTCCTCAAGAGATCTTTGTATCTCTCCTATGCACCATATAACGTCTCTAAATCCATCTGCGCAAAAGAAGAGATATCATTCCGTAATTTGGCCATTTTGGCCGGTGGGAAATATTTTAATAAAATTTTTTGGTCATGTGTTTCCATGTAGTGATTGACCCTCGTGGTAACGAGTTCAACCACTGTTTGGATTTATTCCTTAATGAAAAAGGGAATAACCGAAGATGAATGGCATCATCAGAAACGCCATTTATTTCGAAAGTATCACAGAACTCTAAAAAATTAGCTATATGAGTGTTCGGGTCTTCGTCCTGCAAACCATCAAATTGAACAAATTGTTGAATAATTTGTATTGTGTTAGGCTTTAATTCAAAATTATTAGTGACTATAGCAGGCCTAAAAATACTAGATTCAGCTCCTGTTAAATGAGGTTTAGCATAATCATACATAGTACGCGGAGCATTGTTTTCTTCCATATCTCGTGATGGATTATTCTCGTCCATCCCTTCAGTAGGATTGGATCTGTCTTCTCGCTCTTCTTCTGTGTAATTTGGGGCTCGCCTAATTTCTCTGCGATTCTTTCAAACGGTAGCTTCAATTTCACTATCATATTCTAGAGGTACTCTTGGGTTTCTTCTAGTCATAAACTAGAGGTACCTGCTAGGAAAAAGGAAGAAATAAAATTAGCAAAAGATACTAAAATAATAAAAATAGTGGCTAAAGTAATAAAAATAGAGCTTTCTTAATATTTTAGTTCCCCGGCAACGACGCCAAAAACTTGATCGCTGAAATCAGAGCTTTGAAATTTATAATGAATGAGATCAAACCTTGAGACTAACTCTGACAACGATTAAAGGCAAGTGTACCTATCGAACAGTAGTATAGCTTAGTCAAGACCGGATTATCGAACCCAAAGGAACTAAAAGTACTAATACTAACTTTTTTATTATTATTATCCTAAAATAAGTGAAGTTGCTTTTAATCTAAATTAACGACTACTAAACTAAAGATGAAAAGACAAAAAGAACGAATTGAGAAATAACTTGATGAAAAGCTCAGTTGATCACAACGATACCCTCAGGAAGAATCCACCTAGACTTCACTTGTTATTTAACATTGAACCATACGATTTATTCACTTAGTTTGATCCTTAAGACTCCTTAACATATATTAAACCCTCTCTCGAGGTGAATAACGTCTAACCCTAGGTTAATTAGTGGAACTCTCGTTCTCTTATAATAACCCCTAGAATAGCGAAGAATCGATCTATGGATTCCCATATTAGGTTTTGCACCCTAATCCGCAAAATCTCGTCACCCTATCTCTAGGCGTGCGATCAACTCCGCTTAATTATGCTCAACCTACTCTTAGCAGGGTCTATTCCTCCTCCACCTAAGCACATAAGATTTGGATTAAGCTTGCATAATTAAGAACAAACTAAGTATTTATCATATAATTTAGAAATCAATAACAAAATTCATCTAGGTTTCATCCCTTTCAGGTATCTGATGGGTTTAGTTCATAACAAATAAAGAAAACATCTCAAGAGAAAAGATAAAACAAAACTTAGAGAATCCCTAAAACCCCCTGAAGGAATTGAAGGATAAATTCACCGTTTTGAGTAGAATTCTGGCTCTTCGAGATGGATCCACTTGGCTATCTTCGAGTGATTCCACAAAACGTGATCTTCCTGGCTCGACTCTTTGGCCTAGCTCACCGCCTAACGCCCCCTTTCAGGTTACACTTAGGGTGTTTATATAGACTTTTAGAATGCTTTACTTGGCCTCTAAGTGTCCCAATTCAAGTATACTTCCTACTCGGTGTTTGAATAGGTTTTAGAATATGTTTCTTTGCCTCAAAGTATCCAAATCCGAGTGAAATTGCTCTCTCCCGTGGTAGGGGCACGGCCATGGTACACGCCTGTGTAAATCTTTTTCAGGTCGTGTCTCGATTCTGTCAATTGGGGCACGACCATGTAAATCGTGGCATGGCAATGTCTTAGTTAATTATTGAGGCACGGCCATGTGGCTTGAAGTCCAAGCCGTGTCGATTTCCTCTTTGGCCCAAATTGGCCCGTTTTAAGCCTGTTTCTTATTTTTTCGTCCTCGGGTGCTTTCCTGAGTAAAAACATGAAAAGAAAGGATTAAGAGCACCTTTTTACATAAAATATGGGCTAAATCATCCAAAAGCATGGTAAATGTGGGCCTAAAATATGTTGCTTTTACCGTTTATCAATGTCATGAGACAGCTTGCCCAATCTGAATCATAGTATGCATTCAACACTGGATTTGAACTAGCTGATAAGAAAATTCCTTGTCCCGAATGCTGTCGAACATATCTAACAATCCGTAAGGCTGCCTCATAATGAACCTTTTTAGGAGCTTGCATGAATTGACTTAGATGTTGAACTGTAAAAGTAATGTCGAGACGCGTATGAGTCAAGTAAAGCAATCTGCCTATGAACCTTTGATAAACTGTAACATCTTCTAACATCTTATCAACTGTATTCCCATGAACCTTTTTATCATAGTCTATTGTAATATACTTTGTATTCTGCTCAAGTGGTGTTGAAGCACAAAGTGCTCCCCCTAGACCAAATCAGCTATCAACTCGAGCTCATATTTCCTTTGATGTAATACAATACCTTCCTTGGAACAAACCACTTCAATGCCAAGGAAATACTTAAGATGCCCAAGGTCCTTCATCTTGAAGTTGAGGTGTAAAATGCCCTTGAGTTCTTCAACAAGTTCTCCATCATTCCTAGGAATTAGAAGATTATCAACATATATGAGCAACTGATGGTGGTGGGAAAAGTCTTAAAATTTATATAATGAATGATCGAGCCTAGAAACTAACTATCACCACGATTGAGGCAAGCACACCTATCGAACAGTAGTATAGTTTAGTGGCAAGACCGGATTATCAAACCCAAGGGAACCAAAAGTACTAATACTAACTTTCTTCTTATTATTTAGCTTAATAATTAAGAGAATTGTTTTTTAATCTAAAATTAACTAACTACTAAGCTAAAGATGCTAAGACACAGAGAAGGAATTGGGGAAATACTTGTGGGAAAACCAATTGATTAAGAGAATACCCGAGGAAGAATCCAGCTAGACTTCACTAGTTATCTAACTCTAAACCAGACGATTTATTCACTTAACTTGATCCGTAGGATTCCCTAATTTATATTAATACCTCTCTCGAGGCTACTATCGTCTAACCCTAAGTTGATTAATTGAAATCTCTTTCTAATTAAAACCCCTAGAATTGCATTAACTTGATCTATGGACTCCCATATTAGGTTTGACTCTAATCTGGCAGATTTTCGTCATCCTATCTCTAGGGTTGCGATTAACTCTGCTTAACTATGCTAGATCTACTCTCAAACAGGGAATATTCCTCCTCTACCTAATCACATCAATACTTGAATCTATATCTTGAAATATCAAAGAAAAAATTAAGAACACGTAGTTAAGAACAAATCAAGTATTTATCATATAGTTCAGAAAACAATAACAAGATCCGTCTTAGGTTTCATCCCCCTCAGGTATTTGAGGGGTTTAGTTCATAATCATAAAAGAATACATCTCAGAAGAAAAATAACAAAACATAAAGAAAACCCTAAAACCCCCTGAAGGAATTGAAGGAGAGATCATCAGTCTTAAGTGTGATTCCGGCATCTAGGATGGATCAACGGGCTTTCTTCGAGTGAATCTCACAATTTGGCCTCGATAAAAAGTAAAAGTAACATATTTTAGGCCCACATTTTGTATGCTTTTGGATGATTTAGCCCTTAATTTGTGTAAAAAGGTGCTTTTAATCCTTTCTTTTATGTTTATACCCAGGAAAGCACCCGAGAACGAAAAGAATAAGAATCGGGCTTAAAACGGGCCAATTTAGGCCAAAAAGGAAATCGACACGGCCTGGACTTTAAGCCACATGACCGTTCTCGACAATTAACTAAGACACGGCCATGCCATGATTTACACGGCCGTGCCCCAATCGACAGAATCGAGACACGGCCTGAAAATAATTTACACAGGTGTGTACCATGGCCGTGCCCCTGCCGTGAGAGAGAGAAATTTCACTCGGATTTAGATACTTTGAGGCAAAGAAACACATTCTAAAGCCTATTCAAACACCGAGTAGGAAGTATACTTGAATTGGGACACTTAGGGGCCAAGTAAGACATTTCAAAGTCTATATAAACACCCAAGGGTGCAATTTAAGGTGGAGTTCGGTAGAAGCCTTCTGCCAGGGCTTTTGTCGGGGCGATTAGCTAGGCCAAGGAGCCGAGCCAGAAGGCTAGATTTGTGGGAATTACTTGAAGATAGCCAGTTGATCCATCTCAAGGAGCCGGAATTCTACTCAAGACGGCGAATTTCCCCTTCAATTCCTTCAGAGGGTTTTAGGGATTTCTTATGTTTTGTTTTATCTTTTCTCTTGAAATGTTTTCTTTATTCATTATGAACTAAACCCTTCAGATACCTGAAGGGGATGAAACCTAGATGAATTTTGTTATTGATTTCTGAATTATATGATAAATACTTAGTTTGTTCTTAATAATGCATACTTAATCCAAATCGATGTGCTTAGGTGGAGGAGGAATAGACCTGCTAAGAGTAGATCTAGCATAATTAAGAGTTGATCGCACGCCTAGAGATAGGGTGACGAGATTTTGCGGATTAGGTGAAACCTAATATGGGAGTCCATAGATCAATTTATCGCTATTCTAGGGGTTATTATAAGAGAACGAGAGTTCCACTAATTAACCTAGGGTTAGACGTTATTCACATCGAGAGAGGGTTTAATATACGTTAGGGAGTCTTACGGATCAAACTAAGTGAATAAATCGTATGGTTCAATGTTAAATAACAAGTGAAGTCTAGGTGGATTCTTCTTGAGGGTATCGTCGTGATCAACTGAGCTTTTCATCAAGTTATTTCTCAATTCGTTCTTTTTGTCTTTTCGTCTTTAGTTTAGTAGTCGTTAATTTAGATTAAAAGCAACTTCACTTATTTTAGGCTAAATAATAAAAAAAAAGTTAGTATTAGTACTTTTAGTTCCTTTGGGATCGACAATCCGCTATTGTCTAAGCTATACTATTGTTCGATAGGTACACTTGCCTTTAATCGTTGTTAGAGTTAGTTTCCAGGTTCGATCTCATTCATTATAAATTTTAAAACTCGACAAAACAATGATCAAGTTTTTGGCACTGTTGCCGGGGAACTAAAATATTAAGAAAGCTCTAGTTTTATTACTTTAGCCTTTTTTTATTTTCTGCATTTTATTTTTTTTTTTATTTTTTTTTTACTTTGCTAATTTTTCCTCTATTTTGCTTTTGGCAGATAATTTTAGTCTATAGAGAAGATGGAACTGAATAATTATCAGTGGCAAGTTATGAGGACTGCGCCAACAAAAGCCACTAGTGTTTTCAACCTCGACGTGGTCACCAGGTTATCTAACCAGCTAGAAATGATGAATAAAAAGATTGATGGTTTGTATAATCTCTCGCAGGTATACCTAGTAATGCAATATGATTCGAATTTAGGAGGCGTGGCGAATCCTGAGTACCCACCCTACAGATATGACATGGAAAATGAGCAAGCTTACTATACGAGTAACTATTCTAGACCACAAAATAATTTTTATAATGACACTTATAATGCAGGTTGGAGTTACCATCTCAATTTCTCGTGGGATGATCAAAGTAGCCAAAGACAGGAACTTTCTCCAAATTTTCAACAACCACCTCACCAACAGGAAGAAGAGTCAAGTCTTGAGGAGATGCTGACAAAATTCATGGCAGCCATAGAAACCCATCCCCAAAAAACTGAGACAACGTTCGATAATCAACAAGCATCGATTAAAGAGATCAAGAACCAAGTTCAAAATTTACTAAGTCAGTTGAACAACTTGCAAAGTTAATGTCCAAACGACTACAAGGGCGTCTACCAAACAACATAGAGATTAGCCCAAACGAGCAAATTCAAACCGCATTAGCTCATGCCAGTGAAGGGTTAAAAGAACCAAATCCAAGGGAAGAACCTGTGGTAAGTAAAGGTAAGGTTGAGGTGTGCCATGATTACCAAAATCGGCAATTACAGAGTACCTAGCTCATGTGCCATATCCGGATGCAATAAAGAAAGATTACGCAGAGGAAGAATTCGGTGGACTCACACTTTGTGTAGATGACAAAACAATCATTCTTCAAGCTCTTGACTCAGCTAGGACATCGAGTAATAAAAGTACGAACGTTAATTTTATTGATAACCATTTGGTTCAACCTTCTTTACAGGAAACATCACGAAATCACCTAGCTGAGCTAGATCTTAGATCTCGTGCCAATAAAAAAGAATTATATGAGGAATGAAGCCTTAGGGTCGACAAACTAGAATAGTGAAAAACACAATTTAAAGAAGAACTAGAACCACACAAAGTGAAACCGAAGGAAACCCCAGACGAGCTGATAGGAACAACAAATCACTTCAAAATAGGGGATCAGGTATTGTTGAATAAGGAAGACCCTCGAATCACCAATTCAGACCTCAAGACAAACGAAGAAATCACTTTTGAGGTACTTAATGTCTTCCTATAAGGCACAGTCGAGGTAAGCAATCCTAAATTCAACACTTTTGAGGTAAACATTACTCGACTTAAACTTTATATCCATAACCGAGTTGATCGCATGAGAAAGGATTTTCACCTTCTCAAACCACCATGATTGTGCGTACAATAGGTAAGTCTAGCTCAAGACTTTAAACGAGCACTTCTCGGGAGGCAACCCGAGTACTAACCGTACTAATTAGTTTGGTTTTATTTCTTTTTGTATTTAGGCATAGGTTTCCATACCCACACGGCCTTGCACATGGCCGTGGCCGTTGCCGTGTGGACATCACGGCTAGGCACATGGGCGTGGACCATATCTCTATTTAATTATTTACTTTTATTCATATTTTTATTTTTATTTTTACTTCCTTTATTATATTCTCTTTTTTCTCAATGGCATTTAGATTTAGCTTAGGATACAATAAAACCAAGCCAGCTACTTCGAGGATTCAATTTCAAACGGTTTGAGAAGTTTCCCCACGTTCAGCTCCAATCTTATCCGGTTTCTTTTCATTGACTTTATCCAAAAATTTAGGAAGTGTTACTTCTCCCCTTCTCTTTTGATTTTATTATTACATAATTGTTTATCTATCTTTATACATTGAGGGCAATGTACATCTTAAGTGTGGGAGGTAAAAGTACCTAACTTTTTGCATTATTCCAAAATCCTGAATTTCAGTCTTGTTCCTAAGTAATTTTCTCATATTATCAATTAGGGTGAAATTTCTAATGATTTATGATTTTTATTGATATGTTTTGGATTAAGTCGTTGATAATTGTGCATTGATGATTTAAACTTTAAGATACTAGAAAATCAAGCATGATAAGTCTATTTTTCAAGAATAAAAAATTTTCTAGGTTGTTGAACTGAATTTGAATATTAACTTGAAGTTTGAAATTTACAGGGATTGATGTCAAATACCCATAATTTTTGTGAGATTTTAAGCCTTATAAAGCATATATTCTTTTTCATGCTCACTTTATTGATTATGAACGTGTCAACTTTGAATTTTTATTCTAGAACTTGTCTCGATTATACATGTCGAGACCACATCTATGATTTGATATACTAAGATGATAAAGGCACCTAGGTTTTAACCCATTCACACCACTAAAAGCCTACCCACATAATTAACCCCTAGTGAACCCTTGTTAATCCTAACAACCCTTTTTATTTATTTACCCGCTAATATTAACCTAAAAAGCCCTTTGAATTTGTTATCATTCTTTTGACTACCCTTCTATCGAGAATTGGTTTGATCAGTTACCTAATTAGTTTATTTCAGTTGATAAAGTCTTTCTTTATTATGTATTCACTTTAGTTTGTTCAGAAAAAAATCGAAAAATCGAAGTATATTCAGTATTAGTAGTATAAAAAGTGAGCTTGTGCATTTAAATTTCAATTATCAAAGGAAAAGCTTGTATTATTATTAGTTTAAAGTTTCAATTGATGTAATCATTTATTTTCTAGTTCATTATTTTTAGTTAAGTAATTTGTCAATTCGATCTCGATTTTAACCTTCTAATTCAGCTTTTATCCGCACCTTTTAACCCAAGCCCCATTACAACCCTGATTAAAGACCTTTTGATTTGTGTATCATCTCATATCACAGTGGTGGAGATTTGATTTTCAGGCAAGCCTATGGGATTAACTTTTCAGGTTCTACTGTTGAGTGCTTAATTGTGAACCTTAAACACTTTGAGTGTTTGAGTAAATCTTTAGTGAGGATGTCAATCCTTGTCGGTTTCGAATCAAAGGTAATTATTTAGATAAGGAGAGACACTTATGTTTTTCGTGAAACAAATATATGACTTAGAATTGTTTGAATCTTTATGAGTCTTTGAGTTAAATTATCCATGTATAAATTATCTATGAATTATGATGAGGCATTATTGATAGGGATTATGAATTATGGAAAGTTCGTTTTAATTGTAAGTTGAGAATTTTGCTTGAGGACAAGCAAAAGCTTAAGTGTGGGGGTATTTGATAAACCATAAAAGTAACATATTTTAGGCCCACATTTAGTATGCTTTTGGATTATTTAGCCCTTAATTTGTGTAAAAAGGTGCTTTAATCCTTTCTTTTCATGTTTATACCCAGGAAAGCACCCGAGAACGAAAAGAACAAGAAACGAGCTTAAAACGGGCCAATTTGGGCCAAAGAGGAAATCGACATGGCCTGGACTTTAAGCCACACGATCGTGCCTCGACAATTAACTAAGACATGGCTATGCCACGATTTACACGGTCGTGCCCCAATCAACAGAATCGAGACACGGCCTGAAAACGATTTGCACGGGCGTGTACCATGGCCATGCCCCTACCGCAAGAGAGAGCAATTTCACTCGGATTTGGATACTTTAAGGCAAAGAAACACATTCCAAATCCTATTCAAACACCGAGTAGGAAGTATACTTGAATTGGGACACTTATGGGCCAAGTAAGACATCTCAAAGCCTATATAAACACCCAATGGTGCAAGCTAAGGTGGAGTTTGGCAGAAGCCTTCTGCCAGGGCTTTTGTCGGGGCGGTTAGCTAGGCCAAGGAGCCGAGCCAGAAAGCCAGATTTGTAGGAATTACTCGAAGATAGCCAGTTGATCCATCTCAAGGAGCCGAAATTCTACTCAAGACGGCGGATTTCCTCTTCAATTCCTTCAGGGGGTTTTAGGGATTTCTTATGTTTTGTTTTATCTTTTCTCTTAAGATGTTTTCTTTATTCATTATGATCTAAACCCTTGAGATACCAAGGGATGAAACCTAGATGAATCTTGTTATTGATTTCAATTATATGATAAATACTTAGTTTGTTCTTAATTATGCATACTTAATCCAAATCTGATGTGCTTAGGTAGAGGAGGAATAGACCCTACTTAAGAGTAGATCTAGCATAATTAAGCGGAGTTGATCGCACGCCTAGAGATAGGGTGACGAGATTTTGCGAATTAGGGTGAAACCTAATATGGGGGTCCATAGATCGATTTACTACTATTCTAGGGGGTTATTATAAGAGAACAAGAGTTCCACTAATTAACCTAGGGTTGGATGTTATTCACCTCGAAAGAGGGTTTAATATACGTTAGGGAGTTTTATGGATCAAACTAAGTGAATAAATCGTATGGTTCAGTGTTAAATAACAAGTGAAGTCTAGGTGGATTCTTCTTGAGGTATCGTCGTGATCAACTGAGTTTTTCATCAAGTTATTTCTCAATTCATTCTTTTTGTCTTTTCTTCTTTAGTTTAGTAGTCGTTAATTTATATTAAAAGCAACTTCACTTATTTTAGGCTAAATAATAAAAAGAAAGTTAGTATTAGTACTTTTAGTTCCTTTGGGTTCGACAATCCGGTCTTGTCTAAGCTATACTACTATTCGATAGGTACACTTGCCTTTAATCATTGTCAGAGTTAGCTACCAGGTTCGATCTTATTCATTATAAATTTTAAAACTCGAAAAAACAACGATCAGCCTCTCTGGCTTGACTCCTTGGCCTAGTTGAACGCCCCCTTGAAGGTTGCCTCTAGGGTGTTTATATAGGCTTTTGAATGTATTTCTTTGCCTCTAGGGCTAGGCCGTGGTCGAATTTTCTAAGGAGACACGGTCATGTGCTTTGGGTCCTAGGTCGTGTACAATTCGTACTTTGCCCATTTTCTCCATTTTCGACCCGTTTCTCGTTCTTTTCATCCCCGGTGCTCTCCTAAGTATAAAACATGAAATTAAAGTATTAGGAGCACCAAATTCCATAATTCAGGGAATAAATCATCCAAAAGTATGCTAAATGTGGGATTAAAATATGTACATATTACAGTTTATCAAATACCCCACACTTAAGCATTTGCTTGTCCTCAAGCAAAATTCTCAACTCACAATTAAAATGAACTTTCTCAATTCATAATATTCCCGTTAACAATGTCTCATCATAATTCATAGATAATTTATACATGGATAATTTAACTCAAAGAGTCATAAAGATTCAATCAATCAAAGTCATAAGTTTGTAGCACGAAAACATAGGTGTTTCCCCTTATCCGAATAATTACCTTTAATTCAAAATCTGACAAGGATTGACATCCTCACTAAAGATTCACTCAAATTACTTAAAGTGTTTATGGTTCAAAATAAAGCACTCATCAGTCAAACATGAAAAGTTAATCCCATAGGCTTGCTTGAAAATAAAATCTCCACCACTATAAAATCAAATGATACACAAATCAAAAGGTTTTAAAGGGTTGTAATGGGGCTTGGTTAAATGTGTGGATATAGGCTAAATTAGAAGGTTAAAATCGAGATTGAATTGACAATTTACCTAACTAGAAAACTGAACTAATCCTGAATAATTACATTAATTGAAAACTAATAATACGAGCTTCTTCTTCAAGATGTTGAATTTAAACGTATAAGCTCACTTAATTATAGAACTAATGGATATACTTGATTTTTTTTTTTTTTAAGAACAAATCAAGTAAATACATAATATAAGATGAATTCAGATACTAAATAAAATAATTAGGCAACTGATCAAATCAAGTCTCGATAGAATGGTAGTCAAGAGAAATGGTGATAACAAATACAAGATGGATTTTGGGTTAATATTAGTGGGTGAGTTAATAAAAGGGTTGTTAGGATCAAATGGGTTCACTAAAGGTTAGTTGTGAAGGTAGGCTTTTAGTGGAGTAAGTGGGTTAAATCCTAAGTTCCTTTATCATCTTAGTATATCAAATCAAAGGTGTGGTTTTGACATGTATAATCGAAGCAAGTTCTAGAATAACAAATTAATGTTGACACACCCATAACCAATAAAGTGAGCACGAAAAAAAAATGCTCTAAAAGGCTCAAAATCTCACAAAAATTATGGTTTTTGATGACAACCTTGCAAATTTCAAACTTCAAGGTAATATTCAAATTTAGGTTAACAACCTAGCAAATTTTTAATTCTGAAAAATAGACTTATCATGCTTGATTCTCTAGTCTCCTAAGGTTTAAATCATCAACGCACAATTAACTATGACTTAATCTAAAACATATCAATAAAAATCATAAATCAATAGAATTTTCATTCTAATTAGTGATATGATGAAATTACTTAAGACAAGATATCATTCAGGGATTTGAGAATAATGCAAAATGTTAGAAACTTTTTCGAATTAAAATTCACCTCCCCCCCACACTTAAGATGTAAATTGCCCTCAATGTACAAAGATAAATAATAATCATATAGTAAGAAAATCAAAAGAGAGGGAGAGAAGTGAAACTTCCTGAATTTTAAATAGAGTTAATGAAGAGAAATCGGATAAGACTGAGTAGAGGTAAACATGGGGAGCGCATCGAGCCGTTTGAAATTGAATCCTCAAAGCAGCTAGTCTGATTTTATTGTATCCTAAGCTAAATCTAAATGGCATGAAGAATAAGAAGAAAATAATAAAAATAAAAATAAGAATAAAAGTAAATAATGGGAAATGAAAGAAGAAAGATAACGGGAAAAGGAAAGGAAGAAGGGGGTTTAAATAGAGATGCAGCCCATGCCCGTGTTCCTACCTGTGGTGCCCGCACGGCCACGGCCACGGCCGTGTGGGTATGGAAAACCTACGCCTAAACATGAAAAGAAATAAACTAAATTAATTAGTAGGGTTAGTGCTCGGGTTGCCTCCCGAGAAGCGCTCGTTTAAAGTCTTAAGCTAGACTTACCTCTCATTCACATAATCATGGTGGTTTAAAAAGTTGAAAATCATTTCTCATGCTATCATTATATAGTTTGAGTCGAGTGGCATTTACCTTAAAAGTGTCGAATATGGGATTATTTACCTCGACTGTTCCGTAAAGAAAGACATTAAGTACCTTAAAAGGATCTCTTTGTTTGTCTTGAGGTCCAAGTCGCGATTCGAGGGTCTGTTTTATCTAATAGTACCTGTTCTCCTTTTTTAAAGTGATTTGATGTTCCTATATTGGGGGTTCCTTCAGTTTCTTTTTGTGTGGTTTTGATTTCTCCTTGAAATGCGCTTTCCACTCGTCTAGTTCGTCGATCTGGAGCCTTCGTTCCTCATGAATTTCTTCTATATTGACACGAGGTTTAAGATCTGGCTTAGTTGTGTAATTTCGTGGTGTTTCCTGTAAAGAAAGTTGAACCAAATGATTATCAATAGAATTTACGTTCTCACCTTTATCACTCGATGTCCTAACTGAGTCGAGAGCTTGAAGACTGATCGTTTCGTCACCTTCACGAAGTGTGAATTCACTTGTACCAACATCAATTTTAGCATTGGCAGTTGCTAAAAAGGGTCTTCCTCAAACTAAGGGGATACTATTGTCTTCATCCATGTCTAAAACAACAAAGTCTACTGGGAATATGAATCTATCAATTTTAACTAGTACATCTTCAATTATACCACTGGGAATTCGAATAGTCTTATCAGCTAATTGAATACTCATCCTAGTTTGTTTGGGTTTCCCTAGACCTAGCCGTTTAAATATTTCATAAGGCATAACATTGATGCTTGCCCCTAAATCAGCTAAAGCATTATGAATAGATAAACTACCAATTAAACATGGAATTGTAAAACTCTCTGGATCTTTTAATTTTTGTGGTAGTTTATTTTGCAACATTGCTGAGCATACTGCATTTAGTTCCACATGCGATTCCTCGTCTAACTTTCGCTTGTTTGTCAAAAGCTCTTTTAAAAATTTCCTTGAATTTGGCATCTGTGAAAGAGATTCAAGAAACGGTAAGTTAATATGTAATTTCTTTAAAAGTTTAAGAAATTTACCGAATTATTTGTCTGTGTTATCTTTCTTCATCGCATTGGGGTATGGTATTCGAGGTTGGTACTCTTTAATTACCGATTTTGATTTTTCTTTGCTTTCCTCAACTTTACCTTCACTTACCATAGGTTATTACCTTGGCTCAGATTCAGATTCCACTAACCCTTCACTGTCATAAGCTGTTATGGCTTGAAGTTGCTCCTTTGGGTTAGTCTCAATGTTACTTGGCAAGCTACCTTGTGGTCGTTCAGAGATCAACTTAGCGAGTTGCCCTAACTGGTTCTCAATCCCTTGAATCGATGCTTGTTGATTTTTAAGTGTTGTTTCGGTGTTTTGAAAAAGTGTTTCTGACACTACTATGAATTTTGTCAGCATCTCCTTAAGGTTCGACTTTTTCTTTTGTGGGTAGGGTTGCTATTGAAAGCCTAAGAGGGGTTTTTGTCTTTGATTTTGATCGTGTCAAACAGTCGAGTTTTAATATTTATAAAAAGAATGATCAAACCTGTAGACTAACTATGACAATGATAGAGGCAAGGGCACCTATCGAATAGTAGTATAGTTTAGGCAAGAGTATCTTATCGAACCCAAGGGAACCTAAAAGTACTACTACTCACTTTCTTTCTATTATTTAGCCTAAAATATGGAGTGATTGGTTTATTAATCTAAAGACTAATGAAATACTTAAACTAAATGCAAAGACAAAAGAATGAAACTTTGGGAAAAGACTGTGGAAAAACTCAGTTGATTATGACGATACCCTCAGGAAGAATCCACCTATGATTTCTCTTATTATCTAACTTTTAATTCATATGACTTCTTTACTTAGTTTGATCCGTGAGACTCCCTAACCTATATTAAACCCTCTCTCGAGGCGAATAACGTCTAACCTTAGGTTAATTAGTGGAACTCCCGTTCTCTTATAATAACCCCTAAGGAAGCGAGAATCGATCAATGGACTCCCATATTAGGTTTCACCTAATCAAAAAAATCTCGTAACCCTATCTCTAGGCACTCGATCAACTCCGCTTAATTATGTTAGATCTACTCCTAGGTGGTCTATTCCTCCTCCACCTAAGCACATCGATTAAATTAAGCAACATAATTAAGAACAAACTAAGTACTTATCATATAATTTAGAAATCAAATAACAAAATCCATCATATGTTTCATCCCTTTCAGGTATCTGAAGGGTTTAGTTCATAACAAAATAAGAAAACATCTCAAGAGAAAAGATATGACAAAACATAAGAAATCCCTAAAACCCCCTAAAGGAATTGAAGAGGAGATCCTCTGTTTTGAGTAGAACTCCGGTTTCTTGAGATGGATCAACTGGCTATCTTCGAGTAATTCCCTGAATAAAAGCTTTGGCAGAAAACTCTGCCCAAAAACTCCCCTGTTTCAGGCTTCTGCCGAACTCCCCTTTTAGTTGCTACCTTGGGTGTTTATATAGGCTTTGAGATACTTTACTTGGCTACTAAGTGTCTTAATTCAAGTATAATTCCTCCTAGGATGTTTAAGTAGACTTAGGAATGTGTTTCTTTGCCTCCAAGCATCCAAATCTGAGTCAAATTTCTCTTTCTCGCGGTAGGGGCACGACCATGGTACACGCCCGTGTAAATCGTCTTTAGGCCATGTCTCGATTTTGTCGATTGGGGCACGGCCGTGTAAATCGTGGCATGGTCGTGTGAAGTAATTTGACGAGGCACGACCATGTGGCTTGAAGTCCAGGCCGTATCGATTTCCTCTTTGGAACAAATTGGCCCGTTTTAAGCCCGTTTCTTGTTCTTTTTGTCCTCGAGTGCTTTCCTGAGTATAAAAATGAAAAGAAAGGATTAAAAGCACCTTTTTACATAAATCAAAGGCTAAATCATCCAAAAGCATACTAAATATGGGGTTAAAATATGTTACTTTTACGGTTTATCAATTTCCTTGGCCACCCCACGAAAAATTTGAATGGTTCCTTCAACTTGCATTGTAAGTGTTACTATAGGGATTATTTTGAGGTCGAGGATTATTACCTATATAATTTATCTGCTCGTTTTCCATACCATATTCGTAGAGTGGGTGCTCAAGATTTGCCACACTTCCACTTGTTTTGTACTGCATTACCAAATGTACCTGCGAAGAACACAAACCATCAATCTTTTTATTTAACATCTCTACCTGATTTGATAGCATGGTTACTGCGTCGAGGTTGAAAACACTGGCTGTTTTGGTTGGCCTTGTCCTTGTAACTTGTCACTAATAGTTGATCAATAACATCTCCTATATAAACTTATAGGCTGCCTCAAGAGTTTTCTTATTCAGGGTTCCGCCGACGGCTGAATCGATTAATTGCCTAGTCGAGGGGTTCACACCGTTGTAAAAAGTTTGGACCTGTAGCCACAAGGGTAATTCATGGTGTGGGCACCTTCTCAATAGATCTTTGTATCTCTCCCATGCATTGTATAGTGTTTCTAAATCCATCTGCACAAAGAAGAGATTTCATTCCTTAATTTGGCCGTTTTGGCCGGCGAAAAATATTTTAATAAAATTTTTTCGGTCATTTATTCCCATGTAGTGATTGATCCTCGTGGAAGAGAATTTAGCCACTGTTTAGCTTTATTCTTCAAAGAAAAGAGAAATAACCGAAGACGGATGGCATCATCATCAATGCCATTTATTTTGAAAGTATCGCAAAATTCTAGGAAATTCGTCAAGTGATTATTTGGATCTTCATCCTGCAAACCATCAAACTAAACAATTGCTGTATCATCTGAATTGTGTTAGGTTTTAGTTCAAAATTATTTGCAGTAATAGCAGGTCTAACAATACTTGACTTAGTTTCTATTAAATTAGGTTTAGCATAATCATACATAGTTTGAGGAGCATGATTTTCGACCACTTCCTGAGGTAGTGGATTATTCTCAGCCATCTCTTCGGTAGTATTAGTTTCGTCTTCTTGCTCTTCTTCTATTTAATTTAAGCTTCGCCTTATTTCTCTATGATTTTTGTGAACAATACCTTCAATATCACTGTCGTAAATTAAAGGTCTTGTCGGGTTTCTTCTAGTCATAAACTAGAGGTACCTACTAGGAATAGGTAAAAAGGAAAAGAAAATTAGAAGAGTAAAAATAAAATTTAATTGCAAAAATAAAATATAGCTAAAGTAATAAAAATTGAGCCTTCTTAATATTTCAGTTCCCCGGCAACGGCGCTAAAAACTTGATGGTGGTGGAAAAAGTCTTAAAATTTATATAATAAATGATCGAGCCTAGAAACTACCTATCACCACGATTGAGACAAGCGCACCTATCGAACAGTAGTATAGTTTAGTGGCAAGACCGGATTGTTGAACCCAAGGGAACCAAAAGTACTAATACTAACTTTCTTCTTATTATTTAGCCTAAGAATTAAGAGAATTGTTGTTTGTAACACCCCAAACCCGGCCCATGCGTTATGACCGGATCTGACATGTTACATGAGAAAAACATGTTAAATCCTTTTTATTCGTACTAAAATAGGTGTTGTTTTGCTATAATCGAGAAAATAAGTTTGATTTGAAAATTTGATAAAGTACTACTAACCTCGAAGGTTGATTGATAAATCGATAAGTTGAACTAGAGATCTTATAAAACTGTGACTTTTGAAAATATCGTTGATAATTCAAGAGAAAATTTCCAAGTTAAAAATATTTGTAAAAGTTAGTTATAAAATCCATTTGTTAATCTATTTTGGAAAAACCATTATTAATGATTTTAAAAAAATCCCGTTTAAAACAATTTAAGAAAAATAATTAATACGTCCAAACATAAAGCAAATTAAAGTTTATCCCAGAGGCCTTATTATAAGTTTAAACCCAACATAATAAAAGTAACGAAATAGAGTAGAAAATTAATTTACTAAAATTCGAAACATTTATTTCCGAAGTATGGCCTCCACCGAGTCATCCATGGGCCCAAGTCCTCGTCCTTCGAGATTTACCTACAAGGATTAAGAAAGAAATGAGGTGAGTTACAAGAACTCGGTTCATAATCTCCTTACCATCATCCACTAGAGTCGAACCCATTTAGCAATAACTTGGGCCAGAGCCCATGTAGCATAATCTTGGGCCGAAACCCATTTACATGATAGAATATATATATGTGCAATGTATGCAACCCAACCCATCCATCCAACACACCCTCGTACCAACTTATCACACCTATGGGGATCAAGTCAACCCACCCCGCCAATCACACCAAATCGCAGGCAAATTGCCATTTATCATAATATTTGTGGCTGAGCCACCAGAGTATCATATACGGTATTATAATCACAATGGCACAAAGCCATATTTAGGTTGGCACATAGCCATTATCAGAATTTTGTGGCAATGCCACCAGGCTACACTTCTCTTCATTCAATTTTCCCATCCCATGCAATATGTAGAGATGCAACATACTTAATAACATAAAATATCCACATATTAATAACAACCATTAATCTATTGAATACTTTTAATGAATCGGCCCATTAAAGCAATATAATAATTCGGCCCACTAAAGCATTTTAACAAATTGGCCCATAGGGGCATTTCGGTAATTTAGCCCATAGGAGCATTTTCGTAATTCGGCCCATTAGGGCATTTTCGTAATTTGACCCATAAGGGCATTTTCATAATTCGGCCCATAAGAGCATTTCCATAATTCAGCCCATAAGGGCATTTTCAATAAATCGACCCATAGGGCATTTTCGTAATTCGACCCATAAGGGCATTTTCATAATTTACCCTCCAAGGTTATTTTGGTAATTTCGTAACCCCGGACTTAACTACTAATTTGGGGCATAAAAATTGAAATTGTCCATCTGCGTCATATTGACTAAATTGACTATAACTCATTAGGAAACTCGAAATTTAGATCCGTAAATTTTCTTGAAACTAGACTCATATATCTTCTTACTACAATTTTTCCATAATTTTTGGCTTAGCTGTTTAGTATAGTTTATTCATTAAAATTTCCCCTGTATCACTGACCAATGATTCTGGCCTCTCTTACCTTAAATCCAAATATCTCATTGTACAGTTTTCATATATTGCTCCCACTTATTTCTATTGAAAATAGACTCACTAAGGAATCTATACATATAAATTATAACTCATTATTCACTTTTTACAATTTTGAATGATTTTTCCAAGACAGAACAGGGAACCACGAAGTCATTTAGAACTAGTCTCACTAAAATTAAAATATCACAAAATATAAAATACCTCTTCCTACTCTGTTTCTTTCATATAAAAATAGACACAATAATCTTTAATTATATACCTTATTCACTTTCTATTTCCCTTTCTCTTATTTTTCATGATTTTTCAAAATCACATCTCTGCTGCTAACCAAAAATTATTTCATTGCAAAATATGGTTTCTACTACGAACATACGCACGCCCGAGTGATCACAAATGCCGATTTCCATTTTTTCGATCTTTCGACCGAATCACAAAACATTTCATGCAAATATTAAGAGAGGTGTGAGATTACATACCATTTCAAACATGTATTCGGAAGGGTACGAGATTACACACCTTATTCGGATTTCCTAAAGAACCACTCTTCGTTGCCACCCAAATCGTGATCCTTCCCTTCTAGGTTCTAAAATCCAGCCTTGCACTTTGGCTATTGCAACGAGTTCCTAAAGCAAATAAGTGATGTACCAAAGGGGTTAGCCTTCATCCAATATTCAGCCCTTCCACAAGAGGTGGAAGTTGATATCATCACCACAAAATAGAATCACATGAGCGGTGTAAAACATCGAAATAAAGAGTAACATCTTACCACCAATATTCGGCCTAATCACCCCCTTACCAATTAACTTCCGAAACCAAGGCTAAGAGAATGATAAGTAGAAGCAAAGAATGGCTTGAAAGTTTCGGCAAAAACAAAGAAAGAATGCTCTCTTTTTGGCTTTGGAGTTACTGCTAAGAGGAAAAATTGGAGAAAGAAAATGATACCAAAAAGCTAAGGAGAAAACAACCTCTCAAGCACCAAAAATTGCCAATTGCCTAAAGAAAATTTGGCTATCCCTTTCCCCCCTACAAACCGTGTAGCCTAAAGGAAAAATGTTGACCAAAATCCTTTCCAAAACATCTTCCTCACTTTGGGCCAACATGTTCCCTACTCTTTCATTTTCTTTTTTTCTTCTTTCCTTCCACTCATCCTTACCTTATTTCCTTAGCCACCTTTCCAAAAATTAAAAGTCTTCCTTACCTAAAATACCACCATGGCCGACACTATGGATGAATAGCACAAAAAATAATCAAAATTTGCACCAAGTGGGATTCGAACCTCTTCCCCTAAAGCCCTTCATGTGACGCCACATCCTCTTTACCATATGCTCATTTATGCTAGCAATTTACTCACTTATTTCCATAAGCATTGATGCCACTTACCTTCTCCCCCTTAAGGGCTTAAACACAAAAATTTTCCTATAGCCTAACTTGAACCCGGAACTTCCTAGAAACCCCGTAACTTTCCAAAATCACCTTCCTAATAAGTTTAACTTGAAATGAAGTCATTCTCTTGTTCTCCAAAAATTTTAAATGCTTTCATGCTCAAGGCCCAATGGGCCCAATCCTACTAGGCCCAATTTTGGGATGTTACATTATTTAATCTAAAATTAACTAACTACTAAGCTAAAGATGCTAAGACACAGAGAAGGAATTGGGGAAATACTTGTGGGAAAACCAATTGATTAAGACAATGCCCAAGGAAGAATCTACCTAGACTTCACTTGTTATCTAACTCTGAACTAGACGATTTATTCACTTAACTTGATCCGTAGGATTCCCTAATTTATATTAATACCTCTCTCGAGGCTACTAACGTCTAACCATAGGTTGATTAATTCAAATCTCTTTCTAATTAAAACCTCTAGAATTGCATTAACTTGATCTTTGGACTCCCATATTAGGTTTGACCTTAATCCGGCAGATTTTCGTCATCCTATCTCTAGGGTTGCGATCAACTCCACTTAACTATGCTAGATCTACTCTTAAACAGGGAATATTTCTCCTCTGCCTAAGCACATCAATACTTGAATCAATATCCTGAACTATATAAGCAAGAATTAAGACCACATAGTTAAGAACAAATCAAGTATTTATCATATAGTTTAGAAAATAATAACAAGATTCGTCTTAGGTTTCATCCCCCTCAGGTATTTGAGGGGTTTAGTTCATAATCATAAAAGAATACATCTCAGAAGAAAAATAACAAAACATAAAGAAAACCCTAAAACCCCCTGAAGGAATTGAAGGAAAGATCCTCAGTCTTGAGTGTGATTTTGGCTTCTGTGGTGGATCAACTAGCTTTTTTCGAGTGAATCCTACAATTTGGCCTCTCTGGCTTGGCTCCTTGGCCTAGCTGAACGCCCCCTTGAAGGTTGGCATCTAGGATGTTTATATAGGCTTTTGGAATGTCTTTCTTTGCCTCTAAGTACCCTATTCTGAATAGAATTAAAATAGGTCATGGCAGGTACACGCCCGTGTGATTCGGGGCCAGGCCATGGTCGAATCTACTAAGGAGGCACGGTAGTGTGTTTCGGGCCCAGACCATGTGCAATTCGTACTTTGGCCCATTTTCTCTGTTTTTGGCCCGTTTCTCGTTCTTTTCATCCTCCGGTGCTCTCTTAAGTATAAAACATGAAATTACAAGATTAGGAGCACCAAATTCCACAATTCAGGGAATAAATCATCCAAAAGTATGCTAAATGTGGGATTAAAATATGTACATATTACGGTTTATCAGCAGCAATACTATTTTGTCTCCCTTAACTTTGGTAAACAACGAATAATCATGTAGACTCTGAATATATCCATTACCAACAAGAGCTTCAGTCAAACTTTAAATTCCATTGACGAGAAGTTTGCTTCAAACCATATAGTGATTTAAGCAGCCTACAAACTCGAGATTTAGACTCCCCCTGGCTGCAAAAACCCTCAAGCATGGACATATATACTTCTTCATGCAAATCACCCTGAAGAAAAGTGTTGAAGATGTCCATCTAAAATAATGGCCAGTTAAACATGGCTGCCAAATAAATAACAATACGCACAGTAACCTACTTTGCCATAGGGGAAAAAGTATCATGAAAATCAATCCCTTCACGCTGATTATAACCCTTAGCAACCAAGTGTGCCTTAAACCTTTCAACCGAGCCATCTGAATTATACTTCACCTTAGACACCCATTTGCAGCCAATTGGTTTTTTACTAGGGGGTAAATCAACGACCTTCCACGTGCCATTTGCCTCAAGAGCTTGTATTTCCTGCTACATGGCTTCAATCCATCTCTTGTCACTAATTTCCATCTGATAGGTGTGGGGTTCAACAATAGAAGACAAGGAGATGGAAAATATACGAGAATGAGAGGGTAAATGAGCATAAGAAATAGAGTTAGATATAGCATATGTACCTGTAAGTAAAGTAGTAGATGAAGAAAGATTGGTGGAACAAACAAAGTCGGATAGCCAAGAAAGAGGTTTAGAGACTCTCGAAGACCTACGCAAAGGTGGTTGACTAGAAGGAGCAATGGGTGACACAGTAGGAAAGATACCAACAGGCGAATGATCTGCAGAAAGATCAGAGGATGAATCAGCCAGTGACCCAGGTGATGCACCACTAGCATCAGAAAAGAAAAAGAAACACTATGTGGTGTAAAAGGTTCTTGAAGTGCTTTAAAAATCATAATTAAGCTCGTGTGAAGATGAAGAAACAGGAAATAAAGGAGAATTTGTATCAAGTGACTGAAAAGGAAATAAATTCTCATGAAATATAACATCACGATTAAAAAAGAAAGTCTTGGAATGAATGTTAAAAAGCAAGTAACCTTTTTGAATAGTTGAATTCCCCATGAAAACTGATGGAATAGCTTTAGATGTGAATTTATCATGATTGTTAAGCACTGTTGCAAAGCAAAGACAGCCGAAAACTCGAAGGTGAGACAAATCTGGAACCCCCTTATGAAGCATTTCAAAGGGTGACTTCCAATCTAAAACGGGGTAGGCAACAAGTTAATCAAGTAGCAGGATGTCAAGACACATTCACCCCAAAACTTTATGGGTACATGGGACTGAAATTTAAGTGCATAGGCAACATTGAGAAGATGTTTGTGTTTACGTTCTGCTACCCCATTTTGTTGTGGGGTATGCACACATGAGCTTTGGTGGACAATTCCCTGTGAAGAAAAAATTCTTTTCCTGCATGATTAAAAAACTCCGAACCATTGTCACTCCTAATGGTTTTAATGGAAGTAGAATGATGATTTTGAACATAGGCAACAAACTGTTGTAAAATAACTATGGCATCACTTTTAAGACGAAGAAGATATACCCATGTCATTCTAGTGAAGTCATCTACTAGTGTGAGAAAATATCTATGCCCACTATGTGTTGATACACGATATGCATGCACCCCATAAATCAATGTGTACATAAGAGAGAAAGGTTGTTCTTCTTGTGTATGACTAATAGTAAAAGGTAAACGTGACTGCATTGCAAGAGGACATACACCACAGTGCTTAACATGATCACAATTAATGAGATTAGAATCAAACTGAGACATTTTATTCATAGTACTTAAGGAAAAATGGCCAAGTCGAGCATGTCATAAAACACCAAAATTGGATATATGTGGTAATGAACTAGATGACAAACACGAATTGAAATTAGAATTGACAAACAATGACTAAATAGACTGATTTTACGTTGATAAAAATGTTGGTGAATGAAATGTGTATAGACTTCCTTTGGCTCTACCAATCCCCTTCATCTTTCCACTGCAAAGGTCCTGTATAAGACAAAAATGTGGATAAAAAAGAACACAATAGTTTAGTTCTTTGGTGAGTTGAGAAACAGACAAGAGATTAAAATGAAAATCTAGTACATGTAAAACTTTGGATAAGGTATGCATGGGAGTCAGTGAATAAGTTCCAACATGAGTAATTTTGGTTGTTTTACCATTTGGTAATTAAACAAAAGATGGAGAATCACATTCAGCAGGTGAATGCAAACACTCGAGATTAAACGTCATGTGATTAGTAGCTCCTGCGTCAAGAATCCAATTCAGTGATGAGGGACCAAAACTAGTACCTGCCATATGAGCTGATGCCTGCACCCTAGATCCTTTTCCCAACAGCTCCAGAATCTGTTGATACTGCTCAGGTGTAAACACAGGCACCTGAGAAGAGCTCGAATAATTCACACTACTAGTAGAAACAGAATCCGAACTTGTATCTGTGATAACTGCACTATTGGCAGAAGTTCCCTTCTTCTTTGTAAACTTAAAATCCGCAGGATAGCCAATCAACATTTAACATGTTTCTTTCTTATGACCCTTGATATGGCAGTAATCACAAGTCCCATTAAAACGTTTTTTAACTGCACTAGTTGGTTAGATGCACCATAATATAATGCAGTAGATTCAGAAACCAACAAGATTTTTTCAGCATTATGACACTGCCCTTCCTTTTGAATAAGCAAGGAATATGCTTGGTTAACTGATGGCATAGGTTTCATAAGCAAAATCTGGCTACGAACTATCGAATAAGACTTATTTAATCCCATAAGAAACTGGAATAACCTCTGGTGCTTCAAATTTTCAATATTTTCTTTCATAGATTCACAGTTGCAAATAGCAAGGGGAGCAATAGCATCATATTCATCCCACAACAATCGAAGTCTCGTGTGATAAACCGAGATAGATGACGTACCTTGAACATGCGTAACAATCTCTCGATGCAAGAAATAAATCTGAGATCCATCCACCTTATCAAAACGCTCCTTCAAATCAGACCACACAAGGGCCGCACTGGATGCAAAAACTATCCCAGCAGAAAGCTCTTGGCTGACAGAATTCAAGATCCAAGATAACACCAAAGCATTACAGCGTTCCCATTGTGGCTGTAAAGCCGCTATAGTATCTTCAAACAAACAAGAAACATAAATAAAACCAACTTTGCTCTTAGCAAGCAAGGCTATACGCATTGACCTACTCTAGATATTATAATTTTCAAATCCAGTGAGTTGATGCGAAACCAATAAAGTCCCTGGAGTATCGGAGGGATGTAGATACAGTGGATGAGAAGGATCAATCTGCATTGCGCTCGGACTCACCATGTTACAATGAAGAAAACAAAACCAGAAACTGATAAGAAGAAAAAAGACTCACAGAACCAAAGGAAGCAGCCAAAAACGATGATAGGAGCTGTCAATCAGAGGAAATAACCGACAATCTGATACCATGTTAAAATACTGGAAAGATTAATCAAATTTATTCATCACCTAATGTACTGTACTTATACTCAATAATTAACTAACTTCCTAACAACAAAACTAATTAGTTACATGCTAACTAACCAGCTAACTAATCCTTTTAACAGAATCATTATGACGAGATCTAATATTGAATCTACTCGAAATATATTCTTAAATGGTATAATTAATGCATGTATTGGTTGTTGAGTTAGGACTGTTGTTGGAGGTCCAGTAGAGAGGGTAAAATTTTAAGGCCGAAAATCCCATTTTGGTTTGATTTCAATAGGTGGTCCAAATTCCAAATCTTATAGTAGCTTAAAGCCCCTGAACATCACTCGACTATTGCTTGTCCTACCTTACCGTTGGATGTTGTTGATGATGAAGCGACGCAGTGTTTTACCGCTCCCAATAAGTAAATGTTGTGAAACTCCACGTTATCGTGGCTTTAGCGGAGCTGTTTTCTTGTGCTTGTATTACAATGGGTAATCTTAGCAATAAATTAATTTGCTGTGCAAATGAATTATTGGTAAATGAATTTTGAGGAAACAATAAAATTTAATAACTATCTATGTTTTGCACTAACGAAAATAATTCAATGAGCAATTAGTAAAGCATAGTAAGGATATCAATTTCTATAATTCTTTATAGAAAAATCTAAAAATGTATAAGATGGTGGGAGATAAAAAAGGAAACTTTTTTTTTATGTTTATCCTACAAATGAAATTTCTCTCCTATTTATAGGAGGTCTCATTTGTTCACCAAAATAAACAGTTATATCTTTAGTCATGAACATCATTATTCAATAAATATCTACTTGAATGATAATAACCCTTTGTTATTAATTAAATGGTATAACTTTTAGTGACAAGAGACATAATTAGTCACTAAGAACAGTGACAACTCTTGCTTAATAACCAAATGACATTATTTTTGGATCACTTGTATCTTTTCATTTGTAGCTATTGGAACACTATATATATTTTGAAAATTTTCCAACAAGTAAGTCCAGAATAAGTCTTCAAATCTAACCAAGTTACCCAATCCAATCTCCTCAATGATCCAATCCAAACCAAAATTTAAGATATATTTCTATAAAAGATTTGGTCTTTAGAGATATGTGCGCACACATCCAAAATATCAACAAAGATCGCAGCTTAAAGATAATGTTTATAAAAGTTGTCAACCATAAAAATGACAAGTTCTAACCTTGCTAGTAGGCACTGCTCATAGGGATGGTAAAACTTGAACCATCCAACAAATTCCGAAACAATCCACTTTAAGTGTAGTAGATTTTTTTGTTTGAAAAGTGAATGTGGGGTAGTCAAGATGGGATGGGGTGGATTTTTTTTAGGATAGTTGGTATAGAGCAATTATGGAATTGCGTGCCCCGCCCGACCCCCTTCACTATATAAAATTACCATTTTATCATTGTGTAAATAAACTAATAAGGGTAAAAATGTAATAACATAATATAGAAAAAAAATTCATATATTTTATGTTTAAATATATTTTTTAAAAAATTATGTTTAAATATTTACTTGACTTTAAAACAAATAAAAAAATTTAAAGGTAAATAGTAAAAATTAAATTAAAGCAGAGTGGGGTGAGGTGGAGATATATGCATCCAATATCCATAAAGGTGATAGTACCTTTCAAGATTATATATTCATAGTGGAATAGAGCGAGTAGTCATTAATCCTCCTATAACTACCTCAAGAGTAATCATTACTTTCATTAATTTTCCTCTCTTTTACCATCTTTTACTTTCCTTTATTTTCCTTCACTATTTTTAATCTAAATATAATTTTTTTTTCCAAAAAATGCATTAAAAATAACAAAATTTCCATAGGTCAAGTCGGCTTCAAGCTGAACTGAAGCATGATATTAACACACTTTACGCTTGCCCAAGTCCGACCTGACTCGAAATATGAGTTTAAAATTTTGTCCAAACTCGCTCATAGTTGTAAATGACCAACCTAAGCCAATTTTAAGATTGTACATATTATTTTTATTTAAGACATATTTATATTATTTAATTTAATATTTAATAAATTTATATATTTTATTTAGAAAAATTATATAAAGACATTTTAACACTTTTTTAATTTTTACATTAAGAATTATATATTACTATAGATTTAATTTTTATATGTAATAAAATACTTAATATAAAAAAACATAATATAATATATTACAAACTTAGGAAACGAGTCAAGTTGGGTTAATCTTGGGCCTTGAATGTTTGATCTCAAGCTTGACCCATATTTTATATGGGTTTATATTTTTTTTTTGTCTGAGTCTATTTTACAAGTTTAATATTTTATCCAAACCTTCTCAAAATTTGGTGGACCATTAGGCTTAAATGAGGAGCTCGTCTCATTAATAGATCTAATCATATTATGTGAGTAAAAGAAACAAAAAACTTACATAAAGTGAATTTTTGGTGTTTAAACATTTAAATGAATAGTCTAGGTTTGAATCATCGTTGTTAAAAAAAATTTTAAGTTTGAACATGTTTAAGTGCCCATTATCTCCAAAGTTAGAAGGTTGGACAGTATGGATGATAGTAAAAAGAAATTAATCAATTAATTTTTAAAAAAAAAAATTATTTAGATTCAAAATTAAGGGTTATTTTTAATAAAATAAAAATATAAAGTATTAGTGAAATGCGATGAGTTAAGATTGAGGTGGGTTGAAGTGATTTATGTTATTAAAAGAGAAAGAATGCGGAAGAGGCGTTGTCACGGCGCACAATTAACATTGAAAGGATTAAGTTGGAGACATGAATGTAACATGAGGATATTGCTGCTGCTTATTTTCACTGCTCAAAATACCCCATCCCCCCAACAATAATTTCTTTGGAAATCCGCTTTATTAATGTATGCCCAATTTTAATTCAAAAAACACACGTCAATTATCTAAAAATAAAATTTCAAAATCCTCAAAAAAATAATAATCAAATTCTGATGTTGACAAACATCTTGTTCATTGCATATGTTACTAGAAACCATCTTAGGGCTGCCTATGCATTGAACCCATGTTAAATATGTCTCAAACCATTTTATGATCAATAATTCAAACCTTTTCTTTTAAATAATATTTTTAAACAAATATTAGTTTTATGATATATTTTAATACTTCCAAATTTAATAAGTTTTTGAATGATTTAATTGCAATTAAGTAATTAATTTAAATTTCATATAAACTTTTTATTTTAAAATTTTATATTTTCTATTTTAAAACACTATTTATTTCCACTTTCTAAAAGTTGTGTAATTTTTTTATACGAGTAAAAAATGTGAATATGTTTTTTTATTTTAAAATTTTAAATAATATATTAAATTAATTATATGAAACTTTAAAATTCTAAACAACATTCATAATGTTTTATTTAGCATGAATTTATGAATTCTTAATTTTAATTTTAACTTATTTTAATTTTTATTTTAAATAAAATTTTATTTTAAGATGTGTATTCAGTTCTAGTTTCTTTCTTCCCATGGAATCTTAAAATGGTATTGGAATTCTTTGTAATGGATATGTTCACATCTCACTCGATAAAAATTAGCATGACAAAGTATAGAAAGTATTTACAATTTTTAAATATAGTATATAAATAATGTATTTTTAAAAATTAAATAATATGTTTTAAATCAGTATAAGTAAATTTTTTATATCAATTAAAAATATTCTAATAAAAATAGAGATTTGTATATTTTGAAAACTGTTATAGGTGAATTTTATACTTCATGAGTTTAAAAGATTTAATATATCATTTGGTAATTTAGTTTTAATTTTTTTAGTATGCTATATGTGTTTTTTATATAATATAGTACATATATTTGGTAAAAGTTATACATTTGTACTTAAAGATAATAACATTAATTTTTTAATATTTAATTGAGTTTTAAAGTTTATTTGATGAAATTTAATTGCTACTATTTTAGGTTTGATTTTTCATAATTTTTTATTAGAATAATTTTAATATTAATATTAAATTTGTTTATTTTGTACCTAATTTGTTTAATACAATATAATGGTTGTGATTTTTTTTATGATTTTAGGATTTATTTAATGAAAGTTAATTACTATTTATTATTAGTTAATTATGAGTTTTCATTAAACCAACCATAAACTCAAATTAAACACTAAAAAGTTGATAACGTTACCTTCAAATACCAAATCGTATAACTTTCCCAAATATATGTACTACATCGGACCAAAAAAATAAGTATCATATTAGAAAACATGCTAAAGTCATGTACTAAAATATGTATTAAACCTTTTAAAAATAATAATAATGATAAGAGTTATTAAGGCCTTGACATTATTTGCAAAGGTTGAGGTTAAATAAGTATTTAGGTTTGACTCCCACCATATACAATTGTTGGTAAAAGTACTATAGACTCTTGCACTAGGAGTTAGATTGCTTTTTGTCCCATTTACTAAAAAAATAGGATAAAATTGTTAACAAAAGGATCAACTTGCTCTTTGATCTAACGTATAGAGATTAAATTACCCATTTTTTTAATAGAGAAAATAAAATACAATCTAACTCTTAGAATAAAAGTTTTAATGATACTTTTACCTGCAATTGTCATGTGTAAAAATTTTATTCTTATTTTAAGTTGAAATTATTTAAAAAAATCAAACGTTAGAATTATTCCAAAAATAGTATATTATCAAGTGGTTTTAACTTTTGAAAAATTGTAATATATATATATATATATATATATATATAACTTTTTTGTTTAATTAAAAATAATATATATGAACCCTAAGAGGATATTGACAAATATATTGACGAGATTAGGATGGAGAAAAGTGACACCGACAATGAAAATTTAATGGTGGGGTTTGCATTTGAGAACATAGGGTGCTAATGGTTCATGGATTTGTCCAACAATAACTACAAAAGTAAACCAACACAAATCTATTTCATATTGTTTTCTATTCACTTTTTTTCTTTAAGGAAATAAATTATTATTTTTTGTGTAATTGAGTAAAGCAATATCATATGCCATTAGAGGAAATAAATTATTATTTTGTGTAATTAGAGATACCATTTGATAAATGTATTTTTAAGTTGAATAAACAAATACCAGTAAGTCGAGATCAATTTTAACATTTAAAATTTTAAATTAATCTTATTATTTATTATTTTTAATTGTGCATGAGACTTATATATCGGCGGTACATCGAATATTATTCCTTTATTAAAATACTTGATGTTTTATTTTTATTTTGTCATGTTATTTGAGTTAATTGATATTTTATTTAATAAAGTTGATGTCACTTGACTCAAGACACCAAACTCAATAAGCGTTGAGAAAAATGCAATTAGGTGTGCCTCTCAAAAGGCATGAACCACCTCAATCTCCCATGACTGTAGCAGTAAAATTTTAATTCTGCAGACTAAGGTCGATTCATTCCCGATCTTTGGTTTTCCTGTGAGCTGCTTTGACACACTCGAGCTATCCATTTCCACTATGGCTCTTCGATACCCATGTTCCCACAACAGCCTTAATCCATCCTATATATCCTATAGTTCAGCTTCTAATACCAAAGAGCATCTCATGCTTCTGCAGTAGCCCCAAACCCAATATGCATGTTTGTCACATAAGATTCCACGAGTCGAGCTTTGGCCTATGCCTGTTTTAATTGTCCCATCTGTGTTTAACTTAACCCAACTCTTATTTAGAGCTCGCCATCTCACATGCCTAGTTCCTGTACTACTAGAATGCTTTTGTCGGTTCCCATTTTCCGTTAATACTTGAGCCCATGCCTAGCTCAACTTATTACCTCATGGGCATCCCAATAATGGCCTTGAAAACCAGCATATTCCTCATTGTTCATAGTCTCCAGATAATGATGTCAAATAATGTAGGAGTGAGTGTTTAATCGAATCGAGTAAAAAAATTTTGAGTTAATCAAGTTGACGAGTCCTTTTTTTCATCCTAATTTGATTTGAATTTTTTTGAATTGGGTTGAGTGAAATGAAATTCGAGTCGAATCGAGTGAAATTGTTAGAGTTAAATTAAAATATTAAGCATGTCAAATTAAAATATTGTTACAGTATAATTAATTCTATATTAGAACAAATAAATTTGAAATCATATATATTTGAAAATTTTTCAAAGTTAAATAAAAAAAAGATACTTTAGTATGATAAACTTAATCATTAATTAACTTATTTAGGTCCTCAAATTATTATTTTAGAAAAATTTTAAAATTTAGCTTTCTCTATATATTCTTTAGAATTTTTTTAAAATATAAATTTTGAAATTTTATAAATATTTTGAATTTTGAAAATTATGTTGATTATTTTTTTTTTTAATTTTTGTTGAAAGAGACCAATTTGTTCATTTTTAAAATTGATAGGGACCAAAGGGGTATTTATACCAATCTGTTATTCAAGTTATTCGAATTGTAAAATTCAACTTGTTTCGAGCTCGAAACTCGAATTACTTATTAGAGTTGACTCAAATAACTCAATTAGATGAACTTGAAATTCAAATTTTTTTCAATTTTTTAAATCAAATCGAGTTTTACTCTCCCGTGTTCTAATCGACACTAACACACTTCAAATGCAACTTAATTTTGAGATTATTAGTTAACCGAGCTAATAAAGAACTATTATAGAACGAATTCAAACACTCGCCTAGTATGAGTTGTTCCCGCACTATTCGAGCACGATAGTAGTCTCTAAGGGCATGCAATGTGTCCTCAATTATGTGGTCACATGCTTAACATTGAGCATGGTAAGATAAGCCTCATTTGTGCCTCTCACCATTTGTTAATGCTCTATCTTTTAATGCGAGCCACAAAAAATGGCATACCCTATTCGAGCTAGTAAAGTCCCATGCCAATGACAGCAGGGGGTTGTGATGGTCCCATGAATCCTTGGTCATCTCAGTATAAGCGTTCTTAATAGAGAATTCACCATTCTCCCCTTTTCTTCATATGAGTTTATCTGGTCCAACGTTTGATCTTGAAGGGGGATACAAGCAATTATATGAATTAGAGTCTCGCTAAGATATTTAGTAAAATAATTCAAATTCCATTCACCATTTGTTTTCACTATCGCCTTCAATAGCATGCCATGGTCACCCGGTGGTGGTGAAACTCCAAGAGCCACTAAAGACTCCATGCTCGTAATCCAAAGATCGAGCCCTACTATTGTTCTTTCCCCATTTCAAACCAACCAACCCACATGATCCAATAGAACTGACCAAATTTTTGCCAGTGACCTCCGCAAGAATGAACACTATGAAGTTGTTATTGTCTCTAGCAAATCATCATACACTTTATATTTGGTACATATAACTCTAGCCCACAAAACATCCTTACTAGTGATAAAATTTTATCCCAATTTCAATAGAAGTGCAGTATTTTAATATCCCAAGTTTCGAAGACTGAAACCAACACTGGAAATGGGTTGACAAACAGTTTGCCAGTTCACCAAATCTAACTTCCTTTTTTGGCCCAACAGACTACCCCTAGATAAACTCTTATGCCAACTTCTCAATCTCATCTTGAACCCCTAATGAATCATGACAGATTGCATAAAATAGTTTGAGATAGCTAAAAGTATTGACTTTGCCAAAGTAACTCACCCCACCAAAGATAATTTACTAGCTTCCCAACTATTAAGCCTACTTCGGACCTTCTCGAGAATAAATATGAATGTGCTTGTTACTTGTTTGTGAAAAAGCGGTATACCAATATATTTACCCAGGTCTTGAGCTTTTTGGAACCCTGTGTTGAGACTAATAGCCTCAGCTACAACACTGTCAATATTAGCTGAGAAATAAATTGTAGTCTTATCTGAGTTAACTTAGTGCCTTGCAAACTCACTGAAATGATCCAAAACTATTTTCACTATAAATGCTTATTCCAAAAAGGCCTCACATAGTAAAACAAGATTGTTTGCGAAAAATAGGTGCAACAAAAGCGATCCATTCTTCACCAATCTTATAGGGTGCCAACTGCCTTCCTCCATGCATTCTGAATATTGTGACCAAGCTTGAAGCGATTAGTGATCTTCATCACCAACTTGTAGAGAACTGTACAAAGACTAACGGGTCAGAATTGTAAAAGCTTTTCTAGACTCAAAATTTTAGGAATTAATACCAAGAGAGGCCGATTGAGTGACGGATCCATTGGGCATCTCAAGAACACTCCCTTGACCCAATAACCATTGATGGTCCAATGTTATGCCATTGATTCTAAAAGAACATAGCATGAAGCTCATCCCACCCAGGGCTTTAAGAGGTGTCATATCGAAGAGAGCCTTCCAGATTTCCTCATCAAAAACATCCATTTCAATAGTATAAATGATGGTTTCTTTTTTTAAGAGGGAAGTAAGGATAATTTTTTTTAAAGAGGGTAGCTTTTAAAGATGATTTTTAAAATATATATGTGTAACACCTCTATACTCGGTTTGACCCTAGGAACCTGATATAAGAATATTATATTTGGTGTCAAAGTGATTTTGGTTAATTATTAATATATTTGAACATTAAAAAAAACACTAAATTAACTTATATTTTAGTTCCTACTACTTTAAACACACTTGATCTTCCTAAGAACATATCATTTTATTCAAAATTTTGAAACATACCCTCTTGGCACTTGGAGATGTGATGAGATGGATGTCCACGAGCTCAACTATGACTCTTCAAAATCACTTTACCTACGCTTTGAAACTAAACGTGTTAAGTCGGTGAAGACTTAGTAAGTACCCATGATATTTAAATTCTATTAAATTTCTTAATTTCCAATATCTCATTTCTTTGTTTATTTATCATATTCATTTGTAACTTTTTACTTATTTCACAATTTAGTCCTAAATCCTCAAACCAACTTATAAAAATTACTACTTTTTTTATACATGTATCATATTTCACCATTTAGTGTAAATTTTCATGATTTCCTCACTATTTCTTTCACACTTTATATTTACATATTTAACTGACTAGTCATTATCTTTCTTATACTTCCTCAAATACATTCAAAGTACTTATGTTTGCACTTTACTAATTCAATATTTCGAACATTAATCGGAGATAAACCTTTACCTTGTAACAAAAATTGTTTACCTTTTTAGCAGAAGCCCAGTAGGCTAAACAGAACATTTAGGATATATGAAACTGATACAGAGGTGCATTATTATGCACTATTAAACAGAGAGCACTTAAGTGCTATACAAAGAGCACTTATGTGCTAAACGGAGAGCACTTATGTGCTAATAAACAGATAGCACTAGCGTGCTAATAATCAGAGAGCGCGCTAAGGTTCCTTAATGGCATGCCACTAATATCCTAACAGTTCTAATCTCGTCTACTTGGGCAAATTATATCATACACACATATCACTTTTACACTTTTAGCATAATGCGTTTACATACTTTACAATTTAATCATTGTACCAATAATCTGTATACTTATATCTTCACTATCTTTAATACTTGTAATATATTTCTAAATTCATTATTCATCCATAATTCACTAATAATCCTTATCATGTATTTCACATATCTCTTTTATATATTTTGTAATTTAGTCATTGGTACAATATTTAGTGTAGCAATATATTTTACTTTTAATAACATATATAACATAATTCAATACCTATTAATATTCCAAAATTCCCTACAACATCAATTTTTCTCATTCTAAGTGTTATGCGCTTCACTTTTCTATTTCTAATATAATTTTTCTAAATTTACGATTTAACCCTTAATTTCCACAACTTAGGAAATAATTGTAGTTTGGATTACAGAATTCATATATTCTTTTATTTTTCACTATGTGCTTTATTATCAATATTTCCTTGTAAACTTTTATAACTTTCCAATTTAATCACATTTTTTCATAAAAGTTCTCTATTCATCGTAATAGGCCAATTTTGGCCTGGCCCAGTACCAATTACCCAGTAAATAAAAAACCAAACAAAAAATAATAAACTGAAATAAAAATAACAGTCCAGTCCTTTTTATTACAAACCCAACAATAATAATAGGCCCAATTACTAAACCTAATCCCCAGGGCCCAATGCTGAATTGGCCCAAATGGCCCAGAGTTCTAACACTTCTAAAAACCTCTAGGGTTTCTGGAACCTCCGAGCGCCGCAGCCTTTCCCCCACGCGCGCGCCGCGTGCATTCGAGCCTCCACTTCACCCACGAGAGACTTCCTCCTTCACAACGATTTTATCTGCAACAAAAAAGAAGCAAAACAGCAAACGCCAGCAAGGATAACAGAATCCAGAGTTTTTTAGATTTTTCTTTTATTTATTTTATTTTTTGGCTATAAAACAGAGGCCGAAGCAAATTTGTAACGCTCTACACTGTTTACGAATACACACAAGAGCAATACAGAGAATAGATTAGCAAAAGGTGTTTTCCTTTTCTTTTTCTTTTATTTTTCTTTCGAAATTGTTATGTATACCTATATTTTTCTTTCGAAATTGTTATGTATACCAATATTTTTTTTATTTTCATTTCTTTAGACCTAATAATATACACATATATATTAAAAGTAAATATATAAAAAAAAAAGAAAAAATCCTCACCTGGGGAGGATCCGGCCGCCGTATACGACGGTCGTCGGCGGCAGATCAACGACGGGCCTCGGCGGTCTCTACGACCGGAGAATGGACCACAGCAAAGAGAAAAGGGACCCTTCCCTTCTATTTTTTTTAAAAACTAGTTCAAAATGATTTTTTTTTTAACATTTTCAGCTTTTAATAGCTTTCCAATACGACGCCGTGTTGGAGCCTATCTTCAAAGCACAAAACGACGTCATTTCTTGGCCAAAGATCCGCGCGTTGACCCGATCAGGGGAGGATCCTCGCATTTTCTAAAACTGGTATAATTACCAGTTTAGTCCTTTCGCTTTTTTAAGTTTTGCAATTAAGGTATTGTATTATTTTAATTTTGACCCAAAATTTTGTTTCGTTATCAATTGGATCCCCATTTGAACGGCGCCGTTTCGGGGTAAGGGTAAATTGCCCAGTTAGTCCCTCGTTCGTGGCGCGCATTTCAATTTAGTCCCTCTTCTTATTTTTATTTCTAATTTGCCCCAATTCTTTATTTCTCTTTTTAAATATGGCCACTTAACTTTTTTTAATCACAATTTAATCCTTTTTGATTTTATCTCTCAATTTATTACAATTTTAGCCCTAATTTTTATCTTGATTTGGTATAGTCCTTTAATTAATTTATTTAATTATTTGTTTATTAATTTGTTTAATTATTTTCCTTTTTGAATTAATATTAGATATTATTTATTTTAAATTGTTCTAGATATTATATATTTTAAATTTCTCTTTACATGTTATTTATTTTCATTAATTATTTTTAATATTATTGTTATTATCATTATTTTCGTTATTTTCATTGTTACTAGTATTATTATTATTTACTATTATTTTAATATTACTACTACTATTATTATTTTCTTTATTATTGTTAACTTTATTATTATTATTGTATTTTTATTATTTTATTATCTTTAAACTATTTACATAATACTTATTTTTATTGATTTACTATTAGCTTTTACTATTATTTTTTTTATTATTATTATTAACATTATTATTATTATTATTATTTTCATTACTTTTACCTAAATTTTATATTAGTTTTACTAATTTATTTATTTATATTATTTTATTTATAAGATACTCAAATCTAGTATCATATATTTGTTTCATTTATTCACTTATTCATTTATTTATTTATTTTATCTCATTATTTGTTTTTATTTTATTTATATATATATATATATATATATATATATATATACATTTTATTTTTATTTTTATTCTTGAATTTCTAAATAGGCTTGTATTTGCGGTTTATTGTGTTTTTATTATCATGATCCTTGTGCTTTATTAATTTATTAAATTTATGTCGTATAATTGTTTTTTAAATATGAGATTGTTGTTTTGAAATAAGCAAACACTCCACGTTCTAAGGTTCGAAAGAAATCGTACCCTAACTTACGGGGTTTCGATTTTTCTCATCGAATCTAAAGAACCTATTATTTTCCTTTGAAAATCAAAGCATATAGGTTAAATAAAAACTTATTCTCGGGAATTCAAAAGTGTTCTGTCCTAACTCACTGGATGTGACATTTTGTTATATTGAGGTAAGGATTTCTAAGAATAAATGCAATATTTTGTATTTGAAATTTTGAGAAATTGTGCCCTAACTTACTGGGTTCCGATTTTTCATTTGACCCAAATAACTGAATACCTTTCTTAAATTCTAATACATGAGTTTTAAAAGAAAAAAGTCAAAAGACAAGCTAAATTTCGAGGATTCGAAATGTCGTATCCTAACTCACTGATCATGACATTTTTACTTCATTGAAATAAACGGGTCTCAACATCCAATTTAATTTATTCAAGTTTTTTAAACAAAGGGGATCGTATTTTAAAATCTTTTCAAATTTTTGACATTAAGACGTTAATCAATCAATTCGGTACCAATTTTAGGCATTACGAGGGTGCTAATCCTTCCTTGTATGTAACCGACTCCCTAACCCGTTTTCTCGAATTTTGTAGACCAAAATCATCATTTTAATAAATCAAAATATTTTAACGATCAATCTCAAGGTGACCCGATCACACCTCAAAAAAATATTGGTGGCGACTCCATTCTCATTTTAAAGTTGACCCCGTTTTTCAGACAAAAAAATGGTTTCGACATTCATTATTTCACAATTTTTCTTTGACATCTCACTTAATTCACATAATTAATTCCACTATCTCATTTTCCACATCAAATTTCTATGTATTTCACTTGTATTATTTCCATACATATATTTCTCAAGTCTTTCAATTTAGTCATTGTTTCCATAAAATTTCACATTTTCCATAATTTCACTTATCTAATATTTTGTATATTTTTCGCTAACATATAACCCAACTATTATACTTGTATTATAATTTCCTCTTTCACTTAAGAAATTATTTCACACTATATATATATATATATATATATATATTACTTAATTACCACTTGCTTTACAAAGATCACATTTTAATCCTTAAATAACAAGGAAGTTCATGGGTACTTACCTCTTTTCTATCAAAATCTCTTGTTTTACTCTTCTCCTACCACTTGATTCACTTACTCAAATTCTCTCTTTATCAACATGTCAAAAACACAATATTTTCCTCATGAGAAATCTTTACTTTAACACCATTTTTATGTTTTTCTATCACTACTAAACTTAGAAATAACATAAAACCTTAACATCCATACCTTATTTTCTTGAAACCAAACTTTAATTTGACTTTCTCTCTCTTCCAACTTCTATTCTCTTGAATCTAGCTTGATATTCTAGCTCCCCAAAGTCTCCTCATTATTTTTCTCTCATGATGGCTACGGAAATTCTTTTGATTTCTAAGTGAAAATGGTAGATTTTTTATAAAAGGACTAAATTGTAAAGAAAAAAATTTTCTTTCTTTCTTCTTCTTCTCACGTTGAGAACATGGAAAGATGAACAGAATTCTTCATCTTCCTTTCCTTATATACTAAATAAAATAATAATTAAATATAATTAAATGTCAAATCAAAATATTAATAAACTAATATTTATTTAATTAATCTAAAATATCACCAACATCATCATTACTCTTCAAAATTATGTTCCTTGCTAAATGACCATTTTGCCCCTTATGATCCTTCAAAATTTCTCCATTGAATCATCACTCATTTTATTAAAATTATGATTTAACCCTTCATACTTTTTCCACTTATTCAATTTGGTCCTAATTCATCCACTTTCCTTAGTTTCTAGATCCTTCTACCTTTAACATATTTTCACTATTGGTCCTTCAACTTTTCATATTTACACTTTAATCCTTCAAATTTTGAGTATTTACTCTTAGGCCACAAAACTTTTCTCATTTTTACGATTTAGTCCTTTCTTGAATTAATATATCATAATATACTTCCCAAATAGATTTTGTTGACATAACTCAAAATTTCCCTTTTTGTCACTTTATTTCCTTATTTTACTATATTAAGGACAATATCTCACTTTTTTTTTGAAAGAAAAACGACCCAAGTGTCCACCTCATATTATTGCGTCGTGAATGATAATGTTATGGATATCCACCGGATAATCCATATCGAAGTACAAGTCACCTTTATTCTTAATAGCTAAATTACACAGATAATCCGCTGCGGTATTACTATTTCGATTTATCCATTTTATCTGAGCCGTAGTAAAAATTTTCAAGGCTGTGCATTCTTGCTTAATGTACTGGCCTAATACTGTGATATCATGCTCCCTTTTGTTGATCTTGTTGACCAGCATGGCGTTGTCAGATTCCATGATTAGCTGTGCCATATTTAACCTTTCAGCCAGCCTTAACCCTTCTTTGAACGCCTCCATTTCTGCCCAAATAACATCCATTGGTTCATCCCTGAATTATAGCATCCCCCCAGGACAAAACCATCATGGTCCCTTGCAACAACGCCAAACCCACTGCACCAATTTAAAATCGCAGCATCAACATTCACTTTGATATAGTCCGTCGGGGGTTTTTTCCAACCCTTGTTCATCAGTGTCTGAGATATAACAGAGGGTTCAAAAAAATTAAAGATTCTAAATTCCCTACTTAAGGTTTGCGCCCTTTCCCAAATCATCACCGCGCCATCCATCTTGCCTTTAAAGACCATATTGTTTCTGTCATTCCAGCTATTCCATAAGAGGGTTAAGAAGTCAGCTACAGCTTTATTATCAAGCTCGGGAAAAATGTCTTCGAGCCAGTCAATACAGGCACTGTAATCCCCTTCCAGTAGCATTTTGTTTAAGCCACCAGCAGCAAGGATTTCGCGAGCCTTTGGGCAATCTTTCAGCGCATGAACCAGTGTTTCTTTTCTGCCTTTGCATCTTGGGCAGATGTTATCGACCCCCTATCGAATCTAAGAGATATTGTCAAGAGTAGGAAGGATATTATGACCGATTCTCCAGCTAAAGATTTTAATCTTCGGGAGCATCTTTAGTTTTTAGATAACGCGCCAAAATAATCTATGAGGGTCGAAACCAACTTTCTTAAGAATCATCCATGAATAAGCCGATTTGGAAGTGTAGATGCCATACGGGTTTTGAATCCACGTCCTGGTATCTTTGATGCCATTATAAGAATGGGCAAATTGCAGATACTGTCCCCCAAAATTTTGCCATATATCTCGATGACCCTTTCCTTTTTCCAACGCCTGTTTTCATAATCCCAAAAATCCTTAACTCTTCTCTTATTATTATTAAACAGAGACTGACAAGTTGACTCTCCCTCATTACCTTCGACCCCCCAATGATCCTTCTAATATCAATAGTATTTCCATCACCAACATGCCATATGAAACCGTCCTTAATCGCCTCAATCGATTTGGCAATACTCGACCACGTGAATGAGGGTATGTCACACTGTTTATATTTGAAAACGTCCCCATCAGAGAAATACTTGGCACTTAACACTTTGTAGCTCAATGCATCCTTTTGAGTCATGAGTCTCCAGACCTGTCTACCCAAAAGAGCCAAGTTGAACAAATGTAAGTCCCTATAACCCATACCTCTCACACCCTTTGGATAACACATCTTTTCCCAAGTCATCCTTGCCCATCCTCTAGTTTTGTCATTATTTGTCCACCACATACGTCCCATTTCAGATTGAAGATCTTCTATGATGCCTTTTGGGGCCAAGAAAACCGAGAAAGTATTAGTCGGAATAGCCTGGAAAGTAGCCTTGATAAAAACCTATTTCCCTCTGTACGAAAGCAAATGTTTCAACCAACTCTTTACTCTGCATGTACACCGATTAATAATGTTAGTAAAAGCTTATGATTTTTTCCCACTAATAGGTAAAGGTAAGCCTAGATAACTATCAAGCTTATCAACAGTGCGCATGCCAAGCATAGAGCTAAAAAGTTGCCTACTAGCCATCGGGGTATTTAGGCTAAACATAATCATAGATTTATCCTTATTAACCTCTTAGCCCGAATCCCGACAAAATTTGGCCATAATATTAATGATCTCCTCAACGTCATATTTTTATTTCGACTAAACAAGAGTGCATCATCCGCAAAGAAGAGGTGATTAATACGGGGCCTATTTAAACTAGCCCGAATACCCTTAAGCATATTATTATTCTGAGCACGGATTAACAACCTAGAAAATGCATCCATGCAAAATAAAAAGAGGTAAGGAAAGAGAGGGTCCCCTTGTCTAAGGCCTCTTTCCAGCACGATCGTCTCAGAAAAGGTAGAATTGCATTTGACAACATAATGGACCGATCTAAAACAACTCATTATTTTGGTCACCCAATTGTTTGCGTAGCCCATTTTTTCATCACCTCTTCAATGAAAATCCACTCCACACGATCGTAGGCTTTGTTCATATCGAGCTTAATAACGAAACCTTTGTTTGGACTACTCTTTGCGCTTTGGAGGTAATGGACCAACTCTTGGGCAATCAAAACATTGTCATGGATCATCCTCACGCTCTGATTTTGGCTAATGCATAACGGTAGAGTTTCCTTCAATCGATTGGCGAGCACCTTGAACACAATTTTGTACACCACCCTACAAAGGCTAATAGGCTGAAAATTAGTCATGTCTTCGGGCTCTTTAACTTTAGGAATTAACAAGATAATAGTCTCATTTAAGCATTTTACATTTGTATCACCCTGAAGGATATCGTTACACAACTTAATAATATCCTCCCCAACAATATCCCAATTTTCTTTAAAAAAATTTCCCGACAAACCTTCAATTCCCGGTGCTTTTCTAGGATCCATTTGATTGAAAGCCTTATTGATTTCGCCGTCCATAAAGTCCTTTAATAATCTCTCATTTATCTTCCCTGAGATACATCTCTCAATATAATCAAGGTTAAGCACAGTATTAGGATTTAAATTTGACTTGAATAAAAGTTGAAAATACTCCCTGGTGGCCTTGCATATATCATTAGTGCTCTCTCTCCAGTAGCCATTAATATCTTTGAGCCTGGCAATGTAATTTTTTTCTTTCTGTTAGTGGCTCTGACATGAAAAAATCGAGTGTTTCGATCCCCTTCCTTCAGCCACATAACCCTCGACCGTTGGTTCCAATATTTTTCCTCTTTATTCAGTAAATTTCCTAGCTTTAAACGCATAGCTTTGAGTTTATTGCTCTCATAGTTGCACCCCTGACTGTCGACAATTTTGCTTATATTCGCCTGTAGGTAACCAACCTGATTACGCATCTTATTAAGCTTCTTAGGCTGCCACCTGCCAAGCTCTTTTCCCACAATCTTAATTTTTTTCCATAATATCATGCGTACCACTCTGCCAGGCGTCTTTAATCATTTGCTTTGCTTTCTCATCTTTTGCCCAACAAACATCATATTTAAAATGGAGTCTAGGGTCTCTCATGCTATCTCTCAGCTTTCTTCCATTAGTATCTAATATAATCGCATTATGGTCGGAGCTAGACTACCGAATCACCTTGGTTTCAAGAAAAGGATAGTTATTCACATCATTAGCAGACATCAAAAAGTGGTCAAGGTTCTCTTTAACCAAAGCTGTACCCTCTCTATTATTAACCCAGGTAAACCACCCATTATCAGTTTTTGAATCTACCAATGAGAACTCATCGACTATCTCAAGAAAGTCCTCTATGAGAGCGTTTGGCTTCCTCCTACCCCCTTCCTTTTTCGCATGGTCGAGAATGGCATTGAAGTCACCCCCAATAATCCACTTTTCCTTAACAGACTTGCCAACCCTTCTAAGCATATTCCATGAGCAGTGTCTTTTATTTGGATCGATATTTCCATAAAATCCCGTAAACCGAATAGGATCATCATTCTCCACATGGATCAAAGAGTTGATATGGTTGCTGGAATAAGTTTGAATATCGACTTTGTATCCTTCTCTCAACATCATAACCAAGCCTCCACTTTTACCATTCGCGTTGACTGCCAAACAGCCCTCCATTCTACATTTTTATGAACAAGAGAAAATCTATTAGCTTGCATTTTAATCTCACAGAGGAAAATAATATTCGGATCATTTGCAACAAGAAGTTGCTTTAAATCACGAATCGTCGCATGGTTCCCAACCCCACGACTGTTCCAACATAGAATTTTCATGGTTTCTGGCGGGGGGCTAATCACCAGCCACCGCCTTAAAAGGTGAAATACTATTCGTTAATCTCTTCCTAACAATTTTGGATGGGTTATCTTCTGTATGATCTCCACTTAACCCCCTATTCTCTTTCTCTTATGCTTGTAACGTCCCATACTATCATGTATCAACTTGTGGCTCTTTCTTTCCTCAAGCGAGGTCGATATCGCGTCTTTTTCGCATTCTTCTCTTTTCCTTTCTGACCAAGTTACCCATTTTCATCCCTCGTGTTTGTTTCACTTTCTTCTTTATCGTTATTTAATCAAACGATTGTCTTAACGAGTTCAACCCCATTTCTCCTCATTCCTCTGTCTTGGTTAGGATTCATTATAGGTGCTCTCATCCAGCTACCATACTAGAAATTTAAGTCGTTCAACAGAACACCCTCCTTATTGTTTTGGAATTTTTTAATAGTATGTCCTATCATCCCACATACATAACAGAAATCTGGAAGCCTCTCATACTTTATCACCCCTATTATTTCCTCCCTATCTTTTCTTACAAGCTTCACAATCATTCTTAACGGTTTTGAGATATCAATTTTTACCTTTAGCCTCATAAATTCTGTCCACCCTCCGTCTCTATCCTTCCAATCAATCGCCACTAGCTCACCTATAGTTTTGCCCACGTCCAATGCCGTTTGAAGATCCATAAGTTCAAGAGGGATGTTATAGACTCTTAACCAAAATGGGGGACATCCAGAATTCATAAGAGTTTATATCTTTTTTTATAACACCCCTAACCCGTAACTGTCATCGAATTAGGGTTAGGAGCATTACCGAACAGATCGAAACCATTTATAAAAATTCATACAACATTTCATCAATCACAATCATAATGTCCCTTAAATGAGTCATCGATACCCTAAGCATGCTTATAAATCGAGTCAGGACCAAAACGAAGTATATACAAAAGTTCTTGAAAACTTAAAAAATTTTCTAAAATACAGGGGATACACGCCTGGAGCCAACCGTGTGCCCTCCATGGTTGCTAGACACACCCGTGTGTCCTCCCCGTGGTCAAACCTGATTCCTCACCACGGCCACCAAGCACGCCCGTGTACCTTAGTCGTGGTAAATCCTGCCAAAGCAACATGACAATCAAGCACCCCTGTGTGCTAATGCCGTGTCCTACTAGGCCATATACTGACTTTCTCACACGGCTTCTAGGCACACCCATGTGCCATGGCCGTGTACTCTTAAGCTAGCTACTGACTTTACCCCACGGTCATTAGGCACCCTCGTGTGCCATGGCCGTGTGACATTATAGGTCATTTGCAAGACCAAAATGCCACCCAATTGGGTCATACCTACAAGCAACATTTACCAAATCATATCATGCATATATGGCAACCAAAAACATACCAAATTGACCAATCAATCTATACATTCAATACCAATTTCATTCATGCCAAATTACAAAACTAAAACTCATATCATCACAAGTATAATTCATCCAAAACTTACTTAAAAACTTGACAATTTCTTGTGCTCCAAACCATACCAAAAATATGCATCATATAACTCATTCATTTAAGCATTTTATCAATTCAAAACTATCCAAAACCATGGCTAAGTCCACTTCATAAACATATACACATATCTAGCCTATACTTGCCATATCTAGCTATATACATTTCTCAAAGAGTACCAAAAAGAGTTTAGTAGTGTGATGGTGATCCTTGACGGTCCTAAGCCTTCAGTAACTTTGACGACCTACAAAACAGAGAAAACAGACACACAGAGTAAGCTTTCCAAAAGCTTAGTAAGTCAATATACAAACAAACTTAGCATAAAATGCATTTTGAGCAAGTAAATACATTGGCACATTCCAATCACTTAGCAAATCATCACATATATACCTTGATTCATACTTGTGGCCACATTTTCCACATTCATCAATTCAAGATTCACATTCTCACATTTAAACATACATTTCTTCAACTTCAAGTCATATAGGTACTTACCTTTTTATACACACTTAATGTACATTTAACGTACCTGAAACAGATATTCGTTCACTTATTTGATCATAGCTCGGATTTACAATTCGTATCACAAAGTTGCCCGTTGAACATTTAGAAACCTAGTAGGATGCTCAAAAGATCAGTATAGTCGTACAATGCCAACGTCCCAGACGAGGTCTTACATGCACTCGAATATCGATGCCACTGTCCCAGACAGGGTCTTATACGAATCAATACGATGTCGATGTCCCAAACTTGGTCTTACACGTATAGCTCATATCGATGCCAACGTCCCAGACGTGGTCTTACTCATAAAGCTCATATCGATGCCAATGTCCCAGATGTGGTCTTACACGAAATATCAAATCAACGCCAACGTCCCTGACGTGGTCTTACATGATAAAACAAAACAGATACCTATGTCATGACATAGCTAATCCTATCTATTCTTAGGTTTGTACGGGACTTCTTGGACATTGTCACTATATCGAACTTATCTTGGAATTCATATGCATAACCTCTCATAAGCATTCATTATCAACATTAGTCATATGAGCAACCACTATTTCATACAAGTACGTTTATTTGCATAGTGACTTACCTCGGATTTGATTTATCGGAATGGACACAGCTACTCGGATACTTTCACTTTCCCGCAATCTAAGTTTATTTTCCTCGGTTCTTGATCTAAACATATTCAGAATTAATCATTTTATTCACTAATTCATTCAATTCAATCCAAGGACACACATTTAGGCTATTTACAAATTAAGCCTCATACTTGCACAATTTATCAATTTAGTCTATTTTTCTTAAAAACATCAAATTCACAAAATCAACCCATATACATGCTTAGCTGAATACTTATGAACATCATACAAGCCCATAATTTTCATAAAATTTTCAATTTAGTCCCTCAATTTACTATTTTATCAATTTAGCCCTAATTAGCTAAATTCATCAAAAATTCAAGAACAAAGTATGCTCATCTAGCTCAAATCTTTCATTTAACACCAAAAATCATCACAAAGCTCAACATAACATCAATGGAATTTTTTATGAACAACATCAATTCATCAAATTGAGGCATGGGCTTGATAGTAGACTAAGCAACAATCTCAAAAACATAAAAATCATCAAAATTCAAGACAAAAACATACCTTAATTTGTAATAGAATGGCCGAATACCCTAGCTAAATTTCTTTCTTTTCTTTCCTTCAAATTTTGACAATATGAATGAACATATCCACTATCCATTTCTTTTGTTTTATTTACTAACATATTAATAACCTAATTACAAAATTAACCTTATAATAAAACATATATATAACATATAAACCAAGGTCATTATAGACCATATACTGTCCACTAGCCAAAGTATTGGCTTATTTGCCACATAAGGCCTCTCTCTTACAAAGACACATCAATTTGGCCATTAATCAAATGAAAAGCCATTTTTAAACTTTATGCGATTTAATCCTTTTATCAAATTAAACACACAGACGGATGAATTAACATACGAAACTTTACCATATGCTTAATCACTTATCAAAGACACAGAAATTAATATTAAAATATTATACGGACTCAGATTTGTGGTCCCGAAACCTCTGTTCTGACTAGGGTATAAATCGAACTGTTACATTTTTCTTCTCGAAAGGCAGCGTTGAAAATAAGCATTTATCAAAAAGCCAAGGCATTAGGTTGAGAATTCTATTTCGGTCTTCCAGGCAGCCAAACTTAGCAATTATGACCCATTCTTTCAAAGCAACAAAATCCACTTCCTCTTTTGTGAACCAAAGCGATCTAAAAACCTTATACATCACCTCCCTATTCGGTAAGTCTGTCGCCATTATCTTGCCCACAGCCCATGACTCAAAGCCTTGGACTTCCTTATCACCGTTTGTGCTCATAACTTGGACTGATTCCACTTCCGAAAATTTTAATCTTTCCAGCAACTCATTTATCTCATCCGTTGTTATTGTCATATCGTTATCTGGCCTTTCCTCCATTGATTAGCTGAAAGACCACCCCCAAGACCGGCCAGAAAAAAAAATGAGAAAACCCCAAAAACCTTCAATCAACAATACCTATAAACTCAAGAAAACAGAGAAAGAGAAACAAGATACAAGCCAAAAAGCAGAAATCTAAGATAAAAGAAAAGAAACAGATAATCCAACAATTAAATCTGAATCCCAAAATAAAAACAAAACCTTAACACCTATAACCAAGGTTTTCAGACTCAAGACAGAAACTAGTGTGAAAGCACTGAACCCACACCTTAAAGAGACTCAGGCAAACTAAAAGAAAATGAAAGTCCCTTCAAGAAACATAAAGAAAACCTAACATCGTTAATGAAAAGATCAAACAGAAACTAATAAAACTAAAACAGTTAAGGAAAATGTACTAAAACCACGTGCGTGCATGCAAATATGCAAAAGAGATGATAGTAATAAATGACTATCCCATTAGCATGCATTAAACTACAACGCTTATACGTGGAAAAGTCAAGTGATTGTAAGATTTCTGACTACCAAGGGTCCCACCGCAGCAACACTCAAACAATAACGCCCGAATAAACAAGAATCCACACAATTCCAGATTATCAAATATTGTAAAGAAACAAACAAAAAAACTGAAAATATAATAAAAAGGACAAAGAAAACACCGTCAAAAGTCCATCGATATCCCTGCACAAAGCGTCTTTTCCCGTAAGTTTAGCACCAGAGCCTATCGAGTCAAATCAATGTCACCGTACAACACCGAGAAAAACTATAAAGGCTAAAGTATAAGCCAACTAAAATAGCTACGCAAACCTAACCCTCCTTACTGCCATAATATTCAAACGAATAAAGGCAGACCCACAATAAAATACAAGAAAAGAAATCGCATGAATCTTGAAAATCTTTTACTAATTGTTCAATCGCCACATGAAAGATTATGTACTCATATAACAATATTATTGTTTTATTTGAAAGGGTTTTGGGTGCTTCTCTGCGACAGTGTGCCCTTCTTTACATGTCTTCTATTTTGTGTATAGTAAAAATGACAATATCTCACTTTCTTACTGTAGCAACTTTCGAGGTGTTACAATATGTAAAATTATCACATATTTATTAAATTAAATTAAAAATCACATCATATAAATTAAATAAATAAGATTAATCCATGCATGTTATGAGTCATGAGTCACATACTAGTTAACTTATAAAACAAATTGAATTAATTAATGGAAAAAAATAAAATGAATTAAGTTAATTGATTTAAAAATCTAAACTTGCATTATTTAGCTTTATAGTGTATCCATGTTATGACCTGACTATAATTTTATTCGAGTCAGGGTTAGTATTTGAGTAAAGCTATCTCAACAATGATGACTTCAAGATTCAAACTTAGTCCAAATGCTTAGAAAAGATGTCCACTTTTATTTCTTCCAAACTGTAACATCCCAAAGTTGGGCCTAGTAGGATTAGGCCCACTGGGCTTTAGACATAGGAGCGTTTAAAATTTTTGAGAATAAGAGAACGGCTTTAATGCAAGTTGGATCTAGTAGGTGAGTGATTTTGGAAGGTTAGGGGGCTTCTATGAAGTCTCGGGATCAAACTTTGGCTTTAGGGAAATTTTGGTTTTAGGTGAATAAAACCCTAGGAGTTAGTAGGTAGGCTTTAAGAATAAAATGTGGAGAAAAATGACACAAGTGGAGAGTGTGGTGTAGTGGAAAAGTGACGCTACATAAGAGGCAAGGGGGTGACGCCAAAAGGAAGGAAGGAGGTCTAAGGTTCAAGTCTTGGCTCTTGCATTTTGGTTTTCTTTTTAATGGATTTTTGAATTTCGCCATAGGACTTATATTTAGTTACTCATGATTTTAGAAACAATGAGCTAGTTGGTAAAGTGGCTAGTAGCGTGGATTATGTTATAGGGAGCACAGGTTGAATCTCATGAGAAGCAAGGAGTATTTATTTTGCTAAGATGGGGCGGCAAGAGTTTGAGTTGGATTTAAACTCTGCTAGCGGAAGGATCCCACATCGGAAAGATACAAAGAAGGAATGTGAGAAGCTAGCTATTTATAGAGCATTCTATGAGGAGAGTTAATATACCTTGGTGGGCGTTTGGGTGCAGACCTAGAGGATAATCACCAATAGTAACGAAGGAAGGGCTACTATAACGTGAGGTGCACGGTAAGGTTACGGTGAGGTTTCGATTTTCGATAAGTGTATATTAAGTTATGATTAATCGTTAGATGATGTCGATTGTAGGTTCGTGACTAAGGAGTTTGCAGAGCGCGTGGTTACCATGTGTGTACAAACACTACACACACGATATCGGCAATGTCGAAAAGTCGAAAAGCCAAAAGTGGCTAAATGGGCCTGGTGGGCTCTGAGGCTAAGTTTGATGAAATGGTTTGGTTGGTTATACGAATTGAATTAGACATGCATGATACATGATCTAAATTTTTTCTGGGTCTATTTGGCCATATGATGAGACTTGGGCCTGATGGGTCGTAATGATGTAATTTGGGTTTGATGGGCTTTATGAGGACGTAGACAAGTATGCTAGAGTTTATGGACCTTAGGCCTAGTTTGAACAGCTCTTAAATTCCATAAGACTTTCTAATAATTAAACATGTCCGTAAATAAGTCGTTGGGTTGGAGTGTGGCAACGGGCATACGCATGTCTAGGATTGGATTTAGGGAGAGCTTGGTACTTAAGCGACCCTAGTGCCCCACCTCCTCTTTTCTGGAATCCTACCTAGTGCGAAGTGTCTGTTCACTTTAGCCGCGAGGACTTGTTGATGGGCCAAAGCACATAGCTAAAACCCGAAAGGGACCGAAGTACCCTTGATTTGTAAAATTACCAAAATACCCCTGGTTTATAAAATTACCGGAATACCCCTAGTTTGTAAAATCACCAAAATAACCCTAATTTATAAAATTACCAAAACACCCTCGATTTATGAAATTATCAAAATACCCCTAATTTGTGAAATTACCAAAATACCCCTAATTTTCAAAATTACCAAAATACCCTTAATTTGTAAAATTATCGAAATACCCTCGATTTGTGAAATTACTAAAATACCCTCGATTTGTAAAATTATCAAAATACCCTCGATTTGTGAAATTACTGAAATACCCCTAATTTGTAAAATTACTGAAATACCCCCAGTTTGTAAAATTATCAAGTACCCCCGATCTGTGATATTACCAAAACACCCCCAATTTGTAAAATTACCAAAATACTCTCGGTTTGAAAAATTATCGAAATATCCCTAAATTATAAAATTATCGAAATACCCCCGGATTACAAAATTATCGAAATACCTTTAGTGTGTAATTATCGTTTTACCCCTAAGCGATAAATAACCGTTGTACCCTCGTGGTAGTACTAATGTTGTTTGTGTTAATTGTATGATTGATTATGTTTGAGATGCATTGCATACATGGATTAGTTATGAGTAGAATTATCGAATTACCCTTGCTAGGTAAATTACTGAAATACCCTCGATAGGTAAAATTACCGTTATACCCTTTGGGGTTGATTAGCGTGATTGTGTGTAACATTCTCACACTATTTGGATTGTCTGTTAGTATATGCTTATAAATCTATTATATTCTGTTAAATGCCGAAATATCGGCATGGCTGTTGAAAACCCGATGAGGGTAAAGGCGAATCACCAGGTTAGTGATCTTTGTCATTCTAAAATGAATGGTTCTGTTGATTTGATATGATAAACATGTATGCTGATTTCTGTGATTGCACGGGGTTGGGTGATTGATGAAAGGAAGCTGCTACATTGTAGTGACTTTTGCCATGATCATTGTAGTGGCTTTTGCCATGATTCATTGTAGTGGCTCGCCACGATCTGCTCGTAACTATGTCATGATTACGACGATGAGCGCATTTAGCTGCAGCATGATGGCGCCATCGATGGTGTGTAGCGGATGGAGGGTTGATTGTAGAAATCCCGGTGTGATTGGTTGGTACGGGTGATGTGTAGAGGATGGAAAATCTAGGTTTGGGCTGGGTTTGCATCGCATTGCATACATTATCTGCTGTGACATATGATGTGGGTTAAGGCTTAACCGAGGCTATTTTGGGCTAAGGCCCAATTGCTACCGCAACTATAATGGGCTTCGGCCTGGATTGTTGTGATGCATGTTCTTACCGATGAGGGTTGTACACACTGAGTTTTCATAAACTCACCCTCTTTTTTTTTAAATGTCTCAGGTAATTCCCAGCGATAGAGGATTGGGAGTCGTGGAGGACTCGGGGGTGGCTATACATCAGAGATACTACTCGTGAACTTTAGTAATTTTGATTTTTGCCTTTTCTTTTATATTATTTATTTTGGGTTAATATTTTGTAATAAGGCCATTGGTTTATTTTTTCTAAGTTTTCATTTATAATTGTTAAACTTATAAATACTGGGTTTTCTTAAAACTTTAGCAATTATTTTCTAAAATATCATGTTTAAGCAACGATGCAAGTTCAACTTTCATAACAAAATAGTTTTTCAAAATAATAACAACTTTTAAATGGTCATTTGGCAAGTCGCGTTTTTCTCAAACAAACAACGAACTCGGAGTTCAAAAATCTGATAAAACTTTTCTAAACAATTGCTTAGCATTTAAACTTCATTCACTATGATATGCCAGATTCATGCCTAACTTCTAGGCCGAGTTTGAGGTGTTACAATTTTGGTATCAGAGCTTGGGTTGCAAAACTCGGCTGTGGAATGGGTTCGAAAATGTTTTTTCAAAGTTATTTGAAATTTGATTTTTAAAAAAAAGTATCTTTATTGGAAGTATGGCACTCGAGTCTCCGGCACCAAATCCGTAAGTCCCCTTACTTATTTTTCTATGCTATAATGACTGTATTTATTCTGTGTATGTTTTGGATGTGATGTTTGAATGAAAAATTTTATGTATGAGTGTTAAATATCTGTTTGCCTCTGTATTAGATAGTTGGTTGTGTGAAAAGGTTCCAAGCTTAAGTTAGAAAGTGTATTACTATTTTAGAATCAGAGTGCGCAGCGTTAGTGTAGTGTGGTAGGTTAGGATGTGCGACTGTTTCTACAGCTAGAAATTTTGAGGACGAAATTTCTTTAAGGAGGGTAGACTTGTAACATCCCAAAGTTGGGCCTAGTAGGATTGATCCCATTGGGCTTTGGCATAGGAGCGTTTAAAATTTTTGAGAATAAGAGAACGGCTTTAAAGCAAGTTGGATCTAGTAGGTGAGTGATTTTGGAAGGTTAAAGGGCTTCTATAAAGTCCCGGGATCAAACTTTGGCTTTAGGAAAATTTTGGTTTTAGGTGAATAAAAACTTGGGAGTTAGTAGGTAGGCTTTAAGAATAAAATGTGGACAAAAATAACACAAGTGGAGAGTGTGGTGTAGTGGCAAAGTGACGCCACATAAGAGGCAATGGGGTGACGCCAAAAGGAAGGAAGGAGGTCTAAGGTTCAAGTCTTGGCTCTTGCATTTTGGTTTTCTTTTTAAATGGATTTTTTCATTTGGCCATAGGACTTATATTTAGTTGCGCATAATTTAGAAACAAGGAGCTAGTTGGTAAAGTGGCTAGCAGCGTGGATTATGTTATAAGGGAGCCTGGGTCCGAATCTCATGAGAAGCAAGGGAGTATTTATTTTGCTAAGATGGGGCGGCAAGAGTTTGAGTTGGATTTAAACTCTGCTAGCGGAAGGATCCCACCTCGGAAAGATACAAAGAAGGAAGGTGAGAAGCTAGCTATATATAGAGCATTCTATGAGGAGAGTTAATATACCTTGGTGGGAGTTTGGGTGCAGACGTAGAGGATAATCGCCAATAGTAACGAAGGAAGGGCTACTATAACGTGAGGTGCACGGTAAGGTTACGGTGAGGTTTTGGTTTCCGATAAGTGTATATTAAGTTATGATTAATCGTTAGGTGATGTCGATTGTAGGTTCGTGACTAAGGGTTTGCAGCATGCGTGGTTACCAGGTGTGTACAAACACTACGCACACGATATCGGTAATGCTGAAAATTCGAAAGTGGCTAAATGGGCCCGGTGGGCCCTGAGGTTAAGTTTGATGAAATGGTTTGGTTGGTTATACGAATTGAATTAGACATGCATGATACATGATATGAATTTGTTCTGGGCCTATTTGGCTTTATGATGAGACTTGGGCCTGATGGGCCGTAATGATGTAATTTGGGTTTGATGGGCTTTATGGGGACGTAGACAATTATGCTAGGGTTTATGGATCTTAGGCCTAGTTTGAACAACTCTTAAATTCCATAAGACTTTTTAATAATTAAACATGTCCGTAAACAAGTCATTTGGGTTGGAGTGTGCAGCAGGCATACGCATGTCTAGGATTGGATCTAGGGAGAGCTTGGTACTTAAGCGGCCCTAGTGGCCCACCTCCTCTTTTCTGGAATCCTACCTGGTGCGAAGTGTCTATTCACTTTAGCCGTGAGGACTTGTTGATAGGCCAAAGTACATAGCTAAAACCCGAAAGGGATCGAAGTACCCCCGATTTGAAAAATTAACAAAATACCCTCGGTTTACAAAATTATCGGAATACCCTAATTTGTAAAATTACCAAAATACCTCTAATTTGTAAAATTAACAAAATACCCTCAGTTAATGAAATTATCAAAAAACCCTTTGTACAAACCCATTTTGCCCAAACCCAACTAACCCTAAACCCAAACCCAATTAACCCTAAACCCAAACCCAATTAACCTTAAACCCAAAACCAACCCTAGCCCACTAAAGCCCAATCAGAAAATAAACAAAAAAAACCCTAAAAGTCTGCCTAGCTCCTATCTGTTTACGCCTCCGCCCCTCGACCCTCGTCTGTTCACATCCCATCCACCGCCTTTGTCGAATAGCACCGCCACCACACCACCAGCTCCACTTGGCCACTTACCCGCAAGCATTAAAAAGAAAGATGAGCAGAGACCAAGTTGTAAAATACAGGGCTATAAAAGTTGATTCTAAACGTTTGTAAAGGAGGTTTTCTTTTTTGTTTTAACCGAATACAAGCAAAAAAAATTCTAGCACCATAACAGATTCAAACAAAAAAAGAAATAAAGAGCAGCATTTAAACACTAAAAACGCCACAGAAGAAGGCAAGGATAGAAGCCAAACAGAGGTGATTTCATTTTTTCTATTTTTTCTAATCCCTCACTTTTATTGTGCGCAAACATACAGATACACATATATAATAATATAATAAAAAAGGAATAAAAAAATACCAAAAATTTTACCTTTTTGAACTTTCCGCCATCACAGGTGGTGATGGACGGCAACTTAACATGACGGCGATCTGCCGGAAATCCCACCGGAGACCAACCCCCTGCAGAGAAAAAAAACAAAATGAAAGTTTTTTTTGTGTAAGCAGCTGAAATGAAGAAATAAAGGGAAATTTTTGGTTTTATAAAGGTTTCAAAATGACGCCGTTTAGGCCTTGATTCAGTGGCCCAAAACAACGTCGTTTCGCCCCTATAACCCGCGCGTTGACTCTACCCGACTGAAGGATCCACGTGTTTTTAAGCCAAAGGGGAAATTGCGCTAATGGCCCTTCCGCATTTTTGTGTTTTTAAAATAAAATCTTTAGTTATTGCAATATTGGCCCAGCAATTTCATGCGGTTTGCGATTCAGTCCCCCCTCAAATCGCTGCGTTTTAATTTATGGGAAAATTGCCCCTTTGGTCCCCCACTTTCACGCGCGCATTTTTTCAGCCCCTGAATCTCTACTTTATTTACAATTTGACCCAAAACTTCCGTTTTTAATGCAATTTAGCCCCTTTTTCAATTATTTTGCAATTTTTATTATAATTACTATCATTTAATATTTTATTTTATCATTATTATTATATTTACTATTGTTATTATTATTTATTATTATTTCATTATTTCTATTATTATTCCATTATTATCATTTTCACATTATTAGTACTATTATTATTACTATTTTACTACCTTATTATCATCCTTATTATTTATTTTTCGTATACGTATATATACCTTTCCTTTATCGTTTTGTTTATCGATTGTTATTATTATTATTATTATTATTATTATTATTATTATTATTATTATTATTATCATTATTAAATATATTATTATCACCACTCTTTATATTATTATCACTATCAATATATTTTTATAATATATATATATTACTATTATTTTGTTTGCTAATTTATATTTTATTATCATCATCATCGTTTTGCCATTATTATTATTTGTATGTTGTTATTATTATCTATTTAATTTTTATTTATATTATTTTATGTATATATTTTATTCCCACTAAGATTATTATTACATTTATTATATACTCCTACTTCCACTGTTAATATTATTTCCATTATTACTTTATTATCATTATTAATATCTTAGTATCACTCGTACTAGTGTATTATTTCACATCGTCATTTTACTATTATTATTCTTTTCACCTATAACATCGTGTTTTCATATTATCATTTGTCACACTAATTTTTCTCGACGTATCAGTTTTCAAATAATCATTCCGTATTAGCAATTTGAGTGAATCGAGCCCTAACTTACTGGGTTCTGGTTTCTTCTCGTTTAAAGCTAAACAACGGGATATCTCTTTTGAAGTTGCAATTTTAAAACAAAATATTTAATCTCAAAATTTGAAATGTCGCGCCCTAACTTACTGGACTCGACACCTAGATACTTCGAGATAAGCTTCTTTTCTTCCAAAATAGAGGCAATATTCCTAATTTGGATTTTCGGAAAAGCGAGCCCTAACTTCATTGGGTTCGATTTCTCGATTCAACAAATGATGGAAGATCCTCTTCAAAACGAAAATCAAGTTTTAAAAGACGAGCTTAGTTTTGAGTCTAAAGCATTGCGCCTAACTTCTTGGACATGATGCTTTATCTCTTGAAAATAAGAGAGTCTTAACGTCCTTCCAATTCCTTCAAATTTTGAAAATAAAAAACATTGTATTTTCGAACCCTTTCAAGTTTTCAACAAATAGGACACCAATCAATCAGTTTGGTACCGATTTCAGGCGTGTCGAGGGTGCTAATCCTTCCTCGCACGTAATCAACTTCCGAACCCGTTTTCTCAAAGTTGGTGGACCAAAAAGCACTGTTTTAGTAAATTAAACGTTTTATTAAAATAAAGGTGATCCGATCACACCAAATAAAGATTGGTGGCGACTCCCTTCCTTTTCTTTTTCAAAAATCGAGTCGACCACGTCGTTTACTATTTTATCAAAAAATGGTTACGACACCCTTAATTTACAAAATTACCAAAATACCCCCGATTTGTGAAATTACCCAAATACCCCCGATTTGTTAAATTATCGAAATACCCCCGATTTGTGAAATTATTGAAATACCCCCAGTTTGTAAAATTACCGAAATACCTCCAATTTGTGAAATTACTGAAATACCCTCAATTTGTAAAATTATCGAAATACCCCCAGTTTGTAAAATTACCCCGATTTGTAAAATTACCAAAATACCCTAGTTTGCAAAATTATAAAATTATAAAATTACCCCAATTACAAAATTACCAAAATACCCTTAGTGTGTAATTCTTGTTTTACCCTAGCGACAAATGACCGTTGTACCTCGTGGTAGTACTAATGTTGTTTGTGCTAATTGTATGATTGATTATGTTCGAGATGCCTTTGCATACATGGATTAGTTATAAGTAGAATTACCGAATTACCTTGCTAGGTAAATTCTTGAAATACCTCGAGAGGTAAAATTATCGTTATACCCTTTGGGGTTGATTAAGCGTGATTGTGTGTAACATTCTCACACCATTTGGATTACTGTTAGTATATGCTTGGAAATCATTATATTCTATTAAATGTCAAATATCTGGCATGGTCATTGAAAACCCGATGAAGGTAAAGGCAAATCACCAGGTTAGTGATCTCTGTTATTCTAAAGTGAATGGTTCTGTTGATTTGATATGATAAACATGTATGCCAATTTCTGTGATTGCACGGGGTTGGGTGATTGATGAAAGGGGAACTGCTCTGTTGTAGTGGCTTTTACCATGATCTGTTGTAGTGGCTCTGCCACGATCTATTCTGGTGACTATGATAACACTCTAGAATGTCATGTTTTTATGTGCTAATTACATATTAATTTTGAGTGTGATTCTACTAATTTGGTCTATTTATGGACTTTTATCTCGTAGGGACTTAATTGGAGACCAAAGTAAAATTGAGGGCCAAAACTGTGAAATTAGAGATAAAATGGACCAATGCGCAAAAAAAGGGAAAAGATGGTGCCAAAAGTGCAAACATGGAGGGCTGAGGGGTTGAAATGCAAAAAGAAGAGATTTTGCTTTATCAAACTCTATTTTAATTATATTAGGATAATTCTTTAGGATTATTTAATTTATTTATTTATCTCTATTTATCTTCAATTAAATTGTAATTATCTTTGGGAGTTTGAGTAGAACTAGTCCATCTACCTGAGCACTATAAATAGGGGATGAAGTGACTTATTTTGTGTATTCATTCTTTTTCTGAAAACTCTCACCCTATAGCCTTTTGTGCTTTCTATATTTATTTCAATAAAAATTCTTTTTTCCATTCTCTTATATTTATTTTCTTTCACATCTCATCCATGAGCCATTAAAAATCCATCTAGCTAAAGGTTGTCAAACTCCCCTAAAAGGTTCTTGAGGCTTAGAATCCGCACTTAACTTCCTCACCAAGTATTCATCGTTTTTTCGCATTACAGGGCTGACGCTTCCGTCCATGTCCCTCAAGAAGTGATCTTTTCAACGTGTGCAAGGAACGGCCGCTTTGTATATTTTGAAAAGGTCGCGCAGTCGGTTCGTTAGCTTACTGCGTCAGAGGTTGGCAAGCCTAAGAGACAAAATGGCATGGGATTCGCCATTGAGAAGCGTTGATCTAGCATAGATGACTCCACGGAAGTCGTTATAAGCTAGAGTCAGGTTCCTTAAATCTGTAAGTCTAAATTCTTGGAGCTGGTGGTCGTAGGCATCCTCTTTCACTATAACTGGCTTACTTGGATAGAGGAAGGTCATCTAAAAGCCAAAGATTGAACTCAAGGTGGAACGAGACAACCGGAGGCTAGAATCTCGCCAAATAAGAAACTCCCTCTTCTTTAAACTCTTTTATTTTTCCTTTTAATTTTTGCAATTTACTTTCACGATTTCAATTCCCTTTATATTATGTTTTTATCCCAGATCAAAATTATTAATTTTATTTTTTTATTTTTCCAGGAACGCACGTTTTATTGGGCACGATTATGCCCAGGATTTCGAAGAACAGGTATTTATATAATCCAATCCCTGTGGATTCGACCCTACTTCCCCTTTACTGTTATTTTTATTATTTTAGGGAATAGGATATTATTTTTGGTGCTTTCAATGACGCATTAAATTTTGGCGCCGTTGTCGGGGATCGGTAATGTACAAATCTTATTTTTTGTTTTCTATGACCAGATCTACTCCAGGTACTCTTGCGTTTGATTTAAAAATTGAAAAGACTACAAAAGCTAATCACAAGGAAACAAAGCTAAGGAAAAAGCAGTCAGCGGTGGTAGGAACTCAAAGCAATCCACCGCCAGAAATCAGAATCGACAACGAAGTAGAGTCTAGGGTTAACGAAAACCCTACCCAAACACTTGAAAGTAAAGCAGAAGAAGTCGATTCACTTGAAGAAGTGCTCAACGCTAGGGTTGACGAAAACCCTAATTTGGTATGACCACCAATGGCTCAAACGATTCGGCAACTAGCCGAAGCTCCAAAGAACAACTACCACTGTGCATTACATATCCTACTATGGATACCGATTTTGAACTGAAATCAGGGTTAATTCAGTTGCTACCAACTTTTCGAGGGTTACAAAATGAAAACCCCCATAAACATTTGAAGAAATTTCATATGGTTTGTCTGAGTATGAAACCTCAAGGCGTAACTGAGGATCAAATTAAATTACGCGCTTTCCCTTTTTCTCTAGCAGATTCAGCTAGGGAATGGTTATTTTATTTACCTCCTGGATCTATAACTACTTGGGCTGATTTATCTTGTTTATTTCTCAATAAGTTTTTTCCAGCATCCAGAGCAGCTGAGTTAAGAAGGGAAATCGTGGGAATAAGGCAGAAAGACCTAGAGACCATTTATGATTATTGGGAGCAGTTTAAAAAGTTGTGTGAGAGCTGCCCACAACATGGTATAACAGAGCAATCTCTCCTTCAGTACTTTTATGAAGGTTTGAAATCGATGGAGATGAATATGGTAGACGCTGTTAGTGGAGGAGCGCTGGTCAACATGACTCCCCAACAAGCAAGGGACTTAATCTCCACAATGGCTGCAAATTCTCAGCAGTTCTGAGCTAATCCTGAACCCCCTAGAAGGGTTCACCAGCTAAGTAATTCTTCCATAGAAGATAGACTTGATAAACTTACTAATATGATTAATACTCTTCTTGCAGAAAAAATAAAGACAGCTCGGTTATGTGGAATATGTGCTACACCTGAGCACACAACTGATGCATGCCCCAGTTTGTATGATGACTCTATGGCTCACTTAGGTGCAATGGAAAATTTTCCTGCCCACCACAGAGGCGTCGACCCTTACTCTAATACCTACAACCCGGGATGGAGGATCACCCTAACTTAAGTTATGGGGCCAACCCACAATATAACCGACCATACCGAACCGAGTTCCACAGCAGCCACAATATTTAGGTAATTCTCTAGAAACTTTGGTCAATAAATTAGCAGCTAATATGCTTGATTTTCAACAGAAAACTGAGGCATCTATAAGACCATATCAGTTGAGAAATTAAACTCTCAAGGAAGTCGCCACAAATGAATCGAATTCAAGACAACACGCAAATGCAGTGACATTGCGAAGTGGTAAAGTACTGGAATCGATTTCCGACAGGAATCATGCCCAAGAAATCGCCTAGGAAAAACCTGAGAAAGACGAACAGGTTCGACCAAAGCCTCCATTTCCTAAAATTCAACCTCCATTTTGAACGATTCAACCAGTGTTGAAAAGGTAAATAAGACAAGGAAATCCTCGAAACATTTAAGAATGTCGAGATCAACATACCGCTGTTGGATGTCATCAAGCAAATACCGAGGTATGCTAAATTTCTTAAAGAGCTTTGCACCAACAACCGAAAATTAATAGGTAATGAAAGGGTGAATGTTGGTGAAAATGTGTCTGCAGTGTTACAGCGAAAAATGCCGGCAAAAGGTAAGGATAGGGGCATTTTTGCAATACCATGCAAAATAGGTCATTTGGGAATTAAAAAGGCTATGTGTGGTCTAGGGCCTTCATAAATGTAATGTCATATTCTATTTATGAATCACTTAAGGTAGGTTTTTTGACAAAAACAGGTGTTAGCATTCAATTGGCAGACAGGTCCGTTATGCATCCCGAAGGAGTCCTCGAGGACGTATTAGTCAAAGTCAATGGACTTATTTTTCCTGCAGATTTTTATGTGATAAAAATGGAGGAGGATAACGCTCTCGAGTCTTCAGACATCTTGTTGGGGCGACCTTTTCTTAGTACCGCAAATACTAAGATTGACGTACGGAGCGGAACCCTCACGATGGAGTTTGATGGGGAGATCGTGAAGTTTAACGTTTATGGCACAATTAGCCACCCAAGTGAAGTCTTGGACGTAAACTGCGTCGACATAATTAACTCATCAGTAGAAAAAACTTTTGAGTTAATTTATAGAGATAAATCTAAAATGATGTTTGATGATTTCGAATCTGTTAATAAATTATTAGCTCCTATGGATACTAAACTTCTACCTTCTGTTGTGCAGGCATCAGATCCAAAATTAAAACCACCTCTCGAGCATCTCAAATTCACATTTTTGGAAGATGATGAGACCATTGCCGACTTAAAAGGGATTAATCCATTGGAGGAAAATATGAAACCAATGAAAAAGGCGCAAAGACGATTAAACCCAAATATGGTGGATGTGATAAAAAAATGAGCATTGGTGTCAAGCTCACACAATTAAAAAGATTTATTTTGAGCCATCGTAGAACAATTTAAGTCTTCGAGCTAATGACGTTAAACAAACGCTTGTTGGGAGGCAACCCAATCCTTATTATTTTTTTTTTCAATTTTATTATTATATTTTATTTTTTATTTTCTTTTATTTTCTTTTTAATTTAATTTATTTTTATTTTATTTAAATATTAATAAATTTCTCTTCTTCTATTTAGGTAAAACGGAGCGAAAATACTAAGAAAATGGAGACAATTCAGAACCAAACAGCTCTATCCATGGTACCAAACAACCTCTATTCTAGGTACTATTCCAGCCCAAAATGACATATCCCTGCAGCCAAACTACCATATTCCTGCAGCCAACCATCATTATCCCTGCACCCAAACATCCCCTTTCAGCCAAATAAAACCCCAAAACCTAAATTTTTTTTCCCAAATTTCCTTCCCCAACTCCATTGCCGCCGAGCCTCCCTTCACAGTCATCGTCGTGCCACTCGACCTCCCCTTCCTCTTCTTCTCCCACGACACAAGCCACCTAGCCCTCTACAATCGACAGTAGCTACATGGGGAGTTTTTCTAAACTTTTCTACCTATTTATTTCTTTTGCGTCCACATTGAGGACAATGTGTTTTAAGTAGGGGGAGATATTTTTCATATTACTGTTGTCTTCTGATGTCATTTGTGTTTGCTACTTGAGGTTCTATTTTGTCCTTTTTTTTCTAAGAATATTCTGTCACTTTTCATGCCCAAGAATTTGACCACGACTTGCCACTGTTTAACCTACATGTATGATTCTTGGCTATTGAGTTAATTATGATTACATGCATTTGATTTTATCTCCACTGTTTTATTTTTATTAGGCTAAAAATAATTATGATTAATAAGTTAACTCTATCTTGCTTTTTGCAAAATTGATCAAGTTCAATATAAAGGGGACACTTAATACAATTGCATGCCTAAATTATGTTCATGTCTATTAGGTGGTTACTAAAACTTATTTTCGACACTTGATTATTTCTCTTAGGACCTCCAAAATTAAAATTTCGTGTAAATTTTGTTTAATAAAACTTTCCAAGGTTATGAGTGCAGCTTAGAACGTGACTGGCTGAGTAACCGGGGTAGGGTGCTTGGGTTGTCATTCTACTTCGCGTCAAAAGGTTGTGTGACGTGATAGGTAAAACTCCGCTAACCAAGGTTACGAGTGCGGCTCAGAACGTGACTGATTGAGTAACCGGGGTAGGGTGCTTGGTTGTCATTCTACTTCGCGTCAAAAGGTTGTGTGACGTGATGGGTAAAACTCCGCTAACCGGAAATAAATAATTTTTAGGAGTATGTTGGGCTGAGTAACCGGGGTGGGGTGCTTGGGTTGTCATCTCTCTTCGCGTCAAAGGGTTCAATATATGCCTAAGTAAATAAATAATAATAATAATGAAAGAAAAAATAAAAATAAAGAAAAAATAAAGAAAACAAAAGAAAAAAATACTAATAAAATTACAGTTGGGGACTAAAGGAGGAAATAAATAGAGTGTCTTGGTAGGGTTGGTAATTTGCCTAAATAGCATGAAATAATTCAAGACGATTTTAATTTTTGTGTGTGTTAATTGGAATACTTTTTCTGTTTTACTTAAAGCAAGCTTAGAAGTTCTCTTTATTTTTCATATGAATTTTTGACTAATTTTTATAAAACTTTGGAGTAGAATTTCTTTTAGGATCTAATTTTCACAATTGATAGGAACCATACTTGAGGGCAAGTATGGGCTAAGTAGGGGGGATTTGATAACACTCTAGAATGTTATGTTTTTATGTGCTAATTACATATTAATTTTGAGTGTGATTCTACTAATTTGGTCTATTTATGGACTTTTATCTCGTTGGGACTTAATTGGAGACCAAAGCAAAATTGAGGGCCAAAACTGTGAAATTGGAGACAAAATGGACCAATGCGCAAAAAAAAGGGAAAAGATGGTGCCAAAAGTGAAAACATGGAGGGCTGAGGGGTTGAAATGCAAAAAGAAGAGATTTTGCTTTATCAAACTCTATTTTAATTATATTAGGATAATTCTTTATGATTATTTAATTTATTTATTTATCTCTATTTATCTTCAATTAAATTGTAATTATCTTTGGGAGTTTGAGTAGAACTAGTCCATCTACCTGAGCACTATAAATAGGGGATGAAGTGACTCATTTTGTGTATTCATTCTTTTTCTGAAAACTCTCTCCCTATAGCCTTTTGTGCTTTCTATATTTATTTCAATAAAAATTATTTTCTCCATTCTCTTATATTTATTTTCTTTCACATCCCATCCATGAGCCACTAAAAATCCATCTAGCTGAAGGTTGTCGAATTCCCCTAAAAGGTTCTTGAGGCTTAGAATCCGCACTTAACTTCCTCACCAAGTATTCATCGCTTTTCCGCATTACGGGACTGACGCTTCCTTCCATGTTCCTTAAGAAGTGATCTTTTCAACGTGTGCAAGGAACGGCCGCTTTGTATATTTTGAGGAGGTCACACAGTCGGTTTGTTAGCTTACTGCGTCAGAGGTTGGCGAGCCCAAGAGACAAAATGGCATGGGATTCGCCATTGAGAAGCGTTGATCTAGCATAGATGACTCCACGGAAGCCGTTGTAAGCTAGAGTTAGGTTCCTTAAATTGTAAGTCTAAATTCTTGGAGCTGGTGGTCGTAGGCGTCCTCTTCCACTATAGCTGGCTTACTTGGATAGAGGAAGGTCATTAAAAGCCGAAGATTGAACCCAAGGTGGAACGAGACAACCGGAGGCTAGAATCTCGCCAAATAAGAAACTCCCTCTTCTTTAAACTCTTTTATTTTTCCTTTTAATTTTCGCAATTTACTTTCACGATTTCAATTCCCTTTATATTTTATTTTTATCCCAGATCAAAATTATTAATTCTGTTTTTTTATTTTTCCAAGAACGCACGTTTTCTTGGGCACGATTATGCCCAGGATTTTGAAAAACAGGCATTTGTATAATCTGATCCCTGTGGATTCGGCCCTACTTCCCCTTTACTGTTATTTTTATTATTTTAGGGAATAGAATATTATTTTTGGTGCTTTCAACGACGCATTAGACTATGTCACGATTCTGACGATGAGCATTAATCTGCAGATGACCGCCATCGATGGTGTGTAGCGGATGGAGGGTTGATTGTAGAAATCCCACAGTATGATTGGTTGGTATTGGTGGTGTGTAGAGGATGGAAAATCTAGGTTAATGGGTTTGCATCACATTGCATACATTATCTCTTTGTGACATATGATGTGAGTTAAGGCTCAACCGAGGCTATTTTGGGCTAAGGCCCAATTGCCACCAAGCATCTTGTAATGGGTTTCGGCTGGATTGTTGTGATGCATGTTCTTACGATGAGGGTTGTACACACTGAGTTTTCGTAAACTCACCCCCTCTTTTTTTTAAATGTCTCAGGTAATTCCCAACAATAGAGGATTGGGAGCCGTGGAGGACTCGGGGGTGGCTATACATCTGAGATACTACTCGTGAACTTTAGTAATTTCGATTTTTGCCTTTTCTTTTAGATTATTTATTTTGGGTTAATATTTTGTAATAAGGCCATTGGTTTATTTTTTCTAAGTTTTCATTTATAACTGTTAAACTTATAAATACGGGGTTTTCTTAAAACTTTAGCAATCATTTTCTAAAATATCATGTTTACGCAACGATGCAAGTTCAACTTTCATAACAAAATAATTTTTCAAAATAATAACAACTTTTAAACGATCATTTGGCAAGTCGCGTTTTTCTCAAACAAACAACGAACTCGGAGATCAAAAATCTGATAAAACTTTTCTAAACAATTGCTTAGCATTTAAACTTCCTTCACTGTGACACGCCAAATTCGGGCCTAACTTCTAGGCCGGGTTTGGGGTGTTACACAAACATTTGTTGGTAATTAATACCAACTTAATTGATAAAATAACAAAATTATTAAATAAAAAAGAATATGAGTTACAATGTAATTTATATATTTTAGGTAAAAAATCTATTTCTTAAAAACAATAATTTACTCCTCTAAAACTATTCACAACCATATAAATTTAACTTAATGATGCAAAAAGCCCTTAAACTTAAAAAAAAAAAAAGCAATTAAGTCCCTACTTTTTTTTTTGCACTCAATTGGGTACTTGAACTTTTAAAATGCATCAAAAGACCCTCAAACTTTAAAAAAAAAAACTAAGCCCTTGCTTTTATTAAAAATTATAAAAATTAAAATCAATAAAAGTTATAAATATTATTAAATTTTAATAAAAATTAAATATTAAAAATTAGAAAAATTTATAAAAAATTATAAAATTGTAAAAAAAATTATAAAATATATAGAAATATAAAATTTTATAATTTCGTAAGAAAATTATACAAAATGTAAAGAAATATAAATTTCAGAAAAGAATTTATAAAATTATTGTACCAAAAGAAGCATTTTATAATTTTTCTATAATTTTTATTGATTTTTATTTATTTATTATTTTTCACCACATGTCACGTTGTGTTGCGACACGTGATGACTTTAATTGAAAAAAAAACTAGGGGTCGTTAATTTTTTATGATTTTTATAAAATTTTCCAAATTTTTTACGATTTTTACAAAAAATTAATAATTGTTTTATAATTTTATTAAAATTTAATAATTTTATAAAATTTATTATTTATTATAAATTTGTTTCTAATTTTAATAAGAGCATAGGCTTAATTGTTTTTCTTGAAGGTTTTTTTATACATATTAATAATTTAGGTGCTCAATTGGTAAAAAAGAAGAAGGGCTTAATTACTCTTTTTAGTTTGAGTCCTCAAGCCTATAATTTTAATCAATAATCCACTTTCTTTTAGACATAATTTTTTAAAAAAAAGATATTATGTAAAATACATATAAAAGGTAAAAGAAAAAAAAGTGTTTCAGTCTGGTTATTTAAAAAGAAAATCCAAAACCTAAAATAAATAGAAAGAATTCAATGTAAGAATGATTTCAAATCAAATAAATGCTGAATGAAAAAAGAAAGGAAATGTCAACTCTGGTGTAAAATTATTTTAATGAAATAGGAATTAAAAGTGATATGACAAATTGCCGAACAATGATGAAGCACACGAGAGAGGGACGGTGGGCAACTGCACGCACCAAATCTTTATTTGGAGAAACTAAACTATTTGACTTTGACTCCTATTGAACAGATGAATCCAATTCCACCCCTTCTTTGTAGGCCTCTTTGTTATTTTTCACTATATAAATCAACTTGCGCCTGGTCTCTCTTTGAGCAATTTAAGTAGGGTTTTGGTCTTCAATCTTCTACCCTTACTATATGGATTTAGCCGCACTCAAAACACAGCTCAAGAATTTTGTTCAAACCATGTTTGAAGAGGTACCTTCTTATTTCCCTTCCCTTTTTTTAATTTCCATGATTTCAATTCTACCAACTTATGATGCCATTCCATTGGAGATATGGAAGTTTTCATTTGTTTGGATGTTATTGGTAGGGAGTGCTTGACAACCAGTTCAGTCAAATTCAAGCTTTGCAGGATTCAACTAATCCCAACTTCGTGGAGGAAGTCATCACTTTGTTTTGCAATGATGCAGAGAGGATCATAAATGAAATCACCAGAAATTTGTAATCTCAAACCTCAGATGCTACTGTATGATGTTACTATTTAACCTTAGTTTCTGACTTCATCTTTCTTTCCTGATCCTAACACTAATTTATGTCTCTGCACTGCAGGGGTTATCAGAATGTTGATTTTAGCAACCTGGATTCTTATGTTCATCAGCTTAAAGGAAGTAGCTCTAGGTCATATACCTCTTCACCTTTTTTGCTTCTCTTCTTTCTTCTTTTGCTAACCTTTCATCAAATCCTGGTGTCTATATGTGAATATTGATGCTTATTATGAGATTTTCTGCGATTAAGCTATACCAGGGGAAGAACAGATTTATGTTACTTTTGAGGTTAATGACCCTTCAAAACTTTTTTTGTCCCTGTATTTGGTCTCCCAGCATTGGTGCCAATCGCTTGAAACTTGCTTGTGCTAACCTCCGTCAAGCTTCCGATGAGCGGAATAAGGAAGGGTGAGAGTTTGGGAATCCTCTTTCCTATTCATTCATCAATATTAAAGATACCATACAAATACTTACATTAATGTAGATAAAACCATTGGCATATGTACACGGTACACCCATGTAGAAACTGCTAACACTGCTTCTTTCCCCATTAATAAATAAACTGCTCTGCTCACCTCTTATATAACATATAAATCCGTGGTCTATGTCAGGTGTTTGCAAGCTTTACAATTAATCACATGCGAATACTGTCTTTTACGCAGAAAATTTCAGGCCCTGTTGCATGTACCGCTTCTTCTCTTCAAACTCTGTTTTACTGCACTCTTATTCTAATTTTTGGCAAAATTGAACGTGATATTTTCTTGTTTCTAATATATTTCCCCATTTCTGATGATGCAGTTAGAGAGGAGTATTGTTGAGCTTGAGACCAACCAAAAATGAATAAAATGGAGTGTGCATTTGGAGGAACAGTTGGGTGGACATTTGTTTCTTCATTTTGCTTCAACTTCATAAATGGCGCTATGATATTGAGTTAATCTTCATTTTACAATAAGCCATTAAGGAATAAATTAGTGCTTCTTCTTTTTTTCTGTTTAATTATTGTAAAGAAATCAAAACTTAAGCTCAAAGTATGGCTATGGTTATATAAGATAAGAATGTTTGCATTTCATGAAGATCGACGATAAAAAAAAAAAAATTGGTCTTCTTTTTTATTGATGGTTTGTTTGCATCTTTGTAATTACATGAACCATCAAACATCAGCTCAGCAATTTTTGACCAAACAAAAGTAGAATTTTGAGGGTGAGGAACATCCAAAAACCTTCTTATCTGTAAGCATATAGGCTTTAAATACAAGCCACCAGTAAAGAAGCTGAATTGGAAAAGGGAAAAAGGAAAACAAATCCATATGTTTTGAAGAGGCAGGCAGGCAAGCATGGGTTGTGAGATTGGTCGAGTTATTTGATGTCGGCTAAGCTGTAGTTGATGTAAGACAGGTTGAGGAACTTTAGTGCTTATAGAAGGTGGGTAGTCACTAGTCAACAACGCACCCAATCCTTGGCTTTGAAAGCTATATTGGATTTAATTATTTTAGAATATTTCTTTTCTTTCACAAAACGGAACTCTTTTTACTCCACTAGATAATTGGTATTTGAGTTGACAATCAGTTTGAGTGGCAGTATTACTATGAGTACGTTTGTCAACGCCCTCTCTTTGTGCTATCCCCTTGCAATATAGGTTTTGTTAGGCAGTTTGAGCTCTGTTGGGTTTGGCACCCCAGCATCAAAAGCCTGGTTATGTAGCTCCCTTGTGATACAGGCTGAACCACTTAACACCTCCTCTAATGGACTTACAGCTACTGCCTCACTGCCTGAACTACTACTATCTTCAACTAGTCGCAGGTGGTTCTTGCAACCCTCATAGATTTGTCACATTTAACTCAACCAATAACATTATTAATATATATACAATTAACAGAGATTATAAGATGTGCATGATAGAATTATGATGTATAAATATATTAAAATAAAATTTTGGTTAAGTGGTAAATTTAATATTATTTTAATGTAATTCAAATATCATCTTTTGTATATTTTTTATTCTTTTTTTTAAATTTAAAAGATTAAAGTACCATTGAATAATGTAACTTATTTTAAATACGAAAGGGTATTTTTATAATTTTTCTATTTGAGTTGGTGCCCGACTAACTCATGACACCAACTCAGTCAAAAATTTTATTAATAGCATAAATAGATAATTTTCGTTAAAAAATATTAAACCAGTTTTAAGTACAATTATGATGAGTAATATACACGTGGGTGGAGGTCTTGGGTCTTGAGTACTTAGGCTTGAAACCCACCATTTGCAATTATATGTGTGGGACTCGAAGTATCACCATGTGCGACTGTCACGTGTGGTTTTAAGTTTAATTACCTATTTTTTGACTTCAATCTCATGCTGTAATGATTTGATTCTATTTTGTAATCTTTGAAACAATATAAGTTATAATTATTTGATATTTACGATTCTTCAAACATGTATTTGTGCTTTGATTATAGTTTAACACTTTCAATAAATATATATATCTATACATGAATTATCTAATTTTTACCATTTATTATATAATTTATAAAAGCAAATTTTAGTGACCAAATTCTGGCAAAATTGTACCAACAAAATGAATATATGATAATTAGATAAGTTACTCACCGGCAGTTAACTGTATAACTAACATAACATTGGGCTTCAAAAACCCAAGCCCAACACATATTGATCCATTTCTCTAACTAAAACCCTAGTTTTGCATAATATATATAACAGCTGCCTACTAGTGCCCGACTTGTTACCTCCATTTGCATCCACAACGGCTGCGGATCCATTGCTTCCCTGGTTCCTTCTCTTTCCCACTATTATTCTCTATATTTACACCTGTTTCTCTCTTTGGGTTTTTGACATTCATCTTTTTTTCTCTTTTTATCTCAGTTTCCTGTAAGCAAAAAAGAGAGAAAATGAAGGTTGTTGCTGCTTATTTGTTGGCTGTACTTGGAGGCAATGCCTCTCCTTCAGCTGATGATCTTAAGAACATTCTTGCCAGCGGTACGCTATTTCTTTTCCAAATCAGGATTACAATGATTGTTTCTTTTTATCTATTTTACTTGGTAGTAGTAAGATCGTATTTTTAGTTTGAGATTTACATGAATATGAATGTTTAGTTTGCTTCGAGTTATGTGCATAAATATGTTGTCCTTTTTTGCATAATCTTGGATGGATTGAGGAAGAAATGTTGATTGTTGGTTTCAAATAATGGTGTTATATAGTTGGAGCTGACGCTGAAGAGGAAAGGCTCCAGCTTCTTTTATCTGAAGTGAAGGGCAAAGATATAACCGAGCTTATTGCATCTGGGAGGGAAAAGCTTGCCTCTGTTCCCAGCGGTGGTGGTGTTGCTGTGGCGGCATCTGCACCCGGAGCCGCCGCCGCCGCTGCTCCTACTGCAGCTGAGACTAAGAAGGAAGAGAAAGTTGAGGAGAAAGAGGAATCCGATGATGTACCAACTCTGAAACATTATTTCTTCTTGTTCTTTTTTTTTTCATTTGTTTTTGTTGCAATCTTGGCCTGGCGTGCTGTTACTATCACAATTCACAAATGCATTTTTATCTTAATTTTTTTCACCATTTTGCAGGATATGGGCTTCAGTCTCTTCGACTAAAAGCACCGCGCACCGCCAGCAACCTATCAATGAAATACGGATGGTTTTTGGTTCCTGCAGAGGATTTCTTTTGAATTTAAGGCTGCCCTAGGTTTTTGAGTTAGTTATCCAGTGCTATGTAGTTCTTTCTTTTTGGATTCATATATTTGTTTTGCTCAACCCTTTTGTTGCAATGGAATTTTCTTCCGACTTAATTTTAATTATCTTCTCGATTTAAATTCCCAATGCCGAAGTTTGAACGTAAAGGAGATTATTTCCCTGTAATCATGTGCGCAGCCAAAATCATCCTTCAATTGGTTGGAATAACCATTAATTTGATGTCAATCGTTTCGTTGAATTTCGAGTTCTAATAATCTAATCTAATATTGGATAGAATAATTGGTTGATTCAGTACCAGCAAGATCATAGATTTAAGGGTTTATTTTTCGTACTGCACAACATATAGTGGAATATTGTTCGTTATTATTCATCATTCAAAAGAAATGCAAGATAAACAAAGCAAACTCCAGAATCTATGTACTAAATGCAAAGAGAAATAACACCACAACCCAATGAAAAAACACAGATCCAACCCTTCACCTACGCAGTCCTATTGCAACAGTGTTCTTCCTTTTTTGTAAGGCATGGCAGCTGTTACTACTCTTCATATCTTACAGGCAAAGGCAAGACCTTCTTTTGTCAGCGCATCCAAATTCTCAGCTTTAGGCTGAAGCTTAGCAACTTTAGCAATTGCCTGGTTTTCTTCAGCACTACCACCTTCTAGGAATGCCCCTACCACCTTGCCATCTTTGATCCAATAAGATCCGAACTTTGGCTTCGGTGATTGTGGGTTGTTGTCTCCAAAAAGCACTGTATCCCCAACATTGTCACCATAGAATTGCCATGCTAGGTCAAAGGAACGGGAATAGAAGTACGGTAAGTAGTCATATTCGTCGACTGATTGCCCCTTCTCAAGCCCCTTGATGGCCTGCAAAAATTGTACGAATGGTTCAACAGTTTATATTCGTCTATTGGAAAGTAACATTTAGACAACATCCAAGTATAAAGATACCTAAGTCAGGTAACACACCTTTACAGCCTGTTCGGCAGATTTCCGGGCATGGTCAACATGTTCAACCCTTCTCAACTCATTGTATAACTTCAAAGGGAAAGTGGCTACATCACCCACAGCATATACTGTGGGAACACTTGTTTTGAAAAAAGCATCAGTCTGCAGTCAAACAATTGTGTTATACAATTAAAATATCAGTCTTGATTAGAGTTTATTCTTAATGAAATATTATTCAGAATTAGGTCCTGCCCATTTAGACTGCAGATTTATGCAATATCAACAGAATGATTGAGGTGATCATTTCTTTAATAAAGTTCAATAAGTATTTCAAAGTAACATTTGTAGATGAAAAAGGCATTTTAGATTATGTTATATATAGATCAAACCAACCTTTATTCCGCCCTTCTCCTCTTCAACCTGGCCTTTAAATAGTGCTGTAAGAGGCCTTCCACCAACACCAACCACAACAATGTCAGCTTCCAGAACTCTGCCATCCTTAAGTTGAACTTCCTTCACCTGAACAGAGGATGAAGGTATCAAAGCATTAAAATGATTTGAATCCTCTAAAAGAATACTAAATTATCAGCCTTCTGAAAGATGACCACTTACCTCTCCATTGGAGTTAGAGGTGAATCCAACTGCAACTGTTCCCTTTATAATTTTGATCCCTTTATTAGCATAATAACCCTCATAAAAAGCAGCTATGCCAGAGGTGAAAAGCCGGGGCACTACAAGAACAATCATAAAATTAGAAAACAAGAATCCACCAGAAATTAATTTAGTTAGTTTATCATGTGTCCTCATGCCCATATTTCAACAGTAGGCATCTACTTACTGCACCATGGTTCCGGGTACACCATGCTGACATCAAGATTGTTAATTTTCAAAGCTGCACCAAGCTCAAGACCAATATAACCTCCACCAACGATAACAGCCTTTCCATTCTTCTTTGCTTTGATTGCTTCTACCAACTTATCAGCATCATCAATTTCTCTCAAGTAGAAGATGTTTTTAGCATCAGCTCCTTGCACTCCAAAATCTGACAATTTTATAACCTGCAGGAAAGATGTGTTAAACCATGTATGGTAGGCAATACAAGGAATGTTTAAGTTGAGACCCCTAGAAACTGCAACTCACCGTTGAACCAGTTGCAATGATCAAGATTTGATACTTGAATGTTTCTCCAGTGGCGCTTACTAGAGTATTGGCAGGAAGATCTGCTTTCACTATTTCTGTGCTAAGGATCAATTCAATTCCTGCAAGCATGCGTACACGAAAAGCATATTGATGAGAATAGTACAAGTTATTGAATAAACAAAGACAAATAGTTAAATTCCCTTTTCGCATATCATCATCTATTACTGCAGCAATTAAATTTCACATATTAAACAAATTCACACAAACATGTCGCTAACCTTTTTCCTTGTACCACTCAGGAAGCAATCTCTCTCCGCCACTTCCAACACAGACATGGAAACCAGGAAGTCTTGCAGCTCCTGTGAAGAACAAATCAACAAATTGATACAGGAAACAAAGCAACCAATGTTGATGTGGCAAATAGAAGCGTAGTAATTATTGCATTTATGCGAGTTTAGAGTTTATTTGAATTTTTCAAATAAGTACATAAAAACGTATTAGGGTTATAGCTTACCCTGACGGAAGAGATATGCTTTGCTCAGGGCAGGTCGTTCATATGGAGCCACCTACATGTATAAGAAAGCAAAAATCAGGTCATATGCAATACAAATTTACCTATTAAGGCATCAATAAATGACAACAATAGCAGCTATGATGAGTGATGTGATGTAAATGCCACTGGAACTGGCCACTATTACAGTAGAAGTTAACTTTGACAAAATCAGAAATAGGGAGCATCCAGAGGAGGGAGTCCCCATGAAGACAGCAGAACAAGAGAACAAAAAATGCTAAACTGCAAGCTGAAATCATTTGATGGACTATTTTGCTTTTTCTAAGCAGAACTGATAATTAGAACAAAACAATTGTAAGTGATATGAATAAAATAATGCATATAGTGATCTAAAATGTAAAAATGCAAGATACATTCTGCTTAATACAACAACAAATTCCATTCGCACGCAATGCTTAAAGTGTTGATTGAATATTATGAATTTGCCCTCGCATTGCTGCAGAAGCAAATATTATACTAAAATGAGAGAAGAGTTCTTCAATAACTTGAAATAATTTACTTACATTTTTTTTAATGACAATGACATAGTTTTAAAAATCACAAGACGACAACCCTATAAAAAAAAAAAAAACTTAGTAGTGTTTATCAAACAACTTCAATATATTTTTTTGTTTATTTTTTTCCCCCACAAGCTTCATTTTAAGAAACTAACTATTTTTAAGAAAAGTTCAATCGAAGGAAAAGCTAAATGTCTATCACTCATGTAATCAGTTTAGGTTTCATAAAGTTATATATAATTGAAAATCATACCGCCTCCTTGGAAATAATTGCTAGCTCACCAGGCTGCACTCCCTGCTTGGCAAACTCTCTCGCTGCATATCCCTATAAAGTCAGAAGAGAAGAGTTTTCAGGAAAAAGACGTAAAAAAAATAAAATAAATCAGTCAAAACAAAGTACAACATAAGCCTTTTAATAGTGTGAATGCTACATAAAATGAAAGAAGCTTTAACTTTCCACATTAAAGGGTTCAAAACTTCAAATCATTGCAAAATAAAATCTAGCCATCGTTCCGATACACACGCGACGCTCCACACGATTAAAACAGCAAAAGATGCATTACATGATGTAAAAAGTCGTAAACATATTTAAATGCCTCGGTATAAATCCATTCTCAAAAACCATAACAATGAAAATTCAGTGACAAAACGAATAGCAACCGATCTAAAGCTTCAGATTTGCTTTCAATTCGTTTTCATTTTTTCTTTCACTTATCATCTCAACAGGAAATACAGGAAAACTGGATCTGTCTTATTATAAAATTAAGCGATAGATGATACACATTGAGGACAAGATTGTGAAAATAAAAAAGCAAAGGCATTGATAAACAAGAGAAAATGTCAAACAAAATTCAAGAAAATAACAAAAAAAAAAAAAAAGAAAAGAGAATCGAAGAGCGAGAAGTGATCGACGGAACTTACAGCAGATACACCACCGCCAAGGATCACGTACTTGAAACTCTTCTCCGCCATTGATGATCAAAGCTTAGCTTACTCTGCTCTTTCTTTTGCTCTTAACTTTTTGGTAATTAAACAAGCTTTTGTAAAGTAGGTTCGTGAAAGTGGGTTGGTCAGATTAATTTATAGGAAAGGGCTAGGCTGCCCTTCTCATTGGCTGATCTTTAGAAGTAAACGTGATTTAGCCACGTGGCATCAGCGCCGCCGTTCATCACTGCTGGCAATGCTTCTTCCACCACTACCGCAGACCTGACTAATCCCATTCTAATTCAATTTAAAGAATAAAAAAATATTTTTAAATTAAAATTTAATTAAAATAATTTTTAATATTTTATTAACTTTTAAATAATAAAACAAGTATTTTTGGGCGATTTTACCCAAAACGGGCTTAAAACTTTAAAATATTTTAAAACTGAACTTAAACTCAATCCAAGCTATGAATCTCTATTATTTTTCTAAATTTTGAAAATTATGTAAAAAAAACTTAATTCTACAAAACTAGTAAATGTTTAAATTAAAGAAAGACATAGGCATATAACAGTTTATTTTTTAATAGATAGTGAAAACTTTAGTGCATAAATGAATGTTAAAATGAATATGAAATTGATTTTTATGTATAAAGAAATACATCTTTAGAATTTTCTTCCAAAACACAAGTGTGAATGGTGAAATATGTACAGAATCTTATCCTACTTCCTCTTCCTATGAACCTAGACTCCTATTTTTTCCTTTTGCTTTCAGGATCTTTAATTGCAGGGAGTAGAAGTTGACGTCATTGATGATGTGGCAAGGGATCTTTTTATGTTCATACACCTCAACGTGGTTTGACCATATTGCTCCGACACATGGGCTTAGACCCAAAATGAAATATTTAAAATTATTCTCCTTGGGTCCAAAGAGTATATTGTTCTCACGTCCCACAGACAGATTTGGGCCACCTTTGATAGGAATTTTTTCAGTTCAGGTTAGCATGCACGGGGTGAATCGAGGTAACTATGATAAATGCTCGCCCTTTTCCCATCCATCCAATATTTTAGATTATTATTTCACCCTCAACACTGGATTTGCTGGTTGTTGGTTAGTCAGTCATGGCGGATTTTGACTCTCCGGTCACTCTCCTCCCTCCGAGGCGGCAGATGAAAGTTAAGGTGGCTAGGGTTTCTTTGTGGGGTATGGGCTGGGCTTTAATAGCCATTGTATTCATTTTTTATATTTATTGGGCTTTTGGGCTGATATGCTTGTATTATCAATATTATGTGAATGACATGTTTGATCCCTATCTAAAAACCTGATTATTTTATTTTGTATAATTTATAGTATTCTTTATTTCTTTTCTTTTTTTTTAAGTATATATAATAAATGTCAATTTTTTATTAGTGTCCTTTGTGTAAATTGTGGATTTAGTATTTGTACTTTAATTTGATCAATTTTAATCGAAATTTTAAATTTTAAAAATGATAATGATTAAATCATTTGGTTAAATTATTTCATTAGTCATATACTATGTGTAAAGTTATAAATTTAATCTACGTTCACCAATTGGATCATTCTTAGTGACTATATATATATTTTTAATTTCAAAACTTTTATCTTAATGCAAACAACAATCGTTGAATCTATTAATTGATTTTTTTGTGAGTAATATGTGAAAATAATGCATAAACATAACATTACACATATAATAATATATTTGACACGTCAAAATTTAAAAATAACAGAACTTAACTTAATGAATTTAATAGTTACCACTTCATTAAGACTAAAATTTTAAATTCTAAAAATACAATGATTGAAAATGACCAAATTAAAGTACAAGTACTAATTTATAACTTACGAAAGTACAGGATCAAATAGAAAATTTTAATCTATAATAAAACCGTAGATAGCAAATATGTTATTTTTTTTAACTCCACAAGTAAAGATTAAAAATTGTTATAATTTCTTTTATATTAATTTTCTTTCTCATGTAAGTCGCACATAAATATACCCAATTATCTATTATAAATTAAAATTTAATAATATATAACATATACAATGCAAATAATGTTTTATAAATAAAATTGGAATCATTATTTATGTTAATACCAAAATAAAATACCAAGTAAAAGAACACAATATTATATAATATTGAAAGTAAAAAAAAAACAATATATTGTAGTTAATGATAAATTTATACCTATTTACTTATCCATATGCTCTTTCAAAATAATTTAACTTTGAATTTTATCACACCACCATTGAATGTCATTGTAAAATCAATATTTATCTAAAAATTAATTAAACATTGAAATAATATATAAAATTATTGAAAATAATAAAGAATTTTAGAATTATATTAGAAAATAAATTATAATATTAAATTAAAAATAAAAAATTAGATAAAACAACATCTAACAATTATAATTATGATTCATAATAAATACGAAAGATATTTACATTAAATTAATAAACATATTAAATAGTAATTATAAAAATTTATTAAAATCTTATAAGGTAAATCTATTTTAAATTTTTTTTCTCTCATTCGTTTACAACTTGGCGTAAAATAATAATAACAATAAAAAAAGAAAGAATAAAACAATGTTTATTTTGCATGATATAATCAACTTACCAATAAATAAACAAATAATGATATTAGATTATATTACTTCATCATCAATTAAAATGATACTTCTAATGTACTAATACTAACAACCATCATTTTTTTTCTGATGATTTTTCTTGAATACTACTAATGGATATTATTAATAGAGCTAAACTTAAATTTAAATTAATTAACTCTAGCACTAATTAAATTATAATTAAAAAAAATCAATCTTTATTTTTATATAGTAAATGTTAGTTCGATACATTTTGGATTTATATGATTCTTTTAATAGTATAGTGACTAAATTAATCCATTTAATAATAGCATGACTAATTTGATCCAGTTTCTATAATACAAAGTTTTGCCATGTACTTTAAGCGATACAAGTGTATATTGAAACTATTATTTAATCACAAAGCTTATTAAAATAAAATTTTGAAATCTAATTTAATTAATTTATAAAATCATATAACAGTTTGTGTTGAATAAATTTAAGTTGGAACATTAGATATTAGGGTTAATATGTAGTTTGTCCCCTAAACTTGTCCAAATGTATATAGTTGGTACTTGAATTTTTTTAGACCTAATTGATACCTGAACTTGTTGGAAAAAAATTCAATTCGAAAATGGTGTTATTACACGGTGAAAAATAAAATTTTGAAAATCAAGCCTATTGTGATATTTATAGTAATAAACCATTTACTGAAATCACACGTGTTCTCGGCTAGACAGATACTTATCGTTCTTGGCTTTCAACCGAATGACTTTCTCCGTTATTCTCATACCATGAATTACTTCGAGTGTGGGCTCGAACGATTAGAATCAAACACATAACCTGAAATAGTTTACTTTACTTTCAGTGAGAAAGCAAAACTCTCTTTGAATAGAAACCAATAGAATTGTTATTCAGGAAAATATAATTAATACTTAGAGAATAAACTCTCATTATTTTCAAGTAGAATAACAATATCTCAAAGTTGTATATTTAGCCCAACTGGTGCCATCTAATTATAGGGAGAAGTGGTGAAACCCTTATTGAATTGTAGAAGTCTATTTCAATAGAAAAACGAACTCCTAGTCTAACTAGGATTAGGTGGGGCGACAACCTGATCTGTCGTAATTTGATATGTCAAATTAGGCTCTCTATTACATTTACTGAGTTTATTCTCAAGCAATTTAAGTGCCTTTTCTTTACTTTTTAGTTATTTTAGATTTTGTATTAATAAATAGTTTTTGTGTGTTTTACGCTATTTTTGAGACTCAATATGGCCAAATGTGTCATCAAGAACTTAATGGTTGATTGAGTGTTGTAAGGAGCCATTAGAAGCCCAAACATGAGCAAAAACACTAGAATAGGGGTATCGCAACATCGAATCATAGAAGTCACAACACCTTCGACTGGCCCAAATTGAAGAAGAAAAGGGACCATCTATAGTGATGTCACAATACCCAACCCTGGGTATTGCAACATCCACCTGAAGCGTCCCATTTTGGAGACTATTGACGATATTATGATATTCTACCCTAGGTATCACATATCACTACTGTGTAGGGATAAAAAATGACATCAGGGGCAAGGTTTGTCCACCTAAAGCACCAACCGAAAGCCAGTGTTCAAAGGCACTTTAGGCAACATTTTGGTAAGAAATCAACTATTAAAAGCCACTATTGGATGAAGAAAAAAAAAGGGAGTTGTAGTTTAAGGTTTCTCTCTAACTTTTAGTTTAGGTTTAGGGTGGTTTTCTTCTTCATAGTTTAGGGTTTTAATCATTTGTTTGTTTCTTTATTTCCTTTGTATTTTCTTAGCTAGTTAAGTTAAATTTTACTACAGCTTAGATTTATTTACATGTTAAGGACCTTAAACTTAGTTGTAATCACTCTTTAATCTCTAGTTTAATGTTACATCAATTTTCTTTATTTTCATTTGCCAAAAATCTTAACTTTATTGCTTTTTGTTGTTTATCTTGCTGTTAGTTTACTTGTATTTACATTTCTCAAGTAAAAATTTGATCTTTCATCTTTTTATTGAGTTTTATGTTAATGGCTTCCATAGTTGTTTCTATCATGTTTGTTAGCTTTAATACGACAATGAGTAACTAAACCCTAGGTGGGTGGTTGATGGAAATGTTGTTCGGTTAATTTTTGGATGAAGGACCAAGTCGTAATAAACTAGATTAAATCAAATAAACCTCAAAACTTAGGATTGATGACCCTAAGGGAACATCTAGGCAAGTGAGGTCGAGAGGAGATCTTGTTGAGCACTAATTCATTAGTCCCGGGTTAGCCGGTGAGATCGAGAGATAAACTAGACTAATTTGTCTAAGTTGGTAAAGTTGAGACTGAGAGGTAAAAGGGAGCCAATTTAGGAGTGTGAACGATTTAGATCCCTAATTCGAGAGTTAATTAACAACATGTAAATCAACCAACCACGGTCTGTTATTGTATTTGGTAGTTTTATATTTTTCTTTATTTATAATTTAGTCATTCTTTGTTGTAGGTGATTAATTAGTTTAATTCAACTTCAATTTATGCTCCGCCGTAATATAGAAAATAATGAGTAGCTAGTTAGACTCCTTTCTTGCATACATTCTTGAATGGAAACCACTAAATCACTGACTCTCTTGTGTTCGATCCTTGGAGTACTCCAATGTTCCATTGTAACACTACAAATATTACAACTAACCTATCACACTTGCAGTAAGCTGCGATAGTTATATTTGTTTTAATGATGATTTCTCTCTTCGTTTGCGAGAACGGAGAGAGACGATCACAACCCTAGTTAAACAAACTAGGGTTAGTCGTCCATATCATTAAACATGAGAGGCTTTTGGGCCTCTCCCATATCGGGTCCAATTACAGGTTTTTCCTGGACTTTTAATCTAGTACTTTATAATTCAATCCAACTTGATATTTATTTTTCTATTTCTCAAAATAAACATCTTAAATAAATTAATTTTCTAATTAAATAATTTTCTCAACTCAATTCTAATTTCATTAAAATAATGACAATTTTATGTAAAATAATCTTTGAGAAAATATATTTAATATATTTACATTCAAGGATTTACCATGAGCAATAAATTTATTTCAATTTTTGAACTTCAATTATTTAATCACTTAATTAAATAATAATTTGAAAACCATAAATTTATTCTCTAGGTCATTTCCATTTAGAGAATACAACATTCATTTTCCAAATGCTTCACATTTCTCTAACTTTACCATTTTTATCTATTTTTATTCATTTGATTCAACACACAATTCATTTCTAATTTTAACGAGCTAGCGATGAATAGATTGGACATATGTAAATAGGGTTCAAATGAATTAAAATTAAGTTTCAGCTTTTTGCCTATTAATTCTAAACTTATTTAGTCATGAAGTCATTCCACTATAGTATGATGAATGAGCTCTCCCAAATGACATACCATTACAAAAATAACTTAATTAATGCTCATCCAATGACCTTGTCATAAGTGTGTTACCCTCATAGGATATCATTAATCTCTTTGGGATAAACCCATTATTCCAATATGATCCTATCCTATCTCACGGTAACCAATACATCTTCCTTTATGAAAAGTCAATTACTATCAAATAGTAATCAAGTCATCCATCACAAAGACGAACAACCCGTAACCATGTTTACTTTTCATCTACCATGTAATGCCAATGAGAGGATATCATTTACGAATCTTGGGCTATGAATTCTACTGTTGTGAATGACGCTACATACTGCAGAATTCGTATACCTAATGGACCAACTTTTATTTCATTATCTATTTGAGCTCAAGCTTTTACTTACATCAAAGTATCCGAATCACGCATACATAATCCATCATCCACTCAGGATTAAGGTATGTCACACTTTGCATGTCACAAGTGAATAAATTTGTAAACAGATTCAAGATCTATTCTTCTTGGGTTCAGTCCGATGTATTGTCAGTCCAGTTAATCACATTTATGTTTCTATCTTCTGGGAGTCATCCACTCCGATGCCCAAGACAATACATCTCTCCAATTGGACTTGATAGACGACATATTAGTCTTTCAATTAGTTTGCTCATTTCCGATTAGACTAAGGACGTATTTAGGTTTTTCTACTAATATAAGTTGTATTTCTGTATTATGATCTAACTACGTAATACCATATAGTATTAGTTTAAACATTAAACAACCAGTGAGGCAATATTTGCTTCTATTTTGCTTTACATGCAAAAACCACGAAATGGCAATATACAAAAATGATAAAGGATGAGAAGGATGAATGCGAAAGCGGATCGTAAGTTTGTCAAAGTCGCAGATTTGACTTAGGGCTCTAGATGTTCGGAAAGAAACTTAGATTTTTGACACAATCAAACGAAATTGAATCCAAGTCAAATAAAAAAATTAAAATAAATAACTAAAATAAAATAATAAATCAAAGATTAAGGAAGCGAATAAAGAAGATAAATGGAAAGATAGAACGTGGCGTGTAGAAGTCCTAAAAGCCTTAGAAACACAAAGAATCCACAACCCCCTTCAAGCGGCTCTAATTTCCCCTCCAAGATAGAAATCTTGGCAAGAAAAAGTTTGAAGATGATCCCCACAATCTAAGAATATTGCTAAAACTCTTCTAAAAGAAACTCAAGAGAAATTCTTTAAAAGAAAAACCCAGAGAGAATTTATTAACTCAAAAGAGAAATAAAATAATAATAATTGTCTCCATTGTGTACAATGCAAAGGCTTATATATAGGCTAGCTAAATAAATCTAAATAAAACTCTTAAGTATACTAGAACTCTAATTTAATCTAAACAAGAAGTAGTTTTAAACTAAACTTTCTTGTTAACATAAAACTCCTAAATAACTTAAAATACTTAATAATTATCAAAATTTTGGAATAAAATCATAATAAAATAATAAAATATGATAAATATAATATTGGGCTTATATATAATAAAAATTAAGCCTAAAACCCAAACCCAATATGATTGAAACTCTAATTAAAAACCCGAAACTCGTAATTTCCGTCATAATCTCGTTCAGAAATTCTACTTGCGCAGTCTTCACTAAAACGGTCATAACTTGAGCTCCCGAACTCAAAATCGAGTGATTCAAAATGCGTTTCGAAGCTAAGAGATAGATCTTCAAACACCATGAGACATCTCAATCCAAAAATGCCAGGATCCCATCCAAAAAGTCATCGCAAGTCTGCTAATTTCCCAAGCCTAAAAATTGATCGTTTTGATGATTGGAATCTAATAAATTTCACCTCATTCGTGCATGTATCATTCTCCTTTCCTCAAAAAGATTCGTCCTCAAATCTTGTTTTTGATCGAGTCCTAATTTGATTTGCTTAGCCTTTGACATTGTTGTTGGCCCTTGAGGTAGTGTGAACCCATCACATTCATGGGTTTGAAATTGTGTCTTGAGATCGCATAAAAAAGGTATTAATATAATTCATGAATAATTTAATTGACCAATCTGTTTGAAAAAAATACAAGTGTATATAGACCAAAATACTACACTTAGGGCATCAAATCCAACAGAACTTGTATTCCTCACCTAGGTTGGTACCTTCACTTTAATACCGTTAGTTTATGTTGACGTGGCATTGCTAGCCAATTCATTAATGATGCGTGTCAACCTCTCAACATGCCATGTGACAAATATAAATTTCAAAAATATAAATTAATAAAAAAATATAATTTTTCACATTGAGAATGAACCTAGACAAAAATTTATATTTTTTTATAAATTTATTTATTTTTAAAGATATTTTATTTTTTAATTTATGCTTGTTACGTGGCATATTGAAAAGCTACCACGTGTCACCACTAAATTGACTATTAGTGTCATGTCAGCTCAAATTAATGGTGTTAATGTAGAGATACCATCAACTTAAGTGACAAAATATAAATTCAAATACTAATTAGGTCCAAAAAAAATTTTAAATATTAATTAAATACTTTTAAATAAATTCAATAGACAAACTCCATATTTAACAATTTTGGATTACAATCTATTTTTGAGCAAATAATATATTGAGTCTTCTTACCAAACAAAACATGGAGTAAGTTGATTAATGGTACATTGGTTAAGTGGGGCAAATTTGTCCGAGGGAAAGAAGAAAACAAAGCAAGCTATAAATCCATGGAAAAAACAGGATCCTATGCTTATTTATATAATATTTTTGTTCATTTAGGGACCTAGTGTGGCACCGTTTTTAAGGGATATTTTAAATGAATTTGGTGTGAAAAAGTGATGTACATACCTTCCGCTTTGAGGCAAAGACAAACCTCCCAAACAATCCTTTTCTTGGGAGCTGCTGATACCATGTGAGAACGATGGCTCTGCTACTTTATTTAATATTTTGTTTATCACTTAGATTTATTTGTGGTCCAATTATTATATATATTTAATCACTTTATTCTTTTTTTTTTAAATTGACATGTAAGTTGACTTAAATTATATACTTTTCTTTAGGATGATATTTAAACTTTTTTAATAAAAAACTAAACTTAAATTATTAATTGAGTTTTTTAATATAAACATTTTCTAAATTTAAATAAAAAACTATACTTAAATTATCTATATAAACCGATTTAACACATTTTAATGAAATAAAATTCGATTACAAAATTAAAGAATTGACGCATGTATTTTGAAAAATTAATATCATAAATGAAAACTTAAACCTATAAAATAATAATAATTCACATGCATTACCTTAATAAATGCCTAAATGCTACTAAAATATCTTTAGTTCTTGGAACATTGTTTGAAACGCCTGACTTACAAATAAAAAACAAAATAGAGAAAACGAAAAGAAACTACGTTTGCATAAATAATAGAAGGTATCATTGGAAGAGGATCTAAAACGAGGTGATACATCTTAAAATATTAGAATTAATTCTACTAAAAATATGCTAAAGCACTGAAAAAATTAAATCTTTTTTTAATCTTCCTTGTATTCCTTCTTTGCTCCGCATCGTCCATGGATAGATAACATGGCAGCGTATGTGTATATATGTAGGATTGTGGCAATCAAAATTTTTTATTTCCATCTTTTATTTGTGTTGATTTATTGCCAATATTGAAAAATAGATAACACACCTGTTAAGCTAGCCTGAGCTTGGCTTTATGAATAGTGGTGCGAGTAAATCTTTCGAGATAAATTCCTTACGAAATCTCCTCAACTTGATGATTAAATAGGTCATACTCATTAATTATCACACTAGACTTTAACTATAGTGTATTATCCAAGTTGACCTAGAGCACATCATAATGCAACTCTATTTAGACCTATAATAGTGGACCACTTTCCTTGATGCATCAAGCATGACTTAACATGTGGTAACTTGAAAAAAGGGTAAAGGTATTCAGCGCTTAAAGCTTGGAACTAGAGTCAAGCCATCCTATTTCACTTCACATTTCTCTCTTATAAGATCTCTCCCTTAGTTTTAACCATCTTGCCAAATGACTCTTTACTCTATCATAAACAGGGTGAACTTTAAATCATCATCATTTATTCTTTCACATATAAATATTTTTATTTCCATGTTCATGAATATTAGTATTTATAAAGTATTTTAATTATATATAAATTTGATTCATTAAGGGTTCTGTTGCAGCCAATTAAACAATGACTAGTTTGATTTTCTCTTTGTGAGGGAGAGAAAGGTTTGACAGATAGTTTTATCAAAGGATATTGCAATTATTGAGGAAATGGTTTTACGGTGCTGACAACTATCCATGTTTTATTTTTCAATATGTTAGCATTCACAATGAAAGAGCAAACCTAACACCGCCGCCCCCCAAAAAAAAAAAAAAACAACATAAGAAAGGAGTTCAAAATAGACTTGAAAACTTTCAACCTGAAACAAAACACTAAAATTAGTCACCAAGCTTTTAGGTGTGTCAAACCATTGGATTAAGATGATGACATTAATAAATTGATATTTTCTACACCTAATTGTTAAAAAGCTTAACTTTTATAAGCCGAAAATAAGGTCCTATAGTTTGGATATATATATATATATATATATTTTACTAAACAATATAAGATTATAGCTTTTTCCATGGTGAACAAATCTGTATTGATAAGTTAAGAATATTTAAAATTGCTTCTTCTTTTTTTAAAAAAAATTGTATCAATTAGTATAGACAAAAAAGAAGAGTTAAGGAATGCAAAAATCTTGTTAATTGACGAGCAAGTAGAAAATTTTCTTTTCATGCTTCTTTATCACATTAAAATAAAACTTGTAGTGATACTTTTTAAAGGTCAGACGAAATATTTAGTTTGTACTTCAATAAAATCTTTACTAGTGTCATGAAAATTCAAGACCTACTATTTGGGAAGCTCAAGCCTATTCCCAGTGCTTCAACCAATGACAGGTAGAAATGGTTCAAGGTAATTATTTGAAAATAATATTGTCTATTTGTTATACATATTATTGAAATCAATTAAGTTAATTTTAAAATAATTTTTCTTATAAATTCTTAGAATTGTCTTGGGTCATTAGTCAAAACCCATATCAAAGTCCAAGCGGTATTTGAAGAAAGAGCTAAGTATCATACAAGGAAAAATATTGTAGCCACTAATGTTTTAGCAACATGTACCCTTGCCATGCAATTTACATATGCGCGATCTGGTTGGGAACCAAATGCTAATGGGAGAGTTCTTCGAGATGCTTTGAGTAAAGGAAATGACTTGAAATGTCTATTGGTTGTTGTTATCTTATTGATGCTAGATTCATTTATTCAAATGGTTTCTAACTCCTTTTTATGGGGCAACGATATCACTTAAACAAGTAGAGACATGGCAATCAACCCATTAACCCTGAAGAATTTTTCAACATGAAACAATTCTTTTTATAAGAATTGTAGTTGAAAGGTGTGATCTCTTAAAGATGAGGAAGTGTGTATTTAGAAGCCCATCTTCTTATCGAATTAGGACACAAAACTAAATTATCCTTGTATGTTGCATGCTTCATAATTATATTTGCAAAGAAATGTCTTATGATTCATTGGAATAAAATAATGAAGTTTTAAGTAGTGCGAAAGTTAGGGATGATACGAATGACATATTAATTTATGGAATTAAGTTTACTAATGAGTGGATCATGTGGCAACAATAACTTGCTATTGATATGTTTAATGAGCGAAAGGCTACTTAATTTAAGGAGGTGAAATAATGGAATGAACTAAACTAAATTAGTTGCAAGAATCTTTCAATAGAGGTGTAACTGATTTAAGTGAATTTTTTGTCTCTATATTTGAGATCATATTTATTGATTAATTTAATTTGTATACATAGCCATAAGAATGCAACCTCATACAATCAGTGGCGTAGCCAGGGGGGCTGGCATGGGCCTCGGCCCCCTCTAAAATGTAAAATTGCTTAAAAGGTCTTTAGAATTTTTTAAAAATTTTAAATTAATAAAGGTAAAATTACACTTCGGCCCCCCTAAAATTACAAAAATTCAATTTAATCCTTTACAAATTATAAAGATATAGACGATAAAAAATTCAAATTTTATTCGGCCCCCCTAAAAAATTGTTCTGGCTTTGCCCTTGCATACAATGTCATATTTTGAAGATTTTGGTATGAGATACGAGAAAGATTGTGTCCATGGGAAGGATGCCCAAATATCGGTTGACATTATTAAAGAGTTAGGGGAGGATGATGATTAGAGATGTTTATGGGTCGGGTTAGGTCGAGGCTCAATTCCATTTTTTTTCAAGCCTAGATTAGTTTTAGGGCTTGCTTGGCCTGTCCAAAAAGTGCATTTCACTATTAAAAAAATAAAAATATATTTTTTATAAATGATATAATATATTTTATAATTAAATTTAAATTTAAAAATATTTTTATTATTTAAATTAAATCTGGACCGAACTTATCGGGATGGGCGAGTACTCAATTTTTAGACAGGTCTAATAATAATAATGGTGAAATTGAGAATAATGGAATTGGTATCAATGTAAGAGAAATCGACTTAAATGGAACTAAAAATGTTGACATGGCAATGGATGAGGGGAATAACTAGTTAAAGTCCCCATTTGCTAATGGAAGCCATATTAAAAGAGTTGATGGAGTTGTAAAAAGATTAAAGTGTCGTAATAACATTAATTATAATCAAAAGAATGAATATTTTTATAATTTTATAATTAAAGAATGAAATAAATGATATAAATTTAGCACAACATTCATATTTTACTTTTAAAATACCAAATGTGACATTAATGACAATGATTTAAGTAGAAAATTATCAAAAGTTTATAACATTATTTTTTAAATGTATTTATAAAAAGTATTTAAGTCAAATTTTTTTCAAATAAAACTATATATAATATAAAACCAACTCTTTTGAGAGTTATTGGGGATAAATATGGGTAATTTAGGTATCAAAAGTTAGGAGTAGGAGTAATTTAGGTATTAAAAGTTAATGATAATTTAGATATTTTGAAAAAGCTAAGTAATTATTTTAATTATTATTATAGTTTAATTATTTGTGTTTTGATTTTTAAATTTGTTGGAAGTTACTTTTATAGTATTTACTAGAATTTATTGTATTTTAAATAACACATTTTATTATTAAATTATTTTATTAGCTTTTCTATTTTGTTTTTTAAAAATTAATTTTTATATAAGTGTGTGCATGCAAAAGTTAAATTGAAAATTTTTTAAGGTTGAGAATATGAATAGTTTTAAAATATATTGTTAAACATAATAATAATTTTGGGACCTAAATAAATTAATTAATGATTTAAGTTTATCATACTAAAGTATTTATTATTTTATTTTGCTTTAAAAAATTTCAAATATATATAATTTCAAATTTATGTGTCTGTAACATGGAATTAATTATATTGTAACAAGATTTTAATTTGAGATGTTTAATTTTTTAATTTCACTCAACTCGATTCGAAAAAAATTTAAATCGAGTTAGGATAATATAATATGACTCGTCAACTCAAAATATTTTCACTCGATTCAATCGTTGACCCCTAATTCAACCATAATCAAGTGATTAACTTTTTAAATTATTTATTTATATATAAATTATTATTTTATTTGAATAATAATCCCTCTTTTGTTTAGAGCTTGATTTTACAAAATACATTGTGGCATTTATTAGGGTACTCTAAATTATTAGTATAATTTATTAGAAAATACCCTTTTTTTAAATTTATGGAAAAGGACCTACTAATTAATTATTTACCGGAATGGACCATTTTCCCCAAAAGTGCATTCACGTCAGTGCAATTTCGAGGATGAAGAGAAAAGCGTCATCGAGGCGTTTTCGCCACATCGCCAGTAAATCACGTCCTTGAGGGCGCGCTTTACTGATGTGGCAAAAATGCTCCCTCAGGGACACATTTTGCTTGCTTTTCAACGGTCATTTTTTTTTACCCTTGGGCCTCCAACGGTAAAAAAAAAACTATAAAACCCCCCACCCTTTCATTTTTTCACACAAAGGTCCTTACTCAATTTTCTTTCAAATTTCTCTCAACTTTCTCTCAAATTCCTTTAAAGTTCCTATCAAATTTCAATAATCCTTTAATTTTTACAAAAACCCTGTTTAAAAGTTTTTTAAAATATTTTTTTTGTTAAATTTAAAAATATTCGATCGTTTAACAATGGTCGGAGAATTAATTCGTCTTGACAATAAACACATCTCCATCGATCAAATGACAATGGTAAGTTATAATTTTAATTTCTCAATACTATTTAATATTTTTTAGGTTTATGCAATTTTAATTAATTTTTATTTCATAATTTTTAAACAGTCTGTAGATGGGTGTTGCAATGATATATTCGCAATATGCCTGGTCTACCATCGCCGTTGATCGAGAATTACTTGCGGGAAGTGGATTTTTGGCACGTGGCCACGATAGGTCGGGGGTGTAAGTTGGACCCGAAGCTAATCAGTGCGTTGATAGAGAGGTGGAGACCCGAGACACACACTTTCCATCTTCCATGTAGAGAGTGTACTATCACTCTGGAAGACGTACATTTGCAATTGCGATTACCGGTGGATGGGTACGTAGTCATCGGTCCGCAACTTCTGGTGATTAAGGAGCCGTATGCTACAAGCTTTTGGGTGCTATTCCGGATAACATTAATCGAGATGGGCTGGTTACGAGACACATTCCTGGAGCCGGATAATGATTGAACCGAAATAGAAAGAATACGATATGCTCGGGCATACATTCTTGAGATTATTGGAGGTTATCTGATGCTGGACTTGTCACGAAACCTCGTACATTTGAGATGGCTACTGAAACTCGTTGATTTTAGAGCAGCCGGTAAATTGAGTTGGGGGTCTGCCGTGCTAGCAAAATTGTATCGGGAGATGTGCGGGCACGGGCCGAATAAAGCAAAAATTGGAGGTTACCTATCACTACTGCAATCATGGGCACGGTTTCACTTTCCATTTTTACGTCCTCTAGTGGACCACCCATATACATTCCACTCATAACGAGGTAAATTTAATATTAGATTTTACAATTATTACGTAGATTTAAAATCTAATTGTATGCTAAAAATTTATTTAATTAGGTGGAACCGTCGGCGAGTTATGTTAGAATATCTACCTCGCTTGAAGATATACGGCTTCTATTAGAGCAACGGTCGAAAGCACGAGTAAGTATTAAATAAAATATATTTTCGTAATAACATAGTCATTTCGTGTTTCATATTTTGTATTTTGTATTTGTATTTCATATTTATTTCGTATTTAGTATATAACTAATATTTTTATCATGTTAATATAGTTTGAGTGGACACCATACGAGGATCCATCAATTCGGGCAATAATTCCTGAAGAGTTCTTTCAAAATCTGAACATTTGGCATATGAAGGTGCCATTGGTCAACTATGCCATCGTGGAGATGCACCAGTTAGATTGGGTTCTGTGTCAATTTGGATTCCGACAACCGATTCATGTGGCACCTGAGGTGCTCGATGATGAGCACAAAGTCGACTTACGGCAGTTGCATACGGATTGGCCAAGATTTTGGTCAGCATATATCGAATTGTGGGAAAATCGGTATGATTATATACCTACTCAGGAACCGATCATCGTTCCTAAGTTAGAGTGCATGCTGGATTACATGCCATGGTTTAAGATCCATGGCAAGCCGTATTTATTGTCAAAAGAGGAGAGGCAACGACAACTTCGTGTACAAAGGAAATAACGGGGCCCTTTAAATCCAAGGAGAAGGGATGATGGGACGGGCCCATCAACAACGCCCACACAATCACTGGGCCTAACACTTCAGCCGACGACACCCACATCACAGCCTTTTCCGGTTATGCCAGGTGTGTATCCTAATCCTTATATGTATCTTAACCCTTATATGTTTCCTTTTCCCAGTTCAATGACAAGTTGGAATGCATGGCCCGGTTCAAGTCCGTTCTCGACGACTCCGATCGGCCAGCCGATCTGTACCACCATGGCATGAGGGATCGCACGAGGCACCGTCGAGGAGCTCTTCTTTTTACCAATCTCCTTCGCCTTATTGGAGTCAAACACCTCCACCATGGGTGATGCAAACACCTCCGTAGTTAATATTTTATCAAAGTGGGTCATCCTTCCAACACCCACAACTAGACCCCCTGCCGGAGGAACCAAAATCCCCGCCTGAGCAACCACAACCCCCGCTGGAAGCTAGAACAAAGAGGAATCCAACGCGTAACCGTTGACCACCCCTATGTGGCACTGATTTCGACCGGCACCAACATTGAATTTTTTTAATATATTTATATTAACCTTTTTATATTATTTCATTTAATAAAATAAATGTTGTATTTAATATTTCAATTGTAATTTAATTTTATATTTAAAAAATTATTTTTATTGTAATTTATTTTTTACTTTTATAAAATAAATATTATTTTTAATATTTCAATTGTAATTTAATTTTATATTCAAAAAATAAAAGTTATTTTATTTTTTATTATAATATATTTTTATTTTTATAAAATAAATGTTGTTTTAATATTTCAATTGTAATTTAATTTTTATATTTTTAAAAAATAAAATTTGTTTTATTTTTATTGTAATTTATTTTTTATTTTTATAAAATAAATGTTATTTTTAATATTTCAATTGTAATTTAATTTTATATTTTTAAAAAATAAAAGTTGTTTTTTTTTATTTTTTATAAAATAAATGTTGTTTTTAATATTTTAATTGTAATTTAATTTTTATATTTTTAATAAAATAAAATTTCTTTTATTTTTTATTTTTATAAAATAAATATTGTTTTTAATATTTCAATTGTAATTTAATTTTTATATTTTTTAAAATTAAAAGTTGTTTTTATTTTTTATTGTAATTTGTTTTTTGTTTTTTATAAAATAAATGTTGTTTTTAATATTTCAATTTTAATTTAATTTTTATATTTTTTAAAAATAAATTTTATTTTTATTTTTTTTTTTTTTATTTTTATAAAATAAAATTTTGTTTTTAATATTTCAACTGTAATTTAATTTTATATTTTATAAAATAAAAGTTGTTATTTATTTTTTATTGTAATTTATTTTTATTTTTATAAAATAAATGTTATTTTTAATATTTCAATTGTAATTTAATTATTATATTTAAAAAATAATAGTTGTTTTTTATTTTTTATTTTTATAAAATAAATGTTGTTTTTAATATTTCAATTGTAATTTAATTTTATATTTAAAAAATAAAAGTTTTTTTTATTTTTATTGTAATTTATTTTTTTATTTTTATAAAATAAATATTGTTTTTAATATTTCAATTGTAATTTATTTTTATATTTTTAATAAAATAAAAGTTGCTTTTTAGTTTTTATTGTATTTTTTTATAAAATGAAAGTTGTTTTTAATATCCTAATTGTAATTTATTTTTATATCTTTAATAAAATAAAAGTTGTTTTTAAAGGTGGAAGGATCTAAAAACTAAGAAAAGATGGATGAATTAGAATTAAATTGAATAAGTGAAAAAATATGAGTGGTTAATTTGTAATTTTATCAAGATGTGTTGATCCGATGTAGGAATTTTGAAGGATCGTAAGGGGCAAAATAATCATTTAGCAAGAAAGATAATTTTGAAGAATACTGATGATGGTGATATTTTAGATTAATTGAATAACTGTTTTTTTTTGTTTTGCAACTTAGTCCTTTTACAAAAGTTTACCATTTTTATCAAGAAATTAAAAGAATTTTCATAGCCACCAAGAGACAAAAATGATAAGGAGACTATCAACTATTCCGATTTGGACATGAGCGAGATGTATGGCCTGGGTTCCTACACCATCCGCATAACTTCCGTTGGTTGGTTGTTTCTCGGATATCCATATTGTTGCGTATTCTAGTCGAGCAAGGTCGACCCTTTGGTTTCTTGACGCAGATTTCTATCCCAGAATACTTAAATGGAGCAAGTGATATAGATGGCCACTTACGTTCATATGGGACTGGTGGAAATATGTGTCTCCACACATTGTACATGTATTCTATTTTATACACTTCGTCGACATAGCTCGTGGGATCCAGACGAAGATTCTAACAAGCCGCAATTACATGAGCGCATGGATAACAAAGTGCGTCAAATATCCCACGATCCAGTGTCTTATTTCTCAAGTGTACATGATATTGCCCGCCAATAATACCTTAGTTCGATCATCAAACTCCGTCACACGAAACCATAAGTTGTCACGATCGTGACACACTGTGTGCATGGTGTTGGCCTGTGCCTTCGCATCATTAATTTCTCGCAATACATTAGCGCACCATACATGGCCTCCCTGTATTTGGCCATTATAACTCGCAGTTCGCTCCGAAAATAGTGTCGCTAAATGAAAATATGTCACTCGTACAACCGATGTTATCGGTAAATGACACGTTCTTTTTAGAACAGAATTTATGCATTTAGCCAAGTTTGAGGTCATATCACCATATTGTACGTCGTCGTCTTATGCTTGTGTCCACTGTTCAAAAGGTATGTTGCATAGGTAATTTGCGCCTTCTTCGTTAACTGAGCGCAAACTCACCAACATCTCGTGAAAACGGTCATTATTGATCTCGTACCCTACCAATATAAGTTGATAGCTAATATTACATAACACTATTCAATTAAGAATAAATTGAATATTACAAACATAATTATATTAATAGATATTACATATTCATGTTGGTCACTTGTCGTCATTCACTTGTAGATTGATGTTGCCCGTGGTAATTGGATGCAACATGCCTTAGGCAATATCGATGGTGTGTGCGATGCTATAGGCTTCTCTGTCACTCTATTACGGCTAGTATTCCAGGGCCTCGATCCGATATAACACATATATCAGGTTGGGGGCAGACATACCTCCTTAACTTAGAAAGAAATCCCAATCATCAGCTGACTTCCCCGATGTTATTGCAAACGTAATTGGAAGGATTCTTCCACTTCATCCTGTGCCACAGCTAACAATAGTCGATACGTATATCTACCATACATAAAGGAATAGTCAATTTGTACCAATGGATTGCAGTATAAAAATGCGTCTCGGCATTGCTTAAATATCCAGAACAGACGCTTGAACACTTGGCATCCACGGAGCAATCGATCGTTGTAGTATGCAAGTACCGTTTTAAGGTCTGTTATGCTGCCTGGGACATATCTCTCCAGCACTTGACACCACTGCCACACTTCATTATATGAAGCGTCTCACCGACCATTCAACTTTTCCAACACCTTCTGCTTAGCTATCCAAGTCTTCCAATAAGAGGGCGTGTACCTCAATTGGCTACGAATATTGGCAATTAAGGCCGTCATTGAAGTCTTAGGATCCGCCTTCACCGTCGGTATTATTAAGTTAGCCAACATATCTGAATCCATATTGAGATGATCTTGTGAAACACTTGTCAACGAAGTACGTTAAATAATGCAACATTACATAATATCATTATTATTCAAAAACCTTGAACACCTAGTGATATTGTACCGACAAGACATGTATATGGACCTTTGTACTTTTTAATCTCTCACAAGCCTATCATTTTTCTCAACGAGGCCATGATTTTCATGAACATGTACCGTCTTGCACTGCACACTTGGCATCATACTTATCGAGTTTAGATTTAACCATATTGTAGTTAACCTCATTCTTGATGCTATATTGTTTCAATGAACCAAGAAAACTATCCTTGTTGGAAAACTATTTACCAACTTCTAATTCACCCGAATCCAACGACGAACTTGTACGGTCACGCCTTTTGTGTGGTAGTTCAGGAAACTCCAATGCATCTTCTTGAGATAGATCAACGTTATGCATGTGTGTTGGAGGTGAGTACGCCCTGAATCATAGATCTTCTTCTTCTTCATATGAACCCCCTTCAGCATCTTCAGGTATGGTTGAAACAGGCTCCAATTCAGAAAATAATGTAACTTCTGCACCATCAGGGCCGAGCTCTCGAGGTGGATCCATATCGGTCTCATCATCTGACCCACCATCATCTGCAATGAACGAGGTCTCCTCGCCAGTAGATGTCGTAGGGAGTACATTATCTCTTCTTAAACAACTTTCATAACGTCCCCAATCATATGTGGATTTCCAACCACTAGAAGTTGATGACGTTTCCCAATATGTATTTCTAGCATCAAACATCGAAAAAAGGATAAGCATGTTCCATCTACCAATCGAGTGTCATGCAGGGGTTGTGTTTTTCATACTACCACCAAAAACACAGGCACTTCCGTATTCTGCCTCCCACTAACAGAGTGTCGGCTTGGGGTCGCGTATTCCCCTCGAACAGCAGTAGATATTGAAGTTGAAGGAAGATCACTTGGGATGAAAATTGTATGTATACCTCAAGATAGGGTGATCCACTGGCAAGATGAGTCTCCACCATTGCCTCCAAGATTTGAGGACCTTTGATGTTAAATGAGTCATATCTCACGGGATCAACCGAATCACAAAATCTATACTTAAGAGACTGATCTTTCATTGGCGTTGTTCCGAAGATTTTACGTCTAATTCTTTTTAAGTTCATCAAATCTATGTTTCGATTAAAAACCGGTCTCATTGTGATCATGAAATCGAGCTTTAAAATTTATAAATAGAATGATCAAACACGAAACTAACTCTGACAACGACTTAAAGGTAAGTGTACCTATCCAACAGTAGTATAGCTTAGGCAAGACCGGATTATCGAACCCAAAGGAACTAAAAGTACTAATACTCACTTTCTTTTTATTATTTAGCCTAAAATATGGAGTGATTGGTTGCTTTAACTAATTTACAACTACTAAGTGAAAGACACAAAGACAAAAAGAATGAATTGGGAAATAACTTGAAGAAACTCAATTGATTACGACAATACCCTTTGGGAGAATCCACCTAGACTTCACTTGTTACTTATTACTACATCATATGGTTTCCTTACTTAGCTTGATCCGTAGGACTCCCTAACCTATATTAAACCCTCTCTCGAGGTGAATAACGTCTAATCCTAGGTTAATTAGTGAAACTCTCGTTCGCTTATAATAACCCCCTAGAATAGTAGTAAATAAATCAATGGATTCCCATATTAGGTTTCACCCTAATCCGATAAAATCTTGTAACCCTATCTCTAGGCGTTCGATCAACTCCGCTTAATTACGCTAGATCTACTCTTAAGCGGGGTTTATTCCTCCTCCACCTATGCACATCAGATTTAGATTAAGCATGCATAATTAAGAACAAACTAAGTATTATCATATAATTCGAAAATAATAACAAAATTCATCTAGGTTTCATCCCCTTCAAGTATCTGAAGGATTTAGTTCACAACTTTAAAATAAAACATCTCAAGAGAAAAGATAAAACAAAACATAAGAAATCCCTAAAACTCCCTGAAGGTATTGAAGGAGAAATCCGCCGTCTTAAGTAAAATTTCAGCTTCTTGAGATGGATCAACTGGCTATCTTCGAATGATTCCCACAAATGTGATTTTTTGGCTCGGCTCCTTGTCCTAGCTAACCACCCCCTCTCAGGATGCACTTAAAGTGTTTATATAGGCTTTCAGAATCCTTTACTTGGTCCCTAAGTGTCCTAAATTAAGTTTGCTTCCTACTTGGTGTTTGAACAGGCTTTGAAAAGTGTTTCTTTGGCTCTAAGTGTCCAAATTCGAGTGAAGTTGCTCTCTCCGTAATGAGAGGCACGGCCATGGCACATGCGTGTAAATTGTGGTTGGGCCGTGCCTTGATTCTGTCAATTTGGGCACGGCCGTGTAAATCGTGGCATGGCCGTGTCGTAGTTAATTATCGAGGCACGACCGTGTGGCTTGAAGTCTAGGCCGTGTCGATTTCTTCTTTGGCCCAAATTGGCCCGTTTTAAGCTCATTTTTTATTCTTTTCATCCTCGGGTGCTTTCTTGAGTAGAAATATGAAAAGAAAGGATTAAAAGCACCTTTTTACATAAATCAGGGCTAAATCATCCTAAAAGCATACTAAATTTGAGGTTAAAATATGTTACTTTTACGGTTTATCACGTTGTGTTCTCCTATAAAAAAACAACCCCGTTTTTGGTGTCACAAACCTCACCATTATAGTAAATAACAGCACTAATATGTTCACTCATCTTCAGTTTCTATTTTACTTTTACCTCAATTTCTATTATGCAACTTGATAATGAAATTTGACTCATTTATAGTCTAAGGACAAATAGGAACTATTGTAACAAAAGAGCGTCCACGTGGGAGCTTTTTTCAAGATTTCTCGACAAAGTGCATCCTACTTGAAGTGTTTTGGTCACTATTTGTTCAGAAACGTCTTCTCAAAATTATTTTGCCAGAGACTACTGTAGCAAAAGAGCGTCCACGTGGGAGCTTTTTTCAATACTCTTGCTGACAGTGCATCCTGCTTGAAGTGTTTTGGTCACTATTTGTTCAGAAATATTTTCTCAAAATTATTTTGCCATAGACTACTGTAGCAAAAGAGCGTTCACGTGGAAGCTTTTTTCAGTACTCTTGCTGACTGTGCATCCTACTTGAAGCGTTTTGGTCACTATTTATTTAGAAACATCTTCTCAAAATTATTTTACCATAGACTCATCAGAGTAAAAGATCGTCCACGCAGGAGTTTTTTTCAAGATTTCTGCCGATTGTGCATCCCGCTTAAAGCGTTTTGGTTACTATTTGTTCAGAAACATCTTCTCTAAATTATTTTACCAGATACTACTGTAAAAAAAACAAATAATTTGTATATTGCTGATATATTTTTTTCTAAAACCCTAAACCTAAAATTATTTTAATTAATTAACCCTAAACTTTAATTCATTAAGTTTCCTCTACAACCCCATAAACACTAAACCCTAGCACTAAAACCCTAAAAATCCTAACTCTAACCCTCAATGACACGATTTGTGCTGATGTAGCAGAAAACGCTTCCTTAGGGACGCGTTTTCCTGCTACATCTCCTGAAATCGTGCTGATGTGGACGCGCTTTTGGAGAAAATGACCCATTCCGGTAAATAATTAATTAGTAGGTCCTTTTCCGTAAATTTAAAAAAAGATATTTTTTAATAAATTACCCAAATTATCAACCATATTGTGAGTCTTGAAGTAGAGCTTTGTTCTTCTTCTTATTTAATTATTGTATTTTATCTGATTGAAGTTGATTCAACAATAAAATGAAATCTAAATGGAAAACTATAATGCCGCTTTTCAAGTGGATTTATTTTCTTCTTCTCATTTAATTCTATAGTTGTAGTTTAAATTTATAGATATTTATAGTTCATTTTCGAGGCAGGGAATGTGATATTGAATGTTTAAAATCAAATATAATATTTATAATAAATATTTCTGTCACCACCAAATTATAATTATTAACAGGAGACTTCATTTAATATACTCGTTGTGTAAAGTAAAAATAATAATAAAATATTGGGTTGTTAAATCTATATAACAGTATCCACATCCAATCTGCTACGGGGGACCCACTTCAATATATGGTGGCCCCATTTTCTTCCTTCAAAATAATCAGAGCCCAAACAGTAAAATCTAAAAAAAAACAAAACAAAACAAAGCAAAAGTTCCATTTCTCTCTCTTTCTGTGTCGTCAAATCGTTTTTGGTTTTAGGGTTTCCGATCCCTAAAAACGTTCTCATTTCACCCTTTACTCGTGGAATCCGTTCTGAAGTGCTTTCATTTCTCTTCATCTTCCTCAAGGTACTGTTTTTCTTTCTCTTAATTCAAGTTTTGGGGTTGGATTTGATAAATTGCAACACGTTTTAAAGTATGTTGGAGCTCTTAGAGTGTTTGAGTTTTGTTTTTAATTTTGTTTGTGTTTTTCGTTTTTCTTTTTCGTGTTCGGCTTTGATTGACAGTTAATAGTGTTTTTATTTTTGGTATCCTTGTTGGATCAGTGATTTTATTTTATTTTTTGTTAAGCTGGGAATGGAACAAAGTTTAGTTGCACTTGGATTTAGCTTCACTTATTTCTTAGAAAAAATTTCTGGAAGAAAAAAAGCTAATGTAAAAGAACATGAAAAATGGAGCTAACATTTGTGCTTGACTTTTAGTCTGAATCCCTTTTTGTTAACCATTTATTGTTAGTTTAAATATAGCATGTGGTCCTGTAACTAGTCATGATACATTAAAGCTGTGAAAACGGCAGTAGTCTTTAATTATTCTAGCTAATTTGGCTTCCTTCATTGTGAAATTTTAAATTTAAACATCACGAGATTCTTATGTGATTTTTTGTGCTTATATGTCAATGTAGTCATATAAACATATTAGATATAGTATATTTATATATATATATATATATATATTTCCTGAACTATTATTTTTGTGGCCTTTCTATATACTTCTTGTTTTATGGTTTTCTAATTGGATGTCTTTTTAGGTTGTTGGGATGTATGAGCTTTAGAATTGATTTAATGAAATTAAAGTGACAAGTTGCTATGAATTTGGGTCCTTGAAGTTGGTTGATACAGAAACATGAATTAGTATAAATTTTGAGGGTGATATCCGTACCTTTTCTTTTAGGATACTGTTGAGAATAATTTGTCCTGTGTAACAGTTAGATGGGTTCATATTCTGGTACTTGCGAAATAGTTGAAGCAAGCGAAGAGTCGGAACCAATACAACAATCTCGATGGCAGTACCGACCAAATTCAGGATTGGGTGCACGCGCAAAGATAGAAAGCCTAATGCGCTGAAAATGGGGTATAAGGAATCTCTAGAAGATGATATTAATCAACTTTTTGAGGCTATCAATCTGAAAGGTCCCAAAGGTTTAAGTGTTTCATGCCAAGGAGGTGCAAGCTCAAGCTCTTTAAAGAAAAATGCAATGAAGAAGCCAATTGCAGTGGGGATGCCCCGCTCTCCTAGAATTGGTGGTTCAGATTCGTTGTCTCTGAAGCAGGCACTTAGGGATCTTTGCATTTCTAAGGCATCGGAAATGGCTGCTATGAAACGGTTATCAATGTCAACTAGTTCTCCTGTGGCTTCTGAAGCCGGAAGGATAAAAAATTGGTTCAATTCAGTTGTAGTTGAAGTTGCTGGTAGATCTGGTCTTCAAAGAGATGAAAACAAGAGGGACATGGTTGAAGTATCTTTGGTGCCTGAAGAAAGCAAATCAACTTCTAGAATGACTGCTGTGTCACATGAAGCTCCCCAGAATAAGCCATTGAGCCAAAGTGCTAATTCTTCTCCTCGATTTGCTCGTGCAAGACCAGAAATTAGCACTGACAATTCTGTATCAACTCCAACTGATGTTTCTGCATCGATAGAAGTTGAAAGTCAAGCACCAAAGGCAGAGTTGCATCAGAAAGAGAAGCATTCATCTGCATCTTTTCCATCTTGTTCTTATGCTGATGATGATATGTTAGAGCCTGAAAATACTCTGCCTGGTTCAAACAAGTTGCCAGAAAGAGCATCAACGCCAAAGTCGGTACGAAAAGGCAGGTCGCAAATTGTTTCTTCTTCTAGCTCAATTAGTGGCAAAAGAGTAAGCAGGATGACAAGAAATGCACCACGGGTGGCCAAAATAGTTGTTAGGAACAAAAGTAGTTCTGGCAAGAAGAAAATAAAGCAGGGCTCCTCTTCTGCTGCTAATACTTTCAGTGAAGTAACTAGCAGCTTGGATCCCACTGCAGGTCAGTTAGTTTGTCAGAGGTGCCACTGTTCTTTGAAGAGTTCAAATAACGAATCTAATCAAGAATCTGTGAAGTTGCAGTCAGCTGGGATAAGTATTGAAGTGAGCTCAAGTCATGTGAATTCTGATGTGCGCAAACCAACATTGATGGTAAATAACTCTAACAGCTGCGTTGCTGCTGTTCCAAGGGCTAAAAAGAGCCCAAAATCAAGAGAAAAGGGACACTTCTCCCAAAGTTCCAGTAGCCTTGGTGATAGTACTAGCACAAGCCTCAGTGATGACAGCAATTTAAGTAGGTATAGCTGTAGCAACAAACCTCACATGTCAAAGGATGTGAGGTGGGCAGCCATCCGCCACATTAAGATGCAGGAAGGGGTCTTGGGGTTGCGGCATTTCAATCTTTTAAAGAAGCTTGGTTGTGGAGATATTGGGACAGTATATCTTGCTGAGCTTATTGGTACAAACTGCTTGTTTGCTATAAAAGTCATGGACAATGAATTTTTGGCAAGAAGGAAGAAATTGCCAAGGGCCCAGACAGAGAAAGAAATATTACGGATGCTTGATCACCCTTTTCTCCCTACTTTATATACCCAATTCACTTCAGATAACTTATCATGTTTAGTTATGGAGTACTGTCCTGGTGGGGACCTGCATGTCCTTCGGCAAAGGCAGCCTGGGAGATATTTTCCTGAGCCAGCAGCTAGGTAAGATGCGTAGGTGATAAGTCATTCATTCAGTTTGAGTTCATACATGGCTGGGTATGTCATGCTAGCAGGCAGAACTTTTGATTTTGCATTTTGTTCATTCACTCGGTTTGAACATCTAAAGCACAATAAGTTTAGCATTATATTACTAGCATATCCAGTTAAAGTTATGAAATGGTTCAGATGTGGCCATGATAGGTCATAGATGCTTCCACCTAATTCTCTTGGAGCTCCCTGAAATCCGAGTGAAGGATTGGAAGTGTTAAGCTTGTCTCAGAGTGACTTGTTTAAAATCGGTTTTTAGTTGTTTATGCTAGGCTCTAGCTCTGCTGTTTTGACTAGTTTTCTTTGTTGTGGTGATGGTGGTGCAGTATGATATAAAGACAAAGTGTGAGTTGAATGAGAGTGTTTCAATGCTAGTTCATTTTCTTTTTTCAGTCAATCTGACATCAATATTATCTGAACTGGTTAATATATGTTATTCTAAATGCAGGTTTTACGTAGCTGAAGTCCTGCTTGCTTTGGAGTACTTGCACATGCTTGGAGTTGTTTACCGTGATTTGAAACCAGAAAACATTCTGGTTCGAGAAGATGGCCACATAATGCTCACAGATTTTGACCTTTCACTTAGATGCGCAGTTAGTCCAACTCTCCTGAAAACTTCATCAAATTTGGATCCTGCTAGGATGTCTGGTCCGGGCACAGGATCTAGCTGCATAGAACCCTTCTGCATTGAACCATCTTGTCAAGTCACATGCTTCAGTCCTAGGTTCTTGCCTGCTGCTGCAAAAACCAAGAGGAAGGCAAAATCTGACCTTGTTGCCCAAGTCAGATCACTGCCACAGCTTGTGGCTGAGCCTACTGATGCAAGATCCAATTCCTTTGTTGGGACGCACGAGTACTTGGCTCCTGAGATCATTAAAGGAGAGGGTCATGGAGCTGCTGTTGATTGGTGGACCTTGGGTATCTTCCTTTACGAGCTTCTTTATGGTAGGACACCTTTTAAAGGTGCAGGTAATGAAGAAACGTTAACTAATGTTGTGCTAGAGAGCCTTAAGTTCCCGGACAGCCCTATTGTGAGTTTCCAGGCAAGGGATCTCATCAGAGGGCTGCTGGTGAAGGAGCCAGAGAATCGGCTGGGAACAGAGAAAGGGGCTGCAGAAATCAAGCAACATCCTTTCTTTGAAGGCTTGAATTGGGCTTTGATACGATGTGCTGTTCCACCGGAACTGCCAGAGGTGTATGAATTTGGGATTCCGAGCATGATGTCCCCGGAAGCAGAGAGCAATTATTTGGACTGTAAAGCTGCAGGAGACCACCTTGAATTTGAGCTGTTTTGATGTAAACATGTACTTTAGGAGATGGGTTTCCATAGGATACCCTTCTCCATGGCTGGCCATGAGCCATGCTTCCCTTGTTGTAATTAATAATGTAGCCCATGATGTATATTTAATTGAGAATACTTGGTAAAGCTGTCGCCAGATTTTGTCATATTATCAGACACCAAAATCTTATATTTCAACAAATTAATGTTTAGTTAGTGTAAGTTGTACATGTTCTTTCATTTTTCCCGCTAGTTGATCACCACTCCCCTAAATTCTTACTTTTTCCTTTTCTACTCCTGTTTATCGCGATGCATGCTTTTATGACTTTTAGATCGAAAGAAAAAGTGCATTTAAATGTGTTTATGTTTAAATTCATCTACTTCAACTGGTGGGTTATGTTCGTATATTCTACCATAATTTCGGTTAGTTAATATTATATGACAAAATTATTTGTGTTGTGACATGAACTATAGTTAGTTTTGATCACTCCTACTACTGCTTGCAGCACAGTTGCACCCATATCCTTCATCAACCAAATACCAGATTCCTCCCTATCTTCTCCGAATGTCGTCGTAGTCTTTTGGGTAATTATTCTTTTATTGATGAAATATTGACTTCAAAGAGGGATATATATATATATATATATTACTTTTTGCCATTGTTAAAGTTCTTTATTTTTGTACTATTTTTATTACTTCTTTTTGTTTTTCATTGAGATTTGTTTTGGTTGTTATTGTAGTGTTATATATATTTATGATTATTATTATCATTATCTATATTTAATGTCCCTTTTAACTTGATTTGATAAGTTGTTATTTTTAGCTCTAAAAAATAAAAATAAAAATAGAGAGAATATTATTAAAATGACAACCACAAATTTTCAAAAAATTAATTTTCATAAATCCTAAAACGAATATGAAATATAGTAAACATGAAAATTTGGATTCAACCTTGAAAACCTTATCTCAATTATCAAAAATAAATAAAATTGAATGATAAATCTGAAAAACATAAATAGTGAAAGATTTAATTTAATCAAATTTAAACTATTATTTTTTATTTAGATTTAATTATAAAATAATTTAACCATGATTATGATAAATATTTATACTATTAAATGACTACTATTATTATTTTTATGGTCTTGATGTTTTTCATACTTTTATATAGTTTTTGAATAAAAAATTAAAATTAATATGTCTAGTGATTGAACCCATGTTTAAGAGATTTAAAAATAAATTCTTTATCACTACAACAATAATTTTGATTAGATTTTTCTTTTAAAATAACTTTTAACATTTTCTCTCACAAAATTTGTAAATATAGATAATTCTTTATCACTATTTGTTGTTATGTGTATTCTTAAATTTTATTATAAATTTAATCACATATTTAGTTTCAAACTATATTCTAAATTTGTTGTATGTTATTCTTAAAACACATATTTGTACATTAAGTGGTACACATACACACATGTGATAAATTTCTAATATATGTAACTTGAGTAGAAGAATTTTTAAGTCTGAGCTTGGGATAACAATATATTTTCTTTTGAATCATTTGGAAGTATAGGATTTGATTACATTTTAAATCTTTTTGCATAATTATAATTTAATTTTTCATATTTTTAAATAATAAATTAAAAGTTTTAGATTTTTTTTTTGACAATTTTTAGAATTAACACAGAAGAACAAATTAAAAATTAAATTACAAATCTTATCCTAAATCAAATGTTACTCGTATTTTGAAGCGCATAAAGAAATAGATCAGACAAAGAATATAAAAGATGTAACGATGAAGCATATGAATAAGAAATTAAATAATAATCTCCTGTGAAGTAAATGTAAAAAATGGCTAACAAAACAGAAACTAAATATTCTTCCGGTTTGGTCTGGATTTCTAGGTTATGTAAAAAAAATTGTCAAAACTACTCAACTTAGATGTCTATCTAACTAAGGGGTTGTTTTATATGTTTGGGTGATTCTGGTAAATTTGATGCTTTATAATGGTGGAAATAAATTTGTCCAAAATAGCTCGTGATTTACTTGTCATTCGCATCACTACAGTGTGACTTTAGAAGAGTAGAGTAATATATTCGTACGTATTGTGCCGCTTTAACACTTGAGGTAGTGCAAGCTTTACTTTGCCAAGGGAATTGGTGTTGCCTTTGCTTTAATTATTTTTCTTTTACTTAGAAAGAGAAAAATCCAATTGAAATTGAGCTTAAATTTTTATGTAATGATGATGCAATACTCTATATTCTACAAGATGTCACATTCGTTGTCGGAGCAACTACGATCAAATCATAGTTCTATTTATATCACAAACATTCCAATATAAGTTAAACAGGTATATAAAATGATTTTTATTCATTTCTGGGTCTTATATGAACTTACAATAGCTCTAATGCTAACCCGAGATCAAATTAGGACTAAATTATAATGTTTTCAAAATTCCATATTGACGACGTGACTTGACATGCTAACTAGTCTCATCCGAACGACCCATGCTTGACGTCGCATCGTGGCATGGCGGCCTAATCTCGTCGCGACGACATACACTCGACGTCATGACATGACATCCTATTTTTGCAATTTTTAAATGAAACTTTAGCATGCACTTATCAAAAAATTACATTATGCAAAATCAAACCACAAATCCAGTCAAAACATGTAATCTCTATGCCTCCAACATAACAAAACACCTTTGACAATGGTGTACCAATGCCATGTTATCTATAAGCTAACTAACTAGTATAATTCATTCCAAACCATCAACATACATACTTATTTAACAAGGTCATTAGCAATTACAACATTTCATGCCATTTCAAACCATATTTGAATTCAGTTCCACATATTGTATTCTATTAACCAAGTTCATACATTAACTTTCTAAACCAAAAGTGTATATAAACATAGTTTTATACCAAATTTGACTCAACCTAAGTACATGTCATACTTGACACCAAAATGAAACTTAAACAAACTTTGTTGAGTCGGGGATTGCTTCTGAGATGCTGAATCAACTGCTCGAACTATTGAGAATATGCTATACTTGCGCATAAAGAAAACAAACCGTACGCCAATCAAATACTCTCAGCAGTAATTCTATGATTCAAGGCACATAATGAAAGCTTAAACATATGCAAACATTTCATTTAAACCTATAATCATATCATTCAAGTCATGTGCTATCATTTCCATATAATTTTGCATTAGACAAATTTTGTATCTATTATTGTCATAGCTACCATTATCTCATAACATACCTAAATTCATTCATGCTTCATAACATCACATAAGCATCCAAAATATACCAAATATGCTATTCATCAATTAAGATACCATTTCTACCAATTAATAGTATAACATCAACATTTATATATATTCAAATTCATACGAGCTCTTTAACTATTTCCAAGCCTATTGTATCTCTCGTTCGCATTTGGCCCCTAGGACTTGTTTTCAATTCATTTCGCATATTATCACATATTGTATCTCAATTTCATTTAACATTTCATATATCATTTAATCACTTCATGTGTTTATAACCCTATTAATCAGACACAGATTCAGAATGGATATGTGGATCCGTCACCCCGGGTTGCCCGGTAACGATGATGCTATACATGTACATATTACCATCCCGAATTGTCCGACAATGATGGTTTTCTCAATCTGGTTAATCTGTCATCCCGAGTTCCTCGGAAACAATGACTAAATGTGAACAATCTACCAACTCAAGTTGCCCGACAACGATAGTTTTCAATTAATAATATGACCCTATAACATGCCAACTATATCTGACTCATCCGAACAGCTAATAAGGTAACCAAATTTTCGATTCATTATATAAAGTTCAAATCATATTTAATCATATCCAAATAATCCATCAATCCATCAAATCATCATATAAACAACATATTTCAACTCAATTTCATATCAATTATCACATATTAATCAATTCATACAACTTTCTATTCTATTCAATTTAATCTCTGTCTCGATATTCAATCTAAACCGTAGCAGTTCAATTCAATAATCCAATAATAACTCACATGTACACCATATAATGCTAAATGACATGTACATGCAAAAAATGAGTGGTTCCCGAATCGTAAAAATACAAATCGAATTTTCAAGCTATTTGTCGACGACTTTCTATTTTCCGTTCCCTCTCGACAATTCCGAGTCAACATTAGCTAAATAAAATCATAAAACATATAACATTATCAAATTATATTCAAATCAGAACCAATCACAAATTTGAACATACTTTACAATTTATTCAATTTAGTCCCTAAATTTGAGACAAACATAAATTTCAATCTAATGGTTCAGACTGAAATTTGATTTCACAATTACTCATTAGGGATCTTCTATTTCCTATTCCTATTGAAATTTCATGATAGTTTTGCATTTTATTCAATTTAGCCTCTTATGTAAGAAACAACAATTAAACTTTACAATTTAATCTTTTTCTTAATATAAGCTTAATTTCAAGTAATTTCACACCAATTTCATCTAATTCTTAACAATTTCACATCAATTTCTTAATCTAAACTTAATTTCTAGTAATTTCACAGTAAAGCAGCAATTTAATTCACCGTTTAAGTGATTCTACAAAATTGCTATTGCGATGTTATTCCCTCAACTCTTGTAATAGGTATTCAGGGGTTGGGGGTCTGAATACCTATTCAACAACACACCGTAATACATTTTTACATTTTTGGACCAAAATAGCCCGCCTCTCTTCTTCCCAAAATTCTCCCCAGATTTCTTCCTCAACATTTATCCCCAAATCAAGCATCCATTCGCCCTTCATCTTTATCTGCCCAAATACAGTAAAGGGTACGTTTTCTTTTTTTATCTGATTCCTTTTGTAAATTTGGTTTAGGGGTTTTTTTTAAGGTTACTGTTGCCTTCTGTTTTGCTGGTGGGAGAACTGAGGTTGTGGAATCTTTTTCCGTTTGTTCAGCCTTCTTGGTACTCCCCTTTGCAGGTTTCTTTGTAGTTGTCCCTTCTAATTTTTTATTTCCAGACTCCTTTTTAGTACTGACCTTGGAATCGACATTTCCTGCAAGTTAAAAAGACAGGTTTATTTTTCAAAATCTATGCTTTTTTTCTCTTTTGTAATAGCTGTAATAATAAAGCTAAAATTTTTGTACAATTTTCAGGCTTTTGTTATTTGTAGCTTTGCTTTTATATTTGTTGGTTTAAGTTCTGGAAACTGTTTTAAGTGTTTTGAATGGTTTTTGCATAAGAACCATAGAAAATCCTAATTAATATGTGCAGCAATTATTAGTAGTTGAAGAAGCAGAGCCCCTAGGAAACTGTGAGTCTTTTTCAGATAAGCTGAATTAGGAGTTAGAGTGGTCTTGAGTAATATACCATTCATGAGTTGAAAATTGGGAATTTAGGAGTGAGATGATAGTTCTTCATGGTAAATGATTTATGGTTTTAGGAAGAACCAGATTTATGGATGTTTACTTGAATGCATGTCCCTAGTTTAATTCAAGGGCTTGGTTTTCATCTGCTGCAACATAAAGCATGGCCTCAAAAAAAGTTTAGGTTAGGAGAGGCAATTCCGGTTGCCATAGGCCTCATAGATAGATCACCCATCAAATGAGGTTGCTACCCAGAGTACTGAAATTCTAGTGCAGACCCTAAACAGTCAAATAATGAACCTTTGAAGATATATCTCGTATCCAAATTTTTGGAAGGTATGTCATAATTCATAATTGCTATACTGGATATAGGTTTTTTTTTTTTTTTTAAAAAAGTTTCATAGTTAAATCTGATTTAGAATAAGGGAGGAGAGATCATTTACCTTTTGCTAGAAATCAACATTTGCAAACCCCTGCATTACTTTGGCCTGTGTTTCCCAAAGTTACATGTGAGCTAAGGAACAAGCATCTGCCTCAGAGCTCAAGGTTCAAGTGACTCAGTTCTCCTTTAATCTCTGTAGAATGTCAAGTAAAAAACACTTCAAAACCTACATTAGCGCATGATGAAACCCAGATTTCATGTCTTTAATATTTTCTATGGTGAAGGGTTCTAAGATTCGAAATACAAATAAATTGGTGGTGACCCCTATTTGAAGTCATTAAGATTATATTGCCTGCTATCCCCTGACCATTGTCAACCAGATCACTGACATTGTGATAACAGTTAATGAGTCCCGACTTGAGAGAGCTTAACCCCAAATGATCTTACCTAAACCTTAAACAGATTACAATGCATCTTCTTCATTCGCATCCAGCATCACTGTTGCACGCTGGGCAAATAAAACTAATAAAACAGAGGAGCTGTGCCGTAAAACTCTGTAATGGACACTATTTTTTTCTTGTAAAAGCATTCTAGGAATTACCAATCTATGTCTCAATTTTTGTTCGGTTTTTTTATTGGTTATTGCATATAATATGAATTTTACATGGCGATGATGAAACAAGTTCGAAGGTGGAGAAGTTTGATGTAAGTATACTAAAACTTTTGTTCAAAGTTTGAAATTAAAATGCAAACTTACATGCATGTTTTCTCTCTTTGCTAGGTTCCATTTATTGCCATCTATCGGAAGGAGGAATGTCTGAGTCTGCTGGATGATTTTGAGCAAAATGAGGCTGAGAATGAAGATAATGATGATGTTGGACAAGCAGGGCAATTGAAGTGGCATAAGGTAAGTTTTTTATTAAATTTTTGCTTATGTGTCAAGAGTCTAGAGTGGCTCAGATGCTTTAATCAGTGGCGGAGCCATAATAATGGTCTCTATACTGTGATGTTATACTTAAAAGTGTGATTTCCAAGAACAAGTTCTATTTACTACAATATTTTCAGGTACTTTGGATTATAAAAGAATTAGGCAAAATGTGGTTGCTCCTTCAGAAGCGTAAGAGTGTGCTTCAGATGCACCAAAGGAAAATTTACAATGAGGAATGTCTGAAGATTGATAACAGTGAAAAGTATACTTTGAATAAGCAGTTATTCGAATCAAAATCAAAGTCTCTCAATGAAGCTGAAACGAAGGAAGAGATTGATGACGTGGATGCAAAGTATATTTTGAATAAGCCATTATCTGGTTTCAACATAATCTGCACTATCTATGATTTATGTTATTTGGATTCATTCGATTGTAGGTGTTGAGTAGGGTATGTATGATGTATCTAGTGTAGGTCTATTCAATATTTTTGAGATTTTTATATACAAAATTCTTAAAAGATCCATGTTTAAATGTTAATAATACTATATGCTATTTGCCCAAAAAAATGAATTTGACAAAATGAAAAAAAAATGGTTTCTCCGTAGTAGAACAATTAGTCTATCTCTCTGGCATGTAATAATTTTGAGAAAGAAAATATTGGTATAGTGATTGTTTTATTTTGTATTTACATGTACGTATCGATCCAAAGTTTTAATATTATTCCATGCTAAATTTTTTAGTAATCTTTTATTTTTCTATTTTTAATGAATTTAGGATAATTTTGTTGAAATATAATTCTGTAAGTTTTATAATTGATTGGATTTAATATATTCCTTGTATAGATATTATGTAAAGGTATTCCTTGAATAAATTCAATTTATATGGTAATACTAAAGTCATAAAGACTTGACTCTCCTAAAATGATAAATTTATTATAAAATATTTTAAATTTTATCAAATCATAAATTAATATAATAATAAAATTACAATTTGATCTCTTATAAATTATTTATTTATTTTAACCCTTAAAATAATTTTTAACTTCTATCCGCTTTTAGCTCATTAAATTGTAATGCGTTTAAAAATAATAAAGTAAATTATATATTATTTTAATAATATTATATATTATGATTTTTAATTCATATAATAATTATATTAAGATTGTTATTGAATTGTATATTAAATTATTAAATTATATTTAATAATAATTATGTTAAAATATGATTAAATTATTTATTATTATTTTTAATAAAAATATATTTAACAATAATTTTATTAAAATTTAATAACAATAACAATAATTATCTATTTAAAAAATTCTGTTAAAGGTAGTTTGGTCATTTAAGCCTTTTTTCTTATACTATTACAACTTCTATTCTATTCAACCAAATAAAAGAATGCTATTATAGCTCTATTCCATTCCATTCAACAAAACAATTGAATTACTGATTACAATTATATTTCATTACAGCTCTATTCAATTACAGCATTATTCAATTACAGTGAACCAATCGTACCCTAATAGTTTCACAAACTAGTACATGGGCTAGATAAGTCAAGTTCTCATGACTTCAAATCTACAAAAATTTCAAGAAAAGGACCTAAATGACCGAATGTTTCAAGCTTGGGAGGTTTCTTAGTTCAACAATGGTGGTCGGTTTAGATGATGAATAAATGTGTTATGTTTTCTTTTTCTTTCCACCGAAATCATCCTTCTATACATATGGCTTAATGTTTGATTAGTTTTGGTTGATTATGTTTTATTTATAATTAACCTTAATTTCACTTATTTAGTTTAATAAAATCATACCGTCCATTAATTCTTAATTTAGTATGGTCTAATTGCTATTTTAGATTTTTGTTTAATTGCAATTTAAGTCCTCAAGTCATTTTAATTAAAATTTACAACAATTAAAATTTATAATTTAGTCCTTGTGTCTTAATTAACCACAATTTCGACTAAATTGATCATCTAAATTTTAATTCATCTCTATAATAATTTTATAAATATCGTTATTTAATATTTGTGGACTCAATTTACGGAAATAAAGTCCCAAAATCGAATTTTGATACCACTAAAAATTGAATTGTTACAAATGATCTTCAACATTTTCAAAAGTACAAATATTTTCTACTTGAAATTATTGAAAAAATCCAATTGAAATGAGCATACCAACACTTTTGAAGTATTGGAGTAATATTGTGATGTTTTTGTGTTTTAGTTTTAAGTAATTTAATGGGCTGATGTTGTATTTGATCCAATTTTTCTATTGGAGTAATGTCTAATGTTGTATCTATTAGACTTTTGCTTTTATATTTAGAATTATGTTGACTTAGTTATTGAAAAGTTATATTGTTATCTTATAAAAATCATTATTACATTTTTAATTGAGTTTGAAAATGAACAAGTTTGATCAAGTATGAGTAAGAAAACTGATAATTTACCTTAATTGAGTTCAGATTGATTATATTTCGAGTTGAGTTTAAATTTAAAAATAGATGTTCAATCGAACTCGAATGGAGTATTGAACTCTGACTTTGAGCTCGACTTGATTACATCTAGGGTTGTCCACGGGTCGGGTCAGGCTGGATCAAGTAAAAATTTAGGCCTATTTTTCTAGGCTCGGGTTCGTCCCAACTTGAAAAATAGACCTAAAATTTTGCCTAAATTTGACCCGAATAAAAATGCTAAAACCCGAGGTCAACCCAATCTACTCATATTAAAAATTTTATATTATTTTATATAAAATAAATTTAAAAATATAATACATCAAATACACTAAAAACATTAAAATAAATCTTTCTCAACAAATGGAAAAAAATACTTAAATAGCATTAAGATAAAGGCAACTTAGTAAGCAAATATCTCTAAAATAGTAACAAAATTAATAATAAAACAAGAGTAATATAATATTCTAACAATAATAATAAAATTGTAGCAATATAATAGTAAAACAATGGAAAAAAAAGACAAAATGATAAAAAAATAACAAGAGTTTTTTTCTTTTACAAATTTGAGTCGGGCCGAAAAAATTTACTCAAAACCCGACTCATTTAAAAAATAGATATTAAAATTTTTACTTATATTTTTACTCAAAAACTCTCATTTTTTAAGTAGACTTTTAAGTCGGAAAATGTAAGTGTTATTACACCTCTATTTGGGAGGCTTTTGATGGTGTAGACGAAGCTTGCTTTATTGGTGCCCATTGAGTTATATTGGTACTGAATAGTGTAGTAGGTTAGTAGCTGACTTCAAATGCAGTGCTTAGGTCTGTTTGGAACATGATTTGATTAAACAAGATTGGGTGGCGGAAGTAGTGCACTGTGCATACATGTAGAGAGCGTAATTATGCAGCCATCCTCCGGGGAGTTCAAGTTTTCAGCCATCCTCATCATGATGAAAGCATCAAAACAGTCCTTAATCTTTTTTATATAATTTCATCTCTGACATTTAGGATGGCTAATAAGAGGTTTAGCCACTGCCCTCTACGTCGTTGGATGTAGATGAGTTGATATGTAACTGACATTAGCTTTGACTTGTAAGAAAGGGGTTGGGATGGGTTGGCATCATTTCCTATTTCCTATTTCTGATTCACAAATGACAAACCAATACACGTGTTCACGGGATATTCCTCAATATCGGCGTCCCTAGTGCTTTCTCACCTGCCCCCCATTCATGCTTTTCCACCGCTTTTATTCTTATTATTATGTTAAATTCTAATTAGCCCACAATTTGGAGTCTCTCCTTCAATCTATTTTAATCATCAATTATATTCTCATCTTTTTTTTTCTAAACAAAAATCTAGGTCTATTAATTCGGGTTTGGCAACTTTGCCCACCCTTTCTTCATTTTCTCTAATATTAATTTAGCCATTAAATTTCATATTTAACAGATGGATTATACCTATTCAAATGATGATAATTAATGTACGAAAAATAATTGATTATATCCTAATCTACTTAATTTAGTTCAATTCCTTGATTAATATAGTTATGATTTGTAAATTTATAAAAAATAATAGTATTATCAAGTTATATTTACAAGGATCGAACCATCAACGAACATTTTATATGCAAGTTAGTTTTATTTTTTCATTAATTTAAACATCAAAAAGCCTCATTATAAATCAAAATGACATCTTATTTGGGGAAATAGATTGCCAATTTTTCTCTAGTTTGACATTGGTTAACTATATTCTGGGGGTTTTAATAATCGGCCAAGTTGGCTCCAACATTTCTACCCAATTAATATTACAATCTAGCTTGTGCATAATTACTAGCTTTATTGACCCATTTTTATTCCTACTGTCGACTACCTTTATTGACCATGGAAATGAGTGATTAGTGTATCAAATATAAAATTATAATTAATTAAATGGAATTATATTTAAAAAGAAATTGGCATTTCAAAGGCTATTGGTATAATTTCTAAAATCTAGTCAACAAAAATTGTTCTTGAAATTAATGTTAGCGACAAAGTTAAATGGGATATATTATTATTATCATAAAACTAACTAATTATAATATTGATATTTCTAATCATATAAAACTTACAATCACATTCAATTATTATATTTACATATTATTGAATAATTGAATTTTCTTTTCTTTTATGAAAATAAAATAAATACAAACACAATTAATCTAAGTTTTCAAAGAAAGATCTTTCTTTTCATAATCCAATAATTGAATTATCAAATAAATAACCTAAACTGTTTTTGGAGTTTGGACAATTCTCCACAATTACAATCAAATGTTAGGCGATTCTTTTAATGCAAGTATAAAAACCCTTTACAAAAAATCAATTAAGTCCCACATCTAATTGAATTTTTGTCCTTAATAAAAATTTAATTAAGATCATTCTTTAACCCTTTTCATTTTGGACGACGTTTACCATTAAAATTAATTAATTGACTAATTAAATGATGATATGTGACTACCCTTGATTTAATATTTTATTTTTAATAATAAAAATTATAAAAATCTAAAATAATCATTAAAAAATTTTGAAAATTTTATTAAAAACATTAACAAAATTATAAAAAAACTTAAATTTGTTTAAAACTAATAAAAACTATATAAAAAGCATTTATTGCATTATCATTTTAGAAATTAAACCTCTAAATTTAAAATAAACATGTTGCATTGAATCAACTATTGAATAATGAGAATAGTTATAAGATTGGTTAATGTTATCACATGTTGAATCAAATTTTCTCGACCTTCCAAAGATAAAACAATAAATACATGACCTTCTCCTTTTATTAATAATTTATTGTTTTAATTTTAATTTTTTTCCAATTTTTACATACAGTAATTTAGACCTTGAAATTTTAAAATTATTTGCTAAGTATTACATGCTATAAAGTATTTTCATATGCTTAGATACTTTAAAGCTGAAATTTCCTTATTCAACCATTGCAAATATTAGTATATGTCAGCATAAAATATTTTGATGACTATTTTTATGACTTTTATAAGTTTTTGTGATTTTTATCAAATATATAAACTTTATATTTTTTTCATGAATCTTTATAATGTTTTATAAATTTTATTAGTTTATATAATTTTTAAAATATTTTATAATTTTTATTTAAAAAAGAAAAGTGATTAACACATGCCATCATTTGATTGGTTCGTTAGTTAATTTTAATGGTCAAACATAGTAAAAATAAAAAAATTAATTGGGTGCAAATTAAGTTAAAGAAGTTAATTGAATCTTTTATTTTTCTTAAGTTACAACATACAATCAACAATTATTATCATGATTAATTACTATTAACACAAAACTTAATAACTAAATTAACAAATTAATTTATTTGGACATAGTTTATTTATACTATTATATAAGCTTTTGACCGAGTTAGTTTAACGAGTCAATCGGACACCAACTCGGTTAGAAATATTATAGAAATGTCATTTCTTAATTAAGGGATATCTATATGATCCGATTAATTGCGTAAAAATAAGTTATATTATTTGAGAGTATTTTAGTTTTTTACATTAAAAAACTAGTAAAGATAATATATATAATGAGGTTTGAACCAAAGTCAATTGCATTTATAAGACTTTTAATTTACCACTCAACTAAAACATTATTTCAATATTTTTATATATTTCAATTTTATTATGTGTACTTTATTACATCAATCGATTACATATATTAATAATATATTTGATTGAATTGATGATATATGTTAAGTTGTCACCAACTCATCACACTTTAATAAATAAATTAATCTAATATTTTTATTTTAATATTATAAATATTTCATATATTATTTATTAATTAATTTCAAGCGAATGATAAAATTTTTGGGGTGTTAAGTCAAAACGGTGGTAAAATTGAATTTATGGTTGCACACATTCTCATACATTTATAAATCTGGCAATCATATCTGACAGCTAAATTTCCCACTTGCACCTCTAAAAAAATTGAAATATTATCAAGGTTGGATGTTAAGTCAAAGTCACCCTTTTAACCCATATTTTATGATATAATAATATGTTTATTTATTTTATTAATAAAAAGGAAATTAAAAATGACATAACCCGATCACCTTCACCATCTAGGTTTCTATAAGAGGAAAAAGAAATGGGAAACACCAGCCTTTTTTAAGTTTTATGTTTTTCTCATATAATATGCATGCATACATCTTCTATCACATTATTCCTTTAATTTGTGTCTAAATTGATACATACATAAATTATACTAATTTTTAAATTAGTATTTATTTTTGTAACAAGGCTACTTAAACTATACCTTATTATCTAAATTACCTAGCTGTTAAAAAAATTTCTTAGCCCATCATTTCGTGTGAAGAAAATTTATAACTAAAAGAAATTTTTTAAAAAAGTTAAATATTATTTCCTTAAGTATTAAAAAACGCTTATAAACATTTTTATCTATTTTATTCTTCACCCAAGAACTTTAGTGACGAAAAATTCAAGAACTCGTCGAAAACTCATCTAAACTAAATTTTCAACAAACGAAGCCCAAATTATAGCGAGCTTCTTTTCCTTTTTAAACTTGAATTTCGATTCTTTTCTCACTCAATTCAAAATCTATTTATTGTTTTTCTTAAAATAACTTTTTTCCGTTTCTTATATACTTTGGATAAAATAGTTAATGTTTGATGAACTTCTATAACGAAAAACCTCAGATAAATCATAAAATCTAAACACAAAGAAGAAACTACGTAAGAAAAAAATGTAAGAGGATTGAAAAAAATTCCATAACAGTTAAGAAAAAGGGAAATTATTTGATACATTGTCAGTGAATTTTTTAGACTCTGCAAGTAAAGTTAGAAGGTTGACAAGTGTTGTAATAGCCCAAATTTCAGTGATATCAGAAATAGTAATTTGAGAACACCAAATCTGACAAATGAACTCGTAAGTTATATTATTTAATGTTTACAAGTCAAATGTAGCTTTTAAAAGATTTTTGAAATAGTAGATTTTGTTTTATAAAGATTTATTTGATCAAGAAATCGAGAAAAAGAGGTATCGAGATATCGGTATTATAAACCGAGTCATAAATATTTTTATGAATATTTACGGAATGTTAATAAGTTAGTACTAAAATTTAGTTAGAAAATTTTGACGTTTGGGTGGTTAATTAAAGAAAAAGGACTAAATTGAAAAAGGTGTAAAAGTTGCTAGAAGGATTAAATAGCTTAATTGTCAAATGAGGAAGGACCTAAAGTGAAAATAAGCCCAAAAGAGATATTTTGGTGCGGCAATAGCAGAGAAAAATCAGGAAATGGGTGAAATAAGGGCAAAATTGGAAAATTGCCAAAATTAGCTAAATAAAAATGGGACCAAATTAGAATATCTAGAATTCTCTTCATTTCTCTTCATTTTCATCAGCTGAAAAACAGCCATGGAAGAGGGTTCAAGCTGGTTTTCATACTCTGGCTTCATGTAAGTTTAATTCTTGCTTTCTCCTTGAAATTTCTATGTTTTTGAACTTTTACAATTGGATCCAACTTAGTATGTCATTAGTTTTTGATTCTATGGCTAATTTTTAAAGTAGCTATGGATGGGTGATGGAATAATAAGATGAATAAATATATAATTGAAGCTTTAATTTTGATATATGATGATTTTATCAAGTAAAATTGACGGAAATTGGTTTTAGGACCTAATTGTGAACGAGTTAAAATTAAGGCCTAGTGTTAAATTCTGATTTTCAAAGGTTATGAAGTAGTTTAAAATGATAGAGAAAAGTATTAAATGAGAAAATTAGCTCAATTGAGGGGTTAATTGAGCAAGGACTGAATTGTATGAATTGTGGAATTTGGGACAAAATAGAAATCAACATGTTACACTAAAACAGTTTTGGACAACAGCAGTTGTCGAAATTTGAAAAATCACCAAAAATGGTAGAAATTGAATTAGAAGTTGAGTGAGATATAGAATTAAAGCTTGTTGAGTCTATTTTCATATAAAAGAAACAGAAAAAGCAAAAGAAGTCTACATATTGAGATATTTAAAGTTTTGTAATACTGGTTTAGAATAACTTCGTGATCCCCTGTTCTTACTTTATAAATTCACTAAAATTTGTACAAAAATAATTATGAGTTATAATTTATATGTTTGTATTCCTTAGTGAGCCTATTTTCATTAGAAATAATCTGAAACACTATATGAAAATTGTACAATGAGATAATTGATTTTTAGTGAAGAGAGGTCAGAGCCGCCGGACTGTGTAACAGGGGAGAACTTAACTAATAAACTGTACTAATTGGCCACACCAAAAATTCTGGAAAAATTATAGTAAGAATATATGTGAGTCTAGTTTCAAATAAAATTAACGGATCTTAATTTGGAGTTTTGTATATTAAGATATAAATAATTTAGTGACTGTGACTCAAGTAGACAGCTTGAATATTCACATAAGTAAATAGTAAAAATTATAGATAATGTTACTTACAAGTGTGTTGTTTATACTAAGGATGTGGATGGAGAGAGGAGGAGAAAAAATAATATATGAACGACTTGTGTATAAATTGATCACATGCTCGATTATAATTGATAAATGTTGAATTAGAAATGATATAATGTTTTATATGGAATATTTATTATGAAATTATGATTATCGTTATAATACAAAAATTAAACTTGTGAGTTTAAATGGATAAATTTTAGTGATCATTTGTTAATTTTGTGAACTTCATGATGTGTTATTTCATATGTATTGATGATAAAATCGTGAATAATGTAAAATCATGAAAATTGAATAAATGATCAAAATTGAGCACTTCACTTCAAGAATAAGATGAATTGATTTGAAAAGACCATGGTTGAACCATGGCAACAAGTGATAAGTGATAGCTTCGGCTACACTTATCTGATCAAGGACAAGAGAAAGTGATAAGTGATAGCTTCGGCTACACTTATCTGATCAAGCACAAGAGAAAGTGATAAGTGATAGTTTCGGCTACGCTTATCTGATCAAGGACAAGTGAAAGTGAAAAGTGGTAGCTCCGGCTACCTGATCAGTGAAAAGTGGTAGCTCCGGCTACCTGATAAGTGAAAAATGGTAGCTCCGGCTACCTGATCAGTGAATAGTGGTAGCTCCGGCGACAAGTGACAAGTGATTTCCGTGTAAGACCATATCTGGGATATGGCATCGGTGTGATATGTGTTTAAGATGTAAGACCATAGCTGGGCTATGGCATTCTAGTGAAAAGTGATGAATTGACGGATAAGTCCATGGTTACACCATGGCATAATGATAGTGAAGATGTAAGACCATGACTGAGCTATGAAAAGACCATAGCTATGTTATGGCATCAGTGATTATCAGTGAAATTCAATGCATACCGGTGCAGACCAATTCCGTAAGACGTTCACCAATTTGACGAAGTTTGGTAAGTGTTACATAGAATTATATGATATAAGGAAATATGAGTTGATGAGACATGAGCATAGAACTTGGTTGATGAATGAGTTCATTGGTGATTATATATTTTGTACACCCTTGAGTGTATTATCCGTATGAATTGGTATATCTTGTATGTGTTATTTGAGTTCATAATGTGAAAAGTAAATGTATGTGGAAATTTGAGATGATGATATCGGTATATGGAATCTATTGGTGGATACGTACATCTAAATTTATATGATAGATTTTAGTGAACATTGAAATTGGACTCAATAAGTGATTTGTCAATTTAAATTGTGATTGGCAGGAGGAGTTAGTGAATTGTATGTCTATGAATTGTTACATGTTTTTGTCTGAAATACGAGGAAATGATGGTACTTGATACATGGAAATATGAGATTGTGATATATATATATAAAACATGGAATATGTTTGATAAATATGTTTATTCATAATTATAGAAATGTACATCTCAAGTGTACTATTTGTGTAAAGATAATGATTTCAAATTATCTGAAAGTGTTTTGTATTCTTTGATAATGCCTAATAGCCTTGTTTCGACAACGGATACGGGTTGGGGGTGTTACATTTAGTGGTATCAGAGCTATGGTTTAGTCGATTCTCGGACTAACATAGCGTGTGCAAGAGTCTATCTATACATGCCATATGTGAACTATGATAGTGTGATATCTCCCGGCTCTAACAAAATTGTTTTGTTAAGACAAATATGACTTCCAACCGAGCTATTGTTGATAATGCTAAAAAAAAAAATGATATTGAGATGATTGAAATGTGCTTATGATGTGTTGAAATGTGGAAAGGTATGAATAGAAGTTCATGATATGCATGTGTTAATGTGCTTAATGAGATAACCATAAGTCGGGAAATGTGGAAAAGTGAAATGAAACGAAAGTCTATGTTGTGATAAGCTCATCCATGTATGTTGGTATTCATATGATGTTATGTGCCTAACATGCTTTATTAAGTGAGTGTTATGAGTAAATTTACTCAAAATTCATGAAATGTATGTTTAAGTACACTTGTTTGAAGAAGATAATCGAAAAGTTCGCGTAACATGACTTAAGTACGAAAATTTGCTTAGAGTGAATTATGTGATTATGATGATATTACGTTGATGATAAATGCTAAGTCATATGTGTGTAATTATAAGAGTCAAGTTAGAGGCTTTACGACCTCGCCCCCTTACCAGTGTTGCTTTATGATGACAGTCGCAAGAATTATGTTGAATAAGTTTATAAGTGGGAAACTAAAGAGTTCAGTAGTGAAATAATTAGTAAAGCAAAAAAAAAAAAAAAAGAGTTGAGTATAGTGCGACAAATGAACTCAATTTTAGAAGAAATATCAGATTATTTTAAAGATTACACAAATTATGCAATGTCACGGATAAAGAAGAAGCTAGTCTTGACTATTCGACTCAATTGAGTATGAAGTCTAAAGTATGTGTTTGCTGAGATTTTTCCCGAATTGATTTTCATTAGTGAATGGAATGATGCGAAGTACATGATGACAAAATTAGTTAGAGAAATAATAATTGAGTAGTAAAGATATTAGTGTGTGATAGTTATAGTTGAGATGAATGTGATGATCTTTCTGGGTATTCTATATATATTCTTTTATCCTCAGATATATGTGTGTGATTGTTCAGCTCTAATGGAGTTCTTATGTTATGAGAATGCTGGCTAACTATGATGTTAGACGAAAGCCTTGTTGGTCGGGTCGGTTTATGATCGGTATTTATTTATCTCTTCGGAATTCTATTTTATTATGTTAGAATAAAGTCGATGGTAAAAATTTATGTTGGACTATTCTTCCGTTTTTACTGGATATTATTCTGTCTTATATATAAATATTTAGAAATATATTATCTCTGTTATGATGGAAGTCCAGAGTCGGTAAGTAGTGTTTTTCTTCTGCCTTTCTCTGATGAATCATCAGTAGATTTATTATTTTTATGAGTTATGTTCTCGGATTTCCGGTATGATATTGTATCTTGAATTTCCTTACCTTGGTTTTCCTATCATTCATTCTTCGTAAATTATTAATCGTGGCTTATCTTTAAAGTGTGTTCTTCAGCTTGTCATAACTATGCATGATATGATTAAGCTTTTGGTTTGATCATAGAAACGTGGTGATTTTGGTATCTAGATTTCTCTAATTTTTGTGTAAGGAATTGACATCGGAAAAGGTATAAGTAGTGAAAAATATTTGAACCTCTCCACTGAAGGAATTTTCGAGGACGAAAATTCTTAAAGAGGGGGAGAATTGTAATAGCCTAAATTTCAGTGATATCAGAAATAGTGATTCGAGAACACAAAATCTGACAAATGTACTCGTAAGTTATATTATTTAATGTTTACAAGCCAAATGTAGCTTTTAAAAGATTTTTGAAATAGTAGATTTCGTTTTATAAAGATTTATTTGATCAAGAAATCGAGAAAAAGAGGTATCGAGATATCGGTATTATAAACTGAGTCATAAATATTTTTATGAATATTTACGGAATGTTAATAAGTTAGTACTAAAATTTCGTTAGAAAATTTTGACGTTTGGGTGGTTAATTAAAGAAAAAGGACTAAATTGAAAAAGGTGTAAAAGTTGCTAGAAGGATTAAATAGCTTAATTGTCAAATGAGGAAGGACCTAAAGTGAAAATAAGCCCAAAGGAGATATTTTGGGCGGCAATAGCAGAGAAAAATCAGGAAATGGGTGAAATAAGGGCAAAATTGGAAAATTGTCAAAATTAGCTAAATAAAAATGGAACCAAATTGGAATATCTAGAATTCTCTTCATTTCTCTTCATTTTCATTAGCTGAAAAACAGCCATGGAAGAGGGTTCAAGCTGGTTTTCATACTCTGGCTTCATGTAAGTTTAATTCTTGCTTTCTCCTTGAAATTTCTATGTTTTTGAACTTTTATAATTGGGTCCAACTTAGTATGTCATTAGTTTTTGATTCTATGGCTAATTTTTAAAGTTTCTATGGATGAGTGATGGAATAATAAGATGAATAAATATATAATTGAAGCTTTAATTTTGATATATGATGATTTTATCAAGTAAAATTGATTTGAAATTGGTTTTAGGACCTAATTGTGAAAGAGTTAAAATTAAGGCCTAGTGTTAAAATTCTGATTTTCAAAGGTTATGAAGTAGTTTAAAATGATAGAGAAAAGTATTAAATGAGAAAATTAGCTCAATTGAGGGGTTAATTGAGCAAGGACTGAATTGTATGAATTGTGGAATTTGGGACAAAATAGAAATCAACATGTTACACTAAAACAGTTTTGGACAGCAGCAGTTGTCTAAATTTGAAAAATCACCAAAAATGGTAGAAATTGAATTAGAAGTTGAGTGAGATATAAAATTAAAGCTTTTTGAGTCTATTTTCATATAAAAGAAACAAAAAAGCAAAGAAAGTCTACATATTGAGATATTTAAAGTTTTGTAATACTGGTTTAGAATAACTTCGTGATCCCCTGTTCTTACTTTATAAATTCACTAAAATTTGTACAAAAATAATTATGAGTTATAATTTATATTTTTGTATTCCTTAGTGAGCCTATTTTCATTAGAAATAATCTGAAACACTATATGAAAATTGTACAATGAGATAATTGATTTTTAGTGAAGAGAGGTCAGAGCCGCCAGACTGTGTAATAGGGGAGAACTTAACTAATAAACTGTACTAATTGGCCACACCAAAAATTCTGGAAAAATTATAGTAAGAAGATATGTGAGTCTAGTTTCAAAGAAAATTAACGGATCTTAATTTGGAGTTCTGTATATTAAGATATAAATAATTTAGTGACTGTGACTCAATTAGACAGCTTGAATATTCACATAAGTAAATAGTGAAAATTATAGATAATGTTACTTACAAGTGTGTTGTTTATACTAAGGATGTGGATGGAGAGGAGGAGGAGAAAAAATAATATATGAACGACTTGTGTATAAATTGATCACATGCTCGATTATAATTGATAAATGTTGAATTAGAAATGATATAATGTTTTATTTGGAATATTTATTATGAAATTATGATTATCGTTATAATACAAAAATTGAACTTGTGAGTTTAAATGGATAAATTTTAGTGATCATTTGTTAATTTTGTGAACTTCATGATGTGTTATTTCATATGTATTGATGATAAAATCGTGAATAATGTAAAATCATGAAAATTGAATAAATGATCAAAATTGAGCACTTCACTTCAGTAACAAGATGAATTGACGGAAAAGACCATGGTTGAACCATGGCAACAAGTGATAAGTGATAGCTTCGGCTACACTTATCTGATCAAGGACAAGAGAAAGTGATAAGTGATAGCTTCGGCTACACTTATCTGATCAAGCACAAGAGAAAGTGATAAGTGATAGTTTCGGCTATGCTTATCTGATCAAGGACAAGTGAAAGTGAAAAGTGGTAGCTCCGGCCACCGATAAGTGAAAATGGTAGCTCTGCCACCGATCGATGAATAGTGGTAGCTCTGGCTACAAGTGACAAGTGATTTCGTGTAAGACCATATCCGGATATGGCATCGGTGTGATATGTGTTTAAGATGTAAGACCATAGTCGGGCTATGGCATTCTAGTGAAAAGTGATGAATTGACGGATAAGTCCATGGTTACACCATGGCATAATGATGGTGAAGATGTAAGACCATGGTGAGCTATGAAAAGACCATAGCTATGTTATGGCATCGTGATTATCGTGAAATTCAATGCATACCGGTCTGAGACCAATTCAGTAAGACGCTCACCAATTTGACGAAATTTGGTAAGTGTTACATAGAATTATATGATATAAGGAAATATGAGTTGATGAGACATAAGCATAGAACTTGGTTGATGAATGAGTTCATTGGTGATTATATATTTGTACACCCTTGAGTGTATTATCCGTATGAATTGGTATATCTTGTATGTGTTATTTGAGTTCATAATGTGAAAAGTAAATGTATGTGGAAATTTGAGATGATGATATCGGTATATGGAATCTATTGGTGGATACGTACATCTAAATTTATATGGTAGATTTTAGTGAACATTGAAATTGGACTCAATAAATGATTTGTCAATTTAAATTGTGATTAAGGGAGGAGTTAGTGAATTGTATGTCTATGAATTGTTACATGTTTTTGTCAAATACGAGGAAATGATGGTACTTGATACATGGAAATATGAGATTGTGATATATATATATATATATATATATATATAAAACATGGAATATGTTTGATAAATGTGTTTATTCATAATTATAGAAATGTGTCGTAACCATTTTTGATGAAACAGTAAACGACACGGTCGACTCGATTTTTGAAAAAAAAAAGTAAAGGAAGGGAGTCGCCACCGATCTTTATTTGGTGTGATCGGATCACCTTTGTTTTAATAAAACATTTAATTTACTAAAACAGTGCTTTTTGATCCACGAACTTTGAGAAAACGGGTTCGGAATTCGATTACGTGGGAGGAAGGATCAGCACCCCCGACACGCCCAAAATTGGTACCAAACTGATTGATTGATGTCCTTTTTATTGAAAACTTTGAAAGGGTTCGAAAATACAACGCTTTTTATTTTCAAAATTTGATGGGATTGAAAGGGACGTTAAGACTCTCTTATTTTCAGAGAGATAAAGCATCATGTCCAGTGAGTTAGGGCGCAATACTTTAGACTCCCGAAACTAAACTCGTCTTTTAAAACTCGATTTTCATTTTTGAAGAGGATCTTCCGTTATTCGTCAAATGAGAAATCGGAACCCAGTAAGTTAGGGTTCGATTTCTCGAGATTTCAAATACGGAAGATTGCCTCTATTTTTGGGAAAAAGAAGCTTATCTCAAAATATCTAGATGTCGAGTCCAGTAAGTTAGGGCGCGACATTTCGAATTTTCGAGATTAAATATTTTGTTTTAAAATTTAAATTACGATTTCAGAAGAGATATCCCGTTGCTTAGCTTAAACGAGAAAAATCGGAACCCAGTAAGTTAGGGCTCGATTCACTCGAATTACTAATACGGAATGATTATTTGAAAAACAAACTTGATAACTCGAGCAAAGGTTAATGCAACACAATTCGATAAATGGGATAAAAATCATAATGTCTAAGAGTAAAAAAGGTGGTAATAAAATAATATTAGTGACGTTAATAAGAAGAAAAAATAATGATAAAATGAAGGCAATTAACAAAATATATACATATAAAAATAATATAATAATAGTAATAGTAATAATAAATACAAAAACAATATAATAATAATGTTAAAATAAAATGATAAATAATGATGATATGATAATATTTAAAACAATAATATCAAATAAGAGTAATAAACATAATAATAGTAATATAGTATTAAACCAAGAAAATAAATATAAATATAAGTAGTAATAATAATAGAAATATCAATAATGATGTTAGAGAAATAATAATGATATTAATAATAAAATAATTATAATGGTAAATAATAATAATAATAATAATAATAATAATAAAAATAAAATTAGTGAGACAAAATAACAATAAAACATGTACATAAAAATATAATAATGGAAATAAAATGGTATAATAACAAAAAGACTAAAAGATTGCAAAATAATTAAAATAGGATTAAATTGCATTTAAAATTAAGTTTTGGGGGCCAATTCGGAATAAAATAAAAGAAAAAGGACCTATTTATACGCGCAAAAGGGGTGGAGGGACCAAAAGGGTAATTTTTCCATAAGTTTAAATGCGGCGTCTAAGGGGGGACCAGATTGAAAACCGGATCAAATGTGCGGTCTAGATTCTAAAACAAAAAAATTTAATTGAAAACAATAAAAATGCGGAAGGGCTAAAAGTGCAATTAGCCCTTCCCTTCAAAAACACGCGGATCTTTCTTTGGAGCGGGCCGGGTTCGGTCGATGTGCAAAACGACGTCGTTTTGGTGCTTGAGAGGCCTGCCCAAAACGACGTCGTTTTGGAGGCCTATTTAAGGCGCCAATCTCACAAAAAAATCATTTTTTCCCTTTCTTTTTAAAAAAAATCAGTTTCCCTTTTTTTTTCTCTGCGGTGGGGTGAGCGATGGGATTCCGGCTAGTGGGTCAGCTGCTCGTCATCGCTTGGCAGCCGTGAGTTCTGGCCACCGCCCACGATGGCCGGAAAGGTAAATTTTTATTTTTTATTTTTATTTTATCTTTTTTCCTTTTAGACTATATATTTTAATACTATAGTTATGCATAAGTTTATCAAAAAGAAGAAAAAAAGGAAATAACTTTCAAAAATAAGAAAAGAAAAAATAAACCTTTGGCCTCTGCTTTTTTCGATTTTAATGAATCTTTATTTTTTCTTCTTGTGTTTGGATCACGCTTTTGTGCCTTGAAATTTCTTTTTGGTTTGTATTGATGTTGAAAAAAGGTCCCTTTACATTATTGCATTCGGTTTTATAACCGATATAGAAAAAAAACAAAAGAAACAAAGGCCTTGTTTCACTGACATCATCCCTCTTTTCTTTTGCGTGTTTGCAGTGGTGGGAGCGTGGTGGAGCAAAGTGACGGATGGTCAGTGTCAGCGTAAGGCATGAGAGGCGTGTGGGGGGCGAGTTAGAAGTCGAGGTCGAGGCAAAGGGCTAGGGTTTTTTTTGTTTTTTTTTTTGTTTTTTGATTTGTTTAATGGGCTGGGGTAGTTGGGCTAGGGTTATTTTGGGTTGTAAAATTTGGATTTTTATTTTGTTTTGTTTTGTTTGTTGGGCCCGGGCAATTTGGGCCATCTACAGCTGCCCCTCTTTGCTCATTGTCGTGCAACGGGAATAGAGCAAAGACATAAAGAGGGACCAAATTTGCCCGGTTTTGCTAAGTCCTAACTTCTTTGGTGCTTCTTCTTCATGTAGCCTCATTCCAGCTCTACCGCATCTTGTTATTTCAATCTACTCCACCGCTATGTGGCTTCAATTTGCTCTTGTCATGACTCCAATGGGATGTGACTTGTTTTATTTTAGATTGTTCATTGCATCTCCGAGAGATGAGGTCTTTGGTCTTCACCTATCCCACTTCTAGTTAAGGCAATAGACTAAAGCTTAACCATGCTCCCTACGGGTTAGGGACAGGAATTACAATTTTTTGACCTATTCCACTGCTGGTCAGGGACATAGGACGGTGGCCTAAATCATGTTCCCTACTGGTTTAGAGAGCCATGATTTGCCTTCGATCTTGCCCCACCACCGATCGGAGCGACAAGATCTACAATTTTTGACCTATTCCACCACCGGTCGTGGCAATAGGACAGTGGCTTAAATTGTGTTCCCCACTGGTTAGGGAGCCATGATTTGCCTTCGATCTTGCTCCACTACTGGTCAGAGTAACAAGATCTACAATTTTTGACCTATTCCACTGCTGGTCAGTGGCAATAGGACAATCTTCAACCTATTCCACCACTGGTTGATGGCAATAGGACAATCTTCATCCTATTCCATCACTGGTTGATGGTAATAGGACAATCTTCAACCTATTCCACTGCTGGTCAGTGGCAATAAGGTAAACTTATTCCATCGCTGGTCGGTGGCAATAAGATAATCTTCAACTTATTCCATCGCCGGTCGGTGGCAATAAGACAATCTTCCACCTATTCCACTGTTGGTCAGTGGCGATAGGACCACCATTCCACCGCTGGTCGATGGTAATAGGATAATCTTCGATTGTGTTGCTACACCGTCCTCTAGGGACATATCCTGTAGACTCGATTTTATATGTTTGTGTTTATGCCAAATGGTGAGGATGCTATGGTCAGAATGACTCGAATGCTCCTAACTAATGGATGACCAGAATGTCATGAGAATGATGATTTTTCGTTAAGATGCAATGATTGTAATAAATCGGATGCTCCTAACTAAATGATATTACAGAGGACATTTGCATGAATGCAGGATGTCATGAGAATGATTTATTTTTTTCTTTAAAAAAAAGCTTAGGGCTGTAATTGCTCGTTCACTCGTCGAGGTTACGGCACAGACACAATATTTCGTCTGGTACCTATGTCAGAGAATCTGGGGAGATAGTCATGATTTTAGACTCCTCTTCCTTGAACGTTTCCAACCCCTAATTGTGGTGGTTACTAAACAACAGTCTTGTTTCAGGTTCCTATACTGTTTAGAGGGTTCCAGAGTAATAGGCGGGACTCGCTTTATGGAAATGGAAGCATTATGGGTCAATGGGTCGTTATTTCAATTGCAAACATCTCAAAGATTTAAAATAACAATGGAATTTATAAAGAATGGAATTGGATTAAATCAACAAAAGTAAACATTATTGGAGTACAAAAAAATGGGTAAAAAGAAAAAGTAGGTGCCCAGATATCGCACTGGCTTCACCAACGGATCCTTCCAAGATCATTTGATGAATAGACGTTGGGAGATCTGCGTTGCTTTGTAGATGTTCCAGATGTAACATTCCTCCTTTTGCTAATTCGGGGAAAAGATTGTCACATACCTTTTTTTCGTGCTAATTTGAGCCGCCTTATCAAGTTTTCGACTCAAGGCCCTTTGGTCTCAAAGCGCCTTTACGGGTTTTTCGCCTCTCCGTTATTTTTTTTTTGTAAAGCGCTTTATGGGTTTTTACTTTAGCCTTTCCTTCTTCAAGCGTAATACTCTTAACGAATCAATTTATGGATTGGGTAGATTTTTCCCATCCATCTCAACCAAGATTAGTGCCCTCCGAGAAAGCCTTTTCACCACATAAGGTCCTTCCCAATTTGGCATCCATTTCCTCTAAAATCCTTTTTATGGGAGAATCTTTTCAAAACTAAGTCTCCTCGTGGAATTCTCTTGGACGACTTTCTTGTTGTATGCTCGCATCATTCGCTTTTGGTACATCCGACCATGACGGATAGCTTTCACCTCTTTTCTTCGATCGATTCAATTGATCATATCGAGCTTGGATCCATTTCGCTCATCTAATTTCAATTCGGACAATACTCGGGGACGAAATTTCAACTTCGATGGGTAAAATCGCCTCCATTCCGTAAACCAATGAGAAAGGAGTTGCCCCGGTGGATGTTCGATTGACATTCGATAGGCGAAAAGGGCAAATGGTAACTTCTCGCCAATCTTTATAAGTCTCACCATCTTTCCTATTATCCTCTTGATGTTCTTATTGGTCGCTTCAATCGCACTGCTCATCTTTGGGCGACACGGTGATTTAATTGTGATGTCCGATCTTAAATTGCCTACGACTTCGTGATCATGTCGTTATTCAAGTTTAACGATTATCGATATGATCCTCTCGTGCATTCCATATCGACATATGATTTCCTTTTTAGGAACTTGTCAATCGATGATTTTGTCACATTGGCATATGAAGTGGCCTCCACCCATTTAGTGAAGTAATCAATTACCACGAAGATGAACCGATGTCTATTGGAAGCTTTTGGTGAGATTGGTCAATGACGTCCATGCCCCACATAGAAAACGGCCATGGGGAGGCCATAACATGTAAAGGTGAGGGTGGTACATGAATTTTGTCCCCATAAATTTGGCACTTATGACATTTCTTAGCATAATCAATGCAATCCCTTTCCATGGTAGACCAATAATACCGAATCTCATGATTTGTCTTGCCATTGCGAACCCATTGGCATGTGTTCCACAGACACCCTCATGGACTTCTTCTAAGATCTCGCTAGCCTCTGCCGCCATCCACACATCTCAATAGCACTTGATCCTTTCTTCTTTGTACAGATCTCTCCGCTCTAAGACATAGTCGCAAGCTAGTCTTCTCAACGCCCTTTTGTCATTTTCGCTGTTCGATCGGGTATTTATAATCTTTCACGTATTGTAGTATATCGTGATACCATGGGTGATCATTTTGCTCCTCTTCTTCCATGTTGTAGCAATGGGCTGGGGCCTCATAAATGCTCATTTGTATAGGCCTCATATCCTCCTTGTTGTTTGCTTGTACCATAGAAGCCAATGTGGCTAGAGCATCAGCCATCTGATTTTCGTCCCTTGGTAGATAACTGAAAGTGATGTCATCGAACTCTTTGATTAGTTCTTGGACCAATCTTTTGTATTCACCAATTTGGGATCTCTCGCCTCCCATGCTCCTTTAAGTTGATAAATCACCGGTCAGAGTCTCCGATACTTCAAAGACCTTAATTTTACGTTCTATAGCAAGACGGATACCCATGATACAAGCTTCATATTCTTCCATATTGTTTGTACAATCAAAATCCAGCTTACAAGTAAATGGGTAATGATCTCCGTTTGGGGACACCAGAACTGCCCCAATTCCATTGCCCATAGCGTTCGATGCCCCGTCGAAGTTCAGTTTCCAAGGACAACCTCCCGGGGTACCTTCATCAGTGGTTGCTACGTACATTAGGTCTTCATTAGGGAAATCAAAGTCCAGGGGCTCATAATCTCAAAGTCCAGAAAATCCGCTATTGCACTCCCTTTTATCTCTTTCTGGTTCACATAAACTATGTCAAACTCAGAAAGTAAGATTTGCCATCGGGCCATCCGTCCATTCAAAGTAGTCGACTCCATTAGGTATTTCAGTGGGTCTAGCTTCGAGATGAGCCAGGTCCTATGATACAACATGTACTGCCTTAATCTCCGAGTTGTCCAGACCAAGGCACAACATATTTTCTCAATCGGTGAGTACCTTGTTTCACACTCGTGAACTTTTGCTAAGGTAGTATATTGCTTTTCTTTCTTTCCCGACTCATCATGCCGCCGAGCACACATCCCATTGAATTATCAAGCACCGTCAAATAGAGGATCAAAGGCTTCTCCGGATTAGGCGGTGTCAATACCGGAGGATTGGATGTATTGCTTTACTTTGTCGAAGGTCTTCGACATTCCTTGTCTCACACACCGGATTGTGTTTTTAAGAAGACGAATATGGGGTCACATTTCTCGGTCGGGCCAGAGATGAACCGAGCAATGTAATTTAATCTTCCTAAGAAACCTCGAACTTCTTTTTGCATGCGAAGTGAGGCAATTCTTGTATAGCCTTGACTTTGTCTAGGTCAACCTCAATCCCTTTTTCACTGACTATAAATCCTAGCAATTTCCCTGACCTAGCTGCGAAGGTACACTTTGCCGGGTTAAGCTTCAGTTGGACTTTTCTCAACCTCAAAAATAATTTCCTTAAGACTTGGATATGCTCCTTTTCGGTCCGAGACTTGGCAATCATATCATCGACGTAAACCTCAATTTCCTTGTGCATCATGTCATGGAATAGGGTCACCATGGCTCTCTGATATGTTGCTCTCGCATTCTTCAACCCAAATGGCGTTACCTTATAGCAAAAGGTTCCCCACATGGTTATGAATGTGGTTTTATTCATGTCTTCGTGAAGCATCTTTATCCGGTTATATCCCGAGAAGCCATCCATGAATGAGAACAATGAATAACTCGTCAGATTATCCACCAAGGTATCGATATGAGGTAATGAAGTTGTCCTTGCTAGCCTTATTTAGATCTCAGAGCCCACACACATTCGTACTTTTCCATCTTTCTTAGAGACGGGACGATATTGGCTACCCATTCGAGTACTTAACCACTTGCAAGAACCCGCGTCAAATTGCTTCTTTACCTCCTCTTTATTTTCAAGAAACGTCTCGCCTCATCCTCCAAAGTTTCGTTGGACCTGGCTTGTATTCTTCTTTTATGGGCAAACGTGTACCACGATATCAAGCTTAACCCGGCATGTCTTGATATGACCATGCGAAGACATCCTTGAATTCTTGGAGTAACTCAATGAGGTATTGCTTTGTCTCTGCGGTGATACTAGCTCCAATCTTCACTTCTTTCTTTTCTTGCCCATTTCCTAGATTCACTATTTCCACTGATTCTTTGTGAGGTATGATTTGTTTCTCCTCTTGTTCTACCATCCTTAACAGTTCAGAGCTAAGTCACGACCTCGGCCATCTCCAAAATCCTCAAAATCTTCCGCACCCATATCTTGCTCAAAAGGACATTCTGAAATCATCAGTAGCATTAATCAAATCATTGATATTTGGGGACCTGTTATGGAGATGAATAAAGGCTCATAGAATCACAGAATCTAGGCATGATAAATGAAGAATAGAAATGTTTAGAAGAATATCTTAAAGAAAGAATAATGAATGAATGAAATGAGAATAAAAGAAAATTTGCTCAAAAGATGGCGGAGATGTATTTCATTGAAAATAACGATGTCTTATACAAAATCATGTTTCACAAAAGGGGTTCTTATTGCTTCTAGACTTAAAGCAATAAGTGTGTTCGAGTATTACTCGAATGAGTTCTAAAGGCTATAGGAATCTCCTCCACATCCAATTGTTTAGAACGCTACCCTACCATAAGGCGGATGCCATTCGATTTTCTTCCTCAATTTCCCTCGATATAGCGTTGACATGCACGATTTCTTCATTTTGTGTTTCTCGTCCCGGATGGATAACCCCTCCTGATATAAAGGTCTCACAAATATGAGGAATTATCATCGGTTCCCATTTAATCTCATTTCCACCCAAACGAGCTTTCCTTCTTTCTTGCTTCTTTTTTATCTCTTTCTTCCTTTGCTTGGCATTCGGTTTGAATCCTAAGCCAAAGAGGTCTCTTTTTTCTTTCAATCTCGGGACTTCGATTCCTCCTTGGAGATACCTTCCTAGTCCATTCCCGGGTACGGCCCCATTTTTGACCATTAATTGTAAACCCATTCTTATGGTTTTGGATAATTGAGGCACTGAGATCTTGTTTCCCTCAGCGACGAATGTTGCGTTGATAAATTCCAAAGAACGGAAGGAACACTCAGCTACTTCATCGTTGGCTTCTAGATAGGGTGCACTATTTGTTACAGTTGCAATGATGTCCTCTTCAGCATTTATGGTCACTAGACGGCCCTCTGAGATTAACTTTAACTTTTGGTGTAACGATGAGGGCACTGCTCCTGCCGAGTGTATCCAAGGTCTCCCCAGCAAGCAGTTATAAGACGGCTGGATATCCATCACGATAAAGTCCACCTCATATGTGCCTGGTCCGATTAAAAGAGGTACTTCAATCCTTCCCATGACTTTCTTCTCGGTTCCATCGAATGCCCTTACTACGTTGTGGCAGGCCTTCATGTGAGAACTATCAACAGGTAATCGATTCAGTGTCGATAGTGGTAGAACATTGAGCGCTGATCCATTGTCGACTAGTACCCCTGGTAATGTGTATCCTTTGCACCGCGTGGTAATGTAGAAAGCCTTGATGGAACCCGTACCTCCCGGAGGAATCTCATCATCGTTAAAGAAAATGAAGTTATCAAGACTTATGTTGCTAACCAGCGATCCAAATTTTGTTAATCTGTTATATCATTTGCAACATAAGTTTCATTCAATACTTTCATCAACAGACATTACGGTGCTTCAGAGCTTAATAGTAAATCTAGCACCGATATACGAGCCGATCGCTTATGTAATGCTTCTACGACAATCGTATTCACTATGCTTCAAAACTTTAAGAATTCCCTAGCTTCTTCCTCCTTCACCGCTCATTTATATGTGTCTCTTGCTTGGTCCCTTTTTCTTTCTTTTGTTCGCCCATCAAATTTTTCCCTTTTGAGTGCTCCGTTCTTGTGTTTGATGTGTCGTAGCACTTTTCATCGTCGATATAGGAGCCTTCCTCTTGGTTTTCTTTTGTAGTGTTGGGCTAATCTCCTTCTCAAGAATCGTCACATTGCGCTTATAGTTCAGGGACCTTCCGCCATCCTTATATGAAAAGGTCGCAGGTTTTGGATCACGATATTAGGATATTCTGGCTCCCTTTTGTGGACGGACCCCTTTTCGTGAATTGTCACGTTGCGCTTATAACCCCGAGTCTTTTGGTTGTCTTCGATAAAAAGCGGTAGGCTTTGAATCACGATTTTGGATTTATTTTTACTCCACGCCTTTGATCGTGAGATGGTGACTAAAGGATAGCTCGCCTCCGAGGCTTTTTCGCTAACTCATCCTCCAACGTGCAGATGTTTCCCCTTTCCTACTTTCATTTCTTTCAAAGAATTCTAACTCTTTATTGTTCATCGTCAGTATCAAAGATTCGAACTCGGTGCAACTTTGGATTTCATGCCCTTCCAAGTTATGAAATTCACGATTTCTTTCAAGGCTTCTTCATGTTTTCCCTTGGACATGTCACAACCAATCCCTTTTATCATTTCCTTCGCACTGTTTCATTGGGGTTTCACATCGAAATATCCTCTTAACTCTTCTTATCGCATCTTCGCCATCATGTTGACCCGTGATTAGGTAGCGGGTGCCCTTGCAAGAGGTGTCATCGACTTCTATAACGCCCATCCGGATGAGTCTTTCCACTAGTTTTTAAAAGCGAGATGTTGTTTCATAGAATGCCTCACGATTCGCGTGGTATTCGTGACTGCGCTCGTGATCATACCACTTAGGTACGGGTCGCAAGGGTTTTAAGTAATGGGGAGACAAAAGGCCAAATAATTTCGTACATTTCCTTGTATGGACTGGATAGGCGTGAATTGAATTTTCTCCGTATTTTGCCTTGTGTTGGACTCGTCTAAAGGGGCTCTGATGATCGGGGGTCACAGTCTTTGGCTGGCTCACAGTAATAGGCTTTGAATAACTTTTACCTATGTTGTTTATGTTATTCTCCCTCTTCTTCGGGACCATCTTTCTAGCACTTTCTCCAATCTCTATTTTACCACTTCGATCGCATTCTCGATCATTTCCGACAAAGACAATATCGTAAAAACTTTTAGTGGCACTTCCAAGCATGTGATTAATGAAGGAGCTTTCAACGTATTGACAAACAAAGATGGTTGTCTCTTTTCTAGAGCGGTGGTGAACTTGTGGCTACTTCCTCCACCGTGGGCATATTGCCTAAAACTTTCGCTTGGCTTTTCTTCCATATTTTGGAGCGTGATTCGATCAGGAGCTATATCGGTTACGTGCCCGTATTATTTTAGGAAGGCCTGTGCTAGGTCCTTCCACGACTTGATCTGGGTACGGCTGAGCTGATTGTACTATTTGGCCGCGGCCCCGGCCAAACTATCCTGAAAATAATGAATAAACAGTTGATCGTTGTTAACATATCCCGCCATCCGTCGACAGAACATTGTGATGTGCGCTTCAGGGCAACTGGTCCCATTGTATTTTTTAAAATCTGGGGTCTTGAACTTTGGCGGAAGTACGAGGTCTGAGATTAGGCTCAAGTCTTTAGCGTCTACCCCGTAGCGATGGTCAGCAGTCTCTATTTCCTTAAACTTTTCTTCTAACCATTTGCAACGATCCTTGAACTGCTTTGAAGATTCTTCTCTCGCCCCTATTTTCTCTATCAAATCTAAATCAAGTACAACAGATTAGCGGGTTATTTCCTAGATCCCGAACCCGGGAGCACCTTCGCTATCCTCATCGACCGGAGGCATTGGACCTTTCCTTTGTCTATTATCGCATTCATCATCTGGCCATCTGCTATCATGTTTCTCCGAGCCTCAAAGATTTGGTCCTTCATTTCTTCTGGAGTTTCATCATTTGCTCCTCTGATCGTTTTGCATTTCCTCCGAAATTGTTCAAATCTTTGATCCATTTTCTTTGTCTTAGCACGAGTCCCGTAGTAATGTTCGCCCCTGATTTCCTCTTTCTTCTCTTATTTCTCTCGTTAATCTTAACCAATTAGGCTTCTTTTTATAAATTTTAATGTATGTAATATGATGCAATGCAAATGCATGAATGCGGAAGAAGACATCGATTCTCGATCAACTTCATTTTAGAAAACTTTATTAGAAGGCAAAACCCTTTACATAAAGTAGATTACAAATATGTTCTCGCCTAAGACCTAAGGTTTTGATTTTTCCAAGCGGGGAGATTAGCTCTTCATCATGACCCTAGTAGTAGCCCATATCTCATGCCCAATATGTCACCTCCTCACCCAAAGTCCTGAGGTGATCACTACTTCTCGAATCTGGATTATTGCTTCACCCATGAGGTAGTCCCGACTTCGAACTTGCTCGCAAGAATGGCGGAGCTCCTCCTCCCAACGGCTTTCTCTCGTTTCCAGAAGCTCAATCCAGAGCTCGTTACTATGTAATGCCGATTCCAACTCTTCAACCCTACCTTTCATTTCCTCTATTCTGTTCAGGTTTGTCTTTAGTTGGCTTTCCGAGTCTCGACTTCGATAGCGATGTAGAGATCGCCCAAACTCAGCTATTCTAGCTTCTAATCCCTTTTTCTCTTTTTGGTCTTCGTCTCCGCCTTCTCTAAGTCTTCCTTCTGCTCAGATTTCATGAAACTTCTTCTCTCAACTGCTAACTTTGGCTCTTTCCTCTCGGACCTCTTGCGCCCTTTCTCAAGTTTTCCCTAATCCGCATTTTTTATCGTTAAGCGCATCCTCTTGTACTCGCTTTCAAGTTATCCGGTCTTTTCTACTTTCTATTTTTCCTTTCGAAGTTTCTCACTCGATTTTTGACCGTCCACTTCTAATTGGAGGAGCATCTTTTCTTCCTCCAACCTTTCTATCCTTTTCCCGAGTTCGAGCTCATCCGCTCAAAATCTTGCTTCACAATCTCTAATTGATGGGACCACTGCATGCATTCTTCTCTTGATCGGGCGCCTTCTAGATTTGGCTCAGGAATGTTATCATTGACTCTCCTAGCCCTCCATTCAAGGTATTCCGGGGTCGTCCTCGGGCCTGTAGATAATCTTCTCATTCTGTGAATCTGATTTCAGGCACTAGAAATCTCTTTAACCCTTTTCTTATAGCTTCCCCCTTCATATGAGAACTCGCATTGAGCTAGCCCGTATGTTGTTGGTACAAACTGTCTTGAACTATACTTGTCTTAGGACCAAAGAAAGGCGCGGCAAGTGGCACCCCAAATTCTAATAGGGAACCCGGTCAAAGCTTCCAGAATGATAAAGGATCCCGCGGGAATTATCCAGGAGCCTTCCACTCGATGTTGTCCTCTTGAAGGTTTTGAAAGAGCGCAATCCAATTTTCTTGAACACATCCTCTCTTCTAGGCGAAGTTGCTATCTCTTCTAGCAGGAGTACTTTTCCGACATGAACCGCAAGACACTTTTCTATTTTCCAAAAGTGACTATGGAACCAAGCCAATAACAATGCAAGACATCCAATAAACCCGCTTTCACCTCTTCTCCGACATGCGGTCAAGGATCTGAATGTTTCGGCTAAGATGGCGAGGTGAAGGTGTGACCCTTTGTCCAATCGGTGAATAGATCAACAACCTGTTTCATCAATGTGCCTTAAAACTTTCGGAAGATTACGGTAGTAAATACACAAGGCCAAGATGTCTATCTTTTTCTTCAGACGGATGCGCCAGATCAGTCTCTCAAATATATCCAGGTATGCATTTACCTCGCCTTCTTCTCGCATTCTAGTCGAGACCTCTGTTCGCTCATTCGGTGATATTCATCAACTTCTTCAAGGTTGGGCCATTAACCGCCTTGGAATAAGCTTTGTCAACTTGAATTCTTGGGCAATGTAGCAAGGTCGATACTCTTCTCTGTGGGAACTAGATCCACTTTCCGAAGGAGAAGCAGCTATAAGGGCATTCGAATCGGGTCATTGCTCGAAACAGGTGCTTGTCTATTTTGACCTCAAGCAGGTAAGGCAGGTCGCCGTAAGTACCATAGAACATCTACTTCGCTTCATCATCCCACTGAGTCCAAATTTCTCTCAACTTCTGGAGCTCGTTCTGCGTGACATCGATATTGATGAAGTTCCGTAGCTCAGACACATACCCTTCGACTAAGCTATCTCCTTTTCTATTTGGCATTGCTCGACCATATGCGACTGACCGCATTGTCTTCTACTTTATCAAGGAATTCGCTTCCATAACCACTTCCCAACTTAAACGGACCTCAATCGATGTCTCTTTAAAATATGAAATGATATGCACAAAAGAAAGAAACACAAAAGTTAGTACCATGGAATATAAAGCAAGTAAAATAAGCAAACGCCTATCTGGGTGACCACTAAGGTTTGCCATGGCTCTACCTAAGGTGGGCTCTTAGGGTTTGCTATATGCGGCTTAGTTCTAAAGTTTGAGGTACCCGAACCAGTAGATTCCTCGATCCTCACCCATTATAGGCTCATACGGACCGAAGTTTGGTTCAGGGAATACATTTTCCTATGGCCATGCGAAGTGAAAACTTCACGGAGACATAGGTACGGATGTATTCAAAGCGATCCACTAGCCCATGCGGAGGTGAAAACCTCACGAAGGCATAGCTTCGCTCCCACTTAAAGGTGTGACCACAACGGTCATGCAATGCAATGCCAAAGTATTTACGAGGCTAATATTGAAGGTGCATTAAAAGAAGCATGATTTTTCCAAAACCATTTTAATTAAAAGGACAAAAATCAATCAAAAAAATCATTTTTTCCCTTTTTTTTTAAAAAAATCAATTTTTCCCTTTTTTTTTCTCTGCAGGTGGGGTGAGCCAATGGGGATTTCGGCGAGTGGGCCGCCGTTCGTCGTCGCCGGCGCCGGAGCTCCGGCCACCGCCCACGGTGGCCGGAAAGGTAAATTTTTTATTTTTTTTATTTTTTATTTTATCTTTTTTTCCCTTTTAGACTATATATTTTTAATACTATAGTTATGCATAAGTTTACTGAAAAAGAAGAAAAAAGGAAATAACTTTCGAAAAATAAAAAGAAAAAATAGACCTTTGGCCTCTGCTTCTTTTCGATTTTAATGAATCTTTCGCTTTTTCTTCTTGTGTTTGGATCTCATTGCTTTTGTGCCTTGAAATTTCTTTTTGGTTTGTATTGATGTTGAAAAAAGGTCCCTTTACATTATTGCATTCGGTTTTATAACCGATATGGAAGAAAAAACAAAAGAAAGCAAAGTGCCCTTGTTTCTCGCGATATTCTCATTCCCTCTTTTCTTTTGCGTGTTTGCAGGTGGTGGGAGCGTGGTGGAGCAGTGACGGATGGTCAGTGTCAGCGCGTGCAGAGAGGCGGTGGGGCGAGTGTAAGTCGAGGTCGAGGCAAAGGGCTAGGGTTTTTTTGTTTTTTTTGTTTTCTGATTTGTTTAATGGGCTGGGGTAGTTGGGCTAGGGTTATTTTGGGTTGTAAAATTTGGATTTTTATTTTGTTTTGTTTTGTTTGTTGGGCCCGGGCAATTTGGGCCGTCTACAAAATGTACATCTCAAGTGTACCATTTGTGTAAAGATAATGATTTCAAATTATCTGAAAGTGTTTTGTATTCTTTGATAATGCCTCATAACCTTGTTTTGGCAACGAATACGGGTTGGGGGTATTACAAGTGTATTCTAAGAGTGTAGTAAAATATTAAAAAAAATAAATATAAAAAAAAGACATGTGTCAATTTTTTAAAATTATTTGTGGAATAAAAAAGTACACTATTAGTGTACCAAACACTCACACTAAAAAAAGTCTTTGTCGAAACCATTTTTTTGAAAACAAGGATCGACTAGGGTTTTGAAAACGAAAATAAAATGAGAGTCGCCACCGATCTTTATTAGGCGTGATCGAATCACCTTTGTTTTAATAAAACGTTTTGGTTTACTAAAACGGTGTTTTTGGTCTATGAAATTCAAGAAAACGGGTTCGGGAGTCGGTTACGTGTGAGGAAGGATTAGCACCCTCGTTACGCCCAAAATTAGTATCGAATTGATTAATTAGTATCTTAATGTTGAAAGTTGAAAACCGGGAATGAATTTAAAATACGATCCTTTTTATTAATCTTAAAAAAACCAATGCTTGAATTAAATCAAAACGATATTGCTAAAGATTTCCTCATCTCGAGATATCGGAGTATCGCATCCCGTAAGTTAGGACGCGATACCTAGAACACTCAAGCGCAAGTTTGTCTTTAATTTTAATTAAAGTTTTATGTATTTTGAAATTTAAAAGGATATTTGGCAATTTAGGTTGAACGAGAAAACCGGAACCTCGTAAGTTAGGGCACAGTTTCTCAAATTTCCAAAAAGCGAAATATTGCCTTATTAAGAAAAAACTTCCTTTTCAAAATATAGTGAGTACGATATTTAACAACGTGCATTTATTTTGTTTAGAGTAAAATCAATCAATTTAAGTTGGATAAATGCATTGGGTTAATTTATGAAACGATAACATGAAGCAACAATATGGTAATGAGCATGGAACAATAATACATTAATAAAACATTATACAAGTGAACAACAATTATATGAAAATACTGAATAAGCAATTATAATACATACAAGGATAATATTCTCACAACATACACCATTTAAATACTAGCATTAATAATCAAAGAACAATAAAATAAATAACATAAAATAAATATATAATACATAAAATAATTTAAAATAAATAACAAAACAATTTTAAGCAAGTAATACATAATAAAAGGCTTAAAGTAAATAATATATAAAGCAATTTAAAAATAATATAAAAGGTTTAAAATAAATAATAGATAAAATCTGAAATGAATAAATAAATAACAAAATAAAAAAGGGTTAAAATCCAACAGGTTAGGGACTAAATCAGAATAGAAATAAAATTAAGGATTTGAATTTTAAAAAATAAAAAATAAAATAAAACAAATTAGGGCCCGATTGGACGCGCAGGAAAACAAAGAGGACCGAATGGGCAAATATCCCTGGCCTCTGTGCACTGCGTTTTGCGCAGGACTAAATTAGAACAAAAGAAAATATATTGGGGCATTTTTTTAAAAAAATGAATTAAAAAAGTGAAAAATGCGGAAGGGTCTAGTGCACAAATAGACCATGCGCAAAAACACGCGGATCCTTTGCCTTGGGTCGGGTCGGATTTTGGGTCTTAAACGAAATGGCGTCGTTTTGGTAGTGGAGCTTAAGTCCAAAACGGTGCCCTTTTAAACCCTATATAAATAGCCCAAATTAGAAAAAAAAAATTCCCAATGCATTTTAAAAAAATTCTGAGAAAGCTCTCAAATTCTCTCCCTTGCCCTCTTGTCCGGTCACTAGACCACCGTCGTGCGCGGTGGTCGAAAGGAAAAGGCACCTTTCTAACCCCTTTTTAAAGCGCGCTCAAAGGCCAGGCCTTCTCAATCCGAGAGGCTGAAGAAAATGGTCCCTTGCCCGCGTTTTAAGCCCGATTCTGACAATAGAGGGGGATCTCCGACGACGGGACCGTGAGCCGAATCGGGTAGATTCTCTTTCCTTTTCCTTTTTATTTTGTAGGTAAAAATAAATAATATAATATAATAAAACCTAAAAATAAAAATAAATAGAAATATCAAACGAATATCACCTTCTAAAAAATTATAAGTTCAAATCTTTGATTTTTTTTATATTCAATCTTTCGAAAAAAATACAAAGATACTGTTTGTGGCTTTTATAGCCAAACTACAAGGCTGTTTGTTTCTATTTTTTGTCTTTTTCTCTGTTGTTTTTACTGCTTGTTGATTTTGTGTTGTCGCTGTTGCGTGTTTTCTTCCCTTTTGCAAGTGGTCAGAGCGCAGTGGAGAGCAGAGGATAGGTGCGCAGAGGGCGCCTGCCAGTGGTCAGAAGACCTAGGTGCGGCGCACCTAGGGTTTGTTTTTGGTTTTTTTTTTTATTAGTATGGGCCAGGGCTGGTTGGGCCATATTGGGCTAGGATAATTTTGTTGGGCTGCCTGATTTAGTTGGGTTTAGGGTTTAATTTTTTTATTTGGTTTTGTTTGGGCCCCGGACAGAAATTGGGTTGTACAGTCTTTAAAAGAGAAGAAAAAATCATGGAGAGGTGGAGTGTATAAAAAAAAAGTTGAAAAGTTTTAATTTAATTAAAGAAAAACCACCTATTGAGTTCTTTAGATTCCACAAGTGAGTTAAAGGTTTACATATGTCTTGTAGGGTTTATTTAAAAATTTTAAAAATGAAATAAAATCTCTTTCGGATCTAGATTTTGTCATCGAAAACTGGGTTCATGAGTTTTTCTACGAGTTCTTGAATTTTCTATTACCGAAATTCTTTGGTGAAGAACAAAAGAGATGATATGTTCATAAGTTTGTTTGTTTTTTAAAATGCTTAAGGTTATATATATATTTTGTGGGGGGTTAGTTAAAAATTACCAAGCATCACAAAATGATTGGCTAAGATATTTTTTGAACAACTGGGTAATTTGGATAACATAATATAGCTTACCACTTTGGGTAACAAAGTATGGTTTAGGTGCCACTTCTGATTAAAAAAAAAAAAAGATACAAACTTGAGAAAATGGATATAATTTAGGTATGATTTTGTGATTCAAGCATTGTTATTATTCAAGGCATATTCATAGTCAACTTTGGATGACTTTTTGAATGAGATCTTGACATTCGTGTTGTTTGATTGGCATAAGCTCAAATGACTATCTCTTAACTTTCTATCATGTTTTGAAACGTATCAAGTCAACATTCAGAGCTCGAATTATGTTGTTTTTCTAACGTAGCATATATGAGGATTGTCATGTAAATGATACATCAATAATTAATTAATTTTATTAAAATTTTAAAAGTTTTTTATATTTTTATAATTTTTAATATTTAAAGTGTATATATTTTTTAATTTTAAATTTCAAAATAAAATTGTAAATGTGCCATTTGTAGTAAATGTGGTGTATGCAACTTATATATATATATATATATATATATGGAGAATTAGGTATATATGCTGAAAAAAGTTATTTGGTAAAATAAGTTATTTTTAAAAAATTTAGAAAATATGTCGATTTTGGAGAGAGTGTGAAAGCGTGTTCATTTGGACATTTGTATTTTGATTTCATATTATTTTAAATATTTATATGTCAAATATTTATTTTCTTCACATATATTGTGAGTATGGTACTTTCTAATATTATAAAATAAAATAATTATTTAAGATACAATTATTGTTTTATATGTAAAATATTTCAAATATCATTATTGTTTATATTTAAAATATTTCAAATCGAATGTAAGCCAGAACAAATTTTTAGGGGGGCCGAATGAAAATTTAATTTTTATAGTCTATATCTTTATAATTTTTAAAGAATTAAATTGAATTTCTATAATTTTAGGGGGGCCAAAGTAAAATTTTACCTTTACTAGTTTTAAATTTTAAAAAAATTTAAGGGCCTAATTATAAATTTTCCATTTTAGGGGGGGGCCAAGGCCACTGCCTGCCCCCCTTGTATCCGCCCTTGTTTCAAATACACATACAAAAATATATAATACTAAAATTTACTACACTCATGATATGGGTTGAAAAATAAATATTGCACATATAAAAATTATATTTACTAAAAATAATGATATTTTTAATAATTATTTGATTTTATAAATAAAAAGGTTATTAATTAAAAATGAATTAAAATAGAAAATTTTAAAACAATATATTTTAAAAATAAAAAGCTTGAAATAATATGAAATAAAATTACAAATGTGATTAAAAAGGAATTGAACTTAGACTTTAACCAAATGAGCTAATATGTTAAAAATATTAATTAAAATAATAATAATAAGCTTAAAACAACATAAAAGATACAAATATAAATGGACGAAGACAAAACCACTAAGCAAAGAAAATAATTATATTAAAAAAGGAAAAAATATGACTTAAATGGAAAATCGCATCTAGTTAGGCATGCTTTTCCTAGAAAACTCGTCTAGCTGAGCGCATTTTTTTGTCAAACTAAACGTATTTTCACATACTCTCTTTAAAATCGACCTATTTCTCTAATTTTTTAAAAAAATGGATTTAGCTAAATATTTTTAATTTTCGGCATATTTCCCTCGTTCAGCCATATATGATAAGTTAGGTTGGGTATAGTATGAAATATGACTTGTCGAAACCATTTTTTATTTTGAAGTTTAAAAAATAGGGATCGACTTTCAAAAATAGGGAATCGCCACCGATCTTTTTGTTTAGGGTGTGATCGGGTCACCTATAAAAATACTTTGGTCTGCGAAATTTAAAAAAATGGGTTCGGGAGTTGATTACGTGCAAGGAAGGGTTAGCACCCTTGCAACGCCCAAGGTTGGTACCAAATTGACTAATGTTGTCCTAACGTCCAAAACTTGAAAATATTTAGGGTCAAAAATTTTCAAAGAAAGTTAATTAAATCGGAATTGAATCTCAAGATTAACTCGTTTCGAAGGGATAAAAGTATCATACCCAACACGTTAGGATATAACACTTTTATACTCTGACACCGAGATCATCTTTGATCTTCAAAGTGTGTAAAAAAGGGTATTTGGGTATTTAGTCGAACGAAAAAATCGACACCTAGCACGTTAGGATGTAATTTTCCGTACTTCTAAACATACAAATATTGCCTTGTTCTTTTTTTAAAAAATTGCAATCTTGAAATTGGTTTAATGTACGTTTTTAACCACAGAACACATTCAGAAAGAATTCGAATATATCTAAAACTTAAAAATATTTAGGGTAAAGAATTTTGAAAGAAAATTAAATCGGAATTGAATCTCAGGATTAACTCGTTTCAAAGGGATAAAAGTATCATACCCAGCACGTTAGGATATAACACATCTATACTCTGACACCAAGATCATCTTTGATCTTCAAAGCATGTAAAAAGGGTATTTGGGTATTTAGTCGAACGAAAAATCGACACCCAGCACGTTAGGATGTAATTTTCCGTACTTCTAAACACACAAATATTGCCTTGTTTTTTATCCTATGCAATCTTAAAATTGGCTCAACATTTATTTTTGATGAAATAAAACATTTTAAAAAAAGTTTGAATACATTTGCATTTGAAATATAAAATAATAACTAATAACACAAGTGATTAAGCATGACTTAACATATATTCTCAACATCGTACAATCGGACATAATTATAGAAGCAATTTAACGTACGAAAATACAATAACGACAATCACATAATTAAAAGGGCATATTGACAATCAATGAAATTCTACAAGATTCGTGATGGTGAATTAAGATAAAGCATAAGTTAAAATGCTAATGAATGGATTTCGATTCAATAAAGCAAATAAATTTTGAGGTTGTCAATTTATGGAACTATTTAAAATATGATAATTCATAAATAAATTTGTGAATAAGAATTTTAAAATGAATTTTATAAAACAATGTAAATATATATAATGAATTTTAAAAGAATGATGTATTATTATATATGATCTTAAAAGAAACTTCATAAATTATCAAAGAAATTCATAAGTACAATTTTAAAATTTAAACAATTATAGAATACATAAAATAAATTAAAACAAGCCATTTAACATAATAAAGAGAGTTAATATTATAAAAGGATTATATAAAACCTATTTGAAAATAAAAATAAAGTTTAAAATTCTTTTTAAATAAACAAAATCATTTAAATGAAACTTAGTGTCAAACTAAATTATTTGCGAATAGATAGGGTCAAAATATTAAATATCTCGATATTCAAAATGCAGCACATGAATTGGACGTATTAAAATAATGCACAAATTATTAGGATCAATTAAGCAATAAAGGCAATGCATAACATAACTAATTAAAAACAATATGCAAATAAGACGGATTAAACATGCAATTTCCGTATAAATCCAAAAACACGCGGATCTTCGCATATATGAATCGGGTCGGATCGGGGCACTTGCTGTGACGCCGTTTTGAAATCGCCAAGCTTAATCTATACGCCGCCGTTTCAAGTATTCAAATAAAACCCTCTTTTACCTTAATCCGGCCTTAATCCCCTCATTTATTTTACAAATCAAACCCTACTCCTCTATTCTCTCAACCGCCGCAAAAACTAACTCCCTCCTCATCAATCGCCGCAGGAGAAAAACTAAACGAACACTATAGCTTCCATACGCTTCAGGAATCAGCGATGGAGCCTACATTCGGTAACGTCGTTATTTTTGCCTCCGAATCCCCATTTCGACTTCGATATCAACGAAGCGAACAAGGATCTGATGGCAGTACCTAACAGGAACACACAACAAATATACAAGAATAAGAACAGAAGAGCATGGAAATCAAAATAACAATGAATCTCTTGATTATCACCTTTTTTCTCCGCTTTTCTTTGAGTTTGTATTGCGTATTTGCGTATTGCAGATCCTTTTTCTATACAAAACTTGGCTTTTTATAGCCTAGAAAATGAAATACACGTTTTCTAAAAACTTTCTACTGTATTCTACACTGTTCTTGTGGTTCTGGCTCTTGTTTTTTATTTTCTGTTGTAGGTACACTTACAAAAGGGACCCCTGATGGTGCGTGTTTGCGTAATAGCCCTTGCTGATGACCATGACACAGGGTGCGCGTGGGGAAGCTGATGTGAGCGTATGTGAGATGCGTGTGGAAGGGCTCGACGCGAAGATTCCGAAAGGCTTGGAATTTCTGAGCCTTGTCCCGATGATTTAATCGATTCACCTTCGGGCTATTGGAGTCGGACTTGTGTCGGTTCTGGCATTCACATTTGGGCTATTCAAGCCCAGTTTGGTCTAGTGTTTAGATTTGGGTCTCATTTGTCTTACTGGGTCTGTAGTAATAATTTGGGTCAATGATGGCTTAATGGACTGTTTTTATTTAGGTTATATTTTATTTGGGTCAACCGGACCCTGTTGTAAATGAGAACTGTGAACTATTTTTGAAACACCCCACACCTGGCCCACGAGAATGGACCGGATCGGTATGTTCCTCAAGTAACCGGTTCAAAATTTATTCAATACTTTGAAAGCGTGTGTTTTGAAAGATAGTTTGTTGTGGGTTGGGCTCGAGTTGAAAACAAATTTATCTTATAAAAAAACCCATTTGTTTTAAGGTGACAAAATATTTAAACTTATTTTAAATTAAATGGGCTTATTCTTTGTAAAGCCCTAAATTCATAACATAGTAACTAAAGTAGAAATAAAATGTCACGATGGCCTTATTACATAAAATGAAACCCAAAATAAAATTGTACAAGACTTAAAATAAAATAAAGATCCAAATAAAATTAAACTTCAAAGTGAACATGGCCACCACAAGTTCTCGCCGTCCGATCCATTATCGCTCATCACCAAACATGTTCCCTAACGGGTAAGTCGATAGACTCAATGTGTAACCAACACCAAAACATAATAGAAATAGGCACACTATACATATCATATTCATATAAAAATTGAAGATAATGATGCAAACCCGAACCCAAACTATATAGCCATCCGCTACACACCACCGTACCATCCTCGCACACCGTAGGGACTACTAAGTCAACCCTCCATCCGCTACACACCATCGAAGGCGTGCTGCAATGACGTGCTCATCGCCCACTTATAATATTGTGGCATAGCCACCACTTTCAGATAATGTAACCGGGTTACCACATTCACTTAATGTGACCGAAGTCACCACATTCACTTAGTGAGACCAAGTCATCATATTTCACTTAGTGAGACCAAGTAAATCACGTTTCACTTAGTGAGACCAAGTCATCACATTCACTTAGTGAGACCGAAGTCATCACATTCACTTAGTGAGACCGAAGTCATCACATTCACTTAGTGAGACCAAAGTCATCACATTCACTTCCCCTTTCTCAATTAACCCGAATGCCCCAAATTATACATATCATGCATATCATATTTAAATTTCACTTTCACATCACTTTTCACATGTTAAATATAACATATTTCAAAATCCTAGTAGGAGTAGGAAAACGTACCTGAGTACTTTGTACCATAATATGGTACTTTAGCCACATTCTTACACTTTCATATTAACATATATATCATATTTAAGCCATAAATCTATTAGGATTAGTGTGGTGTACACACGGTACCTTAGCCATATTCTTACACTTTCATATTAACACATATATCAAGTTTAAGCCATAAATCTATTAAGATTTAGTGTAGGGTACACACCTGATTTGCTTATCAATTCCTTGAAATCTCGAAAACCCGATCTATTGCTTTAGATCCCAATTCCTACATTTGATTAATCACTTACTACTTTAATAAAAAAACCATTTGACCATAAATCCAAATCCTAGTAGGATTAGTATTCTTAAAACTTACCTTGTTGCCGATTTCAATACTAATCAAATCCCAAAATCTATGCTATGCTCCTCCTTGTATTCGCCAAGCACTAAATCTCATCGGCGGTTAGTTTCGCTTTTTAAACAAACAAGAATTAGATCTAATTATCAAAATAGGCCTTAGTGAAAGCTATAGACACTTACCTTGTGGATTTTAAATCCCGAAACTCACCGAATAACTAGGGAACACGCGGCCTATGGTGTACCTTCGGGAAAAGAACTTCTCCTTCCTTGTAGCCTACACTTAGTAAATCCTGAAAGATCTCCTTATTTGAAGGAATCGATTGCACCTTCACTTCAACCTTCAGAGATTCGGCTTAGAGACTTGATGAACAATCGGCTATGATTCCCTTATGTATTTGGTTTCAAAGATGAAAGAAGAGAGGGATAATAGGCTTAGAAGAAATCATCTAGGAGGCTAAAAGAAAAGAAGAAAAAGAATGGAGGCTCAAGAAGAATATTCAAGAGGAAAAGAGAGAGGAGAATGAATAATGAATGGCCCTAGTCTCATCCTTTTATAGCCGAAATTACTAGGCCAAGAATCCTTAACTTGGCCACCACTCTTCCTTATTTTCCTAATTAAAGAATAATTCTTCATTTATCCACCTATTTAGCCGAATTTTAAAGAGAATTAAGCTCTTCCCTTAAGAGTCCTTATGATCTTCTAATTAGCCGAGTTTTAAAGAGAGTAAAACTCCTCTTTTGCAAGCCTTGTGACGTCCACCTCTTGGGCTTCTAGAAGCAAAATAAAACTTATTTTATTTGCTTTTATGTGACTAGAACTCAAGCCCAACACCCTTGCATGTGGGCCATTTCCTGAGGCCTTAAGTGGCATCTTCAGGCCACTTTTCCAAGTCCGTTAATGGGTCAAATTTCACATACTTTATATTTTAGGGTCACCTGGCCCTAAGTTCCCCTTTGAACTTTAAAAGTCGACATTTCGGGGTCATTTTTAAGTTTCCAAAAATTTTCGCGCGGCTCTGTAAACTTGACATTTCCTAGGTTTCCAAAATGTTTAGTTTCCTCTTTTAGCATAGTTTCCAAAATGTTTACTTTCCTCTTTTGGCTTAGTTTCCAAAATGTTCACTTTCCTCTTTTGGCTTAGTTTCCAAAATGTTCACTTTCCTAATTTACTTAGGTTTCCAAAATGTTCACTTTCCTAATTTGCTTAGGTTTCCAGAAATGGTCATTTTTCTACTTTCAACGTAACCTTTCCATACATTCTCAGGTTTCCAAAATCATTCCAAATTTATTCCAAAACACATAAAACATGTCTTTTCGTACAATTTAGGCCAAAATGCATAGGCCCTTTTTAGGATGTTACAGTTCTACCCCCTTAAAATAATTTCGTCCTCGAAATTACTTACTATCGTTCATCCGTATAGTCTAACTCACTACACTACGCTATTGCTGCGCACTCTGATCTCAACGAACTATCATACTTTCTAGGCACAATCTCTAAGTTAACATCCCTTAGAACTCATTTCTAACGTCGCGATTTAATCTGATTAAGAAGTTTTATGTATTAAAAAAATTTTGTTTCACTGATTAACCGCGAAGAAGTTTTATGAAAAGGAATTTAGGAGTGGTTCTTTCAGATTCATACATGCACACGATCTTTTCATTCATTCATACATCCATCAAACAATTATGAACCTTAGTTCATTCAGAGAAACGTTGTAGTTTTTCATTTGTTGTTGTTTTTCCACTACCCGAGGGTATTTTCGTAATTTGTCCTACAGGGGTATTTTCGTGATTTGTCAAAATAAGGTTCCTTGGTGATTTTGTCACAAAGTATTTTTGGTATTTTTTTAAGTTCCCAGGGTATTTTGGAAAATTTTTGAAATCCGAGGGTATGTCGGAAACTTTTGGACCTTGGGGGTATTTTGGTAATTTTTCCACAAACCGGGGTAAATTGTAAAATTTTAATAAATCAGGGATATTTCAGAAGTTGCAAAATTTTGAAGGTTCTTTTTTTTGGAGAATTGTACTTTCCTAATCAGTGCTGTTGCAAAAATTTTGGAAATCAGGGTCATTTTGGTAATTTTAGTGAGTTAGGGGTAATTTTGTAATTTTCCATAAATCAAGGTATATATATTTTTTTCTGATAGTTTGCAAATTAGGGTTTTTGAACATTTATGAGATAATGATATTTTGGCAAAACTGTTGAGTAGTTGGGTATTTTATAAACCAAGGGCATTTTGGTAATTTTACCATTAGGGGTATTTTTGTAAATCGAAATTTTTTTTTTAGGGTTCTAGAAAAATGGCTAGTTCCCTTTCGGGTTTTAGTTATTGGGTTTAGCCTATGACCGAGCCTCCTTGATCAGGGCGAACCAAAGCTACGCACCAGGCAGGATTCCTGTGAAGAGGAGGTGAGTCACTAGGACTGCTTAAATACCAAGCTCTTCAGGATCCACTCCTAGACATGCGTACCATGGTTGCCACACCCTAACTTGATTGACTTAGCCATAGGTTTGTTTAGTGTGTTAAGTCTTATGTATCTGTGTTTGAGTAGACTAATTCTAGGGTTCAAGTTCCTATCATGCTATTCTACGTTCCATTCCTTTTCTACTCTTCTATAATTCACAGAATCACACAGATAGATAGAGATACTTACCTGGTGGACTGCGGTTCGGAGACTTGGGGACCATGTCATCATACCTGTCCATTTTCAGGAGTATTTCCATAAAACTCATTTGGGCTTGTTTTGCAAACGTTTTGGGCCTTAGCCCACGTGCCGAGAGTTTAAAAGCGGGCTCGATATAAATCGAAACACCCACACCCTACCACGAGAATGGACCGGATCTGGTATGTTCCTCAAGTAACTTGGTTCAAAATTCATTCGAATACTTTGAAAAGCGTGTGTTTTGAAAGATAGTTTGTTGTGGGTTGGGCTCGAGTTGAAAACAAATTTATCTTATAAAAACCCATTTGTTTAAGGTGACAAAATATTTAAACTTATTTTAAATTAAATGGGCTTATTCTTTGTAAAGCCCTAAATTCATAACATAGTAACTAAAGTAGAAATAAAATGTCACGATGGCCTTATTACATAAAATGAAACCCAAAATAAAATTGTACAAGATTTAAAATAAAATAAAGATCCAAATAAAATTAAACTTCGTTTGAACATGGCCACCACAAGTTCTCGCCGTCCCGATCCATTACCGCTCATCACCAAACATGTTCCCTAACGGGGTGAGTCGATAGACTCAATGTGTAACCAACACCAAAACATAATAGAAATAGGCACACCATACATATCATATTCATATAAAAATTGAAGATAATGATGCAAACCGAACCCAAACCTATATAGCCATCCGCTACACACCACCCGTACCATCTTGCACACCGTGGGACTACTAAGTCAACCCTCCATCCGCTACACACCATCAAAGGCGTCATTGCAATGACGACGTGCTCATCGCCCACTTATAATATTGTGGCATAGCCACCACTTTCGAATAATGTAACCGGGTTACCACATTCACTTAATGTGACCAAGTCACCACATTCACTTAGTGAGACCAAGTCATCACATTTCACTTAGTGAGACCGAAGTAAATCACGTTTCACTTAGTGAGACCAAGTCATCACATTCACTTAGTGAGACCAAGTCATCACATTCACTTAGTGAGACCAAGTCATCACATTCACTTCCCTTTCTCAATTAACCCGAATGCCCCAAATTATACATATCATGCATATCATATTTAAATTTCACTTTCACATCACTTTTCACATGTTAAATATAACATATTTCAAAATCCTAGTAGGAGTAGGAAAACGTACCTGAGTACTTTGTACCATAATATGGTACTTTAGCCACATTCTTACACTTACATATTAACATATATATCATATTTAAGCCATAAATCTATTAGGATTAGTGTGGTGTACACACGGTACCTTAGCCATATTCTTACACTTTCATATTAACACATATATCAAGTTTAACACACGGTACCTTAGCCATATTCTTACACTTTCATATTAACACATATATCAAGTTTAAGCCATAAATCTATTAAGATTTAGTGTAGGTACACACCGATTTGCTTATCAATTCCTTGAAATCTAAAACCCGATCTATTGCTTTAGATCTCAATTCCTACATTTGATTAATCACTTACTACTTTAATAAAAAACCATTTGACCATAAATCCAAATCCTAGTAGGATTAGTATTCTTAAAACTTACCTTGTTGCCGATTTCAATACTAATCAAATCCCAAATCTATGCTATGCTCCTCCTTATATTCGCCAAGCACTAAATCTCATATGGGGTTAGTTTCGCTTTTAAACAAACAAGAATTAGATCTAATTATCAAAATAGACCTTATTGAAAGCTATAGACACTTACCTTGTGGATTTTAAATCCGAAACTCACCGAATAACTAGGGAACACGCTGACTATGGTGTACCTTCGGAAAAGAACTTCTCCTTCCTTGTAGCCTACACTTAGTAAATCTGAAAGATCTCCTTATTTGAAGGAATCGATTGCACCTTCACTTCAACCTTCGAGAGATTTAGCTTAGAGACTTGATGAACAACCACTATGATTCCCTTATGTATTTGGTTTCAAAGATGAAAGAAGAGAGGAATAATAGGCTTAGAAGAAATCGGCTAGGAGGCTAAAAGAAAAGAAGAAAAGAATGGAGGCTCAAGAAGAATATTCGCAGAGGAAAAGAGAGAGGAGAATGAATAATGAATGGCCCTAGTCTCATCCTTTTATAGCCGAAATTACTAGGCCAAGAATCCTTAACTTGGCCACCACTCTTCCTTATTTTCCTAATTAAAGAATAATTCTTCATTTATCCACCTATTTAGTGAATTTTAAAGAGAATTAAACTCTTCCCTTAAGAGTCCTTATGATCTTCTAATTAATCAAGTTTTAAAGAGAGTGAAACTCCTCTTTTGCAAGCCTTGTGCCGTCCACCTCTTGGCTTCTGGAAGCAAAATAAAACTTATTTTATTTGCGTCTTATGTGACTCGAACTCAAGCCCAACACCCTTGCATGTGGGCCATTTTCGAGGCCTTAAGTGGCATCTTGAGCCACTTTTCCAAGTCCGTTAATGGGTCAAATTTCACATACTTTATATTTAGGGTCACCTGGCCCTAAGTTCCCTTTGAACTTTAAAAGTCAACATTTGGTGTCATTTTTAAGTTTTCAAAAATTTTCACGACTCTGTAAACTTGACATTTCCTAGGTTTCCAAAATGTTTAGTTTCCTCTTTTAGCATAGTTTCCAAAATGTTTACTTTCCTCTTTTGGCTTAGTTTCCAAAATGTTTACTTTCCTTTTTGGCTTAGTTTCCAAAATGTTCACTTTCCTAATTTACTTAGGTTTCCAAAATGTTCACTTTCCTAATTTGCTTAGGTTTCGAAATGGTCATTTTTTACTTTCAACGTAACCTTTCCATACATTCTCAGGTTTCCAAAATCATTCCAAATTTATTCCAAAACACATAAAACATGTCTTTTCGTACAATTTAGGCTAAAATGCATAGGCCCTTTTTAGGATGTTACAATTTTAGTTTATTAGTTTATTTGTTTTTTGGTTTCATTTTATTTTGGTTCTGAATGGGCCGAGCAGAATGGGCCTATTACATGATCAATGTATATTTTGAGAAAGAATTAAATGAAACTGTGACGCCATATCATCTGTATCCCTTTTCCAATAGATTTATACCATATCAATATTTTTATCCTAAATTTCAGGATTTTAATTTAGATTTAATTTTTTTCAAAATAAAAATACTGATGTAGTATATATTAAAAAGAGATACGCACGATATAACGTCACTGTTTCATACAATCTTGTCACTGTATATTTTAGGGGTTGTTGAAGTTGGAACGTGAATATTTGTTTTTACTATTTTATTTATTTATAAATTGAAGTTGAAATCAGTGCCGCATGGCATGGTTCATGCGTCAGATTGCCACGTTAATGGCATCACTTACAGGTCGCATGATTATATACAGAATTATAATTATACTACGGTGTCCACGTGAATTGAATTTAAACAAAAAATCTGTTATGAGCGCAATCTTTTCCACTGGCCGCAAAGTGTTCATTTTTTAAGTTCAACGTGCGTCTGGCTTATTTACACTTCCTGACTTAATTTTAATTTAAAATCAGAGAAAATAATCACAAAATCAGATTTTGTGTTTCTATAGTAATAGAAAAAAACAGTTTTTCTTCAACCATGCACTCAATCGTAAGCAAAAACAGAGCTTCAAAAAAGTGATTAATTGACTTTCCTACTTGTACATGGCGTCTATGTAATTCATACTTCAAACAGATTTGACTCCTTTATTTTCAAATCTTTGTCTCTCAGTTTTCATTTCTTTTTTCTGCCAGAAACCAAGGAGAATTCATTCATGTTGTTGATCTTTATTAAGATTTTTATTATCTTAGTAGCCTGAATCAAGAAGTAAGTGGAACAAAACAATGGCGTCAGCTCTTGCTGGAGATGATCTACTAGCAAGGTCGATGAGCAGCGAAAGGAGCTATCGGAGCTGGACCTCAGCCAGCTTCAGGGAGGTTTGGCAAGCGCCGCCGGAAGCGTTTGGCAGGAGTGGACGTCAAGATGAGGAGGAGGAGGAACTACGTTGGGCGGCTATAGAGAGGTTACCCACGTATGATCGGTTGAGAAAAGGGATGTTGACACAGATTCTTGATAACGGCAAAGTGATTCAACATGAAGTTGATGTAGCTAAGCTTGGAATGCAAGCTAAGAAGCAGTTAATGGCTAGTATGTTGAAAGTTGTTGAAGAAGATAATGAAAAGTTCTTGAGAAGATTAAGGGACAGAACCGATAGGTAAGTTAACCAATATACATATGTCGTTTTGGGATATTGATCTTATTTGATTTGATTGATTGGGTTTTGTTTGGTTTAGAGTGGGGATCGAGATTCCAACCATTGAAGTTCGGTTTCAGCATTTGGAAGTTGAAGGAGATGTATATGTTGGAAGCAGAGCTCAGCCTACTCTTCTCAGTGTTACCTTGAACACCATAGAGGTATCTGTTTTTTCAAAAAGAATAATTTATCAGTTCATACCTTAATCGAATTTGAAAATTGTACTAGAATTTGATATTTTTATTTGGTTAATTTCGATTTCTGTGTTTTTAACTTTTGTTTAAAAAACAGAGCATTCTCGGATTGCTTCGGCTTGCACCATCTAAGAAGAGAAAAAATCAGATACTTAGAGACGTTAGCGGCATAATCAAACCTTCGAGGTTATTTTTTCCCATGAAAATTTATCATGCTGTCGTAGTTTATATAACTTTGTATGAATTATCAATTAATATTTGAATGAAAATTTTCAGGATGACTCTGCTTCTAGGTCCTCCAGAAGCTGGAAAAACAACTTTGTTGATGGCACTCGCTGGAAAGCTTGATCGTGATCTAAGGGTGACTTTCCTAATCCTACTTTATATAAAAGGTTTCATCTGAAATATCATATTATCTCCTAAAAATAACTTCAACTTGGCTTTGTGTAAACAGTCATCCGGGAAAGTCACTTATTGCGGTCACGAATTGAATGAATTTGTTCCTCAAAGAACATGCGCTTATATCAGTCAACACGATCTTCACTATGGCGAAATGACAGTGAGGGAGACATTGGATTTTTCGGGACGTTGTTTGGGTGTGGGTACCCGATATGAAATGCTTTCGGAGCTGTCCAGGAGAGAGAAGGAAGTTGGAATTAAGCCTGATCCTGAGATTGATGCTTTCATGAAAGCCACAGCAGTTGCAGGCCAAGAAACAAGCTTGGTCACTGATTATATTCTGAAGGTTATTATTCCTCTTAGTTTGTCGCTTAGACAGACAAATTAAAAAGTAGTATTTGACTCTTGCAAGAATTTGTAACAGATACTTGGATTGGATATTTGTGCGGATATCATGGTCGGAGATGATATGCGTCGGGGTATTTCCGGTGGGCAAAAGAAGCGTGTCACCACAGGTATATTTTCTCCAACAGCCTTTTTGTCTATTACCGTGGCATTTTTAGTCTAATGGTTGTTTTCGATTCAACTTCTACTATAGGAGAAATGTTGGTCGGACCAGCAAAGGCTTTATTTATGGATGAAATATCAACAGGATTGGATAGTTCAACTACTTTCCAGATTTGCAAGTTCATGAGACAAATGGTTCATATCATGGATGTAACCATGATCATTTCTCTTCTACAACCAGCGCCGGAGACATTCGATCTATTCGATGACGTTATCGTACTCTCAGAGGGTCAAATTGTCTACCAGGGTCCACGTGAGAGTGTCCTGGATTTCTTCGAATTCATGGGCTTCAAATGTCCTGAAAGAAAAGGAATTGCAGACTTTCTGCAAGAAGTAACATCCAAGAAAGACCAACAACAATACTGGTTCCAAAAGAGCCTACCTTACGGATATGTTTCAGTTTCTGACTTTGTCAATGGCTTCAGTTGCTTCCGCATTGGTCAGCAACTTTCAATGGACCTTAAGGTTCCTTATGACAAAATTAGTACCCACCCTGCTGCTTTAGTTACTAAAAAATATGGAATTTCCAATTGGGAACTGTTCAAGGCGTGCTTTGCAAGGGAATGGCTGCTAATGAAGCGAAACTCGTTCGTGTACATTTTTAAGACTGTCCAAATAACAATCATGTCATTGATTGCATTGACTGTGTTTTTAAGAACTGAAATGCCAGTTGGATCCTTGGAAAATGGTCAAAAATTCTTTGGAGCCTTGTTTTTCAGTATAATCAATGTGATGTTCAATGGAACGGCGGAACTTGCAATGACGGTTTTCAGGCTACCAGTGTTCTATAAACAAAGGGACTTCTTGTTTTATCCCGCGTGGGCTTTTGGTTTGCCAATTTGGGTGCTTAGAATCCCACTCTCACTTATGGAATCAGGGATATGGATTGCTCTAACATACTATACAATTGGCTTTGCTCCAGCTGCTAGCAGGTAAGTTACATTGAAAGCAATCCTTTTGTTTCTATTGATCATCATCTTGTTATTTCAGCCTTTGACTAAACACCATTTTTGGGTGTAATCTCCAGGTTTTTCCGACAGTTCTTGGCATTTTTTGGCATCCATCAGATGGCATTGTCGCTCTTTAGGTTCATTGCTGCAATAGGAAGAACAGAAGTGGTGGCAAACACCTTGGGTACCTTCACCTTGTTATTGGTTTTTGTACTTGGAGGTTTTATCATTGCCAAAAGTAAGTGGTTGTTGACCTCTCTTTGTCGCTATTAACATTTAGCTTCAGTTCAAACATCCTAAGAGTTATTACTTGCAGATGACATTGAGCCGTGGATGATCTGGGGCTACTATGTTTCTCCTATGATGTATGGACAAAATGCCATCGTCATGAATGAATTCCTTGATGAAAGATGGAGTGCGGTAAGATCTTCAAAGTCTTATGCATTTAGTTATATAAACTTGAGTTAGCCATTCATAAATCATTGTCTTACACATAATGGATGCAATGCCAGAACAATACAGACCCCAGAATTGATGCACCAACAGTGGGTAAAGTTCTTCTCAGGACCAGAGGCTTCTTCACCGAAGAATATTGGTTTTGGATTTGTGTTGGAGCACTCTTCGCATTCTCCCTTGTCTTCAACATTTTATTTATTGGAGCTTTGACTTTCCTGAATCGTAAGTGACATTCTTAATTTCATTTTGGCTACATTTACAACTTACATTTGATTGGGTTTGAATAAATTTTCTATGTGGGTTTTCAGCTCTGGGTGGTTCCAAAGCAGTAATTGTCAATGAAGATGAAAAGAAGACTAAAAACCCATACTCGGGTGGAAGAATACCAGAAGGTGATTGAAATGCTTTTGAGCTTTGAGTTTTTTTCTTCCCCATCTGTTTAGAAGTGTATAACTTTTCTGAATGATTTACAGGTATTCATATGAAAGCAAGAAACTCTTCTAACAATCCTAGAAAAGGCATGGTTTTGCCTTTCCACCCCCTTTCGCTTGCGTTCAACCATGTTAACTACTATGTTGATATGCCTGCTGTAAGTTACTTACGTGTTATCTGAGAGACATTGAAAACTTTATAAGCTGACAATTTGTTCATGATATTTTTGGTTTAATCATGGTTTCTTTACCAGGAAATGAAGACTCAAGGCATAGAAGTAGATCGTCTTCAGCTTCTTCGAGCTGTTAGTGGTGCTTTCAGACCAGGAATATTGACAGCGTTAGTGGGTGTGAGTGGTGCTGGAAAGACAACCCTAATGGATGTTTTAGCAGGGAGGAAAACAGGCGGATACATTGAGGGACATATCAGTATCTCAGGTTACACCAAGAACCAAGCAACCTTTGCTCGTGTCAGCGGTTACTGTGAACAAAATGACATTCACTCCCCACATGTCACCGTTTACGAATCACTCTTGTACTCAGCTTGGCTCCGTCTTGCTTCCGACATAGACACCAGCACTAGAAAGGTTTGTAAAAACATCTGTAAAGATCACTTGTTCTGGAATCATATACAGAGTTCCTATTGTAAAACTATGTTTGGAATTTATCGTTGAATAGATGTTTGTTGAGGAAGTTATGGAGTTGGTCGAGCTCAAACCACTAAGGAATGCTTTAGTTGGTCTTCCTGGAATTGAAGGCCTTTCAACTGAACAAAGGAAAAGGTTGACAATAGCCGTAGAGTTGGTTGCTAATCCTTCTATCATCTTCATGGATGAGCCAACTTCAGGGCTTGATGCCCGGGCTGCAGCCATCGTTATGCGAACAGTGAGAAACACTGTGGACACAGGGAGGACTGTTGTCTGCACAATTCATCAGCCTAGTATTGACATATTTGAAGCATTTGATGAGGTGAAGAACTTGATGCACTCATTTCTTTTTCAGGAATTTCTCCACTTTTCTGTTTTTTTTTATTTCTATTGCCTGCTTTTCATTGAACTTAGTATTATGCTTGTTGCAGTTGTTGTTAATGAAAAGAGGAGGGCAAGTCATTTATTCTGGACCACTTGGTCGCCATTCTCACAAGCTTATAGAATATTTTGAGGTGAAACTTACTATTAGGTAACTCAATGACAAAGTTGACCAACATAAGTTAGTTCTAAAATTGCATCTTCGAGTGCAGGCCGTCCAAGGGGTTCCGAAGATCAGAGATGGATACAATCCGGCGACATGGATGCTTGAAGTCAGTGCTCCATCTGTCGAGGCTCAATTGGATGTGGATTTTGCTGATATTTACGCCAATTCATCACTTTATCGGTATGTTCAAATGCAATGCCAAAGATCAGGCAATTTTTCTCCCCTTAGACTGGCCCATCATTGGGCTCAATTTCTTCATTTTACAAACTTTCAGGATGAACCAAGAACTTATCAAAGAGCTCAGTGCACCAGCACCTGGCACCAAGGATCTCTTCTTCCCAACACAATATTCTCAGTCATTCCTCACCCAATGCAAGGCTTGCTTTTGGAAACAACACTGGTCTTACTGGAGGAACCCTCAATACAATGCCATCAGGTTTTTCATGACAACAGTTATCGGCATCTTATTTGGTATTATCTTCTGGAACAAAGGACAACGGATGTAAGCATTATTTTTTATCATGGAAACAATGTATTTCTGCAAAGGGTGATGCAAAATTTTGGGATTAACCAAAACTATTGTTATAACTAGATCAAGACAACAAGATCTGATGAATCTTCTCGGAGCAATGTATTCAGCCGTGCTTTTCCTCGGAGCAACCAATGCTGCTGCTGTTCAATCTGTTGTTGCAATCGAGAAAACAGTCTTCTACCGGGAAAGAGCAGCTGGAATGTATTCTGAATTGCCTTATGCATTCGCTCAGGTAAACATTGTTTAGTTTTGTACAAATGAAATTGATTGGTTTTCAGGACATTACCTTTGAATGGTGGACTTAAGAACTATCCTTTATTTCCTGCAGGTGGCAATAGAGATAATCTATACTGCAATTCAAACTCTCATTTATACATTACTTATTTACTCGATGATAGGATTTGAGTGGACGCCAGTGAAATTCTTTTGGTTCTACTACTACATATTAACATGCTTTATCTACTTCACCTTGTATGGAATGATGGTCGTCGCTCTAACTCCTGGTCATCAAATTGCCGCCATTGTCATGTCATTCTTCCTAAGTTTTTGGAACTTGTTCTCTGGTTTTCTCATTCCTAGGACTGTAAGTCATTTAAAAGCCATTAACTAACAACCCTTTTCCGCTTGAGGGGGAAAGATGTGCTAAAAATTGCTTATTATTCATCGCATTGCAGCAAATCCCTATATGGTGGAGGTGGTATTATTGGGCATCTCCAGTGGCTTGGACACTATATGGCCTTGTGACGTCTCAAGTGGGTGACAAGGACGGTCCTCTTGAGGTCCCTGGACGGCAAAATATGACCGTAAAGGGTTTCCTTAAAGAAGATTTGGGGTTCGAATACAGCTTTCTTCCAGCAGTTGCCGTGGCTCATGTTGGTTGGTGTCTCCTTTTCTTCTTCGTATTTGCCTACGGTATCAGGTTCCTCAACTACCAAAGGAGATAGATAAGCTTAGAATTTCAAATTCACCAAACCATTACGTTGACTAATTCCATTGAAAACAACTTGTAGTTGGTGAGTGGAAAGGATAGTTCTACATTCTTTTTACATAAATGCAGCGCCAAGATTTTGCTGCTGTAAGACAGAATTGAAAGGCTAAAAGAACTGCTTCAGAATCAGATATGGAAGCATCTCCATTTCATCGAAGTGAAAAGTAGCTTTTCTTAAGTATCCCTTATTCCACCATTGCTTCAAAACTTATTTTTAAGGAAAACCCTTCAAAGCAACACCGTAACATATATATGTTTGCTAAGATGACAGTTAAAGAACACTAAGACATAAAGCCAACATACAGAAAGTGCAAGCAACTTACATAGGAGCGTGTTTTCAGTGTCTAAATTAGTTAAAAAGAGTTGAAAGGGGAAGAGAAAAAAAATAACATTAACAGTGACTAAATTCAAGTGCTAATATAGCTAATTTCAGAAGTAGAACCCTTAGGCAACTGATGCAGAACACTAGTGGGTGATGAATTAGACGTGGATGATGATCGTAAAGCCTCGGCAAGAGGTCCTCCCATGGAAGTCACCTGGTTCGATGCTGCCCATCCTCCCATGGCCCAGTTCGACGGTGGCTGCTGATGATGCTCCCTTCTGCTGTCGCCATTGCCTGTAGACAGCTTCAACGACACATCCGAGGAGGAATTCCCAGGCATAGAAATCGTGAGGCATGTGGCGGAATTCATGGGGCTTGCATTAGTTCCATTATTGTCAGGGTCTTGTAGTGTTCTGGGCCAATCATCAAAAAAATGTCTCAAAATGTGGCCATCAGATCTGTCATCGACCTCATTTTGGGCTTCAAAAAGACCCTTAGGTTCAGTTTTGGACTCTGAGGAACTGCGAGACATCAAAGAACGTTTTAGTGCAAAAATCAAGCAAAAAGAACAAAGCAATATAAAGTAAAAGAAAGTAGTTGGGGTCAGCTTGTGCAGAACTTAAATAGAATTGGTCAGGTTTTGATCAGGGTCCTACCAAGGACGTATCACTACCAAAAAATATCAACACGGCCCCTACAAAAGATACTTTGGAATCCAAAGTTCCACCAGTTTCATTAAATATGTAAAAGAATCCATATCAATTCAAATTCAGATACAGCTTACTTGGAAAGTGCTTGAAAAGTTGTACGGTAAACCCATACGTCCAACATGCGCGTAACTTCAACAGTCAAAAAGGAACATAGAAATATCCCACCCTACCACAACACAATTTTTCTTTATTCACCATTTTCAAAAATAAGTCCTTTTTTTTCAAATCCAGTTTAAAAAAAGTATCAATTATGGATAAATTTGTACATCCCTCATCCCGATCCACTAAAACACAAATGAATATAGTTTCCCTTGACAATAGTACTACCTAAAAGCCATCCAAATCCAGAAGACAAGGCAGCAAGATTTACCTATGATTAAGCTGAAGAAGATCAACGGGAGGGGAAGGCCTAGAAAGGCCAAAATTGTTGGGACCGTTAGCCACCGCTGCTAAGGTTGAAGCGGTCATCGGGGAACTGACTTTTACGGCGCCACATCCACTACCACCACCGCCGAAACGAGCAGTTACACTGACATGGCTATTATTAGCTGCAGCGGCGGTACTGCTAGATGTGGGCATTTCCACAGGCTTTCTTGAACGGTTGCGGCCACGGTGCACGTGCCGCTCGCAATACTTCTGTCCGGGCACCACGTCCCTGGAGCACCTCCATTTCTTGCCGTCAGTTCTCCGGCAACGGCCAGGCTCCGGATCCATTGCTGCTCTTCCCCAGTACCCTGATTGCAACACTGATCGCACGTGTACATACTGTTCATCAGAACACTTGCATAGACATAATACAAAATTATTTTGTGGACCAATCTTTTACCAGTTATTCTATGTCATAGCAATTATAATAAATTAATGAAAAAGTGGGTAAGGACAGATTTAATCAATATACAAAGCAAGGATAGATCACGAATGAGATGAGATCTTAACGAAAATGCAATATTTTAAAACGTAAAGGTGAACAAACCCTAAGGGGGTTCAAACTTGATAATCAAATATTTGGAAGGCAGAGAAAATCAAAACATGAATAAGGAGAATCCATGGAGTTAACGTGCATTTAAAGAAATGGAAATAATTAATGATGTAACAGAAGCAAGAAAGAAGAAAGAGTGACATACAAGCTGGCTGGTAATGGTGGAGGAAATAGGAGGAAGAGTAAAGAAGGCTTTTCTTGATTGGGTGGAGGAGTTCGGGAGGAACAGCAGCGCCTGCCAACATGTATCTGTAGATCAATGCTTGTAACTCCAGTTCTTGCCACTGAGCCAAGCTGAAATAGCTTCCCATTCCTACTAAAAAGGAAACTCACAACATCAAGGAACTGGATGAAACCAAGCCACAAGTTATAAACTTTCCAAACCGGGGAGGTGGAAATTTTCTGCCAACAAAAGGGTGCCAAGGAATAAAAATCTTACTGCTGTTGGAATCAGGAAGAGGTGCTGACAGGCTGCCGCTAATTTTGCTGTTGGATTCAGATACAAACAATGGGAGAGCAGATGGTTCAGAGGATGCGTGTTGCTGTTGCTGTTGCTGTTGTGGGTGGTGGTGGTGGTGGTGATGGGCATCAAGGTCAAGTAGAAGTTTTGGTATCTTTGCAGAAGGTTGTTGCTCTGACTCATGCTGGGTTCTCCATTGCTTCAGATGCAAGTCCATGGAGAGAGAGTGAGTGAGAGATAAAGATAAAGAGTTGTTTAGTTGCTTTTTTTTTGGTTTGGGTTTGGGTTTAGGGTTCTTAATAGACAACTTTGTTTATCTGGTGTTGGGGTATCTGTGAAGAGAAAGTTTGGGTTAAGCTTTTGCAGGCAGTGTAGGTTCCTTCTTTTATATATAAAACTTTGGCAGATAGCATAGCATCCTTAGGGAACAGAGTGATATAGAATAGGGAAAAAAAAGAAAGAGAAACTATGTTCTGACATGAAACCTGCAAAGTTTGCTTATGACCCAGTGGAGAACCGTTGGGACACTTGAGAAGAAAAAAATAAAAGACTGTCAGACAAGACAGTTGAGAGCCCGAAAAAGTAAAAGAAACCCTAAAAAATTATTAAAATATCTATAATAATAAATCCTATTGAGAGAGAAAGGAGAGAAGCTTATTCACCTGCAGTTTTTTCTGCCTATGCACATTGCATTGGAAATACCACTTTTTCTTTAAGCTCCTCTTTGAGTGACCAGTGGGGAAGGAAGACGCCATCCATTTAAGATAGTGCGGTGGAACTAATTTCAACAGACACAATCACATCAAAACATAAAGCAATAGCTGCTGAGATATTATTAGTCTGACTGACAGAGGTAAATTTCGGTTTAATTTAATCTTGTCTTAACTTTTTTTATTTTAAGCGTAATTACATTCTTAAACCAGGGAGAGTGGATATAATATATTTTAGGATTTTGATGGAGCCGACAGAGGCCGACCTCAGGCTTTTCTGGTTTGTCTTTCCTGTCAAGATGTGTCTTATTCTGCAGATATGCTTTAACTTAACATTAAGATTACCCTGCATTTACAAGCCCCATCAATCCACCCCCCAACTAAAAATTCCAAGTCTTTTCCCAAGACAATAATAAAAAGAAAACAAGTTTATATTTGTTCTTCTTCTTCGTATTCAAGTACATACATAGGAGAAACTCTATATATATATATATGAATGTATCAAATACTACTTATGTGAACAGCTATATTGTTTAAAACATACGCTTCCTTTTCATACATGAAGTGAAAGAAAGGCATAACACACTATACGAATAGTTTTACATAAGAAGATAAATGAATAGTTACATAAATTTTATTTCTTTGTAAGAAGAAGAAGGAAAAAAAAAACAATCTTGGATCAACTGCACTACCATGTACGGATCTCGAAAGGGCATCCTACAACTACGACCAAAATCCACGTCACTTATTTCGTCTTTACTCGAACAACTTAAAAGAACAGTGGAAAATGCAAAAAAAAATTTACAAGGGTCACATGTCTGAAGCAGGAAATACGTCAGTGACTGACACAAAATGGCAGGAACGATGTCAGAAAACACAAAGACAAAAGTAGAGCTGCTCACGTGGGTCCCTCTCCTTTTTCAACCTTTTTCTGTAGGATAAAGTAAGGCACGCCGGCACGCCATCCCCCCCCCCCCACCCCTCACGTGCCTTCACGTGCCTTCCTCTTTATCACCATTTCCACTTCCTTAAAAAAAAAAAAAAAAGGCTAATGATAAGAAGGGCTTCTATCTCTCGAGTTTAGAAAAGACGAGGATCATTCATCGCTTATATTCAAATCTACAACATATTACTAGTGGGTTTATATTTACAAATTCAATCATCAACAACTAATTTTTCATATTAACTTGTTTATAAATTAAGTTATTCGTTTAATCTTTAAAATTTGTTTAAAATTTAAAAATTTAGATAAAAATATTAAACTCGTTTAAAATATAAATTAAATTCAAGCTGAAACTTTGAAAGTTTAAGTCAATTCTACTTTTCAAGTTTATAATGTTTTATATTATATTATTTTTATATATAATATAATTTTAAAACACATAAAATTAAATCTATAATAATACATAATATTATTATAATATAAACATTAAAAAATTAAGATTACTATATACAAAATTATAATAAATAAAAATTATATAAAATTATTAAATATTAAATTAATATAAATATACTTTTAACATTTAAAAAAATAATATGACAGGATCGAAAATAGGCTTGGGTTAGCCTTTTACAAATATGGGTGAACTTAGGTAAAATTTTAGGCTTATATTTCGTGCCGATGAGAGCTTATACAAACATAAAATGTGTTAATATTATACTTAGACCCGACTTGAACTTAACCCAGCATGACCCATGAACACCTTTAATTATATATTCACATGCTAAAAGTTAATTTGTTCAACGATTGAGTTATTCATTTAAATTTAAAAGGGTGTACAAAATTTGACAAGGACGAAAATATTAAATCAAAAATAGGCTTTAACAAAGAAAATTAAACCAATTTAAAACATGAGCTAGGTTCAGTTCAAACATTTTAAACTTAAGCTTAATCCGATCCAATTCACTTTTTCATTTTTTTAATATACTATTTTATTTTATTTTTAATTAAGGTCATTATTTAGTACAAAGGTAGAGAAAAATTTAACTCAACAAGCAGGATTGAGATTTTACCTATGTTGTCGAAACCTCTTTTTTTGGAAATCGACTTTTATTTTGAAAAACGAAAATGAGAGTCGCCACCAATCCTTTTTTTTTTTATGAGGTGTGATTGGACCACGTCGTAATTTGATCGTTTTAATAAATAGTTTGATTTAAAATGACGATTTTTGGTCTACAAAGTTTATAAAACGGGTTCGGGAGTCGGTTACGCACAAGGAAGGATTAACACTCTCATTACGCCCAAAATTGATACCTAATTGATTACTTGATGTCTTTAGTGTCGAAAATTAGAAATTTGAAAAGAATTAAAAACATGCTCCCTCTTTGTGTTAAAAATTTCTTAAATAAATCGAAATGAATATTAAAGACCCTCTCGTATCGAGATAACAAAATGCCACATCCCGTAAGTTAGGACACAACACATTGAATCATCGTGAATGAGCTTGTTTCTTTTTTATTTATTTATTTAAAATCTCATGTATTTTAATTTTAAAAGGATGTTTGGTTATTTAAATTCAACAAAAAATCAAAACCCCTAAGTTAGAGTGCGATTTCTCGAATTCTCCAAATATGAAACATTACTTTATTTTGAAAATTTTATTCTCACGTATTTGGGCAAGAATCAACGTAATATTAAAAATGATATATGACTCAAATGTTACATTAATAAACGGCAACGATATAAATGTACTAATAAGCAACTCGTAATAATATCGTTTTAATACCAATATTAACAAAAAATAAAATAAATAATGACAATGATAACAATAATAATACTAATGATAAAATATGCACATGAAATGACAATATCAATTTTCAAATATAATAAAGAGAAATAAATAAATAAAATAAAGACATAAATAAATATAAGGAAAATAGTTTGTAAAAATATTGAAAGTAAAGAATCAAAGTAAAATACAAATGAATTTAAAGGTAAAATTTGTAATAAAGCATATATAAATAATAATAGATATAATAATAATAATAATAATAATAATAATAATAATAATAATAATAATAATAATAATAATAATAATAATAATATATGTACAAGTAAAAATATAAATAATCTAATTTTAAAAGTATAAAAAATAGGGTACTAAACAAATAAATGAATAAATAATAATAAAACAATAATAGCTAATAAAATAGTAATAATAATAAAGGCATGAATAATAAATAATCAATGAAAGAAAATAAAAATTAAAAAATGAAAGAATAATAGCTAAGTGAATACGAGGATTAAAATAAAATAAATAAATAAATGAACATTATATAAATAGATAAGTAAATGAATAAGCGAATGAATAAAATAAAAGGATCGATAACTAAATAAGCAAGTAAATGAATAAACAAAAGAAATAAAATAAAAGGGTTAATTGCAACTTAAACAAAATAAAAAGGATAAATTAAATAAAATAAATAACAAAAGGGCTAAAATGTGATGCGCAAAAATAGGCGAAGACTAATTAAGAAATTAACCCAATCTTTTAGACACGAGTCCCTTATCAGCGTGCTAGGGACTAAATTGAAACGCGCAAAAAATTTAGTGGCCAAATCTATAAAAATTAAAAGAAAGGGATTTGGGCCCCATTGCAAACCATCCAAAAAGCGGAAGGACTGAAAGGGTAAATAATCCATACATTAAAAACACGTGGATCCTATGCAGGTGGGGCAGGTCGGGTCGGTCCGATTCGGCCCCAAAACAACGTCTTTTTGGGGCGTTGGATGAAACGGCATCGTTTCACCATGCATATTTAAGTTAATTTTTTTTTTGAAAAAAATTATTTCAGCCTTTTCCTTTCAAAAAAAAATCCCAAATCCCATTTTTTTCTCTGAAAGAGTTTTGAGTCCAGCGACGGCACTACCGTCCACGATTAACGAAAAAATAAAAAGTCATTTTTTTCGTTTTTCAAGCTTTTGAACCCCAAAAGACTTCGTTTTTCATCGAAAACAACGAACCTCTGCCCCTACGGCGGCAAAATGCAAAGGGTCAGGTAATTTCTACATTTTTTCTTTGTATTTTGTTTATTTTTTTTATAAAAGTAAAAATAAGAGCAGAAAAAAAAAAAAAGGATAAAAATAATCACCTTTTGTTAGAAGATTAAGTTCTAAATTTTTTTTTTTTTTGTATTTTGATTCACTGGTCTCTCCCTACAAACGTTTTTTGCTTGTGGCTTTATAGCCAATTTTACAATATTGTTTTATTATTTGTTTTGCTATTGTTTCTGTTCTGGCATATTGTTTCTGTCCTCTCTTTCTCTTCTTTTGCAGGTGCTGGGGAGCTCAACGGAGGCGTGAAGGGCGGTCTTCTTGCCTCTTTGGTTAAAGGGCGACAGACCTCGGGAAGAGGAGTCCCGGGACGAGCGTGTTGACGTGGCTGAGGGCGGCGGAACACATGGGAGTTGGAAACCCAAGGGTTTCTGAATTAGATTAGGTTGTGGGCTTACTTTGGGTTTGTAATAATTTGGACTTGGTTTCTTTTATTTTTTATTTTGGGTTTATTTATTTGGTTTTGGGCCTAGGTAAAAATGACCCATTACATGTCATATTAATTCAATTTTTTAAAATACAACTTAAGTACACATGACAAAATTTTAACTCTGTATGTAGAGTTAAAAATTTTCATCACTTGTATACCAAATTTTCATGTAGTATCCTTTGTATACATTAAGTCAATAAATTATAATAAATATTTTACATTGTCAAATAATTTTTATTTTGAAATTTATAGATGTATGATATATGTTCAATTACTCTACCATAATGCAAAATGAATATTTAAAGAAGGTTCAGAAATTTATTGGTTATAAATCTCTTTCTATTATTAAATATTTTGAAGTAATAATTGAAGATTAGTAATGACATAATTTATCGATTATTATAATTTTGATAAAACAATTTTCTCAACAAAAGTGGAGAGAATAAACAATTAGATGAGAATAAACAATTTAGATGAATAAACAATAAAAAGTGCAAAAGAAAAGTTATTTTATTACAAATTTTTTGCCATGTATGTTTACTAATCTTAATAGAGTAATCAAGTTTCAAATACTAATGGAAAATGCTCTAATTTGAATCGATTTGTTAGAGCAAATGAAAGGAAGCAATGCTTGAAACATGTTAGATCAATAAGTTCCAAAGATAAAAATCTTGGAGAAGAAAAATAATAAACAATCATTATGGTTATATAGTGTAGGCAAATGCTATTGAAAAGACTCGACAGTCAACACAACTAATTATAAAATTCTAAAAGAGATTCAAATACTTGAAAATGAAAAGATCTCAATAAATTATGTCACAACGAGAAAAAGATAGAACCAAAACAAAAAAATACATAATTCTCGAAAACATTTCTACTTATAATATTGTTGCTAAAATAACAATATAAAATAAGGATCTTGAACCTACATCTGTTGAAGAATGTCAAAATAGAGAAAATTGACTTTTGAAAAGCGTAATTCAAATAGAATTGAATTTACTTGTTAAACGTTATTTTTTTGGACCTGTAATCCAAAAACCTAAACATGTCGACTTGTAGGATATAAATAGGAATTTATGCAAAAACGAAATGAGAAAAATAAAATTGTAAGATATAAAACACGATTTGTAGGACAATGGGTTTCACAAATGCCTAGAATTGATTATGAAGTGATATGCTCTCATGTGGTTGATAAACCATAAAACTAACATGTTTTTAATCTCATTCTTGACGTGTTTTGGATGATTTATTATGTAAATTAGTGAATTTGATGCTCCTAATCCTTTAAATTTATGTTTCTATACTTAGGTGAGCATAGGGAAGTCAAAGGAGCTAAAAACAGACCAAAATCGGACAAAAAGAGCTGTTTTCAGGATCCACACGGCCTAAGCATTTTCCACATGGGCTGGCCACATGCCCATGTGCCAGCCCGTGTTGATATCATTCCTGTTTCCCAAACACGCGGAAAAACTCAATTTTAGGCTTTCTGATCATTCTAAAGTTTATAAATACACACTATGTAACGACCTCAAAAGTATGGATATCGAAAAATGAGTTATCGGTCTCCGTTTTTAGTAAACGGACTCGTAAATATTTATTAAAAATATTTATAAAGTTAGTTATATGTTTAATCAGGTTTTAATTAAGTGAATTTAGCTCAATTAAGAGCAACTAGTAAAAAAAAAAGAGACTAAATTGAAATAGGAGTAAAAGTTGAATTATAGATTAAAAGAAATTATAAAAGACCAAAATGGCAATTAAGCCATTTTGTATAGGTGAATGGTGTAATATATAAAAATCTAAGATTTTATACCTAAAATTAGTATATTAAATTATTAATATTATTAATAATTATTATAGTTTTATATTAAATAAGTATAATAAAATTTTTATGTGATAACTAATTATGATCTTGACAATTGTAAGGTGATAAAATAGACAAATATAAATTATATAATTGTATAAGTGTATTAATTATATTTGTTATTAAATAGATTTTATAAAAACAATTATTATTATAAACTAATATAATATATATATATATATATGTGTGTGTTATAAAATAAAGAAAAAAAAAGAAACAAAAACATGAAAAGAAGAACAGAGAGCAAACGTGAAAGAAAGAATGAATGAAAGAAAAGAAAAAGGAGAAATTCATGATTTAAAGCTTGGATGTTTAATAGTAAACAAGGAATTCGAGACATTGAACAAGGAAGGAAAAGAGAAAAAACAAATGAGGAGTAAAAACGAGAAATTCAGGTTAGTATTACTATAATTCAAATTTGGTTATTTGTTAAATTTTAAATTAATATATGTATATATGATAAACAAATTGAAGTAAGTATCAAGAATGAATTAAGTGATAAATATGTATTGGAATTGAATTTATTGTTAGTAATTGTTGAATTTTGAATAATATGTTTAGTAAATAGAAATAAGGTTAATATTGATATTGAATTAGATAAAAGCTGAATTTAATTGTGAATTGAATGAAATTGAAATGAAGTTTGAATATGTATGAGCATTTGATGATATATTGATTAGAAAGTGGAAAATGCATTGAATTGATATATATATATATATATATATATATAAATGAATGGAATGGAAATGTGAAAAGTGATTTTAAATTGAATCAAATTGAATTGAATGTGATTATTTCAAAATGTACATAGATTGAAAGTATGAGGAAGTGATTGAGTTGAAATGTGACTTGAAGTGAAATTATGTGATTTTGTGAATTTGTTATTGTGATTGAATTGAATCCGAATGATTATGATCAATTGAAAGTGAAAGTGACATGGATATGTGATTCCGATTTCCTATTAACTAGTCGGACTAGGGTGGATATAGTTGGCATGTCATAGGATTGTGATGTGATGAAGAGATTTGTAGCTCGGCCGAGAAGATGATTCTATTATTATATGCTTCGGTTTAACCGAAGAGGCATTTCATGCCTTATTGGTGTGTTTGGGAGGATATGATATACCGGTGTGTTTGGGAGGCTATATTATACTGGTGTGTTATGGAGGATTTATATTATTATTCTGGGTGTGTTTGGGTTGGATATTATGGTGTGTTTGGGTTGGAATTCATGTATCTGCCCAAAGTCCGAGTCAAGTTAATAGAGGTAAATAAGTGAAATGATAAATTCCGAATAAATGTGATTAAGCTATTGAAAGAAATAAGAAAGTGAATTTGTGAAATAAAATATGAAATGAGATTTGAGATACGAAATTGAATGCATGAACCAAAGGTTCATGAAATGTTCAAAGATGAATTGTGAATTGAAATATTATATAAGATGGAGAAATGAAACTAAAGTTCACAATTTTGTTTGAAATGATATAAATAATATAAGAAGTTAATTGAAAAGAATAATATAATTGAATTATATATTTTGAGTTTGAATTTGATATGAGAAGATGAAATTGAGATGTGAGATTTAAAATATGGACCAAGGGTGTATGAATTGAATAAAGTTTAAAACGATGATATAAGAAATCAACTAGTGAAATTGTTATTGTTGAGATATGACTTTAGTAAACACAAATTGCAATAGAATTAATATTGTAGTGAATTGCATATGATATGGAATGAACTAATAGAATGAGATGTGGAAAAAATTAAAAATAAAAAAAATTAATGAAAATTGGATAGTGAAATAATGTATGAATCTAATTAAATACAAGCCTTGAAATAATGCTTATTATATTAGATGATTTGATTTAAAGAATGAAATAACTATTAAGTAATTGTATCATAAATTGAATGTATATAAGTTATTATATAATTTGAATTATGGTAATACTACTGAGTATACCCTTGCTTAGCGTACGGTTGTTTCCGTGCGCAGGTTAATTGAAAGTCGGTGTCCGATCCAACATCTAGAGTAATCCCGACCTTAGAGAAAATTTTGAGTAATATACCTTTCTTTTATAATGGTGGCATGTACCTGGGTAATGAATAGGTTGAGTATATGAGCCTTGAAGTTGAGAAAAATTTTAAAATGTTTTGAACATTTGCTAAGTATTCGAATTAGTCCCGAACCATTCCTAACTCGTCTTTTGGGCCTTGAAGATCCATATAAGAGACTATAAGATTATTTTATATTATGATTGATAATAATTGTGTATTAATTGTAAAGTTCTCCAATCGATCCGGTAGCACTCCGTAACCCTATTTCGATGACGGGTTGGGGTTAGGGGTGTTACACACTAGAAGAGGACTTAAGGGAGAATGGAGATAAGAAGGAAGAAAAGACTCAAAGAACGCCATTGGATTCATTTTAGAAGTAGATCTCCTTCAAGATTGAAGATCTCTATTCAATTTCTTTAGAAGTTTTATTGGGTTTCTTTATGTCTTGTTGTTTTCCTAACTTTGAGATGATGTTATTCAGATTATGAACTAAATTCCCTAGACACATAGGGAAGATGAAACCTATATGAATCTTATTATTTGATTTCTGAATTACATGATAAATACTTGATTATTGTTCTCAATTATGTATAATTATTTTGTGTTTTAATATTTTCAATGTAACGCCCCGATTTTTGCTTAATTTCGGCTTTTGTAATTTTGGCATGAATGAGTGTCTACTTCAGTGGTTATGTGGGCTAGGTATGTGTGGGAGGTCCCAAGTTCAAGTCTCAACTTGGGTAAATTTTGGCATTTTTATGAATAAAGCCCAAACTTTGGTTAGTAGGCTTATAATTATTTATTTGTAAGAACATGTCAGAATGGGCCTACTGGTCTAGTGGTTAAGTGGTGTGTTGAAGTGTTAGGGGTCTTGAGTTCGAATCCCTGCAAGAGCATCATTTTTGTCCATCGTGCCCAAAGAGTTTGTGTTGGATTGAAAATCTAATAATAAGGAGAAATTTGGGGAGATGATAGGGAGAATATCAGAAAATCTGTTTAGTTTCTCTCTTCCCAACAAAAATAAAATTTTGGTTTCTCTCTTCTCCTCCAAAACCCTTGTCGCCGCCCCTTTCCATTCATTACTGTTAGTTTTTATTTTCGTTTTGTTCTTACCTTCAAGTTCGGAGGACCGCTATTCGGCTGTAGGGATCGGTTTGATAAGTCGGGATTTTACTTTTCCAAACGTTCTATGTTCTTCCTAAAAGGGATTTTTCTTTTGGTACTCAGGAATTAATCAAGAGATTGAATATCTTTCTCAATCGTGAATTAAGCGTTAAAGGTTCTGATCACTCCGGTAAGATCCGATAACGTTGTTAATTGTGAGATTTCGCTCATGGAAATTTTTCTATTAAAGTTGGAAGATATTACTGAATAAGGGCATTATCATGTCAATTATAGGTTCGGGATTGCTCGGGATTGCGTTAGCATCGATTCGATACCAAGTGTGTACCCGAAAACGTAAAAATAAGGTTTCAACAAAAGTTGAAAACCTTTCTGTAGATGCCACATGGGCGTGTGGTCGCCCGTGTGGTAGGCTGTATGCAAGACATTAGTTACCACACGATCGTGTGATCGACGAGCCAGGCCGTGCGCAAGCGACATGGCCGTGTGATGGTTTGGCAAGGCCGTATGCGACACATGGGCTTGACCAATTGAGCCGTGTGTGTAACACCCCTTACCCGTGATCCCCGCCGGAATTGGGTACGAGACGTTACCGAACAATTTACCTGATCGCCACTTAGGCTCAACGTGACTACTCTTCTCGAATCGCTTCAACTACTTCACACTCAACCTATGAGATCTCAATCGTACCTACGAGAACTCTCGGGATCATATCGAAATCTTACGGTCTATAAAATTTCTTTCATTTAGACAGGGAGTACACGCCCGTGCTAGATGACACACACGCCTGTGTGTAGTCACACACACCCATGTGCTCACACCGTGCCTAAAAACCCCAACATTCTACCAAAACTCACACGGCTAGGGCACGTCCATGTGAAATGGGGGCATACCCGTGTACCCTTACAACATGCCCGTGTCTCCTAACCGTGGGGAGCTACTGACTTAATCCACACGGCCTGGGCACACGCCCATGTCCCTACCGTGTGTCGTACACGATTCATGTACACGGCCGTGGGATTCACCCGTGGCCTATTCTAATTAGTAGTAATAAGGTTCAGGGTTAGCACGGCCTAGACACACGCCCGTGTGTCTACCCGTGTGGCACATAAAGGCTATTTGCCAAGCTTCTAGCATCCCTATATCTTACTCTAAATGGGTTTATTCAACAAACTAACAAACCTCTCTTAATCCACATGCACTCACATTGATAACTTTGGAATTTCATAAATGACAAAATATGCCATCATTCTTGGTATTTTTACAAAATTAATGTCTCAGCAAGAGCCAATACACCTTTGGTCAAAATAACAAAATAATCTAACTAGTCTAGTCCTATACATGCCATATACAAAATCACTAATCTAATTATACAGAAGTAAGCAGATAGTGTGGGCGGTCTTCTAATTATCGGCGTATCCTGGCTCGGCTCTTAAGCCCTATAAAACAAGGGAAAGAGATAAGAGTAAGCTTAAAGCTTAGTACGTTCACATGTAAACAATATAACACTCTAAAATGAATAAAACATTTTTATAGCATTATTTGCTAAGCAAGAAATCAATCTACATTCAGGATTAGGCTTACTCATTTCCTTCATTTACACATCCCAATCACATCACAAGCATAATGCATACATTCAATAACGGTTTCCCTGCACTGAGCATCACAAGGTCACTTAATGTAACACATCACGATATCAAAATACATTACTTGTAATCACATTACCCGGTGGTTTCGCACTTAGCCCACCATCAGTCTTCATTAGGGTGGTATCGCACATAGCCCACCAAGAAGGTTAATTACGGTGGTATCGCACACAGCCTACTAGAAAGGTTAACAGACGATGGTATCGCACACAGCCCATCGTAATTAAACAACAAGGTGGTATCGCACTTAGCCCACCATCAAAATTTGATATAACACACCTACCAATCTATTCCATCATTCATACAAGAATTATTCATTAACTAGCACTTTCTATCTACTTGAATTATACATGTTGTCAATTATGCTATGCACTAATTAACAACAATAATGTGCATGTAAAATGCATCGTTTACACGTAAACTTACCTCGATGCAAAACGTGTTAGCTAGCGATTTACTCGATCACCTTGCATTTCCCACGGTCAAGGTTGATTCCACTCTCTTCTTGATCTATAACAATGAAATTCGTTCATTTAGGACATTCTATGATTAATATACATCAAATTCTACACTTGGAAAAAAATGACCATTTTGCCCTTATATATTAAAAAAATTACGATTTTGCCCCTAGGCTCGTAAATAATTTTTCATCACATTTTCCCATTAAACAAGCCTAGCTGGACATATATTCCTCTTTCAACAACCCACAAATCTAACTATTTCATGCATTTATTACCAATTTACAACATTTACAACTTAGTCCCATTTAGGTGTTTTCATGACAACACCTTTCACAAAAGTTGTCTCTAACCTCCCCATCATTCATTTTCTTCCATAAAAACTCAGCTAACAACATAAACTCTCTCATGTCAAGTCTCTAAACTTTTAACCATTTCACAAATTAGTCCCTCATTAGTTAGCTTAGGCTTTGGGGACTCCAAAAGTACAAAAATCATCAACTAAAACCACATAAATAACTTACTTGAATGAGGATTGAGTGGCTGAAAGTTTGAACCTCCAAAAACTCTATCCTCTCTTGAATTTTTGGTGGAAAGAGATGAGTGACCTCTCTTAAATTTTAGGTGGAAAGATATGAGTGAATAGTGAAAGATGATAACATCTTTTGCTTCCCTTATTTTATTCATTTTATCACTTAATTTCCACCAACTTTGACTAGCATTTAATGCTCTTGTCCCCCTTAACTTGTATGGCCTGCCAACAGATATAATAGGGCCTAATTTCACTTTAAAATCCTCTAATTTTCAATCTATAGCTATTATGTACCCCCACCTTATAAAATAGAACTTTTGCACTTTATGGGATTTAGTCCTTTCTCACAATTAAGTACTCTATTGCTAAAATTAAAACACCAAAATTTCCATATAGCCATATATTAATGGCATAACACATAAAATAATACTAAAATAATTTTCTCAACCTCGGATTAGTGGTCCCGAGACCACTGTTTCGACTAGCCCCAAAATCGGGCTATTACAGTGTGGGCCACGCGGGCGTGTGGGATTCTAGGCCAGGCCATGTGATCTACACGACCAAGGTCAATTTGGGGTGTGTGGGCCACACGGGTGAGCCACATGGGCGTGTGAGCCCATTTTTCTGAAAAAATATGTAAGGTTACACGGGTCGTCCAAGTCGACTGTGGACTTACCGTAGGGTTGGTAAGCAATACTTAGACCCCTAACTGAATGTTCTGTCTGTCTGATTCATGTACTAAGCATGTATGCTAATTGAATATATGAGTTTTATTTGCATAATAGCATGACATTCTTGTATGTTGCATTGCATCGGGACGGGTGGATTATGATTGGAGGAAGTATCTGAAAGGCTCTTAAGCTTGTTATCCGGCTCATTACAAATTTACGATTATGTGCCGCATTAAATTTAACATGATGTGTAGGGCTGGGTGGGTTGATTTTATCCCCACATGGTGTGTAGGGTTGGACGAAGTTGATAAGTAGAGGCTGGTGGGTAGGAATCTATTTTTTGCATATTCATGCGAAATGGGCTAAGGCCCGTAAAATGTCTCGATTCTATATCCGAGTGGGCTAAGGTCCACACTTTTCAGAATGGGCTCGGACCGAATCGTGAATTTATGGTGAATTCGATATTGTGCTATGTGTATGTTTTACGGGGATTTACATCGAGTTTGCAAAACTCACCCTTTTCGTTGAATCTGCTCGGTAATCCCAGTGATGAAGCGGATTGGTGCGGCGAAAGACTCGACGGTGACCACGGTTCTGGACACCTATTTACGGTTTATTTTTTTTATGATCTGGTTATATTTGAGTAACTTTTATGTAACATGACCTTTATGGATTTTTGGTTGAAATTTGGAATTTCTATTTTATAACTGCTAGCAGTAGGATAAGACGCGGGTTTTAAAAATAAATAAATGTTTTATCAAATACACACGAACTCGCAAATTATTTTAAAAGCTTCCGCAACATATAATGTTTGAAAATGAATAATTAAACGACACGTCTAGGCCGGGTTTGGGGTGTTACATTCAGGATATTTATTCATGCTTAATGTGCTTATTTCAGTAGAGCAAAAGTCTCTGTTTAAGAGTAGATCTAGCATAATTGAGTGGAGTTGCATGCAATCCTAGAAATAGGACGACATAAATCTATCAGATTAGAGTCAAATCTAATAGGGGAATCCATAGATCAAGTTAATGCAACAATAAGGGTTTTAATTAGAAAGAAATTTAAATTAATCAACCTAGAGTCAGTTGTTTTTACTCTCGAAAGATATATTAACATAATTTAGGGATTTCTACGGATCAAGGTGCAAGTGAATAAGTCTTTTAATTCAGATTTAAAATAATAAGTGAAGTCTATGTGGATTCTTTCCTGAGTATTGCATATCTCATTGGTTTTATTCGATTATTTTTTCCTAATTCATTCTCTGTTGTGTTCTTAGTAATTAGTTTAGTTAATTTTAGATTAAAAATAATTCCTTCAATTTATCGGCTAGATAATAAAAAAATAGTAAGTACTAGTACTTTTAGTCCTCGTGGATACGATATTCCCAACTCACCATAGCTATACTATTATTCGATAGGTGTGCTTGCCTTCATCGTAATTTTAGTTAGTTTAGTGACCATCAATGGTAGATGCAAACAAATTTAGACATATTATTACTCTCGCAATACATGAAAAACTTGATATGCGTTTGATGGGTGTTATTGTAACATATTTGTATGAAAATCCTTAAAAATTTAAAATCCTAGAAAGATATAAGATTTCTCAAGAAAATTGCTCACTCATATTAAAAAATCCTTACATAAATTAAAACAATTTGACATATATGGTATAATCATATTAGCGAGTATTTGTTGAAAGAAAGTTATAAAAATAATTCAATTTGTCTATGTGTTTTATAAATGAACTTGATCAAAAAAATTATAATTAATGTTTATATTGACAATTTAAATACTATTGAAACTCCTCTAAAGCTTCAAAATGTAGTGAATTATTTAAAGGACTATTTGAGAAAGATCTTCGAAAAACAAAGCTTCTCGAGTTGTGTAGTTTGAGTGTAACAACCCGGTACAGTGGTGTCGAAAAGTACGGTTTCGGGTTTCATTTTAATGAACCAAGTCTGTAAATAATTAATAAAAATATTTACGAAGTTATGCTAAAATGAATTGAATTGAGGATATGTAATTTAGTTGATTTGAGTATTTAATCTAATCCAAGGATTAAATTGTAAATTTAGATCGCTATAAATTTTAATTTGAAAATAGTTAAAGGGACTAAAATTTCTAATAGACCAAAAATTTTGGATGACAATAAAAATGCCAAATTTGTGGCTAAAAAAAAGGTGGTTGTTATGTGTTTTTATTTATAATAATAATAATAATAATAATAATAATAATAATAATAATAAAGTTAAAATAGTTTAAGCGGAAGGAGAGAAGATGTCTTCTCCATCCTTTCACGCTAGAAAAAAGAGAGAAGAAACATAATAGATTTGCTTAGGGTTTTCAAACTTTAACCCACAAATTGGTAAGTGTAATTTATTACTCTTCTTATAAATTTTATGTCTTTTAGATTGAGGAATCACAATTTAACTAATTTGTGTATCAATTTATAAAACTATTAAGGTTTTAGAAAGTTACCATTAATGATTTTTCTATGTTTTTAATGTTAAATTGATAGATTTTTAGTGTATACATGAAAAATGACTAGATTTTTGAAGTTAGATGGTAGATTTTTCACCTGAGAAAATAAAGTGGATATCAAGTAGAGTTGTTATGAGATTTTGTTAGAAATCGATAATAGAGGGTCTAAAATAGAAGGAAATGAAGTCGGATTATAAATCAACACTTAGAATGGAGAGTTATGCTTGTTTCGATTTAAGAATTTAATTTGAATGAAATGTAAAGTTTGTTTAAGATAATAATTTATTGTGAATTCGATGAATTATTGATGGTGCTATTTGATTAAGTTAATTCATAGCTACTGACGATCCGGTTTCTTCAAAAGCAAAAGAAAAAGCTAAAGTCATCGACGAATAGTTGGAAACTCCCTCTAAGAATCACAATAACTCAACTTATTATTTATTTTTCCTTTTAATTTCATTGTTAGGTAAGTTGACAAAACGAAGGAAGTTGCACAGGAGTGGCTAACTAGGAATACAATATTGATATTGATTATTGTGATAGAGAGTTAAAATGTTCAAAAATTTGAAACGGTATAATTTATTGAAGTTGCACATTTGGCTTGACTATGAGACGAATCATGCCATGTTTTATATGGAATGACATTTATAACGGAAGAGTTGTTGTTGAGATCAATAGAATGGAAACTAAACTCAGAATGAAATTAGACTGTGGGTTGTTGTAGTAATTATTGGGTAAAGTTGAGAATAATTAATGAGTTATAGAATCAAGTAAAATAATAGTAATAATAATTGCTTTGACTATAAGCCGATGAGTGCTAGGCGCATTTTCCTTCAAACGTCCCAACTGTGGCTTTCACAACTACTACTTCGGTTGAGCTATTGAGTGCAGGGCGCTAATTGTTTACATCGGATGTATCGATATAAAATTACTTTGACTATAGGTCGATGAGCGCCGGGAGCACTAACCATCGGACATACCGACGAGTGCTAGGCACGATTATTGCTTTGGATTAACCGATAAGCGTTGGGCGCAATTTGTTTAGTTCGGGATGTATCGATAAGGCACTGAGTGCCGAATTATAATGTAACACCCCCTAACCCTAAACCGTTACCGGAATAGGTTACAAAGCATTATCGGACCTTTCTGAAATATTACGAACCTTATACAAATAAATAACATACATATTGTAATACAATCATAATGTCCCTTTTATGGGCTCTTGAGGCCCAAAATACATGTTAGAAGTGATTCGGGACCAATTTGAGTGCTCAAGAAATTTTTCGTGAAATTTCAAATTTTTTCTCAAATACAGGGCTCACACGCCCCTGTGGTCTAGGGACATACCCATGTAACCTTAAGACATGCCCGTGCTTCAGGCCGTGTCCTAATTTATGTGCTCTTCGACTTACCTCATACGGCCAAGCCACACACCCGTGTTCTAGGCTTTGTGGTCAATTTACTTTTCTAAAATTAGTTACAATTTTCACACGGCTAAAGCACATACCCGTGTACCAGGCCGTGTTCCTCACACGGCTGAGACACACGCCCGTGTCTCTGCCTGTGTGGCAAAACCTAAGCATTCTGCTTTGGAAAATAAAAATTACAGGGGACACACGACTTAATCACACGCCCAAGTATAAGCCGTGTGTCTCACACGATCTGGTCACATGCCCGTGTGCCAGGTCGTGTGGACTCAAAATGAGCCTTATACTTCAAATTTACCAACCCTGCAAACTTTGAACACTAAACAATTCAAAAACCAATCATTCAACCAATACAATACAAATACAAATATATCTAAAACATAACAAAATAATCAATCTATTAACTTAATCAATATACCAACATAGGTATTATACATATAATATCCAATTCAATTCATTCAACTTCATTCAAACTAAACTAAATTTAAATCCTAATATCAACCTACATTTGCATATATTAACTTCACACATACTTTAACCAAAATTAGCCATTTATAACTTCAACATAACACATATCTTATACATATAACCAACTAATATCATCATTTACAACCATTTATTAAAATGACATACATATGACCACCTAGGTACATGCCATTAACAAAGAAATATACTTCACCACTTTGAGTTCGGGATCGACTTGGATGCTGATTCGACAATTCGACTTTAACCTAACCTGCGCACGGAAACAAACAGTACGCTAAGCATAAAACTCAGTGGTATTTCTATAATCCGAATACTTCAAAGGAAATAACATTATAAAACATACACTTTTTAACCAAATATAAACATTAGCCAATCAATAATTCATTTTATACATTTAACCTTCAATTCTCATCATTAGCTAATTCAATTAGCTTTTCTCATTTTGATTTAAATATCAATTGGCAATAACAATACTCTTTTCATGAACCCTTGGTTCATGCATTTCATTTGTACAATTCAATACAATTCAATTTCATATCCAATTTCAAATTCACATTCAATATCAAACTTATTGCCAATTCATTTATTTTTCCTATTAAAAAGACTCGAACTTTGGCGGATTCATGGATCCAACCAAAACACACCAGTATGGCACCCAGTGCCTCATTAGATAATTCGAAGTAATAGAGTGACACGCAGTGTCTCATCGGTCATGCCAAAGTAAGTTGGTACCCACTACCTCATCGAAGTTATCCGAAGAAATGATTTGACATCCAGTGTCTCATCGACTCGAGGTCGAAGTATCCCTTAACTCTTCTAATCCTATGGCATGCCAACTATATCCGACTTAGCCCGATATAGTTAATAGGGTTTCAATTTACTTTTCTAATTCAACCAATACTCACATATTCTCATAAAATCAATTTAAATCAATTTAATATCAATATCACAATATCAATTCATTTCAATAAGCACATACAATCATACATTCAATTCAATTCAATATCATAGTGTCAAATACTTACCTCATTGCTTACCATAAGCATTAAATGTAAATTTAACAATTAATAACTAATTTTTGGATTATAGAAATACAAACCAGAGTTATCGAGTTACTCCTCGTTAACTTTGTCTTTTCCTTTCCTAGCCAAGGTCTCCAGCTCAACGTTAGCTACGAATTTAAAATAATTGAAAATCATCAATATAACACAATTTAACATTAAATATTTCAATGTATACACAACTTTGTCTAAATTCTAATTTAGTCCTTAACTAATACTAACTTTATTTATACAAAACTAATTCCATATTTTTATTAAATTTTCACTATAAACTAATTTCAACTCCCAATTTCATCATAAAACCCTAATTTTGAAATTCTTTCAATTTAGTCTCTATTACTCAAAACTTATGATTTGTTTTACAATTCAATCCTTTATTCAATTATAACTTGAAATTCTATCAATTTAACCCCTAATTCTTCAATTAATTCAACATAAACTTCATCTAAAATCAACTAACTTACAAAATTTCCACATAAATCAAGTAGTATTTTGTTCTAGAATTCCACAAACACCAAAATTACAAGAAAATGGGCTAAATTAACTTACCAATTGAACTTGAAACCTTAAAAACCCTAATTCCTTTTTTTTTTTCTTTTCTTTCTCTCTTTTTCGTTTCGACCTTCTGTTTCTTTTTATTTCATTTTCTTTGTTTATTTCTTTTATTTACTTTATTTTTATTATATTAATATTATATTATAATATATTTTACTTAAATAATAAGTAAATACATAATAATTACATATATATGTATTAGAATTACACTTGTATTTTACATTTGCCATACATTTGTATTTTATTTTTACCATACAAGTGTCACAATTTGGTTTATTTTTATTTAGTCCCTTGACTTTTCTCAATTTTATAATTAAACTTTTACCCTATATTCAATGTAATCCTTACACTAAATTAACCTTAATTAAGCTAAATTCACTTAATTGAAACCTAATTAGACACACAACTAGACTCATAAATATTTTTAATAATTATTTATGAGTTCGGTTTACTAAGACGGAGGCTCGATAATGGACTTTTCCGATGCCTGTGAATTTTGGGTCATTACATATAGTATTAATAGAAATCATAAATTAGTTCAGATCCGGGATATGTATTAGCAAACATCAATATTGAACAGGAAGAATGGTTAGATTCGAATTGGTAATGTAATACAAAATGACAAATTGAGACAAAATCAAATAAGGTTGCATACATCGTTAGCAAAAAGTGTTAATAAGTTTGTTAAAATAGATTGGTTAGTTATAATATCACATTTGGTTTGTTTAGGATACATGTGTATATTAATGTATTGTATAAATTTTGATATGAAACATACTTGAATTGATCTAAGGAAGAAATAAATCAACTGAGTCCAATTATTTACATTTCATGCTATATTGAGTAAGTTATAGTAATACCATTTGAAATTAATACTCACTGAATAGTCTTGTTTTCATATGCAGGCTACATGTATTTTGAGATTTTGTACTCAAAGTCATCAGCATCCAACCGACAAATCCTAGACTCAACAAAGTTCGTATATTTTGTTTTGTTTCAAGTTGGCATGTACTTGGTTTTTAGTAAAGTCATTTGGTTATAGATATGTATTTGTGACATTTAAAAAATTAATTTTTGGTTGCTATAATCACAATATTATTAGTTAATTAAATGGTTTTAATGTGATATACCTAGTTGCGGTATGTTTCGGAATATCAAAGTGTTGGAATTGATGTGGGAGATGATTTGAATATGAATAAATTGTGAAATCTAAATTTTGCAGGGGTTTTACGAAAAATATGCAGAAATGTTGTCGAAATTTTTTTAAAATAATTTTACCGCTACATTACCATTTCAATAAAGTGAAATAGTAAAATAGGTTGTTTCGGCGTTTGAACGTGACAATTTATATTCAGATCCACTAACTGAGTCAGACACAAGGTGTTACATTGAGTATTTAAAATATGAGATTCATGTCTATCAGTTATCTTAAATAGAAAATATCAAAAAGAAAGCAAACATAAGATAGTAGATGTGAATAAAGTCCACTTTGGTTTTTGTGAAAATGATTAAAAAAAAAAACTCATTGGTTTTAAAGTATCATATCTTAGTGCCGTGAGAGAATTTATATACATGATCGGATATAACATTTGTTGTAAGTTTGTTAGTAAGATTTAGCTATTCTCCAACACGTAGATATTAGAATATAATTAAATACATATTTAGATATCTTAGATGGGCAATTGGTATATGGTTATTGTAAGGCCCAATTTCAAATCCGGAGCCCAACAAGCAAAACCCAAAATTTTGCAATTTTAACCTAAAGTTTAGCAAAAAAAAAAGGAAAACCCATCGTAAATGTAACCCTAGCGAGCGCGCCTCAAGTTCACCCAAAGAACGTGCGCCTCCAACTCAAGTCGTGCACGTCAAAGTACCTACAAAGAAGGAAGCGAAAGCAGTGAGGGAGATTCGGGATTAGGTTTTGTTCTATTTTTAGAGGTTTTTTGCTATAAAAGAAAAAAATTTCAAATGTAACTGGGTTTTTTACACAAGCAGAGAGGGCTACGAGAGAAAATAGAGGCAAACGAAAGAAATCGGCGTTTGAAAGGTTTATTTTGTTCTTTTGCTATTCTGTATTTTTGATTCATTTTTTCTTGTATTACAAATCTATTTTAATATGAGGAGAAAGAAAAATCAAATCAAAGACTAAAGAAATTTACGTCAGATAGGTATTCTTGTTTATTATTTTTTTCTCTTACAACACATACATATATAGAGATACATAAGTAAAAAGAGAAAAACTTACGCTTTAAAACTCGTGATGGAAATACAGTGTCGTCCAGAGCTTCACCGGACGAAGGGGTAGGAGAGAATGTTTGAAAGTTTTTTAAGGGTTTTTGAAAAATAAAAGGGTTCCTTTTTTTGTTTTGAAGCAGAAAGGTCTCTGAAGTTTTAAAGCATAAAAGTGGGTACCGTGTTAAAAGGAGTGGATAAGCTCAATTTTACCTAAATGGGTAAATTTCGCATTCGATCCTCTCCTTTGCGCCCAACGCTTCGATTATGTCCCACTTCAGCTTTTTTTTCTATTATTTGGATTTTCCCTGAACTTTTTACACCACTTGGTCCGGTCCGCATTCAGCACACATTTAGGTCTTAGAATAATTGCGTTTTCGGTCCACATTAGTGGCATAAACCGCAATTTTATCCTTTTTCCCTTTTATTAATTTTAATATTATTTTGATTATTATTACTATTTTTTTCTCTCTCTTCCTTATTATTGTATTTACCATCACTAACATTACTTTTATTATTTTCCTTTTCTCTTATTTTCATTTCGTTATTATTATTCCTTTATCATTATTACGTTGTTTTTTTTTTATTATCACGATTGATTTTAATATTATTACTTTGTTTGTACTATTAATGTAAATATGATTACTATTATTCTTGTTCATTTTGTTTTACCATTATTATTACTGTTAATTTTTATTACTATAATTATATTTATTTTAGTACTATATTTATTATTATCAATTACCTATTTACATATATTATTATTATTATTAAAGTTATTTTATTATATTTTGTTATATATGTATTACATCTATTATTATTTTTCTTATTATTATTGTCACTATTTATACTATTCATTATTTTTTACTATACATGTATATACTATTATTATTTCTATTTTTATTATTTTTATCATATTCACTATAATTATATATATATATATTATTCGCTTACTTTTTTTGTATATTATTATCATATCTACATTTTATTATCAATATATTTTTCACTACTATTTTTATTAGTACTATTATTTTAATATTATTATTTTTATTAAATTTACCTTTTGTTACTTTATTCATTAGTCCCATTGACAGTATTATAAGTATTGCTATTTGTTTTACTTGTCACATATTATTTTTGCTATTATAACATTATCGTTTATTTTTCTTTTCCCCATTTGTATTTACTATTATTATCCCTTGTTATTATCGTATTTACATTTCGATATTTTTCCATTTTTTATTTTTTTATTTCCCCAAAAGTCATAAAAAAGGGTTTCACAAAAGTAATATTGTGTGTTTGGAAGTTCGAGAGATCGTGCCCAATCGTGCTGGGCTTCGATTTTTCGTTCGTTTAGATTACTAAATGCCCTTAAAGGATTTTGATTGTATTTTTGAAAATAAGGCAATGTTTTGTGTTTGGAAGTTTGAGAAATTCGTGTCCAATCGTGCTGGGTTTCGATTTTCTGTTCGTCCAAACAACTAAATATCCTTCAAAGATTCTTTTATTGTATTTCTTAAATAAAGGCAATATTTCATGATTGGAAATTCAAGGAATCGTGCCCAATCGTCTTTGGGTTTGATTTTAGTTTGGCTAAATAGTGAAATACCCTTTTCAAACCGCAATACATGAGTTTTGGAAATCATGAAATGATCTTAATATCGAGGTTTGAAACATCGTGTCCTATCGTCTTGGATGTGGTATTTCACCTTTTGAACAAGAGAGTTTGACATCCAATTCGAGTCATCCAAGCATTTTTTTCCATATTTTAAAATATTTTCTAATTTTTGATATTAAGGACATTAATCAATCAATACGGTACCAATTTTGGGCGTTATGAGGTGTTAATCCTTTCTCGTAAATGTAATCGACTCCGAGCCCATTTTCTTAAAATTGCAGACCAAAACGTTTTCAAAAGTGACCCAATCACACTTCAAAAAGATTGGTGGCGACTCGTTTTCCTTTTTAAAGTCGGCCGTTTTTCAAACAAAAAATGGTTTCGACGACTTGGCGACTCCTTCGGGGACCAATAAGAGAGTCAAGCCGTAAAATTAGTTGATTAATGTTCTTTTATCGAAAATATTTTTTCCTTTTACTTTTTTCCATTTGCATGAGTTTGTGTCGCGTCATATATTTGTTTTGGTTTGAGACACACGGGATATCTCTCGATTCATATTGCATGACCGTTGTGGTCACACCCTTAAGTGGGAGCAAAATCTATGCCTTCGTGAGGTTTTCACCTCCGCATGGGCTAGGGGACTGCTTCCGGAATACATCCGTACCTATGGTTCCGTGAGGTTTTCACCTCCGCATGGCCATAGGGAAATGTATTCCCCTGAACTGAACTCAATCAGTATGAGCCTATAATGGGTGAGGATTGAGGAATCTGCTGGTTCAGGTACCCTTTCTTTAGAGCTAAACCACAGGGCCTACTCTAGGTAGAACCATGTCAAACCCTAGTGGTCACCATGATAGGTTCTATGTTATTTATTTTTCTTGTACTAACGAGTTTTATTCTGTTTTGATTGCATTGCATTCACATCATAGAAAAGAGGTGTTGATTTCAAATTCGATTACTAAATAGAAAAGTTGGTCATAAGAAAATGGATTTTTTGATAAAGTGGATTATAATACGGTCATCCAAACATAGTCCAAGTGAATACAACGAGAGAAGACTTATAATCCGTGAAGGGATACAAGACCTTATCACCCAGGGATTCAAGTTGACAAGAATATTCGAAGATTATTACGTCTCGGCATTTTTGAAAAAGCTAACAAGTGAACAGGAGTAGCGGTCCGGATCAAGCAAAAGGAGTTAGAGGAAGTATCTATTAGAATTTTACAAGACTTGACTTTTGCGAAGAAGGGATTCATGTTTTCACTTGGACTATAGGACAAGGCCGTGTATGCGATCCGTTTTGTGTAAAGAAATTTATTTTCTAGTAAAGTTTTTCTAATGTAAGCGAATTGAGTCAATGCCTCTTATTTTGCATTCATTCATTTACATTGCATTTCATGCATTTGCATAGCATCACATCGCATCATGTGCATTTAATATCATAAAAGAACCCTATTAACTAGAGGTCATATTATAGTTATCCTGAACACCGCTATTACACTCGAAAAAAAGCGAGAGCAATGGATCAAAGGATAGAAAAGTTGGAGCAAATGCAGAAAGAGATGCAAGACCAACTACGAGCTCGGATCGAAGCGATTAGCCAAGATCCAACAGGATATGAGGGATCAAATCTTTGGAATCGAGAGAAGCATGATGAGCCAACTAACACGAGTTGTTGGTGGAGGGCTGAAACGGAAAAAGGCCTATGGTCGATACTGGAGGAGATAATGAAGATTTTGCTTGCCCTCCGGGCTTGGCTCCGACAAGTTCCCAAGTGCAACCACCAAGAGTATCGGTCAATATCAAACCTCGACACACCCAAGGTGCTCAAGACTGGAAACTTCCCATGAGCTCGAGCTCTAACCCAAGTCAATTTGGTAAAACCAATAGTCCCAGACTTGATGAGGTGGCGAAGGGAAGAAGAAAAGCAGAGCTTCAAAAGAGTTCAAGATCGATGCAAATGGCTGGAGGAGAAGTTTCAAGCATTGGAAAGTGCTAATTACCAATGCGAAGTGGATGCTAAGAAGCTGAGTCTAGTCCCATATTTAGTACTTCCTCCAAAGTTCAAGATGCCAGAGTTCGAAAAGTACAACGGGACTAGCGCCACGAGGCCCATATCACGATGTTCATCGGAGAATGACAGGATATGTCAACAACGACCGATTGTTGATCCATTGCTTCGAGGATAGTCGATTGAAATTGCTGACAAAATGGTACAACCGATTGAGTTGTTCCCAAATCAAATCATGGAGAGATTTAGCGCGAGCTTTCATCAAGCATTACTACCATGTGACCGATATAGCACCGACGAGGATCACATTGCAAAACATGGAGAAAAAGCCAAGTGAAAGCTTCGAAAGACGCCTAAAGATGGAGGGAGGTCGCTACGGTCCGACCACCATTGCTAGAAAAGGAAATGACCATGCTCTTCATCAATACTCAAGACACCTTTCATTAACTACATGTTGGGAGGCACGACTAAGAGTTTCATGGACATGGTGATGTCAGGCGAGATGATAGAAACTAATCGGTGTGGGAAGATAGAGGTTAGGAGAAGCGCAAGAAGAGCGGTAGTACAAGAAAAGGGAAGTGAAGTAGGAATGTAAGCTCGGGTTATCCTAAACCCATTACTATTACCCAACCGAGAGCTATAGGCTGTGGGCAATGAGGTTCACCAAGACAAGAGCCCAACATGAGGCAAAAGAGCGAGAAATTCAATTTACTCCTATCTGGGTGGCGTATAAGGAGTTGTATAAAACTTTATTAGATGCACACGTAGTAGCCCCCATCACTCAGAACCGCTGCAACCCCCATATCCTAATGGTACAATGCAAGCACTCAATGTGAGTACCATGCGGGGATAGTGGGGCACCCGATAGAATTGCTTTCCTTTCAAAAAGCTAGTCGAGGCTCATCAAAATGGGCATTGTGGAGTTCAATGATGCTTTGTTGTAGAAAATCCGTTACCAGTCACATTGATAATGGGATGAATGCGATAATTGACAGACAGGAAAAGAATCAAGTTGAGCGTTGCGAAATAAGAACCCGATGAGAGAGGTCTGGAGAAGAATGGTGGAAAGAGGTTTAATCAGACAAGATGTAAGAGGCAAATCCCAGGATACGAGGAACTATTGTGAGTTCCATAACAGGGAAGGCCATGAGATTCAACAGTGCAGCGAATTCAGAGCCCTAGTACAAGGGTTAATGGATAATAAAGAGTTGGAGTTTTTCGACTTTACGGGAGGGGAAAATGTATGTACCATAGGAAGTGAGTCAGTAAAGAAGGACGCCGAGGTCAAATGGGGATCAATTACTTTTCCACATATATCCAAGGTATCCATATCGGAAAGAATTATTCCTCCTAAACTGGGGATGACAAATGAAGAAACGGCCGAAGACATGTTAAAAGCCTTGATCATCAAAGCCGTATTCGAGGAGAGATCGAATGAAGGAAACCTAGGAGGCGTTCACCCCTACGAGCCCGAAAGTGTTTTGAATAACTGGACTGTGAAGGAAACTCCTGTAGTTTTTAGAGCTAACACAGAGTAATATTCAAAACACACTTGTTGTTTTAAGCCTAGAAACAATAAGAATCTTTTGTGAAATAGGCTCATGTTCAAACATCTTTATTTTCAATAAAAATGCATGTTTGTGTTTCATGTCGAGCAAATATTTTCTCATTTTTTTTCCATGTCATACTATATATTCTTTTGGTCTTTGGAATGTTCTTTCATTTTTTAGCCATGATTATGAATAATCATCTTCAGAACCATTTATTCTTTGGAATTTGCCTTCGTACCTACAATAGGTACCCGGATATTGGGACATGAGCAACGCCATACATGACTCCTTTTAAGTGAAATATGGGTCTAAAAGGATGCGAATATTTTGAAGATGTCGAGATTACAACTTACCCATTGATCATTAAGGATGGAAAACGAAATGAAAATAGACTCTATCGTACAAAGGGTCAGTGAACATTGTGAGTCAGGGGAAAGGAGTGAAGATCGAAGCCTTGCCCTCCACCGAAACAAAGCAAGACGCCATCGAGTTATTCAAAGAATTTAAGGATGTCTTTGCATGACCGAATCAAGATATGCCTAAACACGATGAGGCTACCATGAAAGAGAGATTTTGTCAGTGTTGCCGTAAATGCCAAATTGAGAAGACATGACTTATATGCTTTTTCTATCGTGGGGCATAAATGTTACGGATGATTTCGTCAAAAGTATCTAGTTGACGCCTATTCATTTTCGTGATTGTCAACTATTCCACTAAGAGAGTGAGGTTCGGTTCCTATAACAAAGTTACTGGGGTCAATCATCAAGTTCAATTTCAACTTGAGTTCAAGTTCAATTAAAAAAAACAAAACAAAACAAAAGAAAAAGAAAAAGAAAGAAAGAAGAAAAGAAAAGAAAGAAACCATCAAAAAATTTTGAAAGATGATGGACCATTTACCCTCTATGCCTCTCGAATGTTGGTGAGAACTTCCACCGGGCAACACCTTCTCATTGGTTTATGGATGGATACTGATCTTGCCCATCTAAGTTAAAATTCTTACTCTTTAGATTTTGTCTGGCCGAAGTTGGACGAAGCAGAATGGGTTCACTCTCTGTATGGTGACCGAATCGATCGAGAAATGGCTAAGAGCCATTCACCATGGTCAACTGTACCTGAAGCGGATGATGCGAGCTTACTATAAGAAAGTCTGCCCCAGAGTGTTCCATGAAGGAGACTTGGTATTGAAACAGATCTTCCATATGCAAAAGGACTTCGGGGGAAAGTGGATGCCTAATTGGAAAGGACCTTATGTTGTAAAGAAGGCCTTTTCTGGACGAGCTTTGATGGCAACAAAAGTCTGCCAAATCCAATTAATACAGACTCAGTCATGAAGTACTTCGCTTAAAAGTGGGCCAAGATGAAAACCCACAAAGGGCATCTTGAATCCAAAAAAAAAAAAAAAACGGAGAGGCCAAGATGAAAACCCACAAAGGGCATCTTGAATCCAAAAAAAAAAAACGGAGAGGCCAAGGTGAAAACCCGCAAAGGGTACTTTGAGACCAAAGGGGCATTGAGTCGAAAACCCAAAAAGGGCGGCTCAAGTTGTAATCAAATCATGATGGGGCATACAGTAGTTTTGCCACGCTTGAATTGATAATGAGGAAGTATGTTACATCTTGGGGCATCGACAAAGTACTCTGAATCCCCTAAGCACATATTGAGCTTAAATGGTCCTCAAGAAGTTTGAACAAAGAAGCTCAGTCAGCGATATCTGGGGCACCTAATTGCCATCTTACCCATTCTTAATTTGCTCATTTCAAAATACACTACCTTCTTAATTGCATTTGCTATTTTATTTGTTTCGAGCTATGCTCTTAATTAATTTCTTTCTTGTCCATTATTATAATCTTTTCAAGCATTTTATTGAAATAATGATTATTGAACTAATAATGCTTTCACAAAAGAAGTTTTGCGTATTACTCTGAAAGTCTCTAAATAATACAAGAATCAAACAGGACAATTATTTAGGACTAACTGAGCTTAAAGGGCTCGGAGACTTGAGATGAGGACTAGCGGTGACGACATCTTGATTAGTTGTTAGAAGTACCAAATGAAGCAGAGAAGACATACGTCGAGGTCACCTTAATAAGCGACAAGCAATAATGTTTCAAATGTTAAAATGGATCATTCTCATGACATTTTGCATTCATTCATAACATTCATAATACACATGGTTAGGAGCATTTTGCATGACATCCTAATCATTTGGCATAAACATATACCCCATGAAATCAATTCTACGGTAGGATCCCCATAGAACAATGTAGCAAAATTGATGGGAGTTACAGAAAATATCGGACCTTATCCCACCGGCGAGGTGAGGAACAGTCGAAAATATTGAGCCTCAATTCCCTAGCAGTGGGGTAGCGGGCCAAAAATACTGACCTTATCCCAGGCGAAGCAGTGAGGGCAGTCGAAACACGAGCCTTAATTCCCTAAGCGGTAGGGTAGCCGAAAATATCAGACCTTATCCCATGAGCAGAGTGGAGCAATTCGAAAACATTAAGCCTCAATTCCTAAGCGGTAGGGTAGCGGGCCAAAAATAGCAGATCTTATCCCACTGAGCAGGAGTGGAACAGATCAAAAATGACGAGCCTTAATTCCCTAGCGGTAGGGTAGCAGGGCCAAAATAGCAGATCTTATCCCACCGGAAAGGCGAGTGGAGCAGATCGAGAATGACGAGCCTTAATTCCTAGCGGTGGGGTGCGGGCCAAAATATCGAGACCTTATCCCATCGGCGGGAGTGGAAGCAGTCGAAAATATTGAGCCTCAATTCCCTAAGCAGTGGGGTGGCGGGCCAAAAATAGCGATCTTATCCCACCGAGGCGAGTGGAGCAGATCGAGAAGACGAGCCTTAATTCCCTAAGCGGTAGGGTAACTGGTCGAAAATATCGACCTTATCCCATCGGAAAGGAGTGGAACAGTCGAAAACATTGAGCCTCAATTCCCTAGCGGTAGGGTAGCAGGCCAAAATAGCAGATCTTATCCCACCGCGAGAGTGGAGCGGGCTAAAGATAGCAGATCCTATCTCCACTAGCGAGTGGAGTGGATTGAAGACAACAGTCTTATCTCTCGAGCGGAGAGTAGAGCGGATCGAAAAGCAGATCTTATCTCCACCGGCGAGTGGAGCAGATCGAAGATTGAAGCCTTATCTCCACTGAGCAGGAGTGGAGCAGATCAGAAGGTCGCAGATCTTATCTCCACTGAGCACGTGTGGAGTAGATCGGATACGATGAGCTCTAATTCCTAAGCGGTGAGGGTAACGGAGCAAAGAATAGCGATTTTATCTCCAATGAGCAGGAGTGGAATAGATCAGAACAAATTTCTATACCTCTGGAATGCAGTGGGTGGAATAAAGCTACCTGGAAAAAAGGAAGCATCAAGAAGTCAAGATCGAGAAGATGGGGCAAAATTGGCCCTTTTAAAGTCTTTGCTCTATTCTCGTTGCACGACAATGAGCAAAGAGGGGCAGCTGTAAGGCCCAATTTCAAATCCCGGAGCCCAACAAGCAAAACCCAAAAATTTTACAGCAATTTTAACCTAAAGTTTAGCAAAAAAAAAAGGGAAAAACCCATCGAAATGTAACCCTAGCAGCAGGCGCCTCAAGTTCACCCAAAGAACGCGCGCCTCCAACTCAAGTCGTGCACGCCAAAGTACCTACAAAGAAGGAAGCGATAAAGCAAGAGAGGAGATTCGGGATTAGGTTTTGTTCTATTTTAGAGGTTTTTTTTGCTATAAAAGAAAAAATTTCAAATGTAACTGGGGTTTTTTTACACAAGCAGAGAGGCTACGAGAGAAAATAGAGGCAAACGAAAGAAATCGGCGTTTGAAAGGTTTATTTTGTTCTTTTGCTATTTCGTATTTTTGATTCATTTTTTCTTGTATTACAAATCTATTTTAATATGAGGAGAAAGAAAAATCAAATCAAAGACTAAAGAAATTTCGATAGGTATTCTTGTTTATTTTTTTTCTCTTACAACACATACATATATAGAGATACATAAGTAAAAAAGAGAAAACTTACGCTTTAAAACTCGTGATGGAAATAAATGATCGTCAGAGCTTCACCGGACGAAGGGGTAGGAGAGAATGTTTGAAAGTTTTTTAAGGGTTTTGAAAAATAAAAGGGTTCCTTTTTTTGTTTTGAAGCGAAAGGTCTCTGAAGTTTTAAAGCATAAAAGTGGTACCGTGTTAAAAGGAGTGGATAAGCTCAATTTTACCTAAATGGGTAAATTAGCATTCGATCCTCTCCTTTGCGCCATCTTCTTGATTATGTCCCACTTCAGTTTTTTCTATTATTTGGATTTTCCCGAACTTTTTACACCACTTGATGCAGTCGCATTCGAGCACTGAGATTTAGGTCTTAGAATAATTGCGTTTTGGTCCTCGTTAGTGGCATAAATGCAATTTTATCCTTTTTCTCTTTTATTAATTTTAATATTATTTTGATTATTATTACTATTTTTTCTCCTCTCTTCCTTATTATTGTATTTACCATCACTAACATTACTTTTATTATTTTCCTTTTCCTCTTATTTTCATTTCGTTATTATTATTCCTTTATCATTATTACGTGTTTTTTTTTATTATCACGATTGATTTTAATATTATTACTTTGTTTGTACTATTAATGTAAATATGATTACTATTATTCTTGTTCATTTTGTTTTACCATTATTATTCTTCATTAATTTTTATTACTATAATTATATTTATTTTAGTACTATATTTATTATTATCGATACTCTATTTACATATATTATTATTATTATTAAAGTTATTTTATTATATTTTGTTATATATGTATTACATCTATTATTATTTTTTCTTATTATTATTGTCACTATTTATACTATTAGGTTACTTTTTACTATACATGTATATACTATTATTATTTCTATTTTTATTATTTTATCATATTCACTATAATTATATATATATATATATATATTATTTTGCTTACTTTTTTTGTATATTATTATCATATCTACATTTTATTATCAATATATTTTCACTACTATTTTTATTAGTACTATTATTTTAATATTATTATTTTTATTAAATTTACCTTTTGTTACTTTATTCATTAGTCCCATTTGATGTATTATAAGTATTGCTATTTGTTTTACTTGTCACATATTATTTTTGCTATTATAACATTATCGTTTATTTTTCTTTCTCCCATTTGTATTTACTATTATTATCCCTTGTTATTATCGTATTTACATTTCGACATTTTTTCATTTTTATTTTTTATTTCCCCAAAAGTCATAAAAAAGGGTTTCACAAAAGTAATATTTTGTGTTTGGAAGTTCGAGAGATCGTGCCCAATCGTGCTGGGCTTCGATTTTTCGTTCGTTTAGATTACTAAATGCCCTTAAAGGATTTTGATTGTATTTTTGAAAATAAGGCAATGTTTTGTGTTTGGAAGTTTGAGAAATTCGTGTCCAATCGTCCTTGGGTTTCGATTTTCGTTCGTCCAAACAACTAAATATCCTTCAAAGATTCTTTTATTGTATTTCTTAAATAAAGGCAATATTTCATGATTGGAAATTCAAGGAATCGTGCCCAATCGTCCTTGGGTTTCGGTTTTAGTTTGGCTAAATAGTGAAATACCCTTTTCAAACCGCAATACATGAGTTTTGGAAATCATGAAATGATCTTAATATCGAGGGTTTGAAACATCGTGTCCTATCGTGCTGGATGTGGTGTTTCACCTTTTCGGAACAAGAGAGTTTCGACATCCAATTCGAGTCATCCAAGCATTTTTTTTCCATATTTTAAAATATTTTCTAATTTTTGATATTAAGGACATTAATCAATCAATACGGTACCAATTTTGGGCGTTGCGAGGGTGCTAATCCTTCCTCGTGCGTAACCGACTCCCGAGCCCATTTTCTTAAAATTCGCAGACCAAAACGTTTTCAAAAGTGACCCAATCACACTTCAAAAAAGATTGGTGGCGACTCCGTTTTCCTTTTTAAAGTCGGCCCGTTTTTCAAACAAAAAAAATGGTTTCGACAGTTATTTTACTCAAATGATTCACAATCTCAATTAGTTGACTATGCTAATGTTGAATTTTTATTGAATATGCATAAAAAATATCCCGAACCCAATATTTATTTATTTGAAGACATAACCATATCATAATGTTCAACAAAATAAGAATCAACGAATATCTCTTCAAATCATGCAAAAAAAATGCAACATGAGACTACTCAATTTGTATGTTATAATGAATATTTAAATTCAAGTTATTTTTAAAAATATATATGATGTATTTTTGATGAAGTTATTTAAAAAAATAAATGTATAGCTATTGAATAGTATTTCTCAAACATTGTTATGAACCTAAAACTTAAATTTTCAATAAATTATTTTTTAAAATTTAAATATACTTCAAAATATGTTTTAATTGATTCAATCCATAAGTGGTTACAAGAAATAAACTTGTTTCTCTTAATTATGAAAAATTCAAGAAACATTACTTTGTTAGAATCATAATAATTATTTCAACGAGCAGTAAAATTGATCTGTTTTAAAAAATAATAATAAATAATAAATTTTATTTTCACATTTTTAAAATGAAATTATAATTATCCTTTTTCTTAAACACAGGGATCTTAAATGGTTGGGCCTAAACTCAAATTGAAAAAATCTTAAGGCTTTAAGCCCAAAACACATCCAACATAAAACCCAAATAACTTAATTGGGCTTCAGTTATAACTCTTTTTCCTTTTTCGGATAAAGATGTAAATCCAAAAAAAGGAGGAAAATAGGGTTTATTTTTTTTGGAGAAAAAGGCCAAAACTAGTGCACACATTCATCGCCCGACTCAAACAATCACAATCCCAAACGCAATCCTCCTCTTTTTTTCGAAAATTCTCAATTCCTGACAACTTTAATTGATAACCAATATACGATTAAATTCTGTTTTTCTTAAATAAACAACACAACCCTGTTTTGGTAATTCCAATAAATTCCCAACAAAATCAATCCTTTGTTTCTTCAAGAAAGATACGTAGTTTGTTTTTTTGGATTCACATTAATTTAGCCCCAATCATCATTTTACTTTCTTTTTTCTTTTTTATCAATTTGCTACCTAAACCCATTACTCCAAACTCCAACTCCCTTAAAACCACAAAAACTAGTTCCCAGTGTGCCACGTTGTACCAATTATTTTTAAATGAAACAATAAATGGGGTAAATTATCTGAAAATATCAAAAAATTTAAAATTTACGAAATTAGGTCGATTTTTAAAAAATTTACAGAAAAGGGTCATTTCCCTTCAAAATGCGCCAAATGTCGGTAGCGTTTTGAGGGAAATATGAAAAAACACTCCCGGGACGCGCTTTGTGTCACATCAACAAAGTGCTCCTACATGGACGAGCTTTAGCCCTGCAACAATCAAAAAAAGGGGTCAAAATTTTTAAATTTTAATTTAAAAAAATTAAACAAATTCTATTTTATAAAAGATATTAAAATTAAATTACAAAAACATATAAGCAACTATTATTTTATTAAATATATTAAAACTAAATTACAAAAATAAAAAAACCTTTTATTTATTAAATATATTAAAACTAAATTACAATAAAATAAAATAAAACTTCTTATTTATTAAATATATTAAAACTAAATTACAATAAAGTTAAAAATAAAAACAACTTCTTATTTTATTACATATATTAAAATTAAATTACAATTAAAAATTAAACAATTTCTATTTTATTAAAGGTATTAAAATTAAATTACAATAAAAATTAAACAATTATTATTTTATTAAATATGTTAAAACTAAATTATAAAAATAAAAATAACTTTTATTTCACTAAAAATTCAAATTAAATTACAAACAAAAATAAGCAACTTTTATTTTAGTGAAAATATTAAAATTAAATTACAAACACAAATAAAAACAACTATTTTATTATAAAAATGAAAAAATATTACAATTTAAAAAATTAAAAAGCCCATCCGAATCAATGTTGATACCGTAGGAATCGATTGCCACGCAGGCGTTCGTGACACATGACTTGAATTCCTCCTTCTTCTAGCTTCCGTGGGGTCGTGGAACCTCGGGCGAGGATTCCGGTTCCTTCGGCGATGGGTGCAGTTGTGGGTGTTGTGAGGATAACCCACCTTCATAAAATAACGACCACGGAGGTGTTTGCATAAACCACGGCGGGGGTGTCTGAATCCCGTATGGCGAAAGGGGCTGGTAGAAAGAAGTGCTCCCCGATGGCGCCTCCTATGATCCCTCACGCGACGACGGCCTCAAGATCGACTGGCCAGCCAGAGTAGTGGGGAACGGATTCGAACCCGGCTATGCATTCTAACCTGGGCTGGGATTGGGAAAAGGAACATATATGGGTTAGGATACATATAAGGGGTAAGTTACGCACCTGGCATAAAGGGTAAAGGTTGTGATGTCGATGTCATCTCGGCCGAATGATGGGCCGATGGATCGTCGTATTTGTTGATGGCCCCGTCTCATCACCCCTTCTCCTTAGATTTAAAGGGCCTCGACATTCCCTTTGTTGACGAAATTGCCGTCGCATCTCTTCTTCCGACAACAAATACGGCTTACCATGAATCCTAAACCATGACATGTATTCTAACACGCACGCTAACTCCAGAACGACGATCAGTTCCCGGTTACGTAAATAGTCATACCGGTTCTCCCACGTCTCGATATGTGCTGACCAAAATCTTTGCCAATCCATGTGCAACTGCCGTAAGTCCACTTTTTTCTCATCATCGAACACCTCAGGTGGCACGGGAATCGGTTGCCGGAATCCAAATTGTCGCAGAACCCGATCTGACTGGTGCATCTCCACGGTCGCATAGGTGATCAATGGGACCTTCACGTGCGAACTGCTCGAATTTTACAAGAACTCTTCCAAAATTACTGCCCGAATTTCCCGATCCTCGTACGGTATCCATTGAAACCATATTAACATTACCAAAATATTAGTTATATACATAATACTAGACACTAAATCTGAAATACTAAATTATAAATCTGAAATTGAAACTTACTTGTGATTCCGACCGTTGGTCCAATAGAAGCAGTATATCTTCAAGCGAGGTAGGTATTCTAACATGACTCGTGAATGGTTCCACCTAATTAAATAATTTTTAGCATACAATTATACTATAAATCTATGTAATAATTGTAAAATATAACATTAAATTTACCTTGTTATCGGTGGGAATGAATATGGGTGGTCGAGTCGAGGGCGTAAAATGAAAATCGAAACCATGCCCATGTTGCGTAGAGTGATAGGAAACCTCGATTTTACTTTACTCGACCGCGTCGCCCCGCACATCTCCCGATACAACCTCGATAGCACGGTAGGCCCCCAACTCAACTCACCAGCTATTCTAAAATCAACAAGTTTCAGTAGCCATCTCAAGTGTACGAGGTTTCTAGAAAGGTCCGGCATCAGATAGCCTCCAATTATCTGAAGAATGTATGCCCGAGCATGTCGTATTCGCTCTATTTCGATCGAACCTCATTCGGCTCCGAGAATGTGTCTCGTAACCAGGCCATCTCGATCCGACCTCCTTGAATTTTATCCGAAATGGCACCCGAAGCTCGTAGCATCTGACCATCCAATCACCAAAGTTGCGGACTCGGTGACTCTGACCCGTCCCCAACAATCCCAAGCTGCAGAATCGCACATCTTCCGAGTAATGGTACACTCTCCGCATGGAAAATGGAAAGTGTGCGTCTCGGGTCCCCACCTCTCTATCAACGCACTGATTAAAGGCGGCTCCAACTTGAACCCCCGGCCTATCGTGGTCACGTGTCAAAAACCCGCTTCCCGGAGGTAATTCTCGATCAACGGCGATGGGGGACCATGCATATTGCGAATATAACATTGCAACACTCGATCTACAGAATGTTTAAAAAATTATAAAATAAAAATTAATTAAAATTGCATAGACCTAAAAAATATTAAATAATATTGAAAAATTAAAATTAAAACTTACCATTTGCATTTGCTCGATGGAGATGTGCTTGTTGTCTAGGCAAGTAATTCTCCGACCATTGTATCTGATAAAAATTTTAAAATTTTCCAAAAATATATTAAAAAAAATTAAAAGGGCTTTTTGTAACTAGTAAAGGACTATTTTGAAATTTCGGAGGAAGTTTAAATGACTTAAAGAGAATTTTGAGAGGAATTTGAGAGAAGAATGAGTAAGGATTAAAGTGTGAAAAAAATAAAAGGGGGGGTTTATAGTTTTTTTTTTTACCGTTGGGCCCCCAACGATCAAAAAAAATTTGACCGTTTTTTTTTTATCATTGGAGGCTAAAGCGCATACTGAGGGGATTTTCTCATCCATTTCCTCAAAACGCTGCGACGTGGACTCGTTTTGAGGGAAAATGGCCCTTTTCCGTAAATTTTCAAGAAACTGGCCTAATTCCGTAATTTTTTTATTTTTTTGGTATATTTAGATATTTTACCCCAATAAATGGGAATTTTTCATTAAAAAATTCATAAAATTTCTAAATAAATTTTAAAAATCAGAAAAATCACTTTAAAAAATCCAGAAATTATAAAAAAATTGAATAACTATTTTTGAAGAAAAGTGAAAATTAAAAAAAAATAGTAAGAAAAATTTATATCTAATTCAATCATGAGCATAATTTGCAATTGCAAGAAATTCATGTGATTACAATTAAACTCTATCAATATAATGCAACGAATCAATAGAGAACTTCACAAGATTTCAATGTGTAGGAGAGATGCTAGTGTTTTTCATCTATGATTCGCAAATGAAAGCTTCTTATTTTTCCAAGTAACTGATTCAAAATATAGTATTGTGAAAAATAATAAGTTTGAGCACCACGCTTCCTCTTCAAAACTTCATCATGTCATCATTGGATGTGTTTAGTTCGATTCATCATGGTCGATATCACGCTCTCTCATTGTTGGTTGGGCGAAGTATGTAACAGTCTGTTTTTAGTGGTGTTTAAAAACAGTGGTTTCAAGGTCATCAAATTCGATGAGTAAATTCGTAAATATTATTATTTAATATTTACGAGACAAATGTGATTTTTTAAAAAAAGTTTTGAATTGATAATTTATGTTATATAGGTGATTTATTAAGTTCAAGTGGTTTTAAAAATGAGGTATCAAGACCTTATTTTTATAAGTTGAGTCGTAAATATTTTTTAAATATTTAAGTGTCATTAATGTGGTATTAAAGTTTCATTAAGAAATTTTAATGTTTCGATAGTTAATTAATTAAGAGAAAATGACCAAATTAAAAAAATGCATTCGAGACTCGGTTCCCATAATTAGGATTTGTAAATATTTATTAAAATATTTATAAAGCTAGTATGTGTTAATTAGTTAAATTAAGTGAATTTGTATGAATTAAGAGTAATTAGGTCTAAGGACTAAATTACATATAGTGTTATAAGGTAAAATTCAATTATAGATTAAAGAAAATTTAAAGGACTAAATAAAGAATTATGCCATTGGTATTAAATGAGCCGGCATAAGGATGAAGATATTTATAAAATTTAAAGTTAAAAATATATAATATTATAATAATAAACCTTAATGTTTAAGTATATATATTATATATTACATTATAATAATAAAATAAATAGAAATAGAAAAGAGAAATGTGGAACCAAACAAAGGGGAAAAAAAGAAAAAGGAAAGAAAAGGAGAAAGAATGAGAATTAGGGTTTTAAGTGTTCAAAGTTCAATTGGTTAGTTAATTTAATTCTTTTTCTTGTAATTTTTGTGTTTATAGAATCTTGGTATTAAATACTACGACCTATGTCAAAATTTTAGAGTTTATTGAATTTTTAAGTGTTGTCTATGTTGAATAATTTGAGTATTGAGGACTAACTTGATAGATTTTCAAGTTAGAAATGAAAAATGATTGAATTGTAGAATAAATTGTAAGTTTTGAGTAATAGGGACTAAATTGTGAAAATTTTAAAATTTAAGGATTTAAGTGAAGTTAGAGAGTTAAATCTAGTTTAAAGTGGAAATTGAATAAAATATAGAATTGATTTTGAAGAAATAAAATTAGTATAGGTTTAGAGACTAAATTGGAATTTAGACAAATGTTGAGTAAAAGTTGAAATATTCAATATGAAATTTAAATAGTATTGTATTGATAAATTTTAATTGTTTTAATTCGTAGCTAACATCGTACTGAATCCTTGACTAAAAGGAGAAAGATAAAGTCGATGTGGAATAGCTCGAAATTTTCGGTTTGTATTTTATAACCCGAAGCTAATTATTAATTGTTGTATTTTGATTAAATGTTTATGGTAAGTGATTGAGGTGAGTATTGGTATTTTGATATTGAATTGAATTTATATGTATATGTGATTATATGAAAAATTGATATTGGATATTGATTGTTTTTTAATTGTGAAATTAAACACTATTAATTGTATTAGGTTGAGTTGGATAAAGATGGCATGCCATAGGATTGGAAGAGTTCAGGGATTTCTTCGACTTCGAGTCAATGAGACATTAGGTGTCAAAATTATTACTTTGGATTAATTCGATGAGGCACTGGGTGCCAATTTACTTCAGTTTAGCCGATGAGAAATTGGGTGTCAATTTAATACTTTAAATTTCCGATGAGGCACTAGGTGCCAATTTGGTGTGTTTTGGTTGGATTCGTGTATCTGTCAGAGTCCGAGTAGTGTTAATAAGAGTAATTAAATAAAATGAAACTATGATCAATGTTGGATGATATTACATGTGAAATGAAAATAGGACTATGAATTGAAATATGGATTGAGACACATGAATTGTGTATTCATGAATTGGACATGGAATGAACATTATTGTTGTTTAAGTGAAATGTGTATCATATTGTGAGAAGCTATTTTATAGCAAATAATGAGAATTGAGTATGGTATGAATGATATAATTATGAATTGAATATTGAATGGTTAATGCTATTGTATAAATAAATGTGAATTTTAAATATTTAATTGTGCCTATTATATTATCTTTTGTCTTTAAATATTCGGATTATGGAAATACCACTGAGTTTTACTCAGCGTATGGTTTTGTTTCCCGTGTGCAGGTCAGGTACTTAATTTTGATCGCCGATTCAACTTCCAACAACGGTCCCGATCTCAAACGTGGTGATGTTTATCTTTTTTGTGTCGGCATGTACTTAGGGTGTTGAAAAAATAGTTATTTTGTAAATTATTTGTAAATGGGTTTATAAGTTTAATTTTAGTTTGGTTTTATACATATAAATATGTGTTTGTTTGTTTTTTTAAGCCATTTTATGACATGGTAAATTGAACTAAATTTAGATAGGTACATGTGAATTTAATTCTATGTTTAAGTGCTCATTAACTAGGTAAAATTGATTTGAATTTGATATGTTTATAATTTAGATTAAAATGATACTTTGATGACTTATTTTAATGATATGAAATGTTTGAAATTTCTGTATGTCTGATCTGTAAATTTCGATAATGCTCAGTAATCCGATTCCGACGAATAATAGAAATTGGAGGTGTTACAAAACAGGAAGCAAGTATTCTCTTTTATTAGAGAACATTTAAGCAAGTGAACTTTTAACCGGAAGAACAAGTTGTTCTCAATGCATGGAAAAGATGTAATTATTAAAACTACACGTTAGTTGGTACCTGTTTACTGTATAACATTTTTCCTTTTGCCTCTTAGTATCTGTGATGAGCTGCAAAAAATTATTCTAGTGGGTTTCTACAAGTAATGATCTCAAAGAAATTCCTGCATCGACAAAATGAAATTTATCAAATTTAATTCATATGTTAATTTTAAGTTTCAAAATTAATTGACTTACGATAAATTTTTAAATGGATATAGGAATTAGATCGAGATATCTTTTAATTGGTGAAAGATATTCTCTTAATTTTGGAATACATTTTGAATCATTTAATTTCGAGTTTGAGAGTTTAAGTTATGGTGATTTAATGAAGATTGCATAATCAAAATTTTTAGACAAGATTACTAAAAGAAGTACGAGTTTTGAGTTTTGGGTTTTGATTCATGTTTAAATCATATGAAGTTTGGTTTTAATGCTTAATTTTAATTATATATGAGCTCAATATTATATGTATTAAGTTTTATATTTTGGATATTTATTTATTTTGAAATTTAGGATATTTGTAAGTATTTGCAGTTAGTTGTTTAGAAGTTTTATATTTCTTAGTCAACAATAAAGTTTAGTTCAATTAAAAATATTTATTGTTGAAATTAATTAGAGTTTTATTATAGTTAAAAATATATTTTGATGTATTTAACTAATTTATATAAAAGCATATTTATTATCTGTTAGGTATGATAAAAGCATTTTTAGAGTATTTTATTTGATTTTACTTAATCTTGTTCAATATTTTTGAGAAATTCTTCAAACTCCAAGTTGAAAGGCTGGTTCAATATTTTATTTTATTTTAATAACTGATATAACATTAATAATTTAAAATACAACTAAAGAAATGGGAAAAGAAAGAGTAGATTACACCAAAGATATTCAGATTGATTCATTTAAAAGTATGTGATGAAGGTATTAAAACAAAATAAAATCTGAAGACAACCAAAATAGGGTGGTTTAAGAAATAAGAATGTAAAAGATAGAATTGGACATTCCCACTCTCATATCTTTTTATAAAATAATCTTTTTCTTATTTTAGAATATGAGATACAAAGGTGGCTCTGACACCAAATCATCGGTGTCCCACTTCCCTCCCTCATATTTTGCTTATGCTGCCTGCCTACCTGCCATTCACTACACCTGGATTCATATTTTTAGAAAAAAAAAAATAATATTTTAAAATATGCTTGCTCTTTTTTTGAGTTTTTAGATTTGACTACACTGTAACTCAAAAGGGAAAAAAAATCATTTGTTTTTATTTATGGGTTTTAGAGGAAATTCTCCATTGTTGGAAACTGATCAACTTTTTTTTAAGGGAAAATATGATTGTTTTAAGCTTAAATTTGTAATATAATAAAGTTTATATATTTTGATTAAAGCTTTTATACTAGTGGAATAGGAATAGGGGAGAAAATGTTTGAATGGATTTTAGTTGTTTATCTTAAGAAAATGAAAATGTGTGGAATTCTAAAAATCTTTTGCTAATATTATTATTGTGAATAAAAGTTGTGCACGCCTGGTGACGTCTAATAGGTGCTGCGCTTTAAAGGCCAGAAGATTCCTACTCATGGTAACATCCTGACCGTTCAAGATGGATGGCTTTTACTTTTTAGTTTTCTTGTTTTATGTGATTCATTATTTCATTTTGAGAATATCTTAAAACTCCGCCACCCAATTCACATAGTAGGTCATATTTGTCAAAAGTTTAGCTTAGCTGCCGCCAATTGACCCCCTCACTTTGCCTATTTCATTTGTTTTTTGTTGTACCCCATCTACCCCTTACCAAAAACATTCAATATTTTAAGCACGATCCAATAATTATCTGGGTTTAACACATCTACAGTATCCAACACAACAGGTAGAAGCTAATTGAAATAGAGCCCGATGGGATGGGATGGGGTGGTGAGAGAACAGATGTATTCAATATTTATGAAATGAATGTGACAATAGTTTTTAAGATTATATATTTTTAGTGAAGTAAAGTATATTAATTGTGGAGTGATAGTGAATTTAATAATATTTACTTCACTATCCGGGATATTTTTAGATAAAAAGTAATTTACAAATTTGTTGTATCTATCATTTATTTATTTATTTTAAACATAATATAAGGATACGTAGAGGTTGAGTATAGCATAACTTAGTAAATACACTTATCCTTTTGAATGCTCCTTAGTTAAATTGAAGCTCAATTAGAAGATTTACTAAATTCCCATATGATTGGATTTTGTTTTAATTGAACAGAGAAGAAAAACATCGATATCATGATGAATGACATTTTACTCATAAATTTGCTAATGCATCCTAACGGAAAAAGTTACGTGACAAATCAATTTCGTCAAACACTCCATTAAATAATAACAATAATAATAAACATCAAAATGCATGCAAAAATAAATGTAAGTTTTAGAGTTAAATTAATTTTCACGAAACGAAAATTTGGATTCCATTCATCTAAACTGACATGCTTGATTCAATTTATTTCAAACTACGTATTTGCCCAAGAAAAGCTCCTAAATGCAACTTTGACCTTTTCCAAGCCTCCACTTCACCCTTTGGATTCCATTCATCTAAACTAACATGCTTGATTCAATTTATTTCAAATTAAAACTTATTTATAAAAATATTTTAATATATTTTAAATGCAATTTTGATTTGATTCAATAGGTAAGTAACTTACATCCCACCATATCATTGAACAATTATATCATCCTCAGAACAAATTCTATAAAAAAAAAAAAATTAAGAAGGTTATTTCGTGGTTGTAATTATGAGAAATCTAAGAGCACAATGGAATGGTAAAAAAGATTATATAATATAGATATGGAAAAGAATTGTATGAAATAATGACACCACGTCATCTGTATCACTTTTTCCAATAGTTTTATGCCACATTAGCATTTTTATACTGAATTTCAGCATTTTTATCTTGAAAAAAATCAAATCCAAATTAAAATCCTGAAATTCAGGATAAGAATATTGATGTGGCATAAAACTATTGGAAAGGGATAATATCCTTGTGTCATTAAATCCTTTCTCATATAGATATATATTGGAAGTTAGAGTTCCTTTATCAATAATCATTTAATTATTAGTTATTTTTATTTGGTCACTTAATTTAAAATTTTCAATTTAATCACTAATGTTATCAAGAGTTTATATTTTAGTCACTTCTCCATTAAATTATTAATGGCAAGAGTGAAATCAAAATTTTTTTTAGGGGGCTGGGATTGAATTATAAATTTTTTAAGAAGTCAAAGTATAACTTTACATGTATTAATTTATAATTTCATCATTTTTGAAAGGTTTAAATGTAACACCCCTTACCCGTATTTGACGCCGGAATAGGGTACGAGGCATTACCAGAATTACAAATTTATTTATCCGACATTTTATTTCATCTAGCATTTATATTTGAAACCAATCAAAATCAAACATATTGTCCCTTAAACATATTTATTTTTCTCGTCATGTCATACTTAAATTTATTACTCGTCTCAACATACTTAATTACCTTGTATTAACATATTAAAGATAATCACATATTTACATGTCATGATAAATATCATTCACTTGCCGCTTATTCATAAACATAAGACATTTAATTCATCATATCAATATTTCACGTACCATCAACTTATATTTCCTTATATCACATAATTAAGTTACACGAACTTACAGCTAAATTTGCGAAATATCAAGATTCGTGGGTACTTTGAAAATTTTCTATTTTCATCGATTTTTCAATCGATCTTAATCTAAATTAATAATTTCATTCAATTTTACAATTTTAAATAATAAAATAATCCATTTCATGCAAATTGGTTATTTCCACATTTTTACAAAATTAATCATAAAGTTTTACTTTTATTCATTTTAGTTCCTAGGCCTAAAACATTACAAATTAGCCATGCTAGATGAATATTCATACATATTTTCCTCCTCCTCCTCTCCATTCCACATCCTTAATTTATATAACATTCTTATAAGTAACATTATCTATGATTTCACTATTTACTCATAAATTTATTCAAAGCTGTTCATTTGCGTTATAGTCATTAATTTATTTATATCTTGAGATACAGAATTCCAATTTAAGATCCGCTAATTTTCCTGAAACTAGATTCACATATATTCTACCATAAAAGTTTTAGAATTTTGGTTTAGCCAATAAGTACAGTTTATTCTTTAAAGTCACCCTGTTCTGCTGTCTGACAGTTCAACCCTTTTTCACTAAAATTAATTATCTCATCATACAGGATTTGGATAATGTTACCGTTTGTTTCTTTTGAAAATAGACTCATTAAGTATTTTAAGCATATAAATTATAACCCATAATTATTTTTCTTCAATTTTTGATGATTTTCCAAATTCAGAACAGGGGAACCCGAAATCATTCTGACCTTATATGACAAAACCTATTATATCTCATGATTTACAATTTTATTTCTTACACCATTTCTTCTATAAGAAACTAGACTAAATTATGTTTAATTCCATATTTTATTCATCCTCTAATTCAATTTCTACAATTTTGGTGATTTTCAAAGTTAGACTACTGCTGCTGTCCAAAACTGTTTTAATGCAAAATGCTAATTATCAAGTTTATAACACCTTTATTTCCTTTCTCTACAACATTTTCCATTAGTTTCTCTTATTTTCCTTCACTAACATATCAAGAACATAAAACTTTATATAAGAAAACTCTACATTAACATCATTTCCATGCTTTTCCACAATATCAAACTTAAAAATATATTGAAAACATGATGTTCTTACCTTGTTTTATAGATTTCAATCTTTAACTTGATTTTCTCTCCTCCAGCTTCTATTTCTTGAATCAAACTTGATATTCTTGCTCCCCATAGTCTCCTTGTCATCTTTCTCTCTTGATGGCTATGGAAATTCTTTTGAATTCTAAGTGAAAATGGTGGATTTTGATGAAAGGACTAATTTGTAAAGAAAGCAAAACTTTCTTTTCTTTCTCTTCTTCTCACGTTGGTTTGCATGGGAAAGAGATGATGATAATTCATCATCTTTGCTTCCTTATATATTACATAAATAATAATAAAATAATGATAAATAATAAAATATCTTATCAAAATATTAATAAAATAATATTTATCTAATAATTAAAAATATCATCAATATCATCATTACTTTCTAGATTTCTCTCTCCAATTGACCATTTTGCCCTTTGTGATCTTTTAAAATTCCATCCTTGAATCATCACATAATTTGGTAAAATTATGATTTAGTCCCTCAAAATTCTTTACCTATTCAATTTGGTCCCAATTCATCCATTTTCCTTAGTTTCTAGATTATTCCACCCCTAAAATATTTGCACTATTGGTCCTTCAACTTTTTCATATTTACACTTTAACCCCTCAAATTTTGAGTATTTACACTTGGCAACAAAACTTTTCTCACTTTACAATTTAGTCCTTTCTTGAATTAATAATGTAATATATCATAATATACTTCCGAATGTTGACATAATCCAAATTTTTCTTTTTGTCGCTTTATTTCCTTATTTTACTATATTAAAGATAATATCTTCTTGTAAAAATTTTTTTTGGGGTATTACATTAAACAATTTTTTTTCACATTTTTTGGAGGGCCAAGGTTCTAGCCTATGTTTTTGTATTGCCTATGGTTAACTGAATAATGGTGTATCTGTAACACCCCTAACCCGTATCCGTCGTCGAAACAGGGTTACGAAATATTATCAGAACTTTCAGAATATTTTCAAATAATTTACATCAATTACTATTCATTTACCGAGATTATTCATAATATCCCTTAAATGAACCCTCGAGGCCCAATATGAGTTTGGAATCGGGACTTAATAGGAAACTCTAAGAATTTTTCGCAATATTTCAAAAAAAATTCAATTTACAAGGCTCACACGCTTGTGTGGTCCAAGGGACACGCCCATGTGACCCTGAGACACGCCCATGTTACATGTCGTGTTTGACCCCGTGTAACTCTCTGACTTGTGTACATGGCCATGCCACACGTCCGTGTGCTAAGCCGTGTGGTTAATTAAATTCTTTTAAAATTAAGTGCAGGTTTCACATAGCCAAGACACACGTCCATGTCTCTGCACGTGTGTTCAACTCTAAGCATTCTATTTCTCTAATTTAAGGTGTAGGGGACATACGACCTAACCACAAGCCCATGTACCAGGCCGTGTGTCACACACGGTATAGACATACGTTCATATGTCTGCCATGTGGACGAAATAAAGCCATCTCTAGCTTCATTTCTCACCCAAAATCACACTAATGACTTGCACTTAAACTCACATCCAAATACTAACCATTTCAAGCATTCAAGTTAAGCAAACTCCATCATTCAGCATGGCATACCATTACATACATTCATGTTTGTAATCTTACCTTTGTTTAATCCATATATTAGGCATAATTTGATCAACTACTTAACACATATGTAGCTACCATAGTATGACATTACAAGTATATATCAAAACAACTCATTACTAACCATTCCAATAGTTGATTACAAGCATCATTTACATTTACATGCCAATAGGGCCAATATAATCTATACATGCCATTATAACCATGATTTATTTACCATTTTGTACCGACATGGGCCGATGGATGGTGTGAGTGATCTCCGCCAAGCTTCCAATCCAACGAGCTTCCGATTTACTATAAAATAGGGAAATGAAACTAAGTAAGCATAAAATACTTAGTAAGTCCATATAACTTGATAGTTAACTTACCAACCATTCATATTCAAGTTAAACATACAAGGCACAACCAAACCATTTGGTCACAAGCCCTAACACATATTCTCAATGCCCATGTTAATCACATTTTTTTTATATAAACATCAAGAAATATATGTATAAGTCTAACAATATTCAAATTCTCATACACACATGTTTTTCCATAACATGTATTCACATAATATATATACAAACTATCTCCATGTATTTCAGATTTAATTCATATTAATTCATCTCGAGTTCTGATATATTCCATGTCAAGACTTACTCAATAATCAATTACAATATTGATAACCACTCAGGTAGTACACTCAAGGTGTACAATTCTGTTCTCATAGATCAACGTATTCATCAAACCATTCATGCTCATATATAAACATCTCATACTTTCATATTTCATTTCATATAATATATTTATTTCATATTTCCACATATCATGTCTCATTCTATAATCATTTATCTCAAATTCATATTTGCTCATGTTAGAACTTTGCCCGTTGAATTTATTCAAATTATCGATGGATACTCTTGTAGTATACTCAAAGTGTACAAAATCATAATTTGTTAATTCATATCCAGTAGTACCTTTTAGGTAAACTCTCAAGCCACATATTATATAACAGAATTATCAATCCAGGCTAAATTTTATCTGTAACGCATATATTCTAAGGGCTTTGTCAGATTACCAGTCTAGGCTAAATCCTTCATATAACAAAGAATTCCCTATAGAGTCCAATCGGATTACCAGTCCGGGCTAAATCCAGTCAATTAGGATTATCAGTCCAGGTTAAATCATTTCTGCAACACACGCAGAACCTCATTTCATATAGGGAAATCACCACCATCCATCGATAATCATTATTCAATCGAGACTTACCATTTATGAGATATTATCATTTATCGGGTTTTATTAAACATCTTTGATTTCATAAAATATATATATATATATATAATTTACATATCATCACACGTATATATACCATCACATTCATACAATTCAATTCAAACATAATAACATACATAGTTGAGTTACACGAACTTACCTCGATAATTTTTCGTGTACAGAAAATCTATTAATCCAACATTTTCTCCTTTCCTCGTTCTAACTCCATATTCTGTCTACCTGGATTTAATTTGGCCAAGAAACTTTTCTCTTTCTTCCATATCCATAACTAGGGTTTCCATGCTTTTTATTTTGGGGAAGATGATATGATATTATTTTATTCCTTTAATTTAACTTATCATCTATTAACTTTTTAAGTTTCCAATTTCATCATTTTCTTTTCTAATTTTCCATGGATGATTTATCCAAAATATCTACTAACTTTATTTAATCGTCTAATTTCCATATAAGGACTTCCCTTTTAAGTTCTATAGCTATTTAATCCCTTTAACTATTAGAACTTAGCTTTTGTACTTTGTGCAATTTAGTCCTTTATCAAATTAAAGATGTAATCGATAAAATTTCTTTACGAAATTTTCACACGACATTATTTTCGGATTATAGATCATAAAATATTATTAAAATAATTTTTCTCTCCAGACTCGGATCTGTGGTCCAGAAACCATTGTTCTGATTTTTACCGAAAATGGGTTGTTACAGTATCCTTTTTTATTGGAATAATAAAAATTTTAGCTCTTTAATGTTTATAAATACTATAAACTTGTTATTGGTTAAAAAATCAATAAATTTAATCGTCAAATATCGATAATATTAGTGATTAAATTAAGAAAATAGAATTGAATCATCAAACTAAAAATATTTTAATACTTAAGTGAGTATTAATATAATTTACCGTTCAAGTTATTATAAATAAGTTCAACATTTTTGTCATAAAATGACATGGCTATCAAAAACATGATTGTTGATAAACTGGTTTTCTTCTTTTAATAAAAAAATTGATAATGTGATTTTTTTTAGTATTGTTGAAATAGGTATGAATATTTAATCGATTCAATTTAAAAATAATAATTTATTTAATTTTAATCATCCAAACTAAGTTTTAGTATAAGTTTGGATATGCGATGTGATACGTTTAATTTACTTATTGTCTCATGTTATAATATCTAATCTCACCATCATTATTATTTTTATATTAATTATAAATAAACGTATGGACACACTTACATATTTCATACTATCCGAATTGTAAAAAAAAAAAAAAAAGTAAAGTGTTTTACCCAGAAAGAAAGAAAAGTTAAAATGGTGGGATAGAAGTAGAGGGGATCATGGGCCGGGTTGGGTTTAGGTCGGGCCCATACAAAAATTTTAGGCCCGTTTTCTAGGTCCGAGTCCCGCCCGATCCAAAATATGGCCTAAAAATTTGTCCAAGCCCGACTCAAAAGAAAATTAATAAACCCGAATCGGGCCCATATTAAATTTTTTTTAGCTTTTTCATTAAATAAGAAATTTTAAAACAAATATTAAAACAAAAATAAATAAAATATATAAATTTAAAAAATATATTTGATTAAAATAAAATATATATTTAATAAATAATTGAGCCTAAGCTAAAAAATTTTACCTAAGACCTAACCTATTTTTTAGATAAGCTTTATTTTTTGTTCAAACTCATATATTTAACCTATTTTTACTCAATACTTCTAATTTTTTAAATTAGGCCGAATAATTCAATCCATTATCACCTCGAGAAAGATCAGGTGGTGAAAAAAATTTAGTGAATTGATAGAAAGAATAGGGGTAAAAAGAGAAAATTTTGAAAAAACGTTAATCATGTGGGGTTGGGGTTTTCAAAATTTCAAGGGACAAAAACTCTTCTTATTCTTTCAGTAAAAGTTGAAATCTTCCCTATCTTTTGTCAGTGGTTGGCAGTTGGGTCATTTCAGCTTCACCTTTTATTCTTTAAATTTTTGTTTCTAATAATATTATTTCTTTTTTCTACCAAAAACAAAACCCTTGCCTTATCTTTTTTTACTAATATTCTTGGCTCACACAACCAAAGTTTAGGGGGTTCACCAACAAGCTATCATTGTTTATAAGCACTTCTCAACAGGAGAACAAAATAAGAGAGAGAGAGAGAGAGAGAGAAACACAAGGTATCATTTCAAAAGCAAAAGCTAAAGCAAGAAGATAATAAAGAGAGGAATTCAAGGTTGAAGGAGGGTTTTTTCTTTTTCTTTTTCCTTTTCTTAAAAAAAATCTGTGTGAAGAAACTGGAGTTAGGGAAGATGATGCAGACTGAGCAGCAGCCTCAGCACCAAAATCAGTTAACGGTTCAAAACTCTGGGAGTCTCAGCTTTAGCAGTCATTTGTCTAAGGAAGATGAGGAGATCTCAAAGTCTGCGCTTTCTACTTTCAGAGCCAAAGAAGAGGAGATTGAAAGGAAGAAGATGGAGGTTAGAGAAAAAGTTCAGCTTCAGTTAGGCCGTGTTGAAGAGGAAACAAAACGTTTGGCCACTATTCGTGAGGTTTGTTCTATCAAAATTTTCCTTTTTCTTTTCCCAAAGCAAAACGTTTTCCTTGATTTTGATTTAGAAAGGTTGAATTTTAATGTTCAATAAGTATGCTTTTTGTTTTTTTTTTTTTGGGTTAATTTCTCCAAAATACAGAGTTTAGAGGCTTACATAGTGGTAAAAGTTCTTGCTCTGAGGTGGATTTTTGAAATTCTGAAAAAGGGTGTTTCAGGTTTAACCTTTTGATGTATTTTCCTTTGTGGAAAAGGAGGTTGCTCCTCCATGAGCTTGTTTAGTAAAAAGAAAAAAAGATGCACTTATAATGTATTTCTTTAGGAAATTAGCAGCATGTTATCTGTCAGATTTGCAGTTAAAGGTCTTATATATATATATATATATATATATATATATATATATAAAGAGGTTGCTATATAGTAATAAATGAAATTGTCAGTTAATTTTGGGTCTTCCCATCTTTTTCATAAACAACTATCAGAGTTAATAGATCAAGGGTGCCTTATAAAGAGGTTGCTATCTTGAAACATACAAGATTAGCTTCAGAGCTGGTCTTAATTCCATATAGTAATAACAATAGTAGTACTGCTTTTTCTCATTGTAAATATTTCAGGAGCTTGAAGCACTGGCAGATCCTATGAGGAAGGAAGTTGCTGTGATCCGAAAGAAGATTGATGCAGTTAACAAAGAATTGAAGCCACTAGGCCACACCTGCCAGAAAAAGGTAAAATTTCGCCATACTTTGAGGCCATTAAACCTTTTTCCGTTAATTGTGATTGTATTCATATTATCAAACCTTTGGGAGCTATGGTGGTATTGAATTATGTTACAGGAAAGGGAATACAAGGAAGCCCTCGAGGCGTTTAACGAGAAGAACAAGGAAAAAGTACAGCTAATCACAAAATTAATGGAGGTTAGTTTCTATATTGTAATGTAAAAAACAAAATTAAAGATGGCAAAAATGAAATAAAAATGAATGGAAGTTAGTGATGAAATGATCTCACCTTGTTGTTATATGTTTTAACTGATTGAACAGCTGGTGAGCGAAAGTGAGAGGCTGAGGATGAAGAAGCTGGAAGAGCTGAGTAATAACATAGATTCCTTGCACTAATAATATAAAGCCCTTAAGTTGTGTTTTAACTCATTAGGCTTGTGTGATGTATTTAAGGTTACTTCCATATTTATAAATGGATTGTGTTTACTGTTTTTTCGGGTTTGGTGTACTGTATGGTGTATTTTCGTTTGTAATTTCATTAACATTTGATGAACCTTAGCTAATTTAGAAAGGGAAATGCCCCTATAAACAGGTTTGTAACTAAACTCTTGGTGACTGCATTTGCTTCTCTGATTTTTCATGCTCAATCTTTTGTACTTTATAATTTTTTAAAAAGTTTTATATGTAATTGGGAGTTGGTTTTAAAAGAAAGAATTGTGGTTGATGGAAAGGGCATTTGTGATTATGATGATTTTCAATGTTATTCTCACTTGAAGTTTCTTGTAAATGTGGTAGATGGTGCAGTAGGAGGGTCAATGTACGTAGTGTTATTTACTCCATTTAGATTCTTCAAGCCCAAGGGTCATCATCATATCCCTTTTTCTTTTTAAATTCAAATAAGAAAGAGTTGAAGAACTGGAACCCATAACTATGATATCTGATAAGTCTCTCAAAAGGTTTATGGACAAGTAATAAAATTTGATTTCTGCAACAAACGGCACATCAATGTGGGTTCGAAAGTTGTCTTCATCAATCTCTTATGGCAGTGATGTTGTAATATTACAGCTTATGTAAGTGAGTTCGTGGTTGTATCCATGTCCTTCTCTTTCATAAATTGTGCAATTAAATTTCAAAAGAAGCATTTTATCTTGCAATGGATAGGGTATTGTCCTCAGATGAAATCTGTTTTTAACCTGGAACCATGGTTTTTCACCTCATATTGGAAAATTACCGATCAAATATTGCAATTGTCATGAAAACACTGCCATCTAGTTTGATGTAATAGTTGGCAGAGAATATATCACTCACACAAAAAAGTAGTGTCCTTCTTAGTTCGCCGACACAGGAGGCAAATTAAAAAAAAAAAAAAAAACAAAAGCAAAAACTCGAACTTTTATGTGTGCATATGCTGTGTTTTAATCAGAGCAATGATTCAACATTCTCAAACAAGCTGTTGCTTGGTGGTGGTGGTAAAGGCAAAAAGATGGGAGAGGTAGAGGTAGATTCTTCCCTAGTTTCCTAGTTATTGCAATTGTCTTGCTGGAAATTTGAGAAAGGAAGGCACCTCTTGCTTTGGCGTGTCTTGGTTAACAAAACAAGTCGGAATTATTAATGCAAAAATAGAGCTGGGGGGATTAAATGAGGGGCACGAGACCCAACTTTTTATCAGGAGCGGTGGGTTTATTAATGATCAATTGTGTTTCATACATGATGATTTTTTTTTTTGGAGTTCCAACGTTAAAGGGTTAATTTGGGGGGTTAAGGAAGGGAAACATAGCCTACCCTAATTGACAACTTGTTGAGCAGAAAAACCAAGAAATGCACTTATTAGTGTCGCGAAGAAGAGAAGAAATTGAGAATGGGTTTGTCTATTCCAATATGCTGATTCTTTGTATGAGTCAAAATAGTAGGGCATTTCAAGCGTTGACAACCCCACCAAACGTACAAGTTTCACCCTTCCTTCTTTTACAAGTTATATTTACTATTACAATCCCATATATTAAATTAAACATCTCTCTATATATTCACACAACCAAAATAAATGTACAACTTAGAACTTGAACCCATAACCCTTTTTTATTTATAATTAAATCAAAGCCTTATTTGCATTTGAAATAAATAAGGCTTTCAGTAGGCCCATTTTGTTGTGTTGGAAATGGCATGTTTAGAGTTTAGGGTTAGCTATTTGCTTTTGTTGGTTTATTGGTGTTGGGCTGACGTTTGACGCCCATTGCATTGTTAGGGCTTTTCTACTGCATCCTCGCTCATTGTTAGGATTGATTTCCATCATAATATTTTTCAGGTTCAACTTAATTCTTCTTTTGAATACAATAATTTATCACTTTACTTGGTAGTTTAGTAAACCACAAAGAGAGGATATTTTGAGCAAAGGAAAATACATATATGTATATTATATGAATAAGAGGGTAACAAATAGTGAGGACTTTGATTGTTTGATTCCAGCCATTTTATAGATGTAGAGATTATTAAGGAGTGAGGAGCAGTACAGTCATCCATTAGTGGATAACTATATTATCCAAATCCACCAATAGTTTGGTTTAGTCTCCTTCAAAATTCCTTCTACGCCATATGCATCAGCCACGCTTTCATGTTTATGAGTTTCTCTCTTTTCAGTTACATAATAGGTCGAAGTTTAAGCATTATATATATATCATCATTTGGGTCCGGAGTTAGCGTAGATATGGTCATGGATTGAATTATTTTTTCATCTTAAAATGCGGTGTGTGGAGTAATTCCAAAAATAAAATTGGATTGCTTAAAAATGAGTTGATTTTCTACTCGTTTATATTTTAGTATAATGACTTATTTGTCAAATCATCCCTATTAGAGTTGTGTGATCCAAATCTTATCACTTGTTAAATAAATAATGGGATCTGTCGGGGCAAAAGGTCGAGGGCCGAACCCCCGCGGTACGAACCATGCCGCACAAGTAGAATTCGTATAGAACTACACTTCCATTTGACATTGATTAAAATAATGTTTTTCAACATTTAAATAGATGTAGCCGAAACTCCTCTTGTGTCATTCGTTTTCAACATTAGTGAATCTCATCTCCTCTACTAGTGATTTTTCACCGAAAGGGTTTCCACGTAAAATCTACGTGTTCTTATTCTTTTTTTTTTTTTTTTCGGTCATACTATTATCAACGTCTATTATAACAATCCTAAAATAGATGAAAAAGTTAACATTTGTTAACTCTACTAATGTGGCATACACATGATTGCCACATGGAATCATGTAAGCAATTAATTATTTTTTAATATTCAAAAAATGTTTTAAAACTTAAAAATTATTACAAAATATATAAAGATAAAAAAATTTTCAATATTTTTAAACTTAAAAAAAAATTGCTAATGTGAAATACATGTGACAATCCACATTACACTCACCAAAGTTAATAAACTAACTTTTCCATCTATTTTAGGATATTTGACAAACAATTCAAGTTAATGGCTAAGAAAGGCTGAAAAAATAAATGAAATGCTAAAATGACTTTTTTTTTTTATAAAGTTAGAGTGTCAAAAAGTCATAGAGCCTAACATTTTTACTATTTTTGTACAATATTAAAGAAATACGCATTACAATGTTTAAAAGATAGACATAGCATAGATCTATACTTTTGATATTTACAAAATTAATGTAATAAAATAATAAGATATTACTTATTGATTAAATTGAATAGTTTAAGTTATAATGAAAGCGTAATGAACATTCATTATGAGTTTGAATAAACGTAAAAAGAAGAATTCTATCTTGAAAAATTATGTAAATATTTTTAGCATTAAATTTTAAAAATTAAAAGATATTTTGAGAATTAAGATTATAATTTGATTTAATTTAATATGCACACCAATAAATAGTAATAGATAAAATCTAATTATGATTTTAATGTATTAAAATTAAAAAATATTTTATTATCTAATAAAAAATATATTTTAATGTATTAATGTTAAAATATTAATTTCAGTTTTGAATTTTAGTATTAAAACTATTTTAACAATATATTTTTTAATTTAAAACCAAATAACATTGTTATCAAGTAAAAAGAAAATTCAAATGGTATCAAATATGATGAAATTAAATAATTTAAAAGTATTAAAAAATAACAATGGAATAAAATAAGATAAATTAAGAATTCACCTTCAAATAAAATTTAATTTAAAATAAATGCTCTTAATATTACAAATATATTTAAATTTTCTATCTTAATCTTACTTCAATCCAGTATTTTGGTCATCATTTTCCATGTTGATTTTTTTCAATCTACCTTTTATCATATTGGTTCATAATACCATCCTTATTAATATGTATTTTACGAGATAAAAGTTTTTCTTTTACATGGAATAAAAGTTGAACATTTTTAATTTACTCAAATTTAGCATGTACCCACGTAAATGAAACATGTAACATGATGGTTAGATTATAAAAGAAAATATTGAAATGTGTGAAACAAGAAGATCTATCTACCCATTTCCATATCTAGGTTTGATTTAAGTTTTGCAATTATCCTTTTGGAGAAGCTGATGACCAAATGAAAAGAATCCTTTGGAGACAAAGAGCGATGGAGAATCTTTGAGAATGGAAATGTCAAATTTTCCTTTAGATACCAAGATTTGGATTTGGATGACATGTTGGGATGGAATAATAAGACATGCATATGAGTTTGTGTATTCATTTTTTTAGAATTCCAAGGTATATGTATTGAGAGAAATGTGATTCAAAACCCAACAACATTATAATATTGATGTCTATTCAGTTAAATTGTTGGTAATGAAAAATTAAAGGGTTAGTATTCACACATTCACGGTAGAGACATACTCACACCATACATTACGTCCAAAGAGAATTGACTAAATACAAACCTACCACTACGCCCTTAGAGGTTCTAAGCTAAGTGGATTCTATGGGTGAACAACCCTTTAGCCACCAAATCAATCACGATAGTTCTATATTACTTTTAAGATGCTCTAGCATTAGTTAATTTCTAACACTAAATTTTTTGAGTACTAACTTTTGTTGCTTAATGCACTTTTTACATTTATTAGGATTAAAATATCGTAAAATTTAATTTTCATGGATTATAAAATAAATATAAAGGATACCTTAATTTCATAAAAAAAATTATATAATTTTTTAATGATAATAGGTGATAATATTTTCTAAATATTAAGATTGACAAAATATATGGCTTCAAAAGAATGAGACTTATAATGCAAATGTAATCAAAATTATATTTTTGTAACATAATTTATATTTTTTTTTAAAAAAGAAGGAAAGAAATTACTCCACAAGAGGTTGCAACAACCATGGAATACAATGCAGAGATAAAATTCGAAGTGAAAGCAATTTGTAGTTTGACTTTGACTCTTGCAATCCTACAAATAATTCAAACATAATATAATTAATAATACAAATATTACTATATTAAAATGAATACAAACTGAATTATAATATAACTAATCTAATTTAATTGGTCTGTATTAATGGGTTCAACTTTTTATCTGGGCTTCGGTTGATTGACAACCTCTGTTTTGGATGGCCACATCTGGAATTTTGGTCAGATGGCTATTTGTTTGGACCATTTTTCTTTTGTCTTTTGATGATACAACTGGGATTTCAGTTTGGAGCCACGTTTTTGTAATCATGTGATAATAAGTGAGAGAAATTAATTTCTCGTACCAATCTTCTCAACATGATTGATTTTATTGAGAAAAAATAATACATTTATAGAATAATTAATTATTAATTTTTTAAAGCAATAATCGCCAAGTGAACTTATTGAAGAAAAGGGTGGGTACAAAACAAGTTTAAAGTCCTTAGAAACGGAATTCTGATACATCGATAAGTAAAATAGCATTAAAGAATAGAAGTAAAATTGTAGAGAAATGAAACTAGCTCAATCAGCGCCAATATTCAGGGCAAACAACCTAAAATGTTGAAAAAAAAAAAAAACAGCCAAGAAATAAGGAAAATAGATTAAAGATAATATCCCAAAAACTTTGCATACACGACTGATCATCAAAGTGGGTCCATACATCGACAATCGATTATAATACGATTCAAGGCCGGCAACGATGCATCTTCCACCTAAAAAGCCTCTCCTTATCTAAGCATCTCTTCCGATGCTATTGGATGTGCAGTATAACTACCATTTTTGGCGATGAACATAAATCGGTAAAAAATAAAATTTTACGAGAATCTCTTTATATCTCAGATAAATAAATTTATCTCTGATAAATCAATTTTTTGCTAACTTAATTTTAAAATAATTAATAATGAGTCATTTTCTATTATGACGTGTCGAAATATTAATCCCTAAATGCGTGTTACTTGTAGGATAGTTGAATTGCAAACTCTTCCAGCTACATAAATGCGTGGTAGTCTTAATGACACATACATTTTACGGAATGATATGTGGTTTGCATGGCTTGACGAATTTTGCACGTAGCTTTTGACGCAGGTATTTTTTCACCTTTTGTATCAAACACTATGCATTGACTTTAACAGGAGAGGGCATGTCTGGAAAATGATTGAACTTTGTATTGAATTCCGATCCCTATCCATCTGAGCCACCACACAAATAATATTCATGTTTTGTCAAATTTTTCATTTTTATTTCCTTGTTGACCCAATTATCGTATCTCATGCACTGCCTCGCCTGCTACTACTTCTTCCCCTCATTAATAGAAAAAATTATTAGTGGTTAGGAAAATATTTTTTATTTTTAAGAATTTAGATTTTTTAGTTTAAAATTTTAAATTTAATTGTTAATACTATTAAAATTATTTTATTAAATTTATTAGTATGATATTTTAAAATAAAAGAATACTCACTTGATAGCTAAGTAATTAATAAAATGACTTTATAATAGACATAATTTTAATAAAAGAATTTTAAGAGTACTCACTTATATTTTTAAATCTTAAAAAGTAGAAAATTGAATTATAAATATAAGAATTGAATTATAAATAAATTAATCACTTATAGATGACAGATTGTAATTACATATTGAAAAATAAAAATAAACTAAGCATAGTTCTCGTAATTTTCATCCTTTCATAATAATTTAATAAATAATTGGATACTCGATTAATTTTACTTATTAATTACATAATACCACACATATAAAATTATAAATAATTACATTCAAATCAAATTATAAAAACCTTACAAAATCACCTTAAAAATATATGATTTACTTTTAAAATGGATTTAACAGACTTGTTTAATCTTATTCAAAAAAAAAAAAAAAACAAGTAAGCTTGTTTTATCCATTGAAGTGTTAACCTAGTTGGCTTTGGGAACTAGGAAAGTTCTTATACTTAGGGATGAATTACAGTTTGGTCTCTTTATACATTTTGAAACATGCAAATTAATTTCTTGGTTAATTTATTTATTAAATGATAACATGACATGTTAATTTAAATGGTTGATTATTAATTTAGTCCTTGAACTATAGCTAAAATATCATTTTGATTTTCTTTTAATTTTCTTAACAATAATTCTAAAAATTTAAAATATATTCAAAATATTAATAATTATGTTAAAATATTTTTGAAAATAAAATTCAAAATATATATGTAAAAAATCTAAAAAATTATGGTTTTCATTCAATGAATACGTTTTTGCTTCTATGAAAACTTTAGATTTGTATTTGGTACATTGGCAATGTATTTTTTATTCTACAAGCAATTTTGAAAAATTGTCATGTGTTTCATTTTAAAAAAATAATTATTTTTTAATATTTTACTAAACTCTTATAAGGCACTAGTCAATTCCCTCACCTTCCTTGTGGAGTCTAAAAATCCCAAAGTCAATGTCCCAAATAATTTCTCAAAAACTTTTTGGCATGTTATAATTTTAAACAATAGAATGGCAACGGGGTCACGGTTGGCCACCGCCGGCCGAGCCACTGTCGACCACCATTGGTTGACCCACTGTTGGTCTTTTGTCGATTGATTGGGTCAAGTTTGTATTGTCTCGATCAGTTTTGGATACGTTTCGGTTATTCAGGATTTACCAAAAAATTGGTTACAAAAAACTTAAGCCCATTTTCGGCTCTCATAAATTATTCTAAAATAAATAAAAATAAAATCTACATGGAGATGATAATTCGTGATCTAATTACATATCCAAAAAAAATTATAAAACCTAAAATTACATCCAATTTAAATTTTAGGAATCACAACTTTGGCAAATTTACTTTATCATATATATAATAAAATAATTAAAATATATCAATTCACATACATAACCCAAAACATATATATAATTACAAGAATGTCACATCTTATCAAAATTAATTAAACATGAAGAAGAGAGAAAATTCAAGATCGGTTTATACTATATATAAACATATCACAACTTGCCTCTAATACAAATTGTTGAAAAATTCAAGTTTAGGAAAAAAAAATTTGAGTCACAATGAAAATCTAAAATTTTAAAAATCTAACTGGTTTGCTATATTTATAACAATAAACCTTTCTTGAAAAATACACGTGTTTTATGCAAGACAGAATTGTATCATTCTTGGCGTTTAACCGAACATCCTTCTCTGCTATCCTCATATCTCGAATTGCGTCGAGTTTGAATTTGAGCAACACGAACCAAATACAGAACAATAAACAATTTAATTACTCTCAGTAGGATAGTAGTTCTCTTAAATAGAAACCAATATAAATTGCAATTTCCAAAAAAAAAAATTATTATTAGAAAATAAATTCCTACTACTTTTTGGCAAATTAACAATATAAAAAACTTGTGTCTAAATAGCTTTACCAATGTCATCTATTTATAATGAGGGATAAGAGAATACTGGTTGAATAATAATAATACAAATAATATTTATTTAATACAAAACACTCCCCTAATCTAAATGCATAACTTTTGGTTCCTTATCTTTTTGAACTCAGGCTTTTACTTATATCAAAGCATACAAGTCATGCACATATAGTCCCTTTCTCATTAACCAGTTCGCTAAATAGGCCTCTTAACCAAATTGCTTCGTTCATAGCTTTAGTGATTGCCATGTATTCTGCTTCAGTAGTCGATAAGGTCACTTTTGCTTGAAGTGTTGCTTTCCAACTAATGACACAATCTCCGAAAGCAAATAGATAACCATTGAGAGACCCCCTTCAATTTAAGTCTTCTGCATAATCTGAATCAACATATCCAACTAAACCCTTTTGATTTCTTTCAAACTATAAACACATATTTGAAGTATCCCGTAAATATATGAAAATCCACTTAATTACATGCCAGTGTAATTTGTCGAGTTTGGCCATATATCTACTAACAACACTAACAACATGTACAATATCGGGGTGAGTGCATATCGTTGCATGCACCTTGAGTAAGGTACTTTTGACAAGTACCTTTCTTCATCTTCTGTTTGGGGGAAATTTGAAATGGAAAGTTTAAAATGTGCAGCTAAGGGAGTACTTACCGGTTTTGAGTCTTGCATCTCAAATTGCTCAAGGATCTTCTTGATGTACCTATGTTGCATCAAAAAATATTTCTGAAACGTTTATCCCTTAAAATTTCCATCCCAAAATTTTCTTTGCTGCACCTAAATCCTTCATCTTGAACTTAGAGTTAAGCATGGTTTTAAGTTATTTACTTTTTGATGAATTCTTAGCCACCATCAACATATCATTAACATAAAACAACAAATATATGAATGAATCATCATCTAAACATTGTAAATAAACACAATTGTCGTACTTACTTTGTGCAAAACCAATACTTAGCATGAAAGAGTCGAACTTTTTGTATCACTGCCGAGGAGATTGCTTCAGACCATATAAAGATTTTCGTAGAAGACAAACATGATCTTACGTTCAATTCTGAAACCGTTCGATTGCTGCATGTAGATGTCTTCCTCAATGTCACCATGAAGGAAAAATGTCTTTTTTTTTTCTCTCTTTTTGGTAAGGATAAAAAAAAGAAGAACAAAATATTTTTTAAAGAATTTTTTCTTAACATGTTAAGAATTGTGATTTATTGTTTTTTGAATTTTCAACAAAATAATGACATATAAATGGTATGAACAAATGCAACTATTTTTTCCTCTTTTATTTGGTGTCATGCATATCCTCAATTTAGTCGCTCTAAATAAGGTAATTGTATAAATTTGTCATTGTCGTTAAAATTTTTATTTTTTTAATGGATTGTTAATGTGGACATTAACATATTGAATGAATGACACGTAGCCTTTTTTGTTGATTTTTGACTAAAGTTTAGGGACCTCTCTATAATTAATCGAAAACTTCCATCCCCTAGACTTTATAGAGAGTCCCTAAACTTTAGTCAAAATCAATAAAAAAAATACCACATGTCAATCACTCAATGAGCTAATGTGCCACATCAACAATTCGTTAAAAGAAAACGAAAAATTTAACGACAGTGACTAATAAGCATAATTATTTTATTTAAAAAACTAAATTACAAAGAAATTAAAATGATGAAAATAAAACAGACCCGTTTACCTTAAATATAATTAAGTGATGAGATGTTTATCCACAAAATTTACCCCTTAAACGTTGAAGCGTGCAGGAAGGTGGATTGGTAAAGAAAAAAAAGTCAATATCCGCCGATGGGTTTCAAGTAAATTCTTAAAAATGTATTGATTAAAAACAAATTATAAACAAAGAAAAGGCAATGGTGCAAATCCATGCCGCCGAAGATTCTCAAAGAAGAAGAAGAAAGTGAGAATAAAAGCATTAGGGACATAAGAAGCTAAAAAGCAAATTAGGTGGATTTAATTATGGTAATGTTGTCGTTAAATATGTATTGTTACATGAATTATTTAAAATTGGCTTGTTCCCCGACAAATTGAGGTGATTGGGATTATATAATAACATAAAAAAGACAAAGGACATGGAAGAGCAATGAGAAGAACAGTTTATGTATAAAAATAGTACAGGGTTTGGCTTTGTTTGGGTTGTAAGGATTCTTGAGACCGGTGAAACATTTTGGTTCCAGGATATTGTTTTTTCTTGCCTAATCACTGTTTAATTTTAATAAAATTCAATTTTAATTCATTGTTGAGTTGGTTCTTGCTAGCTAAATGGAAGAATTATTCACGCATTTATATATCCACGTTGAGGCAATTAATAAAGTTTACAGAATATGGGAAGCTACGTACTTTTTTTTTATTTTTATTTTATTTTTATTTTATACTTTCTATATGTTGAGCAGTGCATAAACAGAGATAATTAGAAGATTTCCCATGCAATTGCAAATTAACTTTACTAAGGCAAAGTTTAACATGACGAATGAATTACTGGTTGATGTTTCTTGTCTGGCTAGTAATAATTTATTAATAATTATTATTCAAATTTAACACCTAAATAGGGTGACAAGTTTTGCATTATATATATATATATATATATTCTTATACTGCTGAGAAAACAATGAATAAATATAAATCCAGTTTCCCCCACCCCCCATGCAATAGGTATCCAATGCTCTATTTTATCCATAAACAGAAAAAAAAAAAAAAAAAAAAAAAACCATTGTCCGTCTGAGTTGCATGAGTTCGACAGTAAATTAATTATTTTTCTTTTGAGAATTTCTATATACATTTTTATATCTAATTGGGTTTTGTATGTGTTTTCAATTATTATTATAAGGTTAAAATATATAGTTAGTCTTAGATTGTCAGTACTTTTATAAAATATTTGTTAAAAATTAAGTTCTCTTAATTTTTGATTTAAAATTTTAATTTCATCATTAAAATTATAACTATTTTTTATCAAAATTTGTCAAGTAAATATGTGACAAAATATATGATTGAAAAAGATAATTACGTTATTAAATTAAAAAATTAAATTATTAACTTTTAAAATTCAGAAATTAAAATTTTTATTATAAAAATGATGTATATAATATATGTCGCCATATTTTGAGTAAAACATAGAGAATGGGTGGAGCAGTGAATAATGAATGACTATACGAAAGGAAAAAAGAAAAAGAAGAAAGGAGTTTTGAACATAAAAAAGTGAAGGAAAGCAATTATTTGAAAAAGTGATAATTAAATGATGAAAACATTTCATTGCTTGGTGGTGGAGTGCGAAACGTAAATCTGGCGCTGGGGCAGGGTGGCGCAGTAGTCACAGCACTGGCTGGCTGTCAAACATTCATTCTTTTTCTTTTCAGTTTCATTACATTACAGCTGCAAAATATTATAATAATAAAATTTACCGCAAATACCAGCTTTATAACATAATTATTGGGCCACGCCCCACATGTCCCTCATATCGGAATTACATTTTAACCTAAAAGAGATATTCATATAAGCCACACTTAAACATTGCTTTTGTTTGAGTAACATACTTAAAATCTCCTATGGTTGAATGCCCTTTTTGGGATAAATATCCTCTTTTGCCTTCATCATTTAGAGATGATGAAAGTGAGTTTGGTTTTTCCTTATTCTTTTGTTGGATTAGTGATGTTTTCTTGTCTATTTTAATTCAATCCAATTTATCAATGTTGTGTGGGAGTTGTGTCTCCCTTGTTGCCTTTTTTCTTGGGAGCTTGGTTCTCGTTCCTACGTATTTAGGGGTTTATTCTCTTTATGTTTATGGTAGCTTTATTTCACGGATTACTATCAACCATCATTGTGGGAGTAATTGATTAGGAAATATGTGCTACCCTTTATGTTTATGGTAGCTTTGTTTCACGGATTGCTATCTTTTTTTTTTTTTGGAATGAGAATGTTTATTGTCAATAATTATTGCGAGAGTAACTGATTAGAAAATATGTTCTATTTTTATGGGTAGGGATTAAATCTTCAATCATATGATTAAGGGATAAAGTGAGCTATCATCATTTCAAATTTAATGGATATATATGTTTGTTATTATGAATTATATAAAGGCTTAATTATGGAGGAGGTCCTTAAATTACTACATTTGTTTGAATTGGGTATCTAAACTATTTTTTGATCATAATTAAAATTCATTTTGTACCGATATTTATATTAATATTAAAAAAAATACCCCTACTTCCACCGTCCCTCTCCCTCTCTCCCACCATCCCTACTTCTTGATTTGCAGCTACTACTATTATTAGGTTCATCTATGCATTGGAGAAAGAAACGCAGGAACCGAATCTTTCTTTCACTAACTTGAAAAATGCTAAAAAATGTGAAATAAATGGAGATAAATTCAAAAATCATGTTTCAGAGATTAAAAATCACGGATTAACCTTGCTGGAAAAATCAAAGATTGAATAAAGACATCAAAAACCAATTTCACTTATTCTTGCACCAAGCTAACATGAAAACAAAAGAAAAGAGAGTTTGTCAAGATTCTTGCTTAATGAAAACTAGGCTTACCTTCAAATTTGCTTCAATGGAAATTAAGATTGCAAGTTGAAAAAGCAAGAGGAGTTTGAGTTAACTTTTAAAGATTTTTGGTGTAGACAAATAGTGTAATGGTGAAAATGAGTTTGAGGAAACCGTTCCTCCAACTAATTTCCCAAAAGGGGTAAAGTGCTATCAAGGGCTTGGGCAATTTGCAACTTAAAGACCTCTAGCTCTCCAAATCATACTTTTTAATATTCACACGTTAACTCTTTTGATTTTGCTAATCTTACAATTTTGTCCATAAGTCTTAATTACTAACACTATCTAAATAATGCCCTCAACAATTCTATTTAATGTCTAATTACCAAATAACAACTCTCTAATCTTCTATCATACCCATTCTTGAGAACTTCTTGATTTCACCTCTCAAAATGATTCAGCTTGAAAAATCTAACCCAAAAATGAATTCCCAGATATCAACAGAAATTGGGTAGTTACAATTTTTTTGGGTTGAGAGTTTAATTCTTTTTAATTTTTTTACACATGCAAGATGAGTGATAATATTTAAAAATTAATTTTTTATTTCATTATGAAAAATTTATATAAGTTTGTAATATTTTATAAAGTTGTTTCTCTCTGTCTAATCTAACTTGTTTGGTATTTAATACTTCTTTTATATCAATTTTTATTTTAAAACGTATTTAATAATTAAAATAAATGAAAGTTAAAATTAAATATGAGTAAACTTAGAATTTTAAAAGTTTACTTCATAACATATTTTAATATTTTGATCCTGCTCAGTTCTATTTTTACTTCGCCCTTGAATTATGGTATTACTACAAAATTAAATTAATTATTAACAAATTTATTATTAAATAAGATTATAATTTTATAAAAATAAATAATTAAAATACTAATATAAAAAGGCATTATTAAAATTTTATATGTAAAAATAATAGTTAAAACATAATTAAAGCTATTTAAAATGAACAATAAACAATTACAACGAAAACATACATGTTAGAATAGATGTTGATAATGGCAATAGAATTATCACAAAATAAGAAAAATAAAAACAGACAGATTTTATGTGGAAACCCTTTCGGGAAAAAATTACGGGGCAGAGGAGAAGAAATTCACTAATGTTGAAAAACTAATGATATAAGAGAAATTTTGATTACATCTATCTAAAGGTTGAAAAAAACTCTATTCTAATCAATGTCAAATAGAATGATACCCTCGGCCTCTCACCCCCGTCCCTTATTTTGTCACTGTATTTATTTCTTCAATAAGTGACGAGATTTGGGTGACACAAACTCTAACAATACATTATCATTTGATTAATAAAATTATAATTTGACATAATTTTAAAATTTTTCTAAATATCAAATAATAGGAAAACTTTATTTAAAATTTAGTTTAGCATAATAATATTTGTAGTGGATATCTTCTATACTAATTTTATTTTGTTCTTTTGACATTTTCATGTCCGTTTAGTTTCGTAATTATCCTTTTTAATAATGTTAGAATTCAAAAATTAAACTTATACAATATTCAAATTGATTCTATACTAACATTTATCATCAGAGATATAATTGAACTCAGTCTTTTTTTTTTAATAAAGCCCGACTGGATTTATTATTAATGGAAGAAAAATAAAGAAACTGTAACAGTAGCTAATAGGCCAGAATTGGCCCAAAAGAAAAACAAAAAAAGGAAGCCCAATTTAAAAGACGGAAAGGAACCTAATCTGATAAAGCAAAACTAATAGAACTAAAGAAATTAAAAATGAATCCTATCAAATCAACAATTAAAACCAGCTGGATCCCTTAGTTGGCACCCACTAGGTTCTAACATTTCTATTTCCAATACCTGTGCTAGCCGTTCAAAATTCAAAACTAGTAGCAGTTCCCAACAAATATCTTTTCTGCTACCCTTTCGTCTTCTGTTACCCCATTTCTCCCATTTTGCGTTTCTCCTTCCTCTTTCCCTTCTTCTGCTCCGAAACCCTCTTCTTCCTCTTCTGCTCTGAAACCCCCTTCCCCCTCTTCATTTCCTCCAGGTAACAGGTCCCAGCGAACATCAGTTCTGCTACCCTCCCTCCTTTTGTTACCCCATTCCTTCAATCCAGGTTTCTCAACCCTCTCTTCCCGCGTCTGCTCCGAATCCCCCTCTCCTCTCGTCTGGTTCGAAGGCAATAAAGGGTCGGTTCCTCCAGGTACGTCTCCTCTCCCCTTCTTAAAGTAGCAGTTGCTAGATTATGTGCTGGGCCATTTTTCGATCGAGGCACGAACTGAAAATAGCTTTTTGAAAAAATTACCTTTTGCTCTGAATATCTCGGATAAGTGCCCCAAAATAGATTTATCTACTGCCGTTGTATTATATTTTTTAATGACTGTTTTAGAGTCTCTTGTTATAACTATGGACTGGAAACCCGAGGAGATCCCTAACTCAACTGCTTTTAAACTTGCATGCGCCTCTGCCATGAATGGGGATGAAACGTCAGAGTGGAGTATTGCTTTAGAGGTGAGCAATTCACCCATTCCCCCCTTTATAATCAAACCTGAGGCCGATCTTGAAGTCCGATTATCAAAAGCTGCATCAAAAAAGATTATTGCTTCTGTTAGCCTTAGAATCTGTCCCAACCGTCTGTTAACCCCTAAGGTAATTGATTTCTCTTCCAAACCATCGATTTCAGCAAAATAGAGATGTAATTTTGTTGCTAAATCAGCTCTTGTTGTTATTTTCCCCTCATGTACCAACTGATTTCTGGATCCCCAAATCATCCAAATAGTACAACAAAAAAGTCTATATTGATTTTTGTCCCCTACTATAAAGACCCAGGTGAGCTATTCCCAGATATTTGATATTTCGCTATTCGTGACTCATAAGAGATTAAGGTTTTGCCATGCTTGAACTGTTGTAGGGCACTGTCTAAAAACGTAAAGGCAGTCTTCTTCCGCACTACGACACTGAGGACAGGAACTATTAGAGACCACTTTCCTGAGCCGCAAAGTATGGCGATTAGGGATATAATTCCATGATAGACGCCAAACAGTGATGATTATTTTTTATGTCAAATGTAGATTCAAGAGTTTTCTATAAAAATTCTTAGTTTCTGGTTGTAATAAATAATCACTAAGATCCATAGCAATCTCTTGTAATAGTTTATAGGCACTTCTGACTCTGAATTCGCCTGAGTTTTCTCCGCGCCAGACTTGAAAATCTTCGTGTTGGTCTTCCGCCAAAGGGATTTGTATGATCTGCTTTGCAATATTTTCTAGGAAGGTACTTTCGATAAGATCAACTTTCCATCTCCTAGTTGTTGAATCAATTAAGCTCGAGACTAACTCAATTCTTGTGCTACTATTGTTAACACTACTTTGGATGTAATTTATTCTTGGGATCCAATAGTCGTTCTAGATTGAGACTTGGTCACCTTTTCCTATGCGCCAGCCCAAATCACTTTGCAGTAACCCTTTGGCTGCCCACACATTTCGCGAGGTAAAAGAAGGTAGATTCCCTAACTGAGCATGTATAAAATTAGAATTCGAAAAGTATTTAGCTTTTAAAACTTGTGCTAATAAAGAATCGAGAAATTAATAAGGCGCCAACCCTGCTTGGCTAATAACGCAACATTAAATTAAGCAAAACTTCGGAAACCTAAACCTCCTTGTTCTTTGACCGTACATAACTCTTTCTAAGCATACCAATGAATGCCCTTATTTACTAGGACTCAAGTGATTTTTGCCAGTGGTTTCGTCCTCGAAAATTCCTTGATCAGAGAGGTTCAAATATTTTCACTACTTATACCTTTTCCGATGTCAATTCCTTACGAAAATTAGAAATCTAGATACCAGAATCACCACGTTTCTATGATCAAACCAAAAGCATAATCATATCGGACATAGTTATCACAAATTTGAATAACACACTTTAAAGATAAGCCACGATTAATAATTTATGAAGAATGAATGATAGGAAAACCAAGATAAAAAATTCAAGATACAATACCATACCAAAATCCGAGAACATAACTTATAAAAATAATAAAGATATCGATGATTCCTCGGAGAAAGCGGAAGAAAACACGCTTCTGACTCGGACTTCCATCATAATGAGATAATATATTTCCAAATATTTATTTACAAGATGCAGAATAATATCCAAAAAGCGGAAGAATAGTCCAACATAAATTTTACCATCGACTTTATTCTAACATAATAAAATAGAATTCGAAAAGATAAATAAATACCGATCATAAACCCAACCCGACCAATGGGCTTTTGTCTAACATCATAGTTAGCTAGCATTCTCATAACATAAGAACTCCATCAGAGCTGAACAATCACACACATATATCTGAGGATAAAAGAATATATATAGAATACCCAGAAAGATCATCACATTCATCTCAACTATAACTATCACACACTGATATCTTTACTACTCAATTATTATTTCTCTAACTAATTCTATCATCATGTACTTCGCATCATTCCATTCACTAACGAAAATCAATTCAGGAAGAATCTCAGCAAACACATACTTTAGAATTCATACTCAATTGAGTCGAATAGTCGAGACTAGCTTCTTCTTTATCCGTAACATTACATAATCTGTGTAATCTTTAAAATAATCTGATATTTCTTCTAAAACTGAGTTCATTTGTTGTACTATACTCAACTCTCTTTTTTTTTTTTACATTACTAATTATTTCACTCTCGAACTCTTTAGTTTCCCACTTATGAACTTATTCAACATAATTCTTGCATTGTCATCATAAAGCAACCTTTGGTAAGGGTGAGGTCGTAAAGCCTCTAACTTGACTCTTATAATTACACATATGACTTAGCATTTATCATCAACGTAATATCATCATAATCATATAATTCACTCTAAGCAAATTTTCGTACTTAAGTAATGTTACGCGAACTTTTCGATTATATTATTCAAACAAGTGTACTTAAACATACATTCCATGAATTTTGAGTAAATTTACTCATAACACTCACTTAATCAAGCATGTTAGGCACATAACATCATATGAAAACCAACATACATGGATGGGCTTATCACAACATAGACTTCCGTTTCATTTCACTTTTCCACATTTTCCAACTTATGGTTATCTCATTAAGCACATTAACACATGCATATCATAAACTTCTATTCATACCTTTCCACATTTCAACACATCATAAGCACATTTCAATCATCTCAATATCATTTTTTTAGCATTATCGACATTAGCTCGGTTGGAAGTCATATTTGTCTTAACAAAATAATTTCGTTAGAGCCGGGAGATACCATACTATCCCAGTTCACATATAGCATGTATAGATAGGCTCTTGCACACGCTATGTTAGTCCGAGAATCGACTAAATCATAGCTCTGATACCACTAAATGTAACACCCCTACCCGTATCCGTTGCCAGAACAAAGTACGAGGCATTACCGAGAAGTATGGAACACTTACAGATAATTTAAACCATTTATCACTCAAATACCAATATTGATTATAAAAGTTACCTTTGAAGTCCAAATCATGCATTAGGATCGGGTCGGGACTAAATCAGAATCGTACGAAGTTTTTCGCAATATCCCAAAATTTATCTCATTTACAAGGGTCCCACATTTAATACATACAAAAATCAATTCAAGATATTCAACCGAGCCTTATACTTAATACTATTTGTTAGTCGTACACTTCATATAAATAACAAGAAACATATATGGGCCCAATTCTCATTAAATTTCTCTTGTACTTATATTTTTTTCACATTATGTATTCATATAATATATAACAATCATACATCGTATTTCATATACATTTTCATAATATTTCATTTAGAATTGATTATTTCATATTAGAACTCTTATTATTAACTTCGGTTGGAATACCAATTCATACGGATAATACAACAAGTGTGCAAATATAAAAATTATAACTCATAATTATTTTTTACGCTTTTAGTGAATTTATAAAGTAAGAAGGGGATCACGAAGTTATGCTAAACCAATCTTACAAAACTTTAAATATCTCAATATGTAGACTTCCTTTCTTTTTCATTTCTTTTATATGAAAATAGACTCAACAAGCTTTAATTATATATCTCATTCAACTTATAATTCAATTTCTACAATTTTCGTGATTTTTCAAATTTAGATAACTCTTTGCTGTCCAAAAGCGCTTTAGTATAACATGTTGATTTCTATTTTGTCCCAAATTCCACAATACATGCAATTAGGTCCTTGCTCAATTAACCCTCAATTTAGCTAATTTTCTCATTTAATACTTTTCTATATCATTTTAAACTACTTCATAACCTTTGAAAATCAGAATTTTAACACCAGGCCTTAATTTCAACTCTTTCACAATTAGGTCCTAAAGTCCAATTTCCATCAATTTTACTTGATAAAATCATTATATATCAAAATTAAAACTTCAATTCTATATTTATTCATCATATTATTCCAGCACTCATCCATAGCAACTTTAAAAATTAGCCATAGAATCAAAATCTAATGACATACTAAGTTGGACCCAATTGTAAAAGTTCAAAAACATAGAAATTTCAAGGAGAAAGCAAGAATTAAACTTACATGAAGCCAGAGTATGAAAACCAGCTTGAACCCTCTTCCATGGCTGTTTTTCAGCTGATGAAAATGAAGAGAAATGAAGAGAATTCTAGATATTTCAATTTGGTTTCATTTTTATTTAGCTAATTTTGGCAATTTTCCAAGTTTGCCCTTATTTCACCCATTTCCTGATTTTTCTCAGCTATTGCAGCCCAAAATATCTCTTTTGGGCTTATTTTCACTTTAGGTCCTTCCTCATTTGACAATTAAGCTATTTAATCCTTCTAGCAACTTTTACACCTTTTTCAATTTAGTCTTTTTTTCTTTAATTAACCACCCAAACGTCAAAATTTTCTAACGAAATTTTAGTACTACCTTATTAACATTTCGTAAATATTCATAAAAATATTTATGACTCATTTATAATACCGAGATCTCGATACCTCTTTTTCTCGATTTCTTAATCAAATAAATCTTTATAAAATAAAATCGCTATTTTAAAAATCTTTTAAAAGCTACATTTGGCTTGTAAATATTAAATAATATAACTTACGAGTTCATTTGTTAGATACGGTGTTCTTGAATCACTATTTTGATATCTTGAAATTTGGACTATTCGAAATTTTGCAATGAGACTATCTAACTTCAGCACGTGAAAGTTTTAGGAAGTGTAGACTTCCTTTCTTTTTACATTTCTTTTATGAAAATAGACTCAACAAGCTTTAATTATATATCTCATTCAACTTATAATTCAATTTCTACAATTTTTCGTGATTTTCAAATTTAGATAACTGCTTGCTGTCCAAAGCGCTTTAGTATAACATGTTGATTTCTATTTTGTCCCAAATTCCACAATACATGCAATTAGGTCCTTCTCAATTAACCCTCAATTTAGCTAATTTTCTCATTTAATACTTTTCTATATCATTTTAAACTACTTCATAACCTTTGAAAATCAGAATTTTAACACAGGCCTTAATTTCAACTCTTTCACAATTAGGTCCTAAAGTCCAATTTCCATCAATTTTACTTGATAAAATCATTATATATCAAAATTAAAACTTCAATTCTATATTTATTCATCATATTATTCCAGCACTCATCCATAGCAACTTTAAAATTAGCCATAGAATCAAAATCTAATGACATACTAAGTTGGACCCAATTGTAAAGTTCAAAACATAGAAATTTCAAGCGAAATTTTGCAATGAGACTATCTAACTCGGCACAGAAAGTTTTAGGAAGTAGAAAACAAGCCATCATATACGTCGGAATAGCCTGTAGAACAGCCTTAATGGAGACCTCTTTTCCTCCTTGCGAAAGATGTCGAATACTCCAATTGTCAATTCTTTGTTTAAACATGTCCTTTAAATTCTGAAATGCTTCTTTCTTCCTTCTACCGACCATATTCGATAATCCAAGATAGCGCTCCGGATTATTAGAACTTTGTACTCTAAGTATCCGCGTAACTAAGCACATTTCTTCTTCACGTGTGTTTGCACTAAAGAAGACCGTCGATTTATCAAAATTCACTAGTTGTCCCGAGTACATTCCGTATTCACGCAAAATTTCTTTAAGAAGTCTGGCTCTCCTTTCATTAGCCTCACCAGACAGAATGTAATCATCTGCAAACAACAAATGTGAGATTTGTGGCCCTATTTAACTAGCTTTAACCCCCTTCAAGTGACCCTCTTGAACTGCCTTTCTCATTAAACTAGATAAGCCCTCCCCGCATATCAAGAACAAGAATGGACTAAGCGGATCGCCCTGTCGTAATCCTTTTGCTGATGGAAGATATCCCCTTTCTGACCATTGAGAATTACGGAGTAGGAAACAGTGGATATGCAATTCATAATAGACTTAATCCAGATTGGATCAAATTCCATTTTCCGCATGACGTCCTGTACAAAAGACCATTCAACTCTATCATATGCCTTGCTCATATCCAACTTAACATCCATCCATCCTTTTTTTGCATAATTTTTTCCTATTCAAAGTGTACAGAATTTCGTATGCTAACAAAACATTATCCGAGATTAGTCTTACTGGCATAAAAGCGATTTGAGCTTTATCAATGCATTTTTTCATAACTCCTCCAAATCGATTAGCCATAGTCTTTGCCATTATTTTATAAATGACATTACATAAGCTAATAGGACGAAACTGAGAAAGCCGATTTGGATTTGCTGTCTTAGGAATAAGAACAATTTGCGTGCTATTAATATAACTGACCTCCATACCCCCGTTCAAATGTTGAAGGCAAAATTTGAAACATCATCCCCAATGATATGCCAAAATCTTTGAAAAAATAAGGTTGAAAACCATCTTCACCTGGAGCCTTTGTAGCACCCATGCTCTGCAATGCCTCCCAAATCTCCACCTTTGTATATTGCGCTGTGAGGCGATGATTATCTTTGTCAGTGATACATTGTTCAATGCCAGCTAAGAGGTTGTCACAATTTCTACTTTCTTTTGACTCGAATAATTCCTGGAAGTAGAGCTTAGCGATCTCCGCCATCCCAAGCAAGTCCTCAGTATCTTCACTATTCGTGTTTTGTATCTTCCTAATACAATTTCTCTGTCATCTTTGTGTTGCTTGTTTGTGGAATAAGGCTGTGTTTCTATCTCCGAGTTTTAGCCAATTAACTCTAACTCTTTGCTCCCAATACCGTTCATCCTTATCAATCTCTAAATTCAACTGCAACTTTGTATCAATCAGCTCTACCATATTGTCATCACTTCTATCTGCTTCCATCAATACATTCAACTTTGAATTCAAAAAATCTTTTCTCCATTTTTATCCAAACAGATTCGTTTAGCCTATTCCCCAAGCCCGTTTGGAGATGATTAAACTTCTACAAAAAATCATTTAATGATGATTCCCAAATACATTTAACTTCTGCTTCAAAAGTTTCTTCCAAGACCCACCATGCTTCAAATTTAAAAAATCTCTTTCGCCTCTGGTCATCGCCTTTTTTTGTAGAAATCAGAAGAGGGCAATGATTTGAAATCGAGTGGATCGAGTGAGTCAAATGATGTATGATAGCTTCAAGGACCATTGTCATCCAATTTTATTAGCCACACCTCTATCCAATCGCTCTCGAATATTCGTTTTCGGTAAATTTCCTCTTTCCTAAGTGAACCAATTTCCGGAATACCCTACATCCATCAGACGACAATCTACTAGAACATTTCGAAAAACTTCCATTCTTCTTTCCTCCCTTGGCAATCCTCCATTTTTCTCAAAGCCATACAAAATTTCATTAAAGTCACCACACACGAGCCAAGAAGGATCCTCACTATGTCGCAAACTCTTCAGTAGCTGCCATGATTCGTCCTTCTCATGTGTGTAAGGAGAACCGTAAAACCCTGTAAATCTCCAATGTTGTCAATTCTCGTTGCTACTATCATCAATGAGCACATCAATGTGTCTTTTAGAAAAGTTCTGAAGACTGATAGAGACATCACCTTTTCAAGCTAAACATAGTCCTCCCTTCGAACCTTCGGGATCCACGTCAATACCATTTAAAAAACCACAACTTCTTCGCACTTGTTCCATTCGCGATTTATTAATTTTGTCTCCATGAAGAAGACCACTTGGGGAATATGTAGCTTCAGCATATACCGAAGCCTTCAAATAGTCCGAGGATTCCCAATCCACGACATTCCAGCTTAAGAGTTTCATTGCTGCCGGTCGGCTTGCCTCTTGGTAGCCGCCGATAATAAAAGGTTATTTTTCGGGAATCACCTACTTCGAACTTTAGTGTTGTCACAATCCTCATTTGCTGTTCGATCTTCACTTCCACCCTTCTGTCTCTTTTTCCTTCCTCCCCCATTAACACCCTTTCTTCCACATCATAATCCATTGCTGTATGAGTCTCTTTTTGTTGCAGTAAAGAGAGATTGCCTCCTTCCAAGTTAATTCTCAAAACTAGATCAAGTGAAACCCTGGCTTCCGATATAGTCCTCAATTCCCATGATTTGTCTCCCAATTTACAATTGGTACTAGGATCAACATCCACCTCATTTTCTTCAACTTCACGTAACCAAATACTTTTCATTGCTAAGGCTCTTTTCGATTGTGTTCTTAGGGATAAGTCCCATCCCATAACTGCTACTTCCGCCCTAACAACATTTTTGCTTCACAATAAGAGTCATTATGACCTAGCCGCCCACAAAAGACACCTTCTTCTTCCTTTTTAAAGGCTGACGGACGTCCAGTTGAACTCTTATTCGCATGAAGTTTCTCTAACCTTTCCCCAGATTTGATCCATCATACTTTAAGAATTTACCAATGAAATCTCCCAATTGCCTTGCGAAACTTTCCGAGAAAAACCCCAATGGGATGTCATGAACCTGTACCCAAAAGGGTGTAAATATTAAAGGGATTTTCAGTGGGTCCTCCCCCCTTTGAATAGGATGGAGAATCAGAAGGTGATTGTTGAAGGTCCATGGGGAACCTTTTAATACTCTTTCCAGATTCATGGAATGAAAGAATTGAAACAGAAATCACTTATCCCCCAAATATCTTATTTGAACGCCTCTAACTGGATGCCAGAGATTGGCCATAGTGGCCTTCACCGCTAGAAAATGAATGACACTAGCTTGTAAAAAATAGCCCACCATTCGAAAATTCTGCTCTTCCCTTATTTGGCTTGGCTCTATCGGGATCTGTATGATTGCTTCTTCTTCCTCATCAAGCATCAACTCATCGAATTCTTTTTCCATAATTGTAGGTCCGATTGTGTATCCCCTTATGCGATTAACAATGGGACATTTAGCAAGGGAATGAAGTTAGTCGCCGCAATCAATATTTGATGAATATACTATGAACTGTAACAAAAACCTAAAATAAACGTGCCAAAGGGCAGACGAATTTCATGCCAAGAGGCATACGCTAATTGAACTCAATCTTAGGCTCCGTTTGTTTGGCAGTAAAATGTTTTCCGAAAAATAATTTCTGGAAAATGATTTACTTTTCTGGAAAATGATTTACAGAAAATATTTTCTGGTGTTTGGATGAATCTGTGTAAAATATTTTCTATTGTTTGGCAGTTTTCCTAAAAATAATTTCCGGAAAAGCTGTTTTTACATATATTAATAAATTTTATATACATATTAATAAATTTTTATATTTTAAATTATTTTTACATATATTGCAATGATTTATTTATAAATAAATAAATTAAATTAAATATATAATAATACTCAATTATGAAGCTACATTATTAACTCAGTTGTATGAGCAACAAAGAATGAAAACCAGTAGAAAATTCATTGTCCTCTTACTTTGTGGTGTAAATGATAAGGTTCCTAACTTTTTTTTTCCATGGAAGAGAATGTGAACTTGATCTGCCCACTTGCTACTAGCCTCTCAAGTCTTTGACACTATGGGATTTGTCAAGTTTTGTTCGGTATACACTCTTACTGACCAAACTAAGCGGAGGCTTTCCAGAGTTGGATAACAAATCAATGATGTAATATGTCTCGGAAGCATCAAGAATAAAGAGGAGGAGAATAGATGCAAATGAAGATTCTCTTCAACTGATTGATCAAGGCAAAAGAAGGAAGACAAAGACCTGCATAAAGGGGTTCTCTTCAACTAATTGTTTATTATAGTTCAAAAACTTTGAGAAACCTAGCCGACTAGATGGAAAGAAAGCAGAAAACATCAATTCATACCCCTAGCAACTTTCTAATGATGCTAAGATGAAATCAAAATGACCCTACTTCTTGGTGGATTTCTTCTTTGAACTCACAGCTACTTGTGGCTTGGGATGCTTCTCGGCCTCGCTTGGATCCAACCACTTGAGTGGGTGGCGGTTGAAGAAAGGCCAATTTGGAATAGTAATCAATGCAATGAGGTCACGCCACCGGCATATACTGAGCATCAAGATCGAAATGATCCCAACACATAACCAAAGACCAAATGAAACCACTGCAAAATACCAATAGCATCACCTGCATTATCTGCTCTGCTAGCTTTTGCCTCTGCCAATCCATGTTCTTGATGTTGGGTTTTGGAAACCAAGCCTTTCAAGGTATTCCTCAATTAACCTACAAATCCAAAACATTACTAGCAAGGTTAACAATGGAAAGCAAAGCAAGTGATTAAGTATGGCAAAGGGTACTCACATACTGCAGATGGCCTTTTGTGATGAAGCCAACTCGTGGTCCGGAAACGATTCGTCCAAACGAAAACTCAACCAAACATAGAATTCCAACACCTTCAGATGGAACAAACAACAATAAATTCAGAAACGATTCATCCAAATGAAAAACTCAACCGAAGCTCACACACAACGCATGAGAAAAAAAAAACTCATACCTTGTGAATGGATTCAAGCTCCTTGAGAGCAATGTGCGTTTTAGGCACCTGAAGTGAACCGGTGAGAATATTTCTTTAAGACGAACGAGCCCTTTCTTTGCATAATTTTCGCAAACCGATCCACAATGATAGAATAGAAAGCCGTTAGTTTCCATATTCAAGATAATCAAGATCAGATACAAATATTTACCAGTGTTAAACCACGAGATGAAATTTCATCGGTCATGTCAACTGGATCGCATAAAGATTTACTGTAGCGATTGATTCCAAGCAAGTTCATAAATAATAATAATAATAATAATAAGCAAACTCAAAGCTGCATTGGTAAAACTAGCGACAAACTCAAATAACAAAATTCGGGTTGTTGGAAGGAGCAAGATTGAAAGATGTTACCGATGCGAAAAGGTACTTATCTTGCAAACTTAGAGGCGCTTCATCGACAATAAACAACTTTCGATGACAATAAATGACCTTTAATCACTCATTGATTCATGTAGTAAAAGCTAAATATCCATAACCGGAGATATTGTTATCCGACAAGAAATTTTGATTTGTAAAAGGGAACATGACTGAATAAACTTACCAATATTTCTTTACAGTTAGTGAAGAAATAGTTCGGGATAGTTTTGCATTCTCAATAAAATCTTCCGCAACAATCAAATGTAGAGAACATGAGGTTCGAATTATTTTAACCTCAATGGGCTCATTTTATTTGCATCACTAAAAAAGGAAAAACGAGAGGAAAGAGATAGATGAAATAATATCATAAGATAACCTACCAATATCGATAGAGTCCTCTTTTCGTGTAAACGTGAATACATATAAATGAAATCAAAGGATGGAAATAATCCACTTCTTTGTGTCGTAAAAATGATGAGTCAAGATACAAAAATCTTGAACCAATATGCAAATAAATATAAAAGTCAGATATTCAGTCCATTGAAAATGGAACAAGTCGATCAAGCGGTATTTTTAGGAAAGTTAGTGATAAAACAATCACCGTAAAGTAGGAGAGGCGGATTTCAACGATGAATGAAGGAAAGGTAGATCTTACGCACCTAAACAGGTTACTTCACCCATGGATACTTTGAACCGTACCTACCACCTCTCCCTACAAGAATATAAAGCCGTCTAATGAAAATTTATCAACTTTACAGGTGCGCCCCATGGAATAAGAAAATTGGCGATTGACAACTCAAAACCACGCAAACCTAAAATCATGTTCGAATGCCCAATCCTTCCATAAATCTTAAAATTTGATTAAGGAGCAAATGAAATGATTCGAGAGAAATTGAAAAAAAAAATAGGTTGAATCAATCGAAGAGGAGTAAAACTTACCTGAACTTAAGAAATTTATTGGCTGAGAAAGAAAGAAGGAAGGAGAAGGAATAAAGAAGGGAAGAAGGAGAACGTACCTGGATGATGAAGGGGAAAGCTTTGGAAAATGTCTTACCGAAAAAAAATCGGGAAAATGTTTTACAGGAATAATGAAGCCATTTTACCCATGTTTGTAAAATATTTTCCTTGAAGAAAATATTTTCCACCAACCAAACGCCGAAAAATCCAAAAAATATTTTCCGAAAAATATTTTCCAACAATCAAACAGAGCCTTATACAAGAAAACAGTGGTAAGAAATTCAGACAATAAGGGGTAAATATTATACCACCCAACTCGCACGCCAAATCCAAACGCAAGTGTGTCTAAATTGAACAGTAAAAAAACACAAAGAAGGTGAAAAATAAAAGGGGGAAGGGAAATGAGCGTCAAAGATTGAGTCAAGATCCGGGCTCTGTAACTTAGTTAGCACGCGCTCCCACTTTTTTTTTTTTTTTGTTTCGTCGTTTTCTTTCCGCTTCGGCTCTCGAGATTCTCTCTTTTCAAACCCTTTTTTTTCACTTTTTCGTGAGATAATCCCCGATATTTTTGAGATCGTCAACGCTTCTTGCTTTAATTAAAATAATCTCCCAAGGTATGGAACAACCAACAACTCGCATTCAAAGCCGGACATCTGTCAGCAAAACCACCTTGTCTGTCACGTGGCGCATACTCAAACGCTGAGTTTGAATGTTTTGTGTTTACTAATTGAGTTTTAATTTTAAGGTAGTTGAAGTCATTTCAGAATGATTAGTCTATTTAGGTATATTTTTTTAATCAGGTTGACAAGAACCAGTAATATGTGTGTCTAGCGGTAAAGTTTAATTTCATATTTGGGGTACTAAGACAAAATTTAATGATGATCAAGTTATAATGACTCACCCTACTATCATGTTGTAGTGGAACATTATATAGGAACTCCTATACGAAGGCTTTATCGCAAGCAATTCCCCTTGTTTCTTTTCGCTGATCATATACATATGTCTTAACCCAGTTATTACTTGCACAGAAAAAGGACAATCTCAACAAATATATTTTATTTGACACTGTCAAACACTGGGTTTTTTTTTTTTGGGTTGTAGACCCTTTAAACGCTAGAAAACAAACCCAGTTTTTACCTTTTTCTTTTTTTAATCTTTATCCCTGCTTAAACATGTTGTCGACAATGGAGAACGAGATATAGGCAGACACCTGATCCTCTCTTATATAACATGATAAAGTACTCGGTACAGCCTTAAAAACACCTGCAATTTGCAGCCATTTCTCTTTTTACGGTGTAAATCTTATTATTATTTTATGATAATTTATTTATCACTTGTTGCCTCGATATTGTAAACTCTCCAGATTTGAATCAGGAACTCTCCGCATTCCTTCCTTACATATTTCTTTCTTAATTTTTTCTCCTGTTACCTATATTTGTAGGCCAGCTTGCCCTCCTTCAAAATCTCTACTTTTTGCAATATTTGCACTGCATTTTTTGTATTCTGGTGTAAAGTTGAAACCTCTTCAGCTCTTTCATGCCACTGTTGAAGTCCCTTTGTTGTTGAAAATTTTGGTTTGATGATGGGTCAGAAGCATTTGCAGGAGTTACTTGAGGAGGATCAAGAGCCGTTTCATCTCAACAAGTACATTGCTGATAGGCGTTGTCAGCTGAAGAAACCATCACCTCAGACTCATCTCCAACTCAAGAAACCCAAACCCATCTCTCAAACCTCAAAATTTCCTTCCAATTTCTGCAAAAACGCTTGCTTTTTCTCCTTCCATGACTCGCCAGACCCCAGGAAGTCTCCATTGTTGGGCTTTCCATCTCCTTGCAAAAGTCCCAATGCCATTTTCCTTCACATCCCAGCTAGAACAGCTGCTCTTCTACTGGAAGCCGCTCTCAGGATTCAAAAGCATTCTTCGTCCAAAACCAAACACCACAACGGCGGCACTGGTTTTGGCTTCTTCGGTTCCATTCTGAAGAGGATAACTCACCGTAACAGGAACCGAAAGCGGGAGATAGCTAACGATGGAGCAAAAGTTTCAGTCAAGGACATTTTAAGGTGGGATCCAGCTGTGGCAAAAAACAATCAAAGTCAAAAGAAAATGTCCTCATCGACATCAATATCGGAAGACAAAAGTGGTTATGAAATGGGGTTTTCATGTTCTTACAATGGTAGGCCAAGCAGTGCTGTTTGGTCAGAGAGCAATGAAGAGAAATCCTTGGATACTTCTTGTAGCTGTAGCCAATCCGAGGATTTTGAAGAGATTTTCTTGTCCAAAGATGTTTTTGGAAATAGTTCAGCTTTTCCCTCTTGCGAGAGCCCTTTCCATTTTGTGCTTCAAAGAAACCCTTCTTTCGGTCACCGGACACCCATCTTTTCTTCGCCGGCGACATCCCCAGGTCGCCACCAAAAACAGGTTAGTACATTTAATTGCAACATGAGTAATAATTTGATTAATCCATAAAACTGTAAATCTGGGTGTGTTTAAAGCCTCTTCATTTTGGGAGTATTTGAGTAAACTCGTGACTCAGGTGACTGAGTTCTCTGACATGGCTGAACTGCCGGCAACTTGGCTGCAAAAATATTTTGCCGGAATTTGATCTGAATTGACAAATATGTCCTCTTTTTGTTGGAAGGATTCTGTTGTTCTGACAGGTTTTGAGGGTTATATATGTCATTTAGTATTTTTTTAATCATTAACATTTTCTTTGTATGTTTCTTAATTGTCCTGTTGATCATGCGTGTCTGACATGCAAATCTTATTTTTATTACGGGTCTGTTCAGTAAGTAACTTATCATGAGGGACAAATATTTTTACTTTTTGGTCGTAAATAAACTCTAATTCATTGCCCATTAAATTATGGAACTTTCAACCAAAACCCTATTGAAGAATATTGTTGTATTGGATTGTGACAGGACAAGGGAAGTTATAATGATGTAGAGAGCTTAAAGAAAGCGCAAGTAGCAGAAGAAGAACAGTGCAGCCCTGTATCTGTTCTGGACCCTCCATTCGAGGACGATGACGATAGACATGTGAATGTTGATGATGTTGATGGGAACGACAGTTTTGATCTTGAATGCAGCTATGCAGTTGTACAAAGTATGTTTTCTTCAATCTCTGTTATTCCGTATTCAATGCATAAGTTTAATTTGATTCATAAAAGATAAACATCTTAAATATGATGGTATGCGTGTGTGTGTGTGTGTGTGAGTGAGTGTGGGATCCATGAAAGTTTTGTCTGCCATTTTTTATTTTTAGTTTGTAAGTGGAGCTAACATGAGAGCAGTTGATGAAGCAGGCATCAATATTTGTTGTCATAACTTCATGTGTGACCCACATCTTCAACTATGCTTGTACTTTTTTACTCGTCACAGTTTGTTTTTTGAAAACTTTATGCTTCTGATGATTCAATCCATTTAATTAAATCTTGTCTGACATTTGAGCAAAGGAGGCAAATGGCTTTTAAACTCAAAAGACTTGAATTGAATTCTGATGCAAATATAGGCATACAACAAAGAGGAGTTTAGGTTACTCATTTGTCATTGTTTGAATCTATGTTCATTATAATCAGCAGTGTATTGATGTCCTCTTGGGTTTTTGTTGTTATGATCACCAGGAACAAAGCAACAGCTACTGCACAAGCTTCGTAGATTTGAGAAACTTGCCGAATTGGATCCAATTGAACTTGAGAAAAGAATGTTAGAACAAGAGCAAGATGATGATGATGATGATGATAATGAGCATGAATCAGGTTCATGTGATGATGGCATGGTCCAAGAAGTAGTTAAAACAAGCTTCCACAATGTCCCAGAAGGCATGAAAAGGCTAGTAACCGATCTCATCGGGGAGGAAGAGACGGAACAAAGCTGCTACGGTGATGGAGAAGTGGTAGCTAAAAGGGTTAGGCAGAGGCTGGAATCATGGAAGGAGGTGGAATCAAACACCATAGACATGATGGTGGGACAAGATTTGAGAAGATCAGAGGGTGATGGTTGGAAGAGAAGTGAATTGCAGATTAGAGAGACAGCATTAGAAGTCGAAAACGCTGTCTTCGGACTACTGATGGAAGAATTGTCGGAAGAACTTGTTTCCTCCTCAACCCGAGTTTGATTCGGAACAAATTTTGAAGCTCGGCTAGGATCATGTCATCGTGTTCAAAAACAAAATAAATATGGTTTCCCTTCAAAGCCATATATTAATGAGAGTATAGTCTGACTTATATGCTTAAAGCTGGGTATTATGTATATTCAATCATGTATTTACAGGGTTCAATGGCGTTTGGATCCTAGCTTTAATGACATATATGTACAATTCCTAGCTCTTCATATATATACAGGGGCGTAGATAGTGGGGGTTGGCAGGTCCCTAAAATGGAAAAAAATTTTATTTAGGCACTTTAAAATTTTAAATTAATAAAATTAAAATTATACTTTAGTTTTCTTAAAAATAATAAAATTTGATTTAATCTTCTAAAAACTATAAATATATGGACTATTAAAATAATAAAAGTATATTTTTACTATCATAAAAATTATAATTTAATTTTGGTCTCCACAAATTATTATTATTATTATTATTATTTTGCTTCGCTCTTGTGTATATATTATTTAAACTTAACATTAATTAGTCTGAGTTATTGGCCCTCCAATTTTACCAAAAAAAAGTCATTTTATTTATTTGCTCTTTTTATCCTTAAATTTGTGATGTTTGTCAAATTATCTCAAAATAAAAGGAAAAGTTAACCTTTGTTAACTTTGTTGATGGTTCATGTGGATGCGTTATGGGGATACCCAAAGCTGTTTCTTGCGTGGGGTTTGATTTTTGTATCCATCTCTAGTCTGCCGAGTTTGAATTGGTTTCGGATGATGGGTTTTATTATTGTGATGTTTGTGTAGAAGAAAAGGTACTGATATGAAGGGAACGTCAGTGAGGAGGATAATTTTTCTCTGAGTCCACTTCTGGAAATACAGCCAGGGCATGGTGCGTGCTTCTATATTATTATATTTGCGAAATTATTTTTGATATCTTTGCCTATTGTTTCTTTTTACTCGTGGTTTTATCAAGGCTATTTGAGTTCTAGTGGGGGAAAATAGTGGGGAATTTATGTGTCCTGTAACTGGAGGTGGAGTCCGGAATTTAGCTTAAATGGTGGCATTATGAAACTGCTATGGAGTTTTATCATTACATGGATTTAACTCATCAGTCCTACTACTAAGCTGTGTCTTTTATTTCACGTATATATTTACTTAAATAACAAAAGCTCATATTTATATATGGTTCTATAGTTGTAGTATTTAAATATCCAAACTCTAATTGGCAATTTTTATATTTGTAATTTGATTAAAATCAATCTTTCTCTGATGGAGTTTGAGTTTAGCTTACAGCATGACTTGTTTCTTTGCTTAATTGGTCATGGTTTTGTTTCCATAATATTACAAAATAGAAGCAGTTTGATTTATTTAATTATTATTCATGTGGTTCGGTTAGACGCTGAGTTCTTCATTTGAAGTTTCAAGTTATTTTCTCCCACTTTCCAATTGTTTACTATCGCTGTGAGTGATGAATAACATTTCTATGGGATTTTGGTTTTTAATGAGTAGTTGAAGGATGACTTGTTCTATGGAGCTCTATTTGAATTTCTATTTCCTAATGCTTGTAATACCTACAAATCAAAATCTATTAGAATTTCCCAAAATATGAGTAAAATTTTGCCATTGCTCTGTTTATATGACCAAATCTGATTTTCTTGATGTCATTGGAAGCAATGTTTATATTATTTATTGGTGTTTTCTTCGAGAGTAGTGTTGGAAGAATAAATTAGCAAATGCTACCATTAAGATGGTAGACAAGTGAGAATCCTATACTTTGATACGTGTCCAGGATTGAGTGAGATTGCTGACCCCTGGATCCTTCACCAATTCATCTCGAAAGCTTGAGCTCTCTCACTTGCATGTTCCTCTTTTGTGAATGACGAAAACATCCCATTTCAAGCAAGTGAACTACTTAAAAGTTTTCTTCATTGTTTTTATTGGACTGCCATGAGAACATGATAATCCTAAAGTTTTGCTTGTTGGTCGATACTCGATTGCAATAAAATGGAAACCGTTATTGATGGGTCTGTTTCTGCAGAAAAAGTTCTTGAATCATTTCAATACTTGAGCATTTGATTGCATGAAGAATTTGAGATGTATATGGAAAGCACCGTCTCATTCTGGTTCTATGTGTCCCAAGCTGAGCAACATTTTCTTGCATTTTTTTGCTTAAAAGCTTTGTCAACTTGGAGGGTTGTTCCCACCAGCCTTCTAAGTCATGTACCTGCCCAACCAATTTCTGAAGCTTGTTTATCTAAGTTAAAGTATATGCATGTTTAAATATTAACCAACACTTGGAATGTTTAAGTTTTTCTTTTTTGCAAATTGTTGTGGTAATTTACTTTATATTTTTTCATTGATCCATCATATCTTTTTTTTTTTTTTTTTTGAAAGGGACCCATCATTTGTAATACATTATATATTTATAGCTCAAAACTGAACCAGTTCAATATTATAAAACTACAACTTTGAATATGTTTACCAATTATTATTTTAACACTTTAAATCAATAACAGAACCAAAAAAATTGTACTTGTTTATTGCCCTTATAGATGTTCGGTCAACAACAATTACATACTGTTAATTTAAATAAATTAAATACTGATTTTCATATTGAATTTAATCTACTAATATAATTTTGGATTTTTGACTTTTTATAATAAAATAATAAAATCATTCATTTATAAAGAGCCATGGGTCATTTGAGCATATTAAAATTTTTGGATTTTTAACATTAAAAGATCTATTAAAGAATATATTTATCATTCGAGTATATTTTCTTATACTATTACAACATTTATTTCCTAAACTTAGGAATATTATTACATTACTCATTTCATTCTGTTATACTCAATCGGTTTCATTATAATTTTATTCTATTACAACCTCATTTCATTATAGCCAATCAAATATATTGTAAGAAGCTTTTGAGTGTGAAACGAACTTAAGTAATACTTGAGAGGAGAGAGTAATAATTATTTGTGTTTTAAATAGAATAGAATTCTTATACATCTTTTCCTTAAAATTTTGTATGAATTGTTTACAAAAGTAATTAAATAAGATTTTCAAATATATATTACAAATGAATTTGTTTCTCAATCTTTTATATCTAAAATAAATTGGAGTACTAATTTAGAATTTGGGATATAGCTTAAAAGGTCAATTTGTTAATAAAATCTATCTAATAATACAATTTTATTTCTATAAAACTAATTTTTTTAAAAAAAATGAGTATTCTGTACATATCACATATTTAAAACTAGTATATAACAAATATCATAATAATAAATGATTTATATGTAGTAATAATATTAATAGCAAACAATAATATCGTCTATTAGGAGTAGGACTTAAAGAAAGTGTATTGATTTTTTTAAAAATAATTTCATTATAGGTTTTGATCATATATACTATTTAGAACTACTTATAGCTCATTTCCAACCCATAAATAAGAGGATACTGCGCTTTAACACGCTCGAACTCATATTCTCTTATATTGATAATAATACTCATACCAATCGAACTATGACTATAATAATAAATAATTGATAGCATAAAATAAACTATGAGCATATACCATAATTTTAACATTAAAATGGAATTATACTTTAAGCTTTATAAAATAATATTTGGTAGATTAATTAATTTAGTTGTATGTTTTAGATTAAATTTTTGGTAATATATTAAGACATAATTAATTTTCAACTCATGGGAAATTATTAAATATTGCTATTGATTAAATAAAGTGTTTAAAAAGGCTAACAGTAAAGTGAACACTTTTCTGGAACTAAATTTTGAAATTTGAAACACATAGAATATACATGAATTGTTTACATAATTCGGTTTCCTTACGTCTGCGGAGTCTAGCTCAGTGAGAAATATTCACTCTCTTTAACAGTTACAACAATTGAACTTAACCTATCACACACCCCGTAATGATTCTCTTCATTTTCAAATCTTGAAGAATAATACTTTCACCACTAAATTCACCGTTATGAATTCAACAAGTAAAACCACAACACAATATGTTTTACTAACAATTTGCACTCTAAAAAAAGTTCCCTAACTTAATAAGACAAGTGCTAAAAACTCTCAGTACAGAAAATTATACAAATCTCTCCCTTAAATAGATTTTCGTTTGAGACTTGCTAACATAGAAAATTTATAATAATCCCATCAAAACAATTATATAATAAATTGTTTACAATATAATAATAGAGAATAAACCAATCGTGGAGTCTTAGCAGCTAATCACATAAAGTTCCAATCTTATTAGTACGTCCGAAGTATATTACCGAAATAATATATGCCCAACACTCACCGATAAGCCCGATGTAATATGTGATCGACGCTAAATAACTCCGTATAACGAATCATATATATAGCATGCCAACTATAATCATAATTCTATCCGAAACCGTTAATAAAACATTCGTAATATCAATATACATAATTCACATATCATTCAATCATTTCATTATAATTACATATTCATAGTGTAATAGGCCCAATTTGCCTGGGCCCAAAACCAAATAAAAAACCAAAACAAAACAAGCCCAAAATACAAAAGACCAGCCCAACAAAATTACACGGCTCGACAGGCCCAAAATGTTTAAAAATTTTTAGAAAGCCAGAAACCCTAGGGTTTCTGGCGCCGCTGCCTTCCATGCCACATCAGCGCCTCCTCCCGAGACTTGACACCCTCTACCGCTGTTTCACCAAAGAAGCAAAGTTTTTGCTTCACCCTCCGTTGACCGAGCAAACCTGCAGAAAGGACATAAACAACAACAAAGAAACATAAAAAATAGTAGCCGAAAAAAATACAAACAGTAGCAATAAACAATAGAAAAAACAGTGTATAATCAGCTATAAAAGCCATCAACCGCTTGTAATGAAATTTTTTTACAGACAATAGAATAAAAAAAAAATAGAGAAAGAATTAAAAAACGAGAACGAGAATTTCAAGAGGTGTTTTTATATCTATTATTTTATTTTTAAATTTTTTTAGACATAGAATAATAAATAAATTTACCTGAGTTGCTTCGCCTTTACCGACGTTGAGGGCTCCGAAACCCCTTAGGGCTTGGCCCGGGCTTTGACGGTTGCGTCGACTAGGCGAAAGGGCCGGAAAGTCCCTTTTTGTTTTGTTTTTGTTGCGAACGGAAGGCTAGGCCTTCAGATTCGGTCAAAAAGGGGTTAAAAAACCCATTTTGTGTAGCTCCAGCCACTGGAGGCGACGGTCACAGTCGCTGATGACCGGTGGTCACGACGGCGCCAATGACCAAAAGGGGGAGAGAGTTTTGGAAAAAAAAAAAGGCTTCAGTTTTTTTAAAAAATAAGGGCTAAAATGAGGTTTTTTAAAAAAAATTGACTTAAATAGGAATCGTAAAACGGCGCCGTTTTGGGCCAAATTTTAGACGCCTAAACGATGTCGTTTTGAAGTTGAGCCGGACGACCCGAACCGATCAGCCAGAGGATCTACGCGTTTTTATCAAAGGGATATTTGCGCGAATGGCCCTCCGCTTTTGCGACGAGCTTCAATTGAGCCCTACACTATTTTCTTTATTTTAATTTTGCCATTTACTTTTATTTTTGATTCAATTTGGTCCTCAAACCACTTGAAAAAGGCAAACACCTAGAACGGTGTCGTTTCGGGCCAACCTGACCCACCTGGAGGATCCACGTGTTTTGGTTTAAAAGGGGTATTTGCGCAGTTAACCCTTCCGTCTTTTATTCAATTTTTAATATAGTCCTATTTTTATTTTTTACTTTTTAAATTTGTCCGCACAATTTTGTTTTCATTTCATTTCGGTCCTTCGTGAAACAGAGCGCTTTGGAGACTGAAAATATTTTCCCATTTAGCCCCCGTTCTTTTGAGCGAATTTTATTTAGGCCCTATTTTCTCTTTTTCTTTTTCAATTCGGCCATTCAGTTTTTTTTTTCCTTATTTATATAATCAGTTATTATAATTTAGGCTCTTAATTTTGTTTCATTTCTGACTTAATCCTGTGTTTATTTAATATCGATTCTTTATAGATTTTATATGTATATTGTAATGGGCCTATTTTGCCCAGGCCCAATTAACTATTAAACCAAAATAAAATAATAGGTCCAATAACAGTCCATTTACATCAGTCCTTTAGACCCAATAAATCAAAACCTAATTTCTAACCCAAAGTATTATGGCCAGAATGGCCCAATTACAGAAAACCCTAGAAGATTCTAGGGCCGCCTGGTGCCGCAACCTTCCTACACGCGCGCCTCGCCTCCCCATGTCACTCGGGCATCCACGCCAGCCAAGCATGCGAGCAACAGCCTCCACGACGTTCACCTGCAAACAAACAACAAAAAGCCAACCAGCAGTAACAGAAGAAAAAATAATAAGCAAAACAGACTGTAATTTTGTATTTTTTATTTTTTATTTTTTCATTCGGCTATAAAGCAAAGGCCGAAACGAATGTAAGGGGATCCCCCATTTTTTGGTACACACAGAAACGAATACGCAAAAAAAAAAAAAGAATACAAAATAAAAAAAACGAAAAGCCAAAGAGGTGATTTCATTTTTCCTTCGATTTTAAGTTTCTTTTCCATTTTTTTACTGTGTATATTCATATGAGAAATAAAAAAGAAAAGAAAGATTACCTTTGTGCGTCCTCATTTCCTCCGGCACGATCGAAGTTTTAGACGAAGACGTTAGCAAATCGGGTCTTCGTGCGCCACCACACGCCAATTACAATGGCGTTTTTGGTGGTTAAGCAGAGATATCCCTAAGTGCGGCTGAGAGCAGAAACGAAAATGGCTAGGGTTTAGTTAAAAATGATAATTGATTTGTTTTTTATCTGGTTTTAATTCATTAAAGAAACAGCGTCGTTTAAATCTTTGAAAATCAGAAGCCGAAACGGCACCGTTTGGTGTTTAACCCGTGTGTCGACCCGAATCCGCCCTCAGGATCCGCGTATTTCTAAAAATTGGGATATTTTACGATTGGTCCCTCTTTGTTTTGTAGTTATTCAATTGAATCATTTTGCTGTTTCTTTTGTTTTTTTAATTTCTCCCTGAAATTTAAGTACAATTTCAATTTGGGAATTTGGGATATTTTCATTTTTAATCCTTCCTTGTTCATGCGTATTTTATTTTGATCCTTGGTTCTATTTTAATAGTTTTTTTTTATAGATTGTCCTTTTAATTTTATTTTCATTTCAATTAAGTATTTTCAGATTTATTTTCCTTGCAACCTTTTATGGTATTATAATTATTCTCTACCTATTTTTTTAGAATCTGTTTTAATAGATTAATTTAAAATTAATTTTACAATGTTTTAATTGATTTACCTTTCATTTCTATATTCAATTTTTAAATCTATTTTATAAATATTTAATTTCAAAACTTCTTTTTATAGATTACTTGTTTTAAAGATTTATATAGTATTTAATTTAAGTATTTCTATACATGTATATATAATTAGAATTAAAATTATTTTATTTTTATGAACATATATTTGGTATCATAATATTTTATGCATGTATTTTCTTTTAAATCTATCTATGTACATATTTTATTTTAAATCTATATAAATATATAATTACTCATTTAAAGATATTATTTTAAATTATATTTTATTTATTTCAAATATTTGTTACATTACTTGTATATCTACATTATTTATTAAATTTCTTTAAATAAATATATTTGGTTTTAAATTATTTTGAATATTATTTCTCCTTGCATGATAGTTAACTCATAAAATCATTTATAAAATTATTGTATTGATCATAGTTTATTTTCTAAATTGTTCCATAAAATTGTTGATTTCAAATATTTATACTTTAAATTCATTTGTTATCATTCAAAAGTTGGTTCTATATATTGTTAGTTTGCCATGCGACATTGATTGATGATATCGTTTTGAATATGTTGTGTTGTGAAATTATTACTATTGTATATATAGAATTATATGTTCATATTATCATTCTTGTCATCCATTTGTATAAATATTGTATTCAATTATTATTATTCCATGCTTGATGCTATATTTTTGTTTCTCATTATCTAATGATTCAATAAAAGCACTTTGAGTCGTTCTTAAAATCACTTATTTAAAAGTTTTAAAACAAGGCAATATTTGATATTTGGAAATTTGAGGAAATCGTGCTCTATCGTGTTGGGTTTTGGTTTTCCGTTTGACCAAATAATCAAATATCCTTTTCAAAATTTAAACATATTATCAAAATAAGACAATATTTGTGCATTTGGAAATTCGAGGAATCGTGCCCTATCGTGCTGGATTTCGATTTTTCGTTTAACCAAATAACCAAATATCCTTTTAAATTTGGTCCATATTTTCAAAATAAGGCAATATTTGTACGTTTGAAAATTCGACGAGTCGTGCCCTATCGTGCTGGGTTTCGATTTTCCGTTTGTCCAAATAACCAAATACCCTTTCAAAATTTTAATACATGATCTTTGAGAATTTTGGGATGATCTTGAATTCGAGGATTTAAATTGTCATTTTCTATCGTGCTGGATGTGATATTTTATTCCTTCGGAACAAGGGAATCTCAATATCCAATTCGAGTTATTCAAAATCTTAAAAAATTAACGGAATTTAAAAATCGTTTCAAACTTTTCGACATTAGGACATCAATTAATCAATTTGATACCAATTTTGGGCGTTGCGAGGGTGCTAATCCTTCCTCGCACGTAACTGACTCGAACCGTTTTCTTCTTGAAATTTGTAGACCAAAATTGATTTCTTTTAAAAAAACACAAAACATTTTTAGGTGACCCGATCACACCTAAACAAAAAAGATTGGTAGCGACTCTATCTGTCATTTTAAAGTCGATCCCCATTTTTTAAACTCGAAAAATTAGTTTCAACATATATTATTTAATTATTTATTTGTTCATATATATATATATATATTCTTCGCTTTTTTATTTTTACTTCTTTTGTTTCTTTTTTAAATTTCATATTATTCTTTATTTCTTTATTTTTACATTTCGCTACTATTATTATTATTACTATTATTATTACTTATGTTAATATTATGATAGTTATTAGTATAATTATTGTTATTATTATTATATTGTTATTTCTTATTTATTTATTCTATCATCATTATAGACTATTATCACCATTTACTAGCATAATTTTTTCGTTTTGTTGATTTATCCTCTTGTTATGTCATCTTTTTCATACGTTATTTTATGTTGTGCTAATACTTGTGCTAAGCGTTACATTCAAACATATTTATCCGTTTTTTTACATCATACCCGAATAAACTAAAATACTAATTTAAGTGTTATGTTAACTTTTGCACACGCATAAAAGAAATTTTAAAATTAAGGCAATGTTTCGTATTTGGGGATTTGAGAAGTCGTACTCTAACTTACGGGGTTTTGATTTTCTCGTTGAACCTAGATGACCGAATATCCTTTTCAAAAGATTTAAATAAAAATAATAATAAAAGGCAAGCCTATTCTTGAGGATTAGAGGTGTCCTGTCCTAACTTACGGGATGTGACATTTTGTTACCGCGAGATGAGAGAGTCTTTAACATGCTTTTCAATTTATTCAAGCATTTTTAGCAAAAATATTAATAGAAAGAGGGATTGTATTTTTAAATTCTTTTCAGGTTTTCAAAGTTCGACACCAAGACTTTAATTAATCAATTAGGTACCAATTTTGGGCGTCACAAGGGTGCTAATCCTTTCTCGTACGTAATCGACTTCCAAATCCGTTTCTTGAATTTCGTAGACAAAAAAATATTTGTTTTAACAAATCAAACCGTTTATTAAAACGATCAAATTACGAGGTGACCCGATCACACCTCAAAAGAAAAAAAGGATTAATGGCGACTCCTATTTTTCGTTTTTTAAAGTAAAAGTCGATTTCAAAAAATAGTTTCGACACATAGTATGCCACAAATATAAGCATACTTATATTCACATTCAATAGTTTTGTAAAAATATTTGGAATTAAAGACTATTACTGAAATTCTAATTCCTAAAGGTTATACAGGAGTTTAAAGTGATAGAATAAAGTGTTAATTGAGAAAAATCAGCTCAATTGAGAAGTTAATTAAGCAGGGACGGAATTATCATTTATTAAAAGCTTAGGATAAAAATGGTAATAAACCGTTTGCACTAAAACAGTTTTAGGACAGCAGCAGTAGAGTAACTTTGAAAAATCACTAAAATTTGTAGAAGTGGAATTAGAAGCTGAGTGAGATATGAAATTAAAGCTTATTGAGTCTAGTTTCTTATAGAAGAAATTTTGTAAGTAATAGATATGTAAATCATGAGATATAATGAATTTTGTGGGACAAGGTCAGAATGAATTCAGGTTCCCTGTTCTAACTTTAGAAAATCATAACAAATTGGATAAAAATAATTAGGGCTTACATTTATATTTTAGAATCCTGAAATAGTATATTTTCAATAGAAATAAACGAGAACATCATCGAATCCTATATGAAGAGATAATTAATTTTTAGTGAAGAAGGTTCAGAACTGCCAGACAGCAGAACAGGGGTGACTTTAATGAATAAACTGTACTAATTGGCTAAGCCAAAAATTTTGAAAATTTTGTGGTACGAATATATGTGAGTCTAGTTTCAGGAAAAATTAATGGTTCTTCATTTGGAGTTCTGTAGCTCTGGAAATAAATAATTTAGTGACTATGACACAAAAGGACAGCTTTGAATAAATTTATGAGTAAAGGATTAAATTGAAATGTGAGCAAAAGTAACAAAGGATGAATTTATTATATTGTACATGTTTATTTTATTAAATAGTACAGGAAGTTTATTTGATTATTTTAAATTATAAATGTTATATGTTTATATGAAATTGAAGAAAAAGAAAAGAAATGAAAGGATCGAATTGAAGGAAAAGGAAAAGAGAAGGTTAAGGAGTGAAGGAAGAATAACATATATCATTTCAACCTATTTGTTGTAAGTACTACAATTTTAAATTATTGTTATTTATCTTTTTGAAATATTTATGTGAATTATTTAAATATATGAGATTCAGCTTTAATGCCCAAGTAGACGAAATTTAGAACTACTGAGATATTAGTGGCATGCCATTAAGGAACTTTAGCGCGCTCTCTGATTATTAGCACGTTGGTGCTCTCTGATTATTAGCACGTCAGTGCTCTCTGATTACTAGCACATTGGTGCTCTCTGTTCACTTGTGCATTATAATGCACCTCTATATTTGTTCAGATATCCGGTGTGTTCTATAAAGTCTACTTTGGGCTAAGAATGTGAAATGAGAACAAAAGTGAATCATCGATGTGTTAAGGTAAGTTTAATACCTTACAAAAGATAAGTTAAATTTATTTAAAGCAATGCATAGTTGAAGAGACTTATATGTGAGTAGATATGCAATAATTGATTGAGTTTAAAATATTCATTATGATTACTTATTTAATTATTCTTGTAATGCTTAGTAAGCCTTCATCGCTTTAGACTCTTGAAATTCTATCTATTTTCGAGATACTTGAAGTATTTTCACATATATATGGAATGAATTAATAAACAATAAATATGTTAGCAAAAATGGTTGGTAAGTTCAAATATTATATACAAATGTTTTAATTAAACAAGATTTAGCCATCACTGTTTTGGCACCAAATATAATAGTCTTATACCTTAAGTCTGCATGATTGAACCGGTATAGGGTATTACAAGTTTAGTAAATTATAAAATCACAAATAAACCATTTAACTCAACAAATACTAATATAAGCAATTAGGCCACAAGCAACTTCTTATTAGTTGATAGAAACTCTTCCTAATTAAACATAATTATAATTGTTTGTATAAAAATTAATACAACTATATATATTAATACAGTAGTCAACTTACGCTATGCATTGGATTAATTATTTAAAGAGTTAAAACTTAAAACAAAAATAATAATTATCTATTATTTTAGATTCGTAATTATCTCTACTAACAATATCAATTTCAATGTTCAAACTTATGTTCTCTCCTTAGGAGTGCAATGTATTTTACCATTATACCTAATGAGTTGTTGATAAATTATATCCATTATAAATTTAAGAAAACAAAAGTTAAATTACTAAAGATTAAATTAAAAGAATATAATTTTTTATTAAATGGAAAAAGTAATAGGATGAACTCCTAAATTTTGAAATAATATTTTAGGTTAAGTTTTTTATATAGATGTAATAATATAGTTTAAGTGAGTACTATTTCACTTATCTATTTTGGTTTAGTTGTAAAATTGCTAACAAAATAAACTTTATTAATTTGCTAGCTCTTCATGCTGCTTTTTATATATTATATTTAAATTTTGATAACATAATGTATTTAATTATATGGTAATAACATGTTATCATTAATTATCGTTTCTAGAGGACTAAGTTATATTAAATTTAAATATGAACATAGTAAAGGGATTGATCAATATTCTATAATCACTAAAAAATCAAATCTCAAATATGAACATAATTACAATTTGATATAATGACTAAAAGAGATCAAATTCCAAATGTTAACATAACATAAATCAAAATTAAATGGAAAAGAATGATTCAATATTAAAACCCAAAATCAAGTATGAACCCTGTGATCATCTCATCATTGAGACATGTTGACTCTCTACCCACATTACAAGTCCCTATCATCCAAATATCATAAAAAATTGGGATTTTTTTATTCAGCCAATCTAAATATACAGCTTAATTTAATGAAAATATAAAAATATAAAGTATAGGTGGACAAATTGTTTCATTAGGGTTTTCCATTACAGATGATGCAGGGTGAATTGACCCTCATCCTTTTTGAGGGAAAACTTGAATTTTAAATGGGTCTTAATTTAAGAATGTATTAAGATAAGCAACAAATTTTAGTTGGGTAACTTTATCCTTCCTTCAAAAATAAACCAAAATTTAATTACGTGCAGTAATCCTTTTCCTCTTCCAGACTCTCAACAAAGTCAATGCATAATTAATGATTTCATCTACGAAAACCTTTTTAATTAAGAAAAGAAAAACGGTGACACAAGAAATCCCTTTTTAATTAGCTTTCCTCCTACATAGTAAAATTAACCATAAATTATTATTGAATTCAGTTTTTATTACATAAATCAATTCCGAAACCAGACCAACAACAAATATGATTACGGCCAATTAAAGAAGAAATCCACGTCAGCACCTTTGTTTCTTGTCTTGTCTCGCTCTCACAGCAACAAAATCTAAATTTCATAGAATATTGAGATTAGATGAACAAGAAGAAATTGTGATTTGGCTTGAAGTCTGATCTGCTACATATCATGCATGATCATATTATTATTGTTATCCCTTACAATGCTCCACCCTCCAAAGCAGCCTACACCTCATCCGTTTATGATCGCAAGAGACACGGTCCTAATGACGTTCAAACCTTTTTCTTCTTTGGTTTCTACACCGAAAAGTTAACCTTTGATTTTGGTATTTGAGGATCAACATTTTAATGTTTAATTTCGATTTTAGAGTTGATTAAATGAACCTTTACAATAAGCTAATAATATTAGCAATTGGTTTTTATCAAATCAACCCTAAAATCTGGATTAACTCACATCCACCAAGCTGTATTTGATAAAGTAAATAAATTCATAATTTAACACTAAATTTATTCTATTAACAAAATCATAAAAAAATTAAACCTAATAATAGTAGCAATTAACTTTTATCAACTTAACCCTAAATCCCAAATTAAGCACTAACAAGTTAAAACCGTTATTTTTAGGTACCAAAATATACAATTTTGTCAAATACAGGTGCCTAATTAGATCAAAATAACACAAGTACCACATTAGAAAAAAAAATATCAAACTTGAGTACAAAAAAATATATTAAGTCTTTAAAACTTATTTCATTGCTTACTTTTTCAAATTAGTAACAAAGTGTAGAAGCTCCCTGTCTCTTCATTTTCAAATCGCTTCTTTGCCACCACTAAAAGTTCCGATTCGAGATTGAATCTAAGCTAAAAACTTGTTCTCAATGATAATGATCCTCTAAACCAGGTGACGGGCAAAATCATAGTTTATAAATAAATGCTCCAGGACTCAATTTAGCCATCACAGAGGCGAGATCTGGTTGTTACTTCTAAGAATCTAATTGCCAACTCTTTGACCAGAATGCTCCGGTGGCACACTTTCAATAAGAAGATAATAAGTCTACCTTAATCAATGGTTGGGGTTCGATATCTTCATTCTGGGTATAGAGTAACTTTAAAACTCGTGACTAGCGTCTACCTTGTAACATCCTGAAAAGGGCCTATGCATTTTGGCCTAATTGTACAAAAAGACATCTTTTATGTGTTTTGGAATAAATTTGGAATGATTTTTTTGGAAACCTGAGAATGCATGGAAATGTTATGTTGGAAATAGGAAAATGAACATTTTTGGAAATGAATCAAAAATGGAAACCTGAACATTTTGGAAACTTGAACATTTTGGAAACCAAACCAAAATAGGAAACTAAACATTTTGGAAACCAAACCAAAATAGGAAACTAAAAACTAAACATTTTGGAAACCAAACCAAAATAGGAAACTAAACATTTTGGAAACCAAGCCAAAATAGGAAACTAAACATTTTGGAAACTTGGAAAATCTGAGCAGCGAAAATTTTGGAAACTTAAAATTGACCGGAATGTCGAATTTAAGAGCCCAAAGGGAACTTAGGGCCAAGTGACCCTAAAATATAAAGTACATGAAATTTGACCCAATAACGGACTTGGAAATGTGGCTCAAGATGCCACCTAAGGTTTTAGGAAATGGCCCAAATACAAGAGGTTTTGGGCTCGAGTTTGAGTCATCCAGAAGCAAATAATGAAGGCTTTATTTTGCTTCCAAGGCTAAGAGGTGGGATGGCACAAGCTTCTTGAATTAGAGGAGTTTTACTTGGTTAAAACTTGTTTAATTAAGTGTTAAGTAAAGGAATTTCTTTTAATAAAATAAATAAGGAGATAAAGGATGGATAAAATACTCCTAATTTAATTAAAGTGATAATTAAATGATAATATTATCACTTGTGGGGGGAGTGGTGGCCAAGTCAAGGACTCTTGGCCTAGCAAATTTGGCTATAAAAGGAGAACCCAAGGTCTTTTCTCTCATCTTTCCAAGTAGCGAAAATCCCTTGCTCTCTCCCCTCTTGTCAATTTCTCTTTAAGCAAAATCCATCTCTTCTTCTTCTATTTTCTTCTTCTCTCCCTTGTCATTGTTAAGCCAAAACCCTTTTCTTTTGATCCTGTTAAATCTCCATAGCAATCTCTGTGACTCTAGGCAAGGAAGCAATCGATTAAAGGCATCAAGGTTTCCACAATTACGAATATAAAGATCAAGGATCTAAGGTAAGAACAATTAGTTCTTGTTCTTTTAATTCGTTTAAGCAAGATTTAAGAAAATAACCCTTTTATGTCTCTTGGCCGAATATCAAAGGAAGAGTTTTGGATTTTGGATTCAAGGAAATTAAGGTGAGACACATTCGCCAAGGCTTGTGTGATTACTTTGATCAATTCTTTAATTATTAAAAAGCGAAAACTAACCCATATTGAGATTCAAGGTTGGCGAATATCGTAAAGGAAAAATGAAGTTTTGGATTTGTGTAAACACCAAATCGGCAAAGGTGAGTTCTCTACAAATCCTACTAGGATTTGGTTTTGTTTAAGCCAAAAGGGTTTATTAATGTATTTTATTTGGTGGGCGAATATAGGAATTAATAGATCTAAAGTTAGATCGGGATTTTCGAGATCTCAAGGAACCTTAATAAGCAAATCAGGTGTGTACCCTTACTACCCTTCGATATTTTATGGCTAAATATTTTAATATATGATTATGAATAAGAATGTGAATGTGGCTATGTACCACAAATGTGGCAAAAAGTACCCAGGTACGTTTCCTACTTCTGATAGGATTGTGAAAAATGTTATTTAATAACATGCGAATATATGTATATGAACATAAAATTAAGTTATGCACAATGTATATTTTTGGGGCATTCGGGATTTATGTGAAAGGGGGAGAATAGGTGTTGACTTCGGTCTCACCAACGAAGGTGTTGACTTCGGTCTCACCAACGAAAAATGTTGACTACGGTCACATTGCGAAATTTTGGTAACTTCGGTTACAATATAGTGTCTAATGACACAACGTTTAAATTTGACTATAGTGTCTAAAGACACAACGTGGTGTGTAGCGGATGGAGGGTTGACTTATTAGTCCCCACGGTGTGAATGGCAGGTACGGGTGGTGTGTAGCGGATGGACCATTAGGATTGGGTTTGGGTTGCATCATAATTTCATTATTATATGGACTTGATGATTTGAACATGAATGCCTGATTTATTGAATGATAGTATTGTGTGCACATTGAGTCTGTTGACTCACCCCATTGTGGGAATTATTTTTCAGGTGATGAGCAGTGATGGACCGGGCCGGTGGACCATGAGGTGGCCATGCTACATGCGAAAATTTCATTTAGTTTGGACTTAATTTTATTTTTAGTTACTTTTATTCTATTTTGGGTTTTACTTGATGTAATAAGGCCTTAAGGCCCAGTGGATTATTCTTTATGTTTGCTTACTGTTAAGTTTCATGCTAAGAACTATATTGGATGTATTTAATTAAATGGGCTTACAAGATTAAATAAATGGGTTTCCAATCTAAGCCCAACTCAAAATAATAGTTTTTCTAAAAATTTACAATTTTCTCTAAGTATCGAAAATGTTTTGAAATCGGTTTACTTTAGGAACATACCAGATCCGGTTCAGGCTCGTGGGCCGGGTGTGGGGTGTTTCATACCTTATTAATAACGAGAAAGAATTTATATGAGAAACTAGAAAAAAGAAACAATAGTAGATACTAAGCTTATACGAGAATTTAGCATAGACATTACTTGGTGGGTTTCCTAGAAAATTCTCATTAGAATCCAACTTGTAGTTGATTATTACTGGGCTCACTCCAATAGATATCTTGAGCAACAAAAAAAAAAAAAAAAAGAAAGTAGATAATAAGCTTATACGAGAATTTAGCATAGACATTACTTGATGGGTTTCCTAGAAAATTCTCATTAGAATCTACCTTGTAGTTGATTATTATTGAGTTGATTATTTTGTTTTATCAACTAAATTTTATTTTGAAATTTTATTAAATCGAGACAAATGAAAATACAAAGGAGATGAATTAAATTTATGAAAATAAGAGTAGAAGAATTAAATTCTAAATATAGGAAGAATCGAAGACTTGTAACATTTTTAATCTTAATTATTTGAATTATTTAAGTTATTTGAATAACATCAATTATACAATTCAAATATTAATTAAACTATTTAACTTTAATGGTTTAATTAGTTTAATTTTAAAAATTAAAATTGAATTGAATTATTTTAATTAAAATGAGAAAGGTTATGCTTGTTGAAACCCTTTTTTTGTAAAAGGGGATCGACTTTGGTTTTGAAAATGAAAACGAACATGGGAGTCGCCACCAATTTTTTTTATAAGGTGTGATGAGGTCACCTCGTAGTTTGATTATTTTAACGAAATGTTTGATTTATCAAAGCAATATTTTTTCGGTCTACGAAAATCCAGAAAACGGGTTCGGGAGTCGGTTATGCACGAAGAAGGATTAGCACCCTCGTGACGTCCAAAATTGGTACCTAATTGATTATTTGATGTCTTTATGTCGAAAGTTGAAAACTCGGAAAGAATTTAAAATACGATCCCTTTTCGCATTAATGTATATTTAATAAAATCTCTAGGATTAATGAAAACATGTAAAAGGACCTCTTTTCTCGAAGTAATTAACATGTTGTATCCCGTAAGTTAGGATACAACACATTAAATCCCCGAAAATAAGTTTTCTCTTTTATTTTATTATTTGATCGAATCTCATGTATTTGGAAATTTAAAGGATATTCAATTATTTAGGACCAACGAGAAAATTGAAACCCGTAAGTTAGGGTACGACTTCTCAAAATTTCTAAAAACGGAACATTGCCTTGCTTAAAAATTTCTTTTTTGAATAATCGATTACAAAACCTAACGATGCGTGCTATTTAGTGGAAATATAATAAAATGGCCTATTCTAGATATATATATATATATAAACATTACTTTTGAAGTGATTTTAGTGAAATGAGGTGAAATGAAAATGTAACACCCCTTACCCGTGTCCAAAGCCGGAACCTGGTTTAAAGCATTACCTAACTTATCTTGCTTAAACGTCTCAAATAGGGCTATAAAATTTCATTTAAACCCATCACTTGCTCATTCTCGGCCCACGAGGCCCTAATCCTTCCTCTGAGAGGTTTCGAAATTTATCCGGAACTTTTACGAGCTTGGAAAACTTTTCCTCAAAACAAGGGCCACACGCCCATGTTGGTCTAGGGACACACCCGTGTGCCCCTAAGACATGCCCGTGTCTTCCACCCATGGTCGATCCTGACCAGTTTCACACCACGGACACACGCCTGTGTCCCTGGTCCGTGTCCCTCACATGGCCTTGACACGCTCGTGTCTTAGTCCGTGTGCCAAAACCTTGGCATTCTGACTATGATGTCATCAACTCACTATGGTCACACGGCCAAGGCACACGCACATGTCCTTAGCCCATGTGTCGAATTAAATTCTACAATTAACGTGCAGACTTCACACGGCCTGGGCACATGCCCATGTCTTAGGCCATGTCTCTCACACGGCTAAGACACACTGCCATGTCTCTACCGTGGAGCATACTGACTTGCAAACCTAGCATGTAATGGGACACACGGTCAATCCACACGCCCATAGGGCTGACCGTGTGTCACTTATGGCCTAGACACAAGCCTGTGTGACTACCCGTGTGGACAATTAGATGGCTATCTACCAAGTCCTTTGCCACCCTAAGTTGCACATATTCATATTCCAATTCAAGTCTACACAACTTATAACTTAAAAGCACATCCAAGAACTCAATTCAAACACTCCAACATCAAAGATGACCAAAAGTTATCTTTAGGAACTCAAAGGATCAAGACATACGCAAGGGCATACACTTCATGAAAATCATCTTCATTGAGCAAAAGAATTTGCCAAGTATTGGCCTAACTTATAAGACCATTTACAAAATGACTTTAGTAGCATAAACGGCCAACACTTTGGCTAACAATTACAACTTAACAAAATACTCGAGTCCTATACATGCCATATTCAAACAATTCTAAATTGTTATACCAAAGTAATGTCGATAGTGTGATTTCTGAACTCCGACGTCCGCAACCTCTCTAGTTATCTTGGCAACACTATGAGGAAAAAGGGCAAAAGGGGTAAGCATAAAGCCTAGTAAGTTTGCATGGAAATAAATAGCAACAATAAGCTCATAAGTAATGTACAAGCCCAATTTTGCCCGGGCTTACAAGCCCATTTTGCCCTAACCCAAAATAAAAAATCAGAATAACCCAATACATACCTCAGACCCTAAAACCTGAAGCCCAAATTGGTGGCCCACTAAGACCAATCCGGTTACAATTTCTAACCCATTTACACCCAATACCCGGGGCCCATTTATAAAACCAAACCCAAAACAAAAATAAAAAAAACCAGGCCCAAATGACCCAAAATTAAACCAACTTTAAGCCAAAACCAAAAAAACCCTAACCCTAACCCTAGCTACTGGCTGCGCCGAACCAACCCCCACCTACCCTGACCCTTCGACTTCTGACACCCCCTTGCCTCTGCGACCACCTACTGAAGCCACCGACCACCGTCCCGTCATCACCTCGCCCATACCCTGCAGAAGGAAACCAACAAGCAAAGAAACAGAGGCAATAGAGCAGAGAAGCAAAAAAAAATGACAGCAAACAATTGTAAAAGGCTATAAAAGCCGATTCAGATATTGTAAAAGGGATTCCCTTTTTTTCTTTCCGATCAAAAAATACATACAGAGATTCAAAAAAATAAAAAATGAAATGATCGCTAACGCAAAATGAAAGTACGAAAGAGGTGATTTTTTTTTTTACTTTTAAGTTTTTTTACAAATCCTCTTATTAGTGCGGTGTACCAAAAATATATATTAAAAAAAACTCCTAAAAACATATAAAAAAAGAGGAAAAAAAGGGTACATTGCGATTTCCACCACCGTAATACGGACTCGACGACGGCGGTGGGCATGGCGACTCACGAATCCCACCGGACTCTCCCCCCTTGCAGAGAAAATAAAAGAGAAAAGGAAATTTTTTTTAAACTCTCAGCAGAAATGAATTTTTTTTCAGAGTTTTGGACCTTTTATAGCCCGCAAACGACGCCGCTTTGAGGTCGCCTTTAAGCTCAAAACGACGTCGTTTCACCTGGTCCGACCCGAACCCGACCCGCTCGTAAAGGATCCGCGTGTTTTTTTAGACAAAGGGGAGATTGCACGATCGGCCCTTCCGCATTTTTAGATTTTAAAATTAAGTTTTCACTATTGCAATTTTGCCCCAGAAATTTTATGCAATTGTAATTCGGTCTTTTTTTTAAAACACTGCGTTTTACTATTTGGAAAAATTGCGCTCCTCGTCCCCAGCATTTTGTGCGCGTTGCTGTTTAGTCCCTTTATTGCTTATAAATGTCTAATTTGACCCTTTTATTTCTGTTTTAGTTTCAATTTGACCCATTTTTTTAGATTCTTTTGCAATTTTTACTATTTCTACTATTATTTAATATTGATTATTTATTATTATTGTTTTATGCTTATTGTTATTTTATTATTATTTATTACTATTATTTCTATTATTATTCCATTATTATTATTATCATTTATTATTTGTATACGTATATGTATCCTTCCATTATTATTTTGCTTATTAGTTGTTATCATTACCATTCATTATTAATTTTATTATCATCATTTTCATCATTATTATTACTAATATTTTATCAATATATTATTACTATTACCATATTATTATATAATGCATATATCTTGTTACTATCATATTGATTAACCATTATCGATGTTATTATTATTATATTTATTTTCAATATTAACATATCCTTTTATATAAATATTTTATTATTGCTTCATGTTATTATTCTTTTCTCTAAAATTATCACTATTATTCTACTATTACTATCATTATTATTTGTATTTTTATTTGCTACATTCCCATCCATATTTGTTTTCTTCGTTTTGTACTATGTTATTAAACAAAACACCTTTTACAAAATCATAATATTTCACCTAAAAGATTTTAAATAAGGCAATGTTTTGTATTTAGAAATTGGAAATAGTGCCCTAACGTGCTGGGTTGCGATTTTCCGTTTAACTAAACAACTTAACATCGCTTTTACGAAGTTTTACGAATCACGAGACGACTTTGATTACGAGGGATTAAAACATCGTGTCCTAACGTGCTGGATGTGATGTTTATATCTTTTCGGAACAAAGAAATCTCAAGATTTGACTCGAGTCTTTTTTTTAAATTAATACGATACGATGTATTTTGTAAAATTGCTATACTCTATTTAAAGGTTTTGAAATAAAGGCAATGTTTTGTATTTAGGAATTCGGGGAATAGTGCCCTAACGTGCTGGGTTACAATTTTCCGTTTGACTAAATAACTAAACATCCTTTTAATAAACTTCGTAAAATCATGAGATAGCTTTGATCACGAGGGTTTAGAATATCATGTCCTAATGTGTTGGATGTGATGTTTGTACCCTCTCGGAACAAAGATATCTCCAACATCCTAATACCTTTTAAAGGATCCGTATTTTAAAACCTTTTCAAACTTCCGACATTAAGACACTAACTAATCATTTTGGTACCAATTTTGGGCGTATCGAGGGTGCTAACCCTTCCTCGTATGTGAACCGACTTCGAACTCGTTTTCGGATTTCGAGACCGTAATCGTTGTTTTGATAAATCAAACTGTTTATTAGAAACAACTGTTTTACGAGGTGACCCGATCACACCTTAACAAAAAAGGATTGGTGGCGACTCCCCTTTTTTTCATTTTTAAAACCCAAAGTCGAACCCCTTTTTGTTGTTTTAAAAAAAAAATGGTTACGACAAGTAATCCATCCATGGCATTAAATAACTATACACAAGTCATAGGCATCTTGCCATACTTACTTACAATTGTCTTTATTTAGCACATACCGTGCCACACATCGTAATCGTTTCTTCGTGACTCATTCACGAGTACCTGTATTCACTTATTCACATGACTTAGTACAATTCTCATTTCTACTTCTAAACTCATCTACTTATCCAATTAATCACTAGGGATAGTCAAAGACGCATATACATCGTCATTAATGTAGATACGAAGCCAATGCCACATCCCTGAGGTGGTCTTACATGGAATCACTTCTAAATGCCAATGCCATATTCCGAATATGTTCTTATATGAACTTTCACATCAAGTATCGATGCCATATCCCAGATATGGTCTTATACGAGATCTCAAATCGATGCTGAGGCCATGTCCCGGACGTGGTCTTATATGGGACCTTATCTATTTCACCTCTCGATGATAGCATTTTCATATTCAATATGGTCCACTAGAACTTCAACATCTCATTCAACATTAACTACTTAATTTAGTAGAGCATCATCCATCAATATAATGTCAAGCATTCTCAACATGCTAACATAAATGTTGAATCTATCACATACAAACTTACCTCGATTTCAAAATGAGCTAACTCGACGGTCTAGTTCGAGACTTTGTTCTTTCCCCGATTGAGGCGGATTCTCGATTCTTCTTGCTCTATAATAGCAATTTAGCTCATTTTAATCACCAAATTAATAAAAGCATTTCAAAAATCATGCTTAGGCAAAATTACTATTTTGCCCCTAAATTTTAGCAAAATGACCATTTTGCCCCTAGGCTTAGAAATTAATTCTAATCACATTACTACCTTCAACAAGCCTAGGTGAACACTTAATACTCTTATAGCTATCATCAAAACTCAACATTTCACATACTTACTACAAATTTGTAACCTTTTTATCAAGGTCCAATTAGGTGTTTTCAAGACAACACCTTTCACAAAAGTTGTTCATCTAACAACTAAGACTCAATTTCTTCCATAAAAATGCAAAAAATAACAATGATAGCTCTCATGGAAAAACTATAAACTTTTCACCATATTGCACAATAGTCCCCTCATTTGAAAGCTTAAGCTTTAGGGGTCTCAAAAGTACAACTATTTTTAAGAAAAGATCACTAGAACACTTACTTGTGAAGAGATGAGTGTGCTGAAATTTTTGAAGCTTTCTACCCTCTATTTGCTGCTAATTTTCGGTGAAAGAGTGATGGAGAAAAGATGATATCTTTTCTCTCCTTATTTTATTAATATTAGTCAAATAAGTCACCAACTATCACCAACTTTGACCAACATTGTTCATCTTTGTCTCCTATGTAGTCTATGGTCGACCAAGTTGCCTTTTAAAGACTTCAAATTAACAATCTATGGCTATTTGGTACCTTTAGCCTATAGAATGGAACTTTCACACTTTATGCGATTTAGTCCTTTTTGCGATTAAACATGAAATCGCTAAAATTAAAGTACCAAAATTCTCACGTACATACACAATCATAATCTAATTCACAAAATATCATGAAAATAAATTTATCTAATCTCGGATTAGTGATCCTGAGATCACTGTTCCATCTAGCCCCTAAATCGGGCTGTTACAGAAAATGTCGAACATGGCATAATGATTTATGAGTGAAATACTACATAAATGAATGAAAATAATATGAAAACAAATTATAGAACTCATAATGGCAATAATCACACAATGTACATCATTTCGAATTCCAATTAATAATCGGAGACAAATGAAATAAAATAATATACAAAAACAATTTAAAAGTGAATAATATAAAGAGATTTAAAATAAATAAATAAATAAAAATTAAAATAAATAATACAAAAGAAAAAAGAAAAATTGGTTAAAAATAAACAATACGTAAAAAATTAATAAAATATAAAACGGTTTAAAATAAATAATTTAAAGCGATTTAAAAAATATAAAACAATTTTAAAAGAAATAATATGTGAGGAAAAATCTAAAATAAATAATACATGTAAAACAGTTTAAAATAATACAATATATAAAGTGATTCAAAATAATAGTATACGAAATAAGTTAAAATAAACAATATCTAAAAAATTTAAAATAAATAATATAAAACAATTTGATACAAATAATACAAAAGAACTTAAAATAAATAATATATAAACCTTTTAAAAATAAATAAATAATATATAAAGATAATTAGAAGAGAATAAATAAATAACAATTAAAAGATCAAATCAAGCAGTTAAGGACTAAATCAGAATAAAAACAAAACTTAGAGCCTAAATTGTAATAAATAACTATACAAAAATAGGACCAAAATCAAACACGCTTAAACTGTCGAGGGCCCATTCAGAAAATAACCCCAACCCTGGATACGCGTCTACTTCTTAGAGCATCAGTGGGTTGGGGACTTGATTGAAATGCGCAACAAATTCCATGGCCAAATTTAAAAAATAAAAAGAGAAAAAGGACTAAATCAGAATAGCCCAAAAAGCGGAAGGGCCAGGGTTGCAAACAACCCATTTAACAAAACACGCGGATCCTCCTTGCGGGTCGGGTCAATGGACCAAATAGCGCCGTTTTGTGGTCTCCTTAAACCTAATGAAACGGCGTCGTTTTCTCTGCCTTTATAAACCCATTTTTTGCAAGAAATTCATTTTTTCCAACAGTTTAAAAAAAAAACAAAAGGCTTTCTCTTTTCTCTGTTGGGCTCCTCTTTCGGCCGTAGGTCCGATTGTCGGACCATGGTCGTCGAAAAGTCGTCTCTAATCGTGCCACAGTGAACCCTCAAGTGAGTTTTTCCTTTCTTTTTTCTTGTATTTTTTATATATTCGAATATAAACTATTCATTTTAGAAGAAAATAAAGAAATGTGCATATATAGGTATATTTTCGAAATTGGAAAAATAAAAGGAAAAATAAAATAAAACAAATAAATGTATAAAGACAATGACCTTAATTCCTTTGTATCTTGGTATATTTTTGTATTTTTCTTTTTTTTTTTTTTTTGTTTCAAGATCTCTGTCTTTTTTTGTATTTGATGATAGTGTGTCCATTTACAATCCGAAATTCGGCCTTTATAGCCGGTTTGCACCTATATTTTTATTATATCTATTGTCCTACTGCTATTGTTGTGGTTTCTCTGTTTGCAGGCGTTGACGGAGGCAGGGGAAAGGTGTTTCTTTGCCGTTTCCGTGCAAGGTAGTAGAGGGCGCCCCAAGGGGCCTCGGGACGAGGCGTAGGCACGATGAACAAGGGAGGCTGCGACACTAGGGTTTTAAAAACCCTACTGAAAGATTTTTTATTTGTGGGCCTAAAAACTGTAATTGAGCCAGCAGTTTTTGTAATCTGAACTTTAAATTTTGTTAGACTTTATTATATTTTTTATTTAATTTTTTTTCTAATTTGGGCCTTTTACAATACTCATCTCCTAATCACACCCATATATATATATATATAGCCGACGGGGCGACTTCAAAATGGATACGGAACAAAACAGTCACCAAATTCAAATGAATGTAGTTGTTAATTTGTTAGTACCAATTTTAGTAGTCCGTATGTACGGAGTTCAAACAAAAACAAGATGGTAGTATCAACAAATCCATACTAATATATTATATTAATATAAACACGTTTTACTTCAACAACAAAGGAGCCGAAATGCTGCTTCTTTTCGGGGTCGCCAATAGGCTACAAAAACATCGTGCCAAATAATTATTGGCTGACCATTTCTTTTCCAAAATAAACCAATATACCATTCGTAGAATAATTCTTTATACATTCAATGAGACGATGGAGTGTATGGTCTTACATCTACCAGGTAATCCAAGGGGTCAACGCAGACATGATGCAGTCATATGATTAACAAGTGGCTGCACTACCGCAACAGCTAGCAAACTAAGACCGTTTCAGGTTTTTTAGAAAACGAGTAAGCCTCTTACTTTTCAAACTTAATGTATGTGTTATCCATATCGCATCCATTGCTAACCTTAAAAATGGTAAATTTTGATAAAATTTGAATTTTGATTATTCAAATCTGTGTCAGCTACAGCTATAAATATGAAAGCCCGGCAGCATCCTTATTCCTCAGCTTCCTTCAACAGATCACAAACCACAAAAATAGCAGAAGAAGACCACAACCCACCCACACACACACACAAAAAAAAAAAAAAGCAACAGTCAAAACTTGTTCTTATTATTAAAGAAGAAGTGAGCGAAAACATTTCCATGAGAAATCATCAAAGCTCATCGGTTTTGGCGTCGGCCACCAAATACTGCAGCCAAGTTGGTTTGATAAGAACAAATAAAGGCGGAATTAGCATAGGGCAAAAAGGTTCCAAGGGAGGGTCAGATCCAATTATATTGAGGTTGGGATTTCAGGGAGAAGTGGAGGGATCAACGCCCAAGCTCCAGCGGTTTAAGATCAGAACTGTCGAAACAGGTCAGGTTGTTGTGAAGGATGAGGACACAAGTAAATCCTAAAACGACACAACACCAGTTGATTCGCATTTCTGCTTCTTTTTACCTTTTTTTAAAATATATGTAATTGATTTCTTCAAAAATTAGAGACCACAAGACGTTGGCATCAAATGGGGATTAGTTTGTGATACCGCAAGGTAATCAAACAGCTAAGAGAGCACAAGCTTAAAAGATGATGTTTTAGCTGTGCTAATTTGTGTTTGTTTATAATTCATTCAAAAGCAACATGCTGCTATATATTCAGTGTTACATGCAAACAACATACAATCAAATAAACATTAGGGTATTCGGGTTGTCTAGTTTGCGAAATTTTAGATTACGAACAAGAATGAGATTACAAGAATGTAAGATTATAGGTAGAATGTTAGATTATTTTATTTGGTTCATTTGGCTAAAATCACTACTACAAAATAGTCCTACGACGACACTTTTTTTGACCTAAGACGACGCAAAAAGCGTTGGCATAGGTTTGGCGGCGCTTTGTCCGACGCTTCCAAAATAGTCGTCTATAGTACAGTTGGCATATGCATGGCGACGCTTTTACAAAAGCGTCGTCATAAGTCAATATAAGTCGACCCTTATTGAAGGGTTGTGAAAAGCTTAGTCAATGCCGACTTTTAAAAAGAGTTGAGAAAGACCTAGTCAAGGCCAACTTTTGAAAAATGTTGTGATAGACATGTCTAAGGTAACCTTAAAAAGGTTGGGATAGACTAGTCTAAGCTAACCTTTTAAAAAAGTTGCTATAGACCTTATCTAAGGCAACGATTTAAAAAAGTTGCGATAAACTTTATCTAAGGCAACTCTTAAAAAGGGTTGGTATAGATTCATTTAAAAGTAACCTTAAAATGGTTGGGATAGACCTTGTTTAAGGCAACCATAAAAAAAGTCGGGATAGAATTTATCTAAGGCAACGTTTTAGAAAAAGTTGGGATAGATCTTGTCTAAGACAACCTTTACAAAAGGTTGGGATAGACCTGTCTAAGGCAACTTTTTAAAAATGTTAGGATAAACCTTGTATAAAGCAACTTTAAAAAAAAGTTGGGATAGACCTGTCTAAAGCAACCTTAAAAAGGTTGGGATAGATTTGTCTAAAATAACCGTAAAAATGTTGGAATAGATCTTATCGAAGGTAACTTTTAAAAATAATTGGGATAAATCTTGTCTAAGACAACCTTTAAAAAAGGTTGAGATAAACTCGTCTAAGATAACCTAAAAAAGATTGGAATAGACACGATAATGTAATTTTTTTATTTTTATTTTTATTATTTCAATATTAATATATTTTATAAATATTTACAATGAATAATGACAGAATTTTGCTTTAAATACAACTAAAAATATAAAATATAAAATTAAAATTAAAATAAAGATTAAATATTCATTACAAAAATCGATCCACCAATCAAAATATTTATCTTAAATGTATATCACTAGCATTCAACTCAATGTACAAAAGTAAACAAATAAAAAAGTTCCTAAGGCAATGGACATTGATATTGATGTTATACTATAAAAAAGCTAATACAGTTTGAGGTTCCATCATCATCGAAATCGACACGATCGTAAAACTGCTACGCTTTGAGCTATTTACGCTTTTCAAGCGTATCAATTCTCCTTCTAACTCTTGAATTTTCAACACATAAGTTTTCACTAAATTAAGATCCCGCAATAATGCAAATACACATGTCAACCAATATTATGTTCCTCAACTGCTAGATTTAATAGCTAGGCAAAGACGTTACGATTCTCGATTAAAGTCAACCTCCTCCCATGATTTACCATTACGAATGATTCAATTTGCATTACTAGTTTGTCTTTCTCAACTCGAAATATTAAATATGCATGATATTTAATAGTGCATTTGACCAAGATACATTTGAAAACAAAAAGAAAAGCAGAAAGACACCGAGCATCAAGTGCACGCTAGGCTAATTGTTCACTAGTGAGCCTACGTTCTTGAAGATCTCGTTGTAGCTCGAATTGCTAGCTTCAAGTAAAGATACCTTGTTCTTGAGAATCTAGAAACAAGAAACTTACTTTAAGCAACTAGGTTAAGAAAGTCAATAGAAGTATTTTCAATTTCTATATGATATAACTGAAGTTCATCAAATGGTGCTTGGCCATCACCACGATAAAACAAAAGCTCACTTGCAATTGCTCAATTTGTCTTCGCATTCTTTGCAATCGAGCGCCATTGGATCACGGTTTATCGATCAAGTAAAGTGATGAGATAGTCGAATGAGACTTATAAAACCAATAAAAGAGGTTGTCTTCGGAAAGCACGTAAACACTAGTACTACAAGCGCTTTATTCGAATGTTTCGAGCACGATTGGCATACTTCAAAGTGTTTAGGGTTTCTTCAAAGATTGGTATCACCGGACCGACACAAGTCGCAATCACATGTAGAAAGAAACAATCTTAAATGAACTAAAGAAATTCAAAGCAAAAACACGGTACTAGCATATAACAATAATGCCGACTATTTAACGCTCTAATATATTTAATCGCATACCAATCATCACCGTTTTGTTGTTTCCACCAAGTGAATCTCGTGAATTTAAATTTCCATTAGAAAATGTAAAATTTCTTTTCAAGTAGGTAGTTTCAATTAAGGACATCTATAATACACACACGACGACAAGACACAAACACACACATAGTGTGAGAGAGAGAGAGAGAGAGAGAGAGAGAGAATTTAGTTAAAAAAAAGGAGAATTATTGCCATACATCTCAAGACTAATCACATTCCAGATCCAAGGAAACACAAAAATCACGAAATCCAAGTGGTAGTCTTATAGAAGAAAACTGAATGTGTTCGTCTTTTGCTTGACATACAAATACCAATTTTCTAGTCATCAATGTTGTCAGTTGTTAATGTATAAAATGTACTCTAAGTAGAATGAGCTCACTTCCCAACTGTTTGTTGCTTAACAAAATTCTAAGCGTTACAGATTTATTGAACATTTCAATGCATTAAACCTAAAGACTAATTGAATTGACTGATAACAAATTGATTTATGTTGTCAACAGAAGCTAGTGACTTTGAATAATGAAGTAACAGTTTAAATTGCATAAATATTATATAAAGAGACACAGGCAAGTAGCTCATATGTTTACAAGATGCAGATTAACATTCAGTTCTCCTCCTCCTTTAAACAACCCTTGTCACTTGTATAAGATCTTGTGGCTCATTTGGTTATCTAAAGGGCAACCCATATTAAGCTCAAGAGTTCAGAGAGGATAAACAGACTTACAAAACCGTAGTCTGAAACTTAATGGTCAAATCTCAAATTAAGTGGAATTCATCTTTTCTATTGTAGTTTGCTTTACTACTCTGCAGAGGTGTAAAGGCAATAGAAAGAAACGATGTAGCGGCTCAAATGTAATTTTCTAAGTCCTTTCCATTCTAGACTTCATCCATGATCACATGTTGAAGTTAACATCACAAGGACCCAACCATTTAGGCAAGTAACATGTCTGCAGCATTTTACCTCTATAATAAAGCCCCAACCAAGAAAAAGGCAAGTTCGTTTAAGACATTTCCCATTCTCGAAAACCAAAATTGGTGATTTGACCCATCACCAACCTAAAAGCAAAGCTCTACAGAAGATGCAACCATTGCAAATGACTTTCCATAAACTACCATGGTAAACATATAATCTAAAACTAAAGTTTGGCTTATGACAATTACACGCATAAAAGCATAAGCATGACCTTATGTCGTTGATATCAAGATATCCTAAATCGGAAAATCAAAGAAGAGATCCACCAACGCTCATCAACAAATGAATAGAACACAATCAAAGTCGATACAAATATGCAAGACCATTCAAAAGCACAACAATAAAACCTTTTCGAAACAAAAGCAATGAAGCAAAAAGCAAAAGACTTAAGCTACCAATGCCATTCCTCTCGTCCTTGTTTCAACCTTCAAAAACTATTATATTTATAAGAAAAAACAAAAACAAAAAGAGATTAATAGTTAAATAACCACTATAAGACGAAAATAATTACGCAACGTAACAAAAGAAATCACATATATAGCATTAAACAAATAATAATCCACTAAATCTAGATATAATCATAACAAAAATATATATATATTCTCCATTTATCTATGAATGAAGAAAATTGAATAACAAAAAAAATCAATATTTTCGTGAGCAAAACTTATAAAAGAAATCCAAAAATCCATTCCATTTTTCTAGCATTTCTATAAACATTACAAAAGAGAGATTAGCGTCAAATAAATCCATGAAAAAAAGCAGAACTTACGGGATCGGAAGAACTAGAAGAACGAAGGAAGCAATGCTCTTGAGACGATGCATCACATTCATGATTTTAGACCGTAACTTCTTGAAGCTAAAGGTTAAATGGGGTTGAAGGAAAAACAGAATGGGGTTGAAGTATTTTTGTGGGTTTATGTTTAAGAGAGATTGAGTTTCATTTGAGGAAATCTGGAGAAGAGAAATGAAAGAGGGAAATTTTAGGAATTGGGGGAAATTTTAAGGGTGAAAATAAAACGCTAGTTTTTGTTTTAAATTTTTTCATTTTTAACATATATTTTATATTTTTTCATATTTTTTAAATTTTGAATATTTAATTTTTTAATGAAATATGGACTAAAATATTAATTTTAAATTTTTAAATATTTTTGAAGATTTTTATAATTTTAAATTAACATATAAAATAAATAGTATCATGTTGGATTACAATCGACACAAAGAGAAAGGTTACTTAAAATAATCATGAAAATATATAATATTAATATAGAATTTAATATATTTTGAATAATAAAATAAAAGTTAAAATTTATTATTAGTCATTGTATTATGCCATATTTAATTTCTATCTTATAATTTGATCATTTTAGATTATTTACTTACATTTTAAAATTTTAGTATTGATCAAATACTAAAAGTTAAATTTGTTAAGTTAAATTATGTTATTTTTGAAAACATACATTAATCTTATTTCTATATAATATGACAAAAAATCATGTTATTTTAATTAATGAGTTTAATGATAGACGAAAATAAAAATAAAAAAGTCTAAATTTCAAAAGTTTTAAGGAAGTATAAAATTCAAAACAATTACCAAGAATTTTCCCTAAATTTTAACAATTTACAAAAAAAAAAAAATCGTTGTAGATGGTATATCATAATTTATTAACTTTTAGGAAATATCCGTCAAAATACGTTTCAATCCAAAAATATTGGGAAATCCTAAAACTATACATGAATTATGATTTAATGTGCAATTGTATACATAAACTTTGATTTTGTGTAATTTTATACATAAAATTTTAATTCGATCCAATTATTATAATTTATTAACACAATTATTGATATATCATCATTTTATGTTTACATAAAATGGCCAGTTACTGGTCTGACCGAATCAAAGCCATTCTTCAGACTAGTAACCCTGGCTAGCTCCCAATCCGACCAGCCAATATTATCCAGTTCAAACATCATTGACCAACACTTAAATAGTAAATTGATTTCTAGAATGGTATCATTATCCAGCCTAACAAAGAATGAGAAACCGAAAAACCTGGTCAAACCGAACTGATTAATTCTAATTAGATTAGTTCGACTTCTAACACGAGCACGAACATATGACATTCTAAGAACCCTACAAATAAGGATGAAAAAGGCTTAATTAAAAATAGCTCAGTTCCGATTGACATCGGTTAACTGATTTACAGACCAAACCATTCTTTAGTAGCATTGGCCTCTCGTTCACTCACATCTTCATTTGATCTGTCCTAAACCCTAAACCTTATAACCTTAAACACCAACTTCTAAAACACTCACTCTAAACCATAAACCATAACCCTTAAATATTAGAACCCTAAACTCAAAACCATATCTCATAAACTACAAACCCTTAAACATTTAACTCCAAACCTTAAACCCTAAATTAATTAGATAAATTTTAATATTATATATTCTTTCAATATTTTAAGAAATTTAAATAACATTTTCAATTTACTAATTAATTTTGTTTCTTTAAAGATGCATCGGTTACCAATTATTTTTAATTTTAATATATATAAAGTTTATCTATTATTTCTTAAATAATTTCAACTATAATTATAATTTTAATATATTCATATTAATATTATCCCTAAACCTTAAACCCTAAACCCATAATCACAAAATCTTAATATCTTAAACCCCAAACCCATAAACACAAAACCCTAAACCTTAAATAATAAACTATAATCTCTAAACCCTAAACTCTAAACCTTAAACCCTAAACTAAATTGATTTTTACAAGATTTTTATTAAAAACATTATTCACACTCGAAGCTATTAAATTATTTTTAGTTTGAATATATATAATTATTCAAACCTGATTATGTAAAATTTTAAGAATATTCATATTTTAAATCCAATTTTTTGGTGCTACACATTCAAAAAAAGCCAGAATTAAGGAAATTTGGGACGTTACACCTTTATACAAAGAGTTAGCTAGAGCGTATGTTGACAAATCTATCCCAACACTTAGGAAAGTGTCGCCCCAAAATTGTCGTCTTAGGACTAGACTAAAGTCAACTCTTATTCAAGCGTTGCCTTAGGCATACATATTCCAACCCTTATACAAAGAGTTGGCTAAAGCGTAGTCTATCGCAACACGTAGGAAAGTGTCGCCACAAAAGTGTCGTCTCAGGACTACACAAAAGCCAACTCTTATTCAAGCGTTGCCTTAGGCATACATATCCCAACCCTTATACAAAGAGTTGGCCAAAGCATAGTCTATCCCAACGCTTAGGAAAGTGTCGCCACAAAAGTGTCATCTTAGGACTGCACAAAAGCCAACTATTATTCAAGCGTTGCCTTAGGCATACATATCCCAACCCTTATACAAAGAGTTAGTTAAAGCGTAGTCTATCCCAACACTTAGGAAAGTGTCGCCACAAAAGTGTCGTCTTAGGACTACACAAAAGCCAACTCTTATTCAAGCGTTGCCTTAGGCATACATATCCCAACCCTTATACAAAGAGTTGGCCAAAGCATAGTCTATCCCAACACTTAGGAAAGTGTCGCCACAAAAGTGTCATCTTAGGACTACACAAAAGCCAACTTTTATTCAAATGTTGCCTTAGGCATACATATCCCAACTCTTATACAAAGAGTTGGTAAAAGTGTAGTCTATCCTAAGACTTAGGAAAGTGTCACCCCAAAACTGTCGTCTTAGGACTACACAAAAGCCAACTCTTACTCAAGCGTTGCCTTAGGCATACATATCACAACCCTTGTACAAAGAGTTGGCTAAAGCGTATGTTGGCAAGTCTATCCCAACACTTAGGAAAGTGTCGCCCAAAAGCTGTCAGTCTTAGGACTAGACAAAGCCAACTCTTATTTAAGCGTTGTCTTAGGCATGCATATCCCAACCCTTATAAAAGAGTTGGCTAAAGCGTATGTTGGCCAGTCTATCCCAACACTTACGAAAGTGTCGCCCCATAAGTGTCGCTATAGGACTGTTTTGTTGTAGTGAATGTAAGATTTAGTTGTTTGATTGACAAAATGTAAGATTAGCTAGAAGCACATTTTACTCAATTGCCATTATTATATAATTTGTTTATTTTAACAAGTTTAGTTCCTTTAATTTTTGTCTCAATTTCCATAAAATTATGATAAATTATAACAATTTAATATTAATAAGTAAATATATTGTGTTGAAATAAATTTATAAATCATTATTATAATAATTTAAAGAAAAGTGATTACAACACCAATCATAATTATAATTTTATGCCACATCAAGATTTTCATCACGAATTTCAACATTTTCATCTTGAAAAAATCAAATCCAAATTAAAATCCTAAAATTCGTGATAAGAATATCGATGTGGCATAAAACTATTGAAAAGTGATAATATCCCTGTTTCATACAATCATTTCTCTATACCCATATTAATATATTAATAAATAAATTATTAAATACAATATAATGATTATAATTGTAATGTATGAAATCTACTAGTTCATTATTAAGAAAAAACATATTTTTTCTTTTTAATTAGTCTTAAAATTTATTTAAGAATAAAGAGTAAATTGATTAGAATAATATATATATATATATATATATAAATGATAAATTAGTCCAAAATTTAATAATACGCCCATAATCCAAAATTACCTAAGGAATGGGTCATAATGAGATTACACCATATATTATAGGATAGGCTGTAATGTAAGATTACCGGATGGTTGAAATGTTGAAATTCAAATATTGTAGTCTCATTTCAGGATATAGCATTACAGGTCATAATGTTACATCCGTTGAACCAAACACCCCTTAGAGTTAAGTTTTTATGTATTACTGAGATCATTGTTCACCGTATCAAAGCACCTAAAAGCCAATTGTACCTTTTGTTCCCAGTTTGCAGGTTGCCTTCGAATCTAACATGGATTAATCTCATGTAGTCGTGAGATTCTCCTCCCCTCCTACAAACTAAACATCCTTCATCTACGTACATCCATTCCCCATGAAATGAATCTATCCTTTATTAGCAAGCTACCAAACATTGCCAACCCAAAGATATATGAAAGAGGATGGCTATTGAATTTGAAGCACACAAATTTATATCATCTCACCTAGCTAGTTGCCATTAGAGGCAAAATCAAAAATTTTATTTAGGGGGTCGAGATAAAATTATAAAATTTTGGAGGATCAAAGTCAAAATTTTCCATTAAAATGCTTAAATTACATTGCTAATATTTTTAAAGGGGACAGAAATGAAAGTTTTCCATTTATTTAAAAGCTAAAAAAAACTTAATTTGAGTGATTTATATTAAAAAAAAAAAAAAAAAAAACCTTAAAGGTAAAATTTTCCATTTAACCAAGGGAGGGCGGGGCCCTGGCTGCCCCTTGGCCTTTAATATGTTGGAGACAAATGTCATAGAATATATGTAATTTAACTTGGAATGCTCAGAAATAGTATTTTCCTATATCTCTCAAATGGACGAAAATAGGAGTTTTACACTCAATTTCGAAGACATTCTGTTCTTAATTGTAATCAATAAAATCTCTTTGTAAATGAATTATGAATTACATTAATTTAGAAAATGTTAGTTTTATATTTTCAAAATCAATGAAAAAATTACTACAAAAATTTCATAAATGCATGATATTATTATATAATTAATTTAGCATCATAAAAAAAGTAAATCCATGAAAATTTTATAGCATGCATACATACACCTATACATATTGGCATTATCACATAATAGAATACACTTACATATAGTACGATCCTAGAATACGTACATGCTAACGCATATACATATATATTGTCGAAACCTCTTTTTTGGAGATCGACTTTTATTTAAAAAAATAGAAATTAGAACCACCACCAATCCTTTTTATAAGGTGTGATCGGATCACCTCATAATTTATTTAGACATAGTGTAAAAACGGATAAATATATTTTAACATGATGGCATGGTGATTAGAAAAATAAGGCTACATAGTAGCGGGTAAAAATGAAGTGATGATATTAAAATGATAGGTAAATAAATAAATAAATAAAAGATAAAATAAAAATGTCATGTTAGTTAGTAATAATAATACAATTATAATGATAGTAAAAAATCAATTTATAGTAATAATAGCGATAATCATGTTATAGTTTCTATCAAGATATTAACATAAATAATAATAATAATGATAAAATAAAAAAGGCATAAGAAAGAAATATATAAATAACATAAATTTTAAATCTTAAAATAAAAGATATAATAAATAAAGAGGCAAAATTAAATGAATGAGGGGTTAAATTAAATTTTGAACAACATTTAAGGTATGTATTGCAAAAAAAAGAAATAAATAAGTGGGTGAATAAAGAAAAAAAAAAGAAAAAAAGGCTAAATTGAAAGTATAACAAAATTAAAAGTCTAAATCATAAAGAAAATGACATAAAAGGATTAAATTAAAATAGGATAAAATATACAGGGACTCAAAAGGAAATTATCCAACCTGCATTTACACGTGTCCTTCCCTTAATGGGTCCACAGTGGTCGAGAGATTAAATTGCACAAAAAACAAAACAAAAGGGCAAAAATAAAAGCAAAAAAACTAAGCTATAGAACGAAATTGAAAAATAGTAAAAAAACTAAGGGGCATCGGGCCGGCCTGAAACGATGTTGTTTTTGAGGTTTGAAAGTTAAGCCTAAAACGACGCCATTTTATAGGGTTATATAAGTAAAAAAATTTGTTTAAAAAATTCATTTACCTGAGTTTTTTTTTTTTTTTTTAAAATCCCTGCCCTATTTTTTCTCTAAAGTTTTCCTTAAGCGGACCATGGGAGCCGCTGTAGCTCCGCCGCGGCCACCGATCGTTGGCGACGGCGACCGTCGCCTCCAGTGACCGGAGAACCCCAAAAAACCCTTTTTAGACCCTCTTTTCGAATAGAAAATAGATTTGGGATTTAAATTCCCAGAAACTTAAACAATACTCGACCGAAGGAAAAGAAACCGAAAGGTTTCTCCCTTTTTCGACAAGGCCTTCGACGGAACCCTAAGTGGTTCCGAGGCTTCTCCAGTTGAAGGAAAGAGACTCACGACGACAACGGCAACAGCATTTTGCAAGTAAGATTTCTTTCCTCTTTTTTTTTTTCCTTCAAAAATAAAAGAAATAAAAATGCTACCTTTTTAAAAAAAAAAAAAAAACTTGGTTCTTTCTGTATCTTATTCGATGATTTTTGAATCTTACAATAGTTTGGCTTTTACCGCCATTACAGTATTTTGTTTTTTCTTTTCTTTTTGTTTCTGTGCTTTTCTTTCTCCTTTGCTACCAATGCTCAACGACGATGGGAAGGTGAGCCCTTAGCCATTTCGATGAAACAATTGCAGAGTGGCAGACCTCGAGGCGTGAGTGTCTTCGAGAGAAGTGCTTGCTAACGTGACAAGGAGCTGCAGCTGAAAGCTGTAGGGTGGTTAGTGTTTTCTAAAATTTTTAAGGTTTTGGCATTAGTTGATTGGGTTCTTAGAGCTTTGTATTGGTTTGGGTCCGTAATTTAGGTTTTATTTATTTTATTTTTATTTTATTTTTGTTTAGGTTTATATATTGGGTTGGGTAAAATTGGGTTATTATAACAGTACCTCAACATACATATATACATGTTATATGAATATCATTATGTACATGCATACGTAATATTTATCTATACATATGCACATTCAACTCATATGAAATATATCTATACACATGCATATTACCTCTTTACAGCGAAGTAGAAATTATTTTAGGGAGACCATCAATAAAAAGAATGCCACGAGTGCTCAAATTTGGACACCTTGTTTGGGCCTTATCTTGGGCAGTTCTTTTTTTTTTTTTAAGTAAAAGTTGTTTTCAATTTTATTTTTTTTCTTCATTTGTCCTAGATTAAAAGAAATTCATATAAAAATAAATTTTATGAATAATAGCTTACATAATAGGATTAACTCTAAAAGAATGATGTTGGTAATTTCTTATTAATTCTTAAAATATTTGTTTTATTTTTAAAAAATCTACAATTGAATGATATTAGTATAACTTTTGCAACATTTAATGGTTTCAATATTTATTAATTTATTATTGGTTTTTAAGCAAAGTTTTGTCATCTTTTAGTAACATTTTCTTTATGTTAGAAATAGAGCAATGAATATTAAAATTTAAGTATTAGTAGGAATTAAATTGGTGATTATTTATTTGATTTTTGGAAATAATTTACTTTTTAAAAATCTAATATTTTTAGTGTTTGGATAAATCTGTATAAAAAATTTCTCATTGTTTGACAGATTTTTGAAAATATTTCATAAAATTATTTTAAATGAAATAAACATACATTTTAGAATTTATTGTCTTTTCATTGTTTAATTAAATTCATTTTATATCTATTAAATTTATATTTTATACTATTTTTCATTTTTGTAATGATTTATTTTATAAATAAATACATCAAATTAAATATATAATAGTAATCAATTATTAAGCAATATATTGGTCATTATTGCTCTTTAGTCTATCAACTAAAGTCCTTCTGAGATCCTCTATCTCTTTCGCATACAGGAGATCCTCGTAATTGGCTCGGCACCTTAGCCTTTAAATGGAGTTTGGAAGGTCATTATTAGCAAGCCTTGAATCTGTATGCGTGAACTCGATCACCTTGTGTCGCTTTAGTAACGGGAGCACTTCCCTCCTGTTGTAATTAGCTTGCAAATGAAGCCATCTAACACACCTTTCCAAAAACAATAAACTAAATGGAACATCACCATACATTGAACGCCAAATTTCAATCCGTTTAATACCTTAGACCAGGAAACAGTACCAGGGGCTTTATTTTTGAGTACTTAATGGGAAGATACTCAGCAATATCAATATCATCTTTCAGTACATTAATGAAGTGCCAGTAAAAAACATCCTTGAAATCACTACGTACAACGTATTCAAAACATTAATGAAGAGTCGACAAAATAGGCCGGGGTGCATTGGTATGCCTGAGTGTTGCATAACTGAACCCCTTTGGCCCTATGGAAAATCTCATCTGGAACCGATGTTGCTCCACTGTCACGCTCACTTTTCGAGTTGATAGTGTCTTCCTATCAAATAATTCAAGGTCCTATTTATAGAAAGCAAATGCAATTCATCTGACATAAATGTAGCATATACATACATCCTGATTTCACAGACCATAACATTAAAATATCCCTCCAGATTGAGTTTCATTGATCATCTAAATCAGACTCAGTTGACAGAAAATATTTCGTATCTTAGAGGTAGTGCAGGCATATAATTATACTACCAACACAGATAAGCATGCTTACTATTTAACAATGGCAATTTAGTGAGTCAATAGAGAACTGCTTCCGTTGCATGTCTCGCATTTGAGTAAACCACGAGATCCACAAGTTGCACAAGGCATCTTTCCCTTCCATCACATTTTGTGCATTTGCAGAGATATAATCAATCATCGACGAAAAAAACGGATCATGTAAAGAACTCATACCTCAACAATATATGTTCGGAAGAAAAGAAATTGACAAGAAACCAAATATTAAACTAATGTTTATAAAGTTCAATATGGGGATCATTAGGCAAAAGTTTCAAACTTAGAACACCCAAATAGAAAATTAGGAAGGATTATTGCACGCAAATATGGTTCCTTGAAAGAATGCATAGTCGTGAACTATTAGCTCAACCATATTAGTCATATGTTGGAACCAGTAACCAACTATCTTGGATAATAAATATAGGTTTTGTTTCTCAACAGCATGAATCTTCCAGGTACGAGCAGGGCGACTCCCCCAACAACATTGATGACCCATATGATCGATGAGCAACTCTCTTATCTCTACCTTATCCAATAATTGCCTACACTTAGATGACACATTTTAATCAATACATGCTAATACCTTATGCCTAAGAATTCACATTGATAATTCACACTTAGAGGAGACATTCTAATCTGTTCTAAAATAGGCGAGACCGAGATTTAGAGACACTTTATATTACTAGTATAAAATGTTGCTACTATATTTGTCTTAGCTCCTAATTCAAGAACATATGGCAACACCGCAAATTAACGAAAGGGAGTCCCGACTTTCATCGAGCCATACCTCTGAAAATCATTGGAGTATGTGCCATAATCTGTTGCATAAGGACTTTGGTGAGGAATAGCTTGCTCTAAGACATACAATAGAACCAGTCAACGGTAAGAGTGCATAACTTAAAATCTTCGTTGCCAACTCAATTTCAATGCTTAATTATGGAATTAATTTTCTTTCATCCACTAAAAAGACAAAAATTAACAATTTAAAGCCACTCAAAAAATTCCCAACTATGAACCAAAAAAGTAATAAAACCATTGAACAAAAGAGACTGAAACACTAAATAACCATGTACTAAAAGAAGTGGCTTATATGGGAGATACCATTAGGAAGGGGCTCAGGGGAGCTGATCAAAGGAGCATGAATGGATGGCTAAAAATATGAAAATGGAAAACAAGGGAAGGAGGAAATGGGATACCTGAGAGATGGTGTGGATAAGTGGAAGAAGTGATGATAAATTGGACCAATTTCCTTAGCAAGGAAGGAAGTTGAAGAAGATCATCGAACGAATGTTGGGGGATGTGAAGAGGAGACAGATTGGAAAATGTCTTTCGAAAGAAAAAGGGTAAGACATTTTCTGAAAAGAAGACAAGAAAAACTAGGAGAAGTGAGTGGAAGAGTTTTGCTGTTTTGGGGGTTAAGCCATGATCAATTGATGATAGAAGTCATATTTTGGAAGTTGAAACTTGCATTAACAAAAGCCTCCATATCAAATATTACAATGCAATTACCAAACAAAACTTTCACAATCTAATTATTTTAGGACTCCAACAAAACTAAGAAAGAGGGCACCAACACCAATTGCTCCATAGGGGTTTTTATTTTATAACCAGCTTTTATAGTATTATTAGTGATTGATAATTAACGCAAATACTTATTTGGATTCTTAATTATATATATAATTAGTTATCATCGGTTGTTACAATCACAAAATTAAATAACTCAGCTTAAACTAATTCCCTCACTTACAATTTATGGAAGTGACTATAAATTAGGTTTAATTTTAGATTTTATCCCATATTTTCACAAAAGATGAAAAAGTATGTTCTTGTACTTTAATTTGTCAAAATTTAGTCCTTATACTTTATAAAATTGAGAATTCCATCCAATTATCTGTAAACACATGATTTTGAGCCACTAACTTTTTCCAACTTATTGCATATAAATTTATTGAGTACAACTGAATTTTATTAATTCCTTGCATATAAATTACTTAATTGTTTATTTCAAGACATAAATTTAAAAGTAAGATTTGACAATATTATGCAATGAGACTAGTTTCTTAAGTTTTCATAAAGTTTGAGGATTTTCTAATAAATTAAAGTAAAAGAAGTAAATTTTCAAAAAAAAAAAATTAGAGGAAAAGGTTGGAATTTATAATTATTCAACAAAAGATGAGAACAAGGGCAGAATGTGGGAAGAGAGATTCTCTGATTTATGAAATACTGGACATGGAGTAGAGGTATCCTTCTGGGCCATTAGTCGGTCTCAAATTACAAGTTTCTCAAACCCAAAGAAGAAGCTTCAAGTCCATAGGTAACCGTCCTACAACATTAAACCATCGGACCCATGTTTCCCTATACCACTTTCATTCCTCTCCTTATTGTGATCTTGCCTTCCTCCTTTACCAAGTTACGAGAACAGAAATAATCCTAACATTGGTCGGCATACAACTTTTACATTCAAGATAAAAAGTTTGTCAGTGGTAAAATACTTTTTGTTAATTTGAAGCTTGGATTGAAATTAAGCCTTGAATTCAAATCCGGACTGCCTAATCCCCTCCCCATCAACATAAGTACAGATAAAAATATGAATGATAATAGAGGAGGAAATATAGTTTTTATGAATAGGAAGAATGAAGAACAAAGTAGGAAAGTTTCCCATTTTTAACTTGCCAACCGTCTTGAAATGATGGAAAGGTTAATGAAAAGAAGTTGTAGAATTAAAAGAGATTAAATTAAGCAAAAGAGTAACTCACTCTTTTTATCTAATCAAAATAAAGAGTAACTTAGAGGTCCTTTAGGGTAAAAGTTGATAGCCTAATGGAGGGTCTGCTATTTATTGGGTAGTCTGATGAAGGATGAAGCACGCAGGTGCCTCATCATTCAGTGACCATTTAGGTGGTGCAAGTTGGAGGATCATCCGAGGGTGTTTCTCAAGTTGACTCTCGTGATGCTACATGCCCAAATCGAGGTAGAGATATATACATATAAAATGTTACATTTTTTCATTCGTATTTTCAAAACCCAGAATAAAATTTAAAAAAATAGCCAAAATTTTCAAAAAATAAATATTTATTTTAACAATAATATGTTAGCTTTATCAAATATATATTTCTAAAAATTATCAAATCTATGTAAGCAAATTTATTTTAATTTTTAAAATATTTTTATTTATCTAATAATGTAATATTATTTTAACCATTTTCATTTTGAATTATATTTTATTAATTGGTTTTTATTTTTAGAATTTTTATGTGTTTATGTATCATAAAATATTTTATTTTAATCAATAAAAATTTAAATTTTTAAATTTAAAATACTCAAAATAATATGTATTAATTATCTCCATTATTATATCCTAAAAATAATTTTATGAAGACACACTTTCTATAATTTCTTTAATTAGTATCAAAGTTTAAATTTTAAAATAAAAGATTATCATTTTTTTTGTTTCATTTCATTCCCCATATTATTAAAATTAAAAAATTATTTTATTTAAACTATTTTTAAAGCAAAAATAATATAAATATTTATATAATCTTAATACATTTTAAATAACACAATAAATTCAATCCATAACAAATTTTGTATCAACATTTTACAAATACATTTTAAATAATCCATGGATTGGATGGATATGTAAAACTATATAACAATTATCACGTACATTGATAATAGAATTAAGACATTCGATTAGAAAGCTGGCGTGTACGTTTTTATTTTTATTTTTTATAATAGTATAATGAAACTTCACAATTCTTAATTTATTTGTAAAGTTTTTGAATAATTATATAAAAATAATTTATATATTTCTATCATTGAATGCATAAATAAAGGTAGACAAATACATCCAAATTCAAGTATGGCCCACATGATCACACGTGAAGAATCCATTTCCTCTCCGCTACATAAAATATAGGCATAATAACTCATTTGGTCCTTCAACTTTATAAAAGATTTTTTTTAAATTTTCATTTAATTATATTTTTAATCTTTAAACTTGTCCTTTTTTATCAAATCACCTCAAAATGAATGAAGAAAATAATATTTTTTAAATTTTCTAATGTGAATACACATGAATGACACGTAAACATTTAATTAAACTTTTAAAATTTAAAAATTCAAAATAAATTATAAAATTATTTTTAAAAATTATAAAAATTATTTTTATATTTTAAAAATAATTAAATGTTGACATGTTTATGACACATCAGCAAAATCAACAAACAATAATTTTTCTATTAATTTTAGAGTGATTTAATAAAAAAATACAAATTTAAAGATTAAAAAGATGAAAAATTAAATTTAAAAATAAAATGAAATGAAATTTATACTTATAATGTTGGAGGACCAAAAAATATTTATACCTAAAATATAAAGAAAAGCACAGTACAATTAGACAAAAGGTAGTTAGTTTATCTTCCATTGGAATTAGCTTTGGATTGATATACATAACCCAATCTATATAATTATTATACAAAAGAACAGGTGGTCCCCACATCCCGTGCAAAAACCACTCCTATGTCATTGCTTACCTCATTCTCACATTATTTTATAAAAAAATTGGAATATAAAATTACATGCTAATAATAAAAAAAATTAAATAAAATCTCCAGTGTTATCGATGACCACTACTACACATCTCGATCGACCTAAAGCTAGCCGATCTGAGATCCTTATACGGGCCGGACATTACCCCACCCGTTTCCTCTTCCAACATCTGGTTCACTTTTTTCTTATTCTTCCAAATCTTGTAGCTCCCAAACCCGACTGCCCCTATCAAACATAACACAGCTCCACCTAACAGACCAACTCCCACCCCTAAACCCGAATTTATTTTTTTCTTATTTTCTCCTTCCTTGATTTTAAAGTACCCCACTTTGTTATCATCTCCCGTTCCTAATAGGGTTTGGATCGGGTAATCCAAGATGTAGCAAAACCCAGATGCATTATTATAAACCGCCCCGTAACAACTACAGTTGTTTCCACATGCATTTTCACATTCTTCCAAAGACGGTGTTGTTTCATACCTCATCCACTCTTTAAACGGCACCTCCACCCCTCCTCTTCTCAAAACTTTAATGTCGTTCTTCTGAGTTTTCGGGTCGGAACACATGTCATTCGAATACGGGCCTGAACTGGAACACCCACCGGATGACAACTCCGTGCTGTTATCCAAACAAGAACAACCTGACCCGGGAGTACACAAACCGTACGAACCACATGGACTAGGTAAATCGCAAGTTTCACGAATAGCTACATAATCTAAAACCCAACTTGACCCGGACCAATAATAGGCTTTGAGGTTCCCGTTTGGTTCTAACCGGACCATAAGGAGTCCATCAAGGGATCGTTGAAAGCTGTTAAAAGATTCAATATCGACTGGGGTTGTTCCATTTTGGTACATTCCCAACCACCCGTCCGGGTCAACTTGGACGTGAATCGGTCCATTACCTTCAATAATCTGAGCTTTGGCTTGTAAAGCTTTATGCTTCCAATAAATTTGGTCAGAACCGGAATCAAATTTAGCGTATAATCCGATGAAATCGTTACCTAAACGCATCGAATACAGGCCATTTGAAGAAAGAAGGGTCATGGAAGAAGTGAAATTTTGAGTTTCGACAAGGGTATTAGTGGGAAAATCAAAACTTTGCCATAAAACAGTTGGGATGTTGACGTTGTTATTGTTGTCGAGGCCTTTTTGTATCTGAAGATTAGAGTTATTGAGGAGGACAAGTTTGTCACCTTGTGTTTCAGTTGACCAAAACATCCTTGTCCGAGGATCTAAAATCACCAAACTGCCATTGAAGAATACTTTCGTGCGGTCTGACCAGCGACATAAGGTAGTGGGGTTGGCGAGCCATAGGGGTTCACGCGAAGGTACGTGGAGGACAGCTAGAGCGAGTTGGGTTGAGTTGATTCGGAGGAAACCGAAAGAGAACTTGCTCGAGGAATCGTTAAGAAGAGGTTGGAAAAAGGAGATTGAGGGATATGGGGTGGCTTCAAAGCCTTTGAGAAGCTCTTCAGCGGCGGCTTCGATGAATAAGCATATCAGAACTGAAGTGATGAGTAGAAAAGGCAGTTGAGCCGAAATTGGACAAGTCACCGAGTTGAATGATCTTTCCATTTGAATGAAAAAGGAGGAGAAAGAGAGAGTGATTGGAAATTTAGAAGGAAAGTAGCCATGAAAGGACACTTTTATAGTTACTATAGAGTAGAGTCAACAGGGGCATTATGAGCAAAAATGTTTTTTATTTATCTAATAAATACATTACCTAATTCTAAAATATAAAAATATCATTTATTTTTTATAATAGTATAAAGAAACTTCACAATTCTTAATTTATTTGTAAAGTTTTTAAATAATTATATAAAAACAATTTATACATTTTCTATCATTGTATGCATAAATAACGGTAGATAAATACATCCAAATTCAAGTATGGCCCACATGATCACACGTGAAAAATCCAATATCTTGTCCACTAGATAAAATATAAGCATAATAACTCGTTTGGTCCTTTAACTTTATAAAAAGGTGTTATTTTAATTTTTTATTTAATTTTATTTTTTAACACTTAAATTTATCTTTTTTTATTAAAATAATTCAAAATGAATAAAAAATTAATATTTTTCAAACTTTTCTTACGTGAAGACACATGAATGATACGTAAACGTTTAATTAAACTTTTAGATTTTAAAAATTCAAAAATAAATTATAAAATTATTTTAAAAATTAAAAATATAAAAATATTTTTATATTTTAAAATAAATAAATGTTGATATGTTTATAACACATCAATAAAATTAATAAATATTAATTTTCTATTTATTTTAGAATGATTTAACAAAATAAATAAATTTAAAGAATAAAAGAGATAAAAATTAAATTTAAAAATAAAATGAAATTTATTTTATGAAATTAGAGGGCAAAAAATATTTATACCTAAAATATAAAGAAAAGCACAGTACCATTAGACAAAAGGTAGTTAGTTTATCTTCCATTGGAATTAGCTTTGGATTGATACACATAACCCAATCTATATAATTATTATACAAAAGAACAGGTGGTCCCCACATCCCCTACAACTAGGCTAACCAAAGTTAATGATGAGCCTCAAAGTTTTTAGTCAAAACCACTCCTATGTCATTGCTTACCTCATTCTCACATTATTTTATAAAAAAAATTAGAATATAAAATTACATGCTAATAATAATAAATAAAATTAAATAAAATCTCCGGTGTTATCAATGATCACTACTACACATCTCGGTCGACCTAAAGCTAGCCGATCTGAGATCCTTATACGGGCCGGATATTATTCCACCCGTTTCCTCTTCCAACATTTGGTTCACTCTTTTCTTATTCTTCCAAATCTTGTAGCTCCCAAACCCGACTACCCCTATCAAACATAACACAGCTCCAACTAACAGACCAACTCCCACCCCTAAACCCGAATTTATTTTTTTCTTATTTGTTCCTTCCTTGAAATTAAAGTACCCCACTTTGCTATCATCTCTCGTTCCCAATAGGGTTTGGATCGGGTAATCCAAGATGTAGCAAAACCCGGATGCATTATTATAAATCGCCCCGTAACAACTACAATTGTTTCCACATGCATTTTCACATTCTTCCAAAGACGGTGTCGTTTCATACCTCATCCACTCCTTAAACGGCACATCCACACCTCCTCTTCTCAAAACTTTAATGTCGTTCTTCTGAGTTTTCGGGTCGGAACACATGTCATTCAAATATAGGCCTGAACTGGAACACTCACCGGATGACAACTCCGTGCTGTTATCCAAACAAGAACAACCCGACCCTGGAGTACACAAACCGTACGAACCACATGGACTAGGTAAATCGCAAGTTTCACGAATAGCTACATAATCCAAAACCCAACTTGCCCCGGACCAATAATAGGCTTTGAGGTTCCCGTCCGGTTCTAACCGGACCATAAGGAGTCCATCAAGGGATCGTTGAAAGCTGTTAAAAGATTCAATATCGACTGGGGTTGTTCCATTTTGGTACATTCCCAACCATCCGTCCGGGTCAACTTGGACGTGAATCGGTCCATTACCTTCAATAATCTGAGCTTTGGCTTGTAAAGCTTTGTGCTTCCAATAAATTTGGTCGAAACCGGAATCAAATTTAGCATATAATCCGATGAAATTGTTACCTAAACGCATCGAATACAGACCATTTGAAGAAAGAAGGGTCATGGTAGAAGTGAAATTTTGAGTTTCGACAAGGGTATTAGTGGGAAAATCAAAACTTTGCCATAAAACAGTTGGGACGTTGACGTTGTTACTGTTGTCGAGGCCTTTTTGTATCTGAAGATTAGAGTTATTGAGGAGGACAAGTTTGTCACCTTGTGTTTCAGTTGACCAAAACATCCTTGTCCGAGGATCTGAAATCACCAGACTGCCATTGAAGAATACTTTCGTGCGGTCTGACCAACGAGATAAGGTAGTGGGGTTGGCGAGCCATAGGGGTTCACACGAAGGTACGTGGAGGACAGCCAGAATGAGTTGGGTTGAGTTGACTCGGAGGAAACCGAAAGAGAACTTGCTCGAGGAATCGTTAAGAAGAGGTTGGAAAAAGGGGATTGAGGGATTTGGGGTGGCTTCAAAGCCTTTGAGAAGCTCTTTGGCGGTGGCGGAGGCTCCGATGCATGGCCATATCAGAAATGAAGTGATGAGTAGAAAAAGCAGCTGAGCCAAAATTGGACGAGTCACCGAGTTGAATGATCTTTCCATTTTGAACGAAAAAGGAAGAGAAAGAGAGAGTGAGTGGGATTTTGGGTGGAAAACAGACATGAAAGGGCATTTTTATAGTTATTATAGAGTAGAGTCAGCAGGCATTATGGGGCAAATATCCCAAAAAAAACAAAAAAAATACAAAAATTATCGGAAAGGACAGGTTTCAAAAATATTGACCGGAAAGGGCAATTTCCCAAAAAGCGTCCACGTCGGTAGCGTTTTTGGGGAAAAGGCATAAAGGCGTCCACGGAGGAGGCGCTTTAATACGTCATTAAAGGCCTAAAGCGCTCCTCCGTGGACGCGCTTTAGGCCGCAACGGTCAAAAAAAAATGTGACCGTTGGACCCCAACGGTCAAAAAAGCAACGGGTAAAAAAAAAACTATAAATACCCCCCAACCCTTCATTTTTTTCACACTTCAATCCTTTCTCATTTTTCTCTCAATTTTCTCTCAATTTGCTCTCAATTTTCTCTCAAGTTTCTCTCAAAGCCCTTGAAATTTACGCTTAAATTTCGAAATAGTCTTCTACCATTTACGAAAAAGCCCTTTATAATTTTTTAATATATTTATTTTTTGGAAAATTAAAAAATCTTTATCGAGTACAATGGCGGAGATTTACATCGCTGAGCAAAGAATCACATTGGCGTCCAAAGAATTGAGAATGGTAAGTTTGAATTTTAATTTTCAATATTATTAAATTTTTTAATTATGCAATTTTAATTAATTTTGAATTTTATTATTTTTTAAACAAATCTGTAGATCGGGTGTTGCGGTGTTATATTCATAACATGCCCGGTCCCCATCACCATTGATCGAGAATTACTTGCGGGAAGCGGGTTTTGGCACGTGGCCCACGATAGGTCGGGGTTCAAGTTGGACCCGTTTTGATAAGCGTTGATAGAGAGGTGGAGACCGAGACGACACTTTCCATCCGCCATGCGGAGAGTGTAGCATCACCTTAGAAGATGTGCGATTCTGTTGGGATTACCGGTGGGCCGGTCGGTAGTCACCGGACCGTAACATCTCTCGATTGGATGGCCGTATGCTACGAGCTCACGGTGCCATCCGGATAAATTGCAAGGAGGTCGGATCGATATGGTTTGTTACGAGACACATTCCGCAGCCGAATGAAGATTCGATGAAGATGAAAGAATACGGTATGCACGGGCATACATACTTGAGATAATTGGAGGCTATCGATGTCGGACGTCTCTAGAAACCTCGTCCACGAGATGGCTCTTGAAACTTGTTGATTTCAGAGCAGCGGTGAATTCGGTTGGGGTCCGCCGTCTATCGAGGTTGTATCGGGAGATGTCTTGGGCGGCGGTGTCGGATAAAGCAAAAATCAAAGGTTGCCTATCACTCTGCGGTCATGGGCATGGTTTCGATTTCCATTTTACGTCCTCGACTCGACCGACCATATTCATTCCCATTGATAACGAGGTAAATTTAATATTATATTTTACAATTATGTCGTAGATTTATAGTATAATTGCATGCTAAGAGTTTATTTAATTAGGTGGAACCATCCAGAAGTCATGTTGGAATACGACTCGCTTGAGGATATCTGCTCCTATTGGAACAACGGTCGGAATCACAAGTAAGTGTTAATTTCGTTATTATAATTTAGTATTTATGTATATAACTAATATTTTGGTAATGTTAATATAGTTTCAATGGACACCGACGAGGATCCCGAATTGAGGCGATAATTCGAGGAGTTCCTCCAAAATCGAACATTGGCACGTTAAGGTCCCGCTAATCACCTACGCGACCGTGGAGATGCACCGGTCGGATCGGGTTCTGCGGCAATTTGGATGCCGACAACCGATTCCGTGGCTCTCGAGGTGCTCGATGATGAGCCTGATGTGGACTTCTGGCGAAGACACGGATTGGCCAATATTTTGGTCGAACATATCGAGAAGTGGGAGAACCCAGTATGACTTTTTACCTAACCGGAACCGATCGTAGTTCTGAGTTAAGCGTGCGTCTGGAGTACATGCCATGGTTTAGAATCCATGGCAAGTCATTATCTGTTGTCGGTGAAGAAGCGGCAACAAATTCGCGGCGAAGAGAACGTCGGGCCCTTTACATCCAAGGAGAAGGGTGATGAGGCGGGCCCGACAACGGCCCTACGATCACGGGCCCATCAACGGCGCTTTATCGATCACGGGCCCATCAACGGCGCTTATACAATCACCGGGCCCATCGATTCGGTGACAACACCGATAACACAGCGTCCACGATTTATGCGGTGCGTACCACCCCTTACATGTATCCTCCTAACCCATATATGTTTCCTTTTTCTAGTCCCCCAGTGTTGGAATCCATGGCGGGTTGAGTCCGTTCGACAACTCCTTTTAGCCACCGATCGTGAGGCCGACATCGGGTGTGGGATTAGAGGAGGTGCCGTCGGGAGCGATTTTTCTACTGACTCCTTCACCGTCACGGGATGCGATCACCCCGTGGTTTATGCAAACACCTCCGGTCATTATTTTATCAAGGTGGGTCATCATCGCAACACCGAACTGACCCACCTTGGGAGGATCGGATTCCCCCGAGGTTCCACAACCCCATGGGAAGCTAGAAGAAGGAGGAATCGGTAGCGTGCAGAATCACGCCGCCCTGTGGCACTTGGTTCCCACCGACATCCGCACTAAACCCTAAACCCCATAATTTGAGTAATTGTAAATTAATTTATAATTTGAGTTTAATTTTTTTGTAATTAAGGTTTAATTTTTGTAATTAAGTTGTAATATATTTAATAAAAATTGAGTTTGTTTTTTTATTTAATTTTTTAATTTATTTAATTTTAATAACTTTGACAAAATATGTTTGGTTTATTTTTTTTTTGTAATTAAGTTGTATTATTTTAATACAATTTGAGTTTTTTGTAATATAATTTTTTAATTTATTTAATTTTAATAACTTTGACAAAATAGGTTTGGTTTATTTTTTTTTGTAATTAAGTTGTAATATATTTAATACAATTTGAGTTTTTTTTGTAATATAATTTTTTATTTATTTAATTTTAATAACTTTGACAAAATAGGTTTGGTTTATTTTATTTTTTTGTAATTAAGTTGTAATATATTTAATACAATTTGAGTTTGTTTTTTTTGTAATTTAATTTTTTAATTTATTTAATTTTAATAACTTTGACAAAATATGTTTGATTTTTTTTGTAATTAAGTTGTAATATATTTAATACAATTTGAGTTTGTTTTTTTGTAATATAATTTTTTAATTTATTTAATTTTAATAACTTTGACAAAATATGTTTGGTTTATTTTTTTTGTAATTAAGTTGTATTATTTTAATACAATTTGAGTTTGTTTTTTTAATTTAATTTTTTAATTTATTTTATTTTAATAACTTTGACAAAATATGTTTGGTTTATTTTTTTTGTAATTAAGTTGTATTATTTTTAATACAATTTGAGTTTGTTTTTTAATTTAATTTTTTAATTTATTTAATTTTAATAACTTTGACAAAATATGTTTGATTTATTTTTTTTGTAATTAAGTTGTATTATTTTTAATACAATTTGAGTTTGTTTTTTTAATTTAATTTTTTAATTTATTTAATTTTAATAACTTTGACAAAATATGTTTGGTTTTTTTTTTTGTAATTAAGTTGTATTATTTTTAATACAATTTGAGTTTGTTTTTTTAATTTAATTTTTTAATTTAATTTTTTTGTAATTTAATTTTTTGTATTGATCTCGTACCACCTTAATATCGTTGTTTTATTATTTGTGTTTGTAATTTAATATTAATTATCTTATATTTAATAAATTTGAGTTATTGTACAAAAGTTCACCGCTTTTCCTCCAAAAAACAGACATTACATAGCCTTGAAAGAGACAAACAAGCTAAGAACACGGTCAACTAGTCCGATTTGGACACGAGCGAGATGTATGGCCGGGTTCCTACACCACCCGCATGCCGACTTTGGTTGGTCGGTTCTCGGATATCCATATTGTTGCGTATTCTAGTCGAGGAAGGTCGACCTTTTGGTTTCGTCTCAATTCTCTATCCAAGCAGCGACTTATACGGTGCAAGCGATCTGATGGTCACTTACGTTCATCCGGGATCGGTGGGAATACGTGTCTCCACACGTTGTACATGTTTTCTAATTTGTAGACTTCGTCGACATAGCTCGTGGGGTCAAGACGAAGATTATGACAAGCCGCAAGTACATGAGCACATGGGTAACGAAGTGCATCAAATATCCACATCGCATGTCCTATTTGTCAAGTGTACGATAATGCCCGCCAACAATACCTTGGCTCGGTCATCAAACTCCGTGACACGAAACCATAAGGTTGTCGCGATCGTGACAAATCAGACGATAGTGTTCGCCGTGCCTTCCCACGGTTAATTTCTTACAAGACCTTCGGGCTCCATACATGGCCTCCTTGCATACGCCCTCGATAACTCGGCCGCTCTCTTGGAAATAGTGTCGCTAAATGAAAATATGTCTCCATGAAACCGTAATCGGCAGATGTGGGTTCCTTTTAGCACGTAATTTATGCATTCGGCCGGGTTTGTGGTCATATGACCATATCGTGGCCGTCATCATATCTTGTGTCCACTGTTCAAAAGGAATATTGCATGTGTAGTCTGCGCCTTGGCGTTATCTTCGCATAAGCCGCCAACATCTCGTGAAAACGGTCTTTATTGATCTCGTACCGCCAATATCGTTGATATCGAATATTACATACCACTATTCAAATTGCGAATAAATCGAAAATTTCAAAAGAAATTATATTAATAGAAATTTCATACCCATATCGGTCACTTGCCGTTTCATCTTTTAGATCGGTGTTGCCCATAGTAGTTGGATGCCACATGCCTCGTGCAATATCGATGGTGTGTGCGATGCCACATGCTTCCTCGTCGTTCTATTGCCGCAAGTATTCAGGCCCCGATCGATATAACGATATGTCGGGTTGAGGGTAGACATGCCTCCTTAACCTAGATAGGAAGAAGTCCCGTCATCACCGACTTCGGTGTTATTTGCGAACGCAATCGGAAGGATTCTCCACAACCGTCTTGTGCCACGACTAGCAATAGCCGATGCGTATATCTACCATACATGAAGGTACGTCAATTTGTACCAATGGCTTGCAGTATGTAAAAGCATCTCGGCATTGCTTAAATGTCCAGAACAGGCGCTTGAACACTGCGCATCCACAGAGCAGACGATCATTGTAGTGCGCCAGTTCCGTTTCAATGTCTGTTGTGCTGCCTGGGACATATCTCTCCAACACCTTACACCATTGCCACACTTCATTATATGAAGCGTCCCACCGACGTGCAACTTTTCCACGCATTCGCTGGCTATCCAAGCCTTTCAGAAGAGGGCGTGTACCCCATTTGGCTACGAATATTGCCAATTAAGGTAAACCGTAGTTTTGGGATCGGCCTTCACCGTCGGGATTATTAAATCACCAACATGTCGAATCCATCCTCGGATGATCTTGTGTTACACCATCAACGAAGCACGTTAAATAATGCAACATTACATAATATTAGTGTTATTCAAATCATTGAACACATAGTGGTCTTGTCTGTAAGACATGTACGCGGACCTTTGTACTTCTTCACCTCCCACATCCCCGTCCTTTTCCTCAACGACGCCATGATTTTCCATGCACATGTGCCGTCTTGCACAAAGACACTTCGCCTCGTACCTATCGAGCTTTGATTTAACCATGGTGTAGTTAACCCGTTCACGATGTTGTATTGTTTCAATACACCAAGAAAAGTGTTCTTGTTGGAAAAGCGGTTACCAACTTCTAATTGGTCCGAATCCAACGAAGAATTTGTACGTCCACGCGTCCGGTGTGGTAGTTCAGAAACTCCAATGCATCATCTTGAGATAGATCGACATTATGCATGTGCTATTTGGAGGCGAGTATGCCCCGAATAGCGGATCTTCTTCTTCTTCTCGAATCGCCTCAACATCTTGGTACAATTGGAACGGGCTCCGTTCGGAAAATAGTCCAACTTCGCACTCGGCGTGCCCTCGCTCCCGAGGTGGATCCACATCGGATTCATCGTCCGATCCTCCATAACTCGCAACAAACGAGGGCCCTCATTGGTGGATGCCGTCGGTAATACATCATCCTCCTAAACATCTTTCGTAAAGATTCCAATCGTATGTGGATTGCCATCCACTAGAAGTTGATGACGCCCCAATGCGTATTTCGTCATCCGACGTCGATTGACGAATATGCATGTCCCATCCACCAACCGAAAGTGTCGTGCGGGGTTATGTTTTCCATACTACCACCGCACACGGGCACTTCGTGTTTTGCCTCCCACTTACAGAGTGTCGACACAGGGTCGTGTATTCCCTCGAACGATACTAGATGTTGAGGTCGCGCCGAGATCACTTGGAGATGAAAATTCTACATATAACTCGAGATAGGCGATCCACCGGCAAAATGAGTCTCCACCATTGCCTCAAGGCTCAGAGGACCTTTGATGTCGAATCGTCATATCTCACCGGATCGATCAAGCGCAAAATCTATACTTAATAGATCGAACTTTCATTGGCGTTGTTCAATATTTTACGCCTAATTCTTTTCATGAAGTTCCACCAAATCGACGTTTCGATTAAAACTCAATCGTCTTTGTGTTCTCGATAAGAAAATAACACCATTTTCGGTGTCACGCACTTCACCATCGTAGTAAATAACACTATTAATACGTTCACTCATTTTCGGTTTTTTTTTTCTTTTTGCTTGAATGCTTTCTGCCAACTGAGAATGCAATTTGGCTGATTTATAGCCTAATTTTGCCGCGGGCACTGTAGCAAAAGTGCGTCCACGTTGGAGCGCTTTTCACTGCTCCGGGTAATAGTGCACCCTGCTGGAAGCGTTTTTGGCCACGGTTTGTTCAGAAACGTCTCCTCAAAATAATTTTGCCGGAGACCACTGTAGCAAAAGCGCGTCCACGTGAGAGCGTTTTGGCCATTGTTTGTTCAAACGTCTCTCAAAATTATTTTGCGGAGACTCTTGTCCAAAAAATTAATTCATTTTTCACATTGCAAGTGGATAGGGAAAGATTAGCTTAAAAAAGCGCGTCCATGGGGGCGCTTTAGGCCAACTCATCAAAAGCGCCTGAAAGCGCTTTTTGAAGTTGGCCTAAAGCTCCCCATGGACGCTTTTAGTCGATTTCAAAAACGCTACCGACGTGGACGCGCTTTTTGGGAAATTGCCCTTCCGTCAATATTTTTGAAACACGTCCTTTCCGGTAATTTTTGTATTTTTTTGGTATTTTTGGGATATTTGCCCGGCATTATGAGCAAAAATATTTTTTGAGGAAATGTTTAAATAAATGATCTGAGCACACAGTAGTGATAATAAAGAAATAAAATCCACCGAAAGTACAAATAAAATGGCTTTTAGTTTGGTCGAAGTCTAGTATGTGCTGTTTGCAAGCTGCAAGTTGATCTTCACATTAATGCTCCTATTCTCATAAGATGAATTATTAAAATTTTAAATAAATGATTTTATGTTAAGCTTACCCTTTCTTTTCTTTTCAAGCTTGCTATCATCCTTAACCTACAATCCCTTCAAATAGCCTCAGAGTGAATGACACAGGAGTTCACAAACAATTAAATAAATATCATATTAAATGATTAGATAAGGATAATGGTTGGTTGGAGTTAGGCTGTCGCCTCAATAAATTTAGAATTTGGTTGAAAAAGGGAAGTCAAAACTGAAATTCACGTCGTCAAAAGAATCAAACTCTTTTGCCTCTCAAGTCTCAACCCCCCCCCCCCCCATTGCTTTTCATTTTCTGCTGCTATTAATTTAACTTTTCTATCCCCAACTGTTTATCAATTATCAAAGCTTTCGCTTATACTAAAACCTGGAATAAAACTTAAAGTTATTTGGGAGCATTTATTCAAACTTGGGCAATTCACATGCATCCCCATTTCCTAGCAATAAATACAAAAACGTGAATGGTGACTGACTTTTGAGTGGGAAAATCAAGAAACCTCAACTCATTTGACAATAGGAGAAGGTTGTTGGGCAAATAACCAATTTTCCTGGCCTTCTATAGAAACCAAACCATCATGTTGGTTGACATTTGGTATTATTCAAAGACCAAATTACTAACTATGGCAATACTTACCCCCATACTGCATTACTCTCTAGTTTAAACGCCACAAAACAAATCTCCCAATGGCTTTGACTTTTAACCTTTCATGTTTAAGCCATGTTCCTCTTCTATTCCAATATTTTGCTGAGGAAAGTGGAAACCACTTTTTTCCTCTCATATCCTTTTTCTTCATTGAAAACACTGATGTCTTCCCCTCCAAAGAAGAGGGGTTCATCATGGTCCCAAAACCCTTTTGCTTATCTATTTGGGTTCTAACTTACTTCAAAAGTTCAGTTCTATATCAGTATTTAAAAGGTATAATATTGTAGCATTAAGAGTAATATACACTTTGTGCTATTTGAATTTGAAAGTGAGCATAGAAGAACAATGGAATATGACTTTAGCTTTATATTTATACATAGTTTAATTCAATCCAAAATTTAAATTAGAGAAAGGGATTAAATTAAACAAATTAAAACCAAATTACGGATTAAGATATAAACATTAATGCAGGAAGGGCATAATCATCAACATTTAAAATGAAAAGGATTAAAAATTATTCCCAAAATCAAAATCAATCCTCCCAAGTAAAAGTCATATATGATATATATAAATGGTTAAAAAGAAGTTAATTCTGTGACTACTAGGGTATAAGCTCAACTACCAAATAATTATTAAAATCATTCTTTTACTTAATTATTGTGAAGTTACACTTAAATGCCCATCTTTAAAATTACTTATTTATGTCTTGATAAACGATGAAAGATAAGAAAGAGATCTTGATCTTATTTTTCCGGTTTATATGTAAAACAGCTAAAAATAAATTAAGTCAAATTTATTATCAATTAAGTCTTTATCGTTAATAAAAAATCAATTAAACTCCTCTATTAATAGTTTTTGTTATTCACCATATTCATCGCTACAAAACTTATAAATATTATAAAATCTAATGAATCTAATAAATTTTAATAAAAAATATTTAAAATTTTATAAAACATATAAAAAAATCACAAAAAATTTATTACCAATTATTAAAAATATTAAAATTGATATAAACTTATAAAAATTATAAAAAAAATCATAAAAGCTAGAATTGGGCCAGATCAGTCGGTCAAACCAGTTAGTCCAAAATGGAAAGATGCTAGTTCGGAGAAAGCCATTGCTACAAGTCTCAAGGCCTAATTTCAAGCCGATGGACATAATTGGTTTAATTTCCCTCAATGCCCAATCACAAGATCCAAATACAAGCAATTGAAGTCAAAACTCAATTTTTTTTGTTCAAGACTTTATCACTAAGAAATTTTGAGAAGAAAAGTTGAAGATTCAAGACGATAAACTTTGGAGTTCAATACAAAGAGAGGATGAATTAGAATGGACCAATTTTGTTCATGAACTTAAATTTTTAATCTATGATGACAATCCAGTGTAGAATATGTTAACAAGCTTAGGCATTACAATTCAAGGACCCCAATCAAGCCCACACTCTTAACCATGTTATAATTAGTTCACTTGTGGTGCATTTTTTGAAGGCATCTAGACATTTTCGGGTCAATGTGTCTCCACATCAATCGGATATTTGTCTCTTAGCTTCGTAATGGACTTTGAATCACTCGATTTCGAGTTTCGGAACTCAAGTTATGACCGTATTAGTGAAAACGTGCAAGCAAAATTGTTTGACAGGATTACTATGAAAATTATGAGTTTCGGGCTTTTAATTCGAGTTTAAATCATATTGGGTCCGATTTTTAGGCTTAATTTTATTATATATGAGCCCAATATTGTATTTATTAGCTCTTATTATTTTATTATTTATTTATTTAGAATCTTAGATATATTGTTTAGGGTTTTGTGTCAACAACAATGTTTAGTTTAAAACTACTTTTTGTTTAAATTAATTAGAGTTTCAGTAGACCTGAGAGTTTTATGTACTTAGCTAACCCATATAAAGATTATATAAAATTCATCAAATTCGTTCAACAAATTCTTTTTTGAGTTAATAAAATTCTCTTTGAGTTTTCTTATTAGATTGTAGGGATTATCTTCAAGCTTTTTCTTATCGAGTTTTTTTTTTCTTGGAGGGAAAATTAGAGTCGTTTGAAGAGGGTTATGGATTCATCTGGTTTCTAAAGCTTTTTAGGACTTCTACACGCTACTTTCCATCTTTTCCATTTATCTAGTTTTGTTTCTTTGTTATTTTGTTATGTTCTTGTTTAATTGTTTCTTATCTTTAAGTTGGATTTCCTTGTTTTGTTTTGTTTTTTTTAATTATCTGTTTCAATTGTTTTTTTTTTTAATTCTTAGATATGAATTGGATTTGTTTACGTTTCAGGTTATGTTTAACTATAAATTTCCCTTAATTCATTTAGAGCCCTAGACCAAATTTGCGACTTGGACAAACTTATGATATTGTTTTGCGTGCGTCCTTATTAGCCATTAGATTGGTTGACTTGAGAGTTGAGTGATTGAACTGATTTTTTTTTTTTTAGTTTTTAAAATATATTTTTTTATTTTTTAATATTTTATTTAATTAAATTGGATCGATTAGTTGAACTAACAAACCAATGGCCAAACCATCTGTTTGTCAGTTCGATCGGTTTATCTAGTTTAATTAAATAAAATAAAAAAAATTGATTCAACCGCTCGACTCCCAGGTTAACCGATCTAATGCTTTCTTCAGATTGGTACCCATGTCGATTTCGTCTAATTGGTCCGACCGACTGATTCGATCTAGTTCATGTTTTTATGATTTTTTTATAATTTTATATCAATTTTAATATTTTTAATAATTTTTTATTTTTTATTATAATTTTTTAAGAATTTAAATATGTTTTATTAATTTTATAAAGTTTCTATAATTCACTAAAATCTTTCAGATTTATTATAGAGTTAATCATATGCTGGGCCAATAAACTCGTTTTTTAGACTTGAGTACAATTTAAAAAATGGACTAAAAATTTTATTTAAGCCCAATGAATATTACAGATTCTAAACCCAAGTATGACCTAACCCGTATTAAATTTTTTAAGCATCTCATTAACAACCCTCAAAGTATATATTTATTTCTATTCTGTAAATCAATTTCTTAAGCAAGGGAACTTGCTTCAGCTTCGGCTCCATCTCCTGGGGTTTCTAATTCTAACCCAAAAACTTTTTCATTCTTATGAATATATTTATTTCTATTTTGTAAATCAACAAGGAAATTTTAAAAATTATATATAAACTATTACAAATGTATTACTTTATAAATTATACCTCAAAGTATATGCAAATACATATGATTTCACAAACTCAGATTTAAAAAACAAAATAAAAAGCAAATTTCAAAAATTTTATATATTTTCTTTTACAAAAGAGAAGTTGCAAATGCTAATATTCCAAAGTCAACATTTATTAAACAGCGCTGGTTCTGTTTTCTTCTTTTCAACGATTACATTTCAAAGTTCCTATTCATGGTTGAATAAAAAAAACCAGCAACAACAGACAAATGCTGCGGAAACCATAAAGAAAATAAACCACAGATCTCGAAAATTGGAGACATATAGAGAGAAAGGAACCTCGAGAACGAAGAAACCAACAGAGCCCAACAAAGGCAGAGGATACAAAAGGAGGTTGATGTATAGGATAGTTGTTCTTTGGCAAGCTTCGAGTCTTTTACAGTCCTTTTTTGCAAACATCACCACCTCTGAATCCGGATCTTTTAGAAACAAACGTAGAAACACAAGAATATGTCCAATTAGCACATTACACTAAGGTAGCGTTAAGGAACTCTAATTTTTAATCAAACACATGAAAATGTAATCAAATGTTTACGAATTTGAAATTTAATATAAAATCATATAAGAAAAGAGATATAAAATCCAAATTTTCAAATTCATATTGGCCAAAAAAAAAAAAAAATCCCCGAAATTTCTTGATTTCATGAGAAACATATTTAATAAGGTGAATGCATACCATAAGGGTTCCAAGTGAAAGCACCTTTATAGCGCTGTCCATCGACTTCTATGTCAAGCCTAATGGGTATTAAATTTTCAGCTGTCGGCCTTCAATTTTTGGATCAAAATTAGATAATCAAGCTTTTAATCCTAACAAAATGACTCAAATCCTAAATAAAAAGAAGATTTAAGAATGAGGAGCTTACATCCTGAACTCTAGAGGGGCTTTCCATGAAGCTGACGCTGGCGGTTTCATATTGATTCACGTAACACTAACTTCCCCTCCCTAATTCTCAACCACCATAAACAGATATATTACAGATTTTGAGACACTAAACCTAGGCTAGGCCATATCCAGAAGAACCCTAATTTTTGTTGTTAGCCTCTTTTGAGCTCATAAATCCAATTCACACAGGATTTGATTTTTGAACCATATTAGCATGGATCTCAATTTATGGCCCAAACCACAATAACGATTAAAAGGAGGCTTATATAAAAAATATACCCTAAAATTCAATAACAATTTAAAATTAAGCCCCTTATCTTTTTATCATCTATCTACACCATATCTACTATATATTAAGGGGCTGACTGAATTAGTATCACCCACCAATCCGATCTCAACTCAATTAAGAAATTACCAAATACTAGATCATTTTACAAAATAAGAAACATGCTATGAAGGGGTTATTTATTATAGATATTTTTATATAAAATCTAGAAAAATATACATATAATAGGATTTGAACTCAAGATACAATGATCTTTTGTGAGACGATTTTTTTCACACACATTGTGTGTGCGCGCCATAATCTAGTTATAATAAAATCTTTAACTGAGTTAGTATCACCATCAACCAAGTCAAACTGAATCAAGAAATCACCAAAAACCCATTATTCTTATAAAGTTCTATTATTATAAGGGCGTCTTTGTATTTTTATATTTTTATAAAAGAGTTAATGTATATTTTAGCCCCTGAACTTGGCAATTTCTACCTAATTGGTACCTTGCACCTAACTAGTACCTAAACGTGGAAACCGTTAATCAAGTTGGTATTTTTTTAGGTACCTGGCTAACACTGTTAAATTTTATGTTGGCAGACAATAGAACATTGACACATGTCCTAAAAATTAGGAAAAAAAAAGTGTTAATATATACTTTAGCCTTTGAAGTTTGAACTTGGCAACTTGTACGTAACTCGTGAGTAAACTTTTTTGGGACCTAACTAGTACATGAACTTGGAAACCATTAACTAGTACTTGGCCGATGCCACTAAATATTATGCTAACAGCTAATAGTTCTTGAAAATATTATTGTTTATAAACAGCATAAACTGCCTAATATAATTGATTCTCATAACATCTAACATACTGTTGAGAAGAAAAAGAAAAGAAAGAATTAGAAATGCATTTATACGTATTATGTCTATTTACCAGCCACTCCTTTCTTCTTTGGCTTCGAGAGCATCCACGTCCTCATTAGATAAAAGGTCAAGAACAGGTTTATAATAATCCCACTCCTTTCTTTTCCTGATGCAACAGAAAGCAAAAGGCAAACCATAAGTATTTTCTTCTTTTGAAGTTTCCTAACGAAGTAACAGAGCAAACAGATTAGTGACCAAGCAAAATGGGTGTAAACATACAGAGCACATAAATTAAAAAGCAACATGAAAATGTAATAATTGCTAGTTAGAAATATGCAGTAATATTAAATAGGAAAACTTAACAAGTGCATGAAAAGGGACACCAAAACCACTAAACCATTTACACAAAGTGAAGCTACATCAATGCTTTCAAACTGACAAAAGATTTCAATGATTTGATTCAGAATTAGCTCTATCTCTCTTATCAATAGGACTTCTTACTAGTGTTGTTTCTATCCACTGGACAAAACCAAGAAATAACACTTCACACACAAAATTATAGAAGATCCTCTTTTAGATAAAACAATTCCATCAAATTGAGTATAACTGTATGCGTGATAGCATCTACTATACCAGGAATATCAATGAAGCCAATTATTGCAATTGCTTAAGATACCTTTTTTTAGTTTAGCCTCTAGTTAGCCTTTCTTTTGTATAGGTTATGTATTCCAATTCCTTTTTAATATGGAATACAAAAAATAGTGCACAAAGAATGAAATTCTCCCAATGGCCCTATCATAGATAAATAAGAAAAAAAAATCTCCAAATCAAATCCATTACATTTTCTTCATTTACTTAACCTTAACTCAAGTGAAAAGGGGGCAAAACCCTTGTTTTTTGCTAATTTAGTCAAAATCAAGTCTGACTATAATAATATTTTACGAAAAGCAATTCATGTATTTTCAAACCAACCCATGTCCTATCTATTATTTGATTGAGTAATCCTTTTTATTGTAATGGGTGAAGGGTCAAATGTTTTGGTAATTCCTCATGGGCGGATGAACCAAGATAATTTAAAATCAGAGTTCTAGATTTTTGTTAATCCCTCGCTGAAATAATATCTAGAGGTTTGCAGCGATAACTAGCTAAATCTACAGTACACCCATTAACTAGTGTCTTCTGCCAAGGATTTAATTGAAATGCTTTATCCCTAGGAGATATGATATATAATGGAAGACTTAGTTTGACAGTTTTGACAAGGTGGATGTCTTTTAAATCTTTTAATAATTTCAAGAACCTTAAAGGAAATGCACTGCGTAAGCATGAGTGTACAACTCAGTAGAGAGATGAAGTTGAGAAAAAGTTATGTTCCATTGAATCAAGATAATTTTGGATCAGAGTTCTACATTTATTTCTAAACCAATCCTTTTCCTATCCGTTAAATGTTCGGCCTGAGTCACAGAATAATTTCACTTAGACATGGAGCTGTCGAGCAATTTATAAATTATGACAGCAGAACTTTGGGTTTGGCAGCCTAAAATTGAATCTGGATATGGATTTAAACTTTATAAACTTCGATTCTTTTGATTTAAAATTTATGAATTAGAATTTCTCAGTTTTAATGAATCTAGATTTAAGTTCAATCAATATTTCAACTACTCTTAAATTTGTGATGTTTTCTAAATTCTAATATGGAAACAAGTAAAGAGTCCTGCTTGTGTCTTTTAAAAGTACTTGATACAATAAGTATTTTGAAATCTTAGATGGACCTTTTAAATTTGACCCAAACCTACATAAAACCATTTCTGAACAAAGCATTTGGATTTTGAAATCCAAATCCCAACCCATAAAATACAAGTTTCTAAATGGACCATAACAATTTTTCAAGGTTCAATAGGGAAAATTATTCAGCATGAGATTTACACAGAGAGCGTACCGGACAACACTTGATCTGAAACTGAATAACTTCATCAAGTCCAGTGCAGCACCACTAGCTTTACTGTGAGAGGGAAAACAGAAAGCAATGTCATCACTACATAGAACATTGAGGTCTGTCATGCTTGGACAAAACCAATGTAGCCAAGAAAGAATTGGGGGGTGGCAGGAGGTGAAAAAAGCTGAATTACCAAACCATTCGGATAAGAAAAAAAAATCCCTCCTATTTCTGACCATATTACAAGGAAACAACACAAAAACCTGGGAGTGAAATGTTCAGCAGCCCGACGACCCTTTTGGCTTATTTTGTTCTCCCTTGCTGTAGTTACATTTTGAATTGCAATCTAAAAAACACAACATTACAGCGATATAATAACAACCATGCCATATATGCATCAATGGCTAAGATTAAGTAGAAACACATGATAACTACCTCATAAAGTTGCTCCCTGATTGCAAAGGCAATTGCAGGCTGCATAGAGTAAAGAAATCATATAAGAGGATATGTTTTAAAGGCACAAAAACAAAATGAAACAGGCTTGAAATAGAAATACTGTACTCTGTTATCTGTTTCTCATCATGTTCAGGTAGGATGAATGTTTTACAAGTATGCTTCTAAAATGAATTGCTTACCTCAACTTCAGGGTCTTCAATGCCTAAATCTTTGCAGAGAGTTCTAGCAAATTCTTCAGGATCACTATCAAAGTTGTTCAAGTCCTATAACAAATAAAGATAACAGCATTCAAGCATCTCATTGAGAAATAATTGCATAGCTCATAAAAGATAAATGATGAACAAGCATGAGAAAACACAAGAACATGCATATGATAATGATATTATACAAATTCATTTTCCAATTCTTACCCATAAAAACTGATCCCTGATAACTGTATGATTGACTTGAAGATCAAGCTGATGAAGTCCATGTGATGGATAAGTAGGTGTTAGAAAATCATTAAAGGAAAATGGTGATATTTATATAAATGTTGTTAGTACTTTATTTATGAAAGACACCTTAATTGGAATGATCTTGTCACCAACATACATGTCTTGACCTTCATATGATCGAAAGGTGGCAAGCTGTGACTGAAGATAACATGCAAAGTGAAGAATAGGAGAATGATAAGTACAACTAAAAATCAGCTTTAAAAGTGTCAATTTCTTTTCTTTTCATTTTGTTGAACATTGAAATGAGAGAAAAGAAAACAGTTAAGATGACCTGAATGGATTGAACAATTTGCGGAAGGAAACCAGGGGCAAGCTTCAAGTCTTTTACAGTCCTTTTTGCAAACATCACCACCTCTGAATCCGGATCTTTTAGAACAAATATACAAACAAAAGAATATGTGTGATTAGCAAATTACACTAAGGTAGCGTTAAAGAACTCCAATTTTTAAATAATAAATCTGAATTCCAGAAATAGTATAATCGTGCAATCAAACACATGAAAATGTAATCATATATTTACAAATTTGAAATTTAATATAAGATCATATAACAAAAGAGATCTAAAATCCAAATTTTCAAATTCATATTGGCCAAAAAAAATTCCCCGAAATTTCTTGATTTCATGAGAAACATATTTAATAAGGTGAATGCATACCATAAGGGTTCCAAGTGAAAGCATCTTTATAGCGCTGTCCATCGACTTCTATGTCAAGCCTAATGGGTATTAAATTTTCAGCTGTCGGCCTTCAATTTTTGGATCAAAATTAGATAATCAAGCTTTTAATCCTAACAAAATGACACAAATCCTAAATAAAAAGTAAGATTTAAGGTATGAGGAGCTTACATCCTGAACTTTAGAGGGGCTTTCCATGAAGCTGACGCCGGCGATTTCATATTGATTCACCTAACACAAACTTTCCCTCCCTAATTTTCAACCACCATAAACAGACATATTAAAGATTCTGAGACTCTAAACGATTGCATTCACGCAAAATCTGTCAAAGTTTCTCTTAATGGTTGAATAAAAAAAAACCAGCAACAACAGAAAAATGCCGCGAAACCATGTAGAAAATAAATCCACAGATCTCGAAAATTGGAGACATATAGAGAAAGGAACCTCGAACGATCAGATAAAGTGAACTAAGAAACCAACAGAACCCGGACTTCATGCTATTTACATACACACAAACAAAATACAACAAAGGCAAAGGATGTAGCAGTTTCAGCGTATTTTCTCACCTACCAAACAGCTCCACCAGCAAATCACCTAAAAGAACTCGAAGCTGCAAAAATAGAGTGCCAATGGAACGATGATGGTGGTGGCCGGTGGAGAAATTTGTGGTATTTTCTCTGTTACTGTTAGGGGTTTAGAAATTGTTGGAGTGAGTCGAGTGGAGACTTTATTAGTTTTTTAAAATTTTATTTGATGTTTGCAAATCATCATTAACAAAATCAATTAATTATTTAAAAGGAGAATAAATAAATAAATAAATTTAGTTAATATTAATATTATAGCAACAAATCCGCTAAGAGATAATTTTTTCGATAATTTATTTAATTAATTTTATGTTTTGAAATTTAGATGTTCAATAATGAAAAATAATTTAAAATTTTGGAAAGGGGTAATATGTATAATTTGAAATTTTTAATTTATTATTTTAGTTTATATCATTTTTTAAGTAACCTATTAGTTGGGTAACCACAATAAAATTGTAAATATAATGTGGCGTGTCTAGTTAACTAATCTTAAGATATTTAGGTGAATAAAATGAAGCACTTTAAAAATTAGGTAACTGAAATTGTTTAAAAATTAAGTGACGAAATTGTAAAATTTTATTTTGAGTAACCAAAATAGAAACACCTTAAAATTAGATGACTAACTAAGTAGTTTGCCTTTTTGTAAAAAGGTGTTGTGGTTCATTTATTTACATTTCAACTTTATTTGCTTGCTTAATATAATAACATGGGTATAAGTTTATTCAGTACATCATTACTAAAATGAATGTAAAAACATCATTGCTCTAAAATGGTTGGTTTTAATTTTTTGGGTTAATGATAAATTTAGTCAATAATATTTGTATGTTTTGTCAAAATAATATTAATTGTATTTTTTAGTCTTTTTTATCATCAATCTTTATTCTTTTTTCATTTCACTTTTTCTAATAAATTTAATAAATAAATTTAAGGTTTCAAATTTTCTTTTCTTTGAAAAAGTTTCAATCTTTCATATGTTTGTTTACTAATAAATTTTTCTATTAAGTTAATTTTTTTAATAATTAGGTTTATTTTATTTAAATTCAGATTTATTTTTTAATTTAATGTATTATTTATTTATTTTATTATTTTTTACATATAATTATAAATTATATCTCATTAAAAATATTTCACATATGAAATTTCACATTATCCCCATTAACACTTTTTAATGATATTTTCATTAAATCTATTAGAAAAATAGTTTGAAAAAAAACAAAGGTTAATAGTTAAAAAAGGCTCAAAATTAAAATCATTTTGACAAAACATGCAAACGTTAAAGGTTAAATTTATCATTAAGCCAATTTTATTAGCAAAAATGTTTAAACAAATAAACTAAGAGTTACTTCATGAATTGTTAATTTCCCCTAATGAGAAAAAAAGACTCAAATACTTTTATCATGATTTGTTAAAAAAAGTTTATTTTATATATATATATATATATATTTGAGTAATGTCACTCTTGAAAACATAAAAATTGGAAGAAGGGAAAAGCTGGTATAAAAAGTTTAGCATGTCAACAAGTGTAAAATTTGTTATCCAAGTTAGGGAAAGATCACTTAACTGGTGCAATACATATTGAAATCGAACTAGAAAGAAATATATTCGAACACATACATATGCCTCTGGATATTAGTTATGAAAAAATGCAAATGAAATTATCTCAAAATTCATGGTACAGCGGAAGAGACATGGCTATAATGATTGATGAAAGGTATGATTGGCCTTAAGACCAGACCGACACTCTTTACTTCCTACATAACGTGCAAGATATCTGTAGGGGCAGAAAAAATTGCTGAAATCACCAATGTTGTTGGAGATCCTTCGTAATCGATTAACCCCTCTTGACGTTGTTCGTTGCAGCTACGCCAACCTGCATCGATAGGAGATATGCTACGAGGGTTTTAACACCAAGTCACAAATGCACCGGCATACAGCAAAACGGCCATTCATCAAATTTCTATAAGAACTACACCACTTCCTGAGGCTGCTGAATTCACGATGTTATTTTTGGGAATATCATATAGATGTGTTCGAGACGTGTATGCTGAATTATTTACTTCAGGAAGAATGAAGTCTGGATAATAAGGTAAGTTCTGTGCCGAATTGTCCAAGTATCTTCAGATTAGAATTTCGACATCTATCTAACTTTGGTCTGCAACCAAATAACAAGCTATTTAAAATGAGTTTACAAGAACATATATGCCAACAGATGAGGCAAACCCTGCACCGATTATGTTGTCAATCAATGTCGTTCTCTGACTGGATGTCGCATGCCAACTGCTAAGAATATGGCAACAAGTTGAATGGATGTATAAGACTTCCAACTCAACACACACCGGTGAGTGTAAAACCTGCAATTTCAAGTGAAACCCATCATATAGGACAGCAACAGAAAATTTCAGTTCACCAGGGTTTGCTTATAATTGAAATTACCAATAGAAAGGAGCAGAAACCTGTAATGATATAATATTAGATAAAGAAAAACGGCACTCAATTAGTATGCTCATTGTAAATGCCTAAATTTACACGGGCCCATCAAGAATAAACCAAGAAATGAAATAAAATAATAACCTAGTCCAAATTTTTAAAAGCTCAAAATACTAAAAAAACCTTAGGCGGCCCGTTGGCCTAAACTTAAACTAAGTTTTCAGAAAAATTGAAAACCCTATCCTCCATGCGCCGCACCCCCCTCCATGTGCCTCCACAACACACACGCCGCCCGAGGTCTGCTGCCTTGCATCAAAACGATAGGAGCCTCTTCTCCCTTCCGTTGACTCCACCACCTGTAAGAAAAGAGCAAAAAAGGGATAGAGACTGTTGAACCATTTTTTCCGTTTGAAAAACGGGCCGACTTTAAAAAGGAAAATGGAGTCGCCACCAATCTTTTTTTAGAAGTGCGATTGGATCACTTTAGAAAATATTTTGGTCTACGAATTTTAAGAAAACGGGCTCGGGAGTCGGTTACGCACGAGGAAGGATTAGCACCCTTGCAACGCCCAAAATTGGTACCGTATTGATTGATTAATGTCCTTAACACCGCTTTTAAAATATGAATCTTTAAAAATGTTTGGATAACTCGCATTGGATATCAAAACTCTCTTGTTCCAAAAAGTTAAAATACCACATCCAGCACGATAGGACACGATGTTTCAAACTATCGATACCAAGATCATTTCATGATTTTCAAAATTCATGTATTGCAATTTGAAAAGGGTATTTCACTATTTGGCCAAACTAAAAACCGAAACCCAGCACGATTGGGCACGATTCCTTGAATTTCCAATCATGAAATATTGCCTTATTTAAGAAAATACGATAAAGAATCTTCAAAGGATATTTAGTTGTTTGGAGGAATAGAAAATCGAGACCCAGCACGATTGAGCACGAATCTCTCGAACTTCCAAACACGAAACATGGCCTTATTTTCAAAAAACACGATTAAAATCTTTAAAGGATATTTAGTGATCTAGACGAACAAAAAATCAAAACACAGCACGATTGGGCGCCATTTCTCGAACTTCCCAACACGAAATATTACCTTTATGAAACCTTTTTTTTTATGAATTTGGGTAAAAAAAGTAAAAAGATTAAGATATAATTCAAAATCATCGATCTACATGAAATGATAAGAACAAAAATACATGAATCATAATAGTAAAATAACGAAATAAAATAGTAGAAATAATAAAGGTAATATAAATAATGAAAGTAGCAATATTAATGTTGACAAAAAAATAAAAACAATAATAGTCATCGTAATAAAATGAAAATAATAGGTATAACAATAAAACGATAAGTACATATGAATGCATAAAATTGAAATACTAAATATTTAAAATATCTATAAATAGAAATAGGCACAAAAATATAGTTTCAAATTAATAATAGATATATATAATAAATATAATAATAAAATAATAGTAGCCATATAGAAAACCAGAAATAAAAATAATATATTTAATAGTATGTAATAAATAAAATATAAAAGTAATAAAAGTAATAAGTAAAAATATTAATAATAAAATAATGTAACAATAAATATAATAGTAAGTATAGTATAGTAATAATAATATATATGTAAAATAATAGTAAGGGAAAAAATAAACAAAATGAAATATTAACAATAATAATAGCAGAAAGAATATGACTATAATAATAGTATATATAAAAGTAATAAAATATTAAAAAATAATTAAATTAATGGTAAAAATAGCCAAAATAAACGAAAAGGGACTAAATCGGATAAAAAATAGAAGCATGGGGCCAAATTTAAAACGAAAAAAGATAAAAGGGCTAAATTATAATGCGCTCGCAACCTAGAGGGACCAAAACAGCAATAAACCTTCCCTCTGAAACGCAGCGATCGACTGAGGATCAAATTGAAACGAGGAGAGAACTTTTGGGCCAAATTGAAGATAAAATAAAAAAACTGCTTGGGAACCTCAAAAAAGCGGAGGGGCTAAATGCGCAATTAGCCCCTCCCTCAGAAACACGCGGATCCTCCCCTGCGTGGTTCGAGTCACGGGTCGGCCTCTCAAAACGGCACCGTTTTGATGCTTGGGGAGGCCGAATGAAACGACGCCGTTTTGAAAGCTCTATATGAGCTAAATTTTTTTAAAATTTTCATTTGAAAACTATTTTGAAAAAAAAAAAAAAAAAGTTAGGGTTCCCTTTTCCTCTGCAGCCCCCGGTCCGGCGAAGCTCCATCTCCGGCGCCGCCACTCGCCATCGTCACCGACCACCTCGCGAACCCCCAAAATAGGTAAGAAAATCCTCTCTTTTTTAAAAAAAGTGTATTTATATATATTCCGAAAATATAAACAAAATCTATATATGCACAATCCAAATTTCGAAAAGGAGAGGAATGCAAAAATAAATAAAAGAAAATGATTAAACCTTGTGGATTTGGCTTTTCTTATTCACTGTTAAAGAAATCTGTATTCTCTCTGCCTTTACGAGTGTGTATTCTTGCTGTGAAAAAAAAAACCTGTAAAAAACCAAGCCCCCCATTACAAATGATTTCTTTCGGCTTTTATAGCCTTTTGGGAAAAAAATAAAAACAAAAACTCTAGATTCAAGATCTGTTGAGTTGTTTCTTTTCCCTCTTTTCCGCAGGTATGGCGACGTGGGTGTAACTCGGGCGTTGGAGGTGCGTCTGATCTGAGGAGTGTGTGTGTGGGGGGGCTTTCTTGGGCTGGGGGCAAAGTCGCTAGGGTTTCGATAATTTTAGATTTTGGGCTTCTTGTGTTAGGTTTTTTAGTGTTTGGGCTTATTGGGCTGCTATTAGACTGTTTGATTTTTGGACTTTGTGTTTTGTTTTTTTTTGTTAATGAGCTTGGTTGAGGTCAAAAAAATTGGGCCTTACAGCACAAAAGCAAACCAAAGTAAACCCAAAAAATAAAAAAACAGTCCAGGTCATTTACAATAAAGCTCAACAGCCCAAATCTAAACCCTAATCCAAATCTTTAGCCCAAAACCTAAAAAACAGAAAATTACAATAAAGCCATTCGAATTGGGTACCCTAAGCAGTAGGGTGACAGATCAAAGACGATGAGCCTTAACTCCCTAAGCAGTAGGGTAACAGGCCGAAAATTACAGATCTTAATTCCCTAAGCAGTAGGGTGACAGATCGAAGACGATGAGCCTTAACCCCCTAAGCAGTAGGGTAACAGGCCGAAAATTATAGATCTTAATTCCCTAAGCAGTAGGGTAACAGGCTGAAGATTACAAATCTTCTCCCACTGAGCAGGAGTGGAACGGATCGAAAACAATGAGCCTTAATTCCCTAAGCAGTAGGGTAACAGTCTGAAGATTACAGATCTTCTCCCACTACGTTGAGCCTTAATTCCCTAAGCAGTAGGGTAGCAGGCTGAAGATTACAGATCTTCTTCCACTGAGCAGGAGTGGAAGGGATCGAAAACAATGAGCCTTAATTCCCTAAGCAGTAGGTTAACAGGCTGAAGATTACAGATCTTCTCCCACTGAGTAGGAGTGGAACGGATCGAAGATAATGAGTCTTAATTCACTAAGCAATAGGGTAACAGGCTGAAGATTACAAATCTTCTCCCACTGAGCAGGAGTGGAACGGATCGAAGACAATAAGCCTTAATTCCCTAAGCAGTAGGGTTACAGGCTGAAGATTGCAGGTCTTATCCCACTGAGCAGTAGAGGAGCAAATCGAGGGAGAGATGCAGTGGGTTAAAGCGAGGCTACCTGAAGAAAGGAAGCATCAAGAAACTAGGGTTCAACAAGACCGGGCAAAGTTGGCTCTTTTAGAATCTTTGCTTCGTTTCTGTTACACGAGAACAAGCAAAGAGGGGCAGGTGTATGACCCAATTTTAGCCCGAGGCTGACGTCAATATCAAAGAAATAATAAAACAAAAACAGATTTGAATTAAAAACCCAAATAGCTAACACAGGCCCAAACCTTTAAACAATGCCCACTAAGCCCAAATCACTAGAGCCAAAATAGAAAACAAGAGAAACTCTAGCTTTGGTTGGCGCCGTAACCCCCAAAGTAACCTCCACATCGTGCGTACGCCCACCACGGAGCCACGTCCGCCACGCCCGTGTGAAGAGTCCCTCTCCATCACGAACCTACGAAATAGGGACATCAAGTGTAAAGAAAAGGCTATAAAGGCCAAATCGAGATAATGTAAAAAGGGGGGTTTTTTTTACGATTTACAAAAGACACAAAGGCATATATTAGTTTTTTCACAGCTACAGAATCAAAAACAAAGAAAAGGTTTCTCTTTTATTTTTGTTTTATTTTTGAATCTTTAGGTTCTTTTTTGTTTATTTCTTTTATTTTTCCGTCTGTATTTTAAAATACAAAAGTTTTAAATAAAAAAAGGCGGCGGTTTGGTGACGGTTGAGTCAAGAGGGTTGGCGGATTACGCCTGGGGAGAGCATTTGAGTTCCCTCCTCTGCTGTAAATGAAGGAATGAAGTTGTTTTTAAATTTTCTTTAATTTTTATATGGCCACTAAATGGCGTCGTTTAGGGCTAAGCTTAATAGCCTCAAAACGGTGCCGTTTCACCCTAGGACCCGTGCACAGTTGACCCGACCCGACAGGGTCCGCGCGTTTTTGTTAGGGAGGGGCTAATTGCGTATTTAGCCCCTCCGCTTTTTCATGGTTTTATAATCTATTTTTTTTATTCCCGATTTGGCCAAAAAAATTTCCAGTTTCAATCGGGTCCCCATTCGAACGCACCGTTTCATAAAGGGGGATTAATTACTATTTTGGTCCCTCTATGTTGCGTGCGTATTGCAATTTAGCTTTTTATCTTCTTTTATTTTAAATTTGGCCCCAAATCTTTTGATTTTGATCCATTGTAGTCCCTTTTTTTTTACTATTTTTGCTATTTTACCATTAAATTAATTATTTTTGATATTTTTATTATGTTTTATGCATATTATTATTGTCATAATCATAGTATTTCTATTATTATTATTATTATTATTATTATTATTATTATTATTATTATTATTATTATTATTGTTACTATATTTTATATTTATTACCATACTATACTTATTAGTATATTTATCATTATATTATTTTATTACTAATATTTTTCCTTTATTTTTCTTTTTTTTCCTACTATTATATTTATTTATATATTATGGTTTACTTTAATTGTTTTATTATATATTGTTATTTTTATATCTACTATTTTATTATTATCAGATACTTTTATTTCTTTTACTACTATTTTTTATTAATGTTAATATTATCACCATTATTTTTATATTCATTATTAATTATTTATTATTAGTGTTATATTACATTATTAGTATTATTATTGTTTATTTTTTCCTCCTTTTGTGTTCATTATTGTCATTCCTATTAATCGTATCTACATTTTCACGTTTTATTTTTATTTTTTTCAAAAAAACTTAAAAAAGGTTTCACAAAGGTAATATTTAGTGTTTGGATGTTCGAAAAATTATGCTCAATCGTGCTGGGTTTTGATTTGTCGTTCGTCTAGATCACTAAATATCCTTTAAATATTTTGATCGTGTTTTTTGAAAATAAAGGTAATATTTCATGATTGGAAATTCAAGAAATCGTGTCCAATCGTGCTGGGTTTCGGTTTTTAGTTTGGCCAAATAGTGAAATACCCTTTTTAAATTGCAAGACATGAATTTTGGAAATAATGAAATGATCTTGGTATCGATAGTTTGAAACATCGTGTCCTATCGTGCTGGATGTGGTATTTCAACTTTTCGGAACAAGAGAGTTTCGATATCCAATGCGAGTTATCTAAACATTTTTAAAGATTCATATTTTAAAATATTTTTTTTTTAATTTTTGATATTAAGGACATTAATCAATCAATACAGTACCAATTTTGGGTGTTGCGAGGGTGCTAATCCTTCCTCGTGCATAACCGACTCCCGAGCCCATTTTCTTAAAATTCGTAGACCAAAACGTTTTCAAAAGTGGCCCAATCACACTTCAAAAAAGATTGGTGGCGACTCCATTTTCCTTTTTAAAGTCGGCCCGTTTTCCAAATAAAAAATGGTTTCGACAGAGACAACTTGCAAGAACAGATGCAAAACAGTAGCAAAACATAAATAATAAACAATGTAATATTGGTTATAAAGGCCACAACAATCAATGTAATTTGGGGAGTTTTAAAAAAAAACCGTCAGAAAAGAAAAAAAAAAAGAATATCAAGTTTAAAAAATAGTGTTCTATTTTTATTTTTTATTTTTATTTCTTGAAGTTAAAAAAGAAAAAGAAAATCATACCTGTCGTTTCATCTCCGCGCAACCGTTGGTGCCTCCTCCGGTCTGAAAGGTCATCGGGCCCCCGAGATTTCGGCCAAAGCCGAGGGGGAGGGTGTCGGAAATCGAAGGGTTTTCCTCATTTTGGGGGGTTTTATGCTTTAGTCCGGTGTTTTTGACTCCAAATCGGAGTTCCATGAAAAAATGGGTTTTAAAATGTTTTTTTGGGTGATTTCTTTCCACCGGAGACCAGCGGCCCGCGGCGGCTCCCTTGGCCGAATTCTAGGACCCCTTTTCAGAGAAAAAGAGAGAAAAGAATTTTTTTTTTTTAAACAGTTTAAAATGATTTGTTTGAAACTTTTTTTTAACTTAAATAAACCCCAAAACGGCGTCATATTGGATTGGATTCTGACGCCCAAAATGGTGTCGTTTTAAAGTGTGACCCGAAAACCGACCGACTCACCTTAGGATCCGCGTGTTTTTAAAGGGTCTATTTTCACCTTTGGTCCTTCTAATTTTATGGCATGTTTCAATTTAGTCCTGTTTATTCTTTTTTCTTTTTTAATTTTTACCCTGTGATTTGGATTTTGTTTCGTTTTCAGTCCAACATGAAAGGCGTGTTTCTGGGACTAGGAATAATTTCTCATCTAGTCCCCGTCCCTTTCCGCGTATTTTATTTTGGCCCTTCATTGCCCTTTTTTTTTCTATTTTACAATCTATCCCTTAATTTTGTCTAAACTGCGACTTAACCCTTATTTATTTAATTCCGACCCTTTATAGATCTTATATATATTATTTTATTTATTTATTTATATATTTACTGTCTTCTACCCTTTTTATATTTTTTAAGATTATAATGTTTATATTTTTTGCATTTACGCACTTGTTGTTTGTATTATTTTTATTCTTATCATCATTCTTATTACTATTATTTATTTATTTATTTATTTATCTATTTATTTATTTATTATTTGCCTTTTATATTTAAAAATAAGATTGTTAGATTTTTCTATTTGTACATTTTACTCATTTATTGTTATTGTTGTTATTATATCTTATTTTTATTACATTTTTATTTGTTTTATTTTATTACTTTATTTATTTTTACTAATGCCATGAATTAATATTCTTATTATAATTATATTGATTTTATTATAGCATTCCTTTATTCATTATTTATTATTCTAGTGTTCTACCCATGTAGCTACTCCACATTACTTCATTATTATTATATCATATGCTATATTTAAATATATTTTTCCGTTTTCATACCATGCCCGAATAAATTAAATACATGTCATTTTACGTGCTACATTCGTTTCTCGTGCGATGTATAAAAAAAAAAATTTTAAACCGAGACAAATATTCATTATTTTAAAATTAAAAAGTAGTGTTCCTAACTTATGGAATATAATTTCCTTTTAAAACTAAAATAGTCGAATATTTACTTTAAAATAAAAATGAAATTTTAGTAATGATCAATCGATATTTTTTCTTGTTCTCGGAGATTTAAGTCATTGTTTCTTAACTTATGGGATATGATCCTTCTGTCTCAATTAACTTGAAATAAACCTTTTTTTTTTTTTGAAATAAGCCTTTTTCGTAAAAATTAATAAGGTATCGTATTTTGAGTTCTTTTTAAAATTTCAATTTCGGTACTAAAGACATCAAGTAATTAATTAGCTACTAATTTTGAACGTAACGATGGTGCTAATCATTCCTCATATATAACTGACTCTCGAACTCATTTTTTAAATTTTGTAGACCAAAACCGTTGTTTTAGTAAATTAAGCTATTTATTAAAAATGATCAATTTATGAGGTAATTCGATCACACTACTGAAAAAAAAATTGGTGACGACTCCATCTTCATTTTTTAAAATAAAAAAATCGATTTAAAAAAAAAAGATTTCGGACGCATATAAATCAATTGTCCAATTAATCATTCATCCTAGTAAATGAAGATTAACTATGATCCACAAGGGCATCATCATCTGCCGAAGCAAATGAACCCTTATGGATCCATTTTCTTAGACCTATTAGCTTCTACTGGCCACCTTGATTCTCTGTATGGGGATTGTCGAAAGGATATCCCTCAGTCGGCCATTTATCAGCACCTGAATCTTCTACTGCTTGCAAAAACCCCAGATCCCAGACATCAGATAACTCACCAGTTACCCCCAACTCGGGAATGTCATAGGTTTCAAGATTACCCCATAACTCGTTCCTAGAACTAGGCATACCAACAGTAGCATCAAAATCCATGCTCCATTCATCTTCTTTAGAAACGCTCTCACTGATAGGAGATGAGAAATATGGGGTGCTTTTCTGCTTCACTAAATCCTCTGGGGAAGATATAAAATACCCTGGATTAACCACTTGTTCCGAACCGATTACATTCTTCCCTTTCAGATCTTGGATTCCCGTGCCTGATGTACCTTCTCCTACCAGCTCTGGGGTTCCAAGAAATCCATGTGCAGTCGCCAACTCATCAGATACAACTACTTCATCATCAACTGGAAATGGAAAGCCTTCAGAACCTAAATTGATTTCCGCTACTCCCTTGGGTAGATAATCTGGAGATTGTTCAACAGAAGCCGGAATTATATCTGGGGCTGAAGGGGATATAGCAATGTCTCTCCAATCAAGTCTGGAGTACTTCACAATCTGGCCTTCAGCAGGTGTTTCTGAATCGATCAATTCAACCAGCTGGTGCTTGACAAACTTCCTCCGCATCCTCGAAGAACCGATTTCTCCCTGTTCCTTCTTTTGTCTAAGGCGGGCCAAGAAAGCCGGATTCTGGAATAACTTGGCTAAGAAAGAAACCATTTGCTTCTGCCTTTGTTCAGCTGATTGAAGCCTCTGATTCACTACTTCGACATGCCGAGCCGTACCCTGCTGCTCCTGCTGCAGTTCCACTACTTCCTGCATTAACATGCTCTTCTCCTTCCTCAACCTTTCTATTTCACCTTCCACTCCAGACCTCCCTGCTTCAGTAGAAGATCCAAAATAGTTACCAACCTGTTGCGATTGAGGCGACTTACGCCTCTGAATATTCTTCAAAAGATGCCTCTTCCCTCGCTGAAAAGCCTCGTTTGCAAATTCCCACTTATCAGTATCGATTTTGCGAAATCCCTGAAAACAGTACACAAGATGATTCAAGAATAAATGGGGGAAACGGGATTGTTCACGAAAACAAAAACATCAAAGGGTATGATTCACATAGGATTTTTCAGAAGGAGCCAAATTGCACTATATAGATCATCTTCATAACATCAGCTTTCTAAAAGAAAGAGAAATTAAGAAAGAGTTAGAAAAATACAGTAGCAAAATAACAAAGATTACACTAGAACCCAAATTTCTACCTGCTTTAGGATGGAACTCCCAAGTCCAGCAGAGATTCAGCAAATGAAGCTGACCTCGAAGAAGCTTAACCAAACTTTTTAATAATTTCCACAAATAACAATTCACTTATGCAACATACATCCAAGTTTACAGATAAGTCTTACATTTGATCACAATACAAATAAATACATTAGCTTTACACAAGCTCAAAGGAACAAAATACGACAAAACCATAAGATTTGTATATACAAATTCAACATAGGAAATACAATTAACCCTTTTCTCCGATTACAAAATCTTTGTACAACAGTTCGATAATTTACAATATTACAACCAATGTGTACAAATCGGGCTTCTATAATTACAGGTTCCAGTTTACAGATTAAGCCTTAAAAAAATAAATACAGAAAACAAAAACAAGCAAACAAACAAACAAGCAAAGAAAGAAAGAAAGAGAAACAAAAGTTACAAAACCAAATGCCATCAGCGATATATTTTTTTTATGTAGCCTGTATTATTGCAATGATACCCACATAAGTATTGAGCTGACGAACAAAGCTGGAGAAATTGTTGTGCTTGAAATTCCGAGGAAGTATGAACTTAGAGAATTCGACCGGGTCCCAAACCACGAAGCTCTCTCCCGTCGGACCCCAAGAAATGATCGTATCCAACGACTTGTCCTCCACCAAATCGAACGTTTTCGACAAAAATGGCGGCACTGGGTTCCCCTGAAGAATTTCCAAAGGCTGAGGCACGCCACACGAAAACGTTTCCAGTTCCATTAATGAGGAAGGGAAGGGCGACGTTTCGGGTGGGTTTGGAAGGGAATTCGGAGAGCGTTTTTCTTCGTCTGGATTCATTTCGTTTTTTTAAGATAATGAAGAAGGTTTTGGAAAGAGATATGCTGGGTTTCAATTCCAAGGTTCGATAAAAATGAAAAAAAAATGGGGTGGAAGGGGGATTTTGAAGGGTTCAAGCCGACAAACTGTTGCTCCAAAGGAAAAAAAATCTTGGAAGGCGGTGAGTGAAACTGGAGGTTCGCCTTTTTCTTCAACGGCCAGGGAAAAGTTAACTGTTGGTGACCTGTACGTGGAAGATTTATAACCCATTTGATATGGAATCGCTGCTAAAAGAAAAAAAAAAAAAAACAGAAAAAAAAGAAGTGCCGACTAAAGTTTGGGTTGTTTCCAGGGAATTATTTCGTCTGGGTTTTGTTTGAAGGATTAAAAAAAAAAATCTGTGTGGTTAGTTAACTGGTAGGGAGGAAGCAAATGGGGTCCACTGTTGGGGAAGATATTTTTGTTCCTGAACTGGGTTTGGGCTGGCGTTGATGATTTGAACTAGACTGTGTGATTGTCTGGATGGTCAAAATACTTGGAGACGAAGCTAAGTCCAACAGGCCAATGAAACGAGTGGATTTTTCGTTTAGAACTGCAACAACTGGGGACATGTCTTGTCGTTCAGATTTTGGACCAATCATATTTTTTATTAGTATTGCTGTATTTATTATGCCCGTGATTCTTTTCTTGAATGTTTTTATGAATTTTCTATTTTCCGGACTTCATTTCTGTTCCCAATCCTATGGGTTGAAAGAAGGAAGAAGAGAGAAATAAATCCCCTCTGGTGTATTTTCTGAAACCAGCAGTCAGCGACTGTTTAATTTCAAAAGGAAGACAACGATTTTTCATCAAAACAAGCTGCATCCTATTTTACTAAATTAATCTAAAATAATAGAATATTAGGTTTTTTTTATTAAAATAACCTAAATAAATAAATTAATTATTAAAATAATTTACTTTTCTAATAAAATATCAAAATAACTCAAAAACTAAAGTAAAATTATGTGGAGTCAAATTAAATGGCTCCACCAACTACAATACGTCAAGATAAGGAATAAATAAATATTTTTTTTTGGTGGAAGTAGTATTGAATGACTCTACATGTATAAAATCTGAGGAAAATATTATAAAATTTGAAAAATTAGGCCTTTAAAATAATTTTTAATTTTTGATGGAATTTATTTAAAATGGCACCTCTAATACTTTTTTGCCACCACCCCTCTTATAATATATTTTTTAAATTTTAAATATTATTTTTAAATAATTTTTAACTTTAGATATATATTTTTAATTATTTTAAATATTATGTTTTTTTTTATTATTTTTAATTTTTTCAAGTTTTTAAAAATTTTAGGGCCTTAAAAGTAATTTTTTTTAGTAGAGTCATTTGAAATTTTAAAAAAGCATCAACCTCTAATACTTTTTTTTTTTGGGTTTTTTTTACTTTTATATTATTTTCTTATTTTATTTTATTTATTTAATTTATATTATTAATTTTAAAAATTTGTAATATGTATTTAAAACGTTTTATAATATATTTTTAAAATTTTAAATATTATTTTAAATAATTTTTAACTTTAAATATATATTTTTAATTATTTTAAATATTATTTTTGGGTACCGTGTAATAGATGATTTTCCATTTTTATTTTTTTACAGGCACAGTGATGACAGACACTCATCTTCAAAATTTTGGGAAAAAAAAAAACAATGCGTCATGAATAAATAAAGGGAAAAGAAAACCATATAGCATTTTCACAAGTAAAACAGAAGCTTCTCTTTGAACGTAAGTAATTATTTCTGACATCTTACGGTTCCATGCCAATTAATAGCTTACCTTATGTGCTTATTTTAGAAGTACAATAACAGAAACAATTTGAAACAAGAGATTGAATGAGATCAAGGCACAATCTCGTAAGCCTTCATCTTATCAATCCAAGTAACAAATGAATTCTAGAAATTTCTTAACCCCAAAAACCCATGCTCCTTGCTCTTATTCATATTGAGCAGCGGTGGCTGCAGCAGAGCCGAAAATATCACATCCACAAACCACCAATTTCCCACCTCCTGCAAACTCGTCTTATGCAATTTGTTCTCCTTCACTATTACTTCCGAAACTATTTCCTTTCCTTTCATCATCTACTCCAACCCCCGGTTCTCCCCTTCCACGAACCCAAATTCTTCTATCCCCAATTGCTCTACCAAAACAGTCCACAAATGCTTCCACTTGAAAACATCCCCATTAGTCACATTAAAGGCTTCGTTTTTGGTGAACAGATCCGCCGCCGCCCATATATGTTGCTTCGCAAGCAAATTCGCATCCGAAGCTTCAAAGTAACAGTTCCAAAATTTTGAAAATGGGTGCTGGTAACTACTGCCGGCACAAAAAAAAAAAAAAAAAATTTTGAAAATGAGTGTCGGTGATCTGCTACACAGCACCAAAAAAAAATATTTTTATATTTTACAAAATACAAATAAAAATATATATGAGTGCCAACCATTGCATTGTCGGTACTAAAAAAATTATTTTTTAATCTTTGTTCCAATCACCGGGTGATTATTGGGAAATTCTGACATGAATGTCGGCTATAGGGTGCTGACTCCGTGCCTATTCTTTTTAAGTCATTTTCGTAACACTATGTTTGGTTCAATGTAATTTGTCGTAACCATTTTTTGGGTGAAGCGATGAAGCAGCGCCGGTCGACTCGATTTTGAAAAAGAAAAGGAAAGGAGTCGCCACCGATCTTTATTTGGTGTGATCGGATCACCTTCGCTTTAATAAAACATTTAATTTACTAAAAAAAGTGCTTTTGGTCCACGAACTTTGAGAAAGCGGATTCGGAGGTCGATTACGTGCGAGGAAGGATTAGCACCTCGACACGCCCAAAATTGGTACCAAACCGATTGATTGATGTCCTATTTGTTGAAAACTTTAAAGGATTCAAAAATACAATGCTTTTATTTTAAAATTGGAAGGGCGTTAAGGCTTTCCTATTTTGAAGAGGTAAAGCATCACGTCCGAAGAAGTTAGGGCACAATACTTTAAACTCGAAACTAAGCTTGCCTTTTGAAACTTGGTTTTTATTTGAAGAGGATCTTCGTTATTAGTCAAATGAGAAATCGAACCCAGAAGTTAGGGCTCGATTTCCGAGATTTCAAATACTAAGATTGCCTCTATTTTAGAAAGGAAACTTATCCGAAGTATCTAAGTGTCGAGTCCAATAAGTTAGGCACGACATTTCAATTCCGAGATCAAGTCTTTTGTTTTAAAATTGCGACTTCAAAAGAGATATCCCGTTGTTTAACATAAACGAGTAAAACCGAAACCCAGTAAGTTAGGGCTCGATCTTCCCGAATTTTCAAATACCGATCATTATCTTTATTTTGAAAATTTGATTGATTTATATTAGACAAAGTAATGATACTAATGCAAATATATGAATAAATCTAATCCTTATAAACGAATGAGCAAATAAATTATGAAATAAGAATAACAATAATAAAATCATAGAAACAAATAGGATGATAATAATAATAATAACAATAAATAAATAAAATTAAAAATGATAAATACTTAAAATGCTTTAAAGTATTAAAAAAGGTAAAGAGCAATAAACGAACAAATAATAAGTAAATGAAATGACAAATAAATAAATAAAATAACAAATAAATAAATAATGAATAGAATAATATAAAACAAAATTCATAAATGGTGAAGATTAAACAATGATAATAATAAGAGTACATTAATAATAAAAATAATAACATATTAATAAATGAACAATAATGAAATAAACAAGAGTAATAATAATAAAATAAAATAATAATAATACTAGTAATAAAGTAATAGTAATAGTAAATAATAATAATAATTAATAATAGAGGAATAAAATAATAATAATAATAATAATAATAATGCTAATAATAATAACAATAATATTAGTAATAATAATATAGTAATAATAAAATAATAAAAATAACATTAACAAATATAATAGTAAATAAATAAACAAGAGTAAAAATGAAATGATAATAATAGTAATAATAATAATAATAATAATGATAATAATAATAATAACATGACAAAAATAATAAAAAAAATAAAGTGGTAGACATAATAATAATGGATAGCAACAATGAAAAAATGATAATAGTAATATAATAATATAATAATAATAGTATTAATAATAAAGGAATAAAATGCAAATTAACCTAAAGGGATTGAATTGAAATTAAAACAAAATTTTAGGGTTAAATTATGAATAAAATAGGGTTCGGGGCCAAATAATAAATAAAAATAAAAGAAAAGGATCGATCAAGCAACGCAGCCGACTTCGGGGACTAAGCGAGTAAATAACCCAACCTACGATTATGTGACGTTTCAAATGACCGGGTATGGACTAGATTGAAAACGCGTAAAATGATGGGGCACAAATTTAAAAAAAAAGGAAAGTAAAAAGGGATTTAATTGGGCGACGCCGCAAAGGGGAGGGGTTTATCTTGCAAATATCCCATTGAAGAGATATGAATAGCCCCTAACACCCCAAACGACACAGCCTTAATTACCCTTAACCCCCCTCTTTATTTTCTCCAGTTCCCCAAGCCAAAAGAAACTAACAAATCCCTAAGGCTCCCCCCCTTTTTCGTTTCAAAAAAAAAAAGCAGAGGAAGAGTTTCTTCTCCCTCATTCGTGCCCGACGGTCGGCTTCTCACGCAATTGTTGTCACACCACCGCGCCACCACCAATCGGTGGTGGCGATGCTCAAGGCCGATTCTTAGGTCCTCCTTGAAGCTCTGTGAAGCCTCGTGATTCGTCCGAGAACAAAGGGAGAGGGCTTCGGCATCACTTTTCAGTAGAGCTCGACGACGGTGAGGTACAACGACGACGCGGTTTCGAGGCTCAGGTAAGTTCGTTTTCCCCTTTTGTTAATATTCGTCTTTAAAGGTTTCAAAAAAAGTAATATATAAAAAAAAAACTAGTATTGAAACAACTGAAAATAAAATAAAAAAAAACTTCTGAAATTTCTTTTATTTTTGATGTCAGTATTCGCCTTTTGTTTTTGAATCCAAAAATCCCCCCTTTTTGATTTCGATTTCGGCTCCGACGACGGAGAGGAGACTCCGACGACGTGCCACGGGGTTCGGGTAGGTCTCCCTCTTCTCATTTTTCGATTTAGTTTTAGAAAAATCTTAAAAATAAAAATAAAAACAGAAACGAAAAATAGATAACAGTAGTAGTTAATAACAGTAATGAAATCAACCTTTTTGTTTGGTTTTTGATTTCTGACGATTCTTGTATTCAAAACTTCTGTTGTTTTTTTCGAATCCTTTTACAATGGTTTTTTTTGTGGTTTTATAACCAAAGTTGAATAAAAAAGACAAAATTGCTTCTGCTCTTTGCTGTTGCGTGCTTTTGTTTTGCAGGCTCGGAGCGTGTCGGGACATGACGGATGTCTTGTGTGAGAGAAGCGTGTGTGGGGGAGAGGTCGGCTCGGCTAGGGTTTTCTGTCCTCTTCTGTTTTGGCTGAAAGTGGTTTTGGGCCATTTGGGCTCGTATTTTGGGTTTTTTTTAATTTTGTTTTGGGTTTTTTGGTTGGGGTTGTAAGTTTATTTTTTGTAATTGGGCGCGGGCAATTTTGGGCCATCTACAGCTGCCCCTCTTTGCTCATTGTCATGCAACGGGAATAGAGCAAAGACATAAAGAGGGACCAAATTTGCCGGTTTCTTGAGTCCGACTTCTTTGGTGCTTTTCTTCTTCATGTAGCCTCATCCTAGTCTCTGCATCTTGTTACTTCAATCCACTCCACCGCTATGTGGCTTCAATTTGCTCTTCTTGCGACTCAATGGGATGTGACTTGTTTTATTTTAGATTGCTCATTGCATTTCCGGAGAGATGAGGTCTTTGGTCTTGACCTATCCCACCTCTAGTTAAGGCAATAGGACTAAAGCTTAACCATGCTCCCTACTGGTTATGGTGACAAGCTCTACAATTTTTGGCCTCTTCCCTTCTTTGGTCGGTGGCAATAGGAAGGTGGCCTAAATCATGTTCCCTCTTGGTTTGAGAGCCAAGATTTGCCTTGATCTTGCCCCACTCTTGGTTAGGGCGACAAGATCTACAATTTTGACCTATTCCACTCTTGGTCGGTGGTAATAGGTCGGTGGCTCAAATCATGTTCCCTCTCGGTTGGGAGCCTCGATTAGCCTTCGATCTTGCCCCACTACTGGTTAGGGCGACAAGACCTACAATTCTTTTGACCCATTTCACTTCTGGTCAGTGGCAATAGGACGGTGGCTTAAATCGTGTTCCCTACTGGTTTGGGAGCCAAGATTCACCTTCGATCTTGCCCCACTATGGTTGGGCGACAAGATCTACAATTTTGACCTATTCCATCGCGGTCGGTGGCAATAGGACAATCTTCAACCTATTCCATCACTGGTCGATGGCAATAGGACAATCTTCAACCTATTCCATCACCGGTCGATGGTAATAGGACAATCTTCAACCTATTCCATCATTTGGTCGATGGCAATAGGACAATCTTCAACCTATTCCATCACTGGTTGATGGTAATAGGACAATCTTCAACCTATTCCACCACTGGTTGATGGCAATAGGGCAATCTTCAACCTATTCCATCACTGGTTGATGGTAATAGGGCAATCTTCAACCTATTCCACCACTGGTTGATGGCAATAGGACAATCTTCAACCTATTCCACCACTGGTTGATGGCAATAGGGCAATCTTCAACCTATTCCATCACTGGTTGATGGCAATAGGACAATCTTCAACCTATTCCATTTGGTTGATGGTAATAGGACAATCTTCAATAGTGTTGCTACACAGTCCTTTAGGGACATATCCGTAGACTCGATTTTGTGTTTATGCCAAATGGTGAGGATGCTATGGTCGAATGACTCAAATGCTCCTAACCCGTGTGATATGGATGACACTTACATGAATGCAGAATGTCATGAGAATGATGATTTCTCATTAAGATGCAATAATTGTAATAAATCAAATGCTCTCGACTAAATGATATTATGGGGACATTTGCATGAATGCAGGATGTCATGAGAATGGTCTCTTTTAAAAGTTTAGAAATGTAATTGCTCGTTAAGCTCGTTAAGGTCACGACACAGACGCAACATCTTGTCGATGTCTATGCTGCGAATCAAGAAATGGTCATAATTTTGGACTCCTCTTCTTGAATGTTTCCAACCCCTAAGTGTGGTGGTTCCTAAACAACAGTCTTGTTTTAGGTTCCTACGCTGTTTAGAGGCTTCCAGAGTAATAGGCGAGACTCGTTTTATGGAAGCAATATGGGTCAATGGGTTGTTATTTCAATTACAAACAACTCAAAGATTTAAAATAACAATGGAATTTATAAAGAATGGAATTGGATTAATTCAACAAAAGTAAACATTATTAGAGTACAAAAATGGGTAAAAGAAAAGTAGGTGCCCAGATATATGACTGGCTTCACCACCGGATCCTTAGAAGATCATTTGAGTGAATAGGCGTTTGGAGATTTGCGATTGCTTTGTAGATGTTAGAGGTGTAACATTCATCCTTTTGCCAATTTGGGGAAAAAGATTGTCACGTACCTCCTTTTTAATTTGAGCCGGCCTTATCGAGTTTTCGACTCAAAGCTCCTTTGGTCTCAAAGCGCCCTTTACGGGTTTTCACTTCGGCCTCTCCGTGTTTTTTTTTTTTGGGAAGTAAAGCGCCCTTTGCGGGTTTTCACTTTAACCTTTCCCTTCTTCAAGCATAATACTTCTTAACTGAATCTGAATTTATGGGATTGGGTAGATTTTTCCCATCCATCTCAGCCAAGATTAGTGCCCCTCCAGAGAAAGCCTTTTTCACCACGTAAGGTCCTTCCCAATTTGGCATCCATTTCCCTCTGAAATCCTTTTGTATGGGGAGAATCTTTTTCAAAACTAAGTCTCCCTCGTGGAATTCTCTTGGACGCACTTTCTTGTTGTATGCTCGCATCATTCGCTTTTGGTACATCGACCATGACGGATAGCTTTGACCTCTTTTCTTCGATCGATTCAATTGATCGTATCGAGCTTGGATCCATTCGCTTCATCCAATTTCAATTCGACAATACTCGAAGGATGGAATTTCAACTTCGATGGGTAAACCGCCTCCATCCCATAGACCAATGAGAAAGGTGTTGCCCAGAGAGAGGTTGGACGGACGTTCGATAAGCATAAGTCTGACGGTAATTTTCATGCCAATCCTTGTAAGTCTCGGTCATCTTCCCACTATCTTTTTGATGTTTTTGTTGGTCGCTTCCTTTGCCCATTCATTTTTAGCGTACGGTGATGAATTGTGGTGTTTGATGTTGAATTGGCTACAAACCCTCGCTATCGTGCTATTGTTTAAATTCGGTCGTTGTGCGATATGATCTCTCGGGCATTCCATATCGACAAATAATTTTCTCTTCAAAACCGGCTAATTGCCGATTTAGTAGCGTTGGCATATGAGGCGCCTCTACCCATTTTGTGAAGTAGTCGATGACCACAAAGATGAATCGATGCCGTTCGATGCCTTCGGATATATTGGCCCAATGACGTCCATGCCCATATGGAAAATGGCCATGGAGAAGTCATAACATGCAAAGGTGACGGGGGTACATGAATCTTGTCTCCATAAATCTGGCATTTATGACATTTTTTGGCATAGTTGATACAGTCTCCCTCCATAGTGGACCAATAATATCCAAACCTCATTATTTGTCTGGCCATTGTGAAACCATTAGCGTGAGTTCCATAGACACCTTCGTGGACTTCTTCTAGGATTAACTTAGCTTCGGTGGCGTCCACACACCTTAGCAGCACTTGATCTTTCCTTTTCTTGTATAAGACTTCTCCATCCAAGACGTAATCACATGCTAATCTCCTCAGCGCCTTTTTTTCATTCTCTATGGCTTGATCAGGGTACTCACGATTCTTCACATACCGCAATATATCGTGGTACCATGGTGGGCCAATTTTCCCTTCTTCCTCGACATTGTAGCAATGGGCTGGGGCCTCTTAAATGCTCATTTGTATAGGTCTCATATCCTCCTTGTTGTTTGCTCGTACCATAGAAGCCAATGTGGCTAGAGCATCGGCCATCTGATTTTCGTCCCTTGGTAAATAACTGAAAGTGATGTCATCGAACTCTTTGATTAGTTCTTGGACCAATCTTTTGTATTCGACCAATTTGGGATCTCTCGTCTCCCATTCTCCTTTAAGTTGATAAATTACCAATGCGGAGTCTCCGTATACTTCCAGCACCTTAATTCTGCGTTCAATAGCAGCACGGATGCCCATGATACAAGCTTCATACTCTGCCATATTGTTTGTACAATCAAAATCCAATTTACAGGTAAATGGGTAATGATCTCCGTTTGGGGACACCAGAACTGCCCCAATTCCATTGCCCATAGCGTTCGATGCCCCGTCGAAGTTCAGTTTCCAAGGACAACTTTCCGTGGTATCTTCTTCAGTGGTTGCTACGTACATTAGGTCTTCGTTAGAGAAATCAAAGTCCAGAGGCTCATAATCTGCCAGAGCTCTACTAGCCAGAAAATCCGCTATTGCACTCCCTTTTATCGCTTTCTGGTTTACATAAACTATGTCAAACTCAGAAAGTAAAATTTACCATCGGGCCATCCGTCCATTCAGAGTAGTTGACTCCATTAGGTATTTCAGTGGGTCTAGCTTCGAGATGAGCCAGGTCGTATGATACAACATGTACTGCCTCAGTCTCCGAGTTGTCCAGACCAAGGCGCAACATATTTTCTCAATTGGTGAGTACCTTGTTTCACACTCGATAAACTTTTGCTAAGGTAGTATATTGCTTTTCTTTTTTCCGACTCATCATCTGGCCGAGCACACATCCCATTGAATTATCAAGCACCGTCAAATAGAGGATTAAAGGCTTCTCTGGATTAGGCGGTGTCAATCTTGGAGGATTGGACAGTCTCGCTTTACTTTGTCGAAGGTCTTGACATTCCTCGTCCCACACACTGGGTTGTGTTTTTAAGAGAGCGAAATATGGGATCGCATTTCTCGGTCGGTTGTGAAATGAATCGAGCAATGTAATTTAACCTTCCTAATAAACCTCGAACTTTTTTTTGCGTGTAGGCGGAGGCAATTCTTGTATAGCCTTGACTTTGTCCGGTCGACCTCAATCCCTTTTCATCGACTATAAATCCTAGCAGTTTCGACACGGCTCAAGGTACACTTTCTTGGGTTAAGCTTGATTGGACTTTTTCAACCTCAAAATAATTTCCTTAAGACTTGGATATGCTCCTTTTCGGTCCGAGACTTGGCAATCATATCGTCGGCGTAAACCTCAATTTCCTTGTGCATCATGTCATGGAATAGGGTCACCATGGCTCTCGATATGTTGCTCCGCATTCTTCAACCCAAATGGCATTACCTTATAGCAAAAGGTTCCCACATGGTTATGAATGTGGTTTTATTCATGTCTTCAGGAAGCATCTTTATCTGGTTGTATCCTGAGAACCCATCCATGAACGAGAACATGGAATAACCCGCCGTATTGTCCACCAAGGTGTCGATATGAGGTAACGGAAAGTTGTCCTTCGGGCTAGCCTTGTTTAGATCTCTGTAATCGACACACATTCGTACTTTCCCATCTTTCTTAGGGACGGGGACGATATTGGCTACCCATTCTGAGTACTTAACCATTTGCAAGAACCCTGCGTCAAACTGCTTCTTTACCTCTTCTTTTATTTTCAGTAAAACATCCGGACTCATCCTCTGAAGTTTCTGTTGGACCGGCTTGTATTCTTCTTTTATGGGCAAACGGTGTACCGCGATATCAATGCTTAACCCGGACATGTCTTGATATGACCATGCGAAGACATCTTTGAATTCTTGGAGTAACTCAATAAGGTCTTGCTTTGTCTCTGCGGTGATACTAGCTCCAATCTTCACTTCTTTCTTTTCTTGCCCATTTTCTAGGTTCACTATTTTCACTGATTCTTCGTGAGGTATGATTTGTTTCTCCTCTTGTTCTACCATCCTTAACAATTCAGGAGCTAAATCACAGCCTTGGTCATCTCCAAAACCCTGAAAATCTTCCGCACCCATATCTTGCTCAAAAGGACATTCTGAGTCATTGGTAGCGTTACTCAAATCATTGATATCCGGAGACTGTTATGGAAATGAATAAAGGCTCATAGAATCATAGAATCTTGGCATGTTTATTGGTATGATAAATGAAAAATAGAAATGTTTAGAAGAATATTTAAAGAAAGAATAATGAATGAATGAAATGAACATAAAAGAAAATTTGCTCAAAAGATAGCGGAGATGTATTTCATTGAAAATAACGATGGCTTATACAAATTCATGTTTCATTAAAAGGGTTCTTATTGCTTCTAGACTTAAAGCAATAAGTGTGTTCCAGTATTACTACGAATGAATTCTAAAGGCTATAGGAATCTCCTCCATGATTCAATTATTTAGAACGCTACCCTACTATAGGCGGATGCCATTCGATTTTCTTCCTTAATTCCTCCTCGAGATATAAGCGTTGACATGCACAATTTCTTCATTTTGTGTTTCTCGTCCCGGATGAATAACCCCTCCTGATATAAAGGTCTCACGAATATGAGAAATTATCATCGGTTGCCATTTCATCTCATCTCCCTTCAGACGTGCCTTTCTTCTTTCTTGCTTCTTTTCTAACTCTTCTATTTTTTGCTTTGCGTTTGGCTTGAATCTTAGATCGAAGAGGTCTCACTTTTCTTTTAGTCTTGGGACCTCGATTTCTCCTTGGAGGTACCTTCCAAGTCCTTTCCCCGGCATAGCTCCATTCCCAGCCATCAGTTGTAGACCCATTTTCGTAGTTTTGGATAATTACGGTACTGGGACCTTATTCCCCTCGACGACGAATGTTGCGTTGACAAATTCCAAAGAACGGAAGGAACACTCAGCTGCTTCATCGTTGGCTTCTAAATAGGGTGCATTATTTGTTACAGTTGCGATGATGTCCTCTTCAGCATTTATGGTCACTAGACGGCCCTCTGAGATTAATTTCAACTTTTGGTGCAACGATGAGGGCACTGCTCCCGCCGAGTGTATCCAAGGTCTCCCCAGCAAGCAGTTATAAGAAGGCCGGATATCCATCACAATAAAGTCCACCTCATATGTGCCTGGTCCGATTAAAAGAGGTACTTCGATCCTTCCCATGACTTTCCTCTCGGTTCCATCGAATGCCCTTACTATGTTGTGACATGCCTTCATATGAGAACTATCAACAGTAATCGATTCGAAGGTCGATAGTGGTAGAACATTGCGCCGATCCATTGTCGACTAGTACCCCGGTAATGTGTATCCTTTGTACCGCGTGGTAATGTGGAGAGCCTTGATGGAACCCGTACCTCCGAGGATCTCATCATCGTTAAAGAAAATGAAATTATCAAGACTTATGTTGCTAACTGGCGATCCACTTGTTAGCTGTTATATCATTTGCAACATAAGTTTCATTCAACACCTTCATCGTAGCGTTACGGTGTGCTTGAACTTAATAGTAAATCTAGCAATCGAGATATCTGAGCCAATTTGTTTATGTATTTGCTTCTACGATCATCGTATTCACTATGCTTCAAAAACTTTAAGAATTCCTAGCTTCTTCCTCCTTCACCGACTCGCTTATATGTGTCTCTTGCTTGGTCCCTTTTTTTCTTCATTCGCCCATCAAGTTTTTCCTCTTGAGTGCTCGCCTTTGTGTTTGACAAGTCGTAGCGCTTTCCCTTCTCGCGATGTAGGAGCCTTCCTCTTGGTTTCCTTTTGTAGTGTTGGCGAATCTCCTCTCGTGAATCGTCACATTGCAGTTATAGTTCCAGGGGACCTTCTTGTCATCTTTATATGAAAAGGTTACAGGTTTTCAGATCACGATCCTAGGATACTCCTGGCTCCCTTTTATTGACGGACCTCTCTTTTCAGGAATCGTCACGTTGCAGTTATAACCCCCGAGAGTCTTTGGGTTGTCTTCAGATGAAAAGCGATGAGGCTTTCAATCATAATTTTAATTTATTTTACTCCATCGCCTTTTGATTGTGAGATGGTGACTAAAGGATAGCTTCGCCTCCGAGGCTTTTTTCTTGACTCATCCTCCAACGTGAGATGTTACTCTCTTCCGCCTTCGTTGCTTTCAAAGAATTCTAGCTCTTTATTGTCCATCGTGCGCTTTGTACCAAAGATTCGAACTCGATTGCAACTTTGGATTTCGTGCCTTCCGAGTTATAAAATTCACACCACTTTCGTGTTTCTTCATGTTCTTCCTTGGACATGTCACAACCAATCCCTTTTATCATTTCCTTCCGCACTGTTTCATTGGGGTTTTCACATCGAAAATATCCTTTTTAACTCTTTTTCTCGCATTTTCACCTATCATGTTGACCCCGTGATTAGGTAGCGGGTGCCCCTTGCAAGAGGTGTCATCGACTTCTATAACTCCCATCTGGATCAGTCTTTCCACTAGTTTCTTAAAAGTGAGACAGTGCTCTATAGAATGCCCCACGATTCCTGCATGGTATTCGCACTGCGCGTTCGCATCATACCACTTTGGGTACGGGGGTTGCAAGGGTTTTAAGTAATGGGGGGAGACAACGTGTGCGTCAAATAATTTCTGGTACATTTCCTTGTATGGGACCGAGATAAGCGTAAATTAGATTTTCTCCGTATTTTACCTTGTGTTGGACTCCTGTCTAAAGGGGCTCTGATGATCGGGGGTCATAGTCCTTGGCTGGCTTACAGTAATAGGTTTTGAATAACCTTTACCTATGTTGTTTATATCACTCTCCCTCTTCTTCGGGACCGTCTTTCTAGTACTTTCTCCAGCCTCTATTTTACCGCTTCTGATTGCATTCTCGATCATTTCCGACAAAGACAATATCGAAAAACTTTTATGGCACTTCCAAGCATGTGATTAATGAAGGAGCTTTCAGTATTGACAAACAGTATGGTTGTCTCTTTTTCTAAGAGGTGTATTTGAACTTGGGTGGCTACTTCCTCCACCAATGGGCATCTTGCTGAAACTTTCGTTTGGCTTTTTCTCCATATTTTGGGCGTGATTTGATCGGGAGCTATATCGACTACGTGCCGTATTGTTTCGGAAGGCACGTGCTAGATCCTTCCATGACTTGATCTGGCACGATCGAAGTGATTGTACCACTTGGTCTGCGCCCGGCGGACTATCCGGAAACAATGAATAAGCAGTTGGCGTTGTTAACATATCCCGCCATCCGTAAAGCGAACATCGTGATGTGCGCTTGAACAACGGTCCCATTGTATTTTTCAAAATTGGGTCTTGAACTTTGGCGGAAGTATGAGGTCCGGGACTAGGCTCAAGTCTTTAGCGTCCACTCCGTAGCGATGGTCGCGATCTCTATTTCCTTAAACTTTTCTTCTAACCATTTGTAACGATCCTCGAGTTATGCGGGAAGGTTCGTTTTGCCTTATCCATTTGACCATTTCATCAAAGTCGGGGACTATAGGGTTAGCCGGACCTTCTTGGGATTCTTGCTGAACCGATGAAAAGTCTTGGCGGCATTGCGGTCTCAACACGCATCGTGGCTCGATAACAAAAGGCGTCCTTTGGGGACCTATTTCTAGTGGTGCTTGGGTATTTGGCGGGTAAATCCTGAGGGTAAGGTCGTCATTATTCCACGAACTAGCGGTGCGCCTTTTCCTCATTCATTGGCTAATAGTTGCGCCAGCTGGCTCATCATGTGGTTTTGGGACTTTTGCATCCGTTCTATCATATCTTGTTGGAGCTTCGTTATTTGCTCCTGCATCTGTTCTTGCATCTCCTTCTGAAATTGTTCAAATCTTTGATCCATTTTCTTTGTCTTAGCACGAGTCCCGTAGTGATGTCCAGTTCCCAGATTTCTTTTTCTTCTCTCTTGTTTCTCTTTTGTTTCTCTGTTAATCTTAACCAATTAGGCTTCTTTTTATAAACCTTAATGCATGTAATATGATGTAATGCAAATGCATGAATGCAGAGGAAGAAGACATCGATTCTGATCAACTTCATTTTAGAAAACTTTATTAGAAGGCAAAACCCTTTACATAAAGTAGATTACAAATACGTTCTAGCCCTAAGACCTAAGGTTTTGATTTTTCCAAGCGGAGAGATTAGCTCTTCATCACGACCGGTGGTAGCCCATATCTCATGCCCACTATGTCGACCTCCTCACCAAAGTCATGGGTGATCGGCTACTTCTCGAATCTGGATTATTGCTTCTCCCATGAGGTAGTCCCGCTTGAACTTACTCGCAAGAATGGTGAAGCTCTTCCTCCCAACGTCTTTCTCTTGTTTCCAGAAGCTCAATCCGGAGCTCGCTACTATGTAATGCCGATTCTAACTCTTCAACCCTACCTTTCAGTTCCTCTATTCATTTAGGCTTGACTTTAGTTGGCTTTCCGAGTCTCGACTTGGTGAGTGGTGCGAGATCGCCCAAGCTCATTTATTCTAGCTTCTAATCCTTTTTCTCTTCCGGTCTTACATCACGCCTTCTCTAAGTCTTCCTTCTGGTCGTATTTCATGAAACTTTTTCTCCCAAGCTGTTAACTTTGGCTCTTTCTCTCGGACCTCTTCATCGCCTTTCGCTCCGTGGTTTTCCTAATCCGCGCTTTTTATCGTTAAGCGCATCCTTTTGTACTCCATCTTCAAGTTATCTCGGTCTTCCTCTACTTTTCGCTTTTTCTTTCTGAGTTTTTCAGCCTCTGATTTTTTACCGTCCACTTCTAACTGGAGGAGCATCTTTTCTTCCTCCAACCTTTCTATCTTTTTCCCGAGTTTCGAGCTCATCCGTTCAAAATCTTGCTTCACAATCTCTAATTCTGATGGGACCACTCGCATGCATTCTTCTCTTGATCGGGCGCCTTCTGGATTTGGCTCAGGAATGTTATCATTGACTCTCCTAGCCCTCCATTCAAGGTATTCCGGGGTCGTCCTCGGGCCTGTAGATAATCTTCTCATTCTGTGAATCTGATTCCAGGCACTAGAAATCTCTTTAACCCTTTTCTTATAGCTTCCCCCTTCATACGAGAACTCGCATTGAGCTAGCCCGTATGTCGTTGGTACGAACTGTCTTAAACTATACTGTCTTAGAACCAAAGAAAGGGCGTGGCGGTGGCACCCCAAATTCCCAATAGGGAACCCGATCAAAGCTTCCATAACGATAAAGGATCCTGTCGGGAATCATCCAGGAGCTTTCCACTCGATGTCGTCCTCTTGAAAGTTTTGAAAGAGCGCGATCCAATTTTCTTCGGACACATCCTCTCTTCTAGCGGGGAGTACTTTTCTGACATGAACCGGCAAGACACTTTCTTTATTTTCCAAAAGTGACTATGGAACCAAGCCAATAACAGCTGCACACACCCAATAAACCTGCCTTCACCTCTTCTCCGACATGCGGTCAAGGATCTGAATGTTTGGCTAAGATGGCGAGAACGGTGTGACCCTTTGTCCAACCATTTGAATAGATCGATAACCGCTTCGTCAATGTGCCTTAAAGCTTTGGGAAAGATTACGGTAGTAAATACACAAGGCCAAGATGTCTATCTTTTTCTTCGTGATCGGGATGCGCCGAATCAGTCTCTCAAACATATCCGAGTATGCATTTACCTCGCCCTTCTTACGCATCCTAGCTAAGACCCACTGTTCACTCATTCGGTGATATTCATCAACTTCTTCGCAAGGTTGGGCCATTAACCGCCTTGGAATAAGCTTTGTCAACTTGAATTCTCGGGCAATGTAACAAGGTCGTATACTCTTCTCTTGTGGGAACCAGATCCACTTTCCGAAGGAGAAAGCATTATAAGCGGCATTCCGAAGCGGGTCATTGCTCGGAACAGTGCTTGTCTATTTTGACCTCAAGCAAGTAAGGCGGTCGTAGTAAGTACCATAGAACACCGCTTCGCTCATCATCCCATCGAGTCCAAATTTCTTTCAACTCCCGGAGCTCGATTCTGCGTGACAACGATATTGGTGAAGTTCGTAGTTCGACACATACCCTTCGACTAAGCTATCTCCTTTTCTATTTGGCATTGCTTCGACCATATGGACTACCGCATTGTCTTCTACTTTATCAAGGAATTCGCTTTCCATAACCAGCTTCCCAACTCAGAAACGGACCGTGAATCGATGTCTCTTTAAAATATGAAATGATATGCATAAAAGAAAGAAACACAAAAAGTTAGTACCATGGAATATAAAGTAAGTAAAATAAGCAAACGCCTATCTGGGTGACCACTAAGGTTTGCCATGGCTCTACCTAAGGCGGGCTCTTAGGGTTTGCTACATGCGGCTTAATTCTAAAGTTCGAGGTTCCCGAACCAGCAGATTTCTCGATCCTCACCCATTATAGACTCATGCGGACCGAGTTCGGTTCGAGGAATACATTTCCTATGGCCATGCAGTGAAAACTTCACGGAGACATAGGTGCGGATGTATTCAAAGCGATCCACTAGCCCATGCGGAGGTGAAAACCTCACGAAGGCATAGCTTCGCTCCCACTTAAAGGTGTGACCACAACGGTCATGCAATACAATGCCAAAGTATTTACAAGGCTAATATTGAAGATGCGTTAAAAGAAGCATGATTTTCAAAACCATTTTAATTAAAAGGACAAAAATCAATCAATCTATGGCTTGACCTCGTCTCCCCGATGGAGTCGCCAAGTCGTCGTAACCATTTTTTGGGTGAAAGCGAAAGAACACGCGATCGACTCGATTTTGAAAAAAGAAAAGGAAAAGAGTCGCCACCGATCTTTATTTGGTGTGATCGGATCACCTTCGCTTTAATAAAACATTTAATTTACTAAACAGTGCTTTTTGGTCCACGAACTTTGAGAAAAGCGGATTCGAGGTCGATTACGTGCGAGGAAGGATTAGCACCCTCGACACGCCCAAAATTGGTACCAAACTGATTGATTGATGTCCTATTTGTTGAAAACTTTAAAGGGATTCAAAAATACAATGCTTTTTATTTTTAAAATTGGAAGGGACGTTAAGGCTTTCCTATTTTCGAAGAGGTAAAGCATCACGTCCAGTAAGTTAGGGCACAATACTTTAAACTCCCGAAACTAAGCTTGCCTTTTGAAACTTGGTTTTTATTTGAAGAGGATCTTCCGTTATTCGTCAAATGAGAAATCGGAACCCAGTAAGTTAGGGCTCGATTTCCCGAGATTTCAAATACGGAAGATTGCCTCTATTTTAGGAAAGGAAACTTATCCCGAAGTATCTAAGTGTCGAGTCCAGTAAGTTAGGGCACGACATTTCGAATTTCCGAGATCAAGTCTTTTGTTTTAAAATTGCGACTTCAAAAGAGATATTCCGTTGTTTAACATAAACGAGTAAAACCGGAACCCAGTAAGTTAGGGCTCGATCTTCCCGAATTTTCAAATACCGATCATTATCTTTATTTTGAAAATTTGATTGATTTATATTAGACAAAGTAATGATACTAATGCGAATATATGAATAAATCTAATCCTTATAAACGAATGAGCAAATAAATTATGAAATAAGAATAACAATAATAAAATCATAGAAACAAATAGGATGATAATAATAATAATAACAATAAATAAATAAAAATTAAAAATGATAAATACTTAAAATGCTTTAAAGTATTAAAAAGGTAAAGAGCAATAAACTAATAAATAATAAGTAAATGAAATGACAAATAAATAAATAAAATAACAAATAAATAAATAATGAATAGAATAATATAAAACAAAATTCATAAATGGTGAAGATTAAATAATGATAATAATAAGAGTACGTTAATAATAAAAATAATAACATATTAATAAATGAACAATAATGAAATAAACAAGAGTAATAATAATAAAATAAAATAATAATAATACTAGTAATAAAGTAATAGTAATAGTAAATAATAATAATTAATAATAGAGGAATAAAATAATAATAATAATAATAATAATAATAATAATAATAATGCTAATAATAATAACAATAATATTAGTAATAATAATATAGTGATAATAAAATAATAAAAATAACATTAACAAATATAATAGTAAATAAATAAACAAGAGTAAAAATGAAATGATAATAATAGTAATAATAATAATAATAATGATAATAATAATAATAATAACATGACAAAATAATAAAAAATAACAATGGTAGACATAATAATAATGGATAGCAACAATGAAAAAATGATAATAGTAATATAATAATATAATAATAATAGTATTAATAATAAAGGAATAAAATGCAAATTAACCTAAAGGGATTGAATTGAAATTAAAACAAAATTTTAGGGTTAAATTATGAATAAAATAGGGTTCGGGGCCAAATAATAAATAAAAATAAAAGAAAAGGACCGATCAGCAGCGCTACCGACTTACGGGGACTAAACGAGTAAATAACCCAACCTCCGATTATGTGACGTTTCAAATGACCGGTATGGACTAGATTGAATAACGGTAAAATGATGGGGCACAAATTTAAAAAAAGGAAAGTAAAAGGATTTAATTGGGCGCCGCAGAGGGAGGGGTTTATCTTGCAAATATCCCATTGAAGAGATATGAACAATTTCTAACACCCCAAACGACACAAATTTTAATTACCCTTAACCCCCTCTTTATTTTCTCCGGTTCCCCAAGCCAAAAGAAACTAACAAATCCCTAAGGCTCCCCCCCTTTTTCGTTTCAAAAAAAAAGCAGAGGAAGAGTTTCTTCTCCCTCATTCGTGCCCGACGGTCGGGCTTCTCACGCCATTGTCACACCACCGCGCCACCACCAATCGATGGTGGCGATGCTCAAGGCCGATTCTTAGGTCCTCTTCAAGCTCTGTGAAGCCTCGTGCGTTCGGCGTCCGAGAACAAAGGGAGAGGGCTTTCGGCATCCTTTTTCTAGCTCCGACGACGGGTAGGTACACTGTGACGACGCGGTTTCGAGGCTCGTAAGTTTGTTTTCCCTTTGTTAATATTCGTCTTTAAAGGTTTCAAAAAAGTAATATATAAAAAACTAGTATTGAAACAATGAAAATAAAATTAAAAAACTTCAAATTTCTTTTATTTTTATGTCAAGATTCGCCTTTTGTTTTGAATCCAAAATCCCCCTTTTGCTTTCGATTTACGCTCGACGACGGAGAGGAGACTCTGACGACGCGTGCATGGGTTCGGTAGTCTCCTCTTCTCCTTTTTCGATTTAGTTTTAGAAAAATCTTAAAAATAAAAATAAAAACAGAAACGAAAAATAGATAACAGTAGTAGTTAATAACAGTAATGAAATCAACCTTTTTTGTTTGGTTTTTGATTTCTGACGATTTTTGTATTCAAAACTTCTGTTGTTTTTTTTCCAATCCCCTTTTACAATGGTTTTTTTTGTGGTTTTATAACCAAAGTTGAATAAAAAGACAAAATTGCTTCTGCTCTTTGTTGTTGCGTGCTTTTGTTTTGCAGGATCGGGCGTGTTTGGGACAAAGGATTTGACGGATGTCTTGCAGAGGAAGGCAGTGTTGGAAGAGGTCGAGCTCGGCTAGGGTTTTCTGTCCTCTTCTATTTTGGCTGAAAGTGGTTTTGGGCCATTTGGGCTCGTATTTTGGGTTTTTTTTTATTTTGTTTTGGGTTTTTTTGGTTGGGGTTGTAAGTTTATTTTTTGTAATTGGGCCCGGGCAATTTTGGGCCATCTACAATGGCTATTCCATTACATGCCTATTACAAGCTTATTCTGCAGGCCCACACAATCTCTTGTTTGATTGGCTGTAATGGCTATTACAGCCCTATTCCACACAGCATTATTCAGGCCAAATTCACTGATTACCATTCTGTACTCTAAGCAAAGAATAGCTATTCAGCTTTTTCAACGTTTGTAAAGTTTCACCAATACCCTTCTCCATCCTCTGTCGTATGAATCCCTTCCTTTTTTTTTTCTTTTTCCCATTTCCTTCAGATCTTCCCCTTTTTTTCAAGCGACCTCCAACGAGAAGAGCTCCTCTGCCCGTTTTCATCAGTCTTTTCAAATCCCCTTCCTACCCATTTCTTCACCATCTCTTTCTCTTCAAAATTTTCCTCTCGTCCGTTTTTATCTTTTATCTCTTCCTTCTCAATCGTTTCTGTTTTTTTATTTATTGTGATATTGAAATCGCTTGCTTCATCCATAGATTTTGGGTTTTCGGCCCTAGGAAATATTGTTTCGATTCGTCTTTTCAAATTTATGGATGTCGGTGTGGTTGTTCTTGTTGGATGCTTTGGGAAAGAAATAAATTTTGGTTCTGCAAGATTTCACCAGCCATGGCCTCTCTTTTACAGTCAACTACTTTATTATTCATGTTCTCTATTACATTGATTCGTATCCCAAATAGACACGCTATTCCCTTCATCGTATTGCACGGTAATTGTAACACCTCTTAACCCCAAATCGTCGCCGGAATAAAGTTATGAGGCATTACCAGACATATCAGATGACTTACAAACAATTCACCAATAAAATAACATTTATAGTATAATTTAATAATTAAGTTCCAATAACAGCTGCTCTTAGCCAAAACGTAAATTAAAGTGAAACAAAACTTGTTCGAATTCTCCGAAAATTTTTCGCATTATTTTATTTCCTATAAAAATTTCGACAACATTTCTACTTATTTTTACATAAAACCCCCTGCAAATTTCAAACCAAACAACTAATACCAATGTTTCAACCAAAGAATTTATATCTTCATCACTACTAGAACATGATTAATCCGTTGATTTATAACTTAAATTTTAAAGTGTTAACATATAAGGAAACTAATTTATATCTTTCATTTCATTTCAAAATTTAATATCAAATTTACTAATTTATAACTTTAAACTTGCTTATCATCCAAAACTTCATAATTATCTAATTACAACAAAATCATTTAACCTATATATATATATATATATATACATGACTCATGTACAATCACCTAGTACATGCCACTTAAACAAAAGAAGAAATACATCACCCAAATTTTCTTGTTGGAGTCGAGAACATTCTGGATGCTGAACCGGATCTGTGACTATAATGACCTGCGCACGGAAACAACCGTACGCTAAGTATTTCATACTCAGTGGTACTACTATAAACCAAACTATTTAACATTAATAAATTACAAACATCAATCATAAGCTTTATAAATCATTAAAACTAATTATACATAATTATAAATCACTTCATGAATCTTAAATTCATATTTCATTTTTCACATACTAATTCAATTCATAATTTAACTCATACATTCTTTCACATACCTTTCAATAGAGCCAAAACAATCAATCTCATTTTCAAAGTTTCATTTCAATTATTTACCCTATTAACAAGGCTCGGACTCTGATAGATATGCAGATTCCACCCAAACACACCAAAGTATCCAACACAAACACACCAGAATAATAAAATCCTCCCAAACACACCAGTATAATATAACCTTCCAAACACACCAGTATAATATAACCTCCCAAGCACACCAGTAAGGCATTAAATGCCTCTTCGGATTAACCGAAGCATATATAACAAAATCATTTTCTCGGCCGAACTACAAATCTCCTCATCACATCACAAATCCAATGGCATGCCATTTGTATCAAATCTAGTCCGACAAGTTAATAGGGTATTATTTTACCTTTCCAAATTCGAATTTATTTCCACAACAATTTCAAATACTTGATCAATTCAAAAAATCTATTATATCAATTCACATATAATTCAATATTCACACATATTCGTACTTAATTTCAAATATTATTACTTACCTTATCTTAATTACTCCATAACACGTACTATAAATTCAATATACATTTAATAAATAGTTTGAGTTATTGTAATACAAACCCAAAATACACGTTTACTCCTCAGCGATCTTTTCTTTTCCCTTGGATGCCGATGCCTCGTTTTCCTTGTTAGCTACGAAAATATTAATAACAATTTACATTATTAATTACAGCATTAAATTACAACAAATAATTAAATTTTATTCAATTCCTACTCTTGCTCTTCATTCCACATTCTTTATACACAGTTCTATTATTTACTTATAAGTTCTTTCAAAGCTGTCTACTTGAGTCATTGTCACTAAATTATCTATATCTTGAGTTACAGAATTCCAAATTAAGATCCGTAAATTTTATATGAAACTAGACTCATATATCTTCTTGCCATAAAATTTTCATAATTTTTTATTTATCCAATAAGTACAGTTTATTCTTTAAAATCGCCATTATTCTGTTGTTTGACAGTTCCGACCACTCTTTGCTAAAATTTAATTATCTTTTTGTAAAGAATTCAAATGATGTTCTAGTTTGTTTCTTCTAAAAATAGACTCGTTAAGAAATCTAACCGTATAAATTATGTCCCAAAATTAATTTTTTTTACAATTTTTAATGATTTTTCCAAGTCAGAACAGGGGATCTCGAAATTACTCTGAACCAGTCTCACAAGAATCTAAATATCTCAAAATACAGAATTTCTTTGCTTTCTTTGTTTCTTTCATATGAAAATAGACTCAATAAACTTTAATTTCATATCTCACTCAACTTCTGATTCCATTCCTACCATTTTTGGTGATTTTTCAAAGTTACTCTTCTGCTGCTGACCCAAAACTGTTTTCTTATAACTTATTTTGCAATTAAATCCTAATTAAGTTTACTTATTTTCTTAACTTAATTCATGCTTTGTTTCTACCTAAATCCCTTCCATATTCAACTTGACTATCTAATATTCATAATAAAACCCTAATTTGTAATTTATTCCAAATTAATCTCTATAATACAAAACTTATAGTTTACCTTACAATTTAATCCTTTTACTAATTCTAACTTAAATTTCATTCAATTTAATCTCCAATTCATCTTTTTCTTCAACATCAACTATAGTTGAATACCTATAAACTCTCAAAATATCAACTTAGTTTCATCAAAATCTTGCATTAAAGCTTCTAAAACATCAATATTAAAAGAATAGAACTTGATTGACTTACCTTTTAAAACTTAAAACCTTGAATCTTCAGTTTTTCCTTTTTCCTTCTTTTTCTTCCTTCTTTCCTGCTTGTTTCGAAATACTTCTCTGTTCTTTTCTGTTCTTCTTTTGTTTCTTTTATTTTACTAACTTCACTTTATTTCTTTTATTTTAACTAATAATAATAATAATATATTATAAATAATATTTTACTTATTATTTAAGAAATGCTTATTTTTTTACAAGTGTACCTATATAATTATTACAATTACACTTGTCTTTAATCTTTACCATACATTTGTCATTTATTTAATTTATCTAATATAATATCAATTAAAATAATTATTTTAAATTAGTTTATTATAATTTATTATTAATATATATATTTTATAATTTAAAATCTAAGTAAAATCTTAGATTTTATTGCATTTGCCGCCTAAACTTATGCTAAATGGCTTAATTCCCATTTTAGCCCTTTTACTTTCTTTTAATCTATAAGTAGACTTTCACTCTTTATTCAATTTGATCCTTTTTCTAATTACTTTAAATTAAGCTAAATTCACTAAATAAAAATCTAATTAAACACACTATTAGACTCATAATTGCTCCTAATAATTATTACTAACTCGATTTACTGAGACGGAGGCCCGATAACATACTTTTTTGGTGCCCACAGATTTTGGGTCGTTACAGTAATGTTCTTATCCCAGTATGTTTTCTTTTCAATTTTAATGTCCTTATGCTCTCTCCCATGGCTTGAATTCATTCTTTAATGCCCTAAAACTTGAGATAAATGGGGATTAGATGCCAGTTTAACTTGATACCCATATTTCTTTTATGGATATAATGCTTAAAGTTCAACTAAGACCACATAACTTCATTTCTAGTGAAATTGTTTAAGCAATTGTGCCTTTGTATAAATTGTTAAAATTCTGTTAAATGTACAAGTTAAACAGGATTAGATGCCAGTTTAACCTGATAACCATATTTCTTTTATTTGATTTCATATAATATTGACTGTCAAAGTAGTAGTAATTGTATTTTTGTTTTCTAATAATTTAGATGTTTATGGCTGTATTTGAGTTGTATAAATGTTGTTAATTGGGATGTTAAAGTGTTGTAAGTTGAGGTGTTTAAATGGTGTAAACTGAAGATGTTTTATTATTGTGATTGAGGTTTATAAATGTTGTTAATTGAGATGTTAAAGTGATGCAAAAAGAAGTGTTTAAGAGTTGTAAATTGAAGTGTAAAAGTCCTGAAGTATTTTAATAGTGTGAATTGAAGAGTAAGACTGCTTCAAATTGAATTGTTTTAAGTACTGCAAATTGAACTGTTTAGTTGCTGGAAATTTAGATGAGTTGTAAACATTCGTATCGAACACTTATCCATACTCGAACTTAGATCCAGTTCATGTGTACCAAACATCTTGTATGCTTGTTTGTTTCATTATTATTGATCATTTTATGGGAATTTTCTACTTTTGGTAGTAATACAATCCCTTAAGTATGTGTACCAAAAATCTTTTTTGGCTATTGGGATCTTTTGTGATATTGTTTAGAGGTTTTAATAATTGGTAGTATCATTAATGGTATATTTAAATCCATATTTTCTGCTCTTCATGTGATCTAATTGGCTTTCTTAATGCTGTTTTGCAGGATGATATCTATCGGAAGCTCAAACAATGATTTTGATTGATCACTCAAATCTTATTTGGGCATATTGTTCTTTTGTGGTTGACCATAATCTTTGGGTAGTCATGCCTTTCATGTCGGAGGTTCTGTTTGCACCTTATGAAGTCAACATATCCAGATTGTTTCAAGAGCCGCTATTGGTTCTGTTCGAAAGAAACTCTTAAAGCTCGGATTATCTTCATCGACGAGGACATATTCATAGGGATGTTAAGTTCATTGCCTCACGAAGTTGGCATTATGTTATCGATTGAATTCACCATTATTTTATTTAATTGGCATTTGAGCTAGAAACATACCGCTTGATAACAATGGCACAAGAAAGCTTGCTCGACTTTGGTGTTTCAACTTTCATGCTTGATAACATCTCGCTTGACAACGATGCCTCATAGAAGTTGGCATTTTATTTTTTGTAATGATAGAACTAGAATTGAAAAGCTGGGGATTTTGGTGAGTGAATATTTTTTTTTTCATTTAATAGATTAATTTCTTTGGTTTTAATGTTGCTCTACAATTAGCTTGTATTTTATGTTGTGTTCTGCTGTTTCATTGAATGTTCTAATCTAGCTTAATTCTTTGGGTTCTAATAAGTGGGGATTATGATGCTTTGAATTGTATGCTTTAAATCTCATTTATGTTTTTTAATGTTATGGTCACTCCTGTTATAAAGATGGGATTAATGTAGTGAATTCTAAAAAGATGTTGTATTAGTGAGTGTTAATTGTGGGGATTTTGTTGTTCATCATGCTATATAAACTGAATTTCATAAATCCCATTCTCGGTTTTGCTTGTTGATGCAAATAGCTTCTTTGTTGTTCATATATAATATCTTTCAAATGAATTATGAACTTTGATATCAATGAACATACAAGGGTATATACATGTTTAAAAATGGAGGCATTTTAGTTCAATGGTGATCTATTTTTTTTGTACAATTACCTTGGTCGAAGCATGCTTGATCCATGTTTTGTATATTGCGATGGTTGTTGATGCTAAAGTTGAATAGCTTTTGCTTGTGGTTGTGTGATCGAGGCCCCTTCCAATTCTACTATCTACACCATCACGAATGATTCGTCCTCATTAGAAAGTTGGGACATGGTGTTAAAATTTTACTGCATTTTTTGCCGGTGCTACTGATATTATGCCTCGTTTTTGTTTTTCCATTTTCTTAACAATTTGTTTTGCAACATGCACCATTATTTTCAAGCTTGCCCTATAATGGCACCATTCTTTGTTGCTCGTGTATTCATTCTTGACCCGAGGTTTAGTTGGCTGTGGCAAACTTTCATTCATATGATAATGTTTAGCGAGTTGGTTATTGTTTACGGGTCTCAGGTTCTAAAGGAACTTTGTCTCCATAAAGGATTACATTTACAAGAAACCCGATGTTTCAATGCTTAGTTCCCGACTTATTTTGCGCAGAAGATGAGGATGAAATAAATATAGGGCCTCAGTTGTCGATCCTTGGAGAGGTAGATCCATTTATGGTAGCCAATTGACGTTGGGTGGAGTTTGAGTTAGTTGTGGGATGGGAGATTAATTTACTGGACCGATTAACTTGCGAAATAGTAAGAAATTGGTTTGTGTCCTAGTTATTTGGTTTTGGGAAGGAATGTAATATGAGATAATGGTTATAGAGTTGAAGGTTGATGTATGAATTTTTGAAGCAAATTGAGCATTGATTTTTCGTAACATGAATGGAGTTATTTTAAATAAATGAGTTATTTTTAAGCAAATTAATTACTTCTAATATTTAATTTTTTTGTAGAGTAATTAAATTATTTGTTTCAATAATGATATTTTAGCACATATATGTATTGCGTTTAAAAATAATAAAATAGATTATATATATTTTATAGTATTATATATTTTGATTTTTAATTCATATAACAATAATTATATTAAGCATGTTATTAAATTATATTTAATAATAATTATGTTAAAATATGATTAAATTATTTATTATTTTATTAAATTATTTTCAATAATACCTTAATAAAATTAATAACAATAACAATAATCATCTACCTAAAAAAATTCTGCTAAGGGTATTCTGGTCATTTTAGTTCTTTTCCTTATGCTATTACAACATCATTCTATTCAACCAAACACAAGAATTCTATTATAGCTCTATTCCATTCCACTCAACCAAACAGTTGAATTACTTATTACAGTTCTATTTCATTACACATCTATTCTATTACACCTCTATTCAATTACAGTTCTATTCCATTACAGCGAACCAAACGTGGTGCAAATGTTTTTAAACATCAATATTTAATTGTTATAAATTAGTTTAGTAAAATAGCCCCATTTGGTCTAAAAGCCTTTAACATCCTTTCATTAGAGCATTTGATAAGTAATAAATCAGTATAGTAATTCATATTAATTGTATAAGAAAAAATAAACCGGCACGGCGGGTCAACTCCGAATAACCCGACAGCAACCAGCTAGGATAGACATCCCTAATAAAAGGTTGACATATGCTGTTAGTATCGCATCTATACTTGTATAGTGTAGAACTTGAGATTTAGCCATGCGCTTTAAAATTAAAATTTTAATTATTATCATTATTAAAAATCCCAATATAATTATTATCATTATTAGTAGTTTTTGTTAAAATTTATCAATTTACTATACTTATATACCATATTATATGAAAACATCCTAATTAATATTTTACGTTGGCAAAATTTCACAAAAAACACTTGATATTTTAATAAATAGACTCTGATTTTCAAATAGAAAATGTTAATTTTAAAATTGTAAGCACAAAAACCGAATCTCAAATTTTGTACCAATAGCATATTTTAACCTTAATAAAATCGGCTGAAATAGGAATTAATTATCTAAAAAAAATCAAATGAAATAGCACCAAAAGTAGGCGCTTAATTTTTGGAAGAGGAGTATAATTTCTTTTAACGTTTTTAAAGAAAAAAACTAAACATTGATACATAATTTCTCTTAAAATATTTCATGATTTGACTCGTCTCAATGCTTTTTGTTTTTTATTTACAAAAAGGCAGCTTAGACCTAAAATATAGAATTGCCGTTTCTAAACTCGAACCCCACACCTATACCCGAAATCAACTGCTTCACAGTGAACTAATTTCAGTTGAAATCATAACATATAGAACTAAACCATGCAAGACCATATAATATGATACAACTTTTCACGAAATTGCATGTGAAATTTTACTTAATCGAAAACAAATAATCTTGGGCAAGAGGAAGGGGAGCCTTTAATCCATGCCAAAAATCACAAAGAGTCCCAATTGTCCATTAGAACAGACATGTACAACCACTATTTCTGCAATGAATCGAAAGAAGGCGTGTATCAATATAGTAAATGATGCAATTAAAATGATGGCACTCTCATAAATAATGAAAGGAAAAAAAATGCATATGCATCAGCGCAGATTGCGCACGCATGGATCTATGCACAGATTGATGAGCATCATGAACATGACAAGGAAATTTCACCCAGTCATAAAACACCACCCTCAGTCCACAAGCTGACAATCTCAAAAATCTTAAGAGGAAGAGGTGAAAGAAAAAATACTTAAAAAAGGAAATTAGCAATTATCAAGCTTTCCTCTTCTCAAGGAGAAGCCAACCTTGATCCCACTATAAAAAAAGAATCCTAATGGGCTTATTCAATGTTCTTAATTTTAGAAGCTGAAGAATTTCAAAGAGCATACCTTAGATTAGTTAACAGCGTGTAGTGTTGAAGGCATTATGTCAAAAAGAATGATGTATTATGTGCAAGAAGACTTTGCAGGAGTTCCTGCCATGCAGGTAAGCAATGGCATGCCAGGATCTGGTCAAGGAGTGGAGGGTTTAATCAATGATTTCAACCGATCCATGATATTGGAAAATGAAGGACGCTTCCAAGGCTCACTGCACAATGAAAACGAAAAAACATGGATAACTTCAACAGGAAAATTTGCTAAGCAAGCTCCACTTCAGAAAAGAATCTTATGACTTACTTTGCCCAGCAATCTTCAATTATTGCAGCCACTTGAGGATTCAAATCATGTGGAATTTCAAGCCTTTGGCCCTTGAAACCAACAGCTGCTACAACCTATGAGACAGTTTATATTCAGCTATGACTATTACCAGAAGATATCCTTGCATGATAACTGTGCAAAAATAGTTGAGTAGCCGAAAACTGAATTTCAAATGTATTAATTTTAGTAAAAAAATAAAATGGATCGATACATCAATAGTTAGCGGTCACTGAGGGGTATGCCTATTTCATTGCAAGCTGCTAAAAAGTGTGTGCCTATTTGCAAGGAATTTCACACTTTTTTCGGAGGCACAATAATTGAGGTCCCCGTTTACAAACAATGTGTTGAATAGACAAATTTGAACCTTATCTCAATATAAGAGTCTGCATTCAACAAAAAAGATATCCAGCGAGTTCATTTTTTAATGATATTCAAACATATGATTTATGTCTATTGTACAACACATTGCTCAAGGTACTTTTAAAATTGATTAGTTCTACGCCAAGAAAATTCCACTTGCAATGTTATTAATGTTTCAACCAATAGACTGCTGTCTTTGACGAAAACCGTCAATTTCTTTTACAAACATTTCAAGATGGTCTTTAGATCACCAAAAAAAGAATGTAGATAGTTGTAGGGTCAAGATCTAAAATGATAAACAAACCTGTGGAGGATTTAAGTTGCCCCATGGTTGTTGCAAAGTAGCAAGCTCCCATAAGATTACACCAAAACTATATATATCAGACTTCTCATTTGACGGTTCATCACGAAGAACTTCCGGAGCCATCCACTCAGGCTAATAAAAAATATATATTTATTACTATCTGCAACACAGAAAGAGCTATGGTAATTCAAATAGAAATACCAAGGACACTGTTAAGAACTACTGTAACTTACAGTTCCAGCGGCAGACTTGGATGAGAGAAATGTGTTTGCCTTCAAACGAGAAAGCCCAAAATCACAAACCTGAAGGTACAGACCAAGCAATGTGAGGAAGATTTATGTGAAGTAACTAAAGAAAAGTACAAGGACTCTGAAACTACTTCACTACAAGTTACAGCAACACAAATAAATTAGCAAGCCATGAAAAAGACACTGAATGGACATGAAGTTGAACAGAACATGGCTTAAGACCATTACTTTTGTAATATCAACTGACAGAAAGGCACGCAAATCAACAAAAATTTTGCAAGAAATTAGGAGTAAAAAGGCACGGCATATAACCAAAAAAAAAAAAAACAGCATGGTAAAATAAATGGAATTGGCTCAAACCATACCCGAGGCAGGATGCGTTAACCTTTATCAACAGTCAACTTATGTGCATTTAACATATGTAGCAATATCTACATTCAACTTATCAGTTATAAAAAAGAATATGTCAATAACTTAGCATTTATTCCATTGCAAAAATAAGTAAACAGGATCGGCAGAATATTTATGCTTACATCACAGTATCATTATGTGTAAAACATTACTCTTCGAGACACAAAAGCAACATTTTGGGTCTTACCTTCACTGTATATTTTTTATCAACTAGAAGATTTGGAGATTTTAAATCTCTATGAACAATAGGAGGACTGCGTCTATGAAGATAATTCATTCCATTTGCCTGTGCATAAAAAAGGATGGTGACTTAGACCAAAGCTGAACAATGGACAAAAAGAATGATAATATATTAAGTTGATAGTAAACCCTCCGAATACCCACCACATCGTAGGCCATGCTCAACCGACGCCTCTCATCCAGCATCTCTCTCACACCAGGCTTATGCAAAAGCCTATACAAGCTACCTCTGCAAGAATCAAGGTTTTAGTCCACTTCACAGTTCGAACATCTATAATGAGTACAGTGACATGAAGTTTTCCTTTTCCATTTCTTTTTTCAAATGGAAGAGTACAAATGAAGGGATACTTCCAAAAGAAAAAATAACAAACCTTGATAAGTATTCTGTCACTATAGACAAGTTTGGGGGCTGTGTGACTGCTCCCATAAAAAGAACAATATTTGGATGCCGTAGACATTTCATTATTGCAACCTAACAAACAATTCAGGCGAAACTACATATCATAACAAAAACATGAAGGTAATTAATGTTTCCTTTATCTTAGGAACAAAGTCTATTAAAAATGTCACTCAACTCATACCTCCCTCAAGAATTCTTTGAAACGTTCAGCATTCAAGTCTTGTTCCAAGAGAATTTTCACAGCAACATCCTGTGATTAAAACTAACGTTTCTTTAGATGAAAAGGAATTATCAAGAACAACAAATCCATATTTTGATCATATGGTTTGTCTCTATTGAAATTTCATCTAAATGAGGACTATGTCAAATTAGTTTAAAAGAAATTCATCAAAAAATTACTAAGGAACTCCACTTCAAAAGTTTTGAATACTTTAAAAGTCAAATCATTACCGAAGATGGACCAAACTTCAAATGAAAATAGGCTAAAGAATAAAAAGTTCACTCCTTAATGAATGCCACAAAGAAGGTCACCTACAGATGTCTATCATTTGTATTCTTAGTTAGCATAACTAAAAATTGTTTGCTAAGAAGCTTTGGAGTTGACCTAATATTTATCCTGTACTTCGATAATGTGGAAACTAGACTAAATGCAGGTTAAGAAACATTTGCAAAATTAACAGTATCTAGATTAATAGTTTGGATTTGAGAATTGAGTTTTGATGGTAATTGATGTGAGCTCAAATGAAAAATCACAGGAAATGGTTTCTAAACTTCAAGCAGGTCTCATATTCGAATCTTAAGAATTATAGTGCAGAAATATTCAAAGAGGAGACACAAGATAACCTAGACTTTGCACCTAAAGTTCATTGCATCATATACAACACTAGAAAATACAAAAAATCCTTAAACACACATTACTCCTACAATCAAAAGACATATAAAAATAAGTTCTGCAACTTCACAGATCCATAATAGACATTAATGAATCTACCTCCATTTGTCAAAGATATATAACAATTACTGACATTTTCTTCAACCCTAAGGAACAGCACAAACAGAAAAAGCACAAAAATCTTGATAAGGCGGCCAGCATTTTGGGATGCAAGAAAGGCAGGTGTTTGCAATGAAGAATATGGAACAACAGATTTAAAAAAATTACGCAACATTTAACTTTATCCTTTGACAATGACAAAATAGACTAAAGGATTCTTACCGAGCCATTCCATTCAGCACGATGAACAGTTCCAAAAGAACCTGAAAAGGACAACACAGGAACCTAAGTACACTAGTATAACCATAACTGCATGAATGAGCAAGGAAAATGATCTCCTATTCTGTAAAAGTAAAGTTCTTCCGAAAGGGGACAGAAAATACCGGCACCAATTCTCTCTTTTAAAATAAGATCACTCCATGGAATGTCCAAATCATCAACTTCGAGGGCAACTTCTTTTCTTGGTTTGTAGGGAACAAGCTGACTGCCCTTGGCAAACCTTGAATCCTTAGTAGCATCCCGCAACACATCAGAGAAAACTAAAACTGGGTCATCTCTAGGCCCTATCGGAGAAATGTGCTTTGAAGGATCATTATTAATGTTCGTTGAGTGTATTATAGACTGTGAATACTGGGAACTTCTATAATAAGCAGTTGGCTGAGCAATATTAGAAGGTAAGGGCAACTGCGAAATATCATCCATATTACTTGAGATCTGCACCAGATTATTTCTCTCAATCTTGTCAAGTTTCTTGGGATTGAGAGAGAATCCAGGATTTTCATCATCTCTAGTAGTACCTGAAATTAAAATGAACCATAGCTCAGTTTCACACCAGATAAATATAGAATCACAAGTTTAGGCATGTGGACTCTAACTTGTAACTGCTAGAGTCACTTTTTTAGTGAAGGGCCTGGAATAAAGCTCTTTATACAGATAGTAACTGAAAAATCACCTGCTGGAGCATCATCAAATACAAGATTAAGTGATTCGCAGTCCAAAAAATACTGTTTGGCCAATGACCTGAAATCAATGGCAGGTGCAGCTGGTTTTGGATGTGGAAATCGCAATGGGGAAAAAATTGAGATGGAAGATGGACCATTGAGCAAGGAACCAGGCTCACATAAGTAGCCTGGGTTCTCAATTAAGTCCACAAAATACTCCCTGAAATCACAGACTTGCTTCATGAGATTTCTCTTGCATATAGTAGTTATCTCACCAGGATAAACAAGACTAACTTTTTCACAGATCATAGTCCAAAACAGGAAGAAAGAACCGCAATAAGAAAATGCACTGCCACCATTTAAGTGAAGTAACAGTTGGAATTAGGCACCTCATTTTAAAAGAGTTTATCCAGTTTCCACAAAGCAAACAACTTAGTCAATTAAAAAAACAGGGCTTATACTGTCAGCAAATTATTGCCATTAGAAAACAAAATTGCATTGAAATAAAGTTAAGCAAAAATAACTAAAACAAACCAAAACATGACAGTGCTCATATAGACACCTGTCGAGCCCAAAGCGAACAAGGCAGGAGGAAGCATCATCTCTCTTACAATGTTTGCAGCCCTTTGCAATTCGACATGGTAGGTCAATCATGTCAGCTAGTACCTGCATAAATTTGAACCAAGAATAAATCCTCTGCTTCAAAGGAAAACCACTCCAACTGAGATGTCGTGAAGACGATAAAAAAATCATATAATTAAAGCAAACAATACTCATTACGATCTCACACAAAATAAAAACACCATAAATGATTAAATCCTTACTTTGAATAATAAAGCTCGATGTCTACAAAGGCCAAGGGATAGGCTACCAATAGGAACCACAACTGAACCTAAACAATCTTTTAAACTATCACTGCACTCCCTCCAATAGAAAAAGAAGTCATCCTCTCCAGTAGTAGATGAACCACTTGAATCACAATATAACAATGTCAGAAAAGTTCAACAAAGATGCAAGAATGATGAGCATTTGTTCATTTATGTCATAGATAACTTACCCCATGCGACTACAGACAATCATTGCTAGCTGATCAACAACTTCTTTAGTGGTTTTGCAGATACAAGAAATATTGTGGACTCTATTTTGCAGATCCTTTAAGCCTGGATCACTTCTTCTGTCAACTGATATCACTTCTAGTGGTAAATCCACTGTAGGATCAATAGATCTTAGAGATTCAATTAGCGGAATTCTACCATGTTCGTGTAGATCAGTGCACACTTTCCAGACATATGGATGCACTCCATGAATCAAATAGAACCCATCAGGAACTTTGTCCAAGTATGATAGGCAGCCATTCACCTGATGCACATAATATTGAAAAGGAAATCTTGAATTCCAAACTTTTATCAACCAAATCCCGAGACTTAACCAACTTCAAAATCTGAGCATGTGTATTTTAGATGCTGTGTAGCTAATATAGTCCCACTTTACCCACATTAACAAAACATAACATAGGTATAAATGCATTCACCAAACATCAGAACAACAGAAAACTACTGTCAGCATCAACCTTACTTTTTACATCCTATCATCTGCATGGGTTCATAATACGAGGAAAGAAATCACATACATAGTATGATATATTTTGCAGAATCACAGTATATCTTCAAAATCATCTAAAAACTAAATCCATTCACTGAGAGAACTATTTTATTCACCTAGGCATCTTTCTTCGAGCTACTAGCCTTAGTGAGCCGCTGAGCGTCAAATCCATTTCAAGAAATTCATAGAGTTACGAACAAGGAAATTTACACGAAAACGTACCCAGAACCGATGAGAAACTGTCTCAGCAGAGCTTGAGCTACCTGCCCGAATTGCGGAATCATCCGGAACTGGATCTAAAAAATTCATATCATCAGCACAGGTAGCTTCCGAGGAAAGCCTCAAAGCCAACGCCAACTGCAACTGATAACTCTCCTCCGTTTGCTGCGCCCAGCTTTTCCCCGACGATGAACCGCCAACTTTCGCTCTCATATCCACATGCCTAAAGCACTCATCATAACCGTACACGAATGCACTGATCTCGTTCACATCCGTCGTAGAAATGGTCGGCGCATAATAATCTCCCGATAACGAGCTCTCGCCGAAGCTGCTCCCGCTCGATTGACGTTGCGTCACAATCGACGAAGCATAAGTATTCCCAACTCCTCCCCCACCGCCGCCGCCAATTCGACTCGTTTGCTGCTGGTTCTGGCTCTGATTCTGATCCCAATCGATTAAACCCGGTTTCACTTTGCTATTCTTATTACTTGAGACCTCCCTCGAAAGCGAGTCGCAATATTGCGTTGGAGCTCCTGATATGGACACGGAGTACTGGTCGTCCGGATACTGGGTAAGGGGAGAGTAGTAGGATCTTCGACCGGGCATTTCCATTGATAATCACTAAAGCAATCAATGATCACAAAACCCTAGAAGCCCTACGAATCGCCATTGTTGAATATTTCAGGCTTTTTAGTTTTTCTTTTTTTCTTTCCTTTTTTTGGTAGACCTCAGTGAGTTACTGATTTTTTTTCTCTCTTTCTAGAATTCGATTGTCCGAAAGAGAAAGAAACAGAAAACGATACCAGTTTTATCGGTTGGCGTAATCGTAATATTCTCATCGTTTCCTTCTTTTTCCTTTTAGGAAAAGTCTGAAAAGTGGGGTTTCTGGTCAAACGTTCATTGAATGATTTTCATTTACTCTTTTTCTTTTCTAATTTCCAAATATAAAAGATTAAATATTTTCCTGTTTCAGTTTGTTTGGCTGGCTCGATTGCTACTTCCCGCTCCAACATTCCTTGTTCGGAAGAATTGGATAACTTAACCAATCAGCAGGTAAGTTCACGCACCTGTGCCCCAATGAACTGGCTTTTATTTCTCTTTAATTCAGAATTTAATTTTTTATTATTTTTAAGAATTTAATTTCTATAACTTTTTATTAATGTATGATTCTTAACTTCACTTTAAATTTTTTTGTCAATTTTATTAAAATATTTAATTGATAAGTAAATAAAAACAGTCAAAATACCGTCTAAACAATCATGTCTACGCCTCTTTATGAGAATCAATTTAATTTCAATAATCCATACAAATTGTCTATTTATTTTGACTTAGGGAATAATTGTTTTAACACGAATCATTTATTTATATGTGAATTTATATTTATTTATATATTTTGCTTTCTAACTTAAATTTTTATCCTCTCTTTATGTCTTATTATGTGCCCCATTAATATTTTTTGACACATATATTAAATTATTTTTAACCACCATTTATTTTAGTTAACGTTAGCATCTTTTTCTTTTCACTTTACGTTAAACCAACAAAACAATAAAAACCCCCAAAAACCAAAAAGAATTGAAATCTAAAGAACAAAGGATATTCATGGTGAAATCTACATCCCATCATAAGTTTGTCAATTTATGAGGTTTTTAGTTACCCTGACTTTCTCAATCACTACTTATTAATTTCGCTCTTTCAAGTCGCTTCAAATTAACAGCATCAAATTCACCCCTCAACAGAGCCACCCTGGGCTTTGAGGTGTTCAAGTTTACCACCATCCTATATCACTTCCCAATCAAAATCTTTCAGTTTTCCATTTGTGGAAAATCCTTTGCCAGCATCAAACCTCCCTTAGAAAATATGCTTCCCTATAATTATCAAGAGACATGGAAGTCTACTTCAATGCCATTAACAATTATACGAGCAATCTTTTCGGCCCCCTCTAAAACACCTTGAAGCTTCCCAAACCGAACATACCATGGCCTGCTTCGAAATGTCCCTCTTGTTGTATAACAACAATCACATCAATAGCTCCACCAAAAAGGTGGTAAGGGATAGCAACAACATATACACATTGTGAATTTAAACTCCCAACTTTCCAGCTGCATTTATTTGTTAAAATTTAATCTTTTATTGGATTAAACAAAATTATAGGAAAATAATGAAAACCCTTTTTAGTTTCTTTATTTTTAACAAAAATAAATGAATCGAACAAATCAATTGTATATAATATTCTCAATGAAATTCGGTCTTTATTTTTTGTCAAATTTGTTTTTTTTCCAATTAGAACCTAATTCCAAATTTAAGGTTGTTGCTTTCTAGCTTTAAGTGAAATATAAGGGCAATTGAGAAACTTAGGTGGATGCAGATTTTACCATTAATTTTCATTTGTTCTTTAGAATTTGGTCGGGGTTTTTTTCTGTTTTAAGTAAAAGGGATGGGGATATCAAAGTTAACGAAAAATAAATGGTATTTTAGAAAAAAAAAATACATATGTCGAAATTTGATTGATATGGCACATGAAGGGGTGCAAATAACGGGTAGAAGATTTTTGTTCTTTTACTTTACAGGCGAGTCAGTGAGTGGAGTTGGTCTTTGGTGTTTCTAGTAGTGTGCTGACGGCTTTGAAAATGGAGGAATGATGTTGTCATGGCAGGTAAACTTTGGCCGCTCTACATGAAAATGTAAGCTATGTGTGACAGCTAAAAGGAGACTAGTGCTTCACGACTGGTTTCTCAAACGCCAAACAAACCAAAATAGTTGGTGTTGCCGTCACGAGGGAAGCCGACGGATGTTGGTTTAAACTCAATGTTAATGGTAGTTGGGATCGGGGAAGAGAGGCTGTTGGAGCCAATGGGGTGCTCTGAAATAGTCTTGGAAACTGGGTTGTTGGGTTTGCGGCAAAGTTGGGAAACTGTTGTATTGCTTTAGCTGAATTGTGGGGATTGTTTTATGGTTGCACCATTTCTTGGGTTGCTGGTATTAAAGCAATTATTATAGAATTGGATTCAACTACCTCGATGAAAATGGTTTTGTAAGGTGTTAGTAGAATCTATCTGAAACACCTCTTTATGCCGACTTGATTGTTGGGTCTGAGTTATAAGGTACCACATTCATTGTCAAAATAATTACGGTCAAATTACGTTCAATTACAAACCATTAAACATTCTAATGTAACAAAAACAAGTGGATAAAACGATATATAATCATTTTTGGGTCTAATACGGGCTTACGAAAGTTCTTTTGTTGACCCAAGGTCGAAATAAGACTAAATTGTAAGGATTTTAAAATTTTAGATTGAAGTTGCAACATTAGGGGTTCCGCATCGTGACACAACTCTCTGTTTGGTGCTCGTTGTGACCTCAAAGCAAAGACATCACCACTAGAATCTTACTCTGTTCCTCGTCGTGACACCAAAGGTACATTGTCGTGACATGATAATTTGTAACCATCAAAATTCAACCTGCTCAAGTTTAAAAGACATAAAATTTTACTTATGCATTTCCAAACAACCAATTCACAACCTATCATTAATTCAAAGTGATAAAATATCAAAACATTAACCATTCAAACCAACTTCAACCTTACATACTCCAAACTAACTAGACATTCATTTAGTTTTATAGCTATAGACACCTATTTTTGTCCGAGCTCAATTGGGGCCCATTTAAATTATGTTTTCTCTTGAGTCGTTCAAAGCTCACCCGATTTTGGTCTATTTGAGATATTTTTTTTCTTTTTTGGGCCTGTCAAAGGCCCAAATTATTATTATCATCACTACTATTATTATTATTAAATATTATTATTATCTTATTTTACAAATAAACAAGATTAAAAAAATGATATATAAACATGAAAGGAAAACAAGAAAAGGAGGAGGCTTTTCATTATTTTTGTTCTTAAAAGAAAAGGTAAAAAAAAAACACAATAACTACAAGCATTCGATTTATTTATTTTTTCTTTTCTTCTACCTTTTTTTTTTTTTGCTATAGGCATGTCATGAGGGATCGAATTAGGGTTTTAATGAAGGGGACGTCACCGGACCGTCGGTCCTTCACCCCTAGGAGCCCCCAAAAATCCCGTTTTTTTCCTTCCATTTCTAAAATAAAGATTTCTTTAAAAAAATGTTTGATTTGGGGAAAGTTTTGATTTTTTTTTTTTAAAAAGAGAAAGTTTAGATTTTAACAAATAAAAATCTATTTTTTTAGTTATTGTAAAGAAAGTTTAAATTTTTAAACAAAATTTTGATTTTTTCAACTATTTCAAAGTGAAAGCTTTAATCTTTAAGGAAAATAGTCTCTCTTTTTTAAAAAAAAAAAGAGAAAGTTTAGTTTTAAAAAATAAAAATCTATTTTTTTTAGTCATTTTAAAGGAAAGTTTAAAATTTTAAAACAAAGTTATGATTTTTTTTCAACTATTTCAAAGTAAACGTTTTTTTTTTGAATTAATATCAGCAGCCTTTATTGAAACAAAAACCCACCACAAAAACATAAACGGGCCCTCCAGTATTAAAACCGTCGGGCTTTGAGGTTTAACCCAAAACAAAAATTGAATTGAAAATAAACAAACAGAAACTTTCTAGATTCCTAAAATGACTCAAAGCTGTAAACAATAAAACAGGATAATAAATGTTATAGAAAAAAGGAAACTAGGGTAATTATTATGCCGATTCACATACAGTTGGATGGCATTCAATCTTATCTCTTCATTCTCGGTATTGCCTGCATCCACGATAGCCTTTCACATTTCAGATCTGCTATCTTTCCATCTTCTTCATTCGCTAATCTCCTCTCAATCTGGTCTCTGGCGCCACCTACCCTCCGGACTGGCTTGGTGAGGATGGCTTTCTACTCTTCTCAGTGCAGATCGATTCTCTTTTCATCGCTGTTTCTGCTACTTCATGAGCCACTACATTTTCATTTCTGTGAATAAACTGAAATCTGATATCTTGAAAGTTCTTTGCTTCTTCTTGAATGTCACTGATAATGGCACTGATAACAGACTTATCTTTTTCTCTTGTTTTGCATTTCTGTATCACCGCTCGCGAATCCCCTTTAATTGTGGCGAGTTGAATCCATGAAAATCCCTAATCGACCGCATGAAGTCCCGCAAACGCTCACGCAAAAGAAGTAGGGACATTTAAGTTCAATATTGTCTTTGTGTTTATTATCTCGCCCGAACCATCAAGAACTACCAGACCAGCCATCGATTTTGCTTCTCTACTCCTAAAAGCCGCATCAAAATAAATTGATGTCCTTAAGAGTGGATCTTGCGATTCTGTACCCCGACATTTGTTTAAGATACACTTTTTCTCTTCAATACCCTCAACCTCTGTCAAATAACTACGAACTTTTGATGCTAGATCTCTAACCGATTCTGATTTTCCTTCATGTACGAACCTATTCCTCGACCCCCACTTTAGCCAGATTGTGCAGCAAACCAGTCGACTTTGTTTGTGGTTCTTTCAGAGTACCTGTAAGTTTATCTCCAAAATTTAAACGGTGGTCTCGATCCAAAAATGTCTAATAACTGCCATATCTCTCTTGTCACAGGGCAAAGGCGAAACACATGATCAATGTCTTCTTCTCCATTTCTACATCTGGGACAAACAGCGCTATCTGTAATTCTTTTTTATCTGAGATTGGCTAGAGTAGACAAATAGTTCCATGATGCTCTCCAGATTTTAATTAAAATCTTTGATGGGAGCTGGATATTCCAGAGCTTTTTGTAAAATTTCTTTAGATCGACTGTATTAATAATTCACTAGGATCCAGATTGTCACCCTGTAATAGTTTGTAAGCACTTCTAACAAAGAATTCACCAGAAAGCTCCTCCTTCCAAATCTGAAACTCCTCTCTTGGATTTGTCGCCAACGGGATCTGTAGGATCTTCTGTGCAATATCCGCTGAAAAGGTAGAATTCACCAACTCTGTTTTCCATATTTTGTTAGGAGCATCAATTAAATCAGACACTAACTCAACGTTATTGTTGTTTCTGTCTCTGTCTTCTTCCATCACATGTCCTAGTATCCACTTGTCCTCCCATACTCGAATTCTAGTCCCCCGCCCCACTCTCCATCCCAATCCACTATGAAGCAGACCCTTAGCCGCCCAAATACTTCTCCAGGTAAATGAAGGTGAGTTACCTAACTGTGCACTAAAAAAATCTGCATGTGGATAATACTTTGCTTTAAGAACTCTCGCCAGTAATGAATTTGGATAACAAAACAATCTCCACCCCTGTTTAGCAAGCAAAGCAATATTAAATTGGCTCATATTTTGAAAACCAAGACCACCACAATCCTTTAAAGTACATAGCTTTTTCCATGTACACCAATGAATGCCCTTTCTCCCCTGCCCTTTTTGCCACCAAAATTTTGCCATAATATTTTCAAGATCGTCACACAAAGACTTCGGTAACAAAAAGCATGCCATTGAATAAGTAGGGATAGCTTGCAAAATGGATTTAATAAAAACTTCACGACCTCCCTTAGATAAATGCTGAATGCTCCACTGATTTATTCTTTGCTTCATTCGATCTTTCAATACCTGGAATGATTCCTTCTTCCTTCTCCCCACCATGTTTGGTAATCCCAAATAACGCTCTGGATCAGTTGAACATCTGACAGCCAAAATTCTGCCCACCAAGTTTCGATCAGAATCTAAAGTATTCCTGCTGAAAAACACAGTTGATTTTTCAAAATTTACCCGTTGCCCCGAGCATCTCCTATAATTTCTCAATATCTCCTTCAAGACGATAGCTCCCCATTTTGAAGCCTCGCTGAATAAAATACAATCGTCAGCAAATAATAAATGAGAAACTGGCGGCCCACTCCTGCTGGCTTTAACCCCTTTTAACTTCCCTTCTTGAATTGCTAGACGCATGAGGCTAGATAGACCCTCCCCACACAAAAGAAACAAAAAAGAGTTGAGCGGATATCCTTGTCTTAAGCCTCTTTCTGGGTGAAAAACATCTCCTTTGCAACCATTAACAATCACTGAATACCTGACAGATTTTAAACACTTCATAATAGTTGCTACCCATCTGGAAGTAAAACCCATTTTGATCATTACATCTTCAATAAATTTCCACTCAACTCTATCATAGGCTTTGCTCATATCCAGCTTCACAGCCATAAATCCTTTCCTACCTGTTCTTTTCTGTTTCAATGTGTGAAGAAGTTCATAGGCGAGCATTACATTATCTGAAATCAACCTTCCAGGAACAAACGCACTCTGAGCCATATCAATACACTTGCCAATAACCCCTCTTAGCCTATTTGCTATAGCTTTCGCCATGATTTTGTATAAGACATTACAAAGACTAATAGGCCGGAATTGTTTCATATTAACAGGATTTGCAACTTTTGAAATAAGAACAATGTTTGTATCGTTTACCTGTTTAAAATCTTTCCCTTCATTCAGACTCTGTAAACAAAATTTGCTAACTTCTTCTCCCACAACATGCCAACATTTTTGGTAGAATAACGCCGGCAAACCATCTTCCCCCGGTGCTTTAATAGGCCCCATTTCAAATGTGGCTGATCGAATCTCTTCCTGCGTGAACGACTTTAAGAGTTGATGATTATCTTCCTCTGTTATGCAATTTGCAATTCTTGACAACACCTGCTCACTTCTTCCCTTTCTTCCGATCGAAACAGCGTTTGAAAATACACTCTCGCAATATCCGCGATGTCTTCACTAGTTTCTGTTTCCCTTCCACTCTCATTTTGCATTTTGTGAATCCTGTTTCTTCTTCTACGCTGTGTGGCTTGACAATGGAAAAAAGTAGTATTTCGGTCACCATATTTGAGCCAATTAATTCGTGCTCTTTGTTCCCAATACCTTTCATCATTATCAATTTTAGATTCAATATAACTTACGAAACACTTGATTATTTAAACCATTTATCACTCAAATATCAAAATTGATTATAAAGTTCCTTTAACGAACCCTCGAAGTCCAAATCACCCAAATTGTGGGACTATTAGAATCTATAAATTTTTTTTTTTTTAAGATATTCAATCGAGCCTTATACTTAATACGATTTGTTAGTCGTACACTTCATATAAATAACAAGAAACGATATAGGCTCAATTCTCATTAAATTTCTCTTATACTTGTACTTTTTCATCCTATGTATTCATATAGCATATAACAATCACACCTCTGCTTTTTCATATACATTTTTATAACAATTTGTCTTGGTTTCAAACTACTTCATATTTGAGTTTTACTTATCCAATCATTTGAAACATCATCTTTATACATATAGTGCACTTGAGATGCAAAAATTCTATAATTATGAATGAACACATTTATCAAACACATTCCATGTTTTTATATATATTATAGTCTCATATTTCCATGTATCATTTACCATCATTTTCTCGTATTTTTGACAAATACATATAACAACTTATAATCATGCAATTCACTAACTCTTCCTGCCAATTACAATTTAAATTGGCAACTCACTTATTGAGCCCAATTTCAATGTTCACTACAATCTATCATATAAATTTGGATGTACGTATCCACCAATAAATTCTATGTACAGGTATCATCATCTCATATTTCTACATACATTACTTTACATATTATGAACTCAAATAACATATACAAGACATATCAATGTATTTCAAATACGTTTTCATAATATTTCATTTAAAATTAAGATTATTTTATATTAGAACTCTTCTCATTAACTCATTTGGAATACCAATTCATACAGATAATAGACTCAAGGATGTACAAATATATAATCACAAATGAACTCATTCGTCAACCAAGTTCTACGTTCATGTCTCATCAACTCGTAATTCCTTATATCACATAATATATATATATCATGATTTCCATTCCCTTAATATTTTTCCATATTTATCCCGTTGAATTTCTTGAAATTTTCGATGGATTTTCAGAGGTACACTTTAGTGTACAAATCTAGATCCGTCAATTCGTATTCATGTGGGCACATTTCCATTTCGAGAGCACACTCCATGAACCTCATCCTTACGGTGGGATTACGGTCGAGCTAAATCCTCAGAAGAGAGCACACTCCATGAACCTCATCCTTACAGCGGGATTACCAATCGAGCTAAATCCAGTAATATAAACTCATAGAGTATTGTCGGGATTACGGTCAAAGCTAAATCCCGCAGCGACAATTACTCTAACGAGCTTGGATCCAATTACTAGTCCAAAGCTAAATTCAGACCCTAATTCGGATTACCCGTCCGGGCTAAATCCATTTTCCACATATTCTTCGGGATGGCTATATCAGGATCACCCGTCCGGGTTAGATCCTTTTCACACATATTCTTCGGGAGGGCTATATCGGGATAGGATCACCCGTCCGGCTAGATCCTTTTACCGTCAATTCCTTTTAGAGATCCATCAATTTCCTTTCATTCAACCGGGATTTCTTCCACTTTTTATCAAATATATTAATGTTTCGTCAACTTTCATACAATGAACATTCAAATTATATTCATATCAATAACAGACATTCCAAGCATTTAAGAATATAATTCAAGTTACATGAACTTACAATTCGATTTTGATACCATAACGATAATCTTAATTTCATAATAAATATTCCAAATAAAACATTATATCAATTATAATCGAACATGTAATCAATTTATACACAAGTCATTCATATATTATTTTCCTCCTCCTCCTCTCCATCCACATCCTTAGTATAAACAACACACTTGTAAGTAACATTTTCTATAATTTTCACTATTTACTCATGTGAATGTTCAAGCTGTCCATCTGTGTTATATTCACTAAAATATTTTTATCTCGAGCTACAGAGCTCTAAATTTCAAACCGTTAATTTTCTTTGAAACTAGACTCACATATCTTCTTACCATAATTTTTCCAGAATTTTGGTGTGGCCAACTAGTACAGTTTATTAGTTAAGTTCTCCCCTGTTACACAGTCCTACTGCTCTGACCTCTCTTCACTAAAAATCAATTATCTGATAGTACGGTTTTCATATAGTGTTTCTGATTATTTCTAATGAAAATAGACTCACTAAGGAATACAAACATATAAATTATAACTCATTATTCTTTTTGTACAATTTTTAGTGAATTTCTAAAGTAAGAACAGGGGATCACGAAGTTGTTCTAAACCAGTCTTACAAAAATTTAAATATCTCAATATGTAGGCTTCCTTTACCTGCTTTGTTTCTTTTATATGAAAATAGACTCAACAAGCTTTAATTCTATATCTTACTCAGCTTCTAATTCGATTTATACAATTTTTGGTGATTTTTCAAAGTTAGACAACTGCTGCTGTCCAAAACTGCTTTAGTATAACATGTTGATTTCTATTTTGTCCCAAATTCCACATTTCATACAATTCAATCCTTGCTCAATTAACCCCTCAATTTAGCTAATTTTCTCATTTAATACTTTTCTCTATCATTTTAAACTACTTCATAACCTTTGAAAATCAGAATTTTAACTCTAGGCCTTAATTTCAACTCTTTCACAATTAGGTCCTAAAATCAATTTCCATCAATTTTACTTAATAAAATCATCATATAACAAAATTAAAGCTTCAATTCAATATTTATTCATCATATTATTCCAGCACTAATCCACATAAACTTTAAAAATTAGCTATAGAATCAAAAACTAATGACATAGTAAGTTGGACCCAATTGTAAAAGTCCAAAAATATAGAAATTTCAAGGAGAAAGTAAGAATTAAACTTACATGAAGCTTGAGTATGAAAACCAGCTTGAAACTCTCTCCCATGGCTGTTTTTCAGCTGAATAAAATGAAGAGAAATGAAGAGAAATCTAGATAATTCCAATTTGGTCCCATACTTATTTAACTAATTTTGGCAATTTTCCAATTTTACCCTTATTTCATCCATTTCCTGATTTTCTCAGCTATTGCCGCCCAAAACATCTCCTTTGGGCTTATTTTCACTTTAGGTCCTTCCTCATTTGACAATCAGACTATTTAATCCTTTTAGCAACTTTTATACACTTTTCATTTTAGTCCTTTTATTTAATTAACCACCCAAACGTCAAAATTTTCTAACGAAATTATAATACTTCCTTATTGACATTCCTTAAATATTCATAAAATATTTATGACTCGGTTTATAACACCGAGATCTCGATACTTCTTTTTCTCGATTTCTTGACCAAATAAATCTTTATAAAACACAATTTACTATTTTAAAACATTTTAAACATTTGACTCGTAAATATTAAATAAATATTTTCCTTCTTTCGAACATCTGGTATTCGTTTAGCCTATTTTCTCAGACCACTTTTTAACGCTTCTAATTTCAACAACAAATGGCCTGAAGATGAGTCCCAAAGAGTCTTAACTTCCTCTTCAAATGACTCATCCATCATCCACCAAGCTTCAAATCTGAAATCCATCTCCCCTGTTTTAAAATTTGCCCGCTCCGTGTTCACTAAAATTGGGCAATGGTCAGAAAAAGAATGACTTAGGTGTTGAATACACACTTCAGGAAACCGTGCTGCCCAATCTTAATTCGCAACTCCTCTGTCAAGTCTCTCTCAAATGTTTGTCTCCGATAAATTTCCTTTTCCCATGTGAACCATCTGCCCGAAAATCCCATATCCATTAGACCACATTCTGCAATTACCCTTCAAAATGCCTCCATTCTTCTCTCATCTCTAGGAATTCCTCATTTTTTCTCAAACCCATACATGATCTCATTGAAATCTCCACAAACGAACCATGGGATCCTCTCATCTCTATATAAATTCTTCAATTCAGCCCACGAATTAATCCTATCATTTTCATACGGAGAACCATAAAAACCAGTAAACCTCCATTTTCCCCTTGAATCATTCTCATCAATCTCCACATCAATATATCTTCTTGAAAACTGTCTCAGTTTCACACTCACCTCCTGCTTCCATGCCAAGCACAATCCACCTCTTGTACCCTCTGGATCAACCTCAATCCCATTTACATATCCACAACTGAATCGAATATGTTCCATTTTACTCTTTCCAACTTTTGTCTCTATAAAGAAGACCACTTGGGGATTGTTTACCTTCAGCGTATGCCGAAGTCTATTAACTGCTCGTGGACCCCCCAATCCACGAACATTCCAACTTAGCAGTTTTATTGCGACCGGTCGACTTGCCTCTTGGCAGTCGCTTATATAAAAAGAGTACCTTCGAAAACCTTCTATTTCTTCCTGTCAGATTATTCTCCTTCTCTAAAACTGTCTTCCCCTCCATCTCCCCTCTAGCTTGCTTTTTACCTTCCTCACTCATTAAAACATCATCTTCCAAACCATGCTCTATGGCAACAAAATTTGCATTCAAATTTGGAGTCACCCCTATTTCAGTCCCCAATATCTTCCGCCCATTCAAGTTAAATCCCAAAATTGGATCAATTGACATTCCATAACTCCCTAATTTACTCTCCTTAGTCCCATCTCTACTACAATTCGTTAGAGGTCATTCAGTATCATTTGTCCACTTCCCATCCTCCTCTTCTCTCAACCATACACTATTTGGTACTACCACCCTTCTTGATTGAGCCCTTAAAGATAAATCCCATCCCATCTCGTTAACTTCCACCCCTAACATCATTTTGGCTTCACAAAAAGAATCATTATGACCCAACCGGCCACAGAAGAAACAAAACAGAGACAGCCTTTCATAACGAAACTTGACATATGTGCTATTTCCGCAAAACGAGATTAGTTTTCTCCTCTTCAATGGACGTCTCACATCAATCCTAACTCTTACCCGCATATAGTTTCTATTTTCCTTGCCCAAATTTTTAACATCATATTCCACAAACTCTCCTACGAAATTTCCCAATTGAACTGCCAAATTTTCTGAAAATAAGCCAATGGGAATTTCGTGAATTTGAACCCAAAAAGGTGCCATGAACAAAGGGCTATTCAGCGGGTCTTCCCCCCATTGCAACTTATGTAAAATTAACAGATGGTTATTGAACGTCCACGGGGAACCTTTCATCACCCTATCTAAATCCATAATGTGATAGAATTGAAACAGATACCTTTTCTCACCCAGATCCCGAATATTCACCCCTTTAACAGGATGCCACAGATTTGCCATTGTATTTTTCATAGCAGGAAAATGAATAACACTGGCAGTTAGAAAACACCCCACTAACCTGAAGACTTCCTCTCTCCTCTCGTCATTCTGCTCGACTTGAATTTGTAAAATTTCATCCTCTTCAGCAATAGATAATCTTGGTAACTCCTCTTCCATTGCTTGCAGGTGAATCACACAAGAAATCAAGAACCAATGAAGCCTTTACTCACTTTCCGCCGTAAAATCCAAAAAAACAAAAACAAGAAAACCTAGAAAAAGTCGCGTGCTAAAAGCAGACTAGAACCGTGCCAGAAAGGCAGACCCCCCGAAGTACATTTCAAAGTAAAAGTTTTAATCTTTAAGAAAAATAGTAATTTTTTTAAAGGAGAAAGTTTAGATTTTAAAAAATAAAAATCTATTTTATAAAGTTATTTTAAAGGAAAGTTTAAATTTTTAAAAAAAAAGTTTTGATTTTTTAACTATTTTAAAATAATGTTTTGATTTTTAAGAAAAGTAATGATTTTTTTTAAAAAACTTTGATTTTGTAAAAATAAAAATAAAAAATTCCGGTTACCATACGCGCCAGCTCCACCACAAGAGGCCAAAGAGTCATTGGGCTCTCCGATGATGGAGCCATAGCCAATATAGAAGTTGGAAGAGAAAGAGAAATAGGTTTTTTTTTTTTTTTTTTTTAACAATGAGGTTAAAATAAAAGAATAAATAATTTTTTTCATTTATAGGTGCCAAAAAAATGGGTAATTTATTTTCACCCCTTTACTTTTTAAATTTACAAAAAATGCCCCTTTTTAGAGCACCGCCCTCGCTCTTTGACATATTTACACCCGTAACCCTTTTGTTTATTTAAACATTCGATTTAATTTAAAATTTAAAAAAAATTAAAAGCAAATTAATTGCTACATCAGTCCTCTATCTTTCACATTTTTTTATCTTTTAGTCTTAAAATCAAGCTATGTCATTTTGTTTCCATCTTTAATAAATAATTTATAGTTATATCTTCCATTTCACTTGCATTTATACATTATATATTTAATGTTAATTATGCACTTTATTTTAATGTTTTATATTTATTTACACTTGTATAATTTTTATTTGTTTTATTTCATTTTTATTTATTTTCATGTCTATTTATGTATTTTTTTACATTCCTCTTACATACATTTTAAAAACTATTTATTTATGTTACTTTAATTCTTTTATTGTATTATGAAAAAGGTGTATTATTGTTATTATTATTATCATCATGTTAAGGTCTTATTTATTTCATTTATTTAATTTTTCTTTTTATTATTGCCATTTTGAAAGAGTTTTAACTTTTCATTTATAATAGCCCAAATTTCAGTGATGTCAAAAATAATGGTTCGAGACCACCAAATCTGACAAATGGACTTGTAGACTATATTATTTAATATTTACGGGTTAAATGTAGCTTTTAAAATATTTTTAAAATAGTAAATTGCATTTTATAAAGATTTAATTGGTCAAAAAATCGAGAAAAAGAGGTGTCGAGATCTCGGTGTTATAAACCGAGTCATAAATATTTTTATGAATATTTAAGGAATGTCAATAAGGTATTATTAAAATTTTGTTAAAAATTTTGATTTTTGGGTGGTTAATTAAATAAAAAGAACTAAATTGAAAAATGTGTAAAAGTTGCTAGAAGGATTAAATAGTTTAATTTTCAAATAAGGAAGGATTAAAGAAGAAATTATGCTAATTGCCAAACTTAAGTAAAATATATTATTAGATAATTTATATTATTATTATATTATAATATATTATAATATATTATTATTAAACAAATGAAACAAAGGGATAAGAAGAGAAATAGAAATAGAAACCCAAACGAAACAGAGAGCAAGGGGAGGAAAGAAAGAAAAAGAGAACAGAAAGAAGAAAAGGGGCAAAAAATTGGAAAATTTGTCAAAATTAGCTAAATAAAAAGGGGATCAAATTGGAATATCTAGAATTCTCTTCATTTCTCTTCATTTTCATCAGCGGAAAAATAGCAATGGGAGAGAGTTCAAGCTGGTTTTATACTCAAGCTTCATGTAAGTTTAATTCTTGCTTTCTCCTTGAAATTTCTATGTTTTTGGACTTTTTACAATTGGGTCTAACTTATTAATTCATTAGTTTATGATTCTATGGCTAATTTTTAAAGTTGATGTGGATTAGTGTTGGAATAATATGATGAATAAATATTGAATTGAACCTTTAATTTTGTTATATGATGATTTTATCAAGTAAAATTGATGGAAATTAGTTTTAGGACCCAATTGTGAAAGAGTTGAAATTAAGGCCTAGTGTTAAAATTCTGGTTTTCAAAGGTTATGAAGTAGTTTTAAAATGATAGAGAAAAGAATTAAATGAGAAAATTAGCTCAATTGAGGGGTTAATTGAGCAATGATTGAATTGTATAAAATATGAAATTTGGGACAACATAGAAATCAACATGTTATACTAAAGCAGTTTTGGACAGCAGCAGTTGTTTAACTTTAAAAAATCACTGAAAATGGTACAAATTGAATTAGAAGTTGAGTGAGATATATAATTAAATCTTGTTGAGTCTATTTTCATATAAAAGAAACATAGCAAGCAAAGGAAGTCTACTTTTGAGATATTTAAATTTTTGTAAAACTGGTTTAGAATAACTTCGTGATCCCTTGTTCTTATTTTAGAAATTCACTAAAAACTGTATAAAAATAATTATGGGTTATAATTTATATTTTGTATTCCTTAGTGAGTCTATTTTCATTATATATAATTGGAAACATTATATGAAAATCGTACTATGAGATAATTGATTTTAGTGAATAAAGGTCAGAGTCATCAGATTGTGTAACAGGGGAGAAGTTAACTAATAAACTGTATTAATTGGCCACACCAAAAATTCTAGAAAAATTATAGTAAGAAGATATGTGAGTCTAGTTTTAAATAAAATTAACGGATCTTAATTTGAAGTTCTGCATCTCAAGATAAAAATAATTTAGTGACTATGACACGGATGGATAGCTTGAATATTCACACAAGTAAATAGTGAAAATTATAGATAATGTTACTTACAAGTGTGTTGTTTATACTAAGGATGTGGATGGAGAGGAGGAGGAGGAAAAATAATATATGAATGACTTGTGTGTAAATTGATTACGTGCTCGATTATACTTGATAAATGTTGAATTAGAAATGATATAATATTTTATTTGAAATATTTATTATGAAATTATGATTATCATTATAATACAAAAAAATTGAACTTGTGAGTTTATATGGCTAAATTTTAGTGATCATTTGTTAATTTTATAAATTTCATGATGTGTTATTTCATATGTATTGATGATAAAATCGTGAATAATGTAAAAGCATGAAAATTGAATAAATGATCAAATTGAGCATTTCAATTCAGTGACAACATGAATTGACGGAAAATACAATGGTTGAACCATGCAACAAGTGATAAGTGATAGCTTCGGTTACACTTATCTAATCATGGACAAGTGATAAGTGATAGCTTCGGCTACACTTATCTGATCAAGGACAAGTGAAAGTGAAAAATGGTAGCTCCGGCTACCTGATCAGTGAAAAGTGGTAGCTCCGGCTACTTGATCAGTGAAAAGTGGTAACTCCGGCTACCTGATCAGTGAATAGTGGTAGCTCTAGCTACCTTATCAGTGAAAAGTGGCAGTTCTGGCTATCTGATCAGTGAGTAGTGGTAGCTTCAGCTACAAGTGATAAGTGATTTTCGTGTAAGACCATATCTGGGATATGGCATTAATGTGATACGTGTTTAAGATGTAAGACCATAGCTGGGCTATGACATTCTAGTGAAAAGTGATGAATTGACGGATAAGACCATGTGCAATCCATGGCAAAGTGTGAAACGTAGGTATGGTATTAACCATACTGAGTTGTGAAATGTGGCACTGAGCAACACCGTATAGCTTGTCATGATAGACAGGTTGTGTGAGCAGACTAATTCTATAAGACGTTCACTAATCTGACAAAGTTTGGTAAGTGTTACATGGAATTATGTGATATAAGGAAATGCGAGTTGATGAGACATGAACATAGAACTTGGTTGATGAATGAGTTCATTTGTGATTATATATTTGTACACCCTTGAGTGTATTATCCGTATGAATTGGTATTCCAAATGAGTTAATAAGAAAAGTTCTAATATGAAATAATCTGAAATTTGAAATGAAATATTATGAAATTGTACTTGAAATACATTGGTATATCTTGTATATGTTATTTGAGTTCATAATGTGAAAAGGAAATGCATGTGGAAATTTGAGATGATGATATCGCTACATGGAATCTATTGATGGGTATGTACATCCAAATTATTATGATAGATTTTAGTGAATATTGAAATTGGAATCAATAAGTGATTTGTCAATTTAAACTGTGATTGGCAGGAAGAGTTGGTGAGTTGTGTGGCTATGAATTGTTACACGTATTTGTCTGAAATGCCATGAAATGGTGGTACTTAATACATGAAAATATGAGATTGTGATATATAAAAACATGGAATATGTTTGATAAATATGTTTATTCATAATTATAGAACTGTACACTTTAACTATACTATTTATGCAAAGAGAATGATTTCAAATTATCTGTAAGTGTTTTGTATTCTTTGGTAATGCCTCGTAACCCTATTTTGGCGACAAATACGGGTTGGGGGTGTTACATCATTAACTTTAGCCAATTCAATTAATTTTCCTATTTTATTACTATTCGTTTTAAAAAATAGAATTTTAGGTCATTTTTCCATCGTATAATTGTTGACATGAAGTTAGTTAAGTAACTGTTATATTTTAATGAAACCATAAGGTTTTTACATTTGAATTTAGGTTAGCCCTTAAGATCTTGCCTACCATTTACCTTAGAAAAATTATAAATAATATGTAAGATTTTTTAGGGTTTTAAATTAGTTTTAAATATTGTATAGGATTAGAATCTTAAGTTAATATGTAAATATTTTTAGGACTTTATTCAAGATTAAAACTAAAGATTTTTGTAGGTGAATTGTAAATCATGAATAGGTCTTTCTATATATTTTATTTTATAAACTTTTTTAAGAAGGCTAATAAATGTTATTTAAGATTTATTATTTTAGGATTTTGATGAATTTAACACTACGTTTGGTTCACTGTAATGGAATTGGGCTGTAATTGAATAGAGGTGTAATGGAATAGAGTTGTAATAAGTAATTCAACTGTTTGGTTGAATGGAATGGAATAGAGCTATAATAGAATTCTTGTGTTTGGTTGAATGGAATGATGTTGTAATAGCATAAGGAATAAAACTAAAATGACCAGAATACCCTTAGCAGAATTTTGTTAAGTAGATGATAATTGTTATTAAATTTTAATAGGATTATTATTAAATATAATTTAATAAAAATAAAATAAAATTTAATTATATTTTAATATAATTATTATTAAAAATAATTTAATAATGTTTAATATATAATTTAATAACATTCTTAATATAATTATTTTATATTAATTTATATTAAAAGATTTTTTATTTTTATATTAAATTATATTAAATTATTTAAAATGTTTTATTTACTTCATTTTAAAATAATACATTATTATTTGAATCCATTACTTCTGAAGTTATTCATTATAGTTGACACACAATAAACCCATGGTCAGAGTAATGCATTTGCTTGGTTTTTTATGATATTTAAACCTTCAAATCACAACCACTTGCACTGTAATTGCTAGAATACGAGGCCAAGTTTGTGGGATAAAATGTTGTTTCATTACAAAAAAAAAATTTAAACTTAACATTCATTGTGGAATATGCATGATTTCCTTCTGCACTTACGTATGTTGAATACTCAAATATTGAGAAGTAGAGAGTTTGATATCATCCATTTCCTTACTAGTAAACAAAGGTAGAAAACTCCAAATTCAATCAGACAAGCATTTTTATGCCTATCGCATTACAAAAAATAACGCAGTTAAGAGCACTAGAAGTGTGCCTAATCAAATACGCCTCGTCTGAAAGGGTCGAGGTGCTTTTGTTTCATAGCCCTAAGGCGCAAGATATAGGTGTGCCTAGGTGCAAAACTTGAGAACACCAAAAAATCCAACTATGAAAAATGTTGAGTAATGCCAAGAAGTGTATTTTTTTCTCATCAAGACATGATAATAACCTTAAGAACTTGAAATTGAATAAATAACAATAAATGGTTTTAGATCACAAGTCATGGGAAAAAAAAAAACAAAAAATACCCGCATCCATTACTATATAATTAGAGTAACATCTTTTCCTATTATTGGTATTGACTTTATGCTTCTCCCAATAACATAACCATCTGCAACAGGTAAGATATGCGTAACTCTATCTCCAACATTCGCTACCACCCCTATACTACAAAAAGTTGTAGGTCAAACGAAATGAAAATGATCAATATATAAGGATGATGATGGTTAGCAAGAAAGACATCACCCAAAATGGTCTAAAGCTAAATAGAAGCTAGAGCGATTTTGTAAACACTACAAGCATGAAGTATTCAACATAACCCACAGCTTACACCCACAAGATTAGCAACAACTATATGCCTCCATCATAGTTATCTCTAAAATTTAAAGACAAAAAACAAATAAACAAATTTAGATGTATTGAAACAGTATAAGGCAGGCACCAGAGATTAATAACTATTGCGATCACTACATGTTTACTGCGATTGCAGATGTATCAGATGCTATCGTGGTCGTGAATTTTTCTCAAATTTTCACAGTTTCTTAGAAAACATAATAATTATCATTTTAAGCATACAATTTTATTTTTAATGGAGAATTTAATGCAATAGATTAAGCAAAAAGTTCAACCTTTCTTAAGGAACAGTGATATAATCTATATAACAATTCTTTCTCAATCACTAAATGGATTTAAATCAATTGCTAGTAGTCTGATGAATGCCTAATCATCCTAGAACCAAATTCACACTCAAAATTCAACCTTAAAAATTGAAGTTTATAAACATAAAAGATATTAAAAATCATGTACAATCAAGGACCCTAATTTATTCATCCAACATATTAGTAAACAACTAACATGAAGATATATAATACTAGAAAACAGAACAATATAGAAACCAGTCATAAACCTAGATCACTGCTAGACAATGAAGAAGTTGGACTGATCATTGGGGTTGAATATGGAGTAATACCATCTCGTTTTACAAATTCTCTTCCTTGCCTCTCCCAACATAATTTACACGACCGAATTGGGTCTCCACTACAAGAGATTAAAGCATTACCATTCTCCAGTTTCCTTTTGTCTTCACTTGGTCTTTGTAATTTCAGCACCACAAGAATGACACATGCTATACATCCGATGAAATAAAAACTCCAACCAATCCAATCACCTATTGGATAAAAAAGGGAGATAAGACCCTTGGGCAAAATAATATATTTTTTTTCTAAATCACTCCAGTAAACTCCATTTAGACATCAAGGACATCATATTGTGCAAACCAAACACTTTTGTAAGGCACTCATAAGATTTGATTTACTTGCAAATGTTGAAAATTATCTAAGAGAAATTTTTTAATGAAGTTCTTTCCATTCAGAACCATAGCATAAAAGAAAAGGAAAAGTACCAAGTTCTATATGAACTAAACTAACCAATTTCTTCCGTGTTTTATATATGATTGTTTTTCTACCCAAATATTCAAAGAAAGCTCATATCAATCCAGTTTGATATACATGTACGAAATAGTTCTTGAAAAGCAGCAGGATACAATATCACAAAATTCATCAGCAGATAAGCGTGGATACCAAATATTTGCAATTTTTATATACCAAATCCATTATTGATCATGCAACACGCCTTAGAACTAGCAAAACATAAACTAAAATTTCAAGTTAACTAGCAGTACATAAACTTATGGGACTGTCCAAGTTTGGGTGTCCTAGTTTTGCAATTCTACATGCGTTTCAAAAGTAAAGGAACATAAAAAATGGGATAATTTCCCAAAAATTCCAGAGAAAATACAACTTAATAAAATATCAAAGAATTGTAATGACCATGAACTAAATCCATGTTTACAATCAGACAAAAAAAAAAAACATTTTGTTATGTCAAAAAGAAAACCAGAGTCCAAAGCCTAAAAATTATAGGTTTTTCTAAAACAACCAAATACAGTGAAACAAAATAGACTAAACAGAGAACATAGTATCAGATCAAACATAGTTCATTGGAAACAGTGACAACAACTGCAATTTCAAGAAGGATAAAAAAAAGGTCAATAATAATAAGCATATACCAGAACAAAAGGAAAACGATGAAACCAACATCCAAGGCTGATTTTCAATCTTTAGCAAAAAAAAAAAAAAAACAAATTTGATTTTCAAAGTCAGATGATATGTGCAAAATGGATAAAATTACCAAAGCATCAACCTTCTGAATTTCCAAAATGACAACAATTTTAATTTATCCAAAACAAAAATCAATCAAAAGTTGCCATATATTCAAGCTTCAAATTAAATAATATAAGTAATATAAAACATTCACTTTCTGCAACAAAACTAGCAGGCAAAATCCTTTGATATAAGAACCAAAGCTCACTTTCCAGAACACACAGGCACACACATATATATTGGATATACATTCGCTCCATTACAGGCAAGGAAACACAATCCATTTGCAAGCCTAAAAAACCAACTCAAAATTTTACATAAAAAAGACAGTAAAGAAATAAGCAGACAGGTTTTAGCTCTTACACGACAAGGGCACAAGAATAAAAGCATGAAATTTGCAGGCAGGGGAATGTTATAATCAACCAAATGTTAACCAATACTATGGACAAAAAGTGATTCATAAGCAATACTCACAAGAAGTAAAAGAAAGCAGTGGGTGGGTTTCTTAGGCATTTTAGCATTGATTTTTGTTTTCTTCTTCAACTTCAATTTGGGTCTTGACTTCAACTTGCGTCTCTTTTCTCTCTCGCTAATAACACTCTCTTCAGCTGTCTTCTTCATTTTCTCACTTGATTTTACCCTTAATGCCATTTGACTAACAATTTTTTTTCAAGCAAAAGTGTCTATAGTTAACCCCAAAAATTCCTAACAAGCAAAACAAACTAAGAAAGCCATAATTTATTTTGCAAAAAATACTATAAAGCAAAGGGTAAGAGAGAAATACTGATTAGAGGCTGTTGATGGGTTCTTAGCGGAAGTAACGGAGGTTGAAGATGAACAATCATTTTTTGACTTTGAAGCTTTCTTCGCCATTTTTTTTTTCTCCTTTCTATTTCTAAGACATGTAGGAGATGGAGACAAAGACCCAGAACTTGTGCTTTGCTTAGTGTTGGTTGTCGCCGATTTTTTTACCGATTTTAATGAGAACGTCGAGATACTCTACTTCTTCAAGGCTCTGCCATTGTTTCTTTTGATGAATCAGTAAGGAACAAACCCGTTTAACCATAAAACAAAAATGAAAAGGCAAAAGACAAAGTTCAAGTTAAGATGATTAAGGAAGATGATGTGCAGGAAGCAGAAGCAAAAATGTTTACCTGACCTTGGATGAAGAGGAGGAATGCTCGGAGTCGAAGGGTACGTGAATTGGCTGCTGATTGAGAGTGTTTTTTAGGTGAAATTTTGGTTCTTCAAACAATGAATAGCTAAACGGTGAAGAAGGAAGGGAATGAAAATCCCCAAAATTCGCTGCTTAAGGGCGGCATGGAATAGACCCGTAATAGGGTATTCCATTGAACCAAACGTCTACTTGTGTGGGCTTGCAGAATAGGCATGTAATGGGCATGTAATGGGATAGCCATTACATTGAACCAAACATCTTAGATCAAGAATTTTAAAGTAAGATAAATCATAAACTCAACATAAGATACTTTCATAAGATCTTGATAGGTTCAACATTATTAATTAAATCTTTTTAAAAATAATAATGAATATAATAAAAGATCGTAGATGTATTTTAATATTTCTCTTAATTCATTGGTAATTTCTAGTTTTTTTTTTTTTTAGAATTCTAAAATAGAATTAATTTTAGGAATTGAATACATTTTACTAGAATTATTTAGGTATCCTTTAGGGCTCCAGTTAAAAGTAAAAATTTCTAATTTAAGTTTCAAATTAGATAAGTTTGGTGAACATGTCTTAATCGGACTACAGATAAACCGAATGCATTTCCTTTAGAGTTTTTATTTAAGATTTCCATAAGATTTTAGCTTAGATTAAGACACTAATATGCTTAAATAAAAAAAAATCTAGCTCTTAATATGCCATAGGACTATCCCCGGATAGGCGTTGTGGGGTGCTATAACCTTCCCCACACGTAACCGTACTCCCAAACCCAGAATTTGGTGATGAGGTCAAGACTAGATTTTTAAGATTTTTCCATAGTATTAATTCTAGATTTTTAGACGATAGGTGGCTAACCAACCTAGCCCTAATTGATTAGTGGCGACTCTATGTAATGTAGTCCCTCTGTGTCTAGCTTTGCTTAATAGGCCCTTGTACTCTTATGTAGGCAACATTGTGGCAATAATCATTTATCATGAGACACCAACCCAATTAATTGAACACATTCAATCACAATTTCAAAACATTAACAAAAGATAATATAATATACAACTTAAACCTTTGATACATTTACCAAAAGTCCCTAGGTACATGCTAAAAGACCAAAATGAACCACTTTATACAAACTTGTTGGGTCGAAAATGATAGTATAGATGTTGACTTCAAGTCCCGAAACTTTGAGAAATACCTAAACCAGTGATGGAAAAGACAAATCGTATGCTAAGCAATAGAGTTCAGTGGTATATTTATGAATCAAGACATAAATAATAAGCATTACAGATACACTTCAAAATAAAAACATGTTTATATGCACATAATAATCAACCAATTCATGTTACAAGGTGACAAGCAATTTCCAACCATCACTTGCATATGGAAAATACTTATATTATGTTCAAAACAACCTTACCGATATTTCATCTCATATATATAACTACCTTCAACTCATTTAGCCATTAGCAATCAATCAATTCATACAATTTCATGATCAAACATTCATTTATACAATATACCATTAGCATCATATTTTTTGTGTACCAAGACATTCATCTCTTATGCTTTGGTCTTTATACCATTCGAATCATCTTTGGAGTCTGACGACTCATTTGTATTCACTGTGGCCCTTAGGGCTCATTTACAACAAAATCACATTATGATCATGTATCATCTTTATCTCAATTCACTACCATATCCAAATTATTTACTAGCTTATGATTCATAACTCCTATTAACCTAAATTAGATTCGGATGGATACTCGAATAGTTTAACCAACACACCAAACTTACACCGAAGTGCATCATCAGATAAATTGAAGTAGGGTTAACTGTCACGTAAGTGCATCCTAGCGTTTGAAATGCGTACTGACACACATAGTGCATATTGGTGCGTAAGCGCATTATCCCGCACACAATCCAATCCTATGACATGCCAATTATATCCAACTCATCCTAACTAGTTAACAAGGTACCAATATTCAATTACATATACAATTTAATACTTATATCATTTTTCAATCATATCCACAACCATAATTCAATTCATTATCATATCATATTTAATCCTTATCATTCAATGCATATTTTCACTCAATTCCATAATACAATGGAAAGAACAAGCTCAAAATCACGATCAATTCCTTTTTCAAATCCCGTTGCGGTTGCGCGAGCTCTTCCCGCGTGCCATAAATGACCCACGAATAGGAAGAATCCTAGAACAAAATGAGAGGTAGCTAACCAACTTCTCGGAAAGACATAATTCATATTTTAAACAATTCATGTTATTTTACTTTTTATTCACTTCAGTCATTTGTTTCAGCAATTCATATTCAAACTCAATCCAATAGTTCAATTTGTTTGTACATAATCACTTTGACAATTTCATATATAGATAACATGAAAATGCATTAATTAAAATGACCTTAAATCATAAATGTACAAACTGAGATTTTCACTCGTTATTCGTCGATGATTTTCGCTTTTCCTTTCCTCATGACGATTTGATGTTGTCGTTAGCTACAAATAATCATAAAACACATTACAATATCAAATTCCAGCCGAGTCAGAATCAAATACCAATTTTTACAAATTTTGAAAATTATTCAATTTAATCCCTAAAATTGAGACAAACATAACTTTCAATTTAGGGCCTTGGATTAAAATTCGATTTCACCAAAACTCATTAGAGACCCTCTATTTTCTACCCATACCAACAATTCATGACAATTTTTCATTTTATTTGATTTGGTCCCTATGGTACAAAACTAACGATTAAGCTTTATAAATTAATCATTTTCATAAATTGAGTTAATTTCGATCAATTTCACACAAATTTCCTTCAATTCTCAACAATGGAAACTTTCAAAACTTTAATAGATTTACAAATTAGTACATTTGTTGGCTAATTCAAGCTTCCACGACCTCAAATCTATAAAAGTTAAAGAAAAATAGTTACAGACTTACTTGAAATTAATGGCTGAAAGTTAAAAACCAAGCTTCCCAAACTCTTCATGGTGAAAGATAAAGATGTTTCATCTTTTTCCACTATCACATTGTATACATACTAGGTTTAATTTTAATTAAACTTAATTAATTAACTTAATCATGTTTAATTACGCTTTAATATTTAATTAACTTAAACTTATGACATTTAACATCACATCCCACAACCATCTATTTAGAATAGGTTTATTTTTCCATTTTAGTCATTTGGATAATTTCTATTTAAGTCCCCAAGCCTTAATCTAATTAAAAATCTATAGTTATTAATCATTTACAATTTAGTCCCTAAGTCATTAATACTCACAATTTCGGTTAAACCACTTAACCAAATTTCAATTCATCAATAATTTAGCTTCATAACATCCTTATTAAATGTTATAGACTCGGTTTACAGAAACGAGATCCCAAAATTGCCTTTTTCGACACCATTGGAAACTGAATCATTACACCATCGTTGTTTTGCATCATTGAAAATATTAGGGATTTGTTCAGAAGAGATTGGCAATGGTAGTTGAAGTATGTCCCAAAGGAGGATAATTTTGTTGTCGACTAGCTCGCCAATGATAACTTAGAGCTTGACATGGATTTGATTTTTTTTTATGAACTGCCATTGGGTGTTAGCAATTTGTTATTAGTGGATGCAATCGGAGTCACCTTTCCTAGATAAGTGTCTCGCTAATTAGCTTAGGGTGTTTCTTGTTTCCTATATAAAAAATTCCATTAAGAATAAACATATAAAAATCTTAAATAATCATGTAGAAAAATTTGTTTATTCATCTACAGCGTGAAAGCACAAATCCTAACAAACATTCTACTAAACCATCATGTCAAATGGTGATTTCATGTGATGTTGACAAGTGACATTTGGACAACTTTTGGGAGGCTTAAAGGGCAAAAAACCTTTGAATTTTGGCAAAATAAAAACCAATTAAGGCCCTCTGTGAAATAAACACACTCAATTAAGCTTCAAACTCCCAATTTGCATCCATTAAGCCGTTTGACCAATATTCTTTGTCTTTAAATGTTACGTGGTGATGTGATTATTAACAGTGTCGACATGGCAGTCCATGTTAGAAATAGTTGTTAACGTGGCGATGCCCTGTCAACTACCATGGCAACAAAAAAAAAAAAAAAACTTGGAATTAACTTGGACAATTATTAGTTTAGGTTCATTTCGAACTTAATTTTTTTAAAATCATTAAAAAAACTTATTAAAAATTATAAATTTGTAAAACATTATTAAAATTTATAAAATTTTAAATAAAATTCAAAAGTTAAAAAATTTAAAATTGTTATAAATCATTTAAATGTTTAAGTCTAAAATAAATTTGGACATACCATTGTTCAATTCATTTTGTATCTAAACAACCATATGTCCATATTCATTCTAGATGATTTTTTAAATTATATAAAGTTTTAAATTTTATTTTAATTTAACAACTTTTAATTATTCACTCTATAAAAATCTTTATTGATTTTTATATTTAAAATTATTTTAAATTTAATAATATTAAAGTTCTTTCAATTTATTTTTAAGTAAATAAAAACATTATTAATATACTAAATTGAAATCTCACCTAATTTATTTATTTTAATAAATTGTAATAACTATTAGCTGTTGATAGTTACATCTAGTGCTATACATTAATATACTTGATTGAAATCTTCATAGAATTAGTTTATTTAAATTGTAATAACTATTAGCTATGATTAGTTACACTTAATGCACATGTAAAAAAGAAGAAGGATATATTCACACTTTTTTTAACTTTATCAGTATAATTAATAAAATTAAAATATTTGTTTATCTTTCTAATTTTTATTTTATTTTATATAGCTTAAAAATACCAATAAAATTAAATTATTGATGGAAATCTCATACTTTAAAGAAAATATTTTTGATCTTTATTTTTAAACTTTATATAATTTATAAAAGTTATCTTGAATTGAGTTCTCCGAATTCATTTCGACTTAAACTTTTAAATGATTTTTATGATTTTAAAATTTAATATTTTTAAATTTGAATAATGTTTAAAATTTATATTTTTAATGGACAAATGATTGTTCAATAACTTGGACAATCGTTCTTGGACAACCATTTGTCAAGTTTCATTTTGGATATAAAAACTTTAAATAATTTTTAAATTAATTTTTTTTTGACATGAACCATTATGTTTGCGTCGTTAATGGCCACGTCAATGACGTAATGGTCAAAACGAAAAATATTGGTTATGAAACTTAATTGATATGATTTGAGAGTTTAGGGATTTAATTAAGTGTATTTTTTTGCGAATAAGCTTAATTGATTTTTTACCAAAGTTTGGAAGCTTTTTTTTTACTTCTTAAGTTTTTTTAAACATATATATTTGTGTTTTCAAAATTTAAAAATGAAAAATTAAAAATTAAAAAATGAAAATGAAAATAAAATATTTTTAGAAATTAAATGGAACCCGAATTTTCCAAGTATAAAATATATATTTTTCAAATCAACTAGTGTTGAATGTAATTATAAGACACGTTGCACTCTTAAAAAAGAACACATGTTCAAACTTTAGAGACGATATTGTTCGGAGCAACCATATATCCCCGAAAAAATTAATCTTCATTGATCATAAATCACAAACATGAAAAATACCTTAATTATAATTATTTTCTTTCAATACGTTAATATTTGATATATTATTATCATATTGGACCATTGGAGAAATCACATAATATTTATGATAAAATATTTATTTCATACCAATGCCAAATTTGATTACTTAAATAACAAATAGTATCGTACTGATAAAAAAAAAACTAATTTGCAAGTAAAGCGCCATGCATAAATATATTTCAAAGAAATTAACATAGATGTTAATCTTTTAAATATTGAATAAAGAAAATATGGAAAATACTCAAAAAGAAAAAAATGAAAACCTGGAAAATATTCCAGGCCTAAATGTTTGTATTTAACAGAACAAATGCCCTCTAAAACATGGATCAATAAGCCAGTAAAATACAGGCCGCTAAGTCCGATCAGGAGCCCAACGCCAGCCGAGCATCAAAGGGGATGTAAAAACGAAGAGGCCTTCAAATTTAAGGAGGGAAAGGAGGCGAAAAAGAGAAAAAAGGCGGCAAATTCTCCAACACTACCCTGTCATCTTTCTCAAACTTAATCATCTGCTGCTTCATCATTTTCTTTCATTATCCTACAAATTCAAAAAGAGGTTCGTTTCTCGATCCAGATCGTCCATTTGAATGTTTATCTTTCGTTTAAAATTGTCTAGTGTTTAAATAAAGTCAAGCTTTTTATTCCTGATATTTTCATGTGCCCGTAGATCTGCTGTTTCGATTAAAGAAAAATGAAAACGCGGTTCGCTTTTTTTTTCTTTCCATTCAAATTGTTATCCGATGCAGCTTTCCTGTGCTTTCATCTCATTTCTCCCCCAGGTTTGCTACTGTTTAATTTAACTATTTTGAGGAAAGAAGCATTTAACAATTATGATGAATTTTTCGATCTTGTCTATATTTTTTTCTGTAAAGAGCTTAAAGAGTTGATTCGATAAGTATTTCTTTCCACGATTCAATATTGAGATATATAATTCTATGCTATTCGGTTTCTAGAGATATAACGCATAACTTCTTGGATTTTTGCCGAATTTGAGATAGTAATCTGCAAGGTAATTGGTAACTTTGAAACTCTAGAATATGAATTGGCATTTGAGATCATTACGCAATTGGAGTGTAATCGTTTTTTTTTTTTTCTGAGTTCTATCTGATATTCAATTATTTTGGCCAAACTTGTTATATGCTATTTTAGAAATGTTGTATGTGTTGAATTTAAACCTCAAGCCTGATAGATGCTACTTTATTGAAAATAGTTGTATGAACATCTAGTTACTTTATCACAAACAGTTAGACTAATTGAGTCGAATTTTTGAATATTGTACGCTGATATTATTTTAATAAAGATAATAATATGAACTAATTGAGCTAAACTTAAAACCCTAAATTCTAATACGCAGCTTCCTAGATTCCTTAGTTGTTTGCCAATCCGTCTCAACTGTCATTTCTGGGTGACATTCCCATATTAACAAGTTCTCATATTTTTTTCTGAGTTTATACTTCATCCCTGTCTTTCCCAGATCACAAACTGGACCACCTTTTCATTGTGAACATTCCCGTAAGCTTCACTCGTTTTTCCTTTAATCGTTTATCAATTGTTAAGGGATAAAAGCATTTATGTCCGTGTGCACATTTAGAGGCTTGACGATGGCCTTGGCCATATATTATTTTCATTGTAGGAAAAGTTTGGTCAATTAGCATTAGGCAGCGTTTGTTGAAGCTGATATCTGAAGAATTGCTCAAAGTTTGAGCATGAAACTAAGTAATTAGAACCTTCTTAAACAGTATTAGCACTACATGGCTTTGTGATTATGGGTTATACAAAGATTTTCACATTTTCCTACAAACCAAGTCAGTATTGTAAAATGCAATTCCACTCTCGTTTGTCGTACATTGTTATTTTGTCAACTTTTAGTTGTTTGGACCCTTATGAAAGTTCCATCATTTACCCATATTCTGCTGCACCCTTACCTTTTCCTCCGGTCAACTTGCTGGCTGGGAAATGCAGTCTGGCCATTAGAGGACGGGGTGCTCGTGATTTCTGGTCAAATCCCCTCACACAAACAAATCCTGCAATTTGTTGTCAAACGGTAAGAAAATTCTTGAAATGACTATACATCCGCACATTGTTTAGGTATTGGAATGACTAGGTACAAGTACCAAAAATGAAAGAGTTTTGACAATAACCTATTTTCGTGTCTGGCGGTGCAAAATTCAGAATAAAATGTGCAGAAAAGGGAAAGTGTTCTACTGTTGAGGGCTGTGTTTGAGATTGTATTGGTAATGCTTGTAGTTTGGGTTAGTAAAAGCATTTTGAATTTATGCTGAGAGCGTGCTAATGCTATAGTTTTTCAGTACCTAGTTACATTTGGGCCGACAGGGGGAGTCATTGTCACCAAGCATTCAGAGGAAGCCTTCAAGGAATGATTAGGACTCCAAGAATTATTTCAAGATAGAAGTGGATGAGCCAATCTGGGCATTCATGATAGCATAAATGATTTTAGATTAACAACTTTCCATTTTTAATTGTTTAGCTTAGTTATGAGTCGGTAGATTAGTGATGTCCTTGTTAAATGTTAAACTATGAGTTGGTAGATAGTGGGAAATATCAAATATGTTAAGGGCTTAGTTCTTATTTGAGGATAAGATTAAGGGCTAAAATGTTCTCGAAAGGAATAGCTTTTGGGCTCCAAGTGTTATTTCAAGATAGAAGTGGACGAGCCAATAGTGTAAATGATTTAAGGTTAATTACTTTCCATTGTTAACTATTAAGCTAAGTTGTGAGTTGGCATATCAGAGATGCCATTGTTAACTGTTAAGCTATGAGTTAAAATATCAACAATGTAAAGGGCTTAATTTCTTCTTTGAGGAGTACAAAGGTTACTATATTCATGAAAGGTGTAGCTCATGGTTGAAGCAAAATCAACAAGGTTGATTGGTGTGATTACCAATTTGATCTTAATTTGAGTCCAGAAATTGGAATGGAAACCTTAAAATGATGATTAAGACTCCAAGAATTATTTCAAGATAGGTAGAAGTGGATGAACCATTTATGACATTCATGACAGCATAAATGATTTTCGGTGAACTACCTTATATTGTTAATTGTTAAGCTAAGTTATGAGTTGATTGATTAGAGGATGTCATTATTAAGCTACGAGTTGGTTGATCGCGTGAAACATCAAATATGTAAAGCGCTTAATTTCTTATTTGAAGATGATGAAGGTTACACAATGTTTAATAGGCTCCAAGCATTATTTCAAGGTAAAAGTGTATGAGCAAGTTAGGTCATTATCGATAGCACAAAAGATTTTAGGTCAACTACTTCACATTGTTAAATGTAAAGCTAAGTTATGAGTTGGAAAATTGTGGGAAGTATAAAATATTTAAAGGGCTTAATTTCTTCTTTGTAAAGGATGAAGGCTACAATTTTCTTGAAAGGTGTAGCTTTTGGTTGATGCAATATTAACAAGGTTGATTGGTTTAATGTGAATTCTTATCTTTCACTCGAATTTTGGTGCTAATTTCTTATTTGAGGATGATAAAGGCTACAATGTTCTTATTTGAACTAGTTCAATACTCCCATGATTTGTTTAGTCCCTTTTGTTCTTTAGAGATTTTTATTTGGATAATAGATAATGACCTTACGTTTGGAGTGTAGAGATGTTGTAAGCTTAACTACAACAATTGCTTTGGCTGGGGTATTGACTACGACTTACTTGTTGTGGTTTGCATGATAGTTTGGTGTATCTAGATTTTAGTAGGCAGTGAGTGATTCAATTGTCGATAAATCCTTGGGCAATGGGGCTTGATTTGTTAGAATTAGTGAAAATTTTTCTTTGGGAATTGTAATAACTTAAAATGTATGCACATGGACAAGTCTTATGTTTTGTCAAACATCTCTAATCCCAACTATTGATTTCATGAGCTACCCATGGTCTTTAATTTCATCTCAAGTAAAATAACTTATAATTTAATAGTTAAAATTTTCAAGTATATATTTAATACATATTAAATATTTATTGTGAATTGTAATTAATTTAATAAGAAAATATAATGCCAAGCGTTACTAGTAAGTTATTGCTAATTTCATAAAATTAAATTCGTCAATTTTTGTTTATCGTAGATAGTACCAAAGTCTAAAGTTGATTCTAGAGTTTTATATTTAAAACATATAATATATGCTATCGAATATTAAAACAAGAAAGTATATAAAGAGTACCATATATTTTTAAATGATTATTTTCTTTTATTATGTAGTATTATATCATATCAAAGTTATAACATTTTGATGTGAATAAATAACAAATATGGATTTTAATAAAAATTCAAGTCGCCTCATTGCCAAATGGTAGCCACTAATTATTCTAACAGAATTTTAAAGCTGATCTACTTGGAAAGTATTGTCCAATAAGTATTTGCATGATCTAGATTCTAGTGGAGGTTCATAATTTTCTGGGAATGTTCTAGCAAAAATATTGAGCAGATGAACCCAAGCTTTTGGAACCTCGCCGAATAACTTCGAAACTTCTTTTTTTTCTTTTTCTTTGTTCACTCAATCCTATTTTGGTAGTTTATGTGGCCCAAAGAACAATGAGTTGACCCAACATCTGGGGCTTAATAGGTAAGCTCGAATTGCAGAATGTTCAAAAGGATCAATTTGCCATCCAATGACACCAAACTCCTCTGTTTTTGGTAATTTAATTTCTTTAGTTACATATCATTCCTTTTCTTGAATAGTCTTGTATTGATCAAGAGTTTTCAAATTAGCAGTGATTATTTCAACTTTTGACACTAGAGCATCAAATTTTCATTTGAATTCTATCTTGAGCTTCTTTCAGTTAAAAGGCCTTTTATTTTGCAAAATAGATAAACTTAACTAAAAATCAAACTCCTTACTTGTTGAAGTTTCGATTCCATTGGGTCTTCAATGAGAGGAAGCTCGATGTGCTTTAAGTTACACTTTTTCAGTAATTTCCCCTTTCATTCATCCAGTTGATTATCAGAATCCCTTTTGAATTTATTTGGCAATTAAGTTGGAGTATGGATGTTGTAGTTGCATGAATTTACTTCACTTTCCTTCTCACAATTGACTTGGATTTCTACTCCTTCCACTGTTTGATTTCTTTAGAAGCCTTTATCGTTGCTAGCATGATTTTAGTGTCCTTTTGTGAACCAATTTTGTTTCCGAGGAATTGAGACAAGATTCCAACCTTTTAATTCTTGATTTTAGATCTTGCTTAATCTTATACTCTAACCATATAAATGTTGTCTCGGGGTACAAACAAACTAGACCAAGAGCTTTAAACTATTAATTGTTGTCTGGACGCCAAGGAAAACAATCATGCGAAATTCTTTACAAGAAGTCCTCATTCATACCTCTTCATGAATTTTATCCTTTAGCAACTACTTTCTTTAAAAGCAATTAGAACTCGATTTTTCGCAACAATTTTGAGAAACTCTTCATCTATGATTATGTTGTCTTGGGGTGCAAACGAACTAGACCAAGAGCTTTAAACAAATAATTGTTGTCTAGACGCCAAGGAAAACAATATGCAAAATTCTGAACAGAAAGTCCTCATTTGTACCTCTTCATGAATTTTATCCATTAGCAATTACTTTCTCTAAAAACAATTAGAACTCGATTTTTCGCAACAATTTTAGAAACTTTTCATCTATGATTATGTGGAAGATTACAGAGAAATCAACATTGGCTCTATGCTTCTAGTCCAAAACTTAATATGTGGAAAATTATGATGTAATTGCTAAGTAATGAGCGCTCATTATGATAATATTTAGGTACAATGACTTATTTGGTCCTTTAAATTTACAAAAATAGTCATTTTAGACATCTATTTAATTTTTTGCCTCTTTTAATCTTTAAATTTATGTTATTTGCCAAATCACCCTAAATGGAGTAAAAAGTTAATATTTGTTAACTTTATTGACATGGCATGCACGTAGATTATCATGTTAGTAATTAATTATTTTTTATATATAAAAATTAAAAAATTAAAAAATTATTTAAAGATGAAAAAAAGTATAAAAAGTATAAATAATTTTTTAAATTTTAAAAAATTAATTAATTATTAATGTGGCATACATTTGGACTTTCACGTGAAGATCATATCAGTAAAGTTAACAAACTTTAGTTTTTCCATCCATTTTATTGTGATTTGATAAACAAAGCAAATTCAATGGCTAAAAGAGATGAAAAATTAAATAGAGGCTAAAATAACTTTTTTTGGTAAAGTTGGAAGACCAAATAAGTCATTATGCCTAATATTTATGCCTCATCTTAAGTGATTTTGTACTAATTCATGCAATTTGGTTAGTTTTGAATTTTTATTACATAAGTTGCATAAATTTTATTTTTAATGTCTTTGATGCTATTTTTATTAGTTTTAATTACTTTTTATTTTAGTGAGTACTTATGTTTTGTGGCCTTATGTAATTTAAGGGTATGCGACAATTGCTCCTCCGATCCATCTTGTTTCTTTGGGTTTATGGGTCATGAAAGGGGTTTTCTTCACCAAAATCAGACATATCCTCGAGACTATCTTATGGTCTGTTAATTTGGTTGTCGGTACCATCTTGAATCTCCATCTAGGTTTCCACTTGTTCCTATCGCAGGCAAGTGTAAATTGCACACTACGATTTTTCAATAGCATGTTTTGTAGCCAATTTTGTTAAATGACATTGCTTTCCTCTTCCTTGAGCTCTAACACATCCAACCATGGTTTAAAACCAAATCTTAATTTAAACCCTAGGATCTAATTAGGCTTTGATGTCAAAATGATGTGGTCTAGGGGAAACAGTAGTACATCGATAGATTAGGTTGCAGAATGAGTAGAAAGAAGTTGAAACTCTAGAAATGTAAGGTTATAGAAAACCTCTAGTTTCTCTCTACTAATTCAAAGAAAAAATAAGATTAATAATACTGATCTTTGTTTAAAGCTTACAACTTATTTATTATACTAGACTTGCAAGAAAGGTTATTAGGCTAATAACCTTTCTTGCAAATAAAATTTATTCGTAGCCCTAGATTTCTTTTATACAATTCTAACTTTTACCCATGACCCTCCCCCGACCCGTAAGTTGGAGGAAGAACATGCTTGAACTCACAAGCTCTTGATTGTTGCAATAGTAATGGTGCCAACTAAACTAAGGCTCAATTGGTATCGCAGCATTGCATTTAAATCTTAAAGAGGACTAGTAACCCTAGCCGTCTATGATACATCTAATACTTAATAAATAAATCTAAAATAATAAAATATTATAAATTAATTAAATGTTCTTGTGCCATTATGTGACCTGAAGACTAAAAGTAAGAACATGGATACTTTAGGTAACTTTTCAAATCAAGGCAAACGTTATGATAGAAAGTTAAAATGATTGATGATTCTCACCTCTCCAAAAGCAATGTTGAATTTCAACTGTTGTTAACCCTAGTAGATAAGAACCATAAACAAAATCAATGTTTGATCTTGCTTTATTATCAACAATAGCTTCCATTGAAATCTTCTAACCTTTAAATATTGAAGGTATGGAGGTCCCAAAGTAGACCATTCTCCTTGGCAAGTTCCATAGCGAGTCCCTTGGAACATCAATCGGGTTTAAACTTGAATCATGGTCGGCAAAAACCTGCATTGCAATAGTATTTCTTCATTAATTGCCTGATAAAGATCAAAATGATCGTAAAATGTGAAGGAATTGGTTGAATCTACATGCTGAACTTACTTCATTAACTTGGAAGTATGTGCCATTTAGGGGAAAGCTTCCTCTCATTGCCGTACGACATGGTATCTGTTTATGATGTTTTATTATATAGGTTAGCATATGATATCTAAAGTACAATTCTTGCATACAATAGTATATTTCTTCATATTATTTATCAAATATATTTATCTTACTAGAAGTGTTCCCCTGACTATCTGGGATTCTGTTTCCCGAATATTGTTGCAAGAGAAACATGTCTTTTCATTACACAATTTGCCATGCTCTTGTAAATTGCACCTACTTTGAGGATGTTGAATGGAGTTTGGCGTTTCACCTTGTGTAAGCATTCATGCATTTAGGGAAATTGATTAGGATTCCACTAAAACTTTTATACCCTTCTTGCATATATTACCAAAAATTGCAAAATATTATGTTGTCTTGAGGTCTAAAGAGATTTTTTTGTACCATGTCAGTAAATATTTGTCCATACCTGGTGTCCATATGGCAAGGAGGTACTTGCATGGGTCATCAGATTCTCGTTTATCCAACTGTAAGTTTACCATAAGCAACTAACATAAGAAAAATCAAGCTATACAAATATGAAAAATATTCTGTTTGCATTAAGTTAGAAAAACTAACCTCTTTTAGAAGAGGGTGGGAATCTGGAAGTTCGTAGCTGTAGCATGGGTTCAAGTAGTGGAGAGAAAATTAGACAATTAGTCTCAAATGAAAAGATTTCTCATACCATTTACAGTGGATTTGTGCCATTTCTGGCAGAAAATTTCTATGTTTAAAGGTTGATTATAATTCGCCATAAAATCATGGACTGGTTCCTATAAGAAGGGTAGGATGGCCATTTTATAGTTTTAAATATTTCAGTTTCTTTTACAATCACTAAAACTTAAAATCTTTAAGTTATAATGTAAGCTTGATTTTCTGTTGATATAGAACTAACACTCTTTTAACACTCTTCCATTAAACACTTACTCGTGATTTCTCTATTTTCAAGAGTTCAGAGATGGAAAGTGCCTACTTACACTTGGTGCTCTGTTCTTAGCCGACTGAAATTCTTGAGTTTGGGCGTGGGGATAGATGCAGCTTCGGCTGTTAAAGCAACTAAAGCCTTTGACATATCTCCTTCTTGAAGTTCTGTATTATTTTGCATATAATTATGCAAATTCTGAGTGAACTCTTCCATGTCAAGTTTGATCGTAGGAATTTCATCAGGATCCTCATAGAACATGTCCTCAATGTCATTCTCTGCTACTTGTGTGCACTCGGGTTCTGGGCTTGCTGGCTCTTCAATTATAGGGTCACAGTTATTGACCCTGGATTTTGCTTGTAATTGCCGGTTTGCTTCAGACTGACAGTTCCTATCTGATTGTTCCATTGGCTGGTGTAAGGGCAGGGCCTGTTGATCAATAATGACAGCATGGTTATGACTACAGTTATTGACCCAGGACTTTGCTTGTAATTGCTGGTTTGCTTCAAGCTGACAGTTCCTATCTGATTGTTCAATTGGCTGGGGTAGGGGCAGGGCCTTTTGATCAATAATGACAGCTTGATTATGACCAGGTTTTCTGTTCTCAGTTGCACTGACAATGCTTTTCTCCTCTGGTCCTGGCAGGGCAAGCCTTGCACTGCATTAGTATGGTTATGAGTAAGTCAATTTCTTTTGTGAAATGAGTTGTGATTTCTCTATATGATGACTTGTATTCTCTATTATCTTATTGTCTTACAGCTATTCTATATTTTCTTATTGGCAGAACATGCACAATAAAAACAAATAGTTTGACACTGCCTATTGATGGAAATGCTGCTTGTGTAAAAAACAAATCTCTTGTTGTTGTCAAATTCTTGTCTCTGTGTGGTGACTTAATAGCTTGATTTATTTGTAGATGCAGCTGGTTGTTTGGCTTTCTACGGCTCCTTGTTTCATAAGAACTTTATGATGGGTATGAAACTGTTCTAGATGGTTGTGGACTCAGCATATATTGATCTTATTGCACAGGAGATGCATTTGACAAGTTAAAATTTGAGATATATGTAAGCAAACCTTGCAAATGCACTGGCAAAATGTCTGCATTCTCCCCTCATTGGGCATGCATTACAGTTTGGTTTGCTTTTTGTGCAGAAAACCTGCATAAATCACAGGGATCAGTGTCAGCTTGTTGTTGGTTAGCAATGGAAGTAAGTTTCTTCACTTTAAACATACACACAGCACACCTTTCCAAACGTGATCATCTGATAATGTAGCTCATACCTGTTCAGTAAATAGTTCAATGAATTAGCAAACAAGAAGTTCTATAAGAAATTTGTTTTGCCAATAAATGCATCTGCTTGTCAAGTATCAAGAAGTGGTTCTTTACAATGTTCTTTGATCAAGCTTGCATAATCGAGGCCATAGATATTTTTGGATGGATTCGAGGACAGGGTACCTAAGTAGGCAGAATAGATTCAGCACCTTTCTTGTTAAATATACAGTTTGTATCTGTATCTGTTTCATAATACTCACAACTCTAGGAGATGCAACTGAAGGGACTCTGGTAGTGGCTGAAGGGGAACCCATCCCAATCTTACAGCTATACGTCCAACATTTGTGTCAACCTGCCAGGCAAATATGAAACTTGAATTCTGCCTTTCTTGGCATGACTATTAACATTAACTTACTGGAAAAGCAAGATGGTGAAGCGTCAGAAGCCGCACGCACTCCACACTTTTAAGCCCCAGTCCTCTAAAACTTAGCAGGTACTCTCTACAAGTAATAATGTTTAAGCAGCTCTCCATTTGTTAAAGGAGTATAAAAAGGGTGTATAAGAAATTTTCTTTGACTTAGATATGCTACTAACATATTAGATGCAAAAATTATCTTTTTATTGCATTTTAAGTCTACACTTTAGACTCCTTACGCTTACTTTGCTTTGTCTGGCGGAACATCTCTCAACCACTCCAGGTCAATGCTTCCATGATCTCTAACCAGCCGATTGAGGAAATCCTAAGTGGAATTCATTCACAATCAGCCATAGGCAATAAGCATACTAAAACATCTGGTAAACTTTACCCCACAATGTTATACTTTACCTTAATTCGCTCAGCAAGCATGTTATTCATCCCTCTATCTTTAATTGTCTCAGCAATCTCATTAACATCTGTACATCTTACTGCGTCCCAGTCTAGTGAGTCCCTTGTCTTCATTGTTCTTTCTCTTTTCCTTCCATCAGCTTCTGCCTGTTTTCTTAAGCTATCCCAGTCAAAGTCGTCATTTTTCTCTTTCTTGGCATTTCTGCCTTTTGATTTTAAACTGCTGGCATTGATCTGATTGAGCTCCTTATTAGATGAAAAGTTGTTTATATACAAGCTTGACTCTTGCATTTCTTCATTTTGGGAACTGGCTGGTAATTCTACAAGGTTTCTGGGGTTTTGTAGCAGCCTCATTTGACAGTGGTAAACTATTGTCTCTGCATGTTGAGTGATGTGGCTCGGTTGGTTACTTTCATTAGATGATTGTGGGGCTTCCTGCACGCATATAGTGGAATCATTTTTATTTTCTGTGTGATATGCAGATTCTTCGGTTAAGGGACTTTCTCCCTTTTTCATGTTTTCATCTTTTGTCTTAGAAGCCTCAGAGAATCTTGTTTCTTCTTTGAAAATCTCAAGGTGTTCAATTTCACTTTCTTCTGAGTTTGGAGCCAGATGTGGATGATAATTAGGTGATGGGGTAATGTCTTCCCTAGTGAAGCTTTTAGGACATTCTGCATTATGGCAATTTTCTCTCTGGTCATTCTGGAATTTACTTCTTTTGTCCTTGTCACCAATAGACTTATTTTGAGGACAGTAAATTTCATGTAGCCTGGCGAATCCAGCCATCTCTAAAAGCTCTACAAAAGAAGTAGACCCATCCAAGATGTCAAAAGTAGGCCCTTTAGTCTGATCAGCCCCTTCTGAGTTGCTCTCTGAGCATGAAAATGTTTCAGCAGTTTGAACCAAGGAAAAATTCACAGCATTTTCAGATGAAACTATAGAATTTTGAGATGAGAGGACATCATTTGTCTCCTCATCTCCTTCGAAACAGTCTGTTCCTCTTCCAATAGTTTCCATGCATTTTGATTCATTTATTGAGCATACAATAGCAGTTCTACTTCCAAAGGACTCTTTGCTGTTGAGAACCTCTTTTTCTTCAGAGTGCCTATACCCATTAACAGTTGAACTTTGGTCAACAACTGGTTGAATTGACATCTTTGCGTCCCACTTTAAAGTGTCTTCTGGCTCCAAGACATAGAACTCTGCTCCATTAACTAAGCTTGTCCCCTCTTGATAGTATGACTTTTTGAGAGGAAAACGTGCAGCAAGAGTCATGAATGCAGAACTGCCAAATGTGGAAAAGAAATTAAAATATTTCCTATTAAATGTTCTTAGGACATTTGGCTTCTGCCTTACCTGGAAAGATGGTCAGAGACATTCTGAGTAAGGAAGACTCCAATCACGGAGTCCACAACTGATCCTTTCCATGGAGAGAAGCGTCTGTCTCCTGCAGAAATGATATTATACTCTTATGAAGGAAATAGGGTACTTCAGAGAGAGAGAGAGAGGGGGGGGGGGGTGGAGGAGAATGCCTTCTATATTCTGTTATATGAACATGTAACAAGTTACCTTAACCCATTGAGTTACATGTCATGGTTGATTTCATTTCACTTCACTTTTATAGTGAAGTTTTTATACAATTTATGCTTTTACAGTGAAGTTTCTTTCCTCCCTCTAGATTCACTTTTTTCTGATCACCTTTCTGGATAAGATAGAATCTGCCTCCATTAGCATAAGCATTCATAGGTGGGATGGATGGCCTAAATAGTGACTTTTAATGCAATAGTATTAACTGAAACCTCTTTTTACATCATGATAATGCTATTCTATCATAAAATAATATGATGTAGTTGAAGATTTTTGAGCAAATGTTCAGAAAAAAATTCATCTAAAGTGCTATTTGAGTTTTAAAAACTATGTTACCTTGTACAAGGTGCATGCGTGCAATAAATGAGTCTGTACGTCCTTGAAATACTGTCCTTTCTTCTTCCCACCATTTTACCTTCTCTTCATCAGTTCCATCAATTCCTTCACTATTGATATTTTCTAAGAGAAGCTTCCATACTCTATTTGTTTCTTCATTCAGCTCGACCCTAGGCCTTGGGCGTTGTTTTTTGGTAGGACCAAATTGTACAATGGTTCCATCTGTATAGAGAACAAGTGCATTGTGCTCTTTGTATCTCATATTGTAGGGGCGATTGCATTCTGCTCCTTGTATCTCATATTGAAAGGGACGATTGCATTCTGCCTTTTGTATCTCATATTGTAGGGGATGATTGCCTTCTGCTCTTTATGTGTAATAGGAATACCTTCCCTGTTGATGTCTGAATGGATGGATTGTTCATCAATTGCATCAGAAGAAAACATTTGTTTCCATATTTCTTCTGGAGTGGCACCTGCATCAAGTTTGATTATTTGGTGAAGAGGAATTGTTTATCAGAAAATTACTCATAGATTTAAAGGTGCTTTCTTTAAAGAGAGAGAAGAAAAAAAGATTTAAGGTGCTTTAAGTTGCACTTTTTGAAATACCTAATGCTTTGGCAGAAAATTCGTTTTGATTAGATAAGACACGTTTATTGTGCATTTGTGCTTCACTTCTACTGGAGCATGCTGAATTTACAGGGCAGTATCTCTTCCTTGTTCGCTTCTTTTTTGTGAGTTTAGCTTGTATCTCTGCGATGAGGGTTTCTATGCTTATATGAGGTTGGTCTGAGCTCCCAACTTTCCCATGTCATAACCAACTGGCGATTGGCTGCCATAGCATTCTGCGTGCCTTTTACATTGTGCAATACCACTAAGTGAAGCTAAGTCTCTTACCCGGGTGATTCCTCTGGTTCTCTTTTTCTTTGGACTCTCTGTTTGAAATGAGGAGATAATGCAATTAAAGGTTTGCATTTTATTCAGAGAAAAACTACTTGCTTCTTCAAGGTTTGCTGGAACTCCACTAGAACTAAATCGATGGGGATTTGCTTCAGTGTTATCTACCAAACATGCTTCAGCCGGCACAAGACTTTTTACAGAAGTGATGGATGATGAGGCACAAGATATGGCAGAATTTTGTCCCTTCACAGTTCTTTTTCTTCTGCTAAAATTTGCAAATTGCATCTCTGGAATCTTCAGGTATCTGCATAAATTATTGTAGTGACTCCCCTCTGAATTTAGAGTACTGATATCTGCTTGTTGAGAAGCCGTAGAATTGTTTATCTTCAGTTCACTTGCTTGTCCTTCCTCCAGTACTAAACTGGTGCTGCAGTTAGAGTCATTTGGGCTTCTTGCTGGCAATCGAGCACTGGATTGCAACACTTTTTGTCCATTTTTTTCCAATCCATCTTGAACAGTGTGCCAGGTGCTTGATCTTTTACGCGGGGGATTCTTCTTAGCTGGGAATGGTGTGCCTGGTGCTTGATCTTCAGGCAAAGATAAAAAAATTTTCTGCTTTTGCTTTAGAGATTTGTTCAGTTCATAGGCATTGCCTGTTTGTGTGTTTTCAGCTGCCACATCAGGTTCACCACAAAGCTGCATTGTGTACTTTGATTGATCTCCTTTCCAAAAGTTTGCTGTCCTTGAATTCAAGTTGCAGGTGGGCTCTAATGCAGAGCTTTCACCTATGTCTTGTCCTTCCTCATCAAAATCTAAAGCCCTTATGCATGATTTCTTATTCTGCTCTAGTGTTTCTGGAGCATTTTCTCTTTCTTGTATGGGAATCGTTGAGTCTTTGTTGAGACCCTTTGTTTGCACACGCTTCCTCTTACGAGTTGAATTCTCTGCATTTGCTTCTCCTGGAGGGGTTGATGTGTCTTGACTTGGATTATTCTTTCGCACATAATTCCTCTTACCTGTTTGGTTTTCTTGGAAATAACTAGGCTTCAGAGTGACTGACTTTCTGGTCCTTGGTTTGCCCTCGCCAATTACCTTGGGTCTGTGCTTTTTCCTCCTTTGTTTCTGCTGCGGTGTTCTGTTTAGGTCAATGAGATGGCTACCTCCATCATCAGGATTCTGATTTTCCTTGCTTGGTGTAGCAGCCAGGGATGACTCTATACCAAGCTTTTGGAGTTCTTTACTACATTGAAGTCCATTCACATCAACATTAGCAGCAGCCGATTCATTTGCTTGCTCATCTCTTTTCTCGCTTGTCCTGTTCTCTATGTGTAAATCTATTTCTGAAACATCTTTCCTTTCTGCTCTTTTGGACTTGTATGGTGTGATGGGAGCAAAGTCAGAGAGTTCATCCATTGTCTTAGCAGGCAGGTTCAGATCATATGGATTCTGGGAATGAATGACATCTGTAAACACTATGTAAGTTACACAACATTCATATGTTTAAACTAGAAAAAGTTTGAACTTTCAATTAATAATGGATGAGATGGTTATTGGAGACATTCTCTCAGGAGGAAACTATACTTTCCAACAAGTTGCAGGGTGTGTGCTTTTTGGGTTTTTTTTTAAATAAAAAAATAATTCTCTATAATTTATCAAAAGCGATTTGAAATAAATTAAGAGCAGTGCAAAAGTGGAAGGGAACAAGATGGTCAGGGATGCTTGATAGCCTGTTTTATTACTCATATTTCAATACTAACAATTTAATTGGCATTCATCTTGCAAGAGATTTCTATTGTTCTGAACAACTATTATCACAAAATCTTATTTGTCTCATACTAATTTGAACCCCTTTTTTTTATTGTCTTTCTCGCTTCCCTCTGGCAACATATTGACAAGTAGGTGCTATAATATAAATATAGAAGCCATTATTAAATGAACAATAAAAGTTAAACTTATGCTTACTTTGATGTTTTCTTGGTGTGCAATCGCCATCAACCCATATGTGTTGTTGAGCTGATAAATTTACATGCACGGGTAAGAGCCCAGTTGAGCTACATTCCAGATGGTGTCTATCAATCCCCAGAGATGCTGCAGTCGTAGTTTTAGCTGAGGCTGCATTTACAAGGGTTAATAGATCTGCAGATGAAGAATTACTGGGTTCGCCCAGGTTCAGCGAACATTGCCTCTGCTCATTGCTATAACCCGAAATGCAGTTACTCCCAACTGAAGCTGCTTTCAAGTTATTAATGCCGCCATTTAGTTCTATGCAAATGCTGGAATCGGAACATGCAACTACTCTATCAGCTTGAGGTTCCTGAGTAAACCCATAAGAGCATCTTTCCGAACCTATACAATTTGCTTCAAATATCTGGTTTCCTGGTCTCCCAGCATGGATCACTGGTGGTTTTGGGAGAATAGGCCTAAAACGGGTCACAGGAATCAACGGACGCTGGAATTGAAACTGTTGCTGACCTTCTTTGCTCATTCTTTTTGCTCAGTTCAAAAATCCTTTGTAAACATTTCAGCTTGATTCTCTTACCCACCAGATAAAAACCGCTCGCAGGTCCTTTAGCAGAGTCTTCATATCAAAAGCCAGTCCTTGCCTGAATTTTGCTTATTGAGGTCAGGTAAGCCTCCTTACTGTGAGCCTCTTTTTATTGAAGCTATGCTGCCGTGTAAGAGAAAAAAATATCAGCATAGCTAAAACAGGCAGACTGCAGTATCCTGTTTAAGATTGAGCAATACCTCTGAAACCCTGAACTTATAATTCCAAAAAATGCTTCAAAAAAAAGAAGATATAGCTCAGTAAGCTTATAGATCTTTTACAGACCAGCATCGGCCTGCCATTTCATGATAAACACAGTGATGAGTGAGGAAGAATTTTTTTTCATTTATAAAATTATTATAGAATTCTAGAGGGTATAAGGATAAAAGACAGCAAAGTAACAACAGAAACAAAAGAAACAAAGAAAATCTCAACAGATTCTCTCTATGATCTCCATTGATAATGCTACTTAAGATTCTGTCGCTGAATTATCAGGACTTCAAAAAATAAAAATCCAAATAAGTTTTTTTACAAAAACACTTTAAAATCTAAGGATTACCAGAAAAAAAATGTGTTAATGCTGGAGAACTGACAATCACCCGAAGCCCAAGGAAATGAAAATAAAGTCATTCCTAGAATTTAGAGAAGATGGAGAAAGAACAAAAAGACCAAATAGAATGATCAGTTCATTTATAAAATTGTACTCGATAATTTAGCTTTAGCATTTCATAACAATAAAAGTAAAATAATATATAGGTTTATATTTAATGAACTTGGATAAAGTAATTTATAAATTGTTGTTTTATCTTGTTTTAAATGTAGTTTTCATGTCTTGTGTGTTTTGATACGTTTATATTCAATACAAGTTCAAAAGTTAATTAAAACGTAAGAGCACTTATAATAAGGTGGCCACTGACTAGGGCGAGTACAGAGTCGAGGCACATTATTAAACTTTATCGAAGAAGTTTACGTGGCGACAAGGTCTTGACACTTAGCACGTAAGGGCGTGTCAATTGTCAATGTTGTGTTGGGTTGGGTTCGTTTAGAATTTAGACGCCGTCAAACCCCACCGTTAGGGCTAAATATGCTTTACAAGAGGGTTTTAGGCTCAGCTTTTCTTTCTAGTGTGGTCCCCACGATTGGTCTAAGGTGCAATTGTATGAAGAGATCTTAAGTGTGACTGGTTGAGTGTTGGGGAATGTTTGACGGTAATATTTTATCTTGTTTTTTTTTTTTAATATTTCTTACATGTAAAATTGACGCTAAAAAAAGTTCTTATTTTAATTTTAACCGATATAATTGGGAATAATTGACTTCTCGGAAGTTTACATTCCTCTTTTGGTTTAAAGTGAAAAATATACACGTGCAAATATATACTTAGAAATTACTTCTTTCGTATTATTTAATTTCTTGTATTTTAACTTTTAGTATTTTTTTATTTTTTAAAGGTATTGTAAAAACTTTCAATATAGTAATTCTTATAAAATTCAAATGTCATATTTTTACTAAAATTATTTAATACATTAGTGCAAAGGTCTTTATAGTTCTCATTTGTTTATTATTAATTTCAATTAAAGGTACTTGACTATTTTCTTAATTTTCTTATAAAATTAAAATACCTTATCCTCACCGTGTTAAATAATTATCTTTATTTTAAAAAAAATTGAAAGGCATTTTCTTTATTCAACATAAAATGATAAAAGAATGTTTATATGTTTAATATCACATACATTGAGTGTTGATGTTTTAATTATTGTTCATACAACTCCTTAAACTAATATTATTTGTTTAATCTTTTTAAACATATGTGCAAATAGACCTTTAAATAATAAATTGGACATGATTTCAAGATAAATTAAATATTGATATTTTTATTTTGATCTCCATAAGCGAATTATTCTCCGTACATGTTTTATCTCGAGTTTTATGGTGATCAAATTTAATTGATTGAAGAAATTTGAAGATTGATAATGTCTTATCCTTATCCTTTAAGCCTTTATCTTGTAAATTAAATTGATGAATTTACCTAGCTTATAAGGCTTTATGTTGAGATAAATATTGGATGTGATTATTTAGGACTATCATGCAATTAAAAGGATGAATTTAACTACACTTGCTTATAAATTAATAAGCAGCTTATTCGCATATGGATATATATATATATATATATATATATCTTTGGAGGGTGTTTTGTGTTGATTTTGTTGATAAATAATTTTATTGTTTTACTTGTATTTTTACACTCATTTTATAGGCAATCGTTGAGAGAGTTGAAGTGAAGAATTTGGGTGATTGATTGTAATAAAGTTGTGGTTATTTATTGAGACTGCAATTGTTCCTTAGGTAAGATTATCAATTAGTGATTAAATTAATTATTTAATAAGTCATTCACTAAGTAGTTTTGTTTTCAAACTACGTCAATAAATTTAGTGTGTTATCTCTTCCTTTACTCTCAATAATTTTTATATTTATTCACTGTCTTGTTCAAACGAACAAACCTGTATCCAGACATTAGATTCAACATCAGTTTACTGACTGCCTTTAATTCAACAAATGATGGCATGGGTATTGTACACAAAGAGTTTGGGTGAAGTCCTAGCAGCATTAAGGGGAATATCTAGCATGCATCATCACCTTTCATGGCGGAAGACATTGCTATGCTTAGAGCGCTTGTTTTGTCAAAAGTTGGGTTTCTCTAAAATCGTAATTGAAGATGATTCTCTCCCCATCTTCAAAAAGTTCACCCACCATGGAGTTGATAAATCTCCCATCTCAACATTTATTGAAAATATGAAAGTTACTCTTTCATTTCAAATCTGGGTTGAAGCCCTTCTAGAAGGCCTCAGAAACGTTTCAAACGTTGATAAAACTTGGAGGATTTGTGTTACCAATTGCACGCAATTTTATTGATTGAATTTGATGATGATAAAGGAACCGATTATTGGATAATAGTTGGGGAAGGTGAAAGTTGATTTCTTGGATTTGGATGCTTTGTAAAGTTTTTATTTGTTGTGATTTTGATTTTTTAAATCTCGTTGAAAATTGTTTGAATGGCTTTAGATTTTTTATTTTTGATTTATTTCTTTTACTGGATTTTACTTAAATTAAAGTGGCAAAGTTTGATTTAGATTTTAACCTTTTAATTTTATTTTTACAATTAGGATTAAAATTAATTTTTTTATAAATATTAAAGGTTAAATTTATTAAAAATTTTAAAATTAGAATTAAATTGATAGAATGTATAATTATTAGAGGTTAAATTTATTATATTATGCTAATAAAAAAAATCATGTTTGACTACAATCATTGTCTTCACTAAAAAATCTAACTTAAAAACTTTAGTGATTGAATAAAAAACTATAGTTAAATGACAAAAAGCTCTCGTGATTGAGTCATCATTGGTTTAGTTTTAGATTAATATACATAGAGGTACCTAAATTTGGGAACTTATGCCTATTTAATATTTAAATTTTTTTGGATTTAATTAGTATCTAAATTTAAAATTATAAGTTAATTTGATACTTTTTAGGTAATTGACTAATATTGTTAAAATACACTAACATGACACTAACAAATAACCAAAACTATGGTGACACGTGGTAACCTTACATTTTAACACGTGACAAAAATAATATTTTATAAATTTTAATTTATTTTTATTTTTTACATGTCAAAATATGAGACTATCATATATCTTCATGCTAGTAATTGTTAATGTCAAATCAACATATTTTAATAATATTAAATAAATACCTAAAAAAAGTGAGTTAAGTTTCACTTCTTTACTCTCTTTTTTTTTTTTTTATCTATTAATATCTAATACAATATATTTCCCATTCACATAAGCATAATCTATGTAGAACTCATTTATAAGATATAAAAATTAAATTATAAATAGTGATTAAACATAGATTGAATATTAATTGATGAAAGAAATAGAGTGAAGCAAAAAAAAAAAAAACCAAATTAATTTAAATTTTATTTTTAGTGAAAAATAATAATACTAAAATTACATCAAATTAGCTTGGTCTAAAGCTCCTCACTCTAATTTAATTTTGAATTCTTGAGACATAATAAGAATTATCCTCATAAATTTAAGTATTAATAACATAAAAAAACTTTAAGTACTTAATATAAATTATTAAATTCAAAGATTTCGTATATATTCATCCTCCAATTATATATATAAAACCGTTTCAAAGACGGTAGTCGTGTCAACTTTGACCATAACCCATTCTGTCGATCACTGCCACGACTGTCGTGAGTCTTGAGCTGGTTTCAGGAAATCAGAGGCAAAGCCAAGATAATTTTTTAGAGGGCCGGATGAAAATTTAATTTTTTATAGTTTATATCTTTCTAATTTATAAAGGATTAAATCAAATTTTTATAATTTTAGGGGGTCAAAGTATAATTTTATCTTTACTAATTTAAAATTTTTAAAAAATTTTAAGGACCTAAATAAAAATTTTACCCTTTGGGGTCGCTATCCTTGTCTTCGCCACTGCAGGGAATCTTATTTCATCTCTTTTTGTATTTTCTGATTATTGTTGTGTTTCTTGGCATTGCTAAACTCACTCTATTGGTGCTTTCCGTCTCTTCTTCTGCCAGGTTAAATCACTGTACTGTTGGTGCTGCCTTGAATTGATTTACTTGATGCCATGCTGAGTTGTGTGCTTATTTTATTTATATATAAAATAATGGTTAATAATTATATTTTGATTATGTTAGATTAAAAAATATCAAGGTTTAGATTGATTTATGTAATAGGTTTTTTTAAAAGAATTATGTAATAGATTTTAGTTGTTAAATTGTTTGTGAATATGTTTAATATATTTTATATTTAAAATGTATTTATTTAATTTAAATAAAAATAAATATATTTAATTTTAAATAAATTAACACAAATACAATTTTGAAACTTTTGTCCACCAAAAATTGAACAGAAAAAAAAATAACCAAACAAATTTCCATATATTCAAGCTGAATTCATTCATTCCTAAGTCCTGGACTAGGTGAGTTCCTCCACATCTGTATGATGACACGTGCACCCACTATTCTTTTCTTTTCTATTCTTTTAAAGTAAAGCTTTAGTGTCTTTCCATGTTGACAGATTAAGAAAATAGTCAAATCTTATTCTTCATCTCTCTACTATGCTAAAATTTAAGATTTAATTTTTATATTTTAATTTTAATATAATTTTTTCTTATATTTTATAATGTTATGAGTTACAGATTATTTTAATTACATTTTTATGTGGATTTTTAAAAAAATACTATTTTAGCAAAAAATTTGTTTTGGCATAGTTAAAATAAATGTTTTGCCTTTCTTTTAAAAATTCTACTTTAACTCCTGAAATTATTAAAGGTATTAATTATTTGGACTAATTAATGGCACGATTCTTTTTATTTTTTAAATCATTATATGATTGTGATAAAGTTGTAACTATATATAAAAGGAAGTTTCTTAGGCCCTCTAAGTCCTGCTACTAACACAAGTACACTTCTCTTTTTTCTTTACATTATAAGAAAATATTAAATTTTAACTTTAGTCCTTTTATTATGCTTGAGTTTGAGATTTAATTTTTTAATTTTAATATAATTTGGTCTTTATATTTTTATATTGTTATTAGTTAGTTCTAATAGTTAATATTGTGAATTTTTCAATTAAAATTTTACGTGGATATATATAATTTGAATGTCTGTCTTTTGGGTTTGCCTTGTCTTTTCTTTTTTTATAAGACAATGGTCAAATTTTAAAGTTAGCCCTATACTATGCTTAAACTTGGATTGAATCTATATCTTTAAATTTTGACATAATTTGACTCGTCTACTTTTACAATATCATTAGTTTATTTATATAGTTAATATTGTTAATTATTTCAATTACAATGCTAAGATTATTTTCTTAAGAACACTATTCCAACAAAAAAAAAATTACCATGACGAGTTCGAATAGGAGTTTATATGAAAAATTTCACATCAACATTTTCAACATAAATTTTTTGTTACCTCTACCAAGTAAATTCTTTTAATTTTAAAATGTCACATCAGTGAATTTAATAGAAGAGTTTTAACAAACGAAACAATTAGACTTGAAATTTTAAATTTGAAAAGTAGAGGGACTAAATTTCTAAAAATAAAAATAGAGAGATTAATTTCAAATGTGCGAAGTGTATAGAGATTAGAGTATATTTAACCTTCAAAGTTTTTACTATATACTTTAACACAAACAACTAGTTAACCTAATGCGAAGTATGGTCACCTAACTATTAGTAATTTTTTTATCACCCAAATATAAAAAGTTACAAAATGATTACCTAACTACTCAAGTTTTTTTTTGTCATCAGCTCGCTAATGATGAAAATCTAACCATCAACATTTACAAATTATCTAATTTTGAAAATTGGCATAATAGCAACTTTACCCTCAGCATTTATACATTGTGTCAATTTAGTATTGGTTCTAGAAAATCTAACCATCAACATTTACATATTGTGAAATTTTGATCTTTTTTTTTTTATAAATTTGCTTTTCTTTGTGACCTAAAAAATTTATTAGCTAAATTTGATTGAAAACATATAAAAAATGAAAAACTAAAACAAGATAGTAATTTTCATCTTTTTTATTCTTTTAAAATTAACCTTCAATGTCACAAAGAAAAACAGCAATTGCAAACTAAATTACACAATGTGTAAATGTTAAGGGTTAATTATTTTAGAATCAAGACTAAATTAACATAGTTTATAAATGTTGAGGGTTAAAGTTACTATTATGCCAATTTTAAAAGTTGTCATCGTTAGCAAGTAATGGCAAAAAAAGACAAAATTAAATAGTTAGTGACTATAAAAAAAATTTACTAATAATTTTGTAACTTTTCATTGAGTGACAAAAAAGAAATTTACTAAATTTAATTAAAAAATTATGTATAAAAATTATTGGAGAATGTGAAACCATAGTTGTGAGCTATCAAAGTTGATTAACAACTAGAAAACTAACAATTAAACAAAGTACAAAATGATATGTTGAAGAATAATGATCTGAAAAACTTAGATTGACCAGAAACTTGCACAACTTATCTACACACAATAGTGGTGGTTGATAACAATATAACTGAAGGTAACAACCCTAACAGACTTAAAACAATCTTAACATTTTAAACTAATCTGTTAGTTAACAACTAAGCTGCGCTGCTTAATACTCTAATATTCTCCTAGTTTTCTACCCTTTGTTGATTATTAGACACATCAACAAATGGTAGCACTCGAAGAGCATTGTGAAAAAAGAAATTGCTTTGGTGTGATTGGCTTTGTAAGAACATCAGCCACTTAATCTGTTGAGGGAACAAAATTGACTTGCAAAACACCATCAAGGACTTTCTTCATGGATAAATTGGAGATCGGTTTCCATGTGCTTAACCTTAGCATGGTGTGTAGGATTAGTAGCCATTGAAACTGTGGAGGTATTATCACACCAAACAACTGGCGGTTGATTTCAGTCAACAACTGTTTAACCTAGCATCACAGAAACACAGATAAGTTGTGATACTCAGCTTCTGACAATGATTTAAACACAACGGATTGCTTCTTAGTACACCATGCAATAGGATCAGGTCTAATGTGCATACAGTAACCTGTTGTTAAACGACGATCTTCAACAGTAGAGGCCCAATCATCAACAGAATTGCAAACCACACCAAACTACCCTTTTGTAAAATACAAACCATGATCCATTGCTCCACGTCTAAGATACCTTAACACTCGTTTAATAACCTTTTAATGAGTGTCGAAAGGTGAAATCCATACACTGATTAAGCTTATTGACACAATAAGCTAGATCAGGTCGTGTAATACATACATATTGGAGAGTCCCAATAACGCTTCGATATAAATGATTATCATCGACAGGACTGTCATCCAAGGAAGTCAACTTACGAGTGCCCACCATGGGCTAGGAGTAGGAGTTGCTCTAGTCATACTTGTTTTGAGGATCAACTTTTGAAAGTTGAAAATCAAGCTGTTCAACAAGATACTTCCTTAGAGTGTGAAACCCGGCTCAATGTGCCTGTCTAAGTCCATATAGTACCTTCAGCTTGCAAACAAGTTGTTCCGATTGGTACCTTGAACTTCAAATCCAGATGGTTGATCCATATATATTTCCTCAGGCAAGGCACCATTACGAAGTGCATTATTGACATCTATTTGCCTCAATGACCGTCCATTCATAACAACAAGAAGAAGAATGGTTCGAATGGTATTTGCTCAAACCACTAGACTGAATGTATCCACAAAATCGGACCCAGCATGCTGAGAAAACCATTTAGCAACCAATCATGCTTTATATCGATCAACAGGCCCATCTACTTTCTTTTTCACTTTAAACAACCACTTGCAATCGATGGATCGTCGTGCTGCAGGGAGAGGACAGAGACTCCAAGTGTTGTTGTTGAGAAGAGCATACAACTTATTATGTACAACACCTTGCCAATGAGGATGAGCCATTGCTTCATGCACATCAGCAAGGGTAGAATCTGATAAATAAGTTGTCTTGGCAATGTAGACCTTAGGTTTGATGACGCCAATTTTACTACAAGTGACTACAGAGTGAGTATTGAGTAAGGGTGGTGCTCTTTGTTGAGATGGACTAGCAACATAAATAATAAGCTGGGAAAGCAAATGGGAGGGAGTGGTTGATGGGGTGACGGGTGAATCGTTTACAGAAACTAAAGGTATGGAGTTAGAAGTTGCAGGTAAAGAAACTGAGATAGGCGATAAAGAAAATAAAGTTGCAGGGGTCACAAATGAAGTCAAAGGTGTCAACACAAGTAATGTAGAGCTGAAGTGAGGACGCGAGGGTGAAGTGGAAGTAACTGGTGCAGACTTAAAAGCAGTTTGAAAAGGAAACACATGCTCATGAAAAGTAACATGATAATCTTTGTGCAATGAAGAATAACCAAGAAAGGTATAGGGGTGGACCTAAATTGCAACTTTTCTATTAATAATTTTGCCATTTTTTTATAATTGCTTCTTTCTTCTTCTTCTTTTTAATGAAATTGATCATTTTTATTCATGGAATATTGTTTTAAGCCATCAATTGATGATTCAATGGTCCAAAAATTCTCACTTGCTGCACCAACTAGTTGGAAACAATATTTCATCCTTAGTTTCTTTAAAGCTTTACAGTTTTTTATAAATCTTCAATGTCACCACTGAGTGACTTGGCCTGACATAGGCGTGAAAGAAAATAATCGGTATCTTATCCGTTTGTTCTTTTTAATTATATTTTAATACAATATACAATCCATATGTATATAATCCAAATCGGCAAATCATTATAAATAATGATTAAAATTGTATTAGATAATTAATGAATAGAAAATTAATGGAGAAACTTAACCAATTATTATTGAATCAAAATTTATATAAATATTAATTTTTTTAAACACAATTAACAAAACATATGAATGGGACATGAATTCTAAAAGCTAAACTACACAATCGATTATCCAATTTTAATAATTTTATTTTAGATATTTTAAATAAAAGATACATTTTACACATGGCTGTTAATAATCATTTTGTATTTTTGTCATCTTTATTAATTTAATATTTATTTTAGCCACCAACTTTATAAAGAGAAAACTTATATTTTTGCATGAAAAATCATTTAATTTTTAAATTTCTTTTATTTATTTTCTATTTTAGAATTAATTTTAATTTTCTCAATAAAGAGAAATGCCTAGGATTTCACAAAGAATTATCAAGGAAAAACTATTTTATCTTTTTAATTTCCTTCATTCTCACTTTTTTAGAATCAAATTGAAAATTTTCCAATAAGGAAAAACTCAGTTTTTATAAGAAAAGCTCAGTTTTATATTTTTAAATTTCTTTTTAGATTTGATTTTAATTTTTTCGATAAAAGATGAAAATCTGAAATTTTTACAAGAAATTAAATTATAGAGGAAAATTTGATTTGATCTTTGCAGTTGAATAACTCAATTCCTTGTAAAAATTTAAGTTTTTTTCTTAGCGAGGAACAAAAATGAAAACTTTGATGACCAAAATGAGTGCAAAATAACATTGACTAGTCCCGGATTAACAGCAAATGGCCAAAATGAAAACGGTTGTTAATAATAGTGTCAAAAAGCAATTTTTTCATTTGTGGTAACTCAGCCGGAGGTTAAAAAAGCAGCAGAACCATGATCTCCGAAAATAACAAGCAACCATGAACGGGTACCTATAAAAACAAGGAGCTTGATTTGAGGTTTTCGACATAATTTTATGTTTCTTTGGAACAAAATTTCCATCAAAATTATTGAAAAAAAAAGGATTTTGGGTCTTGACTAACCCACTATGTGCTATTATTACTTATTTATTGGAAGTAGAGCTCTAACGCGCACATCCAGTCGCAACAAACTTCATCGTCAAACCAACTCCTAATAAGGTTCAACAGGAGCACGGAAACTAGCTCCGGCATAGATGGCATCCGAACCGAGCTCCTCCTCGATACGCAAAAGCTGCAAATTATAAAATAACATCAACATAATCAGACGATGCTTGGTATGTGAAAAAAAACTAATAACGTTGAATTTGTTTTATCATTCAAGAGAAGGAAAAAAAAAAAAAAATCATATGATTGTTTAAAGGTAAAGATGTTAACCTGATTGTACTTAGCTAGACGCTCAGACCGGCATGGAGCTCCGGTCTTAATTTGACCCTGATTTAAAAAAAAAAGAACAAATCTATGTTAAGAACAAGAACTGAGATTTCAACGTCTAAATTCACTACAACAAAGATTTAAGCAATAAAAGTATGATTAGATTTCAGAGTCATTACCGTGGCCAAACCGACCGAAAGATCCGCAATAAATGTATCCTCAGTTTCACCACTGCAATCGAATAGTTTATACATTCCATGAGAAACAGGACTTCTGATTTTGTAATCTCGGATTAACAAATTTAGCATTTAAAGGTTTGTCATTGAAACCTGCGGTGGCTGGCCATCACACCCCATCCAGCTTTCTTGGACATTTTGACAGCTTCGATACTTTCGGTAACAGATCCAATTTGATTAACCTATTTACCGGTCATACAAGAAAGAATCTAGATTAATTTCAAAGGCTTGACGATAAAACATAAATGATCTTCTAGAGGAAAACAACCCAATGGTACCTTGAGAAGAAGAGCATTGCAAGTTTTTTCTTTGATAGCCTTCTCAACCCTCTGCAGAGATTAAAAATGAATGAGTGACATCATGATCCTTCGAAAAGAATACTTGGGGATGCATACATGACTTCCTATAAAAAGACACCAGCAGATAAATGAAATTTACCTTTGGATTGGTGACCAAGAGATCATCTCCGACAATCTGAACTTTTGTTCCGATTTCATTGGTTAGTTTGGAGTAATGCTCCCAATCATCTTGGTCAAAGGGATCCTCAATTGACTCGATAGGATACTCAAAACAAATGACTTGTACAAGTCTTTGAGAGCATCTCCTGATATCTTTTGTGAACCATCATTTTTCTGCACATGCCGAACAATAGAATATAGACACGACATATACATAGCAACTTGAATATATATCTAAAATGATATGGTAATCATATATAAACAGAATCTCATAAAGCTGCAATGACTGAGAATATCTTGTATCACAAATCACCTCTTCCTTGAAGTTCAGATCATAGGTTTTATCTGCTGATCCATAAAATTCGGACGCAGCAACATCCATTCCAATAACAACCTAGAATAGTGAAAAACATATTTAATCAGTCATCTCCTAACATCAAACAACAGAGAATTTGTAAGGGTTACCAAGAAGGGGCACTAACTTTGCCAGTGTAACCAGCTTTTGCAATGGCAGTCTTTAACAATTCAAGCCCTTCCTTGTTCTCCTGAACTTGAACAAAAAAATGACGTTAATTAACTTAAAATTAAACTAACAAGTGAAAACCATGATATCTTGACCTGAATGTTAGGAGCAAAACCGCCTTCATCACCAACATTGGTTGCATCTTGACCATACTTCTTCTTGATCACAGACTTCAAGTTGTGGTAGACTTCCACACCCATTTTCATGGCCTCCTTAAAAGATGAAGCTCCTGTAGGGAGAATCATGAACTCCTGCAAGCACATAAGTATGAAAACATTAGTATCAGCAAATAACTTAAAGATCAAAAGAAATCATGAGACCTGCACATACCTGCATAGCAAGTTTGTTTCCTGCATGCGAACCACCATTGATGACATTGAAAGCAGGGACTGGAAGAACCAACTTTTTGTTACCAGCAAGGTTAGCAATGTGCTGCATCCAAAAGGTAGGGTTATTAGATCCAGATGACATGAAAATAGAAAGAATTTCATACAAGTTACAAAAAATTTCCGAACAAAATTGTGAAAATCATTCTATAATGAGTTTTAACATGATGGAATCCGTTACATTCAAATACATAGATAAGTCTATAGAATAGAAGAAAACAAGAATGGAAGTCCAATAAGCCAGAATGTACCTTATAAAGGGGAATATTCAGAACTTCAGCTCCAGCTTTGCAAACCGCAAGGGACACAGCAAGAATGGCATTTGCTCCAAGCTGAAAGAAATTTAAGAAATGAATAAATACAACACCATCAAGTTAAGATGTTAATGAGACTCAAAACAAAAATTATTGACAGAGATAAAAAAAAAAAGGCAATCAGCTTAAGCTACCTTTTGTTTGCACCAACCCCACTCGTTTTGAGTTCCGTCTAGTTGTTGAACCATGAAATTGTCAATAGCAGTCTGCTGAGTTGGATCCTGCGGTAATCAATTGAAGACACACACTTCAGGAAAAAGCAATCCGCTGCTTTTTTGCCTAGGTTCACCACAATTAACTAATGTCTAGTCCCCTGTTTAGTTGCCAATGCATGTTTCTGCTTAATATACTTTTAATGATATATGCTTAACATTAGCTCATTCTTTATTGTACGGTAACAAATTTTATGGAATCAAAAGCAAATAATCGCAAAAATAACGACCAGAAGGAGTTATGAAGGTAAAATGTACATTAGAACAATGACAATATCATTATTCTGCAGTCGATGAATAAAAGCGAAAACAAGTAAAGGGACAAACCTTTCCAATCAATGCAGGTCCGATAATCGTGTTAACATTAGCAACAGCCTGTATATAATACAAGAACAGATTGTAAATAAGACAAATTCTCGAAAAAATCCAGTAAAAATAAAAGCTAAAATGCAAGAATAACTGACCTTTGATACACCTTTACCAAGGTAATCGGAACCTCCATCTCTCAGCTCAAGAGCCTCGTAAATTCCTAAAACAAAACAAAATAAATGAGTAAAAAAAATAAAATTTTACAATTTTTTTTTGAAACTAATTACTTGGATGATGGCTGAATAAATTAATGTACCAGTGGATGCACCGCTTGGAACTGCGGCTCTAGCCTTTTTACCGTTGGATGTTTCCACATCAACCTATCGAATTTAATAAAGTATTCCGTTAGATTCGATTTTAAAATCCTTCATAAATTTGAATGTTAAAAAATATTTGTATAACTACCGGGATAGCATTTATTTTATGCAAACGGCGGAAAATGATTAGAATATTCAACTGCTCGACCGATTCGACTCGTCGAGTCGTACTATCCAAAACCAAACAAATCGGGAAATAAGTGACGTACATAATATATATAATATACAGATCGGTGACATTAACATATAGAGTAGAAAGTGAGCGAAAATGAAGAGAGAAGATAAGATGAGGAAACGAACCTCGACCGTTGGATTTCCACGGCTGTCGAAAATCTGCCTAGCTTTAATGGAAACGATGGTAGCAGCCATCCGATTAGAGCTTATCTGAGATCTAAAGAGAAAGGGAGACTGAGAGAACAATAATGGAAGATTTTTAAGATTAATCAATCCCAATACTCTTTATAGCGAACAATCGTAGTGTGGTGTTTATTAGGAGAATGTTAGGATAACGATAGCTTGATTTCGACAAAGGGAAGTTGTCACCGTTGGATTTTTGAGTTTAATTAGGTTTGGAAGAAACAAAAACATGCGCTTTATGTCACGTGATGAGCTCGGGTTTTTAACTACCGTTCGTTTGGTGGATGTATGGCATTATGGTTTTCACCGAATTGTCAAAATGGCGGCATTGGTTGGCTGAAAATTCAGTGCTTTGATTTCTGCTTGCCGTGTTTGTAGGGAGGGATGTGGAAAAAAATACCCAACCGAAAAAATGGAAATGAATTTAATTGAAAAATAATAATATTTGGTTTTTTGGTTTTATGTTTAATTTAATTGATTTAAACATTTTAATTTGAATAAACTCAGACGTTTATAAACCTATATCTCATTTATATACTCAATCCCACGTTTAAATCTTAAACCCAAGTATTCATTAAAATTCAATATTCTTAAAACCCAAATCTAATACTCTTAATATTTAAAACTCAAATTGATAATTTAATTTTTATGATATTCAGTTTAATTTTATTATTTAATATATATAAAGCTAATTTAATTTTAATATTTCTATGTAAGAAAATAAAAATTTGTTTCATTTAATTATTATAAATTTTATATGTACAATAATTTAAAAGTGAATATTCTAGAAATCTTTTTATCATTTAATATAATTTCATAAAAACTAAATGATAAACATTTCATTTATGATATTCATAAAAATTAAATGATAAATTTTTTATGATATTTGTCGAAACTATTTTTTATTTTTTTTAAAAAACAAGGATCGACTTTAAAAACATGAAGTCGCTACCAATCTTTTTTTGAAGTGTGATTGGGTCAACTTATAAAATATTTTGGTCTACGAAATTCAAGAAAATGGGTCCGGGAGTTGGTTACGCACGAGTAAGGATTAGCACCCTCGCAACGCCCAAAATTGGTACCTTATTGATTGATTAATGTCCTAATGTTGAAAATTGGAAGAGATTTTAAAATACGAATCCTTTAGAAAATGTTTAGATAATTCGAATTGGATATCGAAATTCTCTTGTTCCGAAAGAATGAACTATCACATCAAGCACGTTAGGATACGATGTTTCAAACCCTTAACACCAAGATCATTTCATGATTTCCAAAATTCATGCATTGCAATTTTAAAAGGGTATTCCGTTATTTGGCCAAACGAAAAAAACAAAGCTCAGCACGTTAGGGCACGATTCCTCGAATTTTCAAATGTGAAATATTGCCTTATTTTTAAGTTAAGAAAACACGATCAAAATCTTAAAAGGATATTTAGTCATTTAAACGAACGGAAAATCGAAACCCAGCGCGTTAGTGCATGATTTCCTGAACTTCCAAACACAAAATATTACCTTTGTAAAACCCTTTTATGAGTTTGGGTAAAAAAGTGGAAAAAAATAAAAGATAAAGTCAATGTAACCTTTAAAATAGTAAATCGGTTAAAATGTAAAAATAATCATACTTAGCGAATAGTGATAATGTAAACACGATAATAATAACGACCAACAAAACCAACGTAAATAAAAAATGGGTAGGGCATATATATAATAAGACAATAATAATGAGAACAATAATAAAATAAAATATAATTATAGTGATAATATATATAAAAAATAATAGTGATAATAATAAGAATAATAATAATTATACTAATGAATATAATAATAATTATAAGATTAATTACAAATAAAAAATAATAGTATAACAATATTAAAATAATAATTATAATAGCGAGATAATAGTAGTAATACTAAATTAATAATAATAATAATCATAATAATATTAAATAATAAGTAGTTGCAAAAATAACTAAATAGGACTAAATTAAAAGAGAAATAAAATTAAAGAACCAAGTATAAAAGAAAAAAAAGTCAGGGCCCCTCTGTAACACGCGTGAGAATAGGGGGACAAATTGGGAAATTATTCCCCTTCCCCAAAACGCTGCGTCCCGATAGGGACCAAAATGGAACAATTGTGAAACTTTCGAGCCCAAATTAAAACCAGAAAAACCTAATTGAACTAGACTGAAAAAGCGGAAGGACCAGGGCTATAAATAGCCCATTTTTAAACAAAACGCACGGATCCATTCGGGTCGGGTCAATTGTCGCGCAGATTCTGGGCAAAACGGTGCTATTTTGGGCCATTAAATTCAGCTCTAAATGACGTTATTTAGGGGTAATATATAAGTTGAAAATTTTTAAAAAATTTTTCATTCTCCTTCATTTCAGAAATAAAACAGAGAGGAGCTCTCCCCCTCCTCCTCTTGGTGATTTCCGGCCTTGAGCTCGGTGAGAGTCTCCGGTCGATCGTCACCGTGACTCTGCCACCGACGCCGGCAACCATACTCGATGGTTGGAATTCTGAAAAAGCAAGTTTTTTTATTTTCATATATATATATATATGTATATAGTTTAAAATAATGTAAAAAAATAGAAACGAAAAATATTATAGGGAAATAGATTCGAAAAAAACGCAAAAAGAAAAAAGAAAACAAACCTTTGCTGCTCTTTTTGATTCTCTGTCTTTGTATATTCCGTGTAAAAAAATATATATTCTGTATTGCTTTTGTAACACCTTAACTCGTATTCGTTGCCGGATTAAGGTTAGAAGGCATTACCATGCATAGCACAGGTCATATCATATATTTACTGTTATTAGAGACATGGACAAATGCATTTACGAATTTGTACTTCCATAGCAAACTTAAACAATAACAACTTATCCTAATCCATCTAAGTCCAATTCGTACATTTGCATTATTCAACAATTCTAAAATCAAAATATCTATAATAACATACTCACATCCAACTAGAACATAATATATGTCATTTCTTGTCCGAAACACCTAAACTTAGACTAGATATATATATACACATAGTTGAACCACAATAAGTCAATCTAAATACATAACAAAAGATTTCATCATCTATCCTAAAACTATATATATATATATATTCAATTTCATATAATCAAATTAATTAATCATGTTCATAGTATAAGTATCAAATTAAAAGTAGTACACAAACATCATTCATAAATCACCTCATAACCGATTATGAATTCCACAACCACCTATATCAAACTTACTAAATATAATAACCTTAAGCCACAAACAACTACTTCATGCCAAATATTTTGTATATAACAAACACTTCACATTTACCATTCGCATATGTCATTTAACATTTTACTAAAATGAGTTTCAATCACCATCAAACATAATTAAACACAAACCATAACAAAACATGATAAACACATCTCATTTGTATGCCATGACCGATTATACTTAGATTTAAGCATCATATTTAGCCATCTTCGCATGGCTATATACATATACAAGGACAAAATTTATTAATTCAAACATAGTCTAGCCTATACATGCCTTTAGTTCAAAATTTAAACTCAAAAGTACCAAAATAGATTGATAGTGTAGATGACTTCGCTGACGATCCCCTAAGCTCGTAGCTTGATAAAAATCTATAAAATAGAACAATGAACACACAGAGTAAGCTTACTAGCTTAGTAAGTCTTAAGCAAATGTATTACATCAAGTAATCATTCAATCATTTTCAATAACATACATAATATCATATAAATCTAAAGCTTAATACTTATTTGGTCTATTAAAGCCGAATACTAATTCCTCATTTAGCTCAACCATCATCACTATTTTACCTTTAAACCTCAGTTTATTATCACATCATATCGTTCAAATATAAATTATTAACTCATCTCCAACTACTCATATTTTTATACACATAATTCAATAGGATCACATATATATGTATATGCAAATAAGTATATACTTTATACTTAGTAATTTCACATAAAGAAAATATATTCACACACACATATATATATATATATCCATTTGACATTTCATACATTCGTATACATGGCATCAAAGTAATCCTAACATGGCCACATAAACATAAACTTAAGACCGAATATACAGGATCAATTAGTATCATTTGCGTTAGAGAACTTAACACATATATACTTATCTTATAGACCAAATATCGAAGATCAATTTAATAACTCGTAGGCACTTACCTGTATGGCCGAACATACATATATAACTTGTAATATCAACTTACTTCCTCGATGATTACATAGCTAGAAAAGTTTATGCCTTGCAACTTGAAATTTCATCACCGGTTTAAAACCTGCTAGGCGTAAGCCTGAATTTCTCACCGACACTAAGCCTGCTAGACCATAAGGTCCGAGATTTAAACACCGGAATTTAGCCTGCTAGGCAATAAGCCCAAAGTATTTCACCGGCACAAGGCCTGCTAGGCTCGAAGCTCGAAATAAATCACCGGCACAAGGCCTGCTAGGCTCGAAGCCCGAATATCAACACAATTAATCATTCCATACACATTACTTAATACTAAAATCACTAACATCACATATATTTCATATTACTTTCGCATATCAAGTCGAACATGCTTGATCACTTTACATTTAACAAAACAAATTCAATCAATTACTATACTTCACATTCGGCAATCCCATATTTTTATCCTTAAAAATATCAAACTTAAACTTTTACTAGATTCATAAATAATTATTTGACATATATTTGCTTAAGGACTTACCTCGACTATCGACGGACAACGTAGACCGGCTATTCGATAACCTTCGCCTTTCCCCGATTCAAATCCGTTTTTCTTTGTTCTTGATCTGAACACATTAAAATTTAACTCATTCAAGCACATTTCATCTCAATTTAGTTCCAAAACACATAAACGGGCAAATTACTATTTTACCCCTAATGTTTCACATTTTTAAAATTTAGTCCTATTGTACAAAACACAAAATACACAAAATTTCACTATACCACCTAAGGGCCGAATGTTCATAAGGACTATACAAGTCCATTTATTTCATTTATTTTTCATTTTAACCCCTCAAAAATTTATTCTTTTCAATTTAGTCCTAAATGCTCAAATTTACTAAAATTTCCAATTCAAAACTTTTTAATCTATATCATAACTTTAAAATAAAATCATCAAACATCAAAAATCATAAGAACATGTCAATGGCACATTTCAAAATATTCATCAAAATAAAAAATTCAAGCATGGGTCTTGAGGTATTCGAAGCAACGATTTCAAAAACGTAAAAATTATCAAAAACCGAAAACTAAACATACCTTAATCAAGATAATTTGTTGCCGAAACTTGAAGCTTTTCTAAGCTCTTTTTCTTCTTTTTATTTTCGGTGATGGAAAAGAATGATATTGGCTTCTTTTAATTGTTAAAATTTTATCATATATATTATAATAGCCAAATTACAATTTTAACCTTTTTCTAATTAATAACATAAAACTTAAACATTGGTTTACTAGTCTTTCAACAGCCCACTAACTTAAAATTGGGCTTTTTGTTCCTTAAGGACTTCATATTAAAAAGCCACTATCAACTAAGCACTTTTCACTATAGTTTGTAACTTTTACACTTTACGCGATTAAGTCCTTTTATTTAATTAAGCACTCAAACAATCAAATTTTTATACGAAACTTTCACACATACTAATTCACATATAATTAACACAGAAAATAATATTTAAAGATTTTTCAGACTCGAATTCGTGGTCTCGAAACCACCGTTCCGATTAGGGTCAAATTTGGACTGTTACAACTCTCCTCCCTTAGGTATTTTCGTCCCCGAAAATCTTACCGTTAAACAGAGTCTGATATTGTCGTCCCATTGAATCCTTAGGCTCCCACGTAGCCTCTTCTATTCCATGTCGATTCCACAATACTTTTGCTAACAAAATTTTCTTGTTTCTTAACTCTTTCATTTCCCGGGCCAAAATATGGATCGGTTCCTCCTCATACGTCATATCGGATTACATTTCAATCTCAGACGGAGAAATCACATGTGATGGATCTGATCGACATCTACGGAGCATCGAAACATGGAACACATTGTGTATCTTTTCTAATTTCGAAGGCAACTTCAATCTATAAGCAACAGGCCCGATTCATTCAATGATTTCATACGGTCTGATGAATCTCGAGCTTAGTTTGGCCTTTCGACCAAATCGAAGTACTTTCTTCCACGGAGAAACTTTCAAAAATACCCGATTTCTGACCTGAAACTTAATGTCTTTACGTTTAAAATCAGCATAGCACTTTTGACGATCCAAGGCGACTTTCAAATTATCTCTGATTATAGCCACTTTCTGTTCAGTCTCTTTAATCAAATCAACCCCGTGTATCTTGTTTTCACTGAGCTCGGTCCAATACAATGGTGTACGACACTTGCGGCCATACAGAGCTTCGTAAGGTGCCATTTTAATACTAGATTGAAAGCTATTATTGTAAGCAAATTCAATCAGGGGTAAGTATCGTTCCCACGTACCTTCAAACTCGAGAACGCAACATCTCAACATGTCCTCAAGTATCTGAATGATTCGTTTGGATTGACTGTAATAGCCTAAATTTTCAATGGTGTCGGAATGGTGATTCGAGGTCACTAAATCCGACAAGTGAGTAGAAAATATTATTAATCTAGTGAGTATAAGTTAAATTTGAAGTTAGAAAAAAAAAATTAGAATTGAAAACGAGGTATCGTGACCTCGGAGATTTTTAATCTAGCCATAAATATTTTATAAATATTTATGGAGTGTTAATAAGTTAGTATTAAAATTTCGTCAAGAAATTTTAAAGTTCCGACAGTTAATTGAACAAAAAGGACTAAGTTGTAACAAATGCAAAGTTGTGAGAAATGATTAAATAGTTAAATGATAAAAGAAAGAGGGCTTAAAAGGAAAATAGACCAAAGGTCTATTTGGGCTGGACGGAAGGGGCATGAAATCAGAAAGAAAATAAGGAGAATTAAGGGCAAAATTGGAATATTGCAAAATTTATTTAATAAAGCTAGGACTAAAGGGGAATTATCTAGATTTCTCTTTATTTTTCTGCATTCTCATCAGCAAAACACCATAGAAGGGTTTTCTCTAAGCTGGTTTTTCATATTTTTACTGCAAGTAAGTTCAATTCTTGATTATTTCTTGAAATTTTTGTATTTTTGTGACTTTTACAACTAGGTCCACTTGTTGAATTCATTAGTTTTAGATTTTATGAATGAAGTTGGAAGTTGATATGAATATGTTCTGAAAGTATATGATGATTTAGCATGGAATTATAACTTTAAGTTGTTTAAGAATTGAATAGAAAGTGAATATTTGGGACCTAATTTTAAAAGAATTTGAAGTTAGGGTTTTATGTGGAAATTCTGAATTCCAATAGATTTGAAATAACTTATAATGACTAGGTAAAGTATTAATTTATAAAAATTACCTTAATTGAGGGGTTAATTGATCAAGGACTGAATTGTATGAACTGTAAAATTTGGGGCAAAATGGAAATCAACACTTTGCACTAAAACAGTTTTGGACAGCAGCAGTAGTCTAACTTTGAAAAATCACCAAAAAGTGTAGAAATCGAATTAGAGGATGAATAAAATATAAAATTAAATCTTATTGAGTCTAGTTTCTTATAGAAGAAACTATGTAAGAATTGGAATTGTAAATCATAAGATATAATAGGTTTTATGAGACAAGGTCAGAATGATTTTGGGTTCCCTTATTCTGAATTTAAAAAATCATAAAAAATTGTATAAAAATAATTATGGTATAAAATTTATATTATTAAAATCCTGAATAAGTCTATTTTCAATAAAACAAACAGTAACATCATATGAATCCTGTACAAGGAGATAATTAATTTTTAGTGAAGAAGGGTCGGAACTGTCAGACAGCAGAACAGGGGTAACTTTAAAGAATAAACTGTACTTATTGGCTAAACCAAAAATTCTGAAAATTTTATGGTAAGAATATATGTGAGTCTAGTTTCAGAGAAAATTAGCGGATCTTAAATTGAAGTTCTGTAGCTCAAGATAAAAATAATTTAGTGACTGTGACACGGATGGACAGCTTGAATATCCATATAAGTAAATAGTGAAATTATAGACAATGTTACTTATATGTGGGTTGTAATCATTAAGGATGTGAAATAGAGTAAAGGTGAAATCAATACTGATAAGTGAATGATTTTACGATGATAGATCGAGAACCCGAAGGAAGTCGAGGAAAAGAAAAAGTAGCTGAATAGTCCCTGAATTTTCTCAAATTCTGCAAATCGACTCAGGTAAGTTCATATGGCTGAAAATAAATGATTAAATGTTAATTTCATGAATTATACAATGTATGATGAGATATAGTATTGATGAATTGAGAATAAAACAACAATGCGAAAACCAAATAAATGATCAAATTGAGCGGAACATCGGATTTGAGTACTTCTGATCAGTGACAAGTGAAAGTGAAAAGTGGTAGCTCCGGCTACCTGATCAGTGAAAAGAGGTAGTCTGCCACGATCGGTGAAAAGTGGTAGCTCCGTCTACCTGATCAGTGAATAATGCTATCTTCGACTACAAGTGACAAGTGATAAGTGGTAGCTTAGCTACGCTTATCTGATCAGTGATAAGTGATCATACGTAAAACCATAGTTATACTATGGCAAAGTGGAAGTGAAGTACTTAATTTTCCGTAACTGTTCCCTAATTTGATTAAGAATGGTAAGTGACAAAAAGGGCCCAAAAGAGTTATAGTAAATGGTTAAGTGATAGTGAGTTTATACAAGAGGACTCATCAAATTATGGTTGACAGGTGAACTTAGTAATTGTGTATAATGCATAATTGTATGAATGTTTGGTAAGATTTATATTTTATGCCTATGAACTTACTAAGTTTCTATTAACTTACTAGAGTGTATTCAATGTCTCATGTAGATTGACATGTAAATATACAGAGGATCGGATCAACACTGAGGATCACACTATCAAGATTATCTCCGGTAGCTTTTTGTAAATTTCCTTTTTGGATTTATATGGCATGTACATGTTTGATGTTTATATAAATACTAAAACTTGTTTAATGAGTATGTATTAAAGTAAACAGTGATGAATATGCTAAATAATATAATTATAGTAGAAGTATGATTTGTATCAAATTGGATTGAATTGGACTGGATTGGTTGGTTTTTAAATTGCAGGGAAGATTGGATATTTATAAAGGGACTATATTGAATTCATAATAAAGATAATATCAACTCGTTAAACTTAGATAATGCCTCATACCCTATTCCGGCGATGAATATGGGTAGGGGTGTTACATTGACCATCTGTCTGCGGATGAAAAGCTGTACTAAAGTGTAGTTTGGTACCTAAAGCATCTTGCAATTTCTTCCAAAATCGAGACGTGAACTCGGGTCTCTATCCGAAACAATAGAAATCGGCACACCATGTAATCTCACAATTTGAAACTTTGATTCAACGTTACTTTCACACTGAACTCGTCTTGCCAACAAATCTTTGTCAACTTTCTGGGCATCACTAACTTGTTGACTAAACAACGATCTTGCTTTTAATTCGGCTACTATCGATCCATCACCAGTCATAGCCATTTATGCGTTCAACGCACGAAGAGCAAATAATGACTTTTGACTTAAAGCATCTGCAACAACGTTAGCCTTTCCCGGATGATAGTCAACCACTAACTCGTAATCTTTTAACAGCTCTAACCATCTGCGTTGTCTAAGGTTCAAATCTCTTTGTGTCATTAAATACTTCAAACTCTTGTGATCCGAATAAACATGACATTTCTCACCAAACAGGTAATGATGCCATATCTTTAATGCGACACAATGGCTGCTAGCTCTAAATCATGCGTCGGGTGATTTCTTTCGTGAGGCTTCAATTGTCTCGAAGCATAGACTACAACTTTGCCTTCCTGCATTAAAACGCATCCAAACCATTCAAAGATGCATCACTATAAACAACAAATTCTTTACCCGATTCAGGCTGAACTAACACTGGAGCTTTGGCCAAAAGAGCTTTCAGCTGATCGAAACTTTTCTGACACTTTTTCAACCATTCAAATCTAACATCTTTCTGTAGTAGCTTTGTCAAAAGTGTAGCTATCATGGAAAAACCTTTCACAAATCGTCTGTAATATCTAGCAAGCCCTAGAAAGCTTCGGATCTCAGAAACATTCTTTGGTGGCTTCCAATCAAGTATAGCCGATATTTTGTTCGGATCAACCCAAATATTTGACGCTGAAACAACATGACCCAAAAAGCTAACTTCATTCATCCAGAACTCACATTTATTAAACTTTGCATACAACTGTTGATCTCACAAAGTTTGTAGCACCAATCTCAAATGCTCGGCATGTTCGGTTTCATCTCTGGAGTAGATCAGGATATCATCTATAAACACTACCACAAACCAATCCAAATACTGTCTGAAAACCCGATTCATCAAATCCATAAAAACAGCAGGTGCATTAGTAAGTCCAAAAGGCATAACCAGAAACTCATAATGTCCGTACCTAGTTCTAAAAGCAGCCTTTGGACATCGAAATCTCTAACTCGCAACTGATAATAACCCGATCTCAAATCTATCTTTGAAAACACTGAAACCCCTTTCAACTGGTCAAACAAGTCATCAATCCGTGGTAACGGTTATTTATTCTTTATAGTCACCTTATTTAGTTGTCGATAATCAATGCACATCCGCATAGTCCCGTCTTTCTTTTGTAATTAACAACAGCATCATGCACAAATAACCAATCCATACCCAGAATAATATAGAATTCATCAAATGGCAAGAGCATTAGATCAGCAGGGAAACAGATATCTCAAAACATTAACGGACAATTCTTGCATATATAGTCAACAGGACACTTTTACCTAAGGAATTCGATACTTTTATGGTAAACTCAGTAGACTCTACAGGCAAAGTCTTACTGAATACTAAGTTCATGCATATGTATGATTGCGTAGAACTAAGGTCTATTAAAGCAATCACAGAAGTACTATAGAGAGTAAAAGTACCAGTTATTATATCAGGTGATGAAGCTTCCTCTCAAACTCGGATAACATACGCTCTGACAAGTGCTCTAGCTTCGTATCTGACAACATTGTCTCTCATAGTTCTCTGACTACCAATGACATTTCTTACATTCTTTAAAGATCTACCTCTCATAAGTGCATTATCAAATCTCGGATTCTGAACAGTCTCTGGCTCAACTGAACCAGGACAATCTCTGATAGAATGATCAAGCGATCCACATCTGAAGCAAGCTTTGTCGTTAAATTTACCACTTCCGGATGCCTCAGCTTGCAAGCTCGGTCAACGAGTACAACAAACTCTTTTATTTCTAAAATTCCAACTAGCAACAAATATCTTTATTAAGGCCATCTTCGAATCTTTTACACATTATAGCTTCAGAGGATACACATTCTCAAACATACTGACTCAGTCTCACGAACTCTAGTTCATACTCAGAAACAGTCATTCGACCCTGTTTTAATTTTAAAAATTATTTACGTTTTTGATCAATGAATCTTTAACCGATATATTTATTATGGAACTCAGTCTAGAAGAATTCCCAAATCACTTTCTCTTTCGGGTCTACCTATACTAGTGTTTTCCACTAGTGAGATGCGGTGTCCTGCAATAAAGATATAACACACTTTAAGCATTCATCTGGAGTACATGATAGCTCACCGAACTCACGGATAGTATTATCAAGTCACAGCTCAACTCATTCCGCATTATTATCATCATTAACTTTAAACTCTTCGGCCCCGTGTTTCCTGATTTTATCTACAAGAGGCCTGCTAAATCTCGTCGGATCCACTACCGGAGGTACTATAGGTATCGAAAATGGATTATTTGGGGTGGAGGTTGTTGTACAACCGGATTAGTCCGGACATATTGAGTAAACCATTCGTTCATCATCTGGTAGAAGGCTTGCTTAGCCTCCCCCTCATGGCTACTCGAGATAGGTCGAGAGTCTACCGGCACTGACCCATGAGCGGGATCAGGCGCTACGCTCTCAACATCATTAGCTACTGCTCTATCGGGATTCATTTACTAAATAAAAACACAATTCAGATGTCAAAAGTCACCACACTATCACATTATAAGTTAAGGCATGTATAGCTAGACCCACACGTGCTACGGTAGTCCTAGAATCGACTAAATCGTAAGCTCTGATACCAATTGAATGTAACACCCTTAACCCGTATCCATTGTCGGATTAAGGTTACAAGGCATTACCATGCATAGGACAGGTCATATCATATATTTACTGTTATTAGAGACATGGACAAATGCATTTACAATTTGTACTTCCATAACAAACTTAAACATTAACAACTTATCCTAATCCATTTAAGTCCAATGCGTACATTTGCATTATTCAACAATTCTAAAATCAAAATATCTATAATAACATACTCACATCCAACTAGAACATAATATATGTCATTTCTTGTCCAAACACCTAAACTTAGACTAGATATATATACACATAGTTGAACCACATGCGAATAAGTCAATCTAAATACATAACAAAAGATTTCATCATCTATCCTAAAACTATATATATATTTATATATTCAATTTCATATAATCAAATTAATTAATCATGTTCATAGTATAAGTATCAAATTAAAAGTAGTACACAAACATCATTCATAAATCAGAACACCCCTACCGTATTCGATTTGTCGAATAGGTACGAGGCATTCTGAGTTTATGATTTTTTTACTCAATATAACCCATTTATAAATATCTAGCCTTTCCGCAAATTTTAAACCGAGACCAATTCACATAAACCAATCCAATTTAACATATTTTCAAAATAGATTCATACATAATTATAAGATAACATCATCACATACTAAAACTAAAATTTGTTAGCCATACCAATGGCTGGCCTTACATTCATATCATATTAACATTTACTTTATTAGCTTATACATGCCATTTATTTCCAAAATAAAGTTTCTTTAAATACCGAAATCTTGGGGTTGATAGTGTGATGTGTCTCCTATCGAATTCGACCTTCGAGCTCCTAACACTACAAAACAGGGAAAAAGGAAATAGGGTAAGCACTTTGTGCTTAGTAAGCTCATGTAACAAGAATTATACTTACCTAATATTTTCAATACAAAGCAATAAACATTCATATATCCATTCAATGCACTATTGCCCTAACATACACAAACTCAACATTCAAGTTAATCCAATAATTTCCATATACCAATAATATATACCATGATTGATGAGCTCATCAATACCATGATTTCCGTTTCTTTGTTATATTTCCATATTTATCCCGTTGAATTTCTCAGAATTTCGATGGATTTTCAGAGGTACACTTTAGTGTACAAATCCGGGTCCGTCAATTCATATTCATGTGCGCACATTTCCATTTCAGATAGCACACTCCCGCGAACCTCATCTTTACAGCGGGATTACTAGTCCAGGCTAAATCCCCTGTAATGTAAACTCATAGAGTATTGTCGGGATTACGGTCAAAGGTCCAAGGCTAATTTCTAATGAGATCCAATTACCCTAATTGAATTAACCCGATTACCCGTCTGGCTAAATCCATTTTCCACATATTCTTGGGAGGGCTATATTAGGATAGGATCACCGTCCGGACTAGATCCTTTTACCGTCAATTCCTTTTCAAAGATCCATCGAATTTTCCTTTCATTCAACCAGGATTTCTTCCCTTTTATCAAATATATCAATATTTTATCAATCTTCATAAAATGAACATTCAAATTATATTCACATCAATAACATACATTTCAAGCATTTAAGAGGATAATTCAAGTTACATGAACTTACCTCGATACTTGTTCATACACAAAATCTACTAATCCATGACTTTTCCTTTCCTCTATCTAACTTCGATTTGTGTTTTCGGATCTAAATAAATAAATTCAATCATCAATTCAACACATTTCATGTTTACATGTAGCATTCACTATAATTCTATTATTGTTCATAATTCATTCAAAGCTGTCTACTTGAGTCACAGTCACTAAATTATTTATTTCTCGAGCTACAGAACTCTAATTGAAGAACCGTTAATTTTCCTGAAACTAGACTCACATGTATTTATAGCATAAAATTTCCATAATTTTTGGCTTAGCCAATTAGTACAGTTTATTCATTAAAATTTCCCTTCTTTTACTATTTGACAGTTCAGACCACTTTTCAGTACGAATCAATTTTATCCTTTTAAAGAATTCAAATGATGTTTTAGTTTATTTATTATAAAATAGACTCATTAAGGAGTCTAACCATATAAATTTAAGCCCATAATTATTTTTATTCAATTTTTATGATTTTTCAAATTCAGAACAGGGATCTCAAAATCACTCTGAACCAGTCTTACAAAATATAAATATCTCAAAATACAGAATTACTTTGATTTCTTGTTTCTTTCATATGAAAATATACTCAATAATCTTTAATTTCATATCTCACTCAACTTCTAATTCCACTTCTACGATTTTTAATGATTTTTAAAATTACTCTACTGCTGATGTCCCAAAACTGTTTTCTTATAGCTTACTTCTCAATTAAATCCATCTTTCAATTCTAACTTGAAATCCATTCAATTAAGTCCTTAATTCATGTTTTGTTTCATCATAAACTATACTTGAGAGCTCACAAACTTTCAATATGACAACTTAGCTTCATCAAAACCTTGTTCCAAAGCTTCTAAAACATCAAAATTAAGTAAAAGGGCTAAATTGACTTACCTATCAACTTCCAAACTTGAACTTTCAATTTTCCTTTCTTCTTTCTTTTCTTTCCTTCCTTCTTTCCTTCTCTGTTTCGTTTGCCTATTCTGTTTCTATTTCTCTTTTTTTTCTTTAGCTTATACACACACATATATAAATATAATAATAACAATATAATATATTATATTATAATTAAAACATAAAATATCTTTATTATATAATATTATAATAATATATATTAAACATAAAAATCTTAGATTTTCTTCACAATAAATCACTTCAACTAGACAAAATGGCTTAATTGCCATTTTGGTCCTTTATAATTTCTTTTAATCTATAATTCAACTTTTATTTCTATTTCAATTGGGTCTTTTTATTTAATTACCTACCCAAACGTTAAAATTTTCTAACGAAATTTTAATACCACATTACTAACATTTTGTAAATATTTATAAAAATATTTCCTATCATATAAATATTTATGCAAATGTGTTGAAATAAATTTATCTTTAAATCGGATTTATGGTTACGAAATCATTGTTCCGATAACCTTGAATTTAGGCCATTACAAAATCACCTCATAACCAATTATGAATTCCACAACCACCTATATCAAACTTACTAAATATAATAACCTTAAGCCACAAACAACTACTTCATGCCAAATATTTTGTATATAACAAACACTTCACATTTACCATTCGCATATGTCATTTAACATTTTACTAAAATGAGTTTCAATCACCATCAAACATAATTAAACACAAACCATAACAAAACATGATAAACACATCTCATTTGTATGCCATGACCGATTATACTTAGATTTAAGCATCATATTTAGCCATCTTCGCATGGCTATATACATATACAAGGACAAAATTTATTAATTCAAACATAGTCTAGCCTATACATGCCTTTAGTTCAAAATTTAAACTCAAAAGTACCAAAATAGATTGATAGTGTGGATGACTTCGCTGACGATCCCTAAGCTCGTAGCTTGATAAAAATCTATAAAATAGAACAATGAACACACAGAGTAAGCTTACTAGCTTAGTAAGTCTTAAGCAAATGTATTAAATCAAGTAATCATTCAATCATTTTCAATAACATACATAATATCATATAAATCTAAAGCTTAATACTTATTTGGTCTATTAAAGCCGAATACTAATTCCTCATTTAGCTCAACCATCATCACTATTTTACCTTTAAACCTCAATTTATTATCACATCATATCGTTCAAATATAAATTAATAACTCATCTCCAACTACTCATATTTTCGATACACATAATTCAATAGGATCACATATATATGTATATGCAAATAAGTATATACTTAGTAATTTCACATAAAGAAAATATATTCACATACACACATATATATATATATATATATATATATATATATATCCATTTGACATTTCATACATTCGTATACATGGCATCAAAGTAATCCCAACATGGCCACATAAACATAAACTTAAGACCTAATATACAGGATCAATTAGTATCATTCGCGTTAGACAACTTAACACATATATACTTATCTTATAGACCAAATATCGAAGATCAATTTAATAACTCGTAGGCACTTACCTGTATGGCCGAACATACATATATAACTTGTAATATCAACTTACTTCCTCGATGATTACATAGCTAGAAAAGTTTATGTCTTGCAACTTGAAATTTCATCACCGGTTTAAAACCTGCTTGGCGTAAGCCTGAATTTCTCACCGGCACTAAGCCTGCTAGACCATAAGGTCCGAGATTTAAACACCGGCATTTAGCCTGCTAGGCAATAAGCCTGAAATATTTCACCGACACAAAGCCTGCTAGGCTCGAAGCCCAAAATAAATCACCGGCATAAGGCCTGCTAGGCTCGAAGCCTGAATATCAACACAATTAATTATTCCATACACATTACTTAATACTAAAATCACTAACATCACATATATTTCATATTACTTTTGCATACCAAGTCGAACATGCTTGATCACTTTACATTTAACAGAACAAATTCAATCCATTACTATACTTCACATTCAGCAATCCCATATTTTTATCCTTAAAAATATCAAATTTAAATTTTTACTAGATTCATAAATAATTATTTGACATATATTTGCTTAAAGACTTACCTCGACTATCGACAGACAACGTAGACCGGCTATTCGATAACCTTCGCCTTTCCCCGATCCAAATCCGTTTTTCTTTGTTCTTGATCTGAACACATTAAAGTTTAACTCATTCAAGCACGTTTCATCTCAATTTAGTCCCAAAACACATAAATGGGCAAATTACCATTTTACCCCTAATATTTCACATTTTTAAAATTTAGTCCCTATTGTACAAAACACAAAATACACAAAATTTCACTATACCACCTAAGGGCCGAATGTTCATAAGGACTATACAAGTCCATTTATTTCATTTATTTTGTATTTTAACCTCTCAAAAATTTATTCTTTTCAATTTAGTCCTAAATGCTCAAATTTACTAAAATTTCCAATTCAAAACTTGTTAATCTATATCATAACTTTAAAATAATATCACTAAACATCAAAAATCATAAGAACATGTCAATGACACATATCAAAATATTCATCAAAATTAAAAATTCAAGCCTGGGTCTTGAGGTATTTGAAGCAACGATTTCAAAAACTTAAAAATTATCAAAAAATCGAAAACTAAACATACATTAATCAAGATAATTTGTTGCCGAAACTTGAAGTTTTTCTAAGCTCTTTTTCTTCTTTTTATTTTCGGTGATGGAAAAGAATGATATTGGCTTCTTTTAATTGTTAAAATTTTATCATATATATTATAATAGCCAAATTACAATTTTAACCTTTTTCTAATTAATAACATAAAACTTAAGCATTGGTTTACTAGTCTTTCAACCACCCACTAACTTAAAATTGGGCTTTTTGTTCCTTAAGGACTTCATATTAAAAAGCCACTATCAACTAAGCACTTTTCACTATGGTTTGTAACTTTTACACTTTACGCGATTAAGTCCTTTTATTTAATTAAGCACTCAAACAATCAAATTTTTATACGAAACTTTCACACATACTAATTCACATATAACTAACACAGAAAATAATATTTAAATATTTTTCAGACTCGGATTCATGGTCCCGAAACCACCGTTCCGATTAGGGTCAAATTTGGACTGTTACAGCTTTTCTCTCTGTAAAAAAATGTCCCCCACAATCGTTTTTGCTTTGGCATTTTATAGCCGGATTTAAAAATAAAAGAAAATATAAATTTTATTTGTTGTGCTGTATTTCCTTTTTTTTTGCAGGTGGAGGAGCGCACGACGCGGAAGCGGGGCGACGTGGCCGAGTGCGTGGCTGATGGCGGTGTTGGGCGCAAGGCTAGGGTTTCTGATCTGTTTTAGGGCGTTTGGGCTAACATTGGGCTTGGGTAGTTAGGTTTGGGCCTGTTTGTTTTAATTTTTGTAAAATTGGTTAATGGGCTGTAATTTTAGACTAGTTCATTGGGCTCCGGGTGAAAAATTGAGCCCTACAGCTGCCCTTCTTTACTCGTTGTCGTGTAACGAGAATGAAGCAAAGACTTAAAAATGACCAATTTTGCTCTGTCTTGCTAAGCCTTGACTTCTTGATACTCCTTTCTTCAAGTAGTCTCGCTTTAACCCATTGCATCTTCAGGGGCATAGGAATTTTTGTTTCAATCCACTCCACTACTGCCTAGGGAGATAAGATCTACAATCTTCAGTCTGCTCCATTGCCACAACATGGATGTAAGATTCGTCCGTCTTTGATCTGCTCCACTACTGTTTAGGGAGATAAGATATGTAATCTTCAGCTTGTTCTACTACTACTTAGGGGGTAAAGCTGGTGGCTTAAATCTGCTCCATTGTCGCTACATGGATGTATGATTCGCCGTCTTTGATCTGCTCCACTACTATTTAGGGAGATAAGATCTACAATCTTCAGCTTGTTCCACTACTGCTTAGGGTGATAAGGCTGGTAGCTTGAATCTACTCCATTGCCGATATGTGGATGTAAGATTCGCCATATTTGGTCTGCTCCACTACTGCTGAGGGAGATAAGATTTGTAATATTCAGCCTATTCCACTACTGCTTAGGGAGATAAAGTTGGAGATAAGACTTGTAATTTCAGCTATATTTGATCTGCTCCACTACTGTTTAGGGAGATAAGATCTGTAATCTTCAGCTTGTTCCACTACTGCTTAGGGGGTAAGGCTGGTGGCTTAAATCTGCTCTATTGTTGCTACATGGATGTAAGATTTGCAGTCTTTGATCTGCTCCACTCATCGCTAAGGAGATAAAATCTATAATCTTGACTGTTCCACTCATCGCTTAGGGGTAAGGCGGTAGCTGGAATTTGATCCATGGCTATATGGATGTAAGATTCGCCGTCTTCGATCTATTCCACTACTGCTTAAGGTGACAAGATCTACAATCCTCAATCTGCTCCATTGCTGCTACATGGAGATAAGACTTGTAATTTTCAGCCTGTTCCACTACTGCTTAGGGGGATAAGGTTGGTGGCTTAAATCTACTCTATTATTGTATGGATGTAAGATTCACCGTCTTCGATCTACTCCACTACTGCCTAGGGTGACAAGATCTACACTCTTTAGTCTGCTTCATTGCCGATACATGGAGATAAGACTTGTAATTTTCAGCCTGCTCTCTTGCTACATCAGGAAGATAAGGCTAGTGGCTAAAATCTGCTCCCTGCTACTTTGGAAAGATAAGAGTCGCCATCTTTGATCTACTCCACTAGTACTTAGGAGATAAGATCTGTGATTTCACCGATGTTGCTACATCGTCTTCTGGGGGACATGTCTTGTAGACTTGATTTCATATGCCTATGTTTATGCCAAATGATTAGGATGCTATGATCAGAATGAATCAAATACTCCTAACTGGGTGTGTTATGAATGTTGAATGCAATATTTCATTAGAATGATCCTTTTTAATATTTAAGGCATCATTGCTCGTTGTTCATCTTTACCACTGACGTATTACTGTCTTCTTGCTTGGGTGGTATTTTGACCGAAAACCGAAGAAACAATCGTATTTTTCTCAACTGGTTTGCCCTACTATAATTTCAGCGTCTCTTCTACTGTACCTTAGAGACATAAGATTTGTACCATCTTTAACCATCCCACTGCGTTTCATGGCTATAGGATCGTATCAACTTCAACCCATCCCACTGCAGCTCAAGGGTATATAATATGTAACTTGTTCAATCAACTGATCACTCCTCAGGTGACCTAACCAAATGTGTATTCCTGATATTTGCATGAATACAGAATATCATTTTTTTCCTCGAGAATGATTCCCCTTTTTAAACTTGGGTTAACATTGCCCATTTTTCATCAAGATTGTATCACTGACGCAATATCTTGTCATTTTGTTCAATCACCATTTTTGACAAAAATCCGAAGAGATAGTACCAGTTTAGACTCTTCCTCCACCAATATTTTTGTCAAGTTCTTTTAGTATTTATAAGCTTCCAAAGTAATATGCGAAACTCCTTTTATGAAAGTGTTATTAGTCCACTAATAGTTATTTCAATGCAAAATGCTTAAAAAAGATCATAACCATGGACAAGAAGGAAATTAATTAGGAGCATAGCTCGAAACAAATAAGTTAAGCAAAGATAACAAATGCAATCAAGAAGGAAATTTATTGGTAGTGTAAAATAAATAAATTAAATATGGTAAATTCAAAATGGGTAAGATGGAAACTAGGTGCCCCAGATATCGCAGCCTGAGCTTCCCTGTTCTAACTTCTTGAGGACCATTTTAAGCTCAATATGTGTTTAGGGGATCCGGAGTACTTTGTCGATGCCCCAAGACATAGTATACTTCCTTATTGTTAATTCAAGCGTAGCAAGACTACTGTATGCCCCACTTTCGATCAAAATTTGAGCCGCCCTTTCTGGGTTTTCGACTTAAAGCCCCTTTGGTCTCAAGGCGCCCTTTACGGGTTTTCGCCTTGGCCTCTCTCTTTTTTTTTTTGAAAGTCTCTTAACGCCCTTTGCGGGTTTTCGCCTTGGCCTTTCACTTTCTAAGTGAAATACTTCTTGATGGAATCTGAATTCACAGGATTTGGCAAGTTTTTACCATCCATTTCGGCTAGAATCGATGCTCCTCCAGAAAAAGGCCTTTTTTTACTACAAAAGGTCCTTCCTAGTTTGGCATTCACTTTTCTCTGAAGTCCTTTTGTATAGAAATAATCTTTTTCAACGCCAGGTCCCCCTTGTAGAATTCTCTAGGACGAACCTTTCTGTCATAAGCTCGCATCATTCATTTTTGGTATATTTGACTATGAAACTTTCAACTGGATCCATTCTGCTTTATCCAATTCTTGACTCGATCGAAATTTGGAGAGGAAGAATCTTGATTTCAATGGGCAAACCACTTCCATTTCATAATGAGAAAGGTGCTGCCTTGGCGAAAGTCTTGGCCAACGTTCGATGAGCGTAGAGGGTAAATAGTGACTTCTTATGCCAATATTTGCAAGTCTCGGTCATCTTTCCCACGATTTTTTTTCACCGTTCATCTTGGGTGACATGGTGTCTGATCTTGAACAGACTGCAAACTTTTGATATCATGATTTTATTAGATATGATCCTTTCTAACATTCTTTGTCGGCATATGATATTTTTTTGCTACATTTGATGACCGTCAACTTTGTAACATTGGCATATGAAGTGATTTTCACCCATTTAGTGAAGTAATCGATGACCACAAAGATGACGATGTCCCTTAGAAGCTTTTGATGAGATCGGTCCAATAACATCCATGCCCCATATAGAGAAAGTCTATGAAAAAATGAAGGAGGCACTTGAATCTTGTCTTGATAAATTTGGCATTTACAGCATAACTGATGCGATCCTCTTCCATGGTAGACTAGTAGTACCTGAACTTTATGATTTACCTAACTATTGTAAAACCATTAGCATGTATTTTTCAGACACCCTTATGGACCTCTTCTAAGATTTCCTTAGCTTTAATCGCATCCATACGTCTTAGTAGCCTAGGCATATCACACGAAAGCAGCTTTGTCTTTGTGGTGAGTTAGGCTTCAATATTCACCTCTTCCCTAGGCTTGCAATGCCCACTGACCCTTTGTAGAGTAGGATCTATTTTCCATTTTGTTCTACTATTCTTAACAAATCAAACGATAAGTTACAATCTCTGTCATCTTCAAAATCCTTAGATCCTTTTAGACCCATATCTCACTCAAAAGGGAGTCAGTAACAGCGTTGCCCATGTCTTGATATCTGGGTATCTATTGTAGGTACGAAGGCAAATTCCAAAGAATAAATGATTCTAAGGATGATTATTTATATGGTATGATCATGAATGAAGAATGAAAGAATATTCCAAAGAACAAAATAATGTATTGTATGGCATGGAAAGAATGAAGAAAAATATTTTCTCAAAAAGATGCATTTTATTAAAATAAAAATTCTGGGTAAATTTCAAAGAATAAATGATTCTAAGGATGATTATTTATATGGTATGATCATGAATGAAGAATGAAAGAATATTCCAAAGAACAAAATAATGTATTGTATGGCATGGAAAGAATGAAGAAAAAAATATTTTCTCAAAAAGATGCATTTTATTAAAATAAAAATTCTGGACACAAGCCTATTTCACCAAAGGACTCTTATTGCCTCTAGGCTTAAAACAACAAGCGTGTTTTGAATCTTACTCTGTGTTAGCTCTAAAAACTACAGGAATTTCTTCCGTAGTCCAGCTATTCAGAAATTTCCAGGCTCATAGGGGTGAATGCCAGCCAAGTTTCCTTCCTTCGATCCCTCTTCAAATACAGCGTTGATGCTCAAAGTTTTCATTATATCTTCCGCCATTCCTTCTCTTGTCATCCCCTGTTCAGGATGGATAATTCCTCCCGATACGAATGCATTGGATATATAAAAAAAAGTCATTGATCCCCATTTGACCTCGGCGCCCTTCTCTACCGCTTCTCCTCCTATGGTGCACACGTCATCCCCTTTAGTGAACTCAAAGAACTCTAGCTCCTTATTGTTTATTAGACCCTGCACTAGGGACCTGAATTTAGTGCACCTCTGAATCTCATGGTCCTCCTCCTCGTGGAACTCACAATAGTTCATCGCTTCTAGATTTGTCCCCTACATTTTGCATGATTAAACCTCTTTCCACCATTCTTCTCCAGACCTCTCTCAACGGGGTTCTTACTTCTACAACATTCAACTTGATTCTTTTTTTCACATTCTTGATTATCGCATTCACCCCATTATTAATATGATTAGGTAATGGATTTCCTACACCAGGCGCATCATCGAACTTCACAATGTCCATTTTGATGAACCTTTTGACTAGCTTTTTGAAAGAGAAGTAATTCTCTATCGAGTGCCCCATTATCCCTGCATCGTATTCACATTGAGTACTTACATCGTACCATTTGGGGTATAAGGGTTGCAACGTTTTTAAGTAGACAGGGGATACAACGTGTGCATCAAATAGACTTTTGTATAACTCCCGGTACGTCATTGGAATGGGAGTAAACTGGAGCTTCTCATCGTTTTGCTTTGTACTAGGCTCTTGTCTTGGTGAAGTTTGCTGGCCCGTGGCCACCACTCTCGGTTGATTTACAGTGATTATTTTTGTATAACCCCCACTCACATTGCCAACCTCGTTTTCTCTATTCTTCAGGGCTGATGTAACACCCTCTATCCACGTCCGACACCAAGACCGGGTGCGAGGCATTACCATACTTGGTCTTACTAAAATCTTCAAATTAGGCTATAAAATTTCATTTAAGCTATCAATTATTCAATCTTGGCCTACAAGGCTTTAATTATACCTCGAGAGGTTTTGGAACTAATCTCAAAAATTTTTACGAATTTAATAAACTTTTCCATAAAACTGGGGCTACATGCCCGTGTTGGAATAGGGACACGCCCGTGTGCCTCTATGACATGCCTGTGTGTTCCACCCGTGGTTGACACTGACTAATTTCACACGACCTTGACATGCCCGTGGCCACAACCCGTGTGCTAAAACTTAACATTCTGACTTATCCACATGACATATGCACACGCGTGCGTTTCAGCCGTGGGGCGAATCAAATTCCAAGTGCAAAGTGCAGGCTTCACACGGCCTGAACACACGCCTGTGTGCTAGCCGTGCCTCCCACATGGTTTAGACACACGTCCATGTGTCTACACATGTGGACAATTATCAGGCTATCTACCAAGCCCTTTTTCACACTACATTTCATACATTCAAATGCTATTTCAAATCATTCTCAATTCTTCATTCAAAACACATGAATTAACACATTTTATTCATAAAAATAAAATCTTCCTCCCATACATGGGATAGAACTATTTCTAGTACAATTTTAACCGACTCTTGTCATCATTTATATCTATATACAATCGTCTCAGAACTCATTTAGGCCAACACATTTGGCACACTAATGATGACTTAATCAACCTTAAATACTAGCCCTATACATGCCATGACTCAAAAAGACTTGATACCTCATACCAAGTGTTTGCTCGATAGTGTGAAAACATCTCCGGCGGTCTCCAATCCGAGCAAATTAAAAACTTATAAGAGATGGGAAAAAGAAAAGGAGTAAGCAAAAATGCTTAGTAAGTTCATCTGCATACAACTGATACATATTGATATTCATTGAATATACATGACTGCAAGTTATTATGATGAGCTTTTCTCATAAAATTATGGTTACTTACTTAATCATCCTTGAAGCTTACTCATTCTATCTCTTACCATATTCTTACCATGCCACAAGCCAATTGCTCGTTTAATTAGCATTCATTCCTGCACTGATCACCACATGATCATATAAAATAACATATCAAACATTTTCAATAATCCACTCATACTACAAATCTCTCGGTGGTTTCGCACTTAGCCCACCAATTATTTATAAGCGATGGTATTGCACATTAGGGGTGTTCAATCGGTTAACCGACCCAAAATAACATTAACCGAATTAACCGACCTTTCAAAATTTTTAACTATTAACCAAACCGAAATTTTTTCAAAAAAATTAACCAAACCGAAATTTTTTTGGTTAATTCGGTCGATTAACCGAATTAACCAAAAATTATATGTTTTTTATTTTTGGTTCAAAATTAACCGAATTAACTAAATTACCTGAATTACCCAAATTACCCGAAATGAATCACTACATAATTAAAAAATTACATAATTTTAGTTTTAGTTTTAGGATTTTATTTTATTTATTAAATTATTTGTAATTTTGTGATTGGGTAATTGGGTTGGGTTGATATTTGGATTGGGTTTGGATTGGGTTTAGATGAATAGTGGGCCTATTTATATATTATAATTTTATTTATTAATTTTTTGATTAAACCAAAAATTTGGTTAATCGATCGATTTGAACGAATTAACTGTTAACCAAAAATCACAAAATAATTAACCAACCTCGTGAAAAAATTAAGTTAATCGACCGATTAACCGAATTCGGTCGGTTAACCGAATTTTTTCAATTTTACCCGAATTTTGCACACCCCTATTGCACATAGCCCATCGATTTCTATTTAATCAGGTGGTATTGCACATAGCCCACCGATCATTTATAAGTGATGGTATCGCACACAGCCCCTCGATTTCTACTTAATCAGGTGGTATAGCACATAGCCCATCGATCATTTATAAATGATGACCATCGATTACTAATTAATCGCATAGCCCACCGATCATTTATAAGCGACACCACAACCCATCGATTACTAATTAATCAGGTGGTAACGCACATAGCCCACCGATCATTTATAAGCGATGGTATACCACAGACCCATTGATTATTAATTAAAAAGGTGGTAAAGCACATAGCCCACCGATAAAAATATAATTGATGGTATCGCACATATCCCATCATTAACATCAATAAGGTGATATCACACATAGCTCACCGTTATTTTACATTCATGAATAGTAATCCACATATATTCTCTATTCTAATGTTCACTCGAGAACATCCTCACGTACTACTATTCTTACTTAACTTTCTACTATATTCATTTGCATTCCTACAATGCATCAATAACTCTATCTCATGCACTTAAAACACATTGATCATACATAACCCTCTAGGGCATCATGTACTGAATTCATCTCAATTAGATTCTAACACACACTTTGGCTTTTCATGGTGCCATCACATACCTTCTCTCTTTGGCATACTCATTGATTTACTCAAATTGTTAAATAACACTTTTGAATATGATACACTTAATGTCATATTGACATCACATCCCAATAGGGTCTTGTATGTATTAACATATCGATGCCATGTCCCCGACATGGTCTTATACAAATTTTATACCGAAGCCATATTCCAATATGGTCTTACACGGGACTTTAATCATCATAATATCATGCTATATACATTTCTCATTACTCTTAAACTCAATTCTCTTAAGATTTCATCAAACTAAATTTCATACATTCATAGAGTAAACATATATTCCATACAATATTGGAATATTAAATTAACTCGTATGTAATTGCAATGTTTGCACATGAACTTACCTTGATGTCGAAAGGGCCGAAAGTGACCTTTTTGCCCACATTTCTCTTTTCACCGTTCTAGGTCCGAATCTCGATTTCTTTGATCTAAAACAATAGAATTTACTGATTTAATCACTTATACATCATAATACACCATAATCTATACTTAGGCAAAATTGAGCAATTTGCCCTTATACTTTGGCAAAAGTATGATTTTACCCTAGGCTCGTAAATGAATTTTCATCACATTTTCTTATTAAACAAAATTAGCCGAACATTTAATCCTCTTACAACTACTCAAAATTCCAACTATTTCATGCCTTAATGAACAAATTATAACTTTTGCATTTTAGTCCCAATTAGGTGTTTTCACAACAACACCTTTCACAAAAGTTGTTTATCAACATCCTATCATTTATTTTCTTCCATAAAAACTCATCAAACAACATAACTCTATCATGGTAAGTCTCTATGCTTTCAACCATTTTGCAAATTAGTCCCCCCATTAGCTAGCTTAAGCTTTGAGGACTCCAAAAATACAAAAATCATCAAAAACAACCATCAAATTGACTTACTTGAATGGAGAAAAGGTTGCTGAAATTTTAAGCTTTCAAACCCCTCCCATGGCTGATATTTTGGATTGGAGAAGAAGACTAAATGAAAAGATGATAGCTTTTCTTATTTCCTCTTATTTTATTTATTTAGTCAACAAAAGTCACCAACTCTTGTCAAATTTTTAATTCTTTGTCCCCTTGACCATCCATCACTCTTAGGGAGGCATAATTGCACTTTAAAGACCTCCCATTACAAATCATGGCTATTTGGTACCTTTAGGAAATAAAAATAGAACTTTTGCACTTTAATTTAGTCCTTTTTCACGATTTAGCTAGAATTCACTAAAATTAAAGCACCAAAATTTTCTTACACCCTTATAAACATGTTATAACACATAAAATATCATGAAATAATTTTTCTAACCTTGAGTAAGTGATTCTGAGATCACTGTTCCGACTAGCCCCTAAATCGAGCTATTACAACTGACCTCCTGGTACTTTCCCCAGCTTTATTTTTTACACATTATTGTATTTTCTATCATTTAGCCCGACATCACTATGTCTGTGAAGCTCTTAGTAGCGCTCCCCAACATATGATTCATAAAAGATGCTTTAGGGTATTAATGAAGAGCATGGTCGTTTCTTTCTATAGCAGTGGCGGTTAGACCTGTGTAGCGACTTCCCTCCACCTCTGGGCGTATTTCCTCAAATTTTGCCCGAATTTTCTCCATGTTTTGTAACGTGATCCTGTCAGGTGCTATATCGGTCACATGGCCATATTGTTTCATGAAGGCCTGTGCCAAGTCTTTCCATGATTTAACTTAGGTGCGACTCAGCTGATTGTACCATTTGGCCGTAGCCCTAGTCAAACTGTCCTGGAAACAATGAATTAACAACTAATCATTATTGACATAACCAGTCATCCTCCGACAAAACATCGTGATGTGGGCCTCAAGGTAGCTGGTCCCGTTGTATTTTTCAAATTCGACATTTTAAACTTCGTAGGGAGCACTAGATTCAGAACCAAACTTAACTTAGCATCCACCTCGCATTGGTAATCAACACTTTCCAATGCTTTAAACTTCTCCTCCAACCATTTGCATCAATCTTCAAACTATTTTGGGAGCTCCGCCCTTGTCTTTTCCCCTTCTGCTGCATCATCGAAGTCAGGGACCATTGGTTTCATCGAATTATCTCCAGGGTTAGAGCTCGAACCTGTCGAGAAGTTTACCGGTGCTGAGGTACCAGATTGATACTGGGGTTTGATATTGATGGACCATCTTGGTGGTTGTACTTGGGAATTTACTGGGGCAAAACCTGGAAGATAGACAGAATCTTCATTATCATCTTTGGTATCGACCATAAGGCTCTTTCCTTTATCACGCCCTCCAGTCAACAACTGTGTTAACTAGCTTATCATGCTTCTATGGGATTCCAACATTTGATCCCTCATGTCCTCTTGGATCTTAGCCAACTGTTCTTGCATCTGATTTTGCAGTTGGTCCTGCATCTCCTTCTGCATTTGTTCTAACTTTTTATCCTTTGATCCATGGCTTTCGTTTTTCTTCGAGTGTAGTAGTGATGTTCTAAGGTATAATACGATATCTAGTTAATAGGGTTCTTTTACGACATTTAATGCATATGATGCGATGTAATGCAAATGCATGAAATGCAATGCAAAGGAATGAATACAAAAAGAAAGTGGGCGTTGATTCTGAATTCAATTTCATTAGAAGAAATTTTTAGAAAATAAATTTCTTTACATAAAATGGATTACATATGCGGCTTTGTCCTGATAATCCAGGTGAAGACATCAATCCTTTTATTCGTATCCAGATGTTATGGTCTGTCCCATGAACTTTCTCAATAGATGCCTCTTCTAGCTCCTTGTTGCTTGATCTAGGCCTTGACTCTTCACTCACTTATCTTTCGCGATGCTCATAAGCTTCTTTAAGAAAATTGAGATGTGATTACTCTCGAATAATCCTTGTTGGCTTGAATCACCGGGAAACGAGGTAAAGTCATATACTATCAATCTTTTCTCATTGTGTTTACTTGGACTATATTTGGACGAACGTATTATAATCCACTTTATCAAGAAATCCATTTCCCTATGACAAAACTCTTTTATTTAGCAATCGAATATGAATCAACGCCTCTATGATGATAAAATGCAACGTAGTCATAAACAAAAGAAAACACGTTGGTATCATATACAGATGGTAAAAATCAAACATCTATCCAGGTAACTGCTAGGGTTCAACATAGTTCTACCTAAAGTGGGCTCCTAGGGTTCACTATATGTGGTTTAGTTCTAAAGGGAGGTACCTGAACCAGAAAATTCCTCAATCCTCACCCATTATAGGCTCATACGAACCGAGTTCAGTTCAGGGGAATACATTTCCCTATGGCTGCACGGAGATGAAAATCTCACGAAGACATAGGTACGAATGTATCCCGAAAGCGATCCACTATCCTGCACGGAGGTGAAAACCTCACGAAGGAATAGCTTCTCACTCTCACTTAAAAGGTGTGACCACAACGGTCATGCAATATGATGCAAGAGTACCCTAGACACTCAAATCACAACCAACTAAATGACCCAACAAATGCAATAAAAGAATCGTAATTTTCAAATATGATTTTCAACTTTCGTTAGAAGGACAAAAATTAATCAATTTATGGATTGACTCTCTTGATGTCCCTAGTGGAGTCACCAAGCTGTCAAAACCATTTTTTTATTTTTTAAAAAAATAATAATCGACTTTAAAAACATGGAGTCCCCGCCAATCTTTTTTTGAAGTGTGATTGGGTCACCTTATAAAACATTTTGGTCTACGAAATTCAAGAAAATGGGTTTGGGAGTCGGTTACGCACGAGGAAGGATTAACACCCTCGCAATGCCCAAAATTGGTACCTTATTGATTGATTAATCTCCTAATGTTGAAAATTGGAAGAGATTTTAAAATACGAATCCTTTAGAAAATGTTTGGATAATTCGAATTAGATATCGAAATTCTCTTGTTCGAAAGAATGAAATATCACATCCAACACGTTAGTATACAATGTTTCAAACCCTTGACACTAAGATCATTCATGATTTCCAAAATTCATGCATTGCAATTTTAAAAGGGTATTCCGTTATTTAGCCAAACGAAAAAATCGAAACCCAGCACGTTAGGGCACAATTCATTGAATTTTCAAACATGAAATATTGCCTTATTTTTGAAGTTAAGAAAACACGGTCAAAATCTTAAAAGGATATTTAGTCATTTAGACGAACGGAAAATCGAAACCCAGCGCATTAGGGCACGATTTCCTGAACTTCCAAACACAAAATATTACCTTTGTAAAAACCCTTTTTATGAGTTTGGGTAAAAAAGTGAAAAAAAAAAAGATAAAGTCAATGTAACCTTTAAAATAGAAAATCGGTTAAAACGTAAAAATGGTTATACTTAGCGAATAGTGATAGTGTAAATACGATTATAATAACGAGCAACATAACCTTGCAGGCATATAAAGATGTAAATAAATAAACGGGTAGGTTCATAATATATATAATAAGACAATAATAATGAGAACAATAATAAAATAAAATATAATTATAATATAATATATAATATATATATATATAAAAATAATAGTGATAATAATAAGAATAATAATTATACTAATGAATATAATAATAATTATAAGATTAATTACAAATAAAAATAATAGTAGTAACAATATTAAAATAATAATTATAATAGCGAGATAATAGTAGTAATACTAAATTAATAATAATAATAGTAATCATAATAATATTAAATAATAATAGTAGTTGCAAAAATAACTAAATAGGACTAAATTAAAAGAGAAATAAAATTAAAGAACCAAGTTTAAAAGAAAAAAAGTCGGGGCCCCTCTGTAACACGCGTGAGAATAGGGGGACTAATTGGGAAATTATTCCCCTTCCCCAAAACGTTGGTCCCTATAGGGACCAAAATGGAACAATTGTGAAACTTTTGAGCCCAAATTAAAACCAGAAAAATCTAATTGAACTAGACTGAAAAAGTAGAAGGACTAGGGCTGTAAATAGCCCATTTTTAAACAAAAAGCGCGGATCCCTTTGGGTTGGGTCAACTGCGCGCGGATCTTGGGCAAAACGGCGTCGTTTTGGGCCATTAAATTCAACCTTAAACGACGCCGTTTAGGGGTAGTATATAAGTTGAAAATTTTTTAAAAATTTCATTCTCCTTCATTTTAGAAATAAAACAAAGAAGCTCTCCCCCCCCTCTTGGCGATTTCCGGCCTTGAGCCCGGCGAGGGTCTCTGGCCGATCGCCTCCGTGACTTCGTAGCCGACGCCGTCGCCGGCGACCATACACGGTGGCTGAAATTTGAAAAAGTAAGTTTTTTTATTTTATATATATATATATATGTATATAGTTTAAAATAATGTAAAAAAAATAGAAACGAAAAATATTATAGGGAAACAGATTCGAAAAAAACGCAAATAGAAAAAAGAAAATAAACCTTTGCTGCTATTTTTGATTCTCTGTCTTTGTATATTCCATGTAAAAAAAATATTCTGTATTGCTTTTCTCTGTAAAAAAAAATCATCCCCCACAATCGTTTTTGCTTTGGCTTTTTATAGCCGGATTTAAAAATAAAAGAAAATCTAGATTCTGTTTGTTGTGTTGTATTTCCTTCTTTTTAGCAGGTGGAGGAGCGCACAACGCGGAGAGCGGGGCGACATGGCGAGTGCATGGTGGCTTGGCGGCGCTGAGCGCAAGGCTAGGGTTTCTGACCTGTTTTGGGGCGTTTGGGCTAACATTGGGCTTGGGTAGTTAGGTTTGGGCCTGTTTGTTTTATTTTTTTGTAAAATTAGTTAATGGGCTATAATTTTGGACTAATTCATTGGGCTCCGAGTTAAAAATTGGGCCCTACAATATTCATTTTATTTTTATGATACATTTCATATACCAAAGTAAGGATATGTTGGTCGTGTTAGAAAATATTAAAAAAAATTTTTGAGTTTATTAAAAATTGTTTGATTTAATTTTTAATATTCTTATGATTAATTTGAGATAAAAATAAAAGTGGTATGGTATGGTAAATTTAAGAAAGAAGAATATTATGTGAAAAAAAATAAAGGAAATAAAGTTATAAGTATCTCATTAGAAATTTTTTCCAATTAAAAAAAAATCAAAAACCGAAAATCTGAACAAAACCAAAAGTTTTCGGTTCAATTTATTCAATTTTGCACCGTAGGTTGTTTTGGTTTATTTGGCTTAGGTGGTTAATTCGGTTTATTCAATTTTTGGTATGGAGATTTAAACCAACTAAACCGATCGAAAGCACACCCTTATTTGAGGGTGCATTTACATTGGTGAAAGCTAAATAACCCAAATAACATTAAAAATAATTGTCGCAATAAGATTAATTATTGTAGCAATAAAAACGAGTATCATAGCAGTGAGTTTAAAATTGATTGTGAGATATATATTTGAACTTGAACATAATAATTTTCATGAGATTATAATAAAAATTGAATTAAGGATATTAAATTAATAAGAAAATATTTGGTACAATACTACAATGTTAAGGGGTTGACAAATATCATATGAGAGTATAATAAAATATTAAAAAAATATTTTAGAAAAAAAGAAACATACGACAATTTTTTATGGATATATGCCTGAAATAACTAGAATTCCACTAAGAGAATTAATCTTGCTTGAAGTCTAAAACGCAGTTGCTTACGTGGAGAATACGTTGCATCTTCGTAACGTCCTATGCATGCTCATCACGAAGTCGCCATTGCCTTAAGTTAGGAGTTCGTCACATCGTCCCAACTTCAGTCTTGTTTTGACCCTTCTTCGATTGCTTGTCGATTCTCCTCTGAAGTACCTACAATGTGTCCATTAAATACGAGACACATCCCACAAGTTGCTAAAAGATTGTTTAACTATGACCCTATTTTTTAATTTCTCTTGTTATCATTGCAATCTCAATCCTAGTTACATTTGTAACACAGTATCGATTACTATGATTTTAAACGAACAATAAAGATTTATTCGATACTTAATCAAGACTCCTTAATTAAGAAATTGAATGAAAAATAAAAGTGATTGGTTATTAGCTTGATGCCAATTAAATCAATGCTTTTGCCTCTTCCAAAATACAGTAATTAAGAAATTAACAGCACTAAATCAAGATTGTGATATATGAAGAAGTTGAGATCATCTTTTTACTTTTTTAGCTGGTGAAAAGAAACTGAATAAAAGAAAATTTTTGTCACTGTAAGCAAACAAAACAAAGGAGTTGATTCACCTATATACTAAATACCCGTTTTCGTGCTCTTCTAAATAAAAATTAACTACTGCTGCAACAAATTGCAATGATGTTATTATATTATAGTATGAAAAGAGCAGAACTTAATTAAAGGTTAACCAACAGTACGGTATAAAATACTCATAGACATCCCATCAAAAGAATGAAAAGACCCACAACATATCATGTTGGAAATTGACATCCAAAATAGGAAAATTAAAACTACTTCCTAGATGGGCTACAACATCCACCTATGATCTACTTTCCTTCCGGTCTTGATAGCCCGAGTTAAGAGCAATGTTCCAACGCACTGACTCTACGATACAATCCAAAGGAAGCCGATCCTTTCCGTGGGGCCTCCCAGCGTAATTCTATCAGGATAGATGTAGAAGGTTCCCTTACCTTGGCAGTAAAAATAATGTTGTTTCCAGCAGTCCATATTTCGTAAGGAAAATATCGAATCTGGAAACCATAATATTCATAAAGCCAATAAAATTCATCCATGCACTGATTGCATATAAAATCATACACGGTCTGATGCTAAAGCACATCATCAATAAATTTGTAAGTAATTCAAAAATTAAATATAACTATTATTTGTAATTTACTTGCATGAAAATTAAAAACATTTTTCTTTTTGGGACAGATAACCAATCCTTGCAGTTGAAGTAGTATTGATCTGTCCAAATCTCGCAATCTGGTGAGATATGTAGGTCATAGCAATACTGCACAATCCCAGCGACAAGGAATAACTTTCGAGTAGTTTCCTCTGAACCAAGATTGGTCAGTTATGTGCCTTTGTTAATAAGCTTTCATCAGAGTGTCATTTTGGGTTTCTATTTCCGTTGAATTTTCCATGTAATCAAAAGGATGGTGAACAATTCCATTTAGTTTTGTCCATTATCTAATCAGTTGCGTGTTACGAAAAACAGGAAAAGAAATCCAATCGGAACTTTGAGCCTGAGGGTTAACTCGCATGAGCTACCTTCTTTATGAAAACAATTCCGATACCATGTTGTCTTGCCTGTATTGCAAGGCCAAAATGAAATAGGCCTCATTTGTGTTAATTACTTGTGGAATCAAGTCGGGTCACAGAAGCTAAACCCAAAAATCCCAACAGACTTCACTGACACAAATAATCCAACTTGAAAGATTTGCAGCTGAAGTAAGCGATGAAATAAAACGAATTAAATTAAAAGATTTACATCGTAAAGTCTATTATTTATCACTCACTCCATCAAGATATAGGGAAAAAACCGCAAAGGGCTAATTCGAATTTTCTTATTGCATTGTTCTTTAATTGTTTCAACTCTAAGGAAATTGCACCAGTTCTTATTTACCACAGAAGGCAATCGGACAAAAGAAAACACAACATATCCATATCAGTTGAGGTTGATGTGAGGATCAAGCTCAACTCTAGCTACCCTTTCCGAGCCTCAGCAGCCTTAGCGACTTCCAGTTCTCCAACCACAAGCTCAGCCACGTCGCTGTTTTCATCCCTCACTATCTTCTCTTCTTCTTCCTCATCCACGTAGTTAGGATCCTTCTCATCAATAGCAGGTGGTGCCGCCATCAGCTCGTTCTCCGCCAACCCATCTGGTCCTTCCCAAGTGTACTTCCCTCCACGACCCGACTTCGGCGGCGGCTGATCAATCCCTATCCCATCAGCCGGGTGTCTTTCCAGCCTTTGTACCCCTTTGTCCTCCAACTTCCTCTCTATGTACTTAATGGTGTCAATTTTACGAGAGGGAACTTTAGTCCTTTCAACTTTCTTTCGACCCTCTTCGTCGTGGCTAACTGCTCGGATCACCGCAGAGCCTTTCTTCTCTTCCATTTTGTCGTCCGCTGGTTTCGTTTCTTCACTATCGCTTCTTTTTGCTGTCTATAAGTTATTTACGTTTTTCTAATGTTTTTTCTGTGATACAAGGGCTTTGATTAGAATTTAGAGTTTTATATAGAGAAAGTGAAAGTGCTAGAAAGTTTAGGAAAATGAAAATAAAAGAAAGTACTAGAATGTTGATATAGCTCGGGTTCCGACATTAGAATCAGATACTAGAAAGTACTTGAAGAAAACATCGAGACGTGGTGCTGGAAGGTTCTGCCTGCCACGTTGTTATGCTGGGTTTTTGCCACCTGGCGTTGCAAATTTTGAATTATTGATAGCAGTACCGTTGTCGTCTCAATCTTTATTAGAAGAGATTTTATCTGCATGGTTTATGTTTGGAAAAATAAAAATATAATCATTATAGTAGTTATATATTTTTTAATTATAAAAATTATAATTTTTAAATATATTTAGCTGATAGAATCTAATTATATTAGAATTTTATATTTCATATTTAGTAGTATAAATTATAATCACATAATTACATAAAATAAATTTTTAAAAATATTAATTATTATAAAATTCTCAGTATGATAAAAATTTCTAAATGAATAACAAATATTAAAATTAAGTTATATTATATAATATATTAGTCCAAGAAAGTAGTTGATCCTAGTATTCCATATAAGATTTTGAAGTTGATCTAAATTTCCTAAAACTTTAAATAAAAAAAAAAATGTTATATGCGATTTTATCTAATTTCTCTAGTATTTTATATTATTTTGTTATTCTCTTTAATATTTAACATACATTCCATTACTGAAATATCCCAAAAATTATTACAAGAAGAAAGTAAATATTATCATTGATATAGTTAAGTAAAAAATAAAGTAACAAAAGGAAAATTTTGGATTACATCAACATTGGGAAGTATATTATGATATATCACATTATTAATTCAAGAAAGGACTAAATTGTAAAAGTGAGAAAAGTTTTGTTGCCCAAGAGTAAATACTTAAAATTTGAGGGTTAAAGTGTAAATATGAAAAGTTGAAGGACCAATAGTGTAAATATTTTGGGGTGGAATAATCTAGAAACTAAAGAAAATGGATGAATTAGGACCAAATTGAATAGGTGAAGAATTATGAGTGACTAAATTGTAATTTTTCTAAATTAAGTGATGATTCAATGATGGAATTTTTAAAGACCATAAGGGTAAAATGGTCAATTAGTAAGAGAGAGAATTATATAATGTAATGATTATGTTGATGATATTTTAAATTAATTAATTAGATAAATATTACTTTATTAATATTTTAACAAGATTTTTATTATTATTTTATTATTTTATTTAGTATATATATGTGTGTGTGGGAAGAAAAAAAAAGGGAGAACACACCATTCATCTTTCCCATGCGCCAACGTGAGAAGAAGAGAGAAAAGAAAGAAGTTTTATTTTTTACAATTTGGTCCTTTTACCAAAAATCCACCATTTTCACTTAAAATTCAAAAGAATTTCTATAGCCATCAAGAGAGAAAGATGACAAGGAGACTATGGGGAGTAAGAATATCAAGTTAGATTCAAGAAATAGAAGCTGGAGGAGAGAGAAAATCAGTTAAAGATTGAAATCAATAAAACAAGGTAAGAATATCAAGTTTTCAATATATTTTTAAGTTTGATATTGTGGAAAAAGCATGGAAATGAATTTAATGTAGAGTTTTCTTATGTAAGGTTTTATGTTCTTGATATGTTAGTGAAGGAAAATAAGAGAAAGGGATGGGAAATATTGTAGAGAAAGGAAATAAAGGTGTTATAAACTTGGTAATTAACATTTTGCACTAAAACAATTTTAGACAACAGCAGTAGTCTAACTTTAGAAAATCACCAAAAATTGTAGAAATTGAATTAGAGGATGAATAAAATATGGAATTAAATCTTATTGAGTCTAGTTTATTTTAGAAGAAACGGAGTAAGTAATGAAATTTTAAATCATGAGATATAATAAGTTTTGTTAGGCAAGGTCAGAATGATTTTGGGTTCCCTTGTTCTGACTTTGTAAAATTATCAAAAATTGGAGAAAAATAATTAGGGGCTTAAATTTATATTTTTAAAATCATGAATGAGTCTATTTTTAATATAAACAAATGGGAACATCATACGAATCCCGTATGTGGAGATAATTAATTTTTAGTGAGAAGGGTCGGAACTGTCAGACAGCAGAACAGCGGTGACTTTAAAGAATAAACTGTACTTATTGGCTAAATCAAAAATTCTAAAAATTTTATGGTAAGAATATATGTGAGTCTAGTTTCTAAAACATCAAGAGGAACTTAAATTTGAATTCTTTAGCTCAAGATATAAATAATTTAGTGACTATATGCAAATGGACAGCTTTGAATAAATTTATGAGTAAATAGTGAAACCATAGATAATGTTACTTGTAAGCATGTTATATAAATTAAGGATGTGGAATGGAGAGGAGGAGGAGGAAAATATATATGAATACTCAACTAGCATGGCTAATTTGCATGTTCTAAGCTTAGGGACTAAATTGAATAAAATTAAAACTTTATGGGTAATTTTGTGAAAATGTAAAGAAATGACCAAATTGCATGAAATGGATTATTTTATTATTTAAATTATAAAATTGAATGAAATTATTAATTTAGATCAAGATCGGGTGAAAATATATTTTAGGATTAAATTGAAAAGTGTTGAAATTATGGAAAATTTTGATATTTCATAGAATTCATCGGTTGTTATCAAAATATATGAGAATAATTAGGTTTAAAACAATGATTAAATTACAAGAATTTTATTTTTCTGAACCTAAGGATGAAATTGTCATTAATTAAAAGCTTAGGGTAAAATGGTAATTTTGCCTAAAGCATTAATTAAATGTATCAGAATCTGAAATGAATGAAAATGATGATCAAATTTATTTATAAAGATCCGGATAACTCAAATACGAGACTTGAACGTGGAAAAGAAAAGTCATCGGATTAGTGAAACTATAAACATGAACAAGCAACGAGATAAGTTCGTGTAACTTAAATTATATTCTTAAATGCTTGAAATGCATGTTATTTATGTGAATATGATTTGAATGTTCATTGTATGAAAATTGATGAAAAATTGATATATTTGATAAAAAGGAGGAAGAAATCCCGGTTGAATGAAAGGAAAATTCGATGGATCTCTGAAAAGGAATTAACGATAAAAAGGATTTAGCCCGGATGGGTTGTAACAGCCCAATTATGACCCTAATCGGAACGGTGGTTTCGGGACCACGAATCCGAACCGAAAAAATTTTATAATATTATTTTTTATTTTTGTTTTCGTGTGTAATAATTATGTATGTGTTGAAATTTGTGAATTTAATTGCTTTGGTGTGCTTAAATTAAGAGGAAGGACCAAATAGTTAAAGTAGTAAAAATAGCCTTTATTAAGCTAGAAGGGTTGAATTGAAATGTTTCTTGCAAGAATGGATTTGCATGTCAAATTTCCCTAAAAGTAAAGTAGTAGACGGTAAGCATGCTAAGAAATTACTAGTTTATATGTTATAATAATAATTTAATAAGGTGAGCATGTTAATAAAATAAAGAAACATAAAACAACTAAGGGGGGTTCATCTTTTATCCTTTGTTCTTTATTACCGAAAATTGCTAAAGGAAAAAGAAAAGAAAAAGCTCTCTCATGTTCGGCTACTTCAAGCTAAATTAGGTGCGTGTGTTTGATGATTTTGATAATTGATGGCATTTTTGAAATGGTTATCAAGAGCTTTATATAGCCCATGTAAAAATTTGTGTTTTGGTTGTGATTTTCATGAAGTACCATGGAAGAAAGCTTGATGATTTAGTTGTTAAATGGTAAAATTTTGATGATAGGTGATAAAGTAGTAAATTTTGTTCTTGGACTTTTAGTGAAAATGAGGAAATTAGAATTTAGATGTTAGAATAATTAGTTGGGGAATTAAAATGAAAAAAAAAATAGTTTGTAAGGACTTGTATTAGCTAGGGATACATTCGGCTTTTGAGGAATGAATTTAAATTCCATGTAATTTTGTTTTGTGTTTAAAGGACTTAATTGCAAGAGTTGTAAATGTTGGGGGCAAAAGGATCCGCGTGTTTTTTTCCTTGAATGGGTAAATTGCGCATTTGATCCTCCCATGTTGCGCCATCGTTCAATCGTACTGATTACAATTTTTTCTAAATTTTAATTTTGCCCCGAACATTACGCGCATTTGTGATTTAGTCTTGCTCCGAAACGCTGTGCATCAGGGTGGGCTATTTACCCATTTGGTCCTCACAAGTTTACGCGTGGCGTTGTGGTCCCTGTCCGCTTTTTTTATATTTGCGATTTTGGTCCTCGATATTTTATTCGATTTTAATCTAGTTTTCAACTTTGTATTAAAAGTTTTTATTTTTATTCAAAATTTTATTATTATTTATTTTATGGTTTTGTATATTATTTTTATTAAACGTTATATATATTGTTTATTTTAAATTTTGACACCATTTTAAAAGGATTTCATATATTATTTATTTATTTTCACCATGTATTCTTTACTTAAAATCATTTTGTAAATTATTTTAAATTGTTTCATGTGTTATTTCTTTTAAAATTGTTTAATTCATTATCCTTTGACTACTAATGTTGATATTTAAATAGTGTAAGATATGTGATTATCATTCTTGCATGTACTACGATTTGTTTGTTCGTACTTCCATATCTTTGATATTATCATAAATCATTATTATTGTTCATATTATTGTGCCATTATTGTTATTATTACTATTATTCATGCATGTTAATATTTTAGATTAATGATTCTAATGTTATGTATTATGTTATCGTCGCACCAAATTCATGGCACATTATCATTATTCGACGAGCATAACCCCCATTCACGCTTTAAATAATGTTCTTTAAAACATAATCTAAATTTTATAAATTTCATCCAAAAATAATAAAAGTTTTCAAAATAAGATAATGTTCTATGTTTGGAAACCCGAGAGATCGTGCCTACGTCTTTGGGTTTCGTTTTTTTAAACAGCCAAACACTCGAGTATCCTTTTGATATTTTAATGCATGAAGTCTCGAGAATTATGAGATGATCTTGGATTCGAGGATTTAAATTATCGTGTCCTAACGTATTGGATGTGATAATTTGTTCCTTTGGAGCAAGAAAATCTTGTCATTCAATTTGAGAAAATTCAAAAATCTCAAAAAGAATTCATTTTTTAGTTTTAAAATTCTCAACTTTCGACGTTAAGACATTAACTAATCGATTTGGTACCAATTTTGGGCATGACGAGGGTGCTAACCCTTCCTCGCACGTAATCGACTCCCGAACTCGTTTTCTCGAATTCGTAGACCAAAAATATTGTTTTAGTAAACCAAAACGTTTTATTAAAACAAAGGTGATCCGATCACACCAAATAAAGATCGGTGGTGACTCCCGTTTTATTTTCATTTTCAAAACCAAGTCGATTCCCGCTTTACAAAAAATGGTTACGACAGCTTGGCGACTCAACTGGAGAGAAAAGAGAGTCAAGCAGTGAATTGATTAACTTTTGTCTTTTTGTCGAAAATTGAAAATTTGGTTTTAACATACAATCCTTTCATTACATTTCATCCATTTTTTTTACGGTTTGTCACCGCTTTATTCATGTTTTAGTATTTCAAGTTTTTGTATATCTCTACACATTGCATTGCATGACCGTTGTGGTCACACCCTTTTAAGTGGGAGTGAGAAGCTACTCCTTCGTGAGGTTTTTACCTCCGTGCAGGATAGTGAATCGCTTTCGAGATACATCCGTACATATGTCTTCGTGAGATTTTTATCTCCGTGTAGCCATAGGGAAATGTATTCCCCTGAACCGAACTCGGTCTATATGAGCCTATAATGGGTGAGGATCGAGGAATCCGCTGGTTCGGGTACCTCTCTTTAGAACCAAACCACATATAGTAAACCCTAAATGCCCACCTTAGGTAGAGTCGTGCAAACCCTAGTGGTTACCTAAATAGGTGTTTGATTATTTCCTGCTTGCTTTAAGTTTTTTTTGTACATGATACTGACTTATTTTGTTGTTATTGCATGGTATTTCATCATAAAAGGTGTTGATTCACATTCGGTTACTAGATAGAAAAGCTTAACATGGAAAAAGGGTTTCTTGATAGAGTGGAGGATAATGCGGCCGTTCAAATATGGTTCGAAAGGATGCAGCGGGAGAAAGGAGACAGTCTGACCGTGGGATATGAATCGGAGTTGTGCGATTTCACTCGCATCAGTGTGACTCAAAATAACCTGCAAAAATTGAAGGAAATATGGGATCCATGGGGCGACGAGATCAAACAGCTATTCTACTATAATTATGGTGATTTACCCTATCTGATTGATATCAATGTGAGCAGTACCTACTCAGAGCTATCACCAGTTTTGGAATCACGCTACGATTGCTTTACTTTTGGAAAGGTGGATTTGGTGCCTACCATAGAAGAGTATACACCTTTCTGTTGCGAGGATTCAAACCGATAAGGCTTATTCAAGAGTTGTTAATGTGCCGACATTCTTAAAAAGCTAATGAACATTACGAGGATGAGCGGCGGTGGATTACAACCCGAATCAAGCAAAAAGGAGATTGTAAGTGCATACCTTAGAGGCATTTGAGGGATCTGATCCTCGCGCATCCCGATATGAATAAGAGGGTTGACGTTTTCGCTTTAAGCATCTACGGTTTGGTCATCTTTCCTAAATCGTTAGGGCATGTAGAGGAAGCAGTCTCAGACCTATTTGATAGACTTGATAAATGAGTCACACCCGTCTCTGCAATCTTAGCCAAAACCTTTAGATCATTGAATGCTTGCCGGAGAGCGGGCGAAAGGAGGTTCATGGGATGCGCACAGCTTTTGCTATCATGGTTCCATAGCCATTTTTAGAAGGTAGAAAAGGTCTCATATAAAGTTTTTTCCGAGAACTATTCTCCTTTAAAGGAATTAGCGGTTACACCAAGGCGGGACGATATTTCTAAAGAGAAATGAATAGCGATTCTCCAGAATTTACAGGTTGAAGATGTCGAATGGAGAGCTCCGTGGATGATACCTAACGAGATCTTGTATCGGTGTGGAGAGTTTGACTGGGTCCCTTTACTCGGAATATGGGAAGCTGTTGGGTATGCTCCATTACTCGTGACGAGGCAGTATCGATCAAGGCATTCATACCTGCGACACATGGATTAGCCCAGTGCGAGTTTTCATACAAGGACGATAATTATAAGAAGAGAGTTCGCGAGATATCGAATGCGTGGACCCAAACCCGAAAAATGGAGAGACTCGCTATAGGGCCAATGACAACCCCCGAGTACGATTGGTGGTGGGGTAAAAGAATCAATGACAATATCCCAATGCCAAGCTAAGGAAATGCTCAGCCAATAGAGGAGCAACTACAAGTAATCCCATTTGAATTAGAGATTATCAAGCAGGATTTCGAAAAAATGGGTCAGGAATTGGGAAAGAAAATAGAACAGTTGGAAGAAGAAAAGATGCAGTTAGGGTTAGACGTCGACATCCATAAGTCAGAAACCGAGAAGTTGAGGAAAAGAAAGAACAAGACGGAGGAAGATTTGGGTAATTTAAAAACGGACTACAGGAAGCTGCGCATGTCAATCAGAACTGCGAGTTTGGGCAAAACATCAGAGCAATGGTGGCAGGAAATTAAAGAAGAAAAGACTAGAGTCGATCAATGGGAAAAAGAAGTTCCAAGATGCTCGAGTACGGAAGGACGCTTTGAAAAAGAGCCTGTTGGAAAATCAAAGTGAAAAAGAGAGGTTAAGCGCCCGAGTAGTAGAATTGGAAAAGTCACTACATCTGCACCATAGTCGCAACTCAGTAATCGAATTAAGAGCCAGCCAGAACAAGATCGAGGAGATGAAAGCTAGAATAGAAGAGCTTGAGACTGCACTATGAAATAGTAAGATTCGAGTTGAACTCCTTAAAGTAAATAATGAACATTGGAAAGAGCAGCTCCACCACTTGCAAGAACAGATCAGAGATAGAGATTATGTTATGGGCGAAGCAGTGACTCAAGTTCGAGAGGTGGCCGACTATTTACAGACTTTGGCTATTGAGGCTGATGTATTAAGTATAATGTACGAGTCAAGATTGGATAAAGGCCGAAGCTTAGCTTGGCTTCTTAGGAAAGTCAAGGAATTAGGTATTAGGGTGAGGCCGTATATGTAATCGTTCGTTCTATGTAAAAAAATTCGTTTTCTAGTAAAGTCTATCTAGTGGAATTGAATCAAAATCAATGTCTTTTTGCATTCATCTCATTTATTTGCATTACATTACATCATTTACATTAAGTTTCATAAAAAGACCCTAATTGATTAAAAATTATGACAGTTACCTTGAAAACCAATGAAAATCCATCAGTTACATATCGCTACAGTACTCGACGCAAAATAAAAGCCATGGATCAGAGACTGGAGAAGTTAGAGTAGATGCAGAAAGACATGCAGGATCAAATGCAAGAATGATTAGTCAAAATGCAGCAGGATATGATAGAAGCGGATGCAAGAATCCCAAAATAATATGATCGATAACTGGCGCAGCGATTCTTTAGCTAATGAATGCGAAAAGGAAAAAGCATTGCTACTAGTTCAGAAATGATAATGACAACCACATTTACCTTAGGGTTTTACCCCGCTAAACACCCAAGCACCACCAGATGTAGACCCACAAAGGGTACATGTTACCGTCAGACCCCAATATCATGATGATGGTTCGATATCGACGAATTTTCCAACCGACTCAGGTTCTAATCTAGGAGATCACCCAACTAATCCTGTCGTTCCCGATCTTGACGACCTAGCAGAAACGAAGAAGGTGAGGGTTGATGTGTTTAAACAACTTGTAGACCGATGTAAATGGTTAGAAGAGAAGTTTAAGGTAATGGTGAACACAGAGTACCGTGGTGGGGTTAGTGCTAAAGATTTGAGCTTGGTCCGAGACCTAATACTCCCACCAAAATTCAAGACTCTAGAGTTTGAAAAATATAATGGGACCAGCTGCCCTGAAGCTCATGTTACGATGTTCTGTCGAAAAATGACAGGTTATGTCAATAATGATTAGTTGTTGATTCACTGCTTTCAAGACAGTTTGATCGGATCGGCGGCCAAGTAGTACAACCAGTTCAACCGTGCTCAAATTAATTCATGGAGCGATTTGGAACATGCTTTTATGAAGCAATATGGCCATGTAATAGACATAGCATTGGACAGAATAACATTACAAAATATGGAAAAAAGGCCGAGCGAGAGCTTAGACAGTACGCCCAGAGGTGGAGAAAGGTAGCCACACAAGTCCAACCCTCCCTTTTAGAAAAGGAAACGACCATGCTTTTTATCAACACGCTGAATGCTCCATTCATCAACCACATGTTGGGAAGCGCCACTAAGAGCTTTTTAGACATAGTGATGTCTAGGGAGATGATAAAAACACAATCAGAAATGGGAAGATAGACGCAGGGGAAAGCACAAGGAGATCGGCCTCGAGAAAGAAGGATAATGAAGTGAACACTGTGAACGCATACAACAAGGGCTATTCAAAACCATCAATGTAAGCCAGCCAAGGACATTGATTACTAGTCATCAAGGCCGCCGAGGTAGGAATCCAATGCAAGACCAAACACGGAAAGGCTCAAGTTTATGCCCATCCCAATGACATATGGGGAGCTGTACCAGAATTTATTTGACGCCCATGTGGTGTCCCCCTTCTACATAAAATCGATGCAGCCCCCATTCCCAAAATGGTATAATGCAAGCGCTCAGTGCGAGTACTATGCGGGAGTAGTGGGGCACTCAATCGAGAACTGTATTACGTTTAAAAAGTTGATCGAAAGATTTATCAAAATGGGGATTGTAAAACTTGATGACCTATCAAGACCCAACATAGCAGGAAATCCGTTACCCAATCATTTTGATAAAGGGGTTAACGTGATAGTCGAGAATGGTGGGAAAAGAATCAAGGTTGATGTGTCAAAAGTAAAAACCCCACTAAGATGGGTATGGAAACAAATGGTAAACAGAGGCTTAATTACACAAGAATCAAAGGAAAAGCCCAAGGAAGCGGGAAAATACTGCGAGTTCCACACCGAAGTGGGTCATGACATCTAAAAATGCATCGAGTTCAGGGCCACGATGCAAAATCTCATGGATAATAAAGAGATGGAATTTTATGAAGAGATCGAAGGATCGGAAGGAGATGTCTACGCGTTAAAAGAAAGATCAACCAAGAAGGTTTATGGGGTTAACCACCCTGTAATAATTATCTCGTGGCCAAGAGTTAGTGAAACTGGAGTACCAATTGTGCCAAAGGTTATAATTCAGAAGCCTGTAGCTTATTCCTATAAGGATAGTAAAAGGGTTCCGTGGAATTATGATTGTAATGTAACAATCCCAAGAGAGGAGAGGCCAGCTAATACATCGGAGGAAGGTTAAGATGTAGGCTTCTTTACACGCAGCGAAGGCGTTATACCCCAAAACAAGAGCAAAACCAGATAGAGGAAAAGCCTTGGAGGTGAAACAACAAAAGAAAAAGACAGTTGGAGTGGAACTACCCATTAACAAGCCAGTGACTGAAAAAGAGGTTAAGGAATTCCTAAAACTCCTAAAGCACAGTGAATACAGTGTTGTGGAGCAATTGCAAAAGCAGCCGGCTCGCATATCAATACTGAATTTGCTCATGAGCTCAGAAGCCCACCGTAGTGCATTGATGAAAGTATTGAATGAAACATACGTCACGGATAATATATCTGTCAACAAGCTAGACCGTCCGGTCGGTAATATAAGTGCCGACAATTTTATTTTCTTCAATAACGATGAGATACCTTCAGGGGGTATGGGATCTACAAAGGCTCTACATATAACCACACACTGCAAAGGATACACGTTCCAGGAATGTTAGTTGATAATGGATCGGCCCTGAATGTTTCACCCTTATCCACGCTAAACAGGTTGCCGTGGATAGTTCTCATATGAAAACATGCCAAAATATCGTGAGAGCTTTCGATGGTACCGAAAGAAAGTTCATGGGAAGGATCGAGATACCTCTTCAAATTGGTCTAAATACATACGATGTGGACTTTTTGGTGATGGACATCAAGCCTTTCTACAATTGCTTACTAGGAAGACATTGGATCCATTCAGCAGGGGCAATGCCGTCATCGCTACACCAAAAGTTAAAATTGGTAACTGAAGGTAGATTGGTCACAATAAACGCAGAGGAGGATATCATAGCATCTGTTACTAGTGAAGCTTCGTACATTGGGGTAGACAAAAAAGTGATAGAATGTTCTTTTCGATCACTTGAATTTGTCAACGCAACCTTCGTTGTCAAAGGCAACAAGGTTCCTATGCCCAAAATATCCAAATCTACGAGGATGGGCCTGCAAATGATAGTTGGGAAGGGAGCCTTACCTGGAAAAGGACTTGGGAAATGCCTTCAAGGGAAGACCGATGTGCCAATGCTGAAAGAAAAATGAGACCACTTCGATTTAAGATTCAGGCCAGATGTGAAGCAAAAAAGAAAAGAAGTGGAGAAAAAATAAGAAAGAAGAAAGGCGCGCTTAAACGGAAAAGAGGCCAAATGGGAGCCAATGACTTTTCCTCATTTATCAAAAATATTTGTTTCAGGAGGAACCATATACCTTGAAAAAAGGATGGAAATAAGAGAAATAGCGAAGGAAACGTTGAGAAGATTGAGCATTAACGCTGTATCCGAGAAAGAAACTAAAAAAAGAGATTTATCTGAAATTTACCCTTACACTCTCAAAAGTCTTCTGAAGAATTGGACCATGGAAGAGATTCCTGTAACCTTTAGGATTAATTCAGAGTAATGTTCAAAACACACTTATTGCTCTAAGCCCAAGAGCAATAAGAATCCTTTTGTTAAATAGGTATATGTTCAAATATCTTCATTTTAATAAAATGCACCTTTTTGAATCATTCTGAGCAAATGTTCTTTTATTCTTTTCATTCATAACCAAAATATTCTTTACATTTCATTCGTGACCAATCATACAAAAAATCATTTTTAGATTCTTTTATTTTTGCACCTTTCTTTGCCCTTCAAACAGGTCTCAAGATTCAATGATATGAGTGATGCGACTTAGAATCTCCTTTTGAACGAGATACGGGTATGGAGGATTCTCAGGATTTCAAAGATGACCAGGATCGTGACATATCTCTTGATTTGTTAAGGATGGTAGAGCAAGATGAGAAACAAATCTTGCCTCACAAAGAGTCAGTGGAAATTATAAGCTTAGGAGAAGGAAAAGAGTTAAAGATTGGAGCTAGTATTGCTGCAGAAACAAAGCGAGACCTCATTGAGTTAATCCAAGAATTCAAGGATGTCTTCGCATGGTTGTATCAAGACATGTCGGGGTTGAATACGGATATCGTGGTACACCGACTTCCCATAAAGGAGGAATGTAGACCAGTTCAACAGAAGCTCCGAAGGATGAGGCCCGATGTTTTGTTGAAGATAAAAGAAGATGTCATGAAGCAGTTTGATGCCGGTTTCTTACAAGTAGTTAAATACTCAGAGTGGGTGGCGAACATAGTACCCGTTCCTAAGAAATATGGGAAGGTACGGATGTGCGTGGACTATAGATATTTGAACAAGGCCAACCTAAAAGATAACTTCCCGCTGCCTCACATTGATACCTTAGTGGATAACACGGCTGGTTACTCACTTTTCTCTTTCATGGACGGTTTCTCCGGGTACAACCAGATTAAGATGCACCCTGAAGATATGGAGAAGATCACATTCGTAACCATGTGGGGAACATTCTGTTATAAGGTAATGCCATTTGGACTGAAAAATGTGAGGGCAACATATCAAAGAGCCATGGTAACCTTTTTCCATGATATGATGCACAATGAGATCAAAGTTTATGTGGATGATATGATTGCACGATATGATTGCAAAGTCTAGGACTAAGGAAGAGCATGTATAGGTCTTGAGAAAACTATTCTAAAGGTTGAAAAAATTCCAATTGAAGCTCAATCCAGCAAAATGTACCTTTGGGGCTACATCGGGAAGTTGCTAGGGTTTGTAGTCAGCGAAAAAGGGATTGAGATTGATCTAGATAAAGTAAAGGCTATACAGGAGCTGTCTCCACCATGTACTCAAAAAGAAGTTTGAGGTTTCTTAGGAAGATTAAACTACATCGCCCGGTTCATTGTACAACTAACAAAGAAGTGTGACCCTATATTACGTCTTCTTAGAAAACACAACCTAGGTGTATAGAATGAGGAGTGCTAGGAAGCTTTTGATAAGGTCAAGCATTACTTGTCCAAAGCCCCAGTACTGATGCCACCTTGCCCAGATAGACCACTGATATTATATTTAGTAGTGTTTGAAAATTCTATGGGATGCGTACTAGGTCAACATGGCGAGTCGAGAAGAAAAGAAAGAGCGATATACTATCTCAGCAAGAAGTTCACCGAATGCAAAACAAGATATTCACCAATTGAGAAGCTGTGTTGCGCTCTGATTTGGACGACCCAAAAACTGAGACAGTATATGCTATACCATACAACTTGGCTCATCTCGAAGCTAAAACCCTCTTAAGTACATGATAGAGTCGACTGCGCTGAATGAAAGAATGGCTCGATGGTAGATTCTACTTTCTGAGTTCGATATAGTCTATGTAAATCAGAAGGATGTGAAAGGGAGTGCAATAGCAAACTTTCTAGCTAACAAAGTTTTAGAAGATTACGAGCCATTGGACTTTGATTTCCCAAATGAAGACTTAATGTATGTTGCAATCACTGAAGAAAGTGCTCAAAAGGAGGGTAATCCTTGGAGACTAAACTTTGATGGAGCTTCAAACGCAGTGGGAAACGGAATTGGAGCAATCCTAGTATCCCCAAACGGAGATCATTATCCTTTTACTAGTAAATTGGATTTTGATTGCACAAATAACATGGCCAAATATGAAGCATGCATCATGGGTATTCGTGCAGCAATCGAACGTAAGATCAAAGTGTTAGAAGTATATGGCGACTCTGCGCTAGTAATCTACCAGCTCAAAGGCGAATGGGAAACAAGAAACCCCAAGTTGATCAGTTATCGAAAGCTAGTTTCAGAGTTGATTAAGGAGTTTGATGACATCATTTTCTGTTACCTCCCGCGAGAAGAAAACCAGATGGCCGACGCCTTGGCTACCTTAGCTTCTATGATCAAAGTAAACAAGCAAGAGGAAGTGAAGCCCATCCAAATGAGCATTTATGAGTTTCCGGCACATTGCTACAACATCAACAAAGAAGAAGAAAAAGATGATCACCCTTGGTTTCATGATATATTGCAATATGTGAAGAATCGTGAGTACCCTGACCAAGCAAACGAGAGCGATAAGAGAAATCTGAGAAGACTAGCCGGTGATTATATCTTAGATGGAGAAATCCTGTATAAGAGAAGGAAGAATCAAGTGCTTTTAAGATGCGTAGATACTGTTGAAGCAAAGAAAATCTTAGAAGAAGTCCATGAAGGTGTCTGTGGAACGCATGCTAATGGTTTTACAATGGCCAGACAGATCATGAGATTCGGGTATTATTGGTCCACTATGGAAAGAGATTGCATTAACTATGCGAAGAAGTGCCACAAATGTCAAATTTATGGAGATAAAATTCATATACCTCCCTCACCTCTTCATGTCATGACTTCTCCATGGCAGTTCTCTATGTGGGGGATGAACGTCATTGGGCCAATCTCACCCAAAGCTTCAAATGGGCATCGATTCATCTTCGTCGTCATTGAAATGCCCGAAAGAATTATATCTGACAATGCATTGAACTTGAACAATAGTACGATAGCGGATGTATGCAGTCAATTCAAAATCAAACACCACAATTCGTCGCCATATCGTTCAAAAATGAATGGTACGGTCGAGGCGGCTAATAAGAATATCAAGAAAATTATGGGGAAGATGACTGAAACTTACAAAGATTGGCACGAGAAGTTACCATTTGCTCTTTATGCTTATCGTATATCAGTTAGAACCTCTACCGGGGTAACTCTTTTTTCATTGGTATACGGGATAGAGGCGGTACTTCCTATCAAAGTGGAGATCCTTTCCCTTCGGGTCTTATCTGAACTAAAGTTGGATGAAGCAGAATGGATTCAATCCCGGTACGATCAACTGAACCTAGTTGAGGAGAAAAGGCTAAAGGCTATTTGTCATGGTCAAATGTACCAAAAGCGAATGATGAGGGCTTATAATAAGAAGGTTCGCCCTAGAGAATTCCAAGAGGGAGACCTTGTTTTGAAAAAGATCCTTCCCATACAAAAGGACTTTAGAGGAAAATAGATGCCGAATTGGGAAGGACCTTATATAGTAAAGAAGGCCTTTTCTGGAGGAGCTCTAATTTTGACCGAGATTGATGGAAAAAGCTTGCCTAATCCTATGAACTCAAATTCAGTCAAGAAATACTTTGCCTAAAAAAGAGAGAAAAGGAACCGTTTAAGGCAAAAACCAGCAAATGGCGTCTTAAGCAAGCAAAAAAAAAAAAAATGGGAGAGGCCAAGGTAAAAACTCGCAAATGGCGCCTTACAACCAAATGGGTCTTGAATTGAAAACCCAAGAATAGGCAATTCAAATTTCTAATTAGAGATGAGACACGCCATAGTCTTGTTATACCCAAATTGACCAAAGGGAGGGATGTTACGTCTCGGGACGTTAAAGAAGTCTTCTAAGACTGCCAAACACCTATCAAGTTCGAAAGAGGTCTTCGAGAAGTTTTGTGCAGAGAAGCTCATGCTATGATATCTGAGGCACCTATTTTCATCTTATTCATTTTATATTTTAGCAGATTTTCCATTCTTGATTAACTTATTCATTGTTGTATTCTTAGCAAATTCGCTATCTTAACTTGTTCTCATTTTGTAGTTCAATAAAGTTTGACCTCTCAATCAATTTATTCATATTGAGTGTTGCTTTCATTAAAATCCCATTTTGTCCATTATGATAATATTTTTCAAGCATTTCTCGTTGAAATAACGATTAATGGACTATTAATATTTAAAAGGAGTTTTGCATACTACTCTGAAAATTTCTAAATATTACAAGAACTTGAAGTGAGACCACTATTCAGAACTAATCAGGTTCAGGGGTTGGAAGCGATTTAAGAAAGGATAATCTAAATCGGGACCATCTCCTCACATCTTCTATCAAAATACTATCCAAGTAAGAAGACAGCGTAATATGTTAGTGTTAGAGATGAACAACGAGCAACGACACCTTAAATAAGAAGGACCATTCTCATAACATTCTACATTCATGCAAATGTCATCCATAATACATTTAGTTAGGAGCATTAGATTCATTCTGATCATTGCATCCTAATCATTCAGCATAAACATAAGCATAAGAAATTGAGTCTACAGGAAAGGTTCCCAAGAGGACGGTGTAGCAATATCAAAAATTACAGATCTTATCTCTCTGAAGTTGCAGTAGAGCAGATCAAAACAAACCTTATCTCCCTGAAGTTGTAGTGGAGCGGACTGAAAATGGAGAATCTTATTTCCCTGAAGTTGCAGCGGAACAGATTGAAGCTATCTCTCTGAAGTTACAGTAGAGCAGATCATAGCAAACCTTATCTCCCTGAAGTTGCAGTGGAGTAGGTTGAAGTTACAAGTCCTATCTCCCTGAAGTTGCAGTGGAGCGGACTGAAAATGGCGAATCTTATTTCCCTGAAGTTAAGTGGAACAGATTAAAGCTATAAGTTAAAGATCTTATCTCTCTGAAGTTGCAGTAGAGCAGATCATAGCAAACCTTATCTCCTTGAAGTTGCAGTGGAGCGGACTGAAAAGGGCAAATCTTATTTCCTTGAAGTTGTAGCGGAACAGATTGAAGCTATAAATTAAAGATCTTATCTCTCTAAAGTTGCAGTAGAGCAGATCATAGCAAACCTTATCTCCCTGAAGTCACAATAGAGCAGTGAGACCGCTTGAAGAAGAAGAAAAAAAAACATCGAGGCTCAGTAGAACCGAGCAAAATTGATCCTGTTAAAGTCTTTGCTCCATTCTCGTTACATGACAATGAGTAAAGAGGGGCAGCTGTACATGCCCAATTTAGCCCGGGCCCAATACACCCAAATTAAAAACAAAACACAAAAAAAAAAGAAGAAAAAATAAACAAAGATAATATAGTCTAAAAAACAGTCTTTTTTACAAAACCCGGAGCCCAATTTACAAGCAGTTCAATAAGCCCAAAAATAAAAAAAATTTTCAGAAGAAGCTAGGGTTTTTGAAACCCTAACACCGCATGCCTCCCTCGAGCACCGTGCCCGTGTCTCGTCCCAAAGCACCTCGTCCCGAGGCCACACCTGACGCGCATTCTGCTCTGCCCTTCACCAGAGAGGTAACTTCTGCGTCGTTGACCCTCCGAGAGACATGCAAACAAGCAAAAATGGAAGCCAACAGCGACAAGAGACAAGCAAAAGCAGACAAAGAACCAAATCACAAACAAACTTAATGATAAAACATATATTTTATTTCGGCTATATAAGCTCGAAAGCAACAATGTAAAAAGGGGATTTTTGGAATAAAAAAAAGAGAGAAAATACGAATTAGAAATCAAAAAAAGAACAGAAACTTTTAAGGTTAATTTTATTTTTATTGTTCTATCATTATTTATTATTTTTTATTATTACTATTTTATTTTTGTTATTTCAAAACTTTGCAAAAAAAATCAAAAAAAGGAAAAGGGATCTATCGAAACTCCTTCGGTCGTAGCCTCGGAGCCCATCTTCTCTGTTGACAGAGCTCGGCTTGAGGAGAGGCGTTGAAGGCCCTTTCTTCTGTTTTGGGACACCGAGAGTTCGTCCCTCAAGGGGTTTCAAGCGGTGCCTTGAGGCTCATCCTCGCCTCTTGGTACGCTCAAAGCGGTGGTGGTACAACGATGATAGAAGAAGCTCAATCGTTGGGCAAAAAGAGAGGAGTAAAGTTTTTTTATTTTTTTTTTCTTTTTGAAGAAGGGAGAACCAGAAATAAAAAAGGGTGAAACTTGGGTTTAAATACCCCAAAAGCAAGACTGTTCATGGGTTCCCCTGCACACCAAGCAGCGTCGTTTGGGGAAACCGTCTTGACCCGACCCGCATAGTAGAGGGTCCGCGTGTTTTTTTTCCTTGAATGGGTAAATTGCGCATTTGATCCTCCCATGTTGCGCCATCGTTCAATCGTACCTGATTACAATTTTTTCTAAATTTTAATTTTGCCCCGAACATTACGCGCATTTGTGATTTAGTCCTGCTCCGAAACGCTGCGCATCAGGGTGGGCTATTTACCCATTTGGTCCTCACAAGTTTACGTGCGTGGCGTTGTGGTCCCTATCCACTTTTTTTTTTTATATTTGCGATTTTGGTCCTCGATATTTTATTTCGATTTTAATCTAGTTTTCAACTTTGTATTAAAAAGTTTTTTATTTTTATTCAAAATTTTATTATTTATTTTATGGTTTTGTATATTATTTTTATTAAACGTTATATATATTGTTTATTTTAAATTTTGACACCATTTTAAAAGTATTTCATATATTATTTATTTATTTTTACCATGTATTCTTTACTTAAAATCATTTTGTAAATTATTTTAAATTGTTTCATGTGTTATTTCTTTTAAAATTGTTTAATTCATTATCCTTTGACTACTAATGTTGATATTTAAATAGTGTAAGCTATGTGATTATCATTCTTGCATATACTATGATTTGTTTGTTCGTACTTCCATATCTTTGATATTATCATCGTCATTATTATTGTTCATATTATTGTGCAATTATTGTTATTATTACTATTATTCATGCATGTTAATATTTTAGATTAATGATTCTAATGTTATGTATTATGTGTATTATGTTATCGTCGCGCCAAATTCATGGCACATTATCATTATTCGACGAGCATAACCCCCATTCACGCTTTAAATAATGTTCTTTAAAACATAATCTAAATTTTTATAAATTTCATCCAAAAAATAATAAAAGTTTTCAAAATAAGGCAATGTTCTATGTTTGGAAACCCGAGAGATCGTGCCCTACGTACTGGGTTTCGTTTTTTTCGCTTGGCCAAACACTCGAGTATCCTTTTGATATTTTTAATGCATGAAGTCTCGGGAATTATGAGATGATCTTGGATTCGAGGATTTAAATTATCGTGTCCTAACATATTGTATGTGATAATTTGTTCCTTCGGAGCAAGAAAATCTTGACATTCAACTTGAGAAGATTCAAATATCTCAAAAAGAATTCATTTTTTAATTTTAAAATTCTCAACTTTCGACGTTAAGACATTAATTAATCGATTTTGTACCAATTTTGGGCATGACAAGGGTGCTAACCCTTCCTCGCACGTAACTGACTCTCGAACCCGTTTTCTCGAATTCGTAGACCAAAAACACTGTTTTAGTAAACCAAAATGTTTTATTAAAACAAAGGTGATCCGATCACACCAAATAAAGATCGGTGGCGGCTCCAGCTTTATTTTCGTTTTCAAAATCAAGTCGATTCCCGTTTTACAAAAATGGTTACGACAAGCGATACGTTACGAGAAATGTTGAGTAACGGCTCTATGTGAGCGATACATTACGAGAAATGTTAAGTAACGGCTCTATGTGAAGCGATACGTTACTAGAATATTTGGTATACGAAAATGTACTAGTATATTATGACAGGTCATGCATGAACGGTTAATGTTAGGAGAGGTAAGTAAACTTGAGGTATGTATTATACCTATTAATTTGAGATTTTTGGTAGCTGGAAATGTAAGTAAAGGATTTGGTAAGTATATGATATGTGTGTTAGTTAATTATTATGTGATGATGGTATACGGTAGGTAGTATAAGCATGTGATGTGGGTATGAATTCAGCTTTTAAATTGGTTGGGATATTCGGTATGGATGTTATCAATAAACTAGGTTTCGAAATTTTCAAACAAACATATGTATATATATATATATATATATGAGTGTGAATTGCTTAAATCTTACTAAGCTAGTTGGAAGCTTATTTACGTTTTGTGGTTGCTTATGTATTGTAGAATTATTAATGAGTCTATTTTTATTGGAATAAATAAGAACATTATTGGAATTAGCAGTAATGTGATTTTGAAAAATCACCAATGAGATAACATGAGTCTATTTTTATTTTGTAAGAGATAGGTCTGAATGACTTCGTGAACCATCAAATCATGGAGCATAGTGAAATAGGGAAAACTTTAATGAATAAACTGTACTAATTGGCCATATGCCATAAAAATTCTAGAAAAATTATGGTAAGAAGATACATGAGTGTAGTTTCAAGAAAAATTTACGGATCTAAATTTCGAGTCTCGTAACTCGAGTTATGGTCAATTTAGTCAATATGATGCAGTTGGACAGTTTAAATTTTTATGCCCCAAATTAGTAGTCAAGTCTAGTGATGCCTCATACTCGACTCCGGCAACGGTCTCGGGTAAGGGGTGTTACACGGGTGATCCTATCCTGATATAGCCCTCCCAAAGAATATGTGGAAAATGAATTTAGCCCGGATGGGTAATCCGAATTAGGGTCTGAATTTAGCCTGGACTGGTAATTCAGATCCAAGCTCATTAAAGTAATTGTTGTTGCAGGGGATTTAGCCTGGACTGGTAATCCCGACAATACTCTATGAGTTTATATTACAGGGGATTTAGTCTGGACTGGTAATCTCGCTATAAAGATAAGGTTCGCGGGAGTGTGCTCTCTGAAATGGAAATGTGCGCACATGAATATGAATTGACGGACCCGAAATTGTACACTATAAGTTTACTACTGGAAAATCCATCGAAATTTCGAGAAATTCAATGGGATAAATACAGAAAATGGCAAGTACTTTAAATCATGAAATTAAACTTGAAATACATAGAAATGATAATTATTTGATATATTGAAATATGACATGGAAAATACATGTATGTGAAATTTGCCAGATAATTATGCATATTCAAGATTATGAACTACAACTAGAACAAATATATATAAAACTCATGAAAATGATGGTACATGAAATATTGTTATAATAAATTGAATAATTTATATTTATGAAGAAATAGCAAGAGAATGATATGTATCATGACATGTAAATATAATACTATCTTTGATATGTTTTATAAGGAAAATTATGTATATTAGGATAAGTAATAAATTCAAGTGAGACATGTCGGAAAAAAAAATAAAAAAAGTTTGTTAATATTAAAGTACGCTAACCAATGTAGGAAAATTTTAGGATTTTGCGAAGAATTCCCTATAATCTCGATTTAATTCGGTTAGTTTCTAATGTATGTTTTGGGCTTTAAGGACCCAATAGAGGAACGTTATGATTATTTTCAGAATATGAATAATAAATGACTCAGAATTATTTGAAAATGTTCAGTAAAGTAATACCTCGTACCCTATTCCGGCAACGGATACGGGTAGGGGTGTTACATTTAGTTCTTATCATCATTTATTGGTTTTTAACCGAGTTCATTATCATCTAAATTTAAATTTGAATCTGTGCATGTGTCATTAAGATTATTAATATCTCCTTCCTCTATGTACCTTTCAATGGATTATCCCAATTTCATCTAAGTATGAGATTATAAAGTATGCAAGATGCTCAATCTTTTTTATGCTATATTGAGATCGTATTGTTAATATGAGAAATATAATTTTAGAACAATAAATATCCTCTCAATCACATTTCAAGCTTTGAGCATATTAAATTAAAGAGTTTATGAGTTAAATATTTTTATAACACTTTTTTTATAAATAAGTATATTATTTTTACACATGTAAATAAATTATAATTCAAGATAAAATAAAAGAAATATATATAAAATTTCTTTTACCAAATATATTTAAATTTCAAAATAAAATAAAAATTCTAAAAATAGAAGAAATATATAAAATCCCCAAAAAAATGTATATGAAGAATCTAAATATATATAAATTTAAAAGGAATATATTTGATAAAAGTAGGACGTTGGAACTGGAGGTGTAACAGACTGGTGTCCACAATGTTTAGACAATGGCATAGGGTAGGAGAGTTGTACGAATGACTGGACAAGTGAGACGAACGGCTGGATGATCGTGCGGCTTGAGTTGTGTTTGAGCGATGCACGAGCAATCAGTGTGTGGTGGTGATGGGCAGGTGAGATGATTGGTGGGTGGCGGTGCTGGGTAGATGGGGTGCAGCAATGGGATGATTTATTAACCTAAAAGTTAATATTTTTGTCTATAATTTGAAAAAAAAATAAATATATATCTATATTATTTATTAAGTTTTTACAATGTTATATTTAATTAGGTCATCAATTTAATTAAAATTATGAAAATATTATTTTATAATTAAAATAAATTATATATTTGAAGGTAATTTAATTTTTAATTTTAAAATTAATAAAAGAACACATATGATGGGATTAAAATAAGTTATATTTTTAAGGTAATTTAGTTTTTTAATTTTTAAAATTAATAAAAATACCTATATAGTGGTATTTGAACCCAAACAAATTGCACTATTGAAACTTTTAATTTACTACTCAATTAAAATTTTATTTTAATATTGTTATACATTTCAATATTTATTATGCACATTTTACTACATCCATCAATTGTATATTTATACTATTATTAAGTGTTTTAATGAGTTGATGTCACCATCAACCAGGCCACCAACTCAATTAGTAAAATTATGAAAACATCCTTTCGCAATTAAAACTAATAAAATTATACATATAATGAAATTTGAACTGAACCAACTAAATTAATAAAACTTTAACTTACCACTCAGCTAAAGTTTTATTTTAATTTTTATACATTTTAATATTAATTATGCACACTTTATTACCTACATCAATTTTATATATATATATATATATATATATATACTATTTTTAAGTGTTTTATTGAGTTGGTGCTACACTCAACCAGGTCACCAACTCAGTTAAGGAAATTACTGAAACACCCTTCTATAATTAAAATAATTAATAATATTTTAGGATAATTTAGTCTATATTAATGTATTTGATTAAGTTGATGTCATAAGTTAACTTAACACCGACTCAAAATTGATGATAACATCATGATAATAAATTTTAATCTAATTTTTTCTTTTTAACTCCATATATATTTCACTTGTTATTATTAATTAGTTTCATCATTTATTATATATTATTTTAAGCATACATTTGTGTTCAAAACTTTTGATTTTCATACACATACACATGCAATACGATTTCTAATAATTTGTAAATTGTTATAGAATTTTCTGGATTTTTATAGGAGGTGAGGGGAGTAAAACGATTTTTATCTAAAATAATTAAGAAAACCAATTTAGTAACAATATGCTTTTCTTTTAAATAAAAAGTTATATATATTTAAACAACCCTATAAATTTTTATTTCTCATTTTGGTATCTAAATTTTTTTTGCCATGAGTGGTACTCAAACTATTTTTTTCCGAGTTGGTTAGTTTAATCGTTAGTTAAAATGTTAAGTCTATTTAAAAATATCCAATTAAAAATCGATATGTGACAAAAAGACAAAATATTATTTTCTCATATATATATATATATATATTTCCTTCTTTTTTGAATTAGACCGTGGTCGAAGCAATCAAGCAACCAATTCTTGCTTTGATCAATTCGTCGAATTCGATCAAATAAATGATTTAAAATTCATAAAATAAAAACATTTAAAGAAAATTGGTTCAATGGTTTTTTAAACTTGGTTCAATCTATCTGTACTGGTTCACGAGCCAATTAGTTCAATCCCTATCTCTGGACCAATGCCTTGACTGGTTTCCAATCTAGTTCTGAAAACACTGATTTTGATCGATGAAATAAATCTTCCAATCCCATCAAGTAAAGCAAGTAGGCAATGAAGTTCAAAAATATAATTAATTGCCAACATCTCAACCGCGAGAAGGTAAATTCAAGCATTGTTAGTCTTTTCAGAGATTATAAAGGAAAAAGAAAGAAAAAATAAAAAGAGATAAATAATGTAAAATAAAAAATTAAAATATATTTTAAGTTTATATAATGTGGGATCTATTATTGACTAGAACTCTTTTAACGAATATAACATTTTGTGTAAATTGGGTAACAAAAGAATTATTTAGGTATCACTTATGATAAAAAAAAAATGTTGAGGTATTAAATTTGGAAAAATATAGTTTAAGTATCAATTTATGGGTTAAGCTCTTTTAAAATAGATTACCAGTTTAATTAATGGAAGTACCAACTTGGACAAAAAAGTAACTTAGGTATCACTTGTGAATTATGACAAAAAAAAAGTTTTGGTGCAAGATGGAAAAAAGGGTATAATTTATGTACCAATTTGTAAATTAAGCCTAAAATAAATTTAAAAAAAAGGTTTCAATCCAAAAGTAGTACAGCAGAAATACTTCAAAGGGCTGTTAATTAAGCCTATAATTTGAATAAAGTTACTTTCTAAAAGGTTGAACTCGAAATGGAGAAAAATAGAAGTGTTCAAACTTCAAAGTAGAAGTGAAATTGGTAATACATAAAAATGATCCCTATTCACTTGGCAGGGACACGTTAATATCAGGGTATGGCCGATGGGTTGATGTGGGTTCCAAGCCATTCCAACTGACAGCATGAGAGGATCCAACATTTGTATGTTTATCCATTGTGGTATGATTTGGTTCCCCATTGCTTTCCTTTGGAAACGGGGATGTGGGTGTCGTGCAGAACTTGAGATCACCATCAGGTTCCGCTTGTGAGATTGGCCTTGCGGCTGTCGCCGTGGCTGAAGGCGCAGTACCCACCGTGTGCTCAGCTTGATACTTCTTTTTGTGCACTTTGTAACCGTTTGGCATGAAGCTTCCTACCACAACCTATAGCAAAAGAAAATGGAACTATAAATATATATATCACTCAAAGCATGTAAATTTGTTTAAAAATGATGTTAACAAAGTAGCAAAGGACTTTTACTTGTATAGGGCTAGCGGCCACCAAGGAACCAGCAAGTCCACCGCCAATTACACGACCATCTGGTCCGGCCAACGAAACACTTAACCCACCAGTTTTACTTTTTCCACCACCACGGTCACTGTCCGTAAATGACCCAGTTAAGGACAATATCTCAAACCGTCCCTGCATTGTAATTTAAAGTTTCATCTCAAACTGCTACAGTTCAAAAACAGAAGATTTATTACATAAATAACTAAAAATAAAACTAAAGGAAATCATTGCAGGCAGCATGAAAAGTATAAACCCTTAATTAATTAATACCAATGCTGGAAACCGTAAAGGACAAGATATAAACTAAGGTAGAAATATCCATGCCTCGTATGTTAAAATACCAGCAGATGAACCAGGTTGTCGAATACAAACAGTGGAAACAGCTCCATTTGCTGACAGAACACAAATCCCACGAGGTCCCTTTCGAGAAAATGAAAGAAATTTGCCTGCAACATCCTGCAACATTCAATAAAGCAATGTTTTCCCATCATGCAAATTGAAGACATTTACAGGATCCAAAAATCTGTTTATTTATACCCAAATTATCTCAATTAGCAATTCTCATGTTTTCTAATCTCGGAACATTACCTCCCCAGTGTTAACTGTGACCACATGTGGCGTAAAGTCCCCTCCAGCTGTGCTAGCAAACAACTCAACTGTCCATATTTAAGATATAATATACATGGGTCAGTTTCTATTTCTTTCCTAATTAATGTCCAAAGCAATAAGAACTGATTAATTAATGAAAATAAAAGCCCGAAATTCACCTAAAATTGATCATAATCAAATCTCTTAATTTCTAGCAGTATTCAAGAGGGAACAATGAGAAGCAAAAACCAAGTTCCTATAAATTATTAACTTTTCTTTTTGTCAAATTTGAAATTAATGTGAAAAATCCACAATCTTATTTATTCTTCAATATACAATTCCTTAAGAAAAGCATGAATCAACTGCCCATAATGCGTTGGGAGAGACTTAGAGAAAAGGGCAAGTCTTTAAGGCTATATTATATTTCTTGCTCAAATTCAAGATTATATTTTTATTTTTCATCAGCATGCAAGTTGAATTGAATACTATATACCCCTGAAAGAAAATGACAAAAAGACATGCAGTCAATTACAAGACCATATATTTTTGTTTCTTATATTAATATCTGCACTTTCTCTAGAACCAAAAGGAAGTTTCCTTGTGGAGCTACAGAAAAGCCAAAAAGACTTCCTTGAACTTAACTTACCTATAGAAGCTAGATGGTGGCAGTTGGAAGAAGCAGGAGGCCTGCCTCTACCTCTCTTGGAAGAGGAGAAGTCAGTAGGAGAAGTCGTCACTAAGTTATATGGAAACCTAAGGTTCCCATCTGCATCATATTTTCTTGGCCTCCCTCTTCTTTTCTTTCCTAAAGAATCAACCCCACCTCCACTTGGTCCTGGAACTGCTGTTGCTGTGGTACTTATTGTGGCTCCCTCGCCTGTTGCTGCATTATCGAGGTTTCTCTCCAAGTCCATGTTCATGACTTGAGATAACACCAGGCTACCCAGTGGCAGATGAGATGAGTTAGTGTCAGAGTTGCCTAGTGACATAGGCATCGTGCTCAACTTTTCTTCCATGTGTTTCTTGAAAGTGGCAAACCCAATAGAGGGTCTTCTTAAAGGAACAGAAAGTTAGGAGTTGGGAAGCTGAGAGAAGAAGCCCCCCAAAAAAAAAAAAAAAGTTTGAAACAAAGACGGGTTTGCTTGAAATGGCGCCAGAAATAGAATGTAGAGAGAAAATTAGAGATTTTATAAACTTCCCTCCCTTAATGATGGAAGAGGCAAAAGAGACCGAGGGAACTAAGGTCTTTCTCTTCTCTGAACTACACAGCCTAAAAAACAGGGTCCTCAAGCTGGCCACTAATGTTAGAAAATGACTTCATGTTTTCTATCAATTTGCTTGCCTTCGCATAAGTTTATATTTAAAAAAATTAATGATTGTGTATCAATATGAAAACGACCAAAAAACAGGGTCCTCAAGCTGGCCACAAATTTCTTGTTTTCTTTTCGGACAATATAGGTAAAGTATACCATAATTCAAATGCTTAAAATATTACTGCCACAAAATTTTGAATTAATATAAAACGGTAAATTCATTTTTCTAATCTGACGTAAGAGGAAACGTCTTCAGAAAGGTTATTTTATGCGAAGCTTTCAATAAAGGGTAAATTCCACAGTTTGCCACGCAATTCTTATAAAATTTTATTTCAGGCACCAAAAATAATTTTTTTTAGTATGGCCTCTACCATTACATCTTTTTTTATCATTTTAGTCACTGTTGTTATATATTTTTATCATTTTAGTCACTCATCATCAATTTGTCATTACAGACACTCATTTTAATCACTCAATTTTAGTAAATTTTATTTTGGTCACTTATTTTTTCATTTTCTTTTCTTTTATGTTATTAAGAATTAATTTTATTTTTGAGTGACAAGAAAATCTGGGTTAGAAAAAAAATTTTTAAAATTCCTTTATTTTTACCTATTTAAAATTAATTTCATTTTTTGTCCGTAAAAGGAAGGAAAAACCTAGGGTTTTACAGAGAAATTATCTTAACTTTTATAAGAAAAACTTGAGTTTTACAAGAAAAATAATTTATCTTTATCTTCTTCTTTTTCCTTTTTAGAATTAATTTTAATTTTTTGATAAAAATAAAAATGAGATTTTATAGAAATTACCTAAATTTTTATAGGAAAAGTTATTTTATCTTTTTATTTCCTTTGTTTTTTATTTTTACAATTAATTTTAGTTTTTCAATAAAAGAGAAAATATGAGGTTTTGCAGGAATTACTTGAGTTTTTACAAAGAAAGCCTTGAAGTTTGTATATAGGATTGAGTTAGAGGTGAAAAACTTAGACGTCATCCCAGTAGCTAAATAACACAATTCCCTATAAAGGTCAGATTTTCTCTGAAAAATAAAATAAGCTATCAAAATAAAAATTTATTAAAATTGGGTGATTAAAATGAATATAGGTGATTAAAATAATGATAAATCAATGACTGACTGGTGACTAGAATGACTAAAGTACGTAATTGTGGTGGCTAAAATAACAAAAAATGTAATGGTAATACTCATATTACAAATTTTTATTTCTGATGTCTTAAATAAAAATTTATGAAAATTAGATTACGAAACCATATAAGTTACCCTTCAATAAAACATAATTTTTAAAGAATACGGTTACTAAAATGTAATTATCAAAAATAATATTATATTGCAATTATTGATACTAAGGTATAAAAAGTATGATAGTTTATTTAATATAGTATTTCTTTTTTTTTTCTTACAAATGACTTTTTTTGGGGTTAATTTTTAAACATTAATCTTAATTATTCTAAATATTTTAATTAATTAAATATTATAATATATATAAACTACTTCATCAAAAAATTAAAATTTTGATGGATAATATTTTTAAATAATTATAAAATCGAAAATATTTTACATAAAATATAACAACTGGCATAGAGAGTAGTAAAGTTGAGAAGCAATTTTTTTTTTTTGGTCAGTTTATTCTCTAGAGTTCATTTTCGAACTCCTCAAATAAGAATTTCAATTTTGATGAATTTAAAATTAATTTTATCTTTATTATATTAAATTATCATTTAAATTTTAAAATTTAAAATCAAAGTTATTAGGTAGATAATTTTATTTGTTTGTTTATTTTAACACATATTACAAATTAAGAGAAGAGATGATTCTCTCTCGAGGCAAAAGAAAAAAAGGATGATAATAATAAGATAGGGATGCAAACAAGACACTTAACCATTATAATCTTATTGCTAAAGATTCATGGGACGATTGAAGAACTCACACACTCAATTACATATGCGTCCATCTAAACTATCATGCTCAATCTTGTAACTTTATAATGGGATGAATGCTATTTGTTAATAAACTAAATGTCGGCTTCAATTAAAAAAAGTTTAATAAGCAAAAAGTATTTTATCTAAAGAATATTATTTCAAAAATTATATTTATGTTTTACAATTAAATTTAGATAAAATTAATTAATGGAATAACAATTTAAACTGTTCAAAATCGTGTTCATTTAAAGTATCATGTCTATTAATAGGTGATTGGAAGAAGTAGAGTAGATTTTTTTTAAAGTATTTGGATAAGTTCGAATCTTAAAATTGACATTGTAGAAAAATTTTACTTGGAACAAAATTATGCTTAAACTGTAAAATAAATAAAAACACTTATAATTATATAAAAAATTCCAATATAAAGCTTAAAAGAAAAGTCAAAGTAGCAAAATTGAAAGGTAGTTACATAATTTAAGAACCAATTTTTTTTAAAAATTATTTTAGTATAGGATTTTGACAGTTGAATTTCTTCAAGATCGGGAATGAGACAATAAAAGAGAAATTCGGCTTACAAATATGACTTGAGACATTTGACGCCCATGGAGTTTGAGTTCTGCCTTATTTATCGACTTTTATTGGTGTCAAATTTAGCTTAATATTTTAATTTTTTTTCTCTGACTCCTGTGGTGTCGAGTTTAGTTTAACAATTTGATTGTTTAGTCTTACTTTTTTTTATGTCTTTTTTTCCTTATTTATTCTTAATTTGTTAAATGTTGAAGGATGTGATTTAATTCAAGTTTAAGAGTAGATTTGATAAAAATTAATTGTTAATATTATTAACTAATTATGAATTTTCATTAAAAATAACTCTTAAACTCAAATTAAACTCTAAAAATTAACACCATTACCTTTGACCACAAAATATATAATTTTGTCAAATACAAATATCAAATTTAACAAAAAATAGTCCAGAAATTACATTAAAAAATGTCAAACTCAATTATCAAATTATAATTAAGCATTTAAAGTAATGTTGAATTCAACTGCCATGTGTTCTATGTAAAAATTAACCTAATTTTATCATAAATTTAGTTGAAGCGCATGAAAAGTACTTATTTTAGTGCTTTCATAAATGATTAACCTTTATGTATCTATTTTGAAATATTTGACCTTAATGTGAATAATCTTAAAAGATTGAACTTTAATTTAAGTATTTAACTTAATTAATAGAAAGCAGAAATTAATATTTTTAAACCACACTACTAATTGAATCGGTCAAATCACTAGTTTGTCAGTTCAAGATTTAATTAAAATATTATTAAAATTCAAAAACCAATAAAATTGAAAATTTTGGTTCAACTAGAGGTGAGCATGGGCGGGCGGGCCGGGTTTGGGTCGGGCCCAACTAAAAATTTAGGCCCGTTCATTGGACTCGGGCCGGGCCGGGCCCAAAAAATGGGCCTAAAATTTTGCCCAAGCCCGCCCATATAAAATACTAAAACCAGGCTGCCCGCCCGCCCAGATTAATTTTTATATTATTTTATATAATTTTAAATATATATAATACATCAAAATATTTAAAAATCAAAATAAATATTTTTCAACAAATTGAAAATAAATTTTAAAAAATATGTAGACTTAAATAACACTAAAATAGATGCAACTTAACAAGGAAATGTCTCTAAAATAATAAAAATTAACAAATATCTTTAAAATAATAACAAAATTAACAATAAAATAAGTTTTATATAATATCTAAACAATAACAACAAAATAATAGAAACATAATAGTAAAATGGTAGCAAAATAAAGAGAAAAACAATAAGAAAATAATATTTAAAAATATTTTTTGCTTTTTAATGATTTCGGGAATACGGGCCGGGCCCGGCTAAGAAATTCTTTACCGAGGCCTGCCCATTTTTTAAACGGCTTCATTTTCGCCCAAGCCCATTTTTCGGCCTATATTTTTACCCAAACCCTCCCATTTTTAGGAAGGAAGGGTTTTCTGGGGCAGGTGGCCCACCATGCTCACTCTAGTTCAACCATCTAATTCTCTTGGTCTGTACTAATTCTCAAGTCAATTAATTTAAATTTCCTTATCCGGTTGATACATCAACCTATTCGACCAACCTATCCAACCTATTTCAAAAAACATTAATGATACCAAAGACGGTATTTGTTACAGCATTACTAAACTAGAAATAATAAAGTAACAAATTTTATTCACCCCTACTTTTACTCACTTGGAGTTAAGATCTTTTCATCAATATTAAATTTGTGGTTAAAAAATTTATTTTGATTTAAAAAATTCGATAAAAAATTTAAATTTTGAATTAAATAGTTTGAATTATTCGAGTTAATCCAGTTATTCGATCAAGTCAAATAAAAATTATTTTTTTAAAATCGAATATGAATTATACAATTCGAGTTATCCGAAAATCCAAATAAGAAAATACAAAATTATGTCGTTTTGATAAATATTTACCCATTAAGTTAAAAGGTAAAATAATTATATTATTTAGATAATTAAGTAATCTTAAACTTTGTCTATTAATCAAATAATTGATCAATATAAATTTAATATTGAATATAAATAATAATATTTATTAACTCGATTTAAAATTTTTAAATTTAATTTAACTCGATTAAATCAAATACGATCCCAAAATGAATGCAATACAAATTAGGTGGGCAAACAAATCCAGGATCCTCTCGCATCTCATTTCCATTGCACCAAAGTTGCAATAAAATTTTGCATGTGTTGGGACCAACCAACCCAACCTACTTTTTCACGACAACCCACTTTTTCCCTTTTTATTTCTTTGAAAATATTTCTACCGTTTTAGTAATTTATTGCAATCTGAGGAGAGTAGGAAAGTAGGAACATTGAAAATAAATGGCAATGTGTAATTATTAATTTGGTGGTTGGTTACTCTTTCCGGTTTCTATGATCCAAATTTCACCTAACCCACCAACGTTCTTTAAAATTAAGCTGTGTACCATCTCATTTTTTTGGTTTCCAGCAAAACTATTTTACTGTACTGGACAATCTTTTTAACTATTTTTAATTTTTCAAATATCAATAAATAATAAATTTGTGATTCAAAATATTCATAATTCAAGATTTCAAATTTTAAGATTAAAATTTAGTTTTTAAAGTTGAATCCAATCCAACATAAAGTTGAATTGTTTAAGCACGTTTGATTTTATTTGTTTATTAATTGTGATAATAATTCTTAAAATGAGAATCAAGAAAATTAATTTTAGATTAAAATGAATAAATTTAAGTCTTAGATTTAAGATTTAATCTATTCACTAAAATAAAGAGCACAACATTCAATTTTTTTTCTTTTCACCCTGTAATATAAGTTTTAGGCTGAATTTTCATTTGGATAAATTCCTAGTTTTAAATTTAAATTTTTGAAGAAAAAAAATGAAAGTAGATTTACAATGGGATCGAAAGCAAGAGATTAAAGACAATCAAGGTTAAACAAGTTGAATATTTGGTATTTGTTTTTCTTTCCTAAAAATGTTGGAGCGTATTTCTTGAAAAATTGAGATTTTTTTATTGATTGATGAAAGAAAATAAATACAAAATATTCACACCAATCGAACTAAAATTCAATTACTGAGGTAGATTAATTATTAATTCTTAAATTTGTTTATTTTTATTTAAGAATTCTAATGATTGTTATTATATATAACACTCAAATGTCAAATATTCAATTCGTTTAAATTATCTTTTAATCAAATACATTAATGCGTATTACTAGTTGATTGTGATTGCTTAATTAAATTACTTTTCAAAGCCCGTTTAATGCTGCCTTATGATTAGTTTTGTGTCGTTAAAAGAAGAAAATTTATACCTTCAAAGAAAGAAGACAATTTTTGTAGCACATTAATGCCAAAGTTCATGCCTTTTAAATTGATAGATATTTAGCTCATAAATATTGCCCATTAACGTTACATTATATTACACATTTTAAGTAGTAAATATAAATGAATTGTTAAAAGTATACACTCAACATCAACAGTTAAAATATTTTTTATTTTATATAAAAATATTTAAAGATATATCGTTTATACACTTGTTTTCTTAGTAAAAAACAGAGCTTATTTAGACTCAAGCTCAAAGCTTGAATTTGAATTTGAATTTAAATTGAAATGTCCAATATCTAATGAACTTTTTTAAGTTTGAAGCCAAAGGAGGATCCTTTTGAGGGCCTAGGGGCTTTCACCCCTTCAAAACTTTGAATTTTTTTAGAATTTTTTTAAAAACTTTTTCATTGATTGTAAGCACTAAATTTTACTGGGTTTATTTTTTCAATTTTTTTAAAAAATAATTAAAAAATTTAAAAATTAAAAAATTTGCATTTTGACTCCTAAATTTTTTTAAAATTGCATTTTGGCCCTAAAAATTTTCAAAATTATAATTTTACCCTTAAGCTTTCTAAAAATTACACCTCAACCCCAAAAGTTTTACTGTATTTACAATTCAGTCCTTCTGTCAAAAAATCTCTAAAAATCGGGCAGATTTCGCACACCCTCCCCCCTATTTTTCGGCCACCGGCCTAAGGGATGGCCTCCCTTCCCCCTAGCCACCTAACACCTGCAAGAACAACACTATAAAAGGGGATTTTTCCCCAAAAATAAAACCCCAAGAACATTCAACAAAAAAACAAGACCCACGAAAAGAAAAAAAAAAGAAGAGAAAAAGAGAGGAAAGAAGAAGGAAGAAGAAGAAGAGAAGAGGGATAGAAGGAGCATCACCGGTGGAGGAGACGGAGGCGTCGACGCGGCGGTTGGAGAAGAAAGAAGAAGAAGAAAGAAAAGAAGAAAGAAAAAAAAGAAGAAGAAAAAAAGAAAAAGAAAAAAAAAAATCAAACTCGATCGGGTGGATCCGACCCGTCGACCCAACCTGACGTGTACTAGCAGCCACCCAAAAAAAAGAAAAAAAATAACCAAAAAAAAAGGCAGCCAAGTAAAAAAAAAAAGAAAAGCCAAAAGCAACCCAACATCCAGCCCAGCCCAAGAACACCAAGCCCAGCCCAAGGCCAGCCAAGCCCAGCCAGAAGAGGCCAGCACCAGCCCAAAGGCAAAAAAAGTAAAAAATAGAAAGAAAAAAAAAGAAAGAAAAGAGAAAAAAGAGAGAAAGAAAAAAAAAAAAAAGAAAAAGAAAAAGGTGGTGTATCCCGTTCTTCAAGCCCGTAATTTTGAGCTTTTCGGTAATTTCCTTTTTACTCACTTTTAATTTAATTCATTTATTTTTGAGGACATCTCGTTTTAATATTATTGATATTTTTAGCATTTTTATTTTTCAATTGTATTTTATTTTAATTTTAATGATAATAATTTTAATAAATAAGGCAACGAATCGGTTTAACACTTGTCGTTGATTTCATCGCTATGTTGGGTGAATTATCGGTTCGTGTTAAATACGATAAGCCATTTTAAAATAAAAATTTAAAAAATTTGAGTTTTAAAATAAAATGATTATTTTGTGGTTATTTTCAAAGTATCAAAATTTTGTTTTTAAAATGTATATAATACGATAATATGTAATTTATCAAAATTTTTGTATTTTTAAAATTTCGTGTTTTTAAAATTCTCGGTTTTCAAAAATTCTCAAGTGTAAAAAATTTTCGTACTTTGAAAATTTTTGTGTTTCAAAGATTTTCATTGTAACACCCCAAACCCGCCCATTCACTACTTAATCGAATTTGAAATGCCACTGCGGAAAACGTTTGAAACAAATTTGAACTTAAGGATAAAACACGAAAATTTTGTTAAGTTTAGAAAAAAGTGTTCATTAAAATTCTTAAGTAAGGTGTGGTGTTTATAAAATATCCAATTAAAACTTTAGTATATATAGATTTAAATAAAAATCGTTTGCAAATAATTCCTCAATTGTCAATCCATAATAAAACACAATAATAAACTTAATGAGAAACACTTAAATGACTTTAAATACTTTTAGGGCCTTATTACAATAATTGAATAATCAAAGCATCAAGATATAAATGCTTAATTAATTAAAATATCTTTCTGCATGAAAATCGCTACTCGCATGGCCACCTTTGTATCCACTCCAACCCATCCAAGCTTTACGCATCACCGAAGGTTTAAAATATTGGTGAGTCAAACCGACTCAAAGGTGCATAGTCATTCACATATCTCCACATATGGGCTTGGCCCATATCCACACAAATCCATACACATAAATATGCAATTATGAAGCCCATCCCAACCTAGGGTCCATCCATTACACCTACCTTGGCAGACTCCCTGCCCAAGGCCGTGGCTAATCCACCACCGATCACATAATGATCCACATATCTTACCTTGGCAGACTTGCTGCTCAAGGCCGTGGCTGAGCCACCGATCCCATAGGGATCCCACATATCAATCAGTCTACGGTGATGCACACAGCTATCAACCGCCGAGATGGGCACTTAGCCAACACCTCCCTTGATGAAGCACATAGCTAACATCAAGCGCTAATGTAGCACGAGGCTAGCATTAGACCACGTACATAATGATGTACACCCTTTCCTTCAATTTTCACATCCCAAGTCCCATGCATATATGTGTATCATGTCGATTAACAATCGAGTAAATATTTATCACATGCTCACCACAAATATCACACATATATCATAGGCAAAATAGAGCCGACCGATTAATCGATTACCCACTACGGTACCCACCATCTTAGCCATTATTTCGCTAACATACACATCATAACCAAACATACTTAACAACATACAATAACAGGAGAATAGTGCGATAACTACGCTTTTGATTAGCACAATTGACTACATCCGAAACCCACGCCTAACGATTTGCACCTTTGCGATTGTAGAACTCCTTCCTACACCACCTAAGTCAGAATCGACTAACATTATATACCAAAATGGCCTATGGCCGAAAATCACTACTGCCTTACCTTACGGATCTAAATCCCGAAACCGCTCCTTGTAGTCGACAACTACTAGATCCCGAAGAAAACCTTCCAAATTTCAGCCATGGAATTCTAAAGGAGTTAGATTCCTATATTTCGACTAAAGAGAGATTGAAAATCAAATAATAGTTGATCTTACCTTTTTGGATGAAATCGGCAACACCCTTCTGTCACAACAAAGATTCGGCTTTGGCAGAATTTTGGCTTTTGGTGCTATGAAGAATTCGGCTAGGTTGGATTGTGTTTTGGTTTTGAATAAAAGAGAGGAGGCTAGGGAATTGGCTAGACAAAAGAAAAGAAGAGAAAAGAAGAGAACCCTAAGAATTTCTAAGAGAGAGAAGAGAAGGAAGAAAATTAATGAGTAGCCCTCCTTCCTTCCTTTTATAGATGAAATTATCATCTAAGGAATCCTTACTTGGCCACCACTCTTCTATTTGATAGCTTTATCCTTTAATTATCATAAAATAAAAGAGTTTAATCCAATCTTTATCTCATGGGAATAATGATAAATAAATCCTTTATTTATCTCTTTAAAAATTCTTAAGATAAATCATCATTTATCCCTATTTAGTTAATTTTAAAGAGAATAAAACTCCCTTTTAAGAGCCTTGTTGCCGCCCACCTGTGCTTCGGAAGCAAAAATAAAACTTCTTTATTTGCTTCCCATGTGACTCGAACTCGTGCCCAACACCCTTGCATGTGGCGCCATTTCCAGAGGCCCTAAGTGGCATCTTCAGCCACTTTTCCAAGCCTGTTGTGTGTCAAATTTCACATGCTTTTCTCTTAAGGCCACCTTGCCTTAATTTCCCTTTTAACTTAAAATTTCAAAAATTTCCAATGCATCCCCTTTAATCCTAGAGTTTTAAAACCTTTAAAACATCACCAACCACACTTAAACCCTATTAACACTTGAGTTATGCTCCAAATGCACAACCCCTAATCTAGGATGTTACATTCATGTTTTCAAAAAAATTCGTGTTCAAAAATTTCGTATTTTCAAAATTCTCGTGTTTAAAAAATTTTCGTGTTTTCAAAATTTCCGTGTTTTAAAAAAATTCGTGTTTTCAAAAATTCCGTGTTTTCAAAAAAAAATTCTTGTTTCAAAAAATATTCTCGTGTTTTCAAAGTTTTCGTATTTCAAAAAATTCTCGTGTCTCAAAATTTTCGTGTTTTTAAAAAATTTTCGTGTTTAAAAAAAATTTAGTGTTTTTAAAAAAAATTCTTTTTAAAAAATTTTTCGTGTTTTTCAAAAATCTCGTGTTTTAAAAATTTTCGTGTTTTTAAAAAATTTCGTGTTTTAAAAATTTGTGTTTCAAAATTTCAGATTTTCAAAAATTTTGTGTTTTAAAAATTCTCGGTCTCAAAAATTTTCTCCAATTTTAAAATTTTCTTGTTTCCAAAAAAATTCGCGCTTCAAAATTTTTGTATTTTAAAATTTTCGTGTTTTCAAAAATTTTCGTCTTTAAAAATTTTGAATTTCAGAATTTTCGTGTTTTCAAAAAAAATTCTTGTGTTCCAATCGATCACGATTAAATATTAAATTGAACTTGTATTTTTAAAAATTAAGACAATACGCGTTTAACGAGATACCAATTTGCATCATGTTTTAGGCGTGATCCTTAAATTTCGTTTTTTGAAAAGTCATGCATTTGCATCATGTTGTAAATATTTTTCTAACTTATTTTATCTTTTTGTTTTTCATAGCTAAGTTTTTATGGTTTTAGTTTTTAGTTTTAAAATAAAACGAAAAGGTTTGTGAGTTTCTCCCACACACGTGCACTTGCATTTTGCATAACATGAGCTCTCTACCCGGCCCGTCTCGCTTAAGTGGAAGTAAACGCTATGCCTTCGTGAGTTAACTCGTCCCTCCAAGACAAAGCTAATGAATACTTCGGGTTACATATGACTTATGCTTCGTGAGTTAACTCGCCCTCCGCATAGGCATAAGTAAATGTAATCCTCGAATTGAGCTCATGAGCCTATGATGAGCGATAACCGAGGCTCTGTACTAGCCTTAGTAGGTGACAGTACGAACAATTCGAGTACCTTTTTAGAACCAAAACTACATATAGTGAACCGTATGAGCCACCCGACTAGAGCCATGCCGAACCTTTGTCCGTTAATAGTCACCAAAATAAGTACATGGGAGAAATATATCTTACCTTTTATTTCTTTAACATTTACACCTTTTTTGTAAGAGAATTAGGCCTGTTTAATAGAATTGGATCGGGTAGATTATTTGATGAGCATGTGGGGTAAGTTTATTTTGTAAAGTATGATGGGGTTAAAAAAAAAACGGCAATAAAAGTAGGTCGGTTTCATTAAAATGCACTATTAAATAGCTTAGTTTGTTAGATTTGCCATAGTTTTTCTCTGCTTATATTTGTTGTAATTACTAACCAAGGTTATTTGTCTTTATTTTATTTTATCATGCATGATAGGCATCGATTAGGAAGGTGTTGATTAGAGATTGGTTGCCAAAACGGGTTTCGATGGAGGAGTCAATTACACAAGTAACCGAGAAAAATGTCGTGGTTCGAGACCGGTCTTTGAAAACCCGTAAAGCAAAAGGAGACAGCTTTAAAAGAAGGATGTATCTCCAATCTTCCCGAGCATGTGACTATGAATGTTCATCTAATAACCTCAAGACTTGACTAGGATCTGGAAACAAGTGGGACTTAGACACTAGGGGCATCTTTCTTTGAAAAGCACGGGATATAGCTCACTTAATCGCCGTCAACGAGACGAACAGTTGATTCAAGCCATGGTTCAATTCGGGACCCAAACTTATCAATGTTTTACTTTCAACAAGGAAGATATGACTCCGACCATAGAAGAGTATGCCGCCTTGCTTCGCGTTGACAATGCACAATTTAGCAAGATATATGTGAAAGACCCCAAACCAATGACCTTCAAGAAAAAGCTAATGAAGTTGACAGGAATGGCTGATACATAGGCTGAAAAATAGATAAAGAAAAAGAACGAAGTCAGTTGTATTCCATGGTTTTCTATGCGAGACTTAGTTCAAAACCATCCAGATATTGTGAAGAGAGTAGATCTGTTTGCTTTGGCCATTTACGGATTAATCGCCTTCCCAAAGATCCTTGGGCATATAGAAGTTGCGGTAGTCGATTTCTTCAAAAATTTGAGGCAAGGAATCAACCTCGTCCCAACTATCTTGGCCGAGACTTTTAGATCTCTGAGTAGTTGTAGGGGGAAAGGGGAAGGACGTTTTATCGGATGCGCGCAGTTACTTAATGTTTGGATTCTGAGCCACTTCTGGAAAGTGGAGCGCACACCTTTCCACATGTTTTCAAAAATATTCTCTCCATTGGAAGCTTACCTTGGAAAAGATTGGCCAAAGGATGTCACCAAACAGCACTGGTTTCAGTTTTTCAGAGCCTCCGCACCGAGGATATAACTTAGAGAGCACCATGCATCCGTCTTTCGGTTCTGTTATACAAATACAGAAGTCAAGATTGGGTGCCTTTACTCGGATTATGGGGAGGAGTTGGATATGCTTCATTAATGGTTCAGAGGCAGCTTGCCTCACGTCAATTCATACCAGCTACCAGGGGATTGGCACAGTCTGAGTTTACTTTTACAGGTGAAGGTTACATGAAAAAGGTCCGAGATACTACAAAGTCTTGGAAAGAAATTTACCTAATGGAGTTAGCTCTCTATGCTGATACTATCACTCAAGATTATGACATATGAATACAACGACGAGTGAATAGTCAACGAATCTCGCCGACGAATTACATTTTCCAGAATCCTTTCTCAGAAGAAATACCGTCCGAGTTGGAAATGGCAAGACATGAATTTAAACGTGAAAAGGTCAAGTCATTATTTAGATATTAGTTCTTCAAGAGGAAAACTACCAAATGAAGATCGATGTTCAAATTGAAGAAACCAAAATCGAGAAAGTCCAGAAGAAGTCGAGATCATGAGAAATGACTTAAAGGATCTTCATTTGGAAAATAAGAAATTAAGAGGCACTATAAGGAATAGTGAAAAATGGGCAAATCATCGGCAGAATGGAAGGAGGAACTAAGCAACATCAAAGGTGGGATGGAATTCGAGAGGAAAGCGAAAAAGAAGAGGAAAAAGCTACGCGTGCTATGATAGAGTTAAGGAAGAAGAATGTTGAATACGAAACCCGGTTCGCAGAATTAATGACTAGTCACCGAAGCGCCAAGAGCTAAGAAGGAAAATACAAGATTTAGAAAATAAGTCGCAATCTCATCAAGAACACTTGGATACTCTCTTAAAAAGCCCTAGAAGAAAAGAATGGCCAGCATGACAAAGACGTTTGTACCTACGAAAGAGCTCTCCAAGAAAAAGATATGTATCTTGGCAGTTTGGTTAATGAAATTCGCAAGTCGGCTGTGTAAATTGTGTAATTATCAGATGAAGCAGAAGATCTCAGTTACCAATTTCCTCCGAGACAAAGATCAAGCATGTCAGAATTCCTAGAACGAGTGAAGAAACAAGGCGATGTGGCTAGGAAATTTGTGTAACTGTTAGATCAGAGATGACAAAACATTTTGAAATGGACTCTTTTGATTAATGAAATGCCTAAGTATGGGGCTATCTTGAAATCAACACCAAATTCTTGCATATTTATTCATTATTAACATTCATTTGTCATTTATTCATTCATCCATTCATTACATGTGCAGATCACTATAATCATTCACTGAGGCTAAAATCGTATAATCCACAGTTGTGACACTACAAATCTGAAATCACGTCATTCTTATAAGACGCGTCTAAGAGCTAGAACTATGGATGCTGAACTCAACGAAAGAATTGAAAGGATGGAAAGGACCCAAAGAGAATCACAAGAGCAGTTGGCTAAGTCACAACAGGAAGCAAGAGATCTAATGGTAAGATCTCGAGAAGAATCGCTTAAGCAAAGGGATCAAATGGCAAAAATAATGGAGATGATGACAGCTTTGGTCAAAGAAAAAGGACCCATGCAGAGTCCTGGTATCATAGAACCCCAGTCAAAAGTTAATCGGGATCCGCTCTATCCCCCAGGATTCACTCCACCTCACGCTCATGCAATGCAAAGAGGATATCCTCAAGGGGAACCTACAGGCCTTGAGTAACGACCTGCACCACCTGCTCCTCTAGGACAAGGTATATTTGTATCTAACCCCGGAACTAATCTTGCTAATCCAATTGTTCCAGATTTAGATGATCCAGTAGAAATAGCCTGGTTGAAAATGGATGATCATGAGGCTTAGGATAAGTATAGGAGCCTGGAAGAAAGGCTCAAGGCGATAGAAGGTACTGAAGCCTTCTCTGCACTGAGTGCCAAAGAGCTCAGTCTGGTGCCCGATTTGATTCTGCCTCCAAAATTTAAAGTGCTAGATTTTGAAAAATATGATGGAACGAGATGTCCAAAAGGGCATCTTATCATGTTTTGTTGAAAAATGACTGGTTATGTGAATGAGGATAAATTGTTAATATACTGTTTCCAAGATAGCTTGGTCGGATCGGCTCTTTGATGGTATAATCAACTCAGTGGAGAAAGGATCCAATCATGGAAGGACGTAGCATCAGTATTTTGTGAACAGTACAAGCATGTATCCGACATGATGCCTGATCGACTAATTCTGCAGATGATGGAAAAGAAGCCGATGGAGACTTTTAGACAATACGCTCAAAGGTGGAGGGATATCTAGGCCCAAGTAGAACCCCTATTAACTAAAACTGAGATAATGGTCCTCTTTATCAACACTTTGAAAGCGCCATTTTATGATAAGTTGGTAGGAAGCGCCACAAAAGACTTCGCAGATATTGTAATATCTGAGGAACTTATAGAGAATGCTATCAAGAGTGGAAGGATAGAAGGCTCTGAGAGTTCGAAAAGGGTAGTACTTATAAAGAAAAAAGGCAGAAACCCATTTAGTGGGAACTGAGAGCCACTATACTTCTAATCCTTACCCAACCCAACCACGACCTCGATATAGCCCACCTCCAAACTTCTATTTTCCTCCCCAAAGCCCTTACTATCAAGCACCTCCTCCTTACCTGTCTACGCCACAAATAACCAAAGACCATTCTTCATGTTCCCACCAAACACCATGCCTGCTCAAAGCCAACCCAAAAACGAACAAAGATCGACAAAACCCAATCCTGAAAAACTCTATTCACCCCTATTCCTGTGTCGTATGGAGAGCTGTGCCCAAAATTGTTAGAAAAATAATTAATATCCCCACATTATATGGCACCCCTGAAACCTCCATACCCAAAATGGTACGATCCTAATGCTAGTTGCATGTACCATGCTGGAAACCATGGGCATTCTACAAAAAATTGTCTAGCCTTTAAAAGAAGGGTTCAAGGTTTTATTGATGCAGGGATTTTACGATTTGATGGTGCTAGTAATGTGGCTGAAAATCCTCTCCCTAACCATACTGAAGGAAACGTGAGCGCGGTGACAAAGGAAGACAGGTGGCGAGCCAAAAGTTGTGTTTCTGAAATAAAGACATCTTTGTGGAAGGTATGGGAAATAATGGCTAAGAAGGATTTGTTCCGTCCACTCAATAGAAGTTTCAAAGAAAAAAGTACAAAAGGACAAAGTTTTTGTGTCTTTCATGGCATAGAAGGGCATTACATCCAGTATTATGAGGAATTTAAAAAATTACTTCAAGGCATGATTGACAATAAGGAGGTCAAGATCTTTAACAGAGTGGAAGAGGTCGATGAAGGAGAAATATCGCCTCGATAATCAACCATCGCTATCCCTTATAGTGTCGATCGGCCTCTGGTGATTTATTATGAGGCCAAGAAGAAGGAAGTCAAACCAAAGATAATAATTGAAGTACCATCTCCTTTCCATTACAAGGACAACAAGGCGGTACCATGGAAATATGATGTCAACATTATCATACCCGAAAGTGAAAAATCTAAAGCTACGACTGAAAGTGTTAGCGAAGTAGGACACTTTACCGGCAGTGGGAGATGTTATTCTCCTGAGGTGGTTGAACCAAAGAAGAAAGCCGCTGACTCGAATCAGAAAAGAAAGGCACCATGATGCTGAGGTTGATGTTGAAATACAGTCTGAGCAAAAAATTAAAAGACCTGTAAATGAGGATGAAGCACATAAATTCTTAAAGTTCATCAAGCACAGTGAATATAACGTCGTGGAGCAGTTGAACAAGCAATCGGCGCAAATCTCGGTATTATCCCTACTGTTGAATTCAGAACCACATAGGAATGCTTTGCTGAAAGTGTTAAATCAAGCGTATGTGGCGAGCAAAGTGTCTGTTGAAAAGCTTGATAGGTGGGTGAACAACTTGTATGCAGATAATTTCATCTCTTTCAGTGATGACGAAATACCACCAAACAGTAAGAGCTCTATAAAAGCATTACACATTACAACCAGTTGCAAAGGCTATATAATACCGAATGTGCTTATTGACAACGGGTCTGCACTCAATGTCATGCCTTTAGCCACGCTTTCTAGGATGCCAATTGATATGTATTATCTGAGGCCTTATCACTCTACAGTAAGAGCATTCGATGGGACACGACGAGAGGTCATGGGAAAGATCGAAATTCCTCTAGAAGTGGGCCCATGTACATATGATATCAAGTTCCAAGTCATGGACATTACGCCCTCGTACAATTGCCTTTTAGGGAGGCCTTGGATCCATTCTCAAGGCGCGCCTTCATCTCTCCATCAAAAAGTAAAGTTCATCATGGATAGCCGCTTGATCACAATCGCTGGTGAAGATGATATTGTTGTATCTATCTCTACTGACACACCCTACATCGAAGTAAACAAAGATACAGTAGAATGTTCCTTTCGTTCCTTCGAATTTATCAATGTTACATTTGTTGCTGAAGGAAATAGCATTCCTACACCTAAGCTGTCAAGGAATACCAAGATGGGAATTAAGTTGACTGTGGGAAAGGGAGCCCGAGCGAAGAAAAGTTTAGGAAGAAATCAACAAGGAATAGTTAGAGCATTAAAACCAATACATCACAAGACTCAGTACGGTTTAGAATTCAAGTCGGATATGCGACAAAGAAGAAAATAGTTGCAGAAAGATCAAGAAAGGAGGATTACAAGAGCCTCAGGTCGGGAATTGGAATAGGAGCCCATAGCGTATTCTCCTTTGTCAAAAACATTTACATCTCAGTAGGAATGATGTACCCAAGGCGAGATAATCCACAAAGCACGATGTTATGGATTGAGAGGGTCTTGTAACGCCAAGATAAATGTTGTTTACAAAGGGGATGATGCAATTGAAGATGTTTCAATGATACACCCTTGTCCTCCTCGATTCATTTTGAACAATTGACCTTTGTGGATCTTCTTGTAGTTTCTAAGTCCTCTCCAGAGTAATGCTCAATGTTAACTCTCTTTTTGTGTGCCCTAAGTAATAGTGGGATTCTTTCGTAAGAGCTTATGTTTGTTCTTTATCATTTAAATGAACATTAATGGAGATGCATTTTGTCATAGTCTTTTCATTCTTGTTAACTTCATAATTATTCCCTCTTCTCACAGCCTGTCCTTAAATGTACCTCATATCATGCCATAACATTATGTTTGTTTGGTTCCAATACTTTGATGCTTCTCTATAGTTTTCTTTTCCATTCACCTTTCAAGTGCTCAGATACCAACGACATGAATAATCCCGTTACAAGTCCTGAAATTAATTTTGAGAAAGCTATTTGTTTAGGAGAATTCGAAGCTGAGGAAAATGCCAAGATTATGTATCGCCTCCTAACTCACTAAGGATGGTAGAACATGAAGATAAATAGATTTTACCCCATCAAGAATCTTGAGACAAAGAATTTGGGAAATGAAGAAAAGAGACAAGAAGTGCGATTGGGACTTCCATTTCGAGAATACCAAACATGATTTGATCGCCTTTGCTTCGTGAGTACAAAGATGTATTTGCATGGTCGTATCAGACATGCCAGGTTGAACGAGGATGTAGTGGTCCATAGACTCAATCGAAACCGAATACAAACCCATCCAACAGAAGCTAAGACGAATGAGGCCTGAAATGCTATTAAAGATAAAAGAAGAAGTCAAGAAACAATTTGATGCTGGCTTCCTACAAGTCTCCAAATACCCAGAATGGGTAGCTAACATAGTCCCAGTACCGAAGAAAGACGGCAAGGTACAAATTTGCGTAGATTATCGCGATCTGAATCTAGCAAGTCTTAAAGATAATTTCCCCTTGCCACACATCGATACGTTGGTGGATAACACAGTAAAACATTCATTGTTTTCTTTCATGGATGGATTCTCGGGTTATAATCAGATAAAGATGGCTCCTGAGGATATGGAGAAAACTACCTTTATAACAATGTGGGAGACATTCTACTACAATAAAATACATGATGGAATCACCTGCACTCTCAGGAAGAATGGCACGATGACAGATCCTACTATAGGAGTACGACATCGTATATGTGAGTCAAAAGTCGATAAAGGGGAGCGCGATAGCTGACTTCTTAGTAACTCGAACAATAGAGGAATACGAGCCATTGAGATTTGATTTCCCAGATGAAGACTTGATGTGCATTACAGAAAAAGAGTGTGAGTCGTCAAAAGAGAAATCATGGAAGATGAGCTTTGATGGTGCATCAAATACATTGGCGCATGGGATTGGAGCAGTCTTAGTGTCACCAGAAGGGAACCATTATCCGTTCACTGCCAGATTAAATTTCTTCTATACCAATAACATAGCGGAATATGAGGCTTGCATCATGGGAGTTCGCGCAGCTATTGAACGAAACATTAAAATCTTAGAGGTGTACGGGGACTCAGCGTTGGTGATTTACCAAATCCGTGGAGATTGGAAAGTGAGAGATTCGAAATTAGTTAAATATCGCGATCTCCTTGCGAAACTGATTAAAGAATTCAAAGAAGTGACTTTTAATTACTTCCCACGAGAAGAAAACCAATTGGCTGATGCTTTGGCCACTTTGGCCTCAATGTTCAAAGCAAACAGAGAAACAGAAATAATGCCTCTCCAAATGAGCACATATGAGGTCCCTGCACATTGTTTTAGCATTTAAAAAGAGACAGATGGACGGTCGTGGTTCCATGATATCTTAGAATATGTCAAGGAAAATAAGACATCCGAAGTTCCACCGGATGATATGTTTTGAAATTCTGATATTTTTTAAAAATTATTTCATTTCTATTTTTCAAAAAAATCAACTCATATTATGAGAGGTGAGTTGAGCCTCGGGTCACACGCCGCTGAGGTATTTTTTTAATTTCTTTTTCAAAAAAATCAACTCATAATGCGAGAGGTGAGTTGAGCCTCGGGTCACATGCCGAGGTATTTTCAAATTTCCTTTTCAAAAATCAACTCATAATGCGAGAGGTGAGTTGAGCCTCGGGTCACACGCCGAGGTATTTTCAATTTCTATTTTTCAAAAAATCAACTCATATTGCGAGAGGTGAGTTGAGCCTCAGTCACACATGAGGTATTTTCAATTTTGTTTTCAAAAATCAACTCATATTGCGAGAGGTGAGTTGAGTCAGTAACACCCACACCCGTATTCAACGCTGGAATAGGGTACGAGGCATTACCAAATTACAAATTTATTTATCGGACCTTTTATTTCATTTCTTTTTATATTTGAAACCAATCAAAATTAAACATATTGTCCCTTAAACATATTTATTTTTCTCGTCATGTCTTACTTAAATTTATTACTCGTCTCAACATACTTAATTACCTTGTATTTACATATTAAAGATAATCACATATTTACATATCATGATAAATATCATTCACTTGTCTCTTCTTCATAAACATAAATCAGTTAATTCATCATATTAATATTTCACATACCATCAACTCATATTTCCTTATATCACATAATTAAGTTACACGAACTTATCTAGTTAAATTTATGTAAATACCAAAATTTAAGGGCATTTTGGTAATTTTCTATTTTCATAAATTTTCAACCGATCTAATCTAAATTAATAATTTCATACTTTCAATAATAAAATAATCCATTTCATGCAATTTGGTCATTTCCAACATTTTACAAACTAATCATAAAATTTTACTTTTATTCAATTTAGTCCTTGAGCCTAAAACATTACAAATTAGCCATGCTAGCTGAATATTTATACATATTTTCCTCCTCCTCCTCTCCATTCCACATCCTTAATGTATATAACATGCTATAAGTAACATTATAAATAATTTCACTATTTACTCATATGTATATTCAAAACTGTCCATTTGAGTCATAGTTACTAAATTATTTATATCTTGAGTTATAGAACTCGAAATGAAAAACCGTTAATTTTTCCTGAAACTAGACTCACATATATTTATACCATAAAATTTCCAGAATTTTAGCCTAGCCAATTAGTACAGTTTATTCATCAAATTCACCCCTATTCTGTTGTCTGGCGGTGCTGACCCTTCTTCACTAAAAATTAGTTATCTCTTCATACAAGATTTAGATGATGTTCTTGTTTATTTCTATTGAAAATATACTCATTCAGGATTCTAAACATATAAATTTAAGCCCCTAATTATTTTTATTCAATTTTGATGACTTTCTAAAGATAGAACAGGGATCTCGAAATCACTCTGAACCAGTCTTACAAAATATAAATATCTCAGAATACAGAATTCCTTTGCTTTCCATGTTTCTTTCATATGAAAATAGACTCAATAAGCTTTAATTCTATATCTCACTCAACTTCTAATTCAATTTCTACAATTTTGGTGATTTTCAAAGTTAGACTACTACTGCTGTCCAAAACTGTTTTAATGCAAAATGTTAATTATCAAGTTTATAACACCTTTATTTCCTTTCTCTACAACATTTCCCATTACTTTCTCTTATTTTCCTTCTCTAACATATCAAGAACATAAAACTTTATATAAGAAAACTCTACATTAACATCATTTCCATGCTTTTACCACAATATCAAACTTAAAATATATTGAAAACATGACGTTTTACCTTGTTTTATAGATTTCAATCTTTAATTTAATTTTCTCTCCTCCAGCTTCTATTTCTTGAATCAAACTTGATATTCTTGCTCCCCATAGTCTCCTTGTCATCTTTCTCTCTTGATGGCTATGTAAATTCTTTTGAATTCTAAGTGAAAATGGTGGATTTTTGGTGGAAGGACTAATTTGTAAAGAAAGCAAAACTTCTTTTCTTTCTCTTCTTCTCACGTTGGTTAGCATGGGAAAGAGATGATGATCATTCATCATCTTTCCTTCCTTATATACTACATAAATAATAATAAAATAATAATAAATAATAAAATATCTTATCAAAATATTAATAAAATAATATTTATCTAATTAAATAATTATAAAATATCATCACTATTATCATTACTTTTTAGATTTCACTTTCTAGATTTCTCTTTCTTCTAATTGACCATTTTGCCCTTTGTGATCTTTTAAATTCCACCCTTGAATCATCACATAATTTAATAAAATTTTGAATTAATCCTCATAATTCTTTACCTATTCAATTTGGTCCTAATTCATCCATTTCCTTAGTTTCTAGATTATTCCACCCCTAAAATATTTACACTATTGGTCCTTAAACTTTTCATATTTACACTTTAACCCTCAAATTTTGAGTATTTACTCTTAGGTAATAAAACTTTTCTCACTTTTACAATTTAATCCTATCTTGAATTAATAATGTAATATATCATAATATATTTCCCAATGTTGACATAATCCAGATTTCCCTTCTCGTCACTTTATTTTCTTATTTTACTATATTAAGGATAATATTTCACTGTAAAAATTTTCGGGGTGTTACATGAGCCTTGGGTCACACGCTGTGGTATTTTTAAATTTTCTTTTCAAAAATCAACTCATAATACGAGAGGTGAGTTGAGCCTCGGGTCACACGCCGAGGTATTCTTCAATTTCTGTTTTTCAAAAAATCAACTCATATTGCGAGAGGTGAGTTGAGCCTCAGGTCACACGCTGAGGTATTTTCAATTTCTGTTTTTCAAAAATCAATTCAGATTGCGAGAGGTGATTGAGCCTTGGGTCATATGCTGAGGTATTTTCAATTTCTACTTTTTCAAAGATCAACTCATAATCGGAGAGGTGAGTTAAGCTTCGGGTCGCATGCCAAGCTATTTTCGATTTCTGTTTTTCAATAAAGAATAAGGATTGGACAATCGAACAAAATTTAGTGCTTTTAAGTCTTTGCTCTATCCCTGTTTCACAGCGATGAGCAAAGAGGGGCAACTGTAAGCACTAAATTTTGCCCAGCTTAATTATGGGTTTATTTTTCAATTTTTTAAAAAAAATTAAAAAAATTAAAAATTTTCATTTTGACCCCTAAACTTTCCTAAAATTACATTTTGGCCCTAAAACTTTTCAAAATTACATTTTTACCCCATTATCTTTCTCAAAATTACACTTCAACCCCAATAGTTTAATCAGATTCTGATTCAATCCTTTTATAAAAATCTCTAAAATCCATGGATTTCTCGCACCCACCCCCGATTTTCCGGCCACCGGCCTAAGGGATGGCCTCCCTTCCCCCTAGCCACCTAACACCTGCAAGAACAACACTATAAAAGGGATTTTTCCCCAAAAATAAAACCCCCAAGAGCATTCAACAAAAAAATAAGACCCACGAAAAGGAAAAAAAAAGAAAGAAAATAAGAGAAAAAGAGAGGAAAGAAAAAGGAGGAAGAAGAAGAAGAGAAGAGGGAGAGAAGGCGCATCACCGACGGATGAGACAGAGGCGTCGAGGCTGCGGTTGGAGAAGAAGAAGAAGAAGAAAGAAGAAAGAAGAAAGAAGAAAGAAGAAGAAGAAAGAAAAAGAAGAAGAAAAAGAAAGAAAAAAGACAAAAGAAAAAGTAAAAAATCAAAATCAGTGGTCGATCGACCAACCCGCCCCATACGACCCAACCTGTACTAGCAGGCCACCCAAAAAAAAAAAACAAAAAATAACCAAAAGAAAAAGGCAGCCCAAGTAAAAAAAAAGAAAGCAGGCCAAAAAGCAGCCCAACATCCAGCTTAGGTCCAGCAGCACCAGCCAGGCCCAGCAGCAGGCCAACGCCCAGGCCCAAAAGCAGCAGGCTAGAAAAATAGAGAGAAGAAAAAAAAGAAAAAATAGAGACAAAAGAGAGAAAGAAAAAAAGAAAAAAAAAAAAAAGAAAAAGGTGGTGTATCCCGTTCTTCAAGCCCGAAATTTTAAGCTTTTCGGTATTTTCCTTTTTACCCACTTTTAATTTAATTCGTTTATTTTTGAGGACATCTCGTTTTAATATTATTGATATTTTTAGCATTTTTATTTTTCAATTGTATTTTATTTTAATTTTAATGATAATAATTTTAATAAATAAGGCAACGAATCGATTTAACACTTGTCGTTGATTTCATCGCTATGTTGGGTGAATTATCGGTTCGTGTTAAATACGATACGCCCTTTTAAAATAAAAAATCTAAAAAAAATTTCGAGTTTTAAAATAAAATGATTATTTTTGTGGTTATTTTCAAAGTATCAAAATTTTATTTTTGAAAATGTATATAATACGATAATATGTAATTTATCAAAATTTTTGTATTTTCAAAAATTTTGTGTTTTCAAAAATTCTCGGTTTTCAAAAAATTCTTGAGTGTAAAAAAATTTTCGTACTTTGAAAATTTTTGTGTTTCAAAGATTTTCATGTTTTCAAAAAAATTCGTGTTCAAAAATTTCGTATTTTCAAAAATCTCCTGTTTCAAAAATTTTCGTGTTTTCAAAATTTCCTTGTTTTAAAAAAAAAATTCGTGTTTTCAAAAATTCCATGTTTTCAAAAAAAATTTCTTATTTCAAAAAAAAATTCTCGTGTTTTTAAAGTTTTCGTAGTTCAAAAAATTCTCGTGTCTCAAAATTTTCGTGTTTTCAAAAAATTTTCGTGTTTAAAAAAAATTTAGTGTTTTTAAAAAAAAATTGTTTTTAAAAAAATTTTTCGTGTTTTCAAAAAATCTCGTGTTTTAAAAATTTTCGTGTTTTTTAAAAAAATTCGTGTTTCAAAAATTTCGTATTTTCAAAAATTTCGTATTTCAAAAATTCTCGTGTTTTTAAAAGTTTTCGTATTTCAAAATTTTTCGTGTTTTAAAAAATTCTCGGGTCTCAAAAAATTTTCTCTAATTTTAAAATTTTCTTGTTTCCAAAAAAATCGTGTTTTAAAATTTTAGTGTTTTCAAAAAAATTCTTATGTTCCAATCACTCACGATTAAATATTAAATTGAACTTGTATTTTTAAAATTAAGACAACACGCTTTAACGAGATATCAATTTTGGGCGTCATGAGGTGCTAATACCTTCCTCACACGCCGATGACTCCGAACCCTATTTTTCTCTGGAATTTTGACGTAGACCTAAACTCACCCCTTTTTTTTTAAAGAAAATTTAAAAAAATAATTTTTCTTTAAAAAAGAGGATTTATTAGGTGTCCGATCACACCTAGAAAAAAGATCGGTGGCGACTCGCTTTTTTAATAAAATCGAAACTCTATTTTTAAATGTTCAATAATTTTCTCAATTAGCGCCCGTACTAAAATTTTACGTCGCTACATTGATTTTACAAAATTTTTAATTAGACCCCAATTTTTTTTAAATATCATTAAACTATTATAATATTTGAAAATTTTACTATAACTTAAGTTGCTTTAGTTGAAATGCAACTCAATAATGATTGAGCTAATTTGAATTTTTGAGTTAAAATAAAATAATATATATATTATTTACCCTCTAATGTACCGCATATATTTCTTCTTATTTTTAGTTCTCTTCAACTAATATATTCATGGTGGAAGAATTTTGGAATTATCTTTTACATATTTTTATGTTGTCTCAGAGACAAAATAGTTGGTATGATATTGGCTAATAAACCATAAATCCACCATATATTTTTCATATTTTCATTACATTAAAATAACCTACAAAATATTTGTTTGCTTGGATCAAATAAATTCTAACTTCAGTTCAATTTAAAAGTCATTAATGTTCAGTATTTACTCAAATAAACCTTTAATACAAATCAACTTTTGCTTAAGAGTGCACCTTAATTAAAAAAATCAACAATTTCAAATCTCTCAGTTTTCTTTTTCCCTTTCCACATTAGTTCACTAATATATATAATTTCTTTTTATGCTAATTTAAATAGAAACTAAAATAAATTAAAAGACTTATTTAATGTTAAAGGAAAAAAATTAGTTTTTCCAATAAAATCAATAAAAAATATAATAGGCATTAAAAGGGAAAAAAGTAAACAAGAATAAAATTAATCTCCTGTCTTTAGATTTATGGACTCCAAAATGATTTATACCTTGTAGTGATCACAAGATAACCAAAGAAAAAGGTGACCATTAATCTTTAGTACTTTTTAATTCTCAATTCCTAACAAAATAATATATATATATAAAAAAAAGCATTTCAAATTGTGTAGGTTTTAGGTAAACTATTACCATTTTATTATAAAATTAATCTCATTATAAATTTTATTATATCTATTTTTATATAATATTTAGAATTATTAATAGTCCCTCATCAACTTTTAAATAGAAAGATAATATGTTTTAGTACATTCAAACTTATATCTTTCACGCTAAAAATAATATCGATATCAATCGAACTCAAACTCAATAAACAAAGCTTTTTATCTTAAAGAAAGATTTGTAATATTAAGAATTTATTTAATTTAAAAAATTGTCACTGCATTTTAACTTGTAAATGTAATGAATGAGCATGCGGAAAAGTTATAATTGAAGTTAAATGCAAAAAATCGAAAAGTTGAAAACCCATTTGGGCTCACTCCACGTCCACCAACATTCCAGTTTATTAACAACTTTATTCTTTATTAATTTACATTATTTAGACAAATCGACCGTCTGGTTAGTTAGCATTTTCGTCTTTTATAGGCAACCCTCTTTATTACTTATTTTTCTTTGTCATATCTACTTCCTAAAAGAATGAAAAAAAAAATATTTGTACTTTTGTTTTCAAAGAAATTTTAATTGGATTAAATTATTTGAGTTTAGCTTCATTCATTTAATGAGATTAATATAAGTATGTGGATGTTGAAATCAACAAGGGATGAGATATGAAAAAGTATGTGATGGTATTGGCAAAGGTCGATTCATCCTAATTGAGTGGAGAGCCAGAAGATGAGATATGTAACCACATTTAAAATTTGTTTGTGGAGTTAAAATATTTTACTAATAGTTTATCAAACACTAATAAAAAAAAAACTCATCACTTTATATATATATAAGAGATAAGGGTAGGAGTTGTTGGGGAACCAAATCCAAAACTAAAATTTCATTTATATATTTGAATTAAAATCAAAATTTATGTGTGTGATTGTATCAAATCAAAGTTTTTGTATTAAATTATATATTAAATTAACGTTTATATGTAGTTTTGACATGTATACATTTAAAAATTTATTCAAATATAAGTTAAAAGTTAAAAAGGGTAAAAGTATTTTTTTTTTTTGGCCAACAGGTTAATAGCCTTGTTTAGATACATAAGAGAAGGGAAAATGCAAGGAGTCCTTTTATCGTTTTAGCCATAACATATCAGTGGGAAACTGGAACTCTCCCTTTCATTTGGGTCAAGCGGTAATCTCTAACCTGGTCTTAGCCCAACTCTACGAACCTTATATCAAATTAAAATTGATGTAAAATATTACAAATTAATTTTGTGATTGTTTATTTATATTTTAACTATGAATAAATATTTAAATTTAGATTATAGCATAAAACTAACCAACGTGAAACTGAAATCTGCCAGAAATAAAATTCAAATTTAGTAAAAAGAGTATAATGATGGAACAGTCAGGGTTACATTTGCTTAAAGTTTATATACATTTTTAAAAATCGTATACATTGGAGGTGATCAAAACAGATTTGATCCATTTCCAATGCTTATGAAAAAGCATATACTCTTAAAAATGTTCACTCGAGATTAACGTAAAACAAGGCATAAAACCAAAGCAAAATGAAAGGATACTTCAAAACAACAGCTTTGAACGTGGACATTTAGTTTGAGTGCGTGCATCTTCCTTGATATCCACCAGCATAAACCCAAAACTCTCCGCACTTTGGTTTCCATTTTTAACTTCGGTTTGACCGATTTCGAGTTTTTCCCTCTTTTTGTCTCTTCCTTTATCTTTTTCACGTTTATAAGCATGCCCTCTTCTTCTTCCTTCTGCTCCTTATTGGTCCCTGCTTTTCCCTGTTGGAAACCCAACCAAGTCCTTCTTCAGTTCACTGTTGATGCTTCGTGGGGATGTAATTTTTTGTCTATTATTATGCTTTTTACCCCTGTAAGTTTTTTTTCTTGTCATCTGACTGCAATTTTTTTTAATTGTTGTTCTTTTTGCTCTTATAAATTCTGGGTTTCTATTATTAATGAGTTTTGAGTTGCTACTTGCTATAAAGGGTCTAACTTGGCAAATTGTATTTCATGTTATACATATATATATATATATATATTTATATGTATATATATATATATATATGAGTTGTTTCAACTGTAGTTGAAATAGTTGTGTAATCTGTGCCATTGTTTTATTGTCCCACACAGGGACTACGACATTTTTTGGAATTGGGAATCTTTGAGTAGTGCTTAAACCTGAAGTTTTATTGGATGAGGGGAGGCAAGATGGTGGCTGAGTCGTGGTTTGGTGGTTCACGGTTGAATTCAAGGAACAATAGTAATTTGGATATAACTGGCAAGATGCTTGGAATCTTGGTATTCGAAGTTGCTAGTTTGATGTCTAAGGTGGTGAATTTATGGCATTCTTTGGATGATAGGCAGATCTTCAAGTTGAGGAAAGAAATGGCTAACTCACTTGGTATTCGAACGCTTGTCTCCAACGATGAAAATTACCTTATGGATCTTGCTTTGAACGAGGTAATTGAGAATTTTGGCAATCTGGCAGCATCTGTGGCCAGGCTTGGGAAGAAATGCAATAACCCCGTATATCACCGTTTCGAATATTTCATAAGAGATCCGATTTTGAACAGTTTTGAGTGGCTCGGGTGGGAATATCGCTTGAAGAAGATGGAGAGGAAAGTGCAGAAGATGGAGAGGCTTGTTTTGGTTACGATGCGGTTGACTCGAGAGTTGGAAGTGCTGGCAGAACATGAGCGGACTCTTAGAAGGATTCGGAGAAACTCGGAGGGGGATGGGATGAAAGCAGTCGAGTGGCAAAAGAAGGTAATGTTGCAGCGTCAGGAAGTGAAAAATCTACGTGACATGTCTCCGTGGGTTCGGACATATGATTATGCTGTCCGGATTTTGTTGAGATCACTTTTGACAATACTTGAGAAGATAAAATATGTGTTTAGAACCCACCAAATGGTATCTTTTAGTAGTGGCTCTGTTTCCCGCTGCAATTCGTTTTCCACTCTAATGTCTTCCTTACATCCTTCTGATAATAATCTATGCGGTTTCAACTCTGAACCTCTTGGCCAGTCATTTTCAAAGTCAGTGCAGATCAGTGGCCAGCGTCTACACTCTCATCATCAGTCAACTGCCTTGCACGGCAAGCACCCACATCTGAAAACCAAACAGTCCGGTCATGTTGGAATTGGTCCTTTCAAAAGATGCGTGTCAGTTGGAAGTAATTCTCAGATTTTAAACAGCCGCAAGCCGATTGGCACTGGATCTTTCAGGTTCACTGGTGCTTACAATGTAAACATGGACAAGCTAAACTATTCAAAGATGGGGTCGTTGTCTTGCACTGATAAAATTTATTCTAAATTATGCGTCTTCAATACCAAGCGCTTGTTGGATGCTCCTACATCGACACTTGGTGATGCTGCATTATCTCTCCACTATGCGAACATCATTATCTTGATAGAGAAACTAGTTTCAGCACCTCACATGATCTGCCTCGATGCAAGAGATGAGCTCTACAATATGTTACCTGCATGTATAAGAAATGCTCTGCGCCTTAAACTAAAGTCCAATGCAAAGACTTTGGCTTCATCAATCCGTAGTGCTTCCCATGCAGCAGAACTGAGAATGGCATTAGTGCGGATATTGGAATGGTTGGCTCCTCTTGCTCACAACATGATTAGGTGGCAGTCAGACCACAATTTCGAGGAACAGCGCAAGGTTTCCCAATCTGATGTACTTTTGGTACAGACGCTACACTTTGCAAATCGTGCAAAAACAGAAGCAGCTATTATTGAGCTTCTTCTGGGCCTTAATTATGTCTGTAGGATCGGGAGAACACGGAATAGACTAGCTTTATGAGACTCTACCGGTACTGGCTGTACACGATTTTTGCTCAAATGGGATGACATAAGAAAACAATCAACTTTCTGAAACAATGCTGAATTCTTCCATTAGGCTTCTTTCAGATGTCCCGAACACAGAAGAAATCATTTCCAATTTTGAGGTACTCTGTTGATTATTAGATCAAACTCACTGTATCCTGTTTGCAACAAGTCTATGTCAATGTACTTTTTCATTTGCAAGTTACGGATATCTTTTATTTGTTTATATAGTTTATGAATTTGGGTTGCTAGCCGTTTGTAACAAACATTATTCATAGAAATATTAACATCACTTGCGCATTACATGATTAATACGACGCATTCATCTATTAATGCTCATGATCATCTTGCATCCAAGACTCGCTTCTTCGGTATTGCTTCCAAGGGTATGAGCTTTCTAGTTGTTATCCCTACCCTTTCATTCATGTCAATCGTTTCGGGACATATGTTGTTCCCGAGCTCCCAGTCAAAGGAATGTAGCAAGGTAGCCAGACCAAGATGAACCACCTTGTGAGCTAATGAGATGCCTAGACAAATTCGTCTCCCTGATCCAAAAGGTAACAACTCGAAATTCTGCCCCTTGTAGTCTATTTTCGACCCTAAAAATCGTTCGGGTTTGAAAGCCAGGGGATCCTCCCATGTTTCTGGGTCTCTTCCAATTGCCAATACGTTGACAAAAATCTGTGTCTCTTTGGGTATGAAATACTCCATGTAGTCGGTATCTTGCATGGCATTTCTAGGAAGGAGTAAAGGAATCACAGGGTGTAACCTTAGCGTTTCTTTTATCACTGCTTGTAAGTATGGCAGATTATCGATATCACTCTCTTCAACCTTCCTTTGTGGTCCGATAACTCGATTTATCTCTTCTTTCACCTTTTTCATCGAGTCAGGTTTACGGAGCAACTCTGCCATCGCCCATTCGATGGTGCTGCTTCTTGTTTCTGAGCCGGCAAAAAACATTTCCTACACAACAATAATGCACATTACACAAATATATATATATATATATATTTATTTATATGCAAGAATCATGATGGAACTACGGTAGGTCTAGGCCAAGTTACTACAGTTCTTCATTTTATTTGGAGCACCTTCGTCCAAAGTCCCCAAATAAATGAAAAACTTAGAAAAATTAAATATACTTATGTCAGTTTTACCAGTATGATTATGATAACAATCTGATTCGATATTGAGCCAGGCCCTTGTTTTCCTTCACTTGTATGCTCCAGTAATACATCTAACAAGTCCTTGGTTTCCTGTTCCTCAGCGAGCTTCAGCTCATCGACCCTCTCTTTCACAAAGTTGCTCACAATTTCCAGGGCTCGCCCCATGTCCCGCACCATGTTCCTCTTAATTCCCTGGGGATCCAACCATTTTGGCACAGGTAGGAAATCGGCCAAGTTTGGCTTCCCGGCCCAAACTATCACATCATTCATGGCGTCAAAGAACTCTTTCCCATCCTTGGATCCCGAGTTTAAAAGATCCCTTGACAAAACCAGGTTGCCTACAAGGTTAAACGACATGAGGAAAAGAAAGCGAGCCAAATTTACCTTACCTTCTTCCCCCCGTTCTTGCGCCGCTGCCGCGTCTTCCTCGATGTATCGTATCATGTCATCGATGCACTTTCTTCGGAGACAAGCTACCTCGTTGGTTTGTCGGTTCATCAGGAGCTCCGTTGAGCAAATGCGGCGACGCATGCGCCAATGCTTGCCGTATCTGCCAAATGCAATCGTTCCCTGATAGTAATTATGAGCAGTAAGCACAGTGGGACATTTACGATCGCAGAAATCGTGGTCATGTTTCTTGAAGAATTCGGAGGCTGCCATTGCAGATTGTACCACCAAAGTGTTGACTGACCCAAGCTTCAACCCAAGCACTGGTCCATACTTAGGCTTGAGCTTGTGTAGGGTGCTCCAAGGTCGAAAAAGTTGCCTAATATTGGCCACCCTGGAGGTCCTCTGGTCCTGGTGGTTGAAGATTTTTAAGTTTCCGAGACTGTTTTCCCCGTGAGAGCTGAATTAAAGCTGAAAACGAGAAAAGAATCAAACATAGAAGCAGAATACTGGTGATTTCCATTTCCTGGGTGGAAAGGTCTGTTTCCTGCTACACCTTTTTTCAAATTAAATTATACATAGCAATTGAGATTTGAGATGAGATCAACTTACTTTATAAATAAACGTGGGTGGTCTTGAACTATGTGAAAACTAAGAGATTCGGCATGTTATGGGTAGTCGCACCTTACGTTTATCTCCAAGGATTTTTTTAATAAAAATAATCTTAAAATATAAATTAATTACGAAAATAAGTTTGGAAAAAATTATATAAGAAATTTCTACAGTTACCGTGAAAACTAAGAGATTCGGCATGTTTGAGTTTGCTACAGATACTGTCATCCCTTTTTCAAATATTATATATGAATTTTTTAGTGCCGTCTATATTTTTTTTGAAATACCCGTAAAGAATATTGGTATTCACAGTAGAGAAATTTTTTTTTAAAGTTAATTTAAAAAAATATTCGTAATTTCGAATATACCCAGAAGAGAATAAAAAAAGTCATTTTTATGATTGTTACCCATGTGTAAGGCGGGGGTAATTTACCAAAAAAAGCTTTAAAAATTCAAAAATTACAGAAATGGGTCAGTTTGTAGAAAATTTACGGGAAAGGGTCATTTCTAAAAGCGCGTTCACGTCGCCGCGCTTTTGGGATAAAGATTAGCGCCCCGAGGATGCGTTTTGTCCACCTCGACAAAAAGCAGCCACGTGGACGCGCTTTTTGCCGAGGTGGACAAAAACGCCCCCGGGCGCCGCTTAGTCTTATCTCAAAACGCTACCGACGAGCGCGCTTTTGGGGCTCATTCTATGAAATTATTTTGAAGTTTTTGGCCCAATAGTCTCCGCAAAATAATTTTGAGGAGACGTTTCGAACAAACGGTGGCCAAAACGCTTTTAGCGAGCGACCGTCAACATGCGTGCTAAAAAGCGCTCCCACGTGGACTCACTTTTGCTACATGAGTCTCGGCAAAATAATTTTGAGAGACGCTTCGAACAAACAAAGTGGCAAAAACTTCTAGCGAGGTATCTTGTCAAGATGCGTCTTAAAAGCGCCCCACGTGGGACGCTTTTGCTACGATGAGTCTCCGTAAAATAATTTTGAGGAGACGTTTCTAAACAAATACATAAAAACGCGCCCAAATAGGTGCACTGTCAAGATAGCGATCAAAAGCGCTCCGTGGACGCGCTTTGCTCTGATGAGTCTCCCGTAAAATTAGGCTATAAATCACGGTCAAATTTCATTCGAGGTTGCATAAGGAAATTGAAGCAAAAGAAAAAAATTAAAATGAGTGAACGATATTAATCTTTGTTATTTACTACGACGGTAAAGTTCGTGACACCAAAATGGCATTATTTTCTTATCGAAAACACAAATACGATCGAGTTTTAATCAGAACATCGATTTAGTAGAACTTCGCAAAAAAATTAGGCGTAAAATATTCGAAACAACGCCAATGAAAGTTCAGTGTATTAAGTATAAATTTTGCGTCTCAGTTGATCCGGTGAGATATGAGTCGTTCGACATCAAAGGTGCTCGGAGCTTTGAGGCAATGGTGGAGACTCATCTTGCCAGTGGATCACCCTATATCGAGGTATATGTAGGATTTTCATCTCCAAGTGATCTTTGCGCGACCTCGACATCTACTGTCGTTCGAGGAGAATACACGACTCCAAGTCGGCACTCTTTAAGTGGGAGGCAAAATACAGAAGTACCCATGTGTGGTAGTAGTATGGAAAACATAACCCCTGCACGGCACTCGGTTGGTGGATGGGACATGCATATCCGTCATTCGACGTCCGATGATAGAAATACGTATTGGGGGATGTCGTTAACTTCTAGTAGTTGGCAATCCACATACGATTGGAATCTTTACGAAAGATGTTTAAGGAGGGATGATGTACTCCCGATGACATCCATCGGCGAGGGGCCCTCGTTTGTTGCGAGTTATTGAGGTCGGACGATGAATCGATGTGGATCCACCTCGAAGGCGTGGCTCGACGGTGCGAAGTTGGATTATTTTTGAACCGAGCCCGCTCCAATTGTACCAAGACGTTGAGGTGGTTGATTAAGAAGAAGAAGATCCGCTATTCAGCGTTTCGCCTCCAACCCACATGCATAATGTCGATCTATCTCAAGATGATGCATTGAGTTTCTGAACTACCACACCGGATGCGTGACTGTACAAATTTTTCGTTGATTCGGACCAATTAGAAGTGGGTAACCATTTTCCAACAAGAATACTTTTCTTGTTTGTATTGAAATAGTACAGCATTAAGAACGGGGTTAACTACAAGGTGGTTAAATCAAAGCTCGATAAGTTCGATGCGAAGTGTACAGTGCAAGATGGCACATATTCATGGAAAATCATGGCGTCGTTGAGGAAAAGGACAGGGTTGTGGGAGATAAAAAAGTACAATGGTCCACATACATGTCTTGTTTGGTACAATACCACTATGTGTTCAATGATTTTGAATAACAAGAATAATATATAATGTTGCATTGTTTAACGATTCGCTTATGGTGTAACACAAGATTATCCAAGATGGATTCGGACATGTTGGTTGAACTAATAATGCCGACGGTGAAGGTCGATCCCAAGACTACGGTTTACTTTAATTGGCGTGATTCGTAGCCAATTGAGGTACACCCTCTTATAGAAAGGCTTGATAGCCAAGCGTATATTAGAAAAGTTACGATGGGTGGGACACTTCATATAATGAAGTGTGGCGGTAGTGTCAGTCTTTGAGAGATATGTCCCAGCAAAGACGACAGACCTTAAAACCGAACTCGTACTACAACGATCGCTCGCTTCTGTGGATGCGTAGTGTTCAAGCGTTTGTTCGGACATTTAAGCAATGCCGAGATGCCTTTAAATACTGCAAGCCATTGGTCCAATTTGACGGTACCTTTATGTATGGTAGATATACGCATCGTCTATTGCTAGCTGTAGCACAAGACGGCTGTGGAAGAATCCTTTCGATTGCGTTCGCGATAACACCAGGGGAGTCAGCTGATGACTGGGACTTCTTCCTATCTAGGTTAAGGAGGCATGTTTGCCCTCAACCTGACATATGCGTTATATCAGATCGGGGCCCTGGAATACTTGCGGCAATAGAACGCCAGGGAAGTATTTGGCATCGCACACACCATCGATATTACCTGAGGCATGTTTCATCCAACTACTATACGCAACATTGATCTAAAAGACAGAAACGGCAAGTGACCGATATGGATATGAAATGTCTATTGATATAATTTCGTTTGTAATATTTAATTTATTCTCAATTGAAGAGTGGTATGTAATATTCGCTATCAACGTATATTGACAGGGTATGAGATCAATAAAGACCGTTTTCACGAGATCTTTGGACGCTTTACGCCGATAACGCCGAAGGCGCAAACTACCTGTGCAATATTCCTTTCGAACAGTGGACACAAGCATATGACGGTGGCTCACGATATGGGCATATGACCATAAACCGGCCGAATGCATAAATTCATTCGAAAGGAACCCATCATCTGCCGATTACATCGGCCATGCGAGACATATTTTCGATTAGCGGTACTATTTTCGAAGAGAGCAATGAGTTATAGAGGCGATGCAAGGAGGCCATGTATGGAGCCCGAAAGTATTGCAAGAAATAAACCGTGGGAAGGCACGGTCGAACACCATGCACACAGTGTGTCACGATCGCGATAACCTATGGTTTCGTGTCACGGAGTTTGACAGACCGAACCAAGGTATTGTTGGCGGCCATTATCGTGTACATTTGACAAATAGGACCTGCGATTGTGGGATATTTGATGCACTTCGTTACCCATGCGCCCCATATAATTGCGGCTTGTCAGAATCTCCGTCTTGATCCAATGAGATATGTCGACGAAGTGTATAAATTAGAAAACATGTACAACGTGTGGAGACACGTATTCCACCATCCAGATGAACGTAAGTGGCCATCAGTGTCGCTTACCATCAGATAAGTTTGTTGCGGATAGACAATTGAGGCGAAACCAAAAGGTCGACCTTGCTCGACTAGAATACGCAACAATATGGATATCAGAAACAAGCAACCAAAGTCTACATGCAGATGGTGTAGGAACCCGGCCATACATCTCGCTCGTGTCCAAATCGGAATAGTTGACCGCGTTCTTAGGTCTTTTGTCTCATGGCGACTATGTAATATCTATTTTTTGGAGGAAAACGTGAACTTAATTACAAAAAAAAAATAAACCAATTCTATTCATCAAAGTTATTAAAATTAAATAAATTAAAAAATTAAATTACAAAAAAAGCAAACTCAAATTTTATTAAATATATTACAACTTAATTACAAAAAAAAAAACCAAACCTATTTTGTCAAAGTTATTAAAATTAAATAAATTAAAAAATTAAATTACAATAAAAAAGTAAACTCAAATTTTGTTAAATATATTACAACTTAATTACAAAAAAAATAAACCAATTCTATTTTCTCAAAGTTATTAAAATTAAATAAATTCAAAAATTAAATTACAATTAAAAAAGCAAACTCAAATTTTATTAAATACATTACAACTTAATTACAAAAAAAAATAAACCAATTCTATTTTGTCAAAGTTATTAAAATTAAATAAATTAAAAAATTAAATTACAAAAAAAACTCAAATTTTATTAAATATATTACAACTTAATTATAAAAAATTAAACCTTAATTACAAAAAAAATTAAACTCAAATTATAAATTAATTTACAATTACTCAAATTAGGGGGTTTAGGGTTTAGTGCTGATGCCGATGGGAACTAGTGCCACACGGGGGCGGTCGACAGTTACGCGCTGGATTCCTCCTTCTTTTGGCTTCCGGCGGGGGTCGTGGAACCTCGGGCAGGGAATCGAGTTCCGCCGGCAGTGGGTCTGGTTCTGGATGTTGCGATGGTGACCCACTCTAATAAAATAATGACCCCGGAGGTGTTTGCATAAACCACGGCGGGGGTGACTGCATCCCGAACGGAGAAGGAGCCTGGCAGAAAGAAGTGCTCCCCGACGGCGCCTCCTTTGAACCCACATGCGATGTCGGCCTCACTATCACCGGCCGAAAGTAGTCGAACGGACTCGAACCCGCCATGCACTCCAACCAGGCTAGGACTAGAAATCAAACATATATGGGTCGAGGAGGATACATATAAGGGAAGGGTACTTTGGCATGAAGCAGTAGAATCTGCGATATCGGTGTTGTCAATTTGAATCGATGGGCCCGGAGACCGTAGGCACCTTGTTCGGGGCCGGATCGTAATCAAGACCGATGATGGCCCCGCTCATCACCCCTTCTCCTTGATTTAAAGGGCCCAACGTTCTCTTCGCTCATGGTTACCGCCTCTCTTCTTCCGACAACAGATCACGACTTGCCATGGATCTAAACCATGGCATGTACTCCGACATGCACGCTAATTCCTAATGACTATCGGTTCGGTCGTATATAGTCATACCGGTTCTCCCACGTCTCGATATAACTCGACCAAAATCTTGGCCAATTCGTAATGCGGTGCCAGAAGTCCACTTTGTGCTCATCATCGAGCACCTCTGGTGACACGGGGATCGGTTATCCGAATCAAATTGCCGCTGAACCAGATCGGCCTGGTGCATCTCCACAGTCGCGTAGGTGATCAATGAGACCTTTACGTGCCAACCGCTTGATTTTGGAGGAACTCCTCCAAATTCTTCTAATTTCCGGATCGTTATGCGGTGTCCATTGAAACTATATTAACATTACCAAAATATTAGTTATATACCTAATATTAGACACTACATACTGAAATACTAAATTATAATAACAAAATTGAAACTTACTTGTGATTCCGACCTTTGGTCCAATAGGAGCCGTATATCCTCAAGCGAGTTAGGTATTTCAACATGACTCTCCGAATGGTTCCACCTAATTAAATAAACTTTTAGCATGCAATTATACTATAAATCTACGAAATAATTGTAAAATATAATATTAAATTTACCTCGTTATCAGTGGGAATGAATATGGGTGGTCGAGTCGAGGGCGTAAAAATGGAAATCGAAACCATGCCCATGATCGCAGAATGATAGGTAACCTCCGATTTTTGCTTTACTCGATCGCGTCTTCAAGACATCTTCCGTACAACCTCGACAAAGACGGCAGACCCTAACTCAATTCACCACCGCCTCGAAATCAACAAGTTTGAGAGCCGTCTCGGTGGACGAGGTTTTTAGAGACGTCCCGCATCGATAGCCTACGATTATTTGAAGAATGTATGCCCGAGCATACCAGTATTCTTTCTACTTGGCCGAACCTCGTTCGCTTTGGGATTACTTCGTAACCGTGCCATATCGATCCGAGCTCCTCGAATTCTATCCTAATGGCACCCGAAGCTCGTAGCATACGGCCATCCAATCGGTAGATGTTACGGACCGGTGACTACCAACCCGCCCACCGGTAATCCCAATCGCAATTGCACATCTTCTAGAGTGATGGTACACTCTCGCATGGAAGATGGAAAGTGTGGGTCTCGTGTCTCCACCTCTCAATCAACGCTACCGATCAAAGGTGGCTCCAACTTGAACCCCTACCTATCGTGGGCCACGTGCAAAAACCCGCTTCCGTAGGTAATTCTCGATCAAGGCGATGGGGACCATGCATGTTATGAATATAACATTCCAACACCCGATCTATGACTATTTAAAAATTATAAAATTAACAATTAATTAAAATTGCATAATTGAAAAAAATAAATTATATTGAAAATTAAAATTCAAACTTACCATTTTCAATTGCTCGATTGAAAATGTGCTTGTCGTCTAGGCGACGTAATTCCCCGGCCATTGTAATCCGATAAAAAATTTTAAAATTTTCCAAAAAAGATATATTAAAAAAATAAAAAGGGCTTTTTCGTAAATAGTAATGGACTATTTTTGAAATTTGAGAGTAAATTTCAAGGACCTTGAGAGAAAATTGAGAGAAAATTGAGAGAATATTGAGAAAGGATTGAAATGTGAAAAAAATAAAGGGTGAGAGGGCTTTTATACTTTTTTTTCTCGACTGTTAGGGAGCCAACGGTCAAAAAATATGACCGAATTCTTGCTAAAGCGGCATACTGGGGACTCGTTTTGTCCACCTCAGCAAAAGCGTCACGTAGGCGTGCTTTTTGTGAGGTGGACAAAACGCGTCCCCAGTGGCGCTTTAGTCCTTTATCCCCCAAAAACGCGCTGACGTGGACCCGTTTTTGGGGGAAATGGCTCTTTCCCGTAAATTTTCTACAAACTGGCCCATTTTCGTAATTTTTGAATTTTTAGGGCTTTTTTTGGTAAATTGCCCATATGAGAGACTTAATTTAGCATCATTATTATTCATATTGTGATTTGTTTTATCGTAATATACATATGGTAGATTTATAATTGTCACGTTATTTTTGAATCTCGTCGTTGGCATGATAGTTAGTGTGTTCATCATCTCAGGTATGATTTAGATTTGAGTCGCACTAATTATGTAACTGTTAGAGTTTTGTCCTCTTTTTGTAATTTAAAAAAAAAGGAAAGTAGGGACATTAAAAATAAATGGCAATGTGTTATTATTAATTTCGTGATGGTTTGAATTTGGTTACTCTTTCCGGTTTCTATGATCCAAAATTCGTCTAACCCACCAACGACAATGTCGTTTAAAATTATAGTGTATCATGTATTTATTCCTCTCATCTTTTTTGGTTTCTAGCAAAATTATTTTATTGAATTATCTTTTCATCGTAATACAAGTTTTAGGTTGAAATTTTTTGGATAATCTCTTAGTTTTAAATTTAATTTTTTTTAAAGAAAGAAATTAGAAGCTGATTTAGAATGGGATCAAAACAATAAAAAATTATATAAAAAAATTTTAAATTTTAAAAAAATTTTTTTCCAAAAAATTTATTTTTTTTAAAAAAATTTTTTATAAAATTTAAAAATAACACTAAAAATAAAATTTTTAACAAATTTTAAAAATAAAATTTAATCAAAAAAATTGATTTTAAATTAATTAATATCTAGTAACTTTGTTTTTAAATCAAAATTTAATTAAAATTTTAATAAATTAATTTATTTTAAAAAAAAATGTAACTTCAACCTTTTGAACCATTTAAAAATAAATAATAATATTATATTTAAATAATTTAAAAAATAACTAAATTTAAATTATTTAATAAAATTTTTTAAATTTAATTTATTTTTAAATAAAAAATTATTTTAATATAAAAATTTATTAAATTTTTTATAAATTAAATTTTAAAAATAACTTATTTAATAAAATATAAATTTTTTTACTTTATATAAAATTTAAGGATGGTTTATTTTTAATTAAAACGTAAATCCACTTTAAATCCATAATTTACTAATTTAAATTTTCTACCTTAAAACCATAGGTTATTTTTAAATTTTTGTCTAAAATTACAAACATGAATTTGTTAATTAAAAGATTAGGTTAATTTGGATATTTCCACCGGATTTTATTTTAAAGACCTTCTTTTTTATAAAAATTAATATTTCATTTAAAATCATTTTTAAATAAAAATTTCCCAACCACTCAAATCCTCCCGGTTTTCGTTAAATTATTATAATAAAAGATCCAAGACCCAATATCTTAACCCCCTAATGTCTTTCCTTAACAATTTTTACCTTATCTAAGGTTTAAAACTGTTCCTTTTTAAAATTTTTTTTAAATTTTAAAAATTCCTTTTTAAATTCCGGTTTTTTTTTATTTCCCAAGAAAAATAAAATAAAACTTTACTTCCTAATCTACTCGGGTTGAAACAAAGGTTACTTTAATTTTAATTTGGGTTTATTTGACAAAAAATTAAATTTAAAAATTTTTTTTAATTATTTCTATTGTTAAAATAATTTAAATTATAATTTTGTTTCTAAGTTTCAATGTTTCAACCATTACATAAAACCTTAAAATTTAATTGAAAATTAAAAGATTCATTTTTTTTGGAAACTTGTTTCTTAATCTTTCACATTTTTCTTTCGGATTGATTTTTGTTTTAAGTTTTCGGGTTTAAGTTTTTTTTTCTTAAGTTTTTTTTGGATTAATTTTTTCCAAAAAAAATAAGTTTTTATTTTGGTAAATTTTTTTTTGGGGGGTAGGTTGATGTCTGTAGTGACCAATTTGGAAAAATAAAATTTTAATTTAGGTTAAATTTTTTTTTTTTGGGTTATGTTTTTTGTGTACGAGGGAAATGGAAATTAAGGTTTTAATTTTTAAAATTTCATGAATTGTTATTTCTTTTTAAAATAAATTGTTTTTTTTTGAAAAATTTTGTTTTGTAATTTTGTTACAAGGTATTTTAATTTTTTATTTTTCGTTTGGTTTTTAACTTGGTAGTGCAAATTTTAGAAAAGTAAACTTTTATTTTTTGTATTTTTTAGATAATTAAAAGTTTTTTAATTGGATTGGGACTATTCAATTTTATTTGTAAATTTAAGACCTTTTTATTTCAATTTATCTAACTCAATTTTTAATTGAAAAAATTTATTGCTTTTTTATTTTTGGATTTTTTAATTGGGTGAAATTATAGCTTTTTGGTATTTTTAAGAAATTTAATAAAACTTTTTTATTAGGGAAAGGCCTTAATTCTTTATTTTGGGTGAATTAACTTTTGAAGAATAGACCTTCCAAAGGTTTTTATTTTTTCATAACTGTTTTTGGGATACCAATTGTTGCTGGTTTGAAGGTGTAGGTCCTTTTAAATTAAATTTGAACTTCGTAGTTGGTTTTGATTGGTTTGATTAATTGAAACTTACTTATTTTAAAAGGTGGGTTTAAATTGTATTTTGAGGCTCATTTGGAAGGTAAAGAACATTAAATTAAGGTGATCCTTTAAAGTTTGGTAATTGTAATCGAAGAATTAACAACAATTCCGCAATTTTGAGTTCTCCTCAATCTCTCGCGATACCTTGTATGAAATTTGTATCCGTTGATGAGGAAGCCACTATATCTTTTAACTATTCTGTTTGGACCTTGTGAAAGTTATTTAACGTCGTCATTTACTTCATTCCGACTCCAAACCTATTCACCAAAAGTAAATCGAGTAATTATGAATATTATTAGAAAATATTGTTACTTGTCAATGAAAATTTAAATTGCATACCATTTGGCTTAACCATTCATGGAATGATTCTGCGAACAACTTATTAATTTCGTCGATTTAATCTTGAGATCGTGAACGAGCTCTCAATATTTGTTTGTACCGACTACGGAAAAAAAGGTTTGACTTTGTTAGAAGACAAACAAATCATAATTGATGAGTATTTATCAAATTGTAGAACGATTCAAATTGAGCCATTGAATCGTGATGAAAAGAACGATCGATGTGCTTGGACCCACGATCTATCGTCTAATTCGTAATTTCGATCTGCCGATCGGTTCTCCAAACTTTGAAATAAATAAGTTTCACCAAATTATGATCCGTGAGCCCAAAGATTTCTACTTGGTCTGTTTCATTCTTGTTTCAACATCTTCCAAATACCTCAACGTAAAGTCATACATTCCTCCGCCAAGTATCCTCGGCAATTGATCCTTCCGGATAACGCTTATTGCGGCGAAGATGACTTCAATTTGGAAAGGAACCTAAACACGATATACAACATTATCAAAAGTTGGAAATAAAGGCATTTAGATGAATGAAGGAATATTTTGCAAATAAAGTAAGACCTTTCAATGGGATACATCCATCGATAGAAAACGGGTCCACCAAGAATTGCTTCACGCGGGAGATGAATTAACAAGTGCACCATGATAGTGAAGAAGGAAGGCGGGAATATCTTCTCCAGATTGCATAAAGTTAATGCGGCTCGATCTTGCAGTCTCTCAAGTTCTTCAACATTCAAAACTTTACCACAAATGACTTTCATTATATTTTTGATTCAATTACAGGAGCCGTCACCTTTTTCGACATACAACACCGCAAAGCAACTGGCAGTAAGTCTTGCATCAATATGTGATAGTCATGCGATTTTAAGCCATATAATCTTCGATCCTTAAGACTCACACATCGCGATATATTTGATGCATACGCATCCGGGACCTTTATATCCTTCAACACCGTACAGAATACTTCTTTCTCCGTCTTCGACATTGAAAAAATAGCAGGCGGTAATCGATATTTCATATTCTAAGTGCTCGAGGACGAAGCTCACGCCAATTCCATGTGGACTAAATCAAGTCTACTCAAGATTATCTTCGATTTTCCATCGACATTCAAAATAGTCCCAATGATGTTCTCGCAGACATTTTCTCTATATGCATGACATCAAGGTTATGGCGTAAAAGTCGATGCTCCTAATAAGGCAACTCGAAAAAAATACTTTTTTCCACAAGTCACCTCATTAGATCATCCTCTTCATCGATTCATCATCGATTCATCCCTAGATCCTCTTTTTCTATGCGGGTTTGCTTGTTGATTCATCTTCCCATAAATGAAATTCATATCTTTCAACATTAACAATATTTCGGATCCACCGTCTCGCTGGCTGAGAGTGATCTAAACTCTTCAAGACCATCAAATTGAAAGCACTCGAAATCTAAATGTATGATTTTCCCAGAACCACCGACGATGCCCCATGTAAGAAAACTTCTTCCCATTATATAACCATTATGAACATGTCTCACAAGAAGACAACACGGACAAGCATAACGCCCCTGGTACTCCAACCGATAAATTAGCATAAGCCGGAAAGTCGTTAATAGTCCACATTAATGCCGCACGAATTAAAGTTCTCTTTTCTCATTGCATCGAATGTCCGAACACCAACCCATAGTTGTTTTAACTCGTCAACAAGTGGTCGCAAATAGACGTCAATATCATTCCCTACTCTTTCTCTCCGTGTATAATCATAGACAAGATAAAAGAAGATTGTTTCATGCAAACCCATGGAGGCAAATTGTAGGAACAAGCACCACGTGCCAAGCATCAGACGTTGTGCTCATAAGTTTGTAAGGGTTAAATCTATCGGATGCTAGCCCAAGCCTCACACCGCGAGGATCGTTGCAAAGCTTGGAAATTTAGAGTCAAAACATTTCCAAGCTAAAGAATCGCAGGATGCCTTAACAACCCATCATCGGTTCGTCCATCACGGTGCACGTCATTGATTCGGTTGTCTTGGACGACATGAAAAGCCGCCAGTTTGTGATAGGGAAAATATCGTAAAATCTTAATCGGCCGCTTTTTGATGGTACCATGTTCGTCCTCGTTATCTGTCCTCTCAGATTTCTATGAATCAACTGGATTGGCGCGATACATGACAAAGATGTTGGTTTATGCGGTCGCCTAATACAACATGCGATCATTTGGGCAATCGTGAATTTTATTGTATCCAAGGCCCAAATCCTTTATCAATTTCTTCATATCTTTGGAAGATCGAGGATTTTTGCAAATGGGAACATTTCTTGCAGAACTCTAACAAAGATTGTGAACGAAGTTTCGTCCACCCACCCAAACATTTCAAGTGAAAAGACGAATCTGAGAATGACGCTTGGAAAATTTTGATCCTTCATACGCTTCTTCATTCATTTCACCAAGTAACGTAGAACCCGCAGCACTTCTTCATTTGGTCGTTCATCCCAGACACTTCTTTCCCCTTCGGTGAAAGTATTTCCTCCAAAATTGTGATCATCGCTGCACCCAAGTCGTGGAAATGACCAAACCATCATTGCGCATATTAAAAGCATCCCGCAACATGTTTTCCATGTTATCGCTACTAACATTCGTTGAAAGCAGATGAGAATACCCAGATTCATCGATGAAGATGCTCCCTAGATGTAGACTCGCCATGAAAAACCATATTTTGTACCCGGACAAAACCATCAACAACTAGATGTTCGAGACCACTTCACGATAATGCCGTTAATATTGCAACACTTCTTACACGGGCAAAGAATCATATTCTCTTGGCTTGCATTTTGAAATGCTAAATTCGTAAAAGTTTCTACTCCATTTCGATAGTCGTTGCTTACCCTTGACAATTTCATCCAACTCCTATCCATTTCGTAGTTGTTGAAGTCTAAAGTTGACAATAAATTATACTACTAACTTGTTAATTAATAATTTATATAAGTAATTTATGCAATTTGATATTAAAATTAGGTAAGTTATATTCTTTAAGATCCATCGTGACGTGGCATTGTTACACCTAGGGAGGATCCGTTATATCCGGCAGGTGAGATATAAGACAACCCGTCAGTTTCCAAATTTATATACTTTGAATCTTTTCTTAAGTTTTATGTAAGTTATGAAGATTGATATTAAGGAAAATTATGTGTTATTAAATTTAATCGTCAACTTATGTAATTTATGCAATTTGATATTAAAATTAGGTAAGTTAAGTATTCTTTAAGATCCATCGACGTGGCATTGTTACACCTAGGAGGATCCGTTATATCCGACAATGAGATATAAGGCAACCCGTCAGTTTCCAAATTTATATACTTTGAATCTTTTCTTAAGTTTTATGTAAGTTATGAAGTTTGATATTAAGGAAAATTATGTAAGTTATTAAATTTAATCGTCAACTTATGTAATTTATGCAATTTGATATTAAAATTAGGTAAGTTATATTCTTTAAGATCCATCGACGTGGCATTGTTACACCTAGGAGGATCCGTTATATCTCGACAATGAGATATAAGGCAACCCGTCAGTTTCAAATTTATATACTTTGAATCTTTTTCTTAAGTTTTATGTAAGTTATGAAGATTGATATTAAGGAAAATTATGTAAGTTATTAAATTTAATCGTCAACTTATGTATTTTATGCAATTTGATATTAAAATTAGGTAAGTTAAGTATTCTTTAAGATCTATCGACGTGGCATTGTTACACCTGGGAGGATCCGTTATATCGACAATGAGATATAAGGCAACCCGTCAGAGTTTCAAACTTATATACTTTGAATCTTTTTCTTAAGTTTTATGTAAGTTATGAAGTTTGATATTAAGGGAAAATTATGTAAGTTATTAAATTTAATCGTCAACTTATGTATTTTATGCAATTTGATATTAAAATTAGGTAAGTTATATTCTTTAAGATCCATCGACGTGGCATTGTTACACCTAGGAGGATCCGTTATATCGATAATGAGATATAAGGCAACCCGTCGTTTTCAAATTTATATACTTTGAATCTTTTTCTAAAGTTTTATGTAAGTTTGATATTAACTTAAAATTTTAGTGGTTAAATGTTATAGGTTAGTGGTTAAAGGTTAAGGGTTGGGGTTTGGGGTTTAGTGTTAAAGATTTAAGTGTTAGGGTTAAGGTTGGGGTTAAGGGTTTAGGGTTGGGGTTTAGTGTTAAAGGTTAAGACTTAAGGGTTTAGGGTTTAGAGGTTTAAGGTTAAGGGTTAAGTGTTAAGGGTTTAGGGTTTAGGGTTTAAAGGTTAGGGGTTAGAGGTTAGGGGTTAAAGGTTTAGAGTTAAAGGTTTTAGGGTTAGGGGCTTTAGGGTTAAGGGTTTAGGGTTTAAAGGTTAAGGGTTTAGGGTTTATGGTTTAAAGGTTATGGGTTAAGGGTTAGGCGTTTAGGGTTTAGGGTTTAAGGGTTAAGGGTTTAAGGTTTAGGGTTTAGGGTTTAGGGTTTAGGGTTTAAGGTTTAGGGTTTTAGGGTTTTATGGTTTAAGGTTTAGGGTTTAGGGTTTAGGGTCTAAGGGTTTAGGTTTTAGGGTTTAAGGATTTTAGGTGTTTAAGTTTTAGGGTTTTGAATTTTAAGAAAAACTTTATGTAATTACGCTTAATTAGTTTTTGTATTGACTTATTGGTTGTTTAATTCAAGATTTGTAATTTAAGTAGCTATGTCATGTTATATTTAATTTATTGGACATCTAATAATTATTATTATCATTATTATTATCTTTATCTTTATGTTTATTATTATTATCATTATTATTATCTTTATCTTTATTATTATCTTTATTATTATTATTATTATTATTATTATTATTATTATGATTATTATTATTATAATTATTATTATTATCTTTATTATTATCTTTATCTTTATTATTATCTTTATTATTATCTTTATTATTAATATTATTATTATTATTATTATTATAATTATTAGTATTATCTTTATTATTATCTTTATCTTTATTATTATCTTTATTATTATCTTTATCTTTATTATTATCTTTATTATAATCTTTATTATTATCTTTATTATTATTATTATTATTATTATTATTATTATTATTATTATTATTATTATTATCTTTATTATTATCTTTATATTTATTATTATCTTTATCTTTATGTTTATTATTATTATCATTATTATTATTATCTTTATTATTATCTTTATCTTTATTATTATCTTTATTATTATTATATATAACAAGAATTAAATTTAATATATAACAAATTTATAACATTTTTAACAATTAAATTTTATATTGTGTTTATGTTAATCTTTATATCATTCCATACCATTAACTTAGTTAAATTAGAACCAAGTTGTTAATGTACTTGATGTATTTTTTGTTGACATTTGAGCTGATAATTCAACTTAACCAAGTGTGCAAGTTTAGTTTAGTTTAGTTTCAATGTAAGTAGTGGTAATAGGTAGATGTTTAGGTGAAATTTGTTTGTTTTTTATCACCCTATTATATGTAATGGCGTTATGCCTCAATTTGAAGTTAATGAAAATACACATTTAATTTGATCAATTTGCAGCAGAAAAGGGATATATATTCACAAACTGTTTAACAACCTCCAAAGAACCAACAACATATAAATAATAATAATGATGTCATACTGTTAAGTTATTACCGCAAATTCAATCCAACAGTTCTTGGGCATGAGGTAGGAAGCAAGAATCGACATAGAAACAACATGAGATCAATTTACTTCATACAAATATATATTAAAACGATATTAAAGGAATAACTTAAGCATAAACAATTAGAAACAATAACTTACATGCAAACATATATATCATAATATATACATAGAAAAAAGGATCAATTTAAGTAACTTAAGCATTTAAATTGATAACTTAAGCATTTAAATAAAATGTAAAATTAGGTAAATAATTGAATTTACATCAACATATTTGCGATCATTACAAATTGCTACATTAAATAAACCGGCTATCATTAATATTGTTCTAGCTTTTACGATCGATTTACCAAGTCTTTAATAAAGAGGATGATATGTTATTCGGACTCAAAGCCTTGAATAAGTGGCGATGATCGGTCATAAATATACCGGCGAGAAAGCATTGCAACAACTCGATCTAGAAAGCAAAGGCAATGCTTTAGCGAGTAAAACTTAATTGCTTAGAACCTAGCCAATGTTACTCCAAAGAAATTGATTTTATTTGCAAATATCTGCTGATTTTGTCCAAGTAGGTCGGTACTAAGCAAACCTTATATATTCCAAGAGGATTAAAAGCCATCTTATAAGGCAAAATCATAACAAATACACTGTTGTCCGAGGACTGTGATCTGAACTCTAAATGGATAGTGAATTCCAAATTTGACACCACACAATAAAACCACCTATAGCAAATGTCTATAAGTTTTTAATTTTATTCATAGATTCTTTTTCTTTCTCTAATTAGCAAATAGTAGAAGAAGAAAATGCATAAGGGATGAATGATTGCAAGTAGACAGACAATATAAGGAGGATACGCAAGAACTATCCGAATCTGGTGATTAAAATGTATATTTACAAACAAACAAAAGGATGATTGCAAGTGTAAAAGTTTGGGACATGTAGACTTGTACCAAGTTATTTGTTCTAATAACTTTTTCTAGACAGTGAAAAGGCTTTCCATTGTTTTCTAATGTAAAAATAGGTTTTGAATGATTAAACCGAAAACATGTTAAAGAGAGGGAAAATAATGGAATATGAACAACAAAAGTCGTTCTCACTTCTCGAAGCAAAAGGGTTATGGAGAATAGTTTCCTTGAGATTATTTTAACAAATAATGAACCACACAATGTTCGAAATCGAAAATAGCAAACTAGAGGAGGAATCTTGATAAATATCATTCATCAAATAATCAATGCTTCATTTAAAGAGATTGGGAATCTATTAAAAGACACTTGAACGCTCATACCTCCTCAACGATCCTATAAACTTCCACAATCGAACTCCCATGTCATTGTTGATGTGATATGGGTTCCCATCATTGAAAAGAGAAAACAACCTTTATCAACCTTTGAAACAATCAACCAAGATACAAAAAATCGGAGAATATACATTTAGCTAATTATAACAAAAACTTCCTATGAATTATGGAAACAATAAACTTGACAAAATATCTGCTGATGATGTTAGCAGGTTGAATTATGGAAACGATTTACCTTCTGACGATTTACCTGCTGATGATGGCTTCGTTCAGATTGTCTCACACTAACATTGCGTATTCACCGTGGTTAAGTTGAGGAGGCAAGGGAGAAAGAGAGGTAAAGCTTGAAGGCGAAGGGGCGTTGGTGGCGGACGAAGAGAGGTGGAGCCGTGGAGGACGAACAGACTAAAACGGCGAGGATTTCAAAGACTTTAGGGAGAAATCAAGGAGAAATCAAAGAAACAAAACCTTTAGACTTTAGGGATTTCAAAGAAGGGGAAATTTTTTCGCAGAGAAATGATGGGGAAGGAAAGAAAGTCAATCGGGTTTAAGGGTTGGGGGAAATGGATGAGAGCAAAACGGCGACGTTTACACAAAAAAATACAAGCTTTGCGGCGTTTTAAAAATAAACGCCACTAAAAAATGGGAAACTACATCGTTTTTGATTAAAATTACATACATATGCTTGCGGCGTTTTTGGAAAGCGCCGCTATATCCCACTTATTGCGGCGTTTTCAAAATAAACGCCACTAAAAAATGGGAAACTACATCGTTTTAATTAAAATTACATACATATATTTGCGGCGTTTTTTAAAAGCGCCGCTATATCCCAACTTATTGTGGCGTTTTATGAATAAACGCCACTAAAAAATGGAAAACTACGTCGTTTTAATTAATATTACATACACATACTTGCGGCACTTTGCAGAAGCGCCGCTATATACCAACTTATTGCGGCGTTTTCAAGATAAGCGCCACTAAAATATTGAAAACTACGTCGTTTTAAATAAAAATACATAAACATATTTTATGCGTTTTTTCCAAAACGCCACTATTCTCAATTTTCATTTTTTTATTTTCACTTATTTTTATTTTCACATATTTTTACTTATATTATCATTTTTTATTTTTAATTTTAAATATTAAACTTTTAAAAAATTTTCAAATTTTTCAAGATTTTATAATTTTAAACTTTTTAACAAAACTATATTTATCTTATTATATATACATGTAATATCCTCTATCTTATTTCAACCTATATTTTGAGTAAGAAATATTACATTTAAATACAACCATCGTTTAATTTAAATATTTATTTAAACACTTCATTTTAACATATTAATTTAAGCTTATTTGAAGTTTTTCAAATCATTTCTATACTTTCTTCTAGGTTTACAAATATTGGTAGGGTTTTAATTTGGATCAAAATAGAGTTTACAAATTGAATTCAAGTCGCCAATGTTAGTGTAGTACAAAACATATATTTTAATATTAACCATAAATCCTCGTGAGAGATTTTGGTTTGGATTTTGGGCCCTAAACCCTAAACCCTAAATCCTAAACTCCTAAACTTGAACCATAAACCCTCTAAAATCAAAAACCTAACACATCAACCATTTCCCTAAACCCATACACTATAATCTATAAACCTTAAACCTAAAACCCCAACCCATCAACCCAATACCGCTAAACACTAACATATATATTAACCACTATACAATAAATCCAAACACATTCACTATTCTTAAACCCCAACTGCCCTTATGAGAGATTTCGCCAGGATTTTGGGTCTTATAGCTAATACCCTAAAACCCTACACACCCTACACCCTAAACCCTAAAACCTAAACCCTAGACCCTAAACCCTTATAAACTTAAACCATAAACCCTAAACTAAAAAACCCAACACATTCACCATTCTTTCTAAACCCCTGACCCTAAACCTATAAACCCTAAATCCATAAACCCTAAACCCAAAACCCAAAACCCAAAACCATAACCCATTAACCATTTCCTCCTAAATCCTTAACCCTAGACCTTAACCCCTAACCATTAACACTTAAACCTTAATTAATACCGTAATTAAGCCTTAAACCTTAAATTATTTAGATAAGTTTTGAATATTATACAATATTTCTTTCAATATTTTAATAAATTTAAATAACATTTAAATATATATAAAGCTTATCTATTATCTTTTAAATAATGTAAAGTATACTTATAATTTGGTATAAGTACTCTTATATTCACAAATTTGGAATTTGGTCAATATGCTTTTATTTTAGGAGTTTAATCTCGTTACTTTTCTTATTTATCATTTTAGGTTCAACTATATTAACACTCATGAAACCCTAACACATGCATCCCCTAATAAACCTTACACTCTAAACTATATATATATATATATATATCAATTTAATATTTTAAATTAATATATATCTTTTACGATTATATAATAAATTATTTAATATATCATTTTAAAAATCCAAAAATTGGTAAAGAAAGGACTAATAGCGGCGTTGAAAAAGCCGCTAAAGGTCGGACTTATAGCGGCGTTTTAGGAAAGCCATTAAAGGCCGGACTTATAGCGACGTTTTAGGAAAGCGCGCTAAAGGCGGACTTATAGCGGCTTTTAGGAAAGCGCCGCTAAAAGTCGGACCTATAGCGCCTTTTAGGAAAGCGCCGCTAAAGGTCGGACTTATAGCGGTTTTTTAAAGCTACCGCTAAATGTTGACTTACTGCGTTTTGATAATAAACGCGCTATATATCATTTTTCGCGCTTGTTAAATAAACGCCGCCATTGCACATTTTTAGCGGCGGTTTTTAAACGCGCTTATGTATAATAATTGCGGCGTTTTATTTAAAACGCCACTAAAACGCCGCTAAAAGTCTTTTTGGTGTAGTGTACAATTATGAATTGAATAAATGGCACTGGTTAGATTGGGATGACTTTCCAATATTCACTTCTAACTTTCTTTGCCTCTGACGATCACATCAATGTTACCTTCCTTATTCTTCTATTTCCAACTTCCATTAAGTGCATTGGACTTCCATTTTCTTATCATTTAAGAAATTACAAAAATATTTTAGCAAAAGAAAAAAGAAGAAGCTAAATGCTAAGAAACCTATATATTATGATGAAACTGATTTTTAGCAATCACCTATTTATTACCGTGAATAAAGACGTAGTAGTTAACGATTTTAAATGAAGGTTATAAAGTCTCTGATTATCTAATCAAAATTATAATATAATTTAATTATTAAATACAATAATGATCCAAATTATTACATTTAATTTCTTATTTCAATTTTATTTTATTAAATAAATCATTTATAATCAAATTGATAATATATAAATTTTGAAATGTAAATTTTACTTATATTTTAATTTTACTTCAATTATAATTAATTCTTTAAAATTTTACTTATATCCAAATGTAAAATTATCACAATATAGACTTGTGTACCTTATACATATATATGATTATTATGTTCCCATTTAAAAGGTTTTATATAACAAAATTTAATCATTTATATAATAAGTATTTTTATATTTAATATAATATAAACTAATATATTATATTTATATTAATTATATTTTATCTACAAAGTATTATGACGAATTTATAGACAATTAAAAGAGGAAAAAATTAAATAGTGAAAATTTGAATTTACAACTAAATTATGACACAATTATATTCAATAATTTAAATAACAAATATTATTTTACACTAATTATAATAATTAAAATATTATTTAAAATTTATAAAATTCAACGAGTAAAATCACGTTGATTTCTACTAATAAATATCACATTAATCCATATCTTATGTCAAACTAAGTTAGGTAAGTTTTTCTTACTCATTTATTTTTACAATAAATGAAGAGAGGTAAAAGCAGATAAATAAATAATTGCAAGCTTCAAAGGCAAAGCTATTACTAATTTGGTATAATAAAAAAGGCTGTCCACTAGATTTGGCCAAAAACAGAAAAAATTAGGATTAGAGAGCGGCGGCTAAAGTGAATCATACTTGGAGGACCATCTTAAACCCATACCATTAAAAATAATTTGTTTAATCTATTATCGCTATAAAAGTATTAGTTTATCAAATTAGAGAAATTTTGAAATCGATGAAAATATATTTTATGATTTTTTATTTTATTAATTTGATATCAAAATAAAATTTTATTTTTCAATATTAAATAATTTTATTAGATATAAATTTATATCCATGTTAAACTATAATTTCATTTCACTGTGAACTAATATTCAACTTAGGTATTTTTATTTTAAAAGAATTACAAAAAATAAAATATGAAGTTTTGTTTTTACAATATATTAATGATTATAAAAATAATATATTGAACATGGGTTTTATTTCGTATATATATTTAATATTTTTCTTGTTTGAAAATTCATCACACGTGAAAATACCAATGAGAATTTATTTGTGCTGGTCTTTTGACTTTTATCATCCGACGGCTTTGACATATGAGTTTCTCTACCGTAGTTTGAAGTATATTTTGGTTTTATACATTTTAAAATGAGCACAATGTTTTATTACATTAAAATGATCATTTTTGTACTATGAGCTTGACATATGAATTTAGTTTAAAATATAATACGGTACTTTTAAGTTTTTTTTAAAAACTCAAGTGGCTATTTTGTTCACTGTTAATAATGACATCCGTTCAAGGAGTTTTTTTTATCAAAATAATTAAAAATTAAAATAATTCTAAAATGGTATACGAAATCAATTATGTACTAAAATGGTACAAATAGGGTGGTGCCGCCTCAGCCACTGGCACCTCCTCAACCACCAATTTCTATTTTTTTTCAGCAAATTTTTTGAGGAACTTATTATGTAATTTTTCTAGTTTTGAGAAAAAGGAAAGAAAAGTGCATTGTCACACCCAACTTTAAATTTGAATTATTTCCTTCTAAGCCCTCCCTATTTATTATTTTCTTTTTATTCCCCTTCAATTCACTATATTGTGTTTAAACAAACCATTAATCTATTTTTGTAGCTAAATAAGTCATTTACTTATAGTTTTTACTCATAAAATTTAAAAATTTGTTGATTAAATTAAATATATATATTTTTATTCAATAAATTATTCTCATCAAATTTACATCAACATAATACGTGAATTAGTTTATATTTTTAAATAGCTTTACTTTAATGTTAAAATAGTTTTACTTTAATGTTAAAATAGCTTTACTTTACACAATTAACAATACTTCACTCTTAGGGCACATGTTTGGAAATTGTAAACATTATGATATACATTTTGGACTCTTCAAATTTCATATATGCATAGATTTAATAGTTATTATTATATTACTAAGAGTAATTGATATTATATTGTTAATAATATCTATTTATATATTTAAATTAAATATTACAAATAATTTAGATATTTAAAATTTATATGTCATATATCATTATATTAATTTTTTTTACTTTCTATCATTATGTCTAAAATAGATATTTTAACTTTCAACCGTAATTTTACATAATAATATTAAACACTTGAAATTAACATATTACACTTTTTTACAACACTTTTCAAAATGATAAGTATCATTTCCTTTTTTTCTTTTATGGTAAAGCTTTATTTGTTTTTAACGTTGAATATCTTATATTACAACTATTATTATACTTTTTTCTTGCAGAGATGAAGTCGAAAATTTTATGTTGTGGGATTAAGATAAATTTATAAAATATAGGAACGGTGCAAAGCTAAAAATTTTATGATAAATTTCTTAAAATTATTTATTAAATTTTAGGAGGATTAAAATATTATTTTACTACAAAATTAAAAGGTTTCAATTGAATTATTATTTTTGGGAGGGGATAAAATTAAAAATTTTCCAATTATCCAGAGAGGGGGAGCAAAGACTCGATATGCCACTTTGTCCCTGTTCTCATGTTTACGTAACACATTATCATTTTTGTGTTTTTAAAATTTAATCAACAAGTTTTTAAATTTTATGAGTAAAAACCATAAGTAAATGGCTTATTTAACTACAAAAACAGATTAATGGTTTATTTAAACACAATATAGTGAGTTGAAAGAGAATAAAAAGAAAATAATAAATAGGAAGAGCTTAGAAGGCAATTATTCAAATTTAAAGTTTGAGATAACAGCAGCACACTTTCCTTTTATTTTCTCAAAACTGAAAAAATTGTATAATAGGTCCCTCAAAAAAACTGCTAAAAAAATAAAAATTGATGGTTAAGGGGGTGCCACAGGCGGCACCAAAGATGCTAGTGGCTGAGGCGGCACCACCCTATTTGTACCATTTTAGTACATAATTAATTTCATATACCATTTAGATTTTTTATTTTTGTATTATTTTAATAAAAAAACCCTCCATCCAAGTACCCAATAAAATTACCATTTCTAAGTACAGATAACATTTAAGTCCAACTAAATATTTTTTTAAGGTTAATACGTATCATTAAGTACTTGTATTTTAAAAATTTAAAAATTTAGTTTTTATATTTTTATTTTATAGAATTTAATTTAATTTTTAAAATTTAAAATTTAAGCTTAACTATTAATTTTGTTAATTTTTTACTAAATTTAAATTAATTATATATATTAATTATATAATTATTAAGGGAATATTTTTATTTTAAAAATATAAAACAATAAATAAATAAAAGTACATAAACTTTCTACACATTTTAAATTGTTTTTAACATACAAAAACATTATTGCTTATTTTATAAGAAGGAAAGAAATTTTGGTGTATAAAATTTAATTAGACAATGACATTTGTGAAGGTAAGGAGTAGGTTGGCAGGGACATCCTTAGGATAGCCTGCTCCTCCAAAAAAATATTTGATTTTGATTGGACAATATCTTTTGGATCTAAACAGTCTAATGAGTCCATCCTTCTAGATTCATATTTTACTCAAGAAACGTGTCCCACCCACTCAACACCTCCCCCCAACGGCCAGCGCCCGTTCTATAAAGCAATTATAATATATTCTTAAAAGAAGTGTACAAGGACAAGCCCACTGGATTTGACCCTTGTTGTTTCGGTTTCCTTGTGCGGAGCTAACTTTCCACCTTCGACGCCATGCCGCCATTCTATAAAAAGCACGTGCTTCCATTCTTTTTACTATAAACACATCCAATCACTTTTCTCACTCCATCCATCCAATCCTGCCCTTTCGTTTCATACACTCGCTACGGCCTCGAATGGCCATGCCACTTCATTTTAACCCCTCCGCCAAGATACCGTACGATCCATGCTTTACCAATACCAACCCTAATGTCAAACTCGTGAGCCGTTGAAAACACAATAGGTTCATCTTCTTTACCAACGTTGTCTAAACAGTGCGCTGCCTGCTGGAACCAGATTTGTTTCCTTCAATAAAAAAAAAAAGAAAAGGAAGTTATTCTTTGGTTTCCAGGTTTTTAGTTTTTACTTACCAGGGCAAAAGCATATATAAAAATATATAAACCCTTCGTTCTCTTAACGCTAATGCTCAGAGGATTCTCAACAAGGGAACCTAATAGATTCCTTTTTTTTTTTGGGTTTAAACTGTGAAGAAAAAAATGCAGTCGAGTCATCTGCTTCTGGAAGAGCCAATCAGGATGGCTTCAATCCTGGAGCCATCAAAGGCTGTCAGTTTCGCATTCGATTTTTTTCAAGTCAATCTGTTTAGGAGTTTTTTTCAGGGAGCCTGTGAACAGATCCATGTATGCTTGGATTCTGAATGGTTTCTTTGTCTTCTTTCCAGAGTTTTTTCCCGGCAATGACGAAGATAGTGGGAACTTTAGGTCCAAGGTCTCGATCCGTTGAGGTTCTTTCTGGTTGCCTTAAGGCTGGAATGTCTGGTACTCTATTTGCTGCCACAGACTTAAAATTTTTTAAGTTATTAATTATTACTGTGTTGTTGTAAGTAATTTTTTTTTTTTTTTGTGTAGTGGCTAGGTTCGATTTCTCGTGGCATGACCCGGAGTATCATCAGGAAACATTAGAGAATTTAAAGGCAGCAGTTAAACTCTCTAAAAAGCTTTGTGCGGTATGTTATTTGTATTTTGATCGATTTTTGTTGGTTATGTATCTTTTTGTTTGCTTCCTGTTTGTTTGTTTCTTTCCTAGAAAAAGATGTCTGTTTCGATGTAATCTTTGTGTTCAGCAGAAAACAAAATACTTTTTTTTTTTTTTTTGAGTGTGGCAAAAAGTGGGTAGTTGGTTATCGTTGTACAGATGGGGACAATGAAATTTCAGAAAATAAAGCGATTTGTATTTGGGTTATTGCGTTTCAGGTTATGTTGGATACTGTGGGCCCTGAGTTGCAGGTTGTTAATAAAAGTGAGAAAGCGATTTCACTTGAGGCAGATGCTACCGTTATTTTGACACCAGATGAAGGACAGGAGGCATCTTCCAACTTATTGCCTATCAATTTTGATGGCTTGTCAAAGGTTTAATGCTAGCCCTCTCTACCTCTCTTTGCAGTTTGTGTTTCCCATTTGGTTGGCTGTGAGACGTACCTATGAGCCTTCTTTTGTTGCTATTTGATTCTCATGTTAAACTTCAAGGACAGCTTTTCATTAATTAGGGGATGGGAGGCATGTCAATTCAATGTCAAATTTGTGGTTGTCACCCTTTTTTATGAGCAATCTTTCTGACAAACCACTCAATCTGGTTTTTTGCAGGCAGTGAAGAAGGGAGACACTATTTTTATTGGTCAGTACCTATTTACTGGGAGTGAAACCACATCTGTATGGCTGGAGGTAAGGAATGAGGAACCAGAAATACGAGTGTACTTTTTTCTATTTGTGTTTCATTTGCTGTTACTGTACTACCTATTAGTTGATTGGTTGATTAGGGAATTTGATCTTCACAATTACAATTTCCTAAACTGGGAATGAAACTGTGCAGGTTAGTGAGGTACAAGGAAATGATGTGGTTTGTGTGATAAAGAACACTGCAACATTAACTGGTGCATTGTTCACTTTGCATGCTTCTCAAATTCGTATTGAGTTGCCTACCCTCTCTGATAAAGACAAGGAGGTAAGATTGCCATTGATATTATGTCCATTTAAAGAGTAATGGTGAAAGAAACTTCTCTAGTAGTAAGGTTGTAGCTTGTTGCTTTGATAATTCCCAAAGTTCCTTTCATGACCTAGTGATACTTACTTCAGGTTATAAGCTCTTGGGGAGTTAAAAACAAAATCGACTTCCTCTCTCTATCATACACACGACATGCAGAAGATGTTCGTTATGTAAGTATTATATTTGCATATCCTTCTGGTTCTTTATGCAGTTTATGCAGTTCTTTGATTGCTCTTATACGTACTTTGTAGGCTCGTGAGTTCCTTTCGAAGCAGGGTGACCTCTACCAGACACAAATTTTTGCCAAGATTGAGAACATAGAGGTGCATTATATGTTGTGTTTACTGAGAATGATGAATATATAGCTACAGAAGCTATGAATATGTATGTGACATTATTTTGAATTTCTAGGGTTTAAACCATTTTGATGAAATCCTACAAGAAGCAGATGGTATCATCCTTTCTCGTGGAAATTTGGGCATTGATCTCCCACCTGAGAAGGTCAGTTTCTAAACTTAAACCAGCAGTGATTTGTGACTCAAAGTTTTTGTTATAAAGTATGCAAGTCATCTATATAAATACCAGAGATCAAATCTGCAAAGGGGATATGATGTGGAAGCTTTTCTGCAAAATGTTTCTCGTTGAATAATAGAGCACATTGTTCTGTCACATCTAACTTTACTTTGTAAATGCTTCCTAGCAGCCTTGATTCTTGGTGCTTCTTTTAATTGTGGCAATTTGTTAGAGCTTTGCTGCTAATTAACTTCCTTTTTCCTTGCAGGTGTTCTTATTTCAAAAGGCTGCCCTCTACAAGTGTAACGTGGCTGGAAAGCCTGCAGTGGTCACTCGTGTTGTGGACAGTATGACTGACAACTTGAGGCCAACTCGTGCTGAGGCAACTGACGTTGCCAATGCTGTTCTTGATGGTATATTACTGTGCTTATTGTGGACATTTGCTGCTTAGAATTTCTTTTTGTTTATGTCTTTCAAATTATTTATAATTGCGTATTATACGTGATGATATTTTATGTATGAATATTCTCATTTTGTTTGTTCCATTTGGGACTGAAACTGTTTCTATCGAAGACTTAAGTCTGTTCCTATTATTTAATGTTTACACCCAGCACCATACAAGATTTGCAACCTCAGTTTTTTTAGTGACCCATTTTCTTTGCTGCAGGAAGTGATGCTATTCTTCTTGGTGCAGAGACCCTGCGTGGATTGTACCCTGTTGAAACCATTTCTACTGTTGGCAAAATTTGTGCTGAGGTAGATTCTGTCTCGTAAATGTGCATAGTTGAATATTTTGACATATGCAGCTCCAAATTGGATACCTATGGCCTTGATGCCCTTTGAGTGACTATGTCCAGACATAGTATGTTTTAGACACGAGTTGCTAATGAGATTCTGTTTTTTAACTTACTGTTACCATGTTGGGGCTTGGTAACCATCTATCTGTGGTAACACACACTGCCTTTGTGGTAAAGCACACGAGCTGCTAATGAGACTCTGCTTTTAACTCACTGATATCATATTTAACTTTTTATCTTAGTAACCAAAATCCTGCCCTTTGGATGCAATTTTTATGCAATAACTCATAATTCATGCATAAACTTTTATTGAAATCAAGTATCCATTAACTTGCTGAGCATGCCAATGAGATGGATCACTTATTGTTCTTGAAATGTTAAAAGTGAAATATGTATTACTGTTCCATTTTCAATCTGGGATTTCTCATTTTCATTATAAATTTCACAGGCAGAGAAGGTTTTCAACCAAGATCTATATTTCAAGAAAACAGTCAAATATGTTGGAGAACCAATGACCCATTTGGAATCCATTGCTTCCTCTGCGGTATTTATTCATCCTAATGATTCTATTGTGAATAATGTTTTTATCATTGTAATGTAGTGGCCTTTACCAACTTTAATTATTGGTAAATCAAGTATACATCTGCAAGTGTGTTTTTGACCTCTTGAATTTCTTGTTTAGGTAAGAGCAGCAATTAAGGTGAAGGCATCAGTTATTATATGCTTCACATCATCAGGGAGAGCTGCAAGGTATTTCATTGTTTCCCCTTCTTTTATCATTCAAATTTCAATAGTGTTTTTACCGGGGCCTGCACAATTTTAACATTCATAGTCCTTGATTTATCTATGGGGTTTCTGAATGTATTCCTTGTATATATATATATATATATATATTCCAGATTGATTGCAAAGTACAGGCCAACCATGCCAGTTCTCTCAGTTGTTATCCCTCGGCTTAAGACAAATCAATTGAAGTGGAGCTTCAGTGGGGCCTTTGAGGTATGTCATTTATCATGAATCCTGGATGTTCAAGCAACTGCTTAAAAGTTCATTTTGTTGTCTTCACATTGTTGTGCAGTGTTAGTGAAGTGCTACCTGATTCCTTGTTCTAGTTCAAATTGTTTTATAACTTGCTTTTCTGTAAAAACTGAATTGGGAAATGAATTTGTTGATGATTACTTTACACTAATATGGAAAAAGCTCTCTCCTTCTAAAAGCAGTTTAATTCACCATGAAACCATTGGTAACAGCTGGCAGTTTTTTCAGATGCAGTTAATAATGCCTTGCAGTAGTCATCTGAAAGAAGAATTTGTGGTATAATTCTGTCGCTAAAGTCTTGGAAATCGGAATTTTCATAGTTGTCAACTTTAATTTCTATACATTGTTAAATTTGTGGAAGTTCACCATGTGTTTAGGGAATGTTTATTTCATGGCTTGTATAAATAAGCACGTGCTGATGTTTTTGGGAATCCTTGCAGGCAAGGCAATCCCTGATTGTGAGAGGTCTTTTCCCTATGCTTGCTGATCCTCGACATCCTGTGAGTACCGCATTTATAAGTTCATTCTATTACAACCCTGAAAGAAACTCGTAGATGTAGAGAATTAGATTGACTCAGAACTTGTGTCGTATTGCAGGCGGAGTCAACAAGTGCAACAAATGAGTCAGTGTTGAAGGTAGCTCTTGACCATGGGAAGGCTTCAGGAGTTGTAAAGCCACATGATCGAGTAGTGGTATGCCAAAAGGTCGGAGATGCATCTGTGGTGAAGATTATCGAGCTTGAAGATTAAATGAAATCAGATATTATCGTCTCTTTTTCTCATTGTTGGATATTTTTGCAGTGGGTGAATGGGGGGGAGTGTATTTTGGTGCAACTGCGAGCTATTTTGCTCCAGGTTTTTGTGAACTGTGGATTTGAGATTGTATAACACCCACGTCTACAATCTGATAATTATTCTAAACATGCCCCAAATTAATGTTTGTTTGCATGAACATGATCCCCTTCAGTTCCAAATTGATGAATGGATTGGATTTGTTTTCTTTTTTAAGCAAAAAACTTTTGCTCGTGAATTAGCTCCAAACAATGCAACAGACTGCTATAACATTGTTTCCATATTGTTTTAATTTTTGTTTGCCATTCTAGCGATGCAAGAATATTACAGTAGAGAAATCGGAACAAAAAATTCCTAAATTTACTTGGGGATAAACGTGTACTCAAATACAAAGAGATTGGAAACATTAAGCTCAATAAAAAGAATGTGTGGCTAAGACCCACCATTTTAGCTCCAATACCTTCAGCAAGCTCATCAGCGTAAGGTTCGGGTAAGTCAGGCCAATGGCAATGTGCTCTTCCATAAGTACACACCAACAAACCAAAGGGAAACACGAAACTCAAAAAAGAAGACAAAATCTCTACCAGAGTGGTTTTTAAGAGCCAAAAGAAAAAACGAGTGTCTTTCAAGTAAAAATGATATGAAATTTTATCGATGTTCATATTTTTATTTTTATTTTTATTGCTAAAATATAATAAAATAAAATCGTTTTTGGCTCATCAGCTTGTGCGTGCTAGTTCGGAAACATTGTGGAGTATAATTGCAACATATAGATCAAAATGGATAATTTACACTTCAAATGTTAAAAAATGTAATATGTATATGAATTTGATCTCTGTTAATGCTCGTATCCACAATTGATAGTTATTGATACAATATTAATATTTTGTTGATTCAATTAAAATGCTTAAATTTAAACACCAATTTAAAGTCTAGGCCATAATTTGAGACCTTTACCGTGTGAGAATTCAATTAAATTAATTTTAATTGTCCTTTATAGTAGAACTGCACAATCAATTAAATAATAATTCCAAGAAATTGAATTAATTCTTAAGTCATTTCTCATTCCTTTTGAGAAAATGCATTTATTGCATATAGTAATACATGCAAGCTATTTCCCTTTTGTCATTTTCATTCATTTATTGTATCATTTTTAATTGCAATCCATATTGGGTTGTGTTGAGCTAGCGAGGGATCAATTCAACATATGTAATTAGTGCTTAAATAGTTTATGTAATACCCCCTAACCCTAAACCGTTATCGAAACAGGGTTACAGAGCATTAACCGGACCTTTCAAACATATTACGAACCTTACACAAATAAATAACGTACATATTGTAAAACATTCATAATGTCCCTTTTATGGACCCTCGAGGCCCAAAATACGTGTTAGAAGTGAATCGGGACTAATTCGAGTGCTCGAGAAATTTTTCATGAAATTCTAATTTTTTTTAACAAATACAGAGCTCACACCGTGTAGACCGGATCGTGTGGGCTCAATATAACCCCTTTATAATCATCTAACCAACCCGCAAACTTAAAACATACCCAATTCAAACCAATATCACAACCATTACAATTTTATATACAATTACATTTAAAACATATCAAGACACCAACATGATAATCTATTCACTAAACATTCACAAGCAACATTAAGATTAGTTTAGAAATTTCATTCTATTTCCATTTCATAAGTTTAATATCATATGTGCCATTTTATCTTCTTATCCTTTCATATGTCTATTCAAATAACATATGTCATCTATTACAACCAAAATCCACCATGACACATATTCATAACCTAGGTACATGCCACCTTTACCAAAAAGAAATATATACATCACCAAGTTTCTGAGGTCGGGATCGGTTCTGGATGTTGAACTGGATCGTTTAACTTCTACTAGCCTGCACGGAAAAAACCGTACGCTGAGTATATTATATTTAGTGGTATTACTATAATTCAAATTTGTAAATCATGCAAATAAGTATACTTATTCAATTTATACTTTTATCCTTTTAATAAGCGATACATATTAAATCAATTTATTTAATAATAGTAGTAACTTTTCAAACTTGTATCCAATTGAATTCATACAATAAAAATTATATTTTCAAAATTTATTCATTTTCCCCTATTAACGTGATTCGGACTTTGACGGATACACGGATCCAACCAAACACACTAATATGGCACCTAGTGCCTCCTCGGATAGTTTAAAGCAATAAGTTGACACCCAGTGTCTTATCAGCCATGTCGAAGTAAGTTGGCACCCAGTACCTCATCGAATCTATCCAAAGTAATATAATGACACCAAGTGTCTCATAGACTCGAAGTCGAAGTAACCCTGAACACTTCCAATCCTATGGCATGCCAACTATATCCGACTTAGTCCGACTAGTTAATAGAGTATTAAAATCACTTTTCAACATCAAATCAATACATATTTCAAATAATCACATATAATCATACTTTGATTCAATGCAGATTGTCGAAACCATTTTTTTGTTTGAAAAACGGGCCGACTTTGAAAAGAAAAACGGAGTCGCCACCAATTATTTTTTTGAAGTGTGATTGGGCCACTTATAAAACATTTCGGTCTACGAATTTTAAGAAAACGGGCTCGGGAGTCGATTACGCACGAGGAAGGGTTAGCACCCTCGCAACGCCCAAAATTGGTACCGTATTGATTGATTAATGTCCTTAATATCGAAAATTAGAGAATATTTCAAAGTATGGAAAAAAAAGATGTTTGGATGACTCGTATTGGAAATCGAAACACTCTCGTTCCGAAAAGCTAAAGTATCATGTCCAGCACGATAGGGCACGATGCTTCAAGCTCTCGATACCAAGATCATTTTACGATTTCCAAAATTCATGTAGTGCAATTTGAAAAGGGTATTTCACTATTTGGCTAAACTAAAACCGAAACCCAGCACGATTGGGTACGATTCCTTGGATTTCCAATAATGAAATATTGCCCTTATTTAAGAAATACGAGAAGAAGAAAAAATCTGTGAAGGATATCTCGTTGTTTAGATGAACAGCAAATCGAAACCCAGCACGATTGGGCACGAATTTCTTGAACTTCCAAACACGAAACATTGCCTTATTTTCAAAAATATGATCAAGATCTTTAAAGGATATTTAGTGATCTAGGCGAACGAAAAATCGAAACCCAAAGACGATTGGGCACGATTTCGAACTTCCAAACACACAAAATTGCCTTCGTGAAACATTTTTTAAGCTTTAAAGGATATTTAGTGATCTAGATTTAACAAAAATCGAAACCCAAAGACGATTGGGTACGATTTCTCGGACTTAAATCTGAAATATTACCTTCATAAAAGCCCATTTTATGCATTTTCTTTAAAAACAAAATAACAATCTTGAAATGTGACCACGGTAATAACAAGGGAAAAAAAATAATACCTAGGAATATAATAATAATAGGAGAATAATTTAAAAAACTATAGTAGTAATAATATTAAAATAATAATAATAATAATAAAATAATAGTAATAAAAATAACAATATAGTAATACTATTAAATTAATAAAAGTACCAATAGAATAATAAAATCATTAATGTAAAAAAAACAGAATAGTAATAGTAAAGGAAATAAAATAATAATTATATGGGAGAATAATAATAGATGTACTACATATATAATAAGATAGAAAAACGATTTTAATAATAATAATGGTAATATATGCGAATAGGTCTTGATAATAACAAATGTAATACTGAATAATAAATATAATCATAAACATAATAATATGTATAATAATAATAATAATAATAATAATAATAATAATAATAATAATAATAATAAACAATAAATAATAAGAAAAAGAAAATAATAGTATTAACAAACAGTAATAATAAAAATATCAAACATAATAATATATATATATAAATACTAACACTAAAAATGATAAAAAAACAAGAGTAAAATAATAAACAAAGAAAATAAGAAAAGGACTAAATTAAGCTAAAATGGAAATTTAGGTAATTTTAAATAAATAGAAGGATTAGGGGCAATTGCAACACGAGAAACCTAGGGGGCTAAAAAAGAATAAACCCTCCCAATTGAAATGGGCGTTTAAACTGGGATTAAATTGAAGCCGAAAAAAATTTTGGGGTCAAATCGGAAGGATAAAAAACCTGATTTTAAAACAAGTAAAAAGCGGAGGGGCTAAACGCGCAATTAGCCCCTCCGAGGCAAAAACACGCGAATCCTATCCCTGGTGCGGGTCGGGTCGCGGGTCGTTTTGGCCTCTGACCCCCAAAGCCAAAACGGCGCCGTTTAGTGTAGGGTATAAATACCTAGTTTCTTTTGGAAAAAAAATATTCTTCTTCATTTCAAAAAAAAAACCAAAAAAAAAAAACCCCTCAACTCTCTCTCTCCAGCCCAGATTCCGGCCAAAGCTCCGACACCGATCCCCGTCCGGCTGTTGTCATGTCACCAAGCACAAGACGGTGGCGGAATTTGAAAAAAGTGAGTTTTTCCTTTTTATTATTTTTTATAAAACTTTTATATGTCTTTTTTAAAAAAAACTCAAAAAGATTCCAAAAGAAAAATAAAAAATAAAAAGCAGAAAAGAGAAAAAAATGAAACCTTGGCTTATTTTTTTTACTCTCAATTCTTTGTTACAAACGTTTTCTCTTGTTTTCTCTCTAAAATAACCCTAACCTCCTCTTTACGAGTTTTTCCTCTTTTATAGCCTAAAAAAACATCTAAAAATAGAATATAATCCACTCCATCCTACTGTTTTAATGTCTCCTGCTTTGTAGGTGAACGTCGTGGAGGAGTGGGGCTCTTCAGACGAGCACTGGAAGCGCGCACGACTCGGAGGGGTGGACAACGTGGCTGACGGCGTCTTTGAGTGAGGACTGTTGGTGGCGGCACAAAAGGCTCTGCTAGGGTTTCAAACCCTAAAAAAAAATTTAAGTTGTTGGGCTTAGTGCTTTATTAGGCCAGGGCAAGCAATTGGGCCTTACAGCTGCCCCTCTTTGCTCATTGTCGTGCAACGAGAATAGAGCAAAGACTTTAAAAGGACCAATTTTGCCCCAGCTTGTTCGATCTTAACTTCTTGATGCTTCCTTTTTCCAGGTAGCTTTATTCCACCCACTGCATTCCAGAGGTATAGAAGTTTTGTTTCAATCTGCTATCTTTAGCCTGCTCCACTCCTGCTCAGTGGAAATAAGGCTTCAATCTTCGATCTGCTCCACTCCTACTCAGTGGAGATAAGATCTGTTATCTTCAATACACTCCACTCCTGCTCAGTGGAGATAGGATCTACTATCTCTAGCCTGCTCCACTCCTGATCAGTGGAGATAAGGCTTCCTCGATCTGCTCTACTCCTGCTCAATAGAGATAAGGCTGGAATCTTCGATCTGCTCCACTCCTGCTCAGTGGAGATAAGATCTGCTGTTTCAATCCGCTCCACTCCTGCTCAGTGGAGATAGGATTTGTCTTTTGATCTGCTCTACTCCTGCTCAGTAGAGATAAGATCTGTTGTCTTCAATCCGCTCCACTCCTGCTCAGTGGAGATAGGATCTACTATCTTTAGCCTGCTCCACTCCTGATCAGTGGAGATAAGGCTTCTTCGATCTGCTCTACTCCTGCTCAGTAGAGATAAGATCTGCTGCTTCAATCCGCTCCACTCCTGCTCAGTGGAGATAGGATCTACTATCTTTAGCCTGCTTCACTCCTGCTCAGTGAAGATAAGGCTGGAATCTTCGATCTGCTCTACTCCTGCTCAGTAGAGATAAGATCTGTTGTCTTCAATCCGCTCCACTCCTGCTCAGTGGAGATAGGATTTGTCTTTTGATCTGCTCTACTCCTGCTCAGTAGAGATAAGATCTGTTGTCTTCAATCCGCTCCACTCGCCGGTGGAGATGGGATCTACTATCTTCTTAGCTTGCTCCACTCGATCGGTGGAGATAAGGCTTCTTCGATTGCTCTACTCCTGCTCAGTAGAGATAAGATCTGCTGCTTCAATCCGCTCCACTCCTGCTCAGTGGAGATAGGATCTACTATCTTTAGCCTGCTTCACTCCTGCTCAGTGAAGATAAGGCTGGAATCTTCGATCTGCTCTACTCCTCGCCAGAGAGATAAGATCTCTTTGCTCTTCAGAACTCCCATTAACCTTGCTACATTGTCCTCGAGGAACCTACAGTAGAAGTGATTTCATGGGGTCTATGTATATGTCAAATGATTAGGATGTCATGAAAGATGTTCCTAACCATATGTATCATGAATGTTATGAATGGATGCAAAATGTCATGAGAATGATCCATTTTAACATTTGAAACATTATTGCTTGCTACTTATTAAGGTGACCCCGACGTATGCCTTCTCTCGTTCAAATTGATACTTTTAACAACTACTCGAAAATATCGTCACTGCTTAAACCCTTATCTCAAGTCTCTAAGCCCTTTTAAACCTGGTTAGTTCTAAACAATTGTCCTGTTTCGGATTCTTGTATTTTTTAGAAACTTTCAGAGTAGTGCATAAAACTTCTTTTGTGAAAGTATTATTGGTTCAATAATCATTATTTCCAAGAAAAATGCTTGAAACAAGACTATAGAAATGAATAAAACTGAAATTTATTGGGGATGAAAAACCCGTGAAAAATGGGTTGAACAAGGAAAACAAATTCTATTAAGGTACAATATGAGTAAGAATGGTATTGATGCCCCAGATATCACAATCGAGCTTTTTCAGTATGTACTTCTTGAAGACCACTGAGTTCAACATGTGTCTGAAGATCCATGGTACTTTGTAGATGCCCCAAGACGTAACATATCTCCTCATTGTTGATTCAAGTATAAGCGAAACTCTGTATGCCCCTCACGAGTTGATCATACTTTGAGCCGCCTTTTTGGGTTTTCAACTCAAAGCCCTTTGGTCTCAAAGCGCTTTATGGGTTTTCACTTTGGCCTCTCCGTTTTTTTTTTGAACGCAAGATGCCCTTTGTGGGTTTTCATTTTGGTCCACTTTCAAGCAAAGTACTTCTTGACTGAGTCTGCGTTAATCGGATTTGGCAGACTCTTGCCGTCCATCTCGGCTAGTATCAAGGCTTCTCCAGAAAAGGCCTTCTTTACAACATAGGGTCCTTCCCAATTAGGCATCCACTTTCCTCTGAAGTCCTTTTGCATAGGGAGAATCTGTTTCAACACCAAGTCTCCTTCATGGAATACTCTGGGGCGGACTTTCTTATTGTAAGCTCGCATCATCCGCTTCTGGTACAATTGACCATGGCGAATAGCTCTTAGCCTCTTTTCCTCAATTAGATTCAGCTGATCATATCGAGATTGAACCCATTCTGCTTCGTCCAACTTTAGCTCTGACAAAACCCGGAGTGAAGGGATCTCAACTTCAATAGGCAAAACTGCTTCTATCCCATAAACCAACGAGAAAGGAGTTGCCCCTGTAGAGGTTCTAACCGATGTTCGATAGGCATAGAGGCAAGCGGTAACTTTTCATGCCGATCCTTGTAGGTCTCAACCATTTTCCCCATAATTTTCTTGATATTTTTATTAGCCACCTCAATCGCTCCATTCATCTTGGGCGATATGGCGGCGAGTTATGGTGCTTAATGTTGAAGCCGATGCAGACTTCTCGCTATTGCTTTATTGTTCAAGTTTAGTGCATTGTCGAGACCACGATCCTTTTCGGCATACCGTAGCGACAAATGATCTCCTTCTTCAAAACTTGCTAATCGCCGTCTTCGTGATATTAGCATATGAAGTCGCTTTCTACCCATTTGGTGAAGTAATCAATGACCACGAAGATGAAGCGATGTCCATTAGAAGCTTTCGGTGAGATTGGTCCAATGACATCCATGCCCCACATTGAGAAAGGCCATGGAGAAGTCATAACATGAAGAGGTGAAGGAGGCACATGGATCTTGTCTCCATAAACACGACACTTATGGCACTTCCTAGCATAACGGATGCGATCTCCTTCCATCGTGGACCGAGAATACCCAAATCTCATGATTTGCCTAGCCATCGTAGACCCATTGGCATGTGTTCCACGAGACACCTCATGGACTTCTTCCGAGATTTTCCTAGCTTCCACAAAGATCCACACATCGAGCAACACTTGATCCCTCCTCTTTTATACGGGATCTCTCCATCTAGGACATAGTCGCCGGCAAGTCTTCTCAATGTCTTCTTATCATTTTCGATCGCTTGATCGGGATATTCACGGCTCTTCACATATTGCGAATATCATAGTACCAAGGATGATCATCTCTCTCTTCCTCTTCGTCAATATTGAAACAATGAGTGAACCCATAAATACTCATTTGGATAGGCTTCATACCCTCCCGCCATTCACTTTGATCATAGAAGCTAGAGTGGCCAAAGCATCACCATCCGGTTTTCATCTGCGGGAGGTAGAAGAATGTAATATCATCAAACTCCTCAATTAGTTCCAAGACTAACTTTCGATAGTGATCGGTTTGGGATCTCTTGTTTCCCATTCTCCTTTGGTGATATATGACAAGAGAGAATCTCCAGTATACCTCTAGCACCTTAACTTTGTGGTCTATGGCCGCTTTCGGATCCCCATGATACACGCTCAGATTACGCCATGTTATTTGTGCAATCGAAGTCCAACTTACAAGTGAATGGATAGTGTTCTCCATTTGGGGATACCGATCGCCCCAATTCCATTACCAACGGCATTTGATGCTCGTCAAAGTTCATCTTCCAGGACGATCTTCTAAGATATCCTCTTCAATTGTGGCTACAAACATCGATCTTCATTAGGAAAATCGAAATTAAGGGCTCATAATCATCTAGCGCCTGGCTAAGAAATCGCTATTGCACTCCCTTCACCGCTTTCGGTTCACATAGACAATGTCGAACTCGAGAGAGCAAAATTTACCATCGGGCCATTCTTCCATTTAGGGCCATCGACTCCATCATATACTTCGAGGGTCTAATTTCGAGATTAACCAAGTCGTGTGGTACAATATGTACTGCCTCAACCTCCGAGTTGTCCAGACCAATGCACAACACAATTTCTCGATTGGCGAGTATCTCATTTCACACTCGGTGAATTTCTTACTGAGGTAATATATCGCCCTTTCTTTCCTCCCTGTCTCATCGTGTTGGCCTAGCACACATCCCATTGAGTTATCGAACACTGTCAGATACAAAATCAAGGGTCTATCAGGACTGGGAGGCATTAACACTGGGGTGTTGGATAAATATTGTTTAATCTTGTCAAACACCCTCTGGCATTCATCATCCCAAATGCCTGGATTGTGCTTCTTAAGAAGACGGAATATTGGATCACATTTCTCAGTCAATTGTGAAATAAACCGAGCGATGTAATTCAACCTCCCTAGAAAACCTCGGACTTCCTTCTGAGTGCGCGACGGAGGCAATTTTTGTACGGCCTTGACTTTATCCGGATCTACTTCAATTTCTTTTGCACTGACCACGAAACCCAATAGCTTCCCTGATCGAGCCCCAAAGGTACACTTGGCTGGATTGAGCTTCAATTGAAATTTCCTCAATCTCGTGAACGACTTCCTCAATACTTGCACATGCTCCCTTGAATTCGAGACTTTGCGATCATGTCGTCGACGTAGACCTCGATCTCCTTATGCATCATGTCATGAAACAAGGTTACCATAGCCCTTTGGTATGTTGCTCCCGCATTCTTTAACCCAAATGGCATCACTTGGTAACAAAAGGTTCCCCATAAGGTTATGAAGGTAGTCTTCACCATGTCTTCAGGATGCATCTTTATTTGATTGTATCCCGAGAAACCGTCCATGAAGGAGAAAAATGAAAATCCCGCCGTGTTATCCACCAAAGTGTCAATGTGAGGTAGCGGGAAGTTGTCTTTCGGGCTGGCCTTATTTAGGTCCCTGTAATCGACACACATTCGGACCTTTCCATCCTTTTTGGGGACAGGAACCACATTGGCTACCCATTCTGAGTAATTTACTACTCGTAAGAACCCAGCATCAAATTGCTTCTTGACTTCTTCCCTTATCTTTACTGTGACATCGGGTCTCATCCTTCGAAGCTTCTGTTGGACCGGCTTGCATTCTCTTTTTATGGGGATACGATTGTACCGCAATTTCAAAGACTCAACCCCGGCATGTCTTGATCGACCACGCCAAGACATCTTTGAACTCCGATAGAAGTCTAATGAGGTCCCGCCTTGTTTCATGGGCTATGCAGTACCGATTTTCACTTCTTTCCCATCCTCTGAAGCACATTTTCAATTATCTCTTCATGAGGTAGAATCGGCTTCTCCTCCCGCTCTACCATCCTTAACAAATCCGGATAAATCATAATCTTCGACATCAGAAGTCCCGAGATCCCTGCAGGCACGTGTCTCTCTCATAAGGGAATTACGAGTTCATAGCGGCGTCACTCATGGCGTCGATATCTGGGGACCTATGGTAGGTATAAAAGAATATTCAATGAAAATGAATTTGAGGACGACTTATTTATGCGTTATGATTATGAATGGAGTAGAACGTAGTAGAAGAATTATTGCACGCAATGGAAAGAAAATGCACTTCTTATTGAAAATAATGATGCGTGAACATGCCTATTTCACAAAAAATTCTTATTGTTCCTAGGCTTGGAACAATAAGTGTGTTTTGAACATTACTCTGTTTCATTCCAAAAAACTACAGGAATTTCTTCCGCAGTCCAGTTGTCTAGAACACTTCCAGGCTTGTAAGGGCGAATACCCGCTAAGTTTCCTCTCCTCGAACTTTCTTCAAATATAGCGTTGATGTTCAAACTTCGCATCATGTCTTCAGCTGTTTCCTCATTCATGACCTCCTGTCCTGAATGAACACGAATGAATTAGATATATGGGGAAAGGTCATTGAACCCCATTCAATCTCAGCACCATTCAATCGTGCCCTTCGTCTTTCACGCTTCCTCTCTAGCTCCTCTTTTCTCTGTCTGGTATCTGGTCTATACCCTAGACCAAAGCGATCCTGCTTTTCAACCAACCCTGGCACTCTGACTGGACCCTGGAGATATTTTCCAAGTCCCCTCCCGGGCATTGCTCCTTTTCCCATTGTCAACTGTAGGCCCATCCTCGTTGCTTCAGAAAGTTTGGGCACCGGGATCTTGCTTTCTTCACTTATAAAGGTCGCATTTACAAATTCTAACGACCTGAAGGAGCACTCTATGGCCTCTACATCATTCTCTATGTACGGTGCATCACTAGTAACGGATGCGATGATATCTTCCTCTGTATTTATAGTTATCAATCGGCCCTCTGTTACTAATTTCAGCTTTTGGTGCAATGACGATGGTACAGCTCCCGCTGAGTGGATCCACGGCCTCCCCAATAAGCAATTATAAGAGGGCTTGATGCTCATTACAAGAAAATCTACCTCGTCGTATTTGGCCCAATTAGGAGGGTATCTCAATCCTCCCATTACCTCTCTCTCGGTGCCATCAAATGCTCTCACTATATTTTGCACGTTTTCATGTGAGAGTCGTCTCTGAGTAACTCATCCGGTGTGAGCGAGGGCAAAACATTCGATCCGAGCCATTGTCGACTAATACCCCTGGCAGTGTATACCCTTTGCATCGGGTAGTGATGTGCAATGCCTTGGTAGATCCCCGGCCCCCCGGCGGTATTTTATCATCACTGAACGAGATGAAATTATCTGCGCTCATGTTATTTACAAGACGGTCCAGCTTATTTACTGTAATGTCATCAGCCACATAAACGGTTCAATGCTTTATTAACGCACTACGGTGTCCTTCGAGTTTAGCGGTAAGGTCAATACCGATGTGCGTGTGACTGTTTGTAATCTGTTCCACCACATCTGTACTCACTGTGCTTGAAACTTCAAGAACTCCCGGCCTCATCCTCATTCTTGGTTTATTAACCGGTGGTCCTGCCCTCTCGTCTCCCCTCTCGTCATAGAGGACTCACCTGGTCGGGTATCTTTGGCGAATTCTCTTTCCCAAAAACTGTCATAGTACAATCGTAATTCCAAGGTACCCTCTTGTCATCTTTATAAGAAAAAGTCACGGGTTTCTGAATTATGATCTTCGGTGTATTCTTAGGAGCAGAAATTACAGGCTTTCTGATTATGACCCTCGGTGCCACCTTCACCCCTGCCTCGTCGACCCCTGGCCGCGTGATAATCACACGTAGGTGATTGACTTTAAGGATCCTTTCTGCTGACCCTCTTTCTGTGGAACAAACATCTTCTCTTTCCACCAAGTCAAAGAACTCTAGCTCTTTATTATCCATTAGCCCTTGTACTAGGGCTCTAAATTGATTACATTCTTTGGATTTCATGACCTCCTTGTCATGGAACTCACGAGAGTTCCTTGTATCTGAAGACCTGCTCACATTCTCTTGCAGAACTAGTCCAACCTTCTGCATTTCTTTCCAAACCATTCTCAACGGGGTTCTGACCTCAACAATCTCCTGTTTGAACCTCCTCCCCCTGTTTTCAACTATCGCATTTACCCCATTATCAGTATGACTGGGTAACGAATTTCCTCCACCAGGTGGGTCTTTGAAGTCTACGACCCCCACCTTAATAAGTCGCTCGACTAGTCTCTTGAATGAAGTGCAGTTCTCTATCGAGTGACCTACTACATCCGCATGGTACTCACACTGAGCGTTTGTGTCATACCACTTAGGATATGGAGGTTGCAGCGGCTTCAAGTAAAATGGGGACACGACATGTGTATCGAATAAAGTCTTATACAACTCCTTATACGTCACCCGGTATAGGAGTAAATTGGAATCTTCGATCCTACATCTCGTATTGGGCTCTTGTCTTGGTGAAGACTCGCCGCCCACGCCTATAGCTTTTGGTTGGGTGATAATACTGGGTTTAGGATAACCCGAGCTTATATTCCCACTTCACTTCCCTTTTCTTGGTAGCTCTTCTTGTGCTTTCTCGGCCTCTATCTTCCCACACTGATTCGTTCTCTATCATCTGCTTTGACATCACCATGTCCATGAAACTCTTAGTCGTGCTTCCCAACATGTGGTTAATGAATAGTGCCTTGTGGTATTGATGAAGAGCATGGTCATTTCCTTTTCTAGTAATGGTGGCATTTGGACACGTGCAATGACCTCCCTCCATCTTTAGGCGTACTTCTGAAGCTTTCACTTGGCTTTTTCTCCATGTTTTGCAATGTGATCCTATCAGTGCTATGTCGGTCACATGGCCGTAATGCTTGATGAAAGCTTCGCCAAATCTCTCCACGATTTGATTTGGGTACAACTCAACTGGTTGTACCACTTTCTGCTGACCCCAATCGACTATCTCGAAAGTAATGAATCAACAATCGGTCATTGTTGACATATCCATCATCCTCCGATAGAACATCGTAATATGGGCCTCAGGCGACTAGTCCATTGTACTTTTCGAACTCGCATCTTGAATTTTGGAGGAAGTACTAAATCTGGGACTAGACTCAGCTTCTTAGCATCCACTTCGCATTGGTGATCAGCACTTTCCAATGCTCGAAACTTCTCCTCCAGCCACTTGCATCGATCCTCGAACTCTTTTGGAAGTTCTGCTTTTACTTTCTCCCCTTCTGCCGCCTCATCGAAGTCTGGGACCATTGGTTTTACCAGATTGACCTCGGGGTTGGAGCTCGAGCCCGCGGGGAAATTTACCAGTGCCGGAGCACCGGATTGGTGCTGAGGCTTGATATTGACCGACACTCTCGGCGGTTGCACTTGGGAACTTGTCGGGGCCAGGCCCGGAGGGCAAACGAAATCTTCATTATCCTCTCCAGTATCGACCATAGGCCTTTTTCCATTTCCAGGCCCGCCAGTCAACAACTGTGTTAGTTGGCTCATCATGCTTCTTTGGGATTCCAGCATTTGATCCCTCATATCCTACTGGATCTTGGCTAACTGTTCTTGCATCTGAGCCTGCAGTTCGTCTTGCATCTCCTTTTGCATCTACTCCAACTTTTCTATCCTTTGATCCATTGCTCTCGTCTTTTTCCGAGTGTAATAGCGGTGTTCCAGGATAACTATAGTATGACCTCTAGTTAATAGGGTTGTCTTATAATATTTAATGCAAATGTAGTGATGCAGTGCCAATGCATAAAATGAAATGCAAATGAATGAATGCAAAAATAAAAAGAGTCGATTCTGATTCAATTTCTCTTAGAATACTCATTGAAAAAGACAAAATCCTTTACATAAAACAGAGTCACATATACGACTTAGCCCTTATGCCCAAAGTTTTAACTTTCTCAAGAAGTGAGGCTAGCTCTCGACCCTGATCTGACTTTGACTCATAAAATATACTTAACACATCAGCCTGAACTCCTAGGGTTCGTAGATGATCGGCCACTTCTCGTATCTGAACTACAGCTTCGCCCATAAGGTAGTCTCTTTCTCTGACCTGGTTTTGAGATTGTTGAAGTTGTTCTTTCCTCATTGGTTATCGCCTCTAATAGTTGGATCCCGAGCTCACTGTTTTGACATTGTTTCGAGTTCCACCACATTTCCCTTCAATTCTTTAATTTAGCTCAGGCTTGATTCCCACTTTGCCGTAGAGTTGTGACTTTGACTCAATGCCTTCTCTAATTCTGCTACTCGAGCCCTTAGCATCTTATTTTCGCTTTGACTCTCCCCCGCCGTCTTTTTCAGGGCATCCTTTTGTGCTTGAACCCCATGAAATCTCTTCTTCCACTGGTCGACTTTGGTCTTCTCTTCCTGAAGTTCTTGACGCCATTGTTCCGAGGTTTTACCCAGCCCAGCAGTCCTCATAGATAGATGCAACTTCTTGTAATCGGTCTTCAAGCTATCCAAATCTTCTTCGGCCTTTCTTTTTCCTTTCCTCAGCTTCTCAGCCTCTGATTTCTGGATATCAATATCTAACATCAGATCCATTTTTTCCCCTTTCAGTTGTTCCATCTTTTTCCCTAACTCTGAATTTTTACTTTCAAAGTCTTGCTTTATGATCTCCAACTCAGAAGGGACTACTTGCAGGTATTCTTCTATCGAACGAAGGGCATCCTGTGTCGGCATGGGGATATTGTCGTTCACTCTTCTGCCCCGCCATGTGTTATATTCAAGGGTTACCATTGGATTTATTGCAACTCTTTTCATTCGGTGAATCTGCTTCCACGCATCAAAAACTTCTCGAACTCTTTTCTTATAATTATTCCCACTATACGAGAATTCGAACTGAGCTAACCCATGCATTACCGATATGAACTGTCTCGATTGGTATTGCCTTAGCACGAGCAGCGAGCATACCCAACAGCTCCCGGATCCCTAACAGAGGCACCCAATCATAACTCCCACACCGGTAGAGGATTTCATCGGGAACAAACCAAGGAGCTTTCCATTCCACATCTTTTCACGAAGATTACGAAGAAGCGATCGATTCTCTTCGATATGTCATCCTCTTAGGCTCGCGGCCAACTCCTTTAATGGGGAGTAATTGCAAAAAGACCCGACAGAATTTTTATCTACTTTCGAAATGGCTATGGAACCACCCCAAAGAATTATGCGCATCTCATGAATCTTTCCTCACCTGCTCTTCGACACGAGCTCAAAGATCTAAATGTTTCGGCGAGAATTGCTGGTACCGGCGTAACCCTTTTGTCAAGACGGTCGAACAAATCAATAAGCGCCTCGTCTACATGCCTCAAAGCCTTGGGAAAATCACCAAACCATAGATACTTAAGGCAAAATGTCGACTTTCCTCTTCATATCCGGGTGTGTGGTCATCAGTCCCTCAAGCTTACCCAGGGATGCATTTCCTTCACCCTTCTCAATGAATTCGTGCCATGACCCATTGTTCGATCATCCCGGTGATGCTCATCACTTCTTTACAAAGAAGGTGCATTAGCTACTCAAGTAAATTTTGTCGACTGAGCCCTTTGATTGCGAAGCAAAGTTGTATATTCCTCCACCAGAGGCACCAAGTCTACTTCCCCAAATGTAAAAGCAACTATAAGCGGGATTCCAATATTGAGTCATAGCCCAAACAAGTGTTTGTCCACTCGATGTCGAGTAAGTAAGGTAGATCACCATAATTAGTGTAGAAACGGTTGCCTAATTGCTTCGTCCCAACCAGCCCATATATCTCTTAGTTCTTGTAGCTCATTTTGTGTCACATCGATCACGAGTGAAGTCTAATAATTCGATGTGTAGCCTTGATTAGGTGTCCCCTTCTCAAGTCGTGTCTTCTCGACCATATACGCACGCGGCGCATTATCCTCTACTTTATCAAGGAATCAGTCCCCCATAACAAGCATTCTAACTTAGTAATTAAAACAGGAATCGACGCCTTTTAAGTATGAAATGACATGCAAATATGACCAAAATAAAGTGAGTTAGTATCACATAAAAGTAACCAAAGCAAGCAAACAAAAATGTCTAACCACTACATCGGTAGCTACTAAGGTTTAGCATGGCTCTACCTAGGGTGGACTCTTAAGGTTCACTATATGTGGTTCGGTACTAAAGAAAGAAAAGGGTACCTGAACCAGCAGATTCCTCAATCCTCACCTATTATAGGCTCATATAGATCGAGTTCGGTTCAGGGGAATACATTTCCCTATGGCCATGCGGAGGTGAAAACCTCACGGAACCATAAGTACGGATTTATCCTAAGCGGTCCCTAGCCCATGCGGAGGTGAAAACCTCACGAAGGCATAGTTTCGCTCCCACTTAAAGGGCGTGACCACAACGGTCATGTAACATGAATGCAGAGGTATCTTATGTGTTTCAAACCCAAAACATATATTCGACGCGATGAAACTCATGCAAATGGAAAACGGAAAAATTTATTTTCAATAAAAGGATATTAATCAACCAATTTTACTGGTGGACTCTCTTATTGGTCCCCAGTGGAGTCGCCAAGCTATCGAAACCATTTTTTTGTTTGAAAAACGGGCCGACTTTGAAAAGAAAAACGGAGTCGCCACCAATCATTTTTTTGAAGTGTGATTGGGCCACTTATAAAATATTTCGGTCTACGAATTTTAAGAAAACGGGCTCGGGAGTCGGTTACGCACGAGGAAGGTTAGCACCCTCGCAACGCCCAAAATTGGTACCGTATTGATTGATTAATGTCCTTAATATCGAAAATTAGAGAATATTTCAAAGTATGGAAAAAAAGATGTTTGGATGACTCGTATTGGAAATCGAAACACTCTCGTTCCGAAAAGCTAAAGTATCATGTCCAGCACGATAGGGCACGATGCTTCAAACTCTCGATACCAAGATCATTTTACGATTTCCAAAATTCATGTAGTGCAATTTGAAAAGGGTATTTCACTATTTGGCTAAACTAAAACCGAAACCCAGCACGATTGGGTACGATTCCTTGGATTTCCAATAATGAAATATTGCCCTTATTTAAGAAATACGAGAAGAAAAAAATCTGTGAAGGATATCTCGTTGTTTAGATGAACAGAAAATCGAAACCCAGCACGATTGGGCACGAATTTCTTGAACTTCCAAACACGAAACATTGCCTTATTTTCAAAAATATGATCAAGATCTTTAAAGGATATTTAGTGATCTAGACGAACGAAAAATCGAAACCCAGCACGATTGGGCACGATTTCCGAACTTCCAAACACACAAAATTGCCTTCGTGAAACATTTTTTTTAAGCTTTAGAGGATATTTAGTGATCTAGACGAACGAAAAATCGAAACCCAGCACGATTGGGTACGATTTCTCGGACTTCTAAATACGAAATATTACCTTCATAAAAGCCCATTTTTATGCATTTTCTTTAAAAAACAAAAATAACAATCTTGAAATGTGACCACGGTAATAACAAGGGAAAAAAAATAATAATACCTAGGAATATAATAATAATAGGAGAATAATTTAAAAAACTATAGTAGTAATAATATTAAAATAATAATAATAATAAAATAATAGTAATAAAAATAACAATATACTAATACTATTAAAGTAATAAAAGTACCAATAGAATAATAAAAGCATTAATGTAAAAAAACAGCAATAGTAATAGTAAAGGAAATAAAATAATAATTATATGGGAGAATAATAATAGATGTACTACATATATAATAAGATAGAAAAACGATTTTAATAATAATAATGGTAATATATGCGAATAGGTAATTGATAATAACAAATGTAATACTGAATAATAAATATAATCATAAACATAATAATATGTATACAATAATAATAATAATGATAATAATAATAATAATAATAATAATAATAAACAATAAATAATAAGAAAAAGAAAATAATAGTATTAACAAAACAGTAATAATAAAAATATCAAACATAATAATATATATATAAATAGTAACACTAAAAAATGATAAAAAAAAAAGTAGTAAAATAATAAACAACGAAAATAAGAAAAAGGACTAAATTAAGCTAAAAATCGAAATTTAGGGCGAATTTTAAATAAATAGAAGGATTAGGGGCCGAATTGCAACACGCGAGAAACCTAGGGGGGCCAAAACAGCAATAAACCCTCCCACTGAAACGGGGCGTTTAAACTGGGGATTAAATTGAAATTGAAAAAAAATTTTGGGGTCAAATCGGAAGGATAAAAACATGATTTTAAAACAAGTAAAGAGCGGAGGGGCTAAACGCGCAATTAGCCCCTCCGAGGCAAAAACACGCGGATCCTATCCCTGGTGCGGGTCGGGTCACGGGTCGAGACCCAAACAGCGTCGTTTGGCCTCGACCCCAAAGCCAAAAGCAGCCAGATTTAGTGTAGGGTATAAATACCTAGTTTCTTTTGGAAAAAAAACATTCTTCTTCATTTCAAAAAAAAAAAAAAAAAAACCCTCAACTCTCTCTCTCATTGATCAGATTCCGGCCAAAGTTCTCACCGATCCCGTCCGGCCGTAATTGCCGGCCATCAAGATGGTAGGAATTTGAAAAAAAGTGAGTTTTTTCCCTTTTTTATTATATTTTTTATAAAACTTTTATATGTCTTTTTTTAAAAAAAACTCAAAAAAGATTCCGAAAAGAAAAATAAAAAAATAAAAACAGAAAAGAGAAAAAAAATGAAACCTTGGCGTATTTTTTCGTTTCTCTGAATTCTTGCTGTTACAAACGTTTTTCTCTTGTTTTTCTCTCTAAAAAAAACCCTAACCTCCCCCTTTTACAGAGTTTTTCCCTCTTTTTATAGCCTAAAAAAAAACATCTAAAAATAGAATATAATCCATTCCATCCTACTGTTTTAATGTCTCCTGCTTTGTAGGTGAACGTCGTGGAGGAGTGGGGCTCTTGAGACGAGCACCTGAGCCGCGCACAACTTCGGAGGGTGGACAACGTGGTGACGGCGTCTTTGAGTGAGGACATTGGTGGCGGCACAAAAGGCTCTGCTAGGGTTTCAAACCCTAAAAAAAATTTAGGTTGTTGGGCTTAGTGCTTTATTGGGCCAGGGCAAGCAATTGGGCCTTACACAGATCATTTTCCAACTTCCGATCAATATACAATTCAATTACACATATATATTCATTATTCAATCTAATTCACATTCAACTCAAATATCAATACTTACCTTAAATTTCACTTATCATACACATTAATTAAATTTTAGCATTTAATAATAAATAATTCAAATTATAGTAATACAAACCAGAATTTCTCCCGAGTTACTCTCCGACAATCTTTTCCTTTCCCTTCTGAGTCGATGTCTCCGGTTCGATGTTAGCTACGAAAATTAAAATTAAAATAATTTACAATTATTAATACAACAATTATTCACTTCAAATACTTGAATTTCCTATTTAACTTCTACCTTAATTCCAATTTAATCCTTAACCAAAATCATCTATTTTTTCATCCCAATTCATACCTTATTTATATTCAATTTTCAACCAAACTTAAACTTAACTCTCTAATTTTCATCATAAATACCCATTTTCGAATTTCTTGCAATTTAGTCCCTATTAGACAAAATTTATGGCCTATTCTACAATTTAATCCTTCTCCCACTTCTAACTTGAAATTCTATTAATTCAATCCCTAATTCACACTTTTACTCAACAAAATTAGTAGCTAAAAATCTAGTAACTTCCAAAATTTCAACATATATCTAGTAGTATTTTGTTCTAAGATCATAAAAACTCAAAAATTACAAGAAAAGGACTTAAATTGACTTACCAATTTGAATTTGAACCTTTGAAAACCCTAAATTCTTTTCTTTCCTTTATTACAATTTAATTCTTTTTCTTAAGTACTCCTAATTAAATCAAATTCACCTAACTAGAACCTAATTAAACACACAACTAGCTTCGTAAATATTTTTAATAAATATTTACGAATTCATTTTACTAAGACGGATGCCCGACAACACATTTTTCCGATGCCCGTGAATTTTAGGTCATTACATTTTATAATTAAGTTTTGATTTTTCGTCTATTAATTACAATATTATTTTAGTCGAAGTCAATCCACTAAAAGTACAATGACTGAACTTGATTGATATGATATAAAACTTTGTTGACTCAATTAAAATGTTGAAATTTGGGACCAATTTAAAAGCCTAGGCCATAATTTGGGACTTTGGTGTTATTAACCCTTTATTTTTGCTGCTTTCTAGATTCTAAAGTTGAAATCTAAACCGACTTTCCTTTATTATTTTTCCAAGAAACAGAATATTCGAGTTTTTAGATTTTAAACCGACCCTTTTTATTCCATTATAAGGATTAGGAGTTAGGTTGGAATCTCATTGTTTCAACTCACTTCATTTTATCACTTTTCTAGATTTCGGTATTTTTATTATTAGTAGATTCTGGATTCTCAGTACAAATTATTATTTTCCAGGAGGAGTTGTTATGGTAATATACCAAATATATTCAGAAATTTAAGAAACTTTGACACCCTTGCTAGCAAGAAGTTTAAAATTGTTTATGGTAAAATTTGTTCATGTGAGCCAAAACACCTGTTTGCAAATACAAGATTGAAAACAATAATTCAAACACAGAATTCATATGTTTGAAAACATAGATGTTTGTTCATAAACAAAAAATTTGACAATCCAAAAGCAGAGAACAACCTTTCATGTAATTTATCTATATCTAAAATCTAAAACTAAAATCTCTATTTTTCATCCACTTATGTTAGACGGATCTCTCCTCTTGCTACAAGAATGCTGCTGAACATCAACCAATTCCAATTCCTTTTGCTTAACAAGCAGCACCATTCTCTCATTTTCAAGCCGTCTTCGTTCGTTCTGCAGCTTTGCTCTCTCCATCTCCCTTTCTTTCTTGCCACTGAATTTAACCCACTTGAGCCTTTGCTTCTCCAGCTGGAATGCTTGGTATTGGTAGCTCACTTGCTGCTCTTCCAATTGCACTAGCCTCATCTTCATCCAATGCTTCTTCTCCCAAGCACTCTTTGACCCATCTTGTATCACGTTCACTACTTCACAGCTCAATTGTTGCATCAAGGGTGACGGTGACATTGAAAATGCTCCCTTTCTGGGCCTCTTATGTGAAGGCTTTTCATTGTTATCTTCATCATCTTCCTTCCCATGTCCATTTTGGCCCCTTGAGTGACCATCCACTACCTCATCATCATCGTCGGCATCATCATCCTCGTCCTCATCGTCCTCATCTTCATCGTCATCCTCTTCTTCACTCCCCACTTTAGACAGTTTCGATGCCTCTATCTCAATTCTACCGGCAATTTGAGCATTTTCCGTGGAATGGAGGCATTGAGCTTGTTGGTGCTGAGTCTGGGATATCTCAGTAGCCACCGCTGGTGATTGATGAGCCCCAGCAGTTGCAACATGGCCGCAACTATTATGATAAGCACACATCTCCCTGAAAAACAGGTGCTTAGAATTCAACAATTTCTTAACTTCTTCCTTCATTTTGGGAGACAAATCCATGGAATCAAGCAAGCTTTGATTCTCCACCACTTTACAAGCTGTCCCTCTACCCAGTATATCATTAACCCTCTTATACCTCTTATTCAAATCATTGAACTTATCTTCACATTGCTGGGGTGAAACATAAAACCCTTTCTCCATCATAGCCCTCGAAACCGACTTCCACTTCCCTTTCTTTTGCAACAACCCACCAGCCTTTTTCTTGGCAGTAGGGTCTGATCCACTCCCTTCTGATCCACCTTCATCACCAATATAATAAACCGCCATTATAAGCAACCTAACCATGCTATCCGTCCATTTCATCCTTTGCCATGGAGAACCCTTTCTCTTAGCATCAGCAGAGGCATCATCAGGATTGAAACCATGTTCATCTTCATCACTAAGAGGGGAGGTTTGCTTGGCTTTGGAACCAAAAGGGTAGCCACCTTGTTTGACAGATTGCTGGTGCAGTGAGTGGTCAGCTTCTTGATGAGGGAAACCAACCATTTGTGGGTTTTGTTGCAAATGATGCAAGTTTGAGGCAGTTTGGGGGTTTCTAGGGGGTTGTTGGTGTTGATGATGTTGGGGGTGTAATGGCATTTCAAGACCTAGCATACCTGAACCAATCCCAGAAAACACCCCACCACTCACACCACTAGTATCCATTCAGAATGGCAAATTTAAAAGCTTGTACAACAACTATTGGATATCTCAAACACCCCTGTGAAGGGTAATTGTCACTGGCCACAACTACTTTATTTTCCTGAGTTACAAAAAGAAACCAAAGATACAAATTCCAAACAAGCAAGCGATTCATACAAGTGTTGGAACAGGAAAAAGAGACATACCCAGTAAAACAACTGACTACAACAGAGTTGTAACAATCACCAGGCACCTAAAGCTGAAAGCTTTCTTCATCAAACCCACAGAAGTTAAAAAAAGAAGAAAAAGAAGAAGAAGGAAAAAGGAAAAGGCTGCGAAAGCTATTGTTTAAGAAATTGAATAATGTAACAGAAGAAAAAGAAAGGTGAAGAGAAATAGAAGGCAAAGGAATAGATAGAAGAGATATAGAAGAAAGAGAGAGGATACAGAGAGCGGAGCAGCTGGTTTTAGATTGGGAAAGTTTTACATTTCGTGGTGCTGAGCTTCAAAAACTAGCCCATGGTTTCGGTTTTGGTTTCCGCTACTAACCGGCTTTTTAGATTCATTATTTAAATAAATAAAAATAAAAAAAGTTAATCTTTAAACCCACAGGATTTCAAAACTAGGTAAGGAAAATGACTTCTATACTCTACACTCTACATACCATACAAAATAATTACGATATTATCAAGTTTAATTCCTATCCACTTTCAACCTTTTCATCTTCAAGATATACCAACTTTCATTTTCATTTGAAATGCAAAAGGTACATTATAAAATGGGTTGACAGTAGAACTCATTTTGTTATTTTTATAGGAGCGTGTCCTTTATTTTATTAATTTATACCCATGTTTATATGTTTTAGAATTTGACCGGATTAGTAGGTCAAATCAATTGGACCAAATATGGTTGAAACCATTGAACTACAAACCAATACACATTAGTTAAATCGAGCTAAAAAAATAGGTTTAACTGGTTATTTTTACGAATTTTTAATAATTTATTTGATTGAACCAAATTAATCGGTCAAATTGATAATGATGGCCTGACTAGTTTGACCTTTAATCTTGTTCCAAAAACTTTGATCAGAACCATAAAATCTGCAGTAAATTTAGATAGATGATGCGTTTATCTACGATTAATGTAAAAATAACAGTAACAATGAGATTAGATATTATAACAATATTATAACGTGAGATAAAAAGTAAGTCAAATATACTGCATTGCATCATATATCCAAACCCACACTTAATAGTTTAACTAACAATGATGAAAAGAAAAAAAAGAGTTTAGGTTGATTAAAAAAATTGAGCATAAAATGGAAATTTGACATAATTTAAATATCAATTTATAAGTTAAACATAATTATAATTCAACAAAAAATTAAAGATAATTTATAAAATAGGTTATAATTATAAAAATATTTTACACACAATTATAATGATAAAATATATAGAGAAATCGAATCTATTATTGTAGCGAATGCTATATTACAATGGGTTGGGCAAGTCCAAAACCATGATTCCCTTTAGCGTTAGATATTTAGACCTAAAAAATAGGGTAAACTAGTCACTACTCAGTAGGATGCTTTTTTTTTTTTTTCGTCACCTAAAAAGTTGTTTCTAGTTTTATTACTTAATTTTCAGAGAGCGCTTTTATTTTATTTATTCCAGTGTTAATTTTTTAATGATTTTTCAATTTTCAATTTTGGGTTTCGTTGAAAAAATATTACTTTTTTTGGTTTGTTAAATTTTGATAAAGAAGATGATTATAGCTTTTTTAATAAAAATATAATGATTTATTTAATAATTTATAAAAAAATCATTTGAACTTTTTATTTAATTTGTGGTCTCTTACTTTGCATAATGTTTTTAAAGCGTTTTAACTTACTTTGAATTAAAATAACTCTAGGAATCACACATAATAAAATTTAATTAAAAATAAATATGAATAAAATCACACATAATTTATACAATGCTTTAATGGTGTATTCAATCATATTTTAATATATTAATAGAATATATATATAATTGTATCTATACTATTATTTAAGTGTTTTACTTAAATGGAGTCACCCTTAACGGGTCATCAATTTAAGTGTTTAATTATGTAAATGCCCTCTCGTAATTAAAATAAGTTATATTATTCAAGGGTATTTTACTCTTTTTCATTTGAACCCGTACCAATCGCATCACTAAATCTTTTAATTTATCATTCAAATAAAATATTATTTTAATATTTTATATATTTTTATTTTATTATGCACACTATTACTTTCATCTGTTGTATATATTAATAATATATTTGATTGAGTTAGTATCACAAAATTAACTCGGCACCAACTCAAGATTGATGACAACACCGTGATAAACAATTTAATCCTTTTTTATTTTACTAACGTATATATTTCATGTGTTATTAGCTTCAAACAATAAATTTTATTATTTATTATATGTTATTTTTTAAACATATATTTATATTATTTTCACTTTATAGTAAAAATAATTTGTTTGATCTCTCTTGAACTAACTCTTTAAAAATCTGCTGGCTTCATCTGTTTTTGGTACCAACCATTTGGAAATTGTATATAGGCCTTTGGGCAAAAGCCGTTTTCTACCCAATAGGCCTCCATACGTGGCCTTGCCAACGAGAAGGGAAAAAGACTATGGGTCTCAGAAACAGTATGATCCATTTTAACCGATAGGCCCATTCCCAATGCACAATAAATGGCATGATCCTGGAGTATTTGTGTGAATCAAAACATCATAGTCAAAAGGTTAAATTCTGCTCTTAGTCCCGAACTTTACAAAATTTATTCCTTTTACTTTAATTTGGTCATGTTAGTCCCTATACTTTTTAAGTTTTAAAATTCCAGTTCTCACCAATTGAAAACTATTAAATTCATTAAGTTAAGTTCTGTTATTTTATAAATCCTATGCACAAAACATATTATCGTATGTGTAAGGTCATGTCAACTTGTTATTTCCACATATTACTCACTAAAAATTCAATTAATGTATTAATGACTTTCATTTGCATCAAGACTAAAATTTTAAAATTTGAAAAGTTTAGGTACTTAGAATGATTCAATTGGAAACATGGACCAAATGTACAAATATATGCATAGTATAAGATTAGTAATTGAATTTATAACCAAACAAATATAATCATTATCGTTTGGGTTAGGACTAAAATTTTAAAATTCAAAAAAGTATAAAAACTAAAATTGATCAATTCAAAAAGTGCACGGGCAAAAGTTGATCAAATAAAAGTACAATAACTAATAACATAATTAAACCTAATAAACATAAGGAAAATTATTCGTTAATTAAGTTTAAAAATTCTGCAAGCATGGTAAAATGAGTGAAACATATCTTTTTAGGGGTAATAAAATAATAAAAGATATACGGCAGTATTTGAACCCTAGTTATGAAAGGGTTAAATTATTATTTGGGCCTAAATTTGGTAATTTTTTTATATTGAGGTCTGATTTTTTTTAATTAAAGTTAAGTCCTCAATTTGGTAATTATTCTCATATTGGGGCTGAACTTTTTTGTTGTTCTCATACTGAAGCCTAAACTTTAATTAGGGTTCTTGAGGATTTACTTGGATAAAAAAATCTCAATATGGAAACATTGACCAAGTTCAGGGCCTAACTTAGACAAAAAAAATCCAGACCCTATGAGAAGAATTACTAAATTCAAATTCCAAAATATGATTTAACCCTTATAAATAAAAATAAAGTTTCCCACTAATAATAATATAAAATCTCTAATTAAGTAAATTTCATGAAAAAGTCTTAAAACATCATTATTTAAAAAAAAATAAAAACATTTAGATCTTTTAACAGTTCATATAAAATTCTTAAATTGAAATTACTTGAAAACGTTATACTAGAAGTCGAAATTTAGACCTTAAGGTAAATATCAACAAAAACCTTCAACCAGGAAATATTAGCATTTACAGTATTTTAAAAAACATTTTTTATAATTTCTTTTCCTTTTACTCATATCGTAGCTGCCACGTATAGTGTAGTAGTTTAGTTTTTTTAACCCCCAAACGATATTAAAAAAACGTTACCTATTTTTAATTGATATTTAATTTTTTTCAAATTAAATAAATAAGATTTTAATCTCATTTATGTTCTTAAAAAACTCCATCACATGTACATATTCATATTTTGACAAAAATTGTTAAGAAAACATGTTAATGCAAAATTTGGAGGGTGGAATAATAGGGTTTGTTTCCACAAAGTCATGTGTTTCACTTGGCAACATTAAAGGAGACAGAGAGAAGAAGACAAATTAGACGTGAATATAACTGGTAGGAATTTGAAACTTGAAACACTTATTTGGAGTTTGCTTGTTTAAGCCATCGCAGTATTGCCGGCCCCCAACGAGTACAAGCATCCCCATCACCCATGTTTTGCTAGTATTATTGAATAATTAAGGTTTGACGTAGCCCTAGGCATTTGCAACGTGGTAATCTAGAAAGCTCACAACCAACAATATTCCCATTTGCCACCATCATTCTTATATGCTCACACTTGGGCAAGTTCTATATTACACATTTACTATGTTCTTGCGTACTCATTTAAATGATCAAATGTTGAATTTTGTTATTCCAACCATGTAATTATTCGATTGTAAAAACTTGACTTTTTCAAAGTTTGATTTTGATAGATTTGTTTTTGCATAGGTGATTTATATATTTTATTTAAAGGGAAAGGATTGAATGAAACAGTGACGCTACGTCATCTGTATCCCTTTCCAATAGATTTATACCACATCAGTAGTTTTATCCTGAAAAAAATTAAATCTAAATTAAAATCTTAAAATTCAGGATAAAATGCTGAAATTCAGAATAAAACTACTAATGTGGCATAAATTTATTGGAAAGGGATATAGATGACGTGGCGTCACTATTTCATTCAATCCTAATTTTCAACAAATTTGATTCTCTCTAATTTTATTAACATCTATTTAGATGTCTCGTTGAGTATTTTATATTATTTATTTATTTTAATTAATAATTATTAGATACAATAGTAAGACATATTACTCTCTTAAAAAAAATATATAAATTTAAATTTTAAAATAATATTATTGAGAAAGACCACCACCAACTTCAAACAAATAGATATGAGAAAACTCCACTACCATTACTAAAAAAACTAAACCTTGCCCAATGCCCTTTATTATTATTAATTAGGCTTAATATCTATTTTAGCTGTACATAAAAATTTTCAATTTTATATTTCAATCATTTTCTAGGCACTTTAATCTCTTTTGGACTTTAATCTGCGGTGTATATATATATATATATATATATATGTTCATCGATCATTTTCATTCATTTTTTCTTCAGTGAAGCAAATGATGTTACGTTGCAAGAGTTTGAAAGTAAAAAAAAAAAAAAAAAATTAAAAATGCAAAAAAATCATAACAAAAAAAAATCTATAAAAATATAAAATTATTAAAGAATACATGTTGAGAATAAACCTGGACATGATGTCTAGGTTCATCCTGTCAATTTTAAAAATATATATATAAATATAAATGAAAATTTATTTTGAAATTATTATTTTTTAAAATAAAATATGTAATTAGTAAAAATCTATGTGTAGAGTGAATCCAAACAAACGACTGTCCAAATGCATATTTATATGGATGTGCATTTTGACTAATTTTATATTTCTTATAATTAAAATTAATAATATGAAAATTTGATATTTAAAAAATCAAGTTAGTTTTAGAAAGTTTAGAAATTTTCTTTCAAATTTTTGGATTTTGATGATTCTTTTTTATAATTTGTTAGAATTTTTTTCTTATTTTATGGTTCTTTTTAAATTTTCTAATAAATTTTTATGAAATCTTTTCTTTTACTGCATGTCATCTTTTATTAGTTCAGGTAATTTTTAACGAAAATATCCATTGAAACAATGAAAATATAAACACCAAAGCCATGTATATATATATATAACTGAGAATTTATGTATTATAGTGGAATGTTAGTTAAAAATAAAAGTGTTCGGTAGAGTTAAATATGATATTAATATATTTTATATTTTATTTTGTTTAGATTCAATTTAACTTAAAATATGAGTCTAAAATTTTCTCGAACTCATTCAAATTTGTAAATGCCTAATCTAGATTGATTTTAAACCAGCTCATATTTAAAAATAAAAATTTTACTATTTTTAATTTAATATTTAATAATTTTACTTTTTTTATTTATTAAATTTTTATATCCAAAGCCTCTTAACATTATTAAATTATATATTATTATAAATTTAATTTTATATGTATTATAAATTACATAATATATAAAAGAACACAATATAAAATATTAGAAACATAGAAAAGACTCGAGTTGAATTGGATTTTAAATGTTCAAACTTGAGTTTAAATCATATTTTGAATGGACTTAATTTTAAGCCAAAATTAAGTTTCAAACTTAAATGTATTTACTCAGACCTTCATAAATTTCCAACAAATTTAGATGAGTAGCTGAATTCATTAGCAAGTGTGGTTTTATTGGTGAAGGTCACCGGATTTGATAAAATGGAGTTGAAAATTTGAAAGCCGAAAAATAGGTAACCACAAAGTTAATAAAGAAACGTGCTTGAAATTGGGTTGGGACATTTGTTTTGTAGCTAAAGAAAATCATGACAGCCTGATAGTGTCACACTTGCAGAAACGCTCAACTGGTTACAGCTACTTATGGGGCCAATGTCCTCATCAACCACGGAAATCAAAACCCCCGAATTTGTTTTACCATTGATTACTAAGAAATGTGAAAGGGGCAAACAAAGATGGTGTAAACTTTATTCACCCAGCTGTTCTTGAGTGTGGTACCAGACAAAATAATTTCGACATCGATACAATGAATAAAGCAAGCAATCCCCTCCCTGTTTCTTCACAATACCAATCAATTGCTCATTCAACTACTTTTATTTACATAGTGAAGCCTTCAAAAGGTTGATGTGAGAGTGAGTGGCATTTTCAGTGGATTTAAAATTTTACCAAAATGCAGCTTTGGGAGTTTCCATTTACACGATATAGTATAAGGGACAGCCCTTTTTGAAAATATCAATTTGTCTAAATATCTATCATTATTCGTCAATCCATGCGCACATGCCTTTAATTCTATGGTGATTCAAGCACTTGTATAGTGAAGTCATGTTCTACCCATAAAGCCGATGTGCGTTTCCATTTAGTATAAAATTGACAATACGATTTCGGTAGGTCAAGAGTTAGTTTTTTTTTTTTTTTTTTATTTTTGATAAGTGAGGTTAAAATGTATTTTTACGAAGATAAAATGTTTATTTTAAAATGATGTTATAAAATTAAAATTTTATAATTAAATAATATTCGAGTTTATCTATAAATGTCATACATTTTAACTACTGATCAGCTAATTGATATTTTAACCAAACCATTGTCTGAACAACCGATTAGGAGGGATTTTATTGTACAAGCTAAAACCAACAAAATAATCAATTGGTGTGGGTGCCATTTATAATAACTTATGCATCTCTTTATTAGTAAAGATAAATTTTTGGTTTACATATTCATATGTAATCTATTAACATAGACACATATTCATAATTTTTGTATAATTAATATTTTAATAAACTAATAATAATACTTATTATACATATAAATTTCAAATCAAAATGATATATTTACCATATTAATCCTAAATAAAATTTTATTAATATATATATTTAACCATTATAAAACATAAAACTACTAATTTTAGTTTCATTATAAAATATTATTTCGAATAAATAATAAACGGTTCAGTTGAAAACAGATCATTCAAAATAAATTTTCTTCATAAATGACTCAAAACAAAATGTATTTAAAGAAAATGAAATAAAAAAAGAAAGAAAGTCTAACCTACAACTTAGCACGATCCGGTGATGTCTATTTACACGACCTAAGAAAATCATCAAATATTAACAAAATAGAGAGAAGTGAGTAGGCGTCATTTTCGTGAAGTGATTTCCATTTAATGACCCCATTTTGTCCATTTCGCCTAACTTTATATTTTAACTAATTATTTCATTTGTTGGCTTCTACTTTTTTTTTTTTTTTTTTTTATCTTTTTCAACTGTCAATTAATTTGATTTGAAGTTGGATGTCTATTTTTCTTATGTGAATTGCTTAAGAGATATATAGCCTGTGGTTTTCATTCTTCAGTTTAGTAATTTCACCTTCAATTTGTTAATTATTACTTCAAACTTATTTACATTTTTAAAAATTAAAACAGTGTTATCATATTTAATCTTATTATTATTGTTATTTTTACGCTAACAATAAATAATACGTGCATTTAAAATAACACTTAATAATATTTTAACTCTAATCCCTTGAATAATAAGAACCCTTTATAAACTAAAATATATGTGATGATTACCTAAAAAAATATTGCTAACCTTTTAAAATAAATTCAAATGAGTTAATTTATAAATGATATGCCGAAATCTTCTTCATTAATCATGGATACATCAAATATATATCAAAGTTAATTAATTAGGACAAAAATAAAAGAGTATTAAAACCGATTTCATATATCTTTATGAATTCTATGGTAATTCGTTAAGAAAGATTAGGTTAGTTTATATTTAATAATTTGTTTCTATTGAGTTTTAGTTAATTATATTTTAAAGTTAATTAGCGGTGTATGTACGTATCAATACAATTCAATATTATAAATGATTAGATTTTATGGTGGGGAAAGGAAATGTTTTATGTTAATAATGTTAATTATAATTTAAAAGTCAATAATTTTATAAAGAGTGACATAAACTTAATAAAGTGTTTAAATATAAGTATTAGATACATTTAAATGATTATAACTACGATTTGATTGATAGTAATATATCCAAACTTAAACCATGATAAATTTGAATATAACTCATGAGATTTAAATCAAAACAAGAAAATTTCGGATAAAAATAATTTATTTGTAAATAATGTTTTTTCAACAAATACTACTGTTGGGCCTAAATTGTGCCCGAGTCCAAGACCATTTACATTACAACCCAAAAATCTAAACCCTGACCCAAATCTTTAGCCCAAAACCTAAAAAACAGAAATGGGAAACCCTAACAGCTTTGTTTAGCGCCGCCGCCAGCAAGGTCCTCCTTCCACAACGTGCGCGGACGCCACCACCCCGAGACATGCGCCACTCCACCACGCCACGCCAGAGACGTGCTTGAACACGTACCTGCAAAATAGAAATAAATCAGTTGTAAAATAAAGGCTATAAAAGCCACAATAAAAATCGGTTTAAGGGAGGCTTGATTAGATACACAAAAAGGACGCACAAGTACCAAATACTAGGGATTTTTTTTAGAAAACACAATACAGACACTGAATCTTACAGAACGTTTTGCCAGAAACGAAAAGAAGGTTTATATTCCCTTTATTATTTGTTGTATTGGAAATCTGTTTTGGGTTTTATTCGTTCTTTATATTTCTTTATTTTTATTATTATTTCGAAGAGACTGTACATATTACGGAAATATTTACCTTGTTTTGACCGGGCTTCTTTCGGCCACCGCAATCGAGGCACGCATTGGGGGAGGCTTGCTGCAAAGAGGGGGTTCAAACCCTTAGAGAACAAGAAAAGGGAGAGGGTATTTTGATTTTTCTTTGAAACAGAGAAATGGATGGAAAAAGGTTTTGTTTTTAGGTTTTAACCATTAAAAAGGGGTGGGCCCCGTGCAATTACTTGCTTCTGCAGGTGAATATGCGCAAATTTTTCCCTAGATGGGAAAATTTCGCGATAGGTCCTCCTTCTACACGCGCCTGCTTAATTGCGTCCCCTTTAGCTTTTTTTTTCCCATTTTTAAATTTTGCCCCTGCATTTTATGCATTGTTTCAATTTAGTCCTAGTTCAGGGGCAGTGTTCAGGAACTTGGGATTATTTCTATTTTGGACCCTCCAGATTACGCTCGTATTGCAATTTAACATTTGGTTCTCCTTTTACTTTAAATTCGCCCCAGATTTTAGTTTTGAATTCAATCTTATCCTCTTTAGTTTTTTTTTTATATTATTTTATTCTGCTTTTTTTAGATTTTTATTTTATTTCTATTTATTATTTTTATCATTTGCTTATTATTAGAACTCCTATTTTACATATATTATTATTTATAATTTTATATTGTCATTATTTCATATCGCTATTCATTTTTCAAACTATTATTATATTCATTATCATTTTATTACCACTATTCATATATATATATATATGCATACTATACTATGACTATATTTATTATTCGTATTATATTTGTTATTATTATTAGTACTCTTATTACTTTTATTATTTACATTGTTATTTTAGTATGCCTATTATTTTCGTTCTTGTCAATATTATTTTGATTTTCTTTTTTTATTATTGCTATTACATTTAATGTTATTATTATTTTCATTATTAATATTATTTTTATTTTAAACCTATTATTACTAGTCTTATTATTAATATTTTTATTTTAAATTGTTTTCCATTGTTATTATTATTATTATTACCACTTGTTTTATCTTTCACATATTATTTTCGTCATTATAATATTATTGCTCATTTTTCCCTTTTGTGTTCATCATTATTATTCCTTATTAATCGTGTTTACATTTTCACCTTTTTTCTTTCTTTTGCTTTTTCAAAATTCATAAAAATGGGTTTTCACAAAGGTAATATTTCAGATTTGGAAGTTCGAGAAATCGTGCCCAATCGTGCTGAGCTTCGATTTTTCGTTCGTCTAGATTACTAAATGCCCTTAAAGGATTTTGATCATATTTTTGAAAATAAGGCAATATTTCGTGTTTGGAAGTTTGAGAAATTCGTGCCCAATCGTGCTGGGTTTCGATTTTCTGTTCATCCAAACAACTAAATATCCTTCAAGGATTCTTTTATCGTGTTTCTTAAATAAAGGCAATATTTCATGACTGGAAATTCAAGGAATCGTGCCCAATCGTGCTGGGTTTCGGTTTTTGGTTTGGCCAAATAATAAAGCATCCTTTTAAAATTGCAAGACAAGAATGTTGGAAATCATGAAATGATCTTAGTATCGATAGTTGGAAATATCGTGTCCTATCGTGCTGGATGTGGTATTTCAACTTTTCGGAACAAGACAGTTTCGATATCCAATGTGAGTTATCTAAACATTTTTAAAGATTCATATTTTAAAATATTTTCTAATTTTTGATATTAAGGACATTAATCAATCAACACGGTACTAATTTTGGGCGTTGCGAGGGTGCTAATCCTTCATCGTGCGTAACCGACTCCCGAGCCCGTTTTCTTAAAATTAGAGACCAAAATGTTTTCTAAAGTGACCCAATCACACTTCAAAAATGATTGGTGGCGACTGCTTTTTCTTTTTAAAGTCGGCCCGTTTTCTAAACAAAAATGGTTCAAACTGACTTGGCGACTCACGGGGACCCTATAAGAGAGTCAATAGTAGAAATTGGTTGATTAATGTCCTTTTATCAAAAATAAAATTTTTTCGTTTTCATTTGCATGAGTCGTGTCGCGTCATATATCGCTTTGGTTTGAGACACATAGAATATTTTTCCATTCATATTGCATGACCGTTGTGGTCACCCCTTAAGTGGGAGCAAAATCTATGCCTTCGTGAGGTTTTCACCTCCGCATGGGCTAGGGGATGCCTTAGGGATACATCCGTACCTATGGTTCCGTGAGGTTTCACCTCGCATGGCCATAGGAAATGTATTCCCCGAATCGAACTCAATCAAGTATAAGCCTATAATGGGTGAGGATTGAGAATCTCTTTGGTTCGTGTACCCTTTCTTTAGAACCAAACCACATATAGTGAACCTTAAGAGCCCACCCTAGGTAGAGCCATGCTAAACCTTAGTGGCTACCTATGTAGTGGTTAGACATTTTTTCACTTGCTTTGGTTACTTTTATGTGATACTAACTTGTTTTATTTTGGCCATGTTTGCATATCACTTCATACTTAAAAGGCGTCGGTTCCTGTTTTAATTACTACGTTAGAAGCTTGTTATGGAGAACGAATTCCTTGATAAAGTAAAAGATAATGCGGCCGTGTGTATATGGTCAGACTTGAGAAGGGATAGGCCGTATATGTGCCTCTATTTTATGTAAAGGATTTTGTTTTTTAAATAAGTTTTCTAAAAAAAATTGAATCGGAATCGACTCCTCTTATTTTTGCATTCATTCATTTGCATTGCATTTCATGCATTTGTATTGCATCACATCATTTGCATTAAATATCACAAGACAACCCTTTTAATTAGAGGTCATGTTATAGTTATCCTGGAACACCGCTATTACACTCGAAACAAGACGAGAGCAATGGATCAAAGGATGGAAAGGTTAGAGCAGATGCAGAAAGAGATGCAAGACCAATTGCAAGCTCAGATGCAAGAGCGATTAGCCAAGATCCTACAGGATATGAGGATCGAATCTTGGAATCCAGAGAAGCATGATGAGCCGCTAACACGATTGTTGGTGGAGGGCTGAAATGAAAAAGGCCTATGGTCGATAATTGGAGGAGATAATAAAGATTTTGCTTGCCGCCGGGCCCTGCCCCAAACAAGTTCCCAAGTGCAACCACCAAGAGTGTCGGTCAATATCAAACCTCAAGACTAATCTGGTGCTCCAAAGATAGTAAACTTACCCGCAGCTCGAGCTCCAACCCGAAGTCAATTTGGTAAAACCAATGGTCCCAGCACTTGATGAGGTGGCGAAGGGAGAAAGTAAAAGCGAGCTTCAAAGGAGTTCAAGATCGATGCAAATGGTGGAGGAGAAGTTTGAGTATTGGAAAGTCTTGATCACCAATGCGAAGTGGATGCTAAGAAGTGAGTCTAGTCCCGATTTAGTACTTCCTCAAGTTCAAGATGCGAGTTTGAAAAGTACAACGGGACTAGCTGCCGAGGCCCATATTACGATGTTCTGTCAGAGAATGACAGGATATGTCAACAATGATCAGTTGTTGATCCACTGCTTTCAGGATAGTCTGACTGGAGCTGCAGTAAAATGGTATAACCAGCTGAGTTGTACACAAATCAAATCGTGGAAGGACTTAGCACAGGCCTTCATGAAAAATTATGGCCACGTAGCCGATATAGCACCTGATAGAATCACGCTGAAAAATATGGAAAAGAAATCAGGCGAAAGTTTCAGGAAGTATGCCCAGAGGTGGAGGGAAGTCGCTACACAAGTCTAGCCACCTCTACTAGAAAAAGAAATGACCATGCTCTTCATTAATACCCTAAAAGTACCTTTCATCAATCATATGTTGGGGAGCGCGACTAAGAGTTTTATAGACATAGTAATGTCCGGCGAAATGATAGAGAACGCGATAAGGTGTAGGAAAATAGAAACTGGAGAGAGCATGAGAAGATCAATTCCAAAGAAAATAGAGAATGAAGTAGGTAATATAAGCTCGAGTTATCCCAAACTCGTTACTATCAGTCAATCGAGAGCGGTCGCTGTAGGCCAACAGGCCCCACCAAGACAAGAGCCCAACACGAGGCAGAAGATCGAGAAATTTCAGTTTACTCCCATACCTGTGACGTATAGGGAGTTGTATAAAACTTTATTAGACGCACACGTGGTAGCCTCTGTCTACTCAGATCCGTTGCAACCCCCATATCCCAAATGGTACGATGCAAGCACTCAATGTGAATACCATGCAGGGATAGTGGGGCACCCGATAGAGAATTGCTTCCCTTTCAAAAAGCTAGTCGAAAGGCTCATCAAAATGGGCATTGTGGAGTTCAATGATGCGTCTGTCGTAGGGAATCCGTTACCCAATCACATTGATAATGGAATGAATGCGATAATCGAGATAGCAGGAAAAAGAATCAAGTTGAACGTTGCAGAAATAAGAACCCCGTTGAGAGAGGTCTGGAGAAGAATGGTGGAAAGAGGTTTAATCATACAGGATGTAAGGGGCAAATCTCAGGATATGAGGAACTACTGTGAGTTCCATAACAAGGAAGGCCATGAGATCCAACAGGGCAGCGAATTCAGAGCCCTAGTACAAGGGTTTATGGATAATAAAGAGCTGGAGTTCTTTGACTTTGCAGAAGGGGAAAACGTGTGTACCATAGGAAGTGAGTCGGTAGAGAAGGACACCGAGGTCAAATAGGGATCAAATACTTTTCCATATATATCCAAGACATTCATATCGGAAAGAATTATCCCTCCTAAATCGGAGATGACAAATGAAGAAACGGCCAAAGACATGTTAAAAGCCTTGAGCATTAACGCCGTATTCGAGGAGAGATTGAATGAAGGAAACTTAGGAGGAATTCACCCCTACGAGCCTGAAAGTGTTTTGAATAACCGGGCTGTGAAGGAAACTCCTGTAGTTTTTAGCGCTAACACAGAGTAATGTTCAAAACACACTTATTTTTTTAAGCCTAGAAACAATAAGAATCTTTTGTGAAATAGGCTCCTGTTCAAACATCTTTATTTCTAATAAAAATGCATTTTTGTGTTTCATGCTGAGCAAATATTTTCTCATTTTTTTTTTCATGTCATACTATATATTCTTTTGTTCTTTGGAATGTTCTTTCGTTTTTCATCCATGATTATAAATAATCATCTTTAGAACCATTTATTCTTTGGAATTTGCCTTCGTACCTACAATAGGTACCCAGATATCGGGACATGAGTAACGCTGTTACGGACTCCCTTTTGAGTGAAATATGGGTCTAAAAGGATCTGAATATTTTGAATATGTCAGAGATTACAACTTACCCATTGATCTGTTAAGGATGGTAAAACAAAATGAAAATAGACTCTATCGTACAAAGGGTCAGTGGACATTGTGAGCCAGGGGAAAAGAGTGAGGATCGAAGCCTTGCCCTCCACCGAAACAAAGCAAGACGACATTGAGTTATTCAAAGAATTCAAAGATGTCTTTGTGTGATCGCATCAAGATATGCCTAGGCACGATGAGGCTACAATGAAAGGGAGATTTTGTCAGTGTTGCCGTAAATGCCAAATTAAGAAGACATGACTTATATGCTTTTTCTATACGTGGGGCATAGATGTTACGGGGATGATTTCGTCAAAAGTATCTAGTTGACGCCTATTTATTTTCGTGATTGTCAACTATTCCACTAAGAGGGTGAGGGTCGGTTCTTATGACAAAGTTACAGGGTCAATCATCAAGTTCAATTTTAACTTCTAGTTCAAGTTTGAATTTTTTAAAAAAAAAAACAAAACAAAACAAAAGAAAAAAAAGAAAGAAAGAAAGAAGAAAAGAAAAGAAAGAAACCATCCCCCCTCCAAAAAAAAAGATTTTGAAAGATGACGGAAACCTGTAAATATTGGCATAGACTAGTTACCATTTACCCTCTGTGCTTCTCATTGGTTTATGGATGGATACAATCTTGCCCATCAAAGTTAAAATTCTTACTCTTTAGATTTTGTCGGAACTAAAGTTGGATGAAGCGAATGGGTTCACTCTTTGTATGACCGGTAAAACCGATCGAGGAAGAGGCTAAGAGCCATTCGCCATGGTCAAGCTGTGCGAAGCGGATGATGCGAGCTTACAATAAGAAAGTCCATGAGTATTCCATGAAGGAGACTTGGTATTGAAACAGATCCTCCTATGCAAAAGGACTTGAGGAAAGTGGATGTCTAATTGGGAAGGACCTTATGTTGTAAAGAAGGCCTTTTCTGGACGAGCTTTGATGCTAGCCGAGATGGACGGCAAAAGTCTGCCAAATCCAATTAATGCAGACTCAGTCAAGAAGTACTTCGCTTGAAAGTGGGCCAAGATGAAAACCCACAACGGGCATCTTGAATCCCCCCCAAAAAAAACGAAGAGGCCAAGGTGAAAACTCGCAAAGGGCACTTTGAGACCAAAGGGGTTTTGAGTCGAAAACCTGAAAAGGGCGGATCAAGTTGTGATCAAATCATGATGGGGCATACAGTAGTTTTGCCACGCTTTAATTGACAATGAGGAAGTATGTTACATCTTGGGGCATCTACAAAGTACTCAATCCTTAAACACATATTGAGCTTAAATGGTCCTCGAAGTTTGAACAAAGAAGCTCGATCGGCGATATCTGGGCACCTAATTGCCATCTTACCCATTCTTAATTTGCTCGTTTCAAAATACACTACCAATAAATTTCCTTCTTGATTGCATTTGCTATCTTATTTGTTTTGAGCTATGCTCCTAATTAATTTCTTTATTGTCCATTATTATGATCTTTTCCAAGCATTTTCATTGAAATAATGATTTTGAACTAATAATGCTTTCACAAAAGAAGTTTTGCGTATTACTCGAAAGTCTCTAAATAATACAAGAATCCAAACAGGACAATTATTTAGAACTAACCAGCTTAAAGGGCTCGAACCTTTGGAGAAAAGGGACTAAGCGGTGACAACATCTTGATTCTCTGTTAGAGGTATCATTTAAACAAAGAAGACATGCGTCGAGGATATCACCTTAATAAACAACAAGCAATGGTAGCCCAAGTGTTAAAAATAGATCATTCTCATTTTGCACTCATTCATAACATTCATAATACATATGGTTAGGAGCATTTTCATGACATCCTAATCATTTGGCATAAACATATACCCCATGAAATCAATTCTACTGGTAGGTTCCCATAGGACAATGTAGCAAAATTGATGGGAGTTACAGAAAATTAGACCTTATCCCACCGAAGGGGAGTGGAGCAATTGAAAACATTGAACCTTAATTCCCTAGCGGTAGGGTAAGCAGGCCAAAATATCGGACCTTATCCCAGGCGAGGAGAGTGGAACAGTCGAAAACATTGAGCCTTAATTCCCAAGCAGTAGAAGTGTGGTCGAAAATATCGGACCTTATCCCACCGAAGCGAGTGGAACAGTCGAAAACATTGAGCCTTAATTCCCAAGCAAGAGGGTAACGGGTCGAAAATATCGACCTTATCCCACCGGCGAGAGTGGAGCAGTCGAAAACATTGAGCCTCAATTCCCTAAGTAGTAGGGTAGCAGGCCAAAATTACAGATCTTATCCCACCGAAAGGGAGGTGGATCGGATCGCACGAGCCTTAATTCCTAGCGGTAGGGTAACAGGTTGAAGACTATAGACCTTATCCCACCGGCAGAGTGGAACAGTCAAAACAATGAGCCTCAATTCCCAAGCAGTAGGGTAGCAGGCCAAAATTACGAACTTATCCCATCGAGCAGAGTGGAGCAGATCGAAGGCGATAAGCCATAATTCCCTAAGCGAGAGGGTAAGCAAAGCAAAAAGCTTTATCTCTGAGGAGGGAGTGGGCAGGCTAAAGATATAGATCCTATCTCCACCGAAAGAGAGTGGAGCGGATTGAAGACAACAGATCTTATCTCTCTGGAGGTGAGTAGCGGATCGAAGACTAAAGCCTTATCTCTACTAAGAGGAGTGGAGCAGGCTAAGGATAGTAGATCCTATCTCTACTGAGCAGGAGTGGAGCGGATTGAAGATAACAGATCTTATCCCTACTGAGCAGGAGTAGATTAGATCGAAAGACTGAAGCCTTATCTCCATCGGCAGGCGAGGAAAGAGCTAAAGAGGCAGATCTTATCTCCACCGAAAGCAGAGTGGGCGGATCGAAGACAACAAGTCTTATCTCCACTGAGCAGGAGTGGAGCAGGCTGAAGATAATAGATCTTATCTCCACTGAGCAGTAGTGGAGCAGATCGAAACAAATTTTTATACCCCTGAAGATGCAGTGGGTCAAAGCAAGGCTACCTGAAGAAAGGAAGCATCAAGTCAAGACTCAGCAAGACCGAGCAAAATTGGCCCTCTTAAAGTCTTTGCTCTGTTCTCGTTACACGACAACGAGCAAAGAGGGGCAGCTGTTGGGCCTAAATTGTGCCTGGGTCTAAGTCCATTTACATTACAACCCAAAAATCTAAACCCTGACCCAAATCTTTAGCCCAAAACCTAAAAAACAGAAATGGGAAACCCTAACAGCTTTGTTTAGCGCCGCCGCCAGCAAGGTCCTCCTTCCGCAACGTGCGCCGGACGCCACCACCCCGAGACGTGCGCCACTCCACCACGCCACGCCAGAGACGTGCTTGAACACGTACCTACAAAATAGAAATAAATCAGTTGTAAAATAAAGGCTATAAAAGCCACAATAGAAATCGATTTAAGGGAGGCTTGTTTAGATACACAAAAAGGACGCACAAGTACCAAATACTAGGGATTTTTTTTAGAAAACACAATCTGAACCTTCGAATCTTCTGAACGTTTTGCGAAAACGAAAAGAAAGTTTATATTCCTTTATTATTTGTTGTATTGGAAATCTATTTTGGGTTTTACTCGTTCTTTATATTTCTTTATTTTTATTATTATTTCGAAGAGACTGTACATATTACGGAAATATTTACCTTGTTTTGATCGGGCTTCTTCCGACCACCGTAATCGAGGCACGCATTGGGGGAGGCTCGCTGCAAAGAGGGGGTTCAAACCCTTGAGAACAAGAAAAGGGAGAGGGTATTCTGATTTTTCTTTGAAACAGAGAAATGAATGGAAAAATGTTTTGTTTTTAGGTTTTAACTGTTAAAAAGGGGTGGGCCCCGCGCAATTACTTGCTTCTGTAGGTGAATATGCACAAATTTTTCCCTAGATGGGGAAATTTCGTGATAGGTCCTCCTTCTACGCGCGCCTGCTTAATTGCGTCCCCTTCAGCTTTTTTTTCACATTTTTAAAATTCGCCCCTGCATTTTATGCTTTCTTTCAATTTAGTCCTAGTTCAGGGGCAGTGTTCAGGAACTTGTGATTATTTCTATTTTGGACCCTCCAGATTACGCTCGTATTGCAATTTAACCTTTGGTTCTCCTTTTACTTTAAATTCGCCCCAGATTTTAGTTTTGAATTCAATCTTATCCTCTTTTGGTTTTTTTTTGTTTTTTATATTCTTTTATTCTGCCATTTTTTAGATTTTTATTTTATTTCTATTTATTATTTTTATCATTTGCTTATTATTAGAACTCCTATTTTACATATATTATTATTTATAATTCTTATATTGTCATTATTTAAATTCTTGCTATTTTTCAAACTATTATTATATTCATTATCATTTTATTACCACTATTCATATATATATATATATATGCATACTATACTATGACTATATTTATTATTCAGTATTATATTTGTTATTATTATTAGTACTCTTATTACTTTTATTATTTACATTGTTATTTTAGTATGCCTATTATTTTCGTTCTTGTCAATATTATTTTGATTTTTTTTATTATTGCTATTACACTTAATGTTATTATTATTTTCATTATTAATATTATTTTTTATTTTAAACCTATTATTACTAGTCTTATTATTAATATTTTTATTTTAAATTGTTTTCCATTGTTATTATTATTATTATTATTACCACTTGTTTTATCATCACATATTATTTTCGTCATTATAATATTATTGCTCATTTTTCCCTTTTGTGTTCATCATTATTATTCCTTATTAATCGTGTTTACATTTTCACCTTTTTTTTTCTTTTTGCTTTTTTTCAAAATTCATAAAAAATGGGTTTTCACAAAGGTAATATTTCGTATTTGGAAGTTCGAGAAATCGTGCCCAATCGTGCTGGGCTTCGATTTTTCGTTCGTCTAGATTACTAAATGCCCTTAAAGGATTTTGATCATATTTTGAAAATAAGGCAATGTTTCGTGTTTGGAAGTTTGAGAAATTCGTGCCCAATTGTCTTTGGGTTTCGATTTTACATTCATCCAAACAACTAAATACTATTTAGTAAATTATTTTATTATAAAGCAAAGAAAATAAGAAAAATATATAAATAGAAATGTGGAACGTGTTGTGAATTGAAATGATATAAAGTAGGTTGGCTGATAGGAAATTTATACTGCTTTTTCTTTTTATATATAATATTAGTAAATTATTTTATTATAAAGCAAAGAAAATGAAAAATATAAAAATAGAAATGTGGAACGTGAGTGAATTGAAATGATAGAGTAGGTTGGCTGATAGGAAATTTATATTTTTATATATAATATTCAACCGCATGTGTTCCTTTTGGAAGAAGAAGGAAAAAACAAGTAGGATGGCTTCAAACCTTTTTACTGCATATATGTATTATATAATTCAGGTTGTTTCATGATTTGCTTTGTCGTTCAATGTTTGAAGATAGAGAGACATAAAATATTTTACCAAATTTTAGTCAAAAAAGAGAATGGTTTGCCTGAACAGATATTCAATCTCCAACGCCTTTATCATCTGTCAATGTAATTCAATAGGGTTAGTATTGAATATTAGTATTACAGTATATCATCTCCCTATACTGTATACCCAAATATAATTGCTGCCACTTTTGATTGAGCCTTATACCTCATCATAATTGTATCATCTTGTTTGCATCGCGACCCACCTTTTTTTTTTTTTATTTTCCATCATTAAATAAGTATAAATAATTTGAGATATTTAAAATTTTAATTTATTTAATATACATATATTTTATATAAATTTTTATTTCGAAAAATTATCCATGTTTTATTTTATGTAGGCGTAATCCAAGTTATTTCAAAATTGTATTAATTTTTAGAAAATAAAAGGTGAATAACAATATATCTTTTTGTACTTTCAAATAAATAATTTATATATATAAAATAATTTGAATTTAGGTTATTTTTGAAAAAAAATATCACTCTATTAATATGCTACCACCATTTGTAAAGCTGCAAGTAAATGAACGCAGCATAAATAGAGAAAGTCTTAAGGTTAGTAGTACATAACATGTTGGTTTTGATTAAATGTTTAAAATAATAAATCTGAAAAAATAGAGATTCTAGATTTTAGAGAATAAATATAGTCCAAAATCACAAAATAAAAAATCTATTGGTTTGCCACAATTGCCTTAATTTTTTTATCGCAAAAAAAAAAAAAAAAAAAGTGTGTAAATTAAAATCCGGGTCGGGTCGGGTCTAACGGAGATGAAAAAAGGGAAGCGAGTAATTAAAACGACAATTGAACAGGGTTAGAATCCAAATATAAAAGACGTCCAGAAATTTTCCAGTCTAAGACATCCTCTTTCTTCTTCACTCTTTCGGTCTTCCCACCAACTTAATTAAAAAAACAAAATCAACTTCAAATTTCCAAGTGAATTTTTATAAATAGAAACGAAAGGGAAAAAAGGAAAATAGGGGAGGGAAGAGAAAAAAAGATTCGATGGGTGCGTCTCTATCCAACTTAACGGAAGGAAGCAATGGGACGGCGATGGGCCCGGGATTAGGTGACATACCGGAGAGCTGTGTGGCCTGCGTTTTCACTTACTTGACGCCGCCGGAGATTTGCAACCTGGCGAGGTTGAATCGAGCGTTTAGAGGGGCTGCGTCTTCGGATTCTGTTTGGGAAATGAAATTACCCAGTAATTATCAAGATCTGCTGGATTTAGTGCCACCCGAAAGGTACCAGAATGTGTCCAAAAAAGATATTTTTGCCCTTCTCTCTCGCCCGGTACCTTTTGATGATGGAAATAAGGTGGGTCGTCATTAGAGTTTGTTTCCTCCTCCTTTTTCTGGTTAATTTCATTATTACTTTTTCTTTTTAATATTTATTTCTGGGTGTTTGAGTTTTGGGTTGATTTGTTTGTTTTTACTTTCGTTTTATGCTGGGGAAGGATTGAAGTTGAGGCTTTGTGATTGTTTTCATAACTTTTTGGTTATATATATATATATATATATATTCTTTTAGAATTTGTTTTTGGCTTTTTGAGTGAGTTTAAGATATTTTGTATCTTAATTTTCTGGGAAGAATGGGGATTTGGGTAGTTAGTTGTTACTGATGGGTTAATGTTATTATTTCTTTTTTGAAGAGAACACATTTAACAACTCTTGTTCATGCAAAAGGGGTGTTTTTGGGGAGCATTTGGCGTGAGGGAGGGTCTTGGAGGTGGTTATGTATGAAATGTTTTTCCTTTTGTTTTGCTTCAGTGCTTTATTTTGAATTTAATAATGGCCAGACATGAATAATCGAAGACTAATGCCGGTTGAAAATTTGATGATGTAGGAAGTATGGCTGGACAGAGTGACCGGCAGGGTTTGCATGGCAATATCTGCCAAAGGGATGGCAATAACTGGAATTGATGATCGGAGATATTGGAATTGGGTTTCTACAGAAGAATCTAGGTCAGACATTTATATTATTATGCTTCAATACTAAATTTACTGGTACAATTTATTGATTCGACCAGCTTGTTAGAATTCTGTGTTGATTACTTGAAGAAGCACAAAATGGAATTTATTATGCCAATTTTGCTTCTACATGGAGCACATAGATGGTTAAGCTATATATTTGTTGGAATGGGACATTTTGTGAACTACGTTGTCAATTGCATGTCTCATTTATTCTTTGGTGGGAGGAAATGCATTCAGGTGCTGCTTAACTGCAGCTTTCAATGGTTTTGGCTTTTTGTTGATGTTTTCTTTATACAAATGGTATTATGTAGAAAGGCTGAAATCTCTGAAAGTTTGCATCTTTGTTGCTGATTCATCATTAATCTCTAGATGATGATGGGATCTTTTACTAAATCTTGTTTAGAGATTATGTTTTTCTTCATTGCCAAATTGTTAATCTCGAGGGATGTTTTATTGGTTGGATTTTGGAAGAGGCTTTCAAAGAAAGGTAATTCAGTTTATATGCTTGGATCTTGCAATAAGAAATTTGTGAGCTTTAATGAATTGAGATAATGCTGTGTAGTGTAAGTTCACTTTTGTCGAAGTTCTTGTAGTCAGAGATTGAGAAGTCTTGTGCACCTAGAGAACCTTGTACATATATTTATGTTTTCCATTATGATTGGTTCATGTCGATAGCTGTATCTTTTTGAGATCTATGTATTTTGGGTTAGGAGTGCTATTTTGATGGTGAAACTCGTTGAATGTATGAAGAAGTGTACAAATGCTGATATGTTAAGCTTTTGATTTCTGTCTCCCTTTATATGCTGCTCCTAAGGGTGTTTACCTGCTGGAACTAATTTTCCCATTAATGCAGTATAAGAGTTAATAAGCATCATCCCTCAAAAAAAAAAAAAAAAAAAAAAAAAAAAAGGAGTTAATAAACATCGATCAGTTGCCTATACAATGAGACAGTGTGCTAACCGTTTTCTTTTCTCTGTGAGAAAAGATTGTCTTCTTCTCTTGCCTAGTGCCTTCTGAAAATTAATCTCTTCACAGAAGTTTGTGCTTGCCTTATAGATGATTATAATTGGGCAAGCGTGCAACCACATTGGATGCTTTGCTCTTTCTCATAATACAATTCTAGAGTATTCTCTTATTCGATATATGCTTAAAACTTTCTTTTCCCTAGAGGATATTGCATTTCAATGTTGTTAATTCTAAGATTTAGCCCTCAGGAAATGGGATTATAGTCCCAAAACAGTGTGTAGACTTGAATTTTATTTTTGTTGCATAACCATACTGACTTTTTCTATCTTCTTTTTTATGTTTGATTCCCATTTGATTATGGTGGAAGTTATTAAGGGATACCAGATGTTAAAACATTCAAACGTGAGAATTTTGGGATTTAGTTGTCAACTATTTGACTGACTAATTGAAGGAAGCAGTTTCTTCCCGAAACATTTTATTATACCTTTTGCTTCAGTGGCAAGGCATGGTTAAAATGTTTTGACGAAAAGAATAGCTATGATTTTCAAATTATTAGTTTTTATCTTTTGATTTATTCAAAAAGTTCTACAACCAAAATTTATATGATTTTGAAATGGACCTTCAACTCTACTAACTACATCTACCATTGTGATAAGGCAGGCTGATTTCGAGTTTCTTTCATCCAAATGATGATTAATCCATCGATGCCTTACATGGAGCAAATTTTTTTGGTTTATATATTTTCAATGCCTAGGCCATATGATTGAGAGATAGCCCTTCAAATTTCTATAAAACCTTATATCCTTTATTTAGGCATGATATGATCTCATCATCTTGAGACAATTACCGAACTGCTCTGACTGTAACTTGTAGTTTTTATGAGTGAGAGCTTGATAGAAACAAAATTGTATTGCTGAGGCTGGCTTCCAGGTTCTAGTACTCTCATCTTATCATTTCATTGGTTACTTAGCTTGAACGTTTTTCTTTTCTTTAGCCAGAAACGGTTCATTTATTGATTGGAATGATTAAGGTGTAGTAAATCTGGTGGAGAGTGATATTGATTTTTAATACTGATCTTTATCTCACAAGTATGTTCATGGCGTTCGGTATTGAGTGATTGCTGTTTACATGTTTCTTTTATGCTCTTCTGGCACTGGTAAAGATGCTTTTACGCATGTAGTTATGTATCAAATGGGTACATATTTTTACATGCATATTTGTTCTAGTGTGTTTAGGATGATCAACTTTCCAGAGTACTAAATGCATCTATTAGTGGTAGGATTTTCTGAGATTTCCCCGAATCCTGATCTTTATTCCATTCTATGGTCACATTACAGTGTGACAAGAGAATTGGGTTCCCATTCGTGGTGACTTCTTTCCACTACTCTATACTATATGTACTGAGTTTAGTCTTTTTTCATGTTGCTTCATTAGTTGAGCAGAATATTTACTAATGATTCTGTTCCACCTATGAAAATATTATAATGCTTAATTGTGAAATTTTTGTTGAACTTTTTTCTTTTTCTATTAAGAGTCTGTGCAAAACAGGAAAATTTTCCGGGCTGCAGTCGATTTTCAGATTCTTATCCCATTGAATAAATTATTTTCATGTTGCATTGGCCAGTGGTTAACTTGTTGTTTCCACATTTTTCTCCTCTCCGCCTTTCTTTGTCAACAAATTTTATATTCTCTATCTTGCTTTGCTTCCAGATTCCATACTGTGGCCTATTTGCAGCAAATATGGTGGTTTGAAGTAGATGGAGTAGTAAAGTTTCCTCTTCCAGCTGATATCTATACTCTTTCATTCAGGCTTCACCTTGGAAGATTTTCCAAAAGGTTGGGAAGAAGGGTGTCTAGTTTTGAGCACACCCATGGTTGGGACATAAAGCCTGTAACATTTGAGTTGTCTACTTCTGATGGTCAGCTAGCATCATGTGAGCACTATTTAGATGATACTGAACAAGATTATGATAATGGAAACCATAAGCGCGGATGCTGGATAGACTACAAGGTTGGGGAATTTATTGTCAACGACTCTGAACCAGTTACTGAAGTCAGATTTTCTGTGAAACAGATAGATTGCACACATTCTAAAGGAGGACTTTGTGTAGATTCTGTATTTATCATCCCCACTGACCTAAAAGAGCTTAAGAGAAAAGGGATGTTGAAATAGCCAGAAGCATATCAGAGTTACTGTTGACATCAGCGATCCCCGGAATTCCCATGTGGGGTTTCACGTACAGGTTATACTTCTAAAGGCATTTGTTGTTTTAGAGGATTTCATCTTAATTGATTTTCAGAGTAGGCATGTGTCCTCTATGATTACGCAAGTTTCACTACCATGTATTTGATCCAGTTTTGTTTCCTCTTATACACCTCTGCGCATAAAATTAAGAGATTATGGTTGGTTATGATCTTGTTTTTCACCAGAAGCTTTCTGTTAAAATTTTTGTAATTTAGTTGTGATGCAAATGAGGTAATCTAATTCCTTTCTTATATCTTAATCGACCCAGTTTTTATTGTCTTTGTTGTTTACTTATGCTTTTAGAAAGGTTCGTGGTACTTGGAGAAGCCTTGTTTGATCTGTTCTTATCTCTTTGAATGTTTTAACTGTTGCAATATTGGTTAAATTATTTTCTGTAGTTATCACCATAATGAGTGTTGGTATAAATTATGAAAATTGTGGCATCCCTGCAACTTGGTCTGTGGTTGTTTAGGTGTTGAGTCGTATCTGGAGTTTATGGTTTTATCTAGTTTTACTGCAATAGTGATGTTGGTATAAATGCTTTTCCTGGACAAATTGGCATTTAGTTGAACCATTTTTGCACGTAGGAATACGATGGCTCTGTTTCCAATTTAATCTTGCATGTGGTGTTAGAAGATTTTGACAGGAGAAAACAAAATACCAAAACTTGGCAGTCTTATGGTTTGGATTGGCCGTTGGTGGTGATAGTAGGTGGTCCAGTTTTGGTATTTAAATATGTAATGAGTGTGAAGTGAGTTGCATTCCTAGATGAAACCCTGACCTTAGCTCTACTGTCCTCTTTTTACTGAAGGCTGGTCCACCGACAACTGTCATGCTAGCCTGGGATAGACCCTGTTCCTTCCTCCGTTTTGAATCTTTTCCAGTTAAAAAGAAAGAGCGTTAATTAAAATTCTACATTTGTTGTGCAAATGGTTGTTTTGATCTAGAAGCCGGTTTGTATCCATAAATTACCATTTAATAGCTGAGATGGAGAGAGGCGTTGGATCACAAAATAATTCCAACACAACATATAAGTAAATGTCCTTTTATTTTACACCACAAAGCTGCAAACAATATCATACTTATATATCAATTACACTTGCAATGTTTTATTTATCATTCAATTCAACACATTTATAAATGTAAATTAATTCTATTTAAAAGTTAAAATAGTGGCATGCTAGTAAATGTCAAAATTTTATTAACCTCAAATTCTCATTGAATTAAAATTTTCTATATCAAATTTCACATTAACACCGTATTTACCATCGTCTCTTTTAAGTCGATTTTCAATTCAAATAAATATTTTTGTTTTCAATTCAAATAAATATTTTGTTTTTAAGAATGTGGTAAAATATTTCAATTGTTTAACATTATTGTTAACAAGTGCTATTTAATGACTATTTTAGACCGTGGTATTCTAATTCAAAAAGATAAGTTAATTTAGATCTATTCAAATTAGATGTTGTTATTATTATTAGTAGTATTAATAAATATTCAATTTTTTTAACATTAATATCATTCTAGGTTACTATCACATCTGCTCTTTTTTATACAATGTCTAGAACTATCCATAACCTCTCTTCTTCTCCAACCCTTAAATAGGAATATAATGCGCTTAAACGCACTCGAACTCTTAAATATTCAACTTAAATTATAATAAAAAAATATTAAAAATAATTTATAGTGACGATTGTTACATATTTTTCAAGCAATTAATAGTTTTTTTTCTAAAATTTAATTTGAATAAATAAATTATATTTATAATTTATAAATACTACAAATGAGGGCACCTAAATTGAGTTTTGAAAAGTGAAAAGTTAGAAGTTTTAGATTTTGGTATGGCTATTGCTTATGGGTATGGGTTAAAAAGTTAGTTTGAGAAATAATGCTACACTAGATCCAAGTACATAATATCTACAGGGAATATTTTAATTCTTCATACCACTTAAAATGTAAAATTAATTTTTTAAAAAAAAATGCTTTTCACTTAATAATTTTTAAAACCACCCTTCAATTAAAATTGATGTATACTATCAAAAGGCTTAAAAGAAATGTACAGTTTTAAAAGCTATGGTTTGGATGATGCATGAAGGAGCATTTGGTAGTATGAATTTAAATTATTTCTAAAATTGGTTTGGTTGATGAAATATAATATGTATTTTATTAAAATTTTTATTATAAAATTTATTTATTTTAGTAAAGTTTTATTCTTTTAATATAAAAACTATGGAACTTTTTCATTTGGTATTTTTATTTTCATTTTAGAACCCTAAATGTTATTATTATAACTAATTTATTATCTTCAACTGTAAACCTTATCTCATTATTTAAATATATCAGTCTCAATTTCTTTTATTTTAATATTCAACATCATTTTTTTATTAAAAAGTATTTTAATTTATTTTTAAATTTGATTAATATACTATTCATGTTGAATATGATAACCGATAATTTTATCTATTTTTCAATGTATTAAGTTAAAATATTATAATATAATAATTTATAAAAATAGATACATATTATATTTACTTAATATATAACAATGTTCTGCTTGGAAAATGCCATAAAATAAAGGTATAATCGGTTCATGTCTTATGTAGATTCATATGTAGGAATTAACCCCACTTACAGAGAGACATGTAAATGAAGAAATTCTTTACTAACTCTTCTCTTCTGCTCCCACACTTTCGCTTTCTCTTCGTATGGTGTGGTCATAAACTCATAATAGAGCTATCTTTGGTGTACTGATATGTTCTGGTTGATTTTGAAGACAGACGATTCAAAAATGGATTGGAATGGCACCTTTGCTTCTCGACCACAGCCTACTCTTAACTCCCATTACAACTATAACTATGATGAATGTCCAGGTATATATGAATTCTGATGCTAAGTGGTGTAAATATTATTTGTTTCAATTACTTATGCTATTTCGTCTTCTTCTTCCGCGGAGACCAGCAGGGACAAAAGCAGCTACAACGCTCAAGAGAAGACCACAACTGTTTATTAGAGAGGAGTTTCCAGGAAGGAAGAGATGAAGCTTTCCAGGGAACTTGGACTCCAACCAAGGCAAATTGTTATCTGGTTCCAATACAGGCGTGCTGAATGGAAAGCCAAACAGCTTAAGCGCTTATATGATACCATTAAACACGACTATGATGTTATTTACAGGGAAAAACAGAAGCTTCAAGATGAGGTTAATTATTTAGCCCAGGGGTTGATAGATGGATAATGTTCAAAACCCGGACTCTCTCTTTCCATGCACAGTTCAACCAATTTGAATACTTATATTCTCACACCTCTTGGTGCAGTGCAAGTCATGAAATGGAAAGGTATGCTAGTGCAACAGGTGACAAGAGAGCAAGTCGTCTCCACAGTTGACACTAAAATCTCCGGTGAAGAGATCGTCGAAAGCACCTCAGTTCCCAGCTCTAACAAGACAACGGTAGCAGCAAGCCCGCATGTCCCAATCCCCGAATGCAACTATGTTTTCAATCTCCTTACTGGTTTATATTTTGATTAGACTGAGTTAATTTAGCATGGCCGGCTTATAATTTACAACATTCAGTTTTACAAGTTTTCTCAGACCATCGGCTACATTACGATGAGGATGATTTGGTTGAAAACTTGACATTTATATCAATTCACTAATACAAATGCGACTGGATTAATGTTCAAGCTGCAGCATATCGGATTATGAACTTGAATTAGTTTTGCATGATGATTAAAGCTGATTTTTCTTGGCGTCTGTTTTCTGCTTTCTAACACGATCTCTTTGTTTGGGAATTTTGACAATTCAGAGAGCGACGTCTCCCAGATGTGCACCCAAATTCACTTGCTTATACGGTAAAAATTTGAACGCACTCTGTTACCACTGAACAATGAATACTATCCACTAATTACATAAATGAAAGCTGTAGAGCACGTCATTTACAACACGACTAAACCCAATGTATTATTAGTTCAACTTATTATATTGTATGATTCAAATATAACTTTAAATCCAATTCAATTACAAGCATAGAATCAAAATTATAAAAAAAAAAAAGAAACAAATACTGGGGTAACAAAATAAAGAAAATAACACTCACTCATCGATGCGAAATTGAAGCTCTTCTAGTTTTACTGATTAACTGTCAAATGTATTAGCCTTATTCGGCTTATTCAAGTTTGGAACCCATTCCAGAACACGAGATGATTTGGAAGAAGTTACGACACCCAAAAAACTGAAAGTAAAAAGCAAACTTAGTTGAAATATGAGTAAACTTAAGCTCTATCAAACCCCACCCAACTTGCCTTCTATCTTCTTATTTTTATATATATTAACTCATAACAAATAAAATTAAATATATAATTCTATAATATAAACATTAAAAATAATATAATTTGAGAAAATTAAAAGACACAAATCTAAAACAAGCTTAGATTAAATATTTAAAAATATAGTCAGAAAGTTTTAAGATAGAAATTTTAAGTAGAACAGAGCTTGATAAAATATAAAATATTCTAATATATATATAGAAACTCTGACGTAAGAATAATTTTAGTGTGCATCGGCTAGAAAACTATGCAGTATGAATGGCATTCTTCACCGTCCAAGTCCGGGTACGTAGGCTGAAAACCAAAGTCAAGCATAAAATAACTTGATCACTCATCTTCAATACATAGTTCAAGGTTTATGATGACGCATTCAAAGCAAACAAGATACACGGCCGAATGGCCATTCAGTCCATACAAATGCCTTCAAAATCAACATACTACCTATATAAAAACAGATAATAACCGGGTAAACTTATCGCTTTCCACCACCACCACCAAGCTTGGGACCTTTGGGTGCACCGCCCTTTGGAAGGTTACCCTTGCCTTGTGTCTTCTGTTGCTTCGCTGCTACTTCTGCTTTCTTTGCCTTCTTTTCATCCTTAGTCTTCTTGATCCTTTCCTTGATTTCTCTGAACAATAGATTAAACAGTAAAAATCTCAGTAAATATAAACCATATTACATGTCGAAATCAGCAATGAAAAGGAATGGCTGCAACTTATAATGAACAAACACACACCGGAGAGCAGCTTCCCTGGCGGCATCACGAACTTCGGGTTTCTCACTCCTCTTCTTCTGGATAACCTCTAAGGTGGCACCCACAATGGATCTGGAGTATGGCTTCTTTGCAGTACGTCTCCTCTTCTTCACAGCTTCTTGGGCAATGTCCTAAACATATGCATCCAATAGCAAAACTAATATGAGAAAGGGCATGAGAACAATATATTGATAAAATAATCTGATTTTGCAAAACTTTTATAAGATAGATGGCAGCGATAAAAAGAGATGCCAAAACATCAACATTTAGTAGAAGAAGTCAATTTCCAAAAAATACATGATTCTGCACACAACCAAAATGCCACAGGTAAGGCAAATGAAACCCAAAAATAGTTTTTCTGAAAGAAAATCTGCTTATGATGCTGACACTCACCTTCTTGTGTTGCTTCCTGTACATGGCCGTCCATGTAAGTTTTGATGGCTTCAGGCGGTTGTGGAAGTACCTCTTGCATTTTGAATTGGAAAAGAGGAAGACCTAAACAAATTGATGAAGATCACAGTCCATTGCCAGTACCACAACACAGTATCAACCACTTGAAATCAGAACTAGATAAGAATTTACCTGTGAATCACCACGAACAAATCTGATGCCTTTCCCAGGGTATATCTTGGCACCACTAAATCGGCAAAGCTCCGTCCTAGCATGCCAACAAAATACAATCAATTGCAATGTCTACAAAACCTACTAAATAAATAATACCAAATATAGCTCTCTACGCATGAACATAACCATTGACTCAGAACATCACATAATTAACTAAAACAACTATATGATTTTCCAAAAGACTAGCACTTCATTACAAAACTAGCTAAATATAAATCAATGTTACTCGAACTTGAGTGTGTGCAGAGTTCTGTCTGAAACTGTGAATTCAAAGCTGTTTCATGTATTTGGAAGATGTTTGGAGGATCATATAACATACCCATTACAAGATAAGAGTATAATATGTGTGTCAAATACAGGTCTAAAGGCCATAGGACGAGGGCAAATTTAAACTGATTTTCCATTCCCAAGATATATTTATTTTTCCAGAAAAAATAAACCAATATACTCCAACTATCTTCATTAATTAAAAAACCTTAGATTCAATGAACTAATTGAATCTCGTATAATAAATAACCAATAAACTAAAATCCCGCTAACATGGAAATGAACATGTAAATAGAACTAATAAAAACAAAAAAGTAATTGCTGAAAGTTCAATTCCTCGCTTAATGCTAAATAAAATCAATCAATCGCCATATTAGAATATGGAGTAAAACAAAATGAAAGGAAGATCTGGTCGTAAGCAGATCTTTTTGGGGGGTATATTTTCTAAGATCATACCAATAACTCGTGATTAAAGAATAATTTTAAGGGAAAGAGAGGAAGAGATAAGGAACGTACTTGAGAACCATGGCTGCTGCTCTTTGCCCCGGAAGAAATCCCTTGAAACCCTAGCGGCGTTGCAAAAGGTTTGGGAATATAATGGCCCTTATATTGTGCTAGATTCACAAAATTACCGGCCCAGAGCGGGCCGCTGCATACATTAAAGTGGCCATTGTTAACAAATAACCAAACCATCGGTCCAAATGACAGATAACCAAGCCCAAGCCTATTTCTTGTTCACCTTTTTATTATAAAATTATGAAAAATAAACATGTTTGCCCTATTCTTTTTTTTCCCCCTCACAGACTTGATCAACAAGGCTACAATTTTAGGAGTAAATTTTAGTAGGAATGTGTTACGATCCAATTTGACGAGTCCACCATCAGAGATTAATATTTGGTTGGCTGTAAAGACTTATTACATTGTTTTAAAAAAAATCTTATTCTGTGAAAAGGTAGCATCCCTAAATCCTTCCCTCATCACTGAATAGCAATTTAACACGGGTGGAAACTCTCTTTTTTCCCATTTCCAATTTTATCTATTGTCTTCATGAAAATTGAAGTAAAAACCGTCATGATGATATGAAAATTTACTCGGACGAATTAGTATGATTTTGGAGCAACGAATCGGCTTTGTTTACATTTCAGCGATCTATCACCAACAGGAGCTTGCATTCATATCCTCCTTTCAGACGCAGCATCTATCAAATCATTACTGTTAATTTCGGCTTCCGAACTCATCGATAAGGTAAGAACATAAATTGGCTTCACAATGAAGACATGATTTCTAGAACCAAAACTCACACCCTAGCCATACTTCCCATTATCCTTCAAACACCCAGAAATGCACATTCGTCCCAGAATTCATACTGTTCTGTTTATTTAGAAGATATGCAACAAAGAACGTACTTGTATTACAAAAAGATAACACAAACAGAAGTTAAAACAATGAAAAGCAACGCATATATTCCACCCCTATATTAAGGGTATGGGCCGTGTGAGATCACATTTTGGTTTTGCTGGAGCGATCACGAATAACGCCTTCCTCCCCAACACGCCCAACATCATAGAATGTTTCATCAGATGATCTCACGGTAGCATCAACGGCTCCTGCCGGGGATTCTTCAACCTTAATCACTATCGTCTCTGAAAGCCCTTCACGACCTTGGCGTTTCGCATCATCATCATAAGTCTTCTTTCTACCTTCATCACCTCTCAGCTTCATCTCTTCCATCTTCTGTCTAGCTGACTCCGTCGTTTCACTCAATGTTTCCTAGATAATTTAAGCAACGTTTTGAGTACATTTTCAATATGAGAAAATTAAAAAAAAACAAAGTTGGAATAAATAAGGTCATCACCTTGGTGTTCTGTGCAGTCTCGGATGCCTTCTGCTTCGTTTCTTCCGTCTTCCCAGTGAGGAAATCCATAGCCCTCTTAGCAGCGTCTGCAGCTGAATCTTTCAACTCCCCAAGCCTACTAACTGTTGTATCCTTACCTTCCTTTGCTTTCTCCGCTGCATATTCCGTCCCCTGTTTTGTCTTCTCAGCTGTCACGTCCTTCGCCTCCTTCGCTTTTTCAGCTGCATAGTCTTTATACTCGGTCGCTTTTTCCATTGTAGTATCTTTTGCTTCCTTAGCTTTCTGTGCTGCGTAGTCTGTAAACTCGGAAGCCTTCTGCGCTGTCGTATCCTTTGCTCCCTTGGCTTTCTCAGCTGCATAGTCCTTATATTCAGTCGCTTTTCCAATTGCAGCATCCTTTGCATCCTTAGCTTTCTGTGCTGCATAATCTGTATACTCAGAAGCCTTTTGGGCTGTAGTATCTCTTGCCTCCTTGGCTTTCTGGGCTGTATAATCCTTATATTCAGTCGCTTTCCCCATTGTAGCATCCTTTGAATCCTTAGTTTTCTGTGCTGCATAGCCTGTATACTCGGAAGCCTTCTGTGCAGTGGTGTCTTTTGCGTCCTTAGCTTTCTGGGTAGCATAATCTGTATACTCAGAAGCCTTTTGGGCTGTGGTATCTTTTGCCTCCTTGGCTTTCTCGGCTGTATAATCCTTATATTCAGTCGCTTTCCCCATTGTAGCATCCTTTGCACCCTTAGTTTTCTGTGCTGCATAGTCCGTATACTCGGAAGTCTTCTGTACTGTGGTGTCTTTTGCGTCCTTAGCTTTCTGGGCAGCATAATCTGTATACTCAGAAGCTTTACCTGTTACAGTGTCTTTGGTTTCTTTTGTCCTCTGGGCTGCTGAGTTTTTCGTCTCCTTTGCCTTCTGAGCGGCGTAATCTGTATATTCAGCAGCCTTCTCCTCCGTGGTATCCTTCATCTGTTTGGCCTTATCAGCACTCTGGTTTGCTTTCTCAGCTGCATAGTCTTTGTACTCACCAGCCTTTTCCATGGTAGTGTCCTTTGCCCTCTCAGCAAACTCCTTCGCATTATCACCTTCATCAGTAGTCCCCCATGTCTTCCCTCCACCTCCGTATACTCCTTCCCTCTCATGGCTCTTGCCAACCACAGCTTCTTTTGCATGCTCGTAAGTACCTTGCACAGCCCTCAACACGTTTCCAATAACTCCAGGCGTCTGTTGCTGTTGCTGGGGTGAAGTTTCCCTTCCCCATTCCTCCTTATACGCAAAACTTTCTTCAGGCAACCTTTGTTGTTGTTGCTGTGACGATCGATCCAATTCCTCCTTATAAACAACTCTCTCTTCATATTCTCTTCCACCGTTAACATCCCTAAGATCATCCGCGGCTTGTCTAGCCGCCGCCTCCGCTCTTCGCTCCTTCTCTTGCCTCGTCGCCATGGCTAAATATTCAACCTCGATTCAAGTCTCAAACGCAAGCTCACTGGAAATAATATAACAGAACAAGACTGTTCAGCGGGTATATGTTCGCTCGCTCTTTTTACTTTCCTTAATCCGGTGAAATGCATGCGATCGATCTAATATACAATTTGCTGCAGTCCTGGGAGCATGACACGTTGGGGGAGATGGTTTGCTCTGATTGGCTGCCACGTGTTAATCAATTGATATGAGTCGACACGTGGACTCTATGCTGATGGAAGGAAGATATGTTAAAGTCATCTGGCGGTGGAATGGATTGGATGCTACTTGTCTGTCAGAGATGACATTGATTTAGGCAACCTGTTCTTCATTACTGCATCTTTCCACGTGTCAAATCATTTGCAACGTGGCTCTCTGGTTCACATTCTATTTTTGCAAAGTTGATCTAAAAAGAGCTGTAGTGCTTATCCAAGTAAGCATTGTAAGATGCTCAACTAAATATGGGATTTGAGCTAATATTCCAGATCAATTACACACTGAATTTGCAGCAAACTGATGGAACTCTACATTTCCATGCCTAAAACTCACCAAATTGCCTAATTTTATCAACGGTTTCAAACCTGGGTTTTTTATTTTATTTTAATAATACCAAAAATAAAATTTATAAATTTAATTAAAAAAATTATAAACATTAATTAATTGAAATGAATAGTAAAAGATGTTATCATCAACGCGTTAAATGATATCATCCATAAAAAAAAATAAAATGAAAATTAATAATATTTTAATTTAAAAATAAGAGTGTCGCCAACATGTTAGGCCTGGGGAGGCGGTGATTTAGTGGCAGTAGGGGGCAAAGTTGCTTTGTTACCTATTCCATTAGGAACCATAATTTTTGGTCCATCACATTCATGCGTTTATGATTCATGTGACGGTATTGATACTCTTGAAAGGTATTCTATTTGCTCGTAGCTCGTGTTTGATACCGGATAAAGCAAATCTCGGTTTTCATTTCCCTTGTGACGGGCCTGGAAGAGGGGGGACATGTCAAGTATCCGCTTGGGATCATGTCTTCTTAGGACTATTCTAGATGTACAATTCAATTTTGGTAGTAATATTCCATTTCAGTTGGAAAATGCAGTTAGATGTTTGGGGTACTATAAGTGATCAAGGGGTGGTAACTCATATCACAGGAGAAAATTTTGCACAGAGTTCTATTACTATTAATGGGTGGCTACGCGATTTCTTATGGGCACAAGCATCCCAGGTAATTCAGTCTTATAGTTCTTCATTATCGGCATATGGCCTTCTTTTCTTAGGTGCTCATTTTGTATGGGCTTTTAGTTTAATGTTTCTATTCAGCGGACGTGGTTATTGGTAAGAACTTATTGAATCCATCGTTTGGGCTCATACATAACGAATTGCTGTGGTATATTCATATCATAACATATGAACAGTAAGAACTAGCATTCTTATTGAGACTCGAACTCATAGGGAAGAAAATAGATTTATGGATGGAATCAAATATGTAGTAGTTCTGAGACAAAAGTATTGGTTATTGGTGAAAAATCAATATACTTCTAATGTCAAATCGGGATCAACTAGGACAAAAATAAAGCATTGGGTCGAACTCTTCTTTGGTGTCAAGGTAATAGCTATGAATAGTCATCGACTCTCGGAAAGTGTAGAGGAATGTGACCTATTATGGGACATACAATGCATTACAGGCTATCCTTTTTCTATTCCTCTTCTTAATTTCTTTTTATGTTTTTAGTTTAATATTTATATTTGATAGTTTTCATAATTTTATTTTATTTAATAAAAATAGTTAAATTGTTTAATTTTCATAATTTTATATTTTTTAATATTTTATAATTATAAATTTTGAATATTTAGAATAATGTTAAGTTGATATATTTTTAGTAAAATTGACATAAAATTTTAGAATAAACAATTTAAATAGTCACTTAAGTTTTTAGCAAGTTCATGTTTTGTTCACTTTTTTTTTTAATTTTGTTACTCCGTTAAGTAAATTTTAAATTCTAGTCATTTTACCATTAAATGCATTTGGTCACCAAATAAAATGCGAATGTAACATTTTTTTATTGGTATCAAGTTGATTCTATTTGTAAAAATTTAACATATTTTGCCTTTAACATTTACATATTATCAACTAGGTCACTATTCTAAATATTAAAAATTATAATTATAAAACATTAAAAAGAATAATATTATAAAAATAAAACAACTCAACCATTTTTATGAAATAAAATTAAATTATGAAAATTAAAAAAATCTTTAAAATATAAAAAAAAAAGGGTGAAAAGGATGTCACTTTGGGCCAGTTTGGCAATGCTTTTGAGAAGTGCTTATGAGAAATGATTTTGAGAAGTGCTTTTAAGAAGTACTTTTGAGAAGTGGTTTTGAAAAATTTAAGTGTTTGGCATTGCTGTCAAAAAGTACTTTTGAGAAGTAAAATATCTATTTTAGACATGATATTATAAAGTAACAAATATGTATTTAAATAATATTCAAATTAGTTAATACTATGATATTTTAGTAAAAACATAAAAAATAATTTATTATAATTTATTGTTAATATAATATTAATTTTAAATATTTCTAAGTAATTAATATTAATTATTTATTAAATTTAATTAGAATATATAAACTATATTTAAATATAATAATTAAATATTTGTAATTAGATATTAACACAATTGTATTATTTTAAAATTATTATTTTATTTTAAACCTTAACCTTTTTTCTTCTCACGAAAGAGTTTGGTTGCTATTTTGCAAATTTTGAGCATGACAGACACTTGGACTTTAATTCTGGATGATGCATTAGCTAACTCTTTTATTGCACCAAAGAATCGATGATATTAAAGATGACCATCAATTAATTTGTAAGTTCTCTAATCTTGACAAAGAAGTGCTATACCCTTTGCCATTCTTTTCCAATAATTCTTATGTTGGCTCTTTTCCTTTGTACAATTCAACAAATTTGGATTGTTTCAGCATTGAGGAATATGAGAGATCATAGGAACAAAATGAGGCTTCATATATACTTATTCTTGTAAAATTATCTTGTCAGGATTTTTTGTCTACTATGATTAAATTTTAGAATTATGTTTGCTTTGATGTTTACGCTTTGTCATTCATATATTTTTGAAGAGTGACAATTTGGATTGGATACAATTACAAGACAAAAACCCCTCATTAAGGCTTTAATGTTCTTGCTGAACACATACAAAATCATACACACAAAGCAATGTTGTGTAATGTTTAATCGAGCCCTTTACTCTCTTTTTTCCTATCCAAGTTTCCCTTTCTCCTCATCTTGGCCATAGCTTGTTTCATTGCTTCCTTTCTCTTCTTGCTAGCTAACACTTTCGCTGCACCCCACTCACACTCGGGTCCTTTCTCTCCTCTCGGTGGTGGAGGTGCCGGTCTTCTAGCTGCATTTGCTTGCCTCTGGTCACCAACATTCAAGCTCAGCATTGCCCCTGCCAAGCTCAATGTCACAGTCCTGCACCATAGAACCCAACCCCACAAACATAACATAATGCTACACGGAGAATTCCAAATTAATATATGAAGTATAAAGTTCTTCAAAGGCATAACCAAATAAGAGTATCCCTCATGTAAGGATTTAATCAACTTAACAACCACCCTAAATATCACCAAAACCACAACAGAAAGAGCTCACTCTCTGTATATGGTATCATACAAGTTCAAAACACACGGAAATTTGTTAGGCTATCAAGAGATGAACCTGCTCAATGGCCTCCTCTGTGAATGGATACCAATATCGCATTCCAACATACACACTGACATTCACATTCTTTGCCTCCAATGCCATTCGAAGAAGCATTTGCCTGCAACGAGTTCTTTAAACTATAAATATACTTGCCAGTTTCCCAAAGCACAACATGGTTCCCTTTGGAAAAAGATATCCATATAAAAGTACAATAGTTCATTTTCAAGCCACTAGCTCAGGACAAAGTAACAAGCAAATTTCTACAATCAAGGGACTTGATTTTACCTGTTCATTGGTTATTTTACGCAAAGGCGAGCCGCCTTGATGGCGACATACCCTTTTTACTTTTTCGAGCTCGAAGAAGCAGATATTAGCCGTAATGGCCGTTAAAGTAACTTAAATGACCGAACAACCGTATTATATCTTGCACAAAGAAACATCATCACCTTAACACCATTGTAACTTGAAACCCACAAATGTTCATATGAAATACACACACAAACAACAAAAAAAGAACAAGCAAAATAACGTCTGGGATCGACCAAACAAGTTATATAGAAAAGGTTGAACATCTTTAAGAGTCTCGGCCTCCAAGGTTCAAAAGAAGAACCCCAATTTTTTCCTCCATGGCATGTGGTGGTGAGATTCCACAACATCATTTTCACCCAAGGTGTAAACCCCCACCTCGCAAATTGCTTGCAAATGCATATTTCTCCTCTGAATTAGGCCATCACTGAGAAAGGGTCCTTTGATAAGGGCTTTAGATGAAGATTAATTCACACCATTGAATCAATTAGATGAATGTCGTGAGAAAGGCATGTAATATGCCTTGAGGAATCAACGGAAAAAAAAACAACATAAAGCGGACAAATCCAAGAATTTCATCTTTGATTCACAAAAGAAAAGTTAAGAACAATCTTAGGTTCTAGTTAAAAAAAAAAAAAAAGAAAACCATTCAAACAAAAACTATAAAGCATAAACATCTGATTAACAGTTCAAAGAAAATAAAAGGATTACCTTGAAAATCTATCATCAAAATGGCAGAGACTGATAAGCGTACCATCTGTGAAAATGTTTCAACAAGCGCTTCTTTAGGATGCAATCGGACAAGGTTTGGTGTGGTGGAGACCTGTGCCTTGGCGGCGTTCTTGCGGTCGAGTTTCTTCTTGAGATTCTTGATGGGGTTTCTTGGAAGATGGAACAATGAAGAAGTTTGGGGATGAGGCTTGAACTTGGGCATGGGTTACAGGCGTGGTGAGCATAGAGAAGCAGAGAAGAAGAGAAGGAAAGGGACATTGAGGATGCCGTAGGATTAAAGGGTTAAAATAGTCAATATTAGCCAAGAAGCCCGTTTGGCTTCCAAAAGCTAAAATTTTTCCTTGAAAAGCACTTTTTGCACTGATGAATAAGAAGAAATTTTTGAGCAAAAGTTAATTGTTCTGTATTGCTTTTACAGCAAAAGCACTTTTTTGAGCAAAAGCTCATAAAAAAAGCAATACCGAACGGGGCCTTTATGTGTTGGCGACACCCTTTTTTTTAATTTTATGTGTTGGCGACATCCTTTTTTAAATTAAATTATTATTGTTTTATTTTTTATTAAAATATTATTTTTTATAAGTAGCGTTGTTTAATATATTGACAATATCACTTTTTACTGTTCATTTTAATTTATTTTCGTAAATAATTTGTTTTCTCATATTATTTAAATAAAAACCCTTGAAAAGGAAATAGTACCGTAAATTTATATACCTAAATATAAAAGGAGAAAGGGATGTTTCTTATACTGCCACATGGCAAGCTCATTATTCTCTTTGGTAGCCTATTGCTTCTTTCTTTTCTTTTACATTTTATAAAAATAGTTGAATATCATATTTCGTCATTCTAATACGGTTAATTTTAAGATTTAATTTGTGTATTTTAATTTTAACATAATATAGTCTCTACACATTTTATAATGTTTTTAATTAGATTAATAATTAATATTATTAACTTCTCGATTAAAACATTATATGATTATATATAATTTGAATATCTTGAGAATTTTAGAGATCAACATATGACTTTTAATCTCTTTTAAGTTTGCATCACATTTTTATATGACAAGACAATGGCTAAATTTTAATTTTATCCTTTAAACTATGTTGAAAATTGAGATTTAATTTATATACTTAAATTTTGACATAGTTTAGTTTGTCTATTGTTATAATTTCATTAGTTAGTCAGGATGGTTAATATTGTCAACTATTTCAATCAAAATATTGACCTCAATTTTTCTTAACAACACTATTCCAATAAAAATAAATTACTTTATTGCAACGGTTTCAAATGATTGTTCTTAAAAAATCATAATAAGTATTTTTAATTATAATTTTATTGTGATATGACTATCAAGTAAATAGTTTTTTAATTCACACCAAAGATGCACTTGAATTTTGAAATTTTCAAAAATAGAGAATTATATTTTGAAAATAAAAGTGATGAAACTAAATTTTAAATATACAAAGTGTATAGAAATTTAGAGCAAATTTTAACCTTTAAAATTTTACTTTGTAAATAATTTAGTGTTCAAGAATTACATAGAAAGATTTATATTTCGGATGAAATGATTCATAAATGGTACATGAACTGATAAAATGATGTACCATGAAATTACTTGAATATTATTATCAAGTATCATTAATTTTAGAAAAATATGTAAAATTTATATCTCGTACATCATTATATTAAAATTTCAACCGCAACAACATAAAAAGAACTAGGCCTAAATCAATTCATGATGCCTCAATTTTGGAGTCATTTTCGTCTCTGTATACACATAACTTACTATGTTTCCCCCAAAAACAGAAGACATAAAAACACATGTACAACAAAATTTTTTATTTGATCTGGTCGAAACTAGTTATTACTTGAAAATCCAGCCATCAATTAGCCACGACTCCATGGTCATCGGTGATCCTAACGTTGAGTCTTCTAAGCCAAACCGAGTGTAGGATCATGTGGAACACATCGTAGCGCTTAGGCGGAGAATTGAACTCGAAATGCCTTCTGACTTGCAACACTCTCCTCTGCATTCTTATGTATTGCCTTGTCGATATATTAATTAATATTTCCTTCAGTTTCGGGATGTCATCCACTGACACCGTCACCGAAAACGACTTCCATCGTAGAACATCGCTAAATGGTGCCACGTAACTTTTTGATATGAGCACTGGAACACATCCATTGTACAATGCCTCCACAATCCTCGGGCTTGCAACTTCGTAACCGCTTGGACAAATGCAATACTTGCTATTTCTCATCATATCGTAGTAATTGACACCTCTTGGTAGGTATTTATGTACCTTAATGTCTTCATCCTTGTCTTCCCAATGCTCGAGTAAGACCGGTCTTATCGGACCATGAACCCCTCCTGCAAAGAAGGCCAAGATTTGACGCCGAGACGCTGATGGTCCACCCATCAAACCGGTTAATTTATCAGTTATGAGATTGATTTCTGGAATCGAAACATCCTTGACGGGGTTGAATCTTTCAGAAGTGTTGGCGTTGCATAGAGCTCGAATGGAGTTCTTTTCGAGGTAAGGAAGTGAAAAGCTAGCTTCTGGCCCCTACATTCAAAAAACCATACACATCTCAAGCTCAAATTGGAATCAACTAAGGAAAAAAAAAAAAAAAAACAACAACTAACCCAATCATGACATGCGAGCATGAAATGATCCGCGCCGTGGCTCCGATTCCAGTAAGGGTACTTCTGAGCAACAAGATTGATGTAGTCCACCACTGTCCTTCGTATGGGACTAAAATCACGCGAGTCCCGTGAATAAACGAATCGGACCATCTTTGCTACACTGAATGGAAGGTAAAAAACATGAGCTTTCTGGGGATCTTTAGTTTGAAATTTGGTATCAACATCCAACTTATAAATGAAATTTCCTTCCATGGAATATATGCTCTTGCAGGGACCGTCATGAAACACAGGAGGTTCCCCTTCTTTGTAAACAAACACCTTGAATTGTTTCTCCATTTCCAGGTAGCTCCTATAAATTACAAAGAATTAGAGATTAAAGGAACTTTAGGGAGCAAACGCTGGTAAATGAATTACCTAAGCCTCGAATTCCGAATTCCCATCCGACCTTTGTACTTTAAAAATTAAAAATTCAATCCTTCCACATTTTCAATTTAAAAATTAGTGTCAAATTATTATCGTTATTAACAATTTCTGCAAAATTTATCAATGTAACATGTTTATTTTCAGTCAACATATATCATGTTATAGGAGAACATATCAAATTGATAGACATTATTTATGATTTTAATGATGGAACTGAGATTTTAGATCAATAAAGTAAGAGGGCTTTAGTTTTAACTTTTAAAGTATAGACTAAATCTCAAATTTTATACAAGTACAGGGACTAACAACATATTTTAACCATATTTTGTGGAAAAAGTAATTAGCAAAATAAATATAAGTGTAAGTAAAAAATTAACATTCTTGTTTGGATACAATGCCTATTTTTCTAACTATAAACTCAGTCTTCTTGGTTGTTTCAATCCATGAGTTACAAATTTTAAATAATTTCTTTTAAGATATAAGTTTGGGATTTAAGCTTAAGACTTAGGTTCTAGAATTTAGGATTTTAGGTTAAGATTTTAAATGTTCTAAAAATAATAAATTAATTTTTAGAATTATTTTAATAATAAAATATGTTTAGTATAAGGGAAAATAATCCTATCTTAAATTTACAAAAAAAAAAAAAAAAAAAAAGAAAAGAAAAAGCAGAGTGGAGATAGATGTGCGGTTTGGATTTAACACAAAGTTCCTTGGGACTTGGGGGGACTATCAGCATGGTGCTACGGTCGGGCAGGATAGAATTGATTATCCTTACTTGTTTTAGAAATGTCAAAATTGTGTATGATTTCCATGTGGGTAAATTTCCATATTTGTGCTTGAATTGTCAAAAAATTGTATGATTTCCATGTGGGCAATTATCACATCTTAATAGCCTATCCTTTTCAGACACTGGGCTTTCAACCTCTACATGGGACGACTTGTCCATCCTCACCTCAATGTCCCATTGCTGCCACTCAACCCTGTTTACGAGTTTTCCTACCCATTTCGCAAATACAGACCCAAATTCTTAATGAATAATGACCCAATTCTTGATGGTTACTAATCATATGAAAATCATCACAACGAAAGGGGAAAAAAGAATCTTATATATCTAAGATAAAGAGATATGTTGTAATGTTTCCATGCTAAACTTTCTCTCAATATCTAGTTGATCCTGATTTCTTTAGTTATCTGTTTCTTCACTTTTTTCTAGTTTCACTCTGTTTGAAACAAAAAAAAAAAAAAAAGAACAAAGGTCAAGGTTTTTTTCATTCTTTTCCGCAGTTTTTGTGACATGATTGTGATTCCAAGTTTGAAGTTTCAAGTACAGGAATAAAGAGGATGCAGATATACCTGTGAAAGGCCTTTGCATCCCAGTACATAGGACCTATTGGGACATAGTCAGGATCCTGTAATTGACTCCCATTTTTAGCTTCTCTTATGGCCGATCGAGCTCTTTGTAGACCCGCTTCAACCTTGTCCAATTTGGTTCGAACTTGTCTGCTGTGCTTTAAGGGAAGAGCTATGGTTTCATTCGGGGATGTTGTAGCATTATTTGAAGTCCCGTTAATGGTAATGTTTAAGCTATCTGAGTCGGTAATTGAGGTGTTTAAGCTACTAGACTCCTTTGTTTCGTTCTGTTCAAAAGAATCCAGCAAGGGAGTTATTCATGTGTGATAAAAACACTACTTCTCTAAAAAGGAAATTAAAGGGAATACAACAGCAGGCAAGAAATTGTGCTGACAATGACAAACATTATATCATGTGAAGAATCTAACCGTGAGAAAAAGATAATAATAGTAAAAGAAGATGAAAAAAAAAGGGACAAATTCCACAAAGGAAAATTGCATGAAAGAGCAGGAAACTAATCACTCACTAATTCTTGAAATTTGGTGACTGCTTCAACAGCAGAAAGTGGGGGTGAAGCTGAGCGATTAACAGCAACCTCATCTGAGTCAGACAGTGTTGCTTCTCCCGAGCTGCCTCCAACATCCACCGTCTTGACCACCCTGGAAGGAAAATCCAACACTTGTTGGCTGCTTTCAGCATGCACAGCTGCACCGAGCTTCTCGCTGCTATTTGCCGCCGCCGCCACCGCAGAGGTAGAAGGAGGGAGGCTATAAATCAAAGCCCAAGTTGAGTTTCTTGGTACTAAAACAAACACAATGAATGATAGCAGAATCAAGGGAACTATAAAGAACAAAAGCTTGATTGCCGATGAAGAAGAAGAAGAAGAAGTTGTGGGTGTTGAAAAGCAACATGCAAAGCAACTTTTATTCCCATCCCTACCCATCTCTCAGTTTGTTCAAGGGGAATTTCACTATCTATCTAAAATCTGTACTTTGCTTTGCTTTGCTATCAAAACCTTCATCTCTCTAACTCTAAAGTCCCTTTCTTTGGTATTTGATTAAAGAGGGTTTTGTTGTTTTTCATTAAATGGGACAATTGAGGGGATGTCTGATAAAGGAAGGAACCAGGTGGAAATAAAAGGGGTGACACAAAGCTTCATAGCTCATGCCAAGCGTCCTCCTGTTTTCCCCCTCTTTATTCCAGTTCGGACATGCAAAATTTTTATTTCCAATTCCACCCCTCTCCAATCACCGAATCTCTATTTAATTCCCCCCTTCACGCGCCTTTGCGAGGCGTGCTTCCTGCTCCGTTCTCACATCCTCTGCCTCTCTTGCCAACCCTTCCTTCCATTAATCTTAGTTTTTATTTATGTTTTCAGTTTTTTTTAAAGTTAATATCCTATAAGTAGGATGACTTGCTTTTATGCAGTTTTTATTATTATTACTAATTTAACAACCACTCATGTATTTCACAATTTCTTTTATCTTTACTACTTTAAATATATGTATTTTATTAATATTAATATAATAATTGGTATTTAAATTTGATATCTAAACTTGATACTTGTTCTCATTTTGGTATTTAAGTTTTTTTTTTTTTTTTTACAATTTGATACATAAGTTAGCAAATTTTCTTAATTTAGTATCCAAGCTTTATTTTTCTGATTTAGTACCTAACTTTGTCAAATGTTACACAAATTACCCTAAAAATTAATGGTGTTAGTCTTTTATGAGGGAAAAAAATAGCTACATATAAATGACATGTGATAGATGATAGGAATTTAGTGGCAGGAATGATTACATTTGTTTGAAATTTTTCTATTTTGCTAAGCAATATATTTAAATTATATTTTTATTCAAGCTGAGATTACTTTAACTGTTAATGGCAAAAATAATTCATGAGAGACTACATGCTTAAAACATGGTTTAGTCTTCACAAAGCTCTTATTTCCACAAAAATATTGGTAGTATAAAAGGAAATCCATGTTAAACAAATGTGCTTTAAGCTATACTTAAAGAATGAATATTAAAAAGAAAATAAAAATATTAAAAATCCAATAAAAGAAATTCAATAATTTATTGATAATATATGAAATTGATGAGTTAATTAAAAATAAAATAAAAGGAATTGAATATTTAAAATACAAAAATAAAATAAAATTTTATGTCATCTACCACATGTTGATCATATCAACACTATTAGTATATTGAAATAATTTATATAACAATTAACAAGTTTAAATACTAAATCGAAAATAAAAATTTTAAAACACAAAAATAAAGCTTAGGAACTAGATTAGATAACAAGTTGGATTAAAAATATATTAGTATACATAATGTAAAATTATGATTAACTTCAATAAATGCATATAATATTAAATAATTTATTATATCAATTTAAAATGGCTATTTTACCCAAAAACGCTCATTTCCAAAATTATTTATGGAAATGGGTCAATTTTCTGACTATTTATTGGAAGGGCCGAATTTCACGAAATCGCGTCTACGTCATTCGTTCTCAAGTAATGTAATAAAAGCGCGTCCACGGGGAGTGTTTTGTCCTCTTTTTTAGGGTTAGGGTTTTTTACTTGGTTTAAGGTTAGAGTTTAGGGTTTTAAAGGTTTAGGATTTTAAAGTTTTTAAGGAAAAATTGATTAAATTAGGGTTTAGGGTTAATTAATTAAATTAATTATTAATTAAAAATCAATTAAATTAGAGTTTAGGATTTTATAGTTAATTAATTAAATTATGTTTTAGTTTTTTAAAATAATTTTGTGTTTAGGGTTTTGGAAAAATATATTAGTAATATAAAAATGTTTTGTTTTTTTTTCTGATAGTATCGAAAAATAATTTTGAAGGCGTTTCTAAATAAATAGTGTCCAAAACGCTTCAAGCAGGATGCACTTTCAGCAAAATTACTGAAAAAAGCTCCCACGTTGATGCACTTTTCTCTGATGAGTATCTGAAAAATAATTTTGAGAAGGCGTTTACGAACAAATAATGTCCAAAACGCTTCAAGCGGGATGCCTTTGTCAAGAAAAGAAAAAAGCTCCGCGTGGGCGCTCTTTTTCTCAGTAGTATCTGAAAAAATAATTTTGAGAAAACGTTTCTTAACAAATAGTGTCCAAAATACTTCAAGCAGGATGCTCTGTTAGCAAAATTCTGAAAAAATAATTCATGAGATAGTGGGATCGATGGGTGTGTTGGATGTGTTCTTAAGAGTTTCAAGAAAGAAAATGAAAGGAAATGTAAGGAAATGTAAGGAAATGTAGGGAAATGTAAGGAAAAGTAAGGAAAATGTAAGGAAATGAAAGGAAATGAAAGGAAATGAAAGGAAATGTAAGGAAATGAAAGGAAATGTATGGAAATATATGGAAATGTAAGGAAATGTATGGAAATGTATGGAAATGTGTGGAAATGTAAGGAGATGTATGGAAATGTAAGGAAATGCTTTAGAAATGTTAAGTTTTGGAAACTAAACTAAAATAGGAAAGTGACCATTTTGAAACCAAGTAAATTAGGAAAGTGAACATTTGGAAACCAAGCCAAAGAGAAACTAAACATTTTGGAAACCAAGCCAAAATAGGAAACTAAACATTTTGGAAACACAAAATTCAAGCACCAAATTAGATAAAAAATTAAATGTTCAAATTAAGAAAAGAATAGAGTCCAAATACCAAATATTATATTAATTGATTATATATCAAAAAATGGTTTTATGTTTTCTTTTCACTAAAAGCTTGATGATCATTCTCTTTAAAAATAATAGAAGATCATAAGGATTAGGGAAGAGTTTAATTCTCTTTAAAATGCTAAATAGGTGGATAAATGAAGAATTATAATTAGGAAAATAACAGTGGTGGCCAAGTAAAGGATTCTTGGCCTAGTAATTTTATAAAAGGATGAGACTAGGGCCATTCATTATTCATTCTCCTCTCTTTTCCTCTGCCAAATATTCTTCTTGAGCATCCATTCTTTTCTTCTTTTCTTTTAGCCTCCTAGCCGAATCCTTCTAAGCCTATTATTCCTCTCTTCTTTCATCATCTATGGTTTTTCTAATTATCTCTGAAGGTTAATACCATTTCAATAAGGTTTTTACATTTCATTTAGATATTGAAATTTTAGACTAATTTTTATTATTAATCTTAATCATGGAAGAATAAACCCGAAGGTAATCTTAGGGTTCACGTTTTCGGTGTTCGAGTTTAAGATCCACAAGGAGTAAAAAGTATTACCAAAGCTTGTATGATTATCTGATCAGTTCTTTAATTATTAAAAAGCGAAAACTAACCCATATTGAGATTCAATGGTGGACCGAATATAGGAATTAATAGATCTAAAGTTAGATCGGGATTTTCGAGATCTCAAGGAACCTTAATAAGCAAATCAGGTGTGTACCCTTACTAACCTTCAATATTTCATATGGCTATTATTTAATATATGAATATGTATGAGAATGTGAATGTGGCTAAGTACCTCAAATGTGGCAAAAAGTACCTGTTCACGTTTCCTACTTGGATAGGATTGTGAAATATGTTATTTTATAACATGCGAATATATGTATATAAACATGAAATTAAGTAAGTTATGCATTATATATATTTTTGGGGCATTCGGGATTTATGTGAAAGGGGAAGAGATTGGGTTTGGATTGCATCATAATTTCATTATTGTATGGACTTAATGATTTGAACATGAATGCCTGATTTATTGAATGATAGTATGTGTGCACATTGAGTCATTGACTCACCCCATTGTGGGAATTATTTTTCGGTGATGAGCGTTGGTGTGGGATGGGGCGGTGGACCATGAGGAGGCCATGCTACATGCGAAAAATTTCATTTAGTTTGGACTTAATTTTATTTTTTACTTTTATTTTAAAGTGGGTCTTATTTTATAATTAAGTTTTAAATATGATTTTCTTATTATTTTTAATTATTAATTTATTTACATTTATTAATGATAGTGTATATTTACATTAATGAGATATTTAAATATATAAATTTTAAACCGATAATTACATTTGCTTTATTGATGATGTATTGACACATCAATCAATAATTTATTGATAATATATGAAATTGTATATTAACATATAATTACTTTCTAAAAAATTTCTCATTAATCAACATCGGTGTTAAACATCATATAGTTATTACGATGTATAAAAACTCAAAATTGCAACCAATACAATATATTATTATCGATTAATTACCCCGGATTTTATTACTGGTTTTATATTTCTTAACCTATCAATCAAATATGATTAAAAGATATCTTTTAAAATATATAATTATAGGATACAAATTTATTACCCTATAATTATTACCCTTAACTAAGAGTTCTATAACATGTGGAAATATATAAATGTACATGTATATATGAAAATGTAACGAAAATTTGTGAAATGTGAGAGATGTATGGAAATGTAAGAAATGCTTTAGAAATGTTAAGTTTTGGAAACTAAACTAAAATAGGAAAGTGACCATTTTGAAGCTGAAGTAAATGTATATATGAAAATATAACCGAAAATTTGAAAATTTTGATTATAATTGACCGGAATGTTGAATTTAAGAGCCCAAAGGGGAACTTAGGGCCAAGTGACCCTAAAATATAAAGTACATGAAATTTGACCCAATAATGGACTTGGAAATGTCTGAAGACACGGATATTAAACATCATATGATTCTCTTTAATCACAATATAAAAAGAATTAATTATTTATTAACTAGATTGTTCATCAAGTCTCTAGAATCTCTACGAAGGTTGAAGTGAAGGTGCAATCGATTCCTTCAAATAAGGGTAAGATCCAAGTTTAGTTTACCGATTTTATATTTTTAACCTATCAATCAAATATGGTTATAGGATTTTTTTTTTTAAAAAGCATATATATCTTATGTATTATAAAAGAAAGTACGTACGAAAGCAAAAATGAAAACTTTGAGTTTCAAAATATTTTTTATTTAAAGTGAATATCATTTTAAATTAAGTTTTAAATATGGTTTTTGTCACTAATAATAATAATAATAAAGTTGTCAATAATAAACAACTTTAAACAAGTAATTTTCATTTTAATTTCTAATATCAAGCTTTTATGAAATTATATAATTATTACTAGTGGATCACCTATTTTGAGTTATATGTACTATTTTCAATGCCAAATGATGCCTTTGCGACTTCAACATCTCTTGTTGTTCGAGAGGAATACATGACCCACTACGACACTCCGTTAGTGGGTGAAAAAAACGGAAGCGCTTGCGTTTGGTAGCGATATGAAATACACAACCCCGCGACACTCTATTAGTGGATTGGACATGCAACTCGGTGGGTCGATGTTTGATCTTGAAAATATGTACTAAAAATGACATCAACTTCTAGTGGTTGGCAATTCACATCGATTGGGGCGTTATGAAGCGTCTACAAGAAGGATGATGTACTCCTACGGCGTCCATCGACAAAGGGACCTTGTTCGTTGCGGATGATGGTGGGTCGAGATGATGAGTCAATGTGGATCCACCTCGAGAGTTGACCACGATGGTGTAGAAGTTGCATTATTTTTGAGCGAACTGTTCCAACCATACACGAAGATGTTGGAAGGGTTCTTAATAAATTAAATAAATAAAAATTTTAAAACGGTATAACATGTAGCTTAATACTACCGGCGGTGGCGGATCCAAGAGTTGATGCCAATCTTAATTGCCAATATTAGTAGCTAATTGAGGTACCGCCTCTTACCATAATGCTTGGATAGCTAAGCGAAGGCGTTGGAATATATGTATGGTGGGTGGGGCGCTTCATATAATAAAGTGTGGTAGTGGTGTCGGTGTTGGAGAGATATGTCGGGTTGCATAACGAGACATTGAAGCGACACATGTACTACTAACGACCGATTGCTCGTGAATGCCAAGTGTTCAAGCGTACGTTGGAGCTTTAAGTAATCTGAGGCGCATTTCTAGGCATAAGTCATTGGTACAAATTAATGATGCCTTTATGTATGGTAGATATACCCATCGGCTATTGCTAGTTGTGGTACAAGATGGCGGTGGAGAATCCTTCCAATTGCGTTTGCAATAACAGAAGTCGGTGATGGTGAGATTTCTTTCTTTCTAGGTTGGAGGAATGTCCGCTCAACGACATTAAAATAAATTGTTTAAATTTTCAAATTTTACAAAAGTTTACATAAATGTTTAAAAATTGGTAAAACACATTAGGGATGGTTAATTAAACATGTATACAAATTAAATATATTTCTTATTGTATTTTAATTAAATAAAAATATATTTAAAACTTCATTTAAATGAAAATTTAAAATTTTATTAGCAATTTTATTCATTTAAAAGATTTCAAAATTATTAAGCATATTTTAATTTATAAAGACAACACGATATAAAAAACTAGTTATTTAATATATATTAGTATACATAATGTAAAATTATGCACGTTGATGCTCTTTTTCTACAATAGTATCTTAAAAATAATTTTGAGAAGACGTTTCTTAATAAATAGTGTCCAAAACGCTTCAAGGAAGCTTCTTGAAAAAAGCTCCCATGTTGATGTATGCTCGTTAGCAAAACTACTAAAAAAGCTCCCACGTGAACGCTTTTTTTCTCAAATAGTGTCCAAAACACTTCAAGTAGGAGTTCCTATTTGGCCTTAGACTATAAATGAGCCAAATTTCATTCTCGTTAAGTTGCATAAGTTAGTTCCTATTTGGCCTTAGGAGAAATTAAGGCTAAAGTAGAATAAAAATCAAGATGAGTGAACGCATTAGTGTTGTTATTTACTATGATGGTGAGGTCTGTGACACCGAGAACGGCGTTGTTTTTTATCGGAGAACACAACGCAACTGGTTTTTAACCAGAACATAGATTTGACAGAACTTCGTAAAAGAATTAGGCGTAAAATCTTTGGAACGACGCCAATGAAAGTTTTGTCTATTAAGTATCAATTTTGTGCTTCGGTTGATCCTGTGAGATATGAATCATTCGACGTCAAAAGTCCTCGTAGCTTAGAGGCAATGTTGCAGACTCATCTTACTAGTGGATCACCCTATTTTGAGTTATATGTACTATTTTCAATGCCAAATGATGCCTTTGCGACTTCAACATCTACTGTTGTTCGAGAGGAATACATGACTCCTGCTCGACACTCCGTTAGTGGGTGAAAAACACGGAAGCGCCCGCGTTTGGTAGCAGTATGAAATACACAACCCCTGCACGACACTCCATTAGTGGATTGGACATGCAACTCGATGGGTCGATGTTTGATACTGAAAATATGTACTGAAGAATAACATCAACTTCTAGTGGTTGGCAATTCACATCTGATTGGGGACGTTATGAAACGTCTACAAGAAGGGATGATGTACTCCCTACGACGTCCATTAGCAAAGGGACCTTGTTTATTGCGGATGATGGTGGGTCAGATGATGAGTCCAATGTGGATCCACCTCGAGAGTCCGCCCCGATGGTGTAGAAATTGTATTATTTTTTGAACCAGAGCCTGTTCCAACCATACCTGAAGATGTTGGAAGGGGTTCAAATGAAGAAGAAGAAGATCCACGATTCAGGGTGTACTCGCCTCTAGCCCATATGCATAATGGCAATCCATCTCAAGATGATACGTTAGAGTTTTCACATCTACCATACAGAAGGAGTGACCGTACAAGTTTTTCATTAGATTCGTGTGAATTGGAAGTTGGTAAGGAGTTTTCCAATAAGGATAGTTTTCTTAGTGCATTGAAACAACATAGCATCATGAACGGGGCTAGCTACAACGTGGTTAAATCCAAATCTAATAAGTTTGAGGCCGTGTGCAGTGCAAGACGGTACATGTTCATGAAAAATCATTGTCTCTTTGAGGAAAAAGACAAGCTTGTGGGAGATAAAAAAGTACAAAGGTCCGCATACATGTGTTGGCAGTACAGTATCACTAGGTGTTTAGGGTTTTTGAATAATATTGTTATTACATAATGTTGCATTATTTAACATACTTTGTTGATAGGTGTTTCACAAGATCATCCAAAGATGGATTCAGATATGTTATCTAGCTTAATACTACCGACGATGAAGGCGGATCCTAAGAGTTCAGTGCCAATCTTAATTGCCAATATTCGTAGCTAATTGAGGTACACGCCTCTTACCATAATGCTTGGATAGCTAAGCAGAAGGCGTTGGAATATATGTATAGTGGGTGGGACGCTTCATATAATAAAGTGTGGTAGTGGTGTCAGGTGTTGGAGAGATATGTCCCAGGTTGCATAACAGACATTGAAACGACACCTGTGTACTACAACGACCGATTGCTCCGTGAATGCCAAGTGTTCAAGCGTCTGTTCTGGAGCTTTAAGTAATGCCGAGACGCATTTCTAGACTGTAAGTCATTGGTACAAATTGACAGTACCTTTATGTATGGTAGATATATCCATCGGCTATTGCTAGTTGTGGTACAAGATGGCAGTGGGAGAATCCTTCCAATTGCGTTTGCAATAACACCGGGGGAGTCAGCTGATGACTGAGATTTCTTTCTTTCTAGGTTAAGGAGGAATGTCCGCCCCCAACCTGACATCTACGTTATATCGGATCGGGGCACTAGAATACTAGTTGCAATTGAGCAACATGGAAGCCTATGGCATCACACACACCATCGATATTGCCTAAAGCACGTTGCGTCCAACTACTACGGGCAATATTGATCTACAACTGAACGATGGCAAGTGACCAACATTGGTATTTAATCTCCATTAATATAATTTCGTTTGTAATATTCAATTTATTCTGAATTGAAGAGTGGTATATAATTTTCGCTATCAACTTATATTGGCAGGGTATGAGATACGTAAGGACTATTTTCATGAGATGTTGGTGGTTTTCCGTTCAGTTAACGAAGAAGGTACATCTGTAACATACCTTTCGAACAGTGGACACAAGCATACGACGGCGGCCTACGATATGGTCAAATGACCTTAAACTTGCTGAATGCATAAATTTTGTTCTAAAAGGAACGCGTCATTTGCCGATAACATCGGTTGTCCGAGAGATATATTTTCGTTTAGTGACACTATTTCCAAAGCGAGCATCGAGTTATAAAGGCCAAATACAGGGAGACCATGTATGGTGCGCGAAGGTATTGCAAGAAATTAACAAGGCGAAGGCACGGGCCAACACCATGCACACAGTGTGTCACGATCGCGACAACCTATGGTTTCATGTGACCGAGTTTGACAGACCAAACCAAGGTATTATTGGTGGGCAATATCGTGTACACTTGAGAAATAGGACCTGCGATTGTGGGAGGTTTGACGCACTTCGTTATCCATGCGCTCATGTAATTGCAGCTTGTCAGAATATCCGTTTGGATCCCATGAGCTATGTCGATGAAGTGTACAAAATAGAATACATGTACAACGTATGGAGACATGTATTCCCACCAGTCCTAGATGAACGTAAGTGGCCGTCTGTATTGTTTACTTTGCTTAAGCTGTTACCGGATAGAGAATTACGTTGCAAACCAAAGGGTTGACCTTGCTCAACTAGAATACGTAACACTATGGATATTTGAGAAACAACCAACCAACAGAAGTTGTGCGGATAGTGTAGGAACCCAGGCCATACAACTCGATCATGTCCAAATCAGAATAGCTGATAGTTGTTGTTATAAAATTATGTTGCATTATTTATATTTTATTAAAATATAAAAATATTAAAAATATTGTCTTATTCAAAAGAACTTTTATTTTATTAAAAATATAAAAAGTAAATTACAATTAAAATATGAAAATAACTTTTATTTTATTAAATGAAACAATATAAAAAATTTGTACAAATATATTAAAAATATTAAAAATATTGCCTTATTCAAAAAAGTTATTTTATTAAAAATGTAAAAAGTAAATTACAATTAAAATATTAAAAACAACTTTTATTTTATTAAATGAAACAATATAAAAAAGTTTGTACAAATATATTAAAAATATAAAAATAGTTTTATTAAAAATAAAACGCGCTGGTTTCCTCATTGGTTCAGCTTCCGGGGTTGTGGTTCCTCCAGTAGAGGATCTGGTTGTGGGTGTTGGGAGGATGATCCACCTTGATAGAATAATAACTGCGGAGGTGTTTGCATCAGCCATGGTAGATGTGTTTGAATCCCATAAGGCGATGGAGATTGGTAAAAAGAATAGCTCCTCGACGACGCCTCGTGCGATCCCTCATGCAATGGCGTCCTATAGATCGACGGTTGACTCGGAGTAATTGGGAGCGGAGATGAACCGAGCCATGCATTCTAACCTACCATAGGACTGAGAAAAGGAAACATATAAGGGTTAGGATACATATAAGGGCTAGGATATGCACTTGGCATAATCTGAAAAGGCTGTGATATGGGTGTCGTCGGTTGAAGTGTTGGGCCTGGTGACTGTGTGGGCACTGTTGATGGGCTCGATAATTGTGTGGGCGTTATTGATGGGCCCGCATCGTCATCCCTTTTTCTTGGATTTAAAGGGCCTTGTCGTTCTCTTTGGAAACGAATTTGTCGCCGCTTCTCCTCTTTCGACAGTAAATATGGCTTGTCATGGATTCTAAACCATAGCATGTATTTCGGCACGCACGCTAACTCAAGAACGATGATCAGTTCCTGAGTAGGTATATAATTATATCGATTTTCTCATATTTCGATATATTCTGACCAGTATCTCGGCCAATCCGTATTCAATTGCCATAAGTCAACTCTGTGCTCATCATCAAGCACCTCAGGTGCTACGAGAATCGATTGTCGAAATCCAAATTGCCGCAATACTCTATCTATTTGGTGCATCTCCACGGTAGCATAGTTGACCAATGGGACCTTCACATGTCAAATGTTCGGATTTTGAAAGAATTCATCCTGAATTACTGCCCGAATTGTCGGATCCTCGTATGGTGTCCATTGAAACTATATGAACATGATAAAAATATTAGTTATATACATAATACTAAATACTAAATACTAAATAAATATGAAACGACTATTTTATTATGTATATATATTTTATTTAATAATTACTTGTGCTTCCGACCGTTGGTCTAATAGAAGTCGTATATCTTCAAGAGAGGTAGGTATTCCAACATAACTCGCCGAATGGTTCCACTTAATTAAATAAATTTTTAGCATACAATTATATGAGTGAGAATGTATATGGGTGGTCCACTCGAGGACGTAAAAATAGAAAACGAAACTGTGCCCATGATTGCAGTAGTGATAGACAACCTCCTATTTTAGCTTTATTCGGTCGCTTCACCCCGCACATCTCCTGGTACAATATTGCTAACACGATAGACCCCCAATTAAATTCACCAGCTGCTCTAAAATCAATGAGTTTCAGCAGCCATCTCAGATGTACGAGGTTTCGTGACAAGTCCGGCATCAGATAACCTCCAATCATCTCAAGAATGTATGCCCGAGCATATCGTATTCTTTCTAGTTCAGTCGAATCATTATCCGGCTCCGGGAATGTGTCTCGTAACTAGCCCATCTCGATCCGACCTCCGTTAATATTATCCGGAATAGCACCCAAAACTCTTAGCATTTGGCTCCCCAATCAGCAGATTGAGCGGACCTGGTGACTGCGTACCCATCCACCGCCAATCCCAATTGCAATTGCACGCTTCTAGAGTGATAGTGCACTCTCCGCATGGAAGATAGAAAATGTGCGTCTCGGGTCTCCACCTCTTTATCAACACTGATTAGTTTCGGGTTCAACTTGCACCCCCGGCTTATCGTGGCCACGTGCCAAAAACTCGTTTCCCTTAGGTAATTCTCTATTAATGGAGGACCAGACATGTTACAGATATAGTATTGCAACACCCGATCTACAGACTGTTATAAAAAATTAGAAAATAAAAATTAATTAAAATTACATAAATGAAAAAAATATTAAATGTTATTGAAAAATTAAAACTATCACTTACCATTGTCATTTGATCGACGGAGATATGTTTATTATCGAGACGAATTAATTCTCCAGCCATTGCTAACACGATCGAATATTTTTAATTAAAAAATTAATTCAAAAAAATTTTAAACAGAGCTTTTTTGCAAAAATTAAATAGAGCTTTTAGAAAATTTGAGAGAATTTTGATAGAAGTATAAGAGGACTTTTGTGTAAAAAAATGAAAGGGGGCCTTTTATATATTTTTTTTGTACCGTTGGAGTCCAAATGGTAAAAAAAAGTAGCCGTTGGGCAGGGGCAAAACGCGCCTCGAGGAAGCGTTTTGTCCATGTCAGCAAAACACTCATTCAAGGAAGCGCTTTGTCCTGACATGGACAAAACGCTCCCCAAAACACGTTTTGCTGACACATCACTTGAAAAAGCACTGACATGAACGTGATTTTGAGGAATTCGACTCTTTCCGATAAATAATAAAAAATTAGTTATTTTCATAAATAATTTAAAAAATGGACATTTTTAGATAAAATGGCCGTTTAAAATGTTATATTCAAGCATAAATTATACGGGAAAAAAACATGCATTACTGTTGGTATTGGTTTGCTGACATTAATTCTTCTGTCCTACGTATTACTAATTATATTTAAAAAAAATAGGCGTGAATAACAACAAGGTTAAATTTATGAGCATATATTAATTTGCAATCATCCCGTGCATGCTCACCTCTCTCATTTAAGAATCCAAATTCAGATGCTTTCAATGTGGACGGTACGAACATAATCAGGATGGGTGCCCAATTTTATCTTATTCGGAGATGTAAAATGGACCTGTTGGCGTCTATCATTAGTGTGGATCGATAGGTGACCAATGACCCTTGGTTGAGAATATTAACTATCACCTTTTGTTAACCATGTCAACATCTTGTCTCTACTATATTCTTTACATATATATAAAATATGCATAGACCTAGCTCAAGTTACTAAAGTTATTATTGAATGATAAAAATAGATATTAGTTAAATTAATTATGAAATATATAAATGTTAATATGAAATTAATTTTAAAATATTTTGTTGTTTTTTAATCGGATAAATTTTAAAATTATACATGAACTTTGCTTAAACATGAAATGTTATACATGAATTATAATTTTGTACAATTTTGATTTGATTCAATTTTCATAAAATACTAAAACAAGTATCGATTTAATACCATTTTACATTTTCATATTGCACACTCAAATAATTATATTTATTTAATATGAAAAGAAAGTGATGTATTTAATTTTTAAATATGTATAGTTGAATCATAAAAAAATTCATGTATATATTTAAATCACAATCAAAGTTTCATAAATATAATTTCATATAATCAAAGTTCATATATACTTTTGAGATTTATCACTTTTTGAATAGTAAAACCGATATTGCATCTACTCTAAATCCGACTTGAGTAAAAAACTTCAATAAAATTAAACCACGATATAGTTCCTGAATCTTTAGTAGTATTTGTGACTTTGTTTTTGTTGAAGGGAGGTCGAAGTCTTGAACCCTCAACAAAAGTATTGTCCTAATGGTGGGGTTTTGTCTTCCGTATTTTGAGAAGAGCTCAAAAGGGTTTTCATAAGGTTTGAACCTCGATTGGTGAAAATATAACCCGCAAGTTCACAAGAAAAGTATTAGTATTGTGCGTAATATTAATTTATGCATATTGTGCTTACCGAGGTTCGAATTATTAACCAATGTATATCTCCACCAATCGAGGCATTTCTTAAACTTTGTAAAAAGTGAAAATCTCTTTGGGTTATTCTTGCAGTATGAGAAAAAAAATATCATCACAATACAATACCTTCGTTGAGGAACCGAGACTCCAATCTTCCTTCAACAATTTTATTATTAGTGTTTTATATTAATAGTCATGATTTTTTAAATTAAATTAAACTAAAAATTGATTACTAAATAATCTAAAAATCTTTGTCGAAGATCAGACCTATAGGAACTAAAAGTAATGAAATAAATACATAGAGTGGATGCTAAAATAGATGTACTCACAAATGGTTGGAAGTGAGATTATTAATTCACCTACCGATCATTTATTAATTCACCGTATAAGTAATATATAGAGAAATTGTTATTGATGAAAGGAATGGCCATTGGCCACCGCATGCATTCAGAGTGGAAAACAGCAACTGGCCATGAATTCATTCCACTGAACGTCCCAATCGCATTGCCTATATTAGCTTCCTTAATTGAGCTAAGTTTTACCGTTTTTTAGACATTAAGAAACGTGAAGCCAGCCATCAATGCCCTTTCTCCCAAATTCCAAACAAAGACAGCCAAATTGTCGGCGGACTGTTTGATTTGGGAGTAAGGTGTAACTGTATAATGAATCAATCACCCTCAAACGGCAAGAGAAGAAAAACCTGTCGACGGGAAGAAGACGAACTGCAGATAAGCACAAAACAAATCAAGGGACCAACAAAGACTGTCTTATGGGGCATAGCTACAACCTTTACGAACTACAATTTGAGCTCTCAGATGAAGAAGCAATGATAACAGACTCAGAGGAAGAAGACAACCATAACACCAAGACTAATGAAGCTGCCATCACTTTAACCAGACAGCGGTGGCCAAAAACCCTCATTATAAGGATTTTTGGGAAAAATGTAGGCTACCACTATCTTTACTAATCACTACAAGCTAAACCAACTACGGAAGCCCTCATGAAGTATCGAACTAGAGGATTTGAGGTTTGAATTTTATTGGTAAAATTCATTTGTGAGGAAGACTATGATACCTCAATCAAGGGGGACCATGGTTCAATAATGGCAAGTTTCTAACGTTGTGAAACTTGGGAAGTTACGGAAAGTGGATAATGCTACTATGCTGGAAAAAAAGGGGCCGATTCGTGCAACTTTGGGTCCTAGTTAACTTTGACGACCTATTATGACGACCTTGATCACGATTGAAGGAAAGAGACAAAGCATCGTATATGAGTGAAACTAAAAACAGCAGTCCATAAAACTTTGCCCCACACATAGCACGCTTAACCTAACTTAAAATTTGCTATTTCTATGTGTTTATGTGGCCTCTCTAGAGTTATACAACTCATTCTTAACATCGAGGGCCGAAAAGGAAATGAAAACGACCGAAATCAGGCCAAAATAGTCGACACGCCAGCCCAGGGCGCTGCGGTTCCCACATCGTGCTCCAATGCATGGCTTCCTACGAGAAAATCATACTTAACACTTATTATGTTCTAATTAACTAAGAACATGTAAATTGTAGCTAAAAACTAAAAAAATAATAATAATAATAATAAATGCAAAATGTACACATGATATACAAATTACACTAAAATACTTATATATATGCAAGAATTTTTTACTTAAAAGAAACAAACTAAAACTAAGTAAAAAGAGACTATATATGAGCATTCAACATATGGTTCTTCAAGACGAAGAGTCCATGCTACGAAAGAAAACGTGATAAAAGTTATCTAGAAAATACGAGAAAAGAATGTCACCTTGATTAAGTTATGAAATTAGTAAAAGGGTTGACATAGAGAAAAAAATGAACTGACAATTAAAAACGTATAATAAAGCAAGTGAAATTGAAAGGAAAACGAAGTAATCGATATTTGAAAAGTAAGAATGTATAGATAAGATGCGAGTAATAGATATTTAGGTTGGTTTTCACCCTTTCGAAACTTTTTATACATCTAATATTTTAATAATCTATCTGTTGAATTGATGAAGATATTTGCACTCATGGACGAAGTTAAAAAAATTTTTAGGAAGGCGGAATAAAATTATATATTTTATGATAGTAAAAATATAATTTTATCATTTTAATAGTCTATATCTTTATAATTTTTAAAAAATTAAATTAAAATTTTATCATTTTAGGAGGCTAAAGTGTAATTTTACTATTATTAATTTAAAATTTTATAAATTTTAAAGGAGACTAAATGAAAATTTTTCTATTTTAGGGGGGGCCGGGGCCTCTGCTAGGCCCCTGGCTTTGTTCCTATTTGCACTGTCATGCATCTAAAATTTTGAATTGATTCGATATCTTTATCATATCGATTTAAAATATTTTATACATTAATATACAAGGACAAAGCAATATATATATATATATATATATTGGGATTCAAATTAAGTTGTATAATTTCATAATAACTAACATGCAATTTTACAATTTTAATAGTTTATATCATTTTTGGGACCAAAGTACAATTTTACCATGTACTCGTTTAAAATTTTATAAATTTTAAAGGGTCGAAATTTAAATTTCCAATTTTAAGAGGGTTAGGGACCCTGTTAGCCCCTTTGTTTGCATTTGTTAATATATATTTAACGATTGAAAGTTTTTAACATAAAGTGAATAGTTAAAAAAATTTAATTTATGCTAAACTTGACAAGTATGATATACATCAATGAAACCTGAAATATGAACATTAGATTATAAAAATATTAATAAAAATTATCAAAAATAAAAATTACTTAAGTTTTATATTGGTATAAATGAATCCTTCTCATGATTTGGTGTAGGTGGTTAAACTGTGAAAAGCAGAGAATTAAGGAAATATAGTATATTTATTAAAGAGATTATATGAATGTGTAAGTGATGTGGATTATTTAAATTTGAATTTGAAATTTTATATTGAATGAATGTATAAATGAAAATTGAGATTGAGATAATGGTGAAAATGTGAGAGTCAAAAGTGTTGTTTAATAAGTAAATCAAATATAATATTTTAAAATTTTGATTAAAGAAATATTGAAGGTAAAATATTTTTTTAAGGGATAGATTTGTAACATTTTATTTATAAGTGTGATGCAATAATGTAGAAGGAAAGTGATTGATGGTGGGTGAGGTGACATGGACAACTAAAATCGTTCCACCCTTTTCAACAATTTTTAAATGTGATTACTTATTATGCATTCGTGTTGGTCTTTATCTGACAATTTGCATCCAAATTAAATGTGATAGAGATAAGGCTAATGAAAAGGAATAATTATGTGAATATGTCAATTTGAAAGAAAAATTAGGGGATTAATTCAATGTAACGATTCAATTTTTAGTGATGTTGAAAATTGTGATTCTAGGATTTTATTTTCAGTAAACCGAGTTTGTAGTTAATCAATAAAATATATATGGAGTTATTATATAGGTGAATTGAATTTTGGATAGTTAATTTAGCGAAATTATAGTTAATCGGGACTTAGGAACTAAATTATAAAATTAAACCGCTATTGATTTTTAATTAGAAAATGAATTGAGAACTTAAATTTTAATTAACTAAAGGTTTGAAATAAAAATTAGACCATTTTAATATATATAATAGTGGAGGGTTGATTAAGTGCTATTAGCTTAATTAATTTAAAGTTTAAATAATTAAATTATGTTTTATTAACTTAATTAAATATATATAATATAGAGATAGTGGAAGAATAATAAACATTTCATCTTCTTCATATTATCACTACAACAAAACGAAAGAAAAACCTAGGGGAAGTTTGAAGCTTTTGGTCTTAATTTGGTAAGTGCAATTTAGTCTTTTGCTTGTGATTTAGCTAGCCCATGTACCACTTTGTAAAAATATTAAAGTTTTATGAAGTTTCCATTGTTGAGTTCTTGAAATTCTAGGTGTTAAATTGATAAATTTTAAGCTTAGATGTGAAAAAGGACTAAATTGTAAAGTATAATTAATAGTTTCGTGCATTAGGAACCAAACATAATAAATTAAAAAATTGAAAGTAGGAATAGTAAATAGGAGGTCCCTAATGAATAATAGTGAAATTGGGTTTCAATTTGGAGCTTTAAATTGAAAGTTAGGTTAGTCTCGAGTTTAGGGACTAAATTGAATAAATTGAAAAACTTGTAAAAATTACTGTGAATTGGTTGGTAATTGATAATCATATATTTTTATGTCAATCTGTAGCTAATGTTTACCTAGATTCATCGAGAGGGACAGGAAAATCTAAAGTTGTCGACGAATAGCTCGGAATTTCAAGTTTGTATTGCTGTGATTCAGGACCAATTTATTTGTTGCATTTTCATGTCATTTTACATCATATATTTTTTAGGTGAGTTATTTAGGATTAGTTGAACTAATCTGATGTGTTTGAAATTGATTTCCGAGATAGGGACTAAATTGAATAAAGTACAAAACTTAGTATTGACTTGATATTTGATAATTGGCATGGACTTGTGCTAAAATATGTTATATAAGTTATGAAATTGTGATATGTTGATTGATTGGTGATTATTGAATTATAAACTAAACTGTATATAATGAATCGAAAATGGGATATCGTAATAGTTGTTCAAACCGAGTTGGATATAGTTGACATGACATAGGGTCAGAGTATTATTGATAGCCATCATTTTGGAGAACCCAAGATGGTAGATTATATATATTTATTCATCGTTACCAAGCAATTTAGGGCGACAAATTGATTAAGTTGGGAAAACCATTGTTACCGAGCAATTTGGGGTGGTATTATGAATCATTATAACGTCAGTATTGTCAGGCAACCCGGGGTGATGGATCCGTGTATCCATTATGAGTCTGTGTTGGTTAATAGGGTTATAAACAAATTAATTGTTTAAATAACATGTAATAAGATATATGATATGGAAATACAAAGTGCGAAATGAATCGAAAACTAGCTCTGAGGGCCGATTGTGTATTAAGGAGCCAATAGGCTTGAAAATGACATAAATTTTGGTACGAGAAAATAATATGTGCATATATATGTATGCTAAAGATGAAAAATGATGATTATAATTGTAATTATATATAACAAGTAGAAATGAACTAATTGCCTATAAAATAAATGTTATATGGCAAGATATTATGTATGCATATAGAGTTGGTGTGCTAACATGAATTTAAGAATGTTAAATTATGTTGGAAGATGAATAGCATAAAATTTGCATATGAACTTATTTAAGTTGGATTGAATTTGTTGTATGCATTGACTTACATTTGTTTAAATTATTTTCGAATCATAGATTTACCACTAAGTGATTTGCTCAGTGTACGATTTATTTTTTGTGCACAAGATAGATTCAATTTGTGATCCTGAGTGTGGACTTCAACATCCAGTAATAGATCTCAGACTCAACGATGTTTGTGCACCTCTTTCACTTGTTGTTGAGCATGTTCTTAGGTTGTGTCTATTCTGTTACCAAATTATGTCCAAATTCACTTTTGCTTTAAGAATGTTAATGCAAGTATTGATTAGTTATGTTGTAATAGCTTATAAATGGTTAATAATTATGGTTGAAATGACATAATGCTAGAAATATTTATGATCCTAGTAATGTAGGTGTGAATGCTTGTGTTGATTGGATTACATTAGAAGTTAGTTTATTGCACATGAATCATTTGTATATAATTGTATAAGGTAATGAAATGCATGAATTAGTGTTTAGGAATGACATTTATCGGCTGAATGTGAAATGCATATGTTTGGTATTTGGATTGCAAAATGTTGATTTCATTTAGCCTATAATGTCATGGAAAGATGAGGAACCCTATTGTCTCGATGAAACCAAACAGTTTGTCACGTCACGACGTCAATCTTGTAATTCGAAACTTTTACAATTTAGTCTTGATTAGATCTCAGTTAACATTAAAGCTCTCGTAAACTTGTATAAGTCTTGAAAATGTTTATTTATCATGTTGTTTGCTTATAATGTTCATCCTTGAATGTTAAAATGGATTGAATTGTGCTTATTTTTATTGTAGTTTCTTTGACAATGAATGTGACACACAGTTTGTCATTTGTTGCATATCTGACTTGATTTCAATCGACCCTTTTGTTTGTGACGCAATTCAATATTTGGTAGCAATTCGAATTGAGTACTTGAAACAGACGACCATCTACTTTCATTTGGGATTGGTGGGAATTTAGACTTCTATGCTTTCTAACAAGAAGCATTTTTCTAAAAAGTTTTTCTTCCCTAAGATTCGTATTCTTGTGAAAAAATTCTGCCATAGAAAAAACCAGACAAACTGTAAATTTTATCCGGGATTCTCAAGTTTTCAAAAAATTATTAAACTTTTCTCGATTTTTTCAAATTTCAATCCAACGATTAAGTTTTCTTTTATTTTTCTTTCAAGTTTTAATCGGATGACTATTTTATTTTAAAGTAGTGTTTTTGCCACCCATACCCAAAATTAACTTATTTCTCTAATTATTTTTTTAAATACGACATGTATGCCTAATTCCCCCTAAAGAAAATGCGTGTATACATGATGTACCATCACTGGGTAAATAAATTTATATATTAACAATGTACTATGTCTTTAAAAAAAAAAAGTGCATTGTAAAATATCATTTATTAAAATTTTAATTATTTGTGTTTTTTTTAGGGTAAATTACACTAAAGATCATTTAATTATTAGTAATTTTATAGTTTGGTTACTCAATTTTAAAATGTTATAATTTCATCACTGAACTATTCAAAAATTACAAGTTGGTCACTGGCTCGTTAACTTTGTAACTAACGTTAGATGTGGCTATTAACTCACTATTCATCATAGAGTAAATTACACCCAAGGTCACTCAAATATTAGTAAATTATGCCCAAGGTCACTCAACTATTAGTAAGTTTATACTTTGACCACTCAATTTATAAAAACTTACAAGTTGGTCACTAAACTATTCGAAACTTCATTCGCAATTGTATTCCAACAATCATGCCACCGTCTGACGACCTCCTCCTCCAGCAAAAAAACACACCAAACCAAAGTTTTTTTCCCCTCCTCTTTCAATTTTATGACTTAACTATCTTTGAAATTGCCATGATGGAGAAGTTCTTTGATCTTTGTTCACCACCGAATGGTATCCCTAACTCTAATATGTTCCTATTCTCAAGGAGACTTTCTTGTTGACCTTTTGGATTAGGCCTCTATTGCCTAAAACTCTCTGACTAAGTCCTGACTAAATATGGCATATCGAGTCTCCTTTCTTTTCTATTTTTATTCTCTTTTCTTAGATTTTATTGTGTCCACTAGTTTGTAAGTCTTGATTGGGGCTTGTTGAAACATGGGATCTTTTTCCTCTTTTATTTGCCTTTTCTTTTTGTATCTTTATTTACTTTAGTTGTGGTTGCGGTGATATATGGTTGTTGATTCAAGGTAAGTATATGTGAATAGCTTAGTTGTGGATTTTCTAGGATTATGGTTTTGGTCAAAGGGGAAACAAATTGGTGAGTGAGTTATAGAATGAAGGATTGCTGAGTTGCTTAGGTTAGAAGTGAAACATAGAGATATGTAGCAATTTAATCCTTGTACTATTAAAAAAAATCAAATAAGGTCAAATTGGATCAATTTAATCATTGTACAATTTAATTTCAAACAAATTATTTCATTTGTGGAATCATAAAAAGTTTTTAAAATATAACTCTACTAAACAATAAAGGACATTTTTAAGCCGTAAATGTTAGCTTTCCTAAAATTTGACCTTATCTAATTTTTTATAATGCAGAGATAAATTTGATCCATTTAATAATAGAGGGATTAAATTTTGTACATTGAATCTTGATTTTTTTTTTATTCTCTTTTCGATTTTATCTAGCCATTAACCTTTTTTATTTGGCTTAAAAAACTATCTGCTTATCATTGCTTTTGACTTAAAAAATTAATTTGATTTGAAAAGTACTTTTTAAACTCAATCGTAAACAAAACCTAAATAAAAACTCGTACGTAATTCATGCATGATAGATTGTTTCTAGTTTTGCACTATGATAGGCCTTAGATAGCTTGGTTAAGAGCCCATATATGATTGAAGTGTACCAAATTTTTATACTAGTGCATTATAACCTCTATGAAGGCTCTGAAATATATATTTAAGTATAAAGATTGCAAGTATAAATAATATAAACTTAAATGTTTATAATTATAACAAACTATTATGAAACATAATTGAATCAGTAATAAAATATATCCGAATCAAATCAATAATAGATTTACACATGACAAAATGTAAACCATAATAAAATATAAATGAGAATCCGTATGTGATTTACACTATGGGACTTGAATATGAGTTTTCAAAGTCTCGATCTTACTATTAAACCAAAACTTCATTAACAAAGTCCATATATTATATTTAATGAACTAATAATGTATAAATTTCATATACTATCAATAAATAATGTAATATCAATATATAAATATATAAACTAGCGATATTATACATATTTATGCTACAAAATTTAAGAGTAAATTTTAGTTACAGCCATCGCCTTCCATTTGAGTTTCATTTTCATCTACAACAATGTCCCGTGCATACAAGCAACACTTGTCTATTCATCCAAAAATCAATATCACATGGATAAATTGAACTATTATCTTTAGAAAAAAAGGATATTGATTTTTCACCTCATGCATATATTGGTAAGCTATTAAGCCATATGAATCGATAAGAGGCACTTACATGGAGGACATGATAATTAACTATTCAACTTTTGAGTAACTAATGAGGAGATGATAAAATGTTTTGAAAAGTTATGCATTATATTCGTAAGCTATGCCATTTGCACATTAAGCCATATGAACTGACAAGAGGCACTTACACAGACATGATAACTAAACTTTTGACTATAACCAAGGCATAGATTATAAAATGTGACTTTTAAGGTTATTGGTGAAAATGAAACTGTAATTAAGAAAATGTAGTATAAGTGAATTTTACCAGAAAAAGGAGATACTAATAGATTATTGGAGCAACGGTACCAAGATAGATTATTAACTGATTCAAAGCATCAAACACATAAATATGCATGTGTGATAGTACATAGCAAGAAAACTATTAATCTACTAAGGCAGCAGTAACCAAAACCATATTTTACAAAAAATGAATCAGAATAACCACATGACCTGGCTATTCCACTAGCAATTAAGAGGATTGGAAAGCCCCTTTCCATCTGCTTCATGGCTTTCTCTAAGATGTGAACTGAGCCTCTCCCTGTCTACTTGGGAATTAAATCTAACTAGTGCATCAAAAGTTGAAAGTTCTCGTCATCATTTACCAGTACATATTCATATCCGAGGCTATCAGCACGATGGATAAACTCATCCTCCTCACTCTTCGAGACTTGGATTCCAACCAAAACATTTGCTCCTATTTCGCCCTGTTGGATGGGATATATCAGGATTAACAATTTTTTCAATAAAAAACAACTAGAAATAGAGTCTTTAGATGCTAACCTGACCACGATAATGGAACAAACTAATATTCCAGCGTGGACTAAATGTGTCTAAGAACTTCATCAAAGCACCAGGCCTCTCTGGGAAAATAAACCGGCACAGAACCTCATTTTCAACATCCGATCTGCCTCCCATCTGAAAGAGATAAATAAAAAGAATTAGCAAAGGCTGCCCTTGTGCCACCGCCAAAAATCAAGTAAATGGAAAAAGAAAAATAATGATAATTACCAAATACCGCAGGTGATCTTTAACCAAATCACTTGCTGTAAGATTGTAAGTTCTAAGTTGAGAAGATTCCAGCCTCTGCTTCATTGCTTCAAGTTCAGAAACTGTGTGAACACCAACACTGCAAACAACATTGATGGATGATGGAATGCTCTTAGTTCTTATATTTCTGAATATTGAATCATCCTTTGAATAACCAACACAAAACACAGCCATGGAAAGAACAATCCTAAGTTTAACACACTTGCATAGAGAAATAATACATGTATGATCTTATTGAATTTCATTAGTCACTAAAATCAGACTGATAACCAACCTGTACAAAACAACAGCTTTATCAGCAGTACATCTATATTTGAACTCAGTGATATTCATAGGCCCCACCTGTCAAATCCCAATGGTTAATGGTTATTTTTACTTATATTATTTGGCAATAAAAATGAAAAAATTGGTAATCTTGTAGAAAAGTTAAAATTCTAAAAATTGCAAAGAAATACCATTTCACAAAATTGTTTGAAACTTCCAGGTTCCTCTGGCAAAACAGTTGCAAGCACTGCCTCCTGTTGTCTACCCACATTAGCCAGTTCAGTAACCACTCTAAGCTTATCAAAATTCATGTTTGCACCACTAGTTATTGCTGCAACATTCTTCCCCTTAATGCCGTAATATTTGCAATATGCTTCCGCTCCTGCAAGGGCTAGGGCACCTGCTGGCTCAAGAATGCTTCTCTTCTCTTCAAACATATCCTGTAGTACAAGCAGTACAGTTGTAAATCCCTAAGCATCCAAAGATCCATGGGTTAATTAGACGGCCATCAGGTATCTAACGAAAAAAAAAATGCACTAGTCATACATAAGAGATAAAATAAGTCCCAGAGTGAAAAAATCGAAAACATAATAAGGGCTTCTAACATCTGTAACATTGAGAATAAATAATTAGAGAACAAATTATATCATAGACAGGCCACTCTCTTTTCCAAAAAGGTAAATAGCACACCAGCAAACTGTTTCTAAAATTCAAGTCAAACACCCGAAACATGAGAGACAAACCAGAACCTGTTTATTATAAGTGACTGTGATGTCTTCTTAACAATAGAAAGGAGAAAAAAAATCAGGCAAATCGAATAAATGAAATTTTTAAACATCAAAGTCATACCTTTATAGAGGCACAAATAGCATCACGGCTAACAAGAACGACACCGTCCACCAGTTCTCTACATATGCTGAAGGTTTCTTCGCCAACCTCCTTAACAGCTACTCCATCAGCAAAACCTCCAACCTTCTCTAACATCACTCTTTCACCGTGATGCAGTGACAATGCCATTGCATTTGCATCAAAAGGCTCCACTCCAATAATTTTCACCTGTAAAATAATACAACACTAAGTGCTGTGGATGAAATGGTGAATTATGTCATGTAGCAAGGAACAAGCTCACTCAGTGTCATTTCAGACAAAAGTAAACAATATAAAATTAATATAAATAAGCTAAAAGCCTAAACTACTCATCAAAAAAATCAATTTCACAAGGAAAAAAAGAAAAGAAAGAAAATATGAAAGTGAATTAATAATTAAATATTTGCAGCAGTATAACCTAAGGTTTCAGTTATGCACTTAGTCTCCAGGTAGCTCAGAACAGTATGATTGATGTTGCTTGCAGAATGAAACCAGAGTTGAATGAAAAAAGATATTTAAAAGCAGAACATAAGAATAAGATAGCCTCAGATTTCGACCAGTTTATTAAGAGGTTCCCTCACATATTATACAATTATGAGATAACACACATCAAGAATTTAAGTCACCTCTACTATTTTGACATAATTGGTGGTCCTCAAAGGTTACGTTAAATTTGAAACAGACCGAGCTCTAAATAACTAAATTAGTCAATGTTGCTATTTGTCATGCCAGTCAGATGCATGCTTCTACATCTTCAACTTTTCAAGTTCATCTATTTCTGTAAGGCAGAATTGCCATCAATGGATAATATTCAATTGAAAACTATCCTATTGTAGTTTTATGAAGATCCTAAGCATCTGAACAGAGTGCCTATTATGCTATGTCAACAGAAGAGCCCAGAAATGGAATAAGCTGCCACAGAATAGGAAATAAAAAGATTAAAGCAAGTCTCTCTAGCAAGTAGCAACTATCTGAAGGACCAACTTTAACCAAAAACTAATAAAATTTCAAGCATTGGAATTAAAATGATGATCCAAGGCTCAATAGGCATGAAAAGGAAAGAAGTTGAGGATCATGATGCGGCATGCACTTGCCATCTACTAGGAAACTATGGCAACCTCCAGCATTATGAAATAGTAGAGGTCCATAGAAAGAAACGACATACCTCTGAGGAAACCCTCTTTACATATGCAGCAATGCCAGCTATAAGCCCACCACCACCAACAGGTACAAAGATTGCATGCAATGGGCTCTGCATTTGGCGCACAATCTCCATCCCAACAGTGCCTTGCCCGATGATAACGTCTGGGTGATCAAACGGGGGTATAAAGGTGCGACCTTCCTCTTTAGCCCGTTTTTTAGCATATGCTTGTGCCTCATCATAAGAATCTCCAATGAGAACAACAGTTGCACCCAACCTCTCTACAGATTGCCACTGCAAAATATGAAACCACATCTCAAATTTAGAAATCTTATAAGCAATGCAATATTGTAATTGATAAAAGAAGATCACAAAAAAAGTTACCTTAATTTCTGGTGTGGTAACAGGCATAGCAATAACAGCATTGCAACCAAGTCTCTTGGCAGACAATGCAACCCCTTGGGCATGATTTCCTGCTGATGAGCAAATAACCCCTCTTTCTAACTGCTCCTTTGGAAGCTTTGCCATCATATTATAAGCTCCACGAAGCTTAAAAGAGAAAACCTGAAAATTTGAAACATCAAATACGTAAGCAGTTCATCCGAATGAACATGAAAAAGATGTCAAAATTCCTCCTTCAAGCTTATATTGAACTACAAAATAAAGGGTTTCCACTTTGGCAATTAATTAACAGATGCCAACAAATAAAAGGAAAATTCAACTAAAAACCATGTGACAATTACTTGCAACAACAATTCCTCTCAGAGCAAATAAATCAAAAATAAAAAAAGAGAGCTAAATTCAAGCTGAAAAAATCACTCCATAGAAGTCAAAATAAGTAGAGCAAAAGCACGATCATGATCATAGACTATAAACAGCCAAATCTCCCAAAATCCACCAACATAGAAACAAATATCATTAGAAATGAAAACTCAAAAATAATAATTCATCAAAATTCAAGAAACATGAATTAAAAAGCATAAACCACACCCTCAAAAGATTGCAAATTTTAAATGAAAGTCAAACACTTAAAATCACTAAACAATCCCCCCCGGAAATTTAATCTTTTTAAAGAATGAAGTATTTGCTTACAGGCTGTAAATCTTCTCTCTTGAGCCAAATTTGATTGCCCAATCGTTCAGAGAGCTTAGTCGCCAACTGTAATGGTGACTCTATCGCCACATCGTAAACCTTAGACGACAAGATATTGGTTAAATAACCCATCGCATTGATTACGTCGTGGTTTCCTTCATCCACCGAGCGTTCCGGTGACGCACCTAAGTATCCAGACGGATACTGCAGGGAATGAGCAGGCACCTTCTTACGCGGCGCGGAAGGAGCGGCTGCAAAACTTGGCGAAACGACATCGGTTTCGCGAGAAGTAACGGTGGGAGAAGAGATCTCAGCTGTCGGTTTAGACACAGCGACTCTGATCAAAGGCAGGTTACATTTCTTCGTAATGTGGGGCCCAACAAAGGGTGTCTGAGGGACCCTCTCTTTGTGGCGGAGTAGTAGCGGCTGAGATGGTGAGAGGCGGAGAGCCTCCATTCTCCTTCAAAATTTTTGAAAAAAAAAAAAAAGGTAAGAAAAATCGTGTCAAAAGGAAAATGTGTTATTCTAAGGAGTCGGGCGGCTTCGGTCGGGACATTATTATGTATATATAAGGGGTTTTTGGTTTGGCGCAATTTTGGACTGTACAAAGCAACCAATTAATAATTCACACGTGGCTTAAGCCTCTTACTGCAGGTAAAAGGACACCAAAATATCATTTCCTTTTTCTTTTTAAAAACACTATATTTAGGGCAAATATCCCAAAAATACTAAAAAATCAAAAATTACCGGAAAGGATAGGTTTCAAAAATATTGACCGGAAAGGTAATTTTCCCAAAATCGCATCCACGTCGTAGCGTTTTTTGGGAAAGGTTTAAAAAAGCGTCCGTGGGGGCGCTTTAGGCCAACTCATCAAAAGCGCTCCGCGGTAGGCGCTTCTTGAAGTTGGCCTAAAGCGCCCCCATGGACGCTTTAGGCCAAGAATCAAAAAAATTGACCGTTGGACCCCAACGTCAAAAAGCAACGCAAAAAAAAAACTATAAATACCCCCAAGCCTTCATTTTTTCACACTTCAATCCTTTCTCATTTTCTCTCAATTTTCTCTCAATTTGCTCTCAATTTTCTCTCAAGTTTCTATCAAAGCCCTTGAAATTTACGCTTAAATTTGAAATAGTCTTCTACCATTTACTGAAAAAGCCCATTATAAATTTTTAATATATTTATTTTTTGGAAAATTTAAAAATCTTTATCGAGTACAATGGTAGGGATTTACATCGCTAGACAAAGAATCACATTGGCGTCGAGCAATTAAAAATGGTAAGTTTGAATTTTAATTTTCAATATTATTAATTTTTTTAATTATGCAATTTTATTTAATTTTGAATTTTATTATTTTTTAAACAATCTGTAGATCGGGTGTTGCAATGTTATATTCGCAACATGCCTGGTCCCCCATCGCCATTGATCGAGAATTACCTGCGGGAAGCGGGTTTTTGGCACGTGGCCACGATAGGCCGGGGGTTCAAGTTGGACCCGGTTTTGATAAGCGCGTTGATAGAGAGGTGGAGACCCGAGACGCACACTTTCCATCTGCCATGCGGAGAGTGTACCATCACCTTAGAAGATGTGCAGTTACAGTTGGGATTACCGGTGGACGGGTCGGTAGTCACCGGGTCCGTAACATCTCTCGATTGGATGGCCGTATGCTACGAGCTCCTGGGTGCCATTCCGGATAAATTGCAAGGAGGTCGGATCGATATGGTTTGGTTACGAGACACATTCCCGCAGCCGAATGAAGATTCGACTGAAGATGAAAGAATACGGTATGCACGGCATACATACTTGAGATAATTGAGGCTATCGATGCGGACGTCTCTAGAAACCTCGTCCACCGAGATGGCTCTCAAACTTGTTGATTTCAAAGCGGTAGGTGAATTGAGTTGGGGTCCGCTGTGCTATCGAGGTTGTCTTGGGAGATGTCGGGCGACGGTGCGAATAAAGCAAAAATCGGAGGTTGCCTATCACTACCGCAGTCATGGGCATGGTTTCGATTTCCATTTTACGCCCCGACTCGACCGACCATATTCATTCCCATTGATAACAAGGTAAATTTAATATTATATTTTACAATTATGTCGTAGATTTATAGTGTAATTGCATGCTAAAAGTTTATTTAATTAGTGGAACCATCCAGAAGTCATGTTGGAATACCGACTCGCTTGAGGATATACTACTCCTATTGGAACAACGGTAGGAATCACAAGTAAGTGTCGAATTTCGTTATTATAATTTAGTATTTATGTATATAACTAATATTTTGGTAATGTTAATATAGTTTCAATGGACACCGCACGAGGATCCCAAAATTCGGCAAGAATTAGGAGGAGTTCCTCCAAAATTGAACAGTTGGCACGTTAAGGTCCCGCTAATCACCTACGCGACCGTGGAGATGCACCGGTCAGATCGGGTTCTGCGACAATTTGATTCGACACCGATTCCGTGGCTCTGAGGTGCTCGATGATGAGCACAGATGTGGACTTACTGGCGGCAGACACGGATTGGCCAATATTTTGGTCGAACATATCGAGACGATGGGAGAACCGGTATGACTTTTTACCTAACCGGAACCGATCATAGTTCCCGAGTTAGCGTGCGTCTTGGAGTACATGCCATGGTTTAGAATCCATGGCAAGTCAGATCTGTTGTCGGTGAAGAGAGGCGACAACAAATTCGCGAAGCGAAGGAACGTCGGGCCCTTTACATTCAAGGAGAAGGGTGATGAGACGGGCCATCAACAGCGCTTACACGATCATCGGGCCCATCAACAAGGTTTATCGACCACCGGGCCCATCAACAATACCTATACAATCACCGGGCCCATCGATTCGGTGACAACACCGATAACACAGCGTCCGCGATTTATGCCGGTGCGTACCACTCGCCCCTTACATGTATCCTTCTAACCCATATATGTTTCCTTTTCTAGTCCCCTGTGTTGGAATCCATGGCGGGTTTGAGTCCGTTCGACAACTCCTTTTAGCCACCGATCGTGAGGCCGACATCGGGTGTGGGATTAGAGGAGGTACCATCGGGAGCGATTCTTTCTACCGGGCTCCTTCACCAGACGGATGCGATCACCCCGCCGTGGTTTATGCAAACACCTCCGGTCATTATTTTATCAAGGTGGGTCATCATCGCAACACCTGAACTGCACCCACCGCGGGAGGATCGGATTCCCACCGAGGTTCCACAACCCGCGGAAGCTAGAAGAAGGAGGAATCCACAGAATCGTCGATAGCCCTCGTGGCACTTTGGTTCCCACCCAAGCATCCGACTAAACCCTAAACCCTTAATTTGAGTAATTGTAAATTAATTTATAATTTGAGTTTAATTTTTTTGTAATTAAGGTTTAATTTTTGTAATTAAGTTGTAATATATTTAATAAAAATTGAGTTTGTTTTTTTTGTAATATAATTTTTTAATTTATTTAATTTTAATAACTTTGACAAAATAGGTTTGGTTTTTTTTTTTTGTAATTAAGTTGTAATATATTTAATAAAAATTGAGTTTGTTTTTTTTGTAATATAATTTTTTAATTTAATTAATTTTAATAACTTTGACAAAATAGGTTTGTTTTTTTTTTGTAATTAAGTTGTAATATATTTAATACAATTTGAGTTTGTTTTTTTTGTAATTTAATTTTTTAATTTATTTAATTTTTTTGTAATTTAAGTTTTTGTATTTTAATTTTTTATTTTAATTTTAATATCTTTGATAAGATAGAAATGATTTAATTTTTTAATTTAATTTTTAATTTAATTTTAATAACTCGAATAAAATAAAAGCTAGTTTTTTTAAGCATCAACGTTGATTATGACGGGCTATTTTATTTTTTAAGCGTAATAAGTTTTTTATTTTTGAATAAAAAGTTGTTTTATTATTTGTGTTTGTAATTTAATATTAATTATCTTATATTTAATAAATTTGAGTTATTGTACAAAAGTTCACCATTTTCCTCCAAAAAAACAGACATTACATAGCCAGCAAGAGACAAACAAGCTAATAACACGGTCAACTAGTCCGATTTGGACACGAGCGAGATGTATGGCCCGGGTTCCTACACCACCCGCACCGTCGACTTTGGTTGGTCGGTTCTCGGATATCCATATTGTTGCGTATTCTAGTCGAGGAAGGTCGACCTTTTGGTTTGCGTCTCAATTCTCTATCCGGCAACAACTTATACGGTGCAAGCGATACCGATGGCCACTTACGTTCATCTGGGACTGGTGGGAATACGTGTCTCCACACGTTGTACATGTTTTCTAATTTGTAGACTTCGTCGACATAGCTCATGGGGTCAAGACGAAGATTATGACAAGCCGCAAGTACATGAGCACATGGGTAACGAAGTGCATCAAATATCCCACAGTCGCATGTCCTATTTGTCAAGTGTACACGATAATGCCCGCCAACAATACCTTGGCTCGGTCTCATCAAACTCCGTGACACGAAACCATAGGTCGTCGCGGTCGTGACAAACCGTGTGCATAGTGTTCGCCGTGCCTTCCACGGTTAATTTCTTGCAAGACCTTCGGCTCCATACATGGCCTCCTTGCATACGCCTCGATAACTCGCCGCTCTCTTCGGAAATAGTGTCGCTAAATGAAAATATGTCTCCCGAAACCGCAGAATCGGCAGATGACGGGTTCCTTTTAGCACGTAATTTATGCATTCGCCGGGTTTGTGGTCATATGACCATATCGTAGGCAGCAATCATATGCTTGTGTCCACTGCTCAAAAGGAATATTGCAGTACTCTGCGCCTTGGCGTTATCTTCGCATAAGCGGCCAACATCTCGTGAAAACGGTCTTTATTGATCTCGTACCGCCAATATACGTTGATATCGAATATTACATACCACATTTCAATTGCGAATAAATTGAAAATTTCAAAAGAAATTATATTAATAGAAATTTCATACCCATATCGGTCACTTACCGCTTCATCTTTTAGATCGGTGTTGCCCATAGTAGTTGGATGCCACATGCCTCGGACAATATCGATGGTGTGTGCGATGCCACATGCTTCCTCGTCGTTCTATTGTCGCAAGTATTCCAGGCCCCGATCCGATATAACGATATGTCGGTTGAGGCGTATATGCCTCCTTAACCTAGATAGGAAGAAGTCCCACCATCACTGACTTCGGTGTTATTGCGAACTAATCGGAAGGATTCTCCTACACCGTCTTGTGCCACGACTAGCAATAGCCGATGCGTATATCTACCATACATGAAGGTACCGTCAATTTGTACCAATGGCTTGCAGTATGTAAAAGCATCTCGGCATTGCTTAAATGTCCAGAACAGGCGCTTGAACACTGCGCATCCACGGAGCAGACGATCATTGTAGTATGTCGGTTCCGTTTCAATGTCATTGTCTTTGCTGGGACATATCTCTCCAAAGACCTTACACCATCGCCACACTTCATTATATGAAGCGCCCCACCGACCGTGCAACTTTTCCAACGCCTCCGCTTGGCTATCCAAGCCTTTCAGAAGAGGGCGTGTACCCCATTTGGCTACGAATATTGCCAATTAAGGTAGATCTTTGTAGTTTTGGGATCGGCCTTCACCGTCGGATTATTAAATCACCAACATGTCCGAATCCATCCTCGGATGATCTTGTGTTACACCACAATGAAGTACGTTAAATAATGCAACATTACATAATATTAGTGTTATTCAAATCATTGAACACATAGTGGTACTTGCATCAGGTAAGACATGTATGCGGACCTTTGTACTTCTTCACCTCCCACATCCTCGTCCTTTTCCTCAATGACGCCATGATTTTCCATGCACATGTGCCGCCTTGCACAAAGACACTTTGCCTCGCACTCTATCGAGCTTTGATTTAACCATAGTGTAGTTAACCCGTCCTCGATGTTGTATTGTTTCAATGCACCAAGAAAAGTGTTCTTGTTGGAAAACTAGTTACCAACTTCTAATTGGTCCGAATCCAACGAAGAATTTGTACAGTCCACGCGTCCGTGTGGTAGTTCAGAAACTCCAATGCATCATCTTGAGATAGATCGACATTATGCATGTCTTTTGGAGGCGAGTATGCCCTGAATAGCGGATCTTCTTCTTCGTTTGAACCGCCTCAACATCTTCAGTACAATTGGAACGGGCTCCGGTTCGTAAAATAGTTCAACTTCGCACCGTCAGCCCCGGCCCGAGATGGATCCACATCGGATTCATTGTCCGATCCTCCATAACTCGCAACAAACGAGGGCCCTCATTTGGTGGATGCCGTCGGTAATACATCATCCCTCCTTAAATATCTTTCGTAAAGATTCCAATCGTATGTGGATTGCCATCCGGAGAAGTTGATGACGCCCCCAATACGTATTTCGCCATCCGACGCCGATTGACGAATATGCATGTCCCATCCACCAACCGAAAGTGTCGTGCAGGGGTTATGTTTTCCATACTACCACCGCACACGGGCACTTCGTGTTTTGCCTCCCACTTACAGTGTCGACACTGGGTCGTGTATTCCCTCGAACGATACTAGATGTTGAGGTCGCAGCTAGATCACTTGGAGATGAAAATTCTACATATAACTCGAGATAGGCGATCCATCGGCAAAATGAGTCTCCACCATTGCCTCAAGGCTCCGAGGACCTTTGATGTCGAATCGTCATATCTCATCGGATCGATCAAGCGCAAAATCTATACTTAATAGATCGAACTTTCATTGGCGTTATTCAATATTTTACGCCTAATTCTTTTGAAGTTCCACCAAATCGACGCTTCGATTAAAACTCAATCGCGTTATGTTCTCTCGATAAGAAAACAACACCATTTTCGATGTCACGCACTTCACCATCGTAGTAAATAACACCATTAATACGCTCACTCATTTTCAATTTTTTTTCTTTTTGCTTGAATGCTTTCGCTAACCGATAATGCAATTTGGTGATTATAGCCTAATTTTGCTGCGGCATCGTAGCAAAAGTGCGCCCACGTGGAGCGCTTTTCGCGCTCCGGTAATAGTGCATCTCTTTGAAGCGTTTTTGTCCTTGTTTGTTGAAACGTCTCCTCAAAATAATTTTGCCGAGACCATCGTAGCAAAAAAGCGCCCACGTGAGAGCGTTTGCCACCGTTTTTCTCAAACGCTCCTCAAAATTATTTTGCCGAGACTATCGTCCAAAAATTATTTCATTTTTCACATTGCAAGAGGACGGAAAGATTGCTAAAAGCGCGTCCATGGGAGCGCTTTAGGTTAACTCAAGAAAGCGCGCCCTCGTGGGAGCGCTTTTCTTTGAAGTTGGCCTAAAGCGCCCCCATGGACGCTTTAGTCGATTTCCCAAAAACGCACCGACGTGGACGCGCTTTTTGGGGAAATTGCCCTTCCGTCAATATTTTTGAAACCCGTCCTTTCCGTAATTTTTGATTTTTTGGTATTTTGGGATATTTGCCCTATATTTACTAGTTAATTAAATTTTAATTAGAAAGATACTAAAATGTCTTTAAAAGTTACTGAAATAATAATTTTGTATAAAATAAAATAATATTTTACCTTAAAAATTATTTATAAAATAAAAATTATATTTATATATTTATATTTTGATAAATTTAGAAAAAGCACATATACATAAATGAAAATCATCAACTAAAACTGTGTCTAAATCATAAATATAACATAATCTAATTTAAAATCTTGACTTATCATTATAACTTCTGTTAGTTTATTTAAATTATTAGGTGTAACATAATTTAATTGTGAGAGTTAGGTAAGATGACAATATTTTTTTTATATTTATCAGTGGTTGAGAGTTTGATCCTCGTCTTAAGTATGGAACAAGTTTAAAACTTGTGATCTTAATTAGTCTACAGAATACAAAGAATTAATTATTAGATTCGTTCTTTTAAATAATTTAAGAAATAAAAAAAGAATTAAAATTAATGCTCTATATCACTATTATTACCAGTAAACCTACATAAAAGAATGGGCATAGCCATGGCAGGCAGGCAGACTCTTGGCCCCCTAAACGAAAGAATTGCCTTTTAGACAGACCCTCCTTCTCAGGCAGAGTCCTGGGTAGACATTCTCCATCATTTAGGATAACCAATTTGGCCCATAGCCTATTTTTGTAATAACGTTACATGGTCTCTCCTAGTTGGGTGCCATTTTGTCTCACTGTGGTGCTGGGAGATTGGCCTCTGTGTTCTTCATTACCAAGTTGCGAATTTGGAATTGTTTGTTATGTAGTTTAGAGGTATAATAGTTAACAACTATCAGTTTCGGGTCTATTTCTTTTTGCTGATTTAAGTGAAGGTTTTCTATGCGTTTGGTGTCTATACGTAAAAAAAAAAAAAAAAAAAACATATTGTGTTGGCCGCTTCAACCAAAAGGTGTTTTGTTAAAATTGTATTATTTTTATTATTGGGTACAAATAAATCAAGGTGAGAAATAAGCATATGTAGAATTGCAGCATTTATCTATATCATTAAAATAGCCATAATTATTTAATAAAAAATATTTTTAGTATTTTTCATTTTGGTGCCCCTCCTAAAATCTCTCTAAAGTTTAAAGTTTGAGAGTTGAATCAACAAAATTATTATTATTTTAACTCAAGAAACGACAGTGTATAAGACTAATTACATAACTGAACTTGAGTGTAAGCATGAGGGATGGCATTTTTATAGAACCTGACAGAAATATGATTGTCTAAAAGGAAACCCACCAAACTGTATATAATAAATATATAACAGGGGCTCACAATCATGTGCAAAAGAGACAATATTGCTCAGTCAAAATCCTACAAAAGAATGAAAAAAAAAAATGGTAACTTTCTTCCAAGCATGTGGAAAAAAAGAAAAAGTTAAAACCATGGTTGTTAACATTTTCTATACCATAATATGCTACAAATGTCATTTCCTTTAAAAAAAATGGAAAAACTAGTTGATTCCTACGGACTTTGGGTGTTTCAAAAGGGTTTTTTTTATGGTTAAGTCTTTAAAAAAAATAAAATTCGAAGAATTTTAACTTTTATTTATTTATTTATTTATTTATGCAGCATGACTCGTGATTAAAACCAATAAAAAAGATTAGATGTTTTGTCTAATTCCGTTGAAATTTTATTAATTGTTTTTGACTGCATATGCCTTATCATGTATAAAAAAAGACCACTGGAACATTAATAAAAGGGTTAAAGATGCTTTTTTTCTTATTTTTCTAATAAAAAATTGTAAGCTGTTTGATGTTTAGTTGGTAGGAAAGAAAAAGCATTTTCACTTCAAAATTTGTTGGGATATTTAGAATTCAGAGGTTTGTTTATCGGCGATTACAGTATTTCTAAGTGGGCTCCTTTTAAAAGCTTTCCGGAACAAGCCTCCCTTTTTGCCTTTATAGCATTTATGGGTTTGGGGCTACCATATATTGAACTAGAAGTTAGAGCCAGATGTCCATGGCCTGACCCGCCCCGACATGTTTAGACCCGGAAAATAACATGTGTTACTATTTACTAATTATTAAGTTTACCTTTTTATCACTTAACTTATAAAATGAGTTTTTTTTAATTGATTTAAATAAATTAATTATTTACAAAAATAACCTAAGTGTAAAATTTTGCATGAAAATGACATGTTTTTTATAATGCATGCTGGTGTCGGCTATTTCACCGCCAACACCACCCTTTATCAACTCGTAATGATTACTCGATGATTGCTCAATTTATAAAAAATAATTTTTTTTGTCGGCACTGTGTTCACCGACACCAATATATATATATTTTTCAAATACACTTTAAAAGTACTTTTTGTCGAAAACCATTTTTTTTGGGTCAACTTTAAGAACGAAAAGAGAGTCGCCACCAATCTTTTTTTTTGAGGTGTGATCGGATCACTTTGAGATTGATCATTTTAATAAAACATTTTGATTTATTTAAATAATGATTTTGGTCTGCGAAATTCAAGAAAAATGAGTTCGGGAGTCGGTTACGCACGAGGAAGGATTAGCACCTCGTAACGCCCAAAATTGGTACCGAATTGATTGATTAATGTCTTAATGTCGAAAATTTGAAAAGATTTTAAAATACGATCCTCTTTGTTTTTAAAAAACTTGAATGAATTAAACTAGATGCTGAGACCCGCTTATTTCGAAAGAATAAAATATCATATCCAGTGAGTTAGGATACGACCTTTCGAATCCTCGAACTAAGCTTGTCTTTATTTAAAACTCATACATTTAAATTTAAGAAGGATATTCGGTAATTTGAGTCAAATGAAAAATTGAAACTCAGTAAGTTAGGGCACAATTTCTCAAAATTCCAAATACGGAATATTGCCTTTGCTTTTAGAAATCATTATCTCGAGATACCAAAATGTCATTTCAGTGAGTTAGAACACATCATTTTTGAATTATCGAGAATAAGCTTTTATTTAATCCAAATATTTTGGTTTAAAAAAATTGGTTCTTTAGACTCGATGAAAAAAATCGAAACTCAGTAAGTTAGGGTACGATTTCTTTCGGATCTTTGAACGCAGAATGTTTGTTATTTTCAAGACGCAAATTGCAATGCATCGAATAAAATGTGGCATAATCATAGTAAAATACGACACAATTTATAGTATACATGCATAATAGAGTAAAAGCAAGGGAAATAATATAAATAACAAAAATAGAAACAAAATAAATAAGAACTAAAACAAATAATTTATGTAAAATAATTGGTAAAAATGATAAAAAAACAAAAGATAATAATAAATCAATAAAAGAAATAAATACTATGTACAATAGTTTAAAGATAATAAAAAATAATAGTAATGAAAATAATACAATAATAATAAATTATAAGGAAAATACATTAGTAAACGAATAAACATAATAAAAATAAATAAATAAGAATAATAATAATCATAATGAAAATAATAATAGTAGTAAAAATAATAAAATAAACATTCTAATATTTGAAAGTATATATAAGGATACAAAATAATAAATAATAAATAAATAATTGTAATGAAAATGATAAAAATAAAAAATAAATGGAGTCTATTTAAAAGTAGTAAATAAAGATAAAAATAAATATTAAATATATTAATTTAATAATATAATAATAATATTAGTGAAAATAATACAATAATAATAGTAGTAGTAAAATAAAATACAATTATAGTAATAATAGTATTTAAAATAATAATAATAGTGGTAGTAACAAAAATAGAAAAATAATAATACTAATAAATGCAAAACTAATAATAGTAGTAACAATAATTAATTTTAATAGCCAAAATAATCAGAGGGAATAAAAAGAGACTAAATCAAATTTAAAATAAATGTTTGGGGTAAAAATATAAAAAAAGATATGACCAATTACGGACTAAAATAAGCACGCATAAAAATGCGAGGACCAAAATGGGAAAATTCCCATGCCATTTAAACGTCACCGTTCCTTCAGGATTAAAGTGAAAAATAAGTAAAATTACGGGGCCAAATTAAAAATAATAAAATAAATAAAAATTAATTGAAACACGCCTCAAAAGCGGAAGGACTGAGAGGCAAATAGACCCTCAGTCCAAAACACACGGATCCTTGGCGGTATGGGTCGGGTCGAGGGTCGGATCTCGGTAAACGACGTCGTTTTGGCAACGATGAAGTTAAGCCCAAAACGGTGCCGTTTTGAACCTTATATAAATGCTAAAATCTGGAAAAAAAAAAAACACTTCCTTTTTCATTTTCCCCAAAAAATTTGAGAGCTTCTTAGACTCTCTCTCGCTCCCTCTGGTCCGGTCATTGGATCGCCGCAGGTACACCACCGTCGGCCACCGTGCACGGTGGTCGGAGGTACCAAAATAAGCCTTTTTGGCCGTTTAGCCCTGCGATGCCGATTTCACCCTAATATGCCCGAAAAAGCCTCCGAAGATCAAAGGAACGACTGAAAGCTTTTCGGTATCCTCCCTTCCGGCCACCAATAAGGTAACGTTTCCCTCCCTTTTTTTATTACTACGTGTTTATTCCGAATCAAAAAGAAAATAAAAACAAGAACACGGGCAAAATAAAGGGGCAAATCACCTTTTTCTTTCTTGTATATTTCTATGTATGGTTAAAACAGTGTTCGTAAAAAAAAGAGAAGGCCTCTACAATTCTTTGGTTTCTCTTTTTATAACCGAAAAGAAAAAAGAAATACAATATATTTTATTTTTCTCCGTTTTGCTGTCGTTTGTCTTTTCTTTGTACAGGTAAGGAGGTATGGGGCTAGCTGTGTCGTGGTTGTACGTGGCACTCGACATGGGGTGTACGGAGGCGCGCTGGAGGCTGGGTTGCGGCGTATGGATGCGGGGCTAGGGTTTCCTATTAGCATCTGCTGAAAGTTGGCATAATTTTGGGCCATTTGGGCTTAAGATAGTGTTGGGCTTGTTGATTGGGCTAGCTGTAATAAACTGGACTGTTTATTATTAATTTGTATTTGGTTTTAATTAAATTTGGTTTATTTGGTTTGACATTGGGCTCGGGCAAATTTGGGCTCTTACAGCTGCCCTTCTTTGCTCATTGTCGTGTAACGGGAATAAAGCAAAGACTTTAAAAAGGGCCAAATTTGCCTAGTCTTGTAAGATCTTGGCTTCTTGGCACTTCTTTTCTTCAAGTAGCCACATTCCATCCCATTGCGTCTTCAGGGGTTGATGGTGGTGGAAAGTCTTAAAATTTATATAATGAATGATCGAGCCTAGAAACTAACTATCACCACGATTGAGGCAAGCACACCTATCGAACAGTAGTATAGTTTAGTGGCAATACCGGATTGTCGAACCCAAGGGAACCAAAAGTACTAATACAAATTTTCTTCTTATTATTTAGCCTAAGAATTAAGAGAATTGTTGTTTAATCTAAAATTAACTAACTACTAAGCTAAAGATGCTTAAGATAATATATGTATATATATAACATACCTTTAATTTGCATACCTTTCATAATTTTACCATTCATGCATAATATATGTTACTTTACTCGATTCTTTCCGCATACATGACAACATTAGCAATTTGGGTCATTTAACGAACCTTTTACCTGCATACTTAAATATAAGCTTTAGTAACGTGTCGCACACTTAGTGCCGTTACTTATCATTTTCGCACACTTAGTGCCAATTTCCCGGTAACGTATCGCACACTTAGTGCCGTTATCTATCATTTCCGCACACTTAGTGCCAATTTCCCGGTAACGTATCGCACACTTAGTGCCGTTACCTATCATTTCCGCACACTTAGTGCCAAACAACCGGTTTCGCACACTTAGTGCCCAGTTATAAGTTCGTACACTTAGTACTTTTTATAGTCCTGTAATTTATTTCAATATGCATATATATATATAACACAATAATTCAATCCACAGAAATGTGCATAAGCACATACATATTAACATAGCATAATTATTTCTTACCCCAAATAGAATTGCCATATTCGGCCAATTCATTAAGTTATAACTAAATTATCCTTCAATATATCAATATCATAATTTAATATTCTTCAATTCATGTATATACACCATTAACATCTAAATAATTCATTTTCAAGAAATCATATTCACATTTCATGAAAATCATATTACACTACTTTATATAAAAATTTGCATCGCATTCGGCCATATGCCCTATTTTTTTAATTACCTTCATTAACATAAATAAACACATACAAGACATTCAATTTAACTCAATTGTTTAAATCTTACCTCGAAAAATGACGAACGCTTCCCAGCTATTTGTTTAATTTTGCTTTTTCCCGATCCAATCCGGTTTCCTTTTGTTCTTGATCTAAATAATTCCAATTTAAACTCATTTAAACTTATATTCATTCAATTTGATCCATAAACACATAATTTAGAAATTTACTAATTTACCCCCTTACTATTACAATCTATTCAATTTAGTCATTAATAAAATACTCACGAATTACACAAAAATTAGACTTACATCCTTTAAGGCCAAACCATCCTAAGGATCATATAAGTCCATATAAACTAATTATTTATCATTTTAATCCCTCAACTATTTATTTTAACTTTAAATTCTATTTTACTCAATTTCATCAAAAGTGCAAGAACAAAGCTTACTAGTCTATCACCTAACATTAATATTTCACCATTAATAAAAAAAACATCAAGTTTCCATCAATGGCATCTCATGAAAATCACAACCAAAACACAAATTACCACATGGGCTATGTAAAGCTCTAAACAACCATCTCAAAAATGCAAGAATTATAAAAAAAAATCTAAAACAACACATACCAAATTTTGGCTTGGGAGGGCCGAATATGAGAGAGCTTATTTTCTTCTTCTTCTTTAGTGATTTCAGTAATGAGGGAAGAGAAGGATAAACATGCAATGGTGTTTCTATTTTTTTAATGTTATTATTCTCCACTAAACTAATAAAATAAAAATTAAATAATGCATAGTGGAGCATGATGCCGTCCACTCTAATTACAATTTGTATAATTGCAAATTTAATCCTCACAATGAAAAAGACAAATCAAATTAGCCACCCAATTAAATAAAAGCTATCTTTATCACCCTTTTGCAATTTAATCCTCTCTATTAAATTATTCACATTAGCTATAAATTAAATTCACGAAATACTAGCACATGTTCAAGCATATTTATTAAACACGAAAAATAATAATATATTTATAAACATTACCCCTTTTTAATTCGGATTCGTGGTCCCGAAACCACCGTTCCGATTAGGGTTGTAAATGGGCTGTTACAACTCTCCCCCCTTAAGGAATTTTCGTCCCTGAAAATCTTACCAGTGAATAAGTGTGGATAACGTTCTTTCATTGATTCTTCGGTTTCCCAGATTGCTTCCTCAACCCCGTGCTTATGCCACATTACTTTAACCAACGATATTTTCTTATTTTACAACTCTTTCACTTCACGAGCTAAGATGCGAATCGGTTCTTCCTCATAAGTCAAATCGGGCTATATTTCAATCTCTGATGAACTGATCACATGAGAAGAATTGGATCTGTATCGTCGAAGCATCAACACGTGAAAAACATTATGAATCTTGTCTAACTCAGATGGCAATCTCAATCTGTACGCAACCGGCCCGATACGCTCGATAACCTCATACGACCCAATAAATCTCGGACTCAGCTTTCCCTTACGACCAAATCTAAGTATCTTTTTCCACGGCGATACTTTCAAGAACACTCGTTCACCCACTTGAAACTCTATATCCTTTCGTTTCAAATCCTCGTATGACTTCTGACGATCAGATGCGGCTTTCAAACTTTCTCGAATTACTTTAACTTTCTGCTCCGTCTCTCTGATCAAATCAACCCTGTGTATCTTGCCTTCACTAAGCTCGGTCCAATATAAAGGTGTTTGACATCTCCGACCGTACAATGCTTCGTAGGGTGCCATTTTAATACTTGATTGAAAGTTGTTATTATACGCAAAATTCAATCAAAGGCAAGTATCGTTCCCACGTATCCTCAAACTCAAGAACGCAATATCTCAACATATCCTCGAGTATTTGAATAACACGCTTGGATTGACCATCCGACTGAGGGTGAAAAGTTGTACTAAAGTATAACTTGGTACCTAATGCATCCTGCAATTTCTTCCAAAACCTCGATGTGAACCTCAGATCTCTATCCGAAACAATAGAAACAGGTACTCCGTGTAACCGTACGATCTGCGATATGTACAACTCAGCTAACTTATCGAGTGAGAAATTCGTAGGTACCGGAATAAAATGAGCCAGTTTCATCAATCTATCAACAATAACCCAGATTGAATCTTTCTTACTTGGTGTCAAAGGCAAACCCGATACGAAGCCCATAGTGACTCGATCCCGCTTCCACTCAGGTATCATAATTGGCTAAGTAGTCCCGATGGCATTTGATGCTCAGCTTTCACTTGTTGGCATACTAAGCACTTCGACACATAGTCTGAGATGTCTCGTTTCATACTATGCCACCAGTAATGCTGTTTCAGGTCGTTAAACATTTTCGTGCTACTTGGATGAACTGACAATCTACTACTATGAGCTTCATCACAAATCATTCGAATCAATTCAGGGTTCTTCAGTACACATATCCGATTCTTGAACCGTAGACATTCTTCAGCATCTATTTGAAAATCTAAATTCGCACCCGAGCCATAATGGCTCTTTTTTATTTTTAAGTCATCATCTACATCTTGGGCTTCTCGAATCTATTGTACAAATAATGGTCTCACTTTTAACTCTGCAATGATCACACCGTCATCGATCATAGCTATATCCGCGAAGAGCATCGGCAACCATTTTAGCTTTTCCTAGGTGATAATCAATCATGAGCTCGTAGTCTTTCAACAGTTCTAACCATCGTCACTATCTCAAATTAAGATCCTTCTGAGTTATTAGATATTTTAGACTCTTATGATCCGAATAGACGTGGTATTTCTCACCGAATAGATAGTGACGCCATATTTTCAAAGCAAAAACTATTGTAACCAACTCAAGGTCGTGCGTCGGATAATTTCTCTCGTGCGGTTTCAACTGTCTCGAAGCGTAGGCTACGACTTTACCCACCTGCATTAATACACAACCCAGCCCATTTAAAGACGCATCGCTAAAAATAATGAACTCTTCACCCGACTCTAGCTGAACAAGCACTAGAGCTTCCGTTAACAAGGTTTTCAGTTGATCAAAACTCTTCTGACACCTTTTTTACCACTTGAATTTCACGTCCTTCTGTAATAGCTTTGTCATCGGGTTGCTATCATAGAGAATCCTTTCACGAAGCGTCTATAATATCCTGCAAGCCCTAGAAAGCTACGTACCTCAGAAACATTCCTCGGAGGTTTCCACTCCAATATAGTCGAGATTTTACTTGGATCAACCCGAATACCCGATGCTGAAATAACATGCCCTAAAAAGCTGACTTCTTTCAACTAAAATTCACATTTACTAAATTTTGCGTACAATTGCTTATCATGCAAAATCTGTAACACTAGCCTCAAATGCTCAGCATGCTCGGTTTCATCTCATGAATAGATCAGTATGTCATCTATGAATACAACTATAAACCGATCTAGATACGGTCTGAATACCGATTCATCAGATCCATAAAAATAGCAGAGGCATTAGTGAGCCCAAACGGCATCACCAAAAACTCATAATGCCCGTACCTCATCCAAAAAGTAGTCTTTGGTATGTCCGATTCTCTAACTCGTAGCTGATAATATCCTAACCTCAGATCAATTTTCGAGAACACCGAGGCTCCCTTAAGCTGATCAAATAAATCGTCAATACGTAGCAACGGGTATTTGTTCTTTACGGTCACCTTATTGAGCTGTCAATAATTAATGCACATTCTCAAAGTTTCGTCCTTCTTTTTCACAAATAGAACAGCGCACCCCAAGGAGAGAAACTCGATCGGGCGAAACCTCTATCTGTCAATTCTTGCAACTAAGCCTTGAATTCTTTTTATTCAGTCGGTGCTATTCTATACGAAGCTATCGAAATCGAAGTGGTCCCTAGCACTAGCTCAATACCAAACTCTACCTCGCGAACGGGTGGCAATCCCGGTAATTCTTCCAGAAACACATCTGGATACTCACTAACAACCAGTACAGATTCAAACTTCTTTCTGGTTACCTTGCTATCAATCACATACGCAGGATAAGCTTCGTAACCCTTTCTCAAATATTATCTAGCCAATATCGAAGATATCACAGCTGATAGTCCATTCAAATCCGTAGACTCAATTCGGATTATCTCGTTATTCTAGCATCTTAAATCAATAATTTTTCATCTGCAATTCACTACCGTATCATGAACTATTAACCAATCCATACCGAGGATAATATCGAACTCATCGAAAGGTAATAGTATTAGATTGACTGAAAAACATAAGTCTCGAACCATCAAAGGGCAGTTCTTGCACAATTTATCAGCTAGTACACATCGACCCAGGGGGTTTGAAACCCTAATCACAAACTCAGTAGACTCAACAGGTAGAGTCTTACTGGATACTAATGTTTCACACACATACGAATGAGTTGAGCTGGGATCAATCAAAGCAGTTACACTAGTATCAAAGAGAGTGAAAATACCAGTAATGACGTCTGGAGATGAGGCCTCCTCTCTAGCACGGATGGCGTAAGCTCTAGTCGGTACACGGGCCTCTGATCGAATAATAGCATTTGTAGTCCCCCTCTGTGTACCACTCCTACCTCCCCCAATACAAGATGGTCTACCTCTAGCTGTAGTATTGCTTGGTCTCGCGCTCTGAGCAGTACCCTTCTCAACGGTCTCCGGGCAATCTTGAATGAAGTGATTCTGCGAACCACACCTATAACAAGTGCGATTAATAGATTTACCCCAGCATTCTCTGAAATGCCGTCTGCCGCACTGATGACACTCAGATTTGCTCGATCGAGCATTGCCAACACTAGCCACTGATGTAGCCCAAGAACTCACTGGTGGTCGTTCTTGTATAGAAATCTCGATGTTAGGTTTGGATCGGCTACCATCATTTTTGAACTTTTTCGTTGCCATCTGCAAAAATTTACTCGCAGATCTCTTCCGAAAATCTTCAGATTCAAGCTCAGCTTTTCGTTTTTCTTTCTCCAGTTCTACAGCTTTACAAGCTCATTCAACCAGCACGAAGAACTCGTTAATTTCAAGAATACCAACCATAAGCTTAATATCTTCATTTAGACCATCTTCAAATCTTCGGCACATAGCAGCCTCAGATGAAACACATTCACGAGCGTAGCAACTAAGTCGCACAAACTTGCGCTCGTATTCGGATAAGGTCATACGATCCTGTTTAAGCTCAAGAAATTTTTTACGCTTAGAGTCTATGAAGTGTTGACTTATGTACTTCTTACGAAATTCTATCTGAAAGAAGTCCAAGGTAACTCTCTCTTTCGGAACAACTGATACAAGAGTATTCCATCAGTAGTAGGCAGAATCTCGTAACAATGATATAACACACTTCAGACACTCATCGGGTGTGCAGGACAGCTTATCGAAAACACGAACAGTATTATCAAGCCAAAATTTAGCTCGCTCTACATCATCATCATCCTCGGCTCTAAATTCTTGAGCTCCGTATTTTCTAATGTGATCAATCGGAGGATTGTATACTCTCTCAGGATTCACAATCGGAGGTACTACCGGTACTACAGGGGGAATGTTCGGATTTAGGGGTGGTTGAACAGCCGGATTGGTTCGTATGTATTGACTAAACCAATAATTTATCATACTATAGAAGGCTTGTTTAGACCCCTCATCAGGATTGCTCGTAGCCGGTCGAAATTCCTCTGGCGTGGTCCCTTGCGTAGGAGCGGGCGCTACACTCTCGACGTCATCAGTTACAGCTCGATCGGGATCGAGATCCATTACTATATAAGAGAAATGAATACATTTCACCGTCAGAAGTCATCACATTATCATATCACAAAATATGGCATGTATAGCTAAACTCTCACGCGCTATGTCAGTCCGAGAACCGAGTAAACCGTAGCTCCGATACCAATCAAATTTAACACCCCTAAACCCGTATTCATCGCCGATTAGGGTAAAAGGGAATTACTAAACCAATACAACTCAAGACAGGTTTCCATGCATCTCATGCATCATGAAATCTATTACATAAATTCATGCATATAGAATGAACCTGACAATATGTCTATAGCTCACAAAATTCAAATTCAAACATATTCAGTAATAGAAATATCACCAAAAATGGTCAAACATAAAATTTAAATTGTAAGAAAACCATGTGCGCATATAACAAATTATTATTGACCATTTAAGTAAAATGAATACGTGATACAATTCATAGCATATTCGGCTTGCAAAAATTTCTTTAACCAATTCAATCCACATGTATAAACTATCCATTCATCTCATATACATACACTATGATCAAATTTTTGCATAAACTCAAACTTTATAGCTAGCCATTTTCGCATGGCTTGCAATTACAACATCAAAATTTACCAAAACATAGCTAGCTTATACATGCCATAGACTTTAAGTTTATATACAAAAGAAGTACCAAAACTTTGATGATAATGTGATGAACTTCAACTATGATCCTCGAGCACGAGATGAACACCCAAATGAGATCTACAATACAAAAACAACCACATTCAAAGTAAGCTTCCAAAGCTTAGGAAGATTTAAACAATTCATTTACAAATAGGCTAAATTAAGATTTCAAGACTAATCCCTTTTGTCATATCATTGCCGAATGGCCAACTATTCATGAATAAATTCAAAGCAACTTATAAAAATATGTACATACATTTACAATGTACTTATACCTATTTCTGTATATTTATATATACCACCATCACATAATAGATGATTTGCATATACCTCTTCTAATTTTCGAACCTTATACTACCATTTCGAGTTACCATAAATTTCAAGATAATATATGTATATATATAACATACCTTTAATTTGCATACCTTTCATAATTTTACCATTCATGCATAATATACGTTACTTTACTCGATTCTTTCCGCATACATGACAACATTAGCAATTTGGGTCATTTACCGAACCTTTTACCTGTATACTTAAATATAAGCTTTAGTAACGTGTCGCACACTTAGTGCCGTTACTTATCATTTTCGCACACTTAATGCCAATTTCCCGGTAACGTATCGTACACTTAGTGCCGTTACCTATCATTTCCGCACACTTAGTGCTAATTTCTCGGTAATGTATCGCGCACTTAGTGCCGTTACCTATCATTTTCGCACACTTAGTGCCAAACGATCGGTTTTGCACACTTAGTGCCAAGTTATAAGTTCGTATACTTAGTACCTTTTATAGTCCTGTAATTTATTTCAATATGCATATATATATATATATATATAACACAATAATTCAATCCACAGAAATGTGCATAAGCACATACATATTAACATAGCATAATTATTTCTTACCCCAAATAGAACTGCCATATTCGGCCAATTCATTAAGTTATAACTAAATTATCATTCAATATATCAATACCATAATTTAATATTCTTCAATTCATATATATACACCATTAACATCTAAATAATTCATTCTCAAGAAATCATATTCACATTTCATGAAAATCATATTACACTACTTTATATAAAAATTCGCATCACATTTGGCCATATGCCCTATTTTTTTTAATTACCTTCATTAACATAAATAAACACATATAAGACATTCAATTTAACTCAATTGTTTAAATCTTACCTCGAAAGTTGACGAATTACGCTTCCTGACTATTCGTTTAATTTTGCTTTTCCCCAATCCAATCCGGTTTCCTTTTGTTCTTGATCTAACTAATTCCAATTTACACTCATTTAAACTTATATTCATTCAATTTGATCCATAAACACATAATTTAGAAATTTACTAATTTACCCTCTTACTATTACAATTTATTCAATTTAGTCCTTAATAAAATACTCACGAATTACACAAAAATTAGACTTATATCCTTTAAGGCCGAACCATCCTAAGGATCATATAAGTCCATAAAAACTAATTATTTAGCATTTTAATCCCTCAACTATTTATTTTAACTTTAAATTCTATTTTACTCAATTTCATCAAAAGTGCAAGAACAAAAGTCTATCACCTAACATTAATATTTCACCATTAATCAACAAAAACATCAAGTTTCCATCAATGGCATCTCATGAAAATCACAACCAAAACGCAAATTACCACATGGGCTATGTAAAGCTCTAAACAACCATCTCAAAAATGCAAGAATTATAAAAAAAATCTAAAACAACACATACCAAATTTTAGCTTGGGAGGGCCGAATATGAGAGAGCTTATTTTCTTCTTCTTCTTTAGTGATTTCGGTAATGAGGGAAGAGAAGGATGAACATGCAATGGTGTTTCTATTTTTTTAATGTTATTATTCTCCACTAAACTAATAAAATAAAAATTAAATAATGCATAGTAGAGCATGATGCCGTCCACTCTAATTACAATTTGTATAATTGCAAATTTAATCCTCACTATGAAAAAGACAAATCAAATTAGCCACCAAATTAAATAAAAGCTATCTTTATCACCCTTTTGCAATTTAATCCTCTCTTAAATTCTTCACATTAGCTATAAATTAAATTCACGAAATACTAGCACATGTTCAAGCATATTTATTAAACACGAAAAATAATAATATATTTATAAAAATTACCCCTTTTTAATTCGGATTCGTGGTCCCGAAACCACCGTTCCGATTAGGGTCGTAAACGAGATGTTACAGAGTTCACCTGTACCAACATCAATTTTAGCTCTGACAGTTTCTAAAAAGGGTCTTCCTAAAATTAAGGGGATACTATTGTTCTCATCCATGTCTAAAATGACAAAGTCTACTGGAAATATGAATTTATCAATTTTCACGAGTACATCTTCAATTATACCCCTTGGAATTCTAATAGTTTTATCAGCTAATTGAATACTCATTCTAGTTTGTTTAGGTTTCCCTAAACCTAGTTGTTTAAACATTTTATAAGGCATAACATTGATGTTTTCCCCTAAATCAGCTAAAGCATTATCAATAGATAAACTACCAATTAGACATTGAATTGTAAAACTCCCTGGATATTTTAATTTTCGTGGTAGTCTGTTTTGCAACATTTCTGAGCACACTGCGTTTAGTTTCACATGTGATTCCTCGTCTAACTTCCGCTTGTTTGTTAAGAGCTCGTTTAAAAATTTGCTTGAATCTAACATCTGCAAAAGAGCTTCAAGAAACGGTAAGTTAATATGTGATTTCTTTAAAAGTTTAAGAAACTTATCGAACTGATCATCTGTATTGTCTTTCTTCATCGAATTGGGGTATGGTATTCGAAGTTGGTATTCTTTAATTATCGGTTTTGGTTTTCTTGGCTTACCTCAACCTTACCTTCACTTACCACAGGTTCTTGCCTTGGCTCAGATTCAGATTCCACTAATTTTTCACTGTCATAAGCTGTTATGGCTTGAAGTTGCTCCTTTGGGTTAGTCTCAGTGTTACTTGGCAAGCTACCTTGTGGTCGTTCGGAGATCAGCTTAACAAGTTTCCCTAACTGGTTCTCGATCCCTTGAATCGCTGCTTGTTTATTTTTAAGTATTGTTTCGGTGTTTTGGAAACGTGTTTCTGACACCGCTATGAATTTTGTCAGCATCTCCTTAAGGTTCAGCTTTTTTACCTGTTCCTCCAACCTGGATTATAAGTATTACTATAAGAGTTATTTTGAGATTTAAAATTGTTACCCATATATTGAACTTGCTCGTTTTCAGTGCTCGGGTTGTAAGGTGGATATTTTGTATTACTCATCCCTCCTCCATTCATATCGTACTGTATAGCTGGATGTACCTGCGAAAAACCACATAAGCCATCAATTTTCTTAGTTAAAAGTTCTACCTAATTTGATAACAAGGTTACTGCGTCAAGGTTGAAAACACTGGCGGCTTTTGTTGGCCTTGTCCTCGTGACTTATCACTGATAGTTATTCATTGACATCTCTTCAATGAATTCGTAGGCCGCCTCAGGTGTTTTGTTATTCAAGGTTCCGCCGGCAGCTGAATCAATCAACTACCTGGTTGAGGGGTTCACACCGTTGTAAAAAGTTTGGACCTGTAGCCACAAGGGTAATCCATGGTGTGGGCACCTTATCAATAAATCTTTGTATCTCTCTCATGCATCGTATAGTGTTTCTAGATCCATTTGCACAAAAGAAGAGATATCATTCCTTAATTTGTCCATTTTGGCCGGTAAAAAATATTTTAATAAAAATTTTTCAGTCATTTGTTCCCATGTAGTGATTGATCCTCGTGGAAGAGAATTCAACCACTGTTTAGCTTTATTCCTCAAAGAAAAGGAAATAACCGAAGACGGATGGCATCATCAGAAACGCCATTAATTTTGAAAGTATCAAAAAATTCGAGGAAATTTGCCAAGTGATTATTTGGATCTTCATCCAATAAACCATCAAACTGAACAAATTGCTGTATCATCTGAATTGTGTTAGGTTTCAGTTCAAAATTATTTGCAGTAATAGCAGGTCTAACAATACTTGACCCAGTTCCTGTTAAATTAGGTTTAGCATAATCATATATAGTTCGAGGAGCATGATTTTCGATTGCCTCCGGAGGTAGCGGATTATTCTCAGCCATCTCTTTGGTAGTATTAGTTTCATCTTCTTGCTCTTCTTCTATGTAACTTAAGCTTTGCCTTATTTCTTTACGATTTCTACAAACAGTACCTTCAATATCACTGTCGTAATTAAGGGTCATGTCGGGTTCCTTCTAGTCATAAACTAGAGGTACCTGCTAGGAATAGCTAAAAAGAAAATGAAAATTAGAAAAGTAAAAATAAAATTTAATTGCAAAAATAAAATATGGCTAAAGTAATAAAAATTGAGCGTTCTTAATATTTCAGTTCCCCGGCAATGGCGCCAAGAACTTGTTGGTGGTGGAAAAAATCCTAAAATTTATATAATGAATGATCGAGCCTAGAAACTAACTATCACTACGATTGAGGCAAGCGCACCTATCGAACACTAGTATAGTTTAGTGGCAAGACCGGATTGTCGAACCCAAGGGAACCAAAAGTACTAATACTAACTTTCTTCTTATTATTTAGCCTAAGAATTAAGAGAATTGTTGTTTAATCTAAAATTAACTAACTACTAAGCTAAAGATGCTAAGACATAGAGAAAGAATTGGGCAAATACTTGTGGGAAAAACCAATTGATTAAGACAATACCCGAGGAAAAATCCACCTAGACTTCACTTGTTATCTAAATCTGAACCAGACGATTTATTCACTTGACTTGATCCGTAGGATTCCCTAATTTATATTAATACCTCTCTCGAAGCTACTAACGTCAAACCTAGGTTGATTAATTGAAATCTCTTTCTAATTAAAACCCCTAGAATTGTATTAACTCGATCTATGGACTCCCATATTAGGTTTGACCCTAATCTGATAAATTTTCGTCATCCTATCTCAAGGGTTGCGATCAACTCCGCTTAACTATGCTAGATTTACTCTTAAACAGGGAATGTTCCTCCTCTGCCTAAGCACATCAATACTTGAATCGATATCCTGAAATATCAAAGAAAGAATTAAGAACACATAGTTAAGAACAAATCAAGCATTTGTCACATAGTTCAGAAAACAATAACAAGATCCGTCCTAGGTTTCATCCCCCTAAGGTATTTGAGGGGTTCAGTTCATAATCATAAAATAATACATCTTAGAAGAAAAATAACAAAACATAAAGAAAACCCTAAAACCCCCTGAAGGAAATGAAGAAGAGATCCTCAGTCTTGAGTGTGATTCCGGCTTTTGGGATGAATCAACTAGCTTTTTTCGAGTGAATCCCACAATTCGGCCTCTCTAGTTTGGCTCCTTGGCCTAGCTGAATGCCCCTTTTAGGTCACACTTAGGGTGTTTAATAGTCTTTCGGAATGTTTTTCTTTGCCCCTAAGTATCCTAATCCGAATGGAATTAAAACAGGCCACGACAGGGACACGCCCTTGTGGCACAGCTGTGTAATTCGCGTCTAGGCCGTGGTCAGCTCTGCTAAGGAGGAACGGCCGTGTGTCTCGGGCCCAGGCCATGTTAATTTCGTACTTTGGCCCATTTCTTCTATTTTCGCCTGTTTCTCATTCTTTTCATCCTTCGGTGCTCTCCTAAATATAAAACATGAAATTAAAGTATTAGGAACACCAAATTCCACAATTCAGGGAATAAATCATCCAAAAGTATGCTAAATGTGGGATTAAAATATGAACATATTGCGGTTTATCAAGGGTATAGAAAATAGTGCTTCTATCCACTCCATGTAATTTCAGGGTAAAGATATTTGTAACTTCGATCTACTCCACTGGAACTTCAAGAATATAAGAATTGTGGCTCCTATGTAATTTCAGGGATAAGGGATTTGTAGCTTCGACCTACTCCGTTGGAATTTTAAGGAGATGAAACTTCAAGGAAATAATAATTGGTCCTCAATGTAATTTCAGGGAGAAGGATTTGTAGCTTCGACCTACTCCACTGAAGTTTCAACAAGACAAGAATTCGGGGAGAAGAGATTCATAGTTTCAATCTTCTCTACTGAAACTTTAAGGAAATAAGGATTGATCTTCAATGTAATCTTAGGGAGGAGGGATTTGTAGCTTCAACCTACTTTGCTGGAACCTCAAAGGGATAAGAATTCAGGGAGAAGAGATTTGTTGCTTCGATCTTCTCTATTGAAACTTTAAGGATATAAGAATTCAGAGAGAAGACATTTGTAGCTTCGATCTTCTCTACTGAAACTTCAAGGAAATGAGGATTTCAGGGAGAAGGGATTTGTAGCTTCGATCTTCTCTACTGAAACTTTAAGGAAATAAAAATTGGTAATTTCAACCTGCTTCATTGTATTTTCAAAGAGACGAGGTTGGTGGCCTAAATCTACTCTGCTGCTTCATGGAGATGAAATTCATCATTTTCTATCTGCTCCATTACTACTTAGGGAGACAAGATCTATAATCTTCAGTCTACTCTACTGCTGCTTTAGGGAGATAAGACTGATGGCTTAAATCTACTTCGTTGCTTCATGGAGATAATATTCATCGTTTTCGATCTGCTCCACTACTGCTTGGGGAGACAAGATCTGTAATCTTCAGTCTACTCCACTTCAAACTCAGGGAGGTAAAGCTGGTATCTTCGATTTGCTTCACTGCAACCTCAGGAAGGCAAGATCTGCTGTCTCTAGTCTGCTCCACTGCAAACTCATGGAGGCAAGACTAATGGCTTAAATCTATTCTGTTGCTTCATGGAGATAAGATTCGCTGTCTTCGATCTGCTCCACTACTGCTTAGGGAGATAAGATCTGTGATTTTACCGATGTTGCTACACCGTCCTCTGGGGGACTTGTCCTGTAGACTCAATTTCATGTGCTTTTGTTTATGCCAAATGATTAGGATGCTATGATCAGAATGAATCAAATGCTCATAATTGAGTGTGTTATGAATGATGAATGGAAAAATGAGAATGATCCTTTTTTAAATGCTGAAGGTATAATTGTTCGTTGTTCATCAAGGCATTATCACTGACGTATTATGCTACCATCTTTTCGGCTGGTATTCTTGATAGAAAACCCAAAGAAACAATCATATTCTGCTCAGCAAGCTTGTCCCGCTATAATTTTAGAGTCCCTTCACTGTACCTTCTGGGACATAAAGTTCGTACCTCCTACTGCAACTTCAGGAGAATAACATTTGGTTTCTTGCATCCGTCCTACTGCAACTCTGAGGTGTAGGATTTGTACCATCTTCAATCAATTTGATCTGTTACACCATTCGTTGGGTGTAATGACTAGATGTGTATGCCTGATATTTGCATGAATGCAGAGTATCATTTTTCTTTTCCCGAGAATGATCCCTTTGTACACTTGGGTTGACATTGCTCGTTATTTGTCGAGGTTGTATCAATGATGAAATGTCTTGTCTTTTTGTTCAACCAATAAAAAGTCCAAAGAGATAATCATCTTTCTCCAATATTTCCAAACCTTAGGCTTGGTGAGTTCTAAACAACAGTCCTGTTTTAGGTTATTGTATTATTTAGAGCTTCCAAAGTAATATGCGTAACTCCTTTTATGAAAGTATTATTAGTACACCAATCGTTATCTCAATGTGAAATGCTTGAAAAAAATCATAACAATGGATAAGAAGGAAACTAATTAGAAGCATAGCTCGAAACAAATAAGTTAAGCAAAGATAGCAAATGCAATCCAGAAAGAAATTTATTGGTAGTGTATTTTGAAATGAATAAAATAATTAAATAACAAATTTAAAATGGGTAAAATGGAAACTAGGTGTCCCAGATATCGCAGCCTGAGTTTCTCTGTTCAAACTTCTTGAGGACCATTTTAAGCTCGATATGTGTTTAGAGGATCCGGAATACTTTGTCGATGCCCAAGACATAACATACTTCTTCACTGTTAATTCAAGTGTAGCAAGACTACTGTATGTCTTACTTTCGATCAAAATTTGAGCTGCCCTTTTCGGGTTTTCAACTCAAATCCCCTTTGATCTCAAAGTGCCCTTTACGGGTTTTCGCCTTAGCCTCTCTTTTTTCTTTCTTCTTTTTTGATGAAAATTTTTCCTTTTTTGATTTTTTTAAGGTCTCAAAGCGCCCTTTGCGGGTTTTCACCTTGACCTCTCCTTTCTGAATTCACCGGCTTGAGCATGTCCTTGCCATCCATCTTGGTCAAAGTTAATGATCTTCTAGAACAAGCCTTCTTCACCACATAAGGTTTTTTCAAATTTGGCATTTACTTTCCTCTGAAGTCTTTTGGATGAAAATGATCCTTCTTAATGCTAAGTCCCCATCCCGAAATTCTCTTGAGCGACCCTTTTTATCATAAGTCCGTATCATCCATTTTTGGTACATTAGACCATGATGAATACTTTCAATCAAGCTTACTGGAGACATTCTGTTTCATCCAATTCAATCAAAGCTTGGATAAAAGGAATCTTAACTTCCAACAATTGCTTCCCTTTCATAAACCAATGAGAAAGATGTTACCCCGGTGAAGGTCCTAGCCACGTTCAAGAAACAAAGAGGGTAAATGGTAACTTCTCTACACCAACTTTTTCAAATCTCAGTCATTTTGCAAAAATTTTGAATGGTTTTTTAGCTGGATTTGTTGCACTGATAGGGTGTCTAATCTTTAAACAGACTGTAAATCTTTGACATTATGCAATTATGCTAGACATGTGCCTTTCTGGCATTCTTTATTGCCACTTTTTTGAATTTGGATTTGCGTTTCAACTTGTATTTGAATTTGGATTTGCATTTGGATTTGGATTTGAATTTGAATTTGATGACTGTTGACTTTGTAACTTTGGCATATGAAGCGACCTTCACTCTCTTAGTGAAGTAATTGACAACCACGAAGATGAATTAATTTCGGCTAGATGTTTTTGACGAGATCGGCCCCATAACATTTATGCCCCACATATAGAAAAAATGGAGAAGGCACATGAGTCTTGTCTTCCTCAATTTGGCATTTGATGCAATTTCCCTTTCTTGGTAAACTAGTAGCCCAAACCTCTTGATTAGCCTGGCCATTGTAGAACCATTAACATGGGTTATTTAAACACCAATCTTAACAGCATACCCACGTTTCAGTAGCCTTGCGTGCCTTGATATGATCGTGTGAAAACATCTTTGAATTCTTGAAAATAACTCAATGATGTCTCTCCTTATTTCTGTAGTGAGTTAGGCTTCGATCTTTATCCCTTTCTTAGGCTCGCAACGTCTATTGACCCTTTGCAAGATAGAGTCTATTTTCATCTTGTTCTACCATCCTTAACAAATCAAAAGATAGGCTACTCTGTTATCTTCAAAGTCCTTAGATCCCCTAGACCCATATCTCATTCAAAAAGGGAGTCAGTAACAACATCGCTCATGTCGCTGATATTTGGGTACCTAGGTATGAAGGCAAAAAATCTAAAGAATAAATGATTCTAAGGATATTATTTGTATGGTATGGTCATGAATAAAGAATGAAAGAATATTTTAAAAAAAAAAGAAGGTATAGTATGAAATGGAAAGAATGAAAAGATATTTGCTTAAAAAGATGCATTTTATTGAAATAAAAATTCTGGACACAAGCCTATTTCACAAAAAGATTCTTATTGCCTCTAGGATTAAAGCAACAAGCATGTTTTGAATATTAATCTAGATTAGCTCTAAAAATACAGGGATCCCTTCCACATTCCCATTGTTTAAAACCTTCCCAAGTATGTAAGGGCTTGGAAACTTTTATTTCCCGATTCCCTATTCAGATATGTCATTAATGTTCAGACTCCCTAGTAAGCCTCTGACTTCTTCAAGGAATTGCAACTTTTCTGCCTCCACTTTTAACTATCATATTCACTGCTTCCTCCGAGTGATTAGGTTCTAAGGAATCGTCGACTTTCACAATTCCCCTTTCAATGAGCCTTTCGACCAACTTTTTAAATGTAGTGCAGTTTTCAATTGAATGCCCTGTTATTCCGGCATAGTACTCACATTGGGCATTCTCATTATACCATTTTGGGTACGGAGGTTGCATAGGTTCCGAATAGAATAGAGACACTACATGCACATCAAAAAGATTCTGATACAGCTCTTTATATGTTATCGGGATGGGCGTGAACTGGAGCCTTTATTTATTTGGCCTCGAGCTGAATTCTTGCCTTGAAGAACCTTGATAGCTATTGATTTCTGTCTTATGCGTGCTCAGGATATTTATTTTATTTTTCTTATTTCTTAAAATTGATCTTTTAGTGCTTTCTCCGCATCTATCTTTTCGCTTTTTATAGCATTCTCAATTATCTCTCCGGACATTACCATATCTGAAAAGCTCATGGTCGCACTTCCCAACATATAGTTAATGAACGGGGCCTTCAGAGTATTGATGAAGAGCATCGTGGTTTCTTTTTCCAGTAGAGGTCGCTGGACTTGTATAGCGACTTCCCTCCATCTTTGGGCATACTGTCGAAAACTCTCATTTGTTCTCTTCTCCATGTTCTGTAAAGTAATTCTATCGGGGTCATATCCGTTACATGACTATACTGCTTCATGAAAGCTTAAGCCAAATCTCTCCATGAACTAATCATGGTACGACTCAATTGGTTATACCATTTGGACGCTGCCCCAGTTAGACTGTCTTGAAAGTAGTGGATTAGTAATTGATCATTGTTGACATACCCAGTCATACGTCTGCAGAACATAGTGATATGAGCTTCGAGACAACTATTTCTGTTGTACTTCTCAAACTCTAGCATTTTGAACCTATGGGGAAGTATTAGGTCTGGAACCAAGCTTTGCATCGGTCCTCCAACTGCTTTGGGAGTTCCCTTTTTACTCTTTCTCTTTCTACTACATTATCTAGATCGAGAATAGCAGGATTGGCAGGATTACCCTCTGGATTTGAGCCTGATCCAATTTGGGAATTCACTGGTGTCGAAGCCCTAGCCTAAAACTGTTGGGGATTAATTGTGACAGATGGTCTTTGCAGGTGTACTGATAAACCGTAAAAGTAACATATTTTAGGCCCACATTTAGTATGCTTTTGGATGATTTAGCCCTGATTTATGTAAAAAGGTGCTCTTAATCCTTTATTTTCATGTTTTTACTCAAAAAAGCACCCGAGGATAAAAAGAACAAGAAACAGGCTTAAAACGGGCCAATTTGGGCCAAAGAGGAAATCGACACGGCCTGGACTTCAAGCCACATGGTCGTGCCTCGACAATTAACTAAGACATGACCATGCCACGATTTAGATAGCCGTGCCCTAATCGACAGAATCGAGACGCGGCCCGAAAATGATTTACACTAGCGTGTACCATGGCCGTGCCCCTGTCACGGGAGAGAGCAATTTCACTCGGATTTGGATACTTTGAGGCAAAGAAACATATTCCAAAGCCTATTCAAACACTGAGTAGGAGGTATACTTGAATTGGGACACTTAGAGGCCAAGTAAAGCATTCCAAAAGACTATATAAACACCCTAAGTGTAACCCATAAGGGGCGGTTAGCTGGGCCAAGGAGTTGAGCTAGAAGGTTAGATTTGTGGGAATTACTCGAAGATAGCCAGTTGATCCATCTTAAGGAGCGAAAATTCTACTCAAGACGGCGGATTTATCCTTCAATTCCTTCAGGGGGTTTTAGAGATTTCTTATGTTTTGTTTTATCTTTTCTCTTGAGATGTTTTCTTTATTCATTATGAACTAAACCCTTCAGATACCTGAAGGGGATGAAACCTAGATGAATCTTGTTATTGTTTCCTGAATTATATAATAAATACTTAGTTTGTTCTTAATTATGCATGTTTAATCAAAATCTGATGTGCTTAGGTGGAGGAGGAATAGACCCTGCTTAAGAGTAGATCTAGCATAATTAAGCGGAGTTGATCGCACGCCTAGAGATAGGGTGATGAGATTTTACCAGATTAGGGTGAAACCTAATATGGGACTCTATAAATTGATTTACTGCTATTCTAGGGGGTTATTATTCGAGAAAGAGATTTCCATTAATTAACCTAGGGTTAGACGTTATTCGCCTCGAGAGAGGGTTTAATATACGTTAGGGAGTCGTACGGATCAAACTAAGTGAATAAATCGTATGATTCAGTGTTAAATAACAAGTGAAGTCTAGGTGGATTCTTCCTGAGGGTATCGTCGTGATCAACTAAGTTTCTCTTCAAGTTATTTCCCAATTCGTTCTTTTTGTCTTTGCGTCTTTAGTTTAGTAGTCGTTAATTTAGATTAAAGCAACTTCACTTATTTTAGGCTAAATAATAAAAAGACAGTTAGTATTAGTACTTTTAGTTCCTTTGGGTTTGACAATTCGGTCTTGCCTAAGCTATACTACTGTTCGATAGGTACACTTGCCTTTAATCGTTGTTAGAGTTAGTTTCCAGGTTCGATCATTCTCTTTATAAATTTTAAAACTCGACAAAACAACGATCATGTACCTTAGGTTGTGTTTGAGCATTGTTAGGGATAAAACCAAGAGGATATTGAGGATCTTCATTATCCATGGTGCCTTTCCCTTTGTCCATCCTTCCTACCAGCAGTTGTGACAATTGAGCCATCATGTTTCTTTGGGACTCCATCATTTGATCCATCATCTCTTGCTGGATCTTAGCTAGCTGCTCTTGCATCTGTGCCTGCATTTGTTCATGCATATCCTTTTGCATTTGCTCCAATTTTTCTAGTCTTTTATCCATTGACTTGGTCTTTTTTCTTGTGCTGGAGGGACGCGTATTTGGTAAGGTTTTGTTGGTTTCTAGGTTGCTGAAATAATTTTTAATTAATTAGAGTCTTTCTACAAATTTTAATGCATATGATGTGATGTGATGTAATATAAATGCATGAAATGCAATGCAAATACATGTAATGAATGCAAAAAGAAAGAGAGACGATGATTCTGAATTCAATTCCATTAGAAGAACTTTTTAGAAAATAAATTCCTATACATAAAACGGATTACATATGCGGCTTTGTCCTCATAGTCCGGTGAAGACACCATTCCTTTTCTTTGTATCCAGATGTTATGGTCGTGTCCCGTGAACTTTCTCAATATATGCCTCTTCTAGCTTCTTATTGTTTAATCCAGGCCATGACTCTTCACTCACTTATCCTCTGCGATGCTCATAAGCTTCTTGAAGAAAATTGAGACGTGATGACTCTCGAATAATCTTTGTTGGCTTGAATCCCCAGCAACGAGAAAAAGTCATATACTATCAATATTTTCTCATTGTGTTTACTTGGACTATATTTGGACGAACGTATTATAACCCACTTTATAGAGAAATCCATTTTCCTATGACAAACTCTTCTATTTAGCAATTGAATATGAATCAACACCTTCTTTCTATGATGATGCAATGTAGTCATAAACAAAAGAAAACATGTTAGTATCGTATATAGATGGTAAGAATCAAATCAAACAGAAAATAGTCAAACACCTATCCAAGTGACTGCTAGGGTTCAACATAGTTCTACCTAAAGTGGGCTTCTAGGGTTCACTATATATGGTTTGGTTCTAAAGAGAGGTACCCGAACAAGCAGATTCCTCGATCCTCACCCATTATAGGCTCATACGAACCGAGTTCAGTTTAGAAGAATACATTTCCCTATGGTTGCACGAAGATGAAAATCTCACGAAGACATAGGTACGGATGTATCCGAAAGCGATCTACTATACTGCACGGAGGTGAAAACCTCACGAAGGAGCAGCTTCTCACTCTCACTTAAAACGGTAAGACCAAAATGGTCCCTATGCAATATGATGCGAGACTTAAACCACAGTAATTATGAAATAACAATATGAACAAATGCAATAATAGGATCGTAATTTTTCAAGTCAGATTTTTAATTTTTGACAAAAGACAAAAATTAACCAATTTGTGGCTTAACTCTCTAGTTTCCCCAGTGGAGTCGCCAAGTTGTCGAAACCATTTTTTCTTGGGGTCGACTTTAAGAATGAAAATGGAGTCGCCACCAATCCTTTTTTTTTTTTGAGGTGTGATCGGATCACCTTGAGGTTGATCATTTTAATAAAACATTTTTATTTATTTAAATAATGATTTTGGTCTACAAAATTCAAGAAAAATGAGTTCGAGAGTCGATTACTGATCGTGTCAAACAGTCGAGTTTTAATATTTATAAAGAATGATCGAACCTGTAGACTAACTATGACAACGATTGAGGCAAGTGCACCTATCGAACAATAATATAGTTTAGGCAATATTATTTTATCGAACCCAAAGGAACCTAAAAGTACTACTACTCACTTTCTTTCTATTATTTAGCCTAAAATATGGAGTGATTGGTTTATGAAACTAATGAAAAAACTAAACTAGATGCAAAGACAAAAGATTGAATTGGAGAAAGACTTTAGGAAAACTCAGTTGATGAAGACGATACCCTCAGGAAGAATCCACCTATGACTTCACTTATTATTTATCCCTAAACCATATGATTTCTTTACTTGGCTTGATTCGTGAGACTTCCTAACCTATATTAAACCCTCTCTCGAGGCGAATAACTCTAACTTAGGTTAATTAGTGGAACTCTCGTTCTCTTATAATAACCCCATAAGGAAGTAGTAAATCGATCAATAGATTCCCATATTAGGTTTCACCCTAATCCGGAAAAATCTCGTAACCCTATCTCTAGGCGTCCGATCAACTCCGCTCAATTATGCTAGATCTACTCTTAGGTAGGGTCAATTCCTCATCCACCTAAGCACATCAGATTAAATTAAGCAACATAATTAAGAACAAACTAAGTACTTATCATATAATTTAGAAATCAAATAACAAAATCCGTCATAGGTTTCATCCCCTTCAGGTATCTGGAGGGTTTAGCTCATAACAGAATAAGAAAACATCTCAAGAGAAAAGATAAGACAAAACATAAGAAATCCCTAAAACCCCTAAAGGAATTGAAGAGGAGATCCTCTGTCTTGAGTAGAACTCTAGCTTCTTGAGATGGATCAACTGGCTATCTTCGAGTAATTCCCTGAATAAAAGCTCTGGCAGAAAACTCTGCCTCCTATTTTAGCTTCTGCCGAACTCCCCCTTTTAGTTGCTACATTGGGTGTTTATATAGGCTTTGAGATGCTTTACTTGGCTCCTAAGTATCCTAATTCAAGTAGAATTCCTCCTAGGATGTTTAAGCAGACTTAGGAATGTGTTTCTTTGCCTCCAAGCATCCAAATCCGAGTGAAATTGCTCTTTCCCGCGGTAGGGGCACGGCCATGGTACACGCCCGTGTAAATCGTCTTCAGGCCGTGTCTCGATTATGTCGATTAGAGCACAGCCATGTAATTCGTGGCATTACCGTGTAAAGTAATTTGACGAGGCACAACCATGTGGCTTGAAGTCCAGGCCGTGTCGATTTCTTGGGTTGGCCCAATTTGGTCCGTTTTAAGCCGTTTCTCGTTCTTTTTGTCCTCGGGTGCTTTCCTGAGTATAAGATATGAAAAGAAAGGATTAAGAGCACCTTTTTACATAAATTAGGAATAAATTATCCAAAAGCATACTAAATGTGGGATTAAAATATGTTACTTTTATGGTTTATCAAATACCCTCACACTTAAGCTTTTGCTTGTCCTCAAGCAAAATTCTCAACTTACAATTAAAATGAACTTTCCATAATTCATAATTCCTATTGACAATGTCTCGTCATAATTCATAGATAACTTATACATGGATAATTCAACTCAAAGAGTCCTAAAGATTCAATCACGATAAGTCATGCCTTTGTAGTATGAAAACATAGGTTTCTCCCCTTATGTAAGTAATTACCTTTAATTCAAAACCGACAAGGATTGACATCCTCACAAAAGATTCACTCAAATCACTCGAAGTGTTTAAGGTTCAAAAATAAGCACTCATAAGTCGAACCTGAAAAGTTAACCCCATAGGCTTGCCTGAAAATCAAATCTCCACTACTGTATATGAGATGATACACATATCAAAAGGTCTTTATCAGGGTTGTCACGGGGCTAAGGTTAAGGGTGTGGATACAGGCTTAATTAAAGGGTTAGAATTAAGACTGACTTGACAAATTACCTAACTAGAAACAATGAACTAGATATGAATATTTACATCGAATGAAAACTAATAATACCACTATTGATCATTACTTTATAATAAAGAATATTTTCATCACTTAAAATTTGATAATACTTTAATACGAGCTTTTTCTTCAACAATTGGAATTTAAATGCTCTAAGCTTTTTTTTTAAGATCAGACTTAAAATTACATAATAAAGGATGAATCTACTATTTAAAATAAAGATCATAGCTAGGCAACAGATCAAGCTCAAATCTCGATATAAGGGTAGTCAAAAGGAATGGTGATAACAAATACAAAGGGTTTTGGGTTAATATTAGTGGGTGAGTAAATAAAGGGTTGTTAAGATCAACGGGGTTCACCAGAGGTTAATTGTGAAGGTAGGCTTTTTAGTGGGGAAAGTGGGTTAAAACCTAGGTGCCTTTATCATCTCAGTATATCAAATCATTAATGTGGTCTCGACATGTATAATCAAGGCAAGTTCTAGAATAACAGATCAAAGTTAACACGCTCATAATCAATAAAGTGAGCATGAAAAAGGGTATATGCTCTATAAAGCTCAAAATCTCACAAAAATTATGGGTGTTTTTGACATCAATCCTTATAAATTCCAAATTTTAAGGTAATACTCAAATTCAGTTCAACGACCCATCAATTTTAATTTTTAGAAAGTAGACTTACCATACCTGATCCTCTAGTCTTCTTCAAGTATAATCATCAATGCACAATTAACTATGACTTACTCTAAAACATATCAATAAAAATCATAAATCATTAGAAATTTCATCCTAATTAGTAATATGAGAAAAATACTTTCGAATCAAGACTAAATTCAGGATTTTGAGAATAATGCAAAAAGTTAGGTACTTTTACCCCCCACACTTAAGATGTACATTGCCCTCAATGTACAAAGATAGACAAACAATTATGTAATAATAAAATCAAAAGAGAAGGGGAGAAGTAACACTTCCTGAATTTTTGGATGAAGTCTATGAAAAGAAACCAGATACGATTGGAGGTGAACGTGGGGAAACGTCTCGAACCGTTTGAAATTGAATCCTCGAAGTAGCTGGCTTGGTTTTATTGTATCCTAAGCTAAATCTAAATGCCATAAAGAATAAGAAGAAGAAAATAAAATAAAATAAAGTAAAAAAATAATGATGAAATAAAATAAAAACAAAAATAAATAATGGAAAATGAAAGACAACTAGAACAATAGGGAATGAGGTTTAAATAAAGATATAGCCCGTGTTTTGGGATTTTGAATTTTGAACGCATTCAGGGTGTTCGGGCATGGCTATGGGTGTCGTGGCACGCTCGTGTCTTTCTTCACACGGTCATTTAATATGGGCGTGCTCTTCCCGTGTTCGATAAGTCAGAATGTTGGCATGGTTGGGAGGCACGGCCGTGTTTAGTCCGTGCTTGACAAGTCAGTAACCTCGCACAGGGCGTCAACAAGGGCGTGGACTATTATCGCCACCCGTGTTGGGAAAAAATTTTCTATGTCATGCACGACAACTGGCACGTCCATGGTTCATCCCCTGACTTTCACACGGCCACGGGCACGCCGTGTGTAGGGTCGTGTGGCATAGAAATCTACTATTTGGTTAGTTTATGGTCAGGTGCTAAAAAGAAAAAATAAAAAAAAAATGTAAAAATGGGGTTAGTGTTCGGGTTGCCTCCCGAGAAGCGCTCGTTTATTTTCTTAGCTAGACTTTACCTCTCATTCATATGGTCATGGTGGTTTGAGGAGGTGAAAATCCTTTCTCATGCGATCACTTTGGTTATGGATATATAGTCTAAGTCGAGTAATGTTTACCTCAAAGTGTCAAATTTAAGTTTGCTGACCTCGACTGTGCCGTATAGGAAGACATTAAGTACCTCAAAAGTGATTTCTTTGTTTTTCTTGAGGTCTGAATTGGTGATTCGAGGGTCTTCCTTATTCAATAATACCTGATCTCCTACTTTGAAGTGATTCGTTGTTCCTATCATCTCGTCTGGGGGCTCCTTCGGTTTCACTTCGCGCGGTTCCTGTTCCTCTTTGATTTGTGTTTACTGATCTTTTAGTTTGTCAACCCTAAGGCTTTGTTCCTTATGTATTTCTTCTTTGTTGGCACGAGGTCTAAGATCTAGCTCAGCTAAGTAATTTCGTGATGCTTCCTGTAAAGAAGGTTGAACCAAATGATTATCAATAGAATTAACGTTCGTACCTTTATTACTCGATGTCCTAGCTGAGTTAAGAGCTTGAAGAGTGATTGTTTCGTCATCTACACGAAGTGTGAGTTCACCGAATTCTTCCTCTGTGTGGTCTTTCTTTATTGCATCGGGATATGGCACAGGAGGTTGGTACTTTATAATTGCCGATTTTCTCAACCTTATCTTTTCTTACCACAGGTTCTTCTCTTGGGTTTGGTTCCACTAACAATTCACTGTTATGAGCTTGTACGGCTTGGGGCCCATGATTCGGCTCAAGTTTGTAGCCTTGTGGTGTTTCCTGTGGTGAAAGTTGAACAATTTGATTATCAACTAAATTTACTTTCTCACCTTTATCACTTGATGTCCTGGCCGAGTCAAAAGCTTGTAGACTGATTGATTCATCACCTACACGAAGAATGAGTTCTCCTGTACCAACTTCAATTTTATCCTGGCAATTGCTAGAAAGGGTTTTCCTAAAATTAAAGGAATCGAATTGTCTTCATTCATGTCTAAGACAACAAAATCTACTGGGAATATGAATTTATCAATTTTGATTAGAACATTTTCTATTATACCCCTAGGAATTCTAATAGTTTTATCAGTTAACTGAATGCTCATCCTAGTTTGTCTGGGTTTCCCTAGACCTAGTTGTTTAAACATTTTATAAGGCATAACATTGATGCTTGACCCAAAATCAGCTAAAGTATTATCAATAGATAAACTACCAATTAAACATGGAATTGTAAAACTCCCTGTGTCTTTTTGCTTCTGTGGTAGTCTGTTCTGTAACATTGCTGAGCATGCTGTGTTTAATTCCACGTGGTGCTCCTCGTCTAATTTGCGTTTGTTTGTCAAAAGATGTCTTAAAGATTTCCTAGAGTCTGGCGTCTGAAAAAAAGCTTCAAGAAGAGGTAAGTTAATATGTAATTTCTTTAAGAGTTTAAGAAACTTACCGAACTGTTCCTCTGAATCGTCTCTTTTCATTGCTTCGGGATAAGGTATGCGAGGTTGGTACTCCTTGATTACCGGTTTCTACTTTTCTTGTGTTACCTCTACCTTACTTTCGTCTACCTTGGCTTTTTGTATTGGATTGGGTTCATATAACCCCCTATTGGCATGAGCTGTGATAGCTTGATTTTGCTCCTTTGGATTGATATCAGTGTTACTAGGTAGACGTCCTTGCGGTCGTTCCGACATCAACTTTGCTAGTTGTTCGACTGCATTAGTGGCTGCCTTGACTGACTTAGTAAGTCCCCCGAATCGGTTCTCGTTTCTTTTACTTGTTTTTTCAGTTTCATGGAAACGGTTTTCTGTGTTTGCCATGAACTTTTTTAGCATCTCTTCAAGATTCGGCTCCTCTTCTTGTTGGTGAGGTCATTGTTGAAAATCTGGAGGAAATTTCGATCTTTCACTATTTTGATCATCCCACGAGAAATTGGGATGGTACTTCCAACCTGCATTATAAGTGTCACTATAAAAATTATTTTGATATCTAGAATAGTTACCTATATAGTGAGCTTGCTCGTTTTCCATGCCAAATCCGTAGGGTGGGTACTCAGGGTTCGCCACGCCTCCTATATTCGAATCGTATTGTATTTCTGGATGTATCTGCGAGGGGCTATACCAATCATCAATCTTTTTATTCATCATCTCTAACTGATTAGATAACCTAGTGACCACGTCGAGGTTGAAGACACTGGCTATTTTAGTAGGAATTGTCCTCATGACTTGCCACTGATAATTATTCAATGCCATCTTTTTCATAGACTAAAATTTTCTGCCAAAAGTAAAATAGAGGAAAATAAAAATAAAAATAAAAATAATAGATTGTAATAAAAAAATTGGCTAAAGTAGTAGAAATAGAGCTTTCTTAATATTTTAGTGTTCCCCGGCAATAGCGCCAAAAACTTGATCATGTCAAACAGTCAAGTTTTAATATTTATAAAGAATGATCGAACCTGTAGACTAACTATGACAACGATTGAGGCAAGTGCACCTATCGAATAATAGTATAGTTTAGGCAATATTATTTTATCGAACCGAAAGGAACCTAAAAGTACTACTACTCACTTTCTTTCTATTATTTAGCCTAAAATATGGAGTGATTGGTTTATGAAACTAATGAAAAAACTAAACTAAATGCAAAGACAAAAGAATGAATTGGAGAAAGACTTTAGGAAAACTCAGTTGATGAAGACGATACCCTCAAGAAGAATCCACCTATGACTTCACTTATTATTTATCCCTAAACCATATGATTTCTTTACTTAGCTTGATCCGTGAGACTCCCTAACCTATATTAAACCCTCCCTCGAGGCGAATAACGTCTAACCTTAGGTTAATTAGTGGAACTCTCGTTCTCTTATAATAACCCTCTAAGGAAGCAGTAAATCAATCAATGGATTCCCATATTAGGTTTCACCCTAATCCGAAAAAATCTCGTAACCCTATCTCTAGGCGCCCGATCAACTCCGCTCAATTATGCTAGATCTACTCTTAGGCCTCCTCCACCTAAGCACATCAGATTAAATTAAGCAACATAATTAAGAACAAACTAAGTACTTATCATATAATTTAGAAATCAAATAACAAAATCCGTCATAGGTTTCATTCCCTTCATGTATCTGAAGGGTTTAGTTCATAACAAAATAAGAAAACATCTCAAGAGAAAAGATAAGACAAAACATAAGAAATCCCTAAAACCCCCTAAAGGAATTGAAGAGGAGATCCTCTGTCTTGAGTAAAACTCCGGCTTCTTGAGATGGATCAACTGGCTATCTTCGAGTAATTCCCTGAATAAAAGCTCTAGCAAAAAACTCTGCCTCCTGTTTCGGCTTCTGCTGAACTCCTCCTTTTAGTTGCTACCTTGGGTGTTTATATAGGCTTTGAGATGTTTTACTTGGCTCCTAAGTATCCTAATTCAAGTAGAATTCCTCCTAGGATGTTTAAGTAGACTTAGGAATGTGTTTCTTTGCCTCTAAGCATCCAAATCCGAGTGAAATTGCTCTTTCCCGCGGCAGAGGCACGGCCATGGTACACGACCGTGTAAATCATCTTCAGGCCGTGTCTCAATTCTGTCGATTGGGGCACGGTCGTGTAATTCTTGGCATGGCCGTGTGAAGTAATTTGACGAGGCATGGCCGTGTGGCTTGAAGTCCAGGCCATGTCGATTTCTTGGGGTGGCCCAATTTGGTCCGTTTTAAGCCCGTTTCTCGTTCTTTTTGTCCTCGGGTGCTTTCCTGAGTATAAGATATGAAAAGAAAGGATTAAGAGCACCTTTTTACATAAATCAAGGATAAATGATCCAAAAGCATACTAAATAAGGATCAAAATATGTTACTTTTATGGTTTATCAGTTACGCACGAGGAAGGATTAGCACCCTCGTAATGCCCAAAATTGGTACCGAATTGATTGATTAATGTCTTAATGTCAAAAATTTGAAAAGATTTTAAAATACGATCCTCTTTGTTTTTAAAAAACTTGAATGAATTAAACTAGATGCTGAGACCCGCTTATTTCGATGGAATAAAATATCATACCCAGTGAGTTAGGATACGATCTTTCGAATCCTCGAACTAAGCTTGTCTTTATTTAAAACTCATACATTTAAATTTAAGAAGGATATTCGGTAATTTGGGTCAAATGAAAAATTGAAACCCAATAAGTTAGGGCACAATTTCTCAAAATTCCAAATACGAAATATTGCCTTTACTTTTAGAAATCCTTATCTCGAAATACCAAAATGTCATATTCAGTGAGTTAGAACATAAAATTTTTGTATTCCCAAGAATAAGCTTTTATTTAATCCAAAGATTTTGGTTTTAAAAAAAAATTGGTTCTTTAGACTCGATGAGAAAAATCGAAACCTAGTAAGTTAGGGTACGATTTCTTTCGGATCTTTGAACGCAGAATGTATGTTATTTTCAAGACACAAATTGCAATGCATCGAATAAAATGTGGCATAATGGTAGTAAAATGAGACACAATTTATAGTATACATACATAACAGAGTAAAAGCAAGGGAAACAATATAAATAACAAAAATAGAAACAAAAATAAATAAGAACTAAAACAAATAATTTATGTAAAATAATAGGTAAAAAAAGATAAAAAAACAAAAGATAATAATAAATCAATGATCGCTGCAAAACAGTCTAGTTTTAATATTTATAAAAGAGTGATCGAACTCGTAGATCGATTGCGACAACGATAGAGGCAAGCGCACCTATCGAGCGAAGAGTATAGCTCAAAGAAAATATCTTTATCGAACCCAAGGAACCTAAAAGTACTATTACTCACTTTCTTTCTATTATTTAGCCTAAAATATGGAGTGTTTGGTTTATTAAATCTAAAACAAATGAAATACTTAAACTTAAATGCAAAGACAAAAGAAAAAAACTTTGGGAAAAGACGATACCCTCAGGAAGAATCCACCTATGACTTCACTTATTATCTAACTTTCAATTCATATGATTTCTTTTACTTAGCTTGATCCGTGAGACTCCTAACCTATATTAAACACCGCTCTCAAGCAAATAACGCCTAACTTTAGGTTAATTAGTGGAACTCTCGTTCTCTTATAATAACCCCTAAGGAAGCGATAAATCGATCAATGGACCCCATATTAGGTTTCACCCTAATTCGCAAAATCTAAGTAACCCTATCTCTAGGCGCCGATCAACTCCGCTAATTATGCTAGATCTTCTCTTAGGCGTGGTCTATTCCTCCTCTACCTAAGCACATCGATTAAATTGAGCAACATAATTAAGAACAAACTAAGTATTTATCATATAAATCGAAAGAATTAAATAACAAAATCCATCATAGGTTTCATCCCTTGGTATCCGAGGGTTTAGTTCATAATAAAATAGGAAAACATCTCGAGAGAAAAGATAAAACAAACATAAGAAATCCTAAAACCCTCGAAGGAATTGAAGGAGAGATCCTCCTTCTTGAGTAGAATTCGACTCTTGAGATGGATCAACTGCTATCTTGAGTAATTCCTAAACGAGTAAAGCTCTGGCAGAAAACTCTGCCAAAACTTGATGCCCCCTAATTGCTGCCTTGGATTTGTTTTTATATACGTTTGGGATGCTTTACTTGGCTTCTAAGTACTCGTAATTCAAGTGAAATTCGTCCTAAGTGTTTGAGTGGATTTAGGATGCGTTTCATGGGCTCCAAGCATCCAATTTCGAGTGAAATTACTCTTTTCCACGACAAGAGCATGGCCTTGACACATCCGTGTAAGTCGTGGTCCAGCCCGTGTCTCCATCCTGTCGATTTAGGCATGGCTATGACATGCCCGTGCAATATCTGGGTCTAGCCTGTGTCTCGATTCTGCCATTTTGGGAATAGCCGTGTAGATCACTAGGCACGCCCGTGTGTGGACTTTATCGATGGGAAAACGGCCGTGTGAATCGAGGTAAGGCTGTGGTCTAGATGACTATCGAGGCACGACCGTGTGGCATGAAGTCCAGGCCGTGCTGACTTCTTGGGTCGGCCCACTTTGGTTCGTTTTAAGCCCGTTTTGCGTTTTTTATCCTTGTGTGCTTTCCTGAGTATAAGACACGAAAAGAAAGGATTAAGAACACCTTTTTTCATAAATTAAGGATAAATTCAGCCAAAAGCATACTAAATGTGGGATTAAAATATGTTACTTTTACGGTTTATCAAATACCCCTACACTTAAGCTTTTGCTTGTCCTCAAGCGAAATTCTCAACTTACAATTGAAACGATCTTTCCATAATTCATAATTCCTATCGATATTGCCTCATCATAATTCATAGATAATTTATACATGGATAATTCAACTCAAAGAGTCCTAAAGATTCAATTACGATAAGTCATACCTTTGTAGTACGAAAACATAGGTGTTTCCCCTTATCTAAGTAATTACCTTTAATTCAAAGCCGATAAGGATTGACGTCCTCACAATAGATTCACTCAAGTCACTCAAAAGTGTTCAAGGTTCAAGAATAAACACTCTAAGTCGAACCTGAAAAGTTAATCCCATAGACTTGCCTGGAAATCAAATCTCCACCACTGTATATGAGTTGATACATAGATCAAAAGGTCTTTAATGAAGGTTGTAACGGGGTTTAGGGTTAAAGGTGTGGATATAGGCTGAATTAGAGGTTTAGAATCGATATTGACTTGACAAATTGCCTAACTAGAAACACTGAACTAATATGAATATTTACTTCGAATGAAAACAAATAATATCTCTTTTGATAATTACTCTATAATAAGGAGTATTTTGATACTACTTTAATACGAGATTTTTCTTTACCAATTGGAGTTTTAAATGCTCTAAGCTTCTTCTTTTTTTTTTTTTAAGAACAAACTAAATAAAATAAAAGGAACTTTGATAATTGAAATATCCTAGTTTGGCAATTGATCAAGTCAATTCTCGATGGAGGGGTAGTCAAAGGAATGTTGATAACAAATACAAAGGGATTTTGGTTTAATATTAGTGGGTGAGTCAATAAAAAGGTTATTAGGATTCAACTGGGTTCACTAGGGGTTAATTTGTGTAGGTATGCTTTTTAGTGGTTTGAACGGGTCGAAACCTAGGTGCCTTTATCATCTCAGTATATCAAATCATTAATGTGGTCTCGACATGGATAAACAAGGCAAGTTCTAAAATAACAGTTCAAAGTTGACACACTCATAATTAATAAAGTGAGCAAGAAAAAGAATATATACTCTATAAGGCTCAAAATCTCACCAAAAATTATGGGTGTTTTTGACATCAATCCCTATAGATTTCAAATTTCAAAGTAATACTCAGATTTAGTTTGACAACCTATCAATTTTTATTTTTGAAAAATAGACCTATCATGCTTGATCCTCTAGTATTCTTCAAATTTAATCATCAATGCACAATTAACTATGACTTATTCCAAGACATATCAATAAACATCATAAATCATCAGAATTTTTATCCTAATTAATAATATGAGAAAAATACTTAAAAACAAGACATAATTTAGATATTTTCAAATAATACTATAGTTAACCCCCCCACACTTAAGATATACATTGCCCTCAATGTACAAAGATATATAATGAAAGTAATGGGATAAAGCAAAAGAGAAGGGAGAAAGTGACACTTCCTGAATTTTTGGATAGAGTCCAAAATACATTCCTCGGGTGACTTTTATATGAATATGTGTTTGTGCGGCGTGTAATTGATTCTGCAAAGTCACTTAGTTAATAATTTTTGAATAGAGATTGCTTATGAGATTAGATATCCAATGGTAGGAAAATAAAATAATAATAATAAAATAAAAAAATTGAAATACTAATTAAAGTTTAAATTGAAAGCAACGTTCGATGATAAAAATAATAAATTAAAAATTTAGAAAAGTGGATGTCAAATATCAATTTATGAGGACTCAGAGGTCCTCATCGTCAATTGGATCCTGTGGAGGTGTTGGTGGTGATATATGAAAGTGATGGCAGATTTGCTGCAGGGTAGCCTCGATACCATCAAAGCGTCGGCGATGTCGATGGCTACTGGGTGCAGTGATTGCTCGAATTGGGTGAGGCGTGTCGAGATATCAGCCAATGAAGTTGCTGAAGATGATGGTTGCTGGCTAGGAACTTGTGGGACATCATCAGTAATGTCCGCGGGTATCTCCTCCTCTGTTGCTAGTCTGTATTGAGGGGGGTCCGTCCCTCGACGATGCTTGATCATCTTTATGTATGACATCGTCTGGATCTCCTGAGGTGTCATATGTCCAATTAGTGTAAGTGAGGACCTCTGATGATGGGTGTTGAGGAGTCCAAAGTACCGTGCCAATCACATTATGTACGGTCCCATTGATAGGATTCCCTTTCTATGCGCCTCCGTCTGGTGCTATATTACACATGCAATAAAATATGCCACATCGAAAACATGTCCTTCAGACATGCATGATAAGAAGTAGACGTGTTGTTTATTAACGATCCGGTGCTCTCTTTGCGGCTTGTAATGGTATGAGCAAAGATAGCATGAATGTACCTGAGAGCTGGGGAAAGGGCGGTTGCCTTAGAACGACTGGGATTATAGGTTTTTTAGTGGGTTGTAATTTTTGCCCGCACTTGAGTGGTTCGCAGTGGAGCTCTCGGTTTAAATCGTCCAATGGGTTTTCTTCTATGAATTCGGGTGTGTAAAGTCTGAGTGTCGTTCCGAATTGAGGTACGTTTAGTTGACGAACTGAGCCTCCGGCGAATTGGATGGGTTCATTGATGGCGAAGAAGTTTTCCCAAGGGTCAGTTGAGAGAAGTGCTTGAATATCAGTTTCGAGTATGACTTGCCTCACTACACTCCAGTCAATACGTCTACCAGTGCCGATAGGTCTCTTCCGGATCTTCATATAGCGCTCTTCTTGTGTTGCTTGAGGGAATCTAAGGAAAGGATGTCGAAGTTCAGTAGAGGCACTTGCGGCGGACGATCCAGATGTTTTCTCTTCTTACTTGGAACGGATCATTTAATACGTGATGACGACATAATTCCTGAAAAGTAATCAAAAGAGAACCAATGCCACACGAAATCAATCACTATTATTATAATTTCTTCTTCAAGAAAATATCAGCAACCATAATTATTCATTTAGAATAATTCCTCACTAAAATCATACTAAATAAAATAATAAGGCTATACAAGGAATTTATTGGAACCAGTCATGTTGCATTATAATTTAAAGGCTAACTATGTTTTGCAATATAGTATCAATTCGTCAATGATGGGAGCTAATAAAAGCATCGTGTACAAAATACTGCAGCAGAGATTTCATCAACAAGAGAAATAGGAGGAAGCATTTAACAAATAACCAAGAAGAAATTTAAAGCAAATGTACTGAACCAAATTGAATAAACAAACAATGAATCAGATTCTTTTGAAATCTAAGATTAAACAGAACTTTAAATAAGGAGAGAAAAGGAAAAATATTCAAAAATGAATAAAAAGAACCGAGAAGTGGTTTTATCGAGCATGGGCGAGGGTGCAATGATATTCTTGGGTTTTCAGCGGTGTGAGCACGGCCTGGTGGGGCGTGGTGATTGCGCTGCAGTGGTGGTGTTGGTCGTGTGGGTGGTTTGTGGTTGCTTCTTTGAGAAAAAATGGTTGGAAGTCGGTGGGTTAGGGAAAGGGGATTGATTTGGTGGCTGGTTTGAAGAAAAAGAGTTTGAAATCTAATTTTTAGGGTTTAGGGTCGGGGAAGGGGACGGTCATTTAATATATAGGGAGGGTAACACGGCCTTTCGCCACGGCCGTGTTCAATTTGAAATGCCCGTGCTTTTCGTGGTTTTTAAAAATTAAGCGCGATTCAGGGTTTTTAGCACTTCCGTGTGTCAATTTGGCACACCCGTGCTTGGTAAGTCAGTATGTTCACATGGTCGTGGTGCACAGCCGTGTAATGCCCATGCTTGGTAAGTCAGTATGTTCACACGGTCGTGGTGCACGGCAGTGTAATGCCCATGTTAGACAAGTTAGTAGCCTTACAAGGTTATTCCGCATGGCCGTGTTCTGGTGTTGCTATCTGTGTTTGAGAAGTCAGTGTCTTCACACGGTTATGAGGCACGACCGTGTCATAGCCTGTGTTGAAGAAGAGAGGTTTTCCCTATTTGTACATGATCATCGGCACGCCCATGTCACAGGCCGTGTTAATGATCCTGCATTTTTGTTAGACTTTTACAAAACAATGTTAATGCAGTTGGCGTTCCGGTTGCCTCCCAAAAAGCGTTTGTTTATAGTTTTAATCTAGACTCTCCCTGTTTTCAGTTCTAAAGGAAGGCTCATGGAGCATAAACTCCTCTCTCGTATCTCAAAAATCTGCACCATTATAAATTTTAAGTCGGTGACCATTTACCTTGAATGTGCCTTTAATGGGATGAGTTACCTCAATGGTGCTATATGGAAATATTGTTTTGATCATGAATGGTCCTGACCATCTGGATTTTAGCTTCCCAGGGAATAGTTTAAGCCTTGAATTGTATAGTAGGACTAGGTCCCCTACTTCGAAATGTTTTGATCGCTTGAGGCGAGCATCGTGATGCCACTTTGTTGCTTCATTGTATAGCTTTGAGTTCTCATAGGCTTCCATTCTCCATTCATCCAGCTCGTTTACCTGTATCATTTGTTTCTTTCCTGCAAGTTTGAGGTCAGTATTTAAAAATTTTATTGCCTAGAAAGCTTTGTGTTCTAACTCGAGTGGTAGATGATAGCTTTTCCCGTATACGAGCTTGTATGGGGATGTCCCTAGAGGTGTTTTGAATGTTGTTCTGTAAGCCCATAAAGCATCATCTACTTTAACTGCCCAATCTTTTCTATTTGATTCAACCGTTTTTTCTAGAATGCGCTTAAGCTCTCGGTTTGCTACCTCAACTTTCCCACTAGTTTGAGGATGATATGGGGTGGCTGTTTTGTGGTATACTCTATATTTCTTTAGAACTTTTTCAAATTTTGTATTACGAAATAAGTACCCTATCACTAATGATGGCTCTGGGTGTCCGAATCGGAAAATAGTTTCTTGAGAAATTTAACTACTACCCTAGCATCATTGGTAGGTAAGGCTTCCGCTTCTACCCATTTTGACATGTAATCAATCGCTACTAAGATGTATTTATGTCCAAAGGAACTAGGAATGGTCCCATAAAATCTATACCCCATACATCAAATATTTCACATGACAGAATATATGTTTGAGGCATTTCATCACGTTTAGAGATATTACCTGTTCTTTGGCATTTGTCACACGAGGTAACATACCTGTTGGCATCTTTAAATAGGGTAGGCCAGTAAAAACCTGATTCGAGTATTTTGTGTGCGGTCTTAATACCACTGTAGTGTCCTCCTGATGGTCTTGAATGACAATATTCTAGGATTTTGTTTGCCTCTGCCCTTGTAACGCATCTTCGAATTACCTGATCTGCGCATATGCGGAAAAGAAAGGGATCCTCCCAAAAATAATTTTTCACATCAGCAAAGAATCGCTTCTTTTGGTGATGTGTCAATTTTCTTGGTAGGATGTTAGCTGCTAGATAGTTTGCAATATTTGCAAACCAGGGTACTTTAGAATGTGTTATAGAAAAGAAATGTTCTTCGGGAAACAAATCATTTATTTCATGTTCATCAAGTTCTTTGGTGTGTGGATTTTCGAGTCTTGAAAAATGATCTACCGCGAGATTCTCAGCTCTCCTTTTATCCTTTATTTCCAAGTTAAATTCCTGTAAGAGTAAAATCCATCGTATTAGTCTAGGTTTTGCATCAGGTTTGTTTAAAAGATAACGAAGATTTGAATGATCAGTGTAAACAACAACTTTAGATAATATTAGATATTGTCTAAATTTGTCAAAAGCAAAAACTATAGCTAGCAATTTTTTCTCAGTCGTGGTGTAATTTTCTTGTGCGGGTGTCAATGTTCTGCTAGCATAATAGATCGGCTAAAAAAGCTTGTCTTTGCGTTGTCCCAAAACTGCACCTACTGCAAAGTCACTTGCATCACACATTAATTCGAAGGGTAAGTTCCAATCAGGTGCAATTATAATCGGTGCATTTATTAATTTATCCTTAAGGACATTGAATGCATCTAAACATTCTGATTGAAATTAAAAGGAACATCTTTTTCTAGTAACTTTGTCAAAGGCTTAGCTATGTTAGAGAAATCCTTAATAAATCTTCTATAAAAACCTGCGCGTCCTAAAAAACTTCTAATAGCCTTGACTAAGCTAGGGGGAGGTAATTTTTCTATGGTTACAATTTTTGCTTTATCTACCTCAATTCCTTTACTAGAAATCTTATGTTCTAATACAATCCCTTCTCTAACCATAAAATGGCATTTCTCCCAATTTAAAACAAGGTTTGTTTCTTCACATCTCGTTAGAACTCGTTTTAAATTTTTAAGGCAAAGATGGAAAGAATCACCAAATACCGAGAAATAATCCATAAATACCTCCATGATGTCCTCCACGAGTTCGTCGAAGATTGCTAACATGCAACGCTGAAAAGTAGCAGGAGCATTACATAATCTAAAAGGCATTCTTCGATAAGCAAACATATCGTACGGGCATGTAAATGTTGTTTTTTCTTGATCTTCAGGAGCTATGGGGATTTGAAAGTATCCGGAGAGTCCATCCAGGAAGCAGTAGTACATATGCCCGGATAATCTTTCTAGCATTTGATCTATGAAAGACAAAGGAAAATGATCTTTTCGGTGGCATCATTCAACTTTCTATAGTGTATGCGGACCTCCATCCCATGAATCGTTCTTGTGGGAATTAACTCATTTTTTCATTGGGTACTACCGTCATTCCTCCTTTCTTTGGGATTACCTGCACAGGACTTACCCAAGTGCTGTCAGAAATAGGATAGATTATTCCTGCATCTAGAAGTTTAATTACCTCGAGTTTGATCACTTCTTTCATGTTGGGGTTTAAACGTCTCTGAGGTTGCACACATGGTTTATATTCTTCTTCCATCAAAATTTTGTGGGTGCAGAATGTGGGGCTTATTCCCTTGATATCAAAAATTTTCCAAGCTATGGCTTTCTTGTGTTCTTTTAGTACTTTTATTAGTTCCTCCTTTTCTTTAGATTTCAATTCTGAGGAGATGATTACTGGTAGTGTAGAATTGTCTCCAAGGAATGCGTATTCTAGGTGCTTTGGTAACTATTTGAGTTCCAATTTAGGTGGTTCTACGATGGAGTTTTTTTGTTTTATTTCATTATCATTCTCGATGCCTTCTTCTCTCCGTTGTTCATATGATGACATTTTCAGATTCGACTCATTGTCTTCATCTTCTTCTCCTCTTCTTGAGTAGGACACAATTCCAATGTGTCACCTTGTATAATTTCTGTAATGAATTTTTTATAATATGATCGGAGTGTCGATTGAAATAATGGGAATCATCTTGTTCTTTAGAATATCGCATGGCATCATAGAGTTGAAGGATAATTTCATCATCACCTATCCTCGAGCTAGTTTACCATTACCTACATCAATAATAGCTCTAGCGATGGCTAAAAAGGACGCCCTAATATTAAAGGAACATTAATGTCTTCATCCATGTCTAACACAACAAAATCAACAGGAAAAATAAATTTATCAATTTTGACCAAGACATCTTCAATAATTCCCCTAGGATATTTGATAGATCTATCGGCTAATTGAATACTCATCCTAGTGGGATTTGGTTCCCCAAGATTTAGCCGTTTAAATAATTTGTAAGGCATTAAATTAATACTAGCGGCTAAATCTGCTAACGCTTTCTTGATGTTTAAACTACCAATTAAGCAAGGAATAGTGAAACTCCCTGGATCTTTTAATTTTCGTGGTAGTCTATTTTGGAGAAGGGCTGAACATTATTCGTTAAGCTCCACCATGGATACCTCCTCAAGCTTCCTTTTGTTCGTAAGAAGTTCCTTTAAGAATTTTGCATATTTCGGCATCTGTGAAATAGCTTCAACGAAAGGTAAGTTGATATGTATTTGTTTAAAGAGTTCGAGAAACTTACCGTATTGAGCATCCAGTTGTTCTTTCTTTAATTTTTCTGGATATGGAATTTTTGTCTTATTCTCTGTAGGCAGTGGATTATTGTTCTCACTTTCTACACTCTTTTTCTTGATAATTTCATGTGGTGTCTTCCTTTGTAGTTCAATTAACTCTTTGCCACTCCTTAGTGTAACTGCTTTTGCCTGCTGTGTGTCTTTGGAAAAAATCTCTGGCCGTATTTCACATAATATCTTAATAAGTAGTCCAACCGATGTGATGATTTCTCTTACCTGAATTTTGATTCCCTCGATTGATCTTTGTTGTTCATCGAGTGTTTCTTCAGCCTTTGAAGATGAGAGTTTGTAGCTGTCACCAATTTTTTCAGAATCTCTTCGAGGTTTGATTCCCTTTCCTTTGGATAAGGTTGTTCAAAATTTAGAGGAAAATCCTGTCTTTGGTCATTCCATGAGAAGTCGAGATGGTACCTCCATCCTATATAGTGGACTCGTTCGTTTTTCATGCCATATCCGTAAGGTGGGTAGTCAAGATTCGCCACGCCTTTCAGATTCGAGTTATACTGCATTATTGGGTGTACCTGCGAGAGATTATTCAAACCATCAATATTTTTATTCATTATTTCGAACTGATTAGATAACCTGGTGACCACGTCAAGGTTGAAAATACTGGTTGCTTCAGTAGGAATTGTCCCCACGCCTTGCCACTGATAATTATTCAGTGCCATTCCTTTTGAAAAATTAGAATTATCTGTCAAGATTTAAATAAAAGAAAAGTTAGCAAAGTAAAAATAATAATAATGGCTAAAGTAATAAAAATAGAGCTTTCGTAATCTTTTAGAAGTCCCAAGAATGGCGCCAAAAACTTGATCATTTGCAAAGCAGTCTAGTTTTAATATTTATAAAAGAGTGATCGAACACAGTAGATTGGTCATGACAACGATAGAGGCAAGCGCACCTATCGAACAGTAGTATAGCTCAGGTGAGAATATCTTTATCGAACCCAAGAAACCTAAAAGTACTATCACTCACTTTCTTTCTATTATTTAGCCTAAAATATGGAGTGTTTGATTTATTAAATCTAAAACAAATGAAATATTTAAACTTAAATGCAAAGACAAAAGAACAAAACTTTGGGAAAAGACGATACCCTCGGGAAGAATCCACCTATGACTTCACTTATTATCTAACTTTCAATTCATATGATTTCTTTTACTTAGCTTGATCCGTGAGACTCACTAACCTATATTAAACCTTCTTTCAAAGCAAATAACGTCTAACCTTAGGTTAATTAGTGGAACTCTCGTTCTCTTATAATAACCCCCTAAGGAAGTAGTAAATCGATCAATGGACCCCCATATTAGGTTTCACCCTAATCCGGCAAAATCTCGTAACCCTATCTCTAGGCGCCCGATCAACTCCGCTTAATTATGCTAGATATTCTCTTAGGCAGGATCTATTCCTCCTCCACCTAAGCACATCAGATTAAATTGAGTAACATAATTAAGAACAAACTAAGTATTTATCATATAAACCGAAAGAATTAAATAACAAAATCCATCATAGGTTTCATCCCCTTCAGGTATCTGAGGGGTTTAGTTCATAATAAAATAGGAAAACATCTCGAGAGAAAAGATAAAACAAAACTTAAGAAATCCCTATAACCCCCTGAAGGAATTGAAGGAGAGATCCTCCGTCTTAAGTAGAATTTTGGCTCTTCGAGATGGATCAACTGGCTATCTTCGAGTAATTCCCTAAACGAGTAAAGCTCTGGCAGAAAACTCTGCTAAAACCTGACGCCCCCTAATTACTGCATTGGATTTGTTTTTATATACGTTTGGGATACTTTACTTGGCTCCTAAGTATTCGTAATTCAAGTGAAATTCGTCCTAAGTGTTTGAGTGGACTTAGGATTGCGTTTCTTGGGCTCCAAGCATCCAATTCCGAGTGAAATCGCTCTTTTTCGCGGCAGGGGCATGGCCTTGACACGCCCGTTTAAATCGTGGTCCAGCCCGTGTCTCCATCCTGTCGATTTAGGCACGGTTATGACATGCCCGTGCAATATCTGGGTCTAGCCTGTGTCTCGATTCTGCCATTTTGAGAACGGCCGTGTAGATCACTAGGCACGCCCGTGTGTGGATTTTATCGATGGGAAAACGACCGTGTGAATCGGGGTAAAGCCGTGGTCTAGATAACTATTGAGGCACGGCGGTGTGGCATGAAGTCCAGGACGTACTGACTTCTTGGGTCGGCCCACTTTGGTTCGTTTTAAGCCCGTTTTGCGTTCTTTTTATCCTTGGGTGCTTTCCTGAGTATAAGACACGAAAAGAAAGGATTAAGAGCACCTTTTTTCATAAATTAAGGATAAATTCATCCAAAAGCATACTAAATGTAGGATTAAAATATGTTACTTTTACGGTTTATCAATCAATAAAAGAAATAAATACTATGTATCAATAGTTTAAAGATAATAAAAAATAATAGTAACGAAAATAATACAATAATAATAAATTATAAGGAAAATACATTAGTAAGCGAATAAACATAATAAATAATAATAATCATAATCATAATGAAAATAATAATAGTAGTAAAATAATAAAATAAATATTCTAATATTTGAAAGTATATATAAGGATACAAAATAATAATAAATAAATAAATAATTGTAATGAAAATGATAAAAATAAAAAATAAGTGGAGTCTATTTAAAAGTAGTAAATAAAGATAAAAATAAATATTAAATATATTAATTTAATAATATAATAATAGTAGTGAAAATAATACAATAATAATAGTAGTAGTAAAAATAAAAATACAATTATAGTAATAATAGTATTTAAAAATAATAATAATAGTGGTAGTAACAAAATAACAAAAATAATAATAATAATAAATACAAAACTAATAATAGTAGTAACAATAATTAATTTTAATAGCCAAAATAATCGAGGAATAAAAAGGGACTAAATTGAATTTAAAACAAATGTTTGGGGTAAAAATATAAAAAAATAAAAAGATATGACCAATTAAGGACTAAAATAAGCATGCGTAAAAATGCGAGGACCAAAATGGGAAAATTCCCATGCCATTTAAACGTCACCGTCCTTCGGGACTAAAGTGAAAAATAAGTAAAATTACGGGGCTAAATTAAAAATAATAAAATAAATAAAAATTAATTGAAACACGCCTCAAAAGCGGAAGGACTGATAGCGCAAATAGACCCTCAGTCCAAAACACGCGAATCCTTGGCAATATGGGTCGGGTCGCGGGTCGGATCTGGGTAAACGATGTCGTTTTGGCAACCAATGCTTAAGCCCAAAATGGCGCCGTTTTGAACCCTATATAAATGCTGAAATTAGAAAAAAAAACCACTTCCTTTTTTATTTTCCCAAAAAAATTTTGAGAGCTTCTCAGACTCTCTCTCGCTCCCTTTGGTGCAGTCATGGGACCATGGCAGGCCATCGTAGTGCCATCGTGTGCGGTGGTAGGAGGTACCAAAATAAGCCATTTTTGGCCGTTTAAGCCCTGCGACGCTGATTTCACCCTAATATGCCCGAAAAAGCCTCCGAAGATCAAAGGAACGACCGAAAACTTTTCAGTTTCCTCCCTTCCGGCCACCAACAAGGTAACGTTTCCCTCCATTTTTTATTACTATGTGTTTATTCCGAATCAAAAAGAAAATAAAAACAAGAACACGGGAAAAATAAAAGGGCAAATCACCTTTTTCTTTCTTGTATATTTCTATGTATGGTTAAAATAGTGTTCAGTAAAAAAAAAAAAAAAAGGCCTCTACAATTCTTTGGTTTCTCTTTTTATAACCGAGAAGAAAAAAGAAATACAATATATTTTGTTTTTCTCCGCTTTGCTATCGTTTGTCCTTTCTTTGTGCAAGTACGAAGCTATGGGGCTAGCTGTGTCGTGGTTGTACATGACACTCGGCATGGGGCGTAGGCGCGCTGGAGGCTGGGTTGCGGCACATGGTTGTGGGGCTAGGGTTTCCTGTTAGCATTTGCTGAAAGTTGGCTTAATTTTGGGCCGTTTGGGCTTAGGGTAGTGTTAGGCTTGTTGATTGGGCTAGCTGTAAGAAACTGGACTATTTATTATTAATTTGTATTTGGTTTTAATTAAATTTGGTTTATTTGGTTTGGCATTGGGCTCGGGCAAATTTGGGCTCTTACACTTTTATTTGAGGGTTTAAAAGAAAAAATAATATTTTAATAGATCTTGCGTACGTTGCCCTTAGGTTCAAATTTTAAAAAATTTTGATTTTTTTTTTGTTGTTGACGTTCACATTTCCGGCATGCACCAGTTCAACTTTTTTCTTTTTTGGTGTCAGTGCTCTCATTACCGGTACTGATGTGGTTTTTGAAAAAAATTTGGTCGGCATGCTCTGGTTGTCGAGACTGGTGCTATTTTTTAGAAAAGCCAAAGACACTTTATCATTGACAGAAGACTGTAGCATTGCCATATTTGAAACCATAAAATATATTAAGTAAAGTACATTAAAACCATAAAATTGAAAGTCAAATTTATCAGCTCAATTTCTTGTTACTGGAGAAGGGATTGTATGAAGCTATGATTCCACGTCATCCTTATCACTTTCTAATAGGAGAATGACAAATAAGATTTTTCCTTTTCATTTCCAGCTTTTTCCTCTTGAAAACAATTCAAATCCAACTACAAATGCTAAAAATGAGGAGGAAAAATTTGATTTGTCATTCTCCTATTGGAAATGGATAAAGATGGCGTGGAATCACAGTTTCATACAATCTTTTCTCCTTGTTACTACTATATTTCCCAAGTCTATTTTTTTTGCTCATGCATTTGTGTTGTCTTCTTTCTCTTCCTCTTTTTTTCCATTTTTCCTTAGTCTTTCCGAATTAAGCCACAATGTTGAATAAGTCAATGTCAGTCGCTTCAAGAACAAGAAGCAGGTGGCAGAAAGCGTTGTATGATGATAGCAACAAGTAGAGGAAGAAGACACTAGCGGTGGAGGAGGTGTGGTTAGTGGCAACAAATATGGCAACGTTGTAGTCTTCCATTAGTGATAACGTGTCTTTGGTTTTTTTTTAAAAAAGGTCACGGATCCCGACAACCAAAGCACGCCGCAAAAAAAGTTTCAAAAATCATATTAGTGCTGACAACGAGAACATCGACACCAAAAAAGCAAAACATCATTTTTTTATATTTGAATCTGTGTCGGCAACATGAACATCGACACCTATTAATATATATTTTAAATCCCAGAATATCAATATTTTTAAAATGTATTTGAAAAAAATACATACCCGTGTCGGCGAACACAATGCCGGCACAAAAAAATCATTTTTTTTATAGATTGAGCAATCATAGGGCAATCATTACTGGATGATGTAGGGTGATGCCAACGGTGAGATGGTCGACACCAACATGCACTGTAGAAAACATGTTATTTTCGTAAAAGATTTTGCACCTGAGTTTATTTTCGTAAAAAATCAATTTATTTGGGTTAGCTTTGAAAAAAAAGCCTACAAAATTGTCACTAAACTAGTAGAAAGTTTTCATTTATGCCATTGGACTATTAAAATTGTTGCTGTATGGTCTAGTGTCATGGGGCTAGACCTTTCATCTCACAATCCGTGCGGCCTTAGGCGATTTGCTCGTCCAAACTCGCCTAAGTTAGCCTTTAACTCGAATGAGGATTCCTTAAGAACTCCTCCAAGGCACCAATAAAAGAGCGAAAGTAAACTTATGTCAAAAGAAGCAAATAAAGAACAACAGAAAGAGCGCTCGCAAAGTGTTTGAGTAAATGCTCTCAGAACTCTATTACTCTTAAGAATTCTTAAATACAATGGATTAAGTGAGTACAAATGAGGGGGAGGCTCTCTATTTATACTTGATCTCCCCCAAAATCGATGGACATGATACATTTACATCGACGAACAAGATTAACCATATCCCCAAATTTAAGGGATTTACAAGATTTGCCTTATCAAATCCTACCTAATCTTTACAAGATATGATTCTCCGTATCTTTTAAGATTAGTTACCAAATCTGCTTAAGTTGCCATATCTTCGCTATTGGGCCAACCAGGCTTTAATCTGACAGGCTTCTGCAATAATTCCTTAAATCGGACCAGTTCTAGTAGGCCAAATGATCCCATCTAAGCAATAGACGTCCATCGGATGCATTTGGTGTGATGGTCATGGGATTTAAACTCTGACCCTTGACATTCTCCCCCACCCATTCTCGCAACGTCCTCGTTGCGACTCCTGAATGGCTCTGACTCGATTCACCTTGATCTCGTCTTGACGCCTTAGCTTTTCCCTTCCTTCAGGATTTTCACCTTGGCTTCTGTCGCCTTTTAACTCGAGTCGTACTGCTCGTTACATTTACTCTGGTCAACTGTCCCTCTTGCATCGCTTCTTTTCTCTTGAAGTCCGATGCCTCACCCACCTCTCCCATAGGTGGAAGCCTTGTCGATGACTCGGCCAACTCCGATGCTTCACTCGACTTGAGCCTCATTGGTCCCAGCTTCACTGTTTTCATTGCAACTTCTTCTTCTAAGTTCGATGACAAACTCACATCCGTCTTGGGTGGAAGCCCCTCCGACGACTCACTATGCTCGGGCGTTACCTTTACTTTGACTACGGCTTGCTTTGGATAGTTCCGTAACTCATGCAGACCACGGCACAAGAAGTACTTTACTCGCTTCTTTTTGCTCCTCTTTGCCCTCTTGGCTTCGACTTTTATCTTACTCAAACCAAGTTTATTGAGCTCCGTGTCTGCTCCATTGTTCCCTTCGATGACAGACTTCCTCGAAAACTTCTGTAACCTATGCGGACCATGACACAGGAAGCACTCAACTGGCTTCTTCTCGCTCTTGGCCTCCTTGGCTTCGACACCCATTGCCCTCAAACCAAGTCCCAAGGCCTTATCCACCAGCTTTTTCCTAAGCTCGAATTTTCTTGGACATTTCTTCAACATGTGTGGACCATTGCAGAGAAAGCATTTCAGTTTGTACCTTTTCCTCTTGGGTTTCTTCTTCCCAACTCGTGGTTTCCCATTACCACAATTGTCGCCGTTGCCATTGCCATTAACAATGTCTTCCTTGTGATTCCCTTCACGTACGCCCCTTTCCTCGGACTTGGAAGACCAAAGCTTGTCTTTCCCTAGACCAAGCTTAACCACAGATTCTGCTACCATCATGGCTATCGATAGCTTTTGGACACCTCTTTGTTTCATCTCCTATCTGACCCACAACTTCAATCCCTCTTGAAAAGTAAGTAATGCTTCTTTCTCGGTCACACTCGAAACTTGGAGCATGAGTTCCTTGAACTCACGAACATACTCCCCCACTGTGCCCCGTTGCGTTATCCCTTGCAACTTTGCCCGAGCTTCTTCCTCGGCAAACTCTGGGTAAAATTGTCCCTTCAACTCACATTGAAACTCTTGCCACGTCCCAATTTCACATTGCCTTTTATCTGTGGTCCTTCCTCGCCACTATAAAAGCACAATATCAGTAAGAAATAATGAAGTAGTATTTACCTTACCCGCATCATCCACGATGCCTTTGGCACGAAAGTAGTTTTCTATCCTCCACAAAAAATTGTCCACATCACATGCAGACATTGTCCCCACAAACTTTTTCGGCTTCGGGACATACTCATTACTGAGTGTTGTACTTGACACTCCTTCCCCCACCGCTGCTCGACACAAGGCCAACTCTCCCTTAAGCTCTTCTATTCTTATGCTCAAAGCTAGCGTCGTGGCCATTGTTTCCTCCTTCAAAGCCAGCATCATGGCCTTAAGAGCATCTTTCCTGACAGTTTATCTTTATGTGAATTAAACAACTCGTTTACCTTATCCTTGGTTGATTTAAGAGACATCTTCACATAGTCTCTGAACTGTTCCTCCCAGTTGTCTATGCGACCCTCGACCCCATCAAGTGCCTCCTTTACGCCCTCCATGGATTTCTTGAGTTTACCCACATGTTCCTCTACTGCCAACAACATCTTCCTCAAAGACTTTCTCGCCAACCTTTGTTCGAACCCTTCTTTCGACATATCAATAGTGCCTTCGAACCAATAGCTCGGATACCACTTGTCACGGGGCTAGACCTTTCGTCTCGCAATCCGTGCGGCCTTAGGCTATTTGCTCATCTAAACTCATCAAAGTCAGCTTTTAACTTGAATAAAGATTCCTTAAGAACTCCTCCAAGGCACCAACAAAAGAGCGGAAGCAAACTTATGCTAAAAGAAGCAAACAAAGAACAACAGAAAGAGCGCTCACAAAGTGTTTGAGTAAATGCTCTCAGAACTCTATTACTATTAAGAATTCTCAAATACAATGGATTGAGTGAGTACAAATAAGGGGGAGGCTCTATATTTATACTTGAGCTCCCCCAAAATCGACGGACACGATACATTTACATCGACGGACGAGATTAACCATATCCCCCAATTTAAGGGATTTACAAGATTTGCCTTATCAAATCCTATCTAATCTTTACAAGATATGATTCTCCCTATCTTTTAAGATTAGTTACCAAATCTGCTTAAGTTGCCATATCTTCGCTATCGGGCCAACCAGGCTTCTCCAACAGTTCCTTGAATCGGGCCAGTTCTCGCGGGCCAAATGATTCCTATCTAAGCAATAGACCTCCATCGGATGCATTTGGTGTGATGGATTTTGAACTCTGACTCGTGACATTAGTTCATTCACACCGCCTGTACCAATTGAAAGATCTCATTTCTTTTCTCTTCTACAGTTCAGGTTTGTAACATGCCAAACCCGACCCTGTAATAGGATTCGAGTATAGTGTGTCACTATATGAAAACAAACTAACTTTAAAATATTTCGGCAGAAGTTTTGAATAATTCTAACAAAGTTATAGATTTAAAATTATTTTAGCTGTTATTTTACTAAGGTGAAATAAGTATCATTAGTTCAAAAATAATACACAAGTCATATGGTGTTTAAGTTCAAATATGGTAACATTGTAAACAAATTGTATTAACTTAAACCAAATATTAGTACTTCATAAAATCTCATCAAAATAAAGTCTTAACAAAAAAGTTCTTTATACAATTCATTTTCAAAATACAGTTACGTGCCACCCCCATAAGACATGCATGATACAGACACAAAGCAGTCAGCTCATAATCGTAACAACACTTTGGCGTAGTCCTTGAACAAACTCTTCCTTCTATCAGCAATCCTGAAAAGGAAAAAGGAATAATAGAGTAAGTTCATTTGAACTTAGTGAGTTCCAAAGAAAAAAAATTTTATACAGTACATTACTTAGTAATTAACCAAACCTTCCTGAAGATCATACATGAACTACATAGAGTACATTCACTGGCATGTACAGAACACAGATAGACTCAACATGCCAGCTTACTTATCCTTTAGACGTATACTGTACGCCAACTTAACATAACTCAGCAAATCCATCTTCATGCCAGCCACATACCCAGAATACAGAATCAGAAGCATATCATTTAGACTTATTCACAATCATTCTCCCCCTTAACTCCTTATATCATTTCCATTCAGAATAGCATGTTTTATCATGGTTTGTCAATCTAATTTGCAATATATCTGCCCTACCGGAGGCTACACAAACATATCTCCACATCTCGTCACCACATATCAAATCATATCGTATCATACATATCAGAAGCAGATGGTAGTGACTTAAGCATGAAGAATGACACTTACTTCATTTTACAGACAGACTGTACTCAGACTGATAACTATAGATAACTGTTATCCACACAAACATCTTTCATTCATTATTCACTCACACACTTTTCATTCTTTACAGAGGAAGAATACTTCCTTATACGAAATATAAAATAAAGAAACTATAGTACATGGAAATAAGAAGGAACTCACTAAAAACTCTAACACAAGTCTATCAAGCAGGCAATTTTCCCTTATCACTTGGACCTTTGTTATCTTCTTGAGCAATACGCTGGTATTAACGTACGAGTTCGTTGAATACTGCAAACCTTACTTCAAAAGGGTTTTCTAAACTTAAGTTTTCAAAGAGTTTTCAAAGAAAAATCAAGAAAGAAGAAGAAAACATAAAAGTGTTCAGAAAGACCACGCTATCCTTGTATACTTAAGCTCGGAGACGATTATTAGTGGAAAATCAGATAATTTCACTAACTCTCTTGATTTCCGTGATTAAGTGCTCTTAACTTAATTTAAGTATTATAATCTATAATAGTCTAGTTTTGTTTTAACTAAGTCTCAACTTAACTAATTCAAATTACCATACTTAAATAATAAATAAATCTAAACAATTGTGAATTTACTGAGTTTGCCCAAAACATCTGAGTTGGCGAATACTTACAGAAAAGTCTGCCAAATCACAAAACACGCTAAAACAAAGAGTTCGTCAAATGACGCATCACACAGAATCCTATATTTAGTCAAAACAAACACTTTACTTACTCATATATATCCTTATTTTACCAATAACACACCAAACAATAATCAGATATAAAGACTTCGTCAGGCAAGTTGTTACAGTTTTTTTTCATGAAACAACTTTGAAAGTCACAAATTTGTGAACTAAATTCCAAACAACTTTCTTCTCCGGTCTCTAACATTGGCCATCAAATCGACCTGTATTTAAATTATGTTCTTCTACTCATTAATAGGTACTGATCCATCATATCGATCATCAAACTTTTAAAAAAAAAAACTTAGCAACCTAGTGACTTAAATAAAAACTCCCAAATAGTTTCGTGACTTCAATAAAATTTTTTGGAAAGTTCAATTATCATTTTGTAACTTTTTTGAAGTTAAGTGACTAAAACGTGAACTTACTTTTAGTTTAGTAACCTTGAGAGTAATTTACCCTAATAACTATTTTAATGTTGGTCGTAGGTATACTAAGGTTAAACTATGCCATAAGTCTTTGCACTCTTCATAATTCTAGAATTTTGTCTTTTTACTTTGATTTCTAGGAATTTGGTCCCTCTACTTTTCATTTAACGACCCAATTTCTGTTTTACATTAGAATCCATCGTCTAGGTCGAGTGTAGGGTGTCACATTTCATATTTCAAAGTTCGAGTCTAACTGTTAATACTAAATAATTTTATTAACTCAGGTTCATTGCAACATCATTTTTTTTAGTTATATAACTATCAAGTGAGCATTTTTTTAATTTCAAAATGTTACACCAACAAATGTAACCATGTTAATAATTGAACTTGATTTTTGAAAACTGAAAAATAAAATAACGAAATTCCCAAAAATAAAAGTATAAAACTAAAATTTAAAATTTATAAAAAAATACAAAAAAACTTATAACACTAATAAATCACTTTTTTAATCCCTTTTATATATTTAATTTTTACCCTACAAGTACCATCTCAACTCTTCTCGTAATAGCATTGACCTTTTATATACATATTTATTTTTAGTGAAATCCACAACCATGTTATGATAGTGAAAATGAAATTTTAGTATCAACATAAGTAAATATCATGTATTGATATTAACTATTAAGTGTGTTTGAATTCACGTACTCTTAAATATTGTAAAAGTAATTGTATTAATTGATTCAAGACTCTACTAGTGTGAGCAACAAATATTATTTAACAACCTAATAAATTTGATGAAAGGGGTGAATTGTTTGATTATGAAAGTTGGCTAAACGTAAAGAAAAATAACGTTTAAGCAACACAAAAGGAATCAGATTCCAGATAACAAATTGAAAATGAAGTTATGAACTAAGGCTTTAGAGTGGTCAAAAAGCAACCACCGTTTAACCTATTCCTATAAGCCAAGAAAAGTTATGTTAACATAAAGGTTAAGAATCTTTCTCTTTATACCTTTATTTATAAAACACTTAAGCACAGATTTATCATATACCAACTCTAATAAACCTTTCCCAAATTTTCCTTGTTTTGCACAGAAAGAGAGCTTACAATCAGACTTAACATTCAAATTCAGAAATTGGGTTTTTTTTTTTTTTGGTGATGGAAAGTTCATCATCAAGAGCTGAAGTAATAAAGCCAATGCTTCTTAAAGCTGGCATTCCCTTGGCACTCTCTGTTGCAGGTTTTATCTATGCCAGGATCATTGCCAAAAGAAGAATAAACCTACAAGTTTCTTCAATGGAAACCCAGGTAAGTCCCCTGGAAACTGATCCTCAACAGTTTAGATCAAGTGAAGCTATACTTTATCCTACATCTTCTACAAGTGGAGATAATGGAAAAAATATTTGTACAAGTACTAACTTTACAAGCATGATTACAAGTTCTGAAATTCAGAACAGAATTGCTTATGAAGAAGAGATTTTAGGCCTAAGATCCCGAGTCGAAGAGCTTCAAAAGAGAGAATGGGAATTAGAAAGGAAGTTTCTTCGTTTCGTCGATCTTAAAGAACAAGAATCTGTGCTTATGGAGCTTAGGAACATGTTGTTGATGGAGAGTTTGTGTGTTGAGTTCATGGATAGAGAAATTTCATCCATGGAGGCCGAGAACAAAAGGGTCGAAAACATAGTTATGGAATTTGTAAGAGTTGTGGAGCAGATTGAGCATTGGAAATCACAGAATGGGTTGCTTGAGAGAAAAGTAAAGAGGCTTTTGAGAAAAACAAAAGGCCTAGACAAACTCATAGGAGAAAAAGATTTGAAGATTCAAGCTAAAGATGCAGAAATTAGAAGAAATGGTGAAGAGCTACGAGGAAGAAGCAATGTTATCAAGAAACTAGACGATGAAATGAGGGACCTCAAATGCTTGACTCTTCAATTGCAGGATCAGAAAGATGAGCTTTCAAAGAAGTTGGAATTAGCAGAGGTTTCACATTCATCAATCTCAAAGGTTTGTAAATTTTAATTTTAGGAACATACTTTTTGTACTATGCTAATCCGACTCCTCATTTAAGTACGCATATCCTCTAACTGTGACCCAACTTGTGTGTTTTCAGAGTGCAGAAGAGGGGATAAGCAGGGAGGAATACACGCAACTTGCCAATGAATATGAACAAGTTCAAAAGGAAAGAAGTGATGAATTAACGGAGCTTACTTACTTAAGATGGTGCAATGCATGCTTGAGATACGAGCTGAAGCGATATCAACTGCTGCAAGAGTATATCCAAGGGAGCAAGGATCAGCTGGAACAAGACTTTGAAGAAGGTGGAGCAAGTGTAGGATTTAGAATAGAAGCGCAGCTAGGCAGTCCAAAAATGGTGGAGCCTCGCTTTGGTGTTGCAAAAGGTTGCGAAGTTAGCTCCAAAAGACAGAAATTGCTTAAAAAATTCAAGAAATTGGTGGATGGAAAAGGCAAGCATGAAAGGAAGTGCTTTGGCCGACATTCAGTTTGTGATGAAAGGCAAGATCAGGAACATGTCGTTCATGCAAGGAATTCATGTTCTAGTATTTAACAATTTCAGGTTTATCACTGAATAACGCTAACTTGGAGACTTATAAAATCCATGTCAATGAGAAACCTGCAGTCAGAAGTAAAAACAACAACAGGAGCAGCTTGGGGAAAATATGTAGAATAAATGGTAATGACACAGTTTAAAAGTTACCCCCCATAAGTGTTTCTTTTAAAAGTCCATTGATAGACTCAGATCCAAATGGCTAAAATTGGATCATATATGTTGCCCAAATTTGGGTTTAATCTAAGGGGCTTTATCCAATATGAATGAAGGAAAGCCATCGTTGCCCATTTTCCTAGCTGTGTCATAAATCAATCTAAAATATGTTCATGCCCCCACCCATGTACCTATGGATGTCAACATTCCAACCACTCAAAACCGGTTAGTTGGTGGATATGATATTTCTTTTATTAATATCATTATATTTTCAATCTCTTTCCTAAATTCCAACAACGTTTTAATTCTGTCTTTTGAGTTTTTTTTTTATTACATAAAGATGAGAAACAATTTAAAATTATATATATTTATCTAACATGTAAGGGATAACTAACTTGCCTTAAAATTTTAATTTTCAAACACACTCATTCATATTCAATTAAAATCTTGAAAAGAAAACATAAAATTTATCTAGAGTTTATTGGAAAAGAATCATAACCAACTAAATCTAAGTTCTACAAATATATAATTTTATTGTTATACTACATTTATTTATTTTGATATCTTTTCGTCCAACTCATAATCCTTCCTTCCAATAATTTACTTTATCACTTCACTCAATCCTTAATTATTTTTAATTAAATTATTATTTTTCCTTGATATTTGTATAAACAAAATTCTAATTTTTTATTTTTTTATTTCAACTTTATTGATTCGAGAAACATAAAAGCATCAATATCATAAGCACATGATTCTGACACTGCTCATACTGAATGCTTTGGGATTGTTTATTTAATTACTTAGTTTGATTTGATTAAATTTTCTCGGAAAATTCATTGTTATTAGTCATCGTTTTATATTTTAATAAAAATCAAGAGCGATTGTAAAATGCTAAGGACGATGAAAAGCAAGCATCATATGAATGTGTTTCCAATAATGTAGTATTATTTCAATAATTAAGTATCATCTTAATAATTTGCAAAAGAGGAGCACAAGTAGTGGCTATGCACAACTCCAACAAAGAGGTGGGTTTGCTTCATGGCAATACGGCTAACACTGAGGATACTTGTTTGTTGGGCGGACACAAGAATGCAAATCAGAATATTATTTGGAATTATTGCTTTATGCAAGTTCTGCTTGGAGACAATGGCACCATCATTCTGGACTGACCTATCGGATATGGCATCCATACCACCAACCTTTTACTTTCACTGTCTCATGTTGTTTTAAAAGAAAGGAAGCAAACTTTATTTTATGCTCAACCCAAGTTATAGTTGATAAAAATTGCAATGTAAAATATGTCATGATTATAGAATAGTTTCATGTGTGATATTGATTCACAACAAAATTTATTGCTTATCATCTACACTCTTTCTGCATTTAAATTTTAGTTTTTCTTTTTATTTTTCATATTTAAATTTATTATAATATTATTTTTTTATTAAGGGAGGTATTTTTACACTACAACAAAATAGATATATAGCGGTAACAATAGTAGCTACCACCAGTTTTTAGCTTTTGCCACCTACGTATTTGATTCAATTTGAACCTACCTTTTTAATATATATATTTTATTTATAATAAATTTAAAAATATATTAAAATATAAAATGATGAAGAAATTAGTTTTAATAGTAAAACAATTAAACAATTTGAAATTAATTTTTTACATTAAATTTAAAATTAATAGTTAACTAATACTTTTTAATACATTGAGATCAAAATTAATTTTATTTATTGGTGTACCATATACAAATTAAATCAAACTCTAATCTCATTTTTCAAAATAATTTTTATTTTTATTTTGGGAAGTTAATTTTAGTATATTTATATTAATTATCAAGCTATAAATATGTATTTTTTTCTTTTCTTTTACTTTTATTCAAACTCGAATAAGTGAGACATTTTTCATATATAAATATTTTATTATATGAAAATTAATTAAATAAAAATTTAATAATATTTAGTTTGATAAATTAAAAATTAAGTACTAAAAATCAACCGTTGAAAATTTAATTATTGAATTTAATTTATAAAATTTATTTTATTTAATAGAACTGGACGGAACGGTTGAATTGATCGTACTAGTCAAACCGATCAAACTGGTTGGACCAACAAACTAGTGGCCTAATTAGTTCGACCACCAATTCGGTTCTAAAAATCAAATCTGACTTGCTAGTCAAACCGATTGCACTAAGCATAAGTGGACTTACTTAAGTATAAATTAAAAGTCAAGGGTTTAAAATTAAAATTGTGGAAATTATGGTATAAATTAAAATTTTGAATATTTATACTATATTAAATTAAATGCATGAAGCTTCACCATTGTTTTCAAAATCGGACCGACCGGTCAAACTGATTGGATCAAGAATCGACTGGTGTACCAGTCCAGAATAAGGGGTTAGATTGGGTGGCTCATGAATTGGTTGAATCGGTCAGATTGATCGAACCAATGATTGAATCAGTTTTATCTATTTTTAAATATTTTTAATAATTTATTCAATCAAACCAATTAGATTAATCGAACTGGTTGAATTGGGAACCGATGCTTTGACAGGTCCGTCTACCGGTCCAATTCTAAAAATTTTGAGCTTTGTTGATAATATATCATAGGTAAGTTTGTAAGGTAAAGAGAATTTTGAAAAGAATTGAATATATCAATTATTGAAAGAGAAAATGGCTTTTTATACCCGTACATCACAGTTGAAAATAGAAAGAAAAGGAGCCCATGACTCAACAACTTTGAATAAATTAAACAAATAATATCCCTAAAGAAACATGATTTATTATCCAAACAACCTAAAACAAATTATCAAATCTTAACAAAGGTAAATATTTATTATTTGGATTTTGAAGAAAATGTGAAAAAGAAACGACAAAAAATTCTCATGTTTTATTAATCAATCTTAAATTTTAAAATTTCCAAAATTTAAAATAAATTTTAAATTTTAAAATTTAACTCTTATTAAATTGGACTTAAATTTTATTTATTATTCAACTAAAGAAATTCCAAATTCCAAATTTCAAATTCAAATTCAAATATATATATATTACTTTTTCAAAACAGTCCATAAAGAAATTTTAGAAATTGTTGTATGACTTAAATAATGATTAATGTTGGGAATAGTTTGATATTAGGGTGTAATTATCAATAGCAAATGATGCAATAAAAATCAGCTTTAATTATTGAACGATAGATTAGTTGGAGTGTTGATAATAAGATATCATTTTCCCATAATAGGTTGATTAGGTGACACGTCATATGCATGGAGATGTTAAAAGGTTCTTTCATCCATTAAGGACTCAAAAGGAAATGTAAGAAGTCTATCTTTGTAAATCTATATGTATGATATAACATTAGCTTCTTCTTTTTAGCCATTAGGGTTATAACCGTCATTTTAATTTAATCTTATAATTTCATTTTAAATTTTTTAAAGGAAGTAAATGAGTTAGTGTAGTCTTTAAAATAGATATAATTTATTAAAAAATAATCAATTTCATTTTACTTAATTTTAAATGTATTGTTTTCGTTATGAATTTCAATATTTCCAATTAAATGTTGGTTACTCATATTTTTCTTGATTATTTCTTTCATGATTATTGTACCCATAACTCTTTACTTTGGAACAATAACATTGATTTTCAAGTTCGGAATGATCATAGTTTTTTTCTCAAAATTTGAGGTCAAAGATTATGATAAAAGCGAGAGTTGAATGCTTTAATTGTATCCATATAGATATTGATGACTAGCTACATCATGAATGGTGGAGTCTCTCGTAGTGAGTAACAATTATTCTTGAGGATAGGAAGGATCTTGATAATGAGAGATGTCATCCATCAATTGCTTCTTTTTCTATCAATTTGACTTTGTTTTCCTCTTCGATGAGGCCATAAATTTTAGATAAATGTGGAGTTTGATCAATACATTATTAAAAATTGAATATATATTGATTCAATGCAATTTATTTGTTTATTCTAAAAGTTAAAATAACATAAAATAAAAATAAATAAATTATTCAAAAAAAAATATAGAGACTAATTGTATAATTTAACCTAAAATTTTGACATGAAATGATGATTTAACGTGCCACGTCAGCTTACTGTTACACCGTTAACGACAATTAACGGTTCAGTGATTAAAATGTTACAACATGTTAACGTAAGTGACTAAAATATAACCTGAGGTAAACAAAAGTGACTATTTTAATAGTTTAGCCTTAAGTTAATTGCCTATTTCTATGGCATATGTTACCTTTTTATATTTTCAATTTAATATTTAAATTATTTTGTTTATTTTAGATATTTCCATTCAAACTACCTACATGTTTGATAGTTCCTATTATAATTAAAAGAAAATAATCTTAATATATATGTATACTTTATATTTTATTTGGTAACTTTACTAATTAATAAAAAATAAATTATTTATAGATTCGTATATCAAATTACTTAAAATCAAAATTTACTGTCTACATAAAATTTTTTATTTGGAAACAAGATTGAATTATAAATTTTTGAATTCTACTAAATTGAATTAAACTTTAGGGATTTTTCTAATATAAATTTTTGAATTGTACTAAATTGAATTTTTAACTTTAGGGATTTTTCTAATATAGAATTAGTTAATAAATAAGACAGTGTATAATTGAAGTTTAATTTATTAAACTTAAGGTTGTCAATTGAATTCACTTTTACCGATTAAGGTGATTTTATGTTGGTTCAACTTTTTTTAATAATTTGATTAAATATCCAATTTTTAAATAAGTTAATTAAAATAAAATAAATTTGAAAATAATTCACATATATAAAAGTAAAAATATCATAAAGGTCTATGGATTAAGAGTTAAATTATATTTTATCTTTTCTATTAAAAATAAATAAATTAGTCTCTGCACATTAAATTAAAGAATAAATTCATATTTTTCATTAAAAATTTATTCATTTATATTGTTAAAACTAACAAACATAATAGAATAACTGATAATAACATATGATTTATCATTGTACCTCATGTTGATATTTAAGAAATAAATAAAATTTTAACAAAACGATAAATTTTCTCTTCAATCTAATATTCATAAACCAGAAAAAATAATGTAGAATCCAGTTTTTACTACGAGAGTTTCATAATATTTTTAGTTAGCGGAAGTGAACTTTCAATTAAAATAAATTAAGATAAAAAGTGACTTTTAAACATTGAAAAAAGCTGCTGTACTATTGTCACCAATGGTGGCATGGGAAAATCACTAAATCTTGTTAGGTATAAAGACAATAGACACGGTTATTAGTACTTTTTGAAACTCAAGTTGAAAGACATGAATGGAAGTCCCTTTTTGAGGGGTTATTTTACAATATGCCAAAATTTTGTACTTTTACATATTTGTTGGTGGTCCATCAAAATTAAGCACCCAATTTTATCATATTCACTTCATTTTCATGCTCATTGTAAATCGCATAAGAAAGCATAATTATCGGTATGGTTGTCATAAAAAAAGAAAAAGAAATATAACATGTGAAGCATATACATGAATTACTTCAGTTAACTCAGTCCTTTGTTTGTGTTTATTTGATAACAAGCTGAAAAGCCCCTTCAATTTGCTTTGTTTTAAGGATGGGACAATATCGCTTTTAGGAGGACCACAATTGGGTTATCATTTTCACTGAGAAATAGACGCATTGGTACAAAACTCAACTTGGAAATGGGCAGTTTTCCAATACTAGGAATGGAGAAATGAACATAAGACAAATTATGGTCCTCTAAGTTATCACTTTTTTTTTTATACTTTGTAAACATTTGTACACACAGAGAGAGAGAGAGCGATTCCTCTCTATTTTTTATTTTTTATTTTGTTATGTATGAAAAGCAAATTCAGGTAAAGTAAAATAAAAAGAGGATTAATTTATTCATTTTCATAAAATAAAAGGATGAAATTAGGAATGTTTAATCTATAATGGGAATAATATGAAGTTTCATAACATGGTTGTAATTTGTCACTGAAAATGAAAATTTCAATTGAATAGGGAGATTAGTGGGGTTATGGAATTGAAATGTCAAAATCAAAGGTAGGTCGAAGGTCATGAGGTTATACAAATTTGACAATAATCTTTTGCTTTATTAGCATTTACATTTTCAGTTTCAAAATAAAATTGAATCAATAAGTGGCATGTGGGTTCATATGATATGCTGGGCAACTCATAGTTTAATTATTATTATTATTTGATTTAACTCTAGATTCTGATGGTAACATGGAATATTTTATGATTGGATGATAATCAATGATAACATGCAAATTAAAATTATGGTTTACATTAATTAATTCATGATTTTACAACTAAAAAGAGCTTCCCATGATTCACATTCCCTTTGCCAGCCTTGGTTCCTACACAAACCCATCCCACTCTTTCTTCTGTATTAAAATAAAATCGAAAATTCTCATGCTTTGGCCAATTCCACTTTTTGCCCTAAATTCTCCACCAAAGTTGAACCTTATACAATTCACTATCATATGCATGTAATTAGTGCTAGCTATGCTATGATGTCAATTTTCCTTTTTCTGCTTTCTTTTAATAATTACTAAAAATATCCTTCAAAATAGTTACTAAAATTATTAAAAGATGCACGTGGAAAGTTTAAGTTAATAATATTTTATAAATTATTAAGGATTAAATTTTCTTTTACAAAACGTAATGAAATTAAAATTCAAAATATATTCAAATTTAAATAAAATTCACACATATTCGCAAAAGAGAATTTGAACACAAAATATGAACATTCATGTTAACCTTCATTTCAGCCAAATAATCTGCTTTTATTATTTTACTAAAAGGTTAAAACATTAATTTTATTTATATTTTTACCAAAGTAATGCGGATTAATTATATACACAATATCTTTAAGACCAAGAGTGCTCTCTAAAAGAGTCCTAGTGAAAACAGTCTACTACTGTGGCTTGGGATGGAAGAGAGTGGTGGATTGGAGAGGGAGAGCAATGAGGAGATCTCATTGTTAGCAGAAGAACTCATTCAATTATCAATCAAAAGATCAACGGTGGTGCCGAGTGTAAAGCCGACTTTGATATGCACGGTTTGGACGAAGAAATCCTTTAATTCAGAGAGTTTTAGGGCACAATTAAAAAGTATATGGAAGACCAAGAAGAAGTTTGATATACAGGTTGCTGGGCAAAATCTGTTCTTAATCACCTTTGATTTAGAGGAAGATCTGGAGTTAATCACGAAAGGGCGACCCTGGCTTTTTCATAAGTATCTTATTCTTTTTGATAGATTATTGAATCCAATAGAACGGGACCAGATTAGGCTTATTTCATCGCCTTTTTGGATTAAGATTGGACCATGTCCACCAGAGTATGATAAGAAAGATTTGTTGCATGCTATTGAGAGTACATTTGGGGGGTGTTCTTAGATCTGAGATTAATGATGATGTTTGCAGACTTAGGGTTAATTTGGATGTTAAAAAACCTCTTAGAAGAGGTATTTTTGTTTCCATCGAAAATAATATCAAGTCATGGATTCCTTTTAAATTTTAAAAACTCCCAATTTTTTACTTTGGATGTGGGAGACTGGATCACGGCATCAATGACTGCTTGATGATAAACCCTGTAGAAAAAGGAAAAGTCAGAAAAGATCCTCCTTATACAATAGCTTTAAAAGCTGAATCAAAAGTGGTTGGAAAGGAGAGTCTCAAGTTTAAGTCTTTTGCTAAGAAGTTGAGCTTACAGCGTACTTATATTGGGAATTCAACAGAGCAAAATGGGAAAGAGGAAGATGCTGCTTCAATTGTTACGAAGGGTGTTTTATTAGGGGGAAAGATTCTTGCTAGTTGGGAAGAGGGATTGAAGGAGCAGGTGGATAGTAGAGAGGAGGTGGAGTTAGGTACGACGGAGGGGAATAACAATAAAAGGGAGAGCAGTCCGACAGAATTAAAGAAGCTCACTTGGAAAAGGACAATGTCAACGAATAATTTAGATCATCGAAAGTTCGCAAATGCTGGAGTCAAAAGGAAAGGTTTAGAAGAAGAGACTGCAAGGAAAACATGGATGTGAAAAGAGCAGATGGAGCGAAAAAATTGAAAAAGGGTGAGCTAAGAACGAGACCTGTTGAGAGTGTAGAAAGTATGTGTGTTGATGGGAATTAGAATTTTGCTACAATTTAAGATCGGTGGCTAACAACATGTCAGCTGACCGAAAATAATGAAAAGCTTGAGCTGAAATGTTCGTGGGTTGGGGAGTCCACAGGCAGTGAGGAGGTTGCGTCATTTAATTAAGCAACAAAATCCCCAAATGGTCTTCTTAATGGAGACAAAGCTAGATAAAAAGCAAATGGAAAAGGTTAGGAGGAGTTGTGGTTTACTCAACGGTATTGAGGTGGAGGCTGAAGGGACTCGTGGAGGGATATGCCTAGGTTGGAAAGACGACATTGAGGTCACTTTGAGAAGCTTCTCCAAATGGCATGTAGATGTATTAGACGGTAATCAGGAGGAATGGCGATTTACAGGCTTGTATGGCTCACCATATCTACGAGATCAAAATTTGGTGTGGAATTTGCTTAGAAGGTTAAGCCAAGAAGGTAATTATTCGTGGCTGGTAGTTGGAGATTTCAATGAGAGTATGTATTCATTTGAAAAAAAGGGGGGCTTCCGAGGGATTAAAAGAGAATGGAGGTCTTCAGAGATACGTTAGAAGATTGTAATTTGATGGACATTGGGTATTCAGGAGTTTGGTATACATGGGAAAGGGGGAATCTTTCAGAGACAACTATCCGAGAAAGATTAGATAGAGGGGTGGCAAACGATAAATGGATGAACCTGTTTCCTTTGGGTAGCATTCACCACCTCCCCTATTCAACATCTAATCATTGTTCTTTACTTATAAATACCGATAAAGTGAGTAGACTTTCAAGAGATAGAAATTTTCACTTTGAAGTATGGTGGACTATGGAGGAATCTTTTGAGGCGACCCTTAAAGAAATTTGGGAGTCATCATCTGAACTGTTGATGGATAAATTGAAAAATCTGCATATTGGCTTATCAAAATGGGCAAATACAATCAAGGGTAAAAAGGGAGAACTACGACAGAGACTTACAAAAGAAATTGAAATGTTGATGAAGGAAGATAGAGATGATGAGACTTTGTCAAAGATCATTAATACGAAAATCCATATTAACATGGAGATTGAAAAAGATGAAGCGTATTAGGAACAAAGAGCCAGAGTAAATTGGCTCCGATTTGAGGATAGAAATACGGCCTACTTCCATAATTGTGCAACAGCCCAAAGACGAGCGAATTCTATTTCCAAACTGATATTGGATAATGACAAGGAAATCAATGATGAGTCAGGCATACAAGAGGAAGCCAAGCTCTATTTTGAAAACTTGTTTACTTCGAAAGGGGTTGTTAACCCAAGGGAAGTCTTAGAAGGGATTGAAGGGAGCATTTCAAATGAGGCAAATGAGGGACTCCAAGCCCCATTTAGCGAAGAAGAAGTTAGAATGGCATTGAAAGGGATAGGGCCCACAAAGGCGCCAGGTCCAGACGGATATCCAACTATTTTTTTCCAAAAGTATTGGCATATTGTGGGAAAAGAGGTTCTAGGGTATTGTTTAGGAGTGCTAAACAAAAGAAAAGAAGTTGATTCAGCCAATACGACTAACATTGTGCTCATCACTAAAGTTCAAAAACCCACCTCTCTTGTTAACTTCAGACCGATCAGCCTTTGCACTGTTTTGTACAAGCTAGTAGCAAAAACGATAGCTAATAAAATGCAGAACGTAATGGGTACTTGTATTGACCAGGTTCAAAGTGCTTTTGTACCAGGCAGATTGATATCAGATAATATACTTCTTTCTTATGAAATTTTACACACTTTCAGGCAAAAGCGAACAAGGAAGAAGGGGTATATGGTGGTAAAGCTAGACATGAGTAAAGCGTATGATAGGGTGGAGTGGGACTTTATCAAAGAAGTGATAAATAAAATAGGGTTTGCAAGAAATTAGATTGAATTGATAATGAAGTGTATTACTAGTGTCTCTTATACAGTGATATCAATGGCAGTAGAGGCAGAACTTTTAAACCATCTAGGGGATTAAGGCAAGGTGACCCGCTCAGTCCTTTTCTGTTTCTTATTTGCAGTAAGGGACTTTCAGCCTTAATGCAGACAATGAAGAAGAATAGGTTAATTAGAGGGGTGAAGGCAAGCAAGAAAGGGCCAAAAATTTCTCATCTATTATTTGTCGATGATTGTATGATGTTCGGTGAAGCAACAGAAAAAAGGGCAAGGGTTCTCAAAGATATATTGAAGGTTTATAAAAGCTGTTCAGAGTAGTGTGTTAACTTTGGTAAATCCACAATTTTTTACAGCACAAATACAAATGAGGAATCAAAAGCAGCAGTTTTGAGACTACTGGGAGTAAGGAGCTCGTCAAGCCTAGAGAAGTATTTGGGCCTGCCTAATATGGTGGGTAGACGAAAAAAGGAAGCTTTTCAAAATCTGGTTGACGGAATCTCTTCGCGTATAGAGGGCTGGAGTTTCATACTATTATCTCAAGGGGAGAAAGAAGTCTTCATCAAATCAATACTTCAGGCAATTCCTACTTTTGCTATGTCTTGCTTTCTTTTTTCTATAGCCTTATGTGAAAGGATAGAAAGTATTCTTGCAAGATTTTGGTGGCAGAAGGGACCTGGTAAAAGGGGTATTCACTGGTGTCAATGGAGGTTATTGTGCAGATCCAAAGAAGAAGTGGGATTAGGCTTTCGAAGGATGACCCAATTTAATATTTCCTTTTTAGCAAAACAAGGGTGGAGATTATTAAATTTCCCGAATTCACTAGTAGCACGAGTTTTCAAAGCCAAATATTTTCCAGAAAATAATTTTTTACAATCGAGTCTGGGGAGTTCGTATTCGTATATATGACGCAATATTTGGGCAACCAAGGATACATTAGAGAAAGGGCTGATGTAGAAGGTTGGCACAGGTATGAATATTTCAATTAGTCAAGATATTTGGATTCCAGATTCTGTTAATGGCAGATTATTGTCCAGAGTTGGTAATTTGCAATGCGATAAAGTAGCAGGCCTTATTAGCAGTAATGAAAGAGAATGGAATAAGGAACTGATTATCAATACCTTTCCAGAAGATATCGCAGATTTGATCCTTCGAATACCTTTGTCAATGGAACCCCATGAAGACTTTCTGGCTTGAAGTGGCGAACCGACGGGTGTTTTCTTAGTAAGAAGTTCCTATAAACTATTACAGAGCTTGGATCCTATAGCTTATGCTTTACATAATATCTATAGGGATTTTTATAGGAAATTATGGCGAACTGAAATACCCACAAAAATAAAAATTTTCATCTAGAAAATCTCGTGGAATTACATTGCTAATAAGGTGAACATGTATAATCGGCTACTAGTGAACAGCAGGTTATGTCCTCGGTGTGGTGGCGATGAAGAGACGCTGAACCACCTCTTTCGTGAATGCCCTGTTTCAGTAGAGGTATGGAGGGTGTTATCAGAGTTGGACTTAACAGGTTTTACAAATGCCGAGTTTAACGATTGGCTTACCATGGCAGTGGCTTCTCTGTCACTGGAGAAATGTAAAATTTTCTGTATAGCTTTTGAAGTATTTGGGGCGATAGAAACTCCCGTATCCATGACAAATCAAACAGATCAAGCCAAGAGGTCGTCAGATTTATTCATAGTTATATTCAAGATCTGGAAGGAGTTAGAACAAATATCTCCAAAAACTCAAGTGTGAACAGTAAATGGAGAAACCCACCTGGTAGCAGAATCAAGATTAACTTTGATGGGGCTTTTGATGAGAGAAGTAAGGTCTCAGCGTCTGAAGTGGTAGTTTGTGATAGCAGGAGAAATATTCTCCTTTCAAGTGCAGACATCCACAGAGGGGTCCATACAGCTTGCGGTTGAAGCACTTACTTGTAGGCGAGCGACCCAAATAGTACTCAACATGAAAGAAGAAGGCATTATCATCGAAGGGGACTTATTAACAGTTATAAAAAAATGTCAAAACACAGATTAGGATAAATCGCAGATAAGCCCATACATATACGATATTCATAGCATGAAATCCAGAAACAGAAGTTTGAAATATGAATTTACCCCAAGATTAGCAAACAATTTAGTGCATGTCTTAACAGTGGAATCACTGAGAAGAAAAGAGGGGTTTTACATGTTTCATAAGGTTCCAGACTTTGCAGAAGCCCAGGCCAGGAGTGATAGCGAGAGAGAGCCAGATTGAGAAATAGGAGAGCAAAGGCAACAGAGGAAGGTTTTTCAAACGGTCACAGCGAAGAGTAATGAAGAAGCATTATAGCCTTTCTCGGAAATGGAAGTCGCCATTAATGCTGAAACGACAGAAATGAATGGTCTGACAAGGCGATAAGATTTTGATTGGGCAAGATGGACGGTTGGTTTTTAATTTAATTTTCAGTTTCTTTATTTATTTGTTTATTAGGTTATTTTTGTCTTCTGGAATTTTCTTTAGTTGAGACACTATCGGGCCAAGTTTTTTTTTTTTTTTTGTATTTCATTCCCTTTTAATGAAAGCCCAATTTGATTTTATTCAAAAAAAAAATTATATACACAATATTTATGTTAATATTTTTATTTTTTTTAATTATAAGAGAAGGGTAAAGTCTTAACAGCAATACGACTAACGCAACTCGAACCTAGATCATATCTGGGACAGTGAACACCCTAACACTGGTTCAATATTTTCAAATTTTGCTTCATCTTTTAATAGAAAAAAAATTTAATCGATCAACTTTTTCAAATCAAATCATTGTTTTGTCTATAGCTGGATCGACTTTTGAATTGGTTGCTAATCGCAGCTTTCTTCAACAATATTCTTTAATTTTACTTTTGTTTTTAATTTCAATTCAAATTATCACGGTTTTTATCCACACTTTTTTTTTTGGTTTTATTTTGTCTATTCTGTTTTTTCCTAAAAGCAATGATAATTTTAATTTTAGTTTTAGTTTTTAATTTCTAGTCATGTTCTAGTGTATATATAAGTTTTATCAAGGGTGCCGCTATATCTATTGGGAACCATTTTCAAAGGGCTTTATCATGATAGACTAGTATGTTGATGGTGTTTGTAAAATTTGAATCTCAAATGATGAGGAGAATGATAAACTCTTAGACTTAGCCTTTTGTACATTACAAATGTGATTACTAATGTGATGGGTCTATTAGGGCTCTTAGAGATAGTTTCTTGGTTAACCGAAGTTCATCTTGAGTTTAGCATGATGATAGTGAGACAAGAATGTAATTTTCAGCATTTTGATTATGATGATAAATTGTTTCTAAATTATTTCAGTGTTGAGGTTGTTGCAGATTTGAGTTGAAATTATTATATGAATATGATATTTGTGTATTAATTTATAATATTTTATTTATCGTTTATATTATATGCATATATTTATATTCTTATAAATCATGATTTCTATCACAAATACGTGTTACTAGCTTCGAAAGATTATATAATATAATTACCTTTGGAGAGGAATTTAGTATAGCGAGTCACATTGAAAATTGCCATCTTCAAAACATGTGCATCAAGAAAAGCATTTGTTGAGAAAGTCCTTAAGATATGGTGTTTGATGTGTTGGAAAAAACCTTTTTTTTTCTTTCTCTTCTTAATAACTTGTTTGTTTAAGCTTTGGGTGACATTTTACCACATAATTCGCATCCGTTCAATTTTCCATCAAAATCCCTACCTACTTTTCTCAAGAATATACATATACACATATAACATTAGAATTAATCACATCCATACTAATTGAATCTTAAATTAGTTGATATCGACATTATTATCAATGCAGTAGAATATAAATTTGATCACACTGAAACACATTTTTTTATCTCAAAAGCCAATTACATATTTTCATGTCTCATTTTTTCTAAAAAATAATTTGGTTAAAATATGCATCAAATCTCTTTACCATTCATAAACTTGAAATTTAACAAGAAATTTAATTTCTATATTTTAAAAATTTAAAATACAAATTCAATTGTTAATACTGTAATTTTTTTTGTTATATAGCCATCATACAGTATTTTTTATTTCAAAATATCATACTAACAATTTAAAAGAAAAATTTTAATGATATTAACAATTGAATATGAGTTTTAAATTTTGAAAGGTATAAAAATAAAATAAAGTAAAGTTATTGGAACTTGAAACATGTTTTAACCAATTATTTTAACTACCTATCATTCTTTTATTTTTTTTTGTAAAATTTGGATTAGATAATTTATTTTATACAAACTAAAATTTTGTATAACAATGATGTAAATGAAACGATTTTTTCCTTAAAATCTTTTGAGCATTCAACATATTGACATTTTGAATAAATGAAAATTAGGATATTTCTTTTCAAATAAAAAATCGATATATTGTTTTTCTAAAATGAAAAGTAGGTAATTTTTTTAAAAATAATACTTTATTATTTTCATTTCAATTTTGTCTTTGTTTAAAATTTTACTTCAACTTTTTGTCAACACTAAATTTAATATTCACTTAAATAAAATGAACTATAATAATTAGATTATGACACATAGGTGAAAAACAAAATTTATTTAAGAAAATAATGAAGTTTTGGTTGAAGTGTAACTTAAATCCACATACTTGAATATTATTTTGAATATTTATAGATTTTATATAAAAATAAGAAAAGGCAAAAACATCTATATTTATTAATTTTTAAAATTTATTTATTAATTTTTTTGGTGATAAACAAATAACAAAGTTACATCAAATTAAATTATTCGAAAGTATCACTAGCTTTATCTTGTTGTAAAACTTCCAAGACTTCATTAGGGGCGTCATCATAAACCTGCAAGCCTGCCTTCCATTCTAAAGTCAGCTTAGTCAAACAATCAATAAATTGATTAACCTCCCTAGGAATATACCTAATCCACCACTATCCTTCAGTTCTCATAATCTGTTAGACCCTCCTGAGTACTGTGATTCTTGAATCTACCATCATACTACCATGTAAGGCTTTGACCACCTCCAGATTATTGGTCTGAATCGTAACTCTTTTAGATACTTTTCTAAGCAAAATAAGTATACCATAAAAAATACCCCATACTTCAACCTCAAAAAACTATGCATTTTCCCGGGTAGTGATTATACCCCAAGATCCAATTCTCATTCTAGCCACACAATAGTCCACCAACAGAATCACTTCTAGAACCTCTATCCACTACACCATTAGTGAATAAGTGTATCCACTTACCTGTCAATGGTGCTCAAGTAGCAAAAGTATGCTCATTTTGCTTGTATTCATTATGATTTAACTCATACTGCTGTGCCCAACTATAGGAAACTTTAACAATCTCAAAAGCGTTCTAGGAAATTCTTCGGAAGATAAATAGATTCCTATTCTTCCAGATGCGCTAAGCAATTAGCCCAAAAAACAAGACCAAATTATCCCTCATCCAGGCAACCTCGTGGGACAACAAAGGTTAGAAGTTAACCAATCCTGTAGAGTCCCAGGAAAAAAAACTTGTGTTGTTGATCAATTGCGACAATATGCATCCACACTTCATTTGCTTCCGAATAATCCCGTAGCATATGAATGGTATCCTCTGTTTCATGTCCGCATAATGAGCAAAAGTTGTTATGCTCAATTCCCCGCCTAAAATATTAAAAGGTAAAAACATCTCTATTTATTAATTTTTTTTCGTGATAAACAAATAACAAAGTTACATCAAATTAAATTGTTCGAAAGTATCACTAACTTTATCTTGTTGTAGAACTTCCAAGACTTCATTAGGGGCGTCATCATAAACCTGCAAGCTTGCCTTCCATTCTAAAGTCAGCTTAGTCAAACAATCAATAACTTGATTAACCTCCCTAGGAATATACCTAATCCACCACTATCCTTCAGTTCCCATAATCTGTTAGACCCTCCTGAGTACTGTGATTCCTAAATCTACCATCATACTACCTTGTAAGGCTTTGACCACCTCCAGATTATCGGTCTGAATCGTAACTCTTTTAGAACCTTTGCTAAGCAAAACAAGTATACCATAAAAAATACCCCATACTTCAACCTCAAAAATTGTGTATTTTCCTAGGTAGTGATTATACCCCAAGATCCAATTCTCATTCTAGCCACACGATAGTCCACTAACAGAATCACTTCTAGAACCTCTATCCACTGTACCATTAGTGAATAAGTGTATCCACTTACCTGTCAATGGTGAAAGTATGCTCATTTTGCTTGTATTCATTATGATTTAACTTATACGGTTATGCCCAACTATAGGAAACTTTAACAGTATCAAAAGCGTTGTAGGTAATTCCTTGAAAGATAAACAGATTCCTATTCTTCCAGATGCGTTAAGCAATTAGCCCAAAAAACAAGACCAAATTATCCCTCATCCAGGCAACCTCGTGGGACAACAAAGGTTAGAAGTTAACCAATCCTGTAGAGTCCCAGGAAAAAACTTGTGTTGTTGATCAATTGCAACAATATGCATCCACACTTCATTTGCTTCCGAATAATCTCGTAGCACATGAATGGTATCCTCTGTTTCATGTTTGCATAATGAGCAAAAGTTTTTATGCTCAATACCCCGCCTAGTACGCTTCACATTAGTAAGTAGCCTTTACTTAGATACTTAGCAAATGAAACATTTGACTCTCTGCAGACAAAATCATTTCTAGAATTCCAAGAATTTTCCTTTAAAGACCAAAAGGAACTTCGAACAAAAAAGGACGCTCACGTTGTACGTGTCCAAACAACCCTATTCGATCCTGATGAAGGGTGAGGAGGTGAAATACTTACTATTTGCCTGACCACATCCTTTGACGGCTAGATGCAAAAAAGGTCAAGATTCCAAGTTCCATCCGGTGTAACCATTTCTCTAAAAGAGCAATCCAAATAAAGATTAGCATAAGCAAGAATTTGCATTATCAAAGGACCTATTGTTGGAATCCATGAATCCTTCTAGTAAGGAATGCTATTACCATTTCCTACTGACCAAGCTAAATTCTCCCGAAAAAAGGGCCATACATTAGAGAGAGCCCTCCAAAGATGTGAGCATTTACTACGAGTAATGTTGTCCGAGAATTTCTTTAATCGAGTTGATTTCAAGTTAATTTGTAACACTAATTTAACCAAACATAAGATATTATAAAATAATAAACCCTAATTCAAAGACTTTTCTTTTCTACAAATATTTCTCAACCTAAGATACATGTTTTTTTGTTCTCACAAAATGCTAAAAAGGCAAACCTTTCTTTAACAGAAAGGCCATATGCATGAAAATAATTTAATATAGTAAATAAATTAAATTTGATTAGTAAGACTGAAAAATAAGGTTATGTTATCCATAGTGATGGGCAGTACATTTTAATTACGAAGATTATGAATCCCAGATCATGTCATTTTCTAATTTTCATACTTTAATAAATTCCTTAAAGATAATTTTCCTTATATATTTTGTGCTACCGCTGGAACCACCAAAAGTTAGCACTGTGCTGCCGGCGGACTCTACAACTATATTATATAGGAGAATTATTTGAAAAAGGGGGGTTAAGTGGAGGTGATAACAAGGGGACGAAAGGTATAATAAAAAATTGGTAAAAGACCTCTGTGATTATTTTTAATTTTATATTAAATAAATTATTTAAAAAAAGAATTGGAGTGATTTAATCTTTGTCAATTTTAAAAGTAATTATTTAAAGATAATTAATCACGGTATTAATATTTTTCATCAAATTTACACAATTTTAATTGGTATAATAATAAATTTAACTTTCAAAATTTACATATATTATATATTTATATATTTTTAATCTAATTTTTTATATATTCTTTTTTATTTTTAGGTTTTTTTTAAAAAGTATACAATTTTAGGATAATTTTTAGTATCAAAACTAAATTGATAGAATATGTAAATATTAAGGGCTTAATTTGTTATTATATCAATAACAATTATGTACAATTAACTGAAAACATAGATTATTGTTATTAATTATATTTAGTTGTTCATTTTCAAAATTAACATAAATTAAATTATTCCAATTTTTCTAAGAGACCAATTGAGCATCAAAATTAGAAAGATTAGGGACGTGTATTTACGAAAAAAAAAATTGAAATATATATATATATAACAAATGAGAACTTCTTAATTATACTTGTGATGTTAAAATGTGTATAGCTATGTATCTAATATTAATTAATTATTTAAAATAAAATAAAATAAAATAATATGAGAATATTTTATCATTTTAAATTATAAAAATTCTAAAAAATTCAAACTCATAATAATATAATTTTCAACATTTTAATTTTATTATTTCTATCAAAGTTTGAATTATTTATTAACATGTTGTAACGAAATATATATTATTTTAATTAAAAACTGGATATTTAATTTTACTTAATACGATAAATTCTAGAAAGGTGTCATATATTAATCTTTATCATATCGAGGGTTCATTTTAATTTCAATCGTAAACATTACATTATATTTAAAGCATATATAGTTTCTTTTTTGCCAGAAAAGCATACATAGTTTAATAATTAAATTTAAATTTGAAGTTTTTACTACTTCGATATTACCTAATTTTTATAAATAAGACAAAATTTTAAATTTAGTTTTCAATGCCAATTAAAAATAAAAATAAAAATATTTTATGAAATACAATTAAACTCGTTAACTACTTGAATAAAACAATTAATTACTCAAAAATTTGGATTAAAAAAGTTTTAACAAGAAATAATGGTACAAAATCCAATTAGTTTCAGAAGGCCATCATCATTGGCAATGCCATTAGTAGAAAGATATATCCTTCTAAAAAGGATGGGACCCCACCTTATTTAAAACAAGCCATGGTGATTAAGCCAGGTGGAAGGTTGCACAGGTGGCACAAAGGTAGGTGGTGATCAACATGTGTGAACAGCTAGCTATATTCAATTGGAAGGCTGAATTGCGTAGGCAATGGCCGATGCCCGACCTTCCGCCTACGTAAAGACGCTAAACAAAGAACCAAAAGTAGCGTAAGCGCCAAACCCATCCTTGTCCGTCCATCCAGCGGCTCTACATCAACTACAGCCACCACTTTTGATCTCCGCCGTCCAAACTCCCCCACATTACTTCGCTGCATTTGTTTATGAGCCTTGTCCCTTAGTTCAGGCGTTTGCTTTGTTGGTTGAAGTCTAAGTTCCAAATTCATTTTAATTACCCCCCCTCTCTTTCTCTTTCTCTCTCTCCCTCTCTCTTTCTTTCTCTTTCTTTGGCTTTTGATCTTAAATTTTTCTCTTCCATTATCGTCAAAGCAAAAATTAATCCAGCTTCATACATTTCCCTGGCAAAATCCCACTGCTTTGCTTCGATTATCAATGGTAATGGCACTGCCATCAATGCCCCAATATTACCTGTTTCTTTCTTGTTCATTCTTCTTCGCTGGTTTGGTTTTCTTTGTCTCATTATCCTTTTTCTTTGGTTTTGTGGAGATAGGGGACAATGGCGGTGCCGCCATGGCTAGAGTCATTGCTAAGTACAGCCTTTTTCACAGTTTGCACAACACATGGAGATGCAGCTAGGGGTGAATGTAACATGTATTGTTTAGACTGTAAAGGGGATGCGTTTTGCTTTTATTGCCGCTCTTCTAAACACAAAGATCATCAAGTTATTCAGGTAAACTCTATGTATGGGAATTAACAAATTTTATTTTCTGATAAATGTACATAATTTAAAACCTTATTGTTTTTTTGGTTTTTCTTTTGGGTTTTGATGTTCAGATAAGGAGATCTTCATATCATGATGTAGTGAGGGTCACAGAGATTCAAAAGGTATTGGATATAAGTGGGGTTCAAACATATGTGATAAACAGTGCCAGGGTTCTATTTCTGAATGAGAGGCCTCAACCAAAATCTGGAAAAGGTGTAGCTCATATCTGCGAAATTTGTGGAAGAAGCCTCTTGGACCCATTTCGCTTTTGTTCCTTGGGATGTAAGGTAAATAGCATTTTCTCTATCTACTTCATATCTCTTCATCCTTTCTTCCCATTAATTATCATCATCCCCATTACCATTCAGCACCCATCAGATGTATATATGGTTACATTATCATCAACCTTCATATATAACATATAGTATAACATGATGATTTTCTTCATTCGTTTCCCATATATAAAAGCATCATCATCCCAACTACCACCGCATTGATCATCAATCATGATTATATGATATTCCGTAAGATATATTAATTGGCCAATGCTCCACATTGTTTGATATTTCAAACAAGTGTATAAATTGTGGTTGGATTAAGTAATGGTTTTAAGCAGTTAAAACAGTGAATTATAATTTTAATCCCATTTTTAATATGAAATTAGCTTGTAGGAATAAAGAGAAATGGGAATGCAAGTTTTAGCTTAGAGGCTAAGAATGAGGTGGTGGTAATGGATAGAACTAGAAGAGAAGGCATATCAAAGGAAGAAGAAGAATTGCGTGAAGGCTCACAACAAGACATTTACCCGCCCACTCCTCCCCCACCTCCTTCAAGTGCAAGAAGAAGGAAAGGAATCCCTCACCGTGCACCTTTTGGCTCCTGAAAATTCCACTAAAAAAAAAAAAAAATACCCAAGTACCCATTTCTTTATTTATTACCAAAAAAAGAAAAAGATTACAATTGTTTGGGGGTCTTTGAATTTGTCCAATTGTTCTAACTCCTTTATGCAGGGTATCATAATTTGGTTAAGGGGAGTCCTAAAAGAAAAAAAAAAAAAAGGGGGGGAGGGGAAGTAAAGTAAGTTTTGGCTTTTGGAATTGGGTCCCTTTTAACAACAAATTCCTCTCTCTATATGTTGTGAAGAAAGGTCAATAATGCAAGAATTGAGAAATGTTAATTATTGCATAGTTGTAAGGTGTACATTGTAATCAAGAAATTATAAAAAAGAAAAGCAAAGTCATTGGGTGGAGTTTGGTTTATAGTTTTCATGGGTCCATCAATCACATGGGCGGTTTACATAAAGAAACAAAACTCCCTTCTATTTGTTTAATTCATAGGACTAATTAAATAAACCCAATTTTCTTTTTGTGATGAATTGTTACCAAGATTTGTAGATCTATCATTTTAAGTTCAATTTGGTTGTAGATATCTTCTTTATTGCTTTTCCTTCTTTTCACTTCAAGTACGTTGTGTTAAATATAGTTACAACTTTTCGCAAAATTAATGTTTTTTTGGGGGTAAAAGTAGTAGATTATTCAATCAGTGTACAAGCAGAACCTACAGGGTCAGCAGCTATGATATCTTGATCAGGTGGATTATTAAAACGTACAAGGCTGGATTGTATTGAACTCCCTTTTTTAGCCATTCAATCTGCTGCTGCCTTACATGTATGCATTTAGCAGTCCAATTCTTGTTCTTTTATCAAGGCTAAGTCACCGCTCTCTACATGCTACTCTTACATCCATTTAATTATCCCTTTAATCCATATTTTTTTTTAAAGTAAGAAATCTTTTATATGGTTGAAAAAGTTAAAAGGATTTTATTATTTTTGAAGAATCATTTTATAAGAAATTAAAAGATAATATTTTCATTTGAAGACAATTTATCCCCTTCTAAATTCGCTCATATTCTTTATTGTCGCTTTTACTATTAAAAACTTGATTGACTAAACCCTAAGCTAAAAGTAATCTATCATGTGTTGCCTGGACAATTGAGTCGATACCAATGTTATGACATATATAGCACTTTTCTACTTTTATATTGTTTTAATAAATATGATAAAATAATATTAATATAATATTTAAAAAATTATAATTACTTTATCAATAATACTAATTAAAACAGCATATTAAGAATTGTTTTAGATATAATCCTACCAAAGTAAAAATAGTAATTAAGCCACTTATAACATTAAAATAAATAAATAAATATCATCATCGAAAAAAGTTTATTTTAAATAGATAATTCAACATGTTAACACATTAAATATTTTTATGAACCAGTATCAATATTATTATTATTATGGTTGTTAGAAGTATATTACATATAATCTAACCATGAATGTAATCTTCTACTTTCATATTTCTTTTCAATAAATAAGAAAAAGTATTATTAATATAATGTTTAAACTAAAAAATAATTATATATTTTAGTAATAACATTAATTAAAATAACATATTAAAATTACTTTAACTACAAATCTACACAAACAAAATTATTACTCAACACCTACATTAATTTTAAAACTCAAATTAATATTATTATTTACATCGATTTTCAGTGATCCAAACAATAAAGATTAACAAGTAGAAAATTATGAATTTGCAACATGTTTATGTTTTCTTTTGGTAAAATCCACACAAATCTATAAGAAAGATGAGATAAGGCATCACAACGAATCCTTAAGGCCATTTGAAGTTGATGTCTATATTAATTGCTTCTTTACTTGAACTTATCATCTTATTACAACGACATCTTTTATTAAAACTTTAATATAAATTAAAAGTTGGGCCATCTTTTAATCCGTCCTTGAATTTTTTTTCACAAAATTACTCCATTTTCTTCTCCTATTAATCAATTTAAATTTGTTGATCCCTTGGTCTCGGATGAAAGAGTAGGATAAGATGTAGGAGAAGGATTCTATCTTGGAAATGGGCTTTAACTTGCAAATCTTTTACAAACCATTATCAAAATACTAGCTCCACCAAATAATTCCTTTCTCTACCCTTGATAAGTGATAATAAAACCCATGCTTTCGTTAACTTGTACTTAACAACCAATTTGGTTTTTAATTTTCCATTAGGCCTTATGTCCTAAACCCACTCTCCATATATTATAATATTAACAAATTTGGATATAATTTAATTACATATTTTCTACTTTACAACATCATATTTAAAATAAATATTTTATTTTTTCAAAAATATTTTTTGATGACAATACTAAACACTACAACTTTTGAAAAGTACTTTTCACAACTTTAATAGTACTTTTCAATCTCAATGGTAAATTGAAACTTAATCTTTTTTATATTTGTATAACAAAAAAAAAAAAACCATATATTTAGACTCTCCATTATACAAAATATATATAAATTGTGACTGACCAAGTCTATGTCGTAACTTCAACGCATGTACATGTTATTCAAATAGCATATTGAAGTTTCAACCATGTTATTTCCTCATCAAAAGCGGGAGAATGCATTATTGACAAACAAATAATCGACTTTCTTCTAATTTTTATTATTATCTTTAGATTCAGAATCAGAAAACAAATAATTGAATTACTAATGGAAGACTTTGATCTGTCGTACCATCAACCAAGTAAAATCATAGAACAAGGAATCTCATTTCTGTACGCACAAAAGCAATGCTTGGCAAATTTTAGCCACTCATTCTTTTCTATCTCCAAACAACTCATTCCCCACGGATCCTGAGCCTCAAACTCTTTTGTATTTGGTTTTGAGTGTTGTTGGATTCATGGCTTCCAAATGCATCAGCTTCCATCTCCATCCCCATCCCCACCTTTCTCTTTACTCTGCACTCCCCCAGAATCCAAAACTATCACGCCATGCCCCCACTTCTTTGTTCTCAGCTGTCAAAACTGCCACAATCAAGACCTCCCACTATCATATTTATCAATCGTTTCCCAAAAGATGTGCTACTTTAACTCCAATGGCATCTTCAGGTCAATCCAGTGTTGGAGCAAAGTTTGATGAGTTTGAACCTGACCAAACTTTCACCAATGATGATCTCAAGCCGACAACCCCAAGTCAAAGGAACTTCCACTGGTGGGAAATGGCCAGTCTTTGGATTGGTCTTGTTGTTGGTATCCCATCCTATTACATGGCTGGTAGTCTTGTTGATCTCGGGATGGCTTGGTGGCAAGGGATTGCCACTGTTGTTGTTGCCAACATGATTTTGTTAGTGCCATTGGTTCTCACGGGTCACCCTGGCACCAAATACGGAATCTCTTTCCCTGTCTTGGCGAGATCATGTTTTGGTATTCGTGGTGCCCATGTTCCTACTTTGCTTAGAGCCTTGGTTGGTTGTGGGTGGTACGGGATAGAGAGTTGGATTGGAGGTGAGGCAATTTTCCTTCTTCTCCCTAATTCTATTAAACAATCTTCCTTTTCTCAACTCTTACCATGGCTTGGCACTTCCCCTCTTGAATTTGCTTGTTTTATTGCCTTTTGGTCGGTCCAGTTGGCCGTAGTTTGTAAGGGAATGGAAGGAATTAGAGACCTTGAAAAATACTCGGCTCCAATTCTGATCATATTAACATCCATTCTTCTCATTTGGGCTTATGTCAAGGCTAATGGTTTAGGCCACATGTTATCCTTATCCTCTAGGCTATCTTCCCCTGAGTTTTGGTCTCTATTTTTCCCTTCACTCACCGCAAATATAAGCTTCTGGGCTACCATAGCACTCAACATTCCTGATTTTACTCGGTTTGCCAAGACTCAGAGGGATCAAATTATTGGTCAGGCTGGCCTTCCAATCTTCATGGGGGCATTTACATTTGTTGGCCTAGCTGTGACATCATCTACTACAGTAATTTTCGGCCAAGTGATCTCTAATCCAATTCAACTTCTTGGCCGAATTGGAGGGTTCACAACAACCATCTTAGCCATTCTAGGAATAAGCCTAGCCACCATCACAACCAACATAGCAGCCAACGTGGTTGCCCCAGCAAACGCATTGGTCAATCTAAGCCCTTCTCTATTCACATTCAGAAGAGGGGCTCTGGTCACTGCTTTGCTTGGCATTGCTTTTCAGCCATGGAGACTGCTAAAATCTAGTGAGAGCTTTGTATATACATGGCTAGTGGGATACTCTGCTTTGTTGGGTCCAATAGGTGGCATAGTCTTAGCAGATTATTATCTTATTCGTCAAACGGATTTAAGCATCAAGGACTTGTATTCTTCAAGTCCCGGTGGGGCTTATTACTATTGTGGAGGCTTCAATTTGGCAGCAATGGCAGCTCTAGTAATTGGGATTTTGCCAGTAATCCCAGGATTCTTGCAAAAGGTGGGGATTCTATCGTCGGTTTCAGATGTTTTTGTTGTCATATACAACAATGCTTGGTTTTTCAGCTTCTTCTCTGCAGGTCTGTTATATTGGATTTTGGCAAGTTTGAGAGGAAAACAAACTAAATCTTTACCCTCAGATCCCCTTTTGCCAACAAAATCCTAAGGCAAGGCTTGTCTTTAACTTTATTCCTTTGTATATTTTCACTTTGCAAACAGTATTGAGAGTGTACATAATTTATGGTGAATCAGCACATTCAACCATTACACTCTAAAGACTGGAAATAGACCATTATCTATGCAGTTGTAAAAAGAATACTGAAGCTGCCACATTTAGTGTCAAGCTACTTCATTGAATAAAAAATTGCAGTGGTATCATCACTAAGTGGCCAAGTCATGAGTTGCTTGCAACTTTTAGTAGAAAAGAGGTTGCATTGTTGGGTAAGAGAAAGGATGTAGTGAGAACACTGTTGAATGTCACCTTTTAAGAATTGATGCATGAACCAACCCTACCAAAAGATTACCTGAGAAATGTTCCAATTCTGGGATAAAGCTCTCATTTACTTGAGCTCTTATAAGAAGTTAGTTTCGCACATACAAAGTTTTCAATAATGTTAATGGTAACCATAGTACAGCAATGATTGAGAGTGAATTGCAAGAGAATGAAGAGATGAGACTCCCTACAATAAGCAACCTACGGTTTTGGTTACATGAATCCCACAGCCCCAGTACTGCAATGTAACACCCCTTACCCGAGACCGTTGCCGGAGTCGAGTACGAGGCATTACTAGACTTAACTTACTAGTTCGGATCATAAAAGTTTAAAACTGTCCATCTGCGTCATCTTCACTAAATCAATTATAACTCGAGTTACGAAACTCGAAATCTAGATCCGTAAATTTTCCCTGAAACTAGACTCATATATCTTCTTACTATAATTTTTCCAGAATTTTTGGTGTGACCAATTAGTACAGTTTATTAGTTAAAGTCTCTCCTGTTACACAGACCGACAGTTCTGACCCCTTTGTACTAAAAATCAATTATCTCATAATATACAACTCTTTTTCCTACACCGTTTTTTTTTTTTAAAAATAGACTCAATAAGCTTTAATTCTGTATCTTATGGCCAACATAATTTCATTTCTACTAGTTTTGGTGTTTTTCAAAATCACGTCACTACTGCTGTCCAAACTGTTCCCCTGCATATAATTACATAATTTCTTTAAAATAACTATCAACTAGGCATTTCATAGCATCCAAAACATGTTCTTAATTAACCATTTTAACGGCTAATCATTACCAAACATTTACAAGCCAATCTTAAGCCATATCATAAGGACATACACACAAAATGGCTAAGTCCCTATACATGCCATAACTTAAAACGTTCGAGTCACAAAATACCAATATAATCCTTTGATAGTGAGTAATGATCTCCGACGTCTTTGTGATTCCCGAGTTGACTTGTAACACTATAAAAAAAAAATTAAAGAATGGGAGTAAGCATAAAGCTTAGTAAGTTTACATGTAAATAAATAACAACATTCTTAATCAATTATCTTATTCTTTTCTTATCAAGATCACTTAAGCTTTTAACTCAATATACTTAAACTTATATTCTTACATGTACCTTTTAATATGAATTTGCCTTACCTTACCTTTTTAGCTTGAACTTGTCTTACCTTTACTTTGGTATACTCTTTGAATTTTCCGTTGAACCACTTGGAATACTAAAGATACGGTACCTTTCCTTATGAAACTTAACCATTGCCATGTCTTGACATGGTCTTACGTGGTATCCTTGCCTTATGAACTCACCAATGCCATACCTTGGCATGGTCTTTATGGGACCTTTGCCTTATAGTAACATATCAATGCCATGTCTTGACACGGTCTTACATGATTTCCTTAAACCCTAATGTCATGACATTTGTATCCTACACATTCCTAAGGTTCAACCGAACTTTCGAGATAACTTTTCCGTCAATTCATACTTGAGTCGTTAAATAATAAATTTACGAATAAATATGTAAATCTGGAATTTAACAAGATTAAATGTAAAATAATAGAATATTGCATTTATTTACCGTAAACTTACCTCGAAACAAAATACGATCAACTATATTGATTTAGTCTTCTATCTTTTCTTTCCTCGATCTAACTCGATTTCGTTCTTCTTGATTATGGAGCTTGAAGCTTGAAACAAACCCTAGCTATGGAGAACCCTTGTAATTTCGTCCTAATGAAGAAGATGAGCATATTTTCTCATATTTTTCCCTTTTAATTCATTTTATTACCAAATGACTAAATTACCCTTCATTAAAAACTTTGGTTCTTTCTACCTATATATGTCCATTTTGTCCATGAAAATATAATGGTCTAATTACCATTTAAGGACTCCTACTTCAAACCCCATTTCAATCAAGTACTTTATAAATTAGAACCCTATTTAGCAACTTTTGCAAACAAGTCCTAATAGGCAATTTAAGCATGAAATTAATAAAATTTCTTATCAATACCCTAACACATGTATTTAATCACTCAGTAAATCATAATAATTAATCATAATAAACTTTTATAGCTTGGATTCATGGTTTCGCAACCACTAGTCCGTTTAGGCCCTATTTCGGGATGTTACATGCAATATACTGATGGTAGGCCATCTGTTATATTATATCAGAGCACTGCAAATAGCAGATGTTTGAAATTTAGCAGTCCTTAAGCGTAAAGTAGTTATACCCAAAATTTACTTCTATCTTCCAACTCCAACCGGCAGAGCAGGAGCAGATCATTTGTCGTATAGGGAATTGGAAGGGAGCTCACATCATTTTATCATATAGGCATCATTTTATCATATAGGCACAATCCTTATTTGTTGAAAGAATGTCTAAAAGGTTTACTATTTTAATACTTGGAAACGCTTGATTGTTACCAAAAGAAAGAAGCTGGCAGTCCGTCATCCAGCAGCACGCCAGAGTTAGAGCATCAGACACACCCCAGATCTGTGGTTCCTGGACAGAGCACACCCCAATGCTTCTGGTGTACTCCTGCACCCAACGTCCCCGATAATCTCGGTCGGATAACACCACCTGTAACAGCAGCACCATCCGAATTAAGCTGGTGCCACCTCTCAGGAGGCTTCTCCCAGCCAGCCTCCATCCAAGTCCCGAGTCACCTCTTCTTTCAGTCTGCAACCTTTTACCAATTATCCCCTCTAACTCCTGAAAATTATCCTAGAAAATCAAGCCGTTTCCAACAGACTGCTCCAAACACAAGGTCCCAATCAGTAGCTTCTTTGGCAAAATATTATTGATTCTCGAGTAAAGTTGATTATTGGTGGAGTCGGGCTGGGTTTAGATTCAGACTTAATATAATATTAATATATTTTATGTTTGTTCAAATTTAATTTAGTCCGAAATATAGATTTAAAATTTTGTTCAAATCCATTTATATTTGCAAAAAATTAACCCAAGATCATTTTAGCTCATTCATATTATTTTTAAATTTTTATATGTTAATAATTTTATTTTTTCTAATTTATTGAATTTTATATAGTTATCTTAACATTATTTTAATACTTATATTAGAATAATATTATATATTTAGTATAAGTTTATTTTTAATATCTTATAAATTAAATAATATATAAACTATTATAAATTTAAAAATAGGTCAAACTGAATTCGAGCATTAAATATTTAAGTTCGAGCTCGACTCATTTTTTAAATAGATCTAAATTTTTTGTCTCAAATTAGTTTCGTCCAAATCCTTTTAAATTATAAGTTAAAACTTTTGAGCGTGATCGGGTTGCTGATGCGTCGTTAAAAGTACCAAAATATCATATTCCCTACAAAATAATGAAAAAGAACAGTAAAAGGAAGTAGGGTCGAATCCTCAGGGACCGGATTGTACGAATGCTCATTCTTGAGATACTGGACAATTTCTTGACCAAGAAAACTCGGAAAAAAAATAGAATTAATAATTTCGATCTAGAAAAATAAAAATAACAAAATTTAAAGTGAATTGAAATTACGAGAATAAATTGCGAAAATTAAAATGAGGAAAATAAAAAGAGTTTAGAGAAAGTTTCTTATGTAGAGAGATTCCAGCCTCCAGTTGCCTCGATCCACCTTGAGTTCAATCATTGGCTTTTAGATGATCCTTCTCAGCCTGAATAAGTCAGTTATAGTGAAAGAGGACGCCTACGACCCCCAGCTCCAAGGATTTAGACTTAAATTTGGTGGAACCTGACTCTAGCCAACAATCGCTCTTGTGGGATCATCTATGCTAGATTAACATTTCTCAATGGCGAATCCCACGCCATTTTGTCTCTTGGGCTCGCCAACCTCTGACGCTGTAAGCTAACGAACCGACTGTGCAATCCTTCCAAAACATACAAAGCGGCCGCCTTTGCATACGTTGAAAAGTTTACTTCTTAAGGGACACAGACCAAGCGTCGGCCCTATAGTCTTGAGAAATGATGATTACCCTATTGAGAAGGCTAAGTACGGATTCTAAACCTCAAAAACCCTTTTTGGGAATTTTCGACAACCTTTGGCTAGATAGGTTTTAGTGGCTCGTGATTGTGGTGGAAAAGAAAATAAATATATAATAAAAATAGAGATTTTATTAAAAGGAAATATGGAAAGAACAAAATACTTATGGGGAGTGTTTACAGAAAAAAAGATCCACTCCCATTTGAGTCACCTCTCCCTATTTATAGTGCTAAGATAGATAGACTAATCCTACTCAAATTCCTAAAGATAATTACAAATAATCAAAGATAAATAAAGATAAATAAAATAAATCCAAAATTAAATAATCCTTAATAATTATCTTAATATTAATTATCCTAATATAATCAAAATAGAGTCTAGTAGAATAAAAACTCTTCTTTTTGCATTTCAACCCTTGTGTCCTCCATGCTTGCACTTTTGGCTCCAACTTTTTCCAATGTCGCACATTGACCCATTTTATCTTTAATTTCACGCTTTTGGCATTTAATTTTCGCTTTTGTTTCTAATTTAGTCCCTATAAGATAAAAGACCATAAATAGCCCAAATTAGTAGAATCATACTCAAAATAAATATGCAATTAGCACATAAAAATATGATGTTCTAGAGTATTATCAGTTGCCTATCCATAAACATAAACAGATGTATTCTTAAGATTAGAAAAATGAAAGAAACCTGCGCCAAAACTTCATTTTCTGTTAGTTCATGTTTAAGATAATTGATCAATAATGTCCATTGCATTTTGAAGTTTGGATCAAGGATTTCAGACCGAAAAAATTTGGACCCAAGATTTCCATTCAAGTGAAAATTTAAGAGTTGGATTAGGCTTATAATCTGGATTTGCTTTGTAAAGGCACATCACCATCCTTAGTATCAAATTTAAATTTTATTTGTTAACTTAATTTTTTCATTTAACTTCAAATTTTACAATTTAATTTTTAATAAAATGATAATTTTTGAATTACTATTTTAATTATTTTTATTAAGGTAGGAGTAGAGGATATCCATTTTTGTCTTTTTATTTTTAATTTTTGAATTCTATTTTTATAAAATAAAAAAATTTATGTTAGTTTCTTATGTTTCTTATAAATCAATTTATTATTAAATACTGAAATAAAATATTTCAAACTCGTAACAAGTATGGGAACCGATTTTTCACCAAGAGTGCTCTGCAGAGAGTCTTAGAGAAAACAGTTACTACTGTGGCTTAGGATGGCAGAAAGCGGTGGTGATGGCCAAACGGAGTGAGAGGAGATCTCTCTTCTAGCAGAAGAACTTATTCAGCTATCTGTTAAAGGGTCTACTGTTGCTCCAAGTGAGAAGCCATCGTTGATCTGTTCAATCTGGACAGAGAAGTTGTATAACCCGGAGAGTTTTAAAGCTCAAATGAAAAGCATATGGAAGACAAAAAAGAAATTCGAGATTTAAACGGCAGGACAGAATCTATTTCTGAGTACATTTGATTTGGAGGAAGATTTGGAAGTAGTTATGAAAGGGAGGCCATGGTTGTTTCGGAAAAACCTAATCCTATTTAATAGGATCTGGCAGCCGACGGATAGGAGTCAAATTCGGCTTACAGAATATCCATACTGGTTAAGTATTAATTCGTGCCCACTAGAATTTGACAAAAAAAAAGATTTATTACATACCATTGGTGTTTCTTTTGGAGGAGTTATCAGATCTGAAATTACTAGAGTTTTGTCGGCTCCGAATTAATCTTGATGTGCAGAAACCCTACGTCGAGGTATTTTTATCTCAACTGATAATTTAAATAAATCGTGGATTCCTTTCAAATATGAGAAGTTACCTATGTTCTGTTTTGGATGTGGTAGAATGGGTCATAATTCTATGGAATGTAAAGAGCTTGATCCTGCAAAAAGAGAAAAAGTCAAGTTAATCCCCCTTTCTCGTTAGCTTTGAAAGCTGAATCTAGTTTATTTGGTAAGGAGAGCTTGCTTTAAAAAAGGGGAGGACTTAATGTTCATATACTGGAGGCGTTAATAATCAAGAAACAAAGTGCATAATAAATGCAGCTAGTGATGGCATGAAACAGGTGCAGCCTTATGTGATCCAGCGTGAGAAAGGGGTAATTGAGAAAATTGTTGATAGCGAATTGAAATTTGAATTACAGTGGATGTTAGTAGTAATAAAGAGGAAATTAGTCCTGGTTTACTTATGCAAACAAAATAGAAGCGGCTAGAACAGTCACGTAGGGTAATGGAAAAAAAGGATGAAGGCAATACAAGGAAAAGGAAGACTGATGAAATTTTAACTGTGTTTAATGGTGAACAAGGCGTCGCTCTAGATGCAGCAAAAAAGGCAAAAATAGCAGGAGAGGAGGTCAACAGGTTGGTTATACTAGAAGAAATAGTTGAGAAAATGGAACAAGATGATGTTTCACTACAAATGAGATCGGCAGCTGCCAGGTGGCAAGTCGATCGGACACAATAGAAACCGTTAGCTAGAACGTTCGTGGATTGGGGAGTCCACGAAAGTCAAGGAGGCTACGATATTTCTTAAAGCAGTAAAATCCCCACTTGGTCTTCTTGATGGAGACTAAAATTGATAAGAAACGAATGGAGAAAATCAAGAGGAATTGTGGTTACATGAACGGGATAGAGATTGAAGCTGAAGGTTCGCGTGGAGGGTTATGTTTAGCATGGAAAGAAGATATTGGTACAATTTTAGAGAAATTGGAGAGGTTGCAAGATAAATTAAAGGAATATGCAGCATCAATCAGGAATACGATGGAGGGGCTAAAAAGGAAGCTAACCAAGGAACTAGAGATGCTGGAAACAAAAGAAAGGGATGATGACACAATTGCAAAGATTATTGAAACTAGAGTCAACTTGAACATGAAAATCGACAAGGATGAGATGTACTGGGAGCAGAGGGCAAGAGCGAATTGTCTAAAAGTTTGGGACAAAAATTCAGCTTTCTTTCATAAGTTTGCCTCAGCTCGTAGGAAACAGAATACTATTTCAAGATTACAGCTTGAAGATGGAGGGGAGAGTAGTGATGACAGTCAGATGGCTGAAGCAGCATTCTCGTACTTTCAAGAATTATTTATGTTAAATGGAATTGGGGATCTTTCTCATATTATGTAAGGTATTGAGATAAGTATTTCACAAGAAATGAATGCTAATCTACTTTTAGAATTCACCAAAGAAGAAGTGCTAGCTGCATTGAAAGAGATGGGACCAACAAAAGCACCAGGACCAGATGGTTTTCCGGTACTATTTTTCCAAAGATTTTGACACATAGTAGGTAATGATGTTACAAAGTTTTGTCTTGGTTTTCTTAATGATAATTAGGAGCTTGGGCAAATAAACTCCACAGACATCATACTTATCCCAAAAACTCAAAGTCCTACTAGTCTAGCCAATTTCAGGCCAATAAGTTTCTTCGGTTCTAAACAAAATTGTGGCAAAGGTAATAGCAAACAGGTTGTAGGGTGTAATTGGGGGCTGTATCGATATGGTTCAGAGTGCATTTGTCCCAGGAAGATTAATTTCGGATAATATTCTTCTAGCCTACAAAATTCTACACTTTTCATCAAAAATGCATAGGAAAGAAAGGCTATATGGAGGTCAAACTGGATATGAGTAAAGCTTATGACAGAGTGGAATGGAGATTCATAGAAGAAGTGATGTTGAGGATGGGTTTTGAAAACAGATGGGTGGAAAAAAAATTTAAAATGTATTACCACAGCGTCATTTGCTATCAACATGAATGGGAATAGAAGTAGAGTTTTCCAAGCCACTAGAGGTTTGAGACAGGAGGACCCTCTTAGCCCTTTTCTCTTCTTGATTTGCAGTGAAGGCTTGTCGGCACTAATGCGATTGGCTAGGAATGAAGGTCTGATAAAAGGAGCAAAAGCAAGTAGAAGAGGACCAGAAATTTCACATCTACTATTTGCTGATGATTGCATACTGTTTGGGAAAATGACTGATAAAGGAGCAAGGCTGCTAAAACAAATTTTAAAGGAGTATGAGGAATGTTCGGGGCAATATGTTAATTTTAACAAATCTACAATTTTTTACAGCTCAAACACCTCAGAAGAGAGCAAAAGGCAGGTTTTGGCAATTTTAGGAGTGAGATCTTCAGCAGATATGGAAAAGTACCTAGGGCTTCCTAACACAATAGGCAGACGTAAAAAAGAATCTTAAAGATAATATTCAGGTTAGAATAAAAGGATGGAGTAGCAGATTTTTGTCACAAGGAGGAAAAGAGGTTTTTATTAAATCTGTACTTCAAGCGATTTCGACTTATGCTATGTCGTGTTTTTTGTTTCCAAATTCTCTTTGTGGTGAGCTTGAAGGTACTATGGCCAAATTTTGGTGGCAGAAGACACATGGTAAAAGAGGTATTCATTAGTGCCAGTGAAAATACTTATGTCTACCAAAAGATGAAGGAGGTTTGGGTTTCAGAAGTTTGGCTAAGTTTAATGTGGCTCTATTAGCAAAACAGGGTTGGAGGATCCTTATGATGCCTAACTCACTAGTCGCGATTGTTCTTAAAGCTAAATATTTTCAAATAATGATTTTTTGAATTCGAGTTTGGGAAATAACTGCTCTTTTACATGGAAGAGCATTTGGGCGACCAAATGTGTTTTATCAGATGGTCTCTGCTGGAAAGTGGGTTGTGGGTCAAATATATCAGTCTTGAATGATTCTTGGATACCAGATTTTAATAAAACCATATTATTATCTTGTGTTAATAACTTGCATGATTTTAGAGTTGCTAAACTTATTGATGAAAACAGCAGAAAATGGAAAGAAGAGTTGATAGTCTCTACCTTCCCGTCGGGCGTAGCAAACAAGATTCTTCGTATCCCGCTTGCAGAAGAGCCTCACGATGACATTCTTGCCTGGAGTGGAGCGCCATCTAGTGAGTTTACGATACGAAGTGCCTACAAACTATTATAGTGCAATGAAGTAGATCCTAGAGCTTATGCTTTACAGACCGACTACAAAAAATTTTACAAAAAATTATGGGATCTGAATCTCCCCTCTAAAATCAAAATAACTATTTGGAAAATCTTGTGGAACTATATCCCTACAAGGGTCAACATGCAGCTCCGGAAGCTCTCCAACATCAGAACTTGTCCTCGATGTGGGAAGGAAGTTGAAACAAGCAGTCATGTGTTCAGGGAGTGTCCTGCCACAAAAACAATATGGGAAGAACTGAGTTTATCAGATATATTAAGTACGCTACAGTTGGATGTTGCACAGTGGCTTACTTGGGTCTTTGAAAGGAGTAGCCCTTATCGGTGTAAAGTTTTCTGTTGTGCACTATGGATAATCTGGGGAGACAGAAACAAAACGGTTCATGAAAAGTTTAATAGATCGGGGAAAGAGGCTTCAAATTTCATAAAGAGCTATATAGAAGAGCTGGAAGGAATGGAAGAAAGAACACGAAAAGAACCTACGTTTGTTAATACCTGGCAACATCCTCCAGATCGTATGGTAAAAATTAATTTTTATGCAACATATGATGGAAAGAATCATCTAGCAGCAGTTGGTGTTGTAGCCAGGAACAAGGAAGGATGTGTTCTCCTTTCTTTCTCAAAGATCTACCAACAGATAGACTCTGCCTTTGCTGCAGAAGCGATGGCTTGCAAAACCGCAACTCAGTTGGGTTATGAAATGAAGTGGCCAGATATCATCATAGAAGGAGACGCATTAACAGTCATCAAGAAATGCAAAACAAAAAATGAAGACAAATCAGATATTGGGGCCTATATTCATGATATTCAAAAATTAAAAATGAAAACTGAGCGATGCAGATTCGAATATACACCACGAGCAGCAAACAAATTAGCACATGACATAGCTATTGGAATGATGAAGGGGAGAGGCGAAATTTTACCTGATCGGAAGACCACCTGAGTATGCAGAACTTTTGGCAGAGACCGAAAGGAAGGGTGTAGGAGTCTGAAGGCAGCAAGTTAAAGATGAAAGTGTCGAAAGGGAAGGCTTGGGAAGAAACGGCTGAATCAGTTTTAGAAATGAAAAGAGGAAAGTGATGTAGAGAGATTATATCTGAGGAAATTAATTGGAGTAGGAGAACAGTCTTGTTAGGAACCGAAAACGTGTTGAAGAAGGAAAATGATAAGATTTGACGGTGAACTGTTCTGATTGGGCAGTTGCAGAGGCGCCATTAATGGCTCTGGAACTTTCTGCGTGGTTTCTTGAATTTTTTCTTTATGGTTTTCGGATTTTAGCTGAAGTTTGTTGGTTTCTTTAGGGTAGCTGAACAATTTTAGTTTATTTCTTTAGTTTGGTTCGGTTAAGGGCCTGGTTGTACCGGGCCTATATTATTTTCTTTGGACAATTTTTGTTTTTGAAAAGTTCTAATGAAGCCCAATCTGAATTCTTTCAAAAAAATATATTTCAAACTCGTTTTTTTTTTTTTTTCTTAAATTAATTTAAAATCAATGTTCAACATAAACTTTAATATGAGATCAGAGTTTAATCGGAAAAAGACATAAAAATAATGTGATTGCAAGTGCTCATAGGCTTGGCTAGGTCTAAACATGATATTAATATACTTTATACTTGCTTAAGCTCGGTCCGACTTGAAATATGGGCTTAAAATTTTGCTCAAGCTCGACCATATTTGTAAAAGACTAATCTAAGCTTATTTTAAGCCCGTCTATGTTATTTTTAAAAAATATATTTTTTATTTTATTTTAATATTTAATAATTTTATACATATTTTATTTATTAAAATTTTTATATAGTCATCTTAACATTATTTAATATTTACATTAGAATAGTATTATATATTTAGTAAATATTTATTTTTAATATGTTCTAAATTACATTAATATAATATAAAATATTATAAACTTAAAAATGGACTAGGCTTGAGCCTTGAATGTTCAATCTCAAGCCCAACCCATATTTTAAACGAGCCGATTTTTTTGTTTAGACTCATTTTCGGGCCTAATAGTTTTGCCCAAATCTTTTTAAATTTTAAGTCTGGATAGATAATCTAACCCATGAATATGATAGATTTACTTATATTCTACAAATATCAATTAACTTTAAAAACAATTATTAATTAAAATAAATTAGTCCCAAATTTTAATATCCATACATAATAATATTTTCATTAATGTTAGAATGATAAATGTCAAGTTTTGGCACAATTCATTAACCAATAGTATCAAAAAATCAACACGCGTCATACCTCAATGTATCAATTCGTTTGTGTAGCAACAAAAATGTCACCGATTTATGACAAAACTCCAAAATTGTGTATATATAACGATAAATATGTCATGAAAGTCAATAATGTCGTGAACCGGTACCTGTGTGGTAAAATATACAACACGATTCTTCCTTCCTATTTTGTTTTATACATCTTAACTAAACTTGTAGATTATTCGAGAACTTTACTACCTTCGACGTTGGATTCGTTACGGTTGAAACATTCATCGTCTCTTGTAACATGAGTTTAAACATATTGTCTACCAAAATCAGTGTTACACCATGAGTTTGGGATACAAAAGTATAGTAGTCAATAAGATAGGTTTTGGTAAATTAAATTTTTTTATTTGTATTATTATATTGATCGTGGAGGTAAGCTTTTGAAGTGATTGTCTATCTACGCTAGATACATGACTTTTATTATTTATTAGCATGTTTGATCAAAATATTTTGATTATTTGTTTGTATCTTTTTGAGGATTTTGTACAACCAATTTCATATTTATTATTAGATAAGAGGTTGAATCAAGTAAAGTTATTTTTCAAGGGTTCTTATGTGCTCTACATATCTTAAATAACGAGATATGTACTCCAAGAAAATATGGGCCGACTTTATGATCTTCTTCGTATCTTTATATTAAGGATCATTGATTTGATGAGGTTTGGACAGACCATGATGGATTAAAGGTTACTTTGTGAAAATGGATTTGTGCTCTAAATATAGAAGATTTTTTCGACATTGATAGATGTTCTATTGTTGAGGAAATTTTTTTTTGAAATGGCTATTGAAGTGCCAACAATAGTGGCCACTACAGTTAGCATTGCGACAAACAACATAACTTGCCATTTTTGGAGTTAGCAATCTTTTCAACAAAATTAGTTGGGCCATGACTTGGATGATTTTGTGGACTCGTGTTAGCTTATATTTGAATATCCATCTTGTGGAGCAACAAATCTTTGAAGATTGAATCAATCCGAATCAAACAAATCAAATATCTTGTTTTGTGGAGATTAACTTGATTAATTTGAAAACTTGTCTTGGAGATCTTTGATTTATTGTGGACTTTATGAGGTTATATATAAGGCCTTTTTATGAGGCTATTTTAGTTGGATCTTGATTGTAGTTTATCTTTATCTTAACATGCATTAAACCCTTAAATATTAAAGACTTGTGTAAGTTAGAAAGCAGTAGTTACATACAACACTTGTTTATTGAGAAACTTGTATTTAGGAGTGCATTGAGAGTGTAAAACAAGTTTGTTGCTTAGTTTTACAACCTAAGTTCTCAGGGGAAGAACTTAGAGGTAAGATCTAGATTTTTAGGTATAAAAGTGAGGTTGTTATATGAGGGTATGATAAGACTTAAATCATTTGTTGTATTAGGATTAAAGATAGTGAATTTTCTCATTGAGCTAACCATCACAGGCGTAGAGAAATCGAATTGTGTAAACAATTTCTTACCTCTTGTTTTTGTTGTGCTTATCATAGTGTCATCTAAAGTGCTCACTTTAATTAACACTTCTATTCAACACTTTGCCATCACTTCCGTACTCTATTTTTTTAAAGCAATTATTGACTATTTTAACATTAATTTTTTTTAATTCAAAAGAAGAGCAAATGTAGGATTTTAATATAAATGGGGACTAGACAAATGATGTTACAATCCATACATTTTAAGAGATCATTGGGAAATGTGTCCATATTGTAGTAAACATGTAATTATTTACTATGTATTTGAATAATGGATAAATAAATCAATTTAATTTTACATTTTACTATTATATTTTTTGTGTTCCTGTCTTTTATGTTTTGCATACATAGCAAATTTGTGACAAGCAAATATTAGCTCATTAATTGTCTAAGTTCAAGTTGATGATAAATGACACTGTAAAAAATTCACATTGTGAGAAAGATAACTTACTACAGTAGATAATCTAAATAGGTCCGTAATCCCGTAAAAAAAAATCAAAGTGAGCATTTGACTCAAATACATAGACGGATTATCATGTCGCCTACAATTCCAATTAGGGAGATGACTAGCCTTGGTTATCGAAGAAGTTGACTTCATGAGGATAGACATAAATGTACTCATTAGAAGGATGATACATTAGACTAGAGCCAAGTTGAATTAATTCTGAATCTATTTGTGAATTAATTCATTTGTGACGCTTCATGATGTGACTTACCTAAATCACAAAGTGGCTCGATTTTGAAAATTTTTAAATCTTTCGCTGAAACTGTAAAACCATTTTCTTAACCAATTTTTCCAACACACCCGTCTTGAACGATGAATTCGAATGCAAGATGTTGCATCCATTGCCGGAACAACTCGATCAACAATCATTCATCTCATTAGTCAAGTCAAGAGATTAAATTTTAAAACATTTTTATAATGTTATGAAAATAAATACAATTATAGGACTTTAAAATTATATTGAAATGATTTTTATGACATGTATTGGCTGAAGTCATGCCCACAAAAGTAGCCATGAACCTTCGATCGATTTTGGAGCTTAAAAAGACATTTTGTAGGTGCACACCACTATCTGTGCAACTGGGGAAATGTATCGATACATATCCTTGTTATTATAGCTTTTTGCATTTTATTGCACTTGTTGCGATACAACTGGGCCCCAATACTAATGCAACTATGTCGTGATCTAAAAATCACTTCAACACTTACTTGTTTTGGCACCTACAAGCTTAGTATCAAATCATGCATGGACCTAGGAAACTCATAATTCAAGTTTAAAACATAAAAAATACACACCAAAACATTTCCAAACATGGTGGGCATAAACATGCTACAAGAATAATCGCTTACAAGTGAATACCTACATGAAACTTACATGAAACTTATGTAAACTAGTGCGTTATTCATCTTAAAACATGATCATCCTCTAATCATTAATGTACACAAACATAACCATTATTTACAACCTTTGAACATGTTGATCAAGTACTCTAAACATCATGTAAGCCTCATAAGATCTCCTAAACTTAGGTACATGTCATTACTTATCAAACATTCCATGAATCTTACGAAGATTTTAGTGATTTGAAATATATGTCTTTGGGTGCCAACGAACTATACAAGCACAAATGAACGCCATTTGATACTTGTACACATAAATAACATGTCCGCACGTTGAGCATTGAAATCTCAGTAATGCTAATACAATTTGAATTCAATTTATAAATGCATCGAGAAAGGAAATGCACTAATTTAGCATCAAGATGTATATATAAACTTATTTAAATTAAGTTTCCAATTGTATAATAATGAGCATATATCCACAAGTCTATATATCAATCCACCTTCAAGGTATTTATACAATATCATTAATGAGCTTGTCTATAAGCATCAAATCTCATTGGCAATGTACATTTTAATGCAATATTCATGGTATTAATGAATTGTGTCATGTTACCACATTTCGTTATCAAGATATTGATCTCATTTCATTTTTATTCTTTAGTCTATATTAATCAAATGCATACTCAAGGACGAATACACAGATTTATACATTAATGTATGCTTGCAACCAATTTGAGAATTGAAGCTAGTGTTATATACTCGACCTTTTGGGAATTAGAGAACTCTCCCACCCTTCGGGGATACGGGAGTAAATAAAATGAATTAATATATGCCCGCAAAGCCTCCAAGATTTGGAGCTAGTAATGTTTACTTGACCCTCCCGGAATTAAGTACCGTTCTCAACCCTTCAAGAATTAGAGATTTCTCCCACCCTAAGGTAATATAGGAGTAAATAAAATGCATCAATATACACTCGCAACCCCTCCAAAAATTAGAGCTAGTAATGTTTACTCGACCCTCCAAGAATTAGAGTATTGTTCTCAATATTTTGAAAATTGGAGAACTCTCTCACCCTCTAAGAATATAAAAGTAAATAAATTGCATAATTATACATTCGTAACCCCTTTAGAAATTGGAGCTAGTGATATGTATTCAACCTTCTTAGAATTAGAGCTAGTGATATATATTCAACTCTCTGAGAATTAGAATAGTGACATATCTAAGGGACTAATAGGACCCGATTCTCTTTAAAATAGAAAATTATCTATTTAGGTCTTTTAGAAATTTAAAACTTTTAAATGAAGCCCCCACCTTCTCCTCTTTGTACTGTGGTGATGACAACAGCTGACGACAGCTAAGGTTTTCTTTAAGACTGGTTTTTGGTTGAACCAAGCCTTAAACTTTGTCGTATCTTTTTTCTTTTCGGACTCCCCCTTTTTTTTTTTTTTTTCCGAAGATGGCTTTCTTTTTTAAAAATGAATATGTTCTTATTGAAAGAAAAAGATTGATCAGTCTAGGTCAGTACATTGACGGTTTTAGCATCTGATTCTAATTAAAAGCGTCTTTCCACCAAGCAAATAACTTCATCACGACCATCACATCTGAAGCTTATCAAATAATTTGTCCACAATATCTGGTGCAATCAATGACGGCATGACACGCCTTCTAGCAGGTGGCGAACGGTTAATGGCTTATCAATTCTTGTCCTGCTCTGCAATAAAGTCGCATTTCAATCAAATTACAAACTAGCTTCTTATGTGTCAAAGGTAGCTAAAACCCAACGCCGAGAGGCAATGATAAGCATGTCAGGGTGCTAATATATTTCACTGTAGTTTCAAAATATGAACTGCAAACATATCATATCATCACAGCTTAAATAGAAGAAGCTCTTCACGGTCAATATTAAGTAATATCAAAATTAGAAAAAGAAGTGACCAGAAATAAAAGAAAAAGAATATTATAAGAGAGAAAGCAAAATTCCAAATACGGTCATTTTGGTTTTTGGCTTCCGTTTGGTAATTCACCGGTTAATTATATTTATCAATTTAATTTTGTTTAAGTGGTTCACATGAACGTATTTGATCTAACGGTTACGAATTGTGTATAATTATAAGATGCTTATACTAAATCACTTATCATAGAATCTTTCTACTAACCACCACTCATCTTATTTATCTGGAAACGACTTAACCCCACGGTTTCAGCCTCAAACTTCTAGGAATTAGTTTTGAGTCATGGCTTCCAAATGCATCGTCTCTCATCTCCATTTGTATCCCCACCTTTCCCTTCACTCTGCTATACCTCATCAACATCCTAACTTCTCACGCCTTCCTCCCACTAACTTATCCTTACCAGTCAAATTTAAGGCCTCGTTTCCGAAAAGATGTATCATTTTAGTCCCCAGGGCATCATCATCGTCTTCAGGTCAATCAAGTGTTGGAAAAAAGGTTTATGAATTTGATCCTCATCCAACTCTCACCAATGATGACCTCAAGCCGACAAGACCAAGTCAAAGGAACTACCACTGGAAGCAAATGGCCAGACATTGGGTTGGACTTGTTGTTGGTGTTCCAGCATATTACATGGCAGGTAGTCTTGTTGAGCTGGGGATGGCTTGGTGGCAAGGGATTGCCACTGTTGTTGCTGCCAACATGATTTTGTTAGTGCCGTTAGTCCTCACGGGTCACCCTGGCACCAAATATGGAATCTCTTTCCCTGTCCTGGCGAGATCATCTTTTGGCATTCGTGGTGCACATGTTCCTACTTCGCTTAGTGCTTTGGTTTGTTGTGGGTGGTATGGGATAGAGAGTTGGATTGGAGGTGAGGCAATCTACCTTTTTCTCCCAAACTCCATTAAACAATCTTCCTTTTCTCAACCCTTACCATGGCTTGGCACTTCCCCTCTTGAATTCGCTTGTTTTATTGCCTTTTGGTTGGTCCAGCTGGTCGCAGTTTTGAAGGGTATGGAAGGGGTTAAAGCCTTCCAAAAGTACGCAGCACCCACACTGATCATGCTCACATCTTTTCTTCTCATTTGGGCTTATGTCAAGGCTGCTGGTTTGGGCCACTTACTAAACATGTCCTCTAGGCTATCCTCCTCGGAGTTTTGGTCTTTGTTTTTCCCTTCCCTTACAGCTAATATAAGCTTCTGGACTACTATAGCACTCAACATTCCAGATTTTACTCGGTTTGCCAAGACTCAGAGGGATCAAATTATTGGTCAGGCCGGCCTTCCTATCTTCATGGGATTATTTACTTTTGTTGGCCTAGCTGTAACATCTTCTACTCAAGTTATTTTCGGCCATGTTATCTCTAATCCAATTCACCTTCTTGGCCAAATTGGAGGATTGACAACAATGATACTAGCCATTCTAGGAATAAGCCTAGCCACAATGGCAACCAACATTGCAGCCAATGTCGTTGCGCCAGCAAATGCATTGGTCAATCTCTACCCTTCCAAGCTCACATACAGAACAGGTGCTCTGCTGTCTGCATTGTTTTGCGTTGCGTTTCAGCCATGGAGACTGCTAAAATCTAGTGAGAGCTTTGTATATACATGGCTAGTGGGATACTCAGCGCTGTTGGGTCCAATCGGTGGCATTGTCTTAGCAGATTATTATCTTATTCGGCAAACCAAATTAAGCCTCAAGGACTTGTATTCTTTAAGTCCCGAGGGGGCTTATTACTATTGTGGAGGCTTCAATTTGGCAGCATTGGCAGCTCTAGTAATTGGGATTTTGCCAGTAATCCCAGGATTCTTGCAAAAAGTGGGGATTCTATCATCAGTTTCAGATGCTTTTGTTGTCATCTACAACAATGCTTGGTTTTTCAGCTTCTTCTCTGCAGGTCTATTATACTGGATTTTGGCAAGTTTGAGTTTTGAGAGGGAAACAAAGTAAACATATACCCTTTGATTGATCCCCTTTTGCCACCCGCAACCTAAGCTAAAACTTCTCAAATATACTACATTTAGTTTCTCTTTATTCCATTGTATACTTTTAACTTGAACCATTTGGACTATACTGTAGAGGCCATTATTATGCAGATGTAAAAGACTATGCAAGCTGGCCCCTGTACTGTCTAGCTTTTTCATGAATAAAACCCGCACTACTGTCATTCATTCCCAACTGGCCAACTCATTGTTTATTTGCACGTTCAGTCCTTAATTAACAGGGAAACCAACACAGAATTCGAGTTCAGATTATTTTTGGTATCTTCATCTTTAAAATACAAACAATGTTGTCTCTAAGATATAAAATTATATTTTCTCATTAAAAATGTAATATATTCAATTAAACAAATGGTACTAAAAATTGAATTCTAAAAATGATGAATGTCATCTTCTAACCATGGTTGTGGCTATCATAAATTCCCTTTAAATTAAAATTTCAGTTTGTTTGAATGGTTTGGCGTGATTCAATTGAATTCATTAAAATTAGTAAGTATTGATGCATATCGGTCCAAATAAATATTCAATTTTCTTATAATTATATTTAAAAATAAAATGTAATTATTAAATTAAATTATGCAAACTTAATTAATAATTTAAAATTTTATATTTACATACAAATATATTTATACATAATACAATTGAAGGATACTTTTTGTATATATTTAGGTTTGATTATACATCAAAGCGCACTAATATTAGGGCTTGCTAACACTAAAAGGAAAGTATATCCATCAATACCATAACAAAACCTTGTGTTTTTATTAAAATAATATGAAAAATAAAATAAATTTAAAATTATTGACCAAAAAAATTAGAAAGTTGCAGTAATTTTGGGTATCGCACATGTTAGGAGGACACCATCCTTGGTTATTATTAAAATAATAAAATAAAAAGGTGGGTGTTGCACAAACAACACACTACACCTTGCAAACCTTTCAATTCCCGAGAGTGGGAGGGAAACAACTATTGTGTTTTGAGATATTGTTATTTAGGTCTTTCATTTTTAAATTTTTTTTTAATTCCAACCTAAATTCGTAGTTTTATTTTTTTATGATTTAGTCCTTGCTTTTAATATTTTTGAATTTAGTTTGCATCTTATATGACTTTTTAAATTAAATGTTTTTGTAGGTATATGGTAAGATTCAATTTGTCCTATAATAATTTTAGAGTATTTATTCTCTTTTATTAATATTAATGTGCTTGGCAAAAAGAAATGAAAAAAAAAGGAGTTTGAAAGGAATATAGGGTGCTGTTTGATGGACTTATGCTAGTAAAAAAAATATGACTTCAGACGAGTAATAGTTGAGTGTGATAATTTGTAGGTACTAAATATGTTGTTAAAGGAAAATAATGATGCTCAAAATTTTCCTTTGGTCCGAAGAATTCAAAAGTTAATATGTACGTTTGTTGACGTTCGAGTTCAACATGTTAATCGAGAAGTAAATTCAGTTGCAGACTATAGGGCTAAAACAACAAGACATCAGGCACTAGGCCTCCAGGAGTATACCAGGCCTTTGGGCCAAGTACGAAAACTATTGAGAAGGATATGGAAATAGCCACTATTTAATGGTCTGGTTTTTCTACTACCTAGTTATTCTAGCTCACTTTTATGTATATAAAAAAAAGTTGAAGGGGGCAAAATTCTCCATCGTTCCTTGTTGTCTTGTAGCCGGGTCTTCCGGAAGCATAATAACCCTTAGTTAAACAAATGGGATTCCAACTCAGCATTTTTTTGAGATTTTGAGAAGAGTTGTTTTTTAGAGAGCAGGTACAATGAAAGTTGTACGTTGTATTCGGGGAAGTTATTATCTATCATTGACTTTTATGGTAGATTTAATTGGGAGTTTGAGAGGCGGTGATTTATCTTGTGACGGATGTCAATGGTTCGAGTCCGTTTATCTTTAATCCATGAATTTATTTGAAAGTCTAAAATAAAATTATATGATAATATCTAATTTTTTCGATACAAGAAAAATATTTTTCCTTTCTTGGTATAGTTGAAAAATTAGAGAAAAAAAAACAAAAACTTTAAAAAGTACATAATCTTATAAATATGCATACTTATTTTTTTTATTTGCTAACCATGCCTTAGCATTGTTAGCAAAAGCCAAAGCTCGAGAATTTTGATGTCTAAGGTTCAATTTTTATTATATACAAATTATATATGGATTTCTTTTTTTATACATTAAAATAAAAAAAATCCATTTTTCTTATTTTATTTACTCTCATTATCCAACATTTGGATCAACAATAACTTACGTTACGTCCATGGCGTATCTCTACATCTTATCATCCGTCGACGAATTAAAAACTTGAATTCCAATTCACAATTTTATATATAGTATTTCCCCACACACTTCTGTCAACACTACATAACACACGATGACAAATAGATAAGCATTTATCAATATTTTATCATTATCTTATCACCATACTTGTAAACCATAAACCCTAGTGATTTGATTGTTTAGTTAATTATATGATATTTTGTTATAATGACAAAATTTGAGTGCGAATGAGATTCTATTGGTTGGTCGGTTGATCATACGCACATTAGTCACCAGTATGCATGAGCTCTATTTTGATATTTATAAGGTTTAATTTAAGATATATATATATATATATATATATATATATATTGTTATTATATGGGTAAAAATTAAGAAAAATTTACCGATGGGGAATAGAAACTATAGTGCAGTATTTATGAAAAGAGCTATTCTTAATTTTAAGAAAAAGAAAAATATATTAATCTCTTTATAATTATATATTTCCAATTCATAATTTAAGTTTTCATTAAGTTAATTTGTGAAAATATCCGTAAAATTTTAAATTAATAAAAATTAAACCTATCAAAGTATTTTTGTTTAAACCAATGCGGAACGAGTATTTTATGTTCTAGTTGTTTTTCAATATAAAAGAACATGTAATTAACTAGAATCAACTTTATAAAAAAAAAAAAAAAGGAAAAAAGAATTGCAACTTGTGAACCCTATGTTTGAGCTCCACAACTGTTTTTTGTAAGGTTATACATCGTCTTGTTTTGTTTTGGATTTTTCTTAAAAATTAAATAACATGTTTGGTTTTACTAGTTTTTCAAACTTGACTGCAAAATGCACTTTGCGTTTGTGTTCATCTAGACAAAATTTATTACTTTGTTTCGGAAAATTAAACGATTTTTAAAAAAAAAAACCCGGTTTATATTCCTTTATTTCGTTCAATTTTCTATTAGAATAGAACATACTTTTAACAAGACAATACAATGTACAAGTAAGAAGAAAAATAATACGATTTTTTTTTTGCTAAAACGATAAAATTTTCATTAATAATCTTAAAGAATAGTGTAATAGTCCAATTTAGTTAAGGCCCAATACAAAAAAATCCAAAATAATAAAACAAAATCTAAGTCAGGTCAAAATATATCATTTGGCCCGATCGGAATGGCTAATTCTTGAAAAGATTAAAAGTCCATCTGAAACTTGGCGATATGTAGAACACAATTTTAAGGATATGCAATTTTAGATATGATATGCAATCCTAAAAGATATGATATGCAATCTTAGATATGATATGCAAATCTTAGATATGATATGTAATCTTAGAAGATATGGTATGCAATCTTAGAAGATATGATATGCAAATTTTAGATATGATATACAATTTTAGAAGATATGATTTTGTAATTTTAGAGATTTAATTTGTAGATACCTTTTAATCTTAGCCGTTGATGTAATTGATCTGTACCGTTGAATTTAGGGAGGCTCAATTATAAATAGAGGCCTCTTCCTTTATTTTAAAGGAACTTGAGTTTTGGGGAAGTAATAAGAATTCTTGAGAGCATTCACTCAAATTTCTCTCCCTCTTACGTTCTTATTTTCTATGGTTTGTTCTTATTTTATTCTTCATTCATCTTCGTTTTTTTCAACCTTTTTATTTATCCATTTTAATTGTTTAATTATTAATTATTCTTTTTATTTTATTCGTTTATTTATTATTTTGTATAGAGATTTATTTTATTTTCACACTTTTGCAAATTTGCATTTTATTTATTTATTCAAAATTTTAAGTGGTATTTATTTCAAGTTGTTTTATTTTATTATTTTTATATTACTTATTTTAAATAGTTTTATTTTGATTAAGTTTTTTATATTATTACTTTAAATTATCTTATATATCATTCATTTTCTTATTGTTTTATATAACGATTATTTTAAAGTGGTTTTATTTTATATCATTTTAAACTGTTTTATATTATCTATTTTAAGTTTGAATATTGTTTATTTTAAACTTATATGTATTTTTAGGATTTGTCACATATCATTTTCTTTAAGTCATTTTGTATATTATTTATTTAGATTGATATATATATATATATATATTGTTTTATATATTACTTATTTAAACTTACTTCTTACATAATATTTATTTTAAAATTCATTTATATATTACTATTTTATATATTATTTATTTTATCTTTTTTTTGATTTATTTCAAACTTTTACATATATTACCTACTTTAAAATTTTTATACATGAATTTATTTTAAATTGCTTTTTATTATCGATTTCAAAATCATTTTCTTTCACATTATTTGTTTTAACATTGTCCATTATTATTTGAAAGCTTGGTACATTTTGTTTTTATTTGTTTTTAGATTTGTTATTTTTAAAAAATTCATTAATCTTTATTTATTAATGTGGCCAAATATACCTTCATATTTTAAAATCCATGATTTTTAAATTTAAAAATAAGGCAATATTTGATATTTGGGAGTTTTGAGAAAATCATGTCCTAACTTACTGAATTTCGATTTTTCTCATTAAGTCCAAATGATTGAGTACCCTTCTTGAAATTAAAACACATGAATTGTTAAATAAAAAAAACCTATTCTTGAGAATTTAAGATGTTGAGTCCTAACTCACTGGATGCGACGTTTTTCATCTCGAGGCAAGGATTTCTAAAAAGTAAAGGATATTTGGTGTTTGGAAAATTCGAAAGATCGTGCTCTAACTTACTGAGTTTCGATTTTTCTTTTAAAATCTAAATAATTGAACGTCCATTTGAAATTAAAGGACATAAGTTTTAAAAATCAAAAGGATCGTATTTTAAAATCTTCTCAAATTTTTGACATTAAGACATTAATTAATCAATTAGGTACCAATTTTGAGCGTTACGAGGGTGCTAATCCTTCCTCGTGCGTAACCGACTCTCGAACCCGTTTTCTCAAATTTCATAGACCAAAATCATTGTTTTAATAAATCAAAATATTTTTTATTAAAATGATCAATTTCAAGGTGACCTGATCACACCTCGAAAAAGATTGGTGGCGACTCTATTTTCATTTTTAAAGTTTATCCCCCTTTTAAAAAAAAAATTAAAATGGTTTCGACAAATAGAAATAAGAGTGGAGTTGAATATTAAGGAATATTATGGTCGTTAGTAGTTAGTTGGTTTAGCAACTGTAGTTAGTTAAACAGTTACCACTTTGTATTATAAATTCCAGAGCTTAGTCCCATGCAATGCAATTGTATTGGATTAGTTTTCAACTTCTTGTTTCTTCATTTTGTCTATTGCTTATTTCATCATGGTATCTGAGCCTTAAAGTTTTTTTTCCTTCTTGTGTTCTAAATCATGGCAACAGAAACGGTGTCTGGAAATGATGATGATAACCATCAGTCCTTCAATCTGCCTACACTAGTGGCTGCTTCCTCTCTTGATTCAACTGTTTTCCAAGCATGATATGATGAAGTTGAATGATCGTAATTTTCTGTTATGGAAACAGCAAATTTTGTTGATACTTGAGTGGTATGGGCTTCATGAGTTTGTTCTTGGTACGGCCAATATTCCTCCATAGTCTATTGTTGACAAAAATGGCAATCTTGTTGCTAACCCCGATTTCTTGTTTCATAAACAACAAGACAAAATGTTAGCTTCTTGGCTATTGTCTACTATTGGTGATGATGTTTCGGTGTACCTTACAGAAGCTCGATCGAGTTTTGATGTATGGACAACAGTTGTCCGATGTTTTGCTACCAAGTTTACCCTGACGATTTCTGCTCTCAGGCACTCCTTGTATTCTCAGAAGAAATGACAGTTGTCTATCAAAGAATATCTTGTCAAGATTAAAGGTTTGTGTGATACCTTGATGGCGGAAGGTAATGCTATCTCTGAACAAGAACAAGTTAGTATCATTCTTGTTGGTCTGTAAGTAGAGTATGAGTCCATTCGTATCGTGGCTTCAGTTATGAATGTTCCTCTTGATTGACTTGCTGAGATGCTGATTGACTGTGAAGCTTGACAATAGGATTTTGTTTCGAGCATGTCCTTGCAGGCTAATATTGCTCAGCACAGCAACACTGATGACAAAAGTGGTAGGTGTAACAGCCCGATTTAGGGGCTAGTCAGAATAGTGATTTTGGGATCACTAATTTGAGACTTGAGAATTTATTTTCATGTTATATTATGAGTTAAAACATGATAGCACATATGCATGAAAATTTTGGTGCTTTAATTTTAGCGATTTTATGTTCAATCGTGAAAAAAAACTAAATCGCATAAAGTGTAAAAGTTTCATTTTTATTTCTAAAGGTGCCAAATAGCCATAAATATTTAAATTGAGGTTTTTAAGAGGCAATTTAGCCCATGTCTTGTGCTTGGGCGGCCATAGACTTAAAGGGAGACAAAGATGGACAAATTTGGTAAAAGTTAGTAGAGTTGGTGGCAAAATTTGACTAGTTTAATATTAGAATAAGGAGAGAAAAAGTTATCATCTTTTCTCCTATCATCTTCCACCTAAAATTAGCAACAAATAAGGGGTAGAAAGCTTCACAAAATTTCAGCAAGCTTTCATCCATTCAAGTAAGTATCCTAGTGAACTTTTCTTAAAAATAATTGTACTGTTGAGACCCCCAAAGCTTAAGCTTTCAAATGAGGGGACTATTGTGAAATATTGTGAAAAGTTTAGAGTTCTACCATGAGAAATATCTTAGTTATTTGCTGCATTTTTATGGAAGAAGTTGAGTCTTAGTTGTTAGATGAACAACTCTTGTGAAAGGTGTTGTCTTGGATCACCTAATTTGGACCTTGATGAAAAGGTTACAAATTTCTAGTAATTATGTGAAATGTTGAGTTTTGATGATAGCTATAAGAGTATTAAATGTTCACCTAGGCTTGTTGAAGGTAGAAATGTGATTAGAATTAATTTACGAGCCTAAGGGCAAAATAGTTATTTTGCTCAAGTGCAGGGCAAAATAGTAATTTTGCCTATATATGATTTTTGAAATGATTTTATTAATATAATGATTAAAATGAGCTAAATTGATATTATAGAGAAAGAAGAACCGAGGACCCGCATTGATCGGGGAAAGAACAAAGTCTTGGACTAAACTGACGAGTTAGCTCATTACGAAATCGAGGAAGTTGTATATGATTTAAACAACATTATTATTACTATGTTGAGAAATTCTTGTCATTTTGTTAATGAATAGGATGTTGAAGTCTTAATGAGCCATATTAATTAGAGAAATGACATCATTGAGATATTAAATAGATAAGGTCCCGTATAAGACCATGTCCAGGACATGGCCTCGGCACCTAGTTGAAATCTCGTATAAGACCATATCTGGGATATGGTAACGATACATAAGAGGTAATCCCGTATAAAACCATATCTGGGATATGGCTTTGGTAATGAATACGAAAATCGTATAAGACTGTATTTTGGATATGGCATCGATACAAGAGAAGTAATTTCATATAAGACCATATCCGGGATATGGCATTGGCAGCTGGAGGTAATTCCATATAAGACCATGTCCAAGACATTGTATTGGAATCTAGGGTAGACTCCATGTTAGACCACCTCGAGGATGTGGAAATGGCTTTATACTTACAGTAGTGATGATAAACGCACGTATTTGACTATCCCTTGTAAGTAGTGGGATAAGTAGATGAATTTAGAAGTGGAAATGTGAAAGATATTTAAGTCATGTGAATGAGTGAATACAGGTACTCGTGAATGAGTCACGAGGAGTCAAGTTCAATACATGACACGGAATGTGTTAGATAAGATCAACTAGAAGTGAGTATTGTCAAGAAACCTTGACTTGTGTATGGTTAGCTAATACCGTGGATGGATTATTTTATGAGCATTATTATTGCTATTTATTTCCATGCAACTTACTAAGCTTTATGCTTACCCCTTTTTCATTGCCCTTTTTTCTTATAGTATTGTCAAGATAATTCGAGGATCGGGGACGTAGGAGTTCGAAAATCACGCTATTGACAACACTTTGGTATAATAATTTTAGACTTATTTTTAATATGGCATGTATAGGACTTGAGTATTTTGTTAAGTTGTAATTGTTGGTCAAAGTGTTGGCTATGTAAGTTGTAAAAGTTATTTTGTAAATGGCCTTATGAATTAGGCAAATACTTGGGAAATTCTTTTGTTTAATGAAGATGGAACTCATGAAGTGTTTATCTCTTTTAAATCTTTTTATGTTGGAATGAGTCCTTAGACTTGCTTATGGGATAGGAGTAGTAACGTTTTTGAATTGAAGTATGTATGTGTACATTCTAGGGTGGAATTAGCTTGGTATATAGCCTACCAATTGACCCCATAAGTAGACACACGGGCATAGGTCTAGGCTGTGTGGGAGGCACGGCTAACCCATAGACGTGCACCCAGGCCGTGTGAAGTCTGTACCTTGCCCTTGAGATTTAAATCACCACACGGTTGGTGTACACGGACATGTGTATAGGCCATGTGGAGAAGTCAGAATGCTAAGATTTCACACACGACTAGGGCCACGGGGTGCCATGGCCGTGTAAATTTAGTCAATGTCAACCACGGGTGGAAGACATGGGCATGTCTCAGGGGTACATGGGCGTGTCCCTAGACCTAAATGGGCGTGTGGCCTCTGTTTTGTCTAAAAGATTTTTGAACTTGTAAAAGTTCTGAAAAGATTTTGATACCTTTTGGAAGTGTGTTTAGGGCCTCGTAGGCTCATATTAAGGACTTTAAGATAAAGATTGAAAATTTTTAAATTTGAATGAAATTTCATAACTTGGAAATGTATGTTAGTATGTATTTAAGTTAGGTATTGCCTCGTGCCCTGTTCTGGCGTCAAACATGGGTAAGGGCTATACATTTATTGGTATTAGAGCTACGATTTAGTTGATTCTAGGACTAACGTAGCGAAAGTACGAGTCTAGCTATACATGCCATATGTAAGAGTGTCCGAGTAATGATAGTGTGATGGCTCCTGACGTATAAAATTGTGTTTTATGTAGTAGATGGATTCTGATCCGGATCAAACTGCAGCCGATGATGTTACGAATAACGCGCCGACTCCCGCTCAAGGGATCGCGCCAGCTAATAGTAGACTTGAGACCTTGGGTCAAGGAGAAGAGACTCGAGAAGCCTTTCTTCACATGATGAGCAACTGGTATACTGAGTATACCCGAGCAAATCCTAATGCTCAACCCCCTTCGCCCTTACCTATTCCTCAACTCGCCTCAGTAACCCCTCAAGTAGTTGAGGTGGTAAGAAGAGAAAGGCCTCCGGTAGATAAGATCCGGAAGCAAGGAGCTAAGAAATTTCGGGCAAATAAGGATGATGACCCAGAGAAAGTAGAATTTTGGCTCGAGAATACCATCCAAGTATTCGATGAGTTATCCTGCACGCCTGATGAGTGCTTAAAGTGTATAGTGTCTCTCTGAGAGATTCAGCCTACCGATGGTGGAACACCCTGGTGTCGGTAATACCAAGAGAGAGAGTTAATTGGGAATTCTTCCAAGAGGAATACCAGAAGAAATATATCAGCCAGAGATTTATTGACCACAAGAGAAAGGAGTTCTTGGAGCTGAAGCAATGCCATATGTCTGTGATCGACTACGAACAAGAGTTCGTAAGGCTTAGCAAGTATGCACGAGAGTGCGTGCCTACCGAAGCCATCATGTGCAAGAGATTCAAGGACGGATTGAACGAGGATATCTGCCTATATGTGGGAGTTCTCGAATTAAAGGAGTTTGTGGTGTTAGTGGATAAAGCTTGTAAGACCGAGGAGTTGGCTAAAAAGAAGAGAAGAGCTAAGTACGAGTCTCGTGACTTGAGGAAGAGACAACTAAACAAGTCTCACCAATCCTCATCTAAGAAATCGAAGGATTTCACTACTCGATCAGTCACTTCATCGGGGTTTTCAAACCGAAGTAAAGGCAAGCAATTTTCGGGATCGAAAGTGCAAACCACATCAGTTGCTAGTGTGGGCAATGTTCGACCAAGTAGACTGGAATGCCCTCAGTATGGCAGGTGCCATTCTGGTGAGTGTCGGGCTAATGAGAAAGCTTGTTTCAGGTGCGGGTCCTTAGACCACTTTATTAGAGATTGTCCCGAGGTAGACGGGAAAGAAAAGCCTCAGAATGCAAGATCGGGAAATTTCGCTAGGGGAAGACCATTAAGAAGCTCGGGGATTGAAATAGGAAGTAAGAATTCTTCTAAAGAAAAGCTACTAGAGTCGAGGGTAGAGCACCGGTGATGATATACGCCATTCGTGCTCGTGAAGAGGCATTTTTCCCCGACGTAATCACCGGTATCTTTTCTCTCCATAATACTCGTGTTATAGCTTTAATTGATCCGGAATCTACTTATTCATACATATGCATGAAATTAGTCTCTAGCATGAGCATGCCTATAGAGTCTACTAAATTTATTATAAGAGTGTCAAATCCCCTAGGCAAGTGTGTGTTGGTGGATAGAGTTTGTAAATGGTGTCCTTTGATGATTAAGGGTCATTGTTTCTCGGTCGACCTTATGTTATTACCATTTGACGAGTTTGACGTCATTCTTGGGATGGATTGGTTAGTTACCCATGGAGTAATTGTGAATTGTGGGAAGAAGCAGATTGAGTTGAGAGATGAAAATGGCAATTTTATTTGTGTTGAATCAGATAAGTCGGATGGGTCACCAATAGTGATATCAACCATGTCGGCTAAGAAGTACCTAAGGAAGGGATATGAGACTTATCTTGCCTTTGTGTTGAACACTAAAGAGAATGAATTGAAAATTTAGTCGGTACCCATAGTATGTGAATATCCAAATATTTTCCCAGAAGAATTGTCAGGGCTACCTTGAATAGAGAGATCGAATTTGGGATTGAATTAGTTTGGTACTACCTCTATTTCTATTGCTCCATATAGAACGACTCCAATCGAGCTAAAAGAGCTAAAAATATAGTTACAAGAGTTGAAAGATAAGGGTTTCGCGAGATCGAGCTTTTCTCCGTGGGGTGCTCACGTTTTATTCATGAAGAAGAAAGATGGTTCCATGAGACTATGTATAGACTATCGACAACTCAATAAGGTGACAGTGAAGAATAAGTACCCGTTGCCGAGGATCGACGATCTATTTGATCAATTGAAGGGAGCTACAATATTTTCCAAGATAGATCTAAGGTCAGGGTACTATCAGTTGAGAGTTAATGACTTGGATATACCGAAAACTGCATTTAGAACTAGGTGAGGCCACTATGAATTTTTGGTCATGCCTTTTGGTCTAACAAATGCCCCCGCGATTTTCATGGATTTGATGAATCGTATTTTTCGATCGTACTTGGATAGGTTTGTTGTGGTCTTCATCGATGACATACTGATCTACTCTCGAGATGAGAACGATCATACAGAGCATTTGAGAATGGTTCTACAAGTTTTGAGAGAAAAACAATTGTCTGTTAAATTCAGTAAGAGTGAATTTTGGCTCAAGGAAGTGGGATTTTTGGGGCATATTGTCTCGGGAGATGGGATTAGAGTTGACCTGAGTAAAATTTTGGCAATTGTTGAATGGAAACCGCCGAGGAGTGTAACTGAAGTGAGGAGTTTTCTAGGCCTAGCAGGCTATTATAGGCGTTTTGTCAAGGGGTTTTCCATGATAGCTACACCGATGATGAGACTTCTGCAGAAAGATGTAAAGTTTATTTGGACTGAGAAATGTCAACAGAGTTTTGAGAAACTAAAGACACTGTTGACTGAGGCTCCTGTTTTGGTGCAACCTGAGCTAGGAAGAGAATTTGTTGTTTTCAGTGACGCGTCTTTGAATGGATTGGGTTGTGTACTTATGCAAGAGGGTAAAGTGATTACATATGCCTCTAGATAGTTGAAGCCGCACGAGAAGAACTACGACTCATGATTTAGAGTTGTCCGTAATCGTATTTGCGTTGAAAACTTGGAGGCATTATTTATATGGTGAAAGGTGCCAAATTTTCACTGACCATAAAAGCCTAAAATATTTGATAACCCAAAAAGAATTGAATTTGAGGCAACGAAGGTGGATAGAATTGATTAAGGATTATGAGTTAATAATTGACTACCATCCGGGAAAGGCTAATGTACTCGCTGACGCGTTGAGCAGAAAATCATTATTCGCATTAAAAGCCATAAGTACTTAGATGACCTTGTTAGATGCTGGATCTATTTTAGTCGAGTTGAGGGCCAAACCATTGTTCCTTTAAGAGATTTGTGAAGAGTTTTGTGTGAGTCGAACATTGAGTCAAGCTTTCGAGTAAATACTGATGGATGTTTGACATTTCGAGATAGGATTTGTGTACCCAGGAATGATGAGCTTATTCACAAAATCTTGCATGAAGCGCATAGCGGATGTTTGAATATACATCCAGGCAGCACAAAAATGTATAATGATCTAAAGAAATGGTATTGGTGGTTGGGTATGAAGAAAGATATTTTCGAGTTTGTATCGAAATGCCTGATTTGTTAGCAAGTGAAGGTTGAACATCAAGTGAAGATTGTATTACTATGGACTTCGTGACGGGTTTATCGTTGACCCCCAAAAGGATAGATGCAATATGGGTAGTGGTTGATAGACTCACTAAGTCAACCCACTTTATACCAGTGCGAGTCGATTATTCACTCGATAAATTGGCAGACTTGTACATGTCTGAGATTGTAAGACTTCATGGTGTACAGTTGTCAGTCATTTCAGATAGAGATTTGAGATTCACGTCACGGTTTTGGAAAAAGTTGCAAGAATCTTTGGGCACGAAATTGAGTTTCAATACCGCTTTCCATCCACAAACTGACGAACAATCAGAGAGAGTAATTCAGATACTTGAAGACTTGCTTCGATGTTGTGTTTTAGAATTCCACGGTAGCTGGGACAAATACTTACCATTGGTGGAATTCACCTACAACAATAGTTTTCAGTCAAGTTTGAAGATGGCGCTTTATAAGGCATTGTATGGGCGTAAGTGTCGAATGCCCTTGTATTAGTTAGAACTCAGGGAGAAATAGATACACGGGGTTAATTTGATTAGGGAAACCGAAGAGAAAGTAAAAGTGATACGTGACTATTTGAAAGTTGCCTCAGATAGACATAAGTCCTATTCGGATTTAAAAAGGAAAGAGATTGAATTCAGAGTCGGTGATAAAGTGTTCTTGAAAGTATCACCTTGGAGAAAAGTCCTCAGATTTGGCAGGAAGGGCAAATTGAGCCCGCGCTTTATCGGACCTTATGAAGTTACCGAAAGGATAGGACCGATAGCTTATCGGTTAGCTTTGCCACTAGAGTTAAAAAGATTCATGACGTCTTTCACGTATCCATGTTACGCTAATACCGTTCAGACCCTTCACATGTCATAAAGCCGACAGAGGTAGAGATACAACTGGATTTGACATATAGAGAAGAACCAGTTAGAATTTTGGCTTATGAAGTTAAGCAGTTAAGGAACAAAAGTATAGCCCTAATGAAAGTTCTATGGCAAAGGCACGGTATTGAAGAAGCTACATGGGAGCCCAAGGAAACTATGAGAAATCAATACCCCAATCTTTTCACTGGTAAGATTTTCGAGGACGAAAATCCTTAAGGGGGAGAATTGTAACAACCCGATTTAGGGGATAGTCGAAATAGTGATCTCGAGATCACTAATTCGAGACTTGAGAATTTATTTTCATGTTATATTATGAGTTAAAACATGATAGCACATATGCATGAAAATTTTGGTGCTTTAATTTTAGCGATTTTGTGTTCAATCGTGAAAAATGACTAAATCGTATGAAGTGCAAAAGTTCTATTTTTATTTCTAAAGGTTCCAAATAGCCATAAATCTTTAAATTTAGGTTTTAAAAGGCAATTTAGCCCATGTCATGTGCTTGGCATTAAGAATTCTTTTGTTCACTTTATTCCTTACTAAAATGGTGGGTTGGTTCTTACCGAACTTTTACCACATAACCTATATAAACATTTCACCTTGTTTGACCATAGACTTAAAGGGAGACAAAGATAGACAAATTTGGTAAAAGTTAAATAAGGCGTTGGTAGCTTTTTATTTTATTGTTTTATTAACAAATTTGACTAGTTTAATATTAGAATAAGGAGAGACACTTAAGCGATAAAAGTTATCATCTTTTCTCTATCATCTTCCACCAAAATTAGCTGCAAATAAGGGTGAAAGCTTCTTTAAATTAAGATTTTTAAAGGCAAAATTTCAGCAAGCTCTCATCCATTCAAGTAAGTATCCTAGTGAACTTTTCTTGAAAATATTTTTACTTTTGAGACCCCCAAAGCTTAAGCTTTCAAATAAGGGGACTATTGTGTAATATTGTGAAGAGTTTAGAGTTCTAACATGAGAAATATCTTAGTTATTTGCTGTATTTTTATGGAAGAAGTTGAGTCTTAGTTGTTAGATGAACAACTCTTGTGAAATGTGTTGTCTTGGAAACACCTAATTTGGACCTTGATGAAAAGGTTACAAATTTGTAGTAATTATGTGAAATATTGAGTTTTGATGATAGCTATAAGAGTATTAAATGTTCACCTAGGCTTTTTAAGGTAGAAATGTGATTAGAATTAATTTTCGAGCCTAAGGGCAAAATGGTCATTTTGCCCAACGTTTAAGGGCAAAATAGTAATTTTTCCTAAATATGATTTTTGAAATGCTTTTATTAATATAATGATTATGAGCTAAATTGCTATTATAGAGAAAGAAGAACCGAGGACCTGCCTTGATCGGGGAAAGAACAAAGTCTTGGACTAAACCGACGAGTTAGCTCATTACGAAATCGAGGTAAGTTGTATGTGATTTAAACAACATTTTTATTACCATGTTGAGAAATTCTTGTCATTTTGTTAATGAATGGGATGTTGAAGTCTTAATGGGCCATATTGATTAGAGAAATGACATCATTGAGATATTAAATAGATAAGGTCCCGTACAAGACCATGTCCGGAACATGGCCTCAGCACCGAGTTAAAATCTCGTATAAGACCATATTCGGGATATGGCAATGATACATAAGAGATAATCCCGTATAAGACCATATATGGGATATGGTTTCGGTAATGAATACGAAAATCGTATAAGACCATATTTGGGATATGGCATCGATACAAGAGAAGTAATTTCATATAAGACCATATCCGGGATATGGCATTGGCACCTAGAGGTAATTCCATATAAGACCATGTCCGGGACATGGCATTGGCATCTAGGGGAGACTCTATGTAAGACCACTTCGAGGATGTGGCAATGGCTTTATACTTACAGTAGTGATGATAAACGTACGTATTTGACTATCCCTTGTGAGTAGTGGGATTAGTAGATGAATTTAGAAGTGGAAATGTGAATGATATTTAAGTCATGTGAATGAGTGAATACAGGTACTCGTGAATGAGTCACGAGGAGTCAGTTTCAATACATGGCACGGAATGTGTTAGATAAGAGCAACTAGAAGTGAGTATTGTCAAGAAACCTTGACTTGTGTACGGTTAGCAAATACCGTGGATGGATTATTTTATGAGCATTATTATTGCTATTTATTTCCATTCAACTTATTAAGATTTATGCTTACCCCTTTTTCATTGCCCTTTTTCTTATAGTATTGTCAAGATAATTCGAGGATTGGGGACGTAGGAGTTCGGAAATGACGCTATCGACAACACTTTGGTATAACAATTTTAGACTTATTTTTAATATGGCATGTATAGGACTTGAGTATTTTGTTAAGTTGTAATTGTTGGTCAAAGTGTTGGCTATGTAAGTTGTAAAAGTTATTTTGTAAATGACCTTATGAATTAGACAAATACTTGGGAAATTCTTTTGTTTAATGAAGATGGAATTCATGAAGTGTTTATCTCTTTTAAATATTTTTTATGTTGGAATGAGTCCTTAGACTTGCTTATGGGATAGGAGTAGTAATGTTTTTGAATGGAAGTATGTATATGTACATTCTAGGGTGGAAATGGCTTGGTATATAGCCTACCAATTGACCCCATAAGTAGACACACAGGCATGGGTCTAGGCCATGCGGGAGGCACGGCTAACCCATGGACGTGCACCCAGGCCGTGTGAAGTCTGCACCTTGCCCTTGAGATTTAAATCACCACACGGTTGGGGTACACGGGCGTGTGTATAGGCCGTGTGGAGAAGTCAGAATGCTAAGATTTTACACACGGGCCAGGGCCATGGGCATGCCATGGCCGTGTGAATTTAGTCAGTGTCGACCACGGGTGGAAGACATGGGCATGTCTCAGGGGTACACGGGCGTGTCCTTAGACCTACACGGGCATGTGGCCTCTATTTTGTCTAAAAGATTTTTGAACTCGTGAAAGTTCCCGAAAAGATTTCGATACCTTTCGGAAGTGTGTTTAGGGCCTCGTAGGCTCATTTTAAGGACTTTAAGATGAAGATTGAAATTTTTTAAATTTGAACTAAATTTCATAACTTGGAAATGTATGATAGTATGTGTCTAAGTTAGGTAACGCCTCGTGCCCTGTTCTAGTGTCAAACATGGGTAAGGGTGTTACAGTAGGAGTTTTGACAGGGGTTCTCGGCCACTTTATAGAGGTAGTTCTAGGACATTTCGAGGACGGGGCCGAGGGAGACAGTTTTTTCATAACAAACCACAATGTTTGTAGTGTGGCAAGATTGGCCACACAGCTTAGAAGTGCTACTATCATTTTGATGAGACCTTTGAAGGTGTTTCTAGTTAGCTAATGCAAGTGGATTGTCATCAGTTTCAAGACTCTTCAAGTCTGTCATATGGGGGCTCTCATTGTTACTCTTACAAGAAAATTGTGTCTAGTTTTGAGTCACAAGCTCATGCTGTCTCCACAAAAGGGCACCCTTTTCCTAGTTCCTTGAATACAAAGGTTTGGTATCCGGATTCGAGGGCATCAAATCATGTTACTAAAGATCTGGATAACTTGGCTGAAGTGACTCTATACTCAGGTAGCAACAGACTTCTTATGGGTAATGGAGTGTCTGTTCTAATGGCTCATATTGGCTATTCTTCTTTTGCCAGCTCCAACAGAGTGTTTCAGTTGAAAAAAGTGTTACATGTTCTTCAAATATGCAAAAACTTAATGTCTGTTGCTCAATTTGCTAATGATAACCAAGTCTATTTTGAGTTTTATCCTTTTCATTATTTTGTGAAGGATATCAAGATCGGGACAATCTTGTTGGTGGGGCACATTCATGATGGTGCATGCAGTTTGATCATCAAAGGCTCAAAGGTTCACTCCTCTCCACCACTTTGCTCATCTTTGCTTGTCCAAGTCTCCTCTCAATGACTCAGTTTTTGACCTCTGGCACAAACGACTTGGTCACCCTTGTAATAGGACAATTACTACTGTTCTTCAAAAATGTAATATTGTTTCAAGTAATTGTAAGTTGGACCTAGTTTGTTCAGCATGTCAACTTGGGAAATGTCACAAGCTTCATTTTTCCTCTTCTACTACTGTTTATACTGCCCCTTTTTGAACTAGTTGTGTCTGATCTGTGGGGTCCTGCTTCGATTGTTTCTGAAGGCAGCCTTTACTATGTATCTTTTGTTGATGTGTTTTCTAGATACACTTGGCTGTATCTCATCAAACACAAGTCGAAGCTTTGGACAAGTTCCTTCTGCTCCAAAATTTTGTTGAAGTTCAGTTTGGTTGCAAAATAAAGACTCTTCAAACAAATTGGGGTGGTAAATTTCAGTATTTTCCTAAGGTTCTCTCTCATATGGGGATCCATCATCGCCTTTCTTATCCTCACACTTCTGAATAGAATGGTTTAGTGGAGAGAAAACATAGGTATCTCGTGGATACTAGTCTCACCTGGCTAGCTCAAACCAATATGCCTATGCAGTTTTGGCTACATGCCTTTATAAGTGTTGTGCATCTTATTAACAGGCTTCCCACACCTGTTCTGACTGATCGATCTCCTTATGAAGTGTTACATAAGACTTCTCTGACTACATGTCTCTACGAGTGTTTGGCTGTAGGTGTTTTCCATACCTTAGACCTTTTAACATTCATAAGTTGCAATATCGATCCAAGCCCTGTGTTTTTCTTAGCTATAGCCCCATTCATAAGGTTTACAAGTGTCTCGATAATGATACAGGTAGAATTTTTGTCTCAAAGCACGTAGTGTTTAATGAAGGTGTTTTTCCTTTTTTGGGTACACTTAGCTCAGATGGATCTTATTACTTGATTTCTAAATTACATGATAAATACTTGATCCTTGTTCTCAATTATGTATGCTTATTTTGTGTTTTAATATTTTAGGGATATTAATTCATGTTTAATGTTCTTATTTTAGTAGAGCAAAAGTTCCTGTTTAAGAGTAGATCTAATATAATTGAGTGGAGTTGCATGCAATCTTAAAAATAGGACGACATAAATCTACCGGATTAGAGTCAAATCTAATAGGGGAATCCATAGATCGAGTTAATAAGACAATAGGGATTTTAATTAGAAAGAGATTTCTATTAATCGACCTAGAGTCAGTTGTTCTTACTCTCGAAAGAGATATTAACATAATTTAGGGATTTCTACGGATCAAGACACAAGTGAATAAATTATTTAATTCAGATTCGGAATAATAAGTGAAGTCTAGATGAATTCTTTCTTGGGTATTGTCTTTCTCTTTGGTTATCTTCAAATATTTTTCTAATGCATTCTCTGTAGCATTTTTAGTTAATTTAGATTAGTAAATTTAGATTAAAACAATCATCCCAATTTATTGCCTAAAATATAGAAAAATAATAATTACTAGTACTTTTAGTCATCGTGGGTACGATATTCCCTACTCACTAATCGTGTCAAACAGTCGAGTTTTAAAATTTATAAAGAATGATCGAACCTGTAGACTAACTATGACAACGATAGAGGCAAGTACACCTATCGAACATTAGTATAGTTAAGGCAAGAATATCTTATCGAACCCAAGGAACCTAAAAGTACTACTACTCACTTTCTTTCTATTATTTAGCCTGAAATATGGAGTGATTGGGTGATTTATCTAAAACTAATGAAATACTTTTAAACTAAAATGCAAAGATAAATGAATAAATTGGGAAAAGACTTTGGAAAACTCAGTTGATAAAGACGATACCCTCAGGAAGAATCCACCTATGACTTCACTTATTATTTATTCCCTAAACCATATGATTTCTTTACTTAGCTTAATCCGTGAGACTCCTAACCTATATTAAACCTTCTCTCAGGCGAATAACGTCTAACCTTAGGTTAATTAGTGGAACTCTCGTTCTCTTATAATAACCCCTAAGGAAGCGATAAATCGATCAATGGATTCCCATATTAGGTTTCACCCTAATTCGCAAAATCTCGTAACCCTATCTCTAGGCGCTCGATCAACTCTACTTAATTATGCTAGATCTACTCTCGAGGAGGTCTATTCCTCCTCCACCCAAGCACATCGATTAAATTAAGCAACATAATTAAGAACAAACTAAGTATTTATAATATAAATTCGAAAATAATAACAAAATCCATCATAGGTTTCATCCCCTTCAGGTATCTGAAGGGTTTAGTTCATAACTAAATAAGAAAACATCTCAAGAGCAAAGATAAAACAAAACATTGGAAATCCCTAAAACCCCCTGAAGGAATTGAAGAGGAGATCCTTTGTCTTGAGTAGAACTCCGGCTTTTTGAGATGGATCAACTGGCTATCTTCGAGTAATTCCCTGAATAAAAGCTCTGGCAGAAAACTCTGCCTCCTGTTTCGGCTTCTGCCTAACTCCCCTTCAAAGTTGCCTCCTAAGGTGTTTATATAGACTTTGTGATGCCTTACTTGGCCCTAAGTATCCTAATTTAAGTCTAATTCCTAATGGGGTGTTTGAGTAGGCTTTAGAATGTGTTTCTTTGCCTCCTAGTATCCTTTCCCGAATTAAATTGCTCTTTCCTGCGGCAAGGGCACGATCAAGGCACGCCCGTGTAAATTGTGGTCCAGCCCGTGTCTCCATTCTGTTGATTTAGGCATGGCTATGACACGTCCGTGCAATATCTGGGTAGAGCCGTGCTTCAGGTCTGCCAATTGGGGCACGGCCGTGTACATCGGGGTCAAGCCGTGTTGGGATTTTTATCGACGAGGCACAGTCGTGTAAATCAGGGTGTAACCGTGTACAAATCTAAATATTGGGGCACGCAGTAGTGTGGCATGAAGTCCGAGCCGTCCGACTTCTTGGGTTGGCCTATTTTGGTCCGTTTTAAACCCGTTTTGCATCCTTTTTATCCTTGGGTGCTTTCCTGAGTATAAGACATGAAAAGAAAGGATTAAGAGCACCTTTTTACATAAATTAAGGATAAATTCATCCAAAAGCATACTAAATGTGGGATTAAAATATGTTACTTTTACGGTTTATCACTCACCATAGCTATACTATTGTTCGATAGGTGCACTTGCCTTTGTCGTAATTATAGTTAGTTTAGTAACCATCACATACACTGAGCAAATAAGCTCAATGGTATTTCCATGATTCAAGACAATATAAACAAATTAAACATATGCATACATTCATATCAATTCAATCCAAAACCAAGTATCATGCCATAACACGTTCATTTCCAAATCACCATAAATATGTATATATATAACCAAACTTATAACCAATTCATTTGAGCATATACACAAGCTTATCGATCACCTACCTGTTTCAAATACCATTTGGTTCTTTTCCACTTACCATCTCTAGTTTGATTAATACTTGTTCATTTTATCACTTTTAGCATATATAGAATATGTCACAATTAATACCACATTTCAATCATTCCCAAGCCCTTTTGGCTCATTATTACTATATCTGCCCATAAGACTCGTTTTAGCTCATTTCAAATATTGTTACATATTAAATACAATGTCATTTACTCATTTGCATATTATTTATCGATTCTTATGTTGATAACACTATTAACTAGACACGAACTCAATACAAATATGCAGACCCGTCACTCCGAGTTGTCCGGGAACGATGATGCTATACATATACATAATACAATCCCACATTGCCCGGCAACGATGGCTTTCTCAATATGATTAATCTACCACCCTGGGTTTCCCAACAACGATGGTTTTCAATCAATAATCTAACCCTATGATATGCCAACTATATCTGACGCGATCCGAATAGCTAATAGGGTAACCAAATTTTCGATTCATTATAAACATAGTTCAAATCATATTTAATCATGTCCAAATAATCCATCAATTCACCAATTCATCATATATAGAGCATATATAAACTAAATTTCACCAATTATCACATATCAATCAATTCATACAACTTTCCATTCTATTCAATTTAGTCCCTACCTCGGTATTCAATCTACACCATAAAAATTCAATTCAATAATCCAATAACAACTTACCTCGATAATATATGATGCAAAATAACATAAATATGCAGTAATTAAATGGGTCCCAAATCATAGAAATACAAACCGAAATTTCGAGTTATTCGTCGTCGACTTTTGATTTTCCTTTCCCTTTCAACGATTCTATGTCAACATTAGCTAAATAAAATCATAAATTATATAATATTATCAAATTCCATTCAAATTAGGACCAATCACAAAATCAAGCACATTTTACAATTTATTCAATTTAGTCCCTAAACCCAAAATAGACATAACTTTCAATTTAAAGCTTCAGGTTGAAATTTGATTTCACAAGTACTCATTAGGGACCTCCTATTATTATTCCTACTTTAAATTTTACATTTTATTCAAATTGGTCCGTAATGTACAAACCTAACAACTAAGCTTTACAATTTAGTCTCTTTCTTAAACTAAGCTTAATTTCTATCAATTTAACACCTAAAACGTTCAATTCTAAACAATGGCATCTCATCAAAACTTTACTAATTGATTTAATTGATCAAATTGATCCTTGGGTTAGCTTAATCAAGCTTCCAAGATAAAAAAAAAATCTATAAAATCAAAGAAAAATGGTTAGGGACTTACTTGAATTAAGGACCAAAAGCTTCCAAAACTTAACAATGGCATCCACCCTTCTTCTTTTCTTTTAATTCAGTTGGGGAAGATGAGTTTTATCTCTCTTCCCACGAAATTTCACTTATATAGTGAAATTAATTTCTTAATTAAGTTAACTAACCTTAATTTAGTTAAATAAATCTTTAATTAATTAAGTTAATAGCCCTATGATTATATCGTCCACTAACACTTACTTTTCCATGGTCTAATTGTTGTTTTGGACCTTTAGTTAATTGTAATTTAAGTCCCCAAGCTATTTCTAATTAAAAATCTATAGCAATTAGACTTTACAATTTAGTCATTGAGCCTTAATTAATTACAATTTTGATCAAATTAACTATCCTTGATGCGTCGTTGAAAGCACCAAAAATAATATCCTATTCCCTAAAATAATAAAAATAACAGTAAAGGGGAAGTAGGATCGAATCCTCAGGGATCGGATTATACGAATGCTTGTTTCTCGAAATCCTGGGCAGAATCGTGCCCAAGAAAACATGCGTTCCTGAAAAATAAAAATAACAGAATTAAAAGTTTGATCTGGGAAAATAAAAAATAGAATTTAAGATGAATTGAAATTACGAGAATAAATTACGAAAATTAAAATAAGGAAAATAAAAAGAAAGAGTTTAGAGAAAGTTTCTTATGTGGAGAGATTCCAGCCTCCAGTTGCCTCGATCCGCCTTGGGTTCAATCCTTGGCTTTTAGATGATCCTTCTCAACTCGAATAAGCCAGTTATAGTGGAAGAGGATGCCTACGACCACCAGCTCCAAGGATTTAGACTTCAATTTGGTGGAACCTGACTCTAGCCAACAATCACTCTTGTGGGATCATCTATGCTAGATCAACGTTTCTCAATGGCAAATCCCACGCCATTTTGTCTCTTGGGCTCGCCAACCTCTGACGCAGTAAGCTAACGAACCGACTGTGCAACCTTCTCAAAATATACAAAGCGGACGTTCCTTGCACACGTTGAAAAGATCACTTTTTAAAGGGACATGGACGGAAGCGTCAGCCCCGTATTGCGGAGAAGCGATGAATACTTGGTGAGAAAGTTAAATGCGGATTCTAAGCCTCAAAAACCTTTTTGGGGTATTCGACAACCTTCGGCTAGATGGATTTTAGTGGCTCATGGATGGGATGTGAAAGAAAATAATTATATAAGGATGGAGAAAAGAATTTTTATTGAATGAAAATATGGAGAGCACAAAAGCCTTATGGGGGAGAGTTTTCAGAAAAAGAATGAACAACCATTTGAGTCACTTCATCCCCTATTTATAGTGCTAAGATAGGTGGACTAGTCCTACTCAAACTCCCAAAGATAATTACAATTAATCAAAGATAAATAGAGATAAATAAAGAAAATAAATAATCCTCAATAATTATCCTAATATTAATTATCTTAATATAATTAAAATAGAGTTTGATAAAATAAAAATCTCTTCTTTTTGCAATTCAACCCTTCTGTCCTCCATGCTAGCACTTTTGGCACCAATCTTTTCCTTATATCGCACATTGGCCCATTTTGTCTTTAATTTCACACTTTTGGCCTTTAATTTCTCTTCTGATTCCAATTTAGTCCCTATAAAATAAAATACCATAAAAAGCCCAAATTAGTAGAATCAACTCAAAATAAATATGCAATTAGCACATAAAAACATGACGTTCTAGAGTATTATCAAATTCTCCCCTACTTAGCTCATGCTTGCCCTCAAGTATGGTTCCTATCCACTGTGAAAATTAGATCATGAAATAAATTCTACTCCAAAGTTTTATAAAGATTAGTAAAAAAATGCATATGAAAAATAAAGAGAACTTCTAAGCTTGCTTTAAGTAAAACAGAAAAAGTATTCCAATTAACACACAAAAAAATTAAAATTGCCTTGAATTATTTCATGCTATTTAGGTAAATTACCAAACCTACCAAGACACTCTATTTATTTCCTCCTTTACTCCTCAATTGTAATTTTATTAGTACTATTTTTCTTTTCTTTTTTTTTTTTTTTTTTTATTTTATTATTATTATTTATTTACTTAGGAATATATTGAACATTTTGACGCGAAGAGAGATGACAACCCAAGCACCCTACCGGTTACTCATTCAACATACTCCTAAAAATTATTTATTTTCGGTTAGCGGAGTTTTACCCATCACGTCACACAACCTTTTGACGCGAAGTAGAATGACAACCAAGCACCCAACCCCAGTTTCTCAATCAGTCACGTTCTGAGCCGCACTCATAACCTTGGTTAGCGGAGTTTTACCTATCACGTCACACAACCTTTTGATACGAAGTAGAACGACAACCCAAGCACCCTACCCCGGTTACTCAGCCAGTCACGTTCTAAGCTGCACTCATAACCTTGGAAACTTTTATTAAACAAAATTTACACGAAATTTTAATTTTAAGAGGACCTAAGAGAAATAATCAAGTGTCGAAAATAAGTTTTAGTAACCACTTAATAGACATTAATATGATTTAGGCATGCAATTGTATTAAGTGTCCACTTGATATTAAACTTGATCAATTTTACAAAAAGCAAGATAGAGTTAACTTATTAATCATAATTATTTTTATCTTGATAAAAATAAAACAGTGGAGATAAAATCAAACAGACAAAATCATAACTAACTCAGTAGCCAAGAATCATGCATGTAGGTCAAACAATGGCAAGTCGTGGTCAAATTCTTGGGCATGAAAAGCGACAGAATATTCTTAGAAAAATGGATGAGTAGAGCCTCAAGCAAAGAAACACAAATCACAGAGAATCTGACGATGTCTGAAGAGTACCTCCCCCTACTTAAAACACATTGTCCTCAATGTGGACGCAAAAGAAATAAATAGGTAGAAAAGTTTAGAAAAACTCCTCGTGTAGCTACTGTCGATTGTAGAGGGCTCGATGCCTTGTGTCATGAGAGAAGATGAGGAAGAGGAAGAGGGGGAGGCGGCGATGACGGCACGAATTGATAGAGAGGGGTGAGTTTTTGGCGGTAATGGAATTAGGGAAGTAAATTTGGGATAAATTTTAGGTTTTGGGGTTTTTATTTGGCTGAAAAGGGGTGTTTGGTTGCGGGTTTAGGGGGTTCTAGGGCTGAAATAGGACTGTTTGGCTGCAGGTATATGGTATTCTGGGCTGGAATAGAATATGGAATAAAGGGATTGTTTGGTACTGTGGATAGGGCTATTTGGCTCTAACTTGTCTCCCTTTTCTTAGTATTTTCGCTCCGTTTTACCTAGATGGAAGAAGAGAAATTTATTAATAAAATAAATAAAATAAAAATAAATTAAATTAAATTAAAAATAAAATAAAATAAAATAAGAAATAAGAAATAATAATAATAATGAAAAAATAATAAAAATAAGGATTGGGTTGTCTCCCAACAAGCGCTTGTTTAATGTCATTAGCTTGACGATTTAAATGGTTCTACGGTGGCTCAAAATAAATCTTTTTAATTGCGTGAGCTTGGAAATCCTCATTTTTTATCACATCCACCATATTTGGGTTTAATCGTCTTTGTGCCTTTTTCATTGGTTTCATATTTTCCTCCAAGGGGTCAATCCCTTTTAAGTCGGCAATGGTCTCATCATCTTCCAAAAATGTGAATTTAAGATGCTCGAGGGTTAGCTCGGAATTGCTGAGAATTTGCAGCCATTGTGGAAATCAAGTCCCTTGCTTGTTGGGGGGTCATATTAACCAACGCTCCTCCACTAGCAGCATCTACCATATTCATTTCCATCGGTTTCAAACCTTCATAAAAGTATTGGAAGAGAGATTGTTCTGTTATACCATGTTGTGGGCAACTCGCACACAACTTTTTAAACCGCTCCCAATAATCATAAAGAGTCTCTAGTTCTTTCTGCCTTATTCCCACGATTTCTCTTCTTAGCTCAGCTGCTCTAGATCTTTGGAAAAACACATTTAGAAACAAACGAGATAAATCAGCCCAAGTAGTTATAAATCCAGGGGGTAAATAAAATAACCATTCCCTAGCTGAATCTGCTCAGGAAAAAGGGAAAGCGCGCAAATTAATTTGATCCTCAGTTACGCCTTGAGGTTTCATACTCAGACAAACCAAATGAAATTCCTTCAAATGTTTATGGGGGTTTTCATTTTATAACCCTCGAAAAGTTGGCAGCAATTGAATTAACCCTAATTTTAGTTCAAAATCGGTATCCATAGTAGGATATGCAATGCACAGCGGTGGTTGTTCTGTTGGGCCTTCGGCTAGTTGCCGAATCGTTTGAGCCATTGGTTGGGGTGCTAAATTAGGGTTTTCGCCAACCCTAGTGTTGAGCACTTCTTCAAGTGAATCGACTTCTTCTGCTTTACTTTCAAATGTTTGAGTAGGGTTTTCGTTAACCCTAAACTCTGCTTCGTCGTCGATTCTGATTTCTGGCGGTGGATTGCTTTGAGTTCCTACCACCGCTGACTGCTTTTTCCTTAGCTTTGTTTCTTTGCGATTAGCTCTCGTAGTCTTTTCAATTTCTGAGTCAAAAGCAAGAGTGCTTGGAGCAGATCTGGTCATAGAAAACAAAAAACAAGATTAGTACGTTACCGATCCCCAGCAACGGCGCCAAAATTTGATGCGTCGTTGAAAGCACCAAAAATAATATCCTATTCCCTAAAATAATAAAAATAATAGTAAAGGGGAAGTAGGGTCGAATCCTCAAGGACCGGATTATATGAATGCTTGTTTCTCGAAATCCTGAGCAGAATCGTGCCCAAGAAAACTGCGTTCTAAAAAATAAAATAATGTAATTAAAAGTTTGATCTGGGAAAATAAAAAATAGAATTTAAGATGAATTGAAATTACGAGAATAAATTACGAAAATTAAAATAAGGAAAATAAAAAGAAAGAGTTTAGAGAAAGTTTCTTATGTGGAGAGATTCCAGCCTCCAATTGCCTCGATTCGCCTTGGGTTCAATCCTTGGCTTTTAGATGATCCTTCTCAACTCGAATAAGCCATTTATAGTGGAAGAGGACGCCTACGACCACCAACTTCAAGGATTTAGACTTCAATTTGGTGGAACCTTACTCTAGCCAACAATCACTCTTGTGGGATCATCTATGCTAGATCAACGTTTCTTAATGGCGAATCCCACGCCATTTTGTCTCTTGGGCTCGCCAACCTCTGACGCAGTAAGCTAACGAACCGACTGTGCAACCTTCTCAAAATATACAAAGCGGCTGTTCCTTGTTCACGTTGAAAAGATCACTTTTTAAAGGGACATGGACGGAAGTGTCAGCCCCGTATTGGGGAGAAGCGATGAATACTTGGTGAGAAAGTTAAATGCAGATTCTAAGCCTCAAGAACCTTTATGGGGTATTCGACAACCTTCGGCTAGATGGATTTTAGTGGCTCATGGATGGGATGTGAAAGAAAATAATTATATAAGGATGGAGAAAAGAATTTTTATTGAATGAAAATATGGAGAGCACAAAAGCCTTATGGGGGAGAGTTTTCAGAAAAAGAATGAACAACCATTTGAGTCACTTCATCCCCTATTTATAGTGTTAAGATAGGTGGACTAGTCCTACTCAAACTCCCAAAGATAATTACAATTAATCAAAGATAAATAGAGATAAATAAAGAAAATAAATAATCCTCAATAATTATCCTAATATTAATTATCTTAATATAATTAAAATAGAGTTTGATAAAATAAAAATCTCTTCTTTTTGCAATTCAACCCTTCTGTCCTCCATGCTAGCACTTTTGGCACCAATCTTTTCCTTATATCACACATTGGCCCATTTTGTCTTTAATTTCACACTTTTGGCCTTTAATTTCTCTTCTGCTTCCAATTTAGTCCCTACAAAAAAAAATACCATAAAAAGCCCAAATTAGTAGAATCATACTCAAAATAAATATGCAATTAGCACATAAAAACATGACGTTCTAGAGTATTATCAATCCTAATTTCAACTCACATAGATAATAACTTCGTAAATATCTTTATTTAATATTTACAAACTCGATTTATAGAAATAGGATCCCAAAACTGTAATTTCTAGCTCTACTGTAAACTAGAGTTGTTACACTCCATAATTAAACTCGGCAAAAAGCATCCAAGAAATAAAAATTCAACCACAAGAAAAGATACCAAGTTGCTGTATCCAGTGTAAGACACACCAAAATTAAAATTATAAGATTCAAAATCCAAGTTTGAAACCAAAAGACCATGCTTGGAACCATAGGCAAACACCAAACCTTCCATAATATATATTACCATGCTTCTCAAACTCTTCCTCCATTACCAAATCTTCAAATTTGTAAGAAATAGCGCAACATCACCACAAGCTAATGAAAAGTCCATAAAGCTCCGACTCATGTACCTAGGTGTCAAGTCTTCTTTTAGATTCCACCTTCTAGTTTCATCAATTTTTGAATAATAGTTTCATCATCACATGACACTACTAAGCCCAACTTCTTGCCTACAATCCATGTATCCTTAGTTTATCTACGAAGAAGCCAAGCAATTTTGAGTGTCTTCATCCAAAAGGGAATCCTGAACTATCTAATACATGAATGATCTCAAGAAACTTATCTAATACATGAATGAGCCCAACAAGCCCATCTAATACATGATAGGTAGCAAACCTAGTCGGCGTCAGCCAGCATGTGTAGTTCTGGTGGAATATATGTATTTTCTATTAAAATAATATTATTTATTACCTCTGTCAAATTATAAAGAGATTTATTCTACAAAAAAAAAAAATTCTATTTTTCGAGAGAGTACAACTTTAGTTTCTAGCCCATAAAGAGATATTGATCTTCCTCACTAGAACATCAATAAAGTTTTTATTGTGTTAATTAGTTCATGAATTTAGAGCCCACACTCTAAGCAAGCCAAGAGTTCAAGAATAGCAAAGAAAATTGTATTGGTAGAAATCCTGGAAATGACCTTTACCACCTAACCTAAAGCACATGTACTAATATGGTAAAGGGTTTATTGTTATAAATAACACAACTCACTTTTAGAAAAAAAATTAATTTTCCACTATGCAACAAAATCGATTTCTAAACCGAATTTTTCAAACAAAATAAACCTACATATAATATCTCTTCATGGGAAAAAAATATCGCGTAATATGATCCATTTTTCTTTTTTGATGAAACTACATATTACTCAAATTTCATAATCCTTGTGGACACATTTGGAAAATAAAGTAACATTCATTTCATCCTTATTAATCAATAAACTATAAGTGTTCCTTGTGGATAAAATGGCTATCTTAATATGGTTAATTACAATTTGATGTCATTTTCCTTTATGTGATCACAAGATATTAGAATATCACTTCGTAATGAATATGCTTTTCACAATTTAGATATTGTGGCTACTCTAAGTTACTAAAGTATGCATGATCCCATAACATCACAACTTAAAATTATACAATATTGTAAACTATAATGGACGTCATTTACCTTTACACGATCACAAGATGCACATATATAAACATCACCACCTAATGCATATGTTTTTCATAAATTAGATGTTATGGTTACTCTAAATTACTCAAACATATATGATTATATGACATAATAACTTAAAGTAATACAATGTTGTATTTAACATGACATGTAGCATTTCACAATACACAATAAGGCAACAAAATGCAACATTTATTCATTATTTATACATAAAACACCAATTAATGTGTAATACTAACATCCAAATACATTATACGAGTCCAAAAAAGCTCAAAAACCCATTGCTAATGAAAAATGCTAACCTGAAATTATTGCACGTGCCATCACGTGCCAAAAAAGGCCTACCACATGCATTAATGGAGGCTTGCGCATCTCCATGGACTATAATGAGGTCTCATGCATCACCACACGCCCCCCACACGTGACCAATCTCCTTCATGCACCAATAAGCTTTAGGTGAGCATTACCATTAATTGTGTATCGTTCTCAACACCATACAATGGATCTTTCTTGAAACAACGCTAAAACAATACTACGAGACGATCTTATCTATCTCTTGAAGTAGAGAAAAAATGAATACCTAAACGAAAAGTGTTAAGTATGATTTTAGATCTCACAACTCAAAAATTGAGATTTGATCGACCTTTGACTAAAATATAATTTTTTTAATTGTAATAATTAACTAAACAAAGAAATAATGATAAAAAATAAAATTATTATCTTTCTCAATGCAAAAGACGTTTCTAGCTCTTCTAATTTTTAGTTTTTAAGCTTAGCATTCTCCTCCTACACAAATTCTTAAAGATGAAATTAGATATTTATCTAAATAAAATATAAGGGATAAAACTTAACCTTAATAAATATTTTTTATAAATAATATTTAAATAAAAATAATAAAAATGAAATAATCTTAAGATTTAAAAAGTATTAAATGTTGAATCCCATGTGATGGCCTGATAGTCAATGGTGTTTACTGTCCTAGGTGTGGCCTGCGTTTGAGTCGCGCTAGTTGCGTTGGTTTGTTTGAGCTTTGCTCATTCACCAAAAAAAAGGGGGTCTTATATGTCAAATTATTGCTCTCATGCTCAAAATTTTCATGTGAGTCCATATTTTTCACTTGTTTTCCACATTTTGGAATCGCATTACACCTAAATAGAAATTAAACAATAAACACCAAAATTAATAGCATCATGCTTAAAAATTTATCAAAATAAAGCATATAAATATGTCAATTTGAAACAATATCAATACTTAAAATTGACTAGATGAATCCAAATGCATAATAAATGCAATAGTTAAAAATCAAACATAAAATTGAAAACAAATACGGAATCGTATATATGCTCAAATAATCTTCCAATAAATCACAACCACCATAAAATTGGAATTAATTGAATGATTGTATCTATCTAAAACCCTAGATATTAAGAGACAACAAAAGAAAATTAAGAAAAGGGTAGTGTATCAAATCTATTTAAATTCCCACCCATTACTAAACTTAATTATCCAAGCCACAACATAAGATGAATAATAATTATGGAATAAGTACAAAATTTATACACAATTTAGATCTAATGTGTATTTTGATATATAAAACTTTAATTTTGTATAATTATATACATGAAACTTGAATTATACAACATATCAATATGAAATGATGCTAATTCGATAATGTTAGCTATTTGTGAAAATTGAATCAAACTAAAATTTTATGTATAAAATCGCACATAATCAAAATTTATGTATAGCATTATACACAAATGTGAATCAAAATTTATGTATAATTTTAAGATTTATTCCTAATAATTATCTAAAACACATAAAACCTTTTAATTTGTTATAAAATTAAGAAATGTATTTAATAATAAATAAACCGGCAATGCAATAATATATTGCGCTGTAAGAAGGTAAAAGACATTGGAAACTTGAGTCTCACTAATATTTATTGTATTCTGGTTAGCTGGTCAAACATAGATGCATAGGGCTGCCAATGGTATATGGCAGATACTTTGGCTATAACAGGGGTCCGTATGAGTTATGGTTAATTGCTTGGAGCTGCTGTGTTTCTGAGTGTGTGTATTTTGTTTTTACGCTGTTTATACTGAACATTGTACCTCTATAGTCCCTGCCCCTATTTGTAGGGTAGCTTTTTTTAGTAACCAAAAAATTAAAATAAAAATTGACAACGGTTTTTGTTTACGTAGCAATAGTAATAGAATTAGTCGTCGTTGTTTCTTAAGGTAGGATTCCTAAATCCGAAGCCGGTTTCTCCAAAAACTGGCTTCTGTTTCTTTCCTATAAATAGATTACCCATCAAAAGCCCTCTTCTTCATCTCTATCACACGGTCACTTGCTTACAAATCTCACTGTCAGTTCCTTTCTTTTCTGTTATTTTAAGGTGGGTTAATTAGTCACACTAGTCAGCTTCTCTTTTCATTATTCAGTTGTCTGTCTTTATTTCTTACACACACATGCAAACAATAAAATTAAACGACATCGTGAATGGTGATTGACTGTAAATGTTTTCGACAGAAATATTTCATGTCTCCCCCTGAAATGGCAATGACAAACGATGATGCAAAAGAAACTGATGAGTTCCAGAAAGGAGTAAGGCATCTTCTTGAGAATGGAGTTAGAAAACTTCCTAGTAAGTATGTATTGCCGTTATCTGATCGACCCAGTGTGGATAAAGAGCAGCCAACTGTGGCTAAATCTAGTCTTAAACTGCCCATAATCGATTTTGCTGAATTACAAGGCCCGAACCGGTCCCAAGTCCTCAACTCCCTCTCCTCTGCTTGTGAAGAATATGGGTTTTTTCAGGTACCTTCCAGGCCACAAAGATTTGTTAAGAAAAAATGATTTTTTTTTCAACTATTAAACGGGTCTCTAAATGCTTTATGAAATTAAGGTAGTGAATCATGGGATCCCCATTGAAGTTGTAAGAAGCATGATGGACGTGAGCGTCAGGTTCTTCAATCTCCCATACGAGGAAAGATCCAAGTACATGTCTTCCGATATGGCCGCACCTGTTCGATATGGAACAAGCTTGAATCAGAACAAAGATGCTGTGTTTTGTTGGAGAGACTTCTTGAAGCTTGTCTGCCATCCATTGTCTGATGTTGTCTCCCATTGGCCTTCTTCTCCCATGGACTTCAGGTAAAGATAAAAACAACCATTCTATTTTATTATAATAATAATAATCAGCACCTTTATATGATGATTTTAATTGTTTTTGTTAATTTAACAGGGAATCGGTGGCCACCTACGCAAAAGAAACAAAGTGCTTGTTTCTAATAATAATGGAGGCCATCCTAGAGAGCTTGGGCCTGTGGGGTGCCACCAAAGATGACAGGACACCAGAAAATGATGAAATCCTAAAGCAATTGGATGGTGGAAGCCAGCTAATGGTGGTTAACTGTTTCCCTCCATGCCCTGAACCTGACCTCACCTTAGGAATGCCACCACACTCGGATTATGGATTCTTAACCCTTCTTCTCCAAGATGATGTTGAAGGTTTACAGATTCAATACAAAGGAGAATGGATCACCGTTGAACCAATGCACAATTCTTTTGTTGTCAACATTGGTGATCACCTGGAGGTAAGCATTAGCCGATCATAGTGTGTCGGTGATAACCGAAAAATATTGTTGGTGTTGACTTTAGTTTTGTTTCTTTGTTATTATGATTAGATATTTAGCAACGGCAGATACAAAAGTGTGTTGCATAGAGTTTTTGTGAATCCTGCTAAGCTTCGGCTATCAGTGGCCTTATTGCATAGCCTACCTTTCGATTACATGGTTAGACCGTCGCCGAAACTAATTGACGACGCCAATCCAAGGCGCTACAAAGATACAGATTTTGCCACTTTTCTCCATTACATCTCAACCTGTGAGCCCAAGAAAAAAAACTTCTTGGAGTCTAGGAAATTTACCTGACTACTTCCTTTTGTACAACATCTATATTAATAAATTGGATTATGTCCCCCGTGATGGTATTACTTGAATTACATGTAATTGTTATTTATTTATTTATCCTTAGGTCAATTCTAAGGAGAAAAAAGAAAAGAAAAAACCAAAAAAGATTAGCTCACTTCCCTACGTTATACATACTACGTTCCAATGACGAACAAGACAAATGGGCAGTTGGACGAGCAGAAAGTTTGAACAAATTATAATATATTTGTTCATATGATAAATAGTATTAAGGAAAGAATTAATCAGGTCAATTCTTTTGTTTTCTTTCATTAAATCATTACCCAATTTGTATTTTTGAAATTTTTTTTACACATTACGCTATCGGTATTCTATGCCCAAAATGAAAGCTTAAGATAAGTAGTAATTAGAGCATCAGTATATTAAACTTTGGGAGACATAAGCCAAATAAGTAGCCTACTTCTAAGCACTCTTTAAAATAAACAAGAATAAAATAAATGGCTTGAGATTAGCTTAATCTGTAATTTTAGAGCTTATTTTAGAATTTGCTTTTGTTTTATATATTTTTATTGATAAAAAGTATTTTAGCCAAATAAATGACTTTTTATTTCATATTGTTGTCAAAGAGTGTTTGTGAAAAATTAAAATATTTATTTTAAACACGATATTATAAAATATAAAATAATTTAAATATTATTAAAATTTATTACCATTATGATAGATACTTTTAAATAACTAATATAAATTGTATAAATAGATATTAAAATCACATGTAAACCTAACTCTTTTTAAGTTAATTATAAAATGTAATAAGTGATGCAATAATGGACTAAAATGCAAACTATCTTTATTTTCGGGCCTCTTTTTATTGTTACTTCTACGGTGTCGTATTATTATTTTTGGTATTAATAAATATTTATTTAGTTCGTAATAAATTAATTTATGATAATTCATTGTTAATATTATGAGATATAACTTTTAATATTTTTAAATCATTAATATAAATTATTTACAAATTTAATTTAATATATAAATCATATTTATAATTTATAGTTAATATAAATATTCTGACATCCAATCTTGCTTTTAAAAACCAAAAGTTTGAATTTTTGGTTTGGCTGGAAAAGTTAATTTTTTTTATAAATAAAAGAAGTAAAACAAGATATTACATAAAAATAGAAAAAGAAAGATAGCTATTAACGAGTCAACAAATTCACCCATTCTAACTCACTTAATAATATTGGAAGAAGACTTAAAATTATATGAATTTGGCTTTTATTTGCTTATATATAATATTTTTATTTAATACATTACATTTATTGAATTTTCAAAACAAAATTAATTCATCAATTATTTTCACCTTAAAATATTTTATTTGAAAGGATAGTTTTGTAGTTAAGATAGCCATAACATGCATGAAATTTAATTTATTTTTAATAAAAGTTAAAATAATATATTTATTTAAAAATAATTTTTCAATATGTAACATGTATTTAAATTAAAATTTAATTAGATTGTTCTTAAAATAAACAAAGTAACTCATTTTATGATTTCTAGTTAGAAAAATTATTAAATAAAAACTAATAAAATCTAAATAAGGAAAAGTAATTTCATTTCTAAAAATAATTTTACCTTTTCAACTACATTTATAAGCTAACGAGAATGTCCTTTATTTTTATCATATCATTATATTCTCATTTAAAATAATTATTATAATTTAATAGAAATTACTTGAATGGAAATCTAAGTATAAAATATAGGGAAAAAGTTGTGATAATTATAATTATAATTATAAGTTAAAAAATTTTACTTAAACAAAAGTTGTGCTAATTTTTTTTTAAAAATTGTGTTAATATCTTGATTTAAAATAAAATTATTATTTTATAGAATTCTAAGCATATTAATTGTCAATTAATAATAGAGCTATGTTAATTATCACTTTTAAATGCTTTAATTATTATTAAAAATTCTATTATAATATTTGAATTGTAAGTAATATATTTTAATTATATTCACTAATTAAAATAAAAATATTATTAAACACTGTTTTTGAAATTAAAAGTACAATATTTAAAAATTAATTAAATATTAAACACGTGAAATCACATGCAATACATGTAACATTAAAATCTAGTTAAAGAGAAATAATTATAAAAAAATATTATATTATCAAAAATGTTGAAAATTTTTATAACCAAACATAAATTTCACTTTTTTATTTATCATTTTTTTAAAAAATGATCATTTTTCATCTTATAAAATGTACATGTACGAATAAATTAGGCCATTATATCGTGGCTCATTGGCTTATCACACGGGCTTCACGTCAGCATGATCTGAAGTATTGGATATAAGCTTATCCATTGGAGGTGTAATTTGTGGTGATTAAAATTTTTATCAAATATTTATATGATGCAAATTTAAATTGAGTTATTTTATCCTACTTTTAATATTAGATTAGAAAAAAAAATACAGTGTTGTTACTTCTGGCGAAATAAAACTTGAATTCTTTTTATTATTAAATATTGTTGGGCTTTCAAGGAAATCTTAATACTACATATTCTATAAAACTTTAAAACTTAAGATGGCCATGAAATTATAAATAAACATGTTTTTTAAGCACCTGGTGGAACTTGTCGTTTAAGAAATCTATAAAGAAAGTAGCACTATATGCAAATGAAAAACACATGCATGCATTTACATAAATATCATAGTAACATAGGATACTAACATGATATGCTTAATACATATATATATATATAATATTTTAAGACCTTGACACATTTGATATTTTTGTTGTGATTACATTTACATGATTAATATGATAAAAACACATAAACCTTATTTATATTAAATATTAAGCATTTGATTAAATTAGTATCACGCAGTTAATTAAGCATCAATTAATTTAAGTAATAATAGATAAATTCTTATTTTATAAAACATTTTTATTATTTTAATAGTATTTTATTTTTTATATCTTTTGTATAAAAAATATACACAAAATAAAATTTAAACTCAAACCTTTATAACATTTATACTTAATCATTTCAAACAAAATGTAATTTATTATTTATATAAATATTTTGTAAATATATTTATTATATAATTTAAATTTTACCGACATAATCTAGTACAATTTTAAATGTTTTTAAAACTTTCTTCCGTGACTTCTTTATTTAAATGTAAAATAAGATCCTAATAAATCTCTTAAAACGTCGAAATGTTCATTTAACTCTTATTAAATAAATATTTTGTTTTGCACACAATACACGTGGAAATTTGTGGGTTTCTTTTCTTTATTAATTTTTCTTTTAGAACATGAGGAAGAACAGAGACTGAAAGCTTTGAATGTGGGAGAAAAGGGAGAGAGGAGAAGAATGATAAAAGTTAAAGCCGCCTAGGCTGCTGCTGCAGTCGGTTTAAGTTGTGATGGCTTGTAGGCCGACGTATTCTGTTGACGGAGAAAGGATTGAATGAAACAGTGACGTCACATCATTTGTATCTATTTTTAATATATTTATGCTACATCAGCATTTTTATCTTGAATTTCAGCATTTTAATTTGGATTTGATTTTTTAGGATAAAAATATTGAAATTTAGGATAAAAATACTGATGTGACATAAATCTATTAGAAAGGACATGTAGATACTGTGGCGTTTTTTCAATCAATCCTTCCCTCATGGCGTTTGTGCCACACGGGGGAGAGTGAGACAATAGTTGTAGGCTAGACTCATGGCTACCATTCACTCTTCCACATCGCTAACTAGATAATTCAAGTTTGGGTAAACTACCTAATCACTCGAGTTTATCGAGATTTTTATTTTACTCTCTATTTCAAAAATTTGTTATTTTAGTTATTCTTATTTAATAAATTTTTAATTTCAGTTATTTTCAGTAAATAAATTGTCAATTTTAATTACTCTATCATTAAAATAAATTTATCACCAACTAAAATGTTGATATGATATGATATAATAATAAAATTGACCTCAATGTTTACTCATTTTATTAATTTAATCTTGATTTAAAAGAAATTAACCCTTAATAATTACACATTATATCAATTTATTCATGAATCTAAAATTAAGAAAATATAAATTAAAATTAGACTCAATACATTAGATGACATTGGATATAGGGTGGATCAAACTCAACACAGATGTTGTTATTGTGCCTCTTACTAATAATGTTTCGATTGAAGGAGTTTTTAGAGACTCTTGCGCAAATTGGCTATGTAGTTTTGCTATGAGGACCGACAAAGATACAATTTTCAAGGTCGAATCAAGAGTTGTTTTAGAATGACTCACCTTAGCATGAGAGATTGGTTTTAGGCAGCTGGAGTTGAAATATGAATACTTTATTAGTTGAAACATTCCTAGCTAGAAATGTTGCAAATAGTAAGATGTTAGAGTTGCACTTGATCCATAAACTCTTATGCCGCAATTGGAAAGTGCGAATTCGACATATTCTAGAAAACACAACAAAGTTGCTAATTATTTGACTAAAATTGCCAGCTTAAATTACAATAGCTTATTGCAAGCACTAAATTTTATCCGGCTCGATTTCGTGTTTAATTTTCAACATTAAAAAATTGAAAAATACGAAAAAATTAAAATTATATTTTAACCCCTTAACTTTTCCAAAATTACATCTTGACCCCTCATCTTTTCCAAAATTACCTTTTTACCCATAAACTTTTCTAAAATTACATTTTGACCCCTTATCTTTCTTGAAATTACACTTAAACCCTAAAAGTTTCATTACATTTTTATTCAGTCCTTCTGACAGATTTGGTGATTTGAGACACCTAATTCCCGGATTTTTCGGCCACCAGCATGGGTGGCCACTCCTCCTCAACTGCTACACCGCAAAAGCATGGGAAAAGGTAAAAAACACACTATAAAAGGGATTTTTCCCAAAAATCAAACCCCAACATCCAAAAAAACCACGAAAAAAAAAAAAAAAAAAAAAAAGAAGAAAAGAGAGAAAAGAAGAGAGAAGGAGAAGAAGAGGGGACGTCGTACCACTAGTGGATGAGACTAAGCAACCACGACAATGAGAAGCTAGGAGAGAAAAGAGAAGAAGAAGAAGAAAGAAGAAAAAAAAAAAAAGAAAAGAAGAAAGAAGAAAGAATAAAAAAGAAAAAAATAAATTAAAGTCAGTCGGGTCGACCCGACCCAACCCGACCCGACCCCACCCGTGTCCCGACCATGACCATGACCAGCACCAAGAATGGCCCGACCCGCCTCCAAAGAAGCCTATCAAAAAAAAAGGGAAATAGGCCTAGCAAAAAAAAAAAGGTAAATAGCCCCCCAAAAAAAAGAGCCCAAAAGAAAAAAGCATTAACAAGAACTCCAAGCCTAGCAAAGAAAGCGTGCCAACAAGAGCTAACCCACTGCAAGAGGACCTAACAGCCCAACCCACTACCAACAAAGAAAAAAGGAGAAGAAGAGGAAAAGAGAAGAAAAAAGAAAAATGGAAAAGAAAAAAAGGAAAAGAAAAAAGAAAAAAAAGGAAAAAGAGCCCGAGTTGTGTAAACCATTCGATCAGGCTCGTAATTTTGGGCGTTTGGTCATTTTTCTTTACCCACTTTTAATTTAATTTGTGTGTTTAATGATATCTAGTTTTAATATTATTAATATTTTTAGAATTTTAATTTTTTAATTGTATTTTATTTTATTTTTAATTTTAATAATTTTAATAAATAAGGCAACGATTCGGTTTAACATTAGTCGTTGATTTCATCGCTATGTTGGGTGAATATCATCGGTTCGTATTAAATACGATAAGCCCTTTTAAAAATAAAAAAAATCTAAAAAAAATTTCTCGAGTTTAAAAATTTTTCGTGTTTCAAAATTTCCGTATTTTCAAAAAAAATTCTCGAGTTTCAAAATTTGCGTGCTTTCAAAAATTTGCGGGTTAAAAAAATCGTGTTTATTGTCGTGTTTCAAAAATTTTCGTGCTTTCAAAAATTTTCGTGTTTTCAAAAAATTCTTGGGTTTTAAAAAAAATCTCAAGTTTTTAAAAATTCTAGTGTTTTTTCAAAAATTCTCGTGTTTCAATCTGATCACGATTAAATATTAAAATGAACTCGTATTTTTGAAAATTAAGACAACACGTGTTTAGCAAGATACCAATTTTGGGCGTCACGAGGGTGCTAATACCTTCCTCGCGCGTAACCGACTCCCGAACCCTATTTTTCTCTGGGATTTTGACGTAGACCTAAACTTGGCCCTTTTTTTAAGAAAATTCAAAAAAATAATTTTTCTTTTAAAAAAGAGGATTTATTAGGTGTCCGATCACACCTAGAAAAAGGATCGGTGGCGACTCCCTTTTTTAAATAAAATCGAAACTCTGTTTTCAAATGTTCAATAATTTTCTCAATTAGCGCCCGTACAAAATTTTAGGTCGCTACAGTTGGCGACTCCGCTGGGGATATTTTTCTGAGAGTTAAGTCTGGTATTAAACGCGTGTTGTCAAAATTTTCAAAACTCCTTGTTCAAATTAATATTTAGTCGTGATCCTTAATTTTTTTGAAAAGTCATACATTTGCATCATGTTGTAAATATTTTTCTAACTTGTGTTATCTTTTTATTCTTCAGCTTTAAGTTTTTACGGTTTTAGTTTTTTTTTTTAGTTTTAAAATAAAAACGAAAAGGTTTGTGAGTTTCTCCCCACACACCATGCACTTACATTTTTGCATAACATGAGCTCTCTACCCGGACTCCGTCCGCTTAAGTGGAAGTAAACGCTATGCCTTCGTGAGTTAACTCGTCCCTCCAAGACAAAGCTAGTGAATACTTTCGGGTTACATATGACTTATGCTTTCTTGAGTTAACTTGTCCCTCCGCATAGGCATAAGTAAATGTAATCCCTCGAATTGAGCTCGCGAGCCTATGATGGGCGATAACCGAGGCTCTGTACTAGCCTTAGTAGGCAACAGTACGGACAATTCGAGTACCTTTTTTAGAACCAAAACTGCATATAATGAACCGTATGAGCCACCCGATTAGAGCCATGCCCAAACTTCATCCGTTGAATATTCACCAAAATAAGTACATGGGAGAAACTCCTCTTACTTTTTATTTCTTTACATTTATATTTGTTTTTGCAAGAGAATTAGGTCTGTTTAATAAAATTGTATCGGGTAGATTATCTGATGAGCATGTGGGGTAGGTTTTTGTAAAGCATAATGGGGCAATAATAAAAAAAAAGTAGGACGGTTCCAATAAAATGCACGACTAAATAGCTTAATTTGTTAGATTTGCCATAGTTTTTTTCTGTTTATATTTGTTGTGATTACTAACCAAGGTTATTTGTCTTTATTTTTATTTTTATTTTATCATGCATCATAGGCATCTTATTAGGAAGGTGTTGATTAGAGATTGGTTGCCAAAAACGGGTTTCTAATGGAGGAGTCAATTACACAAGTAACCGAGAAAAATGTCGTGGTTCGAGACTGGTCTTTGAAAACCCATAAAGCAAAAGGGGACAGTGTAAAGGAAGGATGTATCTCCAATCTTCCCGAGCATTTAACTTCGAATGCTCATCAGAATAACCTCGAAGACTTGATTTGGATCTGGAAACAATGGGACTCAGACACTAGGGCATCTTCACTGAAAAGTACAGGGATATAGCTCACTTGATCGCCGTTAACGTAGACGAACAGTTGATTCAAGTCATGGTTCGATTCTAGGACCCAGCTTATCAATGTTTCACTTTCAATCAGGAAGATATGACTCCGACCCTAGAAGAGTATGCCACCTTACTTCGCATTGACAATGCACAATTCAGCAAGATATATGTGAAGGAGCCCAAACCAATGACCTTCAAGAAAAAGCTAATGAAGTTGATGGAAATGACCGATACATGGGCTGAAAAATATATAAATAAAAAGAACAAAGTTAGTTGTGTTCCGTGGTTTTCTCTGCGAGACTTAGCTCAAAACCATCCAGATATTGTGAAGAGAGTAGATCTGTTTGCTTTGGCCATTTACGGATTAATCGTCTTTCCAAAGGTCCTTGGGCACATAGAAGTTACAGTAGTGGATTTCTTCGAAAAGTTGAGGCAAAGAATCAACCCCGTCCCAACTATCTTGGCCGAGACTTTTAGATCTCTAAGTAGTTGTAGGAGGAAAGGGGAATGACTTTTATCGGATCTTGTGATTACTTAATGTTTGGATTCGAGCCACTTACGAAAGTGGAGCGCACACCTTTCCACATGTTTTCAAAAAAATTCTCTCCATTGGAAGCTTACATTAGGAAAGATTGGCCGAAGGATGTCACTGAACAACATTGGGTTTCAGTTTTTCAGAACCTCCACACGAAGACATAAATTAGAGAGCACCATGGATCCATCTTTCGGTTCTGGTATACAAATGCGGAAGTCAAGATTGGGTACCTTTACTTGGATTATGGGGAGGAGTTGGATATGCTCCGTTAATGGTTCAAAGGCAGTTTGCCTCACGTCAATTCATACTAGCTACCGATGGATTAGCACAGTCTGAGTTTACTTTTACAGGTGAAGGTTACATGAAAATAGTCTGAGATACTACAAAGTCTTGGAAAAAATTTACCTAATGGAGTTAGCTCTCTATGCTGATACTATCACTCAAGATTATGACACATGGAGACAACGACGAGTGAATAGTCAACAAATCTCACCGACGGATTACACTTTCTAGAATCCTTTCTCAAAAAAATGACGTCTGAGCTAGAAATAGCAAGACATGAATTTGAACGTGAAAAGGCCAAGCTGTTACAAGATATTAGTTCTCTTCAAGAGGAAAATTACCAGCTGAAATTGATGTTCAAATTGAAAAATCCAGAACTGAGAAAGTCCTGAAAGAAGCAGAGATCATGAGAAATGACTTAAGGGATTTTCATTTGGAAAATAAGAAATTAAGAGGCACTATAAGGAATAGTGGGCTGGGCAAATCATCGGCAGAATGGAAGGAGGAACTAAGCAACATCAAAGGTGGGATGAAATTTTAGAGAGGGAAAGCGAAGAACGAAGAGGAAAAAGTTGCGCGTGCTATGATAGAGTTAAGGAAGAAGAATGTTGAATACAAAACCGTGTCTGCAGAATTAATGACTAGTCAGTCTGAGCGTCAAGAGCTAAGAAGGAAAATACGAGATTTAGAAAATACGCTGCAAGCTCATCAGCAACATTTCGATACTCTCCTAAAAACCTTAGAAGAAAAGAATAGTCAGCATGACAGAGACATTCGTGCTTACGAAAGAGCTCTCCAAGAAAAAAATATGCATCTCGGTGGTTTGATTAATGAAATTCACAAGGCGGCTGTGCAAATCGTGCAATTATCAGATAAAGTCAAAACTCTCAGTTACAAATTCCCTCTGAGACAAGGATCAAACATGTCGGAGTTTCTAGAACGAGTGAAGAAACAAGGCGATGTGACTAGGAAATTTGTGTAACTGTTAAATCAGATATGGCAAAACATTTTGTAATAAACTCTTTTGATTAATGAAATGCCTAAGTATGAGGCTATCTTGAAATCAACACCAAATTCTTGCATATTTATTCATGACTAACATTCATTTGTCATTTATTCATTCATCCATTCATTACATGTACATATCACTCTAATATTTCACTAAGGCTAAAATCGTATAATCCACAGTTGTGACACTGCGAATCTGGAATCACGTCATTCTTATAGGACACGTCTAAGATCTAGAGCTATGGATGCTGAACTCAATGAAAGAATTGAAAGAATAGAAAGGACCCAAAGAGAGTTGCAAGAGTAGTTGGCTAAGTCACAACAGGAAGCAAGAGATCTGATGGTAAGATCTCGAGAGGAATCACTCGAGCAAAGGGATCAAATGGCCACAATGATGGAGATGATGACAGCTTTGCTCAAAGGAAAAGGACCCATGCAGAGCCCTAGTATCATAGAACCCCAATCAAGAGCTAATCATGATCCGCTCTATCCCCTAGGATTCATTCCACCTCACGTTCATGCAATACAAAGAGGATATTCTCAAGGGGAACCTGTAGACCTAGAGCAACGACCTGCACCACTTGCTCAAGAGGGGCAAGGTATATTCGTATTGAACCCCGAAGCTAATCCTGCTGATCTAATTGTTCCAGATTTGGATGATCTGGTAAAAATAACTAGGTTGAAAATGGATGATCATAATGCCCAGGATAAGCATAGGAGCCTGGAAGAAAGACTCAAAGCGATAGAAGGTACTGAAGTCTTCTCTGCACTTAATGCCAAAGAGCTCAGTTTGGTGCCCGATCTGGTTCTGCCTCCGAAATTTAAAGTGCCAGATTTTGAAAAATATGATGGGACGAGATGTCTAAAGGCGCATCTTATCATGTTTTGTCGAAAGATAACTGGTTACGTGAATGAGGATAAATTTCTAATAAACTGTTTCCAAGATAGCTTAGTCGGATCGGCTCTTCGATGGTATAATAAACTCAGTAGAGAAAGGATCCGATCATGGAAAGACTTAGCATCAGCATTTTGTGAGCAATACAAGCATGTATCCGACATGGTGCCTGATCGACTAACCCTACAGATGATGGAAAAGAAGCCGACGGAGACTTTTAGGCAATACGCGCAAAGGTGGAAGGATATCTCGGCCCAAGTAAAACCCACATTAACTAAAACTGAGATAACAGTCCTCTTTATCAACACCTTGAAAGTGTCGTTTTACGATAAATTGGTAGGAAACGCCACGAAAGACTTCATCAGATATTGTAATATCTGGGGAACTTATAGAGAATGCCATTAAGAGTGGAAGGATGGAAGGCCCCGAGAGTTTGAAAAGGGTAGTACCTATAAAGAAAAAAGAGGCAGAAACCCATATGGTGGGGACTGAGAGCCACTATACTTTTAGTCTGTACCCAACCCAACCACGACCTCAATATGGCCCACCTCCAAACTTTTATTTTCCTCCTCAAAGCCTTTACTATCAAGCACTTCCTCCTTACCCCGTCTACGCCACAAATAACCAAAGACCATTCGCTATGTTTCCACCAAATACCATGCCTACTCAAAGCCAACCTAAAAATGAACAAAGATCAACAAGACCCAATCCTGAAAAACCTCAATTCACCCCTATTCCCGTGTCATACGGAGATCTCTACCCAAAACTATTTGAAAAACAATTAATATCCCCACATTATATGGCACCTCTGAAGCCTCTATACCCAAAATGGTATGATTCTAATGCTAGTTGCATGTACCATCTGGAAACTAGGGCATTCTACAGAAAATTGTCTTGCCTTTAAAAAGAGGGTTCAAGGTCTTATTGATGCAGGCATTTTACGATTTGATGGTGCTAGTAATATGGCTGGAAATTCGCTCCCTAACCATACTGAAGGGAACGTGAGTGTGGTGATGAAGGAAGACAACTGGCGAGCCAAAAGTTATGTTTCTGAAATAAAGACACCTTTGTGGAAGGTATGGAAAATAATGGCTGAGAAGGGTTTGTTATGTCCACTCAACAGAAGTTTCAAGGAAGAAAGTACAAAATGTCAAAGTTTTTGTGTCTTCCATGGTATAGAAGGGCATTACATCCAGTCTTGTGAGGAATTCAAAAAATTACTTCAAGACATGATGGACAACAAGGAGGTCGGGATCTTTAATAGAATGGAAGAGACTGATGAAAAAAAAATATGCGCTTCTGATAATCAATCATTAGGTTTTCCTTATAGCGCCGATCGACCTTTGGTGATCTATTACGAGACAAAAAAGGAAAAAGTGAAACCAAAGATGATAATTGAAGTGCCATCTCCTTTCCCTTACAAGGACAATAAGGCGGTACCATGGAAATAGGATGTCAACATTATCATACCCGAAGGTGAAAAATCCAAAGCTATAACTGGAAGTGTTAGTGAAGTGGGACACTTTACCCGCAGTGGGAGATGTTATTCTCCTGGGGTGGTTGAACCAAGGAAGAAGACTAGTGACTCGAACCAAAAAGGAAAGGCACCGATGCATGAGAATGAGGTCGAGTTTGAAACTCCATCTGAACAAGAAGTTAAAAAGCCTGTGAATGAAGATGAAGCACATGAATTCTTGAAGTTCATTAAGCACAGTGAATATAACGTCGTAGAACAATTAAACAAGCAACTGGTGCGAATCTCGGTATTATCCCTACTGTTGAATTCAGAACCACATCGGAATGCTTTACTGAAAGTGTTAAATCAAGCTTATGTAGCAAGCAATGTATCTGTTGAAAAGCTTGATAGGTGGGTAAATAACCTGAATGAGGATAATTTCATCTCTTTCAGTGATGATGAAATACCGCCAAATGGTAGGGGCTCTGTAAAAGCATTGCATATTACGACTAGTTGCAAGAGTTACCTAGTACCGAATGTACTCATCGATAACGGATCTGCACTCAATGTCATGCCTTTGGCCACACTTTCTAGGATGCCAGTTGACATGTCTTATCTAAGGCCTTGTCATTCCACAGTAAGGGCATTTGATGGGACATGACGAGAGGTTATGGGAAAGATTGAAATTCCTCTAGAAGTGGGCCCATGTACATATGATATCGAATTCCAGGTCATGGACATCACACCTTCGTATAATTTCCTTTTAGGAAGGCCTTGAATCCATTCTACTGGGGCGGTCCCTTTATCTCTCCATCAAAAAGTAAAGTTTATCATGGATAGTCGCTTGATCACGGTCACCGGTGAAGAAGACATTGTTGCATCTATCTCTACTGACGCACCCTACATCGAAGTAGACAAAGATGCAATAAAATGTTCCTTCCGTTCCTTCGAATTTATCAATGCTACATTTGTTGCTGAAGAAAATAAGATTTCCACACCCAAACTGTCAAGGAATACTAAGATGAGAATTAAGCTTACTGTGGGAAAAGGGAGCTCGAGCGAAGAAAGGTTTGGGAAGATGTCAGCAAGGGATAGTTAGAGCATTAAAACCAGTACACCACAAGGCTCGATACGATTTAGGATTCAAGCTGAATATGCGACAAAGAAGAAAACAGTTGCGGAAAGTTCAAGAAATGAGGATTGCAAGAGTTTCAGGTCGAGAATTGGAATGGGAGCCCATAGCTTATCCTCCTTTGTCAAAAATATTTACATCTGCAGGAATGATGTACCCAGGACGAGATAATTCAAGAAGACGCTGTTATTAATTGAAAAGGGTCTTCAGAACGTCAGTATAAATGTTATTGACAAAGGATATGATGCAATTAAAGATGTTTCAATGATACGCCCTTGTCCTCTTGGATTCGTTTTGAATAATTGGACTGCTGTGGATCTTCTCGTAGTTTCTAAGCCCTCTCCAAAGTAATGCTCAATGTTAACCCTCTTTTTGTGTACCCCTAAGTAATAGTGGGATTCTTTTGTAAGAGCTTATGTTTGCTCTTTATCATTTAAATGAACATTAATGGAGATGCATTTTGTCATGGTCTTTTCATTCTCATTAACTTCATAATTATTCCCTCTTTTCACAGCATGTCCTTACATGTACCTCATATCATGCCATAACATTATGTTTGTTGGTTCTAATACCTTGATACTCCTCTATAGTTTTCTTTTTCATTCACCTCTCAGGTGCTCAGATATCAGCGACATGAGCAATCCTGTTACAAGTCTTGAAATCGATTTCGAGAAAGCTATTTGTTTAGGAGAATTCGAAGCTGAGGAAAGTGCTGAAGATTATATCTCATCTCCTGACTTACTAAGAATGGTAGAACAAGAAGATAAACAGATTTTACCCCATCAAGAATTAGTTGAGACAGTAAACTTGGGAAATGAAGAAAAGAGACAAGAAGTGAAGATTGGGACCTCCATTTCAGAAAAAACCAAGCATGATTTGATCGCTTTCCTTCATGAGTATAAAAATGTATTTGCATGGTTGTATCAGGACATGCCAGGTTTGAACGAGGATGTAGTGGTCTATAGACTTCTAATGAAACCAGAATGCAAACCCATTCAACAGAAGCTAAAATGAATGAGACCTGAAATGCTGTTAAAGATAAAAGAAGAAGTCAAGAAAAAATTTGATGCTGGCTTCCTACAAGTCTCTAAATATCCAGAATGGGTATCTAATATAGTCCTGGTACCGAAGAAAGATGGCAAGGTACGAATGTGTGTGGATTATCGTGATTTGAATCGAGCAAGTCCTAAAGATAATTTTCCTTTGCCATACATTGATACGTTAGTGGATAACACAGTGAAACATTCATTGTTTTCTTTCATGGATGGATTCTTGGGTTATAATCAGATAAAGATGGCCCCCGAGGATATAGAGAAAATTACCTTTGTAACGATGTGGGGGACATTCTGCTATAAAGTGATGCTGTTCGGATTAAAGAATGCTGGGGCAACATATCAGAGGGCAATGGTGATGTTGTTTCATGACATGATGCACAAAGAAATAGAAGTCTATGTCGATGATATGATTTCCAAATCTCGGGAGGAAAGAGAGCATATTAAGAACCTCAGAAAGTTGTTCGAAAGACTAAGAAAGTTTCAGCTGAAGCTTAATCCAGCCAAGTGTACGTTTGGGGCTACCTCGGGAAAATTACTAGGCTTCATTGTCAGTGAGAGAGGTATTGAAGTGGATCTAGATAAGATAAAAGCCATACAAGAACTACCACCTCCGTGCACACAAAAAGAAGTTAGAGGATTTTTAGGGAGGTTGAACTACATCGCTAGATTCATTGCTCAACTTACCAACCAATGTGACCCAATTTTTCAACTCCTTTGAAAACATAATCTGGGAGAATGAAATGAGGAGTGCCAAGTGGCCTTCGATAAGATAAAACAATATTTGTCTAACCTCTAGTGCTAGTACCGCCAACTCTCGGAAGACCGTTGATATTGTATCTGACTGTGTTCGAAAACTCAATGGGTTGCGTACTGGGGCAACATGATGAGTCAGGGAAAAGAGAAAGGGCGATTTACTACCTCAGCAAGAAGTTCACAGAGTGTGAAGCAAAGTACCCGTCAATTGAAAAATTCTGTTGTGCTTTGGTCTGGGTAGTTCAAAGGCTCAAACAATATATGTTGTATCATACGACATGGTTAATTTCAAAGTTGGACCTAATAAAGTACATGATGGAATCACCTGCACTCTCAAAAAGAATAGCACGATGGTAAATCCTACTATCGAAGTAAGACATCGTATATGTAAGTCAAAAGTTGATAAAGGGGAGCGCGATAGCTGACTTTCAAGCAACTCGAACAACAGAGGAATATGAGCCATTGAGATTTGATTTCCTAGACGAAGATTTGATGTGCATTACAGAAAAAGAGTGTGAGTCGTCAAAAGAGAAATCATGAAAGATGAGCTTTGATAGTGCATCGAATGCATTGGGGCATGGGATTGGAGCAGTCTTAGTGTCACCAGAGGGAACCATTATCCGCTCCTTTGCAGATTAAATTTCTTACATACCAATAACGTAGCGGAATATGAGGCTTGCATCATGGGACTTCGTGCAGCTATTGAACGAAACATTGAAATCTTAGAGGTGTACAGGGACTCAGCGTTGGTGATTTACCAAATCCGTGGAGATTGGGAAGTGAGAGATTTGAAATTAGTTAAATATCGCGATCTCGTTGTGGAACTGATTAAAGAATTCAAAGAAGTGACTTTTAATTACTTCCCACGAGAAGAAAATCAATTGGCTGATGCCCTGGCCACTTTGGCCTCAATGTTCAAAGCAAATAGAGAAATAGAAATAATACCTCTCCAAATGAGCATATATGAGGTCCCTGCATATTGTTTTAGCATTGAAAAAGAGACAGATGGATGGTCGTGGTTCCACGATATCTTAGAATATGTCAAGAATCAAAGGTATCCCGAGCAAGCAAATGAGAACGACAAAAGAACAATCAGAAGAATGGCAGTGGGATTTGTCTTTGATGGGGATATCCTGTACAAAAGAGGAAAAGATCAAGTGCTCCTGAGATGCGTGGATGCCGTTGAAGCCAGAAAAATACTTGAAGATGTCCATGAAGGAATTTGTGGGACGCATGTCAATGGTTTCACTATGGCTAGGCAGATTATGAGACTCGGTTATTCTTGGTGACAATGGAAAACGATCGCATTAATTACGCACGAAAGTGCCACAAATGTCAAATTCTGGCGATAAAATTCATGCAACCCTTCGCCCTTCATGTCATGACTTCTCGTGGCCTTTTTCTATGTGGGGCATGGATGTTATAGGGCCAATTTCCTCAAAAGCTTCTAATGGACACCGATTCATTTTTGTGATTATAGATTACTTCACAAAATGGGTAGAAGCCGCTTCGTTTGCTAATGTGGCGAAGACTGCAGTTTGCAGATTCTTAAAAAAAGAGATCATATGTCGATATGGTTTGCCTGAGAGAATCACTTCAGATAATGCTTTGAATCTGAACAACAAGATGATAAAGGAAGTGTGTGAGCAATTTCAAATAAAACATCATAACTCCTCGCGCTATCGCCTAAAGATGAACGAGGCGATGAGAAGTCGCTAACAAAAATATTAAGAGGATTATTGGGAAAATGATGAGACATATAAAGACCGCACGAGAAGCTACCATTCGCTTTGTTTGCATATCACACATCATGCGGACATCTCACGGAGCAACTCATTTCTCTCGGTCTATGGAATGGAAGTCGTCGCCCATCGAAGTTGAAATCCCTCTCTACAAGTCTTAATAGAGTTGAAACTAGAAGAATCAGAATGGGTTCGAGCTCGATATGACAAGCTAAATCTCATCGAAGAAAAATGCTTGAAGGCAATCTGTCATGGACAAATGTACCAAAAGAGAATGATCACGGCCCATGACAAGAAGGTGCGGCCAAGAGAATTCTGCGAGGGAGAACTCGTACTGAGAAAGATTCCCCTAATACAAAAAGAGTTTCGAGGAAAATGGGCACCAAATTAGGAAGGGCCATACGTCGTAAAGAAGGTTTGCCATACGTCGTAAAGAAGGTTTTCTCAGGTGGAGCTTTGATTCTCACTGAGATGGATGGGAAGGAGTTACCTAATCCAGTGAACTCAGATGCAGTGAAAAGTACTATGCTTAAAAAAAAAGAGATCAAGATGAAAACCCAAAAAGGGCGTCTTGATAAAAAATAAAAAAAAACAGAAAAGAGATCAAGATGAAAACCCGAAAAGGCGTCTTGATAAACAAAAAGGATTAGGATGAAAACCCGAAAGGGTGTCCTAATGAAGCAGATTTGGGCTTAAAGAGCAAGACGATTTGAATAGACAGTCAAATGGTGAGATTACAATATTTGAAGCATTCTCGGAAGCTCAAAATCTTCTACACAAGAAGTTTTGCTCGAAAAGATCAAGGATAAAGAAAGTGGAGAAGTTCATGCGTTGGATATTTAGAGCATTTATGACAATTGAATCTGCTTTGCTTTCTTTATAATGTTTTCTTTATTGAATTATTCCTTGTCAATTTTCTTTGCTTGTTGCTTTTGAAATAAATATGAGTGTGAGATATCCCTTTCATACCTACTTTGCCATTTTCATGCATCTCATGTTTGGTTTATTTAATGATAAATAGTGAAATGACAAACTCTAAACAAAAAGAATGTTGAGCATTACCCATATGAGAATTTGGTAAGAACAAGAGCCTTAAAGCAAGGACAAAGTCCAACAGGGGGCAAAATGGTGATATACGAGAAACGCAGATTACTCATAAAGCTTGAGGACGGGTACAAAACCTGAAAGGAAAGTCAAGAATCGAAGCAATGAATGCAGGCCACCATGAAAATCGTAACGAAAAGGGATATGTGACAAACAAGCCCAGGGCACATGGCATAATCATGTAGGCATAAACGAATTTAAGACAAACACGTGCATATCATGTTAACATCACGCATGACATATACAGGTACTCCAATAGAGCAAGAGATTTTGATGATAGTTGTGTTGAATCAAGGAAAAAGAAGACATTCGAGTTCAACCAGATGATATGTTTTGAAATTTTGATATATTTTTTTAAAAATTATTTCATTTCTATTTTTCAAAAATAAAAAAATAAAAAAATCAACTCATATTGCGAGAGGTGAGTTGAGCCTCGGGTCATACGCTGAGGTATTTTTTTAATTTCTATTTTTCAAAAAAAAATCAACTCATATTGCGAAAGGTGAGTTGAGCCTCAGGTCACACGCTGAGGTATTTTCAATTTTTGTTTTTCAAAAAAAATCAACTCATATTGCGAGAGGTGAGTTGAGCCTCGGGTCACACGCTGATGTATTTTTTAATTTATGTTTTTCAAAAAAATCAACTCATATTACGAGAGGTGAGTTGAGCCTCAGATCACACGCTGAGGTATTTTTTAATTTCTGTTTTTTTTTTAAAACAACTCATATTACAAGAGGTGAGTTGAGCCTCAGGTCACACACTGAGGTATTTTTTTGTTTTTCAAAAAATCAACTCATATTACGAGAGGTGAGTTGAGCCTCAGGTCACACACTGAGGTATTTTTTAATTTCTGTTTTTCAAAAAAATCAACTCATATTGCGAGAGGTGAGTTGAGCCTCAGGTCACACGCTGAGGTATTTTTTAATTTCTATTTTCAAAAAATCAACTCATATTGCGAGAGGTGAGTTGACCCTCAGGTCACACGCTGAGGTATTTTCAATTTCAGTTTTTCAAAAAAAAAACCAGTTCATATTACGAGAGGTGAGTTGAGCCTCATGTCACACGCTGAGGTATTTTCAATTTCTGTTTTTCAAAAAAAAAAAATTGACTCATAGTTCGAGAGGTGAGTTGAGCCTCAGGTCACACGCTGAGGTATTTTTCAATTTTGTTTTTCAAAAAAAAATCAACTCATAATGTGAGAAGTGAGTTGAGCCTCGAGTCACATGCCGAGGTATTTTCAATTTTGTTTGTTCCAAAAAATCAACTCATATTACGAGAGGTGAGTTGAGCTTCAGGTCACACGCTGAGATATTTTTCAATTTCTGTTTTTCAAAAAAAAAAATCAACTCATATTGCGAGAGGTGAGTTGAGCCTCAGGTCACACACTGAGGTATTTCTTTAAAATTTTTGTTTTTCAAAAAATCAACTCATATTGCGAGAGGTGAGTTGAGCCTCGGGTTACACGCTGAGGTATTTCTTTAAAATTTTTGTTTTTCAAAAAATCAACCCATATTGCGAGAGGTGAGTTGAGCCTCGGGTCAAACGCCGAGATATTTTCAATTTCTGTTTTTCAAAAAAAAAATCAACTCATATTGCGCGAGGTGAGTTGAGCCTCGGGTCACACGCTGAGGTATTTTCAATTTCTATTTTTCAAAAAAATCAACTCATATTGCCAAAGGTGAGTTGAGCCACAGGTCACACGCTGAGGTATTTTTTTAATTTCTATTTTTTTTAAAAAAAATCAACTCATATTGCGAGAGGTGAGTTGAGCCTCAGGTCATACGCTGAAGTATTTTTAATTTCTGCTTTTCAAAAAAATCAACTCATATTACGAGAGGTGAGTTGAGCCTCGGGTCACATGCCGAGGTATTTTCGTTCTGTTTTTCAAAAAAAAAAACTCATATTGCGAGAGGTGAGTTGAGCCTCAGGTTAACGCTGAGGTATTTTCAATTTCTGCTTTTTCAAAGATCAACTCATAATCCGAGAGGTGAGTTGAGCTTCGGGTCACATGCCAAGCTATTTTCGATTTCTGTTTTTCAATAAAGAATAAAGATTGGACAATCGAACAAAATTTAGTGCTTTTAAGTCTTTGCTCTATCCTTGTTTCATAGCGATGAGCAAAGAGAGGCAGCTGTAAGCACTAAATTTTGTCCGGCTCGATTTCGTGTTTAATTTTCAACATTAAAAAAATTGAAAAATACAAAAAAATAAATTACATTTAGCCCTTAACTTTTCCAAAATTACATTTTTACCCCTCATCTTTTCCAAAATTACCTTTTTACCCCTAACTTTTCTAAAATTACATTTTAACCCTTTTATCTTTCTCAAAATTACACTTAAGCCCCAAAAGTTTTCTTTGCATTTTGATTCAAGATTTCAGCGATTTGGTGATTTGGGACACCTAATTCCGGATTTTTCTACCACCAAGCATGGGTGGCCACTCCCTCCTCAACTGCTACCTGCAAAAGCATGGGAAAAAGGTAAAGAAACACATTATAAAAGGGGATTTTTCCCCAAAAATCAAACCCCTAACATCAAAAAAAAACCACGAAAAAAAAAAAAGAAAGAAAAAGAGAGAAAAAAGAAGAGAGAAGGAGAAGAAAAGGAGAGGAAGAGGCGACGTTGCACCACCGACGGAGGAGACGGCAACCACGGCAGCGACAGGCTAGGAGGAGAAGAAGAAGAAGAAAGAAGAAAAAAAAGAAAGAAAAAGAAGAAAGAAGAAAGAAGAAAGAAGAAAGAAGAAAAAAGAAAAAAATAAATTAAAGTCACCGGTCGATGGGACCCACTACCGCACTCAAAGAATGACCGACCCTCCTCCAAAGAGAGCCCATCGAAAAAAAAAGGGAAATAGGCCTAGCAAAAAAAAAGGTAAACAGGCCCTAAAAAAAAGAGCCCAAAAGAAAAGAAAAATTAACAAAGAACCCAAGCCCAAAGAAGAAGCGAAAAGCAATGACAAAGACCAAATACACTACAAATAGATTCCAACAGCCCAATCCGGCCCAATAGCAAAAAAGAGAAAAAAGAAGAAAAAAGAAGAAAAAAGAAAAAAGGAAAAGAAAAAAAAGGAAAAGAAAAAAAGAAAAAAAGGGAAAAAGAGCTCGGGTCGTGTAAACCATTCGATCAGGCTCGTAATTTTGGGCGTTTCGGTAATTTTTCTTTACCCATTTTTAATTTAATTCGTGTATATAATGATATCTAGTTTTAATATTATTAATATTTTTAGAATTTTTATTTTTTAATTGTATTTTATTTTATTTTTAATTTTAATAATTTTAATAAATAAGGCAACGAATCGGTTTAACATTAGTTGTTGATTTCATCGCTATGTTGGGTGAATATTATCGGTTCGTGTTAAATACGATACGCCCTTTTAAAAATAAAAAAATCTAAAAAAAATTTCTCAAGTTTAAATATTTTTCGTGTTTCAAAATTTTCGTATTTTCAAAAAAAATTCTCGAGTTTCAAAATTTGCGGGTTAAAAAAAAATTCGTGTTTCAAAAATTGGCATGTTTCAAAAATATTCGTGCTTTTAAAATTTTTCGTGCTTTCAAAAATTTTCGTGTTTTCAAAAAATTCTCGGGTTTTAAAAAAAAATCTCTAGTTTTCAAAAATTCTCTGTTTTTTTAAAAATTCTCGTGTTTCAATCTGATCACGATTAAATATTAAAACGAACTCGTATTTTTGAAAATTAAGACAACACGCGTTTAACAATATACCAATTTTGGGCGTAGCAAGGGTGCTAATACCTTCCTCGCGCGTAACCGAGTCCCGAACCCTATTTTTCTCTGGAATTTTGATGTAGACCTAAACTTGGCCCTTTTTTTTAAGAAAATTCAAAAAAATAATTTTCTTTTAAAAAATAGGATTTATTAGGTTTCCGATCACACCTAGAAAAAGGATCGGTGGCGACTCCCTTTTTTTAAATAAAATCGAAACTCTATTTTTAAATGTTCAATAATTTTCTCAATTAGCGCCCGTACAAAATTTTAGGTCGCTACACTTATAATTATTTGAAGAATCTCCGATCTGGTTCAACGAACTTCTTAATGACAATCTTAATAGTATGTCCAACATCGCCCATTAGTGTTTTTTTTATTTTATAGTTGATATTTTGTTGTATTTTTTCTACCGAAAGAAAAATAAAAAGATTAAGGCAATTGTTATTAATTAAATTGAAAATACTATCAGTTTCATGTATTTGACTAACTATGAAATGAAAATTTGTAATATGTTTTAAAATATTAAATCTCAAGTATAATATGTTTCAAGTCAGGGTTTTTTTTTTTTAATGTTAAATAAGGTTGGTCTAAAATAAAGACTAAAATATATATTTTAGATACTTGCATAATTTATAATGGGTTTATACTTAATTGTTTTTCTTAATATAATTTTATATTTACAATATGCCTATTAATTATTGATTTTATTAATTTAAAATTTTATTTCATATAATAATATTATTTTTAAAGGCTAACAATAAATAAATAAATATATATATATATACAAAAATTAAATTATTATTGTAACTTATTGTCTACCTAAATGTTTATATTAATTCATTGATTAACTTATTGTATGGAATTAAATTTTTTTAAGACTTAAATGCTAATAATATAAATCAGCCTTGGAGATTGGTTATTTGGTTTTTGCAGGAATATAGGTTCCTGCTCGGCCTATGAAGCAGAGCTTCGGGGAATTGTGGATGGGTTAACTTTGGCGTCGCAAAGAGGTTGTAGACGAGTACTTGTGGACTCTGACAATCTGTCTGCTATTAACGATACTAATAGGTATAATGCTGTTGTTAGAAAGTGCTGGATCATTCGAAGCATCACTGATTTCTGTAGGCGTGCATGGGACATTCATTTCTTCCATGTTCCTCGCGAAGCAAACAAAGCTACTGATTTTATGTTCAGCCAATTTCAGGTATCTATTTCAATTTGCAAACTTTCGAAAATCCTCCTACTGGGTTACACCATTTGCTTCTTGAACACTAACCAAGTGTTTCTTGTATTAGACAATACGGTATTTTACCTTAAATACCATATGTTATTATTTTTGATCGGTTTGTAATTTTTTAAAATTTTTCGACTATTCATTAATTAGTATTACACGTCTTTAATTAATCGGAATTTATTATTTTTTATTTTTCGATATAATACAATTTTAAACTTATACACTCATCCACATACATTCTACACTACCACCACACAGGTGAATTTATGGATCCAACCCTGAGCATGACTCCTGTAAATTCTCTTCAACCAATAGACCTATTTTTGGAGTTGTTAGAACTAAATGTTATCATATTTGTGTGAATATATTACTTTTAATATATATTAGATATATTAAATTAGATTACACTCTATTTATAAGAAATTAGAATTTATAAAAGAATAGCTACTCCTTTAATAATTACAATTTTATGCATTTATTTTGTGATATCTAAATGCAGCTAAATTAATTGTATACGGTAAAAGCACGTCAATACACCCTATTTAGTTAAGAAGGCTAACGAACAACTGACGAGCTTTTTCTAGATTAGGTTGCTAAGTATAATTTTACGCGCTTTGAGATTGGGATCTATTCGACTTTCTATTTTGGGCTTATCCCATACATTTTTGTTTTGGGCTTATGACGTTGTTTTTGTTTTCTTTTGACAGCTACAATACACTGAAATATAACCAAGGCGGAGTCACGGGTCGGCACCATTAAAATGAAAAAAAAATATTTATATCCTTTACAATTTATAAAATTTTAAACTAATAATATTTAAATTACATTTTAACTTTTAAAAAATAATAAAAAGTTGATTTGATCATTTAAAAATTATAAAGATATAGATTATTAAAATAGTAAACTTTTATTGTTATTATCGTAAAAATATACAATTTAATTCCGCTTGTCTAAAAAAATAATTTCTAACCCCACCACTAAATATAACACAAATATAAATATAAAGTAGAACTAAATTAATATAATACAAATCGATTAAGAATTAAAATAATTTAAATTAAAATTAGCTCATCAAACTAAAACCCATACATAATAAAATTAAAGGTTCAGTATACAATAATTGAACATGATGAGACTCGAACTTGAATATACATAATTGAATCCTTTTTTTAATATGAATATATGAATCGATAAAGTTAATATTCACAATACAAAAAGAAGTGGACTATATTTTCCATTCTATATTAAATGAATTTTTACAAATGTTTCATTTTAAAATGAACAAGAAAATGTGCTATTATTTTTATGTTATAATACCTAGACTTACAGCGGCAAATTCAAGAAAAAGAATTGGCATATTTATAAGTACAATACAATACAAAAAAAAAAAAAAAAAAAAGAAAAAAGGACATATTGGTATTATCTCCTAATGATGATGGCAGTTGAATCTTTGTTTATCCAACCAACTATCCTTGGTGTACGTTAGAGTTTTGTCTCATGGTAGGCAATTAGATCCAGTTTGTTTGGGGCACCTGCTTATCCATCGACCAATTATTTTGAGCCACCTCAAAAGTCTTTGTTTCAAAGTTGACTTTTATGTACACGTGTCGTTGTGTTGGAACGGTCATAGTATGAACTTCAGTACACCAGAGTGTTCCTCTGCATGGGAAACAAAGACAATAATAAAGTTAACAAGTATGCTTCACAACGATGACTGGCAAGCTAACAATCTCCTTTTAGTCCAGTAATTCAATTGTTTGTAGTGTTTTTGCTACGCTATCTCTGAAAGTTTTCCTGATTAACTCAGACCAAAACAGATTTAGAAAAGAAAAGTGCTGGAAAAACAATGTTCAGGTTGCATAAAACAAGGCCAACACCGCCGCCAAGTAATAAATCAGGGGAAAAGATAGATTTTACGTTCTCCAATTTCAAACTGGTTCAGGTAATCATTCATTTCGTCTTCATCTTGTTCTTCTTCTATGTTCCATTTTACTTGCATTATATGTGTGTGTGTGTTTTCTGGTGTTTTTATATATAGGTACCAAAAGGATGGGACAGGTTGATCATGTCGATAATCTCAACGGAGAATGGGAAAACCATGGCAAAGACAAGCAAAGCAGTAGTTCGAAATGGGAGTTGTCAATGGACAGAGACTTTGTCGGAATCTATTTGGGTTTCAAAAACAAAGATGGAAGATTGTTTCTTCAAGCTTGTTGTTGCAATGGTAACTTTGTTAATGAAGTACTGTTGGATCTTAGTTTACAGTTCTGTATATAGTTGTTGGAAACATGATCTGAACATGTTCGATTCAATTAAGGTGACAAATTAGATGATAAAAGAAGGTTGAAAAGAAAATGAATATTGAAATTGTAGGGATCAGCAAGATCTAGCATGCTTGGAGAGGCGACAGTGAATATGACAGGCTACATAAATTCAACCATCACTGTTCCGGTCTCATTGCCATTAAAAAAATGCAGCCATGGGACAGTTTTGCAGGTGATTTTTCAACGATCTTATTTCTTCTCTATTATTATTATTATTATTATTTGTTTTTTTACATTAAATGCATACCATTTAATTAGAAACATGAAGACAAAGGACCATTTGCTCGGTTCGGTAGTGGCTGGACCCGTTTTAAGGCGGTGGGGGCTGCCCATGGTAGTCAAGGTCCAATGAGTAAACCTCTTTTCCACCATCGCTAAATAGCATGCATTCATTGGGTTGGGTATGGCCCCTGTATCACACATCATATTTTATTTAACATGTTATAACTTGGAACACATGACCAACAGTTGCATTAAAAACATAAGCTGGTACTCGTAATGATGATTTGATGGAAATATATTCATATAAACAGATTTTGATGTTGGTTAGTATTATGGACTTCAATTCAGTTTTAGCTGGTAGTAGTAAGCTGTTAGAAGATTCAAGTTTGGTCGAAACAAATAAAAAAGCGGAAGAGATATCTTAGGAATATGGTTACCTCCTAAGTAATTTAGATTTTAGAGCAAATTTAATTACATGAACTAAATTAAAGTAGGACCTTTGATAATATGAATGAAACATAAAATTGAAACACAGTTGTGTTTTTCTAACGAATATTACACTTGTGATTCTGATATGCAGATGAAAATTCAATGTTTGACACCAAGACGAAAACCCATGTTTGTATCATTCCCTGCTCTTCCTTCCCTTGTTTTTTGTTTTCCTTAAAATGTTGCATCGGATCGTAAACACTTGCAATGGATTATTTCAGGGACAATGAATCAAAGCAGACAAATTCCCATGAAGAAGGTAATAGCACTGAACACTCTCCTGATCTAAGCCTTAACTCGGATGGTCCAGAGAGTTTAATTGCAAATAGTGATGGGTCGTCCCCAAGTTCAGCCCCACGCCAAGAAGAACTCGTGAGTAGGGTACGTTAGAGTCTCATCCTGTTATGTTGTTAAATCATATTTAATGACTGTATTAACAATGCTAAACTTCCATTACTGCAGGAAGCAAGTTTCTCAGCTTCTGATTCCCATTGCAGCTATGATTCAGCTGCAAGCAATTTGAATGGTGACACTCGGAGCCTGATGGGAATACAAGATTCACCCATTTCCCAAAATGGGAATTCTCACGTTGATGACCGTCTTTCTCATTCAAATCATTCATCGTTTGTTTCACAAAGCAGTTTTTCGGATAATAAGGAACAGTTTTGTGCTGCATCAACTTTAAGAGACACAGATCCTTCCAAGAATCTTCTTGAAGCAGCAGAGAAAACGATTGAAGAGCTTCATGCAGAAGCAAAGATGTGGGAGAGGAATGCGGACAAGTTAATGCTTGATTTGGACATGTTGAGGAAAGAATACTCTGACCAGTCTAAAAATCACGCAATTTTGGCTATGGAGCTCTCGGCAGCGAATGTGGAACGCAATGGACTACGAAAAGAAGTTGAACAGCTGAAAACGTTGTTGGAGAAATCAATGGCGAAACAACCAACCTATGAAGATTCAACATTTGAGGATGCTGGAGCAACCCTTTTGCACAAGGAACTGGAAAATGAAATTAAGTTCCTAAAAGAGTCTAATGACAGCCTCGCTTTGCAGTTGAAGAGGAGCCAAGATGCAAATGTTGAGCTTGTTTCAGTTCTTCAGGAGCTGGAACAGACCATAGAAAAGCAAAAAGTTGAAATGGGGACTATTACAGCCCTGCAATCACAGGTGAGTGAATTGGAGAACTGTATGCAGCTAAATTCAGAGGAAAACAGCAACTTAATGATACGGCTTCAACAATCAAGGGAATCAGAGAAGAATTTGCAGGCCGAGGTCCAATATCTTGAACAGATGAAAAACAAAGAAAGTGATGCCCTTTTGGATATTGAGGAGGAATACAAGACTAAGTTAGCAGCTAAAGAAAGAGAAATCATTGGTTTGAAAGTAAAGCTATCCAAGTCTCGAAAGGAAGGAAATTTCGCGAATCCGGAGTCTCGAAAGGGCCACGATGCACCTCTGATCAGAGAAATTGAAGCCTTAAAAGTAAAACTAGAGGAGTTAGAAACTGACTGCAATGAGCTGACTGATGAAAATCTTGAATTACTACTCAAGATAAAGGAAACAAAGAACAATGTCAATGGCGGAGTTGCTTCCAATGATTTTTCATCTGATGAGATTTCAGCTAAGCTTGCAATGAGTGAACAGAAGTCAAAAATGCTTTTCCTGGAAGAGAAACTAAGAAAGAAAATTCTGAGGGAGATTCAAAGTGATTATAACAGTTACGTTCTGGAACTTGAAACTCAGACAATAGAACTGGAAGCTAAAGGAACTGAAGTAGTGAAGGAGTTAGCTCAGAAAAGGACTGAAATGCAAACACTGGAGGCTACTTTGCAGTCAAAGGAAGAGGAGAACATGGAGCTTAGAATGAATCAGAGTAAACTGCAGGATATGCATCATCAGTTGTTGGCTGCTGAAGATAAGTGTGAATATCTGAGAAGAGAAAATACAAAGTTACAAGCAACTAATGAGACACTCATTGAAGAATGCAATTCACTTAACAAGTCAGCTGAAGAGTTGAGGAAGGAGAAGTCAGAATTGGAAGAGCATTGTGCTCAGTTGGAGGCTAAATTAAAAGAATGCAGCAAAAAAGTTGAAGTTTTGGACCAAAATCTAACTTTGGTGATTGAAGACTTTGCATCAAAAGAGAAAAAACTAACCTTGGAATTAAATGCAATTCATGATAAGAGCAAGAAACTTGAGGCAAAACTGAAGCTTGAAGAAAGCTCCTGGAACCAAATGTATTTGGAGAAGACCAATGAAGTTGAGAATCTTGTACTAGAGGTGGAAAACCTTGGTAAGCAACTCTCTGCAGCACATCATGAGAAAGAGAAAACAGCTTGTGAAATTTCTGGTTTACAAGCAGATAAAGTTAGACTGGAGTTGGCTCTTGAAGAAGCTCAATCTAACCTGAAACTTACACTGAGTGAGTTCAAGAAAATAGAAAGTGAAGCTAAAACACAAGTGGAAGACCTATTGGGTGAACTTACAGCTGCTAGAGAAAACCATGAAATACTGATGGCAGAACATGAAAAAGCTTTGAAGTTGTTAGAGAGTTACAAATCCAGTGAAGGGAAACTTAAAACCATTGTGAATGAGCTTGAACTAAAGCTAACTGTTTCTGAATATGAAAGACAACAAGTATCAGAGCAATCTACCAATATGAAGGTTCAGCTGCTGAAGATGGAAAATCTTCAGGATGACATTTCGGCTCTGACAGATGAACGCAATGCGATTAAAGCCGATAAAGAGAAACTGGAAGCTTCACTGCATCTACTATCCAGAGAATGTCATGATCTGAAAGCAGAGAAAAATTACTCAATGCAGCAGATTTCTACCTTGCAAAAGGTGGTTTCAGAAATAGAGGACTATAAACATGATAAACTAGTCTTGGAAGAAAAACTTGTGCGGACGGAAGGCAATCTCATGGCGAAACAGGCTTTATTAATGCAGGATGAAGAAATTAAAAACGAGCTTAATGAGATCAAGCAAACAAACAGGCAATTCCAGCAGCAAATTGAACGGCTTCAAGAGGAGAAAGATGAGCTTCTCATAAAAGCTCAAACCCTTGAAGAAAAATTGAAACTGAAAGTGGAAGAAAAACAGAAGCAGCGCCATTCCAATTCTCACAGAAACAAAAGAGAGGCAAGGAATCTACTTCCATTACGAAACCACATAGTTCCTTTGATTTAGAATTTACATCTTGGTTATTCGCATATGAATATTATGAACTGGTATAAATTCTGAATTTAGTTTTTCAGCTCTCTCTCCAGGATAGGCATTACGATTCCAATGAGGGAAGCCAGGAAAATGAATTTGCCAGGGTCATGGAAGCCAATAACAAGTATAGAGTTCGTGTAAATAGGTGAGACTAGTAACATGTTACAGCATTAATAAAACCCAGAATTTATCTTCCATGATGAAGTTTAACTCCTTGACTTTTTCCTCCTATATGTCATCTTCCAGTTCCAGGTTATCAGAGGGTCGAAGAAGTCAATTAAATACTCCAAGAAAATCATCCATTGAAGGTGAAGTGGTGGCAAAAGAGAAATATGAACGTACAAAATCAACTCTAGAGGCAGAGTTAAGTGACATCCGCGAGCGTTATCTCCAAATGAGCCTTAAATACGCAGAAGTAGAAGCTCAACGTGAAGAACTTGTCATGAAGCTTAAAGGAGTGAAGAGCATTAGGAGGTGGTTCTCAAACCCTTCAAATTAACCAAATCTTCTTCTTTTTTCCCCTATAATTTGAAGTTTCATTTTCTCCCTACAAAATTCTTATAAAATACTGCTAGGTAGATTGCATTTTATCAAAATGGAAGAAAGTGTGTTTTTCTCCTGAGACAAACAACAAAGATGCTTATCTGGGTTTGTAACCAATAAAAAAGCCCAGAATTGGCACTTAGCATGGCTGCCCGATTGAAGGTGAGATTACTATTACTACTGTATTACTTTATCTTATCAATGCAAAAACTTTTGGTCCATTCACGTCAACGACAATCTTGAGGCACATTTCCCATTCAGATTTAGAACTTAATCCGGTCTTTTGATGCAACATTTCGCTCTTCCTGGGGATCATACACTGATTTCCTGTTCATTTAACTACAAACGATAATGCTAAGTTTAACCCAAGTTTTATCATCTTCGTTTTCTTCGAAAATAACTCCAGTTGAATGTATAAAATAGTCATAAAATTTTGGTAACTTTTCTCAATCTAGTTCCTAAATTTTTTAACACCTTAAAGGTAAAGACTATAGACTCTTTTGTGTCGTGTCATCGTTTAAAAAAATATACTAATTTTTATATTACATACATTGCATAAGAATACATTTATTTATATTTTATTATTTTTATAATTGGAGATGGATTATTTCAACAATTATTATGAATTTGAATAAAGGTAAAGAAACAATTTTATCTTAAAAATTCATATGAATATCTTAAATATTGAATTCCATAAATAAAAATTAGGGAAACTACATAAATTGTCTTAAGTTTTATTTAAAATTACATTTTGATCACACAACTTTCAAAAATTACATAATAGTTATTAATGTTTTCAAATTGTTACATTTTACCACTCGGATGTTAACTTCCGTTAAAAAAGTAATATTGCACCTTTAATTCAAAGGGTTAATAGCTAATTTGGTCCTTTAACTATAGTTAAAAAAATCATTTTAATTTTTAAAAATTTTCTAATTATTGTTATTAAGAAAAAATTTAAACTATCAAAAGGATTTTTTTAACTATAGCTCAAGGGCCAAGTTAACTATTAACCCTCTAAATTAAGGTGCAACATTACTTTTTTATCAGAAGTTAACAACTGAGTGACAAAAATGTAACAATTTGATAATGTTAGTTGTCGTAACCATTTTTTTTGTAAAACGGGTTGACTTTGATTTTGAAAATGAAAACAAAAAATGGGAGTCGCCACCAATCCTTTTTGATGAGGTGTGATCGGGGCACCTCGTAATTCAATCATTTTAATAAAATTTGAATTTACTAAAACGACAATTTTTGGTCTACGAAAATCAGGGAAATGGGTTCGGGAGTCGGTTACGCACGAGGAAGGATTAACACCCTCGTCACGCCCAAAATTGGTACCGAATTGATTAATTAGTGTCTTAGTGTCGAAGGTTGAAAACTGAGAATGAATTTAAAATACGATCCTTTTTATTAGTTTTTTTTTTTAATGCTTGAATTAAATCAGAACGATTGCTAAAGATTTCCTCGTCTCGAGATATCGGAGTATTGCATCCCGTAAGTTAGGACGCAATACCTGGAACACTCGAATGCAAGTTTGTCTTTAATTTTAAAAGGATATTTGGCAATTTAGGTTTAACGAGAAAACTGAAACTCCGTAAGTTATGGCACGATTTATCGAATTTCTTGAAACGCGAAATATTGCTTTATTTAGAAAAAGTTCCTTTTCGAAATATAGCGAGTACGATATTTGTCAACATGCATTTATTTTGTTTTGGAGTAAAATCAAGCAATTTAAGTTGGATAAATGCGTTGGGTTAATTCACAATGGGATGGCATGATATAAAAATAGTAATGATCATGGAACAATAATTCATGAACACAATATGATACAAGTGAATGACAATGACATGAAAATACAAATAAACGAATTATAATACATACAATGACAACAATCACATAACATATGTCACTTAAATACCAACATTAGTAGTCAAAAGAATGAAATAAATAACATAAAACAATTTAAAATAAATAATAAGACAAATTTAGATAAATAATACATAAAAATAAATAAATAATACGTATAAAGGAAATTTGAAACAAATAATATACAATACAATTTTAAAATGAATAATATAACAAACAATTCCAAATAGCAACCCAAATAACAAATTACATCAAGCAATCCAAAATAATAACATGTGAAATAATTTGAAATAAATAACATCTACAACAATTTAAAATAAATAATACCTAATATTAATTCAAAAGGAAAATAATTACACAAATTAATGAGCAAATAATAAAATAAGTTAATCTGAGGACTATATTGAAATCAGAATAAAAATCAGGGGCTAAAATTGCAATAAATTAAAATAGAAAGGGCGAACAGGGACTAAAACATAATGCACGAAAACTAAAGAGGACCGAATGGGAAATATCCCTGGCCTCTATGCGCTGCGTTTTGCGCAGGACTAAATTAGAACAGAAGAAAATATATTGGGGTAAATTTAAAAATAAAAAACCTAATTAAAAAAGTGAAAAATGCAGAAGGGCTAAAACGAAAAATAGCCCAATTACACAAAACGCGCAGATCCTTCCCGGGTCGGGGTCACGTGCGCGGGTTGGAGCCTCATACGACTTCGTTTTGGGGGCTCTTCAGAACTCACGGAAACGACACCGTTTCATCCTTCTATAAAAGCCATTTTTTTTTGTTTTGAAAATCATTTTATCCCCATTCTAAAAAAAACACAGAAGAAACTCTTTGAAGCCTCTCCCCCACCTGCGACTCTGGCCCAGAATTTGTCACCGGACCACTGCTGGCGGTCGCCGTGCTCGGTGGTCGAAAAGGCGAAAAGGCGCCTTTCGAACCCCTTTTTAAAGCGTTTGAGCCAGGTCTTCTCAACCCGAGAGGCCGAAAGAAAAGGGTCCATTGCCCTCGTTTTAAGCCCGATTCCGACGATGGAGGGGGATCTCTGACGACGGGATCGCGAGCCGATTCAGGTATTTTCTTTCCTTTCCTTTTTATTTTCGTAGGTAAAAATCAAGAATAAAATATAATAAAACCTAAAAATAAAAATAAATAGAAATATCAAACGAATATCACCTTCTTAAAATTATAAGTTCAAATCTTTGTTTTTTTTTTTTTTTGTATTCAATCTTCCGGGAAAAAATACAAAGATACTATTTGTCGCTTTTATAGCCAAATTACAAGGATGTTTGTTTCTATTTTGTTGTCTTTTTCTATGTTGTTTTACTGCTTGCTGGCTTTGTGTTGTCGCTGTTGCGTGTTTTCTTCCCTTTTGCAGGTGGTCAGAGCGCGGTGGAGAGCAGAGGATAGGTGCGCCGAAGGCTGGCATGGCAGTGGTAAGAAGACACATGGGGCAGCAGCGGCGCCTAGGCACTGGGGTTTCTGAATTGATTAGGTTGTGGGCCTATTGATTTGGGCTTATGATTTAAGATCTAATGATGTGTTGGTTTGGGCCTATTGGGTTCGATTTTATTTCGGGCCGTCTGATTTGGACTTCGGGTTTTGGGTCTGATGTTGTAATGGGACTTCAAAAAAATTGGACTGTTTAATGATGGTTTATTGGACTTTGTTTTTTCTTTTTTTGTTTCTGATTAGTAGTGGGCCCCGGGCTAAATTGGGCCTGTACAGTAGTGACTATTATGTAGCTTTTAAAAGTTATGTGACCATAATGCAATTTTAAACAAAGTTTAGGGATAGTTGATGTAGTTTACCAAAATTAATATTATTAATTGTTTTGAAATTAATGAAATTATAGTTACTCATCTATACTATTAATTAAGCTTCTGACTAAGTTGGTGCTATGAGTCCGGACAACAACTCGGTTAGAGAAATTATGAAAATGTCTTTTTGTAATTAAAATAAGATATATTATTCGAAGATACTTTAATATTTTTATTTTAAAAATAATAAAAATATGCATATGGTAGGATTTGATCACATGTCAATTACATTAATAAAATCTTTAATTTAAAATTCAACTAAAGCTTTATTTTAATATTTTGTACATTTTAATTTTATTATCATATATATTTCATGTGTCATTATCAAATAGTTTCAAACTATACATTCGTATTTATTGTATATTATTTTAAACATCCATCTATGTTATAAATATATGGTTTCCACACGTATAAATTTCTTATTAATAATGTTATTTATTGAGTTGGTGTCACAAGTTAAATCGACACTAACTTAAGATTGATAACACCACCATGGTAAACAGTTGTACTTTTATTTTTAATGTGATGTGTTTGTCTTTTGCTTTACTCACAATTTAATCTAATTTTTCATTTTAATATCATATATATTTCATTATTATTATTAACTAGTTTTGAACCATACATTTTATTATTTATTATATTTAGTTTTCATACTAATAAAAATCCAACATGAACATGGAAATATTGATCTTTTAGATTGTGTAGTGCATGAGGAACGGAATGCAATATAGCTCTTTTTACATTTGTATTTATCACTAAGAAAAACCTATAGTGTCTCAAAAGAGCTACGTGATCTACATTTCAATCTCATTCATTCTCTTTTAACTTTTAAAGTTGTGATAATTTTTCCTACCAAAACAATACATAATCTAACCAAAAAAAAAAATTGTGATAAATTTGGCATCTACAAATTGATCGTGTAGTCCTATCCCGAAGGTTATGCAACATTCTCCACCATCCGCGATAAAAGCTAGTCATCACTTCATATAGCAGCTTTAAATAATATCAGAAATTCACAAGCAGGATTTTTATCCTTGCAAGTGGCAGGAAGTGACTGGTTAACAAGTCCCACTCTAGAAACATGACTCTCGAGTCGCCACCAGATAAAACGACCCATAATATATCCCCATGTGATGATAAACAGGAAAGAGTAGCCATCGCAATTTAAAATCCCAGGGGCTCTGAAAGGAAACAAAAGGAAAAAAAGGGAGATGTCATCATAATGTGGTGCAAATTAGGGTTGGTGGCAATGGCATATACTTTGGAAGATGCTGAAACTAGCAAACTCAACTTCACTCGGTTCCCACTTCTCTTGTTTGCTTTTCTTTTATTAAAAAAAATGTAAATTTGATAATTCTGGAAACAATGTGAATATAATATATAAAAAATAATTATAATAAGATACGGCATGGAAAAATAACATGAAATATAAATACATAAAAAATTATTATAAAAATCATAAAAGATTATATAAAAACATTATACTAAATTATGCTTTATGATAAAAAAACAATATAAATATATGGAAGGGATTGATGTGACGACACACTTTTACTTAAAGTCACCGCACCCTTTTATTGCCCTTATGACCAAGGAAGCTTTAAATTAAAACCTATATCAACCCATACATAGCTTCAGTATCAGCCCTCTTATGTTCTGCACCATCATCACCAGGCCATCTCTGCCGATGGCTTGAAATGCTCAAATCAGGCAGGCAGGGGTGGCCAAGGCTTTCTTTTTCGCTGATGATGGATCGTTTCCAACCAGGTAGCGTGGGAGTAAATGAGGAATTGAATTGTTCAAAAAACTGAATCCCCTTTCCTCAAATGGCAAATTCTCTTCTAGGGCAACTTCGATCCTTTGGCAATTTTGGCTTTCTCTGCAACATATAATTTGCAGGGCTAGCTCGAGGTAACTTTCACCAGTGGGCGTCAGATTCTCGTATTATATATGTATTTGGTATGCATTTGTTTGTAGGCCGATGGCCAAGGTTTTAGTATGCTGCAGTATTGTTGTACCGAGTTGTATTTGCTGAATAAATTTGCTCTAAATAATGATTGCTGATGAGTGATAAGCTTGCTTATAAGGTCAATGGAAGCTTGTTCTAAGAAGAAAACACACACAAGAACGCTTAGCAATGCCATAATAGTTACAGTAATATGGTACATTTGTTTAAATCTTATCCCTTTTTCCTTGAAAAAACATAATTAAATGGGTCCATATGCTCTTGCTTTAGAGAAATGGGATCCCTTTATGTTTTTATCTTCTTCTTTTTTTGTTAATGCCATTTACGAAAAGACACGAGAGTCTAACCATGTGTTGGATATATGATCATCTTTATGTTTATGAATACTACTATTTGTTATATAAAAAAAGGGCCATTAATATACATATTTAAGGAGCCTAAGCTCATGACAATAAGGATTGGAAATCATCTTCATAAACATTCATATGGTGTTTAAATTATTTTGACCTTACCCCTTTGTGCAAGAGCTTTTTAGGAAGATTTCTTGGGAGAGAATTAGAGTTGGCAAAACAGTTCAAGTGTGAAAATTCTTTTGAATGAATCTGAGATAAAATCTGATTCAATTTGAGTTGATTTTAAAATTAAAATTTAAACTTTGAGAAAAGAGCTCAAATTTAAAAAAACTCGAGTCTAGAAAAGTGCTCAAGCTTAAGAAAGCCTAAGCCTGTAACTATCCTTTCTTGAGATAAATTCAATCCTAAACTGAAAAATAATTAGTTTGCAGTTATGATAAACTAACTTTATTTAAAGTTTGTTGTAAACCATTAGAACCAAAACAGACAACGTAAGAAAAATGAGAAAAGAAATCTTTGTTTATACAAATCTGATATAAAAATTCTATACTTGTAGAGCCTCACTCAAGATAAATCTTTATTCAACCACCAAACACTTCAAGAATATAGTTCTTCCTTTATTGGCTAAAAAGCTCACAACTCTACATGCAGCATCGATAAAAAAACTAATGATCTCACACCACACAATAGTCACAAGACAGAAATTTGACTCAAGTGTTACCAACACCCTATTCAACAAAACACTCACTCAAAAGAAGAAAGAAATAAACAAGCTAATAAACAACAAGATGCTCAGCCAATATATTATAAATGGCTATCTTATGTAAAACACAACTTTACCGTTAGCCTAGCGGGAGAAAGAGGAGTACTTTTGGTCATTAACAATATGGTTGTGGTCTTGGGTACATTCATCACTAATACTCTGATTATTCAGAAATCAATTGATAATGTCCAGACTAAAATTAAATAAATTCTCACGTCCCTTAACTTACTAAAAGTTAGCCGACCCTTCAACGCCAATGTCGTACTGTAGATTGCAATAGAATTCTTGCACAATTTCTTTGACATATGTTCTCGCTAAAGTGTTAGACTTCACGAGATTTTTTGTTTTAATGTAACAGTGATGCAAAAAATTCAGTTTTGAGATCCCGTTTTAATAAACCGGACCTATAAATAATTTTATTTAATATTTATAAAATTATATATTAGGTAAACTGAATTTTGGATATTAAATTAATGATTAATTAATGTATAGGAGCTAAATTGTAAAAATTAAATTACTATAGATTTTAATTGGACACTTAGATTAAGTATCAATGTAGTAATTACACCACATTGGAAGTGTAGTGCAACTAAAATATTTTTCAACTTTGTTTAAAAAAAAACATAAAATTTATTTTGAATAGAATTTAAATATTTTTATAATTTTTGAATAAATCAAAAGTATTTGTCATATTAATGTTTCAATAGCATCTTCCATTCATACCTTACATTGGGACAGGCGATGGGTTTTATAATTATAATGCAAGAAAACAACTTATATTAATAGGTAATCTGAATTATACATTGTCCGTTGAAATTAAATTGAACAATTGACTCATGTGAACTATTATACTGTCTATAAGTCTAACTGGGAAGATTATTTGTCTTAACTATCGGGGAGAATGACTCTCAAAAATAGAGACACATGTGTAATTGTCTAAATTGACAATACATTCGGACTAGACTCAAGTAGAATTTATCTTAGATCTGTTTATGAATTTACTTACTTGTAACATTTATAGTATGACTTACCTCAATCATGTCTAAGTGACTAACTTTATGTACATAGTTCATGTACTTTGATATATTGAAAGCATGTGCTCTCATGATAGCAAGCTAAAAGTTAACATATGGGGCACATAATTTATGTATGGCATGACTTGACTTATAATAATAGAATTCATAACTCAGTTGAAGAGTAAATAATATTCTCTCATTAGTTGATACTAACATTAAAACTCATTGTTAGGCCATAGGTGTGATGGGCTAAGTTTGCCACAATGCCCAATAATTCGGTCCAAAAGTAAACAATTGAAAACTCAATTCAACGTCTTGATTCAAGAATGAGTGTCAAAACATTTTCAAGAGAAAGAATTGGAAGATCCAATCGCTCAATACTTTGTTTCATGTTGTTTGGGTTACAAAGATGCAAGCTCAATTAATGAAGCTAAATGGACGTTTTTAGTAAGCTTACAAGAGACCCAACTGTGAAGAGTTGGGCCACACGTACAAGCAATGAATAATCTAATTACAAAAGCTTTAAAAAAATAAAAATAAACAAAAATAATAATTATCTCTAAATTTTTCTATCACATAAGGAATCAAAAAATGATTTAAAGTTTTTTAAAATTAATTTTTAAATATTTATAAGTAAAAAGCAAGAATATGTAACATCTAAATTGCACTCGGTTTAATGATGAATTACAACAAAATTGTGCTGGTGCAACCCATTTCTTAACTTATTCAATCGGTTTTAAACGATTCACAGGTTAGTCGGTCTAACCCCCTATCTTCAGACTTGTACCCTGATAAATTTAATTTAATTTAAACAACATGAAGGAAGAAGTAGACATATTTGAACAAGTTTACTTAGATCGAAAGAGGAAAGAAATTACTGAAATTAAATCAACAATTTTTTATCAAATTGCTAGAATTATCATTATTAAAGGATAGCGGAAGAGGTTGTATAGGTTTGAACCTCATGCTTGATGCAAGACAAATCATTTACTATTATATCAGTGGCTAGTTGACATCAAATTCCAAGGGTTAAGCCTAAGATTATGTATATAATCTACCTTATATTTTGCATGGCTTTAGCGTATAACAAAACTCTTTTCATGGACATAACACATTAATCTCAATCTATGTTATATGAACTTTTTCCGTACGTAATATCGTATATTAAATAAATATCTAAATACGAAATATAATGAAAGCTAACATAACTAAGAGTACTCCTGCCTTGTAATCATAAGCTCCATTAGGAGAAAGTCATGAACAAGTTGCTTAACATAGGAGTTTGGCTGATTGTGCTGAACTGCTTTAAAATATATGCCTTAAATTTCATTGTTGTGATTATCTTAAAATATGTAAGGTCAGAAGTATATGTTGCTCAAACGCCGCCATGCAAATCCAAATTAGAATAGTCATTATGGTGATGAAATCATAATTACATTAAGCATATTTTCATTTTGTTTAAATTGATAAAGAAGTATAAATTACTCGAATAAACAGGCAAATCTTGCGTTTCCTTTGTTTTCATCATTGCTATAATCAGATAATCTTTCCTTTTCTCTTTCTCTTCCATCTCTCATGGGTTAGCGTATGCAGTTTCTAAACTTTTTTTTAACTCTTTCGTATCTTTATTTTCTACTCCATTACTTTCGGCCTTTTTAATTTATGAAAATCAATAACCAGGCCCTCCCACAGATATATCTTACCTCCCACGCCAAACATCACTTAACCGGCCCTTCTTCCTTCCCAAGGGAATATAATAAAGCCGTACCTTTCCCTTTGTTCTTTTAGCTCAAAAATTACATCATTCTCTAACTAATCCCACCATTGCATTAGCCATGAGGCTCAAAACTAACTCCATTTGGCTCTTTGCCTTTCTCTTTGCACTCTTTTCCATCCTAATCTCTCTGTATACACTCCCTCCTTTCCACGCAACCATGTCCATGAAATTTGAAGCTTCCTTCGTCAAGAAAGTTGTGAGCCAAAGCGGTGAATTCATATCTTTGCTAACGAGGATGGTGTCTAGACATCATCATCATCATCGTCATCGACATCGTCGCCATCATCACCATCATAGGAGGGGGCGTGAGCACAAATGTGATCATATCAAATGGAGGTCGAGCTTGAGCACTAGCAGCCTTATTTATCAATACAAAGTGTCACTTGTATTAACAGTTGACTTAGAGGGTTGCGGCAACTTCAGCAGTGCGCAGAAGGCTATCGATGCTGTTCCGGATTCCAGCCCCTCCAAGACCCTGATCATTATTTATTCTGGTACATACAGGTCATTATTGAAAAACGTTTCTTCCCTGTGTGTATAGATATTTGCACATGTATATGTACCATGAACAGCTAATATCATAGATGATCCACTATGATTCAATCTTGTGCAAAATGCATGGAACTTTGAATCTAAGTTACAAAATGGGTGACCTATGATCCAGGGAGAAGGTAGTGGTCCATGCAAGCAAATCCAACTTGATAATTCAAGGTGAGGGTTTTCTCAACACAGTTATAGAATGGAATGACACTGCAAATTCCACTGGAGGAACAGTGTACAGCTCTTCGGTTGCCATCTTTGCTTCTAACTTCACAGCCTATAACATTAGCTTTAAGGTAAATCATCACACTTAATTCCTGAAATTAACATTGCGTGTGTAGTATAGCCTACAAATTTAGCTTCAATCTCACTGTATTTAACTTCTATCATTATATTTTCATAGTTGTTGCAATTTAGAGGTACTGAAAGGTGGATTTGCTCCATTTGTCTGTCCAATTTTCTCAAAATGCAACGTGGAGTATGACTATGAGCCTAACCTCATCTCTAGAATCTGATTGGACGCTCAAGGAAGACATATTTATGATGTACTAGATATTGTCTTATGTGTTGCTTATTTTGCACATTTAAAAATTTACCATCGATAGAAAAAATCACTAAAATTAAAAAAGAGAAAGCGCAAATATTAATTTAAAATTTGTGAGATAAATTAACCTTTCAGCGGATAATACATTTAAGAATATTTTGACCCTAAATAGGATAAACAAAAATTAAGTTCTAAAAATTTTGGCTATTTTTCTTATTCCAGGATATACCTATCCGAGGGTCGGCTATATGCTCGACTTGGACTGTGAAGTTTGTGGCATTGGACATGACTTTTGTAAATTTGGACCATCTAGACCTGAATTTTATTATTTTAATTATGAAATATTTATATAAAAATGGTTTTTTAACACTAATCCGAGCCATTTAACTCAATCGGCAAAAGGATTGCAAAAATTTAGGTTGGGATCCAGCCCAATAAGTAAACTAGTCTAGTCTTGCATAGAAGACTGTCCTAGAATTTGAATGGATGCTTGCTCTTTAAAATTAGAGTTGAAATGGTTCAGAGTAATATTAAAAACATGGTAATGATTTTGCGTTATTCTTGTTGATTAATGGATCGGTTTATTGATTGCCAATTTTTCTGGAAAAGAATACAGCTCCAGAGCCAATCCCTGGTGAAACTGGAAAGCAGGCAGTGGCGCTTAGAATAGCAGGGGATCAAGCTGCTTTCTACAATTGTGGATTTTATGGAGCCCAAGACACACTTCTGGATGATCGTGGCAGACATTATTTCAAAGGTTGTTTCATACAAGGTTCTATTGATTTCATTTTTGGAAATGCTAGATCACTCTATCAGGTACCAACAAATTTCGGACGTCTTACCCATGCTGTTTTGTCACTGAATACGATAATCAGATTTAGATTATACATTTGCACTAATTGTTGACAGGGTTGCGTTATCCACTCAATTGCTAAAGAAGGGACGAGTGGAGTTAGCGGATCCGTCACAGCTCATGCAAGGCAATCGTTGAATGAGCAAACAGGGTTTTCATTCGTAAATTGCATCGTTCGGGGAACCGGAAGCGTCTGGCTTGGAAGAGCTTGGGGAGCGTATGCCACCGTCGTCTTCTCCCGAAGCTACATGTCGGATGTTGTAGCACCGGTCGGATGGAACGACTGGCGAGACCCTTCTAGAGACCAGTCTGTCATTTTCATTCATATATTAAAAACCATATTTATATGGCAATTATTTTATTATAATAAAAAATGAACTTTTTATTGTTTCCAGGACTGTTTTTTTTGGAGAATATGAGTGCTTGGGGCCTGGAGCAAACTACACATTCAGAGCTTCTTATGGGAAGCAGCTAATGGAATATGAAGCAGCTCACTACATGAACATATCATATATTGATGGAGATCAATGGCTTCAAGACTAGGCTTTCATCTTCATGCTATATATATATATATATATATATATATATATATATATATATATTATATCCTATATTCAAACCCTGTAGAAAAATTCATTTCTGACCGAAATTATAAGTATATATGAAATTGTTATGTTATTCGCTATTACTTACCCACAACTTGGTTACCTAATTGGGTCTTGACTCGTCGATGTATGTGGTTCGCACTTTGAGTCCGTACGTGAGATGTTCACACCCCTTTAGGAATCGCATGATGTATGTTCGCATCACCATGTAGACAAAACTCATATCTAGAAACACATGTTAATCTTAGAATAAGATACGTATTGGCATGCATAGAGACTACTTACAACACATTCATGAATAGTAACTATATCATAAAAATACACAATTTAACCCTTTTGAAGAACACACTCTAAAACACTCAAATAAAAATAAAGTGGAACAACCATTCTTTTAGTAAGTGATCTGTTTCTATAACGTCTCATTATCAGAAATTATTTTTTTTCAATATCGAATCACTTTCAATCATAAGGTTATTAAAATAAATTTCAAAAATCCCTGCCCCAACTAATTTATTTAATTAAACTATATATTATATTTTAAAAATACTTGTTTTATTTATCGAAAAATATTTTAGTTTGTTGGATGTTCCAATTAAATATCCCAACTAATATTGGAATAGAAGTTGCACCACAACAGGTTAACAAACAGATTATAAAAGGAATAAGACAAGGAGGGAAATCAATAAATGCTATTTGTTAATGAAGTTTGAATTCATTAACACTATTTTGTGAAATTTCAATAAATTCAAAATTTTATTGGTTAAAAACTTAATCTGCCTTTACACAATGAATAATTACAGCCCAATAAAGTACCCCAATGTCACAATGACTTATCCCAAACAAGCTCACTTATAATAAGGGTTACTCTCCAATAAAATACCTAGTACAAGAGTGTAAAAATACAACGCAAAGAAAGCACAATACTCGACTAAAATACACCCCAAAGAGACTCACAACATGTGCGACAATGCAACCTATTTATAGGTTGATATTAGCAATTTCTCTGAATAACGTGAGAAGAAAAATCAAATTTTAAAATAAGGGAATTATCCACACACAAAATTTCTCTTTTTAAATTAAAAAAATTAAAGCATTCATATCAGCTTAGTCTCCAAGAAAAATAAAGTCAAAGGATGAAGGCAATGTTTGCCTTGCATCAAACTCTTCTCTTTCTTTTCCCATTTGTAAATTAAACTCTCGGTAATATTAAAATTAATCAAAGCAAAAATCAGCCATCCAAAATTATAAAAGCTTATTGCATAGCTATACTAACTTGTTGTTCCAAGTGCTGTTCAAACAATGAGGGTAACAAGACCGCAACAGATAATTAAAGTCCCAACAATCTCCCTCTTTGACATTTTGACAAAATATGTCAGCAATTGATCATTACACATGTTATCAAACTTTCCGCAATTCTCCCCCTATCACATAGCATCATGCCAAAAACTCCCTAGCAAATCATCAACCTAGGAATTCAAATATAACTTATCAATTAACCATCAAATGAAAACTCACTGTAAAAAAATGCATCATCAAATATCATGCTCAAACATCAATTAGTAAACCAAACATATCTTAAATCGTAAAAGATTTGTAAATCATTATCAATTAGCCATCAAATCAAAACTCCCCGTAAAAATTACATCACCAAATATCATGCTTAAATATCAATTAGTCAATCAAACATATCTTAAATTTCAAAGGATTTATAAAGCATTATCAATCCGCCATTAAGATATCAAGTTTGAAACAACTTCAAATAAAGTAGTACTAATCGTAAAAATAACAAAACATTAGCAACAAAAATGTGCAAAAGCAGATAGAACATAAGTAATCTTTCAAAACCAAATCTGCAATGTAAAATGTAATAGCGAGCATTCACCATCTCATCTCAACTTCAAACATTTGTTCTTACTTCTCCTCCCCTTTCAAGGTTGTATCTTCTTCAAATCATAAATCAATTAAACAAACTTTACCTTGATAACAAATCAAAAACTTGATGATTGATAAATTAACTATAAATACGACAAAGGCAAGTGCACCTATCAAATAATAGTATAGCTATGGTGAGTAGAGAATATCGTATCCTAATTACCGTTTTTTTATTATTTACCCGACAATTTGGAGTGACGTGTTTTAATCTAAAATTACTAAACTAATTATACTAAGAACGCAACAGAGAATGAATCAAGGAAATAATTGAATATTAACCAATGAGATAGACAATACCCAGGAAAGAATCCCCCTAGACTTCACTTATTATTATGAATCTGAATTAAATGATTTATTCACTTGTGTCTTGATCCGTAGAAATCCCTAAATTATGTTAATATCTCTTTCGAGAGAAAAAACAACTGACTCTAAGTTGATTAATTGAAATCTCTTTCTAATTAAAACTCCTATCGTCGCATTAACTCGATTTATGGATTCTCCTATTAGATTTGACTCTAATCCGGTAGATTTATGTCGTCCTATTTCTAAGATTGCATGCAACTCCACTCAATTATGTTAGATCTACTCTTAAACAGGAACTTTTCCTCCACTGAAATAAGAACATTAAACATGAATTAATATTCCGAAAATATTAAAACAAGAAATAAGCATACATAAAATAAGAATCAAGTATTTATCGCGTAAAACAGAAATTAAATAAAAGGATTTATCATATGTTTCATCTCCCTAGGTATCTAGGGAATTAGTTCATAATCTTAAATGAAAACATCACAAAGTCAGAATAGCCACAAAGTATAAAGAAATTCAATAAAACTTCGAAAGAAATTAAAAGGAGATATTCGATCTTGATGGAGATTCACTTCCGAGTTGATTCCGATGGTGTTCTTCGAGTGTTTTCTTCGATCTTCTCTGATTGCTCATTTATATCTTCTTCTAATTGGTATTTATAGACTATAGAATGCTCAAAAGCCTAAAAATTAAATTTTTCGCGTATTTGGGAAGCAAGGTGCGAAATAGACACAGGCTGGCACATGGGCGTGTGTCCAGTCTGTGTGGAAATGCTCAAGCCGTGTGGCTCCTGAAAATAGCTCTATTCGTCTAATTTATTGGCTCGTTTTTTGTTCCTTTTGCTCCCAAATGCTCTCCTAAATATAGAAACATGAATTTAAAAGATTAAGAGAATCAAATTCACTAATTTGCATAATTAATCACCTAAAAACGCATTAAAAATGAGACTAAAATATATTATTTTTATAGCTTATCAATAACAAACCTCCAAATTTCAACATTAATTAATTCAATCCATCCCTTAACAGATCTAAAACTTGTGCATTTTGTATAGTTGTAGCAAGTTGAGTCGAGAGTGTCCCATCTTCTATTATAACAAGGTTTTAGCTAGAGGTGATCATGGGTTGGGCTACCCGGCCCGGGTCGACGGCCCACCGAAAAATGGGAGGGTTCGGATAAAAATATAGGCTCGAAATATGGGTTTGGGAAAAAAAATAAGGCCCATTTAGAAAACAGGCCGGGCCTCGGGTAAAACTTTTTTGGCCTAGGCCCGACCTGACCCGACCCGAATTATATATTAAATATATATTTTATTTTTAATCAAATATACTTTTTAAATTTACATATTTTTATTTATTTTTTGTTTTAATATTTGTTTTAAAATTTTTTATTTAATGAAAAAAGCTAAAAAAAATTAATATGAGCCGGGCCGGGCTCGGGTTTATCAATTTTCTTTCGAGCCGGACTTGGACAAATTTTTAAGCCCATATTTTAGGTCGGGCCAAGCTCGGGCCTAAAATTTTATATGGGCCCGATCCGGCCTATGATCACCTCTAGTTTTAGCCACCCTTGTATATTTGAATATTAGATAACCACTAACAAGACATTTGAGACTCTGTCAAGATAATTTACTCATGTAATTATAATAGCTAACTTTTGCATTTTTTTAAAGATTATTAGCCTTTCTTTTTAAATTGTAACAACTTTATTTATATTATGGATTTTTTAGACTATTAACAGTTTTGGTATATATTATTTAGATTATATTGACTATTTTTAAATTAGTGTTCAAAAATAACAATCTTATCTTAATCTAGAGATTGATGTATCAAATTCTTTTTAACTCTTTTTCTTTGTTAAAATTAGTATTCAAATGCAAAAGTCAGCATATGAGATAATTGAATTTCAGAAAGTGATATTTGGAATATTAGTGTTTTATAATTTTAATTTATTTTAATTTTTTCTTATTGTTATTTATGCAAATTTCCATTCCTTTTCATAGTTTACCCAAATAAGAAATATTAAAATTTCTTTGCTTTATTAATTTTAATTATTCAAATAAAAATAAATATATTATTTCTTTTCTTTAATTGTCCCTTCCTTTCCTTTCTTTTATTCTCCTTTAATAATATTTATCAAACATAGGGTTAAGTCATGATCTTCCTTTGAGTCCTATCTCTCTCTTGAAAGAGTCTTCATAAAGTCTTGATCCTAGACTTTATTAATTACAACACATTTTGCTATTGATTTACAAGAATAAAAATGATTACAAATAAAAGTCCAAACTGCAACTAAAGATTAAGCTGTGGCATATTATTTATGACGGTATGTATCAGGCTGGGCGTTTTATACATCATTCTTCTTTTATGAAATAAAATTTGCCTTTAGAAAAAAATAATAATAATTCAATCAAATATTGGCTGGCTATAGTTGATTGCCTTGCTCCAAAATGTCTTGCACCAAGAGTGACAGGTTGAGATGGGATGATCCTCCATTTTCCACTGCTTTTGTCGCCATTTCCGCAAGTTCTCGAGCTCTCATTCTCCTCTGTTCGCCTTCTTCTCCGCCATTCATCAACATATCTATGGCTTTCTCAATCTGTTCTTTCCTAACCAGCACCCCAAGTTTCTCTTCTTCACCCCATCTAACAGGGATCTCAACCCCGACCCCAACACCTATTTTTAGAATTTCAACAATCAGTTTCTCGTTAAAGAACTGTTCGGAGAATTGTGGCCATGTTATCATTGGCACCCCCGAGCATACGGCTTCTAAAGTTGAATCCAACCGCAGTGAGTTAAGAACCCTCTTATTGCAGGGTGGGATAAAATAAGAACTTGGGGAGCCCAACCCTTGATTATAAGTCCTCTCCCTTTGATTTTCTCCTCAAAGTTATGTTCTGAAAACCACTTCTCCAACTCATCATTAGCTCGCTGATTACCTGTTTTGACTACCCAAACGAACGGTTGTTGTGATGCTTCTAGACCCAACCCCAGCTCCATCAATTGTGCTGAAACGAGACGGCATAGACTGCCTAAACAAGCGTAAATAACTGACCTTGTTTTCATAGAGTCGAGCCATTTCAAGCATTTGTTGTCATTGATTGATGCTTTGTTGCCTCGTTCAAACTTGTCCAAGTATATTGTGTTGCATAAAGAAACTGGTCCAATGGCCCAAACCTTTTTCTTTATTGCCTTCTGGTACTCGTTGACACATCCATGCTCGAGTTCATTGAAGCTGTTTATCACAACACCATAAGCATTCATTTCAGCCTCTTGCATCTTGTTGCGAGTATCGTCCAAGTCAGGCAAGCTAACAAAGGTACCGGGAAGCTGATCCTTGTTATCTCCACTTTTTGTGGCAATCCTGGAACCCGAAAGAGCTCCGAATCCGAGGCAACGAAAAGATGAGCCTTGTGTAGCTTCACATTGTGAGAGCTCAACAATGAAAAGCAGCCCATCCCATGAAAAACAATCCTGGGAATGTTAAACTTCTGAGCGGTTTCTGAGGTCCAGGAAAGACACTTGTCTGATGTTATGCAGCTTGGTTGCGGCTTTTGCTGTTCCAGGAATTGTTCCAATGGTTCTCGCCACAAATCAAGTGCATTGTAGAACTTTTTCAATAGGTCCCTGGAACATAAAGTGTCCAGATTCTCGCATCCTATTGGAAGTCCCACTTCTTGGCATGGAAATGGAATTTTCACTAGCCGAATCCGGAGCCCTGACTCAGAAGCTCGTTCGATGACTGTGTCGAATCTCGACGCATTTCGGGAGGTAGTGATCAAGCTTACTATCACCCCTCGATCTGCAAGAAGCCGAGCCATGTCAACCATCGGAATCATATGACCTTGTGCCATCAGCGGGATTAACACAAAGTGTAGCTGCTTGGCCGTCACGGAAGCCATATAGTCTTTAGAAATATTGGAAACAAACAATGGATGCCAAGGATGGATCGATTAGGTCAAATAAAAAGCTTAAACGTATTTGCAGGAGGATTGGCACCAATTGCAAGACTTATTAGGCGAGCCCGAGTTTGAATTATTCCGAAAAAGAAAACAGCACTTCTTTTAGTATGTCAAAAAAAAACATCTACCTTCTTATAATTTTCTAATCTAATAAAATTAATTAAAATTGACTTGGATTTTCAATTGATTTAAAAAGTCTATATTACCCAACTCCCACGGTAACATATGATTTTAAACCATAATCATGGTACCCAGTATTGGTCTGTTGGGTTATTTAGGGTCGATATTTCTTTTATCTAGATGAGTTTTGATGTTGACAGGATTTCCAGAAATCACACAATGTTCAAACAATTACAATCAGTGGTGACAAGTTTTCACCGTTGTTTCCATTGATTTACTTTTTTTTTTATTAATTTTTTTTTTATTAATTTTCTTCAACAAACCTTTTACTCGTTCAGGGCTTTCTTCTATTAATTACTTGTATTGTTAGAATTTCATAAAATTGTCGTTATTACTGCAAAATGTTTTAAAAAATCCTGTCTAGGGGATCCAAATTTTATCTTTAAAAATAGATTAAACTAGTTTTTTTATCTCACATATAAATCAATATTGAAGCTTGACATATATAAACTTTTTTTTTCCATTTTTGCTTTAAAAACATTGCTACAGGAGCTTTTTCCTAACCGAAGTTTATCAAAAAGATTCGTCGAATGAATTTAAAGAAGACAATAAAAATGTTTTTGAGACTTTCGGTAAAGTCAAATAGAAAATAGAAAATGAAATCACGAAGGAAAGGGCTAAGGAGGAAATAATAGGGCAAGACAATACTTATTTTGTTGAGTCTATACACATTAATTTTATATTTACTCCAAATAACTTTGAGTTTCATGAAAAATTGAGAGTAGTAGAATTTTTTCCACCAACTTTTTACTTTTGTTGTATTGGAATTATAAGTGAGTTTAAGAATGGTTGGTTAAATATTTGAAGGGGAATCAATACTCCAAAATTGTATTGGCTTTCAATTTGTGCCTAATGTCAGATTTTATTAAGTCAAGCCATTATTCGAACGTCTATCTAAAGACGTTCAAAAAAAAAAAAGCTTACGGAGACTCAACTTCATAGTTAACTAATATTTTTATTATTTATTTTTCATTTCATTGCTTATAGAATACATCTTTAAGTAGTATAGCATGTTAATTCATTTGCATTTTCTTTATATTTTATTTTGAGTCTTTTCATTTCATTTTTATTTTTAGCGTTTGATTTGTGTAAGACTAAGTTGAAAGAGCGAGTCCAGCAACAAATGAAATCTCAAGGTTGGATCGGGTGAAAAGGACAATTTTATAGTTTATTATTATTTAATATTTTTAAAAATTATAATTTCATTATCTATATTTTATTCCTCTTGAAAAAAATTATGTATAGTTTTTTTTTAAGGCAAAATATTTAAATATACCAAAAAAAATTATTTACGAAAAAAGGCCAATTTTTTTTAAAATTTACAAAAATGGCAATTTCTTCACAAAAGCAGCGTCGTCGCGTACCATAAAAATACGTCCTTGAGGCGCACTTTGTTGACGTGGCAAGAACGATCCTCCAAGGACGCTTTTTAACCTGTGTTTTTAAAAAAAAATTCTCGAATTTTTTAAAAATTTACGAGAATAAACCTTTATAAAGGCTAAAAGTGACAACACTTTTTTTTAAAGTGTCATCAATTAATAAGGAAATATAACTTACAAAGGAAACCTTTATATAGACCCAAAGTCTCATTTCCCTTATTTTCTTGAGCAAAGTGAGATATAAAATATGTGTATATATAGACTCATGAATAGTTTTGCAGTGTTTCTAAACAATGTGGGATTACTTCCCCTTTTAACTAATAACATGAGATGAAATGCTACACTATATTTGATATTCTTTTTAAAAAACAATTTCTTTTTTTTTTTAAATATATTTTGTTAACATTTTCTTATATTATAAAATTATCTTTTGGGATCTTTAATCTTGTTACATTTTAGAATTTTTAATATATACAAAAGAACTATTAAAAAAAGAGAACAAATTGCACATATGAAACTTGTACATGTAATAATTTTCTATTCAATTTTAAATGTTTGAAGTTAATATCAATGCAATTCTAATTTTTAAAATAATTTTCCATTATTTAAATTTAAAAGTTATACTTTAATTTTTTTATTATTTATTTTATTTTATATTATAAATGTTTGATTAATAAATAAATGGTGGGTATTTGGTACTCAAATAGTATTTTTTGTAATTTTAAAAATTGATATATCTTTTTAAATATTTATTTATTTTTAATATTTCACTATACTAATTAATTTTTGTAATTCTAATTTAATTTAATTTTCATTACCTAATGAATGCCGATAAATTTTTTTAGATATATTTTGACTAGATAGATAATCTATTTAAACATAGTATATAATTATGTTAAATAAATTTTTTATAGAAATATATAATATACATAAAATATAATAATTGTTTTTCATATTTTATATCTAGATTAAATTACATTAGTAGTCACTTAACTATATTTTTTAGCTATCAATTTTAAAACTTACAAAATGATCACTCAACTATTAGTAATTTTAAATATTTATTTTTAATATTTTACCATACTCATTTTATATTTTATATTTTTTTACTTATGGAGTTTAAAAGTTTTATTTATAATGTAACAAATGTTAACTTTTGTAAAAAAATTAAACTCTAAGTAAAAAATATCAAATATAGTGTAGCATTTCATCTCATGTTATTAGTTAAAAGAGGAAGGAATCCCACATTGTTTAGGAACAAGCTGCAAAACTATTCATGAGTTTATATATACACATATCGCATATCCCACCTTGCTCAAGAAAACAAGATAAATGAGACTTTGGGTCTATATAAATGTTTTCTTTGTAAGTTATATTTACTTATTAATTGATGACACCTTAAAAAAATGATGTTGTCACTTTTAGCTTTTATAAAGGTTTATTCTCGTAAATTTTTAAAAAATTCGAGAATAGTTTTTTTTTAAAAACACGGGCTAAAACAAGTCCTTGGGGGCGTTTTACCACGTCAAGAAAGCGCCTCAAGGACGCGTTTTTGGCTGATGTGGCAAAAGCGCTCCCCCAAAGGCATGTTTTCCTGCTGCATCCCCACAAAACGCATCCATGTCAGCGTGGTTTTGTGGGAAAATGACTATTTTTGTAAATTTTAAAAAAATCGGTCCTTTTCCGTAAATAAAGTTTTTTTTGTATATTTGAGTATTTTACTTTTTTTTAGATAAACAGCTGGATTTTATTCATTTATTTAAAAATAAAAGCCCTGAAACAACAAACGGGCTATACAATCAAAATGAGCCTTCCCAATAAGCCCAATAACCCAGCAGCAAGAGTTTGCTCCAGAAACGTCCATGTGAACAGCCTTAAAAATTAATCAGCAAAACTCCTGAAAAACAACAACTACAACTGGAGTCCTCTTTAATTTTTCGTTCCTTTTCCAGAAACGTGAAAAAACCCTCCAGCTTCCTTTCTTCGCCAAACTCTCCTCCTTCAGATTGCTGCATCGGAGCAAAGGAATCTCATTCTGGCAGCACCACCCCCCGCCGGTCTCTTTCCGCTGCCTCTTCTGCATATCCAGTTACTCCGTTTCTCATAAATCTTTGTTCCCCGTTCTTCAACCCTTCTGTGGCTAACAGATGGGCTCCTCCATTCATCGGTCGGTGGCCGTGCTTGAACTTGCAGGTTTGGAAACCTTTTTGTAAACCTCCATCCGATAACCAAATCCGAATAACATATATTGTTGACTAAGTTTGAACTTAAAAATGAACAGAAAGACAATAGCAGGGCAATATAATTAGGCCTTCTTTATTGGTAATACATCAAGATTTTGAATCATTGTAAATGAACAAGTTACTAATGAATTTGAGACCTTGTGGTCTCATGCTACATCTGGACCAGCTATGGTTTCCTGTTGCTTGATATCTTCAATCAGTAGTGTAATGTTAAGATAAGAAGACCCTCCTTCTTCAACAGCTTTCTTCGCCATCTCAGCTAGGTTTCTAGCCCTTTCCCTTCTCTCTTCTCCTTCCTTTCCTTCATCCATTAAACTCTCAACAGCTTTTTTAATATCTTCACTCTTCACCAGCACCCCATATTTATCTTCCTCCCCCATATGCACCACAAATTCCACCCCAACTCTAACACCAACTTTCAGTACTTGCACAAGGTGCTTCTCGTTAAAGAACTGCTCGGCAAACAAGGGCCATGTTATCATTGGCACCCCACAACTGATTCCTTCAAGTGTGGAATTCCACCCACAGTGTGTCAAAAATCCTCCAACGGAGGGGTGTGATAAAATTAACAGTTGCTGTGCCCAGCCTCTTATCAAAAGGCCTCTTCCTTTTACCCTTTCTTCGAATCCATCTTCAGCTAACCATTTTTCCATTTCTTCTCTTTTATATCCTCCTCTAATAACCCAAATGAAGGGTTTATTTGATTGTTCCAAGGCTAAACCCAGTTCCATTAACTGAGGAGGTGTTAAACGGTTGAGGCTTCCAAAGCAAACATAGATTACTGAGCTTGCAGGCCATGAATCAAGCCATTTCAAGCATTGGTTTTCATCTATTAGAGCCTCGTTACCTCTTTTAGCTTTATCAATGTTATCCTTGTTGCATAATGACGCAGGACCTACGCACCACACTTTATGTTCTTTGATCTTTTGATATGATTTCGCATATTCGGCTTCCAACTCCTCGAAGCTGTTTACTATTGATCCGTAAGCTCCTTCTTCAGCTGCTATTATCTTCTTACTAAGCTCTTTCATGTTTGATCTTGGATTGAGGTTTCCAGGTAACTGCCCTATAGTGAATTCGATTTGATCGGGCAGTCCCGGCACAGCAAAAGGCTCTCCTTCGGAGACACATTCATGGACCTTGGAAGTGCTTATGTTATTACTGCACAAATGAGTGAAACAGCTTTTTCCATCAAATAAAATCCTTGGAATCTGAAGCTTGGAGGCGATTTCACCCATCCAAGTGAAGTGCTTATCATGTATTATGCAGTTTGGACAAGGCTTTAGCTCACGTAATAGCTTCTCCAGTGGCACCTGCAGCATGCTCATTGCAGCATGGAAGTTGCTCATGAGGTCCATGGCAGGGAGATTGTCGACTGTTTCACACCCATCTGGCAAACCGGCCTCTGCAGCCGGGAATCGAAGTTCAAGAACTGAGATGGATAGCTTGGATTCAATGTCGCGATTGACACCTGCACTAAAACGAGCAGCATTCTGAGGTGTGGTAATTATAGTAACGATTACATTACGGTCAGCCAATAGCCTGCCTATGTCTATCAAGGGAAGAAGGTGCCCTTGGCACATAAAGGGTATCAATACGAAATGAGGTTTGGTAGAGTTCAAGGCCATTGCTAATTAAAGATTTTAAGGATGGCAGATAACTTATCAGGCAAATATGGTTTTTTTTTTTTTTTGGTTGGTTCTTTCATCATCTCATTTTTGCTGTTACATTTATACATGGTTAATGGTTTAATAGTTTGCAGATGCGTAATGGAATTGATTTTGAGTTTGACTGATTCATGAATACCAACTGAGTACTTTTACTTCCGTTCTCCTAGAATTTCGCGTTGGATGTTCAACATGCCATTGTCAAAGGTTTACAAACACACGAAACAACTAATATGAATGAAAAGTAAAACATAGGCAGCAAACAGGCATCCAGATAATAATAAGTTCAATAAAAACAATTGGATTTCTATTATCATCTTTGACTAAAAAAAAATTGAAATTAAAAGAGATGCATCAGATTAATGTTACAAATTTCATTATCTAGTATACTTTAAAAAAACCTAAAAAATTTGAGCTTAGTCCAATGGATCTATACCATTATTTTATTTAAATTCCAATCTCAACATTGTCCGTAAGAGTCCAATTTTACCTAGGTTCAATAATAAAACAAAATCAAATAATAAAAATTCATTTACAAATAGGGCCGATATATTATAAGCCCAAATGGCTCAAATAAAAAAAACCTTAAGTCCATAACATTAAGTTTTTTTAAAAAAAAAAACAAAAACCCTAATCCATAAGCCTTCAGCAGTCGTTGCTCTTATGCCTTCGCCATATCAGCATGAACGTCGCTCGAGGTCTAATGCCTCGGAAGCGCCTCTCCCTACCGTCAGCAAGGGACACATGCAAAACAGAAAAACAAGGACAAAAGCAACAATACGCAAAAGAAACAGTAAAAAATAAACAATGTAATACATTCAGCTAAAAAGCCAGACAAAAAAATGTAATGGAAACAAACGAAAACAATTTATAAAAAACAGAACAGAAAAAGTTAAAAGGTAATTTTTTTCGATTTATTTATTTTTTTGTCGTAACAAAAAAGAATAAAAATAAAAAATGAGGGATTTTTTTGCCACTCTTTTGACAATTTCAACCCCAAAACAGGGTTCCTAAAAAGAACAAGGGTAAAAAGGTGGATTTTGAAATTTTACGGCCACTGGGGATGAATGACAGCGCCGATGGCCCGACATGGGACGATTTTAGAGAAAAAAGGGTTTTCAAAAAAAAAATTTTAAACTGAGGTTAGAAATGACTTTTTTTTATTTTTTATTGGTATTTATAGGGCCTTTACACGATGTCATTTAGGACTGGTCTCAGAAGTCCCAAAACGACTTCATTTTGTGGCGCGACCCAAAATCGACCCGCCTTAGGATCCACGTGTTTTACGACCAAAGTCTATTTATGACCCCTGTCCTTCTGCTTTTGCGGCCTACTTCAATTTAGTCCTGATATGTTTTTAATTTTACCACTTAATTTTATTTATTTTCATTTTGGTCCTTAGGCCATTTTTGGGAAATAGACACCCAAAACGGTGTCGTTTTGAAGCGACCCGATCCGTCCTAGGATCTGCTTGTTTTCGCGAAATGGTCTATTTCGACCTTGGTCCTTTCGCTTTTAAACCCTTTTTAATTTAGTCCTAATTTTATTCTTTATTTTTTAGATTATACCTTTTAATTTTAAATTATTTTAATTTAGTCCTCTGATTTGTCAAAAGAACGGAGTGTTTAATGGGCCTGGGAATAATTTGCTGTTGGTCCCTGCTCTTTTGCACGCATCACATTTTAGCGCCTTTATTATTTATTTTATCCTAACTTATCCTTTTAATTTCATTTAAGTTACAATTAAGTCCTTTATTTATTTTAATTATTTTATTTATTTATTTACTTATTTACTTATTTATTATTCCTTCACCTTTATTAATATATAATTTTTTATTTTCTTTTTATCGAGCATTTGTTTTTTCCTTTTCTTCTTTTGTGCCTTTATTATTGTTGTTATTATTATCTATTTATTTATTTATCACTTCTTTGTTTTTTATACATACTTAAGAATTAGATTGTATACATGCTTTTATTAGTGCATTTTTATTTTTTATTTTTATTGTCATTATTATTTTATTTTATTTTTGGTGTTCTTGTTATTTTATTATTTCTTTTATTTGGCACTTTCATGTCATGTCCATTTATCTTTTAATCATGCATCTTCCATTTTTATTTATCTTAAGTTACTTTATTTATTTATTATTTCTATAATATGATTATTAATATTAATATTATTATATTCTTATTGTTATAGTATTCCTTTATTTACTTATTATTTATCATTCTACTCACATAGTCATTTTATATTATTTCATTATCAATAGATCATACATTATGTTTAAACATTTATCCATTTTATATTATGCCCGAATAAGTTAAATGCACATCACTTTAAATGTTACGTTTTTTTTGCACGACGCATAAAAAAAGAAAATTTTTAAATCGAGACAATGTTCATTATTTTTGGAATTAGAAGAGTCATGTTCCTAACTTAAAGGAATATGGCTTCTTTCTGAAACCAAAATAGTCTAATATATATTTCAAAAATAAAAAACGAGATTTAAGTAACAAACAAATGGCGTTTATTCTTGTCTCCAAGGATTTAAGGCATTGTGTCCTAATTTACAGGACTTGATCATTTCTTCTCGATTAACTTGAAATAAGCTATTTTCGCTAAAATTAGTTTACTTAAGTAATGTCTTAATACAAAAGGGGATCCTATTTTAAATTCTCTTCAAATTTTCAGTTATCGATACTAAGACATCAAGTAATCAATTAGGAGGTACCAATTTTGGGCGTAACAAGGATGTTAATCCTTTCTCGTGCGTAACTGACTCCCGAACCCTTTTTCTAGATTTGTAAGACTGAAAATTATCGTTTTAACAAATCTAACGTTTTATTAAAATGGTCGAGTTTTGAGGTGGTCCAATCACACCTAAGTAAAAAAGGTTAGTGGCGACTCCATCTTCGTTTTCAAAATTAAGTCGATTTCAAAAAAGGTTTCGACATTGTCAACATCCTTTTTACTTTGCACCAAAATATAAATAAAAATGTCAACATCATTGAAGTCAACACTCTCAAAAGACTGAAGGCATTCAACAGTGGGAAAATTAAGTTGCCTGAAAATTGTACTGGTAAATATGATTCAGCTTACGATTTAGAAAATGAATGAACATCCTTTGGTACTGTTGTAAACTTTGGGTAGTTTCTACTAAGTCTAAAGGGAAAACGGAAATGTAGTTCTGACTTTTCTTAAAGGTATCATGAATGCTTTGGACTCTTTACTAGAATCTTCTTGAGTGCAGCAGTGGAGCTACAGTGGAAGATATTTGGTTTTAATTAAAACATGAGAAATGGAGTTTGATCTATGTTTAAGGACATTAATCATCTTATGGGGTTAATTAGGCCTCAACAGAGAAGACCATTATAAATCGAGAAGTAAAAGTACTACGCATTTGGTCATTTTGGTTACAATAATGAAAATGCACATTTACTCTTGTTCAATTTACCAACAATGCACCCAACATTTTAAGACAATTATACAAATGCCAAAACTTTACCACACCAAATCAAACATAGATCAAATACATTATTAATTGTCGAAAGCCATTAACTACATTAGTGCTCAATTTCTTTTAAATGACACAACCAAAATACTCAAAACCTTATGTTTCATAGACATGACCTAAATCAAATAATATCAAATTCCATTCAAGAACTCACACATAATATGTTCGAATATACACAACCCAAGAACATAACTCATAATGTCATTTACTCCCAATCATGTAATCATACTTACATATTCATACGTATATGCCATAATTTAGTTATTAACAAAACACATCCAATAGTCATATAAATAGAACATAACATAGTCATTTCATAACTTAACATGCGATACATATACGTAAATAAGCATAAGTTCATCCAACAACCAAAATATACTATATGTCTCACTCAAAACCATATTCGTGCACTCATATATCACATAAATAAAATATCAAGAAATGAACTTCCAAAATAAGCTTACAACAAAACCTAACATACACAAAAATTAGTACCATGATCAAACATATTCAAATCAAACCCAAGCATAGAAACATAGCCATTTTCGCATGGCATTTTATATACATCTCGTTCATAATAAACTCAAAAGAGTAATATAGCCTATACATGCCATAGTTTCAAAAGTTCAACTTAGTTGATAGTGTAATTGACCTTGACGATGATCCCCGAGCTCGCACTTAGGCTTCAAAATCTATAAAGTAATCAAATGAACACACACAGTAAGCTAACATAGCTTAGTAAGTTATAAGCAATTGTAAAGTACACAATTTAACATTATACAAATTAAACCAATTTATCATGATCATCAACGAAACTCATATTCATAAGTATAGATCATATTACCATTCATTAACTACCATATTTAGTAGTTTCAAAACCGAATACTCATGCATTCATCATTAGATTTCATGTTAAACTATGCATCATTATTTCATCTCAAAACAAACTCAAAAACTAATATTCACATCTCATTTCTTTAATTTCATAAGCAAATATAACTTACCACATTAGTACTAAATTTCCCAACTATCATGAATCACATACCTGTTTAATTTCATTTCGTTTATCACAATTCACTAGTTGATATTCTTGGAGGATCCGCAAACCCACACACTTAGTGCAAACAATGTAACGTATCGCACACTTAGTGCCGTTACTTTGATAAAGTGCACACATAGTGCCAATTACTTGTAATGTATCGCACACTTAGTGCCATTACTTGTAATGTATCGCACACTTAGTGCCATTACTTGTAATGTATCGCACACTTAGTGCAATTACTTATATTCAGCACACTTAGTGCCAGATGACCGATTTCACACACACAGTGCTCGGTATTTAGATTTGCACACCTAGTACTTTACTTGAAATTGTTATTCACTTCAACAGACACATATATACTTAAACATTCAATTTTGCTTATTACATCCGCTTTCCAACAACACATTCGGTTATACTATTAATATGCAAATATGCATCACATTCATCAATTTCATCACTTAAATATATATCTCACATAATTATCATTATCATAGATGCATACATCTCATTCAACTAAATTTACATTTCCATCAAATTATTTCATTCGGCATTACCATATATTCCATAAATACTTCTATAAAATTTATAACCATCATTATGAATAGATATTCATATCAACCCAATTGCTTAAAAACTTACCTCGAGTATCGACGGATTTTGTTTTCCCGACTATTCGATCAACTTCGCTTTGCCTCGATCCAATACCGATCCTTTTTTTTCATAGTTGCATTATTGGTCCTTCAACTTTTTCATATTTGCATTTTGGAAATAAAGTGACAAAAAGGAAAATTTTGGATTATGTCAACATTGGGAAGTATATTATGATATATCACATTATTAATTCAAGAAAAGACTAAATTGTAAAAGTGAGAAAAGTTTTATTGCCCAAGAGTAAATACTCAAAATTTGAGGGTTAAAGTGCAAATATGAAAAAGTTGAAGGAACAATAGTGTAAATATTTTAGGGCTGGAATAATCTAGAAATTAAGGAAAATGGATGAATTAGGACCAAATTGAATAGGTGAAGAATTATGAGGGACTAAATTGTAATTTTTCCAAATTAAGTGATGATTCAATGATGGAATTTTTAAACATCATGAAGGGTAAAATGGTCAATTAGTAAGAGAGAGAATTCTAGAATGTAATGATTATGTTGATGATATTTTAAATTAATTAATTAGATAAATATTACTTTATTAATATTTTAACAAGATATTTATTATTATTTTATTATTTCATTTAGTATATATATATGTGGGTGTGGGAAAAAAAAAAAAAGAGAAAACACACCATCCATCTTTCCCATGCACCAACATGAGAAGAAGAGAGAAAAGAAAGAAGCTTTGTTTTCTTTACAATTTGGTCCTTTTACCAAAAATCCACCATTTTCACTTAAAATTCAAAAGAATTTCTATAGCCATTGTAAGGCCCAATTTTAAAACCCGGGCCCAATACTATTTTCACCTGGAGCCCAACAAGCAAAACCCTAAAAATCTTACAGTAATTTCAACCATAGCCCACTAAGCCCAAAACAGAAAACAAATCAGAAAAACCCTAGCCACTTTTTTTTTGCGCCGCAAGTCTGGCAGCCTCCACAAGCCGCACGCCTCGCTCCTCCACCACTGAGTCACATCCTCCACGACGCTTTCACCTGCGAAAAAGAAGGAAAAGAGAGCAGCACAACAAACAGAATCTATGATTTGTATTTTTATTTTATTTTTTTAAGATCGGCTATAAAAGGCCAAGAGATCACATGTAACGGGGGTTCTTTTGAGAGAGGAGAGATATACACCTTTTTATCAAATCTCAGATACAAACAGAAAAATCTTCAAATACATACTAGAATACGAAAGGTTATTTCTTTTTTTTTTTTATTTTCTGTATTTTCTTTTCAGCTTTTTCTTTTAAAGTTTCTTTTTTTAAAAAAAAACAATACGCGAAGGAAAAAGAAAAAAACTAACCTTTTGAATTTTCCGACAACCGCGTACGGTGGCTGATGACGGCGACCGACGGTGGTCCGGCGATCGTGGTTTGGTCAGAAGGAGGAAAAGGCTTGAGAGGTTTTGAGAGAATTTTAGTTTTTTTTAAAAAATTTGAAATGAAATTTTTGTTTGGTCTTGGGAATTTATAGCTACTTAAAACGACGTCGTTTTGGCTAGGGCATTTAAGCCCCAAACGGCGCTGCTTTTATCTCCTCATGACTTCGACCATACGGGGCTAGGATCCAAGCGTTTTGCTAGGGAGGGGCTAATTGCGCGTTTAGCCCCTCCGCTTCTTCCTGGTTTTAGAATCAGGTTTTTTATTCCCGATTTGGCCCAAAAGTTCGCTTCTTGTTTCAATTAAGTCCACAGTCAAGCGCACCGTTTCAGAGAGCGAGATTAATTTCCATTTTAGTCCCCTTTTTGCGTGTTTTAATCCAGGTCCTTCTTCTTTTTTTTTTGATTTTACCAAAAACTTCTATTTTCGATTTTAATTTGGTCTTTTTCTTATTTTCTTTTCTTTTTTATTATTGTCATTATTTATTTATTGTTGTCATTTTTAGATTATAGTTATTGTTATTTTTGTTATTGCCACTATATCTTATATATATACCATAATTATTTTCATTATCATTACATTTATTAGTATTATTTTGTAATATTATTATTATTTCCATTATTACCACCATTATTCTTTTCGTATATATTATTATTACCATAATTGTATTTATTGTTATATTTTATATACATTATTATTATAACTATATTTGTTATTTTTATTATTATGTAGTACTATTACTACTATACTATACTTATTATTGTATTTATCATTATATTATCTTATTACTAAAATTTTTCTTTATTATTATTTTTACATACTATTATATCAATTATTATATACATTATGGTTTACTTTAGTTGTCTTATTATATATTATTACTTTTACATCTATTATCTTTATTATTATTAGTATACCTTTATTTCTTTTATTACTTTTTTTATTACTATTAATATCATTACTTTTTTTCATATATTCGTTATTAATTATCTATTATTAGTTTTATATTTCATTATTATTACTACTTGTTTTATTTGTTAATATCGATTTTATAATTGTAATACTATTTTTTTTCTTTTTGTGTTTATTATTATTTCTTATTATCATCGTGTCTACATTTTCACGTTTTTATTTTTGCTTTTTCTAAAACTTAAAAATGTTTCAAAAGGAATTTTGTGTGTTTGAAGTTCAGAAATCGTGCCCAATCGTCTTTGGGCTTCGATTTTTCGTTCGTCTAAATCGCTAAATATCCTTGAAAGATTTTGATCATTTTTTAAAATAAGGCAATGTTTCATATTTGGGAGTTTGAGAGATTCGTGCCCAATCGTGCTGGGTCTCGATTTTCTATTCGTCCGAATAACTAAATATCCTTCAAAGATTCTTTTATCGTGTTTCTTAAATAAAAGCAATATTTCATGATTGGAAATTCAAGAATCGTGCCCAATCGTCTTTGGGTTTGGTTTTGGTTTGGCCAAATAGTGAAATATCCTTTTAAAATTGCAAAACAGGAATGTTGGAAATCATGAAATGATCTTGGTACCGATAGTTTGAAACATCGTGTCCTATCGTGCTGGATGTGGTATTTCAACTTTCCGGAACAAGAGAGTTTCGATATCCAATGTGAGTTATTTAAACATTTTTAAAGATTCATATTTTAAAATATTTTTTTAATTTTTGATATTAAGGACATTAATCAATCAATATGGTACCAATTTTGGAAGTTGCGAGGTGCTAATCCTTCCTCAAATGCGTAGACTCGAGCCGTTTTCTTAAAATTAAGTAGACCAAAACATTTTCAAAGTGGCCTAATCACACTTCAAAAAGATTGGTGGCAACTCGTTTTCCTCTTAAAGTCGGCCTATTTTCCAACAAAAAAATGGTTTCGACAGCTTGGCGACTCCACTGGGGACAAATAAGAGAGTCAAGCCGTAAAATTGGTTGATTAATGTCCTTTTTATCGAAAATAAATTTTTGGATTTCGTTTTTCATTTGCATGAGTCTGTGTCGCGTCATATATCTACTTTGGTTTGAGACACATAGAATATTTTGCATTCGTATTGCATGACCGTTGTGGTCACACCTTTAAGTGGGAGCGAGAAGCTATGCCTTCGTGAGGTTTTCACCTCCGCATGGGCTAGGGGATTGCTTCCGGGATACATCTGTACCAATGGTTCCGTGAGGTTTTCACCTCCGCATGGCCATAGGGAAATGTATCCCCCTAAACTGAACTCGATCCATATGAGCCTATAATGGGTGAGGATTGAGGAATTTGCTGGTTCTGGTACCCTTCATTTAGAACTAAACCACATATAGCAAGCCTTAAGAGCCCACCTTAGGTAGGGCCATCTTTGAACCTTAGTGGCTACCTATACGATTGGTTTGACATTTTCACTTGCTTTGGTTGCTATTATGCGATACTAACCTATTTTATTTTGGCCATGTTTGCATATCATTTCATACTTAAAAGGCGTCGATTCCTGTTTTGATTACTAAGTTAGAAGGCTTGTTATGTAGAACGAATTCCTTGATAAAGTAGAAGATAATGCGGCCGTGTGTATATGGTCAGACTTGAGAAGGGATATGCCGTATATGTGACTCTATTTTATGTAAAGGATTTTGTTTTTTAAATAAGTTTTCTAAAAGAAATTGAGCCAGAATCGATACTTTTTATTTTTGCATTCATATCATGCATTAGCATCACATCGCATCATGTGCATTTAATATCATAAAAGAGCCTTATTAACTAGAGATCGTATTATAATTATCCGGAACACTTGCTATTACACTCGAAAAAAACGAAAGCAATGGATCAAAGGATAGAAAGGTTAGAACAAATCGAGAAGAGATGCAAGACCAGCTGAGCTCGAGATCCAAAAGCGATTAGCCAAGATCCAACATGATATGAGGATCGGATCTTTGGAGTCGAGAGGAGTATGATGAGCCGATTAACGCATTTGTTGACTCGAGGCGGGGATAAAGGAAAGGGCCCGGGCGATGTTGAAGATAAAATAGAAATTCGCTTGTCTTCCAAGCTTAGCCCGAAAAATTCTCAAGCACAACCACCAGGAGTGTCATCAATATCGACCTCGGCACCAATCGACACCCAGTAGCGATGAATTTCCTGTAGGCTCGAGCTCCAACCTGTGGGGTAACGACAAGGCCAATGGTCCCCGATTTCGATGATGTAGCAGGAGAGGAAGAGGCGAGGTAGAACTCCCAAAGAGTTTGAGGATTCTTGCAAATGGTCGGAGGAGAAGTTTAAAGCATTGGAAAGTGCTGATTATCAATGCAAGGTGGATGCTAGGAAGCTGAGTGTAGTTCCAAATCTGAAACTTCCTCCGAAGTTCAAGATGCCATAGTTTGAAAAGTACAATGGGACTAGCTGCCCTGGGGCTCATATTTCTATGTTTTGTCAGAGAATGACGGGATATGTCAACAACGACCAGTTGTTGATTCACTGTTTCTAGGATAGTCTGACTGGGGCTACAGCAAAATGGTACAATCAGCTGAGTTGCACTCAAATCAAATCGTGGAAGGACTTGGCACAGGACTTCATGAAGCATTATGGCCACGTAACTGATATAGCGTCTGATAGAATCATGCTGCAAAATATGGAAAAGAAGTCGGGCGAGAGTTTTAGAAAATATGCCCAGAGGTGGAGGGAAGTCGCTACACAGGTCCAACCACCTCTACTCGAAAAAAAAATGACCATGCTCTTCATTAATACCCTGAAAGCACCTTTCATCAATCATATGTTGGGGAGCGTGACTAAGAGTTTTACAAACATAGTGATGTCCGGCGAAATGATAGAGAACGCGATAAGGTGTGGGAAAATAGAAACTGGAGAGAGCATGAGAAGATCAGTTCCAAGAAAAATAGAGAATGAAGTAGGTAATGTAAGCTCGAGTTATCCCAAACCCGTTACTATCAGTCAATCGAAAGCGGTTGCTACAGGACAGCAGGCCCCACTAAGACAAGAGCCCAACACGAGGCAGAAGATCGAGAAATTTTAGTTTACTTCCATACCTGTGACGTATAGGGAGTTGTATAAAACTTTATTAGACACACACGTGGTAGCCCCTGTCTACTCAGAACCGTTGCAACCCCCATATCCTAAATGGTACGATGTGAGCACTCAATGTGAATACCATGCAGGGATAGTGGGGCACCCGATAGAGAATTGCTTCCCTTTCAAAAAGCTAGTCGAAAGGCTCATCAAAATGGGCATTGTAGAGTTCAATGATGCGTCTGTCGTAGGAAATCCATTACCCAGTCACGTTGATAATGGGTTGAATGTGATAATCGAAAGTGCAGGAAAAAGAATCAAGTTGAACGTTGCAGAAATAAAAACCCCATTGAGAGAGGTCTGGAGAAGAATGGTGGAAAGAGGTTTAATCATACAGGATGTAAGGGGCAAATCCCAAGATACGAGGAACTACTGTGAGTTCCATAACAAGGAAGGCCATGAGATCCAGCAGTGCAGTGAATTCAGAGCCCTAGTATAAGGGTTAATGGATAATAAAGAGCTGGAGTTCTTTGACTTTGCGGAAGGCGAAAACGTGTGTACCATAGGAAGTGAGTCGGTAGAGGAAGACGCCGAGGTTAAATGGGGATCAATTACTTTTCCATATATATCCAAGGCATTCATATCGAAAAGAATTATCCCTCCTAAACCAGGGATGACAAATGAAGAAACGGCTGAAGACGTGTTAAAAGCCTTGAGCATCAACGCCGTATTCGAGGAGAGATCGAATGAAGAAAACCTAAGAGGCATTCGCCCTACGAGCTGAAAGTGTTTTGAATAAGCTGGATCGTGAAGGAAACTCCTATAGTTTTAGAGCTAACACAGAGTAATGTTCAAAACACACTTGTTGTTTTAAGCCTAGAAACAATAAGAATCTTTGGTGAAATAGGCTCCTGTTCAAACATATTTATTTTCAATAAAAATGTATTTTTGTGTTTCATGCCGAGCAAATATTTTCTCATTTTTTTTCATGTCATACTATATATATTATTTTGTTCTTTGGAATGTTCTTTCATTTTCATCCATGATTATAAATAATCATCTTCAGAACCATTTATTCTTTGGAATTTGCCTTCGTACCTACAATAGGTACCCAGATATCGGGACATGAGCAACGCTGTTACGGACTCCCTTTTGAGTGAAATATGGGTCTAAAAGGATCTGAATATTTTGAGGATGTCAGAGATTACAACTTACCCATTGATCTGTTAAGGATGGTAAAACAAAATGAAAATAGACTCTATCGTACAAAGGGTCAGTGGACATTGTGAGTCTAGGAAAGGAGTGAAGATCGAAACATTGCCCACCATAGAAACAAAGCGAGACGACATTGAGTTATTAAAAGAATTCAAAGATGTCTTTGTGTGATCGCATCAAGATATGCCTAGGCACGATGAGGCTACCATGAAAGGGAGATTTTGTCAGTGTTGCCGTAAATGCCAAATTAAGAAGACATGACTTATATATTTTTCTATAAGTGGGGCATAGATGTTACGGGGATGATTTCGCCAAAAGTATCTAGTTGACACCTATTCATTTTCGTGATTGTCAACTATTCCATTAAGAGGGTGAGGGTCGGCTCCTATGACAAAGTTACAAGGTCAATCATCAAGTTCAGTTTCAACTTCGAGTTCAAGTTCGAATTTAAAAAAAAAAACAAAACAAAACAAAATAAAAGAAAAAGAAAAAGAAAGAAAGAAGAAAAGAAAAGAAAGAAACCATTCCAAAAAAAAGATTTTGAAAGATGATGAAAACCTGTAAATATTGGCATAGACTAGTTACCATTTACCCTCTATGCTTCTCGAATGTTGGCGAGGACTTCCACCAGGGTAACACCCTTCTCATTGGTTTATGGATGGATACAGTCTTGCCCATCGAAGTTAAAATTCTTACTCTTTAGATTTTGTCAGAACTGAAGTTGGACGAAGCAGAATGGGTTCACTCTCTGTATGACCAACTGAAACTGATCGAGGAAAAGGTTAAGAGCCAGTCGTCATGGTCAAATGCACCAGAAACAAATGATGCGGGCTTATAACAAAAGTTCACCCCAGAGTGTTCAATAGACTTCAGAGGAAAGTAGATGCTTAATTGGGAATGACCTACGTCAAAAAGAGGGTCTTTAATAGAGGAGCATTGATACTAGCCAAGATGGACGGTAAGAGTCAGCCGAACCTAGTTAATGCGGGCTCAGTTGAGAAACACTTCGTTTAAGAAGGAAATAGGCCAAGGCGAAAACCTGCAAAGGGCGCTTTGAGGCTTTCCACAAAAAAAAATGGAGAGGCCAAGGTGAAAACCCGCAAAGGGCACTTTGAGACCAAATGGGCTTTGAGTCGAAAACCTGAAAAGGGCGGCTCAAGTTGTAATCAAATCATGATGGGGCATACAGTAGTTTTGCCACGCTTGAATTGACAATGAGGAAGTATGTTACATCTTGGGGCATCGACAAAGTACTCTGAATCCCCTAAACACATATTGAGCTTAAATGGTCCTCAAGAAGTTTGAACAAAGAAGCTCAGTCGGCGATATCTGGGGCACCTAATTGCCATCTTACCCATTCTTAATTTGCTCGTTTCAAAATACACTACCAATGTATTTCCTTATTGATTGCATTTGCTATCTTATTTTTTTCGAGCTATGCTCCTAATTAATTTCTTTCTTGTCCATTATTATGATCTTTTCCAAGCATTTTTTCATTGAAATAATGATTATTGAACTAATAATGCTTTCACAAAAGAAGTTTTGCGTATTACTCTGAAAGTCTCTAAATAATACAAGAATCTGAAACAGGACAATTATTTAGAACTAACCAGGCTTAAAGGGCTCAGAGACTCGAGATAAGGGACTAAGTAGTGACGACATCTTCAGATTCGTTGTTAGAAGTATCAGCTGAACAAAGAAGGCATACGTCAGGGATCACCTTAATAAGCAGCAAGCAATGACAGCCCAAGTGTTAAAAATGGATCATTCTCATGACATTTTGTATTCATTCATAACATTCATAATACACATGGTTTGGAGCATTTTTCATGGCATCCTAATCATTTGGCATAAACATATACCCCATGAAATCAATTCTACAGGTAGGTTCCCCATAGAACAATGTAGCAAAATTGATGGGAGTTACAGAAAATTACAGACCTTATCCCACTGAGCGGGAGTAGAACAGTCAAAACATTGAGCCTTAATTCCTTAGCGGTAGGGTAATCGGGCGAAAATATCGGACCTTATCCCTTGGCGAGAGTGGAGCAGTCGAAAACATTAAGGCTTAATTCCTAAGCAATAGGGTAGCAGGCCAAAAATATCGGACCTTATCCCACCGCGGGGAGTGGAGCAATTCGAAAACATTGAGCCTTAATTCCCTAGCGGTAGGGTAGTGGTCGAAAATATCGGACCTTATCCCACCGGCGAGGAGTGGAGCAGTCGAAAACATTGAGCCTCAATTCCTAAGCGAGAGGGTAGCGGGCCAAAATTACAAATCTTATCCCACTGAGCATGAGTGGAGCGGATCGAAGATGATGAGCCTTAATTCCCTAGCGGTGGGGTAGTAGGCCAAAAATAGCAGATCTTATCCCACCGAGCGAGAGTAGAACAGATCGAAAATGACGAGCCTTAATTCCCTAGCGGCAGGGTAGCGGGTTGAAGACTATAGACACCTTATCCCACTGAGTAGGAGTGGAACAGGTCAAAAACGATGAGCCTCAATTCCCTAAGCGGTAGGGTAGCAGGCCAAAATTACAGATCTTATCCCACCGGAGAGAGTGGAACAGATCGAAGACGATGAACCTTAATTCCCTAAGCGATGGGGTAAGCAGGCTAAAAAGCCTTATCTCTACTGGCGAGGAGTGGGAGCGAGCTAAAGACATAGATCCTATCTCCACTGGCGAGGGTGGAGCGGATTGAAGACAACAGATCTTATCTTTACTGAGCAGGAGTAGAGCAGATTATAGCGATCCTATCTCCACTGAGTAGGAAGGGAGCGGATCAAAAATAACAGATCTTATCTCTACTGAGCAGGAGTAGAGCAGATCGAAGACAACAGATCTTATCTCCACTGAGCAGGAGTGGGGCAGATCGAAGATAATGAGCCTTATCTCCACTGAGCAGGAGTGGAGCAGGCCAAAGATACAGATTTTATCTCTACTGAGTAGGAGTAGAGCAGATCGAAGACAACAGATCTTATCTCCACTGAGCAGGAGTGGGCAGATCGAAGATAATGAGCCTTATCTCCACTAAGCAGGAGTGGAGCAGACCAAAGATACAGATCTTATCTCTACTGAGCAGGAGTAGAGCAGATCGAATACAACAAGTCTTATCTCCATGTATCGGCAATGGAGCAGACTGAAGAGTGCAGATCTTATCCCCACTGAGCAGGAGTGGGGCAGATAAAAAAATGGCGAATCTTTTCTTCATGTATCGGCGATGGAGCAGATTTAAGCCACCAGCCTTAATTCTTTAAGCAGTATGGTAACAGGCTAAAGCGAGATCGATCTCCGGCCAAGGCGATGGCGGAGCGATTTAAGCAAAGCTCTTATACCCTTGAAGATGCAGTGGATGAAATGAAGTTACCTGAAGAAAGGAAGCACCGGGACTCTGAAAAACAGGGCAAAATTGGTCCTATCAAAGTCTTTGCTCTATTCTCGTGACACGACAATGAGCAAAGAGGGGCAACTGTAAGGCCCAATTTTAAAACCCGGGCCTAATACTATTTTCACCCGGAGCCCAACAAGCAAAACCCCAAAAATCTTACAGCAATTTCAACCCTAGCCCACTAAGCCCAAAACAGAAAACAAATCAGAAAAACCCTAGCCACTTTTTTTTTGCGCCGCAAGTCTGGTAGCCTCCACAAGTCGCACGCCTCGCTCCTCCACCACTGAGTCACGTCCTCCACGACGCTTTCACCTGCGAAAAAGAAGGAAAAGAGAGCAGCACAACAAACAGAATCTATGATTTGTATTTTATTTTATTTTTTTAAGATCGGCTATAAAAGGCCAAGAGATCACATGTAACGGGGGTTCTTTTGAGAGAGGAGAGATATACACCTTTTTATCAAATCTCAGATACAAACAGAAAAATCTTCAAATACATACTAGAATATGAAAGGTTATTTCTTTTTTTTTTTTTGGTTTTTGTATTGTCTTTTCAGCTTTTTCTTTTAAAGTTTCTTTTTTTTAAAAAAAAAACAATACACGAAGGAAAAAGAAAAAAACTAACCTTTTGAATTTTCCGCAAGCTACGTCTGACGGTGGCCGTGACGGCAATGAATGACAGTAGTCCGGCGATCATGGTTTGGTCAGAAGGAGGAAAAGGCTTGAGAGGTTTTGAGATAATTTTAGTTTTTTTTTTTTAAAAAAAGGGGGGCTGAAATGAAATTTTTGTTTGGTCTTGTGAATTTATAGCTACTTAAGACGACGTCGTTTTGGCTAGGGCATTTAAGCCCCAAAAGCACTGCGTTTATCTTTGACCTTGACCCGACCCAGACAGGGGCTAGGATCCGTAGCGTTTTGCTAGGGAGGGGCTAATTGCGCGTTTAGCCCCTCTGCTTCTTCTTGGTTTTAGAATCAGGTTTTTTATTCCCGATTTGGCCCAAAAGTTCACTTCTTGTTTCAATTAAGTCCTCAGTCAAGCGCACCGTTTCAGAGAGGGAGATTAGTTTCCATTTTAGTCCCCTGTTTTTTTGCGTGTTTTAATCCAAATCCTTCTTTTTTTTATTTTGATTTTACCCAAAAACTTCTATTTTCGATTTTAATTTGGTCCTTTTCTTATTTTCTTTTCTTTTTTTATTATTGTCATTATTTATTTATTGTTGTCATTTTTAGATTATAGTTATTGTTATTTTTGTTATTGCCACTATATCTTATATATATATACCATAATTATTTTCATTATCATTACATTTATTAGTATTATTTTGAAATATTATTATTATTTCCATTATTACCACCATTATTCTTTTAGTATATATTATTATTACCATAATTGTATTTATTGTTATATTTTATATACATTATTATTATAACTATATTTGTTATTTTTATTATTATGTAGTACTATTACTACTATACTATACTTATTATTGTATTTATCATTATATTATCTTATTACTAATATTTTTCTTTATTATTATTTTTACATACTATTATATCTATTATTATATACATTATGGTTTACTTTAGTTGTCTTATTATATATTATTACTTTTACATCTATTATCTTTATTATTATTAGTATACCTTTATTTCTTTTATTACTTTTTTTATTACTATTAATATCATTACTTTTTTTCATATATTAGTTATTAATTATCTATTATTAGTTTTATATTTCATTATTATTACTACTTGTTTTATTTGTTACATATCGATTTTATAATTGTAATACTCTTTTTTTTTCTTTTTGTGTTTATTATTATTTCTTATTATCATCGTGTCTACATTTTCACGTTTTTATTTTTGCTTTTTTCCAAAACTTAAAAATGTTTCAAAAGGAATTTTGTGTGTTTGGAAGTTCAGAAATCGTGCCCAATCGTCTTTGGGCTTCGATTTTCGTTCGTCTAAATCGCTAAATATCCTTGAACGATTTTGATCGTTTTTAAAATAAGGCAATGTTTCGTATTTGGGAGTTTGAGAGATTCGTGCCCAATCGTCTTTGGTCTCGATTTTCTATTCGTCCGAATAACTAAATATCCTTCAAAGATTCTTTTATCGTTTGAAGCTCTTTTTCGATGCGATGCAAGGAAATTCTTAAGCAAGCTCTTGACGAACAAATGCAAAATAGATGAAGAGCACCATGTGGAATTAAACACAACATGCTCACTATGCTACAAAACAGAGCTACCACAAAAACTAAAAGATTTAGGAGTTTTACGATTCCATGCTTAATTGGTAGTTTGACTATTGATAATCGTTAGTGATTTAGGCCAAGTATAAATGTTATGCCTTATGCCTTTGTTTAAACGACTAGGTCTAGGGAAGCCCAAACAAACTAGGATGAGTATTCAACTAGTGATAAAGCCGTCGAATCCTAGAGGCATTATTGAAGATGTTTTAGTCAAAATCGATAAATTTGTTTTCCCAAAGAGATTTTGTTGTTTTAGACATGGATGAGGAAAATTCAATCCCTTTAATTTTAGGAAGACCTTTTCTTGCAACTGCCAAGACTAAAATTGATGTTGCCACAGGAGAACTCATACTTCGTGTAGGAGATGAATCAGTCAATCTTCAAGCTCTCTACTCAGCCAGAACCACAAAAGATGAAGGTAAGAAAGTCGTTTCAATAGATAATCAAATTATTCAACCTCCATCGTAGGAAACATCACGAAGCATCAAAATTGAGCCAACACAGAAGTATACGATCAACAATTTAGAAAAGCAGAAGATATACACCAAAGAAAAGCCGGATCCACACGAAATAAAACCTAAGGAACCACCAGAAGAGTTCATAGGAACATCCAATCACTTTAAAATAGGAGACCAGGTGCTGTTAGACAAAGCCGATCTTCACATCACTTTAACAGACTTGAGGACAAAGGGAGAAATTCTTCCCAAGGTACACGAAATCTTTCCCCACAATACAATCGAGGTAAGTAACCCAAAATTTGATAAATTCAAGGTAAATGCTTCTCGACTCCAACTTTGTCATGAAAATAAAATCGCAAGCATGAGGGAAGATATTCAGACCTTTAAACTTCCCTGAAATTTTCAAACATGAGGACAGTCTAGCTTAAGACTATAAGCGAGTCTAGGAGGCCGAACATTAACACTATTTATTTTCAAATTTGTTTTCGTTCCTTTTACATCTATCATCTTTCTTTCCTAAGTATTTAGTTGGAAACTAACAAAAAGTGTAGATTTCCAGACCACACGGCTTTATACACGGCCGTGTTCGTGGCCGTGTGGACTACCAGAACCACCACACTAACAGGAGCAGGGCCGTGCAAGTTAGCCCAACAACTCCTCGACGTCACGAGCCCAACAACCCTAAAATACGGGTATCAACAAGAATAGTACGGGCGTGCTTATGAACCGTGTGAAGCTACTAAATTTCTCGAAACGGGCATGGCTGACTAGGAAACGGGCGTGTAAGAAGCAACACGCCATTAGCCACGGCCGTGCTAGGCAGCCGTGTGAATCAACACACCCTCGGTACACGGGTGTGGGAACATGCCAAATTTGAAATCCTATTTAAACCTCCACAGCCCCTCCTCTTTTTCCCATCTTCTTTCTTATTCCTTTTCCTCTTTTCTTTCAAATTTTTCTTCCTACTCATAGAAAAGATCTAAGACACTTGAGCAACACAAAGACCATGCCGAAGAAATGTAAGCATCATATCCTCAAAGGAAACCTCAACATGAGTTCATGCCGGCAGCTTCACTTAATTGACACACCAAGGGTCTCGGAAACCTTTTCGGTTCTATTTTTCTTTTCTCGTCTCCTTTATTTTCCTTATCTATACTTCTTTGATGCTTAATGTAATTTATTTCATATTAGTTTCTTGGTTTTAGGCTCTAAAGGCTGCTAGGGAATCACACAACACAGCCTTCGAAGTCACACCCACTTCGCAAACCATCCAATAAAGGACTCCTTAGTCTATCAGTCTTTTCTTTTAATTTCAGTTCTCTTCTTAGTCTTCTTCTTTTTATTTTCTTAATCTTTAAATTTATTATTAGTATATCATTATTATTTTTCTAGATCTCTTGGCTATATCTTCACAGGCTACCCAATTTCTTCATCTAGCAAATTGCTTCTCGGTAGCCACTCCACCAGGCCCATAGAAAACACCATCACCGCCACCAAAGACACCAAGTGATCATCCGATTTCGGGGTATTATTTTTCCCACTTATCTTTTGATTTGGCACATAAATTTCATTATCTATCTTTGTACATTGAGGCAATGTACATCTTAAGTGGGGGTAATAATGCCTAACTTTTGCATAATTCTCAAAACCCTAAAATTAGTCTTGACCTTAAGTATTTTTCTCATATTATTAATTAGGATGAAATTTCTAATGATTTATGATCTTTATTTATATGTCTCTAATTAAATCATAGTTAATTGTGCATTGATGATTAAATTTGAAGGATACTAGAGAATCGAGCATGATAAGTCTACTTTCTAAAAAAAAAATTGATAGATTGTTGAACCTAATTTGAGTATCACCTTGAAGTTCAAAATTTATAAGGATTGATGTCAAAACACCCATAATTTTTTGTGAGATTTTGAGCCTTATAGAGCATATACCCTTTTTTTATGCTCACTTTAATTGATTATGAGTGTGTCAACTTTGAACTATTATTCTAGAACTTGCCTCGTTTATACATGTCGAGACCACATTAATGATTTGATACACTGAGATGATAAAGGCACCTAGGTTTAACCCATTCACTCCACTAAAAAGCTTATCTTCACAAATTAACCCCTAGTGAACCTCGTTGAATCCTAATAACCTTTTTATTAACTCACCTACTAATATCAACCCAAAATCCCTTTATATTTGTTATCACCATTCTTTTGACTACCCTTTAATTGAGGTTTGATTTGATTAAATTACCGAATTATATTAGTTCAGTAGTTACATTTATCATTTATGATGTAATATTTTAGTTTGTTCTTAAAAAAAAAATCAATCAAAGTTTAGAGCTCATGTATCCAAATTCCAATTAATTGAAGAAGAGCTCGTTTTGAAGTATTATAGTATTCTTATTAGCTTTTAATTAATGTAAGTACTTATATTAGTTCATTGTTTCTAGTTAGGTAATTGGTTAATTCAATCTCGATTATAACCTTCTAATTCAGCCTTTATCCACACCTTTAACCCTAGCCCCGTTACAACCCTAATAAAGACCTTTTGATCTGTTTATCATCTCATATACAGTGGTGGAGATTTAATTTTCAGGCAAGCTTATGGGATTGACTTTTCAAGTTCGACTTAGAGTGCTTATTCTTGAACCTTAAACACTTTTGAGTAATTTGAGTGAATCTTTAGTAAGGATGTTGGTCCTTTAGTTTTGAATCAAAGGTAATCACTTAGATAAGGGGAGACACCTACGGTTTCAAGCTATAAAGGAATGACTTATCGTAATTGAATCTTTAGGGCACTTCGAGTTAAATCATTCATGTATAAATTATCTATGAATTATGATAAGGCATTGTCAATGGGAATTATGAATTTTGAAAAGTTCATTTTAATTGTAAATTGAGAATTTTGCTTGAGGATAAGCAAAAGCTTAAGTGTGAGGGTATTTGATAAACCGTAAAAGTAACACATTTTAACCCCATATTTAGCATGCTTTTGGATGATTTATGTAAAAAGATGCTCTTAATCCTTTCTTTTCATGTCTTATACTCAGGAGAACACCTAAGGATAAAAAGAACGTAAAATAGGCTTAATACGGACCAAATTGGGCCAACCCAAGAAGTCGACAGGGCCTGGACTTCATGCCACACGGCCGTGCCCCAATATTTAGATTGTACATGGTCACACCCTGATTTACACGATCGTGCCTCGTCGACAAAAAGCCCAACACGGCCTGACCCCGATGTACACGGCCTTGCCCCAATTGGTAGACCCGAAGCACGGCCTCTACCCATATATTACATGAACGTGTCATAGCCGTGCCTAAATCGACAGGATGGAGACACGGGCTGGACCACGACTTACATGGGCGTGTCTTAGCCGTGCCCCTGCCGCGGAAAAGAGCAATTTTACTCAAAATTAGATGCTTGGAGCCCAAGAAACGCAATTCTAAGTCCACTCAAACACTTAGGACGAATTTCACTTGAATTATGAGTACTTATGAGCCAAGTAAAGCATTCCAAATGTCTATATAAACAATCAAAGGCAGCAATTCAAGAGCGTCAGGTTTTAGTAGAGTTTTCTGCCAGAGCTTTACTCGTTTAGGGAATTACTTAAAGATAGCCAATTGATCCATCTCGAAGAGTCAGAATTCTACTCAAGACGGAGATCTCCTCTTCAATTCCTTCAGGGGTTTTTAAGGATTTCCTATGTTTTGTTTTATCTTTTCTCTTGAGATGTTTTCTTATTTAATTATGAACTAAACCCTCGAGATACGAAGGGATGAAACCTATGATGGATTTTGTTATTTAATTCTTTGGTTTATATGATATATACTTAGTTTGTTCTTAATTATGTTGCTTAAATTTATCGATGTGCTTAGGTGGAGGAGGAATAGACCCCGCCTAAGAGTAGATCTAGCATAATTAAGCGGAGTTGATCGAGCGCCTAGAGATAGGGTTACGAGATTTTGCGGATTAGGGTGAAACCTAATATGGGAGTCCATTGATCGATTTACTACTTCCTTGGGGGTTATTATAAGAGAACGAGAGTTCCACTAATTAACCTAAGGTTAGACGTTATTCACTTCGAGAGAAGGTTTAATATAGGTTAGGGAGTCTCACGGATCAAGTTAAGTAAAGAAATCATATGAATTGAAAAGGTAGATAATAAGTGAAGTTGTAGGTGGATTCTTCCCAAAGGTATCATCTTTATCAATTGAGTTTTCTTCAACGTCTTTTCCCAAAGTTTCATTTCTTTTATCTTTGCATTTAGTTTAAATATTTCATTTGTTTAGTTTAATAAACCAATCACTCCATATTTTAGGCTCAATAATAGAAAGAAATTGAGTAGTAGTACTTTTAGGTTCCTTGGGTTAGATAAGATATTCTTGGCTGAGCTATACTATTGTTCGATAGGTGCATTTGCCTCTATCATTGTCGCAATTAATCTACAGGTTCGATCACTCTTTTATAAATATTAAAACTAGACTGTTTTGCAGCGATCATTATGTTTTGGTATTGAATTGAGCATGTACCTAAGTTGAGTTATTTTGGTATCAAGCTATGTTAATTGCCCTTTTTTTTGCATAAGATATTGATGTATGAATTGATTAAGTTGTTGGTATGTTTAAGTGAATGATGAATATGTGTTAATATGATATGAGTCTCGAAGATGTTAATGATCTTAGTGAATTTGGTAGGATTACTTTTCTTTTGATTGAATGGAATTAGAAGCTAGCTTATAGGAAATGAGGCTTTTGTGTGTTGTTGAGTAAGGTTTAAACATTCATGTTTAAGTATTGAAATTGGCATGATGAAGTCGAATATGGAACAGGATGTGTATGTATTTGGTGGATGGATACTTTTACAGGTCGAGAATATTAGAAATTGCAAAAATAGTGTGTGATGTCGCAACATCAAACGTATGTCATCACGATGAAGGTTAGACTCCAGGCTATGTCAAGATGATGAACCCCGTTGTCCTGATGAGGTTAAGTCAATATGTCAAGTAGTGACGAGGAATTCCATCACATCACAATGTCAATCTTGAAAATTGAAATTTTTACAATTCAGTCTTGATTTGATCTCAAGTTAACTTTAAGGCTTTCATAAATTCGTATAAGACCCAAGAATGATTATATATTGTATTGTTTGTTTATAATTCTTAAGTTAATGCTTGATGGTGTAAATCATATTTAATTTGATATTAGTTGCTCCAACAATGAATGTAGCATCTCGTAACTCAGACCTGACGATCGGATCTGTAACATCCGCATTTTAACTCGAGGTTAGGTACAGTGATGGATCGGGTCAAGAATTAGTATAAAATTTTGGAAATATAATAAATAGGAATTTTGAGTATTAAATTAGGAAGTATATAGATCCAATAATAAATTATAAAAAATACTCTTTAGATAGGAAATTTTAAAAAAGATACATGGATTTAGTTGAAAGAATAAAGAAATTATTGTGGCCAAAGTAGGAAAAATATTAAGTTATGAGATAAATAGTAGTAGAGGAAAGGAAGGAAGGATTAAAAAGAAATTTAACCAAAGTGTGGTATGAGTCATCTTAGGAAATATGAAAGATGAGGAAGGATAAAGTGGTAATTAGCCAAGTAGATATTTATTAGATGTAATGATGATGGGTAAAAGTATAAAGATGGATGGCTTAAAGACTTATTAGCAATTTGACCATTTTAATTAAAAAGGTGAGATATTTTTGTGGAATGGTGTAAAAAAGTAGAGAAAAGATGAAAGATATCATATTTTCTTAAACACCAAACTTGTAACACCCTTAACTCGTATCTGTCGTCGGAATAGGGTTATGAGGTATTACCTAACTATCACATCATAACATATACATATTTCATAAATTTAAACATTCAAACCCATAAATCATTCATATACAATCATATTGTCCCTTATAAGGCTCTATGAAATCTTAAAACATGCTTGGAAGAGGTTAGGGACTAAACCGTTAACATTTGAAAACTTTCAGAAACTTAGAAAATTTTCTTGAATACAGAGGTCACATGCCCATGTGAACAGGTCGTGTGCCTCACATGGCCATCAGACACACCCGTGTGACTATGCCGTGTGAAAATAGGGTATACATACTGACTTGCCTCACAAGGCTGAGGACACGCCCGTGTGCCAGGCCGTGTGAAAACTGGTAGGTATACTGACTTGGCCACACGACCATCCACACACCCGTGTGTCTGGCCCGTGTGCCTATTCGAAATGGCCACACACACCCATGTGCCAAGGCTGTGTGCCTCACACGGCCACCAAACACGCTCGTGTGTCTAAGCCGTGTGCAAGGCTGACTTTAATTTCTAATTATTTCTAGGGGACACAAGGCCGTGCATCAAGGCCATATGTCACACAAGGTCGAGCCATACGCCCTTGTGCTCAGCCATGTGGACGTAAATAGGCTATTTGCAAGGCTAATTCGCCACCCATAATGGTCTACCCTTCAAACTCAAAATGTGGCACCAATTCATACACAAAAGGCAGCCCAAAACATCAACAAATTATGCCCAATTCATAGCCTAAAAACATCAACCAATTTAATACACATTTACTACTCCAAAACAAACCATTCCATATACCAAAACCATCCATTTCACCTAGTTCCAATACAAGTATTTTATCATCACTTTAACTACCATTTCCAATATTACAAACATACCAATTCACCTTTCCATAATAATCTTGCCAAACATAAAACTAAATATATATATTTACACCATAAGCACATATATGAACACATATCATAAGCCAAACTCACATTCAACATTACCAAAACACATGTCCACATAACTTAAGCCTATACATGCCATAAAACCAAGTCACAAGTGTATAAATACCGAAATCAAAACTGAATAGTGTGATGCGATCTCCACCACTTCCAACCCTAGTGAACATCTGAATCACTATAAAACATAGAAAAATAATACAAAGTAAGCTATAAAGCTTAGTAAGCTCGTATGATATTAAACTTATCTTATTGAATAAACACATATTAAGCATTTACATATACTATAATATAAATTCATCTAATTTCACCTTTATACCATAATTCCAATCACATAATTAACAAAGCTTCACAAGTTTATTTATTTCTATGCTCATACGGATCAAAAACATTCTTATCAATTCGATCACATTTATATATACAAAATCAACTATCTATATAACTTCATTCAAACCAACATTTCTCACATTTTCTTTAGCCAAGGTGAATATGTTAATTATCATCAAGTAACAGTATTTCACACATTATATACCTTATGTATATATAGTTAAAACAAACATAACTCATTGTAACACCCCAAACCCGGCCCATGAGTCTGTAGGATCGGTATGTCACGGAGTAAAATAATTTGAAGTAACTTGAGTGTCAAGTGAAATTTTGTTAAAATATGTCTAAGGTTTTAAAATGGTGTTTGAAAACTTAGTTGGGCTTTTTATAAATCTGATTAAATGAGAAACCCTTTTATAGTTAAAACTTCGTAAACATAACTCATGCTTAGAGTCACTACCAAACCTTTGGGACATTCAATAACATCCACCATCACATTCATACCAAAATTTATACACAAGGCAATAATATAGCAAGTTTATTAATAAAGTGTGTAAGAGTTTACACACTGTTTCTACCGAAATTCCTAGATCTCAAGTTTCCAATCTCTATATAGCCAAATGAACCCATTTTGGCATAAAACATAGATTTGGCCAAGGCAAGATGGAAGGGTGGAAATTTTCTCTTATACACAAATCTTTCTCATTTCATATACATGATACAATATGAACTCACCACTTTTATTCGATTCTCACATAAGTTTTGAATTTAATTCTTCAAGCACACACATGGGAAAATATTTAATTTACAAATAACCCCTAATTTAGGATGTTACACTCATGCCTCATTTAACATCCAATTCATACTTTCATTCGATTCTCACATAAGTTTTGTAGCTAAATGTACCCATTTTGGCATAAAACATATTTATACACAAATCTTTCTCATTTCATATACATGATACAATATGAACTCACCACTTTCATTCGATTCTCACATAAGTTTTGTACGTATCTGTATTACTTATTTCAATTGTACTTTCATTCTTGTCTTGACTATGCCCGTTGAACCATTCGAAATTGTTAAGGATACTTAGAAATCTCGTATAATTCATATAATGCTATATTCCAGATATGGTCTTACATGTTATAGTATATCGATGCCAATAGCCCAGCTATGGTCTTACACGAATCTCATATCAATGCCAATGTCTCAGACATGGTCTTACATGAAATCACATTCCAGTAATCCTAATGTCATGACATTTAGATCCTCAGCTATTCCTAAGGTTCATACGGGACTTCCGGACGTCATAACTCTGTCGATTGTGCTCGTACTCATTTCCAATCAGCATTATAATTCAATTCAACAATAATAATAAATTTATAGCACAATTTAACAGCATTTATTAACATACGAACTTACCTCAATATTTAAAATGACGGAACGGATCGACTAGTCCGATAATTTATCTTTTCCTCGATCTATACCCGTATTTTGCTTTTCTTAATCAAGTTATAATCAAAATCAGATTATTTAATTATCTCTATATCCAATTTAATCAAAAATTTACTTTAAAGTACATTTACACTTTTTCCCCATAATTTCACATTTGTGCAATTTAGTCCTTATCACATAAAATCACAATTTCATGAAATTAAACACAAACCCAAGCTAGCCAAATTTTCCATATATTACTATCAGCCCATATTTTCAATTTATTTCACATTTTAACCACTAAATTTCACATTTTCACAAATTAACCCTTTTTGACATTTTTGTCAAAAATCACTCTACAAAACTAGTAAATCTATCAATAAACTTTCATAAACTATCATCAAGCATCAATTTACTCAAACATTCAACAATGGAAACATGTTAAATCTTTAAAAATTTCAAAAATTAAGGTACGAGCTAGCTAGAATATGAAGCAACGATCTCAAAAAAGTAGAAATCATTAAAAACGGAGCTAAAACCATACCTAATCGAGCATTTGAAGCTTGGCCGAACCAAAAGATTCTCCCATGGCTGCCATTCTTTCTAATTTTCAGTGGATAAATGGTGAAAAGATGATGATTTTAACTTGTTTTTATTAAACATTAACTTTATTAACTAATTACCAAAATATCCTTTAAAAACATTAGTAATTACACCAAATGCCACTCCACTATCATCCACTAACTCATAAATGGCCTATTTACCACTTAAGGACCTTTACTTTAATGTTCTATAGCTATTAGATACTTTTAGCTAATAGAACTCCACTTTTACACTTTACGATATTTAGTCCTTTTTATGAATTAATCATTCAAACAGTAAAATTTCTTTACGAAACTTTCACATAATAATTCTATCATGATTTAAACTTTAATAAATTAATAAAATTAATATTGTAACTTTGGATTTGTGGTCCCGAAATCATTGTTCTGATTTGACCCAAAAACGGGCTGTTACAAAACCGTCACTACTTCTTCACCCCCAACTTCCATCCAACTTTTCTTTTAATTCCTTTCATGTCCTTCCACCATTTTTGAACCATCCAAGCTTCAAACCTTCATTTTTCTTTGAAATTTCCTTGGTAAAAATCAAAGAGAAGGCTAGCGAACAACTTTATTTCATGAGAAAATTTCCATAGATGGGTTAAAAGAAAAAAAAACATGAGTTAGGTTTTTGGGTGTTCTAAGAGTTGAGGTAAGAAATGATGAAATTATCATACTATACATGTTTATTTATATTAAATAGTATAAGAAAGTCACTTGATTATAGATTTAACATATAAATGTTATGTATTTGATATGAAAATTGAATAGAAAAAAGAAGAAGGAGAGGATAAAATTGAAGGAAAAGAAATGAAAAGATAAATGAGTGAAGGAAGAAGAAAATACATCATCTCAACTTTTTTTTTTTGTAAGTACTACAATATTTTAAATTATTTTTATTTAAATGATTATATTGTGATATGAAATTACTTAGAATAGGCATGTTAAATATATATATTTGTAAATAGATAATAAATGGCGATTATGAAATTATGAAAATTGTAAAGAAAATTATAGGTGGAAAATATGAAATGGTATATTTGTTTGAACACTAAGTAATGATGTTGTGGTAAAAATATATGTGTAACAACCCGATTTTTAGTGGTGTCAAAATAGTGGTTTGAGGCCACCAAATCTGACGAGTAAGCTTGTAAATTTTATTATTTAATATTTACGAGTAAAATATGGTTTTAAAATTTTTTTGAATTAATAATTTATATCTTATAATGAATTATTAGGTTCAAGTAATAAAACCCTAGTTCAAGTGGTTTTAGAAAATGAGGTATCGGGACCTCGTTTCTATAAACCGAGCCGTAAATATTTTTATAAATATTTACGGAGTGTCATTAAGGTAGTAAAGTTTTGTTGAAAAATTTTAACGTTTCGACAGTTAATTAATTAACAATGACTAAATTGAAAAAGGTGCAAAACTTGCTAATTATAATAATAAAGTGACTAAATGGCTTGATTAATAAATAAGGAGGGACTTAAGTGATAAATATGCCTAAATTAATGGATGAAGCGACATATGAATAAAATAATAATAAACAATGGCAAAATTGTAATTATATTGAAATTAAATAAGACAAATTGAAATTTAAAAGCATTTTAGGCTTTTCTTCTCCAATTTTCGATTTAAAATAGACAAGGGAGAGAGCTCAAGCTGGTTTTTAATATTTTTGCCTCATATCAAGATCGGGTAGAAAATCGAGGAAAATGGAAAATTACCAAAATGTTCCTGAATCTTAGTATTTCTACAATTTATTCAGGTAAGTTCGTATGGTTAAAAATTTATATTTGTATTAATTTGATGAATGATATTATGCAGTTATTTTATTGTTGAAAATGAATTATTGTTGAAATTATAATATTGAATTGAATATTCGGGTTGAATGGAACACAGGATTTGAGTACATTCGTTATTTGGAGTAGACACTATTGAAGGAAGATATCGACATATTACCCAATTAAATCGGGGTTCTGCATTTGTTGCTGTAACATCCTGAATTGGGCCTAGGAGAATTGAGCCCAATGGGCCTTAGGCGTAGTAGCGTTTAAAATTTTTGGAGAACAGGAGATCGACTTAAGTGCAAGTTGGACCTTTTAGATAAGTGATTAAAGGAAGGTTAGGGGGCTTCTATAAAGTCTCGGGATCAAATATTAGCTTTGGGGAAATTTTGGTTTTAGGTGAAAAAAAAAACCTGGAAGTTGGCAGGTAGGCCTTAAGAATAAAATATGGAGAAAAGTGACACAAGTTGAGTGTGTGGTGTAGTGGCAAAGTGACACCACATAAGAAGCAAGGGGATAACGCCACAAGGAAGGAAGGAGGTCCAAGGTTCAAGTCTTGGCTTTTGCATTTTGGTTTTCTTTTTACTTGGATCTTAGAATTTGGCCATAGTTTATATTTAGTTGTGCACGGTTTAAGACACAAGAGGAGCTTGTGGCTTAGTGGCAAGTGGCGTGAATTGGCTGAGGGGAGAGCTTGGATTCGAATCTCATGAGGAGCAAGGAGTATTTATTTTGTGGATTGGATTTGTAAGAGTTTCAGTTGAATTTAAACTCTCTTGTGAAGGATCCACATCGAAAGATACAAGGAATGAAGGTGAAGAGCTAGCTATATAAAGAGCATGCTAGGAGGAGGTTAACATACTTTGGTGGGCGTTGGGCACGTGGAGTGGTCGCGCAGTGATTTAGCACCGAGTTCTATCGGTGTGTACTTCTCTACTCTAGTTGTAGGCGCAAAGCGAAATGCAGTCACACGGCATTAGTAGCCACACGAGCGTCTGGCGCGCGTGTGGGGCTTCGACAGCGATAGTTGAGGCCATCAAGTAGTATTCTTGTGGGTTTCAAATTGCGATAGGTCGAAGTGGGCCCAATTGGCCCATGGGCCCAATTAGAATAAATTGTATGATGATATAGTATATAGTGAACTAGACTAGGTGGAACCTATATCGTGGCTAGATTTGTGTTAGGTGGGCCACACGGCGTGTGGGCACGAATGGGCCAAAATTGAGTTTTAGGCCCAATAGTGCAGTGACGACCAGAAAATGGTAGCAAAGTCGCTCGGGGTAACATTAGACGAGAGGGCCATTATAGGTGGGTATTGCAAAATACCCTTGGTGGGCGAAAATACCCTTGGTGGGTAAATTACGAAAATACCCTTGGTGGGTAAATTACAAAATACCCTTGGTAGGTAAAATTACAGCTTATACCCTTAGAGGTTGGTTAGATTGATTATGTTGTATATTATTATTCTGATTATGATGGTAATTCGTTTCATACGTTATTTGATATATGATTGCATACATGTCATCTGCATACATGAATTGTAATATTATGTATGTTGCATAGGCACGAGGTTACAATGAAAAGGGAAAGTGTTAGGTGGTTTTACCACATTATCCGTGACTTATGTCACAATATTATGTATCCCGTGACCTTGTCATATTATCTGGTGGCTATGCCACGTATTAAAGTGATGTGCGATTGATTGCAATGACTACCTTCGAGGTGTATAGCGGATGGAGGGTCGATTTAGTAATCCCCACGGTGTGATTGGCAGGTACGGGTGGTGTGTAGAGGTTGGATACTTAGGTTGGGCTGGGTTGCATTGCATACATGCTTAATATGTTGTATTTGTATGGGTTGATTCATGTTCTTACTATTGGGGGTTGTACACACTGAGTTTTCGTAAACTCACCCCCTCTTTTAAATGTTTGGGTAATCCTAGTTTGAGGACTTGGAGCCTGTGGACTATGTGGTGGCCATACCTTTTTTCTCTTAAACTTTCGGTTTCTATTTAAAATTACTTTCTAATTTTGGGATTTTGCAATGTAATAAGGCCTTGGTATTTTATTTGGTTTTAGCTTTTAATTTGGTTACTGCTTGTTATTAAATGTTTAATATGGGATTTTCCTAAAATGTTAATAAACTATTTCTTATTCAAAATTACTTACACTCGATTTTTCACAACAAATATAACGAACACGAACTTTTTAACGAACACACAGTTTTTAGACATTCCTTTCATATGACATGCCAGATCCGGTTGTAATGTTTAGGCCGAGTTTGGGGTGTTGCAGTTGCAAACTCTCGTGTTTTACTTTCTATTTAGCTCTTTCGAGCTTCTGTTCAACTCTTATGAGTTACTGTTCAGCTCTTACGAGCTGTTGTTCAACTTTCGAGCTTCTGATTAGCGTATTTGGGAGGCCCAGCTATTATGAGCTTTTGTTAACGATGTACTCTTATCCGTAAGTCGTTCTTCGATTTGGGAAAGTCTTGGTAAAGTGATTTATTTAATGCATTTGAAAGTTATCCAACGATATTCTAAATGGTTCAACGGGCAATATTCTGTTACGAGACGATATGATTTTGATACGAACTAATATAGGTATATACATGAAATATATGGAAATGATGGCACATGATATATTGATATATTGAAATGGATGATTTATGTATATGAAGAAATGGTAAGAGAATGATATGGATCATGACATGAACATATACAAATATCTTTGATATGTTGATACATGGAAATTATGTAAGTTGAGACGAGTAATAAACTCAAGTGTGACATGTTGAGATAATAAGGTTATCGATGTTGAATTTATGTGAAATATCTCCAAGTATGCTAACAACTATTGTTGTTTGATGCTTAGGCAAATGCCAAGCTGTTGGTTGAATGGTAATATGTTTAATTATAAGTTGTATTGAAATGGTAAGTGTTCAAGTGAAAATATGCTTGAGCTCTTGAAAGAGTAGTAAGATTTAAAGTTATTTAAAATCCTAATATGCTAGGAATGATATGTATAAGTGATGATGTGGATTTATTCACCTTGTGAGTTGTTGAATATAGCTTCATGAATCTTGCAGTATCGATATTAGATTATTCTTGATATGTATAAATTTCATATTTGAAATGAATTGATATGATTAAAGTTTATATGAGCTTACTAAGCATTCATTGCTTACATATTTGTTTTTCTTTACTTTTCAGATTATCAGAAGCTCGATTGGGTTGGAAGCTTGTCGAAGTTATATCACACTATCCATCAGTTTTATCGGTACTTTTCGATGTTTTGATTTTGGTTATAATGGCATGTATAGGTTATTTTGGCTAAATGTTAGCCTATATGTATTTTGTGGAGATTAGCCACTTATTTGGCTTGTGTTTTGGCACATTTTGGTTTGTGCATATTTGCCTTACGTGGTTGATTTGTGGTTTAGTTTATGGTTGTATAGTGAAAGGTAGAGTGTTAGCTAAATGTGCATTTATATACATGTGTTTTAGTATGCGATGAGTTGATCATAAATCGGTACCTTGATATGTAAGGTATATATAACTAAATATGCTAGTATTTGAAATACATTTTAACATCAAATGGCATGTTTTGGTAGGTAAGTGACTTAGTTTGAAATAATGGAAATTAGTTTGGTAAACCTTGGGTACAAATATGTATATAAGTTAGTTATACATATGAATATATTAAATACATGAGTACACAAGTTATAATCTATCATCTGAGGTGCCTAAAGGCATATTGGTTGTATGTGAAGATATTATATGTGAAAAGCTTGATTTTGGTTTGTTTTAGTGCCTAATTTTGGCTTGCTGATATACACAATGTTAACTGAAAGTACATGCCTTTTTGGGTGAGAAAAATGGCTTATAAAATAGCCTATTTTCGTCCACACGGGTAGAGACACATGCATGTGTCTCAATCGTGTCTAACACACAGCTAGGTGACACGGCTATACGTCCTTTGTATCTTTTAAAAAGAATGCAAGTCAGTGAGTTACACGGCCTTAGACACTGGACCGTGTGAGTAACATGGCCTGGTCACACGGCCGTGTGACCCCTGTAGTGTTGAAAATATTAAATGTTTCTAAAAATTTTTTTGAGTTTCAAATTTAGTCCCGATTTGTTTCTAATGTGTATTTTAGGCCTCGAGGGCTCGTATAAGGGAAAATATGTTTAATTTTGATTGGTTTCTGACATGTATATTATGTGATGTAAAATGTTTGAAATTTCTGTCTATTTGTTCTATAAACTCAGGCAATGCTCCGTAACCCTGTTTCGGCCACGGACTCGGGTTAGGGGTGTTACAATATGTTAAAAAAGGTTTGATATTTGTGATTTGTGAAATGATGACTAAATTTTAGATGATGGAGAAATGTGAAATCTTTTCTGAAATACTTATGTAAAGTATTTAAATGTACGAAATTCAACTTTTGCGCCCAAGTAAACAAAAATTAGAACTATTAGGATATTAGTGGCATGTCATTAAGGGCCCTAGCATGCTCTCCGATTATTAGCACATTAGAGCTCTCCGTTTAGCACATTCATGCTCTCTGTATAGATTTTAGTGTTCTCTGTTTAATAGTGCATAATAATGCACCTTTGTATTTGTTCTGTATACCCGGTGTGTTTTATAAAGTCTATTTTGGGCTAATAAAATGAGTTGTGAACAAAAGTGAATCATCAATATGTTGAGGTAAGTTTGATAACTTACAAAAGGTAAGTTAAATTTCAATAAAGTAAGGTATAGTTGAAGAAACTTGTATGTGTGTAAATATGTATTAGTTGAATAAGTTTAAAATATTATGTTATGTTTCATTTATCTATTTAATTCTTTTAGTGCTTACTAAGCCTTCATCGGCTTAACGCGTTTATTTTTAATGCGTAGGTGCAGTTAGACTCGAAGAGGTAAAGTTAGGTTAGGAGATCTCTCATCTCATCACATCCTCAAAATCATCAAGAATAGGTACCATGTTTTGAATTACAATGGCATGTACATAGGTAGACCAAATATGTTCCCATGTGTTAGGGACTAAAATGCAAACTTTTGAAACTCTATCTATTTTGGTTTACTTGAAGTATTTTGGTCTTTATGAAATGAATTAGTGAAACTATAAGTATGCTTGCAAATGTGGTTTGGTAATATGTTGATATTGATTGACTTTGAAGTGGTTTTAAGTAGTTTAATACATTTTGAAAGTAATATGTTGATATTGATTGATTTTGAAGTGGTTTTAAGTATTTTAATACATTTTGAATTAGTCTTGAGTATTGAGAAGAATCTATATAAATTGCAGGGGGTTTAGTGAACTTTTTAACTGATTTTTTTCCAAATTTTACCCAAGGTATCGATACCAAGGCTTTAGGTATCGATACCTAAGTTTTGAAATACAAAATTGCGAAACAGAATATGATTTTGGTATCGATATTTTTTCCCCTGTTTTGAGTAAAAACAATGTTAAAACCATCTCTAAACATATTCTAACATCCAATAATGACCCCACACATTTATATTAATAATTTTTAGATTAATTAAGTTAAAATACTATGTATAAATGTTTAAATAAAATAGTATCTAGCCAAAATCGTTTTGGCACCAAATGTAATAGTCTTAGACCGGGTCCACACAATCGGACCGGGTGTAGGAGTGTTACAGGGTCGAATATTGGACATTCCAACACTTAAAAATTAAAAATTTTCCTCTAATATCTCAAATCAATATTGTGAATGTAAAGACAATGACCCCCACCGTTCTAAAATTAAAGTTTACCATTGTGGAAAGAAATCAAAGTTTTGTATTGGTTGGATAAATACTGTAACATCCGAAATTGGGCCTAGTAGGATTGGGCCCAATGGGCCTTGGGCATAGGAATGTTTAAAATTCTGATAACAAGAGAATGGCATTATTGCAAATTGGACTTATTAGTTAAGTGAATTTGGAAGGTTACGAGGTTTCTATGCAGTCTCGAGTTTAATTGGGCCTTAGGAAAAATTTGGTATTTTAGCACTTTAAGGAGATGGAGTAAGTGACCTTAAAGCATATGGAAATAATTGATTAAATAGCTAGCATAAAAGAGCTATTAGTAGAAAGGATATGGTGCCACTTGTAGCACTTTGAGGAAGGAGTTGAATCACTTTGTGTGCAATTTGACTTTTATTTTGCTTCCCTTCCTTATGTGTCGATCAAGGAATAAATATGGCAAGGTGGACTTCATTATTTTGGTAAAGTGGCTAAAAGAATAAGGCAAGGTTGAAGTTGGGGAAAGGAATCATGAGAAATAGGTAAGTAAGGGGGACAAGGGGCTTATTTTGAGGATGGTGTTTTGGAAAGTTTAGGTAGCCAAACTCTTATCCTAGGGGGGATGAATGTGGACGTCTTGGGGCTAGGATGATAGCCAATTTGGTGCTTGATGTTTTGGTAAAAACAAAAGTGATAGTTTTGGACAAAATATCAATACATCAATTGTTTCTTTTTCTCTCAAAACTCCCTCTCCTAGCCGATTATGATCATTGGTAATTGGTAAATTTTGGTTATTTTGGCCTATTATTCATTGACAATTTGGTACCATTTTCTTTTCTTCCCAAACTTCTTTGTCCTCTTTTTGCCGAATCCATTCAACCTTGAAGAGACTTATTCCATTTCTTTTCTTTGCCGAATGCATACAACTTGGAGACCTTTTCTTTGTTCATTCATCATCATTGAAAATCGAAACTAATCCATCATCTTTCTTCTTTTTTTCTTTTAGAAAAAATCCTTCAAGCATCACTTTGACTCTAATATTTTCACAATAGTCGAATCTTCCATCTTTCATTGATCTTCTTTCCATTCGAGTTGTCATTCATCTCTTGAACAATCGGTAAGAACCCTTTCAATTCTTTTTATTTTCTTCTCTCTTTTGTCGAATCTATATTATGGCTTGGGAGGGTCTTTTGATCGGAATCATCATCTATTTTCTTTTAAACAAATCCCTTTCTTTTTTGTAGTGCTTTAAGTGGGAGACCGTGTATTGTTCTAGCCGAAGTCAAATGGTGGTAATTGGATCCAATATCGATAAGGTAAGGGGGTTCGTTTTTGGATTTTTCGTTATATCTCTATTTGGCTAAGTTGCAAATCGGATTGAAGTTTTGACTAATCGACTATATGTTTTAGGGACAAATCACTCGATGTATTTCTACCTTCGGATATAGTGGTAAGTGATTCAAGTGTAAGTGATATGAAATCTTTTGGAAATTAGAGGCTAACTTTTGGTTGGTATTGTTCTAGGTCAACGACGAGTGGTTCGTTTGGAAATCGAAATCAGGTGTGTAATCCCGTACTTTCCTAAAACATGTTTGAAATGGTGTCTAATCTCACATCTCTCTAAAAGTTTGTATGATATGTTCTGTTATTTGGTTGAAATACCAAAAAAATCGAAAATTGGCATCCGGGATCATTCGGGGGTGCGTAGGTTCATAGTGGTAACCATGTTTTTGTAATAAAACAGTTTTGGTCAGTGGCAGTGATGTGATTTTGAAAAATCATGAAAAATATGAGAAATGGAATTAATAAGTGAATAAGATATCAAATCAAATCTTACTGTGTCTATTTTGATAAGGAAAAACGGAGAAGAAAAATGAATTTTATATTCGGAGATATGTTAATTTTAGTATGACTGGTTCTGAATGATTTCGTAGTTCCCTGATCTGTCTTGGAAAAATCGTATAAAATTGTACAAAGTGAATTATGGGATATAATTTATATGTATGGATTCCTTAGTGATTTCAATAGAAACAAGTGGGAGCAGTATATGAGAACTGTACAGTGAGATATTTGAATTTTGGGTAAGAGAGGTTAGAATTGTTAGACAGTGAAACAAGGGAAATTTTAAGGAATAAACTGTACTAAATGGTTATGCCAAAAATTCTGGAAAAATTTTAATAAGGAGATATATGAGTCTAGTTTCAAGGAAAATTTACGGATTTAGATTTTGAGATTCCTTACTCGAGTTATGGTCAATTTAGTCAGTATGACGGAGATGGACAGTTTCAAACTTTTATGCCCCAAATTAGTAGTTAAGCCTTGGTTACAAAATTACCATGATACCCTTAGTGGGTAAGATTATCGAATTACCCTTAGCGGGTACGATTTCCAAATTAAGAAAATGCCCTTATGGGCCGAATTATGGAAATGCTCCTATTGGGCCGAAATATGAAATTGCTTAATGGGCTGAATTGACATATTGCCTTATGAGCCGAATGGACATATTGATTAATGGGTCAATCTGATATATTTTGTTATGTGGGCCAAATTGATATATGATTATATGGGCCGATCTGAAAATATGTAAAATGGGCCAAGATGATATTTGCTTAATGGGCCAACTTTGATAAATTGTTATAATGGGCCATAAAATTTGTAAAGAATATCTTAATACATCATTGTGAATTGTTATGCATTATATACATGATTTGCATGGGTTGGGATAATGATGAAAAAAAGTTTTGGTAGCTTTGCTACTAAATTTTGGTGGCTTGTCCACAAATTGATATATGGCTTAATGCACAGTTTGGTGTGTTGGCGGGGTGGGTGACTAAAGCTCCCCACAGGTGTGTTGGTTCGTACGAGTGGTGTGTAGCGGATGGAAAACTATGTTTGGTTTGGGAATTGCATATCACATGCATATTATATACATGTTATTATGTTATAATTGTAAATGGGCTTTGGCCCAATAAATGCTTAATTGGATTTTTGGCCCAGTGGACAATGGTAAGTGGGTTACACACTGAGTTCTTGTAACTCACCCCCTTTCTTTCTTAACCCTTGTAGGTAATGCTCAGTGACGAGGACTTGGGGCCATAGATGACTCGGTGTAGGCCATACTTTAGAAATGGTTTTATTTGGACTTTAATTTCTTACTTCATTTACTTTAGTACTTTACTATTTTGGGTTATGTGTTGTAATAAGGCCTCTAGATTATTTTATTTTGCTTTATGTTTGACGTGTTTATATTTTACTCAAATTATTTTAAATGGGATTTTCTAAAATCATAATAAAGGTTTTCCAAAATCGATTAACAAATGAATTTCAAAATAAACTTTTACAAATATTTTTAATACAAAAATTTCTCTCGAACTATCAACGATATTTTCAAAAGTCACAGTTTTATATAATTATTACTTCAAATTTAATCGATCAATCTTCGAGGTTAGTAGTATTTTATTAAATATCTCAAGTCAAACTTGATTTTCTTGATTTTAACAAATCAACATCTATTTTTGTACAAATAAAAAGGATCTAACATGTTTTTTTTATCTCATTTGACATGTTTTCTTTATACGTTATCGAAAAACTTTTTAGTGTGACACACTGGATTCGGGCCTAACTTCTAGGCCGGGTTTGGGGTGTTACAAATACTAAATCACACCCTTTTTCCTTTAGCTTCCATTCAAAGCTTTATCCATTTTTTACTTTGAATAAAAACCTACCATAACACTAGTAGCTGATAACCTCACAAATTGCTAAAAAAACCCTCACACTTCCTTTCGTGCTCATGAAATGAGGTTTCTTTTTTCCATTCTCTTTGCTAGTTATTTTTCTTTACAACTGATAATACTCTAGAATAACATATTTTTATGTATTAATTATGTATTTATTCTGAGTATGATCCTGCTAATTTGAGCTATTTATGATATTTTATCTTATAGGGACTAAATTGGAGGCAAAAGTGAAATTAAGGGCCAAAAGCGTGAAATTAAAGATAAAATGGGTCAATGTACGACATAGGTAAAGTTGGTGCCAAAAGTGCAAGCATGGAGGACACAAGGGTTGAAGGTAAAGTTGGTGCCAAAAGTGCAAGCATGGAGGACACAAGGGTTGAAATGTAAAAAGAAGAGATTTTATTCTATTAGACTCTATTTTGATTATATTATAATAATTAATATTAAGATAATTATTAGGGATTATTTAATTTTAGGATTTTATCTTTATTTATTTTCAATTAAATGTATTTATCTTTTGGGAGTTTAAGTAGGATTAGACTATCTCCCCTAGCACTATAAATAGGGGGTGAGGTGACTTAAATTGGATCCTTTTTCTTTTTCTGAAAAACACTCCCTCCCCAAAAGTCTTGTCTTGTGTTCTTTCCATATTTCATTTTAATAAAATCTCCATTTTTATTATATATTTATTTTCTTTTTCACCACAACCATGAGCCACTAAACCCCATTTAGCCAGGTTGTCGAAAATCCCCAAAAAGGGTTCTTGAGGTTTAGAATCTGTACTTAGCCTTCTCAACAGGGTATTCATCGTTTCTCCGCATTAAGGGGCGGACGCCTCCGTCCATGTCCCTTAAAAAGTGATCTTTTCAACGTGTGCAAGGAACGGCCACTTTGTATATTTTGAGAAGGTTGCACAGTCGGTTCGTTAGCTTACTGCGTCAAAGGCTGGCGAGCCCAAGAGACAAAATGGCGCGGGATTCACCATTAAGAAACGTTGATCTAGCATAAGATGATCCCACAAGAGTGATTGTTGGCTAGGGTCAGGTTCCACTAAATCGAAGTCTAAATCCTTGGAGTTGGTGGTCGTAGGCGTCCTCTTCCAGTATAACTGGCTTATTCGGTTTGAGAACGATTATCTAAAAGCTAAGGATTGAACCCAAGGCGGATCGAGGCAACTAGAGGCTGGAATTTCCCTATAAGAATTTTCTTATCTCAACTCTATTTCCTATTTTTAATTTTCACAATTCCAATTCGACTTCTAAATTCTATTTTTATTTTATTTTTGTTTCCAGATCAAAACTTTTAGTTCTATTATTTTTATTTTTTCAGGAACGCAGGTTTTCTTGGGCACGATTCTGCCCAGGATTTCGAGAACAAGCATTCGTATAATCCGGTCCCTAATGATTCGACCCTACTTCCCCTTTACTGTTCTTTTTCATTATTTTGTAGGGAATAGGATCTTTTTGGTGCTTTCAACGACGCATCAAATTTTGGCGCCGTTGCAGGGGACTGGCAACATACTAATATTGTTTTTTGCTTTCTATGACCAGATCTGCTCTAGGCACTCTTGCGTTTGACTCAGAGATTGAAAAGACTATGAAAGCTAATCGCAACTAAACAAAGCTAAGAAAAAAGCAGTCAACGGTGGTTGGGACTCAAAGTAATCCACCGCCAGAAATAAGAATCGATGACAAAACAGAGTCTAGGGTTAACGAAAACCCTACTCGAACCTTTAAATGCGAAAAAATAGAAGTCAATTCACCTGAAGAAGTGCTTGAAACTAGGGTTCACGAAAACCCGAATTTAGCACGTCAACCAATGGCTCAAACAATTCGACAACTGACTGAAGCTCCGGCAGAACAACGCAATTGTGCATTGCATATCCTACTATGGATACTGATTTTGAATTAAAGTCAGGCTTAATCCAACTACTGCCAACTTTTCGTGGGTTGCAAAACAAAAATCCCCACAAGCATTTGAAAGAGTTTCATATGGTTTGTCTAAGTATGAATCCTCAAGGCGTAACTGAGGATCAAATTAAATTGCGCACTTTCCCTTTTTCCTTAGCAGATTTAGCTAGGGAATGGTTATTTTATTTACCCCCTAGATCTATTACTACTTGGGTGATTTATCTCGTTTATTTCTCAACAGGTTTATTCCAGCATCTAGAGCAGCTGAGCTAATAAGAGAGATTGTGGGAATGAGGCAAAAAGAAGTAGAGACTCTTTACGGTACTGGAAGCGGTTTAAGAAATCGTGTGCGAGTTGCCCACAACATGGTATAACGGAGCAATCTCTCCTCCAATACTTTTATTAAGACTTGAAGCCCATGGAGATGAATATTGTAGATGCCGCTCGTAGTGGAGGCGTTGGTCAATATGACCCCTCAACAAGCAAGAGACTTGATCTCCACAATGGCTGCAAATTCTCAGCAATTTCGAGCTAATCCTGAACCCCCCAAAAGGGTTGACCAGCTAAGTAATTCTTCCATAGATGATAGACTTGATAGACTTACTAATATTGATGGTGGTGGAAAAAGCCTTAAAATTTATATAATGAATGATCGAGCCTAGAAACTAACTATCACCACAATTGAGGCAAACGCACCTATCGAACAGTAGTATAGTTTAGTGGCAAGGTCGGATTGTTGAACCCAAGGGAACCAAAAGTACTAATACTAACTTTCTTTTTATTATTCGGCCTAAGAATTAAGGGAATTGTTATCTAATCTAAAATTAACTAACTACTAAGCTAAAGATGCTAAAACACAGAGAATGAATTGGGGAAATACTTGTGGGAAAAACCAATTGATTAAGACAATACCCGAGGAAGAATCCACCTAGACTTCACTTGTTATCTAACTCTAAACTAGATGATTTATTCACTTGACTTGATCAGGTAAGTTCCTAATTTATATTAATACCTTTCTCGAGGCTACTAACGTCTAACCTAGGTTGATTAATTGAAATCTCTTTCTAATTAAAACCCCAGGAATTGCATTAACTCGATCTATGGACTCCATATTAGGTTTGACCTAATTGGTGATTTTCATCATCCTATCTCTAGGGTTGCGATCAACTCCGCAACTATGCTAGATCTACTCTTAAGCAGGGAATATCTCTCATCTGCCTAAGGGCATGAATACTTGAATCAATATCCTGAAATATTAAAACAATAATTAAGAAGACATAATTAAGAACAAATCAAGTATTTATCATATAGCTCAGAAAATAATAACAAGATCCGTCTTAGGTTTTATCCCTCTCAAGTATCTGAGAAGTTTAGTTCATAATCATAAAAGAATACATCTTAGAAGAAAACTAACAAAACATAAAGAAAACTCTAAAACCCCCTAAAGGAATTGAAGGAGAGATCCTCGGTCTTGAGTATGATTCGGCTTCTTGAGATGAATCAACTGGCTTTCTTTGAGTGAATCTCACAATTCAGGCCCTCTGACTTGGCTCCTTGGCCTAGCTGAACGCCCCCTAAAGGTTGGCCTTTAGGGTGTTTATATAGGCTTTGGAATGTCTTTCTTTGCCTCTAAGCACCCTAACCCCAATGAAACTCTTCTTTGCTGTGGCAGGGACACGCCCGTGTGGTACGCCCGTGTGATTCGGGGCGAGGCCGTGGTAGGATCTGTTAAAGAGGCACGATCGTGTGTCTCGGGCCCAGGCTGTGTGCAATTCATACTTTGGCCCATTTTCTCTATTTTTGGCCCGTTTCTTGTTCTTTTCGTCTTCCGGTGCTCTCTTGAGTATAAAACATGAAATTAAAATATTAGGAGCACCAAATTCTACAATTCAAGGAATAAATCATCCAAAAGTATGCTACATGTGGGATCAAAATATGAATATATTACGGTTTATCAAATATTGTGAGCTCTCTTGTTTATGATAAACCGTAAAATGAACATATTTTAATCCCACATTTAGCATACTTTTCGATGATTTTTCCCTTTAATTATGGATTTAATTATGGAAATAGGTGCTCCTAATCCTTTGTTTTCATGTTTTATACTCAGGAGAGCACCGGAGGATGAAAAGAACGAATAACGGGCTGAAAATAGAAAATGGGCCAAAGAACGAACTCCATACAGCCTAGGCCCAAGACCACATGGCCGTGCCTCTTAAGAAGAGTCAACCATGGCCTGGACCCAAAATGCACGACAGTGCCTCATCAACAGGTTCGACCATGGCCTGGCCTCGAATCATACGGGAGTGTGCCATAGGCGTGGCCCTACCACAGGAAAGAAGAATTCTATTTGGATTAGGATACTTTCAGGATAAGTAAGGCATCTCGAATCCTATATAAACACCCTATGAGGCAACTTAAAGAGGGGTTTGACGAGAGTTCAACAGAAGCCTTCTGTCAGGGCTTTTCAGGCGTTCAGCTAGGCTAAGAAGCCGAGCCAGAGAAGATGAATACAACGATTTACTCGAAAGAAGCCAGTTGGTTCATCTCAAGAAGCTGGAATCATACTCAAGGCGGAGGAACTCTCCTTCAATTCCTTCAAGGGGTTTTGGGGTTTTCTTATGTTTTGTTTTATATTTTTTCTGAGATGTTTTCTTTTACTATTATGAACTAAACCCTCAAATATCTGAAGGGGATGAAACCTAAGATAGATCTTGTTATTGTTATCTGAGCTGTATGATAAATACTTGATTTGTTCTTAACTATGTGTTTATAATTCTTGTTTTGGTATTTTTGGGATATTGATTCAAGCATTTATGCTCTTAGGTAGAGGAGGAATATACCATGTTTAAGAGTAGATCTAGCATAGTTAAGCGGAGTTTATTGCAACCCTAAAGATAAGATGATGCAAAACTACCGGATTAGGGTCAAACCTAATATGGGAGTCCATAGATCAAGTTAATACAACTCTAGAGGTTTTAATTGGAAAAAAATTTCAATTAATCAACCTAGGGTTAGACGTTAGTAGCCTCGAGAAAGGTATTAATATAACTTAGGGAATCCTACGAATCAGTTCAAGTGGATAAATCGTCTGGTTCAGAGTTAGATAACAAGTGAAGTCTAGGTGGATTCTTCCCCGGGTATTGTCTAAATCAATCGATTTTTCCTCAATTCTTTCCTTAATTTCTTTTCTTTGTCTTCTCATCTTTAGCTTAGTAGTTAGTTAATTTTAGATTAGATAAACAAATTCCTTAATTCTTAGGCTAGATAATAGAAAGAAAGTTAGTATTAGTACTTTCAGTTCCTTTGGGTTCGACAATTCGGTCTTGCCACTAAACTATACTACTGTTCGATAGGTGCGCTTGCCTCAATCGTTGTCTTAGTTACTTTCCAGGTTCGATCATTCTTTTTATAAATTTTTAAGACCTTGACACATGATCATTGCAGAAAAAGCTAAACCAGCTTGGTTATGTGGAATATGTGCTACACTTGAGCACACAACTGATGCATGTCCCAGTTTGTATGATGACTCTATGGCTCATTTAGATGCAATGGGAAATTTTCCTGACCCACCACAGAGGCGATATGATCCCTACGCTAATACCTACAACCCAGTGTGGAGGGACCATCCTAATTTGAGTTATGGAGCTAATCCACGGTATAATCAGCCATAGCAAAACCGACCTCTACAACAACCACAAAATTCAAGTAACTCTCTAAAAGCTTTTGTCAATAAATTAGCAGCTAATGTTCTTGATTTTCAATAGAAAACCGAGGCATCCATAAAGGAGTTGACCACATCAATTGAGAAAATAAGTTCTCAAGGGAAGCTACCGTCACAAACAGAATCAAACCTAGGCAAAACGCAAATGCAATGATCGCTGCGAAATGGTAAGGTGCTTGAACCTATTCCTAACAGGAATCTTGACCAATAAATCGCCAAGAAAAACTCAAAAAATACGAATAGGTTTAACCAAAACCTCCATTGCCTAAAATTCAACCTCTATTTCCACAACGATTCAACCAGTGTCGAAGAGGTAAAGAGGACAAGAAATCCTCGAAACATTTAGGAATGTCAAGATCAACATTTCCGCTGTTGGATGCCATCAAGCAAATACAGAGGTATGCTAAATTTCTTAAAGAGCTTTGCACCAACAAACGGAAGTTAACAGGTAATACAAGGGTGAATGCTGGTGAAAATGTATCCGCAGTGTTACAATGGAAAATGCCAGCGAAATGTAAAGATAGGGGCATTTTTGTAATACCATGCAAAATAGGCCATTTGGGAATTAAAAGGCTATGTGTGATCTAGGGGCCTCCATAAATGTAATGCCATATTCTATTTATAAATCACTTAACGCAGGTTTTTTTGACAAAAACAGGTGTTATCATTCAATTGGCAGACAGGTTCGTTGTACATCCCGAAGGAGTCCTCGAGGATGTTTTAGTAAAAGTTAACGAGCTTATTTTCCCTGCAGATTTTTAAGTGATTAAAATAGATGAAGATATCACTCCTGGATCTTCAGACCTCTTGTTGGGTCGACCATTCCTTAGTACAGCTAGTACTAAAATTAACGTTCAAAGTGGAACTCTCACGATGGAGTTTGATGGGGAAATCGTGAAGTTTAATTTCTATGACGCCATTAGCCATCTAAGCGAAATTTTGAGCGTAAATTGTATCGACATAATTGACTCTTTAGTGGAGGAAAATTTTGCGTCAATTTATTGAGATAACTCTAAACTTGATAAATTTAAATTTGTTAACGAGTTATTATTTCCAAGTACTAAACTTTTACCTTCTGTTATACAGGCACTGAAGTTAGAGTTGAAACCGTTTCCTGAGCATCTGAAATATGTATTTTTGGTAAGGACAATACCCTACCAGTCATAGTCTCCAATAAACTCTCCACGCATGATGAGGAAAGTTTGGTTCATATACTAAAAAGTCATAAGGAGGCGATTGGATGGACCATTGCAGACTTAAAAGGGATAAGTCCTTTGATGTGCACACACAGGATCTACTTGGAGGAAGACACGAAACCAAGGCGAGAGGCACAAAGACGGCTAAATCCGAATATGATGGAGGTAGTAAAAAAGAAATAATCAAGCTTCTAGATGCTGGCGTAATTTACCCCATTTCTGACAGTAGATGGGTAAGTCCAGTACAAGTCATGCCCAAGAAAATAGGCGTGACAGTAAAGAAAAATGTTGAAGGTGACTTGGTACCTACCCGAGTACAAAATGGGTGGCGCGTCTGCATAGATTATAGGAAGTTGAACTCTTATACTAGAAAAGATCATTTCCCTCTTCCTTTTATATATCACATGCTTGAAAGATTAGCTGGAAAAACTCACTTTTGTTGTCTTGATGGATACTCAGGTTTCTTTCAAATTCCAATCACATTGGAGGACCAGGAAAAGACCACTTTTACGTGTCCATTCAGTATATTTGCGTACAGAAAGATGCCATTCGGTCTGTGCAATGCGCCGACCACCTTCCAGAGATGCATGATGAGAATATTTTCTAAATATGTGGAAAAAATTATCAAAGTTTTTATGGATGATTTTACTGTTTATGAGAATTGTTTTGATAAATGCCTTAAAAACCTAACGATAATTTTGAGTAGATGCATAAAATTTAATCCTGTCTTGAATTATGAAAAATATCATTTTATGGTAGACAAAGGTTTAATTCTAGGATATGTTGTGTCATCTAAGGGAATTGAGGTCGATAAGGCCAAAATCGATGTTATAAATTCCTTGCCTTATCCCTCCACTGTGAGGGAAATTCTCTCTTTCCTTGGCCATGCAGGGTTCTACAGGCGCTTCATAAAGAACTTCTCGAAGGTAGCTGAACCACTGTGTGGATTGCTACAGAAGGATAAGAAAAATGAGTTTGACCCAAAGTGTAAGGAGGCTTTTGACACACTCAAGCAAAAATTGGTCTCCGCTCCTATAGTACAACCCCCAGATTGGAAGTTTCCATTTGAAATTATGTGCGATGCCAGTGAACACAATGTAGGAGTTGTGTTGGGGCAAAGGATAAAAAAAGAACCACATGTTATTTGTTATGCTTCAAAAACCCTAGATGCTGCGTAGAGCAACTACACCAATACATAAAAAGAACTTTTAGCTGTTGTATTTGCTTTAGATAAATTTTTACTTTATTTATTAGGATCTAAAGTGATTATTTTTTCTGATCATGCAACCCTCAGGTACTTGATAGTAAAGAAAGACGCAAAATCAAGGCTCATTAGGTGGATTTTACTACTCTAAGAGTTCGACATCGAAATTTGAAACAATAGGGGATGCGAGAATTTAGTGGCTGACCACTTAAGCAGAATAAAAGTACCTTTTGATGATGTCCCTATTAAGGAAGAAATCCCTGATGAAAGCCTATTCTCGACCGAGGCGCGTCTCCTATGGTACGCAGATATGGTAAACTTTCTAGCCACAAGCTCGTTACCCATTAAGTTAACACGTTCTGTGAGGGGCAAGCTTAGACGAGAAGCTCGATACTACATTTGGGATGACCCATACTTGTGGAAACACTGTTTGGACCAGATAATACGATGATGTGTTCCAGAAACTGAGGTAACTTTTATCCTTAATTTTTGTCATGCTGAAGCTTGCGGATGACACTTTGGCCCTAAAAGAACTGCTCATAAGGTGTTAGAATGCGGGCTATATTGGCCCATAATTTTTCGAGACGCATATAACTTCTGTAAGTCTTGCGATAGATGCCAATGTACAGGTAACATCACTAAACAAAATTAGATGCCCCTATCCCCGATTCATGTATGCAAAATCTTTGATGTTTGGAGCATCGATTTCATGGGCCCATTTATTTCTTCATTTAGCAATGCATATATAATTCTCGTGGTGGACTATGTTTCTAAATGGATAGAGGCAAAGCCTACTCGCAATGATAATGCCAAGACTGTTGTGGAGTTTCTAAAACGAACTATTTTTTCCAGGTTTGGCATACCTCGAGCCCTAATCAGTGATCGTGGCACCCACTTTTGCAATAAAGTCATTGAGCACTATTGTTGAAATATGGAGTTCATCACCGTATAGCTACACCATACCATCCCCAAACAAATGGACAATCCGAAGTCTCAAACAGGGAGAAAAAAACTATTTTGGAGAAAGCAGTTAGGCCCAACCGAAAAGATTGGAGTCTTTAGCTTAATGACGCACTTTGGGCTTATCGGACGGCATATAAAGGACCAATTAGAATGACCCCGTATCGACTTTTTTTGGCAAAACTTGCCATCTTCCGGTAGAATTAGAGCATAAAGCCTATTTGGCTGTTTGACAATGTAACATGGAGTTAGACGTTGCAGGAAGGGCGAGGAAGTTAGATATCCAAGAGTTGGAAGAAATCTGCAACCATGCTTATGAGAATGCTTGTATTTATAAAGATAATACCAAGTTGTTTCATGATAAGAAAATCATTCAGAAGCATTTTTCAGTAGGACAAAGAGTTTTACTCTATAACTCTGTGTTGAAATTATTTCCAGGTAAGCTTCGATCACGATGGCAAGGACCTTTTGTTGTTACTGAAGTATTCCCTCATGGTGCAGTTGAAATAGAAAGTGAAGAATCAGGAAAGCGGTTCATAGTCGATTGCCAACGGTTGAAGCCATTTTACGAGAATTTTCAAGCTCACTCGATTGAAAAGATTTATTTGGAGCCACCGTAGAACCATTTAAGTCGTCGAGCTAATGACGTTAAACAAGCGCTTGTTGGGAGGCAACCCAATCTTTATTTTTTTATTTTTATTATTATTTATTATTTTTTTTTCTTTTCTTTTCTTTTCTTTTCTTTATAAATTCTTTTATTTTATTTAAATATTAATAAATTTCTCTTCTTCCATCTAGGTAAAAGCAAGTGAAAATCTGAAGAAAAGAGAGAAAGTGTGCCGAATGCTAATCCTACAACCAAGCATATTCCCTAGAATCCCCAAAACTGCATTAGAGGTGAGCATGGGTCGGCAGCCAGGAGTTGAATTCGGACCAACTATTCAGTTCATTGGGCTAGAAACCCAAAATGGGCCCAAAAACCCAAGCCCATATAAAATACTAAAACCCCAAACCCACCGTATTAATTTTTTATATTATTTTATATAATTTTAAATATATATAATACATCAAAATATTAAAAATCAAAATAAATATTTTTCAACAAATTGAAAATAAATTTTAAAAATTGTAGACTTAAATAACACTAAAATAGATGCAACTTAACAAAAATGCCTCTAAAATAATAACAAAATTAACAAAATCTAAACAATAACAACAAAATAATAGAAACATAATAGTAAAATGGTAGCAAAATAAAGAAAAACAATAAGAAAATAATATTTAAAAATATTTTTTGCCCCAAACCTTACATTTTTTCCCAAATTTTCTTTCCCATCTCTATACCCAAACCCTCCCATTTTTGGCGGCCTTGGACTCATTTTTCCTCCACCATCTACCTTATATTTTTTCCCAAATTTTCTTTCCCTTCCACCATGGTCCACCATCCACCCAAACCATGGTCCGTACCCCGCCATCGAGCCTCCTTCACCATTAACTCGTGTCGTCACCGCCTCTTCGCCCCTCAAACAATTGATTTGGCCGACGCATCCTCTCTTACCCCATCACCGTCACGTCATTCGGCCTCTCCTTCCTCCTCTTCTTCCACGACCACGCCACAAGCCGCAAAGCCCTCCACATCGTCCCCTTCACGCACAAGTCCTCTGACTATCGTGCCAACGAAACATGCCCCAACCCTGCCACGCCATGCAACATCCGAACCGTGGCATCGATCTCGTCGTCGTCCACCACGACGTGCGGCCTAAACAGTCGAAGCGACCACGGACTCCTCTTCTAACATGGTAGCCGATTCACATCAAATCCTCTAACATCAATGACGAGAATTGGCCCATGCCTTCTCGTGGTCGTACCTATTGTTCTCGCATCAATGTCTTACCCCCGGAGGCCCATTTGCACGGTAACCTTACTTTTACTTACGACACTAGTCGGAACAGTATGATTTTCTTCGACATAAAATGATAATACCTTGTAAATGCCTGTCGATACCTATTTTGGCTGTCTTGCATATTGAAACTACTGTTACAGATTATTTTAAGAATATTGGCTGGGTTGAAAATTTTGATGTTACTCATTGTGCCTATTATGAACTTGTTTTAGAATTTTATTCTACTTTTCAATTTCATCGGCACAGTCACATTTCGTTAGATACACCGGATGTTGTCAAATTCAGGTTATTAGGTACAATCCATAGCTTATCTCTTATTGAATTTAATATTGCCTTATCTTTCGTAACTGGAGAATATGCTATGTCTCCAGATTTTTAGAACAGTTTATGTACATTTCCTACTGATTTTAGGGTTGTCGAGGCCTTTGCTTTGCTAACTGATAATGTCGAATCTATGTATAGCCCAAAAAAATCAAAGAATTTATGGTTTCGCGACCCTACCTTATGTTACATACACCGTTATCTAGCTTACAATTTCTCAGGCTGTCTCGATGCTCCGGCCACCTTCTCAAAGACAGATTATTCTTTTTATGGTGTATGTATACCGGTCGTCTGATTAATTTGGGTTATTGGTCATTTCAATTTGAGAATGTTATCAAAGCTAAGAGCCCTCTAATTTTAGGTTCTCTTATTACACAGCTGTTGTTTTCTCTGCTTGGTTCTAACGCTCCTATTTTAGACTTACATGTTGCTTGTCAGGCCGATCCTTTAGATGCTTGATGCCTCGACTCAATGGGGCTACTTCTTGGCACTCCGTCATCCTTCCGCTTTGTCCCTCTTGGTGTTCATTCCACACCATCCAAACGAGTCTTTCGACAACGAAATCAAAATGACGCACTAGCACCCACTCAAGCCCAACCTCCTTCGATTGTTGAGCAATGCTTAGAGCGCATTGAGGCTCGACTTGACACTTTTGGCCAGAAACTAACCGAGCTCATTACCATCCTCTGCAATTGATAGTAGCTACACGGGGAGTTTTTCTAAACTTTTTACCTATTTATTTCTTTTGCGTCCACATTGAGGACAATGTGTTTTAAGTAGGGGGAGGTACTCTTCATATTACTGTCGTCTTTTGATGTGATTTGTATTTGCTGCTTGAGGCTCCATTTTGTCCATATTTTATTTTTTAATAATATTCTGTCACTTTTCATGCCTAAGAATTTGACCACAACTTGCCACTGTTTGACCTACATGCATGATTCTTGGCTACTGAGTTAGTTATGATTTTGCATGTTTGATTTTATCTCCACTGTTTTATTTTTATTAGGCTAAAAATAATTATGATTAATAAGTTAACTCTATCTTGCTTTTCGTAAAATTGATCAAGTTTAATGTAAAGTGGATACTTAATACAATTGCATGCCTAAATTATGTTCATGTCTATTAGGTGGTTACTAAAACTTATTTTCGGCACTTGATTATTTCTCTTAGGTCCTCCAAAATTAAAATTTCGTGTAAATTTTGTTTAATGACAATAAATGTTTCCAAGGTTATGAGTGCAGCTTAGAACGTGACTGACTGAGTAACCGTGATAGGGTGCTTGGGTTGTCATTCTACTTCACGTCAAAAGGTTGTGTGACGTGATAGGTAAAACTCCGCTAACCAAGGTTATGAGTGCGGCTCAGAACGTGACTGACTGAGTAACCATAGGGTGCTTGGGTTGTCATTCTACTTCGCATCAAAAGGTTGTGTGACGTGATAGGTAAAACTCCGCTAACGGAAAATAAATAATTTTGAGGAGTATGTTGGGCTGAGTAACCGTGGTAGGGTGCTTGGGTTGTCATCTCTCTTCGCGTCAAAAGGTTCAATATATTCCTAAGTAAATAAATAATAACAAAAATAAATAAATAAAGTGAGAAAAGAAAAGAAAAAAATAGTACTAATAAAATTGCAGTTGGAGACTAAAGGAGGAAATAAATAGAGTGTCTTGGTAGGTTTGGTAATTTACCTAAATAGCATGAAATAATTCAAGACGATTTTAATTTTTGTGTATATTAGAATACTTTTTCTTTTTACTTAAAGCAAGTTTAGAAATTCTCTTTATTTTTCATATGCATTTTTGACTAATTTTTATAAACCTTTGGAGTAGTATTTCTTTCGAGGCAAATTCTAATTTTCATGGTAGATTGGAACCATACTTGAGGGCAAGCATGGGCTAAGCAGGGGGAATTTGATAATACTCTAGAATAACATATTTTTATGTATTAATTATGTATTTATTCTGAGTATGATCCTGCTAATTTGAGCTATTTATGATATTTTATCTTATAGGGACTAAATTGGAGGAAAAGTGAAATTAAGGGCCAAAAGCATAAAATTAAAGATAAAATGGGTCAATGTGCGACATAGGGAAAAGTTGGTGCCAAAAGTGCAAGCATGGAGGACACAATGGTTGAAATGCCAAAAGAAGAGATTTTATTTTATTAGACTCTATTTTGATTATATTAAAATATTTAATATTAAGATAATTATTAGGGATTATTTAATTTTAGGATTTTATCTTTATTTATTTTCAATTAAATGTATTTATCTTTTGGGAGTTTAAGGAGGATTAGACTATCTCCCCTAGCATTATAAATAGGGGGTGAGGTGACTTAAAATGGATCATTTTTCTTTTTCTGAAAAATACTCTCTCCCCAAAAATCTTGTCTTTTGTTCTTTCTGTATTTCCTTTTAATAAAATCTCCATTTTTATTATATATTTATTTTCTTTTCCACCACAACCATGAGCCACTAAAACCCATCTAGCTAAAGGTTGTCAAAAATCCCCAAAAAGGGTTCTTGAGGTTTAGAATCCGTACTTAGCCTTTTCAACAGGGTATTCATCATTTCTCCGTATTACGGGGCTGACGCTTCCGTCCATGTCCCTTAAAAAGTGATCTTTTCAACGTGTGTAAGGAACGACCGCTTTGTATATTTTGAGAAGGTTGCACAGTCGGTTTGATAGCTTACAGCGTCAGAGGATAGCGAGCCCAAGAGACAAAATGGCGTGGGATTTGCCATTGAGAAACGTTGATCTAGCATAAGATGATCCCACAAGAGCAATTGTTGGCTAGAGTAAGGTTCCACTAAATCGGAGTCTAAATCCTTGGAGCTGGTGGTCGTAGGCGTCCTCTTCCAGTATAACTGGCTTATTCGGTTTGAGAAGGATCATCTAAAAGCCAAGGATTGAACCCAAGGCAGATCGAGGCAACTGGAGGCTGGAATCTCTCCATAAGAATTTACTTCTCAACTCTATTTCCTATTTTTAATTTTCGCAATTCCAATTCGACTTCTCAATTCTATTTTTATTTTATTTTCGTTTCGGATCAAAACTTTTAATTACATTATTTTATTTTTTCGATGAACGAGTTTTCTTTGGCACGATTACTTGAGATTTGAGAAACAAGCATTCATATAATCCAGTCCCTGAGAATTCGACCGTGCTTCCTTTTTATCGTTCTTTTTCATTATTTTGCAGTGAATAGGATATTTTTGGTGCTTTCAACGACGCATCAACAACTCCATTTGTTGGCTGCCCTCAAAGCTTGTTGCAAGTTTCCCAACCCATATAGTTCTTGATGTTTTTGAAGCTCCAATGAAGACATAAAAGATGTGTTTAGTTGAGTGAAAAAGTGGAGGAATGGGAGGAAAGAGCGGAAAGGTGAAAAGCAAATGAATTTGAGGTGTCTTTGATAGGGAAGAAAAGTGAGAGGAAATAAAATAGAATGCATGACCATTTTCTATCTTGAAAATAGTAAAGAAGTGTATATTAGTTTAAATTATGTATTTTTCAATTGTTTTCTTTTCTTTTCTTTCCATTATCCTTACCAAATACACCTAAAGAAAGAAAAATTATATTTTTCATCCTTTCAATTTTCTTTCTACTTTTATCAAACAAAGTCAAAATGTCCTCTTATTTGACCCTAGAAACTAACTTTTAGCCCACTAAACCAAAGCCTCTAAGTTTAACTCTCCATCTTTATTTCTATATTTGCTCTCCTCTTATATTCATCCAAGAGTTGCTATTCATAAAAGCTCTCAAATTGATTACACATCATTAATCTTATATTGACTTGAACATGACTCAACTCAAGTAGCTCACTTGCGACTTGATTGGATTTGTCTATCAATAATATTTCAAGATCAAATATCAAATCATTTGATAAGAGGTTAAAGTTTGGAGCAGAGGATTTAAAAAGTTCTTCAAATTTGAGAATTGATAGAATTGAAAGGAAATTAAGTTTTTTTTTTTAAGAAAGGAGAAAAGAATGAAAATTTTTACAACTAAAATTAAATTGAAATAAAAGGGTAAACATTGAGAGTTAAATTTTCTTCAAAATTAAAATCAAACTAATATAATATGTAAATATTTAAATGTTAAATTTATTATTATTTAAATTTTAAATTGATCGTTCAGTTACCCGAGTAATGAAAATTAAAAGAAGTAGACTAAAGAGGAATAAACGTGATTAATTAAATAATTATTTTTAATTGAGGTGATAAGTGATAATTTTGGTTACATTTTTTAATAAATAATTCTACTATCATCCAAGCAGCAGTTTAAATCTGCTACGTCAATACAGAACAATACTAAAAAAAAAAAAAGATTCACAATAGCAAAAATAGTTATTGAAAAATGCCCTTATTAAATACATTCGCAGACAATCTCATCCTTATAATTACATGAAGCAGTGATGTGCATTGTCCACCGCTCTAGAATAGATAATCAATGCCAAGTCACTTTCTAGTCTACTACTTCGGTCTAATTGTGTTTCAAACCAGAGTTGTAGAGTATTTTGGGCTTTGCATTAGCTAGCTCCAACCTTTGCTCACATTCCTGCTGCTGTACAACTATTTTTTTTAGCTGTAAAAGTTATTCCTCAACCTCCAACTTCAGATTTGAGATATGAAAATCCAAAACCTGAATCGCTATATCAGATTTAAAAAAATCTTTATCAGTAAAAAATATCTCTAATGAAGAAAATGGTAAAAAAAAAAATGAGGCTTAAATATCTTTACAAAAGAAAAACGGTAAAAAATATCACACATATTTAAGCAAGGGAGCAAGCTTGGGTTTTTTTTTTTTTTTGACCAAAACGAAACTAAATCGCCATCGGAAGAAGAAAACAAATTGAAAAAAAGGTAAAAGAAAGAAATCAAGACAGGACAGAAATGGAACATGCCACGAAATCAGTCCAGTTTCGGATTCACAACAACAACTAACTATTAAGATTTCACTTTCCCTTTCTGATTACTAAAGTGGAAAATTCTTTTCGATTCAATATTTGTTTTTGGTGAAGCACAATTCAATGGCTTCTTCGAGCTCCCTCGGGAGCTCAATTCCGGCTCCAGGTACACTTCAATTTCAGTATTCCCCCCTTTTTAATTACTATTGCTATTAATTTTCTTATAAACTGTTCTTTTGCTTTTTAAAAAAAAAAAAACAGAGGCCGTTCAAGTTCTCGTCTCATCACTCGCGGATGAATCTCCCATGGTGAGAGAAGCCTCCATGGCTTCTCTTAAAGATATCTCTCCTTTGTACGTTCTTTTTCTTTCTTTTTTTCTTTTTCTCAATAAAGTTTATATAGTTCACTTTCTTTTTTACTGTAATCTGAACTTCGATTACTAATTAGGAATCCTCTTCTGGTGCTGGACTGTTGCTCCGCTGTTTCTCGAGGCGGCCGTAGGGTAATAATTATCTTCTTCATTTTCCCTTGTCGTAGATTTAGAAATTTTGAATTGGAACTAAAATTTAAATTTTTTGGATACTTAATTGTAGAGATTTGGTAATATGGCTGGAGTTTTTCAAGTAATGGCATTCGGAGTCCGAGCTTTAGATAAAAACGACATTGATGCTTCTTATATTGGCAAGCTAGCCAAAATTGCTACCGCTGAGATTATCTCCTCCAAGGTATGTATATTTCTTGTTCCTTTTGTTGCGGTAGAGTTGATAGCATACATTTAGAACTAGAAAACATGTTCTCACGTCTCTGGAATTTGGCATGAATTAGGTTGCTATACCAGCTTTTTGCACAGTTTCTTAGTAAGGGGTTCAATTTTGGATTGACTCTTAGGCTTTTAAATCTGTTTCGTATAATGAGAGCAAAAATTCACGCATTGTTTGCTTGTTCTCATTGTTGAGTTAATGTTTGAATTAGTGGATGATCTTTCTAAGGGATTTTGTAGCTTCTTTTTTATATATCAAAATTACTTGGACCTTAATTTATTTCTGTTGCTTGCATGAAAGATTCACCATCTGGTGTCTCCTTGGGCACTAGGAAACTATAAATTTAGTGAGTATTGCCTGAAACTATAGCTCTCTTTGGTACGTTGCTTGGTGATCCAATTCTTACATGCTTTCTTGAGGCAATTTTTTTTCATGGATGAAAATTCGTTGTTTTCATGTTTTGCTCACTGTTATATAGGAAATCAATGCAGATTGGCAAAGGGCAGCAGCAAGTCTGCTTGTTGCAATAGGCTCACATCTGCCTGACCTTGTAAGTCTGTTGCTTGCAGTTAGTTCCCTTTTCTTTTACTTTTGCTACTTGATAACGACGGTCCTAGCATATTATTTACAAAAAAAAAAATATTTCAATTAAAATCCTTTCTAAAATAAGCCCTCGATTACTTGCAAGCGCATGAAATTGTTGTCAAGTAATATAAAACGGAAGGAATTCTGTTGAATGAAGTATTTCGAGAATCGAATCACACAAAGAGTTTGAGATTCAATATTTGTTTTTGTTGTCAAGTAATATCAGATAATGATATAAGAACTGAATACTACAAATTACGGTGCCTAGTCAATTCAATAAACAACTCAATTATTAACTCAGTTGACCATTTCCAAATTAACACCAACCGCTTTAAGAGTTTGAGATATTGGCTTCAAAACGACTAAAGAAGCTATGTCTAAAGAACAATTGAAATGGCAATTGAATTAACCAAAGATGTGAAGATGAATGGCAAGCTAATTGGCTAAGGCCTCCAAAATTAATTATTCTCAAGTGAAATCAAGGTTGAATCTAACTTCAGTTGGTCCTTGGATTCCTAAGCTAAGGTTCTCTTGATACTTTTAGACTCAATTCCTCACCAGACATTCCCATGACCGTAGTTCTTGCTTCTAAGCTGATTAACTCTAACTCTCTTGGTATTAGACTTTAACCAATTTAGTCACTCGAGGTAGCTCTTGCTTATTCCCTAGCCAAATTAAACTTAAAGTTTGTCAACTCTTAGATATATTGAGCCTAATTGATTAAGCACAATTCTAGATTAGATCAACCATTAAATCAAATGAATCACATCAATCCTTCATCCGAAGCACAATTAACGAGCCAATCTCACCAATTTAGCTCATCAACACAAGATCAAGAATGGAAAACATGATATAAAGCATTAAAACATGAGATCAAGTAGGAAAAGATAGATCAAAGTTAAGAAATGCTCAAATCCATGGATGCTATAACTCCTTCCATGGCAGTTCTTGATCTCCTCATACAAATGAAGAATCAATGCTCCAATCAATAGAAAAACTTAAAATCTACTAAAATTGAAGTGGATTAAAAAAGAAATTCAAAGTGTTTACAAATTCTAAAAGGAAATTTAAAGAACCAGAGAAAAGTTGAGAGAAAAATCCTAGATCTAAAATTTGAATTTAAACTAAAGAAAAGAAATGAGTTCTGCAAAATCTGATACAATTCAATTCAATTACAAGGCTATTTATTGGTGGAAATCAAGGCTGGGTGAAAGGACCAATATATAACCTCACTGAAAACCAAATCAATCAAGGAATGTCAATGGTCATTAGACTGTGTGTGGACGACACCCTTGTGTGTGGACTTTGAGCAGCCAATGTTGGCTCTTCTGCTGCTCCTTGCTCAGCATATGTGCTAGTTGCTTGGCTTGATGGTGTTCATGGCTTGTGGAAGCCATCTTCTCGCACTTGTTGAGGACAATGAGCTCCAAGAGCATGGTGTGTGCACGTTGATGTTGGAGTGTGAACTCCAAGTCACTTAGCCATTCTTGCGCATTTGTTTCCTTGATTGCTCTATGAATTCCACCTACAAAATGAACATTAAAGCTCACAAGTATCTTATTGAAATTATTAAAACACTAACTAAAGGCATTAAAATGAAATCACACAAAAGAACATTAAAAACATACTAAAATGACACTAAAAACACGCAAAATACATAGATTCTAAAATGAAAAAAAATACAAAATAACAATAAAATGACTCAAAATACTAAAGAAAAAGCCAGAATTAAGCACTAAAGTTAGTAAATTATAACTCTCTTTTGGACAGTTATCACTACTACTTTAGTTTTCTGAAATGTTCTCCTGTTTATGATGTTTATCTGAAGAGGTGGGGGGGACCATCTCAAGTTCTTACAGATTGGCAAAGAGATGCAGTTTATTTACTCCTCTTTTTCAATTTCTTCCTTAACCATCTCAAGTTAATCATAATCATGGTCTATACTGGTTTGGCAGATGATGGAAGAAATATTTCTCCATTTGTCAGGGCCAAGCTCAGCTTTGGCAGCTATGATTCAAATACTTGCAGACTTTGCTTCTGCTGATGGTAATAACTTACCTTTGTGGTTCTTTTTGCTTTTTTGAACTTAAATTATCTGTGGATTGTTGCAATTTCTTTGTGTAACAAATTTTTTTGTACTTTTCTTTGTTCAATTCAATCAAGCTTTGCAGTTCGCTCCGCGTTTGAAAGGCGTGCTTTCTCGAGTTTTGCCTATTCTTGGGAATGTTAGAGATGCCCAACGGCCAATATTTGCAAATGGTAATATAAGTGCTCTCTTTATTTATAGAAAATTAAGTTTTTTGGTAAAGAGCATGGAGTGACCTTGTTGATTTCTCTTGAAATCTTTTAATGTTTAATGTTCCAGTCTTTCCTGGTATCTTGATTTCATTTTCCTATAGTTCGTTATGTCTTTCAAATCTGATTGAAGTTCTCTTCTGTGTAGCTTGAACTTCATGACCTTCATGTACGTTTGAAATTTAATTAATTGTTTACCTATATAAAAATCTCTTCTCTCATATGAGATAGCTGGCAAAAGGAGTCGGTTCATTTGACACCTCTTTTTTTTTTTTTTTTCTGACGATGTTTATTAACTTATCTCACTTTATGTTGGTTTACCGCTTTCCATGTTTTCCTGGTTTGATGTTCAACCTTCTTTTTTTCATTTAACTTAGATGATTAATTTTGGATATATGTTTCACATGTCTTCTATTGATAACTGACTAACCCATGATGATATATTCTTCTTACAATTCTAGCTTTTAAGTGCTGGTGTCAAGCTGTCTGGCAATATAACGTTGATTTCCCTTCAAATTCCCTGATTGATGGTGATGTCATGTGAGTTTTAGTAATACAAATTTCATTGCTGCCATTCCTTATATAATTTTCTGATAATATAACACCTAAAAATAAATCTTTTATTTACCGCAGGTCATTTCTGAACTCTGCTTTTGAACTTTTGTTAAGAGTCTGGGCTGCTTCACGAGATCTTAAGGTTTGCTAAGTCTAGATATTTGTTTATACATTCATATACTAAAAACCTAAATTATAGATATTAATATGATATAATGTTATCATGTTCTTATTGTTGCTTCATTTTGGAAAAAACCTCCACATACTGGGTTATACTCCCTTGTTTTTTTCTTAATTCCTGTGTTCAACCAAGAGGAAAAAAGGAACAATTATAAATTATGCAAAGACTGCAAACTTCTTTAAGAAAATTACTTATGCATGAAAAATATATCAAACCTATCACTTATATGTGTTTTACTTTTGTTTGTTAATGATCTAAATGTTCTGTCAAGTTGCATCCTGTTTTTGGATATAAAGCAAGTCTGTTGCTGTTGACTATATTCTTATTTGAATTAGGTTCGAGTATCATCTGTGGAAGCATTAGGCCAAATGGTTGGTCTTATCACCCGCACGCAATTAAAGACAGCTTTACCAAGGGTTATCCCTACTATATTGGAGTTGTAAGATTCAAATTTAGTCTTTGGAGTTGCTTGTAGAGTTTTACTGTTTGCACAAATGATATTTACAACCAAACAAACTTCATATATTTTTAAACTTGGACATCAACATGGACTATAATGTCTTTTTCATTTAATCAGGTGTAAAAAGGATCAAGATATTGCACTTATTGCAACCTCTAGTCTCTATAATCTCCTAAATGTTTCCTTACTTTCGGAGACAGGCCCTCCTTTGCTTGAATTTGAGGTAAAGCCCTTATCACCCTTCTGTTATTGTTTACTTGTATTTGCTTACATTAATATTTTCTCATTGCTGTTAACATTTAATTACTGTTTTCTTATGCAAAAACTTTCAATGCTTTCAGTGTAACAACATAATTCTTCTTAGATATGGTTTAAGAACTTCAAGAATTATATCTTGTTGCTTCTTTTTTCTCCTAAAAGCAATGATTTGGCTTGGCAGAATCAATGGAGTGTCCTATATTTGGAAAAAATATTTAAACTATGCTGGAATATTTCTTTTTTCTCTCAGTGATGAATATAGATGCTAGCTAAAGAGAGGTTTATCCGTCTGTTACTATGAGGACTAGTCAGTCTTCTTCTTCTTCTTCCATTCTTTGACCTTTCTTGGATGTTACTCACCCTTTCAGCTGTTATTAAAAATAGCTTCTTCTTTTTTTATCAATATCAGAAGATGAAGTGTAATATTTATTTTTAAAATGGAAAAACTTTTGAAAGTGTTAAGTGGTGTGATCTAATATTGGTTTAATTTTGGTTTGGTGGCAAATTACTTTTAGATTGGATTCCATAACACTGTATGAGAGCTTATGTTATATTTTTGTTGCTTTTTCTCTCGGTTGTTGCCCTATTATATAGCCTCTATGATAAACACGTGGGTTTAATCACTGGTCTCAATTTTAGATTTTCCCTAATGCCTAAGATCAAAACAGGAGTGGATTATTAGTTGTTGTGTATCACTGATTTGTTGCCATTCCACTCTTTCCTTTTTTTCCCTTCTTCTGTTCCACTATTATTATTATTATTATTTTTGCATGTACCATATGGGCATTTTTCTCTTGAAGGATATTTTTATGTTGTCCTTGCAGGAGCTCACAATTATATTATCAACACTCCTCCCTGTCATCTGCATGGATAATGACGGCAAAGAGCACTCAGATTTTTCTGTGGGACTGAAGGTTATTAATCACTGCAAGGGCATCTTTTGCTGCTATTGATACTTATTACTTGAACACAACGAGTTTTATTTCTTCTGCTTGCTATTCCATTTCTTTTTCCACATCATAAGTTTTTATACTTTGTGTTGCAGACATACAATGAAGTACAGCGCTGCTTTTTGACTGTTGGCTCTATATACCCCGAGGATTTGTTTTCCTTTCTTCTGAATGTGAGTAAATAAATACTTCATTTTTGGTCCGGGAGGTTTGTATCATTGGGAAAGTGGCAATTCATATTGATACAGTATAAATGATTTTGCTGTTTTATTTCATTGTTTGTTCAGTTAAAAGATCTAGTTTGTTTTCTGAATTGTGGTAATAGCTAATTAATGTTTTGACGAATTTTTTTTTAACCAGAAATGTAGATTAAAGGAAGAGCCTTTAACTTTTGGTGCACTCTGTGTTTTGAAGCATCTTTTGCCCAGGTTTATTTCTTTCTTTTGTCTTATAGTTTTGTTTATTAGTTATGTTTCACAACTTACTCGCAATTCCATTAAGGTCATCTGAAGCTTGGCACAATAAGAGGCCATTGCTAGTGGATGCTGTGAAGTCCTTGCTAGATGAGCAAAGCTTAGGCATCCGAAAGGCTCTCTCCGAGGTATGTTGTTAGGTAGTTTTTTACCTTATCATTCTATCAATCAAAATATATGGTCTTAATCTTACTGTTTTTTATCCCGTTACTTTCATGGTAGTTGATTGTGGTGATGGCTTCACATTGTTACTTAGTTGGGCCAACTGCAGAGTTGTTTGTCGAATATCTTGTACGCCATTGTGCTTTATCAGAACAGGATAGAATTGATCTTGAAAGCTCCCAGGTAAACTGTGGGTCTAGCTGTACTCCCTACAGTAAAAAAATTGATGTTTTACTTTACAAATGTGACAATTAAGTGTGTCAAATGCTGATTGTTTTTGAAAAAAAAAAAAAAAGAAGATATACTGGATTTGAAGGAAAGACAATACATTAATGGCAATAAATTGAATGAACATCTTGTGAAGTGAAGTAAGCATGCCATCATAAACTATAGTTGTTGATCAGTCAAACGGTCAAATTTGAACATTAATTGACATATTTTACTTGGAAACATTATCAGGGATCATTTAAAGTGTGATAACGTACAAGTCATGGTATTATTTATCGTGTTATTGTTTTCTCAGGCAAAGGTAGGATTAATTTGTCCAACTGAATTAAGAGCAATATGTGAAAAAGGTCTTCTTCTTCTAACTATCACGATTCCTGAAATGGAGGTATAGAATTCCTTCTTCAACCGTTAAACATCTATTGACGGTTCTTATGAACAAAGTTAACTGCAAAAGTTCTTATGAGCAAAGATAACTGCAAAAAGTTATCTTTAATTGACATCTAGTCTTTATGCAGCATGTTCTTTGGCCTTTTCTATTGAAGATGATTATTCCTCGGGGTTATACTGGTGCAGTTGCCATGGTGAGATGCATCTTAAAAAATTTCAAGTCCTCAGACATTTTATTTTTCTTGCAGTACATGCTTTTGTGTCATTTTTTGCTTTACATTGACACTCTATTTTCTTGCACACCTTTGATGTTATTATGCACTGAATTTATTGATTTTAATGACTGGTTTTTGTTTATGCTGCTACTCAGGTATGCAGATGCATTGCAGAATTATGCAGACATAGATCTTCTTATAACAATAATATGCTTGATGACTGTAAAGATCGTAGTGATATTCCAAACCCTGCGGTAATTATGGTTATCCATATAATGTCTTATAAGATTGCTTTGTTCTCAAATATATGTGTTAAGCAAACTCCATTAACATTATGAAACTAAATCACTTCGAACCTATTTAAAATTCAGGAGCTGTTTGCACGTTTGGTGGTTCTTTTGCACAATCCTTTGGTGAGGGAGCAGCGGGCTACTCAGATTCTGACAGTAAGCATATATGATACTTGAATTAGCTTATATTACTTTTCGGACATTGACAAGTTGAAGCAATTTTAAAGATATGGAACTAATTGCTTATATTCAATTTGGAATATCAGCCTGTTGGATTGGAAGAGTTTTCTACTTGGAATAGGATTATTTAAAATTTTTATAAAATAGTTAAGCAAGCATTGAATTTCTCTTCTTTCATGTGGCCTCCAATTTTTTGTATCACTTGTAATGGCTGTGCTTTGAGCCATCTTTCTAGGAAAATATACATGAAAAGAATAGGAGTTGAACAACTTAAAGCTCAATGCATGTAAATCTAAATGGTGTTTTTTTCTGTGCGTGCGTGGTTGAATTGAAACTGTACAACTGGTGTTCAAATCAGAAGATTTGATTTTTATAGGTATAATGTGGCTAACGGATTAGCATTCTTAGACCAATAGTGGTTCTGTCTTCTTATTTTTAACTGTTTACAGGTCCTCTGTTATTTGGCACCTATGTTTCCAAGGAACATCAACTTGTTTTGGCAAGATGAGGTAGACCCTTATATAGGAGAAGAATTGAGTTAAAGTTTATGTTTGAGTTGAATTTTTATTCTTTTTACAAGAACCAAAATCATAACAGTGCATGTAATGTTTTAAAGGAATTAAAAAGGATGAAAGTATACATGTGTGAAAATTTTTCATATGTGCTACTGAGTAATTAAACTGTTAAAATTTTGACAACAACTAAAACTTAAAACACTTAAATAGGGTGACAGTTGCATTTATAGGTTTCTGGCTACATTGATGCTTATTTTATCATGAAAGCTTCTAAAAAGCTCTAAAATGTATCAGCATATTGTTCAGCCTATTAGATATATAAAGATTAAAAAAGAGTAATTATTTGAGTAAAAGCTCGGTCAGGAGTTAGATCAATGCTTTGTTGGTTCAAGTTCGTTCTGTATAGTTCTATTCCTTGTGTACTTATTGATGCCAGATGCATGTTTCCTAATTGAACAATGGCAAGCATGCTCTACTACTAATTGATTCTTATCTTCGGGAAGCTCTAGATTCCAAAAATGAAGGCATATGCTAGTGACCCAGAAGATCTAAAGCTGGATCCTTCCTATCAAGAGACCTGGGATGACATGATAATCAATGTAAGGTTTCCAACTAATAAATCATTCATGTATTTAGTCCTTGTATCAACCTCTATATTGCTTGGTCACATGAACATGTCCTGTAGAGAACTTTATTTTTGACATTGGGAAATGGAATTTTCTCTATATTCGGTCACATTCTTTTTCACATTTGAATGAGAAATGAAATTTTCTCTTGATTGCAATATAACAATTCCACAGCCGGGAGAACTATTAGTTCCTCCTGATGTGCTAAGTACCATTATAACTATCTCATTCTGCTTGTGTTGCAGTTTCTTGCAGAATCTTTGGATGTGATTCAAGACACTGATTGGGTGATTTCTCTGGGAAATGCTTTTACCAAGCAATATGTACTTTATACACCTGATGATGAACATTCAGCATTCCTTCACCGGTATTGGTTTGAATTTTTCTTTCTTGAATCACAAAAATTGAGGGAGAGAAGAGAAGGTACAGATGAAAAGTAGAATAGAGGAATGGAGAGGGTAATATTATATAGTGTTTGGGGTTCCTTAACAAGAAGAAACAACGGAAAGGAAGGGGTATATTATATTGTTTGCTTAGAGGAAGGAAATGATTTGTTATAGTTTTATGAGTATGCCGCTTTAAGTAAATAAAAAAAATCGCTTGTTAAATTTTAATGCTTCTGAAAGGTGTACATTATTTCCTATAGACACGCATACTTTTGGATTTTGAGTGTGTGCTTACATTTTAGCTTAACTTTTGCATTCAGAGTTATAATTTTCCTTACTCTAGCAGACACGGAAGAAAATTATAGAACTGAGATGATTTCCAGGAAATTGTTTGTTAACATACATATGTATGAGATATGAGCATTGTAGGTGAATGAACTCTGGTTTTAATCGAGACTTGGCCACCTCTCTTCAGCACATTCTAGGATTGAAATATGCAACAGGAAACTTGCAACAGCCTGAGCCAGGGTTTTTTGCTATGTAGTGTTTCTTATTCAGGAGTGAAATCTCCTTTCATTATTGACTCACTGAGCCTGTCATCTCATCAACCAAAACTATTTTGTAAGGCAATTTGAAGTGTTAGTTTTGTTTGCAATTGCTAGAAGCATCGTTTTGAAGTTACTGACAGTTCCCTGGAATTAAGTCTACTATCTACTAATTTGATTCACTGTACTTGTCATGAGCTTTATATTTCTCTTTCCTCTTACTAAAGTTCCAGCAATTTCAATAACTAGCAACTAACAATGACCTTCCACTTAAAATATTGCTAGCATCTGATGTTGAGTTTCTGAGGTAATTCATTTTGTATGGATTCCCCGAAGTTCACATCCTTTCTCCTTTGTAGAAGCAAAGGCCAGGCGAAATCGGAACCCTCTGATTTTCTTTCTTTTCTTTTTGCAATCTGTGTTGCAGATGCCTTGGTATTCTTCTTCAGAAAGTTAATGATAGGGCTTATGTTCGTGGAAAGATCGACTGGATGTACAAGCAAGCTAACATTACTATTCCCACCAACCGGCTTGGTTTAGCAAAAGCCATTGGATTGGTAGACTTGAGGCTTTTTCTTTTCTTTTATTATTATTTTTTGCATGTCTATTGTTTTAATTTTTGTGCTTTCAGGTTGCAGCATCCCACTTGGATACGGTGTTGGATAAGCTGAAAAACATTCTAGATAATGTTGGTCAAAGCATATTCCAAAGGTTTGGTGCTTACATCCACCTTCCATTTGCAGCACTATTTTGTGATATTTGGCTTATATGTAGATTCTAACACTTCATGCACTTTCTCTTTAAACTTTGGCTTTGCTTATATTATTTGTTTACCTTATATGTAATCCTTTGCATGTTCTGAAACTGAATTTGTAAGTTTTAAGGTTGTGTGCATTCTAAAAGACTTAGTTCTGAAGTCTGAGGCTTACTTACTGCAGGTTTTTATCATTATTCTCTGAAAGTTATAGAACAGAAGAATCTGATGATGTACATGCTGCTTTAGCTCTGATGTATGGATATGCTGCAAGATATGCTCCCTCAATGGTTATTGAGGCTAGAATAGATGCCCTTGTTGTAAGGAATCTTAACTTTTGGCCTCCTTATAATTCTCTGAATTCTGTATTTATAAATGTTCATCACTTTTAGATGCTTAGCCTCCTTTATCAATTAAGCACTAACTCATTCGTATTTTATAGCTTTCAAGCTGCATGCTTGAAAACCATTAATATATGGTGGGTACTGGATTCATCCCATCGCATGTGTTGCTCCCTGATACATATCCCAATTTGTGACTAAATTGTTATTTTCATTGTGTTATACCTATCTGCATTATAGATTGTTGAATTTGTATTATGCCCATTAGAAATTACAACTCTTTTCTTTGTGCTTCCTGTGCCATCATTTTATATGATATTTAAGGTGATTAATAGGTCTCATCCTTGCAGGGGACAAACATGCTTTCAAAGCTGCTTCATGTACGTCACCCTACAGCAAAGCAGGCTGTTATTACAGCTATTGATTTACTAGGTTTGTTGAAATAATATTTTACTAGCGAGTTCAAAACCTGGAGTAAATTGGTGTCCATAAGATTTTAGGTTGCGTAGGGCTTGAACCGTATAATAGCAATGTACTTCAATTAGAGGTAGAAGGAAGGTCCTAAGAGCTTGTTTTCAATACTTTTTCTTGATGATTCATGAGGAAATAGAGGTTGGGAAGATGTCATGTATTGATTACTGCTGGTTGGATGAATTGGAGATATAAAACTGCTAGGAAATATATTCACCTGTCATACTTAATATGTTGATAAGAAATTAGTTGTTCTGATATTAAAATTTCTAATGTTGATATAACCCACTGTTCATGCAGGTCGTGCTGTCATTAATGCTGCCGAAAATGGTGCACCATTCCCACTGAAAAGAAGAGACCAGTTGCTTGACTATATTTTAACTTTAATGGGTCGAGATGAAAGTGATGATTTTGCTGATTCCAGTCTTGAACTTCTGCGCACCCAGGTATTTTTATTGCTCTAATGGCTGCAGTATGATGCAGTTGTATTTGTTGCCTATTACCTCAACTGATATTGTGATGAGTCATATTTATTGTCTATTTTCTCAACCGATTTTGTGATGAGTTGTATTTATTATCTCTTTTCTGCTTATGGATTCTTCTCTAGGCTCTTGCTTTGAATGCCTGTACCACCTTGGTTTCAGTGGAGCCAAAGTTGACTATTGAAACAAGAAATCGTGTTATGAAGGTATATCTTTTCAGTTTTTGTTAATCTCAGTAGCAATGTAAATGTTGTTCCATGGTTTTTCTTACTTGGAGCCATGAATATGTCTGAAAATATTTACACAGGCTACTTTGGGGTTCTTTGCTTTGCCAAATGATCCAATTGATGTTATCAATCCGCTTATTGATAACCTTATCACTCTCCTATGTGCCATTCTTCTCACAAGGTATTATGGAAATATGGTTTTGACTTTTTTTTTCTTGTATTAGTTGTGTAAGATTTATTATGTAGTTGGAGAATATTTCTTTGATTTATGAAATCCTAATTGATTGCTAGAACTTAATCAAGTCATGTTGGTTGTGTAGATGGTATTGGCTCTCCTAGACTACTTAAATAATGTGACACTATATATATAAAACATGGGAAAAAAATACCATAAGCATACAGGTGGTGCTTCTACTGATGTTCTAAATGAACCCTTTGTGTTTCTATTGTGGCTTGGTGATGACCTGAAGTGTAAAATCACTGATTATATGTTTCCATTGAGTTTTAATTGCTTATATCTGGAAACTCGCTTTTTTGTTCACACTAGAAACCTGAGGTGTAATTATTGCAGCAGATTATTACATGTGTATTAAGTTCCATTTCCGATGAAAGGATATCAAATTTTCCTTTGAAAGATTAAAATTTTCTTTAGGTAACCATGGGCTTTGAATGGTTAAGAAACTATTTGTTCTGTGACCCTAATCCTATGATCGTGTACTTTGAATGTATGTTTATCTCCAGTTATAGAGATTAATCATGTCAGTGGGGTTTGTTTTATTCCTTGCCTCAATAATGCATGTAGGGGGGCCTCCAAGGGTAGATGGAGAACAGGCCCCTGCACATATCTGAGACATGAAAGAAAAGCCTTATTAACCCTGTAATAGCTTAGCTACTTTGCTAACTTGTTCCACTATTTAGAACTTCCTGCTGGTTACCACCTATGTTTGACTGCAATATCAAAAGCTATTGGGTTGGTGATGATGTTAGGAACTGAGTCCATCTGCTAAAATCTTAATTTAATCCTTGTTTACAAATTTTCTACTTCTTTGTATGTATGAATTGATTTATGATTCACGGCTGTGCTAACTGGAAATCTGTGAAACAATTAGTGGAGAGGATGGAAGAAGCCGAGCCGAGCAGCTATTGCACATATTAAGACAAATTGATCAATATGTTTCATCACATGTGGATTATCAAAGAAGAAGAGGTTGTCTTGCTGTATATGAGATGCTTGTCAAGTTCCGAATGCTCTGTGTTAGTGGCTATTGTGCATTAGGCTGTCGTGGGAGTTGCACACACAGCAAACAAATTGATCGTACTCTGCATGGAAACTTTTCCAACTTACCATGTAAGTAGTCTGCCTTGATATTTTGCAAATCTTTCATGCCTCTTGCTAATCTTGTTAAGTTCTTCTCTTTAACTTCTAGCGGCATTTGTATCTCCGAGTCGTGAAGCTCTGTCTTTGGGAGATAGAGTCATAATGTATCTTCCACGCTGTGCAGATACTGATTCTGAAGTTAGAAAACTTTCCGCTCAGGTATTAAATTTTTATAGGGAAAGAATTGGTATAATTTAAATATGAAGTTTTTTTCTTGTTTTTGGAATTGTCATTTAAATATGAAGTTTCCAGTCCCAGTAAAATTATTTATTTTTTAACCTGTATATGACATGTTAGCATTTAATTTCTACAGAAAAATGAGAAGGATTTAATACTTTTTTTTCTCTGACTAGATTCTTGATCAACTGTTCAGCATCTCTCTTTCACTTCCAAAGCCTCTTGGTTCTAGTGTTGGTGGTGATATTGAGTTATGCTATGGTGCTTTATCTTCCCTTGAGGACGTAATAGCCATCTTGAGAAGTGTATGCTTATTCTGAGCAACTATGTCCCTATTTAAAATTTTGTTCGTCTTATCTTTCACCTTGAGCATACAGAAAGTTGAACCTATGACACTATAATTTTAATTTTGTATGTGTTTTCAGGATTCTTCAATTGATCCCTCAGAGGTTTTTAACAGAATTGTCGCTTCTGTCTGTATTCTTTTGACAAAGGATGAGGTGAGATTTATCTTTTTGTTTGCTTGTCTCAAACATAAATGCTTTCAAACTAAACAGAAGTAGTTGTTCTTGATTATTACTTGCAGCTTGTAGACACCCTGCATGGTTGCATGCCAGCAATTTGCAACAGGATCAAGCAGTCAGCTGAAGGGGCCATTCTAGCGGTTATAGAGTTTGTGACAAAGAGAGGGGCTGAGCTGAGTGAAGCTAATATCTCAAGGTTTTTTGCTTTTATCAAACAAGAAAATGCACCTTTAATTAGCTCATTAATTGTATACTCTTATAATAGAGGGGGAGTAATTGTCTTTTGAAGTATGGTTGATCAAGTCTCTCTGCAGGACTGCTCAATCTTTGCTGTCAGCTGCAGGGCATGTTACTGAGAAGCAATTACGTTTAGAAAGCTGTATCCGTTTAACATTGATAGAAATAGACTTTTCTATTAGAAATTACACTAACATTTATACACATGGTGAGCCTAACTTTGAAACTCTAAACTAGAAACAACTGATTCTAGGATGCTGTCCTTTAAAGTTAGGGTATAAAATATCTACAGGATTATATAAAATATTATTCTACTGAATATTCCTAACTAGGAAACTGTAATCTGACAAACATTACTAGCCTCGCTGATGTTAATTCTCCTGTTTGATCATTGTTGTTGCCTGCAGAATCAACTGAGTTTCTTTTTATTTTTTTCTGGTGACACTGTGTATCCTTAAGTACCTTTAGATATCCTCTCTATCTGAGAACACAAATGAAAAAGTTGTTTTCAATGAAGTGTTGACTGCTGCTGCAAGGGATATTGTAACGAAAGATATATCTAGGCTACGTGGTGGCTGGTCAATGCAAGATACATTCCATGTGAGTCCCCCTTTAGTAAATTATTCCTGTATTACCTGGATTTCTCCTAGAAATGGACAACATATGTTCTAGGTTGTGTTCTGGTGTTGTGATTAGCAAGTAGGCTAACTTGGGTATGTATAAGGACTTTTGAATGCAATGGCAGTTCTTTGCTAGATTGACACACCAGTAGTTCTTTAGTTTCCTAATCCTCTTTAAATTGCGGATTTCTGTAGAAGTTATGGTTCAACATGGTTCATTTTGTTTCTGACTGGAAAGTCAATAATTGGCTTGCTGACAAGATAGTCTCCTGTTCATCGAATTCTTGCTTTCAGATTTATGAATGATAAGTTTTTAGGTGCTCTTTAAAAAAAAAAAGAACATACTCTATGAAGAATGAAGTTACTGGTCCATCACCAACATTTCCATTTTGTTCCTTTTCAATCAATTGATTGAGTATCAAATGTGCAAATCTACATTTTACTATTATATATTATCATGCTTTACTTTTGTTCCTTTTCCTTTTGCCTTATTTATTGACGGCTATCATTTTATTCCTTCCGTTTTTGACTTTTTCTTAATTTGATTAGGCATTTTCACAACATATAGTGCTGTCAGTTCTGTTCCTGGAGCATCTGATCTCTGTACTTAATCAGACTCGTGTCACTAAAAGTGATCCAGGAAAAGGAGAAAACTCTATTCTTTCTGAAACTCAGTTAGCAGATGAAATTCTGCAAGCTGCTATTTTTGCTCTCACCGCCTTCTTCAGGTATGTTGATCAATTGTACTCATTGGAATTTATCTTACTTTTATGGTCTCCTGAGTTTTTTGATGTTCCATCTTGATTACAGGGGTGGCGGTAAAGTTGGAAAGAGAGCTGTTGAACAGAGGTACTCTTCAGTTCTTGCTGCACTTATACTGCAATTTGGAAAGTGTCATGGTCTAGCTAATTCTGGTCAACATGAGCCACTACGGTAAGACTCCTATATATTTATATACATATTATTTTTGACAAATGTATCTGTCAGCTGGAATCTGTTGTTCTGTTAAAAAATAAATAAAAGAGATCATTTTCATTCTCTACTGCAGTGCACTTTTAACTGCATTTCAGGCCTTCTGTGAATGTGTTGGAGACCTTGAAATGGGGAAGGTAAAAACTTTTGGATAATACTAGTATCTGATACTGTTTGAACAATGCAAAAGATTTCACTTATTAGTACAAAGTTACAACAAAACTAAATACTGTCTTCAGATTTTGGCTAGAGATAGTGAGCAAAATGAAAAGGAAAAGTGGATTAATCTTATTGGAGATTTAGCTGGCTGCGTTTCTATGAAGAGACCAAAAGAGGTAATACTGTCCAATTGATATTTTCTCTTTACGACACTCTTGTTGACTGATCCTATTGGAATACTGAAAGAAAAATATTTGCCAACATTGTAACCAACTCTACAGGTTGAGAATCTATGTAAGATTTTCACGAAATCATTGAATCTTCAAGAGAACTTTCAACGGGAAGCTGCTGCTGCTGCATTATCAGAGTTTGTTTGCTACAGGTATGAATGTTTGATCTATCATTGAAAGTTATTGCTATTTTGTACTTGTTTTCCTTTTTTTTTTTTCTTTTCTTAATTGTTATTGCTGTCATAATCATGCCTGGCATCATTATTGTCATTACTTGAAAGAATTGTTATGTGCTAATTTCAATAATGCAGTAGCGGGTTCAGCTCCACATTGGAGGAGATGGTGGACGTGTTGTGCAGACATGTCTCTGATGAATCTCCAACAGTTAGATGCCTTTGTCTACGAGGATTGGTGAAGGTATAGGATAGGATACTCATGTGATTGATTTTAAGTTTGCTATTTAGTAACAAATTGCAGTTACTCACATTGACTTCTTTCTTGATTTCTGTTGCCACTTGAACGTTTGTCCGGTTGTATTATTTCACTTTATATATGTCCTTTGAAGGTACGAGTTTTTGTGTCTATGGCAGATACCATCTGTTCATATCTATCAGCATACAACTCAAGTTCTTGGTGTAATATTAGCATTGCTTGATGATTTGGATGAATCAGTGCAACTAACTGCTGTTTCATGCTTACTGATGGTAATTTGTCCATTCTTTCTTCTTATGGTGTGTGACTCGCTTTTTGTATGTTTTTGTACTAGATAATATGTAATCTTTCAATTTGCCTCTTATACTCCATTATGTATTATTATTTGAACTTCTAACTTTTTGTAGATTCTTGAGACATCCCCCAAAGATGCTGTTGAACCTATTTTACTTAATTTGTCTGTTCGGCTTCGCAATCTACAGGTGCATTCCCTTGCGTTTACTATATTTTATTATGGCCAAGTTAATTAGACATTAGATTTTTGAATCACTTTAGGACAGGCAACATAATTTACCTTGCTTAGTTATGTGTTAGAGGAGTTTGGGGTAATGCAACAACCCTTCCATATTTATTACAAATACAATTGTATGTTACCGATCTGATTTAACCTGAAACTAATGCAACAACCCTTCCATATTTGGTGTTTGTATCTTTTCCCTTCTCATGTGCCACTACCCTTGCACGCTGGATGGAGAAGATGTTGATGTTGTTTTTGTTTTCAAAATCTTTCATGGACCCTTAAATTTCTAGGGTTCGATTTGATGGGCAAGTTTATAAGAATTAATGATTAATCCATGATTTCCAAGATTTGACATTGATGACAAATGCAAATGGGATGTCATTATTCTTCTATTAGATCAAGACTCAAGAGTGCTTAAAGATACACCTGGATTTGCTTGGATATCATACATTATTAGGAAGAAATTATATATCTGTTGGAATTCCTAGGATTAAGGACAGAAAACTTACCTTATTACTAGGAGTTCCCTTGTAAATAGAAACTAATCTCAGTTACTAATTCTTAGGAAGTTACTGTCTTTTAGGGATTGTTTCCTTGATTGTGTTAATTCCTCTATTTATAACTGTAAGCTAATTAGCAGAAATAAAGTACCTATCTTTTCTCTAAATTTTTCATGGTATCAGAGCTCTAGGATTCATTCGATCCTGCTCATTCATCTCTAAACTCCCTTCCTAAAAATCCCTTCGGTTTAGTTTTCCTCCCATGGGTGATGTTAATGAAACTCTGTCTGAAACTGAGACTTCACAAATAACTCAGAATGTCAATCAGGGAATCACTCAAAGTGAACTTAATTCCTCACTTGTAATCACCAGTCATCGACTAGATGGAAAGAACTTCTTGCAATGGTCTCAATCGGTCCTTATGGTGATTCGTGGTCGTGGCAAATTAGGGTACATCAATGGAGAAATTCCACGACCAACCACAGTTGACCCTACTTATGCCACTTGGGAACTCAACAACTCAATTGTAATGGCTTGGCTAATTAATTCGATGGAAGGCCATATAAGCCGCACCTATCTCCTTTTCAAAACTGCAAACATATTTGGGATGCAGTCCAAGAAAACTACTCGGATCTTGGAAACGCCCCAAGTATTTGAGATCAAGCTTAAGTTAAAAGGACATCCGACAAGGAATACTCGAAGTAACTCACTACTACAACAATCTGAAAATTTTGTGGCAGGAACTGGATATTTACTATGAGGCAGATTGGGGTGAAGGCTTAGAACACACCAAGTTTATGACTCATCTCAACAATGAGCGTCTTTATGAGTTTCTAGTAGGATTGAACCGTGAGTTAGATGAGGTCCGTGGTCGAATTCTTGGCAGATCACCTCTCCCAACCATTGGTGAAGCATTTGCAGAAGTTAGAAGAGAAGAAAAGCGCCGTCTTGTCATGATGGGAGATTCAAAGGAACCTAAACCTGTGACACCTCTTGGCAATCGGCCTATTGAGACCTCTGCCCTCATCTCTAGAGGTCCACAGCCACAAAAACCACGTGCTGGAAATGATTCTGGATCAACTAGACCATGGTGTAACCACTGCAACCGTGTTGGTCATACAAAGAAAAGTGCTTCAAACTCCATGGCTATCCTGAAAAAAAACAGAAGGATAAGAAGGCTGCCCTGTTATCCTCCACTGCTGCAGATGGTGTTCTCGATGTTCGCTTACCATAACCCAACTTGAGACTCCATAAGGTACTTGGTACTTCCACTGCTCATGGATCTCTAGCCACTCAAGGCCCTCAACATTGCCTTTGAATCTAATAGTCAATCCTCTTGGATACTCGATTCGGGTGCCTCTGATCACATGACAAGTAACTCCACTTTGTTTCACACCTACACTGCTTGTCATAACAAGTCCCGAATCCGCATAGCTGACGGTTCTTACTCACCTGTGGCTGGAGTAGGAGAAGTACAAATAACAAAGAATTTTTCTCTCGATAAAGTCCTACATGTCCCAAACTTGTCCTATAATTTACTTTCAATCAGTAAACTTACTAAGGATGAAAAAGTTCTTGCTGAATTTTTGCAATTGGTTGTGTGATCTGAGAAGTAAATCGGGAGGATGATTGGCCTGTTAAAGTTGATGATGGACTATATGTTTGGAATAAAGACAGTACACAAGGGCGATTGGCTCTATCCACTTCAAAAGAGGACATGATTATGTTATGGCACCGTAGGTTAGGGCATCCAAATCTTTTGTATTTGAAAAAACATCTTCCGCTGTTATTTCGAAATAAAAGTATTAATTCCTTGAAGTGTGAAATTTGCCAATTATCCAAACATACCCGTGTGCCATACCCATTAAAACCATATATCCAGTCCCAACCATTTTCATTAATCCACAGTGACCTATGGGGAGCCAGTCGAGTGAAAAATATTACGGGGGTTAGGTGGTTTATAACATTCATTGATGATCACACTAGGGTCTGTTGGGTCTATCTCCTCAAAGAAAAATCTGAAACTCCCAAAGTATTCCAAAATTTTCACTCAATGGTTTGAACCCAGTTCAACTCTACCATACATACTCTCCACACTGACAATGGGAGAGAATACTTTAACTCTATCCTAAGCCCATACCTTTCTGACCAAGGCATCATACACCAAAGATCTTGTCTTGACACTCCTCAACAAAACGAGATCTCCGAGAGAAAAAATCGACATCTTCTTGCCATGGCTCGAGCCATAATGTTCACCATGAATGTTCCAAAATGCTTGTGGGGAGAGGTTGTTCTCACTGCCTGCTATCTCATAAATCGAATGCCATTAAAGGTCCTCAATTTTCAAACACCTCTAAATACCCTTCTAAAGGCCTTTCCTCTATTTCGTGTTCCTAATCTTCCAGCCAAAATATTCGGTTGCAAAGCTTTTGTCCATAACCATCAACCAAATCAATCCAAACTTGATCCTCGAGCCCACACCTGCATCTTCATTGGATATTCCCCCACACAAAAAGGCTATAAGTGTTACTCACCAACCTTGCACCGAATGTTTCTCTCGGGATGTTACCTTCTTTGAAAATGAACCATACTTTGCAGCATCTCATCTTCAGGGGGAGACTTTCAATGAAGATGAGACCCTTAATATTCTTCTCATTATACCTCATGATCCTACCACTACTATCACAAAAAAGCCTAACAACCAAGTTGCTATCCCAGATTTAGATACTGTTTCCCCTGTGCAGCAAGAAGTTAGCACGATCCTTCTCAATAACAATACCACCACCGAAGTGCAACAGCCCCCTGATCAAGGAAAACAGCAAAAACAGGTTCCTGAAATACAGGTTTACTCCCGACGGAATCGCTCTCCTGAAACTGATACAGCAGTGACAATTGCATCTCCAACCGAAGATTGTTCTGAAACAGAAGTCTTACCTCCGTCACCATCCATCTATCTTCCAATTGCAGTGAGAAAGGGCACAAGGAGCTGCACTCAACACCCTATTTGTTTGTATCATATGGAAATTTATCTAAGTCTTACAAAGCTTTTGTGACTAATGTTGATTCTGTAAAAACTCCAAAAAATATAGAAGAGGCGCTTGAATTAGCTGAGTGGAGACAAGCTGTGATGAAAGAAATGAAGGCCCTCAAAAACAATGAAACATGGGAAGTCTCGGATCTACCTAAAGGAAAAAACATAGTAGGATGCAAATGGATCTTCATTACGAAATTTAAACCCGATGGCCATATTGACTGATAGAAGGCTCGACTTGTGGCTAAGGGCTTCACCCAAACTTATGGTCTTGACTACGACGAGACATTTGCACCGGTTGCCAAGCTAAACACCATTCGAGTCCTCCTATCTCTTGCTGCCAACCTTGATTGGCACTTGACTCAATTGGATGTAAAAAATGCTTTCCTCAACGAGGAATTAAATGAGAGGTGTACATGGATTTCCCACCCGGGTTTGAAGAAAACAAGGGCCAAGTATGTAAGTTGAAGAAGTCCTTGTATGGGCTGAAACAATCTCCACGAACGTAGTTCAACCGATTTGCAAAAGCTATGACTAGCAGAAATTACATTCAAGAACAGGCAGACCACACCATGTTCTACAAACACTCGGAAAAGGGAAAATGCTGCATCCTCATTGTTTATGTGGACGATATAATATTAACAGGAGATGACTCAAGCTAAATTGTGAGGTTGAAAGAATTTCTTGGTACAGAGTTCGAACTTAAAGACTTGGGGAATGTTAAATACTTTCTTGATCTATTGTCAGAAGTGGGTTTGATGGGCTGCAAACCAGCCGAAACCCCTATGGAATTTAATCTTAAATTGGGAACTGATGAGGATGGAGAAGAAATTGACAGGGGGAGATATCAACGACTAGTAGAAAGACTCATCTACCTATCTCACACCTGTCCAGACATAGCCTTCAGTGTGAGTGTTATCAGTCAGTACATGCATGCCCCGAGGGAGAAGCACTTGGAAGCTGCATATCTAATATTAAGGTATCTAAAAGGAACTCCTGGTAAAGGCCTGCATTTCAAGAAAACTGCCAACCAGAATGTGGAAATCTACACTGATGCAGACTGGGCAGGTTCTATTAACGATAGACGCTCCACAAGTGGCTATTGTAGTTATGTTTGGGGTAACCTCGTGACGTGGAGTAAAAATAGTCTGTTGTAGTACGCAGCAGTGCAGAGGCAGAGTATCGAGCACAAGCTCATGGTATATGCGAAGGAGTTTGGATACAAAGACTTATGGGGGAACTAAAAGTGCCTTACACCAGGCCTATGAAGATGTACTGTGACAACCAGGCAGCTGTCAGCATAGCACATAATCCTGTGCATCACGATCGCACCAAACATGTGGAAATAGATCGCCACTTTATAAAAGAAAAAATACACTCAGGAGAAATGTGCACCACCTAGCTACCTACTAGACAACAAGTTGCAGACGTGTTAACTAAAAGTTTGAACAGAAACATGTTTGAGGAACTTATTGGCAAGCTGGGTTTGATAAACATCTACACTCCAGCTTGAGGGGGAGTGTTGGAATTCCTAAGATTAAGGACAGAAAACTTACCTTATTACTAGGAGTTCCCTTGTAAATAGAAACTCATCTCAGTTACTGATTCTTAGGAAGTTACTGTTTTTTAGTGATTGTTTCCTTGATTGTGTTAATTCCTCTCTTTATAACTGTAAGCTAATTAGCAGAAATAAAGTACCTATCTTTTCTCTAAATTTTTCAATATCCATATTATTACAACATACAGGTCTACTTATTCTATGAATACATGGAAAATCCAAACTAGACCTAATCAAGAACAGTCTAGTCCCATAAGCCTGGACGTTTTCCTGTTTTTGACACTTATTAGGCCTTGTTAAACGAGGGCTGGTTCATAGATGTTGAATTTGTGGCTGTGCCCCGTCTGTCCCGGTCCAGAAATATATTAGTATTTTAGATTATTTATTCCCTTGTTTGTTTATTTGTTTTTAATTTCAAAAGCAAATAACTTGAAAATGTTAAGTGGAGTTTTGAGTGGTTTTGTAAATTCTTGTTACTAAGACTGATCTTGAAGAATTTTGTTCCCAGTGGTTGTCCAGCATGCCTGCATGGACAATTCTCTTAGGTTTAGGTCCACAAATGGAAATCAAAGAAAGTTATTTCTGTACATGACAAAAGTTTACACAAACTTTGAAAGGTACATAATGAGGTTCAAACTCGACTACCTATCCAGTGAAACTAAACTTTGAAGCCCACTTGGATAGACTGGATATCATATCTCCTTTGATAAAGGCTTGTATAGTCTTAATTGTTGTAACTTGATTGCTAAGGGTTTTGATATCCTAAGATAAGATGCCCTTGTTGTAGAATTTTTATTTATGTCTGATTATTGGTTATTCTTGATGTCTTTGTTCTTGCATATTTGGTTAATGATGGCCAATGCCTTTTTTCTTATACAGATATCCATGAATGTAAAGATGCGGGCTGATGCCTTTGCAGCATTTGGAGCACTTAGCAACTATGGAATTGGGGCACATAAAGATGCTTTTCTTGAGCAGGTAGTTGACTTATCAGAGGTCACAGAACAACATAATACCTTTTCTAGAAGAAAAAGGTCTTGTCTTTCTTTATCTACTCAGTGTGTCGCCATCATCAGAGATTATATTACTGTTCCAATGTCAGTACAAGACCATGCTGAGTAAAGTAACCTAATCTTATCAGTCCAACCATCTGACTCAATAAATGCTTTTTATTCTAATTACTACACGTCAAAAGGATCCTTCCGTGTTACATGTTCATGTTATGCTTTTATTTTGATTACCTACTTCATTTGATACGTTGAACATGAAGTAGAAAATTAATGAGTTTTTTCACCATTTAACATCTCATCAAACTAATCCTTCCAGATTCATGCTACACTCCCACGCTTGATCCTCCACCTACATGATGATGACCTTGCAGTTAGACATGCCTGCCGTGTAAGTGATTACCTATCAATGCTCCTTTGTGCATGAAACTTATTAAGAATGCTTCTTTCCAATTGATATATTTTCTTTTTATTTATCTACTTTTTAAAATAGAACACCCTGAAGCGGTTTGCCCCTTTAATGGAGATAGAAGGGTTGCTGGCTTTATTCGATTCACATAGGATTAACTCTGACCATCGGTATGCAATCATGAAGCTTGAAATAAAGTAACATATAGCTTTCTTATTTCCTTATTGTGAAATATATCTTGCCTCCTTTCAGAAGTGCTTACGAGGACTTTGTAAGAGATTTTACAAGGCAGTTTGTGCAGCGTCTTTCTTCCAGAGTTGATACTTTCATGGCATCAACCATACAGGTTTGCACTATGCTTGATAGAATTAAGTTTCTTTAACGGCTACCATGCAATTAAGTTTTTCTTGAAAGTCTTGCAATCTAAATTGGTGGCTATATGATTTTCCCTTGACTAACATTGGTTGCTGGCTTATGTGCATGCTTTTAGCCAAATGGGATATAAATCATGGAAACTGGAAAATACTAACATAGTTCTTGGTAATGCAGGCTTTGAATGCGCCATGGCCAATAATCCAAGCAAATGCTATTTATGTTTCCAGCAGCATACTCTCACTTTCGGATGATCCGAACATTTTGGCTCTTTACCATGCACAGGTTATATTATGAAATATTCCTGCCATTAAATTATTACTGTCATTACAGTTCTAGGGAACACATGCTTAAAAAATGTTTATTGTGATTTAGGTGTTTGGAATGTTGGTTGTCAAGATGAGTCGGTCAGCAGATGCGGTGGTTAGAGCTAGAAGCTCTTTAGCTTTCAGTTTATTATTAAAATCAACTAATTTGATTTCCTGGAGAGCAGCTAGACTTGATCAAGCTGACTCTGCCAGAAAGGGATCATAATTGTGTCCATGCTCTTACAAGGAAGAGTTATCAAGTCAGTTCACTGTATCAGTATGATGTACTTTGAGCCATGCCTAAGCAAGTTGGTATGGTCAATGTTGAAGGGTTCCTAAGAGGTCAACTGATTTGCTGATATGCGGAGTGGGGTTTCGAGTGAAATGTTGTAATTTAAGTTAGGTTTAGTCATGGTTTTAATGTTGTGAGATTTGTAAAATTAGATGTAATTGTAAATGTTTTTGTAACATTAATAATCCTAGAATTTGCATTTTACGTTGGGTGGTCGAAACTCTTAACGATGCGTTTTGACGAAAGAGACTTTTAAAATTGCTTTGTTTGGTAAAACAATTTTTCGAATTATAAAATAATAATAAAAACTGAAAATGGGGATGAGAGAAGTTGGGAGGGTCGAAATTGTTGGTTTTACATTGTTAGTAATTTGTTCATCTATGTATTGCATTTTTAAGGTATTGTTTCTTAATATTCTATTTTTCTGTCTAATTATGAATTTCATCAAAATTAGTAAGTTTTTTTAAGTTATCAAAATTATTAAGTTAGTCTCTTTATTTGATCATTATATTTGAGAAATCAGGCTAATTTAGCTATATTGTTAAACTTTGTCATTAAATAGTTGATCTATAATTTAACAGTTTTGTACTTAAAAGTATCAACAGTTGCAATTTATACGTAATAAATTAATAAATGTCAATATGTACAACAAATTAGCACATTAGCAATCAATTAGATTGGTGTTTCGAAAAAATGATTCAAGTCAATTTTGGTAAATGATCAAAATTTGACGAACTAGGGAATTAATTTGTTAGTTTTGTAAAATATTACTAGATTTTGATGAATTAAAATATAAAATAAAGTAGATTTAACTTTTCAAATGATTAAATTTAATGAATTAAAGTAGGATTAACCTTTCAAGTAGGATGAAATTCATAATTAGATATTTATGTTTCAATTATAATTACATTTCATTTCAATAAACAAAATCCTCTCAACCTAATCTTAAATAAATGTATGAATCTTTTAACATTGGTCCTAATTTTTTAACACTTTAACCTCAATCTTCAAAATTTAATCAAGTTTTTTTAGGAAAACCTAACTGATTTGTAAAGGTTTCCTTGGATAATATAATTACTAGGGTAGTAATTATACTCTTTTGTAATTATAAAGAATTATAATTCCTTAGACATGTTTTATTAACAAAGTGTAATTACATCCTAATTCTCTATGTCATATTTGGTATAGTCAACTCTTTCTATAATGATCTCATTTGTCTATTATGATTCATCCGTTATAAAAGATACATGCTTTTATAGAAAGATAATTGTTATAAACTTACAATAAGTTCATATCGTGAATTTCTATCAAATAAAAAGTAGGAATTATATTAAAAAGGAAAGTGATAATCAAATCAACAAAAAGACATATAGTAGGCACATTCATTATTATTTTTATGCATATTCTCTTTACATTCTTTCACATGATTAATTATAAAGATTATCAATCTAAAAAGTTCAATTAATCAATATGAGTTATCAAATTAAATTAATTAATTTATCATGAGTTTTTCAATTCAAGTAATCAATTTATAAATGTATGATGTTCCAAATTCATAGTAGAATATTTAATTAGGGAACTTAATAGTTTATTGAATTAATATCTTTAATTGCGCTCATTGAAGATTATTTTCATTCAATAAAATATGGCTAATGAAATTTTTCACGTGAAATTTAAATATTTTATTAAAATAATATTTTAATTGATATCATTTTATTTAATAAATTTTATTTAATAGGCTTGCTTATATGATAACTATAATTTTAGGCAATATGTTGGTATAGGAACTAATTTAATAAAAATGTACTTCATAATTATGGTTATTGTTTGTTATAAGTGAAAAGTTGTTATAGATAGTTAAAATAAAACATAAAAATCAGTTCTACAAGAACTTTGACTATTATAGTGAAATGTTGTTAAAGCGGATGGTGTTATAGAAAGGGCTAATCTGTAGTACAAATTGTAATTACATTGTTGTATAATTTATATATTTTTAAAAAATTATTTATTATAAAAATTATCTGAAAACAAAATTCTAAAGGAGTAACAAAATTAAAATCAAATAATCATATGTAATATATTAGTCCAAGAAAGTAATTGATAATACGATTACATCATATTCAAGTTTATCTAATTACTCTAGCATTTCATATTTTTTGGGATATTCCCTCTTTCACATTTAACATACACTCCTTATCATCATCTGTTGGTCCTTAACTGAGTTTGTCATCTAAATTTGTATCGTTAAAATTATAAAGATATTCTTCCATGGATCATCTCAATTCTACTTATGAATGAAGTTATGAAGTATGCAACATGCTAATACGATCTAACCTTTTTTTTTTTTTTTGCTTTGAATGTCCCACATTAAAAAGTTCACAAGCCATCTCTAGTGCTCGTGTCTACCTCCATTCTCTTAAATTGTATCATATCCCATGATATGGTGCAAAAAATATTTTGTACTTGAATAACTAACATCTACTATATAATATTTGAGTTCATAGTGCAAAGAGTCTATAGCTTCGATTATAAAATTTTATATAAACTCAACTTAGAGAAAATTTATGCTAAGTTGTAACCCTTTTATAATACCTAAATTAAGTTTAAATTAATATAAAATTTATAATATATAAAATTTATTAAAAAATTTATAAAGTGTCCAATAACTTTCAGCACACTCCTTATAAATAATATAATTTTTACTATAACTTTAGAAAATTAATTTTAAAAATAAGTAATGGCAAAAATATATATAACTTTTTATAAATAAATATATTATTTTTATAACATATAACATCGTATATAAGTTATGTTGAGAAATTTTTGCCATAACTGTTTTGCATATAAATATATTATAATATTTTTATAATTGTAAATTATTTTTATAATATAATCTGTTGTCATAACTTTAGAATTTAAGATTTAAATAATATAATATTTTGGCTATAACTTTATAAAATACACTTAAATTATTTTTATAATATATTTTTAGGATTTGTAATATAATTTTAGAATTTTTTATCATGATCATTCCAAACAACGATACATATTCATACTTATAATATAATTTTTATAACTTAAAATTGTATAAAAAATATTTTTAAAAAAATTATGAGTGTTTGGAGGGTAAATGGGTTTGTGTATAATTATTCGTGTAATTATTCTAATTCTCACCCTCTCAGTAAGAATTGAAAAATATAATTAAAATGTTTCAATGACACCCAATTCAGTAAGACCCACTAATTACAATGTTTAGCTAAATATGTCACCACTTGTAATTACAAGCAATTACACTCAAATCTAATTATCAAGTGGTTTTCCAAACACTAGAAAAAATTGTTTTAATATTTGTTAAAACAGTCATAACTTCAAAGTAAAAAGCAAATCATCACAGTCCCTAATTAATCTATGGATGGCTCTCTCTAAGATTTGACTTGTATTGCGCTAGAATATCTTCTAGTTTGTGGAGAATTAAATGTTTGAGTTCCAGGTGTTGAACCTTTAGTTAATCAAATTTCTTCCTATGATAATTAGATTTCTTAAGAATCTCGTAAATGCAGATGGCTCTTGGAATTTGGACATGTTTCGAATATGGATTCCAGAGAAGACTATTAATCATATTGTTAGTATACCCCTTCCGCAACCTTCATCAGGACCTAATAGAATTGCCTGGATGAGTACCTTAACAGGATCCTTTTCTGTTAATAGTGCTTACCAGAGAATAAATGAGCGGTCTTGGGATCCAAAGGATGCTTCTTGGAGTATCTTGTGGAAGTACAAAGGGCCCCAAAGAGTTAAGTTCTTCATTTAGCTTGCATTTAAACAAAAGCTACTCGCTAACATGAAATGAGTAAGACGTGGGATTGGGAATGGCAGTTTGTGTGCAATATGTGGGCACGACTCAAAGGACATTCTTCACGCCATTAGAGATTGTTCTGGGGCAAAGGAAGTTTGGAATCAAGTAATTTCGGTGGATAGGAGCGGTTTCTTTTCTAGAAGTTTGAAGGAATGGCTTGAAGACAATTTGTAGAACCATCATAGAATGGTGTCAACTAGTGTGGAGTGGAATTGCCTTTTCAGTTTGATTGCATGGCGTATCTGGAAGAACATGAATCTCTTTATATTTCAAGGCATGCTAGTGAGGTTATCAAAATTTTGCATAGTTGGGCCAAGCAGTATGTTTCTTATCACAAGAAATGTTTGGCAAAGTGACAAAAGGTTAGAAGGGCAATCTCGTGGATGAATAATTGGGTTTAGTTAAAATTTGAGGGTGCTGTTAAAATAAATTCTAGTAAAATTGCTTCAAGAGTTGTCTTGCGAGATTGGGAAGGTAAGTGGATCTCTGGCTATAATAAATGTTTGGGTAAATGCTCAGTTTTTTATGCTGAACTATAATGAATTATGGATAGTTTGAATAATATGCTGAGAATGAACTTTGAGAATATTTTAATCCAGACTAACAGAATGAAAGCAACAAAGGCTATTCATGATTGTTTTGTCATTCTCGAATTTTGCATTGATTAGGCGCATAAGGTTGGTAATTGGTTTTTGCAATATATTCTTAGAGAGAATAATATAGATGTTGATTGTATAGCTAAGATGGCCTTTGATAGAGAAGAGAAATTGATTGAGGATCCACCTAGGGGGATTCCTAGAGTCTTAATCTTTATTTTATTTTTTTTCTTTTCACAAAAAAGAAATATTTAATACTGCAAATTGAGAAAAGAAAAAGGATGAAGGGAGAATTCCCAAGTTTTGGATTTATATTAATCAATCAATAAATTCACATCTGTTTTCATTACCAATCAAACTTTAATTTAATGATTATTCCTTGAAAACCATAATAGAAAACTAATTACTTCGTTGAATTTTGAGAAAGCCTAACGTGTTATAAAAAGATGAAAGAGAGAAATTCTGAGACATTTACAAGTTTTATGCATGTTTCTATTTATAGGCTTTACATAGGTTACTTGCATACTAATAATTTCTTAGGGGAGGCGGAAATCTTGGAGTTTAAAATTAAATCTAGAATGAATTTATATAAATAGAGGTTTAATTTCTTATTTATTTTAGATAAAAAGTTTTAAAATTTGTAAATATGTTGTATTTTTTTACTTTTACTAATTTAAAATTTTAAAGACCTAAATATAAATTTTTCATTTTAAGTAGGGCCAGGGCCACTGCCAACCCCCCTATATTCGCCTCTGAACCTCATCTCTTACCTCAATATTGTATAAAAAAATTGAAAATACAGATAGAATTAGGGCCGTAGCTAGGGAGCTAGTTTAAAAGTAAGAGTAAAATTACACTTTGGCCTCTTAAAAATAATAAAAAATTAATTTAATCTTTTAAAATTATAAAGATATAAACTATTTTAATAGAAAAATTATATTTTTATGATTGCGGTTTCGATAAAACACATAAGTTTAGTTGTAAGAAGCTAAAAAAACAAAAATTGAGCTTAGATTAAAACCAAGGTTTTTATATATTTGTTTATTCGATAACACATTCCAGCACAGCAGAGCAGATCAGTACTGATGCTTTCTTTATTTTAGGATCGAAAACATGCAGAGAAACAAGGGGCTTCTGCATGCAATCTATATATAGTAATATGGTGGCTCATGGGCAGAAAGTGATAAGGTAACTAGGCCCACCAGTGCAGGAGAAAGTGCTAGTTGGATCATCATAAGCATAACTATAAGCTTCAGGACACTGATCCTTGAATTTCTTTGAGTAATCCGTGGGTTTACAAGTCTCGGGTGAACCATATTGACCTGTGCAACAATACTGAGGCTCATTCAAAGCTGCACATGCGCTTTTGCAACCTATAGTATTCCCATCGGATCCTTTGACAACAAAGTTTGGTGGGCAAGCTGAGTTCACATTCGCCGCACAGCTAGTGCTGGTGCAGTTTGGACCTGAGCCGCGCTGCGGGGTTATCGAAAGCGGCAAGTTAAAACCATCAACAAGGCTGACATCATAGTAATCTTGTCCTCCGTTAGCTGCAATAGTGAACTCGGCCAGGGTTGCCGGAGGGGCTCCACCTTTTCCATTGCAAGCAATCTGGTCGGACCCACAGTCCGCAGTGGCACAAGTGAACCTTCCGCCTGAGGTTGAGCATTTTGTTCGAGCCCAGAGCCTGCCTTTCCATGGGCTAGGAACGTTAAGGGAATCTTGTGCTTGAGGGTCTAACTGGAACCCGGTCTTGGGCAATTGTGGCAAATTAGGATCACCGACAAGGGTTGCCGGCCAGATAGGGTACTGACAGTTGTTTTTTACGGTGAAGGTCGCCATTTGAGCCCCTGAAACATGCAATTGAATATTGTTGAAAAATCAAATAAAAAAGTGTTGAAAACACAATAACAAAAAAACATAGTGGATTAAGTAATTGTCTATTACCTGAGATGAGGATGACCAATGTAAGACCAAAGAGCAAATTAAGCTTCATCATTACTTTGGTTAAACAATCGACTGATTAAATTGCTTTGGAATGAATGGTGAAGTTGTGGTACCTAGCAAGGTGGTATATATAGCATTCACGTTTTTAATGTTTTGCAGTAAAGGTCCTCGCAAAACCAAATTAGTTCTTTAATCACCAGACTTTTCATTGTGAAATAAACAAAAAAGACAACAATCTCAAACTTTGAAAATAGGGATGATTATTCAGATTGATTTACTTAACTGTCAAACATTTCCTTGACTTGCAATTTGATCAAATTACGTAAACCTTTTGTTTTTTAAAGTGTGCTGACAGCACAGGTGTTTGTTTTGTATATCTGTTTTTGGTGTTATATTCCAATGGAAACAAGCACTGTATCCTAAGGTTATTTGGATTGGGAGTTACTGCAATAGTTTTTCCTCTTTATCCACGTACAGAAATTAAAACAAGCACTGTATCCTAAGGTGATAGATTTTTCTCTTTTAGAAATTAAATGGGTCAAACCAAATAACGTGGTCATGTCAAATTGGTATAGGTATTTTTGCTTCTGCAATGTGTGTGCAAATTCATGTTCACGGTGTTGTAAAAAAATATGGTTCAGAATTACTCCGTAATTCCGATCCTCTCTAAAATCCTGTATCATTTGTATCCAAAACCGAACCTCGTGAATTTGGAGCAGTGGGACCAACTTACGTTTTTCCCCTTCACCTGCTTCACACTTGATACCTTTGCAATGTCCGCAAGTGGAGGAGACTCACTTGATATAATTCCACAGCTTCATCATTCCACATCCTCAATTTCCATTCTTTTTTCTTTTTCTTTTTTTTTTTTTTTTTTAAGGTTTTCAATTTATGGTAAGATACAATGTATGGTAAGATGGTAAAACTTCAAATATTAGAAAACAATTTTTTATATAACAAACTCAATTCCGTAAACAATCTCTATTGGGGTGGATTTGAAAAGTTATGATCAACATCAACAAAGGAATAATCAAGAAGGAATGAAGTTAAATAGTTACCATGCACCACTATTTAATTGACTTGTCAATTATTTTAAATTTAAAGGTCAACCTGATCAACGAAGAAAATCATTTAAATAATTTTATAATTAAAAATTATAATCTTAACATTCTTAAAGCAATTTTTTATTAATACATTAAGTTTAATATTACATTTAAAAGAATTTTTTTTTGGGTAATTACCTTACCACACTTGCAAAACATTTTAATTAACAATCAAATTAAGTATAAAATTTAGAAATTATAAGGCTAAAGGGAAAAATAAGCCCCTAAACTTTTGCGAAAAAAATAATTAAACCTCTCCACAAAAAACACTCTCAATTAAATTTTTAAACTCTCAAATTGCATTAATTGAATCCTTTGACTAATGTTTTTTATTTTGACCATTACAACACTGACGTGGTTATTAACGGTGCTAACATGGTGCTTTATGTCATAGACAATTGTTAACATTGAAGTGCCACAACAATAAAAATAAAATTTATTTTTTAAAAAATTAAAAGAAATAATTTTTTTTATTTTTACTAGAATTGTCCAAGTTAATTAATTTCAAAACTTATATTTTAAAATTAAAATATATATTTTAAAATATATATTTTAAAATTTTATAAATTTTAAAAACATTATTAAAATTTATAAAATATTAAATAAAATTCAATAAGTTAAAATAATTAAAATTAATAAAAAACTATTTAAAAATTAAGTCCGAATGAATCTGGACATGTCTAGAATCATATTTAATTGGACAACCATATGTCTAATTCATTAAAGATGATTTTTTAAAATTATATTAAGTTTAAAAATTATTCTTCTTTAAAATATATATGTGTATCAATGTTTTAATTCTATTGGTATTTTAGGATATATAAAAAATATATATTTTACAAAATAAATATATAAATAAAATTTAATTTTATTAATCATATGTATAAAGTTTTTCTTAATGAGAATATCTCCAAATAAAAAGTGCATAAATTATTTTATTACATGTGTAGCCTAAAAGTGTGTCAATTATTTTCTTAAATGTGTAGCCTAAAAGGTTCAAATAATAGGTTTATTTACACTTTAGAACAAAAACTTTGCACATATGATTAATAAAATTAAATTTTATTTATATTTATTTATTTACTAAAATGTTTTTATATAGCTTAAAAGGTACCAATAGAATTAAAACATTGATACATATATAATAATTTTAAAAATATAGTTTATAATATTTTTAAACTTTATATAATTTAGAAAATCATTTTCAATTAATCTGGACAACAATATGTCCGAATTAATTTTGGACTTAACTTTTATATGGTTTTTATTAATTTTAATTTGTTTTGAACTTTTGAATAATATTTTATACATTTTAATAATATTTCTAAAATTTATAATTTTTTAAAAGATTTTAAATTTTAAATCAACATGTTTATTCTAGTAAAAATTAGGTTTTTTACTAAAATATTACAAAAAAATTAAAATACGAAAATGGGGTGCACTTTTTAAAATTTACGAGATTGGTACAAAGGAGGGTGGTCGTGCCTCTGGCAGAGGCGGCACCACCCCCCCTACAACCCCCTACAACTGAAAAAAAAACAAAACACTGAAAAAAATCAAAGGGGAAAAAAAGTGACATTGTGGCAAAACCTCTGCCAGAGGCGGCACCGAAGGTGCCTATGGCAGAGGCGGCACCCTTTTGACAGTAACCAATCGGGTTGTGGCTGGGGACCTTATAATGGTCCCCAAATCAGCTGAAGGTGAAAAGGAAAGGAGGAAGAAGAAGAAGAAGAAGAAGCTTCACGCCAAGACCTAAAAAAAAAGAAGAGAAGGAGGAGGAGAAAGAAAGAAAGAAAGAAGAAAAAAGAAGGAAAAATATAAGAAGTATGTAATTTTTTTTTAAATATGGATGATTATATTTTGTTATTATTATTTTGTTGATTATTGTTAATTTAGGTAAGGTTTGGTTAGTTTAGTATAGGTTAGTTAGTTGTATTATTAGTTTAGTTTAGTTAATGTTAGGTTAGTTTAGTTTAGGTTTGTTAGTTGTATTATTAGTTTAGTTTAGTTAATGTTAGGTTAGTTTAGTTATTGTTAGTTGTATTATTTAGGTTAGTTTAGTTTTGTTAGTTGTATTATTATTAGTTTAGTTTAGTTAATGCTAGTTTAGGTTAGGTTAGTTTAGTTATTATTTAGGTTAGTTAGTTCTATTATTAGTTTAGTTTAGTTAATGTTGGTTTATTTTATGGTATGTTAGTTTAGTTATTGTTAGTTGTATTATTTAGGTTAGTTTAGTAGTGTAGTTTAGTTTAGGGTTTAGTTAGTTTAGTAGTTATTGTTAGTTAGTTGTATTATTAGTTTAGTTTAGTTTAGTTTAGTTATTGTTAGTTTAGATTAGAAAAGTGTTTAAAAGTACTTTAGTTAGTAGTATTATTAAATAGTTATTATTATAATTAGTTTAAATGTTGAAATAATAATTTAGTTAGTAAGTTACTATTAGGATTAGTAAAAGTTAGTAATTTAGTTTGTAATAATATTGTTAGTTAATATTATAATTAGTTAGTTAAAAACTCTAAAATGATAATTTAGGTAGTTAGTTATAGGGTTTAGGGTTATTATTAAGATTAGTAATGATGTAAATATTAAGTAAAATTATATTTTTAGTAGTTGTTATTTATTATTATACTTACTTAGTTAGTTAAAACCCTAAAATAATAATTGTTAATTAGTTATTATTATTATTATTTACTAAAAGTTTAAATATTAACTATATTGTGTGTTATAGTTAGTTAGTTAAACCCTAAAATAATAAATTATTTATTATTATAGTTAGTTAGTTAAATATCCTAAAATAATTAGTTAGTTAGTTAGTTAGTTAGTTAAATACATTAAAATAATAAATGAGTTAGTTAGTTGGTGTGTTAGTATTACTAAAAGTTACAATATTAATTATATTGTTAGTTATATAACTATAGATAGTTAGTTAAAAACTTAAAATAATAATTTTGTTGGTTAGATTGTAAGAAAAGTTATTATGTTAGTTAAAAATAATAGAACACTAATTATTATTTTAGTATATTGGTAGTAGTAAGTAAAAATAATGGTAGTTAAATAAATATTATTTTAGTTAGTTAGTATTATTATTATTGTTGTTAGTAAAAATTATTATATTATTTTGTTATATTATTATTTTGGCATGTTATTTATTTTTTGTACTTTAATATAAAAATAATTTTTTTTGTAGGTTATCTAAGAGGGCAATAGCTCGATTGATTAGTACAGATCCACACATATCTGGCGCAGCTAATAATTTGGTAATGTATTGTTATTTATTAATCGCAGGATATATTAACAAAATAGGTATATAATAATTTATGTTATAATAATAATTTTTTCTGATTTAACACTTTCGGGACTCGATCTTTATACTAAGAAGCGTGAATGGGTTAAGAAATCCCGGATGCAAACTGGTACAGTATATTGAGCAAAATTTGGATTTGGGTCGCAAAGACCGATCCGGACGTTTGACTTGTGGTATGATTTAATATCCGCACTAGTCGGCGTTGGTGCCGAAACCCACACTTTTCATTTCCGTGTGGAGAGTGCAGTCACTCTGAGAGGATGTTGCGGTGCTGACTTGGGCTCCCGATTGACGGAGTTCCGTTCTGGCGTCGGGCGATAGATGACCCATTTACACTATGTCGAGCCTACTAGGGGCCCGCACGGAGATGGCGAAAAAAATTTTACGGGCTTGAAGTTTACATGGTGAGAGCGAAGTATGGACGATTATCACCGATCCCACTGCGGTACGAGTTGATGTACGTTGCTCGGCGTACATTATGCACATCATAGGGGTGTCTTGATGCCCAATGCAAATAATAATACGGTTCATATCCAAGACCTACCCTATTGGTGATTTCGGCAATGCTCGTCAGATAGTTGGGGCTCGCTATTCTTGCGATGTTGTATCGTGAGCTTTGTCGGACGACAGATCCAACAACCGTGAGACATAGGCGGATGCCTTTACTGCTATTGCGATCATGGGCTCAGATCGGATGCCATTCTTGGCATCGATTACCCACCTACCATATGTATATCCACTAGTAAACAGGTGATAAAATATAATTTGTTATTGATTGACAATTTATTTATATTGATTATATTTGACTTAAAATTTATTTTTGTAGGTGGAGCATTTATCCGAGTATCGGGAGGTCGTACACTGTCCCGATATATCGGCTTATGATTGAGCAACATGCCGGGGAATGGGTAAGTGATTCCAATATTGGTTACTTGTTAGGTTGTATATCATAAGCACACCTTGTTAAATTTTGACAATGTTATTAATCGTGCAGTTTATATAGACGCCATATCGTCGACCGGAAATTACAGTCATTGTACCCCCGGCCGCTTATATTCTCTCGTACATGTGATGCACAAACGCACCAATTGTGTGTTTCCATGTAGTCGAGTGGTATCACGCGGACCGAGTGCTGCGGTAATTTGGTTGCGTCCAATATATCCCCGATCCGCCATGCCAGGTGGGAGCGATTCATGGTAAAAATAAGAGAGGGAATCAAGGCTTGGATTGGGGGGTTAGGCATAGGCAATTTATTGCGGTGTGGAATGACCGCATGTCTCGTATACCCCGGATGGATATGGCTTCGATTTTCAACCTTCATTAGAGTACATACAATGGTACTCTAGTATGGAGAATCATATATACTCGGGGACAGTCGACTGTAGTCCCCAACACGTGCAGCGAGATGGGGCATATGAGGCAGCGGCCAATATGAAGGTCAAGGCAACTGCAGATCCTGATCCCGAGCTGAAACCCGAGCAAGAGCCAGAGCTGGAGCCCGAGCAATCACATTCACATTCGGATGCACATTCGTATCATCCGGATGTGTCGGGCTATGACTACTTCTCGGGCTCTTCAGGAGGTGGATACCAGTCCGGGTTTGATATATTTGGATCGTACACACCGCAATACAGTACTCTCGACTCGTATCTACTGCATGACATCAGGCCTTCTAGGTCGTATTAAGTGCATCAGGGCACTCCTTCTGGCTCGAGTTCATCTATGCCGTTCGAGCCACAGGATTTTTCGACCATGTTTAGCACACTCCCACCTGGACCCCCACCAGAAGCTGAAGAGGATGTTGGTCCTCGCGAGCACCCACGACGTGATCGTTGACCACCACAGAAGTATACACCTAGGACTACAACATCGAACCATCAATTTAGGTGTTTCTTGTAGTTTAGGTTTTCTTCTAATTTGTATTTGTAAATATTCACATCTAATGTAATTTGTAAATATTCAGATTAATGAGAAAGCAAAACAAACATGTAAAACATTTATTATACTACCCATATCACACAAAATATAAATCAATACAAATCAACATTCATACAAATCCATGCATGTAATTTTTTTTTTACAATTTAGCCCTAATTAATCAAAATCACAAAAATCAATACAAAACATGCTAATCTGAATAATGTCAATCCCCACTTCCTCGTGAAGATTGGCCAACATGGTAGTTTCACTGCGGGCATTTACTTTGATTATGACCACCTAACCTGCATATTCCACAACGCCTATCGTCAGATTTCTCCCTAACGTCCATTTCATTATAGATTCTAGATGATTGCAAACGACCTCTCGGATTCCTGCGTAGTGCTCTATCCAGGACAAGCTCGAAAGTCGTCCAAGGTACCTCCCATATAGACAGGTCAGGCAGGACAGGAACTCATTTTCCCAGACACATAACTTACGCTCCAGTTTGTACACATCATTCACAAATTGTTCAACATTAAGGTTCGCTTTAGCACACGCTGCCACGATATGTGCGCACGGATAATGAAGTGTTTGGAACCTCCTGCATTCGTACTGTCTGTTCTGAAGATCGACTCTATAAGATCTAGGTGGCAAACCAGGTCGACGATCGATAGACTCCGTAACTCGAAAAGTTTCCATACATCGTGAATATATTTCTCTGATCATCGACTTTGCAATCCGACGATTTACAATCAATGTATCCTCGACATCTTCCACAAACACGTGTCCAAGCATCCATCCGGTTGACTTGTTGTTCACCCATTCTTGGCATCAACGTGGCCAACTTGTAGAATGTAGCCAGAAGACAGATGAAATTGAAGATGTTGTGTTTTCAACAACATGACGTTGACCCTCCACCAAGTTTGTGGTCATTTGACCATATCGAAAGCCGTCGTCAAAACTTTGAGCCCATTTCCACGGCTCCATTGTGCCTAACCACATTGAAAAAATTTGTTCGTTTGACATTCCATTTGACTCTCAAGTCGAGTCATTCTTTGGTTAAAATATGTGGTTTCTAACTCGACGCTGTATACATTTTAATAAAAGATAAGTTACGGTAAATATATAACATAAAACATTAAAATTGAATGATTGAAAATTTAAGGCTATCTTTTACCCATTTTCACCACTTGTCTCTTCCACTGCATTCTTATAGTCTCAAGGAAGTTAGCGCAATATGCGGATGCATTAAGCAGATCTCCATGGCACACCTAACGCCTAATTGCGGCAATTAATCATTTCCCTCTATCGAAAATGATACAAATATTATTGTTGCTGATAACATACCTCCGCAGGTTGGTAAGAAAGAATTCCCAGGATTTCATATTCTCCTTATCTACTATGGTAAACGCTATTGAGAGCACGTTCTTGTTACCGTCTTGAGCAACCGCAATAAGTAGGATCTATACATATTTTCCGTATAGCCATGTCCCATCAACCTGCACAAACGGCTTGCAGTGTGGAAATGCCCGCACACATTGGTCAAACGTCCAGAACATCCGATGATAAATTCTTTTCCCCGGCTGTAATTGGTCATCTCGGCCGTAATAAAATCGTGTTCGCAATTCAATCACAATTTCGACACGCGTACTCTCATAGCGACTATCCATCCTCGCATTTCGTTATACGATGAGTCGTAATCTCCATACAATTGTTTTATTACCATCTGCTTAGCTATCCACGCTTTTCGACACGATACTCGATCATCGAAATCGTGCTTGTATTTCAAAGAATCGCATCAAAACTTTGATGGTTGGCATGTCCTTCACCATTGGAAGGATACACGCATGATGGTTTTCGAATCAAGTTTTTATGATCTTCATCATACGTGTCGATCCGCATGTATGCGGTCCAACCAATTTTCGATCTCCCACATCTGCGAATTTTGAATGAACGCAACAGATTTCATACCGCCAATTGCGCCTTTCACGCCTTCCAACACTCTCAATATAAACCGTCGGTTTGGACACTACGACTTTGTAATCCACTGATATATCCATGCTATACCGTTTAATAGTAGATACGCACTCTTCTTTACTTTCGAATCTCTCGCCTACGAATAACTCATGCTCGGAATTTACGGCCAGCCGATAAGCAGGATACATTTGTGGTACTCAGGAACTTAGCTACACGCTGCGTCGTGGTCTATGAAGCGACATGTGTGGCCCAGATTATTGTGTATCATAATACATCCCATCGGTTCCCGATCGAAGACGCGCTAATGTTTCTATCGTCATTCACGTCTTCATTGTCAATATCATCAGGTATATCGTCCATATCGAGATCGCTGTCACTATCGACCTCTTCCTCACAATAATCACTACTATCGTGTCCATCATCACCAACCACGTCAATATCTGGTGTAATATTAAGATCAATATCGATACCACGTATATTCGAATCGGCATCAACATACGATATTGGAGGCACCATGCACGGTTCTTGAGCTCCACGTTCTTCACCATATGCATTGCTCTCTTCATTTGCCTCGATACCAATACCGACAAACTCAGCAAATAAGTGAATTGGTGCATTTCTGTTACTCCCATTCCCACAGTAAAGAGCGATCATTGTCTCAACGTCTTCGTCGTCTACAAGTTCCATTTCTGTGAATTTGATCGGATCTGCCGAAATTGGAAACTTGTAGAAAATTCTTGAGATCGTTCTCCCACAACGTCTAACAATTTTTGCGTTTATCCTTCGCTTCATATCATCCAACGAGACATTTCTATTAAATCTCATTGCTATTTGTTGCCGACATTCAAATATGCATCCAACGGTTGTTGTCAGTATGATTCCATCGAAATAAACACATACGAAAAACTGATCATCCATCTTCAATATTCAATCTGTTAAAAAATAAACAAAATTGCTCAGAAAAATTTTGACTCAGATATACTATTCTTAAATAAAAAACATAATGTTTCAATATGTTATTTTTTTATTCTTACGCTCACACTATTACAATTATCATTTTGTACATGAACAACATTTATCTTTACATCTAACAACTTAAAGTCAGATCTACATTTTATTCCATCTCCGAGCTTGTATCTTCCTCTCGAAAATCTTGCATAATCAATTTATAAATTCTTGATTCTCTTCATATTGATCTTATACAACATATTAAATAGTAACATATTATTAATATACTAACATATTAACATACTAACAACAACAATATACTAACTATGTTATATTAAATAAAATATTAAATATAAAATATTAATATACTAACAATATATTATTTTAGGGTTTTAAGATTTTTAACTAACATATTAGTCTACTAACAATTTATTAACTAACATATTATTAACTAAATATTAATATATAATAACATATTAATACACTAATAATATTTTAATATTTTATTTTAAGGTTACCAACAATATACTACTAACTAAACTAAAATATCATTCTAGGGTTTCTAACTAAAATATTAATAACTAACTAACTATATTATTAACCTATTAGTTATAAACTAAACTAACAACAACAAATAATAAAAATAAAAATCAATATATATCATATAATGTTACGACAACAATATCTTCCTTATTAAAAAAAAATTATACATACTCTTATTTTTCTTCTTTCTTTCTCCTCCTTTTTCTTTCTTCTTCTTCTTCTTCTTCTTCTTCTTCTTCTTCTTCTTCTTCTTCTTCTTCTTGATAAAATTTTGATAAAAACCTACAACCGAGAGCTTAAAATGGTCGGTGATGCCTCGCCATGGCACCATTGGTGCCGCCTCTTGATGGCACCATTGGTGCCTGCTTGTGTGAGGCTTCACCACCTCCCGTCCCCTTTTTCTCGCCATTTCCTTTTTTTGATCTTTTTGATTTTTTTTTTAGATTTTAGATTTTTTTTAGATTTCAATGCTTATGTGAGAGGTGGTGGCGAGGCGCGACCACCCTCTCTGTACCAATCTCGTAAATTTTAAAAAGTGTACCCCATTTTCGTATTTTAATTTTTTTGTAATATTTTAGTAAAAAACCTAAAAAATTAATTTTTTTTTACTTACATGACACTACCACATCAACAACAATCGTTAACATAAAGTGTCATGTCCACACCGTTAACAACCATGTCAACGATATAATAGTCAAAGACGAAAAATATTTATCAAAAAACTTAATTAATAGAAAACATGATACGTTGAAAGTTTAATTAAATATATTTTTCACGAATTAACTTAATTAATTTTTTAAAAAAATTCAAGGGTTTATATACCATTTAGCCAAACTATAATTTGTTCGTTCTTACCACGGAATCGACTAGCTTGTTTTATTCCGCACTTGGAGGTGGCTCATTTTACTCCACCACATCCTCATCCAATGATTCTACTTTGGAGCAAACACAAGCACCCAAGTTTTCTAGTAGTTTTCCGTGAAAGAAAACAATAAAGCCAAAGTAATCTCCGCAATAGGAGGAGACTCATTTTATTCAATCAATTATTGAAACATCAATAATATTAAGGTATAATAATTTATTTTGTTCTTTTAACTTCACAAAAATAAAAAGTAAATATATGTATTATTTGTCGTATCACCTTAAAATGAATGCTATATGTATGTTTAACAATTAATTAATTTTTAAAATGTAAAAATATTTTAAAACATTTTTAAATTGTTATTTTCTATATTTTAATAAATTTAAAAACTTATTTTTAAAAATAATTTTATAATTTTTTGAATTTGTTTAAAATTTAAAATTTTAATTAATTTCTTTTGTAACATTCATACAACAATTAACGTGTATATCACATCAACAAAATTAACTTAAATTAATTTTTAATTCATTTGAAAATAATTTAACAAACAATACAAATTTAAAACTAAAAGACAAAAATAAATAATTAATTAAAATAATTTTTATTTTGTAAAATTAAAAGACCAAATAAATTTTTATGCCTAATAATTTTGATCACAGTACTTTGAGATCTATGCGGTGTCATTTCACCTCAGAATTTTCCACATTTCACTCACATACGTTCTGAAAACATACATCCAAACACCCATTTCAAACATTAAAGCCTTTGTTTAAGCAAATTATACTGTTGTTGCTAACATTTAAAACCGAGTACCACAAACTCAAACATACATACATCTTAAGTAGGTTTTTTTGCTCAGGTAATAATAAATCCAATTACCAGTTTAATCTGACCAAAAATGATTCAAATATGACATATCAGGACACTGGAAGCCAGGTGAACTACTGTCCCATGTTAGGAGGTGGAGGAGGCGGGTGTATACCCTGTCCCTGCATCTGATGACCAGGGAAACCTTGTGGAGGAGGGTTAGTTGGAGGCCTAGGAGTGAAATTTCCCATTGTCCCACTACCCCCAGGAGGTGGTGGTGGGGCTATAGGGTTGCCACCAGGAGGCATAGGCCTAGGACCATTTCCCATAGGAGGCGGCGGCGGTAATGAACCAGGAGCTGGAGGTGGAGGGCCCCTAGGAGGGTTTGGCAGCCCTTGAGGTGGAGGAGGAGGTGGCGGTGCTGGAGCATGAGGTGGTGGAGGCAAAGGCCTTGGAGGAGCACCTGGGGCTGCAGTACCATTGACTGCAGGAGGAAGTGGAGGTTTGTTCACCTCTAGTGGCTTGGTTTTAAAATATACCTGCAACTGCATTTTGATAATAGCCAGAAAAACAGTAAGATATTATCTACAAGGTTTTTAAAAACAAATTAGTGCATTTATGCAAGATTAGCAACTATTAATCCTGCCAAAGAGAGAGTTTAGCCAGCTAATACGGCTTCAATGATAGTCCTCATCTAATGTCAATAGAGGTAAAGCTTGTGCTAAATAAACTAACTGTGAACATTTTCGAGTCAGGATCCCAATGCGAGAAGAACTTAGGAGTGGATTTATCGATCTCAGTGCTTGGGACCTGTAAAGATAAATTAAATATATAAGCACAAACGCTAAACAGAATTCAAACGAATCAATAGAATGGTATGTACTATCATTGACTTACCTTGAAAGCTATGATCTCATAGGGTTCTGCAGCAAAAAGGAGATACTGATATCTCCTATCAAATGGTTGCACTCTCTGCATCCATGAACAATAAACATAGACATTATACTGTGCTAAAGAGAAGAGTCTATGATTGAATAGAGATATAAATTCAAGTTTTGGGAAAATATGATGTTTGGGTTTTATTGCTTTAATGGACCAAAATTTCATATGGAATTGGGGGAAGCAATCATGAGAAGCTTATGAAATCAAGAGGGAAATGAAAATACAGCGAAAAACCTGCTCATAAGACGACATAACACGGTGCCTTGGCTTTGTATTGTCTTCTATTTCAGGATATTCAATCTATATGAAACATCAAACACTAATTTTAATAAATAAAAGGATTAAAAATAATAATTTTATGATACAATTCAATTGTTGTTGTACATGATATGCACCTGGAAGAGAAGAGATCTCTGCTTTGTCTCCGGATCATATTGCTTTGTCACACGATATCCTGGCCTACCAATTTTGACTGCACAGAATAACAAATGAGCAATCTTCCACAAGTTAAGAAACAAATGAAGAGATCCGACGAACAGATATGTAAACTGTTCTTCTTGAACATTCCATTCAGAAATAAAATCATACATCAAATACAACTAGGTGGTGGCTCCCAAACATAAAAATGTAATTGATAGGTGACTGAGAACACGGTTTAAACTTCAATTTCTTCAACAACAAAAAAAAAAAAAAAATTCATAGCAACTAATAATTGATTTAATCCGTTTCTGTATAATTTCAGTTCATCTTGGCCTACAAAAGCAATACTTCAACTGCTAATAGTACACATAGCATTAGATTCTTAATTCGTAACATTAAGTCTGTCGATGACACTAAGTCTACATTAACAATTTACTAAAACTAACCAACAGAATTTGCTCCAAAAAAACAACGGAACTGCAAAAAGGGACAAGGGGAAGCTGACAGATACGTGCCTGTTTTACGAACAGAAACTTTACGCTTGTGAGGCTGAGGCTGAGCCGGAGCCTCCTTAGCCTCACGCGCCGCTCTCTTAGCTAAGTTGGTCTGGTGCCGCTTCCCTTGCGTATGTGCCAAATAGTTTCCTTCATTGTTGTGTAGCGTCAGACAAAGCTTACACTCATAACTACCCAAAAACATAAAGCATTTTTCAATCTTTAAAAAATAATAATAATCGAACTTTTAAGAAGAAAAGAGGGAAATTTCGTAGATAATTTAATACCTGCCGAGGTGGTTGCGCATGAAATAGGGATCTTTGGCGAGATCGATGGTTTCAAGAGCAAGCCGACGGAGCCGCTCGCGGCGGTCCATGGCTTCAGTTTGGGCGGACGCAGCACCTCCAGAACCGGGTTTGGAGCCCCAGTCTCTGTCCATGGTTCTCGAGATTCTTCCTTCGGTGTTCCCTGGTTCTTTGTTAGGGTTTCAAATTGGGTTATGTTTTTTTTTTTCAGTTACAAACAGAAGTGATGGATCTAAAAATGGCGAATAGGCGTTCGCAGGTTGCAGGTTCCAGGTTGCAAAAAGCGGTGGCTGGTAAGGATTGGGCTCTCTTTGTTTGGAAATCCAAGCTAGGCCATAAAATAATTGGGCCCCCTTGATGTTTGCTTTTAGGTCAGGGCTTAAAAGGATTTGCTGTTCTTAAAAGATAAATTAAAATGCAAACCCTCATATTTGAATAATAGATTATATAGTAATTCAACTCATAATCAACTGAAATTTAGGAATTCAAATTTTATAAGAATTTTATTTAATACATAATTTTTTAACTTTACATCTACGATGAAATGAGTTGTATGAAGTCCTTCTAATGGATCTATGAATAAATTTAGATTTGGATATTTAAATCTATTATCTACTTATTATCCACTTTATTTTTAATATTTTTATTTAAAATTTACTTTTATACTTATTAAATATAAATTATAGATATTTAAAAATTATAAATATCCCACTTATCTCTAACGAACAGCAATTTGGCTATAAATTTTGAATATTGCCTGTGGGCCTAAGATGGGCCATGCAATGCAATACATGATAGTGGGGACTGCTATTTTGCTTTAGAATTTGCGAGGATGGCTTCAGCTTTCATCCCAATTCGCTACTAGTCTAATATTATACTACTAATATTATGTCTCTGGATTTCACAATTTTAAAAAATGGGGGCAATTACTTAATCTGAATTTTAGATAGACAAAGTGCACTTAATCATGACATCTAATGAAACCCATCCCTCCCTGCTTATTTTCCTGTCCCCACCCCACCCCCACATTTTATATAATTTACCTTTTCCTTTTGAGAAATTAGAATTATCAATACAAATATTTTTTTTTTACTTTTTTTCTGAAAATTTTAAGCAATTATTTCAAATATTTCAATTAATTAAATTTCATAAAAATATTTTTAAAATTACATCATTGAAAACTTTTATAATACATATTTTAAATTTTTATTTATAAAAATTAAAAGAATAAGAGATTAAAAAATTGATTACTAAAAATCAGGATACAAAAATTAATGAGACGATGATAGAGTAAAATATAGATGTTACTGTTATCCCTGCTCTAATATTCCATGTATCCCCCTCACCTTCCTCACCATAAATTTACGCTTTTTATTGTTAAATAAATGTAAGGGTCCCCTGCTCCATCATATTATTATTTATATGAGTAAAATGGATTTTCTCTATACAGTCAACTATATTTATTTTTTTTATTATTAAAACTACATTATATTTAAAGGGAGATTAAAAAAAAAGGGGGGGTTGCATATAAAGATAAATGCCAAACATAATTTAATCCACGCACACGTTAGTGCTACTCATAATTATGTTGTTTCGTATGTCAAGGATGTTTTTTTTGACTTTAGAGTTTACTTTCGTTTTATTTAAATTTTTTGTGTGATTTTTATATTTTAGAATTAAATTAATTTAGATAAATTTAAATTTAAATTTTTACTTAATGTCGTGTGATTTGTAAGACTAAAATTTTAGACCTGTAATGCGTACTTTTAATTACTGTTATCTATTAACTTATTATGATAATAGGACACTCAACTTTTCTTAATTATATATAATTTTTTCGATAATAGTTATCTATTAAGGGTTAGTAGAGAAACTGTGAGGGAGAGGGAGAGAATGGGAATAGGGGGAGAGATGGTGGGGAAAAGGGATGAGAGAGCAATGGTAGGGGAAGGAAGACGAGAGGGAGGGAGGAGAAAAGGATGGAAAATGATAGCTTTGTTAATTTTTAAAAGTTTAGTGATTAAATTGAAAGATGAGTGATTTTTGATGTAATTAACTCATTGAATAATTATGTTTATTTCTATCTATTTGGTAATTATGTCCCTATGAAGAGACACGAAATTTCTTATAACTTCATTTTTATGACATAAAAAAATAGAAATGAATTTTTCTCCCATCATCTTTTATATTCATATATTGTTCTATAAAAAATTATTGTAATATGCTCTGCTTAATATTTAGTAGATTGTTTCCATCAATGCAAAACGTAGACGGTTATTGGATTTTATTGTACCCTCGTTTGCACGTTTTGAAATATTTATTAATTTCTTATAATCTCATTTTTATCCCCATGCACCATCACTAACAATGCATCAAATATTATTCCATAAGTTATATCAAATATACACAAAAATAATAATAAAAGTATTATTAACTAATCACATCTGTATATAAATATATGTAATAATCTTAAGACAAATATGCCGTAAAAACTAATACAAAAACGGATATACAAATGTCTTTCACCTAAAAATTAAAAACAAAATGGTATGAAGGAAGCTCTTACAAAATAATCTCCTCAAATTAAGGATTAATTTGTAGTAGTAATGTATAAGCGAAAAACAGCCAATTTTAGTTGTTAAAATTTCACAAAAAGTATGATCAACAATATACCAATCATAACAAAGATTTACATTACTTTTATCCATCAAACTTCTTTACCTGTGTAACTTTAATGTTGTGGAAAATTGTTTCAAACAGAAGCATATTGTTGCATAGTTCTCTCCTTCCATTCCTAGTATAAGTTGTCTTCCTTTAGCTTATCTTTCAAACAACGTATTGATTCTCTCTTTTCTTCTCTTCTCTATTATTACATTTCATTTTCACTCTACTTTTGAGAGAAAGAAAGAATCCATTCATTTTCAAACCCAAGTTTTCTTTTTCCCTTCTTTTGAAGGGGTGGTTTATTGGATACAACAGAGACTTTGAGAAAGAAGAAAAATATTTTTTTTTTTTAAAGGAGAAATTTTTTAAAGTTTGGGCTTTTGTTTTTGGATTTAAAAATTCAAATGGGATCATTTTCAGGGCAAAGTAGTGGAAGCTGTGATCTTTCATTCAAGATCTTGTTGATCGGAGACTCGTCTGTTGGCAAGAGTAGTATGCTTCTTAGCTTTATTTCAGCTTCTGCGGAAGATCTAGCTCCCACTATTGGTTCGTTTTATCAACTTTTTTTTTTTCTCTTAATGGATCTTTGATTAGTTTTCTTATGGTAAATATTTATTTAGGTTTGTGTTTGAATCCATGCTGTAGGTGTGGATTTTAAGGTCAAGTTGCTAAGTGTTGGTGGGAAGAGGTTAAAGCTCACTATTTGGGATACTGGTATGAAACACATACAAAAATTTCCATTAGTATTTCAGTTTCAATTTTAAAGAGTGTCAAAATCTGTCAAGTCTAATTGAAGTCAATTGTCTGGGCTTAAAAAATGACACTTGACTTCTACACAATTATATAAAAAGAAATGTTTTTGTCAATACGTTTTGATATGATAGTCTTTTTGTGGAACCAATTCTGCACTCTGCAGCATCAATTATGAAATCCAATTTTCAGGAAATATACAGTAAATCATGTGTGGTGAAAAGAACTATACTGATGATGATAATATTGATCAATTGAAATGAGTTTGTGGGTTTTAACATTGTTGTTAGTGGCTATGTTTCTACTTTTTAGATGCAAGGAGAAAATGCTTTCTTGACATGGTTAACTGGATGTTCCTTCTTTAATCTTTTATTAGCTGTTCACCTTTTCTGCTTATAAAATTGCATTAAAATAATTGCCTTGGAACATGGAGAAATCATGCTTGACTTTTGAAACCATAATGCTTCTTGTAGCTGGACAGGAAAAGTTCAGAACACTAACAAGCTCTTACTATAGAGGTTCTCAAGGGATCATTCTTGGTAAGTTCATATTTCTGGTGTATGTATGACTTTACTCCACTTCCTTGATTTTGTTCGATGGAGCCTATGACTGGCTTGAAGTTGAAAAATATTTGACAATAAGATATCAGTGCATATTGGTATCATTAGCATTCATGCTTCTTTGTACCCTTTATTCCATAATGTAGTTATATTCCCAAATAAATGATCAATTGTGATGCTTGTCAGTTCTGCTTAAGGTGTTGAAATTGTTGGACTTATTTCTTGGTTTTGGTTATATAGTTTATGATGTAACGCGGAGAGATACTTTCACAAATTTGACTGATGTTTGGGCCAAAGAAGTGGAGCTCTACTCTACCAACCAGGACTGTGTCAAGATACTTGTTGGAAACAAAGTTGATATGGTAAGTCTAATGTTCTCTTTCTGATCCTTAATATTAATAACTGAAGATACATCCACTCCCCTTCACACCTCACCCTCAAAAGTTTAGGATATATTATTAACTTGTTAATGAGCAATTTCATCATCTTATGCGGCACAGTTACAAGAAACCTCATGGAATAAATTTGTTAAGAAAAATCACGATTGCATTCACAAATGCTAGTATAAGGTTTTTGCATTTCTCATCATATGCAATCAGTGTATATTATGCTTAAGTTCTCACCTATGTTGTGTGTTTCTCTGAAGTAACGCTTTTCTTGCATATGAAAGTCGGCTCTTGATTTTCTTACTTTGAGGACTTCTTTTCGAATTGTTTTCACTTCACTCATACAGCATCATTATAGCCAATTTGTTTAAGTTCCAGGACTCTGAAAGGGCAGTAAGTAGAGAAGAAGGGATTGCGCTTGCAAAAGAGCTTGGATCCATTTTTCTTGAATGCAGTGCTAAAACAAGAAAAAACGTGGAGCAATGCTTTGAGGAGCTTGCATTGAAGGTACATTTTTCATGATAATTGCAATAAGTGATTAGATTATAGAATTTCTTACAATCTGAACTGGTACCATGAGCAAAGAAACTATGGCAATCTACTCTCTCAGTTGTGACAAGCTATGGATTTTCTTACACAGATAATGGAAACTCCTAGTCTTTTGGAAGAAGGGTCTGCTGTAGGAAAGAGGAACATCTTAAAGCAGAAACCAGAGCAGGCTCCTCCTGGAGGCGCCTGTTGCTCTTAATTTGCAGCAAGATCTCGGCCACGATATGAAAACATGACTTGCATATCCATAGAAAACTCAGGCAGCCATGTTGTTGGCTCTAAGCTTTCCCACCTTGAAACAGATTGTGAACAGTTTGCAAACCTGTATATGATAATTTCTTTCAATTTTCTATACTGCTGCAATTTCCAATTTTTCTATCTATAGTTAATTTTATCATACTCGAATTAACTAATATAAATTTGTTTGATTTCGATTTCGATTTCGATTTTGCTTTTGTCTTGATTAATTTTTACAGTTCTCATGTTTATTGTTATTCCTGCATAATCTCTCAGCAATATCAAAAACACCAATCAAAGTGTAAAACATTATATTTTATAATTCAACAACTCTCATCATCAAATCCATTAAAAAGTTCTCATTAACTAGAACGACAATTGAATTAACAATTTTGAGATGTCAAATCAATGAAGAAAATGTAAAACAAAATCACACTTACAGTGATCTTAGTCTTCGGGCTCAAATTTGATATATTCTCCTAAGATGCAAGTATTAAATTAAATGGGAGAAGCCCCATTAGCCAGTAACAATCTTATGACGTTCACATCCTCACCTCTTGATGCATGATGAAGAGGCCGACAAAAAAGGACCATATAATAGTCATAGACAAGATAGTATGTAAAACACATTTAGACTTCACACATATAATATAGCCCCATCTTCATCCTTGGCCTCCAAACTAGCCCCCACTTTCTAAAAGTAACTGCAATGGATTAACTCATCAATCATAGAATTTTTGGGCTACTACAAAAAAACATCAGAATAAGCAGAGAAAAAGAACAATATCAGAATCAGAAAACTGACCTGGAGACAAGGCAGATAAGAATAAAGGCAGGCAAGTTGAAGAGTTGTGTCACTATCTTCTACAGGTTTATCGATGTTACCATTCAAGTTATCTATATGGTAAAGTGAAATTTAAATTGCATCAGTGGGAAACATAATAGACAAGGGCATTTTAATTGCAAGTGAGTCCAACAATAACCATGAGAGAAACAGTATAACAAGTGTTGCATTCTTTGAACTTGTTGACCAACTATGAAAGAGCATAAATCCTTTCAAGCCAGACCTACTAATAAGGTTACATTGCCGTCACTGACTGGAACATTGGTGAAAAAGAATCAAAACTCAAACTAAAATTCACCATAAGATCTAAGGAAGACATTTAATTAAGCATATAACATGCTGAGAAACAGCTCCATCAAATATACTCCATTTTAATTCATAAGAAATAACTATTATCATTAACCCAAAACCCCTACATGCTTAAGATGTCAATAAGAAAGACTATTAACTAACTGGATTATCCTAGAGACACTTTATTGTTAGATTAAAACAACCCCCTCCCTAGAAAGTATTCTTTTTAATAAGATTATTTTCTTTATAATAGTAAAAACAAAGACTCATGTCAAAATATAAAGCAGAGAGAACATCAAAGAATATTATCACAAGAGAGTGTATATAAATGCCTTGTTTCACTAATTTCCGGAAAGCAAAAAAGTAACAAGTATAAGATAACAGGGATTTTTCTCTCCCCCACACTGGCCATTTCCATGGAAGCTAATGGGGACATATTTGGGCAGCAAACCACAGAAAAAAGATTCCTAAAAAGTTTCCTAAGTATTTTGACATTGCCTGTACTAGTGCCTGCTCGAGGGGCCAACATGGTGGGACAGAGAAGATTCACTGATTCAGGCCTTTTTTGCTTTATTCAAGCAGGCATAATATAACTGGATGACTGACCTTAGCATGCCTGTCGCATCTGCACAAAACTCATCTCCACTTCAAAGTCAACACTTTGTATATGCTCCTCTCCTTAATTGAGTGGCCACTGGCTTGGCCGTGCTTTTTGCCTTCAACAACCAACAAATACATTAAATCAATCTTATTTGTACAGCAATGCATATGAAAGAGTTCAGAAATATTGGGATTGGTCTATTGTTTTCTTTAATGTCAGTGAGACCACCATACAAATACCATTGCCAATGGCAAACGATTTGATCCCTTATTTCTCTTGGATTTGAATGCCCTGAAGCCAAGTGGGTTACATGGCGTGGCTTCTCAATACCCACCAAATATGTCCATTAGCCCCATTTAAAAAGAGAGCCGCTATTTGCATCATTGCATGGAACGTGGAACAAGACAAAAAGGAGGAACTAGGTATATTTATTTAGTTTCTAGTCCCTGTTTGTTCTTATTCATGGAGCTCTTATATCCTTATTTACGTCAACAACACACTTACGTTCACGTGTTACACTTGAATACAAGTGTAAGAATATGGATTGATAAGACAGAGATAAGGGCACTTTTTGCAGTGAAAAACCTGTCATCCAATCTCAAACTATTGTAAGGCAAATTATGCAATCATGATTGGGTCTCTCAACATTATAATTTTCATAACATTGCTGACAACCCAACATGATCAGGTTCTTTATTAAAAGTTTAGCTACTAAATTAAGCATTATTTAATGAATAAGCTAAGCTAAGTAGCCAATTTGTTTCCCTTCCTCCACATGGGTCACCATATTAGCTATGGTTTTAAAGCTAAGTGTGACAGTATGCATAGGTGGATCCCTAAAAGGAGGGCAGTTAGGAATCTAGCTAGCTTGATTGCCATCCGTTTAATTTTATTTTATTTTATTTTTGTGTGTGTGTGTCATATTGATGAAAAAGATAAGATACCTATGGAGCTTTAGCTTTCTTGCAATGCAAACAAGAGAATCTAATCCACCACTTTCGGTTGTGGAATTGGTGGTGGTAAACTCAGGGCCAAAAAAAGAAAAGAAAATGAAATTTTTCTTTATACGGATCGAATGCTAGTATGAAAAAGAACACAAAAAGTTGATATACTTTACCAAATTAAGAATTTTTTTCCAACTTTGATTAACATGGAACAAAATGTTATATTTAAAATAATTCAAAGAATTAATGAACAATTATGAATGGTATTTCATGAGAAAATAATCCATGTTAATAATACAACATTGATTGAGTTTGCATTTCTAGTAATGGCAATCAACCAAAGAAGAAGCCGAAAAGAGCACTAGTTTGTCCTGCTTGGAAGCAAATGAAAATTTAGTTTCCCTTTGATGATCATCTTCTGGTGCTGGAAGGTTAAGGTCCAATTGCAGAACAGTTCTTGGCTTCTTGGGCTTATCATCTGATTCAGGCCTCACAATTGTTGTTGCAGCAGCAGCAGCAGCAGCATTAGGAATGGTCCTATGCCTCCTCATATGACCCCCAAGAGCTTGTCCGGACGAGAACTCAGCACCACACATGGAACACTCGTGAACTTTGGGTTTACTGATATGGCATAAAGCAGGCTTATTTGTAATCTGGAGTGAAAGCGTTGTGTTCATGTTATTGAATGGCTGTTGAACGTCCTCATTCATAAACATCAACCCTTTATTATTCTCTTCAATGTTAGCAACCTTGGGTTTCTTGTGGCTGGCTCTATGTCCACCAAGCGCCTGGAATGAAGGGAAACACCGATTACACGTCTTGCACTGGTGAACATATGTCCCGGTCATCGTCTTGCTTGTTGTCGCTATAGAAACTGGTTCGGGTGCCAACTTTCCTGTTTGACCTCGAGCCAAAAGTATCAGACAATTAGCCATGTCTTCGTCTTCCTCGGTGCTTTCTGCTAACTCAACAGATGTTGTTGGAGAACCAAACCCCCTCCAATCATCGCTGTTTCTTCCACTTTCTGCTCCACTAGAAGTCGTCGCCGTTGTCGTTGGGCTTGAACCCATCGCCAAACTCAGAGGAGACAGCTGCCTTGGGCGTTTGCTACGTTTCCCTTTGATAATCTGCAACTGATCTTTACAAGCAACAACTTCCTCCTGACTCTCCATCATCATCATCATCATCATCATCAACAAGCTCGGAGAGAATGAATATAGAGTGATGAAATCAAGAGAATAGGAAAAAAAAAAAACAGGGCTTTATGCAGAAAGTAGAAAAGTTAGTATGAGTGCAAGGGGATGGTACGTATGAGATAACAAGATCAGAGATTGAAAACTCCTGTAAATAAGAGTTGCCCAGGAATTTGGTGTGCCACTATATTGTTTTCCCAACTTTGAAAGTTACAAATCATATATAGGCCGCAACATAAATAGATTTAACAAATACTATATTTTTATATAGGAAAGAGAAAGATGCAATGGGAGTATGAGAAGGCGAGGAAACGAGTGAGATTCGGTTGGCTTTGAAGCAAACCCATTACTTTTTCCCAACGATTCCTACTTGGAGAATTAGTTTACAAGGCTGGAACCACATATTTTGCGCCTCTCCACTTTTATTTTGCCTTTTTCTTGCTTGGATCATAGTTAATTTCTGTTAAGTCTTTTAATCACCTGTTTATACTTTTAGTAATCTGGTTTTTTTTTTCTTTAACTGAAAACAAACTTTAATTAGAGGTTGCTAAACTCTGCCCCAAAGTTGGCATTTTTTTTTATTTTTTTGTCACTTGTTAGGAATAGTAAAGCTCACCTTTTAACTAAATTTAACTAATAGTCAATCAATTAATTAGGTAATAATTCTAGTTTGATAGGCAACTAAACACAAGCATGCTAATCGCCTATCATCCACTTAACTGCCTTTTACATCCCTCTTGAAATTAGTCATTAGGTAACTAATAGGTCAACACTTCTACTAACATTAGTAAGTAATTCTCTACAAATAAGCAACTCCTTATATTTACCGTTTTCTAAATTCGGGCTTTTTACAAGAGGATTTTTTTAAAAAAATTTAAAATATGCTTTTATTTGAAATTTATTTTTCTTATTTTTATTTCAAAAATTTAGTCTCTCACTATCAAAATTTTTTATAAAATTTAAATTTATTACAAAACCATTTTTTGTCACATGTTTGGTAAGTGAGTTCTTTTATATATTTCAAAATGTCAAGCTATCAAGTTTAATAGAAAATTTTCAACGATGTTAATAAGCGAAAGTAAGGAGACTGAATTCATAATGTACTAAGTGTATAAGGACATAGAACATGTTTTAATGTAAGAAAAATGTAGGACTTATGATTAATAAGAAATTTGTTAATTCTATATAGGGTTTGCACAAAGGGTATTATATTAAGCCACTTAAGTAGCTTCATGTGCTGTTGTGAAATATAAATTAGGGTTTGGGAGTAATCAATAATTGGATGAAAATATTAATCTATTTTATACCTGTAATAATCATTAAGAGTTGGCAAAAGAATTTGCCATCTCTCACATGCAGCAGCAAAATTACATTACGTACATTCGATTAATATAGGTTTAGAGTTGAGTGCAGACCATAAGTTTTATTTTATAATACAATAATATAGTGTGAATTGGCATGTCTCATTTGTCTAAAATAGGCCTGTTGACTTTAGCAACATAAATAAACAAAATTATTATTATCATCTAGAAAGCCATCATACATTATGCATCATTCATTTCTTAATATTAAACCTAGTGTTAAGTTGGATTATATTATTTGCAACTATTGCATTAGAAATTAAGACTTCATAAATGGTAAATATATACTTACATAATTCTTGATACTCTAAAATTTGTTTCAGAAACAGGTAAGGAATATAAATTAATTAATGAAGTGGTGTTTTGAAAGAAGAAAAGCATAGTTGGCATATGATGGAGTGAAGCAAACAACATGGTTAGCATGAACCGACCAAACACCTAAAATTTATATAAGAAATATGGAGGAAGGACGGTGGTGGAGGTGGAGGTGGTACGTTGATGTCTGCGCTGAGGAGCCAGATTCTTGGCGTAAGGAATTATTGTAAGATTGTGAAAGTCACGTAAGAGCAAACGCCACCCTCACCACTCTATATATATAGCTTACCTAAAGTAAAGCATCAAAACTCAAAACCATAATTTTTATTTGGTGTGCATTAAAAATTAAATGGAATTTCTTCCCTTTAAATTTGTTCTTTGCTTTTCCCCTGCTCTCTTCTTGTTTTCTTCGACCCTTTTTCTTGTATGTTATTTTTTTTCTTTAATTATGATTCCTCGAGTGCATACAAATTAAGTTTGAATATAGATATATAAATTCATGAAAATGATAATTTTTTTAAAGTTATATAAATATATATATAGTCAAGCAAACCAGGCTTTTAAACCAAAATTCAAAAAGCTTTTGATTTTTCAAAAATAAATTTGTGTATGAAATTATAAATTTGCTCGATTTGTATTAACCATAATCTTTAAATATAATTTATATATTTAAATTAAATTTTAAAAATAATTTATATCAATTACTTAAAGAATATTTAAAATTTATATTTCATATATCATAACAATAAAAAATAAATTATTATTTTGTTATATTTATACTTTGATTTGAATATTTATTAATACGAAAATAATAATAATAACAACATGACATTATGGAAATAATAATTAAAATATGTGAATTAATTTTTATTATATTTTATGATACATAATATTAATAAATTTTTCGAATTTCTAAAATCGTTGGAAATAAACAAATAGGTTACCCAGACAAATAGGAATGATTTATGAGAATGATTAAAGAAGAGTATAACATACAGCCCACTGTTTTTATTAGTATTTGTTAGCACTGTATTATTGATCTAATAAATCATGCAGAGGCATTAATATTGAAGTGAATAATTGATGATAGTGGTGCTGCACTATTAAGGAAGCTCCTTCGTTAAGGGAAAATTCATGGAATGTGAATCTAAGACACTCCAAAACTCCTATAACACCAAAATTATATATAAATTTTGATCAACGTGTAAATTTTAATTTTGTGTAATTTTGTATATAAAATTTTGATTTGATTTACTTTTTATAAATTATTAATAATATTATCGAATCAGCACTATTCATGTTGAAATATTAAATACATAAACAAATTATATTAATCAAATATAAAAATAAATATATGAATTCATTTCTTTAAAAGGGTACAATTGAATCAACATCAAAGGTTTATGTATAAATATAGACCATAATTCAAGTTACACATGTATAATTGCGCGCATCATATCAAAGTTTATGTGTTAAATTGCATATTAAACTAAAGTTTATGTATAAATTTAATATTTGTCCCATTTGTATTCAAAGAGGATTTTGAGGTTCAAATCCAAAACTTGTTAGCAAAGCTAGAAACTTTTTTATGGGAAGAATTGAATTATAAAATTTAAGAGGACAAAATCCAATTATACCATAGTCTTAAATTACAATCTTAATTTTTCAAAAGAAAAAAACAGTATTGGGCTAAACTATAATTTCACCCTTTTTTGGGGGAGGCGATCGCTTGACACTATCCATGAGTGATTAAGCATCAATTTATACTTAGTGCATGTTGTGTCGATGGATAAAGAGTAGGGGTTCAAATATTTTGTTCCTGAAATAAAAACAGGAAATGAAAGTTGCAGCCAAAAAAATTATATATGTGTACAGGTGGGAAACTTGGATCCCACGTAAAAAATATGTGATTTATATGACAATTGACACACCAACCTCAAACAGCAAACTTGTAGCTTAATGGTGTGAAAACCATGGAAAAGGTCCTCTTAGTCAAATAGAAAACCGATCTCAAAAGACTTGGTTGTAAGCCAATGATTGGTTTAATAAGTTGAAGGTAATGGGGGGTTGTGGTGATAGTGTGATGCATTTGGAGTAAAGCACTTGAGAAATTGCAGCTACAAACACACACCACGAAACACCAACTCTCTCTTTCTTCCCCCAAGGTTAAGGCCCACCTTTTTATGTTAGGATAGTATCAGGATGCGACATAAAAACAGTCCCCACCTGTTAAATGTTATAAATTTACCACCCTTGGCCTTGAAAATCTTTTTTTTTTACTAGTATATGGAAAATCAAATAATACTATTAATTAGAAAAATAATATGATTTTTATTGAAGTGTAATAATTCAATTTTGAACAAATAAATTTAATGTAAAAGTTAAACAATTATAATAAATGACGTAATATATAAGATGTATTAAGGCACATTACAAAAAATAAAATAAAACATTTGATAATACCAAAAATAAAATATACGCCACAAAACTATAATATGTATTAAAATTTATATAAAATCATTTTGATTAAGTAACTATAACCAACTATACAAAATGCGAAAATTAACATGAATATGACACATATATAATTTAGAAATTTTAGGATATTGATGGTTTGATTTTAAAATAAAATATATTGATACTTTGAAGTTTAGAAATCAAATTGTTAATATATAAAAATATTATAATAATTTAAACACAAAAAATAATGCCATCATATATATATATGGATCGGATTTTAAATGAGGTTTCTAAACTTGGAAGTACCAATATAGTGTCAAATATGTCATTCTATTAATCATCTATTAACTTGAATATTAAATGTTAGTTAAAATTTTATGTGAAACACATTTAAAAATGTGAATCAATTTGTAAATATATGTGTAACTATCGTATGATTGACTTAGATTTGATGTTTTAAAATTAAAAAAAATAAAGAAAGAAAGAAAATGGTCCTCTTAAATTTTATTGATATCGATTATTTTCATCTCCAACATATTTATGTGATATGTACACACGTATTTACAATTTATTCCACAAAATTTAAAGATGCTCCATGTCAGATTCAAACCGACATTCAACGTCTAAATTAATGGCTAAACTAACATAATAGCATGATTGAAATAATGATGATACTTGAAGGATTCAATCCCAATGACCTCTTACTCCAGTGATAAAAATATTATGTTATAGGCATGAAAGTTTGGGTTCGATCCTAAACAATCTCATTCCCCACTCACAATTATTAAAAGATGTATATAAAAAAATATTATTAATCTCAAACCTAATCCATCCCTAGAGCAAAACCATAAAATGTTATGAAATTTTCTCCCAACTCGCTCAACATTGCCTTATAAATCAACATTATATTGGGGATATTTTCATCATTTTAAATCATATAAAATCAAGAAAAATGCAATACGCCATATTTTCAGTATTTTTACCATTTGAATTGGCAAATCAATTTTTATAAATATATCATATAAAAATTTTCACTCTTATAACGTAAACTAAAGAATGCGATGGTGGTGTTAGCTGCTACCTCAGTCCAAATATCTGATGGGGTTAACCCATTACGGTAAATATGGGCTTTTTCTCCAAAGCCTGAATTAGTTTTGGACAAACTATGTCCCTCCTAAGCCTTATAGCAGTCGTCTTGGACTCCTTTAGGCCCCGGCTTGATTTGGTCGGAAGAGGTTTACCGCTAAGAAGGGTGGAATTAATTGTGAATTTCATCGCTTCGATTCATGAAATTAGGAGTTAGTACTTCTGCTTTTAATTTATCAAAATTTAGTCCTTATACTTTTACAAATTTTGACAAGTTAATTCAGTTGTTAGTAAACACGAATTGTTAATTTATTTTTCTGATTTGTTGCATATAAGTAGCTGAACTACTGATTTTTACTAATGCCATGCATATAAATTGTTGAACTAATGATTTAACAGTTAGATTTATTAGGGTTACCCAATGAAATTAACTTGTTAGTTTTAATGAAGTACAAATTAGACAAATAATTTTTATTTTATTTTTTGTGAAATAAAGGGATGAATTTACAATTAGACCTAAAAATGCACATGCTACAGTGGTAACTAGGCGAAATTCTAGGTATTATTTGGGCAAAGACCCATCTCTCACTTGTTCTTCCTTGATAGGTAAGTTTGATTAATGGAAAACTTCTGACTTTATAATTTGAAATAACATCAATTTAGGTTGGTACATGATTTGTGATAGCATTGAATAAACCTTGTCTATAACCAGGCCAGCATAAGATAGGAGGACATAGGAGCCTTCCTAATCCTAATCATGGAAAATGCCCCTTTATTCCAAAAGGCCCCCCCTTGGGTGGCTATCTTAGCCGCCTATCTTAGTGATAATGTATTAAACGGAGATTGACTGACGAGGCGGTTCTATGGATGAAGCAAACAATATTGGACGACCAATAAATACTTGAACACATTCACCACATTAATTATATGTTGAAAATAGAGGGTGGCAGCATCTTAGTCACCATAGCCATAGGCCTCTCTCACAAACCCCTTTAGGACGGTGGCCAACCTTCTACCTCCACTCACTTCATATTTGTTCAAACTGATCATGCAATGTCATACACACTACTCTCTCGGTATCTAAAACTATGGTTTTTCACCTTTCCAAGCTTTGCTTATTTATTGACTGGTTCCAGATATTTCATGTTAACCTCAATCGGCACACCTGCCAGAAACATAAAGAGTAACAAATCAACAAGCCATAAGAAAAATGTGATCTTTTTTGTATAGCAGAGACAATGCCTTTGAGCAGATAAAGAGAAGTAAGAGTTTTATGAGTTTCACATAGAAGCTGAACCAGTAAAGCACACTTTTCGAGTTTATGTTGTCATCTTGAAAATGCATAATATCCAGAATAAACACTTCGAATGGCATTAATGCTTAGACCAAACTTTGGAATTAGACGTTGTTAAACCCTTCTAATATATGAACTTGTAATGTTCAAAGTAAGAATTTAATGCAATGGTTTGCATTTAAAAATAGATATATCTAGAGAGTGGCAGCTGAATGAAGATAAAGGACGATCCAACCAAGGTTGCAAACAGGACACAAGTGTTCCGTGCAAAAGTTAAATGCAACAGGCAACGTTCTAGAAATGTCTTCCACCCTCAACTAGATGACTACTACTTATGAAGTAAATAAGCTAAACTTTTGCAACTACTCCATATCAGGATTCCCTATGACCCTACGTAAGCTACTTGTTAAGAATTGTGAGAATAAATTAGAAACTTGAGAAAAAAGCAACTAAAAACACATCATTTGCATTCATGAAGTCATACCATATTTTCTATTAATTTAATGAAACCAATTAAACTGAAAATTCAAGGGAAAAAAAATCATATTTTCCCAAAAGAGTGAAATACCTTGAGACCAAGTAATCTAATAGGTGTAATCAGGGCTGGCACAATGCATTCGGGTCCTGCCGCTTCCACAATGGCCTCTATGGATTTCAGGAATTGTTTTTCCAGCTGAGGTTCTCCATGGGCCTTTCTTCAACATGCCTTCCTCTGTTAACAAAACTTTGGGTTTAGGGTTATAATCATGAAGACAAGATCTAGCAAACCAAATGACTACTTTGAAAATAGACAAGCTATGGAAAATGCGAATAGCTTTTTCTCCACCTTTTTAAGCTGAGGCTTTCGAAGCTGTTTTTCTTTTGTGGATATGATTATATTTTTGTATTTCCTTTTATTTTAGATCTCCCACTATTCCTTTCACTAATAAAACCTGGTTTTTTTTTTTCTTTGTTTTTCCCTTCTGAAAGACTTTTTATTTCTTTCTCAAATATAATAAGGAAAAAAAATGTCAATGGCATTTTGAATAGTTTTTGCAGTACTGTTTCGTTTTTTTACAAAATTGCAAAATAAAGTAAAAATAAAATACCTCTATACAACTTGTCAACTTTAGATATACCGGTATTCTAGTTGTAGTAATTACAATACCCAATTCGAACAAAAAGAAAAACAATATCCAATATGAAACTAGTATATATCAATTAAGTGGGGGGAATATAAAAATAAAATGAAAACAGATGGACAATCTATAAGAAGACATAACAGAGAGTGTGGAACACGTGAAATTTTCAGTTCCATAATTGGTTTCTTATTGGATGCCTTGATGACAGCTACCTCAACGTTGTTATTTTCAGAAAATGAAGAAAACCTATATAACCCGAATATCTGATGCACAAAAAAAAAAAAAAAATCAAGTACGACATCTCAGCTTCTACCCAACCTGTCTCCCAAATGCTTAACTGTGTACACATTATTGCACTCTTCATCTTCCCAGAAGTATCCATAACCACATTTTTATGTCTGGATAAAGATATGGTCCTCCAAACACTTTAAAAATATGTAAAAAGATCTTTAAAAATAAACATGTCAAAATCAAACACACATCCATACATAACACATCTAAATCCGAGTAGCATAAGTTACGAACTTGCACACTTGCAACGGGAATGTCTGTCAAATCTTAGCAACAGTAATGAATAAACCAACCAAACCAAGGCATGTTGAGATATCCAGCCACATGAGTTTCAATAATTTGATCCTAATTTTATCTCAAAGAATGAAATTTCATGTAATACTATGAATACAAACTAAAAGTCTGATACTTTTTTTTGTAGGAAGAACAAAGAGTGACAAGGAAAAAAAATACAAGTCGTTCCTCACAGATGGTTCTTAATCTTCAGCACGAACTAACAAACTCCATGCATTTTAAATGTCTTCATTGATCAGATTGACAACAAAAATAAAATAGAAATGAAGTTAGGGGACAAAAGAAAAAGAATACCACCAAAATGGAGAAGGGAACTACAGCAGAGCCACTATCCCAAAACGAATTACTTCATTAATCAGTTACACTGTTACCATATTGTCTCCTCTCTCCGCTGCCACATCTGCCAGTTTTTTCCATGTCATTTCTCTTTGCTCTTCCACCTCTTGGGTTCTGGCTTCTTTCTCTGCAAACTCTCTCTGACACTCATCAAACAAATCAGCATCCATTTCCATGAACATCTTCCGCACATTCATGGTCAACCCATGAACTGCCTGATTCCAATGACTACGGATGTTCCTCTCCAACGCCTCAAATATGATTGGTAATATCACCTGCCGATTCAGGGCAATTAAGTTCACAATGTGTTCATTATTCCACAAGAAAGGGCTCTTTCTGCGACCTGCAATACAATAGGGTCTTAGCAAGAATCCTGGAGAAACTTCTATCTTACTACTAAGATCAAAAGCAAGTTATAAAGAAACCAAAAACAATTGTAAGAACCATCTCCCTCCACCAATTCTAAACTGTAAGCAGTGCAGTAGAAAGCTTACTAATAAAGTAAACACCTAATGACTTAGCTCGACAAGACCAGTTTAGAACCATCCAACGATACAGATACAGTACATTGTATCTTATCATCCTTTAAAAAAGCTGGTCCATCATGGGTGAAATTTAGCTCAACAAGCCCAGTTAAGAACCATCCAACCATATGGAATTTGAGGTAAAATGCCATCTACAAGACTGAACACCATGTTTAGTAGGAAGGAAGACGGAGGGGAGGGAAGGGAAATAGACAAGGAAAGAAAAAAATGGAGATGAAGTAAAGTTATCTTTTCTATCAGTCTTCGGAATCAAGGACAGAAAATAAAAAGGAAACAAAGAGGCAAGGGGCAAAATTTCAAATAAAATTGTTGATTTAAATGTGTATTTTCCTCCCACATTTGGAAGGATGGGATTTGGAGAGAAAGAAAGGTATATGTCTACCCATTTCCCTTCTCTTTCTTTACCCTCCTGCAAAACAAAGAAAAGGATGGAAGAAGGTATTTTTTCCTTCCTTCCTTTTCCCCTCCAACCAAACACAATGTAAAGGAAAATTGAACAAGTACAAAGATATGGGACAATAAATCAATAAAGGAGCACAAGACTGAATATTTATAATACACGGAGTCATGATGAAACGCAAAGCAATCTATGGAAATAAGCAATTACTATGCTATCTGGAAACCAGCATATACACTTAAAATGAAAATTTGTTGAGAAGAAATTGAATTCCAATTTTAGTGAAATTATATCATTATGAGCAGCTATCCAAGAAATCTAAAGAATGCACCTAAAATGAAACAACAGAAAGAACTTCCTAAGCAACAACAAGTTGAAGTTTGGATCATTGGATATCCATTCATACACTCTAAAATAGCAATACAAACAAAGAGGACAACTATAGAAAATCAATGATGCAAGACATTACACAAAGCAGCAATTGATGCTTGCCTGAATCTCAGCCATACCCTGGACAGAGTAGCTCACTCCAACAAGCACAGATAAACTACACCATGGGAGAAAGCTGAGACTAGTAGGTTAGTGAATAGGGCAATGAGCTACTATACAGACCTTTTTGCGACTTTTCTGCTTGATGCAGAAAGATTGAAGATGGCGTTTGGTATGATGGAAAGTAGCCACTTTCCTAGGAATTTAATAAGTTAGAAAGTGATTCCAAAGTTTGGTATGTCAAATTTTATTTACTTTCCTTGGAATTGGGAGTTACTTTCCCATGAACATAGTAATGTGGTTCCCATGATAAAAGGTGGGAAGTTACTTTCCCATGTAGATTGAAAGTTTTAAAAAATATCAAGAAAATTTAACCGTATTTTATATTAGTTTAGGACATCAGTCTATTAATAAATGTAAAAAAAAAAAAGCTAGTGCCTCCTTCCTCCTTTCTACTACTTGATTTTCTCTACTACTTTGACGTAATCTTCGTATGTAAGTTTTTTTTTTTTCCCTGATTTTATTTTTATATGCATATTTAATCATCTATATATTATATCATTTACTTATTATATTTATTTTCTATTGTTTTTCTCTTTTCTTTTCAGCATATTAATTGAAAATTCAATTTTATTACAGTATTATGAATTTTTACGAGCAAAGGAAAAAAAAGTTAAAGTTTAGGCTCAACTCTAAGACTGATTTGATCAATCTTTTTCCATGATTTACCTTTGAATTATGGTTTGTTGTATGTGATTGAGAATTCTACTGGAATGATTTTCAAGAATGAGTAAATGATTGACAGCCCATTTAGTAGTAAAATAGATAAGACAAATGATCAATCAAATTTCAAAGCAGTTATGTATTATATTCAAGTAAATTATGTTTTTTTTCAATATTCAAAGTAAATTAGGTTACATTGGGGTTGTGAAAAATAATATAAAATTATCAATTAAATTTTAATATTAAAATTTAATCCAAATATTTGTTAAGAATAAATTTTATGATAAAATTAAATACATGAATATTATATTTTATTTAATAAGGGTAGATCGTAAATTATCATTACATTCCTAGGAAAGTACTTAGTAAACCAAACCTAATCATGTAACTTTCCTGGGATTTTAATCAATAGCTTCCCATGTATACCAAACATTGTAAAGTAACTTTCTTAGCAATCACAACCACAGCAATCACATTCCATTGGAATGATAACATGGGAAAGCACCAAATGCTACCAAAGTGAAACAAACACAAATATAATGCTAAAAACTAGAAAACACTTGGCACAACTTCCCGAAAACAAATCAGAAATGAGAAAAGAGGTGTATGCCACACATTGCAGCAGTTTCCTAAAGAGCCAAATGTTATTCTTCATGAATCAGTATCAGTTCAACACTCAGAATCACAAGAAATTATGAAGTACCATAAATTTATAAATGATAAACATCATAAGCTAACAACAACTGGCAGCATTGCATCAAAATTAATTATTATCATATGGTTTAATTTCACATCCTAGTAACAATTCAACATTCCAGAATTCTGAATAGCATTGGTTCCTAAAGGTGATTTACTACTCAAGCAATTAAAATTAGCAGAGTCATAGTGACATATTCAAAAGAAAAAAGCCCTTGAAAGTTATCTGAAAAGTAATCATATGATTTATTCTAAGTTCTTAACATCCTAGCAACAGTTCAACATTCCACAATTAACAATACTATTGGTTCCCAGAGTTGATTGACTACTCATACTACTGGAATTTGCATACTCTCAGTCAAATATTCAAAAGAAAGGCCTTAAAAGTTACCTGGAAATGTAAGCTATTGAGGCAACGTGCAATCTGTCTGAAAAGCGGAACCATACATCGTTGGAACTCTGCAGACTGTGTTGCTTCAAGTACTTCCTCAAGTTCCCCGAGGAAGAGAACTTCCTTCTGACAATTAGTCAAAGGCCAATACTTCAACAACCCTCTAATAACCGTATCAGCTAGCTTATAATCCTTCTCAACAAACTGTATAATACAATAAGACAATTGCTGATGATACATGGCAATAGGTTTCGGCTTATGCAAAGGAATCAACGCTCTCACAAGGAACAACTTATGTTCCTCTTTCATAGGCAATGCAAACCCATTAATGATGCTCCCTAGAATCTCCAGAAGCTCCCCGATCCCACTATGCCTCTCTGTTTCATATATAAACCTATAGAAGATATTATTTATCGCCTTCCTAATGAATGGTCGATGCACCATGAATTTACCATAAATCCTATGAAGAATCGTTTTCAAAAACTCCCTTTCCCTGGGATCCTCTGAATCAAACAAATCAAGCAACTTCAAAATGAAGTAATGATCAATATATTTCTTCGCAACTTTGGTATCGGTATCCGAGGACACAACATATCTTAAGAGAAGCTCGTATACAATCTGTAAATGTGGCCACGTGGGATCCAAATAGGGTTCCTCTTCTTCAGGATCCGAGGCACCTTGCCCTGTATTTTCGTGAGACGCCGGAGGTAGGGACCGAAAAATGTTGATTCCAACCATTTTAATCATCTCTTCCTGGCAAATCTCCGTGATTTTGCCAGAACCGGATTGAGTATAATCGACGAGTTCCAGCAACGTTTGCCGCTTGATTTCTTTTTCTCGGGCCGATTTCAAGACATCGGTGAAATCAAATAGGAAGCAACAAATCTGTAATTTTCGCATGAATAGGTTTTGTCTCTCCGAAACGGGGGTGTCTCGTAATAACGGCAAGGGTTCGACGGCGCTCATCGATGTTGGGACCATAGGGCTGCTGGAATTTGTGCTTGGTGGTGCCCCCTGCCCGGGCCGGGAAGCGTGGTTGACGACCACATTAGGGTTTAGATCCGACCCGATATTGCCGGAACGTGGTGGACGGGAACTAGCATCCGTTGAGTCCGATTTAGAATGCTTCCGGCTTCCTTTGATAATTTTCTTGAACATTCTGACCCCAAAAATTAAAAAAAAAAAAAAGAAAAGTAAAACTTAACAAGGATTAGGTTGACTACTCGAGCTAGGGATTAGGAACTCGACAGCGGTGATTTTGAGGTTTCAATGGATCGGAATGCATGGAATAATTGCCCCTACGAAACAAATTCAAAAAATATATATGGATATGGAATGAGGTACAAAATTTAGATTAGAGAAGGGGAACGGGGATTTCTAAAGAGATTTTTTTTATTTTTTTTTCCGGAAATGATTGGATTCTTGTCACCATTAATTGATCGAAAATTCGGAATCGACCGTCAGAAAAAGCAGATAGCCGGAATGCTGGCAGCTGCTCTAACGGCGGTGGATTTCCGGCGATCAATTGGACGGACCAATCTAATGGAAAAAGATAAAAATAGAAAGAGAGAGAGAGAGAGAGAGAGAAAGAATAGAGTGACGAGGAAACTTTTTAAATGTAAGGAATGATTGCAATAAACGCCTTTATAAACAGTATCTTTAAATAAATTTAATTAAATTTGTAGATTATTTTCAAAAAAAAAATGTAGATTTTTTTTTTTTAAATTTTGAACATTCTTTTGACGTCGTTTATTATGAACGTGGAGGAATCCCCAAAATCTGGACCCACGACGGACAATCTACGTGGAAAATTAAAATATCTACGTTTTTACTACAAATAATAAAAATTCTTCTGTTTCTTTTTTGGGTAATCCGAAATTTAAGCATCTGCAAGAATTTTGGATCCTATTAAATAATTTATGTTTATTTTTTTCTTCTTTAATAAAATTTATGAATAAAAAGACAAATTAAAAAATAAAATGGAATTGCTTTAGATCCCTAATTTGTCCAAATTGCCGAGTGCAATGATTTTTTTTTTTTTGAATCTTTTGATTAGGTTTGGTTAATTTGGGAAATTAAAATAAGTGTAAATGGTTTCAATAAAATGGATTTAGGCGAAGTTGAGGTCATCCTTGTAATCACGAAGCGAGCAATTATTGTGAATAATTTGAGAGTTTAATGAAGCCATTATCGTAATAATTATGAACACGTAAATTAGCATAAAATTTCCAACAATTATTGAAAAAAAAGAGAGAGGTTGATGGTGTCAACCCTGTCTCCTTGACCAGATTGAATTGGTTCAGTAAACTGGGTCATTGACAACTTAGTCAAACTTTCAAAGTTGGACTAGTCTCACTTTGGTTACCATATTCTGTTAATACACGATATGTGTTTCGTAGAAATTAATATTATATTTATGTCACTTCATTTAAATTTATATTCAGTGTTTATCCCCGTCATTGGCTTAATATGTGAATCCGTCTCTAAGTTTTATATATTAAGAATTTGTACAAACCACTTAATTATAATTGTTAATTGGCTAAAGGTGATACATTCATAATAACAATTTTAATCTTCATTTTTTATTTTTTTATCAAATTAACCCCAATTATATATAAAAATATTAAAAATTCAAAAATATTTTTAAAAATTAGAAATTTCTATATAAAATTTCAAGTTATTGCATCCACAAATCTTTAGCATTGTCATAAAATTATGAAAATGAATAAAACAGATCAATTTTAATCTCTTAACATAATATTTTGTAAAGTTTAAATATAATTAAAACTAACGTTCGTACAAAAAACTCAATATTTTATTGCAATAAAGTTTAAAATTATCCAATATTGAGATATAAGAAGAAAAATTATTATTCAATAAAATTGATAACAAATTAAATAGAACAAAATAAAATTAATAATATTTTCAAGTTGAGTTCACACTGTTGAAAACTTTTAGTATGGATATTCCAAAGATTTGTAAAATTTACTATGATGTAATTTTTAGAGAAAAAAATACAAAATATATTACAAAATTTTCTTTTTCAAACCTACGTGGCTACGTTTAAAATTCAATTCATTTAAATTATTTTTCAAATCTCAAATCGTAACAACAAATTATATTCCAAATCTTTTTCTTTTCTTTTTTTTCTTTCCTTTTCTTTTCTTACAATGAAAATAATTTTACCTCATTTTCTCCAACATTATCTATTTTTGAATTTTTTATTTATTTTATTTAAAATTTAGTCTTCAATGTTTTTTTAGAATTTTATATGGAATTTTCTAAATTTTTAAAAAGAATTCTAATTTTTAATTATTTTCAATTTAAAATTAAGTTCAGATTAATAGAAAGTATAAAAATAAATACTAAAATTATTATTATACTAGTTAAAAGTGCCCTCTCATAAACTTAACTCGTTGAGTGACAAAAATTTTAAAATATTAATGACCGTATTATAATATTTTTAATTAAATAACTAAAATAAAATTTTAACCATAATTATATAATTATGCAATTATTTATGTAGTTTATTAAAAAAAAGTTTTCACAAACTTTATTAGGCTGACATTGCTATGTTTATAGCCTGTAAATGGGTTACTATTTATGTAGTCCAAAATGCTATCTCAAAGCCACATCGAAACCATTTTTTTTTGAAAACAGATCTACTTTAAAAAGAAAAATAAAGTCGCCACTAATTTTTTTGAAGTGTGATTGGATCACTTTTGAAAACGTTTTAGTCTACGAATTTTAAGAAAATAGGCTCGGGAGTCGGTTACTCACGAGAAAGGATTAGCACCCTCGCAACGCTCAAAATTGGTAACGTATTGATTGATTAGTGTCCTTAATATCAAAAATTAAAAAAAAATATATTTTAGAATATGAATCTTTAAAAATGTTTAGATAACTCACATTGGATATCGAAACTCTCTTGTTCCGAAAAGTTGAAATACCACATCCAGCACGATAGGACATGATGTTTCAAATTATCGATACTAAGATCATTTCATGATTTCCAACATTCTTGTCTTGTAATTTTAAAAGGATATTTCACTATTTGGCCAAACCAAAAACCGAAACCCAGCACGATTGGGCACGATTCCTTGAATTTCCAATAATGAAATATTGCTTTTATTTAAGAAACATGATAAAAGATTCTTTGAAGGATATTTAGTGGTTTGGACGAACAGAAAATCGAAATCCAGCACGATTGGGCACGAATCCCTCGAACTTCCAAACACGAAACATTGCCTTATTTCCAAAAACATGATCAAAATCTTTAAAGGATATTTAGGGATCTAGAAGAATGAAAAATCGAAACCCAGCACGATTGGGCACGATTTCTCGGACTTCCAAATACGAAATATTACCTTTGTAAAACCCCTTTCTTTTATGAATTTTAATAAAGCAAAACTAAAACATTGAAATGTAAACACGATAATAATAAGGCGAATAATAAACATACTAATAATAATAAGAATAAGAATAATATATGTACATAGTAATAAAAGAAAAATGACACTACATTATAATAGCAATAGTACTAAAAATTATAACAAAAAAAACTATTAATACTAAACATATAGTGATAGTAATAATAAATAGTGATAATAATAATAATAATAAATGGTGATAATAATAATAAATGGAAAAGAAATAAAAATATATTACTAAAAGGTAAAAATAATAATAATACTACTAGAAACAAAATAAAAATAAAATAGTACCGACAATAAGATAATAGTAATAATATTAAAACTAATAATGGAACAAAAATAATAATAAATATAATAATAAATATAGTTATAATAATAATGTATATAAAAAAAGTAAACATAACAATAATAATAATAAATGACAAAGAGGATAAAAAATGATACTAATAATATTAATAATAGTAATAAAAATATTAAATATAATATATATAAATAACATAGTGGTAATAATAAAAATAATAACACTAAAAATGATAACAATAATTTAAAATGACAATAATAAAAATATTAAATAAAAAGGAAATAAGAAAAATGGACTAAATTAAGCCAAAAATGAAAACCCGGGGCGAATTTTAAAGAAAATGGAAGAATTAGGGCCAAATTAGGAAATAAAAACCCTGATTGTAAAACCATGGAAAAGCGGAAAGGCTAAACGTGCAATTAGCCCCTCCCTATACAAAATACGCGGATCCTCTTAACCCATCGGGTCGGGTCATGGATCAGAGGACCAAAACGACGTCGTTTTGGCCTCTGACCCTCATGCTTAAAACGGCGCCATATGGTTCGTCTATATAAACAAAATTTTTTTTTAAAAATTTCATTTTCCTCCTCCTTTCTCAAAAACACAAAACTTTCTCTCAAATCCTCTCAAGCCTTTTCCCCCTTCCGACCAAATCACGATCACGGATTATCACGGCCACCGTGAACGGTAAGGTGAGTTTGAAAAAGGTGAGTTTTTCCTTCCCTTTTTAATATTGTATATTATAGTAACCTTTATGTTAAAAAAACAAAATAATAGGAAAAAATCAAGAAACGAACAGATTCGGGAATAAAATGTAAAAGTAGAACCTTTTTTGGATTTTTAATTCTGTTTGTAGAAAAAGTAATGTATTGTCTTTTATCTGCGTAAATCGTGTGAAAAAAAAAAGTCCTTTTTACAATAATATTCTTGGCTTTTTATAGCCTTTTCCCGAAGCTCCCCTCAAAGACTAGAACTCTAGTTATTTGTTGCTGCTGCTTTTCCTTTTCTTTCGCAGTACAACGACGTGAGGCGCCAAACACGAGCTATTTGGAGACATGCTGACTTGGGTTGTTGCTTGACGACGTGGAGAGGGTCTTTGGGCATCTGTTGATCGCTAGGGTTTCTTAACCTTGTTCAATTACATTTGGGCAAAAATTTGGGCTTCGTTTAACTTTGGGCCTCGGGGTTTATTAATTTTTTATTTTGGGTTTTTTAATTTGGTTAATAGTATTGGGCCCGGGTAATAATTGGGGTCTACACAATGCCCCTTTTGCTCGTTGTCGTGTAACGAGAACGAAACAAAGACTTTAAGAGGACCAATTTTGCCCGGTCTTGTCAAGTCTCGGTGCTTCTTGATGCCTTCTTTTTTCGGGTAACCTCGTTTTAACCCACTGCACCCTCATGGGTATAGGAATTTTGTTTTGATCTACTCCACTCTCGCCGGTGGAGACAAGATCGCCACTTTCGATCCGCTCTACTCCCGCCAATAGAGATAAGATCTGCTTTTTCGATCGCCTACTCACCTTTCAGAGAGATAAGATCTGTTGTCTTCGATCCGCCCACTCCTCGCCAAGAAAGATAAGATCTCGCTATCTTTAGCTCGCTCCACTCCGCCGGTGGAGATAAGGCTATAATCTTCCGATCTGCTCTACTCCTGCTCAGTAGAGATAAGATCTGTTATCCTTAGCCTGCTCCACTCCTGCTCAGTGAAGATAGGATCCGCTATGATCTGCTCCACTCCTACTCAGTAAAGATAAGATCTGCCTCTTTGATCTGCTCCACTCCTACTCAGTGGAGATAAGATCTACTATTTTCAGCCTGTTACCCTACTGCTTAGGGGGTTAAGGCTTACTGTATTCGATCTGCTCTACTCCCACTCAGGAGAGATAAGATCTACTATCTTTAGCCTGCTCCACTCCTGTTCAGTGGAGATAAGGCTATAATCTTCGATCTGTTCCATTCTTGCTCAGTGGAGATAATATCTACTGCTTTCGATCTGCTCTACTCTTGCTCAGTGGAGATAAGATCTATTCTTTCAGCTTGCTCCACTCCTGCTCAGTGAAGATAAGGCTAGAATCTTCGATCTGCTCTACTCCTACTCAGTGGAGATAAGATCTGTAATTTTCGATCCGCTCCACTCCTGCTAGTAAAGATAGGATCCGCTATGATCTGCTCCATTCTTACTCAGTGAAGATAAGATCTGCTTCACTCCTGCTCAGTGGAGATAAGATCTGCTATTTTCAGCCTGTTACCCTACTGCTTAGGGGGTTAAGGCTTCTTGATTCGATCCGCTCTACTCCCGCCGGAGAGATAAGATCTACATTCTTCTCAGAACTCCCATCAATTTTGCTACATTGTCCTCTAAGGAACTTACCTGGAAAGAATTGATTTCATGGGTCTATCCTTATGTCAAATGATTAAGATGTCATGAAAATGCTCCTGTCATTTTCTCGTTGCTTGATCAGGATATTCCCGGCTCTTCACATACCGCAGAATATCATGATACCAAGGATGATCATCTCTCTTCTCCTCTTCGTCAATATTACAACAGTGAGCCGGAGTCTCGTAAATACTCATTTGGATGGGCTTCATACCCTCTTGCTCGTTTACTCTAATCATAGAAGCTAGGGTGGCCAAGGCGCCAGCTATCTGGTTTTCATCACGCGGAGGTAAAAGAATGTGATATCATCGAACTCCTCAATTAATTCCAAAACTAACTTTCTGTGGTGATCAATTTGGGATCTCTTGTTTCCCATTCTCCTTTTGGTGATATATTACCAACGCGAGTCCCCATATACCTCTAGCAACTTGATTTTACAAACTTATAGCATTTGGATTCCCATGATACATGCTTCAGATCCTCGCCATGTTGTTTGTGCAATCAAGTCCAACTTGCAAGTGAATGGATAGTGTCATCCATTTGGGGATACCAGATCGCCTAACCCCATTTCTAATGGCATTTGATACTCCGTCAAAGTTCAACTTCCAGGGACAATCTTCTAAGATATCTTCTTCAATTGTCGCTACAAACATCAGATCCTCATTGGAAAAATCAAAATTCAGGGGTTCGTAGTCGTCTAGCGCCCTACTGGCTAGAAAATCAGCTATTGCACTCCCCTTCACAGCCTTCTGGTTCACGTAGACTATGTCAAACTCGAAGAGCAAAATTTGCCATCGGGCCATTCTTCCATTCAAAGCGGTCGACTCCATCATGTACTTAAGAGGGTCCAATTTCGAGATTAACCAGGTTGTGTGGTACAACATGTACTGCCTCAACCTCCGAGTTGTCCAGATCAATGCACAACATAATTTCTCAATTGGTGAGTATCTCATTTCACACTCGGTGAATTTTTTGCTGAGGTAGTATATCGCCCTCTCTTTCTTCCATGTCTCGTCGTGTTGGCCTAGCACACATCCCATTAAATTATCGAATACCGTCAGATACAGAATCAGTGCTCTGTCAGGATTGGACGGCATTAGCATTGGAGTATTAGACAAGTACTGTTTAATTTTGTCAAATGCCTTCTGGTATTCATCGTCCAAAATGCCTGGATTGTGTTTCTTAAGAAGACGAAATATGGGATCACACTTCTCAGTCAATTGCGAGAAGAACCGAGCGATGTAATTTAGTCTTCCTAGAAAGCCTCGGACTTCCTTTTGAGTGCACGGCGGAGGTATCTTTTGCACGGCCTTGACTTTATCTGAATCTACTTCGATTCATTTTTCACTGACCACGAAACCAAGTAGCTTCCCTAATCGAGCCCCAAAAGTACACTTAGCTGGATTGAGTTTCAGTTGAAATTTCCTCAACCTCAGAAATAGTTTCCTCAAAACTTACGCATGCTCCCCTTCCGTTCAAGACTTTGCGATCATATCGTCGACGTAGACCTCAATCTCCTTGTGCATCATGTCGTGAAACAAGGTTACCATGGCCCTTTGATATGTTGGCCCCGCATTCTTTAACCCAAACGGCATTACTTGGTAACAAAAAGTTCCCCATAAGGTTATGAAGGTAGTCTTTACCAAGTCTTTAGGATGCATCTTTATTTGATTGTATCCTGAGAAACCATCCATGAATGAGAAGAATGAAAAACCCGCTGTGTTATCCACCAAAGTGTCAATGTGAGGCAGTGGGAAGTTGTCTTTTGGGCTGGCCTTGTTTAGGTCTCTATAGTCGACGCATATTCGTATTTTCCCATCTTTCTTAGGAACGGGGACAACATTGGCTATCCATTCTGAGTAATTCACAACTCGCAAGAACCCAGCGTCAAACTGCTTCTTGACCTCCTCTCTGATTTTCACAGCAACATCGGGTCTCATCCTTCGGAGATTCTATTGGACCGGCTTACAATCTTCCTTTATGGGGATATAGTGTACCGTAATATCAGTGCTTAACCCAGACATGTCTTGATATGACCACGCGAAGGCATCTTTGAACTCTAAGAGAAGTCTAATGAGGTCCTGCCTTGTTTCCTTGGTGATGAGGGTTCTAATTTTCACCTCTTTCCCTTCATCCAGAGTCACATTCTCAATTGTCTCTTTGTGAGGCAGAATCAGCTTTTCTTTCTGCTCTACCATCCTTAACAAATCTGGGGATATAATACAATCTCCGTTATCTGTAAAGTCCTGAAGTTCTTCTAGGCACATGTCTTGCTCATTAGAAAATTCTGGGTCCGTAACAGCGTTGTTCATAACATCGATATCTGGGGACATATGGTAGGTATAAAAGAATATTCAATAAAAATGAATTTAAGAATGACTTATTCATGCATTATGATTATAAATGTAATATAGCAGAAGTAGAAGAATAATTGCACGGAATGAAAGAAAAAATACACTTTTTATTGAAAATAACGATGCGTGAACATGCCTATTTCACAAAAGATTCTTATTGTTCCTAGGCTTGAAATAACAAGTGTGTTTTGAACATTACTCTATTTTGGTCCTAAAAACTACAGGAATTTCTTCCGCAGTCCAGTTGTCCAGAACACTTCCAGGCTCGTAAGGGCGAATACCCGCGAAGTTTCCTCTTCTCGAACTTCCTTCAAACACAGCATTGATGTTCAAAGTTCTCATCATGTCTTCAGTCCTTTCTCTATTCACAATTTCTAACCCTGAATGGATAATTCCTCCAGACATGAATGTATTAGATATATGGGGAAAAGTCATCGAACCCCATTTGATTTCAGCACCATTCAATCGTGCCCTCCGTCTCTCACGTTTTCTTTCCAACTCCTCATTTCTCTGTCTAGTATTTGGCCTATACCCCAGACCAAAGCGATCGTGTTTGTTAACCAATCCTAGCACTCTAACCGGGCCCTGAAGGTATTTTCTGAGTCCCCTTTCAAGCAATGCTCCTTTTTCTACCGTCAATTGTAGGCCCATCATTGTGGCTTCAGAGATTTTTGGCACCGGGACCTTGCCACCTTCACTGATGAAAGTCGCATTTATAAACTCTAATGACCTGAAAGAACACTCTATGGCCTCCGCATCATTCTCTATGTACGGTGCATTACTAGTAACGGACGCGATGATATCCTCCTCTGCGTTTATGGTTATCAACTGGCCCTCTGTTACCAATTTTAACTTTTGAAGCAATAACGATGGTACAGCTCCCGCTGAGTGGATCCACGGCCTCCCAAATAAGCAATTATAAGAAGGCTTCATGTCCATCACGAGGAAATCTACCTCGTACGTGTTTGGCCCAATTAGGAGGGGTATCTCGATCCTCTCCATTACTTTTCTCTCGGTGCCATCGAATGCTCTCACTATATTTTGGCATGTTTTCATGTGAGAGGTGTCTACAGGTAACCTGTCCAGTGTAGATAGGGGCAAAACATCCAGTGCCGATCCGTTGTCAATTAATACCCCTGACAGTGTATACCCTTTGCATCGGGTAGTGATGTGCAAAGCCTTGGTAGATCCCATGCCCCCCGGCGGTATTTCATCATCACTGAACGAGATAAAATTATCTGCGCTTATGTTATTTACAAGACGGTCTAGTTTATTTACCGAAATGTCATCAGCAACATAAATTTGGTTCAACGCTTTCATTAGCGCACTACGGTGTTCTTTTGAGTTTAGTAGTAAGGCTAGTACCGATGTGCGTGTCGACTGCTTGCATAACTATTCCACAACACTGTATTTCATCGTGCTTCAGAACTTCAAAACTCCCGCCTCATCCTTTTTATTCTTGGTTCATTAACCGTGGTCCTGCTTTCTAGTCTCCCTTCTCATTATAGAGGACTCACTTACGGGTCGGTGTCTTTGGCAATTCTCTTTCCGAAAATCATCACAAGGTAATTGTAATTCCAAGGTACCCTCTTGTCATCTTTATAAGGAAAAGTCACGGGTTTCAATTACAATCCTCGGTGTATAAGGAGAAGTTACGAGTTTTCTGATTATGACCCTCGGTGAATTATTATAAGGAGAGGTCACGGGTTTTTTAATTTTAACCCTCGGTGTTATTTCCACTCCGACCTCGTTTACCCTTGGCCGTGTGATAATCACCATTGGGTGGTTGACTTTAGGGACCCTTTCTGCAGACCCACCCTCTATGGCGTATACATCCACCTCTTTGGAAAAGTCAAAGAACTCCAGCTCTTTATTATCCATTAACCCTTGTACTAAGGTTCTGAATTCGTTGCATTGCTGGATCTCAAGGCCTTCCTTGTCATGAAACTCACAGTAGTTCCTTGCATCTCGAGATCTATTCACATTCCCCTGCAGAACTAACCCCATTTTCTGCATTGCTTTCCAAACTTGCCTCAATGGGGTTCTGACCTCATCGACTTTTTGCTTGGTTCTTATCTCCTTGTTCTCAACTACTGCGTTTATCCCCTTATCCGAATGATTAGGTAATGGATTTCCTCCACAGGAGCGTCATTGAACTCTACCACTCCCGCCTTGATAAGTCTCTCAACTGGCCTTTTGAATGAAGTATAATTTTCTATCGAGTGACCTACTACATCCGCATGGTATTCACATTGAGCGTTTGTGTCATACCACTTGGGATATGGAGGTTGCAACGGCTTCAAGTAGAATGGGGCTATGGCGTGCGCATCGAACAAAATTTTATACAGCTCCCTATACGTCACAAGTATGGGAGTAAATTGAAACTTCTCAGTCTTCTGCCTCTTGTTGGGCTCTTGTCTTGATGGGGCCTGCTGGCCCATGGTTACTCTTGGTTGATTAACAGTAATGGGTTTGGGATAACCCGAGCTTACATTACTCACTTCATTCTCCCTTTTTCTGGGAGCTGATTTTTTCATACTCTCCCCAACTTCTATTTTTCCACACCTTATCACATTCTCTATCATTTCGCCAAACATCACTATATCCGCGAAACTCTTGGACGCGCTCCCCAATATATGATTGATAAAAGGTGCTCTTAGGGTATTAACAAACAGCATGGTCATTTTCTTCTCCAGCAGCGGTGGTTGGACCTGTGTAGCGACTTCCCTCCACCTCTGGGCATATTTCCTAAAACTCTCGCCCGACTTCTTTTCCATATTTTGCAGCGTGATTCTATCAGGCGCTATATCAGTTACGTGGCCATAATACTTCATGAAGGCCTGTGCTAAGTCCTTCCATGATTTGATTTGCGTACAATTCAGCTGGTTGTACCATTTTACTGCAGCCCTAATCAGACTATCCTAGAAACAGTGAATCAACAACTGGTCGTTGTTGACATATCCCGTCATTCTCTGACAAAACATGGTAATATGAGCCTCAGGGCAGCTAGTCCCATTGTACTTTTCAAACTTCGGCATCTTGAACTTCGGAGGAAGTACCAGATTTGGAACTAGACTCAGCTTCTTAGCATCCACCTTGTATTGATAATCAGCACTTTCCAATGCTTTAAACTTCTCCTCCAACCATTTGCAGCGATCCTCAAACTCTTTTGGGAGTTCTACCCTCGTCTTTTCCTCTTCTGCTACATCATCGAAATTAGGGACCATCGGCCTTGTCATGTTACCCCCCGGGTTGGAGCTCGAGCCTACAGGGAAATTTACTGGCGCTGAGGTGTCAAATTGGTGCTGAGGTCTGATATTGACAGACACTCTCGGTGGTTGTGCTTGAGAATTTTTTGGGGCTAAGCTTGGAAGACAAGCCGAATTTCTATTTTCATCTTCAACATCGCCCATGGGGCCCTTTCCTTTATCTTGCCCTCGAGTCAACAAATTCATTAACTGGCTCATCATACTTCTCTGGGACTCCAGCATCTGATCCCTCATTTCCTGCTGGATCTTAGCCAACTGTTCCTGCAGTTGGTCTTACATTTCTTTCTGCATCTGCTTTAACTTTTCCATCCTTTGATCCATTGCTTTCGTTTTTTTCCGAGGTAATAGCGGTGTTCCAGGATAACTATAACATAACCTCTAATTAAAAGGGTTGTCTTATGATATTTAATGCAAATGATGTGATGCAATGCAAATACATGAAATACAATGTAAATGAATGAATGCAAAAATAAGAGGAGTTGATTCTGCTTCAATTTCTTTTGGAATACTTATTGAAAAAAATAAAATCTTTTACATAAAACAGAGTCACATATACGACCTAGCCCTTATGCCCAAAGTTTTAACTTTCTCAAGAAGCGAAGCTAACTCTCGACCTCGGTTCGACTTTGACTCATATACTATACTTAACACGTCAGCCTGAACCGCTAAAGTTTGTAAATGATCTACCACCGTCAGATTCGAACCACGACTTCGCCCATAAGGTAGTCTCTTTCTCTGACTTGGTTCTGAGATCGTTAAAGTTGTTCTTTCCCTCGCTGGTTGTCTGCCTCCAATAGTTGGATCCGGAGCTCACTATTTTGCAGTACTGTTTCGAGCTCCACCACCTTTCCCTTCAACTCTTCAATCTAGCTTAGGCTTGATTCCAACTTCACCGTAAAGTTGTGACTTTGACACAATGCCTTCTCTAATTCTGCTACTCGAGCTCTTAGCATCTTATTTTCGCTTTGGCTCTCACCCACAGTCTTTTTCAGGGCATCCTTTTGTGCTTGAGCCCCATGGAATCTCTTCTTCCACTGGTCGACCTTGGTCTTCTCCTCCTAAACTTCTTGACGCCATTGTTCTGAGGTTTTACCCAGCCCAGCAGTCCTCATCGATAGATGCAACTTCTTGTAATCGATCTTTAAGCTATCCAAATCTTCTTCGGCCTTCCTTTTTCCTTTCCTCAGCTTCTCAGCCTCTGATTTCTGGATATCAATATCTAACATCAAATTCATTTTTTCCTCTTCCAGTTGTTCTATCTTTTTCCCTAACTCAATTTTTACTTTCAAAGTCCCGCTTCATGATCTCCAACTCGAAGGACTACTCGCAGTATTTCTATCGATCGAAAGCAAAGATCCGTGTCGGCGGGGATATTATCGTTTACTCTCTTGCTCCGCCATGTATTATATTCGAGGGTTGCCATTAGACCCATAGCAACTCTTTTCATTCGGTGAATCTTCTTTCACGCATCAGAAACTTTTTAAACTCTTTTTTTTATAATTATTCCCACTATACGAGAATTCAAACTGAGCTAACCCATGCATTACCGGTATAAACTGTCTCGATTGGTATTGCCTTAGCACGAACAAAAGATCATACCCAACGGCTCCCCAGATTCTTAACAGAGGAACCCAATCATAACTCTCACACCGGTAGAGGATTTCATCGGGAACGAACCAAGGAGCTCTCCATTCCACATCCTTTTCACAAGATTTCGAAAAAGTGCGATCCGGTTCTCTTCGATATGTCATCTCCCCGGGCGGTTGCCAACTCCTTTAATGGGGAGTACTTTACAAAAAAAACCCAACAAGAAGTTCTATCTACTTTCCAGAAATGGCTATGGAACCACCCCAACAACAGTTGTGCGCATCCCATGAATCTTCCCTCACCTGTTCTCCGGCACGAGTTCAAAGATCTAAACGTTTCGACAAGAATTACTGGTACCGGCGTAATCCCTTTGTCAAGACGATCGAACAAATCAATAACTGCTTTATCTACATGTCTCAAAGCCTTGGGAAAAATTACCAAGCCATAGATACTTAAGGCGAAAATGTCAACTTTCCTCTTAACATCTGGGTGTGCCACCATCAGGTCTCTCAAGCTTACCCAAGGAATGCATTTCCTTCACCCTTCTTTGAATTCGTGCCATGACCCAATGTTCGCTCATCTCGTTGATACTCATCGACTTCTTTATAAAAGTCGGTGCATTAGCGGCCTCAAGTAAATTTTGTCGACCGAGCCCTTTGATCACAAGCAAAGTCCTATATTCCTCCACAGAGGCACCAAGTCCACTTCCCAAATGTAAAAGCACTATAAGCGGGATTCTAATATTAAGTCATAGCCCGAAACAAGTGTTTGTCCACTCTGATGTCGAGTAAGTAGGGTAGATCACCATAATTAAGGTAGAAAAGTTGCCTAGTCGCTTCATCCCAACAAGCCCATATATCTCTTAGTTCTTGGAGCTCATTCTGTATCACACTGATGTGAGTGAAGTCCAATAATTCTGGTGTGTACCCTTCGGTTAGGCTATCCCCCTTCTCAAGCTGTGTCTTCTCTGACCATATACACACGGCCGCATTATCCTCTACTTTATCAAGAAATCCATTCTCCATAACAAGCATTCTAACTTAGTAATTAATACAGGAATCGACGCCTTTTAAGTATGAAATGACATGCAGACATGACCAAAATAAAACAAGTTAGTATCACATAAAAGTAACCAAAGCAAGTGAAAAATGTCAAACCACTATATAGGTAGCCACTAAGGTTTAGCATGGCCCTACCTAAGGTGGGCTCTTAAGGTTCGCTATATGTGGTTTAGTTCTAAAGAAAGGGTACCTGAACCAGAGGATTCCTCAATCCTCACCCATTATAGGCTCATCTTGATTGAGTTCGATTCAAGAGAATACATTTCCTATGGCCATGCGGAGGTGAAAACCTCACGGAACCATAGGTACGGATGTATCCCGGAAGCAGTCCCCTAGCCCATGAGGAGGTGAAAACCTCACGAAGGCTTAGATTTTTGCTCTCACTTAAGGGTGTGACCACAACGGTCATGCAATATGAATGCAAAAATATTCCATGTGTCTCAAACCAAAGCAGATATATGACGCGACACAGACTCACGCAAATGAAAAACAAAATCAAAAAATTTATTTTCGATAAAAAGGACATTAATCAACCAATTTTACGGCTTAACTCTCTTATAGTTCCCCAGTGGAGTCGCCAAGCTGTCGAAACCATTTTTTTGGAAAACGTGCAGAGTTTAAAAAGGAAAATGGAGTCGCCACCAATCTTTTTTGAAGTGTGATTGGGCCACTTTTGAAAACGTTTTGGTCTACGAATTTTAAGAAAACGGGCTCGGGAGTCGGTTATTCACGAGGAAGGATTAGCACCCTCGCAACGCCCAAAATTGGTACCGTATTGATTGATTAATGTCCTTAATATCAAAAATTAAAAAAAATATTTTAAAATATGAATCTTTAAAAATGTTTAGATAACTCACATTGGATATCGAAACTCTCTTGTTCCGAAAAGTTGAAATACCACATCCAGCACGATAGGACACGATGTTTCAAACTATCGATACTAAGATCATTTCATGATTTCCAACATTCTTGTCTTGCAATTTTAAAAGGATATTTCACTATTTGGCCAAACCAAAAATCGAAACCCAGCACGATTGGGCACGATTCCTTGAATTTCCAATCATGAAATATTGCCTTTATTTAAGAAACACGATAAAAGAATCTTTGAAGGATATTTAGTTGTTTGGACGAACAGAAAATCAAAACCCAGCACGATTGGGCACGAATCCCTCGAACTTCCAAACACGAAACATTGCCTTATTTCTAAAAACATGATCAAAATCTTTAAAGGATATTTAGGGATCTAGAAGAATGAAAAATCGAAACCCAGCACGATTAGGCACGATTTCTCAGACTTCCAAATACGAAATATTACCTTTGTGAAACCCCTTTCTTTTATGAATTTTAATAAAGCAAAAATAAAACATTGAAATGTAAACACGATAATAATAAGGCGAATAATAAACATACTAATAATAATAAGAATAAGAATAATATATGTACATAGTAATAAAAGAAAAATGACACTACGATAATAGCAATAGTACTAAAAATTATAACAACAAAAAAAACTATTAATACTAAACATATAGTGATAGTAATAATAAATAGTGATAATAATAAATGGTGATAATAATAAATGGAAAAGAAATAAAAATATATTACTAAAAGGTAAAAATAATAATAATACTACTAGAAACAAAATAAAAAAAATAATAATCGACAATAAGATAATAGTAATAATATTAAAACTAATAATGGAACAAAAATAATAATAAATATAATAATAAATATAGTTATAATAATGTATATATAAAAAAAAGTAAACATAACAATAATAATAATAAATGACAAAGAGGATAAAAAATGATACTAATAATATTAATAGTAATAATAAAAATATTAAATATATATATATAAATAACATAGTGGTAATAATAAAAATAATAACACTAAAAATGATAATAATAATTAAAATGACAATAATAAAAATATTAAATAAAAATATTAAATAAGAAAAGGGACTAAATTAAGCTAAAATGAAAACTAAAGTAATTTTAAAGAAAATGGAAGAATTAGGGTCAAATTAGGAAATAAAAACCCTGATTGTAAAACCATGGAAAAGCGGAGGGGCTAAACGCGCAATTAGCCCCTCCCTATACAAAACACGCGGATCCTCTTAACCCATCGGGTCGGGTCATGGATCAGAGGACCAAAACGACGTCGTTTTGGCCTCTGACCCTAATGCTTAAAACAACGCCGTATGGTTCGTCTATATAAACAAATTTTTTTTTAAAAAATTTCATTTTCCTCCTCCTTTCTCAAAAACACAAAACTTTCTCTCAAATCCTCTCAAGCCTTTTCCCCCTTCCGACCATATCACGATCACGGACTATATCGCCGCCATCGTGAACAGTGGCGGGAGTTTGAAAAGGTGAGTTTTTCCTTACCTTTTAATATGAAATATTATAGTAACCTTTATGTTAAAAAAACAAAATAATAGAAAAAAATCAAGAAACGAATGATTCGGAATAAAATGTAAAAGTAGAACCTTTTCGGATTTTTGATTCGCATTTGTAGAAAAAGTAATGTATTGTCTCTTATCTGCGTAAATCGTGTGAAAAAAAGTCCTTTTACAATAATATTCTTGGCTTTTTATAGCTTTTCCAAGCTCCCTAAAAGACTAGAACTCTAGTTATTTGTTCTTCTTTGCTTTTCCTTTTCTTTCGCAGTACAACGACGTGGAGGCGCCAAACACGAGCTATTTGGAGACGTGGGGCTTGGGTTATTGCACGACGACGGGAGAGGGTCTTTGGGCATGCTGTACCGACCGCTAGGGTTTCCTAACCTGTTCGATTGCATTTTGGGCCAAAATTTGGGCTTCGTTTAACTTTGGGCCTCGGGGTTTATTAATTTCTGATTTTGGGATTTTTAATTTGGTTAATAGTATTGGGCCCGGGTAATAATTGGGGCCTACAATTAATATCACCCAAAATAAAAATAAATTTTCAAATATATATAAATGCAAAATATCTTAAATATAAAAATTATAAAATGTTTTTAAATTAACAAAATGTTTAGCTTTTGAAATTGAATGGTGAAAAAAATGTAAAAGATTTTTCTAAATTAATTAAAGTATAAGAAAATTCTAAAAGTTAAAAATTCCAAAACTTTAAAAGATTATTTATTATAAATCTCAAAACTCTTAAAATAAACATACACCATTTGAAATGATAGTATTTTTTATTATTTTACTTGAATATTATTGCAATTTGATAAGTTAAAAATTTATAAAAGAAGAATAATGATATTAAAAATAAATAATATAAAAATATGAAATATGGATATCATTAAATTTATAATAATATATAAAAATGTATAATAATATAAAACACATATTAAAATTAAATAAAATTGCACTCTAAAAAGATTTTTTACACAAATTCGACTGATGCATTAATTAGGAAAATTTTCAAAACTACAAATTCCTAAAAAATAACTGTGCCTCCTAATCCTACCATTTGTCACTAAACCAGTGCTTCTTGTAGACCGTGCCTTGATGCTGCAATTTCCGAAGGCTTGAAAACAAGTGCCTAAACTCTGTAGAAGAAACAAACAGTCATTTTCCTAAGGGAACTAAAAAAAATGAAACCGTAAATTCTTAACTTTCCCTAACCCTCCTTCTTTGTTATTCCTCAGATAGTGTGCATGGGTCATTTTCTTCCCCCAGTTCCTCGGAGATGTTGTAACAAATCCTCTTTCTTCTTCGGATTCAGCCTATCAAAACATCATCTCAGCCTCCTCTAACTTCTTCCCGTTTGGTCCTTTAGAACAATGGGTTTAACCTCCAGCTGAGTTTCTTCCATCCAAAAGGTCGGGGCATCGCATCCTCTCCCCTATGCAGCCACTGAAAAATTTATGTTTTTCTATAGCCAACTACATGTATGAAATTGAATAAGACTACATTAAATATTTAAAAAAAATCACCTCTTCAAGTGAAATTGGTATAGGAAATTTGTGTTATTCAAAGTTTCTTTTAAAAATTCTTATAAACTTTATTCAAAATTTTAAATCTTTGCTGATCGAGAATTTGCTCGATTGGTATGATAATTGTTACCAACGCAAGAGGACGTGGATTCAAGTGTGTTTAAGCGTATTATCTTCCTATTTATAAAAATTTTGAAATCCAAACAAATATAATAATAGTAAGGCACATTGCACTCCCAATAGGAGAACTCAAGTTCAAACCTTGGAGACGACATTGTTGGGAGGGCAACCACAAACCCCGAACATGGATCGTAAAACAGACATGAAAAATTTATAATTTTATAAAAAATAATTCTTAAATTAAAAGAATGCAAAGTTTCATAAAATTCTAAAAATAGAGAATTCCAAAAAGAAATTGAAAATCTAGAATTAAAACAATTAAAAATTCCATAAACTTCTAAAATAATCTATTTTAAAACTTAATTTTTTTAAAAAAAATTATGAAATTTAATTTTCATTCTAACTATTGTACATTATATTTGTTAACGCATTTCGGATTCCCTAATCTTACATGTGTGAAGTCTTGTTGAGTAAATGATTTTATTCAACAATAATTTGAATCACCTATTGGCTTAAGGCCAATCTATTATTACACATAGAAGTAGTTGTAGCCTATCACTCAGTGAATAATATTATAGCCTCAATATCAATCACAATTGTTACAAACACCCTCCCCAAACTCCTCGCATTACATATAACGTTTTGTGTGACTTAAATTTTAAGAGATTACTTGCAAGTTAAGTTAAACAAAATATATATTCTTTCTAGAAGATTTAGTATTTATGAGTATAATATATTTAGCATTTATTAGTATAATATATTTGACTTTGATTAGAATTAGGTTTTTTCAACCTATAAACAGATGTAGTCGAAACTCCTCTTGTAGATGATTCAAATTCGACATAGTGAATTTTCTTCTCCTCTGCCCGTGATTTTTTTTTCTCGAAAGGGTTTTCACGTAAAATTTGTGTGTTCTTTATTTTTATTTCTCTTTTCTTTGAGATATATTTGTCATTACTGACGTTATATTTTTCACAAATTGGTATCAGAGTTTTCGAGTTTTTCATCTCGATTACGGTAATGGCGTCTTTGAAGTATGAAATTTCGCTGTTGGATCGTAACACCAGATTCGCGTTGTGGCAGATAAAGATCAAGCAGTTCTTACACAGATGGATTTAGAGGAAGCTCTGCTAGGGGTAGATAAGATGCCTTCGACATTGACGGAGGAAGAGAAAAAGCGCAATGATAGAAAGGCGTTAACACAGTTACATTTGCATTTGTCTAACAAAATTTTGCAGGATGTGATGAAGGAGAAGATCGCTGCTGCATTATGGAAGAGGCTGTGTAACACCCCAAACCCGCCCAAACACTACAACCGGATCTGGTATGTCACTAAGGAAATTTTGTAAAACATGTCGCATTTTCAAAAAACATTTTGGTAAAGTTTAACCTTTTATTCGGGAAAAATTTATAATTTATAGTTTTAAATAAAATATGCCTTTATGAATTAAAATTTAAATTTAAATACATACCTTAGTTCAATTAAAATAAAATTTAAATAACTAAAAGTAATAAAAGCCCGTAATAAAACAAAATATAAACTGGTGGCCCATGGCCTTATTACAACAGATTTAAAATCCATTAAATAAGAATATAAAATAATAACTAGAGTCTTTTTGTTGGATCCAAATGTTCTTTTGCATGGCCACCTTGCGCTCCTCTCCACCCCGGTCCGATGCACTAAATGCTACCTGAAATGTTAATTAATTGGTTGAGTGGCGAGACTCAGTGTGCAACCCTTATGCACCATTAGATTTGGGCCATAGCCCCACACAACTAAAATAATCGAATTAATATACATAATAAAAATAATATGCAAGCCCAACCCAAATCCTAGGTTTCCATCCGCTACACGCCTGCATCGACCATTCACACCATTGAGGATTTCTACAATCAACCCACACCGCTACATCGCCTTGATGGCGTCTTGTCGCTCATCATCGATCTTGGCCGTAGCTACTACAACAGATCACGATAAAACCGCTACAACAGATCACGGTAAAACCGCTACAACAGATCACGGTAAAAACGCTATAACAGATCACGGTGAAAATCTGCTACAACATATAACTTCCTCCTTTCATCGGACCCAACCCATGCAATCACATAAAATCAATATACTTATATCGTTTAATCGAACATTCACTAACACGATGATTTGTTTTTACCCTCTTTGGGTTTCTCTATTATGCGGATTTCGACATTTATCAAAACATATAAGACTTATAATCATATATTAATCAAACAGATCTAGATGGTGGGAAAGTGTTACACACCGATATCGCGAAATCCAAGATTCTTAGTCGATATCCTTGTTATCCCGATCTACAACTTTGCTCAAAAGCGGAAAGATGTGAAAATAGGGCCTCTCCTATATTCGGCCATGGTTAATGTTCTACCCGATTTCATATATTTATAAATAAACCAATCTCCTTACCTTGAAATCTCAAAAATAACACGACTTGAGTGTTACTGATCTTTGACTTAGAGATCTAAGCGTTGGACTCCTCTTCAGATCCCGAAATGCCGAAAATAAGAAAAACCCTTGATTAGTCACTAAATAGCCATTCGGCTAGGGACTTTGAAAAGCCGGAGAAATATTGGAAACTCAAAATCGACACATACCTATTATTTTCTTTAGATTCGGCACAAGCAGACTTTACTGAAGAAAATTCGGCAACTTCTGGAGGTGAGATCTAAGAATTTCAATTTTTAGAAGATTTAAGAATTGAAGAGATGGCTAAGAGAGATTTGGCCAATGAATATTAAGGAGAAGAATAGAATAATAGAGATGTGATTTCGGCTTTTAGGGATTAGAAGAAAAATAACAATAGAGGTTAAAAGATTCGACCAACCAGGAAATTTTAGAGAGGAAGAAAGGGTGAAGAAAATGGTGGTTTTGGCTTTTGAGATGAAGAAGATGAGAAAAGAAAATAAAAGAAAGGCTTCCAAAATTTTGCACACCCCTCTTTATATAGAAAACCGATTCCTCCCTTTAGCAGAGATTGATTTTCACCAACAACGCCACACATGATAGCTCCTATCCCTTTTCCTTTATCTTAATCTATTATCTTCTCAAAAATAGTCTTTATCTGCTTATTATCCTTAAAGACTAAATCCCTAAATAATAGCCTTTATCTGCTTATTATCCACATAGAATAAATATAATAAAATTCCCAAAAAAAATAGCATTGTGCCATCCACTTCCCTAATCCCTAATACCAAATTTAACTAACTTAAATTAGAAGATTTGAGCTCTTTAAAACTTAAAATTTGGGCCCCTAACACTTAAATTAACTCATTCCACATATTCAACCATTAAACGCATAGGCCCAAAAATTTAGGATGTTACAGGCTGGAACAAATATGTATGTCGAAAAATTTAACCAGCAAGTTGCATATGAATCAACCTATTTATGCTCATCGTTTGGAGGAAGGTGCGTATGTGCACGAACACTTAACAATGTTTAAATAAATTCTCTCAAACTTGGAGGCCATGGAGGTTCAGTATGATAAGGAAGATCTAGGGTTGATTCTACTTTGTTCGTTGCCCTCGTCTTATTCAACCTTCAGAGACACGATTTTATATAACCGCGAGTCTCTCACAGTTGATAAGGTTTATGATTCTTTGACCTCGTATGATAAGATGAAGCATCTTGTGGTTAAACCCGACTCTCAAGGAGAGGGTCTCATTGTTCGTGGGAGACAAGATCGGAATGCTGATGATGATCATGGAAGGACACAAGAATGGAGTCCTCGCTGTAAATCTAAGGGTAGATCGAAGTCTTCAAACAGAGGTAAAACTTGCAACTTCTACAAGAATAAATGGCACATTAAATCTAAGTGATATAAGCTACATAATAAGATTAAAAGGGAGGCTGCGAATTAAAAGGGAAAACAACTAGAAAATTCTGGTGAAGCTGATGTTGTAGAAGACTGCAGCGATGGTGAACTTCTAGTCGCTTCTGTCAACAATTCTAAAGTGAGCGAGGAGTGGATACTTGATTCAGGTTGCACCTTCCACATGAGTCCCAATCGGGATTGGTTTACAACTTATGAAACAGTGTCTGAAGGTGTTGTTTTGATGAGAAATAATGCTTCGTGTAAAATCGCAGGTGTTGGAACAATTAAAGTTAAGATGTTTGATGGAGTTGTCAAAATACTTAGTGACGTACAACATGTTCCAGAATTGAAGAGAAATTTAATTTTGTTAAGTACTTTTGATTCAAAAGGGTACAAATACACAACTGAAAGTGAGATTTTGAAGATTTCCAAAAGTTCCTTCGTTGTGATGAAAAGGTAGAGAAAGACTGCCAAGTTAATGTTTTGCAGGGTTCTACTATTATTGGTGATGCAGCTGTCGCTTCCTCTTCCTTATCAAATGATGATATGACTAAACTTTGGCATATATGCCTAGGGCATATGTATAACAGCCCGATTTTGACCCTAATAGGAAACGGTGGTTTCGGGACCACGAATCCGAGTCGAAAAAATTTTAAATATTATTTTTCGTGTTTATTATATGTGAAATTTCATGTTTGAAAGTTTCGTATGAGAATTTGATTGTTTGTATGCTTAATTTAATAATAGGACTTAATCGCATAAAATAAATATTTAGTGGTTATTTGTAAAAAGGGCTGAATAGTGATTGTTTTATTAATTTGGAGGTTTTAAGTGGTAAATTACCCATAATAGCTTGTAGTGGATGGTGAAATACAACCATTACATGTTATATTATTATTTTATAAAGGTTTATTAAATATTTATAATTTTGGTTAATAAAGTTTTATTATAAAAACATATTATAATAAAAGAACAAAGCCATGGTTTTCTCACTTTTGCATGATCGAATAAGGTTTTCTCACTTTTGCATGACCAAATAAAAAGAAAAGAAAGAAGAAATAAGAGCTCCTTAGGTTCGGCTATCTTTGGAGTTTGATTAAGGTTAGTAATTGAGCTCGGTTTTTGATAATTTTTACGTTTTTGAGATCGTTGCTTCGAATACTATCCGACCCATGTTAAAATTTTGTTAATAATGCATGTGTGATGTTCGGCCATTTAAGAAGGCTTGTGATTTGTGATGTTTCATGGATTTGTTTAAAAGATATGTTTTAGATTAACATGTTTTATATTGTAAATTTTGATAATTTTGAGTAATTAGGACTAAATTGTGAAAATTGTAAATTGAATAGTCAAAATGTGAAATAAATAAATTGAATGGTCTTGTATGGGCATGGGTAGTATTCGGCCCTAAAGGAGTATGTCCAAATTTTGTATATTTTGTGTTTTATGCACTAGGGACTAAATTGTAAAAATTGAAAATGTCAGGGGTAAAATTGTAATTTACCTAATTATGTATTTTTGGATTAAATTGAATGAGAAAAATGTTGAATGAATCCATTTTTGAAATGATTAGATCAAGAACAAAAAGAAACGGGATTGGATCGGGGAAAAGCTAAGTTGAACGAATAGCCGGAAAACTTAAACCGTCAATTTTCGAGGTAAATTTTAAGCAATTGGATGAAATGAAATTTGAATATATATTTAATGTGTGTATGAATAATTGAATTAAGCATATTAAAATACATTTGCCGAATGTGAAATGGAATGGGATCAAATATTTATAAATTAGCCGAATGTAAAGTTGGTGTATATATATAAATGTATAAGTGTTGGTTCATGGAGTAATGTGAGTATATGAATGAGTAAAAAGGTAGCTAAATGTGAATATGAAATGAGAGAGATGTTTGTTTTGAATAGATGGATGCAAATATATAGATATATACATGTATATTAATTGTGCCGAATGAAATGGTATGACATAATGAAATCGAGTTGTTGTTGGATATTTGAATATTTGTGTATGTATGTATGAGAATGAAATTTTAAGTGTTCGCATAAATAAAGAAAGGTTCGGATAAGAGGCACTATGTGTGCGAGCTTAAACACCGAGCACTGTGTGTGCGAAATCGGTTGAATGGCACTATGTGTGCGAGCTTAAACACCGAGCACTATGTGTGTGAAATCGGTTGAATGGCACTATGTATGCGGAAAACGAGTAATGGCACTAAGTGTGTGATACATTACCGGAAGATGGCACTATGTGTGAAATATCAAGTAACGGGACTAAGTGTGCGATACGTTACATGAGTTGCATTGTGTGTGTGCGGATTATCGAACCTCTAAAGGACATGAACCAATGAATGGATATAACCAAAAGAGACATGTAGGTAAGTGATGCATGGAAATTGAATAACGTGGTGCTAATGAGGTAAGTTTCTTTTGTATACTAAATTATGGAAATATGATAAATTCATTAACCTTTGAGCTTGTTTGAAATGGATATAGGGCTTGTGATAATTCGGTTTTGGAGATCTAATGAATATGATATTGTTGTATAGTAAAATGCTATATGTAATGCTTAAACGAACTGGTTAATGATCAAGTTGAATTGATTAAAATTGTATAATGATTTGTTGTATATATTTCCTTTTGCTTATAACTTACTAAGCTATATTAGCTTACTGTTCGTGTGTTTATTTGACTATTGTGTAGATCTTGAAGTCTAAGTGTGCGAATTATAAAATACCGAGCACTAAGTGTGCAAAATCGGTCATTATGCACTAAGTGTGCGAAATTGGGCAAGGAGCACTAAGTGTGCGATTAATTTTTATATCTTGGATTGAATTTTGGGTAAGTGGATATTATGAGATGATATTAATTGAAATCAAATAAGAGTGATAAATTAGTTTGGATGGAATGTATCAATTAATTTTATAGTTCAATTGATATGAGTTGACATGGAGTAATGCTTACAAAATCTCATTGATTTATACATGAATTTTATATATTTTATTGGGCCATGGGAAGTTTGTATAAAGAATTCATTTGATTAGTTTTAAATCTTGAATATGTGATTTATATGGTTTTGAAGTGCAAGTATAAGTTCGGTAAGTAAAATATATATATGCATATGAAACCTATTATCGAAGGTTTGGAAGTTTGGCCTTTGGGATATGAAACGAGAAAGATTTCAAAAGGTGATATGAACTAAAGTCATGGTTATAAACAGGGGCGTAGCTAGGGGGCTGGCATGGGCCCCGACCCCCCTAAAATGTAAAATTTTAATTTTGGCCCTTAGAATTTTTTAAAAATTTTAAATTAGTAAAGGTAAAATTGTACTTTGGCCCCCCTAAAATTATAAAAATTTGATTTAATCCTTTAAAAATTATAAAAATATAAACTATAAAAAATTAAAATTTTATCCGGCCCCCCTAAAAAATTCTTTTGGCTTTGCCCCTGGTTATAAACCTTGGTTGTGAGTATATTATTCTGACTTTGCTAGTGTAGTGTTATAATGCATTATTGTTGTGAAATTGCTTATAACTTACTAAGCTTTCGAAGCTTACTTTGTGTACTTTTCTTATGATTATAGAGTTTCAGAGACTTGCTCGGGTTGGAAGTCGAAGGAGATCTCATCACGCTATCTTGTTTTCGCTTCGGTAAATAAATGCTTGAAGATTTGGTTATGTGGCATGTATAGACTAGTTATGAAATGGTTGGTTTTAAAATTATATATATAGCCATGCAAAAATGGCTTAATTATGATGTTAATGGTTGCGTATTCGGTCTTGTCTTAAGTTTAATTTGGAAGTATGTTTTATGGTAAATATGTTTGTAACGTGGTTATATGATTTTGCAATGAAACAGTTTTTGGTTAGCAGCAGTGACATGAATTTGAAAAATCACCAAAAATAGGATAAATGGAATTAGAAAGTGAATAGGATATAGAATTAAAGCTTATTGTATCTATTTTTATATGAAAGAAATAGAGTAGGTAAAATAATTTTATATTATGAGATATTTAAATTTTTGTGAGACTGGTTCTGAATGACTTTGTGATCTCCTGTTCTGTCTTGGAAAAATTATTAAAAATTGTACAAAAATAATTATTGAGCATAGTTTATATTCTTAGAACCCTCAATGAGTCTATTTTTGATTGGAATAAATTAGAACATTAATTGAATTCTGTATAATGTGATAACTGAGTTTTTGTAAGGATAGGTCAGAACCATCAAACAATGAAACAGGGGAAATTTTAATGAATAAACTGTACTAATTGGCCACATGAAAAATTCTGGAAAAATTATAGTAAGAAGATATATGAGTCAAGTTTCAAGGAAAATTTACGGATCTAAATTTTGAGTTTATTAACTCGAGCTGTAGTCAATTTAGTCAACATGACGCAGATGGACAGTTTCAATTTTTATGCTTTGAATTAGTAGTTAAGTCTAGTAATGCCTCATGCTCGACTCCGGCAACGGTCTCGGGTAAGGAGTGTTACAATATGAGTGAGAATGACATGAAAGAATTGAGCAAAAGAGGACTTCTTGATGGTCAAGGAATTTGCAAACTGAAGTTCTGTGAACACTGCGTTTTTGAGAAGCAAAAGAGAGTTCGATTCACCAAAAGAATCCATAACACGAAGGGAACGTTGGAGTATATTCATTCTGATCTGTAAGGGCCATCAAAAGTGCCTTCAAGAGGTGGAGCTAATTATATGCTAACTTTTATTGATGATTTTTCCAAAAAAGTTTGGGCATTCTTCCTGAAGTAGAAAATCGATGTGTTTTTCGCATTTAAGTCTTGGAAAACTATGATTGAAAAACAGATAAGAAAACAAATAAAATACCTCCTCACAGACAATGGCTTAGAGTTTTGTTCTGATGAGTTTAATAAACTGTGCAAGTCAGAAGGGATCGTGAGACACTTGATGTTCATCATACTCCACAAAGAAAACGGTGTTGCGTAATGAATGAATGTAACGATCATGGAGAAGGTTCGATGTATGTTGTCAAATGTCAACTTACCAAAGTCGTTTTGGGCCGAAGCAGCCTCTACTACATATTTTTTTATCAACCGATCTCCATCCGTTACCATTAAGAAAAAGACTCCACAAAAGGTATGGTCCGAAAATCTTGCTAATTATTCTAATTTAAAGATCTTTGAGTGTCATGTGTATGCTCATGTTGATAATGAAAAATTGAAATCGAGATCCATTAAATATGTTTTTCTTGGTTATAAAGCTGGTGTAAAAGGGTATAAGTTATGGTGTCCTGAAAATAGAAAAGTTGTGATTAGCAGAGACGTTATTTTTTATGAAACTGCTATGCTACCTAACTTATCTCTTAAAGACCCTTCCAATAAAGAAAATCAAAAGTAGGTGGAGCATCAGATTAATACAGAGTCGACTCATCAAGCCATTATAAAAATTGATAGCAGAGTTGCTTCTTCATCACGATACTCTATTGCCAAAAACAGAACTAGAAGAGAAATTAAACCTCTAAAGAAGTATGCCGAGACTGATTTAGTTGCTTATGCTTTAAATGTGGCCAAAAATATAGATGCAAACCAAGAGCCGTCAAATTATTCTGAGGTGGTTAGCTGTAAAGACTCAGAAAAGTGGATGTTTGCTATGCAAGAGGAGATGGAATCACTCCACAAAAATAGAATATGGGATCTTGTGAAACTTCCTAAAGGTAAAAAGGCTGTTCGCTGTAAATGGTGTTTAAAAAGAAAGAAGGGACTCCAGGAGTTGAAGAACCTAGATATAAAGTAAAGCTTGTTGCAAAGGGTTATAGTCAAATTCCAGGAGTGGACTTCACAGATGTGTTCTCCCCAGTTGTGAAGCATAGTTCAATTCGAGCTTTGCTTAGTATTATGGCCATGCATGATTTGGAGCTTGAGCATTTAGATGTAAAAACTGCATTTTTGCATTGAGAACTTGAGGAATATATTTACATGCAACAACTAGAGGGTTTTATAGTATCAAAAAAAGAGGACTATGTTTGCTTGTTGAAAAAGTCCCTTTACTGTTTGAAACGGTCACCAAGACAGTAGTACAAGAGTATTGAAACCATTTTTAAAATCGGGTTTTGAAAAGATGGGGATCGACTTTAAAATAAAATGGGAGTCGCCATCAATCCTTTTTTTTACTTAGTTGTGATTGGATCACCATGTAAAATGTTTTATTTTAAAACATTTAATTTTGGTCGACGAAAAAAGCAAGAAAATGGGTTCAGGAGTCGGTTAGGCACGAAGAAGGGTTAGCACTATAACAACCCAAACCCGGCCCAAACACTACAACCGGATCTGGTATGTCACTAAGAAAATTTTCGTAAGACAATCGTGTCGACAAAAAGCCCAAATAGAAAATTACATAAATTGTGCCTTAATAATCAAAAGCCCAAAACTTAATTACATGTCCTTGAAAGAAATTAAAACGAGAATAAATACTAAAGGCCCATTTTAAATCTAAAATGTAAACAAATGGCCTATGGCCTTATTACAATGTAGTTTAAATCCATCATATAAAGTACTTTAAAAAAAACTAATATGGGGAAACTTTGTCGACGGATCCCCCTTCTTTTGCATGGCCACCTTGCGCTTCACTCCGGCCCGGTCCGATGCACTAATCGTCACCTGAAAGGTTAGTTTAAAGTGGGTGAGTCGCGAGACTCAGTGTGTAACCCTCATGCACCACTAGATTTGGGCCTCATTAAACATAATAATAAATTCATGTACATATATAACAAATAATATGCAAAGCCCAACCCATTTGCCTAGGTTTCCATCCGCTACACGCCCCTGTACCAACCAACACACCATTGGGGATTTCTACAATCAACCCACACCGCTACTCTCCAAGATGGCGGTCAAGTCGCTCATCAACATATATTGGTCAAGCCCTTATAACACATGATGGCCGAAGCCCGTATAACAGTTCACGGCATTAGTCTACATAAGTAATTCACGGTAAAAACCATTACTCATATACATGTACATATAACTTCCTCCTTTCATCACCCATCCCATGCAACATGCACTATAATTTAAAACATGTACAACAGTTTACTTGTAACATATAGTCAGATTATTTACTAACCTGAGGGTCCGTCGTTTAAATCCGAGATTTCGGCTTTTAATGTAACATGTAAATCTTATGAACACATATACATATATGTTTTTATTATTATTCAGATCTAGACGGTGGGGAAGTGTTACACACCTGATTTGCGTACTAAGGCTTTTGCTATATCTACATTACTATCACTTGAAACAACTACTATTGGCCCACGATCTGACTTTGATTTTGGCCCACACCCCATTGGCCAATCTCGCACTACCGAAACAGATCGCTTCTTGAATTTAGGAGACGGTTTTACAGATCCAACCTTCTCTGCTTGACTGTTAGTTGAGTCCATATCAATCCCTTAATCACTAAACCAAATAACGATGAGATCTAACTCATTAGTTAAGTGTAACCTTTAAAACGAACACTTACCTAGTTAGCCGAACCCGAATATCCTTTAGAAATTATCACCACCAACCTTCCTACATTCGACCATGCCCCAAAAATCAAAACAATAGTTACACACATTCAACCTAACCCCAAATAGTATTCGGCCAAAGCACAGAAAATCATGGAAGGCCATTCGGCCACACTTACCACTTCTTACCTTTGATTTTTCCACCAAATCGGCTTTAATGGGACGGATTCAGCTTCTAGGGTAAAGAGTATAATCGACAAGGCCTTGGAAACAATGATTTAGATTAGGAGTTGATCAAAACAAAGGAATCACAGAAAAGGAAAAATCCCAAACTCACCGGATTACTAAGGAGTATACGGCTTACAGTGTACCTTCGGGAAAACAGAGATCTCCCTTGTAGATTTGGCTATAGAGGAAAAAGATAGGCACTAAGAGCATTCGGCTTTCAGAAGAGTTTTTTGAGGAGAGAGAAACATTAAGGAGTTTAGGCTAGAAGAGAAAAATCAAGGAGAGTTTCGGCTAGAGAGGAAAAAGTATGAGAGAAAGAGAAGCAAATGGGAGAAAAAGATGATTTCCCCCTATTAAATTCAGCACACACACACCAACACATAGAGTTGAAGTTTCTGCCAACTCTCTCCCTCCTGATAGCCTTCATCTCACCTGATAACCCCAATCCTTATCTTACCCTTTTGAAGAGCCCTCACTAAAGCCAACTCCTTCCTCCTTGTTTATCATCTTTTATCACTTAAATAAAAGAAACAAAGCTCCTTAATTAGTAGCCTAATGCCGTCCACCCCCTTCCCATTTAAGTGCCGAATTTGACCCATCTTTTAAGGCCCAATCGGCCACACAAGGGCCCAAATTCCTCCCCCCTTATGGCGCCACCTTATGCCCACTTAATGCACTTTAATTCTTTGGGCCACAAGCCCAGCTTGTCACTTAATTATCCATCTTCTTAAATTATAAGCTAACACCATTTATTAGCCACCTAACCTAAATTTTTAAAGCCCACTATTTCACTTTAAATTATCCAGAGCACTAACTTTAACCCTAATCCAAATATTTAATCAAAAAGTCAGCGCAACCTTTACAATCTCAATTTAACATATTAGACTATCATATAAATGCGTAGGCCCACTTTAAGGATGTTACAAGCACCCTCGTAACGTCTAAAAATTGGTACCTAATCGATAAAATCATATCCAAATGTTTGAGATTTAAAAAGGTTAAAAAATGATCCTTTTATTTGAAGGTAAACCAAGACTACCTATCTCAAAGAAATAAGAATACTACACCCAATAAGTTAGGATACAGTATCTCATAACTTCGAAGCTAGATACATCTTTTTAGAAAATTCTTACTTCGAGATACAAAACATCACACCTAATAAGTTAGGATACAACGTTTTGAATTCCCAAAAATAAGGTTTTTTTTTTATTTGATTTAAAACTTTGAGATTTCTTTATTCCGAAAGAATATAAACATCACATCCAGCACAATTGGACACGACATTTTTTATACCTCGTAATTAAGATCGTCTCATAATTTATAAAACTTGTTAAAAGGATATTTAGTTACTTAACCAAACGATAAATCGCACCCAACACGTTAGGGCACTATTTCTCGATTTTCTAAATACCAAAATATTGCCTTATTTTAAAAACTTTTAAAAATATAATGGTTTTGCAAAAAAAAAAATGGATTTTTGTAATAAATAATAACCATGTAGCAACATTGCATTAATTATCGAACACAAATATTAAAAGCAAATATACTAACGTTTAAGATAGGCAACAAAGAAATGATAATACAAAATATGTCAAGTAATAATTCTTACACTAAGGCAATAGTGAATACATGATGAAGTATAAACAAATACAATAAATAATAAAACAAATATGAACATATTACATGCAATATTAATAAATAAAATAAAAATATTACATACATATATGATATAAATAATGCAAACAATGTATAAATAAAAAGAATAGTATATAATGATTTTGAATAAATAAAATAAAATAAAATAAATGAAACATAAATATATTTTGTATAAAATAATATAATAACTAATTTATGAAAATAATATATAATTAAAATAAAATTAAACAAAATAAAATGATGAAATATATATATATATATATAATACACTAATCATAAATTTACATACATAATATAAACAATAAAATGGATTAGATAATATGAATAAATTTTATAAAAATAAAGTTTTAAAAATAATATATAAATGTAACATAATAATATATAATGTACAAAATATAAATATATATAAATTATTAAACAAGTAAAATAATACATATAGTAATAACTAAATATATAATAAAATAATACATATAAAATATAATATATGAATTTCACAAGATTAATAAATAAATATAGGAAAATAATATAGAATATAATATAATAAAATAGTTTAACATACTATATAATAATAAAAATAAAATAAAAAGATAAAAATAAAATAAAACCAAGAAACAGGGGTCAAATAACAATTAAAACATATTAAAAGGACTAAATCAAAACATGCGTTAAATCCCAAGGACTAGTATGGAAATTAAATCTTTTTTTAAAAAACGGCGTCGTTCTAATTTTACCTTTAAAATAGACCGGGGGACTAAATTGGAACCCAAAACAAACTTTAGGGCTAATTTTAAAATAAATAAAAATGCGAATTGGGCTTAATTAAAATTAATGAAATAGCGGAGGGACTAAAAGGGTAGATTTCCCTTTTTAATAAAACACGCGAATCCTGGTGGCCGGGTAGGGTCGATGCGCGGGTAAAAGCTAAACGGCGCCGTTTTGATCCTTATTGCTTTAAGCCAAAACGACGTCGTTTTGGTATTGCTATATAAGTTAGAATTTTTGCAAAAAAACCATTTCTCCCTCATTCTTAAAAAAAAAAATTGAGAGAGCCTCTCTCTTTTCTCTCTTGCTGTGAGATTTTTGGCGATGCTCCAGGGGATTCTGACCGTCGTCCGCCGCCGTCGCCGGCCACCGATGGGTTAGTTTTTCTTTCTTTTTTCTTTTTATATTTTAACATGTATATTATAAATATTATATATATATGGTTTCAAAAAAAATAAAACTAAAAATAACAGTACTCGAAAATAAAAAAATAAATAAAACAAAACCTTTGCTTGATTTGATATTCTCTGTGTAAAAATCATGTTTTTTTGTATATCTCTGTATCCTCCGTGTTACAGTGTTCTCCCCCCTTTTACAGATTCTTTGTAAGGCTTTTTATAGCCTTCGAAGCAAAATAAAAAAAAGAAATACAAAAATGTTGCTATATTGGCTATCGATTTTCTTTCCTTTCGCAGGTGATTACCGGAGAATCAGGCAAAGATGGTGCGATTCGGACGCGCTGATGACGACTTGGAGAGGGTGAGCGCGAGGCTCCTGCTGAGGCGGCGTGACACTCGGGATACTCCTGCAGTGCCTAGGGTTTCAGAAAACCCTAGTGTAATACCCCGAAAATTTTTACAGTAAAATATTATCTTTGATATAGTAAAATAAGGAAATAAAGCGACAAAAAGGGAAATTTTGGAGTTACGACAACATTGAGAAGTATATTATGACATATTAATTCAAGAAAGGACCAAATGGTAAAAGTGAGAAAAGTTTTGTTGCCTAAGAGTAAATATTCAAAACTTGAAGGGTTAAAGTGTAAATATGAAAAAGTTGAAGGACCAATAGTGAAAATATTTTAAGGGTGGAATGATCTAGAAACTAAGGAAAATGGATGAATTAGGACCAAATTGAATAGGTAAAGAATTATGAGGGACTAAATCATAATTTTACCAAATTATGTGATGATTCAAGGATGGAATTTTAAAGATCACAAAGGGCAAAATGGTCAATTGAAAGAGAGAGAAATCTAGAAAGTAATGATGATGTTGATGGTATTTTATAATTATTTAATTAGATAAATATTATTTTATTAATATTTTGATGAGATATTTTATTATTTATCATTATTTTATTATTATTTATGTAGTATATAAGGAAGAAAATATGATGAATTTTATCATCTCTTTCCCATGCAAACCAACATGAGAAGAAGAAAAGAAAAGAAGTTTTCTTTTCTTTACAAATTGCTCCTTTCACCAAAAATTCACCATTTTCACTTAAAATTCAAAAGAATTTCTATACCCATCAAGAGAGAAAGATGACAAGGAGACTATGGGGAACAAAAATATCAAGTTAGATTCAAGAAATAGAAGCTGGAGGAGAGAGAAAATCAAGTTAAAGATTGAAATCAATAAAATAAGGTAAGAACATCAAGTTTTCAACATATTTTTATGTTTGATATTGTGGAAAAAGCATGGAAATGATGTTAATGTAGAGTTTTCTTATATAAGGTTTTATGTTCTTGATAATGCGAAATATTGTAGAGAAAGGAAATAAAGGTGTTATAAACTTGGTAATTAATATTTTGCACTAAAACAGTTTTGGACAGCAGCAGTAGTCTAGCTTTAGAAAATCACCAAAAATTGTAGAAATCGAATTAGAGGATGAATAAAATATGGAATTAAAGCTTATTGGGTGTAATTTATTATAGAATAAACTTTGTAAGTAATAGAATTGTAAATCACGAGAAATAGGTTTTGTTAGGCAAGGTCAGAATGATTTCGAGTTCCCCTATTTTGTATTTGTAAAATCATAAAAAATTGTAAAAAAATAATTAGGGGCTTAAATTTATGTTTTTAAAATCCTGCATGAGTCTATTTTCAATAGAAACAAACGGGAACATCATCTGAATCCCGTATGAGGAGATAATTAATTTTAGTGAAGAAGGGTCGAAACTGTCAGACATCAGAATAAGGGTAAATTTAAAGAATAAACTGTACTTATTGGATAAACAAAAATTATGAAAATTTTATGATAAGAATATATGTGAGTCTAGTTTCAGGAAAATTAGCGGATCTTAAATTGAAATTTTGTAGCTCAAGATATAAATAATTTAGTGACTATGATGCAAATAGATAACTTTGAATAAATTTATGAGTAAATAGTGAAATCATAGATAATGTTACTTGTAAACATGTTATATAAATTAAGGTTGTGGAATGGAGAGGAGGAGGAGGAAAATATATATGAATATTCAACTAGCATGGCTAATTTGCATGTTCTAAGCTCGAGACTAAATTGAATAAAAGTAAAACTTTATGGGTAATTTTGTAAAATGTCAAGAAATGACCAAATTGTATGAAATTGATTATTTTATTACTTAAATTATAAAATTGAATGAAATTATTAATTTAGATCAAGATCGGTGAAAATATGTTTTAGGGATTAAATTGAAAAGTGTTGAAATTATGGAAAATTTTGATATTTCATAGAATTCATGGGCTGTTATCAATATATATGAGAATAATTAGGCTTGAAACAAGGATTAAATTACAAGAATTTTATTTTTCGAACCTAAGGATGAAATCGTCATTAATTAAAAGCTTAGGGTAAAATGGTAATTTTGCCTAAAGCATTAATTAAATGTATCGAATCTGAGATGAATGAAAATGATGATCAAATTTATTAATAAAGATTCGGATAACTCAAATACGAGACTTGAACGTGGAAAAGAAAAGTCATCGAATTTGTGAAACTATAAACATGAACAAGCAATGAGATAAATTCGTGTAACTTGAATTATATTCTTAAATACTTGAAATATATTCTTATTGATATGAATATAATTTGGATATTCATTGTATGATAATTGATGAAGCATTGATATTCTTGATGAAAATGGAAAATAAATCTGGTTGAATGAAAGGAAAATTCGATGGATCTCGAAAAGGAATTGACGGTAAAAGGATCTAGCCGGACGGGTGATCCCGTATAGCCCTCCGAAGAATATGTGTGAAAAGGATCTAGCCGGATGGGTGATCCCGATATAGCCCTCCCAAAGAATATGTGGAAAAGGATTTAGCCCAGACGGGTATCCAATTAGGATCTCAATTTAGCTTGACTGTAATTGGATCCAAGCTCATTAGAGTAATTGTCGTTGTGGATTTAGCTCTGGATGGTAATCCCGACAATACTCTTTGAGCATATGTTCTGAGGATTTAGCTTTGGATGGTAATCCCATTGTAAGAAATGAGGTTCATGGAGTGTGCTTTCTTGTGATTTAGCTCGGACCGGTAATCCATTATAAGGATGAGGTTCACGGAGTGTGCTCTCTAGAAAAGGGTGTACCCATATGTGTGCGAATTGACGGATTCGAATTGTACACTATAAGTGTACTACTAGAGAAAATCCATCGAAATTCGAGAAATTCAACGGATAAATATAGAAAATGGAAAGTAGTTGAAATCATGAAATTAAACTTGAAATACATAGAAATAATAATTATTTGATATATTGAAATATGACATGGAAAATACATGTATATGAAATTTGCTAGATAATTATGCATATTCAAGATTATGAACTATCGCTAGAACAAATATATACTAATCTCATGAAAATGATGGTACATGAAATATTGTTATAATAAATTGAATAATTTATATTTATGAAGAAATAGCAAGAAAACGATATGGATCATGACATGTAAATATAAGACTATCTTTGATACGCTTTTATAAGGAAAATTATGTATATTAGGATAAGTAATAAATTCAAGTGAGACATGTCAAAATAATAATAAAATAATAAATTTGTTAATATTAAAGCACGCTAACCAATGTAGGAAAATTTTAAGATTTTGCGTAACAATTTTAAATTTGAAGAATTCTCTATAATCCCAATTTAATCCCGGTTGGTTCCTAATGTATGTTTTGGGCTTTGAGGACCCAATAGAGGGACGTTATGATTATTTTCAGAATATGAATAATAAATGACTCAGAATTATTCAAAAATGTTTAGTAAACTCCGGTAATGCCTCGTACCATATTCTGGCAACGGATACGGGTAGAGGGTGTTACATTTAATGGTATCAGAGCTACGGTTTAGTCGGTTCTCGGATCGAACGTAGCATATGAGAAGTCTAGAAATACATGCCATTATATAACCTGTGACACTGTGATATTTTTCGACTTTGATGGGATTTGTTTTACTTATAGATAGAGATGCTTCCCAATCGAACCAATTCTGATAATGTCGAAAATGATACTCAAGTATATGAATAAAAGTTGATTATGATAAACCGAACTCATAAAGATATGAATAAATATTTTATAATACATGAAAATGATGAATGTTATGTTATATGTATTACGGAAAGTAAATTATATTGCTACTAAATATTGTGCCGATGACTAAATTATAAGATATATATCTATATATATATATATATGTGTGTGTGTGAATATTGAATTATATGTGAATTGAGATAATAGATGTTTTGAATATTTGAAATTGTTGTGGAAATGAATTCGAAAAAAAAAAAACCCTATTAACTTATCGGATTAGATTGGATACAAATGGCATGCCATAGGATTTGTGATGTGATGAGGAGATTTGAGGCTCGACTGAGGAGATAATTCTGTATTATATTGTTCGGTTTATCCGAAGAGGCATTTAGTGCCTTATTGGTGTGTTTGGAAGGATATGATATTCTGGTGTGTTTGGGTTGGAATCCATGTATCCGTCAAAGTCCGAGTTTGTTAATAGGGTGAATAACTGAAATAAGAAAAATTAAATAAATTTGATTGATTGTAATATTGAAAATATGACAAAGAAATTATGAGTTGAATTGTGAATTGGATTGAAATGTGAGATTTGAAGCATGAACTTAAGGTTCATGAATTTGCTAAAATATCGAATTATTGATATTGAAATCGTTGAATAAATGATATGAGAAAATCGAATGAATTTGATTGATTGAACTATTGAAAGTATGAAAAAGTGGAATTATGAATTGAAATTGGAATTGAAATTAAGATATGAGATTGAAAGCCTGAACCAAAGGTTCATAATTTGATTAGATAATATAGATGATATATGATGCCATTTGATGAAAGACTATTGTTGAGATATGAAATTAAAGTATAAATTAACACATATGACTTATATTGTTACATGTTTGATGTCTATTATTTATTATTAAATGTTAAATTTAAATTATGTGTATGGTAAGTGAAGTATGAGGTAAGTGTTATTGTTGAATTGAACGGAAATTGAATTGAGTGATGGATAAATATTAGTATTGAATTGTATATTGATGAGAAAGTGAAATTTGAAATAGAAAAGTGAAATCTGAAGTACATGATAAGAATTATTAGTAAATTACAAATGACTAGTGAATTTTGAAATATATTACATGTATTAAAGATAGATAATATATAAGTATACGGATTATCGATGCAAGAATTAAATTGTAAAGCATGTAGAAGTATTATGCGAAAAGTGTAAAAAGTAATATATGTGCATAATATAATTTGTCCAATTAGACAAGATAAGAACTATCGAGATATTAGTGGCATGCCATTAAGAAACCTTGAATGCTCTATGATTATTACCATGTCCGTGCTCTCCGATTAGCACATTTGTGCTCTCTGCTTACTGCTTTGGTGGTGTTATGTTCGCTCGTATATCTTAAGTGTTCATTTAATTCATTGGGCCTCTGTTAGAAAGGTAAATAATTGTTTTGTTACGAGGTAAATGATTATTTCGATTCAAGTTTGAAACATTGAATTAAAAATAAATTGTGAAATGAAAGAATAGAAAATAGATACAAATGATAAGCTAAGTAAATATATGCAAAAGGAACTATAGAACTAAAAATAATTTCATGATCAAAGAATACAAGGAAATTTCGAGGACGAAATTTATTTTAAGGGGGAGAGAAATGTAATACCCCGAAAATTTTTACAGTAAAATGTTATCTTTGATATAGTAAAATAAGGAAATAAAGTAACAAAAAGGGAAATTTTGGAGTTACGACAACATTGAGAAGTATATTATGACATATTAATTCAAGAAAAGACCAAATGGTAAAAGTGAGAAAAGTTTTGTTGCCTAAGAGTAAATATTCAAAACTTGAGGGGTTAAAGTGTAAATATGAAAAAGTTGAAGGACCAATAGTGAAAATATTTTAAGGATGGAATGATCTAGAAACTAAGGAAAATGGATGAATTAGGACCAAATTGAATAGGTAAAGAATTATGAGGACTAAATCATAATTTTACCAAATTATGTGACGATTCAAGGATGAAATTTTAAAGATCATAAAGGGCAAAATGGTCAATTGGAAGAGAGAGAAATCTAGAAAGTAATGATGATGTTGATGATATTTTATAATTATTTAATTAGATAAATATTATTTTATTAATATTTTGATGAGATATTTTATTATTTATCATTATTTTATTATTATTTATGTAGTATATAAGGAAGGAAATATGATGAATTTTTATCATCTCTTTCTCATGCAAACCAACGTGAGAAGAAGAGAAAGAAAAGAAGTTTTTTTTTCTTTACAAATTGGTCCTTTCACCAAAAATTCACCATTTTCACTTAAAATTCAAAAGAATTTCTATGCCCATCAAGAGAGAAAGATGACAAGGAGACTATGGGGAACAAAAATATCAAGTTAGATTCAAGAAATAGAAGCTGGAGGAGAGAGAAAATCAAGTTAAAGATTGAAATCAATAAAACAAGGTAAGAACATCAAGTTTTCAACATATTTTTAAGTTTGATATTGTGGAAAAAGCATGGAAATGATGTTAATGTAGAGTTTTCTTATATAAGGTTTTATGTTCTTGATATGTTAGTGAAGGAAAATAAGAGAAAGTGATGGGAAATATTGTAGAGAAAGGAAATAAAGGTGTTATAAACTTGGTAATTAATATTTTGCACTAAAACAGTTTTAGACAGCAACAGTAGTCTAGCTTTAGAAAATCACCAAAAATTGTAGAAATCGAATTAGAGGATGAATAAAATATGAAATTAAATCTTATTGGGTGTAGTTTATTATAGAATAAACTTTGTATGTAATGGAATTGTAAATCACGAGATATAATAGGTTTTATTAGGCAAGGTCAGAATGATTTCGGGTTCCCCTGTTCTGTATTTGTAAAATCATAAAAAAATTGTAAAAAAATAATTAGGGGCTTAAATTTATATTTTTAAAATCCTGAATGAGTATATTTTCAATAGAAACAAACGGGAACATCATCCGAATCCCGTATGAGGAGATAATTAATTTTTAGTGAAGAAGGGTTGGAACTGTCAGACATCAGAATAGGGGTAAATTTAAAGAATAAACTGTACTTATTGGATAAACAAAAATTATGAAAATTTTATGATAAGAATATATGTGAGTCTAGTTTCAGGAAAATTAGCGGATCTTAAGTTGAAATTCTGTAGCTCAAGATATAAATAATTTAGTGACTATGATGCAAATAGATAACTTTGAATAAATTTATGAGTAAATAGTGAAATCATAGATAATGTTACTTGTAAACATGTTACATAAATTAAAGTTGTGGAATGGAGAGGAGGAGGAGGAAATATATATGAATATTCAACTAGCATGGCTAATTTGCATGTTCTAAGCTCGAGACTAAATTGAATAAAAGTAAAACTTTATGGGTAATTTTGTAAAAATGTCAAGAAATGACAAAATTGCATGAAATTGATTATTTTATTACTTAAATTATAAAATTGAATGAAATTATTAATTTAGATCAAGATCGGGTGAAAATATGCTTTAGGGATTAAATTGAAAAGTGTTGAAATTATGGAAAATTTGATATTTCATAGAATTCATGGGCTGTTATCAATATATATGAGAATAATTAGGCTTGAAACAAGGATTAAATTACAAGAATTTTGTTTTTCTGAATCAAAGGATGAAATCGTCATTAATTAAGCTTAGGGGCAAAATGGTAATTTTTGCCTAAAGCATTAATTAAATGTATCAGAATCTGAGATGAATGAAAATGATGATCAAATTTATTAATAAAGATCCGGAAAACTCAAATACGAGACTTGAACATGGAAAAGAAAAGTCATCGGATTTGCGAAACTATAAACATGAACAAGCAATGAGATAAATTAGTGTAACTTGAATTATATTCTTAAATACTTGAAATATATTCTTATTGATATGAATATAATTTGGATATTCATTGTATGATAATTGATGAAGCATTGATATTCTTGATGAAAATGGAAAATAAATCCTGGTTGAATGAAAGGAAAATTCGATGGATCTCTCAAAAGGAATTGACGGTAAAAGGATCTAGCAGGACGGTGATCTGATATAGCCCTCCAAGAATATGTGTGAAAAGGATCTAGCCGGACGGGTGATCATGATATAGCCCTCCCAAGAATATGTGGAAAAAGGATTTAGCCCGGACGGTAATCCAATTAGGATCTCAATTTATCCTGGTGGTAATTCGGATCCAAGCTCATTAGAGTAATTGTCGTTGCAGGATTTAGCTGGACCGGTAATCCATTGTAACAATACTCTTTGAGCATATGTTTGAGGATTTAGCTCGATCGTAATCCCATTGTAAGAAATGAGGTTCATGGAGTGTGCTTTCTTACTGGGATTTAGCCTGACCTAGTAATCCCATTATAAGGATGAGGTTCATGGAGTGTGCTCTCTAGAAAAGGTGTACCCATATGTGTATGAATTGACGGACTTAATTGTACACTATAAGTGTACTCTTGGAAAAATCCATCGAAATTTCGAGAAATTCAACAGGATAAATATAGAAAATGGCAAGTACTTGAAATCATGAAATTAAACTTGAAATACATAGAAATAATAATTATTTGATATATTGAAATATGACATGGAAAATACATGTATGTGAAATTTGCAGATAATTATGCATATTCAAGACGATGAACTATCGCTAGAACAAATATATACTAATCTCATGAAAATGATGGTACATGAAATATTGTTATAATAAATTGAATAGTTTATATTTATGAAGAAATAGCAAGAAAACGATATGGATCATGACATGTAAATATAAGACTATCTTTGATACTTTTTATAAGGAAAATTATGTATATTAGGATAAGTAATAAATTCAAGTGAGACATGTCAAAATAATAATAATAATAATAAATTTGTTAATATTAAAGTACGCTAACCAATGTAGGAAAATTTTAAGATTTTTGAAGAATTCTCTATAATCCCAATTTAATCCCGGTTGGTTCCTAATGTATGTTTTGGGCTTTGAGGACCCAATAGAGGGACGTTATGATTATTTTCAGAATATGAATAATAAATGACTCAGAATTATTCAAAAATGTTCAGTAAACTCCGGTAATGCCTCGTACCATATTCTGGCAATGGATACGGGTAGAGGGTGTTACGCCTAGGCCTTTTGACTTCTGTTCAGGGATTTGGGCCTTTTGGGCCGTGTATTTGGTTGGGCTAATGGGTCACAAGCTTAGGTATTGAGTCTGGCTTGAGTGTTTTGGCTGATGGGTTTAGGAATTGGGCCACGATTATTGGGCTTGTATTTGGGTTTTTGTAAAAAAAATTGTGTAAATGGACTGTTTAAGGATATATTTTTTATTTTCTGGTTTATTTCAAAGGCTGGCCAAAAATAGAACTAGAAGAGAAATTAAACCTCTAAAGAAGTATGTCGAGACTAATTTAGTTGCTTATGCTTTAAATGTGGCCAAAAATATAGATGCAAACCAAGAGCCATCTAATTATTCTGAGGTGGTTACCTGTGAAGACTCAGAAAAGTGGATGTTTGCTATGCAAGAGGAGATGAAATCACTCCACAAAAATAGAATATGGGATCTTGGGAAACTTCCTAAAGGTAAAAAGGCTATTCGCTGTAACTGGTGTTTAAAAAGAAAGAAGGGACTCCAGGAGTTGGAGAACCTAGATATAAAGTAAGGCTTGTTGCAAAGGGTGACAGTCAAATTCCAGGAGTGGACTTCACAGATATGTTCTCCCCAGTTGTGAAGCATAGTTCGATTCGAGCTTTGCTTGGTATTGTGGCCATGCATGATTTGGAGCTTGAGCATTTAGATGTAAAAACTGCATTTTTGCATTGAGAACTTGAGGAATATATTTACATACAACAACCAGAGGGTTTTACAGTATCAAAAAAAGAGGACTATGTTTGCTTGTTGAAGAAGTCCCTTTACTATTTAAAACAGTCACCAAGACAGTAGTACAAGAGGTTTGATTCCTTTATGACTTCTCATGATTTTAAAAGAAGTAGTTTTGACAATTGTGTTTACTTTAAGAAAACCAGGGATGGTTCTTTTGTGTATCTACTTCTTTATGTTGATGACATGTTGATAGCAATAAAAGATAAAGGAAAGATAAGAAAGGTCAAAACTCAACTAAGTGAAGAATTTGAGATGAAAGATTTGGGACCAGCAAAGAAGATACTTGATATGGAGATTCTCAGAGATAGAAAAGTAAGTAAATTGTAACTAATTCAGAAGGGGTACATTGAGAAAGTTCTTTGCAGGTTCATTATGCAAAGTGCTAAGCCTGTTAGTACTCCTTTAGCAGCCCATTTTAGACTTTCATCGGCTTTGTCTCCACAATCAGATGATGAGATTGAGTACATGTCACATGTTCCATATTCTAGTGCAGTGGGATCTCTCATGTATGCTATGGTTTGTTCACGTCCAGATTTATCATAAAGCAGTTCAGTGGATTTTAAGATACTTACGAGGTACTACTAATGTTTGCTTACAGTTTGGAAGAACTAGAGATGGAGTCATTGGGTATGTTGATGCTGATTTTGCTGGAGACTTTGATAGAAGAAGATCTCTCACTGGTTATGTCCTTATAATCGGAGGTTGTGCAATTAGTTGGAAAGCTACTTTGCAAACTACAATCGTTTTGTCTACCACTGAAGCTGAGTACATGGCGATTACTGAGGCTTGTAAAAGCTATTTAGTTGAAGGGGCTCTTTAGTGAGCTCAATGAAGACCTTCAAATCAGTACAGTATTTTGTGACAGTCAGAGTGCTATCTTTCTTACAAAAGATCAAATGTTTCATGAGAGAACAAAGCACATTGATGTCCGGTATCATTTTGTTCGTGATGTTATTGCTCGTGGTGATATTGTTGTGAGCAAAATTAGAATCCTGCAGATATGATGACTAAGTCACTTCTTATAACCAAGTTTGAGCATGCTTAGACTTGGTTGGTGTTCATTGTTGAAGTTAGACCCTTGAGGGGTTTTATGGAAGAGGTGAAAATTTGTTCGTTGAGAATTCGTGTAAAGGTGGATATTGTTAGAGTTGTGTGACCTAAATTCTAAGAGATTAATTGCAAGTCAAGTTAAACAAAATATATCTTCTTTCTAAAAGATTTAGTATTTATGAGTATAATTAGCGTAATATATTTGACTTTGATTAGAATTAGGTTTTTTTAACCTATAAATAGATGTAGTCGAAACTCCTCTTGTAGATGATTCGAATTCGACATAGTGAATTTTCTTCTCCTCTGCTCGTGATTTTTTCCCGAAAGGGTTTTCCACGTAAAATTTGTGTTCTTTATTTTTATTTCTCTTTTCTTTGCCATATATTTATCATTACCGACGTTATATTTTTCACATAATTGTAGCCTATCACTCAGTGAACGATTTTATAGCCTCAATATCAATCACAATTGTTACAAACACCCTCCCCAAACTCCTCGCATTACATATAATATATCTTCATAAAAATTCCTAAATAGGGAGTGTCTGGGGAAGGAATTTTTTTTAAAATATATCAGGTGTCGTCTGACACACAGACGATACCAATAAAAATATTTTTTTTCCTTTCAGGGCACTTTAAAAGAAAAATATCGGTAAAAATTACTTTTTATTTTCCCACAATTTTATACCTATATTTTTATCGGTATTTTATAAATATATATTGGTGCCACTTGACACAGTGGCGACACCAATAAAAAAATTCTTTTTTTAAAAAGAAAAAACGTGATAATTCTATCATTGATTGGATAAAAATGGTGGTGATGCTGTCGGTGTGTCAGACAACACTAGCCAAAATTGTAACAAACAACCCATTTCTTTAAATAATTTCTCCCTAACTTAATTTGGTAATTAATTAATTTTTATATTATTTTTATAAAAATATACACATGAGAGTCCACCAAAATTTAAACTTCTCCTTTTCAAGACTGTTGGATTGAATAATATTATTTTATATTATTTTATGTTCAATTGAATAATTTTATGGGCAAATATCCCAAAAATACAAAAAAAATCAAAATTACCGGAAAGGATGAGTTTCAAAAATATTGACCGGAAGGGTAATTTCCCAAAAATCGCGTCCACGTCGGTAGCGTTTTTAGAGTTTAAAAAGCGTCCATGGGGGCGCTTTAGGCCACCTCAAAAAAAACGCTCCCACGAGGCGCGCTTTTCTTGAGAGGCCTAAAGCGCCCCCATGGACGCGCTTTTAGGTCGAACGGTCAAAAAAATTAACGGTAAAAAAACTATAAATACCCCCCCAACCCTTCATTTTTTTCACACTTCAATCCTTTCTCATTTTTCTCTCAATTTTCTCTCAATTTGCTCTCAATTTTCTCTCAAGTTTCTCTCAAAGCCCTTGAAATTTACGCTTAAATTTCAAAATAGTCTTCTACCATTTACTTAAAAAGCCCTTTATAATTTTTTAATATATTTATTTTTTGGAAAATTTAAAATTCTTTATCGGAGTACAATGGTAGGGATTTACATCGCCTAGACAAGAATCACATTGGCCCAAAGAATTGAAAATGGTAAGTTTGAATTTTAATTTTCAATATTATTAAATTTTTTAATTATGCAATTTTAATTAATTTTGAATTTTATTATTTTTAAACAATCGTAGATCGGTGTTGCAATGTTATATTCGCAACATGCCCGGTCCCCATCGCCATTGATCGAGAATTACTGCGGAAGCGGGTTTTTGGCACGTGGCCACGATAGGCCGGAGGTTCAAGTTGGACCCGATTTTGATCGGTAGCGTTGATAGAGAGGTGGAGACCGAGACGACACTTTCCATCGCCATGCGAGAGTGTACCATCACCTTAGAAGATGTGCAGTTACAATTGGGATTACCGGTGGGACGAGTCGGTAGTCACCGGGTCCGTAACATCTCTCGATTGGATGGCCGTATGCTACGAGCTCCTGGGTGCCATTCCGGATAAATTGCAAGGAGGTCGGATCGATATGGTTTGGTTACGAGACATTCCCGCAGCCGAATGAAGATTCGATCAAGATGAAAGAATACGGTATGCACGGGCATACATACTTGAGATAATTGAGGCTATCTAATGGGACCTCTCTAGAAACCTCGTCCACCGAGATGGCTCTCAAACTTGTTGATTTCGAGAGCAACGGTGAATTGAGTTGGGGTCCGCCGTGCTATCGAGGTTGTACCGGAGATGTGTGGGCGACGGTGCGAGTAAAGCAAAAATCGAGGTTGTCTATCACTCTGCGGTCATGGGCATGGTTTCGATTTCCATTTTACGCCCTCGACTCGACCACCATATTCATTCCCATTGATAACGAGGTAAATTTAATATTATATTTTACAATTATGTCGAGATTTATAGTATAATTGCATGCTAAAAGTTTATTTAATTAGGTGGAACCATCCGACGAGTCATGTTGGAATACCCGACTCGCTTGAGGATATCTGGCTCCTATTGGAACAACGGCGGAATCACAAGTAAGTGTTAATTTCGTTATTATAATTTAGTATTTATGTATATAACTAATATTTTGGTAATGTTAATATAGTTTCAATGGACACCGACGAGGATCCCAAAATTTCGGCAAGAATTCGGGAGTTCCTCCAAAATCCGAACAGTTGGTACGTTAAGGTCCCGCTAATCACCTACGCGACCGTGGAGATGCACCGTCGAGATCAAGTTATGCGGTAATTTGGATTCCGCAACCGATTCCCATGGCTCTGAGGTGCTCGATGATGAGCACAGTGTGGACTTACTACGGCAAAGACACGGATTGGCCAATATTTTGGTCGAACATATCGAGACGATGGGAGAACCAGTATGACTTTTACCTAACCGGAATCGATCGTAGTTCCCGAGTTAGCGTCGTGCTTGAGTACATGCCATGGTTTAGAATCCATGGCAAGTCAGATCTGTTGTCACCAAGAGAGGCGACAGCAAATTCGCGAGTGAAGGGAACGTCGGGCCCTTTACATTCAAGGAGAAGGGTGATGAGACGGGCCCAAAGAATAGCGCCTACACGACCCGGGCCCATCAACGGCGCCTATACAATCACCGGCCCATCGGTTCAACCGACAACACCGACAACACAGCGTCCACAGCTTATGCTAGGTGCGTACCACCCTTACATGTATCCTCCTAACCCATATATGTTTCCTTTTCTAGTCCCCCTGTGTTGGAATGCATGGCGGGTTCGAGTCCGTTCTCGACAACTCCTTTTAGCCACCGATCGTGAGGCCGACATCGGGTGTGGGATTAGAGGAGGTGCCGTCGGGAGCGATTCTTTCTACCGAGCTCCTTCACCAGACGGATGCAGTCACCCGCCGTGGTTTATGCAAACACCTCCGGTCATTATTTTATCAAGGTGGGTCATCATCGCAACACCTGAACAGACCCACCGCCGGGAGGGACCCGAGGTTCCACGACCTCACGGAAGCTAGAAGAAGGAGGAATCCACAGAATCGCCGATCGCCTGTGTGGCACTGGTTCCCACCCCAAGATCCGCACTAAACCCTAAACCCCGTAATTTGAGTAATTGTAAATTAATTTATAATTTGAGTTTAATTTTTTTGTAATTAAGGTTTAATTTTTGTAATTAAGTTGTAATATATTTAATAAAATTTGAGTTTGTTTTTTTTTTTTGTAATATACTTTTTTAATTTATTTAATTTTAATAACTTTGACAAAATAGGTTTGGTTTTTTTTTTGTAATTAAGTTGTAATATATTTAATACAATTTGAGTTTGTTTTTTTTTTGTAATTTAATTTTTTAATTTATTTAATTTTAATAACTTTGACAAAATAGGTTTGATTTATTTTTTTTTGTAATTAAGTTGTAATATATTTAATACAATTTGAGTTTGTTTTTTTTGTAATTTAATTTTTTAATTTATTTAATTTTAATAACTTTGACAAAATAGGTTTGGTTTTTTTTGTAATTAAGTGGTAATATATTTAATACAATTTGAGTTTGTTTTTTTTGTAATTTAATTTTTTAATTTATTTAATTTTAATAACTTTGACAAAATAGGTTTGGTTTATTTTTTTTGTAATTAAGTTGTAATATATTTAATGCAATTTGAGTTTGTTTTTTTGTAATTTAATTTTTTAATTTATTTAATTTTAATAACTTTGACAAAATAGGTTTGTTTTTTTTTTTGTAATTAAGTTGTAATATATTTAATACAATTTGGGTTTTTTTTGTAATTTAATTTTTTAATTTATTTAATTTTTTAAATTTAATTTTTTAAATTATTTAATTTTAATAACTTTGACAAAATAGGTTTGGTTTTTTTTTTTTGTAATTAAGTTGTAATATATTTAATACAATTTGAGTTTGTTTTTTTTGTAATTTAATTTTTAATTTATTTAATTTTTTAAATTTAATTTTTTAATTTATTTAATTTTAATAACTTTGACAAAATAGGTTTGGTTTTTTTTGTAATTTAATTTTTTAATTTTTTAATTTTTTAAATTTAATTTTTTATATAATAAAAATTGAGTTTACTTTTATTTGTTTTGTATTTTAATTTTTTATTTTAATTTTAATATCTTTGATAAGATAGAAATGATTTAATTTTTTAATTTAATTTTTAATTTAATTTTAATAACTTGAATAAAATAAAAGCTGGTTTATTTCGCATCAATGTTGATTAGGATGGGCTATTTTATTTTTAAATTGTAATAATTTTTTTATTTTTGAATAAAAAGTTGTTTGATTATTTATGTTTGTAATTTAATTTTAATTATCTTATATTTAATAAATTTGAGTTATTGTACAAAAGTTCACCGTTTTCCTCCAAAAAAAGAAATTACATAGCCAAAGAAGAGACAAACAAGCTAAGAACACGGTCAACTAGTCCGATTTGGACACGAGCGAGATGTATGGCGGGTTCCTACACCACCCGCATCACCGACTTTGGTTGGTCGGTTCTCGGATATCCATATTGTTGCGTATTCTAGTCGAGGAAGGTCGACCTTTTGGTTTGCATCTCAATTCTCTATCCCAAGCAAAACTTATACGGTGCAAGCGATACCGATGGCCACTTACGTTCATCCGGGATGGTGGAATACGTGTCTCCACACGTTGTACATGTTTTCTAATTTGTAGACTTCGTCGACACAGCTCATGGGGTCAAGACGAAGATTATGACAAGCCGCAAGTACATGAGCACATGGGTAACGGCGCATCAAATATCCCACGATCGCATGTCCTATTTGTCAAGTGTACACGATAATGCCCGCCAACAATACCTTGGTTCGGTCTCATCAAACTCCGTGACACGAAACCATAGTCGTCGGTCGTGACAAACCGTGTGCATAGTGTTCGCCGTGCCTTCCCACGGTTAATTTCTTGCAAGACCCGGGCTCCATACATGGCCTCCTTGCATCGCCTCGATAACTCGCCGCTCTCTTCGGAAATAGTGCCGCTAAACAAAAATATGTCTCTCGTAAAATCGTCAGAATCGGCAGATGACGGGTTCCTTTAGCACGAATTTATGCATTCGGCCAGCTTGTGGTCATATGACCATATCGTAGGTCAGCCGTCATATGCTTGTGTCCACTGTTCAAAAGGAATATTGCATAGGTACTGCGCCTTGGCGTTATCTTCGCATAAACGGCCAACATCTCGTGAAACGGTCTTTATTGATCTCGCACCGCCAATATACGTTGATATCGAATATTACATACCACTATTCAATTGCGAATAAATTGAAAATTTCAAAAGAAATTATATTAATAGAAATTTCATACCCATATCGGTCACTTGCCGTTTCATTTTTAGATCGGTGTTGCCCATAGTAGTTGGATGCCACATGCCTCGTGCAATATCGATGGTGTGTGCGATGCCACATGCTTCCCCGTCGTTCTATTGCCGCAAGTATTCCAAGGCCCCGATCCGATATAACGATATGTCGTTGAGGCGACATGCCTCCTTAACCTAGATAGGAAGAAGTCCGGCCATCACCGACTCTCGGTGTTATTGCTAACATAATCGGAAGGATTCTCCCACACCGTCTTGTGCCACAACTAGCAATAGCCGATGCGTATATCTACCATACATGAAGGTACCGTCAATTTGTACCAATGGCTTGCAGATGTAAAAGCATCTTGGCATTGCTTAAATGTCCGCATCAGCGGTTGAACATCGCGCATCCACGGAAAGCAGACGATCGTTGTAGTACGCCGGTTCGCTTTCAATGTCTCATAGTCGCTCGACATATCTCTCCAAAGACCTTACACCACCGCCACACTTCATTATATGAAGCGCCCCACCGATCATGCAACTTTTCCAACGCCTTCCGCTGGCTATCCAAGCCTTTCAGAAGAGGGCGGTACCCCATTTGGCTACGAATATTGCCAATTAAGGCCAAGATCGTAGTTTTGGGATCGGCCTTCACCGTTGGGATTATTAAATCGCTAACATGTCCGAATCCATCCTCGGATGATCTTGTGTTACACCACAACGAAGTACGTTAAATAATGCAACATTACATAATATTAGTGTTATTCAAATCATTGAACACATAGTGGTACTGCATCTGCAGTAAGACATGTATGCGGACCTTTGTACTTCTTCACCTCCCACATCCCCGTCCTTTTCCTCAACGACGCCATGATTTTCCATGCACATGTGCCGCCTTGCACAAAGACACTTCGCCTCGTACCTATCGAGCTTTGATTTAACCATAGTGTAGTTAACCCGTCCTCGGCGTCAGATTGTTTCAATGCACCAAGAAAAGTGTTCTTGTTGGAAAACCGGTTACCAACTTCTAATTGGTCCAAATCCAACGAAGAATTTGTACGGTCCACGCGTCCGGTGTGGTAGTTTAGGAAACTCCAATGCATCATCTTGAGATAGATCGACATTATGCATGTGCTACCGAGGCGAGTATGCCCCGAATAGCGGATCTTCTTCTTCTTCGATCGAACCGCCTCAACATCTTCAGTACAATTGAACGGGCTCCGGTTGTAAAATAGTCCAACTTCGCGCCGCCGTGCCCCGCCCCGAGGTGGATCCACATCGATTCATCGTCCGATCCTCCATAACACGCAACAAATGAGGCCCTTCGCTTGTGGATGCCGTCGGTAATACATCATCCCTCCTTAAACATCTTCGTAAAGATTCCAATCGATGTGGATTGCCATCCACTAGAAGTTGATGACGCCCCCAATACGTATTTCGTCATCCGACGTCGATTGACGAATATGCATGTCCCATCCACCAACCGAAGTGTCGTGCGGGGTTATGTTTTCCATACTACCACCGCACACGGGCACTTCGTGTTTTGCCTTCCACTTACAGTGTCGACACGGGTCGTGTATTCCCTCGAACGATACTAGATGTTGAGGTCGCACCGAGATCACTTAGAAATGAAAATTCTACATATAACTCGAGATAGGCGATCCACTGGCAAAATGAGTCTCCACCATTGCCTCAAGGCTCCGAGGACCTTTGATGTCGAATGCGTCATATCTCACCGGATCAACCGAAGCGCAAAATCTATACTTAATAGACTGAACTTTCATTGGCGTTGTTCCGAATATTTTACGCCTAATTCTTTTGCGAAGTTCTACCAAATCGACGCTTCGATTAAAACTCAATCGTACCGTGTTCTCGATAAGAAAACAACACCATCTTCGCCATCACGCACTTCACCATCGTAGTAAATAACAAAGATTAATACGTTCACTCATTTTCAATTTTTTTTTCTTTTTGCTTGAATTTGCTTTCTACCAACTGAGAATGCAATTTGGCTGATTTATAGCCTAATTTTGCCGGACAGAACAGTAGCAAAAGTGCGTCCACGTGGGAGCGCTTTTCAAAGGTTCGGGTAATAGTGCACCTATTTGGAAGCGTTTTTGGCCTTGTTTGTTCGTAAACGTCTCTCAAAATAAATTTGCGGAGACCATCTGTAGCAAAAAAGCGCCCACGCGAGCGCTGCCACCACGGTTTGTTCAAACGTCTCCTCAAAATTATTTTGCCGGAGACTACGCCCAAAAAATTATTTCATTTTCACATTGCAAGTGGATTTGAAGATTCTCAAAAATCGCATCCACGTCGGCCGCTTTTTTAGGAAAGCGGCTAAAGCGGCGTCCATGGGAGCGCTTTAGGCCACCTCAAAGAAAAGCGCCTCGTGGGAGCGTTTTTTGATGTGGCCTAAAGCGCTCCCCATGGACGCTTTTAACAAGCTTTCCCAAAAAACGCTTAACGTGACGCGATTTTGGGAAATTGCCCTTCCTAGGTCAATATTTTGAAACCCGTCCTTTCAGGTAATTTTTATTTTTTTTGTATTTTGAGATATTTGCCCTAATTATATCCTAATTTATTTACGAAAATTTATTTACATTTTTATTAAAATATTAAAATATAAGTAATTAAAAGTCAAATATGTCAGTCAGTGACTTTGACTACATCAAACTATGGCTCCATCATCTGTTCGAACATGCAACAGTATCATCACTTAAAAAATTAAAATGTTCTAAATTATAATAATTTTAGAACTTTAGAAAGTTCATTCTTTTACAATTTTTCTCTTTTATATTTTCACATTTTGAATAACTTTAGATCTTTTAATAATTTAGGATTTTTTTTGTAATTTTATGCATTTTAAACTTTTCATTATAATTTCCGCTTTATTATAATTTAAGAAATTTATATTTTCACTTTTTGAAATTTATAATTTTGAAAATTTCCTTTTATTCTTACATGGCATTGATTGCATTTTGGACAAATGTCACATATTTATTGATTATTTATTATCATGCCAGGTTTTTTTTTTTTTTTTTTAATGAATAAAGAGTTGGATGATATGAGATTGAGAGTACAGATATCAAACTCACCAAAAACTTCTTTAGATGTCAAATTGATAAATTTCTTGTCGTATAAGGGCCCATATACATATTAAACCCTCTCAATGTACCAGCTTTGAGCAAAAATTCTAGTTTTAATTGTATCCCCACTCTCTTTACTCCTTAGACTTTAGTCCCTCTATTTTTAATGTCAATAATTTGCTCTATTTACTTCTCTAATTTAAAAATGAAAATCAAATGGATGACTTTATTACAATTTATTTGCTAGCAGACTTAACATACAATTGTTATTCGAGTTTGATACTTTTTTAAATGTGGTACCAGATTATTATTTTTAGTCCAATCTGTACCTATATATGACAAAAATTATATATTTTGATACCCAAAGATAACCGTGTTAACTTTTTAGTATTTAATTCAGTTTTAAGTTTAATTTGATGTAAATTAATTGCTAATATTATTAATTTTAAATTTTCATGATTTTGTTAATAGAATACATTTTGTGTTAATTGTGAATTTGTTTAATTTGTAAAATACAATCAGATGGATGTGAATTAATTCAAGTTATAGGGTTAATTTAATGAAAGTTAATTGTTAATATTATTAGCTAATTATGTATTTTCATCAAATCAACTCTAAAACCGAATTAAACATTAAAAGTTAATGTTGTTACCATTGGGTACCAAAATATATAACATTTGTCAAATACAGTATCAAATTAGACTAACAAATAACACATGTATCACATTAGGAAAAATGCCAAACCCAAATACCAAATTATATACTAAGCCTTGCTAATACAATTTATATGGATTTGAAACACGTAAGAAATTTTGATATTTAAAATATTGAGAAAAAGAGAGAATAATTTTACCTTTAAATGGGTTTGAATCAATGCGAATTTATTAATTAAATATAAATAATTTTAGAGAAAACAATGAAATACATTTTCTAGTTTTTCATATATTTTTAATGTTTCAAAACATTTTTCAAAAATTTGGTGAAATCAAAGGTCTTAACTTTTTATTTAGTTTTTAGTAATAAGTTTGGATTAAAAATGGTTTGGTTGTGTCCGAATGAAAATTGTGTAGGGGGATGGGATAAGGTTTTGAAAAGTCTATTTTTTGTGTGCAAAGTGATGGATGAGGACCAAAAAGAAATCCTATTCCATCTTTAACACCACAATCGACCTTACCAAATTATTGCTACAAATTACTATCTCATTGGTTGCAGAAAAGCACATACAACTCCACTTCATCAAAGTTTGAATCTGGATGATAAAAAGATGGTAAAGCCTACTTGATTGGGCTTGAATCTGGATGATAAAAGGATGGTAAAAGGGCAACATAAAAGCCCCAAGGGATTTAGCCCATTGAACCCATTTAGCTCAATGGATAACTTAAAAACCGACTACCTTTACACTTGTCTTGAGTGGAAACATAAAAAGAAAAGAGGTTGTGGGCACCATTAACAAGTATTCAGCAGTTATCTTACAAATGAATATGATAGAGGATGTCAAACCAAGAATACAATGTACCTAAAGTTTGGCATTCCTCAAAAGGATGGTAGCATATGATGTGCCAAATTGGGTAGCTCTTTCTCTTCTTTTTCACTGCAGGGTTACGTACTCGGTAATTTTGAATAGGTTTGATAAATGCAATGATATCAATTTCTATACAGATATGAATATATATGTATTATGAAATGTATAAAAGAAAAACACAATGAAATCAATAATTGAAGAATTTGTCATTTGCTGAATGTCTCCCATCTGCTTTTATATTTCAAGTACAAAATGAAGGTCACATACACATGGTAACGAGGATGAAGAATGGGATTTTGGGTTGACAAGTTAAGGTGGAGAAATGTGAAACGTGGAATGTGGAACACCTCTCAAGTCATTTCAAGTCATCCACATGTGCAAATATGGAAGACGTTTTCATGTCAAAGTCACCCACCGCATTTTTTTTTGGGGTCTCTACTAATCTTACTGGAATTTTCACTATTCCAACAGCAAATGATTGTAGATTAACTTGCTGTCTGCATCTCACATATATCTTCGATATAAATATGAAACACCGTTCATCAAATACGATAAGACTTAAAGAAAATAAAAAAAGTTAGATGTATCTTTGTCGCATGTCTATCTAAGATTTGGCACTGCTTCTGTGAACCAATCGTATAGCAAAAAGACAGAAAGTTAAGAGAGGTAGTGGCAATGGTGGTGGGTGGTGGGGTTGGATTTGAAGAGGGTGGTGGGATGGTGGGCGTGGGAGGTCCCAAACAAAATGGTGTCAGCTTCGGAAAGGTCCATTTTGAATACACTCCGTGATTATGACGACAGAGGAAGATAGGTTTAGGACCTCTTGTGGTTAAATTTTCCCTAATAATTGCAAAGTGCATCAAGTCAATTTTATCATTATTTGACATTTGTGATCGGTATCAAATATATCAATTAGCGTATATAATGAGTACATAGTGACCGTTGGATACAGCGTAAGGAAGCATTGTAACAACCTACCACTTCATCAAGTACCAGAATAACAAACCTGCACCTAATTCTGTTGACGGTCCTCGAGTTTTACATATTTCAACTTTTCAACCTCCTTCTTTCTCTTTTCTTAAAATAAAATATAATCCACAAGGAAAATCCTTCCCTTTAAGAATAGTCTGTCTTTTGTAAAATTAATTACAGTATTATTCTTCTCCATTAATTTTAAAACAATAAGTGAATAATTTATTTATTCAAATAAATAAAATGTGGAATTATAAAATAAATTACATATTGCCATCTAAGTAATGTTTTTCTTAATTAATAAAATTTAATATAATTTTGAACATCTGAACAGATATTGACTCGAATTATCAAACATGTTAACCTAAAATGGGTTTGATAAAACGTTGGAATATTTCATTGTACTGAAAGATTTTTAATTTTATTTGATATAAATTTTTTCAACAAAATTGTGCTAAAAGAGGATATTCGACCTCGTTACCAAAATTTATAAAAGAGATGTGTGAGAATACTTTCGGTGCATAATAGCATGACTATTAGCGATTAAGATATTTTACTGTTTTGTCCTAAATTTCTTCAAATTTAACACTAAAATTGTTTTGTAAATCATAGCTTCTTTTGTTTTCTTATCTGAATTTTCATTAGAGGCTAGAATCTGAGACTATGGATTGGAAAAAATTATTTGGTAGCAATACAAATCAGGCGCTCCAATATTTCCCTCTTCAAATCTATGAAGGATTGTTGAAGGTTAAACCTCTGATTGAGGTGTTTGATGATGGAATTATGGTATAGAGTCATTCTTTGGTAGGGTAATTTCTGGGCAAACCTTCAAATTCCAACTCTATACAATAGCTTATCAATATGCATTGGGGGAACATTGGTTCAGTGGAAATCAAGTTAATGGGTGAAAATGTTCATGCAATTTTCTAGCACAGAGACAAGGGATTAGGTGATCGAGCTCAGGCCATGGCATACATAAAGATTAAGCCAATAATAGTTCATGGATCAGAGCCAAGTTTGAAATTTTTGAATTTTGATTCGAGGAAATTGCCATTTGGGTTTCATTTATCCCATGTACCACTTGAATTGTATATTAAGATTCGTCTTAGCTATACAATAAGTGTTGGATATAGTGTCTTAAATGTGTATTTTCTTTTGTAAACTTATAATTTTTTCAAATAGATTGATTAATAAAATAATTCATGGATTACATTAATATTCTTTGTATGATGTTTTCATGTGATTTTTGCATGCAAAACAAAATTGAAGCAAATATTGGCTCACTAGTTGTCTAATGTTGAAACTAATACTAAGCTGTATTACATGGTCGAATCGTAATACAAAAAGATAGCTTATATTAGTAGATGAATCTAAACAAGTCTTTAGTCTAATAAAAAATGAGCAAACTGATTGAAAGACTAATATGCTATCTATCAAGTCCAATTAAGGATATGCCTTGTCTTGGGCATCGGAGCGGATGACTCCTAGAAGATAAATACAAAAATGTGACTGATTGGATTGATAGTACATTGGACTGGACCTAAGGAGAATAGATCCTAAATCCGTTTATGGATTTATTCACTTGTGACGTTTATAGTGTGACATACTTTAATCCTAAGTGGATGATGAACAATGTATGCTTGACTTGTTTAATTTAATGTAAATAAAAGCGTAAGTTCAAATAGATAAGGAACCGAAAGCTAGTGTGTTGTTGATCTGCCGTAATTTGATATAATGAATTAGGCTCTTCCAATATACTTAAGAAGTTTATTTTCAAGCAAAGTAGTGTCTTTCCGTAGTTTTTAGTTTTTTAGTTAATAAGTGTAACTGTCTTATCTTTACTCGTTTGAGACTGAAATTGGCCAATAGTGCCATTCGGGACCCTAACGTGTGGTTAAGTGATGTAGGGACATGTTGGAGGCTGAAATCGAATGAGAACGATACCAAAGGAGAGGGTATTGTACTATCCAAACCTTGGAATAGCAATACCTCTAACAAACTCAATGACTAAGCAAAATATTGACTCAATGATTATCTAAGGTTTAACTAATATTAAGTTGCATTATGTGGTTGAATTATAATGCGAGAAAATGACTTATAATAGTAGATAATCTCAAATATCCATAGTCCATGGGATTGGGTTGAGAAAAAGATTCAAGTTAAGACTATTATGGTGTTTATAAGTCTAGTTGAGGAGATAACATGTCTTGGATATTGGAGCTAGATTGACTCTCATAAATAGAGACATAGATATGATTGTCTAGATTGACTATACGACGAATATAACCCATGAAGAATTTATCCTAGATTCATTTATGGATTTATTCACTTGTGACATTTATGGTGTGACTTACCTAATCTTGAGTAAGTGAACGAGTATGTATGTATAACTCATGTGCTTTGATATATTGAAAACCTATATGTAATAGACCCAATTCGCCCTGGCCCAAAGTAAAATCCAAAACCAATAGTCCAGTTGCAAGCAAAAAATAATAATTACAACCCAAAAATTGAAAACCCAATAGGCCCAAATTTTAGACCCAATGGTCAAATAGGGTTTAGCTTTTCTGAAACCCTAGTTAGCCCCCAGCGCCGCCTCCATGTGCATCTTCAGTGAGCCCACCGCCGAGGACTACCTCCGTTGCACCAAAATGGCAAAAAGCCTGAATCTCCGCCCGTTGACCTTGCCTGCAAAAAAAAAAAAAAAGAAACAAAACAAAAATGTAAAAAGCAAGAGACACAAACAGCAGAGAAAAAAAAGCAAAAATAATAAATATTGTAATATTTTTGGCTATAAAAAGCCAGAGCACTTGTATTATTTTTTTTGGATACAAAAAATACAAAGAAACACAGAGAAAAGAAAAAGAAAAAAAAAATCTTAAAGGTGAACTCTTTTTTATATATCTGTCGTTTTATTTTTTATTTCTTTTTAAAAAATATATAAAATATAGAAAAAAAACTTACCTAAATCAATCGGTCTCCTCGCCGTCGAAGGCCACACCAGAAAAGGAGAAGAAACGAAACGTTTCTTTATTTCTATGCCAAGTTAGGCCGAATTTTAGGGGTTTTGACTTCGAATCGGTGTTCTATATGTTTCGGGCTACAAAGGGGTGCCTTTTGGTGTTCTCTGGCCACCATGTACGCCAGCGTCATCGTTGGTGACCGACGGCCGCCACGGTGGTTCGGCGCCAGATCCCTGAGCCAAAGAAAAAGGGGTAAGAGAGAAAATGAGAGAACTCTCAGATTTTTTAAAAACTGAAGGGAAATGTCTTCTTTTTTTTTTTACTTTTTTTGCTATTTATATAAGGTATAATACGACGCCGTTTTGGACCTTACCACCAGTGGCCAAAATGACCCCGTTTGGCATATGATCCGAAACCTGACCCACTCTAACCTCAGGATCCGCGTGTTTTTGCAGAAGGTGTAATTGCACTTTTAGCCCTTCCGCTTTTTAATTAATTTGCAATCCAATATTTTTCATTTTTTAAATTTTACCCTATAATTTTATTTTTATTTCATTTTAGCCCCTGGAGAATGACGTCGTTTTAAAGACAAGGAATAATTTCCCAGTTGGTCCCCGTTCTTTCACGCGCGCTATATTTTAGTCCTTCTAGGAAATGGTGCGCATAAAAACAAGGGATATTTACCTATCCGGTCCCTGTCCTTTTTAGTGCATTGCACATTGATCCTTATCAGTCTATTTTTTTATTATTTGCAATTTAAGACCCCCAAATTTCATTTAGATTTCAATTAAATCCTCTATTTATTTAATTTCAACTTTATCTTGTTTATTTATTTATTTATTACTTCCCTTTTTACATTTAAATATTAGATTGTTTGTACTCTTTTTACTTGTGTATAATTTTTACTATTATTGTCGTTATTGTTTTATTTTTTCTTTCTCTTATTATTTTGTTATTTCTTCTATTATTTTTGACATTTTCATGTCATGTTTATTTATCCTTTTAATCATGAATTTTCCACCTTTTTATTTTTATTTTAATTTATTTTATTTATTTTATTATTATTATAATCATATTATTATATTATTATTATTATGTTATTATTATAGTATTCCTTTATTTACTTATTATTTGTTATTCTAATATTCCACCCATCTAGTGATCAGGTATGGAGATATACAAGATTTTATGGGTTGCCTTTGCTAAGGACGTTGGGACAAGAGCAGAGATATTTGTGGCTGGTCAGTGGTGATTTTAATAAAATTATGTACTCTTTTGAAAAAAAAGGGGGGCAACCAAGGGAGAAGAGGAAAATGACAGCATTTCGTGAGGTTTTGGATGAATGTCAACTAATGGATATGGGATTTCAAGGAACATGGTTCACATGGGAGAGGGGTAATTTGCCGGAAACAAATATAAGGGAAAGGCTGGACAGGAGCGTGGCTAATGAAATTCTTCATACATTGCGCCAAAAGCGGTATGGGAAAAAAGGGTTTATGGCGGTTAAGCTGGATATGAGCAAGGCTTATGATAGAGTGGAATGGGGTTTTTTAAAGGATGTTATGCTAAGAATGGTGTTTGCAGAAGAATAGGTTACACTAGCCATGAAATGTGTCTCAACAGTCTCCTATGCAATTAACATTAAGGGTAATAGAGGCATGAATCTAGGTGACCCGCTGAGTCCATATCTTTTTTTTGATTTGTGGGGAGGGGCTTTCAACTTTGATTCAACTAGCAGTCAGGGAGAGAGCTCTAAAAGGAATTAAGGAGAGTAGAAGAGGGCCAGAGATATTGCATCTCATGTTTGCTGATGATTGTATCTTGTTTGGAGAAGCCAGGAAGGAACGAGCGAAAGTTTTGAAAGACATTTTGAAAAATTACAAACAATGTTCGGACAATGTGTGAATTTTAACAAATCGACAGTTTTCTTCAGTTCCAACACTTTAGAGGAGATGGAAAATGGACTAGCGGAAGTATTGGGTGTAAGGTGCGCAACAAACCTGGAGAAATACCTAGGCATTCCTAATATAGTGGGCAAAAGAAAGAAAGAGTCTTTGTAAAACATAAGGGATAAGGTCAATCAGAGGTTGGACAGTGGAGCACAAGGCTACTATGCAAGGGGGAAATGAGATCTTTATTAACTCAGTACTTCAAGCAATTCCAAATTATGCTATGACATGTTTTCTCCTACCAAAATCGCTATGCAAGGAATTAGAAAATATCTTTGCGAAATTCTGGTGGCAGCACGGAAAGAAAAAGAAAGGGATCCATTGGTGTCAGTGGAAACTTATATGTCGCTCTAAAGAAGATGGGGGTATGGGGTTTAGAAATATGTCTCAATTTAATATCTCCCTTCTAGCGAAATTAGAGGTGTTCATGGCCGCCCGGCCCGAGGGCCCAACCGAAATTTGGGAGGGCTTGGGCAAAAATATAAGCCCGAAAAATGGGATTGGACAAAAAATAAGACCCGTTTTAAAAAATGAGCTGGGCCTCGGGCAAGGTATTTTTGGCCCGGACCCGACCCGAATTCACTAAATGGCAAAAAAAATTTGCTATTTTTTTTTTATTTTTGAATGTTATTTTCTTGTTGTTTTCTCCCTATTTTGCTACCATATTACTATTATATTGCTACTATTTTGTTGTTATTGATTGAATATTGTATAAAACTTATTTTATTGTTAATTTTGTTATTTTTTAAAGGCATTTGTTAATTTTATTATTATTTTAGATGTGTTTGCTTGTTAAGTTACATCTATTTTAGTGTTATTTAAGTCTACATATTTTTTAAAATTTATTTTCAATTTGTTGAGAAATATTTATTTAGTATTTTGTATGTATTATACATATTTAAAAATTATATAAAATAATATAAAATTTTAATACGGGCTGGGCCCGGGTTTTAACATTTTTATATGGGTCGGGATTGGGCAAAATTTTAGGCCCATTTTTTAGGCCCGACCGACCCGAGCCCGATGAATGGGCCTAAATTTTTAGTTGAGCCCGACTCGGCCAATGAACACCTCTAAGCAAAACAAGGATGGAGGATTATCAATAATGAAGACTCTTTTGTCACGAGAGTTCTTAAAGCTAAATATTTTCCAAAGCCCATTTTTTAAATGCCAATTTGGGAAATACAGTTTCCTATACGTGGAAAAGCATATGGGCAGCAAAAGATGTTTTGAAAAAAGATTTTCTTTGGCGAGTTGGTACAGGTAAAAATATATTTATTAATAGTGATGCCTAGATTCCAGATGCAATAAACTTCAGTTATCAACAGAGGTGAATTCTATGCAAGATCTCAAAGTTAAAGCCCTAATTGACACCAAAGAAAGAAAATGGAGAAAGGAGTTGATAGAGTATACCTTTCCAGAAGAAGATTTTGCATGAATCCTCCGAATCCCTTTGGCAGAAACACCACATGATGATTTCTTAGTATGGGGAGGTAAAGCTTCAAGGGAGTTCTCAGTTAGGAGTGCTTATAAACTATTACAAATCGTTGATGAAAACCCTAGAGCTTATGCTTTACAAACCGTCTACAAAAAATTTTACAAAAAATTATGGCCACTAAACCTACCAAAAAAACTGAAAATTACAATTTAGAGAATCTCATGGAATTATCTTCCTACGAAAGTCAACATGCAACATAGAAAACTAGTCAATGATACGAGTTACCCTAGGTGTGGAGAGCGAGCAGATACGATGGATCACCTGTTTCGAGAGTGTCCTGTCACAATGGAAGTATGGTCAGAATTATTATTACAGGAACTGCTTTCAGAAGGAAATAATGATTTCAAACAGTGGCTTATCTGGGTCTTTGAACTGCTCAATACTAAAAAACATTGCCTTTTCAGCTGTGCACTCTGGGCAATATGGGGAGACAGAAACGTTAGAATACATAAGAAAAAGATCAGCACAGGCAATGAGGTAGGAAAGTTCATAAATAATTATATTGCAGAACTTGATGGCCTTGAGAACAGAAAACAAACAGGGAAAAAAGCAAAAACAAGAACGTGGAGATGCCCACCTCGAGAATCAGTCAAGGTTAATTTTGATGGAGCTTTTATCGAACAAAATAACACTTCAGCCTCTGGGATCGTAGCAAGAAACGATGAAGGAAGTATTCTGATATCATGCTCTGGAATCCATAAGGAGGTCTATTCGGCATTTAAAGCCGAAGCACTAGCTTGCCGAAAAGCAGTCAGATTAAGTATGGAAAATACATGGCCGGAAGTTGTTGTTGAAGGAGATGCCTTCACAGTGATTAAAAATGCAAAAACAAAGAGAGGGACAAATCAATGATAGGAGCTTACATTCTTGATATACAGCAAATGATAAACAGAAGAATAATAGACATAAATAAGCATTTCAGTTTAAGCATATTTCAAGAAATGAAATGTTCTTGCCCACAAAATAGCAACAGAATCCTTAAAGAAAAAGAAGAGTTTTACCTAGAGGAAAAAGTCCCCGATTATGTTGAAGAAAGAAGCTTACTGGAATGGATTCATGAACCAGATTGAAAGAGAGCATTTCAACAATGGCGAGGAGAAGGGAAGTTGAAGAATGAAAATATTTTCTTGAAAGGAAAAAGCATCCCTGAGAAATGAAATCATCAATCATGGAAGCAGTTATGAAGAGGGAGGTTTGACAGATTTCAGACGTTTCTGATTAGGCGTGAGTGTCGGTAGGATTTAATTTCATGAGTAGGTTACAGCTGTTGTAAAATATCTAGATATTTTCTTCCGTTTCTTTTCTTTTTTAAATTTGAATTTACCTGCATATGGGCCATTTTCTTTGTTTTAGGCTGTTTATATTGGACCTTTTTATTCGGTTTCTCTTATAATAAAGCCCAATCGAAATTTATTAAAAAAAAATATTCTACCCATCTAGCCATTTTATATTATTTCGTTATCACTATACCATACATTATATTTAGACATATTTGCCTTGTACTCGAATAAACTAAATACACATTATTTTAAATATTGCATTCGTCTTTGCACAAGGCATAAAAAAAAAGAAATTTTTAAATCAAAGTGATGTTCATTATTTTGGAATTAGAAAAGTCATGTTCTTAACTTATGGAATATGGCTTCTTTCTAAAACCGAGATAATCGAACATTTACTTTAAAATAAAATAAAAACGGGATTTATGATGATTAAATGACGTTCATTTTTGTTCTTGAGGATCTAAGGCATTGTGTCCTAACTTACGGGACAAGATCCTTTCTTCTCAATTAACCTGAAATAAATCTGTTTTCGTGAAAATTAATTTAGCAATATCTTAATAAAGGATCGTATTTTAAAATCTCTTCAAAATTTCAATTTTTGACACTAAAGACATCAAATAATCAATTAGGTACCAATTTTGGGCGTAACGAGGGTGCTAATCCTTCCTCGTGGGTAACCGACTCCCGAACCCGTTTTCTAGATTTTTGTAGACTGAAAAACATTGTTTTAATAAATCAAACCCCTTATTAAAATTATCAAATTACAAGATGACCCGATCACACCTCCTAAAAGTGATTGGTGGCGGCTCTATTTTTATTTTAAAAAAAATAAAAGGTCGATTTCAAAAAGGTTTCGACACTATGCTTTCAAGTTAATGGGACCAAAGTTGGTTTGTTGGGTACATGACTTATACATGACATTGCTTCACTCACAAAAGTAGAATCACAGCTTGATAAAAATAAAAAATGTTTATCTTCTTAGTGGCATTGTATGAATTATGAAAATGGAACATGGTCACAGGCCATTTGTTATAGTATCGGTAATGATAATTTTCATTTAGGAATATACAATGGTAACCATGAAATAAAAACATATCAAATTAGTCATGATACTTTTAGTGAATTGACTCCATGACTAAATAGCTTTATAATTAATAGACAATAGTTGGAATTTAACCACAAATTATTTTAGCCTTAATTATGTATGTCCAATTAGTCCATTCACTAGTTTATTATAATTTTGAGTGGATTGCCTAATAAGAACTTGATATAAATGGACAAAAACGACGAATAAGAAATGGATTGCATGAATTACTATCGGTAGTAAATGTATTTTCTTGAGAACATAAAATATGACTTAGAAATAATTTAATTTCTTTGGATTATTACTTAATTGATGAATAAATTAAATAATTGAATCTAAAGTGAAAATTAAATTGTATATCATAGTTTAATTTTATTTAAAAATTAAATAAATTTAGACATCAATTTTAATATGGTAAAATTATCATGATTTTATCGAAATTATAATTAATTTGTATAAATTATTTAATCAAGATTGTCCACAATCAATTTTTTATTAACATATAAAATAATTTTATAATATAAATTTAATTTTAAATTTAAATTTTTTCATCAAACAACAGTTTATGACTCGAATATTGATGAATATATATTTATATTTATCATTTTATTAAAAAAAACATACTGCTTGTCACTAGAGTGAAACAGAGTAACCGTTGATGACTCCAAATATAAATGTCATCTTCTTTGTCATGATTCTTTAAAAGACCCTCAAACATCAAAATCTTGGATGCGTCATTTTGTCCTGTATTTGTTGTGTTTCACAGCTGCTCATCTGTTGCAACACTGATTCATGATCTCAAAATTAATAGCACATCTTGTTATTCTAAATGAATTTCAGGCTCTTTCAAAAATTAAAAATTAAAAAAAAAAAATCTCAGGCTTTGTCTGGTGCCGGTTGTTTAATCTTAGGCTTTAGTAAGTCTTATCGGTATTAATTTAGTTGGTTTTTTTTTTTTCTTTTAGGATTATGGGTTAGACTCAAACTGTATTATCTTATTTTAATTAAGATTTTAGGTGATTATAAATGTATATAAAAAAAGTGTTATTTTAGCGGAAGAGGTAGGTTAAATTAGCTAAAAGTATCATTAAGAATGTTTTTTAAAAAAATATTAAATCTAGTAAAACGAAATTTCAAATCTAAATATCATATAATGTCCACATTCACGTGGCCAAAGTCGAGTACTCCTTGATAAGTTCTTACAAGTTCAATATTAAAGCTTAGATCTTGCAAAAGGGTATGCTTCCCAAGGAAAGAGAGAGAGAAAACTGATAACACAGGCTGAATTAAGCAAAGATTAAAATGTTTAGAACTATTTAGTCAGTTGGGTGAGGTATTTGAAGCAGCTGTAGTAGACATGGAGTGAGTTTGTTTTGAAGTTGAACTTGAACCCATGTCTGTTTCGGCAACCTGAGCTTCTTCCCTGAATTTCTTGTAAATGTCACTTTTGTAAAAGCTTCTGGTCCTAATGACCAAAATACCAGAAACAAGGAATCCAAACAATGTGGTGGCTATAATTATAAGAAAAGCCTTTCTGTAACACTGCCCTCCATTGCAAGTCAAGTCCTCCCCGTGATTCCTCGTACGACCCAAAGCTTTCATTTGTTTCAAAGCCTCTTGGTCGTATAAATGTCCGGCCACTTTAACGTTCAGAATGTAAGAACCGACGGGACTAGCCACGGAACCGAAGTTGTACAACGTGGAGTAGTATTTAAGGCCGAAAATTTCGGAGATGATGGCGTACATTAATGGCCATTGTGCTCCGAAACAGAATCCGATAATGATTGAAGCAAAGTAAAGAGAGTTTGGGACTGCAAAAGCGATTAAAACATGTCCGACACAAGACAAGAGAATCACGAAAGTGAACAACAATGGCCTTGGTATCTTGAATTTCGTCAACAAGTATTCGGAAGCGAAACCTGCGACCGCTCGTCCCAGGTAGTTCCATATGCTTACGAGCGAAACGAAAGTGGTTATACTATGACTCGGGTAGCCTAATGAGTTGCCGATCTGACCCAAGTTGTCGATCGCCGTCAACGTTCCTCCAACGCCGCATGTGGTGGCGATGAAGATAATCAACATGTCGATGCTGAAAAGTGCTTGCAATATGGTGTAGTCTTCACCCCTGTCTGGAGGCTTGAAAACGTTTTCCAAGCAACCGTCGTGTTTTTCCGCGGGTTTAGGATCTTCGCCTGCAGATGTCACCGTTTGCGGTGGTGTTGCTAACTCAAAGGCCGGCGCCGGTGGATTTTCCGTCACTACTATCACCTGGAAAACGTCATTCGAAGCTTGTTTCTTTGTTGTCCAAATCTTGAAGTCCTCTCTGACAACGACCGCAAGTGGGAAAAACAGCAATATAGAAACAATGGAAGCACTTCCTACATACTCGATCCTATTGAAACTTAACCTGTTTTGTACGATAATTAAAGCCATAAGGAAAACAGCAAGTCCGAGAGAAATGAATAAAATGTTATAAAAAACTCTAAGCTCGTTTGTTTGCCTTCGAACGATCTTTATGATTCGAATCGTCCGAAGAAACACAAACGAAACAGCAGCAGGGAGCCAAGCTATCAGCAAGATAAGAGCCTTTGAGTTGTCCCCATAGAAAGCATGGTATAACTGCGTCAATATTGCACCACTTAGACCTACATAAGATTTCAAAAGGCCTAAAACACTTCCCCTGCTTTCAGGGAAGTTCTTGACACAAGTGACCAGAGCCCCAGTATTGGCAAAGGCCTGGGAATTAGCCCCTAAGCAGAAATAAACGCACATTTGCCACACATGGGGCTTAGCGGTGCGGCCGGTGGCGGCAAGCCATATCATGAAATATCCGAAGAAATTCATGACGGCCCCGATCAAGAGAACCACCCAGGGCGGCGTAACCTCATTGATGAGCCCCGATAGGATCCCAACGTTGCCACCCAAGTCCTTGGAAAAGCTTAAAAGATTGAGGGTTGTTTGATCATAGCCCAAAGATGTTTTAATAACATTGGAGTATAGACCGAAGATATATGTTGCGCCAGAAACCGACATGATAAGCAGTGAAGCAAACACCATGAACCACCGTCCCAGAATCAGATTCAACCCGAATGTCTTTATATCTCGCCACACACAACCGCCGCCGCTGAAATGATCGGCCACCATCTTTCTTTCCCCCACTCTTTGCTAACGTAGGTGATGTTTGAACACTGAACACAAGGTTCGGTAGGGTAGGTATTTATAAAAGAAGTTTGGCAAGCTCATCGCCTATTTATAGCTCATTTTATGAGTTTATGGAGGTCTTAAATAAAGAGACTTTCATACCACATTATAAATATACAAATATCACATGAAGACATGGTAGACTGAAATTACTTAAATCTGGAAACGACAATGTACACGTATATTTATGTATTTTAAAGGATAGGATGCCACAATTTTTACTCCACTTTTAATTTCGGTTTGATAGTGTCGGCTATTTTTTTAATATATAATTCAAACTAATTTAAAAATATGATAAATAAAATTATATTATAATAAAATTTATATTGGATAATTATATCTAAAAGATCATTAATAGTAGCACTAAAAACCATTAATAGTATTATTAAAATATAAGGGATATTTCACCCAAAAAAAATATAAAAGGATAATATTAAAGATAAAAGTACAAATTTCGAACATTAAAGAGAAAAAGTTACTAAAATAAAAATAAAAATTACTACTAATAATTGATAGAAATCAAGGAGTTGATTGAGACAAATTTGATGAGATTTTTTTTTTTCGACGGAGTCAATCCTTGATTATAATTTGATGAGATTTTATTTTGTTAGGATTGAGTTAATTCATGATTATAGGGATTCTTTAACTTTTTCCTATAAAGCTTCCTATGTTGTATGTTATATATACTGTAACTCTTCTATTGTTGATAATATACAAAAATTCTTTTACAATTGTGTTGATTTAGGTTTAGTTTAGTAATATTTTTCAAAAGTATTTTTGAGAGAATTTTTTAGGAATCTATATTTTTAGCTTTTTAAAAAAGGCATTTAGGCTTGAGAGAAACGCTTTTCTCTTAAAAATGACTTGTTTAAGAATATTTTTATCTTAAAATACATTTTAACTCAAAAATAATTCTTAAAAACAATACTAAACATACCATTAGAATAATCACTTCACTCATTTTTCTCTGTCGCAATTTCCTTTCATTTTTTTTCTCAAATATTGTTGAGGGATACTTGGTGCAAGACATTTAGAACTGTATAGGTAGATGTACTAATTTTCTACTATACATTTAGTATTGATTTATTTTTACACATCATATTAGATTTATCTTTATTTTTAAAAAATATTTATTATGTATATAAAAATTATTTACAAAAATTAAATAAATTTCAATTACAAAATATTCATCAATTATATATATTTTTTTTTGTAAAATAGGAGAAGGCTAAGCCTTAAAACAAAATAAAACTGCAGTGCACAGAGTCTATTCGTAGAAACTCCCAATTTATCAGCAAAAAGTGTCATTTTGATGCCAAGAGGAGGATGTTGCAGCTCCTGTAGCGTGAATTCTTCTGCAGTAGTCAACCTTGTCAGCATGTCAACAACATAATTTGCTTCACCAAAGATGTGATTGATCTGAATCTCCCAATCTCTGGTTCGTAGTTCCTTAATTCGTCTCACAAGAGGGTCATTACAAAGAGTATCCAACACAGTTTCTGCAATTCACAGTCAGCTTGCTATTACTCTCTAGAATAATTATTCTATAAATTAAACAGTCATACTATGCATAAAATAATTTTTCATTCAACAAATTTAAAATAAATAAAAATAAAAATTTATAATTATATTTTAAAATTCATTTTTGTATAAATTGATATTGACACAATCAATTAATATACATTGTTACAATTAATATTAATTGGATTTTACATCGAAACATACATTAAATTTTGTTATTATGATTTGCATTTATTACTTTAACAGAGTATTCCATTCGGAAGGGACAGTACCAAAATAAAATTGACTATCTTGGGTTAGCGGTTTAATCACTTCCTCTTCCGCCTTTTTTATTTGTTAATAGGTAATATTGTTTCTAAAGTTTAAATTTAACTCGTATGTATTTTATTGTGGTTAGAGAACTAAGATTTCATGGCTATTCTATAATGGACCGGTGGGAGCATTTCTTAGCATAATGCGGTGACATTGTAGATCTACGACTTTGAATCTTTCTTTAGTGGAGTTTTGACTGGATTGTAGTTTGATGTTTTAGCCAAATGTTGTTGTTGCCTGTTCATAACAATTCTTTGTTTTATCTCTAAAAACTTCATGTTTTGTGTATCTTTACATTGATAGCTTAGCATGAATGTTGAGATATTTAATTTATAAAATCAAATCTTTATTTGTAAGTTTATGATTATCAAGTTGGGATAGATATCAAATCTATATATGAATTTTAATTTTATATGTAATTATACATATGAACCTTGAATTGTAGTTTATATGTGTACATAAAATTTTGATTTTGATTCAATTATATAGTTTTAAAAAATTAATACATAAATTTATTATTTTTGTATTCAATATATCAATGTAAAATAATGTTATTTCAATAATATTACTAGTGGTTTGTAAAATTTCATCAATTTAAAATTTTATATATAAAATTACACAAAATTATATTCATAATATTATACATTAAATTAAAATTCATGTAGTTAGTGTTTGTTTTTTTTTCCTTTTTACAACATAAAGGAGGCCCTATGCCCAAGCAACTAATTACACATCAAGGGTATGATCGTGCTGTAAGCGGCGGGAACCACATTCTTTTTGTGTTAATTTATTATTCTGAATGAATTACTTGATTTATATATTAACACAAAATTAAAATAATATTTGATTTATAAAATAATATTTTTATCAAAATTAAAATTTAATTAGTAACATTGTTAATTATTTTTTTAATTTTAAATACGTGTTATCAATTTAACTTTAGTTTTTAATTAAATCTTTAAATATTGAAATGCCATATATTCAAAATCAATAGAATTTTAATTTTAAATCAATCATTGAGAGGTTGAATTCATAAATTAAAATCAAAAGACTAATTTTTAAAAAGTTGGAAAAGGACTTAAATAAACTAGAGAAGCTTATTGTTTTATTGTTAAATAATGTATTTAAAATTATTAATTCGAATATGGACTCGTAAATTAATTTAAGATTGATAAATGATAAATTAATTAAAATAAAAAATATTTATATCAAGTATTAAAATGATTTTGTTCCTACATCTACTTCCAAATCAATTTAAATTCATATTCTATTTGTTTGCAGACATTCTTTTAGGATGATTGTCCTAAAATTGCCACTAAAACTAGAAATCTGATATAATTTTTTATAAAAAAATAAATTTAAGTCATGTACTTAATGGAATTAATCTATATGTTTAGTCACTAATCAATTTAGAATTTGTCGACTATTTATTAAAAAATAGGTTTTAAAATTTAAAATAATTAATTATTTTAAACTGTTATAAATTTAAAATTAACAATTAACAAAATATAAAATTATTAGTAACCATATTTTTAATATACATCAATTGTTTGCAATTTTCAGAAATAAAAAATTTAAATTTATTTAGAGTTTCATTTAATATTCAAATTCAAAAGAATTTTATCGAAATTGACTCAGAAATTTATTTAATATATTTAATCAATTCTAAACTCTTATTGTGAATGGATTTAATTTTCATAATTAAAAAATTATAATATAATAATAATATAATTACCATTAAAATGATTAAGTAAATAGTTAACTAATAAATTTTGTAATTTTAAAATATTATCACTGTATTGATATGTCCTTTTCAGAAAAGAAACTTCATCCTAATTCATGTGGATAAATCCAAATTTTTTTTTATCCACTATGTTTGTATTTAATTTTTTTTTTGAAGCAAAAGTAAAGCCCGATTGGACTTTATTAATTAAGGGTGGATCAAAACAAAAAATTGGGTCCATTAAATTGGACCCTAATCCTTAACAAATAAAAATTAAAAAATAAATAATAAAGCAAAGACCCAAGACGAGGCCCAAACTTAATGAAAACTTGTCAAAACAATAAAAAAAATCGGGAAACTCAAAGATATTAAATCCGTCAGACCTAATCCCGTCAAATCCATCCAATTGTTATCAGTATAGCTGGCATCCATCAATTTTTGACTCTTCGATTCCCCATACCAGCTAATCGTTGATAGTCTAATTCAAAACTCATCCATTTCATGCTATCTCTTTCTTCTTTGGCTTCTCTGAAATCGTCAATCTGGATTCCTCACTTCATTTTTCTCCTCCTGTCTGAAGGCAGATGAAAGCTTCATTTTCCACGTATATTTCCTCGCTCGTCCTTAAGGTTTCCACTGCAATATTATGGGCTTCTCCGTTCTCTAGTCTGCTCACGAACCGAAAATAACATTCTTGAAAAAACTGTTTATATCTCTGTATGTCCCTAAAAACTAATTTATCAGCTTCTGTTGAGTTGTATTTCTTTATAACTGATTTGAAATTTCCTATTATTGTGACGGTTTGAAACCCCATTGAAATTTTTAACACTCAATTTTTTGTTCCAAACTTCCAAAGTGAAATAAATACAAAATGATTCAATATTTAAGGATGAAAATGAAAATTTTGTAATATGTCTATTCAATAATAACCTCCTTCCTTCATTGATTGACGCATAATTCTTATTATTGTAAAAATTGAAAAGAATAAATTTGAGTGTATTTAAACGTAATTAAAATTACATATATTTAAAATTAAAAATAGGCCATAAAAATTGAATTGACAGACACTGGTATCACTAAATAGCACTACCAAAACAAAATCTGCCGTACTAGGCTTCCGCTGTCTCCATAGTCCCAGAGTGTTGTCATTTTGTGGTTTAGATGACGAAATATTTGAGAGGAATGCCTGTCTAGTGGAGTGGACGTTTCAAACGCACTACACTCTTTCAATTTTGTTGGAGGTGAAGAGGGACAATCGGTGCGCTGGACCGCTGCTGAGACGAAAATTTTCTATTTCTATTCATAATAAAAAAATATATATGTTTAACCATTCCAACCCATCTCTTTCTTACGTTGTAATTATATTGGCAAACTTTACTTCTGAGAGAGAAAAATATTTTACCTTTTCTCTTATATTTCATTCAATTTATTTTTAAATTTTAAATTTTAAATTTTAAATATATTTTTTATTACTTTATTATTTTATATAAATATTGTTTATATAATTCATAATTATTAGTAGTTAACATAAATATATTTTTAAAAATATATTTTATTTAATAAATATTATTATTATTATAAAATTTTAAATTATTTTTAATAAACATAAATTTCATTATTTATTAGATATAGATACAATTTAATCAAATATTTTCGATAACAATTTTCTATTCGGATTCATTGCAATTGTTGTGTTTGACTTCAAACACGTATATCATTGCTAATTTCGTCACTATCGTATTAAAAAATAAGAGTCATAACTAATTTCAATATCAACAGAACTTATCCAAATGAAGTCTCAACTATCAAGAGTTTAGGCTTGAATATAAATTTAAGATTCATTTATTAATAAGAACTGTTGAGAGCAACAAATTCTTCTAAGATAAGTCTTTAAAATATGGTCCGTTAGATAAATAATTGAATCACTAATAAATGGTGATTATTAAAATTATTTGAGTTTGATTTTAACCCTAAATTTTATCTTTTAATTCTATTAAAAATCTTGAAAAACTCATAAAATAAAAACACTATGACCCCTAAAAAATTATGAGCATTTATTTTTGAAGGATTTTAAACTTTAAATCCATATCCTTATATGGGATTTGTGGATAGAGTTCAAAATTTAGAGCATAGTGGAGGATCTGGAATATCGTATTCAATACAGCTTCCTCTGGACCAGGGTTCCACATGATTCCTACTCAGGTTTTATGAAGGAAATTATGAGGTGATGGGGGCCAACAGCAGGTAAGCATCGAAGCTACAGATGATGAGTTGGTGAGATCATTGGCTGCGTCATTGCCCAAGGATTCAACTGCTCTCTCTTTGCTCATAAAACCATTGCCTTTTTTTTTTTTTTTGTTCTTTTTTCTTTTCAGGATAACGACATGGTTGATGGTCCTATCCCATAATGTATCAAATATTACAAACACCCTTTTATTTTTATCTTAAAAAAATTAAATTTAAATTAAAATCTTAAAATTTAAAATAAAATCTTAAAATTTATAAAAATAATGTGAGATAAATTTATTAAAAATACAGATAACATAATATTACTGTTTCATTTAATTTTTTTTTCTATTCATCATCGGACCTGTGCTTATATTACAAAATCCATTCAAAATTATATTTGTCTTATCAGAACATAGTTGCTCACCATTAATTTCCACTTTCCTTATAAAAATGTATTTGCCATCGTTCCTATTTTTTCTTGAACCGACCAGAAATGATAAGCTCAGCGGTAAAAGATTGGAAGAAATTGAAATATTTCATAAGGAGGTGGGATTAAAAATGCTTTAAAAGCATGTAAGTTTTTTAATTAACATAACAAGTGGTCACAAAATTTGTTTAATTAACATAAAAGTGGTTGTAAAATTTGTCCAAAGAGTAATTCAGATGTGACTCAAATTTGACCCTTTTTCATTAATTTTTTTGAAAGCTTAATTACACAATTAATAAATAAAGATATAAGTTATTCTAATTTCAAACATAAAAATGATAACGTGCTTTTTTTTTAATAAATATATCAATGTAAATTTTTCTCTTTGAAATTTTATCTTTTGAATTTAGGTTGATCAAGTCTTCAATATATGAGAGATATTATAGGAGTAATAATTTTGGGAAATGAATCTCTTCAAATAAAAAATTTGATCACATAAAAAGTCTTAAAAGGATTATTACTTTACTTGATTTTCTTTACGTTTTGACTTTAATAAAGTGTTTCAAAGTTTTTAATCAAAAGATTCGCCAAATATGAAAAGTTGTATTGTTTTCATGATAAAAATTTATTGTCTTTCAAGATAAAATTAATAGTTGAACGACTAAAATAGAATAAAATGTATAATTGGGTAGTCATTTTCCAGTTTACTCATAAAAAATAATTCTTAGAATGAATTTAATATTTCACATCATCATTTAATAAATAAAATTTAACAAAAAATTAATTTATACATTTTAAAATGTATAAAGATTAATTTATTATTTTTTTCAATAAAAAAATCGAAATACAATCTGTAGTGCTATTTTTACATTGAGGAATCTGGTTCCGATGTTGTTTTTAATGATGTATGAATCTAAGCTAAAATGGGTACTCAACAACTCCCAAAGCTCCTTAGTCTTTTACCAATTTCACATGTGAATTATTAACCGCCTTTGTCTGCCAATACTTCTAAAATATACACATTTAAACCATAGCAAGTGATGGCAGTTAGTCCATGAAAGCATGTAATATTCCCATCTTCAGTAAAAAGAGCTAAAACTACTATAATGTTGCTACTAGAGCTCCACATTTGGTCTTCTGCTGAGAGCTGCAATTTAGCACTACAATATCCATTTAGCCATTTGCATAAATAAAAAGCTATATCAAACTCAACTAATTCATTTGACATAAATACAAAAAGGGCAAACACCAAGGTTTACCATCGGAGGGGAAGTTTATTTTTGACTTAACAGTTCCAAGTATATGCTTTACATAGAGTTCAGTTGTGTTTATTATCCAGCAGATACGGCTGTTTTTGTTTCTGGGACGGTAGTAGTTGCCTTGTCTTCCATTTCTCTTAATGGAACATCACCATTTCCTGTTGGAGCAACGCCCTCTTTGAACTTCTTGTAGATATCGCCTTTGTAAAATTTTCTTGTCCGAAAAACCAGAATCAATGAAACTATACTCCCCAACAAGGTAGCGACACTGATGATTAGAAAAGCCAATCTATAACATGTTACCCCATTGCAGGTCAGGTCTTGTCCTGGTTTTCTTTCAAGTTCCAAAGCTTCCATTTGCTTCAAAGCTTCCTTATCATATAAATGACCAGCCACTCTCACGTTGAAGATGTAGGATCCAACAGGGCTTGAAACTGAGCCAACATTGTACATTGTGGAGTAGTGTTTAAGACCGAACAGTTCGGATATAATTGCACACAGTAATGGCAATTGTGCACCAAGGCAGAACCCTGTCATTACTGAAGCAAAATAAAGGGAATTGGGGACTGCAAAGGCAATCAAAAGATGGCCAATACATGACAAAAGGATGACCAGAGTGAGCATTAGGGGACGAGGGAAGTTGTAGTTTGTCAAGGCAATTTCAGACAAATAACCTGCCAACACCCGTCCAAGGAAATTCCATATGCTCACTAGGGAGATAAAGGTGGATATGCTATGTTTCGGATAACCCAATGATTTACCAAGTTGTCCCAGATTGTCAATAACTGTTAATGCCCCTCCAGTCCCACAAGCTGTTGCAATGAAGAGAATTAGCATGTCAATGCTAAAAATGGCTTGGAGAATGCCATAATCTTCGCCTCTTTCTGGTGGATTAAAGATCGTTTTAATACAAGCAAGCGGCCAGATCGTGGCTTCCGCTGGCCTTAGTGGAACTGCAGGAGGATTCTCAGTCACAACATTCACTTGGGAATGATTGTTTGAAGCTTGTTTTTTGCCGGTCCAAACGCTAAATTCTTCTTTTATTACAATAACAAGTGGCAGAAGTAATAAAACGACAACAACAAGAGCACTTGCCACATACTCAGTCCTGGTAAACCTGACCTTGTTCTGCAAAACAATCAAAACCATGATAAAGCCAGCAAGTCCAAGAGCAATGTAAAGGAATCTGTAAAAGATCTCGAGCTCTCTCGCCATCCGAACAACTTCCATAATTCGAATAGTTCGAAGAAAAATTAAGGGAACAATGGTTGGAAGCCAAGCAAGCAGCAAGATGAGAGCCTTGGTATCATCCATGTAAAATGCATGATAGTATTGAGTCATGATTGCGCCACTTAAACCGATAAACCCCTTCAAAAGTCCTAAGACACTGCCTCTGTTTTCAGGGAAGTTCTTAACACACGTGACCAATGCACCAGTGTTCGGGAATGACTGTGAATTTGCAGCTATCCACATATACAAACACATCTGCCATGCATGGGGCTTGGCTATGCGGCCAGTGACCGATACCCATATCATAAAGTAGCCAAAGAAATTCATTAGTGAACCTATGCAAAGAACCACCCATGGTGGCACCACTTCGTAGATGAGCCCCGACAAGATCCCAAGATTACCACCCAAGTCCTTGAAGAAACTGAGCAAATTCAGAGTTGTTTGGTCATACCCTAATGTTGATTTAATGTCATTAGAATATAGACCAAACATGTAACCTGAACCATTGACAGACATAATAATGAGTGTCACGAAAACCATGAATAATCTACTGGAAAGTACATCAAACACAAAGTCCTTCATGCCACCACCAGTTTTCCCAGTTAATACCATTTTTTTTCCTTCAGTTTAAGTCTCCACAACAGAGCTTAGGGAGCTGGATATCACAGTCCGGTTTTGAAGACGTGAATGAAACAGCTTTGGCGTAACTTGGAGATTAAAAAGGTCAAATGGAACCATTTTTGTCTTTGTTTGTATTGTACTGATTGGCGGAACATCCTTGAACTTTATGTTTCAAGAGAATCAAATTCTTGTTTCATCTTGTGGGTCAACGCTATTGAAAACACTGTTTCCATTAAGAAGCTATTAAGACAAGTCAGATTGTTATCGTTTCACTCAAATTAATCCATAGAATATGAAATAGTGGATTAAATTAATAACGCAGTTGCTTAAATGTAATTAATTTAATAAAACTACTTACACTTCTGCAAACTTAACTAGTAAACTGAATACAATAAGCAGGCCGGGGGGGATGCTGATGTTTTACTTTCAGCATATGCATTTCAATGCCGGCTTATATTTTTATGTTATTTCTGATATCACTCCACTTTCTCTTCAATAAATGTTTAAATAAATTTAATTAAACAATATGCAGTCGTAGAAGGTTACAATTAATTGGTTTCCACTTTCATCATCAAAATTCCTTAATGTATTTTCTTATACCCATGTGCGTGGTATGTTTTGCTTAGAATATCATAGTATATGATCTAAATATTCAATACAAAAATAGAAATATTAAAAATATGTATAATTAATATTCGTAATATTTACTAAAATATAATAATTTATAATTTTTTAAAACTTGTGCATAAATTTCCAACATGTCACTTTTTTATTAAATAAAATAAAGATAGTAGATAAATAAATATTCAACATAACTAAATAATAATTCATTATAAATAAATGTTAAAATGCTAAACTCTAAATCCAAGACCCTTACCCAAAACTTAAGACCTAAAATTTAACATCTTAAGTCTAAGAATTATTAATATGTATTTATAATAGTTACAAAAATATTTAATTATATTTAAATAAAATTATTACTATTTTTTTAGGTCTTTCATATTTTTGTTTAATTTATTAACAATGTGTCATAGTAAATTTATGCATCAAATATTATTCCTTCCAATAATTATATCTTTATTTCAAAAGTAAAAAAAAATACTATCAATTCAAAAATTAAAAGATATCATATATTCAAATAATTAATAGATAAAAATGTAAATAAAAATTTCAGCACATAATAATAATATGCACAAATATAATAATTTAATTTATGTACATGATATAAAAGTTTCATTCGTTAACTTATTAACCTACAAAAAGCATTAATTATAAATAGAGACATTCGTGGATCGAGTTAAGTCGGTTTTAGATTGGTGTATGTATATTGATAGTAACATATTTTATATTTGTTCAAACTTGACTTGGCCCTAAATACGGGTCACAAATTTTGTTTAAGCACACCCATATTTGTAAATGATTAACTTGAACCGTCTTGAGGCATTTTGAAAAATATATTATTTTTAATAGGTTTAAGGGTGTAAAAAGCTCTTGAACTTTTTCAAGAGCCCCTATTTTTTTCACTCAATTAAGTACTTAACTGTCAAGATACATTAAAAGGCCTTTTGACCATAAACTTTAACCGTTGACTGTTAAAGTTAACGACCCTTGATTTTTTAAGTTAAAACCATCACGTGTGAAAAATGATAAAAAGTAATAAAATTTATAGAAAATATTAAAAAATTATAATTTTATAGATTTTTTGAAAATTTATTAAAATAGAAAAAAATAAAAATCATAAAAATTATAAAAAATCATAAAGAATTTTTAAAAATTGTAAAATTATAATTAAAAAAAATCACTTCCCTCACTGGCTCTTTGCTCGGATTAGGTGAACCGACCTCCATCAATACCGCCACTTCCTCCTCCGTGCCTTCTCCCTTATTGGTCCCACATATCGACAAAACTTAAGCTCAACCCAACGTGGGTCGTGTCGACTAGCCTATGAGCACTTTTAATTTAGATTATTTATTTTGCTTTATACTTGATTTTTAATTTTACTTTTAAATTTTAAATTGTTATTTTTGAAGGAAAGAGGGAGAGGAAGAATACAATTGATGAAGAAGAAGCATCATACATAAAACTTCAGCAACAACACGGGAATGTCAAGTAAAAGAATGTATTCTATCATGGCCAGATTAGCTCGTTCAATGGAGGAGGCAATAAATAGCTATTATTGTTTCTCATTGAAAAAGTCCAATTCAACTCGAGTTGTAATAGTTTAAAACAATGAACTAAATAAATAATATGATAGAAAAACTCATGAATTAAGAGTACTCATTTTAATAGCGACAATCATCCAAATCAATAACTTTGCTTGTTGATGTCTTTTTGGTGGTGAATCGGGCTTGACAACAGTACTTTGAGATAAACAAAGTGGACATGGGGTTTGGTGTTCCTACAAGATGAATGTGAGCTAGGGGTTATGGAACTTATACTCTAAGGTGCATTTTGAATTAAGCATGAGAGCCAAGTTAATGGTAAAGCGGGGAGTGTATATGGTAAGAAAAGGGTCATACTTGCCTATTTATGCTTGGTTTCTGAGCTGCTTGACAAGCATTCATTAGTCAGGCGTTTGCCAAGTTGGCTTTCTAGCCTTCCCAATGACTAATTTATTGGCCTTGCAACCTTAGTTGCTCAGACTTCTTTCTTATAAGACTTGCTGATTCTAGAGAGCTACTTATCATCTCAAATGGTTGACTCTTTGGTCCAAAGCTGCACAAATTGGATGTTTAGAATTTCGTAGGCCTAGACTTTGTTTGGACTATAACCCACTTCTTCTTTGTAATTTATAAGTTAGTCTAAGATTACAATAACTTTAGGGGTTATTTATATAAAAGGGTTTTTCAGGTTGATGTGTTAATAACTAAATTATATATTACTTGAAAAGAAGAAAAAATAAAATATAATTTAAAACTTGACATACGACATTTGAAAAACTTTTATTTAAGTATTTTTATAAAAAATTGGCATTATTTAATTATTTTTGAAAAGAAATTTAGCCTGCATTTGAATATAATTTTAAAAGATTGACCCTTATATAAATAACCCTAGTTAATTTATGTATTTAGCTGAAAGAGTAAATTGATAAATCCTTTTTATCATTTATGATATTTCCTAGATGGATTCATCAATACAAACAGAAGCCAGACTTGGATTATTTTTTCCTTGAAAATATTGCTTTATAATAGGAAACTAAGAAATATCCTGTGTATGAAACTATGAAATATCCTGTGGTATGAATAATCAAGGTTTGGATTATATGATTTTATGAATAAGGACTTATCTTTTCAATATTGAAAAAAAAAAAACTTTACTGATGTTCCTGTTGTATTATTTTACAGCAAATGGACAACATTCAATTTATTTTATTTCTTAAATAAAGGTATCAATTTGGAATTTAATGATTTCAAGATGTAGAGCTATGTCTAGGGGTGTAAATGAGATATTGGTACTTGCAAGCTACTCAAGTTTGACTCGAGAAGAATTCGAACTCGATTCGGTAATTATCAAGCCAAGCTCAAGTAGCTCGAGTTATCGGACAAACCGAATTCGAGCTTAGTAAAACTTGACTTGAACGATTCACAAACTTCATCGAACTTTTCATATTTTTATATTATTAAATTACGTTATTTCTCTTAATATATAATATTAACCTTAGAGCTTAATTATTAAGCTGAGTTTGAGTACAAAAATTGGTAAACGAACTTAATCGTGCTCAAGTAGTTCAATTATATCTCGAGTTGAACTTGAGATTAAAAATAAATATTCAACTGAATTAAAATATCGAACTCCGAATTTGGAATCGAACTCGAGCTTGAGAGTATTTGAGCTTTGCTTTATCAAATTACACCACTGACCATGCCATGCACTCTGTTTTGGGTGTGAACTTATTTTTAATTATTAAGAAAATAAATGTTTTTGTCTTAGATTTCTCTATCATAAATTACTATGAACTAAACCGAACTCTCATCCTAATTAAGTATTAGCATGCATTACTTTTATCAATATCATAAATCTCTTTGTTGGGTTAAAATTATGGTTGAGGACAAATTCTACATAGAGAATTTATTGTGCATATTGCGCAATGTAATTAATATTTGGATATATTGAACACCAACAATACCATGCTCTCCATTTCTTGTTTAATTAAATAACTCACTCAGTCCTTGGTTTATCAGAAACGTCATCATTTATTTGGCGTTGGGTACATTATGGCCTACCATTAAACAACCTTATATGCACCAACTTTGAAGTTATTAGACAGTACTAAAAATGGAAGATCCTTAGAGAGTGGAAGAAGGTTTTGGCCAGACTCCATTAAGTCATGAAGATGATAGTAATGATAAGGAATTAGAGGGTGATAACAAATGTAACAATGGAGAATGCTTTGATAATATAGCAAAAGAGAATGGGAGTGTGGCTACGGGTGAACTGACATGGGAGGAAGAAGCACCATTAGAGAAGACAAAGAGCAAGAGAGTTGCTACCTTAGATGCTTTTAGAGGGCTAACCATTGTTGTAAGTCATGAAATGATTTTGAGCTAAGTAATAATCGACACTTTAAGCCTTAAAAACTAGAAAATGACTCATTGTGTTCTCTTTGAGGTTGTAGATGATGATATTGGTAGATCATGCTGGCATAGCATATCCAGCACTTGATCATGCAGCATGGGAGGGATGCATGTTAGCTGACGTTGTAATGCCTTTTTTCCTCTTCATTGTTGGTGTTGCGATAGCCTTGGCTCTCAAGGTATACATGCATACAATATTTTTCCTCTTTAAAAACCATATATGTGTGTGTATATATATATTTCAAGCATGCAATACGATTGTGATAAATATCATGATGGTGTCGATATTGCAGAAAGTTTCTAAGATCAAGGATGCAGTTTATAAGATAACGTTGCGGACATTAAAGCTTCTATTTTGGGGAATTGTGTTGCAAGGTTTGCCATATTATAAATTGTGATTTTATATTAACAATAATGTAGTTCTGTATGGTACATGAGCTATCACTGTCTCCATTGACACACTGCAGGAGGTTCTTCATTGACACACTGCAGGAGGTTATTCTCATGCATTAGTTGATAATATCGATCTCGCTTATGGGGTTGACATGAAGCTTATTAGATGGTGTAGCATTCTCCAGGTCTTCTTTCTAATACCCCTATCACTTTTTTAACTATGTTAGTAGTCACCCAATTATAGTTTTTTTTTGACATCCAACTATGAAAATTACAAAATAAACACCTAATTATTAATAAAAATTTTGGTCACCTAACTATTTTGAAACTTTTAGTGTTTTTATTTTAAGTTAACCAATTGGTGACAAAAAAAAACTAAACTAAATAATTAGTTGATTATTTTATAACTTTTATACTTGAGCGAAAAATAAAAAAAAAAGAAAACCATAATTAGTAACCTCTATTATAATTTATCTTCTTCTTTTTCATATCCCCACGCTGTGGAAACTCAACTAATAATATATTTAAAAGAGTTTTTATAAAATAAAGTTGTTTTATGAATAAGCTCATATTTTATCATTCAAACATAAAAAAGTGGTTGATTGTTGATTGCAAGCTACATTATTCTTAACTCGATTGTAATTATCAAGCCAAGCTCAAGTGCTCGAGTTATCGGACAAACCGAATTGAGACGAGTTTAACTTGAGATTAAAATAAATATTCAATGTAATTATGATATCGAATTGAATGTATTGCTTTATCAAATTACACCACTGGCATTATCTTTCTATTTTATAAGTTGGGAAAAGACTATAACTAATTCTAGTTATTGTGTGCAAAAAACAAAAAAATTAGTATGACAGTTAGATATATTATTAAAATGGCAGTAAAATAAAATTTTACATATATAATTATTAAAATTAAATAAAAGTAATACGGTTTTCTAAAAATTTAAAAATAATTATATGGGTGGACTTAAACGGGTTCGAGTTAATTATTTACAAATATGAGAGGATTTAAGCAAAATATGAATCCATATTTTGAGTTAAACATCGAATTTTGACAATTATATATGATATACATAAATTTAACTCGACCTATAAACCTTCGAATCATACGATTTAATTAAAATTAAAAAATATATAATTAAAATATGTAAAATTAGTAAGAATGGCATTTTGATAAATTTATAAATCTTACCTAAACCAGACCAGATCCAACCTAATTCCAGAAAATTTAATGAAACCCAGCTTGACTCATCCCTAAGCCCAGTTTCCAAAGAGAAAAAGTCAGAGGGGTCAAAAACCAACAGTTTCCACTCTTAATTATTCGAACTCTTCATTTTCCTAAACTTCCTGAGTTGGATAATATCTGGAACTCGTTCCAAGTGTATGCAACATATGTGTAAAAGCCATTGTCAGAAAAAAAAACATGTGATAAAGCAAGAAAAAATAGAATAGAAAGACGGCTAAAGCAATACTACATTTTACTGACTGCAGAGAATAGCGCTGGTCTACTTTGTTGTAGCTTTGATAGAAACTCTGACAACAAAAAGGAGACCTCTTGTTTTATCTCCTGGACATTTATCCATTTTCACTGCTTATCGATGGCAATGGTAAACTCCATCTTCACCTTAACTCTTACTTTCATCATTTGCTAACATAAATAAGAGATTGTAATTTGATCTACTTCCCATCCAGGATTGGAGGGTTCATCGCCTTTTCCTTTTACATGATCACAATCTATTCCTTATATGTACCAGATTGGAGTTTCATTAATCATAAGGAAGGGAAGGCATATACAGTATGTTCTGATACAAGAAGATCGTTGCATTTATTTTATGTACTTGAAGCTGCAAATTTCTGGAATTTGGTTATTGCAGGTGAAATGTGGAATGAGAGGCCACTTGGGGCCTGCTTGCAACGCTGTTGGGTATGTGGATAGGGAGATTTTGGGCATAAATCATCTGTATAAGAGCCCTGCCTGGCAACATCTTAAGGTTGGTTCAATCTGTTTAATTTTCCTTTACAAGTTCCCCACAAATCTATTTATGAATCCCATGAACAAATTGTTAGGCTTGTACCCTCAGTTCTCCACGTTCCGGCCCTTTTCGAGAGGATGCTCCAGGGTGGTGCCATGCAAATTTCGAACCTGAAGGCTTGTTAAGGTTTGAAACCTGTCGATCAACTCTTAAACAAACTAAATGAAAGAATGATTACTTTGGGCTGAACATGAGATTAATAATCCTTTCTCTTCTTATAGTTCAATCTCAGCTATTCTTTCGGGTACCATCGGCATCCATTACGGGCATGTTTTGATGCATTTCAAGGTTAGAAAGCACTCCATTAAAGTTGTTGAAGTATCATAAACTTCCTGAAGAAAATAGTTCAAAAAACCCAGAAACCTTTTGCAGGGTCACTCCCAAAGACTCAAGCAATGGCTATCAATGGCAATTGGCTTACTTGTCCTAGCATTCCTCCTTCATTTTTCACATGGTTAGTGTCTTAGGCTGGTCATGATTTGGGGAGCTTAAAATACTTAATGTGTCAAACTGATGAATTAAGTAATTAACCAAGGTTGTTTCTCCTCTTTTTTTCAGCTATTCCTATCAATAAACAACTCTACACCATTAGCTATGTCTGCCTCACGGCTGGTGCTGCAGGAGTTGTATTTTCTGGATTCTACATTCTGGTATTACAAAAATGGATCGTGCCATAAATTCTTCACATTAGGATGCAAATTTATAGTTTAGGGTCGATTTTTGTTTCCTTTTTTGCTTATCGTTTTCGGAAAAACGAACAGATTGATGTTTGGGGATTGAGGACTCCATTCTTGTTCTTGGAATGGATAGGGATGAACTCCATGCTGATCTTTGTATTGGGTGCACAAGGGATACTTGCAGCATTCATCAACGGCTGGTACTATAACAACCCTGATAAAACACTTGTAAGTCCCATCCTTTTCTGCAAGTTTTCCCATATCAGTTTGGAAAATTTTCAGTTTCCTGAACGATGAAATATGCTCAGGTTACTTGGATAAAAACACGTATTCATTGATGCATGGCACTCGTGGAACCTCGGCACTCTCTTGTACGTGATTTTTGCCGAGATCACATTCTATGGAGTTCTTGCTGGGATCTTGCACAAGTTGGGGATGTATTGGAAGCTGTAATGAAGCAATTTCGGTTCAATAAATTGCAGGCTCCACTACTTCAGACATTAAACAAATGTGCTTTTCTTTTTTGCATGTGATAACTCTGGGGAATTCTTGTATTGCTAAATGTTGATGAACACTGGAAAAGACATCGTTGAACCATGAAACTTTTTAATGTTGGAGTCTGAGGAACCACTGGTTCGATACCTAGATGAAATAAAACAAATCGTGCAACACGACAATATCTAAAATATGGAAGTGATGGAAATAGACATTTTAAAGATTAAACACAGCTGTTTTGTATGTGACATTATATTTTGTAAACAGTGACAGACACCAAAGAGACATCCATGATTTTTCAGAAAAGTTTCAAAACAAGAACAAACAAGTCCCTAAAAGAATATGTTGTTGAATGAAAAATCCTTGACCATAATCTTAACAATATATATGCTTGATTATAACTAGTTTTCGACATCTCTTGATTTGGACATCAAGAGATAAAGAATAAGGGATATTAAATAGATAAAGTTCGAGGACTCTTTTGGAAGAAAACCATAGTTTCCACTAGACGATACTTTATTCAGCAGAGAGACCTTCAACAAGCAAATTCAAGAACAAAATTTCCAGTATCTTTGCTAGGAAAAACGTTCTGCTTGGAAGCAAGTTCCGGGATCTGTTGATTCGGATCATGTGTCAGTGGCAACCTTTCTCAAACTGTAAAAACATGTTAACACTTTCAAGCAACCGTATCATGCAGTTTTTTGTCCATCAATATCAGGTGAAGCTATTCAGTTTTGAAGACAAAAGAGGTACAAAGACTATCTCTGGCAACATCTTGGGGCAGAAATGACAATAAGCTGAAACTGGAAATCACTGTTCTGTTTGACATGTTTTGCATTTTTTTAAGACAATAAGCTGAAACTGGAAATCACTGTTCTGTTTGACATGTTTTGCATTTTTTTAATGTACAGGAAAAGTAAAATAGATTTGGAAATTTTGTCGAACTGCTTTCATATTTACCCAATAGATCCTCCGAAGATGCTTTACATAATGAGATATACATGATATCTACCTCTATGACACAACTTCCAAACATATATACTGCCATAAGAGCGGACTCTTTATCTCTTGTTGTGAACTCGTCCCTATAGCACAAGCTTAGCCTCATAATAAGCTGAAACTAGTAAGATGTGAAATTTTAATGACATATGACCCATAATATACCTGGACTGCGAAGTGTGACGGGGCAAAGTATACTCTACAAGCTGGCCATGGCCATTGATGATGAAGAATGCTGTCATCATAGCTATTGCCAACCCATCAACAGCTTCCAAACTCCTTCCTCGACCTTTTGTCTTGGAATAGATAAGCTAGCTCCTTCATCTAGTAGAACTCTATAAACTTCCCACTCTCGATCTCCAATCATATGTCTCCCAACCTCCGCCTGAAATACATGCATGCACAAAAGAGTTATACATGCAACTTGTAAAAGAAAAACAGAGGAACATTAATTGACTCCACATAAGTTAGTTCTTATTCTGATCAAGCACTATATACATTTAATATGTTTGGAAGAGCAGGTAGCCTATCAGTAAAAATGTAATATATCCACCACCATATAAGAAACGGCAATGATGAGTAGGAGAGAAGCAAATAAGCATACTATTGCATTCTCACAATCCCCTTATCAAAGTAGGAATTGAACCCATCATCAAATTTCAAATTGGTGCATACAATATACCGCAGACAAGATGGGAAAAACATGCAACTAGATGATATCGACTCTAAATCCATATGCTACAAGCAGGGGCGAATCTAAGGGGGGGGGGGGGCTGGCATGGGCCCCGGCCCCCCCTAAAATGTAAAATTATTATTTGGCCCCTTATAATTTTTTAAAAATTTTAAATTAGTAAAGGTAAAATTGCACTTTGGCCCCTCTAAAATTATAAAAATTCGATTTAATCATTTACAAATTATAAAGATATAAACTATAAAAAATTAAAATTTCATCCGACCCCCCTAAAAAATTTTCCTGGCTTCGCCCTTGGCTGCAAGCTAGTTATAAGTAACAAAAATATGCATTTATTGACATGGGCAAACAAAATGCAGGAAAGCATTGCCAAAACTGAGCTGAGGAGGTACCGAGAAGATGCAAGTGTTAAGCATTTTGAGAGCACGGGTAATGTCATAAAAAACAAGAGGCCGGCCCTTGCTTGATGACTCTACCGGATTTGCAACCAGAAGCTCTGTATCAGGACCCCGGCTCACTACAGCTACTCTGAGGGGTTGGAGCAGTTCCATCTTCAGATGCAAGGACAATGTAGTTTGCTTGCTAGGATCAACTATCTTCTTCCCATCAGCTTGCATTATAAACAAATCAATCTCACACTTTCTTCCTTGTCTTATATTAGACGCGTCCATATGAAATCTAGTTACATTGTGAAATTGAGGCATTAAAATGGTGAAACTAGTGCCTACTTGCATGAGCAAAAGCATGCTTCTCTTTGTAACTGACAGTTAAACTAGTAAAAAGGAGCTTCCACAATTCAAAAGGAATAATGTCAATTGTGTTAAGCAATACACACCATGATCTTGAACATTTGTTTATAGGAGCATAGCAAGAGCAGTTTTATCAATTCATGGGGCACTTGGCAACACATATAACTAAAGCCACGTGAAAATGACGGAAGAATAAAACCCATTGAATATCAAAATGTTCAAACAAGTATAGATATATTCATACGAGCATAACACAAATATTGTAAATAATTCAAGCTTGAATGGTTTTAAAACCAACCCTTGCAGACAGAAAAGATCAGACAACTGTCCATGATCATTGGCAGCCTATAACTTAAAAGTTCAGTAGAACATCAATTTATTATATAGTAATTATTTTAAATACCTGAATGCTGTAATCCTTAAGAGTTCTCATGATGTCGTATAGAAGACCTTTATGGTCTTGGCAAACAATCTGAACAAGCGTGTGAGCAGGACTGAGCGAGTTGTCCATCACGACCGAAACATTGTTGGAAGTAAGTGATACACTTGGGAGTTCATTGGAGACCTCTAAGCGGAAAATATCTTCTGTTATTCCAGATGGGACAAAAGGCGATGCCTGAGAACATGCAGCAATTTCAGGTCCAACCTTCCCAATATTAAAGTTAATCAGAATGCGCTGCATAATATCTTCCAATGCTTTATAAGTCTCCTCCTGCCTTATTTTCGTATGTAATAGCTCCCTAGATTTAAAAAAAAACATATAGATAATCTTACAGAAGTGCCTTACATTTCGAAAATTAAGAAAAACTAAAAAAGGGTTGTCAAAACTCCAGGTGAAAATGCAATATGCCTCTGCTCATAAAGTTATAATTACTATAACCTATAATATCATTCTAAAATCATTTCCAATTTGCAAGTATTGTCCTATCAGAGAATATATTCTTGTCCATTTCAGTTAAGATCTGAATCCCTTAACCCTCTCTACATATCTCATATGTATGTAGTTTGAATCCAAGACAAGAAACGTCCTACTTAGATGTGCATGTGATTATGATTCCAGATACATTTATAGTCATTTCAAAGAAGCGTAACTCATGCTGGCTATCAAACATGTTACATAAACTGAATGGACTTTAAACTTCTATGAGATGACACACAACATAGTAGTCTGATTCGGAGAGATCATATCAATTATCAAAGAAACAAAACCTGGTATCAGTAACAAAGAAGAGGTCTATCACTTTGCCATCTGGAATGGTTGATACTTTCACTTTCTTTATATTGAGTTCCAGATTACACAGAACTTCTGTCACATCTGCCAAAAAAGAAGAAAAAACAATCTAAACTTCATTCACTGATTTTAGTTTCAATTACATTTGACTGCTTAAGTTCTTCAGAAAAATGACCCTATTATGAAGAAACTATTTCTTCATACCCTTTATGATAGCTGAACTAACAGTGGAGAAAAGGTGAACTTGGATTTCTATAATTCAATATTTAAGTTAATTTTCCATTAAAGCAGAACCCCGGAAAGAATCTAAGAAAAGGATAAATCGCTCAAGACAAAAAAGCCTTGATAGGAATTGAAACTAGAGAAGATGTTGAGAAAAGAATAAAAAAATTTACCATGTAAAAGGCCTTTCCTATCATAACAACAAAGTTTAAGCAGAAAGACATCAGGAAGCTTAGGTGGCTGCAATTCAGAACGGTAATAAAAAATCTCAGAAGCTGAAGAACAACAAGGTCAAGCCTCAACTAGTCTTTTCTTCAACAATTCCCATCTTGTCGTGGGTTTACAAACCACCCAAAACACTATGTAGCACCATTTCCCATCCGTAGATACATCTTCACACCACAAAATATAAAATGAAATTTAATACTCATCCATTAAAACTCTAAAAAGGTTTTTTTTTTTTTTTGCTCCAAACAACCCAAAAACCAAAACTTTAAAAATCAAAGTTCCCTAATAAGTTAAACCAATACCTCAAGTTCTTCATAGCTTGTTTCCCGCTAAAAGGGGTGAAAAAAAGTTGATACTTTATAGGTAGCTATAAGTAAAGACATACAATCATTTGTAAAAAAAGAAGGAAAGATTGCGATTACCTCCTCTAACAATGCTGAGACCAAAAAAGAGCAAGATGCGGCATAAATCACAGCCTAAACCAGTTTTATCAGGGCAGTTAACTGTAATAACACTTGGCTCTCCTTCTTTATCTGATTGACTTATCAAAACTACGTTGTCATGTAGAATACCCATATCTTTATTACTTTCTTCCTCTTCTTTTTCTGCTTCTTCTTCAAAGCTTGAAAAGAACAGTGAAAGATTTTTGCTTTTCTATAAGAAAAAAAAACTCTAGTGGTGTAGAAATGTTGAAGAGAGTGGAGACAGATAAAAGACAAAGCGAGGAGTGGAAAGAGAGCGTGTGTGTTTGGCTGCTTTGATGATGAAGGTTTTCTTCCTGTAAGCCAACGAAGGTTGATTTTGGCTTCTGAATTTCCATTGATGGATTGGAGACCTCTCCAACAACACCCATTGAACAAGTGGCAGCAACTATATGAAATTTAAGTAAGTTTACATTTTTTTCTCTTAATATTTTAACAATTCATTAAATTTATTAGAATATTTATATTTTTAATCTAATATTTTATTATCTTTTTAAAATATTATCTATTTTAAATATATATATATATATTTCGATTAAAAGTTTATTTACATAAAAGGAATATTTAAAATTTTTAATTTGTGTTAAAATATGAGAATCAAATTATTAAAATATTTTGAGAACTCCAAAAATCCTACAGGGACTCCTTCTAGGTAGTAACCTGGAAAATCTACGCCAAGTGATCCTGCAAGAGAAGCTTGACTCCATGGAAATTGAAGCTCCTAGTGATGATGGTGAGGATTCTTTGGAGGAAACACTAGCGACTCAGGTGGCTCATATCTCGCTTACACAAGATGAAAAACGAAGAATCAGTTAGAAATGGGAAAAAGCGTTAATTTTGAAGGTCTTTGGGAAACCTCTAGGTTATCAGTTTCTTAATCAAAAGCTGGTTCAGTTATGGAATCCTTTAGGGATTATGAAAATGATTGATCTTGGCTGTGACTTCTTTTTAATAAATTTCAACACAGAAGAGGATTATGAAAGGAGGCCCCTGGCTTATTGGAGGTGGACTCCCAAGTTTAGAGCTTCTGAAGCTAAGCTTGACAAAGTTGCCATTTGGGTTCAATTGATTGAACTTCCAATCGAGTACTATGATAGTGGTATTCTCCATAAAATTGGTACAAGTATAGGTAAGTTGGTGAAAGTTGATAATTATACTCTGGTAATGGAGAGGTGTAAATTTGCATGCATCTGTGTGGAAATTAATTTAGATAAACCACTGGTGAAAGAAATATTTATGCAGGCAAGAAAGCAGATATTATGCTATGAAGGCGTGGAGAAATTATGCTTCTCCTGTGGGAGAATTGGTCATGGGAGGGAATATTGTCCAGAAGCCCAAACAGCAACGACCAAAGAGGAGGGAAAAAAAAGATGAGAGTTTGAAATTAAGTCTGGCCGTCGGTACCTAAAGCACTCAAGCAAATGCTTCACCTGAACGGAAAAAGGTTGAAGAAGATGGCTTTGGACCTTGGTTGTTGGTCCAAAGTAAGAGACAAAATAGGGAAGTCAGCAGCGCTGACCAAGTACATAGAAAGTGGGAAGTTGGCCACTCGAGCAACAGTAAGAGCGTCGGCCTTAATTACGACAAGACTAAACAATCCGTAGTTTTACCAAATGCTGGGAAGAAAGTAGAGAAAGTCCAAAAGGACGATACCCAAAATATGGGTACTGTAAAAGGTAAATTTCCTAATGGAAATAAAAGAAAAAGATTGAATAGAAATAGGGGCTTTACTTTTAAGGAAACAAAAGGAATGAAGGGAATCGTAATTAACAAAAACCCTAAAGGCAGGCCACCTACGGGAAAGTCAAATACGAGCCGGTCTAGGCCATGTGATGGGAGTAAGGTCTCCAATGTTGATAAAACATATTTCCTTCTGTTCATAGTACGAAGACCAAGGAAAAAGGAAAAAGAAAGGAGAGTACTATTGTGCTAGACAACAAAATTGTTTGTCAAATTGGGTGGCTCTTATAGATTGGACGTTGCATGGGAAGGTAACCCTATTTCGACCAAAGCTGATATTTCTATTAGGAAAAAATTAACCCTTGAACCCGTACTGGAAAATGGCTCGGAGGGGGGACCAAAGGAGGTGGCAACGGGCAAGTGTCTGGAGAAGAGCCTTCGATTAGGGGATAAGGTCGAGACTTGCAAACGGGATGATGATAGAATGGATGGACGAGAACAATCCAATCCAGGACCGACTATCCACCACCACGAGGGGAACGCTGTCGAGGGGGATAAGAAGGACTCCAAGTTGGGAACAAGCAAGGCCACAGCAATAAGCGTTCTATCAAGAGCGATTTCTTCAAGGGAGAAATTCAAACGGAAACACCAAACGAAAGGAGACACAAGCAGTGGAAGAGAGGCGCTTAGTGCCGACCGTCATCTTGTCGTCACTTATGTGGCCATCTCCTCCATGGCCCTTTGATCCATAGGAACATATGAACCAGAGAGCCTGGAGCAACGAAAGGGAAGAACAATGGATTATGGAGATTCCACAGTACCGTCTAGAGGAGGAGCCTTTAGAGTTTCACCTTATGGACCAAAACTTCACTACGTTCAAGTTGAGAGTGAACCTACTAATCCAGCAGTTCCGAATCTGAGTATGGCCTATAAGGTTCAATGGCAGATCGAGCTTCAAGAACAAAGTGGAGATGAAGCCTTGGTTCAATCCGAACTTGATAAGGGGCTTTGAAAGGGACCCGACACATCATTCTAACCAACCATTCGATAATCATATCACTATCATTAGCAGGAACTGTAGGGGTGGACGGCATGTGGACTTTGGTAAAACTGTTAGGGATATGGCTAGTGTTTATAACCCTCATTTGATGGTTATCACTGAAACGAGGGCTAGGGGTATAGATGTACCTAGGATTTTAGCGAGCTTACCTTTTGACAGATGGATGGATACTCGCACATATGGTTCAAAGGGGGCATTTGGATACTTAGGAAGTCCGATACGATCGACGTGGAGGAACTTTGCTCTACAGAGCAGGAGATCCATGCGTTGGTTAAGTTACGTGACTCTAACTTTACTTGGATTTTGTCTGCAATTTATGCTAGTCATATATTTGGTGAACCTAAACTTTTGTGAGAGAATTTAGCTTTAATTGCTAGTAAATATTAGATTCCTTGTGCTATAATGGGGGACTTTGATGAGGTCGTATCTAGTAGTAATAAGAAAGGAGGATTACCTGTAAATTCAAATAGGTTATAAAAATGGGGTCGACTTTAAAGACGAAAATGGAATCGCCACCATCTTTTTTTGAGGTGTGATCGGGTCACCTTGAGATTAATTATTTTAATAAAATATTTTGATTTATTAAAATAATGATTTTGGTCTATAAAATTTGAGAAAACGAACTCGGGAGTCGGTTCACGCCGCATCGTCTGAGGAAGGATTAGCACCCTTGTAACACCAAAAAATTGCTACTTAATTGATTAATTAATGTCCTAATGTCAAAAATTTGAAAAGTTTTTAAAACACGATCCTTTTGATTTTTGAAACTTATGTCCTTTAATTTTAAATGGACATTCAATTATTTGGATTTTAAAAGAAAATCGAAATCGATAAGTTAAACACGATCTTTCAATTTTCAAACACGAATATCCTTTGCTTTTTAGAAATCCTTGCCTCGAGATGACAAAACGTCGCATCCAATGAGTTAGGACACCACGTCTTAAATTCCGAGATAGGTTTTTATTTGAAAACCATATATTTTAATTCTAAAAAGGTATTTGATCACTTAGACTTAATGAGAAAAATCGAACCTAGTAAGTTAAGGGCAGACTCCATCAAAACTCTAAATGTCAAATATTGCCTTATTTTAAGAAATAAAGTTTTGGATAAAAAGTGGCAATTAAAATAAATTCACTACAAAACAAGTCTTTTAATGCGGCATTTTAGTGGCGTTTTAAAGGAAAACGCAAAAAAATGAGCAATAGTTGCGTTATTTCAAAAGCGCGCTAAAAGGATAAATAGCGCTTTTTTTGTCAACGCGCTATAAATCGAACATTGACGCTTTTGAAAAACGCTAAGGTTCGAGATTAGCTTTTGCGAAAACGCGCTAAAGTTGTCTGGGCATTAGCGGCGCTTTTGAAACGCTAAATGTTGAGCATTAGGCGCTTTTGAAAAGCACGCTAAAAAACGAGCATAGCAACTTTTGAAAAAGCATGGCGCTTTTGAAAACGCTTCAAAAGTCTGAGCATTATAAAAAATATTCATTTTATTTTAAAAATTTTAGGGTTTTGTATTTAGTCTACGCTTTGGGGTTTTAAAGTTTATGATATAATATTTATTGTTTTTATTAGAGTTTTGAGTTTACGATTTATGGTTTGAGGTTTATTATTTTATAGTTAGAGTTTTAGTATAGTTCATGGTTTTAGGTTTAGGCTAGTACAATTTAAGGGTTAGGGTTCTGGTAAAATGACAAAAAAATCAATTTATTTTAGGTGTCAAAACCATTTTTTGATTAGTGTTAGGTTTATGCACGATTTAAGATTTAAGATTTGGGGTTTGGTGTTTAGGGTTTGAGGCTTGAGGTTTAAGGTTTAAGGTTTAAGGGTAAATATGGTGAACTACTTGTGTATCTTGGATTTTTTATAATATAAATCTAAATAAGATAAATATAAATTATTATTTAAAAATATAAATCAAAATGGGTTAAATCCTAATTAAAAGCATACATGATCAACAATGGTTTGTGTGCAATGTATATATATGAACTTTAATTTAATCTAGTTCTTGTAAATTATTATGAAATTATTGATATAACATCATTTTATATTTATATATTGCATAATATTTATATTTATTCAATATAAAAATATATATGATGTATTTATTTTTAAAATGTGTATGATTAAATCAAAATTAAAGTTTCAACTATACATTTAAACCACAATTAGGATTTCACGTCTACAATTACACATTATATATATATATATATATAATTACGAGATGTATCATTATCAAAATTTAAGTGTATACATATAATTAAATGCCATTGATATAAAAATCTAAACAACTAAGGGGACCATACTTAAAATAATGTTGATAAAAAAGAAAGAAAAAAGAAATCCTTTCAATTATATATACTAGACCATGCCATACCCATCTATCAATTTAATTCCTAAAGAGTTGATCATGGTAATTAAATTTTAACTTTCAATATTTATATTTTTATCAATTCGATTCTTATTTTTGAACCAAAACTTTCCACTTTTTAAAAAATGTTAAATCTCATTTTTAATAGGAATGTAGTTGTAAAATTTATTTTTTAATGATATTGACGTGAAAACCTAAAGGTAATGACATGATCCTATTTTTTTATATGTTAATTTAAAATTATAAAATCTTCAAAAAATTAAAAATGTAAAATTAAAACTTAAAAATTTAATATTTAATTTTTAATCCATATTTTAGTTTAAAAGTTTAATATTCAAAATTTTAAAAAATCCAAAAATGATAATTTAAGCACAAAAATATGTTAAAAGAAAAAAATAAAATTAAGAAAGCGATTATGCGTTTTGTAAAAACGCTTAAAATCTTCGCATAAAAAGCGAAGCAACATTACACAGGTTTTAGTGGCGTTTTTGTAAAAGCACGCAATAGGTATGCTATAGTGGCGTTTTACAAAACAGCATACAAATATGTTATGAACAATTTGCAAAACACTGCTTTTAAGCTTAGGTTTTAAGCGTGTTAGTGGCGCTTTTATAAGCATACAAATTTTAACTAAACTAAAGGTCATTGTTTTAATTAGTCACCGCCTACCTTCCTTTTCTTTCCTTCCTCATTGACTCCCCAATTTCTAATCCCTAACAACTAATTTCTTTCTTGATCCCCGTACATCCACCAAAGGGCGGTGCCAACATTTCTTCTTGCATTACAAGTCCACCTCCATGCGTGAGTTTCTTCAATGTTCTATTTTATTTTTTATTTTTTACCCTAGCTATGTTTGTTTAGATCCTAAATTTCACATTAAGACGGAGATGTATTGCGTTTGATTTTGGTTGGTTTAAAGTGTGATTCTTGTGAATCCTCTTGGGAATATTCTAGGTAAGGTTCGGTAGTAGTCATTTAGTTTTTGGATATATATCTTACCAAAATGTATATTCTTCTTTTAGTTTGAGCACGAAAGTAAGTTGCTTTTTAGGTTAAGATACCCTTTTGGGAAAAGTGAAATGCCATTATTACGCAAAAAAAAAAGAACTTTCTTTTATATTCATAAGGATGAGAAAAGAAGGGAAAAAAACATAACGAGCTTTCAACAATGCATGTAGTAATGTTTGGGTCTATTTTATAACTTCACTTTGGTAACTACTGAGATATTATTGCAACTAAATTGCAACTAAAATTATAGGACAATGCTTATCACGTTTTTTCAGTCTACGGCTCAATGGAGGTCTCTCACTTTTTTAGTCTCGTTTTTCCTAGTGTTCACTCACTTTAATGTATGCAAATAACCTTAGGTTGCGTAAGAAAGCAGTTTCTATCTTGAATATTCAATAGAGCTCTGGATATCGACATGGTGGTATGGCACACATAATGAATGCGACCTTAGTCATTTCCAAATGGATAGACGATCCTACCGCAAGACTCAAGGTATTCTCATTTGTTTCTCTTAACTCAACAAGTCCGTAATTGTTTTGATCTTAATTTGTTTCAGTTATTACTTAAGGTATCTTATCTTGAATTCTATGAAACAATACATTTTTGATATATTTGATGAGCTTCATTTCATCACAACTTTACAAGGAGATGTGAGGATTGTTAGGAGCTTCAAAGGAACTAGAACTTGTTCCTCCTGACACGAAAGCACTTTGCTTCTGGTCTAGCATGGGATACTACAAAGAAATGATGCAACTATGGAATGATCATCGGGTTTATAACCCATTTTCTTTGCTATACTTGTTGGCATTATTGTTTTGATTGTGGCTTCTTTTAGATACCTTCTTATAGAGACATTCATGATGTGATTAATCTACATTGATACATTGCAATCTGTCTCAGTTAACATTTTGAGTATAATTCACATTACTTTTTGTTTAATGCGCTTATAACAAGTAGAAAATTCATTCTTTTACTAAAGAATTTCTAGGTAGTTCAATATTAAGGCAAAATTCTGCGTCTTGGCACCGCCTTAGAGAAAGATCCCACCCAAAACAATTTTGAAGGCTCAATACTAAGACGATAAGGACAAGAGCTTTCACTATGCCCAAGTTTACTATAAATGAAATGAATAAACTCAAACTTTTAGTACTTGAAACGAGTATAGGATCAGTAGTGTCTTTACCAATATTGATCTTCTTTTACGTTTTAGAGGAGCCAAAACATCCAATTTAACCCGAATGCGCATGTAATTCTTAGGACCCGAACCAATCGGAGAATCATAATCAAGAAACACTCCCAAAAAATCCCCAAATTGCTTTGCCATGGTTGCAGAGAACAGACCAGGGGGTAAATCATGCACTTGAATCCAAAAGTCTGAAAAATTCAAATCTATAACTGAAGGATTCTCCCCATTTTGAATACTTTGCAGAATCAACAAGTGATTATTGAAGAACCATGGAGTCCCATTAAGCACCCTTTGCACGTCGACGTCATGAAAAAATTGAAATAAATATCGTTTGTCACCCAGATCAGTAATGCGAATCCCCCCAAGTGGATGCCAAAGATCAGCCATCGTGTTTCGAAGAGAAGGGAAATTCACAACGCTGTCTGTCAGACAGCGCCCCACAAGATAGAACTTGTATTTATCAGACTCCGCCACCGCTTCCTCTTGGAATGTCTCTTCTTCATCATCCAGTAAACTGAGACCTGCTAACACTTCCTCCATCCTAGGAAAAAGAACGAAACACACCCCAAAAAAATAAAGTCCAAAGAATATAGACAGAAAATTAAGAACACCGAATCTAAAAAGGATAATTGATGAAATCAAAAACCTACGTGCCAAAAGGCAGACAGAGAGAATCGTGCCAAAAGGTGGACTTTTTGTTGATATATCTAAATTTAATTATGACCAAAGATTTGGTTGAAAACAATATGGATATCATCCACTTGCTTATAATGCACCTCTTCTTTACAATAGTTTGTGTTATACAATATGACGGATCTTCGAGACATATTTAAAAATAATTAATTATGTTATATGAATTATGACGCATGCCATTAATTTTATTACCATGTATCTTTTTCTTTTACAAAACAGATAAAACTGAGAGGCATGGCAGTTAGTATAATTTGTTAATGATTTTCAATTCATTCTTTTTATAAAATAAGTTTGTATTATTATAAAAAATATTTTATAAAATCAGGGTGACTTTCTACCACATCTTGTATTTGCTTTGCTTTTATTAGCTTTCTTTATTAATATGTATTAGGTTTTATGATGACCTATAATTACCACTTCTTTTACGAGACTGGTGTTATATTTTGAGCCTAAACTTGGATATAATTACCATAACACTCTCGAAAGAAAACTCTCTCCTGCGAACAAGAAGCGAAACTGCATAAGAGTGTTAGGAAAATTGGTGATTTAATGGGTGGTGATGAGTGTAATCAGGTTGAGAACTCCAAAAAATCCTACAGGGACTCCCTTCTAGGTAGTAACCTGGAAAATCTACGCCAAGTGATCCTGCAAGAGAAGCTTGACTCCATGGAAATTGAAGCTCCTAGTGATGATGGTGAGGATTCTTTGGAGGAAACACTAGCGACTCAGGTGGCTCATATCTCGCTTACACAAGATGAAAAACGAAGAATCAGTTAGAAATGGGAAAAAGCGTTAATTTTGAAGGTCTTTGGGAAACCTCTAGGTTATCAGTTTCTTAATCAAAAGCTGGTTCAGTTATGGAATCCTTTAGGGATTATGAAAATGATTGATCTTGGCTGTGACTTCTTTTTAATAAATTTCAACACAGAAGAGGATTATGATAATGTGTTCTGAGGAGGCCCCTGGCTTATTGGAGGTGGACTCCCAAGTTTAGAGCTTCTGAAGCTAATCTTGACAAAGTTGCCATTTGGGTTCAATTGATTGAAGTTCCAATCGAGTACTATGATAGTGGTATTCTCCATAAAATTGGTACAAGTATAGGTAAGTTGGTGAAAGTTGATAATTATACTCTGGTAATGGAGAGGTGTAAATTTGCATGCATCTGTGTGGAAATTAATTTAGATAAACCACTGGTGAAAGAAATATTTATGCAGGGAAGAAAGCAGAGATTATGCTATGAAGGCGTGGAGAAATTATGCTTCTCCTGTGGGAGAATTGGTCATGGGAGGGAATATTGTCCAGAAGCCCAAACAGCAACGACCAAAGAGGAGGGAAAAAAAAAGATGAGAGTTTGAAATTAAGTCTGGCCGTCGGTACCTAAAGCACTCAAGCAAATGCTTCACCTGAACGGAAAAAGGTTGAAGAAGATGGCTTTGGACCTTGGTTGTTGGTCCAAAGTAAGAGACAAAATAGGGAAGTCAGCAGCGCTGACCAAGAACATAGAAAGTGGGAAGTTGGCCACTCGAGCAACAGTAAGAGCGTCGGCCTTAATTACGACAAGACTAAACAATCCGTAGTTTTACCAAATGCTGGGAAGAAAGTAGAGAAAGTCCAAAAGGAGGATACCCAAAATATGGGTACTGTAAAAGGTAAATTTCCTAATGGAAATAAAAGAAAAAGATTGAATAGAAATAGGGGCTTTACTTTTAAGGAAACAAAAGGAATGAAGGGAATCGTAATTAACAAAAACCCTAAAGGCAGGCCACCTACGGGAAAGTCAAATACGAGCCGGTCTAGGCCATGTGATGGGAGTAAGGTCTCCAATGTTGATAAAACATATTTCCTTCTGTTCATAGTACGAAGACCAAGGAAAAAGGAAAAAGAAAGGAGAGTACTATTGTGCTAGACAACAAAATTGTTTGTCAAATTGGAGGTGGCTCTTATAGATTGGACGTTGCATGGGAAGGTAACCCTATTTCGACCAAAGCTGATATTTCTATTAGGAAAAAATTAACCCTTGAACCCGTACTGGAAAATGGCTCGGAGGGGGGACCAAAGGAGGTGGCAACGGGCAAGTGTCTGGAGAAGAGCCTTCGATTAGGGGATAAGGTCGAGACTAGGGATTTAAATTGCGGTCGTTGTTACGTTTTTCGGTCGCATCGCGTTTATCACGATTCATGACATAACGGACGCTATCATGTCATCATGAGATCATGATCGTGAATTTTTTAAAATTAGCACAACTTATTATAAAATATAATAATTATAATTATAATTATAAAAATCATATACCACCTTATATGAAGACAATTTATTTAAAATTCAAATTAACAAATTTTAACATAAAATATGTATTATTTTAATGAATGGATTATGATTTCTAAATAAATAAAAATATAATAACTTAAAATTTTAAATTTTTAATCTCCATTTTGTTAAAGTATAAGGACTAACAATATATTTTAACCTTTTAAGAATGTCCGGAAGCAAATTTTATATAAAAGATAATCACACCCTTGTTGTTTTATTTATCTATGTATTTTTCATTTCGTTTATTTTTAATTATAAATATTAAAGTATTAGAAATTAAAAATATTTATTTTATTTTATAAAAAACTATATTTGACTTTGTTTAAAATTAAATATTTTAAATGTATATTAATTCATTTAGATATTAACTTGAGGTGAACTAATTAAATTGTTTTATGTAAAAAATTTAAGCCACCGATTGAGTGGCCAATAAGATTAGTTTTCATTTTACACTTTTACTCTTTTCATTTCCAAGGCGGTAATTAAATGTTTATTATCTCTTCCTTTAATAAATCACTTCCTTTAATAAATCGATTCGTTTTAAAAAATAATAATAATGGCGTAAGAATCATTTTACGCCTCTCATGTCTCTGTTCTAAGAAAAGTCCCTAAAGAGGCTAAACTCTAAAGCTTTTTTTCCCAAATCCTAAGCGAAGCAAAATCGTTCGCCTCTCTCCTTCTCCAATCTCCAGTTCTCCTTCATGGGAGAAATCAAGACTCGAGTCCGCACTGGAGTTTTATCCCTAAGTCCCCAACCCCGCTTTCATTGTTTAAAGAAAATATCTATAGATTCTCTGATCCTCTGCAGATTCAAGATATGCAAGCAAGCAAGCAAGAATCAAGAGTTCAAGAAGAAAAATTTCGGTAAATCGACTACTTACTTGAAAATAATCGAGAATCTCGCTCACTGCTGTGTGTGTTCTTCACTTTGGTAAAATGAGAAATAAACTTTCATTTTCATATTTTCTATTGCTTTTAAGTTTTGATTTTTGAATGTGATTGCTTTTTTACATTTATTTACTCTTCTTCTTACTTTTTTGATTAAAATTTTCGATTTTGCGGTAGGGAATATATTCCCTTTGTTTTACATTTTACACCGCTCATTGATTTACGTATTTTTTAAATTCAATGTAATGGAAAATAACGGAATAATGTCAGTTATTCTTTTAATTGGTCAGTTACAGTTAAATTACTAGCGATCGTACCATTATCGGTGTGACTCGCTTCATTAATCATTATTTTTAACAATAGCGGTTTTAGGCGGCGCATCATCGCAATATAACTGGTCGCTATTCGATATCGGACCTCTATTTAAAACCACGGTCGAGACTTGCAAACGAGATGATGATAGAATGGATGGACGAGAACAATCCAATCCAGACCGACTATCCACCACCACGAGGGAACGCCGTCGAGGGGATAAGAAGGACTCAAGTTGGGAACAAGCAAGGCCACAAGCAATAAGCGTTCTATCAAGAGCGATTTCTTCAAGGAGAAATTCAAACGGAAACACCAAACGAAAGGAGTCACAAGCGGTGGAAGAGAAGGCGCTTAGTGCCGACCGTCATCTTGTCGTCACTTATGTGGCCATCTCCTCCATGGCCCTTTGATCCATAGGAACATATGAACCGAGAGCACGGAGCAACGAAAGGAAGAACAATGGATTATGGAGATTCCACAAGACTGCCTCAGAGGAGAAGCCTTTAGAGTTTTACCTTATGGACCAAAACTTCACTACTTTCAAGTTGAGAGTGAACCTACTAATCCAAATAGCCCGAATCAATATGGCTTATAAGGTTCAATGGCGATCGAGCTTCAAGAACAAAGTGGAGATGAAGCCTTGGTTCAATCCCAACTTGATAAGGGGCTTTGAAAGGGACCCGACACATCATTTTAACCAACCATTCGATAATCATATCACTATCATTAGCAGGAACCTGTAGGGTGGACGGCATGTGGACTTTGGTAAAAGCTGTTAGGGATATGGCTAGTGTTTATAACCCTCATTTGATGGTTATCAACGAAACGAGGGCTAGGGGTCTAGATGTACCTAGGATTTTAGCGAGCTTACCTTTTGACAGATGGATGGATACTCGCACATATGGTTCAAAGGGGGCATTTGGATACTTAGGAAGTCCGAGACGATCGATGTGGAGGAACTTTGCTTTACAGAGCAGGAGATCCATGCGTTGGTTAAGTTACGTGACTCTAACTTTACTTGGATTTTATCTGCAATTTATGCTAGTCATATATTTAGTGAACCTAAACTTTTGTGAGAGAATTTAGCTTTAATTGCTAGTAAATATTAGATTCCTTGTGCTATAATAGGGGACTTTGATGAGGTCGTATCTAGTAGTAATAAGAAAGGAGGATTACCTGTAAATTCAAATAGGTTATAAAAACGGGGTCGACTTTAAAAACGAAAATGGAATCGTCACCATCTTTTTTCGAGGTGTGATCGGGTCACCTTGAGATTAATCATTTTAATAAAATATTTTGATTTATTAAAATAATGATTTTGGTCTATAAAATTTGAAAAAAGGGGCTCGGGAGTCGATTATGCACGAGGAAGGATTAGCACCCTTGTAACACCAAAAAATTGGTACCTAATTGATTAATTAATGTCCTAATGTCAAAAATTTGAAAAGTTTTTAAAACACGATCCTTTTGATTTTTAAAACTTATGTCCTTTAATTTTAAATGGACATTCAATTATTTGATTTTAAAAGAAAATCAAACTCGATGAAGTTAGAGCACGATCTTTCAAATTTTTCAAACACCGAATATCCTTTGTTTTTTAGAAATCCTTGCCTCAAGATGACAAAACGTCGCATCCAGTGAGTTAGGACACCACGTCTTAAATTCCCGAGATAGGTTTTTTATTTGAAAACCATATATTTTAATTCTAAAAAAAGTATTTGATCATTTAGACTTAATGAGAAAAATTGAAGCCTAGTAAGTTAGGGCACGACTCCATCAAAACTCTAAATGTCAAATATTGCCTTATTTTAAGAAATAAAGTTTTGGATAAAAAGTGGCAATTAAAATAAATTTAAAATAATTAAAATAAATGAATAAATAATGATTAAGCAATTAAATGGATAAATAAAAAAAGTTAAAAAACGCATAAGTCAACCTAACTCCCGCAATATAAGGATTCAACGAAATTCCTCCACCAAAAACTAACTCAAATGGAAGCAACTCAAAAAGAAACGAAGATGAGCGAAGAACAAAATAAGAACAAGCCACAGAAAATAAGAACGCAAAAGAGAGAGAAATTTGAGTAAATGCTCTCAAGAATTTTTATTACTCAAAACTCAAGTGTCTTTTACAATGAAGGGAGAGGCCTCTATTTATAGTTGAGCCTCCCCAAATCCAACAGTACAGATCAATTACATCAACGGCTAAGATTAAAAGGTATCTATAAATTAAATCTCTAAGATTACAAAATCATATCTTCTAAGATTGCATACCATATCTTCTAGGATTGTATATCATATCTAAAATTTGCATATCATATCTAAGATTGCATATCATATCTTCTAGGATTGCATATCATATCTAAGATTGCATATCCTTGAAGATTTTATTTCCATATACGTCAAGCTTGTAGATGGACCTTCAATCTTTTAATGGGTCATTCCGATCGGGCCAAATGATATATTTTGGATTGGACTTGGACTTTGTTTTATTATTTTGGGTTTATTATTTTTTGTATGGGCGGGCTAAATTTGCCTATTACAGCTGTCCCTCTTTGCTCATTGTCGTGTAAAGAGAATAGAGCAAAGACTATAAAAGGTCCAATTTTGCCCGATCTTTGTCGAGCTTTGACTTCTTCTTCAAATGGCTTCCAACTCCACTGCAACTTCAACGGTATTGGAACTTCATCTTGATTACAATAAGTCTGATGCCTTCAATTTATTTTACTGTAACTTCAGGAAGGCAGTATCCGCTATCTTTTAATTTGATCCACTGCAACTTCAGGGAGGTCAGAATAGTATCTTTGATTTGTTTCACTGCAACTTCAGGAACACCAGATCTGCTATTTTAATCTGCTCCACTGCAAACTTAGGGAGACCAGACTAATGTCATCGATCTTCCTCCTACAACTTCAGGAAGGTAAGATCCGCCGTCTTCAATCTGTTCCGTTGCAAACTCAGGGAGGCAGGCTAATATTTTGATCAGGAAGATAAGATCTGTCTTGATCTACTCATTGCAAACTCAGGAAGGTAGGCTAATATCTTCGATTTGCTTCCTGCAACTTTAGGAAGATAAAATCCGCCAAATTCGATCTGCTCTGCTACAGCTTAGGGAGATAAGATCTACAATCTTCAGTCTACCCCACTACTATCTCGAGGGGACAAAATCTAAACTTTTCAGTCTGCTTCCTTACTATCTCAGGAAGACTTTAATCTTCAGTCTGCTCCACTACTATCTCGAGGGAACAAAATCTGAACTTTCTAATTTGCTTCCTTACTATCTCAGGAAGACTTCAATCTTCAGTCTGCTCCACTACTATCTCGAGGGAACAAAATTGAACTTTCCAATTTGCTTCCTTACTATCTTAGGAAGACTGATCTTCAGTCTACTCCACTACCATCTCGAGGAAACAAAATCTGAAATTTTCAATTTGCTTCCTTACTATCTCAAGATGTAACAGTCCGAATTCGACCCTAATCGAAATAGTGGTTTTGGGACCACGAATCCAATTTTAAAAATAATAATAATAATATCTTGATTTATTTGATGTCTATGCTAAGTGTTTATGTATGAGTGAAAATATTTTAGTATAAATTAATTGTTTGGATGTTTAATTTGATAAAAGGGTCAAATAGTTAAAGTGGAAAAAGTAGTGTGCATGAAATTAGAAAGGTAATTGAATTGTTTCATTTAATGCAAGGACTTGCATGTCAAATTTCCACTTTTCTTGTGAGTGGACGGCAATGATGATGGGGGATGGTTTCTTTTAATATTTTATAGTATTAATATCATATTTTATGAATATGATAATATGTGTTATGTATTTATAATAAAATAAAGATAAGAAAACCCATTTCTCTTTCCTTTCATTCATCTTCTTCACTGAAATCCCCATCAAAGGAAAGAAAATTTTCTTCCTCCCTCATTCAGCCTTGCATGTGTTGATAAGGTGAGTAATTGAATTTTAAATTGGAAAATCTATATGTAAATGAAATGGTTACTTTGTATATTACCGAAAGCATGTTGGAAATTTCAAATCTAGGCATGTTGAGCTTCGGCCATTGGGAAATAATTATAGCTTGTTGTGCTAATGAATATGAGATGAATAGGGATAGAAAATTTAAATGAATTGGGGAGTAGAAATTTAAGCTTGCATGAATGGTAGGTAGGTTCTTCAAGTTGAGCATGAAGGTGCCCTTACATTCGGCTGAATGTTGAAATGACTATATATGGGGTTGTTTATTTCTTAAATTGTTGGTTATGTATACATATATAGTGAAATAGTAAAATTGGCCATGGATAAGTGTTTATATTTTGATGTGGTTATTAGTTGAATTAAATATTAGGGGTTTAATTGCACGAATTAAATAGTGGAAGGGTTAAAATGTTAGAAGGGAGATTTATGGAGTCTTGTAGGGGTTTAGTGATCATTCACCATTGAGGAGTAATCTCAATTAGTTGTATTTTGTGTTTTAGTGCATTATGGACTAAATTGAGTATTATATGGAACTTTAATGAGCTAGGGAACAATCGGCCTTAACTCATTAGTAAATAAATTGGCATGATTTTGAATAAATATAAACTTTGTATATAATTGGGTAACATGTGAAATATCAAGGTCAAATTTATAATTGTCCCTTATTCGTTTATCGCTAAATCGAGTAGAAAAGTATTGAATGAGCTCAAATTTAAATTATTTAGATCAAGTACAAAAAGGGAAAGGCTTTGGATCGAGGAAAACAAAAATTAACGAGTAGCCGGGAAGCTTAATTCGACAACTATCGGGGTAAGTTTTAAGCAATTGGATTAATTTGATTATCTCTATATTAATGTACATGTTTAAGTGACATAAATACTTTTATTTTCAAATGGCCGAATAAGGCATAGAGAATATTATACATGATTGTTGATGTGGATTGGTAAATACATGCATATATGCAATTGTGATAAGGGTTTGGTTATATACCATTACATATGGAAAAGAAATATTCGGACAGGGGTGCATGTAAATATATCCTTGATGATGTCAAATGTGATAGGATGACTTTAAATATGGTTGCCGAATGTGATAGTACCATGAATATGTATATATATATTGAAATAATTTGGATGGTTGAAATGTGTATAAAGGTATATAAATTTTATTAGTATTATAGCGTATAAGATTAAGTAATTGTATTAGCCGAATGTATGTTTGCCATAGGTATGAAAGGTTGATATGTTTGGACTGGATAAATAATTATGGGTTGAGTTGTAGTTAATTGGGGGAACATGAAATGAGTAATGGTGGCGATTGAATAAATAAATAAATGTTTAACTATGTATGGCCGAATGCAATGGTAAAATTAAAGGAAGAAAGATTCGGGTCGAACGTGCATATTTAGGTATGTCATAATTATAATATGTGAATTTATATGTTATGTTTAAATGGAGGTTGTTAATGAGCACTGTGTGTGCGGAAACGTTAAGTAACGGCTCTATGTGAGCGATACATTACGAAAGATTGGCACTGTGTGTGTGGAAAACGTTAAGTAACGGCTCTATGTGAGCGATACGTTATGAAAGATTGGCACTGTGTGTGCGGAAATGTTAAGTAACGGCTCTGTGTGAGCGATACGTTACGAAAAGTTAGCACTATGTGTACGGAAGTGTTAGGTAACGACTCTATGGTGTTAGGTAACAGCTCTATGTGAGCGATACGTTACGAAAGGTTGGCATTGTGTGTGCAGAAACATTAAGTAACGGCTCTGTGTGAGCGATACGTTACGAGATTTGTACTAAGTGTGCGGATTTTCAGATTTTTTCCTAAAAAGATGAAAATAAATGGTGGAGGTAAACAAGGGTGACAGGTATGAACGTTTTATATGATAGCTCATTATCTTGGTGTAAATTAGGTAAGCCATATCGGTTTAAAAGTTTAGCATATAGACATTCGGTTTTTGTTTGGAGACTAAGTAAGTATGATATTGGTTAATGGTGACCTATTATATGTATTGATATTGCAAACTAATTAATGATTGAGTTGAGCTAGTTAGAAGTTATTAATAATGCTTGGTTCTATGTATGCTACCTTTTGCTTATAACTTACTAAGCTTTAAATAGCTTACCATTTGTATTTTGGTTATTTTTGTGTAGATCTTTGAAATTGAAGCTCGCACTCGGTGATCCTTGTCGAAGTCAGGCACATTATCACTCACTTTTGGTATTATTATTAGCATTAAACCTTAGAAATTATGGCATGTAATAGCTTGAATACTTTATGGTCTCTTTTGGGCTGGAATGTATATAAAAGCCATGCGAAGATGGCTAAAACTAGGTCATTTTGAACTCGCATGAGTTTGGTCATGGTTAAAGCTTATCGTAAGTTTATATGTCATGATGAATGGTATTCAAAATTTGATTATGAGATATGGTCTGAATGTTTATAGGATTTTTGAATGGTGATATATAGTGTTGGCATGTTATTCTAAATGTAGCTAAGTGACTAGAAATATTTGGTAAGGGTTGCATATTGTTCATACGTGTGCTATAATTAATATTCATTCGGCTTATATGCTTTAAGGGTCATACTAATAGCGAAATGAATTGATAGTATGGATATATGAAATGTTCGAATAATCATATGTATGTGACAATGCCGAATATAGCAAGAAAAATGTTAATAATGAATTAGTCGTTTTAGTTATTAATATTATGGGTAAGTGGATTAAGAAATGCCGTAGACAAAAGTGAAGCATAAGTATGTAAATGGCATATGTTTAAATGTATGGATGTTTTTGAGAATATGATCATGATAATTTTGAGCGATGTGGTTAATTATATGTGTGTTGGATATTTTCGGCAAATGGTAGTAAAGATTGATATATGTATATTTATGTCCATTATGGGTTGGGTTTAATTTAGTAATGCCTCGTAAACCTAATTCGGCAACGGATACGGGTTAGGGGTGTTACACAGGAAGACTTCAATCTTCAGCCTGCTCCACTACCATCTCGATGGAACAAAATCTGAATTTTTCAATTTGCTTCCTTACTATCTCAGGAAGACTTCAATCTTCAGTCTGCTCCACTACCATCTCGAGGGAACAAAATCTGAATTTTTCAATTTGCTTCCTTACTATCTCAAGAAGACTTCAATCTTCAGTCTGCTCCACTAACATCTCGAGGGAACAAAATTTAAATTTTCCAATTTGCTTCCTTACTATCTCAGGAAGACTTCAATCTTCAGTCTGCTCCACTACCATCTCGAGGGAACAAAATCTGAACTTTTCAATTTGCTTTCTTATTATCTCAAGAAGACTACAATCTTTAGTTTGCTCCACTACCATCTCGAGGGAACAAAATCTGAACTACCATATTTAGTCTGCTCCACTACCATCTCGAAAGAGATAAGACTGATGGCTTAAATCTACTCCACTGCTTCATGGAGATAAAATTCGCCGTTTGATCTTGTTCCACTACTGCTTAGGGTGACAAGATCTACAATCTTTGACCTATTCCCGTGCTGGTCAAGGAGATAGGACTAGTGAATTCACCGATGTTGCTATACCATCCTCTAGGGGACATGTCTTGTAGACTCGAATGTATTATGGACGACATTTGCATGAATGCAGAATGTCATAAGAATGATCCCATTTTTTAATGTATAATGATTAGGATGCAACGATCGGAATGAATCTAATGCTCCTAACTAAATGATATTAGGGATGACATATGCATGAATGCAGAATGTCATGAGAATGATCTCCTACTTTTTTCTTTTCTTTTTTATGTACAACCATTAAGACACAATGATCGAAATGAATCAAATGCTCCTATTAATCAAACATTTGCGTGCTGCTGCATTTCATCCAAATTTCTTACATATTGCTGTTTGTGGCCACCTTTTAACAACCAGAAATATTTCATTTGTTCTTTGTCGATGATGTTTTACTTTTTGCTAAAGTTGATAAAGGCTCAATCCAATTAATCAAACATATCTTGATGAATTTTTCCAAAGAATCAGGCAAAAAATCAGCTTGGAGAAATCAAGAAATTTTTCTCTCCAAATACAAACACTCGACTAAGAGAAGAAGTTTGTAATGAGCTCCAAATCAGGGCTACGGATGAAGTGGGCCGTTATTTGGGTTTCCCTCTACTCAATTCTAGGGTGAAATTTTTTTATTACGAGTTTGTTGCGGACAAAGTCAGACAAAAGCTGTGGTTGGAAAGATAATTTGTTGTTACCAGCGGGGCGTTTGGTTTTGATTCAATCGACTATGGCATCTGTCCCAAACTTTTATATGCAAGGCTCCTAGCTCCCCTTAAGCATTTGCACGGACCTTGATAAAATTAACCGTAACTTCCAATGGGGCGGATAGAAGGAAATTACGTAAGATTAAATGGGAAACTGTCACCAAATACAAGGACCAAGGGGGATTGGGTCTCAAGACTGCTGCTTACAAGAACAAATCCTTTCTTATTAAACATGGATGGAGAGTGATTCATGGGAAGGATGAATTATGGGTTAAACTCTTGCAAAATACGTCCAAGGGAGATTGGAGACTGGAAGTGTTTAAAATGTGTCGAACATATGGAGCTCTCTTAGAAAGGTGAGTGGATTACTGCAAGAAGGCATTCGATGGGTGGTTCGCAAGGAGAGGTTGACTGGTTTTGCGAAGACAACTGGTCAGGCATAGGAGCTCCTAGGTCCTTAGTGCAAGGGAGAAGCTGATCTATCATTTAAACACGTGAAGTTGCGTTGGGATGAACAGGGACTGGAAGCTCTATTACTAACTGTTTCGGAAAATATTATGGAGGCTTTTATGAGCACCCATATTTCCTCTTGGTCTAATGCTAATGATGGGATTTACTGGAATTACGAGGGTAAAGGTTTATTTACTCTATCGAGTGCTTAAGAGCTTGTAAGAAGTAAGTTTGTCCCTCCAGGGATTGGTTCTGCAAGAGCTGCAACTGGATGGAAAGAAATATGGAAATTGAAAATACCACCTAAAATCAGGTTCTTTCTCTGAAAGTGTTTACATGATGCGATTCCTACACAGAGTTTCCTAGCTTGTAGACAAATCCTACTTGATAGTACTTGCTCGTTTTGATTAAGGCATCAAGAAACTACCGACAGCCGCTATGCAAACATGCTGACCAGACTTGGAAGCTCTGTTATTGTTCCTTCCACTGAATCTATTTTGCTATGTTTGTATTCCTTTCTTCGACAGCTTCCGGACTATTTAACCCCCCTTCTGCGTAACTGGGGTGATGTTGTTTCGGGATACCAATTTGTGTTGAACTTTTGCGTGCTTTTATGATCAAAAAATAAAAATAAAACCACACGTAAATAAGATTTAAACTAGATGCTATGGTATTTAAATACTCAGTTTTACTATTCTTATTTTAATTTTACATAAATTCATAAAATTTTAATAAATATACATTTTTAGGTAAATTTTTCACCTACGTCATCATGATGATTAATGATTTATACTATAATATTAATATATTAGTAGTAGTATTTTTTTTAAGATCAAAAGAAATATTATTTTCTATCATTATATTTTAATTTTTTTTTATCGCATAAAATAACTCGTGGTGGAAATCTTTTAAGAATTCGTGAAATTTTAACTCAAAATATTTCTAAAAGGAAAAGCTAAAATTTTAGCTTTTCTCCCAAAAGCACTTTTAGTGCTTAATTAATTTTGACCCTCTAATAACATAATATTTTCTCTTTTTTCTTGGTGCTTAATTACAAATGTGTTAAAATCATTAATTAAAAATAAAAATTATTTTTAAAATATTAATTACAAATATGTAATAGTTATATAGTTTATATATTCCAATTAAATTTTATAAGTAATTAATATTATTACTTAAAATATTTAAAAACACTTCTCCAAAAGACTTTTGAAAAAAAATTCATGCAGAATTAATTGCTTTTTTTGAAATTTTAACTCAAAAATATTTCTAAAAAGGAAAAGCTAAAATTTTTAGCTTTTCCTCCCCAAAAGCACTTTTAGTGCTTAATTAATTTTTGACCCCTCTAATAACATAATATTTTCTCTCTTTTTTTCTTGGTGCTTAATTACAAATGTGTTAAAATCATTAATTAAAATAAAAATTATTTTTAAAATATTAATTACAAATATGTAATAGTTATATAGTTTATATATTCCAATTAAATTTTATAAGTAATTAATATTATTACTTAAAATATTTCACTTCGCCTCCAAAAACTTTTGAAAAAAAAAATTTTTTATGAAATTTTAACTCAAAAATTAAAAAGGAAAAGCTAAAATTTTAGCTTTTCTCCCCAAAAGCACTTTTAGTGCTTAATTAATTTTGACCCTCTAATAACATAATATTTTCTCTTTTTTTCTTGGTGCTTAATTACAAATGTGTTAAAATCATTAATTAAAAATAAAAATTATTTTTAAAATATTAATTACAAATATGTAATAGTTATATAGTTTATATATTCCAATTAAATTTTATAAGTAATTAATATTATTACTTAAAATATTTAAAATTTATATTTCATATATTAAAATATTAACAAGTTATAGTAATTTTTATATTCTTACTAAAATATAATAATATTAACTAATTTAAATTTTATTTAAATACATATTTGTTACTTGATAATAACATGTTTAAAGTGGACATTTTATTTCTCAAAAGTACTTTAACCGTAATGTTAAACACTCAAATTTTAAATCAAACTTTTCAAAAGACTTTCTCAAAATCAATTCTCAAGATTACTTTTCAAAAACACTTTTTAAAAATATTTTGGACTTTTGGGCTTTTGGACCAGGCAACAGATTGATTTTCTTCAATTGGACTGTCCTTAGGAAGGGGGATTACAAGGAAATATTTTCTTTCTTTTCCACATTTTCTCACCGAGACTTCAATGCACACTTAACATGGATAACTGATTCCATAACTTCCAAAGCTTAGCCTTAGATTATAAAAACATTTCCTACTGATCAGTCATCAACTTCCCATGCTTTATTATGTTTATGATATATGAAAAGACAGAGTAATTTTTTCCTCTGGAAATCAACAAATTTTTTTTTTCTTTGTTCAGATACAAATCAACAAACTTTAGAAGTTAATCTTCAAAAAGATCATACATTTATGCCTGGATTTTGTTCCATGGAACCCACTTACAAACTTCAGTATCAGTCCTGCTTGTTATCTGTTACTCCCATTGGTTTCGAACTAGACTCTGGTACAGTAGGTTCAGTTTCTGGCCCAACCTGTCAAAATACCGGAAAATCATTACGAAATTGAAGATTATATAAACGCATCTAAACACTTTAAAATGTACAACTTGGAGAGGCCAGAGCCAGGACAGCAGCAACAACCACCAGCCAAAAATCAAACATGATTATTTTCAGATTTTGAGCAATAACTTATATAGTAATATAAAGCATTTTGAAGTTGGCAGTTGCTGGATCTTTTGCACACAACATAAGCTTGCAGAGAAGCCCTGCCTACTAAGAAAGCTACAAATAAAGATATTCTATTCGAGAATGATACAAAACCAACTCATGGAACTAAGACCAGTCCATACTGGCATGTCTCTCTTGCATAAAACACAAATAACACGAAGAGAATTAGATGTTACATACTCCCATTTCTTTTTTTATTAAAAAGGAAAAAGGAAAAAGACATTTCTCCTGCAATTGGACCTGAAACACTTTCCCAAGTTTAACTAGCTGATGAAATCTTACATTCCTGCTACCTACCTACCAGTAAATTTGGCCACTCATGCTAAGTTATTATATAGTGATAATAGTAATAAAAAATTGGAACGAAAGTAGACAAAGGAGAACAATAACTCAAGTAATAATAACCATTCAAAAAGGATACAGAGCTTGTTGAGTCAAAATAATATCACCAATCAATAAAACTCCCAACAACTCTACATGATCATAAAGAATCACCATCAGGGTCTCTCAAGTAGGGATATTTGGGGTTCGGGGAAAATAAGTTTTAGACCATTTTCAAAATTGGATCGTATCCTCAACACTTTTTAATCTATTGATAAGTGCTTATATCAAAAAAGCAAAAGAGATAAATAACAAAATTGTTAGTTAACTTATCTATTCCTTCCTTTCCACTAAAAACTAGAAATTCTTTCCTCTCTCATCTCCTTTCCACACTAACCAAATAAGGGGAGAAATAATTTGTTCAAAGCATAAAACCTCCATGTTCAACTCAATGAAACTATAATAGATTGATGAACAGACGACCACTTAGGCAGCTCCTGTTCAGATTAAAATAACACTGAAGGACATTGCTCAAGTCATGGCCAGATTTGGCACTGAACGTTCTACATCTTTTAGTTTCCTTGTTGGAAATATTTGGAATCCCTTATGCTTCTTTCACACAACAGAAAAAAAAAAAAAAAAGTGTTTATAGTTATACTAATGCACATCATTAACCTATATCTTTTAATTGTAACATACTTGGGGTGACATGTTGGATATGGGTATGCTTAATTTTTTTTCCAAGTTATTCCAATCATGCCCTTATATCTATGTCTGAAAATGTGTTGGGATCTAAATGAAGAGTCGGCTAACATAGTATGTTATATTATAATTGGAATCTTCCAATTGCACATAAGAAAAACTCCTTACTAACCTTAACTACCAGTTTTTCAACAAGTAATTATAATAAACCAACATAGATATTAAACCAGAATTAACTTTAGAGCAGCTTAGGATTAATTATTCAATTTTTTTTTTTCAAAAAGCACAAATTAATTTAAGCTGGCAATTAGTAATAACTCACTTTGCTAGAGTTTTCCGTTTTCGCAGGCGGCTTATACGGACACGCGGCATGTGCCCTCTCCGGTTTCCGGTATTCCCATCCAAGAAGCCAGTAAATTTTACCCTAAACCCCACAAAAAAAATAAAGGAATTGATCGAAACAGAGGTTAATTAAAGTATATACTAAAAAAGAAGATAGTTTAAAGAATAAATAAATTTACCATGATGAAATAGAAGAGGAGAGGCAAAATATTGACGATCGGCACCAGGAAGAGTGGCAATAGGCAAGCTATACAAACCTGAAATTAATAATAAAAGGATTTACAACTTTGGTCGAAGAATCATAGAAAATTAATTGAATTTGAAATGAAATTCTTAAAATTCACCATCTTTTAATTTTTCTCTTTTGGAAGATTTGATTTTTTTTTCGTGCTTCTTGAAATTGAGATTTAGTTTTCTAGTTTCGACGTTTATTCTATAATTTTGTTATACATAGGATTTCCACTGAATTATAACGGGTTTTAGTAGGTAGTTAGATCCGGATAGAGGTTGCAATTGACGGGTCTGATCAGTCTACCGGATCCAATGTACAAAGAAACCAAAACTAAAGGTTAAAATGTGTTATAGGTTGTTTTACTCTTATCAAATTTAGAATTTAGTTTTTATATTTTTATTTCCATAAATTTAATTTTTTTATTTTTCAAATTTCAAAACTTAGGTTCAATTATTGATACCGTTAAATTTTTGACGTGACATTTAAAAAAAACTTAATAGCAATGTAACTAAAAAATAATATTATAATGAACTTAAATTTAACAAAATAATATTAACAATATTAACAACTGAATCTGAATTCTAAAATATGAAAAATAGAGAAATTAAATTTTTAAATATAAAAGCTTCAAGACTAAATTATAAAATTAAAAAGAATACAAAAACTTATGACATATTCTAATCAAAACTAAACTGGTTTAACAATGTATTTTAAAATATTTTTGAAAGGATAAAGAAAATGTGGTTTTATAAAGTATGATTTAAATTCTTAAGTAAGGAATTTTAGTTCATAAATTGTAAATTAAGGATGATTAAAATCTGAAATTGTTTAGCATATTACCTTTCTTACTTTATTTTATTTTATTTGGGTAGAAGGTAAGATTCGTTATTTTAGATGAAAGATTTTATTGTTTAATTAACAAAATTTAAGATTATTTAAAATCATATTATACTAAATTATAATTTGTTAATATATTTAATTATTATTTAAGTCTTTAATTAGATTAGTGTCACGAATCAATAAAAATTTCACTTAATTGAAAAATAACTAAAATATTTTTATAAAAATTACTATAATGAGATTTAAGCCTAAAGTATCATGATTTGGTTTGGCTTGAAATGGGAGATGAATTTATAAATTGGATATTTTACTCAAACAAATTTTAAAAAGTCAAAAGCTATTTTACTTTGAAAATCTTTAGTTTAAGGTTGTTTGTGTGTAAAAAAAATAGATTTGAACAAACTAGTTTTAGGCTAATTTACCCAAAAAGGCTTAATTTTAATATTATTTCTAGAAATGGATCAACTTTTTGATTATTTATCGGAAAGGGTCGAATTCTCCGAAAACGCATCCACATCAACGCGATCTCATGTGATGTGTAACGCTCCCCCAGGGACGCGTTTTGCCTATTTTTAACCCCCAACGGCTATTTTTTTTTTTTTACCGAGGACTTTTGTGTGAAAAAATGAAAGGGGGCTTTTTATAGTGTTTTTTTTTTTTTACCGTTTGGGCTCTAAACGGTATATTCGGCCAAAACCACAATATTTATATCATTCATTTATAAAATCGAGAACACATCATAATCATATATATAAACTTCATTTGTATCTCATACAATTTGTAATAAATAACTGAGTTACTTGCTTACCTTATTTTAAATAGGTAAGAAGTTAATTCATACTTGGCCATTTAGATTGATTAACACACTCAAATACCACATCAGCATGAAATATTTTGGGCATAAGCTTATACGTAATCACCGGCATAAAGCCTGCTAGGCCTAAGCCTATATCACACACCAACACAAAGCCTGCTAAACTTAAAGTCTGATTTTTATACACCGGCAATAAGCCTGCTAGGCATAAAGCCCGATTTAATTCACCAGCACAAGGCTTGCTAGGCTCAAAGCCCGAATATCATTATTATGGAGCTGACTCATAAAAAAAAATTAATACATTGAACATTCCAGATATTCCATATAGTTTATACGGACTTCCAAACATTCTAGCTCAATCTAATTAAACTCAAACACATTATTTCTATGCTTATTCACATTCAACTAACTCAACAATAATTCCACAAATTCCAAATCAGCATATTACTAAGTTACATTCAAAATTAACAATATTTAATTGCTTAAAGACTTACCTCGGATATCGACGAACGATGTAATCGGCTATTTGACTATTTTTGTTTTTCCTCGATCCAAGTCTGATTTCTTTGGTTCTTGATCTAAACATATTCAAATTAAGCTCATTCAAACACATTTTCATTCAATTTAGTCCAAAAACACATAAATGGGCAAATTACATTTTTACCCCTAATATTTCACATTTTCACAATTTTGTCCCTATTGCACAAAACACAAAATATTCAAAATTTCACTACACTATGCTTAGGCCAAATGTTCCTTACACTCATACAAGTCCATACATTTCATTTATTTCACATTTTAGTCCCTCAATTTATTATTTTTATAATTTAGTCCTAATTACTCAAAATTATCAAAAACTCCAATACAAAATATGTTAATCTAAAACATATCTTTAATATTTCATCATTAAACATCACAAAACAGATATATTCATTAATGGCATATCACAAAATATTCATCAATTTCTAAAATTAAGACATGGGCTTTGTAGTACTCGAAGCAGGGATCTCAAAAATGTAAAATTTTCAAAAACCGAAAACAAACTAACCTTGATTCAAGCTTGAGAGATGGCCGAATAACCTAAGCTATGGTTTCTTCTTTTTCTTTTAATGGTTCGCTCATCAAGAACAAAAGATGATAATAATTTTTTTATTGTGTTTTATTATATCATATATTAACATTTTATTAATTTACCTATTTAACCTTTATTATAAAATAACTAAACATTATAACATAAGGTTAATCTTGTCCATGGCCGGCCACTACCTTTAAAATTGGGCTATTTACTCTTTTAATACTTCTAATTAAAAAGACATCATCAATTAAGCCCTTTTACTAAAAACCATCAAAATTTTAACTTACGCGATTAAGCCCATTTATTAAATCGGACCTCCAAACGATAAAATTTTTAAACGAAAATTTAATACACAAAATTCACACATTATAAACACCAAAAATAATTATAAAATATTTTTTAACTTGAATTTGTTGTCCCAAAACCATCGTTCGATTAGGGTCTAAATCGGAGGGTTCCAAATCCTCATCGCCTTATAGGATTCAAACACCTCCGCCATGGATGATGTAAATACCTCCGCGGTCATTATTCTATCAAGGTGGGTCATCCTCCCAACACTCACAACCAGATCCCCTGTCGGAGGAACTACAATCCCTGCCGAAGCAACCACAACCCCCGCCGGAAGCTAAACCAAGGAGGAATCCAATGTGTAACCGTCGACGACCCCCATGTGGCACTGATTTCGACCAGCACCAACATTGATTTTTGTTAATATATTTGTACAAAACTTTTATATTGTTTCATTTAATAAAATAAAAATTGTTTTTAATATTTTAATTGTAATTTACTTTTTATATTTTTAATAAAATAAAAGTTCTTTTGAATAGGGCAATATTTTTAATATTTTTATATTTTTAATAAAATATAAATAATGCAACATGATTTTATTACAACAACTATCAGCTATTCTGATTTGGACATGTTCGAGTTATAGCCTGGGTTCCTACACCATCCGCACAACTTCTGTTGGTTGGTTGTTTCTCGGATATTCATATTATTACGTATTCTAGTCGAGCAAGGTTAAATGGAGCAAGCGTAATACTTAAATGGAGCAAGCGATACAAACGGCCACTTACGTTCATCTGTGACTGGTGGGAATACGTGTCTCCACACGTTGTACATGTATTCTGTTTTGTACACTTCGTCAACATAGCTCATTGGATCCAGACAGAGATTTTGACAAGCTGCAATTACATGAGCGTATGGATAACGAAGTGCGTCAAACATCCCACAGTCGCAGGTCCTATTTCTTAAGTGTATACAATATTTCCGCCAATAATACCTTGGTTCGGTCTATCAAACTCCGTCACACGAAACCATAGGTTGTCTCGATCGTGACACACTGTGTGCATGGTGTTGGCCCGTGCCTTTGCCTTGTTAATTTCTTGCAATACCTTTACGCACTATACATGGCCTCCTTGCATTTGGCCTTTATAACTCGCTGCTCGCTTTGGAAATAGTACCGCTAAACAAAAATATGTCTCCCCCACAACCGATATTATCGGCAAATGATGCATTCCTTTTAGAACAGAATTTATGCATTCAGCTAGGTTTGAGGTCATATGACCATATCGTAGGCCGTCATCGTATACTTGTGTCCACTGTTCGAAAGGTATGTTACAGAGGTAGTCTGCACCTTCTTCGTTAACTGAACGCAAAACCGCCAACATCTCATGAAAATGGTCCTTACTTATCTCATACCCTGCCAATATAAATTGATAGCGAATATTACATACCACTCTTCCATTAAGAATAAATTAAATATTACAAACAAAATTATATTAATAGAGATTAAATACCCATATTAGTCACTTGTCGTCATTCACTTGTAGATCGATGTTGCCCGTAGTAGTTGGACGCAACATGCCTTAGGCAATACCGATAGTGTGTACGATGCCATAGGCTTCCCTATCGCTCAATTGCGACTAGTATTCCAATGCCCCGATCCGATATAACGCAGATATCAGGTTGGGGGCAGACATGCCTCTTTAACCTAGAAAGAAATAAATCCTAGTCATCACCGACTCCCCCGATGTTATTGCAAACGCAATTGGAAGGATTCACTCACTGCCATCTTGTGCCACAACTAGGAATAGCCGATGGGTATATCTACCATACATAAAGGTACCGTCTTTTTGTACCAATGGCTTGCAGTATAGAAATGCATCTCGGCATAGCTTAAAGCTCTAGAACAGACGCTTGAACACTTGGCATCCACAGAGTAATAAGTCGTAGTACGCAGGTATCGTTTCAAGGTTTGTTATGCAACCTGGAACATATCTCTCCAGCATCTGACACCACTGCCACACTTCATTATATGAAGTGTCACACCAACCATGCAACTTTTCCAACATCTTCTGCTTAGCTATCCAAGCCTTGCGGTAAGAGGGCGTGTACCTCAATTGGCTACGAATATTGGCAATTAAGATCGGCACTGAAGTCTTAGAATTCGTCTTCACCGTTGGTAGTATTAAGCTAACTAAATATTTGAATCCATCTTAGGATGATCTTGTGAAACACCTATCAATGAAGTACGTTAAATAATGTAACATTACGTAATAATAGTATTATTCAAAAACCCTAAACACCTAGTGATACTGTACCGGCAACACATGTATATGGACCTTTGTACTTTTTTATCTCCCACAAGCTTGTCCTTTTCCTCAACGAGGCCATGATTTTCCATGAATATGTACCATCTTGCACTACACACTTGGCATCATACTTATTGGATTTGGATTTAACGTACGTTGTAGTTAACCCATTCATGATGCTATGTTGTTTCAATGCACTAAGAAAACTATCCTTATTGGAAAACTCTTTACCAACTTCCAATTTACCCGAATCCAACGACGAACTTGTACGGTCACGCCTTCTGTGTGGTAGATCTAGAAACTCCAACGCATCATCTTGAGATAGATCGACATTATGCATGTGGGCTAGAGGTGAGAACACTCTGAATCGTGGATTTTCTTCTTTCATCATCTGAACCCCCTTCAACATCTTTAGGTATGGTTAGAATAGGCTCTAGTTTAGAAAATAATGCAACTTCTGCACCATCGGGGCTGGGCTCTCGAGGTGAATCCACATCGGACTCATCATCCGACCCACAAACATCTGCAACGAACGAGGTCCCCTCGTTGGTGGACATCGTAGGGAGTACATCATCCCTTATTATCGACGTTTCGTAACGTCCCCAATCATATATGGATTGCCAACCACTAGAAGTTAATGTTGTTCCCCAATACGTATTTTCAGCATCGAACATCGACCCACCGATGTGCATGTCCAATCCACTAACCGAGTGTCGTGCAGGGGTTGTGTTTTCCATACTGCCACCAAACATGGGCGCTTTCGTATTCTGCCTCCCACTAACAGAGTGTCGACTAGGGGTCGTGTATTCCTCTCGAACAGTAATAGATGTTGAAGTCGCAAATGGATCATTTGGCGATAAAAATTATACATATAACTCAAGATAGGGTGATCCACTAGCAAGATGAGTCTGCACCATTGCCTCAAAGCTACGAGGACCTTTGATGTCGAATGAGTCATATTTCATGGGATCAACCGAAGCACAAAATCTATACTTAATAGACAAAACTTTCATTGGTGTCATTTTGAAGATTTTACGCCTAATTCTTTTACAAAATTCTATCAAATCTATGTTCTGGTTAAAAATTAGTCGCGCTGTGTTCTCCGATAAAAAAACAATGTCATTCTCGGTGTCACAGACCTCACCATCATAATAAATAACAGGACTAATACGTTCACTCATCTTCAGTTTCTATTCTGCTTTAGCCTCAATTTCTCTTGTTGTAACTTATTCAACCTGAGAATGAAATTTGCCTCATTTATAGTCTAAGGCCATGTAACACCCTAAATTAGGGGTTGTTTGTAATTTAATTAATTTTTCATGTGTGTGCTTGAAGAAATAAATATTTTGATTGCTAAGCATGTTTAGGGTCTAGAATTAACCTCGAGCTAGCCTGACTTAGGACTAGAAATTTCTTTTTAAGTGTTTAAAAGAGGGGAGCTAGGAGAGATAAGGGGTTAAGGAAAATTTTGGAAGGAACATGACACAAGGATTTACTTGGCACGTTTGGCTTAGTGCGTCTAAGGATGTTGTAAGGGAGGAGGCTCGATTCTTGGGAGTTACAAGGGGGAAATGTTTTCCTTTTGGGCTTTTTGGACGTTAGAGAAAGGGTTAAGAAGGCATTAAAGAATTTTGTGGGTAAGGTTTTGACATGGAAGTCGGGTTGGTGGAGTGGCTTGGGGCGCCACTTAAAGGCCTTGGTGTATGGACTCGAGTTCGAGTCATGATGGACGCAAGGGGTGTTTTATTTTTAGGCTCTTGGCATTAGAGGAAAGGGGCCTAGGAATGAGGGCCTTAAAAATTAATTGGTGAGGTCTAAGGCATGAAAGTTTATGTGGAAGAGTGGCTTGGGGCGTGTTAGAGAGGTGCGGCAAAGAGGTCCCATGTTCGAGTAGCATGGGGCAATAGGACTCTTTTATTTTTTATGCTAATTGGCGTGAATGGGGAGTGTGTTGATGGCTTGTTTTAGACTCTTAATGGGATAGGGATCTTCTTTTTCTATTTTATTTGAAGAGGTGATAAAATTTATCATAAAGAGTGAGAACTTGCGAATGTAGGACTCTTCAAGGCCAATCACTATCGGTTTTGGGGCATAGGTATAGCGAATGCCTCTCTCCAAATTTATTCTATGTTATCATCTTTTCTCTCAAGTACCTAGCAATTCCTATCTCCCTCATCTCTCTTTATTTTTTATTCTTTTCTTTCTTGAAACCATAAAGTCAAACACTCCAAGACCCTCCTTTAATCTCTTTTCTTTCTTGGAAGGCCGACCCCATACTTTCTTTTCTTCTTTTGAGCCGAATCCCTTAGGGAAGGTGCTGTTCACTCTAGCATTCAGTTCTTGTCTCTTCTTTAAGGGTAGCCGAAACCCTTAACATCACAAGTGGTGCCGACTAGTGGTGGTTAAAGGCCGAGATAGTTATCAAAGTAAGGGGCGATACCCTCTTTTAGGTTCAAGATTATGGCTGAATGGCCTATGAATCTTAATGATGTACTTAAATTGATTGTAGGGAAGCCATAGCCGATTGAGGGGAGCTTTCGGGATTTAAGGTAAGACTTATACATCAATCGGCCAAGGGCCATTTGTTGAGAATTAGTGCCTAAAAGTTGAAACTAACATGTGCCATGGATCTAGGGACTATTCGGCCAAGGCTAATAAAGGCTTCTGGGATTTCGAATTATTTTGGTAAGTAGGGTGAGCGTCGATCGAATCGAATCGAATCGAATGAAAAATTTCGAGTTAATCGAGTTGACGAATCATATTTTATCATCCTAATTTGATTTGAAATTTTCTCGAATCGAGTCGAGTGAGATGAAATTGAATCGAATCGAATCGAATATATTTGTTCGAGTTAAATTTTAAAAATAATTTTGGGCCCTTGTAACCACTATCACCCATAGTAATAAAATTTGTCCACCTTAATCAAATTTTATTAACTTTCATCACCTCATAATTTATTTATTAATCTTTTATATACGGGTTAGCTTCTTTGCTTGCTTAGTTATTTCAATTATCTTGATTCTTGTCACTATGTATTTTGGAATTAAAATATATATTAAATGTAAAAATGTGATTTTTAATAAAAGTTATTTTAAAGATAAAATATGAAATTGATACCAATATAAAATTTTAATCTGAATATTTTATGGCATAATTAATAATTCAATTTTAATATAAATATTCAATATGACTAAACAATTCAATAATATAAATAATATAAAATGTGAAATTTATTTTAATAATATAAATAGTAGATATAAATAAAATTATTGCTATTTATGTTTAGTGATTTTTTTGGATAATTTTGATTTTTTATTTGGGGTAAAAAGTGAGAAGTAAAAGTTTAGGGGAAAATAAAAGTTTTGGGGAATAAAAGTTTGAGGGAAAGTAAATAGGGAGTAAAATTTTGGAAGGAAAATATAAAAAAATTGGGGGAGGGGATGAGTTTGGGTAGATGGGAGTGGGATGGGAAGGGAGTAAAAGTTTTAGGGAAAAGTGGGAGGAGTAAAAATTTGGGGAAATAAAAGTTTTGAGGGTTTTTGGAGTAAAATTTTGAGAAAAGCAAATGGGAGAGTAAAATTTTGGTGGGAAATGAATTTTGGGTAGATTGGAGGGTTGGGATGGGAGGGGAATAAAAGTTTTGGGGGAAAAGTGGGAAGGAGTAAAAATTTTGAGGGAAAAATAAAAAAGTTTGGGAGTTTAGGGTAAAAATATAAAATATTATATTTTAATATTCAAATTATTCGAATTATTCGAGTTATTCGAATTCGAAAACTTAACTCGATTTGAACTCGAAATTGAAAAAAATCGAGTTGACTCGAATAACTCGATTAACTTCGAATAATTGATTCGCTTAACTCAAATTGAATTTTTTTCGATTTTTCGAGTCGAATCGAGTTTTGCTCACCCCTATTGGTAAGTGATGGTAAGATTCGGCCTAGGGTCATATTTCGGTTATTGAGCGCGATTAATCCTTCGGGATCTTTAGTTTAGCCGATTGGCTAATAGATCTAATAATTCATGTGTTGTCCGATTGTAGGAGGAAACAACGACTCGAGATTTCGCTAGTATATTCGGGATTTGCTAGTAAGTAGGTGTGTAAAACTCACAACACACTTTATTAATTTACATGACTATATTGTTGCCTTTTTAATCTTGTTGGTAGTGATTAGCTTGTGGCATAATCATGGTTGCTTGTAAGTCCCCTATTACTTTGTCTATGATATATGATTGAGTTTGCCATCATATGTGTTAAATGATATGTTGTACATAATGCATGATGATGGTGGGATTGATGAGAGGAGGGGATGATTTTATGGATCGTCACCGTGGTTTTGACCACAAGATGGGTTGGCCCCATCGATTTATTGTGACTTTGGTCACCAAATGGTTTTGACCACACCGATGATAATTGTGACTAAGTCCCAGTGGTTTGGTACCACCAGTGGTTTTGACCACATTATAATATTTTGTGACCTATGATCATCAGTGGTTTTGACCACACGATGGGTTGGCCCCATCATTTGATTTGTGACTTTAGTCACCAGTGGTTTTGACCACCAGTGGTTTTGACCACACGGGGTAGTAAAGGAGTATGGATGGTTAGTTGGGTTGCATAATTGCATGTTTATTAATAATCTGTGTATGAGTTACATTTTTGGGTGGGGGATTTACACACTGAGTCTTGGTGACTCACCCCTTCCCTTACTATTTTGCAGATGAGTAGATCGCGGAGATGGAGCCGGAGAGGACTCGAGGCGGCCATGCTTATCGTTGGATTTGAATTATAGCTAATATTATTTATTTTCTAAGTCTTTTATATTTTGGGATTGTAATAAGGCCGCTATTTATTATTTGGATGTTATTTTATTTTACTAGTGTTATGTTACAAATGAAGTTTTTAAATGATAAGTGAGCAGGTTAAAAGTAACTTTTCAAACTTAATAAACTTCTATGGGTTTTAAAGATGTTACCATCGGGTAACAAAAATAAACCAAGTCAACTATAACTTTGACGATTTTAAAATGTTACATGATCAAATGTTTTCAAAAGGGTTTATCAACACAACCATGTTTATAAAAGCCCAACTGAGTTTTCAAACACCGTTTTAATACCTTAGCCACATTTTAACAAATTTTCACGGACACTCAAAATGATTCAAATTATTTTACCCCGTGACATACCAGATCCGGTCAGGACTCATGGGCCGGGTTTGAGGTGTTACATTTTTGGTATCAGAGCCCGATTCAAAACTCAGCTGTGGGGGCCCAAGGCCCAAAATGTTTTGTCTTTGTGTTAGTAGGCCTTATTGAAATGTTTTGGGAAATTGGTTGTGGCTTGAACAACATGGCATCGAGTCTCCAGCACCTATCCGCCCAGATAAGTACTTCTATCCATTTTTGTGAATATTTGATGAGGGGTGGAAGGGTAAATTGGGAACGTAGACTATTAGAATAGAAATTGTTGAACCCTAAGGTTAGCATACCCCATCAAACAATGCATAAGATTTAATAATTCCCTAAACAACCCTGTGAGTTGTCATTGAGCAAGGGATGTGGCAATCGTTATACGCATGTCTAGGATTGGATTCGGTGGGGGCCTGGTATTTAAGCAGTCCTCGTGACTCACCTCCTACTCACTCGAATCCTGTCTGGTGCGTAAGTGACGGTTCATCCTAGCTGAATCGACACACTCACAGGCTAAACCTGATAACGAAAACCCGAAAGGGACTAGCCGTTTTGTTTTTGAAGTAATTAAAACTAGTAAAAAAGAAAAAGACCAAAATACCCCTCAGTTTGAAAAATGACCAAAATACCCCTGACTTGTAAATTACCAAAATACCCTCCGTAATAAAATTTCCAAATAGAAATTTTTAAAACATCCTTCTTTTGTGAAATCACTTAGAACCAAATTTTTGGAAATCTTTTTATGAAAATGCCCTGGTTATGAGAAATTACTAAAATACCCCTAGAGGGTAAAATTGCAAAAATACCCTTGATTTATGGATATTCCCAAAATACCCACAGTTTTAATCAAAATTTTCATCACATAAAAGTGCCCAAAAACCTTAAATTGCAAAATATCAAAAACGTCATGATTTTAGAAAAATTACAAAATTGCCCCTAACCAACAAAATTATCAGAATAACCCTGATTTTTAAAATTTTGCAACATCACTATTTTGGAAAAAGCAATTATCAAAAAGAACCCTCAAAGTTTTATAACTTTTGAAATACCCCTAATTTGTTAAATTTTACAAATTCACCCTGATTTGTGAAAAATTACCAAAATACCCCGAGGTCCAAAATTACCGAAATACCCTCGGATTCCAAAATTTTTTAAAATACCCTGGAAATTTAAAAGCTCCAAAATACTTTTTGACAAAATTATCCGAGAACTTTTATTTTTGAAAAATTACAAAAATACCATTGTAGGATAAATTACGAAAATACCCCTGGGTAGTGGAAAAACAATCACAATGAAAACTACAACGTCTCTTTGAATGAATGAATGGAAAACTGTGTGCATGTATGATTATGAAAGAACCACTCCTAAAACTCTTATCATAAAATTTCTTCGGACAATCAAGTGAAATACTAATGCATAAAATTCTTAAGCAGATAAACGCAATCGTTAGAAATGAGTACAAGAGGTCGTGGACGTCAGCCCCATGGCCGTGGAAGGGTAGGATGACTTTATGCGAGCAGGAGGTCCGGACATGGGTGCGAAATGAGATGTCGGATCTGCCGTGGTGGCGAAAACTGAGTTCCAAGATCAGACCGGTGGTAACGATGTAGTATCTCGAGTGGTGCTACGAGTGTTGGAATGAGTTCTTTGAGGTGGCGCGGTGCAGGAACCCAGAATCGTGGTTGAACAGCTCCGGGCTAACGGAGCAGAGGTGTTTAGAGGAGTTTCTGGAGTGGCACCTAGTGCGGCGGAGTACTGATTGGAAGCAACAGAAAGGATCATGGATGACTTAGATTTTACAGCTTAGGAGAAATTGAAAGGCATAATATCTCTGCTTCGGGATGAGTCATACCAGTGGTGGCTCACCGTAAGGGATGGAACGGTGGCAGAAAATCTCACCTGGGAATTCTTCAGGGATGCTTATCAAAAGAAATATATCGGAACTAGCTACGTGGATGCACAGCGAAAGGCTTTCTTGAACCTAGTTCAAGGCAATAAGACGGTGGCCGAGTATGAGGCCGAATTCCTCTGGTTGAGTAGGTATGCTCGTGGTATTGTGGGTACCGAGCATGAGCGTTGTGTCAGATTTGAAGATGGGCTGAGAGATGAGCTGAGGATGATGATAGCTCCACAACAGGAACGAGAGTTTGCTGTCTTAGTGGAGAAATCAAAGGTTGCTGAAAGAGTAAGACAGTCGGTTAGACGGAACCAAGATCGAAACTGGTATAAGAAGAGCTCGGGACCTTCAAGGTTCTCGGGTGTCAATGAGAAGAAGATAAGGTTTGGTGGGTCGGATCAAGTCGCTAGGCTCTTCTTCTTTGTTAATCCTCAATGGCCGTCCTGATGTGCTCGGTGGTAAGTCTCACACGGGGAATGTTGGAATGGTAATCGGGGATGCTTCAAGTGTGGTCTTTGGAGCATCGAGTTAGAGACTGTCCAGAAGAAAGTAGCTAAGGTGAGATCGGAGGGACGAGGATCAGCACCGAAAGGGAGGGATAACCAATGCCCAGAGAGGTTGTGGTGCGGGAAGAGGAGGTAATGGTCTTTGGCAGAGGTCGGGGCACCGAGGGGATGTACTGTGGTACTGCGAGGCTAGGCAACCTAGTCTAGTCTATGCCTGCGAGGCGTCAAGAGGAGGCGGACGACCGGACGTCATAACCGATATGTTCTTGATCTTTGGTGTGCCCTATAATACTTTGATTGACATTGGCTCAACCCACTCGTACATTGCTAGTAGCGTAGTGGAAGCTTTGCATCTAGACTCTGAGCTTACTTCTAGGAAGATGACTGTATTAAGCCCCCTAGGTCACTCTATAGAAGTAAGTAAACTCTATAGGAATGTACCACTAGAACTCCAATGGGTCGTGTTCTTGGCTGATTTGATGGAACTACCGTTCCGGGAGTTCGATCTAATTCTCGGGATGGATTGACTAGTAAAGTATCAGGCTAGCCTGGATTGCGCAGCTAAGCGCATGGTAGTAAAGACCGTGGAAGGTGATGAGGTGGTGATGATAGGTAAAAGGAGGGATTACCTGTCTAATTTGGTTTCGGTATTAAAGGTGGAAAGGATGGTTAGGAAGGGTTGTGAAGCTTATGTGGTGCATGTCTGTGCCTTGGAAGCTAAGGATGTTGCTGTGGGAGATGTCTGGACTGTAAGGGATTATGTTGATGTGTTTCCAGAGGAGCTTCCGGGTCTACCTCTGGACCGTGAGGTTGAATTTAGTATAGGCTTATTACCCGGAACTGCACCAGTATCTATAGCTCCGTATCGGATGGCACCGAAAAAATTGGTAGAGTTGAAGGCACAGATTCAAGAATTGTTGGATAGAGGGTTCATCCGACCAAGTGTATCGCATTGGGGAGCTCCAGTGCTGTTTGTCAAAAAGAAAGATGGAACAATGAGGATGTGTATAGACTATCGACAGCTGAGCAAGTTGACAATAAAGAACCGGTATCCTTTGCCCAGGATTGACGATCTGTTCGATCAACTCAAAGGGGCATCGGTGTTCTCTAAGATTGACCTTAGGTCAGGGTACCATCAGCTGAAGGTGAAGGAGGCTGATGTCCACAAGACGGCATTTCGTACTCGGTATGGACACTATGAGTTTCTGGTAATGCCTTTTAGGTTGATGAATGCACCGGCCGCGTTTATGGACATGATGAACCGGGTTTTCCAACCCTATCTGGATCGGTTCGTTGTGGTCTTCATAGACGACATTTTGGTGTACTCGAAGTTTGAAGAGGAGCATGACGCACATCTTCGTGTGGTTCTGCAAGTTCTAAGGGAGAAACAATTGTACGCCAAATTCAGCAAGTGTGATTTCTGGCTCAAGGAAGTAACTTTTCTAGGGCATGTTGTTTTTAGAGGCATCGTGGTAGATCCCGTAAGATTGGTGAGTATTGAAGTGGAAGCCACCAAAGTCGGTTACGGAAATTTAGAGTTTTCTGGGGTTGGCCGGATATTATAGGAGATTTGTAGAAAACTTCTCCTTAATCGCAGCACCGTTGACTAAGCTGTTGAGAAAAGGAGTTCCGTTTGTGTGGGCTTCCCCTTACGCCCAGTAAAAAAGATGTCGTATGGGTGGTAGTAGACCGGTTAACTAAGTCGGCCCATTTCATACCAGTAAGGGTTGACTATTCGCTCCAAAGGCTAGCTAAGTTGTATATCGCTGAGATGGTGCGGTTACATGGAATACCGGTGTCCATTATCTCAGATCGGGATTCTCGGTTCACGTCAAAATTTTGGAAGGCTCTACATTAGGAGTTAGGCACGAAGTTGAACTTCAGCACGGCTTTTCACCCACAGTCTGATGGACAATCTGAGAGGGTTATCTAAGTGTTGAAAGACATGTTGAGGGGCTGTGTTTTGGATTTCCGTGGCAGTTGGGAGGAGTATCTACCTTTGGCAGAGTTCGCTTATAACAATAGTTATCAAGCGAGTATTTAGATGGCACCGTATGAGGCGCTGTATGGTCAGAAATACCGTACTCCTACATGTTGGATGGAACTAGGAGAACGTCGGATGTTGGGTCCAAAGTTAGTGGCAGAGACGGAGGATAAGGTTAGAGTAATTCGGGCTCGTCTTAAGGAGGCATCGGACAAAGAGAAATCTCTACCGATCTTAAACACAGAGATGTTGAGTATGCAGCGGTGATAAGGTTTTCTTGAAGGTATCACCTTGGAAGAAGGTCTTGAGGTTTGGCCAGGAAGGGCAAGCTAAGCCCTAGATTCATCGGATCATACGGTGTTGAAACGTGTGGGACCGGTAGCTTACCGACTTGAGTTACGGCGAAATTGAGCGGATCCATGACGTCTTCCATGTTTCGATCTTTGAGGCGCTATCGATCGGATCTATCACATGTAGTGCCGGTTGGGAAAATTGAAGTGAACTCGGACTTGTCTTTCGAAGAAGAGCCGATATAGATTTTGGATCGAGATGTCAAAGTTCTTCAGAGGAAGTCGATGCCTTTGGTAAAGGTGTTATGGCGGAATCATGGTACGGAGGAGGCCACATGGGAACCGAAGATGTGATGCAAGCAATACCCCAACTCTTGATCCGAGGTAATTTGAGGTCGAAATTCTTTTTAAGGGGTAGAAGCGTAACACCTAAATTAGGGGTTGTTTGTAATTTAATTAATTTCCCATGTGTATGCTTGAAGAAATAAATATTTTGATTGCTAAGCATGTTTAGGGTCTAGAATTAACCCCGAGCTAGGCCTGACTTAGGACTAGAAATTTCTTTTTAAGTGTTTAAAAGAGGGGAGCTAGGAGAGATAAGGGGTTAAGGAAAATTTTGGAAGGAGCATGACACAAGGATTTACTTGGCACGTTTGGCTTGGTGCGTCTAAGGATGTTGCAAGGGAGGAGGTTCGATTTTTGGGAGTTACAAGGGGAAAATGTTTTTCTTTTGGGCTTTTTGGGCATTAGAGAAAGGGTTAAGAAGGCTTTAAAGAATTTTGTGGGCAAGGTTTTGACATCGAAGTCGGGTTGGCGGAGTGGCTTGAGGCGCCTCTTAAGGGCCTTGGTGTATGGACTCGAGTTCGAGTCATGATGGACGCAAGGGGTGTTTAATTTTTAGGCTCTTGGCGTTAGAGGAAAGGGGGCCAGGAATGAGGGCCTTAAAAATTAATTGGTGAGGTTTAAGGCATGAAAGTTTATGTGGAAGAGTGGCTTGGGGCGTGTTAGAGAGGTGCGACAAAGAGGTCCCATGTTCGAGTAGCATGGGCAGCAATAGGACTCTTTTATTTTTTTATGCTAATTGGCGTGAATGGGAGAGTGTGTTGATGGCTTGTTTTTGGACTCTTAATGGGATAGGGATAAACATCTTCTTTTTTCTATTTTATTTGAAGAGGTGATAAAATTTATCATAAAGAGTGAGAACTTGCCGAATGTAGGACTCTTCAAGGCCAATCACTATCGGTTTTGGGGCATAGGTATAGCCGAATGCCTCTCTCCCAAATTCATTCTATGTTATCATCTTTTCTCTCAAGTACCTAGCCGAATTCCCTATCTCCCTCATCTCTCTTTTATTTTTTATTCTTTTCTTTCTTGAAACCATAAAGCCGAAACACTCCAAGACCCTCCTTTAATCTCTTTTCTTTCTTGTAAGGCCGACCCCATACTTTCTTTTCTTCTTTTGAGCAGAATCCCTTAGGGAAGGTGCTGTTCACTCTAGCATTCGGTTCTTGTCTCTTCTTTAAGGGTAGCCGAAACCCTTAACATCACAAGTGGTGTCGACTAGTGGTGGTTAGAGGCCGAGATAGTTATCAAGGTAAGGGGCGATACCCTCTTTTAGGTTCAAGATTATGGCCGAATGGCCTATGACTCTTAATGATATACTTAAATCGATTGTAGGGAAGCCATAGCCGATTGAGGGGAGCTTTCGGGATTTAAGGTAAGACTTATACATCAATCGGCCAAGGGCCATTTGTTGAGAATTAGTGCCTAAAAGTTGAAACTAACATGTGCCATGGATCTAGGGGCTATTCGCCAAGGCTAATAAAGGCTTCGGGATTTCAATTATTTTGGTAAGTGATGGTAAGATTGACCTAGGCCATATTTGATTATTAGAGCGATTAATCCTTCGGGATCTCTAGTTTAGCCGATTGGCTAATAGATCTAATAATTCATGTGTTGGCCGATTGTAAGAGGAAACAAAGACTGGATTTCGCTAGTATATTCGAGATTTGCTAGTAAATAGGTGTGTAAAAACTCACTACACACTTTATTAATTTACATGACTATATTGTTGCCTTTTTAATCTTGGTGGTAGTGATTAGCTTGTGGCATAATCATGGTTGCTTGTAAGTCCCCTATTACTTTGTCTATGATATATGATTGAGTTTGCCATCATATCTTTGTTAAATGATATGTTGTACATAATGCATGATGATGGTGGGATTGATGAGAGGAGGGGATGATTTTATGGATGTCGCAGTGGTTTTGACCACAAGATGGGTTGGCCCCATCGATTTATTGTGACTTCGGTCATCGATGGTTTTGACCACACCGATGATAATTGTGACTAAGTCCGGTGGTTTGGTACCACCATGGTTTTGACCACATTATGATATTTTGTGACCTATGGTCATCGATGGTTTTGACCACACGATGGGTTGGCCCCATCATTTGATTTGTGACTTTAGTCACCGATGGTTTTGACCACCGTGGTTTTGACCACACGGGGTAGTAAAGGAGTATGGATGGTTAGTTGGGTTGCATAATTGCATGTTTATTAATAATCTGTATGAGTTACATTTCCGGGTGGGATTTACACTTGAGTCTTGGTGACTCACCCTTCCTTACTATTTTGCGAGATGAGTAGATCGCGGAGATGGAGCAGGAGAGGACTCGGCGGCCATGCTTATCGTTGGATTTGAATTATAGCTAATATTATTTATTTTCTAAGTCTTTTATATTTTGGGATTGTAATAAGGCCGCTATTTATTATTTGGATGTTATTTTATTTTACTCGTGTTATGTTACAAATGAAGTTTTTAAATGATAAGTGAACCGGTTAAAAGTAACTTTTCAAACTTAATAAACTTCTACGGGTTTTTAAAGATGTTACTATCGGGTAACAAAAATAAACCAAGTCAACTATAACTTTGACGATTTTAAAATGTTACATGATCAAATGTTTTCAAAAGGGTTTATCAACACAACCATGTTTACAAAAAGCCCAACTGAGTTTTCAAACGCCGTTTTAATACCTTAGCCACATTTTAACAAATTTTCACCAGACACTCAAAATGATTCAAATTATTTTACCCCATGACATACCAGATCCGGTCAGGACTCATGGGCCGGGTTTGGGGTGTTACAAGCCAAATAGGAACTACGGTAGAAAAAGAACGTCCACGTGGGAGCTTTTTTCAGTAATCTTGCTGACAGTGCATCATGCTTAAAGCGTTTTGGACATTATTTGTTCAGAAACGTCTTCTCAAAATTATTTTTTCAGATACTACTGTAGAAAAAGAGCGTCCACGTAGGAGCTTTTTTCAGTAATCTTGCTGACAGTGCATCCTGCTTGAAGCATTTTGGACATTATTTGTTTAGAAACGTCTTTTCAAATTTATTTTTTCAGATACTACTGTAGAAAAAGAGCGTCCACGTGGGAGCTTTTTTCAGTAATCTTGCTGACAGTGCATCCTACTTGAAGCGTTTTGGACACTATTTGTTCAGAAACATCTTCTCAAAATTATTTTTTAAGATACTACTGTAGAAAAAGAACGTCAACGTGGGAGCTTTTTTCAGTAATCGTGCTGACAGTGCATCCTGGTTGAAGCGTTTTGGACACTATTTGTTCAGAAACGTCTTCTCAAAATTATTTTTCAGATACTATTAAAAAAAAATAAATTTTTTTATATTGCTAATATATTTTTTCCAAAACCCTAAACAAAAAATTATTTTAAAAAAAACTAAAACATAATTTAATTAATTAACCCTAAAACCTTAAACCCTAATTTAATTAATTTTTTCCTCAAAAACCCTAAAATCAAGCAGAAAACCCTAACCCTAAAAAGAGAAAAAATGCGTCCCTGAGAGAGCGTTTTGTCCATGTCAACACAAAATGTTTGTACTGGCGTGGACAAAATGCTCTCCAAAGAACGCGTTTGCTGACACATCACCTGATATCGCGATAACGTGGATGCGTTTTCTGAGAATTCGACCCTTTCCGATAAATAATAAAAAAGTTCGTCCATTTCCGTAAATGATGTTAAAATTAGGCGTTTTTGGATAAAATGGCCACATTTTTAAATAACTTCTATTCAAGATTCAACCCTAGAGTCTATCAAGGTGAATATGTAGCTTGGATCATTGATGATGTCTAATTATAGGGAGAGTATTTTTTCTTTTTCATAGTTCACTTTGTTCGTGCAATCACCTTTTAACTTAGTAAATCGAATTCAAATCATAGTATTAATAACTTTTGGTTTTTATTCATTGTAACTATATAATGCATATTGTCCCAAACAGAAAGGGACAGTATCCAACCATGCACCAAGTGTTAAAAGTGAAAACAAGTTTGGTAGAAACCAAACCCAGTAATATAGTATATCTCCGTTAAACATTATCAATTAGAAGAGAGAATAACTGGAAAAATGGTTGGCACCAAGTAGATGATATATGTTTTGCTTCCTTATCAGCCCGAATTAATTCTAATGGATGGTTGGTTATGCACTCTCATCCTTGCAAGGGAAGTCAGTGCAGCGACAAACAGGTCGTCCGGAAGCTTCCCAGCCATTGAAACCGCGCTCCAAAACCAAAATGTTCTTGATCCCAGTATCTTCCTTCAACTCCTCTAGATGATGCGCTAACCTCCGTGCACAAGTTGGGCCACGAACCTGCAAAAGCATCATCACCAGGATATTCAGCATTTGTACAGATCTTCGTCCATGTAAAGGAACCATTATCATGTGAGAACAAAATATTTGAATGCATCATGTGGACTGGTTATGCATGTAAGCTTGCGATCTTATGCTGCCATATGATGAATCACACTGATAGGATCAAAAGCATGGACCTAAGAATACATTATCTATTCAAAAAATTACAAATTAACTTCTATGAATGCTCAACTGTATGCAAGCAGGAGGAAGAGTACAAAAAGAACACTGTCAAAGAAACTGTGACGAAACTTATTACAAACAATGAAAAGAAACAGCTTAAGTTCGAGTATAGGCAATGCACCGAACCAAAAATACTTCAGCCCCAAATAGGTATTTCAATTCTACCTTGATTCACACATCACTTTTATAGTCCATGCTGATGAACCTCCTGTTCACTCTACGTGGCTTCACTTAACACAAGACATACTTTCCAGAAGGAATAATGGTTATCTCATTCCAAGACTAAAACGTCAATCTAAAAATGACACCATCATCCAGAGGGAGGTAAGCACCACAGTAAACAATCTTAAATGTGGACTTGTAACTTTTCTGAGAGACCTAAGTCCAAGCTTCGGAATCAGAACAGGCAGTTTTCAGTTGCAATAAACAGACTACCTGAATACACCTATATGAATTTCCCAATCTACCAAGGCATGCTGAAATACTGTTTGCCAGAAAAGCATAGCATAGGCCATTCGGTCATCCTTGCAATCTTCCCAAAGCACATGTTTTTGCTAGAGAAAGCTGATTTGTTGGGTAGATCCAGATGTTGCAATAGCTCTGTCTTGTATTATCTCGTGATATCTATGTTAACTAAGCTAGCTTTCAAATCTTAATCCACAAATACTTGAAACATCAACCCTAGTTAACAATGAAAAAAAACCAAATATTGACTCTCATAGCCAAAACTATCAATCTTGATCCATCAGAAAACAAAATAGAAATCAATAAAATAAGAGAGGTCAAACGGTTAAAACCCAGCAGAAGATGAAGAAGAAAGTAAGTACCTGGCTTAGAGCACAATGAAAAACAAGAGTATCTTTGCCTTTGACATCTTGGATAAGATTGGAGATCTTATCAGTGAAAGTGCCACTGGCATAGTGCAAAGACCCAGCTATATGCCCATCATAACTCCTTTCATCATCCCTTAAATTAATAAATTCCCACAGCAACAAACAAACCCAGATTGAATATCTTCCCAAATAATCAGCCGAAACAAAAAAATCTACATAAAAACGTGGAAATTAACCCAAATGAAAAAAGAGAGGTAAAGAACTGAACCTGACATCTATGATGGCGATATTCGGAAGGCGTTTAAGGGGAAGGAGTTGAGAGCCGGTAACGTAGGAGATGGTTTGAGCCATTCGCTTTGCCAGAATCTTTGCTCGGTTTCTTTGCTCTCCTTTTTCTTGTCCGAACCGGAACAGAACCAAAGATTGGATTTTTCTTTTCTTTTCTTTTTTCTTTTTATTTCCTCTGAAGTGAAGAATCCGATCCTCTTCTTTAACTATGATTTGGTCGTTGGATTTACTAGGCTGTGTTTGCTTGACTTTTTTTCAGTAATTTATTCTATTTTATTTTTTATTTTCATATTTTTTGGTAATAGAAAATTAATATACAAAAATTTGAAAATATTTCATCCAATATTTTTTACTGGTTATTTAGTTGAAAATAATATTTTATCCTTGTGTAAGAATTTTATATATTCAATTATAAATTATAAATATTAAAAAAGTTAAATATGTTATTTACCAACAAAAAGTTAAATATTTTTAGATAAACTATTAAAATAGTCACTTTTCTCTACTTTAGGTTACATTTTAGTCACTTGTATTTGAAATGTTACGTTTTAGTTACTTACGTTAACATGTTGTAACATTTTAGTCACTGAGCCATTAATTATCGTTAATGAGCATGTTAAATCATCATTTCAAACAAAAATTTTAGGTTAAATTATACAATTGGTCTCCATATTTTTTGTTTTAAGCAATTTAATTTTTTTTAATGTTCTTTTAACTTTCTTTTTTTTCTTTATTTTTCATTTTTTTTGCTTCTCCCTCTGTTTCCCTCTATTCTTCATCTCTTTTAGCGTAGTTTTTTTTATATTTTTCATTTGTTAAAACTTTTGTATGTTTATGAAAAAATAAAAGTTGAAAGTTGAAACCAAAATAAAACTTGCTTCACATATTCTTATCCCATAATTATAAACTCTCATCGTCCATCCTCGCTTTAACAAACCAATTTAGATCTCTCAATGACCTAGTCCATAAGCTCGCCTCACTCAAATACCTCACCAATCGTGACTTACGATAGTTCACCCTCAACAAAGTTTTTCAAGCTCGTTCCCTTAACCTCCTAACCAACTCCACGACCACCTTATCTATCTTACCTACAACATTCTCGCACTCTCAAAACTATATTGTTTCACGAATTCTTCAAACAAGCTCTAAACTTTTAATGACTAAAACAACCACCATACGAAACTTACCCTCAACTTTACCCAAAACAGTTTGATTCTATGCTCCTTTTCTCTCTTCGGTTCATCCATACTCAACTTCCAATCAAGCTTGCTTAGGAATATCCAAGAAGGTTTGATCAATTTTATCGTATGCTTAATTTTTTTTGTCAAAAATAAAGGTAAATAAAAGGAATAATCTACACAATTCTGTAAAAGTTTATTTTGTTTGAATATAAAGAATTCAATTTATGATTAGATTTGATTAAGGGTATAATATTTTATATTGATTAGTTAGATCCAATTTTAGTTTCAAAATTAGGTTATATTCAAATTGATGTTTGATTAAGAATGATTGATATTTGGTTTTCGGTGAAATTTAATTTAGGAATCATGTGAAAGAAAAATGACTTGGTTTATTTTGTGAGTAAATATTATGTTTTTGTAGTGAAGAATATGAGAAGAGATAAAAATAAACGGGAAGAATAAAAGGAAACTAAAAAAAAAGAAAAGAAAAATTAAATTGTTAAAAAATAAAAGTATAGGGACTAATTTTAATAAATAAAAATATAAAAAATACATTAAAAGAAATGGAGAAGGGAGGAGAACAGAGGGGAAGGAGGAGAGAATGAAAAAAGAAGAAGTTCAAAGGACATAAAAGAAAATATTAAATTGCTCAAAACGAAAAAAATATAAGAACTAATTGTATAATTTAACCTAAAATTTTCATTTAAAATGATGATTTAACGTGTCACGTCAGCTTACTGTTATAACATTAACGGCAATTAACACCCAGTGACTAAAATATTACAACACGATAAATAAGTGACTAAAACGTAACATTTCAAATATAAATGACTAAAATGTAACATTAGACAAAAAAGTGACTATTTTGGGAATTTATCCAATATTTTTCCCATTAAATAAATACCTAAAATTGCACTCACCGACTGACTCAATGTTCAATTTTCTTCCTTCTAACATCTCCCTCCAAGAAAAACCTCTCCAATAAACGGGAAAAAGGGGGGAAAACCAATCTTTGTTTAGTCCTTCAACAGAATCCTAAATCTCAAATGCCAAACCCTAGTGACTACATTGCACTCGGTTCAGAATCTGAAGAAGAAACTGAACCAGAATTAGAAGAAGATTCCGAAGAAACCGAAGAAGAACAAGAACAAGAAGGGTTTATTTCGTTGATGGAGTCTCCCAGGGTTTTGGCCGAAAAAGAAAGCAAAAATGGAGAAGCTACGGTGTGTTCCAATGCCGGAGAGAGTGGGGAAATTTCTCAAGGGAACGAATGGAATCGTGGGGACATCGATGGGTTGTTTTGCCCTATCTGTATGGAAGCTTGGACTACAACCGGTGACCATCACGTCTGGTCCGTGCATTTTACAATTAGTCTTGGAATTCTAGGGATTTTAATTGAAATTAGTTTCGGTTATCCCTTGTTCGCGCCAAATTATGAGTTCCTCGGTTTATTATTAATATTTTATATAATTAAAGATAAAAAAAAATTAACTTTTTTGGATAGGAAATGATAACTGAACATGTAGTAAGCATTTAGCTTATGTATAATTGAAGATTTTATTGTTGTATGTCTTGTACTTTCTACTAATGTTAATGATGGGTTATTTATTTATTTTTAATGTGAAATTTTGGCTCACTAGATATGCTTATCAATCGTCCAACTGCTTGGCTGTAGTTGTCTTCCTTGTGGGCATATATTTGGTTTTTCATGCATCCGAAAATGGCTACAACAACGTGGAACTACAAAAAAGGTTGATTTCATAATCAAACCATGTTATAGTTTCCAATTCTCTATGGCTGGTCGTATATGTATCTGACTTTCTTGTTTATGTCATCTTGCTTTCTTAAGTGTCCTCAATGTAACAGGAAATGTACATTAAAAGATGTAAGAAAATTGTTTGCTTCACGGGTTGTTGCTATTGATGGAGAATCGCAAAAGGTCATGCTAAAATTCCAGAGAATTGATAAAGTTTATGAACAAATATTGAAGAAGTGTAATGTTAACGATGTATCCTTATTTTATGCAGAGAATTCAATCTCTTGAATCTAGGTGCATCTGTCTTGACAAGAAGGTAAGACTTCTTAGTGGAAAAAGAAGAAAGAAAAATGCCTTCAACTTGGTATTGTTTTGTAATAATCAGCTTGTGAATCTTTCTGATATTCTGAAAAATGAAAAAAAAAAATTGTAGAATGCAGTTCTAATTAAAAAAGAAGCTGAATGGAAAAAGAAAGAAGCTGAATGGAAAAAGAGAGAAGCTTTGTTGCAACGAGAACTTCACCAGCTTAAAGAGGTATGCTGATCGTAAATGTTTTTGTTTTTTGTTGTTTCTTTATATGGTTTCTTAAAACTACCATGTACTATTGAATTTGTTTATTAAGTACTTTTTCACTGTGTACAATGAATGTTAGTTGTCCCTGTTAAATATTTGATGAGCGTCTTAGTTGTTGCAGTTTTATTACTTAATTTGTTGCTTGTTGAGTTTTCCACTTCTCCGGACTTTTTTTTGCGCCCTGTGTTTATGCAGTAGTGTTAGGTGCTTAAGTTTGAGCTTGCCTCATTTGTCTTGAAAGGAATGCAATCTCACATTTGCAGCATCTAGTGCAATCAGTTATATGTATGTTTGTTATGGCAACCAATGTTGTGTGTGGTTCAGAGTTTGAGGAAATAATATTTGGTGTAGTATAGATTTTGAGATCTCTAAACTTATTAAGTAATTGATTTTCAGATCTTGTTCTCCAATTAGAGATAAAAGTTTGGAAGGCCTGAACTATTTTTGGGTGCTTGATACATTTAAATTACACTCTCTGCAGGTTGTCCTGTTTCTTAAAATAATAATAACAGTATATTGTTATTTTAACTTTTTGACTTTGCAGAAAACAATTTATTTGGATCACTTGTTAGATGTGAAGCCTAGGACATTGGGACATCCACCTTCAATGGGAGGCTATTGTGTTCCATCTCTTGGTAATCCTTTTTCTGCCATTCCTTTGAGGAAGAGATGTATTCTCATAGGGTTAATGATCTTTATCTTCTAGTCCTTAACAATGAGATTATTAAATCATCTTCAGTAGAAACTTCTATGCATGATATATGAGGATTGGTGCTTTTTCCATTTTCTTAAAGGCTAGCATCTTTGGTTTTTTCTTTTCATTATTTCTGGTACAGTGTTCACTTACTCATTTTGTTGTGCCAAAACCTAGGCTCAGAGTTCAATGGGCAAGGACCTTTCATATTGCAGGTATTACTCTTTCCCTTTTTTGCATTCCTGTTTCTCTTGACAACTCACTTAAATGTGTGTGGCATTAGCTTATGTATGAAATGCCAATTGAAGTTCTCTTGAAGTTACAAACAGTTTATTTTCATGGTTATGTGTGAACTTCATTGCATTTAGCATTACTTGGATGTTGCCCTTTCTGAATTTTCTGTGCTGTCCTCAAAAGTTCTCAAAATAAATTTATTTCATTTGACTTGTTTCTATCTATAATTTGCAACATCTATTTCACACTCACTTTTTTAAGGACTTAAATATTAGAAACATTTATCTGAATAAGATGGTGTTGGAAATAAAAATATAAAGTCTGCTTTGTCTCTTAAAATGTTTCATTATAACCTCGTTTGTTGTGTGGTTATAACATGGACTCTTTTTCATGATATTTAACATCTTGCTTTTTGCACAGTTGACTGTAACTTACTGAAGCAATTTCTTTCTTCTCATGTTAAATATACCTTCATTGTTTTGATCTTGCAGAAGGAGCTTGGGGTGGATGGTGCACGGCTATTTGATATAGATGCTTCAAGCAAAATTATATTAATGACACGGAGGTTGCAAGGGTTGGGCGGTATGCATGTCCTTACCAAAGTAAAGTTTCTGAGCTTCAACATGAAATGTGACTATTATCATGACCTGCAGTTTCTGCAAATAATACTCTTATAGAATTTCTAAACATGGGTTTGCAGATGAGCTTGGTAGCTCCATATACAAGACAAGACATTTCATTGCCGACTGGCTCTAAAGCTGTAAGGGATCTGCACATTTGTCCCTCTGATGGTAGCTTGTCACTTTTTGCTTCCTTAGGAAAGAAATTATCAGTTCTCAGGTAGCACCATTCTCAGATTGAATATTCATCTGACTTGTTCCTAGTATTTCTCTTAATTGATTTGATCCTTCATGTTGTTGCAGCACAAAGATTAACAATTTTATCCTTGCCTATGATCTACCGGTAAAATTTCCTGTCAGCTATAACTTCATTTACTTATTAGGTTGAGAATTCTTGTAATTCTTTTATATCCTTCCCACTAATGGAGATTCTTTGTGGTACTGACATTCGACTTTCAGGCTCCTGCTTGGTCATGTTCGTGGGATCTCAACGTTTCCCATCAAATATATGCTGGACTTCAGGTTTCAACAATGAGCTTGGTTTCTTCTCCAGATAAATCTGGGTCATTGAACTAATCTTTAAAAGTTTTATGCAGAATGGTTCGCTTGTGGTGTTTGACATGCGCCAAACTGCAAGGCCTTTGGAATTTGTTAATGGGCTGACAAGCAACCCAGTTCATACCATATATTCTTTACATAATTCAACCCTTCCTTCAGGTGTTACAGCCGTTTTGTCAGCATCATCCGCTGGCATTTTTCAGTGGAACTTTGTTGGATCTGAGGAAAGGTAAGTTTTTATCATTTAATAAGAAATGTAGCTTATGCTTCTTGTGTGAATTATCTGAACCTTACCGAAGTGTTAGTTCCTTGTGGTTAACAATGTTTAGGGCCCAAGCATAGATGACTTCTGTTAGTTGATTACTCTAAGTTATAGGCTGTCTAAGAAACTTTTGTTCAACTCTTTTGAAGGCGACCTGTTGTTTTGGAGACTGGCAATCAAGGAGCGTGTATATCTCTTGCTTATTGTCCTAGCAGTGATGACATAATTGCTTCATTTCGCCCAAGAATTGACAATTCTAATGAAATGGCATTTTCTCAACACTTACTGACTCCTGCAATTGGGCAAGGGGTTCAGGGTTCCCATGTTCATTTGAAGAGATTCGGAAGCAACTGCTATCAGAAGTTGGCTGTTACATGTGCCAATGTCAATGATGTTCGGTTACCAAGATCTGCAGTTATGAACATAGAGAGTCATGGGTGTTTGTTTGCATCAGGGGATGAACTTACGGGTGAACTGGTCTTGCAAGAGTTGCCATCTTTTACTGTTATTCAGCATCTTAAATTGCGAAAGCAGCCTATTTATGATGTAAAGTATGTGCATGATGTGGATGGAGGTTTGCTAGGTTGTTTATGTGATGATATATTGCAACTTTACGGTAATCATGCTCTAAAATAGATTTGGATGGCAACTGGGAATCTGTCGGAAAGAATTCCATTGATAAGGATGAAGATCGTGAAATATATATATCTACCTAAGTTGAAAGCCATCTGATGGTTAAGAGTTTTTGCAATGATTTTTGTTGATATTATACACCTGTCTTGAACATGATTGCAGGTTTCTGATTGTCCCCAGAGGCGATCGTCCCAATAGTAATAGGGTTTTAATCTCAGTTTTTTAGTAGCTTTTTATTTTATTATTTATAATTCTTTTCCCCATTTAGCAAGGGGGAGCATTCTTTTTTGTCAGCTCCACTTGCTGCTTATATTGTATCATAGTTACTGGTTTGCAAACTACTTAGATGATTTAGTTAATTGTATCCCACCTAAGAGTTGCATAATCTTGTTACATATGTACACGTGTGTGTGTCTTTGAATATTGACAATGGAAAGTGTTGGTGTCATCTATAGATGTTATATCCTTGGGAGTAGAATCAGAAAACTTAATACGGAGTGAATGGGGTAATTTTGAAATTCCGGCATATGATCATCCTGAGTCTGATGCAAAATGATACACTACTTTTGAACGATTCTTGGGAGGCAATCATCATTGATCCTTACAAGCTAGAGCTTGAAAAGAAAAAGAAAAAAAGGAATCATAATGAAATAAAATTATTACGAAATGCCAAAAGAAGAAAGGCCCAGACCAAAAGTAGATTTGGACTATTGCTTGATTGCATATTTTTGGATTTTGAAAAAGGAACATTGTGGCCATTTTCATTCCCAACAGTAGTATGTTGTAAAGCTCCTCCCCAACAACCCCATTCCTTTTCATTCTTCCATTTAGCAATTGTTTGAATTATTGTTGCCCAAAGCATCTCTAATTTCATTCACTATGTCGGCATTATTGTCATAATCTACGTACTGAATTCATATTATCTTTTTTTCAATAATAATCGTTCCATCAGCTGCTGCTATTATTCAAGTGTTAGTGTCACGCCTGTTTAAGATTCTTTGCTAGGTTGCTAGTCACCTTTCTTGATTAGAAAGTGAGTTGAAAATTTTATTGAACCAAATGCTCAAAACCCACCATTACAACCCTTGAAACAAAGATTTACTAGATTTAAAAAGTTTCAGAAAGAAGAAACAAAGAATGATAACAGTTATCCACAACCATAATCCTTACTGGTATTAAAGCTGCTCCAATAATAACAAGGCAAGCAATGAGACAATTGCTTTTGGGAGTTGCAGTTAAGCAGGAACAAACTCTGGAGCGCACACTACTTTCCCAATCCAATGAAATGAATAAGTAGAGAAAACAAATACTCAGGTCAAAGAACTAAAAGAGCTTGGGGTTGGGTATCACTTGTCACTCTTAACTTTTTATCATGTGCACCTGCATTATTACTACTTGTATGTTTTCTGCTGGGAAATTTTTTTTTCCCTTTAATCAACTTCTTGGATACCACATGGCTCATTGAGTGATTCTTGGGGTGGGCGCCTTATGAATGATCCTCATCCATTTTCCGTCAATTATATAAATGATCACCTATTTATTATTAGCGTGTTGATGTTTTAGTCATTTAGGATTAAAATATCTATTTTAATCACTAATCCTACCAAAATTTAATATTTTATCACTCATCACAAAATAATAAATTTAGTCCTTTAATGTTTATTGGTTCTATTAATTTGGTCCTAATTCTAAATAATTTAACAAATTTAACCCTCAACATTACACATTATATCAATTTAGCCTTGGTTCTTAAAAGTTGAAAATTCATAATTCAAAATTAAAACTTAAAAAAGCTGTAAAATATAAAATAAATTAAAAGCTCATTTTCGATGAAAATACATTCAAAATTATAAAAATATATTTATAAATAAATATATATTTTTCTCATTTTATAACATGACTTTTATTTATTAAAATAATAATTTTATAAATAAAACAATTTAAAGAAAAAATTATGAAAAAGGTTTAAGTAGATTCAACTATTCCCTTTTTTTCAACATTAATAACCACAAACTACAGCCTAAAGTCAAAAAGTATAAGAATTTATGATTTTAGGGTGTTGCTTAGAACAAGTTTGTTGCATTTGAGGTTGTGCTTGAAGGTGGACATGATTGGGGTTGTATAGGTGAGGTTGAGGTCTTGGAGACCCAATAGATGGAAGGTCATGACGATAACTCCACAATTGATTCTTAGTTTGATGGCATGATGACTGAGGATATGGAAATTGAGGAATTCGGTTTAACGGTTATTGGTGTCATTGGTTATGGAGAAGGTAGTGCCTAGCACTTGACAAGTTGGCCAAAACTAAGGAGCAAGACCAAACTTATAATAAATAAATTATTAATTATAAAATAAAACTAAAAAAGAAAAGGAAAACTTGAATCCAATTTAAGTTTTGTTTGAGAGTTTTAAAAGAAATTATTTTATTTATAAAATTATTATTTTAATAAATAAATTTCATGTAAGGAAAAGAGAAAAAGGTATTAATTTATTTATAAATTATAATTTTGTATGAGAATTTTACAACTTTGTATGTATTTTATAAAATCTTATGTATTTTTATCGAAAATGACCATTAAAATCATTTTTAATTTTTTTTTAATTTTAGGATTTTAAGAAGTAAGACTAAATTGACATAATGTGTAAAGTTGAGAATTACATTTGTTGCTTTTTTAGAATTAAGACAAAATCGATAGAATCTATAAACATTGGAGGGTTGAATTTGTTATTATGCCAATAAAAATGGCTACATTAGCACTCCTTTAGTGATTTAAGGAAAAACTGACCAGAATATTAATTTTCAATTATATTAGTGACTAAAATAGAAAATTGTAAATTTAGGAGACCAAAATAGAAACGCACTAATAGTTGGATGACTATGTATATAGTTTACCCAAGTTCTTTTTAACCCACTTCATTGCTAAACGTTATCAAACATTTCCAGTTTAATTTCTAACGTTATCAGATGTTCTCGTTTAATCCTTTAGATGTTAAAAAAATTTTGATTGGCAATCTAACCAATCATTATTTGTCATGTGTTATACGCAAATGTTGCAATGGCATCATCATCCCAAAAACTTAAAACCATTTAAAAATATTTTTTAAATACAAAATATAAAAGTTATATAAATTTAAAATTTTAAAAATATGTTAGAAATTTTTTAAAAAATTGTACAGAAATAATATAAACTATAAAAAATATATAGAAGTTGTAAAAAACAGTAAAATTTCTTGAAATTTTTAAAAATAATAAAAGTTATTGTTTATTGGAATAAAGTATACTTTCTCTAATCATAATATTAAAGATATTATATAAATTTGTATTTAATTAAAAATACAACCAACTTTTATAAAATTACATTTTAAAAATATTTTAATAAAAATAATTATTTTTATATAATATTTTAATATTTTAAAATACATCAAATTTTAATACATGTTACTAGCAACATATTAATTTGTCTCGATTCCCAATTTAATGTCTAGAGTAAGCTTCATTCATTTATTATTGTACACATGCTCTCTTTGTTTTGTATCAAAGTTTTAATCAAACACTAGACAATAGAGGTGGACATAGGGAGAATGATGTCAATTTTAGAAGATATTTGATTTGTAATTGTGATAATAAAAAACTGGATTAAAATATTTTAAGGCAACTGATGAGTATGTTAATATCTAGATATTCACTTCTCATTTAAAATATTTTTTTTGCAAATTTAAATTATGAGTCAAGAGACAAATCAAGACAGTAAAAAATATTATTTAAATTGAATAGTATTATTTTTTATTATTTAAATAATTTGAAAATTTTTTATCTAAATTTATCACTTAGGAAGATCTCTCAATTATAAAACAATTATCCTAGTTGATATCATTTCAAAAGACAATAATTTCAAGTTCAAGTTTTAGTAAATATGATTTATAAAATTTTAAAAATATTAGATTTTTAAATTTTTAGTAATTTTCTATATTTTGTTTTTAATATTTTATCAATTTTAAGTTTTTCTTTTTTTTCAAATGGCATGGTGGCAATTGTTGATTGATAATATATGATTGGGTTGAATATTACAACCATTAGACTTTAATGTTGAAAAGACTGAACTGTATATGTATAATATCGCTAGGGTTTGAAGTGAGAAAGAAAATTTAGAGCTAAAGCCAGAAAAACAATATACTTTATAAATTGATGTCTACATTAAGCCAATTTTTATATTAAAAGAATGAAAATGACAAAAAAAAAAAAGGAAAAATAAAATAAAATAGATAACTTGGGCTTTTATTAAGAAATGATTAATGAAACTACACACTGAAACTCCCATGACACCATATCTGCATCACCCCATTCTCCAATTTCGTTGATTCTTCCCCCTCCCTTTGTATTATTTTTCCTATCTGATATACACCAAGAGAGCAACCACCAAAAAAAAAAAAAAAAATAGTAAATTTTCGTCTTTTCCTCTTCCGGAGACTTCCATCGGTATTGGTGGAAGGTGGGATCCATTTCAAAGACACCCAGAAAACAAGTGGACAGATAGTAAAAATTTTTCACATGGAGAAGTAAAAATAAATTTTCGATTGAACCGTTATTAAGTTCATTCACTTGCTCCAACACTCTGGGGTCAAGGCATGGTTCCTTTTGGGGTCCTTGCAATAGTTATACACCATTTGGTATCTTTGTACCCATCTCATTGCTCTACGTTGCTGCCTTGTTAGCCCGCCGGACCGGAAAGGCGAGGCAGAGACTGGGCGGCACCAAGCTGGCGCATAGGCAGTGCAACCCCCTGCTTTGAAGTTGGTGTACTTTGCAACAAATGGTTGGTATCTGTAATCAGCTTTGTATTTCCCATCTTCAGTAGCCCATGATGAGGCATCCCATATTGAACCATACACCCACATTGGCCTTAGAGGAAATGTTGCAGCACTCTTCCTTGGATACCTCCTTATAGGCACATCATCTACTAAGAATCTGATATAAATTATCAGATAAATCAATAAATGGAATAAATTCGAATGGTCATTTTGAGAAAAGCAAATCACCAAAATGTTCACTTTTCAAGTTTTAAATTATTAAATCTGAAAAAGGCAACAATACTTTACAACAAATGGGGACAATCCACATCCTCCCCACCATCAATTCTCACGATATTTTTTTTAGTTATCCTATTATTAGACATTATAATATGGCTGACAATCCTTATTTTTAATATTAATTCAGGGAGTTTATAAGATCTACTTTCCATAACCAATATTATCAGCATTGATTGATTTTCTGTATATACTTACATGATCTCCCTAGGGCTCAAAAGAATGGCATAGTGGTGAAAGTCCTTAGTTGGATCAAACCAAAGATGGAACTTCATTTCCCTTCCAATGATTTTGCCATCCCCACTCCCTCTGATATACACATTGGTTTGTAAAGTGTAAGGCTTCCCAAATGTAGTTCCAAGGAACTCTATATCCACTTCATCATGGAATCCTGGATGAGCTTCATTGTTTGATAGCTGCCATTTTTAATGATCATTTCTTTGATTTCCAATTTAGAAAACAGTGCATTAAGAAAGAATTGAAGTTAGAAATTATGGTTTCGTTCAATTTCTTACATAGAAAGCTGTTATGACTCCTGCAGTGTACCCAGGTTGGACTTTAATAGAGGCTCCAAAGTAACCAGAACGAAATGGCTTCACTGACTTGAATCCACTTCCTGAAAACCAAATTCAAAGCAATCACATAAGGAACAAAAATAAAGATGAGATTGATTAATATAAGGTAATATAACAAAGTAAAGACCTGAAGTTCTATCAAGCCAGATTGTTAATGCATGTTGATCTAGACTTTGATGACCAGGACCCCAAAGATTTCTAAACCCACTGTAAAAGCTCATAGGCCTAAATTTAGAGCTAGGCCAGTAACCAGGAGAAGGTGGCCACCCAGCATTGGCTGAAGGAAACAAGAGAATGAGAAGAAAGGAGAGGAAGATAGCCATAGTGAAGTGAAGTGAAGTGAAGAGGGAAAGCCAAGATGAAAACAATAAGTTGCTGGGGAAAAGTGGAATGATTGGGAGTGTATAAACGCTGGCGGGGGGTGTTGATCTGTGACTTGTGAGAGAGAGAAAGCAACGGGACAAGGTGTAAATGAAGGAAGAGTATGGCATCGGCAGTACAGTTTGATTAATTATTAACCTCCCCCCCCCCACCAAAAAAAAAAAAACAGAAAAAGAAGCAAGAAGATAGCGGGTCCCCATTGGGGCAGGAAGGAAGGTAATGAAAGGGTTAACAGTAAAATAGGCTTAAAGCTAAACAGATTTCTCATACGCAGTAGGGATAAAAGTAATCTAATCTTATATGGACAAGCACTGAAACCAACATAAGAATTCCTGATTGGGATAAAATAAATGCGTAGTTGAAGAAATTAAAGTCCCTTCGTAACAATTACAAAGTACATACAAACTAATTTCCATCCCATTCTTTGTTTGCTTGGCTTTACATGGGTGGAAATAAGCTAAGAAAAGAAGATGACATGAAGAACGGGCTAGATGGGGGTATCTCTTAAATGTGCTTTTTTTCCCCTGTTTCCAACAGGATCTCACTTCTACTATTAGTCCCTCTCTCTCTCTTTTTTTTTTTTTTCTCATTGAAAGCTGCATGTATCTCTGTCTCCTCATTGTTATATAAACTCAAATGGCTTGTGTGTGTGTGTGTGTGTGTGTGTGTGTGTTTTAACCATTCCTTAGCTGAAGAAGGTTTTCAGTGTGGGTCACCTTCTGATTTGGAGTAAAATATGTGAGCCAAAATGTGTGAGTGAATGGTGCTTCTGTTCAAGCGTCTGAAAACTGATTAAATGTAAGTGGGTCATCAGCTATCTTATCTGGGGCCCTGTGTTAGATTTTGATTAAACATATTACTGATTGATCATTCAGATGCTATTATTTCTGAAAATTTCTGGTTGGTTTCTTCAAATAAGCATTTACTTAATAATATCAGTAAGTTTATTACAATGAAATAGACAGATAAAATCAGATCCATCCTTTCTTCTAGACATGTCTTTTTCCTGCAATTCCTCATGTTATTATATATTTATGCCATTGAAAAATTCAGCAACCGACTATACTGATTCATAATGGCGCTGTTTTCTGATACTCCTATAATGTCTTTTTTTTCCTTTTCATTTTTTGTGTTATTCAATATTTGATGAAGAAAGACCGAAAGAATCTTGAACTTTTTCTCTTTCCATTTTTATGACAATAAGTAATTAAATTGGATGTGTAAAATCAGGATCTCAAGTACATTGTTGTACCCAGACACCATAAACATGCACACTAGTCATTTTGTATGTAGGTAAATACAGGGAAATGCAACTTATTCTAGCTATCTACTAGGTACAAGATGTTAAGAAAGTAAACAATTTTGGAGTTTGGGTTGAGTTTAGGTTAATTAGGTGTTTTTTTCTGCATTTTATTAAAGATATAACTAGGTTAGTAGAAAAAATAGTTTAATGACAAATTTAGCCATTAGTATTTACATGATTTGTCAAAGTGACCCTAATTGTATTTTTTAGTCTTTTTTGTCATCAACCTTTTTTTTTTCAACCTACTTTTCTTAACATATTTAATGAAAGTACCATTAAAAAAAATTAACGGGATGATGTGGAATCTCATATATAAAATATTTTTAATGAGATATAATTTATTACTTAGATAGCTCAATAAGATAAACATGTGAAAAATAATAAAATAAATAGTACATTAAATTAAAAATAACTCTTAATTTAAATAAAATAAATGTAATTATCTAAAAAATTAACTCAAGAGACAAACATATGAAAAATTGAAACCTTTTGAAAGAAAAGAAAATTTAAAACCTTAAATTTATTCATTAAATCTGTTAGAAAAAATAAATTGGAAAAAGGAAAAAACAAAGGTTGATGGCCAAAAAGGCTCAAAAATACAATTAGGATCATTTTGATAAAACATACAAATGTTAGTGGCTGAATTTATCATTAAGCCTTAAAAAATTTTGAATTTTGATTTCTTTGAATAATTCAAGTAGTTTTTAAAGATTTTGAAATTAGATCATTTTAGATCAATTTCTTTTATTAAATAAAAGGAGAACCCTTGACTGATTGTATTTTGTAAAAAATAAAATAAACAAATTACCCCAGTAATTTTTAAATTGTATCTAGATTAATTTTTATGGATTTTAGTTACAGGATAATATGTAAGTTTTATTAACAAACATTATTATAACCACACATTTATATTTATTTATTTATTTGCAAATCCGTGCATTACATGGTCTAATTTAATGTTACAAATAAATAAATATTATATATAATTTATTTTGAGTAAACTACACAAATAATCATTCCACTATAAAAATAATTTCATTTTACGCATCTAGAATAAAAGGTTTACAATTTAAGCACTCACGTTATATGGTTCGGTCATTTTAGTAACTCTCGTTAAAATTACAAATAGCAAGCCGTTGTGAAAGTTAAAATTTGATATAATAACAAATTTAGTCCTCAACTTCTAATATTATATTGATTTAGTTATAATTTAAAAAATTAATCCTCAAAATTTATAAACATTCACAATTTTATCCTAATTTTAAAATCTCCACCCATCCCTCCCCCTCCGCTATTTCCCCTTTTCATGAATAAACTCAAGGCTGAGGGGCATCCTCTGAAATTTACAAAAGCAATTTAACAAGGCATTATAACATTAGGCTTACATGCTATGTTCTGTATCCAATAATGGCCTACCTTTTCATATCCATCAATTAAGGATAATATCTAGTAATAAGCTAATCTATTTCGTTTATCCAAAAAAAAAAAAAAACCATACTTGCAAAGTGTCCAATTCGCTTTCTTTGCACATATTATCTATGACTCTATACAACCAGGTGATACCACCCTTTGTCTCGACAAAATGATTTTCTTAGAGGATACCAGTAAAATTAAAGTGAATTCTGTCATAAAACAAAATAATGCATAAATATAGAATAAGATTCATTTGTATGCCAAAATCCTTTCTGGGTTATCGTAGAGCGTAAAAAGAAAAAGAAAAGGAGAGAACCACTGAAAGAAGAAAAGAAAAAAAGAATTCTAATGCTAATTGATAGCAAAGACGGATGCCCATGATACAAGCTTTACCGCCATATTGTTTGTACAATCAAAATCCAATTTACGTGTAAATGGGTAATGATCTCGTTTGGGGACACCAGAAGCGCCTAAATTCCATTACCCATAGCGTTCGATGCCCCGTCGAGTTCGGTTTCCAAGGACGACTTTCACGTGGTATCTTTTGATGGTTACTCACGCATTAGGTCTTCATTAGGAAATCAAAGTCCAGAGGCTCATAATCGCCAGAGCTCTACTAGCAGAAAATCGCTGCACTTCCTTTTATCGCTGGTTTACATAAACTATGTCAAACAAAATGGTACTACTTTATTTTATCGAAGTCTTCTAACATTCCTCGTCCCACACGCTGGGTTGTGTTTTTAAGAAACGAAATATGGGATCACATTTCGGTCGGTTGAAATGAACAAAGCAATGTAATTTAATCTTCCTAAGAAAGAACTTCTTTTTTAGGAGGCAATTCTTGTATAGCCTTGACTTTGTCCGGTCAACCTCAATCCCCTTTTCACCGACTATAAATCCTAACGACACGGCTCCAAAGGTACACTTGTTAAGCTTCTGTCAACCTCAAAAATAATTTTCTTAAGACTTGGATATGCTCTTTTCCGTAGATTTAGCAATCATATTGTCAACGTAAATCCTCAATTTCCTTGTGCATCATGTCATGGAAAGGGTCACCATCTCGATATGTTGCTCCGCATTCTCCAACCCAAATGGCATTACCTTATAGCAAAAGGTCCCCACATGGTTATGAATGTGGTTTTATTCATGTCCTTTATCTGGTTGTATCACGAGAAGCCATCCATGAAAAAGAGAATTCACTATGCTTCAAAAACTTTAAGAATTCCTAACCTTCCTCCTTCACCTGGCTCGTTTATATGTGCCTCTTGCTTGGTCCCTTTTTCTTTCTTTTGTTCCCCGTCAAGTTTTCCCTCCTGGGTGCTCCGTCTTTGTGTTTGACAAGTCGTGGCTTTCCACTTCTTGTGTGAGCCTTCCTCTTGGTTTTCTTCTGTAGTGTTGGCGAACCTCCATTCTCGTGGATCGTCATATTGCGATTATAGTTCTGAGGCGTTCTTGTCATCCTTATATGGAAAGGTTGAGGTTTTGGATCACGATTTTAGGATATGTGGCTCTCTTATGTGGATCGGACCCCCTTTTCGTGAGTCGTCACGTTATAAATTATAACAAGAGTCTTTTGGTTGTCTTGGGATGAAAAAGTCTAATGCTGATTAGGTAGTGGGTGCCCTGCTGCAGGTGTCATCGACTTCTATAACTCCCATACGGATCAGTCTTACTAGTTTCTTAAAAGCGAGGCGATTGCTACATAGAATAATTCGGGGTCATAGTCCTTGGCTGGCTCACAGTAATAGGTTTTGAATAACCTTTACCTATGTTGTTTATATCACTCTCCCTCTTCTTCGAGACCGTCTTTCTAGTACTTTCTCCAGCCTCTATTTTACCGCTTCTGATTGTATTCTCGATCATTTCCCCAGCTGACAATATCGGAAAAACTTTTGTGGCACTTCAAGTATGTGATTAATGAAGGGAGCTTCAACAGTGACAAACAAGACATGGTTGTCTCCTTTTCTAAGAGCGGTGGCTGAACTTACGGCTACTTCCCTTCATCCGGCGGGCATCTTGCTGAAACTTTCGTTTGGCTTTTTTCTCCATATTTTGGAGCATGATTCGGTCGGAGCTATATCGACTCGTTACGCGTTCAGATTGTTTTTGAAGGCTGTGCTAGATCCTTCCATGACTTGATCTGGAGTACGATCGAGGCTGATTGTACCACTTGGTCATGGGCCGGCCAAACTATCACGGAAACAATGAAGCATCGTTGTTAACATATCCCGCCATCCTCCAAGGCGAACATCGTGATGCGCTTGAGAACAGCTGGTCCCATTGTATTTTTCAAAGTGCTGGGTCTTGAACTTTGGTGGAAGTATGAGAGTGCAGAACTAGGCTCAAGTCCTTAGCGTCCATCCATAGCGATGGTCGCAGCCTCTATTTCTTAAATTTTCTTCTAACCATTTAGCGATGCTGCGAGTTGTTTGGGAAGGTTCGCTTTTGCCTTATTCATTTCAAACCATTTCATCAAAGTCGGGGACTATAGGGTTAGCCGGACCTTCTCCGGATTTGAACCGATCGAGAAAATGCAGCGGCATTCATGGCTCAACACAACTTGTGGCACGATAACAAAAGGCGTCCTTTGGGACCTATTTACGGTGGTGCTTGGGTATTTAGCGGGGTAAATCCGGAGGTGGCAGGTCGTCATTATTCCACGAACTAGTAGCGGCGCCTTTTCCTCGTTCATTGGCTAATAGTTGCGCCGGTTGCTCATCATGTTGTTTGGGACTCTTGCATCCGTTCTATCATATCTTGCTTGAGTTTCATTATTTGCTCCTCGCATCATTCTGCATCTCCTTCTAAAATTACTCAAATCTTTGATCCATTTTCTTTGTCTTTACACGAGTCCCGTAGTGATGTCAGTTCCCATTTCTTTTTCTTCTCTCTTGTTTCTCTTTTGTTTCTCATTAATCTTAACCAATTAGGCCTTTTTATAAACTTTAATGCATGCAATATGATGTAATGATTAGAAGGTAAAACCCTTTACATAAAGTAGATTACAAATACGTTAGCCCTAAGACCTAAGGTTTTGATTTTTCCAAGCGGAGAGATTAGCTCTTCATCACGACCGGTGGTAGCCCATATCTCATGCCCACTATGTCACGACCTCGCCAAAGCACATGGGTGATCGGCTACTCTTAACTGGAATCGGATTGTAGTGCTTGTCTATTTTGACCTCAAGCGGGTAAAAGCGGTGTAGTGAGTACCATAGAACACCGCTTGGCTTCATCATCCCAATCGAGTCTAAATTTCTCTCAACTCCACGGAGCTCGTTCTGCGTGACATCGATATTGGTGAAGTTCCGTAGTTCGACACATACCACCCGACTAAGTTATCTCCTTTTCTATTTGGCATTGTTACGACCATATGCGGACGGCCGCATTGTCTTCTACTTTATCAAGGAATTGCTTTCCATAACCAGACTTCCCAACTCGTAAAAGCAGGCAGTGAATCGATGTCTCTTTAAAATATGAAATGATATGCACAAAAGAAAGAAACACAAAAGTTAGTACCATGGAATATAAAGTAAGTAAAATAAGCAAACCTATCCTGGTGACCACTAAGGTTTGCCATGGCTATTCTACCTAAGGTGGGCTCTTAGGGTTGCTATGCGCTACTTAGTTCTAAAGTTCGAGTACTGAACCAGCCAATTCCTCGATCCTCACCCATTATAGGCTCATACTGACCGAGTTCAGTCAGAATACATTTCCCTATGGCCATGTGAAGTGAAAACTTCACGGAGACATAGGTACAGATGTATAAGCGATCCATCAGCCCATCATGCGGTGAAAACCTCACGAAGGCATAGCTTCTCGCTCCCACTTAAGGGTGTGACCACAGCGGTCATGCAATGCAATGCCAAAATATTTACAAGGCTAATATTGAAGATGCGTTAAAAGAAGCATGATTTTTCAAAACCATTTTAAAAGGACAAAAATCAATCAATCTATGGCTTGACCCTCGCGTCCCCAGTGGAGTCGCCAAGGCAGTCATAACCTTTTTTGATAATGATGGCAATGCAATTGACTCGATTTTGAAAAAAGAAAAGGAAAGGAGTCGCCACCGATCTTTATTTGGTGTGATCGGATCACCTTCGTTTTAATAAAACATTTAATTTACTAAAATAAAGGCTTTTTGGTCCACGAAAGAAAGCGGGTTCGGAGGTCGATTACGTGCGAGGAAGGATTAGCACCCTCGACCGCCCAAAATTGGTACCAAGCCGATTGATTGATGTCCTATTTGTTGAAAACTTAAAAGGGATTCGAAATACAATGCTCTTTATTTTTGAAATTGGGAGGACGTTAAGGCTTTCTTATTTTCGAAGAGGTAAAGCATCACGTCCGATGAAGTTAGGGCACAATACTTTAAACTCACGGAACTAACTTTTGAAACTTGGTTTTATTTGAAGAGGATCTTCCATTTATTAGTCAAATGAGAAATCGAAACCCGATGAAGTTGAGGGCTCGTGAGATTTCAAATACGGAAGATTACCTCTTTTAGGAAAAGAAACTTATCTCGAAGTATCTAGATGTCGAGTCCATGTAAGTTAGAGCGCGCATTTCAAATTTTCGAGATTAAGCTTTTGTTTAGAAATGTATTTGTTTAAAAAGGATATTCAGTCAAGATTCATTTGTATGCCAAAATCCTTTCTGGGATTTTTCGATACTAACCGAATATATGAATAAATCTAATTTTTATAAATGAATGAGCTTGACACAAGAATTCTAGAAACAAACTTGTTTTAAACTAATAACAAATAAATAAATAATGAATAAAATAATATAAAACAATTCATAAATGGTGGAGAGATTTTAAGGTTAAATCAAACAAAAATCACAAAAAGGGATCGATTTGAAGCGCGAGGAACGGAGGGACCATGCGGCATAAATAATCCTTGCCGAGGCGAGGCTTACATGGCGGGGACCAAATTGGAAGCCAAATCAAATGCTCGGCAGCCACATTTTAAAAAATAAAATTTAATTGAAAATAATAAAGAGCGGAAGGACCAAGTGGGCAATTATACTATAAAACATGCGGAGATTGGGTCGACTGACAAGCAGCGTCGTTTGGGGCCATGTCGAACGTCGTTTGTGAACCTTATAAATTCAAATTTTCCTTTTTTTTCATTTATGCGATCTTTAAAAAAGAGGAGAGAGAGCGAATCCAGGAGGAGGAGGTCTCGGAGGAGAATCCAGGTCCTGCGTGTGGCAAAGTAAAGCAAGTACCTGGTGGCAGGAAAATTGAAATGGATGCGTTTTTTTTATATATATATTTGTTTTGTTTTTTTTACTAATTTATTTCTTTTTTATTTTGAAAACCGGAAGAAAATTTGCTCCTCGATTTTGCGGGAGAAGCAATCGCCCTGAGGTTCAAAGTTAGTCTCCTTCTCTTTTATTGTTCGTAAAATAAAATAAAATAAAAATAAAAATAAAAAATAAATATGAGATGAAAGGAAATAAAGCAGTTTTGCTATGAAAAAGCGGTAAAAAAAAAACCTTTTATTGCTTTTACTCTCGAATGATTTTTTGTGTTCTAAGTTTACATTTTTTTCTTTTTTGAAAAAAAAACTCCCTTACAATCATTTTTAGTGGCTTTATAGCCAAAGCTGAATATAAAGACAAATGCTTCTCCTTTGTTGTGTTGTTGCGTGCCCTCGTTTTTGTTTTGCAGGTGTTTCAAGCAGGAGGTGGTGGTGGACGAGCGCAGTGAGCGTGGGGGTGAAGTCGAAAGAAGCTAGGGTTTTTTTGTCTTTTTTGTTTTCTGATAGTTGGGTTGTTTTGGGCTTGTATTTTGGGTTTTTTTATTTTGTTAATGGGTTTATTTTGTAATTGGGTCATTTTTTATTTTTTGGGTTTGTTGTTTAATTGTTGGGCCCTGGGCAAATTCGGGCTGTCTACACTAATCAAAATCTTAGATTGGTGTAAAGCTCGTATGAAACAAAGTTACAATTCTCTAATCATTCTATTGGTCTTATGGAATGATGTTAATGTTGTTTTACTATTAGATTGGGTCCCAAATGGAACCTTATCACGTAGAGCGTAAAAAAGAAAAAGGAGAGAACAAAAATTAAAGTGCAAGCAATAAGAGGGTTATAGGATGGTGAAAAAAAAAAAGTGAGGGTAGGAGGAATTGAAAGAAGAAAAGAAAAAGGGGTAGAATTTTTTTAAAAAGAAGCAAATACTTGAAATTGCAGCTAAATAATTTTCGTCTCCAAAAGAAGCAGAGGTAGAGAGGGAGAGAGAGGGACACGGGGGGTTGGGGGGTTTAAAATTAGGATTCAATTGAGAATTTTATAAAATTTGAGGGTTAATTTTTAAAATTTATGATTAAATTGATATAATATGTAAAAGTTGAGGGTTAAATTTATTATTATACCGATTTTTTAATTGTTAGCTTTGCCGTTTCTTATTTTTTTAATTTGTTTTTATACCAATATTTTTAAAATTAATGTTCTTAATTAAAAATATATTGTTTTCAATTTTTTAATCTTTCTAATTAATAACTTTTTATTTATAAAATCAAATAATTATTGTCAAATATCATTATTTTTAGTAAATACAATTTTATATTTGTAATATTTATTTTTCAATCCATAAGTGTAATAGGCTCAATTTGCACGGGCCCAATTAACCAGTTTATTAAACAAGAATCAAAATTAAAAAACCAATAAATAAAGTCCAATAACAGTCCGTTTTTTACAAGCCCAATAATAATAGGCCCAATACCAGCCCAAATGTCTAACCCTAAGCCCACTAGCCCAAAACAAAATACAAAGACAGAAACCCTAGCCATCGTTTTTAACGCAAGAAGACCCATTACGTGTCGCGACACGTTCGGCCCTGCCCGCATGTATGGCCTCCGTACCCCTCCACGTCACCTCTGTACACTGCTGAGCCTCCATACCTGCAACGAAAGATAGACGAACAGCACAGCAAACAAAAAAAGAGAAAACTTTGTATTTTATTTTCTGATTTTCGACTATAAAACTAAATGAGAATCATTTGTATAGGGGTTCCTTTTTTACGTACCCACAATCGATAAAAAGAAATTCAAACAGATTTCAAAAACAAATTGAAAGTTTTTTTAGGCATAATATCGCATATTTATTTTCAATATAGCATAGCATATCGATTTTTTTTAAGAGAAAGGGATAAAACCGCTTACCTTGCTTAGGAGTCAAAAAGTTAAAAGCTTTCTCTTTGTCTCCCGTTTCTCCCTTTTCTTTCGTTTTTTTGTATTTACATCTTAAAAACGAGCCCAGGGAGGAAAAATAGCCAAAATGGCCTTTTTCGGTGAACTCCGGCCACAGTGGACGACAATCGCCGTTGGCTGCGGCGAGGCCACGGTGGCGATCTAGGGCCGGCTAAAGGGAAGTGAAGAGGAATTTGAGAGTGTTTAAAGTTTTTTTTTTTTAAATTGGGTAAAAATGAATTTTTTGTCAAATTTTTAATATTTATAGGGCGTGTTATACGACGTCGTTTTGAGCCTTATTCCTAGGCGCCAAAACGGCGCCGTTTCATGTAACTCGATTCGGATCCAACCCGCTCCAAGCAAGATCCGCTTTTTTGCAAGTTTTGGGCTATTTACCATTTTGGCCCTTTCGCATTTTATTTTTTTTAATTAAGTTTTCTTTTATTTTAATTTTACCCAGTAATTTTGCGTAGTTTTAATTTAGTCCTTATTTAAACTCTACGTTCAATAATTTGGGTTTAATCCCTTTTAATTTACGTGCATTGTACTTTAGTCCTTTTTCGATTTCTTTTTTAATTTATTACTTTTTAGCCCCCTCTAATTTTATTTCGACTTCAATATTATTATTTGCATAATAATTTGTCTAATTATTTTCTTTTTTGAAATCAATCGATTCATGATGAAAATGAACTAGTTAATAAGTTCGAATAAACAAACTCAAATAATTTGTTTTTCTTTTAAGTTCTAGGACATCCTATGATTTATATCATACTTTTGGAGAGAATTCTTTGTATTTTTGATCGATGTATCTAACTTATTGTAAATAGAAATTATTGTAATATGTAATAATAAATAATAATTGATATTTTCAAAAAATATTACTATAATTTAAAAGAATTCTTTTGTTAATATTAGATATTGCTTATTTTAGCTTGTTTAGATGTTATTTTTTGAATTATTTCTTATATTATTATTTATTTCATCTTTCTTTAATTATTAATGTTAGTATTTAAATGATATATGTCACATAATTTTCTCGTAATATTTCTTTTAGTATTTGTATCTTGTATTTTGTTGGTGTAATGGTTTTATTAATAGATCGTCGTCTTAAATAAAAACGTGTTTCGTTTAATTAATCCATTTTATTCAAAAGTTTCTCCAAATAAGGTAATATTTCGTGTTTGGAAATTCGAGAAATCGTGCCTATCGTGCTGGGTTTCAGTTTTCTGTTTGATCAAATAACCAAATATCCTTTTAAAATTTTGTCCATGTTTTCTTAAAAAAACAAGGCAATATTTCGTATTTAGAAATTCGAGAAATCATGCCTTATCGTGCTGGGTTTCGGTTTTCCGTTTGGCCAAATAACCAAATATCCTTTTAAAATTTTGTCCATGTTTTCTAAAAAACAAGACAATATTTTGTGTTTGAAATCCGAGAAATCGTACCCTACCGTGCTGGGCTTCGGTTTCTTTGTTTGTCCAAATAATTGAATATCCTTATAAAAATCTCAATGCATGAACTTTAGAAATCACGAGAGGATCTTGGCATCGAGGGTTTGAAACGTCATATCCTATCGTGCTGGATGTGATATTTTATTCCTTCGGAACAAGAGAATCTCAATATCCAATTCGAGTTATTATAAAAAATTTTAAATGGAATTGCATTTTAAAATCATTTCAAATTTTTGGCATTAGGACATTAAATAATAAATTAGGTACCAATTTTGGGAGCTACAGGGTGCTAACCCTTTCTCGTACGTAATCGACTCCCAAACCCGTTTTCTTGAGTTTTTGTAGACCAAAATATGTTTTAATAAATTAAAGTTTTATTAAAATGATCAATTTCAAGGTGATCCGATCACACCTCAAAATAGGGTCGGTGGCGACTCCATTTTCGTTTATAAAGTCGATCCCCGTTTTTCCAAACTAAAAAAATGGTTTCGACAATGAGTGTAGTTTTTAGTATTATATATTTTTGTATGTGTGTTTGAAATATTTCACATATAAACATAATGATATTTGAAATAATTAATTAAAATATTTTACATATAAAATTATTTAAAATATCATGGCCACAATGTAGATGAAAAACCATGATATTTGAAATATTTTACATATAAAAATAAAAATAATATTTGAAATAATTATATGATTTTATAATATTAGAAATCACCATACCCACAATATAGGTTGAAAAATAAATATTTGATATATAAATATTATTTATAAATAAAAATATATAAAAAATTAATTGATGTTTTTAAAATAAAATATATTTAACATAATGATAAATATCAATTTTATCAAAAAATATTTTTATTATATAATTTGCAATAATTATTTGATTTTATAAGTAAAAAGTTATTAATTAAAAAGAAGAATTAAAAATAAAAAACTTGAAAATAATATATTTATTAATTAAAAATAAAAAATTGAAACAATATGAAATAAAAAAATTACAAATGTGCTTAGAAGGAGAATTGAACACAGGACTCAAGAATAAAATCACTATTATTTAACCATATAATAAAAATAACTAATATATTATAAATAGTAATTAAAAATAAAAGCAAAACTTAAAACAATATGAAATAAAAATATAAATGTGAGCAGAAGAGGAATCAAACCTGAAATTGAAAGACAAACCACTAATATTTAACCATATAATCAAAGGAGTTAATGTGTCAAAAGAGTCAGAAAGCGCATCCTGTACCAGGCGTGTTTTCACTTTCTCTCTCCAAAATCGATTTATTTCCATAAATTACCTAGAAAGTGGCTCATTTCCCTAATTTTTTTTAGCAATTTTAACCATAATATTGTTCATATTAAATAATTTAAAGTAATTGTAAGATTTGAATGCATGAGTACTTTGTCGAAACCATCTTGTTGAAATAGACTTTTATTTTGACAATGAAAATAAGAGTCGCCACCAATCCTTTTTTTTATGAGGTGTGATCGGATCACCTCGTTATTTGATCGTTTTAACAAGATGTTTGATTCATCAAAGCAATGTTTTTCAGTCTACAAAAAATCCAAAAACGGGTTCAAGAGTCAGTTACACACGAGGAAGGATTAGTACCCTCGTGACGCCCAGAATTGGTACCTAATTGATTAATTCGTGTCTTAATATCGAAAGTTGAAAACTTAAAAATAATTTAAAAATACAACCCTATTTGTATTGATGTTAATTTTGCTTATAAATTGCTTGAAATAAACGGAAAGTATGCTAAAGGCCTTCTCGTCTCATGATAACAAAATGTCACGTCCCGTAAGTTAGAACACGACACTTCGAATCCTCGTGAATAAGTTTTCCCTTTCTTTTTAATTGAAATCTTATATATTTTAATTTTGAAAAGATATTCGGTTATTCAAATTCAACAAGAAAGATCAGAACCCCGTAAGTACGGAACATTGCCTTTTTTTGAAAATTTTGTTGATGTATTTGGGTAAAAATTAATGATATATGAATAAAATATTACATTGATGAATGATGACAACATAAATATACTAATAAGTGATTCCTAGTATACATAATGGCAATATTCATATGATGCATACCAATTTAATATCAATATTAACAATCAAAAAATAAAATAAATGACAAGATAAATAATAATAATAATAATAGTAATAATAATGAGAAAATATGCGCTTGAAATGATAATACCAACTTTAAAATATAATAAAGACAAATAAATAAATAAATAAATATAGAGGAAAATATTATATAAAATATTAAAAAGACCAAATTAAAATATAAATGAGAGTTGGGGTACGATTCGTAATAATGTACATAAATAATAATAATAATAATAATAATAATAATAATAATAATAATAATAATAATAGAGGATAAAATATAATAAATGGATAAATGCCTAAAAAACAAAATAATAAATAAATAAAAATGAAAAATAATAAATAAGCAGCTAAATAAATAAATTAAATTGAATGAAGGACTAAATTAAGAGACAAATAAAATTAAAGAGTCAAATTTAAAAAAAAACAAAATAAAAAACGAAAACAGGATTAAATCAAAATAATCCAGAAATACGGAAGGACCAGGGCCATAAATAACCCATAAAATGAAAACATGGATTTCCCTAGAGTGGGTCGGGTCGGATTCTGGTCATTGGGGCAACTAATACGGCGCCGTTTTGAGTGTCGCTTCTTTAAAATGGTCTAGGGACTAAAATGAAAACGAAATAAAATTAACTGGTCAAATTTTAAAAGGAAAAAAAGACCGCATTGAAATCCACTTAAAAAGCGAAAGGACTAGGGCATAAATAACCCATAAAATGAAAACACACGGATCCTAGGATCAGGTCGGGTCGATGCGCGGGTTAGCTCCCTAAACGACGCCGTTTTGGCGTTAAGGTGCCTAAGTGAAATGGCACCGTTTCACTACCGCTATTTAGAGCAAAAAATTTAAAAAATTCATTCTTAACCTGTTTTTAAAAAAAAATAAAAGGGCTCTCTCTCTTTTCTCTGTAGTCAGCCCTGTCCGGCTTTGGCTCCGGCCATTGGCCGCCTGTAGTGGAACGGACCTGAATTTAAGAAATTCAACAGAGAAAAGAAGAGGAGAGTCGAGGAAGAAGAAAAGAAGAGAAAACATAATTTTCAATTCAAAAAGTTCATAACCGTTTTCTCGTGTACCCTTATAAGAGCCCACAACTACTAACAAATATAACAAAGTTAAACGCATTGTTTAACACTAACATACTAAAACGCACTTATACATAAGAAGCAACTAAACGCAATCAAGGCGCGTCGTTTTTATTATGCATGGAACCCCACGTGCATTGCAACGAAACTGGTACGTAAAAAATACCTTGGTCCTAAAAAGGATCTTTGTCCTCAAGGATCAAAAGTAGGAACACGTCGACGCAAAGAATCCAAGTTCTCCCAAGTAGAATCTTTAAGAAAGGTATCTGCCCATTCCATCAAGACTTTCACAGCAGTGTGATTACCTTGCTTGACCATACGACGATCGACTATACGAACTGGAGTTTTAAGAATAGTTCCATCCGATCCCATCCGGTAATGTAGAAGCTTGCACAGTCGACCCAACATGTTCCTTCAATTGCAAGACAAGAAAGGTAGGATGAATTCGAGTTGAAGAAGGTAACTGCAATTTGTAGGCAATAGCTCCAATATGAGCTTCAATTGGGAACGGACCAAAGTATCGTGGAGACAGTTTCTGATTCTTGAAGTGTCAAAGAGAATGTTGGCGATATGGTTGGAGTTTGAGGTAAACCAAATCGCCTACCTAAAACGAGCGCTCGGAACGACGACGATCAGCCATTTGTTTCATACGATCTTGTGCCTGGGAAAGATGAAATTTCAAAATTGACGCATCACCTCACGTTGCTTAAGGGAACGATCAACAGATGCTACGGAGGAAGCACCAGTGAGATAAGGAAAATACAAAGGAGGTTCCTGGCCGTAAAGGGCTTCATAAGGGGTGCACCGAATGGAGGAGTGATAAGTAGAGTGATAAGTGGTATTATACCACCATTCAGCCAAAGGCAACCAAGAAAACCAAGCCGACGGTGTCTCGCCAGTCATACAACGCAAGTAAGTTTCCAAACACTTGTTTAAGATCTCAGTTTGGCCATCGGTTTGAGGGTGATAGGCGGTGGACATTTTCAGTTTGACCCCCAAATGCCAAAATAGATCCTGCCAAAAATTACTCAAGAAAATTTTATCCCGATCCAAACTATGGCTTCAGGAGCAACATGTAGCTTATAAATATGGGAAAGGAATTCTTAAGCGACCAGAGAAATAGTATAAGGGTGATACAAAAAAGGAAATGACCATATTTGGTCAATCGATCGACCACCACCACGATCGTGCATTTCCCATAAGAGGGTGGAAGTCCTTCAATAAAATTCATGCTAATGACTGGCTAAGCCCGATCAGGAATAGGCAAAGGTTGCAATAGTCCAGCGAAGCTGAATTATCATTTTTGCATCGCTGACATGTCACGTATTCCCGCACCCATTGTTTGATATCAGACGAGAGACCCTTCCAATACAGCAGAGTAGAAATGTGATGACGAGTGGCGTGGACACCAGAATGACCTCTCGAAGCACTCTCATGAAAAAGAGAGAAAATATGTTTACGAAGTGCAATATCCCTGCAAATGAGGATGCTCTTGAACATCCCTGCATAACTGAAAGAGTTTGTTATCATCAGCATAAGAAGCTATAAAGCGGGTCCATACCTCAGACCAATGAGTGTCGAGACTAGCAGAACATTGTAGCAACTGTGGATCAAGCTCGGTGGTTCGCCTTGACAATGCATCCACCACTACATTCTGAGCCCCTTTCCGATAAATGATCGAGTAGTTATACCCCCATCATCTTCGCAACCCATTTTTGTTGGTATGGCGTAACTGCTTGCTGTTCAGAAAGAAACTTAAGACTTTGGTGGTCAGTCTTAATATAAAAGTGCCGACCCACTAGATAGGAATGTCATTTCTTAACCGCGAGCAAGACCGCTAACATTTTCTTGTCATAAATGGATAAGACTTGGTATTAGACCCCCAACGCCTTGCTAAAATATGCCACTGGCCGACCCTTTTGTTGCAAGACGGTGCCCACCCATAACCACTAGCATCGATTTCCACACAGAATGGCTTTTGGAAGTTGGGCAACACAAGGATAGGTGCTTGGCAGATGGTAGTTTTAAGTGTATCGAAGGCATGTTGTTCCACAGGTGTCCATTGCCAACTAACCTCCTTTTTCAATAAAGTTGTTAAGGGCTTAGCCACTAACCCATAATTTTTTATAAAGTGTCTGCAATAGCCGAGAGCCCCAAAAACCCACGTAACTCCTTCACAGACTTTAGGGGAGACCAATCCACAACAGCATCCCCTTTAGAACGATCCATGCTAACGACACCATGAGCGATAACATGCCCTAAATACTCAATTTGAGTTGCTCCAAGTATGCACTTAGAGTGTTTAGCATATAGTTGGTTGGACCGGAGGACTTGAAGGACCTCTCTTAAATGCACCAAGTGATCGGACCACTCTTGGGAGAAAACAAGTATATCATAAAAAAAGAATCGATCTTCGCAGAAATGGTCGAAAGATGGCATTCATTAACGACTGAAAACTCGATGGAGCATTGGTCAAGCCAAATGGCATGACCAAGAATTCATAATGCCCTTTATGAGTTTTGAAGGCTGTTTTGTACACATCCTGTTCACACATTCGAATTTGGTGATAACCCAAACGCAAATCCAGTTTGGAGAAAAAATGTGCCTGTCCTAGCTCATCCAATAACTCTTTAATGATCGGAATAGGGAACCGATCCTTAACAGTCAGTTGGTTGAGCTGCCAATAATCAACACAGAGCTTCCAACTCCTGTCCTTCTTCTTGACCATGACAACAGGAAAAGCGAACGAATGTTACTATCGCGAATTATTCCTGCTTATAACATTTCATGAGCTAGCTTTTCTATCTCCATCTTTTGGACAGTCGGGTATCGATATGGTCGCACCTTAACGACCTTAGAGTCATCAAGTAACGGGATCTTATGATCATGTAACCTCTGTGGAAGAAGGCCAGTTGGAGTGTGAAACACATTCTCAAATTCTTCCAATAGTACGCGTAGATCATCTGCCAATTGAACTTGCTGCAAAGTGGCCGTAGTCTGCTCACTCGAGGCTAAAAGCATAAGGAAAGGTCCATTCCCCACCAAGCTAAGACATTTAAAAAACTGTGTACTAGGAACCAGTTGGATGGAACCAGGTGTTATGCCTCATAAAATACAATGTTGGTCTCCATACTGAAATTGCATTGTTAAGTTGGAGAAGTTCCACACAATCTGCCCTAAGGACAACAACCATTGAATTTCAAGTGCCACGTCGAATCCTTTGACACCCAACAGTAAAAAGTCAATAGAGAATCAATAGCCTTGTGTCTCCCAAGGAACGGCCTTACGAAATCCTTGAGTAGACAGTTTGACACCATTCGCCACCATAACCTTCATGGGACAACTAAGCTCAATTGGTAACTTCAATCTTTTGGCCACCTTGTAATCTAAAAAATTATGTGTACTCCCTGAATCAACCAACACCACTACCTCCGTATTATCGATAATGGCCGGAAACGCATAGTATGATGACCTTGTAGACCCTGGAAAGCATGTAATGACAATACTGGACTACCAGGTGACTGGTCTGCCAGTTCAAGTTGCTCAGAATAATCCTGCAATTCATCAGAAGTAGAATCCTTCAACTCAGGACCTGGTTCCCAATTTGGCTCGATAACTAACTGGAACACTTGGGATTTAGAACATTTATGACCAGGAGATATTTAGAACCACACTAAAAACAAAGTCCCTTCCTCCTCTAATCTTCCAGTTCTGTTTGAGATAGAGATTTTGAGGGAGCTCTCGGACCCATTTGACCCTACACTATGCCCCCATATTTATAGAGTGCCCTACACCCTATGGTATTCTCAGACTTGAAAACAAAAACCTTGAAGTTCCATTACCACCAACAGCACTTTTTTTGATAGGCCCACATATAATATTTTCAACCTGTCGAGCTAACTTATAGCCTTCCACCAACGATTGAGGCGTGAACAATTGAAGATACTGTCCAATTTCAGGTTTCAGATTACTTATGAAAATGCTCAAAGCATATGACTCTGGCAAGTTCAATTGGTTAAGCAAACTTAAAAATCCATCGTGAAACTGATCAACCGTACCTTGTTGTTTACGGGTTACAAGTTCTGTCATCGGATCCAAAAATGAATTAGATCCAAAACGATCCTTCATCCCTTAGCATATAACTCCCAAGTCAACTGATGTAAGCCCCCAAATCTATGAACAAAAAATGGTGCCAGTCTAAAGCCTTCCCTTCCAAATGCAACATTACCACTCTCACCCTTGCATGTTCACTGATCTCCGCAGCCTCAAAATACTGCTCTAATTTAGACCACCAGCCCCGAAAATTTTCCCCATCAAAACGCGGACATTCAACCCGAAAAGAAAGATTACTCAAATCTATAGTACCCCCTTAGAAGATAAACTCGACTGTTCTAACTCAGTGATAGGAGACATTAGAAAATTTTCTTTAACAGGAAACCCCGGAGGAGACCCCAAAATCCCTTTGTCAGAACTAGTTGGTACTCCGGTAGTTGTAAATGGCTGATTTTGGCCAAAAGATTGTTCAAATAATGAATGCAGCTTAGATCTAAGCTCAGATCTTACCTCAGAATGAACCTCTGATTTTAATCCCTCCAGAAATCTTTCAACCTAGTATCAATTCGTGCATCTAAATGAGTGAACTTAGCTTGAAGTTGAGTAAGCTCGCTCTGCATCACACCAAACTCCTTCTGCAACCTTGTCGTGTGTAACACCCCCTACCCGTATCCATTGCTGGAATAAAGTATGAGGCATTACCGAGGAGTACGGAATACTCACAGACAATTTAAGCCATTTATCGCTCAAATACCAAAATTGACTATAAAAGTTTCTTTACACATATAGTGCACTTGAGGTGCACCATTCCATAATTATGAATGAACACATTTATCAAACATATGTCATGTTTTTATATATATCATAGTCTCATATTTCCATGTATCAATTACCATCATTTCCTCGTATTTTGACAAATACGTGTAACAATTCATAAGCATGCAATTCACTAACCCTTCCTGCCAATCACAATTTAAAGTGACAAATCACTTATTGAGCCCAATTTCAATGTTCACTACAATCTATCATATAAATTTAGATGTACGTATCCACCAATAAATTCCATGTACAGGTATCATCATCTCATATTTCCACATACATTACTTTACACATTATGAACTCAAATAACATATACAAGACATACCAATGTATTTCAAATACGATTTCATAATATTTCATTTAGAATTAAGATTATTTCATATTAGAACTCTTCTCATTAACTCATTTGGAATACCAATTCATACGGATAATAGACTCAAGGATGTACAAATATATAATCACAAATGAACTCATTCACAACCAAGTTCTACGTTCATGTCTCATCAACTCGTATTTCCTTATATCACATAATATATATCATGATTTCCATTCCCTTGATATTTTTCCATATTTATCCCGTTGAATTTCTTGGAATTTTCGATGGATTTTCAGAGGTACACTTTAGTGTACAAATCCAGGTCCGTCAATTCATGTTCATGTGGGCACATTTCCATTTAGAGAGCACACTCCATGAACCTCATCCTTACAATGGGATTACCGGTCGAGCTAAATCTCCTGTAAGAGAACACACTCCATGAACCTCATCCTTACAATTTGGATTACAGTACCCAGGCTAAATCCTCTAATATAAACTCATAGAGTATTGTCGGGATTACCGGTCCGAGCTAAATCCCAACGACAATTACTCTAATGAGCTTGATCCAATTACAGTCCAAAGCTAAATTCAGACCCTAATTCGGATTACCCGTCCGGGCTAAATCCATTTTCCACATATTCTTCGGAGGGCTATATCAGATCACCCGTCCGGCTAGACCCTTTTACCGTCAATTCCTTTTGAGATCCATCAAATTTTCCTTTCATTCAACCGGATTTCTTCCCTTTTTATCAAATATATCAATGTTTCATCAACTTTCATACAATGAACATTCAAATTATATTCATATCAATAACATACATTTCAAGCATTTAAGAATATAATTCAAGTTACATGAACTTACAATTGATTTTTATACCATAACGATAATCTTAGTTTCATAATAAATATTTGAAATAAAACATTATATCATTTCTACCTCAACGTTTATCAATTATAATCGAGCATGTGATCAATTTATACACAAGTCATTCATTTATTAATTTTCCTCCTCCTCCTCTCCATCCACATCCTTAGTATAAACAACACACTTGTACGTAACATTATCTATAATTTTCACTATTTACTTATGTGAATATTCAAGCTGTCCATCCGTGTCATAGTCACTAAATTATTTTTATCTTGAGCTACAGAACTCCAAATTAAGATCCGTAAATTTTATTTGAAACTAGACTCACATATCTTCTTACCATAATATTTCCAAAATTTTTGGTATGGCCAATTAGTACAGTTTATTAGTTAAGTTCTCCCTGTTACACAGTCCTACTTCTCTAACCTCTCTTCACTAAAAATCAATTATCTCATAGTACAATTTTCATATAGTGTTTCTGATTATTTCTAATGAAAATAGGATCACTAAGGAATACAGACATATGAATTATAATGCATAATTCTTTTTGTACAATTTTAGTGAATTTCTAAAGTAAGAACAGGGGCTCACGAAGTTATTCTAAACCAGTCTTACCAAAATTTAAATATCTCAAAATGTAGACTTCCTTTGCTTGCTCTGTTTCTTTTATATGAAAATAGACTCAATAAGATTTAATTCTATATCTCACTCAACTTCTAATTCAATTTATACCATTTTGATTATTTTCAAAGTTAGACAATTGCTGCTGTCCAAAACTGCTTTAGTATAACATGTTGATTTCTATTTAGTCTCAAATTCCACATTTCATACAATTCAATCCTTGCTCAATTAACCCTCAATTGAGATAATTTTCTCATTTAATACTTTTCTATATCATTTTAAACTACTTCATAAACTTTGAAAATCAGAATTTTAACACTAGGCCTTAATTTCAACTCTTTCACAATTAGGTCCTAAAACTAATTTCCATCAATTTTACTTGATAAAATCATCATATAACAAAATTAAAGCTTCAATTCAATATTTATTCATCATATTATTCCAGCACTAATCCACATAAACTTTAAAAATTAGCCATAGAATAAAAAACTAATGAGATAGTAAGTTGGATCCAATTGTAAAAATCTAAAAACATAGAAATTTCAAGGAGAAAGCAAGAATTAAACTTACATGAAGCTTGAGTATGAAAACCAGCTTGAAACTCTCTCCCATTGCTGTTTTTCAGCTGAAGAAAATGAAGAGAAATGAAGAGAATTCTAGATATTCCAATTTGGTCCCATTTTTATTTAACTAATTTTGGCAATTTTCCAATTTTGCTCTTATTTCACCCATTTCCTGATTTTTCTCAGCTATTGCCGCCCAAAATATCTTCTTTGGCTTATTTTAACTTTAGATCCTTCCTCATTTGACAATTAATCTATTTAATCCTTCTAGCAACTTTTACACCTTTTTCAATTTAGTCCTTTTTATTTAATTAACCACCCAAACGTCAAAATTTTCTAACAAAATTTTAATACTAACTTATTGACATTCCGTAAATATTCATAAAAATACTTATGACTCGGTTTATAACACCGAGATCTCGATACCTCTTTTTCTCGATTTCTTGACTAAATAAATCTTTATAAAACATAATTTACTATTTTAAAAATATTTTAAAAGCTACATTTGACTTGTAAATATTAAATAATATGGTCTCTGAGTTCATTTGTCAGATTTGGTGGTCTCGAATCACTATTTCTAACACCACTGAAATTTGGGTTATTACATCGTGACTCTATCGTCGGCCATGAGGATCGGATAGCTCTGATACCTTTGTAGTGGAACAGACCTAAATTTAAGAAATTCAACAGAGAAAAGAAGAGGAGAGTCGAGGAAGAAAAAAGAAAAGAAAACAGAATTTTCAATTCAAAAGTTCATAACCATTTTCTCGTGTTCAGTACCCTTATAAGAGCCCACAACTACTAACAGATATAACAAAGTTAAATGCATCGTTTAATACTAACTTACTAAAACGCAGCGTATACATAAGAAGCAACTAAATGCAATCAAGGTGCGTCATTTTTATTATGCATGGATCCCCACGTACATGGCAACGAAACTGGTACGTAACATCGCCACACCGACTGCCGGTCGTCGACGTCGGCACTGCCGTCTGCGGTGATCGAAAAACTGAAAAGTTTCCCTATTTTTTATTTTTTACATAGAACTCTAGCCCGGAGTTAAAAATCCAAAAATGAATCCGAACCCTTCAAAAAGAAAGAAAACCTTTCGGTTTTCGATGTGTTCCGTCACAGCCTTAGCCGAATCTCAAGGGATTCGATGGCCTTTGAAATCAAAAGAGAGGCCAACAATGGTGCAGAGACCGAATGACGAGTAAGGTTTTATTAATACTTGTTTATTATTTTATGCCTCAAAAATAAAAAAAAATAAAGTAATCGATAAAAAATCACCTCTTGGTGATTCTCGTTCTCGTTTTTTTATTAATCGTGTGCCATACAATCTGTTTTTTCATTGTGGCTTTATAGCCAAATACAAAAATTTGCTACTGTTTGCTCTTCTGTTTATGCTTGTTTTGTGTTCTGTTTCCCCTCTTTTTTTCATGTGCTGGATCAAAAAGAGTCTTGCTGTTTTGGTACAAGATGGCTGGCGGTCCTCGGGACAAGGCGCGGATGGCGCGCCCAAGGAGGAGTGGCGCACATGGGTCTAGGGTTAGGTTTTTTGCCTAAAATGTTTAAACATTTTGGGCTATTGGGCTCTGAAATTTTTGGGTTGTAGTTATTATTATTTTTTGTTTTGTAACTGGACTTTTGTTTTGGACTTTATTTTTTTTTTTTTGGGTTGTATTTAATTTGATGGGTCCGGGCAAATTGGGTTATTACATACTCATTAAGCTATATTATAGCTTAACGCGTTGTTGTTTAATGCATAGGTGAAATATTAGACTGAAGCCTTTGAAAGAATATCGTCATCAATACATCTTATCACATCACATCATATCATCAAGGCTTGTGAGAAATAATATGAAGTTTAACTCATGGTATAGAGTATGACATGTACATAAGCCTAATTCGAGTATTTATGTCTAGTAATGTGATTGAAAGTACTTAGAGAAGTTTAAATGTTTTGATGGCTTAGTGAAAACGTTAAATTATGCAATGAGCATATGATGAAATATGATATTTTAAGGTGTCAGATGGTTTAAAATGATTGAGATATGTTTGGTCTTGAAATTTGCATGAAATGAAAGTGTTTTAGGCATGTTCTGGGGTCCCTTGCATTGATGTATCGATACTTGTTGAATTTGTATTGGTACAAGTACTTCAAAGAGCAAAAATGAATAGTTCCAAGGAAGATATGTCAATATTTGGGATGATGAGTATCTGTACAAGTGCCCTATTTTACTTTGCTTTTGCTCTGTTTGATCTGAAAGGGGCCCAAATGACCTCCGATCGCATCCAAATCATAGGGGATGCCTAAAAATGACCCAAGATATTTCAAAGGAGTTTAAAATGATAATAATAATAATAATAATGTGTATAAATGAAATGTGAATTAAATTGACTTGGACCCCAAATATAACATCGCTTGCTTGAGTTATTGAATTAACTCAGGTAAATAATATTACAAAAAATTATGACTATATTTTAGAAAAATTTACTATTGAAGCCTGCAAATTAAGAATGTAAATTGTATAAACGAATGTCCATATATTTAATTATTTGTAACTTGTTTAAACGTGGTTTTAAATATAATTGGACATAACAGAAGGAAAATGTAATTGTTATTATAAATATATTAATATTTTGAAATTAATTGTTATATGACGATTATATCATTACTCTCAATGCAAATATTTTTGAATATGAACATTTATATACTAATAAAAGAGTCATTCATATAATTAATGTATTGAAATCAAAGAGTCATTCAATAAAATCGTTACATATGAAACAGTAGAGTAAGTATTTTAAATTATAATTTATATTATTGGGTCTCTAGATTTCTTTAATAATGGTGATAAAAATAACATTATTACATTTTTAGAGCATTACAGGATTAAATAAAAGCATCTAATTATTTTGATTATTTTATTATAAAATTTATAAAATAGTCACTTAAATATTCAATCTTGTCTTTTTGGTCATCAGCAGATTAAAAGTGATTGCTTTGGAATTAATATAATAGTAACTTTGACCCAAACATTTTAAAAATATGTCAATTTAGTCTTAATTCTAAAAAATTTAACTCTCAATATTTACATATTTTATATATATATATATATATTAATTTTACTTTTCATTGTGACATTGAAGGTTAATTTAAAATAATAAGAAAATATGAAAATTATTATATTGGATTTTTGAATTTTTCTATTTTATATATTTTCAATCAAAATTAGCTAATAAAATTTATTTTTTAGCATTTTAGAGAAAAGAGTCAAAAAAGAAGAAGCAAAAACTATAAAAAATATTTAAGATGCAAAATAAAAATTCAAGCATTAAGATGAAAAATAAGAATTCTAAGATCACATAAAATCATGATAAAGAAAGTGTCAAACAATTATATCTCAAATTAAACGGATACCCAAACATTTTTATTTTTTATTTTAAAAGAAAATGCAATATAAAGGGCATTTAAAAAAACCTACTATTATAATTGCAAATATAAATAATAAATATTCAAAAACTATTATCATAATTAACTATTACAAATTATAATCTAACTGATAATAAAAAATATTTAGACAAGACCTATATATAATAAAATTTAAAATATAATGAAATCTGAACTAAAACTAACATATTTTTACAAAGAATGGGGTTGAACTTAAAAGAATAAATATTAATTATATATAAACTTTATTTCAATATGTAATTTAATACATGAACATTAATTTTGTGTAATAATACACTTTAAACTTTGATTTTTGTTTAAATGTATGCATAAAAACTTAATTTTAATTCAATTTTACATATTTAAATAAATGAATACATTAATTTATTTTTATATTAGATAAATATAATTATTTATGTATGTAATATATTAGATAAATATATCTCGATAATGTATTAATTTTTACAAAAATTAAATCAAATTAAAATATTATATAAATCATTACATACTATATCATAATTTATATATAATTTTAAAATTTATCCTACTTAAAAACTTGAAATTTTCAAAACCTCAAACAATTTGTGGGCGAAAGATATAGATATGTTTGTCATCAAATTTCTAGCTTAAAATAGCGGACAAATTTTATTCTCGATTTCACTGCAAGTATAACATTAATTATACCTGTCCAAGCTTTCATGTTTGCGGTCACCTCTTGATAAGAAATGCTGAATTCGGGGCTTAAATGTTGCATAGGGTTCTCAAAACTCTAATTGCTTGACGAAATTTTTGACAAAATCACACGACTTGTCACTATTTTGTCGGTAATAACTAGAAAATAAAAATTGCGAATCAGTTCAATTATAATCCGATTTGTTTGATCTAATGGATACTCGAAGGAAGAAAGCAGGAATTGGGACACTGACGCATCTAGAGGGTTTTAAATGAAAAATTATTTATTTAAATTTTTATTAGAAATTTTAACATTTTAAATAATAAAAATAAAATAATATTTTAACTTATTAAAATAATACAAATATGATTTAATTTTTAAAAATTATAAAGATATTAAAATTATTAATCGGCTAAGGACAATTTCGGATTCTATTGGCTTTCATTAGGACTATTTTATTATTTGTATATTTACTTATTTAGGGTTTACTTGTTTAAGACTTTTGAAGTAACATTCTTTTCTTCGAATCGACAATCAAAAAGCTAAATTTTACTTAAGATTTAACTATAGAAAAAATATTATATTGGAACACTTGATTTGATTAGATCATATAGAGATTCATTCTTACTTAGATTTAATAAGGAAAATTTACTCATGATTTTTAGAGGAATGACTTTATAATTAAATAAAATTGTAATTAATAAATGGAGAGTTAAAACTTAATTACAAACTATTTAAGCCCTAATTATATATGTCAAATTGATCCTCTGCTAGATTGATATAACTCAAAATAGATTGCATGTAAAATCAGTACTTTGAAATAAATGAAAATGATGATTAAAAGAACTAGGTTAATGCATCACTATCCACAATGAATATATTTTCTCACTAAGTACAAAAGATGACTTAAAGATTAATTAATTTATTTAAATTATTATTTAATTGATTGAAATTAAATAATTTAAATTTGAAGTAGAAATTAAATTAATTACTCATCGTAATTTTATTGAATGAGACAATTAAATATATTTAGCCATAAATTTTAATATGATAAAATTGAAATGACTTTAAATAAATTAAAATTAGGTTGAAAAATAATTTAATTAAAAAATTAATTAAATTAATATTTAAAAAACAGTTATTATATTGATTAAAAGTTTAGATAACACATAGTTATACTTAATACTAGAGATAAGCCCAATAAACCCATTTTGTAACATGATGGGTGATAACCCTAGATCCCAAGCAAGGGTGTTGTCACCCCTATTCCTAGATAAGAGAATGGTTGTATTATTTATTAAAATATTATTATTATTTAATTATCTATTATTCAAGTAAAATTTCTCTACCTTTTTCTTATAAATAAAAATTATGAGTTGAGTTAAAATTACACGAGTTATTCATATTTTGAGCATTGTTGTTTTGTTAGAAAATAGTGTCAAATTATTTAGAAAATAAATTTTATTTCCTTGAGAGTTTAAGTTTTGATTTTTATAAAGAGAAATTTGATAAAAAGTCGAGATTCAATGTTAACGAAAAGATAATTTAATAAAAGTCAAAAACAACTTAAGTCACCTCACTCTAAGTACAAATATTAATTTAATTTAAAATTTATTATTATAAATACCATGAGATTCCGTTTTAAAGAAAAAAAATTATTAACATTTGACACTAATTTCTAAATTGATTTTTTCAATAACTATTACATGCGGTTGTGCTCTTACTAAAGGAACAAAATGTCTACCACTATGCTCTTATTAATAAGGAAAATGAAAAGGAATGGATTAATTTAATTGTCGGATGATTGAAGCTCACAAATGCAAATGGTCCAAGGGAATGATGATCGCCGGGAGTTATGCAAGGAGATAAACGGATGGGCAATAGCAGTAGCGGTCTTCAGACTATGCGTAATAGTAACTACAATTTATGTGTAAAAAATCCTTAAATTTTTTAAGAAAAAATAATTAATCTTTTTTTCATTCAATTGAACACTTAAAATTTCAAAATACATAAAAAATACCTTAAACTTTTTCAAAAAAGTAATTAAGCCACTTTTTTATTTTCACTCAATTAGATACTTGAACTTTCAAAATATATAAAAGACCCTCAAAATTTTTCAAAAACCAATTAAACTCTTGTTCTTATTAAAAATAATAAATTTTAGAAAAATTATTAAATTTTAATAAAAATATAAAAATAAAATTTTATTGAAAATTAGATTTTTTATAAAAATCATAAAACAATTAATGGCCCTAACTTTTTTTCAATTAAAGTCATTATGTGTCTAACACAGCGTGACATGTGGCAAAAAATGGTAAAAAATAAAAATCAATAAAAGTTACATAAAAGTTATAAAATGCTTCTTTTGGTATGATAATTTTTATAAATTTTTACTGAAATTTATATTTCTTTACATTTTGTATAATTTTCTTACGATTTTTATAAAATTTTATATTTCTATATATTTTATAATTTTTACAATTTTATAAAATTTAATATTTTTACTATTTTGTTTTTCTAATTTTAATAAATATTTAACATTTGAATTTTTATTAAAATTCAATAATATTTATAGCTTTTATTTATTTTAATTTTTATAATTATTTTTCTAATTTTTAATAAAAGTAGGGATTTAATTGCTCTTTTTGATAACGTTTGAGGGTCTTTTTATGCAGTTTGAAAGTTCAAATATCTAATTGAGTACAAAAAAAATAGGGGCTTAATTACCTTTTTTTGAAAAGGTTTATGGGCATTTTTAATGTATTTTGAAAGTTTAAGTACCCAAATGAATGAAAAAAAAAAGAGCTTAATTGATTTTTTTTAATTTGAGGGCTTTTGCACCCTTAAGACTTATTTTTATTAATCGGGTAAAAAACCCATTACTTTACTTCAACATTACACTATTACTTAAGTTGACATATGTATTTAAATCAATTAAATTGTAAATATTTGGTAATATTATTTAACTTTAAATTAAGGCATTTGAAAATGTGGGTAAAAGATTTATTCAACAGTTTTTAATTTTGAAATTGAATAAATTATTTACCGTAAAAATCAAGTAATTTAATCTAGTCAATTTTAAAAGTAAGCAATTAAAGATAATTAATCACGATATTAATATCTCCCATCAATTATACATAACTTTTATCTATATAATAATAAATTTAATCCTCAATATTTATATATTTTGTCAATTTATTTTAATTCTAAAAAAATTTAGTCTCAATATTTACATAAATATTTTGAGCTAAATTTATTAAATTGAAATAAAATTAACAAAATGTGTAAACTTTAAGAACTAAATTTATTATTATATACTAATAAAATGATGTAAAATTAATTTTAAAAAATTATTTATTTAATATTAAAATGAAGAGATACGGGAGAGATTATTTTAGGGACAACCGTGTGAGCTGATGCAATCAAAATATTAGTTAGTAAAACTTTTTATTTAAATTTAATTGGAACTAATTAAACATATTTTTGAGAAGCAACTCTACCCACGAACACATCCGTAAACTAGTTTAAAAAAAAGAACAAAACTGTAAACGTATTGGGTGGTCCATTTTCCACATACCAACCCCATTGATTACCGGTTTATGAGATTTCATGGAATGTCCCTCCTTCACCCAATCACATAATGCCAACTTCATTTTGATCAAAGAAATGAAAAAAAGAAAACGTAATGTTCATTACCTTGGATTTGATCCCATGTGAGCACCAGATCCCAGATCTTTCCGTTTAGTAATGAATCCTATAGATGTTGTTTGTTAGGATCTAATTTTAGCTTTTTTTTGTCCCCCTTTGTTTCATTACTAAAAATTCTCGATTCTCCAGAGGAAATATCTTTTTTTTTTTCTTTATTAAGAACAAGTTAAGAACAAGAAAGAGAAAGAAAAAAGCCAAAACCATCAGTGTCTTCTTTAATGCTCTCAACATAGTTTTAAGTTAAAAAACTGCTTTCAAAGGTAAAGTCTTCTTCTTTTTCTTCATTAAGATTTTTTTAGCGATCTGGGGTTTCGTTTTTTGGCTTAGATTTTGTGTTTTGTTTATCTTTATATCAATTTCTATCCACGTTTAAAATTCTGGGTATTTGTGGGTTTTGCTTCTCATCAACTTCCTCTTTGCATAGTGGTAAATTTCTTTTATGTTTGATTGTTCATGTAACTATTATATTTGGATGGAAAACTATAATTTGAACCATTGGTTCAGTGTGTTTTAGGATCTGATTAGGATCGTCCGGGTCCAGAAAATTCTAAGAAAGTTAATGGTATTTATTGCCTAATTTGGTAATCGGTGTACATTAAGGTGCATTTGGACTTTATATAGGGTGCATGAAAATCCCTTTTGTCTTTCTCCATCTCTATGTCTCTTTGCTCTAGTCCTTCTTCACTAAGGTGATTCCCTAAAATGCTCCTTACCATTTAAGGTGGTTAGGGTAGAAAGTTTAGACTAGTTAGGTTTTCCGTGACCCTGGTGATCATCAATTAGAAATTGTTTAATCAAGTGAGGTACTCGAATAGTTGCTTCTCCTCTTTTCTTGCAGCTTTTCAGAGTGGGAATAGATGGGAAGTTGTTGCCAAAAATGAAATGTAATAGTAAAAGATTCCCAACCTGGGGTAGGAAAAGAAAATATGATGTAATTGGTATCACCATAAATATTGGTCACCAGTTAAAGATTAGATATTGTTACCGACTATATTCATCTTCATGAGTAGCTCTTTTTCCTTCTAATAAAATTACTGATGCAATTGGTTTTTCTCATATGAAGCACATAGATTGTTTCTTATACAGAGGTTCTTTACAGTTCTTGCCCTCAATGTGATCAATGATGGTAGTTTAGAAGGCAATGGTTGCTCAACCAAAAGCAAATGGAAACCAATGGTACTAATCACCATTCCCGTGAAAATCACCCTTCAACGGGTTCAAATAATGCTAACAGAGGTCAATCCACTGAGAAGGAGGTTTTTGTTAACCAGGGTATGCTTCTATTTAAGCCTTTAAGGTTATCAATTTTCTCCTAGGAAGCCTCTTATTCTGTTGAAACCAGCCTTTCATGCAACTCTTTAATAGTAGAACTGCTTTTTTGATATCTTACTGGAATTAGAAGAAAGTAGTTTAGAACTGAGCATACTCAAGCTTCATGCCTTAATGTAATTTCCTGCATTATTTTGCAAGAAGCCATTTTAAATCTTATTTATTGCTATTATACAGCTAGGATGTCTGCTCACGTGCAATGAATCCGTTTTGGTATTCTTGGTTTATTGTGGTCAGGATAACTGGGGAATCAAATGTTTTCCAGAAGCTAGTTCTAGATATTGGGCTTGGAAATCCATGTTTTTTAAATGAGTAAATGTAGCTTAAAACCTTTTCCAGGTTTGCGTGTCTTTATCTGAATATGAACTTCAGTAGCAGAAACTTTATCAACACGAGATTGGTGTGAACTGGCTATGGTGTTGCGAACTAACTGGACTTATGGTTGTTGGGGTGTATGAGGTTTCTCAATAAAGGGGTTATACACGAATATGATTTGTGGTCATTGCTTATGGGGACTTTCATTCCGCAAAATTATTGCTTTTATTGAAGTCCAATATGAGGTTACTGGAATTAATATTTTAGTGTTATTTTTTTACAGCCTTTATGTGAGTGTTTTGTTACTTATTTGTTAAAAGCAATTCAAACCAGAGTTCTATTGGAGATAACGTGTGGAATCTTACTGTGCAGCTCAAATGACTTGGCATGAGGTTAGAAGACAGTGGGCCGGGGATCAGTCTCAAAAATCAAAAAGAATGCCCCGGGAACCAATAATGAGGTATATGCCTGTAGTTTCTTCCTACTCAAGATATTGAGTATCATTAGTGATTTTTTGTTCAACTAAACTCTCAAAACCTTGCTTTTATATTCATGGAACAGCAAGGAATTCAACTTTTAATTCTTAGCATCTTTATAGTGCATTAGCTACGATCTCATACTGCTTTAACTCGTCTTTTGGGCATTTGCTTTCTTTTCTGCTTTGTTGGAATCTCTACTTGAAAGTAATCAATACTACTAGTGATATTAAATTATGAACAGTTTGCTAATCACTCTTTATCAGAATATTAGCTCTCAAACTCTCGTGTTGTAGGATGGGCTCGTGAATTCTTGTAACCAAGCAATGGATATCTTTTCGATGCTACTTTAAGCCACCTCTTGGACATGCCCCTTCCCTTTTGTTATGATCCAAATATGGTGCATGACGTTTGTTGCTACGCTTAAATATGTGCTAACTATTTAATCTACTTGCAGATGTATTTTGGAAAAAAATAAGATAAAACAGTATTAACCCAAACCTTTTCTGTTTCTCCCCTTATAGTGCAGCTGCGTGCTATATTCTTTGGTTCTGGGTTTGCCTTGCATATATTCAGTCTTTTTCAGTATGTCACGGCTACTTACTATAATATCGGTGTCTAGACATTCAGTTCCTCTCATTATTTAACCTTGGAATCGCCTTTTGCAGCTGGACCACAACTTATGAAGATTTGCTTTGTTCAACCGAACGATTTCAACAGCCTATTCCATTAGCTGTAAGTGTGTCTCAGAACATCTTTCAACTTTTGGCTTCTGGCTGACATTGATGTGCCCATTTGCATGGTGAAAATGCAGGAGATGGTGGATTTTTTAGTTGATACCTGGCATGAGGAAGGCCTCTATGACTAGGGAGAAATCATTTTGGTTTGCAGATTGACCAAAATAGGCTGTACCCATTTTCACTTTCAAATTGATCGAATGATAGATTATGTTAGTAGCTTGTTTTTGATGGTGTTGGAGTTGAACAACACGTTGTGGGGTTTTAGCTCATGTATTTGACTACTCTCCTCGATTATAATCTCCTCGTTTGATAAAATTTTAGCTGATGGATTGTGATCAAGGCTATCGGCTTTTTCTGGATCCCTTGCTTAACTATTTGTATTGAGTTAATTGAACTAAACATCCCTAAAGTTATGACCCTCATTGTAAATTGGTCCTCAAACTTTAAAATATTCTAATTACATCCTCCAATTATTGATATTATATAAATTATGTCACCTAAGATTTTGTGTGTTATTTAATAGTTAAATTAATAATTTCATTAGTTTAAAGATGTAATTAGAATATTTGTATGTATATGGTTTTTTTATGAAAAAGAAAAACTGAGTAATAAAAAGATTTTTACAGGGAAATATTTATTTGATAGTGGCAGTAGATTTTTAAATTACATAAGTGTGGTTAAAAAAATCATATTTTCATAATAAATATTTAAAAAGTAGGATAAATTATGTTAACGGTGTATGTATATGTATTATGTATTGTTAATTTAGGTCTTAAAATTATTATTTCAGAAAAATAATTTTTATATATTTTATATATTCTTTAGAATTTTTAATTTTTATAATTGTTAAGAAAATATAAATTTTAGAATTTTAAAATAATTTTAAATTAAAAATATTTTAATTTTAGAAAATATTATTTTAGAAAAAATTAAATTTTTATATATTCTTTAGAATTTTAATTTTTATAATTTTTAAGAAAATATAAATTTTAGAAAATTTAAAAATATTTTGAATTTAAAAATATTTTAATTTTTTGAGAAAGAACAACTTGCTTCATTTTCAAAATTGAAAGGGACCGAAAGAGTATTTACATCAATCTATTATTTGAATTATTCGAATTGTAAAATTTAACTCGACTTGAACTTGAAAAACTTATTTGAGTTGATCTAAAAAAATCGGATAACTCAAAATTCGAAATTTTTTTTTTAGTCGAATCGAGTTTTACTCACCCCTAAGGACTATGAATGATTCAATTAGAGAATAAGACTAATAACACAATTTAACCAAACATATCTAACTACTTTTGTTTAGGTTAGGAGTGAATTTTAAAATTTAAAAAGTAAAAGAACTAAAATGATCAATTCTAAAAGTATAAGGACTAAATTGAAGAAATTAATTACAAGAGCTAAGAACTTTTAGAAAATTTCTCATGTACTTTAAGATTTTTTTTTTTTAACTTTAGTGATAAATTTTACCTTCAAAAGGTTTTTTTTTTCATTTTCATCTTTAATGAAGTCATTCAGTTCGCTTATTTTTCGTCGAATTTCTTCGTTTTAGTTCTCTCTTTTTATATACTATATAGACCATTTATTTATGAAACTAATTCACTTTATTAATTAACTAAAACAACATTAGAAAAATTAAAACCCGGGGTAACCGGGGTTTAATGGTAGAATAAGAAAAGGACTAGGGAAGAAAAACTTTGTAAATTAATGGCCGAAATGGGAGACGGTAATAAGAAAGGGTTGGATCTGCCATCCGATAAGCATGCCAACTTGAAGACTGCTTCAAGTGATGAAGATCTCAACCACATTCTTCTTCATATCAAGTCTTCTAAATCTCCTGTAAACGCTTCTCTTTTCAATACTCCCGGTTTACATTGAAGTTAAAATTTTTAACTCTACATGCTCAACAAAACTCTCTTTTTTTTTGCAGACGGTTATAAATTACGGAGCCTCATGGTATGCACACAATCTGTTTGGTGTAAAGTTTCTTTAACAAAAGAAAAAATAGGGATACAAATTGATTACTGATTGATTTAGAAAATTTTGAAATTATTAATGTCTCAGGTGCCGTGTTTGTAGCCAGATTCTTCCTGCGTTCCGCAAATTGAGCAACCAGTTCCCCAAGCTCCCTTTCGTATACGCAGATATTTGAATGCCCAGAAACCACACAGCACATTCGTCACACTCCGACATTTCATTTTTATCGAGATGGAGAAAGGGTGGACAAGATGTTTGGTGCTGGAGAATAGCGGCTTCATGATCGCTTGCGGTTACATTCCTGAAGCAATATTTTCTGGAAACCAATGCTCCCCTCCAGTCCAAGTCCCCTTTGCTTTTCTTCAGCATCCTACTTATTTAACTTCACTCTTATTTGGATGGATAGGATGTGAGTTTGTTCTATTTGTATCATACATTTACATTATTGGAAACTCATGTGCATGTTCAAATTTAGATATCTATGATTATAATAAATATATGTTAAATGGATTGTTTATGCTGTGATCGTATTATTTTTCATTATCATGATAAAAATTGATGAATCAAGTATACATGATGTAGATGTGTATACACCTCTGATGAAAGTAGTTCTATAATAAAAGAAAATATTTTGAATTGAAGAAGTAGACAGGAAAATCTTTAAAGAATATATCCATGACAAACAATAAATGGTCGGGGAAATAAATTACGCCCTGAAAAGTAATGAATGTAAAATGAAACAAATTGACAGATACGTACCACATGACATTATGGCTATGGTAGTAACTAGTAACTTAGGCCTTGGGGCTAAGAGGCTTAACAATCTCCCAAGTGAAATCAGGATCATCACGGCCGAAATGACCATAAGCAGCAGTCTTTTGGTACCTAAACTTTCCTCCTCTCTTCAAGTCGAGATTGATAGAGATCATTCCCGGCCTGAAGTCAAAAGCTTCCTTGATTAATGCCAAAATATCCTTGTCCGGAATTTTGCCTGTCTTGTAAGTGTCTACGAAAACTGACAAGGGTTCCGGCACACCGATTGCATAGGAGACTTGCACGATACAGCGACATGCAAGGCCTGAGGCCACCACACTCTTTGCTGCTTGCCTAACTATGTATGCACCACTACGATCCACCTTAGTGGGATCCTTCCCTGAGAAAGCACCACCACCATGAGCACCCCAGCCACCATAGGTATCAATGATAATCTTTCGGCCAGTGAGTCCTGCATCTCCATGAGGTCCACCAATAACAAACCTACCGGATGGGTTGAGGTGGAAAATGGTTTTGTCATCGAGATACTTTGCTGGAATGACAGGCTTAATGACATGCTCTTTCAAATCAGCTGCAATCTTCTCATTGGTGACGGTCTCATCATGTTGGGTTGAAATAAGAACAGTGTGAACACGTATGGGGACCATGGCTCCACCTTCATTGCGATATTCAACAGTCACTTGGGTCTTACCATCAGGCCTTAACCATGGACATGTCTTGTTCTTTCTCACTTCAGTGAGCCTGGCACCAAGTTTAGTCGCAAGCACATGGGTTAGAGGCATTAACTCAGGGGTTTCGTCTGTGGCATAGCCAAACATGTGACCTTGGTCACCAGCCCCAATTTCCTCAGGTTTCTTGGAGAGGTGACCATGAACACCTTGTGCAATATCAGGGCTCTGCTGCTCAATGTTAACTAGAACTTTGCAGTTGTCAGCATCAAGGCCGACATCAGCTGAGGTGAACCCTATACCTCTGCAAGTATCCCGGACAATTTTCTCATAGTTAATTTTGGCCTTCGTGGTGATCTCCCCGAAGACCATAACCATGTTAGTCTTGGTGCAAGTCTCACAGGCCACTTTGCTTTCTGGGTCTTGTTCCAGGCAGGCATCAAGGATAGCATCCGAAACCTGGTCACAGATCTTGTCGGGGTGACCTTCATTGACAGACTCGGAAGTAAATAAGAAGGTATCCATATCTGCACTTCACATCATAATGCATTAGATTGACTTCACTAAAACGAAAAATTAAGTTGACAAAGAACAAAAGTGATGCAACATAATAAAATCTACAAGAAACAAAAGAAAATTGTAAATATCGTCGTCACATTGAATTCAACTTCAAATTTTCACCTTAAGAGAAACTAATGCTGTATTTCATTGGGGCTTTTGCTTCCTTAAAAGTTCCTAAAAAGGAAAATTCATTTTCAGGCTATTTATTTTCACTAAAATGCACGTGCCCGAACAACATACACGTCTTTATATATAAGATATTGGTCATATGTGAATTAAATTTAAGTACGGAAGTATGATAAAAGCCATGTTGAACATATATCCCTATCTTATTCTCACGTAGCTCACAAGGGATGCCATGTCAGGTCAGAGGTTGAATTTCTTTACCCAAACCCATTTTTGGCAATGCGAGCAAAATAAACTATTCGTTTAATATTAAAATATAATTGACCTTAAATATATATTTCTTTAATTATGAAGTAACAATCAAGTAAAATAGGATCGACTTAACTCGAGGAGAATGGGTAGCTAAATCCTGGCTACATTCACTAACCAATTAATTAAAAGTTAATGTAGTCAGCAAATATTTTGCTTGGTATAAGAATTATACAAACTCTACATTAATTAATAGAAGATGAGTTTGCCACATGGTTTCAAATCCTAGCCAGTACACACAAGTTCATAGCTCGCAGGCAATTCACAGAACTTAAATCATGCAATCTTCTTCTTCACAACCAAACTTTTGCAGTTTATTTCAAAAAGACAGTTTGCTTTTGCATTGAACCTACACTTTCCGAGAAAGCGAAAACCACGAAATCATATCACAGAAATTGGAAATGAAACAATTTATCGACCTAAAAACATATTACCATTCGCATTCCAAATCTACAATGTTTATCTAGAACAACAAAAAATGTAGAACAAATTCAAATAAAAAATCTGCGAGAATTTAGAAAAATAAATAAATAGAAGAGAAAGAAAAAGAAGGGATAGGAAGAGACTACCTTGATTGAGATCTGAAAGAAGAGAAAATGAGATTGAAATGATAGGAGGAAGTGAAATATAGGGAAAAAATGGGATTTTATTTATAGACCCGAATAACGAGTCGTTTGATTAGCTCTCAATTCCCCGCTCTTTTCGGTGCTTGGCTCTTTTTCTTTTCTGTATAATTTATCATCGCCTCACAATATATCATCTCCTGCTTCTCATCACTGATTTTTGGAGACGGCATCCACCGTTGATATTTAAAGCTACAGAGATGCAATGGTAATGCATAGGGTTTAGTGTTCGAATAAGATGCTTTTATTTTATTATTTTAATTTGATTAAAAAATTTGGATAATTTTTTAAGTTAAAATAAAAAGTTAAAAGTAATATCAAAAAATAAGATAATTAATATGATAAATTTGATTTGATAATTTACTTATTTAATGATACTCAAACTTATCATTTTGAATTTTTTTAAAAGATAAATATTTTAATATATTTAAGATTTTATATATACTTATAATATAACATATAACATTTTAAATTTTGAATTTTTTGTAAAGTATTGTCAGAGAGATATTTAAGTCAATTTGTTATTTAAACTATTTGAATAGTAAAATATAATTCGATTCAAAAAATCAAATCATTATATTAATTTATTCAAAAATTGAATAACTCAAATAATTCAATTAATTGAATATAATTTTTTTTCCCAATCGTATGGGTAAACTTCCGGGCTTAGCATTAGCATTTTTATGGGGTTTGTGAGAAATGGGTCCGACCTGAACCCACATTTGACGGTTCCGTACTTGTCTGGCTCAGATCCATTTTCCTGTTTCTGTTACGACGTCAATGTTATGGGTTGGGCTTCGCCTATTTCTTTGATTTGTTTTACTACAACATATGTCCCATTCTCAATCTCAAGTACTTTTCTAAAAAAAAGAAATTGTTTCTCAATCAAGTCACAAAGTAAACCATATATATTTTGTTAATAAACAAATTAGTTGAAAGGACCTCCTCTGATTTATATTATAACAATTTCATATTGATTTGTAAGTAGGTGTAAAAATTTAAATTATGATTTATCGAATCATATTTATTGTGATTGTGAATGTAACAAATGTTATCATAATCAATTACAACAAATAAAAAGCTATCTACAAGTACACAAATATGAACTGACCTTCAACTGCTAGAAAAAGTTGAGGGCAGTTTCAGTTAAGTCGCACAAGGAAATTGTGCAAGGTAATGCCAAATGAAATCATAGATTTAATCCTTGTCAAACTATATTTAAATATGAATTCTGATGAAACTGAAAACACCCCTAATCCATTGTAGAGATGAAAAGAGAAGAGAAAAACCAGACGAGCGTGGAGTGACGGTGGTGTGGGGTGGGGCTAGGTCGGTTACTTTGGTAGATATTCAGGCCATTTCCTTGACCTAAAAAGTCTTGTATTATTTATTGGTAGTTTGAAACCTACAAATTGTAGCTCAACTTCGAGACTATATATGCTTTTCACATTTGCAACCAAAATAGAATCAAACCCACAGCATGCAACCATATCTAATTATTCATACAACCCATAAAAAAAAAAAAAAAACTCATTTCATGTAAATGATCATTTTCTTCTATAAAACTCATTCTTTGGGAAAAGATATTGACATTGGCAATTTCCATTTTAATACGGTTGTAAGCCAGGTTGGAAAGGGAGATCAACATATTGTTGATCATAGAGCATAGAAATTAGTGCTTAAAAAAGTCATTGGAATGAATTTATTAGGGGGAAAAGAAAAACTCAATTTGAAGAGACAGAAGTCAAGACTTCTATATAACGTTTAGGAAGGGAAGGTAATGAAAAGGTGGCACCAACCACATTTTCAATAACTTATAATATGAAAACCTTCATATATTATATACTTATATTAAATATTTAATTAAATCGACCACACTATTATAAAATAGAAAATATTATTTTATCTTTTCTAATTCTAATAAAATAATACTATAATAAAACTTCAATTTTAATTTTTAACTTAATCAATTCAGTCAAAGCATCATTTAGTCTTAAAATAATTTTTTTATAAATTTATTTTTCACCCACATAGTGAGTACAGCCTAGTACGAATTAATTAGGAACTAATTCATTTGAGAAATTATTAAAATATAGTTTTATATGCAAAATAATAAATATTAATACACGTCTTTTCATTTTTGATAAAATAATATCATATAAGATTTACACTTGAGGCACATAAGTTTTAAATTTTAACTTAATAATTTCAATCAAAGACCTCAATTGTTTTCAATATAAAATATTTATAAATATAATTTTCAAATGAGTGTATCATAATTTAATATTATATAAATAAATTTGCTTTTAATACTCAAAATAAAAAAATTAATGGTTCAAATTAACTAGAATAAAATATAGCCACATAGTTTATTTATTTATATTTATCGCAATCTGATTATAAAATTTAAAATTATAGTGATAGTGAATATATAGATTTAACAATATGGTCGGCCCACACGTTTATCAATTTATTAAGGTGGAGAAGAAAAATAATGGGAATCAATCAAGGTCAGATTTTGTTTTGAGTGAGTAATATTTAAAGGAAATGGGCCATATATTAGAGTTATAAATCTTGGTGATTAAGTCTTTCCCCAATCAATATCAAAGTACAATAAATGACAATTACATGTAATGCATTGTATGAAGACTAAAATAAATGAGGTTACCTATTAAATTTCATTATTACCGCCTGGTTTCAAGTGTCATACTCAAACAAAAAAAAAACTTTTAGAGTTAATTGCATGACACAGTTTTAAATTATGATCTTCATTTTAAATTGGTCACTAAATTTTAAAGTGTTCTAATTACATCTTTAAATTAATTACATTTTAAACTATCTATGTTATATCGATAAGGTCTATTTGTTCATGTCATATTTCATTAAGTTAATTTAAAATAAATTTTTTAAAGAAATAGAATGTTGGTGCATAATGTTTAAAAGTAAAAACTAAAAAGGACTAAACGATAAAGCTTCTATAAAAGCTTGAAAACTTCAAAATTAAGATTTTTGAAACATCTAATTTACAATATTTGTTTAAAATTCCCATTTTAAGTTATGTCACAAAAGATCTTATATGTCATTTTATAATTGAATTAAGATTTTAGTAAAAAGAAGAAGATATAATTGATATAACATCGATAGTTTAGAAACATAATTAGAATGATGTAAAATTCAAAAATCAATTTAAAATGAATGTCACAGTACAATTTAGTCAAACTTTTAATTTCTAATCCAAAGCAATGCATAACATGAAACTCTTTTAACTCTTTTAGGTATGGATCAAACCTTAATAAACTTTAAAAATCTTGATCTATTATTTAAAATAATAATATTTTTAAGTTTAATACATCAAATGATACTTGAATTTAGTTTTAAAATTTAATGTACCAATTAAATATTAACTTTAGATTCTATTACTCAAGTAGATACTTAAGGTTATTGCTGTTAAATTCTTAATTTTAAACCAATGGAAATAAAGCATGTGTCTCATTTTACTTGACTTCAACCTTTCTTTTAAATGAATAATTTTTTAAAAAAATAGTATTCTTTAAAATCATAAAATTCAAAAAATATTATTTAAAATCTCAAAATTTTATAATATATTTAAAAATAAAATAGATAATATTTTAAAAACTAAAATAATTTTTAAAAATATATAAAATTTCACATGTTATACTTTTTGTAACTTTACAATATCTTTTTTATAATATACATTTTCTATAAATTTTTAATTTTAAAAGGAACTTATTTATAAAACATTAATAGTTTGAATATGTAGTTAGAATGTTTTGAAATTTAATAACCAATTTAAAATGAGGATAATAATTTAGAGATATTTGACTCAATTAATTATTATATATGTATATATTCTATAATTAAATTTAAATAAACATTTTTTATCATTAAACATGAATTTAGATTGAGTCCATAAAACTTTTATTCAAAATTTGATTTTTACGAATAGAACGTATTTAGTTTTGGTTGAAATTGAAAGAAAAAGTGTAGATTACCCTCCCTAGTTGATACATACAAACAGTTGGTCAATTATGGTAGCTTACAAGAGCAGCTTGAGTGTTGAGTTTTAGATGTAAAATTGCCTTTTCCTTGAAAATAAACCCCAAGCTATAATTGTACTTGTGGAAGTTCCTACCCATTCATCTCTGTCTCCAATTTAATTTCAATTCCTCTTTTTTAATAGTTAAATCCTCACCTTAACTAATAACTTCAGTCTTTAATAAATTTAATTGGATATTCAATACCCAAGCTTTACCTTAAAATTCAAATAATTATTAAGGATTAATGGGCGATCAATTTACTGGGTTCAATTCAGTATACAAATTTAGTTATATCTGCAACACTGTATCAATAAATGTGGTACAAAATTTGGTGATTCATATATATATATATATATATAATGTATTATATTAACTAATTAAAAGAATGATTACTTATTATATAATAAACAATAATATTATTCTCAAGAAATGTAACTTGAGAACTAACATGATCGACACCATGAATTTTATTTCTAATTAAGATTTTAATATATTTAATAATTTGAAAAAAATCAAATAATATAATTTATCTGACAAAACAAGGGTAATATAATTAACTTTCTCTATAATAATTTCATTTGTTGGTCAAAATTTTGCCCTTATAATAGCACGCTGCCAATGAGAAATAATTGTTGTAAACATACTATAAAATTTATATCATGAATTCTCGTCAAATAAAAAAAATATGTTAAAAAAAAGAGAAAATGTTAGTATTAGAAAAAAATATATAAAATAATTAAAATTATCAAAGTAAATTCAGCCGAATCGATGGTTGAAAAAGGTATCTGAATAGAATTTAATGACAAATGAGAAAAAAAAAATCTTGAAGTAGACCTCAACTACGCAACTAATAAATTATTAATATTGAGCTGTTCAATCATAATATATCATAAAGTTAGGACACAAGATTACCTTAGGCAATAACGTCAGTCACAATGTTCATGAAAATCAAATCAAGGGTTTAGTATTAAATCGGTTTACAAGTGACTAAATTCTATAAAATTTTGATGATTGTTTGAAAATTGTGAAGGTTGGCTCAAGGGATTGAAAATATTATTAAGATAACCACGATATTGAATAAATTTATTAAGTAATATCAATATGGAATAGATGGACAAAACTGAAACACGCAATTTCAATAAAATTAAATTTGAGAAGTTCTCAATTAGTAGTCTAAACATTTAAAATTATTAAGCCATTAGGGTAATAATCGAGCAATTTTGCCAACAATAAAATAAATAAAAATAAAGTTTTTATTTAAGTTCTACATTGAAAAGTTATTTTTTACGGTGGATATAATAATATTTAGATATCTTATTAGTCCGGTAGTTTACGGAATGTTTGACATGTGTCTAATCATTATTACTGTAGACTTGTATATGAATCAATATATAGTGAAAATTTATATTAAAATCCTTGAAGAATTAAGAATAATATTAGAAGCATATAGAAATTCCTAAGAAAATGTTCAATACAGTTGTATAAATATTTAGATGACTTGATTTGAACATATATATTAGTATAAAATGATTTAAAATATGTATTTGTATTTTTATATAAAGATCGTGATCAAAATTTACTATGATTATTATTGAAATTTTGAAGAGATCAAATATATTTCCTCAAATTTTATATATTTCCTCAAATTTTTTCTTACTCGTAGCTTTCAAAAAATTAGTGATATAAATGCTTAGCAAATCCATTCAAGTGATCATTTGAAAAGTTAGTATTCAATATAGGAATATTTAGAATTTGAGATATTATGTGATTTTGGCATGATCAGAGAGAGTAAATTCGCACTATATTTTTTTCCCTTAACTGATGTTTGGTTCCATTGAATTTTTCTGATAAGATTTTTAATGAAGCAGCATGTTATGTGTATTATAAATATGTGTATACTTTTCCTTTTACTAATAATTTTTTTTTTGCATAGATTTTTATCTTAGTAAAGGTTTAATGAGTCACATTATCTATCAATAGACATCTAATGAGAGTGTTATAAATATTTTATTATTAAATGGATGCCCATTATGATCAAAATAAGTTTAATATACTTACAACTCTAATAATCATTAGAAGTAGAGTTTTATATTGTATAAACTTTTTATGTTTATAAATATAAATTTTAGAAAAACTTTGACATCCTTAACGATCAATAAAATACATATTTCTCTAATTATTTCTTTTTTATTCTTTTATTTTATAACAATTTTTAAAATTTTAAAATTTTAAAAGAAATATTGAGGATAAGAAAGAGTTGCATAAATGTCTCCAGATCCATTTTTGCTTCTTTCTTGGCCATTTAAGTAACCTATTTGTGGCCATAAATTTAACTTTAGACTGGTCCAAGATTAGGATATTTTTATTTCACTAGCCCCTACTTGTTGGTCAAATTTCTGTTTGACCCAACTGAATATTTTCTTTTTTCAAAAAAATAAAATTTGTAGACTTGCCTAATTATCGCGGTGATGAGGAATGTAAGTTTTATTACGAGTGAATTAAGTCTCTTATAATACTAAGAGATTCTTGACATTGATAGAGATGCAAAAATCGATACAACTATTATGGATGATATAAAAATTTGGGACTTTATTAGAGTTTGGGATTGAATTTTGGTTGAGTGTTGATTATGGTTGTGAACTTTTTTTTTACTTAGGAGGTATTTTATAATGGGAGTGTTGTGATAGGATGGTGGATTTAGTTCAGGGTATTGTTAGAGTCGACTTGAAAAGATTAGATGAGGTACTTGTTAAATTTGGGTTTAATGGATTGGCAAGTGTCATCAAAACTCTTCCTAATATATTTTTTGCAGATTGTACGAGCTGACATGATGTTTAGGCAAGACATGTTGGTCTCTTGACGAGAGCAAGATTATGAGGGTGACCTTTACGATGAATGAGACAATATGTTGTCGAATTTCTATAATAGTTAAATGCTCAAACGAGAGAATTCAATAAAATCTAATCTTGAATTATAAAAGGAAGAAGAAGAGTCTAATTTTGTATGAATTTAGACGTATGATGACATAATGTATATTAGGTGGATACATATGAGAGTTATTTGAATACTTAATTTGCCAACATCCTATTAGCTGTTAGCAAGACTTTAATATTGTGTGATACGAGTATTTGTGCTTAATCTCTGGCATTCTACCCTACTGTCATAGACACACCGAATTATCTCTTCAAAAGGAATTAAGTTTAGTTTATCATAGTATATGAAAAGCATGCAATACGATGAAAGTTACATGTGAAGACCTATTGTACATGTATAAAATCTAATACCAAACGTGATCTTGAAATTTAACTTTGGGATCATTTGTTTTAGTTATACAAATCGTATTGGATGATTTTATGAATAAATTATATAGTATTAACTGCAAAAGAAATAAATTATAATAATTACTTATGTCTATGAATTTGAAAGGTACTCATATATTAAATTAAACTATGATTATTTTACGGATGAAAATTAATTGGGTGCCCACATTTGAAAAAATGATAATAATAATAATTTTATCTTCATTTTCTTATAATATGTATTGAATAAGAATATAAACATACTAGGGTGAAGTTAGGGGTTGGCATGGGTTGAAACTCCTAAAATGTAAAATTATAATTTAAACCTTTTAAATTTTTTAAAAATTTTAAATTAATAAAAATAAAATTACACTTTGACCCCTAAAATTATAAAAATTGATTTAATCTTTTACAAATTATAAAGATATAAACTATAAAAATTAAAATTTTATCCAACCCCTAAAAAATTATTGTGGCTTAGCACTGTAAATATAAATATTTTTAAAAAATATATATATATATTTATATAAAAATTATTGTGTGGTGTATTAAGTGAAAATTTTTAATTACTATGTATCTCATTTAAATATGAATTAAATAGAGCTAACTATTTGAAATTAAAAAATACAACAAATAATTATCCTCCATATAAAATAATAATAATATTAGTATCCACTACCCATTTTAAAATCCGGAATAAAATTCAGCAGACTTTGGATTCTTTTGAGTGAGTAAAGAAAGAAGAGACAAGGCCTGTTAGGGGAACGGTGTCACGTTTGCCTCGAGTAATACTAATTTATGATGGAAGCTTCTCTCAGCTCAGCTAATCAATAAACAAGATGATTGGAATTACAAGCCCTGTCTTTTGACTTGTGTTTTCTATTTTTTATTTTTTATCTCTCTATATTAATATCTCCATCAGTGTCGCAAAACCAATTTGCACAAAGTCTCTGTTTCGGGGAAAAACTTAGGTAGCCACCATCACCTTTCACCCCCACAGTTTTGAAAAAAACTTTGTTGGTCTGGTTTTCCAATACCCAAAGATCATGGGAAGGGCTCCTTGTTGTGACAAGGCTAATGTGAAGAAAGGACCTTGGTCACCTGAAGAAGATGCTAAGCTGAAAGAGTATATACAGAAACATGGAACTGGAGGGAACTGGATTACTCTCCCACAAAAAGCTGGTGAGCTTTTAAGGAACTCTAACTGATCCTATATTATCAACCTCTAAATTAAAAGGTCTTTTCTGTAGCTGTTGTTTTTTTTTTTTTATCTTGATTGTTTTTTTTTAGGCCTTAAGAGATGTGGGAAAAGTTGCAGATTGAGATGGCTTAACTATCTCAGGCCTAATATTAAACATGGAGAGTTCTCTGACGATGAAGATAGGATAATCTGCACTCTCTTTGCAGGCATTGGTAGCAGGTATTAATCACCCATTTTTTAGATAAAATTTCTCCCATTTTTTGTCCATGCATGCCGTTTTTAGTTTCTCAAGTGTTCTAATGGAACTTAACTCATCATGAGCTGCAACAGGTGGTCAATTATAGCAGCTCAGTTGCCAGGGAGGACTGATAATGATATCAAGAACTACTGGAACACGAAGCTAAAGAAGAAACTATTTGGCATGGTTCCCCAATCTCAAAGGAAACCTCATCAGATTCCCCATGCTAGCTTTTCATCTCTTCTGCGATCATCTTCACCTTCATCCCCATCCCCATCATCACCATTACTCTACAATTGCAGCAACAACACCTACCACACACCAGCTAGATCTTTTTCATGCTTTGAAGCATCATATTCCTCAAGTTTCTCAAACAGCAGTGCTTCTTGTGTAAATGCTGCATCAGTTCTTCAACCGCAGGAGAGATTATTGGGTCAAATCCAGCATTATCAACTGCATGATAATGGTGTACAAATGTTTGGGGGGGAAGCTAGTTGTAGTTCTTCTGATGGGAGTTGCAGCAACCAAGTCAGCCACAACAAAGAATTAGAGATTAGCAATGGTACTGTAAATGATGGTGATCATCAACAATTTGGGATGTACAGTTATAATAATTTCTACAGTGAAGCTGCTGATGGAAGCCAGAAGCTGATGATGGCATTAAATGGGGATCATGGTACTGATGGATGGTCTGATCATCATAAGTCATCAAATGGATTGTTGGATGAAACTGAAACACATTTAGATTATGGGATTGAGGGAATTAAGCAGCTAATCAGTACTACTTTTAGTTGTAACAGCTTTATTTTTGACGAAAACAAAGCAGATGAAAATCTTTTGTACTATTGATCTGACTTTGACCGTGTAAAATCACATGGATTTGAAGGGTAAGGGGGAGGGAATGGGCTCAAGATTTTACAGATTTAGATTTTTTTTTTTTTGGGGGTGTCCTTTTGGGAAATGATGTAATTTGCTAGTGCCCATAGATTTTGATTGCAATATTCAGAAATAAAACATTAAATTTCATGGAAACTAGAGAGAAGCCATCATATTTTCAAGGAACAAACTTAAAAAGTAAGCAAAACCAATTCTTTAATCCAAGTTTTAATTTCATTTTTAATGATTATGCATTGATTAACTTTGAAGCTAGTCAATCCCAATGGTTGGGGACTTTGGGTCTTTGTGGATATTATCCCTCATGTTCTAAAAACGACTTGATGTTAATCCTTATCTTAGTCTTCTCACAATGAAGAAAAAGTTTGTCAATTTTATATATTAAATTAATATATCTTTTTGCCTAAAATAAGTTAAAATAGGGTGTTACACGTACTATTATATGACAGGCTACACCCCAATTTGTAAATTTAGTGCATGGTGTTTGAAAAAATAATGATTTAAGAAATTTTTCTTTTTTATACTTGGTCTCCATTGGGTGCACTACGACTTGACTTCTTACATGCAGGAGGTTTGGCCTTACATCACACTTCCTTACAATCACTTGTATGCGGAAATATAAATTTTAAATTTACATTCTATTTATTACTATTTACTCATGAATAAATTAATTTAATTTTAATATAATATATATTTGAAAAAGTTTGAATTTTTACAGTGAGTTATGTTCCTAATTGTTTAACATCTATTTTGAGTGTCCATGTATTTAATTCAATGTTGTCTAAATATTTGAATTTACAAATTATCAAATTCAAATAAATACCATTATCGTCGGATATCCGAATCCATAAAAAATCGAATCGAATCATGAAATAATATAAATGAAACCAAAATAATTAATTTAAATAAAATTTAATTAACAGAGAGAAAAATACAAAAAGGGGCTTTTTTGTAATAGAAAAGGAGAGATCTGAAAAAAAATAATATAAATGATTCAAAATATATATCAAATAAAAACAAAGCCGATCTCCAAACGCTAAACAAAAACAAGAGGTGATTTTTATTTTAGCTTTATTTTGTTTTATGTTGTATTTTTTTTATTTTTACACAAATACACTAAGGATATTCACAAAATGGTAATGAATAAAAATATAGAAATACAAAAAATAATTTTTTTTTTCCCCACGTGGTTTGAGTTGACGGTGTGGCAAGACATGCCTCAGAATCGCGCCCTCTCCCGCAGAGAAAACAAAAAGGAGGAAAGTTTTTTAAAAGATCTCAAAAATGAAAAAAAGGAAAAACGAATTTATAAACATTTCAAAAGCGTCGTTTGGGCCCATGTGGCCCCAAACGACGCCGTTCATCGTGACCGAATCCGACCGACCAGCCTCCGGAGGTCCGTGTTTGGAAAAAGGGGTTATTTGCGGAGTTGGTCCTTCCTCTTTTTATTATTTTCAATTAATTTTTTTGTTTTAAATTTGGCCCGACATTTGTTTCGCTTCCAATTTGGTCCCCTTGTTGTGTAAGCCTCTCCGAAGGATTATTTATGCGCATGGTCCCTCTCGCTTCTGGGCGCTTAAATTGGTCCTTTTGTGTTTTTTATTTGATTAGCCCCTAAAATTTCATTTTATTCTCAATCCAATCCTTCTTAGTTTGAATCGCATTGTTTTTATATTATTGTTATTATCACTATATTATTATTATTAATATTATTGTTATTACTATTATTATTATTATTATTACTATTACTATTATATTACTATTATTATTATGTTATTATTATTACTATTATTTCCACACATATTTGTTATCTTATATTATTATTATTATTATTATTATTATTATTATTATTATTATTATTTTTTAATATCGCTACTAGTATTATATTTGATATTATTATTAAGTATTCCTATTATTTTTAGTATTGATGTTATTATTTTATAATTATTTTCCTATTTTCATCATTTTACCTTCCACTACTTCACTATTGCCATCATTATTATTATTCTACTATCACTATTATTATTATTATTATTACCATTATTATCATTTCATTTTTACTCTCTTATTTATTTACTATTATATTTGCATTATTATTTTATTATTACCATTGTTGTTCCATTTCCTATCATTAATACTATTATTATTATTTTCATTTTACCCTTACTTGTTTATTTATTGCTTTATTCACCTCCTTTTTATTATTCGTCATCAATGCATCATTCTTTTAATATATCATTGTTTTTATTATTACAATTATTTAATTTGAATTGATTTCCATTTTTAATTTTCACCATTGATAAATTTTTAGTTATGTTATTCATTTCTTATTATTTTGTTTATTATCGTTTCATTTACTTATTGTTTATTCGTTCATTGTTCTTTACTCTTTTAGTACTTTAATGCGGTTTATTCATTTACGTACTATATTCTTTATTTCCTTATTATCGTTACTATTATCATTCTATTTGTTTCTAAAGTCCTATTATCGTCAACCTTGTGTCGTTATTTAGTTGCTCATTCATTTATTTATGAGAATTAGATTTATTCGCTTTATTTGTTGTATCATTACTTTGTCTAATATCAATCAATCAAATTTCCCAAATAAAGGTTATGCTCGGATTTGAAAGTTCGGAAAATCGAGCCCTAACTATCGGGTTCCGGTTTTACTCGTTTATGTTCAACAACGGATATCCTTTTTCGAATCACAATTTAGATTTTAAAACAAAACACTTAATCCGAAAATTGAAATGTCGTCCTAACTTACTGGACTCACACTTTAGATACTTCGGATAAGTTTTTTCCTAAAATAGAGGCAATCTTCAGTATTTGAAATCTCAGAAATCGAGCCCTAACTTATGGGTTCCGATTTTCCATTTGATTAATAACAAGATCCTCTCCAAATAAAACCAAGTTTCAAAAGGCAAGCTTAGTCTCGAGAGTTTAAAGCATTGTGCCCTAACTCATCGGACGTGATGCTTTACCTCTTAAAATAAGGCCTTAGCGCCCTTCCAATTTTAAAATAAAAGCATTGTATTTTCGAACCCTTTAAAGTTTTCAACAAATAGGACATCAATCAATCGGTTTGGTACCAATTTTGGGCGGTTCGAGGGTGCTAATCCTTCCCACGTAATCGACCTCCGAATCCGCTTTTCTCAAAGTTCGTGGACCAAAAGCACCGCTTTAGTAAATTAAATGTTTTATTAAACGAAGGTGATCCGATCACAAAATAAGGATGGTGGCGACTCTTTTCCTTTTCTTTTTCAAAAACGGTCGATCAAGGTGCTATGCTTCCCAAAAAATGGTTTGACGACTTGGCGACTCATTGGGACTTGGGGTAGCCATGATTGATTGATTCCTTTTGATTAAAATGGTTTAAAAAGTCATGCTTCTTTTAATGCACTTTCAATATTGGTCTTGTAAATACTTTGGCATTGTATTGCATGACCGTTTGGTCACACCTTTGTGGGAGCGGAAGCTATGCCTGTGAGGTTTTCACCTCCGATGGGCTAGTGGGATTTGAATACATCCGTACTATGTCTCCTGAAGTTTTCACCGCATGGCCATAGGAAATGTATTCCCAACCGAACTCGGTCCGCATGAGCCTATAATGGGTGAGGATCGAGGAATCGATGGTTCGTGCCTCAAACTTTAGAACTAAACCGCATATATGAGCCCAAGGAGCCCATTAGGTAGAGCTATGTCAAACCTTAGTGGTCACCAGATAGGTGTTTGTTTATTCTACTTGCTTTATGGTACTAATTTGTTGTGTTTCATTTTTGTGCATATCATTTCATATTTTAAGAGGTATCGATTCACGGCTGGTTCGAGTTAGAAAGTGGTTATGGAAAACGGATTCCTTGATAACGGAAGACAATGCAATTGTTCGATAGTTAGAACCTAGGCATTTAGAAGGTGTGGATCCATTTGAGCAAAAGGAAATGTGGCATTGGAAGAAAAGTGATGACGGAGAGCAAGAGACCGTGATAATAAATTGGTGAAAAGGACTTCCTAACGGGAGAAAAGTTTATTTTGTTGGTGCTCTCCCAAATAACAAGCATGAGTTTGTAGTATTTAAGGATGTTACATCTAATGAAACAACAGAATGCAAGGCCCGATGTCCATGATGACTCAAATGGGCAAAACAGAAGAGAATTAAATGGCCTTCTCCAAATCAAATTGCATAGACACCCATGCGAAAGCAACTCAAAATGCTTTACGGACAGCATCTAAAAACTCTCAAGAAGCATTGAGGGTGATAGATGTTATTTTAAGATAGCATGCTGCAAAACAGGATGCCCTTTGGTTTGTCAATCTTTCAAGATAATCGAATAGCCCAGACATTGGAAGAGGTGCCCTTGGCAATAGGGCTTCCATTTAAATTTCATGGCCACCAAAAGTCTTTCCGAATATTGATATTCGCCCAGCCCGATTGTGGATCCTTTGAATCAAAATGCCATGGATCCTGGACTGACCATGGCTAAGCAAAGCTTTAGGAACACGAGGGCAAAAGTCCCCATCCAATCACGATATAAGATCACCGGATTGAGCGGTAGTTGCAAAGATCCGCTGCTTTTATTGAAGGGAAAAGTGTGAATAAGTTAATGGTAAACGAGAATCTAGAGATTACGATATAATCATTTTGTCGACCATCACAACTACACAGGCTTCTCGCAAGACTTGCCATGCTTCAATGTCGGAGAGCAAACAATCTACATTCTTTTGAGCTCCATTCCAGAGGTATTTGCAATTGACAAAGCACTAACTGAGGCTTTTGGTTAAGATAAAGTCTGTGAAAGAATGAAAGACTTATCCAATACTTCACAAGGAGCAACCATAGTGCCAAGTCGATATCGTTCTTGTGGTGTTTTATCCGTTAATTTCACCCAAAGTCGAAGATCGATTCACGCAAGGGGCAATGATAGAAATTTCTTTGGATTTAGTGGAGCCATCTAGGAGGGAAATTAGGTTGTTGTGAACTTCTTGACTCATCGTTGGATCCAAACAACATTGCAAGGGATTGGGTTCGGTGAAGAAGTGAAAGGAATTTGCATTGACCCCATTTGATAGATCCAAAGAGATTAACTAGAATAACGACTTTCACTGCGGTTAGAATGAGAAAAGCTATTAAACAGTACAATCTAAATGTCCGAGCTCGCAATTCCTTCTTCGCTAGAAAACTCTAATCTTTATGAGCCATGGAAGCGGAAGAATCCTCGAGTACACGCTAGCTCGAGTAAATGATCGATACTTTTTAGAAAATTGATGTTGTGACGTCCTCACTACCCTCAAAGTCGTAACTATGCAATCGAGTTGAAGTTAAGTCCGAACAAGATTAAGGAAACAAAGTGTAGTTAAATTTAGCATTACACAATTGTGAACTACGGATCGAGCTTCTTGAAATAAGAGAGAGTGTTGGAGAAGAACTTCATCATTCTTATGATCATCAAGTTAAAAAGTCAAGATTACCTCATGAAGGGGAATGGTAGTTGGTCATCTGATTTTGGCATTACATGGATATGGTAAGCATAAGATATGGGCTACGTTTGATCACATCAAGAGCTAGCTCCATTGTTTGGGAAATCAAAACCCTTGGACTTGGGGACGAAAGCATAGTAGTCCATTTTATGTAAAAGAATTTGTTTTCTAATAAAGTTTTCTAAAATGAAGTTGATCGAATCGATACCTCTTTGCATTTATGCATTCGACTACATTGCATTCGATTACATTGCATTCATTTGCATTAGACTTTTACAAAAGACCCTAATTAGGCAAAATGTTTGTTAACTGGAAAACATGGAACAAAGGTTGGCGAGGATGAGCAAAGGCAAATACGATGCAAAGAGCAATTGATCCAAATTCAACAAGAAATGCGAGAGCAAATGCTAACTTCCAAAGGAACATGATGGCCGTTAACTCGACTAGCCGGAGGACTCGAAAAAGAAGTGACCCGGGCGAAAATATGGATAATGATGAAGACATCGTTTATTCCCCAATAAATGTCCCAACTCAACCGGATGCACATTCTCGCCAACTCATTGTTGGATCTCAATATAGACCGAATTTGGCAGCAATCCTCCGAGAGCCCCGATAATGAGCAAGTCAATCGCGTTGTTTTGGCCTACCAGAGGCAGAGAAAAAGGAGAAGGGGTTTCAAAAGCCCAAGAGGAAGGATAAAGATGTGGCCAGTGTATACCAGGGTTATTAACGTTCACAAGAATCGACCCAGAAGGCGATTAACACCGTCCCCAAAGCAAGATCCCAATCCGGAGCATATTCGAAAAACCTCGTCACTCCCATTCCCATGACGTATAGGAGTTATACGAACTTATTTGATATGCATGTTGTAGCTCCTTATTTTATAAAACCATCCAACCTCCATACCAAAGATGGTATGACCTAAATGTCCAAGTGAGTATCAGGAGTTACGGACATTCGAAGAGAATTGCCGACCTTGAAGTTGGTGGAAAAATTCCAAAATGGGTGTTGTGGAGATAAGGACCACAAAAGCGTAAGCATGAACCTAAGAACATTTTGAGCAATGAGCGGGAAGTAATTCCTATAGTATTCGAAGCTTACCTAGAGTAATATATGAAGTATACTTGTTGCTTTAAGCCTGAAGCAATAAGATCTCTTTGTGAAATAGGCTCGATTTTGAATTACTACTTCAATAAAATACATCTTTTGGACCAATATTTTATTTTCCATGCTATACATTCTATTGAATATTCTTTTATTCTTAATTCATAAATAATCATTCATTCTCAAATTGCCTCCATACCAAGATGGGTCCCCATATCAATGCGGACATTTAGACTTTCTAGTAGATGTGTTAGAAGGATCTAAGGACTAAGATGACGAGATTGCAACTTACTTCCTAACTTGTTAAAATGGCGATCCTACCTTAAATGTTGTGACACTACAAGCCAAGAGGAGATAAAAGCAGTTCCCCAAGAATAAGGCCGACATTGTCACATGATCAAGTTAGACACATTGAGGCCTAAACGCGGATTCTTATTGAGGCTATCGCCGCCTCTCGAGCTTTGAGACATCGATTCATAATCATAGCCTTTGGTTACCTTACTAAAAGGCCTTCACATGTCAAAATTACAAAGTCGGCCGTCGACTTCAACTTCAAATTCAAATTCAAATTAAAAACAAAAACAAAAAACAAAAAAAAAAAAAAGAAGAAAAAGAAAAGAATAAAGAGAAAGGCGATGAAGAATGCCGAAAAAATGGATTACATTTTAGTCCTCCAAAGGTCGAACCACATCGGCAAAAAGATAGCCAAAACCATTAAATTTTTGAAAATGAAGACTTGTAAACGTTGGTGGAAAGTTACCATTTACCCTCTAGGTTTTAAAAGGGCGGACTTTCAGGGCATCTTTACCATTGGTTTATAATGTTCCCAAAAAATTTAAAAGACCCGATTAAGAAGGGTTCTTTATTCAAGAGGACTAAAGGAAAAAAAAAGGAAAAAAGGCTTTTAGGAAACATGGATACTAATCAAGATGGAAGCAAGGACCTCTTTAATCGGTGAGTTCAATTTCAAAAAAGGTAAAAAATGGAAAAAAAAAAAACGAAAAAAAAAAAGAAAAAAAGAGGGTCGGGCAAAAACCCAAAAGGCGCCTTGGGATCAAAGGGATTTGAGTTGAAAACCGAAGGGAAAAAAATTGTGATAAAAAAAAGGCAAGGGTAGTCTTACCACGTTAAGTTAACAATGAAGAAGGATGTTGTGCCGGAGCATCGACAAAGTTCGGATCCCCTAAACACATATTGAGCCTAAAATGGTCCTGAAGTTTGAAAGGGAGGCGATTCGGGGCACCTAGTTTTATTTTTACCTTTCAAATACCCAATAAATTTTTTCCTAATTATACCTTGCTTTTGCTTAATCCCTTGGTTTGAGCTATGCCCTAACTTTCTAGAATTAATCCGACACGATGCATTTTGAAAAGTCGCTACACTGCTCAAAGATTTCTAAAATAAAGGCAATGTTCGTATTTAGGAATTGGGAAATAGTGCCCTAACGTCTTTGGGTTGCGATTTTCCGTTTGACTAAATAACTAAACATCCTTTTGATAAACTTCAGTAAAACCACGAGATAGCTTTGATTACGAAGGTTTAGAGCATCATGTCCTAACGTCTTTGGATGTGATGTTTGTATCCTCTGAGCAAAGAAATCTCAAATTCGCCCTAATTATCCAAACATTTTTAGAGGATCGTATTTTAAAACATTTAAAACTTCCGACATTAAGACACTAATTAATCATTTTGGTACCAATTTTGGCGCGTCGAGGGTGCTAACCTTCCTCGTATGCGAATCGAACTCCGGACCGATTTTCAAAACTACGCAGACGAACACTGCTTTAGTAAAACAAAACGTTTTATTAAAATAAAGGTGATCCGATCACACCAAATAAAGGTCGGTGGCGACTCCCGTTCTTTTTTAAAACCCCACGTCGAACCCTTTTTCGTTTTCAAAAAAATAGTTACGACACTCCTCTTGACTCAGGTGCTGTGCTGTAGATATCAAGTTTATCCTTCCAAAAATCAAATTAACTAACATAGAAAGATTTAGTAAAAATATCTATTATCTGATCATCTGATCTGCAATAAACCGTTTCTTTAATTTTTTCAGCAATCGTTTTATATGATTTTCTTCTTGGCTAATGTAGCTTTAAGAGCTGCCTCCAATTGTTTCTTAGCATGCAATTCCTCCTTTAGATCATCTAAATCAAAATTTCATAATTCAAAATCATCACCAGCTTTTTCAGAAAAAGTCATGGGAGTGGTTAGATTGCCGCCCCCTCCTCTAAGGTCTTGTGTTGCCACTATATACTTGTGATTAACACCATTTATGGTTTGGTTAACAGATCTTCTCGCGGCCAATAATTCCTTTTCAAACTTTGCATTTTACACTGAAAGTCTAATCACTTCACCAACTAAATTCTTAACACCAATAGCAACTGCTAATGTCAATTCTTTCGCATATGAAACTTCTTTAGCCAATTTTTTATTTTGGAAACATAACCCACTGTACTTCTCTTCTGAAAGTTGCCCTTGTTCCGATTTTAGTTTTTCACTCTTGATCTCCTGAGATCGAATCTTTTTCCGTAGCTCATCAACATGTTCTTCAGATATTTCATGTGCAAAAGATGATAGTTTTTCATCAGAGAGAGATGCCAACTGCTACATAAAGCCAAAACTATATCGCATCATTCAAATCATGTGCATACATATCTGAAAATTATGTTTTGATATATATATATATATATATATATATGTGTGCATGAATATGATGATTGTGGGCAAATATGATAATTTGATTAATTCTAAAAACTGTTATTGTGAGTTCTGACATATCAATGATGGTTGCACTTGAAAATTCGATCTCTAAACTGAACTGCTATTTATGATTATTTTATGCAATGTTAATTAATTTGTTCTAATATTTGTTGCATTGATTTTATTGTAAATGGACTCACAGAGCCTCAAAGCTCACCCCTTAAATTTTCATCATTTCAAATAACTCACTAGGTTAGGATGCAGGCACAACATCTGAAAGGTCTCATCACAATTTATTTTCCTTTCAATTTATTAAGGTTTAATCTTTAGACTTATTTTATTAATCAAGACTGTGATATTTTATTTTAAACCATGGCATTCGATTTAGGACTTAGGTTTGCTTAATTCTACATAACATTTAATCTTAATTTTTTATTAGGTTACTAAATTATTACTAATAATTGAGTATGCAAGAATCCCAATTTTTAATAAAAACATAAGCAAATACTATCTTTCCATTGCTAGATAATAATAACGTTAAGGAATAATAAGTCGACATCTAAACTAGGTTTTCTATTTAATTAAATAAATGTTTTAAAATAATTATTTTAAAAATTCGATAATCCCGCTAAGTTATCTTAGTGATTGATATAATCTCTAATTTTGGCCTAACGTTTAAGTCAAGTTGAGGAGGTTACAACACATATAACAACATTTTAGATTTAGATTATTAATATTACTAGTTAGTGAGATTTAGATCGTATTTTAATAAAATTTACAAATATAATTCTATTTATTAGATATTATTTTATTTAATTAAATATGATTAATATATTTTATATAAAATATAAAACATTTTATTAGAACTAGTTTTTATGTCACGTAATAGGCGTTTATATTTTTATTATTTAATAAAATGTTTTTATTCCATATAATTAATATAAATAATCATTGAGTTCATATTTGGTACACTGATAATGTACTCTTTTTTTATTTCATAAGCAATTTTAAAAAATTGTCACATATCTCTCTTTTTTAAAATATTTATTTTTTAAATATTTTACTATATCCTTATAAGATATTTATCAATTAAATGTGTCCATAGGTTGGACCAGGCCAGGCTCAACAAAAGATTTTAGGTTCGTTTTTTAGGTTTGGGCTCGACCCAAAAAATGAGCCTAAAATTTTACCTAAGCCTGACCCGAATAAAAATACTAAAACTTGAGTCTGGCCCGCCCATATTAATTTTTTAATATTAATTTTTATATAATTTTTAAAATAAATATAATACATAAAAATACTAAAACATTAAAATAAATGTTCCCAACAAATTGAAAATAAATTAAGAAAAATATGTATACTTAAATAACACTAAGATAAATGTAACTTAACAAGCAAATGTGAAAAATAGTAACAAAATTAACAATAAAACAAAATTTATACAATATTCCAATAACAACAACAAAATAATAGTAATATAATTGTGAAATGATAGTAAAATAGTAAAAAAAACAACAAGAAAATAATAAAAAAAGCAAAAAATAGCAGGGTCTTTTTTTTGTTGTCATATTTGGGCCTAGTCGGGTTGGGCTCAAGCAAAAAAAATCTTACACGAGGCCTGACCCATTTTCTAAACGGGTTTTATTTTTTTACCCAAACTTATTTTTCAGGCATATATTTTTACTCAAACCCTCCCACTTTCGGGCGGGCCATGGACAGGTCTATTGTCAATCTCCTAATCTTACTTGTGAAATCTAAAAATTTTGCTGACAATGTACCGAATATTTTTCATTATGAGATTATTAGTATATTAAATAATAAAGCTATTTTAAGTTATCAAATAAATTATTCATATGTGTCTTTGTTGTAGTAATACCTCTTTATATACTACGTCTACATTTTTGTGTATGCTTTTTTTTTTTTTGGTTATTGTTGTTTGATAATAGAATTAATCTTGATTTAAATAAGAAATAATTTAAAATAATATATTTTAATTAATTAAATTAAATAGTTTAAATTATAATGAAAGTGTTTTTGTGGATGGATTACTTTAAACACTGTGACTTTAAATAAAGGTAAAAGAATAATTACATCTAGAAAAATTATATAAATATCTTAAAGATTAATTTAATTAAAAAAAGTATTTTGAGAATTTAGATTAAAGGTTGAGTTAATTCATATACTTACACTAATACATTAAAATTATCATATTAACTTCTAATTTTAAATTATTTTATATTAAAACATTATTTTCAATGTTTTTAATTTGAATATTTAAAATTAATTTTTAACATTTTATATTTGAAATATTTTCCTAATCTAAAACAAAATAATAATGTTATTCATTAAAAATAATTTAAATTGTATTAAATATAATCAAATTAAACTTGATGAGTCTTGTTCAAAATCAACTTATCTAATTGGGATGAGATTATCATAATATATCCAATTTTATAATAGTTTATTTTTAGTGAAACATCTATTATTATTAAACCAATTAGTTGTATCATAAAAATAAATTAAAACAAATTAAAAAACTTCAACTTCCTAAAAATAATTGAAATAAAAATTTATTAAACAAAATAAAAATCCAACTTCCAAAAATTTAAATAAAATCTAATTTAAAATAAATACTATTACTATTATGAAAATGTTTAGGTTTTCTATCTTATTCGTATGCTTTAATCTATTATTTGAGCTTAATTTTCTTATTCGATATATCATTCCTTGTCATCATCTTCAATCAGCATTAGATTTCCGATGCAATTCATTCCTTTGAAGTTGTAAATTAGTTAAACAATTATAATATTATAATATTAAATAATAAAAATTTATTATTGTAAATTAGAGATTTTTTAGAATTATAATTATAATTATAACCGTAATTAGAAAAATAGCATAAAGTAAAATTAAAAATAATAACAACATACAATTATATAATGAAACTTTCATAGTTGACAATGAAATGATAGAAGAAAGTGAAAAAGGAGAGTTTAAAATAAATTTATTATACTATATATGATAAATTAAATAAATATGTGATAAATAAATATTATAAAATTATTTCATTAACAATTAAAATAATTTTTAGACATTATTTTAATATTTCATTATTCTTGAGACACTTCTAACCTATTAACGCTAATTATCTTTTTGAGATGAGCCTTTAGATCTAAACGGATAGTCCGGATCATAAATAAGTCTAGTTTTAGATATGCATATTAGGTGCGTATGTTTTCATCACCTTGAGCTTTTGAAGCATGGCGAGAGAAGTATGAATTGATTGATTATGATTAGGTATTATTTATGATAAGTTTACCGAACAATAAAAACAATATTGAGAGAGTTCATCTTTTCAAGTTTACAAATGACAGCACATTACATTTCCTCTAAAATATCACCAAAAAGCATCGTTTGTTAAAGAACTTCTCTTTATCACATCTAATAAAGTCTTTCATAACTCTATTGTTGACTTTACAAGAGTTAGACTTCCTTTGGATGGATAGTGAGATTAATTCTGGTGAGATTAAAAACAACGATGACGATGAGATTAATTATTAATGTAGCAGTGAAATTAAATATTGTGACGTGTGTTTGGATTACACCACATTGACGACGATGAGATGGAAGTAGAAAATAACCATCAAAGGCATTAAAATAAGTGTATATATAATAAATAAACAATAATAAAATATTATTTATATTAATATTAAATAATAGTTAAAAATATTAAAGTGCTTAAATATTAGAGACATTCGTATAAAATGTATTTATAGTATAACAAATAGTTAAAAATATATGTATATTAAATAATAAAATGTACATTAATTTTTACAATAATAATTAAACATTATTGAAATAACATTTTATTTTATATCAAATGATAATTAAAATTAGCTTTATCATAATAAAATTTTATACATTTATTAGATTTTCATATAAAATAAATATTATATAATAACATAATTAATAATATATTTTCTTTCTATAATTATTCAATTTACATTTATATTATATATAATATATTTAAAATTTATAAAGCCCTTTCAAAATAATATATATATATATATATATATATATATAAACCCAACATAACGAACCCTAAATTAAAATGAAAGAAAATTAACAAATCAAAGTTAAAAGTGGTAACAACATTTACATTGATGTAGAGTTTTTCCACTAACCATTTATTATCCAAAGAGAACAGCAGGCCAGTGCCTAAGACCCTGCCACGTCTCTTAATATTCCGCAGTAACAAAAATATGAGGAGCCGACTTTTTAAAACCAGATCATTTACAAGCATTTAGTTGTTAACTCATTAACATCAACATTAATAAATGATTACCCGAGACGAAGACCAATTCAACATGCTGGAGACAATTAATGCCAACAAATTTGCATTTTTGAACCATAAATGCAACCAAACAAAACAAACTTAATAATCCAAAACTGCAAAACCAAGCATCCATTCCTATCTCCTTAAGCAACAAGTCACCCCCACCAATGGCAATTTCTTCATTCAATCCAAAAACCCAAACCTACTCTTCCACCAGGCCCCCTATCAAGCTCCCAACAAGCCCTGACCTCTCACTCACCTCCTTTATATTCCAATCCACTTCCGCCATCCCTCATCGCACCGCTCTCCTCGATTCTAATTCAAACGAAACCCTAACCAATCTCCAACTCAAAGCTCATGTTTCATCTCTTGCTTATGCATTACGCCACCAATTTCACGTTGCTAAACATGATGTCGTCCTTATCTTTGCCCCCAACTCAATACGTTTCCCCATTTCTTTCCTTGCTATCGTCTCTCTTGGTGCCATTGCCACCACTGCCAACCCTTCTTTCACTTTCACCGAGATACCCAAACAAGTCAAAGATTCCAATCCCAAGCTTATCATCACAATCCCTCAGCTTTATAGCAAAGTTATCCAGTTCAATGTTCCATTGGTTTTCTTACAATCATCAAGCTCCCCCAACTTATCATCAGCTATTCCAAAATTCTCTTATTACTCGGATATCATACAAAACGACGCTGATCAACATTTGAATTCAAACGATGTAAAAGCAAACCGATTTGGCGGCATTGCTGTACTCATCTGGAACAACCGGAACCAATAAAGGGGTGATGTTGACACATAAAAATTTCATTGCTTCGACCTTAAGTTTCACGGCCGATCAAGACAGGTACATGGAAGGAAGGAGTGTATGTTTGTGTTTCTTGCCAATGTTTCATGGGTTTGGTTCGGTCTTAACGTTGGCACAATTGAGAAGAGGAAATGTATTGGTTTCGATGGCCAAGTTTGGGCTGGACAAAGTGTTGGGTGCCATCGAGAAGTACAAGGTCACGCATATGTTCGTTGTGCCTCCGGTTATGGTTTCTTTGGCAATGGCAGATGATGAACAATAAGTATGATTTATCATCGTTGAAGCAAATTATATGTAGTGCAGCCCCACTGAGCAGAGATTTGATCGAGACATGTGCCCACATTTTGCCCCATGTTCAAATTTTTCAGGTAATTTTCACAATCATACTCATTAAAACTGTTTAATAGATTTATGACACATATAATATGTTCACATTGTAAAATTTTTAAAAATTTTAAATATACCTTTCAATTTTGTTTTTAAATTTTCAATTAAGCCCCCATTTTTTAAAAATTTTAATTTGATTCCTATTTTTTGAAATTCTTATTAAACCCTCTAAAATTTTTAAAAATTTTATTTAGACCCCAAAATTTAATACTAGGATTTGCTACTAATATTGTTGTTTGAATTAAACCAGATCGACTGGTTAGACCAGTTGGACCAAGAACCGACCGAGGTAGTAGTCCAGAGAAAGACATTATACTAGTTTTCTTGAGAATTGATATGGATCGATATAAAACACGATTGAACTAATTAGTTGCATAGAATTTTTTTAAATATTTTATATTTTCATGAATTTTTAATAGCTTATTTAATCGAACTAGACAGCCCGATCAATTCAATTGGTGACCAGAGCAATTCAATCACCCGTCCGATTTTAAAAACCTTAAACATTCATCCTAAGTGTATATATATAAATTTTAAGTAGCACATTCTGTTTTATTGCCTCTTGAAATCGAATGGAGTAGTGTGAAAGGGAGATATCATAAATAAGTCCTAGAGCTACACACACAGTCCAATTCTCTTCATAAATTGACATTGATATTTCTTTAGCATTTGACAATTTTGTAGTATTGTTTTTGGTTGCATAATAGAATTAAGTGGGTTATTAAATTGTAAAATGAGGCGCGTGAGCTAATCATGATTTAAAATGAAAACATGCATGGTGCAGGCATATGGTATGACAGAAGCTTGCGGGAATATTTCAATGGAGAATCCTAAGGAGGGCCCTCCTTTCTCAGGATCAACCGGAACTCTAATGCCTCTAGTTCAATCCAAAATTATTAGTGTAACAACAGTGAACCCCCTTCCTCCAAATCAGATGGGAGAAATATGCATTCGAGGGCCCACTATTACATTAGGTAAATAAGCTTTACAATGAACCATGGCTCAATCCAGTTGGTTCATACTATTACTTTACGAGACAAGCTTGAGATTCCAACTTTGTTTTTTGAACGAACGAATTAATATTCCAACTTCAGCATTTATAGTTATTATATATTGTCTCCTGATCTTTAACCATATGGGACGCAATAATGGCATCATGAATAATTGTTTGCTACTTTGCTTATAACTTCTGTTGCAAGAAATTCAATCATTGTCCTTCTATCCAACATTATTACAGTCGTCAGCTTGCACATTTTTTCTTCTTCTCACGTAATACAAATTGAAATAAATATGTTAACTACTTCAATTACAAGACATACATGAATATTTATCGTCCTTTCATCTAACAACATTATAGTTACAAACCATGACAAAGATGTTGAATAATTTGAAATTGTTAGGATTCTTATATCAACCTAGCGTATTCCTTGTCTTTCGGGACCAACTAATTTGATTTCATTAGTGGAAGGCTGTACCTAAAGAAATCAAAGCATCAAATTTTCTTTTCTTCATTAATTTTTTGTATTTAAGTGTGTAATAAAAGATGGATGATAATTACGAATTGGTTTTCCTTTAATACATATAAATTAAGGTAATTTGACAATATTATTTGTGGATTTTTATTGTTAGGTTATTTTAACAATCCAGAGGCTACGAAAGTAGGTATAGATGAACAAGGGTGACTGCATACTGATGATCTAGGTTATTTCTATGAACAAGGACAATTATTTGTTATAGATCGAATAAAGGAGCTTATCAAATGTTATGATTTTAGGTAAAGTTTTCAAACATCTCTAGCTTTATTTGTTTTTTTTTCTTTTTCAATAAAATATCTAGATGACTTAGAAAAAAAATGTATTTATAAGGATTATTAAAAAAAAAATACATTTATAAGGTTATTTAATAGGTGGCACCGACAGAACTAGAAGGGTTGCTTCTTTCTCATCCTGACATTGTCGATGCTGTTGTTATTCCATAAGTGTAGTTTGATCCCGTACTTCTTTTTTATATTTTTGGTAAGGGTTAAATCATTATTGAGAGTTTAAAATTGTCAATGTTGTAAGCCCAATTTTGCCCATCAACCCAGACCCAATTACAACTAATGAGGCTCAATTAGCCCAATGCCAAATCAGAAAAAGAAAAAACAAAACCCTAGCCCCTAGGTGCCGCCCCTAGCCTTTGACGACCACCACTGTCGGACCCTGCCGTCGCCTCTACAGCACCGCCCTTGTCACATCTACCGCCCATTTACTGCAAGAGGAACAGAGAAATCATCAAGAAAACAAGTTGTAAAGATGGCCATATAAAGCCATGAAAGAACCGAATGTAAAAAAAAGAAAGGAGAGAAAAAAATCAGAAAAAGAGAAGATCCGAACCCATCAAAAATCGAATGTACAAGAGGGAAGTTTTCGATCAATAAAAAACGGAGAGACCGAAAAAACCATTGTAATATTCGGAGAGATTTATCAATACAAAAACGATTCTAGATCAAAGCAGACAAAGAACAAATCAAAAATAGCGAGATTAAGCATAAGAAAAACCCAAAAAATCAAACAGAGCCAAGAAATGTGATTTTCATTTTCCTTAGTATTTTCGAAATTTTCTTTTCTTTTCTTTTTCTTCCTTCCTTTTCGACACATACATATTTTAAAAAAAAAAAGGGAAAAGAACATGATTTTACCTTTCCGGCCACCGTGCGTAGTGGTCGGCGATGGTCGGAGCAACGGCGACGGCGAAGTCATGCGGCGGTCTCCTTACCGGATTCTGGAACCAATCCAGAGAGAAAACACCCCCTTCCCTTTTTTTTTCTGAAACGCAGACCAAATGAATTTTCGGGCAAAAATATCGTTTTTATAAGTCGGTGAAACGACGCCATTTTGGTGGGTGCCCTTAAGCCCCAAAACGACGTCGTTTCACCCCCAGGATCCGCGTGTTGACCCGACCCGCCCCAGGATCCGCGTGTTTTTTCGTTTATTGGGCAAATTGCCCTTTTGGTCCTTCCCTTTTTAGTATTTCAAATCAAGTTTGCAATATTCGCACACGGCCCTAAAATTTTGCACGGTTTCGCGATTTGGTCCTTCCCTCAAAGCGCTGCGTTTAATTTGCTGGGAAAATTGCCTCTTTGGTCCCCCACCTTTTATGCGCGTGTTCATTTAGCCCCAAGCCTCTGTTTTATTTACAATTTGACCCGAAACTTCAGTTTTTAATGCGATATAACCCATTTTTAATTATTTTGTAATTTTTACTACTTTTGCTATTATTTAAATATTTTTATTATTATTGGTTATTTATTATTTATTATTATTATTATTTGTTATTTTTATTATATTTTACTACTATTTGTATGTTATTATTTATTGTGTGTGTTATGATTTTATTTTTTTACTAATATCATTATTTTATTTAGTATTATTATTATTATTATTTTGTTTTCATCATTGTTTTATTATTATTTTTCTTTTTTCTATTTTTATTATTATATCATCATTATCATCACTAGTATTATTATTATATTTATTACCACTATTAATGTATCTTTATATGTATCTTGTTATTACTACCATTTTATTTTTCTTTTCTTTAAAATTATTACTCTTATTTCACTTCCATTATTATTATTTATTAGTATTATTATTATCGTTATGTTACTATTATTATTTCATCGTCATACTTTCAATGTATCATCCTTACTTATACGTATATATATGTATGCGTCTTCCATTATCCTTATCACATGTAACATCTCATCACTTGTCACACCAATCTTACCCGATTTATCAAATTTTCAAATAACTGATATTCCGTATTAAAGGTTCGAGAGAATTGAGCCTAACTTATTGGGTTCCGGTTTCTCTCCTTTAACCTGAATAACGGAATATCCTTTTTGAAATCGCAATACAAGTTTTAAATAAAATACTTGTTCTTGGAAATTCGAAATGTTGTGCCCTAACTTACTGGACACGACATCTAGATACCCCGAGATGAGTTTTTTAAAAAAGTAAAGGAAATATTCCGTATTTGAAATTTTGAGAAAATCGAGTCCTAACTTACTGGGTTCCGATTTCTCATTTGACAAATAACGGAATATCGCATTGAAATTTTTAGCCGAGTTTTAAAATCAAAGACAAGTTCAGTTTCGGGAGTCCAAAGCGTCGTACCCTAACTTACTGGATACGATGCTTTATCTCTTCGAAATAAGGAAGTCTTAGTATCCCTTCTGATCCTTTCAAGTTTTGAAAATAAAAGTATCCATTTTCGAATCATTTCAAAGTTTTCAACATTAGGACATCGATCAATCAATTTGGTACCAATTTTGGGCGTGACGAGGGTGCTAAACCTTCCTTGCACGTAATCGACTCGAACCCGTTTTTTCCAATTTCGCAGACCAAAAAAAAATGTTTTAGTAAATCAAAACGTTTTATTAAAATAAAGGTGATCCGATCGCACCTAATAAAGATCGGTGGTGACTCCCTTCTTTTTCATTTCTAAAACCCGAGTCGACCAAGTTTGATTCCCGTTTTGTCAAAAAATGGTTATGATAGCTTGGCGACTCCACTGGGGACTTCGAGAGTCAAGCCATAGATTGATTGATTTTTGTCCTTTTGATTAAAATTGGAAAATGGTTTCGAAAAATCATGCTTCTTTTAATGCACTTTCAATTTTGGGTCTCGTAAATACTTTGGCATTGCATTGCATGACCGTTGTAGTCACACCCTTTATGTGTGAGTGAGAAACTATGCCTTCGTGAGGTTTTCACCTCCGCATGGGCTAGTGGACTGCTTTCGGGATACATCCGTACCTATGCCTTCGTGAAGTTTTCACTTCCGCATGGCCATAGGGAAATGTATTACCCTAAACCGAACTAGGTCTATATGAGCCTATAATGGGTGAGGATCGAAGAATCTGCTAGTTCGGGTACCTCGAACTTTAGAACTCAACCACATGTAAAGAGCCTAAGAACCCACCCCGAGCTGAACTATGCCAAACCTTAGTAGTTACCCAGATAGGCGTTTGTGTATTTACATGCTTTATATCTCATTCTATGGTACTAATTGATGATGTTTTATTTCCTCTGCATGTTATTTCCACTTTTAAGAGGTATCGATTCACGGTCAGTTTCTGAGTTAGAGAGCTAGTTATGGAAAGCGAATTCCTTGATAAAGTAGAAGACAATGCGGCCGCCCGCACATGGTCAGAGCAAAGCCAATTAGAAAAAGGGGATAGCTTAGCTGAGGGATATGTGTCGAATTACGGGATTTCACCAATATCAGTGTCACGCAAAATAATTCCGAGAGTTGAAAGAAATATGGGCCCAGTGGGATGATGAGGCAAAGCAGTTATTTTATAGTACCTACGGCGATCTACCATACCTGCTTGATGTCAAAATAGATAAGCACCTATTCCGAGCAATGACTCAGTTTTGGAATGCTGCTTATAGCTGTTTCTCATTCGAGAAAGTAGATTTGGTTCCCACGATAGAGGAATACACGACCTTGCTACGTTGTCTGAGAATTCAAGTTGATAAAGCTTATTCCAAAGCTGTTAATAGCCCGAATTTTATGAAGAAATTGATGAATATCACGGGAATGAGCGAACAATGGGTCTCAGCTAGAATACAGAAGAAAGGCAGGGGTAAATGCATACTTTGGATATATTTGAGGGACCTGATCCTAACGCATCCTGATGTGAAGAAAAAGATTGACGTCTTGGCCTTGTGTATTTACGGTCTGATGATCTTCCCAATAGCCCTAAGACACATTGACGAAGCAGTTATTGATCTGTTCAGCCGATTGGACAAAGGGGTCACGCCTGTTCCTGCCATCTTGGTAGAAACGTTCAGATCCTTGAATGGATGTCAGAAAATAGGTGAAGGCAGATTTATCAGATGTGCGCAGTTGTTATTGACCTGGTTCCATAGTCACTTCTGGAAAGTGGAAAAAGTGTCTTATCGATTTTTGTCGGAGAATTGGTCCCCGTTGAAAGAGATAGTAGCTACACCTAGGAGAGAAGACGTATCCAAAGAAAACTGGATAGCACTCCTTCAAAACCTTTAAGAAGACGACATTGAGTGGAAGGCTCCTTGGATGTTTCCCGATAAGATCCTTTATCGTTTTGAAAACTTCGACTGGGTTCCTCTACTGGGAATTTGGGGTGCCACTGCATATGCCCCTTTGCTGGTCCTAAGACAATATGGTTCAAGACAATTCGTACCAACGACATACGGGTTGGCTCAATGCGAGTTCTCATACGAAGGGGGGAGCTATAAGAAAAGGGTTAAAGAGATCTCTAGTGCCTAGAATCAGATTAATAGAATGAAAAGGTTATCCTCAGGCCCGATGGAGACCCTAGAGTACAGCGGATGGAGGATTAAAAGGATTAATGATAATGTCCCTGAGCCAAATTCAGAGAGCGCCCGATCGAGAGAAGAATGCTTGCGAGTAGTCCCATCAGAATTAGAGATTGTGAAATAAGATTTTGAACGGATGAGTTCGGAGCTTGAAAAAAGGATAGAAAAGTTGGAGGAAGAAAAGATGTTCCTCCAATTAGAAGTGGACGGTCAAAAATCAAAGTCGAGAAACTTAGAAAGGAAAAATAGAAGGTAGAGGAAGACCGAGACAGTTTGAAGGCGAAATACAAGAAGATGCGTCTAACGATAAAAAATACTGGATTAGGAAAAACTTCAGAGCAGTGGCGACAAGAGATCCGAGAGGAAAAAGCCAAAGTTAGCAATTGGGAGAAAAAGTTTCAAGAAATACAAACGCAAAAAGAGGCCTTAGAGAAGGGTATGAAAAAAACCAAAAGGAGAAAAAGGGACTAAAAGCTAGAATAGCTGAGCTTGGGCGGTCTCTGCACCACTACCGGAGTAAAGACTCGGAAAGCGAATTGAAATCAAGTCTGAACAGAATCAAGGAAATGAAAGATAGGGTTGAAGAACTAGAATCGGCATTACACAGTAGTGAACTCCGGATTGAGCTTCTGGAAATAAGAGAAAGGCACTGGGAGGAAGAGCTTCACCATTCTTGTGAGCAAGTCAGAAACCGGGATTACCTCATGAGTGAAGCGATAATCCAGATTCGAGAGGTAGCTGATCACCTACAGACTTTAGCTGCAGAGGTTAACATATTGAGCGTGAGATATGAGCTACAACTGGGTTGTAACCAAGAGCTAATCTCTTTGCTTGAGAAAATCAAAACCTTAAGCCGTAGGGCGAAAGTATATTTGTAGTCTGTTTTATGCAAAGGGTTTTATTTTCTAATAAAGTTTTCTAAAATGAAGTTGAATCTGAATTGATGCCTCCTTCTTGCATTCATGCATTTGCATTGTATCATATCATATGCATTTAGGTCTATAAAAAGAGCCTAATTAGCTAAAGTTATAACATAAGAAAAGAGAAGGGGAGAGAGAAAAATCTGGAAACTAAACACCCTTACGATACACGTGCTAAGTCAAAGAAAATGGATTAAAGGTTAGAACAATTCCAGAAGGACTTGCAGGACCAGATGTAAGAACAAATGACAAAACTCCAATAAGAAATGAGGGACTATATGTTAGAGGCTCAACGGAACATGATGGACCAAATGACCTTGATGATGAATGGGATAACGAACAAAGGGAAAGGCCCTGCAGTTAGTACTGGAGAAGAGAGTGAAGGCCATCCCCCAGGATTCACTCCACCTCACATCCGTGTAATGCAAAGAGGATATTCTCAAGGGGAACCCGCAAGCTTGGAGCAACGACCGCACCACTTGCTCATCTAGGGCAAGGTATATTCAAGATCGAACCCGGGGCTAATCCTGTTGATCTAATTGTTCCAGATTTGGATGATCCAAGAGAAATAGCCGAGTTGAAAATGGATGATCATGATAAGTATAGGAGCTTGGAAGAAAGGCTTAAGGCAATAGAAGGTACTGAAGTCTTCTCTGCACTGAGTGCCAAAGAGCTTAGTCTGGTGCCCGATCTGGTTCTGCCTCCGAAATTTAAAGTACCAGATTTTGAAAAATATGATGGAACGAGATGTCCAAAGGCACATCTCATCATGTTTTGTTGGAAAATGACTGGTTATGTGAATGAAGACAAATTGCTAATACACTGTTTTCAAGATAGCTTGGTTGGATCGGCCCTTCGATGGTATAATCAACTCAGCAGAGAACGGATCCGATCATGAAAGGACCTAGCATCAGTATTTTGTGAACAATACAAACATGTCTCCGACATGGTGCCTGATCGACTAACACTGCAGATGATGGAAAAGAAGCCGATGGAGACTATTGACAATATGCGCAAAGATGGAGGGATATCTCGGCCCAAGTAGAACCCCCATTAACCAAAACTGAGATAACGGTCCTCTTTATCAACACTTTGAAAGCGTCGTTTTATGATAAGCTGGTAGGAAACGTCACAAAAGACTTCTCCGATATTGTAATATCTGGGAAATTATAGAAAATACCATCAAGAGCGGAAGGATAGAAGGCCCCAAAAGTTTGAAAAGGGCAGCACCGATAAAGAAAAAAGAGGCAGAAACTCATATGGTAAGGACTGAGAGCCACTATACTTCTAATTCGTACCCAACCCAATCACGACCTCAATACCGCCCACTTCCAAACTTCTATTTTCCTCCTCAGAGCCCTTACTATCAAGCGCCTCCTCCTTACCCCGTTTACACCACAAAGAATTAAAGACCATTCACTATATTTTCGCCAAATACTATACCTGCTCAAAGCCAACCCAAAAACGAACAAAGACCGACAAAACCCAATCTTAAAAAACCTCAATTTACCCCTATTCCTGTGTCGTATGGAGAGCTGTGCCCGAAATTACTAGAAAAACAATTGATATCCCCACATTATATGGCACCCCTGAAACCTCCATACCCAAAATAATATGATCCTAATGCTAGTTGCATGTACCACGTGGGAAATCAGGGGCATTCTACAGAAAATTGTCTAGCCTTTAAAAGAAGGGTTCAATGTCTTATTGATGCAGTCATTTTACGATTTGATGGTGTTAGTAGTATGGCTGAAAATTCGATACCAAACCAAACTGAATGGAACGTGAGTGTGGTGACGAAGGAGGATAGATGGCGAGCCAAAAGTTATGTTGCTGAGATAAAGACACCTTTGTGGAAGATGTGAGAAATAATGATTGAGAAGGGTTTGTTCTGTCCACTCAACAAAAGTTTCAAGAAAGAAAGTACAAAAGGTCAAAGTTTTTATGTCTTCCATGGTATAGAAGGGCATTACATCCAGTCTTGTGAGGAATTCAAAAAATTACTTCAAGACATGATGGACAATAAGGAGGTCAAGATCTTCAACAGAGTAGAAGAGGCCGATGAAGGAGAAATATGCGCCTCTGATAATCAGCCGTCAGCTATCCCTTATAGTGTCGATCGGCCTCTGGTGATTTATTATGAGGTCAAGAAGAAGGAAGTCCAACCAAAAGTAGTGATTGAAGTGCCATCTTCTTTCCCTTACAAGGACAATAAAGCTATACCATGGAAATATGATGTCAATATTATCATGTCTGAAGGTGAAAAATCCAAAGCTACGACTGGAAGTGTTAGCGAAGTAGGACACTTTACCCGCAGCGGGAGATGTTATTCTCCTGAAGTGGTTGAATTAAAGAAAAAAGTCGTTGACTCGAATCAGAAAGAAAAGGCGCCAACAATGCATGATACTGAGGTTGATGTTGAAATACAGTCTGACCAAAAAAAAAAAACCTGTGAATGAGGAGAAAGCACATGAATTCTTAAAGTTCATCAAGCACAGTAAATATAACGTCGTGGAGCAGTTGAACAAGCAACCGGCTCGAATCTCAGTATTATCCCTACTGTTGAATTCAGAACCACATCGGAATGCTCTGCTGAAAGTGTTAAATCAAGCATATGTGGCAAGCAATATATCTGTTGAAAAGCTTGATAGGTGGGTGAATAACTTGAATACAGATAATTTCATCTCTTTCAGTGATAACGAAATACTACCAAATGGTAGGGGTTCTGTAAAAGCATTACACATCACAACCAGTTGCAAAGGCTATATATTACCGAATGTGCTTATTGACAACGTGTCTGCACTCAATGTCATGCCCTTAGCCACACTTTCTAGGATGCCAGTTGATATGTCTCATCTAAGGCCTTATCATTCCACAGTAAGGGCATTTGATGGGACACGAAGAAAGGTCATGGGAAAGATAAAAATTCCTTTAGAAGTGGGCCCATGTACATATGATATCGAGTTCCTGGTCATGGGCATCACGCCCTCGTATAATTGCCTTTTAGGGAGGCTTTGGATCCATTCTGGTGGGCGGTTCCTTCATCTCTATCAAAAGTAAAGTTTATCATGGATAGCAGCTTGATCACGATCATTTGGTGAAGAAGACATCGTTGCATCTGCTCTCACGACGCACCCTACATCGAAGTAAACAAAGATGCAGTAGAATGTTCCTTCCGTTCTTTCAAATTTATCAATACTACATTTATTACCGAAGGGAATAGCATTTCGACACCCAAGATGTCAAGGAATACCGAGATGGGAATTTGTCGATCGTGGGAAAGGGAGCCCGTGCGAAGAAAGGTTTGGGAAGAAATCAGCAAGGGATGGTTAGAGCACTAAAACCAGTAAATCACAAGGCTCGATGGGTTTAGGATTCAAGTCGAATATGCGACAAAGAAGAAAATAGTTGCAGAAAGATCAAGAAAGGAGGATTGTAAGAGCCTCAAGTCGGGATTTAGAATGGGAGCCCATAGGGTATCCTCCTTTGTCAAAAACATTTACTTCTGCAGGAATGATGTACCTAGGGCGAGATAATACACAAAGCACGATGTTATGGATTGAAAGGGGTCTTCAGAACGTCAGTATAAATGTTGTTGACAAAGGGGATGATGCAATTGAAGATGTTTTAATGATAAGCCCTTGCCCTCCTGGATTCATTTTGAACAATTGGACTGCTGATGATCTTCTTGTAGTTTCTAAGTCCTTTCCAGAGTAATGCTCAATGTTAACTCTCTTTTTGTTTGCCCCCAAGTAATAGTGAGATTTTTTTGTAAGAGCTTATGTTTGCTTTTTATGAACATTAATGGAGAAGCATTTTGTCATAGTCTTTTCATTCTTGTAAACTTCATAATTATTCCCTTTTCTCATAGCCTGTCCTTACATGTACCTCATATCATGCCATAACATTATGTTTGTTTAGTTCCAATACTTTGATGCTCCTCTATAGTCCTCTTTTCCATTCACCTTCCAGGTGCTCAAATACCAACGACATGAACAATTCCATTACAAGTCCTGAAATCGATTTTGAGAAAGCTATTTGTGTAAGAGATTGCGAGCTAAGGAAGATGCTGAAGATTGTGTCTCGTCTCCTGACTTACTAAGAATGATAGAACAAGAAGATAAACAGATTTTACCCCATCAAGAATCTATTGAGACAGTGAATTTGGGAAATGAAGAAAAGAGGTAGGAAGTGAAGATTGGGACCTCCATTTCAGAGAAGACCAAACATAATCTGATCGCCTTGCTTCGTGAGTACAAAGATGTATTTGCATGGTCGTATCAGGATATGCCAGGGTTGAACGAAGATATAGTGGTCCATAGACTCCCATTAAAACCAGAATGCAAACCTATTCAACAGAAGCTAAGACGAATGAGACCTAAAATGCTGTTAAAGATAAAAGAAAAAGTCAAGAAACAATTTGACTCTGGCTTCCTACAAGTCGCCAAATACCCAGAATGGGTGGCTAACATAGTCCCAATACCGAAGAAAGACGGCAAGGTACGAATGTGCGTAGATTATCACGATCTGAATCGAGCAAGCCCTAAAGATAATTTTTCCTTGCCATACATTGATACATTGGTGGATAACACAACGAAACATTTATTGTTCTCTTTCATGGATGGATTCTCGGGTTATAATCAAATAAAAATGGCTCGAAGATATGGAGAAAACCACATTCGTGACGATATGGGGAACATTCTGCTACAAGGTGATGCCATTCAGATTGAAAAATGCCGGGGCAATATATCAGAGGGCTATGGTAATATTGTTCCATGACATGATGCATAAAGAAATAGAAGTCTACGTCGATGATATGATTTCCAAATCTCGGGGGGAAAGAGAGCATGTCGAGAACCTCAGGAAGTTGTTCAAAAGGCTAAGGAAGTTCCAACTGAAGCTTAATCCAGCCAAGTGTACGTTTGGGGCTACCTCGGGAAAATTACTAGGCTTTATCGTCAGTGAGAGGGGTATTGAGGTTGATCTAGATAAGATAAAAGCTATACAAGAACTACCACCTCTGCGCACACAAAAAGAAGTCAGAGGATTTTTAGGGAGGTTGAATTACATCGCTCGATTCATTGCTCAACTTACCAACCAGTGTGACCCAATTTTTCGACTCCTTCAAAAACACAATCGTAGAGAATAGAACGAGGAGTGCCGAGTGGCTTTTGATAAAATAAAACAGTATTTGTCTAGCCCCTAGTGCTAGTACCACAAACTCCCGGGAGACCTTTAATATTGTATTTGACTGTGTTCGAAAACTCAATGGGTTGCGTGCTGGGGCAACATGATGAGTCAGAGAAAAGAGAAAGGGCAATTTACTACCTCAGCAAGAGGTTCAGGGAGTATGAAGCAAAGTACCCGTCAATTGAAAATTTCTATTGTGCTTTGGTCTGGGTAGTTCTAAGGCTCAGACAATATATGTTGTATCATACGACGTGGTTAATTTCAAAGCTGGACCCAATAAAGTACATGATGGAATCACCTGCACTCTCAGGAAGAATGGCACGATGGCAGATCCTACTATTAGAGTACGACATCATATATGTAAGTCAAAAGTCGATAAAGGGGAGCGCGATAGCTGACTTCTTAGCAACTCGAACAACAGAGGAATACGAGCCATTGAGATTTGATTTCCCAGACGAAGACTTGATGTGCATTACAGAAAAAGAGTGTGAGTTGTCAAAAGAGAAATCATGGAAGATGAGCTTTGACGGTGCATCAAATGCATTGGGGCATGGGATTGGAGCAGTCCTAGTATTACCAGAGGGGAACCATTATCCGCTCACTGCCAGATTAAATTTCTTCTGTACCAATAATGTTGCAGAATATGAGGCTTGCATTATGGGACTTCGTGCAGCCATTGAACGAAACATCGAAATCTTGAAAGTGTACGGGGATTCAGCGTTGGTGATTTACCAAATCCATGGAGATTGGGAAGTAAGAGATTCGAAGTTGGTCAAATATCGCGATCTTGTTGCGAAGTTGGTCAAGGAGTTCGAAGAAGTGACTTTTAATTACTTCCCACGAGAAGAAAACCAATTGGCTGATGCCCTGGCCATTTTGGTCTCAATGTTCAAAGTAAACAGGGAAACAGAAATAATGCCTCTCCAAATGAGCATATATGAGGTCCCTGCACACTGTTTTAGCATTGAAAAACAGGCAGATGGACAGCCATGGTTCCATGATATCTTAGAATATGTCAAGAATCAAAGATATCCCGAGCAAGCAAATAAGAACGACAAAAAAATGATCAGAAGAATGGCGGTGGGATTTGTTCTTGATGGGGACATCCTATACAAAAGAGGAAAAGATCAAGTGCTCCTGAGATGCGTGGATACTATTGAAGCCAGAAAAATACTTGAAGATGTCCATGAAGGAACTTGTGGAACGCATGCCAATGGTTTCACTATAGCTAGGCAGATTATGAGACTCGGTTATTACTGGCTGACAATGGAAAGTGACTGCATTAGTTATGCACAAAAATGCCACAAATGTCAAATTTACGGTGATAAAATTCATGCTGCCCCTTTGCCCCTTCATGTCATGACTTCTCCGTGGCCTTTTTCTATGTGGGGCATGAATGTGATAGGGCCAATTTCCCCAAAAGCTTCTAATGGACACCGATTCATTTTTGTAGTCATAGATTGCTTCACAAAATGGATAGAGGCCGCTTCATTTGCTAATGTGACGAGGACCGCAGTTTGCAGGTTCTTAAAAAAAGAAATCATATGTCGATACGGTTTGCCTGAGAGGATCATTTCGGACAATGCTTTGAATCTGAACAACAAGATGATGAAGGAAGTGTGTGAGCAATTTCAAATAAAGCATCATAACTCCTCACCCTATCGCCCAAAGATGAATAGAGCAGTAGAAGCTGCTAACAAAAATATTAAGAAGATTATTAGGAAAATGACCGAGACATATAAAGACTGGCACGAGAAGCTACCATTCGCTTTGTACGCATATCGCACATCTGTGCGTACATCTACGGGAGCAACTCCTTTCTCTCTGGTCTATGGAATGAAAGCTGTGCTGCCCATCGAAGTTGAGAACCCCTCTCTACGAGTCTTAATGGAGTCGAAACTAGATGAATCAGAATGGGTTCGAGCTCGATATGACCAGCTAAATCTTATCGAAAAAAACGCTTGAAGGTGATCTGCCATGGACAAATGTACCAGAAGAGAATGATCATGGCCCATGACAAGAAGATGCGACCAAGAGAATTTCGTGAAGGAGAACTTGTACTTAGAAAGATTCTCCCAATACAAAAAGACTTTCGAGCAAAATGGGCACCAAATTGGGAAGGGCCATACGTCGTAAATAAGGCTTTCTCAAGCGGAGCTTTGATTCTCACTGAGATGGATGGGAAGGAGTTACCAAATCCAGTGAACTCAGATGCTGTGAAGAAGTACTACGCCTAAAAAAAAATCAAGATGAAAACCCGAAAAGGGCGTCTTGGTGAAAAAAAAAAAAAAGAGATCAAGATGAAAACTCGAAAGGGCATTTTGATAAACAAAAGATTAGGATGAAAATCTGAAAGGACATCCTAATGAAGGAGGCCACATGAAGAGCATAAAGAGCAATACGATTTGAACAGAGAGTCAAATACTGAGATTATAATATTTGAAGTAGACTCAGAAGCTCAAAATCTTCTACACAAGAAGCTTTGCTCGAAAATATCCAGGATGAAGAAATGTGGAGAAGTTCATGCGTTGGATATCTAGAGCATTTGCGACAATTGAACTTGCTTTCCTTTTTTATAACGTTTTCTTTATTGAAATATTCCTTGTCAATTTTCTTTGCTTGTTGCTTTTGAAATAAATATGAGTGTGAGGTACCCCTTTCATACCTACTTTGCCATTTTCATGCATTTCATGTTTGGCTCATTTTAATGATAAATAGTGCAATTACATACTCTAAACGAAAGGAATGTTGAGCATTACCTGGATCAGAATTGGGTAAGTGCAAGAGCCTCAAAGCAAGGACAAAGTTCAACAGGGGGTAAAAGGGTGATATACGAGAAACGCAGATTATTCATAAAACTTGAGGACGGGTACAAAACCTGAAAGAAAAGTCAAGAGTCAAAGCAATGAATACAGGTCATCATGAAAGGCATGACGAAAAAAGATACATAACAAACAAGCTCAGGGCGCATGGCATAATCATGTAGGCATAAAAGCATTTAAGACAAACACGTGCATATCATGATAACATCATGCATGACACATACAGGTACACCAGTAAAGCAAGAAGTTTTGACGATAGTTGTACCAAACTAAGGAAAAAGAAGACATCCGAAGTTCCACCGGATGATATGTTTTGAAATTCGATTGCAAAATATCAACTCATAATACGAGAAGTGAGTTGAGCCTTAGTTCACTGCCGAGGTGTTTTCAATACTTATTTTTCAAGATATCAACTTATAATACGAGAAGTGAGTTGAGCCTCAGTCACACGCCGAGGTGTTTTTCAATACTTATTTTCAAAATATCAACTCATAATACAAGAGGTGAGTTAAGCCTCAGGTCACACGCTGAGGTGTTTTTCAATTCTGCTCAAAAATCAACTCATAATGCGAGAGGTGAGTTGAGCCTCGGGTCACATACCGAGGTATTTTCAATTTCTATTTTTAAATTCATTTGTTTCAAAAATCAACTCATAATGCGAGAGGTGAGTTGAGCCTCGGGTCGCACGCTGAGGTATTTTTAATTTCTGTCTTTCAATTTCTCTTCAAAAATCAACTCATATTGCGAGAAGTGAGTTGAGCCCCGGGTAGTACGCCGAGGTATTTTTAATTTATGTTTTTTAATTTTTGTTCAAAAATCAACTCATATTGCGAGGTGAGTTGAGTGGTCGCAGCCGAGGTATTTTTATTTTCATCTTTCAATTTCGCTCAAAAATCAACTCATATGCGAGAGGTGAGTTGAGTCCCGGTCGCACGCCGAGTTATTTTTAATTTCATCTTTCAATTTTTTCAAAATCAACTCACAATACGAGAGGTGAGTTGAACCTCGTGCACATTTGAGGTATTTTCGATTTTGTTTTTAATTTCATTTGCTTAAAAAAATCGACTCATATTGAGAGGTGAGTGGAGCCTCAGGCACATGCCGAGGTATTTTCATTTTCTATTTTTCGATATCTAAAAAAAAAAATCAACTCATAATACGAGAGGAGAGTTGAGCCTTGGGTTACATGCTGAGATATTTTTCGATCTCTGTTCTTCAAAAAAATCAACTCATAGTGCGAGAGGTGGGTTGAGCCCCGGGTTGTACACTGAGGAGCAGATTGAAGATAGCAGGTCTGGCATTCCCGATATTGTAGGAGTAAATCGAAGTTAGCAAGCTTGGCATTCCTGATGTCGTAGGAGCAGATTGAAAATAGCAGATTTGGCTTACTAAAGCTGTAGGAAGCAGATCGAAAACATCGAGTTTTATCTCCCTAAAGTTGCAGCGGAGCAGATAGAAGACAGTTAAACCTATCTCCCTGAGATTGTAGGGGAGCAAATTGAAGCTACAGGTCCTATCTCACTGAAGCAACGATGGAGTGGATCGAAACGACAAGATGCGGTGGACCGGAATGGGGTTACCTGAAGAAAAGTGCACCAAAGAAGCTAAAGCCCAGCGAGACCGAGCAAAATTGGTCTTTTTTTAAGTCTTTGCTCCATTCCCGTTACATGACAATGAGCAAAGAGGGCAGCTGTTGTAAGCCCAATTTTGCCCATCAACCCAGACCCAATTACAACTAACGAGGCCCAATTAGCCCAATGCCAAATTAGAAAAAGGAAAAAATAAAACCTAGCCCCTAGGTGCGCCCCAACCTCGACAACCACCATCTGGGGACCTGCCGCCTCTGCAAAGACCGCCTTGTCACATCCACCGCCCATTTGCCTGCAAGAAGAACAGAGAAATCATCAAGAAAACAAGTTGTAAAGATGGCCATATAAAGCCATGAAAGAACCGAATGTAAAAAAAAGAAAGGAGAGAAAAAAAATTAGAAAAAGAGAATATCCGAACCCATCAAAAATCGAATGTACAAAAAGGAGTTTTCGATCAATAAAAAAAGAAGAGACCCAGAAAAAACCATTGTAATATTCAGAGGGATTTATCAATACCAAAACGATTCCAGATCAAAGTAGACAAAGTACAAATCAAAAATAGCGAGATTAAGCGTAAGAAAAACAAATCAAAAATAGCGAGATTAAGCATAAGAAAAACCCAAAAAATCAAACAGAGGCCAATAAAGGTGATTTTCTTTTTCCTTAGTATTTTCGAAATTTTCTTTTCTTTTCTTTTTCTTCCTCCCTTTTTGACACATACATATTTAAAAAAAAAAAGGGAAAAGAACACGATTTTACCTTTTTGACCACCGTGCGCGGTGGTCGACGACGGTCGATCGAGCGACAATGACAGCGAAGTCATGCGGTCTCTCTCGCCGGATCTCGAACCAATCTAGAGAGAAAACACTCCCCATTCCCTTTTTTTTCTAAAACGCGGACCAAATGAATTTTCGGGCAAAAATATCATTTTTTATAAGTCGGTGAAACGACGCCGTTTTGGTGGGTGCCCTTAAGCCCCAAAACGACGTCGTTTCACCCCCATGATCCGCGTGTTGACCCGACCCGCCCCAGGATCCACTTTTTTTTGTTTATTGGGAAAATTGCCCTTTTGGTCCTTCCGTATTTTTAGTATTTCAAATCAAGTTTGTAATATTCGCACATTGGCCCTAAAATTTTGTACGGTTTCGCGATTTGGTCCTTCCCTCAAAGCGCTGCGTTTAATTTGTTGGGAAAATTGCCTCTTTGGTCCCCCACCTTTTATGTGCGTGTTCATTTAGCCCCAAGCCTCTGTTTTATTTACAATTTGACCCGAAACTTCAGTTTTTAATGCGATTTAACCCATTTTTCAATTATTTTGTAATTTTTACTACTTTTGCTATTATTTAAATATTTTATTATTATTGGTTATTTATTATTTATTATTATTATTTGTTATTTTATTATATTTTACTACTATTTGTATGTTATTATTTATTGTGTGTGTTATGATTTTTTTTACTAATATCATTATTTTATTTAGTATTATTATTATTTTGTTTTCATCATTATTTTATTATTTTATTATTTTTTCTATTTTTATTATTATATCATCATTATCATCACTAGTATTATTATTATATTTATTACCACTATTAATGTATCTTTATATGTATCTTGTTATTACTACCATTTTATTTTTCTTTTCTTTAAAATTATTACTCTTATTTCACTTCCATTATTATTATTTATTAGTATTATTATTATTGTTATGTTACTATTATTATTTCATCATCATACTTTCAATGTATCATCCTTACTTATACGTATATATATGTATGTGTCTTCCATTATCCTTATCACATGTAACATCTCATCACTTGTCACACCAATCTTACCCGATTTATCAAATTTTTAAATAACTGATATTCCATATTAAAGGTTCAAGAGAATCGAGCCCTAACTTACTGGGTTCCGATTTCTCTCCTTTAACCTGAATAACGGAATATCCTTTTTGAAATCGCAATACAAGTTTTAAATAAAATACTTGTTCTTGGAAATTTGAAATGTTACGCCCTAACTTACTGGACACGACATCTAGATACCCCGAGATGAGTTTTTTAAAAAAGTAAAGGAAATATTCCGCATTTGAAATTTCGAGAAAATCGAGTCCTAACTTACTGGGTTCCCATTTCTCATTTGACAAATAACGGAATATCGCCTTGAAATTTTTAGTCGAGTTTTAAAATCAAAGACAAGTTCAGTTTCGGGAGTCCAAAGCGTCGTACCCTAACTTACTGGATACGATGCTTTATCTCTTCGAAATAAGGAAGTCTTAGTATCCCTTCTGATCCTTTCAAGTTTTGAAAATAAAAGTATCCATTTTCGAATCATTTCAAAGTTTTCAACGTTAGGACATCGATCAATCAATTTGGTACCAATTTTGGGCGTGATGAGGGTGCTAACCCTTCCTCACACGTAATCGACTCCCGAATCCGTTTTCTCCAATTTCGCAGACCAAAAAAAAAAAACCTGTTTTAGTAAATCAAAACGTTTTATTAAAACAAAGGTGATCCGATCGCACCTAATAAAGATCTGTGGCGACTCCCTTCTTTTTCATTTCTAAAACCCGAGTCGACCAAGTTCGATTCCCGTTTTGTCAAAAAATGGTTATGACAGTCAACTATTTTTATATTGGGGTTTGAATTTTTTTTAATCTAAGCTAATCCTTAAAACTTGACAATTATTTCTAAATTAGGACCTGAACTAGTCAATTTTTTTTTCAAATTAGGGCCTGGACCTTTTTTTTATTCAAGTTACTCTCCAAAATTGTCAACTGTTCTCACAGTAAGGCTTGAACTGTAGGATTTTCAAGAAAAGATCAAGGACTAACTTGGATAAAAAATTTAGACCCTAATGTGAGAACAATTGTCAAGTTTAGAGAGCAATTTAAATAAAACAAAGTCCAAGCCCTAATGTGGGAAGAATTGCAAGTTTAGAAACTAACTTTGAACCAAAAAAATTCAGACTATACTGTGAGAGAAATTGCCAAATTTAGGCCCCAAATAGTGAGTAATGCATTATCAATTAAACTTTTATTTTATTTCTTCTAATTATTTAGATTCCCTGATATTAAAGCTGGAGAGGTTCCAATTGCATATGTTGTTAGAGCATCAAACAGTTCACTAACTGAAAAAGATGTTCAACTTTTCGTAAAATGTAAGGTATGAAATTGATTTTATTTTCTCTCAAATTATTTTGCTAGGCTTGTAATAAGATTATTTATTACAATCTATCTTATCTTAATTTGTTCATAGGTTGCACATTATAAAAGATTGCGAAGTGTCACTTTCTTAAAAAAGTATCTCAAGATTAGCTTCTGGAAAGATTTTAAGGAGAGAACTCATTGCAAAAGTTGGATCCAAGATATAAAATACTCAATTCTTGATTGCCAATATTTTTAATAAAATTCCTTGTTACACAAACAACTCCAAAGCCGCTAGCGTGATTGCCCATAGATCACAAAATAAATCCGTAATATTACCTCATACAAGGTACTCAAAAAGATTGAGTGTGATCGTTCGGTTCCGTTTTATATCTTTTCTATAATTCTACAATGGTTTAATGATTTGGTTTGGTGAATGGGTGATTCAATGGAATTGGAGTTGTAATAGCCCATTTATGTCCGGGCTTAAAACAAACTAGAATTAAAGAAAATAAAAAAATTGAATAATATGTCTTTAAACAATCCATTTATACAGTTTTTTACAAAAAAAAAACAATAAATCAAATGCCCATTACATTTAGCCCAAATACCCCAGACACTATACAGACCCAATACCCAATCTGACCCGAACTACCCTAAAACCAAGTTTCACGGCCCAAAGAGGCCCAAAAACTAAACAAGTCTCAGACCGGGAAACCCTAGGCGCCAGAAGACTCAACATCAAGGCCAGAAGCCTCGCGCCCAAAGCCAATGATCGTCGCCATAATCAGCTCTCGCACCCACGCAAAGCCTTCGGTCACACCACCAAATCTCACCGCAATCCACGCGAGCCTCATCCCGCAAACAAAATTTTTTTGAAATGAATACGAGTTATTAGCACAAGGTGATTTTCATATTTTATTTTAGATCTATGCTATTTTTACGAATATTAAAAAAGGGATAAGAAGGTTACCTATTTTTTGGGGGCTTGAAATGGGAGATTTTACCTGTGCACCTGAAGGCGGCAAGCGTGAGGCGCGTGGAGGGCAAGTGCGGTGATGGCCCGAGGTCGAAGGATTGATGAGGCGAGGTTTTTTAATGCTTTTAAAATGATTTTTTTACTACATTTTTTACATATATAGTAATGTGGAAAGATGCCATTTTCGTTTAATTCAATAAGCGTAAAAGCAGCGTCGTTTCAAAAGAGGATCCAGCGTTGACCCAAAAACCGGGAGGATCCTCGTGTTTTTGTAAAATGGGATATTTATCATTTTAGTCCCTTTACAGTTTTATTAATTTTAATTTAGTCTAAATTGAATTTTTACTTTTTTATTAAATTAACCCTAAAATCTATTTTGTGTTCCAATTTAGTCCCTCAGTTTGCATTAAGGGCCAAATTCACTACGACGCCGTTTTGAAAAAAAAGCATAATTGTCCAATAAACCCCTGTGGTTTAACGCGTGTTTTAGTTCAGTCCTTTTAATCTGTTTTAATTGTTATTTAATCCCTGTCATTTAAAAATCTTTTTATTTTATTCCATTTTAAATTATTTTAGTATTGTATTAAAATCATTTTGAATTATTAAATTTTCTTATACCTATATTAATCTATTAATAGTATAAATTCATATGTATTTTTATCTTTATATATATGTAATTATTATTATGTATTATTTTATTTGATTTAATTATTTATACATATTTTTTTATATTTGTATATTAGTCATGGATTATATATCTTTTAAAATTTTTGTATTATTATATAATATTATATATTACTTTTAAAACTATACTTTGCATAAATTTATATTATATATATTATTTTTATTCGAAATATATATTAAAGTATTAGATTTTAATATAATTTTCTTTAAAGTTATATATATTATTATTTTATTTATTTAATAGTATTTACTTATTTTTTTAAATATATATATACTATTTTGATTACTCCACATCATTTTGCATATTAATTTGTTTTTTAATTCATTCTATATTGTTATTTTATCTCACATGTATGTAAAATTTATGTTTATTTTTTTATCTTTGGTTTTTACAACATTATATCTCATATTCGTTTATTTTATTCATTTATTAATTGCATGCTTTAGTATAATTATTTTATTATTTATATCATTTGTTTATATTATTCTTTCTTTAATTTATTTATTAGAAGTAATTGTCGTTATAATTTGTAGTTATGATAAATCGTTATTTGGCATGTATGTTGCAATGTATTCATATAATATCTTATTCAAACCATTGCTTTTATAAAATATCTTTTGAATTGACACATTTTATTCAAATGGTTATAAAAAATACGGTGATATGTGATATTTGAGGGATTTCGAGAAGAATTGTACCCTAACTTATTGGGTTTCGATTTTTTTTCGTGAAACTTAATGTATTACATATCTCTTCTCTTTTAAAACCGAAATTTTCAAATTTCAAATATAAAAACCTATTCTTGGGAATTCAAGACGTTGTGTTCTAACTTACTGGATATGATGTTTTGTGTCTCGGGGTAGGAATTTTCTAAAATAAAGACATGTTTAGTTTCAAAGTCATGAGATGCTATATCCTAACTTACTTAAGTCTGGGTTTTTTCTTCAAATAAAAGGACCATTTTCAATAATTTCTCAAAGTTACAACATTAGGACATGATTTTATTGATTAGGTACCAATTTTTGGGCGTTATGAAGGTGCTAACCCTTCCTCATATGTAACCGACCCTCGAACCCTTTTTTTTTGTTTTCGTGGACCAAAATCAGTATTTTGAAATAAAATGTTTTTAAGGTGATCCAATCACACCTAAGTAAAAAGGGATTGGTGGCGACTCCCATTTTCATTTTTTAAAGTTGATCCCCGTTTTTAAAATCAACTTTTGAAATGGTTTCGACAGCTTGGCGACTCCACTAGGGAGCAATAAGAGAGTCAAGCCGTAAAATTGATAATTTCATGTCCCTTTGTCTGAATTTAAAATTCTGGTTCTAAATATATTTCTCTACATTGCACTGCATGGCCGTCGTGGTCACACCCTTAAGTGGGAGCGAGAAGCTATGCCTCCGTGAGGTTTTCACCTCCGTTTGGGCTAGTGGGTTGCTTCCGAAATACATCTGTACCTATGTCTTCGTGAAGTTTTTACTTTCGCATGGCCATAGGGAAATGTATTCCTCCGAACTGAACTTAATCCATATGAGCCTATAATGAGTAAGGATTGAGAAATCTGCTGGTTCAGGTATCAACTTTAGAACTAAACCGCATATAGTGAACCCTAAGAGCCCACATTAGGTAGAACTATGTCAAACCTTAATGGTTACCCAGATAGGTGTTCTATGTTATTTATTTTTTTCTATTGTGCTAACTTTTTTTTTTTGCATTGCATCTACATCATAGAAAAGAGGTGTTGATTCAAATTCGATTGCTAAATAGAATAGTTTGTCATAAGAAAATAGATTTTTTGATAAAGTGGATCATAATACGATCGTCCGAATATGGTACAAGTAAACGCGAAAAGACTGATAGTCCATGAAGGAATACAAGACTTTATTCTCCAAGGATTCAAGATGACAAAGACTATTCGAGAATCACCACGTCTCAGCTTTCTTGAAGAGGCTGACGAGCATTGCGAGGTTAAGTGAGCAGTGAGTTGAGGCCCAAATCAAGCAAAAAGGAGCTAATAAGAGGCATCTATTAGAAGTTTGCAAGATTCGACCTATGCAAAAAAGGGGATTGATGTTTTTGTTTGGAATATGAGGGCAAGGCCGTATATGTGGTCCGTTTTATGTAAAAAAATTTTCTTTCTAGAAAAGTTGTTCTAATGAAATTAAATTCAGAATCAACGCATCTCTTTCTTTTGTATTCATTCCATGCATTTGCATTACATCATATCATTTGTATTTAAGTCCGTATAGAGAGTCTAATTAGTTGAAATTATAATAGAGAGAAGGAAAATCTGGAAATTGAACACCACTACGGTACAAGCGCCAAATCAAAGAAAATGGATCAAAGACTTGAACTCAGAGGGATATGATGCAGGAGCAATTGGCAAAGCTCTAGCAAGAAATTAGGGACCAAATGTTGGAAGCCCAAAGGAACATGATGGCTCAAATGGCCCAGATGCTGAGTGGGGCAATGGACAAAGGAAAGGGTCCCATAGTTAACGCTGAAGACAATGAGGACTTTCCTAAGGGTTTCACCCCACCACATGTACAACCTGAGGAGTATCTCGAAAGGCCACCTGTTACGATTAGGCCTCAACAAGGGCAAAATGACACTAGAGTGACCATGAATTTCCAAGTTGGCACAGGATCCAACCCAGGAGATCACCCTGCTAATCCCGTCATCCCTGACTTAGACATAGCAGACAGGGAAGGAATAAGGACTGAATCTTCAAGGCAATTAGAAGATCGTTGTAGATGGTTGGAAGAAAAGTTCAAGGCCTTGGAGAATGCTGATATTAACCATGGAATTGATGCTAATGACTTGAGCTTGGTTCTAGATTTGGTACTTCCTCACAAGTTTAAAATGCCAGAATTTGAGAAGTACAATGGAACCAGCAGCTCTAAAGTTCATATTACTATGTTCTGTAGACGGATGACCGGCTACGTTAACAATGATCAACTATTGATTCATTGTTTCCAAGATAGTTTGGTGGGGGCAGTGTCTAGGTGGTATAATCAACTCAGTCGTGCGAAGATTAGTTCTTGGATAGATTTGGCCCAAGCCTTCATGAAGCAATACAATCATGTCACAGACATGACGCCTGACAGAATCACTTTGCAAAATATGGAGAAGAAGTCAAATGAAAACTTCAGGCATTATGCGCAAAGATGGAGGGATGTCGCCATACAAGTTCAGCCACTACTCCTAGAAAAAGAGACTACAATGCTCTTCATCAATACCTTGAAGGCTCCGTTGATCACTCATATGATAGGAAGTACCACCAAGAGCTCTGCAGATATAGTGATGGCAGGAGAGATGATTGAAAATGCCATAAGTGGTGGCAAGATTAAAGCAGGAGAAACCACTAAAAAGTCTGCTTCTAGGATAAAAGATGACGAGGTGAATAATACGAGTACATACAACAAAGGGTACTCAAGAGCAATTCATCGTTAACCCGATTAAAGGTAATCAACGCTAGGCAAAGAAGGGTCGATGAGACAAGAGTCAGGCATAAGGCAAAACTCTGAAAAGCTCCAATTTACACTAATTCCAATGACGTGTAAGGAGCTATATTAAAGTTTGTTTAACGCACACGTGGTGTCCCCATTTTATTTGAAACTGTTGCAACCTCCGTTCTCAAAATGGTATAACGAGAATGCCCAATGCGAGTACCACGCGGAAATAAAGGGTCACTCAATTGAAAACTGTACTACGTTTAAAAAGTTGGTTGAAAGGTTTATTAAAATAGGAATTGTGAAGTTCGACGATTCATGAAAACCTGATCACTTTGACGAGGCAGTAAATGTGATAATTGAGGGAGGAGACAAGAAAGTTGCAACCCCTTGAAGAAATCAAAAGCAGAGAGAGAATTAGGGAATGAAGTTTTTAAGCCCTTGCGTATTTGGGAGTATTTTGAATAATGGGATTGTGGAAGAGATCCATGTATTTTTAGAACTGATATAGAGTAATATTCAAAATATGCTTGTTGCCTTAAGCCTAGAGGTAATAAGAATCCTTTTGTGAAATAGGCTCGTGTCCGAAATTTTTATTTCAATAAAATACATCTTTTAAGCAAATATTATTTTATTCTTTCCATTTCATATTATACATTCTTTTGTTTTTTTTACAATATTCTTTCATTCTTTATTCATGACCATATCATACAAATAATCATCCTTAGAATCATTTATTCTTTGGATTTTTTGCCTTCGTACCTAGGTACCCAGAAATCAACGACATGAGCGATGTTGTTACTGACTCTCTTTTTGAATGAGATATGAGTCTAGGGGATCTAAGGACTTTGAAGATGACAGAGATTGTAACTTATCTTCTAATTCGTTAATAATGGTAGAACAAGGGGAAAAATGGATCCTACCTTACATAGCGTCAGTTGACATTGCGAGCCTAGGAAAGGGGTGAAGATTGAAGCCCAGCTCACCACAGAAATAAAGCAAGACATCATTAAGTTATTTTCAAAATTTCAAATATGTTTTCGCACGATCATATCAAAACATGCCTGGGCTACTAGGATAGGAGGTTTGGGCACTGTTAATTTATATAGAAAGGGATGGTATCAACTATGCCGTATTTAAGGAGACAAGATTCATGTGCCTTCTCCATTTCTTCACAAATTTTTCATATGTGGGGCATAGATGCGATGGGGCCAATCTCATCAAAAGCTTTTAGTCAATATTGATTCATAATCGTGGCCATCAAGTACTTCACTAAGAGGATGAATGTTGCTTCATATGTCAATAGTACAAAGTTGACGGTCATCAAATTAAAAAAAAAAGGATTAGATGCCCGCAAAGAATGCCAGAAAGGATCATGTTTAATAATGCATAACTGTACAATGTCAAAAATTACAGTTTGCTCAGAGATCAAGCAGCATATCACAGGGCAGCAAAGGTTGTCAAAAGAAAAGTACAAAAAGAAAAACAACAAAAAAGATAAAAGGTGACAAAGACTTGCAAAGATTGGCATAATAAGCTATCATTTACTCTCTATGATTATCAAATATTGGCCAAGACTTTTGTTGGGGCAACATCTTACCTATTAGAATGGAAGTGTTCTCATAAATTGAACCTAATTGAAAAAAGATTAAAAGCTATCCATCACGGTCAGATGATGCAAGCTTACGACAAAAAGGTCTATCCTAGAAAACTCCACAGGGGGAATTTGATCCTTCTTTTACAAAGGATCTTCAGAGGAAAGCAGATGCCAAACTGGGAAGGACCTTATGTAGTAAGAAGGAGCTTGTCCTAGAGGAGCATTGATATGTACCAAGATGGATGCGAAAAACGTGCCTAATTTGGAGAATTCAGGTTCAGTCAAGAAGGATTTTACCTAAAAAGGGAAGGGCCAAGGTGAAAACCCGCAAAGGGCGCCTTGAGCTCAAATTCATTCAAAAAAAAAGAGAAAGAAAGAAAGATAAAAGAAAAGAAAAGGAGAGGCTAAAACGAAAACCCGCAAATGGCGCTTTGAGACTAAAGGGGTTTTGAGCTGAAAACCCAAAAGGGCAGCTCAAATTTTGATCAAAGATAGGGCATGTGAAAATATTGCTAACAATGAGGAAGTATGCTACGTCTTGGGGCATTAACAAAGTACTCCGAATCCTCTAAACACGTATTGAGTTCAAAATGGTCCTCAAGAAGTTTGAACAGAGAAGCTCAGGCTGCGATATCTGGGGCACCGAGCTTCTATCTTACCCATTTTTGAATTTGCTATCTTTGATTACTTTATTCTTTTCAAAAATACACCCCAATCAATTTTCTTTTATAGCCTTGGCTATCTTTGCTTACTTTATTTTTATTTTATTTTTTTAGATACACCAATCAATTTTATTTTATTGCCTTAGTTATCTTTGATTAGCTTATTTGTTTCAAGCTATGCTCCTGAATAATTTCTTTCTTGTCCATTTTTGTGATCTTTTTCAAGCATTTTATATTGAAATTACGATTATTAGACTAATAATATTTTCAAAAAAGGAATTTTGTACATTACTCTGGAAATTTTCTAAATAGTATAGGAACCTGAAACAGGACTATTGTTTAAAACTCATCAAGTGTAAGGGTTTGGAAATATTGAAAGATGATTTTCGAGAAAGAAAAAAGATACCCTGCATTCATGCAAATTTCAAGCACATACATCAGGTCATTATATCCAGAGAATGGTATAACGGATCAAATTGATACAATTTCCATACCTCTGAGTGGTAACTGGATGGATGGAAGAAGCCAAATATTATCTCCCTGAAGTTGTAGTGGAGTAGACTGAAGAAAGAAGATCTTATCTTCCTGAAGTTGCAGGAAGCAGATCAAAAGAATATTTTAGTCTTATCTCCCTGAAGTTGCAGTGGAGTAGACTGAAGAAAGAAGATACAGGAAGCAGATTAAAAGAAGATTTTAGTCTTATCTCCCTGAAGTTGCGGTGGAGTAGATCGAAGAAAGAAGATCTTATCTTCCCGAGTTACGAAGAAGAGATCAAAAGAAGATTTTAGTCTTATCTCCTTGAAGTTGCAGTGGAGTAGACTGAAGAAAGAAGATCTTATCTTCCTGAAGTTGCAGGAAGCAGATCAAAAGAAGATTTTAGTCTTATCTCCTTGAAGTTGCAGTGGAGTAGACTGAAGAAAGAAGATCTTATCTTCCTGAAGTTGCAAGAAGCAGATCAAAAGAAGATTTTAGTCTTATCTCCTTGAAGTTGCAGTGGAGTAGACTGAGGAAAGAAGATCTTATCTTCTTGAAGTTGTAGGAAGCAGATCAAAAGAAGATTTTGGTCTTATCTCCCGAAGTTATAGTGGAATAGACTGAAGAAAGAAGATCTTATCTTCCTAAAGTTGCAGGAAGCAGATCAAAGACACTTTCAGCCTTATCTCCTTAAAGTTGCAGGAAGCAGATCAAAAGCACTTTCAACCTTGTCTCCCTGAAGTTGCAGTGGAGTAGACTGAAGATAGCAGATCTTACCTTCTTGAAGTTGCAAAAAGAAGATCAAAGATAGCAGATCTCATCTTCCTGAAGTTGCAGGAAGCAGATCGAAGACACTTTCAGTTTTGTCTCCATATATCGGCAATGGATCAGACTGAAAATAACAGATCTTATCTCCACTGAAAGGAGTGGAGCATATTGAAGACACCAGCCATTCGAAAAGACCAGGAAAAATGGGTCTATTTATCGTCTTTGCTCTATTCTCGTTACACGACAATGAGCAAAAAGGGGCAGCTGTAATAACCCATTTATGCCTGGCTTAAAACAAACCAGAATTAAAGAAAATAAAAAAAAAATTGAATAATATGTCTTTAAACAGTCCATTTATACAGTTTTTTTACAAAAAAAATAATAAACCAAAAGCTCGTTACATTTAGCCCAAATACCCCAGACACTACACAGACCCAATACCCAATCTGAGCCGAACTACCCCAAACCCAAGTTTTACGGCCCAAAGAGGCCCAAAAACTAAACAAGTCTCAGACCTAGGGTTCCCCAGAAACCCTAGGCGCCAAAGCACTCCAACAGTCGCGCCGCAAGCCTAGCGCCCAGGCCAACAGTCGCGCCACAATGGCTCTCGCACCCACGTAAAACCTTCGGTCACACCACCAAATCTCATCGCAATCCACGTGAGCCTCATCTCCGTCGCAAGATCTTCATCGCTTTACCTGCAAAAAGGAAAGAATAACAACAGCAGATCACGGCAAACATGGAAAATATTGTTTCTTTTTTTATTTTTCATTTCGAAAGGTTATAAAAGCCTGTCAAAAAACCTATAAAAAGGGATACAAAAACAGAGAAATACAAATAATTTTTTTTGAATCAGAATACAAAGTTATTAGCAAAAGGTGATTTTCATATTTTATTTTAGATCTATGCTATTTTTTACGAATATTAAAAAAGGGGATAAGAAGGTTACCTGTTTTTTTGGAAGCTTCGAAATGGGAGATTTTACTGCTTATGCCAAGGCACTTGCATGTGATGTGGAAGGCAAAAGTGCGGTGATGGCTCGAGGTCGGAGGACTGATGAGGGCAGGGGTTTTTTTTTAAGAGTTTTGTTTTTTTAAAACTAGTTTTTAAAATGAGTTTTACCGCATTTTTTACATATATAGTAATGTGGAAACGGTGCCGTTTTCGTTTAATTCAATAAGCGTAAAACGACGTCGTTTCAAAGGAGGATCCGCGCGTTGACCCAAGAACCCGGGGAGGATCTGCGTGTTTTTGTAAAATAGACTATTTATCATTTTAGTCCCTTTACAGTTTTATTAATTATAATTTAGTCTAAATTGAATTTTTACTTTTTTATTAAATTAACCCTAAAATCTATTTTTTGTTCCAATTTAGTCCCTCAGTTTGCATTAAGGGCCAAATTCACTACGATGCCGTTTTGAAAAAAAATCATAATTGCCCAATAAACCCCTGTGGTTTAACGCGCGTTTTAGTTTAGTCCTTTTAATCTGTTTTAATTGTTATTTAATCCCTGTCATTTAAAAATCTTTTTATTTTATTCCATTTTAAATTATTTTAGTATTGTATTAAAATCATTTTGAATTATTAAATTTTCTTATACGTATATTAATCTATTAATAGTATAAATTCTTATGTACTTTTATCTTTATATATATGTAATTATTATTATGTATTACTTTATTTGATTTAATTATTTATACATATTTTTTTATATTTGTATATTAGTCATGGATTATATATATTTTAAAATTTTGTATTGTTATATAATATTATATATTACTTTTAAAACTATACTTTGCGTAAATTTATATTTTATTTATTATTTTTATTCGAAATATATATATTAAAGTATTAGATTTTGATATAATTTTCTTTAAAGTTATATATATTATTTTTATTTATTTAATAATATTTTATTTATTTTAAAATATATATATTATTTTGACTACTCCACATCATTTTGCATATTAATTTATTTTTTAATTCATTCTATATTGTTATTTTATCTCATATGTATGTAAAATTTATGTTTATTTTTTTACCTTTCGTTATTTGTTGCATCATATCTTATACTCGCTTATTTTATTCATTTATTAATTGCATGCTTTAGTATAATTATTTTATTGTTTATATCATTTGTTTATATTATTCTTTCTTTAATTTATTTATTAGAAGTAATTGTCGTTATAATTTGTAGTTATGATAAATCGTTATTTGGCATGTATGTTGCAATGCATTCATATAATATCTTATTCAAACCGTTGCTTTTATAAAAACATCTTTTGAATTGACACATTTTATTCAAATGGTTGTAAAAAATACGGTGATATGTGATATTTGAAGGATTTCGAGAAGAATTATGCCCTAACTTACTGTGTTTCGATTTTTTTTTCGTGAAACTTAAGGTATTACATATCTCTTCTCTTTTAAAACCGAAATTTACAAATTTCAAATATAAAAACCTATTATTGGGAATTCAAGATGTTGTATCCTAACTTACTGGATATGATATTTTGTGTCTCGGGGTAGGAATTTTCTAAAATAAAGATATGCCTAGTTTCAAAGTCATGAGATGCTATATCCTAACTTAGCTTTACGCATCACCGAAAGGTTTAAAATATTGGGTGAGTCAAACCGACTCAAAGGTATAGTATAGTGTTTTATTTTTTGAGGTAGGTAAGTCATCCCAAGTCCCATGCATATATGTGTATCATGTCGATTAACAATCGAGTAAATATTTGTCACATGCTCACCACAAATATCACACATATATCATAGGCAAAGTAGAGCAATCGACCGATTAATCGACCACTACGGGTTTTTCTTCAAATAAAAGGACAATTTTCTAAAATTTCTCAAAGTTACAACATTAGGACATGATTTTATTGATTAGGTACCAATTTTTGGGCGTTATGAGGGTGCTAACCCTTCCTCATATGTAAACTCTTCGAACCCCTTTTTTTGTTTTCGTGGACCAAAATCGAACTCATTTCTAACGTATTTTGAAATAAAATGTTTTAAGGTGATCCAATCACACCTAAGTAAAAAGGGATTGGTGGCAAGGCCGTGGTGAGCCACCGATCCCATAGGGATCCCACATATCAATCAGTCCACGGTGATGCACACACTATCAACCGCCGAGATGGGCACTTAGCCAACACCTCCTTGATGAAGCACATAGCTAACATCAAGCGCTAATGTAGCACGAGGCTAGCATTAGACCACGTACATAATGATGTACACCCTTTCCTTCAATTTTCACATCCCAAGTCCCATGCATATATGTGTATCATGTCGATTAACAATCGAGTAAATATTTATCACATGCTCACCACAAATATCACACATATATCATAGGCAAAATAGAGTCTCGACCGATTAATCGATTACCCACTACGGGTACCCACCATCTTAGCCATTATTTCCGCTAACATACACATCATAATCAAACATACTTAACAACATACAATAACGGAGAATAGTGCGATAACTACTTTTGATTACTCTACACCACCTAAGTCGAATCGGCTAACATTATATACCAAATGGCCTATGGTGAAAATCACTATCGCCTTACCTTACGGATCCAAATCTCAAACCGCTCCTTGTAGTCGACAACTACTAGATCCAAGAAAACCTTCTAAATTTCGCCATTTTCGACTGACAAAAGAAAAGAGAAGAGAAGAGAAGAGAACCCTAAGAATTTTGGCAGAGAGAGAAGAGAAGGAAGAAAATTAATGAGTAGCCCTCCTTCCTTCCTTTTTAAAGTCAATCCCGTTTTTAAAATCAACTTTTGAAATGGTTTCAACACAGAGTTTAGCCTTTATTCTAGGATGTTACAATGAGGGTGCTAACCTTCCCTCACTTCGTGTAATAGAGATTCAATGATAGAGGCTATTTAGACCTTTTGCTATATTACCTTCAACAACAATGACAAAAATCAACTCTTTTTAATATTTTCAATTACAAACCCGCTTCTACTTAACCATTAAATCATCTGTTCTGCAAGCAAATTTCAAAAAAGAGAAACTCTCTCGTACGATTATGTTAGCTATAAAGGTGTTGAGATGAAAGAGAAGAGCAAGTGAAAAAATCAAAACCTAAGGCATTTACACTACGTTTTGTTCGTTACAATGGAATGGAACTGTAATGAAATAGGAGTTGTAATCAATAATTCAATTGTTTGGTTGAATGGAATGATGTTATAATAGTATAAGGAAAAAGTCTAAAATGATCAGAGTACTCTTAGCAAAAGTTTTTTTAAGTAGTAGATTATGTAATTGTTATTCAATTATAATAGAGTTATTATAATAAATAATAAATAATTTAATAAAAATAAAATATATAATTTAATAATATTTTAATATAATTATTTTATATTAAATTATATTAAAATATTTCAAATATTTTATTTTTATATTTTCTAAGTCTAAGCTTTAAAGGACTAATCTGAAATTAATTTTTTTGTTATTCAATATTGTATGGAATAACCATTCTTTGGTGATATCAAAGAATAACTATTACGGGAAAACAAGTAATAGGGAAGTAATGGCTATTACATTGAATAAGTCTTACTTTCAACTAAACAAATGAATGGTTTACCATTCAATAAATAAGGAGAGAATGCTATTCTATCCCCCTCAACGAAACATGGTTTTAGGATGGTGACAAGCAGTGAAAAGAAGGTTGAAGTAGTGAATTGTTTTTGTAGATCTACACTTATGGTGTAGTTTAAAAGAGGAGGAAAAATAAGAAGCAACCATTTAAAAACACAGATAGAAAACTATTGTAAATATGGAATTTTGCCGGGACCTCAACTTAATTGACAAATTTGATTTGTAATTTCTAAATATCAAAATCTTTTTAGTTTTAATTTTTTTTATATGATATCACAAATTTAAATTTTAGATTTTGTTTTGAACTTAATTATAGTTTAATGGTGAGTAGAGGTGTACATGGGTCGGGCCGGGCCGGGTTTGGGTCGGGTCTAATAAAAAATTTAGGCCCATTCATTGGGCTCGGGCCAGGTCGGGCCCAAAAATGGGCTTAAAATTTTGCTCAAGCCCGACCCATATAAAATGCTAAAACTCGAGCCCGCCCCCTCACCAGATTAATTTTTTATATTATTTTATATAATTTTAAATATATATAATACATCAAAATACTAAAAAATCAAAATAAATATTTTTCAACAAATTGAAAATAAATTTTAAAAGATATGTATACTTAAATAACACTAAAATAGATGCAACTTAACAAGCAAATGTCTCTAAAATAATAAAAAATTAACAAATGTCTTTAAAATAATAACAAAATTAACAATAAAATAAGTTTTATATAATATCTAAACAATAACAACAAAATAATAGAAACATAATAGTAAAATGGTAGCAAAATAAGGAAAAATAACAAGAAGATAATATTAAAAAAATAGTTTTTTTTTCCTTTAATGAATTCGGGCCAGGCTGGGCCCGGGCAAAAAATACCTTATTTGAGCCTAGCCCATTTTTTAAACGGGCCTTATTTTTTTGTTCAAGTCCATTTTTCGAGCCTATATTTTTGTCCAAACCTTCCACATTTCAGACGGGTTTTGGTGTTGGCCAGCCGCCAAACCCATGTACACCTCTAATGGTGAGTAATGGAATGGGAAATTTTGATTTGATTTGGGCCCATTTTAATCATTTTGGATTGTTTTATCAAATTTTGGGCTCTGGCCCATTTGTTTTGAAATTTATGAATGTTCTAAATTTATACCTATATACCTATATATATAATTCCAAAAAAATAAAAATTACAAAATTAACCAAAAATCAAAAAAGGGAAAATATCAAAAAGCCTTTAAGTTTTCTAAAATTTATAGTTTGATCCGTATAACTATTTTGGGGATAGGTGGTCATCCTTAGGCACCCAAGTAGTGCCAATGCCCTTCTTGCTAGCTCTCACTAACTCCTTTGCCAGCTTTCAAGATAAAAAAAAGAAAGAAAGAAAGATTCATTTATAAAGGAGCATCTGTAAAATGGATAATAACGTTAATGTTCAAGAAAATTCTCAAAAAACAGATAAAAACAAACTCCATTCTTTATTGAACTAACCTAGAGATTCCCCACCACCAAACAACCATTATTCACTAGTACGGTCATCATTATATCTACAGACCACCCTACATCCACCAAAACCCTAACTTACGCAATTGAAACCTTTTCAATTAGTTTTGGGACCGCAAGCCAAAGAGGAATAGCCAACAATGAAATATCAAAAATAGTGGTGCCATTTCCAATAAGAACCATACCATTTTCCATGTCGTGTCACATGGTAGGTTGCACTAGAATCAACATATACCAGCTAGCATCCAAGGGACGTGTACTAGCTGTCAAAGCATGAGCATCAGCTAAACTGTTTTGAGTTGATGAAGAGTCGAGATCACCAATATTAGAAGTAATGAAATTAAAAAAATAGGAGAAGGAAGAATTAGGGAGAATATTAGCCAATATTAATCATATGCTAAAATTCTATGAGTTTGGTAAATTCTGGTAAAGATAACTAATAGGTTGTTAATAACAGAATAATGGTTGTTAATAGCAATTACTTCAAGAGTTTAACTTAGATTAGACTCATTAGTCAAGCTATATACATAGCAACTGATGTAAACAGAAAAGTTAGTCTTCTATTGAATAAAATTCGGATCATTGCTTAATTGTTTCCTTTAAGTTTTCATTTTTCTTGTTTGTTCCATTTATATTTCTTTATGTAAAATGATGTAATTGAAGGAGAATGATAATGATTCACTTAACTAACTAAAATCACGACAAAGGCAAGTGCACCTATTGAATAGCAGTATAGTTATGGTGAGTCGAGAATATTGTATCCACGAGAACTAAAAGTACTAGTAATTACTATCTTTTTATTATCTAACCGGAATACTGAAGGAATTATTTTTAATTTAAAATTATCTAAACTAATTGTCGAAACCTCTTTTTTGAAAGGTCGACTTTTGTTTTTAAAAAAACGAAAAATGAGAGTCCCCACCAATTCTTTTTTATGAGGTGTGATCGAATCACCTCATAATTTGATCGTTTTAATAAACGGTTTGATTTAGTAAAACAATGTTTTTCGGTCCACAAAAATCCAAAAAATAGGTTCGGGAGTCGGTTACGCACGAGGAATGATTAGCACCCCGTGACTCCCAAAATTGGTACCTAGTTGATTACTCGATGTTTTAGTGTCGAAAATTAAAAATTTAATAAGATTTTAAAATACGATATTTTGTTAAAATATTGTTGAATTGAATTTTTACAGAAAAAGAGTATATTTCACGTTAACCGAGAAAAAAGATTACGTCCCGTAAGTTACAACACAATGCCTTAAATCCTCGAAACGAGAATAAGCACCAAAAAAAAATATTAATTTTAAAAGATATTTGATTATCTTGGTTTTTAGAAAGAAATCATGTTCTGTAAGTTAGAACACAATTTTTCTAATTCCAAAATAATGAAAATTAATCTCGGTTTAAAAATCTCTTTTTTATATCCATTGTGCGAAAACAAATAACATTTGAAATATCGTGTAATTAATTTATTTGGATATGGTAAAAAGATGAAAGGTTTTAAAAAAATCATGTTTAGCAAATAATAATGCGATATAAATTGTAGTGATAATGACATAATATGCTAAATAAAATATAAAAGATATGATAGTAATAGTAAATTACGATACTAATATGCATAATAGAATAATAATAATGAAGATGATAATGTAAATAACAATAATAATAATTCTAATAATAATAATAATAATAATAAATAATCTAAATCTTCAAAGATATATAAAAGATATAAATAAATAAATATATAATGAAATAACAATAATAAGGAAAAATAAAATAAAATAAATAAAATAATAAAAAGGAATAGTAAATGAATAACAAATAAATACTAGTAAAAGTTTAATTAAAAATTGAGAATAAGCAAATAAACAAAGAAATAAAGAAATTTTAAATAAAATGGTTTACAATAATAATAATAATAATAATAATAATAATAATAATAATAATAATTATTATTATGATGATGATGATGATGATGATGATGATGATGATGATTGAAAATTGAAGTTGAAGTGAAGTTAGGAGGTTCAAATTTTAAATCAAAAGAAAATAAGGATCAAAATGAAGGATGAAAACTAATGGGGACTGAAAAGGAAAATTCCCTGGTCCTTTATGCGCAGCGTTTTTGGGCCAAATCGTGGGACTAAATTGAAAACAAAATAAAACTAACGGGGTAAAAATTAAAAAAGTAAAAGGGACTTGATTAGAAACCACTTAAAAAGCGAAAGGACCAAAGGCGCAATAGACCATTTTTCAAAATAACGCGGATCACCCCTGGAGCGAGTCGGGTCACGCACGAGTCGTGTCAGAAATGGCGCCGTTTTGGCGCTAATGGACCCTAAGTGAAATGACGTTGTTTACTTACATTATATAAATCAAAATTTTTGTTTAAAATTCATTTTACTTCTCTTCTTCAAAACAAAACAAAACAAAACAAAACAAAACCTCTCAACTCTCTCTCACTCCCGATCCGGCCCAAAGCTCCGGCGCCGGACCACTATGGTGGCCGGAGATAATAAAAGTTCCTTTTTTTTTTGCTTTTTGAGTTTTCGAGCCCCCGAGATGTCGTTTTTCATCGGAAGCGACGAACCTTTGCCCCCATCCGGGGCCAGAATGCGAAGGGTCAAGTAAGTTTGACCTCCTTTTTATTTCTTTGTTTATTTCTTTTAAAACAATAGCAAAAATAAGGCGAAAATGAAAAAAAAAAAAAAAAAAAGGCAACATTTTTCTTCTTTGATTGATTCTGTTTCTTTTTTGTATCTTATTTCTTTTCTTGTATTTTCGTGTGCAAAAATACATTGATAATATTCTGGGCTTTTTATAGTCGATTACATTGCTTTTATACACTGTTTGCTTTCGTTTTGTCACTGTTTCTTTGCCATCGCGCTTCTGTCCTATTTTCTCTCTATTTGCAGGTTCGGGCAGTGTGCACGCAATGGGAAGGGACGTCTTTTCGCGCTGATGAGGTGACTATAAGTACCTAATTTTGCCCGGTCATTAAATAAGCCCAAATTAAAAAATAATAATGTCCCTTACAGTCCATCAGTTCATGTTACAAAAAACGGGCCTAAAAACCCAAAACCAATTACAGAATACACCACTACCTACCAAACTAAAAACCCCTAGCCCAAATTGACCCAACAAATTCTATAGCCCAAAAGGCCCACTGCCTAGGCAAGATTCAGAAAGCCTAAGGTTTGCTGAAACCTTAGGAGACGCAGCACCCCAATCGCCGCAATACCCCAACAGTCACGCCGTTCGCGCCTCAGCCACCAGGATCTCCTCGATAGCGTCGCTAATCAGGCTCTCATCCAACCTAAATCCGCGTTCGAATGACGCCCATGCTTGGATCTTCGCTCTTGCACAGAAAAGGAAACAAAACAAGCAGCAAATATGGCGAAACAGAGGCCAAATGTTTGTTTCTTTTTCTTTTTTTCAAGGACTATAAAAGCCCTACATAAACTTATAAAAGGGGATTCACAGAGAGAATACATACACGAAAAATACACAAAGAATCAATACAAAAATACAGAAATAAAAAAAGCAGAGGTGATTTCAAACGGTTCTTTTTTATTTTTATTTCCCGAATCTTTTCTTTAGTTTTTTTTTCTTTCTTTTCCTTTTATATAACAAGGTTACAATATTTATAAAAAAAAAAAAAAGAAGAAAACTTTTACCTTTTTTGGGATTTATGGTGGCCGTGACCATGCGAAATACCGCATGACCTTGCCAAAAATCGCAAGGAAGAGAGAAGGGGGGAGAAAAGTTTTGTTTTTTTTTTTGAAGAAAAAGAAGGAAAATGAATTTTTGTAAAAAAAAAAATTTACTTATATAGGAAGGGTGAAACGACGTCGTTTCACCCTGAGCCATTTAACACTGAAACGGCGTCGTTTTGAGATGGGTTGACTGACCCGACCCGATTCACCTAAGGTCCGCGTGTTTTATTTAAAAATGGGCTATTTGCGCATCAGGCCCTTCCGCATTTTTAGTTCTTTTAAATTAAGATTTCTTTTATTTTTGATTTTATTCTTAAGTTTTGTTCTTTTTTTTATTTGGTCCTGATTGAAGCGCCACGTTCTGGAGAGTGTGGGATATTTTCCCTTTTAGCCCCTTCTGGTTATTTGTGTATTCCAATTGAATCCTCCTTTAATTTATTTCTGATTTTACCCCAAATTTTATTTTTAAGTTAAATTTAGTCCTCTTTTTTTTTCTTCCTATTTTATTTTTGTTATTGTTGTCATTATTTTATTATTATTATTTGTTTTTTTATATATCATTACTAGAGGTGTGCATGGGCTGGGCCCAAAATTTTTTTGCCCGATTGGTAGGCTCGAGCCCTGCCCGCCTGCCAAAATATGGGCCTAAAACTTTGTCCAATCCCACCAAACTTTAAAATTGGTAGGCTGAGAGCCCTACCGACTAGTATAATTTTTTAATTAAAAATAAAATATAATAAATTCAATACATTTTAAAAATAAAATAAAATAAAACAAAAAATAAATAAAAATATAATAAATCAAATACATTTAAAATATAATAAATCAAATACAAATAAAAAACATTTAAAAATAAATTAAATACAATTAAAATATAACAAATAAAAATATTTTTGGGTCGGTCGAGGGTAGGCCCAGCAAAAAAAATCATACTGAGGCTCGGCCCATTTTCTAAACGGCCTCTTTTTTGCCCAAGCCCAAATTTTCCCTATATTTTTGCCCAAATCCTCCCACATTTACGGGCGGGCCTTGGGCGGGCAGCCCCCAACCCATGCACACCTCTAATCATTACTGTCATTGTATTTATTATTATTACTTTTAATATTACTAACGTTATTATTTTTATTATTCTATTACTATTATTTTTTATTATTAATATTATCTTTATTTTTACTATTATTATTATTATTATTATTATTATTATTAATTTTAATATCTTTACTATTATTTTATTATTAATGCTATTTTTATTTTTAAAATCATTTTATTATTATTTTATTACTAATATTATTACTACTATTTTCGTTATTATTTTTATTTCTATTTTTACTAATATTATTTTTATTATATATATTTTAAGTTCTTTTATATATTGTTATACATATTAATTGCTTTACAAAATTATTATTTTTTAATATTTATTTAATGATTAGAATCTATTGTCAATTTATTTGTTTCTCATAATTGATTTTATTTATAGAATTTTATATCCATCTCTTGAATTCTTATGCTTACTATAGATTTTAAAATTGTATAGCATATTTTATAATTTATATTTATTTATTTATTATTTCATGATTGCTTTTAATATTTATGTTCGATAATGTAATATTGTCACATGGTTATTGTTTAAAATAAAATACATTTTGCAAAATTACCATATTTTATTTAAAATTTTTTAAAATAAGGCAATGTTTTGTATTTAGAAATTAGAAATAGTGCCCAATCGCAAGGTGGTTGCGATTTTTCGTTTGGCTAAATAACTAAATATCCTTTTAATAAATTTCGTAAATTATGAGATAACTTTAATTAGAGGATTTAAAAAATGTCGTATTCAATCGTGCTGGATGTGATGTTTATATTCTTTCGGAATAAAGAAATCTCAAGTTTTAAATAAAAAAAACTTATTCTTGAGAACTCAAAATGTTGTATTCTAACTTACTAGGTGTGATGTTTTGTGTCTTGAGGTAAGAATTTTCTAAAATAAAGATGCACCTAGCTTCGAAGTTATAAAATGCTATATCCTAACTTATTGGGTATGGTATTTTTATTTCTTTGAAATAGGTAAGTCTTGGTTTTCCTTTTAATAAGGGACCTTATTTTAAACTTTTTAAATTTCAAACATTTGGACATGATTTTATCAATTAGGTACCAATTTTTGGGCGTTATGAGGGTGCTAACCCTGCCTCATACGTAACCAACTCCGAACTGCTTTTCTCGTTTTCAGAGACCAAAATTACATGTTTTAAATAAAACGTTTTACAAGGTGATCCAATGACACCTAAGTAAAAAGAGATTGGTGGCGACTCCATTTTCGTTTTTTAAAGTCGATCCCCATTGTTTTTAAACTCGATTTTAAAATGGTTTCGACAATGGATGTGGTGGCTTTGAAATTGGGGCAAGACATGGGAGTTGGAAACCTTAGGGTTTCTGAATTAGATTAGGTTGTGGGCTAAACGGGCTTTAGGGTTTTTTAATGTTGGACCGTTTGGGCTCGTTTTGTAATTGGACTTTGTAACAAGAACTGTTGATTTTTTTTTGTTTTTTCTATTATTTTGGGCCCGGGCAAATTGGGTCTATTCACTAATTATTAAGACGCAACAGAGAATTAAGTAAGAAAATATTCGAATGAACCAATGAGAAAGACAATACCCAGGAAAGAATCCACCTAGACTTCACTTATTATTCTGAATCTAAATTAAACGATTTATTCACTTGCCTTGATCCGTAGAAATTCCTAAATTATATTAATATCTCTTTCGAGAGTAAAAATAACTGATTCTAGGTTGATTAATTGAAATCTCTTTCTAATTAAAACACCTATTGTCGCATTAACTCGATCTATAGATTCTCCTATTAGATTTGACTCTAATCCGGTAGATTTATGTTGTCCTATTTCTAGGATTACTTGCAACTCCACTCAATTATGCCAGATCTACTTTAAACAGGGACTTTTACTCCACTGAAATAAGCACATCAATCATGAATTAATATTCTAAAAACATTAAAACATAGAATAAGTACACATAATTGAGATCAAGAAATCAATTATTTATCATGTAATTCAAAAATTAAATAACAAGATTCATCATAGGTTTCATCTTCCCTAGGTATCTAGGAATTTAGTTCATAAAAACATAAAGAAACCCAAAAACTTCTAGAGAAGTTGACTGGAGATCTTCAATCTTGAAAGAGATCTTACTTCTGAGTTGATTCCAACGACATTCTTTGAGTAATTTCTCCGTTCTACTCTACGTGCTCCCTTAGGTTTTCTTCTAGCGTATATTTATAAATTTAAGAATGCTTAAAAACCCTAAAAATTGGCTTTTTCCATGTGTTAGGGAAATAGGGTTCGAAATCAACATGGGCTGGCACATAAGCATGTGTCCAGCTCGTGTGGCTCACACGGGCGTGTGTCCAGCCCATGTGGGAATGCCACAGGCTGTGTGGCTCCTGAAAATAGTTCGTTTTGACCGATTTTGGCCCGTTTTCCGCTCCTTTTGCTCTCCTATGCTCTCCTAAGTATAGAAACATGAAATTAAAGGATTAGGAGCATCAAATTCACTAAATTAAATAATAAATCATCCAAAAACGTATCAAGAATAGGATTAAAAGATGTTACTTTTATAACTTATCAAATATCCCCACACTTAAGTGAAATTAAAATCGAAATTAAATCACAAATATTGGTACTTGATAAATTAAATGCAAAATTAAATAAATTCACATTAACACTAAATTTATTCTATTAACAAAATCAATATAATTTCAAACATAATAATACTAATAATTAACTTTCATCAAATCAATCTTAAAACGAAAATATATATATTTTTAATATACAGACATTAAATTACATAAAAAAACATAAATGCCATATTAATTTTTATCAAAATTTAAGTATAAAATGATATATTAAAATTTTAATTTTTCTTTTAATCTAATCTTGCATTTATTTCGTTTGTAGCTGTTTCCAAGACGTCCCATAAAGAAATCGAAAAAAATTAGCAAACATTGATAGCAGCCGAAAGTGCAGACCTGAGACCATGACCACAACAAAATAATAATTCAAACTTAATAATTCATCATCATCTATATTCAAACTCGACAAACTTTGCAAAATCAAGTATAAATTCATTCAAGCCTAGCTCCCCAAAGAAAAATCCACAAGCCTTGATCCCAATCTCCTCAATCAACAGCGCCCCAAAAAAAAAAAAATCAATGGCAATTTCTTCATTCAATCCAAAAACCCAAACCTACACTTCCCCAAGGCCCCCTATCAAGCTCCCAACAAGCCCTGACCTCTCACTCACCTCTTTTATTTTCCAATCCACTGCCTCCATCCCTCATCACACCGCTCTCATCGATGCTACTTCTAACGAAACCCTAACCTTTCTTCAACTCAAAGCTCATGTTTCGTCTCTTGCTTATGCATTACGCCACCAATTTCACGTTGCTAAACATGATGTCGTACTTATCTTTGCCCCCAACTCAATACGTTTCCCCATATCTTTCCTTGCTATCGTCTCTCTTGGTGCCATTGCCACCACTGCCAACCCTTCTTTCACTTTCACTGAGATATCCAAACAAGTCAAAGATTCCAATCCCAAGCTTATCATCACAATCCCTCAGCTTTATAGCAAAGTTAGCCAGTTCAATGTTCCATTGGTTTTCTTAGAATCATCAAGCTCCCCCAACTTATCATCAGCTATTCCAAAATTCTCTTTTTACTCGGATATTATAAAAAACTACGCTGACCATTTTTTGAATTCGAATAACGATGTACAGCAGAACGATGTGGCGGCGTTGATGTACTCATCTGGAACAAGCGGAACCAGTAAAGGGGTGATGCTGACACATAAAAATTTCATCGCTTCGACCTTAAATTTCACGGCCGATCAAGACAGGTACATGGAAGGAAGGAGTGTATGTCTGTGTTTCTTGCCAATGTTTCATGGGTTTGGTTCGGTCTTAACGTTGGCACAATTGAGAAGAGGAGATGTATTGGTTTCAATGGCCAAGTTTGGACTGGACAAAGTGTTAGGTGCCACCGAGAAGAACAAGGTCACGCGTATGTTCGTTGTGCCTCCGGTTATGGTTTCTTTGGCAAAGCAATGGCAGATGATGAACAATAAGTATGATTTATCATCGTTGAAGCAAATTATATGTAGTGCAGCCCCACTGAGCAGAGATTTGATCGAGACATGTGCCCACATTTTGCCCCATGTTCAAATTTTTCAGGTATTAAAACCAAAACCCAATACTCCCCACTTGTACAACACGCCAAAATCCAAAGCTGCAAATCAGAAAGCAGCAGAAGCCAACAAGACACAATCTAGAACATAAAAGCCGTCCAAACCATAATTCAACAATCCAGAAAAACTCTGCCCTTTTAAGTTCCACACATCAAACCTTTCAATATGTTGTTTACTTAGGTGGATGAGATTTATACATTAAAGATGCATTAAATATTTATCAGACCGGAGGCTTTGACCCCAAAACATTTGAAAATTTTCATAAAATCCTTGAAATTGTTTAGAAATTTTAATTAGGCCATTCAAATGTTTTCATAATTTTCATTAAGCTCTTAAATTTTAAAAAAAAATTAATTAGACCTAAAATTTTTTGAAATTTTTATTAAATCTTAAAATTTTTAAAAATTTTAACCAGAACCCAAAACTTATTGTTAAGATCTACTAGTGTTCCGTGATATTATTATATATAAAAATTTGAAGTAGCCCATTCTGCTTTGTTGCCTCCTGGAAAATGTGAAAGGGAGAGGTTCATAAATAATTTCAAAGCCCTATAGCTACTTCATGAATTTACAATAATATTTGATTAGCATCTGAGAATCCTGCAGTATTGTTTTTGGTTGCATAATAGAATTAAGTGGGTTATTAAGTTGTAAAATGAGGAATTAAAATGCAAACATGCATGGTGCAGGGATATGGTATGACAGAAGCTTGCGGGAAAATTTCAATGGAAAATCCGAAGGAAGGCCTTGGTTTCTCGCGATCAACCGGATGTCTAATGCCTCTACTTCAAGCCAAAATTATTAGTTTAAGCACAATGAACCCCCTTCCTCCAAATCAGATTGGAGAAATATGGATTCGAGGACCCACAATTACACCAGGTAAATATGCTTTATATAATTAACCATGCCTCAGAATGCCCATCACTTTTATAAAAGAAAAATATATAGTCTCTAGGAAATGAGCAATTTCTTATCCTGATCTTTATTCATAGGGGACAACAAGTATGGGACCCGATAATGGCATTATAGATATCTGTTTTTTTTTTTTTTTTTGGTTGAACCTTTGCTCATAACTTCCGTTACAAGAAATGCAGGAATTCCCCTTTTATCTATCAAGATTACAGTTGTCAGCTTGTACTTCTTTTTTTTCCTTCTCGCTTTATTCAAATAGAAATAAACGTGTTTGGTATTTTAATTACAAGACAGGCATGGATGGTTATTCTCCTTTCATCTAACTACATTTTATACAAACCGTGACCAAGATTTAGAATGCAGTGAAGTTGTTAGGATTCTTAGGTCAACATAGTCATCACCTACATAATGTGTATATATATTTTTTAATTTGATTAAACTTGGTTATTAACCTTTTAAAATGAGTTAATTTTTTTAACCGAATTGTTGATTAGAATATTAATTTTTGAGCATGACAATCTATGTAGTAATTCATACATATTTTTATGTTGACATGACATTGTTTATCTTATATGTCAGTCAATAAATAATTTAAAATTATAAAAAGTTCAAAATTTAAAATAATTATAAAAATTTCATAAAAATTCAAAATAAATAAATAAATAAATAAAATAGACATGAATTGTCATGTTTAAAAATTTAACATTTTAGTTAGCATTTTCGTTAAAAATTAATAATTCAACTATTGTTGAGAGATAGATGGTCAAATTTAAATCTTTTTAAAAGTTGATTGTCAAATTTAATTAAAAAAAAGTAAGAGTCAATTTGACAAAAATTTAAATGTTAAAATTAGTACCTAATGAAATAAAGCATTAGTTTTAACTACTTCCTTGAATATCATGCTATTCCTTTTATCTAGTGAGTGGATGATAATTACGAATTGATTTTTTTAATACATATAAATTAAGGTAATTTGACAACATCATTTGTGGATTATTATTGTTAGGTTATTTTAATAATCCAGAAGCTACAAAGGTAGGTATAGATGAGCAAGGATGGCTACGTACTGGTGATCTAGGTTATTTCGATGAACAAGGACAATTATTTGTTGTAGATCGAATAAAGGAGCTTATTAAATGTTATGGTTTTCAGGTAATAAATTATTCATACAATTATTTAGTAGTTTGCTATTAAAGTGAGTATTTAATAGGTTCGGTTTATATGTAGATAAAAATCAAATAAATTGATAATCCATCAAAATAATCACGTTCGGTTCTATCGATTTTGACAGTTTCAAATTTTTTAAGATATATTTATTTATAAAAAAAATCACCATTTGAATTACCAAATTTTACTGAGTTAACTTCAAAATTTATAAATTTAAAACCATAAATTATTTGTTCACTTTAATATCAAATATGTAAAAATTAATTCATTTACTTAATTATATAATCTAATGAATCAAATGGAGTTTTTTGGGGGGTAAAATACAGATGTGTAGATAATTTGAGCATAAGGTGAGCCGAAAAGGTAAGTGTGACTTGGGAAAAAACTGACTCTCAATCCAAACACGAGAGCAAAATAAACAAAAGCTGCAATAGCATTGGCCACCACAACTACTCTCATCTTTTGTGGCTTCTTCCTTTTCCCCTTAAATTTAATTTTAACTTTTGGGTGGGAATGGGATATTTATTTGGTATAAGGGTTGGGATATGAAGATGAATTTAATATTTATTAATTAGAAAATATTCATTTATGTGATTTTTTCGAATTAAAAACTAATGTAAATTAACAAATTAAATTGAATCTTTTATTGAATAAATGGAGAAATTCATTAAACAAGATTAATTCGATTCGATGCAATTTAAGTTTAACAACTGTTAACACTCGATGTATATTTCCATCTACTTTATTTAATGTATTTATAAGGTTAATTGATAGGTGGCACCTGCAGAGTTAGAAGGATTACTTCTTTCTCATCCAGACGTTATTGATGCCGTTGTTATTCCGTAAGTATAGCTCCATCTCCAACCTCTTTTCAATATTTTTCTACTTCTTCGTAAGGGATAGTAATGCACATTAAACTCAATTTTTTAGATTTCCCGATGTTAAAGCTGGAGAGGTTCCGATTGCATACGTTGTTCGAGATCCCAATAGTTCAGTAACTGAAGAAGATTTTAAACAATTCGTGGCAAATAAGGTATGAAATTGATTTTTTAAATTGCTAGGCTTGTAATAAGATTGTTTGTTGTAATCTATGCCCTGCCCTCTCTATTGATTTGCTCCTAGGTTGCACGTTATAAAAAATTACGGAGTGTTACTTTCTTGGAAAGTGTCCCAAAATCAGCTTCTGGAAAAATTTTGAGAAGAGAACTAATAGAAAAAGTTCGATCCAAGATATAAAGCCAAGAGTTCATTACCGATATTCGACAAAATATTAGTTTTGATTTAAATATATAGAACAATTATATGGCGGATATGTAATATTAAGTTTGATTTGTTGACAGCTATACACAAACCTTTAATTTTCATCTTACTACAACTTACCATATATATGAACTAATATTTGACAAGTAAAATTCAACAAGCTTTCAGCTGTGAATTTCTTAGGTCCAAAGCTACTGCTATATATAATTTTTATTTAAGTTTTGTGTACACTATTTGCCTAGCAGAAATCAATGATACTTTTGCAAAACAATCTTATTCCTTTTTTCTAATTTTGAGTACTATTAAAAGGTTATTATTTGGTGAAAGTAAATATTCTACCAGTAAATTTTAGATGACAAATATCCTTTAAATTAATTTAAAATTTTAAAATAAATAAACAAATGTAATCATTTTAACCTTATTCATGTTGTAGGAATCAAATATTAATGAAAAATTTGAGTATGGATATATTGTTTTGTGATTTTTTAAAAGTTAAAAGATTATATGGGGAATTTTTTTATTCGGAGTCAAAGTCACTACCTATCCTCGTTGCTCTCGTTGATACTTTTTTTATTTTACTTTTTAAGGATAATTATTCAATAATTTTTGTTTTAAGGATACTTTTTCTAATAATAATAGTAGTACAAGGGCAAAATATTAAAAAGCCCATCCCAAAGAAGTCACAATCAACCATATTTATAGATAACGCTGAAGATCGTATAAAATAATTACACAAATTAAATACTTTCAAAATATGATTGAAATGTTTTAAATTCAAAAGAATTGTTGAGAACATAATAATAATAATAATAATAATAATTAATAATAATAATAATAATAATAATAATAATAAAAGCTATCCTAAAGAAGAAAAAAATCCCAAAGAAAGCAACCATTTCCAACCATCACGGGATCGAACTCAAATGCTTTCAACTGAAAAGCCCAACTCTATTTATAAGCCCTAAGAACTTCCAACAACACCACACCTCTGCCCCTTACCTCCCTTGCAACAGGGGTGTGATACCATTGTCTAATAAGCTATCATTGACGCTATATACTCCCAAACTTGGTCATCTAAATCTGTTTTTTTCCCTCACCCAAACGATGATTTATTAATGAAACATCATCTACATCCAAGGTTATTCCCAAGTAAATTCCAATCGTGTAAGAGTGAGTTATGATGAATTGGTAAGTGTATTTATCGGCATTATTTGATTCCCTAAAGTCAATGCATACATTGATAGTCAAAAATATAAGACGAGAAAAATGGGATAATTTATTAAAATATACTAAAATTAAAAAATTATGGAAATAGATCGAAAATTTAATTATTTACGGAAAAGGATTATTTTTCTCCAAAACGAGTCCATGTAAGTGTATTTTAGGGGGATGAGGGAGCGCTTTCCTGCTGCAACGGTCAATTTTTTTTTTTTTTTTACCGTTGGGCCTCCAACGGTCAAAAAAACTATAAAAACCCCCCACCCTTTTATTTTTTCACAACAAAGTCCTCATTCATTTTTCTATCAACTTTCTCTCAAATTCTTCGCAAATTTCTCTTAAATTCCTTGAAACTTCCTCTCAAATTTCACAATAGTCCTTTAATATTTACAAAAAAGCCATTTTTTAAATTTTTTGAAATATATTTTTTTTGATAAATTTTAAAATATTCGATCGTATTAGCAATGGTTGGGGATTAATTCGTCTCGACAATAAACACATTTCCGTCGATCAAATGACAATGGTAAGTTTTAGTTTTAATTTTAATTTTAATTTTAATTTTTCAATACTATTTAATATTTTTTAAGTTTATGCAATTTTAATTAAATTTTATTTTGTAATTTTTTAAACAGTCTGTAGATCAGGTGTTGCAATGCTATATTCACAATAAGTTTGGTCTGCCATTGCCGTTGATCGAGAATTACTTGCGAGAAGCGGGTTTTTGGCACATGGCTACAATAAGCTGGGGTGCAAGTTAGACTCGAAGTTAATCAGTGCATTGATAGAAAGGTGGAGACCCGAGATGCTCACTTTCCATCTTCCATGCGGAGAGTGTACTATCACTCTGGAAGATATGCATTTGCAATTGGGATTGCTGGTGGATGGGTACGTAGTCACCGTGTCTGCAACTTCTGCAGATTAGACCGCCGTATGCTACGAGTTTTTGGGTGCTATTCCAGATAACATTTATGGAGGTCGGATCGAGATGGGCTGGTTACGAGACACATTCCCGGAGCCGAATAATGGTTCGACTAAAATAGAAAGAATACGGTATGCTCGGGCATACATTCTTGAGATGATTGGAGGCTATTTGATGCCGGACCTGTCACGAAACCTCGTACACCCGAGATGGCTGTTGAAACTCGTTGATTTTAGAGTAGCCGGAGAATTGAGTTGGGGGTCTGCCGTGCTAGGAAAATTGTATCGGGAGATGTGTCGGGGCAACGCGTGGTCGAATAAAGCAAAAATTGGAGGTTGCCTATCATTACTGCAATCATGGGCACGGTTTGATTTCCATTTTTACGTCCTCGAGTCAACCACCCATATACATTCTCACTTATAACGAGGTAAATTTAATATTAGATTTTACAATTATTACGTAGATTTAAAATATAATTGTATGCTAAAAATTTATTTAATTAGGTGGAACCATTCGGCGAGTTATATTAGAATACCTACCTCGCTTGAAGATATACGACTTCTATTAAAGCAACGATCGGAATCACAAGTAAGTATTAAATAAAATATATTTTTGTAATAAAATAGTCGTTTCGTATTTTGTATTTCGTATTTAGTATTTAGTATTTAGTATTTAGTATTATGTATATAATTAATATTTTTATCATGTTAATATAGTTTCAATGGACACCATATGAGGATCCGACAATTCGGGTAGTAATTCCGGAGGAGTTCTTTCAAAATCAAACATTTTACATGTGAATGTTCTATTGATCAACTATGCCACCGTGGAGATGCACCAATTAGATCGGGTTCTGCATCAATTTGGATTCCGACAACTGATTCCCGTGGCACCTGAAGTGCTCGATGATGAGCACAAAGTCGACTTACGGCAGTTGCATACGGATTGGCCAAGATTTTGGTCAGCATATATTGAAATGTGGGAGAACCGGTATGATTATATACCTACTCGGGAACCAATCATCGTTCCTGAGTTAGCATGCGTACCGAAATACATGCCATGGTTTAGGATCCATGGCAAACCGTATTTATTGTCCGAAGAGGAGAGGCGACGGTAACTTCGTGAATAAAGGGAATGACGGGGTCATTTAAATCCAAGGAGATGGGGTGATGAGACAAGACCATCAACAATAGCGAAGCGAAACACCGGCCCATCAACAATGCCACACATCCGGCCCAACACTTCATTGACGACACCCACATCACAGCCTTTTCATATTACTCCAGGTGTGTACCCTAACCCTTATATGTATCCTAACCCTTATATGTTTCCTTTTCCCAATCCCATGGCAGGTTGGAATGCATGGCCCGGTTCAAATTTGTTTCCGACTATTTCGACTGGCCAGCAGATCTTGAGGCCGCCGTCGCATGAGGGATTGCACGAGGCGCCATCGGGGAGCTCTTCTTTTTACCAGTCTCCTTCGCCGTATGTGATTCAGACACCCCGCCATGGTTTATGCAAACACCTCCCCATCTTTATTTTATCAAGGTGGGTCATCCTCCCAACACCCATAACCAGACCCCCTGCCGGAGGAACCAAAATCTCGGCCTGAGGTTCCAGTACCCCCGCCGGAAGGTAGAAGAAGGAGGAATCCAGCGCGTAACCGTCGACCACCCCCATGTGGCACTGATTCCGACCGGCACCAACATTGATCCCGACCGCCATTTTTTATTTTTTATTGTAATTTATTTTTTATATATTTAATAAAATAAAAGTTATTTTTTTTTTTTGTAATCTATTTTTTTATTTTTAATAAAGTAAAAGTTGTTTTTATTTTTTTGTAATTTAATTTTTATATATTTAATAAAATAAAATTATTTATCATTTTATTATAATTTAATTTTATATCTTTAATAAAATAAAAGTTATTTTTATTTTTATTGTAATTTAATTTTTTATTTTAATAAAGTAAAAGTTATTTTTATTTTTATTGTAATTTAATTTTTATATATTTAATAAAAAAAAATTATTTATTATTTTATTGTAATTTAATTTTTATATCTTTAATAAAGTAAAAGTTATTTTTATTTTTATTGTAATTTAATTTTTTATTTTTAATAAAAATTTGAATATTTGAGAGAGCGTTTTCTCTCTGCATCCCTAAAACGCTGACGTAGATATATTTTGAGAAAAATAACTCTTTTCCATAAATAATTAAACTTTTAGTCTATTTCTATAATTTTTTTAATTTTTAATATATTTTAATAAATTGCCCAGTAAAATATCCTTGGCTTAGAGACAAAGCATGTATAGAATACAAGTGTCAAAAGCAATATATATAATTATACGAGTTTGATAAAAAGCTGGTGGATGTGGGAAAGTTGACGGATTAAAATGGTGATGGCCTATTCTTTAGCATGCAACTGTAAGCCATTATCGACTGACAATGTTTACAACCTCGGCCTCTCAAGTATCCTATCAACAGCAGAAATAGCAGCAAAAATAATAATTCAAGGGCATGCCTCTGACGACCTTGAAATGCCACCCAACCTCCGTGCATTACACTACACCAAGCAACCCAATTTTCTCTTTATTATTATTATTTTTTAAAAACTGCATGCTTTGATCCTCTTTTTCAACTCCAAATGCTTCTTCCCACTGTCATAGTGTCATACTTTCTCACTCTCTATTTTCCCTTCTTTTTTTTTTTTCCTTTTTCTTGCGACAGCATTACATCAAATCCATCTCCTTTTAAACCTTTTTTTTTGGTTTGGGGGGTTAGTTAAATTCCCAAGTTTAAAATCATTTTACAGTGTGGGCTTTTGAGGGCCCAAAAGAAAATCGAAGGAAAAAAAATCAAATTCCCCAACTACTCAACTCCATCAATTATTTCACCATTTATTGGTTGATTTGATTTCCAATCTTTTCCATCATTTCAAATTCAAGCAAGGACGATAAGTTTTGATGTTTGAAGGAAATGGTTGATATGTTATGGCTTTAAAGATGATTTTATTGAGTGCACGCAATAGCTAAATAATGGCATTGTTTGATGTCTCCGGGAAAAAGAAGAAGAAGAAATTTGAACTTCTTTTATGTCTGGTGCAAATTTATTTTAGATAATGGCACTTTTTTTTTTTATGTTACAAAATTAGGAGAGGATGTTATTGTTTGACTATTGAGATCTATTTAGTCTCTAAGGTTATTAAATTTGATTATTAGGGTCCAAATAAAATGAAACGACATTTTCCTAGAGTGATTTTTGACATAAAGATGTTCAATAATTCAGAAAGGCCACAAAGCACCTCAAACCCCTTTTCTAGACACACTACTGTTGTGTCTTTGAAAACGTTGTCCACAAATATTTATATGTAATTCATGTCGGGTGAATCAAACTTAATAACTGTGGTCCTTGTCTTTTGCTTCATATTTCAAATTCAATTGTCCAAATATCTATCGTCTTTCACATGCTTCTTGTAGGTTAAAGTCCACTTATGTGATGTCTTAGGCTTAGTTTGGATGGGTGGTGTGTTTATCTCCGGTGAGGTTAAAAATAGCGGTGGCGGTGAGATTAATTATCAGCGGTGAGATTGGATCATGCGGTGAGATTAGAAACAATGGTGCAGTGTGTGTTTGGATTTAAACGCAATCATGTAGCATGAGTGAGAATATAAAATGACTATTAAGGACATTAGATTAGAAATGATATGTAATAGAAGTTTTAAAACTATTTAACAATTATAAAATTAATAAATGATTAAAAAATATTACAATTATATTTATTTTAATAATAATTTTAATAAAACATAATTAAAAATAAAATAAATCTAGAAAAATTTAAAAATTATTTTATTTAATATTTTAAAATTAATCATATATTTAATTATAGGGGCTCACTTTATCACTGAAATTATTAAACCTTTAAAAAAGTAAAAATATTATTGAAAGATAAAATAATGAAGCAATTGTAGAATAAGAAAGAAAAGAAATAATATATGGGTAAAAAAGAAAAGAAATAATATATGGGTAAAAGAGGAAAAGAAAAAGCAACTGAAGTTGCTAATTTTTTACTGGACCAAAAGGTTCCAGTCTGAATTTGAGCCTCCAGTGAGGTGCAATACATTGTCAACGCACTGAAAATTGCTTTCCAAACAGCCTTGCTTTTACTAACGTTTCAATTGCAAATTTTTTTAGCCTAAAAAACCCACTGCACTGAAATCCGTCTGCATTCAAAGGAAGCCTTAATCAGTTGGAAAATGGGAAAACTTCCCTTCCATGTCTTTGAATTGTCAAAAGGCACAATTATCTTTTAGCTGCAAATCAACACAAATAATGTTTTTTTTATTTCATAATCGAATTAGATTTTTAATTTTATAATACTTTTAAAAAGCGGAATTAGATAATTTGAGAGGGAGAGACAAGAGACAAGTAGCCCCACCTCTTTGATTAACATTGAAAACTCTAGGAATAGATCTACTAGTTATTTCAATTTTTAATTATTATTATTATTTTGCAAAAACCCATATTAAGTGGGGGACATCCTTGAGAACTCTAGACCACCCTTGCTTGCTTCCCAGGGTTAATCTAGGTTGCACTTTAGTCAAACATCTCCAATTCAAAATTTAATTACAGTAATCAATTTTGGTGCTTGTTCATAATGTTGGATTGGGCCTGCATACATTTGGTTGGTTTCATGGCATCACCATCACGAGACATGTTATATACATTATGATGAATAACATCAATTCCAAATTTTATATTTAAATTTAAATAATATATTTTACCTCTACCAAATATATATCATCTCTTAAATTTTAAGACTATATGTTTCAATGGCGGATAATGCCACCAATTCCCCAATCACGTGAATAAAACTCAAATTTCAATCATAATAAAATAATTTCACATTATTCCATGCTTTATAAAAAAATAAAATAAATAAACGAATCGTGATATTAATTGTGAAGAGGAAATAAGATGATAAGGAGAAAAGTCATAGGAGGAAGATGGAATGTTTTTTATTACCTTACGGATCAAATAAGATATGTGTTATATTATTCATTAAATTATTAAATTATAAATGAGTTGACCCAATTACAGAAATCTTATCTAATGAGCTGTTTAGCTTCGGCCTCCTAAAAGCGGACCCACTGGCCTGTCCACATCAGCAAACCAAAGGCCCATACAATGGCCGTACCATCAAAGCTTCCGTTGAGTGATTTCTGATGCTTCCACAAAAAGTGGGAGGAACTGCAATTCCATGAGGCAAAATGTTTATTATATTTCATTTACATGTATGTATAGTATCACTTCTTGATTGTGAAAATTTGTATTAACAAATCAAATACATTGAAAAGCAATTGACAAATAAGCGTACCACTCTAAAATTTTGTATTCAATATTTTCTCAGTGAAATTCTTGATTAATAAATGTTAAAACATCATTTTTCTCTTCAATATTCCGGCTTTATTTTCGCATAATTTCTGTAAAAAGTATGATCCATTTTATAGGCAATGCATGAATAAAAGAAAATGGCATATAAAGTGCGATATGATGACAAACTTGTAGATATGGAAGGAAAACCAGTTGCTACTATAAATAGCAATAATAATATTTCATCATTATCTTTTTGTCATTTGCCCATTCAAGGTCAACTTTCATCAATCCCATCTGCTCCTTTCCATTTTTTTTTTAAAGAAAAATCTCCATTGGATGGCCAAATAATCATCATCGTCTTCAATGAATTAACCCTACTTTAGACTCCTCCAAATTATATTGTCCCTCCTATCCACGACCTATCTTTATTACTTGCGTAAAAGAAAGTGTGCTGTTAATGATTTTAAAAACATCCCATTCCCCATCCTGTCCTGGATGCTGTTCGAATCGAGTCATTAAATGGTATTACTTAAGGTAGTTAATATTGTATTATTTTAAGTAGTTGATAACATATTAATTCGAGAGAAAAATAATATTTATTAGTTGTAAGATGTAAAGGATAAGCGTTATCAACACAATAAAGGCACATTATGTCACTATCATAATTGGCTGTCACAACTCAAGCGTGATATATATGGAGTGATTACAAACACTGAATACGATAAGAAAATCAACCTCGGATGATCTAAATTAGCGGGCAAAAATGACAATAGAATCAAACATTCACAAAACAATAGAGGACAATGAAAAAATCATACCTAAAATCATTTGCAAAAGCAAGACTATATGCATAAGTAATACTAAAAAAGTGCTACAAGAGCAAACAAAAACTTCTAAAAGTGAGGACTTGTTAAACAATGAAAAACAAATTAAAAAAAAAACATATAAAACTTAAAGATAACACGAGCCCAAATTAACTCATAAAATTATTTATTATTCTGAAATACTCTCAAAACAGAATTAAATTAAAAAGTCAACGAAGAATCACCCACTTCCCAAAAGAAATTATTGGTGGTCGGTGGAGTTTCAGTATTGATAGGCACCAGCATATTCTACCACAACTTGTGAAGATCGATGTGTTATGGACTTCAAATTTTGTTTGAGTCCACATATATTTAAAAATGACTAACTCAAACCAAATTAAACTATTTATATTATTTTTAAAAATATAATTACTTTTAATTAATATTTAGTAATTATATAAGTTTTACAACCATTATATTTTATTTCTTTTATTAAATTTTTAAACATTAATGACTTAACCTATATTCAATATTTACATTATTGTATAATATATTTAATCTAATCTAATACAAATTAGATAATATATAAAAGAAAAAAAATATTATATTATAAACTTGAAAATGGGTCTAGTTTTGGCTTTGAATATTAGAGCATAAACTTGGCTATATTTTAAATGGGCTTAATCTTTTTTTGTTAAGCCCATTTCTTTTTGGGTTTAATATTTTTTGCTCAACCCCTCCTAAATATTGAGCGGGTCTTTGTGCTTATATAGATAACTTAACCATTGAATAAGTCTAGTCGAAAACACTAAAATGACCAAAAGACATCGAAGTTTTGACCGAAATGAAATTTAAATTATTTGATACAGTCAGTAATGAAACAATATCGACTATCATGGCATTAGCACAAGCTATGCTAACTTAAGCCTGGTTCGAAATATAGGGCTCAAATTTTTGTCAAGCACGCATATATTTGTAAATAGTTAACCCCTTGCCATTCTATTAATAATCATTTGATGATATGTTTTTATAAATAGTTTTGTGGGTGTGATAAAATTTAGTATTATTTAAACCTCTAATTAAAATTAATGTATTATAAGTTATTGAACACCAACTTAATTAAAAAATTATATATTTAATATAAATTATATTAAATAAATTTAAATCTAATTCTAGTTCTAATTAGTATAATATCAAATTCAATTGTTTAATGACCCTTTCTTATACGTTAAGATATCAAAATAAAATTTTATCTGTTTTAAATACTTAATACTTTAAATTTTTGCCAATAAAGCATGGACTCGGTATCTCTAAATTTGAGTAATGTTACGTGCAAGTCTTCGATTCTTTTTATACATAAATTTTAATTTGGTTGATAAATTTTAGTATTGAATATTGACTTTTATTCTATATTTTAATTGTATTTGTATTTATTAATTCTTAAAAATTTAAGTAAATTTTATAATTCATTTAAATTATAATTAGACAGTAAAAATAATGCAAAAAAATAATTTTAAAAAATTATGTAAAAACCAATAAGACTTTGATCGAGACTTTGAAGTGATTGATGTCTCACTTTGAATTTTCTTTCATATTTAAATTAATTAAAATAATAAAATTGATATGTAATGAGTTAGAATTAAAACTTAAATATACAAATAATTATTTTAAAGAAAAGAACCTAACGCTAACATCAGTTTTAATAAACTTTTCTTTTACAATTATTGCTTTCGAAAAAAGAGCAATAAGATTCAAAATCATATAGAATCTACATTCTTTCCCTCTTTTCACTTACAACAGCCATTATGGCTATATTCGGCATTGGAGATTTTAAATTCAGATCAAAATATAAATTAAAGATATTTAATAATTTTTATATTTATGTGTAGAATATTTTTAAGAACAAAAAACACAAGTATCATTCCTAAAATACTTAACACCAGAAATTTAGATATTAAATAATTAAAATACAATACCTCATATATGTTTAATACATTTACTAATTCATGCTTTATTTATATTATTGAAAAAAAAACAACATGTATTATATAAAGAATCCTTTAACAAAAATTCTCTTTCTTTTTTTGTCCGATTTATTAGAAGGTGAGTTTTTATATTTTTTTTGTGAAAACGAAGATAGGGTGAGGTGTGTCACGCCTGATGGCTGCTGCAGTATTAAGTTAAAAAACTTTGCATGTACTGAGTTGGGCACTTACGTACGAAACTTCACAACAAATTAAGTAGTCTACTATAATTGAAATATATTCCCCAAAAATATTACTTAACATCAATCCCTTTAATTGTGCCAATATTGCCAGATGTTGTGGAAACCACTAATTAAAGATCATGGAGTATTTCTTTTTTTATTTATTTTTAATTTAATGTTTAATTTTTTTGTTGTCTTGCTACCGTTAAGGATACCTAATTTAAATAAAATCAACACTCTTCCTACTTCACCCTTTTTAAGGAATTTAAAATTAAAATGATATTATTGAGTTATATTATTTTTATCGAAATTAATCTGTTTATCATCGATAGTAGTGGTTAATTTTTTGTCACGGTGTTCTCTAAAAATATAGAGTTAATTTTAAATAGAGTTAAGAAAATTGACAAGTATCATATCGGGATATAGTAAAATATTTTAAAAATGTTTATAAAAAATACATTGCAACTTTTTTTTAAAATTAAATAGTTAATGCATTTGTTTGTTAAATTCAATAAAATAAAATATTTAATTCAAACAATAATTAAGGGATGTTGAAATACAAGCGTTAACACGGAATGATTATAAAATTGAAAGGAAAAAAAATTATTTGCCGTACAAGAATGCATTATTGGTTGAGCTGGATTGTATTGTAATGGACATTGGCAAATCAATTCATTACTGGACATGCACAAAAAGCAGATAGTTGGAAATCTATTGAAATTGAATTGATTTAAAATTTTACAATTTGCATTATTGGGACTGCAGATTATTAAATTGAACTATCCCACTGAGAAGATCTTTTTTTTTTTTTGCTCTATAAATTTATGGTTTAAGGCATTGAAGCAGCTAAAAAGCAAGAGGTGCAACCCTGGAAAAGTATGAAATATTCCCTTCCTTATTTACAATCCAAAGTATCAGAATTTTTCGTAAGCAGCTTCGTGAGAGAATAACTTTTTCTCAGGTCAGATGCCATCTTTTACAACCCAAAAAAGAAGAAGAAGCATTAATGTGCATCTGATAAAGTGATTTGCCATTCAACCAAAACTTGTCACCACATCTATATGAAGTATAATTTCTAGCTTCTCCCTTCGTTATGTATTATTTCCATTGTCAGGTAAGCTCAACCCCCCCAAAAAAAAATGTAATTTCATAGTTTACTAATCCCAACAGGACGAAGTTAGGAAGTAAATGGTGGAAACTCGAGATAAAATTAGAAGATTTGAGGACATCAAAGTTGAGAATTTTGTATTAAAATGATTTCTATTGGAATTATAATATTTGAGAAGGCTAAAACGTAACAACAAGGTTAAAAGAGATTAAATTGGATTATTGATAAGCATAATAATAAATTTAACCTCTATTATATATTTGTTTTATTATTTTTGTCATAATTCTTTTAGATCACTTTGATTCGCAACCTTTAAAATGTACTTAGATTATATTTTAAACAGAAAAATTGACTATATTAATAAAGTTTTAGCTATATTGGCAACCCGCATAGGAGTCTACATGTAATTCATTGTTGATATGGATATATATTTTTAAATTATGAACATTTTAAAATTTGATGAATTTGTAGTACTACTTTTTGAAATTTTATGAATCACACATGAATTGTCAAGCAAGTTGTCATGTTAATGCCATTAAAATGTTAATGATCTAGTCAACTTTTTCATCTAAAGAAACAATTTGCCTAAAATTTGAAGGTTCAAAACCAAAATAATAATAAAAATAATAAAGAACAAATGACAAAAGAGGTAAACATTAGGAGTTAAATTTATCATTATGTTATTATTAGTATTTGAAAAGGATTGAAATTATACTTCTACCATTTAACCAAGGGGCCGAAGCCCTCTTACTTTACTTATTTTTATAAAAGAGAGTGTGATTTAGCATATAAATACCATTGAGATTTTTTTTATAGTTCCAATAGAATCAATCACTACAAGCATCGAATTGAATAATTAACTTAACAACTTACTCAACTCTTAACTATCTAGTTAACTAGAGTAAATATAGAGGAAAGCACGTACATTAATACAAGATGACTGTACATCAAAAATTTTCTATTTTAAGGGGGTCAGACGCTGTCAATCTTCCTAACTTTGTCATTAACAAGACGAGAATTGAATTTAAAATTTTAAAATTCTCAAAATCCAATCGAAACTTTATTAAAAATGAGATTTGAAATTTAAATTTATTCAATATTATAATTTTAAAATGGTTGTAAGAGTAAATTAAGGTTTTTATTAGAGAAATTAACTCCGTATAAACAAAAGGCAATAAAAGAGAGGACACAAACTAAAACCTTAACCAACAGATTTATCCCGTACACACACACTTTTATCTTACCCTCTACTCTTACCATATAAACAGTCATAGCATCCTGAAGTAAAATAAAAGAAAGAGTTGATTTTAGAATTTTGAAGTAAGGCCTAAATGAAGAGATAGAAGTTTTAATCATTTGGGACCCATGGAAGATAATCATATGATCGTTAATTAAAAAATAAGTTGTTTGTTTTGCATATGATATGAATCAAAATAATCCTAGTAATGTGTTGTTAAAATTTCATATATGAAACCAAGAAAGTCAAGTTTGGTGTGCAATGAAAAGAAAGGAGTAGGTTTATCAAATTTGACCCCTTTTTATTCTCGCTCTTGTCCCTTTTCCACACAACCATATCTAGATTTTTAATTATCAATTGGGTAGAAATGTTTTGTTTTATGGGTAAAATCCTTCAATTCCTTCTTTAGCTATCAGCTTTGGTGTTTATATAGGCTGTCATTTGTTTATTTGTAGAAACTAGCTGGTATAATTTCTCCAACAAACCCAAATCCTGTTGCTCAGATTTCCCACTATTACCATCTTCAATTTATTTATTATAGGATATAATTACATAGCAATAAACATCAAAATTATACATAAAACTTTAATTTAATATATAATGTGTCATACATAAATTTTAATTTTGTGTGATTTTATATATGAAGTTTTGATTTAATTTAATTTTCATACATCACTAATAACATTATCGAATTAACATTATTTTATGTTGATATATTGCATACGTAAAAATCATATTAATCTAATATGAAAAAAAATATATATATATATTCAATTTTTAAAATGTGTATAGTTGAATTAAAATCAAAGTTCAGTATGTACATATAAACCCTAATTCAAATTTCATGTGTGTAATTGCACCAAATCAAGTTCATGTATAAAATTACACATTGAACCAATATTCACGTATAAATTTAATATTTATCTCAATTACATATTGCGAACATGATTTCTAAAAAATTAGAATAGGATATAAGATATTATTTGTAGATATATCAAAATTTGCATAGTATTAATTATTAATTCATATAATATTATAAATACAATTATAATATAGTATATATATATATATATATATATAAAGAGAGATGAAAATAACATCCATGTAAAGAGAATCCAAATATTAATTGGAAAGATAAGAAAGAATCATTAAAAGTAAGAGTTAATTCTAAAAAATAGGGGAAAAACTATTACTCGACCAAAAGTATATTTTAAAGAAATTTTAGGCTTCCAAGCTCAGGAATTGGGTTCACTAAATCAGATCAAAATACTGCATGCGTTCCCATACCTACTAGATTTTGCTCCCTTAATAGCATAGATATTAAAATTGGACCAATGCTGTAGTCAGGCAACAATGTAAAGCAATTGTAATTTTGTTGAACATTTGGCTCCAGAGGAACAAAGTGCTCTTCAATGCTATATCAGCAGATCCAATCCAAGCCTTACGAATCAAAATTTACTAGCTTCTAAACAAGCAACATTCAAAGAGTATTCACTGCAAATTCGGAAAGATGCAGGGTAAATCATGATTTTGAGATTCGCATTGCATGGAAGAAAGACTTACGAGAAAATAACTTTTTTTTTTTTGTCAAAATCAGGATATCTACAATCAATAGCAATGACTAAATTTTTTTGTCATAAGTGTTCTTTTATTAATAGATTATTTAAAAGATACATGGTGCAATATAACAACATGGATTCTCTAGACAAAACAAGTTGTAAGCTCTCATAAGAGTTGTTAGTTACAAAAAATGGTTGGTTCTCTAGAAATTTTGATGCCTAGCTAAGGCTAAAGTTTCATTATATGTAAATGTCATGTGTGGATTTTCTTTCAGATTTATTTGGATTTTAATCTCATCACATGTGATTCGTATCTTAATTTAATCTATTCTAAATTAAGAAAAATTTTAATTTTTAATTTGGTTGTAGATTTTGTTTTAATTATAATTATCTATGTACATATACTTAAAGTATACATATTGTTTATTAGAAGTTGAAATGTTGAAAATAAGTTGCATGATTAACCCAACTATGATTACAAACTGAAGGAACATATGAATGACAAGTTGGTTGTGCAGATGAATTCTAGCTGTAATCAAACTAGGAAACAAATGAGTGCTAAGTGCTAGGGTAAAACACCAAATAATACCAAAAAAAATAATTTAATTACGGAAAAGGGTCGGTTTGAAAAATATTTACGGGAAAGGGTTATTTCCCCTCAAAACGCGTCTATGTCAGCGCATTTTGGGGGGAGAAGACAGCAAAGCGCATCCCCAAGGGCGCGCTTTGTTGGCCAACAGTCAAATTTTTTTCCCTATAAAAACCCTCAACCCTTTTTTTTTTTACACTTTAATCCTTCTCTCAATTTTCTCTCAATTCTCTCTCAATTTTCTCTCAATTCTCGCTTAAAGTCCTTGAAATTTACTCTCAAATTTCAAAATAGTCCTTGACTATTTAGAAAAAAGCCCTTTTGAATTTTTTAATATATTTTTTTGAAAAATTTTAAAATTTTCGATCGTATTACAATGGCCGGGGAATTACTTCGTCTAGACAGCAAGCACATCTCCGTCGAGCAATTCAAAATGGTAAGTTTTAATTTTAATTTTCAATATTTATATAATATTTTTAGGTCTATGTAAATTTAATTAATTTTTATTTTATAATTTTTAAGCAGTTTGTAGATCGGTGTTGGATTGTTACATTCGCAACATGCATGATCCCCCATCGCCGTTGATCGAGAATTACTTGTAGGAAGCAGGTTTTTAGCACGTGGCCACGTTAGGCCAGGGGTTCAAGTTGGAGCCGCCTTTGATCGGTGCGTTGATAGAGAGGTGGAGACCGAGACGACACTTTCCATCTTCCATGCGAGAGTGTACCATCACTCGGAAGATGTGCGATTATAGTTGGGATTGCTTGGTGGATGGTCGGTGAGTCACCGGGTCTGCAACTTCTGGAGACTGGGGAGCCGTATGCTACGAGCTTCTGGGTGCCATTCCGGATAAAATTCAAGGAGCTCGGATCGACATGGCCTAGTTACGAGACACATTCCCGGAGTCGCAGGAGGGTTCGACCGAAATAGAAAGAATACGGTATGCTCGGGCATACATTCTTCAGATAATTGGAGGCTATCTGATGCTGGACCTTTCTAGAAACCTCAGACACTCGAGATGGTCTGCTGAAACTTGTTGATTTCAGAGCGGTAGATGAATTGAGTTGGGGATCATTTGTGCTATCGAGGTTGTATCGAGATGTGAGGCTGACGCGCCGAGTAAAGCGAAAATCAGAGGTTGCCTATCACTACTGCAGTCGTGGGCATGGTATCGATTTCCATTTTTTACGTCATCGACTCGACCACCCATATTCATTCCCACTAATAACGAGGTAAATTTAATGTTATATTTTACAATTATTTCGTAGATTTATAGTATAATTGTATGCTAAAAATTTATTTAATTAGGTGGAACCATTCGGCAAGTCATGTTAGAATACTTACCTCGCTTGAAGATATACGGCTTCTATTGGACCAACGGTCAGAATCACAAGTAAGTTTCGAATTTCGTATTTATAATTTAGTATTTCGTATTTATTGTCTACTATTATGTATATAACTAATATTTTGGTAATGTTAATATAGTTTCAATGGATACCGTACGAAGATCCAAAAATTGAGGCGAGAATTAGGAGGAGTTCTTCCAAAATCCAAACAGTTGGCACGTGAAGGTCCCATTGATCACCTATGCGACCGTGGAGATGCACCAGTCAGATCGGGTTCTACGACAATTTGGATTCTAGCAACCGATTCCCGTGACACCTGAGGTGCTCGATGATGAGCACAAAGTGGACTTACGGCTGCTGCACACGGATTAGCCAAGATTTTGGTCAGCACATATCGAGACGTGGGAGAACCGGTATGACTATTTATCTATTCGTGAACCGATCATCGTTCCTGAGTTAGCGTGCGTGCCGAAATACATGCCATGGTTTAGGATCCATGGTAAGCCGTATCTGTTGTCGGAAGAAGAGAGGCGACGGCAACTTCGTGAACGAAGGAAATGTTGGGGCCCTTTAAATCTAAGGAGAAGGGGCCATCAGCGGGGCCATCAACGCAAACCACCGGGCCGGGCCCAACAGAAGCCATATATATCATTGGGCCCATCAATTTGAACGACACCGACATCACAACCTTCACCCTTTATGCGGTCGTACCCTACCCCTTATATGTATCCTAACCCGTATATGTTTTCTTTTCCCAGTCCGATCCCAGGTTGGAATGCATGGCCGGGTTCGAGTCCGTTCCCGACTACTCCTGGCCAATTGATCTTGAGGCCGTCGTCGCGTGAGGGATCACAGGAGGCGCCGTTAGGAGCACTTCTTTCTACCACCCTCCTTCGCCATACGGGATTCAGACACCCCCACCGTGGTTTATGCAAACACCTCCGGGGTCGTTATTTTATTAAGATGGGTTATACTCGTAACACCCACAACCAGACCCACTGTCGGAGGAACCCGAATCCTTGCCCGAGGTTCCACGACCCTTCGAAGCTAGAAGACGGAGGAATCCACCGCGTAACCGCCGACCACCCCCGTGTGGCACTAATTTCGACCGTCATCAACACTGATTCGGACCGGCTTTTTTATTTTTTAATTGTAATATAATTTTTTTAATAAAATAAAAGTTGTTTTTTATTTGTATTTGTAATTTGATTTTAATATATTCTATTTTATTGAAGTTGTTTATTTTAATGTAATTTAATTTTAATTTTTTAACAAAAGAAAAAGTTATTTTTTATTTATTTTAATGTAATTTAATTTTAACATCTTCAATAAAATAGAAGTTGTTTATTTTACAAGTAATTTAATTTTAATTTTTTAACAAAAGAAAAAGTTATTTTTATTTATTTTAATGTAATTTAATTTTAACATCTTCAATAAAATAGAAGTTGTTTATTTTTACATGTAATTTAATTTTAATTTTTTAACAAAAGAAAAAGTTATTTTTATTTATTTTAATGTAATTTAATTTTAACATCGTCAATAAAATAGAAGTTGTTTATTTTTACATGTAATTTAATTTTAATTTTTTAACAAAAGAAAAGTTATTTTTATTTATTTTAATGTAATTTAATTTTAACATCTTCAATAAAATAGAAGTTGTTTATTTTTACATGTAATTTAATTTTTTTAACAAAAGAAATTCTTTTATTTATTTTAATGTAATTTAATTTTAATATCTTCAATAAAATAGAAATGGTTTAATTTTTTATTGTAATTTTGTTTTAATATTTTAATAAAATAACAGTTTCTTATTTTTTATAGTAATTTAATTTTTATTTTTTAATAAATTAAAATGTTGTTTTTTTAATTTTGTAATTTAAATTTAATAACTTGAATAAAATACGGGATTCTTGTACAAAAGTTCACCGTTTTCATCAAAAAAATAGAAATTACATAGCCACCAAGAGACAAAAAAGCTAAGAACACGGTCAACTATTCCTATTTGGACACGAGCGAGATGTATGCCCGGGGTCCTACACCATCCGCACAGCCTACTTTGGTTGCTCGTTTCTTGGATATCCATATTGTTGCATATTCTAGTCGAGTAAGATCGACCTTTTGGTTTGCGCCTCAATTGTCTATCTGGCAATAGCTTATACGGTGCAAGCGATACCGACGGCCACTTACATTCATCTAAGACTGGTGGGAATACGAATCTCCACATGTTGTACATGTTTTCTAATTTATACACTTTATCGACATAGCTCATGGGATCAAGACGGAGATTCGACAAGTCGCAAGTACATGAGCGCATGGGTAACGGTGCATCAAATATCCCACATCGCGAGTCCTATTTGTCAAGTGTACACGACATCGCCTCAATAACACCTTGGTTCGACTGTCAAACTCCGTGACATGAAACCATAGGTCGTCGCGATCGTGACACACTTGTGTGCATGGTGTTGGCGTCTTTGAAACACCCCACACCCGCCCACGAGCCCTGAACCGGATCTGGTATGTTCCTAAAGTGAACCGATTTCAAAATTATTAGTTACTTAGAGAAAATTCGTAAAATTTTTAGAAAATGTTGTTGTGGATTGGGCTTAGATTGAAACCCATTTTATTAAACTTGTAAATCCAATTTGATTTATTACGTCCATAATAGTTCTTAGCACAATATTTAAAAGTAAAGTAAAATAAAGAATAATCCATTGGGCCTTATGGCCTTATTACATCAAATAAAACCCAAAAGAAATATAATTAAGGGTACCAAATGTAAATAATGTCCAAATAAAATAAAATCTCCAAATGTAGCATGGCCACCTCAAGGTCCACCGCCCGATCCGTCACCGCTCATCACACGAAAATAATTCCCACAATGGGTGAGTCAACAGACTCAATGTGCACACAATACTAACATACAACAATTCGGGCATTCATGTTCAAATCATCGATCCATATAAAATGAAATTATGATGCAACCCAAACCCAATCCTAATGGTCCATCCGCTACACACCACCCGTACCTGCCATTCACACCGTGGGGACTACTAAGTCAACCCTCCATCCGCTACACACCATCGAAGGCAATCCGTGCAATCGGCGTGCTCATTCGCCCATATTCGTTGTGTCATTAGACACTATAGTCAAATTTATCGTTGTGTCATTAGACACTATATTCAAATATTGTAACCGAAGTTACCAAAATTCCGCATAATGTGACCGTAGTCAACATATTTTGTTGGTGAGACCGAAGTCAACACCTTCGTTGGTGAGACCGAAGTCAACACCTACTCTCCCCTTTCACATAAATCTCGAATGCCCCTAAAAAATATATATATTGTGCATAACTTAATTTCATGTTCATATACATATATTCGCATGTTATAAAATAACATATTTTACAATCCTATCAGAAGTAGGAAACGCACTGGTACTTTTTACCACATTTGTGGTACTTAGCCACATTCACATTCTTATACATATTCATATATTAAAGTAATAGCCATATGAAATATCGAAGGTTAGTAAGGGTACACACTGATTGGCTTAATAGATTCCTTGAAATCCAAGAACGATCTACCGATCTAGATCTTTATCTCCTAAATTCGCCAAATATTAAAACATATTAACAAACCTATTTGGCTTAAAACCAAATCCTAGTAGGATTTGTATTACTTACCTTGTTGCCGAATTGGATGATTGTAAATCAAATCCGAAATTACTAGTATCCTTTTTCCTTGAAATCGGCTAATACTAAATCATGTAACCATGTGAGTTTCGGCTTTTGAAATAATGAAAATAATTCCAAATACCAAAATTAAGCCTTGGCGAATATCACTTACCATACAAATTCCAAATCAAGAGGATTCCTTGCCTATATGTTCTGTCGAAATTTTCATGTTAGATCTAATCTAACATATACATCATAACCTTTAATCGAATAAAATATCTTACCTTGGATCCTTAGATTTCCGAAAGTTTCCCCTTGTATTCGACAGTTGTAAAAAGATCCGAGAGATCCTTAATGCCTTGACCGATTGCTTCCTTGCCTAGAGTCTCGTGGTTTTGCTATGGAGATTTAATCGAGGATCAAACGAAAAAGGTTTTGGCTTGATGATGAAGAAAAGAGAAGAAGAAAAGATAAAAAGAAAATTCGGCAGAGGGGGGGTTTTGCTTAGGGAAAATTCGGCAGAGAGGGAGAGGGAGTAAAAGTGAATGAGTAGCCTTCTTTCCCTCCTTTTATAGGCAAAGTTATCAGCCAAAGAGTCCCTTGCTTGGCCACCACTCCTCTATATGATAATATTATCCTTATTAAAAAGATTTAATCCATCATTTATCTTTCCAAGATAATCTAATTTTTAAAATTTAAAAAAAATCCTTATTTATCAACTTATTAATCGAGTATTTATGAAAATAAAACACTCCTTTCTAGAATGCTTGTGCCGTCCACCTTGGTGTCTCTAGAAGCAAAATAAAACTTATTTTATTTGCTTCCCAAGTGACTCGAACTCAGCCCATTTCTCTTACACATGGCGCCATTTCCATAAGCCTTACCGTGCCTTCAGCCACTTATTTCTTGCAAGATCTTGTGGCAAACATACATGGCCTCCTTGCAGGCCGCCTAGCCCTTATTTCCTATTTAAATTTACATTTCGCTTCTGAAAATAGTGCCGCTAAATGAAAATATGTCTCGCAAGTGATGTAATCGTCGATAACGGGTTTTTTAGAATCTTCAATTTATCCATTGTTCGTGTTTCCAAATGTTCAAGTTTCCAAAATGTTCAGTTTCCATTTTGATTCATTTCCAAAATGTTCAAGTTTCCAAAATGTTCAAGTTTCCAAAATGTTCACTTTCCTAATTTGCTTAGGTTTCCAAAATGGTCATTTTCCTATTTCCAACATAACATTTCCATGCATTCTCGTGTTTCCAAAATCATTCCAAATTTATTCCAAAACACATAAAAGATGTCTTTTGTACAATTAGGCCAAAACGTGATGTTACACGTGCCTTCCCTGCTTATTTCTTGCAAGACCCTGCTTTTCCTTACAAGGCCTCTTGCTCCATACATGGCCTCCTTGCATTCGCCTCTATAACCGCCGTCTTCTAAAAATGGCCGAAAATATGTCTTTGCTAAACCAAAATATGTCTCACACAACCGATGTAATCGCAAATGATGAGTTCCTTCCTTGCATTCGCCAGTTTGTGGTCATATGACCATATCGTAGAGGCCGCCATATGCTTGTGTCCACTGCTCAAAAGGAATATTGTACAAGTAGTTTGTGCCTTCGTCGTTATCTGAGCGTAAACTCACCAACATCTCCTGAAAACGGTCCTTATTGATCTCATACCCTACCAATATAGGTTGATAGTGAATATTACATATCACTTTTCAATTGAGAATAAATTGAATATTACAAACGAAATTATATTAATAGATATTTCATACCCATATCAGTCACTTATCGTCGCTAACTTTTAGATCGATGTTGCCCATAGTAGTTAGATGCAACATGCCTTAGGCAATATCGATGGTGTGTGCGATACCACATGCTTCCCTGGCGTTCTATTACGGCTAGTATTCCAGGGCCCCGATCTGATATAACGATATATCGGTTGAAGCGTATATGCCTCCTTAACCTAGATAGGAAGAAGTCCCAATCATCAGCTAACTCCCCCAGTGTTATTGCGAACGCAATCGGAAGGATTCTCCCACAGTCGTCTTGTGCCACAGCTAGCAATAGCCGATATGTATATCTACCATACATAAATGTACCGTCAATTTGTACCAATGGCTTGCAGTATATAAATGTATCTCGGCATTGCTTAAATGTCCAGAACAAACATTTGAACACTGCGCATCCACGGAGCAAACGATCGTTGTAGTACGCCGGTTCCGTTTTAAGGTCTGTTATGTTGCCTAGGACATATCTCTCTAACACCTGACACCACTGCCACACTTCATTATATGAAGCGTCCCACCGACCATGCAACTTTTCTAGCGCCTTCTACTTGGCTATCCAAGCCTTTCTGTAAGAGGGCATGTACCCCAATTGGCTACGAATATTGCCAATTAAGGCCGGTACTATGTCCTGGGATCGGCCTTCACCTTCGGGATTATTAAGTCAGCCAACATGTCTGAATCCATCTTCGGATGATCTTGTGCAACACCTGTCAACGAAGTACGTTAAATAATGCAACATTACATAATATTAGTATTATTCAAAAACACTTAACACATAGAGGTACTGTACCGGCAAGACATGTATGTGGACCTTTGTACTTTTTGATCTCCCACAAGCCTGTCCTTTTCCTCAACAACGCCATGATTTTCCATGAACATGTACTGTCTTGCACTGCACACTTCACCTCGTACTTATTAAGCTTGGATTTAACCATGTTGTAGTTAACCCCATTCCTGATGATGTATTGTTTCAATGAAGCAAGAAAAGCATTCTTGTTGGAAAACTCGTTACTAACTTCTAATTCGCCGAATCCAACGACAAAGTTGTATGGTCACGCATCCGGAGTGGTAGTTCAAGAAACTCTAATGCATCATCTTGAGATAGATCGAAATTATGCATGTGGGCTGGAGGCAAGTACGCCTTAAATAGCGGATCTTCTTCTTCTTTGTCTGAACTGCCCTCAACATCTTCAGGTACAATTAGAACAGGCTCCGGTTCAGAAAATAATTCAACTTCTGCACCATCGGGCCCGGGCTCTCGAGGTGGATCCATATCGGATTCATCGTCTGACCCTCTACCACCTGCAACAAACAAGGGCCCCTCGCCGGTGGATGTCGTGAGGAGTACATTATCCCTCCTTAAAAATCTTTCGTAACGTTCCCAATCATATGTGAATTACTAACCACTAGAAGTTGATGACATCCCCCAATACGTATTTCTATCATCGGACGTCGAAGGATGGATATGTATGTCCCATCCACCAACCGAGTGTCGTGCAGGGGTTATGTTTTCCATACTACCACCGAACATGGGCACTTCCGTGTTTTGCCTCCCACTAACAGAGTGTCGGCTTGGGGTCGTGTATTCCCCTCGAACAGTAGTAGATGTTGAGGTCGCAGAAAGATTACTTGGAGATGAAAATTGTACATATACCTCGAGATAGGGTAATCTACTAGCAAGATGAGTCTCCACCATTGCCTCAAAGCTCCGAGGACCTTTGATGTCAAATGAGTCATATCTCACCGGATCAACCGAAGTGCAAAATCTATACTTAATAGACTGAACTTTCATTGGTGTTGTTCCGAATATTTTACGCCTAATTCTTTTGCGAAGTTCTACCACATCGACATTCCGATTAAAACTTAGTCGCGCTGTGTTCTCCGATAAGAAAATAACACCATTTTCGGTGTCACAAACCTCACCATTGTAGTAAATAACAACATTAATATGTTCAGTCATTTTCAGTTTTTTTTTTCTTTTGCCTCAATTTTCCTTATGCAACCTGAGAATGAAATTTGGCTGATTTATAGTCTAATTTTGCCAGAGACTACTGTAGCAAAAGAGCGTCCATGTGGGAGTGCTTTTCAAGATTTTTGCCGATAGTGCACCTATTTGAAGCGTTTTGGCCATCGTTTGTTCGTAAACGTCTTCTCAAAATAATTTTACTAGAGATCATCAGAGCAAAAGAGCGTCCATGTGGGAGCTCTTTTCAAGATTCTCACGACAAGGCACCATGTTGAAAACGTTTTGGCCATTGTTTGTTCGTAAGCGTCTTCTCAAAATAATTTTGCGAAGACTCAGAGCAAAAAAAGCGTCCACGTGGGAGCTTTTTTCAAGACTCTCGCTAACAGTGCATCCTTCTTGAAGCGTTTTTAGCCACTGTTTGTTCAGAGACGTCTTCTCAAAATTATTTTGCCAGATACAACTACCACAAAATTCAATTAATTTTTTTGGGCTAATATATTTTGCCCAAAAACCCTAAATATATATTTACCCTAGCCCAGAAACCTTAGAATATCATACTGTAATTGGACCGGAGGGGGGGAGGGCAAAAACACGTCCACGTCAGTGCGTTTTCCTGGCAATTCAGCAGCAAAGCGCCCTTGGGACACGCTTTGCTATCTTTTCCCCCCAAAACGCGCTGACGTGGATGCGTTTTGGGGGGAAATAGCCATTTCCAGTAAATATTTTTCAAACCGGCCCTTTTCATAATTAAATTATTTTTTTTTGGTATTATTGGGTGTTTTACCCTAAGTGCTAACCTAATCTAATTATTAAAACAGACAGAAATATATAAATGTGATATGGAGGAGATTTCAGTGGCTCTAAATAAGAGAGGATTAAATTAGAAACCATTAAATGGTAGAAACCATTAAATGGCAGAAATTAAATTTGTAGGGTAGTGATTAAAGGCAGTATTTCAGCATGTGAAATTTTATGCGATTGCTCTATCAACTTTTGTTTTTAATAACTAAGGGTATGCAAAAGTTGATGGATGGGAACTAATTTTATTGAGTTTTGTTTAATGAAATAAACGACTTCATAAATAAACCCTTTTTTTTAAAAAAAAAAATCAAATTAAACGACACTTAATTAAAAATAAATGCATTATATATAATTATTAATTTGATTATCTCACTGAACCCACCAATTTGATTGTTTGGTTGATTAAATTAATTTCATATGTTTGTTTTCCTTTTTAACATTAAAATGGTAAACCGCATTTAGATTAGGCTTTTGATGTAATTAAATATAAAGCAAGTCATAGCTTGGAATTGAGAGTCCAAATATGGACCCCCAAAGCCAAGGCTGCATTCTATTTTATTTTTTTCCTTTACCACTTCACACATTTTCATGCTTCTACTCTAATGTTACTTTGATTTTACAAAAATAAATAAATTTGTCCAACTTTTAGATCACATGTCTAACAAGTGCCCTACCATATCTTTACTTGGTTTCCGCTGCTCGAGAAATGGTTCATGGAAAGCTTTGTGATTAAAGAATTTTAAAACTTTTCTTTTAATGTATTGATTAATATCAAGAATATTTTTCGATGCAAGTATTATAATATGTAGGAATTTAGTGAATCAATATTTTTTATAAATAAAATTTACCCTAGGAAAATAAATAATTAAATCAATTGATGTTGTTTTAGTTAATTAATTCGACAAATCTATCATAAATTTGATCACATCCACATTTGGTAAATCTTCAATCTAAATTTTATATTATTTTATCATGAAAACTAAAAATAGAGGAAAATTGATTTTTTTTTTGAAAATAAGAAATATTTATTATTAAAGGAAAGGTTAGGGTCCATTATATTAGCAATTTATGAAAGCTGCTCGATCTTAAAAGAATGGCTCCAAAATATGAATAAATAAATAAAATCATGATGAGGTATGTATATTTTGCAAAATAAGGTATATTTCAATTTTAATAAGACAAAGAAAAGATATGTTTACCGAAATACTGTGTAGTATAATGATGGAGGTCTTCATCAGTTTTTATTTTTTATTCTATTGAAAAGAGAAAATTAAAAAGTAAAAAACATGGGGCTACAATATTTAAAGAAGATGGCGAAAGATAAATTACAAACAAAATGCACTTTTAATTTCCAACACCTGGATACAACTTTTCGAGATGCCAACACAGCCATTCAAGGTGGATTTAATTTGATTTAAATTTGTTAGACTCTAGTTATATTATCCTTCATCAAGCCATCCAATAACTATATTTAAAAAGAAAAATTTCGTCAAATTTAATTTTAAACTTTCAGTCAATTTTATTTCACCAAAATATTATGTCACACGGGTATGCTCATCACATAATCATCAAAAAATATAGAGGGAAGAGTTTCTATCAATACTTGTTAATCCTTCACCTCTCGGACCTGATAACACTCCGACTGGTCACCTCACATTGTGCTCCAACAATGCTTCTAGTTAACAATCCACCACTCTATCACCCGCAGTTATAGAGTAGAAAACTAAAGAAATTAATGATGGTAACAAAGAAATAATGTATTTTAAAAAACTCAATAAGAAATTAATGCATATTCATGAACAATCACTGAAAAGACATAATGATAAGGGCACATTTCAAACATAGCTCTAGCACCTCGCTAGAGATCCGGCTCAAGATAGACCACTTTATAACTAGCCTTTTGTTTATGGGGCAATTGTTATATTACCATCGAGCCACCTTGCCTACACTTAAAAGTAATACTTGACGAAGCTTAGTTTCACCTTACCAAAAAATCACATCACAAGATGTTGACCCACAAAATCCCTTGATGATATACAAGGAAGAGTTCCTGCTAGCACCTATGAATCCATCACCTCTCGAAACCTAGCAATGCTCCGAACAGTCACCTCACATAAACTCCAATAATGCCCCTAGTTGACAAACTGCCACTCTACCACAGATACCTATGGAGTGAGCACTTCATGGTTGGGACCTATTCCAAGTTAATCTCTTTCTATAAATATCTCCTCTTAGCACCAAGAAGAGAGGGATACATACAAGATATATAATACAACCCTCACTCTGCTCAAATATCACCTCTTGCACTCTAAACCACTATCTTAGTGATTTTTTATGCTATTTACATTGTGAACCACATCCTTTGTATAAACTCAACATTTTGTAAAATGTAATCGTTATAACAAGATTATTATTTAAATATTAAATATTTTTAATAAAAAGTAATAAAAATTGCAAATCAAATTGAATTTGATGTTAAAAGGTTTTAAGATGGAAGTAATTATAGCTTATTCAACTCTGATTTCACAGTCCATTGAATAATGATGATTACTTAAAAGTAAAACCAAATTGATATTATAATTAAAAACTTGAAATAGATGAACATAAGAATATAATTACCAAAGACTTACGCACACTTAACCATAATAAAGACAATGGAATGGCATAATGAGCATCACATGCATCACTTTAGAGAATTATATGAGTGGGATTTGGGTATTAATTTTATAAAATCCTATTTGCCATTTCGTATGAGGACCCTAATAAATAAAAAAATTATAATCTCCCAAATGACAAGGAAGGGAAAGGGAGTGGTGGGTTTCCCTTTTTGACTCTCTCTACCACATTACCTGCAAATTAAATCATTAGGAATAATGTTATTTTTTTAAATGCAACTTCCACACCATCTCACTTGCTTTACACCTAATTTTTAACCACCTTCTGAAATTTTAATTTCTTCATGATGTCATTGTTCACGCCTACATTTTGGAGCTATCAAACTTTCTTTAATTTCATAACTATATATTCCTAGTTGTTTTTGTAAGAGTTTCATGGGGGGTCACTATTATCATATCATATTTCACCACAATTAATATCTCCTTTTCTTTTTCTCGCTTCATGTCCTTTTCCCATGAATATAGGATATCTGATGTTTAAGCCTTGAATAGGATATGGTTCAATGATTCATAATCTCTCCATTCATGTTCTTGTCTGGGCTCCAAAGCCCCTCATTTTTACTTCATTTTTCACAAATTAAAATTATATTTGTCCAATTCACCATACCAAAACATGTCTCTTTCCTTGACATTTGGAATCTTCTTTTTTTTTTTTTGTTACTTTCTACTACCAAAATTGAATTTCATTCATCTATTTTTAATTTTTTAATTTTTACTACTTTAACAATATTTTGCTAATTCAGATTCAAAATGTTTATTTTATATTATAAGAATTGAAATTTTGATTTAATTAATTACAATTTCATCTATACATCAAATTGAATATACTTAATTACAATCCAAATTAAATTTAATAAAAACCAAACTTATAATCCAAACCGATTTCACCTTATTATCTGTAATATTGGGCGGTTGGGCAGTGTTAGTTTCTCCATCTACCTCTAATTCTGGTGATGTCACTACACCAAAATAAACTTTTAGCGGTATTTTTTTTTGCTTTTAGCAACGTTTATAAGCGCCACTAATAGTCTTTGCGGCGTTTTAAAAGCCGCAAAAAACGCCGCTAATGAAAACGCCACAAACTTTAGCGGCATTTTTCCCCATAAATGCCGGTAAAAGTCATGACTTTTAGCAAGCTTTTTCATAAACACCGCTAATTTGCACAGATTTGCAATTGTCAATTTCTCTAATATTCTACCCTTCCTGCATTAAAACCAACCAAAAACAAATAATTTCAATCCAAAACAGCAAATTTAGCATTTAAATCTCACCAAAAGCATTAAATCTAAATGATACTTCAAATTTAATAATAGATATGTGATGTAAATTAATAAATGAAGTATAATTGAAACTATTCTTACAATAATGTTAAATGTAACAATGTTAAAATAATATTACAAAGAGAAACTAATGGACTAAGATGGCGGCTTCGCAAATTTCAAACATCTGCATCATCTGTTGAAGTCAGAATGGAGCTCATCGTATTTTCTCGCTCTACTTTGCCTCCCTCGCCATCACGCCTCCCTCATTCTTGCATCCGCCGGAGTTCTTTATATTTTCTTTCAACCTCAGCAATTTGCTGAACCGTGGTCGCTTGCATCTGAGACATTTGGTCTTTTAACTTCTGAACTTCAGTTTGAGATTGACTACCGGAAGGCATGTATTGGTTGGAGCCGGATCCAAAATATTTGGTCGGGGTAACACCAGATCCTTGAAATCTCACCCGACCATACCTTTCAGGACCCAAAACATCAGTAATAAAAAACAGCAAATGTAGCATATAATTTCAGCCAAAAAATAGCAAATGTAGCATAAAAATTCCGACCATACCTTTCAGGATCCAAAACATCGGTAATAATTCTGTTATCGATATCCTCAAGATTAACAGAACTATCACTCGAAGTAGCCGCTTCATACTATGCCTTCTTCTCCTTTAGTTTCTCCTAATAAATCAATTAAAAAATTAGAAACAAAATATACAATAAGCATGAATGCAACATAACTTAACATTATTAATTTAAAACTACTAACGAATAATTAAACTATTATAAGTAAACATTATAAATATTTATAATAAATCAAATTTTATTAAGTAAATATACCATAATCTCTCCAACTTCAGATGTCATCGGAGACCCATCCTTCTTTAAAAAGCTGAACGCCCAACTTTTTGACCGGTGGAGACTTCCTACAGTGTAGTAGTAAAAATATAATTTAATAGTATAAAGTCATTAATATTTGACAAAATAAAAATTATAATACCTCGGCCTCAGCTACAGATGCAAAACTTCTCGACCCTGCCGTGTGCGTGAATTTTTGTTTCTGTCTGCTGCTCGTTCCAACACGCTTATGGTCCTACATAATGAAATTATTATTACATATATAGTAAATACTATAAAAAAAAATTATAAGAGTTTAAAACTAGGTAATACCTCTCATTTCTTTGAGTTCCAAAACCTAACCGCATCTTTTCATTGATACCTCAACATTCCCGGCGGGACATTTCACAATTTATCCTCGAGGCTTATTTCTTTCTTAAAATATTCTTTTTTCAGTGTGCTTTTATGGTCTCTCCATTTTTTCCCAATGTCTTCTTTATACAGTCATCGGAGACCTCCAAAGCAAATCTCTTATAAAAAAAACATAAGCTTAGAAGGTAAATATAAATGAAACTTCAACTAAAGTATTATAAATTACATTCACGTTTTGTTACCTTAATGTTATGGAGAGTTTGATTTTTGTTTGCATCAGGCATGTGCTGCCATGACTCGTAATTGATGGGCAACATATTTGCATTCCGTGCAATAATGCCCATATAGCCTGCTAGAAGTCGAGCTCAGGGCCAACAGGCTGGCCATGAGTGTTTCTCCTTACTTTCACATGCTCGACGGGATGTAATTCGTATAAATCTCTAAGCAGTGTACGTCCGTGACCTCTGTGTGTCCCACCACTCTCAGCTACACAATGATATATTATTGTTATATTAAAATTGAAAAATGAGTCAATAATAAAAGTCAACATGCATGTCAAATAAACTTAACATTACTTTGTAATTCTGCAGGCTCATCATATATGTCAGGCACACTCGAGGATCCAACAATTGTTTGGTGTTCGCTATTACCCTCTTCGAAATTTATAGTATCCTGTATAATATTTAAATCTCACAATCTTCTTCTACTCATTTTTCCTGCAATACACATAACATAGTTGAAATTTTAGTAACAATTGAAAACAATAATGGTACATATAAAATAGTTAAATTATATAAAATGACCAAGATTAAAATTATAATATTACATATAAATAAAAAATCGTAAAATCTTACTACATCATAATTGTATATATCTTCGCCCACGTCCGATGAACCCATTGAAATTGTGTACTAGTACTAGGATATTTTCATTTAAGTTTTGTTCGAAAAAGCGAGTTTCGATCTTTGGACGATGTCATCTCTACTTCCATTGCCCATGTCGAACAAGTCTCTAGGGGTGTTTCGAAGAATAACGTAACAACCCTTATCAGTTGGATCCCGAGTAAAAAGCTTGTTTCACTTGAGAAGAAAACACATACGACTCGTCTATCAGTTGTTCTCCGGTGTAAATCAATCGAGAGAAATTCACCATTGTAAAACCATATTGATCGTTTTTAATTCCACAAGCCGTATTCACATAAGCCCAATCACCTCGAAATAAGACAACTTTCTATTTGCTGTAATAATCCAACTCAATGATATTAGTAATAAGTCCGTAATACTCCAGATTCCCCTCGACAGGATTACTGGCCCTAGCACTAGCATAACTTGTAATTGAAGAATTAACAACAATTCCACAATTTTGGGTTCTCCTCAATCTCTCGCGATATCTTGTATAAAATTTGTATCCGTTGATGAAGAAGGCACTATATCTTTTCACTATTCTGTTTGGACCTTGTGAAAGCCATTTAACTTTGTCATTTACTTCATTCCGACTCCAAACCTATTGAATCGAAAGTAAATCGAGTAATTATAAATGTTATGAGAAAACATTATTACTTGTCAATGAAAACTTCAATTGCATACCGTTTGGCTTAACCATTCATGAAATGATTCTGTGAAGAACTTATTAATTTCTCGTCGATGTAATCTTTGGGACCGTGAACTAGCTCTCAATATTTGATTGTACTCACTATGTTAAAAAAAGGTTTACTTTGTTAGAAGACAGACAAATTATAATTGATGAATATTTATCAAATTCTACAACTTACTTGCGTAATGGTTCCATTGACTGGTGATGAAAAAGAACGTATCGATGTGCTTGGACCCACGATCTATCGTCTAATTCTGTAATTTTGACTTTGCCGATTGGTTCTTCGAAACTTTGAAATAAATAAGTTTTGGCCAAGTTATGATCCGTGAGCCCAGCATTTCTACTTGGTCTGTTCATTCTTGTTTCAACATCTTCCAAAAACCTAGAACAGAAAGTCATACATTTCTCTGCCAAGTAGCATTCGGCAATTGATCCTTTCGGATAACGTTTATTGCGGCAGTAAGACTTTAATTTGGATAGAAACCTAAACACGGTATAGAACATTATCAAAAGTTGCAACTAAAGGCATTTAGGTGAATGAAGGAATAATTTACAAATAAATTAAGACCTTTCAATGGATACATCCATCGATAGAAAATGAGTCCACCAAGTATTGTTTCACGATGGAGATGAATTAACAAATGCACCATAATTGTGAAGAAGGAAGGCGGGAAAATCTTCTTCAAATTGCATAAAGACAATGCGGCTCGATCTTGTAGTGTCTCAAGTTCTTGAACATCCAAAACTTTGCCACAAATGCTTTTCATTATATTGGACAGTTCAATTACACAAGACGTCACCTTTTTCGACATACAACACCGCATAGCAACTGGCATCAAGTCTTGCACCAAGATGTGATAGTCATGCGATTTTAAGCCATATAGTCTTCGATCTTTAAGACTCACACATTGAGATATATTTGATGCATACGCAACCGGGACCTTTATATCCTTCAACACCATACAGAACACTTCTTTCTCCATCTTTGACATTGAAAAAATAGCTGGCGACAACCGATATTTCATATTCGGAAGTGCTTGGGGATGAAGCTCACGCCAAATTCCCATGTGGACTAAATCAAGTCGACTCTGAAGATTGTCTTTTGATTTTCCATCGATATTCAAAATAGTCCCAATGATGTTCTCGTAGACATTTTTCTCAATGTGCATGACATCAAGATTATGGCGTAAAATCTGATGCTCCCAATAAGGCAACTCAAAAAAAATACTTTTTTTTTCCACAAGTCCGCCTCATTAGGATCATCCTCTTCATCAGATTCATCATCAGATTCATCCCTTAATCTTTTATTTCTTTGCGTGTTGGCCAGTTGATTCATCTTCCCATAAATGAAATTCATATATTTCAACATGAACAATATTTCGGATCCACCGGTCTGCGAAGGAGCTTCTCCGAACTCTTTAGTACCATCAAACTGAGCACTCTAAAATCTAAATCTATGATTTTCCGTAACTACGACGATGCCCAATGTAAGAGAACTTCTTCCCATTATATAACCATTACGAACATGTTTGCGCAACACAACAAGGACAAGCATAACGTCCCTTGGTACTCCATTCAGATAAATTGGCATAGGTCGGGAAGTCATAAATAGTCCACATCAAAGCCGCACGTAAATTGAAGTTCTCTTTTCTCATAACATCGTATATCTCAACACCAGCCCATAATTGTTTTAACTCTTGAATAAGTGGCTGCAAATATATGCCAATATCATTCCCGAGCCCTTTCTCTCCAGGGATAATCATAGACAAGATAAAGGATGATTGTTTCATGCAAACTCATGGAGGCAAATTGTAAGGAACAAGCACCACAGGCCAAGTACTATACGCAGTGCTCATGATTTTGTAAGGGTTAAATCCATCAAATGCTAGCCCCAGCCTCACACTCCGAGGATCACTTGCAAAGCTTAGAAATTTAGAGTCAAATAATTTCCAAGCTAAAGAATCTACAGGATGCCTTAACAATCCATCATCGGTTCATCCATCATGGTGCCACGCCATTGACTCGGCTGTCTTCGACGACATGAAAAGCCTTTGAAGCCTTGGTATTAGCGAAAAATACCACAAAATCTTAACTGGCTGCTTCCTTTACTGTGTATCGTGTTCATCCTCTATATTTCTATTAATCCAATGGGATTGACCGCATACATGACAGCACTGTTGGTTTATCCGGTCACCCCAATACAATATGCAGTCATTTGGGCAACTATGAATTTTGTTGTAGCCAAGGCCCAAATCCTTTATCAGTTTCTTCATGTCTTTGGAAGATTAAGGGATTTTCACAAACGGGAACATTTCTTGCAGAAACTCTAACAGCATTGTCAACGAGTTTTCGGTCTATCCTCCCAAACATTTCAAGTGAAAAAGGCGAATACAGAAAGACAGTTTGGAAAATTTTGATCCCTCATACAATTCTTCATTTATTTCACTAAGTAACGTGTAGAACCTCGCCGCTTCTTCATTTGGCTGTTCATCAGGTACACTTCTTCCCCCTTCGGTGAAAGTATTTCCACCAAAATTATAATCATCGGTTGCACCCAAGTCAGGTGGAAATGACCCTAAACCATCATTGAGCATATTAAAAGCATCTCGCAACATGCCTTCCATGTTATCATCTCTAACATTTTGAAGTACATCAGGTACACTCTAGCCATAACCTTAATCCTAAGACTAACCGTAAATCATAAACTCTAAAGTACACTAAATCTTGAAATGCTGAACTCGAAACCCTAGTCAGCCCATACAAACCACTAAACCCTTAATTATTTAGATAAATTTTGAATAATATATATTCTTTCAATATTTTAAGAAATTTAAATAACATTTTCAATTTACTAAATAATTTTGTTTCTCTCTGAGATGCATGGGTTACCAATTTTTTTAATTTTAATATATATAAAGCTTATATATTTTCTATAAAATATTTTAAACTATAATTATAATTTTAATATATATATATATATAAGGAATTAAATAATTTAAACTATAATATATATATATAAAGTCTGTTTTCCTGTAATGACTAAACCCTAGATATAAATTTTATGACGGACAAAAGTAATTAAAATAGAATGTTAATGCTTACATAGACCCTAAAATAAATTAATTTTTTATTAATAACACTAACCCCTAATGCCTAATAGCCAACCCCTAAAACCATAACCCTTAAATTATTTATTTTTGCGGCATTTTTTTAAAAAAATGCAGCTAATGACATGCTTTTTGCGGCGTTTACAAAAAAACGCCACTAATACTTGATCTAGCAACTATAGCTCAACCACAAAACGTCATCGTATTGATTAACATCTTTGCGGCGTTTTAGTCTAAGCGCCACTAACACTCTTCATTTAGCGATGTTTTTTCAAAAGCACCGTTAATGCTCTGATTTATAGCGACGTTTGCGGAAAAAAACGCCGCTATTTATCATTTTTAGCGGTATTTTGGAAATAAATGCAGCTATTGCTCATTTTTTGCGGTGTTTTCCTTCAAACGCTGCTAATGTATAATATTTGCGACATTTCTTTAAAACGCCACTAAAAACGTCGCTAAAAGTCTATTTTGGTGTAGTGTGTATTCTTCAAGTATTTACTCAATATATTTTCCTCAGCTGACTTCCCCAAGAAGAAAAAGAAAACAATGAAGAATTTGCATGGTTGTAAAAATTTATACATTCTTTGCAAATCATATTAACACACATCATCAATAAATTAATGAATAATTTTCAATTCTTTGACCTGCTTGCGTAGTTCAAAAATTGCATTAGATAATTTCCCATTTTAAAAAATAAAAAAAGTGTCGAACATTTTCAAATATTTATAGTGTTCCAATAACTATAAATGAATGGGTGTAATTAATCAAAAGATTATATTATTTGATTTTTTGAAAAGAATTATAACTATTTAAATAATATTATTTGAATAGTTATAATTAAATGAATAATTATGTGTTTATTTTAAAGATATTATTATTTAGAAAGACACTTATTGATGAAAGATGTCTCTATGAAGAGACATGAAAATTCCTATAAATAGGAATAAGATTTCATTTAGAAATATACCAACAAATTCTAATATTCTTTCTTTCCTTCCTTCAATTTCTAATTTTATTAGATTATTCTATAAAGTATTACTACAGAAATCCTTTATAGAAATTGAGTTTCTTGTCATACATTGCTCAGTGCGTAGTGGGCTATTCTCATCAGTGCAAAACTCAAATAGTCATTGCTTCATTGTATCCTCGAGGTTAATTTGCTTGGAACTCGTTTGCACACCAAAGATTGGTGGGGGCGAATTTAACCTTAAAGATAGTGGTTTGATATATGCCTTGGAGTCTCGTCTTATTTCTTCTTCTGTTTGAGTTTCGTTCGTGTGTTTGAGATTTTCCTCGCCGGAGATTTGTACTAATAATTTTAAGGTTATATTTCATGATGACTCCCACAACTCATGAAAGTGGAACACTAAGGGAGTTGACTTCCAATTTTGTCAAACTTGATCGGTTTGATGGTGGCAATTTTCGATGATGGCAGAAAAAGATGCACTTCTTATTATCAACTTTGAAGATTGCTTATGTTTTCGATACTCCAAAACCTGACGAGACTGAAAACGAATCTGTTGCTGCAACTCGAGAAAGACAAAAATGGGACAATGCTGATTACATTTGCATGGGCCACATATTGAATAATTTATCTGATGGTTTGTTCGACACCTACCAAAATGAGGTCATCGCTAAAGAATTATGGGACAAATTGGAGACAAGATACATGACCGAAGATGTTACAAGTAAGAAATTTCTTGTCAATCATTTCAATAATTATCAAATGGTTGATGGTCGTTCTATTATGGAACAATTCCGTGACATTGAAAACATGCTGAATCAATTCAAGCGATATGATATGAAAATGGATGAAATGATTGTAGTATCCTCCATAATAGACAAACTTCCTCCATCTTGGAAAGACTTTAAAAGAAGTCTAAAACATAAGAAAGAGGAAATATAGACTACTAAACCATTCAAGAGAAAGTCCAAACAGACTAATAGAGCACTTAAGTTTAAGAAGAAACAAAAGGGCTCATGCTATCATTGTGGTAAGCGAGGACATTTTAAAAATGAATGTCGATTTTTAAAGAAGAAATCATCTTCTAAGACTGATAATAACGAAAAGTTCATTGTAATGATATCTGAAATTAATATGGCACAAGATGATAATACATGGTGGATTGATACCAGAGCAACCAAACATGTGTGCAAAGACAAAAGCATGTTCACAAAGTTCACACAATGTGAAAATGACAATGTCTTGTACATGGGAAATTCTTCCACAAGCAGACAATCAAAGGCAAAGGTGCGTTGAACTACAATTCACTACGGAAAGGTTTTAACCTTAAATGATGTATATTATGTACTAGAAGTTAGAAAGAATTTAGTGTTTGAAGTTTGTTAAATAAGTTTGGTTTCAAACTTATTTTGAGGCGATAAGTTTATTTTGTCTAAGGGAGGAATTTTTGTAGGAAAGGGTATATGTATGAGAGTATGTTCAAAAATGAATATTATTAATAAGAATAAAAATACTATTTACGCTTATATGGTTGAATCTTTTGTTTATGGCATTATAGATTAGGTCATTTGAATTATAGAAAATTGAATGACATGTATAAGTTAGATTTAATTCTTGTTTTAATAATAATATTGAAAATACAATACATGTATGTTGACTAGAATTACAAGAAACCCTTTCCTAAGGTTAAAAGAAAAATAAAATTGCTTGATTTGATACATAGTGATTTATGTGACATGCATAATACTCCTACATTAGGTGGAAAGAAATATTTTGTTACTTTTATTGATGATTGTTCTAGATATTGTTATATATATTTATCGCATTTAAAAGATGAAGCGCTTGATAAATTTAAAGTTTATAAATCTGAAGTTAAACTTCAGTGTGAATCATTTATCAAGTGCTTAAGATCGGATAGAGGTGGAGGATACTATAATCCAAGTTATTTTGAATCTACTGGGATTGTCCATCAAGTTTCAGCCCCTTACACACCATAACAAAATGGTGTAGCTAAAAGGAAAATAGAGTATTGATTGAAATGGTAAATTCAATGTTATCATATTCAGGTCTTGGACAAGGTTTTTGGGGAGAAGTTGTTCTAACAGCTTGTCATATATTGAATAGAGTTCCTAATAAGGAAACTAAAATAACCCCTTATGAACAATGGAAGAAAAGAAAACCAAACCTTAATTATTTAAAGGTTTGGGGTTGTAGAGCAATTGTCAAAGTTCCAACACCTAAACGTAAAAGGTTAGGTGAAAGAGGAATTGAATGCATATTTATAAGATATGCACATAATAGCAAGGCATATAGGTTCATGGTAATTAAACCAAATGATTCAATTTTAATTAATACTATTATTGAATCAAGAGATGCTATTTTTGATGAAAATAGATTTAATTCTATATTAAGACAATTACAGCCACAACAATTGATTCAGTCTTCAAATGAGAATGAGATTCCATTGGAACAAATTGATAATAATGATGAATATTGTCAAGAATTAAGAAGAAGTAAGATGATTAAAAAGGTCAAAGATTTTGGACCAGATTTCATTATGTTTCTTGTAGAAGGAAAATGTGAAATTATATGCAATAAGATACCTTATTGTTATAATACGGAATCTGATCCTATTACATTTGAAGAGGCAATGAAATCTCAAGACATTGCTTTTCGGAAAGAAGCTGTCGTAACCATTTTTTGATAAAACAGGAAACGACGCGGTCGACTCGGGTTTTGAAAATGAAAAAGAAGGGAGTCGCCACCAATCTTTTTTTTGATGAGGTGTGATCAGGTCACCTCGTAAAACAGTTGTTTTTAATAAATAGTTTGATTTATCAAAACAACGATTTTGGTTTACAAAATCCAGAAAACGAGTTCGGGAGTCAGTTACGCACGAGAAAGGGTTAGCACCCTTGATACGCCCAAAATTGGTACCAAATTGATTGATCGATGTCCTAATGTTGAAAACTTTGAAATGATTCGAAAATAGATACTTTTATTTTCAAAACTTGAAGGAATTGGAAGGGATGCTAAGACTTTCTTATTTCGAAGAGATAAAGCATCGTATCCAGTAAGTTAGGGTACGACACTTTGGACTCCCGAAACTGAGCTTGTCTTTGATTTTAAAACTTGGCTAAAAATTTCAAGGCGATATTCCGTTACTTGTAAAATGAGAAACCGAAACCCAGTAAGTTAGGGCTCGATTTTCTCGAAATTCCAAGTACGGAATATTTCCTTCACTTTTTAAAAAACTCATCTCGGGGTATCTAGATGTCGTGTCCAGTAAGTTTGGGCGCAACATTTCGAATTTCCAAGAACAAGTACTTTATTTAAAACTTGTATTGCGATTTCAAAAAGGATATTCCGTTATTCAGATTAAATGAGAGAAATCGGAACCTAGTAAGTTAGGGCTCGATTCCCTCGAACCTTTAATACGGAATATCGATTATTTGAAAATTTGATAAGTCGGGTAAGATTAGTGCGACAAATGATGAGATGTTACACGTGAAAAGGATAATGAAAGACACATACATGTATATACGTATAAGTAAGGATAATATATTGAAAGTATTACGATATTAATCGTAGTAGAAATAACGATGAAATGATAATAGTAACATGATAATAATAACGATAATAATAATACTAACAAATAATAATAATAATGGAAGTAAAATAAGAGTAATAATTTTAAAGAAAAGAAAAATAAAATGGTAGTAATAACAATATACATATAAAGATACATTAATAGTGGTAATAAATATAATAATAATATTAGTGATGATAATGATGATATAATAATAAAAATAGATAATAATAATGAAAACAAAATAATAATAATACTAAATAAAATAATGATATTAGTAGAAAATAAAAATAAAAATAAAATAAAATAATAACACACACAATAAATAATAACAAACAAATAGTAGTAAAATATAATGAAAATAACAAATAATAATAATAATAAATAATAAATAAGCAATAATAATAAAAATATTAAATAATAGTAAAAGTAGTAAAAATTGCAAAATAATTGAAAAATAGGTTAAATTGCATTAAAACGGAAGTTTCGGGTCAAATTGTAAACAAAACAAAGTTTGGGGGCTAAATTAGAAACGTGCATAGAAGGTGGGGGAACAAAGAGGTAATATTCCCCAGTAAGTTAAACACGGCGTTTGAGGGAAGGACCGAATCGCAAACCGCGTGAAATTTCTAGGCCAATATTGCAATAATTAAAAATTTGATTTTAAAAACATGAAAATGTGGAAGGACCAGTAGCACAATTTCCCCTCTGGCTTAAAAACACGCGAATTCTCTTAGGGTACTGGTCGAATTTGGGTCGGGTCGAGTGAAACGACGTTGTTTTGGGGGTTAAAAGCCAGCCCCAAAACGACGTCGTTTTAAGGGGCTATATAAGGCCTAAAATTTAGAAAAAAAAATCATTTGAGCTGTGTGTTTAAAAAAATTTCCTGATTCTTCTTTTTTTCTTTGCAGGGGTCTCCTTCTCCGGCACCGCTCCGGTCGTCATCCGCGGCGGCTCCGTGCCGTCGCCGGCCACCGAAGTTCAAAAAAAGGGTAAAATTTGTATTTTTTTATATTTTATAGTAGTGGTATATATATGCGGCGAAGGAAAGAAAAAAGAGAAAAATAAAAATAGAAACAAAATATACTTCGAATAAAAAATCACCTATTTGCCTCTGTTTTCGATGCCTCTATCGTGTTCGTAAGTCTACTGCAGAAACTCTGTTATTTTGATATTTTCATATCTGTTTTCTTTTGTTTCAATCTCTATGCTTTTTTCTTTTTCTGTTTTTTTTATTGATTAAAAGAGGAACCCCCGTTACAAAGAAAGTAATCGGCTTTTTATAGCCTTGTTTTTATAACTTGGACTCGATTATGTCCTTTCTTGTTTAATGTTTGCAGGCGAGTGGCGCAAGTGGTTGGCAGTGGAGGTGCTATTCTGACAATGGCGGTGGATGGGACACGAACGGACAGGGGCGGCACACCTAGGGGCTGGGTTTTTTTCTAAAAAATGTTTTTAAGTTTTTGGGCTTGTATGCGGGCTAGGGTTAAGCTTGTTTATGGGTTTGGTGGGTTGGGGTAATTTGGGTTAAAAAATGGGTAGGTTGTATTAGGCTTGGGTTAAAATGGGCTTGTAAGCCCGGGCGAAATTGGGTTTGTACAGCTGCCCCTTTTTGCTCGTTGTCGTGTAACGGGAACAAAGCAAAGACTTTCAAGAAAGACCAATTTTGCCCGGTCCCGCTAAGTCTTTGACTTTTTGGTACCCCTCTTCTTCAAGTAGCCTCATTCCAGTTCACCGCATCTTGTTGTTTCGATCCACTTCACTGCTGCAACTTCAGAGGTATAAGATTCTTCATTTTAATCTGCTACTTCGATCTACTCCTGCTATCTTCGATCTGCTCCCTGCAACATCAGGAATGCCAGACTTGCTATCTCCAATCTACTCCCTGCAACATCAGGAACGCCAAATCTATTATTTTCAATCTGATCCCTGCAACATCAGGAACGCCAAATCTGTTATTTTCAATCTGCTCCATGCAACATCAAGGAGATAAGATCTGCCATCTTCAATCTACTTCCTGCAACATCAGGAACGCCAAATATGTTATTTTCAATCTATTATTTTCAATCTGCTCCCTACAACATCAGGAACACCAGACTTGCTATCTTCAATCTGCTCCCTGCAACATCAGGAACGCCAGACTTGCTATCTTCAATCTGCTTCACTGCAAACTCAGGGAGACAAGATCTACCATATTCAATCTGCTCCCTGCAACATCAGGAATGCCAAATCTATTATTTTCAATCTACTCTCTGCAACATCAGGAACGCCAGATCTGTTATTTTCAATCTGTTCCCTGCAACATCAGGAACGCCAGACTTGCCATCTTCGATCTGCTCCACTGCAAACTCAGGGAGACAAGATCTGCCATCTTCAATCTGCTCCCTGCAACATCAGGAACGCCGAACTTACCACCTTCGATCTGCTCCACTGTAAACTCAGGGAGACAAGATCTGCCATCTTCAATCTGCTCCCTGCAACATCAGGAACGCCAGACTTGCCATCTTCGATTTGCTTCCACTGCAAACTCAAGGAGAGAAGATCTTCCATCTTCAATCTACTTCCTACAACATTAGGAACGCCAAATCTGTTATTTTCAATCTACTCCCTGCAACATCAGGAATGCCAAATCTGCTATCTTCGATCTGCTCCACTGCAAACTCAGAGAGACAAGACCTGTCATATTCAGTCTGCTCCTTGCAACACCAGGAACGCCAAATCTGTTATTTTTAATCTGCTCCCTGCAACATCAGGAATACCAGACTTGCTATCCTTGATCTATTCTTGCAACATTAGGAATCGTCAACTCTATTATTTCAATCTGCTCCCTGCAACATCAGGGATGCCAGCCTTGCTATCTTCAATTTGCTCCACTACAAACTTAGGGAGACAAGATCTGCCATATTTAGTCTACTCCCTGCAACATCAGGAACTTCAAATCTGTTATTTTTAATCTGCTCCCTACAACATCAGGAACGCCAGACTTGCTATCCTTGATCTGTTCCTACAACATCAGAAATCGTCAACTCTATTATTTCAATCTGCTCCCTACAACATCAGGGACGCTAGCCTTGCTATCTTCGATTTGTTCCTGCAACATCAGGAATCGCCAACTCTATTTCAATCTGCTCCCTTTAACATCAGGGACACCCAATCTGTTATCTGGTCTTTGGTCTGCCCCGCTAGGGGGCAATATCTGAAATTTTCGATATTGCTACATCGTGCTCTGGGGAATTCGTCATGTAGAATTATTTTTATGTGCTTATGCAAATGATGAGGATATTATGACCAGGATGACTCAAATGTTCCTAACTACATGTGCTATGGCGACATTTACATGAATGCCATGTCATGAGAATGATTGAGATGCAATGATCATAGTAATTTGAATGCTCCTACCTAAATGGTATCATGGATGACATTTGCATGAACGCAGAATGTCATGATAATGATTCTTTGTTAGAAATGTATAAGGATCAGGATGTAATGATCGCATGCTCTTAATGATGATGAGTGAATGAAAAATGAAATGACCCCTTTTCATACCTAGGGTTGTCACTGCTCGTCGTACACCAGAGTTGTACGACGCTGCTATCTCGCTCTTGCTGGTACCTTTGCCAGAAACTTTAAGAAACAATCATGTTTTGCTCAAATAAGTTGCCCCAATGTAACTTCAAGGTCCACTTCACGGCACCTATAGGACTTTAAGGCTTACTTTCTTTCGACCATCCCATTGCAACTTAAGGGTATAGAATTTGTGTCATCTTTGATCCATCCCACTACGACTCAGGGGTATATAATTTGTAAATAATTTGGTTACTGTACCTTACCATTTTTAGGGGTCGTGACCAAGTGTACGCATGATCCTAACACGGATACAAAATATCATTTTCGCGCAGATGATTCCCCATTTACACATGGGTTAACATTGCCCTTTTTCGTCGAGATCATCGTTTTTTGACAAAACCTGAAGAGATAGCCACAGTTCAGACTTTTCCTCCACCATTATTTCTATCCCTTAAACTCGAGGAGTTTTAAGCAATAGTCCTGTTTAGATTCGGTACTATTTAGAAGTTTCTAGAGTGATATACGAAACTTCTTTCGTGAAAGTGTCGTTAGTCCATTAATCATTATTTCAATGCAAAATGCCTGAAAGAGATCATAACAATGGATGAGAACGAAACTAGTTAGGAGCATAGCTCGAAACAAATAGGTTAAACAAATACAAATGCAATTAGGAATGAAATTTATTGGCGTGTATTTTGCAAGGAAAATAACTATAAATAACAAAAATGGGTAAAATAAAGCTAGGTGCCCGGATATCGCACTGAGCTTCTGCTTCAAACTTCAAACTTCTTGAGGACTATTTTAGGCTCAATATGTGTTTACGGGATCTAGAGTACTTTGTCGAAGCCCCGAGATGCAAGATACTTCTTCATTGTTAACTCAAGTGCAGCAAGACTACCGTATGCCTCACTTCGATCAAAGTTTGAGCTGCCATTCTCGGGTTTTCAACTCAAAAACCCCTTTGGTCTCAAGGCGCCCTTTACAGGTTTTCGTCTTGGCTTCTCTTTTTTCTTCTTTCTTTATTCTTCTTCTTCTTCTTCTTCTTCTTCTTCTTTCTTTCTTTTTCTTTTTTTTTTTTTTTTAAAAACCCTTTTTTATCAAATCTGAACTCATAGGATTGGACACGTCCTTGCCGTCCATCTTGGTTAGTATCCATTTTCCCTGAACAGGCCTTGTTTGCTGCATAAGGCTTTTACTCTTCCTCTGGGGTTCATTTTGATAAGAAGAATCCTTCTTAATGTAGGTCCTTTGCGTGAACCTTTTTTGTCGTAAGCATGTATCCTCCTTTTTGGTATGTTTGACCATGAATACTTTCAATCAAGCTTACTGTAGACGTTCTATTTCATCCAAAAAGAATCTTAACTTCCAATAATTGTTCATTTTATGAACCAACGAGAAGGACATTGCCCTGGTGAAGGTCTTTGCCAACACTCACAAAACACAGAAGGTGAATGGTAACTTCTCTATGCCAACTTTTACAAATATCAGTTGTTTTAAAAAATTTGAATGGTTTTTGGCTGTCTTGCTGCATTGATATGGTGTCTGATCTTTGAACAGACTGTAAATTCGTGCCATCATGTTAAACATATTTCTTCCGGGCATTTTTTATTGTCACTCTCTTTTTATTTATTTTTTCTTTTTTTTTGCTTTTTTTTTGAATTTGAATTTGAATTTGAAATTAATGACTACTGACTTTGTAATTTTTGCATATGAAGCGACCTTCACCCTCCTAGTGAGGTAACCAAAGGTCATGAATATGAATCGATGTTGGCTAAAAGCTTTTGAGGAGACTAGCTTGATAGCGTCCATGCCTCACGTATAGGAATCTGTGAAGAAATAGATGAGGCGCTTGAGCCCTGTATCAAATTTCCCTTTCTTGGTAAACCGATAGTTCAAACCTCTTGGTTGGTTTAAAACCATTAACACGTTTTTTTTAAACATCAATCTTAACAGCATACTCTTGTTTCAGTAGCCCCGACATGTCTGGATGTGATCATGCGATAACGTCTTGCCTTATTCTTGCGGTGAGCTAAGCTTCCATCTTCATCTTCCTTGTTTAGCTCGTAGTGTCTGCTGATATTTTGCAAGGTAGGATCTACCATTTTTAATAAGTTAGGAAATAAGTTGCAATCTTTCTCATCTTCTAAGTCCTTAGATCCTTCTAGACACATCTCACTAGAAAGGGAGTCAGCAATAGCGTCGCTCATGTTATTGATATCTGGGACCCATTGTAGGTATGAAAGTAAATTCCAAAGAATAAATGATTCAAATAATGGCTATTTGTGAATGAATAATAAAAGAATTGAATGTATAGTAGGAAAAAAACATTTGTTCAAAAAGATTCATTTTACTGAAATAGTAATTCTGAACACGAGCCTATTTCATAAAAGAGATCTTATTGCTTCTAGGCTTAAAGCAACAAGTATACTTCGTATATTACTCTAGGTAAGCTCTTAAATACTATAGGAATTTCTTCCGCAGTCTCATTGCTCAAAACGCTTCTAGGTTTATGCTTCTATTTTTGGTGCATCATCTATCTCCACAACACCTATTTTGATAAATTTTTCCACCAACTTCTTGAAAGCTGTGCAATTTTCTATCGAATGCCCCGTAACCCCGCGTGATACTCGCACTGGACATTTAAGTTATACCATTCTGGGTATGGAGGTTACAGTGGTTTTATATAATAAGGAGCTACAACATGCATATCAAATAAGTTCTGGTATAACTCCCTATACGTCATGGGAATAGGAGTGAACTGAAGTTTGTCTGAACTCGATCTTGGATTCGATTTTTACTTTGGGAGGACCGGGTGATTGATAACTACTTTCTTTGGCTGGTTCACTGTAAATGACTTCGAATAACCCTTGGTGTACCCACTCCTGTTATCCACCTCATTGTCTTTCCTCTTGGGGGCCTTTGAAGCCCACTCTCCCTTTTTCTTTACCTCTGGTAAGCCAATAACAACACGATTGACTTGATCATTATCGGGGCCCATCGAAGAGTTTAACAGTACCGAGGTATCAGTCCTATATTAAGATCTGATAATGATAGGTACCACACGAGAATATGCGTCGGGTTGAGTTGGGACACTTATTGGGGAATAAACGATGTCTTCATCATTATCCATATTATCGGTCACTGGGTCACTCATTTTTTCAAGTCCTCCGGCTAGTAACTGAGTTAGCTGGCCCATCATGTTCTTTTGGAAGTTTAGCATTTGTTCTCACATTTTTTGTTGAATTTTGGTCAATTGATCTTGCATCTGTATTTACACTTGCTCTATCCTTTCCAACCTTCGGTCCATAACTTTCTAGGTTAACTAAAATAACTTCACCTAATTAGGACCTTTCCACAAATTTTAATGCATATGATGAGATGTAATGCAAATGCATGAAATGCAATGCAAATGCATGGAATGTAATGCAAATATATGAATGCAAAGAGGTATCGATTCTGATCAACTTCATTTTAGAAAACTTTATTAGAAAACAAATTCTTTTACATAAAACGGACTACTATATGCTTTCGTCCTAAGTCCTAAAGGTTTTGATTTCCAAAGTAATAGAGCTAGCTCTTGACCACGATCGAACTGCAGCTTGCTCAATGTATCAGCCTGTGATGCCAAAGTTTGTAGATGATCAGCTACCTTTGAACAACTGCTTCACCCCTGAGGTAACCCCGACTTCTAATTTGGTCTTGGGAATGATGAAGCTCTTCATTCCAAAGCCCTTTCTCTTATTTCAGTGAGCTCGATCTGAAGTTCACAACTGTGCAATGTTGTTTCTAACTTCGATCATACACTTCATTTCCTTAATCTTGTTCAGACTTAACTTCAACTCGATTGCAGAGTTACAGCTTCGATGGTAGTGAAGAGACTGTCCGAGCTTAGCATCAATTCTTCAGAAAAGTATTGATCTTTACTCTAGCTAGCGCCATACTCCGAGAGATTCTTTCGCTTCCATGGCTCATAAAGATTAGAGTTTTTCTAGACAAAGAAGGAACTGCGGAGCTCCAGACATTTTAGATTGTATCTGTTCAATAGCTTTTCCAATTTTAACCGTAGGTGAAAGTAGTCTATTCTGGTTCATCTCTTTGAATCTATCAAATAGGGTTAATACAAATTCCTTTCATTTCTCCACAAAGAATCAAATACCTTGCAATGTTGCTTGGACCACCACGAGGAGCCGAGAAGTTCATAACAGCCTATCTTTCCATCCTAGAAGGTTCCACCAATTCCAATGCCCATTCTTCGAAAAGAAATTTTCATCATTGCCCCTTGGCATTGGCAGAATACGACCTTCGACTTGGGTGAAATTAGTGCTGATAGAAACACCATAAGAACGTAGCATCGGCTCAGCACTGTAGTTGCTCCCCTGTAAAGCATTGGATAAGACTTTCATTCTTTCCTAAGGCTTCTGTCTCAACCAAAGAAGCACTCTGAAAAGTGGTTAGCGCTTTGGTAATTGTAAAGCATCAAGGAATAAAGCTCCAAAGGGATATATATAGGTCGTTTTGGCTTTCCGATGTTAATGCAAGGTAAGTCTGCAGAATAGCGCAACTGTATATTATGATGGTTGGCAGTAATCTCTAGATTCTCAACTTCCCATTAACATTCTTCATGCTTTTCTGCTTTAATGAAAACATCTGATCTTTGTACAATTGCTCGTTCAATCCATGTGATCTTGTACTCATGATTGGATGGACTGACTTTTATTCAGGTTCTTAAGGCTTCGTTTAGCCATGGTCCAGTCCAGGGAGTATGGATCTATGGTGTTCTGATTGGCAACAAATCCACAACCGGACTAGGACTAATTATCGTCAATATCCAGGGAAAGGCCTCCTTGAGTGGCTATGAAATTTGAATAGAAACCCCTATAGCCATGGGCACCTCCTCCAATGTCTGCGAAGTTGTTCTGATTATCTTGAAAGATTGGAAAGCAAATAGGCATCCCTGTTTTGCATCATGCTACCTTAAAATGACATCTATCACATTCAGTGCTTCTTGAGAGTTTTCAGATTCCTTTCCGCGCCGAGCATTTTGAGTTGATTGCATGGGTGTCTTTTCAACAAAGCTGATTTGACCGATAAGGCCGTTTAATTCTCTTCATGTCTTTCTCATTTGAGTCATTATGGACATCAAGTCTTGCATTACCATTGTTTCTGTTAGATGTAATATCTTCAAATACCACTGTAAACTTATGCTCGTTATTTGGAAGAATACCAACAGTAAATAAAATTTTTTCCCCTCCGTAAGCAAGGTCCTTTCCAGCCAATTCATTGTCACAGGTCCCTTGCACTCTGCCAATCACTTTTCTTCCAACACCCTTGCCGTCTACAGGGTGACTATCTTCACATGAAAGAGGAACACTGTAATGGTGAAAGTGTCTATCCGTACCCTCCCCGCTCATTTTGAAGTGATTGGTGAGTATAATTACTTTCTATCTTTTAGTTCCAAAACCCTGTCTTGCCATAAAATGTCGTACAATCTTCTTCACATCCAATTCAGCTTTGATAAGAACAACATCAGGAAGCACAGGTGGCTGAGATTTTAGCACTGCCCCATTTCCTCTTGTTCAAATGTATCCATACCCTTCTAACTGCCTAGATTCTGACTATATACGAATAACTGCATTGTCTTCCACTTTATGAAGGAACCCATTTTCCATAACCAGCTTTCTAACTTAGAAACTGATCGTGAATCGATACCTCTAAAAAATGAGATGATATGCACAAAAACAAAATACAACCAGTTAGTATCGCAAAATATAAAGCCATTGAAAATGAACAAACACCTATCTGGGTGACCACTAAGGTTTGACGTAGTTCTACCTAAGGTGGGCTCCTAGGGTTCACTATATGTGGTTTAGTTCTATAGTTGAGGTACCCGAACCAGCAGATTCCTCGATCCTCACCCATTATAGGCTCATACAGACCGAGTTCGGTTCAGGGGAATACATTTCCCTATGGCCATCTTGAAGTGAAAACTTCACGAAGACATAGGTACGGATGTATCCCCAAAGCAGTCCACTAGCCCATGTGGAGGTGAAAACCTCACGAAGGCATAACTTCTCGCTCCCACTTAAAGGTGTAACCACAACGGTCATGCAATGCAATGCCAAAGTATTTACGAGACCCAATATTGAAAGTGCATTAAAAGAAGCATGATTTTTCGAAACCATTTTCCAATTTTAATCAAAAGGACAAAAATCAATCAATCTATGGCCTGACCCTCGAGTTTCCCAGTGGAGTCGCCAAGCTTTTGTAACCATTTTTTGATAAAACAGGAAACGACGTGGTCGACTCGAGTTTTGAAAATGAAAAAGAAGGGAGTCACCACCAATCTTTTTTTTGATGAAGTGTGATCGGGTCACCTAGTAAAATAGTTGTTTTTAATAAACAGTTTGATTTATCAGAACAACGATTTTGGTCTACGAAATCCAAAAAATGAGTTCGGGAGTCGGTTACGTACGAGGAAGGGTTAGCACCCTCGATACGCCCAAAATTGGTACCAAATTGATTGATCGATGTCCTAATGTTGAAAAATTTGAAATGATTCAAAAATAGATACTTTTATTTTCAAAACTTGAAGGGATTGGAAGGGATGCTAAGACTTTGTTATTTCGAAGAGATAAAGCATTGTATCCAGTAAGTTAGGGTACGACACTTTGGACTCCCGAAATTGAGCTTGTCTTTGATTTTTAAACTTGGCTAAAAATTTCAAGGCTATATTTCGTTACTTGTAAAATGAGAAATTGGAACCCAGTAAGTTAGGGCTCGATTTTCTCGAAATTCCAAGTACGGGATATTTCCTTTACTTTTTGAAAAACTCATCTCGGGGTATCTAGATGTCGTGTCCAGTAAGTTAGGGCGCAACATTTCGAATTTCCAAGAACAAGTATTTTATTTAAAACTTGTATTGCGATTTCAAAAAGGATATTCCGTTATTCAGATTAAATGAGAGAAATCGGAACCCAGTAAGTTAGGGCTCGATTCCCTCGAACCTTTAATACGGAATATCGATTATTTGAAAATTTGATAAATCGGGTAAGATTAGTGCGACAAATGATGAGATATTACACGTGAAAAGGATAATGAAAGACACATACATGTATATACGTATAAGTAAGGATAATATATTGAAAGTATTACGCCTATTAACCTAGTAGAAATAACGATGAAATAATAATAGTAACATGATAATAATAACGATAATAATAATACTAATAAATAATAATAATAATGGAAGTAAAATAAGAGTAATAATTTTAAAGAAAAGAAAAATAAAATGGTAGTAATAACAACATACACATAAAGATACATTAATAGTGGTAATAAATATAATAATAATATTAGTGATGATAATGATGATATAATAATAAAAATAGATAATAATAATAATGAAAACAAAATAATAATAATACTAAATAAAATAATGATATTAGTAGAAAAAATAAAAATAAAATAATAACACACACAATAAATAATAACAAACAAATAGTAGTAAAATATAATGAAAATAACAAATAATAATAAATAATAAATAAGCAATAATAATAAAAATATTAAATAATAGTAAAAGTAGTAAAAATTGCAAAATAATTGAAAAATGGGTTAAATTGCATTAAAAACGGAAGTTTCGGGTCAAATTGTAAACAAAACAGAGGTTTGGGGGCTAAATTAGAAACGCGCATAGAAGGTGGGGGAACAAAGAGGTAATATTCCCCAGTAAGTTAAACGCGGCATTTAAGGGAAGGATCGAATCGCAAATCGCGTGAAATTTCTGGGCCAATATTGCAATAATTAAAAATTTGATTTTAAAAACATGAAAATACGGAAGGACCAGTAGCGTAATTTCCCCTCTGGCTTAAAAACACGCAGATTCTCTTAGGGTACGGGTCGGATTCGGGTCGGGTCGAGTGAAACGACGTTGTTTTGGGGGTTAAAAGCCAGCCCCAAAACGACGTCGTTTTAAGGGGCTATATAAGGCCTAAAATTCAAAAAAAAAATCATTTGAGCTGTGTGTTTAAAAAAAAATTTCCTGATTCTTCTTTTTTTCTCTGCAGGGGTTTCCTTCTTCGGTACCGCTCTGGTCGTATTGTGTTTGTAAGTCTATGTTTTCAGATCTGTTTTCTTTTGTTTCAATCTCTATGCTTTTTTCTTTTTCTGTTTTTTTTATTGATTAAAAGAGGAACCCCCGTTACAAAGAAAGTAATCGGCTTTTTATAGCCTTGTTTTTACAACTTGGACTCGGTTATGTCCTTTATTGTTTAATGTTTACAGGCGAATGGCGCAAGTGGCTGGCGGTGGAGATGCTGTTCTGACAATGGCGGTGGATGGGACACTAACGGACAGGGGCAGCACACCTAGGGGCTAGGTTTTTTTTTCTGAAAAATGTTTTTAAGTTTTTGGGCATGTATGCGGGCTAGGGTTAAGCTTGTTTATGGGTTTGGTGGGTTGGGGTAATTTGGGTTAAAAAATGGGCCGATTGGGTTTTAATTTTGGGTCTGGGTAGGTTGTATTAGGCTTGGGTTAGAATGGGCTTGTAAGCCCGGGCAAAATTGGGTTTGTACAGAAGCAATAAATGATGAGATGGATTCAATAATGGGAAATCAAACTTGGATCTTAGGTGATCTTCCACCGGGTTCCAAACCAATAGGTTGTAAATGGATCTTCAAAAATAAAATGAAGGTCGATGGAACCATTGATAAGTTTAAAGCAAGGTTGGTAGCCAAAAGTTTTACACAAAAACAAGGTATTAATTACTTTGATACCTATGCTCTAGTAGCAAGAATTGCTACAATTAGACTCTTAATATCACTTACCTCTATATATAATTTGGTTATTCACCAAATGGATGTTAAAATTGCATTTTTAAATGGTGAATTGGAAGAGGAAGTGTATATGGAACAACCAGAAGGATTTGTTGTTCCAGGACAATAGCATAATGTAACACCCTTAACCCATAACCATCACCGGTTTAGGGTTAAAGGCATTACCGAACAATTCAGATCTTTTACGGATATTTCATAATATTTCTCAATCGAATCAAATCAAAGTGTCCCTGGAATAGGTCAACGAGACCTTAATCTTACTTTAGAATAGGGCCGGGACTAAATCAAACACATATGAAAATTCTTGAAAATTTAAAAATTTTCTTAAGTTACAGAGGTCACACGCCGTGTGCCTCCTACGGCCTCAGACATGCCTGTGTGTCTAAGCCGTGTCAAAACAAGGCATACATACTGACTTGTCCCCACGGCCTGAGACACGCTCGTGCGTCTCACTCGTGGTCAACACTGACTTGCACCACACGGCCAGTCACACACTCGTGTGTCCAGCCCGTGGTCGAGCCTGACTTGTTTTGAATTCCAACTTCAAAGGACACGGTCGAGCCATATGCCCGTTTGCTCAACCGTGTGGGCAAATATAGGCTATTTTCAAGGCCAAAATGCCACCCACACTTTAGGTCACTCATACAAGTACAATTAAGCATCAACCTATACACATTTGGTAGCCTAAAACACATCAAATTGTGCAACATTTCTACTCAATTATGAACTTAGCAATCACACCTACTTATAAGGCATTTGGTTCAATTTAATCACATACATTTCAAGACCAAATTCATCACAACTTACCATCATTAATATGCTAGTTATTCATCAATAAACTTACCATTTATATGACAAATTCAATTTCTATCATACCATACCAAAACTAGCATCATAAGACATAACTAATCATTCATAACTCAAGCATATATTTAGCCATATCACATGGCCATTTACACATATAAAACATAACCCAAACTAACTAGCTTATACATGCCATACTTAGTATATAAACTTTCAAAAGGTACCAAAATAAGATTGAGTAGTGTGATGACGATCCTCGACGGTCCTCGAGCCTTCAGTAGCTTTGGCGATCTATAAAACAGAGCAAACACACACAAAGTAAGCTTTCAAAAGCTTAGTAAGCCATATACAAATAAACTTAACAATAAATACACATAGCCACATAGACACAATGACATTGATATATCTCATTTGCATATTCATAATATCATCCTTGGCTCATTAACTAGCCATTACTTCCCACATATCATAACTCATAATATCACTTTACTTATAGCTCATTCAAGCATGAATCATATATTATCTCATCAAATCAATTCACATATCTCATATAGGTAAGTTCATATACATACTTTCCTTTCATACACTTGTTTAGTGTATAGTTCAAACATACCTGATTCATTTATACATAGCCCGTTAAACCGTTCGAAATTTAATAGGATACTCAGAGTGCTCGGAATAGTCATACAATGCCAACATCCCAGACGAGGTCTTACATGTACTCAGATATCGATGCCACTATCCCAGACAGGGTCTTACACGAATCAATACGACGCCAATGTCCCAGACATGGTCTTACACGTAAATCTCATATCGATGCCAACGTCCCAGACGTGGTCTTACACGATATCGCAAATCAATGCCAACGTACCAGACGTGGTTTTACATGATATCACATATTGGACACTTATGTCATGACATACGTAATCCTATCTATTCCTAGGTTCGTACGAGACTTCTCGGACATTTATACTTTGTCAATAATCCCTCAGATTTCATATATGTATCATCTCAAGCATTATTCATTGCAAACTAAATTTCATGAATACATATAATACTCAATTCAAATGTATTTATTTGTATATTGACTTACCTCAAATTTTGTTTAACGAAACGGACTCGGCTACTCAATTACTTTTGATTTTCCTTGATCTAAGTCTGTTTTCTTCGGTTCTTGATCTTGATCAAGCTTTAAAAATGGCCAAATGCCCTAGCTAATTTTCTTTCTCCTTTTTCTTTGAACATTCGTTCATAAGGCAAAAAGATGAACATGGCTTTTCTTTTTGTTTTGTTTAATTATAACATATATTATTATTTTCATTTACTAAATTAACCTTTTACTAAACATATAAACATATAAACATTAAGGGCATACTTGTTCTTTGCCATCCACTAACTAATAAAGTGGCTAAATTTCATCTTAAGGCATTTCCATTTATAAAGACACATCAATTCGGCCATTATTCAGATAGAAGGCTACTTTTACATTTTTCGCGATCTAGTCCTTTGCTCAAATTAGGCACACAAACAGACAAATTAATTCACAGAAATTTCATAAATGTTAAATCACTTATCATAGGCACGAAAAATAATATTAAAATATTTTTCTAACTTGGATTTGTGGTCCGAAACCACTATTCCGACTAAGGTCTAAACCGAACTATTACACATAAGGTATGTAAGCTTGTTAAATCTTTATATGGACTTAAACAAGAACCAAAACAATGGCACCAAAAGTTTGAAAATGTTGTTTTAGCTAATGGCTATAAAAGAAATGAATCCGATAAGTGCATATATAGCAAATTTGAAAATGGAAAAGGTGTCATAATTTGCTTATATGTAGATGATATGTTCATTTTTTACACGGATTTGGAACAAATAGAAAACACAAAGAAATTCTTGTCAAACAACTTTGTTATGAAGGATATGGATGTAGCAGATGTTATTCTTGGGATTAAAATAACTCGAGATGAAAGCACTATAGCTTTATCATAATCACATTACATTGAAAAAGTGCTTAAAAAGTTTGATCTTTTCAATTGTATACCAACATCTACACCCATGGATCCTCAAATAAAATTAGTATCTAATCTGGTAAGAAAATTGATCAATTAAAATATGCAAGTCTAATTGGTTGTCTTATGTACATAATGACTTGTACAAGACCAGATATTGCATATGTTGTTGGGAAATGGAGTAGGTACACAAGTAATCCAAGTTGTTTGCATTGACAAGCTTCGAATAGAGTACTTAGGTACTTAAAGAAAACTATTAACTAGGTATTGTGTTATAATGGATATCCTCCAGTTTTAGAAGGGTATTCGGATGCTAGTTGGATTACAAGTTTGAAAGATCATGCATCTACTAGTGGATGGATCTTCATTCTTGGTGGGGGAGCCATTTCTTGGGGTTCCAAGAAACAAACATGTATTACTTATTCCACCATGGCAGCAGAATTTATTGAATTAGCAGCTGCATCTAAAGAAGTAGAATGGTTAAGAAATTTGCTTTATGATGTACCTTTATGGCCTAAGCCAATTTCACCTATTTCTATCCGTTGTGATAGTGAGGCTACTCTAGCAAAGGCATATAGCCAATTATATAATGGAAAGTCTAGACACATTGGATTAAGACATAGTTATGTCCGACAATTAATCTCTAATGGAGTGATCACTATTAATTATGTGAGGTCAAGTAAAAATTTGGCGGATCCTTTGACAAAAAGTCCTGCTAGAGATGCAATAAAAAGGACCTCAAAAGGGATGTGACTCAAGCCCATTAATTAGAGTCATCTATGATGGAAACTCGACTCAACGCTTAGTATAACGTCAAGTTTTGAGTTCAATGAGACAAAGTACATCATTAGTATGTGACTGTTAGCACTATAAATAAATCCATCCTAAGATTAAAGTGCTAGGTACCCGTAATGATAAGGGAAGGATGAGTAATGTACTCTTAATGGACCCATAACATAAATATGTTAGAGTGTTATAATTACGAGAACACTCTTGATGGGATCTACCTATGTGAGTGGAAATGTGGCCGCTTCTAGGAATGTAAGGGCTTGGCTCTGACAGCACTCATGAAAAGAGGACACAGACACATGGCCATAATAGTGTCCCTAGATACTATGCATTGATCGATGTTGAAATCATTATGTGAGACGCGTTCAGTTAATCAAATGAAATAGTTGGTTCAAAGCTTAGTCTACCATGCAATTTCGATTAACTTTAACATGTTTTCACTAAGTGAAGGTTCAATCGTAAGATACCTTCATTTATGCAAATTGATTTCCAAGAATATCAAAATCTAAAATATTTTGAAAATGGGGGGAGATTGTTGGAACAATTTCAAATATTTATAGTGTTCCAATAACTATAAATGAATGGGTATAATTAATCAAAAGATTATATTATTTGATTTTTGAAAAGAATTATAACTATTTAAATAATATTATTTGAATAGTTATAATTAAATGAATAATTATGTGTTTATTTTAAAGACATTATTATTTAGAAAGACACCTATTGATGAAAGATGTCTCTATGAAGAGACATGAAAATTCTTATAAATAGGAATGAGATTTCATTTAGAAATATAGCAACAAATTCTAATATTCTTTCTTTCCTTCCTTCATTTTCTAATATTATTAGATTATTCTATAAAGTATTGCTGCAGAAATCCTTTGTAGAAATTGAGTTTCTTGTCATACATTGCTCAGTGTGTAGTGGGCTATTCTCCTCAGTACAAAACGCAAATAGTCATTGGCTTCATTGTATCCTCGAGGTTAATTTGCTTGGAACTCGGTTGCATACCAAAGATAGGTGGGGGCGAATACAACCTTAAATATAGTGGTTTGATACACGCCTTGGAGCCTTGTCCTATTTCTTCTTCTGTTCGAGTTTTGTTCGTGTGTTTGAGATTTTCCTCACCGGAGATTTGTACTAACAAAAAGTAGAAAAGCAAGACACATGGTACATAGCCAATAAAATTTTTAGACTCTACAAACATAATCAAGGGCTTGACAAGTGCAAGTATAGTAAAATATTTTTAAAAAATGAATACTTTAAAAAAAACATATGTCAAATTTTCAAGGTTACTTGTGAAAAAAAAAGCACAATATTAATGTACCAAATACTAACCCATTCAAAATATCAATTAAGGACACTTGGCAATTTCTTAAATTTGCATGTGAAGTTAAAAAATCAAATAATAACTCATTAATAATAGTTAGACTCCACAAACAAATTAAAAGTATGACAAATATCATATTTATGTATATCATTAATTCTTTTTACTGCAATCTATAATACTATCTTAAAATCTTCATTGATGGTATATCAACCAAACAAAATATAAAGCTTGTCATCTCTCTCTATGTTTTTCTCCTTTTATTTGTTTTCCTCCTTCATTCTATTTTCCAACACAAAAACAAGCCTCTACGGGAAAGAGATAAGAAATAGGACAATACAAATTTGACTAATCAAATACATAAAAAAAAATCAAACATTTGAAGGGTAAAAACAAGTAGGAGCGGTAAATAAATATAAATGCCCATTTGAAGCAAGAGAAGTCGACAAATGGCCACAACACAACAACATCACTTTGCCGAACAAGTTTTGGAGAGGAATAAGTTGAAAGATGAACCCAGTACGATAAGCGTGGAAAAGAGAGAAAGATATCAAAACCCACCTTTTTTTTTTCTATAAAAATACAGCTTAGGGAATTATTTCCGTCTTATAACTTTATTGTATTTTAAGGTTAATCTCCATTCTATTTTTAGCGTATCTATTATAATTTGATTAATTTTAATTTTAAGGCTAAATTTTCTATCAATTTCATTAAGCAACATCATATATATATTGATATCTTTATTCAATTATATCTTTTCTTTTTGCATACTTCAATAAGATGAAAAGAAGAACTCCGTTCATCGCCGTAAATGTGACTTGGATTCGAGTCACATTAATCACGTTAAATTTTAGGCTTTACCTTATTATAAGGATTAAAATACTAAAAATATAAAATCATAATAAAATGGTTAAATGTGCCGCAAACACATAATACAGAAATCATTAATAAAATTTTATCTATTTTAAGCCATCCATAAAAATACCTTTAGAAATATGAGGTACGGTATGTCGGATTAGAATAGAAATTTTAATTCAGTAATTGATTTTAGAAAATAATTTTTAACTAATCCAAATTCAAATAATACTGTGACGTTGGCAGGTGAAAGTACTCTGACTCAAATATCAAAATGGCTAAAATTCGAGAAGAAGATGGTAGCTTTTTTAAAATATTGGTACATTTGCTGTCATTTTCTATAAAGAACCAAATTTTAGAGGGAATCCCCAGATTTGTTAATGATTTCCTGACAATTTTTTTTTTCTGGGTGGAATCGTATTCTTTGTTTTTTGTTTTTTGAAGAATTTGAATTGGATATATAAAAATATAATACATTGGTACTAATACTACATGTGTAATGTGTATTTCTGCACATGAAATTCTCATCTCTGTTTTTTCCTTTCTAGGGACAAGAATTAATGGTAGGAAATTGATGAGATCTTAGTGGTTGGATCTGACAAAATAATTGTTAAAGTTCAAGTTGGGATTTTACTTGCTTTATTTTTTGATTAGAATGTTTGAAGGTTAAGGACAAAAGAACCCTAGTTGTTTAGCTTCAGAAGCTTACCTATAACTCTAATTCAAACTTTTTACCCTTAATATTTTAGGCGAGGATCAGTACTAGGTTTCATCTTTATATCTAAGGTTAATAAGGTTAAAAACAAAAATCAAGATTTGAGAACCAATACTTTAATCAAGCTTATTTAAAAGGATTAATATGTTAGCATACTAAATTTTAAGTCTATACGTTCAACATGCAACATTACGACTACTTTCCAACCAGCTTTGAATGAAGTGTATCCATGTCAGGTCAGGGATACCTAAACAATTTAAAGCCCTTTTTTTTATATAAAAGAAAAAGACAAGATTAAGCCATGAGATTACTCCTTATTCCTTAATTAATAAGATCTATGATGCCTTGTAATATCATAATAAGCCTTGCTTAGTGGACAAATTAGTTCTATTGCACTTAATTATTAATACTCACATTTAATCTCCCTTTCATTCACTTGGGCAGGATAAGTAGCCAAAAAAATTCATTTTCAAGTTACCCTTTTCCATACATCATCATTATTTTATGTTAATCATGGACAAAAAGGAGTGTTTGGGTGTATATGTGACAATGTGAAATGGCTGTGTTTTAAACGTATGGTTAGAGAAAGGACAGCGGAATCAATGGGGAATTGATAGGCAATCACACAAGAAGGTGCATATATTTTAAAGGGGATTGGAAACCAAACTTTTCATACTAATTGTTGGGATTAAAAAAACAATAAAGTAGTAATAAACATAAACAGTCTTAAGATTGGGAGATTGTTATTTGGGATTTGTTTCTTTTTTTCTTCTCTTCCGCAAACAGTTTTGAAGCTGTTTTGGTCAAAATCCCATCTCTTAAGTATTCACACAGTATGGTTTTGTCGGGTGGAAAATCCCTGTTTTGCATCTTGCGTCACTTTCCATGTTTTTTACACTGCAAGCAAACTGAAGCGAAGCAAAGCAAAGCACATAAAAGAAAAAGCCCATTTAACCACTAATAGTTGATCCTAAAAACAACAGCAAAACATTGGAGTAAAAACTGAGAAAGAAACAAACGATTATCAAGAAAAAAGTGGGTGGTTAATTAGTGGGAAACAATGAATTGAAAAGCCAGATAAATAGTGGGAAGATAGTAAAAGAAGAGAGAGTCTTTGGGGGGCGGGGTGGGGCTGTGTTTATTAAGTTTTTCATAAAGCTTAGAAATTTGCAAATGTCACAAGATTTGGAAGAGGTAAAGACGATAGAGCAATGGAAATGGTCCGAAATGCAAGGCCTTGAACTTGTGTCTGCTTCACATTCTGACCCTTTTAAAACCAATCCTTCCACCCCAACTCTAACTCCTACGCACTTAACAGACAAAACTCAACAGCAAAGTCCAGCTGAAGCTCAGGGAAGTGCAGGAGGGGAGAGAAGAGAAATGGAAACTTCAGCGGCTTCTTCTTCATCTGAGACGAAAAAAGAAGGGAGTAATAATGGTAGTGGGGAGAAGCCAGGGGATGTTCCTTCAGTTGGTTTTGGTGAACTGTTTAGATTTGCTGATGGTTTGGATTATGTGTTGATGGGAATTGGGTCACTTGGAGCTCTCGTACACGGCTGTTCTTTGCCTATATTCCTTCGTTTCTTTGCCGATCTTGTCAATTCTTTTGGTTCTAATGCTAATAACATGGACAAGATGATGCAAGAAGTTTTAAAGGTTAATACTTTTTTAAAAAAAACCAAATTTCCATTTTTCTTTTGTTAAGCTAAAGGATTTTCACTAAAAGAAGTATTCAACTTTTTCTTTTTCCTGATTTGTAGTATGCATTTTACTTCCTTGTGGTGGGTGCTGCAATTTGGGCATCTTCGTGGGCAGGTTAGTTAAACCATAGACAAGACAAACTTTCTTCTTCTTCTTGTTTTAGTTCAATTTTCTGGGTAGTTTTGTTGAGGTAATAATGGTTGAGAGAAGAGCTTGAAAATTATGTGCAGAAATATCGTGTTGGATGTGGACTGGAGAGAGGCAAACCACAAAGATGAGGATCAAGTACTTAGAAGCAGCTCTGGACCAGGATATTCAATATTTTGACACTGAAGTTAGAACTTCTGATGTTGTGTTTGCCATCAACACTGATGCAGTGATGGTCCAGGATGCCATTAGCGAGAAGGTAATAAACTGAAATATAGTCTTCAATATACTTCCTTTTCTTCCCTTTTGGTTTCAAATTAAACTTTCTTTTTTCTTTTTTTGGTTTGTTTTGTGCAGTTGGGCAATTTCATTCACTACATGGCAACCTTTGTGTCTGGTTTTGTGGTGGGTTTTACAGCAGTATGGCAATTGGCTTTGGTCACACTCGCAGTGGTTCCTCTCATTGCTGTGATTGGAGCAATCCATACCACCACATTGGCCAAGCTCTCTGCAAAAAGCCAAGAAGCTTTATCACAAGGAGGGAATATTGTGGAACAGGTAAAAAGGGTGTGAAATTTTGAGTTTCAATCTATGGGACAAAGATATAGAAACCATTTTATTTCCAGATATTCCTCTGTTTTCTCATCTGGGTACTTGCTAAAGATGAGCTAAATTGCAGACAGTGGTCCAAATTCGAGTTGTGTTGGCTTTTGTTGGTGAATCAAGAGCATTACAAGCCTACTCCTCGGCATTAAAGGTTGCGCAAAAGATTGGTTACAAAACTGGATTTGCAAAGGGAATGGGATTAGGGGCAACTTACTTTGTCGTCTTTTGTTGTTATGCTCTTCTTCTTTGGTACGGAGGTTATCTGGTTAGGCATCATTACACCAATGGAGGACTTGCCATTGCCACCATGTTTGCTGTTATGATTGGTGGATTGTGAGTACTCTGTATTCTCCATTTCATTGCTGTAGTTAAGTATTTTGTTTGCTAAAAAATATCTCTTTAAATTATCAGGGGTTTGGGGCAATCTGCACCAAGCATGTCCGCATTTGTGAAGGCCAAAGTTGCAGCAGCGAAAATCTTCCGTATAATTGATAACAAACCCGGGATCGATAGGAATAGTGAGTCAGGTTTGGAGTTGGAGTCTGTTACTGGTCTAGTTGAACTGAAAAATGTGGATTTTGCATATCCATCAAGGCCAGATGTAAGGATCCTTAACAAATTCTCCCTAACTGTTCCTGCCGGCAAAACCATAGCTTTGGTAGGAAGCAGTGGTTCGGGTAAAAGTACCATTGTCTCCCTTATTGAGAGATTCTACGATCCCTCCTCAGGTAATCTATAATGTTAAAATTTCAACTTCTATAACCAACAACATTCAATATTATCTCACTTGAAGTAAATGTTACTATTAATGTTTTTATGCCTGCTGAAAGTTATTTCTGCTGTTAGAGTTCATTTATTTTATGCGGGTATGTATTTTATGGAGATTTGTTTGTAGGGTGTGAAATCTCAATTATTAATGTACTTGTGCAGGAGAAGTGCTGTTAGATGGGCACGAAATAAAGACATTAAAGCTCAGATGGTTGAGGCAACAAATAGGACTTGTGAGCCAAGAGCCTGCTCTCTTTGCCACCACCATTAAAGAAAATATTCTTTTGGGTAGACCTGATGCTAACCAAATCGAGATCGAAGAAGCTGCCAGAGTGGCCAATGCACATTCATTCATAGTAAAGCTTCCTGATGGCTTTGACACTCAGGTTAGCTAATCTCAGATGGTTCATTTTTAAGTCGGTTTTAATAATTGCATACTTCACCACAAGTATCTACCATCTGCAACACTTGTCATAACATTAAACGGTTGGCAATTTCTGGCCTGATATCCTTCTTAAACACACAAAACTATAAGATTATAAGGTGAAATGAATGTTATGACTGTTGTTGCCATAAATGCTGAACCATAATTGTATAATTATATACCGGTTGGGGTGTTGACTTTATGGCAGTTGGAGAAGGTGAGGGAATGAGTAAAGTAGGCACTAAGGAAGGTGAAATATAATCATGGATCTTGACCATAGGGTATCTTATTTCGTTTGATTTTTAATGCCTTATAGTTGTTTCACTTGGTTAACAAAGAGAACCTAACAAGTTTTTAGTTTATACAATATTATAAAGTCAAATCAGGGAAGTCTTTGAATATGCATGCATTTATCAGAAGGTAACATGGTTCAGTCAGCAATGCATGTGCAGGAATAAGACCAAATTACATAGAAGGGAGATGACCAATCAGAGAGAAAAGAAAATGGGATATAGGACAATAAAATATACAAGGAAGACTTCATAAATAAATAATTTATGAACCTTTTATGATTGGTTTAAAATTACAAATTATTGCAAAAAAAAAAAATGGAACTTTTTAGAGGAAAAATAGAAGACATGGAATTAAATGAGGAAATTTTTTCCCTCCAATCATTTTAATTAACATAAAATAATTGTGACTCTATGATTTGTTTAAGTTTATGCGCATGCGCATGGGTAATTTTTTTCAATGCTTTCAATTCTCTTAATATTCTAACTTGTGATAAAAAGAAAAATAAAGTAAAAACATAGGAAAAATTCTACATGAAAGCATAAACCAATTGGTGTTAATAATTTGGAAATGGCAGGTTGGGGAGAGAGGACTTCAACTCTCAGGTGGGCAGAAGCAGAGAATTGCTATAGCTAGGGCAATGTTGAAAAACCCGGCAATCTTACTCTTGGATGAAGCAACTAGTGCTCTAGATTCCGAGTCAGAAAAGTTGGTTCAAGAGGCTCTTGATCGTTTCATGATTGGGAGGACAACTCTTGTAATTGCCCATCGCCTTTCCACTATTCGCAAGGCTGATCTTGTAGCTGTGCTCCAGCAGGGAAGTGTTTCTGAAATTGGAACACATGATGAACTCATTGCCAAAGGAGAAAATGGTGCCTATGCCAAGCTCATCCGAATGCAAGAAATGGCACATGAAACTGCCCTTAACAATGCTCGAAAAAGTAGTGCAAGGTATCTTCCACAATTCTGCATGTGTTTGTATATCTGGAAAAGCTATTTACATTTTTAAACCTAAAGAGCTACATTTTAATTTGAGATCTGTTCTAATGGTTCATCTGCAGGCCTTCTAGTGCCAGGAACTCAGTAAGCTCTCCAATTATAGCCCGGAATTCATCATATGGCCGATCACCATATTCACGAAGGCTTTCTGACTTCTCTACTTCTGATTTTAGTCTTTCCCTTGAGGCCTCACACCCTAATTACCGAATGGAAAAGCTTGCTTTCAAGGAGCAAGCTAGTTCCTTTTGGCGCCTTGCCAAAATGAATTCTCCTGAATGGGTTTATGCTTTAGTTGGTTCTATAGGCTCTGTTGTCTGCGGATCCCTCAGTGCTTTCTTTGCATATGTGCTAAGTGCTGTTCTCAGTGTCTACTACAACCCGGACCACGGTTACATGAGAAGAGAAATTGGGAAATACTGCTATTTATTAATTGGGCTTTCTTCCGCTGCTCTTCTCTTTAACACACTGCAGCATTCCTTTTGGGATATCGTGGGAGAAAACCTCACAAAACGTGTGAGAGAGAAGATGCTGACAGCTGTGCTGAAAAACGAAATGGCATGGTTTGATCAAGAGGAAAATGAGAGTGCTAGGATTTCTGCAAGGCTGGCTCTTGATGCCAACAATGTCAGATCAGCTATAGGAGATCGCATTTCAGTGATTGTGCAGAACACGGCTCTCATGTTAGTTGCCTGCACTGCCGGCTTTGTTTTGCAGTGGCGCCTTGCCCTTGTCCTAATTGCAGTCTTCCCTGTGGTTGTAGCAGCAACTGTTTTGCAGGTTTGTTTCTAAAATTAATATGCTTGCTGATCAATGACCAATTAAAATTAATCTGATAATACCTTGCAAAAAAAGGGTTATAAGTTATGTCAAAATCAAAAAGGGTTATAAGTTATGTCGAAACCATTGTTGGCAAGTGATAGTTTTATGGTTGTTCGAATTGTATGCTAAAACTAATTTCTATCTGCTTGTTGGGCTAAATATGATCCACAACTACACAATTTCAGATGATATCAAGTTATTAATTATATTTGTTGGATTTTCAACAGAAAATGTTTATGAAAGGTTTCTCAGGAGATTTAGAAGCTGCTCATGCCAAGGCTACGCAACTAGCTGGGGAGGCTATTGCCAATGTAAGAACTGTTGCTGCCTTCAATTCAGAGAACAAAATTGTTGGCCTATTCTCTTCAAGCCTTCAAACTCCATTGAGGCGCTGCTTCTGGAAGGGTCAAATTGCGGGAAGTGGATTTGGTGTAGCTCAGTTTTCACTATATGCTTCTTATGCCCTTGGTCTTTGGTATGCTTCCTGGCTTGTGAAGCATGGGATCTCTGATTTTTCAAAGACAATCCGAGTCTTTATGGTTCTCATGGTTTCCGCCAATGGTGCAGCTGAAACATTGACCCTGGCTCCTGACTTCATCAAGGGAGGTCGAGCAATGCGGTCGGTCTTTGATCTTCTTGACCGTAAAACTGAGATAGAGCCTGATGACCCTGATGCCACACAAGTTCCAGACCGCATTCGGGGAGAAGTTGAACTAAAGCATATTGACTTTTCTTATCCCTCGCGTCCTGATGTCCCAATATTCCGTGACCTTAATCTTCGTGCCCGAGCTGGAAAAACTCTTGCCCTTGTCGGTCCGAGTGGATGTGGTAAGAGCTCGGTCATTGCACTTATTCAGAGATTCTATGAGCCCTCATCTGGCCGTGTTATGATTGATGGAAAGGACATCCGGAAGTACAACCTCAAATCCTTGAGAAAACACATAGCAATTGTTCCGCAAGAGCCATGCCTCTTTGCTTCCACCATTTATGAAAACATTGCCTATGGACATGAGTCAGCTACTGAGGCTGAAATCATTGAGGCAGCTACCCTAGCCAATGCCCACAAGTTCATATCTTCACTGCCCGAAGGTTACAAAACGTTTGTCGGGGAGAGAGGAGTTCAACTTTCCGGAGGCCAAAAACAAAGAATTGCCATTGCAAGGGCTCTTGTGAGGAAGGCAGAGCTTATGCTGCTTGATGAGGCAACGAGTGCCCTTGATGCTGAGTCTGAGAGATCGGTCCAAGAGGCTCTAGACCGTGCCTGCTCTGGGAAAACTACAATAGTGGTTGCTCATAGGTTGTCGACAATTCGGAATGCTCATGTCATTGCAGTGATAGATGATGGGAAAGTTGCAGAGCAAGGATCCCATTCATATTTACTTAAAAATTATCCTGATGGGTGTTATGCCCGCATGATACAATTACAAAGGTTTACACATAGCCAAGTTGTTGGAATGACATCCGGCTCAAGTTCTTCAGCTAAACCAAAAGATGACAATGAGAGAGAAGCCTAGTGAACTTCTAGAATTATAGTAGAAAAGGAGTATATCCCATATACCCCTAACATTTTTTTTGGCTGTTTATTCTGGATTTAATGTTTTAATATAATATAATATATGTGCATTATCTTTCTTTTTCTTTTTTGTGTTTTTAACCTTACATGTTGAATCTACATGAATATTTCCAAGGAAATGATAATGAAAGTTATAGTTACTTGATCCAATTGTAATTGTTGGAATTAGTGTTGCTTCTTTAAGATGATGGAATTCATGGCAATTAGGGAATTCATCCTATCCTGGTTCTTAACTGTGTTATGTAAAAATTATTATTTGAAGATATTATGGGGAATATTATTGAGAGACCCAAATGTGGAACAAAAATAATGGAGTGTGAAGCTCACATGGTGGTTTATACATGTGCAATGAATCCATTTTTAAGGAAGAGATAGCAACTTAAAGAGAAGCAAAAGTGAAAAGGAAGAAATTGACAAAGACCCAAAAGGGGGAATGGATATGATAGGATTGTGAAAGCCATGCTTCAGCCTAAGTAAGTGGACAAGCGTGAGAGGGTAAAAAAGAAAGGGAAAATGACACAGAGATGATGGTGTCTTCATCTCTCATGTGATACTATGAGAGCATTGTGGAGCCCTCAACCTAATCTCTTCTGTTTGCTAAAGAAAACATACAAGGATGTTAGTGGCCAATGGCCACAGATCCACCGATGGGGCCTTTTGCTGTGGAATGTGGCTTTTTGACGAAGGATTGAGGTTTTCAAGTGCTGAGCCTGCCTGACTGCTTTGTCTAACTTTTGGGAAATTTGGGGGTATATTGGAAGATGACAAGACTGCAAAGCAAAGTACTGAATTGCAACTCTTCTTGCTTTGTCTACTTTGGAAATGGTAATGACTAAAAACAAGAAAAAGAGACACGGTTTATCTCAAACATATTCATATGTTTAAAGCACTACTCAACTACTCTATGGTAGGTTAGGATGATTACAAACAGGAGACGCCAAATGAGTCAGTTAGGCCTCAACCATGGACTCAACAGAGACCCTTCAACCTCACTAATTACTTCATATGAAAACAAATTTTTGCTAAGGTTAGGCCTAATAGAAGAGGCGGGGCTTTGATGTCTGGTCTTATTTGGAGGCAAGCCCATGATTTAAAAGTGCTATACTTCCTACACTGGAGGGCAAACGACAGAATTCAGATAATGCTCCACTAGGAAGGAAAGAGGGCTTGAAGCTTCCACGTTTCATTTCCATCCAACAAATGTACTTGAAGACAAGATTTGGCAGCCCAACATGTGAAAAATATTAACCATCCGGTATCCACCATCATATACCGGCAGCATGAGGGTATGGAGGCAACTCAAGCCAACGGACTTTTATGCACCAACCAAAACCTTCAAGACTGTAGACAAACCAACAGACAGGCTCTAATGTGCATGTTGTTCTCGTTATCTTTCAAAGAAATGGAGCTTGTTAATTGTTCAATTTCTAAATTTAACCGCTTGAAACATTAAATATATAAAATATTCTAATAGCTACAAATTAAAAACTAAACTTTTAGTTAAATCAAGAGTTAAAGATTATTCATAGCGATCAATTATATCTCTTAAATACGAAGAGTTATATCACTTGATTTTTAACAAAAAAATTAATGTTAAAAATACAAAGTCGGTTGATAAACCATAAAAGTAACATATTTTAATATCACATTTAGCATACTTTTGGATGATTTATTCCTTGAATTGTGTAAAAAGGTGCTCTTAATCCTTTCTTTTCATGTTTTATACTCAGGAAAGCACCTAGGGATGAAAAGAGCGAGAAGCGAGCCTAAAAGCGGACCAAATTGGGCCCAAGAAGAAATCGACACGGCACGGGCCCCAAGACCACACGGCCCGTGCCTCCTAATTTACTCTAATATGTCACGGACCCGAAACACAGGCGTGTCTCTTTTGAGACTCGACCACTACACTGAAATCGATTCACAGGCGTGTGCCATGGCCGTGTCCCTGTCGTGGCAAAGAGCAATTTCATTCGGAATAGGATACTTAGAGGCAAAGAAACACATTCCAAAGCCTATTCAAACACCCTAGTAGGAATTCTACTTGAATTAGAATATGTTGGGGCCAAGTAAAGCATATCAAAGTCTATATAAACACCCTAGGGGGCAACTTAAGCGGGGAGTTCGGCAGAAACCTTCTGCCAGGGCTTTTGGGTTCAGCTAGGCCAAAGAGCCGAGCCAGAAACGTTAGATTTGTGGGAATCACTCGAAGATAGTCAGTTGATTCATCTCAAGAAGCCGGAATTATACTCAAGATGGCGGATCTCTCCTTCAATTCCTTCAGGGAGTTTTAGGGATTTCTTATGTTTTGTTTTATCTTTTCTTCTGAGATGTTTTCTTTTATTGTTATGAACTAAACCCTTCAGATACCTGAAGGGGATGAAACTTAAGATGGACCTTGTTATTGTTTTCTGAACTATATAATAAATATTTGATTTGTTCTTAATTATGTGTGTTTAATTCTTATGTTAATATTTTCGGGATATTAATTCAAGTTGAATGTGCTTAGGTGGTGGAGCAAAAGTCCCTGCTTAAGAGTAGATCTAGCATAATTAAGCGGAGTTGATCGCGCGCCTAGAGATAGGGTGGCGAGATTTTTCCGGATTAGGGTGAAACCTAATATGGAGTCTATAGATCGAGTTAATGCGATTCTAGGGGTTTTAATTAGAAAGAGATTTCAATTAATCAACCTAAACGTTATTCGCCTCGAGAGAGGGTTTAATATAAATTAGGGAATCTTATGAATCAAGTCAAGTGAATAAATCGTTTGGTTCAACGTTAGATAACAAGTGAAGTCTAGGTGGATTCTTCCTAAGGGTATCGTCTTAATCAACTGAGTTTTCCCAACAATATTTCCCCAATTCATTCTTTTTATCTTTGCGTCTTTAGCTTAGTAGTTAGTTAATTTAGATTAAACAACCAATCACTTAATATTTAGGCTAAATAATAGAAAGAATGTTAGTATTAGTACTTTTAGTTCCTTTGGGTTCGACAATCCGGTTTTGCCTAAACTATACTACTGTTCGATAGGTGCACTTGCCTTAAGTTGTTGTCAGAGTTAGTTTCCAGGTTCGATCATTTTCTTTATAAATTTTAAAACTCGACAAAACAACGATCAAGTTTTTGGCGCTGTTGCCGGGGAACTAAAATATTAAGAAAGCTTAATTTTTATTACTTTAGCCTTTTTTATATTATTGCAATTTATTTTCATTATTTATTTTATTTTTTTTACTTTGCTAATTTTTCTTCTATTTGCTTTTGGCAGATAATTTTATTTTATAGAGAAGATGGCACTGAATAATTATCAGTGGCAAGTCATGAGGACAATTCCTACTAAAGCAGCTAGTGTCTTCAACCTCGACGTAGTCACTAAGTTATCTAATCAGTTAGAGATGATGAATAAAAAGATTGATGGTTTGTATAGTCTCTCACAGGTATACCCAAAAATACAATATGATTCGAATTTAGGAGGCGTGGCGAATCCTGAGTATCCATCCTACGGATATGGCATGGAAAACGAGCAAGCTCACTATATGGGTAACTAGTCTAGACCTCAAAATAATTTTTATAGTGACACTTATAATGCAGGTTAGAGGTAACATTCCAATTTCTCGTGGGATGATCAAAATAGCCAAAGACAGGAACTTCCTTCAAATTTTCAACAACCGCCTCACCAACAGGAAGAGGAGTCAAGTCTTGAGGAGATGCTGACAAAATTCATAGCAGTTACACAAAATCCAGATTTTCAACAACCACCTCACCAATAGGAAGATGAGTCCAACCTTGAAGAGATGCTGGCAAAATTCATAGCAACCACAGAAAACCGTTTCCAAGACACTGAGACAACACTTAAAAACCAACAAACATCAATTGAAGGGATCAAGAACCAAGTTGGGGAACTTACTAAGTTAGTTGGGGAAATTACTAAGTCAATTGGACAACTTGCAAAGTTAATTTCCGAACGACCGCAAGGGTGTCTGCCAAGCAACACTAAAACTAACTCAAAAGAGCAAATTCAAGTCGTAACAGCTCATGACAGTGAAAGGTTAGTGGAATCTGACTCGAGGCAAGAACCTGTGGTAAGAGAAGGTAAGGTTGAGGTAAGTCAGGATTTACCAAACCCGGTAATTACAGAGTACCAAGCTCGTGTGCCATACCCCAATGCAATAAAGAAAGACCACACAAAGGAACAATTCGGTAAGTCTCCTGAACTTCCAAAGAAATTTCATATTAACTTGTTGTTTCTTGAAGCTCTTTCGCAAATACCAGATCCTAGACCTCGTGTCGATAAAGAAAAAATTCATGAGGAACGAAGGCTTTAGATCGATAAACTAGACGAATGGAAGACACACTTCAAGGAGAGACTAAAAACACTCGAAGCAAAAACAAGGCAAATCCACGACGAACTTAATGATGGGACAAACCAGCTTAAGATAGGAGATCAGGTACTCACAATCTTCCCAGATGGAACAGTCGAGGTAACTAATCCTAAATTCAGCACTTTTGAGGTAAACACTACTCGACTTAAACTTTATATCAAAAACTGAGTTGATCGCATGAGAAAGGATTTTCACCTCCTCAAACCACCATGACCATACAAATAACAGGTAAGTCTATCTCAAGACTTTAAACGAGTGCTTCTCGGGAGGCAACCCGAGCATTAAGCCTATTTTATTTTATTTTATTTTTATTTTCCCTTTTTAGCATTCAAATAAACTAAAAGTGCAGATTTCCAGACCACGGCCTTGCACGGCCGTGGCCGTGGCGTGTGGGCACCACAGGTAGGTAAAAGGGCATGACCGTAGACGTGTGGCAATTAGACAAAATTTTCCCCGAAACATGGGCCGCATCTCTATTTAAACCCCTTTCTTACTTTTTCTTTTCCAATTGTCTTTCTTCTTTCATTTTCCATTATTTACTTTTACTATTTTTTTATTTTATTTTTATCTTTATTTTTATTTTCTTTATTATTTTCTTCTTATTCTTCATGCTATTTATATTTAGCTTAGGATACAATAAAACCAAGCCGGCTACTTCGAGGATTCAAATTCAATCAGGTTTGAGGCACTCCCCCACGTTCACCTCAAATCTTATCCGGTTTCTTTTCATTGACTTCATCCAAAATTCAGGAAGTTTCACTTCTCTCCCAATCTTATGATTTTATGATTATTTTGATATTATCTATCTTTGTACATTGAGAGCAATGTACATCTTAAGTGTGGGGGGTTAACTATAGTATTATTTGAAAATCCTTGAATTATATCTAGTTCTTAAGCAATTTCCTCATATTATGAATTAGGATGAAATTTCTGATGATTTATGATTCTTATTGATATGTTTTTGAGTAAGTCATAGTTAATTGTGCATTGATGATTTAGACTTTAAAATACTAGAGAATCAAGCATGATAAGTATATTTTTCAGAATAAATTTTTTTTCTAGGTTGTCTACCTGAATTTGAACATTACTTTGAAGTTTGAAATTTACAGGGATTGATGTCAAAAACACCCATAATTTTTGTGAGATTTTGAGCCTTACAGAGCATACATTCTTTTTCGTGCTCACTTTTTGATTATGAGTGTGTCAACATTGAACTGTTATTCTAGAACTTGCCTCGATTATACATGTCAAGACCACATTTTTTATTTGATATACTGAGATGATAAAGGCACCTAGGTTTTAACCCACTCACTCCACTAAAAGTCTACCTTCACAATTAACCCTTAGTGAACCCTTTGATCCTAACAAACCTTTTTATTTGATTCACCCACTAAAATTAACCCAAAACCTCGCTTGTTTTGTTATCACCATTCCTTTGACTACCCTTCTATCGAGAATTGATTTGATTAGTTGCCTAATTACTTTAGTTCAATCAATAAAGTTCTTTCTTATATTATGTATTTACTTGATTTGTTCTTAAAAAAAATAAACACGAAGTATATTTATTATTAGTTCTATGTTCTAAGAGCTTATATGTTTAAATTCAACATCTTGAAGAAGAAGCTCGTATTATTTGTAACATCCTAAATTTTTGGGCCTATCGTTTAATGGGTGAATATGTGGAATGAGTTAATTTAAGTGTTAGGGGTCCAAATTGGGCTCGAGCTTAAGCGAGGCCTTGATTAAAATTATCTGTTCGGGCATTATATGGTTTAAAAGGTAGTATCTATGTTTAAAATACCAAAGTGGGCTTGTGGCCCAATCTTAGGAGGTGACGCACACACAAGGAGTAAGGGGCCCAAATTTAAGTTTCATGGGGCCCAATTCTTTTAATTTAAGTTAGCTAAATTTTGGGCATTAGGATTAGGTGGAGTGGATGGCAACAAGGCTAAAATTTAGGGGTTTTAATGTTTAAAATATGTGGATAATAAGCGAGATAAAGGCTATTATTTAGGAATTTATTTTATGTGGATAATAAGCGAGATAAAGGCTTAGATCTAGAGATTTTTATGATTAAAATATGTGGATAATATCTTTGATAAATGAGGAGGAGTTAGAGATAACTAAGTCTCTTTTAGATAAGCTAGTAGATTAAGATAAAGGAGAAAAGTTAGAATTTATCTACAAAGAGAGTGATGGCCAAGAATCCATCCTTGAGAGAGTAAAGAAACCACTACTACATGGCAAAGGGTTGCTGAATTTCCTATAAATAAGGGGGCTAGCTCCTTGTTTACGACATTAAATCCTCTCCCTTTTGTGTAAAATTTCTTAGCTTCTTTTCTCCAAATTTCTTTCTCAATTTCTCTAAAAGCGAAAACTCCATTATTCTCTTCTTTCTTCTAAAAGCCAAAAACTCCATTATTCTCTTCTTTCTCCTAAAAGCGAAAACTCCATTATTCTCTTCTTTCTTCTAAAAGTGAAAACTCCATTATTCTCTTCCTCTCTAAAAATTTGAAATCTCTATAGTTTTATTTTATTCATCCTATTTGAGAAATTGTTCTACACTTAGGCATTTAAATCCTCCATTGACATTGTCGAATTCTCTCTCTAGTACTAGCAGAATCTCTTAAGTTAAGGTAAGAGTAGATTTTGATTAGTTCTCATAATCTATTCTGATTTTGAAAAGGCAAAAGGCAAAAGCTAATAGTTTAATGGTTTATGATGGGCGACAAGTTGGGATTTGAAGGAAGCCTAGTCGACTAGATCTAAAGCGAAATTCATAAGTCTCCAATTTGGGATTTTTAAGGTAAGAAGATTTTCTAGATTTCTATTGGATTTCATCATTATATACAAGATTTTAACTTTATAAGGAGGATTAACGATTAAATATTATTATAGTAACTCTGATAAGGATTTATGATAGAATCAAATATGGATCAGGCAAAAGAAAGAATCCCTAAGTTTAAGAAACAAGCAGTATCTGCTGTTCGAGATTGGCCAATTGGTTGTGGACGGCTACGAACAACACCTTAGGCGGATAGCGGTTGTGTCGACTAAGGATAGCGTCGATATAGAAAGCCTCGTTTTATCGGTGTCGGTGTGTAGATTCTTGACACATAAGCTTTGTTATATTATATGTATGTTATAGGCTAAAAGCCGGAAAAGGTGTGTAGATTTCTATCACACTAGTTAATCTGAATTATATGTATGTTATAACGACCTCAAAAGTATGGATATTGAAAAATGAGTTATCGGGTCTCCATTTTTAGTAAGCGGACTCATAAAATATTTATTAAAAATATTTACGAAGTTAGTTGTGTGTTTAATAAGGTTTTATTTAGGTGAATTTGACTTAATTAGAAGTATTTGAGAAAAGGATTAAATTGAAAAAGGTGCAAAAGTTTAATTATAGATTAAAAGAAAGTATAAAGGACTAAAAAGGCAATTATGCCATTTTAAATGTTGAGGAAGTATGAAAAATCTGAGATTTTTATGTTTAATATATATTATTATATAATAAAGATATTTTATGTTTTAAATATAATATAATATATTATATTGTTATTATATATTATAAGAGAAAGTAAAAGAAAGGAGAACAGAAAAGAAACAGAGAACAAGACGAAAGCAGGGAAGAAAAAGGAAAGAAAGAAAAGGAGAAATTCATGATTTAAAGCTTGGATGTTTAATTGGTAAGTCAATTTAGCCCTTTTCTTTTAATTTTGATGCTTTATAAGTTTTAGAACAAAGTTTTGATGAATTTAAGTTGAAGTTTTTGAAGTTTTAAAGTTGTTTAATATAGCATATGATGAATAAAATGATGAATTAGTGGTTTAATTGAAAGAATTTGAAGTTAGAATTGGATAAAGGACTTAATTGCAAAACAAGCTATAAGAAAACAGTTTTAGGACAGCAGCAGTAGAGTAAGTTTGAAAATTCACCAAAAATCATAGAAGAGGAATTAGAAGTCGAGTGAGATATGAAATTAAACCTTATTGAGTCTATTTTCATATGAAAGAAACAGAGAAAGAAAATAAATTCTGTAGTTTGAGATATTTAGATTTTGGTGAGACTAGTTCAGGGTGATTTCGAAATCCCCTATTCTGACTTTGGAAAATCATAAAAAATTGGAGAATAATAATTATGGCCTTAAATTTATATGTTATAATCCTGAATGAGTCTATTTTAATAGAAATAAACGAGAACATCATCTGCATTCTGTATGAAGAGATAATTGATTTTTAGTGAAAAAGGGTCAGAACTGCCAGACAGCAGAATAGGGTGACTTTGATGAATAAACTGTACTAATTGGTTAAGCTAAAATTCTGAAAATTTTATGGTATGAATATATGTGAGTCTAGTTTCAGGAAAAATTTATGGTTCTTCATTTGGAGTTCTGTAGCTCTGAAATAAATAATTTAGTGACTATGACACAAAGGACAGCTTTGAATAAGTTTATGAGTAAAGGATTGAATTGAAATGTGAGCAAAAGTAAGAAAGCATGAAATTATCATAAAATACATGTTTATTTTATTAAATAGTACAGGAAATTATTTGATTATTTTAACATATAAATGTTATGTGTTTATATGAAATTGAAGAAAAAAAAAGGAAGGAGAGAGGCAAGATCGAAGGAAAAGGAAAGAGAAGATTAAGGAGTGAAGGAAGAAGAACTTATATCACCTCAATCTTTTGTTGTAAGTACTACAAAATTTTAAATTATTGTTATTTATCCTTTTGAAATATTTATGCGAATTATTTAAATATATGAGATTGACTTTAATGCCCAAGTAGGCGAAATTTAGAACTCTTGAGATATTAGTGGCATGCCATTAAGGAACTTTAGCGCTCTCGATATTATGCGTTGGTGCTCTCGATATTATACGTTGGTGCTCTCGATATTAGCACATTGGTGCTCTCTGTTCACTTGTGCATCATAATGCACCTCTGTATTTGTTAAGTATATCCGGTGTGTTCTATGAAGTCTACTTTGGGCTAAGAATGTGAAATGAGAACAAAAGTGAATCTTGATGTGTTAAGGTAATTTTATACCTTACAAAAGATAAGTTAAATTTATTTAAAGCAATGCATAGTTGAAGAGACTTATATGTGAGTAGATATGCAATAATTGATTGAGTTTAAAATATTTTGTTATGACTACTTATTTAATTATTCTTGTAGTGCTTACTAAGCCTTCAAACTTAACGAGCAGCGTAGGTACAATTAGACTAGAAGAGAAGTCCAACTAGAAGATCTCTCGTCTCATCACATCCTCAAGGGCTTCAAAAGTAGGTACTATATTTTGTATTAAAATGGCATGTACATATGTAGTTCAAAGGTGTTCCCATGTGATAGGGACTAAAATGTAGATTCTTGAAATTTTATCTATTTTCAGTTACTTGAAGTATTTTGGTATATATGGAATGAATTAATAAACAATAAATATGTTAGTAAAAATGGTTGGTAAGTTAAAATATTATATACAAATGTTTTAATTAAGCGATGTCATGCCATAATTGTTTTGGCACCAAATGTAATAGTCTTATCTAGGAGTGCATGATTGAACCGGGTATAGAATATTACATTTATTGATATCGAGCCTAGGTTTTACGAATTCTTGGGTTGAGTATGAGTCTATTTGTACATGCCATTTTAAAATTGATGTGATGAGATGAGGTTTAGTTATTTAATTGTGTAATTTATGAATATTGTAGAAACTTAAAGATGTCTTACGAAGAATAAAAGATACCAATTTTGTGATGTATCTTTGGAATTTATGAATTTAATAAAATAGAGTTGGTTTCCTCTTAGTATAGAAAGAGGAAATGTTAAAGAAAGAAATGTTTTCCAATTGAAATAATTTGATAATTACGAAAATGATGTTCAAATAATTAAGTAAAATGTTACTTATGATGAAGCGAAATTTGAAAAGATGTGGATAAATGTCTTATAGTAAGAAATGATAAATGTTATGTTATATGAGCATATACATGAATCTAAATTATGAGGCCTTACGATCTCTACCCCATTATTGATGCAGTTATATTTATAGTGAAATTGATAGGAATTATAATGATTTAGTTCAAAAGTGTGGGCCCGAAGAGTTTAAAGGAAAGAAAGATGATGACCGGTGAGGTGAAGAATGATTAGAAACAGTCAAAGAATATTTGAAGAATTACGTTATACAAGGGATGAAAAGTTAAAATGTGCATATCTTTATTAAAGGGTGAGGCTTACCAATGGTGGAACATTGTCATGAATATCCATTCTGCAGAGAAAATTAATTGGAATTCCTTTGTATCTAAATTTAAAAGAAATATGTGAGTCAACCTTATCTTGTGAAGAAGAAAAGAGAATTTCTAGATTTGAAGCAGAACCACATGCCTGTTGTTGAATATGAACGTGAATTTATCAGATTTCTTTTCTGAAAATTTATTTGGGGATACACAGTGCTACTATTAAAGAAAGGAGTCATTTATCAGAAATTGATTTATTCGGATATGGTAACTCTGAGAATGAGTTAACTGAAAATTTCTTTTGAATAAGCTTTGTGAGTGAAGTGAATGATACGGGACTGTTGATGATTATATATGTTATGGAATTGCAGAAATATTTGAATACAGCTGCTATAGTTGGGTATTTTACAATGATCTCTTCTGGGTATTCTATATGGGTATTCTATATGTTCTTTTATCTTGAGAGGTATATGCAAGCTATTAGGATGTGATTTTTATTGTGTAGAAAATTTGGAATCATAACGTTAAAATGGAAGTTACGGTTGATTCTGATCGGTCTTGCTCTATTTTTCTTTGGATTTTCTAATTTGTTACATTAGATAGAAGACTTAATGATTAGATTCATATGAAGTTATTTTCTATTTCTACGGTTGATATTCTAGTACATATCATAATTTGCATTATCTTTATCACAATCGTTTCTAGTGAGGATAAATGGTATTCTTCTTACGGTTTTCTTTGGAATATTATCGATTTCTTTATCATTGAATGTGGTTTTTATTCTCGGAAATTCAATATAGCTCCACATCTGGGATTTCATTATGCCACATCTGGGATTTCATTATATTGGTTTTCTTATTATGTTATAGTCTGATCTTATCTATCAAATATGATTCATCTGTGTAGGGGTATTCATTGATAGAAGGTAAATATATATATTACTGTTATAAATCTTGGTTCAGTTATGGGAGCTCGGTGATATGGATCTTAGATTATAGAAGTTGTATTATTATACTGGTTATTATTGAGACTACTTTTGGATTTATTCTTCTATTTTGAAGCACACTATTGAAGTTGAATTATTGATCGATTTATATTATTGAAATATCATATTTATTATAGTACTATGGCATAATCTATCTGATGACTGTGGACTTGGGATAATTTGAAGTGTTGGGATTTTTTTTAATTTTTGTGAAAGTGTTTTCTATGATAGCTACATCAATGATAAGAATACTATAGGAAAACACAAGGTTTGAATGGACTAATCAATGCTAGTAGAATTTTGAGTAGATGGAAGTTCTAATGATTGAAGCATCGATGCAGTTCGATCAGAATCGGGAAAAAATAAATATAGTTGTAGATGATTTGAATGGGAAAATAATTGTTCGCTCGTGAGTAATAAATATTCGATTGCTATTGTCGATGAATGATTAATTTTAGTTGAATATCCGGTATTGGTGTTTACAGAATTATTACTGACTATTAAAGATCTTGGGGACGGAAATGAGATATAAGTCTATGAAATTGACAAACTATATGGAGTATCAGTCTTTGAAATGTTTGAGAGAGATGTATGAGTTCTGATTCACTTTACGATTTGAAATAACTTATAAGAATGCTATATGAGTGATAGTTGATTAATTTATAAAGTCAGAACTGATTGATGGCTTCAGAAAGTTGCGGAGATGTACATTCCAGAAATTGTAAGATTTCATGGTATTCTAGTATTGATAATTTCTTATCGAGATTATAGTTCACTTTGGGGTTCTGAAAAACAATTACAGGAAATTATTGAGTACTTAACTCGATTTCAGTACAGTTTTTCATTCGCAAATTGATGGATAATTCGAGAGAGAATTGGTTAGATTTAGGAAGAAGATGTACTGGTGGCCAGGTATAAAATGTGATATTTCTGAGCTTGTATCAAGATGTCTAATATGTCAACAGGTCAAAGCAGAACATCGGTACCTTCGGTTACTTGACCAATTACTATCTGGAATGGAAATGGAAAAGAATCACTATGGATTTTGTATCGGGGTTACCATTATCTCGAGGAAAAAAAGAGATGTTATTTGAGTGATTATTGACCGATTGACAAAATCAGCGTACTTTATTCGGTATGTATAGATTATTTTTAGATAAAGCGGCTAAAGCAGTATATATCGAGATTGTCGGGCTACATAGAGTGCATGTCTCCATTATATTGGATATCCCGATTTACGTGTCGTTTACGGGATAAGTTACAAGAAGCTTTGGGTACTCAGTTGTATTTCAGTACTGCATTTCATCCTCAGACAGATGGCCAATGTGTCTGAGCTTGTAATTCAGGTATTGGAAGATATGCTCCGATGTTGTATACTAGAGTTCGAAGGTAATTGGGAGAGGTATCTACCTTTGATTGAATTTGCTTACAATAATAGTTATCAGTCCAATATTAAAATGGCTCTGTATGAAGCTTTGTATGGTAGAAAATGTAGAACACCGTTATATTGGACAGAGCTCAATGAAAAGAAGATACATGGGGTTAATTTGATCCGGGAAACAGAAGAAAAAGTGAAGGTGATTCGGAATAGATTAAAAGCAGCATTCGACAACAGAAATCAATTGTGGATTTAAAACGCCGGGATATTAAATATTACATTTGTGATAAGGTATTTATCAAGGTGTTTATTTGAAGGAAACTATAAAATTCAGTGTTTCATCTCTTTTTAAGTAAATTTCGAGGACGAAATTTCAAAAGGGGAGAATTATAACGACCTCAAAAGTATGGATATTGAAAAATGAGTTATCGGGTCTCCATTTTTAGTAAGCGGACTCATAAAATATTTATTAAAAATATTTTGAAGTTAGTTGTGTGTTTAATAAGGTTTTATTTAGGTGAATTTGACTTAATTAGAAGTATTTGAGAAAAGGATTAAATTGAAAAAGTGTAAAAGTTTAATTATAGATTAAAAGAAAGTATAAAGGACTAAAAAGGCAATTATGCCATTTTTAAATGTTGAGGCGGTTTAAGTATGAAAATCTGAGATTTTTATGTTTAATATATATTATTATATAATAAAGATTTTTATGTTTTAAATATAATATAATATATTATATTGTTATTATATATTATAAGAGAAAGTAAAAGAAAGGAGAACAGAAAAGAAACAGAGAACAAGACGAAAGCAGGGGAAGAAAAAGGAAAGAAAGAAAAGGAGAAATTGATGATTTAAAGCTTGGATGTTTAATTGGTAAGTCAATTTAGCCTTTTCTTTTAATTTTGATGCTTTATAAGTTTTAGAACAAAGTTTTGATGAATTTAAGTTGAAGTTTTGAAGTTTTAAAGTTGTTGAATATAGCATATGATGAATAAAATGATGAATTAGTGGTTTAATTGAAAGAATTTGAAGTTAGAATTGGATAAAGGACTTAATTGCAAAACAAGCTATAAGAAAATAGTTTTGGGACAGCAGCAGTAGAGTAAGTTTGAAAATTCACCAAAATCATAGAAGAGGAATTAGAAGTCGAGTGAGATATTAAATTAAAGATTATTGAGTCTATTTTCATATGAAAGAAACAGAGAAAGAAAATAAATTCTGTAGTTTGAGATATTTAGATTTTGGTGAGACTAGTTCAGGGTGATTTCGAAATCCCCTGTTCTGAATTTGGAAAATCATAAAAAATTGGAGAACAATAATTAGGGGCTTAAATTTATATGTTATAATCCTGAATGAGTCTATTTTTAATAGAAATAAACGAGAACATCATCTGCATTCTGTATGAAGAGATAATTGATTTTTAGTGAAGAAGGGTCAGAACTGCCAGACAGCAGAATAGGGGTGAATTTGATGAATAAACTGTACTAATTGGCTAAGCTAAAAATTCTGAAAATTTTATGGTATGAATATATGTGAGTCTAGTTTCAGGAAAAAATTATGGTTCTTCATTTGGAGTTCTGTAGCTCTGGAAATAAATAATTTAGTGACTATAACACAAAAGGACAGCTTTGAATAAGTTTATGAGTAAAGGATTGAATTGAAATGTGAGCAAAAGTAAGAAAGCATGAAATTATCATAAAATACATGTTTATTTTATTAAATAGTACAGGAAATTATTTGATTATTTTAACATATAAATGTTGTGTGTTTATATGAAATTGAAGAAAAAGAAAAGGAAGGAAGAACAGAGATCGAAGGAAAAGGAAAGAGAAGATTAAGGAGTGAAGGAAGAAGAACTTATATCACCTCAATCTTTTGTTGTAAGTACTACAAGAATTTTAAATTATTGTTATTTATCCTTTTGAAATATTTATGTAAATTATTTAAATATATGAGATTCACTTTAATGCCCAAGTAGACGAAATTTAGAACTCTTGAGATATTAGTGGCATGCCATTAAGGAACTTTAGCGCGCTCTCTGATATTAGCACGTTGGTGCTCTCGATATTTGCGTTGGTGCTCTCTGATATTAGCACATTGGTGCTCTCTGTTCACTTGTGCATCATAATGCACCTCTGTATTTGTTCCGTATATCCGGTGTGTTCTATGAAGTCTACTTTGGGCTAAGAATGTGAAATGAGAACAAAAGTGAATCAGCGATGTGTTAAGGTAATTTTTATACCTTACAAAAGATAAGTTAAATTTATTTAAAGCAATGCATAGTTGAAGAGATTTATATGTGAGTAGATATGCAATAATTGATTGAGTTTAAAATATTTTGTTATGACTACTTATTTAATTATTCTTGTAGTGCTTACTAAGCCTTCAAAACTTAGCGTTTATTTTAACGCGTAGGTACAATTAGACTAGAAGAGAAGTCCAACTAGAAGATCTCTCATCTCATCACATCCTCAAGTGCTTCAAAAGTAGGTACTATATTTTGTATTAAAATGGCATGTACATATGTAGTTCAAAGGTGTTCCCATGTGATAGGGACTAAAATGTAGATTCTTGAAATTTTATCTATTTTGATTACTTGAAGTATTTTGGTATATATGGAATGAATTAATAAACAATAAATATGTTAGTAAAAATGATTGGTAAGTTAAAATATTATATACAAATGTTTTAATTAAAGCGATGTCGGCCATAATTGTTTTGGCACCAAATGTAATAGTCTTATCTAAGATCGCATGATTGAGCGGGTATAGGGGTATTACATATGTTATGGGCTAAAAGCGAAAAATGAGGTGTATGAGCAGTCATATTACCCGAAAGGGTAGGCAAGGGATGCAGTGCGTAATCATAGAAACTTCTATGTGTATCAAGTATGTAAAAATATGTGATCTGTTTAGATAGTTTAATGTTACGATTCTTGCATGTATGCATGGGATGGGATTGATTGATTTACGGAAGGGGAGCATGTCGCGAGGCGATCGGTGGCTTTACCACATAGGTCACATAGTGATCGGTCTTTATGATGAAAGACACAACTGTCGATATATTATTAAGGTCATACGGTGATCGGTGGCTTCGCCACATAGGTCACATAGTGATCGGTCTTTATAATGAAGACAATTTGTCGATATGGTGTGTAGCGGATGGAGGGTTGATTGTAGAAATCCCACGGTGTGATGGTTGGTGCGGGGTGTGTAGAGGATGGACTCATAGGTTTGGGATGGGCCATGTTGCATATTTTGTTACCCTTGTATACGGGCCAAGGCTCATAATGTGTTTGTGGGCCTCAAGCCTTTTATGTATTCTCGGGATTTACTGCTGAGTCTTGGTGACTCAACCTTTTATTTTCCCAACATTTCGGTGAGCGATAGATCGTGAACATGGGAGCCGAGGCGGACTCGAGGGCCATCAAGTTTTATTTCTACAAATTATTTGGGATTTCTTTAAGTTTATTTTATTTTATTTGGGATTTTTTAAGGCCTCTAGTTTTTATTCAACTAAGAAGTTTTCAATGTTATGCAACTTATAAATTTTATGTCAAGGTTTATTTATACTTAATAATACTAATATAAGATTTTATTTTTTCACTTATTTACTCTAATAATGTCTAATTAACTTATGACTTAGAAACCAAGAAGGCAAAAGTTTTCAATGTACAAGCCATGACACGCCAGATCCAGTTGAAACGCATGGGCTGGGTTTGGGGTGTTACATTATTAGTATTTTAAATTTTCATGTGATATAATGATTCAAATTATTAGTTCAATTCTTTTTCCAAAGTTAGGAAATTTGTCAATTCAACCTCGATTTTAACCGTACAATTCAGCCTTTATCCACACCTTTAACCCAAGCCCTGTTACAACCCTGTTAAAGACCTTTTGATTTTTGATTTGTGTATCATCTCATATTACAGTGGTGGAGATTTGATTTTCAGGCAAGCCTATGGGATTAACTTTTCAGGTTCGACTTATGAGTGTTTTTTCCTAAACTTTAAACACTTCGAGTGCTTTGAGTGAATCTTTAGTGAGGATGTCAATCCCTATCGATTTTGAATCAGAGGTAATTATTTAGATAAAGGGAGACACCTATGTTTTCATGCTACAAATATATGACTTAGAATTGTTTGAATCTTTAGGAGTCTTTGAGTTAAATTATCCATGTATAAATTATCTATGAATTATGATGAGGCATTGTTAATGAGAATTATGAATTGTGGAAAGTTCGTTTTAATTGTGGTGAGAATTTTGCTTGAGGACAAGCAAAAGCTTAAGTGTGGGGTATTTGATAAACCGTAAAAGTAACATATTTTAATCCCACATTCACATACTTTTGGATGATTTATTCTGAATTGTGTAAAAGGTGCTCTTAATCCTTTCTTTTCATGTTTTATACTCAGAAAGCACCTAGGGATGAAAAGAACGAGAAACGGGCCTAAAACAGACCAAATTGGGCCAAAAAAGAAATCACATAGCCTGGGCCCAAGACCACACGGTCGTGCCTCCCTAATTTACTCTAATACGACCTGGACCTCGAAACACTCGGGCGTGTCTCTTCAGCAGACTCGACCACAGCCTGAAATCGATTCATACGGACGTGTGCCATGGCCGTGTCCCTGTCGTGGGAAAGAGCAATTTCATTCAGAATAGGGTACTTAGAGGCAAAGAAACATATTCCAAAGCCTATTCAAACACCCTAGTAGGAATTCTACTTGAATCAGGATATGTAGGGGCCAAGTAAAGCATCTCAAAGTCTATATAAACACCTTGGGGGGCAACTTAAGCGGGGAGTTCGGCAGAAACCTTCTGCCAGGGCTTTTGGGTTGAGCTAGGCCAAGGAGCCGAGCCAGAAATGTTGGGTTTGTGGGAATCACTCGAAGATAGCCAGTTGATTCATTTCAAGAAGTTGAAATTATACTCAAGATGGCGGATCTCTCCTTCAATTCCTTTAGGAAGTTTTAGGGATTTCTTATGTTTTGTTTTATCTTTTCTTCTGAGATGTTTTCTTTTATTGTTGTGAACTAAACCCTTCAGATACCTGAAGGGGATGAAACCTAAGACGGACCTTGTTATTATTTTCTGAACTATATGATAAATATTTGATTTGTTCTTAATTATGTGTGCTTAATTCTTGTGTTAATATTTCTGGGATATTAATTCAACTTGAATGTGCTTAGATGGTGGAGCAAAAGTCCCCGCTTAAGAGTAGATCTAGCATAATTAAGCGGAGTTGATCGCGCGCCTAGAGATAGGGTGACGAGATTTTGCCTGATTAGTGTGAAACCTAATATGGGAGTCCATAGATCAAGTTAATGCGATTCTAGAGGTTTTAATTAGAAAGAGATTTCAATTAATCAACCTAGGGTTAGACGTTATTCGCCTCGAGAGAGGGTTTAATATAAAATATGGAATCTTACGGATCAAGTTATAACAGACCGAATTTGACCCTAATCGGAACGGTGGTTTCGGGACGATGAATTTGAGTCCAAGAAGTATTTAAATATTATATTTCGTGCTTACTATATGTGAATTAATGTGTGTGAAAGTTTTGTAGAAAAATTTTATCGTTTAAGTGTTTAATTTAACAAAAAAGACTAAATCGCGTAAAGCGTAAAAGTTACATGCTATAGTGAAAAGTGCCTATTTAATTATGGATTTTTAAATGAGGCATTAAAATGGCAATTAGCCCATTTTTAAGTTAGTGGGTGGCATTTTTCATAACTAACCTTAAGTTATATAATAGTTTTATTTTATGTTATAAGGTTAAATAAGTAATTAGTTAAATAACTTAATATATGCTAAAATGTCATAAAATAAGCCATCATCTTTTTGTTTTCTCCTTGGCTGAATGTGGAAGAAGGAAGAAAGCTTTGAATTCCTTTGAAATTTTGGCAATTCTAGGTTAAAATTCAAGGTGAGTTTTTAGTCGGTTTTTGTTAATTTTTACGTTTTTTAGATCGTTGCTTCGAACCGTAGCTGACCCATATTAGAATTTTTAAAAATAAGCATGCTTGATGTTCGGCCAATGCTATGTTCTTGTGTTTTTTGATGTTTTATGATTTTATATTAAAGATATGTTAAAGATTATTATATTTTGTATAGGAAGTTTTGGAGAAATTGAGTATTTAGGGTTAATTTGTAAAAATAAATTTTTAGATGGGCTTATTTGAAAAATAAAGAAAGAAATGGACTTGTATAGTCCCTATATATATTCGGCCCTTGAGTAGTATTGAGAAATTTTGTGTATTTTGTGTTTTATGCGAATAAGACTAAATTGTAAAAATATGAAATAGTAGGGGTAAAATGGTAATTTGCCTATTTATGTACTTAGGGACTAAATTGAGATGAAATGTACTTGAATGAGCTAAATTTTAATGTGTTTAGATCAAGAACAAAGAAAAGCAGTTTGGACCGGGGAAAGGCGAAGGTTATCGAATAAGCCGGTTTACATGGTCAAAATCGACGATCGAGGTAAGTCCTTAAGCAAATATCGTTAAAGAAATATTTATAATTATGTTGAACAATGAAACTCGAATAGTTAAAGTGTATTTATAGGTGATAGCCGAATATAGGAGTATGGTATTGAATTGAACTTACTTTGTAAAACGAGAAGTGTATAAGTATGTTTGGATTGGTAAGTGAAAGTAACATGAAATATATGAGTTGTTTGTGTTGTTGGTATTATGGAATGAGTATTGCATTGATGATCATATCTATATCGGGCTTTAAGCCTAGCGAGGCCTCGTCTTGGTGTTACTTATCGGGCTAAATGCCCAATGTGCCTTGTCTTGAGTGATGTAATCGGGCTTTGAGCCTAGCAGGCCCTGTGCCCGTGATGTATATCAGGCTTATTACCTAGCAGGCTAAATACCGGTGATCAAATTCAGACCTCGGGTCTAGCAGGCTTAATGCCGGTGATGTATTATGAACCCTTCACAAGGTGAAATGTAAATACTTCAATAAACAAAATGCTCGGGTAAATATAAAGGTTTATAGATGCAAAGAACAAGGTAAGTGATTATCTTTCCTTTCAAATTACATAAGTGGTAGAATGGTTAAAGATTTTAGTAATGAGTTTTTATGATATGTGCATTTGATTTATTCATTAATGAGTGTATAAGCTTGGTAATATCTTTGAAATTCGATCAAATGAGCAAATGTTAAATGTGATAATTATCGAAGATGCATACATGTATATATGACTAATTGTATACGATTGAGGTAAATGTTAAACTTGTCAAAGGTGGAATATGTGAATATTTAAGGTTTAAAGTGTTTTGGAGGATTGTATGCTTTCGACGAGGGAAATAATAGATACCAAGTTAAAGAATTAGCAATTCGGCCATAGTAGAATTATTAGTTAAATTATTTGGATTTTATAATCATGAATAATTTGATTCATATATATGTGTGTACTAAATGTTGGAATGTATGATTATTGATTCGTAAATGCTTAAGACTTACTAAGCTAGTGAGCTTACTTGTGTGATATGTTCTCCTCTGTTTTATAGATTTGGCTAAAACTACGAGCTCAAGAGGGATCGTGAAGAAAGTCATCCACACTATCAACCTGTTTGGTACTTATAAACTTAGTTTTTATTAAAAACGCATGTATAAGCTAGGTTAAATTGTAAACCGATGGTATCTAATTTTGTTTATAATGTAGCCATGCGTATTGGCTATTTCTTTTGCTTATACCTTACTTGTGTGTTTCAATAGGTATTTAAGCTCGTAAACTTGTAAATGGTTAAGTGTTTCTAGATAAGTTTAAAGCTTAGTTTGAGCATGTATATATATATGTTATGATAGTTATCTAGAGTTGTTTATCCATGATTCGGTGGTGCTAGTAGAAATGTTAATATATATATTGGAGTCGATCATTGAAGTGTTTAATTGAGGTCCGAATATGTGGTCACTGAATTTGTTATGCTTATGTACTCCAGGGAATGATATAGCTCATGTGTTTGATATGCTAATAATGACCTTTGTAACCTTAATATTTCAATGTGGCTTTGGTTAAAAGAATTATAAAAGAGATTTACATTATATATTAATATTTCAATGTGGCTTTGGTTAAAAGAATTATAAAGAGAGATTTACATTATATAATGTATATATGTATATTCGCCAAGTCTTATTGCTATACTCAGACATAGTTAACATGCTTTAAGAACTAGATGCTTGGACTCATATTGAATATAAAGATGTGCTTAATTGTGATGTATGCATATATATATATATATATATATATATATATGTATGTATATTTATATATATGTGCTTGACTTGTGAGGTTGCTTAATTTGGATGAGTAGATTCGGTTAAACAAAAGAGTATATATATGTGGTGTGTATAATGATTTTGCATTCGGTTGAATATGATGAGTTTGTTACATTATTTGGCCGAATTCATAGGGTATATATTCAGCATGTGATTAAGCGATAGTATGTGAGATATTAAATTCGATTAATACATAGTGCATACGATTAATATGTGTTTAATTTGTGATTGAATGTTGATGACATATTTTAATAAAGGATCGCACTGTATATGCTTGTATTGAATTGAATTGAATGTTTTATGAGATTGAAATTTTGTCAGGTAATACCTCGTAACCCTAGTCCGGCAATGGATACGGGTTAAGGGTGTTACACAAGTCAAGTGAATAGATCGTCTGGTTCAGCTTTAGATAACAAGTGAAGTCTAGCTGGATTCTTCCTAAGGGTATCGTCTTAATTAACTGAGTTTTCCCAACAGTATTTCCCCAATTCATTCTTTTTGTCTTTGCGTCTTTAGCTTAGTAGTTATTTAATTTAGATTAAACAACCAATCACTTAATATTTAGGCTAAATAATAGAAAGAAGGTTAGTATTAGTCTTTTAGTTCCTTTGGGTTCGACAATCCGGTCTTGCCTAAGCTATACTACTACTGTTCGATAGGTGCACTTGCCTTAAGTCATTGTCAAAGTTAGTTTCCAGGTTTGATCATTCTCTTTATAAATTTTAAAACTCGACAAAACAACGATCATCGGTAATGACAATATATCTCAAAGAAAAGAGAAATAAAAATTAAAGACAATATATCACAAAGAAAAGAAAAATAAAAATTAAAGAACACACCGATTTTACGTGGAAACCCTTTCGGGAAAAAAAACCACGGGTAGAGGAGAAGAAAATTTACTATGTCGAATTCGAATAATTTACAAGAGGAATAGACTATGTCTATTTATAGGCTTGTAAAATCATATTCTAATAGGAGTGTAGTAAGATTGAAACACTTTATTCTAATCAATATCAAATAGATGGAGTTTAATAAGGTTTTAAAAACCTTATTTAAAATAAAATAAAGGAAGTGTAGTTCTATAGAGATTTTTCTTTTATTTTATTTTACCATTGTATTTTATTTAAATAAGAATTCGGGTCACTTAATTCTAACAATCTCCACCTTGACACGAATTCTCAATGAACAAGTTCTTTATCGCGAACTCTCAACGAACAAGTTCCCCACCTCTTCCATAAAACCCCTTAAAGGTTTAACTTCAACAATGAACACCAACCAAGTCTAAGTAATACTCAAACTTGGTTATAGGAAGTGACTTAGTCATCATATCTACAGGATTTTCATGAATACTAATTTTGCTCACAACAATATCACCACGAGCAATAATATCACGAACAAAATGATACCGAATTTCAATGTGTTTTGTTCTCTCATAAAACATTTGATCTTTTGTAAGGAAGATGGCACTCTGACTGTCACAAAATACTGTGTTGATTTGAAGGTCTTCATTGAGCTCACTAAAGAGTCCCTTCAACCAAATAGCTTCTTTACATGCCTCAGTAATCACAATGTACTCAGCTTCAGTGGTAGACAAAGTGACTGTAGTTTGCAAAATAGCTTTCCAACTGATTGCACAACCTCCAATTGTAAAGACATAACCAGTGAAAGATCTTCTTCTATCAAGGTCTCCAGCAAAATTAGCATCAACATACCCAATGACTCCATCTTTAGTTCTTCCAAATTGTAAGCAAACATTAGTAATACCTCGTAAGTATCTTAAAATCAACTGAATTGCTTTCCAATGTTTTTTACCAGGATTTTCCATGTATCTTCAAACTGCACTGACTGCATATGATAAATCTGGACGTGAACAAACCATAGCATACATGAGAGATCCCACTGCACTTGAGTATGGAACATGTGACATGTACTCAATCTCATCATCTGATTGTGGAGACAAAGCCGATGAAAGTCTGAAATAGGCTGCTAAAGGAGTACTAACAGGCTTAGCACTCTGCATATTGAACCTGTAAAGAACTTTCTCAATGTACCCCTTCTGACTTAGGTACAATTTACTTGTTTTTCTATCTCTGAGAATCTCCATACCAAGTATCTTTGATAAACCGTAATAGTAACATATTTTAATCCCACATTTGACATGTTTTGGATGATTTATCCCTTTAATTATGGAAATAGGTGCTCCTAATCCTTTGTTTTCATGTTTTATACTTAGTAGAGCACCGGAGGATGAAAAAAATGAGAAACGGGCCGAAAATAGAAAAAAATGGGCTGAAGTAAGAAATCTACACGGCCTGGGCCCAAGACCACACGGCCGTGCCTCGCAAGAAGAGTCGACCATGGCCTGGACCCCAAAAAACATGGTCGTGCCTCATCATCGGGTTCAAACACGGCCTGGCCACAATTTATACGGACGTGTGCCATGGGCGTGTCTCTACCGCAGATAAGAAGAATTTTATTCGGATTAGGGTACTTAGAGGCAAAGAAATATATTCCAAAAGCCTATATAAAGACCCTAGAGGCCAACCTTTAATGGGGCGTTCAGCTAGGCCAAAGAGCCGAGCCAGAGCAGTTAAATTCAGGGATTTACTCGAAGAAAGCCAGTTGATTCATCTCAAGAAGTCGGAATCATACTCAAGGCGGAGGATCTTTTCTTCAATTCCTTCTAGGGGTTTTAAGGATTTCTTATGTTTTGTTTTATCTTTTTTTATGAGATGTTTTCTTTTACAACTATGAACTAAATCCTCAAATACTTGAGGGGGATGAAACCTAATACGGATCTTGTTATTGTTATCTGAGTTGTATGATAAATACTTGATTTGTTCTTAACTATGTGTTCTTAATTCTTGTTTTGGTATTTTTGGGATATTGATTCAAGTGTGATGTGCTTAGGCAGAGGAGGAAGAGACCCTGTCTAAGAGTAGATCTAGCATAGTTAAGCGGAGTTGCTCGCGTGCCTAGAGATAGGGTGACGAAAATCTTTCGGATTAGGGTCAAACCTAATATGAGAGTCCATAGATCGAGTTAATGCAATTCTAAGGGTTTTAATTAGAAAGATATTTCAATTAATCAACCTAGGGTTAGACGCTAGTTGTAACACCCCTTACCCGAGACCATTTCCGGAGTCGAGCACGAGGCATTACTAAACTTAACTTACTGATTCGGGGCATAAAATTTGAAATTGTCCATCTGCATCATGTTCAGTAAATTGACTATAACTCAAGTTACGAAACTCAAAATTTAGATCCGTAAATTTTCCATGAAACTAGACTCATATATATTCTTACTATAATTTTTCCAGAATTTTTGGTGTGGCCACTTAGTACAGTTTATTAGTTAAAGTCTCCCTGTTACCTGACCGACAGTTCTCAACCCTCCGTACTAAAAATCAATTATCTCATAATATACAACTCTTTTTCCTACACCGTTTTTTTATAAAAATAGACTCAATAAGATTTAATTATATATCTCATGGCCAACATAATTCCATTTCTACTAGTTTTGGTGATTTTCAAAATCATGTCACCGCTACTATCCAAACTGTTCCCTCGCATATAATTACATAATTTCTTTAAAATAACTATCAACTAGGCATTTCATAGCATCCAAAACATGTTCTTAATTAACCATTTTAATGGCTAATCATTACCAAACATTTACAAGCCAATCTTAAGCCATATCATAAGGACATACACACAAAATGGCTAAGTCCCTATACATGCCATAACTTAAAACGTTCGAGTCACAAAATACCAATATAATCCTTTGATAGTGCGTAACGATCTCCGACGTCCTTTCGATTCCCCGAATTGGCTTGTAATACTATAAAAAAATAAAATAAAAAATGGGCGTAAGCATAAAGCTTAGTAAGTTTACATGTAAATAAATAAGAACATTCTTAATCAACTATCTTATTCTTTTCTTATCAAGATCACTTAAGCTTTTAACTCATTATACTTAAACTTGTATTCTTACCTGTACCTTTAAACATGAATTTGCCTTACCTTACCTTTTTAGCTTGAACTTGTCTTACCTTTACTTTGGTATACTCTTTGAATTTTCCCGTTGAACCACTTGGAATACTAAGGATACGGGTACCTTTCCTTATGAAACTTAACCATTGCCATGTCTTGACATGGTCTTACGTGGTATCCTTGCCTTATGAACTCACCAATACCATACCTTGGCATGGTATTACATGGGACCTTTGCCTTATAGTAACATATCAATGCCATGCCTTGACATGGTCTTACATGATTTCCTTAAACCCTAATGTCATGACATTTGTATCCTATACATTCCTAAGGTTCAACCGAACTTCACAGGATAGCTTTTCCATCAATTCATACTTGAGTCTTTAAATAATCCATTTACAGAATAAATATGTAAATTCTGGAATTTAACAGTATTAAATATAAAATAATAGAATATTGCATTTATTTATCGCAAACTTACCTCGAAACAAAATACGATCAACTATATTGATTTAGTCTTCTATCTTTTCTTTCCTCGATCTAACTCTGGATTTCGTTCTTCTTGATCTATAATAGAAAATTTAGCTTATTTAATACTCATATTATTAAAACAGTCCTTAACTCTTAACTTTGGCAATATTATAATTTTGCCCTAAACTTTACATATTTACACATTTGCCCCAAAGCTCGGAAATTAAACTTTATCCCTTATTCTTATGTTTTATGACATGATGATCATTTTTCCTTCTATGGCAACATCAAATTCTCACTCTAACTTGTACTTATGAACATTAGGTATTTTTCTGGAATTAAGCTTTTACTCGTTTTCACTTAAAATCACTTAGCAAAAGTTATTTAACATAATTTCAGACTTCATATTCTATCATAAAACATCAAAATAAACACATTTCACCTATGGGTATTTTTCCAAATATGAACCCTAGCATGAATTATTGATAGAATAAGCTAAATCGAGCTAGGGGCTTCAAAATGTAAAGAACATTAAAAGCGGGCTTGGAATCACTTACTATGGAGCTTGGAAGCTTGAAACAAACCCTAGCTATGGTGATCACTTGAAAATTCGGCCTAATGAAGAAGATGAGCATATTTTGCCATCTTTTTCCCTTTTAATTCCTTTTATTACCAAATGACTAAATTACCCTTCATTAAAAACTTTGGTTCTTTCCACCTATATATATCCATTTTGTCCATGAAAATATAATGGTCTAATTAACATTTAAGGACTCCTACTTCAAACCCCATTTCAATCAAGTACTCTATAAATTAGAACCCTATTTAGCAACTTTTGCAAACAAGTCCTAATAGGCAATTTAAGCATGAAATTAATAAAATTTCTTATCAATACTCTAACACATGTATTTAATCACTCGATAAATCATAATAATTAATCATAATAAACTTTTATAGCTTGGATTCATGGTTTTGCAACCACTATTCCATTTAGGCCCTATTTCGGGATGTTACATTTCTCCCCCCTTTAGGGATTCTCGTCCTCGAAAATCTTACCTATAAAGAGATTTGGGTACTGTTTTCGCATAGTCTCTTCGGGCTCCCATGTGGCCTCTTCTATCCCATTCCTATTCCATAATACTTTCACAAGTGCAATTCTTTTGTTCCTTAATTGCTTAACCTCTCGAGCTAGAATTTTTACCGGTTCCTCACCGTAAGTCATATCTGGCTGAATCTCAACCTCTATTTGTGAAATCACATGCGATGGATCTGAACGATAATGACGTAGCATAGATGTAACACCTTACCCGTATTCAACGGAATAGGGTGCGAGGCATTCTAGGAATTACAAATTTATTTATCGGACCTTTTATTTCATTTCTTTTTTATATTTGAAACCAATCAAAATTAAACATATTGTCCCTTAAACATATTTATTTTTCTCGTCATGTCTTACTTAAATTTATTACTCGTCTCAACATACTTAATTACCTTGTATTAACATATTAAAGATAATCACATATTTACATATCATGATAAATATCATTCACTTGTCTCTTCTTCATAAACATAAATCAGTTAATTCATCATATTAATATTTCACATACCATCAACTCATATTTCCTTATATCACATAATTAAGTTACGAACTTATCTAGTTAAATTTATGAAATACCAAAATTTAAGGGCATTTTGGTAATTTTCTATTTTCATAAATTTTCAACTGATCTAATCTAAATTAATAATTTCATACTTTCAATAATAAAATAATCCATTTCATGCAATTTGGTCATTTCCAACATTTTACAAACTAATCATAAAATTTTACTTTTATTCAATTTAGTCCTTGAGCCTAAAACATTACAAATTAGCCATGCTAGCTGAATATTTATACATATTTTCCTCCTCCTCCTCTCCATTCCACATCCTTAATGTATATAACATGCTATAAGTAACATTATAAATAATTTCACTATTTACTCATATGTATATTCAAAACTGTCCATTTGAGTCATAGTTACTAAATTATTTATATCTTGAGTTATAGAACTCGAAATGAAAAACTGTTAATTTTTCCTGAAACTAGACTCACATATATTTATACCATAAAATTTCCAGAATTTTAGCCTAGCCAATTAGTACAGTTTATTCATCAAATTCACCCCTATTCTGTTGTCTGGCGGTGCTGACCCTTCTTCACTAAAATTAGTTATCTCTTCATACAAGATTTAGATGATATTCTTGTTTATTTCTATTGAAAATATACTCATTCAGGATTCTAAACATATAAATTTAAGCCCTAATTATTTTTATTCAATTTTGATGACTTTCTAAAGATAGAACAGGGATCTCGAAATCACTCTGAACCAGTCTTACAAAATATAAATATCTCAGAATACAGAATTCCTTTGCTTTCCATGTTTCTTTCATATGAAAATATACTCAATAAGCTTTAATTCTATATCTCACTCAACTTCTAATTCAATTTCTACAATTTTGGTGATTTTCAAAGTTAGACTACTACTGCTGTCCAAAACTGTTTTAATGCAAAATGTTAATTATCAAGTTTATAACACCTTTATTTCTTTTCTCTACAACATTTCCCATTACTTTCTCTTATTTTCCTTCTCTAACATATCAAGAACATAAAACTTTATATAAGAAAACTCTACATTAACATCATTTCCATGCTTTTACCACAATATCAAGCTTAAAATATATTGAAAACATGACGTTCTTACCTTGTTTTATAGATTTCAATCTTTAATTTGATTTTCTCTCTCCTCCAGCTTCTATTTCTTGAATCAAACTTGATATTCTTGCTCCCCATAGTCTCCTTGTCATCTTTCTCTCTTGATGGCTATGTAAATTCTTTTGAATTCTAAGTGAAAATGGTGGATTTTTGGTGGAAGGACTAATTTGTAAAGAAAGCAAAACTTTCTTTTCTTTCTCTTCTTCTCACGTTGGTTAGCATGGGAAAGAGATGATGATCATTCATCATCTTTCCTTCCTTATATACTACATAAATAATAAAATAATAATAAATAATAAAATATCTTATCAAAATATTAATAAAATAATATTTATCTAATTAAATAATTATAAAATATCATCACTATTATCATTACTTTCTAGATTTCACTTTCTAGATTTCTCTTTCTTCTAATTGACCATTTTGCCCTTTGTGATCTTTTAAATTCCACCCTTGAATCATCACATAATTTGATAAAATTTTGAATTAATTCCTCATAATTCTTTACCTATTCAATTTGGTCCTAATTCATCCATTTCCCTTAGTTTCTAGATTATTCCACCCCTAAAATATTTACACTATTGGTCCTTTAACTTTTTCATATTTACACTTTAACCCTCAAATTTTGAGTATTTACTCTTAGGTAATAAAACTTTTCTCACTTTTACAATTCAATCCTATCTTGAATTAATAATGTAATATATCATAATATATTTCCCAATGTTGACATAATCCAGATTTCCCTTCTCGTCACTTTATTTTCTTATTTTACTATATTAAGGATAATATTTCCTTTGTAAAATTTTGAGGTGTTACAATAGAAACATGAAACACATTATGAATCTTCTCTAACTTTCGATTCAAAGCTAACCGATATGCCAATGGCCCAACTCTCTCGATCACTTCAAGCGGTCCAATAAAGCGGGACTTAATTTACCTTTCTTGCCAAATCGAGAACTTTCTTCCAAGGGATACTTTCAAAATACCTTGTCACCGACTTGAAATTCAATTTCTTTTCTTTTCAAATCGCATAGGATTTACATCTGCTCTCCAAGTCGCTTTCAAGCAATCTCGATGACTTTACTTTCTCTTCTTTCTTTGACTAGATCAACCCGTAAATCTGATTTTCCTTAAGCTCTATCCAATACAAAGGCGATGCGATATTTACATCCATACAAAGCTTCATAAGGTGCCATCTTGGACTCGATTGATAACTATTATTGTAGGCAAACTCTATTAATGGCAAATATTTCTCCCAACTACCTTGAAATTCCAATCGCAACATCTAAGCATATCTTCAAGTACGAATAACTCTTTCGATTGACCATCATGCGAGGATGGAAAGGCGTACTAAAACTCAACTTTGTACCTAAAGCTTCTTGCAATTTCTTCCAAAACCGTGAAGTAAATCTAGTATCTCTATCCGAGATAATCGATAGCAGTACTCCATGTAGTCTCACAATCTACGAAATATACAACTCGGTCAACTTGTCAAGTGAATAATCCATCTGATGGATAAAATGAGCCAACCGTTAACTTATCAATCACAACCCATCTCGCATCTTTCTTTCTAGGTCGAAGGCAATCACATCACAAAATCTATAGTAACTCGGTCCCATTTCCACTCGGGAACTAGTACAGTGCAATAAACTTGAAGGTACATGATGTTCGGCCTTTACTGCGACAAATCAAACATCTAGAAACAAACTCGATATATCTCTTTTCATTCCTCTCCACCAATACATTTTCTTCAAATCATTATACATCTTTGTACTACGGGTGAATAGACCAAGAAGCGCTATGTGCTTCTGTAAAACCTTCGAATAAGATCATCATTCTTTGGTACACATACCACATCTCTAAACATCAAACAACCGTCGGATCGATCTGAAAATCGGACTCTACACCTGACTCGCACTGAACACTTTTGGCTTGCAACTCACTGTCATCCTTCTGAGCTTCACAAATTTCTTCAAGAAACATCGGTTTAGCTCTCAAATCAGCTAAAATAGAACCATCATCGACAAGGCCAAACTAGTGTGCAAAGCTCTCAATGCAAATAATGATTTTCTACTCAAAGCATCGGCAACAACGTTTGCCTTACCCGGGTGATAATCGATCACTAGTTCATAATCTTTAATCAACTCTAGCCATCTTCTTTGCCTCAAGTTTAGATATTTCGAGTCATCAAGTATTTCAAACTTTTATGATCGGTGAATATTCGGCATTTCTCACCATACAAATGATGTCTCCAGATTTTCAATGCAAATACAATAACATTAACTCTAAATCATGTGTCAGATAATTTTTCTCATGTGGTTTTAACTATCTAGAGGCATAAGCAATTACCCTTCCTTCCTGCATAAGTACATAGGCTAGTCCATTCAAGGATGCATCACTGTAAATTACAAACTCTTTACGGTTACGGTTGTACTAAAGCAGGAGCTTTAGTCAACAATACCTTTAACTTGTCGAAACTCTCACGACACTTCTCGGTCCATTCAAACTTGACATCTTTACGTAACAATCTTGTCAATGGAGTAGCTATCATGGAAAATCCCTCACAAATCGTCTATAATAACCGGCAAGACCAAGAAAACTTCTAACCTCTGATACATTCCTGGGAGGCTTCCAATCAACAATGGCTGAAATCTTGCTCGGATCAACTTTAATACCTTCACCTGAGACAATATGTCCAAGAAAACAAACTTTTCGTAACCAGAACTCACTTTTGCTAAACTTGGCATAAAGCTGATTATCTCTTAAAATATGTAAAACTGTTCTCAAATGCTCTGTATGCTCTGTCTCATCATGAGAATAAATCAAGATGTCATCAATGAACACAACTACAAACTTGTCCAAGTAAGGTCTGAAAATTCGGTTCATTAAATCCATAAAAATGGCAGGAGCATTGGTTAAGCCAAATGGCATCACAAGAAATTTATATTGACCATCGTAGTTCAAAAATAATTTTGAACATCGACTCTTTAACTCATATCGATAGTATCCGGATCTCAAATCTATCTTAGAGAACATAGTGGCTCCTTTCAATTGATCAAACAAATCATCTATTCTAGGCAATGGATATTTGTTCTTGATGGTTACCTTGTTAAGATGTCGATAGTCTATGCACAATCTCATGGAACCGTCCTTCTTTTTCACAAATCACACTGGTGCTTCCCATGGTGAATAACTAGGTCTTATAAAGCCTTTATCAGTTAATTCCTGTAACTGAGCTTTCAATTCTTTCAATTCTATTGAAGCCATTCTATAGGGAGTAATAGAAATAGGTGTGGTACCTGGAATCAATTCAATACCAAACTCAACTTCTCTGATAGGAGGCAAACCTGGTAGTTCTTCTGGAAACACATCACGAAACTCATTTACCACAGGCACTGATTCAATTTTCAACTCAGGATCTTTAGCATTCAACACAAAAGAAAGATAAGCTTCACATTCTTTCCTTAAACATTTCTTAGTAGACATAACAAAAATCATGGAAATTGAACTACTTGATTCATCTGAATTAACCCGAAGGATCTCTCCATTTTCAAATTTCAACTCAATGAATTTCTTTCCACAATTCACTATCACATCATGTGCAGTTAACCAATCCATACCAAGAATCACATCAAATTCATCAAACGGCAATAGCATGAGATCAGCCGTAATTACGTCAGGGGAAGATGCCTCTTCACGAGCACGGATAGCATAAGTCCTTGCGGGTGCTCTAACATCTGATCTCATTGCTGTGTCTTTAAATGTACCTCTACCTACCCCTACTCCGGGATTTCTTTGAGATCTGCCTCTAACGGGGGTATTGCCTGATCTTTCACTCGGTATTACTTCTCTTTTAACCATTTCGGGACACTCCCGAATGAAATGATCTGGTGCACCACATCGGAAACAACCAGTCTCAGTTGCTCGACATTGAAACATCCCAAACCTGGCCCACGAACCTTGACCGGATCTGGTATGTTCCCCGGTGTAAACCGTTTCAAATTCTTTTGTTACTTAGGAAAAACTTGTGTGATTTGGAAGAAAGATCGTTTTGGGTTGGGCTTTAGATGAAAACAGATTCATTTCAATATTGAAAATCCTTTACTTTAAGTGACAAAACGTTTGGGCTTTGTTTTAAGAATAGATTTACTTAATCTTTTAATAAGTAAAAGTTTGTAAGTGAATAAATAAAAGCAGAATAAAATAATTCTACTAAGGCCTTATTACATCAAATAATTCCCAAAATTTAAATTCAAAATACTTAAAAGTAAAATAGTCCAAATAAAAGAGATTTGAACTTCACATGGCCTCCACTAAGCATCTAGGCCGGTCCATCACTTGGTCGTCACACGAAAAGTATTCCCTAGCAGGGTGAGTTAACAGACTCAATGTGTAACCAACACTAGAATTTAATATTTCGGGCATACAATATCATACATGTTCATAAAACATTTAAACAATATGATGCAACCCGAACCCAAACCTATATGCCATCCGCTACACACCACCCGTACCATCGCACAAAGTAGGGACTACTAAGTCAACCCTTCATCCGCTACACACCATCGAAGGCGTCGCACATAATGACGTGCTCATCATCCTTATAAAATTCGTGGTCTTAAGTCACCACATTTAGAATTCATGGTCTTAGGTCACCACATTCGAATTAGTGGTCTTAGGTCACCACATTCGATATCTGTGGCCTTAGGTCACCACATTGATTTCATGATCTTAGGTCACCACATTAACTTCCCTTTTCATATAACCCATATGCCCCATTTTTCATACACAATATGCAAAATCATGCCTTAATTCACATTCTTATCACTTTTCACATGTTAAAAATAACATATATTCATATTCCTAGTAGGAGTAGGAAACGTACCTTAGTACTTTGTACCATAGTATGGTACCTTAGCCATATTCACATTCTTATAAAATGCACATTTAATTTAAAACATAGCCATGAACATATTAAAACTTAGGGTAGGGTACACACGATTAACAACAATTTCACTGAAATCCCGAAAATCCTATCTACTGCCTTAGATCTTTAACTCCCTACATTCGACCCATATTAAAGTTTTAATGAAAACCCATTCGGCCACAAAATCAAATCCTAGTAGGATTTGTACACTAAAACTTACCTTGATGCCGATTTGCTTATCACTCAAATCCCGAAAACTTTGCTATACTCCTCCTTGTATTCGACCAAACACTGGATCTCTACATAGGTTAGTTTCGGCTTTTTAACATGTAAGAAATAGATCTTAGTATCAATACAAGCCTTGGCCGAATGCTATAGATACTTACCTTGTGGATTTTAAATCCCAAAACTCACCGAATAACTAGGGAACATGTGGCCTATGGTGTACCTTCGGGAAAATAATTTCTTCTTCCTTGTAGTCGACACTTAGTAAATCCGAAAGATCTCTTCAAAGTTTGGCAACAAGATATTAATGGGTTAGTCCTAGATTTGACAAATCTTAAAGAAAAGGATGAAAATCGAATGATAACTAGTTCTTACCCTTAATCTAAGTCGATAACCCTTGTTTGAAGTCTCAAAACTATTCGGCTATGGCCTTGATTTTAGCAAACTTTCGGCTTTTGGAAGATTATGAAAGAAGAGAGAAAAGAGTTTGAGCATTTGGTAATGAAGTTTCGCTACACAAGGTGTATTTTAAACGGCAAAACAATGAAGAAAGGAGATATTTGCTAGAGAGAATTGAAGAGAGAGAGTTAGAAGAAAGAATGAATGGCCCTCTTTTCCTTTTATAGCGAAATTACTAACTTAGAATCCCTTACTTGGCCATCACTCTTCTATTTTGATAGCTTTATCTCTTTAATTAAAATTAAAGAATAATCCTCAATTATCTCTTTGAAAATAATCTAAAATAAATCATCTTTTATCCACCTATTTAGCCGAGTTTTAAGGAGAATTAAACTCTTCCCTTAAGAGTCCCTATTGTCGTCCATTGCTTCCTCTTTAAGTAATTAAATAAAAATCACTTAAAGTCTTAGCTAGATGCCGTCCACCCCCTTCCCTTGATGAGCAGAATTTAAACTTATTCTATTGGACTCCTTGTGGCCACGAGGCCCAAATTATCCACCTAAGTGGCCCTCCCTATGATTAGTTTAGCTTTAATAGTGAATTGGGCATAAGCCCAATTCAGACGCAAAAACACTCTGAAATGCTCTCCTTCTTGCTTGAACCTAAGCTTGCACACATCTTGGTGGCGTCATTCTTGGGCTTTAAGTGGTGCCTCCTAGCCACTTCTCCACGCCTGTTCTTGTGTCAAATTTCTTCTATTAATTTTCTTAAGGCCACCTTGCCTTAAAACTTATCATTTCTAAGACATTTCCTTACATTTCCAAGTTTCCAAAAACATTCATTTCCTCCTTTAAACTTATCATTCCTAAAGCATTTCCTTACATTTCAGGACATTTCCTATATTTCCTTACATTTCCTACATTTCCTTACATTTCCATACATTTCCTTACATTTCCATACATTTCCAGTACATTTCCTTACATTTCCATACATTTCCATACATTTTCATACATTTCTTACATTTCCATACATTTCCTTACATTTCCATACATTTCCATACATTTCCTTACATTTCAAGGTTCTAAAATGCACACCACATATCACATAAACATGCTATTTCATAAAATTAAGCAAAATGCACACAATGGGATTGAACCTCTTCCTCAAAGTACTTCACTTGATGCCAAAACCCTTGCACCTTAGGTGGCGTCCCTTGCCACTTTTCCACATCACTTCTTGTTTTAACTTAAAACCAATAATTGTCCAAAGCTTTCTCTTCCATCCTAGGATTTTAAAACCCTTAATTCACTTCCAAGCGCTGCCAAAACCTACTACTCATGAATTATGCACAAACGCATAACCCCTAATCTAGGATGTTACAGTTCTACCCTCCTTAAAAATAATTTAGTCCTCAAAATTACTTACTAACGATCGTACAATCCTTCTCACCGACTATGCTTACACTGCACTCTCGATCTTAATAGAACCATCATACTTTCCGGGCACAATCTCTAAGTTCACGTCCTTAGAACTCATTTCTAACGTCGCGATTTAATCGATTAAGAAGTTTTATGTATAAAAAATTTTGTTTCAGCGATTAACAGCGAAGAAGTTTTATGGAAAGAATTTTTAGAAGTGGTTCTTTCGTATTCATACATGCACACGATCTTTACATTCATACATCCATCAATCAATTATGAACTTTCGTTCATTCAGAGAAATGTTGTAGTTTTCATTGTTGTTGTTTTTCCACCACCCAAGGGTATTTTCGTAATTTGTCCTACAGGGGTATTTTTCACAATTTATCGAAACAAGGTTCCTTGGTGTTTTTGTCAATGAGGGTATCTTGGAAATTTTACATTCCCGGGGGAATTTTGGAAAATTTTGAAATTCGGTATTTTAGTAATTAACCGGTGAATTTGTAAATCTTAATAAATCACGATATTTTGGAATTTACAAAACTTGAGGGTTGTTTTGAGAATTTGTTTTCCAAATCGGTGTTGTTGCAAAAATTTTTGAAGATCGGAATCGATTACGGTAATTTTGTAACTCGAGGTATTCGATAATTTGTAGGGTAGGGGTAATTTCGTAATCTTTTCTAAAATCAGGGTATTTTGTCATTTTGCAAATTAGGGTTTTTGAACATTTTATAACGTAATGAAATTTTGATAGGAACTGTGGGTATTTTGAAAATTTCATAAACCAAGGGCATTTTTGTAATTTTACCATTAGGGGTATTTTGTAATTTTATAAATCTGAAATATTTCAAGAAAATTTTATAAAAATAATCTTTTTCAAATCAAGAAAATAATTTAGAAATTTTAAAACTAGGGTTTCCATAAAATACGGCTAGTCCCTTTCGGGTTTTAGTTGGGGTTTAGCAGTGTATAAATCCTCTTGGTTAGGGTGAACCAGAGGCTACATCGAGTAGGATTCGAGTGGAGAGGAGGTGAGTCACGGATTGCTTAAATACCAAGCTCCCACTGAAACCAATCCTAGACATGCGTACCATGGTTGCCACACCCTAACTCGGCGACTCAACCACAGGTTTGTTTAATTAGATATTTAAGTCTTATGTATTTGTTGGGGTACACTAGTCCTAGGGTTCAAATACTTATCAGACTAATCTATGTTGCCATAAAAGCCCATACATTTCATATATTCAAATCACTTCAGAAGTCAGAAGTACTTACCTAGTGGACTGCAGGTCGGAGACTTAGTGGGCCATGCCGGAAAAACCTAAAAATTTTTCAGAAAATTCCTTTTGGGCTTACTTTGGAAAATGTTTTGGGGCTTAAACCCAAGGCCGAGAGTTTAAAACTGAGCTCTGATACCAAACTAAAACATCCCAAACCCAACCCACGAGCCTTGACCGGATCTGGTATGTTCCCCGGTGTAAACCATTTCAAATTCTTTTGTTACTTAGGAAAAACTTGTGTGATTTGGAAGAAAGATCGTTTTGGGTTGGGCTTTAGATGAAAACAGGTTCATTTCAATATTAAAAATCCTTTACTTTAAGTGACAAAACGTTTGGGCTTTGTTTTAAGAATAGATTTACTTAATCTTTTAATAAGTAAAAGTTTGTATCTTTGAATAAATAAAAGCAGAATAAAATAATTCTACTAAGGCCTTATTACATCAAATAATTCCCAAAATTTAAATTCAAAATACTTAAAGTAAAATAGTCCAAATAAAAGAAATTTAAACTTCACATGGCCTCCACTAAGCATCTGCCGGCCCGGTCCATCACTGGTCGTCACCTGAAAAGTAATCCCACAACGGGGTGAGTTAACAGACTCAATGTGTAACCAACACTAGAATTTAATATTTCGGGCATACAATATCATACATGTTCATAAAACATTTAAATAATATGATGCAACCGAACCCAAACCTATATGCCATCCGCTACACACCACCGTACCATCCTCGCTGCAGTGGGGACTACTAAGTCAACCTCCATCCGCTACACACCATCGAGGCGGTCATTGTAGTCGACGTGCTCATCGCATCTTATAAAAATTCGTGGTCTTAGGTCACCACATTTAGAATTCGTGGTCTTAGGTCACCATATTCGAATTCATGGTCTTAGGTCACCACATTCGAGATCTAGTGATCTTAGGTCACCACATTCGATTTCGTGGTCTTAGGTCACCACATTAACTTCCCTTTTCATATAACCCATATGCCCCATTTTTCATACACAATATGCAAAATCATGCCTTAATTCACATTCTTATCACTTTTCACATGTTAAAAATAACATATATTCATATTCCTAGTAGGAGTAGGAAGCGTACCTTAGTACTTTGTACCATAGTATGGTACCTTAGCCATATTCACATTCTTATAAACATGCACATTTAATTTAAAACATAGCCATGAACATATTAAAACTTAGGGTAGGGTACACACACGATTAAACAACAATTTCACTTTGAAATCCAGAAAATCCTATCTACGCCTTAGATCTTTAACTCCCTACATTCGCCCATATTAAAGTTTTAATGAAAACCCATTCGTTACAAAATCAAATCCTAGAAGGATTTGTACACTAAAACTTACCTTGATCTTGATTTGCTTATCATTCAAATCCTGAAAACTTTGCTATACTCCTCCTTGTATTCGGTCAAACACTGGATCTCTACATAGGTTAGTTTCGGCTTTTTAACATGTAAGAAATAGATCTTAGTATCAATACAGGCCTTGGACGAATGCTATAGATACTTACCTTGTGGATTTTAAATCCCAAAACTCACCGAATAACTAGGGAACACGTGGCCTATGGTGTACCTTCGGGAAAATAATTTCTTCTTCCTTGTAGTCGACACTTAGTAAATCCGAAAGATCTCTTCAAAGTTTGACAACAAGATATTAATGGGGTTAGTCCTAGATTTGACAAATCTTAAAAGAAAAGGATGAAAATCGAATGATAACTAGTTCTTACCCTTAATCTGTAAGTCGACAACCCTTGTTTGAAGTCTCAAAACTATTCGGCTATGGCCTTGATTTTAGTAAACTTTCGGCTTTTGGAAGATTATGAAAGGAGTTTGAGCAATTTGGTAATGAAGTTTCGGCTACACAAGGTGTATTTTCAGCTTGGCAAAACAATGAAGAAAGAAGATATTTGCTAGAGAGAATTCGGCAGAGAGAGAGTTAGAAGAAAGAATGAATGGCCCTCTTTTCCTTTTATAGCCGAAATTACTAACTTAGAATCCTTACTTGGCCATCACTCTTCTATTTTGATAGCTTTATCTCTTTAATTAAAAATTAAAGAATAATCCTTAATTATCTCTTTGAAAATAATCTAAAATAAATCATCATTTATCCACCTATTTAGCTGAGTTTTAAGGAGAATTAAACTCTTCCTTAAGAGTCCCTATTTAGTCCATTGCTTCCTCTTTAAGTAATTAAATAAAAATCACTTAAAGTCTTAGCTAGATGTCAGTCCACCCTCTTCCCTTGATGAGCGAATTTAAACTTATTCTATTGGACTCCTTGTGGCCATGCGAGGCCCAAATTATCCACCTAAGTGGCGCCTCCCTATGATTAGTTTAGCTTTAATAACGAATTGGGCATAAGCCCAATTGACATAAAACACTCTCGTAAATGCTCTCTTGCTGCTCGAACCTAAGCTTGCACACATGCTAGTGGCGTCATTTATTGGGCTTTAAGTGGTGCCTCCTAGCCACTTCTCCACGCCCGTTCTTGTGTCAAATTTCTTCTATTAATTTTCTTAAGGCCACCTTGCCTTAAAACTTATCATTTCTAAGACATTTCCTTACATTTCCAAGTTTCCAAAAACGTTCGTTTCCCTCCTTTAAACTTATCATTCCTAAAGCATTTCCTTACATTTCCAGGACATTTCCCTACATTTCCTTACATTTCCATACATTTCCTTACATTTCCATACATTTCCATACATTTCCATACATTTCCTTACATTTCCATACATTTCCATACATTTCCTTACATTTCCATACATTTCCTTACATTTCCATACATTTCCATACATTTCCTTACATTTCAAGGTTCTAAAATGCACCCCACATATCACGATAAACATGCTATTTCATAAAATTAAGCAAAATGCACACAATGGGATTCGAACCTCTTCCTCAAAGTACTTCACTTGATGCCATAACCTTGCACCTTAGGTGGCGTCCCTTGCCACTTTTCCACATCACTTCTTGTTTTTAACTTAAAAACCAATAATTGTCCAAAGCTTTCTCTTCCATCCTAGGATTTTAAAAATCCTTAATTCACTTCCAAACACTGCCAAAACCTACTACTCATGAACTATGCACAAACGCATAACCCCTACTCTAGGATGTTACAGACATTGACCTGGATGACGTCGACCACATTGAGGACACTCGGATCTATCAGGCTGAATACTACCAACACTCGCAATCGAAGTGGTTTGAGCTTTTGAATCCATAAATCTTCCACTACTGGTAGGCTGAATCTCTAAGAAGTGACACCACACACTTAATACATTCTTCCGGTGTGTAGGATAACCCATCAAAGACTCGATAGTGTTCTCAAGCCAACATTGACTTTCTCGCATCATCATCTTTGGTAGCCCAAACTCTTGACCCTTTATTTTTGATCTTGTCAGCGGTGGTTTCTCTCTTACATTGTATTGCAACCGGGAAGCTACATGAGTGGTCCGAGGATCGTGAAGGGGTGGAGGTCTAACGGTAGGGTTCGTTGAACGAACTCAAGAAACCATTCATTCATAGCTTGGAAGAAGGCTTCTCGAGCCCCTCCTCCCTGACTAACTGTAACGGGCCTTTCATGACTATCTTGTGGCACCGTCCCTTCATCGAGAGTGGGTGCACTACTCTCTACATCATCCGCACTATCTCGTTTGGGATCCATAACTATAAAAGAAAAACATTTTTAAATCGTCAAGAGTCAGTCACACTATCAAAATATAAGTATGGCATGTATAGATAGACTCTTACTCATACTAAATATTCGAGAATTGACTAAACCTTGCTCGATACCAATAAATGTAACATCCCTTACCCGAGACCTTTAGGAGTCGAGCACGAGGCATTACTAAACTTAACTTATCGATTCGGGGCATAAAAATTGAAAGCTGTCCATATGCGTCATGTTAAGTAAATCAATTATAACTTGAGTTACGAAACTCAAAATCTAGATCCATAAATTTTTCCTGAAACTAGACTCATATATATTCTTACTATAATTTTCTAGAATTTTGGTGTGGCCAATTAGTACAGTTTATTAGTTAAAGTCTCCCCATTACACAGACCAATAGTTCGACCCTCCGTACTAAAAATCAATTATCTCATAATATACAACTCTTTTCCTACACATTTTTTTTATAAAATATACTCAATAAGATTTAATTCTATATCTCATGGCCAACATAATTCCATTTCTACTAGTTTTGGTGATTTTTAAAATCAAATCCTTCTTCTTATCTAATTGTTCCCCGTTTAAGTATAATGAGTTAAAAGCTTAAGTGATCTTGATATGAAAAGAATAAGATAGTTGATTAAGAATGTTGTTATTTATTTACATGTAAACTTACTAAGCTTTATGCATACGCCCATTTTTTATTTTATTTTTTTATAGTATTACAAGCCAATTCGGGGAATCGAAAGGACGTCGGAGATCGTTACGCACTATCAAAGGATTATATTGGCATTTTGTGACTCGAACATTTTAAGTTATGGCATGTATAGGGACTTAGCCATTTTGTGTGTATTAAATATAAAATAATAGAATATTGCATTTATTTACTGCAAACTTACCTCGAAACAAAATACGATCAACTATATTGATTTAGTCTTCTATCTTTTTCTTTCCTCGATCTAACTCTGGATTTCGTTCTTCTTGATCTATAATAGAAAATTTAGCTTATTTAATACTCACATTATTAAAACAGTCCTTAACTCTTAACTTTGGCAAGATTACAATTTTGCCCCTAAACTTTTACATATTTACACATTTGCCCCAAAGCTCGAAAATTAAACTTTATCCCTTATTCTTATGTTTTATGACATGATGATCATTTTTCCCTTCTATGGCAACATCAAATTCTCACTCTAACTTGTACTTATGAACATTAGGTATTTTTACCGATTAAGTAGTTTTACTGTTTTCACTTAAAATCACTTAGCAAAAGTTGTTTAACATAATTTCAGACTTCATATTCTATCATAAAACATCAAAATAAACATATTTCACCTATGGGTATTTTTCCAAATATGAACCCTAGCATGAATTATTGATAGAATAAGCTAAATCGAGCTAGGGGCTTCAAAATGTAAAGAACATTAAAAGCGGGCTTGGAATCACTTACTATGGAGCTTGGAAGCTTGAAACAAACCCTAGCTATGGTGACCACTTGAAAATTCGGCCTAATGAAGAAGATGAGCATATTTTGCCATCTTTTCCCTTTAATTCCTTTTTATTACCAAATGACTAAATTACCCTTCATTAAAAACTTTGGTTCTTTCCACCTATATATGTCCATTTTGTCCATGAAAATATAATGGTCTAATTACCATTTAAGGACTCCTACTTCAAACCCCATTTCAATCAAGTACTCTATAAATTAGAACCCTATTTAGCAACTTTTGCAAACAAGTCCTAATAGGCAATTTAAGCATGAAATTAATAAAATTTCTTATCAATACTCTAACACATGTATTTAATCACTCGATAAATCATAATAATTAATCATAATAAACTTTTATAGCTTGGATTCATGGTTTCGCAACCACTATTCCATTTAGGCCCTATTTCGGGATGTTACACTAGTAGCCTTGAAGAGAGGTATTACTATAAATTAGGGAATCCTACGGATCAAGTCAAGTGAATAAATCGTCTGGTTCAGAGTTAGATAACAAGTGAAGTCTAGGTTGATTCTTCCTCAGGTCTTGTCTAAATCAATCGGTTTTCCCTCAAGTCTTTCCCCAATTTCTTCTTTGTCTTAGCATCTTTAGTTTAGTTAATTAGTTAATTTTAGATTAGATAAAAAAAACCCTTAATTCGTAGGCTAAATAATAGAAAGAGAGTTAATATTAGTACTTTTGGTTCCTTTGGATTCGACAATCCGGTCTTGCCGCTAGCTGTACTACTGTTCGATAGGTGCACTTGCCTCCAACGTTGTCTTAGTTAGTTTCCAATTTCGGTCATTCTTTTATAAATTTTTAAGCCTCGACAGACACGATCAAGTTTTTGGCGCCGTTGCCGGGGAACTAAAATATTAAGAACACTCAATTTTTATTACTTTAGCCATATTATATTTTATTTTTACAATTAAATTTTATTTTTACTTTTCTAAATTTTCTTTTCTTTTTCTATTTTCCTAGCAGGTACCTCTAGCTTATGACTAGAAGGAACCCGACAAGACCATTACTTTACGACAGTGATATTAAAGGAACCATACGCAGAAATCGTAGAGAAGTAAGGCGAGGCTTAGATTGCATACAAGACGAGCAAGAGGACAAAACCAATACCACCGAAAGGATGGCTGACAATAATCTGCCTTATCAAGATATGGCCGACCATCATGCTTCTCGAACTATGTATGATTATGCTAAACCTAATTTAACAGGAGCTGAATCGAGTATTGTTAGGCCTGCTATAGCCGCTAATAATTTTGAATTAAAACCTAACACTATACAAATGATTCAATAGTTTGTTCAATTTGATAGTTTGCAGGACGAAGACTCAAATACTCATTTAGCTAATTTTCTAGAATTCTGTGATACCTTCAAAATAAATGGTGTTTCTGATTATGCCATTCATCTTCGGTTATTTCTCTTTTCTTTGAGAAATAAAGCCAAACTGTGGTTACATTCTCTTCCACGAGGATCAATCACTACATGGGACCAAATGACCGAAAAATTTTATTAAAATATTATTCACCGGCCAAAACGGCCAAATTAAGGAATGATATCTCTTCTTTTGTGCAGATGGATTTAGAAACATTATACAATGCATGGGGAGATACAACGATCTGTTGAGAAGGTGCCCACACCATGGTTTACCCTTGTAGTTGTAGGTCTAAACTTTTTAAAACGGTGTAAACCCTTTAACCCGACAGTTAATCGACTCGACGCCTACGGAACCCTGAATAATAAAAATCTCTAAATAGCTAACGAGTTTATAGAGGAGATGTCACTGAATAACTATCAGTGGCAAGTTACAAGGACAAAGCCAACTAAAGCAGCCAGAGTTTTCAATCTCGACGCAGTCACAATGCTATCAAGTCAGGTAGAGATGATGAGTACCTACCCTACAATCCGGGCATCGAAAGCGAACAATTAAACTATACGGGTAACAATTTTAGACCTCAAAATAACCCCTATAGTAATACTTATAATCCAGGTTAGAGAAACCGCCCCAATTTCTCGTGGGTGGTCAAGGAAACCAGAGACAACAACCACCCCCTCCAAACTTCCAACAATAGCCCTACCTACAGGAAAAGAAGCCGAACCTTGAAGAGATGCTGACAAAATTTATAGAGGTGTCTAAAACTCGATTTCAAAACACCGAGACAACACTTAAAAATCAACAAGCATCGATTAAAAGAATCGAGAACCAGTTAGGGCAACTCGCAAAGCTGATCTCCAAATGACCATTAGGTAGCTTGCCAAGTAACACTGAGACTAATCCAAAAGAGCAAATTCAAGCCATACCAGCTCATGACAGTGAAGGGTTAGTAGAATCTGAATCTGAGCCAAGGTAAGAACTTGTGGTAAGTGAAGGTAAGATTAAGGTAAGCCAAGAAAAGCCAAAACCAGTAATTAAAGAATACAAACCTCGTATACCACACCCCAATGTGATGAAGGAAGACAACACAGAAGAACAGTTCGGTAAGTTCCTTAAACTCTTAAAGAAATTACATATTAACTTACCGCTTCTTGAAGCTCTTTCGTAGATGCCAGATTCAAGGAAATTTTTAAAAGAGCTCTTAACAAACAAGCAAAAGTTAGACGAGGAGTCGCATGTGGAACTAAACGTAGTATGCTAAGTAATGTTACAGAACAAATTACCACGGAAATTAAAAGATCCAGGGAGTTTTACAATTCCATGTTTAATTGGTAGTTTATCTATTGAGAATGCTTTAGCTGATTTATGGGCAAGCATCAATGTTATGCAATCTAAAATGTTTAAACAGCTAGGTCTAGGGAAACCCAAGCAAACTAGGATGAGTATTCAACTAGCTGATAAGACTATTTGCATCCCTAAGGGTATAATTAAAGATGTACTAGTTAAAGTTGACAAATTCATATTCCCTGTGGACTTCATTGTTTTAGATATGGATGAATACAATAGCATCCCCTTAATTCTAGGAAGACCTTTTCTAGCAACTATCAGATCTAAAATTGATGTTAGCATAGGTGAACTAATATTTTGTGTAAGTGACGAATCAATTAGTCTTCAAGCTCTCGACTCAGCGAGAACATCTAGTGAGAAAGGTGAGGACATAAATTCCCTTGATAAGCATTCAGTTAAATTCTCTTTTCAGGAAACACCACGAGATTATACTACAGAGCCAGATCCTATAGCTCATACCAATAAGGAAATATCTCATGAGGAACGAAGGCTTCAGACTGATGAGTTAAATGAGTAGGAAACACATTTCAAGGAGGAATCAAACCCACACGAAGTGAAACCGAAGGAACCCTCAGAAGAACTTAAATGAACATCAAATCACTTCAAAATAGGAGATCAGGTACTATTAGATAGAACAGACCCACGAATCGCCACATCAAACCTAAAGACAAACGAAGAGATCCCCTTTTACGGTACTTAATGTTTTCCCTTACGGAACAGTCGAGGTAAGTAATTCTACTTTTGGTACTTTTAAAGTAAACTTCATTCGACTCAAATTAAATGATGATAGCATGAAAAGGATTTTCACTCCTTAAACCACCGTAAAGATATGAATGAGATGTAAGTCTAGCTTAAGACTTTAAACGAGCGCTTCTCGGGAGGCAACCCGAGCACTAACCCTATTTATTTTTATTTCTTCTTCTTTTAGCACCTAACCACAGACTAACCAAGTTAATAAAGCGCATATTTTCACATCACACAGCCTTACACACGGTTGTGGCCTTGGCCGTGTGGATGCTACGGATTTTCGTACTGACATAGCAGAGATAGTACGAGACAGAACGAGAAAAATATCTTTGAATCACAGGCTCACCTAACACCACGGCCTTGCAACATAGCCGTGGCCGACACTAATGAACCAACACGGGCGTGGCAACTTAAATACAAGGTGTGGGAGAAGGAATTGAACCACCACACGGTCGTGCGATATGGCCGTGTGACACAACACGCCCACGATACACGGGCGTGGAGACGTACCAGAGCTAAAAATTTCTTTTTAAAACACCTCTCTCCCCTTCTCACCCATTCCCTATCCACTCCCCGCTTCCCTCCATCTTTATTCTCTTCCCTCTTCACTCCATAAAAGCCTCAATCTACACTTCAAAATGTCGAAGAAACAAAAAGATCCGAGTCCTATCTCCCTGTGCGAGACAAATCAACATAAGTTCATGCCGGCTGCTTCATTAACTCAACAAGCCAGGGGTCTTTGAGACCATTTAACTTCTATATTACTTTTCTCTTCTCCTTTATTTTTCTTTTCTTTATAATTCATATGCTTAATCTAGCTTATTTTGTTTTAGTTTCTTGGTTTTAGGTTCTAAAAGCTGCTAGGGAATTACAACACCACGGCCTTACACACCACACCCACCTCGCAAACCATCTACCAATAAAGACTTTCTAGTCCATTCATCTTCTCTTTTAGTTTTATTTTAATTCATATTTTCTTTCTTGTTATCTTTACTTTAATTATATAATTAGTATAATTTAAATTATTATTACTACTTCCTGGCTAATTCCTCACGAGTTACCCAATTTCATCATCTAGCACAGGAATTAAAGGCTCCCCCTCCAAGTTATCTTTCATCTACGAATCAAGTTTCCACACTTCCAACTCAAGGAATCCATCCAAAATTCAGGAAGTTTCACCTCTCCCCTCTCCCTCTCTTTTGATTTTCTTATTATATGATTGTTATCTATCTTTGTACATTGAGAGTAATGTACATCTTAAGTGTGGGGGGTGAAAGTTTATTAGAAAAAGTGCCTAACTTTTTGCATTATTCTCAAATCCCTGAATGATATTCTGTCTTAAAGTAGTTTTCTCATATCACTAATTAGATGAAATTCTTGTTGATTCATGATTTTTATTAATATGTTTTAGATTAAGTCATTGATAATTGTACAATGATGATTTAAACTTGAAGATACTAGAGAATCAAACATGATGAGTCTATTTTCAAAAAAATTAAAACTCTATTAGATTGTCTACCTGAATCTAAATTGTTACCTTCAAGTTTGAAATTTACGAGGTTAACATCAAAATACCCATAATTTTTGTGAGAATTTGAGCTTTTAGAGCATACATTCTTTCCATGCTCACTTTATTGATTATGAGTGTGTCAACATTGATTTGTTATTCTAGAACTTGCTTCGATTATACATGTCGAGACCACACTATTGATTTGATATATAAAGATGGTTAAGGCACCTAGGATTTAACCCACTTACTCCACTAAAAGTCTACCCTCATAATTGACCCCTAGTGAACCCCTTTGATCCTAACAACCCTTTTATTGACTCAACCCACTAATATTAACTCGAAACCCATCTCGTATTTGTTATCACCATTCCTTTTGACTACCCTTCTATCGAAATTTATTTTGATTAGTTGCCTAATTAGATTATTTCAGTTGTTAAAGTTCTATTTTATATCGATTTGTTTTGGTAAAAAAAAAAAAAATCAATCAAAAATCAAAGTATATTCATTATTTAGTTATGAGATTAAAGCGAGCCTATACGTTTAATTTCAACATCTTAAAGAAGAAGCTCGTATTATTAGTATTATAAGTTTTCAATTGATGTAATTATTCGGGTTATTAGTCATTTTTTCTAGTTAGGTAATTTGTCAATTCAATCTCAATTCTAACCCTTCTAATTCAGCCTTTTATCCACACCATTAACCTAAGCCCCGTTACAACCCTTTTTAAAGACCTTTTGATTTATGTATCATCTCATTTTACAGTGGTGGAGATTTGATTTTCATGGAAGCCTATGGTAATAACTTTTCATGTTCGACTTTTGAGCGCTTAATTTTTGAACCTTAAACACCTTGAGTGATTTGAGTGGATCTTTAGTGAGGATGTCAACTTTTGTCGATTTTAAATTAAAGGTGATTATTTAGGTAAGGGGAAACATCTATGTTTTCATGCTAAAAACTCATGACTTTGATTGTTTGAATCTTTAAGACTCTTTGAGTTGAATTATCCATGTATAAATTATCTATGAATTATGATGATGCATTGTTGATGAATATTATGAATTAAGGAAGTTTGTTTTAATTGTGATTTGAGAATTTTGCTTGAGGACAAGCAAAAGTTTAGGTGTGGGGGTATTTGATAAACCGTAATAGTAACATATTTAATCCCACATTTAGCACATTTTTGGATGATTTATCCCTTTAATTATGGAAATAGGTGCTCCTTTGTTTTCATGTTTTATACTCAGTAGAGCACCGGAAGATGAAAAGAACGAGAAACGGGCCGAAAATAGAAAAAATGGGCCGAAATAAGAAATCCACACGGCCTGGGCCCAAGACCACACGGTCGTGCCTCGCAAGAAGAGTCCACTACGGCCTGGACCCCAAAAAACATGGTTGTGCCTTATCATCAGGTTCGAATACGGCCTGGCCACGATTTACATGGGCTTGTGCCATGTGCGTGTCCCTGCCCAGATAAGAAGAATCCTAATCGGATTAGGGTACTTAGAGGCAAAGAAACATATTCCAAAAGCCTATATAAAGACCCTAGAGGCCAACCTTTAAGGGGGCGTTCAGCTAGGCCAAAAAGCCGAGCTAGAGCAGTTAAATTCAGGGATTTATTAGAAGAAAGCCAGTTGATTCATCTCAAGAAGCCGGAATCATACTCAAGGAGGAGAATCTCTCCTTCAATTCCTTTAGGGGGTTTTAGGGATTTCTTATGTTTTGTTTTATCTTTTCTTCTGAGATGTTTTCTTTTATAATTATGAACTAAACCCTCAAATACTTGAGGGGGATGAAACCTAAGAAGGATCTTGTTATTGTTATCTGAGCTGTATGATAAATACTTGATTTGTTCTTAACTATGTGCTCTTAATTCTTGTTTTGGTATTTCCGGGATATTGATTCAAATGCGATGTGCTTAGGCAGAGGAGGAAGAAACCTGTCTAAGTAGATCTAGCATAGTTAAGCGGAGTTGCTCGCGCCTAGAGATAGGGTGACGAAAATCTATCGGATTAGGGTCAAAACTAATATGGGAGTCCATAGATCGAGTTAATGCAATTCTAGGGGTTTTAATTAGAAAGAGATTTCAATTAATAAACCTAGGGTTAGACGTTAATAGCCTTGAAGAGAGGTATTAATATAAATTAGGGAATCCTACGAATCAAGTCAAGTGAATAAATTGTCCGGTTCAGAGTTAGATAACAAGTGAAGGTGGATTCTTCCTCAGGTATTGTCTAAATCAATCAATTTTCCCTCAATTATTTCCCCAATTTCTTCTTTATCTTAGAATCTTTAGTTTAATTAATTAGTTAATTTTAGATAAGATAAAAAAACCCTTAATTCGTAGGATAAATAATAGAAAGAGAGTTAATATTAGTACTTTTAGTTCCTTTGGGCTCGACAATCTAGTGTTGCCGCTAGCTATACTATTGTTCGATAGGTGCACTTGCCTCCATCGTTGTCTTAGTTAGTTTCCAGGTTCGATATTCTTTTTATAAATTTTTAAGACTCGACAGCACGATCAATCTTCTTTACTGGTCTCAAATCTTTCATCTCAAATTCTTCACTTAGTTGGGCTTTGACCTTTTTTATCTCTCATTTATCTTTTGCTACTATCAACATGTCATCAACATAAAAAAGTAGATACACAAAATAACCATCACTATTTTTCTTAAAGTAAACACAGTTGTCAAAACTACTTCTTTTAAAATCATGAGAAGTCATAAAGGAATCAAACCTCTAGTACCACTGTCTTGGTGACTATTTCAAACCGTAAAGGGACTTTTTTAGCAAGCAAACATAGTCCTCTTTTTCTAAGACTGTAAAACCCTCTAATTGTTTCGTGTAAATATCTTTCTCAAGTTCTCCATGCAAAAATATAGTTTTTACATCTAACTGCTCAAGCTCCAAATCATGCATGGCCACAACACCAAGCAAAGCTCGAATTGAACTATGCTTTACAACTGGGGAGAACACATCTGTGAAGTCCACTCTTGGAATTTGACTGTAACCCTTTGCAACAAGCCTTGCTTTATATCTGGGTTTTTCAACTCCTGGAGTCCCTTCTTTCTTTTTAAACACCTATTTACAACGAACAACCTTTTTACCTTTAGGAAGTTTCAGAAGATCCCATGTTCTATTTTTGTGGAGTGATTCCATCTCCTCTTGTATTGCAAACATCCACTTTTCTGAGTATTCACAGCTAACCGCCTCAGAATAATTAGACGGCTCTTGGTTTGCATCTATATCTTCTGCCACATTTAAAGCATAAGCAACTAGATTAGCCTCGGTAAACTTCTTTGGAGGTTTAATTTCTCTTCTAGTTTTGTTTTTGGCGATAGAATATTGTGGTGAAGAAGCAACTCTATTCTCAATTTTTGTACTGGCTTGAGGAGTCAACTCTGTATTAATCTGATGCTCCACCTGCTTTTGAATTTCTTTATTGGAAAAGTCTTTAAGAGATAAGTTAGGTAGTATAGCAGTTTCATCAAAAACAATATCTCTACTAATCATAACTTTTATATTTTCAGGACACCACAACTTTTACCCTTTTACACCAGCTTTATAACCAAGAAAAACACATTTAATGGATCTCGATTCTAATTTTCCATTATCAACATGAGCATACGCAGGACACCCAAATATCTTTAAATCAGAATAATTAGCAGGATTATCAGACCATACCTCTTGTGGAGTCTTTTTCTCAATGGCAATGGATGGAGATCGGTTGATCAAAAAAATGCAGTAGAGGCTGCTTCGCCCAAAACGACTTTGGTAAGTTGACATTTGACAACATACATTGAACCTTCTCCATGATCATTCTATTCATTCGTTCTGTAAATCCGTTTTGTTGTGGAGTATGACAAACTGTTGAGTGTCTCACGATCTCTTCTGACTTGCACAGTTTATTAAACTCATCAGAACAAAACTCTAAGCCATTGTCTGTGCAGAGGTATTTTATTTGTTTTCCCGTCTGTTTTTCGATCATAGTTTTCAAGACTTAAATGCGAAAAACACATCATTTTTTTGCTTCAGGAAGAATGCCCAAACTTTTCTGGAAAAATCATCAATAAAAGTTAGCATATAATTAGCTCCACCTCTCGAAGGCACTCTTGATGGCCCCCATAGATCAGAATGAATATACTCCAACGTTTCTTTCGTGTTATGGATTCCTCTGGTGAATCGAATTCTCTTTTGCTTCCCAAAAACGCGGTGCTAACAGAACTTCAGTTTGCAAATTCCTTGCCTATCAAAAAAGTCATCTTTTGCTCAATTCTGCCATGCTATTCTCACTCATATGCCCTAGGCGCATATGCCAAAGTTTAGTAATATAATCATCTGACAAGGAAGAGGAAGTGATAGTTACATCACCGATAACAGTAGAACCCTACAAAACATATAACTTGGCAGTCTTTCTCTGCCCTTTCATCACAACGAGGGAACCTTTGGAAATCTTCAAAATCCCACTTTCATTTGTGTATTTGTACCCTTTTGAATCAAAAGTACTTAACGAAATTAAATTTCTTTTCAATTCGGAACATGTAAATGCGTCACTAAGTATTCGACAACTCCATCAAACATCTTAACTTTAATTGTTCCAACACTGCTGTAATGTACCGATTTTGGGCTTAGTCGAACGATGGTTTGGGGCCACAAATCCGGCGTGGATAAATTTATTTTATTTATATTTTATGGTCTACAATTTCACGGAATGATATCGTGAAAATCTCATTCGAAAATTTTGACGTTTGGGCACTCAATTTAGTCAAAAGGACTAAATTATAAAAAGTGCAAAAGTTGAGTTCTACATGTTAGACTTGTCCAATTGTTATGAAATTTTAAATTGGAGGTCCTTAAATGATAATTAATCCATTGGTTAAGTTTTTGGACAAAATTGGACATAGATGGGTATGTTTCAAAAGATTTTTTTTAGGGACATTTTGGTAATTTAGTGAATTAAATGAATTAAAAACAAAATTTAAATGCCAAATTGGTCCATCTTCAAGCTTAGGCCGAATTTAACATGTTGGAAGCCATGGATAGGGTTTTCAAGCTTTCCAAGCTTCATGGTAAGTCCATTCTAGCCCGCTTTTCATGTTCTTTACGTTTTGGAGTCCCTTAACTTGATTTAGCTTATTCTAGCAATAATTTAACCTAGGGTTCATATTTGGAAAAATACCCATAGGTGAAATGTGTTTATTTTGATGTTTTATGGCAGAATATGAACCTTAGAATTATGTTAAACAACTTTTACTAAGCGATTTTAAGTGAAAATGAGTAAAATGACATAATCGGCAAAAATACCTAATGTACATAAGTGCATGTTAGAGCAAGAATTTGATGTTTCCATAGAAGGTAAAAATGATCAGGATGTTATAAAACATAAGAATAAGGGATGAAGTTTAATTTTCGAGCCTAGGGGCAAAATCATAATTATGCAAAAGTTTAGAGGCAAAATTGTAATTTTTCCAAAGTTTGAGTTAGGGACTGTTTTGAGTAGTACATTAATTAAATAAGTGAAATGTGATGTCTTAGACCCCGAAAAACGAGATTTGGACCTAGAACGGGAGAAAAATCGAAAATCGGGAAAGTTAGTAAAATGACCGTTTTGGTATCGAGGTAAGTTCATATGTTTAATAAGCATTTATTATGCATATTCGAATGATAAATTGATATTTTGGCCATAAATACTATAGTATTGAGTTTGGATATAATGATTAATGTTCGATAATAATTCGATATTGGAAGAGAACTTGTATAATTTATATGTTAGACCATATTTTGTATTATGGCTTTGTATGATAACAAGAAAGTATTGACTAGCATAGTTTGATGAGAATAAGTAAAGTTGATGATGTGATGAGATTTAGAATGTAAGTATGTAAGTTTGCATGTAAATAATGTATCGTTTTTACTTACGTTTTCATATTTTGATAAATGGTATGAATTGTAGCTGAATATTTGATGTAATTGACAAAATATCGACAAGTGAGAAATTTCCCGGTTGAACCTTAGGAATAAAAATGGATACGAGTGACATGTTCACTTGAAACTTATGTGAAATCTAAGTGGAATAAGTGATCCGGGTGCTGGTCCGTACGTTCTACCGGTGGCTGAGTTATCTGATATGTGCTACGGATACTCAACGACTTGTGAAAGCAAAGACTTGAGTAGTTACGTCTCGACCGACGACTTTGTGCGAGCGGACCGAGATTGTGATTATGTGAAACGGGTGCTGGTCTTATAAGTTCTACCAGTGGCTGGGTAATCCTGCATGTGTTGCGGATACCTGACAGCTCGAGATTGTGATTATGTGAAACGGGTGCTGGTCTTATAAGTTCTACCAGTGGCTGGGTAATCCTGCATGTGTTGCGGATACCTGACAGCTTGTGTGAGCAGCACTGAGTAGTTACGTATGACCGACAGCTTGTGTGAGCAGACCCGCGAATATGAATAGCTTGAGAACGAGCCTATGTGTGATAACTGATATGAAGTAGCTTTGGCTACAAGTGTGGCACTATGTGCAATATTCCGATGTATCCGTTAATATTCCAATGAGTTCAACGGGAAATTGACTAAGTGAAAATACAATGAGGCTATGTAACAACTAAGTGTAATTGAATATGATTATGTGATGAATAAGGGCAAGTATAGGCGTGTAAACTTATGAGCAATGTGCTCGATATGCGATTGAACTTTGGTAAGATTGATACGGAGTAAGTGTTCCAATGAAAGTTACTATAAAGAAAACATGAAAGAATGAAATTTAGAAATAAAATAGTTTTGGACAGCAGCAGTAGAGTAACTTTGAAAAATCACCAAAAATGGTAGAAATGGAATTAGTAGTTGAGTGAGATATGAAATTAAATATTATTGAGTCTATTTTCATATGAAATAAATATAGAATGCAAAGAAATTCTGTATTTTGAGATATTTATATTTTGTGAGAATAGTTCAGAGTAATTTCGAGATCCCCTGTTCTGACTTGGAAAATCATTAAAATTGTACAAAAATAATTTTGGGACATAATTTATATATTTATATTCCTTAATAAGTCTAGTTTCAAATGAAACAAATTACAACATCATTTGAATTCTTCACAAGGAGAAAATTGATTCGTAGTGAAAAGTGATCAGAATAGTCTAACAGTGAAATAGGGGAAATTTTAATGAATAAACTGTACTAATTGGCTAAGCCAAAAATTCTGGAAATTTTATGGTATGAAGATATGTGAGTCTAGTTTTAGGAAAAATTAGCGGTTTGGAATTTGGAGCTCTGTAGCTCAAGAAATAAATAATTTGTGATAGTGATTCAAATAGACAGATTAATGTGAACATGAGTAATAAGGTATAAGCATGTGACTTAATGATTGCATCAAATTGAGAACTTGTTGTGAGGATTTGTCATGTTGAGGCTTTGATAAGGCTACAAATGAGTAAGTTGGGAAAGTAAGAACTTAGCATTATTTATGCAAGTTATGACAGCTTAGTAGTAAGCTAAATTCATTACTAATGCTTATTATTTTTACATGTGAACTTACTAAGCTTTATAAGCTTACCCCCTATTCTTTCCCATGTTACAGAGTTCTACTAAACAAGCTCGGGTTGGAGGTCGTCGGAGATCGCTTCACACTATCAAGCTATCTATGGGTATCTTTATTTATAAATGATTTAAACTATGGCATGTATAGGGGCTTGACTAAGTCATTTTGTATATGTGTTAATTAATTTGACAAAATGTATTGTTAAGTCTGGTAATGCCTCGTACTCGGTTCCGGCATAGGATACGGGCAAGGGGTGTTACACCTGCGATTTTACACGAAGCCTTATTTCCTATCAAAACACCACCTTCAGACACTGTTTCGTAATTTGTAAACCAATCCCGTTTGGGACTCATGTGGAAGGTGCAACCCGAATCAAAGATCCACTCATCGCTCACTTTTGAATTGTTGACAGAAGCAACTAGAAGTTCATCATCGCTATAGTCTTTTACAACATCAGCTTCACCAAAATTTTCTAGTTGTTTTCCCTTTTGATTCGTAGCCTCCCTTTTGATCTTATTTTTTAGCTTATAGCACTCAAATTTAATGTGTCTTTTCTTCTTGCAGAAGTTACAAGTTTTACCTCTATTTGAAGACTTCGATCTACCCTTAGATTTACCGCGAGGATTCCATTCTTGTGTCCTTCCACGATCATCATCAACATTCCGATCTTGTCTCCCACGAACAATGAGACCCTCTCCCTGAGAGTCGGTTTTAACCACAAGATGCTTCATCTTATCATACAACGTCAAAGAATCATAAACCTCATCAACTATGAGAAACTCGCGACTATATAAAATCGTATCTCTAAAGGTTGAATAAGATGAGGGCAACGAAAAAGGTAGAATCAACCCTAGATCTTCCTTATCATACTGAACCTCCATGGCCTCCAAGTTTGAAAGAATTTCTTTAAACACTGTTAAGTGTTCATGCACAGACACACTTTCCTCCAAACGATGAGCATAAAGACGTTGCTTTATATGTAACTTGCTGGTTAGAGTTTTTGACATACATATTTGTTCTAGCCTCTTCCATAATGCAGCGAAGGTCTTCTCCTTCATCACATCCTGCAAAATTTCATTAGACAAATGCAGATGTAACTGTGTTAACGCCTTTCGATCCTTGCGCTTATTCTCTTCCTCCGTCAATGTCGAAGGCATCTTATCTACCCTTAGCAGAGCTTCCTCTAAATCCATCTGTGCAAGAACTGCCTGCATCTTTATCTGCCACAATGCGAATCTGGTGTTGAGATCCAACAGCGGAATTTCATACTTCAAAGACGTCATTACCGTGATCGAGATGGAAAACCCGAAACTCTAATACCAATTTGTTAAAAATATAACGTCGGTAATGACAATATATCGCAAAGAAAAGAGAAATAAAAATTAACGAACACACAAATTTTACGTGGAAACCCTTTCGGGAAAAAAACCACGGACAGAGGAGAAGAAAATTCACTATGTCGAATTCGAATAATTTACAAGAGGAATAGACTATGTCTATTTATAGGCTTGTAAAACCATATTCTAATAGGAGTGTAGTAAGACTGAAACACCTTATTCTAATCAATATCAAATAGATGGAGTTTAATAAGGTTTAAAAAACCTTATTTAAAATAAAATAAAAGAAGTGTAGTTCTATAGAGATTTTTCTTTTATTTTATTTTACCATTGTATTTTATTTAAATAAGGATTGGTCATTTAATTCTAACAAGTAATATAACTATTCAAGTAATATTTAATTTAATAGTTATATCTATTTGAGAGATGTGTCTATATTACCAATTAAATGTGTATGTATTTATAAAGAGACTTATGAGTTCCTATAAATAGACATGTCAAAAAATTCAGAAAAAAATTCTTCCAATGACACTAGTGTTCGTTTGAATGAATTTATATGCTTCAGGTTCAAATCCGAAGAAAAAATTGTCCGAGTATTTCATCAATGGTACCAATTCATCATATCTCCGTTACCATCTACTTGGACAAATACAACAAACCTATCACTGCCATAGACCATTATGAATCCAAAAATTCTTCGAGCATAATGGTGGAAGCCCCACACCAAAATCTTCAATTCAGCTGCAAATCAACCGTTTATCACCCGCTTGATTAGCAGACCAATTACCATCCAATTTTTTCCAGGGTGCTTTGTGAAGACGACAGCATTTGGATCCAAGCTCTTACGAAAGGATATTGTTGTAGGCTTTGATCTTTACACTAAAGCCCAACATCCAAGAATCCTACCTGATGGCGTCAGATTTAAAGAGATGTTCAAGCCATTTGTACCAATTCTTAAGTTGTTTATCATACAGTCAGAGAGAATCCAGCAAATTATCCAGAACTTAAAGATGTGACATGCTCATATTCACATTCAATCACACGGGAATGAACCCTGAACATCAAAATCCTGCAGAACAAGAATGCAAGGAACAACAACAAAGGTTAATTGAACCTTCCAATTCTCAATGATCATTTAAGGCCTTTTATGTCAACAAGAGAGTAGAACAAGCAAGAGGGAAGCTCATATTGGTAATCAACTACCAGCTACTCAATCATTTTCTTCAAGATGACAAGTTCCCTTCACCCAATAGAAACTCGTTATTCTCCAGTCTAGCTAAGGCCGAATTTTTTTTTTTCCAAAGTTGACCTTAAAGTTGGGTTTTGGCAATTGAGAATAGATCCAGTAGAAAGACCCAATATTGGCAATTGAGAATAGATCCAGTAGAAAGACCCAATATAGGGTTTTGTATACCCAACCAGCACTTTCAGTGGACAGTGATGTATTTTGGCTTGAAGACAATCGCATCATTGTTTCAAAAGGCCATGATCAAGGCTTATTATGGACAGTGCACTAGTATATATTGATGATATTCTCATATATAGCCCAAATGAACGAACTCATGTTGAAAATATGGTTCAAAATTGATTTGCCTTCTGATTTATTTACTAAATTTATTTAGTCATGTCCTTGTTTTTTAGCATTGTTTCTCTTTAAATTTTTATGCCTACTATATATTTAAAAAAAATGGCTATTTGAAGTGGGAACTTGATTTTAAAAATATTAGTTAACATTTTCATGTTCATTTAATTTGTATGCACGCCTACATAAGAGACGATTTCTGTTTTGAATATCATACAACAGGGAATTATTTCATTCTTTTCTTGAGAATTATTTTTTACTTCCTTTGTTAATTGTTAGTTCTAATTACTGCAGCTGACTTGTAACATCATATATCCGACCTAGCCGTCAAATTTAAAATGTGAGATGTTATATTTGTTGTCGAAGCAATTACAATTTTATTTAAATATCTAATCGACAATTCATTTAAAAAATAGATTTCCAAGACTTAAAAATTAAAATACTTTATTTATTCAATTATGGGTTTAAATGAGTTTATGAAAGCTCTTATGAAACACTGAAGTTAATTGATGGATTAAAACATAAAGTTTTTCAAAATGTAGGGGTAATGTTGCGACATTAAGGATTCATGTCACGACACTAAGGATAGAAGCATAATGTCGCAACTTCAACCGAGGTGAGTCGTGACCTTGAAGACAAAAAGCTAATGTCACAACTTGGACAGGGGAATTCGATGTCGCGACCTCAACAGAGGAGAATCACAACTGTGGAAACAGAAGCTTGATGTCACGACACCGATAGAGGAGTGTCACGACCTTGAAAGCAATTTCCCTATATTTTACATCATTCATCTCCAATTTGTCAAGTACAAGTATCAAATGATCTTCGTAACCACTTATGCATTAGTTCAAATGCCATTATACCATCCTTTGACATATCAAGCACTTGTCAACATATAATCTCAGGTACATAACACATTAATTTACTTGTCAAGCAAGAAACAGATCAATAACAAGTATAGCATGGCCTATTGGCAAGTAAACGTTAATCTACTAGATATTCATACATATTTGTCATCCAACACATTTGGTCATCTTCAAAGTGTAACCCTTTGCCATCATAATAAACCAAATATCAATTTCTAACTTAAAATTTAAAAATTATATAAACTTATTAAGTCGAGAAGATTCAATTTGAATGTTGCTGATCACTTTATAACTTTAAAATTTATGGTACTTGCACACAAAAATAAACAAACCGTACACTAAATAATAGTGCTCAATGATGCTAAAATGATTTGAATCAATAATTCAAATAGAAATAAGTTATCCAACACAATCAATATGGGACCTAATTATCATTTAGTATCAAGTTTTCATTTCATTTCTCATGTACATAATCTCATACCACATTTCATTTGGCATGTCATAGTTGAACATATAATTACATTAATCATCATATAACACTACATATGTATCATAATATATCATCAAGTACATTTCTTTCCTCGTCTCCAACTCGAATCCATTACTTTGTTTTATATCAATATTGGCCCTTAGGGTTCATTTTAAACGGTTTGCATCATCTTTCACATGGTACCTTTTGTCATTTTAACATTTATACAGAAAATACACAATTTTCTATTAGCATTTAATATCGAATGTCATTTAACAAGGCATATATTTATGATTCCTATTAACTGAACACAGACTCAAGGCGGATACACGGACACTAATATATCTAGCACCCAATGCCTCATCGGAACATCCGAAATATAATTTACATTTTGCGCCTCATCGTTATAAACCAAAGTAATGTTATATGAATCCTACGCATCAGAAATAAAACTTGGACATTGATACGAGTCTTGTGAAGAATCTAAAGCAGTTTCTGGTTTTATTATTGTAACTAAAAGGCAATGCCTACTCAGTGGCCAAGGGGAGCTGTAATTTTGGCATAGCATAGCTGTTACAATAATTAAAACCTCTAATTTCTTTTGACTTTCAACTATACCACTGAATAATTAATGAAATGAATTCTTGGCTATAACAGCAGCGTTTTCCCAACACCTATTTCTTTGATGTTTAGGCTGAAGCAAATAAGCCAATTATTAGAGATGCCGCTTCTCCACCATGTTACCACTCACCCACCTTTGCTTCTGATTAGAGTTAAAAATCATTGGATTCGTATTGCTTTTGGAGCAATAATAATGCAGCATTCTAGTTTTTAAAACACAAAACCAAACCGAATATAAAAATTAAGAACTAAATTCTATTAGTTTGGATCAGTTCAGCTCATTAGTTTTTAATTATTTTTAAAATTATAGTTCATTCACCATTATAAGAATTAAAAAAGTACTCATCAATTAAATAAAAAAATAAAATTCACTTCGACTTGGTTAATTGCAATTTCTTTTTAGTATTTTTCATGCTCGTTTTATTATTTATGTTTAAGATTTATAACTACCTCTCCCAATAATGTCATCTCCAAGATTCAAACTTACTTTCGCATCCAACGCTTGGTAGTTAATTGCAACATTTTAATTAGTTAATTGAAAACCGAAGTACTTACCAAACGAAGGATATGCCACTCCATTCCCTCATTGCAAGGCAAAATAATCCAACATCAATCTTGGTCAACTACCAAGCTTAAAGTGAGTGAACCCAGGTCCTCAACAAAGAAGGGAAATTGCATGTCATTAACTAGTAACAAGGCTTAAATCCAACTTCAGTTCGAACCCCAAAATTCAAAATAATTACATTTAACAAATTTTAAATTGAAATACTACTACTCATTTAAGAAACATTTACTATTACTAGAATGCATGGACCAAATTAGCAAGTTCTGAATTTAGCATTTCAAGTTCACAACAAAATAATTGGGAAAAAAAGGTATTTTAAAAACTAGTTCATTCTATATAATTCTTTATGCAGCCAACAATCTCTACCGTCTAATACAAATAAAGCTAATTTCTACTACAGTGGGGGAAATAGAATAAAACAAATACATGAGCAAATTATGTTGATGTAAAAGCTGACGACTTGCCAGGAAATTGAAAGATACCCTCCAAAAGCCTCAGGCTTAATGTGGGGTAACATATTATGAGGTGAGGCTCATCTTACAGGGCACGCTTCTGGCAATTTACTTTACACAATGTACAAATAGATTCTCTCTCGGCAATTGACATGAAACTCAACTATTAATGTTCATGCTTAACTCGAGCTTTCAATATTCCCGGAAGAGGCGGGGATGTAGGAGGCCTACCTGGTGTGCTTGTCCTTGGGGGAGCAAGGATCTGTTGCTGGTACATTGCAGACATGCCAGAACCTTCACCATCTGCAGAAAAATTGTGTGCCATTTCATCGGTCTGTGGTCTCTCACAGAATTTCATGGCCTTCAAAACATAATTGTCATCGTGGAGCTCAAAGGGAGTGCTGTAAAACAGAAAACCAATAATATGAAAATGAAACAAGAACAAGGTAAGTGAAGAATCAAAAGATAATTTTAGCATTTGGTCACTCGTCACTTGCTTGTCAAGTGAAGGCTGCCATCGACTACAGAATTTACCCCTATACCTAGACTAGCCCCTACTTTCTCTCTCTTAGGCATTCCATGGTTTATCATCAAAACACGAGTCAAATACTTATCCTATTCTAGAAGAAATCACTCAAAATACCCACAAATCCCGCTGAATGTTGCTAAGTTATGATTATAGCGTAAAAACTTTACCTATTAAAGTCAAAATGCACCAGCTGCATATCTTCCGATATTTCTACCTCAACAGTTGCATGAGGGCGTGTCTACAATTTCAAAATGACAAGAGAGTAGAAATTAAGAAACATCAGGATTTATGAAAGATTCCAAATAACTATAAAAACATACTTTGCATCTGTTGAGCACATTCATGCTCCATCGATCGCCTATTAGCCACACCCCACAGTTACAAATATTATTTTTCATTCCTTAAGAAAATAAGAGATTTGCGAAGATGATAAACCTGCACCAGGATGAAAGGTAAAGCCACTCCCCCACCGGAAGCATTGCCTGAGCTGTATAGTTGCTCATTTCGTTGTATCAAATTCTGAAGACCTACAAACTGAGAAGCAAAACAAATACATGAGCAAATGCCAGCAATCAAAGGGGCCAAGTGAAACTTGGTGTCCTCAAACAGCTCTCTGTCTAAATACAACAACTTGATGAATAGGAAAAATAATTGCATGCAGAAAGCAATTCTACAAACATGTTAAAATTGAAATGTGTTTTTCTTACCTGTTCCTCCAATTCATGCAAATAGGCAGCCTTTTTATCAATCCTATTTCTCAGCCCAAGCCGTTCAGTCTGTTTTTACATTTGAAGAGCTTGTTCAACTCAATATTAGATCCATAATAGTCATGGCAGATCAAGCCTACTTGACATAAAAAGACAAAATTGGGAGCTGTATTGTCACCTTTAAATCTTCAATATCACTCAGACTAGTACGAGGAAGTCCCTTCCACTGTATTTCTTTTTTATCCTTAGATATAATATCCATTGCCATTAGAACATTCAGAGCATCATAAACCCTTCGGCGGATGTTTTTCTCGTCATACTGTTGCTGATAGTTTAAAAGAAAAAGGGGGATCAACATCGTTAATTTCACTCTTAGGATAAAAAATGAAACTTACACATCAAAGAATATAATATTGACATAAATAAAGTATTGCACACCTGATCTGGTGATGCTACACTATTGCCAGGATCAGCAAATTCAGCTACAAGTTCATCTGCCACCTGGAGTAACTTTCACTCTCAGATAAAGACATGGGCTTATAAAATAAACCATCAATAGGTAAACGATAGAGCAACCAATGTCTGTTGCCAAGCAAGGAGAGAAGCAAACAAACTTCCAGCTCCCTTAAGCAAACAAAATAGTAATTCTCCAAACCTTTGAAATACTAGAAAAGGAAGGTAAAACTTCATACACAAGCAAGCGAGTGCTGGCTCGCATGAGAAGGAATACTTGAATTTATCAATCACATCACTATATGAAATCAATTTCAAAAGAAAATCAGTATCATAATGCTTGAAAGTTTGAAAGGGCACAAGAACTACGTATCCACAGTGGAACTTGATTGACGCTTAGAATAACAAAACCACTTAATCATGAAATATACTTGCCACTGTAGATTAGTAAGCAATCAGAGTAGAAAAATGGGATGATGAAAAGGAAATCACCATGATATCAATTTTTTAGGTCTACTCTGCAATGATATATCAATATTTACATTACATTATAGAGGGTAATTTTGGAGCAATTATAGCAAATATTCTATATCTTAATATGATAGTCTTGCAATTAAAAGTTAAGGCATGCAAACACTGACCCACAAGAAGAAACAGTCAAACACACAACTAATTTGGATCAAGGTTACCCAACAATCCATATATCTAGTCCCTTAAAGCAGTAAAATATATATATATTTCTTCAGCTTTTGCATGCATCATATAACACAGAAAGAATGAATTCAGGGAAAATTCAGATCATTTAGCCAAAATAGATAGATCATATACACACAACAACAAGCACTAAGCAATGACCATTAATAAATTTAAAAGAAACAAGAAACATAAATGAAAGAATAACTTTCTGAAACCACCTGACCTCATTGTATGTGGTTCTTCCCTTGCTTTCCACCTTCTCACAAACTGGATAAAAGCAAAGACAATTCAAACAAGAAATCAATTAGTAAAGCCACAACTGCTAACTCATCTGCAATATCCATGGTAGTAGAACAAGCACACGTAGTAAATTTTTCATATGAAAAATATCTGACAGAGCTTTTAATGCAATCTTTTATAAACCATAAATCACAAACTTTTGAAGGCAAGGAAAATGGAAAACAGGAAACAAAACCTTTCATGCTAAATTGGCGGAGCCCTCTGCCACTCTTATCACCTGCAACTGCACGCTGACCTCTCTTCTTCTTTTTACTACTTCAAATGAAATTGGCAATCAGTTAAATTCATATAATACCCTAGCATTACGATAAACATAGTACAACCAGGCAACAACTGCATTATTTTGCTAGTAATCAAAGGAAAAGCGCCATAGACAAACTAAATGCCAGCATCTACCTCATAGGCTAATAATCAAAACATTCACCAATTCAAACTATCTTTGCTATTTAGCCCACAAAAAATGTTGAATTGTAGCATAATGCCATAATGTTTGCCAAATTCAAGCATGAACAATTACAAATTTATATCATGAAAGCACAATTCAAGAGATTTCTTCAATGTATGTAAACCCTCACCCTCTTCCTTCGAAAACCCACAAGTGAATCAAGCATTAAACAGGATTATCACAAATTCAAGCTAAAACGGTATTCTAAAAAAATACTCACCCAACAGCACCTTGAGATCCAGCATCATCTCCGTGAATATCGAGATGGTTCAATCTTAAGAAAGTATTCTCACTAGCTGGTGTAGCCATAGCTTGCTCGCTCCGGCTCGAGGGAGAGCCAACACTACCACTAGTCGAAACGGATTGACCAGAAACGGTCGTGCCCCACGATCTAGAAGCTCCTCCCAAAGTTGGGTTTTTCTCCCCATTTTCATGGTGGTTATGGTTTTGAATATGGTTACTACCACTTACCATACCTAAAAAACCAAACAAAGAAATTAAAAGTAAGAATTTAGTGAAAATTTGGGGGTATTGAGAGAAACCCAGAAGATAACTGACCTTAATGAAAAATGGGTGCTTGACATCAAGAAATGTTAATAAGGATAATCAGTAATAGTAGCTTCCAACCCAAAATAATATATTATTTCTATCTGTTTGATTCTATTACTTCAAATAAAAAAATTAAAAAAAGAAAATCACTTTGGAAGTGAGGAAAGACGAGGTTTTTATTATGGAAAATTGGAGCCAGAGGGGGTTTCAAGGCTTGGAGAGGTTTGAAGGAAGGTTGTGGAAAAGAGGGAAATTTTATTTTTGTAAGGGTTTAGTTTTTGTTGTTAGGCTTTTGAGAAGTGTAATATTGGGTATGGGGGAATAAAGGTGGAGTTTTCAATGGACTGGTCCACATACCCATATTTTGAGTTTAGGGATTACGTGTTAGGTTTTTTTTTTTTTTTTTCTTTATCGAATGTTAGTTTACTTCTACCAACTAAAACTGTTGTACTACGTCTACCGAAATCAAAGTGTTATTAATAATTTCACCTAATTTAATACTTTTATATAATGATATTTAAATCATTTTTAGATTTTTAGAAATAATTTTATTTAATTTAATACCTTCTAAATTACAATTTTTAAATATAAATTATACCTTTACAAGTCTAAATTCACATGTTCTTAATTATTACAATAATAACAATATCAAATAAATTAAAACTCGATATTACAATTTCCTTGTTATTAATATAAAATATTTTTCTATTATACCTTAAATGATATGTATCATCTTATTAATCTTTAGAGGCAGATCTTCATGGGCCCTCCAAGTCAACTTTGGAAAATTAGGAAAATTATTGTTAAGCCTTTTAAATTTTATAAAATTTTAATTAGTTTCTCAATTTTGTAAACTCTCGTTAAATTTATTAAATTTTTTAAAAATTTAGGTCTTTAAAATTTTTAGAAATTCTTATTAAGTCCCTCAATTTTTTGGAATTTTTTAGATCCTCAAAATATTGGAAATTTTTATTAAACCCTCTAAAAATTTTGAAAATTTTAGTTAAACCATTAATTTTTTTAAAATATTTTAATTATACCCCAACTTAACTACATTGTTGTATAGCATTCTTTATTTATACCATCTACACCAATCGAAAACTCTTCTTCCTCTTCTCTTTTACAGATCAATTTTTTTTCATGAAACAATTTTGAATATTACTAATTTGTAAACCAAAATCCAAACAATTTTCTTCTCTGATCTCCGATACTAATCATTAAATCGACTTAGATCTAAGGTATGTTATTCTACTTGTCGATGTGTATTGATCCGTTGTATCAACTGTTGCTTAGAGTTCGCTAGCTGAACTCTAAAAAAATCTTAACAGTTCAATGACTTCAATAAAAACTTTCAAATAATTTAGTGACTATTTTTGTAATTTTTTAAAATTAAATGATCAAAATATAAACTTACTAATAGTTTAATAATCTTAGGTATAATTTACCTTAACTCAATTGGTGTTAATATTTTAAAATTATGTAGAAGAATAATATATTGGCATGTATCAGAAATGACATAATAAAAGATTTTGATTACGTTTTTAATCTTGGGATTTCTAAACAACCTTTACCCGTATGAGTAGGGCGAATTTTGGGATGGAAAGTGTGGAGTTATTAAGGTAGATATGGATTAGAAGATTGTTAAGATCATAGCCTGCCCATTACTAGAAATCGATTGAATTTTATTTCATTTTATTCAACAACTTTGTTGGCAATGTGGTTGCATTTAAGGGGTTTTTTTATATAATTAAAAAAAAAAAGAATTTAAGAATTTAAATGCTTGTTTATTATTGGAGAGAAATGTTTCGGTAAATTGAAATATCAAAATATAAATAAATATAAAATAACAAAACTACTTTATGAAAAAATAAGTCGATTTCTAAATCATAAAAGTACCAAACTCTTGAATTTTCATTTTGGATTATAAAATAGTATTTTTCAATTGCAAAAATTAGATTGTTTTATCTATTTAATTGCCATTTTTATCGTTTATAGAGATTAATCCTTTTGAGAGTACAATATACTTTATTTTTATATTTTTATAATAAAATATGTTTGTTTTTAACTTATGTTCATGGTTTGGATTGTCTCTTAAAATAATATTATTTTTATTGTTTGAAACCTAAATTCTATTTTTAGAAGTTAGTATTATACCAAATATTAGTTGGTACAGTAAAACACAGCTTTTAACTAATACAAACGGATCTATATTTTATTCTTCACCAAAAGTTGACCTAACCTTCCGTGGAAAAGGAAAAAAGATGACCTAACCAAAGCTTTTTGTGCATGTGCCCAGAGTGACTAAAGGGATCCTAAGCCTAACCCTCTTATTTGATTATTGAAAAGTGTTGAACACAGACCAACCCGAGAGGCAGAAAAACATCATGATTTTTATTACATTAATGAGTCATATTACTTGTTTGTATGTACCATCTTCGATTCAAAACAATATCATTTTCAGTATATGAAAATAACAATACGCAAGTTGGGAAATTGCTATATTGTTAGAGCGTTAGAGCTGAAGGACATAAAGAAAACTAGTTTTGATTGAGGCAAAGTTGGAGTTTATAGGAAACTTCAACTTCACGAAAAGTGAAGGTACTGAAAAAAGGGTTTGGAATTATTGAAACAGAGAATACTTTAGACTGTGGAGTGAGGATGATTGAAATATTAAAGTGGGGGCACCCAAATTTTCATTCACCATTTTTACAAGAAACCAATACAAGACAAAACAGTACTGAAGCTTCTCCTTTTCTTTTTCTACATGAATGCTAGAAGTGACTCGGTGGGTCAGTCTTTTCTTTGGTTACCTTTATTCCCACTATCCTTTTTTTCTCAATCTAAATTTTTTACTTATCTTTATGTATCATAGTAAACAATATGAATGCTTCATTGACTTTCAAGTCATATAGCAAAAAAAACGTTTGACCCGCATCCACCGTTTCGTAGCAAGATGTCGGTAAGAACGCAAAAGTAACGAATACAATCCACCAAGTCCAACATCACAAACAGATGTCTTCAATTTGATACTGATGATCTTATTCTTCTCAAACGAACTATCGAAGCTTCATATATCGTTAAAACCTTCGAATAAAATGTAGACAAAAATGAATAATCTCAAATTCAAGAAAATCGAGTCACATGAACTCAAGAAACACAGTTTTCATCAACTAAAAAAGTGATTATTATTTTGAAAAAAACCCATGTCGAAAAACGATGGAGAACTGGCTAGAGGGGAAGAGGCGTAGGCACTAATGTTCGCACCAAACGATGGGCCAAAGTGAGGTGTTAGAGAAGAGGGAAGCAAGGAAGCAAACGGGAGACGTAGGGGAGTGAATAAAGGAAACTAATACATGCAGGGTAAAATTTATTAAGTTTCATTCATTGAAGTTGCCAATTTTCAATTTTGAAAAATTCAGTAGACCTATGACGACTTTTTAGATGGAATTCAGGCATTTCTGGATTGAGATGTCTTTTATAGCATTCGAAGATCTATCTCTTAGTTTTAAAATGCACTTTGAATCACTTGATTTCAAGTTCTGGAACTCAAGTTATGATCATTTTTGTAAAGACTACATGAGTAAAATTTTTGAATGAGATTATTACGGCAATTACAAGTTTCAGACTTTTAATTCGAGTTTAAGTTATATTGGATTCGATTTGTAGGCTTAGTTGGTTTTATTATTTTATCAATTATTTATTTTGAAATTTGGATATATTTTAAGTATTTTAAGTTATTTGTAAGTTTCAATATATTTGAGAGTTTTATAGCATTCGAAAATCTAGGCATTTCTAGGTTGAGGTATTTTCATAGCATTCAAAGATCTGTCTTAATTTCGAGACACACTTTAAATTACTTAATTTCAAGTTTGTGAGTTCAAATTATGATCGTTTTATTATATATGAGCCTAATATTAAATTTATTAGGTTTTATTATTTTATTAGTTATTTATTCGCATTTTGAATTTTTAAAGTATTTTAAGTTATTTACAAGTTTTATATTTCTTAGTTAACAAAAAGTTTAATTTAAATTTACTTCTTACAAAATTTATTTCTTGTGATTTTTAGAAATAATTTTCTTCAAAGAATCGTCCTTCAATTTTCTAAGGAATTATTTCCTAGTTATAGCCATTAATTGAGTTTATTAAGGTTTATATCTCAAATAATTTAATTAGACACTTATTCAGCTATCCATTATATTCACGGTTTACTCATTTCATCTATTCATCATATACATCTTTTTGTTGGAATAGTGAACTGAGATAGCATCATTGAGCAAATTGTATTTGTTGATTTTTTCTATAATATATATTCCTTCTTCTTCTTCTTCTTCTTCTTTTGTTTGAAACTATAATGTATATTTCTAGAATGCTAGAAAGCTTAACCTCATTATACTTTTGGCAAAAAAATACGCTGAAAGATTCAAGAAATGAAGAAAAGAAAAGACGATGATGGTGATGGGTACTATTCTTCGCAATCTAGCATGGCGGATGTTGCTTCTTCTATGACAAACGTGGAAACGAGTGGGACTGAAGGACGTGTTTGGTTTTCGATGCGAGGTGTAGGAAATGGAGTATAGTGATTTTTTTTAAGTTGAAGAATTTTGATAGGTTAAAATAATTAAATTCCAAACATACGAGTGTTTAATAGGACATCTTTTCATGTGTAAAAAGTAAAATATAATGGTAAAAATGAAAATTTGTCATGTTCTTATGTCATCCTCCTCATAAAGCATAAAATATTAAAATAAAAAATTAAATGGATAAAATTCATAAATTAGGGGTTTATTTAACAAGAAGATAAGTATCAGAGCTTGCTTAAACATTGTGTGGCAGTTTAAGTGCTTTTCTAGTGCATTATCCATTTAAAAATTGATAAAAGTGTGAGAAAATTATTTTAAATCCTTCAATTTTTCTCTCAGCATTATCTGTTAGAAATATCTTATACCTATTGTTTTAAGAGAACACAAATAAAACATTAAGTAAAATTATTGATTTTTTTATTTTTACCTCTTCTGTTTCTTGAGATAATTTTTTATAAAAAAAAGAAAAAAGTCAAAATATAATTTTTATTTACAATTTTGGTTTTGAAAATTAATTTAAATTAATTGAGTCTGAAAATTTTTTTATGGTATATTATGTTTTTTGCACTTAAAAATGGCATCAAAGTCCATTTAACAAGCCTATATAATATCAGTTCTAAATGTTTTCAAGATATGAAACTTAGCTTGAAGGTATTACTAATTTGAGTTTGAGAAATATTGAGGAAGCATGTAATAATTTAACTTTTCTAGTTTTGTTTAGTTTTTAATTTATTATTGGATTCTATTGAAAAATATATTTTTTATTTCTCATACATATCAGTTCTTCAACAACAATATTTTAAAAATTTTATTTTTTATAGAAATTTCTATTTTTAAATAATTTTGAGTTTTTATATAATTTTAATATAGAATTAGTGTCAAATTGCACAAAATATAAAAGTTGGGGATTAAAATTGTTATTATACCAACAAAAAAGTATCACTTAATAGCCAAGTGACAAAAAATAGTTTGGAAAATTTTAGTGATCAAATTATAAATTTTTAAATAATTGATCAAAATGAAAATTTACCTATAATTTAGTGACTAATGGTGTAATTTACCCTTCTTAATTTGGGTTTGAATAATATTATTGCCTTCATTTGACCCAATATCAAACCCACAATATTGGGCTTTATTTGGGCCAAACTCATCATACTTTTCAATTGTGGCCTTCGAAATTAGACGGGCTACACTATTCCTTTGCTCCGTCCTTTGCAGTGGCACTTTCTGGATAACAAATTTCTTTATATACAACATTAGGGGTAAGGGATAGAGTTAATAAGGTTCGAATCTATGCTAAATAGGTGTTTAACAAGAGTTTTAACTATTATTCTATTCAAGTTAAGATTTCTGGATAATAATTTTAGTTAAATGCTTAAATTGGAATCGCATTAATATTTTATGCTATTCAATTTTTAAAAATATTTTATATTCACGTAATAATTATATATTAAAATTAGACAAATAATTTTTAACTAATAATTGTAAATTAAATTATAATATTTTCAAATGTGTAATAATTGTCTCAACTTCTATTAAATTATAATTATTTCTAAATGTATAATTATCACAACTTCTATTCTACTTCAACTTTTTTTTATTTTTAAATATGAATTTAGTAATATGATAGAAAATAAATTATATCCTCATCATCTTAAAGGTTTTTTCAAAACGTGCTTTTATATATATTATAGATTCAAATAAAAGTTTCTCATACACTTCACTAAAAAACCAATTTTGTAGTATAAAATTAAGTGAGGATTGATGTGTCTAAAATAGAACATATAAATATTGAGTTAGTTATTACTTGAAAAATAAATAAATAAATAAATAAATTGAAATTTAGTATACAATTGAAAAAAATTATGGAAAATTAAGAATTTTTAACTCCACAAGTAGAGGTGAAATGTTGTCATGTGTCCTGAAGGAATATTAAAAAGTTAAAATAGACACATGTGGTATACTAAACATTGCTTGTGGAGTTAAAAAATTTCACTAATAGTGAACAGAATACTTACCCAATCTTTATTTAAACACCTTTGAAAAATGTTAATCCTTTATTTAATCATTTTGAAAGATTTGGTCACCTTCGAACAAGTTTAAATATTTATTTAAAAATTTTAAAATATTAAAAAAAAAGAGTAAGATTTTATAAATGTAGACCAAATCAATCCAAATTATAATTGGATGATAAAAATATGAAATTTGGATGTGAGTTCCATTGGAATTTTGAAATCCTCCTAATTAATTTGAAGGTTGGAACAAAATAAGAAGCATTGAATATTGGATGGTTTCAATTCCAAAAAGAAAGAAGTTAGATTTGCAATATGGTCAAGTGGGTGTTAATAAATAGGAGTGGTAATTAGTATGTCTACTTGGATCAACAAACATTAAATTGAACGTGGGTGTTAGCAGATTTTGGATTCGATTTTGGGTTTACAAATGGGTGGGTGGGCAGTCGATGCAAATGCAGGCATTTATAAAGGAAGGTGGTAACTCAACATCAAAACCTTCATCCCATTAATATCCTCAATCACTTCAATTTTCAATTAGGAAGACTTTTAATCTCCCACTTGACATGGTGGAATCCTGAAAGTAAATACAGTTTCCATTTTCATTTCATCAACATACACTCAACGCAATGGTACATAACAAGCTTTAAAATGGTCCAGTGTTTTTAATTGAACACCCTAAAATAACAGCGAATGAAAATGTCTTTTTTGTATTATGTTAGGGGTATCCTCAGGAAAATAATATAAAGAAAATATTTTAGCTAACAACTTGGGGCTAAGCGCAGGTGTCGATTGAGGAAGTACTGCTGCGCCCACGTGATGCTCTTTCAACAATACCACCACCACATCCACATGTTAATTTTGGTTTTTTTTTCCAATTAAACAAGTTGAGAATATTTTGTACTGTCCATAAACAGTTTGTTCTGTACCAAATATAAATGATTTATTTGCAAGGACTAATGCTTTATATCAGAAGTTAACCCACACATTTAATTTACCCTCTCTCCTTTTTTTTGGTTTATCAAAATCATTGAAACAAATTGTAACACCTCCTACCCATATCTATTGCTGGAATAAAGTATGAGGCATTACTGAAGAGTACGGAATACTCACAGATTAAAATTGACTATAAAAGTTTCTTTACACATATAGTGCACTTGAGGTGCACCATTCCATAATTATGAATGAACACATTTATCAAACATATGTCATGTTTTTATATATATCATTGTCTCATATTTCCATGTATCAATTACCATCATTTCCTCGTATTTCGACAAATACGTGTAACAATTCATAAACATGCAATTCACTAACCTTTCCTGCCAATCACAATTTAAAGTGACAAATCACTTATTGAACCCAATTTCAATGTTCACTACAATCTATCATATAAATTTGGATGTACGTGTAATAGCCCAAATTTCAGTTATATTAGAAATAGTGGTTCGAGACCATCAAATCTGACAAATGAACTCATAGATTGTATTATTTAATATTTACGAGCCAAATGTAGCTTTTAAAAGATTTTTGAAATAGTAAATTGTGTTTTATAAAGATTTATTTGGTCAAGAAATCGAGAAAAAGAGGTATCGAGATCTCGGTATTATAAACCGAGTCAAAAATATTTTTATGAATATTTACAGAATGTCAATAAAGTGGTATAAAAATTTCGTTAGGAAATTTTGACGTTTGGGTGGTTAATAAAATAAAAAGGACTAAATTAAAAAAGGTGTAAAAGTTACTAGAAGGATTAAATAGCTTAATTGTCAAAAATGGAAGGACCTAAAGTGAAAATAAGCCCAAAGGAGATATTTTGGGCGGCAATAGCTGAGAAAAATCAGGAAATGGCTGAAATAAGGGTAAAATTGGAAAATTGTCAAAATTAGTTAAATAAATATGGGACCAAATTGGAATATCTAGAATTCTCTTCATTTTCATCAGCTGAAAAATAGTCATGGAAGAGGGTTCAAGCTGGTTTTCATACTCTGGCTTCATGTAAGTTTAATTCTTGCTTTCTCCTTGAAATTTCTATGTTTTTGAACTTTTACAATTGGGTCCAACTTAGTATGTCATTAGTTTTTGATTCTATGGCAAATTTTTAAAGTTTCTATGGATGAGTGCTGGAATAATATGATGAATAAATATAGAATTGAAGCTTTAATTTTGATATATGGTGATTTTATCAAGTAAAATTGATGGAAATTGGTTTTAGGACCTAATTGTGAAAGAGTTGAAATTAAGGCCTAATGTTAAAATTCTGATTTTCAAAGGTTATGAAATAGTTTAAAATGATAGAGAAAAGTATTAAATGAGAAAATTAGCTCAATTGAGGGGTTAATTGAGCAAGGACTGAATTGTATGAATTGTGGAATTTGGGACAAAATAGAAATCAACATGTTACACTAAAGCAGTTTTGGACAGCAGCAGTTGTCTAACTTTGAAAAATCACCAAAAATGGTAGAAATTAAATTAGAAGTTGAGTGAGATATAGAATTAAAGCTTGTTGAGTCTATTTTCATATAAAAGAAACAGAGCAAGCAAAGGAAGTTTACATTTTAAGATATTTAAAGTTTGGTAAGACTGGTTTAGAATAACTTCGTGAGCCCCTGTTCTTACTTTAGAAATTCACTAAAAATTGTACAAAAATAATTATGCATTATAATTTATATGTCTGTATTCCTTAGTGAGCCTATTTTCATTAGAAATAATCGGAAACACTATATAAAAATTGTATGAAGTTCTCCCCTATTACACAGTCCTACTGCTCTGACTTCTCTTCACTAAAAATCAATTATCTCATAGTACAATTTTCATATAATGTTTCCGATTATTTCTAATGAAAATAAGCTCACTAAGGAATACAGAGATATAAATTATAACTCATAATTCTTTTTGTACAATTTTTAGTGAATTTCTAAAGTAAGAACAGGGGCTCACGAAGTTATTCTAAACCAGTCTTACCAAAATTTAAATATCTCAAAATGTAGACTTGCTTTGCTTGCTTTTTTTTTTATATGAAAATAGACTCAACAAGCTTTAATTCTATATCTCACTCAACTTCTAATTCAATTTATACCATTTTTGATGATTTTTCAAAATTAGACAACTGCGTCATTCAAAACTGCTTTAGTATAACATGTTGATTTCTATTTTGTCTCAAATTCCACATTTCATACATTCAATCCTTGCTCAATTAACCCTCAATTGAGCTAATTTTCTCATTTAATACTTTTATCTATAATTTTAAACTACTTCATAACCTTTAAAAATTAGAATTTTAACACTAGGCCTTAATTTCAACTCTTTCACAATTAGGTCCTAAAACTAATTTCCATCAATTTTACTTGATAAAATCATCATATAACAAAATTAAAGCTTCAATTCAATATTTATTCATTATATTCTTCCAGTACTAATCCACATCAACTTTAAAAATTAACCATAGGATCAAAAACTAATGACATAGTAAGTTGGATCTAATTGTAAAAGCCTAAAAACATAGAAATTTCAAGGAGAAAGCGAGAATTAAACTTACATGAAGCTTGAGTATGAAAACCAGCTTGAAACTCTATTCCATGGCTGTTTTTCAGCTGAAGAAAATGAAGAGAAATGAAGAGAATTCTAGATATTCCAATTTGGTCCCATTTTTTATTTAACTAATTTTGGCAATTTTCCAATTTTGCCCTTATTTCACCCATTTCCTGATTTTTCTCAGCTATTGCCGCCCAAAATATCTCCTTTGGCTTATTTTAACTTTAGATCCTTCCTCATTTGACAATTAATCTATTTAATCCTTCTAGCAACTTTTACACCTTTTTTAATTTAGTCCTTTTTATTTAATTAACCACCCAAACGTCAAAATTTTCTAACGAAATTTTAATACTAACTTATTGACATTCAGTAAATATTCATAAAAATACTTATGACTCGGTTTATAACACCGAGATCTCGATACCTCTTTTTCTCGATTTCTTGACTAAATAAATCTTTATAAAACATAATTTACTATTTTAAAAAATATTTTAAAAGCTACATTTGACTTGTAAATATTAAATAATATGGTCTACGAGTTCATTTTTCAGATTTGGTGGTCTCGAATCACTATTTTTGACATCACTGAAATTTGGACTATTACACAAATAGTCAAAATAAAAAAGCCCAGGTGACAAGATCTATGTTTAAAAATAATAATTTCATGCATTTAGTGTTTTCAAAGAAGAATAATAATAATAACCCTTAATGAAAAGTGTAATTTTAAAAGTGAAATGTAACCCTCAAAATTAAATAAGGCTGCAGGAATATTAAATCTTTTTATTGATAATTAAAGAGTTACTCGCCAAGCATAAACACCAGACCAGCTATAATAATTCAAATATTAAGCTTAATTACTACTGTTTTTTTATTCCAGTGTAACGAAGGAAACATGTTACACAAAATTTGTTTTTTTTTTCCTTGTCATTATTGTTTCGGAATTGCTTGCTGCAAAAGTAGAGAGGAATGTGTGGGAAGTTTCTTAGTTCGGTTGGCTATTGGTTAGATGACAAAATTCCAGCATCCAGGAAGGCTATGGCGATGGGGGACCCCTTTTTCTCAGCTTGTCTCGTACAACAAATGTCGGAGGCTTGTTGGCTGGCTGGCCCAGCCCCTCACCACCGTGACATACATGATTTTTGAGACGTGAATATCAATGTCTCCCCTCCCCCAGCTGAAGAACACCCTAGGATTCTGGCTTCCCCGATTTCTATCTCATCATTGCTTTTGTGGTTGGTTACATCGCTTATTTTTGTTTTGTACATAAATCATCAACTCATTTGGCCTCACCCACCTATAATCACATATCTTTTATCTCCCTATAAATTAAGATTTGTATGCATATATATATATATATATATATGATGCGAAGCTTTGATATGTGTGATCAGATTATTTAGCCAATATGCACCATGTATCCGCACTATGATGTTGATATTCGGCAACAAAACAATCTGGCGCGCTGTTTTGTTATGCAAAAAACATCCACGACGGCTTTCAACCTTTTTTTATTTTTATTAATTACATAAGAATTTGAATTGAATTTAAAGTATTTTAAGATGACGAAATTGAATGAATAAAATAATTTTGAATAATTTCATGATTAACGACAACTCCCAATATTAAACGTAATAGCTACCCTTTAGATTTTCCACCCTCCCCTGCCCTATCAAAGAAAATTCCAATATTAGACCACAAAATCACTATCAAAGAAAGGGATTTCGCATCTTAAATTCAAACCATATTACTACTTAGTTTACAAGGAAATATATACATTAATACGCAAATTGCAAAGTGCTATCATTATGTAAAAATTTATTCCAAATGAGGAAGGCAGTATAATAAAATAAATTAATTTCTACGTACAACTTCCTCCAAAATAAATTTTTAAGTACTCTAAAACACAACTTTAATACACAAACAAAACAATATATATTACATGGTGAATGCATTAAAACATTTCACTTTAAAAAATAGTATCAAATGATTTAAAATTAATTATTATATTTAATATAAAAATATTAACAGAAAGCGAGGTCAAACTAATTACAATGCGGGTAGTTAATTAACTTTAACAGCATGTTTGGTTCAATGTAATATCTATTCCATTACATGTCTATTACAGACTTATTCTGTGGGCCCACACAAGCAGACGTTTGCTTCAATAGAATACCTATTACGGGTGTATTCCATGCCGTGCTTAAGCAGCGATTTTTGGGGATTTCTATTCCCTTCCTTCTTCACCGTTTAGCTATTCGTTGCTTGAAGAACCCTTTTTTACCCTTACCAAAATTTCACCTCAAAAACACTCTCAATCGGCAGCCATTTCACGTACCCTTCGACTCCAAGCATTCCTCCTCTTCATCCAAGGTCAGATAAACATTTTTGCTTCTGCTTCCTGCACATCATCTTCCTTCATCATCTTAACTTGAACTTTGTCTTTTGCCTTTTTCTTTTTTGTTTTATGTGTTCCTTACTGATTCATCGAAAGAAACAATGGCTAGAGGAATTATTGTGTAAAACCGAGATCCGAGATATGGGTTTCTTGGTAACAACCCTAATTTTTCTTTGTGATTGGGATAATTGCATCTCTTTGTACCGAATCTGCGCAAGCAGCGAGGTCCCTCTCGCTAATCTGTAAGTCCCTTTAAAAATTTCTCTCTCTCTCTTTTAAAGGATTAAATTTGCTATTCTATTAGACTATTAGCTTCTTCTTTTTTAATGTAAATTTCATATGCTAAAAATTTTAGTATTTTTTCTCAATCTGGGTTTCATGTTCCTTTAATTATGTTTAAAGGGCATATTTGATTGGTATATGAATGAAATATGCTTTAATTTGGCAATAGAAGTGAATAGCGAGTTATCACTTTGTGAACCAATGTTCAAATTTGTAGGTGATGTGGTTGTTAACTCGAACTTGAATGAATTTTATCTCCTATTATTGTGTTGGGTGGTAATCTATCAAGCTGATCTTTAACGATTTTCATTATGTAGTACCATTTTATGTTACTCTGAGTGTTCATTATTTCTTGAAATGCCTGTGCTCAAATCCAGACATGATATCCAAGGACTCTCCAAATATATGTTAAAACTTGAAAAAAATGAATATAACCATATCGAACCATGATATACCATATAACTTGTTTTGTCATCTAGGTTCTAAAGATTGGGTTGGGAATTATTTTGATGGATTGTTATCCCCTGCCAATGAGATTAATGCCTTCTTAGATTTCCTTGTAGCTACTCATTGAAAACCATTTTTCTTGTTGCTTTTTGCAGGCTCCATCTAACATTGGTTATGTCTTTTTCCTTTCCTTTTTTGTTTTATGTGTTCCTCAAGATGATAAAACAAAAAGGAAAAACTTTATTCTGTTTTCCTGGATAGTGGGTGGGATAAGGAGCTAGAGGAATTGCTTTCGAATCTTTTCCAAAAAGCATTATGTTAATTTTGAACATTTGTTTTCTGGTTTCAGTTTAGTGATGGTAAGGGGAGAAGCATTTTGTAGATTTAAGTGAAAAAGATAGGTTATGAGTTTAAAAGTTATGTGCTTATGTCTCGGATAAAACTCTCATTTTCGGGAGGTGGTTTTTAGAAGGTCTAAATTTAATTTAACCTTGTCGGGTAGAATGCAAATGAACCATGGCATGTGCTTGCATGTTAAGAGCTTAGCATGTCTCAATGTTGAGCTCGCTATCGTTCCTCGGCATGGGTATCTCATTCCCACAAAACTTAGAGACTCGTCTTACCGTTTCTTATGCTTCATCTAGGTCGCCTTTGCTTGTTATTTTCTTGTTACATAAAAGCCCAAAATCCATAAAATTGAACTCGTATCTCAGAGGCATAGAAACAATATTCTTTTTTTGGGGTCACCATGCCTCGAGTGATCCTGACAGATGGGATCTCTATCTTTTGCTTTTCTTCCTCTTATCATCACTTACAACTTTGATCATAAAGAAATGGGAAATTATGTGTATTGTTGAGAATTTCCTTCTAATGCATGTTGATTAGAAAATGATAATGGGAAGACAGATAGGAAACTAGGATGCAATTTATGCAACTTCATGATATGCTTCTTAAGTTTAACCATGACTAAAACACTTTTCATTTTTTGTGTTAAAGAATAGTTGGTTCTTCGTTTCACCTCTATTGGCTAATGATATAGTTTTAATGCACTGCTTCCTTGGATGGGATTCATCCACTTTGTTTAATGCATTTTTTAACTATTCAATTGCAATTTTCAATATCAGATGTACTTTTCAGATGCTTTAAAGTTCACAGGCACTACGAAATAAGTTATTTTTTGGGAGCACTTTTCTCCCTAATTTTCTTTTTAAAGTGAATAGAATACCAAGAACTTCGAGATTCACAATCAGTTTGTTTAGTGCATTTTTCCATTACACGTGATGATGATACTGTATAATCTATTTGGTTAATGCAGATTTGATTACACATAAATTTCTGTATAACTGAAATTGATGTTGCAAATTAAGGAGTTTATAGTTGTGAGGTTTTCTACTTACGCATAGTTATCTTCTATAAGTTGAATTTGAGATTAAACAACTCCATAGATGGATGGTTAACATGAACTTACAAGGATTTCAGCTGAAAAATGCAAGAGAGCCATTATATGAAATTTGAATGTGGAAAAAGGACACATAGAGCAAAGGAGAGCCCCAAGTGCTAGTTAAGGTTATCATGTAGCTTTTTTAATATTTCATTAATTCTTGTGTTAAAAGTCAGTTCCTCTGAGACATTACAACTGCAATATTAGACTATTGCAGGTTAGCAAGACCACTGGCTTGCAATGGCACTTCCTCTTTTGTGTTTGTAATATTTGGGACGGTATGTATTAGCTTGGTATTATATTAATCTATTTCTAATTATCTCCATAGAGCTTTTTCCTTCAATAGCCATTGAATGTTTTGATCTTCTTGAAACGAATCTGTCAATCCTTAGTGCAATTTTAGCAGTGGCATGGATATGATTTTAGTACCAATAGTCATTCCAAATTTCACGAAGTCATGGAATTAAGAAAAAAAAAATACTTCTTTATGTCTATTGGCTTTTTGAAACTAGCTGAGTTAGGACAACATTAAATTATTTGAATAGATTTGCATGTCATCCAATTACTGCTACTTTTGCTTCAAATAATTTGTTTCTTCTACAAGATGAAACATGTTTCTTGATCTAAAATCAGTTCTTTCTTATTAATTATATATATGGTAGATCATAGATGATGGAGTTACTTGTCATATGGTAAGAACGTATTTAATAAAATGTTAAAGAGCCAATAGAACAATAGACTCAATTTTTATTTTCAATCAATCAAATTCGAATGAGACTCGTAATAAATATTTTCAAGGATATATAATTTTGACAAAAAAATACGTATGTTGTCCTCCTATTTTTGAGAAAATTTGAATAAAAAATTACATTCATAAATGCTGGGAAAATCAATTTTTAAAACTAATGGAGGTAAATTTAATTTGTGTCCCAATTCGTCTAATAGTGGCCATAGTTATGAAGTGAAGAGTAATGTGGGTCACTTTTAAGGAAATATAATAGGAATATTTTGCATCTTTTATCTCATTATGTTTCTCCCTTCACAAATGAAAATATCTTTCTACTACCACATATAAAATCAATTATTAAATGTTAGTTTTGGAATATATTACTTAATGTAACTTAAAAATTAACTTACTTATATATGTTTTATGTAACCTTTTGTTAATATATGAATATTATGTTTATGTAAAATATAATTCTCAAGTTATTTATTACTTCTAATATTTTTATTGTAGAATAATTAAATTATTTGTTTCAATAATGATATTTTAGCACATTAATATGCATTGCGTTTAAAAATAATAAAGTAGATTATATATATTTTATAGTATTATATATTTTAATTTTTAATTCATATAATAATTATATTAAGAATATTATTAAATTATTTTTATTAAATTATATTTAATAATAATTATGTTAAAATATGAATAAATTATTTATTATTTTTATTAAATTATTTTCAATAATAATCTTATTAAAATTTAATAACAATAACAATAATCATCTACCTAAAAAATTCGCTAAGGGTATTACGGTCATTTTAATTCTTTTCTTATGCTATTACAACATCATTCCATTCAACCAAACACAAGAATTCTATTACTGCTCTATTCCATTCCATTCAATCAAACAATTGAATTACTTATTACAACTCTATTCCATTACACCTCTATTCCATTACACATCTATTCCATTACAGCGAACCAAACATGGTATAAATGAATTAATTAAAAATTACCATGCACTAAAACCTACGCTTGAATTTTGAATGCCGTTTGAATTTTGTTTTTCAAATACTAAAACGTTCCTAACGAGACTTTCAAAATCACCCACCCACCCACAGTCAGTCCCGTTTCCAAAAGTACCCAACCACAATAAATTACATAAATATTATTTGATAATTTGTCTAAGTTAATATTTTTGGTGCCAATTTAGTTATAAAATTATTATTTTATAAATAATAAATATTTTAATGTTTTAAATCTAAAAATATCTATACACATGAAATAATTTCAACACTACCGCAATCTAATATAAACATTATTGGCCACGAAGCGGTCGTTCCTCCGCAGCCATCAGTCCAATACGGCGGCACAGCAAAAACAATAAATTTTATAAACAACAAAACCCAAACCATTTCCCTTTTTCTTCAATAAACCCAAACCATTTAGCCCACCCTTGCTGACTTCATCACTTATATAACCAAACACCACCCATCATAAAAATCACATCATCCTATATTTCCTCCATCAACCATCATACATACATACATACATACATACATACCTTATCAACGGCCTCTCCTGATTATAAATGCGCTTCTTTGCCTTTGTTTCATCTCTTCAAACAGCTCTTCATTCTTCTTTATCAAATCCCTCAATAACCATAATCTTTAGCAATTTTAAGTAAAAATTTCAGTCAAGCAATGGGTGAGGTTAGTTACCAGCTCTTTCCTTCAACATTCTCTCCGATCTTTTCCTTCCGATTCTTCAATTATTTTAGGATTTTTTTTCCTTCTCTTTGATCTCGTCTGAGTTATAGTTATGTTTCTTGTTTTCCAGCAAAAAGGAGCTAAGCCTGAAGCCGAGAAGAAGCCCGCCGCCGATTCCGGCGCTAAGCAAGACGACGGCAAGGTTACCGCCGTTTACAAGATTGATATGCATTGTGAAGGTTGTGCCAAGAAGATTAAACGGTCGATTAAACATTTTGAAGGTGATTATTTTAAGTTTATTGATTAAATAATAACAATTTTGGAATTTGTCAAACTTGGATAGATACATCGTTTTAGTTAGTCTCCGTGAGTCGTTCGACAAGTTTCCCCGTAATAATCGGGGAACTGGATAAGGATCAGACTTCGTGGGTCGTGCAAATTTTTCAACCTTAACTAGAAATAGATAAATTATCAAATTGAATTTGCCTAACACGGACGTTGTTGTTGGTTGAAGGTGTGGAAGATGTGAAAACGGATTGTGGAGCCAACAAGCTAACGGTGATTGGCAAAGTGGACCCGGCCAAAGTCAGAGATAGGTTGGCCGAGAAAACTAAGAAGAAAGTCGACCTGATTTCCCCTCAGCCTAAGAAAGATGCCGCCCCAGCCGCTGCTGCTGCTGGAGGGGGTGATAAGAAACCAGACGCTGAGAAGAAACCTGAGGAGAAGAAAGAAGAGAAGAAGGAAGAGAAAAAGCCACCCAAAGAGGTAAAAAAAAAAAAAAACAAACTTGTTTTTCATACATAATTTAACGACGAGTTTAGCGTAATTAATCCTAATTAAATTGTGTTTGATTTACAGAGTACGGTGGTTTTGAAGATTAGAACACATTGCGACGGTTGCATTCAAAAAATGCGAAAAATAATCAAGAAAACTGATGGTAAGTTTATTAATTATGATTTATTTGAAATAATACTAAAATTTTGCCGTTGGGAGATGTTATCTTGTGTTAATTAATACGTTGGAGTAGGGGATAAGTAAAGGCTCATTTAATCAAACTAGAAATCTTAAAATCTTAAAATACTGACAGTAACATAAAAGTTTATTTAAATAAATAATGAAAATTGAAAATCATATATTTAGAACCTAATAAAATTAGTAAACTTAATTAAAACAATGCTAATATTGACGTGGTTTTACTTGAATTATTATTACAGGCGTTCAATCAGTTGACATTGATGGAACTAAAGATTTAGTAACCGTGAAAGGCACAATGGACTTGAAAGACCTCGTTCCTTATCTCAAGGAGAAGTTGAAACGAAGTGTCGACGTGGTTCCGCCTAAGAAAGACGACGGCGGAGAAAAGAAAGACGCCGGCGCTGATAAGAATGGGAAAGAAAAAGAAGCTGCTGCTGCCGCCGGAGGCGAGAAAAAAGAAGGCGGCGGTGAAACGAAGATGGGAGTGAGCAAGATGGAGTATCATGGATACGCGTATCCTCCACAGCCAATGTATTGGTCAGATAGACACGTGTATGGTGGTCCGAGTAACGCGGTGGAAGGATATCAGAATCAGCAGCATCACGAGTACGGATACATGAACCAGGGGTACATGAACATGAATCAAGGGTATATGTCTCATCCTGGGTATGCGAATCAAGGGTATATGTCTCCTCCTGGGTATGCGAATCAAGGGTATATGTCTCACCCTGGGTATGTGAATCAAGGGTACATGGTGGACCCGCGGCATCCCCTTCACGCGCCTCAGATGTTCAGCGATGAGAATCCAAACGCCTGCTCCATCATGTAAGAAAGGATATCAACGGTGGATAATAAGGAATTAATCATGATTACTATAGAGAGAGAAGAAAGAAAAGGGACCAAATGTAAATAGTAGAACTTTCTAGGGAGAGAAAAGTAAATAACAGAGAACTTCGAAAAAAGAAAGGGACCGACTATGTAATAAGGAAATAGTAGAATTTTGGAACTATCGCGAAGGTTAGAAGTTTTTGTTTTTAATATATGGAAGAACCGGCCAAAGCCGGCTTGGCTTGAGCGGGTTAGCGTTGGGACGGTCGCTGGTTCTTCTTTTTTTTTTTTTATTTTTGTTCGTTGTATTTTTATAAATTCTATTCTTATGAAATATAAATTGTTATTTCATTTTAAACTTGATAAATTAATTTGTGATGGAGCCGCCAGCAACGAGTGGCAATAGAGGATGCCACGTGGTACCGTTGATGAATTTAATGTTCCATAAAATTTTGTTTTTGTCTTTGCTGATATTACAGTGGTTTGGTTTATCAGTGGTGACTGATGATTAGATTAGCATTTTATTTATTTTTATCTTATTTTATTGAAAGGTTAATATTTAATATATCATAATGTTATCAATTTTATCTTAAATTTTATATAAAATCATTTATATCTTTTTAATTTAACTATTTTTTTTACATTATCTTCTTAGCCAAGTTTTTCCATTTTATATTAAGTAACTATATAATTTATTGATAAGATCTGCGAGAGAACTAGGAATAGAGAAAACAAACCGAAAAAGAAAACAACATTGTTGTATTATTTCATGCATAAAGCAATACACCATACCTCAGCATTTCTAACACTAGGCATTAAGTGCAAAACAAACTATTAGCAGATTAACTGCTAACAAATTAACAACTAAACTTTTAACAACCTCACAGCTAACTATTTCATTCCTTAACATGCTCCTATCGTCTTGTTTCTCTTGATTGACCAGCTTTGCAATCACTTTAAGACACAATCAAAACTTTGCAAGCAAAGGTTTTGTTAAAGGCTTTGTAAACACATCAGCAACATGCTCCTGTGCTGGAACATGTCCCACGCTCAATTTTCCAGTAGCAATCTTTTCTTGAACAAAATATAAATCCAATTCAACATGTTTAAATTTCGAGTGCATCACCGGATTGGAAGAGACCGCAATAGCCCCAGCGTTATCACACCACACAGTAGGTCTCCTTGATGGTGAAACATGAAGTTCAGACAGTAAAGGTTCAATCTAGATCACCTCATTGTATGAGCAAGCCCTCTATATTCAGCCTCTGCAGTTGACCTAGAGACCACCTGTTGCTTCTTCGATCCCTAGACTACAGGATTTCCACCTAGAAAAACACAGAATCCAGAAGTTGACCTTCGATCATCAACATCATTTCCCCAACTTGCGTCTGTATAGCCAACAACATCCAAGGTGGTAGAAGGAATAAACTGAATGCCATGATCCAAAGTTCCTTGCAAGTATCGAAGAATTCGCTTCACTGCTTTATAATGTTTATCAAGTGGACGATGCATGAACTGACAAATTTTGATTACCGAGAAAGTGATATCTGGCCTTGTGATTACCACATATTGCAAAGCGCCCACAATACTACGATACTCTGACTCATTGTCAATCGAATAGCCAGTGTGCTGGGACAATTTTGAAGAGGTCACCATAGGTGTAGGAGAGCTATTTGCCTGATCCATTTTAGCTTTTCAGAGAAGATCGAGCACATATTTGCGCTGACTTAGAAACAAACCATTGGACGTTGAAGACACCTCAATGCCAAGGAAATAGTTGAGAGGTCCTAAATCCTTCAAAGAGAATTAAGTATCCAAGTTTGTAACAAACTGATCAATGCTGGCCTGATGACTACCAGTGATGATTATATCATCAACATAGACCAAAACATACATAACCATACTGTCAGTCTTCTTAACAAAGAGTGGGCTATCTGACTTGGCCAAGGAGAATTGAGAAGAGAGCAGAAAATCTCGAAGCTTAGAGAACCACGCCTTGGAGCCTGTTTAAGACCATAAAGTGCCTTTTTTAGCCTGCACACCATGGGCTTGTCACCATGATGCTGTTCAAAACCAACTGGCTGGAGCATATAAATTTCTTCAGATAGATCACCATTGAGGAAAGCGTTATTGATATCGACCTGCCTGAGTTGCCAACCAAACTGAACAGCTAATGCCAAGACAACTCTAATGGTTGTTGGTTTTACAACCGGACTGAATGTCTCCTGGAAATCAACCACGGCTTCTTGAAGATAACCTTTGACCACTAAGCGACCCTTGTAGCAAGTAATGGTGCCATCTGAATGCCTTTTGAGTTTGAAAACCCATTTACACCCTACAGCTCTTTGGTTGGTAGGTAGAGGAACTAAATCCCAGGTATCATTCTTGATAAGAGCTACATATTCTTTTTGAGCTGCAAGTGCCCACTCATTGCTTGCAAGGGCTTCTTCAATCAAAGTAGGTTCTCTTTCACTTAGTTCAGCAGAGAATACTCGAGGCTTAAATATACCATTCTTGGACCTGGTTGTCATATGATGAGTATTGATGTTGGAATTAGCAGAAGGAAACTGGTTGACCAAAAGAGGAGGGGCCCTTGGTGAAGAAGTAACAGTAGGCTCCACTGCTGCTGAGGAATAAGTAGCATTTGGTTCCACTTGAGGATTAGTAAACTCCAAAGAAGGAGAGACAGAAGGAGAAGTTGTAAACCGTAACACACTCCTTAAGGTCGGCTGAGATAAGAAACAATAACACTCGGAGGATCAGCTCGAGAACTAGCCTGAGCAGGTAACACAATTGGCACTGAAGAATGTTGATGTTGTAAAATAGGTTGGTTGTGTTCAGTACCCCCAGTCGAGCTATCAGAGTTATCAAAAGGAAAATAACCCTCGTCAAACACGACATGCCTGGATATAAACACCCTTTGATTTGCATCAAGACACTTATAACCCTTGTGATTAGGACTATAACCAAGGAAGACACACAGTCGGGATCGAAACTGAAGCTTATGACTATTAAATGGTCTCATATAGGGATAACATTGACACCTAAACACCCTTAGATGATTGTAGCTTGGCATAACTTTATGTAATACCTCAAAAGGAGACTTGCCAACTAGCACTGGAGTTGGGAGTCTATTAACAAGATAAACAGCACTCATGAAAGCATGAGCCCAAAAGTTCATTGGCATGTGAGCTTGAGCTAACAAGGTCAGTCCAGTATCAACTACATGTCGATGCTTCCTTTCAACCATGCCATTTTGTTCAGATGTATGAGGACAAGAGAGTCTGTGTTGAATGCCAAGCTGAGAAAGAATCTTAGGAAACGATCGAAACTCACCACCCCAATATGTTTGAAGGGCTTTAATCTTGACACCGAACTAAACCTCCACCATCCTTTGTAAATGAAGAAATTTGTCAAGGGCCTCAGACTTTCGATTAAGAAGAAAAATCCAAGTGTATCATGAGAAAGTATCCACAAATGAAATATAATAATAATGGCCTTCAGAGGCAATGGGTGTAGGACCCCATAAGTCAGACACAAGAAGCTCAAAGAGAGCCGTATATTTAGTTGTAGAAGGAGAGAATGTCAACTTATAGAGCTTGCCTAACTGACATGCTGAACAAACTGAACTCATCATTGAAGACTTAGAAGCAATATTACATTTGTGCAGAACTGATAGAATAGTCTTATTATAAGGATGACCAAGCGTTTGTGCCATAGGTCAAAGAGAGTAGCATTAGAAACAGATCGCTCCAAAGACGTGGAATGAACCGTAGCAGAAGAAGTTGATGCAGTAGCACAAGTTGAAGATTCTGACAAGTCGAACTAGTACAAACCATTATGAGTACGGCCCACTAGCAGTATGGTCTCTGTCTTGATATCCTTCACAAAACAGTGGAAAGGATGAAACTAAAAAAACACTTGATTATCATTAGCAAACTGAGCTACAGACAATAAATTTTTGCAGATTTGTGGGACATGTAACACACGTTTCAAGTGAAAAACTCTATTTGAGGTTGCAATAGTAGAGGAACCTATGTGAGCTACAGGCACAGACATACCATTTCCCATGTATAGCCTATTGTGACCTGTGTATGGAGTAGCCTCATGTAGATTGTCCAGATTACTAGTGACATGATTAGAAGCTCCAGAATCTAGATACCAAATCTTTGTAGTCAGAAGGCCTGAGGAAGACTGGCCACTTGTAGAGGCAGTGTTAACTTGATGATGATGTGTAGGATGCTTCTGCCAAGAACAATGAGGACATCCACATGAAACCTTTGAAATATCTTGAAACTAATTACAGTGAGCTTGCATGGGTTGATGAGAGACTCCTTCAAAAGATTCATCAAATCTATAGTAACACTTCTGCACAACATGACCAATACGGCCACACAGTTGACATTGAGGTTTGTTGTGAACAAACAGCCTTCCTCGACCTCTGCCTCGAAAAGAACGAGAACCATTACCTCTATAGGGTGGTCGAGAACCTCTTTCCAACTGATCAGTATCTTTAACACCAAATTCACGTTGTTGAGCCACATTAGCCTGCAAAGGCACATTCAAAGCCAAATCTTGTTGTCGAACTTCACAATCAATTAACATTTCAGAAAGAAGATGAAGGGATATAGGCATAGCGAAAGCAACAGCCCGAATGGACTCAAATTCGAAGGATAATCCAGCAAGAATAACACTAATCTGTTCCTGTGCAGAAATAGGATGACCAACAGCCATAAACTTATCGCATAAACTCTTTATCTTGCTCAAGTATTTTTTAATGGTGAGCTGCCCCTTCTTTTGAGAATACAAATAATGTCGTAGGGTGGAGATTGACATAGTGGATTTAGTAGCAAACCTTTGAATGACTGAACTCCAGACATCAAAGCTCGAACGAGCATCAGTAAGGTGCACTAGAATATCATCACAGATTGTGGACAACAACCAAGAAGCCAACAACTTATCTTGTTGTTGATGGACCAAGAAATCAGGATTAACCACAAGATTGCCGTCACCATCGACAACAGTCTGCGGAGGAACACCAACATTGCCAAGAACGAAATTATGCAGCCCATACCCTTCAAGAATCAGCAAGATTTGTTGTTTCCATAACAGAAAGTTGTGCTCTCCAAGTTTCACTGTATCATGCTTGGAAACTGCTGGACTTTCTTTAAAAAACCATGACCAAGACCAGAAGAAGGGATATGAATAAAAGGATCATTACCTGAGACTTCATCTGTGGCCATTAAAAAAATAAAATTAAGGCCCAGATACCATGATAAGATGTGCGAGAACTAGGAATAGAGAAAACAAACTGAAAAAGAAAACAACGTTGTTGTATTATTTCATGCATAAAGCAATACACCAGACCTCAGCATTTGTAACACTAGGCATTAGGTGCAAAACAGACTATTAACAAATTAACTACTAACAGATTAACAACTAAACTTTTAACAACCTGACAGGTAACTATTTCATTCCTTAAAGTTTATTATTATTATTATATGGGAATTCTTTACTAATTCTTTTGGTTTTGACGATTGGGATTGGGAAAAGTTTGAGTACTTTGCGTGGAATAAAAACTGTTGTCTGTAGTACACAGTATTTGATTTCTTTTTTACTCCTACCTGGGACAGTACGAAAAGTGTTGAATTAATTAAAATAAGTTTACTTCCATTTAATAAATCATCTAAATTGGCGTTATTTAGATTTAATAACTGTAGAGACAAAATAAATTATTTGTTTAAGAAATAATTTAATATATAACATTTTTTATAAAGGAAGGAAATTCATATAATGACAAAAGTAAAATAGATGTTATAAATTTGTGAGAGAGAATGGTTCTAGAAAGAATTTTAATTTCTTAATTTGAGTCATTGGTCAAATTGATTTGGTCATTGTGCTTTAACTACAAACAGCTACGCTATCATAATTCAGAAATAAACTTCCGGAAAACCCAAAATAAAAAAGCACGTTTAATTACAGCGAAAAGGCCACGAAACCAAATCGATACACCCACCCATGTACCTTTTCATGGCATTTAAAAGGCCATTTAAGCTGAAATTTGTAGCCTTTTACCCACTCACTCACTGTCGTTAAGGGTCTCACCTCTCACGTTTATAATAATTTTATTAATATTGCATGTTAATTTTTAATTTTAATTTACGTGACTTGATGTTAATCGTGTGAAAAGGGAATCACTTTATTTGAAAGACTTACATCATTCCTAGTGGAGAGAAAAAAAAAAAAAAAGAGTCCAAAAATAAAAAAATTATTTATTTATCACGTTTGATTTCATATTTCCCTACATCATCTTCAGAGTGAAAGCTAATAATAATGCATTAAAGCTTAATTGAAATAAAAAAGTACGACTATCGTTATCTCTTTTGCCTTTATTTTTTTTTTTTTTGGGTGGTCCTTGAATGAAATAATGGATGATATATAGCTTTAGAATTATTAGTATTTTCAATAAAAAACAATTGATTGTTTGTGAAGATCGGACTCCTTTTTTCTAATTTTATTTTAAGACGTGTTTGAACATAAGAAAACTAATCAATGATTCTTTTTCTTTTGGCAGATTAAAAATCAAGAGTGTTTAACAAAGGGAAGCAACTGATTAATAGTACAGATATTGCGAAATCCAATTAAAAGTTGTGTGTGTTTTCATAATTATCATTATAACTAGAAACTCATCCATACAACAATTCTAAAACTCTAGCAAATAAGCATACATAATAGTTTTCTTTAACGAGAGGAAAATAAACACATCATGTACATGAGATGTATTGAAATGGTATTTGTGCTACTGTACTGTGTGATTAATGTATCACATCACATACCCATATTTATTAGAATTGAATGTATTATATAATTAATACATATATATGTCACAAAACAAAACAATATATATATATGTTAACAATTTGTATATTTAATACACCTTACTTCTTATAAATTAAGTTCCAATTCAATTAGTATTGTTGTTATTGTAATAATAAAAAGACATATGTATGTTTATGAAAAATGACTTCATTCACTCTTTGGTATGTATATGGATCCATGAAATGTGAACAACCAATTGCGAAGTCATTTGGAAAAGAAAGGAAATGATAGAGGTGTGGGCATGCGGTTTCATATATTAATTACATTGCACTATGGTGAAGGACAAAAGCTACGCCATGAAAAGAGGGCTTTCAAGGTGGATATATCGATGAGACTTGGACAACTAAATAATTTTATAATTCCTGGAGAAGAAGTAAAACTGCGTCCACGGCCACACCATTGAAAAGATGAAGACGACAAAAGGTTATGTGTATATAAAAAATATATACAAACGCATGAAATGGTGAAATGAAAGGACGTGTAGAATTACGAAAGATGAGAGTGGAGTCTTTTGTTTGTATTCAGAAACGGTGACGTATTTGTTGTTTATTTATTAATTTCAACGAAAATGGGGCAGCCGAGGTTCGCCAATCATTTAGAAGATAAGAGAAGCCACGCCTTTGCTTGCATCATCCCCATTATGCTTTTTATTTATTTTAAGATTGTAACCTTTGATTATGACTTTGTGGGGTTTCATCAATGTTCTTTTATATTATTATCATCATCATCATCATCATCATCAATTTAATAATATTTAACCACGAAAAATTAATATCTATTTTTATTTCGTAACAAGACAACGATTTACGTATTGTTTCAAATATATGCTATTTAATGACACTTAATTAATTTTGATTCTAATTAATAAAAATATTTTATCTATATTTAATTATAATAAATGTTTATATTTATATTTAATTAATATTTTCTAAAATTATATTTAAAAATAAAAAATATCAATTAATATATATTTTATTAAAAACTAAAATGTAACATTTTAAATATAACGTCTTTATGAATTACGGTGGTTTTCCATTTATAGAAGAATTAATATTTGATGCGATACATTTTATGTAGGGGTAAAGTGAATAATTGCTTTACAATAGTAACAAATGAATTATAAATTTTGAAATCAAAATACAATTTCACTATCATTTTAACTTTTAATTTCACAAAATTTAAAGAATTCAAATTTATCACTTTTGGGTCAAAATCAATGCTACCTGTTTATGCGCATGTACCATCAATTAACCAAATCATCATAAAATTTTAAAATTAAATTCATTCAACTTCATTTTTAATATTCTATCATCATTTTTTTGTGAAAAGAATAAAATTACAACTAATTAAAGACTTTCTGCAAACAACTGTAACTCATTCTCTCTATCAAAAGCTATTTTGGCCATTCGATCTGTTTTTTTGTTTTCTTTTTTAATGATGTATTTTAGTATCTAATTCTCTATATTCTTCAAGAGCTAAGGTATATGTCTGATTAATACCAAGTTAAAGGGCCTCGAATTAGATTCATGGATAACTTCAATAATCTCCAAATTATATGTTTGCATCAATACTCTATCACATTGCTTTCCTTGCAATATTGACAGCCACTACAGCAAAACAGACTTTTAGCGGCGTTTTTTAGGCTTTTAGCGTTTTTAAGCGCCACTAACAGATATTATTGCGCTTTGAAAACGCATACAAAAACGCCGCTATATGTGGCGCCATAAAATTTTGCACGTTTTACGATAAAACGCCGCTAGAAACCATGACTTTTAGCGTTTATAATAAAAACGCCGCTAAAACATGACTTTTAGCGGCGCTACACACAAACGCCGCTAAAGGTGGCGACTTTTTATGCGTTTTTAAAAAACGCCGCTAAAACTTGACTTTTAGCGCGCTTTATTTTAAAACGCCGCTAAAAACTTGACTTTTAGCGGCGCTTTATTTTAAACGCCGCTAAAAACTTGACTTTTAGCGGCGCTTTATTTTAAAACGCCGCTAAAAACTTGACTTTTAGCGGCGCTTTATTTTAAAACGCCGCTAAAAACTTGACTTTTAGCGGCGCTTTTTCTCACAAACGCCGCTAACTTGTGCATATCTAAAATATTCAATTTATCCAATATTATCGCCTCGCACTAAAACCAACCAATGACAACAAATATAATATATAATTTCAACCCAAATAACAAATGTAGCATAAAAATTGCAACAACTATATTTATTCTAAATGTTATTTTAAAATAAATAAAAAATATGATATCGTACATTGTTAAATGTAACAATGTTAAAATCATCTTACAATAAGAACATAAATGTCTAAGATGGCGTCGTGATTTGCAACATCTTCATCATAGCTTTGTCATGGTGAAGTTCTTCATACTTCTGTTACGCTCTGCCTCCCTTGCTGCTTGCTTAGCTTTAAGTAGAGAAATTTGCTCGCCTCCTCCTGCTTGCCTCGGCCTCCTCGGCCGCCTCGGCTCTAAGTTGAGAAATTTGCTCAGTGCTAGCTTGCATTTGAGTAATCTGGTCTTTTAGCCTCGAACTTGACGAGATTGACTCCGGAAGGCATATATTGTTGGGAGTCGGATCCAAAATATTGGCCTGAGTAACACGGATCCTTGAAGTCGAACCCGTAGTACCTTTCAACACCCAAAACATTAGTGATAATTTTGTTATAAATATATTCAAGATTAACAGAACTATCGATCGAAGCGATCGTACCTTCGGGACCCAAAACATCGGTAATAATTACATTATCGACATCCTCAAGATGAACAGAACTATCACTCAAGCGTACCGCTTCATAAAGTGCCTTCTTCTCCTTTAGTTTCTCCTAATAAATTAATCAAAAAGTTAGAAAGCGAAATATCAATAATAAGGAATGCATCATAACTTAACATTATTAATTTAAAACTACTAACGAAGAATTAAACTATTATAAGTAAACATTATAAATCCATTTTTAATAAATCAAATTTTATTAAGTAAATATACCATAATCTCTCCAGCTTCGGGTGTCATCGGAGACCCATCCTTCTTCCTATGCGTAATGTCAAAAAGCTGAGCGCGTCCAACTTTTTGGCCGGTGGAGAGTTCCTACAGTGTTGTATTACAAATATAATTTAATAGTATAAAGTCATTAATATTTGACTGAATTAATAAATTATAATACCTCGGCCTCAGCTACAGAAGCAAAACTTCTCGATCCTGCCGTGTGCGTGAATTTTTGTTTCTGACTGCTGCTTGTTCCGACACGCTCACGGTCCTACATAATGATATTATTGTTACGTATATAGTAAATACTATACACAGAAAAACTTATAAGAGTTTAGAAGTAGGTAATACCTCTCCTTTCTTTGAGTTCGAATCTAACCGCATCTTCCCATTGATGCCTCAACATTCCCGGTGGGACATTCCGCAGTTTATCCTCGATGCTTATTTCTTTCTTAAAATATTCTTTTTTCAATATGCTTTTGTTGTCTCTCCATTTTTTTCCCAATGTCTTTTTTATATAGTCATCGGAGACCTCCAAATTAAACCTCTCCTAAAAAAACATAAATTTAAAAAGTAAATATAAATGAAACTTCAACCAAAGTATTATAAATTACATTCATGTTTTGTTACCTTAATGTTCTCCAGAGCTTGATTTTTGTTTGCGTTAGGCATGTGATGCCATGACTCGTAATTGATGGGCAACATATTTGCATTTCGTGCAATAATGCCCAAATAGCCTCCTAGAACTCGAGCTTGAGGCCAACAGGTGGCCATAATGCTTTCTCCTTACTTTCACAGGCGCGAAAGTTAATTAGTATAAACCTTTAGCGTGACGTCCGCGACCTTTTGCGTCCCACCATTCTCGGTGACCAATGATAAATTTTTGTTATATTAAAATTGAAAAATAAATCAATAAAAAAGTCAACATCCATGTAAAATAATTTAATTTTACTTTGTAATTCATAAGCTCATCATCTATGTCGGGCACATTAGAAGATCCAACATTGCTCATTGTTCACTATTGCCCTCTCCTAATTTATAGTATCATGTACAATATTTAAATCTCGCATTCTTCTTCTACTCATTTTCCCCGCAATACACATAAAATAGTTGAAATATTAGTAACAAATAACAACAATAATGGTACATATAAAATATTTAAATTACATAAAATGACCATGATTAAAATTATAATATTACATATAAATAAAAATAGTAAAATCTTACTACATCATTATTAAGTAAATATCTTCGTCCACATCACAGCGAACCCATTGAAATTGTGCACTAGTACTAGGGATATTTTCATTTAAGTTTTGTTCTGGAAAAGGCCGAGTTTCTGATATTTCGACGATGTCATCTCTACTTCCACTGCCCATGTCGAACAAGTCTCTAGGAGTATTTCGAAGTACAATATACCAACCCTCATCAGTTGGATCTTCGGAGTAAAAAACTTGTTTCACTTGAGAAGAAAACACATACGGCTCGTCTATTAGTTGTTCTCCGGTGTGAATCAATCGAGAGAAATTCACCATTGTAAAACCATATTGATCTTTTTTAATTCCACGAGCCGTATTCACATCAGCCCATTCACCTCGAAACAAGACAACTTTCCATTTGCCGTAATAATCCAACTCAATGATGTCAGTAATAAGTCCGTAATACTCCAAATTCCCCTCGACAGGATTACTGTCCCTAGCACTAGAATAACTCGTAATTGAAGAATTAACTACAATTCCACAATTTTGGGTTCTCCTCAACCTCTCGCGATACCTTGTATGAAATCTGTATCCGTTGATGAGGAATGCACTATATCTTTTCACTATTCGGTTTGGACCTTGTGAAAGCCATTTAACCGTCATTAACTTCATTCAGACTCCAAACCTATTGAATCGAAAGTAAATCGAGTAATTATAAATGTTATGAGAAAACATTATTACTTGTCAATGAAAACTTAAATTTTATACCATTTGGCTTAACCATTCATGGAATGATTACGTGAACATCTTATTAATTTCTCGTCGATGTAACCTTGGGACCGTGAACGAGCTCTCAATACTTGTTTGTACTCACTATGTTAAAAATGGTTAATTTGTTAAAAGACAAACAAACTATAATTGATGAGTATTTATCAAATTCTAGAACTTACTTAGAAATGGTTCCATTGAATCGTGATGAAAAAGAACGTGTCGATGTGCTTGGACCCATGATCGTCGTCTAATTACGCAATTTCGACTTTGCCGATCGGTTCTCAAAACTTTGAAATAAATAAGTTACGGCCAAGTTATGATCGTGAGCCCGACATTTCTACTTGGTGCATTCATTCTTGTTTCAACATCTTCCAAATACCTTGAGCAGAAAGTCATACATTCTTACGCCAAGTAGCCTTGACAATTGATCCTTCAGGATAACGTTTATTGCGGCAATAAGACTTCAATTTGGAGAGGAACCTAAACACGAAATAGAACATTATCAAAAGTTGGAACTAAAGGCATTTAGGTGAATGAAGGAATAATTTACAAATAAATTAATACCTTTCAATGGGATACATCCATCGATAGAACACGGGTCCACAAGTATCGCTTCACGCGGAGATGAATTAACAAGTGCACCATAATTGTGAAGAATGAAGGCGGGAAGATCTTCTCCAGATTGCATAAAGCCGGTCTGCTCGATCTTGTAGTGTCTCAAGTTCTTGAGCGTCCAAAACTTTGCCACAAATGCCTTTCATTATGTTGGACGGTTCAATTACACAAGACGTCACCTTTTTGACATACAACACCGCATAGCAATGGCGGTAAGGCTTGCATCAAGATGTGATAGTCATGCGATTTTAAGCCATATAGTCTTGATCTTTAAGACTAACACATCGAGATATATTTGATGCATATGCATCCGGGACCTTTATATCCTTCAACACCGTCATGAACACTTCTTTTACATCTTGACATTGAATAAATAGCGGTGATAACCGATATTTCATATTCGGAAGTGCTTGAGGATGAAGCTCACGCCGAATTCTTATGTGAACTAAATCAAGTCGACTTTGAAGATTATCTTTTGATTTTCCATCGACATTCAAAATAGTCCCAATAATGTTCTCGCAGACATTCTTCTCAATGTGCATGACATCAAGATTATGGCGTAATATCTGATGCTCCCAATAAGGCAACTCAAAAAAAATACTTCTTTTTTTCCACAACTCCGCCTCATTAGGATCATCCTCTTCGTCAGATTCATCATCAGATTCATCCCTTTCTCTGCAGTTTCTTTTCGACTTGGCGGTTGATTCATCTTCCATAAATAAAATTTATATCTTTCAACATGAGTAATATTTGGATCCTTTGTGCGATGGAGCTTCTTTGAACTCTTGATCTTGTCAAAGCGAGCACTCGATATCTAAATCTATGATTTTACGGTAACCCAAGCGATGCCCCATATAAGAGAACTTCTTCCCATTATATAACCATTTCGAACATGTCTGCAAGCTAACAAGGACAAGCATAACGTCCCTAGTACTCCAACCGGATAAATTAGCATAAGCGGGAAGTCATTAATAGTCCACATCAAAGGCGCACGTAAGTTAAAGTTCTCTTTTTCATTGCATCGTATGTCTCAACACCAACCCATAGTTATTTTAACTCTTCAATAAGTGGCTGCAAATATATGTCAATATCATTCCGGGCCCTTTCTCTCGGTATAATCATAGATAAGATAAAAGATGACTGTTTCATGCAAACCCATGGAGGTAAATTGTAAGGAACAAGCACCACCGGCCAAGTACTATCTGTTGTGCTCATGAGTTTGTAAGGTTAAATCCATCGATGCTAGCCCAAGCCTAACACTCAGAATTGGCGTGCAAAGCTTGGAAATTTTGAGTCAAATGATTTCCAAGCTAAAGAATCTCATGGGTGCCTTAACAATCCATCATCGGTTCGTCCATCATGGTGCCACGTCATTGACTCGGTGTCTTGACGACATGAAAACCTTTGAAGCCTTGGTATTAGCGGAAATACCGCAAAATCTTAACCACCGCTTCCTCGAATGTGTATCTGTTCGTCATCGTTACCATCCTCTGCATTTCTTTTAATCCAACGAGATTCACCGAGACATGACAACCTTTGTTGGTTTATCCGGTCGCCCCAATACAACATGCAATCATTTCGACAACTATGAATTTTGTTGTAGCCAAGACCCAAATCCTTTATTAGTTTCTTCATGTCTTTGGACGATTTAGGGATTTTCATAGCAGGAACATTTCTTGCGAAACTCTAACAGCATTGTCAACGAGTTTCGGTCCATCCTCCCAAACATTTCAAGTGAAAAAACGAATCTGAGAAAAGCAGTTTGGAAAATTTTGATCCCTCATACAGTTCTTCATTCATTTCACCAAGTAGCGTGTAGAACCTTGCCGCTTCTTCATTTCGTTGTTCATCATATGCAGTTCTTCCACCTTCGGTGAAAGTATTTCCACCAAAACTATAATCATCGGTTGCACCCATGTCGGATGGAAATGACCGAAACCATCATTGTGCATATTAAAAGCATCCCATAACATGCCTTCCATGTTATAATCTCTAACATTCTGATTGTAAGCACTATGAGGATAACCTAGATTCATCGATGATGATGCTCCACTAGATGTACACTCTCCATGAAAAATCCATTTTTTATACCCCCGAACAAAGCCATCAACAACTAGATGTTCATAGACAACTTCACGGTAATGCCAATTGGTATTGCAACACTTCTCACATGGGCAAAGAATCATATTCTCTTGGCTTGCATTTTGAAATGCGAAATTCAGAAAAGTTTCTACTCCATTTCGATAACCGGTGCTCACCCTTGACAAATTCATCCAAGTCCTATCCATTTCGTAGTTGTTGAAGTCTAATGTTGACAATAAATTACACGGCTAAATTGTTAATTTATAATTTACGTAAGTAATGATAATTTCATATATATAAGCGAGTACTATGTAAGTATTATGTAAGTTATGTATTATGTAGGTTATATATTATGTATGTTATGTATTCTTTAAGATTCAACATACGTGGCATTGTTACACCTAGGGAGGATCCGTTATATCTAATGATGAGATATCTGCAACCCGTCGAGTTTCGACCTATATACTTTGAATCTCTTTTTTTCTATACAAGTATTATGTAAGTTATGTATTATGTAGGTTATATATTATGTAAGTTATGTATTCTTTAAGATTCAACATCGTGGCATTGTTACACCTAGGGAGGATCCGTTATATCTAACGATGAGATATCGGCAACCCGTCGAGTTTCGACCTATATACTTTGAATCTCTTTTTTCTATACAAGTATTATGTAAGTTATGTATTATGTAGGTTATATATTATGTAAGTTATGTATTCTTTAAGATTCAACATACGTGGCATTGTTACACCTAGGGAGGATCCGTTATATCTAATGATGAGATATCGGCAACCCGTCGAGTTTCAAACCTATATACTTTGAATCTCTTTTTTCTATACAAGTATTATGTAAGTTATGTATTATGTAGGTTATATATTATGTATGTTAATTCCACCTTTTAAAAAGGAAGAATGCCATAAGCTAGCGACCAAGAGAAAGCATAATGATTGAACAATCGAGGCCAAGCATTGTTTCCAACTTCAACCAAGTTCCTTACACTAACAAACAAGCCCACACCAATTTCTTGATAGACATGTCCACTATCGATTATCGGCTAGCAATCTAAACTTTTTTTTTGGTGTGACTCATTTTGATAAAAACTACAAAATTCTTCTAACCCTCCATCTAGTCGGACAAATAGCTTAACTTTTAGGTAGTCTTAAAACCTTTCCTACCAATGGTGGTCCTAATCCAATGCGGAAAAAGATACTTGTCTATATCTTTGTTAATTTACGCTTATTACATTCTCTCCGTTTCAATTAGAATGTTATAGTTAAATTTTTAAAATATATTTTTCAATAATAAAATGTCGAGGTTGAAAAAAATCCTATTACGAAAATTAAAATGTAACAATTTTATTAAGTTTGTAGAAAGTAGTGTTTATATAGTCTTTTTTTATTTAATTTATACAAATATAAGCGAGTTTAGTTTTATGAGTTATGGATTAATCATAAATCTAGTATATTAATCTTTTGACGATTGGATTGAGTCAAATTTTGCAATTAATCCATTTACTATGAGTAAGCTATGTATTAGTTTTATACTTTAATTTCATCTATTTTTGTTTTTATACTTTTTAAATTACTTATTTTCCATCTCTTTACTTTTAAATTTTAAATTTTGTCTCCTAACTCAACTAGTACAACTTAAATCCTTTGATTAAATTTTGCTATTAGTCTTGTGTTATGCTTAAAATCATAGATTTAGTTTTATCTTTTTAATTTATCTATTCTAACTTTTTTAACATTCATTAAATTCATTAACGAGCTCTTTTTTTAATAATATGCATAAATAATAAGTTAAATGACACTACATATGTTTGTAGAATGAAATTTTGGAATTAACTTAATTAATTTAATAGTTATGATTTTATCAAAATTAAAATTTTAAAATTATTATTTTCAATAATGATCTATATTATTATTTTCTTTTAAAAATTATTTTGTCATTTTGTTTGTAGTTGTATGACCCCACCTTTTACCACTCGATTCTGATTGCTTTAATAGAAATCAACGATGATGAGACAAAGTTTCTCGACAATAAAAACAATGGAAGTTAAATTCTGATCGGTCTAGCTCCGGACAGTTAGGAACGACGGCTAAAAGAACAGAAAAAAAATCAAAGACTTGGTTTTTTCAGCCATTTAGGAAGAAATTAACGAATAACGATTGTGTTAAGTCATGCTCAAAAAGAAAAGGAAAAGAAGAGTTACATATACAAGATTTATTAAAAAAAAAGAGGCTAATCTTACCACTATTCAAAAACCATTTAATTTGTATATAGAAGCGATTATGAGTGAATGAAAGAAAGATAAAATACCCACGCCATCAAGGATTAAAAAGAAGAAAATGAGAAATTAAAAATAAAAACAATCAAGTTTACATTCTAAATTGAATAGATTGAGGAAGGTCTTTGCTGCAGTCTTGAGTCTTGGTCTTCTTGGTTCACCTACAAGAAATATGACTATAACAATAATAGGTGAAGCCCGATTTGTGTTCATTCTGCAGATAGAAATGGGAATGTCTTTGCTAACTATAATAATGTTATCGACATATAATTTTCATTACTCAAGGTGACACTTAGGCGTTAAAATCCTTTAACTAATGGTTTTCGTCATTAACCGCTAATGTCTTGGCGTGGTACATTAATTATCGAGATAAGGCCAAAATTTCACATCTTTGAAACATGGTTTTAGGAAAACTATAATTCAACTATCTATAAGTGAAAGCGTATCATATATAAGTTATATACCAAATGTACCAACCTTTTGCTTACTACTCCAAGATACATTGGTTATCAATACATCTAAGTATATAAGCCATACATATATAATCATTCACTTATTATTAAAGTAGCACAATGATCATCACAAGATAATTAATCTATAAATTAACTTAAGATTCATTTATTTTGGATCTAGTTGGATGTAATTTTAATTTAACCAATCAAATATGTCTTTTATCTTAAGATTCAATTCTATTATAATAGATAAGGCAATTATCTCTTTCCTTAATTTGACTCACAAAAACACGTTTTTGTAAGAAGAAACATCAAATCCATATAACTCTCCCTTCTTAGCAAAGGAAAATAAATACCATAATAAAACCTATGGCAACATCTTCCAAAAAGCGGAAGAGATTCTTCATTAATTTTCAAAGAGCCCATGCATCACAAATGAAGCTCAATAAAGATGACATCAAATCTACTAAATTCATAGATGTTATCAAAGTATCACAATTGCTATGTTTCTTCTTAGGACACAATCCTAATGCAGAGACCATAAAACAATGTAATGCCTCCATGTTATTTGCTTGATTCTATTTCTTCTACTCCACCAAATAAACATTCAACTTAAAACAAGACAACTAAAAGCTGCAGTGAGCCAAGCTTTATCGGAAAAACTTTGAAACGAGCATTAAAGATAAGCAATGCATTTAATCTGCATGGAGAATTTTGTTCAATGAATCATAGTAGTGAGAAAACTAAAAGAAATGAATAAACATGCTGCACAACTAAGAATTTTCTTACCATATTCAACGCAATGAGCGATCGGCTTCATCAGAAGCCCTTACGAACACAAGCTTCCTATCACCCTTGATGAGACACATGCGGATATCAAACAACAAAATAACACAAAGATCTATTCACTAAGTAAAATTACAATGCTAAAGCTACAAAGTTAACACATTACATGAAGACACAGCAAATACAATATACCTTGACAAGCATTGAATTGATTAATGAGAATACGAGGTAAAACGAAGAGAAAAAAAAAAAAGGGCAAAAAATATCTCTTGACCATTCCAATTTAGTGTATTATAACACCAACCTCATGGTTTTAGGAAAACTATAATGCCAGTGGAAAACAAATGAAAAACAAATTCCATACCTCTATTGAGAAATTCCTTGTCGGGTTTCACAAATCCAAGCAACTAATGCCGATGGATTAGGGAGACGGGTAAAAGCAGACAGTCTTTGGCGGTGGGTGTTGAATGGAGAAGGGAGAAAGGGAGAAAGGGAGAAAGAAGCGGCTAATTAAAGAGGAATCGATATCAAAGAGGAAAGAGGGAATCGTTTGGGGAATCGATTTGGGGAATTGATACCACGAGGGAAGAAAAGATAGGCGTTGGCTAATTAAAGCGATGGACGTTTAGGCTATATCAATTTTGTGGCGTTTATTCAAGCGCCACTAATAAAAATAGTAGCGTTTACATACTCATGTTATAAAACGGCGGTGTTTTTGTGATATATTTGCGGCGTTTTAGGCACAAACGCCACTAAAACGATATAACATAATTAGCGGCGTTTTATAAACAAACGCCACTAAAACTACAATAAGTAAAGCAGCGGTGTTTTGTGACATATTTGCGGCGTTTTATATACAAACGCCACTAACCCGATACAAAATTATTTGCGGCGTTTTTGACAAGCGCCTCTAAAAGCTGGGACAAGATAAAGCAGCGGTGTTTTGTAACATTTTGCGGCGTTTTCGTAACAAGCGCCACTAAAACTATTTGCGCGTTTTGACAAAACGCCACTAAAGCGGGACAAGATAAAGCGGCGGTGTTTTGTAACATTTTGCGGCGTTTTACGTAACAAGCGCCACTAAAACAATACAAAATTATTTGCGGCGTTTTGACAAAACGCCACTAAAAGCGGGACAAGATAAAGCAGCGGTGTTTTGTAACATTTTGCGGCGTTTTACGTAACAAACGCCACTAAAACTACAAAATTATTTGCGGCGTTTTGACAAAGCGCCACTAAAAGCGGGACAAGATAAAGCAGCGGTGTTTTGTAACATTTTGCGGCGTTTTATAAAAGCGCCGCTAAAGATCGACTTTTAGCGGCGTTTTACGGATAAGCGCGCTATATATCATTATTAGCGGCGCTTTGTAAATAAACGCGCTATTTCTCTTTTTTGCGGCGTTTTCCAAACGCCGCTAATGTCTAATGTTTGTGGCGTTTTGTTTAAAGCGCCACTAAAAAACTTATTAAAAAGTGCATTTCTTTGTAGTGAGCCCATCTAAAATACCTCGAAATTCAGCAACAAAGATTGAGCATTTCCCCAACCGTTGGTTTAAACTAGAGGTGTGCATGGGCCGAGCGGCCCGGCCCGAATTCATTAAATGAAAAAAAAACTATTTTTTTAATAATATTTTTTTATTATTTTCTCTTATTTTACTACCATTTTATTATTATGTTTCTATTATATTTTGTTGTTATTGTTTAGATATTATATAAAACTTATTTTATTGTTAATTTTTTTATTATTTTAAATACATTTGTTAATTTTGTTATTATTTTAGAGGCATTTGCTTGTTAAGTTGCATCTATTTTAGTGTTATTTAAGTCTACATATTTTTTAAAATTTATTTTCAATTTGTTGAAAAATATTTATTTTGATTTTTTAGTATTTTTGATGTATTATATATATTTAAAAATTATATAAAATATTATAAAAAATTAATACGGGAGGGTCGGCCGGGCCTGGGTTTTAGTATTTGTAACATCCCGAAATAGGGCCTAAACGGAATAGTGGTTGCGAAACCATGAATCCAAGCTATAAAAGTTTATTATGATTAATTATTATGATTTATCGAGTGATTAAATACATGTGTTAGAGTGTTGATAAGAAACTTTATTAATTTCATGCTTAAATTGCCTATTAGGACTTGTTTGCAAAAGTTGCTAAATAGGGGTTCTAATTTATAGAGTACTTGATTGAAATGGGGGTTTGAAGTAGGAGTCCTTAAATGGTAATTAGACCATTATATTTTCATGGACAAAAATGGACATATATAGGTGGAAAGAACCAAAGTTTTTAATGAAGGGTAATTTAGTCATTTGGTAATAAAAAGGAATTAAAAGGGAAAAAGATGGCAAAATATGCTCATCTTCTTCATTAGGCGAATTTTCAAGTGGTCACCATAGCTAGGGTTTGTTTCAAGCTTCCAAGCTCCATAGTAAGTGATTCCAAGCCCGTTTTAATTTTCTTTACATTTTGAAGCTCGGTAGCTTGATTTAGCTTATTCTATCAATAATTCATGCTAGGGTTCATATTTGGAAAAAATACCCATAGGTGAAATGTGTTTATTTTGATGTTTTATGATAGAATATGAAGTCTGAAATTATGTTAAACAACTTTTGCTAAGTGATTTTAAGTGAAAACGAGTAAAACGGCTTAATCGGTAAAAATACCTAATGTTCATAAGTACAAGTTAGAGTGAGAATTTGATGTTGCCATAGAAGGTAAAAATGATCATCATGTCATAAAACATAAGAATAAGGGATAAAGTTCAATTTCCGAGCTTTGGAGAAAATGTGTAAATATGTAAAAGTTTAGGGGCAAAATTGTAATTTTACCAAAGTTAAGAGTTAAGGACTGTTTTGCTGAATGTGAGTATTAAATAATCTAAATTTGCTATTATAGATCAAGAAGAACGAAATCCAGAGTTAGATCAAGGAAAGAAAAAGATAGAGGACTAAATCGATATAGTTGATCGTATTTTGTTTTGGGGTAAGTTTGCAGTAAATAAATGCAATATTCTATTATTTTACATTTAATACTATTAAATTCCAGTATTTACATATTTATTCTGTAAATTTATTATTTAAAGACTTAAGTATGAATTGACGGAAAAGTTATCTCAGAAAGTTATCTCAGAAAGTTCTGGTTGAACCTTAAGAATGTGTAGGATACAAATGTCATGACATTAGGGTTTAAGGAAATCATGTAAGACCATGTCAAGACATGGCATTGATATGTTACTATAAGGCAAAGGTCCCATGTAAGACCATGCCAAGGCATGGCATTGGTGAGTTCATAAGGCAAGGAAACCACGTAAGACCATGTCAAGACATGGCAATGGTTAAGTTTCATAAGGAAAGGTACCTGCGTATCCTTAGTATTCCAAGTGGTTCAACGGGAAAATTCAAAGAGTATACCAAAGTAAAGGTAAGACAAGTTGAAGCTAAAAAGGTAAGGTAAGGCAAATTCATGTTAAAAGGTATAGGTAAGAATACAAGTTTAAGTATATTGATTTAAAAGCTTAAGTGATCTTGATAAGAAAAGAATAAGATAATTGATTAAGAATGTTGTTATTTATTTACATGTAAACTTACTAAGCTTTATGCTTACTCCCATTCTTTAATTTTTTTATAGTATTACAAGCCAACTCGGAGTCACAAAGGCGTCGGAGATCGTTATGCACTATCAAAGGATTATATTGGTATTTTGTGACTCGAGCGTTTTAAGTTATGGCATGTATAGGGACTTAGCCATTTTGTGTGTATGTCCTTATGATATGGCTTAAGATTGGCTTGTAAATGTTTGGTAATGATTAGCCATTAAAATGGTTAATTAAGAACATGTTTTGGATGCTATGAAATGCCTAGTTGATGTTATTTTAAAGAAATTATGTAATTATATGCAGGGGAACAGTTTGGACAGTAGCAGTGACGTGATTTTGAAAAATCACCAAAACTAGTAGAAATGGAATTATGTTGTCCATGAGATATAGAATTAAAGCTTGTTGAGTCTATTTTTATAAAACAAAAAAGGGTGTAGGAAAAAGAGTTGTATATTATGAGATAATTGATTTTTAGTACAGAGGAGTCAGAACTATCGGTCTGTGTAACAGGGGAGACTTTAACTAATAAACTGTACTAATTGGCCACACCAAAAATTCTGGAAAAATTATAGTAAGAATATATGTGAGTCTAGTTTCAGGAAAAATTTACGGATCTAGATTTCGAGTTTCGTAACTCAAGTTATAATTGATTTACATAACATGACACAGATAGACAGTTTCAATTTTTATGCCCCAAATTAGTAAGTTAAGTTTAGTAATGCCTCGTGCTCGACTCCGGCAACGGTCTCGGGTAAGGGGTGTTACAGTATTTTTATATGGGTCGGGCTTGGGCAAAATTTTAGGCCCATTTTTTGGGCCTGACCCTGCCCGAGCCCAATGAACGGGCCTAAATTTTTAGTTGGGTCTGGCCCAAACCTAGCCTGGCCCGGCCCATGCACACCTCTAGTTTAAACCAATAATACACTCCCCTTACTCATCCCTCAAGACTCCCTCTGCAATAACATATCTTGATTCTATCTTAACCGAACCATCAGATCTTATTCACACGCAACTACCCATCCAATTGTACTCTCCCCTCATAACTTTCCTCACAGTAAAGTTTATTTTGCGAAAAGACACATGTTGCTTAGCCCAACTATACGAACCTTTGATAATTTCTTCTGCACTCCATGGCAATCTTTGAAAAATAAGGAAATTCCTATTCTTCCAAATACACCATGTAATTAGACCAAAGAAAACCAACCAATCGATCCCCCCAAAGGCAAAATTTTGACGATTTTGCAAATTAGACGCAAGCCACTCCTATAAGTTCCCGAAAAAGAAGTAGGCATGCTCCTCAATTGGAACAATCTATGACCAAATACCTTTTGCTGCACTCAATCTCTCATGGCATGAATTACATTCTACGAAACTAACCTGTAAACCGAACAGTGATCATCATTCACAATAACATGCCTTAGCCTCTCCACTTGCATAAGAAAACGTTACTTGAGAGCCAGGCAAATAAAGAGTCAAACCCTCTGAGGACTTTGACATTTCCATGGCAGGTTCTACACTTCATCCCTCGAACCCTACGAATTCTCTTTAATCAATCTATAAGCGCTCTTGATATAAAAAGAACCTGCCGAAGTATCCACCCAAACAATTCTATTTGAACCCGCAGAAAGATATGAGAGTGAATCAATGAAATACTGACAATGCAATTAATAATCTCATCCGGTATCATCATTTTAATTCACTAAGATGGTGTAAAATGTTATATCATCAATGCATTAAATATGAACTTTTATCAAATACTTCAATTGTTTGCAAGTATAATACGCACATTTGCAAATATACTAAAAATAAAGCCTGATATTAACGACAAATTTGACACTATAGTCTTTTGATAAAGGAAAATTTGCATTCCTCTCGCAGCCCCTAACCAACGAAGCACCTTTTTCTCGCCAAGCTCAAAAGCGTGCATCATGTTTTAAATAATGAAGTTTATATGTTCCCAACTTCGAGGATAAAAAAATACATATTTTTAAAGGTTTTATCCAAAAATCTTATTAAACACGAATTTAAAATAAGAATGAATGTTTAAAATAATATATAATGAAACCTAGGATTTGAAATTAATTAATCACAATAACACGGAAATATATATAATATTAAAATTAAAAATTAATTAAATTGTGAGTAAAGCGAACAATTAATGGGGATAATAATTTGTGCATATTAAAATGAAAATGTATTAAATACATAAAAATAAAGCTTTAGTTGAGTGATAATTTAAGTTTTTACAAATTTAATTAGTGCGGGTGCAAATCCCACCATATACATGGAAGGACATTTCTATAATTTCCTAATCGAGTTAGTGACTCGATTGATGGTGACACAAACTTAGTAAATCACTTAATAAATAGTAAGTATAGATATATACAATTGATAGAAATAATAAAAGCGTACATAATTAAAATTAAAATGTATTAAAATAAACCTTTAATTAGTTGAGTGATTTGGGTTCAAATCTCAATATTTTAGGTTTCTTCAAATAGAAAATATTAAAATACCCTCAAATAAAATAATTTATTTTAATTAGTGAAAGTAATTTTCATCATTTAACACTTGAGGATATTATTTAATTAATCTTTTTAGGGCTAAGGAAAAGTTAATAAAATAGATGCTTTAAGCCATTTCTGTATTATTCTCTTTGTTAACATCATTCATTATAACAATTAATTTGCTATAGCATCGATTTTTTCATCTATAACAACTATAAAATATACAATATATTTTTTATTAAATTAATTCTTTACACCAATTTTTTAAGTAGAATCGAAAATTTTTAGTTAAACTATTATTTCAATAAAATAATTAAATTTTATATAAAATATATTTTATTAGTTAAATAAGTATAATTTTTAATAGATGGAATTACATTGGTACATTTTATTAAAGATACCATATAAATCTCATTAATTAATAATAATATTAATAAATTATAATTTAAAATTTAAAATTTTAAAAATTCAAATAAAATATAGTAATACATTTTATTAAATAAAATAATTTTCAATAAATGGAATTATATTAGTAAATTTTATTAAGATACTTTTAAAATCTCATTAATTAATAATATTATAGTTTTTAATTTAATTTTTTTAAAATATATCTGAATCTTAAATGTTGTTTATAAGTGTCTCGGATGTTATTATAAGACTATAAGAAAGTACTTTTGTATAACATTCAAAATTTTGTTAGATAAATGGAGTTGTAATAAAGAAAGTTGTTTGCACATATATATAAATTTATTTTAATGAAATTCTATCATTTTATTCGCAAAGTTATAATATATATCAATTAATATTCATAAAATAAATAGGTTTGGTGAATCTTTCATGTCTAATGTTTACGGTTTTTATGTAACTTGGAAATGTGCATGCAAAAAACTTGAAAATTATTCAAGTGATGTAGGATCAAATAACGGAAGAAAATGCCGATTGAGTCTTAGCTTAATTGGCATAGGTATTATTGTTAATGTAAGAGAACTTAGGGTTTAAGTGTACTGATGGACATTATCCTCCTATTTATAAATTAAGAAGAGTTATGAGTAATTTTAAATATTATCTCAAATGACAAATTCTAATAAAGTCCCTTTCCACCTTCCACGCAACTTCCCCTTATATGACAAACTTTCCAAATTTCTTGAACACGCAGGAGAACGACTCCTCCTACCAAAAACCTTACAGTGAATTCCCGATTTTTGCACAAAAGGGATTTCTCTTTTTCCAACCACACCAAAAGTCAAATTTCATTTCATGGAAACACCCCCAATGTTTCCTTTCAACTATGTGTAAACACTACATGTTCTTTCCTTGAGTGCAATGCAACCCAAGTAAGAAATAAGATAAAATTTCCATGGAGAAGAACACACACCCACCCCCATTCCACAGCATGTTTTCTTGGTGGCGATTCGATGATTACAAATGAACCCCTCCATTGAGAGACGACAATTAACCCAAACAATGGAGTCCCTGTTGTTAGTAGAATGGCACGTAAGCTTATATGTGATGCTTTATGAGTCTTCAGTCTTTACCTAACTACACCCGCAATTTCCTACCAATCAACTTATTATTTCACAAAATTTTAAACCCTTTCTCCAAAAACATATACTATTATATGATTAATATGATTTCATAGGATTGGGTTTAAATGTGAAGTTATTAAAGCATGGCTAAAATTTGTTTTCTACCAAACTCAACATTGTACTCATCTTACATTGATACACATAATTGTTTTATATTAGTAGTGAAGAAGAAAACATGACATTAAGCAGGCCTGAGATCAGCTGATTTAATCATTTAGCCTTGTTGAACCTGACAAAAATGGAGGGGTTACCTAACAAATTATTTAATGAGTTATTTTTTAAAAGAATAAAAAAATGATCAGCTTACATAAACCTTAATTGATATCATATAATATAATAATTACTAAGATAAATAATATTCCTTCTTCATACTCTAATTCTGACATCATGATTCACGAGTGAAAAGACTATTAAACAATAATAAGTCGGCTATGGCAATCATAATAATAATAAAATTAATAAAATTAAAGCTTTAATTTTGATGGCAAAACCCTTTAGTCCGTAAATTGCAGAAAATTAATTTGTTTATATATTAAATAGATTACTTTTGTAATATAATTCCAATTACATTAACATGCAGCAGTAACTTTTTGAATATAAATTGATTGGGAAGCTTCTAAAAAGCAGATGGATTGGATGGATGGCAACGCAAGCATGAAGCATGCCTGCCGAAGACAAAATGAAAATTCATTATTATTTAATTAATTGTATGTTAATGACAGATTAACGGTTGATGCAATTGAGTTTCGAACTAATCACGGATCTCATCTCTTGTGATTAAACTAAGCTAATTAACAATGTAAGTCAAAGGGAGGTATTATAACCCACAAAAATTATCCTTAATTTAGCGGGGGAGGACGGATAAGGCACGCAGTTGGTGCATTCCATCATTCAATCATTTTTACACTCCTTTATACACCAATTTGGGCAATGATATATCCAATTAAGTATGGCACGTACCTACGTCCATTAATTAAGTAATTAAAATATTGGTAGAGAATGCCCCCATATGATTGAGTTTAATCAATGTTTTAACACAGTAATTCCACAAGGAGATCTTAATGAAACATTATCCAAATCAAGCCTACCCTTATTATATAGAGGTATGAGCATATAGGTTGATATCTTAGAAGGCATCTTCTTGTTATACGCTTCATTTGTTTATTTACTTTATAATTTTTTATGTTTTGGATACAACTAAATGGAGTACTGATGTATGTACCCAAAATAACAAATCCCCAAGCTTTTATTTGTAAAATTTCTTATAATCAAAACATTCCAATAAATGTAGACTTTGATTCAATAAATTATTTTTTTTATCGGTGGCTGTGACTCCAAAATTAAATTTATATTGAAGTAAAATTTATTTTTATATTATAGTTAAATTTAAATGTATATTTTTTTATATATTATAGTTAAATTAAATGAATCAATAATTATAAAAGTTGAAATTAAGAGCAAAGGGAAGGTGAGGGTCCTAATTTTCTGACTCAGCTCTGACTATGAGCCTCACTTTTGTTTTTAATACGACACCAATGAGATGATGATGAGCATCATTAGCATAATGTCCCACCATCCATGTATGTTTCACATACATACATGCATGACATGGATGATGGGTTTGAAAAGGGTTTGGATTTGGGGTATCTTGATGTGGGGGAGAAATGGGAAGATTCAAATGTTGTTTTATAAATATATGAAAATAAATAATGATGGAACACAATTACATAAATATCATAATCATGGATTTCACCATGATGGTGAAATGAAGAAATTAGCCACCAGACATGACTGGTCCCATTCCACGTCAGTTACACATGGCGCCTTGCTGGAGTTTGAAATTGCACGCCATTTTTCATCTCCTTTTTCCTCCATTCAACTACCCCCTTCTCTTCTGGTCCTTCCTAATCCCATTCTCTTATTTATTTATTATTATTATAAAATTTTATTCAATTTTTAATAAACTTCAAACTAATTCCAAATTCCATTATTAAATTAAAACTTTATTTAATTGAGACAAATTTGGGTTTCTATTGAATTTTTTAAAAATAAGATTATTCATGGGATTGAGATATTGAAAATTTAAAATCTTAAAATTTGACTATCCCACAGAATAAATATTTACATTCTAATTCAGATTTATTATTCAATTGAGTATAGCTGTTGATGTAATAAATAGTCTTGTTTCTTTTCTTCCTATAATTAATTAAGGCAATATCTTGGTTTGAATATTTAGTCTAGAGATATTGTGGCTTGTTTACAATTCAAAAGTAACACTCAACTATTTTTTATTTTTTAGGTAAATTCAACTATTTTGATAAGAGAAGAAGAAAGAATGTAACCTTTTAATGTATATACATGTACATGCAGCCATTTTTATGATTAAAGGAAACCAAAATGAGGATTGAGTTCACAATGTATCTGTCTCTTTCTTAAATTTTCTATAAATTAAAGATTCTTTTGGTAAAAGAGTAAAGCTTTAGTTATTTTCAGATAAGATAAAAGTTGATATCAATCCAAGAATATTTTCCATTTATTCAGAACTATAAAATATAATATAAGATTGTATAAACTTATAAATTAAAGCAAAATCATGGAACTAGAGTGGCAGTCCAATGTCGGATCCAATGATATTGGCTTCATTTAGGAAGGAAATAAAACCGATCATCCATGTTAATAAATACATCAGTTAAAATAGATGATAGGTCCCTTTTTATATCCGTTTTATACTCTAGCTTTTACTTTTCTTTAATTAGAGTCTGTCATCGTGTGCTGGTCCTCTAACAACTTTTTACTTCTTAATTAATGCCAACCTTTCCTCATTTTATTTTAAAAAATAGTTGAATTATAAAATAGTCTTTTATTCATAATTTATTTAAATATATATTTTAATTACTAAAATTTTAATATATTACATTTTAATTATTATACCGTTACTCGAGGTTAGTGACCAAAACGGAATTTAAATGATAATTTTTTTTAATTTATTTACCCTAAACATATTTCACATGAAGCAGCTGCAAGATGTAGATCACGTGTAAAAAGAGTTAATAAAATTCTCAACGTGTTTGTACTATGGACCCACGTGCACCCCGATTCAAATTCTGTTTAGTCTAACCTGAGGGACAAATATTCAACGGTTGATAAAAAAGTGCATTGAATATAGAGTTTGACTGAGGTAAAAAACTTACTATGGGTTGGTTGGTTTGATTATGGTTTAGACTTTCTCAAAGATATATTGGATAAGCATTGCTTTGCTTAGCCACCATTACTGAAGGAGGAAAAGAAAATATTAAAAATATTTGATACATGAAAAAGTTGAAGGCTTGAAGCCGCTATCGGATTTGGGTTCACAGAAAGGAAAAGAGAAATCTGGAAGAGCCTTTATAGGCTAGAGGATTGTTTTCCAATTAATGGTTATTTGGTAATATTTTTTGAAAAGTAGGGTGAAAATATTTTTAAAAAATTTAGTTTAAATTTTGAGTATTTAGTATTACTGTAAAAATATATTTGAGAAATAAAATATTCATTTTAAATATGTTATTATCAAATAACAAATATACATTTAAATAATATTTAAATTATTTAAATTATTTATTTTAATAAGAATATAAAAAATATTATAACTTGTTGTTAATATTTTAATCTATGAAATATAAATTTTAAATATTTTAAGCAATTAATATTAATTATTTATAAAATTTAATTAGAATATATAAACTTTATTTTAAATATTTAAATATGACTATTAAATATTTGTAATTAGTGTTTTAAAAATATTTTTAAATTTTAATTAATAATTTTAATACATTTGTAATTAAGCACAAAAAGAAGAAAATACTATGTTATTAGAAGAACGAAAAAATAATTAAACACCAAAAATATTTTTAGGAGAAAAAACACTTCTGAACAATTAAAATTTCAATAAAAATAACTTATTTAATACAACTTTTCTTTTAAAATATTTTTAAAGCCAAAAATAATTTTTCATACACTATTAAACAGGCCCAAGGTCAGCCCATAGTTTTTAAAGTTGTCCTACTGGGTTTGGTTCACAAAAATATATGGGATAAGCTGGACTGTTATAAACTTTTCTTTCAATGAATTATGAAAAAGTTGTAATAAACGTTGTTATAGTGATATTTCTCAGGGTAAGGGAGACTAGAAGCCGACTTGAAGCGGTGCAGTTAGCTGTTCTGACTAATCCAGGCCTGATTCCAGTTGAGTTTCTACTCAGTTTGAAATAATGAACTTAAAGAGTTAAGAGGAAGCTGAGAAGAATTTGTATAAGCAAAAAGCTAAACTCAAATGGCTTTGTGATGGAGATCATGATACCAGTTTTTTCCATAGCTTGGTTAATGTGAAAAAATAAAAGACAGCCAATTGATCTCCTTTTCGTTGAAAATGGGATCAAGCTTGATCATTTTGATAAGATCGCAAAGGAGATTACAGGGTTTTATCAGAAGTTAATTGGCATTGAAGACACAAATGTTACTGGTGGTTCAATTTAATTGTTTAGAGATTTTATGCAGAGGAGGCTAAGTTGAATTTGGTAAGATCAGTTACTTCTGACCAAGTTAGGGAAATAAAAATCACCAGGACCAAGTTAGGATCAATTTGGTAAGATATTTTATATGTGAATTTTTGAAATAATTTTTAATAATATTTATTTATTATTTTTGAATTTTTTATTTTCTTTGTTGGGGTAGTGCCACACTAACATCATGACGATTGATTGAATAGATAGTATGACGGCATCAACACAATCAAGGATAAAAATTATTGGTCAAAAAATTTAATTGATGATTTTTTTTTTTAATCTCCTACAACTTAATTGGATGGTTTTTTTTAGGGGGTTTAATTAATATTTTTAGAGAAGTTAAAAGAAAAAAGTCTATATATCAAAATTAGGCATCAGAATATCACAAATGATAATAAATTGAACTGTAAAAATTTCATAGAGTCCGTTGTACTAAGAGTTCATTACATTTTGTCTTTTTACTCAAAAAATAGTAAATTAATCATTGTACATTATATCAAAGAGTAAAATGACCCTTTTGCTAAAAACTCTGTTCATTCCCACGGTTAAAAATTGATCAATGTATGTCAGCATGAGGTACACATGACACACTATGTGTAACTGTTTAATTATTCTGTCAGTGATATCAGTAGGAATGGATGAAATTTTTAATAGAAAGAATCAAGAACTAAACTGTCTAATTATTTTGTTAGTCACGTTAAATTTTAATAGTAAAAATTGATCAAAATTTTAATAGAAAGAACTAGGAACTAACTTGTTTAATTTTTAAGTAAATGAAGCTAAATACAACCTAACTTTTAATAAAAAAAACTTTCATAGTAATTTTAACAAAATTAAGCATGTTCGATTCAATTTAGCTTAAAGAGATTCCCAAGTGGAGAATATGTTTTATTTAGCAAACGAAGTCTTGAGAAGGTTCAAAGAGTTATTCAACAACTGATTCACTGGTCCATGTATACTATGGAGGGACCGTAGAAGCCTCATGAACTTCACCTAATCTTTCAGTCTTTTAAGCATTGAAAAAGCTTCAGATTCACCCAAAACCCAACAATGCTGATATCAGATTCACCAATCTTGTTCTTCTTCCAATCCATAGTAGCTTTAATCCTATTCATCCTTCTTTTTCGTGTAACCCTTGCGTTCTTCCTTCTCACCCTTCTCTTTGCCATTTGTTCTGACATTGTTTACATCCTTTTGGACCTTCTTTGCCCTCAACTCTAAAGCTGCCTCATCACATGTACAATTTCCATCCTCTAAACCTACGGTAAGTCCCATTTTTTGTTCTTTTCTTTCCTTATTCAACATATATTTGTTCAATTAAAAAGGCCAAATTATATTCTTCTTAAGAAAGCCCATTTTATGTTATTTGTTATTAATATGCATGTTTTATTTGGTCAATTAATTCATTTAATTTTAATTGACAAATTTATATTTTGACTTATTAAAAATAAATAATGTTTGATGCTGTATGAGTTTATGTATAATAAAAACAGAATTTTTTTAAAAAAGTAGAAGACTTATAAATAAAATTATAATTATTTTTAACTGTGTAAAAATAAAATTTTCATATATTTATTTATAAGTTTTTATTTTCAGTTTATTTTGCTCATTGATGTCTTTTGTGGTTCACTAACGGCCAAGAAAGATTCATGTATTAAATCCATCTAATTTTATCCCTTAAAAGATACTCATAACGCATAAGTACTTGTAAGAAAATTTTCAATGTATTTTTAGTAAAATTTTGAAGAAAGTTCAATAAAATAGAACGAAATGACATTTAGAATTCATTTTTCAGATTAAAAATAACATTTACCATAATATTAATTATTTACTTATTAAAATAAATTATAGAATATCTATTTGGATCTAAATGTAATAATGATGATAGAGAGATGAAAGTGAAAAATAACCTTTAAAACATAATTCTAAAATGTGTGTATACATAAAATAAAAATTATTAAATCATGACTATATTAAATAATAAATTATAAATTAAAATTATATAAAACTAAATGATAGTTAAAAGTTATTATAATTATAATTATATTAAAATTATTTAAATTATATACATATAGCTTATTAAGATATATTAAATCATTGGGGAAGAGAAAAATGGAACTTAAAAAAATTAATATACTCCTTTATACGAGTTTTGTTTCGATATTTAATTTGGTATTTGAATTTTTATCCCAATTAAGTATTTAGGTTGGCTTTAATAATCAAATTGGTACTAAGCTTTTTAATTTGATACTTTAGTATTTTTATCTCAATAAAATACTTGAGTTTAGTTTTAATGTTCAATTTAGTACTTGAGATTCTTTTGTCTTAATTAAGTAACTATTCTTTTTATTAGAGCACATGTGTTAAATATTCATTGGGAGGCATGATTTCATTTAGTTTAGATACTAAATTGAACATTGAAACCAAACTAAGTTACTAAATTGGAACAACAAACAGAGGTACCAAATTGAATATTAAAGCCAAACTCAAATACCAAATAATATATAAACCCAAAAAAAAAAAAACACTGTTTTACAGGTCCGCTTCCCCTGCTCTATCAAACGGAATCAAAGACCTCTTCAAATTCTGTCCACCTATGAAATCCAAACATTTCAAAAATGCAAAAGCAAAAATGGGGATATCAGTACAAACAGTGGCACCATCTTTAACCTTAATCAGTCATCAAACAAGCATCAAATTCCTCATATCTCGGGAATCCAACAATCTTCATTTTCTTATTCCAAAAAGATGGACCCAATATACAAGTAGTTGTTTTGTTCTTAGATTCCTCTTTCGCTCTTATTCTAATTTTCCTTCTCCCCAGACTTCTTTTCCGCTTTGCCCTCGTTTTTCTCGGTCTCACCCTCCTCTTCCTTCTTTGTTCCCACTTAGTTTTCATTCTCTTCCAGCTCTTTTAACTTCAATGGCCACTTCTCAAGCTGACAATTACTCCTCTCAGCCTTCCCAAACTCAAACGGTGAGTTTCTCTATCTCTCTTTTTATGAATTACTCTAATTGATTTGAATGTTGGGTTTTTTGAAGAAATATAATTTCTTCGCTTAACAAACATTAGGTTTCAAGGTTGGATTTTTTAATTTAAATGTTAGTCTGATTATGTATTATCGATTGGTATAAATGTTTGGTTTCGATTGTTTTGCTTGGAAATTCATTTTATAGGGAGGAATTATGTCATTAATAAAAAAAAAAGGGCTCTCTTTTTGCCAACCATAGTGATAGTTGTCAAGATTATGACTATGTTTATGAATTTATTGAACTATTTAGGTTTTAGTGATGGATTAATTGTTTCCTTTGAAATTTTTGTTAATTTTGAGTAATGCTTTTATAATTCTAGTCTGAATCAGTGATCACATAGCACAAGGGTTTATTTTCTGCTAATTTTTATGTATGTTCCTAGTAATGTTTTGGCTGTTTCTTGTATATAATTGACATGTTTGATTTATTTGTGCAATTTAGCTACCTGAAATTATTGAAATCTATGTATGCCAATAACCGGCGTTTGGTTCGCCGAATGATTAGGGCTCGTAATTTTACATCTTGGAATAAGATTACGGTGTTTGGATTTCATCATTCCAATCATCCTGTAATCTCACATTAGGTCATATGATAATATAGGATGATCTTATCACTGCTTATTCTTGAGATAATCTTAGATTACGGGTGTAAACTTAAATTTTGGACCAATTCACCTTTATTTTTTATTATTCCAATCAATTTAGGCTTTTTCTTAAATAAAATTTAAGGCTAATTAAAAATAAAATATTTTTTCTTAATAGTGAACCTGTAGATTTCATACATTACAATTATAATCATTATATTTTATTTAATAATTTAATGGTTATAACTATAATTATGATTGGTATTGCAATAACTTTTCATGAATTATTATAATTATGATTTATAATTTTATTTCAACATAATATATTTACTTATTAATATATAGATTGTAATAAAAAGTAAGAGCTGTAATAATTTATCATAATTTTATGGAAATTGAGACTAAGAAATATTAAAGGAACTAAACTTGTTAAAAAAAAACATATTCTATAACAAGGAAAATTGAGTAAAATGTGGTTCTAGGTAATCTTACATTCCATCAATCATAACTTGCATCCCAGTCAAATGAATTAAATAAGGTAATTTCATATTTCACCTGTAATGTTACATTCCGTAATCTTATTACGGAATATAATCTAAGATTTGTCTAGTCTCTTTTGTATATATTTGATAATTCGTTTTTTATTCCTCTAGATTTTTGGTGTATTTAGGTATTAGAATTTCTGTACATGGTACTAATTGGTATAAAATGTGCTAATCAGAATTATACATCTCTTCCTTGGGTTTCAATAATTGGTTTTGGTTGTTCCTTTAAACAATTCAGATTTGGATTAAGGATGGGGTTATCTATGTAAGATGTATCAATCTAGTTCATTCCAAGTGGGGTTCTATGTCATTTGTTACCTCTTTTTTTTTTTTTTTTGATGATGGCATTTGGATGTTCTCTTAGAAAGTTTAACTTCGTGCCAGTAATGAATCTCTTGATTTTTGCTCGTGCAATTTGGGGTTTCAAACTCTATGTAATAATTGCATTGAATTGAGGGTTTTGATGATGCAGGTACGGGCCGTGATAAAGGGTAGGGTTCAGGGTGTGTTTTATAGGAACTGGACAATAGAGAATGCTACTCAATTAGGCTTGAAAGGTTGGGTTAGGAACAGGAAGGATGGTTCAGTGGAAGCTCTTTTCTCTGGTAGCCCCGACTCTGTTCAGGAGATGGAGCAGAGGTGCCGTCGTGGTCCACCTGCTGCCATGGTTACTGGGCTTGAAGTTTTCCCTTCCAATGATGATCCCGGCACTGGATTTGAGAAGAAGCCTACAATTTGATGATGCTATATACAAAGAGGTTAGCCCATTCTATATAAATATATATGTTATGTATAATCAAGTTCTCTGAGGAATAAAATAGCCAAGTGGTTGTGAAATACTGATGGTTAATAAGTAGTATCGATGTTAACGAGTTTCGAAGTATGATATATAATGGTCCTTTTCCAGTTAACTGAAGTTTGTTTGATGGGCCTTCTGTCTAACAATTCGTAGAACAACAATGTGAGACTGTGAATAGAGAAACTAGTTAATAGTTATGAATAGCTTCCTGTATGCTTGCTCAACTAATTGGTTACCTTTGATGTGTGTACTTCTATAAATTTTTTGACAGTTTCTTCAGGCATACCTGAATTGCAGAATTGGGAATTGAGTTATAATTTGTACTTGTTTTAAGTTGGGTGATTTGGATTGTGAATTAAACAAAATTTCAACGTAACTCTTCACATGCAAATCAATGAATGCTAGTTAAAGAAGGATTGAATTAGTAATGTACAACGTCCTCGATTGTGAGGATTCAAATTATTTTTAAGCTTAAATGATACTAGATAGGAATCTTCAAACTGGTGTTTAGTATTGTTAATAGTGGACTCTTTGATAAACTCAAAATGATACATTGAAATACACCAATACTAATACATATGAATATCATAACAAAAATTATGCCTATTAGTATTGTTACAGTAGTGATAGCCTTGCAAAGATCTCCTAGCTAGTGGGGAGATGTATCATGCAATAATAATAAAGGAAATGAACAACTATCACTAGATAAAACCATTGAGCTTTATTCTTCAGTCATTTCAAAATATTCATGGCTAATCAGAAAATGGCCCAGGTATTTGATATATACGTATGTTTGTTTGTCTACCGTCAGACAATGGTGGCGACATTGTACAAAAATACAACATGGTGTTTTCTTTTTTCATTAATGTTCTCACGTTTGATTCAATGATTGATTACAAAGACATAAAACATGAAAAAAATAATGTTTATCAGGAGAAGAAATTGCAAGTGAAGAGATACGAACTCAGACCTGTCAATTTTCAACTTTAAGATGATTGCATGAATTAGCTATAGACTAGATCTCGGATTCGAGATGAATTATCTGCAGCTTAATATTAAATGGTATAAAGTAAAATACATCTTGCAGAATTTTCCCATTTAATTGTACTTCTTGAATCGAAGTTCCATGAAAAGACGTTGCATGCAAAAAAATTAATGAGAAATCCATACAAAAATAGATAAATTTAAGAACTGGTTGCTGGTATGTTGAATCTAAGCTAACTCAGACTTCCTGCCTCAGCAATCATTTCACTCATCTGCATTTGAAAATGGACAGTCTGCTCTGTACCATATGCCTTGCTAAAGCTTTTAAGTAGCTTACTTCTCAAAGCCAAGTCTAACTCGGAAAAAGAGCAGTTTTTGACATAAAAAAGACACTACAAATCATCAGTTAGTATAGTTATTAACTGCTTATTTTAACTTTTATGGCTTTCATCAACAAAACCAACATCATTAAACTTGTTTCTTCTAGTGATTCCCATCATATGATGTTAGTATGTAGTCCATTGTTGGTTCTTATGATTCACACACTGTAGGCTGGAAAAACTGTCTGAAATGTTGACTCAAACAGCTTCCAGCTAAGAAATCAAACACCTCTCTATTCGTTTCCCGTGTTTGAAAGGACTATCAATGATTTGCCTCCTTTACACTGAGATTCTGCACACATGGTTAAAGAAGGGTGACAAGGTGAGTGATGCATAAAGTTGGGAATATGATGATGTTAGATAAATCATGAAATTCCGAGCTCCTTTCATTTTAGAACCAAAACCAGACCCCGTCTTATATGGTTCCATGTATTCAACATAATTCAATTATTTCTTTATTTCCCATCAGACAAGCGTAGGACAACAGGTGCTTCATATTTTTGCATATTTCAAAGTAATAATGATATTATTAGCCATATATATATATATATATATATGTATATTTCTTGATGATCAAGTTTGGCCGTAGAAAAACTTCTCTCGCTTGAAAATTTTCCTTGGGCTTGAAACTGACTGATAAAATTACTTATCAACAATTTAAGTTTGCCTTTATTTCTTAATTTCTTTAGCATATGTATACCGGTGAGATGTGGAGTTTCTCTTCCAAGGAACACGCATATATGGCTAATTTCAAGTTGGTTAACTTTTGAAGATGATCTGAAGTCATTGTTTGTACCTCATTGCCAACATTGTATAAACCACTCATATTTTCTCAATGCTCACTCAATCAATGCGAGGGCCTGTTTAAGATAGAGTAGGATCAAGTAGTGAGAGCAGAAAACGCAAAACAATGGTCTTTGTCTCTGATTAAAATGAAAAATGCCATGCATCTAGTACCATGAAAGAGATGGTTCAACGACGCAGGTCTCCGAGACTAGCATTCTTGTCCAGTTACTCCCATTCATAGCAGTGCTTAAAATCTACATAACTGCGGATTCATTGTAGATGTACTGGAGGGCCTACTGTTTGAAGAAAACTATCAAACAGTGCTGCTAATGGCCTATTCTACATCAATCAATTTATGTAACTTCCCCCCTGTTAAGCATCAATTTTCAATAGCGAAGGGTTTTATCATAAACAAAAACTGAATTTAGTCCCACTTTACTGCAATATCCTGTGGAAAGATAAGGCGAAATCAAGAAAATGATATTAACATGAATATTCGTGTTGAGAACAGTAGAATACCGTGTGGCTCCACAGTATTACTTGACAATAGTTTCTAACTTTGATTCACAAACCAATAAAAATACCTCCAAGTCTGGCAGAATGGCGTGTAGATTTTCAAAGAAACTCGTGAACTAACTCACTGCAATAGTTGTCAACCAAGAACATGGCAGAAAGCAAAAGAGGGTTAATGATGTTCAGGCCTTTCTTTCAGAAACTACGAAAGAGGTTCTCGAGTTCAGCATACAGCACATCTCCAGAACTCAACCATGCCAAATTCGATGAAGACATGAGTGTTTCGGTAAAGTAGTGCCAGGCGATGTTAAGGAAGGATTTTTTGCTGTCTCTGCAGCGAAGGGAAAAGAAACATAGAGGTTTGTTATTGAATTTGTTGGAACAATGCAGCAACATATGCAACACTTTGCATGGAATTTGCATGTGATCACACAAGAAAACAAAGAAGAAAAGAGATACCAGAAAACTTATGCAAAGAGAACTTAAGCATATGAAATAATGGCTGAAAAGTTATCATCCATTTCATTGAAAAAGTGTATGTAAATACATGGATTACAAAGATGAATAGAGAGTTACCTAATGACTTAACTACTCCTACTAAGTTAACTAATACAACTTATGCAATACACAAAAGTAAAGCTGATAAATGTCAGCTATTACATCTATCAAATTCAAATCTAAATTCTACTAACTTTGACATCAAGTTACAAGCTAACTTGATCAAGTTACAAAAGAACAAAATGAGCTAAACCACTAAGCTGCTTTTGGTTCGGTCTGGACAATGGCATGCTAAATGAGCTGCTGCTGCTGGTCACTTGTTGCATTGCAGACCAATGCTTAACACTCCTTCTTGGACTGTATGCAACAAACACCAATCGAACTCCTCAAAAACTCAAACCTTGTTGTACCAAGAGGCTTTGTCAAAATATCAGCCAATTGATCTTGTGAGCTGCAATGAACAAGATTAACTTCTTTGGACTGCTCAGCCTCTCTAACAAAGTGGAATTTAATCTTAAAGTGCTTTGTCTTGCCGTGAAAAACTAGATTCTTGGCTATGGCAACAGCTGACTGATTGTCAACCAAAATTTCAGTGGGATCAAGTTGCTCTTCATTTAGATCACATAGCAACTTTCTAAGCCAAATGGCTTGATTTACTGCTGCTGCAGCTGCAATGTACTCTGCTTCAGCTATGGACTGAGCAACAGTTTGTTGCTTCTTTGAGCACCAACAAAACACACCTGAGCCAAGGGTAAAGAAGTAGCCCGAGGTGCTTTTCATGTCATCAACAGATCTAGCCCATTCACTGTCTGAGTAACCAACCAGCCTAAGCTTACTTTCTTTCTTGAACTTGACCCTTAGTGAACCAATTTGATCCTAACAACCCTTTTATTGATTTACCCGCTAATATTAACCCAAAACCCTTTGTATTTGTTATTACCATTCTTTTGACTACCCTTCCATCGAGAATTGATTTGATCAGTTGCCGAATTATTTTATTTCAGTTGGTAAAGTTATTTCTTTATTATGTTTCTATTTGATTTGTTCTAAAAAAAAATCAAAGTATATTCAGTATTAGTAGTATAAAAAGTAAGCTTGTACATTTAAATTTCAATTATCAAAGAAAAAGTTCATAGTATTATTAAGTTTCAATCGATGTAATCATTTATTTTCCAGTTCATTGTTTTTAGTTATGTAATTTGTCAATTCAATCTCGATTCTAAACCTTCTAATTCAGCCTTTATCCACACCTTTAACCTAAGCCCGTTACAACCCTATTAAAGACCTTTTGATTTATGTATCATCTCATATTACAGTGGTGGAGATTTGATTTTCAGGCAAGCCTATGGGATTAACTTTTCAGATTCAACTTATGAGTGCTTATTCTTGAACCTTAAACACTTCGAGTGCTTTGAGTGAATCTTTAGTGAGGATGTCAATCCTTGACGGTTTTGAATCAGAGGTAATTATTTAGATAAGGGGAGACACCTAAGTTTTTGTAACACCCCTTACCCGTATTCGATATTAGAATAGAGTACAAGGCATTACCGGGGTTTACAATTTTTTTTTCAATATAGCCCCTTTATAAATATTTAGCCTTCCTGCAATTTTAAACCGAGACCAATCCACATCAACCAATCCAATTCAACATATTTTCATAATAGATTCATGCATATTTATAAGATAACATCAACACATACCAAACCAAGGTTTGCTAGCCATACCAATGGCTGACCTTACATTCATTTCATATTAACATTACTTTATTAGCTTATACATGCCATTGATTTCCAAAATAAAGTTTCTTTATATACCGAAATCTTGAGGCTGATAGTGTGATGTATCTCCTACCGAATCCAACCTCCGAGCTCTTCACACTACAAAACAGGGGAAAAAGAAACAGGGTAAGCACTTTGTGCTTAGTAAATCCATGTAACAAGAATTATACTTACCTAACATTTTCAATACAATGCAATAAACATTCATATATCCATTCAATGCATTATTACCCTAACATACACAAGCTCAACATTCAAGTTAGTTCAATAATTTCCATGTATCAATAATATATACCATGATTGATGAGCTCATCAATACCATGATTTCCATTTCTTTGTTATATTTCCATATTTATCCCGTTGAATTACTTAGAATTTCGATGGATTTTTAGAGGTATACTTTAGTGTACAAATCCGGGTCCGTCAATTCATATTCATGTGCGCACATTTCCATTTCAGAGAGCACACTCCCGCGAACCTCATCCTTACAGAGGGATTACCAGTCCAGGCTAAATCCCCTATAATATAAACTCATAGAGTATTGTCGGGATTACCAGTCCAGGCTCAATCCCCTGCAACGACAATTACTCTAATGAGCTTGGATCTGAATTACCAGTCCAGGTAAATTCAGACCCTAATTCGGATTACCCGTCCGGGCTAAATTCATTTTCCACATATTCTTTGGGAGGGCTATATCAGGATAGGATCACCCGTCCGGGCTAGATCATTTTTACCGTCAATTCCTTTTCAGAGATCCATCGAATTTTCCTTTCATTCAACCGGGATTTCTTCCAATTTTTATCAAATATATCAATATTTCATCAACTTTCATACAATGAACATTCAAATTATATTCACATCAATAACATACATTTCAAGCATTTAAGAAGATAATTCAAGTTACATGAACTTACCTCGATACTAGTTCGTATACAAAATCTACTAATCCGGGACTTTTTCCTTTCCTCGATCTAGCTTCATATTTGAATTTTCCGGATCTAAATAAATAAATTCAATCATCAATTCAATGCATTTCATGTTCACATGTAGCATTTTCAATAATTCTATTATTATTTTTAGTTCATTCAAAACTGTCTACTTGAGTCATAGTCACTAAATTATTTTTATCTTGAGCTACAGAACTCCAAATTAGGATCCGTTAATTTTTCCTAAAACTAGACTCACATATCTTCTTTCCATAAAATTTTCAGAATTTTTGGTTTATCCAATAAGTACAGTTTATTCTTTAAAGTCACCCCTGTTCTGCTGTTTGACAGTTCTGACCCTTCTTCACTAAAATTAATTATCTCTTCATACAGGATTCAGATGATGTTCTAGTCTATTTATATTAAAATAGACTCATTCATGATTCTAAACATATAAATTTAACCCCATAATTATTTTTATCCAATTTTTATGATTTTCTAAAGTAAAAATAGGGAACCCGAATTCATTCTGACCTTGTCTCACAAAATTCATTATATCTCATGATTTACATATCTATTGCTTACATAATTTCTTCTATGAGAAACTAGACTCAATAAGTTTTAATTTCATATTTTGTTCATCTTCTAATTCGATTTATAAAATTTATGGTGATTTTTCAAATTTAGTCTACTGCTGCTGTCCAAAACTGTTTTAGTGCAAACTGTTTATTACCATTTTCCCCCTAAGATTTCAATAATGATAATTTCGTCTCTGCTCAATTAACTTCTCAATTGAGCTGATTTCTCTCAATTAAAACTTTAGTCTATCACTTTAAACTACTTTATAACCTTTGGGAATAATAATTTAAGTAATAGACTTTAATTCCAAACATTTTGACAATTAGGTCCTAAAATCAATTTCTATTGAAATTACCTAATAAAATCATCTCATAAACAAATTAAAGCTTAAATTTCATGCTATTTCATCATAAACTTACAGCACTCAGCCATGGTAACTTTCAATTTCATCCATGAGATAAAAAACTAATGAATTTAGTAATAGGACCTAGTTGTAGAAGTCTTAAAAACACAAAATTACAAGAAATAGGCAAGTATTAACTTACTTAGTGCAAAATTATGATATACCAGCTTATAAAACCCTCCTATGGCGTTTTTGGATGATGAGAGTAAAGAAAATGAAGATATTTCTAGATATCTCAAATTAGTCCTAGTTTTATTTAATAAATTTTGTTATTTTTCCATTTTACCATTCTTTCAGTAATTCTCCTGATTCTTTCTCAGCTTATGCCGCCTAAAATATCTCCTTTGGGCTTATTTGCTCTTTAGATCCCTTTTCATTTGACAATTGAGCTATTTAATCCTTAATAACTTTTACATTTTTTTTCAATTTAGTCCTTTTCATTTAATTACCTACCCAAACGTTAAAATTTTCTAACGAAATTTTAATACCACATTACTAACATTTTATAAATATTTATAAAAATATTTCCTACTCAATTTTATGAGATCAAGGTCTCGATACCTTATTTTTACCCAATTCCTTCAATAATTCCTTTTCTAACTAACCACTAAATCGGTAAAATTTTCTATCGATATTTTAATACGATTTTCCTATCATATAAATATTCATGCAAAAATATTAAAATAAATTTCTCTTTAAATCGGATTTATGGTTCTTGAAACCATTGTTAGATAACCTTGAATTTAGGCCATTATAGTTTTCGTGCTACAAATATATGATTTAGAATTGTTTGAATCTTTAAGAGTCTTTGAGTTAAATTATCCATGTATAAATTATCTATGAATTATGATGAGGCATTATTGATAGGAATTGTGAATTATGAAAAGTTCGTTTTAATTGTAAGTTGAAAATTTTGCTTGAAGACAAGCAAAAGCTTAAGTGTGGGGGTATTTGATAAACTGTAAAAGTAACATATTTTAACCCCATATTTAGCATGATTTTGGATGATTTAGCCCTTGATTTATGTAAAAAGGTTCCCTTAATCATTTCTTTTCATGTTTTATACTCAGGAAAGCACCTGAGGATGAAAAGAACGAGAAATGGGCTTAAAACGAGCCAATTTGGCCCAAAGTGGAAATCGACACGGCCTGGACTTCAAGCCACACGACCGTGCCTCAAAAAATTAACTAAGACACAGCCATGCCACGATTTACACGGCCATGCCTCAATCTACAGAATCGAGACACGGCCTGAAGTCGATCTACACGGGCGTGTACCATGGCCGTGCCCCTATCGTGGAAAAGAGGAATTGTACTCGGATTTGGATACTTTGAGGCACAGAAACACATTCCAAAGCCTATTCAAACACCCGAGTAGGAATTATACTTGAATTAGGACACTTAAGGGCCAAGTAACGCATTCCAAGAGCCTATATAAAGACCCTAAGTGTAACCTCAAAAGGGGGCGGTCAGTTAGTCAGTCAGCTAGGCCAAGAAGGCCGAGACATTCGAAATTCGGTAGAAGCTGGAACTTTGTGAGAATCACTCGAAGATAGCCAGTTGACCCGTCTTAAGAAGCCAAAATTCTACTCAAGACGGTGGATCTCTCCTTCAATTCCTTCAGGGGGTTTTACGGATTTCTTATGTTTTGTTTTATCTTTTCTCTTGAGATGTTTTCTTTATTTGTTATGATCTAAACCCTTCAGATCCCTGAAAGGGATGAAACCTAGATGAATCTTGTTATTGTTTTTTGAATTATATAATAAATACTTAATTTGCTCTTAATTATATGTGCTTAATTCTTGTGTTAATGTTTCCAGGATATTAATTCAAGTTAGGTGTTCTTAGGTGGAGGAGGAATAGACCCTGCCTAAGAATAGATCTAGCATAATTAAGCGGAGTCGTTCGCGCGCCTAGAGATAGGGCGACGAGATTTTACCGGATTAGGGTAAAACCTAATATGGGAGTCCATAGTTCGATTTACTGCTATTCTAGGGGGTTATTAAGTGAGAAAGAGATTTCCATTATTTAACCTAGGGTTAGATGTTATTCGTCTCGAGAGAGGGTTTAATATACGTTAGGGAGTCTCACGGATCAAGTCAAGTGATTAAATCGTATGGTTCAGTGTTAGATAATAAGTGAAGTCTAGGTGGATTCTTCCTGATGGTATCATCATGATCAACTGAGTTTCTCTTCAAGTTATTTCCCATTCATTCTTTTTGTCTTTGCATCTTAGTTTAGTAATTAATTAGTTAATCAACCAAATCATTTAATATTGAGGTTAAATAATAGAAAGAAAGTGAGTATTAGTACTTTTAGTTCCTTTGGTTCGATAATCCGGTCTTGCCTAAGCTATACTACTATTCGATAGGTACACTTGCCTTAAGTCGTTGTCAGGGTTAGTTTCCAGGTTCGATCATTCTCTTTATAAATTTTAAAACTCGACAATTTAAGACATGGTCACTTCATCTTATTTCTCTTGAGTTTACGTGAGCGGTATGTTCTATCTCACCGTCAAAAATCAAGGGTCTGACGGGTTTCTTATAGTCATAAACTAAAATTACTCGCCACAGGCACCTTCTTGCATCAAGACACAACCTAAACCATTTAATGAGGCATCACTTGTAAATAAAAATTCCTTACCGCTCAAGTTGCACTAATACTGGTGCTTTCGTTAGTAGATCTTTCAATCGGTTGAAACTCTCACGACATTTATCATCCACTTTAACTTTACATCTTTCTCGCAATAATCGAGTCATCGGAGAAGCTATCATAGAAAATCCCTGTACAAATCTTCAGTAATAACCGGCTAAACCTAAGAAACTTCTAACTTCAGACACATTCTTCGGTGGACTCCAATTGGCAATAGCTGAGATTTTATTTGAATCTACCCTAATGCCTTCAGCGGATACAATATGTCCAAGAAAACCCACTTCTCGAAGCCAAAATTCACATTTATTGAATTTAGCATATAACTGCTTCTCTCGCAAAATTTGCAACACAATTCTCAAATGTTCTGCATGTTCTTCTTCATCTTGAGAATAGACCAAAATATCATCAATGAAAACTACCACGAACCTGTCTAAATATGGTCTGAATATCCGATTCATCAAATCCATAAATACTGCAGGTGCATTAGTCAGCCCAAACGGCATAACCAGAAACTCATAATGCCCGTACCTAGTTCTGAAAGTTGTCTTTGGCACATCTGACTCCTTTACCCGTAACTGATAGTAGCCCGATCGGAGATAAATCTTTAAAAATATAGTAGCACCTTTTAGCTGATCAAATAAATCATCAATCCGGGGCAACGGGTACTTATTCTTTATAGTTACTTTATTAAGCTACCGATAATCAATACACAATCTCAAAGACCCGTCTTTCTTTTTCACAAACAGAACCGGAGCACCCCAAGGTGAATGACTCGGTCGGACAAAACCCCTGTCAACAAGTTCTTGCAACTGTGTCTTTAATTCCTTTAATTCTGTAGGAGCCATCCGGTACGGAGCTATGGAAATTGGAGTAGTTCCCGGAATCAAATCTATAGAGAATTCCACTTCTCTTTCTGGTGGCAACCCTAGTAACTGGCACTACCTAAATCTTCGACTCAGATACCTTGGTGTCTAATACATAAGCAAGAAAAGCATCATACCCCTTTTTGACATACCTCGAGCAAAGAATAATCAAATCACAACAGATAATCCCTCTGTTTGATCAGATTTAACCCTTCTTCGAATCGTTTACACATTTCAGCTTCTGATTGTACCTATTCTCGAGCATATTTACTCAACTGAACATATTCTCTTTCATATTTAGATACCAATCTATTGCCTGCTTTTTAGCTCAAGAAATTCTTTTCTTTTCGATCAAGGAATCTCGATCGATATATTTCTTTTTGAACTCGATTCGGAAGAATTCCCATGTAATTTCTTCTTTCTAATAACTCAAGCTTTAGTATTCCACCAATGATAAGTCGTGTCTTTTAGAAAGGAGACAAAGACATTTCAAACATTCTTCGGTGTGCAAGATAAATCCTCCAAAACCCGAATAGTATTCTCTAACCAAAATTCAGCCCGCTCGAGATCATCATTAACTCATCGCTCAAAATTCTTCTACCCATATTTTGATTTTATCAACCGTAGCTTTCCTTTTCGATGATTCAAGACTGCACTCTGTGGAATCTCGAAGCAGGTGGAGGAATAGGAGGGAGTTTGAGTTTGTGCACTATAGGGTTAGTTCTTATGTATCGAGTAAACCATTCATTCATTATTTGAAAGAAGGCTATTTTGCCTCCTCCCTTGACCCTCTATACCGCCTTCTATCGCTAGTTTCTTCTTTGTCTGTAGAAGGCGGAGCATGACTCCAACTTCTTCAGATTGAGCTCGACGATGACATTACTATAAGGAAAACACAATTTAAATGGTGGGAGATATCACACTATCAAAAATAATTTAAATGGCATGTATAGCTAATCCAGAGTCGCTATGTCGGTCCTAGAACCAAGCTAAATCAGTAGCTCGATACCAACAAATATAACACCCTTACCCGTATTTGATATTAGAATAGAGTACAAGGCATTACCGGAGTTTATAATTTTTTTTTTCAATATAGCCCATTTATAAATATTTAGCCTTCCTGCAATTTTAAACCGAGACCAATCCACATCAACCAATCCAATTCAATATATTTTCATAAAGATTCATGCATATTTATAAGATAACATCAACACATACCAAACCAAGGTTTGCTAGCCATACCAATGGCTAACCTTACATTTATTTCATATTAACATTACTTTATTAGCTTATACATGCAATTGATTTCTAAAATAAAGTTTCTTTATATACCAAAATCTTGAGGCTGATAGTGTGATCCAATTCGACCTCCGAGCTCTTCACACTACAAAACAGGGGAAAAAGAAACAGGGTAAGCACTTTGTGCTTAGTAAATCCATGTAACAAGAATTATACTTACCTAACATTTTCAATACAATGCAATAAACATTCATATATCCATTCAATGCATTATTATCCTAACATACACAAGCTCAACATTCAAGTTAGTTCAATAATTTCCATGTATCAATAATATATACCATGATTGATGAGCTCATCAATACCATGATTTCCATTTCTTTGTTATATTTCCATATTTATCCCGTTGAATTACTCGAATTTTGATGGATTTTCAGAGGTACACTTTAGTGTACAAATCCGCCCGTCAATTCATATTCATGTGCACATTTCCATTTCGTAGAGCACACTCATGAACCTCATCCTTAAGGGGATTACTACCAAAGCTAAATCCTGTAATATAAACTCATAGAGTATTGTCGGGATTACCGGTCAAAGCTAAATCTCGCAACGACAATTACTCTAATGAGCTTGGATCCAATTACTACCTGTAAATTGCACTTAAATTGATTACCGTCCAAGCTAAATCCATTTTCCACATATTCTTCGAGAGGGCTATATCAGATAGGATCACCCGTCCGGCTAGATCCTTTTAGTAACTTTCAATTTCATCCATGAGATAAAAAACTAATGAATTTAGTAGTAGGACCTAGTTGTAAAAGTCTTAAAAACACAAAATTACAAGAAATAGGCAAGTATTAACTTAATTAGTGCAAAATTATGATATAACAGCTTATAAAACCCTCCTATGGCGTTTTTGGATGATGAGAGTAAAGAAAATGAAGATATTTCTAGATATCTCAAATTAGTCCTAGTTTTATTTAATAAATTTTGTTATTTTCCCATTTTACCATTCTTTCAGTAATTCTCCTGATTCTTTCTCAGCTTATGCCGCCTAAAATATCTCCTTTGGGCTTATTTGCTCTTTAGATCCCTTTTCATTTGACAATTGAGCTATTTAATCCTTAATAACTTTTACACTTTTTTTTCAATTTAGTCCTTTTCATTTAATTACCTACCCAAACGTTAAAATTTTCTAACGAAATTTTAATACCACATTACTAACATTTTATAAATATTTATAAAAATATTTCCTACTCAATTTTATGAGATCAAGGTCTCGATACCTTGTTTTTACCCAATTCCTTCAATAATTCATTTTTCTAACTAACCACTAAATCGGTAAAATTTTCTATCGATATTTTAATACGATTTTCCTATCATATAAATATTCATGCAAAAATATTAAAATAAATTTCTCTTTAAATCGGATTTATGGTTGCGAAACCATTGGATAACCTTGAATTTAGGCCATTATAGTTTTCGTGCTACAAATATATGATTTAGAATTGTTTGAATCTTTAAGAGTCTTTGAGTTAAATTATCCATGTATAAATTATCTATGAATTATGATGAGGCATATTGATAGGAATTGTGAATTATGAAAAGTTCGTTTTAATTGTAAGTTGAAAATTTTGCTTGAAGACAAGCAAAAGCTTAAGTGTGGGGGTATTTGATAAACTGTAAAAGTAACATATTTTAACCCCATATTTAGCATGCTTTTGGATGATTTAGGCCTTGATTTATGTAAAAAGGTTCCCTTAATCATTTCTTTTCATGTTTTATACTCAGGAAAGCACCTGAGGACGAAAAGAACGAGAAATGGGCTTAAAACGAGCCAATTTGGGCCAAAGTGAAAATTGACACGGCTTGGACTTCAAGCCACACGATCGTGCCTCGAAAATTAACTAAGACACAGCCATGCCACGATTTACACGGCCATGCCTCAATCTACAGAATCGAGACACGGCCTGAAGTCGATCTACACGAGTGTGTACCATGGCCGTGCCCCTATTATGGAAAAGAGGAATTGTACTCGGATTTGGATACTTTGAGGCAAAGAAACACATTCCAAAGCCTATTCAAACACCCGAGTAGGAATTATACTTGAATTAGGACACTTAAGGGCCAAGTAACGCATTCCAAGAGCCTATATAAAGACCCTAAGTGTAACCTCAAAAGGGGGCGGTCAGTTAGTCAGTCAGCTAGGCCAAGAAGGCCGAGACATTCGAAATTCAGCAGAAGCTGGAAGTTTTGTGAGAATCACTCGAAGATAGCCAGTTGATCCATCTTAAGAAGTCGAAATTCTACTCAAGACGGTGGATCTCTCCTTCAATTCCTTCAGGGGGTTTTACGGATTTCTTATGTTTTGTTTTATCTTTTCTCTTGAGATGTTTTCTTTATTTGTTATGAACTAAACCCTTCAGATCCCTGAAGGGGATGAAACCTAGATGAATCTTGTTATTGTTTTTTGAATTATATAATAAATACTTAATTTGTTCTTAATTATATGTGCTTAATTCTTGTGTTAATGTTTCCAGGATATTAATTCAAGTCAGGTGTTCTTAGGTGGAGGAGGAATAGACCCTGCCTAAGAATAGATCTAGCATAATTAAGCGGAGTCGTTTGCGCTCCTAGAGATAGGGCGACGAGATTTTACCGGATTAGGGTAAAACCTAATATGGGAGTCCATAGTTCGATTTACTGCTACTCTAGGGGGTTATTAAGTGAGAAAGAGATTTCCGTTATTTAACCTAGGGTTAGATGTTATTCGTCTCGAGAGAGGGTTTAATATACGTTAGGGAGTCTCACGGATCAAGTCAAGTGAATAAATCGTATGGTTCAGTGTTAGATAATAAGTGAAGTCTAGGTGGATTCTTCCTGATGGTATCATCATGATCAACTGAGTTTCTCTTCAAGTTATTTCCCAATTCATTCTTTTTGTCTTTGCATCTTAGTTTAGTAATTAATTAGTTAATCAACCAAATCATTTAATATTGAGGTTAAATAATAGAAAGAAAGTGAGTATTAGTACTTTTAGTTCCTTTGGTTCGATAATCCGGTCTTGCCTAAGCTATACTACTATTCGATAGGTACACTTGCCTTAAGTCGTTGTCAGAGTTAGTTTCCAAGTTCGAACATTCTCTTTATAAATTTTAAAACTCGACAATTTAAGACATGATCACTTCGTCTTATTTCTCTTCAGTTTCTGCGAACGGTATGTTCTATCTCACTGTCAAAAATCAAGGGTCCTGACGGGTTTCTTATAGTCATAAACTAAAATTACCTGCCAGAGGCAAATAAAAGAAAAATTAGCAAAGTTAAAATAAAAATAAATTGCAAATAAATAAAATGGCTAAAGTAATAAAAATTTAGTTTTCCTAATATCTTAGTCCCCGTGATCGTGTGTCAGAGTCTTAAAAATTCATAAAAAGAATAATCAAACCTGGAAACTAATTAAGACAACGATTGAGGCAAGCGCACCTATCGAATAATAGTATAGTTTAGTGGCAAGACCGGAATGTCGAACCCAAAGGAACCAAAAGTACTAATACTAACTTTCTTTTTATTATTTAGCCTAAGAAGTAAGAGAATTATTGTTTAATCTAAAATTAACTAACTACTAAGCTAAAGATGCTAAGACAAAGAGAATGAATTGGGGAAATACTTGAGGGAAAAACCAATTGATTAAGACAATAGCCGAGGAAGAATCCACCTAGACTTCACTTGTTATCTAACTCTGAACTAGATGATTTATTCACTTGACTTGATCCGTAGGATTCCCTAATTTATATTAATACCTCTTTCGAGGCTACTAACGCCTAACCCTAGGTTGATTAATTGAAATATATTTCTAATTAAAACCCTTAGAATTGCATTAACTTGAACTATGGACTCCCATATTAGGTTTGACCCTAATCCGGTAGATTTTTGTCATCCTATTTCTAGGGTTGCGATCAACTCCGCTTAACTATGCTAGATTTACTCTTAAATAGGGACTTTTGCTCCATTGCCTAAGCACATCAATACTTGAATCAATATCCTAAAATATTAAAAGAAGAATTAAGAACACATAGTTAAGAACAAATCAAGTATTTATCATACAGCTCAGAAAACAATAACAAGATCCGTCTTAGGTTTCATGCCCCTCAGGTATTGAGAGGTTTAGTTCATAATCATAAAAGAAAACATCACAGAAGAAAATATAAAACAAAACATAAGAAAAACCCTAAAACCACCTGAAGGAATTGAAGGAGAGATCCTCAGTCTTGAGTATGATTCTGGCTTCTTGAGATGAATCAACTGGCTTTCTTTGAGTGAATCCCACAATTTGGCCCCTCTAGCTTGGCTCCCCTGCCTAGCTGAACACCTCATTGAAGGTTGGCCTCTAGGGTGTTTATATAGGCTTTTGGATTGGCTTTCTTTGCCTCTAAGTACCCTATTTCGAATAGAATTCAAACAGGTCACGGCAGGGACACGCCCATGGCACATGCCCGTGTAAGTCGAGGCCAGGCCGTGTTCGAGTCTGTAAAGGAGGCAAGACCGTGTGGTCTAGGCCCAGGCCATGTCAATTTCGTGATTTGGCCTATTTGTTCTGTTTTTGGCTTATTTTCGTTCTTTTCACCCTCCGGTGCTCTCCTAAGTATAAAACATGAAAACAAAGGATTAAAAGCACCTATTTCTATAATTAAAGGGATAAATCATTCAAAAACATGCTAAATGTGGGATTAAAATATGTTCATATTATGGTTTATCAAATACGCCCACACTTTAGCTTTTGCTTGTCCTCAAGCAAAATTCTCATCGCACAATAAAAACGAACTTCCTCAATTCATAATATTCATTGTTATACATGGATAATTTAACTAAAAGAGTCCTGAAGATTCAAACAATAAAAGTCATAGTTTTTAGCACGAAAAACATAGGTGTTTCCCTTTGATAAACCGTAAAAGTAACATATTTTAATCCCACATTTAGCATACTTTTGGATGATTTATTCCCTGAATTGTGTAAAAAGGTACTCTTAATCCTTTCCTTTCATATTTTATACTCAGTAAAGCACCTAGGGACAAAAAAATGAGAAACGGGTGAAAACAGACCAAATTGGGCCAACTCACGAAATCAACATGGCTTGGGACCAAGACCACACGGCCGTGCCTCACTAATTTACTAGAACATGGCCTGACCCCGAAACACACGGGCGTGTCTCTTCAGCAGACTTGACCACGGCCTGAAATCGATTCACACGGGCGTGTGCCATGACCGTGTCCCTATCTTGGCCAAGAGGAGTTTCATTTGGATTTGGATACTTGAAGGCAAAGAAACACATTCCAAAGCCTATTCAAACACTCGAGTAGGAATTATACTTGAATTAGGATACTTAGGGGCCAAATAAAGCATTCCAAGAGCCTATATAAACACCCTAAGCATAACCTTCAAGGGGGGTTAGCTAGTTGCAGCTAGGCCAAGGAGCCGAGCCGAAAAGGTCAGATTTGTGGGAATCACTCGAAGATAGCCAGTTGATCCATCTTAAGAAGCCAAAATTATACTCAAGGCATTTAATCTCTCCTTCAATTCCTTCAGGGGGTTTTAGGGATTTCTTATGTTTTGTTTTATCTTTCCTTCTGAGATGTTTTCTTTTATCATTATGAACTAAACCCTTCAAATACCTGAAGGGGATGAAACCTAAGACGGATCTTGTTATTTTTTCTGAACTATATGATAAATACTTGATTTGTTCTTAATTATGTGAGCTTAATTCTTGTGTTAATATTTCTGGGATATTGATTCAAGATGAATGTGCTTAGGTGGTGGAGAAAAAGTCCCTGTCTAAAAGTAGATTTAGCATAATTAAGCAGAGTTGATCACGTACATAAAGATAAGGTGACGAGATTTTACCGGATTAGGGTGAAACCTAATATGGGAGTCCATAGATCGAGTTAATGCGATTCTATGGGTTTTAATTAGAAAGAGATTTCAATTAATCAACCTAGGGTTAGACGTTATTCGCCTCGAGAGAGGGTTTAATATAAATTAGGGAATCTTACGGATCAAGTCAAGTGAATAAATCGACTGGTTCAGTGTTAGATAACAAGTGGAGTCTAGGTGGATTCTTCCTAAGGGTATCATCTTAGTCAACTGAGTTTTCCTAAAGTTATTTCTCCAATTCATTCTTTTTGTCTTTGAATCTTAGCTTAGTAATCAGTTAGTTTTAGATTAAACAACCAATCACTTAATATTTAGGCTAAATAATAGAAAGAAGGTTAGTATTAGCACTTTTAGTTCCTTTGGGTTCGACAATCCTGTTTTGCCTAAGCTATACTACTGTTTGATAGGTGCACTTGCCTTAAACCGTTGTCAAAGTTAGTTTTCAGGTTCGATTATTCTGTTTATAAATTTTAAAACTCGACAAACAACGATCAAGTTTTTGGCACCGTTGTCGGGGAACTAAAATATTAAGAAAGCTCTATTTTTATTACTTTAGCCACTCTTTTTATTTTTTGCAATTTACTTCTACTTTTATTTTACTTTTATTTTTAGTTTATTTTTTTTACTTTGCTAAATTTTCTTTCTTTCTTTTCCAACACAGGTACCTCTAGTTTATGACTAGAAGGAACCCGAAAGGACCACTAGTATACGACAATGATATTGAAGCTACCATTAGCAGAAATCGCAGAGAAATTAGGCGAACCCTAAATTACATAGAATAAGAGTGATAAGACAGATCCAATCCTACTAAAGGGATGGACGAGAATAACCCACCACCACAAGATGTTGCAGAAAACAATGCTCCGCGTACTATGTATGATTGTGCTAAACCTCATTTAACATGAACAGAATCGAGTATTGTTAGGCCTGCTATAGCTGCTAATAATTTTGAATTAAAGCCTAACACTATACAAATGATTCAACAATTTGTTCAATTTGATGGTTTGCAGGACGAAGACTCAAATACCCATATAGCTAATTTTTTAGAGTTCTGTGATACCTTCAAAATGAATGGCGTTTCTGATGATGCCATACGTCTTTGGTTATTTCCCTTTTCATTAAGGAATAAAGCCAAGCAGTGGTTAAACTTCGTTACCACGGTCAATCACCACATGGGATCAAATGACCAAAAATTTTTATTAAAATATTTCCCACCCGCCAAAATGGCCAAATTACAAAATGTTATCTCTTCTTTTGTGCAGATGGATTTAGAGACATTATACGACGCATGGGAGAGATACAAGGATCTCTTGAGAAGGTGTCCGCACCATGGTTTACCCTTATGGCTCCAAGTCCAAACTTTCTATAACGGTGTAAACCCCTCAACGAGGCAACTAATTGATTCAGCCACCGGTGGAACCCTGAACAATAGACTCCTAAAGTAGCCTACGAGTTTATTGAAGAGATGTCACTGAATAACTATCAGTGGGGGGTTATAAGGACGAAACCAACAAAATCAGCCGGAGTTTTTAACCTCGATGCAGTAACCATGCTATCAACACAGGTAGAGATGAATAATAAAAAGCTTGATAGTTTGTGTTCTTCACAAGTACATCCAGTAATGTAGTGCGACACAAGTGGAACTGTGGCGAATCCTAAGTACCCACCCGACCAACCGGGCACAGAAAGCGAACAGATGAACTATATAGGTAATAATTTTAGAAGTAATAATAACCCTTATTGTAATACTTATAATTTAGGTTGGAGGAACCACCCAAATTTTTCATGGGGAGGTCAAGGAAATCAAAGACAACAAACTCCTCAAAATTTCTAAAATCAGCCATATCCACAAGAATAGAAGTCGAACCTCGAAGAGATGTTGACAAAATTCATGGCAGCCACAGAAAATCGTCTCCAAGACACTGAGGCAACACTTAAAAACCAACAAACATCGATGGAAGGGATCAAGAACCAAGTCGGGAACTTACCAAACCAATCGAGGAAGTTACAAAGTCAGTTGGACAACTTGCAAAGTTAATGTTCGAATGACAGCAAGGGCGCCTACCAAGCAACACTGAGATTAACCCAAAAGAGCAAATCCAAGCCATAACAGCTCAGAAAATATTGAGTTGGATGAACCCAATTCAATACAAGAAAGCAAGGTAAAAGAAGGTCAAGTTGAGACAACACAAGAAAAGCCAAAATCGGTAATCAAAGAGTACCAACCCCGCATACCTTATCCCAAAGCGTTGAAGAGAGAGAATAGTTCGGTAAGTTTCTTAAACTTTTAAAGAAATTACATATTAACTTACCGCTTCTTGAAGCTCTTTCACAGATGCCAGATTCGAGAAAATTTTTAAAACAACTCTTGACGAACAAGCATAAGTTAGACGTAGGAGCCACATGTGGAATTAAACGCAATGTGCTCAGTAATTCTACAAAATAGACTACCACTGAAGTTAAAAGATCTAGAGAGTTTTACAATTCCATGTTTAATTGGTAGTTTAACTGTTGACAATGCTTTAGCTGATTTAGAGGCAAGTATAAATGTCATGCCTTATAAAATGTTTAAACAGCTAGGTCTAGGGAAACCCAAACAAACTAGGGTTTAGGGTTTTAGAGTTTAAGGTTTAAGGTTTAGGGTTTAGGGTTTAGGATGAGTATTCAATTAGCTGATAAAACTGTTAGAATTCCTAGGGGGATTATCGAATATGTTCTTGTAAAAATTGATAAATTCGTTTTCCCAATTGACTTTGTTGTCTCAGACATGGATGAGGACAATTCGATTCCTTTAATTTTAGGAAGACCTTTCTTAGCAACTACTAGGACTAAGATTGATGTTTGTACAGAAGAACTCATTCTTCGTGTAGGTGACGAATAAATCAGTCTACAAGCTCTTGACTCGGCTAGAACATCAAGTGATGAAGGTGAGAAAGTAAAGTTAGTTGATAACCAACTTGTTCAACTTTCACCGCATGAAACACCACAAAGTTACAAACCTGAGCCGGATCATGACCCTCGTGTCCACAAAGAAAAAGCATATGAGGAGAAAAGCCTTAGGGTCGACAAACTAGAAGAGTGGAAGACACACTTTAAAAAGGAACTGAAACAACACGAAGTAAAATCGAAGGAGCATCCAAAAGAGCTCGTAGGAATATCAAACCACTTCAAAATAGGTGATCAGGTACTGTTAAATAAAACAGATCCTCACATGGTCACATCAGACCTGCATACAAACGAGGAAACTCCTCTTGAGGTATGCAAAATCTTCCCTTACGGAACAATCGAGATAAGCAATCCAACATTTAGCAGTTTTAAGGTAAATGCTTCTCGACTTAAACTTTATCATGAAAATAAAACTGACAGCATGAGGGAAGATGTTCAAACTTTTAAACCAACCTGATTTTTACGAATACGAGGAAAGTCTAGCTTCAAACTTTAAACGAGTGCTTCTCGGGAGGCAACCCGAGCACTAACCCTATTTATTTTTGTATTTATTTTCTTTTCTCCTCTTCATCTTAAACACCTAGTTTTAAACTAACCAAAAGTATAGATTTCCAGACACACGGCCTTGCACACGACCGTGTGGAAGTACAAAATCTTCATACTGACATGGTAGAGATGGTACAAATCAGATCCAACTAATTTTTGAAGTCACGGACCCAACCACTACCCCACGGACACCGACAGAACACCACGGCCGTGTGACTCGACCGTGGTTGACACTGACTTCTCAGAAACGGGCGTGATAGTCTAAAAAACGGCGTAGGAAAATAACAAGCCTCACAACACGGCCATGCAAAGCAGCTGTGTGAATCGACACGCCTACAATCCACGGGCGTGGGGAGGTGTTAGAATTTAAAACTCTATTTAAAACCCCCACCCCTCCCTCTTTTCACCCCCTCCTCATTACCCTTCATCCCCACCATTCTTCTCCTAACAAAGCCCCTACTATACCATAACGATGTCAAAGAAGCGGAAGGATTCAAACACAATCTCCCTGTGGGAGATCGATCTATATAAGTTCATGCCGATCGCTTCAACCCTCCAACATGCCAAGCGTCTTTGAGACATTTTTGGTTCTATTTTTCTTTTCTCTTTTGCTTCAATTTCCTTATCTTTACTTCTCTTCTGCTTAATTTACTTTATTTTACTTTAGTTTCTTAGTTTTAGGTTCTAAAGGCTGCTAGGGAATCACATCGGAACCACGACCACCGGCTCAACACAGCCTTAGAAATCACACCCACCTCGCGAACCATCCAATAATAAAGACTCATCAGTCCATTTACCTACTCTTATAAGTTTATTTTCCTTTTTATTTTCCTTCACTTTAGCTTGCTTTTCTTTAAATATTTATTTCGTATATTTTGAATCTTTATTATTAATTCCTGGCTAATCCATCATGAGTTTCCCAATTTCTTTATCTAGCACAGTGACTGTTGGCATCCACCATAGCACCACCGCCTCCTCCTCCAAATCGGGCCGAGAATAGTGATCCCAGAAAAAATTCAGGAAGTTTCACTTCTCCCCTCCTCTTTTGATTTCATCATTACATGATTATTTATCTATCCTTGTACATTGAGGGCAATGTACATCTTAAGTGTGGGGGGTAAAAGTGCCTAACTTTTTGCATTATTCTCAAATCCCTGAATTATATCTAGTTCTTAAGTAATTTCCTCATATTACTAATTAGGATGAAATTTCTGATGATTTATGATTCTTATTGATATGTCTTAGATGAAGTCATATGTAATTGTGCATTGATGATTTAAACTTTAAGATACTAGAGAATCAAACATGATAAGTCTATTTTTCAAGAATAAAAATTTTTTTAGGTTGTCGAACTGAATTTGAATATTACCTTGAAGTTTGAAATTTACAGGGATTGATGTCAAATACCCATAATTTTTGTGAGATTTGAGCTTTATAGAGCTTATATTCTTTTTCATGCTCACTTTATTGATTATGAGTGTGTCAACACTGAATTGTTATTCTAGAACTTGCCTCGATTATACATGTAAAGACCATATTTTTTATTTGATATACTGAGATGATAAAGGTACCTAGGTTTTAACCCACTCACTCCACTAAAAAGCCTACCTTCACAATTAACCCTTAGTGAACCCTTTGATCCTACAACCCTTTTTATTGATTCACCCAATAAAATTAACCCAAAACCCCGCTCGTATTTGTTATCACCATTCGTTTGACTACCCTTCTATTGAGAATTGATTTGATCAGTTTCCTAAATACTTTATTTTAGTTGATAAGGTTCTTTATTATATTATGTATTTATTGATTTGTTTTTAAAAATAAAAAATAAAAAATCGAAGTATATTTATTATTAATTCTATAATTAAGTGAGCTTACATGTTTAAATTTAATATCTTGAAGAAGAAGCTCGAATTATTAGTATTTTCATGTGATGTAATTATTCAGGTTATTAGTTCATTTTTCTAAAGTTAGGTAACTCGTCAATTCAATCTCGATTTTAACCTTACAATTCAACTTTTATCCATACCTTTAACCTAAGCCCCATTACAACCCTGTTAAAGACCTTTTGAATTGTGTATCATCTTATATTACAGTGGTGGAGATTTGATTTTCAGGCAATCCTATGGGATTAACTTTTCAGGTTCGACTTATGAGTGATTTTTCCTAAACCTTAAACACTTCGAGTGCTTTGAGTGAATCTTTAGTGAGGATGTCAATCCTTTTCAGTTTTGAATTAAAGGTAATTATTTAGATAAGGAGAGGCACCTATATTTTCATGCTACAAATATATGACTTAGAATTGTTTGAATCTTTAGGAGTCTTTGGGTTAAATTATCCATGTATGAATTTCCTATGAATTATGATGAGACATTGTTGATAAGAATTGTGAATTGTGGAAAGTTCGTTTTAATTGTAAGTTGAGAATTTTTCTTGAGGACAAGCAAAAGCTTAAGTGTGGGGGTATTTGATAAACCGTAAAAGTAACATATTTTAATCCCATATTTAGCATACTTTTGGATGATTTATTCCCTGAATTGTGTAAAATGGTGCTCTTAATCCTTTCTTTTCATGTTTTATACTTAGGAAAGCACCTAGGGATGAAAAGAATGAGAAACGGGCTCAAAACAGACCAAATTGGGCCAACTCACGAAATCGACACGGCCTAGGCCTCACTAATTTACTAGAACACGGCCTGACCCCGAAACACACGGGCGTGTCTCTTCAGCAGACTCGACCACGGCCTGAAACTGATTCACACGGGCGTGTGCCATGACCGTGTCCCTGCCGCGGCCAAGAGGAGTTTCACTCGGATTTGGATACTTGAAGGCAAAGAAACACATTCCAAAGCCTATTCAAACACCCGAGTAGGACTTATACTTGAATTAGGATACTTAGAGGCCAAATAAAGCATTTTAAGAGCCTATATAAACACCCTAATCATAACCTTCAATAGGGGTTAGCTAGCGGCAGCTAGGCCAAAGAGCCGAGCAGTCGTAAAGGTCAGATTTGTGGGAATCACTCAAACATAGCCAGTTGATCCATCTCAAGAAGCCAGAATTATACTCAAGATGGCGGATCTCTCCTTCAATTCCTTCAGGGGGTTTTAGGGATTTCTTATGTTTTGTTTTATCTTTTCTTCTGAGATGATTTCTTTTATCATTATGAACTAAACCCTTCAGATACCTGAAGGGGATGAAACTTAAGACGGATCTTGTTATTGTTTTCTGAACTATATGATAAATACTTGATTTGTTCTTAATTATGTGAGCTTAATTCTTGTGTTAATATTTCTGGGATATTGATTCAAGTTGATTGTGCTTAGGTGGTGGAGCAAAAGTCCCTGTCTATTAGTAGATCTAGCATAATTAAATGGAGTTGATCGCTCGCCTAGAGATAGGGTGACAAGATTTTGTCGGATTAGGGTGAAACCTAATATGGGAGTCCATAGATCGAGTTAATGCGATTCTAGGGGTTTTAATTAGAAAGAGATTTCAATTAATCAACCTAGGGTTAGACGTTATTCACCTCGAGAGTAGGTTTAATATAAATTAGGGAATCTTACGGATCAAGTCAAGTGAATAAATCATCTGGTTCAGTGTTAGATAACAAGTGGAGTCTAGGTGGATTCTTCCTAAGGGTATCGTCTTAATCAACTGAGTTTTCCTAAAGTTATTTCCCCAATTCAATCTTTTTGTCTTTGAATCTTAGCTTAGTAATCGTTAGTTTTAGATTAAACAACCAATCACTTAATATTTAGGCTAAATAATAGAAAGAAGGTTAGTATTAGTACTTTTAGTTCCTTTGGGTTCGACAATCCGATCTTGCCTAAGCTATACTACTGTTCGATAGGTGCACTTGCCTTAAATCATTGACTGAGTTAATTTCCAGGTTCGATCATTCTCTTTATAAATTTTAAAACTCGACAAAACAACGATCACTCTTTATCCAAAAAATTACCTTTGATTCAAAACTGACAAGGATTGACATCCTCACTAAAGATTCACTCAAATCACTCAAAGTGTTTAAGGTTCAAAATTAAGCTCTAAAAAGTCAAACGTGAAAAGTTAATCCCATAGGCTTGCCTGAAAATCAAATCTCCACCACTGTAAAATGAGATGATACATAAATCAAAAGGTCTTTAAAAGGGTTGTAATGGGGTTTAGGTTAAAGGTGTGGATAAAGGCTAATTTAGAAAGGTTAAATTGAGATTGAATTGACAAATTATCTAACTAGAAAAATGAACTAATCCTGAATAATTACATCAATTAAAAACTTGAAACTAATAATACGAGCTTCTTCTTTAAGATGTCGAAATTAAATGTATAAGCTCACTTAATCACGTAACTAATAATGAATATACTTGATTTTTTTAAGAAAAAATCAAGTAATACATAATATAAGAAAAATTCAACTACTGAAATAAAATAATTAGGCATCTGATCAAATCAAGTCTCGATAGAAGGGTAATCAAAAGGAATGGTGGTAACAAATACAAGATGGGTTTTGGGTTAATATTAGTGGGTGAGTCAATAAAAGGGTTGTTAGGATCAAAGGGATTCATTAGGGGTTAATTGTGAAGGTAGGCTTTTAGTGGAGTAAGTGGGTTAAATCTTAAGTGCCTTTATCATCTCTGTATATCAAATCAAAGTTGTATTCTCGACATGTATAATCAAAGCAAGTTCTAGAATAACAAATCAATGTTGACACACTCATAATCAATAAAGTGAGCATGAAAAGAATGCATGCTCTAAAAGGTTCAAAATCTCACAAAAATTATGGGTTTTTGATGAAAACCTTGTAAATTTCGTAAGAATTGGATTCAGGTAGACAACCTAACAAAATTTTAATTTTTGAAAATAGACTCATCATGCTTGATTCTCTAGTATCTTAAAGTTTAAATTATCAATGCACAATTATCAATGACTTAATCCGAAACATATCAATAAAAATCATAAATCAACAGGAATTTCATTCTAATTAGTGATATAAGAAAATTACTTAAGACAAGATATCATTTAGGGATTTGAGAATAATGTAAAAAGTTAGAAACTTTTCTAAATAAATTTTCACCCCCCCACACTTAAGATGTACATTTTCCTCAATGCACAAAGATATAGAAACACAATATAGTAGAAAATCAAAAGATAGGGAGAGAAGTGAAACTTCCTGAATGTTGGATGGAGTCAATGAAAAGAAACGGGGGAGCGCCTCGAATCGTTTGAAATTGGATCCTTGAAGCAGCCGGTCTAATCCTAAGCTTAATCTAAATGGCATGAAGAATAAGAAGAAAATAGTAAACAAAATAAAAATAAATATAGAAAGAAGAATAAAAATAGATAATGAAAAGTGGATATGGGTTCAAAGAGAAAGGGAAAAGGGAAAAAAGTGAACAGAAGAAGGGGATTAAATAGAAATCATGGATCTGGTGGTTGCCCACGCCCTTGTACCTTCCTGTGGTGGCCACACGGCCATGACTACGGCCGTGTGCATGGCCGTGTGGGTATGAAAACCTGCACCTAAAAGTTCGGTTAGTTCTTAGTTAGATGCTAAAATTTGAAAATATAAAAATTAATCGGGTTAGTGCTCGGGTTGCCTCTCGAGAAGCGCTCGTTTAAAGTCTTGAGCTAGACTTTCCTGTTATTCGTATGGCCATGGTGATTTACGGAGTCGAAATTCCTTTTTCTTACTATCAATTCTATTAACATTTGGTTTGAGTCGGGTAATATTTACCTCAAAAGTGCTGAAATTAGAATGTGTGACCGCGACCATTCCGTATGGAAAGACTTTACGTGTCGTAAAAGGAGTCGCACCGCTTGTATTAAGCTTTAAAGCAGCTATTCGAGGGTTAGTTGCTTCTGATAGTACCCGAAGTGTGAGCTCACATGGTAGTTTATTTCATAGAATTGCTGGGCACACTGCGTTTAGCTCCACATGCGACGTATCATCTAACTTCTGTTTGTTTCTCAAAAACTCTTTTAAAAATTTCCTTGAATCTGGCATTTATGAAAGAGTTTTAATAAATGGCAAGTTAATATGAAATTTCTTTGGAAGTTTAAGAAATTTATTGAATTGTTCCTCTGTGTGGTCTTTCTTTATCACATTGGGGTATGGCACACGAGGTCGGTACTCTGTAATTACCTGGTTTGGTTTATCATTGCTTACTTCAACCTTACCTTCCTCTACCACATTCTCTTGCTTAAACTTTGGTTCATCTAACCCTTCACTATCGTAAGTAATTATTGTTTGAGGTTGCTTGATAAACCGTAAAAGTAACATATTTTAACCCCATATTTAGTATGATTTTAGGATGATTTAGCCCTGATTTATGTAAAGAGGTGCTTTTAATCCTTTCTTTTCATATTTATACTCAAGAAAGCACCCGAGGATGAAAAGAACAAGAAACGGGCTTAAAACGGGCCAATTTGGGCCAAAGAAGAAATCGACATGGCCTGGACTTCAAGCCACACGGCCGTGCCTCGATAATTAACTAAGACACGACCATGCCACCATTTACACGGTCGTGCCCCAATCGACAGAATCGAGACACGACCCAACCACGATTACACAGGCGTGTTCTATGGCCGTGACAGGGGAGAGCAATTTCACTCGGATTTGGATACTTAGAGCCAAAGAAACACTTTCCAAAGCTTATTCAAATATCGAGTAAGAAGCAGACTTAAATTAGGACACTTAGAGGCCAAGTAAAGCATTCCAAGAGCCTATATAAACACCCTAAGTGTATCCTGAAAAGGGGGCGGTGAGCTAGGCCAAGGAGCCGAGCCAGAAGGATCACAATTGTGGGAATCACTCGAAGATAGCCAATTGATCCATCTCAAGAAGTCAGAATTCTACTCAAGACGGTGGATCTCTTCTTCAAAACCTTCAGGGGGTTTTAGGATTTCTATGTTTTGTTTTATCTTTTCTCTTGAGATGTTTTATTTTAAAGTTATGAACTAAATCCTTTGGATACCCGAAGGGGATGAAACCTAGATGAATTTTGTTATTATTTTCTAAATTATATGATAAATACTTAGTTTGTTCTTAAGTATGTTTCTTAATCCAAATCTGATGTGCTTAGGTGGAGGAGGAATAGACCCTGCTTAAGAGTAGATCTAGCATAATTAAGCGGAGTTGATTGAACGCCTAGTGATAGGGTTATGAGATTTTATCAGATTAGGGTGAAACCTAATATGGGAATCCATTGATCGATTTATCGCTATTCTAGGGGTTATTATGTTTAACGAGAGTTCCACTAATTAACCTAGGGTTAGATGTTATTTGCCTCGAGAGAGGTTTAATATAGGTTAGGAGTCCTATGGATCAAGCTAAGTAAAAAATCATATGATTCGGTAATAAGTAACAAGTGAAGTCTAGGTGGATTCTTCCCGAGGGTATTGTCGTAATCAATTGAGTTTCTTCAAGTTATTTCCCAATTAGATTCTTTTTGTCTTTGTGTCTTTAGCTTAGTAGTCGTTAAACTAGATTAAATCAACCAATCACTCCATATTTTAGGCTAAATAATAAAAAGAAAGTTAGTATTAGTACTTGTAGTTCCTTTGGGTTCGATAATCTGGTCTTACCTAAGCTATACTACTATTCGATAGGTACACTTGCCTTTAAGTCGTTGTCAGAGTTAGTTTCCAAGTTTGATCATACTATTTGTAAATTTTAAAGCTCTGATTTCAGCGATCAAGTTTTTGGCACCGTTGCCGGGGAACTAAAATATTAAGAAAACTCTATTTTATTACTTTACCCATTATTTTATTTCACAATTTATTTTATTCCATTATTTTTTCTAAATATTATTTTTTTCTTTTTCCTAGCAGGTACCTCTAGTTTATGACTAGACGGAACCCGACAGGACCTCTAGTATACAATAGTGAAATTGAAGCTACCGCTCGAAGAAATCGCAGAGAAATTAGGCGTGTTCTAAATTACACAGAAGAAGAGCGAGAAGATAGATCCAATCCTACCGAAGAGATGGACGAGAATAATCCACCATGAGATGTGGCGGATGCTCCCCGCACTATGTATGATTATTCTAAACCCAATTTAACAGGAGCAGGATCTAGTATTGTTAGGCCTGCTATAGCTGCTAATAATTTTGAATTAAAGCCTAATACAATACAAATGATTTAACAATTTGTTCAATTTGATGGTTTGCAGGATGAAGACCCGAACACTTATATAGAAATTTTTTTAGAGTTCTGTGATACTTTCAAAATAAATGGCATTTCTGATGATGCCATTCTTCTACGATTATTTCCCTTTTCATTAAGGAATAAAGCCAAGTAGTGGTTGAACTCGTTACCACGAAGGTCAATCACTACATGGGAACAAATGACCGAAAATTTTTTATTAAAATATTTTCCACCGGCCAAAATGGCTAAGTTACGAAATGATATTTCTTCTTTTGTGTAGATGGATTTAGAGACATTATACGATGCATGGGAGAGATACAAAGATCTCTTGAGGAGATGTCCACCATGGATTACCATTATCGCTTCAAGTCCAAACCTTCTATAATGGTGTAAATCCCTCAACGAGACAACTAATAGATTCAGCCACCGGTGGAACCTTGAATAATAAAACTCCTGAGGCAGCCTACGAATTCATTGAAGAGATGTCGTTGAATAATTATCAGTAACAGGTTACAAGGACAAAATCGACAAAAATCAGCCGGAGTCTACTGCATTGATGCCGTAACCATGTTATCAAATCAGGTAGAAAAGATGAATAAAAAGCTTGACAGTTTATGTTCTTCGCAGATACACCCAGTCATGCAATGCAACGCAAGTGAAACCGTGGCGAATCTTGAGTACCCACCCTACTAACCGAAAGTAGAGAACGAACAGATGAACTATATAGGTAATAATTTCAGATCCAATAATAATCCTTATAGTAATACTTATAATCGAGGTTGGAGGAACCACCCAAATTTTTCATAGGGAGGCCAAGGAATTCAAAGAAATCAAGGACAACAACCTCCCTCAAATTTACAAAATCAGCCATATCCGCAAGAAAAGAAACCAACCCTCGAAGAGATGCTGACAAAATTTACGTTAGACACAGAAAAATGCTTCCAAGAAACTGAGAAAACAATTAAGAGCAATAAGAATCGAATGGGGGAACTTGCGAAGTCAGTAAAGGAAGCCACGAATGCAGTCGAACAACTCGCAAAGCTAATGTCAGAACGATCGCTAGGACATCTACCAAGTAACACCAAGATTAATCCAAAGGAGTAAATTCAAGCTATCTCAGCTCAAGACAGTAGAGAGTTAGATGAACCAAAATCAATACAAGAAAACAAGATAGATGAAGGTAAGATAGAGGCAACACAAGAAAAGCCAAAATCGGTAATAAAGGAGTACCGACCTCGCATACCTTATCCTGAAGCGATAAAAGAGCGATTTAGGAGGAGCAGGTTTGGTAAGTTTCTTAAACTCTTAAAGAAAATACATATTAACTTACCTCTTCTTGAAGCTCTTTTTCAGATGCCAGACGCTAGGAAATTCTTAAGACAGCTCATGACTAACAAACCCAAATTAGATTAATAGCACCACGTGGAATTAAACGCAGCATGCTCAACAATGTTACAAAATAGACTTCCACGAAAACTAAAAGATCCAGGGAGTTTTACAATTCCATATTTAATTGGTAGTCTAACTATTAATAATACGTTAGCTGATTTAGGTGCAAGCATAAATGTCATGCCTTATTCATTATTTAAACGACTAGGTCTAGGGAAGCCCAAACAAACTAGGATGAGTATACAATTAGCTGATAAAGCTGTTAGAATTCCTAGGGGCATTATTGAAGATGTTTTTGTCAAAATAGATGATTTTTTTTCCTAGTAGATTTTGTTGTTTTAGATATGGATGAGGATAATACTATCCCCTTAATTTTAGGAAGACATTTTCTAGCAACTACCAAGACTAAAATTGATGTTGCCACAGGAGAACTCATACTTTGTGTAGGAGACGAATCAATCAGTCTTTAAGCTCTTGACTTGGCCAGAATAATAATCGATGAAGGTGAGAAAGTAAATACAGATGATAATCAAATTGTTCAACTTGCATCGCAGGAAACACCACATAACGACAACCCTGAGCCGACTCATAAGTCCCAAAACAACAAAGAAGAATCCTACAAAGGACAAGACCTTAGGATTGACAAGTTTGAAGAGAAGAAGACACACGTCAAAGAAGAACCGCATGAAGTAAAAATAGAGGAATCACAATAAGAGCTCATAGGAACAACAAACCACTACAAAATAGGAGATCAGGTACTGATAGACAAAGCATATCCGCACAACACCACAATAGACCTAAAGACAAAGGGAGAAATACTTCTTAAGGTACATGATACCTTCCCCCATGGAACAATCAAGGTAAGCAATCCAACATTCGACACCTTTAAGGTAAATGTTTCTCGACTTGAACCTCATCAAGAAAATAAAATTTTAAGCAAGAGGGAAGATATTCAAACCTTTAAACCTCCCTAATTTTTCTAATCCGAGAAAAATCTAACTTAAGACTATAAACGAGTGCTTTTCGGAGGCAACTCGAATACTAACATTAATTTTTATTCTGTAGTCTTAGTATTATTTTTTATTTTCTCTTTTGGAATTTTTAATAAACTGAAAGTGCAGATTCCCAGACCACACGACCTAGCACATGGCCGTGGCCGTGGCCGTGTGGGTATCTGAATCAACGTACTGACATAGCAAAGGCCGTGCGAATCTTGCCCCAACCAACTGCAGAAGTCACGGGCTCACCTACCCCACCACGGCCGTGCGAGGCGGCCGTGGGTTAACATTGCCATTAGAGAAACGGGTGTGGCAACAAAAGAATGGGCGTGACATATAAAACACACCTAGCACACGGCCGTGCGAGGCGATCGAATGGAGACACTAACTTATCGACCATGGGTATGGTAACCTGACCACGGCCGTGTAAACAAACACGCCCTCCATACACGGGCGTGGCACATCAATAGAGGGAAAAAACTCTATTTAAACCCCACAGCCCTTCCCCTTATCCCTATCCTCTTACCTTATACTTTTTCCTTCTTCTCTCTATTTCTTTTCTTAGAAAGGGTAGTCAGACTCTTGAGCTACACTAAAATCATGCCAAAGAAGCATAAGAAGGCAAGCATTGTCTCCTCAAAGTAGACCTCAACAAATAAGTTCATGCCGGCCGCTTCATCCAAACACCAAGCCAAGGGTCTTTTAGACCATTTAAATTCTTTTTTATGTTTATTTTCCCCTTTATCCTACTTATCTATAATTCTCTTCTGCTTAATATATTTTAAATTTTCTTAGTTTCTTGGTTTTAGGTTCTAAAGGCTGCTTGGGAATCACGCACCATAGCCTTAGAGGTCACACCCACCTCGCGAACCATCCAACAATAAAGACTCTTTAGTCCATTAGTCTTTTCTTTCAATTTCAGTTTTCTTCTTAGTCTCCTTCTCTTTATTTCCTTTGTCTTTAATTATAGTGTTATTATATTATTAATGTTTCTTTAGATTTCTTGGCTATATCTTTGCAGACTATCCAATTTCTTTATCTAGCACAAAGATCATCGGCAGACACCCCACCAGGCCCATAGAAAATGCCACCACCTCCTCCACCTACTTTCTACCACCAGAGACGCCAACTCCCGGAATCATCCAAAATTCAGGAAGTGTTACTTCTCCACTTCTCTTTTTTACATAATTATTTATCTATCTTTGTACATTGAGGGCAATGTACAACTTAAGTGTGGGGGTAAAAGTACCTAACTTTTTCCATTATTCTCAAATCCTGAATTTTAGTCTTGTCCATAAGAAATTTTCTCATATTATTAATTAGGTGAAATTTCTAATAATTTATAATTGTTATTGACATGTTTTTGAGTAAGTCGTTGATAATTGTGCATTGATGATTTATACGTAAAGAATACTAGAGAATCAAGCATGATAAGTCTATTTTTCAAGAATAAAAAATTTTCTAGGTTGTTGAACTGAATTTGAATATTACCTTGAAGCTTGAAATTTACAGGATTGATGTCAAATACCCATAAACTTTGTGAGATTTGAGCCTTATAGAGCATATATTCTTTTTCATGCTCACTTTATTAATTATGAGTGTGTCAACACTGAATTGTTATTCTAGAACTTGCCTCGATTATACATGTTGAGACCACATCAATGATTTGATATACTGAGATGATAAAGGCACCTAGGTTTTAACCTATTCACTCCACTAAAAAGCTTACATACATAATTAGCCTTTAGTGAACCCTTTTGATCCTAATCCCTTTTTATTAAATTACCCGCTTAATATTAACCCAAAACCCTTTGTATTTGTTATCACCATTCTTTTGACTACCCTTCTATGGAGAATTGATTTGATCAGTTGCCGAATTAGTTCATTTCAATTATTAAAGTTCTCTCTATTATGTTTCTAGTTTATTCTTAAAAAAGACCAAAGTATATTCAAGTATTAGTATATGATTAAAGGAGCTTATGCATTTAAATTCCAATTGTTGAAGAAGAGATCGTATCAAAAGTATTATCAATAGTAGTATTATTAGTTTCAAATTTTCAATTGATGTAATCATTTATTATTTTTAGTTAAGTAATTGGTCAGGTCAATCTCGATTCTAAACCCTCTAATTCAGCCTTTATCCATACATTTAACCCAAGCCCCATTACAACCTTGTCAAAGACCTTTTGATTTGTGTATCATCTCATATTACAGTGGTGGAGATTTGATTTTCAGGCGAACCTATGGGATTAAATTTTTAGGTTCAACTTATGAGTGCTTTTTCTTGAAACTTAAACACTTCGAGTGCTTTGAGTGAATCCTTAGTGAGGATGTCAATCCTTGTCGGTTTCAAATTAAAAGGTAATCATTTAGATAAGGGGAGACACCTATGTTTTCGTACTACAAAATTCATGACTTATATTGTTTGAATCTTTAAGACTCTTTGAGTTAAATTATCCATGTATATATTGTGCATGAATTATGATGAAGCATTGTTGATAGGAATTGTGAATTACGGAAAAATGCGTTTTAATTATAAATTGAGAATTTTGCTTGAGGACAAGCAAAAGCTTAAGTGTGGGGGCATTTGATAAACCGTAAAAGTAACATATTTTAACCTCATATTTAGTATGCTTTTAGGATGATTTAGCCCTGATTTATGTAAAAAAGTGCTTTTAATGCTTTCTTTTCATATTTATACTTAGGAAAGCACCAGAAGACGAAAAGAACAAGAAACAGGCTTAAAACGGGCTAATTTGGGCCAAAGAAGAAATCGACACGGCCTGGGCTTCAAGCCACACGGCCGTGCCTCGACAATTAACTAAGACACAGCCATGCCATGATTTACACGGCCGTGCCCCAATCGACAGAATCGAGATACAGCCCAACCACGATTTACACGGGCGTGTTCCATGGCCGTGCCCCTGTTATGGGAGAGAGTAATTTCACTCGAATTTGGATACTTAGAGCCAAAGAAACACTTTTCAAAGCTTATTCAAATACCGAGTAAGAAGCAGACTTAAATTAGGACACTTAGAGGCCAAGTAAAGCATTTCAAGAGCCTATATAAACACCCTAAGTGTATCTTGAAAGGGGGCGGTGAGCTAGGCCAAGGAGCCGAGCCAGAAGGATCACAATTGTGGGAATCACTCGAAGATAGCCAATTGATCCATCTCAAAAGTTAGAATTCTACTCAAAACTGCGGATCTCTTCTTCAAATCCTTCAAGGGGTTTTAGGGGTTTCCTATGTTTTGTTTTATCTTTTCTCTTGAGATGTTTTATTTTAAAGTTATGAACTAAATCCTTCGGATACCTGAAGGGTATGAAACCTAGATAAATTTTGTTATATGATAAATACTTAGTTTGTTCTTAATTATGTTGCTTAATCCAAATCTGATGTGCTTAGGTGGAGGAGGAATAGACCCTACTTAAGAGTAAATCTAGCATAATTAAGCGGAGTTGATCGAACGCCTAGGGATAGGGTTACGAGATTTTGTCAGGTTAGAGTGAAACCTAATATGGGAATTTATTGGTCGATTTACTGCTATTCTAAGGGGTTATTATAAGCGAACAAGAGTTCCACTAATTAACCTAGGGTTAATGTTATTCGCCTCGAGAGAGGGTTTAATATAGGTTAGGGAGTCCTACGGATCAAGCTAAGTAAAGAAATCATATGATTCAATAATAAGTAACAAGTGAAGTCTAGGTGGATTCTTCCTGAGGGTATCGTCGTAATCAATTGAGTTTCTTCAAGTTATTTCCCAATTCGTTCTTTTTGTCTTTGTGTCTTTAGCTTAGTAGTTGTTAAACTAGATTAAATCAACTAATCACTCCATAGTTTAGGCTAAATAATAAAAAGAAAGTTAGAATTAGTACTTTTAGTTCCTTTGGGTTCGATAATCCGGTATTGCCTAAGCTATACTACTGTTCGATGGGTACACTTGCCTTTAAGTCATTGTCAGAGTTAGTTTCCAGGTTTGATCATTCTATTTATAAATTTTAAAGCTCTGATTTCAGCGATCATTGCTCTCTTGGGTTAGTTTCAGTGTTGCTAGGCAAGATACCTTGTGGTCTTTCTGAGATCAGCTTAGCAAGTTGCCCTAATTGGTTTTCAATTTCTTGGATCGATGCTTGTTGATTTTTAAGTGTTGTTTCGGTGTTTTGGAAATGTGTTTCTGACACCGTTATGAATTTTGTCAGCATCTCCTCAAGGTTCGGCTTCTTTTCCTATGGGTAGGACTATTGTTGGAAGTTTGGGAGAGGTTGTTGTCTCTGATTACCTTGACCACCCCACGAGAAATTGGGATGGTACCTCCAACCTGCATTATAAGTGTTATTGTAAAAATTATTTTGAGATCGAAAATTATTACTCATATAGTGAACTTGCTAGTTTTTAGCACTTGGGTTGTAAGGTGGATATTCTGTATTGCTCATCCCTCCTCCATTCATATCGCACTACATAACTGGATGTACTTGCGTAGAACCATACAAACCATCAATTTTTATATTTAAAAACTCTACCTGCTTAGATAACATGGTGACCTTGTCAAGGTCGAAAACATCGGCTACTTTGGTAGGCTTTGTCCTCATGACTTGCCACTGATAATTATTCAGTGACATCTCTTCGATTTCTGCGAGCGATATGTTCTATTTCACTGTCAAAAATCAAGGGTCCTGACGGGTTCCTCCTAGTCATAAACTAGGGGTACCTGCTAGGAAAAGATAAAAAGAAAAAGAAAATTAGAAAAGTAAAAATAAAATTTAATTACGAAAAATAAAATATGGCTAAAGTAATAAAAATTGAGCGTTCTTAATATTTTAGCTCCCCAGTAACGGCACCAAAAACTTGATCGTGTGTCAGAGTCTTAAAAATTTATAAAAAGAATGATCGAACCTAGAAACTAACTAAGACAACGATTGAGGCAAGCGCACCTATCGAATAATAGTATAGTTTAGTGGTAAGACCGGATTGTCGAACCCAACGAAACCAAAATTACTAATACTAACTTTTTTTTATTAATTAGCCCAAGAATTTAGAGAATTTTGTTTAATCTAAAATTAACTAACTACTAAGCTAAAGATGCTAAGACAAAGAGAATGAATTGGGGAATACTTTAGGGAAAAACCAATTGATTAAGACAACACCCTAGGAAGAATCCATCTAGACTTCACTTGTTATATAGCTCTGAACCAGACGATTTATTCACTTGACTTGATCCGTAGGATTTCCTAATTTATATTAATACCTCTTTCGAGGCTACTAATGTCTAATCCTAGGTTGATTAATTGAAATCTTTTTCTAATTAAAACCCTTAGAATTGCATTAACTCGATCTATGGACTCCCATATTAGGTTTGACCCTAATCTGATAGATTTTTTCATCCTATTTCTAGGGTTACAATCAACTCCGCTTAACTATGCTAGATCTACTCTTAAACAGAGACTTTTGCTCCATTGCCTAAGCACATCAATACTTGAATTAATATCTTGAAATATTAAAACAAGAATTAAGAACACATAGTTAAGAACAAATTAAGTATTTATCATACAGCTCAAAAAACAATAACAAGATCTGTCTTAGGTTTCATCCCCCTCAGGTATTGAGAGGATTAGTTCATAATCATAAAAAAAAGCATCTTAGAAGAAAATATAAAAAAAACATAAGAAAAACCCTAAAACCACCTAAAGAATTGAAGGAGAGATCCTCAGTCTTGAGTATGATTCCTGCTTCTTGAGATGAATCAACTGGTTTACAATTTGGCCCCTCTGGCTTGGCTCCTTGGCCTTGCTGAATGCCCCCTTGAAGGTTGGCCTCTTGGGTGTTTATATAGGATTTTGGATTGGCTTTCTTTGCCTCTAAGTACCCTATTTAGAATAAAATTCAAATAGGTCACGGCAGGGACACGCCCATGGCACACGAGTGTAAGTCGAGGCCAGGCCGTGTTCGAGTCTGTGAAGGAGGCACGGTCGTGTGGTCTAGGCCCAGGCCGTGCCAATTTTATGATTTGGCCCATTTGTTTCGTTTTTGGCCCATTTCTTGTTCTTTTCATCCTCCGGTGCTCTCCTAAGTATAAAACATGAAAACAAAGGATTAAGAGCACCTATTTTCATAATTAAAGGGATAAATCATCCAAAAATATGCTAAATGTGGGATTAAAATATGTTCATATTATGGTTTATCACCCCGACAATGGCACTAAAAACTCGATGTGTCTCAAACTAACTACGATCACAATAAAGACAAGCGCACCTATCGTTCAATAGTATAGTTATGGTAAGACCGATAATATCGTATCCACAAAGACCAAGAGTACTAGTAATTACTATCTTTCTATTATCTAGCCTAAGAATTGTAGTGATTTCTTTTTAAACTAAAAACTTAATTAAAAACACGACAGAGAACGAATTTGGAAAATACTTTAGACAACTTTATGAGATAAGAAATACCTAAGGAAGAATCCACCTAGACTTCACTTATTACTTTTGATTCATATGATTTATTTACTTGAATCAATCCATAGAAATCTCTAATTTATGTTAATATCTTTTTCAAGAATAAAAACAACTAACTCTACGTTGATTAATTGAAATTTCTTTCTAATTAAAGCCCTTATTATTGCATTAACTCGATCTATGGATTCCCTTATTAGATTTGACTCTAATCCGACAGATTTTTGTTGCCCTATTTCTAGGGTTGCAATCAACTCCACTTAATTGTGTTGATTTACTTTAAACAGGGACTTTTGCTCCCCTGAATAAGCACATTCAACTTGAATCAATAACCTGAATTGTCAAAACAAGAATAAAAACTCACAATGGAGAATAAGAACAAGTATTTATCTTATAAATCAAATAATAATAAGATCGTCATAGGTTTCATTCCCTTACGTATCTAAGGGATTTAGTTCATATTAATAGAGGAAAACATCTTAAAATTAGGAAAACAACAAAACATAAGAAAACCCAAAAACTTCTAAGGAACTTGATGAGAGATCTTCAGTCTTGATGGAGATCCTTCTCCTAAGCTGCTTCTGATAGCTGTCTTCTAGTATTTTCTGCCTTTTCCTCGGCGTCGTCGTTTAGGTTTCCCTAGGGTGTTTATATAGGCTTTGGAACACCTCTCTTGGCCCACAAGTAGCCTATTTCGAATAGAATTAAACTTTGATACGGCAGGGACACGCCCGTGTTCGATTCTTTAGACTGTGCTTGCTTCTGCTCGCCACACACGGCGTATGGTCTGCCCATGTACGTTGATCTAGGCTGTGTTCGATTCTACTCGTAACACACGGCCGTGTCTGATAGCCCAGGCCGTGTTGATTTCTAAGGTAGGCCCATTTAGTCCCGTTTTGGCCTGTTTATCATTCTTTTCAACTCCCTAAGCTCTCCTAAATGTAAAACATGAAATAAGGGATTAAGAGCATCGAATTCATCAAATCTAATGAAAATTCATCCAAAAATAAGCCAAGCATAAGGTTAAAATATGTATAAATTATGGTTTATCAAACAAAACTAAGAAAAATGAGTATATGGAAGAAAACTAACAAGATTTCATTCCAAAGTGAATAATGGCATAATGCCAATACATAAACCAAGCTTTCAGCATGTCAAAATCAGTATGGTAACCTAACCAATACCTACTACCACTAATACATTGAAACTTGAAGAAATAAACTTGTACATATGAACAAAGCTAAATTAATAGCTCAATCACTATCAAAATTACATCAAATATCAACCTAACATAGTTCAAAATGAATTAAGTTACATTACATTAACTAATGGTTACAAAAATGAACTAAATATAATCAGCTGCACTTGCATCAGTAGCTTCTGCATGGCTCAAGCTGCATGGCATGTCTCTTGGCTGCCTTTGGTGCTACATGCTGACCAACCTTCAACACTCCTCCTTGGTTAGCATGTTGCAATTTCCCATTTCAGCTCTCAAGTGTTGGAATCTTGAAACATTAAGGGTCTTTGTTAAAATGTTAGCTAATTGCTCTTCAGAACTACAATGAACCAGTTTTACTTCATGAGCTTGCTCTATTTCCCTAATAGCATGGAGTTTAATGTTGAAGTGTTTTGTTCTTCTATGAAAAATAGGGTTCTTTGCAATTGCAACAGCATATTGATTATCGCACAATATCTTTGTTGCTTCCCTTTGTTCAAGATTAAGATCAACTAAGATTTTTCTAAGCCAAATGGCTTGATTGATAGCTCCAACAGCGGCCATATATTCAGCCTTAGCAGTTGACTGAGCAACTACATTTTGCTTCTTCAAACTCTAGTAAAAGATGGCTGAGCCAAGGGTGCAAACATACCCTGAGGTGCTCTTCATGTCATCCAATGAACCAGCCCAGTCACTATCAGTGTAGCCAACCAATTTCAAATGTTCAGCCTTGCTAAACAATATGCCATAGCTCAAAGTACCTTTGATGTACCTGAGGACTCTCTTGGCAGCTTTGAAATGACTTTCATTGCAATAATACATTATGTCTGGCCTAGTGGCAGTCAAGTATAAAAAACAACCAACTAGGCTTCTATAGGTTGATTCACATACCTTCTCAAAAGGCACCTTGGCTCGATAGCTTTTCTCCAACAGCAACTGGTTTGCTAGTTGCTTTACAATTCTGCATTGAAAACTTGTTTAAAATCTTTATAGCAAAAACTCTCTAACTTATATAAATTCCTTCTTGTGTTTGTGTTACTTCCATGCCTAGGAAGTAGGACATCAACCCCAAGTCAGACATCTCAAACATTTGTTGCATTTTGGTTTTGAAATCAACAAATATTGCTTGGTCTCCTCCTGTCACCAATAGGTCATCAACATACAAGGACACAATGAGCTGAGTTTGCACTCCTTCCCTTTTAAAATACAATGTTGGCTCACTAATGCTCATTTCAAATCCCAAATTGACCAAGTAGCCATCAATTCTAATGTACCAGGCCATTGGTGCTTGTTTCAAACCATACAAGGCTTTGTTCAACTTGTACACCATTTATTCCTTACTAGCCACCGTGAAGCCTTGAGGTTGCTCAACATAGATCTCTTCTTCAAGGAATCCATTGAGAAAGGCTAACTTCACATCAAGTTGGTGGATTTTCCACTTCATTTGAGCTGTTAAGGCAATTAGCAGCCTAATGGTGTCAAGTCTAGCCACTGGTGCAAAGATATCTAGGTAGTCTAAACCATACTTTTGGCTGAACCCTTTCACAACTAACCTAGCTTTAAGTTTGTTCAAGCTCCCATCAGCATTGTGCTTGGCTCGATAGACCCATTTCACCCTAATGATCTTCCTGTTGACTGGTTTCTGAACCAATTCCCAAGTCTGGTTCTTCTCAATCATGTTGATTTCATCAAGCATGGCTTGTTTTTAGCTTTGCTGAGCTTAAGCCTCTTCAAAGCAGCTTTGCACTACTATAGCTACTTGAGCTCTTTCATAAATCTTAGCCAATGGTCTAGTGCCTCTGACTGGTTCATCATCTATGTCCATTTCAGGACCATTTTGATCAGTTTTAATTTGATCTGTTGTAAGATCTTCAGAGACTGCCTCTGGTTCATTCTTTTCCCAATTCCAGCTTGTCTTTTCATTAAACACCACATTTCTGCTTACTAGTACTTTATTTGTTGAGGGATCCAAGATTCTAAAGCCCTTTTTGACTGTGATATATCCTACCAGAATGCATGCTTGAGCTTTCTTATCTAGCTTGCCTCTTTTCACAGCTGGAACTTGTGCATAACATATGCAGCCAAAGGTCCTGAGATGAGCCAGTGTTGGCATAAATCCAAACCAAGCTTCAAATGGAGTCTTCTGAGCTAATGCCTTGGTTGGAAGCCTGTTTTGAAGATACACAACAGTGTTTACTGCCTCAGCCCACAAGGTTTTGGGCAAATTCTTCTCAAACATGAGACACCTAGCCATATCCATCAGGCTTCTATTTTTTCTTTCACTAACACCATTCTGTTGAGGTGTATAGGTGTTAGTGAGCCGATGTTTGATGCCTACTTCATCACAAAAGGCTTGAAAATGAGCTGAAGTGTACTCAGTTCCATTTTTGACCTTAGAGTCTTGAGCTTGCAACCTGTTTCAGTCTCTGCAACAACCTTGAACTTCCAAAATAGTGAAACCACTTTTGATTTGTGCTTCAAGAAGTAAATCCAGCAAAATCTCAAGTGATCATCAATGAACAGAATGAAATACCTACTCCCATTCAATGACTGAGTCTTCATGGGGCCATAAACATCAGTATGCACAAGCTGAAGTCTTTCTGAGGCTCTTTAGGCCTTGTTTGAAGGAAATGGTTGCCTGGCTTGTTTCCCCAGTTGACATACTTCACAAACCTCCTCATTTTCAATTGATTTGATGAAGTTCTCAACTAGATCTTTTTGGATAACTGGTCCATCGATCTATAGTTGGCATGACCAAGTCTTTGGTTCCAAAGCTTGGATTCATTTAAGGAGACTATATAAGCTGAGTCTGAGTCATTTGTCCAGTCAACAACAAAAATTTTATCAGCCATAGTGACTGACATGAATTTGGATCCATGTGGATCACTAATTTGGCACTCCTTGCCTTTGAACACAACTGCATAGCATTTGTCTAGCAACTGAGCTATGCTGAGCAAATTTCTATCAATCTCAGGCACTAGCAGCACATTTGAAACAAGTTTATTGCCTGTGGGAGTGTTTATCAACACATCACCTTTACCTTTTGCCTTGATAAAGTGACCATTACCAACTTTCACCTTTGTTTTGCAGCGTCTGTCAATTGACATGAAATGGCAGCATCTGGTGTTATGTGGTTGGTGCAACCACTGTCTAAGATCCATCCTTTTGTAGCCTTATCTTTTGCAGCTGAGCATGAGACTTCAAAAACTTGTTCTTCATTTTCATTGCCTTCTTCAACTACTCGAGCTTCAGCTTTTGGCTGTTGAGATTGATTCTACCTTGGTTTGCCTTTATTTTTGCAAACCTTTTCAACATGCCCATTTTCTTGCAGTATTAGTATTACACATCTGGCCTAAACCAACAATTTGCTTCTGGATGACCAAGTCTTTTGCAATGCCTACAAGATTGATCCCTTCTTCTAGCAGCATCTGACTTAGGCTTGTCTCTCCAAGTCTTTTTGCCTTTGAAGGCAGTGGTGCTCGAGCCAGGTTTGGTTTTAGCTTAGATGGCATATTCTTGGTGCTCCTCCAGTTTGCTAGCTCTCCTTTGCTCCTGTGCATAGAGAGCATTGATCAGCTCTATTAATGAAATGCTGGCCAAGTCCCTTGAGTCTTCGAGGGAAGATATTTTTGCCTCATACCTCTTAGGTAAGGTAGAGATCACTTTCCCCACTATCCTTGCTTCACTGAATTGCTCTCCAAGAAGCCTTATGTTGTTTACCACAGCCATGATCTTGTCTGAATACTGCTTGACAGTTTCTTCCTCTCTCATCTTTAGATTATTGAAATCCCTTCTCAAGTTCAATAGCTGTTGTTGCCTTGTTCACTCAATTCCTTGGAACTCCTCTTTCAATCTGTCCCAGGCCTGTGTGCTTTGGTGTCTCACAGGCCATGATCCTTTGAAGATCAAATCTGACACACAGTTTTGTATGCAAGACATGGCCTTATGCCTCTTTGTTCTTTCATCAGCATGCTGCCTGATCTGAGCCACTGGTGGGTTGGCTCTAAGAGGTACTGGCTCAACATCTGAGTTGACCGCCTCCCATAGATCAAATGGCTGCAGGTAGGTCTTCATTTTGACCACCCAAATGTGAAATCCCTCTCCATTGAAGACTGGTGGTGCAGCTGGTGAAAAGCCTGATGAAGTCATGGTTTTAAGTATTGAACTTTAATAGGTCCACTAAGATTACAACTCTAGATACCAATTGTTGGTGTTAAGAACAATGAACAAGCAAGTTCAGCTAAAACTTGAGCAGCAAGGCTTGAGACTTGCAGAATAAACAAAACAAAAATTCAAAACACAAAACAAAAGCAAAGTAAAGAAAAAGGAGTATATAGAAGAAAACTAACAAGATTTCATTCCAAAATGAATAATGGCTTAATGCCAATACATAAACCAAGCTTTCAGCTTGTTAAAATCAGTATGGTAACCTAACCAATACTTACTACCACAAATACATTGAAACTTGAAGAAATAAACTTGTACACATGAACAAAGTTGAATTAACGGCTCAATCACTATTAAAATTACATCAAATATCAACCTAACATAGTTCAAAATGAACTAAGTTACATTACAGTAACTAATGGTTACAAAAATGAACTAAACATAACAGTTGCACTTGCATCAGCAGCTTCTGTATGGCTCGGGCTGCATGGCATGTCTCTTGGCTGCCTTTGGTGCTACATGCTGATCCCAACCTTCAACAGATCTTGTATATTTGAAACTGCAGCCTTATAGGCAACAAACTGTAAGAGGGTCAATCGCAAGTTAGCTCCCAAGTTTTTTGGTCCGTTCCTTGTGCTGGCCAAGATTGCCAAGGTTGCATATACGCTCCAGCTGCCTGTGGGTTCCGCTTCCATCCCACCTTTCATGTGTCATAATTGAAACGTCATGTTGGTAACCAACCAGTGCAGGCAGAGATTCCAGTGGTTGGGTCTGATGGGACTATTGTCAAGGAACCGGTGCGAATTCTGGAGCGCTGCATGACTAAGCGAGGGAACTGGGCAGTGACTGAAGTGCTGGTTCAATGGTCCAATGCCTTTCCCGAGGATGCTACGTGGGAGCTGCTCTATGACCTGCAACAAACAATTTCCTTCCTTTGATCCTTGAGGACAAGGATCGAGTGTGGGAGGGAGTAATTGTTGAAAATAAAAAGATTGACGGGTTATATTTTGTCATTTAGTTTTCAATTTTGTGAATTGTTGAAAAGGTGCGTCTTGTTTTGATCGTGGGTTGTTATAGTTGTTAATTTCTAAAGCGGTTAATAAAGGAGGGAATGCGGGTGTGGATTTCAGTCACCCAAATTCAAGAAAATTCTCTTCTTCTTCCTCTCTGTTCCTCTATTTCCTTCTCGTTCTTCCTTCTTTTCTTCTCAAATTATTTAATCTCATAAACAGTCCACATCAGTTGGAACTATATCGTGGTTTTCCTATTTTACACTGAGATTCTGCAAACATGGATAGAGATAGGTGACAAGTTGAGTGATGCAAAAAGTTGGGAATATGATGGTGTAGATAAATCAAGAAATTCTTATCTCCTGTCATTTTAGAACCAAAACCATACCCTATCTTATACGGTCCCATGTATTCGACATAATTCAATTATTTCTTTGTTTTACCTAAGACAAGCGTAGGGACAACATGGTGCTTCTTCATATTTTTGCATATTTCTAAGTAATAATGATATTATTAGGCTATACAACTTTTAAGACTAGGCTAGAGAAGAAAACCAGAAGTAGAATTGAAGCAAAACCACTGGATTCAGATTTGTAGAATCATAAGTAGGAAGAAACTTAGCTTCTTGATGATCAAGTTTGGCCCTTAACAGTCTAGCAGTAGAAAAACTTCTTGATTATCAGCAATTTGAATTCACCTTTATTTTTAATTTCTTTAGCTTATTTATACCAGTGAGATGTTGTGTTTTTCTTCCTGGGTTGATCAATTTTTGAAGATGACCTAAAGGCATTATTTGTACCTCATTGCCGATATTGTATAAGCCATAGCCATTCAATGTACGGACACAGATATTTTCTCCATGCACACCCAATCAATGTGCGGTCCTGTTTCAAATAGAGTAGGATCATGTAGTGAAAGCTGAAAATTCAAATCACTGGTCTTTGTCTCTGATTAAAATGAAAATGGCATGCATGAAAGAGACGGTTTAACGGCGCAGGCCTCTTAAGACCGGCATTCTTATCCAGTTACTCTCATCCGTAACAGTGCTTAAAATCCAAGTGACTGCAGATTCATGGTAGATGTACTGGAGGGGCTACTATTTAAGAAAACAATCAAACCATAATGCAAATGACCTAATATTACATCAATCAATTTATGATTAACTTCTAGTAACTTCCCCCCTCTCTTAAGAACCAGTTTCCAAATCAAGTAAAGGGTTTTATCATAAACAAACACTGAATTTAGTCCCACTTTACTGCAGTATCCTGTGGAAAGATAAGGCGAAATCAAGAAAAAGATATTAACATGAATATTCGTGTTGAGAACAGTAGAATGCCGTGTGGCTCCACAGCATTACTTGAAAATAGTTTCTAACTTTGATTCACAAACCAATATAAATACCTCCACGTCTGGCAGAATGGCATGTAGATTTTCAAAGAAACTCATAAACTCACTGCGATAATTGTCAATCAAGAACATGGCAGAAAGCAAAAGAGGGTTAATGATGTTCAGGCCTTTCTTTCAGAAACTACGAAAGAGGTTCTCGAGTTCAGCATACAGCACATCTCCAGAACTTAACCATGACAAATTCGATGAAGACATGAGCGTCTGTAAAGCAGTGCCAGGCGATGTTAAGGAAGGATTTTTTGCTGTCTCTGCAGCGAAGGGAAAAGAAACACAGAGGTTTGTTATTGAATTGGACCACTTAACAAACCCAGAATTCCTAAGCCTACTCGATGAAGCTCGGGAAGTATATGGATCCCATCAAACGGGGGTCCTTTCTCTCCCTTGTCAGCCTCATGAATTAGAGGAGATTCTTGAACACAATGTCTGCTGAAAGTAAAACAATGTCTGCACTGAAAGTAAGGATATGGTAATGCTACCTTAACGGGAAGCTGCTAGGATGATAAATAAAATATTGGTTGTAATCTTTCAAGTTCTTATTCCAGTGAACATGTCTTGCTTGGATGTCAGATTTGTAAAATTTCACTATTGCTATCCCGCTGTGAGTAGTCCTCATATTTTTGCTGTCAAATCCTTTTGCACCATAATGTCTTGCTTGGTTGGCAAACTTTTAAGGCTTTAGTGTGCAGTGTCAAGCTATGTTATCATGTCTTATTAATGTAATCCTTGTGGTTTAGTGTGCAATGTCAAGCAATGTCAAACTTTTGTAAGTTGAATAAAAGGGTTTAATTTAGCTCATGCAAATCAATATGTGAGCTTTGTTCCTTTAACTTTGCCTTCTCCACGAATCATATCTGGTTTTCTACAATCCCCTCGTGTCCCATTGCCTTAAAGTTTTTGCAAAAGCTGGTAATTACTGGCTACATGCATATTATATCATATGAAGCCCTCATAATCTTTTGCTGTACCTTCAGGCTTGAACCAGAATTTGTGTTTTTTTTTTAGACCTGAGCCAACTTGAACTCCAAGGAAGAACAACCACAAGTGTTTAAATGAGGGCTTAATCCTATTCGACTGTTTTAACAGTTGGGATGCCATGGATGATGCAAAACCAACAGGATTATCACTTATGTGAGAAACTCCACCTCACAACACCTGAAACCTCAACTACTTTAACACTACAAGAAATAAACTTTAGCAGATACTGAAAGTCGTTGTTGTCTGAAACATTAAGGAAACACGTCATTAGATTGCCTCCAGAATAGTTTGGAAAATCATTTGGAATGTTCGCAAACTGCAGTGTTATACCAGAAAGACCAAAACTGTCTAGGTATGTTTGCAAAAACTATGGAATATATTATGTATGAAAAGACCACAGATACAAAGCTCTAGTCATTTCAAACCTACAAACCAGACGCTACTCTTCTCTCTATTTTGGATGGTTCAGATGCTACTGTTTTATGGTCCCATGTCCTAACAAAATTCATTTATTTGTGTCCTAACCAGCAGACAACCGTATCAAATTGTATAATGTATACAACACGGTGAAAATTTCCACTTTTATGTCTTATTATTTGTGTAAGGCAATTATTGGATTCTCTGATTTCTCTCAAATCTTGACCAGTGTTGGGAAAAAAATCTAAGGGTTTGCATAAGCAGCAAAAACCACTCTGTTCCAACAAATTATTGATCTCATTTACTTGAAAATTGCAAATAACAAGGAACGTCTATTGCTTCCTGCATTACTTCGTTTATGCATGTGAATAACTTTGTCTTCCAGCCTCAGAAATTATTGGACTGATCTGTATCAAGTGGGGCAGTTGAAAAGAGATAATCTAAACTAGGTGGCCATTCTGGGTTTTCTTTCTCTTCAACTTATTTACATCTTATAAGAAAAAGTAGAGTGGCAAAAGCTTATAGGTAACTACTACTTCAATTCATATTCTATAATCTACAAGACCAAGTTTTGGTATAATAAACACTACAGATAATCAGTTAGCTTCTATAAAGTATACACGTGGCTGCATTCTTGCTATTCTTGGCTTCATCAACAAAAGAAAATGTGTAAATATGTGTCATCCTGTGAAAAGATGAGATCTGGATTCCTTCATATTAATTTGTATGTTCTCAATGGTTATCACATCTCATTACACGCTTGGCTGGAAAAACTGTCTGAAATTAGTCAAACATTAATACGAAACATTCAGCTAAGAAATCATGTACCTCCATTATTTTCCGTGTCTAGAAGGACTTTCAATGATTTCATTAAATGATGCTTGGTAGCAAGTTGCAAACCATACGAAATCCCTCTCCCCCCAGCTTACTCTCCCTTGGAAAGTTCATCTATAGGAAGGGCATTTTGCAGTAATTACAGCCAAAGGTGGAGAAATGAAGAGGTTTATCTTAGAACATTTTTAAAATATGTATAGTGTTTTAATAGTTGCAAATGAAAAGTTATAACTAACCAAAAGTTATGTTAATTTAGTATCATGATAAAGTGTGATAATCAGTTTGTTGTCGCAATTGCAAAAAACCCAATATTTCGTGAAAGAACAAAACATTTCAAAATTAAGTATCATTTTGTGAGAGAAGTGGAACAAGCTAAGGAAGTAACTCCAGTTCAATGTAGTTTGCAAGATCAATTAAATGACATTCTAACAAAACCTATTAGGAAGATGAAGTTCGAGAAGTTGCGTTATAATATTGGAATTCACTGCATGGAGACTAAGGAGGAGTGTTGCGAAGTGACTATTCATGCATTGGCGAACACAGATCGCACATCTACGAGCTCACTCAAAGATATGAGCTCATCAAATGTGCTAGTTTACCTAAGTTGCAAAGTCACTAAAGGTGCGAGCTTTGTTAGGCGAGCCCTTACTCTGTAAGTTGCCAACTTGTTGTGAAACAATAAAATTTTGACAAAATATTTTAGTTACTGATTAGATTAAAATCAACCAATAGAAAAATAAGTTTTAAGACATGCTAAATTGTAATTATTTAATATTATTTTCAGCTTATTTAAGCATTATTGTACATGTAAACTTGTTTTTTTGCTTTCTATCTCCATTCTTCATAAAATAACCAACATAATGTCGTGTCTATTGATGCATTTAGGCTGTAACAGATGGCTCCACAGTATTACTTAATATTTCAATCATCCATTGGCAAAAACAATATAAATACCCTCCAAGTCTGGCATTAAGGAGCATAGATTTCAAAGAAACTCATAAGTTCAGTGAGAAGTTGTTAATCAAGAACATGGCAGAAAGCAGAAGAGGGTTAATGATGTTCAGGCCTTTCTTTCAAAAACTACGAAAGGGATTCTCGAGTTCAGCAGACAGCGCATCTCCGGCGCTCAACCATTCTAAATGCGATTTATTCACTTGACTTAATCCGTAGAAATCCCTGAATTATATTGATACCTCTTTCGAGGCTACTAACAACTGACTCTAGGTTGATTAATTGAAATCTCTTTCTAATTAAAACCCCTATTGTCGCATTAATTCAATCTATGGATTCCCATATTAGGTTTGACACTAATTCGATAGATTTTCGTCGCCCAATTTCTAAAGGTTGCAACAACTCCACTTAATTGTGTTGATCTACTCTTAAACAGGACTTTTGCTCCACTAAATAAGCACATTTGACTTAAATCAATAACCTGAATTATCAAAACAAGAATAAAACTCACAATTAAGAATAAGCACAAGTATTTATCTCATACATCAAATAATAATAAGACCTGTCATAGGTTTCATCCCCTTAGGTATCTAAGGGATTTAGTTCATACTAGAAGAGGAAAACATCATAAAATAGGGAAAACCACAAAACATAATGAAAACTCAAAAACTTCTAAAGAATTTGATAGGAGGTCTTCAGTCTTGATGGAGATCCTTCTCCTAAGTTATTCCTGACGGCTATCTTGGAGTATTTTTTCCTTCTACTCGGCGTCTATTCGACGTCCTGTCAACTCCCCTGTTTAAGTTGCCTCCTAGGGTGTTTATATAGGCTTCGAGATGCCTTTCTTGGCCCTAAAGTATCCTAATCCGAATGAGACTCTTCCTTACTGCGTAGGGACATGCCCGTGTGAATCGAGCCTAAGTCGTGTTCAAGTCTGCTAAAGTGAAACGACCGTGTGGTGAACTCCAGGCCGTGTTGATTTCTCACTTTGGCCTGTTTTATCCTTTTTTGGCCCGTTTCTCCTTCTTTTTTACTCCCTAAGCTCTCCTGAGTATAAAACATGAAATTAAGAAATTAAAAGCATCGAATTAATCAAATCTAGTGAATATTCATCAAAAATTAAGCCAAGCATGGAGCTAAAATATGTGTAAATTACGGTATATCAAATACCCCCACACTTAAGCTTTTGCTTGTCCTCAAGCAAAATTTTCAACTCACAATTAGAATTAACTTCCCTCAGTTCATAATTCTCATTAACAATGTCTCATCATAATTCATAAATAATTCATACATGAATAATTTAACTCAAAGAGTCCTAAAGATTCAAACAATTTATGTCATTAATTTTTTTAGCACGAAAACATAGGTGTTTCCCTTATCTGAATAATTACCTTTGATACAAAACTGACAAGGATTGACATCCTCACTAAAGATTCACTCAAATCACTCAAAGTTTTTAAGGTTCAAAATAAAGCACTCATCAGTCAAACATGAAAAGTTATTATCGTAGGCTTGCATGAAAATCAAATATCCACCACTATAAAATGAGATGATACACAAATCAAAAGGTCTTTAAAGGGTTGCAATAGGGCTTGGGTTAAAGGTGTGGATATAGGCTGAATTAGAAGGTTAGAATCGAGATTGAATTGACAAATTACCTAACTAGAAACAATAAACTGATAATGAATAATTACATCAATAACTCGAGCTTCTTCTAAATATGTGAATTTAACTATTTAAGCTCATAGAACATAAAACTAATGATGAATAGATTTTCTAACGTTTTTTTTAAGAATAAGTACATAATAAAAGATGAATCCAACTACTATAATTAGGCAACCGATCAAATCAAATCTTGACAAAAGGGGAGTCAAAAAATGGGATCAACAAGTTAATAATGGGGTTTCGGGTTAATATTAGTGGTAAATCAAGAAACGGTTGATTAGGCTAAAAAGTGGTTCGCTATGGGCTAATTACGGAGGTAGGTTTTTTATGGAGTAAGTGGGTTAAATCCTAGGTGCCTTTATCATCTCAGTATATCAAATCAAAGGTATGGTCTCGACCTGTATAACCGAAGCAAGTTCTAAAACAACCAACAAATCGACACACTCATAATCAATAAAGTGAGCACAAAAAGATATATGCTCTAAAGGCTCAAAATCTCACAAAAATTATGGTTTTTGATGTCAACCTTGTAAATTTTAAACTTCAAGGTAATATTCAAATTTAGGGAAACAACATAGAAAATTTAATTCTAAAAACAGACTTATCATGCTTGATTCTCTAATATCTTAAAGTTTAAATCATCGATGCATAATTAACTATGACTTAATCCAAAACATATCAATAAAAATCATAAATCAACAGAAGTTTCATTCTAATTAGTAATATGAGAAAATTAATTAAGACAAGATATCATTTAGGGATTTGAAAATAATGCAAAAAGTTAGGAAATTTTGAAATTCACCCCCCACACTTAAGATGTACATTGCCCTCAATGTACAAAAATATATATCTAGAGAGTAATAGTATGAAATCATAAAAGATAGGTAGAAGTGAAACTTCCTGAATTTTGGATGGATTCCTTGGAGGATGATCAATGATGAACATGATGACTAGGCATAGGTGAAGGTGGTGGGGAGGACTCTGGTGATGTGTTTGTTCCTTGAGTGGCACATTGAATCTTTTAAAATTACGAAGTCATCAGTTAACTTTTTAGGGAGTATTATTTAATGAATGTTGTTATAGATGCTTGAGAGTTAGACAGTCAGACATAAAAGAAATTAAACTATACCAATAAAAGTTTTAAACAAGAAAGATAAAAAGTTGAATTATAAAAGAAAGTAAACTAAAATAAAAATAGAGATAAATGAAAAGAAAAACAAAATAACAATAAAAATAAAAATAAAGAAAATAAAAGGACTCAAAGGTCCTCATCATCGGCAGGGTCGCAAGGTGGGGGCGGCGATGAAATGTGAAGGTGTTGACATATCTGGTGGAGGGTGGTGTCGATGTAGTCGAAACACTGGAAGCATTGCTGCCGAATCGTGTCAGGCACTCAGATATGTTTGATAGAGAAGCTGCAGCATAACTGGGTGCTGTCTCAGTGGTGGCACTTTGTGTGGTGGGGGAACATCATCAATAATGGCCTCAGGATCCTCCTCCTCAGTGGTATGGGCTAGACGATATTGGGAGGATCTATCCCATGGCGACTCTTGATCATCCTCATGTGTAGCATCATCTGGATGCCCTGTGGGGACATCTGTCTCTATCAGTGTGAGTGAGGAAATCTAAGCGGCGATGTTAAGGAGCCCGAAATATCGAGCCAAGCGCGTGATGTATGGACCCATAGATATGACCCCTATCTTATGTTGATCCATCTGATGTTGAATGGCGAGAGCTATGAAATAGGCTAGGTCGAAGACGTGCCCGTTCGCCATGCACCATAGGAAGTAGGCGTCTTGAGTGTTGACGCGCCGGTGCTCTCTCACCTACCTATCAGTATATGAGCTAAGATAGCGTGTAAGTACCTTAGGGATGGTGCGAGAGCTGTCGCCTTGGAGCGACTAGGGTCGTAGGTGGCTGAAACAAGGGCTATGTTGTTCCAACAGGGATGAGGGTTTATGGATGTGACGATGGAGGTCCTCGAGTTTATTATCCTCTATGAATTCGTTTGTGTAGAGTCCCAACGCGGCCCCAAATTATGAGACATTCAGTTCACGTATAATGCCTCCGAGATAGAATTGGATCGTGCCGGGGTCATCATGGTATGTCATCACTTTCTGAAGGTGAAACGTGGAACAGAGCTCCAAAGTGAGTTCTAGGTATGTGGGCTCGATGATTTCGAAGATTTTTTCCCATGGGTCTGTAAATAGTAAGGCTCGAACCTCGTCGGCTAGCTGAACCTGCTCCAAGGTGGTCCAATTAATACATTTTCCTATGCCTAGAGGTCGTGCGCGTAGTATCTGATGGAGATCCTCCTGTACTCCGGAGGAAACTATAGAATGGGTGGCGTATTTCTGCGACAGCGGTCGAGGAGGTTGCACCGTGTCCCTTCCATTTTTTTCGACGTGGGAACGACAGTTTTTCGCCCTTGTGAGGGAGTCATTACATACCTGAAGATAAAAGATATTCAACAATTCAAGTATTATTTCCAGCCAAGACATATATTATCCTATCCTAATGCCATGAAGAATAACATTTATTCTTAAAGAATCAACATAAGTATTGTTTGTTATGATAAACTAACAATCTAATAATGAAGTAACTAAAATTAAGAAATAAAAATAAGATGCCTATTAACTTAAATAAAATCATAATGATAATAAATAAAGATGAACGAAGCAAAAATCGAGAAAAAAAGGTGACCGATGGAGTTGTTGAGGGAAGTGGCGCGGTTGAGGTGGTGGTCGAAGCACGGGGGTGGTGGTGGTATGCGGGTGTGTTGTCCTCACACGGGCGTGGACTGTGTAGAGTAAGGGGAAAGAAGGAAGGGAAAGAGGAAGAAGGAAAGAGTAATAATGAGGGGGTGTTGATGGTGGTGGCCGAATTTAGTAGGAGAGAGGGAGGGGGAAACGGCTAGGGTTTGGGGAGAAAGATTTTGGGGAAGAGATGATGAATAGCAAGGGGTTTATATAGAAATAGGGGCACACGAGCACTTCCCACCCGTGTGAATCATTTTTAGACCGTGTGTTTCTAAAATTAGGGCTTTGGCATGCCTGCTTTGCGTCTCATGCCCGTGTGTTGTGGGCGTGTTGTTCCATACGACCGTGTCATTATTTCCCACGCCCGTGTTAATTCGACAGGTTTGGCCACGATTTTAACACACGGGTTTGTTGTACGCCCGTGTGCCTTACTCAGTTTCGACCACGGTGTATCGCACGGCCGTGGTGTTTTTTCGTAGCCGGTGTTTTGGGAATTTTTTTGAAATTGGCGCGTCTGAGTCGTGTTCCACACTCGTGTCCCATAGGCGTGTTGTGTAACACGGTCAAATCACACGGTCATGTGCGTCTTTGTTCGCTTCTCTCACGCCGTGTATAAAATCATACGCTCGTGTTTGTTAAACGGCCTTGAGGCCGGGCATGTCGAATGAAACACACCAAACCCGACCCACAAGCCTTGACCGGATCTGGCATGCTCCTTGAGTAAAACGTAGCTAAATCTCGTTTTGTCATCTTTGAAAAAATTGGTGGTTTTGAAGAAAATAGATTTGTGTTATGATCAAGTTGAAAATCGTATTGTTGTTGAAGTTTGTAGAAAAACGTTATCTTCATATTTAAAAAATTACAAGGTAAAAGAAATGCCGAATTTTAGAGCTTATCATTAAGTTGAAAATCATAGGTGTTTAGGTGTCAAAACATTTGAAGTTGTTTTACGAAAATTGTTTAACCATTTGTTTAATGTTGATCGTATCAGAATAAAAATTAAAACGCATGCATAAAACAGTTAAATAGTAATGGCCTTATTACAACAAAAACAAAAACCCGAAATAAATCCCGAAAACATAATAAGAAAACGTGATAAGTTAAATCATAAGAAAACCCGAAAATGCTGGGCTGAGCATGGCCACCACTAAGTCCCTGCCGACCCAGTCCATTTCACTGAGTATCACCTGCAAAATGTTAGCCCATGAAGGGTGAGTCAACAGACTCAGTGTGTAACAACCAACACAGATTCCCAGTCGATTAAGGCATATTAAATCATATATAAACAGATATAAGCTATGATGCAACCCAAACCCACCTAGATTTCCAACCTCTACACACCACCCGTACCTGCCAATCACACCGTAGGGATTACTAAATCGACCCTCCATCCACTACACACCCTCGAAGGCAGTCGCTGCAGTCAACTACACATCGCCCTTATAATCGTGGCATAGCCACCAAATAATGTGACAGAGTCATCGGATTCATAATATGTGACATAAGTCACCGGATAATGTGGTAAAAACCACCGGAACACTTCCCCTTAATCATTATCACCCATATGCCCATGCAACATACATATTATTCAGATATCATGCAATGCGCCTTACCCCAAAGTCAAAACGAAATTACACATATTTCCATATCAATGCCTATAAGCACTAAACAATGACATGATAGCATATAACGAGATCCATAATCAGGGGACTTACCCGGAGTCCACACTCATGCCCACAAGGCATAACCACCGGTTTTAATGGCTATCACAGTAACACAATAAACATATCATACTAACGAAGTGTGTAAGCGTTACACACCTGACTATTCGTAGATCTAAGCAAAATCCCGAAACTACGCGAAACTAACGAGATCCCGAGACGTTTGCCTTTTCCTTTCTTACAATCGGCCAACACTTTGTTAGTAACCAAAAGCCTATTCGGCTCAACTAGAGATCCCGAAGGATATATTGCATGAAGATAACACCTTGCCTTAATGCCGATTTGGTTTCCAACCAAATCCCAAAGCTACGTGATGCACCTCCTTTGCGATCGGCCAAGCACTAGCACACAAAAATGATTAGCCTTCGACTTTTGAACGAATGAGAGACTGATCCAAACACTAGAACCCTTACTTAGATCGCTTAGCCAAATCCCGAAGATCTACAGTATTCGGCTACCAAGCACCAACGTTCGGCACCCTAAGTGATGTTAGGGATTTCGGCTACCTCACCATTTTGGAACAAGAAAAGAGTTAAGACCCCAATTAATAACGATTGAAGAAATATCAAGAAGGGACAAATAAGATTCGGCATTAACCAAATCAGTCAAGAAGAGAAGAAGAGTAGGAAGTTTACTTACCAGAAGATTCGGCTAACTCAAATGAAAGAACTGGAGATAGATTCGGCACTGAGTATGGAGTTTAGAGCACGTGAGAAGAGAAATAAGGCCAAAGATATTCGGCCAACCACTTTGAAGGAATAGAAGAGAACACAAATTGGTTTCAGCTTTTCAAGATGAAAGAGATGGAAGAAGATGGAATAGGATTGATTTCGGCAAAGGAGAATGGATGAAGTTTCAGCCTAAGCAAATTAAAAGAGAAGAAAAGGGAGGGAGATGGGTTCGGTCTAAAGAGGAGTAAAGAGAAGAAGAAAATAGAAGAAAAGAGAGCCAAAATACACCTAGAACCCTTTAAGCAATTTCGGCACTTAGCTCCCCTATGCATGACCGAATATGCCCCCTCCAAAGTCCTTTTTACCGTCCAACTCTTCCTCTCTCATCCTAAATCCCTTCTTTTCCTCCTACTTAGCCGAATATTTGAGCTGTTTGACCCAATCTACACTTCATCCATTCAGAGTCTTTGTGCCGCCCACCACTACACCTCCTTGTCGAAAAGTAAAAGCTCTAAACCCCATCTACGTTACTCGAACCTAGGCCCCTTCACACTCCTTGTGGCGTCACCCTCCTGTGCTCTAAATGGCTCCTCCCTTGCCACTTTACTAGCTAAGTTCTTGTGTCCTAAGCCACACACTAAACTCTTTAAGGCCTAGCTCCCTTAGTTCCCTTTTTAGGCTTAAAATCAAATATTTTTCTAAGGCTTCCACCTACATCCCAAGGTTCCCGAAACCCACAAAACACATTCAAACCACACACAAGCACATAGCCACATATATTTAAGTAAAAATGCATAACCCCTAAATCTCGGATATTACAATTCTACCCTCTTTAAAATAATTTTGACCTCGAAATTACCTAGCTAAAATAAGTGAGGGTATTGCTATCGCATTGTTTTCTCTGGCTCCCACAAAGCTTCTTCCGATCCATGGTTACGCCATAACACTTTGACTAGAGGAACTGATTTCCTCCGTAGCACCTTTACATCCCGTTCTAGAATCTGAATTGGCTCTTCCTCACAGGACAAATCTGGTCTTAGCTCCACCTCCTCAACCGGTATTACATGAGATGGATCTGATCGGTAATGACGTAGTATCAAAATGTGGAACACATCGTGCATCTGCTTCAATTCTGAAAGCAACTCTAACTGATATGCCACTGGTCCAACCCGCTTCAAAATCCAATAAGGTCCTATAAACCTGGGACTTAGCTTTCTCTTGCGACCAAATCTCATCATCTTCTTCCATGGTGAAACTTTTAGAAACACATGATCTCCCACAGTAAACTCTATCTCCTTCCATTTAAGATCCGCATTTGACTTTTGCCTGTCAGATGCCTCTTTCAATTGTGTCCGGATTACCTTAACCTTTTCTTCAGATTCTGCCACAATCTCCGGACCCAAAACCTGACGTTCCCCCAATTCTGTCCAACACGTAGGAGTGCGACACTTCCGTCCATATAGAGCTTCGTACGGTGCCATCCGAATACTTGCTTGATAGTTGTTATTGTACGCAAATTCGGCTAAAGGCAAGAACTCCTCCCAGCTCCCTCTGAAGTCTATCACGCAACCTCTCAACATATCCTCTAGCACTTGAATTACCCGCCGATGGCCGTCCGTCATGGATGAAATACCGTCATCAAGTCCAACACGTGCCCAATGCCTGATGTAGTGCTTTCCAAAATCGAGACGTAAACCTCGGATCCCTATCCGAGATAATCGACACCGACACTCCGTGCAGCCTCAAAATTTTTACTACATACAATTTTACCAATCTCTGCAGAGAATAGTCAACCCGCACTGGTATAAAATGTGTAGACTTCGTCAACCGATCTACTATCACCCATACCGAGTCCTTCTTAGTAGGCGTAAGGGGAAGCCCACTAACGAAGTCCATAGTAATTCTCTCCCACTTCCACTGCAGAATCTTTATCGATTCTAAGGTTTGTAAAATGGATGGTGGCCATTGTTGGTTGTTTCTTTGGAAGTGGAAATCAAGTTGTGGATCGTTGGGCCATAGCTTTGGTGAGGGTTAGAGAGGTTTTTCTTGGATTTCGTGAATTTATCGACGGTCGGTGAGGTTAAGCATCTTTGGTGTTTGTTTGGACAAGCTTAAGCCGATCTTCATTTCTTTTCTCCTAGTCGTTAAGGTTAGAGCTTCGAATATATAAGTTATCTAAATTACATTTTCACTTGAGTTTGTATTTGAACTGGTTGTTAATATTAATAGGACTAAATCCAACTTATCTATTCTAGTTCTATCATCACTATGGGTTCGAATCTAAGAGAAATTCTAGAGAATGTTTGCTACCCCGAGATTTTCTTGTCTTTCCGATCGATAAGGAAAAAAATTGGGTCAAAAGAAAATGCCATTTTGGAGTTCTATCAACAATTTTCTTGTGTGGCGGGGATCCAAGTCTCACAGTAAGATATCCAAAGATCTCGATGTTCAGACGCGGTATCCACAACCCCTTTCGGGCTCAGAGCAAGAAATGATATATTCTGTTAAAGACAATCCTTCGCGTAAATTACTTTGAATGGGTAAATCGATTATTTGTCCTTGGGGATCCGACATTAATCCTCTCATACCTACTAATTGGTGCACTTGAGATGCATTTCCTCTCCTAAAAAGACATTAAAGCAATCTGGCGGTACTTGGTGTTCGCTTTAACTCTCGACACGTTAAGCACTTTCCTACAAATTTCAGAACTCTCGTTTCAAATCGGGCCACCAAAACTGATCCCGTAGATCCCTATATAACTTACTTCCTCCAGGATGCATAGCATAAGGGCTACTATGCGATTCTTGAAGAATTCTCTGCCTTAACTCTTCATCCTTTGGTATACAGACCTTACCCCGAAAACACAGCACTCCATCGCTGTTTACATCATAGTTTTCCAACTCCCCATTTTGCACTTGCAGTAGCTTAGCACTTAGTTCACCATCTACTAATTATTTCTCCTTTACCTGACTTAGCCATGTCAGCTTCACCTGCAACTCTGCTAAAAAACTTCCATCATCATAAAGACTAAGGTGTACAAACATCGCCCTCAGATCCGACACTATTTTTTAACTTAGGGCATATGCCACCACATTTGCCTTGCCCGGGTGATACTCTATTGAACAGTCGTAGTCTTTCAACAACTCCACCCACCTTCGCTGTCTCAAATTCAGCTCCTTCTGAGTCAACAAATATTTCAGACTCTTGTGGTCCGTGTAGATCACCGACCTTTCTCCATACAAGTAGTGCCTCCACACTTTTAAAGCGAATACTACCGCTGCCAACTCCAGATCGTGCGTCGGATAGTTAACCTCATGTGGCCTTAATTATCGAGACATATAAGTGACCACCTTCCCGTCTTGCATTAGGACACACCCCAATCCTGTATGGGAAGCATCACAATACACCACAAAGTCTTTCCCTGCTTCCGGCTGAATCAACATCGGAGCCTCTGTCAATATTTTCTTAAGCTTCTCAAAACTCTCCTGCTGCTTATCCGCCCATACGAAAGGTACCTCCTTTCTCAACAACTTCGTCAGTGGTGCTGCTATTGACGAGAACCCTTCAACAAATCTCCTGTAGTAGCCTGCTAGCCCCAAGAAACTACGAACCTCTGCCACAGACTTAGGTGGTTTCCAATCTAATAATGCCTCTACCACGCCCACGCACATTACGACCACGCCCCTAGAACTCATGTTTATGATCGCGGTTTAATCTGATTTAAGAAATTTTATGCATTAGCTTTCTGTTCCACTAATTATCCACGAACAAATTTTATGTAACAAAGTTTAGTAGTAGTTCTTTCGATCATTTCAGTGTTTTCGTTCTAATCTCCTTCCCCAATTCAGAGAATCACATTCATTCAATAGTATCTACTACACACATTCACCGATTTGAACATTTTCGTCCGCTCCAACCCAGGGATATTTTCGTAATTTGTCCAATAGGGGTATTTTGGCAATTTTTTTCCAAATCAGGGCATCTTGAAATTTTGCAAAATAAGGGTTTTTGGTATTTTTGCAAATTAGGAATATTTTGGTAAAAAAAATTGAGGGTAATATGGTAATTTTATAAATTGAGGGTATTTTAGTAATTTCTACAAATCGAGGTACTTCGAGAATTTTTTTTCAGATCTGAGGTAGTTTTTTTACAAATCAGGGGGTAATTTGGTGATTTCAAAACTAGGGTTTTTATAAAACAGTGTAGCTAGTCCCTTTTGGTTTTCAATTATTGAATTTAGCCTATGGGTAAGTCCTCCTGGTTGGGGTGAACCGTCACTACGCACCAGGTAGGATTCGAGCGAAGAGGAGGTGAGTCACTAGGACTACTTAAATACCAAGCTCCCTCTGAATCCAATCCTAGACATGCGCTGTGCTTGCACACCCTTAACTCTTGACTTATTCACGTGTTTGTTCGATTAGTCTTTAAATTTTATGTAATTTTGTGTTGGAGTAAGCTAATCCTAGATTTCAATAGCTCCTAATCTACTAATCTATGATCCCGTAATACCTACATACAAACTACACAATAATTAGGGGTAGTTACCTGGTGAACTTCGGGCCGGAGACTCAGGTGCCATGCCAGAAAACCTGCTCATCTTTTAGTAAAACTCAATTTCAAAAAACGTTTTGGGCCTAGAAAGCCCTCAAGGTCGAGTTTTGAATCGGGCTCTGATACCAAGTTGAAACACCCTAAACCCGACCCACAAGCCCTGACCGGATCTAGTATGCTCCTTGAGTAAAACGTAGCTAAATCTCATTTTGTCATCTTGGAAAAAATTGGTGGTTTTGAAGAAAATAGATTTGTGTTATGATCAAGTTGAAAACCATGTTGTTGTTGAAGTTTGTAGAAAAACGTTATCTTCATATTTTAGAAATTACAAGTTAAAAGAAATGCCAAATTTTAGAGCTTATCATTAAGTTGAAAATCGTAGGTGTTTAGGTGTCAAAACATTTGAAGTTGTTTTATGAAAAATTGTTTAACCATTTGTTTAATGTTGATCGTATCAGAATAAAAATTAAAACGCATGCATAAAATAGTTAAATAGTAATAGCCTTATTACAACAAAAACAAAAACCCGAAATAAATCCCGAAAACATAATAAGGAAACGTGATAAGTTAAATCATAAGAAAACCCCAAAATGCTGGCCTGAGCATGGCCACCACTAAGTCCCTGTCGACCCGGTCCATTTCACTGAGTATCACCTGCAAAATGTTAGCCCACGAAGGGTGAGTCAACAGACTCAGTGTGTAACAATCAACATAGATTCCCAATCGATTAAGGCATATTAAATCACATATAAATAGATATAAGCTATGATGCAACCCAAACCCACCTAGATTTCCAACCTCTACACACCACCGTACCTGCCATCACACCGTGGGGATTACTAAATCGACCCTCCATCCGCTACACACCCTCGAAGGCGGTCACTGCATTCAATTGCACATCGCCTTTATAATCGTGGCATAGCCACCAGATAATGTGACAGAGTTATCGGATTCATAATATGTGACATAAGTCACCGGATAATGTGGTAAAAGCCATCGGAACACTTCCCCTTAATCATTATCACCCATATGCCCATGCAACATACATATTATTCAGATATCATGTAATGCACCTTACCCCAAAGTCATAACGAAATTACATATATTTCCATATCAATGCCTATAAGCACTAAACAATGACATGATAGCATATAACGAGATCCATAATCAGGGGACTTACCCGGAGTCCACACTCATGCCCACAAGGCATAACCACCGATTTTAATGGCTATCACAGAACACAATAAACATATCATACTAACGAATTGTGTAAGCATTACACACCTGACTATTTATAGATCTAAGTGAAATTCCAAAACTACGCGAAACTAACGAGATCCCGAGACATTTGCCTTCTCCCTTTCTACAATCGGCCAACACTTTGTTAGTAACCAAAAGCCTATTCGGCTCAACTAGAGATCCTAAAGGATATTTTGCATGAAGATAACACCTTACCTTAATGCCGATTTGGTTTCCAACCAAATCCCAAAGCTACGTGATGTACCTCCTTTGCGATCGGCCAAGCACTAGCACACAAAAATGATTAGCCTTCGGCTTTTGAATGAATGAGAGACAAATCCAAAACACTAGAACCCTTACCTAGATCGCTTAGCCAAATCTCAAAGATCTACAGTATTCGGCTACCAAGCACCAACGTTCGGCACCCCTAAGTGATGTTAGAGATTTTGGCTACCTCACCATTTTGGAACAAGAAAAGAGTTAAGACCCCGATTAATAACGATTGAAGAAATATCAAGGAGGGACAAATAAGATTCGGCATTAACCAAATCAGTCAAGATGAGAAGAAGAGTAGGAAGTTTACTTACCAGAAGATTCGGCTAACTCAAATGAAAGAACTGGAGATAGATTCGGCACTGAGTATGGAGTTTAGAGCATGTGAGAAGAGAAATAAGGCCAAGGATATTCGGCCAACCACTTTGAAGGGATAGAAGAGAACACAAAGGAGTTTCGGCTTTTCAAGATGAAAGAGATGGAAGAAGATGGAATAGGATTGATTTCGGCAAAGGAGAATGGATGAAGTTTGGCCTAAGCAAATTAAAAGAGAAGAAAAGGGAGGGAGATGGGTTCGGTCTAAAGAGGAGTAAAGAGAAGAAAAAAATAGAAGAAAAGAGAGCCAAAATACACCTAGAACCCCTTAAGCAATTTCGACACTTAGCTCCCCTATGCATGACCGAATATGCCCCCTCCAAAGTCTCTTTTGCCGTCCAACTCTTCCTCTCTCATCCCAAATTCCCTTCTTTTCCTCCTACTTAGCCGAATATTTGAGTTGTTTGACCCAATCTACACTTCATCCATTCGAGTCCTTGTGTCGCCCACCACTTTGCCAGAACATCCTAGATTAGGGTTATGCGTTCGTGCATAATTCGAGTGATAGTAGGCTTGGAGTATGTTTGGATATGTTTTAAGGGTTTCGGGAACTTTAAAATATAAGGGAATGCTTTGGAAAAATTTTTGGATTTAAGTGTAAAAAGGGGAAACTAGGTGAAAGAGGTCTTAAGAAAAGTTTTGGGGAGTTTAGGACACAAGGAACCATGTGCCAAAGTGGCATGAAGGCGCAAGGGTGCAAGGGGGGAAAGTAGTGTCAAAGGGGGTGCCAAGGGGAAGGGGTTCGTGCTGCAGGAATTGCATTTGGGAGTTTTTATTTTTGGCGTTGGGCTAAGAAGGCCTTAAGAAAAATTGTGGGAGCGTTTGAACATGAAAACAGGCCTTGGTAAAGTGGCTTCCATGCGCCACTTAAGGGCCTGGAAATGACGCCTGGACAAGGGCCTTGGTTCGAATCCTGTTGGTGGCATGGGCGTGTTTTTATTTTGCTTTGGCGTTAAGACAAGAGGAGCTAGGGAAGGAGGCTTTAAAATAAATTGTGGCGAGCTTATGTCATAAAAGAAGGCCATGGCAGAGTGGCTTGGGCGCTATATGTGGCTTGCGACAATGAGGTCCTGTGTCTGAGTTGCGAAGGAGGCAAGAAAGGGCATTTTATTTTTGTGCAAGCAAGAAGGCGCTTGGGCTAAGTAGGTCTTAAAAGAAATTCGTGGTGAATTATGTCACAAAGAGGCGCCTTGGCAAAGTGGCACAGGCGTTATCTGCAGCTATGGTTCCAAAGAGTCTTGGGTTCAAAGCGTGTGAAGAAGATTAGGTGTTTTCTTTTTGGCTTTTAGGCCAAGAGAGAAGGAAGTAATGGACGACAATTGGACCTCTAATTAGGTAAGGATTAAGCTGGATTTTATTTTGAATTTCGCTAGATAAGTAGTAGATAATTGTTAATTTATTTTATTATTCTTTTATAGGTAGATAAGAGATGATTTAGGAGTTTGATAAGGGATTAATGATGGATAATTTTATTTTATTAATTAAGTTGATAAATGTGGATTTATTTTAAGTTGATAGATAGAAGATAATTATAGATTTATTTTATATATTTTGAATATGTGTTCAAGAGTTATTATAGGAGAAAGAAGTGGAATTTGAAAGGATGTAGGAGTGCCGAATTTGAGTTGTATAAATAGGGGTGACCATCTTTTAAGCTATTTTTTTCTTCATTTTATTTTCCTTGGCCGAAAATTGTTCCTCTAATTCTCTCTTTGAGCCAAATTGCTTCTCACTTCTTCTCCTATTCTTTCTCTTTTCTTCAACTTTAATTCTACATATTTTCTTAGCAAGAATAACCCTTGCCATTTAGAAGCCATAGCAGAATCCCATAGTGGCCTCATTCTCTCTTTTTGTCGCAAGACTTAAGAGCCGAAAGCGTTAGTGTGAGTCTTTCTTCTAGCCTCTTCAAGTAACGTGTAATGGTAAATATTTCTGTAGTAATCGGTTTTGGATTCTTTTTCATAAGGGTGCCGAATCAAGTGATTAAACTTTGGTTATAGGTTGGCGAATGTTTCCTTAGGACAATAAGTGATGTGATCACTTGTGGGTAGATAACGCCAAGGTGCTTTGAAGGAGTCTTTCGAGTCGATTCATCAAGGTAAGACAATATGGTATTCGCCAAAGGGCCATTTTCCATAGATTTATTTATTAAAGCCGATTTTGACATATGGCATGTAGGATTTCAACAGTCTCAAGGATCAAGTAACAGTTTCGGGATTTGGAAAAGCAGGGTAAGTAGTTGCTAGAATTCGGCCTAAGGCCATATTTTTGGTTTTAGTGTTGACCGATTGTGTACTATGATATTTAAGGTCAAATCGGCAGAGATAATGAAAGCCTTCGGGATTTGGGTAGGAGACCAAATCGGCATTAAGGGAGGAGGAAAAACCTTGTTCATCGTGTTAGATCCTAGTAATTCGAGATTTTGCTAAATAGTAAGGTGTGTGATTAACCCACCGTTTTTCAGGTTTTTGCTATATTTGCATGTGTGAATTATGTGCTAACCAAAGGCGATGGCGATGAAGTGGTGATTACCCTAAAAGGGTATATCGATAATCGAGTTAGTATTATCTGCTGATACGAATGTGAAAGTGCCGATGTGAATGTGACTATGCCTATGGAAATATGATGGTCTGCCTTAATAACATGTGCATGCATTTATTATTATGCCACTATTACATGTTGCATGTGCATGGGTTGGGATATGATATGAAAGAAGGTACGAGTGTACTTTGAGTACATGGTTTGATGTTAGCCTTAAGCTACATCGTGGATTGATGTTGACTGAGGTCACGTTGTGGATTATTTGCGATTTAGTTCGCGTGGTTTGATGAGTAGCTCTGTGCCTCATCGAGGTTGATATATGCTATGTGCCATATCGTGGTTGATGAGTGACTATGTGTCCCATCGTGGTTTTGGTGTTAGCTACGGCTACATCGTGGATTGGCGCTGACTGAGGTCGCGTTGTGGATTATTGTGCTTAATTGCACGTGGACGGCATTGATTGCCTTTGGAGTGAAAAGGAGAGGGTGATTTGTTAATCCCTTGGTGTGTGGTAGGCTGGATACGGGGGTGTGTAGAGGATGGACCCTAGGTTTGGGTTGGGTACACTTTGCATGATTATATTTGATATGTGAATTTAATATGGAAATGGGCCAAGCCCAAAATGTGAATGTGGATTGGAATGAGAAATGGGCCAAGCCCAGTATATGATATGTGGAATAATGTGGTAATGGGCCAAGCCCAGTATGTGGAAACATGTGGTTATTTACACTATTATATGAATGTGATATGAATGTGGGCCAAGCCCAGAATGTGGTAATATGTGATTATGATATTTGTTATCTGATATATGGGTTAATATGGGGTTAACATGTGGGTGGAAATCGTGGTTTAATTACACATCGAGTCCAGTATGACTCACCCAATTTTATCAACATCGCAGTGATGCATGGACGGGTTTGGAGTGGATACTAGGTGGCCCATGCAGAGGACATTTTATTTAATTAATTAAGTTTTTATATTTTTAGTATTTTGATTACGTGTTTATTGTAATAAGGCCCATTAAAGTATTTAAGTATTTTATTAAGTATCTTTAATATTATGTTTTATTATGGATTGACAATTGAGATATCTTTCTAAATGGTTTTATTTTCTTAAATCTATATATATAATAAAAGTTTTAATTCGGATATTTTTATCAAGCTTATATTATTTAAAAATTTTAAAGGGACATGGTTTTTGAATGAGAACAAAATTTTCAAGTTCCACCACAAGTTAGGATATTTTTAAACGTTTTCCACAGTGGCATTTCAAATTCGGTCGTAACGAATGGGCCGAGTTTAGGGTGTTACAACTGCACCTCTTTGCCAAAAAATAAAAGCTCCAAACGCCACCTGCGTTACTCGAACCTAGGCCCCTTCACACTCCCTGTGGCGTCACCCTCATGTGCTCTAAGTGGCGCCTCCCTTGCCACTTTACTAGCTAAGTTCTTGTGTCCAAGCCACACACTAAACTCCTTAAGGCCTAGCTCCCTTAGTTCCCTTTTTAGCTTAAAATTAAATATTTTTCTAAGGCTTCCACCTACATCCCAAGGTTCCCGAAGCCCCCAAAACACATTCAAACCACACACAAGCACATAGCCACATATATTTAAGTGAAAATGCATAACCCCTAAATCCTAGATATTACATCGAACGCTCGTGTCATTTACTCAGTATCTACCACGGATGCATTACAAGGCCATGGCCATTTTATTGCAACCCATTTTCGAGAAAAGTTTTTCTTCTTTGTCTCGCATGGCCACCGCCACGCCTGTGTCTCTTCCCGTGGTGTCCACGCGGGCACGGCCACGCCAATGTGATATGCCGTGCGGATGAGAATTCTTCGTCTATTAAATTGGTTAGTTTTTAGTTAGATGCTGAAAATAAAAATATGGATGTTAGTGGGATTAGTGCTCGGGTTGCCTCCCGAGAAGCGCTCGTTTAGAGTCTTAAGCTAAACTTTCCCTTTTTTCATTCCTAAGTAAAGGTTCACGGAGCTGAAGCTCATCTCTCATATCCTTAAAATCTTCACCATTATAAATTTTTAGTCGTTGACCGTTTACCTTGAATGTGCCATAATTCGGATGAGCTACCTCGACTGTGCCATAGAGAAAGATAGTTTTGATTAGAATAGACCTAACCATCTTGATTTCAGCTTTCCAGGAAACAATTTAAGCCTTGAATTGTATAGTAGAACTAGATCTCTACTTCGAATGGCTATGTTGCTTTAAACGAGCATCATGGCGTCGCTTTGTTGTTTTCTTATATATACGTAAGTTCTCGTAGGCATTAGCTCGCCACTCATCTAGCTCATTCAACTACATCATTCTTTTCCCTTCCCCTCACTCTTTATCTACAGCGTCATCACCATGTCGAAGAAGCGAAAGGATCCAAACACAGTTTCCTTGTGTGAAATCGATCTACATAAGTTCATGCCGACCGCTTCATTAACTCAACAAGACAAGGACCTTTGAGTCCATTTACTTTTTCTTTTTTTTTCTCTTCTCCTTTATTTTCCTTCTCTTTATCTCTCTTGTGCTAAATCTATATTATTATATTTTGATTTTATTTATTTAGGTCCTTCAAGCTACTTGGGAATCACAACACCACGACCCTAGTAACCACCGATGCCTCCTCCTCCAACTCGGCCCGAATTTCCCCTGTTTCTTTTCTTTGACTCCACCCAAACTTTAAGAAGTTTCACTTCTCTCCCTACCTTATGATTTTCTTACTATATTGTGAATATCTACCTTTGTACATTGAGGGCAATGTACATCTTAAGTGTGGAGGGGTGAATTTCAAAATTTCTTAACTTTTTGCATTATTCTCAAATCCCTGAATGATATCTTGTCTTAAGTAATTTTCTCATATTACTAATTAGAATGAAACTTTTGTTGATTTATGATTTTTTATTGATATGTTTTGTATTAAGTCATAATTAATTGTGCATTGATGATTTAAACTTTAAGATATTAGAAAATCAAGCATGATAAGTCTATTTTCATAATTAAAAATTTCTAGGTTGTTAACCTAAATTTGAATATTACCTTGAAGTTTGAAATTTATAAGGTTGACATCAAAAACCATAATTTTTGTGAGATTTTGTGCCTTTAGAGCATATATCTTTTCGTGCTCACTTTATTGATTATAAGTGTGTCAATATTGATTTGTTATTCTAGAACTTGCTTCAATTATACAGGTCGAGACCACACCTCTGATTTGATATACTGAGATGATAAAGTCACCTAGGATTTAACCTACTCACTCCACAAAAAGCCTACCTTCATAATTAACCCCTAGTGAACCACTTTTTAGCCTAATCAACCGTTTCTTGATTTCCTACTAATATTAACCTGAAACCCCGTTATTAACTTGTTGATCCCATTTTCTTGACTCCCTTTTTCGAGATTTGATTTGATCGGTTGCCTAATTATAGTAGTTGAATTCATCTTTTATTATGTACTTATTCTTTAAAAAAATGTTAGAAAATCTATTCATCATTAGTTCTATGTTTTATGAGCTTAAACAGTTAAATTCACATCTTTAGAAGAAGATCGAGTTATTGATGTAATTATTCATTATCGTTTATTGTTTCTAGTTAGGTAATTTATCAATTCAATCTCGATTCTAACCTTCTAATTCAGCTTATATCCACACCTTTAACCCAAGCCCCATTACAACCCTTTAAAAACTTTTTAATTTATGTATCATCTCATTTTATAGTGGTGGAGATTTGATTTTCATGCAAGCCTATGGTAATAACATTTCATGTTTGACTGATGAGTGTTTTATTTTGAACCTTAAACATTTTGAGTGATTTGAGTGAATCTTTAGTGAGGATTCAATCCTTGTCAGTTTTGGATCAAAGGTAATTATTCAGATAAGGGGAAACACCTATGTTTTGTGCTAAAAAAATTAATGACATAAATTGTTTGAATCTTTAGGACTCTTTGAGTTAAATTATCTATGTATGAATTATCTATGAATTATGATGAGACATTGTTAATGAGAATTATGAACTGAGGGAAGTTAGTTCTAATTGTGAGTTGAAAATTTTGCTTGAGGACAAGCAAAAGCTCAAGTGTGGGGGTATTTGATAAACCGTAATTTACACATATTTTAACCCCCATGTTTAGCTTAATTTTGGATGAATATTCACTAGATTTGATGAATTCGATGCTCCTAATCTCTTAATTTCATGTTTTATACTCATGAGAGCTTAGGAAGTAGAAAAGAACGATAAACGGGCCAAAAAGGGACAAAAGGGCCAAAGTAAGAAATCAACAGGGCCTAGAGTTGATCACACGGTCGTGCCACTTTAGCAGACTCAAACACGGCCTGCGCTCGATTCACACGGGCGTGTCCCTGTCTCAGCAAAAAAGAATTTCATTCAGATTAGGATACTTTCGGGCCAAGAAAGGCATCTCAAAGCCTATATAAACACCCTAGAAGGCAACTTAAACGGGGAGTTGATAGGATGTCGAATAGACGCAAAGTAGGAGAAAATACTCCAAGACAGCCGTTAGGAACAGCTTAGGAGAAGGATCTCCATCAAGATTGAAGATCTTCCATCAAATTCTTTAGAAGTTTTTGGTTTTTATTATGTTTTGTGGTTTTCCCTATTTTATGATGTTTTCCTTTTCTAGCATGAACTAGATCCCTTAGATGCCTAAGAGGATGAAACTTATGACAGATCTTATTATTATTTGATTTATGAGATAAATACTTTTGCTTATTCTTAATTGTGAGTTTTATTCTTGTTTTGATAATTCAGGTTATTGATTCAAGTCGAATGTGCTTATTCAGTGGAGCAAAAGTCTCTGTTTAAGAGTAGATCAACACAATTAAGCGGAGTTGATTGCAACCCTAGAAATAGAGTAACAAAAATCTACCGGATTAGGGTCAAACCTAATATTGGAATCCATAGATCGAATTAATGTGACGATAAGGGTTTTAATTAGAAAGAGATTTCAATTAATCAACCTAGAGTCAGTTGTTAGTAGCCTCAAAAGAGGTATTAATATAATTTAAGGATTTCTACGAAATAAGTCAAGTGAATAAATCGCATGAATCAAAAGTAATAAGTGAAGTCTAGGAGGATTCTTCCTTAGGTGTCGTCCATCTCATATAAATTGTCCAAAGTATTTTCCTAGTTTACTCCCTATCAAGTTCATAAGTTTGTTAAATTAGTTAGTTAAATTTTAGATTAAAAACAAATCCCCTTAATTATTAGGCTAGATAATAAAAAGATAGTTATCACTAAGTACTCTTGGTCCTTGAGGATACGATATTTCGGACTCGCCACAGCTATACTACTATTTAATAGGTGCGCTTGCCTTTGTCGAAATAATAGTTGTTTCGAGCTACCATCAAGTTTTTGTTATCTAGCCTAAAATAAAGGAGATTTTATCTAACTATTTATTATTAAGCTAAGGATGCTAAGACACAAAGAACGAATTGGGAAACTACTTTTGGGAAAATCAATTGATCAAGACAATACCTGAGGAAGAATCTACCTAGACTTTACTTTTTATTTAACTCTGAACCAGACGATTTATTCACTTGACCTGATCCGTAGGATTCCCTAATTTATATTAATACCTCTTTCGAGGGTACTAACGTCTAACCCTAGTTTATTAATTGAAATCTCTTTCTAATTAAAACCCCTAGTGTTGTATTAACTCGATCTATGGACTCTCATATTAGGTTTGACCCTAATCCGGTAGATTTTTGTCGTCCTATTTCTAGGAGTGTTGTAACATCTCGATTTAAGGCCTAGTCAGAATAGTGGTGCGAGACCACAAATCCAAGTTATATGTATGAGTTTTTGAGGTTTATGCCATGTTTGCATGTTAGTGTGAAAGTTTCATGAAGCAATTTTGTGAAATTGCGGTTGAATTGTCCAAAAGGACTAAATTGCAAAAATTGCAAAATATGAGATTCTAGAAGTTATTTGTATGAAATAGCTTTAGAATATCAATTAGAGGTCTTTGAAGAGAAATTTTCTTAATTTCTAATTTTTAGACAAAATTGGGTATGGATGAGTTAAAATAAAAAGTTTGTCAAAAAGGGCATTTTGGTCATTTGGCAATTAAATGATTAAAATGGGAAAAGATGATAGAATTTCATTCATCTTCTTCTCCAAGGCTGCCGAAATTTTCAAGAAGCCATTGTTAGGGCTCTTCAACTTTTCAAGCTTGCTAGTAAGTGCATCCAAGCCCCGTTTTTGATATTTTTCGTATTTTTTGAAGTCCTAGTAACATGAGAAAGCTATTTTTAGCTATATGTTGAGCTAAGATGGATGTTAAAAAATGTACCGATGTATGACATGCATGTATTTTGATGTTTTATGGAAGAATATGAAATCTTGATGTAGTAGAAACATCTTTTGCTAAGTGATTTCCATGAAAAATGCATGTAGGGACTTGTTTGTGAAAATCTCGAGGTTGGTCATACATGTGTGATTTAGTGAGAAATGATTATTGCTTTAGTTTAGTAAATGGTTCGGCTAAGCATGAAAGGCTAGAAAGTTGAATGAAAATCACTTTATGAGCCTTGAGGCAAAAGTGTAAATATGAGAAAGATTAGAGGCAAAATAGTAATTTTGCTAAAGTATGAGATAAAGGTCAATTTAGTCAATGTATGTATTGAATGAGTTGATTTATCATTATAGATCAAGAAAAATGAAGCCCGAATCGAAATCGAGGCAAGAACAAGATAGTGGACTAAATTGCTCGTCTCTATACTTTTGAATGTCGAGGTAAGTTTATGCGCAATCAATATGATTATACTTATACATTCTTAATGCTAACTAGTGTGTAGCATGAATGAGAATGATTGAGAATGATTGAGAACCTATGTGGTTCAAGTGGAATGAATGTGGTAGATATCATGAATGAATGAATGAGTAAGTAGATATGTGGATGTGTAGTGATAATATTTGATGGTGGGCTAAGTGCGATACCACCTTAATGCTTAACAACGATGGGTTGTGTGCGATACCATAGTTAAGTATATTATTTAGTGGGCTATGTGCTAAACCACTATGATTTCCTCTTGGTAGGCTATGTGCGATTCTACCTTATTATCTGATTGTGGTGGGCTGAGTGTGAAACCACCGAGTAATTTACCTGTGTGGATGTATTAGTGTGATAAAATGATGTGTTGTACTTTTGAGTAAATGTGGTATTGAGTGTAGGGGTGCATGTCCATGATTATGAGTATGTGACTCATGATGTGTTGGAAATGTGGTAAAGAATAGAAAGAGTAAGCATAGTTGTGGATGTCAATTTATTTGGTAGTATAATGCTAATTGTTGTTTAGCTTATACTAGAATGCTTAAATTGTTTATGTGTAAACTTACTAAGCTCAAAGCTTACTCCTTTTCATTTCCCTTATCTTATAGAGCAAAAGAGTTGAATTGAGATACGTGAATCAATTGGAGGATCGCCCACCCTATCAGCACACTCTAGTACATGAGACTCAATGTTTTGTATATGGCATGTATAGAGGCTAGACAAGTTAGTGAATTTTGTTGTAATTGGCTAAGATGTATTGGCCTTTAGATGGATAACCTATTTTGCATAATGCCATAGTTGTTGGCTATTTTATTATATGAAAAGATGTAGTTATCCATGTGAGATTGTTCTTCAACATGAGTTGTTTATAGATGGATTGGATGAGCGCATGTTGTGTATGATTGAGGAGTGAAAAGAACTTGGCAAATAGATTAGTTTTTGTTCATGTGGATAGACACACGGGCATGTGTCTAGACCATATGTGACACACGGCCAGTCCACGGGCGTGTGCCTTGGCCATGCCACTTTAGCAGAATTGAGTAGTGTAGGCCACGGGCTAGCCACATGGGCATGTGCCCAGACTCAAGGCCGTGTGAAGTAGTCAGTGTTCACCACGGGTGGTGGGCACAGGCGTGTGCTCTAGTCGTGGAGCATTGGCAAAATGCTTGAGTTTCCATGCACGGTTGGTGGACATGGGCGTGTGTGTCTACACACTGGCGTGTGCCATCTAACATGGGCGTGTAGTCCCTGTTTAGATGGAGAAAATTTTCAAATTCGAAAAAGTTTCGATATAGTCTCGAGAGCCTCGTGTGTATGAGTGAGGCCTCGTAAGTCAAGAATGAGTTTTATGAGGTGACTTAGGAAAGAGTAGTTACGATGAGCCTAAGTGGCGATCATGTGGTTTTTATCCAGTAATGTCTCAGGCCCGGTTTCGATGGGAATTACGGGTAAGGGGTGTTACAAGTGCCATCAACTCCGCTTAATTATGCTAGATCTACTCTTAGATAGGGACTTTTGCTCCTCTGAATAAGCACATCAATACTTGAATAAATATCCTGAAATATTAAAGCAAGAATTAAGAACACATAATTAAGAACAAATCAAGTATTTATCATACAGTTCAGAAAACAATAACAAGATCCATCTTAGGTTTCATCCCCCTCAGGTATTTGAGGGGTTTAGTTCATGTTCATGAAAGAATACATCTCAGAACAAAGTAAATAACAAAACATAAAGAAAAACCCTAAAACCCCTGAAGGAATTAAAGGGAAGATCCTCAGTCTTGAGCGTGATTCCAGCTTCTTGAGATGGATCAACTGGCTTTCTTCAAGTAATTCCCTGTATTCAGCCGCCTCCTTGGGCTCCCCCTTTTAGGTCACACATATATAGGCTTTGAATGTCTTTCTTCGTCTCTAAGTAACCTTTTCCGCGTAGAATTAAAACAGGTCATGGCAGGGACATGCCCGTGTGAATCGAGCCTAGGCCGTGTTTGAGTCTGCTAAATTGGCTCGGTCGTGTGGTGAACTCCAGGCCGTGTTCATTTCTCAATTTGGCCCAATTTCTCAATTTTGGCCCATTTCTAGTTCTTTTCATCCTCCTATGCTCACCTAAGTATAAAACATGAAATTAAAGGATTAAATGGGCCAAAAACGGAGTAAATGGGCCAAATCATGAAATTGACACGGCCTGGGCCTAAGCCACACGGCCGTGCCTCCTTCACAGACTCAAACACGGCCTGGCCTCGATTTACACGACCGTGTGCCATGGACGTGTCCCTGCCATGACCTGTTTGAATTCTATTTAGAATAGGGTACTTAGAGGCGAAGAAAGCCATTCCAAAAGCCTAGATAAACACCCTAGAGGCCAACCTTCAAGAGGGCGTTCAGCTAGGCCAAAGAGCCAAGCCAGAGGGGCCGAATTGTGGGATTCACTCGAAGAAAGCCAGTTGATTCATCTCAAGAAGCCGAAATCATACTCAAGATTGAGGATTTCTCCTTCAATTCCTTGAGGGGTTTTAGGGTTTTATGTTTTGTTTTATATTTTCTTTATGTTTTCTTTTTATATTTTCTCAAATACCGAGATGAAACCTTCGAGATCTTGTTATTGTTTTCTGAGTTTTATGATAAATACTTGATTTGCTCTTAATTATGAGTTCTTAATTCTTGCTTTGATATTCCAGGATATTAATCCAAGTATTGATGTGCTTAGGCAGTGGAGCAAAAGTCCTTGTTTAAGAGTAGATCTAGCATAGTTAAGCGGAGTTGATCGCAACCCTAGAAATAGGATGATGAAAATCTGACGGATTAGGGTCAAACCTAATATGGGAGTCCATAGATCGAGTTAATGCAATTCTAGGGGTTTTAATTAGAAAGAAATTTCAATTAATCAACCTAGGGTTAGACGTTAGTAGCCTCGAAAGAGGTATTAATATAAATTAGGGAATCCTACGGATCAAATCAAGTGAATAAATCGTCTGTTTTAGAGTTAGATAACAAGTGAAGTCTAGGTGGATTCTTCCTCGGGTATTGTCTTAATCAATTGGTTTTTCCCACAAGTATTTCCCCAATTCATTCTCTTTGTCTTAGCATCTTTAGCTTAGTATTTAGTTAATTTTAGATTAAACAACAACTCCTTTAATTTTTAGGTTAAATAATAAAAAGAAAGTTAGTATTAGTACTTTTGGTTCCTTTGGGTTCGACAATCCGGTCTTGCCACTAAACTGTACTACTGTTCGATAGGTGCACTTGGCTCGAGTCGTTGTCACAGTTAGTTTTTAGGCTAGATCATTCATTATAAATTTTTAAAACTCTGACACACGATCAAGTTTTTGGAGCCGTTGCCGGGGAACTGAAATATTAAGAACGCTCAATTTTTATTACTTTAGCCATATTTTATTTTATATTTTATTTTTGCAATTAAATTTTATTTTTACTTTTCTAATTTTCTTTTTCTTTTTATCTGTTCCTAGCAGGTACCTCTAGTTTATGACCAGGAGGAACCCATCAGGACCCTTAATTTTTTTTGCAGTGAAATAGAATATACCACTCGCAGAAACTGAAGAGATGTCACTGAATAATTATCAATGGCAAGTCATGAGGACAAAGCCTACCAAAGAAGACGATGTTTTCAACCTTGAAGCGATCACTATGTTATCTAAGCAGGTAGAGTTTTTAAATAAAAAAATTAATGGTTTGTATGGTTCTACGCAGGTACATCCAGTTATACAGTGCGATATGAATGGAGGAAGGATGGGCAATACAGAATATCCACCTTACAACCCAAGCACTAAAAATGAGCAAGTTCACTATATGGGTAATAATTTTCAATCTCAAAATAATCTTTACAGTAACACTTATAATGCAGGTTGGAGGTACCATCCCAATTTCTCATGAGGTGGTCAATGTAATCAGAGACAACAACCCCTCCCAAACTTCCAACAACAGCCTTACCCACAGGAAAAGAAGCCAAACCTTGAGGAGATGCTGACAAAATTCATAGCGGTGTCAGAAACACATTTCCAAAACACCAAAACAACACTTAAAAATCAACAAACATCGATTCAAAAGATCGAAAACCAATTAGGGCAACTTGCTAAGCTGATCTCAGAAAGACCACAAGGTATCTTGCCTAGCAACACCGAAACTAACCCAAGAGAGCAACCTCAAGCAATAATGGCTCACAATAGTGAAGGGTTAGATGAACCAAAATTAAAGCAAGAGAATGTGGTAGAGGAAGGTAAGGTTGAGGTAAGCCATGATAAACCACACCCGGTAATTACAGAGTACCAACCACGTGTTTCATCCCCCAATGTGATAAAGAAAGACCACACAGAGGAGTAATTCGGTAAATTTCTTAAACTTTCAAAGAAATTACATATTAACTTGTCGTTTCTTGAAGCTCTTTCGCAGATGGCAGATTCAAAGAAATTTTTAAAAGAGTTTTTGACAAACAAACGGAATTTAGATGATACGTCGCATGTGGAGCTAAACGCAGTGTGCCCAGCAACTCTGCGAAATAAATTACCACATGAGCTCACATTTCGTGTTGTAACAGCCCGGTTTAGACCTTAGTCGGAATAGTGATTTTGAGACCACAAATTCGAAGTCGGAAAAATATTTTAGAATCATTTTTTATGTTTATTATATGTGACATAGCCTGTGTGAAAATTCTGTGTGGTAATTTTATCGACTATGTGTCAAATTAAGAAAAAGGACTTAATCGCATAAAATGTAAATGCTGTGTGTTGATTGTTGAGTGCTTAATTGTTGTTGTCTTTGTAATGAGGACTTATGATGCAATTTGGCCAAAATTTAGTATAGTGAACGGCATAATGATAACATATATGTTTTTATATGTTAAAATTATATGTTAAAAATTTATATTATTTTATATTATATATTAATGTTATAGTAAAACAAACTAAGAGATAGTGGGGTGGGTGTTCATCTTCTTCCACTGAATGTTGAAGAAGAAATAAAGGTTCTTAAGCTTTCAAATATTCTGCACACATTTTAGCTCAATTAAGGTATGATTTGGTTTCGGTTTTTGATAATTTTTATATTTTTGTAATCGTTGCTTTGTACTTTACAAAACCCATGCTTAAATTTTGTGAATTAATGATGTTTATGAAATGTGCCATTAATGAAGTGGTGAGCTTTGTGATGAGTGTTGGAGTTAAATGAAAGATATGTGTTTAATTAACATGTTTTGTTCTTGAATATTTGATGGATTTAGCTAATTAGGGCTAAATTGAGAAAATAATAAATTGAAGGGCTAAAAGACAAAATAAATTAAATATATAGATTAGTATGAGCATAAGGAAGATTCGGCCTAACTATGATGTGGTGAAATTTTGTGTATTTTGTATTTTGTGTAATGAGGACTAATTTGTAAAAGTATGAAATATCAGGGGTAAAATGATAATTTTCCCATTTATACGGTGTTGGATTAAATTGAATGAAATTGTGTTTAAATGGGGTTAATTTGAAATTATATAGATCAAGAACAAAAGAAATCGGACTTGGATGGGGAAAAACGAAAGTTGTCGATTAGTCGTCCCGTTCCGTTTTACATCGTCCGAGGTAAGTATATAGGCAAATAGACGTGTTTAATTGTGGATAAATATTATATATATATATATATATATATGCTGGTATGAAGAAAAAAAATATGAATTTATATGTGCTTGTGCCGAGTGTGAATAAGCTTGGTAACCATGTTCGAATAGCGGATTATAATGTCCGTCGATATTCGAGGTAAGTTTTTAAGCAATCATGTTGGATTGGATTTATCTATAATGATGCACATGAATTTAATGGAAGTATATATGTTTATTGCTGATATAGTCGAATGTGATATTGATTTGAGAGATGAGTATAGCTGAATGTGATGCATACATATATGTCAATGATATACACAAATGTGATATTAATCCGAGTGATGAATAAGTTAATACGTATATATATGGTTGAGGTTTAAGGTTTATATTTATATATATGAATGAGTAGCAAGTTTGTGATATGCACTTAATGTGCAAATTTGATACCGAGTACTACGTGTGCAAAATCGATTAATGAACACTAAGTGTGCGAGTAATTTTAATCTCAAAGATTGAATTTGGTAAGTTTATAAGCATATATATATCTTGTTAATTATATATATAAACATGAGATATATATGTTGATTTGCAATATGCGAAATTGATGTTCGGAAATGATAATATGAAATATAGCACTAATTGTGCGAAATGTTAAATGTAACGGCATTAAGTGTGCGATACGTTACAAGGATTTGGCACTAAGTGTGCGAGATGTTAAATGTAACGGTACTAAGTGTGCGATACGTTACAAGGTTTTAGCATTTAGTGTGCGGGTTTGCTGATTCTTTAAGAGTATCGGTTAATGAATGTGTTAAACGAGATAAAATGATCAGGTATGTGCTGATAGATCATCTTTTGGGTAATAAAGTAAGTATTAACTGTTGAAATGAAATTATGTATTATACATATTAATATGTGATTTATATGGGTTTGGAATGCAAGTATAAATTTGGTATGTGATATATGCATATGAATTAAGAAAATGTGATATATTTGTATAGTTGTATAAATGTATATGTATTTGTTTTGAGATGGGAAAGTGATTTATTGATGATGTGAAATTTATTATTGAATGTGTGAGTGTGCGGCCTTAAGGCTATGAAATGTGAAAGTTTACGAAGGGTAATATAAATTATAGTTATGGTTTTAAACCTCGATTGTGATTATATTAAATTGGCCCTATTAATATAATAATATAATGCATTATTGTTATGTAACTGCTTATAACTTACTAAGCTACGATAGCTTACTGTTTGTGTTTGTTTGCATTGTTTTTTAGATTTTGGAGCCAAGTTACGAGCTCGGGACCATCGTCAAAGTCTATCACACTATCGACTGTCTTCGGTATTTTATAAGCTGAATTTTTTGAACCTATGGCATGTATAGACTAGATTGAAATTTGAAATGTTGGATTTTGGTTTTGTATAAATTAAGCCATGAGAAAATGGCCTAACTTCAATGTTTTACTACAATTTTGTTGATTATGGCTTACGTTCATTTGGTTATTATGCTATATGTCTTGATTTAAGGATATTAGGTTATGTTCGAATATAGAAAAAGTTTATTTCAAAATGTTTATTACATAGTAGATAAGAGTTGTGATAAGAGTTGTGTGTGGGATATATGTTATATTTGGTTATTGATTTACTCTTGTGAAGTAAATGATGTTTGTGTTTGAGTTACAATATATAATGCATTAATTAGTAAAATGTATGTCAAGAATATATGATACATTGGAGTATGCTTAAGTTATAAAATGATGATAGGTATAGCCATTTAGATTGGATAATTATTTGGAAACCAATTAATATGAACTAGTAGATCTTGGTAATTATGTGTGATACGCTGGATCTAATTGCTATTGGTTGTGTAAGTTCGATCATGGTATATAAACATGTATGTGTAATGAGCTTGGTTTTATATGTTCCTGGTTAAATGTTAGATATGTTTGGTCTTGATGATTCAGCTATGTTAATTATAAGAGATGTGACCGATAAGATGGTTGGATGTATTTGGCAATTGGTATTGAATTTGGATGAACTTTTAATGTGTATGATAATGGAAGATATGAGATGTTTGATTCATGTTTAACTATAAGTGTATGATATTTTTATAGCTATTTTACATAGGCATATAAATAAATATGTTCATAAGTAAATCGGTTTATAATAGAAAATGTTATGTGCATTTGATATTCGGTTATGTGGTGGAATAAATATGGTTGATAATTTGTGGAAATTATTATGATAATTACTCATGATGTATTCGGTTATAACCATATGAATAGTAGATTTAAATGTTTTAATGGGTAATTAGGTATCACATATAGTAATATTCAAATGTCGAATGGAGTTTGTTAATTGGTATGTGCACATGTTATGTGGTAAGTAGTATAAACAATACTATTGTTTATGAACTTTGTAACTGGTTATATGTTTGTAAAGAATTATGATACGATTAATTGAAATATGTGTCCCACCCGGTAATACCTTGTAACCCAATTCCAGCAATGGATACGGTTAAGGGTGTTACACGTGTACTGTCAGATGCAACCGACCCTCGAATAGCCGCTTCAGAGCTCAATACAAATGGTACGATTCCTTTTACGACACGTAAGGTCTTTCCATATGGAATGGTCGAGGTAACACATTCTAATTTTGACACTTTTGAGGTAAATATTACCCGACTCTAACCATATGTTGATAGAATTGATAGTAAGAAAATGGAGTTTCAACTCCGAAAACCACCATGTCCATACGAATAACAGGAAAGTCTAGCTCAAGACTTTAAACGAATGCTTCTCGGGAGGCAACCCGAGCACAAACCCCATTAATTTTTATATTTTCAAATTTTAGCATCTAACTAAGAACTAACCAGACTTTTAGGTGCAGGTTTTCATACCCACACGGCCTTGCACACGGCAGTAGCCGTGGCCGTGTGGCCACCACAGGAAGGTACAAGGGCGTGGGCAACCACCAGATCCATGATTTCTATTTAATCCCCTTCTGCTATTCACTTTCTTCCCTAAAGTATTCTTCTCTTTTCCATTTTCTCTTTGAACTCATATCCACTTTTCATTATTTATTTTTATTCCTCTTTCTATATTTATTTTTATTTTCTTTATTATTTTCTTCTTATTCTTCATACCATTTAGATTAAGCTTAGGATACAATAAGATTAGACCGGCTGCTTCAAGGATCCAATTTCAAACGGTTTGAGGCGTTCCCCCGTTTCTTTTCATTGACTCCATCCAAAATGCAGGAAGTTTCACTTCTTTCCCTATCTTATGATTTTAATACTATTCTGCTATTATCTATCTTTGTACATTGAGGGCAATGTACATCTTAAGTGTGGGGGTGAAAATTTATTTAGAAAAGTTCCCAACTTTTTGCATTATTCTCAATTCCCTGAATGATATCTTGTCTTAAGTAATCTTCTTATATCACTAATTAAAATGAAATTCCTATTGATTTATGATTTTTATTGATATGTTTTAGATTAAGTCATAGTTAATTGTGCATTGATAATTTAAACTTTAAGATACTAGAGAATCAAGCATGATGAGTCTATTTTCAAAAATTAAAATTTTGTTAGGATGTCTACCTTAATTTAATTGTTATCTTGAAGTTGGAAATTTACAAGGTTGTCATCAAAAACCCATAATTTTTGTGAGATTTTGAGCCTTTTAGAGCATACATTTTTCATGCTCACTATATTGATTATGAGTGTGTCAACATTGACTTGTTATTCTAGAACTTGCTTTAATTATACATGTCGAGACCACACCTTTGATTTGATATACTGAGATGATAAAGGCACTTAGGATTTAACTCACTTACTCCACTAAAAGCCTACTTTCACAATTAACCCCTAGTGAACCCCTTTGATCCTAATAACCCTTTTATTGATTCACCCACTAATATTAACCCAAAACCTATCTTGTATTTGTTATCACCATTCCTTTTGATTACCCTTCTATTGAGACTTGAGTTGATCAGTTGTCTAATTATTTTATTTCAGTAGTTGAATTTTTCTTATGTATTTCTTGATTTGTTCTTAAAAAAATAAAATAAAATAAAATTTCGAAGAATATTCATTATTAGTTCCGTGATTAAGTGAACTTATGCATTTAAATTCAACATTATGAAGAAGAAGCTCGTATTATTAGTATTTCAAGTTTTCAATTTATGTAATTATTTAGGATTAATTCATTTTTCTAGTTAGGTAAATTGTCAATTCAATCTCGATATTAACCCTTCTAATTCAGTCTTTATCCACACCTTTAACCTAAACCCCGTTACAACCCTTTTAAAGACCTTTTGATTTGTGTATCATCTCATTTTATAGTGGTGGAGATTTGATTTTCAGGAAAGCCTATGGGATTATCTTTTCATGTTGACTGATGAGTGCTTTATTTTGAACCTTAAACACCTTGAGTGATTTGAGTAAATCTTTAGTGAAGATGTCAATCCTTGTCAGTTTTGAATCAAAGGTAATTTTTCGGATAAAGGGAAACACCATGTTTTTCGTGCTAAAAACTACGACTTTGATTGTTTGAATCTTTAGGACTCTTTGAGTTAAATTATCCATGTATAAATTATCTATGAATTATGATGAAACATTATCGATGAATATTATGAATTGAGGAAGTTTGCTTTAATTGTGAGTTGAGAATTTTGCTTGAGGACAAGCAAAAGCTTAAGTGTGGGGGTATTTGAAAAACCATAATATGAACATATTTTAATCCCATATTTAGCATGTTTTTGGATGATTTATCCCTTTAATTATGGAAATAGGTGCTCCTAATCCTTTGTTTTCATGTTTTATACTTAGGAGAGCACCGGAGGATGAAAAGAACAAGAAACGGGCCAAAAATGGAGTAAATGGGCCAAATCACAAAATCGACACGGCCTGGGCCTAAGCCATACGGTCGTGCCTCCTTCACAGACTCGAACACGGCCTGGCCTCGACTTACATGGAAGTGTGCTATGGGCGTGTCCCTGCCGTGACCTGTTTGAATCCTATTCGAAATAGGGTACTTAGAGGCGAAGAAAGCCATTTAAAAGCCTATATAAACACCCTAGAGGCCAACATTCAAGAGGGTGTTCAGCTAGGCCAAAGAGCCAAGCTAGAGGGGCTGAATTGTAGGATTCACTCAAAAAAAGCCAGTTGATTCATCTCAAGAAGCCAGAATCATACTCAAGACTGAGTATCTCTCCTTCAATTCTTTCAGAGGGTTTTAGGGTTTTCTTTATGTTTTGTTTTATATTTTCTTCTGAGATGTTGATAAACCGTAAAAGTAACATATTTTAATCCCATATTTAGTATGCTTTTGGATGATTTAGCCCTTAATTTATGTAAAAAGGTGCTCTTAATCCTTTCTTGTCATGTCTTATACTCAGGAAAGCACCCGAGAACGAAAAGAATGAGAAATGGGATTAAAAAGGACCAAATTGGGCCAATCTAAGAAATTGGCACTACTAGACTTCAAGTCACTGCAGTAGTGCCTCGCCAATCATTCAAAGATAGGCCCCAAGCACGATTTGCATGGCCGTGTCCCAATCAAGAGACCTGAAGCATGGCCTGAATCTTGACTTACACGGTCGTGCCACGGCCATGCCTCAATCAACAGAATCGACACATAGCCTGAAGTCGACTTACACGGGCGTGTACCATGGTCGTGCCCCTGCTACGGGAATAACAATTTCACTCAGATTTGGATGCTTGAATCCAAAGAAACATACTCCTAAGTCCACTTAAACACCTTAATAGTAATTCTACTTGAAGGAGGTACTTAGGAGCCAAGTAAAGCATCTAAGGAGCCTATATAAACAAACCCAAGGCAACCTTTCTAAGGGGAAAGTTTTTAAGTAGTTTTCTACGAGCTTTTATTCGTGGAATTACTCAAGATAGCCACTTGATCCATCTCAAGAAGCCAAAGTTCTACTCAAGACAGAGGATCTCCTCTTCAATTCCTTCAGGGTTTTAGGATTTCTTATGTTTTGTTTTTCTTTCTTGAGATATTTTCTTATTTTGTTATGAACTAAACCCTTCAGATACCGAAGGGATGAAACCTATGATGATTTTGTTATTTGATTTCTAATTTATATGATAAGTACTTAGTTTGTTCTTAATTATGTTACTTAATTTAATTTGATGTGCTTAGGTGGAGGAGAAATAGACCCTGCCTAAGAGTAGATCTAACATAATTAAGCGGAGTTGATCGAGCACCTAGAGATAGGGTTACGAGATTTTGTCGGATTAGGGTGAAACCTAATATGGGAGTCCATTGATCGATTTACTGCTTCCTTAGGGGGTTATTATAAGAGAACGAGAGTTCCACTAATTAACCTAAGTTTAGACGTTATTCGCCTCGAGAGAGGGTTTAATATAGGTTAGGAAGTCTCACGGATCAAGCTAAGTAAAGAAGTCATATGAATTAAAAGTTGGATAATAAGAGAAGTCATAGGTGGATTCTTCCTGAGGGTATCGTCATAATCAACTGAGTTTTTCCACAGTCTTTTCCCAAAGTTTCGTTCTTTTGTCTTTGCATTTAGTTTAAGTATTTCATTAGTTTTTAGATTAATAAACCAATCACTCCATATTTGAGGCTAAATAATAGAAAGAAAGTGAGTACTAGTACTTTTAGGTTCCCTTGGGTTCGATAAGATACTCTTGCCTAAACTGTACTAATGTTCGATAGGTGCACTTGCCTCTATCATTGTCATAGTTAGTCTACAGGTTCGATCATTCTTTTTATAAATATTAAAACTATATTGTTTGACACGATCAAGTTTTTGGCGCCGTTGCCGGGGAACACTAAAATATTAAGAAAGCTCTATTTCTATTACTTTAGCCATTATTTTATTTTTTTCTCTCACAATTTACTTTTATTTTTAGTTTAGAATTTTATTTACACTAAATTTCTTTCTTTCTTCTCCTAGCAGGTCCCTCTAGTTTATGACTAGAAGGAACCCGAAAGGACCTTTAGCGTACGAAAGTGACATTGAAGCTACCTCTCGTAGAAATTGCGGAGAAATTAGACGAGCTCTAGACTACCAAAGAGAAGAACAAGACAGATCCGCTCCTACTGAAGGGATGGACGAAAACAATCCACCGCCAAATGTGCAAGAAAAGAATGCTCCGCATACTATGTATGATTATGCTAAACCTAATTTGACAGGAGTAGAATCTAATATTGTTAAGCCCTCTATAGCTGCTAATAATTTTGAATTAAAGCCTAATACAATACAAATGATTCAACAGTTTGTTCAATTTGATGGTTTGCAGGACGAAGATCCAAATGCTCATATAGCTAATTTATTAGAGTTTTGTGATACCTTCAAAATAAATGGCGTTTTTAACGATGCCATACGTCTTCGGTTATTTCCCTTTTCATTAAGGAATAAAGCAAAGCAGTGGTTGAACTCATTACCACGAGGGTTAATCACCACATGGGATCAAACGACTGAAAAATTTCTTTTAAAATACTTTCCACCAGCCAAAACGGCCAAATTTAGGAATGACATATCTTCTTTTGTGCAGAATAACGCAGAAACATTATATGATGCATGGGAAAGATATAAGGATCTCTTGAGAAGATGTCCACACCACGGATTATCTTTGTGGCTTCAAGTCCAAACTTTTTACAACGGTGTGAATTCTTCAACGAGACAAATGATTGACTCATCAGCCGGTGGAACTTTGAATAACAAAACTCCTGAAGCGGCTTACGATTTTATTGAGGAGATGTCATTAAACACTTATCAATGGAAAATTACAAAGGCCAAACCGACAAAATCAACCGGAGTTTTTAACATAGACGCAGTAACAATGCTATCAACATAGATGGAGATGATGAATAAAAAGCTTGATAATTTATGTTCTTCACAGGTACACCTGGTAATGCAATGCGAAGCAAGTGGGAATGTAGCAAATCCTAAGTACCCACCCTACCAACCAGGAGAAGAACATGAGCAGATAAACTATATAGGTAACAATTTTAGATCCAATAATAATCCTTATAGTAACACTTATAACGCAGGTTGGAGGAACCACCCAAATTTTGTAAGAGTATGCCCAAAGATCAATCATGAGATGGTTGTAATAACATACTTGATTTACCATGTTTATTAATATAAAGCGTTGTCATTATTATTTCAGTTTTTCTTTCTGTGTGTACAAATAAACTGTTTTATAATAATGTCCTAAGAATAATATGATTATTCTTAAAATATCCTTAGTCAAGTATTATTGTTGACTAGGACAACAATAATGCATTAAGACTAACATGTAGTTGATTGATGATAAAGAGTTTTCATTGATATGGAGTGTCAAAATCAATGCATGAATATGTGTGTTAGAGAACAACATATTGGACTGACCCGCTATGAGCATGTTTATTGGATTATTATGTAATTGTCACAACATTACTCATAGTGATTAATATGTATATGATCCTTAGACTTGAGATAATCATTATCCCAACATCGTGAGTCGTATATTTTGATACAGTCAAACGTACACCGTAACCGGTTGTTCTATAAAGGCTAATGTTGGATATACCACAATCTATGTAGAGGGATATTGTTGATCAATATAGGATAAGTCCCTCCCACATAATGGGAGTAATATCTTAGGTCACTTGATTGAGTGAGACTAGAAATGCATGGTCGTGCTCAAATAAGTTGACATGAGATGTCATACTAATTTGTATATCATAGTCTACTCAAGATATCAAGAAACCTGGGATGGACTATACAAGTGTGGCTATTCCATGACTTGTATCCATTCCAGAGATAAAGGACTTAAGGATTAATGCATGAAAGGTTAATCACAAAAAGTTATGTCGAATCATGAATTCTTGTAAATTAGGTAGCAATGATGCATTGCTAGATGCCACTCATTGTTTGTGACATTAGAATCGTTCTAGTATTACTGCTAACGTTACAAGAACCTACAAGGTCACACCCTATGGTTGAAATAAACAAAATGAAACATAGTTGGTATTGTGTTTGATTGTCACATGAATTAAATTAATTAAAGAATTAATTTAATTGGGCAATCACATATTGAATATATTGTTGTACACATAATGAGAATTAATATATGAATTTGGTTCAGATATAAATTTAAATAAATATAGTTTATCGAAATCCATATTATAATTAATGTAATTATAACTTTTGGGTATAATTAATGTAATTATAATTTTCGGTTAAAACATTATTATATTTATTTAATTTTATAATTCATAAAAGATATACCGATTATAAAAGGTAATAAGTGATAAAAAACTTATGAAGAAAAAACCCTAAGAATTTGCTTGAGAAAGTCTAGCAGCGTCAAGCAGATTACGTAGAGGCCGACATCGTAAAGGTTGCGGCTTGGTTCGACAGTAGATCAGAACTCTTGTTGTCAAGGCGTCGCTGTCTACTCAGATTGAAATTTCGGTAACTTTGAAACCTTTATTTCACCCCGATTCGTTCCTCACACATGGATTCATGGTTTGGATTACCGGGATTAATTTTATTTCGCTGCGCCATGGGGGTGCCAGCGTTCCAACAAATTTTTCATGGGGAGGACGAGGAAATCAAGGAAATCAAAGGCAGCAACCTCCTCTAAATTATCAAAATCAGCCATATCCACAATAGAAGCAATCAAACCTTGAAGAGATGCTGACGAAATTCATAGCAGCCACAGATTCTCGTTCCCAAAAGACTGAAGCATCACTTGATGAACAACAAAATGAGACTAATCATGGGATTCAACCTTCTTTACAGGAAACTCTTTCGAAAAACACAAATAAGCCATGTTCTGGTTCATGCACCATCAATGGAACCATCCATGAAAGACGAATGCTACAGATAGATGAACTAGACGAATGGCGGACTTATGTCAAAAAGAAACAGAAGCAACACCATGTCGAGCTTAAGGATAGAACCAATCAATTTAAGGTTGGGGACCAGGTACTGTTAGATAAAATGGACCCTCGAGTTGTCACTTTAAATGAAACGGAGCAACTCCTTTTACGATGCTAAATGTCTTCCCATACGGTACAGTCGAGGAAACTCATTCTAAATTTGGTACTTTTAAGGTAAATAGTACTTGACTTAAACCTTATTTTGATGTTAGAACTGATAGTAGGAGAGAAAGTTTCAACTCCTCAAACCACCATGACCATGCAAATGAGAGGTAAGTTGAGCTTAGACTCTAAATAAGCATTTCTTGGGAGGCAACCCTAGCACTAACCCTACTAATTAGTTTATTTTTACTTATTTTCATGTTTAAATGCAGGTTTTTGACCCACACGGCTTGGACACACAGGCGTGTCCTTGGCCATATGGAAACAGAGCTAAAATTTTCCCAAAAATGGACAGAGACACGGCCTTAAATTAAACCACACGGGCGTGCGACACGGTTATGTGGACCACACGGCCTGGACACACAGGCGTGTCCTAGGTCGTGTGAAACCTGGAGTAATTTTTTTTAATTTTAAAACAAGTCAGAGAGTTACACGGGCAAGGCACATGGCCGTGTGTGAGACACGGCCTAGCCACACGGGCGTGGGAGAAGCGAAGGACGATATACATGGCCGTGTGACTTGGCCGTGTGGACCACATGGCCTAGACAAACGGGCATGTTCGAGGCCGTGTGAAGACAGCTATTTTTTCCCTCGACGAACACGAGTTGAAAACAAGCCACACGGGCATGTGACACGGCCGTGTAGCCCAACAGGGAGCCTCACACAACCATGTTACCTCATAAAAATCCTAACCCCTTTTCTCTTTTCTTATTTTGTCTTCTTGTTTTATCTTATTTCTATTTCTATTTTTGTTTTTGTTTTTATTTTATTTGTCTTTTATGTTTCTTATTATCTTTTAAAAAATTATCTATTGTATTTTGAACTATATTTTAGTTATTATGGTTGTTCCTAATCGAGTAATCCTTTAATCTTCTCCACCAGTTGTGTTTATTTTCTTAATAGCTTGCTCAGAATCATGCACTACATTTAGCCCTCTCTACAATTCTGCTAGTCACTAATTTGAGGACTTAATCCAAAATTCAGGGCAGTTTCACTTCTCTCCCTCTCTTATGATATCCTACTTATACTGTCATTATATATATTCATACATTGAAGACAATGTATATCTTAAGTGTGGGGAGGTTATTTATATGATTATTAGAAAATGTCTAAATTATGTCTTGTATTCAAGTAATTTTCTCATTTTACTATTACAATGAATTCTTATCGATTTGTGATTTTTATTGTTTTAGATTAAATTCATAAGTAATTGTGCATTGATTGTTTAAACTTTAAGACATTAGAGAATCAAGCATGATAAGTCTATTTTCAGAATAAAAAAATTGCTAGGTTGTTTCCCGAAATTAAGGTATTACCTTAAAATTTGATATTTGTAAGATTGATATCAAAAACCATATTTTTTGTGAGATTTTGAGCCTTTAGAGCATACACTTTTCTTGTTCACTTTATTATTGGTTATGAGTATGTCAATACTGATTGGTTAGTCTAGAACTTGCTTTGATTATACATGTTGAGACCATACCTTTGATTTGATATACTGAGATGATAAAGGCACCTAAGTTTTAACCCACTTATCCCAAAAAGCCTACCTTCATAATTAACCCTTAGTGAACCCCTTTGAGCCTAATAAATCGTTTCTTGATCTACCTTTAATATTAACCCATAACTCATTCTTTTTGATTCATTGAGATTTTTTCCTATTATATTGACTCCCTTTTTATCGAGATTTGATTTGGTTAGTTGCCTAACTATGTTATTTTGTTTCAGTTGTTAATTTTTCTCTTATTATCCATTCATCTCAAAAAAAAAAAAGTGAAAAAAAATGTTATTATATTTACATTTATGTTGATTCTTTGGTTTGAGCTTAAAATTTCATATTCTAATAAGAAGCTCGTGTTATTATTAAATAATTTTGATTGATGTAATTATTCAATATTAGTTTATTTTTCTAGTTAGGTAATTTATCAATTCGATCTTGATTCTAACCTTCTTTTTCAGCCTTTATCCACACCTTCAACCCAAGCCACATTACAACCCTTTAAAGACCTTTTGATTTGTGTATCATCTCATTTTATAGTGGTGGATATTTGATTTTCATGCAAGCTTATGGTTATAACTTTTCATGTTTGACTTTTGAGTGCTTAATTTTTGAACCTTAAACACTTTGAATGATTTGAGTGAATCTTTAGTGAGGATATCAAATCTTGTCGGTTTCGAATTAAAGGTAATTATTTAGATAAGAGGAAATATCTATGTTTTCATGCTTTAAAAATGTGTGACTTGGATTGTTTGAATCTTTAGTGCTCTTTTAGTTGAATTATCAATGTGTGATTTTTGTGAATTATGATAAAACATTATTGATGAGAATTATGAACCGAGAAAGTTTAATTTTAATTGAGAATTGAGGATTTTGCTTGAGGATAAGCAAAAGCTTAAGTGTGGGGATATTTGATAAACCATAAAAGTAACATATTTTAATCTCATGCTTAGCATGTTTTTGGATGATTTATTGTATATAGTGAACTTGATGCTCCTAATCTTTTAATTTCATATTTCTATACTTAGGTGAGCATAGGGGAGCAAAAAGAGCGAAAATGGGCCAAAATCGAACAAAACGGGCTATCTTAAGAATCTACACGTCCAAGCCAATCCTACACGGGCTAAGCATATGCCTGTGTGCCAGCCCGTGTCGATTTCGAACCATGTCAGATTTGCACACACTGGGCATTCTTACATGGGCTGATCACACGCCTATGTCCCTGTCGAACCTTGTTTAGTTTTCACTCGGAAAAAGCTAATTTTTAGGTATTTTGAGCATTCTAAAGTCTATAAATAACATATTAGGAGAAGACCTAAGGGGACGCAGAGTAGAACGAAGAAATTACTTAAAGGAAGCCGTCGGAATCAATTCAGAAGCACGATCTCATTCAAGATTGAAGAGATCTCCATCAAATTTCCTTAGAAGTTTTTGGGTTCTTTATGTCTTGTTGTTTTTCTTATTTTGAAATGTTTTCCTTTTACATTATAAACTAAACTCCATAAAATACTTAGGGAGGATGAAACCTATGATGAATATTATTATTTAATTATCTGAATTACATTATAAATACTTGTTTTTATTCTTAATTATGTTTTCTTAATCCTTGCCTTAATATTTTCAGGATATTAATTCATGTTTGATTTGCTTAATCAGTGGAGCAAAAGTTCCTACTTAAAAATAGATCTAGTATAATTAAGCGGAATTGATTGCAATCCTAAAAATAGGACGACATAAATCTGCCGAATTAGCCAAATTAGAGTCAAATCTAATAGGAGAATCCATAGATCGAGTTAATGCGACAATAGGGGTTTTAATTAGAAAAATATTTTAATTAATCAACCTAAAGTAAATTTTTCTTAGTCTCGAAAGAGATATTAACATAATTTAGGGATTTCTACGGATCAAGATAAGAAAATAAATCGTTTAATTCAGAATCATAATAATAAGTGAAATCTAGGTGGATTTTTACTTGGGTATTGTCTTTCTCATTGATTTTCTTAAAGTATTTTCTCAATTTTATCTCTATCGCTCCATAGTTAATTAGTTAGTTCAATTTTAAATTAAAAACACATCTTTAATTATTAGGCTAAATAATAAAAAGATAGTAATTACTAGTACTCGTGGATACGATATTCCGAACTCACCATAACTATACTACTGTTTGATAGGTACGCTTGAATTTATTGTACCGTATACGTTAATGGTCTATATCAATCAATTTATGGTTAACTTTCGGTAAGTTTCCCCATCTGTTAAGTATCAGTTTTCCATATCAAGCAAAGGGTCTTATCATCGAGAAATGCTAATTTATTCTCACTTTATCTGCAATATCCTGTGGAAAGATAAGGCAAAATCAAGGAAAAGCTTTGAACAGGAATATCGATGTTGAGAACAGTATAATGCTGTGTCTGTTGATGCATTTAGGCTGTAACAGATGGGCTCCAGAGCATTACTTAGACATTTCAATCATCTATAGCCAAAAATAATATAAATACCCTCCAATCTGGCATTAAGGAGCATAGATTTCAAAAAGAAACTCAAAAGTTCAGTGAGAAGTTGTTAATCAAGAAAATGGCAGAAAGTAGAAGAGGATTAATGATTTTAGGCCTTTCTTTAAAAAATTGCAAAAGGGATTCTTGAGTTCAGCATACAGTGCATCTCCGGTGCTCAACCATTCCAAATTCAATGAAGACATGAGTGTTGGTAAAGCCGTGCCAAGTGATGTTAAGGAAGGATTTTTTACTGTTTTTACAGTGAAGGGAAAAGAAACACAGAGGTTTGTTATTGAATTATGTTAGTACAAAACTCCGGTGAGGAAAATCTCGAACACACGAACGAAAACTCGAAGAGAAGAAGAAATAGGACAAGGCTTCAAGGCGTGTATCAAATCACTATCTTTAAGGTTATATTCGCCCCCACCTATCTTCGGTGTGCAAACAAGTTCCAGGCAAATTAACCTCGAGGATACAATGAAGCCAATGGCTATTTGCGTTTTGCACTGACGAGAATAGCCCACTACACACTGAGCAATGTATGACAAGAAAACCAATTTCTATAAAGGATTTCTGCAGTAATACTTTATAGAACAATCTAACAATATTAGATAATGAAGGAAGAGAGAAAGAATATTAGAATTTTTTGTTGGTATATCTCCAAATGAAATCTGATTCCTATTTATAGGAATTTTCATGTCTCTTCATAGAGACATCTTTAATCAATAGGTACCTTACCGAATAATAATGTTTTTTAAAATAAAACATTATTATTCATTTAATTATAACTATTCAAATAATATTATTTAAATAGTTATAATTCTTTTTCAAAAAATTAAAAGATATAATCTTTTAATTAATTATACCCATTCATTTATAGTTATTAAAAAACTATAAATATTTGAAAATGTTCCAACAATCTCCCCATTTTCAAAATATTTAGATTTTGATATTCTTGGAAATCAATTTGCATAAATGAAGGTATCTTACGATTGAACCTTCACTTAGTGAAAACATGTTAAAGTTAATCGAAATTGCATGGTAGACTAAGCTTTGAACCAACTATTTCATTTGATTAACCGAACACATCTCACACAATGATTTCAACATCGGTCAATGCATAGTATCTAGGGACACTATTATGGCCATGTGTCGTGTCCTCTTTTCATGAGTCTTTGTCGAGCCAAGCCCTTGAGCTCCTAGAAACGGCCACACTTCCACTCACATAGGTAGATCCCATCAAAAGTGTTCCGTAATTATAACACTCTAACATATTTATGTTATGGGTCCATTAAGAGTACATTACTCATCCTTCCCTTATCATTACGAGTACCTAGCACTTTAATCTTAGGATGAATTTATTTATAGTGCTAATATCACATACTAATGATGTACTTTGTCTTATTGAACTCAAGACTTGACGTTATACCAAGCGTTGAATCGAGTTTCCATCATGGATGACTCTAATTAATGAGCTTGAGTCCCATCCCTTTGAGGTCCTTTTCTTGCATCTCTAGCAAGACTTTTGTCAAAGGATCGCCAAATTTTCACTTGACCTCACATAATTAATAGTGATCACTCCATCAGAGATTAATTGTCTGACATAACTATGTCTTAATCCAATGTGTCTAGACTTTCCATTATATACTTGGCTATATGCCTTTGCTAGAGTAGCCTCACTATCACAACGGATAGAAATAGGTGAAATTGGCTTAGGCCATAAAGGTACATCATAAAGCAAATTTCTTAACCATTCTGCTTCTTTAGATCAAATGACTAATGCAATAAATTCTGCTGCCATGGTGGAATCGAGAATACAAGTTTGTTTCTTGGAACCCCAAGAAATGGCTCCTCCACCAAGAATAAAGATCCATCCACTAGTAGATGCATGATCTTCCAAACTTGTAATCCAACTAGCATCCGAATACCCTTCTAAAACTGGAGGATATCCATTATAACACAATCCATAGTTAATAGTTTTCTTTAAATACCTAAGTACTCTATTCAATGCTTGCCAATGCAAACTACTTGGATTACTTGTGTACCTACTCAATTTCCCAACAGCATATGCAATATCTGGTCTTGTACAAGTCATTATGTACATAAGACAACCAATTAGACTTGCATATTTCAATTGATCAATTTTCCTACCAGCATTAGATACTAATTTTATTTGAGGATCCATGGGTGTAGATGCTGGTATACAGTTGAAAAGATCAAACTTTTTAAGCACATTTTCAATGTAATGTGATTGTGATAAAGCTACAGTGCTTTCATCTCGGGTTATTTTAATCCCAAGAATAACATCTGCTACACCCATATCTTTCATAGCAAAGTTGTTTGACAAGAATTTCTTTGTGTTTTCTATTTGTTCCAAATCCGTGCCAAAAATGAGCATGTCATCTACATATAAGCAAATTATGACACCTTTTCCATTTTCAAATTTGCTATATATGCACTTATCGGATTCATTTATTTTATAACCATTAGCTAAAACAACATTGTCAAACTTTTGGTGCCATTGTTTTGGTGCTTGTTTAAGTCCATATAAAGATTTAACAAGCTTACATACCTTATGCTCTTGTCTGGAACAAAAATCCTTCCGGTTGTTCCATGTACACTTCCTCTTCCAATTCACCATTTAAAATGCAATTTTAACATCCATTTGGTGAACAACCAAATTATATATGGATGTAAGTGATATTAAGAGTCTAATTGTAGCAATTCTTGCTCTTTGGAGCATAGGTATCAAAGTAATCAATACCTTATTTTTGTGTAAAACCTTTGGCTACCAACCTTGCTTTAAACTTTAAATTCCATCGACCTTCATTTTCTTTTTGAAGATCCATTTACAATCTATATGTTTGGAACCCGGTGGAAGATCAACTAAGATCCAAGTTTGATTTCCATTATTGAATCCATCTCATCATTTATTGCTTCTTTCCAAAAGCGAGTCTTGAGATTTCATTGCCTCTTCAAATGTAATAGGATCGATTCGTATTATAACAATAAGGTATCTTATTATATATACTTTCACCTTTCCTTCTACAAGAAACATCATGAAATCTGGTCCAAAATCTTTGACCTTTTAATCCTCTTACTTCTTCTTAATTCTTGACAAGATTCATCATTATTATCAATTTGTTCCAATGGAATCTCATTCTCATTTGAAGAATGAATCAATTGTTGTGGTGTAATTGTCTTGATATAGAATTAAATCTATTTTCATCAAAATAGCATCTCTTGATTCAATAACAGTATTAATTGAAATTGAATCATTTGGTTCAATTACCATGAACCTATATGCCTTGCTATTATGTGCATATCCTATAAATATGCATTCAATTCCTCTTTCACCTAACTTTTACGTTTAGGTGTTGGAACTTTGACAATATCTCTACAACCCCAAACCTTCAAATAATTAAGGTTTGGTTTCCTTTTCTTCCATTGTTCATAAGGGGTTATTTTAGTTTCCTTATTAGGAACTCTATTCAATATATGACAAGCTGTTAGAACAGCTTCTCCCCAAAAACCTTGTCCAAGACCTGAATATGATAACATTGAATTTACCATTTCAGTTAATACTCTATTTTTCCTTTCAGCTACACCATTTTTTTGTGGTGTATAAGGGGCTGAAACTTGATGGACAATCCCAGTGGATTCAAAATAACTTGGATTATAGTATTCTCCACCTCTATCCGATCTTAGGCACTTGATAAATGATTCACATTGAAGTTCAACTTCTGATTTATAAACTTTAAATTTATCAAGCATTTCATCTTTCGAATGCAATAAATATATATAACAATATTTAGAACAATCATCAATAAAAGTAACAAAATATTTCTTTCCACCTAATGTAGGAGTATTATGCATGTCACATAAATCACTATGTATCAAATCAAGCAATTTTGTTTTTCTTTTAACCTTAGAGAAAGGGTTTCTTGTAATTTTAGTCAACATACATGTATTGCATTTTTCAATATTATTATTAAAAACAGAATTAAATCTAACTTATACATGTCATTCAATTTTCTATAATTCAAATGACCTAATCTATAATGCCATAAACAAAAAGATTCAACCATATAAGGTAAATAGTATTTTCATTTTATTGATAATATTTAGTTTGAACATACTCTCATACATATACCCTTTCCTACAAAAATTCCTCCCTTAGACAAAATAAAATTATCGCCTCAAAAACAAGTTTGAAACCAAACTTATTTAATGACTTCAGACACTAAATTCTTTCTAACTTCTGGTACATAATATACATCATTTAAGGTTAAAACCTTTCCAGAAGTGAATTGCAGTTCAATAGACCCTTTGCCTTTGATTGCTGCGGTGGAAGAATTTCCCATGTACAAGACATTGTCATTTTCACATTGTGTAAACTTTGTGAACATGCTTTTGTCTTTGCACATGTGTTTGGTTGCTCATATCAATCCACCATGTATTATCATCTTGTGCCATATTAATTTCAGATATCATTGCAACGAACTTTTCGTTATTATCAGCCTTAGAAGATGATTTCTTCTTTAAGAATCGACATTCATTCTTGAAATGTCCCGGCTTACCACAATGATAGCATGAGCCCTTTTGTTTCATTTTAAACTTAGGTGCTCTATCAGTCTGTTTGAACTTTCTCTTGAATGGTTTAGTAGTTTGTACTTCCTCCGTAACATGCACTTTGGCATTTTCAGAATTTAGATTCTAATCTTGCTTTCGATATTCTTTTTCAATACGAAGATGATTTGCCAAAGCCTCAAGAGATATTTCCTCTTTCTTATGTTTTAGACTTCTTTTAAAGTCTTTTCAAGATGGAGGAAGTTTGTCTATTATGGAGGATACAACAATCATTTCATCCATTTTCATATCATATTGTTTGAATTGATTCAGCATCTTTTCAATATCACGAAATTGTTCCATAATAGAATGACCATCAATCATTTGATAATTATTGAAACGACTGACAAGAAATTTCTTACTTGTAACATCTTCGGTCATGTATCTTGTCTCCAATTTGTCCCATAATTCTTTAGCGGTGACCTCATTTTGGTAGGTGTCGAACAAACCATCAGATAAACCATTCAATATGTGGCCCATGCACATGTAATCAGCATTGTCCCATTTTGTCTTTCTCGAAAAGAACAGATTCATTTTCGTTTCCTCAGGTCTTGGGGTATCCAAAACATATGCAATCTTCAAAGTTGATAATAAGAAGTGCATCTTTTTCTGCCATCGTCGAAAATTGCCACCATCAAACCGATCAAGTTTAACAAAATTGAAGCCAACTCCTTAGTGTTCCACTTTCGTGAGTTGCGGTAGTCATTATGATTATAACCTTAAAATTGTTAGTACAAAACTCCGGTGAGGAAAATCTCGAACACACGAACGAAAAACTCGAACTGAAGAAGAAATAGGACAAGGCTCCAAGGCGTGTATCAAATCACTATCTTTAAAGTTATATTCGCCCCCACCTATCTTCGGTGTGCAAACAAGTTCCAGGAAAATTAACCTCGAGGATACAATAAAGCCAATGGCTATTTGCATTTTACCTTGACGAGAATAGCCCACTAACACTGAGCAATATATGACAAGAAAACCAATTTCTATAAAGGATTTCTACAGTAATACTTTATAGAACAATCTAACAATATTAGATAATGAAGGAAGAGAGAAAGAATATTAGAATTTTTGTTGGTATATCTCCAAATGAAATCGATTCTTATTTATAGAATTTTCATGTCTCTTCATAGAGACATCTTTAATCAATAGGTATTTTACCGAATAATAATATTTTTTAAAATAAAACATTATTATTCATTTAATTATAACTATTCAAATAATATTATTTAAATAGTTATAATTCTTTTCAAAAATTAAAAGATATAATCTTTTAATTAATTATACCCATTCATTTATAGTTATTAAAAAACTATAAATATTTGAAAATGTTTCAACAAATTACACCACTTAACAAACCCTGAATTTCTAAGTCTAATGGATCAAGCTCGGGAAGAATATGGATTCCAGCAGAAAGGGGCTCTTTCTCTCCCTTGTCGACCTCATGAACTGCAGGAGATTCTACAACACAGCAAAGGAAGCAACAATGCTTGCACTGAAAGTTGGGGATACATGTAAAGCTAACATACTAGAAAGCTAGCTAGTAGGAAAACAAATAAAAAGATTTCTGTTAACTTTTTCGAGTTCTTGTACGAATCAACATGTCTTCATTTGTATATTTAACTAATACTATCCCCTTAACGTTTTTGAAAAGTTGGTAATTACTTGCTTAGTGTATCACATGAAGCCCTCAGTCCTTTGCCTTACCTTCAACCAGAATTTGTGTTTTTTTATTAAAGAATGAGCAAAAGAGTTTTAATGACAGTATATTCATTTTCGACCGATTTTACGATCCCAAGCCGAGGATGATGGAGAAATTCCATCAATTATGTTAAGAAATTCCACTTCATTCCAGCTGTAACCTCAGCTACTTGAATACTACAATAAATGAACTTGAGGAAATGCAGAAAAATGGTGCTTGTGAGAAATCTTAAAGTATGCATAGTAGTGAAAGGAAACACATGATTAGATTGCCTTCAAAATAGTTGGGAAAAATCATTTGGCAGTGAAAAGAAGCCAGCTGCAGTTTTCAATGCTTGCTTGCTATTTTCTAGACTGAAATATTGTAAGGTTACTGAGTTTTGCAGAAAACCTTGGAATATCATTAAGAAAAGACCATGGATGCTCAGCCATTGTCATTTCAAAGCTATAAACCAGACGCTACTGTTATACGGTCCCATGAACTCGTTAATTTCATCTATCTGTTTCTCCACCGTCAGACAAAACAACCGTACACAGTAGTACAACACGGTAAAAGTTTCCACTTATATGTATTATTTGTGAAATGCAATTATTGGATTCTCTTGACTTCGTTCAAATCTTGACTATCGTTGGAAAACAGATCCACTCGTTTGTCGGTTCCAACAAAATGTCCAAGTATATATCATCATTTACTTTGAAAATTGCAAATATCAAGGAAAGGTAAAATCACTTGGTTTACAAATATGGGTAACTTTTGCTTTTCTCAGCAACAACATTATGAAGACAAAATCAATTGTTAATGACAGACAACTTGATGTTTAAACAGATCATTAAGGAAGAATAAATACATACTTAGTGGCACCATGATTTCTGCTCTGCTGCCTCTCCCATGCCTGTATCTTGAGTCACTTTAATGCTTGGGACCAACTCTTATGACTTTGATTGCAATGATAGTCTAATGGTAGCTATTGGAATCACCCATGGAAATCTTAATGCGCTCAAATTTACGGTCGTCCTTTTAAGTTTGTTGAAGTCAATAGAAAATAGATAACAGCCACCGGCTGACACCCATTTGATTGTTTTAAATTTAAATGGAATATTTAAACTGGTTTTCTTATATATAGTTTTTGTGGTAATGAGATTTGTTAAAACGGATTGTAATAAATCTTCAATCGTTTATGTAATAAAAATATTGTAGGTTGGTGCGTCATAGATTCCTGCCTGCATTTAGAAAAGAGACTTAAAGAGGCATGATCTACTATAGGCAAGGTGGCATTCTATTCTTTTCGTTACCGAACAGCTAAAAAGAAACCCTTTAACCGACAATTAGTAATGGGGGTTAGAACAAAAGCTATTTTCTTTTGGTTTAGAACAACCCTTTTTGTACTTATGTCTGCATAAAAATGACAAACATGAGTTTGAACTTTATCCAATTCAATTTAATTATAAAAAGAAATTAATTCAAAGTCTCAAAACTCATATTTAAAAAGGTGAAATTCAATTAAAAAAAATACAAATGACTTGAATGTAAATCTACTATCAACCATATATGAAATATCTGACCGAACCCAAATTCATCTCACCTGTAATGTGCTCAAATGACAGGTGTAAGTCAGCTTCATTCATTCGCATGTTTTTGAAAGGACGGACGACTTTCCCTTTAGATTTTACGGTGAAATAGCAGGATTCGATTTCGATTTTGACATAACCTACGGCATGGTAAACAGAGCTCAACCAGTACAGCGAGGCAGAGACACTGTGGCAGACATCAAAACAATTGCATAGATGAATTGTATACCGCGTTTCTAAAGAGCCCACCGGTCTACGAGAAAGCATGGAAATTAAATATATGGAGTATCGAAGATGGCATTAAATGATAAGTTTGGCTCCAACCATATGAAAATGGCCCCCATAATGTCTCCCAGAAATTTCACATTGGCTTCCATTTCCTTCAACTCCCCAGTATAAATGCCTCTCTAAGGATCCACCTATCAATCACAAAACCAAACACTGAAGTATTTCGAAGAGTTATCCAGAGTGCCTGAAAATGCAGCAGAACTGGGAACAACGTCATACAGGGCTTGTTATAGTTAGGCTTTTGATGAAAAAGCTAAAGAGTTTTCTCTCAGAGTTAATGTCAAGGGGCCGCGATGGAAATAACATTGAGTTTGATGAGGATGTTGAAGAAACAAAGATACCAAACGATGTGAAGGAAGGACATTTTGCAGTAATTGCAGTCAAAGGTGGAAAATCAAAGAGGTTTATCTTGGAGCTGAGTTATCTGAGGAATCCAGCGTTTTTAAGGCTATTAGAGCAAGCTAAAGAGGAATATGGATTCCAACAAATGGGAGCTCTAACTGTCCCTTGTCAACCTGAAGAGTTACAGAAGATCTTAGAAGACAAAATAAAGAAAACTACTAGTCTCTAGGTGTAGTTCCATTATATTGTTTTCTGACAGGATGATTAAGCTAATGTTATTCCTTTTTTCCCCTATTAGTTCAATGCTCTGCATGTAAAATTCCATACTGCTTACGACTTCTGCAGAAACAGAAGCATACACCAGAGTGTCGATGTATGTATGTATGCATGCATGCATGTATCTGCACAATGTCATTCTTATGAGATACAAATATTCCGAGGAAGATTCTTAGATCAGCAGTTGATGTCTTTTTTGCTTTTCTTAGTAAATACTGCTTCAAAATGCAGATATAATAAATACAATAGGTGACCGGGAAATGCGCCGTCCCCTATCCCTGTTTTCTTAAAGTGTCTGCAATTCATCCTTTGAGATTGTTAAATATACATCCAAGAAGTTTAAGGATACTTAAATGAGGACAATACATCATGAGTTTCTAACATGGATTATTTATTGTTTTCTAAATCTCTAATGCTACTCAAATCTGCAGTATTGTTTCATTTCTTCAATTCAAATTGACAAACATTATATGAGTAGTAGATCATCCGAAGAATAAGTAAAAAAAATCATTTACAACTTGGTTTCTACTAGTACATAATATCAACCTATACAAAGAGCTGCAGATGATCTATTTATCAAACGGGATGAAAACGAAAACAGAAGGAATTGATCATGCTTGTAATACTAATATAGTGCTATTTTACTTCGGAACAATTATTTGGCCCCACAGGTTCTCTTAAGCAATTGGATATTGCCATGACGGCAGCTTCAATAGATGCATCTTCCCCCTGTTTCAGCCAAAATAACTCGAAATTACTTTTCAGGGAAAAAATCATGCATAAACTGAACATTTTCATACACAAACTGTGATTTATACATGGATGATAGAACAAGTTTACCTTTTCTTTCCAGTAAAACATATTTCCATATTTCCCTGCCAAACGGCTCCAAAAGCTCCGGGAATGTCTAAGTCAACAGAATCCCCAACATTGAAATTTAATATATTGCCTGGTCCGAAATCCATCCATAATTAGAAAATTTCCATCCATCATATTAGAGTTTAAAGACAATGCCGTAGTCAAATTCTTTACCAAAGGTGGGATCAGCAACAAAAACTATAGTTCGATCATCTACTTGCCAAAAGTCTTTGATTGCCAACCCTGTAGCAATTTGAGAAGTTTTAAGTAATTTTGAACTTTGCAAACAGCTTCAAAGAGTTAAATCAAATAGAATAAACATAAGTTTTAAAGAGAAAATCTAATTATAAGAAAACACACACACAGTGAGATCAATGACACATAAACTATATATTACTCATACCTGGTGTGTCAGGGTAATTTTGTGCTAATACTCTCAACTTAAAGCCAGTATCCTTTTCGATATCACTGATCTCCTGAATGAGTCTTTTCTCCTGAGGTTTAACAGTCTGGTGTTAGTATTAATCTTCCGTTTGTAAAAGGCGGTAGCATTATTTATCTATTAATTATATTTGCTTCTTCCAACAAGAGTTTGGCTTACTATCCAGAAGACAAGATGAAATGAATGTTTTTGTTCCTCGAGCTTTCTTGAAAATAGCAATTGTAGTTATAACTCGATGGCTTTTTCCTCAATAAGAGCACAGAGGATAAACAATAAATTTCAAAAAAGTGGAAAGCATGCTCAAAAAGTTTTTTTTCCCCATTTTTACGGTACCTTAGCAAACATAAGTATGAGAGAGCTAAAGCTAGACAGAATGAGGATCAAAAGTACGGATCTAAGCATGCAATTTGATATAGTTATTGGTCAATTAACATGTAAGGGCCTTATGTACTCAATCACTATGAAATATGTCATGTAAAAACTAAAGTAGTTCATCTTGCTAAACAAGCAAGTTATAGGAAGAAATCATTAAAAAAAACACATTTAATGTTGGAACATTTTCAAAATAATGTCACATGAAAGACATTTTCAAAAAAACGTATGTGGTTGTCGAATGTTACAAGTCTTTAACAAGACATATTTAAAAAATTCATGTCTATACAAACATATATCTATTTGGACAGTTATGTCTATATGAAGAGACATCTATTTGGCCAGTTATGTCTATATGAAAGACATCTATGCGGACAGCAATGTTTATAAAGTACATATATTTGCTTATAAATAGAACTCTTACGTTTGGAAGACACAAAGAGCTCAACCAAGATTGAATAACTATTCCATAAATGGAACAAAACCAAGGAAGCCCTTTAAGTTTTGTATCACCAAATCAGATAACTCTAATTTTACGCTGATGAATGCTAAGTGGATGGATTTCATCAATGAAAAACATAGTGAATCACTGAATTCCATTGCACTAAGGTTTATAAAAGTAACAATGTCACATTGTTATATGCCTTGAAGACTTGAAGAGTTTAATAGTTTCTCATTAGTTTCAGCGTTTACCAATATTCCATATCCAAACATTTTGTCCCAATAAAAGTAAAAAATAATTGAAAGAAACCAAACCTGGCCATCAGAGAGAAAGCCTGCTACATCAATCACTGGAGTGAACTCTCTAGGAAGCAATTCCGGCTTGTTAACCCCGACTTTTGCCTCCGCGAACCCAACCCCTAAAATGTTGGCCTCATAAGCCCCATTTTGCTTGACAAAAATAATAAGCCAAAACATCACAGCATTGGGAACTTGTATAATGTAATGATGTGACTAACTCTAAAGTAAACAAAGTGGTGCTCAAGAGCGTAAGCAATATTACTAAGAAAGCAGCCTAACCAGCATTCATTACAGGTTAATTAGACTTGCCTGTTGCAGATAATGTAAGAGCAAGAGCACCAGAGAAGACCCAGTTCAAGGACTCGACTCTAAAATCTGGGACCCATTTTCTGAAAGTGATTGGCAGAGGGAGACGAGAAGAAGCTCTGATGGGCACTGATAAAGTAGGAAATGAGGTTGTTCTGAAACAAGGAGATGAATATTGAATAAACGCCATTGCCTGTTTTCAAGGGGGGGGGGGTTCGTTTTCCCTTTGGCTTCTGTTCCTAGATAGGATTTAACTTCATTTAAAATTTCTTGGCAAAGAACGTCTCCAAGTGGTCGATTACGTGTCAAGCTTATAAAGTAAACTCTGTGACATGGGAGTGTTCCTTAATTTTTACTCAATTTGAGATTAATCATTGAATTCTAGAGCTAAAAATCGAAGCAGCAGTGGAATCAATTAATTGTTTTCGTTTAATTCATTCCTTTAGGAATCTAATAATAGTTAAATAATTGAATAAAATTATAAATTTATTCCACCATTAATTTTTTATTAATTTTGATTATTTTGAATAAAAGTCCGTTCAATCTTTTTATTCAAATTAATATTCTAATCAAATTTCAATTCAATCAATTTAATCAATAAATTCAATCTTACTTATTTGTGAACATGAAAGAATCGAGTTAAACTCTCATAACTTCAACCTTATATTCTTCCTGCTACCAGTTTGATTACTCATTTATAACGTAACAAGATTATCCCATTGCAGGCTCAAAATTTTCCACCCAGATGTTTGTATCATTCCCTATTTTTATTTCATTGACAACTTTCGAAGGACCGGTTGCGACAGTTAATTGAAAGGGTTAATCCATTTTTTTTCCACAATCATTTCCACATGAGGATCTAATTTTTTTTGTTCTAACTTGGTAAAATAATTTCCTAAACTTGATAACCCTTCTCATATTAAGACTTAAATTCATTTTCAAACTTTTTTCTAACTTGAACACAATAAAAAAAAGGTTAAAATTCCAATATAAAAATAATTACCAAATGTAAAGATTAACTTGAAATAAAAAATTATTTAAATCTCAATAGAGATTAAGGCTCCAATCTGTTTACCTGTAAAAGTTTTTCCATAAAAGTTTTGATTGTAAAATATTTTACAAAGCACGGGAAAAGGAAGTGTTTTTTTTTTTTGAAAATGTCTTACCGTTTCTAAAACGGTAAGACATTTTCCAAAGATCTTCCTCTTCACATCCCAGCATCAGAACTTGAAACTCTTTCTCCTTCTCCTTCCCCTTCCCTTCATTGCGTCCTCAAACTCATCTCTGTATCAAAAACAACTAGCAGTAGTTTAGTTGACTAAAAGAAAAAAGCCCTATCCATTTCTAGTCTTCATTGCCGCCTTTTTAATTTTCACTACGATTCTTTTTCTTTAATTACTCTGCCGCTGGCGCTCAACGTCAATTACTCGACTGCTAGTGATTTGGTTATTTTTCCAAAAGGCGGTTTAAGGCATTAGGTTTTGCGGAGAATGGGAGGAAGTTGGAGTTACTCAGCGAATCCTAGCGATTACAAGCTTCTAGAACAGGTTGGTTATGGCGCCAGTGCTAGTGTTTATAGAGCGATCTTCCTTCCTACTAACGACATCGTAGCTGTGAAATGCTTGGATCTCGATCGTTGCAACAGTAATCTGGTCCGTGTTTTTTTTTTTTCGAATTTTTCTTTTATTAGTTTAACTCTCTCTAGTCAAATAAATGGGCGTACTTGATTTGATTTTAGTTAGCTTTGGATAGAGATCTCATTTGATTGAATTTGATTTGATTGTGGATTTCAGTGATTGTTTTTGGTCGAGTTGAACGGAATTCTGATATTCTTACTTTTTATTATTGAAGCTCGTTTCTTTTAGTTTGGACTTGCTTGTGGTGGGTTTTTGTCATGTTAAAATGTTCTCTAAATAAGGGACATAGTACTACACTAGAAACCTTCCTTTTCCTTTCCCTAGTTTCCTCTCAATCCAGGCCAGGCCTTAGATCCAGTTCATGTGTACCAAACATCTTGTATGCTTGCTTGTTTCATTGCTATTGATCATTTTATGGGAATTTTCTACTTTTGGTAGTAATACAATCACTCAAGTATGTGTACCAAAAATCATTTTTGGCTATTGGGATCTTTTGTGATATTGCTTAGAGGTTTTAATAATTGGTAGTATCATTAGTGGTATATTTAAATCCATATTTTCTGCTATTTATGTGATCTATTGGCTCTTAACAGGCTTTCTCAATGCTGTTTTGCAGGATGATATCCGCCGGGAAGCTCAAACAATGAGTTTGATTGATCACTCAAATCTTATTCGGGCATATTGTTCTTTTGTGGTTGACCATAATCTTTGGGTAGTCATGCCTTTCATGTCAGAGGGTTCCTGTTTGCACTTCATGAAGTCAGCATATCCAGATGGTTTCGAAGAGCCTGCTATTGGTTCTGTTCTGAAAGAAACTCTTAAAGCTCTGGATTATCTTCATCGACGAGGACATATTCATAGGGAAGTTAAGGTCAGTGCCTCACAGAAGTTGGCATTATGTTATCTGATTGAATTCACCATTATTTTATTTAATAAGTTTTATTTAATTGGCATTACATGTAAACATACTGCTTGATAACAATGGCACAGTAAAGCTTGCTGACTTTGGTGTTTCAACTTGCATGTTTGATGCAGGAGATAGACAACGTTCTAGAAATACCTTTGTTGGGACTCCTTGCTGGTGAGCTATTTTTGTCAAATCTGTCCAACTATTACCCTTCTCTTCAGCTCCTTATGTACTCTGATGCCATTGATAGAATTATTTTTTCTTTGAATTTCCACAGTCTGATATTCCTATTTATCCTTTCTTTTCAGGATGGCGCCAGAGGTCTTGCAGCCTGGAAGTGGATATAACTCCAAGTGAGTGTTCAGTCTTCACTTAAAGTTAAGGTCTTAGAATTTCACTTAAATCCATTGTCCCCTTACAATGTTGTATAAGCACGACATCTTAGTGTACACAATTATTTTCTGCTTCAGTGTGGCAAGGGGTGGTCATGACTCATGAGTTTGAACCTACAAGAACTCATGATTTTGGTCTTAGCGACATTTGTTCTGAAACACAAAACTTCACTTTATCCACACATCTGGGCTTTCTATGAAAGCACTTACGTGCCTCAAAGTTACCACTTTTGCATAATCAGGAAATGGTTGAAAGGTTAATCCTGTTTTTTGCTTTTAGAATGATTGAATGTATGGAAAGAATAACATGAATGGGATTTCTGGTCTCTTATGTTGTTGCCTAGGTATGGAGTGTATTGATGTGAAAAAAATATCATGTTGCAGTGCGTAGACAGATTGAAGCATTTATTTGCTTCAGTGCTGCAATGATGTGATAATGATTTGTACAAGCAATCAAGAGGTCTTGTTGATCCTGAACTTCTTGCAAGAGAGACTGTTTGTATGTTATCATTTTTTCTTTTCTTTTTAATATTTTTCTATATTGCTTATGTGATAAATTCAATGCTTTTGCTTGATTTAACATTTGTTCAGTGTTTGCCTGTGTTTACTAGGAAACTGCAACCACTGAAAGATTGAAAGTTCGTATCGATGCAGTACAAAAGCTTTGAATTGCCATTAATGGAGGGTTCAGTGAGAGGTGAAGCCTGTATTTCCCAAATAAAACAAACTTCTGCCTATGGTTTGTAGTTAGTAATCTCCCAATTCATGTATTAATGTGGTGTATGTATTTATTCTAATGTTATTGTATCATGTTTTGTATCGTGTTCGAAATAATCAAATCCAAGTTTCTACTTAGCTTGAAATAATCAAATCTAAGTTTCTACTTAGCTTTACTTTGGCAAATAAGGTTTTACCTATTGTTTGATAAGTATACATTTCTATTGTTCTTATATTGTTTTCTCATAATAATATAATCTCATTTATATGGGTGAATTCTGTATTAAGTTGGATGAAGGCACAAATATTTACTCAAGTAATAAAAATAAATTTGATTTCTATTTTTAACTTTAATTTGATTTATTTATTTCATTGCAATATATGTAAAAATAATTTAAAATATAAATTTATTAATATATGTAAAATAGCTTTTTCAAAAATATTTTAAAAATATGTTAAACAATAAAAAATTTTTACACAAATTCATTCAAACACAAGAAAAGTAAATTATTTTTTAGAAATTATTTTTCAAAAAATATTTTACTGAGCCTAACTTAAAAAAACCCCCCCCAAAAATTGTACATTTAACCCAGATTGAAACAGATATCAAGCCAAATGCAAATGATCCCGTAACTAGCTCAACCTGATATGTTGAAGCCGTAATTTGCTTAAAACCCGGGAAGGCACAGGTTGTATTATCACCCAAACTTGCCTTAGCATTTGAAAACAAGTCAATGGCAGCACAATCACTGACTAATGTTATCCAGGGATGTGCACAGATCTTTTCAACTTACAACCTAGAATTCAACAACAATCTTCCCATCCTGTTTCCAATAGCATTGATGACTAGCAGATTTGCAGTACATTTCACTCAAAAGCATCATAAGAACCATGACAAAAATTGACAAAAGATCCTGTTATTACTTGAACCATATAACATTCACCATAATACGCTAGGGTAGAGTTAAAACAGCATAATGAGTCGGGAAGAAGGGACAAAGCAATAAAGATAAATTTTTAGGCAGGTAAAGTCCTCTTTGTCTGAACTACTTATCAAAGAGCATGCCTACATGAAAGAAACACTATGGGAAGTAGACAGGCCAGTTGAAATAATACGAGTCCCTGTGATCCTTGTCCATGTACTCATTCCACTGAAAAGAACATAAGAGAAGGGTTTGTGAGAATGCTTTATGTCAACTTCGTATAAGGCATCTAGGACTTTGCATAGTTCTTTTTAAGAAAGTTTGTCAGCAAAAGATAACAGACAACGAACCTTAAATTTGTATGGTTGGTTCTTAGCCTTTGCTTTCTTCCAATGGTAATGTTCAAATATCATTGCTTTGTCATGCCAACTACAAATTGACATACTCCAAATTAATAAATAAAAGCAACTCTGGAACATGCGATATCGAGGATGAAGAGGAACGTATAAATGAATGCTAGATTAGTATAATGCAGAATCTGCCACCTATGAAGAGCCTGTTTTCCAAATATGCAATGATTTCACTGAAGAAATACAATGCTGAGAGGCATACAGGTTGCTGTAGATAGATTAAAACATCAAATATTCATATTGGCTAAGACTAACAAGAATGTAAGCAAATTCTTAGCAAAAACTGAATCATTTGCATCCATATAAGGATACTTGATGAAATGGGTACGGACTCTGGTAAGCTACATCATTAACAAATCAAAATGTATCTAGCATATGCCCTGAAGCAGACCAAAGTTACTGAGACAAAATCCAGGAATATTACAGAGAAAAGTATAAGAAGCAACGAAGTAGACAAATTCCAGCATTATGAAATGGAATTCTTGCAAAAACTGTCAATAAGCCAAACTTGTCTAACTCAATCTGGAGAGAAGAATGGCTATGAATTCCAAAAGGAACAGAAATATGCACAAAGGCAACTTGCTCAAAAAAGATGCTACCAACAAAGCAATAGAAATCTTCCACAACTGGAAGTTGTTCATTTGAAACCTGCTTAAAAAGGGGATTGAGACTTCTAAAAGGAAGAAATGCTACAATCCAACCCCATTGCACCATTGCTATCCCAATCAAACCACACCATAAGATAAATGGAAACAATGAATTACCCTGCCTTGTACTGTCCATAGATACATAATACACTCAATATATCAACTTCATTATATGGAATTTAACAAGGAAAAAATAGGAGAAAGATGAAACAAAACTAGGAGAGGAAATATATATTGACAGTACAACCTAATTCACATAAACCCTACATGTAACGCATGAGGCAATTAAACACAGAAGTCACATAAACCCTAATTCACATGAACCTTATATATATATATAACTGGGAGAAAAGATGAAACAGAAGAATTTAAGGAGAGAAGTGGGTTGAACCAAAATTACTTGAATTGATTTGTGAGCTGCCACATGTAAGGGTTGAACCAAGTGAGTACAGAGAAAGCAGCCGACCCTATCCATATATTCACGAACCGGTCCGGGCCCGCATGGGGCACCCCCGGGTCACCTCTATATGCATTCCCAAAGTACTTCTCCATTTCCGAAGCTTCACTCTTTTCTTCTCCTCTCTCACAACCACAAGCCAAGCTCTTATCTTTGCCAGGTTTAATGAAAAACTATTCTTATAGTAAGACGATATAGTTTTGGGCTAGCCTTATAGGCCCAAAAACAAAGCGAGAATAATGTTAATACTCGTTTACCTGAGAAGTCTAAATAATAAACCCAAAACACCCTTTCACTGCATCCACCCCTCTCACTCTCACCGCTCTCGAATTTCGATTTTGCTTGATCCGCACCTTTTTAGGGTCTTAGAAGGATTTTTTTTTTTTCAGTTTCGTAAATTTTCCCTCCATTTTCTTTGACCCTTTATTGGAAGCTCTTAATACCTCTAGGAAAGTTAAAAGTATTTCTCAGGGTTTTGTTTCGGGTTGGGTGTGCTTTAAAATTAGGCTCTGCTTCTTTATTTCAGCTGAAGTTGTTCATCATTACAGATTTTATTTTTTTTGAATTTCTTGGATGACTGGTAAGCTTCCAAATCTTTTTTATCCTCAGTTTTGATTTTTTAGACGTAAAAGCTTAGACTTTATCTAGGGTTTCTTCGGATCAGCTGTAATTTTTTTGGTTATATTTGTTTTGGGGAATATATAGGGAAAAAAAAGATTCTGGGTCTGTTTTTCTTCGGATTTTTTTTTCATAGATCAGACTTCTCCAATTAACAAGATAAGAGGGTGACGGCGAGTATTTATGAGCAATTAGGTGGGGATTAATGGGATGAAAGAAAATATAATATGAGAATTTTGAGGAAAAAAAGTGTAAAATTTGATATGAGGTTTTGAACATGAGCCATGGAGATGTGAAAAGTACAAGAGACACAATAAAGAGTGAAAACCAGCAGAGGTTGTCGCTGGGAAGACTGAAAGCTGATGAATTTGGAAGAGCGGTTTCAAAGATTGCGGTGGCACAGATATGCGAGAGTGTAGGTTTTCAGGGATTTAAAGAGTCTGCTTTGGAGGCTTTTACTGATATCTTAGTTTGTTACCTTTGTGACTTAGGAAGAAATGCAAGTTTTCATGCTAATTTAGCTGGTAGGACGGAATGCAATCTGTTTGATATAACTCGGGCTTTAGAAGAGTTGGAAGCTTCACATGGATTTCCGAGTGCTTCCGATATTGGGCATTGTCTTGTAGGCTCTGGCACAGTTAGGGAAATAATTCGGTTTGTGGATTCGGAAGAGGAAACCCCATTTGCTCAGCCAGTGCTGAAGTTTCCAATTGTTAGAAATAGGAAGTTGATTCCAAGTTTTGAGCATATGAATGAAAAGCCTCCGGGCAAGCATATCCCAACTTGGTTGCCAGCTTTCCCTGATCCACACACTTATATTCATACACCCATGTGGAATGAGAGGGCATCGGATCCTTGTGCTGATAAGATTGAGCAAGCAAGGCAGCGGCGAAAGGCCGAGAAGGCTTTGCTGCAGTTGCAACAGAGGCTGGTATGTAATGGTTCTTCTGGAACTTCAGCTTCCTTGGCCACGGATGCCGAAAAGGAAAAAGTACAGGGGGTTGAAAGTAATCCTTTTCTTGCTGCCCCACTGCAACCAGGAGAGAAAGATGTTTCGCTGGTTGTTTCCCCGGCTAAGCTTACTGATGAAGCAAGCAAGGGTGATCATGTTTCCATGCTAGAGGCGTTTGCTCCTGCCATTGAAGCAATGAAAGGGGGGCCATCAGATGGTGAAAAACTGCACCTTCCCGAAAAGAGGGCTGCTGTTCATTTCAAGTTTAGAACCGGCAAGAAAATCTTGGGTGAGCCGCTAGATTTGAGCTTGCAGAAGAAAGGTGAGAGGGGGCAACAGCTTTTTTACTTAATGAGGAGAGGGACGATAAGAAAAGGAGAGCTGAGTTTATTCTCAGACAAACCACGGAATTCCCGATGGAACTTAATCAGTCTTAAAAGTATTTTAGGTTTTACTTATTGAAATCTCATAAATATTGAAAAATGTCACATTCATGATAATCTATCAAATTCATGGATGATTTATTAGATGTTCAATTTGAAAATTTTGAAATATTTTAAATTCAACCTCATTACAATATTTTCTTTCTTTTTTTGTTTCACCAATAAATTTAATTTAATAAATTTAAGAAAATAATTTTAGTTGTGCTAACAATAGAATTTGGATTTTAAATCTAATAAGTACAGGGATTAAATTCTTAAAAAATAATTATAAATGTCAAATATATGAAGAGTACAAAAGTTAATTTAACAATATATATAGTCAATTTGGAGTTTGCTCTTTAGCATGCATTCCATGTATCTAATGTGCTGTTATGGTGAAATATACAATGTAACTAAACAGGTCACGAAAGCATGGTATATTTATTTTGAACTAATACTAGTGTACCGCACTGCGCGATGCAGGTACTATGGCGGGCGACCATCATGTCACCAGCAGGCACCTTGTCTTGCCTGAGTGAACTTCAAAAAGTCCACCATTCCAATTGAAGAACAACTAATATATTGGTTCATCTGTAACAGTTAAAGGAAAAAAAAAACTCAATATTCTATTCCCATACATACTGAAAAGTTAACATTTATCGATCTGTAACAATTAGACGCAGATTCAGTTGCAAATAGTAAGCAGATGAAAAAGAAAATGCATACCATCATGGGTATCTTCTATGTTATAATCATCTTCATCATCATCGAAATGTTCATTCTGCAAAGTTGTAAACATTATTAGGAACACAATTTGAAACAAAATTCCAAATAGATTATACATTTATGGTGGGTTCTTTAAAGGGCTCCTTTAAACTCACTTGTAAACGAAAGGGAATAACAGATGCTGGCATCATGTGAATTAATACTAAGCAACATTTGGATTCAAAAGTGTTTAGCATCTCAAGCTTTAGGCTAACCTCATTATAATCTCCATCATCGCTGTATGATTCGTCAGACTGTGCTCCCTGTTCTTCATCTGAATTTTCTTCTTCTCCATCACCTTTCTCCTTTCCTTCTTTGTCTCCATCCTGGCAAGTAAACAATGAGTCTATCAGGGTCAACAAGCATCCATTATGAGAGATTGGAAAAAGAACACCAACAAAGCAGAGATTTTATCAAGTTCCAACAGGTTTTCCCTTTCTTTTTTTTTAAATAAGCTGTTAATTCAAGTCCAAAGTATACGCTTAATGAGCTATGGTAGGAAAATTTACCTTTTCAAATTTCTCAAACACATCCAATTTCTCCAGGCCTGTTCACAAAGAGGGAACATGTAAACCAGAATAGGTTATTTAAACTGTTAAACTGAGATTTGAAAGATGTTGATACTCTTCTTAAGCCATTAAGTAGAAAACATCATTATGACAGGGAAGGTTGGAACAAAGGCTAGGTTGCTCAATTCGGACTCGGAGGTTTTAAGTTCAAGTTGGAGAAAAACAACATACTTCTATTTTTGCTTTGAAAGAATGATAACCTAAACGATAGTGACAAGTTGCACATGTTGGAATTCGAACACCAAACTTGTTGGATGCCATCTTCTAAGGATGATGATAAATCGATTGTGTTAAGCTTTGGGTCCAAAACAATTAAGTTTTCCTACTTGAAAACAATCATTCCGTCACACAGGTCCAGCTACTCTGAGATCATTTCAAACAAATCAAATAGTCCAAAATCATCACAGGAGTGTAGTGAAGTATGATTGCTGAGCCCATTAAATCTGTTACTTTGACTCTTCATTTTTTTCTAAAGTGCCCGTATCCAACATGAGTATGAAGATATGATGCTCCAAAGACCTATACATGAAAATCTTGGAAAGAATTGAACCTATGTGTCTAACAGATACCCTAATCTGACGCCTACACCCCAGTCCGAGTAACATAGCATTAAACCACCTCTCTATAGTAGCATGATAAGCAGCTAGCTTAATGACTATAGAAGCACTTTCTAGACTGGTAATGCCCGTATATCATATACATGTAGAAGGTTGAGAGTTTCTTCATGGTACACAGTCAAAAAATTATGTTGATTAAAGGAATCCATTCACTGTCTATTACTCCAAGCAATAAATATATAATATGAAATACAGGAAAACAATGAAGAATAAAGACATGCTTCTGTTTCAAACCTGAGTCTAGATTCCATCGCATTCTTTTGGCACTTCGCTGCGCTCTCTTTGAATCTGAAATTCCAATATTCGATTGTAACCGAACCAGCAAAGGAAAAGATGAAAGCTCTCAAGTACAATATATATAAATATATAATTACAATCAGGTAAATATTTCTGTAAGTTGTTTCAGTTGCAAACCTCCAATCAATTCTTTAGGAAAATTATGAGATTGGAGTTGTAGAACCTGGTTAAGGCTATCGCGTTTTGAGGTGTTCTTTGGCTTCCCCCAGTCAGAAAATCTTTCAATATCCATACTCTGGCTTTCTAACATAACATTTAGGGAAATATCAAAACAGGTATAATATAACCAGCATAACATATGAATTTGCAAGAAGAATATTGGCATGCAGCTGGAAAATGGGAAAAGTTAACAACAATAAGTATAAGATTGCATCCAAGAAAATTGGCTGACACACTTGTAGACATGGAGCATGCAATTTAATGACAAAAAAAGAAATTCCAACGAGTTTATACCATACCATACCATACCATAGAATTCAACTGCTACAAATGCTTAGTTTGAAAGTTTTGCTTTATGCACTTGAGCATTAACTTTCACACGACTGAAGGAAAAAACTTGTTTGTTTCTCAAGAAAACCCTTTATAAGTAGTCTTCTCACATTTTCAAAGATTATTGATTTGAAGAAGCAAATAAGGTTAAAATATTATTGATTAGGCGCAACAAGATCATTCACTTGAAGCAAAATATATGATGCATTTACAACAATGAAATGCGTTAACCAATTCAAACTAAAAAAAAAAGGCTACAATTTGAAACACTCACTCTTTGAAATATGTTCTTCAAGATAGTAAGGAGAGGCTTTCCAATAGTTTAGCAACCTTGAATTCCAAACGACTAAGGTTTTCTCTTCAGGCACAGCTTTTACATCAGGTAGTTCAATATCCTGCAAATCCCCCAAAATAAGGCAACATAATCTTCAACCATTGTGAATAGTTTACAACAGAACCCATGCCTGGAAAACAAGTAGTTGAACATCACTTACAGGGAAAAGCACAAAGGGTTCTGGCGGTACGTACCCACCAAAGCCACGCCCACCAAATCCCCTTCCCCGCCCTCGTCCTCGTCCCCTAAAAGACATATCTATCCACTACACACCCAAAATTTGTAGTAATCAGTTCAGACTGAAACATGTATCAGAGATTCAAAGGAAAGATGGCATGACTGAGTCTGCGACGGCTGACGGTTTGTTGTTGATGTGAGGGAGCCGCTTGAGGGGAGGAGGCAGTTCCAAGTTGATTTTAAAAGACGATCGCTTATAAGAAGCCCATCACACAGTTCTGGGCTTCAGAACTGTACAAATAACGATGATGGACTCAAAACATTTTCTTTTGGTTTAAATCTGTCAAAACTCCTTATACGCTTTTAGAATTTAAAATATAGTCCTTATACTTTAATTTTGTGACATTGAGTCCTCTGAATTTATTTATTTAAAATTTTTTGTCCAATTTTACTATTATTAAAAGGTTTAATCCACAAATTGGTTCTTAAATTATACCCTTTTTCCTAAGTTGACACCTCCGTTAATCCAACTATTAGTCAAACCATTAAATCTATTTTAAAATAGTTTAACTTACAAATCAGTACCTAAATTATATCATTTTTCTAAGTTGGTACCTAAACTTATTTTTTATCATAAATGGTATCTAAATTATTTTTTATCATTCATTTTACACTGTTATATCAATTAAAAAATTCAGCAAATCATAAACCACAGCGTCATATAACTAACAAAATAAACTTTTGGGTAACGTGGATCCTTGATTTTCCATCCACGCTTCATCTTGCTTTACAAAGATTACTAGAGCACCCTTTTTGACTGGAACCATATTCCTGTTCTTCTACATTTAGTAACTTTATAAATGGTGGGTATCCTAGATATCTGAGTGCAATAAAGAACTTTAGCTCACCCATTCTCGAGCACAACTGAGAAATTCTCCTTTTCTAAAGGGTCCTGAATTTTCAACACTTTGTATTGCTTATACCATTTTTGGTTTGCAACATAAAATCGGAGAGGAAACTGCTCTTCAGTTTCTTCATTGCACACTCTTATATGCATTCTGCTATTCTTTGTACTCTTGTCAATTGAGCTTGTCTGCCTCTCCCTTAAAATGTGAACCCTAGGATTGCATTGATTATTTATTTATACGGAAGTACACATCATTTTAGTTAAATTTGCAGAGTTTCAGTTTCAAGCATTATTGCATTCACATGTGAACAACATATCTTCCGAGTTCAGAATGTATTTTGCAACTCTTGCTCAAGAATTTCGCATGGAGTTGGTGGTCAACTTGATACTCCTCGACCAACAGATCAATCCGAAACTCTATTATTGCACCAGATGATGATACGTTTTGCACTTTTGCAGAGCTTTGTCTTTGACAAGTCTACCAATTGATGCCGGTGCTGCCACGTCTGTTTCTTTAGTAGACAAAACGTTGCCCCCGATTTTGGGTTGCAGAGGAAAATTGTTTGTACCAGATTCATGACGTTGGACTAAATATCGTGCATCAAATATGCATGCATGGTTAAATTGTCCACGACAGCGCACGATTCATGATTCAAAACCATGAGATAATAGAATAGAAAAGAATACACAAACCCCAAGGATCCACACATAAGATTAATTATGGACCCCAGAAGAATTTTCAGTTTGCGTTCAGTCGATCTTGCATATCTGGATAACATTGTAACTATCTAAAAGATAGACGATATGATAGGCTCAATCCTTTTACTAAAACATTACTAAGAGGACTGTGTTGAAGTCAATTGCAATTCAACAACAAACCAACAGTAACGAATAAAAGGATTAAAATTAGATTATAGCTGGAGTTTTAGAATTACTACCCACTTTGGATTGGATATAATTGGAAATTCAAGAATTTGCTCTGTGCCAAACATGAAACAGGTTAGGACTACAGACAGAAGAAAATGTAAAGAAGAAAAATATATTGAATTGCTGGCCTGGTAGAAGCCCTTATAATGATTCCAACTAAAACCTAGGGTTCAATATGTCAGGCAAAGTAACATAAAAGTAAACAAGAAAGCCAAAATCCAAATTCTAGCAAGTAATGAAAGGTTAAAAAACACTACCACTTCAAAAACAATCAACAATGACCTGAGACATGGGCTCTCTATTCTTACGTTCAACAGACCTGCCAACAGTGCTAATCTCCTTAATCAAAGGACCATGAAGCTTCTTTGATCTTAATGCTTCAGCTTCATCTCAGTTTCTAAAGGATGTGCTTTTGCTCTGTGATTGAATATCATAAAGTCCAAGTTTGCTGACAAAGAAACAATCCTGCATTCCAGTTTATACTTTTCGATATCAGAGCGCCATATAATAATTGTACAACAATAAACCAACAGTACTAATTCTAAAATTATCACTTTCCTACGAACACAATTTGAGTTATGCATCACATATTGAAGTTTCACTAGCACACCTTTTTATGGAAAGCATCACGTTGAAGAGCTACCAAAATTGAAAAGAATAATCAGCCAGTATGCATGAGCATGTGGCTGAGAGGTTCATGAGAGCAATTACATTACAGCTATTAATTTAGCAAAGTACAGTAGTGTGTTTATTACCATAGAAGTTTGCAGTGCTTGTTTGCTATATTAATGATTAGTCAAAACCATTTTGGCCAGATTCTCATTGAGTTCATTATTCAAAAGATATAGCTGATTGTGGATCTACTTGGGAGTGTAGAGGAAAATTCCTCAAGAGGATACACTCAAAGATTAAACACACTAAGACCTTCTATGGCATATTGGTCTGTGTGAAAACTGGTGAAGATTCACACCTGTGATTACCTACTAACATTCAATTCAAAATCACTAGGTGCAAATGTTTGATTACGCATAGCAAATTGATAAAGGTAATTTATGAAATACAATCACAACATCATATGTGGGGCACACAGCTTATTTCAACTATACAAGATGCTAAAAGGCAGTCCGAACATGATCATGATTCCTAAGACATCAATAACAACTTCATTTACTACGCTACCCAGACTAAAACGCCAGATAAAGGTATATTCAACACATACGTGCCCAATCTTCTAAGTTTTATTCACATTTTTGTCATAAAGGAATATGTGTTGAACATAAATGTTGCTAATATCACAGATACATCAGGGAAAAATGCAGAATCCAAGTAAAATTTCTTAGGACCCAGAACTTTCCTTCTTTCCCACAAAGTTAAATGAATGCAAACAGCAACAACTTTAGAAAATCTGATCTGATCCCTAATGGAAAATTAATCCGCTGAACTCCACGTTTAACCAATAATTTATCTTTATAAACACTCAGAACAGAAACAAATATATGGTTTCTACATACCTATTCTCCTCAGAATCAGGATGTATGGAGAGAAAATTCCCGGGCACGGTTAGGGCAGCTGAAATACAGAAAACAAAGCCTAGAAGCAACTCTAAAACCACCTGCACTTATCCCATCAATTTACTTACTTTAGATTTAAAGAACAAAATTTTCTTAACAAAATCAAATCTAACACAATCAAACTTACGTTCATGGGCGGACCAGAAAACTCCTCCTCCATAATCTTCAACAGCCCCCTATCTGGAAAACCCAATCAAAAAGAAAATTTAAAACTTTATCCATCAAATCAGATCAGAGATGAATACCAAATTATCGGAATTTTACACTGAATTGTGGAATAAGCTGCGTGGAAGAGGAATACGACCCCCAAAACGCCGACCATGAAACCTAATCCCATCGTTGACGGCGTCGATTCACAATTCACAACTTAAAAGCCAACGGAATACACAATTTTTCTTTTTTGTACTTTATTTTACTATCACCACTACACGGTCTACAGTGATAAAGGAACCACTTAAATATTAAAATCTTAGTTCTGAAGGAAACGGCACCGTACTAGCCATGTTATATTATATTCTGAATTTTTTTTTTTGATAATTCTGAAAATTATTTGCTTTCTTATTAAACGCAGCATTTCATTAGCTACTCCTAAGACTTCTTATCTATGGTTGGTTGCTGAGAGAATGCAGTAAAACAAAGGAGGAAATTTCAGTCCTGAAAATTGCACTCAGTTGCTCTTGGCTTTCATTGAATCTAATTGCAGGTTTGTATCTTTGGACTTTACTTTTAGCAATTTTCCTTTCGTATTGTTCAACTCTTTTTCCTGTTGTTTTGGCAGGGAGAACATGAGTCCAGTTTTGAAGACAGTCCAGACAACTCTTTCATTAAAAAAGTTGAGTTCCCGCAATTATCCTAGGAAAGAAAAGAAGTTGCTTCAACATGGGTTATGCTCTTTTCCAATAAATAACGTCCAATTATCTTTCCGAGGTATGTATTTTGAAAACTGAGACTAATGGTTCAAGCTTACTTCTTTTTCTTTCTTTCTTTGTTTTCACAAAGTTATTTTATTGCTAGGTGGTTTCGAGGTTGTAAGTAATGTTAACAGCTCTCATAAAGAAAAGGTGCCTTGCTTCCTAGCCTTGCTTTGACTGATTGTTTTTATTTTTCTATGAATTACATAGGTATGGATGAGCATTGGTAGTTATGAACGAGCAGTGTTAGCATATTTTTTGAAGTTTAAGACAATTGTAAGCTGATTGTCTTATTAACCCTGTGTAGAATACGAAGATAACTCAAAGAAGCCAGAATATGTCTTCTCATTGATCATCTGAACGAATTCTCCGTATGCATGACCTATGGAATGTCAACAACTTAATTCTGTAACAATGCTTAAAAGAAAAAATTTGGAAACAAACATTTTACAATGTAGGTTCATGGAATTGATTCTATGTTGTAGGGCTGGCTATTATAGCTGCATTTGTATGCCCTCTTGGCTAAATTAGCTTAAGCTGATTTAAGTTGGTGAAAACATTTTCCCCTTAAGGTGGCTGAATTTAATTTTCTTTCCCAATTGGATTTTTACCCAGACTTGTCTCTATGATGGAGGAGAATTGGAGGCCTTGCCACACGTACAAATTCTTAGAGAGTTTCCTCGAGAGGAGCTTGTTGCAAAAGTTGTTATGGTGAGATTTGATTCTACCATTTTGCTTGGAGAAAAACTGGATTTGAGTTCTCAATCTGCTTCGAAAGCACTGTACACCATTAAGTACTTACACGAATGTGAGGCTAAAGTGATTCTCGTGAGTGAATGGAGTAGGAAAATCAATCCCAAACTTCTTGATGCACAAGCTGTTGCAGGTATTTTAAGCCATTCCATCTTTTAGTTTAAGCTCTTGATGGTTTTTGTTTTCAGCAGAGAAGCTTTTACTGGTGAGCATTAACAGTTAGAAGTTAGAACCTAAACTTATTTTGTTAACATTCGGAATACTGGCATACAGTGTAGCCATCTCAAAATGGAAGTACAACATTTCATTAACCTTGTCTGGAATTCATTTATGCCTATAAATAAAAGATATTGGGCTGTACAGATATTAAATAATGAGGCACAATTGAATCTTTATCCAGCCTTAAACCCATTAGTTTAAGGATTGCTCTGCGGTTAATATATTATTGTCTCTACATTTCAGATATCTTGTCATCTGTTCTCCAGCTCAAAGTTATTGCTTTAAGATGTATTTCTTGCAAATCACCACCGAGGAGGGAAGACCTGCAGGAAGCAGACATCTTTTTGCTTGAGAATCTTTCTGAATATAAAGAGGAAGTTGCCAACTGTTCAAAGTTCGCAGAACTTTTATCATCAGAAGTTGATATTCTTGTTAATGACTCATTTTGTCAGTCTCATAAAGTTCTCGCATCAACAGTTGGTGTTGCTCGTTTTTGCTATGCCTCTATGGCTGGTTTTTCCTTTGAAGAAAACCTTCATCAGCTAAAGAAGATTTCAAAGACTAAGAAAAAACCATATCTCGCAGTTGTATGGTTTTTCTTTTTTTTTTTCCTAGTAATTCTAGGAAAATGTTTCTATTTATTTTTGTTCTTCACTTGTCAGTAACTTGCTATGACTTGATGCAGATTGGAGGAGGCAATCTCAAGCGCAAGGCAGCGGCTTTACAACTTTTAGCATCTAGATGTGATGCATTGGTCTTTGTTGGACAAATGTCCTTTCAGATAATGCGTGCTTTAGGACACAGTATTCCAACTAATCTGGTGGAACGTGATGCACATAAAGCAGCTTTAGACATTGTTCAGTTTGCACATGATAAGAACGTTTTCATGTCATATCCAAAAGATTTTTGGTGCACAAATCAGCATCTTCCTACGGAATTGAAAGTTTTTCCTGCTCATGGAGTTTCAGCTAGTAAAATTGCATCCATTCTTATATAATTGTGTTTATTGTTTTTCCTTTTGCTTTTCGTTTTTGGTTCCTCTTTTCTATGTAAACTATGATGCAATGATCTTTTTTTTCCGTTTTCTGAAATAGCTATCTTTTAAATACATGCTTAGCCCAAAATTTGAAATTAAGTTCCAAATGATTGGCTGTACGGTTTACAATGTAGTAGCCATATTTTTTAACCATTTCTTCTTCATCTTATTCATCTTTCAATTGGAAATGAATATGCTGCTATGCTGCATTTATGGTTCATATACTTTTTGCAAGTATGTTAGACTATAGCAAACTGGATATATGGTTGAGCTATTCCATTTAAATTTCTAATTCTATAATAAATATATATATAGATAATGATTTTTCTCTTTTAAAGTACTCATACAGAAAATTTTCTGTTTAGGTTGGCTACCTGTTGATCTTGGACCTAGGTCATTGGAAGAAATATATTCTCTGGTAACAAACTCCAAGGTAAGTGGAAATGGATATCGTAGTACTATGACAAATGCTTGTTACTTTAGGTTGAGCATAGGTCCTCCTTCAAGTGAAATTGTTCTGTAGCATCCTTAGTTAGTTGAGGATCTATTAAATGATCAACTTGCAAGAACATCACTGATTTTTGGCATTCAATACTTTGACATTCATAACTTTAGAAAATTTAGGGCACATTGGTGTGATTGGCTACCTAGTTACATATGCGACATGATCTGGTAGACAAATCAATCACTTTATATTACTGGTTGAGCTGCAAAGTATGTCAAACGGTATATTTGACAACCTTAATTTGATGTTAAGTTCGATGGTGACTATTAATGTTTTTATCAACCATTGAAATTATTGTTTAATTGATTTGCATTTATGCAGTAAAGCAAGCATGTATGAAGAAATTATCAATACCTATTATTTTGAAAGAAGAAAAAAAAAAAAACCATATTTTACGTGGCTGTATCATTTTTTTCCTTCGAGCTTTCTTTGTGTCAACCATTTTCAATTAGCTCAATGCTAATTCTGGTGATTCTCATGGTCTGACTTACCTGATGCATTTGCTTAACATATTACAGAAGATTATATGGATTGGTCCAGTGAAATTCAGTTCCTCCAAACCTTGCACAGTTGGAACTTCTAAATTGGCTCAGATGCTTTGCAAACAGAGTCAATGTGAATGTGAGATAACAATTGTTGGGAGTACAGCATGTGAAGTAATAACGAAAGAATCAAACTCTTTATCTTCTTTCAATGTGCTAGAAAATGCTTCAGTTGTATGGGAGTTTCTCAAAGAACAAAAGCTGCCTGGTGTCATGTCCTTAGATAGAGTACGCCAACTGCATCTATGTTCAACTTTTACTTCGCATTACTGCCATATTGTTATTTAAAGTACATTTTTTTAGATTTTTGCATCATATCCTAGAGTAATACTTGTATTTTTTGCTTTTCACTCCAAAGACCGTGGAGAAATGTGCTTGACATGTATGATAAATACTAAAGGTAGCCTCATTGAAATTTCTTTATCTTCTAGAACTGATTCCTTATTTCATCTTGCATAAAATGCTAAGCATTGTTCTTAATGGTTTTAGTTTTGCAATTCAAAGATCCAAGAGTTACAGATTTTTGAGTCTGCTTAAAGTCGATGCTATCTGTGCAGGCATACCCATTTGAGATTGACTGGAGTGTGGCCTATCATGATGCATCCCAACCTTTGGTCGTTGATATTGGAAGCGGTACTTATCATGTTTCCTTAAACAAATTATTCCTATTATAGTCTCAAAAGAAAAAGCAAAAGCAAATAATGCCTTTTTGATAATGATCTATATTTATTTACTACTTCACACAATATGTAGTTTAATGACTCACTTAGTTGAATGATTCTGTTCCTTGAGCCTTTTTTCCTCTTTATAATCAATTCTTGCATCTGGATTGTCTATGGCAGGCAATGGACTCTTTATCATGGGAATGGCCCAAAATAGGAAGGATCTGAATTTTCTTGGTTTGGAGATTAATGGAAAGGTCTGTTTTATTGTTTTCTTGGTTTTGAGATAATTATTTCACCTTTCAGTTGGTCTATCTTAATAGTGTACTAGTTTCGCAGCTTGTAAGACGTTGTCTGGATTCTGTTCATCAATCTGGCATAAGAAACGCGTAAGAGCTCATGCAATTATTATGAAAAAGATGAATTATGATAAAGACTAATTGAAGAATTATATCAATTTTGACCTGACTTCAGTTCAGAATCATCACCATGTTGCTTCGGTCATATGTGTAGGTACTTTATTGGTTCAAATGCAACAACAACGTTCCGTTCCATTGTCTCCAGTTACCCAGGAGAATTGGTTCTTGTTTCAGTTCAGGTAGACAACAATGTTCACTGAGTTCAAGTTGTGATATTCTCTTTCTTTTTGGAAATGCAAAATAGGCTTTGTTCCTCTCCTTTATGCAAATATTGAACTTTAAGCATACTTACTTTTTCCATTTAGTGTCCAAACCCGGATTTTAACAAACCAGAAAATAGGTGGAGCATGCTGCAAAGGTCGTTAATTGAAGCAGTGGCCGATCTTCTTGCATCTAAGGGGAAGGTAACATAATTTTTTGCAATACATGAGCCCCTGAAGTTCCATCATGTGCATCACAAGTTCTAATATTCCTCCACTTCTTTGATGAAATTATCACCAACAAGAAGATTAATTCACAACATTATTGAAAATACTATTTGCAGTTGATCGGATATTCGGATGTGTTTTCCTTTGTGTTCTTTTATGCCATTGTTGATTACAACATAACGGATGGTAGTTATATCTTACGTTGGCGTTAAACGGAACATCTGAAATTGCAGTGATTTGATAATAATCAAATGATAATAAATGTGATTTACAAAAGGCCATGCTCAGTTGCTACTAAGCCAACAATGAGTCATATAGTTGGTTTATTGGTTATTTTATTCTCAGGTCTTTTTGCAATCTGATGTCGAAGCAGTTGCTATGAGAATGAAAGAGCAGTTTCTGCAGTACGGAAAGGGCAAACTTCATCTTTCGCATGATCAAAACAATATAAGAATCAATGGAAATGCATGGCTCGAGGAGAACCCATTTGGCATTCGTTCGGACTGGGAGCAACATGTTATAGATAGAGGCGCTCCTATGTACAGATTAATGCTTTCCAAATCAGCTGGCTCTTGAATAAGTTATTAGGCATTTGCTGGTTTTAAGACATTGTTCGTAGCTGAACTATCCACATATTGCTTGAAGATCATCTGTAGCAGAACTCGGTGCTGTTACAGACACGGTCTACCCTTTCTTGGATGTAAGTTTAGTCATATGCTTCCTGATATTGCTAATCCAACAAGCTTCATTTTTGTGTTATGCCATTCTAGAGAAGGGTAAAGCTATTAATTCTTCCAAGTTCCATGGTTGCATCTTGTCAGTTCTTTTTTATATATAGATATGAAATCTTATCAGGTTGTTAATCAGATGGTCATGCAGATACATGCCAAGCACACTTCCTTGAAATTTGTTTTGCCGGACATTGGAAGCAACTGCAATTTACATGATTGTTGAGACATTTGTGAGAAACTGCTTGACAAGCAATTCTGCCAATAGGGAATTGAGTTAGCCAAGAATTAGACCCAATAAGCCAACAACTCTTGTTCTGTGTATTTATCATGTTACAGTCGTGTTTAAGATTTTTTGTATTTTATATAAATTTTCATAGGTTAATACATCGTATTATATAACTTCAGCTTTCTCATATTTCATTGCAACTAGAAAGTTTAAAAAAAAAGAAAAACCCTGCATGTTTTTGGTTGAATTGTATGGTAGGCGTATGCATTCGACGAAAGAGTTTGTTGATTTTAGGGTTTATTAGCATGAGAAAATTCAAATGTTAACAGAAAAAACCATGTATAATTGATAAGTTATAAGATTGTATTGTGTTGATAAGTTATAAGATTGATAGCATAAATTTTTAGTATAAATATCCTTGTAATTGTTGAAGTTCAATGCAATAGAAGTTGAATTCTTCCCCCTATATTTGTTGCTCTCTGATTTCTAGTCTAAAACTTTAGATTCAGGGTTTTTTTTTAATCTCTCAAACCCTATAAATCCAAATTTTACATCTACCCAATTAGGCTTGTTTTCTCTTCTCATTGCCTCCCTTAATGGAGTTTTAGCCTCATTTTTCAGGCAAACTTCAAAGTTCAATGACCGAATCTTTTATGGATAAGCTTCACACACCACCAACAATTTTTGGGTTTTTGTTCATGTGATGACGCATGAAGTCCTCCTCCCTATAGTTTGGTTCTTTGATCACCGCCATTGACTTTGCTGTTGTTTTCTCGACCTCCCTAATTGTTATCGACTTCATCGGTGCAGGTTTGAGTTTTCTAATTAGTGCTATTTTTGGTTACTATAATTTTTTTTTGTAATTTACATGAGTTTTTGGAAATTGCTTGTGTGAACTACAAAAGCTAGATGCAATGTGAATTGCAATTTAAGAAATATCTATCAGATTATTATAACCTTAATTGATTGGCAAATATTTGAATTAATTCTAATTACTTATCTTTAAGGATTTTAATAATTCATTACTGAAAATATATCGTGCAAGAATCAAGTCAAACAAAGATCAAATTAAGACTTTCAATGTTATTGAAGTTTTCATAAATAAGAAATTTAATCTTTATGAAGTTTGATATCAAAAAATTCGTGCCAATATGCTTTTTATTGAAGACATATATGAAAGCTATTTTATGTAATTAGATACACATTGATTATGTTTTGTAATCTTATACTATACATAGAACAACTTGTTTAAGTTTAATATACAAGGGAGAGGGAGCACTTAACTAGTTCATTAAAGAATTGGTTTTTAGTGCATATTTATGTGAGTAAATTATTTTGTTTATCAATTTATAAATACAAGTTTGTATTGAATGGATAATTTCTTGTGTAATCAAAATTTTGTCTTTAATGTGCCGCCGGCTTGGGTGGGTTTGATGAATTTTAACATAATTCCTTTGAGAGGATTCACAATTGTCTCTATAAAAATCTTGTACAACAGCTTATACATACTGATCAACCTGAGCCAAATAAAAAATTTCAAACTATCCTTCTTGGGTAAAATAACCAATAGAATATAGTTTAAAGACTCATCAATAAACCTACTTTAACCCACAATATCCCACTATAACTAATAAAATTTGGCATCAAAAGAAACTACCTCTCTCAGCTAGCTATCTCCTAATTCAAAAGGCAAAAAAATTGGCCTTGTAACGAAAACTGACCCGACCATGGCCTGTCAATACCATATAGTCGAGAATAAAAGTCAATCACATTAGCCTTCAAAATCTTCTAGTCAAAACACCAATTACTACTTGTAACTTTAAAGCTTTAATTTTATTACCCTTTTACTGGCTTTGAAAATAACTTATGATCCGATCACCATTACTTAACTACTCACTTCTTGATTTTTGTTATCATAACATTTCTTCTTAAATAAATATTTCCTCAAGTTCCGTTCTTAGTGAAATTTCCTGACAACAAATATTACCAAGAAATCAAGAAATGGACTCATTCTTCAGCCTAAAAATATTACCAAACACCTCCTCATTCCACTTCTGAAGTGTCTCAATGAGCTTACTTAACCCACCAAAGCACTCTAAGGCTATCAACTGTATTGAACAACTCTTTTGAACTTCGGATGGGACATCCAACTAACCAAGAAACGGAACGGACCTTTCTTCTTTCGAGCATTCAAATCCTCAATAGATATGAGAATGGGACAATGATCATATTTTAACTTGTGCAGATGTCTAACCAAAGAATAAAGAGCAAAATTATCCCATTTTGCGTTACAAATAGCTTTGTCCGATATTTTTTGATAAATTCCCATACATCCAAGTATATTTAGGACTAACGAATCCCATATCATAAAGCCCATGATGAAACACAGAATCCTAAAACAACTTGCAACATGTATTCCGAACATTGGCACCTCCCGATGTTTCGAGCTACACAAAATAGAATTGAAATCTCCAGTGATAAGCAAGATAATTTAATCCCTATATTATTCAAGAATGAGTAAATGAAGAAATTTGAGATAATTTTAACTGTTATTGTCAAACCTTATAATAAAAAAATAGATGAAGTTTCTTTGATTTTAAAATATAAATATTTGAGAGGAGGATGGAACTAAATTATTAAAAGATAATTTAGACAAAACTTCTTACATTAAAATGATTGAGAGATCAACAAGATACTATATTATTTTTGTATAAAAGAAGTTAGAGAAAAGCAAAATATCACGAATTTGTGATTTAAATTTGGATATATCACGCTATTTAAGTGATAATAAATTTAATGTTCATTAAATATTATTTCAATTTGAGCGTTATGGATAAAAAAATAACTTTAAGAGAATTTTTCTTATTTAAAGGATCCAAATCTATTGAACTTCAAATATAATTAAAATTTAACGTGATTAGTGAATTTGAAAAATTCTTAAACACAATGAAAATCATCTTTTTAAGTTTATCGTATAAATAAAATGCCGCTTCACCCAATGAGCTATTGGTCTAATGATTTAGTGAGCTGGATCGAATTGCTATTACCTTGCTCAAAAGAAAGAAAAATACTAGGTTTGTCTATGAGTGAATCGATTGGGGTTTAGCCCGTTAAGCTGAAATGTGAGTGTTTGGTGATAAGAGTGGAAAGTTGTAGTGGGTTCGATAACTTGCTTTGAGTTGGGTGAAAGTATATAGAATTTGAACACTTTTCCCTTTTTGGGAAAATTAAAGATTCAAATGCAATTGCTTTTCCCTACTAGGGAATATATATCTACCTTGTAATGTTAGCAAACAAATAAAAAGTGACTAAATTATATACTCATTTTATTTTCTAAATATTATTATGTTATACTCATTACGTTGAGTTTATTATTTGTTTATATCAAATTACAGAGTAAAAATTAAAAATCATAATATATTCTAAGCAAGATTTTTAAAATCGAATTGATAGTCGAACTGATCTAGCCACTAATTTATATGGTTCGATTGAATAAATCATTAAAAAAGAAAAAATATATATATTTAGAAAATAAAAAACCAACTCAATTGATTTTTTAGTCTAGTTCAATTGATTCGTACTGGTTTGTGAGTCAATTGTATGATGCCTCTCTTTGGATTGATACCCCAATTGAAATTTAGTCCAACTATTTTTATTTTTAATAATTTAATCCCTTTAATTTTGGATTTATAAATTTGCTTTCAAATTATATATAAGTTATAACCACGTAACATTTTAATTGAAAAGTTAATGATATTAATTATTTGAACCAATTAATTCCATTATAAAATATTAAATCAATTAATTATATTATAAAGAAAATATAGAGACCAAATTATGTTAGAGATTAAAGTATAAGGATTAAAAATCTCAAATTTAAGCATATTGATTGACCAAAACTAAAAATTAACTACTTTTATATGTTAGAAATTAAAATATAAGTATTAAATATCAAATTTAAACATATTAAAAGACCAAAATTAAAATTAACCACTTTTACAAATTGTAAAAAGAAAAGAAAACCTGATGAGTGTGTCATATGTCCACACGAGGAAAATCCTTTCAAACTTACTTTAATATATAAGTATAAAAGAGTATAGATGTGACAAGGTCATTGGCCCTCTTTGGAATGAAAATTTTTATTTAACTCTTTATAATTTATAAAATTTTAAATTAATAATGATAAAATTATACTTTGTCTCTTAAAATTATAAAATTTGATTTAATCTTTTGAAAATCATAAAGATATAGACTATAAAAGATAATATTACATTTTTACTATCATAAAAATATACAATTTAATTCTGTTAAAAAATTCTAATTTCAAACTTGCAAGTAACATGATAAAATTGTGTTATATACTATTATATTATCTAAACAAACACTATAAAATGTAAAGAAAAAAAAGCATGATGAGTGTGTGTCATATATAAGTATAAAAAGTATAGATGTGACAAAGTCATTGGCATTCCTTAAAATAAAAATTTTCATTTAATATTTTTTATAATTTATAAAATTTTAAATTAGTAATGGTAAAATTGTATTTTAGACTAAAAATGATTAAAAAATTAATCCTTTAAAAAATTAAAAATATAAACTATTAAAAATATAAAATTATATTTTTACAATTTATACAATTTAATTCCACCCAAAAATATTTTCTAATTTCACTCTTGCGAGTAACATGATAAAAATGTGATATATACTATTATATTATCTAAACAAACACTTGGTAAACATCTCTTATTTTCAATTTGCAAATATTTTTTAATTCAAGTATAAAATCAAGTTTCATTTTAAGAAAACTAGCCGGGCACCGAACAAGAAATGTCAGGAGTGAAAATAAGCAAATATTTATGTAAAAATAAATTATGAAGGACTTAATTGTCAATTTTTGAAAAATCGAAGTTTTCTTTTTTTGTTATTTTGTTTGTTCGTAAGGATGAAATTAGACTTAAAAAGAAAATGAGCAGGGTTAGGAAAAATGAATGAGAGGTTGAAATTTTGATAAAAATTAATAAATAATATCAAATTATTTTAGAGGGTTATATGTAATGATTTTAATATTACCTCTTTTGTAGGAAATCTAAAATTCTCATAGTAATATAAAAAATTGACATTTTATTCTTTTTAATAATTTTAATTCATTTTATTTAAGCCACAACCAAATAATAATAAAAAGTAGGTAATTAAATAGTCCAATCCTTTAATATATCTTTCAAATAACATTTTAATTATGTTTATCATTATAAATTGAAATTTCATATTTTATAGCAATTAAATTTTCCGATTCTTTAATATATCTTTCAAGTGACATTTTAATTATGTTTATATTATAAGTCGAAATTTCATATTTTATCTAGTATATTATATTTTGTTTATGCCTAAAATGTTACCTTTATAATAATTTCATCATTTTTTTTATAATTGTGATCCCTTAAACAATAACGAATGATGTGTTGTAATAAAATATGTATTTTTTCCTTTTTTTCCTATCAATTCTATTAAAAATCCTAATTGTTTAATGTTATTTCTCAATTTAAATATATTTATTAAAAATATATCAATTTAACTTACTAAATAAATGTATTGATTTAATAAAGAATTAAAAAACATAACTATATTTTATGAATATAATTTAATAAAATGTATTTTAAATAATCTTACATTCCATAAATAAAACAATAAAATCTTATGTTTTAGCTAAATAAACCAAATAATATAATGTAACATAATTGGTAATATGTTAAGTAATCTTACATTCTAATAATTTTGTTACCAATAGTGTGTTTGGTTCATATTATCTTGCATTTCATTTTGTAATCTTACATTATAGATTAAAGTTATCTTGTTTGGATTTGAAACATTACGAGTAACCTACATCTCACAATTTCAAATAATGCCAAGATGTTGGAATATAAGACGTTATCTTAATATCACCAACTCCTTGAGTTATTTAAGATGTTGTGATATAAGGTATAATATGAGTGTAACTCATTCCTAACGTAATATGAAATTTTGAAAAATTTTACTATTACTTTTATTATTTTAATCAATTTCTTTATTTTTTCTCAAATAAAATTTAAGTCTAAATAAAAATAAAAATCTATTTTTTAAATAAAGAAACAATAAATGTCATACTTCAAAATAATAATAATTATATTTATTTTAAATATTTATTTATTAATAGATTACATATAATTATGATCATGATTTATAAATTTATTTCAACACTTTATATTTACTTATAAATATTTAAATTGCAATAATAGTAATAATTACAATTTATTATAATTTCATGGAAATTGAACCTAAAAACTATTAAATACTAAATTTTACCTTCCCATAATTCTATTATTTGTAAAAATAACCTTAAAGCATAAGTCAGAATTTAAAAAATATATATTATTAAATGCGTTACGTCTCTGTGTCAAAGTGGGGCCCAAAACTACAAAAATGAATCGGCTGGCTAGTAATCGGAAATGAGCTACACTCCGTATTCCCATAACTTATCTTAAGATAGAAATACAATGATTTGTATTTATTTGTTTTTTTTTTTTTTAGAATAACATATTGATTGGGCTTTTGATTAATAAAAAATAAATTACAAAGCAAAGTCCACGTAATAACATAGCAGGAAAAGAAACCCAAAGAGTAAAGGCCCAAAAATTTGAAATAACAAAACGAAAAGAAAAAATCTAGATATTTTAAGTATTTCAACAGACTATTTTTGAAATCAAAAAACCCACCGACACTGCTACCCAATCAAAACGCTTTGAATCTGTCAATACTCTCTCTCATCATAATTACTTTCTTGAATGACGGATTTCTTATCTGGAAAGCCATTTCCCATAAAAAAACTTTCATTTCTTTAGCTTTCCTTCCCAAATCTTCTGCCGGAGTTCCCCTTTCAGTCTAGTTCGCGCATCGATTCCCGTAGCCTCTGGTTCTCAGCATACCCCGGGACTTTTCTTCCAGGTAAATCTCTCATTTGCTCCTTAAAGTTTCTGTTGTAATTTTATGGGCGAGGGTATTCGCAGATCTTGGTATGTGCTTGAATACGACATGCTTGGATCTGTATGCCATCTGTTTGATGTCCAAAATATAGGCTCCTATCATTGATTTGTCCTGATATCTGTTTCCATTTTTTGATTACTGTTAGGAAGTCCCCTTCAATAATAACATCTGGCCATGTATTCTCCATTTCTATCTGAACCGCTTTCCGACATGTAAGTGCTTCTGCAGCAAAAGCTGAGGAGACCCTTTATGAATTTCAGAACATGATAAAAGAGTAGTCCCTTCATTATTTCTTATTACGATTCCAGAGGTGAAATATTTTTGTGCCCATCAAAAGCTCCGTCAAAGTTGATCTTTACAGATTCTCGAGGTGGGTGCCTCCAACTCTACATTTCTTCTATTCTTGTTGGTTTTTTGCTTTCCAGACCATCAAGTTCTGCAATGTAATTGATTATGAAATTCCCGATTTCTTTTCCAGTGCTGACCTTTTTGTCATGTATTCTTGAGTTCTTGTCTCCCCATATTGCCCAATGTGCATAACAGAAGATACGACATGTGTGTGAGTTGAACTGTTCAAAAGCCTAGATAAGCCACTGTTCAAAATCCTTATTATCATTTAGTAGCACATTCTGAAGTAGCAATGTTGACCTCATTTCCACTGTAACAGGACATTCTCGAAATAGGTGATCGATCATTTCAGCTTGTTTCCCGCACCGCAAACAGCTTGAATCAGTGACTAGCTTCTTGTGTTACAGATTTACTTTTGTGGGTAAGAAATTCCATGTAATTTTTCATGTTGTAATCTTTATTTTTGTTGGTAGTTTCAAGAGCCATAGTTTTTTATAGAGTTTTCTATAGCTAGTTTGTAAAGCATAAGCTCTAGGGTTTTCATCGGTATTCTGTAATAGTTTATAAGCACTGCGTACCGAAAATTCTCCCGAAGCTTCTCCTCCCCATGCTAAGAAGTCATCGTGTGGGTCACCTGCCAACGGAATTCGGAGGATTCAATCAGCATCTTCCTCTGCAAAGGTATACTTAATCAACTCCACTTTCCATTTTCTCTCATTACTATCAATCAACATATGAACATAATGATCACGCATCGAATCAACCTCTGATGATAACCTGAAATTAAAAGCATCTGGAATCCAGGTGTCATTATTAATAGAAATATTAGTGTCTGTGCCAACTCTCCAAACTAAACCTTTTCTCAAAACGTCTTTTGCAGCCCATATGCTCTTTCAAGTGTAAGAACTCGAATTTTCCAATCTAGAATTTAAAAATTGATCATTTGGAAAATATTTAGTTTTAAGAACTTTCGTAACTAAAGAATCTGCATTATTCATAATCCTCCAGCCCTGTTTCGCTAAGAGAGAAATATTAAATTTAGACATGTTTCTAAATCCCATACCTCCTCCTTTTAGATCTGCACATAAATTTCCATTGATACCAATGTATCCCTCTCTTCTTCTTTCCATGCTGCCACTAGTATTTCGCAAAAATGTTCTCTAGATCCCCACATATAGACTTTGGTAGATGTCATAGCATAGGTTGGTATTGCTTGAAGTACTGACTTGATGAAGATCTCCTTCCCTCCTTGTGATAGATACCGTGAACTCCAATGACAAATCCTTTGATTGACTTTATCCTTTAGATTTTGGAAAGACGCTTTCTTTCTTTTGCCCACCACATTAGGAAGTCCTAAATATTTCTCTATATTTGTAGAGCATCTCATACCCCAAAACATCCGATATTTCTTCTCTAGCCCCTTCTGGTGTGTTAGAGCTGAAGAAAATTATCAATTTATTGAAATTCACACATTGACCTGAGCATTGTTCAGACTGTTTCAAAATGTTTTTTAAAAAAGTTACTCGTTCTTTAGTGGCTTCCCCAAACAGTAGACAATCATCCGCAAATAAAAGGTGTGATATTGCTGGTCCCCTTCTACTTGCCTTAACTCCTTTAAGAACCCCCTCCTCAACTACCTATCTAATTAGAGCTGAAAGACCCTCACTACAAATCAGAAAGAGATAAGGGCTAAGCGGGTCCCCTTGTCGTAATCCTCTAGTAGGGTGGAAAATCCTACCTCTATTTTCGTTTATATTCCACTGTATAGGAGACTGTTGAGAAGCATTTCATGACTAATGTTACCCAACTCTCGGCAAAACCCATTTGAAGCATTACATTCTTCAGAAAACTCCATTCAACTCTATCATAGGCTTTACTCATGTCAAGTTTAACCGCCATAAACCCTTTTTTCCCAGAATGCTTCTGACGCAATGTATGAAGAATCTCATAGGCAATCAGCACATTATCTGAAATTAATTTTCCTGGAACAATAGCACTTTGAACACTATCAATGTATCTTCCAATATAATTCTGAAGTCTATTTGCTATTGTTTTTGCCACTAATTTGTACAAGATTGTGCAAAGGCTAATAGGTCTGAAATTAACAAGATTTATGGGGTGTGGGGATTTTGAAATGAGCACTATATCTGTTCTGTTTGTGTATTCAAAATCCTTACCCTCATTCAAAACTCCAAGACAAAAAGCCTCGACATCTTTTCCTACAATGAGCCAATATTTTTCGAAAAATAGAGCTGGAAAGCCATCACAGCCTGGTGCTTTAGTGGGACCCATCCCTTTTAGTGCTTTATGAATTTCTTCACCGAATATGTTGATAGTAGAGCTGTATTAATTTAAGAGGAAATATTAGTACCAATACCTTTTAGAAGGTATGATGAATCTCCCACTCCTTTAGATGAGAATAAATTTTGAAAATAATTTGAGGCTGTTTCATTAATTTCTAATTCATCGGTAACTTCCTGCTCTTCCACTGATTCCAGTCTAGTAATTGTGTTTGTCCTTCTTCGAGCTGAAGCATATTTGTGAAAAAAGGCTGAATTTTTATCTCCTAATTGTAGCCAGTTTGCTCTTGCTCTCTGCTCCCAGTACATTTCATCCTTATCAATCTCTATATTTAATCTGATTCTTGTATCAATAAGTTTTGTCATTGTATCATCATTCCTCTTGCCGTCCAATAGAATTCCTAATTCCTTTGTGAGCTCCTTCTTCAACCCATCTCTTCCGAACTTAATTAAGCTTGCCCATCTTGTCAAACTAGTCTGTATCCTCTCCAGCTTTTTAAAAATCGATCCATTTGAAGACTCCCAAGACTTTTTAATCTCTTGCTCAAAAGACTCCTCTAGCGTCCACCATGCTTCAAATTTAAATCATGGGCTTCTGCGAACATTTTCCTCATTGCCTGTGTGAATAAGAATGGAGCAATGGTCTGAAATTGAATGAATTAAATGAAGAACATTTCCTTTAGGGAAAAAATGCATCCACTTTTCATTAGCCACCCCCTATCGAGTCTTTATTTTATATTTATCTCCGGTAAGTTTCCTCTCTCCCATGTGCCTTGAAATCCCATATCCATAAGTTGACATTCCTCCAAAACCTTGCGAAAAGCTGCCATTTTTCTCTCCTCTCTCTGTTGACCTCCACTCTTTTCAAATGAATAGAGAATTTCATTAAAATCACCACTAACCAACCATAAAATTGTTGTTCTTGCCCCAACGCCTTAATAAGCTCCACGAAGCATGTAGATCATTAGCATAAGGCGACCCGTAAAAACCTGTGAATCTCCACTCTCCTTGAATATTGTTTTCTTCGATTAGTACGTCAATATGATTTCTTGAAAAAGTTTTGAAGCTTATTTTAAAATCTTTTCTCCATGCTAGGTAGAGTCCACCTCTCGATCCTTTTGCTCCCACATCAATTCCATTCACAAAACCACTTTTTCTTCTTATCCTTTCCATACGTTTGTCATTAACTTTGGTCTCTATAAAGAAAACCATATTGGGGTTATGTTGCTTCAGCAAGAATCGAAGCCTTTTTACTGCCCGTGGATTCTCCAAACCATGGACATTCCAACTAATAATTTTTATTGTATCCGATCGACTTGCCATCTGGCAGCCGTTGATCGATATTGGTTAGAGGAAACATCATACCCCAAATTTTCTACTAACAACGTTGGGTCCTCTTTACTTTCTGAAACTTGGTCGTTATACTTCAGTCTTTTGGCCTCATCTTCTACCGGTTTTTCCTTCTCATAACCCTCAGTATCAAATTCTACCAATTTCCTCTTACGCACTATCCGTTCTGCATTGGATTGACCCATATCTCTTATTGGATTAACTACTCTCCAACTGATTTTCCTACTTATATTCAGAGTCCCATCTAGAATATCTGTTTGTAAATTATCTTCCTCAATAACTATCATCCCTTCTTCTTGGAGTTTCAGTACTTTCTCCACTTCTAATAGCTGTACATCAACTATATGTCTCATATTGCAATTATCTTGTTCTTTCAATCCCATCTCCTGGTTTTCCCCCAACTGGCCCGTATACGAGCTTTGATGCTTTATCTTATTTGAGATAGCTGATAAATAATAAAAGTAACATATTTTAATCCCACATTTAGTATGCTTTTTGATGATTTAGCCTTTGATTTATATAAAAGGTGCTTGTAATCCTTTCTTTTCATGTCATATACTCAAAAAAGCACCCGAGGATAAAAAAAACAAAACGGGCTTAAAACGAAGTAATTGGGCCTTAACAAGAAATCTACATGGCCTGGCATAAAGCCTGCACAATCGTGTCTTGTCGATTACCTAGAGCACGACCTAACTCACGAATTGCACGGCCGCGCATCATCTCATTACCACACACGGGCATGTCAAGCGATCTACATAGTCGTGTCCCAATCGACAGACCTGAAGCACGACCTGAATCTTGACTTACACAGCCGTGCCCAAAACGACATAATCAAGGTACGACCCAACCTCAAATTACACGGACGTGTGCCATAGGCGTGCCCCTGCCGCGGGAATGAACAATTTCACTCGGAATTGAATGCTTGAAGCCAAAGAAACATACTCCTAAGTCTACTTAAACACCTTAATAGTAATTCTACTGGAAGGAAGTGCTCAAGAGCCAAGTAAAGCATCTCAAAAGCCTATATAACAACCCAAGGCAGACATTGAAGAGGATGGCTTTTTGCAGAGGCTTTTTCAAGCTTTCATCTTTTAGGGAATTACTCGAAGATAACCAGTTGATCCATCTCAAGAAGCCGGAACTCTATTCAAGACGGAGAATCTCTCTTTCAATTTCTTTAGGGAGTTTTAGGGATTTCTTATGTTTTGTTTTATCTTTTCTCTTGAGATGTTTTCTTATTTAGTTATGAATTAAACCCTTCAGATACCTGAAGAGGATGAAACCTATGATGGATTTTATTAGTTGATTTTTAAATTATATGAGAAGTACTTAGTTTGTCATTAATTATGTTGCTTAATTTAATCCGATGTGCTTAGGTGGAGGAGGAATAGACCCTACCTAAGAGTAGATCTAGCATAATTGAGCGGAGTTGATCGGGCGCCTAGAGATAGGGTTACGAGATTTTACTGGATTAGGGTGAAACCTAATATGGGAATCCATTGATCGATTTACTGCTTCATTAGGGGGTTATTATAAGAGAACGAGAGTTCCACTAATTAACATAAGGTTAGACGTTATTCGCCTTGAGAGAAGGTTTAATATAGGTTAGGGAGTCTCATGGATCAAACTAAGTAAAGAAATCATATGGTTTGGGGAATAAATAATAAGTGAAGTCATAGGTGGATTCTTCTTGAGGGTATCATCTTCATCAACTGAGTTTTCCTAAAGTCTTTTCCAATTCATTCTTTTGTCTTTGCATCTAGTTTAGTTTTTCATTAGTTTCATAAACCAATCACTCCATATTTTAGGCTAAATAATAGAAAGAAAGTGAGTAGTAGTACTTTTAGGTTCCCTTGGATTCGATAAAATATTCTTGCCTAAACTATACTACTGTTCGATATGTGCACTTGCCTCTATCATTGTCATTGTTAGTCTACAGGTTCGATCATTATTTTTATAAATATTAAAACTCGACTGTTTAACACGATCAATAGCATTTAGCTTTACACTTTCTCTTCCAAAAAAACTTCATTCTACCTTTAATGCTAGTGTGAAACGGGGTCGTCCTTAATTTTGTCTCTTTCTGCATGTTTAAGTGCCTCACAACTTAGGAGAGCGTGCCTTATTGTATCGCAATCGAAACAAAAGATTGGTAGCTTCTCATATTTAAAAGGAATCCAGCATTTACCTTGATCGCCTGTGGAAACAAATATTCCCTTCGAAGGGGTTTCTGCACGTCTAGCTTAATTCTAATTTGACAAAAATCACCCTTTATTTTAGATCTGATAATTCCTCCAAACGTGGCCCCAATAGCATGCATTAAATCTTTCTTATCAAATTTTGGCAAGCATGACCCTACTTTAATCCAAAATAAAGACGAAACAAGCTTGATTTTATTTCTTTCTATCGGTCTACTCAATCTGTCAAAGATAACTAATTGTTTTCTAAAAAGCCATGGCTGACCCTCAAGGATTGATTTCAGATCTTCATTAGATTCAAAAATAATCAAAAAAAGATTTTGACCTGCTAATTGGATTTCAAATTTTCCTTTTGTTTTCCAGATACTTTTCATCTGTGCTCTGAAGCTATCCGGATTATATGACTTCCTTGTCCATACCGTACAGATCAGCGCCGGTTTGCCATTTGGATCTACTACCGAACTTTTCACCGATAGCTGAATGAGTTCTTCTGCCAATAAGGAGACCTCTTCCTCTTTCAACCCTTCGTTGCCACCACTCTCCTCCATCCTAAGCCGCAGCAAAGGCTGGTTTCGCTAGGATACTGAGCAAAGCACTCTTGACCTTGTATTTATTTGTTTTTACTATTACTGTAATTGTGTATATGAATTTTAAATTTTTATAATTTTATATATAAATTTTTAATTTGATTCAATTATTATAAATTATTAATATAATTATTGATATAATATCATTTTATATTTATACATTGAATATATAAATAATTATATTTATCCAATATAAAATAAATTGATGTATTTATTTTTAAATGTGTATGATTAAATCAAAATTAAAGTTTTAAGTATACATTTGAACCACAATTAGAGTTTCACGTGCATAATTGCATCAATTTAAAGTTCATGTATATAATTACACATTAAATGAAAGTTCATATATAATTTTGAGATTTATCCCTTTATAATTTGATTTTAATCCCATTTGAATTGGAGTAGTATTTAGGTAAATACCTTTTAATAATGTTGATTCTAGGATCTAATTTTAATTTTAAATACCTGAAAGAAAAATTATTTTATTTTTAAAAGTACATTTGGTTGAAAATTTTAAAAATTTAAAATTTTAAAAAAATTAAAATGCTAATAATCTAGAATCCATCAATTTAAAATGCTAGCTTGTAATTGTTGTTTTAGATAATTAATTGATTTAAGAGAAATTAGATTATTAAATTTTTACAAATTAAAAACTATTTATAAAAGAAGAATAATTGTATTAAAACTAAATAGTATAAATATATTAAATATAGATATAGTTATATTTGTAAAAATTATAAATGGTTTTAACAAAATAAGTATTAAAATATACATTGGACTTCGATAAAATGATTTTTAAGGTTTTTTTTTTGTCTTATAGTGTAATCATGTGTTAAATTAAATAAAATTATATTTTTCTGAAAACCACCTATTTAAATGTGGGATTTGAAAATAAAATTAACCTACTGAAATTCCTTTTGAAATTTCTCACAAATCTTTAATATATTTACTTCAACAATATATGTTTACTTTTAGAATCTTGAAAGTATCTATACAAATAAAATATTTCTTATAAATCCTCCATCCAAACACTTCATATTATTTCTTTTTAAGTTAAACTTTTTCTTTTGGTATTATGTTTTGTGTGGAGATTATTCAATGGCTCTCCCAACAATCCAATTTTTGTTGGGATTAGAAAAGAAAAATACTAATAACAAAGAAGGAAAAGAAAATTCACATTTGGAGCATGGAAGATTCTAGAGAATAAAAAATGGTTGAACTAGTGCCAGAATAATGGATCTTTAATATCTTACCCACATGTTTTATTCCTTTTAATGGATTTTCTGTTGTTGAATTAACAACTATGGATAAAAAAGCTCTTCTCCCCTAATGCAACAATAATTGGAGTAACTCCATAAAAAATAATTAAAATAAAATAATGATTGCTATTAAAGGATAACATGCTACTAATCATGCTCAAATCTTAACCAGTAAAATAAGAAGCATAATAACATAGTGAAGCAAGGTGATTTCCAAAGTACAAAATAACTTCTCTCTTTTTTTTTTTCTAATTAATCTAAATAACATTTTTTTATTTGTATAAAATTATAATGCTACTGATGATTTTGAAAGTTGTTAATGTTAAAAATTTAAGGTGGAAATAAACAATATTTAAATGTGAACTGGACTTTTTGTTGAACCTACTCTCAGACAAATTAAATATTACATACTAGAATTTGAGTAAGTTAAAAAATTGAAAAAAATATATATAATGAGAGTATCCCTCTCTCAAACTTATTGCATTTCTTAAATTGATAAAACAACAAAATGTATCAATAAATATAATTATATTTAAACGTTACATTGATAATAATGGTTTCCATATATATATATATATACACATAAAAGAGTAGGTTAAGAAAATTACCAAAGGCCCAGTTCGAAAATCGAAATGCAAAGGAGAGTTGCAATCTGACTAAAACAACCTTATCTTTCCCAACAAGAAAACGGAGCTGCCTTTTAATTCTCCTTATAAATAACCCACCGCTTTTCTTCACATCCCACATCCATATTCCACCAAACCCCGAAGCTTATTCTTATTCTTTCGGTTCTTTAATCGACCCAAATTCACCATGTCTAGCCACGCTGAATCATCTGACTCGTGAGTACCCAGATTTTCTTCCCTCCTTTTCTTTGGTGGGTTTGTTTTAGATTTTACTTAATTTGGTTCCGATTTTGTGTTTTCAGGAAGGGGACTAAGAAGGATTTTAGTACTGCGATCTTGGAAAGAAAGAAGGCACCGAACCGACTTGTTGTTGATGAGGCAATCAACGATGATAACTCTGTTGTTGCTCTTCATCCTGATACCATGGAAAAGCTCCAGCTTTTTCGCGGTGACACCATCCTGATCAAGGTTTCTACTTCAGATTTGGATTTTATTTAACCTCCCTTCTTTGGGTTCTTTTAGTTTTCTGATTTCTTTTGCTTAGTGGGTATTTGTTCGTCTTAGTTGGCTTTTTGTGTGTGTGTGTGTGTGTGTGTGTGTTTTAGGGTTTCGTTTGCAGTAAGATGTTTGAAATTTTTGGGTTTATTTTGATGGATTTCCTGGGGTTTTATTGGAGTTTGTATTCATCTTCAATTTAGGTCATACTTGTGATAGATTGGCTGTAAAAAGCAAGTTGCGTGCGCTGTTACATGATATGTTGTCGTGGGTCAAATTTTTCTCTAGTTTCTGTCAATAGTTTAGTTAACCCAGACAATTTGCTAAGTCTTTCAGCAAAGATTGTATCTTTACCGAGGAATGTGCAACAATAGTTTTGAGGGCATTGCCTGTTTGAAGCTTTCTTTTTTATGTGGCTGGATAGTCATTGAATTGTATTTCTTCTTATAAATATAAATTTTCAATGCCTTTAATTTTACATCTTGTTATTCTTGTCCCTTGCACTATTCTTTTGGTCCACAGGGGAAAAAGAGGAAAGATACCATTTGCATTGCTCTTGCTGATGACGCATGCGATGAGCCAAAGATCAGGATGAATAAGGTTGTGAGGTCAAACTTGAGGGTTAGGCTAGGTGATGTTGTCTCTGTGCATCAGTGTCCTGATGTCAAGTATGGAAAACGTGTGCACATTTTGCCCGTGGATGACACCATTGAAGGAGTTACTGGAAATCTATTTGATGCTTACCTCAAACGTGAGTTTATTCTTTATCTTTTACTCTGAACGTATATTTAGTATGGTCTTCATAATTTATTAGTGATAGTTTTGGTTAGGTAAAGAGGTGAAGTAGTTTTTTTTCTCTTAATCAATAGTAAGACGAGAGTATAACATGTGGTTTCTTAATACCATCACTGAGTTCTTGATTAATATAAATGAGAGTAATTGATTAATTTGATAAATAATTTTTAATCTTATTCAAGAGACTTCCTGCTTCTCCCCCCTCTTACTTTCCTTCTCTCTCTCTCTATATGTGATGTTGGAAGTGCTTTATAGTCTGTCTTTCCTTTTTTATTAGTATCTTTATCCATGCATCTGAGGTGGACTGTTATAGTTTATAGGAGGCTCAGTTATATGTGTGGATGTAACTGCATTATACTACTCTCCTGTATCACTAGTCATATGCTGATAGTAGATGCCTCGTATTATAATTATACACTGGACTTAATGTTGAATTTTTGACAACTTTGTAGTTTGGCATTTATTTGTGTATACTTGTCTACATTATAATTGCTCTCCTGTATCACTTGTCATATGCTGATAAACAATGCCTCTTAACATAATTATGCACTAAACTTATTGTTGAATTGTTGACAATGTTGTCCATAAATACTGACTGCCGTAGTTTGGCATTTACAGCTTACTTTCTGGAAGCATACCGTCCAGTGAGGAAGGGTGACCTCTTCCTTGTGAGAGGTGGAATGAGAAGTGTGGAATTCAAGGTTATTGAGACTGACCCTCCTGAGTACTGTGTGGTTGCACCAGATACTGAGATATTCTGCGAGGGAGAGCCTGTAAGGAGAGAAGATGAGAATAGATTAGATGAGGTAGGTTATGATGATGTTGGTGGAGTGAGAAAACAGATGGCTCAGATTCGGGAATTAGTGGAACTTCCACTGAGGCATCCACAGCTCTTTAAATCAATTGGTGTGAAGCCACCAAAAGGAATTTTGCTTTATGGACCTCCCGGATCTGGAAAGACTTTGATTGCACGTGCTGTTGCAAATGAAACTGGTGCTTTCTTTTTTTGCATCAATGGTCCTGAGATCATGTCAAAATTGGCTGGAGAGAGTGAAAGCAATCTTAGGAAAGCATTTGAAGAAGCAGAGAAGAATGCACCATCTATTATATTCATTGATGAAATCGATTCAATTGCTCCCAAGCGAGAGAAGACCCATGGTGAAGTTGAGAGGAGAATAGTCTCTCAGCTTTTGACATTGATGGATGGGCTTAAATCCCGTGCACATGTCATTGTTATTGGGGCCACAAATCGTCCCAATAGCATTGATCCAGCTCTCCGAAGATTTGGAAGGTTTGATAGGGAGATTGATATTGGTGTACCTGATGAAGTTGGCCGTCTTGAGGTGCTTCGCATCCACACAAAGAACATGAAGCTGTCTGACGATGTAACGTCAAAAGCTTTTCTTCCCTAGAACATCTTTTCACTTCTCTTCCTGTCGAAATAACTAGTGAATCTAATATACTTCACTTAATAATGCAGGTTGATTTAGAAAGAATTGCCAAGGACACACATGGTTATGTTGGTGCTGATCTTGCAGCTCTTTGTACCGAGGCAGCATTACAGTGCATCAGGGAAAAGATGGATGTGATTGACTTGGAAGATGAGTCAATAGATGCGGAGATACTGAACTCTATGGCAGTTAGCAATGAGCACTTCCAGACTGCTCTTGGAACAAGCAATCCATCAGCATTACGTGAAACTGTGAGTACTGACAAAGATACTTCTATTGATGAACAGCTTTCTTGCTGATAATAATTTTTCTTTTGGGGAGTCAGTTCTGATTATAATCAACCCTTTTCTTACATGCTTGGTCAGGTTGTTGAAGTGCCTAATGTAAGTTGGGAAGATATTGGAGGCCTGGAGAATGTTAAAAGAGAGCTTCAAGAGGTAATAGAATTTACTGGTTTGATTACTTTCCATTCTTTCTCCTCTTTACTCTTTTTAAAAAATGGGATTAATTTTCTACTTTGTAATGCAGACTGTTCAATATCCAGTGGAGCATCCTGAGAAGTTTGAGAAGTTTGGTATGTCACCCTCAAAGGGAGTATTGTTCTATGGCCCTCCAGGATGTGGTAAAACACTTCTGGCCAAAGCTATTGCCAATGAATGTCAGGCAAACTTCATTAGTGTCAAGGGTCCAGAATTACTTACAATGTGGTTTGGAGAGAGTGAAGCTAATGTACGTGAAATTTTTGACAAGGCTCGCCAGTCTGCTCCTTGTGTCCTCTTCTTTGATGAACTTGATTCAATTGCAACCCAGGTCTGTTCAAGGCTAATGAATTCTCATGTATTTATGGATTATGAGTTTCGTTCTGTGTTATGAGATTACTCTAGAATGAAATTATGCTTGTCAATATTCGATGTTCTTAGTCTTGAATGTCTTCTAACTGTGCTTCATGTTATATACTGTAGAGAGGAAGCAGTGTAGGTGATGCAGGGGGTGCTGCTGATAGGGTTCTGAATCAACTTCTTACTGAGATGGATGGCATGTCTGCCAAGAAAACAGTTTTTATAATTGGAGCCACTAACCGACCTGACATTATCGATCCTGCCCTTTTGCGACCAGGTCGTCTAGATCAGTTGATCTACATTCCCCTTCCTGATGAGGATTCTCGCCATCAGATCTTTAAGGCTTGCTTGAGGAAATCACCACTTGCAAAAGAGGTTGACCTCAGAGCTCTTGCCAAGTATACTCAAGGTTTTAGTGGGGCTGATATTACTGAAATTTGTCAGCGCGCATGTAAATATGCCATCAGAGAGAACATTGAAAAGGTTCGACCATGCCAAATTTATGTTCTGTGCTGTAGATGGTAGAATATGCAATGTTCTCATGAGGTTGGGATTATAATATTAGATATCCTATGTTATTCTCAGGATATTGAGAGAGAAAGGAGGAGAGCGGAGAACCCTGAAGCTATGGAGGAAGATGTGGAGGATGAAGTGGCAGAAATCAAGCCTGCTCATTTTGAGGAATCAATGAAGTTTGCTCGTAGGAGTGTGAGTGATGCCGACATCCGCAAATACCAGGCATTTGCTCAAACTCTGCAGCAGTCAAGGGGATTTGGGAGTGAGTTTAGGTTCGCTGAAACTGGTGCAAGGCCTGCAGCATCTGACCCTTTTGCAGCTTCTGCTGGAGGAGCCGATGAAGATGACCTCTACAGTTAAGATCATCTCTGTCTGTGTCTTACGTTATGGAGACAAAAGCAGACCCTTTTTTTTTTTTTTTAAATATAGTGTAGTATTAAATTTGACTGGATGGATGTAGAAGCTCCTTGGCACAACCTTTCAGCAGGAGGGAAAGGGGGGTGGCTGCCCCTGGGAGTTCATAAAATACTGTTTTTTTTTTCCTTTATTTGGGGTTTAAAGATTTTACAAGATCAAATTTCTGCGTCCCTTTTGGATTATTTTTATGTTTGTGCATGTGGTATATGAAATATGAATGACAACCAAAGAAGTCCTTGCCTTGAGCTTCACCGCCAACTTGTTGGCTTTAAAAACATAACAACTATAATACTATCGCTGTGATTTTTCTTTATAAAAATAGAGGGTAAAGTTTTCTGTCCTTTACTAATTTCGATATCCATTAAATGTGTCCTCCTAAAAACTCGGGTGTAACGTAGTTATTCAATTTAAAATTTAATAATTATTTATTTTTGTTAATTTATTATATTTTTATTGTAATAACAAATTTAACTAAATTCGTTGAATTTCTTATGAAAGAAGTGTAAAAATTGAGGGATATTTTACCTATCAAAATCTGAAGAAAGAAATAAACATCTTTAGTTTTAAAAATTGTTATAAATTGAAAATTTTAAAATTTTGATGTAATTTTGAACTGAAAATTTGAGAATTAATAGTTATACTTTAAAATTTAAAGAATTGACAGTTATTATGTTATTATACTTAAAAATTAATATTTAAAAGATAATACTAAAAGAAACAATCAATTAAAATAAAGAGAATTCAAAAATTTACCATTTGCTTCTTATTATGTACCATCAAAAGTGTTTAAATGTTTGACTAATAATATTTATTTATTTTAATAGATTATCAAACATGATTTAAATTATTTCATTTTTTTAAAAAGCGATTAATTATTTAAAATTACAATTGAGAGGGACGATAGATTTTTTATCAAAATAAAATCATAGCTTATACAATTAAACTAGTTTGCATAGTTGTATGATTCACAGGTTAATTAGTGCATCAATTAAAAATATATTTAATTATTTTATAATTTTAATAATAAAGTTTTAAATAAATATTAACTTTAAAATTTTCAAAACACAACTTTGAAATTTTTATTTAAAGTATAAAATGCTTAAATTTAATAAAATATAGATTAAATTATCTAGGAAGTTTTTGTATTATAGGAACTGTATCAAATCATGCTGCTTTTATCATTAAAATGGATCAATTTAATTCTTATACTATTAAAAAGAATCAAATAAATTCAAATTGTAAAAGAGATAACATTTATTTATTTATTTTAATTGTAGTTCAATTGTAAACAAAAATTTCACTAACAAAACCATAAAAACTTTAAATATTAACTCTGTCAAGTAGTAAATGATATTTTTATATAAAAAAGTTAATAATATTCCAATTTGATCTTTATTTTATTTTTTTAATAGTTGAAAGTAATAATAGGACTAATTTGACCAAGTTCCTATAGTAGAGGAACATCACAAGTACATTAACCAAAAATATAATTATAAATAATGTTTTAAATATTTTTATATAGATTTATTAATTTAAAATACTTATGGAAAAGATATTTTTATTGAAATTAAATTCATATGTATAAATAGTTTGAAAAAGTTCGAAAATGTCTAAAAATTAAATTAAATTATAATTTAAGATATATTTTTCTATAAATATTTTTATTTTTTAAAAGATAATATTTTTGTTTGTATGATGACGATTTAAACCCAAACTATTGTAAAGGTAGGTGAACACCCTATTAATAAGCCACAACTTAGAGTTTTTTTAAAAAAATTAATGTAAATACCTTTTTAATTTTATTTAATTTATTTTTAAAATATATTTAATTAAAAAATTAAAAATTAAAATAACTTTTAGACATTTTAAAATTTTAACATTATCTAAAAATTTTATTGAAGTTTTTACATTTAAAGAAATAGATTTTAACTTAGTGTTAATTAAATATTAAGTAATTAACGAGTCAATATTTATAAATACTTTGTTTTACTTACAAAAATCGTTAAAGGACATATATACAAATAATATTAATATGAATAAATAAATTTAATTTAAATCAATTTGAAACATTAGAAGTATAAATGATTAATAAACTATACTTAAAACATTAGATCATAACATGTTGATCCATCTTTGTGTAAAACATATTAAATTTTATTTAAATTATCAACAAAGTTTTATTTTAAAATAAATTATCTACTACTAAAGTCGATCCATTTTATGCGAATCACATAAATTATCTTTTCATGATTCTAATTATCAAGCTAAAGAACCCTTAGAATTAATTTGCTTTGATATATAAGCTCCTTCTCCAATTGGTTCGTTCTCAATTGTTTTGTTAAATTTTGGGCTATAATTGAATTTTTTCAGTAAATCCATTAAATAATTTCAATCGTATTGAGAGGGAATATCGAGCTCTATAATTTAGTTTAAGATCGAATTTCTTTAAATCGAGACAATTTGATTATTAAACTGGAAATATTTACAAGTTAACTAGAAATTAGTAGTTAGAGTTGTGAAATGACATATTATGATTGAATAAATGTTTGATTTTTATGTTAAACTCAAAGTACGAGTTAATCTGAATTATTCTGACAACAAATGTGACGTCTTGTATTCAGAACTGATGACTTGATTGGTTGTGAAGTGTAACACGACCTTGCCGAAAATGCCATTATACAGATAAGCTCTTGTCCAAGCACACCCAAGCAAAACGAATGTGCTGAATGAAAACACTACTACATTATTGAAACAGGTTGAGCTTATTTATACCAGTCATCTTTACCACCAAAATATTGAGATCAGGCCTTTGCTACTATCGTTTATACAATAAACCATTTACCTTCTCCAAAGCTAAACCACACATCACCTTATCAACTAATTTTTCAACGTAATGGAGGATATAACCTTGTTCCTGTTTTTTGTTATTGTTGTTATCCATGGCTTCGTCTTTGCACTAAAAATAAACAGGAACCTCGTTCTACCAAATGTGCCTTTCTTGGTTATAGCATTTGTAACACCTCAAACCCAGCCCATGCGTTTCGACTGGATTTGGCGTGTCACGGTTTGTACATTGAAAACTTTTGCCTTGTTGGTTTTGGAAGTCGTAAGTTAATTAGACATTATTAGAGTAAATAAGTGACATTTTAAAAATAAAATCTTATATTAGTATTATTAAGTATAAATAAACCTTAACATAAAATTTATAAGTTGCATAACATTGAAAACTTCTTAGTTGAATAAAAACTAGGGGCCTTAAAAAAAATCCCAAATAAAAATAAAATAAACTTAAAGAAATCCCAAAATAATTTGTAGAAATAAAACTTGATGGCCCCTCGAGTCCGCCTCGGCTCCCATGTTCACGATCTACTGCTCACCTGAAATGTTGAGAAAAATAAAAGGTTGAGTCACCAAAACTTAGTGTGCAAATCTCGAGAACACATAAAAAGGCTTGAGGCCCACAAACATATTATGAGCCTTGGCCCGTATACAAGGGTAACAAAATATGCAACATGGCCCATCCCAAACCTATGAGTCCATCCTCTACACACCCCCGTACCAACCATCACACCGTGGGATTTCTACAATCAACCTCCATCCGCTACACACCATATCGACAATTTGTCTTTGTCATAAAGACCGATCACTATGTGACCTATGTATGGCCACCGATCATTGTGCAACCTCAATAATATATCGACAAATTTGTCTTTTCATCATAAAGACCGATCACTATGTGACCTATGTGGCAAAGCCACCGATCGCCTCATGACCGCTCCCTTCCAGTAAATCAATCAATCCCATCCCATGCATACATGCAAGAATCAGAACATTAAACTATCTAAACAGATCACATATTTTTACATACTTCGATACACATAGAAAAGTTTCTATGATTATGTACCTAGCATCCCTTGCCTACCCTTTCTGGGTAATACGACTATTCATACAGCCTCATTTTCCGGCTTTTAGCCCATAACATACATATAATTCAGATTAACTAGTGTGATAGAGATCTACACACCTTTTTCGATTTTTAGCCCATAACATACATATAATATAAAAAAGCTTATGTGTCAAGAATCTACACACCTAATTACCGATAAAACGAGGCTTTCTATATCGACGCTATCCTTAGTCGACACAACTGCTATCTGCCTAAGGCGTTGTTCAGAAGCCGGTCCACAACCAATCGGCCAATCTCGAGTAGCAGATACTGCTCGTTTCTTAAACTTTGGGATTCTTTCTTTTACCTGATCCATATTTAATTCCATCATAAATCCTTATCAGAGTTACTATAATAATATTTAATCGTTAATCCTCCTTATAAAGTTAAAATCTTGTATATAATGATGAAATCTATTAGAAATCTAGGAAAATCTTCTTACCTTAAAAATCCCGAAATTGGAGACTTATGAATTTCGGCTTTTAGATCTAGTGACTAGGCTTCCTTCAAATCCCGACTTGCCGCCCATCATAAATCATTTAACTATTAGCTTTCGACTTTTGCCTTTTCAAAAATCGGAATAGATTATGAGAACTAATCAAAATCTACTCTTACCTTAACTTAGGAGATTGGCTAGTACTAGAGAGAGAATTGACAATGTCAATGGAGGATTTAAATGCCGGAAGTATAGAACAATTTCTCAAATAGGATGAATAAAATAAAAACTAAAGAGATTTTGGCTTTTTAGAGAAGGAAGAGAATAATGGAGTTTTCGGCTTTTAGGAGAAAGAAGAGGATAATGGAGTTTTTGGCTTTTAGAAGAAAGAAGAGAATAATGGAGTTTTCTGTTTTTAGAGAAATTGAAGAAAGAAAGTTAGAGAAAAGAAGCTAAGGAATTTCGACACAAAAGGGAGAGGATTTAATGTCAGAAACAAGGAGCTAGCCCCCCTATTTATAGGAAATTCGGCAACCCTTAGCCATGTAGTAGCTGGTTTCTTTACTCCTCTCAGTGATGGATTCTTGGCCATCACTCTCTTTATAGATAAATTCTTAACTTTTCTCCTTTATCTTAATCTACTAGCTCATCTAAAAGAGACTTAATTATCTCTATCTCCTCCCTCCTTTATTAGCATATTATCCACATATTTTAATCATAAAAATCTCTAGATCTTAGCCTTTATCTGCTTATTATCCACATAAAATAAATTCCTAAATAATAGCCTTTATCTGATTATTATCCACATATTTTAAACATTAAAACCCCTAAATTTTAGCCTTGTTGCCATCCACTCCACCTAATCCTAATGCCCAAAATTTAGCTAACTTAAATTAAAAGAATTGGGCTCCATGAACCTTAAAATTGGGCCATTTACTCCTTGTGTGTGGCGTCACCTCCTAAGATTGGGCCACAAGTCCACTTTGGTATTTTAAACATAGATACTACCTTTTAAACCCTATAATGCTCAAACAGATAATTTTAATCAAGGCCTCTGCCTAAGCTTGAGCCCAATTTGGACCCCTAACACTTAAATTAACTCATTCCATATATTCACCCATTAAACGCATAGGCCCAAAAATTTAGGATGTTACAGCATTGTTGATAAAGGATATAAATGTTTGCCATTATCTAACAATAAAGTTTTTTACTTATCATGTCTTATTTGATGAACAAATGTTCTCGAGTATGTGATGAGCAATCTTTAGTTCTCGGTCCACTGCAATCACCAATTTCTATTTTCTCTCTTGCCTATCATGATCAAAACCAACACCCCATGGTTACTAGATCAATAACTGGCAACTTAAAATACAAAGTCTTTCATACGACATTCATCGCCTTGTGGACATATCAAGAGGCAACCAAACAACAAATTTGGCGTCAAGTAATGTCAGAGGAAATAGATGCATTGATGGCAAATGGGACAAGGGATTTAGTGCCAAGATCATGGGCAGCAAATGTGATTGGTTGCAAATGGATTTATCGCATCAAAACCAAACCGTGTGGCTCAAGGGTTTCATAAAAAACCAGACATAAACTATGCTGAAACCTTTAGCCCTGTCATCAAACCAGCCACGGTTCGTCTCATCTTATCTTTTATTGTCCACTCTAGTTGGCGTATCCAATGCATTTTTACATGGGACGCTTGAAAAGTTGGTTTACATAGAACAACCCCAAAGTTTTAGATATCTCACCAAGCCACACCATGTGTGTTCTTCAAAGAAGTCCTTATACGGTTTGAAACAAGCCCCGTGAGCTTGATTTTCTTGTATCACATTGGCATTACAAAAAAATGGTTTCAAAGGATCCAAAGCTGACAACTCCCTTTTTATCTATTCTTTTGGAAATAACACTGCTTATTACCTTGTGTATGTTGATGATATCATTTTGACAGACTCAATGACAAGTCTTCATCAAAATATCATTCGACAGCTTGGGTTAAAGGTTTGGGTTCCCTTACTCATTTTCTTGGTGTAGAAGACTTGACTACCTAATGGACTACTTCAACTCTCTCAATCTAAGTATATTTGAGATCTTTTGAGGCGTGTGAATATGCATGAAGCTACCCGTCTCTATACCATTTTTTCCACAAACAATATTAGCCATGTACACTTCCAACAACTTTGAAGATCCTATATCATTTCAGCAGGTGGTGGATTCTCTTTAATACTTAGCTCTTACCCCACCCGACATAACCATGACAGGTAACAAAACAACTCAATTCATGCACTCACCTCCTATCAACCATTGGGAAGATGTGAAACACATACTTGGGTATTTAAAAGGTACAACAGACCATGGTCTCCTACTCAAATCGTCATGTTCTCCTTTTCCATCTCTTTTTGCTATCTCTTATGCGGATTGGGGAGGTGACAAAATTGTCCAAAAAAATACCTCGGCTTATGTTATATTCATGGCCCTAATCTCAACCCATGGTGTTCGAAGAAACAAAAAACAATGGCTCGATCTTGCACTAATACCATGTCTTAGCATCGCCGGCCTCTAGAGTTTATTGGCTACAATGTCTTTTTCGAGAAAATAACCAACCGCTTCCTACCATACCAAAAATCTGGTATGATAATGTCTCAGCCACATATTTAGCTACCAATCCAGTTTTTTCAGTTTCACTCAAAGCAACTTGAGCTTGATTTTTATTTTTGCTCAAGATCAAGAATGCCAGAAACATCTTCAGGTGTCGTATATTTCAACTGTTGACCAATTAGCTGATGTCTTAACCAAACGATATCCAAGAAATAATTTTTTGCTTTCAAGGTCAAACTGATGGTAGTTCCCCCCCTCACTACAACAATTTGGACTTTTAGCGGCATTTTTTTAGGCCTTTAGCGGCGTTTCTAAGCGCCACTAAAAGTATTCTTGACACTTTTAAACATACAAAAAACGCCGCTAAAAAGCGCATAAAATTTAGCGGCGTTTATGAAAAAAATGCCAAAAGCCATGACTTTTAGCGGCGCTTTTCACAAAAACACCGCTAAAAACATGACTTTTAGCGGCGCTTTTCACAAACGCCGCTAAAGCCATGACTTTTAGCGGCTTTTCCCACAAACGCCGCTAAAAGCATGACTTTTAGCGACGCTTTTCACAAACGCCGCTAAAAGTATGACTTTTAGCTGCTTTTCCTAAAACGCCGTTAAAGATATGACTTTTAGCGCGCTTTTCACACAACGCCGCTAAAAAAGATGACTTTTAGCGCTTTTCCCACAAACGCCGCTAAAAGATGATTTTTAATGCGTTTTTCCCACAACGCCGCTAAAAGTATGACTTTTAACGCTTTTAACATAAACGCCGCTAAATATCATAAAAATAAAAAAATTATTATACTTTTAGCGACACTTGTTTTCAAAAACGCCGCTAAAAGTCATGAAAAATTAAAAAAAAATATTATAAAAACACCAAAAATTCAATTTAAAAATATACATACAAAGCCACCAACTGGAGCAGGAACTTGGAAACAGAAAGAATTACTGTGATTCCAATAGAAAACCTGAGAGAGTTAAGGAATCAAAATTCTTGAAGCTTTTTGCATATGCATGAAAAGAACCAACAGCAAAGGCAACAGTATGGTAAACTATTTCCATAACTTGAGATTGTTAGTATTCTCATGCATGCGGGTGGCTTGAAAGTATAGAAACTTGTGAAACCTATAGTGTATTCGCTATTGCTTAAGAGTACTACCACTTCCATCTATCCCTGTCTGATAATATACCTAGACTTGATCACCTGCCTTCATAACCTCAACAGTTTAAGCTTCAGTTCATCTATTTTAGCACACAAACTGGCTAAAATTTTGCTCAAGATCAAGAATGCCAGAAACATCTTCAGGTGTCGTATATTTCAACTGTTGACCAATTAGCTGATGTCTTAACCAAACGATATAAAAAAACCCCAAGAAATAATTTTTTGCTTTCAAGGTCAAACTGAAATATATATATTGAATTACAAGAGTAGACAAAGTCGCAACAAGAAGTCTTGGATAAACCCATAACAAACAATGTGATTAGGGTAACTCAAATTTAGATCATACATGAAGTGGTAAACATATCGACTATTCTAAAAGTCCTAAATATTAGTGACAAATGGAAACTTGAAGTTCACGATTGATAGTACGTAACTCACTTAGGCCTATTAATGAATAAATTTTAGATCAATCAAGGAATCGTTAATCAAATTTTGATTTACGAATTTTTTGGAAAATAGATGGAGAATCGGGAAAAATAAAGAAAGAAGAAGAAGGTTACCGCGTCGCCATGATCGATCCGATGAACGAGCAACAAGCGAAACCGATTTTGATCTTTGATGGGCGGCGAAGATTTTGATCTTTGATGGGCGACGGGAAAAAAAGTAGATGATACATAAAACCGATTTTGATCTTTGATGGGAAAGTTTTAGTAAATGGGGAATTTTTGGGGGAATTAAGAATTTTGGGGTATATAGGACGGGAAGGTTGAGAGCAAAATGTTTTGTGGCGTTATAAAAAACGCCACTAAAAAGCTAACAAGTCGAGTCATTTTAATTAAAGTAAAATAATTTTTTGTATGTTTATTATAAAACGCGCTATTACTACTTTTAGCGGCATTTTCTAAAACGCCGCTAATAGTCGATTTTTTTGGCGTTTAAAACGCCGCTAATATTCGATTTTTAGCGGCGTTTTTGAAAGCGCCGCTAATAGTCAAACTTTAGCGGCGTTTTTCGAAGTTACCGCTAATACTCGAACTTTTAGCGGTGTTTTTCCAGAAGCGCCGCTAATACTCATACTTTTAGCGGCGTTTTTTTGAAAGCGCCGCTAATGCTCATACTTTTAGCGGCGTTTTTTGAAGTTACCGCTAATGCTCGATGTTTTAGCGGTTTTTCAAAAGTTACCGCTAATGTTTCGATTTTAGCGGCGTTTACGAATAAACGCGCTATATATCATTTTAGCGGCGTTTTTAATGGTAGTTCTAAACGCCACTAAAACGCCGCCCCCTCCCGTTTGCCAAGAGGGTATCAAGGAGAATAATGATAAATAAACTTTGTCAAATGTCTCATTCAAATTTTAAGAAATATTTTGTTGTATCTATTTTGAATTTAAACTTGAGATTCTTGTTGTACAGTTTGAATTCAACCTTAGCAACATTATCCTTAAAATCATTTTATGTGCCATTGTTGTAAACCTTGTTTCTCTTTACTTTTTATATCATATGAATATATAAAATAAAATAAAATTCAAAACTTGAAAAGATATTAACATAAAAAATATCTGAAATTAAATTTTCTTTCCTATATTCAATTTGAATTGAGAAAAAAAATCGAGTAACATGTAGAATCACTAAAATTATGGTAATTGGAAATTAAAACTAAATCCATCCAACAATTCATTCGTTTAATTGGCAATGCATTTTCATAGCCATTAAATGCAATTTTAATTTATACTGATGAAATAGATAGTTAAACAAATTTGTATTGATGTTCTTAACTGTTCTTTTGAGATAATATTTAAAATTACTCATAATTTTTTCTAATCTATAAATAAGATAGTGATGTACTTTAAATGATAAATCTTGCGCATATAATGTATATTTATATAATACAATTTCGAATGCTTGTAACCATCGATAATATATTTTAATCAAGGAGGAGTAAGTAAAATAAATGAAGCAGTACGGGATGAAACTGTCTACAAAAGTCAATCATTAAAATGGTCTTAATACAATCCAGAACAAATAACAATCAAGTCGAAATTAAAAACTTCCATAAAAGATGGAATAAGATGGTTGTTGCCTAAACGAGTCATAAGTACATCCGCACACTTGTTCCTGTCTCTAAATATATATTTCAAAGTTTCTTGTTGCACAACATTTTGCAATAAAAAAACTAATGTAAACAAAGCATGGCTTAATCAAACTAATCAAGCTTCTGGCATCAACTTCAATTTTCATTTAGATATATTCATAAAATTGGCAAGACAAAATCCACTGTTAAGAGCTCACAGTTGGGGTGGTTTCAGGGATGTGAATCGTTTCAAGATGTAAAAGTATTATGGAGGTATTTATGGTAGAAATTAGATTACATTTTATCTCATTTATTTAAAAATGAGTAAATTAATCTTTGTATATAAAATCAAAGAGCAAATTAATTATTTTTGTTAAAAATTTTATTTATTTATCTGTTAAAAATTAACGTGATTAAAGAAATAACTCAAAAGTGACAAGTATAATAATTAATTTTAATAGTAAAATTGGATAAATTTTTTTACAAAAAATTAATTTATTTTTTAATTTAATGTATAAAATTAATTTATTCATTTTTAAATAAAAAAAATATAATTTAGAAACTACCGGCACCAAAAACCACACATATCTAAGAGGGTTCCAGCGCGAAATGCTCCTCGCCTTAACAAAAAACTTTTGCAGCAAAATTATCAACACCGGGGCCAGATTTTGACCACTGATAATTTTCATTTCTATCTATCTTGGGAGAAAAAAAACCTAATGCTGTCATGTCATTCTGATATTTCAGTAAACAATGCTTGAGTATTTGACATACTCATTACATTTCTTTGCTTTATATAATACCTTAACTGACAAACAGTACTGCCTTTGCCTATCATTTTTAGGACATGGTTGGCAGTTAAATTGGACTTACTTCCGCCCTCCGTTCACACCATATTAAAAGAGTCCATGGTGTAGTTTTAATAACCATTTTGCACGTTCATTAGCAGTCAGAAATTGTGATAGTTGGTTGCATGTTGATATGGGTGGAAATAAAGGAAGCCATGATGAGATCTGGAAATCAAATGTAAGAAAAATAGGGCCGTGGATGTGAATTATTGATTAGACTTAACCAATTTATGGGAGACAAACCCCACGTGATAAATTGGAGATTAACGTAGTACTGTTTCATGATTTCGTATCACATCATTTCACTGTCCTTCCCACTTTTTACCTTTAATATAATATTTCATTTGGGTCATCGCAATTTGAAATCTTTTTGTAGTTAATTCCCATCTCATTCGATTATATGTTTAATAGTGTGTGATTAAAAAATGTTCATAATTTTATGTAATTGTATTTTGTTTTAATTGTATTTTATGATTTAAATCTATTCTATTATAAAATTATTAATTAAGTTTTTATTATCACAAATTAATTAAACACTAATTTAATTAGAAAAAGTTAAAATCACTTATCTAAAAATAATGGTAAAAATACTTCTCATTTTCTTTTAATTCCATATTTATTAAATTGGTCCATCTCAAAAAATTAAAACAACTTAATCCTTATCAATTTCGAAAGTAAAGAACTAAAGATAATTAATTACGATAATATTTTTCATTAATTGTGCATAATTTTAATTGGCATAACAAAAATTTTAGTCCTCAATATTTATATATTTTACATAAATGTTATAAGATGTATAAATGTCGTGAACTAATTTATTAAATTGAGACCAAATTGATAGAATGTATAAATTTTGAGCATTAAATTTGTTATTGTATAAAAAATGTACAATTGACAAAAAACATTAACATCGTTATTAATTGTCCTTAGTTGCACACTTTTAAAATTGATAAGGATTAAATTACTTTAATTTTTTGGGAGAAACTAATTTACTTAATATCAAAATTGAGAAAGACCAAAAACTCTTTTTACCTTTGTAGTTTTATATAAAATTATTAAATAAAACAACTAAAAATAAATCTTTCACCACTCTCCTGTAATTTAATTATAAATAAATTTTTGTTTAATTTAATTTTAAATAAATATTTTATAAATATATTTTATATAATTTATTTCGCTCACTTCATTAGCACGATATAATCGAATATTATTAAAACTTGTATTTAAATGGAAATGAGGCTAAACAATGAATATTAAACAAGTTTTAATAATTATAAACAAATGATGATCCAAATTACAATCTAATGTAGTTCAGAATACTATAAAATTATAAACAAATTGTAAATAATTAGAAAATATAAAAATATAAAAAATCATTAGTAGTTATTAAAATTTAAAAAATTAATTTTAAAAAATTAAGATTATATAAAACTATTACAAATTGTAAAATAACTGGTCAAAAATATTTGATTACACATATAATACAATATATATATACATATATATATCATGCCTTATTGAGGACTAATATTTATCATCTCTACGACTCTATATCCCACTACACTTGCATTAGTCATCATCTCAAAATTGGCAAAATGTGCCTAAAAATTTCATCAATCGAATTTGTTAAGCTTTTAGTAAGTGAAAAATTAATGTTTCTACTCATAATTCATATGAAAAACAAACACGAGCATATAACTATTTTCTTTTTTGAGATATTTTGATGAACACAATTGCTTGAATTACTGATCAAATAACATGAAATTTGTGTTTATTTTAACAAGTTTCAAACATTCTATAACAAGGCAAAATGGGATAGATAACAACACATGGACAAATTTAGATAATTTTAATATTTTAATAATTTCATATTTTTTATAAATTTTATATTTTAATAACGATTTATATTTTTAATTTTAAAATATTTTGAGTACTTTACAAATTTTTGAAATGTTTAATCACTAAATGATTTAATAATGTTCCAACACCGATTGAAACTAGGCAGTATAACAAACAGATTATAAAAGAGAAAAGCAAATAAATAAATGACACACATGAGTTGTTAATGCAGTTCGGATAACAATCTTAACACTACACCAAAACAGATTTTTAGCGGCGTTTTTAGTGGCGTTTTAATAAAAAACGCCGCAAATATGATACGTTAGCGGCATTTGAAAGAAAACGCTGCAAAAAAGTTGAGCAATAGCGGCGTTTATTTCCAAAACGCCGCTAAAAAGGAGAAATAGCAGCGTTTTTTCCCAAATACCGCTAAAGATCAGAGCATTAGTGGCACTTTTAGAAAAACGCCGCTAAAGATCAAAGCATTAGCGGCGCTTTTTGGAAAACGCCGCTAAAAGTTTGAGCATTAGTGGCGTTTTTCTAAAAACGCTGCTAAAAGTTTGAGCATTAGCGGCGCTTTTGGAAAACGCCGCAAATAATTTTAAAGTTTTTTTGGATATATATGATTGATTATTTTTAAATTTATATATTAAATAATTTCTTATATAATTGTAAAAGTGATAACATTAATTTTAAAACATTAAAATTATGATTCTAGTTTAAATTATTTAAGAGAAAAATATTTGTTAAAAATAAAAAAAATATTAAATAATTTCTCATATAATCGTAAAAGAGATAGTATTAATTTTAAAATATTGAATTAATTCTCATGATTATTTAGGGTTTATGGCTTAGCATATATAGTTTAGGGTGTAAGGTTTAGGAGTTACTATTTTAATGTTTAGGGATTATGGTTTATGATTTGCGGTTTAAGGCTTAAAGGGGATGTGTTAGGGTTTCATGGGTTAAAAGTTAGGGTTAATGGGTTGAAAGGTAAATGGTTAATGGTTTGGGGTTAATAAGTTAAAGGTTAGGGGTTAGGGTTTTATAGTTTATGATTTAAGGTTTATGGGATAGAGGATAGGGGTTATGGGTTTAGATTAAATTAGTGTCTTTTAATTTATATATTAAATAATTTATTATATAGTTGTAAAGAGATAACATTAATTTTAATAAATTAAAATTATGATTCTAGTTTAAATTATTTAAGAGAAAATATTTGTTAAAAATGAAAAAATTAAATAATTTCTTATATAATCGTAAAAGAGATAGTATTAATTTTAAAATATTGAATTAATTCTCATGATAATTTGTGGTTTATGGTTTAATTTAGAGTATATAGTTTATGGATTAATCTTTATAGTTTAGGGTCTAGAGTTTATGTTTTAGGGTTTAAGATTTAGGATTTAAGATTAAGGGTTAGGCTAAGATTTAGGCTGGATTTATAGTTTAGTTTTTATTATTTTAGAGTTATAGGGTTTTGGGTTTAGTGCTTAAACTATATTGAATAATAACCATTTATTTCCTTTATTGTAACTTCATATTGCTATAGTATATGTATAACTAATTTGTATACCCATATGACATACAGGCTAATAGTGTTTGCCAATGTAATTATTTAAAAAATAAATAATAAATTTAATCTTAACTTAAAAATCAATAATACATATTAGTAGTATAAAAAATATATTTTATTCTTTGAAAATAGTAAATTAAAATGATTATAATAAATAGAGATGTCAAATGTTAAAATAAATAGAAGAAATTTGTGCTAATGAACAAATTAATTTATGTAAATTAATTATAATTAATCGTAATGTAAAGAATTTTATTATGAAAATAATAACAATAAGATTAATTTTAAAAAAACCTTATAATTGTAATAATTTAAAAGTTATTTTATTCAAAAAATTTAAAACATATATTCTTTTTCAAAATTATTGAAAAGATTTAATATTATTTTAATATCAATTCAATTTAAAAAATTACTAAATAAAAAATTACTAAACAATATTATTTTAATGTTGACGGTATTAGCGACGTTTTTGAGCAAAAACATCGCAAAAAGCAAATTACTAAACAAAATGACGCCGTTTACTTGGGGATTTAGCGGCGCTGACATAAAAATGCCGCAAATTAGGGGTAATAGTGGCCTTTTTTTTTCAAAACACCGCAAAAAGAAATTAAATTGAATTGAATATGGTGCCGTTTTTATTTTCTCAATTTTCTCACTAAATTTATTTTCTCAAAACCCCTTTTCGTCTAGGTCTTCTTTTCGTTCTTCCCAACAGATTTCTCCTTCTTGTGCTGATCTTCCCCTTTCCCAACAGGTAATCCCCCCCTTTCTTTCTTCCCTCCTTTTGGTTTTTCTTTTTCCTTTTCTTTATATTTGTCTTTATTATTTTTCCCTTTCTCATGTTAATTCTTAGATAAGCGGTTCAAAGAAGGCAAAATTGGGGACGAAATTTAAGGGATTTGAGTGGCCTGTTGATGAACTTAAGGTGTTCGTGGATTTGATCAAAAGGTAAGGTTTGCATGTATCTATATTTTTCCATATCTATTATGGGAGATGGATCGTGATTATTACATAATGGGTGGGGGAAGATTTTGGAAGTATTTAACGTTTGGTTTGCTGTTCAATTATGAAAAAGCCTCACTTGTTCCCAGTTACTACTCCTCTCCCTTTTTTAGCAAAGATGCAGAAGGGACACCCCTCACCATATGGTCTTCTCCAAGACACCAATCATCTTAGCAAATTTAGCCTTCCTTTAATTGTTTAAAAAATAAACAATATGAGTTGTCGAAATGAAGTTTCAACATCAGTTTGAACATTGATTCCTTTAGTTCCACCTCTAGAATTTATTATTTATTGTTGTAGTGATAAAATGTATGGCGAAATATTCGTGAATGGGGTGAAAATGCACATGCCTTATGGTTCATATGTGAGTTTTAGTTGCATTTTCATGACGGGTGAAACTTTTTCATGTTACTTTCGTTGCTTCCTATGGTCCTTAGGTTGACAGAGGTCAGTCTTTGCTGGTAAAAGTGACTACATAACATGTTTCTTGTCAAAATTGATGTTCATTATTTATTTAGTTTGCCTCTAGTAAAAAATTGCATTTGGCATTTTGGAATTATATTATGCCCAACTGGCCATACAGAAGTTGAAATATACCTAAAATTTCTAGACAAGTCTCAGTCCACTTTTGTATCATTGATTATAGGAAAATCTCATTGTGTTGTAGAAGCCCAAATTTGCTTGGCCTAAACCCAAAATTTAAAACCCCAATACCAATACATTAAAGCCCAACCGGCCCAAACCCAAAACCTAATCCTAAAACCCATTTACCCTAGCCCAACCCTAATCAGAAACAAACAGAAACCCTAGCCCCTAGGTGCACCGCAGCCTTCTGATCCCTGACACCCATTTGCCCTGACACCACCGGCCACCGCCCACGTCGCGTCTCCACCGCCCAAGAGCACCTGCAAATATTAAAAGAGAAATGACAGAAAGTTTGTAAAAAAGGGCTATATAAGCCGATTTAAACCAGTGTAATGAGGGATTTTTTTTTCTTCACTCTTTGATTAAATGCAAAAATAGAGAGATTTTCATCAGTAAGAGAATCAATCACAAAATCAGAGAACAAAAACGCCCTAAAAAAATCAAATCGGAAACCCAAGGTTTTTTTTTTCATTTTCCTCATCATTTAAGAATCTGCTGCATGAATAAAACACGAGATATAAAAAGGGTAAAGGAAACAAACATATAAAAAAAAGAGAAAAAAATACCTTTTTATGAAATTTCCGATGGTCGAACGATGACGGCCGAATGACGGAGATGACCGAGCTCCCATAATCCCTCCCCTCTGCAGAGAAAAAGAGAGAAGAGAAATTTTTTTTTTTAGACAAGCAGATCAAATGATTTTTTTTCTGGGTTTAGGGCTTTATATAGCCCCTCAAAACGACGTCGTTTTGGGGCTGGCTTTTAACCCCCAAAACGACGTCGTTTCACCTGGTCCGACCCGAACCCGACCCGCTCCAGGTAGGATCCGCGTGTTTTTTAACCAGAGGGGAAAATTGCGCAATCAGCCCTTCTGCATTTTTGGTTTTTTAAGTTAAGTTTTCAGTATTCGCACATTAGCCCTGAAATTTTGCATGGTTTCGCGATTTGGTCCCTCCCTCAAAGCGCTGCGTTTAATTTCTAGGAAAATTGCCTCTTTGGTCCCCCACTTTCACGCGCGTTTGTTTCTAGCCCCAAACTCCTGTTTTATTTACAATTTGACCCGAAACTTCCATTTTTAATGCAATTTAGCCCTTTTTTTAATTATTTTGCAATTTTTATTATTATTACTATTATTTAATATTTTATTTTATGATTATTCTTATTATTATCATTATTATAAGATATATTATCTTAGTTTAATACTATTATCATCCATTTGATTTTATTTATCTATTTATATTTATGTTATTTTATATATATTTTAATTCTCACTTACATAATTATCACATTTTATATATTTCTACTTCTATTTTATGTGAATATTATTATTATTATTATTATTATTATTATTATTATTATTATTATTATTATACTCACTATCACTATTATCATTATATTTACTATATTTATATTATTGTATTGTACATATTTTGTATCTTTATTATTATTTTATTATTATTCTTGTACTATTATCATTATTATTATTAGTATTATTATTATTATTATTATTATTTACTTTATTATTATATTATTACTATTATTTATTTTATTATTATTTCTATTATTATTATTTTATTATTACTTGTATTACTCTTATTATTATTATTATTATTATTATTATTATTATTATTATTATTATTATTATTATTATTGTTGTTGTTGTTGTTGTTGTTGTTGTTGTTGTTGTTGTTGTTGTTGTTATTACTAGTGTGATAATACTATTATTATCTATTTTATTATGTCTATTTATTGTCATTAATTCGTCAATGTCACTGTTATTTCTTTTCTCGCATAACATCGAATTTCCCCTTTATTATTTGTCATATCAGTTTACCCAATGCATCAAGTTTTCGTTTCCCTTGCAGTAACCGTTTTCGCATGAATGACTTGCCCCTGTGGAAATTTCAAAGCCCATTTTAGGCCTCGAAACACGGGCTTGCATTGACTTTTAGCTGTCTTCCCCGGGAGTCACAACTCCTACTTGAAGAATACCCGACTTGGTTCGTTTTGGATTCGTTCCTCAGTAATTTAGGGTTTTTGAATCTTTCCTTATCGAAAATTGGCCTGTCATACCTTTTCTAAGTGACCAAGTAACATTATTCACCCTGCCACAATTACTGAATCGGGCGAGGAACTTTGAAGAAAGGGTCTCCATTAAGATCCCCTTTCTCTAGTGTCTTTATCCTTCGTGGAAATTCTAAATAATTGTCCTGTCTCGGTTTCCTATTTTATCTAGAGATTTCCAAAGTAATACATGGAACTTTTCTTTGTGAAGTTGTTAGTTCATCAATTACTGTTTCAATGCAGCATGTTAATGATGGGTAACAGTAGGTCGATTTCAAAGAGAGTTAAAATGAATATCTATGAAACGAAGAAAATTGACAGGGGACATATCCTTTTTTTTACGGAGAAAAGAACTCAAAAATAATAAAATGAACAACATGGATCAGACGCCCTAGACATCGCCAATTGAGCTTCTATATACAAACTTCAAGAAGACTGCTTTGAGCCTGTCATGTGTTTAGAAGACTCAAAATGTTTTGCCGATGCCCCGATGTGCAACGTGCTTCTTCTTCTATTGATTCTAGCGCTGCAAGATCCCGACGTGTCTATTCAAAACTCGAGCTGCCCTTTTTGGGTTTTCAACTCAAAAACCCTTTGGTTTCAAGGTGCCCTTTTACGAGTTTTCACCTTGACCTCTCCGTTTTTTTTTTTGAAATCTCAAAGTGCCCTTTGCGGGTTTTCACCTTGGCCTCTTCCATTTCAAGCAAAGTATTTTTTAACAGAATCTGAGTTCACGGGATTAGGCAAACTTTCCTCATCCATCTCAGTCAGAATTAGAGCACCTCTCGAGAAAGCTTTCTTTACCACATACGGTCCTTCCCAGTTCGGCATCCATTTTCCTCTGTAATCCTTTTATATGGGAAGGATCTTTTTCAGCACGAGGTCACCCTCTTGGAATTCCCTTGGGCGAACCTTTTTGTCGTAACCTCGCATCATTCACTTTTGGTACATTTGACCGTGACGGATAGCCCTCAATCTCTTTTCCTCAATTAAGTTCAACTGATCATATCGAGCTTGGATCCATTCAGCTTCATCCAGCTTCACTTTTGACAATACTCAAGAGAAGGTATCTCCACTTTAATAGGTAGAACTTCCTCCATCCCATAGACCAATGAGAAAGGCATTGCCCCAGTAGAGGTTCGGACAGATGTTCGATAAGCATAGAGCGCAAACGGTAATTTTTATGCCAATTCTCGTAAGTCTTGGTCATCTTTCCCACTATCTTTTTGATGTTTTTGTCGGCCGCTTCCACTGCCCCATTCATTTTTGGACGATACGGAGACGAATTGTGGTGTTTAATGTTGAATTGGCTGTAAACTTCCGCTATCGTACTGTTGTTTAGGTTCAATGCGTTGTCTGATATGATTCTCTCAGGTATTTCATATCGACAAATAATTTTTCTTCAAGAATCGACTGACCGCTGACTTAGTGACGTTAGCATATGAGGCGGCCTCTACCCACTTGGTGAAGTAGTCGATAACCAAGAAGATGAACCGATGCCCATTTGAAGCTTTCGGTGAGATTGGTCCAATGACATCCATACCCCACATGAAAAATGGCCATGGAGAAGTCATAAAATGTAAAGGTGACGGAGGCACATGAATCTTGTCTCCATAAATCTGGCATTTATGACATTTTTTGGCATAGTTGATGCAGTCTCCTTTCATGGTGGACCAATAATATCCAAACCTCGTTATTTGTCTAGCCATTGTGAAACCATTGGCGTGAGTTCCGCAGTCGCCTTCATGGACTTCTTCCAGGATTAACTTAGCTTCGGCGGCATCCACACATCTCAGCAACACTTGATCTTTCCTTTTCTTGTATAGGACCTCTCCATCCAAGACGTATTCACAAGCTAGTCTTCTCAACGTCCTTTTATCGTTCTCAGTTGCTTGGTCCGGGTACTCACGATTTTTCACGTACCGCAGTATATCGTGGTACCATAGTAGGCCAGTTTTCTCTTCTTCCTCAATATTGTAGCAATGGGCTGGGTCTTGATGAATGCTTATTCGTATAAGCTTCATATCCTCATTCTCGTTTATTCGGGTCATGGAGGCTAAGGTGGCCAGAGCATCAACCATCTGATTTTCGTCTCTGGGTAAATAACGAAAAGTGACGTCGTCAAACTCTCTGATCAAATCTTGGGCCAATCTTTTGTAGATGGCCAGCTTTGGATCCCTGGTTTTTCATTCCCCTTTAAGTTGATAGATTACCAAGGCAGAATCTCCATACACTTTCAATACTCTGATTTTACGTTCGATAGCGGCGCGGAGACCCATGATGTAAGCTTCATATTTAGCCATATTATTAGTGCAATCGAAATCCAGTTTACAAGCAAATGGGTAATGGTCTCCTTTTGAGGATATCAGAACTGCCCCAATTCTATTGCCCACGGTATTTGATGCTCCGTCAAAATTCAGCTTCCATGGATGATCTTCTGAGGCACCCCCTCCAGTGTTTGCCACATACATCAAATCTTCGTTAGGAAATCGAAGTCTAAAGGCTCGTAATCTTCAAGGGCTCTACTGGCTAAAAAGTCCGCTATTGCACTCCCTTTTACTGCCTTTTGGTTCACATAGACTATGTCAAATTCAGAAAGCAGAATCTGCCATCTGGCCATCCTTCCGTTCAAAGAGGTAGACTCCATCATATATTTTAGAGGATCTAGCTTCGAGATGAGTCATGTCATATGATACAACATATACTGCCTCAATCTCTGAGTTGTCCAAATCAAGGCACAACATAGTTTCTCGATTGGTGAGTACCTCGATTGCCTTCTCTCTTTTTCCCGAATCATCATGCTGACCAAGTACACATCCTATTGAATTATCGAGCACTGTCAAATAAAGGATTAACGACCTATCTGGATGAGGCAGTGTCAATACTGAGGCATTGGACATCAATACTGAGGCATTGGACAGGTATTGCTTTACTTTGTCGAAGGTCTTCTGGCATTCTTCATCCCACGTACCCGGATTGCGTTTCTTAAGAAGACGGAATATGGGGTCACATTTTTCAGTCAGTTGTGAAATGAACCGAAGCGATGTAATTTAGCCTTCCTAAGAAACCTCGACTTCTCTTTGGGTACGTGGTGGAGGCAACTCTTGTATGGCCTTGACTTTGTCTGGGTCAACCTCAATCCCCTTTTTACTGACCACAAATCTTAGTAACTTTCCAGACCGAGCTCCGAAGGTACACTTTGCTGGATTAAGTTTTAGCTGAAATCTCCTCAACCTCAAGAATAGTTTCCTTAAGACCTGCACATGTTTCTTTTCAGTTCGGGACTTGGCGATCATATTGTCGACATAAACTTTAATTTCTCTGTGCATCATGTCGTGAAATAGGGTTACCATGGCTCTCTGATATGTTGCTCCCGTTTTTAGCCCAAACGGTATCACCATGTAGCAAAACGTCCCCCACATGGTCACAAATGTTGCCTTATCCATATCTTCAGGATGCATCTTTATTTGGTTGTATCCTGGGAAACCATCCATGAAGGAGAACAACGAATAGCCCGCCGTATTGTCTACTAAGGTGTCAATGTGAGGGAACGGGAAATTTTCTTTCGGGCTAGCCTTATTTAGATCCCTGTAGTCTATGCACATTCGTACTTTCCCATATTTCTTAGGGACAGGGACGATATTAGCCACCCAATCCGAATACTTAACCACTTGCAAGAATTCGGCGTTAAATTATTTCTCGACTTCTTCTTTTATTTTTAACAAAACATCCAGTCTCATTCTTCGAAGCTTTTATTGGACGGGCTTGTATTCTTCTTTTATGGGCAATCGATGTACTGCGATATCAGTGCTTAATCCGGGCATATCTTGATACAACCACGCGAATACATCCTTGAATTCTTAGAGTAACTCGATGAGGTCTCGCTTGGTCTCTGCCGTGATACAAGCTTCGATCTTCACTTCTTGTCCTTCTCCCAGGTTCACCACTTCCACTGACTCTTTATGCGATAAGATGTGTTTTTCTTCTTGCTCTACCATTCTCAACAAATCTGAAGGCAAGTCACATTCCCTGTCACTTTCAAAATCCTGAGATTCCTCTAAACACATGTCTTGCTCAAAATGGACCTCTGAATCTGTAGTATCGTTGCTCATATCATTGATGGCTAGGGACCTGTGATGGGTATCAAGGGATGTACAAAGAATAAATGAATTGAAGGATAACTATTCACATGATATGAATGGGAACAAGAAATGAGAAAATGTTTGTTAGAATTAAAGATGCATTTCATTGGAACAAAATATCCAAACATGAGCCTATTTCACAAAAGAGATCTCATTGTTTTTAGGTTTAAAACAATGAGTGTGTTCTGAATATTACTCTGTATAATCTCTAAAAACTACAGGAAATTCCTCTGCAGTTCAATTGTTCAGAATGCTTCTAGGTTCGTATATGCGAATGCCCAACAGGTTTCCTTAATTAATTTCCTCATCATATATGGCATTGATGTGTGAAAGATTCTCTGGTAGATCATTCCTCCTGATATGAAGGTACGAGATATATGGGGGGATGTCATTGATTCCTACTTGACGTCCTCTCCGTTCAACCTTGCCCTTCTCCTTTCTTGTTTCTTCTCTATTTCCTTCATCATTTGTTTTGCATCTGGTTTGAAACCCAAGCCAAAAAGGTCTCTCTTCTCTTTCAAAGATCGGATCCGAACTTTCCTTGGAGATGTTTGCCCAATCTTTTTCTGGTAGAGCCCTTTTCCTATCATCATTCGTAGGCCCATCCTTGTGGTCTTGGATAGCTTAGGCTCCGGGACTTCATTCCCCTCCGAGATGAAAGTAGCATTTACGAACTCTAAGGATCAAAAGGAACGTTCAACGGCCTCCTCACTTGTTTCTAGATATGGCACTTCGTTGGTAACAGTTGCTATGATGTTTTCTTCAGTGTTTATAGTTACCATCGGTTTTTGTTACCGGCAGTTTACAGTGCAAATGGCGAGGCACAAAGACACTGCCGAATGAATCGTGGCCTTCCCAACAAGCAGTTGTAAGAGGGCTTGATGTCCATGACTAGGAAATCTATTTCATATGTGTTAGGCCCGATCAATAATGGTACGTCTATTCTTTCCATCACTCTTCTTTCGGTGCCATCAAATGCTCTCACTATGTTCTGGCATACTTTCATATGAGAGCTGTCTATAGGAAACCTCCTCAGTGTAGCCAAAGGTAAGACATTTAAAGCTGATCCATTATCTATTAACACACTCGACAGAGTGTATCCCTTCCAACGAGTAGTTATGTGTAAGGCTTTTGTTGTTCTCATGCCTCCTGGTGGGATTTCATCATCACTGAAGTAAATAAAATTGTCAGCACTTATGTTACTAATCAGACGGTCCAACTTATTAACGGATATATCCTTAGTAACATAGGTTTCATTCAGTACTTTCATCAGTGCTTCACGGTACACTTCTGAGCTTAATAGCAGGGCTAGCACGGATATGCGAGCTAGTTGTTTTTGTGACTATTCTACCACACCAGTACTTCATTGTGTTTCAAGAATTTCAAGAATTCTTTGGCCTCCTCCTCTTTTACGGGTTCCTTGATAGGGGCTTCGGGTTCTTTTTTCTGCTCAATCAGCACAATCTTCGATTTCCTGGTTCTGCTCCTCTGTTCTTAGGGTCGTAATGCTTCTCACTACTCGTATAGGACCTTTCATTCTTGACTTCCTCAGAAATGCTAGAGGACCTCTCTGCCCCTGATATCATCACATTACAATTGTAGTCCCAAGGTACCTTTTTACTGTCATTGTAGGGAAAAGAAGCAGGTCTCTGAATTATAATCTTCGGCCTTCTCTACATCCCACCTTCCGTGTTTCGCGAGATGATGATTCTTGGGTAATTGACTCCAGGCTTCATTAATTCTTCTTCGATCATACATACATTCCTTTCCTCTACTCTTTTTTCATAAACTCCAGTTCTTTGTTGTCCATAAGGTTTTGCACCAAGATTCTAAACTGGGCACATTCTTGAATCTCGTGCCCTTTTGTTTTATGGAGTTCGCAGTAGTTCTTTATATGCCTCCAGTTTTTTGCAGGATCTAAATCTGTCAATCCTCTCTTTGCCATTTCCTCCCAGACTACTCTCAATGGGGTTTTCACCTGCGTGACGTCCTTCTTGATTTTTCTCACCATCTCTTCACTAATCGTGTTTACCCCTCTATCCTCGTGATTGGGTAGTGGGTTCCCCTTCTTTATCAGATCGTCGAATGTTATGACCTCCATCTTTATTAGCCTCTCGACTACCTTTTTAAAGGTGAGGCAGTTCTCTATCGAATGCCCCGCTACCCCTGCATGGTAATCGCAGTGAGCGTTAGGGTCGTACCACTTAGGGTATGGAGGTTGCAATGGTTGCAAATAGAATGGGGACACGATATGCTCGTTGAACAAAGTCTAATATAGCTCATTGTACATTATTAGAATTAGCGTGAATTGAATTTTTTGGTATTCGATTTGGTTCCCGATTCCTGTCTTGCCGGACCTTGTTGTCCAGAGGTGATTGCCTTTAGCCGATTAACCGTGATCGCCCTGTGTGTGCTCACGTTATTTACTTCACCGTCATTCTTCTTAAGAGCGACCCTCCTAGCGCTTTCTCCTACCTCGATCTTGCCGCCCCTTATGGCATGTTCGATCATCTCTCCTGCCATTACTATATCGGCAAAGCTTTTAGTCGTACTCCCTATCATATGAGTTATGAAAGGGGCCTTCAGGGTGTTAATAAAGATCATGGTAGTCTCTTTTTTTAAGAGGGGTGGTTAGGCCTGCATGGTGACCTCCCTCCACCTCTGCGCGTACTGTCTGAAACTTTCATTTTGTCTCTTTTTCCTGCTTTACAAAGTAATTCTATCCGGTGCCATGTCCGTAACATGGCTGTAGTGCTTTAGAAATGCTTGAGCCAAATTTCTCTAGGAACTAATGTTGGCCCGACTAAGCTGGTTATACCATCTAGCAGCTGCGACCACTAAACTTTCTTGGAAACAGTGGATTAAGAGTTGATCATTATTCACGTAGCCAGCCATTCACTGCAGAACATGGTGATGTGGGCCTCCGGGCAGCTAGTCCCACTGTATTTTTCAAATTCAGGCATTTTAAACTTATGAGGCAGCATCAAATCCTGAACCAGACTTAAATCTTTTGCGTTAATCCCATGATGATGATCGATACTTTCTAGTGCCTTGAATTTTTCTTCCAGCCATTTGCAACGATCCACTAACTGCCTTGAAGATTCTTCTCTTGACTCCATTTTCTCTGCCATATCTAAATCGGGTACAACAGGATTGGCCGGGTTCCTGGTTAGGATTCGAAGCCTGCGTGGAAGCTCATGGGAGGTCTAGCGTCGTCTTGCCCTTGTTGGGGCATGATCGCAACTGGTGGCCTTAGGATATACTCCTCAGGCCTTGTTCTTGCGTGTGGCGGGGTAAAACCCGGTGGGATGCCTTCACTATTTTCCTCGACCGGAGGCATAGGACCTTTCCCCTTATCCATTGCCCCGTTCATCATTTGGGCCATTTGGGCCATCATATTCCTCTGGGCCTCCAATATTTGGTCCCTCATTTCCTGCATTTCTTTCTGGAATTGTTCGAACCTTTGATCCATTTCCCGGTTTTAGCGCGTGTTCTGTAGTGATGTTCCGCTTCCAGATTTTCTCCTTTTACTTTTTTTTCTCTCTCTCTTTCTGATAATTTTAGCTAATTAGGCTCATTTTTATAAACTTAATGCATGTAATATGATGCAATGCAAATGCATGAATGCAAGAAGAAGACATCGATTCTGATCAACTTTATTTTAGAAAACTTTATTAGAAGGCAAAACCCTTTACATAAAGCAGATTACAAATATGCTTTCGCCCTAAGGCCTAAGGTTTTTATTTTCCCAAGCAAAGAGATTAGCTCTTGATTATAACCCGACGGTAGCTCATATCTCACGCTCAATATGTCAGCTTCCGCAGCCAAAGTCTGTAGGTGATCAGCTACCTCTCGAATCTGGATTATCGCTTCACCCATGAGGTAGTTTCGGCTTCTAACTTGCTCGTAAGAATGGCGAAGCTCCTCCTCCCAGCGCCTTTCTCTTATTTCCAGAAGCTTAATTCTAGCTCTTCAACCTTACCCTTCATTTCCTCGATTCTGTTTAGACTTGATTTCAATTTGCTTTCTGAGTCTTGACTTCGATAATGGTGCAGAGACCGCCCAAGCTCAGCTATTCTAGCTTTTAGTCCCTTTTTCTCCTTTTGCTTTTCTGTCATGCCCTTCTCTAAGGCCTCTTTTTGCGTTTGTATTTCTTGAAACTTTTTCTCTCAATTGCTAACTCTGGCTTTTTCCTCTCGGATCTCTTGTGGCCACTGCTCCGAAGTTTTCCCTAATCCAGCGTTTTTTATCGTTAGACGCATCTTTTTGTATTCCGTCTTCAAGTTATCTCGGTCTTTCTCTACCTTCCATTTTTCTTTTTTAAGTTTCTCAGCCTCCGATTTTTGACCGTCCACCTCTAATTAGAGGAGCATCTTTTCTTCTTCCAGCTTTTCTATCCTTTTTCCAAGCTCCGAACTCATCCGTTCAAAATCTTGTTTCACAATCTCTAATTCTGATGGGACCACTCGCAAGCATTCTTCTCTCGATCGGGCGCCCTCTGGATTTGGCTTGGGGATGTTATCATTGATTCTCTTAGCCCTCCATTCACTGTATTTGGGGTCATCCTCGGGCCTGCGGATGATCTTCTCATTCTATGAATCTAATTCTAGGCACTAGAGATCTCTTTAACCTTTTTCTTATAGCTCCCCCGTTCGTATGAGAACTCGCATTGAGCTAGCCCGTATGTTGTTGGTACAAAATGTCTTGAACTATACTGTCTTAAGACTAGCAAAGGGGCATATGCGGTGGCACCCCAAATTCCCAGTAGAGGAACCTAGTTAAAGTTTTCACAACGATAAAGGACCTTGTCGGGAATCATCCAAGGAGCCTTCCACTCGTTGTCGTCTTCTTGAAGGTTTTGGAGGAGCGCTATCCAGTTTTCTTCGAACACGTCTTTTCTCCTAGGCGTAGCTACTATCTCTTTCAACGGAGAGCAATTCTCCGACAAAAACCGATAAGACACTTTATCCACCTTCCAAAAGTGACTATGGAACCAGGTTAATAACAACTGCGCACATCCAATAAACCTGTCTTCACCTATTCTCGACATGCATTCAAGGATCTGAACGTTTCGGTCAAAATCGTGGGAACAGGCATGACCCCTTTGTCTAATCGGTCGAATAGATCAATAACTGCTTCGTCAATATGTCTTAGAACTTTTGGGAAGATCACCAAACCGTAAATATACAAGGACAAGACGTCAATCTTTTTCTTTGCATCAGAATGCGTTAGGATCAGGTCCCTCAAATATATCCAAGGTATGCATTTACCCCTGCCTTTCTTCTGCATTCTAGCTGAGACCCATTGTTCGCTCATTCCCGTAATATTCATCAATTTCCTCGCAAAAGTCGGGCTATTAACTGCTTTAGAATAAACTTTATCAACTTGAATTCTCGGACAACGTAGCAAGGTCGTGTATTCCTCTACTGTGGGAACCAAATCTACTTTCCCGAATGAGAAATAGCTATAAGCAGCATTCTAGAACTGAGTCATTGCTCGAAATAGGTGCTTATCTATTTTGACATCAAGCAGGTATGGTAGATCCCGTAGGTACTATGGAACAACTACTTTGCCTCATCATCTCACTGGATCCATATTTCTTTCAACTCCTAGAGTTCATTCTGCCTGACACTGATATTGTTGAAATCTCGTAATTTTGACACATATCCCTCAGGTAAGCTGTCCCCTCTTTCTAATTGGCTTTGCTCTGACCATGTGTGACAGCCGCATTGTCCTCCATTTATCAAAGAATTCGCTTTCCATAACCAGCTTTCTAACTCAGAAACTGACCATGAATCGATGCCTCTTAAAAATGGAAATGACATGCAGAGGAAATAAAGCATCATCAATTAGTACCACAGAATGAGATATAAAGCAAGTAAAATACACAGACGCCTATCTGGGTAACTACTAAGGTTTGGCATAGTTTAGCTCGGGGTGGGTTCTTAGGCTCTTTACATGTGGTTGAGTTCTAAAGTTTGAGGTACCTGAACTAGTAGATTCCTCGATCCTCACCCATTATAGGCTCATACGGACCGAGTTCGGTTCAGGGGAATAGATTTCCCTATGGTCATGCGGAAGTGAAAACTTCACGAAGACATAGGTACGGATATATCCCGAAAGCAGTCCACTAGCCTATACGGAGGTGAAAACCTTACGAATGCATAGCTTCTCGCTCCCACTTAAAGGTGTGACCACAACGGTCGTGCAATGCAATGCCAAAGTATTTACGAGACCCAATATTGAAAGTGCATTAAAAGAAGCATGATTTTTCGAAACCATTTTAATCAAAAGGACAAAAATCAAGTAATGCTATTATTATTATTATTATTATTATTATTGTTATTACTAGTGTGATAATACTATTATTATCTATCTATTTATTGTCATTAATTCGTCAATGTCACTGTTATTTCTTTTCTCGCATAACATCGAATTTCCCCTTTATTATTTGTCATATCAGTTTACCCAATGCATCAAGTTTTCAAATAATTGATATTTCGTATTAAGGGTTTGAGAAAATCGTGCCCTAACTTACTAGGTTCCGATTTTTCTTGTTCAATCTTAATAACGGAATACTTTTTTTAAATCGCAATCAAGGACTTTCGAGAATACGAGCCCTAACTTACTGGGTTCTGACTTTTCGTTTGACAAATGATGGGAGATCTTCTTCAAATATAAAGTCAAGTTTTAAAAGGTGAGCTTAGTTTCGGGAATTTAAAGTATTGCGCCCTAACTTACTGGACATAATGCTTTATCTCTTCGAAAATAAGAGAGTCTTAACGTCCCTTTTGACCCCTTCAAGTTTTGGAAATCAAAATTATCTATTTTCGAATCATTTCAAAGTTTTCAACATTAGGACATCGATCAATCAATTTGGTACCAATTTTGGGCATATCGAGGGTGCTAATCCTTCATCGTGCGTAACCGACTCCCGAACTCATTTTTCTGGATTTTGTAGATCGTTGTTTTGATAAATCAAACTGTTTGTTAAAAACAACCGTTTTACAAGGTGACCCGATCACACCTGAATAAAGATCGATGGTGACTCCCTTCTTTTCATTTTTTTAAAAACCCGAGTCGACCGCATCGTTTACTATTTTATCCAAAAAATGGTTACGACATGTGTAAATACTCTTAAGTGATTAATCACTACTACTCAAGCCTCACGAATTTGGATTCTATCATTTCTCTGCTTTTGAGCTGTGCTAGTTTTAGTTCTTTTCCTTCTAAAAGTTCATTCAATTTTAGTTGAACAGAAATTGCAAGGAACCATTCTGCGTTAGGTTTTTTTTTTTTAAATTGAAACATCCAATCTACAGGGATTTGTTGACTTGGAAACCACTCTAATTGGTTCACTCACAGTCCGAGAGTATATATACTACTCTGCTGTGCTCCAACTTCCTGAATTTTTCAGTCAGAAAAAGAGTGTTGTAGAGGAAGCCATCCATGCCATGTCATTGGGTGACTACGAACAACTGATTGGTGGTCATTGTTTTATGAAAGGACTTCCTAGTGGTGAAAGAAGGCGTGTTGCTATTGCTCGGGAGCTTGTGATGAGGCCACATATCTTATTTATAGATGAGCCTCTTTATCATCTTGATAGGTAGCTTATTTATTTATTGGTATTCTTAATTCAACTCTTAATGTTGTTTTATTTATTTTTCCTATCTCTTGCATGCCCTACAATGTTTTACTCTCGATTGGCTTGCCATCTACTTTCCGGAAAATCAACATTATTTATTTTGTTATAGATAATATTCTATTTTATTCGATGTCTCTACTCGTTGATGATGGTAACATGAAGAAACTTACAAGCATAGGATGTACTCTCATTTTCATGCTTAATCGAAAATCTGAAGTTTTTGGTCTCTTTGATCGTATTTATTCGCTTTCAAATGGAAACACCTTATTTTTTGGGGAAACATTAGCTTGCTTGTAGGTAATTAATAATATAATCTGATTATTTTTGCTAATCTTGTCATTGTTTTGATGCTTTTCAGTTGTGACTTCATCATGTAAGCATCATTTGATGAGGAAGAAAAGAAAGTCCATTTAAAGATAACATATAGCAAGTAAAATAAGATAGAATGCGTTTATAAAGATTTGAATATATTTTATATATATTTAAACTTTTCATTTGAGTACCTGCTGTGGCTTCTGTTTATTCTAATTTATCTCACTTTTCTCAATGAAGCACTTCTCAAATGAAGCACTGACTGAGAAAGTACAATTTGTAGTCTTATATGTGTTGAACCACTTATAATTTCTCGGCCTTGACTAATAGAAAGCTTTAATTACCTGCGATATTGTAACTATCATACTTATAACTTTAGAACTTTGTTTCTTTGTCATTAGGAAGCGGCTTGATTTATCTCTTCAAGATTTGGAAGAGAAACAACACAGCAAGGGAGATGCGGTTGGTGTTCTTTTTCTTTGTGTGCCTTAATTGTTCTCTTTTATGCTATATAAGACATTTCTATATTACGTTAAACCACGGTGAGTGCTGACATGTTTCATTACGTTTTTTACAAATAAATACTATTGTTCCTTGTTAAACAATTGAATAGTTTAGACAATCATTAGAAAGAATGCCTATTTGTGACACATGGAAGAGCTATGATTGAGATTGTTTGTTAGTATGGTTCAACCTGCAACTAAAGCTGTACATAATTGTTAAGCTCGGGTCCAAGCTTTTAGAACATTTGCTTTGTTTGATCATGAATCATGGTTATATTTTTTTAGCCTTAATGGCTATATATATTTTTATTTTAACATCTTTGTTGTTTACCAAGTCATTGGTTTATCTTTTGCATCTCTAAGTTATACTTGAGTACTAATGTATGAGATGATACTAAATTTTTTCTTTTAATACTATTAGCATTTACCATACGCTTTTTACAATCCATATGATTTTATCTTTTGCACCTCGGTGTGGATAATAGATTATAACTAGAATTATCGCCAAAGTGACGATGAATCGATCATTTGGTTTTGCATCCTTTAGATATTGAAGGTGCGAGAGGATTCAATCTCTTGAGCTAGAAAAGCCAAGGCATTGCATTTCTTCAAGTGGCATGTTATTTAATGTTGCAATCCATGGTTATTCATCTTAGTCAGAACTTGAATTTTGTGTTATTGAAATAGGGTTTTGTGTTAGTCGGAACTTGAATTCATTAATTTTTGTATTTAGTTTTAAATTTATAATTTTAATAGAAATTTAATTTAATTAATATTTTTAATTTATCCTTAAAAGTATATAGTTTAAAGTTCAAATTTTAAGAATAAAACATAATATAATTTTTATCATAGAAATAAATATTATTTAATTAATTTTTTTTAAAGGTCATAGCTTTTAGCGGCGTTTGTGGGGAAAGCGCCGCTAAAAGTCATGCTTTTAGCGGTGTTAGTGGGAAAAGCGTCGCTAAAAGTCATGGTTTTTAGCGGCGTTTGTGAGGAATACGCCGCTAAAAGTCATGGCTTTTAGCGGCGTTTCTGGAGAAAGCGCCGCTAATTTTTGCGGCTGTTGTTTTAGTGACATTTTTTGTGGCGCTTCTAAAAGCGCCGCAAAGACTATTAGTGGCGCTTAAAAACGCCGCTAAAGGCCTAAAAAAATGCCGCTAAAAGTCTAAATTGCTGTAGTGTTATTTTGTGAAGCTTTGCTTAGTAAATGATTTTATTCCACAATGGATCCAAAATCTTATTGTCTAAAGTCCAATCTACCCTTACAACATGGGATAATTGAAACCTTAACAAAGAACCCTAATCTTTACAATCACTCACTATTAAAACTTCACTTAAACAACGTTTTACTCCCCAAGAAAAGCTTAGACAAAGAGTACAATAAAAACAAAGCTAAAACCCAATGAAAGCAAGAATGATAACTTCAACCAAAAGCACTCTAAAGATGCACCCAAGGAGCATCAAGACAACCTATTTATAGGCTAAGATCGATAGCTTCTCCAAGTAATCTTGATGAAAAAAATTAATATTTTAAATTGAAAAATTATCCACAAAATCTTCTTATTGAAATTTGAGAACAAAGCCTTCATTTCCAAGCAGGAAGAATCCTTCCACATTCTCTTGAAATTTTCAGATTTTTTAATTTTATATATAAATTATCATGTATTTTAGATTTAGCGTCCACATAGTATAAGATTCGCCCTCCTTAGCCAAATAATAATTATCAAATATTAATGTATGATGGGTTTTAAAAGACTAAACTTAAAGGCCCAATATGGACTTTATAACCAAATTTCAGAATTAATTGATTTGACACATTCAGAATTAATTGATTTGACACATACTCATACATATTAGGTTAGTGACTTTCTTGTATTATGAGTTGTATGTCTTGTTAAGGAATTACCTTCCTCTAGTAAGGTGCTGACACAGCCGAGAGAAATAGAAAAGAGTTTGATGCTGAGATTAAGAGCACAAAGTAAATTTGAATTTTTTTTCCTTTATCCCAATATGTTATTGTTTAATATATTATTACAGTTTTTAGGTTTTTCGATTAAATTATGGTCAACAAAAAGATTGATTTTTTTTCAAGAAAAGAGTGTCAAAAAGCAATAATTATCAATCAGCTCCTCAACCTTCTATTAATAGTGGAGAAAAATCAAATATTGGATCTTCCTAAGCTCTTAAATGAGATATCGAGTCTTCCCAAACTCTTGAATAAGATATCGGGTCTTCTCAAGTTCCTGAACGTCCCAGTAATGTGCCAAACGTCAAAACAAAGGAGTTTGATGCTTCTTCTTTAGAGCTGATCCAAGACTTTGAAAATCTATTTGGGATTACCCTCTAAATCAACAGGACAAAGTCTGTCGAGCTTACATTAAGTTTGAGCCATATCAACTGATTCCTCCAAGTGAGGCCCCAACATCTCCTCAGTATATTAACAAGAATGTACGTTGATTTCTCCCATCTTGGTACATGTTATTCTCGATTTATCTCTAGTTTTCACCAAGTAAGAGTGTTGCTGTAACACCCCAAACCCGGTCTATGCGTTGAGACTAGATTTGGTTTGTTACGTGATTCGAACTATTCTTAAATCTTTAATGAGTTGAAAACTACAATATTGTTTCTGAGTTTAAAATTTGAAGAGTATTAGATTTTGATAAATATTTAGAAACATTAGTTGAAAATCATTGTATTATCAAAACTTTTAAATAGTTTGTTAATGAATTGACTATAATAAAATTTTTATAAAAGAATTTCATATACTTGAAAACTCAAATTTATTTTAATAAAGCATCATAAAATCACAGCCCTTAATTAAAAAGTCCAAAGTTTAGTTTAAAACCCAAACACGCATAAAATCCATAAGTTATTTATAGAGGCCCTTATTACAATAATCCAAAATAGTAAAAATACTTATTAAAAGTTCGAGTTTAAATAACCCTCTTAACGCAAAGATGGCCTCCACGAAGTCATCCTCGGCCAAGTCCACATCAATTTCCATTACGAGATGGAAAGAAATTAAAGGGGTGAGTTACTTAGAACTCGGTGTGTAACTCACTTACCACCATTATTGGGCAGATTATCGGGACATAATCTTGGGCTTGAGCCCAATTCGAATTCAACAATATATACCATGAATTTAAAATAATTAATAATGCATGAAAATGTAATTCCCAACCCAAACCTAATATCCATCCGCTAACACCCTGTACCAACCATCACACTGTGGGGATCAAGTCAACCACCCGCCATCACACCAATCGTAGGCATTAAGCCTTTTTATAATTGTGGCATAGCCACCGAACTAGAGCAATAAGCCGATATTGTGGCGAAACCACCGAACTAGAGAGCAATAAGCGATATTGTGGCGAAACCACCGAACTAGAGGCAATAAGTCGATATTGTGCGAAAGCCACCGAACTAGAGGCAATAAGCAGATATTGTAAGTAAGCAGCCATTCTTCTTCTTCATATATCCCACCCATGCAATTATACATGTACTTTAAAATATAAAATTTATTAACAATACATAACATGGTGGGTTTATTAACAACATTTCATTTGGCCCATAATTATAGCAATTTGTCCATTTAGCGCTTTAGTGGGCTTTGGCCCATTTACCAAACTAGAGTGTTTTGGCTAAATTTTAACGAACTAGAGTATTTTGGCCCATTTTCACGAACTAGAGTATTTACGGCCCATTTTCACGAACTAGAGTATTTACGCCCATTTTCACAAAACAACAATTTTCATAATAACAATTAATTTCTCGAGGCGTTTTCGTAATTTTCACGATTTAGTCGTTTTTACGCATTTTCGTCAAAATATAATTTTTTACGTTTTAACCGATCTAATCGTTTTACGATTTACTTCCATCCGAAATTTGACATCCAACCAAAATAATGAGTGTGAAATTACACACTCGATACCGTGAGTACTAACCCTTCTCGCTCCTCGGCACCTAAAATATATTTTGATTCGTTAGACAACTAATTAGTAAAATAAATCTTAATCGATAATAGATCCAAAATCTTACCCTCTTGATTTTGAATCACTTGATTTTCGGCTTTCCTCGTTTATCGATTCACTAGCCGAGAATCCACCAACGATATATGGCTCGGAGGTTCGTACTACTTGAATAATGGACTTCTTTGAAGATGGCCCACAACCCGTGGAAAATCCCTGATATAAACCGCTCTTCGTTTGAATGGGGATTACTGATCCGCCCTCTTAACGTGACTAACCACCGCCTTTTCTTCCTATTTTGATCTTGAGATCCAAAGGAATTTAGTTAGATCTAAAATAATATCAATAATACTAGAGATTTTAAAGAGTAGGATTTCCTTACCAAAATGAAACGCTTCCAACGTTTCCACGATTCTCCGAGATCACTTGAATTCCAATCTCGTTATTGCACTAAATAATAACGAAGAAAGCGTTATTAATATGAACGCTATATCGATTCAAAAAATCCTTCAAATCACCATTACTATTTGGCCATAGTACCTTAATAAATCGAAAATGGAAAAGAACCCTTACCTATATTCCACGATCGAAAAGAAAAGATTGAGGATGGTGTCTAAATGATGAAGGATTGACTATGTATGATCAAGGAAAAGAAGAAAAATATTTGGTTTATAGGCACAATAGCATTCGCCAAGAGAGTGAAGATGGAGAGAATTTTCGATTGAAAAGAAATAATATAAAACGAAAGGATGATGGTGATGTTGTTGCTTGATTTCAAAGAGAAGGAAGAAAAGAAAAAAAATGCACTTTAGGTGCTTTGGTATATTCACCATGGCAAAGAAAAGAAAAAGATGATTCTTTTGGTATAGATGATTTTGCACAAGAAGAAAAGGCACAAAGAATTGGCTAACAAGATAAGCAAAAAGGAATAACCAAATGGTCACAAAATTTGAGCTTTACTAATGCCCTATTCGGCCAAGATGAGAGTTTGAGAGGAGAAAACAAAGAAAAATCTGCACAATGTGTAAAGAATGCCCAAAGAGAAAAGAATGAGATTTTTAGCCAAACTAACAAAATTTGGCTCCTCCCCTAAACCAATGTTGCCGTCCAGCACATGGTCAATTGGCCATGATTTCTTTCCAAATTTTCCCCTTGATAAGTGCCTTATGTTCCCCCTATCTTTCCTTAAACCTTTGATTCCATACCATAAGTTAGTTGTTTCCTTAATCCATTGATACACTAACCAAAAATACATGGTCAACACCTTCCTTATATGTCCCCTGCCGACACTTCCTAGTCATGAGCAGAAAATTAAAAGCAAAATTCATTTAGGTGCCATACAAGGATTGAACCTCTTCCTCTTACTTGAACCCATGCGCCAACTCCACCTTACCATATGCTCAACTTATGACACTTTTAGCACATAATTTAGCTTAAGTCTTAATCACCTTTGTTTCACTTCCATAAATTCTCAATTAATAAATTTTATTCCTTCTTCAAATTATGCTTTACCCTCTCAGGACTTCAATAAGCACTAAAATAAAAATTAAGAGATGATTCCTATTTAAAAAAATCTAAACACCAATTCATGCAATTTAAATATTCGGATTTTTAGGGTGTTACAGTTGCATATTGCCTTCCTTATGTTCTCTTCAATAAGCCATTTCAATAAGCCATTTGGGCATCATGGAAATACTTTTACAAGCCAATGCTTTCAATTATGAAAGAAGGTCAATGAATAGTTTAAATGTCCTTTTGTTACTTATGTGGATAAGGATGCAAATTATTTACATAAGAATGCAATGAAAATTTATCTCGTCTTCAAAATTCCTTGCAAAATATTCAGAGGATTGTTAAGAAACAAAATTTTAAACAAGTTGCAAGAAATCAGTTACAGCTTAAGGTGTCAATAGATTCTATTAAGTGACTTATATTTCAAGGTTGTGCCTTTAGTGGACTCGATGAAGCAAAAGATTCAAGAAATCAAGGTAACTTTCTTGAACTAATAAAACTCCTAGCTTCTTAAAATAAAGATGTGGGGGCAATTGTATTAGAAAATGCTCTTCAAAATGCACAATATGTCACTCTGACTGTTCAAAAGGATACTTTTCTATTTGGCGAGTAAAATCTAAGGATTCATTTGGGAAAAGATTGAAGGTTAAAATTTTTGCATTATAGTGGATAAAGCTCGTGATGAGTCAAAGAAAGAACAAATGGCAATTGTATTGCGATTTGTTGATAAAGAAGGTTTTATACATGAACGATTCTTTGATTTGGTTCATGTGAATGACACCACATCATTAGCTTTGGAGAAGGCAATTTGTGAAGTTCTTTTACGTCATTCCCTTAATGTGGATGATATTGGTAGTCAAGGATATAATGGTGCAAGTAAAGATGTGTGGCGAATGGAACGGCTTGCAAGCGTTATTTTCTAAAAAGTGCCAATTTACGCACTATGTTCATTACCTAGCTCATCGTCTCCAATTAACTCTAGTAGCTGTATCAAGGAGGTTATTCCTATTCGTTAATTTTTTTTCATACTTGACCGGTATAATCAATTTGGTTGTTTCTTCAAGTAAGCGACATGATCAATTAAGAGACTTTGAGGCATATCATATTGCGGAGTTGATTGGCAGTGGTGAGCCTGAAACTGGTAAAGGAAAAATCAAGGCGGTACTTTCCAACGTCCAGGCGATACCCGATGGGGATCTCATTTAGCTTCTCTCAATAGCTTGATAAGGATGTTCGATTCCGTTTGTATTGTATTACAAGATATCATCAAGTCCGGCAACCTTACTCAAAAGAGTGAAGCTGATGGAATATATAATGCAATGACATATGTTGAATTTGTTTTCATCTTGCTTTTCATGATTGAGATGCTTGGAATCACTTATGATCTCTATCAAGCATTGCAGTATAAATCGCAGGATATACTAAAGACGATGCAGCTGGTGTCATCAACTAAAATGTTTCTCCAGAAATTCAGAGAACATGGGTGGGATCCTTTATTTGAGAAAGTGAAGTTATTTTGTAAATATCATGAGATAGAAGTCCCTGATTAAGTGCTCCATACAAAGCTGGTCGAGGTCGGTCTCGCATCCAGAGAGATAACCTCACAATTGAGCATCACTATCAATTTGATATATTCATTGATTGTATTGATTCATTAATAACAGAAATGAATTATCACTTTGATGATGAAGTAGTGGAGTTACTTGTTCTTAGCTCGGCTTTGGATCCACTCGATAATTACAAAGCTTTTCGGGTGAAAGATATATACAAGCTTATGAATTATTTTTATTTAGATGATTTTACGGAGCAAGAAAAACTACACATGAAGATTCAATTAGATCATTTTCAAATTGATGCTCATCAAAACATGGAGTTGCAGAAAGCTTTTACAATTGCCGAATTGTGTCAAGTGCTAGCTAAGACAAATAAGTCAAGGATTTATCATTTTCTTAATAAAATTATTTGTCTTGTGCTAACTCTTTTCGTGTCTGCTACAATAACCGAATGAGCATTTTCAGCCATGAAAATTGTGAAGACAAGGCTTCACAACAGAATGGAGGATGATTTTCTTTCAACTTACTTGTGGTATACATCAAAAAAGAGAGAGCTTGAGAATTTTAAACATATGCTATCATTGATGAGTTCGATCTTATGAAAAAACGGATGGTGCAATTTAGATGCCTGGGATTGAGAAATGGGACTAAGACCAAGATTTTTAAATTTAATTTTTGGAATTATAATGATATTTATGAAATTTTTAGTATAGTATTAGTTTTTTTTTTTTTTGCATATGGGAAAGAAATATTTAATTTTATATAGTGTGATTTTTTCTTTTAATTTTTTACAATTAAATCGTTCATGTTTTCTAAAAACATTAAATTAATTTGTTTGATAAGAATAAAAAAGAAAGAAGTATCCAAGAAGAATTGACATTTTTTTACGTTAAAAAAAAAAAAAGTCATTCAAATTTAAAAGTTTTGCCTCCCTTAAAATAAAATCTTAAATCCATCACTGTTTCCAAGTAAATTCAAAACAGCTTCAACACCAAGTAGGACAAAGTCAAAGGCTTTAGGGGTAATGATAGAGTTTGTTTTCAATCAACCGAAAATCCTTGGGCAAAAAAATACCATTAATTTTAGTTTGATCTAGAGATTATTTTGCTGATAGAAAACAAACCAATAATAAACAAATCAGAAATGTGAATAAAACTCACAGCACTTTTAACTATCCTAACTTGCTGTTCTTCGACAAGTTTCAACATGACATGTAATAGAGAAGTTATTACATAGGCCCTTCTTACCACATAAAATATGATCCTTCCAATAATATCGTGCCACACAAGCTTTTTTTATTTTTCACATTATCCCATTTTGAAAAGCAATCTGTTTGTCAAAACATGTGCCTCTTTTGCCACCATTCCTCTCCTTCCTCCGCTTCTTTTGTTTTTGATTTAGATTAGAGAGTTTAATCAAGATGCTAGGACGATACACTACTCAGGTTAATTTTATTGGACTAAAGAGTCTTGATTATACAATTCAAGATATACAAATAAAACACACGAAGAAGAATCAAACACCACATAAACTAGACAAAATGGATTTGGAACCAAGTAGGGAGAAGATATGAGTAAAGCATTCTTCTTTTCAATTGAATGAAATTTTAACATCTAGTTGTATTAATTATAATAACTTATTGGTTTGAACTTATTTCAAAATTAAATTAATTTTGAGATTAATTTTATAGGAAATTATTATTGTTAATGAAGTTTTTAAAATTCATAAATAAAATTAAAAAATATAAATATTTTATAAAAATATAATAAAATATTAAAAAAACATACGTGATAATTTTAAAATTATCTATGAGATACAAAACAGATTAACAACATACTAAATATTAGGTGAAGATGAAGTTGATGAAGATGCAGTGATGGGATTGCAAAAGTGAAGAATTTGTTTGTACATTGATTTGATTTTCTTTTAATGCCCAACAAAGATTGAACTCCTTTTTCCTTCTCTAATCAAATCTAATTATTTTCAGCTTTATTTGATTTTCTTTTATTTTTGTAAATTCAAATTTTTACGACTGCATAAATGATTAATAAAAGTTAAGATGATGATTGATGCGAAAGGAAGCAGGTTCACGGGTATGTGAATTTTTAATTAGAATGGGAAAGGTTGTTTAGAATATAAATGAGGAAGTTATTAAAAATATAATGTGTATAAAAGAAAAAAAATTTGTGTGGCACAATATTATTGTACATGATGGAAAAAAATTATTTATTTTTATATTAATTAATTTCAACATTCCAATTTAAATATTAATAATCTTAAATTCAGAAAAGATACTAATAAAATGGAATAGAAAATAACTGTAACAAACACATATATCAAATTTCAAAATGTAAATAATAATGGCAAAGAGAGCAAATCATTTCCATGTAAATGTAGATCATGCGTAAAAGGCGTACCTTTAATAACCCCACCATGTACTTATGAATTTGTAAATTCGATATATAAATTTTATTTAGGATAATTATTATTTAAATTTTGATTCAATTATATATATTTTAAAAATAAATAAAATATATTAATTTTTATTATTAGATAAATATAAATTTTTATATAAATATATTAACAATTTGTGAGAATTGAATCAAATTAAAATTTGATGTATAAATTTACACATTAGAATAGAGTGAGTGTATAATTTTAAATTTTATGGCTAATGAGAAGTAGGATATTTTGAGATTTTAACGTGTATTTGTATAGTTATAAGTTATAACAGAAAAATTGAAAACGTTGTAAATTCATTGTTAGACTTGCGCCTGCAATTTCCGTGGAAGAAAGGATCAGTATTTCAGAGGTAAAAGAGTAGAGTCCTCATCAGATCCTACTAGGTAACCCCCCGCCCCAACAAGCTAAAATTATATTTGGGACAACTAACAATCAGTGTGGTTGGAAGAGATAAAACCTATTCACCACCCATCATTCATTTGTTAAATGTCTTTTGCATTCCTCTTTTTTCCTTTCAAAACAGTAGTGCCTTCGTTGTTTGTGATTGATTCCCTTCTTTCCTTTTCTTTTCACTTTTTCATTGAGTGATACCCACACGTGCATCTCCACGTGAAAAGTCATGAAAGGAACAACTCATAAACAACATGGTTGAATGCCGCCGTTATGGTGAGCCAGGCAGGCTTTGCCTCTTACCACTGTCACTGCCACTGCCAGAGATATATTGATTCCATTGAATTCGCTCTAAAGTTGTTGTAAGTAATGGCAAACCCTCCCAACCCCACTGGGCAAGAAATGAACTCACACATGCACACACAAAAATAAAGACAAAATTCAACGAAACCACCCTCCCCCTATATTTCAACGTTGTCAGAATGCACGTGTTAGCTCTGCTCATTAATGGGTCCCCTCCCCTCCCTCAATTGAATTGCCGAATGGTCATACACCAATAGTCGTAGTTTCTTTTCCACATTTTGGTGCCCCATCCAAATCCCATCTTTAAAAACTTTGGTCCTTTTTTGCAGCAGTTAGCTATGTCTCTATGCACAACTTTTGAACGCATCAATTGTTACTTCATGATATTTCCCTTTCCATCTGGATTTTTCTTCTTTGTTTCACATTAATGCGGCGGGCATTGATTGAATCAACACTACCACTAATATTCAGTAACATAAACAACACATTGCTTTCATTCATGATTGAGTTCGGTGAAGATGATGCAGAAGTTTTTTTTGGTTTGATCGATTCATTTTTCTTTATTTTCTAAATTGCATATAATAATTGATTTAATTTAGTTTTTAATTTTTATATTAATTTTGGATTTTGAGTTTTTAAATTTTTTTACTAAAATGAGTTTTTTTCTGATTTTTAAATATTATTTAATAAATTTTCAAAATCTTTTTTTATAAATATTTTTTAAAATTATTCTCAAGTAAATAAAAATATCACCAGTGACTTATATGGTATTTCGTTGAAAAATAAACTGTATATAGAAACTTTAGTTATTTTAATTATTTTAAAGATAAAATATTTATTTTGCATCATATAATTATAAATTCAATTATATTAAATTAAATTTTAATTCAATTCAAATTATTATGATTATTTAATTTATATTCCAAAAATATTTCAAACACCTTTATCCATATCAATTTTTTTTCTTTTAACCTTGTAGTTACGTTAAATGATTCGGCATTAATATCAATAGGTATTAGAATTAAGTGATAGAATATTTATTTAAATAAAATAAAATGGTAAAATAAAATAAAAGAAGAATCTCTATAGAACTAAACTTCTTTTATTTTATTTTAAATAAGATTTTCTAAACCTTATTAAACTCCATCTATTTGATATTGATTAGAATAAGGTGTTTCAATCTTACTACACTCCTATTAGATTATGACTTTACAAGCCTATAAATACACATAGTAAATTTTCTTCTCCTCTACTCGTGATTTTTTCTCGAAAGTGTTTCCACGTAAAATCTGTGTGTTCTTTAAATTTTATTTCTCTTTTCTTTGCGATATATTGTCATTACCGACGTTATATTTTTCACAAATTAGTATCCGAGCTTCCGGGTTTTTCATCTCGATCACGATAATGGCGTCTTTAAAGTATGAAATTCCACTGTTGGATCACAACACCAAATTTACGTTGTGGCAGATAAAGATGTAGACAGTTCTTACTCAGATGAATTTAGAGAAAGCCCTGCTAGGGGTAGATAAGATGCCTTCGACATTGACGGAGGAAGAGAAAAAGCCCAATGATCGAAAGGCGCTAACACAGTTACATCTGCATTTGTCTAACGAAATTTTGCAGGATGTGATGAAGGAGAAGACCGCCGTTGCATTATGGAAGAGGCTAGAACAAATATGTATGTCGAAAACTCTAACTAGCAAGTTGCATATGAAGCAACGTCTTTATGCTCATCGCTTGGAGGAAGGTGCGTCTGTGCACTAACACTTAATAGTGTTTAAAGTAATTCTCTCAAACTTGGAGGTCATGGAGGTTCAGTATGATAAGGAAGATCTAGGGTTGATTCTACTTTGTTCGTTGCCCGTCTTATTCAACGATTCTTTGACCTCGTATGATAAGGTAAAGAGACACGATTTTATATCTAATGTTGATGATGATCGTGGAAGGACACAAGAACGGAATCCTAGCGGTAAATTTAAGGGTAGATCAAGTCTTGAGTCTCGATATTGTAGAAGACTACACTTCTATTTGTTTCTATCAACAATTCTTGATGAGGTTTATGATTCTTTGACCTCGTATGATAAGGTAAAGCATCTTGTGATTAAACCCGATAATCACTACATGTCATGATAAATATCATTCAGGAGAGGTCTCATTGTTCGTGGGAGACAAGATCGAAATGCAAATTGGATGATGATCCGGAAGGACACTTAAGAACGGAATCCTAGCTTGAGTAAATTTAAGGGTAGATCAGAAGTCTTCAAACATAGAGGTAAAACTTATAACTTCGATTATTTCTAAGAAAAAAAGGGCAAATTAAATTCTAAACCAGTCTTACAAAACTTTAAATATCTCAAAATGTAGAGTGCTATAAGCTTTAATTCTATATCTCACTCAACTTCTAATTCAAATTCTACTAATTTTCAAAGTTAGACAACAAAATTAAAATTTTGGGAGGTCTATCATTTTAAACTACTTCATAACCTTTGGAATCAGTGAATCACAAAGGGAAAACAACAAAATTAAAGCTTCAAATCAATATTTATTCATCATATTCTTCCAGCACTAATCCAAAATTAAAAATTAGCCATAGAATCATAAACTAATGACATTATTATAGAAGACTATAGCGATGGTGAACATGGTTGTTTTTTATTCGCAATTTATATCAACAATTCTAAAGTGAGTGAATGGCATAATTGTCTTTTGGATACTTGATTCCATAAATATTTTTAAAAATATTTATGGGTTGCACTTTCCACATGTGTCCCAATCGGGATTGGTTTACAAATTACAAATTACAACGATTGTCGAAGGTGTTGTTTTGATGGGAAATAATGCTTCGTGTAAAATCGCAGGTGTTGGAACAATTAAAGTTAAGATGTTTGATGGAGTTGTCAGAATACTTAGTGACGTACGACATGTTCTAGAATTGAAAAGAAACTTAATTTCGTTAAGTACTCTTGATTCAAAAGGGTACAAATACACAGCTGAAAGTGGGATTTTGAAGATTTCCAAAGGTTCCCTCGTTGTGATGAAAGGGTAGAGAAAAATTGCCAAGTTATATGTTTTGTAGGGTTCTACTGTTATTGGTGATGCAACTGCTGCTTCCTCTTCCTTGTCAAATGATGATATTACTAAACTTTGGCATATGCGCCTAGGGCATATGAGTGAGAATGGCATGGCAGAATTGAACAAAAAAGAGGACTTCTTAATGGGCAAGGAATTTACAAACTGAAGTTCTGTGAGCACTGCGTTTTTGGGAAGCAAAAGAGAGCTCGATTCACCAGAGGAACCCATAACACGAAGAGAACATTGGAGTATATTCATTTTGATCTATGAGGGCCATCAAAAATGCCTTCAAGAGGTGGAGGTAATTATATGCTAACTTTTATTAATGATTTTTTCAGAAAAGTTTGGGTATTCTTCCTGAAGCAGAAAAGGGATATGTTTTCCACATTTAAGTCTTGGAAAACTATGATTGAAAAACAGACGGGAAAGCAAATAAAATACCTCTGCACAGACAATGGCTTAAAGTTTTGTTATGATGAGTTTAATAAGCTGTGCAAGTTAGAAGAGATCGTGAGACACTTGACAGTTCATCATACTCCACAGCAAAACGGCGTTGGAGAACGGATGAACAGAACGATTATGGAGAAGGTTCAATGTATATTGTCAAATGCCAACCTACCAAAGTCGTTTTGGACTGAAGCAGCCTTTACTACATGTTTTGTGATCAACCGATCTCCATCCATTGCCATTGAGAAAAAGACTCCACAAGAGGTATGGTCTGGTAATCCTGCTAATTATTCTAATTTAAAGATCTTTAGGTGTCATGTGTATGCTCATGTTGATAATGGAAAATTAGAACCGAGATCCATTAAATGTGTTTTTCTTGGTTATAAAGCTGGTGTAAAATGGTATAAGTTATAGTGTCCTAAAAATAGGAAAGTTGTGATTAGCAGAGATGTTGTTTTGATGAAACTGCTATGCTACCTAACTTATCTCTTAAAGGCTTTTCCAATAAAGAAAATCAAAAACAGGTGGAGCATCAGATTAATACAGAGTCAACTCCTCAAGCCAGTACAAAAATTGAGAATAGAGTTGCTTCTCTACCACAATACTCTATCGCTAAAAACAGAATTAGAAGAGAAATTAAACCTCCAAAGAAGTATGCCGAGGCTGATCTAGTTGCTTATGCTTTAAATGTGGCCGAAGATATAGATGTAAACTAAGTGCCGTCTAATTATTCTGAGGCGATTAGCTGTAAAGACTCAGAAAAGTGGATGTTTGCTATGCAAGAGGAGATAGAATCACCCCATAAAAATAGAACATGAGATCTTGTGAAACTTCCTAAAGGTAAAAAAGTTGTTCGCTGTAAATGGGTGTTTAAAAAGAAAGAAGGGACTCTAGGAGTTGAAAAACCCATATATAAAATAAGGCTTGTTGCAAAAGGTTACAGTCAAATTCCAGGAGTGGACTTCACAGATGTGTTCTCCCCAGTTGTGAAACATAGTTCGATTCGAGCTTTGCTTGGTATTGTTGCCATGCATGATTTAGAGCTTGAGCAGTTAGATGTAAAAACTCTATTTTTGCATAGAGAACTTGAGAAAGATATTTACATGCAACAACCAGAGGGTTTTACAGTCTCAGAAAAATAGTACTATGTTTGCTTGCTGAAAAAATCCCTTTACGGTTTGAAATAGTCACCAAGACAGTGGTACACGAGGTTTGATTCCTTTATGAATTCTCATGATTTTAAGAGAAGTAGTTTTGACAGCTGTGTTTACTTTAAGAAAAATAGTGATGGTTCTTTTGTGTATCTACTTCTTTATATTGATAGCAATAAAAGATAAAGGAGAGATAAAAAAGGTCAAAGCCCAATTAAGTGAAGAATTTGAGATGAAAGATTTGGGACCAGCAAAGAAGATACTTGGTATGGATATTCTCAGAGATAGAAAAACAAGTAAATTGTACCTAAGTCAAAAGGGGTACATTGAGAAAGTTCTTTGCAGGTTTAATATGCAGAGCGCTAAGCCTGTTAGTACTCCTTTAGCAGCCCATTTCAGACTTTCATCGGCTTTGACTCCACAATCAGATGATGAGATTGAATACATGTCACATGTTCCATACTCTAGTGCAGTGGGATCTCTCATGTATGCTATGGTTTGTTCACGTCTAGATTTATCATATGCAGTCAGTGCAATTAGTAGATACATGACGAATCCCAGTAAAGAACATTGGAAAGCAGTTCAGTGGATTTTAAGATACTTACGAGGTACTACTGATGTTTGCTTACAATTTGGAAGAACTAAAGATGGAGTCATTGGGTATGTTGATACTGATTTTACTGGAGACCTTGATAGAAGAAGATCTCTCACTGGTTATGTCTTTACAATCGGAGGTTGTGCAATCAGTTGGAAAGCTACTTTGCAAATTACAGTCGCTTTGTCTATCACTGAAGCTGAGTACATGGCAATTACTAAGGCTTGTAAAGAAGCTATTTGGTTGAAGGGACTCTTTAGTGAGCTAAATGAATACCTTCAAATCAGCACATTATTTTGTGATAGTCAGAGTGCCATCTTCCTTACAAAAGATCAAATGTTTCATGAGAGAACAAAACACATTGATGTTCGGTATCATTTTGTTCATGATATTATTGCTCGTGGTGATATTATTGTGAGCAAAATTAGTACTCATGAAAATCCTGCAGATATGATGACTAAGTCACTTCCTATAACCAAGTTTGAGCATTGCTTAGACTTGGTTGGTGTTCATTGTTGAAGTTAAACCCTTAAGCGGTTTTATGGAAGAGGTGGAGAACTTGTTCGTTGAGAGTTCACGATGAAGAACTTGTTTATTGAGAATTCGTGTTAAGGTGGAGATTGTTAGAATTAAGTGACCATTATCCTTATTTAAATAAAATAAAACGGTAAAATAAAATAAAAGAAGAATCACTATAGAACTACACTTCTTTTATTTTATTTTAAATAAGGTTTTTTAAACCTTATTAAGCTCAATCTATTTGATATTGATTAGAATAAGGTGTTTCAATCTTACTACACTCCTATTAGAATATGGCTTTACAAGCTTATAAATAGACATAGTCTATTCCACTTCTAATTGTTTCGAATTCGACATAGTGAATTTTCTTCTCCCCTGCCCGTTGTTTTTTCCCGAAAGAGTTTTCACATAAAATATGTGTTCTTTAAATTTTATTTCTCTTTTCTTTGCTATATATTGTCATTACCAACGTTATATTTTTCATAATAGGAAAAACAACTTTCATTAGATAAAAAAAAAATTCGATTGAGTATTAGCTCGATTGATATCGATATTATTACAAGTGTAGGAGGACGTGGATTCGAGTGCGCTGAAGCGCATTATCCTCCTATTTAAGAGTTGAAAAGGGGCTATTGGTAGTTCTAGATATTGAATCAAAAGAAGCAGATATGATAAAAACCTATAATGATATTAATATTAAAGAAAAAAAAGAGAAAAAGCCATAAATTAATGGGTTAAATCATTATTTGGGGCTTGAACTTAGTAACTTTTCTCATATTGGGGTCTGAATTTTTTTTAATCCAAGTTAGGTCCTAAACTTAGCAATTGTTTCCATATGGAACCTGAACTTGACAACTTTCTCATATAAGGGCCTAAACTTTTTTTTGTCCAAGTTAAGGCTTGAACTTGACAATTGTTCCCATATTAAGGGCTGAACTTTAGGGTTTTCAAGGACTAGCTTTGATAAAAAAAAAGTTGAAGTCCCAACATAGAAATATTTGTCAAATTCAAGGCTTAACTTGGACAAAAAAAAGTTTAAGGCTTAATGTAAAAACAATTACTAAATTTAAAACCTAATTTGGACCAAAAAGTAATATAAACCTCAATATATGAAAAATTATCAAGTTAAAGTCTGAAAATGAGATTTAACCCTATATTAATTAAAATGTGGCAGAAAGCAATGTATAAGGTGGTCAAGAATTCATTTATTAGTCAACTTAGCTATTTCCGTGAAATAGAAAACCTTTTCTGAGTAGGCTTTGCCTGTACTATTTGTCATCTTCCTTTAGCGTCTACATGAGAATGAGTGGGTGTGATGATTCCCCATATATATTGCAAATACTTAAATCTCCTTTATTATGTTTTACAAAAATTCCAAAACTAGAAAAAAAAAACACACTGTATAAATATAGTGCATATATTTTGGCATATTGAAGGCCACCTTGCATCTTGAAATATAAGTTGAATAAAATATTATTTTGATAATTACATGAAAAATAAATAAATATATCACACTCCTCGTGTCCCTTCATATTTGAAAAAGATCTCATAATTTCTTTGAGATCTATTTATTAAGAAAATAAAAATTACATCATTATTGTTTATGATCAATTATCTATTTTATTTATTTTATTTATTTCTCCATTTAATTACAAGATAATAAAATATTAGTTGCACATTGAAGCACTATAAAATTAAATACATTCTACATCTTTCAAAAAAAAAAAAAAGTATTTGCCTTTGCTTGAAAATTGAAATTCAGTATATTTATAGGTAATTTAAGTATTGGACTTCACATAAATTCATTAAATTGATGCAAAACTATTTAGTTAACAATATTTATAAGCTTTAAATAAAAAGAAATTAATTAAAATATAAAAATAAATAAACAGAAAAAGTTTATATACATAATTTAAAATTTAAATATTTAAGTAAAAAATATTTTTTAAAAAAACAAAAAGTATAAGAGAAGACAAGGACAAAATATATTTATGACGATAATGATTTTTAAAAGTAAATTTATAGTAGTGATGTGTTAGCTTAATGACAAATTTAGTGGCTGCTGGGGTGCCCGAATTATTGCGGAGAGTGATTATGTCAGCAATTTCCTCCTCTTCCATGCTAATTCTCTGGAATGGAGTACCGACCCACAAATTTAAGCCAGTTAGGAGGATTCGACAAGGGTGCCCCCTTTCGCTTTACTTGTTTGTGCTGTGCATGGATTGGTTGGGACACCTCATAAGGGCTAATATTGATATTGGTAGGTGGGAACATATTAAGTTGTCAAGATCAGCCCTACAATTTCCCATCTTTTCTTTGCTGATGACTTGGTTATTTTTTGCAAAGCTCATATCGATCAAGCCTGGTTGCTGAAGAGTATCCTTGATCAGTTTTGTGAAGTTTCGGGACACAAAATTAGTACTAGGAAAAGTAATATCTACTTTTCTAAAAGTATTGACAATAGTGAATGTGAACAGGTTGTTAATTTGTTTGGATTTCAGGAAGTTCAAAACCTTGGTTTTCATTTAGGAGTCCCTCTCCTGCATTACAAGGTCACTAAAAGTACTTTTAGTTTTGTGGTGGATAAGGTAAGGCGTAAGCTTAATAGTTGGGATGTGAGGAAGCTATCAATAGCGAGAAGAGCTACTTTGGCCCAATCCATTCTCCTTTCCATTCCGAACTATTTTATGTAGTCTATGTTAATACCAAAAGGAGTATGTGCAGAAATTGAAAAATTGGTCAGACAATTCATTTGAGGAGGTTCTGAAGGCCAATCAAAAATGCCTTCAGTAGGGTGGAACTCTATTTGCCAGCCACGTTCTCGAGGGGGGCTTGGTCTTCGTCAATTGAATGATCAGAACATAGTTTTTCTTATGAAGATTAGATTCGGTTTAGTCTCAAGAGTAGTGCTTTATGGGTTCGTGTCCTCAGAGCAAACTATGGTTGGAAAGAACACATCCCTGACTCTATTAATAAAAGTCAATGCTCGCACTTATGGCGGTCTCTTTCCAAGATATGGCCTACTCTTCGTGAACATTTGACATGGGCAGTTGGAGATGGCATAAGAGTTCAATGTTGGAAGGATCCATAGATTCCAGGTATGGGTCCTCTTATTTGAAAATTCCATCTTTCTCTAACCTTGATTTGGATTGTGTTGTCGTGGATTTGGTTAATTAGATGGTTCTTTGGAATTTGGAGCTATTGCAGCGTCTGGTTGCTGAATATGTTATTAAAAGATTATTAGTATTCCTCCTCCTCATCCGGATGCAGGATCGGACAAGGTGATATGGGCTCAGTTGACAACAGGAGTGTTTTCAATCCGCAGTGCGTACTGGACCTTGAAAGAAAACACTTGGAGTTCTAAGGAGGAAAATTGGAAGCATATTTGGAGATATCAGGGACCACAGAGAGTAAGGTTTTTTCTATGGCTTGCCTCTAAACAGAAACTTCTCACAAATACAGAACGTATGAGGAGGGGTATCGGCCAAAGCAATGCATGTGCTTTATGTGGACATGAGTTCGAAGATATGATTCATGTCCTTAGGGATTGCCCAGCAACAAAGGATGTGTGGATGCATGTGATCCCAAATCAATTTATGCACAGGTTTTTTTCTGACTCGTTCCAAATTTGGTTTTCAGCTAATCTTAGTTGTCATGAGAAATTGCAGGATAATGGAGTCATTTGGTCGAGCCTCTTTGGATTAATTACGTGGTGAATCTGGAAGAATAAAAATCTATTTATTTTTCAGAATATCTCTTGGTCGACAACTGAAGTGGTGAAAGTCTCAATTAGTTGGGCTCGCCAATTTGAATTAAACCTTAGTGATTATAAGAGCCATGCTATCTACACACATCATGCTAATACTTTCGAGAACACATGGGTCACTTTGTCCACTGATGGGGCGGTGGCGAGAGACACCGGTCATGCAGCTGCAGGAGGAGTGGTACGAAACAAAGACGGAAATTGGATTATGGGATTTGGTCATTTTTTAGGAGTTTGCTCACCATTTGAGGATGAAGTTTGGAGTATCCTTGATGGGGTAATGTTGATCCTTAATAAAGGATACAGGAAGACCATAATCCAGACTGATAATCTCAAAGTAGCCCAAGCTTTGGCTGCCACGAATATGGAAGGGCAAGGGATTACAGTGCTCAGTAGGACAAAGCGCATTATGAATTCGGAGGGCCAATGGAAAATCATTCACATACCAAGGAATCGTAACTCGGTGGCGGACCGGATGGCTAAACTTAGCTTAAACTGGAAATCATCCTTACAAGTCTTTGAGGACGCTCCTTAAGGAAATTTTAGAATTACTTCATGAAGAAAAAGCCAGCAGTGCTCTTATGTAATTGATATTATTCTTTTTCATTCACCAAAAAAAAAAATTTAAGTTGTAATTTGTGTAGAAACTTGATGTCTTAAGTTTAAGTTGTAATTTGTGTAAATAGTGTATAAATTTTTGGTTCATAATTATTTTTACATAAATTTATTTTAATTTAGGTATTATTGTGATTAGCCTTATTGTGTTATATAATGATTAATTTTGGTTATAATTACACAAATGTATTCTAATTGCAATTACATTGTATTTTTAAGAGTCAATTGCATCAAACATCCCCAAAGTATGACATCATTTTAAATTAGTCCTCGTACTTTAAAATATTTTAATTACATCCCTAAACTATCGATATTATATCAATTAAGCCCTTTTGTTATTGAAATTTTTAAATGATACGTCAAATCTTATGTAGCTAAATTTAAAATGAAAATTAAAAACAATAGAAACATTGGCACATAAATTTGTTAAAACTTTGGTAAAAGTTTTGAAAACCTCAAATTGAAATTCTTAAAATATCCATTTTACAATATTATTTTTCTTAAAGTTTTTATTTTAAATTATATCACATAAGATCGATATGTCATTTAACGGTTAAATTAATGATTTTAGTAACAAAAGGCCTAAATGATGTAAACTTAATAGTTTAAGGATGTAATTAGAATATTTTGAAGTTTAAATATCAATTTAGAATAAAAGATGTTTGGTGACTTTAACTAAAAATATAATCTTACTGAAAAATACATTCTGTTTTTATAAAATATTATTATCTTTAATTAAAAATAGTTGAATATAAAGATTAGAGATAATAAAATAAATAGATAAGAATTAATTAACAAAAAGTAAGCATTTTAATTAATGTATTTCATCAGACGATAAATGAATATTTTTAAAATTTGGGTTAAACTACTTTCCCTAAACATGATTTTTTGATAATTACAAGTAACACTAACAAAGGAAAAGGGAAAGGGAAAGGAAAGGGCAATGGGTTAGTTTAGTTTAATGATGGATACGATTGACAGTGAAAAAAAAGAGCAAGATTCGAAATCTGGGAAAGTAGAATTTAACTGTCCTCTTTATACTTTTCTCTCTAACCAATGATGATTTCAAGTAAGGAAGTGGAGAGAAAAATTACAAACAAAAACAGAAAGAAGGCTCTGCATTTCTATATATATATATATATATATATATATATATCTAACACCAAGTTTTTACGAAATGAATGAAAACATCAGATCGGCAAAAGTCCATGAACAAGTTTTCTTTTTGAAAAATATGATTAATCGAGCTTAAATAGAAGATAAAATCTTTTTTATTAAAAATTTCTTTACAAGATTTGAACGCGAAATATTTCTGACCCAAATCCCCGACGCAAGTTACAGCTAGCTAATCAGCATTTTGAATGCAGAGCCAATATATAAATCAAAGAAATCCTTCTCTAATTCACAAATTTCCTTCTAAGAAAAGAAAAAATGGAAAGCATGAAGAAATTATATAACCGAAAATATCAGTAGGAAACTGCTAATTAAGCAGAAAAGTAATGAAAAAAACTTCATTCTTCCACCAATAAGAAATGAATATGATATTGCAAAACTGAACTGCCCCCATATATGTCATGTCCAGAGTGAAAACCCAGATTTTCGGTTGAATGTTTATGGCAGCTAAAGCAAGTTTGTAGCACAGATTACAGGAAAATCAAAAGAATGAATACCCAAAACTCGAAACAGATCCACACATTTATTATGCAGAGCTCTGGATAAAAAAACCTAATGTAACACTATATAAATTTCCTTATCCATGAAAACTGATATGAGCTACAGCTGCACTAAAAATTAATCTAAAAGTACTTGTTTCTTTTAATTACACGAGTACTCCTATACAAGTGGCTCCAGATTATGAAATGAAACTGAAACTGAAACCAAGGTGGCCGGTTTTCCTTTTAGGGCTCGCCGCGGTCACGCCAGCACACGAGCATTGCTATGCAACGTCGGAGGATGTAGAATTTGGCTCGCTGCTTCTTAACCAAGTGACTGCATTTTTGACCAAAAGATCTGCATGGTTCGCAGCTGGCGTCCATGTTTCTAGGAGACCTTGTCTCGTTTTCTTTGCCTGCCATGTGAACAACTAAGCTCTTTCTTTCTCTCTTTTTTACTTTGTTTCTTGCTTGAGATGATGTAGCGTTGTTGTTAATCGGCACTGCCAGTACAAAATAGCAGTAAATATGAAAGGATGAAGGGTTGAATGAGCAGCTAGTGTTATTTATATAGAAAAAGGAGAGATTTTTTTGAATCAGATATGTTTTAATTTGGTTCTGGGTTGGGCTCCCCCGCACGGAACCAAAATAAAATAGGATTAATATATATTTTGTCCCCTCACTTTGTTTATTTGTATCTAATTAGTACTTTTTTTTTTCTTTTGGACCACGTCAAGGTACTTGAACTAAAATTAGGACTAAAATATATTTTTTAAGATTTTTTTAAATATATTTTATAATTTTTAGAATTAGAACTAAAATAAAAAATTTGTTGAACTTTTAAATTTAAAATCAAATTGATAAAATTAATAAGCATCGTTAGACTTCTATTACTAAATTAACGGTAGTAACAACTAAAATATTTAATTTCAATAAGTTATGACTAAATCAAAAATAATAATAATTTTATAACCAAAATATAACAAATTGGATAATTAGGTGAATTTTTTTGTACTTTACCCAAATTTTGAAGAGGACAACAAAATTAGAGGGCCAAACCAACCCCCAACTATCAACATAGCTCCGTAAGGAGGATACGACAAAGCAGCATACAAAAGAGAAGAAAAAAAATACAGTTTATAGTATATGGCGGATTATATTATTGGTATAGATTGATATTAAGACTTGTTAGTGACCCTTTCTGGGTTGATGTCCTCTGATTCTAATGCTATGGTGGAGACTTATGAATATTCTGAAACTTTATGTGCTAACTCGAGTGAGTTTAGGGTTAATTTGAATGCTAAAAGATGAATCCACATGATCATGATTCATGAACAATAATAGAAAGCTAAACAGTATAAACAGTAGTGGCGTGGGCGAGGTGCCTTCAGATTCTATTTCAGCTAAGCAATGGGGCATCATTCTCCCTAAGAACCGGGGGAAAGTAGCACGACAAAGTGATCTTTTCTTTTTGTGGTATAATGCGATGATAGCCAAACATGCTTCAATATATAACAGTAGAGAAGATGCATTCTTCTTGTAATTATTGGTTGTCCTTCAATGGCTGAAATATATCTGAAACCCCATTTATTAACTTGCCGGCTTAATTTAACGTAGTCATACGGTAAAAAAGGGTTTCTATTATTAATCCATGTATTTTATAAAAATTATGAATTTAGTCTTTATACTTATATTTGTTCAATTTTAGTCTTTATCTTTTTTAAATTGGTTAGTTTTAGTTTTTATATTTTTCAAAATTTGAAATTTTAATCCTGGCCTAGAGCAGTCAAATTCGTCTGGTTAAATTCAATTACTAGTCCTGTACTATTCAGACAATTGTAGATTTAGTCTATTTTCTTCAATTGGGTCATTTTAAGTCCCTATACTTTTTGAATTTTGAAATTTTATTCTTAATGCAAATGATAGTCATTAATCCATTAACTAGATTTTTAATAAGTAATATGTGAAAATAATCGACTGGCATAATATTACACATATGATAATATGTTTGGTGCATCGAATTTTTGAAATTACATAACTTTACTGAATGGGTTTAACAATTGTTGTTCGGTGGAGATTGAAATTTTAAAATTTGCAAATACAGGGACTAAAAATACCAAATAAAAGTATAAGGATTAAATCCATAATATTTTTTAAATACAGGGACTAATAGCAAAATTTAACCTTAAAAAATGACAAGAAGGAGAGGCCAAAGGAGCCTTTAGTTAGAAGGTAGCTAAGCACTTTGAAGGATTAATTGAGGCAATGCAGAAAAGGGGTACGGATAGTGCTGGGTGTTTTGTACAACGAAAACAAAAAGAAAGTCAAAGAGTAAAAGATCCTGTGTGTATGGGGCCTCCCACCCATCTGCTAACCCAGTTCCATTTCATCTTTTTGGATCTTCAGAGAAGAAAAAAAAACTTCTAATAGATTTCCCACTGAATGTTATCATCATCATTGCTGTGTTTTCCTTTTATTCTCTTCACCTTTTCTACTACAAGACCATTCAGCTTGTAAAATGAGAGGTACAGTTTCCATTTCCCACAACTCTTTCTTTGGTCTCGAAGTAAGTCCCTGCACTTTCTTTTTTTCTTTTCTTTTCCCATTTAGTCATACATTGCATTTTGTCAATCCAAAATTTATGGTAAAAACACATTTTCTAATTTTTTCTTAATTTCGATATTGAGTAAATTAATTATTTTCAAAAAATTAGAGCAATTTAACTCATAATGTTAATATTTTCTTTGAATTGTACATAATTTTGATTGATATACTAATAAATTTAATCTTTAATGTTTATATATAATTAATCAATTTACTAAATATCAAAATTGAAGGAATCAAATTTTTTTATCAAAATTTATTTATTTAATGTGATTTTGGCATATACACTTAGATTTAGATCACAACACCAAATCAACAAATACAAGTGGGTTATGACAAAAATTGACATTTTTTATCCTTTTAATTATTGCTCAATCTCAGTCGGGTGAGAGGACAGCAACAATTTTCTTATTAACAGGATGGAATACAGGCCCAATAACAAAGAAGAAGTCCTGCTGCATTTATTTGTTTTTTTAGACTTATGGGGGTTTTAACAGGCTTCGATTGATATAATTATTTCATTTTCAAACACTTTGCACCATGAAACTCATAAGCTGGAAATGGATAATATTATAGAAAAAGTTCAAGTTTAAACCTTGTAGGTATCAACAAAATGAATATCTATACATCTTCTGTAGTTGAAGTTTGAGGTGTTGCTGCAGAACCAACCCTTTGACCTCTCTCAGACCTGCTATTCTCAGCAAACTTCAGACTTCCATGGTGCAACCCTTTCTCTTTTTCCTCCGCATTCCATTCAACTCCATAGTAGTGCTCTTCACTGCATTTCTCCCCATGCTTTGAAGCAGGGAGCAACATGCTCCCCCATTGTGGAAAATGAACTAGCGTTACAGGCAATGTGCATGCCACAATCATGATCCCCATGTAGAAAATTCCTGTCTCAGTTGAGTAGTTCGAGCTTGTAAAGAACAGCAGTTGAGTTAAACCAGACCCGAAATTCCCACCGGCTCCAGTTAGGCCCGAGATGACACCCAGCGATCTACGAGAAATAAAGGGGATGATCCCGAAGGTAGCTCCGCAAGCGGCTTGTGCGCCGATGGAGAAGAGGATCATAGAGGTGATGGAAAGGTCGAGAGAGTTTGCTCTTCCAAGACAAATGCAAAAGATGCCTCCTAGAGTTTGAAGGATGTACAAGTTCCAGAGCCGGCCGCGCATGCCGAACCGACGTGCAGCTAGATCGGACAAGAACCCTCCCATGGGGCGTGCGAAAATGTTTGCCATGCCGAAAGTGGCAGCTATGGTACCGGCTGTACGGAGCTTGAGGTTAAACCTATATACATATAGGTCACAAAGACCGATGTTAATTTCACTTGCTGTTTTTAATTTTGTAAAGTTATAATGAGAAGATTGAACCTGTCAAAGAAATACTCTGCAATGACATTATCAGTGGTTAGTTCAACACCTAAAGACATTCCATAGAGAAGAACGAAGATCCATGTCCTGTAGTTTGTGATGGCATACCAGAGGACCTAACCAAACAGTGGATGGCATAGGTTAATTAATTCCCTAAATTGCAAAGAAAAACAAAAGCATGTGAATGAAAATCATGGCATATGCTTGCCTTAGAGAACTTATCCTTTGGGACATCTCCTTTCTTCTGCAAAGTACTAAGGTTCCCATCAGGCAAATCTTGGCCTAATGTCAACACCAAAATCCCCATAATCACATGTAACCATCCTGGTATGAAAAATGCAATCCTCCAAGCAGTAAATGGAGTTGCACCAGCTTGCTTGATTAACTCAAAAATGAGCGGCATAATAAGCTGAGTGGCTCCACCCCCCATTTTTCCCCAACCGGCTGCCGTCCCATTGACGAGTCCAATGATGTTTCCATTGAACATAGTACTCATCCAATATTGGCATGACACAAATGTTGCAACGGAGAAACCAATCATGAATCTCACAGCTATATATCCTCCTGCAGATGAAACGAATGACATGCAAAACACTGTTGGGGCTGACAACATAATAAGAAAAGCGCAACCGTAACGGGGTCCTAGTAGGTCACATACTGCTCCCATTACAAGCCTAGAGAAAATGCTACCGGAAACGGAAGCTATGCCGGCATTGCCGATATCGCCTTTTTTGAGGTTCAAGTTGTCTCGGATGATGGGGACAAGAGGAGCTGCTGCAAAAGTGGAGACGAAGCAAGTGAAAAAAGAGAGCCAAGAGAGATGAAAGGTGACCATGTGGGGTTTGGCAAATGACAAAAGGTTGAAGACTTTGGCTTTGTGCTCAGAATCGACGGGCAGGGCGAATTTTGCAGTGGGGTCTGTTGGGATTTTTGGGGAAGCGACTGAGAAAGCAAAGGCTCGTTCTTTTGCTGAAACTCCATGCATGGAGCTTCCTGGTTCGTTCTCAGCTTCACCCATAATTAACTTCAATATTCCTTACGGTAATGATTTGATGATTATGCAGGATTAACTCGTAGCGTTTTTTGCCTAGCATTGGTGTTTATATAGGAATTGTTGGAGGTTTCAATGGGTGATGTTTGTGGGTCTCATTGCATATACCAAATAAAGCTAGTGTGACAAAGGCATTAGTTTATCTTTTTTTCATTACAAGAATATGATGAAGTATCAACCATTACATAGGAAAAAAAACAATAATCTGGCTTAAACCAATTACAGACTCGAGGGTGCTTTTCACACCACGCACTTTTCTGTCTTATTTACTGATTGCTGCTGCTACCTAGTCAAGACATGCATATATATATAAGATCTCTCTCTCTATATATATGTCTTTGCATGCCTGGCGCTGACACAGACAAGAACTCATTTTATAAGAATTAAACATGCCCTTTCGCATGATTGAAGAGGTTTCTTCAAAGGGTTTGTTTACATTTCCTAGCAACTTGGAAGGAAATATCGAGAGAGAGCAGTATATTGTTTCCATGTGTTGGGTAAGCCTGATTTTTGTACTCTTTTATCCTTTTTTATTTTTTCTCTTTGGGCTAAACAACGTGTCGCCCCTTCCCCAACACCTTATTCGATCGGCCATTATTGCATCCCAAACTCCAAATGGGACAATTAGAAAGAGTGATGAGACAGATGAGTGACTCGAACTCTCTTTCCATCTGATCGTTGTATATCTGTATGTCCATTCAAATGATAAGCACCTTTATTAATTAAAAGTTAAAAACCAATCCCTTCAAAACTCCAAATTCGCCCTCTTTTTATCATTACTTACATCCAGTGTTAATATCATTTTCCTCTAAATTATTTGTATTTTATACACTATTTGAACCGTGAATTAATTATCCGAAGCAGATAACTATAATAAATAATATTTGATGATACCTCTAAGATACATACACATCCAACGTTAGAACTGCATGCGTTGCTAGACTTCTTGGTCCAACTAAAACAATAGAAATCAAATTGGGCCAAGAAAATAACAGAAAAAAGAAAAACCTTTCCTTGGGCCACAGTATAGTCCTGGAGTAAAGCCCATCAATTGAACATTAGCCATTCCGAAGACTGACCTGAGAACATGCAAGTGGCTGGAAGCATAGAAAAGGACTTTTGGTTGAAATGCATGTATGTACACTAAAATTTCCAGGGCAATATTTCAAAAGACCTATGGAGAGAGTTTAACAATGTCATTTTTAGCAATGAATCAAATTATAGCAAGTTGATAAGCATGCCTTTTGAAAGCTTAAACATTTACTGAAACTGATATATAGAACCTATTCACCAAAGTCTGCATACCAGCCTCAACAAGCTTAGCAGCTTCTTCTATAATGGATCTGCAGTCAGCAGAGCTTGGCCATCATAACAGGTGGCAGTACAAACATATCATAAACAAGGTCTCCACTGCAGTTTTTGAGGAAGATAGCAGGATCTTCTACCCTGGATCGGATATAAGAATCTTAAGCTTCACTGGCTATAATGAGAGGGTTGAATTGAAGAGGCTATAAAAGGTGCAACCACACATAGGAATAAATTCATCCACAGTTTTGACTATTGAACCGTCTACACCTTAATTAGTACCCAATAAGAGGGTTAATCATGTTTAGGGGTAGGCGTATTTCGACCTTGAGAGATCCATAATAAAATTTGTAGTTCCTGTTTCCCTTGGATCCTCCACATCCACTGAACTAACTTCTCTCAGTATGCAAATACTCTTCTGGAGCAGATTTCACAGATAGAAACATGCCTGCATGGATTTAGAATCCATAGAATTCGATTGCCCACCATTAACACGTCTAACCTTCCCAGATGCAGTACCAACCGTAGATTGATGCAATAAACAAACTTCTCAATGAAGCCTGCAGCAAAAACGAACACCCACAACACAAGCTACCCTCTGAACAAGCATTTAACATCAAAATCAGACATTGCATTGTTTTGAAGGAGCCCAAGTTCAGCCACGTTTTCTTTCACAGGCATTTCACCAACAAGAATGTTCTTTGGTTAAAGTCCTATAGCATAAAGTGATGATATATGCATCATCCTGAAGATAGGTTGAGGTTTTGTTAGCATCAAGCTGCATATCACGAAGTCTAAACTAAATACCACAAAAAAGGGAAAGCAAGGTAAAGGACCATCCAACTATTGGCCCTAGGTTGTATGAAGGCTGCCGACAAGTGAGCTATAAACTCTTTGATCAGGCACATGGCCCAAACTGATCATTTCATTGTAAAGTCTAAAAGCTTCATCTGATCTCCCTTTCTTAGACAACCCAGAAATTATAGCCGTATAGGTGACTACATTTGGAACTAGACCCTTTTGACGCATTTCATTAAATAGTTTCATTGCTTCATCTATATTCCCAAAACTACATTCACCATGCACAAGTGATGTGTATGTGTATACATCAGGAATTCTTCCTTTGGCTTCCATCTCATCCCTTAGCTTATATGCATCTTTCATTTCCCCTTTCTTGCTATATCCATCGATGAGAGCATTATATGTAACAGTATTAGGACTCTCCCCCTTTCCCTGCAATTGTCGAAACAGCCGCTTTGCCTCAACAATGTTTCCTTCTTTGCAGTGAATATCAATCAATGTAGTGAAGTTGATAGCATTAGGCGTCAATTGGTTTTCTACCATCATGAACAACCATCTCTTCGCTTCCTCATATCGTTTCAATCTACTCATCCCGCTAGCCATAATGTTGTAAGTAAATACGTCAGGCTTAAAGCCTTTCTTCTCCATAACAGCCACTAACCTCAAAGCATCATCCATCATCCCCTTCCTGCAATACCCATGCAGGAGTGTATTAATTATCACCTGATTTACCACAATTTTTTGACTTTGCATATCTTTTAGCAATAGCTGAGCTGCCTCCATCTGCCCAGTCTTGCACAGACCGTCAATTAAGGCCCCATAAACACGTGCATTCGGAACAAGGCCTTTCTCAGTCAACTCATCAAACAAAGAAACAGCTTTCTTAATACTCCCTCTTCTACAGTGCCAGTGTATCATCGAAGTATAAAGATGAACATCCATTTCCACCTTTCTCTCACGCATTTCATCAAACAGCTTCTCAACTTCGTCATGCTTGCCAATATTTCCAAAATGCTCAATCAAAACAGTATAAGTAGCAGCATTATACTCCACTTCCTCCCTCTCCATCAACATCAAAACCTCAGAAACAACCCCAAAATCCTTCCTTTTAACGTAAGCGTTTAAAATTGTATTATAAGTAACAACATTAGCTTTAACCCCTTTACTAGCCATTTCATTCATCAATTCTCTACCTTTCTCAACTTCCCCTCTTCTACATAACCCATCGATCACAACGGTCATAGAATAAGCACCAATTTCTACGCCAGACTTAACCATTCTTCTAAAAAACACAAAAAATGAATCTCCTTTATCACTCTTCTTCAATGCAACCAAATACAAAATACAAGACCTTTCATCAATATTAAAACCCATTTTCTTCATATAATCAAAAACCAGATTTGCCTCTTCAAACCTTTGGTTATCTACACAAACTCTAAAAAGCAAGTCGGATAACTTGTTAAGGAAATATGAGTTATCAAACTCAAAATCAAAGAGAGAAAGAATTTCCTCAACTGGGTATCTAAGATTATCATTGGAGAGAATAAACTTCAATACTTGTTTAATTTCTTCGAAATTTCCAGCTTTGTGCAATCTGCGAATGAAAGATAAATGGGTTTGAAGATTGGGTTTTTGGGGAGTAAGAGAAAGATTGGTTCTTAAAAAGTTGAAGAAGAGGGTACAGGAATGAATAGGGAGATTTGGGTTTGAAAGAACGAGGTCGGTTGTGTTTGAGTTGAGATCAGAGATCAAAGACGGATTGGTTTTGAAGGGTTTAAGGCCTGATTTTATGAGGACTTCAGCAATTTCTTCTGCAGTTTTTTTATTTGCTGGTGAACTGGGGCATCTGGGAAGGGATTTTTCGAATATTTTTACGAGTTTTTTAGTTGACATTGCTGCTATAGTTACTTCGATTTAACAGTAAGCTTGCTTTTAAGCCTCATTCCTGGGTGGTTTTTAGTCCTCAAAGCGACATCGTTTCTCTGCATTGTCCTGTTTCTTAATTCCCATTTTTTTTTTTTTAATTAAGGCTGATTCTGTTTTGTTGAATTGGGTTGATTTTTTAATTTTATTTTTGGATTTTTCCAACTGTAATATAGTTTAGTAGATGTACGGTGTATTTATTCAGTGAAGTTAAAATAGTGGTGGTGGAAATGAGTGTTTGAATTCAAATACAATTATAGCTTTAAGATGATGATAGAAAATGACATAAAATTAAACATGATTTTCAATAATTATTTAACATTTACAAATTAATAAATAACTAAAATTATTACAAGTAAATTTATCTTTAATAATAATTTTATTAAAAGTAATTAAAAGAAAGAAACCAAACATTTATTATTTTATTTAATATTTCAGAGCTAATTATATATTTAATTATAATTGTTCAATTTAGTATTATTTTATTTATATAGTTATATATTTTATTTTAGGTTTATATAACTTACTTATAATTATTTAATTTTATATTATAAATTTTATTATGATTTCTTTGTTTTTCTTTAAGCGTTATTTTATTGGATTCATCAGGAAGGACAAAAAAGATAAATATATTATAAACGTAATTTTAAAACTTTAACAGGGTAAAATAGACTAGTGAGGTTTTTAGGGTGTGATGTGATTATATATTTTCCACTGCACCGTAGGCTTGTCATCCAAAGGTAATATTGTGCTGCGATTGCATAATTTTCAATATAGATCTCAATGTCTTGGAGCTAAACGAATATTCAAAAGAACCCATAGTTTGATTCTCAATTTTTCTATTTGATTCTCAGTTTTTCATACAAAGTTTTTACAAAATTAGTAGATTTTAAATATTATTTAATGATGTTTTAAAATCATTTATATAACTATTTCTAAAAAATTAATTTTTCAAGTAAATTAAAAATAAGTAATTACTCTTAAATTATATATTTTGAGAAATAATTTTATACAATATTTTAATTTATTTTACTATTTTAAATATTAAATAATTATTTTTATATCATAAAATTTTAAGTTGTAAAATTAAATAAGTATAAAGTAAAATTCTATTTGATTTAATTCGATTTGATTCGATTTGTAATATGAAAAAAAATCCAAATATCACATTTAAATCAACTTTTCGTTGGTTTATTTATTTATTTTTTGTTTAAAGTAATATGGTATAGCTTTAAAAAAGAGAGAGAGAGTAAATTTTAATTTCCATTTAGTGTGTCCTTAATCCTAATAGTTTCAAACTTGCAATGTAATAAGTTAATTTTAATATTTTATATATATATATATATATATATATATGAAAGGAAAAATATTTAGCTTAGTGTCTTTGAAGTTTTTAGACGGATTAACTATTGACAACTATCATGTAGGAGTATAATAAAATATTAAAAATTAATATTGAATAAAGGATACATTTTAAAATAAAATATATATTATCAATATATCAAATGCTAATATAAAATTTTAATTTGATCTCGTTTTATTTAATATTATTTTATGTTTACTCTTTATACATACCAAACACAAAATAATTGAATTTATTTTTCTTAAAATGTATAATTAATTTAAAATAAAAATTTATATGTATAATTGAGTAAAAGAAGTCAAAATTCACCAATAGCATTTGATAAAAGTATTTATCCCTATTATATAAAAACAAAAAGCAAAACAAAAGCATTGTTAGATTACAGTGTTGGGGCATTTCAATCAGGGTCATAGGCTTAGGCCTTGTTCTTTAGCTAACAACAGATTTTTCACTCTTGCCCTCGAATTTACATGTAAAATCTAAAACGAATATGTCTGTGTCTCTATGCCTAAACAAGCAAATCGGCATATGCACCAAGTCCTTGTTTGACTAGGCATTGCTTTAGCTTGTACAATGCGCGGCTCTCTAGCTGCCTCACCCGTTCCTTAGATAATCCAAATATGTTTCCTATCTCAGACAGAGAATTCTCTTTACTTTCTTCAATACCGAACCGTAGCTTGATTATCTTCCTATCTTTTGGGCTGAGAACACGTAGAAGGTTGCGCACATGCTGCCGCATTAGTTGCTTTGCCACACTAACATCAGGGATCTCAATACCGGTGTCTGGTGTTATCTCCTGCAGTTCAAGATAAGAACAAAGAATTAGCTTCATATTTTTAGGGAAATTTTAAGAATTTCTACGTGAGTTGGTATTGTTCCCTCAAAAACACTTATTTCTGCAACCATTTGCATGAAAATTGGCCTATCTTTTGCCATCCATATCATCAAGAAACTAGATGCTATCCACACAGGGACCAAGCTTAAATCGAGTCATTACCTGAAAGGTGGTATCCTGGTCTGTCCATACAGGTTGTTGCATAGAAAGGACGTCCTTGTTATGAACAGCAACTTATCCAACTTTTGAACTGTAATTCCAACACGTGTTGCTAGTTCTTCTTTGGAAGGACAATGATTTCCTTCTCGAATGTATGATCTCTTTGCCTTCACTACTTTGCCCAAGAGGCTGTATGCATTCTCCTGAAAACATTAAGTAGGTTCTTTGCTGGTATGATGCTTCTCAAATATATAAAAAGTTATATGCCTGACTTAAACATATAACAAACTCATAACATCTCCAGAAACTTGAAGAGATATTGTCTCATCCATTATTATTATGTTAGCAAAAAACTATATACTTTCAATATACCTGCAGTACCATGTTATGGTAGCATACATGATATCAAGCATAAACACAAGAAATTGTAATTACCGGCAAACGAATGGTTCTGGAATGTTGCACAACAGACTTTGTAATGGTTTGTCGTATCCACCAGTAAGAATAGGTGGCAAATCGGCATCCAACTTGTGGTTTGAACTTCTCGACGCTTTTAATAAGCCCCATACTTCCCTCCTGCAGCAGATCCTGAAGGTTCATACCACGGCCCTGATATTGTTTAGCAACATGAACCACCATACGGAAGTTCGCGTACACCAATTTTTCCCTGCTTCTGTTTCCATTGTGGAGTTCTGCCTGCAAAGCTGAACAACTAAGACCAATGGCTTCAGCCCATTCAACCAAGGTCGGTTCACGCCCAAACTGAGATTGAAGCTTACTCTTCAGCTTCTCTAATCTCATCAAATCCTGTACATGTTACATGCATCGTGAATAAGACCTTTCATTAACCAAATATTCTCTATTTTCCATGAAAGAGCAGGATTGAGAAAGGCACCTGAACTTGAACTATTAATTCGGACTCTTCTTTAGCAGTCAAGAGTTGTGTTGTCTCAGGACCCCTTAAGAACAATCGAAGGGGCTCGTTGGGATCATAACTTCCACTAGCCTTTTTCCTTACATTTGTCTTTCGTGAACTATAGGTCTCAGAAATCATAAATTTAGATGGCATCCTCCTTCGTTTAGACTGTCTCTCTAAACGTCTTGTTGACCTAACTGTAGGTGCTTCCTCCTCCTCAACTGGCAATGTAGATGAATTAGCCGACCCCAAACTGCAATAGCATTAGTTATCAGTCTTTGAAGAGTATAATTAGTCTAGAACACTAGTGCAACCAGGAAGACAAGATCGAAGCTAACCTATTAGAAAGTGAATCATCAAGGTCTAATTTGAGGTCCTCAGCTAATGCTAAAGCTTGTTTAGAAGCTGACAAAGCATTCTTAGTAAGGGCCAATATAGTACTTGGTTCAACATTCATAATCTCCTCAGTATCAGCTGCAACAGACTTCATATTCAAGGAAGATGATGGATTTTCCCCTAATTCCAAGACTGACAATCTGAATGAAAGAAAAAAATAAGGCAGTACATGAGGATGCAATTCAAGGGAAAGGATTGCCGTCGCAACTATTTAATGCAGGAAGCAGTCAATGAGGCTTAGTTCATTTACAATTGCCTTAAATGGAGCATCTGCTGTTCAAAGTTGTTGGAGGCCTTCTCTTCATGAAGTGTTGTCCCATTCTCAACCTGCTGTTTGTCTGTTGGCCCCTAAGATTGAACAAGGATTTGCAAATATTTGAGGAAGGATATCAACAAAATGACCAAAAACAAACACTAAAAAGGCAAGTGTGCAAATTACATAATACATATATGTTGTGCATAGATAAACAAGAGTCTCACTGGATATGCTTTATCTTCCTTAAAGTATTGCAAGATAGGCAGAGGTCTGCAGTCATCGCGCTGCTCTTGTGAGAGAACTGATGTAGGAAAATGCCTAGCTACCGAATTAATCGGAATAGATGTTGCAGCAGCAGCAGCCGCTTGCTCGTGAAACATTGAAACTGCATAGTTGTATTGTGCATGCATTGTCGTTCAGTACTTAGTATTATTAACTCAGGAAATTGAGAGCAAAACAACACAGTCATCCATAAACAGATATAGGCACTTCTCCTATCTATCTATATATCCATCAATATCTCCATATAGATGCACAACTTTCTCAGGAACCTGGAAGTTATAATAAGCATATATAAACGATTTACAAGACAGCTGCCTAAAATGGTAGAATTTATGTCTTTAACATAAAAGCAAATTGAACAATAAAAAAGTAACAGTAATTTCCCAGTTCTACATAACCCATTTCCAAGACCAACTGCAACACAAACAAAATTGCTTCAACAAGAAAAGCCCAAGGAAGTTACATATATATAAATATATATATATATCAAGCACCAGAGGCGCAAAACAAATAGAAAAAAAGAGAAAAGAAGGTAATTTACTAGAACTCAGAAACAGTAGATATGGATGTTACCTGAAGAAGATGGTGATGAAGAGACAGAATTCTTAAGTTGGGTTCTCGTAGAAAAAGATGGAGGAAGAGAGAGAAAATTCCTTGCAGCTTCCATTGATGGCAAGTAATTATTGTGTTATCTCTACAATATGCAGCTTCTGTTAATTAATACACGACTTGTTTTCTTGTTCTGGGTGGGGTACGTGTGTTTCTGTATGTTCGAATGCCTTCCGAGTGTTCTTTTTGTAGATAAAGAACAAGAAGAAGAGCAGTGAGCCAGCGAAAAGATATGTACTCTATTTATTTACATTTCCACCCCCTCAAAAGAAATGGATATGGTTGGGCCACATTTTGCTTGAAAGCGAGACCCCTGGGATATTCTTTTATATTTTTGTCGGCCTCCAACCTAAGTTTAGGCCCTGCTCCATTTTGTTCAGAAGCCCAATTTTAAGTCATTAGTTATAATAGCTTTGCCCAAACCCAATATCCAACTCTATTGTGCTTTTAATTCAACTTAACTGAAATTTAGTATGATTACGAATGGATGAAGCGACAAGACAGAGGGAAAGGCATGCATTATGGCGGAAATGAGTGTTGCAAATACCGAGATTGGTCAAATTTGTGTGGCAGTCTGTCAGACGACTCACACGCCTCCGGTTTTATTCAAAACTACCAACAACCCAATATGGGATGGGGTTACATTGCCCACTTCTCTCACCTTTCTCTTCCTCACTTTTTTCCATTTAACTTTGCTATCCTATTTGGGTAAAATATTTAAAAATATTAAAAAATAATTTATTTATGAAAAAAAGTCAGTTTCAAAAATATTTACGAAAAAAGGTTGTTTCACCCCCAAATACGTCCACGTTCGGTCGTTTTGGGGAATACGCATTCCGCTTTTGGCCTTTAGAACAGTAAAAAAAGAGCTAAATTTTTTTTGACCATTGGGGGCCCAACGGTCAAAAAAAACCTATAAAAACCCCCAACCCTTTTATTTTTTTCACACTTTAATCCTTACTCATTCTTCTCTCAAATTCCTCTTAAAATTTTCTTTAAGTCCTTCAAACTTCCTCTAAAATTTTGAAATAGTCCTTTAATATTTACAAAAAGCCCTTTTAATTTTTTAATATATTTTTTGAAACTTTTAAAACTTTCGATCAGATTACAAATGGTAGGGAATTACTTTGTCTAGGCAAAGAAGCACATCTCCGTCGAGCAATTGTAAATGGTAAGTTTTAATTTTAATTTTTAATATTATTTAATATTTTTAGGTCTATGCAATTTTAATTAATTTTATTTTATAATTTTTAAACAAATTGTAGATCGGTGTTGGAATGTTATATTCGCAACATGCATGGTCCCCATCGTAGTTGATTGAGAATTACTGCGGAAGCGGGTTTTTGCACGTGGCCACGATAGGTAGAGGGTTCAAGTTGGAGCCGCTTTGATCGGTGTGTTGATAGAGGTGAAGACCGAGATGCACACTTTCCATCTTTCATGCGAGAGTGTACCATCACTCTAGAAGATGTGCGATTCTGATTGGGATTCTTGGTGGGCCAGATTGGTAGTCACCGGTCCGCAACTTCGGTGATTGGGGAGCCGTATACTACGAGCTTCGGGTGCCATTCGGATAAAATTCAAGGAGCTCGGATCGAGATGGCACGGTTACTGAGACACATTCCTAGAGCCGAATGAGGGTTCGACCGAAATAGAAAGAATACGGTATGCTCGGGCATACATTCTTCAGATAATTGGAGGCTATCTAATGTCGGACCTTTCTAGAAACCTCGTACACTTGAGATGGCTATGAAACTTGTTAATTTCAGAGCAGCTGGTGAATTGAGTTAGGGGTCTGCCGTGCTATCGAGGTTGTATCGGGATATGTGCGGGGCGACGCGGCCGAGTAAAGCGAAAATTGAAGGTTGCCTATCACTACTGCAGTTATGGGCATGGTTTCGATTTCCATTTTTACGACCTCGACTCGACCACTCATATTCATTCCCACTGATAACGAGGTAAATTTAATATTATATTTTACAATTATTTCGTAGATTTATAGTATAATTGTATGCTAAAAATTTATTTAATTAGGTGGAACCATTCGGTGAGTCGTGTGGGAATACCTACCCCGCTTGAAGATATACGGCTTTTATTGGACCAACGGTCGGAATCACAAGTAAGTTTCGAATTTCATATTTATAATTTAGTATTACGTATTTAGTGTCTAGTATTATGTATATAACTAATATTTTGGTAATGTTAATATAGTTTCAATGGACACCGTACGAGGATCCGAAAATTCGGGCAGTAATTTCAGAGTTCTTCCAAAATCTGAACAGTTGGCACGTGAAGGTCCCATTGATCACCTATGCGACCGTGGAGATGCACCAGTTAGATCGGGTTTTACGATAATTTGGATTCCGGCAACCGATTCTCGTGCCACCTAAGGTGTTCCATGATGAGCACAAAGTGGACTTACGGCAGCTGCACACGGATTGGCTAAGATTTTGGTCAGCACATATCGAGACATAGGAGAATCGGTATGACTATTTACCTATCCGAGAACCGATCATTGTTTCTGAGTTAACGTGCATGCCGGAATACATGCCATGGTTTAGGATTCATGGTAAGCTGTATTTGTTGTCGGAAGAAGAGAGGCGACGGCAACTTCGTGAACGAAGGGAACGTCGGGGCCCTTTAAATCCAAAGATAAAGGGTGATGAGACGGGGCCACCAACAATAGGAACACACGATCGGGCCCATCGATTCGATCGGCGACATCGACATCACAGCCTTTACCCTTTATGCCAGGTGCGTACCCTACCCCTTATATGTATTCTCCTAACTCATATATGTTTCCTTTCCCCATTCCCACCCCAGATTGGAATGCACGGCCGGGTTCGAGTCCATTCCCGACTACTCCCGCTGGCCACCAGATCTTTAGGCCGTCGTCGCGTGAAGGATCACAGGAGGCGCCGTCGGGGAGCACTTCTTTCTACCACCCTCATTCGCCATACGAGATTCAGACACCCCGCCGTGGTTTATGCAAACACCTCCGGGGTCGTTATTTTATCAAGGTGGGTCATCCTCGCAACACCCACAACCAGACCCAGTGCCGGAGGGACCGAAATCCCCGCCCGAGGTTCCACGACCCCCCCGGAAGCTAGACGAAAGAGGAATCCAGTGAGTAACCGTCGACCGCCCCCGTATGGCACTGATTCCGACCAGCATCAACATTGATTCGGACCAACTTTTTTATTTTTTAATTGTAATATAATTTTTTTAATTTTAATTTTTTTAATAAAAGAAAAAGTTTTAAGATCTTTAATAAAATAGAAATGGTTTAATTTTTATTGTAATTTAGTTTTATATATTTAATAAAATAACAGTTTTTATTTTTTATTGTAATTTAAATTTTTTAATGTAATTTAATTTTTTAATGTAATTTAATTTTAATATCTTTAATAAAATAGAAATGGTTTTTCCATTTTTATTGTAATTTAATTTTATATATTTAATAAAATAATAGTTTTTTATTTTTATTGTAATTAATTTTTAATGTATTTTAATTTTAATATCTTTAATAAAATAGAAATGGTTTAACTTTTTATTGTAATTTGATTTTTATTTTTAATGTAATTTAATTTTTAATGTAATTTAATTTTAATATCTTTAATAAAATAGAAATGGTTTAATTTTTTATTGTAATTTAGTTTTTATATATTTAATAAAATAACTTTTTTTATTTTTTATTATAATTTATTTTTTAATTTAATTTAATTTTAATATCTTTAATAAAATAGAAATGGTTTAATTTTTTATTGTAATTTAGTTTTATATATTTAATAAAATAATAGTTTTTATTTTTTATTGTAATTTAATTTTATTTTTAATGTAATTTAATTTAATATCTTTAATAAAATAGAAATGGTTTAATTTTTTATTGTAATTTAGTTTTTATATATTTAACAAAATAATGCTTTTTATTTTTTATTGTAATTTATTTTTTCTTTTAATAAATTAAAACTTGAATAAAATAAAAGTCCTTGTACAAAAGTTCACCGTTTTCATAAAAAAATAGAAATTACATAGCCACGAAGAGACAAAAAGCTAAGAACACGGTCAACTATTTCGATTTGGACACGAGCAAGATGTATGCCCTGGTTCTGCACCATCCATATGACCTACTTTGGTTGCTCGTTTCTGGATATCCATATTGTAACATCCTAAATTTTTGGGCATATGCGTTTAATGGGTGAATATGTGGAATGAGTTAATTTAAGTGTTAAGGGTCCAAATTGGGCTCAGGCTTAGGCAGAGGCCTTGATTAAAATTATTTGTTTGGGCATTATAGGGTTTAAAAGGTAGTATCTATGTTTAAAATACCAAAGTGGGCTTGTGGCCCAATCTTGGGAGGTGACGCCACACAAGGAGTAAAGGGCCCAAATTTAAGTTTCATGGAGCCCAATTCTTTTAATTTAAGTTAGCTAAATTTTGGGCATTAGGATTAGGTGGAGTGGATGGGAACAAGGCTAAAATTTAGGGGTTTTAATGTTTAAAATATGTGGATAATAAGCGGATAAAGGCTATTATTTAGGAATTTATTTTATGTGGATAATAAGCAGATAAAGGCTAAGATCTAGGATTTTAATGATTAAAATATGTGGATAATATCTTGATAAAGGAGGAGGAGTTAGAGATAATTAAGTCTCTTTTAGATGAGCTAGTAGATTAAGATAAAGGAGAAAAGTTAGAATTTATCTACAAAGAGAGTGATGGCCAAGAATCCATCAACGAGAGGAGTAAAGAAACCACTACTACATGGCAAAGGGTTGCCAAATTTCCTATAAATAGAGGGCTATCTCCTTGTTTCGACATTAAATCCTCTCCTTTTGTGCCGAAATTCCTAGCTTCTTTTCTCCAAATTTCTTTCTATTTCTTTAAAAGTCAAACTTTTCCCCACTTTCTTTTCCCTTGTGCCGATTTCTCTAAAAAGTCGAAGCATCCATCGCTTTTCTTTTATTCATCCTATTTGAGAAATTGTTCTACACTTCCCACATTTAAATCTTCCATCGACATTGCCGAATCCTCTCCCTAGTTCTAGCCGAATCTCCTAAGTTAAGGTAAGAGTAGATTTTTGATTAGTTCTCATAATCTATTCCCGATTTTTGAAAAGGCAAAAGCGAAAGCTAATAGTTTAATGGTTTATGAATGGTGGCAAGTCGGGATTTGAAGGAAGCCTAGTCGGCTAGATCTAAAAGTGAAATTCATAAGTCTCCAATTTCGGGATTTTAAGGTAAGAAGATTTTCCTAGATTTCTATTAGATTTCATCATTATATACAAGATTTTAACTTTATAAGAAGGATTAACGATTAAATATTATTATAGTAACTCGATAAGGATTTATGATGGAATTAAATATGGATCGTGCAAAAGAAAGAATCCTAAGTTTAAGAAACGAGCAATATCTCTTTGTTCGAGATTGGCCAATTGGTTGTGGACCCGCTTCGAACAACACCTTAGGCGAGATAGCGTTGTGTCGACTAATGATAGCGTCGATATAGAAAGCCTCGTTTTATCGGAATCGTGTGTAGATTCTTGACACATAAGCTTTGTTATATTATATGTATGTTATGGGCTAAAAGCGGGAAAAGGTGTGTAGATCTCTATCACACTAGTTAATCTGAATTATATGTATGTTATGGGCTAAAAAGAAAAAGGTGTGTAGATCTCTATCACACTAGTTAATCTGAATTATATGTATGTTATGGGCTAAAAGTAGAAAAATGAAATTGTATGAGCAATGTATTATCCAGAAAGGGTAGGCAAGGGATGCAAGGTAATTAATCATAGAAACTTCTCTATATGTATCGAAGTATGTAAAAATATGTGATCTGTTTAGATAGTTTAATGTTCTGATTCTTGCATTTATGCATGGGATGGGATTGATTGTGTAACAGACCGAATTTGACCCTCGGAACGGTGGTTTCGGGACCACGAATCTGAGCCTGAGAAATATTTAAATATTATATTTAGTGTTTATTATATATGAATTTATGTGTGTGAAAGTTTCGTAGAAAGATTTTATTGTTTAAGTGTTGAATTTGATAAAAAGGACTTAATCGCGTAAAAGGTAAAAGTGGCATACTAAAGTGAAATGTGCTAATTTGAGCATGGCTTTATAAAATGAAGTATTAAAGGGTAAATAACCCTTTTAGGAGTTAGTGGCTGGTCATGGACAAGTTTGTCTTTAAGATATAATGTTTGGTTATTTTATTATAAAGGTTAGTTAAGTAATTTAATAATAATTTAATATATGTTAAAGTAAAACAAAACAAAAGACATTTTTTCATTCACCTTTGTTTGGCGAATGTTTGCATGAGAAGAAGGGTTCAAAGTTCTTGAAAATTCGGCACCTTGAAGCTAAAAATTGAAGGTGAGTCCTTAGTGGTTTTAGATAATTTTTACGTTTTGAGATCGTTGCTTGAATATTACCCGACCCATGCTTGAATTTTTGAAAATCATGTGTTCATGAGGTTCGGCCATGGATGAATTCTTGAGGTTTTGATGTTTGATGATTTTAAATTAAAGATATGTTAAGGATTGATATGTTTTGTATTAGAAATTTTAGTGAATTTTAGTATTTAGGGCTAAATTGTAAAAGTAAATTTTTAGAGGGGCTTATTTGCAAAATAAGTGAAAGAAATAGACTCCTAAGGCCCTTGTGAATATTCGGCCGTTACATAGTCTTAGCAAATTTTGTGTATTTTATGTTTTTTACACAATTAGGACTAAATAGTAAAAATGTGAAATCTTAGGGGCAAAATGGTAATTTTTATGTTTATGTGTTTTGGGACTAAATTGAGTTGAAATGTACTTGAATGAGCTGAATTTAATGTGTTCTAGATCAAGAACAAAGAAAAATGAGCTTGGATCGGGGAAAAACGAAAGTTGTCGACTAGCCGGTTAACGTTGTCCGTCGAAAGTCGAGGTAAGTCTTTAAGCTAGATTATATTAAAGAATGAATTATGAATGTGTTTAATGACAATGTTTGATAAATTTGGGCATGTTTTTATGTGATGGCCGAATGTAAAGGTAGTATATCGAATTGGATATGTTTTGTTATTACCTTGTAAAGGTGTATAATCGATATGATATGCGAGTATACAATGATGTAATGATTTTATTTAGAAAATGTGAACAAGTTAGATGAGTTTGAAATGTGACAGAATTATGAAAATTAAGTGATTAATTTGGATATGGTATTATTGAAATGTGCATTGGAATGTTGAAAATGTTGACATTTCGGGCTATTAGCCTAGTAGGCCTTGTGCCGGTGTTACTTATCAGGCTTTGATGCCTAGCAGGCCTTGTGCCGGTGTTACTTATCGGCTTTGATGCCTAGCGAGCTTAGTTTCGGTGACATATTTGGGCTTCATGCTTAGCGAGCTTAGTCTTAGGTGACATATTCGATCTTCGTGCCTATGAGCTTAGTCTGGCGACATATTAAGAAGCCGTGCCTAGCGTGCTTGAGCCGGTGACATATTCGAGCTTCGTGCCTAGTAGGCTTAATGCCGTGAATTGATATAAATGGGAAATTTGAGAATCGAATAAGGTAAGTTATATTTAATGTTTGGTGTTAAAAGCTCGGGTAAAAGAGTTGGCATATTATGTTTATAAGATTGAAGTGAGTAAAGTTCTTATTATTTTGAATCAAATTCGATGTGTTGAAATGGTCAATTGCACAAGTACTATATTTTATAATGTTGAATCCTTTTATTAATATGTATATACATTGTTTATATGTGAAGTTGATAGTGTATATGTACATGATGACATAGAAACAATAATTAATACAAATGTGATATTAGTATTTGGCTAAGTGTATTATATATATATATATTTGTATAGAAATATTTATATACAATATTATATGTGCTTAAGACTTACTAAGCCAGTGAGCTTACTTTGTGTGTTTTCCCTGTTTGTTTTATAGATCTTGGTCAAGCTACAGGCTCGAAGGATCGTTAGTGAAGTCAACCACACTATCATCCCTTTTTGGTACAATCCGGTTAGTTGATTTTGAATTGAAGGCATGTATAAGCTAGATTAATGGTTGAATGATTTCTAACTTCTATAATTATAGCCATGCGAAAATGGCTAGATTTGTATCTTGGAGTTTTATTGTGGTTAATTATGGTTTAGACTCATTTTGGTAAATATGCTATATGACGTGCATGAATGGTGTTTTGATTAGACAACATGATTTGTATTCATTTATGTGATTGAGGATTTATGATTTTAACTTAGACTATATGGTAGATGATTAATGCTTGATGATTTATGACAAATGACATATAAATTGATTAAGTGGTGTTTAGGTATATGTTCATATAATTGACTAGGTTATTGTGGGATAACTAGGAGGTGGTTTAATGTATGAGTATATTCACTATGCTTAATCATATATACATGATCATAGTATGCGAATTAGGCATGTATGGTTTAATATAAATGTTAGAAAATAACACAAATGAATATGGTCTTATATACATAGAATATGTAATAAGAAAAGATGTATAATTGATTTAGTCTTAAAGTCTTTGTATGTGTGTTATATAGGAATAAGTGTATATGTCTTGTATGCTGGTGTATGTGTAAGAAAAATGTTAGTAAACTAGGGATATTATGAACTTATCTATTGGGACCGAAAATGGTGGTTGGTATATTAGTCAAATGGATGTGAATTAACGGTTTGGTCGATAATGCCTCGTAACCCAAGTCCCGTGACGGATATGGGTCGAGGTGTTACATTTATTAGTATCGAGCTACGGTTTAGTCGATTCTAGGACTACCGTAGTACGTAAGAGTCTAGCTATACATGCGTTTGAATTTTATATGTGATAGTGTGGTGACTTCTGACAATTTCAATTGTATTTTATATAGTAAATGGATTCCGATCCCGATAGAGCCATAGGCGATGATGTGGAGAGTGTTGCGCTGGTCTCGCATGGATCGGCGCCATTAGACTCTCAACCGATTCACGGGTAACCACGAGGAGAGGCTAAACAAGCCTTCTACCAAATGATGAATGAATGGTTTACCCGGTTTGTTCGAACAATCCGGTTGTACAACAACCTCCACCCCCAAATAATCCAACTCCAGTACCTTCAGCACCCCCGATGATGGATCCGATGAGATCTAGCAGACCTCCCATTGATAAAATCAGGAAATATGGGGCCGAGGAATTCAAGGCCAATGATAATGATGATGCGAGCAAGCCGAGATGTGGCTTGATAACACTATTCGTACTCGATGAGTTATCTTGTACTCGGATGAATGCCTAAAGTGTGCTATATCTTTACTTGGGACACCGCTTATCACCGGTGGAACACACTTGGTATCCGTAGTTCGAAAGAAAAAGTAACTTGGGACTTCTTCCAAATTGAGTTAGTAAGAAATATATCGATCGAGATTCATCGATCAAAAACAAAAGGAATTCCTTGAATTAAAATAGGCAGGGGCGAATGACTGTGACAAAATATGAACGAAAATTTGTCAGACTTAGCAGATATGCTAGAAAGTGTGTTTCTACTGAAGCCATTATGTGCAAAAGATTTGAAGGCGGTGCGAATGAAGATATAAAGTTGTTGGTCGGCATTCTTGAAATCAAAGAGTTTGTGATACTAGTCGAGCGGGCTTGTAAGGCTGAAGAGCTCGGAAAAGAGAAAAGAAAAGCTGAAATAGAAGCAAGAGATACTCGTAAGAGATCAACGAGTAAGACTTACCATTCGGTGCCTAAGAAATTCAGAGATGATTCCAATCGACACAAAGCTACTTCAGATTTACCTAGACGTGATCGACCTCCAGGGAGTTATCGAGCCACTTCGATAGCTAGTGTTGGTAACGTTCCTCAGGATCGGGTCGAGTGTAAACATTGCGGGAAATGACATTCTAGAAGTTGTAGGGTTCGTGATCGGTCCTGCTTTAAATGTGGATCGTCGGACCATTTCATTCGAGAGTGCCCGATGTTAGCCGATCGAATACGATTCGAACACTAGACCAAGCAAAGACGCCAAAGACGGGTCGACCACCCAAACCTTCCAAATAAAGTAGGTGGTAGTCGAGAGGACGAAGGACAACGTAGTTCGATCGAGGCCCGAGCACTTATCGAGCTTATGCTACACGAGCGAGAGGATGCTTCTTCCCGATGTTATTACTGTACTTTCACCCTTTATGATATTCTTGTGGATCGCACTAATTGATCTGGTTCGACTCATTCATATGTGTGTGAAACTCTAGTATTGATAAGACTCTGTCGATTGAGTCTCTTGAGTTTGTGATTCGTGTGTCCAACCCTTTGGGTAGATATGTACTTGTAAATAAAGTGTGTAGAGGTTGCCGTTGATGATTCGGGATTATTGTTTCCCAATAGATTTAATGTTGTTGCCCTTGATGAGTTCGATATAATTTTGGGAATGGATGGTTAACTTCACATGATCTGATGGTGAATTGTAAAAGAAAACTTATTGATTTGAGATGTCGAGCGGTGAGATCATCGAAATTAAATCCATGAGTTAAGCGGGTTTCCTATAATAATATCCTCGATCTTTGTTGGAAAGTATGTGAGAAAAGGGTGCGAAGCTTATTTGGCTTATGTACTGGATAATAAAGTGTTTGAAAAGCATATTGAATCTATACCGGTTGTGTGTGAATACCCAGATGTGTTTCCTGAAGAACTACCGGGTTTACCACCAGTACGAGAGATTGAGTTCAGCATTGAATTAGCACCAGGAACGACTCCGATCTCGATAGCTCCGTATCGGATGGCACCTCTTGAGTTAAAAGAGTTGAAAGCACGATTGCAAGAGTTAACAGATAGGGTTTTGCTCGTCGAAGTTTCTCTCCTTGGGTGCACCGTTCTTTTTGTGAAAAAAAGATAGAAACGATGCGAATGTGTATTGATTATCGATGGCGAATAAGGTAACTATAAAGAATAAGTACCGTTACCTCGGATTGATGATTTGTTTGATCGGTTGAAAGGGCTTGATATTTTGAAGATAGATTTGAGATCGGGTTATTATCATTGCGAGTCGAGATACGAGATATGCCAAAGACTGCATTCCGGACGAGGTATAGACAATTTGAGTTCTTGGTTATGCCTTTTGGGCTTACTAATGCACTACTGCTTTTTATGGATTTGATGAATCGGGTTTTTAGACAGTTTTTAGATTGATTTGTAGTAGTGTCATCGATGATATATTAATCTACTCCAAAGATGAAATCGATCATCTTTGAGCATTTGAGATTAGTGCTACAAACATTGCGGAATCAGCAGTTGTATCTGAAGTTTAGTAAGTGTGAGTTCGGATGAAAATGTCGACTTTTTGGGACATGTTGTTTCAGATCGAGCATTCGAGTTGATCCGAACAAAATCTCAGCTATACTTGATTGGAAGCCACCGAAAAATGTTTTCAAGATTCAAAGTTTTCTGGGACTTGCGGGCTACTATAGACGATTTTTGAAAGGTTTTTCTGTAATAGCTACACCTTTGACAAAGCTACTACAGAAAGATGTCAAGTTTGAGTGGTCGAAAAATTGTCAGAAAAGTTTCGATCAGTTGAAAGCCCTTTTGACGGAAGCTCCGGTGTTAGCTCAGCCTGAATCGGGTAAAGAATTTGTTGTGTATTCTGATGCTTCCTTAAATGGTTTGGGCTGCATTTTGATGCAGGAAGGCAAAGTTGTAGCCTACGCTTCAAGACAATTGAAGCCGCATGAAAGAAACTACCCGACGCATGATTTAGAACTTGCAGCTATTGTGTTTGCACTGAAAATTTGGCGTCATTATTTATACGGTGAGAAATGTCATGTTTACTCGGATCACAAAAGTTTTAAATATTTGATGACTCAGAAAGAGTTGAACTTGAGACAACGCAGATGGTTAGAATTGTTGAAAGACTATGAGTTAGTAATTGACTACCATCTGGGGAAAGCTAACATTGTTGCAGATGCATTAAGTCAAAATCGATTGCTTGCTCTTCGTGCATTGAACACACGAGATGGTTATGTCAGATGATAGTTCGATCATAGCTGAGTTAAAAGCAAGACCAATGTTTATTCAACAAATTTGTGATGCACGAAAGTTGACAAAGATTTGATTGCTAGTCAAATTCGATTGTGAAAAGGTGCGTAATCGATTTTCGATTGATGCAAATGGTGTTTGAATTTTAAAAGCCGAATGTGTGTTCGAAGAACTCGATTTGATCTGATGATTCGAGTGAGGCCCATAGTGGTCGATTATCAATACATCCGGTAGCAAAAGATGTATAATGATTTGAAGCGATTCTATTGGTGGTAGGGCATGAAGCGGGATATATCTGAATTTGTTTGAAATGCTTAGTTTGTCGACAAGTAAAAGTGAACATCAAGTGCCATCTGGACTACTTGACCAATCATGATACCGAATGGAAATGGGATAGAATTACAATGGATTTTGTATCCGGTCTTCCTATGACACCGAGTAAGAAAGATGCCGTCGGGTTATAGTTGATAGGTGACTAAATCACTCATTTTGTGCCGGTTCAGATAGACTTTTCACTCGATAAACTTGCTGAATTATGCGTATTGCAGTTGTGAGATTGCATGGTGTCGAAGTTCCATCGTTTGAGACGAGACCAGAGATTTACATCGCGATTTTGGAAGAAGTTGCAAGATGCCTTAGGTACTAAACTTCATTTTAGTACGACCTTTCATCCGCAGATGACGGTCAATCTGGCGAACTATTCGAGATACTTGAGGACATGTTGAGATGTTGCGTTCTCGAGTTTGAAGGTGCGTGGGAGCGATACCTACCTTTGATTGAATTTGCTTATAATAATAGCTTCTAATCTAGTATCAAAATGGCGCCTTATGAAGCCTTGTACGGGCGAAAATGCCGAACTCCGTTATACTAGACTAAGCTCAGCGAGAATAAGATACACGGGGTTGATTTGATTAAAGAAAGCGAGTAAGAAGGTAGCTATTATTAGAGGCAATTTGAAAGTCGCCGGATCGTCAAAAGTCCTATGCTGATTTGAAACGTAAAGACATTGAGTTTGGTCGAGATCGAGTATTTTAAAGGTTTCTCCATGGAAAAAGTACTCGTTTAGTAGGAAGGCAAGTTGAGCCCGAGATTCATCGGACCGTATGAAATCATTGAGCGTGTTGGGCATTGCCGCTTATAGGTTGAAGCTACCCTCTGAATTAGAAAAGATACACGATGTATTTCACGTTTCTATGCTCGTAGATCAGATCGGATCCATCACATGTGGTTGCTCCGTCGAGATTGAAATCCAACCTCGATATGATGTATGAAGAAAACCGATCCGTATTTTAGCTCGAGAAATGAAAGAGTTAAGAAACAAAAGGATTTCCTTAGTGAAAGTATTATGGAATCGACACGAGTTGAAGAGGCTACGTGGGAGCACGAGGACTCAATGAGGCAACAATATCCGACGTTATTTAACGGTAAGATTTTCGAGGACGAAAATCCTTAGGGGGAGAGTTATATGAATCGAATTTGACCCTAATCGAACGGTGGTTTCGGGACCACAATTGAGCCCAGAAATATTTAAATATTATATTTAGTGTTTATTATATATGAATTTATGTGTGAAAGTTTCATAGAAAGATTTTATTGTTTAAGTGTTGAATTTGATAAAAGGACTTAATCGCGTAAAAGGTAAAAGTGGCATACTAAAGTGAAATGTGCTAATTTGAGCATGGCTTTATAATATGAAGTATTAAAAGTGCGGTGACATATTAAGACTTCGTGCCTAGCGAGCTTCGAGTGGTGACATATTCGAGCTTCGTGCCTAGTAGGCTTAATGCCAGTGAATTGATATAAATGGGAAATTTGAGAATCGAATAAGGTAAGTTATATTTAATGTTTGGTGTTAAAATCTCGGGTAAGAGTTGGCATATTATGTTTATAAGGATTGAAGTGAGTAAAGTTCTTATTGTTTTGAATCAAATTCGATGTGTTGAAATGGTCAATTGCACAAGTACTATATTTTATAATGTTGAATCCTTTTATTAATATGTATATACATTGTTTATATGTGAAGTTGATAGTGTATATGTACATGATGACATAGAAACAATAATTAATACAAATGTGATATTAGTATTTGGCTAAGTGTATTATATATATATATATATATATTTGTATAGAAATATTTATATACAATATTATATGTCTTAAGACTTACTAAGCCGGTGAGCTTACTTTGTGTGTTTTATTTGTTTGTTTTGTAGATCTTGGTCAAGCTACAGGCTCGAAGGATCGTTAGTGAAGTCAACCACACTATCATCCCTTTTGGTACAATCCAATTAGTTGATTTTGAATTGAAGGCATGTATAAGCTAGATTAATGGTTGAATGATTTCTAACTTCTATAATTATAGCCATGCGAAAATGGCTAGATTTGTATCTTTGGAGTTTTATTGTGGTTAATTATGGTTTAGACTCATTTTGGTAAATATGCTATATGGCGTGCATGAATGGTGTTTTAATTAGACAACATGATTTGTATTCGTTTATGTGATTGAGGATTTATGATTTTAACTTAGACTATATGGTAGATGATTAATGCTTGATGATTTATGACAAATGACATATAAATTGATTAAGTGGTGTTTAGTTATATGTTCATGTGATTGACTAGGTTATTGTGGGATAACTAGTGGGTGGTTTAATGTATGAGTATATTCACTATGCTTAATCATATATACATGATCATAGTATGTGAATTAGGCATGTATGGTTTAATATAAATGTTGAAAATAACACAAATGAATATGGTCTTATATACATAGAATATGTAATAAGAAAAGATGTATAATTGATTTAGTCTTAAAGTCACTGTATGTGTGTTATATAGGAATAAGTGTATATGTCTTGTATGCCGTGTATGTGTAAGAAAATATTAGTAAACTAGGGATATTATGAACTTATCTATTGGGACCGAAAATGGTGGTTGGTATATTAGTCAAATGGATGTGAATTAACGGTTAAGTTGATGGTTACTTTAGTATATAGTAAATGGTTAATGATGAGCATGATTGTGGTTAAAACTCGGTTGATGTTTTGGTTATGCATTTGTAATTTGAGTAGGATAAGTTAGTATGTGATTTGGCGTACTTTTAATTATGATTGTGCATCGAAATGATTTAAATTGATATGGTCATATCTGAATGGTCTTATAATTATGAGCGGGTATGTTTCAACTTAAATTAATGTACCAATTATATTCGCTCATATTGACTAATATCAAGGTTGCATGAGTAAGAAATATTTAAGTTGTGTAATATGGCTCATATAGTTTTGAATGAGCATGGGGTGAGTAAGAAAAGGTACATTGATATTTGACGGGACATATAGATATATGAAATGTATTAATATATGTTTGCATGTGAATATGTATGCGCATATAAATTTTGAAGTCGTCTCGAAACTTTGATTATTGAATGCTATATATGATTGATGGTGAAGTTTTTAAAACATGTGAATTATGATTATGCGAGATGTGTTTTGGTCGGTAATGCCTCGTAACCCAAGTCCGCGACGGATATGGGTCGAGGTGTTGTTCTGATTGATTCTGAAGGGAGCATGTCATGAGGCGATCGGTGGCTTTGCCACATAGGTCACATAGTGATCGGTCTTTATGATGAAAGACAATTGTCGATATATTATTAAGGTCACATAGCGATCGGTGGCTTCGCCACATAGGTCACATAGTGATCGGTCTTTATAATGACAAAGACAATTTGTCGATATGGTGTGTAGCGGATGGAGGTTGATTGTAGAAATCCCACGGTGTGATGGTTGGTGCGGGTGTGTAGAGGATGGACTCATAGGTTTGGGATGGGCCATGTTGCATATTTTGTTACCCTTGTATACGGGCCAAGGCTCATAATGTGTTTGTGGGCCTCAAGCCTTTTATGTGTTCTCGGGATTTGCACATCGAGTCTTGGTGACTCAACCTTTTATTTTCCCAACATTTCGGTGAGCGGTAGATCGTGGACATGGGGCCGAGGCGGACTCGAGGGCCATCAAGTTCTATTCCTACAAGTTATTTTCTTAGAGGTTTCTTTAGGTTAATTTATTTCAATGTTATTTCTAGAATATTTATGTAATAAGGCCCTAGTTTTCATTCAACTAAGTCGTTTTCAATGTTAAGCAACTTGTGAATTTTATGATAAGGTTTATTTATACTTGATAATACTAATATAAGGTTTTATTTTTAAAATGCGCTTATTTACTTAAATATTGTCCAATTAATTCACAAATTTCAAGTACCATCAAAGCAAAGGTTTTCAAAGTACAAGCCATGACATGCTAGATCCGGTCGAAATGCATGGGCCGGGTTTGGGGTGTTACACATATTGTTGCGTATTTTACTTGAAAAAGGTTGACCTTTTGGTTTGCGCCTCAATTGTCTATCCGGCAAAAGCTTATACGGTGCAAGCGATATCGACGACCACTTACGTTCATCTGGGACCAGTGGGAATACATGTCTCCACACGTTGTACATGTTTTCTAATTTATACACTTCGTCGACATAGCTCATGGGATCAAGACGGAGATTTTGACAAGCCGCAAGTATATGAGCGCATGGGTAACGAAGTGCATCAAATATCCCACAGTCGGAGGTCCTATTTGTCAAGTGTACACGATACTACCCGCCAACAATACCTTGGTTCGGTCTCTCAAACTTTGTGACACGACTGTGTGCATGGTGTTGGCCCGTGCCTTCCCCCTGTTTATTTCTTGCAAGACCTTCGGGCTCCATACATAGCCTCCTTGCATCTGCCCTCTATAACTCCATGCTCGCTTCCAAAATAGTGCCGCTAAACGAAAATATGTCTCTCACACAATCGATTTAATCGGCAAATGGCGGGTTCCTTTTAGAACATAATTTATGCATTCGACCAGGTTTGTGGTCATATGACCATATCGTAAGCCGCCGTCGTATGCTTGTGCCCACTGTTCGAAAGGAATATTGCACAGGTAGTTTGCGCCTTCGTCGTTATCTGAGCGCAAACTCGCAAACATCTCTTGAAAAAAGTTCTTATTGATCTCGTACCCTACCAATATACGTTGATAGCGAATATTACATACCACTCTTCAATTGAGAATAAATTGAATATTACAAACGAAATTATATTAATAGATATTACATACCCATATCGATCACTTGCCGTCGCTGACTTTTAGATCGATGTTGCCCGTAGTAGTTGGATGCAACATGCCTTAGGCAATATCGATAGTGTGTGCGATGCCACAGGCTTCCCTGACGCTCTATTGTGGCTAGTATTCCAGGGCCTCGATCCGATATAACGCATATATCAGGTTGAGGCAGACATGCCTCCTTAACCTAGATAGGAAGAAGTCCGATCATCGCCTAACTCCCGGTGTTATTGCGAAGCATAATCGAAAAGATTCTCCCACGATCGTCTTGTACCACAACTAGCAATAGCCGTCGTATATCCACTAAACATAAAGGTACCAATCAATTTGTACCAATGGCTTGCGATATATAAAGGTATCTCGGCATTGCTTAAATGTCCGAAACAGACGCTTGAACACTGCGCATCCACGGAGCAAGCGATCGTTGTAATCTGCGCGGTTCCGTTTCAAGGTCCATTATGTTGCACGGACATATCTCTCCAACACCTGACACCACTGCCACACTTCATTATATGAAGCGTCCCACCGACGATGCAACTTTTCTAACGCCTTCTGCTTGGCTATCCAAGCCTTTTTGTAAGAGGGTGTGTACCCCAATTGGCTACGAATATTGCCAATTAAGGTCGGCACTGTAATCTTGGGATCGGCCTTCACCGTCGGGATTATTAAGTCAGCCAACATGTCTGAATCCATCTTCAGATGATCTTGTGTAACACCTGCCAACGAAAGCGAAGTACGTTAAGTAATGCAACATTACATAATATTAGTATTATTCAAAAATATTGAACACATAGTGGTACTGTACCGACAAGAATGTATGTGGACCTTTGTACTTTTTAATCTCCCACAAGCCTGTCTTTTTCCTCAACGATGCCATGATTTTCCATGAACATGTACCGTCTTGCACTGCACACTTCGCCTCGTACTTATCGAGCTTGGATTTAACCACATTGTAGTTAACCCCGTTCCTGATACTGTATTGTTTCAATGCAGCAAGAAAAGTATTCTTGTTGAAAAACTGGTTACCAACTTCTAATTGGTCCGAATCCAACGAAGAAGTTGTACGGTCACGCGTCCGGTGTGGTAGTTCAGGAAACTCCAATGCACCATCTTGAGATAGATCGACATTATGCATGTGGGTTGGAGGCGAGTACGCCCTAAATAGCGGATCTTTTTCTTCTTCGTCTAAATCGCCCTCAACATCTTCAGGTACAATTGGAACAGGCTCCGGTTCAGAAAATAATCTAACTTCTGTACTATCGGGCCCAGGCTCCCGAGGTGGATCCATATCGGATTCATCGTCCGACCCTCCATAACCTGCAACAAACGAGGGCCCCTCGCCGATGGATGTCGTAGGGAGTACATTATCCCTTCTTAAACATCTTTCGTAACGTTCCTAATCATGTGTGGATTGCCAACCACTAGAAGTTGATGATGTCCCCCAATACATATTTCTATCATCGGGCATCGAAGGACGGATATGCATGTCCCATCCACCAATCGAGTGTCGTGCAGGGGTTATGTTTTCATACTACCACTGAACACGGGCACTTCCGTGTTTTGCCTCCCACTAACAGAGTGTCGGCTTGGGGTCGTGTATTCCCCTCGAATAGCAGTAGATGTTGAGGTCACAGAGAGATCACTTAGAGATAAAAATTGTACATATACCTCGAGATAAGGTGATCCACTGGCAAGATGAGTCTCCACCATTGCCTCAAAGCTCCGAGGACTTTTGATGTCGAATGAGTCATATCTCAGTGGATCAACCGAAGCATAAAATCTATACTTAATAGACTGAACTTTCATTGGCGTTGTTCAGAATATTTTACGCCTAATTCTTTTGCGAAGTTCTACCAAATCGATGTTTCGATTAAAACTCAGTCGCACTGTGTTCTCCGATAAGAAAACAACACCATTTTCGGTGTCACAAACCTCACCATCGTAGTAAATAACAGCATTAATAAGTTCACTCATTTTCAATTTTTTTTCTTTTGCCTCAATTTCCCTTATGCAACCGAAGAATGAAATTTGGATAATTTATAGTCTAATTTTCCTGGAGACTACTGTAGCAAAAGAGCGTCCATGTGGGAGCTCTTATCAGTACTCATGCTGACAGTGCACCCTATTGGAAGCGTTTTAGCCACTGTTTGTTCAGAAACGTCTTCTCAAAATAATTTTCTCGGAGACTACTGTAGCAAAAGAGCGTCCACGTAGGAGCTCTTTTCAGTACTCATGCTAACAATGCACCTTGCTGGAAGCCTTTTGGTCACTGTTTGTTCAGAACCGTCATCTCAAAATAATTTTCCCGGAGACTACTGTAGCAAAAGAGCGTCCACGTGGGAGCTCTTCTCAGTACTCTTGCTGACAGTGCACCCTGCTGAAGCGTTTTGGCCACTGTTTGTTTAGAAACGTCTTCTCAAAATAATTTTCCTGGAGACTACTGTAGTAAAAGAGCGTCCATGTGGGAGCTCTTTTAAGTACTTTTGCTGACAGTGCATCCTTCTTGAAGCGTTTTTGGCCACTGTTTGTTCAGAAACGTCTTGTCAAAATTATTTTGCCACACACAACTGTCACAAAAATTCAATTATTTTTTTGGGCTAATATATTTTGCCCAAAACCCTATATATATTTTTACCCTAGCTCAGAAACCTTAGAATATCATATTGTAATTGGACGGGGAGGGAGGGCAAAAACGCGTCCACGTCAACACGTTTTCTTGGTGATTCAACGAAGAAAGCGTCTTATTCGCTTTCTTGAGGTGGCACAAAGCGTGTCCCTGGGGAGCGCTTTCTTTGGCGTTTTCTCCAAAACGCTACCGACATGGACGCGTTTTGGGGTGAAATGACCCTTTTCCTAAATATTTTTGAAGCGGCCCTTTTAAGTAAATAAGTTATTTTTTGATATTTTGGGTATTTTACCCTATCATTTACTTGTGTGGATTTTATTTAAATAATATAAAAATATTAACTACTCAATAGTTCTCAATGTTAAGTCACCCTCCAAATAACGTTAGTAGTGTTTGGAAAGTTATTTGATAATTACTTTTAAATGTAATTATTTGAAGATATACAAAATTAACATTTTGAATAATTATTAGAGTAATTATCTGAGATAACAATACTTAAATTTAATTTTAAAAATCATTTGTATACAAGTTATAAAAGTTATATTATAAATATAAACACATATAAGTGCTTAGGATGGTTATAATAAAAACAATATTATATTATAATTTTTAAAAAATTATATTATAAAAATAATTTGTGCATTTTATACAGTTATAACAAAAATATATCTATAAATTATTATAAATTTTTTTTTATAATGGATAAAAACACTCCTAGGAACTAAGAATGGGCAAAACTAATGGACTCTTCTTGTCTAGAAATATAAGCATCATCCTCAAGTAATCGTATAACATATCTTGGTGGATCTTCAAAGAGAGTTAATTGATTTAACCCTCCTATTGTCACATTCGCCAAACAATCAGCTATCGTGTTGATTTCACGCAAGATGTGTCTAAATTTTATCTTCCAATCCTTGTGGCACTATTCAGGGATTAACCGAACTTCTCTAATATTGCTAATTGATCCAACACCATTACGGATAGTATCAATAAGCAGAGCATTATCACAGTTAATTTCAACATGTTTGTAACATTTCATCAAAACCAGTTTCAACCCTTCCACTACGGCTCTTGCTTCTACCTGGAAAACCTCAGCCATCCCTGTTACCATGGCAAAACCAGTCAACCATTTCCCATTTGAATCGCGCACAGTTCCTCCAATTGCTTCCTTGGAGATAACTGTTGAGACCGATCCATCTACATTAAGCCTTACCCATCTTAGATCGGGTCACTGCCAACCTTTTGTAGTTTCAGTATAAAGAGCCCAATGATTCAATTTATCCCTACATTCGCACGCCTTTGTCCAAGCAGGGGCCAAGGCAATGAGATCACGTCTGTTACTGTTAACATTTAGAAAAATGAAAGCATAGCGATTTTTCGAAAGAAACCAAGTAACAATTGAGATAAAAGTCGACCATTCACCACCATCAACACTTAACATCCCTTCGTTCATGACATTCCAGTGAACTCAATCCCCCAAATTGGAGTTAAAACATACATTCCAACAATGTCTAGGTAGAAAAGTCTTCCAAACAAAATGAGCAAACTCACAGTCCCTCACAACATGTATAGTGGATTCAACCGATTTACCACATTGTTCACAAAAAGGAAAGGGTGACATACCTCTTTGTGCTCGTTCCGCATTAGTCAAAATCTTATTATGAACCAGCATCCACAAGAAAGTTCGGACTCGCTGATGGGCTTTCAACTTCCAAATGACTTTATCATCATCGAGTTGAGAAAGAGTTGTATTTACAAAGTGTTTATAGGACTCCCGCATAGAAAACTTCCCAACAACCATCCATTTCCACGATAACCGATCTGCCCCCAATTCTCTTAGACGAGGGTTGCAAGCTTGTATACAATCAACCACGCCTAGGGAAAATCGTTAAAAGCCAATCAAAGTTCCAACTTCCATTCGTGTTAACCATATCACATACATGAATAGATTCATCAAGACAACCATTACCATTAAAATGAAATTTTAAGGCACCCAACTCGCTCACCCAAACGTCATTCCAAAAATTAACCAATTGGTCATCTCAAATGCTCCAAGCAAGTCCCTTCTTCACCTCATTCCAAACATCCACAACATATTTCCAAATATAGGAACAATTACTACGGTGCAAAACCTCAGGGATAAAACCATGGATATTGTATTATTCTTAAGGATTCTAACCCACACTGCGATGATATATTTATTTAAAAAATTTTATGATAAAATATGAACACAATTTATTTATATATCCATGTTATATGTTATAAAAATAATATATTTATTCATAAAAAATGTATGATTTGAAAATTCTAGCTCTTGTGCAAGTAATCTCACAAATGTCAGGTCACGAGTTGACAATATTTACATATATGTCCATCTTGTATAAGCATTAATCAAAGAAAAAAAAAATGGTCCATATTATAGGTGAATAAATCAAAATGTAAGGGACTCTAACCCAATCTTACCTAGTGACGTTCTAATAATCCATTTTCCTTGAGAAGAATAAGCACATGAGAATCCCTTGAAGTTTTTCAATAAATGATCGTGTGAATTCTCAATTATTTTCCACATCATAGATGATTCAGGACGACCCAATCAACTATGTTTAATAGTAAATGCATTTCAATCGACAAACTTCTAGTTTATTATAATATATGTTTCAATGGCACTAATAATTATATTGTATAAGCTTATAGACAAGACAAATAATGTTATTAGCACTTACATTGTTTGTTAGTAAATGAGAAAAATATTTTTTCTCTTTTAAGTATAATATATGTTATATCACAATTTACAAGAAATACATTTTACTCTTGATTTTGGATCCAACCAAAAACCAAAGTAATTTATAATCTTCAACTAAATAAATTTTACTATATTAAAACATATAATATTTGAAAAATAAATATATATATATATATATATTAAAATGAATATTCTTGTCATTTTCATTAATCTTCCACTTTTGGTAGAATTACGATGTTACTATTAAATTATGACAATTGCTCATTCTATTATCATCATTTTTATTTTGTAATTTGTAGGTAGTTATAAGTGCATTTATTTTAAAAATGTTTAACTCAGGTCCATAATGCCATTTACTCAAAAAAATATAAATTTCACACAATATTCATTTTATGAAATATACAGATAATTATAAATACAAAGCACTAATTATAAGTAAAATATGAATGAATTAAAAATATCATAATAAATAAAACAGTAATAAAAGAGTAATAGATAAATTATGTGAAATTTATTTCAAATAAATAATTATGAATAACTGGCATGTCAAAATAAAATTATTTTTCATTTATTGGGGAGTTTGTCTACCAATATTTAATTGGTATTTTATTTCTTTATACTTAGCCACATTCATATAATCTCTTATCATATAGATAAGTAAAAGATTTTAAGTTTCAAATGTCTCATAAATTAGAAATATCATAATAAATATTTAGGAAATGTACAAAACTTTTATAATTTACGCTTAATTGTGCAAAAAGCTTTTAATTTTTTTTTTTTAAAAAGTGATTAAACTCTTAACATTTTCACTCATTTGGACACTTTAATTTTTAAAATGCATCAAAATGCTCTCAAACTTTAAAAAAATAATTAAGCCCCCCTTTTTTTTTGTACTCAATTGAGTATTTGAACTTTCAAAATGCATAAAAAAGGCCCTAAAACATTTTCAAAAAAAGCAATTAAGCCCCTACTCTCTTTTTTTGCACTCAATTGGGGACTTGAACTTTCAAAATGCATCAAAAAGGCCCTCAAACTTTTTCAACAAAAGCAATTAAGCCCCTGGTTTTATTAAAAATTATAAAAATCAAAATCAATAAAAGTTATAAATATTATTAAATTTTAATAAAAAATTCAAATATTAAAATCTTATTAAAATAAAAAAATATAAAAATATAAAATTTTGTCAAAATCATAAAAAAATTATAAAATATATGGGAATATAAAAATTACAAAATTTTATAAAGTTGTAAGAAAATTATACAAAATGTAAAGAAATATAAATTTCAATTTTTTTATAAAAATTATCGTACCAAAAGAAGCATTTTATAATTTTTCTATAACTTTTATTGATTTTATTTTTATTTATCATTTTCACCACATGCCACAATTGTATTGCAACATGTGATGACTTTAATTGAAAAACTAATGGTCATTAATTTTTTATGATTTTATAAAATTTTATAATTTTATAATTTTTTACGATTTTTATAAAAAATTCTAATTTTAATAAATTTTAATTTTATATTGTTATTAAAATTTAATAATTTATTATTATTTATATTTTTTCTAATTTTCAATAAGAGCAGGCTTAATTGCATTTTTGAAAACTTTTGAGGGTCTTTTTGATGCATTTTGAAAGTTCAAGTACTCAATTGAGTGGAAAAAAAAAACCTAGGCTTAATTGCTTTATTTGAAGAAGTTTGAGGGCCTTTTTGATGCTTTTTGAAAGTTTAAGTGCTCAATTGAATGAAAAAAAAAGAAAAAAAGTTTAATTGTTTTTCTAAAAAAGTTTAAAGATTTTTACACCATTGAATTAATTTATTAATTTTTCATGATAGTTTTGTACGTATATAAAAATTTTAAAAATAAAATCATATAAAATCATCTATTCCAAACAATGATTAATTAAATCAAATCATTCATGGTTCACTTTCAGGAATGAATATAATTGGCAACATTTTAAACTAATTATCTTTCCCTTATGTCATTGCAAATAAAGGGAATAGGATTCATTCACTTCTAGAAATGAACATACAATATCCTTGTCATAAAAAATTTAAATAGAGAATTTTTATAATTTAAGTAATTAAATTGAGTGGACCTATTAACTTTTATGTACACATGTATACGATATAAAAGATAAAGCACTTTGGAACTTTAAGCTTGAATTTAGTGGTACAAATAATTTTGATTTTAATATTATGAAAAAAAATGTAACTGGTGACAAATTATGTACAAAATAACATATTTTCTAATGGGAAACATAGTGTACCTCTATTAAAACTCATTAATGTTAAAAAAATCAGGGTTCAAATCTATTTTTATTTTCTTCTAACTTCTCTTTATTGCGCAATCTTTTAACAATAAAATCATTGTCACAAGAGTCATTGTTCTATTTCCTTTTAATTGAAGTTTGTATGAAATTACGTTTGACTATCACATGAAAAAATTCTCTAAGGATCAAATAAAATCGGATATTATTTCAATAAAATTTCCTATAACCGAAGCAAATTATTACCTTTATGTTTTCACATGACACTTTCCTTGTTTCTCTTAAAAAAGTGAAAGGAAATGCTAGGAAAAAGACATATTTCGCCAGGTAAAATATCTCAAATTTAGAGAAAAAAAACTGCTTATTGAAGAATGAAAATTTATATCTACATTAATATTTAAAGTTTTGGGGGAGTTAATTAGATTTTCATTCAGTTGTTATTAAAAAAATTATTTTATTAAATAATTATTGTTACCCACATATTGAGTGTGCGATATTATCATTTCTTTTAAAATACCGAATAAAAATCAATTTATCTAAAATAAATAAAAAAGGAAAAAGCAATTATTGTAGAGTTGTAACGGAGGCAAAAATTTGGGCAAAGATACTATCAACCCAAATAGAAGTGCCGAAAGGGGGATCCACCGAAACAACATCTAATAAGTGGGCCCCACAATAGGACCCGACCCAAGTACCACTTCGGGACGATCAACGAAACCCTAGAACGACACGTCAGCTAAAGTCTTAACGTGAAGACAAATCCCACCCCTCCCTTCTTTTAATCAATCTCACATCTCACCTTTAAAAGGAGACTCTCCTTTACTCTTTGTGGGGTCGCCTCAATCCCACGCCGCTCCTCCACCCTCTCTTTTTTATATTCTTTTTTAATAAAAAACCTAAACCTTTTATTAAGCTTTGCTATGAGCTCTGAAATGGCGTTCCACAAATTTTCCGCCACCTCCAACCGCACTAACTCCAACCTTAACTCTTCACTCGCCGGCGAGTCTACTCCCAATACCCAACTACGGAAACCCATTCCTTTGACTTCTAAAGATCGTCACACCAAAGTGAATGGCCGTGGCCGTCGTGTTCGGATGCCGGCTCTTTGTGCAGCTCGGATCTTTCAACTCACTCGAGAACTCGGTCATCGCTCCGACGGTGAGACCATTGAATGGCTGCTCCGTCAAGCTGAGCCTTCTATCATTGCTGCCACTGGGTCCGGCACCACCCCCGCCGCCCATGAAATCTCTTGTGCCTCTGGGCTCACTACAACTTCTTCGCCTACGGAATCGTGTCAGCTGCACCCAGTAGGGATTGGTAGCGGCGTCGTGGCGGGGATGTATACCACGACAACGCCGTCACCGAGTTGCCGGCTGGACTTGTGCCAGCCAATGGGGTTTCAGTATTCAACTGTAGGGAGAAATGGGTATCAACATATGCCGTTTACAGCGTTGCTTTTGCAGCCGACGGCGGCAGCGGAGGAGGAAGAGCAGCAAGTGGGAAAGGAAGAGGAGGAAGAGAAAAGGCATCAAGATTAGAGATCTCAAAGTACAGCCATTAGCCACATATATAAAATAATATATTTATTGTCGAGTAGTATTTGCATATCTAGTTTAGATTTTTAGAATTTGATCAGATGATAGATGCTAAACCTTTGAGAAATTGGAAATGCTTTCTTTGTTTCATCGTTGTAAATTACTGAGGAATGCATTGGAAATGAAGTATTGCCAGTTTTTTTTAAGGTTTACTGTTATTCTTCTTCTGTTTGGTTTGCCAGAAAGTGCGACTGTGAATTGAAAAAAGGGTGATGATAGTGGAGAAAATGAGCCCCACCATTGATTATGATTAAATTCATGAGATGTAAGATAAGATTTAAACAAGAAGAATTTTTTTTTTATTGGACGACTTTTTTCCTTTTTATTTTGTTAAACTTGATTTCTTTCGCCACATTGGAAAGTGAGGTTTACATTAGTCCTTAGGAAAAAATTGATTAAAATAATGACGTTATATTATTTGTATAATTTTTTAATAAATTTATGTCATATCAATATTTTTATTTTAAATTTTAATATTTTTATTGTGAAAAAATTAAGTTTAAATTAAAATTCTAAAATTTAATATAAAATATTAAAATTTAAGATAAAATATTGATGTGACATAAATTTATTTAAATAAATATAAATAACGTGACGTCATTATTTCATCTAATTTTTCTCTTATAACAATATGGTAAGGATTATATTTTAAGCATTGTATTTTAAGCGAAATAAAGTAAATCAATTTTTTTATTAAAAGCCATTTTCGTTTTATTATTAAAAGTTGATCTTTTACCCATCATTATATCATATTTTATGTTGCATTTCTTTACATGACAACTTTTTGCTAATTTACTTCTCTATATTAGTCTTTAATTTATTTTTAAAAAGAAATTAAGCTTTAATTAAATATTTTTATATTTAAAAATAATTTTTAAAATTTTTTATTGACGTGACACTATAACTTTAGTAACTGTGTTCATATAAAATACCACATTATTGTTATAATGATCACGTTATTGTTGTAACGGTCAATATTAATTAAAGAATTTATTTAATTAATTTTATTAATTTTAAGGCTTAATTAAATGTAAAAAGTTTGATTGATTTTTTAAAAATTCATAATAAAATTTAAAATAAAAGTTAAATGACTACCACTTTATTGAGAGAAGTAAACAAGTAGAAAGCATCAAAACGCTATTGGGCATATTTCACCAATCTCGTTGTCTTGGGAACAAAAACCGATTTAGAAAGAATTAAAAACTCAGTAAAAGCCTTAAAGAAAACTTCTACTTCCTTCTATCATGAATACCCATAAACCTAACTAACGAATTGACGATTTCTTATAATCTTTCCACAGAAAGCTTCTTGATTTATTTCCTTTTTTTATATGAGTATAATACCATGAATTTTAATTTTTAATTTTTGACATAATACTTAAAATTATTTATAGTCTTTTCTTAACTCGTAAAAAAATATATATATTTCAACACATTTAACCTCACGTCTTCTTTCACGAGTAATAATACTAATTTCAACTAAGTTAAGACTCAATTGCCAAAAACTAATATCAAATTAAAACTAATTAAAACTTAAATTTTAAATTACATATACAAGAATAAACAGTGATAGATTGCTTTACAAATTAATTCTCTATTACAACCTCTTATATCAAATTTTAATAAAATTATTTCTATTCCTAGTGAAATAAATTAAAATTTTATTTCAATAAAATGTTTATATTTTATATAAAAAGTGTATTAAGTATATTTTAACGAATGAAAATAATTTTTAATAAAATAAATTATATTTGTAATTTTTATCAAATATATGATCTAAATTTGATTAATTTAATATTATTAATATATTATAACCTTTTAATTTGAAAATTAAAAAAATTAAATATGATATGAATCTTAAATATGGTTAGAAGTGTAAAATAATCCCTTATTATGGGGATGGTATAACGAGAGAGGTTGATTTGTATTAAGTTGTGTTTGTATCTATTTTTATTTTGGAAAACATATTTTTTACTATTTGTTAATTTTTTCTAATTTTTTTTGAAAGTTTATTTTAGTGAAATGAAACGCATTATGGATTATATATTTAAATTTTCCAAAAAATATTATTGAAGCATTACCCTTTATTTTATATTCTCTAGTGGAAGTTAAACTGTTTAGACTTTAACTTCGATTATTTTAAATATTATAATTAAATAAATTTTATAAATAATATATTTCAAAACTATTTAATTCAGAGTTTTTATAATATATATATATTTCAAATTTGCTGGCATTTTTCTTTTCATTGATAAACTATTTTTACAAAACAAATACAAAAAGTGAACAGTCAGTAAAACAAACCCACTCTTAATGAATCAATAAAGATCAAAGTATGAATAACAGATTTCTTTCAATTTATTTCATGCATGAAAGAATTAAGCTGTGAATATTTCATAAAATTCAAAGGGAATTAAAAAATATATCATACTGTTTCTCCTTACAATACAACTATCAAGTATGATTACATTTTATGGCAAGTCAGAGGGAGGAAATTAATGGAAGCCTGGCTCATCTTTGCTGTGTTAGTTCCCAAAATTCCACCATCTTTTCTTCCTTGGAACCTCGGATGGAGGAGGATCTAGAACCACGCACAAACCAAGATTTAGCAATATTTGAAGAATGATACTAAAACTAGGAACATGCGAATCCCTTTTTAAGTTCAATACAACATTAGATTCCCAAATTGTCCTATCAAGATTCTTGTTATAGGCATTCCATAAGAAACTAAGCTAAGCATTCCCCTGTATTTGAAACAGTATGCATATAAAGAGTCATACACTGATATGTCAGTTTTTTCATGCAGGCCACATTGTTGGAATGTTAACACGCTAGTACTGAAGGATCGGGGCAACATGTATTTGAAAAGAAATGAACTTTGTGTGGATGCTAAAACAAAGAGGAAAATGTAATATAAATCACCTCCTTGGCAGTAGATTGAGTTGTAGTGAACTTCGGCCCAAAAACTCAAGAAAATAACTGCATCAGTACACATATAGAAGTCGCAAGTGTTAGAATATACCAGCATAAAAAATGGGGTCTTCATCATCGATGTCATTATTTCTACAAGTGACTTTTTGTTTAACATATATGCAAAAGTAATAATACCTCCATTTGGATGACAAAAGTGAATTAGAATTAGACGATTCTAAAATTCAACAAGAGGAGAAAAAGGAAAAACTAAGAGGTAGGCTTGCAAGAGAAGTAAGGGCTGAAAATCTTACCGCTTTTCATCTTTTGGAAGTTAGGAAGAATCTCGATGTAACAAGTGTCCTTAAAAGATGTAATGACAAAAATTCTAACACCATACTGCCAAAACAAGGTAAAAAAAGTTCGATGGTATTAGACATTGAAAAATGCATGGATACTTGATTGAAAGCAAATAGAAAGAAAAAGAATTATTAAGGGTTGCTCCAAATCAAGGAATTGGGGGGGGGGGGGGGAGGAACAGAGGAGAATATCCATTGCAACAGTTATTTGTAAATAAATATATGGTTAATTGGCAGGCGCAACACAATCTTCTTTCAAAGGAATCTGTTTGCTACTTTTATAACGCATACCCGGTCCGCAGCAGCCTGCAATGTAACATGATCACCCCACTCGCCACTCCTGGAATCATTCATAATTAGTATTAATATAGCTATTCTCTGCCCAAAAGCTTGAAACGTCAATAACAAGAAAGATTACTTTGACATCTTCTTCAAATAGTCTGTATAATCCATGGGGACATATCCTTCATATGCTTCAGGGTTAGATTTAAGCTGTGGCAAAACATGAAACTATTAGTTAGCTACAGCAGGACCGGTCTGTACTATATACCTTAAAAAACAAATTTATTGTTGAGTGTAAGCCAGTAATTTATTCCGGGACAACGAACCTGACTCACAATTTGTCGTCTCACAATTTTGTGATTATCAGGTGTATGAAATAACTGATGTGACAGTGCACGGAACTGGAAAAGCAAAATAATTGACCATAAATTTTATAGCTGAATGCACAATTCAAACTAAAACACAACAAGAGAACACACCTGACAGTTGCCATCTCCCTGAACCTTGAGCTCCATGAAACCATATACCTGCAATCTGGATAGACAGAAATATATCTAGCATTAACCTTAAGTAGCTGATAAAACCAAATTACCAAGTCAGCCAACAACACCTTTCATGAAAAGAAAAAATGATGCATTTCTTATTCACGTTGCTCAAAGCATCAAACTCAAAATGCTAAGATATGAAACATGAAAAAGAGAAATAATACCTGCTTAACAACCTCTCATGATCAGACATTGCTTCATCAATTGATGGTATTTCGCCATTGATTCGAGGGACATGCTGCAACAAACAAATTTAAACACTATGAAGAAAATGGCAGAGATGCAGGATCATATGCATCAATAGAAATTAAATTCTTTTAACAATTTTAACTCAAAATCAGAACATCACATGTATGGACATAAAAGTAAAAAAATTAGATAATTATGACACTTTTAAGGTAAACTTACAGGAATAGGAACCATTTGATTCAACCTCTTGCCTACTTCATCATCAAGTAAATAACCCTCAGTCAGCTCCAAAGAGCCAGAAAAATCCTCTGAATCACTGGGGCTAGAACTAGAGCATGAACTATGTGGCACCAAATCATCGGATTCATCCTGGCCATATTCATAGCCTGCACGTTGTGGCAAAATACGTTCTGAACAATGATAAGCAGATAAATACCATAAAAGAAAAAAAAAATGCAGGGAAAACTTTCCAGCCACCTGAATAACAGTAGTCTGTTGTTGAAGGAGTAAGCCAATTATGAGGTTCACAGGATGCTTGCGACTGCTCTTCCCCAGAATGAGAAAATTCGGAAGTTTCTGCCACAGCAAGATGCGAGAATTCTTCCTGAAGGGTACGAGCAATGACCTCATCATTCTCTATCTGGCTGCTTTGTGTATCAGTATGAGTATGACCTCTAAAATAGTGTGTATGATGATAGATGTCACCAGCATCTTGCTGCACCATGTCATTATTATATACAGAATGGTAAAAAGGGTCGCCACCCAGAACCCAATGCACAAAATCTGAATCTTGCTGATACATAGTCATCAGCTTCAAGTGAATTTTCCACCTAAAAATATTACTTGATCACCACCTGAACAAACAATTCTCAGTTAGACTTTTGTTCACACGGAAAAACCAATTGGATATCCATCTTACATACTCCATGCATGAAGAAACAACTCATAAAACTTGAATTACCCTGAAAAAGTCGAAGGCTCTGCTTCAAGAATCAGCTCCAGAAATATACTCATTATGGCAGGTTAGATTACAATCCTAGGAAACAATGACAAAAGCAACTTATTCTTCGCTGAAATTGAGCAAATGATCAAGTTGATATATATATATTGTTTGAGGTTATTATAAATATTTCAAAATCAGTTATTTATACAGCACCAAGTTCTTCACAGAACTATTGTTATTACTGCTACTTTGTGGAAGTTTATCAAAAGAAAACCTTAGAAAAAATAAATATAGTAACAACTGATTAAATTTAGTAGGCAAAGAAATTAAAAATCTCTAAACAAACAAATTATGAGCTTATCAGTTTGTTTTCTTCAATCTAAGGATACGTGTTCCTGTATATACCATTACAAAAGTTAGCACCATTCCTTATGACTTAAGAATCCAGGTAATCTTGTCTAAAAAGAAGCCCAAAAAGAAAAATAAAAAAGATAGTACTATCTTTTCAGGCTAAACCCTAAATTGGAGTCAACTTTATGAAAAGCCAAAACCAATATTAGATTAAAAAAAGGGTTTGTTTTAATGGATTTCCATCATACCATACAATAAGATCGCGATAGCCGTCTAAATTTACTTCAGGAATCAATTTTAATATATACTAAAAGTTCAAAAAAGAACCAAAAAACCCTTAATTGGAAACAGTCAAATTAGATAAAATCGAGTTCTTTATTTACCCTTTTGATCTAGATTCTCATTCTATTGTAATATACTTTTCCACATAGAAATTTCATTCCCAATAAAATAATGAAAATCTAATGGCTAAAAGTTTTACTAATTCTAAAAAATCTCTCTTGGCCATGCCTAGACATAAGTTGCATTTCTCCAACATTATTTTCTTAGCAATAAAAAAAAAATACATAACCATGGAATCAGAAATCAGGAAAAAAAAAATACAACACATCAATTCAAAAAAACACTTATATGTCGAATCAAGCATAGAAACGCATACGAAGATTCCATCAAAATCAAAGCTTTAACGTTAAGCAATCTCAGAAATGAAAAAAGAAAAAGGAACACCCAGAATTCAGAAACACTAAAAAGCAGTACCAATGAAAACCCAGAAACATATGATCATTCCCAAGTCCCAATTCAATCAAAAGAAGAGCCACAAAAATGGAATCTATAAGTACTCACCAAACCCAGAAAGCTTGAAACCTTGGTTTAAAGAGAAAAAAACAAGGAAGAAAAAGAAAACAATGAACTGTTGCTGTATTAATGGAGTACACAAGTGACAAAAAAGATAACGATCAAAACGTTTGAAATTTTTTTGAAAACCTCAGGAAAAAAAAAATGAATTAAACCAAATATGGCAATCTTATTTCACGTACTTATAAATGAACTGTTTCCCGCGGATGTTAATTAAAACGACAAGCACGCGTCAATCCGACCCGATTGCATAAGGACGGCCTTTTTACCAATTAGTATATATATATATATATATATATATATATTTTTTTTTTTAAATTTGAGTATGCTAAGTGTTTGAGATGGGAGATGTACCTGATCTACGGCTGCGATTGTGTGATTTTAGTCCTGATTAAGGTGCTCCGAAAATGACACTTCTGACCCTTTTTTTGAATTCAATTTAACGTCCAAAATGGTCCAAAAAAATCCCACAACCGCCTTACCATTTGATTAATGGATAATTTAATTTAATTATTTTAACAGTTGCATTTTATATATATTTAGAATTTCCTGTGGAAATTATTTATTTTCATATTTTAAAATATAAATTTAATTAATAACATCATTAAAATTATTCTTGCTAAATTCAAATTCATTGCACATTTTTCTATTTTATTACATGACTATTAAATAAATACTTTTTACACAAATTAAAAAATAATTGAATTTAAATTTTAAAATTTAAAAATAAAAGAATTAAGTTTTTAGAAAATATAGTCAAATATGCAAAGGAAAAAAGTTAAACATATTTACATTTTAAATAATTGTACATTATTTATTTATTTAAAAGAATAAATTAAATATTGCCGCCACTAAAGCAATATGTAATATAATTAATAATTTAATTTGGTGTTGAAATTGACGGTTGTCCTAGGGCAGGACAACAGGTGGCAGTAGATATTTATTGACACTCCAAATTTTTGTTATTTTTGAAAACTTCTATATTACTATTTTAATTAAGGTGAAGTGACTTAAATCTTTAATTAATATCAAATTATGTTTAGATAGCCTCAATTTATTATTATATGCTGACGATGATGTCGTCTGTGTCTCATTATCATTTTTAACATGAATTAAGGACAAAAAGATTAATCTATTTTTTAAAGGATGATATGAGAGCCTTCAACATGTTCTGAAAGGGCACAACTGAATCCTGTCAAGTGTGAACAAAGTAGGAAAAAGAAAAACCAAAAATCCAAAATTTTTTTATCATATATAAACCATGAAGCATATGTTATTTTGTAGTAAGCTTGCATTGGATGGTGAATTGGTGATCTACTTTTGAAAATAATAATAAAAGAAGTGAGCATATTACAGGATAAAATATGAAACACCATTTCTTGAAAAGATATAATGTTGTTAACAAATACAAGACTGGTAGTGATGTGAACAAATTACAAGGCTTCTTGTTACATACTATTAAGGTTTCCGAGCAAAAAAAAAAAGGGTTTTCTCTTAAGTACCCATATGAATTCAGACCCAATACCCATATTCTGATCTTTCTTTTTGTTACAAAAGAGACCTCAATGCGAGAATCGGAGAATGGATTGCAGATGTTGAGATTAGAACTAACAAGGCTAAATTCTGAGTTCAAATTCTACTTCTTTGAGCACCATTTCCAGCCACTTATACCAAAACGAGAATGTTCAATGGGTTCCTATAAGAAGTTGCGAAGAAGCTTTTTCACATCTATATTCTGAGAGCACTTACGTACATATGAACAAAGAAGAGAAAATTGCTTATGCATATATATATTTGTACATGAAGTTTGATTGCGTTGCGCAGTAAAGTTCTATATCTAACCAACTGAAAATGCTCTAGGCCTGGTTTGCTTAAAACCTTGAAATTACGTGCTGTTAGCATGTTCTTATGAGCTTTGGAGTCCATGACCAAACAAACTTTTCAGCACTTCTTAAATCTATAATCCTTCTTTTACGTTCCCTAGCAGTTTCCAGAGAGACATCATTCAATGGTGGTTCAGGAGTTCTGGGTCCTGCTGATGATGCTTCCACAATCCGATTCACCATTTCTAAAACCTCACTCATCTTAGGGCGTGACTTTGGGTTTCTGACTAAGCATCGGTTGGCCACAACCGCAAGCCTTTGAGCGGACTTGAGTTGGTATTTCCCTTTCAGTCTAGGGTCCAATATCAACTGGAATTTCCTATCAGATAGGTATGGCTTTACCCATTCCAATAGCCTTTGCTCATTCTTGGGACGGTTTTTGTCTAAGGGGCGCCTGCCAGTAATGAGTTCATAGAGGAAGACCCCATAGCTCCACACATCAATCTTGGATGTTAAACGTCCTGTCTGGATGTATTCAGGAGCCGCATATCCCATTGTCCCAACAACCTGTCAAAGATCATCAGTTTGATTCGTGTAAGGATTAATGAATAGATATTGAAATATTACCATGATTCTACCAAGCAATTTTGACTACATAAACTGAACATTTAACACCTAACCAAAAACAAAAACCAATTTTTTCCTCATGTAATTAGAGATTAACCTGGTTGTGTTTTCATTATCGAAGGGCACCTTTCTTTTTTATCTTAAAAAGAATGAAACCATCCATTTGTTTCAGATATGCTCTTAAGGCAAATACAACATCATCTAAACTTATTAAAGAACATTTTCTTCATGAAAATTAGAAACTTTTGGAGGTTTACACCATTAAGACACCTACTAGAGATGATAAGAAAATTTGAGTACTCAAAATGACCAGAGACTAAAGGGATACACTTCAAGTAGGTCAATTTGCTTGAACATACCGCTGTTGAGATATGAGTTAATCCTTCTGAAGGGCCCAACCTGGCTAATCCAAAGTCGGATAGCTTTGCATTCCATTGCTCATCTAGAAGGATATTTGATGATTTAAAATCCCTGAAGATGATCTGTAGTGAAATTTGATACAGAAAACCTATATTAGTATCATATGATATAGTCCAGAGACTATTTTCTATGCAATAGGTACAACGCAATACCAGTAATATCTATAACGGAAACTTAAAAACATTATACCTGGAACTCCATTCCTTCATGTAGGTATGCTAACCCACGAGCAGCATCTTGGGCTATTTTCAATCTCATTGCCCAGGAAAGAGTTGTTTCTGACCGCACAGATAAATGGTTTTCCACACTTCTATTAGGCATATATTCATATATCAAAAGCCGTTGGATTCCTCTTTCATCGTCTTCAGCACAGTAACCAACTAGCTTCACAAGATTCGGATGCTCAACCACACCAAGAACATTTACTTCGGTCACCCACTCCTTGTGGCCCTGCCAATTAAAACGTGGGATTGTTAAGTTCATAAAAGTTATTAACTCTCAGCTCAAAATCACAAGAGGCAATTTATTTTTACAGTCAGTATCTTGCATGCATCATGCAGTAGCACCAATGCATCGATATTTTCTGGAAAAATGTACACTTTTCCTCATCTCTGAGTACAATTTATGAGGCACCGTACTAAGGCATCAATTTTGACTAGTAGATAGTCAAATTCATTCAGTGGTTGAAGAATCCAGCTCTACCTTTTATTTATTATAGAGTTTATTTTGGCTAAGTTAGTACTGGTCGCATAGTTATGTTCCAGGCCATCAAATTGAGTTCAAAGGGGTCTAGACAAACTAGGCAGACTCTTTTCAACAAGGAAGGTCACAAAGAATACAAAGAAAAACCAGGATGGAACCTGTTTTTGATAGAACTGAGATACATGAATACGCATATGACATCAAAACTCTCCACTATAACGGCTCAAAATATCAACAATTGTACCTATGAAATTTCAAAAGATAAATACTAGAAGGCAAATTAATCCAGAAGAGAAACTTTCAATATGTTGTAACTCAAGAAGCCTTGCCTGCAACCCCCTTTTACCAAGCTGTTTCACTGCTACTTCGATCTTTTCAGACGGATCTTCAGGACTTTTGAGAGAACCCTTGTAAACACAGCCAAATCCACCCTCTCCTAGCATGAAAGAGCGGCTAAAGTTCTTGGTTGCAGATTTAAGCTCAGAAACTGTGAACACTCTGAGATTGCTAGGTCTTTGAGACATGCTAGGAAAATAGGACCGCCCCATTGACTCACTGCTGACGCCTGAGACATTCTGAGAGTTCAATTCAGATCCAGACCTTGCTATTTCGCGATCAATGCACATGGAGTTCAGAGACCGATTTGAAAGTGATCTGGGGGTCTTTGGTTCATCTTTTTTAGACCAATTGGGGAATGTAAAACACTTCATAGCTCTCAAATGATTAAACACAACAAATTCCACAGTGGGAACCCGGATGCAGGAAAGAGATAGATATGATCAAGCAAATCAAAGATTAACAACACAACCTGCAAAGTCAAGAGCTAATCATAAGAAGAAAGTCTTTTGTCTACAGACGAAAAACTATACCCAAAGTTAATGGCTTGGCATGCCAATAAAATGAAGAACACACCATGAATAACAAATTCCAAGGAAAACTCAAATTCACATTTTCAGTCAAAGATCCATGGCAAACAGCTAAAAAACGCACGAGCTTATAGCTAACTAGATTAAGCAAATTCACATAATACATATTGAAAAGGCAAGTAAAAGCAAGAAAGTTTCTAAATTTTATGAACGAAAAGAAAAGGTATAAATTCTAATGATTCCAAGGAATCCCACCTCCTAAGCTTTAGAGATATCATCACATGAGCTACCAAAAACTACCTTTATGGATCATAATCAACAGTCAAGAAAAATAAAAGCAAAAAGAAAAAAAAACCCGGAAATTATGCTTCTTAATTTCGGAACAGACCATTATTAAGACTACATAATTAATAAGACAAAAATTGATGAAATTAGACTGTAATCTCACCTTCAATTTTGTTTGGAAAGACAGAAAATTGGCTATTGAACTTGAACAAGCATCGAAATCTAAGGATTTTAAGAGAAACCCATTATTTTATTCCAACGCCCCAAAAAGACCTGGAAAATGCTTGAAATTTATGAAAGAACGGTGTTGAATTCTATAAAAGAAGTCCGAACACGGAAGCTCAGGCAACAAGTCATATGACCAACCAAAATTTATTAAAAAGAAAATCACGAAAAAAAGAGAACATAATCCAATTATTTGAAGAGAAACAAGTAGTAAAGTGTGAACGAGTAGTTTGAAAATGAGGGGACTAAAAATAAGAGGGCTGGTTTTATTTTAGCGTTTAAAAAGGAAGGAGCCAAGAAAATTCTTGCTTCCGTGATGCTTACGATGGTCATCCAAGTCAACCTGGTCTTTAAATACCAACTTTCGTAATCATTCCATTGAATACGTACATACATACCTATATCCCGTCGAACTCCATTGCCGTTGACGTGAGGTAAACCTTTAAAATATCTGTCCCACCCTTGATTTAAATCTCAAAAACATATCCTCAAATCAAATTTCCAGCATCTCTTTTATCATTTGTTTCTATTTTTAACCAATTATATTATACGTCAACTCTTCAAAAAACATACTTTAATAGTCGTCTCTTGTATTGACTACCAATGCTTTGGAGAGTAGGGGAAGAAGTGAACCAAAATGTTAATCATTAATCTGCATTTTGCTTGCTCTCTACCGACACAACTAAAAGTAAGAAAATGAGAAATCTAACTCAATAGCTAAAATGTTGACTTGGTAAGGAAAATTAAGAATGGATACTTTTGTAATTAAAGCTTGTTAAATATGATTCATAAGAAAGAAGGCAAGTGAAATTAAATAATTTGGTCTAAAATAGCATTTATTAGTAATGAATCAATTGGTAATAAGATTGGCTATGCGACTAAGATCTTGATTAAGTTAATTAATGCTAGTAATTAAGAATATCTTGATATAGAAGTTAAGTAAATTTGATTATGAATAATGTGGAAATTGGGATAATGAATGAAACTCGAGTGCAATATTTGGTAAGCTTAATCAATGAATTCAAACAGTGAGTAATTTGGTATAGCATGGTTAAACGACACATCTATGATGCTTAACTTTTAAAAATTGTATGGTTCTTGGAATGTAGACATGCTTCGCATTTGGTTACCTGAGGCTATGTTGAAGTGTATTATAAGTATTCCTCCGCCCGATCCTGATGGTGGCGAAGATAGAATCATTTGGGCTCGTTCAGGATCCGGATCTTTCTCTATCCAAAGTGCTTATTAGACGTTAAAGGAAAATTCTTGGAGACCTAAAGATGACACTTGGAAACCCATTTGGAAATATCAAGTACCTCTTTCTCTGGCTTGTGGCCAATCAGAGGCTCTTAACTAATTCAAAGAGGACCAGAAGAGGAATTGCACAAAGTAGTGCGTGTCCAAGATGTGGTCATGATCTTGAAGACATCATGCACGTACTTTGAAATTGTTCGACGGCTAAGGAAGCTTGGATGCTTGTAGTCCCTCCAGAGAAGCAATTCAGGTTCTTTTCTAACCCTTTACAAACTTGGCTAACAACTAACCTTTGTTGTCATCTTAAATTGCAAGATAAGGGATTACTTGGTCGTCCCTTTTCGGGATCATAGCTTGGAGAATTTGAAAGAACAGGAATCTTTTCATCTTTCAAAACATTGATTGGACATCCTCGAGCTCATTAAATCATCTCTCTGTTGGGCACAAAATTTTGAGACTTTATCATTAGATCCAAGAATGTCGTAATTTTTTCGGGGACTCAACAGCATTGCTCTGACAATTAGGTCCATCTATCCTCTGATGGAGAAGTGGCTAGAGTGTCCGAAAATGCCTCAGCGAGGTGGCGTGGTGCGTGATCGGGATGGTAATTGGATATTAGGATACATGCATTATTTAGGTAGCTGTTCACCTTTGGAAGCAAAACTTTGGGGTATCCTTGATGGAGTGCTTATTTTAATGAATAAAGGATACAAATGGTCAAGATCCAGACTGATAATCTTGAAGTGGTTAGGGTTTTGTCCACGGAGGATATGGTGGACTTTGGCAATACACTACTCAGAAGAGTTAAAAGACTTTTGCATTCTAAAGGTCAATGGGAAATTAAGCATGTTCCCAGGAAGTGTAATTTAACCACAGATCAACTGGCCAAGATTGGGCTCTCTTGGCAGGCTTCTCTCTAGATATTTGAAGTACCACCTGATATGGTGATTACGGCTTTTCTACAAGACAAAGCTTTTAATGTTTCTTATGAGTTTCTAAGTTGTCATTTTGTTTTTCACCAAAAAAAAAACTTTTAAAAACTGTCAAATGGTAAATAAGAAATTTAGTTTTATTTAGTTTAGAGCACTACTCAGCATTTCAATTGCTTAGCATGTGGAACTTTGTTTTCCCTAACGCGGTTCATAAATTAATCATAAAGGCGGTATTGGATCTCTCATTCATCAAGTCACTCCCTAGCCTGTTGTAATTATTACTTTAGGTACTTTACTTTGGATTGTTGAAATGGCATGTATTAAGTGTCCCCAGTATGGCCTTATGCTCATTATTGTTTTTGGTGTGCTTTGGCTTAGAAGAGCCTATAATATTAGTTGATGTGGTTAAGTTTAACTGTTAGTTATGTTTTAAGTTGTGATCTATGTTGAAGGGGCGAAGCCAGAATAATTTTTTACAAGGGCCAAATGAAATTTTAATTTTTTATAGCCTATATCTTTATAATTTTTAAAAGATTAAATCAAATTTTATAATTTTAGAGGAGCCAAAGTACAATTTTACCTTTACAAATTTAAAATTTTAAAAAAACTTAGAAGGCCTAAATGGAAAATTTTCATTTTAGGGGGGCCAAGGCCCATGTCAGCCCCCCTAAAATCACCTCTGAATTTTGAGAAATGAGTATGGTTGATTATATAACTGTGAGTCATAATCAAATGATTTAGAGTGTATGGAGGTTAAATATAGGCTTTGCTTGTGTAAAAAGTAACTTAGGAGTCAAGTTTTGGGTTGCATTATAGCAATATATTGGTACCAATACAATTAAAGGTAGTATTTAAGTGAACATTTGAGAGAAAGCTATTATATCTTAATTCTTGTAACTTTTTATATGTATATAATTAGCCTTATAATTAAAGGCCTTATGCTCATTATAGTTTTTGGTTTAGAAGAGTCTATAATGTTAGTTGATGTAGTTAAGTTTAACTGTTGGTTATGCTTTAAGTTGTGATCTATGTTGTGAAATGAGCATGGTTGATTATATAGTTGTGAGTCATAGTCAAATGATTTAGGGCGTATGGAAGTTAAATATAAACTTTGCTTGTGTAAAAAGTAACTTAGGAGTCAAGTTTTGGGTTGACTTATAGCAAGATACTGGTACCCAAGGTAAAGGTACCAATACAATTGAAGTTAATATCTAAGTGAATGTTTGAGAGAAATATGGAATCAATATCTAAATCCTTGGTATCGATACTTGATTGGAGGGAGTCAGTACCTTTCAAGTTAGTAGCTAATTAATTTTTTAGAAGAGTTCAACATCGATACTTGATTTTGAGGCATCAATATTTCAAGTCTCAATTATCAGTACCCCTCTGGCGGTATCAATACCTACTCCTAGTTCTTGTAACGATGTATATTCTAGTGTAATTTAGGTTTCCATGATGTGGATAAATGTTTGAAGTGGTTTTTAATGGCTCCAAACTTACTACAATTACCTAGCAAAAAAAAATTATTATAGTTGACTTCGTAATTTGACCGACCATTGATGCCTTTGTGTATTAGATGTAACATCACTTATTGGGAATAGGTCATTGATCCAGTTAAAGGGTGTTACAATTATTTTGTGGTAAAGTTGGTCACATTGTACCTCAAAGTTTCAAGCCCCTTAATCATTTAAGATGGCAACAAAATACAGTTGTTGCATGCAAAATCCCACAAGACAAGCAACAACTAGATCTTATAAGAAAGTATGGTTGAGAAAAATTCAACCTTAAGTTAGTTATGAAGATCAATAGGAGATTGATGTTTGAGTTAAACATGAAGTTGCTTTTGTATATCAACTAATGATGTTGCACGTTTTTGAAGAGTTAAAGATTGAAAATCATTCATCACTATCTTAAAAGAAGCAATTCGACAGGCTTAGAAAAGTTTTGGTCCAAGAAGGAGTCTTGAAGATTGGCTTGAAGCTATCTTGGTGATGGAGTTTTGATATATTGTGTTAACATCTTATTTAATCAACTTATCCCACGATAAAAGGAGATTAAACTGAGTAAGATAAGCCAATATTCAGAGCCTATACATGGCAATTTGTTTCACGAGATTGAGAAAGATTGTGATAGCTAGTATAATTTTTGTCCATTAAGGAGTGTTTTGAGTGATTTATTTTTTACCTTCAATATAAAGGGTTGTTTTTATTAGAGAAAGTTAATACTACATGTAATTAAGACCTAGATGAGACTACAATTATTTAGGGGTTAAGAGAGATTAAGTTAAATTATTACTTTTTACCTTAGAGATTTGGTAGTGAAATTTCTCTAGGCAAAACTCGCAAATTAATGCATGTTACTATTTTGTTCTTTCATTATTCCTATGTTTATCTATTTATGTGACATCATGTATCTCCACTTCACTTGCCACCTCTACTAGGCTTTATAAATTCCATATAGTAAACCCCATCAATGAAGTGCACACTTGAAAAATTCTACCGCAATGAAACAAATTTCAGTGAACCATTATTGCCAAAATTTTAGTGAACCCAATATCAATCGAAAATCAATCAAACAAACAAAAAAAAAACATAGCAAATGCTTGACTGTCCTTTAAATAGAAACCTCATATTAAACCTCCAATGAAGTGCACACTTAACAATTTCTATCACTATTGCAAAAATTTTAGCAAAACCATTATCTCCAAAAACCTTCATTTTTTTTTTCTTAGAAAAACAAACGAACAAATAAGTTTACCATAGTAACAAATAAATGAATCCACCATTGTTAAACTTTGTGACAATAGTTGAAAGTTCACTCAACCCAAACTTAGAAATTTCTCGCAAGTGTTCTTTGGAAATCAAATGGACCAGGCAAATGAACCCAATCACTTAAAGCTCCGTGTAAATCAAAACCATTTAATTCAATTTTAATTAATTAATTAATATTAATATTAACAGAACATTTAAATAAAAAATAGTATATAAGGGATCAAAATAAATCTCATTATTTTGATGTTGAAAAAAAATCTGTACATAAATTGACGGTCATATTAGTCATTTATTATAAAAATAAAGCAAAGAAAAATAAAAATAAAAACATAAATAATTATTTTGTAATAATTTAATGATGGAAAACATTTATAGTTAGGTCGAGCCAAGCTGTATTCTTTATTGTTTTGGGTGAGATATTTTTCTTGGTGCACATGCATACATATCTGTACAGTCCATGCATTAAATTCCCCACAAACACACAAACAAAATGGGAGAAAATGGTGAGCATTTTTTAAATCTTTATCTGTTCCTATGAACAAATTTGTGTTGAGTTCCTAAAATTATGGCCTTTGAATATCAAAATCATGCAGTAATTATTGAAGAAGTTGAAGGTTACTATAAGCTTGTAGACTGTAGTTGAGCCTAAGAAAGCCCATCTTATCTTTGAGGCTTGGGCTGCATTTTTGTAGTCCATACTAGTTTTATCCTGTGCATCTATTGTAAATATTTATTGAATTGTTTTCCTTTATTATAACAAAATAAAAAACATTATTTTACATATTTTAATACATAAAATGGTTACAAAATAAAAAAATTAATTTCAATTTCAATTTTAAAAATATTTAACCAAAAAATAAAATTTAAAATGTATGATTTTATTGTTGTAGAACATTTCATTGCAAATCTGTTGCATGCAGCGTATTAAGAAGAGTAATAAAACATCCAAATTAATTAATATTTGATTTAAATTATTCAAATAAATTTTATTATTTTCTTGCAGGATTTTCAAACAATACGTTGGGTATAATTTAAATCTCAACCATCTGTAAATAACATTTATATTAAACTGTATATAGTTTAAAATATTCTTAATAAATATGAATGTTTGAAAACATGAGCTAAAATGGTTATTCATGAATTTTAATGTTTAGATTAGTGAATAAAATTTATTTTACTAAATATACATACAAATTTCAATTTAAAATGCTTTCAAATGTACATTAAATAGGGTTTTAACCATAAAAAATAATATAATAGTAAAATATGAAAGTTATTTCTTAAAATTTTACTACTAAGATTAGGTAAAATTTACTATTAATATTCAAAATTTATGGAATAAATGTATACGTGAGATTTTTAAAAAGAAAATAATTTAAATATTATTTATTGTGTTACACGTGTAAGAATACTAAAATGTCAAATGTCATTCTAATACAATGTGAACACAATTTTTTATGACTTGTGATAATGTATTATATATATGGCATAATATCAAATATTTACAAAAATAATTAAATCGTTTTTAATGAAAATCTTGAATAGAACATCAACTTTTAAATGATGTTTTCTTGTGGTATTATATGTTAATATGATACTATTTGTATTATATGTTATATCAATAAATAAATTATAAATTATGAAAATATTTAAAATCTAAAATCTAAAAATTATAAAAAATATAAAAATAACATGAAGTACACATGGATGAACATGCAAGTTGTCATGTTCAAATTTTAACGCTTTAGTTAGTATTTTCATTAAAATAACAACAATTCGACTATTTTGAAAGATTGATGGTCAAATTTGACTCATTTCAAAAAGGTTAAGAGACAAATTTAACTCGAAAAAAGAAAAGAATAAAGGCCAATTTGATAAAAGATGTAAACATCGAATGCTAAATTTGGAATTATAGGTCATTATAAAAATAAGGGATAAATATCAAATCTAGCTATACATAAACTTTGACCCAATGTGCAATTTAATTCATGAAGTTTGATTTTGTGCAATTATACACATTAAACTTTAAGTTTGGTTCAAATGTAGACATTAAAGAAATTAATACATCAAATTACTTTTATATTGGATAAGTATAATAATTTGTATATATAATAGATAAACATAAAATATCAATAAAGATAATAGCTTTATTTACGAAAATCAAACCAAATCAAATCAAAATATCATGTATGAAATTGTAAAAAACCAAAGTTTAAATATAATATAACATACTTGAACAAAAATTTATGTGTAATTTTAATATTTAACCTTTAAAATAAAGTAAAAATTAAAGCAAAATGTTAAGTTTCGTAAACTTTAATAATAATAAACAAAACCCAATTATAATAATAAATAAAATAAGAATATATAAAAAAACCAAAAAAAATTCATATGCATGCATTAATGGATTAAAATATTCAATTTTAGATATATATGTATAATGTATAATATTATTATAAAGTATGATATAAAATTAAATGACCTATTATGTTATAAGTGTCGTAAGTATTAAAGTGTCATATAAAAATATGTAAACATCAAAAGTTGTATTTATAATTTGATGAGGGGTCAAAATATAAATACTCAAAATTTTTTTTAATAATCAATTATTGAAAGAGGTAGTGGTCCCCAAGAAATAAAATTATCTCGTATTTCTTTCTATTCACATCAAAGAGTTATACATAGAGAAAAACTATTTTCTTAAAAGATAAAAATATTCTAAAAAAATTCCAACAATAGATTCAAATATGCTTCCGTATTTAACTTTGTTGATAATAATATGATATTGCATCTTTTAAGGATGTAACTGTAATATACATTTCATAGTCTACTCAAAATGCTCAAAACACTGGCCATTATACTCACGTGAGGAGTTGCAAACTTTAATAATTTGCAATAACTTTTCATGCCAACCGAGTAAAATACTTGAGTGTTTCATTAGTTTCTATTCTTCTTTCATTATGATTTAAAAATAAAAAAGAAAAAGATATTGTCACAAATCCAAATCAAGATAATGCAAAGTTATAAATGTATTGAAATTATCTCTTATATTAATAAATTTTGATATGATTAATATTATAGACTCAACGTAATTTCTTTAAATCAAACGTAATAATATCCCTCGAAGAGAAAATATTTATATACAAACTATCTCTTAATGTTTATGGGGAGTAAATCAAGGAATAAATATTTAAATGGGGAGTTTAAGAGGTAAAGAGGAGGGAATGGCCTCTTCCCGGGGCGTCATAGAGATGGTCGTGGCAAATGGGTGGCCAGATTTTCCAAACGGTTTGGACGGTGCTCGGTCATCGAAGCAGACTTATGATGGATTTGTCCACTCGTAAAAAATTACTTCTTTAATTTCAATTTAAGTTATTTAATTTTTTAGTTAATTTGAATAAGTTTTTTTAAATTTGATGTAAGTTAAATTTTACAATTTAAATAATTTTATAATAAATTGATGTAAATATTTTTTGATTTTGTAAAATTTGAAAATGAAAAATTAATCTCTCTAACAAAAATTACAAAAAAACAAAATCAAAATAATTTTTAAAAATCAAAATATTTATAAAAATCTAAAATTTCATATTTAAAAATTATAAAAATTTAAAAATTATAAAGGATATGTAAAAATTGTAAAATTTTCAAAATAATTATTTTGGAATCTAAACATGTAAATTATCAATTCAAGTTTATCATATAAAAGTATCTTATTTTTCTTTTACTTTGAAATATTTACTAAATATTTATAGTTTCAAACTTATGTACTCTAACTTGTAATTAGTTATACTATAATAAAATTTTAATTTTGACATATTTTATTTTTTAAAATTTAATTTAAACAATTTCACTCAATTTCATTAAATTTGATTAAAAAAGCGAACTAATAAAACTTTCAATTTGACTAATTCAAAAAAAAAAATTCACTCCATGTAATTGACTGAACAGTCACCCTTATTTATGAGGCTTTAAATATGAGATTAAGGAATGTTATAAACACTGGTTAAATTGCTATATGGACGAACCCCATATATCCATCATACTGAATTTGTTGGACAGGTCATAAGAGGTACGAGTGGTACATGTGTACCGTGAAGGTAATCGTGTTGCCGATGAAATGGCTGCGTTGTCGACTGAACAACCGTTTAGAAGGAAGGTGTCTTATGAGCCACCTGCCGGGGTATTGCATCTGTTAGAGCAGGATGAGCAAGTAGCAGCTTGGCAACGAGTTGCAATAGTGAAGCTACACTGCTTGTTTCTTTTCTTATAAAAAAAATGTAAAATGGGTAATGGGAGAAGCAATGGGAAAGTAGTTAAATCACTTCAAATCATTATTTTTAAAATTGAATCGGATAAGTTTAAAATTTAATTTGACTTTAATTTTAAAAGAAATTTTAAATTAAATTAGTATGAATTGTTTGAATTGAATTAAAAATTAATTAAACTAGATAAAGAATATTTTTATTTTTAATAAATTATATAATGGATAAAGAAAACTAATAACTTAATTAATTAACTATTGATTGGATTCTGAAAACCTACCTTAAAACAATGCTTTAGGGAATAAATAATAATAGAAAAGAAAAAGGGAAAGGCGTGAGACAGTACAGCTAAGAGAAACAGAATAATACACGTGCAGGGGAAGCAAAATGAAAGTGAGAGGGAAGGGAAAGTCCAATCAAAATAATTGGGGAGACATGGTCTCTCCTTAGCCAGCTCGAGGCATAGTATGAGCGTTGCTTCATGTGTCACCATTCACCAACGCAACCCAACCCAACCCTGTGTTTTTGCTTTTTGGGTCTCTTCCAAATACTATGCTCACCGTAGCCACTGTGCCAATGAGCCCCCCTTTTTAAAGACTTGGAATGTGATCGACTTGTGGGTAGTGGCCCCACCATCATGTGCACCCACGCCTTCCCCCAGGGATTTTTAACTCATCTATATCTATACTTGATAAAGTTGTTAATTTACTTCGTTAATAGGATACCGAAGCAATAAAAAAATTTGTATTATTTTGAGAGTATTTTTATTATTTTTTTATATAAAATATATATTCACGTAAAAAATTTATTAGTATAAGAAGGAGTGGATTCAAGTATGTTTCAACGTCTTGATTATCTTATTTAAGGGTTAGGATCATAGGCGGAGCAAAAAAATTTTTTGATGGAATTAAATTGTATATTTTTTATCATAGTAAAAATATAATTTTGTCATTTTAATAGCCTATGTCTTTATAATTTTTAAAAGATTAAATTAAATTTTTATTATTTTAGGGTCAAAGTATAATTTTACTATTACTAATTTAAAATTTTATAAATTATAAATGATCTAAATAAAAAAAATTCATTTTAGGGGGCTGGGGTCACGCCAGCCCCTTTGTTCAGCCACTTGTTAGGATAAGGTTATTGATAGTTTTAGACATTGTATAAATTTAAAAATTCAACCAAATTCTTGTTTAATATTTATATTATTTTTTAAATATATTTGTTATATAATTTTATTTTGAACCCTCATTCGAATTGTAAATTATCCAAACCTAACGGTTAAAAAATACTTGAATTTTGAAATTTAAAATGTAATAGAGTTAATATTTATTACATAAAATTATCTTGAAAATTAATAATTTTCAACTACAATTCAATTCCAAACAATAAATTTTATTAACAAAATCATAAAAATTTTAAGAATTTTATTTACAAAACCATAAAATTTTAAAAATATTAACTATGTTAAATAGAAAATTTTAGCTTTATTCTAATTTGTTCTTATTTGATTCTTTTTAATAGTATATAGATTAAATTGATCCAGTTAATAATAGACGAACTAATTTGATTAGATTCCTATAATAGAAGGACCTCTCAAATACATTCACTATTAATTAAGTCCTTATTAGGAGAGAAGCTAGGAATCTTCTAATGAAATCGAAATAAAGTTAGAAAACTTTTGAGGGCTAAAAATGAAAAGTTTTCATTTATCAAAGAAGTTGAAAGGTATTAAATTGAATTAATAATAACTGGGGAGTGCCTGAGATTGTAATCCTACTATTAACCAAAGAGGTAAAGGCACTGCCTCTCTCCCGAGTTCTCTATCCCTTGTTTAGAAAAAAAAAAAAAAACCCATTAAGTACAATATTATTAGTTAGGATATTTGGATTGACCATTTGATATACAGTTTACATGTTTCTAAAGTGAATATATTTCTTAAAAATACATATTTAAAGTATATTTTATAATTATATATTGAATATAGAAAATACTAATATATATATATACACATTTAAATTAGTAAAAATATTTGTTGTATTTTACGTGAATTGGTATTATAGTTGTTGGAGCAACTTAGGAATATTAGTTCGAATGCATTTAAATATCTAATATTTTTCACTTTAAGGATTGAGGAGTATAGTTCTTAGTCATTTTTTTTCATTTTTATTTAAATTAAATAATTTAAGTAGCGTTTGGGAATTAAGAATTTTAAAAATAATGTAAATTAAGTACTAAACTATTAATAAATATAGCATTCATGATAATTTCTTAAATACATGAATTTATTAGATATCTATTTAATAATGAATTTAAAATTCTTAAAACATTATAGTGAATCTTAACTAGTTTTTTCACTCTATATGCATTTCATTTTTACCATTTTACATAATAAATAAAAACCACTATCAAATAATAATTCTAGACAACTTAATATACTCAAATTAAGAAAATTCTTGTTGAAAATTTGGATATTATAGATTGAGGATCACCAACCCAATACGTAAAAGAAAAATCTATATTTTATATAATTATTGAATTTAATTGAATTGATTTAATTTGAAAATCAACTTAATCTAAAAGAAATTAAGAATTATTTAAAAAAACAAATACTAGGAGGATATTTTGTTTATTTAAACCAAAATAAATAACTTATGTATAGTTAAAACTTCAACCTTTTGAGCACCACCAACTTTAAAATTATTATTGTTTATAATATTTATACAATTATTTTTAATTTTAAAAAATACTCATAATCTTATCAATTCATTTATTTTATTATCAATTTTGTCTCCAAGCAAATTATTGCTAACTCACAGTACAAGTACAATCACAAAGTTGTTCAACAATTATGTTATATTAGAATTGCCTGCCAAGAAAAAAAAAAAGAAAAACACAAGGAGTGATTAGGCCATTTATCCCTGGTACTATCACCATCACAAATGCATTTATAACATGAACTTGTTCCATTTATTTTTTAATGAAATTCCATTGAAGGAGTATCTTCTTCATTAATATAATGGGTAATATTTAAAATGTAAAACCTGTTGGGCTAAATTCAATTGGCGATGCATTTTTTGACAACCCAAATTAGCTGTCTGTCAATGCAATGTTTTCCAAATATCACTTCCCACAATTCCATCAAAAAAATAGAAAAAGGAAAATGGAAAGCTGGAAGAATTGGACTCCACAAAACTGCAACTATTAATTAACTCCATTTGCCTTCTCTCTCACCATGTCTTCAAAACCGTTGGCAGCTTCTAGTCCAATGATGTGTAAAAATGAGAGGCTCTTTTTTCAGACAACTGAGTACAACACATGTTGTCTTTAGGGGATGAACCCTGTGCTGGCTTTTCAGTCATCTCTGTCATCAGCTATATCTTCAACAAATAAACCCTAAAATTAAAAGAGCCTGGAAACTGTAGTTATCTTCACTTTGTCTTTTATCAATCTAACGACCCATATTTCCCTTTTTTTTATATTCTTTTATCGTGCTAAAAATTGTGGGATTCATGTGATGTATTAAAAATAAAACTTTGGATACATTAATGTAAAGAGGGAATAAACTATCGGTTTTCTGGGTAAGATATGGTGCTGAAGACATAAGTATATGGAATGTTCCTAACTATCAACCGTTGGGAAGGATAGATGATTTATAAGATTCGATAAAACGACTTTCTCATTCTCTTTGTTTTTTCTTTCTAATTTTTTATCTATTGGCGAAGACAGCAATCTAAGTTGTTTTACTCCATCCTTAGCTTGCAGGAATAGATTAGCCCACTACATGCATGCACAGACAAGTTGCAGAGACACGCAGAAGCTTATCCCGAATCCACCAGCAGAACTCAGCAGCCAGCAAGCATATGCTTTACTTCATAGGAAAAGCCTATTGACAATGTATAAGATAAATCCATACCCAAAAAGTGCCCAAAACCCACCTAAACCAAGAAAAATGCTGCTTCAATGTAGGTTAAATCAGAGGTTTTAACGACTGAAGCTACCGAGGGTCTTGGCTCTGCTTGTATCATAATTTTCTTTTTCGGTCAAATATCTCATTATTTGGTATTCACATTGAATCCCGATTATTTTGAAGTCAAGCCGGGTTGAACATCATTTACTTTTTTCATTCACAATATTCATAAGAAAAATCTTGTTTAAAACACCCCAAATTCCTTTTTACTCTACCCAGGAAACAGATTACAGTAAATGGTTCTAGAGTGGGTAAAGTGGTGGTGTATGTATTTTAGTTACAGTAGCCATTAAAAGTAGCATGTCAACAAAATTATAAGTGGGGATCGCACTTTGTCCAAGAAGCTTATCCCATCCCTCTTTCATATCTTATCTTTTTCCACTCTCTCAACTCGTGGGGTTACTTCGAGAACTTCGAAAGATCACTAATCCTAGCACCATCCCTTTTATCTCTCTCTCTCAACAGAGCTAGAAACAGACACTTCCTGTCTTGACTAAGAACGCAATAATTTTGTTTAGATTTAATATCATGAGACGCATGTTCGTACACTATCGTATCACGACACAAAATGCTACTACAAAGGAAAAATGAAGGCAACCATCTCAACAGTCATATAAATTTACCAAGACTTGGATCAACCCGAGCTCACCATCGCTTAGGCTGAGTTACCTGTCTTGTCAACCATTAATGCTCCATACAAAGACACAGTCTCTTATTTCTATCCTACTGCTATATAAACCTTTCTTTCACTTCATCTGTTCCATCGTTGTATGCAACTCCCCCAATTCTCCTGTCTTCATTTACTACTTTCTGTCTGTATTCGTATATCACTATTAATTTCCTCAGAAGAAAATGAAAGGGAAGTTTCTAAAGGCATGCTTCACAAAGTGGAGGAAGATGGGGAGTAGGGTCATACCTTGTAGCAGTGGCGAGTGTTGTTATCAGTGGGCAAAGTGGACGAATTCCATGCATGAAGGAAGCTCAATCCCTAGAGATGTGCCAAAGGGTCACCTAGTAGTGTATGTTGGTCAAAACTATAAGAGGTTTGTGATTAAAATCACCTTGCTCAAGCACCCGCTATTCAAGGCATTGCTGGATCAAGCTCAGGATGAATATGATTTCAACACCGACTCCAAACTCTGCATTCCATGTGATGAAAGCCTCTTCCTCAATGTTGTTCGATGTGCCAGCTCACGGCCAGATCGAAAGCCTCTGTGTCTTTAGGCATTCTTCCACAAATGTGATTGATATTCACGAGGTTCGAGTCCAACTCAGGATGCTAATATGTAGTATACTGTAGATTTTTTTAAACATAAATTTTTTAGCCTATTAATGTTAATTGGACTGAATTATGCTAAACTTTTGTTTCGGGGCCTCAACCGCTCCATGCATGACCTAAGTAGAAACTAGTTAAACATAGTACGGTGCCTCATCAATACTGAACAAGAAACTGGATCAGACCCCACAAGCTGACAGTATCTGACAGTTTCAGTCTGGGCCAAAACTGTCGGTTTCATTAGCTCTAAGTTTCTAATCTTTGAAACTCGAAACAACAATAACAGCTAATTGATGTCACTTGGCATGCAAGTCCCTTAGCCTCTTTGAGCCCATCTCAGGGGAGTGCCCCTGATATTTTGCCTGTAATAATAAAGCAGGAAACATACTAACAGATACGCAAAAGCACGTAATTAATCAAAGAAGAAACAGACAGTCAAAGTGCTGCAAAACTATCAAAGCATGATTCTTTGGGTTTGCCTAAGTTTCCAATTTCAGAAGCTAAGGATTCAAGAAGAGTGAGGAGGAATTTAGAGGTCAAGCGTTCCAAATCAACCCATGACTAGATTGGCAAGCAGAATGCTTGAAACTCAGAAAAGAATCAAATCCCAGTAGCAATTCAACTTTTTACCTCAAAAAGTAAAGCTGATTGACAATGAGAAAGCAATGTTTAGCAGTTTATTTCCATATAACACCATTAAAAGAAAAGCAAGAGAGTCAATTCAAGCAATATCTTCAAGGTTGGATGATGCATAAGCAAAGTAAGAGCCAATAAACAATTTCGGGACATAACAATTTGCAGTAATGTTCACATAACGGTTCACATTGACATAATGTCCAGTAGTTCTTACATATTCCCTAAGTTGGAAATATTTTAATTCAACCAACATTAACAAGTTATTCATCCAACACTCGAATAACTAAATTAAACAACTGAGGAACAGAGAAGGCAATGACCTTGATTAACAATTCTACAAGGGTAGTGATAGAATTGGCATCTTAAAAGTACAGCAACTTTGGCGATTTGACAAACTCTATTATTTATCTTTTGAATCAAAATATCTTAAATATTGGATTATCATACACAAATTTATGTATAGCTAATTCTTGTTTCCTATTCTTTACGCATGGGCATCTGATGTCTGTCTATACCAACAAAGTCAATAGGTAGTTAGGTACAAATACTGATTCTTTTGTCTAATAATAAATCTACATATCATCCATCCACACAAGCACGATAATCGGCTAAACGCACATGCATAAATACTGCTTATGATAAGATACTTCTCCGTATAAGAAACAAGATTGTACAGCCATCTGTCACCAACATGGAGGAAAATGAACTTCAAAGGGCAAAGCCCACGAGCTTCTTTTAAAATCTAAAATCCAGTACCATTTAACCTGTCCAACTATGTTGGCAAAACAGTTGCTTAATACCTGTTGGTCCTTAATAGATAAAAACATTGAAATAATAGAATCCATAGATAAATAATAATGTTCACATTCAAATACTATCGTACATCGTTATAGAGAATTGAACCTTGTACAGATTTAAGAAGGCCTTCATCATTGAAGTCTATTACACTCAGTTGTCTACGATACTTCGCCTCAAACCTTAACGCACCAGGCCAACTTACAGAACTTCCACAAAACTTAGTAACTTAGCAACAATTAAAAGCAACTTTCCATAACCTTTAAAAAATCATTAATACATACAGGTTTAGAAAACGTTGAACCTGCCTTAATCTGGCAATGTTGCATTCTTTTATCTCACCTCTAACTCAACGCATATCAGAATGCATCATTTCCAACTCGGATTCTATCTTGATAATCTGGTACAGAAGCATAAAAATTATTTGCTAAAGTTGCATGTCCCATTTCAATAATTTGCACGTTACAGCATAAAACGCATATGAACACAGCATGCCTACTTTCCCTCACTACGAGAAAATGGGAAATAAAAAGGCTCACAGCTGAATCAAGAATAGAGTATATTTAGGCAAGACCTGAAGTGCACCTTTCATGACTAAAATACTCATTTTCTTCTCTTCACCAAAACATTCATCCCATCTTTTTTAGATAATTATTGTCTGTATGATGATTGTTTCGCTCCTAAAGCTCATTAAACTAACTCTATAAGGCCAGTAAGCACAATGGTTCAGCACTGCAAACTTAAAGCCATTACTTTTTCCTCATCTATAATTTTACAAACTGCAAGATAATATAAGCCAGTTGGCATCTTACAAACAAGATTTCCAGCAAAATTGCGGTAAAAACAAGAAAGCTATCACATGCAAATAGAGGAGAAATTCAAAACTTTAGCATATGCACAAAGAGGAAAGGACACAGCACAAAGACAACGGTTTTAGTATAACAGCATCAGCAACATTTGGAGCATGAGAAATGATTACCATTCTCATTGATACCAGCAAGGAACAAGTACTGCAAGGCAGTAATAACAAGTGGTTGCAACAGAATATACACAAAGAAGCAATGTGGTGGAAGTATACACAAGTAATATATTGCTTCATGATAAAAGTACATGCAAAGCATTGGCAAGTTCTTTCACAAAACAATGGTGGTATTGCATCACTAGCACTGCAAAACAGGGAGAGTCGAAACCGTTCGAAAATGTTGCCACTATCTTCAGTGTGACAATTGAAAATTCTAGCAGCAAGAATAACCCTTTCTTTCCCACTTGAGTATCATCTAAGTCCATCAATCAAAGCCTCCAATTCTCTCCTCCCATACCTCCTACCCTCTGCATTAGCCTCCCTACACCTCACCACAAAGTAAAATATCAACCAAGCCACCATGAAATATACCTCCAAAGCTGCCTGAATAACCATAGCGAAAAATTCCCCACCTATATGAGTCAAAACCCATCTTGCTAAAGACCCACCTGAGATAGCTTCGTAACACTTAATCTGAATTGCTTGGTTCAACAGTGTTGACATCAAATAACAACCTTCTGTTATAATTTCCCTCCCGGTTCTTCTAGAATCCACTATGGCAATCCAAGCAGCTAATGAGAATGCAAATGAAACTAAAGTATCGACCAGAAACCATGTAAACAAAAACCCCGAAATCTCCTTCTCATAACCTCTAATCCATGGAGACGTAACCGAAAAAGGCATCAACTTTAACCTAACAAAGAGCTTAAAAAAGGAGTAGTGATCCTCAATTTCTCCGAAATACCAGAACCCAAGAAGCTGAGTCACCGCGTCTCTTACTGCCCATTTAATTAAAACGAATCCAGTGAGTCTTTTCAAACCTATTTTCGACCCTTCCCAAAAAGCCCCAAAAAAGGACACAAATCGTCCAATCAAGTCATTAACGGTGGTAACAAAAAGAACACCCAACACCAAAGAGTAAATCGTGGTAAACCCTAAAATCACCCATCCATACGCAGCCGATAAGAAGCTGACGAGAAAGAAAAGCGCCGCCGCGTCACGGCGTCCCAACTCCAGTCCTTTATAAACGAACTGAAAATCCACAATCCTTTCTTCCTGCTGTTCCCCTTCATTGTTTTCGTAGTCAAAGGTGGTTGTTTTGAACTTGACTCCGTAACGAACAATTTCCGGTAGCAGAATCCCGTTATCCGCCACGAAGTGCGAAAACCCCAATTTAGTACCGAAGTTGGAAAGAATGACGGGGGTGCCATTGAGGGGGCGTTTGGGGAAAGAGCCGAAGAGGAAGCGGTCGCGGTGATCATCGTCGGACGAAAAGAAACCATCGTCGAGAGTGCCAACGCGCGTGAGGTGGAGGAAAGGACGGCGCGTTTGGCGACGAGCAGGGTGGAGACGCGCGTGGGGATGAGAATGATGGAGGTCGAGGCGAGAAAGGAGGGATTTGAAAGAAGGGTCCCGGTCGATGAAGGAATTGAGGAGAAGGGAACCTGATTCAACCAAGGAACGGAAAGAGAGGAGGAGGAAAGAAAGGAAGAGGAATGTGAAAGGGTGAGCGGTGAAATGCAAGGCGGACTTTTTCAGGATCTCAGATGTGGACCGTAGCTGGCCGAACCGCTGGTGGTGATCGGTCATGGCGGTTTTTTGTCTTTAATTTTGGAGATGGTTTCAGATTTGTTGGAAGTGAAGAAACATAGGTGTGCAAATGGACGGAGGGAGGGAGGGGGATTCTGTTTTTCTGGTTTTCTCTGCTTTCCTTTTTTGGTTTAGGAATTTGTTTTGGGTCAATCGGGAATTGGATGAAAAAGGTTAGAGAGAATTAACTTTAGAATTTGGATTGGGCCCATTGATCCAATTTCTATGAAACGATTTTTTTTTTTTTTTTACACAATTCATCTTCAACCAAATTCCAGCTTTGCCTTCCCAATACTACCTTCCAAATTATCCACATTTTTCTAATATTTTGTTTCTCTTTTGAATCCTAAATTAATGTTAGTGAGTTGACATCAATTTCCATGTTCAAACTCAGTTTCAGGCTTACTCCAACTATTCCAAACATTTTGAGTTGAATTAAGTTCAGTTTGAATTTGTTAAATTATAATTTTATAATATAAAAATGTATTAAAGAGTTAATTACACTAGTCATCCACAAATATGAACCTTTCTCAAACTCTAAAATATTCTATTTACATCCCAAAACTATCAAAGTTTATATCAGAAGACTCTTTGTTCCTAAAATTGTTAATTTAATCGTTAAACTAAACTTCATATCTCATGTGGCATCATTTAAAATGAATATTTTAAGAAAAATAAATATTGTAAAAATGGATGTTGTAAAAATTTTAGGTTTTAGAATTCATATCTCATGCGACATAATTTAAAAATTAAAAAAAATTCTAAAATAGATGTAAAAATCTTGATTTTCAAGTTTTGAAGCTTTTATAGAAGCTCTATTGTTCACTTTCTTTTTTATTCGGTTTTACTTTTAAAAGTTATGTAACAACATTATACTTTTTTTAACATTTTCATTTTAAATTATACCATATAAGATTTAATGTGCCATTTTAACAATTAAAATTAACGATTTTAATAATAGAAAGACTTGATTGATATAACATTAATAGTTTAAAAATGTAATTAAAATGATCTTGTGAAAGTGTTCGATCGTTGTCACTGAGCTTTGAGGCATTTTGAATGGAATACCACCACAAAAGCAAAGACTTTGACGAAGTTGTCATTCAATCTCATAACCATGAGATTGTTATAGCCATTAGCGATAGCAAACTTGAAGTATCGACTTCTAATTTAATCAAAAGGATTTAACAAATTCTAGCTAAGGAATGAAGGTGGTCACCCAGGGAAGCTAACGAGATTGTTGATGCTTTAACAAAAATGACACTCTCAAATGATGAAGAATTGCATGTGCTTGATCTCCTATAGAGGTTCAAGGATTTTTACAAGGAGGAAAGACTAGAGATTATCTAGAGATGAATATGCTCACGTAACCTGTTGTTTTCATTTACCAAAATAAAAAATAATCAAAAGTTCGATCAGACTTGGAAGCTATTAGAATCAAATATTATGATGCTCAAATTTGATTCAACCAATAAATTAAATTGTCTGAACACAAACTAAATCATTTTTTTTTCAAATTGAACTCGAATAGCTTTCAAACACTAGTGTATTATTTAGTCCCTTATAATGAACTGAGATTTCAATTGTGATTTTAACTAAGCATTAATGCAAGCAAATGAAACAAGTATTGGAAGCCATTGAAATGCCTTCTGGCCAGCTACCAAATGCAAGAATGTAAGAAAAACCAGGGGAAAAAGAACAATGACCACAATCCACAAACTCATCTCAACCATAAGCTTATGAAATGAAAAGATTGGCTCCTTTCATGAATAAACATAAAATGTTATTCTCTTATGCCATTTCAAGATGCAGGGCATCGAAATGACACCAGCAAATAGGAAAAATAAAAACAAAATTCAATTAGCAAGAGGGTTCTTAACAATCAGAAACTTGAAAACAACAGTGGAGAGGAGATCAGGAAAGTGGAATAGCTTTATTTAAATTCAGGCTTTTCTGGGTATGTGCAGCCAGACCTTTGGATGATAACGTTGGATGCATAGCAACCAGCTCTTACGCAATCCTCAATGGACTTCCCTTGAACCAATTGTGAAAGAAAGCCTCCAACAAAGGCATCACCTGCACAAAATTGCATTAAATTGTTAAAAATGGCTCCATTAAATGGTTGCGGCTTCGCTTCTGACTCACTGATATGTCAAATTGGATCCAAGTTAAATCATTTCTATAACTAATCTGAGGTATGTGTCTTGTATGGCATTTCATTTTAGCATTAACACTGTCAAGTGTTGGAAGTGATTGTATACCAGCACCATTTGTATCAACAAGCTTTTCCTTGGGTAACAAAATAACAGGGAACTGCTTCACTTTCCCATCCTCGGCAACAATTACCGGATCTGCACCCTGAGTAATAACAGTAGTCCTCTTGTATGTTCCAGAAGCTTTTGGCCACTGTGAAATCTTCAGGGCTATCTCTGCAACATCATCAGTCTGGACAGCAAAAGCAGCCCAAACAGGTCATTACCAAACATAAACCATCAAATTCATAATAACATATTATATTTAACAGCTATTACCTCCCAGCCATGAACCTTTGAGAAGGTTCTTGCTTCAGTTTCATTGCCAAAGACAAAGTCCATATACCTGATAGACAATAAGCTCAGAGACTTCCTTTAATACATGAGTATTAATTTACACAATAGAAAAATATGATAGAATTCTTACGGTAGTGCTTTCTCTTGTGCATCCTTGAAGAACTCGCAAATAAATGGAGCAGAAAGATTCATTGAGAACACCTGCATACAAAATAAATATGTGAGGCCACTAAGTTGGTGAACTTTCATAAAGAGGGATTTCAGCAACGCGTGATATAATATACCTTGTTCTTTGCAGCAGCATGTTCAGCAACAAGCTGTATGGAGTCCGGAGATACAGTAAGGAAAAATCCAGCAATATAGAAGTACTTGGCCTTCTCAACTGCATAAAAGTATTTATGAACAAGTTAGTCCCTAGAAGCGACAACTGTTTATTTCAATTATTCTCATAAGATTTTCCCCAGTGAATGAGTTTCATCAATGTAGAGTCCAACCAAAACAAGAAAATAAAGGAAAATGAGTACCCAACGCCCAATTCTCAGGCTTCTTCAAATGCTCAGACTTGTAGCAGTTAGCAGCTGATAGATTTGCAATGAGTGACCTGCAGATAGATACAAGTTTTAATCTTGCTATTCCAGTAGATAAAACATAGATGCTTTCTAACATCATAATCCTTGGAGCAAACATAAGTACAACAATAAAAATAGCAGCTTATAAGAAACAAGGAAAAATAAGGTCATTCTCAAACTTACCTTTCACCACCAACAACACAAACAGCACATGTTCCTGTTGGTGCAGTTTCATCCTCAAGATATTGAACCTGATTTAACATGATCATACAACATCAATAATACCATTATTCTCAGCTCCAGATCTATCTTAAGAAATACAAAATTGCAACTCAAAATAAATATGCATCCAGAAAGAGGAAGGTCAATGGACATAGCAGAAGTGCATAACCATTCGGCTAAAGCTGCGTGGAACTGGAACAAATCTCTCTCTCTCTCTCTCTCTATTTATATATATAATGTTTTTTTTCCCACTTCAAGTTTTCAATTGTTTTAGAGGTTTGGAAAAAGTGGTTTAGAAAGAAGGCTCACATTAACACCAGCAGCTTTTGAGTTCTTCTTCATTTCCTCCCCAAACTTGTCCTTCCCAATGCAGCCAATGTAACCAGTTGCACCAGGAATTTGAAGCATCCACTGCATAAGGCAGAAACAAATTTAGTCTTAAGGTGATAGTAAATGTTATGACAACATTTTCCCAAAGCTCCAATCAATATAAGAAGCATAATGATATACCTGTGCAACTTTGATTGAATTTTGAGTAGCACCTGCACAAAACAAAAATTTGGGAGAATCATTATTGACCACTAAGTTCTGGCAGAAAATTCAGATTCCAAGGCAACCCAGGCATTACCTCCAGCAATATACTCTACATTGGGCTTGGATGCCATTTCTTGATACCTGTCATAAAGAGCTTGGTAGTCAGAAGGCAGAACCATATAATATCAATAACCACATCATACTCAAACACCAACTTCTCAACCAACTGATCATATCATTTTGAAAGACACTTAAAAGCTCTATGTTTCAAAAGTAGCATGAAAGAGATGACCTCGCCTCAAGAGAATTGGTTCAAGATCTGCATTAAAAAACTCAGCTTCTCCCTAGAGATCGATGATCAGCATGTGCAACGATATCACAATTGAAACTTTTGGTAATATGTTCAAATTTATCCTATTTTAAAAGGTGAAGTGTTACGAAGTTACTATTTTTAACCTTGCTCTAAACCACAAAGGCACACAAACAAAGTTTCATGTAGATTAACCATCAATTAGTTTATATGCACAAAAACTAGCTTAAACAAGCAGATCAACAATTTGAGGGAACAAGATAAATCGAATGTGCATATATAAAACTCAGTTTCTCCCTAGAGATCGATGATCAGCATGTGCAACGATATCACAATTGAAACTTTTGGTAATATGTTCAAATTTATCCTATTTTAAAAGGTGAAGTCTTACGAAGTTACTATTTTTAACCTTGCTCTAAACTACAAAGGTACACACACAAAGTTTCATGTAGATTAACCATCAATTAGTTTAGATGCACAAAAACTAGCTTAAACAAGCAGATCAACAATTTGAGGGAACAAAATAAATCGAATGTGCATATATAAAACGTAGATCTAGCAGATCGAATAAGCCCATGCATACACGCACGCATATCAGGGTGAAGCAAGCGTTTAATACAAAAACTAAAACCACTATAAATAACAATCACAGTTTCAGTTAATCTGGGCTCATAGTAAAAAAGGAAAACATTTTTAGCTTACATGGGAAGGTGTTTCTCCTCAGCTAAAATTGCATTGTTCAACTTGATATCATATCTGAAACCAACAAAACCAAACCCAGATCAGATTCCACACAAAGAATCAAACCCAAGTCCCAATATAGGAAAAATACATCCCACAAGATAAGAAGAAACAAAATCAAAAGCTTAGAACCGTACTTTTTCAAGAACTCTTCGTCCACGACTAACGAAATGTCAAGGAGAGGATTACCCATCCCCAACAGAATCCCTTCATATGCCATTCTTTTGGAGAGGTTGTCGGCGATAGTTTGGTGAAAGAGGACAGGAACAAGAAGAGAGCAAAGTGAGAGAGTAGGTGATATTTTTTCAGATCTCGGGTGTGGCGAAAATGAATTGTTTTACTCAATGTTTATAGGCCCAGTGCGTCCCCATCTTACCAACCTAGATGCTCAAATGTCCACTCCTTTAATTAAAATAATAATATAATAATTAAATTTATTTTTAAAAAATTTGCCATAGATTTTCCCTCTCTGGGGTTGGTGAAAATTGAAATCACTATTTAACAACTAACTGTGACCAAAGTAGGATTCTTTTCCCATTTTTGTCCATTATTAAACATATAAACCTACACTTTCTGATCTATTATATTAAGTCAATATTAAATAGTTGAATTTATTGACAATACCAAAGTAAAGAGTTAAGCTTTCTATTTTTATTTAATGTTCCACAGGGAAAATGAAGGAGATGATTACATATACACATATATATTCTCATTTTGTATAGTCTTTGGATCAGATCTGATCATCTGCAAATTTTGTATGACAATCACACATGCAGCATCCTTCAGTTCTTTTGAACAAAAAGAAAAACTATCCCTCAGTTCTTGACTATCCAATAGCCTGTTCATATGTTAGAATGAAAATAACTTCTGTACCCCGTAGGCAACGGTGGCAAGAAAAAGAATAGGGGCCTTTGTCTGCAAATTTTGTATGAAAATTACACAAATGCTTCTCTCTCCTGATTTTAGTAAGGCCAGCTGGTTTTTCTTTCCCAAAAAAATAACAGTTGCACCTCAATCAAGGAAATATATACGTAAAAAGTAAAAATATAAAACCCAAAAATACAACCAGATTGGAACATATCAATCTTTAAAGTGTTAAAAGACGATGACATCTGAATTGAACTGTGTTTTTAACAAATTTAAATGATGCCATGTGTTCTCCAAGGCTGAAGATAGAGAGTCGAGAGCATAGCCATCATCTTAGATGTGATTTTATTCCTCTTAGTGAGGGAAGAAAACATTAAAGCTGAGGTAAAAAACCGTAGCAAACAAATTGCAAGGAAATCAAATGCAAAAACTAGAAATGCTTCAAAGGAACAAACTTCAGAGGTGATCGCAAATGGCCTTTGTAAAATCTGTTGTTGTTGATGTACCACCAAGGTCAGCAGTGCGATATTTACCCTCTGCAATTGTGCTGAGAATGGCTTCCTGAATCCTATCAGCCTTGTCATGGAGATTTAAGTGCCGCAACATTGAGACCGAACTCAATAGTAAGGCAGTTGGATTTGCCATATTCTAAATAATGTAAACCATACAAATAATTAGCTGGAGCTGTAGGAAATAAAATTGTTCTATGAAACTAAAAAAGAATCATGAAAAGCGAACATAATAATTTGGGTTTTTTTTCCCTACTCAAAGCTACCATAAATACCTGAAAACTTAAAGAAACACAATCTATAAACTACAATATTCAAACATGCTACAGAGCTTAATTCAATCTCAAAAGTCACCTTGGAAATCCAAGATTGTAAACCTAAGATAGTTTTACAATTAGCATAATATGCATGTAGTTACACCTTCATAGACCTTGGCATACCTTCATAACCTATCTCAAGACATCTAGTCTCAACCCTCAAGCATTAAGAATTAATATTTTCTTCGTATGCACTAAAGAGGTAATAATCCCTAAACATATTCATTTTTTTCTCAATAGTGCTTCTTGTTTGTGCCAGAAGAATGGCTCTAGAGAAAAAAAATGTTAGGAAGACACTCAATTAGAAGTCCTAAGATAGATTTGAAGACACACCTTTCCAGCGATATCAGGTGCCGAACCATGGACAGCCTCAGCAAGTGCTATTCCTCCCTCACCAATATTGCAACTGCAGAAAGAGTATATGTAGTAAAACCATCAAGATGTATAGTTGTATACTACCTATGATTGTTAGGAAACTGGAGTTACCTAGGTGTTAAGCCCAAGCCCCCAATCAATCCAGCGCAAAGATCACTGATAATGTCACCATAGAGGTTAGGCATCACCAATACATCAAAAAGTGCTGGATTCTTTACAAGCTGCAAGTGGCAAGAAAGTAATTAGTTCTATATCAGTTTTAACTTCAATATAAGATGAAGTGCACTCCATTTTTCCATTTGTCAAAGTAATATAGGCAGACAGAAAGGTGGTGCCTATAGTAGCTGAATCAAAAGCTACCTTCTCTCCCTCCCATCAAAACTTTGGAAAAAGAAAGGAGTAAAATGTTTGAGGAAGAAATCAGTCATACCATCATACAGCAATTGTCAATGACTACTTCCTCGTAAGTTATCTCAGGATATTTCTCTGCAACTTCACGACAGCACTGGAAAAAGAGAAGCAAACCAAGCTTAATAAACGGCACTCTGAATAATTAACTAACTACAAAATATGCATTTTGAATTGACAAACCTTAAGAAAAAGACCATCTGTTTTCTGCATAATATTGGCCTTATGAATTGCAGAAACTCTCTCTCTTCCATGGGTCTTTGCATAATGAAAAGCATATTCAGCCACCCTTAAGCTTGCCTGACGAGTAATAATCTTGAGACTTTCAACCACACCTCTCACCACCTAGCACCCAAAGAAAAAGAATTAACTCATATTATAGTGAATACCGCACTTTTCCAATAGCACAAGAACTACAAAAAAACAAGCTCACTTGATGCTCGAGTCCACTGTACTCCCCTTCAGTGTTTTCACGAATAGTGATAAGATTCACATCATCATACCGAGTCTTATAACCCGGGAGACTGTAACAAGGCCTGACGTTGGCATACAGATTAAGTTCTTTCCTTAGAGTAAGATTCAAAGACCGATGACCTTTACCAATAGGAGTAGCCATTGGACCTTTCAAGCCTACCCGATTCCTTCTAACTGATTCTAGACTTTCCCAAGTTAGAAAACTTTGGGTTCTTGGATCAACTTGGTCCCCAACATAATGTTCTTCCCATTCAATTGGCACTTCAGCAGTTCTAAAAACCTAAATCAAATAAAATTACTCATTTTCAACAAGAAAATTCACAGAAAGAAAATAAATGATGGGTCTTGATCAAGACTTTCTTATACAAACAATTATCTATTTACAATTCTATAGATCAGCTTCTTTAAACTAGAAACAGCCACTTATTAAGTTTGTGCTAAAAAAAAAACCTTTCCAAACAAAGCTTTAATTTTTTTTTTCAACGCTTAAGATTCAATTCATAGACTCAAATAAAAAAAATCAAGACTTTGCAAAATTCGATACAATAAAAATTATAAAAAAAAAAAACAAAAAATAGAGAAAGTGAAAGAGAACGGCAACCTGTTTGACGGACTCAGCGATCTCGGGGCCGATGCCATCGCCGGGGAAGAGAGTGGCTCGAATGGTGTCGGTGGCCGAAGAGAAAGGTCTAGCTACAGAGAAATTCGAGGTAGGATTAGGGTTAGGGCTGGCATGGGAAAGGATCTGACTCACTTGTCGTCTCAGAAAATGCGTCGCCATTGATCTTGGTGGCTGGCTGAGTCAAGGTTTTCGATTTTGTGATAAATAAAAACTAAAATTTTTAAAGCTAATTGCTTTATTCCGAAATTAGGCCAGTGAGGACATATTCTTTTTCACTAGGTTTTTCTTTAAAAATATAAGCAATGAATTAATGCCACCTGTATTTCCCCTGAGATTTTTTTTCTTTCAGAGTTATTATCGGCGGCAAAGTTCGAAAAGTTCATGAGCAGCTGCTTGGCTAAATTAGTAATTTTCGTAACACCACTCTTTAATTTTTCAACTTTTGTATTTCATATCAAATAACTCTCTAATAAAAATTTTAATCACTATCTCATATATTAATTTAAATTATAATATTTAATTAGTTTTTAAAATATTAAATTTTTAATTGCAGCAATTAACCTAAAATATTATTTCTTATTTGAATCATTGAATATAATTAAATTTTATTAATTTATTAATTCTATTATTATAATATTAATTTTTTAATAATAGTTAAAGCATTTATTTCATATTTAACATATAACTTTTTTAAAATAAAATTAGCACAACTTTTATTTACATTAAATTATTTTAACTAATTAATAATGATAAATTACAATTATCGCAACTTTTTAACTTATGCTTAGAGCTCTATTCAAGTAATAATTCTTTTTAAAATTAGTTAATAATTTTAATTTTTAAATATGTAATTAACTCATATTGTAATTATTTTTAAATATGCTTCTATTTTATTTTAATTTTTAACTAATAATTCTAAATTGAATATTATAATTATTTTTAAATATGAATTAAAAATAGAAATTATTCTCAAACGTTTTTTATTTAAATTCATGCTTTTATTTATATTATAATTATAAATTTAAATAGATTATAAACTATATATTATAGATATAACATAACAAATAATTTTTGTTACTTAGTATTTATATTTTAGTATTAATATTTTAATATATGAAATAAAAATTTAAATATTTTAAATAATTAATATAATTTTTTGTAAAATTTAATTTAAACATATAAATTATATTTTAGATATTAAAATATAATTATTACAAATTTAAATATATATAATACTAGAGAAAGAATTATATGAAACAGAGATATTATCCATTTGCAATAATTTTATACCACATCAAGATACTTTCCTATAATATTATATATTTGAAATAAATTAAAAAATAATTATATATCCAAAACTTTTGTATATCATCAATGTAGATTTTTTATTTATCAAAATAAATTCATATGTTTTTAAAGTTATCGAGTTGTATTAATTATATTACTCTTATCAAATTTTCATTGCCAATTAGAATCGAGTTAAATATTTTGGAGCGAGTGTTTGGGGCAAATATCCCAAAAATACCAAAAAATACAAAATTACGGAAAGGATGGGTTTCAAAAATATTGACCGGAAGGGCAATTTCCAAAAAAGCGCCCACGTCGGTAGCGTTTTTGAGAAATCGGCTAAAAGCGCGTCCATGGGGGCGCTTTTAGGCCAACTCAAAGAAAAGCGCCCCACGAGGCGCTTTTCTTTGAGTTGGCCTAAAGCGCCCCATGGACGCGCTTTTAGCTAATCTTTCCGATCCACTTGCAATGTGAAAAATGAATTAATTTTTGGACAAGTAGTCTCCAAGCAAAATAATTTTGAGAGCGTTTGAACAAACCGTGGTAAAAACGCTTCAAATAGGTGCACTATTACCGGAGGCGAAAAGCGCTCCGCGTGGTAGCACTTTTGCTCTGATGGCATGGCAAAATTAGGCTATAAATCACCAAATTGCATTCTCGGTTGGCGTAAAGCATTCAAGCAAAAGAAAAAAAACCGAAAATGAGTGAACGTATTAATAGTGTTATTTACTACGATGGTGAAGTCGTGACACGAAAATGGTGTTGTTTTCTTATCGAGAACACAATAGCGATTGAGTTTTAATCAAACGTCGATTTGGTGGAACCGCAAAAGAATTAGGCGTAAAATATTGAACAACGCCAATGAAAGTTCGATCTATTAAGTATAGATTTTGCGCTTGGTCGATCCGGTGAGATATGACGATTCGACATCAAAGGTCCTCGGAGCCTTGAGGCAATGGTGGAGACTCATTTTGCCGGTGGATCGCCTATCTCGAGTTATATGTAGAATTTTCATCTCCAAGTGATCGTTGCGACCTCAACATCTAGTATCGTTCGAGGGAATACACGACCCGTGTCGACACTGTAAGTGGGAGACAAAACACGAAGTGCCGTGTGCGGTGGTAGTATGGAAAACATAACCCCGCACGACACTCGGTTGGTGGATGGGACATGCATATTCGTCAATCGACGTCGGATGACGTAAATACGCATTGGGGGCGTCATCAACTTCTAGTGGATGGTAATCCACATACGATTGGAATCTTTACGAAAGATGTTTAAGGAGGATGATGTATTACCGCGGCATCCTCCAATGAGGGCCCTCGTTTGTTGCGAGTTATGGAGGATCGGACGATGAATCCGATGTGGATCCACCTCGGGAGCGGGGCTCGACGGTGCAGAAGTTGGACTATTTTCTGAACCGGAGCCCGTTCCAATTGTACCTGAAGATGTTGAGGGCGGTTCAGACAAAGAAGAAGAAGATCCGCTATTCAGGGCATACTCGCCTCCAGCGCACATGCATAATGTCGATCTATCTCAAGATGATGCATTGGAGTTTCCTGAACTACCACACCGGACGCGTGACCGTACAAATTCTTCGTTGGATTCGGACCAATTAGAAGTTGGTAACCGTTTTCCAACAAGAACACTTTTCTTGGTGCATTGAAACAATGACATCGATCGTGGCGGGTTAACTACACCATGGTTAAATCAAAGCTCGATAGGTGCGAGGCGAAGTGTCTTTGTGCAAGGCGGCACATGTGCATGGAAAATCATGGCGTCGTTGAGGAAAAGGGCGGGGATGTGGGAGGTGAAGAAGTACAAAGGTCCGCATACATGTCTTAGAGTGCAGTACCACTATGTGTTCAATGATTTGAACAACACTAATATTATGTAATGTTGCATTATTTAACGTGCCGTTGATGGTGTAACACAAGATCATCCGAGGATGGATTCGGACATGTTGGTGATTTAATAATCCCGACGGTGAAGGTGATCCCAAAACTACAAAGGTCTTTACCTTAATTGGCAATATTCGTAGCCAAATGGGGTACACGCCTCTAATGAAAGGCTTGGATAGCCAAGCGAGCGTTGGAAAAGTTGCGCGGTCGGTGGGACGCTTCATATAATGAAGTGTAGCGAGTGGTGTAAGTCTTTGAGAGATATGTCCCGCAGCGACAATGAGACATTGAAAGCGGACCGGCGTACTACAATGATCGTGCGCTTTCGTGGATGCGCAGTGTTCAAGCGCTGTTACGGACATTTAAGCAATGCCGAGATGCTTTTACATCGCAAGCCATTGGTACAAATTGACGGTACCTTCATGTATGGTAGATATCGCATCGGCTATTGCTAGGTGTGGCACAAGACGGCTATGGAGAATCCTTCCGATTGCGTTCGCAATAACACCGAAGTCGGTGATGACGGGACTTCTTCCTATCTAGGTTAAGGAGGCATATACGCCTCAACCCGACATATCGTTATATCGGATCGGGGCCTGGAATACTTGCGGCAATAGAACGACGAGGAAGCATGTGGCATCGCACACACCATCGATATTGCACGAGGCATGTGGCATCCAACTACTATGGGCAACACCGATCTAAAAGGCGAAGCGGCAAGTGACCGATATGGGTATGAAATTTCTATTAATATAATTTCTTTTGAAATTTTGATTTATTCGCAATTTGAATAGTGGTATGTAATATTCGATATCAACGTATATTGGCGGTGCGAGATCAATAAAGACCGTTTTCACGAGATGTTGACCGGTTTGCGTGAAGATAACGCAGAAAGCGCGGACTACTGTGCAATATTCCTTTTGAGCAGTGGACACAAGCATATGAATGACCTACGATATGGTCATATGACCACAAACTGGCCGAATGCATAAATTACGTGCTAAAGGAACCCGTCATCTGCCGATTCTGATGGTTTTGGAGACATATTTTCGTTTAAGCGGCACTATTTCGAAGAAGCGGCGAGTTATCGAGGCGGATGCAAGGAGGCCATGTATGGAGCAGAAGGTCTTGCAAGAAATTAACCGTGGGAAGGCACGGCGAATACTATGCACACAGTTTGTCACGATCGCGAAAGCCTATGGTTTCGTGTCACGGAGTTTGATGAGCCGAGCCAAGGTATTGTTGGTGGGCATTATCGTGTACACTTGACAAATAGGACATCGATTGTGGGATATTTGATGCACCGTTACCCATGTGCTCATGTACTTGCGGCTTGTCATAATCTTCGTCTTGACCCCATGAGCTATGTCGTGAAGTCTACAAATTAGAAAACATGTACAACGTGTGGAGACACGTATTCCCACCGATCCCAGATGAGCGTAAGTGGCCATCGGTATCGCTTGCACCGTATAAGTATTGCTTGGGATAGAGAATTGAGACGCAAACCAAAAGGTCGACCTTCCTCGACTAGAATACGCAACAATATGGATATCCAGAACCGACCAACCAAAGTCGTGCGGTGCGGGTGGTGTAGGAACCCGCCATACATCTCGCTCGTGTCCAAATCGGACTAGTTGACCGTGTTCTTAGCTTGTTTGTCTCTTCTTGGCTATGTAATGTACATTTTTTGGAGGAAAGCGGTGAACTTTTGTACAATAACTCAAATTTATTAAATATAAGATAATTAATATTAAATTACAAACACAAATAATAAAACAACGTATATTGGGTGGTACGAGATCAATACAAAAAATTAAATTACAAAAAAATTAAATTAAAAAAATTAAATTAAAAAAAACAAACTCAAATTGTATTAAAAATAATACAACTTAATTACAAAAAAAAATAAACCAAACATATTTTGTCAAAGTTATTAAAATTAAATAAATTAAAAAATTAAATTAAAAAAAACTCAAATTGTATTAAAATAATACAACTTAATTACAAAAAAAAATAAACCAAACCTATTTTGTCAAAGTTATTAAAATTAAATAAATTAAAAAATTATATTACAAAAAAAACTCAAATTGTATTAAATATATTACAACTTAATTACAAAAAAAAATAAACCAAACCTATTTTGTCAAAGTTATTAAAATTAAATAAATTAAAAATTTATATTACAAAAAAAACTCAAATTGTATTAAATATATTACAACTTAATTACAAAAAAAAATAAACCAAACCTATTTTGTCAAATTTATTAAAATTAAATAAATTAAAAAATTATATTACAAAAAAACTCAAATTGTATTAAAAATAATACAACTTATTTACAAAAAAAAATAAACCAAACATATTTTGTCAAAGTTATTAAAATTAAATAAATTAAAAAATTAAATAAAAAAACAAACTCAATTTTTATTAAATATATTACAACTTAATTACAAAAATTAAACCTTAATTACAAAAAAATTAAACTCAAATTATAAATTAATTTACAATTACTCAAATTATGGGGTTTAGGGTTTAGTGCGGATGGGGTGGGAACCAGTGCCACACGAGGCGATCGGCGATTACTGCTACTGGATTCCTCCTTCTTCTAGCTTCCGTGAGGTTGTGGAACCTCGGCGGGAATCCGATCCTCGGCGGTGGGTGCAGTTCAGGTGTTGCGATGATGACCCACCTTGATAAAATAATGACCACAGAGGTGTTTGCATAAACCACGGGGGGGATCGCATCCGTCGGTGAAGGAGTCAGTAGAAAGAAGCGCTCCCGACGGTACCTCCTCTAATCCCACACCGATGTCGGCCTCACGATCGGTGGCTAAAAGGAGTTGTCGAACGGACTCGAACCCGCCATGGATTCCAACACAGGGGACTAGAAAAAGGAAACATATATGGGTTAGGAGGATACATGTAAGGCGGTGCACGCACGGCATAAATATGATGACTGTGTTATCGGTGTTGTCAATTTGAATCGATGGGCCGGTGATTGTATAAACCTTGTTGATGGGCGGTGATTGTATAAGCGCTATTGATGGGCGGTGGTGATGTAGTATTTATTCTTTGGGCCGTCTCATCACCCTTCTCCTTGGATGTAAAGGGGCCGACGTTCCTTCGCCGCGAATTTGTTGTCGCCTCTCTTCACCGACAACAGATCTGACTTGCCATGGATTCTAAACCATGGCATGTACTCCCGACGACGACGCTTAACTCGGGAACTACGATCGGTTCCGGTTAGGTAAAAAGTCATACTGGTTCTCCCACTTTCGATATGTTCGACCAAAATATTGGCCAATCCGTGTCTTTGCCGCCAGTAAGTCCACACTATGCTCATCATCGAGCACCTCAGAGCCACGGAATCGGTTGTCGGCATCAAATTGCCGCAGAACACGATCGATTGGTGCATCTCCACGGTCGCGTAGGTGATTAGCGGGACCTTAACGTATAACTGCTCGGATTTTGGAGGAACTCCTCCGAATTCTTGCCGAATTTAGGGATCCTCGACGGTGTCCATTGAAACTATATTAACATTACCAAAATACTAGTTATATACATAAATACTAAATTATAATAACGAAATTCGACACTTACTTGTGATTAGACCGTTGTTCCAATAGGGCCAGTATATCCTTAGCGAGTCGGTATTCCAACATGACTTCTCGGATGGTTCCACCTAATTAAATAAACTCTTAGCATGCAATTATACTATAAATCTACGACATAATTGTAAAATATAATATTAAATTTACCTCGTTATCAATAGGAATGAATATGGTTTGGTCGAGTCGGGGCGTAAAAATGGAAATCGAAACCATGCCCATGACTACGATAGTGATAGGCAACCTCCGATTTTTGCTTTATCCGACCGTCGCCCGCACATCTTCCGATACAACCTCGATAGCATGGCGGACCCCAACCGAATTCACCTACCGCTCTGAAATCAACAAGTTTGAGAGCCATCTCGGTGGACGAGGTTTCTAGAGCGTCCGCATCGAGATAGCCTCCAATTATCGAAGTATGTATGCCGTGCATACCGTATTCTTTCATCTTGATCGAATCTTCATTCGGCTGCGGGAATGTCTCGTAACCAAACCATATCGATCCGACCTCCTTGCAATTTATCCGAAATGGCACCCGGAGCTCGTAGCATCTGACCATCAATCGAGAGATGTTACGGTCCGGTGACTACTGGGCGATCACCGGTAATCCCAATCAGAATCGCACATCTTCTAAGGTGATGCTACACTCTCGCATGGCGAGATGGAAAGTGTGCGTCTCGGTCTCCACCTCTCTATCAACGCTTATCAAAACCGGGTCCAACTTGAACCCCTACCTATCGTGCCACGTGCCAAAAACCCGCTTCCGCAAGTAATTCTCGATCAATGGTGATGGGGACCGGGCATGTTGCGAATATAACATTGCAACACCGATCTACGATTGTTTAAAAATAATAAAATTCAAAATTAATTAAAATTGCATAATTAAAAAATTTAATAATATTGAAAATTAAAATTCAAACTTACCATTCTCAATTCTTTGGGCGCCAATGTGATTCTTTGTCTAAGCGATGTAAATCTCCTACCATTGTACTCGATAAAGATTTTTTAATTTTCCAAAAAATAAATATATTAAAAAAATTATAAAGGGCTTTTTAAGTAAATGGTAGAAGACTATTTGAAATTTAAGCGTAAATTTCAAGGGCTTTGAGAGAAACTTGAGAGAAAATTGAGAGCAAATTGAGAGAAAATGAGAAAGGATTGAAGTGTGAAAAAATGAAGGGTTGGGGTATTTATAGTTTTTTTTACCGTTGCTTTTTTGACCGTTGGGGTCCAACAGTTACATTTTTTTTTTGACCGTTCTTGACCTAAAGCGCGTCACGGAGGAGGCGCTTTAGGCCACGTCGGCAAAAAGCGCGTCCACGGGCGCGCTTTAGTCGACGTGGCCTAAAGCGCTCCTCCGTGGACTTTTCTTTTTCCCAAAAACGGCGACGTGGGCGCTTTTTGGGGAAATTGCCCTTAGGTCAATATTTTTGAAACCCGTCCTTTCCGGTAATGTTTGTATTTTTTTGGTATTTTTGGGATATTTGCCCGAGTGTTTGAGCTTTTTCTTCTTTAAATTTTTTTTTTTTCATGCTTGTAAGTACACCATTCCCTTCATTTGTTTTTCACACAAGCAAAAGTTGTGCCCCATGGCCGTCAAGTTCCTAAGCCAACTTCAAATCCTTTTTTACCTTAAATTCGACCTTTTTAAACCCTATTATGACTTTATTGACGTTGCTTTAAAAGTCCTAGATATGGTTTTTTTTTTTTTATTAAGTTAGTATTTATTTGTCAAACTCAACTTTGGTAATAATAATAAAAAAAAATTGTTACTGTCGGAACTATTTTTTTGTTTGAAAAACAGGTCGACTTTAAAAAGAAAAACGGAGTCGCCACCAACCTTTTTTTAAAGTGCAATTGGGCCACTTTAGAAAACATTTCGGTCTACGAATTTTAAGAAAACGGGCTCGGAGTCGGTTACACACGAGAAAGGATTAGCACCCTCGTAACGCCCAAAATTGGTACCTAATTGATTAATTAATGTCCTAATATCGAAAATTTGAAAGATTTTAAAATATGATTCGTTTTATTTTAAAGGAAAAAACTTGAATAAAATATGAGCAATCAGACCCTTTTATCTCGAGGAAGTAAAATGTCACGCTTAGTGAGTTAGGGTACGACATCTCAAATCCTCGAAATTGAGCTTGTCCTTTGGCTTTCAAAATTGATGTGTTCAAAATTAAGAAGGATACTCGGTTATTTGGGGCTAATGAAAAATCGGAACCCAGCAAGTTAGGGCTCGATTTCCCAAAATACCAAACACAAAATATTGCCTTTATTTTTTGGAAATCCTTATCCCGAGATAACAAAACATTCCATCCAGTAAGTTAGGACACGATGATTTTGAATTCTCGAGAATAAGTTTTTTATTCAACTTTTTTAAAAAGAAAGTAATAGGTCCTTTAGATTCGAAAAGAGAAATCGAAATCCAGTAAGTTAGGATACGACTCCCTTCGAACCTTAGGACATAGGGAGTTTGCTTATTTTGAATCGAAAAATATATTGTATAGAACAAAATATGATATGATTTAAAAAATATAGGACTCATAAGAAAGAAAAATAATAAGAACGATAGATTTAACTAATAATACACATGTATAAAAAATGTGGTAAGAAGAAAATGGCGATAAGATAATACTAACAAAAAAAAGTAGCAGTAGAAATAAAGATGTATTAATGTCAAAAAACATATATAATAACGGCATGCAAATAAAATTATAAAAATAATAACAAGAAAATATTAGTAAAACATAAAAATAGAATAATAGTAATAATATTAATATTAATGAAAATGAAAATAGTATAAAAAACAACAATGATAAATGATAATAATATAACGAGCGAAAAGGTTTAAAATCAAAATATAATGTTAATAATAATAATATAACAGGACAACCACAATTTTAATAATAGTAATGTATGTAAAACAATGGAAATAACCCCAAAAAATAATACTAGGGAATATAATAACAAATGTAAAATATAAATAAAAGCGATAGGTATAACAATAATACTAATAAACTGGATGAGTATGGTAATAATATTAAAGCGGTAATATTAATAATAAAAATAATGGTGATAGGTATAATAATAAATAATAAGAGAAAATCACACGGAAAAATAAAAGGACAAAATTAAACTAAAAATAAAAGTTTGGGGGCGAATTACAAATGAAAAGCAAAAAAGGGGCTAAATTGAAAAACACGTGCAAACGTAGGAGGACCAAAGTAGAAAATAATCCCAACCCTTTCAAACGGTGCATTTAATGAGGACTAAATTGAAACTACAGATTAAATATAGGGCCAAATTTTAAAAAACTAAAAAAAATGGAGGGGGACACAATTAAAACCAGGCGCAAAGGAAAAGGGCCTACTGCGAAATTTACCCCTTTAAGGTAAAAGGGTGCATGTGCAAGGCCCCCCTTTACACAGCACTGTTCTTGCTTTAAAACTCAAGGGGAAAAATAAAACCATTCATTTCTTTTTCAGATTCAAAAATAGAACCCAGGACTCTCCCCCTTCGTTTTGCTCTCTAGGGTTTGAGCTTCTTTTTTCTGCAGTAAGTCCTCCCCCATACGCGCATTGACGGCAGCGGCCGAAGGAAGCCCGGTGAGACTCTTTCGTTTTCTCCCTTTTTATTTTTTTATTTTTAAAAAATGCTTTGTTTGTTTTTCTTGAAAATCAATGGAAGTGATCTGGAAAAATGGAAGAGTTTTTATACCCCCCTTTCTGTTTTCGCATGTAATAATAGAGCAAAAAAAAAAAAAAAGAAAAAAACCAAAACGTAACTCGAAAATGGAAAGACCAAAACACTGAAATCACCTCATTTTTCACTGACTTTCGAGTTCAATCTATGCGTAAAGTCTCACTTTCTGTTTACTTGTGCTTTGTGTATGTGGAAATTGTGTATATTGTTTTTCTATTAAAAAAAACCCCTTTTTTACATTATTTCGAAGGCCTTTATAGCCTGTTTTACAACCTACTATCCCTATTTTGCAATTGCGTGGTGAAGAGGGGCTCCTCACACGGACGTGACGGACGTGGCTCAGTGGCAGAGGCACACACGACTCGTTGTGGGGCTTGCGGCGCCGTTCTGTTAGGGTTTCTGTTTGTTGTGTAAATTTGGGCCCTCCGGGCTTTAATTTGGTTGGGCCCTTGTAAATGGACTCTATTGGGTTTTATTTTGCTTTTGGGCTCGGGTGATAAAATTGGGCCTTACAGCTACCTCTCTTTACTCATTTTCGTGTAACAAGAATAGAGTAAAGACTTTAACAGGACCAATTTTGCCCCATCTTGTTGAATTTCGGCTTGATTTTTTTTTCTTCAGGTAGCCTTGCTTTGACCCACTATATCTTCAAGGGTATAGAAATTTTATTTCAATCTGCTCCACTCCTACTCAGTGGAGATAAGGCTAGTGGCTTAAATCTGCTCGATTGCCGATACATGGAGATAAGATTCACCATTTTTTATCTGCCCCACTCCTGCTTAGAGGGGATAAGACCTGCACTCTGCAGTCTGCTCCAACCCCGATACATGGAGATAAGACTCGTTGTATTTGATATGCTCCACTCCTGCTCAGTGAATATAAGATCTACTTTCTTTCAGCCTATTCCACTCCTGCTCTGTGGAGATAAGGCTATAATATTCAGTCTGCTTCATTGCTGATACATAGAGATAAGACTTACGGCCTTTTGATCCGCTCCACTCCTGCTCAGTGGAGATAGGATCTGCTATTTTCGATCCGCTCCACTCTTGCTCAGTGGAGATAATATCCATTGCCTTCGATCTGCTCCACTTCTGCTCAGTGGAGATAAGATCTGTCGTCTTTAACCTGCTCCACTCTTGTTCAGTAGAGATAAGGCTTCACTTTCCCGATCTGCTCTACTCCTGCTCAGTAGAGATAAGATCTGTTGACTTCGATCTGCTCCACTCCTGCTTAGTGGAGATAAGATCCATTGTCTTCGATCTGCTCCACTCCTGCTTAGTGGAGATAAGATCCGTCGTCTTCGATCTATTCCACTCCTACTCAGTGGAGATAAGATCTGTCGTCTTTAACCTGCTCCACTCCTGTTCAGTAGAGATAAGGCTTCAGTTTCCCGATCTGCTCTACTCCTGCTCAGTAGAGATAAGATCTATTGACTTTGATCTGCTCCACTCCTACTCAGTGGAGATAAGATCTGCTATCTTTAGCCTGCTTCACTCCTGTTTAGTGAAGATAAGACTAGTGGCCTAAATTTGCTCCATTGCCGATACATGGAGATAAGATTCACCATTTTTGATCTGTCCCACTCCTGCTCAGTGGGGATAAGATCTGTTTTTTTCAATTCGTCCCACTCCTGCTCAGTGGAGATAGGATCTACTATCTTCGATCTGCTCCACTCCTGCTCAATAGAGATAAGATCTGTAATCTTCTGTAACTTCCATCAATTTTGCTACATTGTCCTCTGGGGAACCTACCTGTAGAATTGATTTCATAGATTCTATGCTAAGTCAAATGATTAGGATGTCATGAGAAATGCTCCTAACCCTATGTATTATGAATGTTATGAATGGATGCAAAATGTCATGAGAATGATCCATTTTAGCTTTTGGGTTATCAGTGCCTGCTGCTTATTAAGGTAATATTCCCGTTGTATGCCTTCTTATTTCGCTGATACTTTTAACACAGAATCTGAAAATGTCGTCACTGCTTAGATTCTTATTTCAGGGGTTCCAAGCCCCTTGAGCCTGGTGATTTCTAAATAATTGTCCTGTTTCAAATTCTTATATTATTTAAAGACTTTCAGAGTAATACACAAAACTTCTTTTATGAAAGCATTATTAGTTCAATAATCATTATTTCAATATAAAATGCTTGGAAAAGATCATAGAGATGAATAAAATTAAAATTTGTTCGGGACAAAACCCGTGAAGAATGAATTGAACAAAGGCAGTAAATTTTGCTAAGGTACAGAAATGAGTAAGGGTAGAATTGGTGTCCTAGATATCACATCCTGAGCTTTTCTGTACGAACTTCTTGAAGACCATTCTGAGTTCAGCATGTGTCTAGGAAATCTGTGGTACTTTATCGATGCCTCAAGACGTAACATACCTCCTCATTGTTAATTCAAGCGTAGCGAAACTACTGCATGTCCCATCATGAGTTGATCATAATTTGAGCCGCCCTTTTCGGGTTTTCAACTCAAAGTCCCTTTGGTCTCAAAGCGCCCGTTGTGGGTTTTCGCCTTGGCCTCTCCGATTTTTTTTAACTCAAGAAGCCCTTTACCGGTTTTCGCTTTGGCCTCTCCATTTCTTTTTCTTTTCTTTTTTTTGTGAACTCAAGATGCCCTTTGCAGGTTTTTGCCTTGGCCATTTTCAAGCGAAGTACTTCTTAACTAAGTCTGCATTAATTGGATTTAGCAGACTTTTTCCGTCCATCTCAGTGAGTATCAACGCTCCCCCAGAGAAGGCCTTCTTTACAACATAAGGTCCTTCTCAATTAGGCATCCACTTTCCCCTGAAGTCTTTTTGCACAGGGAGGATCTGTTTTAATACCAAGTCTCCCTCATGGAATACTCTGGGGCAGACTTTCTTGTTGTAAGCCTACATCATTCGTTTCTAGTACATTTGACCATGGCGAATAGCTTTTAACCTATTTTCCTCAATTAAATTCAGTTGATCATATCGGGACTGAACCCATTCTGCTTCATCCAACTTCAGCTCTGACAAGACCCAGAGAGAAGGAATTTTAACTTCAATAGGTAAGACTGCCTCCATCCTATAAACAAAAGTCGTAACTTTTCATGCCAATCATTATAGGTCTCAGTCATCTTCCCTACAATTTTCTTGATATTCTTGTTAGCTGCCTCAACTGCACCGTTCATTTTCAGACGATATGGCGACGAGTTGTGGTACTTAATGTTGAACTGACTGCAAACCTCCACTATAGCGCTGTTGTTTAAGTTCAAAGTGTTGTCTGATACGATCCTTTCTGGCATACCGTAACGACATATGATTTCTTTCTTCAAAAACTTGCTAACTGCCGTCTTCGTGACATTGACATATGAAGCTGCCTCTACACAATTGGTGAAGTAATCAATAACCACGAAGATGAATCGATGTCCATTAGAAGCCTTCGGTGAGATCAGCCCAATGACGTCCATGCCCCACATTGAGAAAGGCCACGAAGAAGTCATAACATGAAGAGGTGAATGAGACACATGAATTTTGTCTCCATAAATTTGACACTTATGACACTTCTTGGTATAACGGATGCAGTCTCCTTCTATCGTGGACCAGTAATACCCGAATCTCATTATCTGCCTGACCATTGTAAATCCATTGGCGTGCGTTCCGCAAACCCCTTCATAGACTTCCTCTAGGATTTTCTTAGCCTCCACAGCATCGACACATCTGAACAGCACCTGATCCCTCCTCTTTTTGTATAAGATCTTTTCGTATAAGACATAGTTATTGACTAGTCTTCTCAATATTCTCCAGTCATTTTCTGTTGCTTGATTAGGATATTCACGGCTCTTCACATATCACAAAATGTCATAATACCAAAGATGATCATCTCCCTCCTCTGCTTCATCAATATTGTAGCAATGAGCCGGAGTCTCACAAATACTCATTTGAATAGGCTTCATACCCTCTTGCTCGTTTACTCTGATCATAGAAGCTAATGTGACCAAGGCGTCAGCCATCTGATTTTCATCACGCGGGAGGTAAAAGAATGTGATATCGTTAAACTCCTCGATTAGCTCCAAAACTAACTTCCGATAACTGATCAACTTGGGATCTCTCGTTTCTCATTCCCCTTTTAGCTGATAGATTACCAACGCGGAATCTCCATATACTTCTAATAACTTGACTTTGCGATCTATGGCAGCCTGAATTCCCACAACACAAGCTTCATACTCTGCTATGTTATTTGTGCAATCAAAATCTAACTTGTAAGTGAATGGATAGTGATCTCCGTTTGGGGATATTAGGACTACCCCAACTCCATTACCAATAGCATTTGACGCTCCATCAAAGTTTAGCTTCCAAGGACGATTTTCTCGGTATCTTCTTCAGTTGCCACTACAAACATCAGATCCTCATTTGAAAAATCAAAATCCAAGGGTTCGTAGTCGTCTAGCGCTCTGCTAGCTAGAAAATCAGCGATCGCACTCCCTTTCACCGCCTTTTAGTTCACATAGACTATGTCAAATTCAAAAAGTAAAATTTGCCATCGGGCCATTCTTCCATTCAGGGCAGTTGACTCCATCATATACTTAAGAGAGTCTAGTTTCAAGATTAACTAAGTCGTGTGGTATAACATGTACTGCCTCAACCTTTGAGTTGTCCAAACCAAGGCGCAACATAGCTTCTCAATCGGTGAGTATCTCATTTCACACTCAGTAAATTTCTTGCTGAGGTAGTATATCGCCCTTTCTTTCTTCCCTGTCTCATCGTGTTTGGTGAGTACATCCCATTGAATTGTCGAATCTGGTCGGATCTGTGAATCGGTGGTCTATCGGGATGGGTGGCATTAACACCGAGTCTTGGACAAATATTGTTTAATCTTATCAAATGCCCTCTGGCATTCATCATCCCAAATGCCTGGATTGTGTTTCTTAAAAAGATAGAATATTGGATCACACTTCTCAGTCAACTGCGAAATAAAACGAGCGATATAATTCAATCTTCCTAGAAAACCTCAGACTTCTTTCTGAGTACGCGGCGAAGGTAATTTTTGTACGGCCTTGAATTTATCCGGATCTACTTCAATTCCCTTTTCACTGAGCGCGAAACCAAGCAGTTTTCCTAACCCAGCCCTGAAGGTGCATTTGATTGGATTGAGCTTCAGTTGAAATTTTCTCAACCTCAAGAATAGCTTCCTCAAAACTTGCACATGCTCCCCTTCTTTTTGAAACTTTACGATCATGTCATCGATATAGACCTCGATTTCTTTGTGTATCATGTCGTGAAACAAGGTTACCATAGCCCTTTGGTATGTTGCTCCCGCATTCTTTAACCCAAATGGCATCACTTGGTAACAAAAAGTTCCCCACAAAGTTATGAAGGTGGTCTTTCCCATGTCTTCAGAATACATCTTTATTTGATTGTATCCCGATAAACCGTCCATGAAGGAGAAAAATGAATACCTCACCGTGTTATCTACCAAGGTATCGATGTGAAGAAGTAGAAAATTATCTTTCGGGCTGGCCTTATTTAAGTCTCTATAGTCGACGCACATTCGCACCTTTTCATCATTCTTAGGGACAGGGACAACATTGGCTACCCATTCTGAGTAATTCACCACTCGTAAAAACCCAGCGTTAAATTACTTCTTGACTTCTTCCCTTATTTTTACTGTGACATCGGGTCTCATCCTTCGAAGCTTCTGTTGGACTGACTTATATTCTCCTTTTATGGGGATACAGTGTACCGTAATATCAGCACTCAACCCTGGCATGTCTTGATATGACCACGCAAAGACATCCTTGAATTCTAGCATAAGTCTAATGAGGTCCTGCCTTGTTTCCTTGGTTATGCAGGTGCCGATTTTCACTTCTTTCCCATCTTCTAGAAGTACATTCTCAATTGTCTCTTCGTAAGGTAGGATCAGTTTCTCCTCCCACTCTACCATCCTTAACAAATTTGGGGATACGCTACAATCTCCGTCATCTGTAAAGTCCTGAGGTCCCTCTAGGCACATGTCTTGCTCATCAGAAAATTCTGGGTCCATAACAGCGTTGTTTATGACATCGATATCTAGGGACCTATGGTAGGTATAAAAGAATATTCAATGAAAATAAATTTAAGAATGACTTATTTATGCGTTATGATTATGAATGGACAGGAAAGAAGCAAAAGAATAACTGTACGGTATGAAAAAAAATACACTTTTATTGAAAGTAATAATGCTTGAACATGAGCCTATTTCATAAAAGATTCTTATTGTTCCTAGGCTTAAAACAACAAGTGTGTTTTGAACATTACTCTGTTTTAGTCTTAAAACTACAGGGATTTCTTCCGCAGTCCAATTATCCAAAATACTTCCAGGCTCATAGGGGCAAATACCCGTCAAATTCTCCTCTTTTAGATCTTCTTCAGACACGGCGTTGATGCTCAGAACTCTCATCATACCCTCAGCCGTTTCCTTATTTATATTCTCTTGTCCTGGATGGATAATTCCTCCCGACATGAATGTATTAGATATATGGAGAAAAGTCATCGATCCCCATTTGACCTCAGCACCATTCAATTGTGCCCTCTGTCTCTCACGTTTCCTTTCTAATTCCTCCTTTCTTTGCTGGGCAACTGGCCTATGCCCCAAACCAAAACGATCGCGCTTGTCAACCAACCTAGGCACGTGGACTGGAACCTGAAGGTACTATCTGAGTCCCTTCCCAGGTAATGCTCCTTTTCCTACTGTCAGCTGTAGGCCCATCCTTGTTACTTCAGATATTTTTGGCACGGGACCTTGCCACCTTTACTGATGAAAGTCGCATTTACGAACTCTAGTGATCGGAAGGAACACTCTATTGCCTCAGTATCACTCTCTATGTATGACGCATTACTGGTAATGGATGTGATGATGTCCTCCTCCGCATTTATGGTTATTAGTCGCCCCTCTATTACCAACTTTAACTTTTGGTGCAACGACGATGGTACGGCTCCTGCTGAGTGGATTCAGGGCTTCCCCAACAGACAGTTATACGAGGGCTTGATGTCCATGACGAGGAAGTCTACCTCGTATGTGTTTGGCCCAATCAGTAGGGGTATCTCAATTTTCCCCATCACCTTTCTCTCGGTGTCGCCGAATGCCCTCACTGTACTTTGGCATGATTTCATATGAGAGCTGTCTACGGGCAATCTATTCAGCGTGGATAGGGGCAAGATGTTCAGTGCTGATCCGTTGTCAATTAATACCCCCGGTAGCGTATATCCTTTACATCGGGTAGTGATGTACAAAGCCTTAGTGGACTTCCTACCCTTTGGCAGTATTTCATCATCACTGAACGAGATAAAATTATCTGCGCTTATGTTGCTAATGAGGCGGTCTAGTTTGTTTACTGAAATGTCATCAGCAACCTAAATCTAGTTCAGCGCTTTCAATAGCGCACTACGTTGTCCTGAATTTAGAAGTAAAGTCAGTAATGATATACGTGCCGGCTGCTTGTGTAACTGTTCCACAATACTGTACTCACTGTACTTTAGGAACTTCAAAAATTTTGTAGCCTCATTCTCTGTTACTAGTTCAATAACCAGTGACCCTATTTTCTCTTCTTCCCCTTTAATCATAGCAGATTCGGCTTCTGGGTTAGGCGTGCTGAACTAACTCTCTTTCCCGGAAACTGACACAGTACAATTATAATTACAAGGTACCCTCTTGTTATCCTTACAAGGAAAAGTCGCGGGTTTTTGAATTACAACCCTCGGTGTGTCCTTATAAGGAACAGTCACGGGTTTTTGAATTACAACCCTCGGTGCATCCTTATAAGGAATAGTAACGGGTTTTTGAATTACAACTCTCGATGTTATTTTCACTTCTACTTTGCCGACCTTTGGTCGTGTGATAATCACTACTGGGTGATTGACTTTAGGGATCCTCTCTGCAGACCCACCCTCTGTGGTGCATACATCCTCTTCTTTGAAAAATCAAAGAACCCCAGCTCTTTGTTATCCATTAATCCTTGTACTAGGGTTCTGAATTAGATGTACTGTTGGATCTGATGGCCTTCCTTGTCGTGGAACTCACAGTAGTTCCTTGCGTCTTGAGATCTGTTCATACTCTCTTGCAGAATTAACCATATTTTCTGTAGTTCTTTCCAAACTTCCCTCAATGGGGTTCTGACCTCAGTAACTTTCTGCTTGATTCTCCTCCCCCTATTTTTAACTATCACGTTTACTCCATTATCCGTATGACTGGGTAACGGATTTCTCCCACCAGGTGCATCGTTGAACTTTACAACACCTGCCTTGATAAGCCTCTCGATTAGCCTTTTGAATGAAGTACAATTTTTTATAGAGTGACCTACTACATCCACATGGTATTCACACTGAGCGTTTGTGTCATACCACTTAGGATATGGAGGTTGCAATGACTTCAAGTAGAAATGGGATACGACGTGCTCATCGAACAGAGTTTTATACAATTCTTTATATGTCACAGGTATGGGAGTGAATTGGACTTTCTCGAACTTCTACCTCGTGTTGGGCTCTTGTCTCGGTGGGACCTGCTGGCCCGCAGCTACCGCCTGTGGTTGGTTAATAGTAATGGGTTTAGGATAACTCGAGCTTACATTACCGACTTCATTCTCTTTTTCCTTTGGAGCCGATCTTTTCATGCTCTCTCCAGCTTCTATTTTCCCACACATTATCGCGTTCTCTATCATTTTGCCGGATATCACTATGTCAGCGAAACTCTTAGTCGCGCTCCCCAACATATAATTGATGAAATGTGCTTTCAAAGTATTTCTGAAGAGCATGGTCATTTCTTTTTCTAGTAACGGTGGCTGAACCTGTGTAGCGATCTCCCTTTACCTTTGTGCGTACTTCTTGAAACTCCCGCCTAACCTTTTCTCCATGTTTTGCAACGTGATCCTATCAGGGGCTATATTAGTCACATGGTCGTAATGCTTCATGAAGGCCTGCGCCAAATCTTTCCACGATTTGATTTGGGTACAATTCAGCTGATTGTACCATTTTGCTGCAGCTTCAGTCAAACTATCCTGGAAACAGTGGATCAACAACTGGTCATTGTTGACATATCCCGTCATTCTTCGATAGAACATCGTAATATAGGCCTCAGGGCAGCTGGTCCCATTATACTTTTCAAACTCTGGCATCTTAAACTTCGGAGGAAGTACCAAATCTGGGACTAGACTCAATTTTTTGGTATTTACCTCGCATTGGTAATAAGCACTTTCCAATGCTCGAAACTTCTTCTCTAACCAATTGCATCGGTCCTCAAATTCTTTTGGGAGTTCCGCCCTTGTTTTTTCCTCTTCTGCTGCGTCGTCGAAGTTAGGGACCATTGGTTTTGCCAAATTGACTCCTGGGTTGGAACTCGAGCCCGTCAGGAGGTTTACCGGTGCGGAGATACCTGATTGATGTTGAGGTCGGATATTAACAGATACTCTTAGTGGTTGAATCTGAAAATTTAACGGGCCAAGCCTGGATGATGAGTAGAGTCTTCATTATCATCTCCGGTGTCGACCATTGGGCCCTTTCCTTTATCATGCCCTCTAGTCAACAAATGTGTCAACTGGCTCATCATACTCCTCTGGGATTCCAGCATTTGATCCCTCATGTCCTGTTGGATCTTAGCCAACTGTTCTTGTATCTGAGCCTGCAGTTGTCTTGCATCTCTTTTTGCATCTGCTCTAACCTTTCCATCATTTGATCCATTACTCTCGTTCTTTTTCGGGTGTAGTACCGGTGTTCCAGGATAACTATAATACGACCTCTAGTTAATAGGGTTGTTTTGCGATATTAAATGCAAATGATGTGATACAATACAAATGCATGATATGAATACAAAAATAAGAGGAGTCGAATCTGGTTCAATTTCTTTTAGAATACTTATTAAAAAAACAAAATCCTTTACATAAAACAGAGTCACGTATACGACCTAACCCTTATGCCCAGAACTTTAACTTTCTCAAGAAGTGAGGCTAACTCTCGACCTTGCTCCGACCCTGACTCATATAATATACTTAACACATCAGCCTGAACTGCTAAGGTTTGTAGATGATCGGCCACCTCTCGTATCTGAACCACGGCTTCACCCATAACGTAGTCTCCGTCCCTGACCTGGTTCTGAGATCTTTGAAGTTGTTCTTTCCACTGTTGGTTATCTGCCTCTAATAGTTAGATCCGGAGCTCACTATTTTACAGCGCCGTTTCGAGCTCTACCACCTTTACTTTCAACTCTTCGATCTGGTTTAAGCTTGATTCCAACTTTACTGTAGAGTTACGACTTTGACACAATGCCCTCTCTAGTTCTACTACTCGAGCTCTTAACATCTCATTTTCACTTTGGCTCTCATCCACAGTCTCTCTCGGCGTATCCTTTTGTGCTTGAGCCTCATGGAACCTCCTCTTCCACCGATCGACCTTGGCCTTTTCTTCTTGAATTTCTTGACGCCATTACTCTAAGGTTTTACCTAACCCAGAAGTCCTTATCGATGAATGCAATTTCTTGTAATCAGTATTCAAACTATCCAAATCCTCTTCAGCTTTCCTTTTCCCTCTCCTCAGTTTTTTCGCCTCTGATTTCTGGACATCGATATCTAACCTTAAGTATACTTTTTCTTCTTCCAGTTGCTCTATCTTCTTCCCTAACTCTGAACTTGTACTTTCGAAGTCTTGTTTTAAGATTTCCAACTCGGAAGGGACTACTTGCAGGTATTCCTCTATCGGTCGAGCACCATATTCTGTCGATCTGGGGACATTATCATTGATTCTCCTACTCTGCCAAGTATTATATTCGAGGGTCGTCATGGGACCTACAGTAAGTCTTTTCATCCGGCGGGTCTGATTCCAAGCATTGGAGATCTCTTTAACTCTTTTCTTGTACTTATCTCCTCTATACGTAAATTCACTCTGAACTAGCCCATGCGTCGCTGGTATAAATTACTTTGATCTGTATTGCCTCGGCACAAGCAATGGAGCATACCCTACGGCTCCCCAGATTTCTAACAGAGGGACACAATTAAAACTCCCACATCGGTAAAAAATTTCGTCGGGAACCAACCAATGAGCTCTTCACTCAACGTCCTCCTCCTGTAGATTCTGAAGAAGCGTAATCCAGTTTTCTTCTGATATGTCATCTCTTCTGGACGTGACTGCTAACTCCTCTAACGGAGAGTAATTCTTGGAAAAAACTCGACAAGAGACTTTATCCACCTTCCAAAAATGGCTATGGAACCAAGCCAATAATAGCTGCGCACATCCTATAAATCTGCCTTCACCTGCCCTCTGACAAGCGCTCAAAGATCTGAATGTTTCGGCAAGGATTGCAGGAACAGGTGTGACCTCTTTGTCAAGTCGGTTGAAGAGATCCGAGACCGCCTCATCTACATACCCTAATGCCTTAGGGAAAAACATCAAACCATAAATGCTCAAGGCAAAAACGTCGACTTTCTTCTTCGTATCAGGATGCACTAGAATCAAATCCTTTAAAAACCTCCATGAGATACATTTGTACTCCCTCTTTTGTTTAACCCTCGCTGTAAGCCGCGGTTCGCTCATCCCCGTAATATTCATTAACCTCTTCAAAAAGGTTGGGACACAAGCGGCTCTTGAATAGGCCTTTCAACTTGGACCCTCGGGCAATGCAGTAGAGCTGTATATTCTTCGACAGTAGGTACCAAATCTACCCCCCAAAGGTAAAACAACTATAGGCAGGATTCCAATACTGAGTGAGGGCCCGGAATAGATGCTCGTCCACCTTAATATCAAGTAAGTAAGGCAAATCCCCATAATTACCATAGAACAACTGCTTAGCCTCTTCATCCCACTGGTCTCATATCTCTTTTAATTCTCGAAGGTTATTTTGCGTCACATTAATGCAGGTGTAGTCATATAACTCTGATGTATATCCCTCGACTATACTGTCCCCTTTCTCAAGATGTGTTTGTTTTGACCATATTCGGACGGCCGCATTATCCTCCACTTTATCAAGGAATCCGTTCTCCATAATAAGGTTTCTAATTTAGTAACCGAACGTGAACTGAAACCTCTTTGAAATGAAATGACATGTAATAAAAATGTAACAAGTCAGTATCATGTGGCAACAATAAAATTCAAGGCATGCGGGAAAGAATATAACACCTATCTGGGTGATTGCTAGGGTTTGGCATCGCTCTACCTAGGGTAAGTTCTTAGGACTCTCTATATGCGGTTTGGCTCTAAAGCAAGGGTACCTGAACTAGTAGATTCCTCGATCCTCACCCATTATAGGCTCATACAGACCGAGTTCAGTTCAGGGGAATACATTTCCCTATGGCTGCACGGAGGTGAGAACCTCATGAAGACATAGGAACGGATGTATCCTGAAAGTGATTCACTATCCTGCACGGAGGCGAAAACCTCACGAAGGAGTAACTTCTCACTTTCACTTAAAGGTGTGACCACTACGGTCATGCAATGCGATGCAAATATATCCTAGCCACTTAAAATGTAAAAACATATGACACGACCCAAACAAATGCAATGGAAGAAACGAAATAAAAAAATATTTTCGATAAGAGGACATTAATCAATCAATTTTACGGCTTGACTCTTTTATTGGTCCCCAGTGGAGTCGCCAAGCTGCCGGAACCATTTTTTTGTTTGAAAAACGGGCTGACTTTAACAAGGAAAACGGAGTCGCCACCAACCTTTTTTATACATGTGTATTATTAGTTAAATCTATCGTTCTTATTATTTTTCTTCACTGTTATGTGTCCTACATTTTTTAAATCATATCATATTTTGTTCGATACAATATAGTTTTCGGTTCAAAATAAGCAAACTCCCTATGTCCTAAGGTTCGAAGGGAGTCGTATCCTAACTTACTGGATTTCGATTTCTCTTTTCGAATCTAAAGGACTTATTACTTTCTTTTTAAAAAAGTTGAATAAAAAACTTATTCTCGAGAATTCAAAATCATCGTGTCCTAACTTACTAGATGAGATGTTTTGTTATCTCGGGATAAGGATTTCCAAAAAATAAAGGCAATATTCTGTGTTTGGTATTTTGAGAAATCGAGCCCTAACTTACTGGGTTCCGATTTTTCATTAGCCCCAAATAACCGAGTATCCTTATTAGTTTTGAACACATCAATTTTGAAAGCCAAAGGACAAGCTCAATTTCGGGGATTTGAGATGTCGTACCCTAACTCACTGCGCATGACATTTTACTTCCTCGAGATAAGAGGGTCTGATTGCTCATATTTTATTCAAGTTTTTTCCTTTAAAATAAAACGAATCATATTTTAAAATCTTTCAAATTTTCTATATTAGGACATTAATTAATCAATTAGGTACTAATTTTTGGCGTTACGAGGGTGCTAATCCTTCCTCGTGTAACCAAACTCGAGCCGCTTTTCTTAAAATTAAGTGAGACCGAAATGTTTTCTAAAGTGGCCCAATAGCAATTCAAAAAAAGGTTGGTGGTGACTCCGTTTTCCTTTTTAAAGTCGGCCCGTTTTTCAAATAAAAAAATGGTTCCGACAATTACTGAATTATAAAAATTTATGTTTTGGTGAATAATATTATTGATTTCAAATGTTTTGATAATTTATTTGTTAAAAATCGTTATAGCCTTGATGGAGAAGTGATGTGGCATGTTATATTGCCACATAAGCACCACTTATTTTCCATGTACTTTATTTTGAATTTTTTTATTTCTTCAAATTCCTAAATTTCTCTTATTCTTACTCCTCGTATTCTTCTTCTTCAACCATGCCTCTCTCATTTCCTTCTTTCTCGAAAACCCCATTGTTGGTCAACAAAATTTCAACAACTTTGAAATGGAATTTGAAGTTGGAACAACAAAAATTGTCGAGACTTCAATCAGAAAATTCTCCTTCAACATAATTTTTTTTTTTTGTTAGAAATCAAAAAAGACACAATCAATTTAACCAAATTAGCACCATTCGACAAATCAACACCCAAAACGAATAATTTCATATGTTTGATAGTTTTTCTCGATCTCTACCTTTTTGGTTGAGTTAATATATCTAGAATTGTAATACGAGACTCGGGATCAATAAATGATGAGGAATTTGAGAACGGTTGACGAAACACTTAATTACATCCTGGGATAATTTAAACACTTAATACCATTCCCATATTTTCTTCAACTTAATCTTTCTCTCTTAACCCATTTCTCTCCAATTGCAAAACAACTAAAATTTTCAATACATTGTACCACGTACTCTTTCCTCTTTCCTTTTCCTTTTTATTTTTTTGGAATTTCTTTTTCACACTTTTGAAATTTCCTCCTTTTAGTTGCTTTTGATTTCTCTTATTTCTCATACTCTACTATGCTATACACCGCAATACAGGAAAGTATGTTAAAGTCTTCCCTCACTACATCCACCAATATGTACTTGCTTGCTTACTTCCTCTGTGAACCTAATGTTAGACATTTAATTCAAATAATAATAAGTGTCTTAAATAAATAAGGGTTTCTGTATCAAAACATCATATGCACTCGTATCAAAAGCAAAAGCTCATGCGCTTTACCTTATTTGAATCCAACCTTTTTTCACTTCATCTGAAGCTCAACAATAGTAAAAATAAACATAAAATTTAGAGAAAAATCTCTTTTTGATTAATTTCAATTATTTTGCGTAGACTAAATCAATGTTAACCTAAAGGAAGGCAACACGAGTCCAATTAATACTAAACTCAACTTGACCTAATGTTTAGAAGTTCAATGGGATGGTGAGAAGCCCTAGACGTCATAATTAAAACATTTATAATCTTAGAAAAAGCCTTGAAGTCATAGTGGTTCAGCAATATCAACTTGCAAGAGGGTTCATCACCTTGTTCCGTGCTTCAACTTCATCTCCAAAAATACTTTTTGAATCTTTTTAGCTCCAGCTCTCATAATTGGTCCAACTAGCACATGTAAATCTCCGTTAGATTAGTCCATATCCTCAGAGTTCGTATTAGTTAACTGCATTTTTTATTAAACCCATTAATTTATCACTTATATTAAGAAATCATATGCATAATTTTTATCATGAAAATCAAAGCTTTCGAACAAATCAATGGGTTCCATGGAAAAGCCAGGTAACTCGGGTCAGACCCAATGGGTAAACTGGTTGTCGAAATATTCCCATAATCCACTAAGGCCCATCTAAGAAGGCTACTTCTCTTGCCCATTCAAAGAAAATAGGCTCATTCAGATGCTAGTGTGACACAAAAACAATGAGACATATATTGTGGTTAAATATAAGGGTGAGTAAAATTTAATTCGATTTGAAAAAATTAATTTTTTTTTTAATTTTTGAGTTAATCGAATCGATTTATTTGAGTCAACTCGAATAAGAAATTTCGGATTTCGATTTCGAGTCAAAGTTGAATTTTATCATTCAAATAACTCGAATAATTTGAATAATGATTAATATAAATACTGATTTTGATCCTGTCAATTTTAAAAATAAAAAATTAGTTTTCTCTTAACAAAATTACAAAAATCAAATTAATTTTAAAATTTGAAAATAAATTTTAAAATTCAAAATATTTATAGAAATTCTAAAATTTATATTTAAAAAATTAATAATTTTTTAAAAAATCTAAAAATATATAAAAATTTTAATAAAATAATAATTTTGAAATCTAAATAAATGATTAATAATTCAAGTTTATCATACTAAAATATCTTATTTTTATTATTTTGTTTAAAAATATTTTCAAATATATATTGTTTCAAACTTTTGTGTTCTAACACGTAATTAGTTATATTGTACAAGATTTTAATTTAATATTATTAATTTTTCTAATTTAACTCAAACGGTTTCACTCGATTCAATTGAACGCTCACCCCTAATTTGAGTTATCCGAAAATTCAAATAAAAAAAGAAAAAACTACGCCATTTTGATAAATATTTACATTTTTTAAAGTTAAAAGTCAAAACTATCAAATTAAAAGGCAAAACTACGTTATCTTCATAAATGTTTACCCATTAGTCTTACTTTACTTCTTGAATCGCCCTACTCTCCTTTTTTTCTTTACTCAAAATTAATCTAAAAGCTTGTACTTTGTCTACTTGTAAAATATTCGGTCCATGTAAACAAAACATTGAGTATAAATAATAAGATTCGTTAATTTGACTCGACTTGACTCGAAATTTTTTGACTCAATTCGAAAAAAAATCAAATTGAATTCGGTTGCTAAAATAAGATTCGTCAACTCGACTAACTCAAAATTTTTCGACTCGACTCAATCGAATATTCGCCCCTTATTAAATATGTTAGAATGGTATGTCATATTACTATATATTTAAATTTTTTAAAAGTAAAATAAAAAACCCCTTAAATGGATAAATGGATATTCATTTGTCTATATTCATTCTAATCGTAGTTTAAAATATTATAAAAATAATAAATAAACTTATAAAAGTTGAAAAATTATAAATATATATATATGTAAAAATTTTAATATATTTTAAAAATCATAAAATTTTAAAAAATATTAAAGGATTATTAAAATTATTAAAAATGTCAAAATAGTCAATTACACATAATATGATAAAAATAGCACATGTTATTGAGGATTAAAATGATATTGTTGATAAAAATAGTCAATTACACATAATATGATAAAATTATAATATATGTTGATGTTGCAACTCATCCATATAGCGTGTCACATGTTAACTTATCATTACTTTTGTCGATTACGTCAGCATTTGTTATCGATCAAATTAATTAATGATGATTTTCATTAATAAAAATATTATTTAAATTTTTTATCACCAAAATCTCAATTGAATGTGTGCTTAAATATTTTTAAAATTTTTAACTCAAGCCTTTATAATAACTATGTTAATTTATAACAAAGAGAATGGGCCATTCTTAAATCTTAAGTAAATAAATTTAGATTTGAATAACTATATTAATAAAACAGTAGAACGAAATACCTCATAATCATAACTCAATTTAACCTAACACTGAAAAATCAAACTAAACAAGAAATATACATATATAATTTATTAATCAAATAATATAAAATTATTAAAATACACGACTAAATTAGTGTTATAACTTATAAATCAATTAGACACTAAGATAATAGAAAATTATTAAAATTATTGTATTTAAGAAATAACATATGTTATTATAAGCGTGTTTTTTTTTAAATTTTTTATATAAAAATTAATTTAAGGACTTAAATCTAAAACATTAAAATCTTCAACTTCAACTTTATTGTTTTAACTAAAACCACATTTTTTTTATAAATATACATTTACATAATTGAAAAAGGGTAATAAAACCCTCAGTTTTTCTTATGCAAGAATTAAGATAAAATCATTTTTTCCGCAACTTGCAATTCGGGACCATTTTGAGTATGAAAGGTAGAGGCCATGATCTTACGAAATTGTTTGCTCAAAGTCAAAGGTTTGTTAGAAATTTTAAAAGTTAATATTTTCGAAAAATGATAAAAGATTAATATTAGTCTATGAACATTTTCAGTACCGTGTTGGGGCTGTATGATTTTAAATTGAATGCTAATATATTACACGTTTCAATATATTGTTTGGGATTTACTAATATTTTTAAAGATTTTTCATACATATTCTAATTTTCAGTTTTTTTAAATATATTATATTACATACATATATGTAAGTATATAAATTTTACAATTGTTAATCAGGTGCAATAACATTATATTTTAATTTTAATATTATGCACTCCATTTCACCAAATTTCAAACAACAAGAAATAAAAAAATAAAAATAAAGGACCTAAAAAAATAGGCCGGAAGGCCCAAAATTAAAATTTTTTAGACATGCTAGGGTTTAAAACCCTAGCCACCCGCCTCTCGACTCTTCACCGCCTTCCGACGCCTGCTCGACGCCACGGCCACCGCCCATGCCACTGCCACCACCAACTCCTCCACTTGCTCCTGCAAGACAGCAAAAAAGGAAAAGACAGAGAAAAGAAACAGTAGCATTCGGCTATAAAGCCATGAAACACAAATAATGTAGGGGATTTTTTTGAGGGGAATAGACGAATCGAATGAAAGATCAGTGTAAAAGGTTTTTCTTTTTTTGAAAGAAACATCAATAAAAAGGAGAGAGATTTTGAACAAAAAAACAGAGATTCAAGAAGTATTTGGGAAACAGAACCAAAAAGAAAGAGCAGATCTAAACGCAAAAGAAAAAAAGCAACAAAAAAGGATCTGTTGAAACCGAAAGAAACAGATTCGAAAAGGTTATTTTTTTACTTTCAAAATCTTTTTATTTTATTTTTTTTTATTTCTCATGCAGATAATGGTATAACATAAAAAAAATAAAAAGAAAAAGAAAAAGATACCTTCTTTCAATTTTACCATCACAGACGGTGGTTTGGCATGATTACAACAATGACGTCAATCGGCCGGATTCGCCGAGTCTCCCTTTGCAGAGAAAAAATGAAAAGAAGAACTTTTTTTTTTTAAAAAACAGCAACAGAATGATTTTTTTTGGGGGTTTAGGGCCTTTTATAGCCCCTCAAAACGACGTCGTTTTGGGGGCTGGCCTTTAACCCCAAAACGACGTCGTTTTGACATGACCCGACCCGATCCGATCCGACCCGCCTAGGATCCGCGTGTTTTTGCAGAAAGGGCTATTTGCGCATTCGGCCCTTCCGCTTTTTCAGACATTTGCAATCAAGTTTTTTTAATTTTAAAATTTACCCACAATTTACCTCGATTCATAATTTGGTCCCTAATGTTTGCGGTGCGTTTTGATGAAGGGTTTATTGCCATTTTAGTCCCCCAGTCCTTTCGGCATATAAATGGATCCTAGTCTTTCTTTTATTTCAATTTACCCGAAATTTTGCTTTTAACTCAATTTAGTCCTTTTCTATAGTTATTATTATTATTATTATTATTATTATTATTATTATTATTATTATTATTTACTATTATCATTATTTTACTATTAATATTATTTTATATTATTATTTATTTTACTATTATTTATTTTTATTTATTTAATATTACTAATCAACAATTTAGTTTTTTTGTTTCTTTGTTATTATTATTATTATTATTATTATTATTATTTCATTATTAATACTATTATTATATTATTGTTTATTTTACAATTACCTATTATTATTATTATTTAGTATAATTAATCAACAATGTAGTCCTTTTCTTTTGTTTCTTTGTTATTATTATTATTATTATTATTATTATTATTATTATTTACCATTATCATTATTTTATTCTTAACACTATTATTATATTATTATTCATTTTATTATTATCTTTTATTTATTATTGCTATCTACTATTATTTATTTTTATTGTTTTTGTTATATTACTATTATTATTATTATTATTATTATTTTTTTTTTGATTGTATTTAGTATTATTGATACTATATTATATTTACCATTATTACATTTATTGTTCATATTAATACTATAATTACTTTTATTATATTTATTCTGTATTCAACTATTAATTTACTTTATATTACCTTACTTACTCATTTATTTTTCATATATATATATATATATTATTTCCATTATCATTATTGGCATTATGCTATTATTATACATAAGTACTATTATTATCATTATTTGTTTTTATGTATTTCAAATTGTTTTATTATTATCATTATTATCATTATTATTATTATTATTATTATTATTATTATTATTATTATTTGTTATTTCTATTGTTGTCATTGTTTTCACATATCAAATCCATAGACATATTTTTATTTGTTATCGCGTTCATTTCCATTCTTTGCTATTACCATTATATAACATCTTTATTATCATTTGTTTAGTATTATTACCCATCATCACTATCATCATTATTGTTATCAATCATCCTATATTTGCATTATTATTGCTATTGCAATTTTTCAATAATCCGCTAAATAAAATGCATTTTGTAAAATCGTCCTATTCTTAAAGCAAAGCAATGTTTCGTATTTAGAAATTCGGAAAATAGTGCCCTAACGTGCTGGGTTGCGATTTTCCGTTTAACTAAGTTACTTAACATCCCTCCTACCAAGTTTTGCAAATCACGAGACGACTTTGATTACGAGAGATTAAAACATCGTGTCCTAACGAGCTGGATGTGATGTTTATATCTTTTCGGGATAAAGAAATCTCAAGTTTAGACTCAAGCCTTTTCTTAGAATTAATCCGATACGATGCATTTTGAAAAGTCGCTACACTCTATTCAAAGATTTTTAAAATAAAGGCAATGTTTTGTATTTAGGAATTCGGGAAATAGTGCCCTAACGTGCTGGGATACGATTTTCCGTTTGACTAAAACACTAAACATCCTTTTAATAAATTTCAAGAACTCGAGACAACTTTGATTACGAAGGTTTGAATATCATATCCTAACGTCTTTGGATGTGATGTTTGTATCTTCTCGAAACAAAGAAATCTCAAATATCCTAATACATTTTAAAAGACCCGTATTTTAAAATCTTTTCAAAACTTCCAACATTAAGACATTAATTAATCATTTTGGTACCAATTTTGGGCGTATCGAGGGTGCTAACCCTTCCTCGTATGTAATCAACTCCGAACCCGATTTTTAAAACTTCGAGACAAAAACACGGTTTTAGTAAAACAAAATGTTTTATTAAAATAAAGGTGATCCGATCACACCAACTAAAGGTCGGTGGCGACTCCCATTTTATTCCTATTTTCAAAACCCAACGTCGAACCCTTTTTGTCGTTTTCAAAAAAGCAGTTCTGACGACTTAGCGACCCATTTGGGACCGATTTAGAGTCAAGCCATAAATTGATTATTTTCATCTTTTGTTGGAAGTTTGAAAGTTTGATTTGAAAATTACCATATTTGTATTGCATGTTGTTTTAATTGCGGCATCGCATTGTATGACCGTTGTGGTCACACCTTTAGGTGAGAGTGAGAAACTACTCCTTCGTGAGGTTTTCACCTCCGTGCAGGATAGTGGATCGCTTTCGGGATACATCCGTACCTATGTCTTCGTGAGATTTTCATCTCCGTGCGACCATAGGGAAATGTATTCCCGAATCGAACTCGGTCTATATGAGCCTATAATGGGTGAAGATCGAGGAATCTCTTGGTTCGGTACCCTCCTTAGAACCAAACCACATATAGTAAACCCTAAGAGCCCACCTTAGATAGAACTATGTTAAACCCTAGTGGTCACCTGGATAGGTACTCTATTTTGTTTATTTCTCATGTGCTAACGTGTTTGGTTTTGTTTGTGATTGCATTACATCGCATCACACCGCATTATCTTAGAAAGAAGGTGTTGATTCATATTCGATTGTTAAATAGAAGAGTTTATCATAAGGAAATGTGTTACTTGATAAAATGGATTATAATACGATCGTTGAACATAGTCCGTGTGAGCGGCGAGAGAGGACTGATAATCCACGAGAAGAATACAAGACTTTGCACGAGGATTCAAGCGACAAGGATTATAGAAAAGCCATCGTGTCTCTATTTTCTAAAAGAAGCTTATAAACATCGTGGAGGATAAGCGAGTGAAGAGGCACGGCCTGGACCGAGGAACAAGGAGCTAGAGGAGGCATCTATTGGGGAAGTTCACGAGACACAACCATAACATCCGGATACGAAGAAGAGGATTGGTATTTTCACCGGACTATGAGTATAAAGCCGTATATGTAGTCCGTTTTATGTAAAAAACGTATTTTCTAGAAAAGTTCTTCTAATAAAATTGAATTCATAATCAACGCCTCTCTTTCTTGTTGCATGCATTTGCATTGCATTTCATGCATTTGCATTGCATCATGTCACATGCATTAAAATTTGTAGAAAGACCCTAATTAGGTGAAGTTATTTCAGTAACCTAGAAGACATGGATCAAAGATTTGAACAATTCCGAAAGACTGCAAGACCGGATGCAAGAGCAAATGGCAAAATTCCAACAAGAGATGAGGGATCGATGTTGGAGGCTCAAAAAGTACGATGGCTCAAATGGCCCAAATCTTTGAGTGGGGCAATGGACAAAGGAAAGGTCCTATACAAATTACGGAGAAGAGCGAAGGCATTCCTCTGGTTTTACCCCACCACATGCACCAAGACTGCATGAAGAGTATCCCCAAGAACCATCATCACGATTAGGCCTCAACGGGCAAGCGATACTAGGCGCCTACGAACTTTCAAACTGGCTCGTGTACTAACCGGAGATAGTCCACTAACCGGTGGTCCCCGAGCGAAATGGCAAAAATAGACCAAGCAAGAATCACCGCCAAGGCAACTTGAGGACCGTTGCAAGTGGTTAGAAGAAGTTTAAAGAAATAGAGATTCATTGACCGTCATGGGGTAGACGCTAAAGACTTAAGTTTGGTCCCAGACTTGGTACTTCCGCCAAAGTTCAAAATGCCCGAATTTGAAAAATACAGTGGGACTAGCTGTCCGCAGGCCCACATCACAATGTTCTGCCGGCGGATGGCGGGGCACCTTAATAATGACCAGTTGTTGATTCACTGTTTTCAAGACAGTCTGGCCGGGTCTGCCGCCAAATGGTACAATCAGCTCAGCCGTACCCAGATCAAGTCGTGGAGGGACCTAGCACAGGCCTTCCTGAAACAATACGGGCACGTAGCCGATATAGCTCCTGATAGAATCATGCTCCAAAATATGGAGAAAAAGTCGAGCGAAAGTTTCAGACAATACGCACAAAGGTGGAGGGAGGTCGCCATGCAGGTCCAACCACCCCTTTTAGAAAAAGAAACTACCATGCTCTTCATCAACACCCTGAAGGCTCCTTTCATAACCCATATGATAGGGAGTACCACTAAGAGCTTTGCCGACATGGTAATGGCAGGGGAAATGATCGAACATGCAATCAGATGCGGCAAGATTGAAGTAGGGGAAACCAGTAGAAGGCCTACTCTTAGAAGAAAGGATGACGAGGTGAATAATACAAACATGAGAGACCCAAATCACCTCTCGAGTATCAAGGTTCATCAAGGAAAGAATCTCGACAAGGAAAATGTTGAAAAACTCCAATTTACGTCAATCCCTATGACATATAAGGAGTTGTATCAACGTTTATTTGATGCACACGTTGTGTCTCCCCAATATCCAGAACCGATGCAACCTCCATACCCAAAATGGTATGACCCAAACGCTCAGTGTGAGTACCACGCGGGGATCACAGGCCATTCGATAGAAAATTGCCTCACTTTCAAGAAATTAGTGGAAAATCTCATCAACATGGGCATCGTGAAGTTCGATGACGGAGCAATGGTATACCCGAAGAGAACCGAGGAATAAAAGTTTTTCGGACATCTGCCTTTATGTACTTAGGAGTATTTTGAACAATGAGACTGTGGAAGAAACATGTATTTTTAAAGCTAATCTAGAGTAATGTGTAAAACACACTTGTTGCTTCAAGCCTGGAAGCAATAAGTTTTCTTTTGAGAAGTAGGCTCGTGTCCAGAATTTTTATTTCAATAAAATGCATCTTTCAAAGTAAATATTTTCATTCTTTACATTTTATTCGGAATATTCTTTCACTCATAACCATATCATACGAATAATCATCCTTAAGATCATTTATTCTTTGGATTTTCTGCCCACAATGGGCCCCAGATATCAATGACGTGAGCGTACATTCATCGACTCCTTTTAAGTGAGATATGTATCTAGAGGATCTAAGGACTTTGAAAATGACAAAGATCGTAACTTACTTATGAAGTGTCGTGAGACGCTATGAACCAACGAGGAAGATGAAGGCGGAAGCTTAGCTCACCGCAAGAATAAGGCAAGACATTATCGCATGATCACAGCCAAACACGTTGAGGCCACTGAAACGCGGATTCCTATATGTGAAGCATGAATGTTATCAAGCCAGTCTCCTCAAGAGCTTCGAGCCAACATCGGTTCATATCCATGGCCTTTGATTACCTTGCCAAGAGGGTAAAGGTCGCTTCACATGTCAAAATTACAAAGTCAACAGTTGTCAACTTTAACTTCAAATTCAAAAAAAAAAAAACAAAAAAAACAAAAAAGAAAGAGAAGTGTGTGGCAATGTCAGAAAGAAACGTGATGGCCCAAATTTACAGTCTGTTCAAAGATCAGACACCATATCATTACAGTAATGGTAGCCTAAACCCTTCAAAATTTTTGAAAGAAAACGACTGAGACTTGTAAAGGTTGGCATAGAGAAGTTACCATTTACCTTCTAGGTTTCTTGAACATTGGCCAAGACTTTCACCGGGGCATTCCTTTCCATTGGTTTTTTTAAAAGAAAAATTGTTGGAAGATAAGATTCCTTTTACCAAGCTTTGATTTGAGTGGATGAAGCAGAATGGCTACAGTAAGCTTGATTGAAAGCACTCATGTACCAAAAATGGATGATACGGGCTTGACGAAAGGGTTTGCTCAGAGAGAATTTCAGGAAGATGACCTAGCATTAAAAGAGATTCTTCTGAAAGAACTCCAAAGAAAAGTAAATGCCTTATACAGCAAAGAAGGCCTACTCTAGGGAAAATGGGTGTTAACCGAGATGGATGGCAAGGACCGGCCCAATCTGGTGAGTTCGGATTCAATAAAAAAGGGTTTTCCAAAAAAAAAAAAATGGGGCAAAAAAAACGAGAAAACAAGAAAAAGAAAAAGGAAAAAGGAGAGGCTAAGGCGAAAACCCGCAAAGGGCGCTTTGAGACCAAAGGGTATTTGAGTTGAAAACCGAGAAGGGCGACTCAAAATTTTGATCGAAATTAGGGCATCTGATAGTCTTGCTACGCTCAAAGAAGTATGTTACGTCTTGGGGCATCGACAAAGTACTTTGGATCCCTAAACACGTATTAAGCTCAAAATGGTCCTCGAAGTTTGAGCAGAAGCTCAGTGCGATATCTGGGGCACCTAATTTATTTTTACCTTGCGGATACTGCGCCAATAAATTTCTTTCCGACTACACTCGCTATTTTTGCTTAACCCATTGGTTTCGAGCTATACTCCTAACTAACTCCGTTCTTATCCATAGTTATGATCTCTTTCAGACATTTCGCATTGAAATAACGATTAATGGACTAACGACACTTCCACAAAAAGAGTTTCACATATTACTCTAGGAAACTTTTAAGTAGTATAGGAACCCAAGCAGACCATTGCTTAAAACTCCTCGAGTTTTGAGGGACAGGAATAATGGTGGAGGAAAATTCTGAACTGAGGCTACCTCTTCGAATTGAAAACGATGATTGAACAAATGACGAAAAAGTATCATCTCGATAAAAAGGGCGATATATAAATGGGGAATCATTCAAGAAAGAACGATTTTGTATCCACACAACTATCATGAGTGCACACCTGGTCACGATCCACAGGAATGAAAAGGTGCAACAGACCAAATCAACAAATTCTATACCCCTGAGTCATAGTGGGATTGACTGAAGATGACATAGATTCTACACCCCTGAGTCGTAGGGGGATCGATTGAAGATGATATAATTTCTATACCCTTAAGGCACAATGGGTTGATCTGAAGATAGTATAGGCCTTAAAGTCCTCAGATGTGCCGTGGAGTGCGCCTTGAAGTCACATTGGGGCAAACTATTTGAGCAAAATATGATTGTTTCTTTGAGTTTCGCAAAGGTATCGACAATAGCGAGATATCGTGGTTGTACGACTACGGTGGATGACGAAAGTGACAACCCTAAGCATAAAAAGGGTCATTTCATTTTACATCCATTCATCATCATTAGGAGCGTGCAATCATCGCGATCGTGATCCTTATACATTTTAACAAAGAATCATTCTCATGACATCCCGCATTCATGCAAATGTCCTCCATAATATCATTTAGTTAGGAGCATTCGATTTATTACAATCATTGCACCTTAATGGAAAATCATCATTCTCATGACATTCGCATTCATGTAAGTGTCATTCATAACACATGTAGTTAGGAGGCTTTGAGTCATTCTAATCAGTGTCCTCACCATTTGCATAAACATAAGCACATAGAATTAATTCTACGGTGACGAGGTCCTCAAAAACGATGTAGCAATATCAAAGTCCAGATTTCGTTCCCTCAAGATGGTAGCGGGGCAGACTGAAGATTGAAGTCTTCCTGAAGATAGTAAGGAAGCAAATTGAAAAATTCTGAATTCCCGTTTCCTCGACGTTCCAGTGGAGTAGGTTGAGATTACAAATCCCGTCTCCCTAAGTTAACAATGAGGATCAATCATTAATTCTCTGAAGTTTCAGTAGAGAAGATGGAGATTACAAATCTCTTCTCCCTGAATTCTTGTTTCCTCGAAGTTCCCGTGGAGTAGGTTGAGATTGCAAATCCCGTCTCCCTGAGTTAACAATGAGGACAAGTCCTTATTTCTTTGAAGTTTTGGTAGAGAAGATGGAGACTATGAATCTCTTCTCCCTGAATTCTTATTTCCTCGAAGTTCTCGTGGAATAAGAAGAAAATCGAAGAAATCAGTCTGGTGATCCCCGAGTTTTTGGGATCAGATTGATGAAAGAATTTGACCTTCCGAAGTTGCGGGAAGAAGGTCGAGATTCATCTGGTGATCCTTGAGTTTGCAAGGATCGATTGAAGAAAGCAAATTTGACCTTCCGAAGATTGCGGGAGGAAGGTCGAAGATTGATCTGGTGATCCTTGAGTTTGCAAGGATCAGTTGAAGAAAGATATTTGACCTTCCGAAGTTGCAGGAAGCGGTCGAAGATTGGTCGGTGATCCACGAGTTCTTTGGGATCAGATTGATGAAAGCAAATTTGACCTTCCGAAGTTGCGGAAGCGGTCGAAGATTCAGTCTGGTGATCCTTGAGTTTGCAAGGATCAGATTGAAGAAAGCAAATTTGACTTTCCTAAAGAAGCAGGTCAAAGATTCAGTCTGGTGATCCTTGAGTTTGCTGGGATCAGATTGAAGAAAACAAATTTGACCTTCCTAAAGTCACAAGAAGCAGGTCGAAGATTCAGTCTGGTGATCCTTGAGTTTGCAAGGATCAGATTGAAGAAAGCAGATTTAGACATTCCTAAATTTGCAAGAGCAGATCAAAAATAAACAAGTCACATCCCATTGAAGTCGCAGCAAAGAGTAGATTGAAGCCACATATCAGTGGAGTGTATCGAAGCAACAAGAGGCGGAGGGCAGAAGTGACGCTACTTGAAGAAAAGACGCCAAAAGAAGTTAAGGCCCACTGAGACCGGGCAAAATGGGTCTTTTATGTTCTTTTCTCTATTCTATTAGTTACGACAATGAGCAAAGAGGGCATTATCTGAGACCCATTTCACCACCCAAACAACAAGAAATAAAAAAATAAAAATAAAGGACCCAAAAAATAGGCCTGTAAGGCCCAAAATTAAAATTTTTTAGACATGCTGGGTTTCAAAACCCTAGCCACCGCCTCGACTCTTCACCGCCTCCCGACGCCTGATTCGACGCCACATGCCACCGCCCATGCCACTGTCACCACCAACTCCTCCACTTGCTCCTGCAAGACAGCAAAAAAGGAAAAGACAGAGAAAAGAAACAGTAGCATTCGGCTATAAAGCCATGAAACACAAATAATGTAGGGATTCTTTTTTGAGGGAATAGGCGAATCGAATGAAAGATCGATGTAAAAGGTTTTCTTTTTTGAAAGAAACATCAATAAAAAGGAGAGATTTTGAACAAAAAACAGAGATTCAAGAAGTATTTGGGAAGCAGAACCAAAAGAAAGAGCAGATCTAAACGCAAAAGAAAAAAAGCAACAAAAAGGATCTGTTGAAACCAAAAAAGCAGATTCGAAAAGGTTATTTTTTACTTTCAAAATCTTTTATTTTATTTTTCTTTATTTCTCATGCAGATAATGGTATAACATAAAAAAAATTAAAAGAAAAAGAAAAAGATACCTTCTTTTCGAATTCCCACATCACGACGGTGGTGGCATGACAACGGCCGTGACGTCAACTACGGATTCTCGCCGAGTCTCCCCTTTGCGAGAGAAAAATGAAAAGAAGAACTTTTTTTTTAAAAAACAGCAACAGAATGATTTTTTTTGGGGGTTTAGGGCCTTTTATAGCCCCTCAAAACGACGTCGTTTTGGGGGCTGGCCTTTAACCCCAAAACGACGTCGTTTTGACATGACCCGACCCGATCCGATCCGACCCGCCTAGGATCCGCGTGTTTTTGCAGAAAGGGCTATTTGCGCATTCGGCCCTTCCGCTTTTTCAGACATTTGCAATCAAGTTTTTTTATTTTTAAAATTTACCCCACAATTTACCTCAGTTCGCAATTTGGTCCCTAATGCTGCGGCGCGTTTTGACTGAAGGGGTTTATTGCCATTTTAGTCCCCCCAGTCCTTTCGCGCATATAAATGGATCCCTAGTCTTTCTTTTATTTCGAATTTACCCCGAAATTTTGCTTTTTAACTCAATTTAGTCCTTTTTCTATAGTTATTATTATTATTATTATTATTATTATTATTATTATTATTTACTATTATCATTATTTTACTATTAATATTATTTTTATATTATTATTTATTTTACTATTATTTATTTTTTATTTATTTAATATTACTAATCAACAATTTAGTTTTTTTTGTTTCTTTGTTATTATTATTATTATTATTATTATTATTATTTCATTATTAATACTATTATTATATTATTGTTTATTTTACAATTACCTATTATTATTATTATTTAGTATAATTAATCAACAATGTAGTCCTTTTCTTTTGTTTCTTTTTATTATTATTATTATTATTATTATTATTATTATTATTATTTACCATTATCATTATTTTATTCTTAACACTATTATTATATTATTATTCATTTTATTATTATCTTTTATTTATTATTGCTATCTACTATTATTTATTTTATTGTTTTTGTTATATTACTATTATTATTATTATTATTATTATTTTTTTTTTGATTGTATTTAGTATTATTGATACTATATTATATTTACCATTATTACATTTATTGTTCATATTAATACTATAATTACTTTTATTATATTTATTACTGTATTCAACTATTAATTTACTTTATATTACCTTACTTACTCATTTATTTTTCATATATATATATATATATTATTTCCATTATCATTATTGGCATTATGCTATTATTATACATAAGTACTATTATTATCATTATTTGTTTTATGTATTTCAAATTGTTTTATTATTATCATTATTATCATTATTATTATTATTATTATTATTATTATTATTATTATTTGTTATTTCTATTGTTGTCATTGTTTTCACATATCAAATCCATAGACATATTTTTATTTGTTATCGCGTTCATTTCCATTCTTTGCTATTACCATTATATAACATCTTTATTATCATTTGTTTAGTATTATTACCCATCATCACTATCATCATTATTGTTATCAATCATCCTATATTTGCATTATTATTGCTATTGCAATTTTTCAATAATCCCGCTAAATAAAAATGCATTTTGTAAAATCGTCCTATTCTTAAAGCAAAGCAATGTTTCGTATTTAGAAATTCGGAAAATAGTGCCCTAACGTGCTGGGTTGCGATTTTCCGTTTAACTAAGTTACTTAACATCCCTCCTACCAAGTTTTGCAAATCACGAGACGACTTTGATTACGAGAGATTAAAACATCGTGTCCTAACGAACTGGATGTGATGTTTATATCTTTTCGGGATAAAGAAATCTCAAGTTTAGACTCAAGCCTTTTCTTAGAATTAATCCGATACGATGCATTTTGAAAAGTCGCTACACTCTATTCAAAGATTTTTAAAATAAAGGCAATGTTTTGTATTTAGGAATTCGGGAAATAGTGCCCTAACGTGCTGGGATACGATTTTCCGTTTGACTAAAACACTAAACATCCTTTTAATAAATTTCAAGAACTCCGAGACAACTTTGATTACGAAGGTTTCGAATATCATATCCTAACGTGCTGGATGTGATGTTTGTATCCTCTCGAAACAAAGAAATCTCAAATATCCTAATACATTTTTAAAAGACCCGTATTTTAAAATCTTTTCAAAACTTCCAACATTAAGACATTAATTAATCATTTTGGTACCAATTTTGGGCGTATCGAGGGTGCTAACCCTTCCTCGTGCGTAACCGACTCCCGAACCCGATTTTTTAAAACTTCGCAGACCAAAAACACGGTTTTAGTAAAACAAAATGTTTTATTAAAATAAAGGTGATCCGATCACACCAACTAAAGGTCGGTGGCGACTCCCATTTTATTCCTATTTTCAAAACCCAACGTCGAACCCCTTTTTGTCGTTTTCAAAAAAACGGTTACGACAAATATAATAAAAAATATTAAAAAACAATTTAAAATATCAAAACCTTCTAAGTTAGATGCATATGCATGGGTCCAGTTAGATATTAAAAATTAAATCAAAATACATACCAAAACGGGTAAATATCCCATATATATTAAAAAATTAAATTATTTACGAAAATGGGCCAGTTTGAAGAATATTTACGGAAAAGGACCGTTTCCCCCCAAATCACGTCTACGTCAGCGCGTTTTGGGGGGAAACAACAGCAAAGCGCATCCTCAGGGGCGCGCTTTAGCCCTGCAACGGTCAAAACCCAACGGCCAATTTTTTTTGACCGTTGGGGGCCCAACGATAAAAAAAAAACTATAAAACCCCCCAACCCTTTATTTTTTTCACACTTCAATCCTTTCTCAATATTCTCTCAATTTTCTCTTAAAGTCCTTGAAATTTACACTCAAATTTCAAAATAGTCCTTTACTATTTACGAAAAAGCCCTTTATAATTTTTTTAATATATTTTTTTGAAAAATTTTAAAATTTTTTATCGGATTACAATGGCCGGGGAATTACTTCGCCTAGACAACAAGCACATCTCCGTCGAGCAAATGCAAATGGTAAGTTTTAATTTTAATTTTTCAATATTATTTAATTTTTTTTCAATTATGTAATTTTAATTAATTTTTAATTTTATAATTTTTTAAACAGTATGTAGATCGGGTGTTGGAATGTTATATTCGCAACATGCATGGTCCCCCATCGTCGTTGATCGAGAATTACCTGCGGGAAGCGGGTTTTTGGCACGTGGCCACGATAGGCCGGGGGTTCAAGTTGGAGCCGCCTTTGATCAGTGCGTTGATAGAGAGGTGGAGACCCGAGACGCACACTTTCCATCTGCCATGCGGAGAGTGTACCATCACTCTAGAAGATGTGCTGTTGTAGTTGGGATTACTGGTGGACGGGTCGGCAGTCACCAGGTTCGCAACATCTACCGATTAGATGACCGTATGCTACGAGCTTCTAGGTGCCATTCCGGATAGAATTCAAGGAGCTCGGATCGATATGGCCTGGTTACGAGACACATTTTCGGGGCTGAACGAGGGTTCGATCGAAGTAGAAAGAATACGATATGCTTGGGCATACATTTTTTAGATAATTGGAGGCTATCTGATGCCGGACCACTCTAGAAACCTCGTCCACCTGAGATGGCTCCTGAAACTTGTTGATTTCAGAGTAGCCGGTGAATTGAGTTGAAGTCTGCCGTGCTATCGAGGTTGTCTTGAGAGATGTCTTGCGGGCGATCTTGGTACCGAGTAAAGCAAAAATCGGAGGTTGTCTATCACTACTGCAGTCATGGGCATGGTTTCGATTTCCATTTTTACGTCCTCGACTCGACCAGCCATATTCATTCCCACTGATAACGAGGTAAATTTAATATTATATTTTACAATTATTTCGTAGATTTATAGTATAATTGCATGCTAAAAGTTTATTTAATTAGGTGGAACCATTCGACGAGTCATGTTGGAATACCTAACTCGCTTGATGATATACGGCTCCTATTGGACCAACGATCGGAATCACAAGTAAGTTTCGAATTTCATTATTATAATTCAGTATTTCGTATGTAGTGTCTAGTATTATGTATATAATTAATATTTTGGTAAAGTTAATATAGTTTCAATGGACACCGTACGAGGATTCGAAAATTCGAGCAGTAATTCTGGAGGAGTTCTTCGAAAATCCGAACAGTTGGCACGTTAAGGTCCCATTGTTCACCTACGCGACTGTGGAGATGCACCAGTCAGATCGGGTTCTGTGGCAATTTGGATTCGGCAACCAATTCCCGTGTCACCTGAGGTGCTCGATGATGAGCACAAAGTGGACTTACGGCCGCTGCACAAGGATTGGCCAAGATTTTGGTCAGGTCATATCGAGACGTGAGAGAACCGGTATGACTTTTTACCTATCCGGGAACCGATCATCGTTCTTGAGTTAGCGTGCGTGCCAAAGTACATGACATGGTTTAGGATCCATGGCAAGCCGTATCTGTTGTCGGAAAAAGAGAGGCGACGGCAACTTCGCGAGCGAAGGGGACGTCGGGCCCCTTTAAATTCAAGGAGAAGGGGTGATAAGACGGGGTCATCAATAGCGCTGACACAATCACTGGGCCTCGCAACAGCGCCTACACAGTCACCGAGCCCATCAATTCAGCCGACAACACCGACATCACAGCGTCTACTATTTATGCCAGGTGCGTACCCTACCCCTTATATGTATCCTCATAACCCATATATGTTTCCTTTTCCCAGTCTCACCCCAGGTTGGAATGCATGGCCGGGTTCGAGTCCGTTCTCGACTACTCCCGCTGGCCAGCCGGTCGTGAGGCCGACGTCGCGTGTAGGATCAGAGGAGGCGCTGTCGGAGAGCACTTCTTTCTACCAGGCTCCTTCACTGTACAGGATGTAGTCACCCCGCCGTGGTTTATGCAAACACCTCCGGGGTCATTATTTTATCAAGGTGGGTCATCATCGCAACACCCAAAACCAGACCCACTGCCGGAGGAACCCGATTCCCCGCCCGAGGTTCCACGACCCCCGCCGGAAGCTAGAAGAAGGAGGAATCCAATGCGTAACCGTCGATCGCCCCCGTGTGGCACTGGTTCCCACCGACATCAGTCCTAAATCCTAAACCCCTGAATTTTATTTTGTTATTGTAATTTAATTTTTATTTGTTATTGTAATTTAATTTTAATCTCTTTGATAAAATAGAAATGGTTTAATTTTTTTTTTGTAATTTCATTTTAATATATTTAATAAAATTTGAGTTTAATTTTTTATTTTTTGTAATTTAATTTTTAAAGTTAATTTTAATATCTTTGATAAAATAGAAATGGTTTAATTTTTTTTGTAATTAAGTTTTAATATATTTAATAAAATTTGAGTTTAATTTTATTTTTTGTAATTTGATTTTAATATCTTTGATAAAATAGAAATGGTTTAATTTTTTGTAATTAATTTTAATATATTTAATAAAATTTAAGTTTTATTTTATTTCTTTTGTAATTTAATTTTAATATCTTTGATAAAATAAAATGGTTTAATTTTTTGTAATTAAGTTTTAATATATTTAATAAAATTTGATTTTAATTTTATTTTTTAATTTAATTTTTAATTTAATTTTAATATCTTTGATAAAATAGAAATAGTTTAATTTTTTGTAATTAAGTTTTAATATATTTAATAAAATTTGAGTTTAATTTTTTTTGTAATTTAATTTTTTAATTTAATTTTAATAACTTTGATAAAATAGAAATGGTTTAATTTTTTTTTTATAATTTTGTAATTTAATTTTAATAACTTGAATAAAATAAAAGTTCTTGTACAAAAGTTCACCGTTTTCCTTCAAAAAAATAGAAATTACATAGCCACCAGGAGACAAAAAAGCTAAGAACACGGTCAACTATTTCAATTTGGACACGAGCAAGATGTATGGCCCGGGTTCCTACACCATCCGCACAGCCGACTTCGGTTGCTCGTTTCTCGGATATCCATATTGTTGCGTATTCTACTCTAGCAAGGTCAACCTTTTGGTTTGCGCCTCAATTGTCTATCCGGCAACAGCTTATACGGTGCAAGCAATACCGACGGCCACTTACGTTCATCTGGGACTGGTGGGAATACGTGTCTCCACACGTTGTACATGTTTTCTAATTTATACACTTTGTTGACGTAGGATCAAGACGGAGATTCTGACAAGCCGCAAGTACATGAGCTCATGGGAAACGAAGTGCATCAAATATCCCACAGTCGTAGGTCCTATTTGTCAAGTGTACACGATAATGCCCGCCAACAATATCTTGGTTCGGTCTGTCAAACTCCGTGACACGAAACCACAGGCTGTCGCGATCGTGACACACTGTGTGCATGGTGTTGGCCCGTGCCTTCGCACTGTTTATTTCTTGCAAGACCTTCGGGCTCTATACATGGCCTTCTTGCATCTGCCCTCTATAACTCGTTGCTCTCTTCGGAAATAGTGCCGCTAAACGAAAATATGTCTCTCGCACAACCGATGTAATCGCAAGATGACGGGTTCCTTTTAGAACAGAATTTATGCATTCGGCCAGGTTCGTGGTCATATGACCATATTGTAGGCTGCCGTCGTATGCTTGTGTCCACTGTTTGAAAGGAATATTGCACAGGTAGTTTGTGCCTTCGGCGTTATCTGAGCGCAAACTGGCCAACATCTCGTGAAAACGGTCTTTATTGATCTCGTACTCTGCCAATATACGTTGATAGCGAATATTACATACCACTCTTCAATTGAGAATAAATTGAATATTACAAACGAAATTATATTAATAGGTATTTCATACCCATATCGGTCACTTGCTGTCGCTGTCTTTTTGATCGATGTTGCCCATAGTAGTTGGATGAAACATGCCTCAGGCAATATCAATGGTGTGTGCGATGCCACATGCTTCCTTGGCGTTCTATTGCCGCAAGTATTCCAAGGCCCCGATCCGATATAACGCATATGTCAGGTTGGGGGCAGACATGCCTCCTTAACCTAGATAGGAAGAAGTCCCAGTCATCAGCTGACTCCTCCGGTGTTATTGCGAACGCAATCAGAAGGATTCTCTCACAGCTGTCTTGTGCCACAGCTAGCAATAACTGATGCGTATATCTACTATACATAAAGGTACCGTCAAATTGTACCAATGGCTTGCAGTATATAAAGGCATCTCGGCATTGCTTAAATGTCCAGAACAGACGCTTGAACACTGCGCATCCACGGAGCAGACGATCGTTGTAATACGCCGGTTTCATTTCAAGGTATGTTGTGCTGCCTGGGACATATCTCTCCAGCACGTGACACCACTGTCACACTTCATTATATGAAGCGTCCCACCGACTGTCCAACTTTTCTAATGCCTTCTACTTGGCTATCCAAGCCTTTCTGTAAGAGGGCGTGTACCCCAATTGGCTACGAATATTCCCAATTAAGGCCGGCACCGTAATCTTGGGATCGACCTTCACCGTCGGGATTATTAAGTCAGCCAACATTTCTGAATCCATCCTCGGATGATCTTGTGTTACACCTGTCAACGAAGTACGTTAGATAATGCAACATTACATAGTATTAGTGTAACACCCCTTACTCGTATTCGTCGTCGGAATAGGGTATGAGGCATTACCTAAGTTTAACGGGTTAATATTATTTTTATCATGAATTCAATATAGTCCTTTTATAAATATCCAATCTTCCCTGCAATTTTAAAACCAACCAATCCAATCCAATTTGATACCAAATCATATTTCTATTATAATTATATTATTTAGCATATTCATCACTTTTTACTTTAATACATATTCATAAACAAGTTTTAGTATTTATATAATCATCAAACATATACATGCCATATAAATCAAAAAGGAAATTTACAAAAGCTACCGGAGACAATCTTGATAGTGTGATCCTCAGTGTTGATCCCATCCTCCGTATATTTATACGTCAATCTACATGAGACATTGAATACACTCAAGTAAGTTTATAGAAACTTAGTAAGTTCATAGGCATAAAATATAAATCTTACCAAACATTCATACACTTATACATTATATACAGTTACTAAATTCACCTGTCGACCACAATTTAGAGAGTGCTCTTGTAATATCTCACTACCACTTATCCATTTACTTTAACTATTTTGGGCCCTTTTGTCACTTACCATCATTAATCAAATTAGGGAACAATTACAGAAAATTGAGTACTTCACTTTCACTTTGTCATAGTATAACTATGGTATTACATATGATCATTTATCATTTTCCGAAGCCATAGCCCTGCCACGGTCTTACACGGATTACATTTATCACTTGTCACTTATCACTGATCAGATAAGCGTAGCTAAAGCTATCACTTATCACTTGTCACTTGCCACTGATCAGATAAGTGTAGCTAAAGCTATCACTTATCACTTGTCACTTGTCATTGATCAGATAAGTGTAGCTAAAGCTACCACTTATCAATTATCACTGATCAAAAGTACTCAAATCTGATGTTCCGCTCAATTTGATTATTTATTCGATTTTCGCATTGTTGTTTTATTCTCAATTAATCAATAAATATATCTCATCATACATTATATAATTCATGAAATTAACATTTAATCATTAATTTTCAGCCATATGAATTTACCTGGGTCGATTTGCAGAATTTGAGAAAATTCATGGGCTAATCAGCTACTTTTTCTTTTCCTCGACTTGCTTCGGGTTCTCGATCTATCATTGTAAAATCATTGACTTATCAGTATTGATTTCACATTTACTCTATTTCACATCCTTAATGATTATAACCCACATATAAGTAACATTATCTATAATTTCACTATTTACTTATTTAGATATTCAAGCTGTCCATCCGAGTCATAATCACTAAATTATTTTTATCTTGAGCTACAGAACTTCAAATTAAGATATGCTAATTTTCCTTGAAACTAGACTCACATATCTTCTTACCATAAAATTTTCAGAATTTTTGGTTTAGCCAATAAGTATAGTTTATTCTTTAAAGTCACCCCTATTCTGCTGTCTACCAGTTCCGACCATTCTTCACTAAAAATTAATGATCTCCTTGTACGAGATTCGGATGATGTTAATGTTTGTTTCTATTGAAATTATACTCATTCAGGATTTCAATAATATAAATTTAAGTCCCTAATTATTTTTATAAAATTTTTTATGATTTTTCAAAGTCAGAACAGGGGAACTCTAAATCATTCTGACCTTGTCTCACAAAACCTATTATATCTCATGATTTACAATTCCATTGCTTACAAAATTTATTCTATAAGAAACTAGACTCAATAAGATTTAATTTATATATTTTATTCATCCTATAATTCGATTTCTACAATTTTTGGTGATTTTTCAAAGTTAGACTACTGCTGCTATCCAAAACTGTTTTAGTGCAAAGTGTTAATTTCCATTTTGCCCCAAATTTCACAGTTCATACAATTCAGTCCTTGATCAATTAATCTCTAAATTAAGCTAAATTTTTATAAATTAATACTTTACCTAGTCATTATAAGTTATTCCACAACTATTGGAATTTAGAATTTCCACATAAAAACCCTAACTTCAAATTCTTTTAAAAGTTAGGTCCCAAACATCCACTTTCTATTCAATTCTTTCAATAAAATCAGCATATAAACAATTTAAAGTTCTAATTCCATGCTAAATTATCATATACTTCCAGCATATATTCATAGCAACTTCCAACTTCATTTATAAAATCTAAAACTAATGAATTCAACAAGTGGACCTAGTTGTAAAAGTTACAAAAAACACAAAAATTTCAAGAAATAATCAAGAATTGAACTTACTTGCAGTAAAAATATGAAAAACCAGCTTAGATAAACCCTTATATGGTGTTTTTGCTGATGAGAATGCAGAAAAATAAAGAGAAATCTAGATAATTCCACTTTAGTCCTAGCTTTATTAAGTAAATTTTGCAATATTCCAATTTTGCCCTTAATTCTCCTTATTTTCTTTCTGATTTCATGCCCTTGCCGTCCAGCCCAAATAGACCTTAGGTCTATTTTCCTTTTAAGCCCTCTTTCTTTTATCATTTAGCTAGTTAATCACTTCTCATAACTTTGCATTTGTTACAACTTAGTCCTTTTTGTTCAATTAACTATCGGAACTATAAAATTTCTAGACGAAACTTTAATACTAACTTATTAACACTCCATAAATGTTTATAAAATATTTATGGCTAGATTAAAAATCTCTGAGGTCTCGATACCTCGTTTTTTATTCTAATTATTTTTTTTCCTAACTTCACATTTACCTTATACTCACTAAATTAATAATATTTTCTACTCACTTGTCGGATTTAGTGACCTCGAATCACCGTTCCGACACCACTGAAAATTCAGGCTATTACAATTAGTGTTATTCGAAATCATTGAACACATAGTGGTACTGTACAGGCAAGACATGTATGTGAACCTTTGTACTTTTTGATCTCCCACAATCCTGTCCTTTTCCTCAACGACGCCATGATTTTCCATGAACATGTGCCGTCTTGCACTGCACACTTCGCCTCGTACTTATCGAGCTTGGATTTAGCCACATTGTAGTTAACCCGTTCTCGATCGTCAGTATTGTTTCAATGCAAGAAGAAAAGTATTCTTGTTGGAAAGCGGTTACCAACTTCTAATTGGTCCGAATCCAACGAAGAATTTGTCTTGCCACGCGTCCGTGTGGTAGTTCAGAAACTCCAATGCATCATCTTGAGATAGATCGACATTATGCATGTGGGAAATTGGAGGCGAGTACGCATCGAATTGCGGATCTTCTTCTTCTTCGTTTGAACCGCCTCAACGCCTTCAGTACAATTGAACGGCTCGATTGAGAAAATAATCCAACCGCACCATCGGCCTCGCTCCCGAGGTGGATCCACATCGTATTCATCGTCCGACCCTCCATAACCTGCAACAAACGAGAGCCCTTCGCTGGTGGATGTCGTCGGGAGTAAATCATCCCTCCTTAAACATCTTTCGTAAAGATCCCAATCATATGTGATTGCCAACCACTAGAAGTTGATGACGTCCCCCAATACGTATTTCTATCATCGGACGTCGAAGGACGGATATGCATGTCTCATCCACCAATCGAGTGTCGTAGGGGTTACGTTTTCCATACTACCACCGCATACGGGCACTTCTGTGTTTTGCCTCCCACTTACAGAGTGTCGGCTTGGGGTCGTGTATTCTCCTCGAACGGCAGTAGATGTTGAGGTCGTAGAAAGATCACTTAGAGATGAAAATTCTACATATACCTCGATATAGGGTGACCCACTGGCAAGATGAATCTCCACCATTGCCTCAAAGCTCCGATGACCTTTGATGTCGAATGAGTCATATTTCACCGGATCAACCGAAGCGTAAAATCTATACTTACTAGATTGAACTTTCATTGGCGTTGTTCTGAATATTTTACGCCTAATTCTTTTGCGAAGTTCTACCAAATTGACGTTCGATTAAAACTCGATCATACTGTGTTCTCCGATAAGAAAACAACACCATTTTCTTGTCACGAACTTCACCATCGTAGTAAATAACAAAGATTAATACGTTCACTCATTTTCAATTTTTTTCTTTTGCCTCAATTTCCTTATGCAACTTTGAAAATGAAATTTGGTCGATGATAGCCTAATTTTGCGGAGATCATCAGAGTAAAAAAGCGTCCACGTGGGAGCTCTTTTCAAGACTCTCACGACAATGCACCTCACTGGAAGCATTTTTGGCCACTGTTTGTTCGAAATGTCTCCTCAAATTAATTTTCTTTGAGACTATCAGAATAAAAGAGCATCCACGTAGGAGCTCTTTTCAAGATTCCCGTGACAATGCACCTCTTTGAAGCGTTTTTGCCATTGTTTGTTCGAAACGTCTCCTCAAATTAATTTTGTTTGAGATCATCAGAGTAAAAAAGCGTCCACATGGGAGCTCTTTTCAAGACTTTCTTGACAGTGCACCACTTTGAAGCGTTTTTGGCCACTGTTTGTTCGAAACATCTCCTCAAATTAATTTTCTTGGAGACTATCAGAGCAAAAGAAGCGTTCACGGGAGCTCTTTTCAAGACTCACGACAGTGCACCTATTGGAAGCATTTTTGGCCATTGTTTGTTCGTAAACGTCTCCTCAAAATTATTTTGCGGAGACTCATCACAAAAATTCAATTAATTTTTATGCTAATATATTTTGCCCAAAACCCTATATATATTTTTCCCTAGCCCAAAAATTCAATTAATTTTTCATATTGTAATTGACGGAAGGAAGACAAAACGCGCCCACGTCAACAAGATTTTCTGGTTATTGACATCAAGCGTCCACAGGACGCGCTTTGTTACCTCAAAAAGCACGCCCACGTAAGCGCTTTCATCGAGGTGGCACAAAACGCGTCCTCAAGGGCGCACTTTGTTGTTGTTTTCCCCCAAAACGCGCTGATGTGGGCGCGTTTTGAGGGGAAACGGCCCTTTTCCGTAAATATTCTTTAAACTGACCTATTTCCGTAAATAATTTAATTTTTTAATATATATGAGATATTTACCCTACCAAAACGTGGAAAACATAAATTTTCAACAAAAATCACTTCACATTGATTTGGGGTCCAAAGAAGGCAATCGTGCTGGCAGGCAGTAAGAGAATCTATGGAATTCACCTGCAAGAAAGACGTGTCATTTAAAACGCCTTAAAAGACAGACATCAAATTTTACTTACTAAACTCACCAATGGCTCAAAAACTTGGAACACCCACGCAGCTATGAACCATTCATTCATCAAATCCACGCGCTACCTTCATTTAAACACCTCAAACTAATGCCAATGAGGGAAGTAAATGGTCTTAAATTGCTTGTTTATCTGCAAGCTACAGTTGTACCATTTCTTTGGAAATTAAATGTGCATTTGTTTGCTTCACTGCTACTCACTTCTAGGGCTCAGGCTTAGCTGTTTTCCCTTTCAAATTGTAACCAAACATCTTTTGGCGTTATTGATTGTCAATAATGGTCGAGGATTTCCAGGAGAGGACCCACCTCCCCATACCATACACTGTTACGTCAGCTCCTTTGTTGGTTTTGACACTTCCTTCAGTTATTGGAATTATTGAACACACACTCGCCAACTCTGGGTAGCTCTAGAATCGTCAAGCATCTGTCACCCCTTGGGATTTTGGGGAGGGGCGTGGTCCTCACTATGTAGGAAGCCCCATGTGCCTCGTATGGAAGTGAACTAAAGATGGGAAGCGGCAGAAATATGCCAAAATGAAGCTAAGGTTTATTTTCAATTTCAATCCAAACAGAAATTAAATAACAAAATGGTAACTAAAGTACTACATTTTTAGTTAAAAAGTCAGAACTAAACTATATTCCTTACCTAATTAAACTATACTTTATCATTTAAGAAAATATAAGAACTTGTTGAAAATTTTAACCAAACCCAATTTTTAGAGACAAAACTTAAATTTCGGTCAGTTTCTTTTCTTTTTATCCCTCAATTATGATTTATATTTCACCCTGTTTCAAAACTTATCTTATTATTTTCTTAAAAGAATATTTTTTTATTCATTGTTTTTATATACTTTGAATGCATGATGAACTTCTATAAGGGAAAAATTAGATAAAGACTGAAATCCGGTACAGGGAGAAACTGAGTAGAAAATAATGATTGTAAAGACAAATTATTTAACATCTAAAAAAATCATTAAAAAAAAACATGGGGAGAGTGTAAAAAGATTGTAATATTTTACGGAATAAGATTTCATACACTGTCAATAAAATTTTTAGATTGTACAAGGTCATAAGGCTGACAAATATCCTATAGGATATAGTAAAATATTAAAATAAATATGGCCATTTTAAAAAATTGCTTACAGAATAAAAAAATTACACTGCTCAATGTTCCAAATATTAACCCATGTTTTAGATTTCATAAGTAGGTTGAGGGTATTAAATGTGTCCTCTAAGATATATTTAAAAAGTTAAAAAGGAAAAGAAGCTCATCAATATAAAAGTTTTGTTCCAAAACCTGGGTTGATATTAGTTTTTCATCATGTTCTTAAATTTTTTGCATCCGAGTAAGAACAAAATAGATGAATATGTTTAAGAAAAAAAAACTTAAGGAAATAATATATAACTTTTTTTGAATTACTTAAATTAAAAGTTGCCACATGTCACAAAATAATTAGCTAAGAGTTTTCTAACAGTTGGGGTAATTTAGGTAACAAAGTATAGTTTAACTACACTTGAACAATCGATTATAGTTTAAGTATAACCTGTGATAAAAAAATTTATTTTGAATATCAACTTGAAAAAATGGGTATAGTTTAGAAACTAGTTTATGATTTAAGCATTCATAATATTACCATTAGAGAGGTTTGAGTTGTGAAAATGGACTCATATAGTTAACTAACTTGTTTTTCAAGGAAATTCCAACAACAAATGCGAAAGATTTGGATTACACATCTCAACTATAAAAAATAAAGCAAACTAGCAGATTGGAAGAGGGGCACCATTCCATTCCTTGAGACATTCCAGCATTGGATCAATGATCTTCCCTTGGCACATAGCTGTGAAAACCTTGTCAAACTCCTCACCAGGTGACATAACGTTTTCTCCAGTTAGCAGCCCAGTTCCAAGCTCTTCCCTCACAAATTTGTACAGCGGGAAGGATCTACATTCCTTGATCTTGTTAGGGATTGCAGCATTTCCATTCTCAACTGATGCCCTTGCACTCTCCACCTCCTTTGGCAAAACAGCCTTTAATTCTTCTTCAAAAGCTGCTATCTTTTGGAAGATTGAAGTGCTTGCATTCTTCTCATTTTCACCATTTGTCAATGCGTGCTCAACAAGTACTTGCCTCAGCTTTTGCATCAACGGGTAGGTAGCACTGCAGGGATCGTCGATGTAAGCGAAAACATATTCCCTGTCCACAGCTTTTAGTAGATCCTTCTCACAGAACCTTGAAGGGTGAAGCTCACCATTGGCACCAGTAGTGAGGACTTTCTTAGCTATCTGGCTCACTGTGTTCTTCACTGTGCTCCTCAAATTCTCTTCCAAATGCCTCAAATCAATAGCTTGACAAAGTGCCACCAAGTATGCAGAGGACATAAGCTTTAAAATATCAACCGCCTCAGCAGTTTTCCTTGAAGAGATTAGTCCCAAGGAGTTAACATCTTGGTTGTGCTGCTCAGCACTTTGAACGTGGCTAGTGACCGGATTAGCAAGGTATTGGAGCTCAGAACAATAGGAAGCCATTGCTATTTCAGCACCTTTGAAACCATAATCCAGACTTGGGTTCCTACCACCAGAGAGGTTTGATGGGAGACCATTGTTGTAGAAATCATTAACAAGTTCAGAGAATTGGGCAAACATTAGTTTCCCAATAGCCGCAATAGCCAAACGAGCATTATCCATCGACACTCCAATCGGGGTACCCTGGAAGTTGCCACCATGTAGCGCCTTGTTCCTTGAAACATCGATCAAAGGGTTATCATTCACAGAGTTGATCTCTCTTTCAATTGATTTGGTTGAGAATCTAATCACTTCAATCTGTGGACCAAGCCACTGTGGAGAAGTCCTCAGAGCATACCGATCTTGTTTCGGTTTCTGCAGGGGATCCATTTCATGCAACTTCTTTGCTGCTTTAACATAAGAACTCCCCTCAAGTATGTGTTCCATTATAGCTGCTGCCTCAATTTGTCCTGGATGATGCTTCAATTTATGCGTCAAATGGTCAGTGAACTCAGGTTTACCATTCATGACTTCAGCGAAAATTGCTGATAAAACCTCTGACAGAACAGCCAGAATATTAGCTTCAAAAAGAACCATGGATGCCATGCCTGAACCAACTGCAGTGCCATTGACTAAAGCAAGGCCTTCTTTAGGTTGCAACACAAAGAACCCGGATTCGATACCGGCTACACGGAATGCTTCCTCTGCATCAAGGGGTTCAGCGTTCGGTCCTACGGCCTTGGAATTCGGCCTTCCTGTGAGCAATCCAGCTATGTAGGAAAGAGGAACAAGATCCCCAGAGGCAGAAATTGTGCCACGAAGTGGCAAACATGGAGTTATGTTGCTGTTGATAAGCTTTGTAATTGCCTCCAAAATCTCAAATCTAATGCCAGAGTAACCCTGGAGAAGGGTGTTGATCCTAACAAGCATAGCTGCTCTGGTTGCCGTGTGAGGAAGTGTGTGGCATGACTCAGTTCCATGGCCAAAGATCCCAGCATTCAAGAACCTGTAGGAACAACAAACAGATGTAATTATACTTGCTGTTCATCATATTTTATCCAACTCCCTGTTTACCAGGTAATAATTTGCCATAAATTTTCCCTGACCTTTCTATTAATAGCCTTATCAACCTTGGTAAGCTAACATGTATTCATGCTTTTTCCAAAAGTAGTAGGGCCACTAAACTACTCATTATAATTGATAAAATAGTGGTAACTCGGTTATAACTCATCCATCCCACCAGACCCATTGAACTTAACTGCCGTCCAGTTTGGACTATTTCCACAAAAGTGATATTCCGTCCAGTTTTATGATAATTGCTAAGTTTGTAGTATAAAAAAAAAAAAAAAACTCACCTAATGAGCTCTTTTTGAAGGGCTGCTCCTTGCTTGGTTCTTCGATGAGAAGTAGCACCAAAACCAGTGGTAACACCATAGCTGTCAGTGCCTTTGTTCATGCCATCAAGGACCCAATCAGCACTGGCCTTGACGCCAGCCCTAGCATCCTCGGAGAGCTCAACCTTGACACCCAAGTCACGTGCAGCAATGGCTGCAACTTGAGAAATTGTCAAGGTCTCCCCACCAAGCTTCACCAATGGGTTCCTGTATTCAGCGACCATGCGTTTCACTTCATCCAAATGACTCCCCTTGAGTGACTCAGCTGCAACACCCCAATTCAAAGGATCAACGGCTCCACCGGCACCCTTTGAAGCAGTGCAAAAGCTCTCCAAGGACCCCTTGTGGTGACCATTTTGAGTGATCGTCTCCATGTTAAAAGAAATGATGGAAAAGAGAGAATGAGCGAGACAAGTGTTTATTCTTTGTTTGTGAATGTTTTGATTCGAACTTAGGAGAGGAAATAAGAAGGAATAATAATAGCTCAAGGTAGTTGATATCCTTCCTGAGGAGAAAAGGGAAAAGAAATGTGGTTTAAATAGAGGAGAGAAAGGGAGGGAAAGTGGAAGGAAAGAGACATTGAATTGGTAGGTAAGCATAAGTGGGTGGCAATGGTAGAAAGAAGAAAAAATGAGGCATATTTGGGTTTGTTGAGATTTATCAATGGCCGTCGATTAAGAAATGATCAAAGGGTTATGGATTAAATTTGACTGATGAAAGTGATGGTGGCTAAAGCTTTGAGGAGAGGATGTGGTTGGTAAGAAGTGAATGAGAAAATGCTTAAATGCATGCTTTCAGACCTTATAGTCTCCCACCAATCCCACCCAAATTGCCACCCTTTTCCGTGATTTACTTATACAGCCATATAAGGTTAGTTATGCTAACATCGTTAAACAATTTTAATTTTGTCTTTTTAACTTATATTAATCATTTATTTATATAATATATAAAACCAACTCTAGGAATTAATAGGGTAATATGTCTATGTCCTCTGCTCTATTTTATGTTTAATATTATATCTTTCTTAAAGTAAAAAAAAAATGAAAATGTAAAATTAATTATCTAAAAGCATTGGATTATAAATTATAAATTGGTTTAAATTATTATTTACTATTTTATTTTTATTTTTATATTATACTATGTGATGTGTTGAAAATTTTAATAAATTTTATTTGTAATTTATTTTAAATTTAATACCAATCTTTTAAGAAACTTGTATTAAAATTAATCATGAGTATTTCAAAACGGAATTAAAAGAAGTGACTTTAATTCTTTTTATTTTTCTCGCTCTTGAGTAAATAAAGGTGAAATTAGGTAAAAGTATTATAAGAAACATTCAACGCCTGTTGATTGAATCTTAGTTTTATTGGTATCGACATTGTTGCTAGTGCATGAGGATGTAGGTTCGAGTACGTTAAAGTGCATTATCCTCTTATTTAAGGGTTGAGAATGAGTTATGAGTAGTTCTAAGATTAGTATCAAAAAGACCAGATATGATAAGAACATATAATGAAAGTAATGTTTAAAAATAAATGTTCACCTTCTTTATTATATGATGTTATTATAACTTTTATTAATGTAATATATTCAAAATATTTTGATATTATTTTTGAATAATTTTTAAACATATTATAATTTCATGCATGGCATAGGAAAAAATTATTTTTTAAAAATCAACTATAAATTTTCATATAGACTAAAAATAATTTTTTCATTAAAATTATTTAATGAAGGATAATAAAAGTTTAACAATGTAACTTGATGAATTTATGACTTACAACAAGAAAATTGGTCCTAAATCAAATGATGTAAATTACTTAGGTGATTTTTTTTTAATTTTCGGATATCTAATTTTTTATATGAAAAATTGGTGCATTGAGTCAAAGTCAAGAGAGATTGAAGATTGAACAAAATCCAAAAAGATGCCACAATGAAGAGAATCCAAAAGATTTAATGCTCTATTGGGCATTCAAAGGCAGAAATGCTTGTTGATTCTTTTTTGGAATTGCAACGCTCCTTCCTTTCTACTTACTTCCTCCTCTAAAGTCTATGCCTTAACTAACATTATATATTTTCGTGGATATTTCTTTGTAATATGCCCCTTTTAGTTCAATCTAATTCATGATAAGTTTTGGACGACTTTTTAAAATATTTTTTTATTTTAATTATGAAATTTATCACAAATATACAATATTTTAAAATAAAATATTAATAATAAAAAAAAGCTTAGAAGACAACAAATTGAAACTGGAGTAAATAAATTTTTTTTGGTATTAGTCCGTACCCACTGACTGCGCCCATATAATACAAATATTCATACATCTTAGACGCCCAAATTTAACGACCCGGTGGACCATTCCCTTAGTCAAATATATACAGTCTTCAACAGAAAGGCTATTACTTATTTTAAAAAAACCTATTTATCCTCTAATTTTTCTTTTCCTTTTTTAGAAAATTACTTAAGTCATCCCGCGGAAATTTATGCATTTTTATGCCTAGATTTTCGAATCCTCTCTTATGCTGTTGTCATAAGTGTTCGCTTAATTTATTAGTTTTAATTTAGATTATATTAACTTTAATTTGTTTGTGATGTAATTGTTTGGTTTTATAAGCTGTTTATTTATAATAATTAGATACTTATAATTACTCGGAATTATATTTATATTTATAATAATTCTAAGAAAAATCAAAATGAAACCAACTACCACTATTTCTAGCCTTTTCTATTTTTTTTTAATTATGGATTCTACTTTGTCTTAGTAAGTGGAAATCCTACTAACTTTAACGCATTAACAAAATTGCAAAAAAAAAAAAAACGAATTAGAAGTCATAATCAGCTTGTTATTTACTTTTAAAAAATTGATCAGAAAATAAATTAAGATAAATTAAATATTCAACATTTATAAAATAAGGAATTGCCACTCATTGTATGAAAGAAAAAGAAAGAGCTTAATCATATATGTAAATTTGAAATTTTCATTATGAACTTCAAAAACAAGGGCCGGGGTTGGTGGTATAATTTTCCCAACAAATTAAAGTGTCTTCCTTTTGAATTTGTTCATAAAATAAATTTGTTTTATTTTTCAAACTTCACCGACATTCATTGCCCAACACCCCCCAAAAAAAATCACCAACCTTTCTTCATTGTATATCTAAAGAGAAATAAAAATTTAAAAATTTATATGGTACAATTAAAAATATAAATACATATCTCGAGTTAATAGAATTGAACTATTATAATTATTAAAACACAAATAAATTTAAGAATCAAAAAATTCAAATAACTAACTAATTAGACTAAAACCTACCCATATAATATATTTCCAACTTAAATATTTAAGACTAGGACCTCCACTTTTGCAACATAAAATTTTTAAATTAATTAAGGAGATTTATGGTTGTAAATAATTATATATATTTGTGGTGGGTTGAAATAAAGCAAGAAGAAAAGTGTTGGAAACTAAAAATCTTTAAAAAAAAAACAGTACGCCATATTCGTGATTCATTGCTTTTCACATGCATGCTCTGCTTCATTTGGATAATAGATCCAAACAATATAATTTATGTCTTGGGTCCCTTTTATAAATATGAAAATTTAAATACGAAATATTACTAGATTGTTTGATAAATATAATTTTTATTTTAAATTTTGTTTTTGTTTTTAAAACATTTTATATCATATTAAACAAAGTAAAAATTAAAGACTTGTAATATAAATACAACATATTTTAACTAAATATATTATAAATCTAAAAATTAAATATTGTATATCATAACTGTAAAAGTTTATTGAATAAAGGAAGAGACAGGAGAATTAGGATTTAAGATTCATTCCATTATGTTTTCTTCCATTAGTATATAATACAATAATCACCGCCATTTAAATGTGTAACATTCAAATGATAGGACACTCACTATACGGTGAAAAGAAAAAAATTATGTAAAATATATAATTTAAATACATAACAATTTTTAAATAAATATTATTTTTAAAAACTAGCTTTTATTTTTAAAAATAGTTTTAAAGACATCTTTTGTTGTTGAAGTAGTTAATGTTATTTTAAATATTTTGATATAAGCTAAAAGTCACTTCATATTAACTACTACACTATAGAAAATAAAATGGTTTTTATGTCTTTATTTTAGTGTTATTTTTACTCTCTTTTTATTATAAAAGTTCTGGTAATGAATTTTTTTCTACAGAATTATTTTATGATCTTAATTGTCAAAGTAATTACTAAAATATAGAATTTTGTTTTGGGCGTTGGGAGCAGAGGAGGGGTTGGTGAGATTTTTATTGGCATATTTGTGAATGGTGTCATGGTTTAATCATCGAAGTTGTCAAGACGTGCATGAGTGTCTTAGATTTTCATCTATTTCCGTATTTAAACCAAAACAGAAAATTGTGACATCTGAATGCCTAAACTATTTCAAAAAATTATGATTTGGAGTTTGAATTTTAAGTGAAATTGATTGTCATTTCTCCAAACTTTTTTTGAGATTTAATTTTATTATGATTTTCGTGAGACGAATAATACTAATTGAGTTTCATTTTCTTTATTTTAGTATATAAATATTAAAACACTGTGTTAACCTTGAAGGACGACATTTATTACATGATTATATTGATTAGGACAAATATACGTTTAAGATAATAAATTTATCATAACGCAATAAATTTTAATTTCTTAATTCGTTATTTATTTTTGAGTCAGTGTTAATAGATTTGTTGTGCAACCATGTGATTGGAAATTAAATTTTAGAATTTATAAATTTTAGGTATGTAAAATAATAGAGAATGCAGAGAGGAATGCTTAGGTTTTTTTATTTTATAAAAATTAAGAAATTAGATGAGTTATTTATAAGTTTTTAAAGAAAATATCGATATTCAGATTAATTTAAAATTTTTATTTTGTCTTCAAATAATCGATTATATAAATTACAATCTATGTTTTAAAATTGTTTACACAATTCACCATCTACAAATATCAAGTTTCAATATTTAAACATTATCAGAATAATTATATCGTCATAGTTTAAAATTTTAAATGTTTTACATTGAACTCAACACCGTTTAGTGGCTCAACATAAAACACTTGACTATCCTTTCAAAAAGTTATTATGAGAAATAAGTTTTCCCTAAACATAAATACTTAACTACAAAAATCATGTTTTATCATGTAATAAGCAAAAGTTTTGGATTTCACAAATAACGTTTAAAAGATGCTAATTTTATATGTTCCTTCTTATAATCTCTTTTCGATTTTTATATTAACAATAACATCAATGTCAATTAATCCGTTAGTATTATATTTATAAAATTAATTTGTATATAGTTTAATTTTATAGATAAATATTTTGATAAAGTTTATAATTATAATGATAAGAAATATTCAAAACTTAGGTTACAAAAGTGTATTTTAATATTTCCTTAAATTTATCTCTTAATTTATCTATTTAGATTATATAATATATATTAGAATTTCTTAATATAATATAATATATTATTATTAATTATTATTTTAAGTTTATCTAAATTTTTCTCATAAAAAATATATTTTAATTGTATCTCTTAATTTGAAATTATAGTGATATCTTATATAAATTCATTTCAATTTCTAAATTAGAATTTGTATATTAGTTTTAATAAGGAAAATTAAAAAAGATATAATGTAAATTTGTGTAACAAAAAAGAGTTTGATTGGAGACCTGACATCCCACCTACCCTACCAGGCGGACCCTTAGCCTTGGAGCATAGTGCACACCCATTCATCAGTCTCCAAAGGCTGAGGACCAAGGGTCCCATACCTGAATCAATAATGTGAACCTCTTATCCACATCCATTCTGCCTTTAATCTGTGTTTTCACATTTCCCTCTTATCCCAATTACACCTCAACTCAATTGCAAGCATTGAGATCTTGGGATTTTTTCAATAAACACGTCATTTGTTCTATTTTTAAACGATAGCAGAAAATGAAAAATTAACCCTTTTTTCTTTAAAACATAGTCACAATTATTTCAAAACATTACAAATTAACATTTTTAACAGTAAATTTTATCTTTGTTTACACTTTTACTTTTTAAATAAATTCTCACTTTTATATTAAAAATAATTTATTAATAAATATATAATACAGGGACCAATCATATAATTTTATCTAATGAGCAAATTAATAAAAATTACAAATAATACATATTGTCCTTTTTAAAGTAGGAAGATGTATACTGAATTTTAGCTATGTTGCTATTGTTGTTGCAACAATTTAAAAGATATGAGTTCAAATGCATTTAAATATAAAATATCTTTTAATTTAAAATTTTGGAATTATAACCTAATTTAAGATTGTATAAAATAAATATTCTTAAACTTAATTAAATTTGTCCACGAGACAAGTCAAGTTGAGTAGCAACCAAGTTCCAAAAACAAAAAATTTCAAATCTTAAATATTTTTAGCCGGTCATACTCAATTCATCGACATGTTTTCTTCATAAAATATTAAAATATAATTCATATTAATTTTTACATATTTTACAATTAAATTTATATTCATCGGACCACATAAGTTACACACTGCATAAACAGATTTACACTCAATCGAACCAATATTAAATGCGTCATGTTTTATAATAATAATCATGTAGACTATGTAGTTAGCACATTTATTATTGGATGAAAAATAAATAAAAAATAGATGAAATTTTTAAATAATATAATAAAATAAAATTACATAATTAACAATTAATTTACTTTTAAAAGAATAATGTTTATTGCGATTCAATAGGCGGGTATGGTTGCCAATGTAAAAGGATGTGAGTTCGATTGTGCTGAAGCACATTATCCTCTTATTTATGGGTTGGAAAAAATTATGAGTAGTTTTAGACATTATGTAAAAAAAAAAAAGAAATTGTTCAAAAAAATAATGTTTATTAATATAGGAATAAAAGATGCAAATGATTTTATTTAAAAAAAACAACAGATAAATAATGCAAAGGAGGATGAGAAAAATAGAGGAGTTTTTGTTTTTATTTTAAATCAAATTACTTACGTACCCATACTAATATTGTCGAAACTATTTTTTTGGAAAACGGGCTGACTTTAAAAAGAAAAACGGAGTCGCCACCAATCTTTTTTTAAGTGTGATTGGGTCACTTTAGAAAACATTTTAGTCTACGGATTTTAAGAAAACGGGCTCGGGAGCCGGTTACGCACGAGGAAGGATTAGCACCCTCGCAATACCCAAAATTGGTGATTAATGTCCTTAATATCGAAAATTAGAAAATATTTTAAAATATGAATCTTTAAAAATATTTGGATAACTCGCATTAGATATCGAAACTCTCTTGTTCTGAAAAGATGAAATACCACATCCAGCACGATAGGACACGATGTTTCAAACCCTCAATACCAAGATCGTTCCATGATTTCCAAAATCCATGCATCCGATTTAAAAAAAGTGTATTCCGCTATTTGGTCAAACTAAAAAATCAAAACCCAGCACGATTGGAAACGATCCCTCGAATTTTCAAACATGAAATATTGCCTTATTTAGGAAAACACGATAAAGAATCTTTGAAGGATATTTAGTTGTTTGGACGAATAGAAAATCGAAACCTAGCACGATTGGGCACGAATCTCTCGAACTTCTAAACACGAAACATTGCCTTATTTTCAAAAACATGATCAAAATGTTTAAAGAATATTTAGTGATCAGATTTAACGAAAAATCAAGCCCAAAGACGATTGGGCACAATTTCTAACTTCCAAACACGAAATATTACATTTGTGAAATCCTTTTTATGAATTTTAAAAAAAAGCAAAAATAAAAATATCAATAAGAAAATAATAGTAATAATATTAGAATTAAAAGTGGTAATAATAAAAATAATAGTAATAGTAAAAATAAATGTAATTATAATACGTATAATTGTAGTAATAATATATATGTAATAATAGTGATAAAAATAATAGTAATGAAAAATAGGAATAATAAATAGTAATATAAGAAGACGATTTTATAATAATAATACATGTAAAATAGTGGCAATAATAAAATGATGCTAATAATGCTAACGAACCTAATAATAGTAATAAAGTAAAAGGGGAAAAACATATTAAAAACAATAATGGTAATGGCCACATTAAAACAGTAAGTACAAGAATATATATTTAGAGATAACTGATTTGAAAGTAAAGCAGAATAGGAATTAAATTGAATTTAAAAACAAGCATCTGGGGCAAAATCAAAAATAAAATTAAAAAGATGGACCAATTAGAACTTGCGAGTAACAAGGAGGGGCTAAAAGGAAAAATATCCCCACCCTCCAAAGCGACGGTCATGCACCGCAAAGACACAACGCCAAAACTAAAAAAAGCTTTTTTTTTCCGACGATTTCAAAATGGGTACGTTTCTACCTCTTTTTCCGTATTTAAAACAAAAAAAAAAGGAATGAGATGTGATTAAAACAATGGCGCAAACGGGGGGACCGAAGTCGAAATTTTCCTATTAAAGGTGAGAATGCACAAATCCACCTGCATAAGTAAGTGGTCACGTGGGGGCCTTCACCCTTTTAATTTCCAAAACAAAAAAAAAAAAACTATTTTCTTTCATTCTCCTCTGTTTCAAAACAAAATAGAACCCCCTTTTCAAATCTATTAGGGTTTCAGCCCCTTTTCTAAAAACAAAAGGTTCCTTTCTCTTCCACTCTCCCCTTTCAGTCCTATCCGACTAGGGGTTCCGGCGAACATTACCACCGACGGCGTCGATCGCAAAATAGGTAAAAGTCTCCCTTTTTTTTATCGTATTTTATACATATCATATAGTTAAAATAAAAAATAAAAAACCCAAGCAAAATAACGAAATAGTTGTTTGACAATGAAGAAAAGAGAAAAAGAATATAATAACAAAAGAAAACCTTTTCTTTGGTATTAATCTCTGTTTCTGTCAAAAAAATATGTTCTACTGCCTCTATATTCTTTTTGTGTAAATCGTGTGAAAGAAAAAAGTAGTAGTCCCCCATTTACATTTGATTTTTCCTTTTTATAGCCTATAAAACTCCCCTAAAAATAGAATACAATCAAACCCAGAATCCCCACTACAATCCTACTATTTTAATGCTTCCTGTTTTGTAGGTGTACCACCAGAGGCGTGAAGGAGCACGTTGCGGATATGAGACGTGCTGCGTTGGGATGTGGCTGATGGCACTATTCTGTTAGGGTTTTTGCGATTTCTGTTCCCCCCCCCTTTTTTAGGTTTTGGACTAAGAATTTGGGCTAAGGTTTATTATTGGGTCTGGACTATTTTTTTAATTATTTTTTGGTTTATTCTGATTTTTGATATGGGTTCGGGCATAAATTGGGCTCCACAAATATATTATTTATTTATTTATTTATTTCATTAATTAAGTTAAGTCCGATTAATTCATAACACTAATTTAATTAAGAGTTATTGATAATATATTTAAGTAAATATGCTAGTTAAAGATTTTAAAAGTATATATATATATATAAGATTTATGAATAACCCAAGTGTAGAAGGCCCAAATTGCCCGGGCCCAATTACAAAAAAATTAAAATTTATTACAAGCCCAATTACAAAATAAAACAAAGAAGCCCAAAACTAAAATAAAAAACAGCCCAAATGGCCCAAACTCAAACCATTCTCACCAAAAAGAAGGACAAAAAAACCCTAGCCGAGCCTCGCCGCCTCGACTCGACTCGACCACACCGCCTCTCAAGGGCTCCGTCCATCGCCGCCTCGCCACCACCAGAAACACGAATAAAGACAAAGAAAGAGAAGAATTTGTCTTCTTATTTCGATTTCGGCTATAAAGCCACAAAAAATATTGTAAACAGGGAGGCTTTTCGTAGAGAGAAAAAAACAGAGAGAAATATAGCAAAAAGGGGGATTTTCTTTCGAAAAAACAACAGAGATCACGAATACAAGAATTAAAAAAGAAAAGGTTGTTTTTTTACATTTCCGTTTCCATTTTAAGAAACTGTTATTTCTATTTCCCTTTTATCTGTTTATTTTTCCCTTTTTTTTCACAAATAATAATAATATTAAAAGGGAAGGCGAAACTAACCTGAACCCCGGGGCGCGTCGTCGGAGTCTTCTCTCCGTCGTCGAAGCCGAGATCGGGAGAAAATGGGGGGGTCTTCTTCTGGGTTTTCAAAACAAAAAAATATAGATCAGTAAACGTAAAAAAAAAAAAGACACGACCTTTTGAATTTTTGGCCACCGTGTACGGTGGCCGACGACGTCGGAACGGCGGCCGACTCGCTGGAATCTCCACCGGTTGACCCCTCCCTACAGAGAAAAGGGAGAAATGAAAACCCTTTTTTTTCTGAAAGCTGCAAAAATGAGAAAAAAAGGCAAAAAATTTGAATTTATAAAGGTTTCAAAACGACGTCGTTTAGGGCCTGATACAGTGGCCCCAAAACGACGCTGTTTTCATCATGACCACAGCGACCGACCCGCTCCGGGAGGATCCGCGTGTTTTGTTTTTTGGGTATAATTGCTAAATGGCCCTCCGCATTTTTAGTTTTTTTTCAGATCAAATTTTCATTATTTATGCATTGACTCTGAAATTTTGCGCGGCTTCGCGATTCGGTCCACCCTCGAAACGCTGCGCTTAATTTACTGGAAAATTATCCATCCAGTCCCTACCTTTTCGTGCGCTTCGCAATTCAGTCCCTTATCATTTGTTTATTTGTAATTCGACCCCAAACTTTCGTTTTCTATGCAGTTTGGTCCCCTTCTTAATTATTTTGCAATTTTTACTGTTATTTTTATTTTTCTTTTTATTAATATTAATTATTATTATCTTGATTATTTATTACTATTATTCTATTATTATTATTACTATAATATCACATATTACTACACTATTATTATTATTATTATTATTATTATTATTATTATTATTATTATTTTATTCCTCTATTATCAATTATTATTATTATTTATTATCACTATTCTGTATTACTAGTATCATTATTATTATTTTATTACTCTTATTTATTTTATTATTGTTCATTTATTAATACGTTATTATCTTTCATTGTTTAATCTCCACCATTTATGAATCTGCTTTTATATTATTTTATTCATTATTTATTTATTTGTTATTTTATTTATTTATTTGTCATTTCATTTACTTACTATTTATTCGCTTATTGCTCTTTACCTTTTTAATACTTTAAAGCACTTTAATTATTTATCGTATTTTTAATTTTTATTTATTTATTGTTATTATTATTATTATCATCCTATTTGTTTCTATGATTTTATTATTGTTATTCTTATTTCATTATTTACTTGCTCATTCGCTTATAAGAATTAGATTTATTCATATATTCGCTTAATTTGTTAGTATCATTACTTTGTCTAATATTAATCAATCAAAATTTCAAAATAAAGATAATGTTCTAGTATTTGAAAATTCGGAAGATCGAGCCCTAACTCACTGGGTTCCGCTTTCTTCTCGTTAAAGTTTAACAACGGATATCCTTTTCGAATCACAATTTAAGTTTTAAAACAAAATACATAATCCCGAAAATTTGAAATGTCGTGCCCTAACTTACTGGACTCGACACTTAGATACTTCGGGATAAGTTTTTTTTTCCTAAAATAGAGGCAATCTTCCATATTTGAAATCTCGGGAAATCGAGCCCTAACTTACTGGGTTCCAATTTCTCATTTGATGAATAACGGAAGATCCTCTTCAAATAAAAACCAAGTTTCAAAAGGCGAGCTTAGTTTCTGGAGTTTAAAGTATTGTGCCCTAACTTACTGGACGTGATGCTTTACCTCTTCAAAAATAAGAAAGCCTTAACGTCCCTCCCAATTTTAAAAATCAAAAGCATTGTATTTTCGAATCCTTTAAGTTTTCAACAAATAGGACATCAATCACCGGTTTGGTACCAATTTTGGGCGTGTCGAGGTGCTAATCCTTCCTCGCACGTAATCGACCTCCGAACCCGTTTTCTCAAAGTTCGTGGACCAAAAAGCACAGTTTTAGTAAATTAAATGTTTTATTAAAACGAAGGTGATCCGATCACACCAAATAAAGATCGGTGGCGACTCCTTTCCTTTTCTTTTTCAAAAACCGAGTCGATCGCGTCATTTACCGTTTCACCCAAAAAATGGTTACGACAGCTTGGCGACTCCACTGGGGACGCGAGGGTCAAGCCATAGATTGATTGATTTTTGTCCTTTTAATTAAAATGGTTTTGAAAAATCATGCTTCTTTTAACGCATTTTCAATATTAGCCTTGTAAATACTTTGGCATTGCATTGCATGACCGTTGTGGTCACACCTTTAAGTGGGAGCGGAAGTTATGCCTTCGTGAGGTTTTCACCTCCGCATGGGCTAGTGGATCGCTTTGAATACATCCGCATTCTATGTCTCCGTGAAGTTTTCATTTCGCATGGCCATAGGAAATGTATTCCTCGAACCGAACTCGGTCCGCATGAGCCTATAATGGGTGAGGATCGAGGAATCATTGGTTCGGGAACCTCGAACTTTAGAACTAAGTCGCATATAGCAAACCCTAGGAGCCCACCTTAGGTAGAGCTATGGCAAACCTTAGTGGTCACCCAAATAGGCGTTAGTTTATTTTACTTGCTTTACATTTCATGGTACTAACTTTTGTGTTTCTTTCTTTTGTGCATATCATTTCATATTTTAAAGAGACATTGATTCACTGGCCTGCATTTCGAGTTGGGAAGTTGGTTATGGAAAGCGAATTCCTTGATAAAGTAGAAGACAATGCGTCGTCGTCGCATATGGTCGAGCAATGCCAAATAGAAAAGGAGATAGCTTAGTCGAAGGGTATGTGTCGAACTACGGAACTTTACCAATATCGATTGTCACGCAGAACGAGCTCCGGAGTTGAAAGAAATTTGGACTCGATGGGATGATGAAGCGAAGCATTGTTCTATGGTACTTACTACGACCGCCTTACCGCTGAGGTCAAAATAGACAAGCACCTGTTCCGAGCAATGACCTAGTTTTGGAATGCCGCTTATAGCTGTTTCTCCTTCGAAAAAGTGGATCTGGTTCCCACAGTAGAAGAGTATACGACCTTGCTACGCTGCCCAAGAATTCAAGTTGACAAAGCTTATTCCAAGGCGGTTAATGGCCCAACCTTCGCAAAGAAGTTAATGAATATCACCGGAATGAGTGAACAGTGGGTCTCAGCTAGGATGCAGAAGAAGGGCGAGGGTAAATGCATACCCTGGATATGTTTGAGAGACCTGATTCTGGCGCATCCCGATACGAAGAAAAAGATAGACATCTTGGCCTTGTGTATTTATGGCCTGGTAATCTTTCCCAAAGCATTAAGGCACATTGATGAAGCGGTTATCGATCTATTCAGCCGGTTGGATAAAGGGGTCACACCCGTTCCTGCCATCTTAGCCGAAACATTCAGATCCTTGACCGCATATCGGAGAAGAGGTGAAGGCAGGTTTATTGGGTGTGCGCAGCTGTTATTGGCTTGGTTCCATAGTCACTTTTGGAAAATAGAGAAAGTGTCTTGCCGGTTCATGTCAGAAAAGTACTCCCCGCTAGAAGAGATAGCAACTACGCCTAGAAGAGAGGATATGTCCGAAGAAAATTGGATCGCGCTCTTTCAAAACCTTCAAGAGGACGACATTGAGTGGAAGGCTCCCTGGATGATTCCCGATAGGATCCTTTATCGTTGCGGAAGCTTTGACTGGGTTCCCCTATTGGGAATTTGGGGTGCCACTGCCTACGCCCCTTTGCTGGCCCTAAGACAGTATGGTTCAAGGCAGTTTGTACCAACGACATACGGGTTAGCTCAATGCGAGTTTTCATATGAAGGGGGAAGCTATAAGAAAAGGGTTAAAGAGATTTCTAATACCGAATCGATTCACGTAATGAGAAGATTGTCTACAGGCCCGAGGACGACCACAGAATACATTGAATGGAGGGCTAGGAGGGTCAATGATAACATTCCTGAGCCAAACTCAGAAGGCGCCCGATCAAGAGAAGAATGCATGCGAGTGGTCCCATCAGAATTAGAGATTGTGAAGCAAGATTTTGAACGGATGAGCTCGGAACTCGAAAAAAGAATAGAAAGGTTAGAGGAAGAAAAGATGCTCCTCCGGTTAGAAGTGGACGGTCAAAAATCAGAAGCTGAGAAACTCAGAAAGGAAAAGCGAAAAGTAGAGGAAGACCGAGATAACTTGAAGACGGAGTACAAGAGGATGCGCTTAACGATAAAAAATGCGGGATTAGGGAAAACTTCGGAGCAGTGGCAACAAGAGGTCAGAGAGGAAAGAGCCAAAGTTAGCAGTTGGGAGAAAAAGTTTCATGAAATACGAGCACAAAAGGAAGACTTGGAGAAGGCAGGACTGAAGACCAAAAAGAGAAAAAGGGATTAGAAGCTAGAATAGATGAGCTTGGGCGATCTCTGCACCACTACCGAAGTCGAGACTCGGAAAGCCAACTAAAGTCAAGCCTAAACAGAATAGAGGAACTAAAAGGTAGGGTTGAAGAGTTAGAATCGGCATTACATAGTAGCGAGCTCCGGATTGAGCTTCTGAAAACAAGAGAAAGACGTTGGGAGGAAGAGCTTCACCATTCTTGTGAGCAAGTCCGAAGCCGGGACTACCTCATGGAAGAAGTAATAATCTAGATTCGAGAAGTAACTGATCACTTACAGACTTTGGCTGAGGAGGCTGACATATTGGGCATGAGATATGGGCTACCACCGGGTCGTGATGAAGAGCTAATCTCTCTGCTTGGAAAAATCAAAACCTTAGGTCTTAGGGCTAGAACGTATTTGTAATCTACTTTATGTAAAGGGTTTTGCCTTCTAATAAAGTTTTCTAAAATGAAGTTGATCGAATTGATGTCTTCTTCCCAGATTCATGCATTTGCATTACATCATATTACATGCATTAAAGTTTATAAAAGAAGCTTAATTGGTTAAGATTAACAGAGAAACAAAAGAGAAACAAGAGAGAAGAAAAGAAATCAGAACTGGACATCACTACGGACTTGTGCTAAGACAAAGAAAATGGATCAGAGATTTGAACAATTTCAGAAGGAGATGCAAGAACAGAGGCAGGAGCAAATAACGAAACTCCATCAAGATATGATAGAACGGATGCAAGAGTCCCAAAACAACATGATGAGCCAGCTGGCGCAACTATTAGCCAATGAACGAGGAAAAGGCGCCGCTGCTAGTTCAGGGAATAATGATGACCCTACTTACCCTTCGGGATTTACCCCGCCAAATACCCAAGCACCACCAGAAATAGGTCCCCAAAGGACGCCTTTTGTTATCAAGCCACAGTGCGAGTTGAGACCGCAATGCGCAGCACTTCTCGACCGGTTCAAGCAAGAATCCGGAGAAGGTCCGCTAACCCTATAGTCCCCGACTTTGATGAAATGGTGAAATGGATAAGGCAAAACGAACCTTCCCGCATAACTCGAGGATCGTTGCAAATGGTTAGAAGAAAAGTTTAAGGAAATAGAGATCACGACCATCGCTACGGAGTGGACGCTAAAGACTTGAGCCTAGTCCTGCACCTCATACTTTCGCCAAAGTTCAAGACCGGATTTTGAAAAATACAATGGGACCATTGTTCTCAAGCGCACATCACGATGTTCGTTTACGGATGGCGGGATATGTTAACAACGATCAACTACTTATTCATTGTTTCCGGGATAGTTTGGCCGGGTCATGACCAAGTGGTACAATCACCAACGTACTCAGATCAAGTCATGGAAGGATCTAGCACGTGCCTTCCGAAACAATACGGCACGTGAGCCGATATAGCTCCGATCGAATCACGCCCAAAATATGGAGAAAAAGCCAAACGAAAGTTTCAGGCAGTATGCCCAGCGGTGGAGGGAAGTAGCCACGCAAGTTCAGCCACCGCTCTTAGAAAAAGAGACAACCATGCTATTTGTCAATACGTTGAAGGTTCCCTTCATTAATCACATGCTTGGAAGTGCCACAAAAAGTTTTTCTGATATTGTGCTGTCAAGGGAAATGATCGAGAATGCAATCAGAAGTGGTAAAATAGAGGCTGGAGAAAGCACTAGAAAGACGATCCCGAAGAAGAGGGAGAGTGATATAAACAACATAGGTAAAAGTTATTCGAAACCTATTACTGTGAGCCAACCAAGGACTGTGACCCCCGATCATCAGGGCCCCTTTAGACAGGAGTCCAACACAAGGCAAAATACGGAGAAAATCCAATTCACGCCTATCCCAGTCCCATACAAGAAAATGTACCAAAAATTATTTGACGCACACGTTGTCTCCCCCCATTACTTGAAACCCTTGCAACCCCCGTACCCTAAGTGGTATGATGCGAACGCACAGTGCGAATACCATGCAGGAATCGTGGGACATTCGATAGAGCACTGTCTCGCTTTTAAGAAACTAGTGGAAAGACTGATCCAGATAGGAGTTATAGAAGTCGATGACACCTCTTGCAAGGGGCACCCGCTACCTAATCACGGGGTCAACATGATAGGCGAAGATGCGAGGAGAAGAGTTAAAAGGGATATTTCCGATGTGAAAACCCCAATGAAACAGGTCTGGAAGGAAATGATAAAAAGGGGATTGGTTGTGACATGTCCAAGGGAAGAACATGAAGAAACACGAAAGGGCTGTGAACTTCATAACTCGGAAGGGCACGAAATCCAAAGTTGCACTGAGTTCGTAATGTCGGTACAGTACCGATGGACAATAAAGAGCTAGAATTCTTTGAAAGTAATGAAGGTAGGAAAGAGGGTAACATCTCGCGTTGGAGGATGAGTCAAGAAGAAAAGCCCTTGAGGTGAGCCATCCTTAGTCACCATCTCCGATCAAAAGGCGACGGAGTAAAAATTGTGATTCAAAGCCTACTACTTTTCATCTGAAGATAACCAAAAGACTCTCGGGGGTTATAATTGCAACGTGACGACTCCTGAAAAGGGGGGTCCGTCCACAAAAGAGAGCCAGGAATATCCTAAGATCGTGATCCGAAAACCTGCAACCTTTTCATATAAAGATGACAAGAAGGTCCCCTGGAACTATAACTGCAATGTGACGATTCCTGAGAGGGGAGATTCGCCCAACACTACAAAAGGAAACCAAGAGGAAGGCTCCTACACGCGCAGTGGAAAGCGCTACGACTTGTCAAACACAAAGACGGAGCACTCAAGAGGGAAAAACTTGATGAGCGAACGGAAGAAAGAAAAAGGGACCAAGCAAGAGACGCATATAAACGAGCCAGTGAAGGAGGAAGAAGCTAGGGAATTCTTAAAGTTTTTGAAGCATAGTGAATATAAAGTCGTAGAAAGCGACTACATAAACAAATGGCCAGATATCGATGCTAGATTTACTATTAAGTTCAAGCACACCGTAACGCTACCGATGAAGGTATTGAATGAAACTTATGTTGCAAATGATATAATAGTTAACAAGTCGGATCGCTGGTTAGCAACATAAGTCCGATAACTTCATTTTCTTTAACGATGATGAGATTCTCCGGAGGTACGGGTTCCATCAAGGCTCTCCACATTACCACGCGATGCAAGGGATACACATTACCAGGGGTACTAGTCGATAATGGATCAGCGCTCAATGTTCTACCACTATCGACACTGAATCGATTACCCATTGATAGTTCTCATATGAAGGCCTGCCACAACATAGTAAGGGCATTCGATGGAACCGAGAGGAAAATTATGGGAAGGATCGAAGTACCTCTTTTAATCGGACCAAGCACATATGAGGTGGACTTTATCGTGATAGATATCCTACCGCCTTATAATCGCTTCTTTGGGAGACCTTGGATACACTCGGCGGAGAGAAAGACCTCATCGTTGCACCAAAAGATGAAATTAATCTCGAGGCCGTCTAGTGACCATAAATGTCAAGAGGACATTATCGTAATCGTAATAAACAATACACCCTATTTAGAAGCAAACGATGAAGAAATTGAATGTTCCTTCCGTTCTTTGAATTTGTCAACGCAACATTCGTCGCCGAGGGAATAAGGTCCCAAGATCGCAATTATCCAAAACCACGAAAATGGGTCTACAATCGATGACCGGAATGGAGCTGCATGCAGAAAAGGACTTGGAAGGTACCTCCAAGGAGAAATCGAGGTCCCAAGACTAAAAGAAAAGCGAGACTTCTTGGTCTAGGATTCAAGCCAAACGCAAAGCAAAAAGAGAAGAGTTAGAAAAGAAGCAAGAAAGAAGGAAGGCACGTCGAGGGAGATGAGATGAAATGGCAACCGATGATAATTCCTCATATTCGTGAGACCTTTATATCGTGAGGGTTATCCATCCGGACGAGAAACACAAAATGAAGAAATCGTGCATGTCAATGTCAGTATCGAGGGGAAATTGAGGAAGAAAATCGAATGGCATCCGCCCTATGAGCGGGTAGCGTTCTAAACAATTGATCATGGAGGAGATTCCTATAGCCTTTAGAACTTATTCGAGTAATACTCGAAACACACTTATTGTTTTAAGTCTAGAAGCAATAATAACCCCTTTTGTGAAACATGAATTTGTATAAGCAATCGTTATTTTCAATGAAATACATCTCCGCTATCTTTTGAGCAAATTTTCTTTTATGTTCATTTCATTCATTCATTATTCTCTCTTTAAATATTCTTCTAAACATTTCTATTCTTCATTTATCATACCAATAAACATGTCAAGATTCTATGATTCTATAAGCCTTTATTCATTTCCATAATAGGTCTCCAGATATCAATGATTTGAGTAACGCTACCGATGACTCAGAATGTCCTTTTGAGCAAGATATGGGTGCGAAAGATTTTCAGGATTTTGGAGATGACCAAGGCTGTGATTTAGCTCTTGAATTGTTAAGGATGGTAGAACAAGAGGGGAAACAAATCATACCTCACAAAGAATCAGTGGAAATAGTGAATCTAGGAGATGAACAAGAAAAGAAAGAAGTAAAGATTGGAGCCAGTATCACCGCAGAGACAAAGCAAGACCTTATTGAGTTACTCCAAGAATTCAAGGATGTCTTCGCATGGTCATATCAAGACATGCCCGGGTTAAGCACTGATATCGTGGTACACCGTTTGCCCATAAAAGAAGAATACAAGCCGGTCCAACAGAAACTTCGGAGGATGAGGCCAGACGTTTTACTAAAAATAAAAGAAGAGGTCAAGAAGCAGTTTGACGCAGGGTTCTTGCAAGTGGTTAAGTACTCAGAATGGGTAGCCAATATCGTCCCCGTCCCCAAGAAAGATGGGAAAGTACGAATGTGTGTGGACTACAGAGATCTAAACAAGGCTAGCCCAAAGGATAACTTTCCGTTACCTCATATCGACACCTTGGTGGACAATACGGCAGGTTATTCATTGTTCTCATTCATGGATGGCTTCTCAGGATACAACCAGATAAAGATGCTTCCTGAAGACATGAATAAAACCACATTCATAACCATGTGGGGAACCTTTTGCTATAAGGTAATGCCGTTTGGGTTGAAGAATGCGGGAGCAACATATCAGAGAGCTATGGTGACCCTATTCCATGACATGATGCACAAGAAAATTGAGGTTTACGTCGATGATATGATTGCCAAGTCTCGGACCGAAAAGGAGCATATCCAAGTCTTAAGGAAATTATTTTTGAGGTTGAGGAAAGTCCAACTGAAGCTTAACCCGGCAAAGTGTACCTTTGGAGCCAGGTCAGGGAAACTGCTAGGATTTATAGTCAGTGAAAAGGGGATTGAGGTTGACCCGGACAAAGTCAAGGCTATACAAGAATTGCCTCCGCCTCGCACGCAAAAAGAAGTTCGAGGTTTCTTAGGAAGATTAAATTACATTGCTCGGTTCATTTCACAACTAACTGAGAAATGTGATCCCATATTTCGTCTTCTTAAAAAACACAACCCAGGTATGTGGGACGAGGAATGTCAGAAGACCTTTGACAAAGTAAAGCAGTACCTATCCAATCCTCCAGTATTGACACCGCCTAATCCAGAGAAGCCTTTAATCCTCTATTTGACGGTACTTGATAATTCAATGGGATGTGTGCTCGCCAAAGCATGATGAGTCGGGAAAGAAAGAAAAGCAATATACTACCTTAGCAAAAGTTCACCGAGTGTGAAACAAGGTACTCACCGATTGAGAAAATATGTTGTGCCTTGGTATGGACAACTCGGAGACCGAGGCAAGACATGTTGTATCATACGACTCGCTCATCTCAAGCTAGACCCATTGAAATACCTAATGGAGTCAACTACTCTTAATGGACGAATGGCTGATGGCAAATTTTACTTTCTAAGTTTGACATAGTTTATGTAAACCGAAAGAGATAAAAGGAGTGCAATAGCGGATTTTCCGCTAGTAGAGCTCGCGATTATGAGCCTCGGATTTTGATTTCCTAATGAAGACTTAATGTACGTAGCAACCACTGAAGAAGATACCACGAAAAGTCGTCCTTGGAAACTGAACTTCGACGGGGCATCGAACGCTATGGGCAATGAAATTGGGGCCGTTCTGGTGTCCCCAAACGGAGGTCATTACCCATTTACCTGTAAATTGGATTTTGATTGTACAAATAATATGGCAGAGTATGAAGCTTGTATCATGGGCATCCGTGCTACTGTTGAACGTAAAATTAAGGTGCTGGAAGTATACGGGGACTCCGCGTTGGTAATTTATCAACTTAAAGGAGAATGGGAGATGAGAGATCCCAAATTGGTCGAATACAAAAGATTGGTCCAAGAACTAATCAAAGAGTTCGATGACATCACTTTCGATTATTTACCAAGGACGAAAATCGATGGTCGATGCTCTAGCCACATTGGCTTCTATGGTACGAGCAAACAACAAGGAGGATATGAGACCTATACAAATGAGCATTTATGAGGCCCCAGCCCATTGCTACAATGTCGAGGAAGAAGGGAAAATTGGCCCACCATGGTACCACGATATATTACGGTATGTGAAGAATCGTGAGTACCTCGATCAAGCCACGGAGAATGAAAAAAGGCGCTGAGGAGATTAGCATGCGATTACGTCTTGGATGGAGAAGTCTTATACAAGAAAAGGAAAGATCAAGTGCTGCTAAGGTGTGTGGACACCGCCGAAGCTAAGTTAATCCTAGAAGAAGTCCACGAAGGGTCGTGGAACTCACGCTAATGGTTTCACAATGGCCGGACAAATAATGAGGTTCGGATATTATTGGTCCACCATGGAGGAGATCAGATCAACTATGCCAAAAATGTCATAAATGCCGATTATGGAGACAAGATTCATGTACCCGTCACCTTTGCATGTTATGACTTCTCCATGGCCATTTTCCATGTGGGGCATGGACGTCATTGGGCCAATATCTCCGAAGGCATCGAACGGGCATCGATTCATCTTTGTGGTCATCGACTACTTCACGAAATGGGTAGAGGTTGCCTCATATGCCAACGTCACTAAATCAGCGGTTAGCCAATTTTTGAAGAAGGAAATCATTTGTCGATACGAAATGCCCGAGAGGATCATATCAGACAATGCACTGAATTTAAACAATAGCACGATAGTAGGGGTTTGTAGCCAATTCAACATCAAACATCACGATTCATCACCGACGCCCAAAAATGAATGGGCAAGAGAAGCGACCAACAAAAACATCAAAAGATAGTGGGAAGATGACCGAGACTTACGAGGATTGGTATGAAAATTACCGTCAGGCTTATGCTTATCGAACGTCCGTCCAGAACCTCTCACTGGGTAACACCTTTCTCATTGGTCTATGGGATGGAGGCGCTTCTACCTATCGAAGTGGAAATACCTTCTCTTCGAGTATTATCAGAAGTGAAGCTGGATGAAGCTGAATAGATCCAGGCTCGATATGATCGGTTGAACTTGATCGAAGAAAAGAGATTGAGGGCTATCCGTCATGGCGGATGTACCAAAAGCGAATGATGCGAGCTTACAACAAAAAGTTCGCCAAGGAATTCCACGAGGGGATCTCGTGTTGAAAAGATCCTTCCCATACAAAAGGATTTCAGAGGAAATGGATGCCGAATTGGGAAGGACCATATGTGGTGAAAAAGCTTTCTCGGAGGGCACTAATCTTGGTGAGATGGATGGGAAAAATCTACCCAATCCCATAAATTGATTCGCTAAGAAGTATTACGCTTGAAGAAGGGAAAGGCTAAAGTGAAAACCCCAAAAGGCGCTTTACTAAAAAAAAAAAAAAAACACGGAGAGGTCAAGTGAAAACCCGTAAAGGCGCTTTGAGACCAAAGGGCTTTGAGTAGAAAACCCGATAAGCGGGTCAAATTAAAAAGGAGGTATGTGACAATCTTTTTCCCCGAATTGGCAAAAGGAGGAATGTTACACCTCGGAACATCTACGAAAGAATCGCAGTCTCCCAACGCCTTTTCAGCTCAAATGATCTTCGAAAGGATTCGGTGGCGAAGCCCAAGCTGCGATATCTGGGGCACCTACTTTTTCTTTTACCCATTTTTTGTACTCCAATAATGCTTACTTTTGTTGAATTAATCCAATGCCATTCGTTATAAATTCCATTGTTATTTTAAATCTTTGAGTTGTTTGCAATTGAGATAACGACCCATTGACCCATAATGCTTTCATGAAACGAGTCCCACCTATTACTCCGGAAGCTTCTAAACAGCGTAGGAACCTAAAACAAGACTGTTGTTTAGGAACCACCGCACTTAGGGGTTGGAAACGTTCAAGGAAGAGGAGCCTAAAATCATGACTGTCTCCCCAGACTCTTTGACATAGGTATCAGACGAAAAATTACGTCTGTGCCGTGACCTCGACGAGCGAACGAGCAATTACAGCCCTGATCTTTTAAAACAAAAATAATAATAATAAATTATTCTCATGACATCCTACAAATGTCCTCCGTAATATCATCTAGTTAGGAGCATTCGATTTATTACAATCATTGCATCTTCACGAAAAATCATCATTCTCATGACATTCTGCATCCATGTAGGTGTCACCCATATCACACGAAGTTAGGAGCATTTGAGTCATTCTGACCATAGCATCCTCACCATTTGGCATAAACACAAACTCGAGTCTACAGGATATGTCCCTAAAGGACGGTGTAGCAACACTATTGAAGATTGTCCTATTGCCATCAACCAGTGGTGGAGTAGGTTGAAGATTGCCCTATTACCATCAACCAGTGATGGAATAGGTTGAAGATCGTCCTATTACCATCAACCAGTGATGGAATAGGTTGAAGATTGTCCTATTACCATCAACCAGTGATGGAATAGGTTGAAGATTGTCCTATTGCCATCAATCAGTGATGGAATAGGTTGAAGATTGTCCTATTACCATCAACCAGCGATGGAATAGGTTGAAGATTGTCCTATTACCATCAACCAGCGATGGAATAGGTGGAAGATTGTCCTATTACCATCAACCAGTGATGGAATAGGTTGAAGATTGTCCTATTACCATCAACCAGTGATGGAATAGGTTGAAGATTGTCCTATTGCCATCAATCAGTGATGGAATAGGTTGAAGATTGTCCTATTGCCACTGACCAGTAGTGGAATAGGCCAAAAATCGTAGATCTTGTCACCATAACCAGTAGTGGGGCAAGATCGAAGGCAAATCATGGCTCCCTAACCAGTAGGGAACACGATTTAGGCCACCCTCCTATTGCCACTGACCAGCAGTGGAATAGGCCCAAAAATTGTAGATCTTGTCGCCCTAACCAATAGTGGAGCAAGATCGAAGGCAAATCATAGCTCCCTAACCAGTAGGGAACACGATTTAAGCCACCATCCTATGTCTCTGATCAGCAGTGAAATAGGTCAAAAAATTGTAACTCCTGTCCCTAACCAGTAGGGAGCATGGTTAAGCCTTAGTCCTATTGCCTTAACTAGAAGTGGGATAGGTTGAAGACCAAAGACCTCATCTCTCTGAAGGTGCAGTGGAGCAATCTAAAATAAAACAAGTCACATCCCGTCGGAGTCGCAGCAAGAGCAAATTGAAGCCACATAGCGGTGGAGTGGATTGAAGTAACAAGATGCGGTAGACTGGAATGAAGCTACATGAAGAAGAAAAGCACCAAAGAAGACAGACTCAAGCAGAATCCCGCAAATTTGGTCCTCTTTATGTCTTTGCTCTATTCTCATATATACGACAATGAGCAAAGAGGGCATTATGAGACGGCCCAAATTGCCTGCCCAATTACAAAAAATAAAATTTATTACAAGCCCAATTACAAAATAAAACAAAGAAGCCCAAAACTAAAATAAAAAACAGCCCAAATGGCCCAAACCCGAAACCATTCTCACCAAAAAGAAGTAAGACAAAAAAAACCCTAGCCGAGCCTCGCCTCGACTCGACTCGCCACCGCCTCTCAGGCCGCTCCGTCCATCCGCTCCGCCACCACCTACAAAACACATAACAAGACAAAGAAAGAGAAGAATTTGTCTTCTTATTTCGATTTCGGCTATAAAGCCACAAAAAATATTGTAAACAGGGAGGCTTTTCGGAGAGAAAAAAACAGAGAGAAATATAGCAAAAAGGGGGATTTTCTTTCGAAAAAACAACAGAGATCACGAATACAAGAATTAAAAGCAGCAAAAAGGTTATTTTTTTTTACATTTCCGTTTCCATTTTAAGAAACTGTTATTTCTATTTCCCTTTTATCTGCTTATTTTTCCCTTTTTTCACAAATAATAATAATATTAAAAGGGAAGGCGAAACTAACTCGAACCCGGTAGCGTCGTTGAGTCTTCTCTCCGTCGTCAAGTTTAGATCGGAGAAAATGGGGTCTTCTTCCGGTTTTTCAAAACAAAAAATATAGATCAAGAACGTAAAAAAAAGACACGACCTTTGAATTTTTACCACTGTAGTATACGGTTACGCATGGCCTACCAGCATGGATCGACTCGCCAGAATCTCCACCGGTTGACCCTCCCGCAGAGAAAAGGAGAAATGAAAACCCTTTTTTTCCGAAAGTCGCAAAATGAGAAAAAAAGGCAAAAAATTTGAATTTATAAAGGTTTCAAAACGACGTCGTTTAGGACCTGATACAGTGGCCCCAAAACGACGCTGTTTTTCATGACTACCAGCGACCCGACCCGCTCCAGGAGGATCCGCGTGTTTTTGTTTTTGGGTATAATTGCGCAAATGGCCCCTCCGCATTTTTAGTTTTTTTTCAGATCAAATTTTCATTATTTATGCATTGACTCTGAAATTTTGCGCGGCTTCGCGATTCGGTCCACCCTCGAAACGCTGCGCTTAATTTACTGGAAAATTATCCATCCAGTCCCTACCTTTTCGCGCGCTTCGCAATTCAGTCCCTTATCATTTGTTTATTTGTAATTCGACCCCAAACTTTCGTTTTCAATGCAATTTGGTCCCCTTCTTAATTATTTTGCAATTTTTACTGTTATTTTTATTTTTCTTTTTATTAATATTAATTATTATTATCTTGATTATTTATTACTATTATTCTATTATTATTATTATTACTATAATATCACATATTACTACACTATATTATTATTACTATCATTATTATTATTATTATTATTATTATTTTATTCCTCTTTTATCAATTATTATTATTATTTATTATCACTATTATTGTATTACTAGTATCATTATTATTATTTTATTACTCTTATTTATTTTATTATTGTTCATTTATTAATACGTTATTATCTTTCATTGTTTAATCTCCACCATTTATGAATCTGTTTTATATTATTTTATTCATTATTTATTTATTTATTTGTTATTTTATTTATTTATTTGTCATTTCATTTACTTACTATTTATTCGTTTATTGCTCTTTACCTTTTTAATACTTTAAAGCACTTTAATTATTTATCGTATTTTTAATTTTTATTTATTTATTGTTATTATTATTATTATCATCCTATTTGTTTCTATGATTTTATTATTGTTATTCTTATTTCATTATTTACTTGCTCATTCGTTTATAAGAATTAGATTTATTCATATATTCGCTTAATTTGTTAGTATCATTACTTTGTCTAATATTAATCAATCAAATTTTCAAAATAAAGATAATGTTCTAGTATTTGAAAATTCGGAAGATCGAGCCCTAACTCACCTGGTTCCGGTTTCTTCTCGTTAAAGTTTGAACAACGGATATCCTTTTCGAATCACAATTTAAGTTTTAAAACAAAAACATAATCCCGAAAATTCAAAATGTCGTGCCCTAACTTCATCGGACTCGACACTTAGATACTTCGGGATAAGTTTCTTTTCCTAAAATAGAGGCAATCTTCCATATTTGAAATCTCGGGAAATCGAGCCCTAACTTACTGGGTTCCGATTTCTCATTTGATTAATAACGGAAGATCCTCTTCAAATAAAAACCAAGTTTCAAAAGGCGAGCTTAGTTTCGGGAGTTTAAAGTATTGTGCCCTAACTTACTGGACGTGATGCTTTACCTCTTCGAAAAAAAGAAAGCCTTAACGTCCCTCCCAATTTTAAAAATCAAAAGCATTGTATTTTCGAATCCATTTTAAGTTTTCAACAAATAGGACATCAATCATCAGTTTGGTACCAATTTTGGGCGTGTCGAGGGTGCTAATCCTTCCTCGCACGTAATCGACCTCCGAAACCCGTTTTCTCAAAGTTCGTGGACCAAAAAGCACTGTTTTAGTAAATTAAATGTTTTATTAAAACGAAGGTGATCCGATCACACCAAATAAAGATCGGTGGCGACTCCTTTCCTTTTCTTTTTCAAAACCGAGTCGATCGGCTGCTTACTGCTTCACCCAAAAAATGGTTACGACACCAAGTATTACACATTTTGATGAATTTAATTGGAAAAAATATTTTATATTAAAATATTTAATTATTAAAGTTAAATAAAATATTTTATTATTAAATTAAAATTTGAGTAAAATTAATTTAAATTTGGGAATAACTTAAATTAGAATCATCCTAAAAGTATGGGTTTTAGGTACTAATAAAATAGCACCACACCATCAAATTTTAAAGACATATAACTAGTACTATACACTCATATATATGACATTTTTTAACTTAATTTAACTTTAATTAAATTACATAAAAATAATTAAACAATAAAAATTAAAAGAAGAGATAAAATAAAAAATGAAAATAAAGAAAAAAATGAAACCAACAATTAAAAATAAAATAAAATAAAAACTAAAAAAAACTTCAGTAGGAAATTGAAAAGTTATAGCCACCACTAATTGTATTACCAAACTATTTTATTTGATTTAAAATAAAATAAAAACAATTTAAAATGGAAAAAAATTGACTACTAGAAATTAATTTAAAAAATTGGTTCATAAAAATAAAAATATTAATTTTAGAAAAAACCTAAAAATGATTAAAAATATAAAAGAAGAAAAGATATTTGTTTATTATTTAAAATAATTTAATTAAAGTTAAATAAGTTGAAAAATATAATATATATAGATGAGTGTATAATAATACTTTATTATTTTTAAAATAGATGATGTGGCGATATTTTAATGGTGCCTAAAATTATAGTTTTGAGAATGCTTAATATAACAATTAATTTTAATATCTGAACTTAACATTTTTCCTAATTTGGTACCTAAACTTTTTGGGTCCAATTTGGTACTGAACTTGACATTTTTTTCTAATTTGGCATCTAAGCTTTTTTAGATTCAATTTGGCACTTAAATTTATTAAATGTTATAAAAATTACATAAAATACTAACGGTGTTAAAACTTTTTGGTTATGCTACAAAAATATTGTCAGATTAGAGGAAATTCATGTTAAAAATACGTATTGAACTATGCTTAACCAATTAATATTAAATAAGAAAAAATATTTTAAAACCCCAAATTAAAAGCAATTCATTATTTTCAACTAATAAAATAATTAATTAAATACCTAAGACTATAAGTAATTCAACATATAAAATACAAAAGAAATATCATGTCATCCGTCACATGTCACTCATACATTGATTATTTTGTTACCTCAAAAAATATTTTTAGCATATTAGAGTAATTTGTAAAACATTTGACAAGTACCAAATCGAACAAAAAAATATTGGTACCAAATTAGAAAAAAGTGTCAAGTTTGAGTACAAAATTGGAAAAAAAGTTTAGGTATCAAATTAGAAAAAATATTAAATTCAGGTACTAATATTATATTAAGCCCTTTTAGAATAATCCTAATATAAATTATCCCTTTTAAGTTTATAATATTTTATTGCAACCCTGACCTACATTGGTCCGACATTTGGACAAGTTTATATAGTAATATGAGAGAATAATAAAATGAAGGCTGCGAAATGACTTGTAATGAAAACATAGCTGTCGTATGCTATTGAATGTATTTTCTATGCATCTAAAAAATGTGGTAGGTTTGAAAGTTGTGGTTCATGCGACTACGAAGTAGCTACCTCTTCATCTGTTATATCACTGGCAGTTGTGTCCTTCATTAGTTTCACACTGCATCGGGTTTTTTATTTCAACCATTAACAGCCAGAGTAAGTCTATTTAGGAATCATCTTCTTAGAATATCATCTATATTTATGTGTCAAAGGTTAATACATGGTTAAATCATTATAGAATTTATGTTTTTGATTATTAGGAAAAGAATACTGGAAAATGTAAATCAATACACGTAAATGTCGAGCTTAAAGATATCAATATTAACGAGGCATTTAATGTCTATAGACTCTACCAACTCATTTAATATTAGTGACTCACACAGATTAATATAAAAATCCTCTGCTATAAATATCCACTTATTTTCTTTTATTTTCATCAAAAATCATTTTTTTTAAAACTCTCGAATTCCCCCTCCCCTTTGAAGTTTCAATAAGATCATATACATCATATTAAGATTATTAAATGATTTCAATTATTTATCATGGTGTTGACATCGATCTTGAATTGGTGTCGAGTTAATTTGTGACGCCATATCAATCAACAATAGAAATAATAATGTGTGCATAATAAAATTGACATGTATAAAAGTATTAAAATAAAATTTAGTAAAGTGATAAATTTAATGTTTTGCTACCCCAATTGTCATGAGTTCATATCATCATAAGCATATTTTTATTGGGTTTTTAAAATTAAAATTAAAATACTTTTAAATAATATAATTTATTTTAAATACAAAAGAGACATTAAAGTAATTTTCATGACAAAATTAAGACTTGATTGATAGATAAAACCAACTCAATAAACTGCTCTATAAATAATATAGATAATTAACCACCATTTCTTTTAACATTCATTTGGATGGTTCGCAGGATTCTCATCACGTTATTATGTATTTTATTATTTATTTACTTAAGGGTTTAATCAATGGGATAAGAGGAAAAAAACTAAAAGTGAAGGTGGGTGCTTCGTCTTGTTCATATAATTTCCATTCAGAATTCAATGGAAAACTTGGAAGTTACGAATAACACAGAAAATAATATGAAGCTAATATTTTGCAGAAATAATCAAATATTAAGCAAAAACCAAAACCCAAAATATTGCTAGTGTTTATACAAACCCAATCTTTGAGCAACTCTCTAAACCTCGGACGGTTTCGCTTGTGTAGGTGGAGATGAAGCTGAAACTGACCCTGGTGGTGGCACAGGTGGCCCAAAGTATTGAGCAGCTCTTTCCCTTCGACTCTGAGCTCTACCAAGAAGGTAAAACGCCAGGGCTAGGATCAAGACCAGCAAGAGCAATGGAAATGATATCACTAAAACAAAACCCATCTAGATTTTAATGGTTCTACTTTGAAATTGAATTAAGTTGCGAAGTTTAGAGACCAGTGGAAGATGATAAAAATTGTGGTTGCAGGCTACGTTTTAGTTTTAAGGTTAGTAATCATCCAAGTGTCTCCACAATAATTGAGTACGATGTCATGGTGCCTTAATTTAGTCAATATTATCTTCTAGGTAAACTTGAAAAAAAAAAAAAAACCCAAATTCCAAATTTCAGCCACAAAGTTTGCTATTATAGATAATTTCCAACTTTTGTTCGAAGCCCCTTTGTTTTTCTTTTCCTGAATCCTGTAATTACAACATATCCAGTAAACTTTTTTATCCTAGGTATATATATCACATACATGGAAATTAGATATGCAGCGATGACTGTTAATACTCAGAGAGAGAGAACACGGGGGAGAAAGAAATGGGGGTTGGTTTTGGGTTTTGACAGTACTGTGAGAAGTGAGCTACTGCATCATGAGCTGCCATTCAAAATCGAACAGCTCAACAAGCATAAATTGGGAGAGAGTGGAACGGAAGCTATGAGTTGTAAGAAGCCGACATTGGAGTTGTTGGAACCTTGCATGATCCTGTTCCATCATGGGTGCTGACTTGTTTGGTAGACAATCGGCGCTTGTAGCGTTTAAGTACGGATGCCAAGTTCTTTTTTCCCTTTGGAAAAGCCACATCACCAGCAGCAGTACCCGTTCGACCCTTCCGGCAAGATATAGCAATCTCCACATCCTTAATTATATCCAGGAGTGTAGATGCAGTCGTAATCTTACCCCTGCCAGGTTTTGAAGCCGGTGGCAAAAATCCATTTGAGACCAGAGGACTTGACCTCTGCTGATATTCCACGGGGATCTGAAGGCAGAAGCATGGGGGCACCAGGGATCGATGCTTCAAAAAGGCAAGATCTATCACACCCTGTCAATGAGAAATTGCCACAGTAAATAAATTATTTTATATTTATTAAATATTAACTAATAGGAAAAGGCCCTCCACTAGTGCTTCAAGCTCCAATGGAAGGGCAAGGGAGGGCAGCCCTGTCAAAATGAAGTGAATGGTGCAATAGGGGCATTTTTATGCCGCAATTGCACTTCACCTTTAAAAAGAAACAGTTGTTAAATAATAGCCTGAGAATAACACTCACCCCTTAATGCTCAACTGCTAGAGGAACAATGGTCACAATCAACAATAGTGTAGAAGGATGCATGCATTAACTATAGGAAAGGAAGAGACTACAGAAAATATACCTGGAGATGATTAAGCACATAAGTGTATTTTCCCCACAGCTCTGGTCGGCTTTCCATCAGCGAAAGATCAAGAATTCGGTGAATGCACCACACTCCGAAGCTTATTATCAGATCGGCTTTCCAAATACAGCCTTCTCCACAATTAGGAACTGATGAAATTGAAAAGCTGGCAAAACTTGCTCTGTCACTCTTTGGTGAAGAACCAACACTCTTTTCAGAAGACAGGTATCGAGGTTCTCCCATGTGAACAACCTGGTTCATCTCCCTGGCTTCAGCATCATAAAGAAACTTCTCCCTGGCTGCTACACGATCAATTAAATCTTCATCAGCTCCATCATTTTGTCGAAACAACCAGTCAGACCCATCTAATTTCAAGAGCTTTACTATACAATGTCGGAAAGATTGAAGAAGCTTGGACTCTAAATCCACATTAGAAGCAGTATCCCGAGTTAATGAGTTCAACCCACTTCCAAGTGCTTCACTGCCAGCAGTTTGTTGTTTCTCAGCTACACCAAACTGCTCAAAAGGCTGTCTGGACCAAAGGGATCCTGTATCTGGACTTGAGCTCAACTGTAGGGACAAAGGATCTCTGTAACCCTTTAATTGAGAAGTCTCATTTAAGGCCAATGGAACTCCGACCCTTGATCCAGTATTTGGATACATGGATGTTTCAAATTTTGTACGACCAATTGCCGACCCATATCCAATGGAACTGTCCCACTGAGCACTCTTCTCAGACATATACATATTCCGAAGAGGAACAGAGAGCCCAGATATGTCTGGTAAACTATGATACTTCTTTGAATTGACTGATAAGCCAGAATTACCATTAGTTCCAGAGTTGATGTCATAATAAGACCTTTCGGATTGTAATGAACTATTTCTAGAAACCGCAGCATTCTGAAACCCAGCAGCTTGAGCAGGAGTTATCCCATTTTGCAGTTTTTGCCCTAATGCAAAAGCTAGGGAGTCTCCGTAATTTGTAGGGGCCAGGCCAGGAGATTTTGATGCCGGTGATTCCATTTGACCATTCGAGCAATCAGAGCTTTTATACTTAGCAATTCGATTGAGATAAGATGCAAGCTGATATCCATGCACTGTAGCTGGTTGATACTCCACTGCATCAGCAGATGGGGCAGCACGCAAACTAGAGTACCTCCTTTCACTAGAATTGATATTGTGACTCGAATTTTGAACATAAGCATCCAATAACTGCATGTGGTTCGACCACAAGGGCACAGATCCTCTTGAATACCCATACGGCGAATCAACACTATTTTGCACCTTCAGTTGCTTTGGAGATTCATACAGACTTGAATTAATAGCATCAGATCCTCTTGCTCCGACCAAAGGGAAATATCCACCATACTCCTTTCCACTTGTATCCACCTTTAATGGTTTTGAATCGACCCCTAATAATATATCTAATTTCTGTTTCTTAGCTTCTGGGGTTGGTTGCCCATGAAAATCATACAACTGGCCCCAAAATTCATCAAGAATGGCAGCTAATTGACGCCTTGCAGCACGACCTAACCCTGCTAGCCTAGAGAGACTTCCAGTTCCATTCCCACCATCATCGCTTTTCCCGCTGAGGCTCCTAAGTGAAGGAGGGCCATCTTCTGACAAAGAGGAAACACTTCCGGAAGGCGGTTTGGATGGCTCTTCTGGTTCCCAACTATCTCCATCATCATCATCTTTTTCAACCGACAAATCTCCCTCTACATTCATTGTTTTCTCCAGAGTCTTCATTGATTCAATCCTCAGAGTCTTGGTGCTAGGTAAATCATCATCGACTACCTCATTCACTAATGTGGGAGCTGACTCGATTATGGATGTTGATTCCTGGGTGTTACAAGCTGACGGGCTAGAATAAATACTATTAGAAGACTTCTCATTAACAGTAGTCAAATGTATTTCCCGGTCAGACTCCATAATCGTTTCAGGCAAATTCAGATCATAATTTGTAAAAGATAAATCTGAATGACTCCCAATAGATTTTTCTGGTGTTGATGATCTTTCCAGAACATGAGCAGATTCCTCTCTGTGATGTCTAGTTTCACATAAATCATTTTCTACCCACTCTATAGTTGCCTCGGAAAGAGTTCTGTTCAAATCCCAATTTAATGCATGAGCTTCACTTGGAGAACTTGCGGATTTCAAAGGAGTAGCCACTAGCCAGAGCATCAGAGAAAATGATGCACAAGCAGTAACAAGAAGAGCAATAAAAGGAACTGACAAGCTAATTCCAGCATTCAATCTCAAATTATCAACCCAATCACTACTTCCAAACATCATTTCTACCACAAAAACTATCTTTAAGCCCAGCATCCCCATGAATGTTACCAGAGCTAGGAACTCCACAACTGGAGAAATCTTATAAACACCCATAATGGGTCTTGATGAGGCAATTCGAAACAACGGGATCACCGAAGATGGAAGCAGAAGAGCCACCATAACCTGAGCAAAAATTAGCAACTGATATATTCCTTCAGCTCCAGAAGTCCACACGCAATAAAGGGCTGGGACCATTGCTATAATTCTGATGGTTGCACGATGAAGCCAACCTGGTAAATCAAGCCCGAGGAAATCATGCAAAACAACTTGCCCACCAAGATTCCAGGCTGATGCAGTGATTTGATTAGATAAGAACATAACAACCAAAAAGATCAAGGGCACTAGGCCATTCCTAAAAACCTGTTTCAATCATGTTTAAAAGGAACTTATTAACATCCACAGTTGAATTGTAGAGCAATACTTAAGCATGATTCTCTCAATAACTGTTAGCTTATTAGAAAAGAGGGGGAAAAAACCTGTTCCATTAGTGACATTGCATCCTGAAATGTAACCAAGACAAGGCCTGCACTATAGAAAACATTTGCAGCTGAATTCATCAGCACATAATTTACCAGACAAATACCACTGAAGGCACACGAGATGGCAAAAAGATGGCTGTGACATGAGGCACTCTTGGAAATATTTGGTGGCCCCTGATGCTGCTGTGAACATGAAAGCAAAAGTTTGAGAAAACTGACAATGAATCAAATCAAAATGTGTAAGCTCCAAAAAAAGTGCAGAACCATAAAACAGAACCAATGAATTTGCAGGCACAAAATACCCTATACTTGAGAATGACACCATAAGTCTAACAACCCCGTCATGAAAAAGACTAGTAAAGTAGAAAATATCCAAATAGACCTTGTGGGCAACAATCCACCTTCACAGTTTGCAGCCATGCCTCAAATACAAGGTAAGCAACATGATCTAGAAAAAAGTGGATCGAAAGCAGGTAGAGAAAAAATCTCTTTGTGATACCAGTTACTTTGAAATGCATGTATTAGAAAAACAATTCATACATTCTAACATATTTCCATCAAACAAATTCAGATTAAATCAATAATGATAACAGCTAGGGGACAGAATTTATATTTTTCTGATAACAGAAAAATAAAGGTTAAAAATTTAAATAAAACATAAGAATGACAAGAAAATCAACTTGAATTTTTGTAGAGTTAAGCCAAAATTAATTGTCCAATTATCATATATATTAGTATGATGTTGTTTCTCCTTAATATAATGCAAATGCCTACTAAAAGGTTATATGACTCAGGTCTGATAACTACTGAGGTCAATAGCAGTATTTTTACAACATACATATATTGAAGTTAGATATGAACTTATCACTCAAATCATCATCTCTATGAAAATTAATGCTTGACAAAATTGAGTTCAGTTTAGCTGAAGAGTAAAAAAGAAAAAGAAACAAAGAGAAATATACAAACGTAACTTAAAAACATGCACAAATACCTTTGATTCAGAATGCAGGGACACAAAACTTACACGGAAGTCATCCATGTGAAAAGATTCTAAAAAGGCTTCTAAAATCCCAAGTATAGTTAAAGAATATTTCAAATTCTCAGTAAAAATAAGTTTCCAAAGAACATAGCATTGAAACCTAAAATAAGTGGTTCATATGCAAAACTCATGTATGTCAGTGCATGTATATTGTCCAATAAGAGATACCTGAACAATAAAAGAATGCAAGTAAAAATTGTGAGGCATGATGCTAGCTCCAAGGAGACTCATCAGGGCAAATGCACTCTCCCCGCTCAACTTTGTGAGCAGCATCCCAGTCGTGGAAAGAGAAATTTCTGGTTGACTGATGAGCACTCCGAAAACATAAGAAAGCAATATGAAACCTGCCGCATATATGCATAGGAAACTTGCCCTACAATGATCCTAAATATTGAAATTATATCAGATTGTTGGTGATGTTGCAAGAGAAATTGTACAACAAAAGAAGCAGTTCAGCTTACCAGGAGGGTGGCAAAAACTGGGAATAAGACAGCATCAAGAGCAGCTAAAAAAACTCCAGTGGACAGATCCACCCCCAAGAGAAGATTAATCCCATGCGCAACACCCAAAACCTGGTAAAATAAGGACATTTGTTGTGAGAATAAAGTAAACATCATTATGTAAAGTGCAAATCACAAATTTTAGCAGTCTTAGTTCCAACATAATTCGGAAAAAGCATCTGGGCAGTATAGGAGCTGGTCAATAAGAAAATTACCATGGTAAGGTCCAAGACAACCATGGAAAGCTCTGCTTGAACTCCTAAGAATGTACGAGTGGATTTGTCATACTCATCACTGCAAATCTATCATCACCAGAAAATGAAAAGATCAATTGCACATCATGAAAAGAGCAAAGAGACATCCACAAACACACACACGCACATCGGATTGAGCACGTAATAATAGATTTATAAGCACGCATCCATAGAAAAGGTTTCTAGCTAATATAGGTGGCAAATAATTAAAAACGTGCATTGGTAAGTATAACTACATAATTTAGTTACTTTGTGCACACTTTTATAAGTAGGCAGGCGAATATAATACACTTTAAATGAAATTACGACATATAAGAGAAATAATTCCTCATGTTTTATAGCTAAAAGGAACCAACGTGAGTCTGCCTTCTAAATTTATTACTCTCCAATATTTTCTCATTTATAATTTGTCCCAGATTTTTTGCTTCAATCAGTGCTAAATAATAATAGTTGGGAAAAAGCTCTATTTGGTTCTGTCTCTCTCTCCTTTATCTGCAGGTGGTATATTGCATAAAACAATCATACGGCAAAAGACCAGGAAAAAAAGAAATTTCTTGCAAAAAACGCAAACATGAAAAGAATGAACTATACCTGAGCAAGATCTCTCCCAGTCACTAAACCAATTCGAGCAGACAGGTATTGAAACAAAATAGCAGCACAGTTAAAAAGAAGCATGGGGGCTACCAGATCAAAACCAAACCGTGCGCCTCCTTCAACAGTTGCAACCCACTTTCCAGGGTCAACATATCCAATTGATATCAGAAGAACAGGTAAAACAGCAGGAAGCATCCGATTTAGAACACCTGGATGGTGGTTACCATTCCCAGTCTCAGCTTCCATGTTCTAAAGTAGAAACTTAGGCAATATACAAGTCACAGTGCAGTACAGAATCTAAATAATACTTCAGAATAGCGAAAGAACCTCCAATTCCAAAATGTTAAGCAATTACATGGTTGCCCATGTTGACTGAATCTCCTGAGAGATGATGCTACCCATCAGAATTCGTTCAGCAGGGCATTAGCAAATTCTTTTACTAAATATGATTGTCCAAGATAAAGCAAACTATCCAGCCTGTTTTCTCCAAGCTTGCTAACAGAGGGGTGTACATCTAACAATAACCCTGGCACAGCAGGACTAGCAGGCATCTAAAATTCACTATCCAAAATCAGTGTAACAGCAACTGCTAACAAGGCAAAATTACAGCCCCAACTGCAACCAGGAGATGCCAATCTAATTCTTGAATCCAATCCCTTAACACGCCACTCTTGAGACGTATGTAGCTTCCTGGTCATCTCCCTGATACAAGTTGTTGATTCCTCTAATTCGTGCAGGACTTTACCAATAACTTGAGTTAGCCTAAAATGATTGATATTCTCAGCCACGGTCCATAAGAAGAACAACAAAAATATTGAAAGAAATTCCTCCTTTGCAGGCACCTGTGAAGTAAAAATCCGACCAAATCAGTCAAACAGGGTAAACTACCATACAAATGTTAGAAAATCAATACAGCACAAAGAAATCAAGTAATCAATCAACATTAAAAATGAAGGTCAACCAAAATGCAGTACAAGATCAAGACTAATCCATTTGCCACATCTTCAAAACAAAATATGTTCCAAATCCAGAGATAAAATCCTCAGAGAGTCATATAGTGAACGTCATAAATTTCACCAAGTGGGATGTTAAACTAATTTGTTCACATAAATAAGGGTAAGGTGAACTAATTCAGGCAGGCAAGCATTCATCATTAGGAATCCACTTTCCAAAGTAAGTTTCACCATCAATGCTAAACAGTAGTAGTAAAGATCAGCAAACAAACCAAATAAAAGAAGAGGAAAAAAAAAAATCTAATAACAGCTCCATCAAAAACCAAAAAGTTGCCCAACACGAAAAAATGCAAAAATAAAATCTTAATTTAAAAACCCAGCTCAGATCTTCCTGAAACATCACAAAGCAAGCAAAAGTTGAAAACCCCCCAGAAAAAAGGAAACCCAAAATGAATTAAGCATCCACAAAGCTAAAAATGAATAAAATCAAGTTCCATGAATCTGATTCAGCTCAAGAACTAAAAATAAACAGAAATCCAGCTTGCACAATTCAAGGAAGATGAAACATAAAAAGTAACAAAACCCACAAAAAAGAAAACAAAAAGAGGCTAACCAAAACTAAATAAAACAAGATGTTTGACAAGGGCTTTTGGGTAAGTAAAAGGAAAATGCTTTGGTTTTACCTCAATGGTAAAGTTTATGAGAAGGGATTTTTTTCTAGAGCTTATCTTTCTCTCTGCAATCTTAAGTTTGAGTTCCAACAAAGTAGATCTTGAAGAAGAGGCCTTTCTTTATGATTCTTTTTTCTTCACAGACAGGGAAAGATTAAAAAAAAGGAGAGCTTAGTTTTGAGATAGAGAGAGAAAGATTGAACTCTTAAATATTATATAATTGAAAGGTGTGTGGGCTCTTTCCAAGTTATGTTGGAGAGAGAGAGAGAGGGGAAATATATAAAGGTGCTAATGAAAAGGGAAAAGGCTTTACTTTTGCCACTAATCAAAGCCAATAAAATGCAAGCAAAATAAAAGCCATTCACAGGGGATGCTTGTCCGTGTTGTGTTCATATAGATATTGTATTTCTTTTATGTAGGTGTAATTATGCCTCAGTTTTTATACTCTTTTGATTTTTTTTTTAATTTTGTTTGCTTTTTTTATATAATATTTATTTGGTTTAAAATTTAAAATTCAATTGATTTTTATTAAATCTAAATATATATTATCAGTTGAACTTTACCTTTTCAAATTAAACAAATAAATTTAAAAATAAAAGCATTAATTATATATATATATATATATTAGCCAGGCCAGGTATTTTTTTTATTGATTTCTAAAAATATGAAAGCATGTATTTTTAGGCTTAAACAATAATTTTATGTTTTGCAAAATTTTAATTAAAACCTAAAATATATATATATATATATAATATAATGATTGATGAAAAATGCAAATTTGACTTGTAAAATGTACAATAATTGAGTCCAACCAATGATTATTTGGCTGACCTGTTTTGGCAGTAGCAGACTTCCTTCGTAGTCATTTTAAGAATAAATTGAAAAATGAATGAGAAAATAGTTGTTCCAATGAATCTGAATATATAAAGTCATTTTCATGAATTGAAAATAGACGAAGTTTTGGATGCACTATCATTTAATTTCAACAATAATAGGGTTTTCTTAATTTTAGAACCCAGAGCAGTAAGCAAATGCCATTAGCGTAATTTAAATCCAGACTACATCTAAGATGATGAACATCATATGAATTTTATTTCTTCAATTTTTTTATTTGAAGTAAATAATTAATTTTCTTTCATAAAAGAATTCCAAAAGACATTAACATTTTTAATTCTGAATTAGTACAATGAACTACTGAAAATATCAGTCTAAATCAAATTAAGAAAGATGTGAAAATATCAAACAGCCATAAATAAAAGGAACAATTTAAGTTTTTCTTACCAAATCAAAAAGAAAAATATGTTCATGTTAGGAAGACAAAATTAGCTGTTGCATAATATCGTAAATAATATTAAATTAATAAATAAATAAATGTTAGTAAATATAATGATTGTTATTTTCTTATGTTTCCTTTAGGAAATTCGTAAAAAAAAAAAAAAAAACTTTTTCAATCAAAGTAAATTAATTTAGAAATGATAAAATTTGAATTTTTTGGGAGATTTCAAATCGTTTCACTTCGAATGGAGTAGATTTTTGCCGGGTAAGTTTGGGGTAAAAATGTAATAACCTAATATAGAAAAAAATTTATTTATTTTATGTTTAAGTATTTTTAAATGATTATGTTTAAATATTTACACTTCAAAAATATTAAAGATAAGTACAAAAAATTAAATTAAAAAGGAACAAGGTGGGTGGTGCGTATATGGATGTATCCAATATCCATGAGAGTAGTAATAATTTTCAAAATTATACATCTATAGTTGAGCGGAGTAGGTGATGGAGCAAAGTGTGCTAATTGTAAAGCTGGATTTAGCAATATTTGTTTCCGCCCCACTTCATTATCATCCCTAAATTAGTCATCCTCCTCCCTACCAAAAGCTAGCTTGGTGATACTATTAACTTCCAAGTTTTCATCAATGGGAACGTATTTAATTGACCAAACTTCCTTATTTTGCAAAAGTTGTAAGATACGCCTGATTAATGGAGAATTTAATCCACTCAATACAGACTCCTTGATAGATCCAATGACTCCTATATTGTCTATTTGCACCAAAACTCTATCATGTTGTCTTCCTTGTGTCAGTATCACACCATCGAGTATGCCTCACAATTATTCAAAAATAGAACATTTCCCCAATTTGCGGTTGTAACTAAGTATCTAATCTCCATTATGGTTTTTCAATACACTGCCTACCGCAACACAACCTATGTTAGTTTTAACAGCTCTATCGGATCTTACTCAGATCCACCTTACTATTTCCACCATATCCACTATTGAGGTAGGTCTCACTGCATTGCCTCCGTTGCAAGCTGCAATGCATTGATTAGCCCAATTGTGCGAGACATTGACAATCTCCTCTACACTCCGCGGCACCCCACTAAAGGCGCAAATATTCTTGTTATTCCATATCTGCTAAGCAACTAGGCCAAAGAAGCACGACGAATCGACATTCCTTCGGACTATGTTGAGTCAATTTTCCAAATTAAACTCAATCCATTCCTGCAAATTACTTGAAAATAATATGGTTAGTTTATGGGGGAGGATACGGTTCCATACATTCTTCGCTGCACCACAAACATGTCTTATGCTTCATGGCCACAGATTAGACATCTTGTGTCACTGCCCACACCACACCTTCGCCATTCTACTTGAGTAAGCAACTGCTGTTTGAGAGCCAGCCAAAGAAAAACCCACACCCTTTGAGGTCCTTTAACCTTCCATGGCAATTTCCAAGCTTCCTCATTAGGATTCCACAAACTTTCCTTAATCTTGCGATAGACATTTTAATAGAGAAACACCCTGAAGAGGTTCTCAACCAAGCAATTCTATTGATGTAGATAAAGGATGCTAGTAATGCGTCTAATTAAATCTTCAAAAAGCCAAACTCGAAAAAGTTTCAGATTCCACGTTCCTTCATCTGTAACCATCTCCTTTAAACAACAATCAGTGACTATGTTAGCACTTGCTGGAACAAGGTTAATTAATGGGCCGATCTCCGGAATCCAGCTGTCCCTCCAACACTTAATAGAGATACCATCTCCAACTGACCAAAAAATATTTTCTCTAAGTAGAGGCCACAACTTATATAAAGCTCTCCAAAGAAAATAGCAAATACTACGAGCGATACTGAGGGGTATGCCATCCTTAATCCCATACTTTGCCCGTAGCACACAAACCCACAAAGCCTCTAAACTCGACAGAATGTTAAACCCCAACTTTAATAAAAAAGAAGTGTTCGGATCTTTCAACTGTTGAAAGTTGAAACCCAAGCGCTCCATAAGTCTTTTGGCTGAGAAATCGAAATCCAACTAACAAGGCCTAATATAAAAAATGAGTGTACGATGAAACTTAATTACAACATTAATAATTTTCATCTATTTTATATCAATTTGATTGGTATAATAATAAAGTTTACGCATTCTGTCCTTTTTCTTTTGTATGTATTACTATTTTCTAAAGCTAAATTTTATATGTATTGTTTTTGATTTTTAGAATTTTAATTTTTATATATTTTTTCAAATTTTTTAGAAATAAGGTTAAATTAATTGAATCTGTAAACATTAAAGGTTCACCAATGAAAATGATCTAAAATTAAATTGAAATAAAACATTAATAATGTGATTAATTATTTTTAATTGCTGTAAATTAAATTATTCTAATTTTGTTATAGAGCGATGAATGTATTCAATATTGAAGAGGACTTTTACTAAGAAAATTAAACTTAGACATGAATCCATATATTGTAGGGCTTAGGCCTGAAGTGTTAAACCCATAAACTGTAGGCTAGTCTGACCCATTTTCAGTTGAAATTTGTAATGTTCTCATTGCTATTGGGAGCTTTTGTCAATTGTGATACCCAAAACCAAACCAAACCAAACAGCTTTTGTCAGAAGACAAAATATCTACTGAAATCTTCTGATCATCAAAATCGAACGGCCCAGATCTCATAATGTAGCCAAGTAGCCAATTCAACTTGCTCCCAGTATCCCAATCCCACCGAAAATGGAAAAGGCTAGGCTAGGCTGATATCTTTTTTCCATTTCTCCCACTATAAATATGTAACCTAACCGCACCCTTGTTCTTAAACCCTCCTCCTCCTCTTCCATTTCGAAAACCTTATCGTTTGAGAACGAAGGTTAAAGGAACCACACCAGCCATGTCTGCAACATCTGCCTCATCTCTTATTCTCCCATCGCTCAAACCCAAAGTTCTGTCTTTATACGACTCAACTCCCAATTCACTTTCCCTCTTCTCCCTTTCTCCTACCCCCCATGCAAAGCCTCTCTTCTGTTCTGCTCTTCCAAGTTTCCAGCTTTTAACCAAAAAGTCCTCTTTTTCTTCCGGGTTCCTTACAAACGTTGCTGTTTCTTCTGAGTATGACCAGGAAGAGGACTTATTTGGCAGCGATGATGAAGAAATGTCTCCTACTTTCTCCCCTGACTTGAAACTTTTTGTGGGTAATCTTCCTTTTACTGTGGATAGTGCTCAGCTTGCGGGTTTGTTTGAAAACGCCGGAAATGTTGAGATGGTTGAGGTACTTTTGTTTTACTTTTTTGTTTTTACTTAGCGATTACCCGGTTTTATGTTTCTCAATCATTTGTAGACTTAGAATCAAATTGTTCACTCCGTTTAATGTGGTGAAATATTGCTTGTGGCAGGTGATTTACGACAAGGTAACTAGAAGAAGTAGGGGATTTGGATTTGTAACCATGTCCACAATCGAGGAAGTCGAAGCTGCTACTCAACAGTTCAATGGCTATGTAAGTCTTTTTTCTTTTTCATATGCGATGACTATTTAATGCTTTCCATATTGCTTAATTGGATCATCTTTGTTACATGTCTATCCCAAACAATGTGTCTTTTCATTTTTTTATTTTATCATGAACATATTCTTACATATTATTAGAAATTTTGAGTCGCAATGTCTTGTTTTAGCTTTAAAACCTACTCTTGCATATAAATCTGATCAACATATGGAGTAGCTGCTTTAAACTTTCTTCCACATTCTCTTTTGCAGCATTGTGGGGGAAAGGGGTGTTTGAAATGTCAAGTTTGCTCAAATTTTTTACTGTTTTAGTATCTAAATACCCCCAATAACAGTGGTTAATTAATAATGTCGGTAGTTTTTATCACAAGCTTGTATTGAGATTATCGTAAAATTATCTTCTGGTTGCAGGAATTGGAAGGGAGAGCATTGAGGGTAAACTCAGGACCTCCTCCTCCTCGTAGGGAAGAATTTTCTCCTAGGGGAGCAAGAGGTGGTCCTTCAATGGGAGCAAGGGGTGGTCCTCCTATGGGAGCAAGAGGTGGTCCTCCTATGGGAGCTTCAAATCGTGTCTATGTTGGTAACCTTTCATGGGGTGTTGATGATATAGCACTCAAGACCTTGTTCAGTGAGCAAGGCAGGGTCGTGGAAGCAAAAGTCGTCTATGACAGGGAAAGCGGTAGATCAAGGGGTTTTGGCTTTGTAACTTACAGTTCTGCCGATGAGGTCAACAGTGCCATTAAATCCTTGAATGGTTGTGTAAGTTCATCATTACCTTGGTCTTTCATGTGTGAATGTCTATAGCAACTTGGATTTTTGTGTGCATGATTTTGTGCAAATTGCTTCGTCCTGAAATCTATTAAGCTCATTAACGATGGTGAATTACTTTAAATCTGTCTGGTGCAGGATTTGGATGGAAGGCCAATTCGGGTCACTGTAGCAGAGTCTAGGCCAAGGCGCCAATTTTGAGTGCGGATATTTCCTACTGGTGCTGCTAAAATTCTTTGGGTACAAGCTTCATTCTTTGGGCATTTAATTGATTTTTTGTTATAAAAAATGATTTGCTTTCCAGGCCACATTTAGTCAGTTTTATGCTTTCTTTATCATTAGTTCTCAGGTTTCCTTCGTACTTGGAAGATTTTCAGTTTTCGTAGCTATAAAGCATATGAACTTGTTGTCCTTCATCTTATCTGACGGTATAACAGGTTGAAGAGGAGAACGACTATCATGTTACACGAAAACTGGTCCTAAATTAAATGTTAATTGATTTTACTGATTTTAAGTTGGATTGGACTGCATTTCTTAAGACTTGCTGGTTCTCATTTATCAGGGACGCCTAAGATATGCAGCCTGAAGCTGGCAACTGCAGTCTTTTCCTGTTCGTGGGAATCTGCTCGGCTGCATTTGGACGTTATGGTTGATCTGGCTGCTTTTTACACTAGGAAAAGCTGATAATATCCATTTAAATGTTTTTATTGTATGTTTCAAGTATCTTGTGATTGGGTGACTGACAATGTAGCCTAATGTTTCGCCTCATTGGATATAGTTAGCTTCAAATTATTGACATGTTTGGCTCCCTTGTACAAGCTTGTGGTCGAAGAAGGCCTTCTTATGTTCGTTGCAGTCAAGGCAAAAGTCGGTCCTAGATTATTTATTTGAGAGTTTCATTTCATGCTTGAGGCTCATTTTTGTCATTCCCCATGGAGTGGTCACCATTGGTAGCCTCGCCGGGGTTCTTTACAGTAAGGCCTTTTAACTGGAACATTTTAACCTTTAAGCCCAAACCCAAAATCTGATTGAGAGAAAGGGAGGGGGTAACAATTCTTCACACTTTTTATATTTTTTTGTATATTAGTTAATGGGATTTACTGGAGTTCATTAATTTTACAAGGGTTAATATTTGAAGATAAATAAATAAATGAGATGCATAATTTTATAGTGTCACTTTTTTTGAGAAAAGTGAAGTTATAAATGGATAGGCAAAAGTATGGTATATATGTGCGGCAACAACCAGCCTAATATGCTTATGTTGCAAAATTAGAGCGGTGGGATCATACAACCCGTCTGTCGCTTTTATGGTAAATTTATTTTGAAGTCCCTTGAAAATTATAAATTAATATAACGATACCTTAACCTTTTTAAAATATTTTTTCTGCTTCATCCCTGCAGTCAACATCATCATCATCTAGGCAAAAACCAGAACCAGTAGGCAAACAACATGGTTGAAGGCAATTGTTTTGGTGAATGTAGCTATGCTATCTGTCAGCATTTCTGATAATCTACTAATTAGGAGTATAGCTTTGTTTTTCCATATATGGTTAACAGACAATAGATATCTCAACTTCTTATAAAGTTGGTTCAAATGTTAGTGTAGCCCTTTTGCATTATTTTCTTTACCTGTCATTTTCTAATAAAATATTTAATTTCAATTAAATTAAAAAAATAATAGTTTGATGCTTAAAACAGAACCAAAAGCATTGTTATTAATTTCTATAAAAAGATGTTTGTAACTTGAAAGGAATTTGATTAATTTTTATTTTAACTCTTATTAAATATATGTTCAAAAATTAAGGTTCAAGGCTGTAAAAAACCCTCTAACTCTTTTAAAAATAGCAATTAAGCCCTTCTTTTTTTTTTTAGCACATAATTAAGCACTTAAACTTTTAAAATGCATCAAAAATGCCTTCAAGCTTCTTCAAAAGAAGCAATAGAGCCATTGCTTTTTTTTTTTTTCACTCAATTAGGTACTTAAACTTTGAAAGTGCATAAAAAGACCCTCAAAATTTTTCAAAAAAGCAATTAAGCCCATGGTCTTATTAAAACTTAGAAAATAATAAATAATAAATTTTAGGAAATTATTAAATTTTAATAAAAATATAAAAATTAAAATTATTAAAAATTAGAATATTTTTATAGAAAATATTAAAATTTTATAAAAGTATAAAATTTTATAAAAATCATAAAAATTAACAACCCTAGTTTTTTTAATTAAAGTCATCACATTAAAGACAACATTACATGTGATGAAAATGATAAAAATAAAAAATAAAAGTTATAGAAAAGTTATAAAATGCTCCTTTTGGCACTAATTTTTATATTTCTATATATTTTATATTTTTTACAATTTTTATATTTTTATGATTTTTATATTATTTTTTATAATTTTAATAAATATTTAATATTTGAATTTTTATTAAAATTTAATAATATTCATAACTTTTATTGATTTTAATTGTTTTATAATTTTTAATAACAAAGAGTGATTTAATTTTATTTTTTTGAAGAAGTTTTACTTTTTTTGATGCATTTTAAAATTTAAGTATCCAATAGAGTGAAAAAAAGTAGGAGCTTAGTTGCTTTTTTTTTTGAAAAGTTTGAGGGTTTTTTATACATTTTAAAAGTTAAAGTACCCAAATATGTAAAAAAATGTAGGAGCTTAATTTTATTTTTTAAAATTAAGACACCCTTAAACCAAGAATTAATTCATTCCAAAAGAAAAGAGTGATGCCAAAAATGCATTATTCCAATTCCTAATTAAAATAAAATGGAAAACATGGAAAGGATGATTTACCTAAAATATAAATGTAAATGTATGTGTAAAATATACATTAAAATGAAATGAAAGAGAAACAGTAAAAGGAAGAGGGGACTAAATAGTAAAAAAGGGTAATTATTGAATTGAAGTAATTCATGGTGTATCTTTGTAATCAATGCAACCAATAACGAAAATTAGCTCAAAAAATGTAGTCTTACCCATAAAACATGTTACTGAGGTGTGACACGTACAGTTGGGTTAGGTTAGCTATCATCGTGGGAGGGAGATTGTAATTGTAGTGCGTATGGATTGTCCACGTCCGAAGAAGGCCACGCTGGCTTTTAAATGTTGGTAGTTTTATATATGCCTTTTCAATTCTAATGATGATCATGATGTTAGCCAAGAAAGATGTGCGTAATGATGGAAATACGTTCAGTTACCTATACGTATATATTAAAATAAATTATACGTGTAACACTCAATTAAAGATTCGCTTTTATTTTAACATGCACGAATTATTATCTTTATCAATAGGGTCACCAACTCGATTAGAGAAATTTTAAACATGTTCTTCCATAATTAAGATTAATTATATTATTCAATGGTATCTTAATCTTTTTATTATAAAAATCGGTAAAAATATGTATATAATGAGACTTAAACTAATTACATGAGTAAAATCTTTAATTTACCACTTATTTAAAAATTTATTTTGATATTTTTATACATTTTAATTTTATTATACATATACTTTATTACTTCCACCATATATATATATATTAACAATATATTTGATTGAGTTAGTGTCGCAAGTTAACACCGATTTAATATTGATGACAACACAATAATAAACAATTTAATCTATTTTAAAAAATTAATATTATATATATTTCATGTGTTATTATTAATTAGTTTCAAGTTATATCTTTTATTATTTATTGTATATTATTTTTAAATAAACATTTGCATTTTATATTTGTAACTTCCACTCATATACATGATGCGGATATTAACCATTGGATATCTATTATTTGAATTTAAAATAACAAATTCAAATATCCAATATCCAAATTCATTTACTTTGTAATAAATTTGGGTTTGGATTTTCGAATCCTTGATCGTTGTTTTTTTTTTAAACAAAATATTTTTTGAAAATATTCGTCGATTAAATATTTGCAGATTGAAATTTAAAATTGGAGTAAGTGGTAGAAATCATAGTGGTGTTATCCAGTGTGGTTTGTGCTTTTAAATCCAACTGTCGAAACCATTTTTAAAATCGAAGTTTTCGAAAAAAAGGGGAATCGACTTTAAAAATATGGAAATGGAGTCGCCACCGATATTTTTTCGAGGTGTGATCGGATCACCTTGAGATGAATTATTTTAATAAAATATTTTGATTTATTAAAATAATAATTTTGGTCTGCGAAATCTAAGAAAACGAGTTCGGGAGTCGGTTACGTACGAGGAAGGGTTAGCACCCTCGCAACGCCCAAAATTGGTACCGAATTGATTAATTAATATCCTAACGTCGAAAATTTGAAAAGATTTTAGAATTACGATCCATTTACTTAAGATATATATTTGGACAGAATCATATTGGATGCCAAAGCTTCTTATTTAGGAGAAATACAATGCCGTACTCAGTAAGTTAGGGCACAACATCTTATATTCCGGAAGTTAGGATTTATCATTTGACATTCAATACTTGTATATAAAAATGTGAAGGATATTCTCTTATTTGGGTTAAATGAAAAATAGCAACCCAGTAAGTTAGGGCACTATTTATCAAAATTCTCGAATACGGAATATTGTATTTGTTCTTTTAAAAATCTTATCTCGAGATACTAAAATATCACACTCGAGAAGTTAGGTGCAATATCTCCAAGAATCCCAAGAATAAGTTTTATTTGAAATATTATGTATTTTGATTGAAAAGAGAGAAAGGGTACTCGGTTGTTAGGTTTTAAATGAGGAGAATCGAAACTCAGTAAGTTAGAGCACGATTTTCCAGTAACCACTAAACACGAACATTGCCTTATAATTTTAAGATCGAAATGACATTAAAATACTACATCTTTCGTATGAAACAATGGAGTACTAAAGCGATATGTTAATCCAGTATATCAAATATTACATCGATGAATGATGGACAATTAATAGTAACAAATTAACAATTTATTATCCATACAAGAGCAATAATCATATAACACATCTTCTATATTAGCAATTGAAAAAAAAAATGGAGCGAATAATATAACCAATTATATGAAATGAGCTTATATCAAGTCAAAATAATAAATAGATTTAAAATAAATGATGTAAATGATGTTAAAGAATATATATATATATATATATATTAAAAGAACTCAATAGAAGGCAATAATTTAAAAAGAAAAATACATACAAAGAAAGAAATAAACTATATAATATGAAAACAAAACATATCTAAAACGAACAATATATGTAAAACCTAGAATAAATAATATATAAAGTTATTTTAAATAAATAGTATAATAAACCTTATTTTAAAATAAGTTAAAAATAAATAATGCATTTGAATAATAATTTAAAAACAAATAATATAATTTTTTTATATCATATAGTAAGATAATTTAAAACTAAATTAATAAGTTAATTAAACTTAAAATAAATGCATGGATCGCATATGAAAACAAAAATATTTAATCGAAACAAAACTAAACTAAAGGGCTATTAAAAACTTATTTTAACATGCACGAGGATCAAATAGAAATGCGTCTAGATAATCGAGGACTTAAGATGCAATTTAACCAAACAATCGATCGCATTTTAATAGCGATTTAATTAAAACAACACAGAAATAAGAAGGACCAAATGCGCAAATTCCCCCTTTATCGCAGAAACACGCGGATCTAATTTGTTCCGAATCGGGTCAGATCGGGGCGCTCATACGACGTCGTTTCAAAGCGATCGAGCTAAACCTGAAACGTCGTCGTTTTGTTAATGGCCATTCACCCCTTTAAAAGCTACCTTAAGTCTTCTGTTAACCCTCTTTTAATGAAACCTTAGCCCCCCCCGATTTGTTTTCCTAAACGAAGCTAACCCTCTCTCAGCCGCCTTTGAAACACCGTCCGACCGCTAAAACCGTGACAATCAGTCGATTAGCAGCAGACTCAGGCCATTTGAATGGTCCTTTCAAAGCCGGACCTGAGTGTTGTAGTATTTTCGACCTCGACGACTGCCTTCACCTCGATTTCAATGAAGAAGGCCAGCCCGTCTGTTCGTCTTACAAAGGTAGAGCCTTTTCCTTTTATTAATCTATTTTCGCATGCATCAAAAAGAAAGAAATCGAAAGCCAACAGCAGGATTTTTAAAAATAAAAAAAGATTGAAATCGAAAAAACCTTGAATTTCTTTTCTAATCAGATTTCTGTGTGTCGTGGTGTAAAATTGTCCCTTTACAATGGTTTGTTTCGGTCTTTTAAAGGCCGAAACCAAAATAGAAAATAAAAAAATCAAATATACCACCGTTTTCCCAGTTTTTGCTGCGCTAGTTGTTTATTTTTGCTCTGCTATATTCGTTTGCTGTTTATTTATCATTTGGTGCAGGTACGGAGGTACGGAGACACGAGCTAATGCGCTGGTGAAGGCTCGTGCGTGGCGTGCGTGCGGACGCTGCGAGGCGCACGTGGGATCTGTTCGTGGGAACCTGAAAAGGTGCGCGTGTATAGCACGCGGGGAGTCAAAGGGGCGCGCGTGGGGGTGGCCGCGGAGAAGGTACCAGAAGTTTCTGGAATTCTGCTTGGGCTATTGGGCCACAGCTTAAAGTTGGGCCAGTTGTAGTTGGGTCTAATATCTGATTTGGGTTTTTTAATTGGGTAGTGTTTTAGGTATTTGGGCTTTAAGTCTGGGTTTGCGTTGGGCTTGGTTTATTAATTTGTAATTGACTGATGGACTATTTTGGATTTTATTTTTAATTGGTTTTTGTATTGGTTTAATGGGTCAGGCAAATTTTGGGTCTTACAGCTGCCCCTCTTTACTCATTGTCGTGTAACGAGAATAGAGCAAAGACCTCAAAAAGAGCCAATTTTGTCCGGTCGTGCCTCTTTCAGTGCTTTTCTTCTTTGAGTAGCTTCGTTCCATCCCGCCGCATCTTCAAGGGCTTGGGAACTGACGCTTCGATCAACTCAAGGAAATTAGACTTTCAATCTGCTTTTGCAACTTCAGAATTGCCAGATCTGCTATCTTCAATCTGCTCCTGCAACCTCAGGATTGCCAGATTTGCTATCTTCAATCTGCTCATGCAAACTCAAGATTGCCAGATTTGCTGTCTTTAATCTGCTCTTACAAACTCAGGATTGTCAGATCTGCTGTCTTTAATCTGCTCTTGCAAACTCAAGATTGCCAGATTTGTTATATTCAATCTGCTCCTGCTAACTCAGGATTGCCAGATTCGTTATCTTCAATCTGCTCCTGCAAACTCAGGATTGTCAGACTTGCTATCTTCGATCTGTTCCGTCAGAACTTCAAAGAAATACTGCCTGATCCTAGTTGTAAACTCAGGAAGGAGGGATTTGTAGCCTCCACCTACTCCACTGGAGTTTCGAGGAGCTAGGAATTCAGGGAGAAGAGATTTGTAACCTCCATCTTCTCTGCTGAAGAAAAACTAACTAGTCCTCATTGTAAACTCAGGGAGGAGGGATTTGTAACCTCCACCTACTCCACTGGAGCTTTGAGGAACTAAAAAAATTCAGGGAGAAGAGATTTGTAACCTCCATCTTCTCTGCTGAAGAAAAACTGACTGGTCCTCATTGTAAACTCAGGGAGGAGGGATTTGTAACCTCCACCTACTCCACTGGAGCTTTGAGGAACTAAAAATTTAGGGAGAAGAGATTTGTAACCTCTATCTTCTATGCTGAAGAAAAACTGACTGGTCCTCATTGTAAACTCAGGGAGGAGGGATTTATAGCCTCCACCTACTCTACTGGAACTTCGAGGAGATAAAAATTGTTTGGCTTCGACCTGTTCCTGTAACTTTAGGGTTGGCAGATCTGCTGTCTTTGATTCGCCTCGCTGAGAAAGGCAAGATCTGAATTCACCGATGTTGCGACAAAGTCCTCTATGGGACCTGCTCTATAAAATCAATTTTGTACTTATGCTAATGGAAAATAGTTAAGATGCAATGATTAGAATGAATCTAATGCTCCTAACTAAATCTATTATGGACGACATTTGTATGAATGCAGAATGTCGTGAGAATGGTCTTTTTATAAATATTAGGATGCAATGATTGGAATGAATCAAATGCCCCTAAATAAATGTGTTTTGCATGAATGCAGAGTTTCATGAGAATGACCCATTTTTAAAAGTTTAAGGTGCCATCATTTTTTGTTTATCAGGGCTCTATTACTGATGTACTATGCTGCCATCTTGTTTGGCTAGTATTTTTGACAGAAAACCCAAGAAAGCAATTATACCTTGCTCAACAGATTTGCCCCACTGTAACTTTAGGACTCATCTCCTTGTGACTTAGGGGCACAGGATCTGAATCAATTCCCATCTATCCTATTATAACTCGGGGTATAAGGTTTTGTAGCTTGTTCATTTAACTGATCACTCTTCGGGTGGCCTAACTGGATGCGTATACATGATGCTTGTATGGATGCAGAATATCATTTTTCTTGCGAATGATTCCCCTTTTTATACTTGGGTTAGTATTGCATGTTTTTTCAAGATCAGATCACCAACCATTTTTGATGAAAATCCAAAGAGATAGCCTTAATTTAGACTCTTCCTTAAACTTGGTGAGTTTTAAACAATAGTCCTATTTCAGGTTCTCATATTATTCAAAGCGTTTCCAGAGTAATATGCAAAACTCATTTTATGAAAATATTATTAGTCTGCTAATCATTATTTCAATGCAAAATGTCTGAAAAAGATCATAACCATGGACAAGAAGGAAATTGATTAGGAGCATAGCTCGAAACAAATAAGCTAAGCAAAGATAGCAATCGCAATTAAGAAAGAAATTTATTGTGAACATATTTTGAAAGGAATAATGTAATCACAAATTAAAAAAATTTAAAATGGATAAAGTGGAAACTAGGTGCCCCAGATATCGCAGCCTGAGATTCTCTGTTCCAACTTCTTGATGGCCATTTTAAGCTCAATATGTATTTAGGGGATCTGAAGTACTTTGTCGATGCCCCAAGACATATCATACTTCTTCATTGTTAATTCAGGCATAGTAGGACTGTTGTATGCCCCACTTTCAATTAAAATTTGAGCCGCCCTTTTCAGGTTTTCAACTCAAATCCGTTTTGATCTCAAAGTGCCCTTTACTGGTTTTCACCTTGGCCTCTCCTTTTCGTTTTTTTTGCTGAAATTTTTTTTTCTCTTTTTTCTTTTTTTTCTTCTTTTTTTGAATTCTTTTTATTGAATCTGAATTTTTCGGATTGGGTAGGTCCTTGTCATCTATCTCAGACAATATCTATGCTTCCCTAGAACAGGCCTTCTTTGTTGCCTAAGGTCATTCTCGATTTGACATCTTCTTTCTTCTGAAGTCTCTTTTTTATGGGAAAGAATCTTCTTCAAAGCCCTATCATGAAATCTTCTAGGACGAATCATTTTTGTTGTGAGCTCGCATCATCTAACCGTGATAGATATCTTTTAACATTTTCTCTTCAAATTCAATTGATCATGTTGAGATTAAACGCATTTTGCCTCATCCAATTTCAGCTCTGACAAAATTTTGATTCCAATGGGCAAAGCCAACGAGAAATGTGTTGCCCCGGTGACAGTCTTGGCCAATGTTCGACAAGCATAGAGGGTAAATAGTAATTTTTGTATGCCAATCTTTAAAAGTCTCGGCCTCTTTTTTTTTATCTTTTGTTTTTATTTTTGGCTCATTTACTGTGATGTGGCAACTGATCTTTGAACAGACCACAGATTGTGCGGTTAAATGTTGATCTTTTTGACATTTTTTTGTCAGTATTCTTTCTTTTTTTTTTTTTTTTTTTATTTTAAGTCTAATGACCATCGACTTTGTAATATTGGCATATGAAGCGACCCTCACCCTCTTAGTGAAGAAATCGACGTCCACGAAAATGAATAATGTTGACCAGAAGCTTTTGATGAGATTGGCTTGATAACGTCCATGCCCCACATGTAGGAAATCTTATTTCTGCATTGAGCTAGGCTTTGATCTTCACCTCCTTTCTTGGCTCACGATGTAGGATTTGTTTTTCATCCAATATTAACAAATCAGAAGATAGGTGACAATTTTGGTCATCTTCAAAGTCCTAAGATCCCTTAGACACACATCTCATTCAAAAAAGGAGTCAATAACAACGTCGCTCCTGTCACTGATATTTGGGCACCTAGTTACAAAGATAATCCCAAAGAATAAATGATTCTAAGGATGATTATTTTACTGGTATGGTCATGAATAAAGAATGAAAGAATATTCCAAGACATGAAAGAATGTACTTTATGAAACGTAAATGATAAAAAAAATATTTACTTAAAAAGATGCATTTCATTGAAATAAAGATTCTGGATACAAGCCTATTTCACAAAAGTATTCTTGTTGCTGCTAAGCTTAAAGCAACAAGCATGTTTTGATATTGCTCTAGATTAGCTCTAAATACTATAGGAATTTTTTTCGCAGTCCAATTATTCAGAACACTCCCAAGTTCGCAAGGGCAGATATCCAACAAGGTCCATCTTTCAGTGATTTCTTCATGCATGGCATTGATGTGTACATTTTCCAGCATTTCTTCAATCGCATTTACTCCAACATCAGTGTGATTTGGTAGCGGATTATCGGCATTTACCATATCAGCCACTTTGACAACGCCCAACTTAATGAGCCTTTCCATGACTTTCTTAAAAGCAAGGTAATTTTCTATTGAATGCCCCGAAACTCCTACACGATAGTCACATTCGGCATTTTCATCGTACCACTTGGGGTACGGGGGCTGCAATGGTGCCAAGTAGAAAGGGGACACTGGGTGCTCATCAAACAATTTCTGATATAGCTCTCGGTATGTTATTGGAATAGGAGTGAAATGAAGCTTTTCTGTATTCATCCTTTGCCTAGATTCACTCTTTGAAGGAGTCTGAAGGTCTGTAGTTGTCAACCTCGGTGATCCTATAGTAACTTGCTTTGAATAACCCTTACTGTATGCTCCCACATTATTTGCCTCGTCCTCTTTCTTCCTCAAGGCTGACCTTCTGGTATTTTCCCCCGCATCTATTTTACTGCTTCTCACAGCGTTTTCGATCATTTCGCCAGTCATTACTATGTTCGAGAAACTCTTCGTGGCACTCCCCAACATATGGTTGATAAATGGAGCTTTCAAGGTGTTGATGAAGAGCATAGTGATTTCTGTCTCCAAAAGAGGTGGCTGAACCTGTTTGACGACCTCTCTCCATCTTTGTGCATATTTCCGAAAACTCTCGCTTGGTTTTATTTCCATATTTTACAGGGTAATTCTGTCAGGGGTCATTTCTGTTACGTGACCGTACTGCTTCATAAACGCCTGTGCTAAATCCCTCTAAGAACCAATTTGATGCGGCTCATTGATTGTACCATTTAGATCTTGCTCCCACCAAAGCTAGTCTTGGAAGCAATGAATTAGCCGGGCAACTAGTCATTGTTAACGTGTCCTTGAACCATTCTTGGCAAAACATAGTTAAGTGAGCCTCATGGGCAAGTAGTCCGTAGTATTTTTCAAATTCGCACCTTGAACTTCTAGTACGAGGAAGTATTAGATTTGGCACCAAACTTAGATCTTTAGCATCGACTCCATATTGCCTATCGCTTTCCATGGCCCTAAATTTGTCTTCCAACCATTTGCATCGTATTTTAACTAACTGTCATTTTGGCAATTCTAAGTTTTTACTTTCCCAACTTACTCATTTGTAGCCTTATCAAAGCCTCAACATGACAAATCCTCACAACAAGTTCTTAAAGTGATACAATAATTACATCACATGCTTATACCTTATTACTCATGTTCACATTAATTTGTCTACTTGAATCACTGTCTCTCTACAGAGCTCCAACAAAACTGTTTTATTTCTAAATTTCACTCTTTCATGTTTTCTTTATGGTAACTTTCATTGGAACACTTACTCTGTATCAATCTTACCAAAGTTCGATCACATATCGAGCACATTGCTCATAATTTTACGCATATACTTGCACTTATTCATCACATAATCATATTCAATTACACTTAGTCGTTACATAGCCACATTGTATTTTCACTTAGTCAATTTCCGTTGAACTCATTGGAATATTAACGGATACATCGAATATTGCACATAGTGCCACACTTGTAGCCAAAGCTACTTCATATCATTATCACACATAGGCTCGTTCTCGAGCTATTCATATTCGCTGGTCTGCTCACACAAGTCGTCGGTCATACGTAACTACTCAAGTCTTCGCTTTCACACAAGTCGTCAGTATCCGCAACACATGCAGGATTACCGACCATCGGTAGAACTTATAAGACCAAAGACTCGTTTCACATAATCACAATCTCGGTCTGCTCACACAAGCTGTCGGTCATACGTAACTACTCGATTGCTGCTCACACAAGTCGTCGAGTATCCGTAACACATGTCGGATAACTCAACCGGTAGAAACGTATTTGGACAAAGACCCGGATCACTTATTTCACTTAGATTTCACATAGGTTTCTAGTGAACATGTCACTCAGATCCATTTTTATTCCTAAGGTTCAACCGGAAATTTCTCACTTGTCTATACTTTGTCAATTACATCAAATATTCAGCCACAATTCATACCATTTATCAAAATATGAAAACGTAAGTAAAAACGATGCATTATTTACATACAAACTTACATAATTACATTCTCAATCTCATCACATCATCAATTTAACTTATCCTCCCAAATTATTCTATTCAATACTAAAGTATTAATAACTAAATTTCAATCTAATATTCAAACTTGCATCATTAAATGCTTATTAAACATATGAACTTACCTCGATACCAAAAGCGGCCATTTTACCAACTTTCTCGATTTTTAATTTTCCTCCGTTCTAGGTCCAAATCTCATTTTTGAGTCTAAAACATCACATTTCACTTAATTAGTTAATGTACTGTTAAAACAATCCTTAACTCAACTTTTCAAAATTACATTTTGCCCTAAACTTTTACATATTTGCACTTTTGCCCCAATACTCGAAAATTAAACTTCAGCCCTTATTCTTATGTTTTATAACATGCTGATCATTTTCTCTTCTGTGGCAACATCAAATTCTCACTAGTTCACACACTTATGACCAATTTATAACTTTTACAATTTAACCCTTTTATACGATTTCATCGAAAATCATCTAATAAAACTCGTTTCTCTAATCATAGACATGCATAATATACCATAATTCATCAAAATTCACAATTATTCAACATGGGTCAATTTTTAAAATTAAAATCTAGCTCAAAATAATGGTAGAAATAGCTAGACTAAGTTAATGGATTTCAAAAATACGATGAACATTAAAAGCGGGCTCAAAAACACTTACTATGAAGTTGCCTCATCCAAGTCTTAAGAATATCATTTTGTCCATCAAGTTATTAAATTAATTGGATGATCCTTAAATTAGAACTCGATCCAAACTTGGAAATTTGGTGGCATTGAAACACCTTCTTGAAATTGTTGAGGTTTAATTATGATGGATGTCTTGCGTGGATGCACCTTGGGATGTGTCGGGTAAAACCCTTGAAATTGTTGGGATATAGTCGTTCTCACTATCTTCAACAAGTGTTAACCATAGAGGTTTTCCCTTTGTCTACTCCTCCTGCCAATAGTTGAGTTAATTGAGTCATCATACTCTTTTGTGATTCCATCATTTTATCCATCATATCCTGTTGGATCTTAGCAAGCTGCTCCTACATTTGTGTTTGCATCCGCTCTTGCATCTCATTCTGCATTTGTTCCAACTTCTCTAGTCTTTTATCCATTGTTTTGGTTTTTCTCCTTGTACCGTAAGGATGCGTGCTTAGTTGATTTTTGTCGGCTTCTAGATTAAGGCTGAAATAACTTCAACCAATTAGGGTCCTCTCATGAAATCTAATGCATGTGATGTAATGCTATGTGAATACATGAAATGAATGTAAAGAGATGTCGATTCTAACTCAATTTCTTTTAGGAAACTTTATTAGAGGACAAAGCTCTTTACATGAAACGGACTATAAATATACGAACATCCGTATTGTCTTCTACTTCATCAAGAAATTCGTTCTCCATGCCGAGCTCCCTAATTTGGCAATCGAACCCAAATCGACATCTCTCTAATATGAAGATGCATGCTAAGTAACGAAGATAAAAATCAGTTCAATAGAAATGAAATTCAAATTATGTAAAAAATCATTCAAACTCCTATTGGGTGACCACTAGGGTTTATCGCAACTTCATCTAGGGTAAGCTCTTAGGGTCTTTTACATGCGGTTTGAGTTCTAAGGTTGAGATACCCGAACCCGCAGATTCCTCGATCATCACCCATTATAGGCTTATACGGACTGAGTTCGGTTCAGGGGGACATATTTTCCTATGGTTGCACGGAGATGAAAATCTCACGAAGACATAGGTACGGATGTATCCCGGAAGCGATTCACTATCCTGCACAGAGGTGAAAACCTCACGAAGGAGTAGCTTCTCACTCCCACTTAGAGGTGTGACCCAGCGGTCATGCGATATGATGCAAAGTACTCTATGAGACTCGAACCACAACAATGAGATGGCGCAAGCAAATGCAATAAAAAGGGATCGTAAATTTTTGAAAATTTTTAATTTTCGACGAAAGGACAGAAATTAATGAATTTATGGCCTGACTCTCAACCAGTCCCCAGTGGAGTCGCCAAGCTGTCGAAACCATTTTTAAAATCGAAGTTTTCGAAAAAAAGGGGAATCGACTTTAAAAATATGGAAATAGAGTCGCCACCGATTTTTTTCGAGGTGTGATCGGATCACCTTGAGATGAATTATTTTAATAAAATATTTTGATTTATTAAAATAATAATTTTGGTCTGCGAAATCTAAGAAAACGGGTTCGAGAGTCGGTTACGTACGAGGAAGGGTTAGCACCCTCGCAACGCCCAAAATTGGTACCGAATTGATTAATTAATGTCCTAACGTCGAAAATTTGAAAAGATTTTAGAATTACGATCCATTTACTTAAGATATATATTTGGACAGAATCATATTGGATGCCAAAGCTTTTTATTTCGGAGAAATACAATGCCGTACTCAGTAAGTTAGAGCACAACATCTTATATTAGGAAGTTAGGATTTATCCTTGACATTCAATACTTGTATATAAAATGAGAAGGATATTCTCTTATTTGGGTTACATGAAAAATAGCAACCCAAAGAAGTTAGGGCACTATTTATCAAAATTCCGAATATAGAATATTGCCTTTGTTCTTTTAAAATCTTATCTCGGGATACTAAAATATCACACTCAGTAAGTTAGGGTGCAATATCTCCAAGAATCCCAAGAATAAGTTTTTATTTGAAATATTATGTATTTTGATTTAAAAGAGAGAAAGGGTACTTGGTTGCTAGGTTTTAAATGAGGAGAATCGAAACTCAGTAAGTTAGAGCACGATTTTCCCGTCACCACTAAACACGAACATTGCCTTATAATTTTAAGATCGAAATGACATTAAAACACTACATCTTTCGTATGAAACAATGGAGTACTAAAGCGATATATTAATCCGTATATCAAATATTACATCGATGAATCATGGACAACTAATAGTAACAAATTAACAATTTATTATCCATACAAGAGCAATAATCATATAACACATCTTCTATATTAGCAATTGAAAAAAATGGAGCGAATAATATACCAATTATATGAAATGAGCCTATATCAAGTCAAAATAATAAATAGATTTAAAATAAATGATGTAAAAGAAATATATGTGTGTATATATATATATTAAAAGAACTCAATAGAAGGCAATAATTTAAAAAGAATAATACATACAAAGAAAGAAATAAACTATATAATATGAAAACAAAACATATCTCAATCGAACAATATATGTAAAATAATATATAAAGTTATTTTAAATAAATAGTATAATAAACCTTATTTTAAAATAAGTTAAAAATAAATAATGCATTTGAATAATAATTTAAAAACAAATAATATAAATGTTTTTTTTATATCATACAGTAAGATAATTTAAAACTAAATTAATAAGTTAATTAAACTTAAAATAAATGCATGGATTGCATATGAAAACAAAAATATTTAATCGAAACAAAACTAAACTAAAGGGCTATTAAAAAACTTATTTTAACATGCACGAGGATCAAATAGAAATGCGTCTAGATAATCGAGGACTTAAGATGCAATTTAACCAAACAATCAGATCGCATTTTAATAGCAGATTTAATTAAAAACAACACAGAAATAAGAAGGACCAAATGCGCAAATTCCCCCTTTATCGCAGAAACACGCGGATCTAATTTGTTCCGAATCGGGTCGGATCGGGGCGCTCATACGACGTCGTTTCAAAGCGATCGAGCTAAACTCAAACGCAATCGTTTTGTTAATGGCCATTCACCCCCCTTTAAAAGCTACCTTAAGTCTTCTGTTAACCCTCTTTTAATGAAACCCTAGCCCCCCTGATTTGTTTTCCTAAACGAAGCTAACCCTCTCTCAGCCGCCTTTGAAACCCCGTCCGACCGCTAAAACCGTGACAATCAGTCGATTAGCAGCAGACTCAGGCCATTTGAATGGTCCTTTCAAAGCCGGACCCGAGTGTTGTAGTATTTTCGACCTCGACGACTGCCCTCACCTCGATTTCAACGAAGAAGGCCAGCCCGTCTATTCATCTTACAAAGGTAGAGCCTTTTCCTTTTATTAATCTGTTTTTGCATGCATCAAAAAGAAAGAAATCGAAAGCCAATGTACAGCAGGAATTTTAAAAATAAAAAAAGATTGAAATCGAAAACAAACCTTCGAATTTCTGTTTCTAATCTGTATTTCTTTGTGTGTTCAGGGTGTAAAAATTGTCCCCTTTACAATGGTTTCTTTCGGTCCTTTTAAAGGTCGAAATCAAAATAGAAAATAAAAAAAATCAAATATACCATCGTTTTCCCTGTTTTTGCTGCGCTAGTTGTTTGTTTTTGCTCTGCTGTATTCGTTTGCTGTTCATTTGTCATTTGGTGCAAGTACGGAGGTATGGAGACACGAGCTAATCGCTGGTGAAGGCTTGTGCGTGGCGTCTTGTACGGACGCACGTGAGGGCGTGCGTGGGATCTGCTCGTGGGAACTGAAGCAGTCTTGGCGTATATAGCACGCGGGGAGTCAAAGGGGCGCGCGTGGGGGTGGCGGCGGAGAAGGTACCAAAAGTTTCTGGAATTCTGCTTGGGCTGTTGGGCCACAGCTTAAAGTTGGACCAATTGTAGTTGGGTCTAATATCTGATTTGGGTTTTTTAATTGGGTAGTATTTTAGGTATTTGGGCTTTAAGTCTGGGTTTGCGTTGGGTTTGGTTTATTGATTTGTAATGGACTGATGGACTATTTTAGATTTTATTTTTAATTGGTTTTTGTATTGATTTAATGGGCCGAGCAAATTTTGGGTCTTACACAACCATTATGAAATTTGGTTTCATCTCCACGTAAAAGGGCGGAGGGTCATAATGGAGCTAATGTTCTTGGTAATGGGTCTTTGTCTTTGTCCTTGGCACCAACAAATGTTCACACTTCTGGCCAATAGTTTACGTTTTACAGGCTATACAATACAAGGGAATAATGGTTCCATATCTGGCATTTCCAAAATGGAGAGAGAGGGAAGTTATAAATTAAGTGAATGGTCCTGGCTTTGATTAATGTTCCCACCCAAATGTATTTGAAAACTTCATGGTGCTTGAACCATACACATCGACCTGATACTGTTTAGACTTGTTCTTTTTTAATGACAAACATAATGTGGGTTAAATGCCTCAAGTTTCAGTTGAGATTAATAATCAGGCAAGGCAGCAGATGGGATGATTGATGGTTGAAATTGGAAGCGGAGCTTGAATTGAATTATGATTCCGACATTTTGCATATTTATGTGTACCTCTATATGACAACCTTGATGCTAAACTGTCATGTCCCCCCTATCATCATAAATGATCATTACTAATCTTTGGATAATTTTATCAGTAACTGATCTTCAATCATTACTGACAACAAAATATACTGCTGCACACTTAATCTTAACAGTCACTGTTCCATGAAGAAGAAGAAGAGAAAGGAAAGCTTTCCCTTTTTTAACACACAACTTCATTTGAAATACTTTCTTTAACTTCACATTGATGAGCTCAATGTTGAAACTGGTAGTTAACGTCGAAGAATTTACAATGTTCATCACATTATAGCTCCCGGATTAGACCTTAAAACCTAAAAGCTAACTCCTCAGCCTAGTTTAAGGTCCCCTCTCCAGAAAACATATGATGTGAATCCCAGAAAGCTATTTTGAGTTGCCAGTAGCTCAAATTGGGCATTTTAGGGTGAGTCCTATTGGTAGATTATGAAGAATTGTTTAGCCACTGGAGCTGCGTTTTGTATGCAATGTTTTGCTGCTGGTAATTAAGAGCAAGCTTCACTTCTTACTTAACAGGTTTGTTATTAATAAATGGAGTGGGTTCAACTTCAACTTTAATAAATGAACAAAAGATTTTTCATGTCGACGGAGCTAAAAATATTATTATATTAATCTTCAGTGAGGTTGAATTGTGCACACAAATGTGGTTATTTGTCAAATAGGGTAAACTTGAAGTTCACCAAATCGGAAAGTCTACTTAACTGTTTCTTCTTCTTCCAGATTCCTTTGTTAAGGTAAACTTGAAGTTAACCAAATCACTGTCAGCGGCAAGCTTCACGCGCGGCTGGTAACGTGTGGGTTTCCTTTTTGTTTTGTCAAAGGAAAGTGACAAAAATACCCAACAAAAGATTTTCTTTGTTTTACTTTTGTTCAAGTCACAAGACTTGACTCAATTCACTGCTCTAACACAACAGAGTTGGCAGGGAGTACCCTCACTTTTCAGACTTATTCTTTTAACTATACATTAACTTAACTTTTTTAAATAACAAACCAAATTTAAATTAAATTTTAAAAGATAATACACCATAACATAAACTATAAATATTTGTTCTTCTCCCCACGCGCCTCCCAATGTACAATATTCTAACATTCATCCATATGATGCAAATATTTGGCTAAATAGGTAATATATGTAGGTTTTTTTAATTGGTTAAATAGATTTTTTCTTTTAGATTTAGGAAAAGTAATTAATTTTAGAGAGTGTGTGTAACCTATACGCTCTATTAATATGTCAGGAAAAGAACACACATTTGGACGTATTTTTTTTTGGAATTTTTAAAAAATATTTCTAGTTGTACGCGCTTTCTTTAATATGTTAGTAAAAAACTCGTCCACTTGGATACACTTTCACACCCTCCTTTTAAAATCGACTTATTTTTTTAAATCTTAAAAAAAAAAGACCTATTTAACTAATTAAAAATCTACATATTTAGCTCAAATACTTGCTCTCAATTTGAGGTTTTTCAAAGGAAATTTAAATTTAACTTATTCATTTTTTATAAAATTTTAAATATTTTTGGGATAAATATTTGAATTAAAATATTTGTGTAGAAATATATATATATATATATATATATGTTAAATGGGAATGGTAGCTTTTCTTAAGAAATAAAGTTTTTTTTTTAGTATAAAAGTTGTTTATTTTAAGTAGTGGCTTTGATGGAAAACAAAGGTAGTGGTTTAAGTTGTTGTATTTAAATATTTTGTAAGAAAACATTAGAAAATAAAAAAATAATATTTTGGTTATGAATAGTTTTAGACATTGCATGAAAGAATATTTTGGTTAAAATATATTCTAAGTCTATGTACTCTTCATGCATTTAATTAACTAAATAAGTATTTTTTATTATTTTAACTGGTATATCAACAAATTTAATAAAAAATTTTATTTTTTATATTTTTATATTCGTTTTACATTTTGTGTTATGGGCTTGTGGTTGTCCCTCCCAATAATATTGATTTCAGAAATTGAACTTGCATTCTCCTTTGACAATACAATTAATACTCGATACAGTAACAAATTAAATAAATTTATTTTTAAATTATTTTATGATGCTATCATTTAATTTAATATAGTGCATAAAATATATACCAAAAGTACACTAATTCTTTTAAAATGATTTTTAAATTTTTTTAATTAAGTTGCACTTGATTAACTCAAATTGCCAACTTCATATGAAATTTTATAATAATATTTTTATATCTTTTACAACTAATATATTTATACATTGATTATTTTTATATAATGTCTAGAATTATAAATAATTTTTTTAAATTTTAAATAAAATAATAAAATATGTTTAAATATACTGAAACTCATCCTTCTATCTATATCAATTAAATTAATATTGGATCAATAATAATCCTTGATTGTTAATTGCTATATATAAAATCTCAGGATGTCATTTTATTATTTCAATTAAATTTTACATAAATTTTTTCATAAAAATATATCTTAAGTGTGCCGTAGGATATAATATTTTTTTAATGAAAAATCATTCTTTTAACCGAATTTTAATAAAGTAGCGTATAAACCACTCCCGGCAAAATAGAGTGAAAAACAGAAAAGAAAAGAGCAGACAACAGTAGCATCAATCCCAAAAGTGAAACAATTTGAGGTTAACCAAAGGTCCAAATGAAAGGGACAAGCTTAACTCTAGTTGACTAAAACTTGAACCACGGTTAAGTTGTGTTGTTATTGGTTAACCACTGTCTTAGCTTTGCTTTTAGACTTCAATTTACTGTTTAAAGTAAAGGATATGAATGAATTAACATATGAAGATAGGGGAAGGTGAGAAGAGGAGTTTGTGAAATAATCGAATATTAATGAAAAATTTGAAACATAAGTTCTTTTTTTGTAGTTAAATTTTAAGAAATTTGATTTGATTTATGAAAAAGGTTGAAATATGGATACGTTTCTTAAAACATCTTTCTTGGTTTGCTGGCTTCTTATGCAGTTTCCTTCAGATCCGAAGAAAATGGGTAATAAAAACATAAAATGAATAAACAAAAAACACAAATACTAAATTATCTTTTGAGTTTATATTTATGTTTTTTTGGGGTTTTAATATTGCTTTTTATAATTTTAGGTGTTAAATGGGTGTTCTGTTTTTTCAGTGTATGCTTTTTGGACACTTGCATGATCCAAAAAGTTGCCCTCTCTTCATATATATATTTCCTTTATTTTCCCTTCCTCTTACTTTCTTTTTTCTTCTTCTTTGTGCGCTAATGGCTTTTTTATCTGCTTCTGTGTCGGCCAACGAGTAATTTCTTGATTGAATCCTTGAAAGAAATTGCACACCCAAAGAAGATTCATCACTGTTTTCCTTCTTTTTTTTCCCCCTAGATATCCTCTTTGGGTCTTTATAGGAGGAGAATTTGGAGGAGGTTCCGATTACAGGAACTTTGTGTGTTGTTAGTTGCTCAGAGTTTTTGGGGTTTCTTTATGGGGTCAAAGAGACTGTAAGATTAGCAGAGAACTCTTTTTTTGGGGGGTGTACGTTTAATTTCTGGGTTTCTTTTTTCCCTGTTTTTAATGGATCTTAATTTTTGTAGTAAAGTTTTGATGGTGAACTCAAAACATGGTGAATTGAACAGTTGTCTTTTTTTTTTTGGTCTCTTTTAGTCTCTGATTTTTTACCATAAAAAAGTGTTTCCTTGGGCCAGATTTTCTTGTTCATAGCTAGTTATAGGGAGGCTACAAAACTCTTTTAATTTGAGGAAGACAGACTCTTGGGAAGCTTTGAATGTTGTTTAATGAAGCCTTAGATATTTTGTGAGAAAAAAAATGGAGCTTTTTGGAAACTGAAGTTGGCTCTATTTTGGCAACAAAATGATGAGATTCTGTGGAATTCCATGTTTTTGTTTTGGATTCTCTTTCTGGTGAGGATTGAAGATCAAAGAAGATCTTCGCTGGATATTTTTCTGGCCTTTGCAAAGAAGAACGCCCTTAATCACAGTGTTCCTTGATCATACAAGCTTTTTCAAGGTAGTAATTTCGCTTTCAATTCTACCCCTTTATTTCTGATCCTTTTTTTTTTCTTTTTTGGTTATTGAATTTGATGAATAAGTTTCTTTACTTACAGCATTTCCTTAAAGAGAGAAGTGGTAACGGAAAAGGAAAGTTTCACTGTTACAATCATTGTTTGGATTGAGAGATGATTACTTTTATGGAGTCGAAAGAGAAACCGAAAGAGATGGAGAAATGCTTGGATTCTCAGCTATGGCATACTTGTGCTGGTGGAATGGTTCAAATGCCTTCAGTTAACACCAAAGTCTTTTACTTTCCTCAAGGCCATTCCGAGCACGCTTGTGGCACTGTTGATTTCAGGAACTGTCCTCGAATACAAGCTTATATACTCTGCAGAGTCGCCGCCGTTAAGTTCATGGCCGACCCTGAAACCGACGAGGTTTTTGCCAAAATCAGGCTGATCCCAGTTAACACCAATGACCCTGATTTTGAAGATGATGGAATTGGAAGCATTAATGGGAATGAAACACAAGAAAAACCGGCTTCCTTTGCAAAGACATTGACTCAATCAGATGCTAACAACGGTGGGGGATTTTCAGTTCCAAGGTACTGTGCTGAAACGATATTTCCCAGATTGGATTACTCTGCTGATCCCCCGGTTCAGACCATTCTGGCTAAGGATGTCCATGGGGAAACCTGGAAGTTTAGGCATATTTACAGGGGTACCCCAAGGAGACATCTTTTGACTACGGGCTGGAGTACTTTTGTCAATCATAAGAAGCTTGTAGCTGGTGACTCGATTGTGTTTCTTAGGGCGGAAAATGGGGATCTCTGCATCGGAATTAGGAGGGCGAAGAGGGGGATTGGTGGAGGACCCGAGTCTTCAAACGGATGGAATGCTACTGCTGGAAATTGTATGATCCCATATGGGGGGTTTTCAGCATTTCTGAGGGAAGATGAGGGCAAGCTGATGAGAAATGGAAGCAGTAATGGGGTTAGCTCAAATGGTAATTTGATGGGGAAGAGGAAGGTTAGGCCTGAAAAAGTTATTGAAGCTGCAACACTAGCTTCCAATGGCCAACAATTCGAGGTCGTTTACTACCCAAGGGCGAGTACTCCTGAGTTCTGCGTGAAGGCCTCTTTAGTGAAGGCTGCATTGCAGATCCGGTGGTGCTCAGGAATGAGGTTCAAAATGGCATTTGAAACAGAGGATTCGTCTCGGATTAGTTGGTTTATGGGCACTATATCTTCAGTTCAAGTCGCAGATCCCCTCCACTGGCCTGACTCACCGTGGAGGCTTCTTCAGGTCAGTTCTCTTTGCTTCTAATTGTGTGTTTCTCTATGGTTTCTCCATTGTTTTCAGTTGATGTCTCTATGTATGCATTGTGATTTTCATGCTGTTCATAGCAATGGTTATTACTAGGATAGCTTACTTGTGCTCTCTTATTGAGAATATCATGAATTTGCCAATTTATTGGGACATTTATATGATGATTTGCTTATAATTGCATATCTTGTGTTACAAGCTGACATGAAAGATGTCATTGACCATATATTTGGATCCTGTGAATGAACAACTGGAATATGGTCTTATATGATCAAGTTCTGTATTGCAGGTTACATGGGACGAGCCAGATTTGCTTCAGAATGTAAAACGAGTTAGTCCTTGGCTGGTGGAATTGGTTTCGAACATGCCCGCTATTCATCTATCTCCCTTTTCACCACCAAGGAAAAAGTTGAGACTGCTGCAGCACTCGGATTTTCACCTTGATGGTCAACTTCCAATGCCGACATTATCAGGCAACCTCCTTGGGGCCAGCAACCCCTTTGGGTGTTTACCCAACACTGCTCCTGCTGGCATGCAGGGAGCCAGGCATGCTCATTACGGTCTATCTTTATCAGATCTCCACCTCAATAAACTGCAGTCAGGTCTCTTTCCGGCTAGTTTCCCACCACTTGATTACGCTCCTGTACCTAATAGGACCTCCAATGGTGGCCCAAACATTCGAAAGCCTAGCATGAGTGAGAACGTTTCTTGTGTGCTAACCATGTCCCATCCCTCACAGAATTCCAAGAAAGCTGATGGTGCAAAGACACCTCAGCTTGTACTTTTCGGTCGGCCGATTCTTACTGAGCAGCAAATCTCTCTCAGCTGCTCTGGTGATACAATCTCACCAGTTATTACTGGAAATAGTTCTTCAGAATATCTCGATAAGGCAGCAAACTTTTCCGATGGTTCTGGATCTGCTCTTCATCAACAAGGCCTTCCTGAGCGAGCATCCTGCGAAGGTCTCCCGTGGTACAAAAACAATCGCCAAGAAGCTGAACCCAATTTAGAGACCAGTCACTGTAAAGTTTTCATGCAATCAGAGGATGTTGGTCGTACGCTTGACCTTTCTTTGCTGGGGTCTTATGATGAACTGCAGAGAAAGTTGGCAGACATGTTTGGTATAGAAAACTCCGAAACTCTGAGCCATTTACTCTATCGGGATGCTACGGGTGCTGTCAAACAAATCGGAGAAGAACCATTCAGGTAGAACCCATTCACCTTGTATGTTTATGGGTTAATGCCCTTAAAAGGGCATGGTAATCAATTTCTCATTGCCATTGCAGTGACTTTATGAAAACCGCGAAGAGATTAACGATTCTAACGGATTCAAGCAGCGACAACGTAGGAGAATATAGAGGAAGAAGCAAATCTTGAATTCAACATGTACAGCTGACTGCAACCTATTCACCTTATTGAAGTTGTAGGAAGGGGGGCTGCTCAAGTCCATGTTGCGGACTTCCAATCCTTAAAAACTCTTCCCTAATTCAGAGTTGTTCCCCATTGTTTTCAATGGATATTTGGATTTTAAAGCTTGTTCAAGTTCATAGTTCATCGAACATTTTTGTTGGCATATTTGTTCCTTTGAGGTTTCCGGGTTTCATTGGCGCCTGTTCTTACAAGTACACCAAGTCAGTTTGTAGGACATGGCCCTGTGTATTTAGGGGCTCTGTTTGCGTTTTACAGTTTTATTAGGTTTCTTTTTCCGTTGGGGGAATTAAAGGAAAAACAAAAGCTAAAAGCTGCCCTATCTGTACTTCATTTCTAATAACTATGAAGTGTACAATTCAAAGGTTTTCCTGTGCCCTGCTTACATCAAATCAAGTCCGATGAGTATCTTTCATTTTACATGGGGGTTTATCTTTTATACAAAACATATGGCAGTTCGTGATCAAGCTGTGAATATTGACAAAAATGGTTACGTGTAAGAAATAAAAAGCTAGAAAAATGAAGGAATGGGTGTAATCAAGGATCAAGAGAGAACAAATATTTGGGTTGACTAAATGAATTTGAGTGAATCAGATGTTTCGCACTACCAACAGATTCTATGGATTCTGTACTAATTACTCATTGCCATCTCTTTAATCTGATATTTTCTTTTTTAATTATATAATACTTCATTACTAAATGTACCTTCCTAATGCAGCAAGTGTGGGAATAAATTAAGAGGAAAAGAAGATATCAGACATTGGGATTGCAAAAGGAGATTAATTGTCAAACACAAAGTCAAGAGAGAGAAAAAGAAGAAGTAAATCTGAATCAGAACCGCACGTGTGAGAGAGAAAGTGAGGGATTCACGTGCAACAATTTAGTCCAAACATTTTAAATAATTACTATTAAAGTCCTCAAAATTTTAAAACATTTTAACTTAATTTTCAAATTACTATTACGTTTGAGGTGTTCATTTTAAACGACAAGCTTGTACTTTTAGAAATCGGATTACAACATATAATGCAATTAACCCTAATTATTTTGTTATAAACTAATAATCCTTTAATAGAAACCGAGGATAAATAATAGAGGCCGAGGGCCTTCACGTGTGGCCAACGTCAGCTAAGGTAAGCGTGGGCAAGTGTTGCGGCGTTTCGATGACTGCGCCGCTGCTTGCGTTGCCTCTGGTTTTGGCTTCACTTTACCACCTTTTTCTCTCCTTTTGTTTCTTGTTTTCTTTGAACTCCACTTTTTTAATTCGGTATTTATAGGGTTATTTTCTTTAAGTAAAATTATAATTGCGAAAATAGTTGAAAAATTCTCTTACTTAAAAATTTGATTCGATTCCAGCTCAAATTTAATTAAAACATAATATAGAATGTAAAAGAAATTATTGTGATGCCTTTATTTATAAATTAATTAGTTTTCTTCTCTCACCGACAGACAACGGAAGAAGCCGAGACATAAGCATATCCTTTTACCGACCACAGTAGATCCTTAGTTGGATCATGTGAAACTCCTTAAACCCTCAAAACCGTTTCATCAACGTTTCCTTCATTTATTTCTCCCCTTCTTTCTTGTTTTCTAAAGTTTTCCCATCTCTGGAAACTTGTTCTAAAAAGTTATATAAAAAAAGGCAATTCAAAAAAAAAAAAAAGAAACTCATTTTTATAGCATGGTTTACGTAAACACATGCAATGCAGAAACCCTAGTATAAAAGTTAGATATATTTTTAGCAATTTGATTGCAAAAAGCAACACACATATTGGGGTTTTTTTCTTTCTTTGAAGGTTTGTTAAATTTCTTTATTTGATAAAAGTTATAATGCAAAACAGCAAGCAAACCAGGCGGTCAACAACTAAACAAAAACCAATATGGGTCAAAACAACACACACATACACAAAAGGGGAAAACCTTTTCCAAAGCATTGTGCTTTTCATATATATTATTATATAATATAGGTAGTAAAAGAGGCTAAAACCAAGGGCTTTATATTGATTTCAGAAGTTGTCCATTTTCCCCACCAAGTAAGGCGCATAGTTTTCTACCCAGAAGATAAACAAATCCCCCCTCCCCACTAAACAACATTAATGGTGTCTAGTCTTGTTTACTTTTTGGCTTTCGTATTACGTCAAGAAACTGCCACTCATCAATATCAAACACAGAAACAAAAGCTAATATAAATACAATTTTATATTAAATGGTAGTTGTATAATTGCATTGAAAGATCCAAGTCACGGGAAAAAGGGGCCATCCAACATGAGACAACTACGTCATTAGCATTCAATGTGCTTCGTTAACTTAATCCTGTCCCTATTTCTTGACTTTTCTTCTCTTCCTTTTTTATTTTTTTATTTTTTTATTTTTCACTATTTCCAACTCAAAAAATACCATTTAGAACCCATAAATAATATTAGATATTATTAGAGAAAGATATGTTATCACTTGTGGATACTATAGAAGTAGTGAGATCGAAGGTTTTTCTTTTCTTTTAAAGATAAAATTTGGGTTGATACTGTGTACAGAAAAATGAAGGAATATTAGATACCCAAAATTACATGAACTGTATGTTTTAAAGTAATAATGAATAGTATGGTTAATAATTGGATAGTAGAAAGAAATAGAGATAAAATTCTGCATGCATTTCCATATTGGAGCCAGGCAGCGGGATAAGCTCATACGCTAACCATTAAATAATTTCTACAAGAAGGAAGTAGTGTCACGTGTGTAGATAACGGCGACACGTTGCAATCATGCGGTAAATCTTACGTGTCGTACATTCGGACTCTTGGGATGATGGGATGGGATTTGGGAGGTTTGGTTCATTTTTATTTATGAATGAAAGACCAGAAATAAAAAGCCCGGTTATCAAACCGTGGGGCCCACCGCACGGGTTCTTGGCTCATGCCATGTCATCAAGTACTTGCCTCCGTGTCTCTGCCGTTTCATTTCAAGACGTCACCATTTTCTTTTTTACTTCCACAGTAAATAAATAAATGAATTTGAAAGTCCACAGCCGAAAGGGGTTTTTGACAGCGATGACTAACAGTCCAATGCAAAAGTAGAAGTCAACAACAACTTGACAAGGAGATTTGGTGTTGTTTCAAGATTTAAATAGGGGACAAGTTGTATAGATGAGTCGAGTTTGTTGTGGTATCTCATTTCATCCTTTAATCATTTAATCATGTGGTTTGAAGTTTCAGAAAGATTAATATACAAATAAATGGGTTGGATGAAAACGAAAAGTGAGTGATGAAATAAAAAAAAAAGGGTTTTTTTGTGCGTTGTGTTGGAATGAATGCTATCGCTAAGAGTCACTTTATGGAACTGTGAACAGCTACCAGTGCAACTGTAGCATTAGCTGTTTACACAATTATCCGGACGAAATATTCTCTCAACCCTCAGCGCTGTAGGGAAGGCCGATACTACAAAGTTTAACTTCATTGGTCCCCTATTTCTTGATGAGTTTAAGATCCGTAGTGATGGTGGTAGCTTGTAGAAACTGCACTGAATAGATAGGGTGGTCCTTTCTCTACCACTTTAAAATTACATGGTATCCGTATTTTTACCTTTAATATTTACCATAAGACAATTCATTTTATTAAAAAAAGGTTTTCTTTTAAGTACTCATACAATTAGATATTTTTCATGACTACTTTTTATGTGAGTGACTTGTACTTCATCAACTTTGATTATCTGATCTATTTCATTATTCCATGTTGGCATATTTAACTGTATAATTAATGTTAAGCTGTTTTTAATATTATTAAGCGACAAATGGATGTGTCGGGCTCATGAAATAAAAATTATGTTGATTAATTGTTAAATAAATTTGATGAATCTGATTTGTATTAACAAATATTATAAGCTTTATTAATCTAACTTTCACCTCCAACCATTGTTTAAATTTTATATATATTGGAACAACTACAAATTAAAAGATATGCATTCAATTATTTATATTTTGATAAAAGCAGTATTTTAATTTTATATAATGAATGTTAGTAATCATTATTGAAACATAAGTAAAATATTCTAAAAATTGCATTTCTCTAATTAATGTTTAAAACATCAACATGTTACAAATCTATACTTTATACTCTTCAGTTTTTCTTGTTTTGATCCATGAAAAAATATGTTAATCAATTAGTTGTATTATAAATGTATTAAATAATAATGTCATTTCAGCTATGTTTTCAGTGATACGTTTACTTTGATAGAGTCATATTTAAAGTAATTTTTAATATTTTTATCATATTTACTGACAGGCTAACATGAAAGTAGAAGATTACGTTAAATTGTATATGTATTTATTATACTTCCTAAAAATATTGGATGTAAATTGTTAGAAAAATCAGTTAAGAAAACAATTATTATTAGTATATTGAAAGTTTAATAATAAACCCTAAACTACAACTATACATGTGCTTTGTGTAATGTAAACTCCAGTGATTTTCAACTGAACAACCTTTCCCGCTATCATTGTATCATGAATTGCGAGCAACATGAATCAAAAACATAGAAAATAAATGATCTATTTACTTTCAGTGAGAAAATAATTTATCTCTAATAAAACTCGTAATTCTCAGGAAATAGAATTTACTCTTAGTTATTAGTAAATAAAATATCACTACTTTCTAATTGAATAAAGATATATCAACATGTATGAAATGTATTTTTTAGTCAACCCATGCTCTCTATTTATAGAGCAAAGTACAAGAATCATGGTTGAATTATCACTCAATAAATAATATTATATAAATAGAAAATGTAATCCTACGCCAACTAGAGTAGGAGGCGGCACACCCTTGTATTTTCTAATAGGTTTGTTGCCCCTTGTGTTACATGAGGGATAAGTTTAGGCCTCTCATGTATTGAGCCCAATTATATGTGCTTACTGAACTTTTAATCTAACACTTTATAATTTTATCCAATCCAATACTTATTTTCTATTTCTCAAAATAAATATGATTTAATCAATTAATTAAATTAATTTCTCAATTAAATTTTTTCAACTCAACATTAATTCGGTTAGAGTCATGAAACTTTACCGTAACATAATATATAATGAAATATATTTAATTTTCTTATTCAACAAATCCCATAATGACTAGTTAATTTAATTCCATCTTCAAACTTCAACTATTTAATAGTTAATTAAATAATAATTTGAAGAACCTTAAATTAATTCTCAAGTCATTTCATACTTAGCGAGAAAACGTATTCATTGTAGATAGTGATTCATGCGATCTATTTCTTTTACTTCATCATTTCTATTTATTTTCATTCATTGGTTCTACATGCAATCCATTTTTGTTATTTCAAGCTAGTAGAGGATCGATTGAAGATATATAATTATGGCTAAAATAATTTATAATTAAGTTCGACATTTTCACCTATTAATTATAATTTTATTTAGTCACAAAGTCATTCCACTAAACTATCATTATTGAGTTATCTCTTGTTATATGTTTATCATAAGTGTGTTTCCTCGATGATATCTTTAATCTCTTTAGGATAAATCATTATCCCGATACCATACTACTTTATCTTATGGTAATCATTACATCATTAATGAAAAGTCAATTACTATCAAATAATAATTAAATCATTTATCACAAAGACAAATTACTCATGGTCATGTTTAGTTTTCATCTATTATGTAATGTCGATGAGGGGATATCATTTATCCTTTAGCTAGGCTATGAATTCCACTGTTGTGGAATGATGCTACACACTACAGAAGTCCTATACCCAACATACTAGCTTTCAGTTCCTTATCTCTTTGAACTTAGGCTTTCATTTACATCAAAGTATACGAGTTACACATACAAAATTCACCATCCACTTAGGATTAAAATATGTCACGTTATGAACATTACAAATAGATCTAGAATTTATTCTACTTGGGTTATGTTCTATGTACTATCAGTCCAATCAATTACATTTATGTCTCTATCTTTTAAGAGCTATCCACTTCAACACCCAGGACAATATATCTCCCCAATTGGATTTGATAGATAACATATTAGTCTTTCAATAGGTTTACTCATTTCCAATTAGATTAAAGACATATTTAGATTATCTATTGATATAAACTATCTTTTCAGATACGATCCAACCATGTAATATTGTTTAGTATTAGTTAAACTTTAAATAATTAATAAGTCAATATTTGCTTTCATTTTCATTATGTGCAAAAATTATTGAGTGCAATATACAAAGAATATTACTGTAATCAATGAATATTTTGTTAGACTAATTTGTTTAAAAATACAAGTACATATATAGACGAAAAACTATTAAGGGCACTAGATCCAATAAAAACTTGTTGAGTAAACTATTCAATATGAACTTTTATTTGATGAAGAGAATTTTATTTTGGTATAGTTAAGTCATCCTTCAAGTCTATTTGGCAATCCATGAAGACGTTTAGGGTTCATGGTCGCCCTTATAATAATATCATTTTAAATTTCAACCGAGTTATATAAGTTTTATTAAAATTTAGGACTTTTTAATTTTTTCATATTCAACATTAATTACATGTGGCATCATGTATTATCGTCTTGTGTCATCATTTGTCACATCAACAAATTGTAATGATTTACATAATCAACTTTGATGCAAGTGTTTAATTGTTTTTTTTTTTTTTTTGGTAAAGGCTCAAGTAGGTAAAAACTTTTTATTTCGATTTAATTGATTTTTGGTAAAACACATCTTTAGTCCCTCTCAAATTTGATATTGAGCAAGTTGGTATCTCCAAAAAAAATTGAGCAATTTAATTCCTGTCAATTTTAAAAAAGAACAACTAAGAATAACCAATCATTGCATTAATGTTTTTTGGTCAATTGTGCATAATTTTGATGGTATAATAACAAAGTTACAATGTTCTTTTTAAAACGGACCAATAGTTGAACCGATCAGACCTCCACATTACCTGTTTGTTTAAAAAATTATTAAAAATTCAAAAAAATTTTTAAATCTCTGTTTAACCTTTAGTTCAACTGGTTCCTAAACTAACCAGTTCAAAGACATTCTTTGAATCGATACCGGGCGAAGTTGCGGTGGCATGGGCCTGCCCTCCTAAAATGTAAAATTACTATTTAGGCCCTTAAAATTCTTTAAAAATTTTAAATTAGTAAAGGTAAAATTACACTTTAGCCCCCCTAAAATTATAAAAATTCGATTTAATCATTTACAAATTATAAATATATAAACTATAAAAAAATTAAAATTTCATCTGGCCCCCCTAAAAAACTGTTTTGGCTTCGCCCTTATCGATACCCTAACCGATCAGTCTGGTTCAAACATGACTACACAATTAGTCTTCTATGTTTACATATTCTATCATTTTGATATTTCTATTAATTTAGTTTGATCCTAAAAAATCAACATATATAAATAAAATTATATATTTTTTAAAGTAAGAAATGGAAATTTGAAAATCAATGGGCAAAAAACAAAGAACAAAAAGGAAAATGTGAACAATTAAAATCAAAACTACGGGGTTAGGTGAGATGACAAGGATCTCTACCATAACTAGTGGTTGAGGGTTCAAATCTCGCTCTAAGCATTGAGCAACTTTAAAACTTGTGAACAAAGAATTAATTTATTTAAAATCGAAATTCAAGAGTAATATTTTTACTTAAATTTTTTTAATGAAGGAACTTTTTGACTTACAAAAATATTGTTGAAGAAAAAGAAAAGGAATTATTCGCAATCATTCACAAACAGGAAATTTATTTATACCAATCTCCTTGGTAATGGACCCACAAATATTATTAAAAAAATAGAAAGCCCAGATTCTATTAACTGACCCACAAACAAAACCATAATTACAGCCCAAAAGGCCATGCTAAAATTATCCGGCTTGCCTTTAAGAAGAAAAAAGAAAGAACAGGGAAAAAACTTGTTTGGGTTGCCAATTATCCATTACATCTCTATTCTTTAATTTAATTTTTTAGTGTTTTAAAATAAAAGTTGAAAATCTTTTTCTCATGTAAAAATATTTTTTTCTCATATAAAACTATATTTATTATGTTTTCTATCTTAATAAATCTAATTCAGCTACCATTCATCAACTTATTTATTATTCTCTATTTATACTCAATCCGAATTTTATCTTTTCTTTTTTAATTTTCTACTCAAATGCGGTAATATTGTTGATGGTCTCCCAGGGTATTCAAATAGAGACGTTCATGAGCTAGAGTTATATAGTGACATTAACATACTTTATATTTATTTAAGTTTGGTTTGACTCAAAATATGGGCTTAAAGTTTATCCCAAGTTTACCTATATTTGAAAATAACTAATTCAAGCCTATTTTAGTCCACCCATATCAATTTTAAAAATATATTATATCTATTTTAATAAAATTTAAATATAGATAACATATCTTTTAATATTTATATTTCGTTTTATATAGATTACATACTATATAAAAAGGAGATTATTAGAATATTGACCAACTAGTGTTGCAATATGAGATTAGATAATGAAATTTGATATTGTTGGGTATTTTTGTGACTTGTAACTGTAATCTATTGTAACCTTGGTTGTGTTATATATGAAAATAAGTAGCAAATATAGGTTCGGTTGAACAAAGAAATAGATTACAGAAAGTTCATCAATCATGGGATTTCAATATTTTTTGGAGCCTTTGATTTAAGTATTTACTTCTTTATTTACTTCCTTACGCTATAATATATTTACAATATTTAATCTCATCGCCACCGTTATTTTTACACTAACTGCAAATAAATGTACCGTCTATTCAAAGAGACCATAAGAGATTATCAATAACTGATTTTTAGGAGATAACTTGCTGGTTAAGTTTGGAGGTAGACTAGCACAAAGTTGTATAGGGAAAAAAAAAAGCGCAACATTTGTGAATTTAGGTAGATTGAGTATGATGGACTCGATGTTTAGTGAAGGTGACGCAGACACAAATTTCGTAACCAATTCCCTACCTTCTCTTTATTTCACAACTGTGGTAATATCTATATCCAGAATTTACTTAGAATGAAAGCAAAGGTGTATCAAGTTTGTGTAAGCATTTCAAAAGTGGTGGCTGCCTTATGGTTTCCAGAGTGCACACTTTACACGTTCATGGAATATTATATATCCACCTTCATGCTTATTCTTTCACATGAAAATGATTTGGTCCGTTATTATTTTATTGTTGAACATAGACTAGGGTTAATTATTAGTCCTAGAATAGGAGAAGTCGGCAAATATAATTTCATGTTTATGTCATCAATCATACACTTCACGATTTGCATGTTTCCTTGACTTGGAGATTTTCCACATTCCATGGGGAAGCAAAGCCTTGCTTTTTACACTACAAGCAAAAGGTTACCAAAGATGCTGCCACTGAATATATCAGTCTCTTCATCCATTGAAATAATGGGTACAATTATAGATACGCTATTTGGATTTAAAGTTGGTGCTAGATATATTCATCGGGTTGGAAACCTTACCTGGATTCAAAATCTCATTTTTCGTCAACAAATCCTCTTATATGATCATCAGTTTCATCTGTTTAATTGTGGTGCCAAACATGGGAAGTAGTTACAGTTAATAAAGTGTAATTCTCTTGCTACTTTGGAAAGTGATTTATTTTCTTTCTAACAATTACCCCTTTTTTTCTAACCTCTCTCTTTAGACTGAAAGCTTTGGCAAGGTTTGCCATCACAAGAATTACGCTTGACTGCTTACTTATACGAGAATAAACACACACACACACATATATATATTATGTTCCTTCTTTTCATTGTCTATTTAGAAAGGCTTGAGAAAGCAAACAAAGCCTGCTATATATATTCCATCAAGCTCTGAAAACATATTTTCATTTGATAATGTCAACAGAAGAAGAAGAAGAGAAAAGGCTAAACCAATGTATAAGGAAGTACCAAATCATGATAAAGCAGGTACATTAATCTCAATATATCGATCGAATGCCTATTGCATTACGGCACCACCACTTTGATTTAGATAGATTTTATTTTCTTTTTCCTATTTGCATGACAAGTGGGATTGGGATTTTGAAATGATTATGATGAGTACTCTAAAGATCGCATATGGTCTTCTTTTTTTTTTTTTCCTAACTTCTTTCATTACCATGCAAGAAAATTTGAAAACAGACAGAACTGGTATTATGACAAATGTTAAGAGTGGTTTAATTGATTTAAGGTTTAACACCGCTGAAATCTTAGTTGAAAAGGCTGAGAACGTTGTCATATGTAGTCAATGTTACTGAAAATAGTATTTAAGTGGACGGGTTTTGTCTTTCAGTTTGATGAGCTTGTTGAGATGATGGATCATGTTAGAACCAGGCCACCAAAGCGACGAAGGGTAATTAATTTCTTTGTTAATTACTAGATATCAACTTTAGACAAACGTAACCCAGTGTTTAGCATAGTTGGTTCATGAAACTGTTCTTAAGAAGTCTTTGCAACCCTTGACATGGAATGAAGATCATAAGTTACTATACATCGATGAAATTACAGGCAGCAAGTCATCTTTGCTTTGGGTTTTCTGCCTTGATTTTCCTCTGATGACTGTGTATTTGAATCTTTTGTAGAGCACTAGAGGGAACAACAGTTCCAATGACCCTGCAGTCTCTGCAAATCAACCTGATGATAGAGAAGTAATTGTGCAGACAATAACAAGGTTTCTCAATGAACTGAAATCGAACCCTGCCACAGATCCCAAGTGTTCGACTAGCACCCGTGGTTGAGGATAGCTCCCACTTGGTTAGCCATGGCTGTCGTTTTCATGACTACTTTTTATGTGAGTGACTTGTACTTCATCAACTTTGATTATCTGATCTATTTCATTATTCCATGTTGGCATATTTAACTGTATAATTAATGTTAAGCTGTTTTTAATATTATTAAGCAACAAATGGATGTGTCGGGCTCATGAAATAAAAATTATGTTGATTAATTGTTAAATAAAATTGATGAATCTGATTTGTATTAACAAATATTTTAAGCTTTATTAATCTAACTTTCACCTCCAACCATTGTTTAAATTTTATATATATTGGAACAACTACAAATTAAAAGATATGCATTCAATTATTTATATTTTGATAAAAGCAGTATTTTAATTTTATATAATGAATGTTAGTAATCATTATTGAAACATAAGTAAAATATTCTAAAAATTGCATTTCTCTAATTAATGTTTAAAACATCAACATGTTACAAATCTATACTTTATACTCTTCAGTTTTTCTTGTTTTGATCCATGAAAAAATATGTTAATCAATTAGTTGTATTATAAATGCATTAAATAATAATGTCATTTTAGCTATGTTTTCAGTGATACGTTTACTTTGATAGAGTCATATTTAAAGTAATTTTTTAATATTTTTATCATATTTACTGACAGGCAAACATGAAAGTAGAAGATTACGTTAAATTGTATATGTATTTATTATACTTCCTAAAATATTGGATGTAAATTGTTAGAAAATCCAGTTAAGAAAACAATTATTATTAGTATATTGAAAGTTTAATAATAAACCCTAAACTACAACTATACATGTGCTTTGTGTAATGTGAACTCTAGTGATTTTCAACTGAACAACTTTTCTCGCTATCATTGTATCATGAATTGCGAGAAACATGAACCAAAAACATAGAAAATGAATGATCTATTTACTTTTAGTGAGAAAATAATTTATCTCTAATAAAACTCGTAATTCTCAGGAAATAGAATTTACTCTTAGTTATTAGTAAATAAATTATCACTACTTTCTAATTGAATAACGATATATCAATATGTATGAAATGTATTTTTTAGTCAACCCATGCTGCCTATTTATAGAGCAAAGTACAAGAATCATGGTTGAATTATCACTCAATAAATAATATTATTTAAATAGAAAATGTAATCCTACTCCAACTAGAGTAGGAGGCGGCACACCCTTGTATTTTCTAATAGGTTTGTTGCCCCTTGTGTTACATGAGGGATAAGTTTAGGCCTCTCATGTATTGAGCCCAATTATATGTGCTTACTAAACTTTTAATCTAACACTTTATAATTTTATCCAATTCAATACTTATTTTCTATTTCTCAAAATAAATATGATTTAATCAATTAATTAAATTAATTTCTCAATTAAATTTTTTTCAACTCAACATTAATTCGGTTAGAGTCATGAAACTTTACCGTAACATAATATATAATGAAATATATTTAATTTTCTTATTCAACAAATCCCATAATGACTAGTTAATTTAATTCCATCTTCGAACTTCAACTATTTAATAGTTAATTAAATAATAATTTGAAGAACCTTAAATTAATTCTCAAGTCATTTCTATACTTAGCGAGAAAACGCATTCATTGTAGATAGTGATTCATGCGATCAATTTCTTTTACTTCATCATTTCTATTTATTTTCATTCATTGGTTCTACATGCAATCCATTTTTTGTTATTTCAAGCTAGTAGAGGGATCGATTGAAGATATATAATTATGGCTAAAATAATTTATAATTAAGTTCAGACATTTTCACCTATTAATTATAATTTTATTTAGTCACAAGGTCATTCCACTAAAGTATCATTATTGAGCTATATCTCTTGTTATATGTTTATCATAAGTGTGTTACCCTCGTATGATATCTTTAATCTCTTTAGGATAAATCATTATCCCGATATGATACTACTTTATCTTATGGTAATCATTACATCATTAATGAAAAGTCAATTACTATCAAATAATAATTAAATCATTTATCACAAAGACAAATTACTCATGGTCATGTTTAGTTTTCATCTATTATGTAATGTCGATGAGGGGATATGTAACAGTCCGAATTCGACCCTAATCGGAATGATGGTCTCGGGACCATGAATCCGAGTCCGTAGAATATTTTAATATTTCATATTAGGTCTAAAATCTATGATTGAACATGTGTTAAATTTTGGTGATTTAATTTATTTATTTATGTGAGTAATTTGACTAAACGACTAACTTGTATAATGGGTAAAATGACCTTTTAATGGATTTAGTGACAAATGCATATGGCTTTATAAGGTGAAGTCCTTAAAGGACAATTTAGCCAATATTATGATGGTGGACGGCAACATAATGGAATGTGATTTAGAATATAAGTATTATTATAATATGTTTTGGTGGTTGAAGAATAAATAAATAATAGTATAATTTAACACATAAAATAATAAAACATAGTGGAAGGAAAGAGAAGGCACCTTGTTCATCTTCTTGACCGAAATTTGAAGAAAGAAAACTCCATTTTTGGAGCTTGAAAGTCGGCATTTGAAAGCTCAATTAGGGGTATGTTTATGCTTAGTTTTCAATTGTTTTTGCATTTTTGGAATGGGTGTTTTGAATACTATATAACCCATGGTGAAATTTTAGAGTTTATGGCACTTTTATATTCGGCCATTGAAGCATTTTAATAGTAAATAATGGTTGTTGATAGATTATTAAGTATAAAGCTTAAACTAGCATGTTTATTATTTGAAGTTTAAGTGAAATTGATTGTAAGGTTAAATCAAAAAATGAAAATTTTTGAAGGACTAAATCATGAATTAAATAACATGCAAGGCCTTGTATAAGGTCAAGGAGTATTCGGCCTAGGGTATTTGTGATTGAAATTGGTGAATTTTGTGTGGTGTCCAAATTGGACTAATTTGTAAAAGTGTGAAATAAAGGGGGCACAATCATAAATTTCTTATTTATATGTGTTGGGACCAAAATTGTTATAATATGCTTAATTGAGTTTAATTTAATTCATTTAGATCAAGAACAAAAGGAGGTAGGATCGGATCGGGGAAAAAGTAAATTGATCGACTAATCGGAAAGTTGAATTGGTGACTACTTGAGGTAAGATTTTAAGCATTTGAATTTAATTGAACTCAATTTAGTTTCATGTACTTATGTTGGATAATTGTGGCATATAAATCATTATTATGCTGAATGGAATTGGTAAATTTAGCTTGATTAGCCGAACCTATTGGTGAGGGAATGAACATGTGTAAGTGGAAAAATGAGGTGATTATGGTTGCGGATAACACGATAGACTAATGGCTAAAAGGATGGGAATTTTGCCATATGATTAGTGAAATGCCGAATGCATTAGTAAGAGTTAAAATGTATGGTTTTGGTATGTATATCTCCTTTAGTGAGTTTAATTGCTATTGATTATTAGAGAATATGTATGTGAATCACATTGAACAATAGCAAATAAACACTGGCACTATGTGTGCGAGTTTATACCGAGCACTGTGTGTGCAAGATCGGTCGGGTAGCACTAAGTGTGCGAAAATGGGTAAGTAACGGCACTAAGTGTGCGATACGTTACGTTTATAATTAGCACTAAGTGTGCGGAGTTAACTACTAAGACTATGTATGCGATATGTGACCAAATTAAATATGAGAATATAATGATTTGAGATTAGTTGGGATGTGCTGTGTTTATTCAATGTTTTTTTTTTTTTATATGTATGAAAATTCGGCAATGGTATTATCCTGTGTTACATAGTAATCAGAACGATTAAAATCTGTAGGCATAGAAAAGTGTATTATCGGGCCTCCGTCTTAGTAAATCGAGTTAGTAAATAATTATTAGGAGTAATTATGAGTCAAATAGTGTGTTTAATTAGAAATTTATATAGAGAATTTAGCTTAATTTAAAGTAATTAGGAAAAGGATCAAATTGAATAAGGAGTAAAAGTTTAATTATAGATTAAAAGAAAATAAAAAGGATCAAAATGGCAAATATACCATTTAGCATAAGCTGAGGCGGCAAATGAGATAAAAATCTAAGATTTTTACTTAGATTTTATTATAAAATATATATATTAGTAATAAATTATATTAAATTGATTTAATATAATAATTATATATTATATTATTATAACATAAAGTAAATAGAAAAGGAACAAAACAAAGAAACAGAAGAAAAGAACAGAGAACATCCGAAAAGGGAAAGGAAGGAAAGAAAAGGAAAAACTAGGGATTTGAAGCTTAAAGTTTAAATTGGTAAGTCAATCAAGTCCTATTTTCTAAATTTTGATGTTTTAGAAGCTTTAAAGTAAGATTTTGATGAAAATAAGCTGAAATTTTGAGAGTTTATGGGTTTTCAAGTATAGTTGATGTTGAAGAAAAAGATGAATTAGGGATTAAATTGAATGAAATTTAAGTTAGAATTAGTAAAAGGATTAAATTATAAAGTAAGCTATAAGTTTTGTATTATAGAAATTAATTTGGAAGAAATTAGAAATTAAAGTTTTAATATGAATATTAGATGGTCAAGTTGAATATGGAAGGAATTTAAGAAGAAACAAAGTATGAATTAAGTTAAGAAAATAAGTAAACTTAATTAGGATTAAAGTGTAAAATGAGTTATAAGAAAACAGTTTTGGGATAACAGCAGAAGAGTAACTTTGAAAAATCACCAAAATGGTAGAAATGGAATTAGAGGTTGAGTGAGATATGAAATCAAAGCTTATTGAGTCTATTTTCATATGAAAGAAACAGAGAAAGCAAAGAAATTCTGTATTTTGAGATATTTAGATTTTAGTAAGACTGGTTTAGAGTGATTTCGAGATCCCCTGTTCTGACTTGGAAAAATTATTAAAATTGTACAAAAATAATTTTCGGACATAATTTACATGGTTAGATTCCTTAATGAGTCTATTTTATAAGAAATAAACTAGGACATCATTTGAATTCTGTATAAAAGATAATTAAATTTTAGCAAAGAGTGGTCGGAACTGTTCGACAACAGAATAGGGTGATTTTAAAGAATAAACTGTACTTATTGGATAAATAAAAATTCTGAAAATTTTATGGCAAGAAGATATGTGAGTCTAGTTTCATAGAAAATTTACGGATCTTAATTTGGAAATCTGTAACTCAAGATATAGATAATTTAGTGACAATGACTCAGGTAGACAGTTTTGAAAGAACTTATAAGTAAATAATAGAATCGTGTATAAAGAATGTAGAATGAAGAGGAAGAGTAGAAATTGAATAAAATTCATTATTTATTGTAATTTAATGCTGTAATTAATAATGTAAATTATTATTTTGTAGCTAGCAAGGAAAAAGAGGCAAAGGCATCCAAGGGAAAAGAAAAGATCACTGAGGAGTAAACGTGTATTTCGGGTTTGTATTACTATAATTCAAATTCTTTATTTATTCATTAAATGTTAAATTAATTTATGTATATGGTAAGTAAATCATAAGGTAAGTGTTTTTATTGAATTGAATGGAAATTGAGTTGAATGATGGATATGTATTGAAATTGAATTGTATGTGGATTGAAATGGAAAAGTGTATTTGATATTGAAATTGAATTTGTTATGAAAATGAAAATGAAATTGAGAACTAAAATACCCTATTAACTAGTCGGGCTGAGTCGGATATAATTGGCATGCCATAGGATTTGGAAGTGTACGGGATTTATCGGCTTTGCCGATCAGGCACTTTATGTGTCGTATATCAGGCACTTTATGTGTCGTATTCCAGGCACCTCGTGTGTCGTATCGTGCACCTCGTGTGTCGTTTGAGCACTTATGTGTCGATATCTTGATCAGTACTATGTACCGCTTTTAGGCACAATGTGCCGTCTTGGTGTGTTTGGGTTGGAATCAGTGTATCCGTTAAAGTCCGAAGTCATTAATAGGGGTAAATAAGGAAAAGGTTAAATTGAATAAAATGAAATGGTTGAGCCATTGGAAGTAATGCGAAAATAGAACATGAACTGAAAAATGTGATTGGAATATGAGTATGAGAATGGAAAGTATGAACCATTGGTTCAAGAAATGGATAGTGGCTCAACATGATTGTGTATTATTTCAATTGTTGAATTGCTAAAATTGAATTGTATGAATATATTGAGAATGACAAACTTATGTTTGAATTGGTTTAGTAAAATTAAAGTGATATGATTTAATGATATGATTATTATGTTTATAATTTGAATTATGGTAATACCACTGAGTTTATGTATACTCAGCGTACGGTTGTTTCCGTGCGCAGGTTAATAGGTGTTCAAAGTTTTGATTCAGCATCCAAGACGATCCCGACTCCAGAACAAAACTCGGTGATGTATTCTCCTTTGATAAAAGTGGCATGTACATAGGTGTTGTTTTGGTCACTTTAAATTTACTACAGGACTTTTGTTGTAAAGAATGATATTTGGTATTTGATGTTATAAGTATAATTTAAATATGATTAAATATGAAATTGCATTGGTTGAATTGTTGGATTTTGGAATTGGTTGAATTGGTTATATTTGGAATGAATACGGTTTTAATTGCAGGGGGTTATATGTAAAAATAAGCAGAAATGCTGTCGAAATTTAAATAAAATTTACAAATAAAATCCGGAGTATTCAAACAAGTCCCGTCCCATTTTTAATACATGGTTTAGGTTTTAAATGTCCTTCATTGGGATTTATTAAATAACTATACTATGAATGCTATTTTATTTGTGAATAATTCGTAAGTTATCTGATATGTTCAGTAATGCCTTGTAACCCTGTTCCGGTGACGGTTTAGGGTTAGAGGGTGTTACAGTAACGAATGATTTCGAAAAATCGAAATATACTCAAGGTAAGTAATATTTACTTATGATATAAAGTTGAATAGTGGTTGAATGTGGTTGATTAATTACTTTGCCTTGAGATGTATAAGACTTAATTTATATGGTGGTTATGAGCCTAATTATGTGGAATAACAAACAACTTGAGATGAATGTAAAGGAGAAGAGTTATTTCCTTATGAGTTCATACATGCTTATGTGAATGTATTCATTGCTTAAGTCTTACTAAGCTTTGGAAAGCTTATTCTATTTTGGTTAATTCTTGTGTGTATAGGTTACTTTGGAAAGCTCGATTTTGTGCTTGGGATTCGTCTCAGAAGTTCACCATATTATCATCTCTTTTGGGTATACCTTATTTTGAAGTAGTAAATTATGTTTTTATGGCATGTATAAGCTAAGGTATTTTGGAACAAGGTCAACCATGTATATACATACTCATGCCATGCGAAAATGGCTAAATTATAGTTATTTGGTCTTGTTTGAAGTCGGCCTTGATGTTTGTTAAAACGAAAGTATAATCGTATCGTCTTTGGAGATGGAATACATAATTATATGATGCATGTTCGATTATGTGGATGATACATTGTTAAACTTCCCAATGATATATTATGAATGTGGTAGTTGTTAAGTTAGGTTGTTGGCATATAAATCCTTATGCATATTTGGTCTTGTAATGCCTTTAATAACTTGATTAAATTGAGTAAGGAAGTTATAAACTAGTTAATCATATTTTGTTATGAAACAGTTTTAGTTGCAGCAGTGATGTGATTTTGAAAAATCACCAAAAATAGGAGAAATTGAATTAGAAAGTGAATAAGACATAGAATTAAAGTTTATTGTGTCTATTTTGATATGAAAGAAACAAGTTAGGTAAAGGAATTATATATTATGAGATATTTAAGTTTTAGTGAGACTTGTCCTGAATGAATTCGTGAGTCCCTGTTCTGTCTTGGAAAATTGTTAAAAATTGTACAAAAATAATTATGGAGCATAGTTTATATTTTTAGAATCCTTAATGAGTCTATTTTTGATTGGAATAAACAAGAACATTATTTAAATTTGGTACAATGAGATTACTGAGTTTTGTAAAGATAGGTCAGAATTATCAAATGGTGAAATAGGGTAACTTTGATGAATAAACTGTACTAATTGGCCACATGAAAATTCTGGAAAATTATGGTAAAAATTTATATGAGTCTAGTTTCAAGAAAAATTTACAGATCTAAATTTCAAGTTTTGTAACTCGAGTTATGGTCAATTTAGTCAGCCTGATGCAGTTGGACAGCTTTAAATTACACATGTTGGTGCATAATTTTTTTTTTTTTAAAAAAAAGGAAGTTGAATTTGCATTATTATTTGGTCATGAAAGTTAACTGGGGTCTTGTTATGTTAAGTAATATCCCGTAACCCTAATTCGGCGACAGACACGGGATAGGGGTGTTACAGGATATCATTTATCCTTTAGCTAGGCTATGAATTCCACTGTTGTGGAATGATGCTACACACTACAGAAGTCCTATACCCAACATACTAGCTTTCAGTTCCTTATCTCTTTGAACTTAGGCTTTCATTTACATCAAAGTATACGAGTTACACATACAAAATTCATCATCCACTTAGGATTAAAATATGTCACGTTATGAACATTACAAATAGATCTAGAATTTATTCTACTTGGGTCATGTTCGATATACTATCAGTCCAATAAATTACATTTATGTCTCTATCTTTTAAGAGCTATCCACTTCAATACCCAGGACAATGTATCTCCCCAATTGGATTTGATAGATGACATATTAGTCTTTCAATAGGTTTACTCATTTCCAATTAGACTAAAGACATATTTAGATTATCTATTGATATAAACTATCTTTTCGTATTACGATCCAACCATGTAATACTGTTTAGTATTAGTTAAACTTTAAATAATTAATAAGTCAATATTTGCTTTCATTTTTCATTATGTGCAAAAATCATTGAGTACAATATACAAAGAATATTACTGTAATCAATGAATATTTTGTTAGACTAATTTGTTTAAAAAATACAAGTACATATAGACGAAAAACAATTAAGGGCACTAGATCCAATAAAAACTTGTTGAGTAAACTATTCAATATGAACTTTTTATTTGATGAAGAGAATTTTTATTTTTGGTATAGTTAAGTCATCCTTCAAGTCTATTTGGCAATCCATGAAGACGTTTAGGGTTCATGGCTGTCCCTTATAATAATATCATTTTTAAATTTCAACCCTGAGTTATATAGGTTTTATTAAAATTTAGGACTTTTTTAATTTTTTTCATATTCAACATTAATTACATGTGGCGCACCATGTATTATCGTCTTGTGTCATCATTTGTCATATCAACAAATTGTAATGATTTACATAATCAACTTTGATGCAAGTGTTCAATTGTTTTTTTTTTTTTTGATAAAGGCTCAAGTAGGTAAAAACTTTTTATTTCGGTTTAATTGATTTTTGGTAAAAACACATCTTTAGTCCCTCTCAAATTTGATATTGAGCAAGTTGGCATCTCCAAAAAACTGAGTAATTTAATTTCGTCAATTTTAAAAAGAACAACTAAGAATAACCAATCATTGCATTAATGTTTTTTGGTCAATTGTGCATAATTTTGATGGTATAATAACAAAGTTACAATGTTCTTTTTAAAACGGAGCAATAGTTGAACCGATCAGACCTCCACTTTACCTGATTGTTTAAAAATTTATTAAAAATTCAAAAAAATTTTAAATCTCTGTTTAACCTTTAGTTCAACTGGTTCCTAAACTAACCAGTTCAAAGACACTCTTTGAATCGATACCCAGGGGCGGCAGGGTGTTGGCATGGGCCCCGGCCCCTCCTAAAATGTAAAATTACTATTTAGGCCCTTAAAATTCTTTAAAGATTTTAAATTAGTAAAGGTAAAATTACACTTTAGCCCCCCTAAAATTATAAAAATTCGATTTAATCCTTTACAAATTATAAAGATATAAACTATAAAAAAAATTAAAATTTCATCCGCCTCCCTAAAAAGCTCGCTTCGCCCTATCGATACCCTAAACGATCAGTCTGGTTCAAACATGACTACACAATTAGTCTTCTATGTTTACGTATTCTATCATTTTGATATTTCTATTAATTTAGTTTGATCCTAAAAAATCAACATATATAAATAAAATTATATTTTTTTAAGTAAGAAATGGAAATTTGAAAATCAATGGGCAAAAAAACAAAGAACAAAAAGGAAAATGTGAACAATTAAAATCAAAACTATGGGGTTAGGTGAGATGACAAGGATCTCTACCTTAACTAGCGGTTGAGGGTTCAAATATCGCTCTAAGAATTGAGCAACTTTAAAACTTGTGAACAAAGAAATAATTTATTTAAAATCGAAATTCAAGAGTAATATTTTTACTTAAATTTTTTTAATGAAGGAACTTTTTGACTTACAAAAATATTGTTGAAGAAAAAGGAAAAGAATTATTCGCAATCATTCACAAACAGGAAATTTATTTATACCAATCTCCTTGGTAATGGACCCACAAATATTATTAAAAAAAATAGAAAGCCCAGATTCTGTTAACTGACCCACAAACAAAGCCATAATTACAGCCCAAAAGGCCATGCTAAAATTATCCGGCTTGCCTTTAAGAAGAAAAAAGAAAGAAGAACAGGGAAAAAACTTGTTTGGGTTGCCAATTATCCATTACATCTCTATTCTTTAATTTAATTTTTTAGTGTTTTGAAATAAAAGTTGAAAATCTTTTTCTCATGTAAAAATATTTTTTCTCATATAAAAATATATTTATTATGTTTTCTATCTTAATAAATCTAATTCAGCTACCATTCATCAACTTATTTATTATTCTCTATTTATACTCAATCCGAATTTTATCTTTTCTTTTTTTTAATTTTCTACTCAAATGCGGTAATATTGTTGATTGCCTCCCACGGTATTCAAATAGAGGCGTTCATGAGCTGGAGTTATATAGTGACATTAACATACTTTATATTTATTTAAGTTTGGTTTGACTCGAAATATGGGCTTGAAGTTTATCCAAGTTTACCTATATTTGAAAATAACTAATTCAAGCCTATTTTAGTCCACCCATATCAATTTTTAAAAATATATTATATCTAATTTAATAAAATTTAAATATAAATAACATATCTTTTAATATTTATATTTCATTTTATATGGATTACATACTATATAAAATAAGTAGCAAATATAGGTTTGGTTGAACAAAGAAATAGATTACAGAAAGTTCATCAATCATGGGATTTCAATATTTTTTGGAGTCTTTGATTTAAGTATTTACTTCCTTATTTACTTCCTTACGCTATAATATATTTATAATATCTAATCTCATCGCCACCGTTATTTTTACACTAACCGCAAATAAATGCACTGTCCATTCAAAGAGACCATAAGAGATTATCAATAACTGATTTTTAGGAGATAACTTGCTGGTTAAGTTTGGAGGTAGACTAGCACAAAGTTGTATAGAGAAGAAAAAAAAAAGCGCAACATTTGTGGAGACCTTGGACTAACGGGAGTCCCTTAGTGAATTTAGGTAGATTGAGTACGATGGATTCGATGTTTAGTGAAGGTGACGCAGACACAAATTTCGTAACCAATTCCCTACCTTCTCTTTATTTCACAACTGTGGTAATATCTATATCCAGAATTTACTTAGAATGAAAGCAAAGGTGTATCAAGTTTGTGTAAGCATTTCAAAAGTGGTGGCTGCCTTATGGTTTCCGGAGTGCACACTTTACACGTTCATGGAATATTATATATCCACCTTCATGCTTATTCTTTCACATGAAAATGATTTGGTCCGTTATTATTTTATTGTTGAACATAGACTAGGGTTAATTATTAGTCCTAGAATAGGAGAAGTCGGCAAATATAGTTTCATGTTTATGTCATCAATCATACACTTCACGATTTGCATGTTTCCTTGACTTGGAGATTTTCCACATTCCATGGGGAAGCAAAGCCTTGCTTTTTACACTACAAGCAAAGGTTACCAAAGATGCTGCCACTGAATATATCAGTCTCTTCATCCATTGAAATAATGGGTACAATTATAAATACGCTATTTGGATTTAAAGTTGGTGCTAGATATATTCATCGGGTTGGAAACCTTACCTGGATTCAAAATCTCATTTTCGTCAACAAATCCTCTTATATGATCATCAGTTTCATCTGTTTAATTGTGGTGCCAAACATGGGAAGTAGTTACAGTTAATAAAGTGTAATTCTCTTGCTATTTTGGAAAGTGATTTATTTTCTTTCTAACAATTACCCCTTTTTTTCTAACCTCTCTCTTTAGACTGAAAGCTTTGGCAAGGTTTGCCATCACAAGAATTACGCTTGACTGCTTACTTATACGAGAATACACACACACACACACACATATATATTATGTTCCTTCTTTTCATTGTCTATTTAGAAAGGCTTGAGAAAGCAAACAAAGCCTGCTATATATATTCCATCAAGCTCTGAAAACATATTTTCATTTGATAATGTCAACAGAAGAAGAAGAAGAGAAAAGGCTAAACCAATGTATAAGGAAGTACCAAATCATGATAAAGCAGGTACATTAATCTCAATATATCGATCGAATGCCTATTGCATTACGGCACCACCACTTTGATTTAGATAGATTTTATTTTATTTTTCCTATTTGCATGACAAGTGGGATTGGGATTTTGAAATGATTATGATGAGTACTCTAAAGATCGCATATGGTCTTCTTTTTTTTTTTTTTTTCCTAACTTCTTTCATTACCATGCAAGAAAATTTGAAGACAGACAGAACTGGTACTATGACAAATGTTAGAGTGGTTTAATTGATTTAAGGTTTACACCACTGAAATCTTAGTTGGAAAGGCTGAGAACGTTGTCATATGTAGCCAATGTTACTGAAAATAGTATTTAAGTGGACGGGTTTTGTCTTTCAGTTTGATGAGCTTGTTGAGATGATGGATCATGTTAGAACCAGACCACCAAAGCGACGAAGGGTAATTAATTTCTTTGTTAATTACTAGATATCAACTTTAGACAAACGTAACCCAGTGTTTAGCATAGTTGGTTCATGAAACTGTTCTTAAGAAGTCTTTGCAACCCTTGACATGGAATGAAGATCATAAGTTACTATACATCGATGAAATTACAGGCAGCAAGTCATCTTTGCTTTGGGTTTTCTGCCTTGATTTTCCTCTGATGACTGTGTATTTGAATCTTTTGTAGAGCACTAGAGGGAACAACAGTTCCAATGACCCTGCAGTCTCTGCAAATCAACCTGATGATAGAGAAGTAATTGTGCAGATAATAACAAGGTTTCTCAATGAACTGAAATCGACCCTGCCACAGATCCCAAGTGTTCGACTAGCACCCGTGGTTGAGGATAGCTCCCACTTGGTTAGCCATGGCTGTCGTTTAACTAGTTCAGAGGTCCAACAAGCTATCTCCATGTTACTAATGATTATACAAATCAATTCCCATTATTAAACCAAAATTTTATCTCTGCTAAAACATTGCAGTTTGCTCTGATATATAGAATGCAAAAATAGCTTTAAATTCAGAGTTAATCTCCTAAACCAACACATTTACTGCCTTTCAAATAAGAATCAATCATTGGTGAGGCCTTGAAAGTTGAAATTAAAGATTGTGTTGCCAATCTTTGATCATTGCTTGTATACCAGAGACTTGGTTTTCAGTTGCAGAAAAGAACAGAGAAAAAGAATGAAAAAAGAACATTTGTCTCGTGTCTTTCCTTGTTAGTCACTTTCAGCTATTGATTTTTTGACAGTATCTACCATGTTGGACGAGATTCAGCCATTCTCAGACAAAAAAGCAAAGAAATCTAAGGACTATTCTGATTATCTGTCACAATAACTTGTGTTTAGTGTGAAAAAGTGTAAAAGTAGAGATGCCAAAGAAAACTAATTATGCAAATCGCTTAAGAACATCAAGGAAGTTGACAAGTAACAATCTCATAGTTTATCAAGAAATGAATGAAAAATACAAAAAAGAAAAAAGAAAAAGGTATAACCTTTTTCTTAAATGGATGGGGAGGGTCATTTATGATACACGCAGCCTTCACCATGCATTATTTGCACCAAAAACTGTTTCTGCAACTCGAACATGTAAACCAACCATTGCTACAAGGAAACATTTTTTTTCTTTTTGATATTAACCCACCTTCTAAGTGGAGAAAGACAATTCTCTATGTTCCAACGGTTTAACTAATTACAAGAAAATTTAGGCCTAAAGCATCCAAGAAGCTACAGATTGATCCTTGCCAAACAAAATGGACCATGGACCATGAACTATGAACGGCTTATTTGCAGCTTTGCAAGTAATGAAATCAGCTCAGTGAAGCTATGATCAGCCCCAGTTCCCACAAGTTTTTATCGGTTTCTCTATTGCAAATGACGGCACCTCATTTTCTCATCCTCAAGCTTATTTTTTAACGTTTCAACCCGCTCGAGTAAAGCAGCATTTTCCTGGTAACATTCAAATTAATCAATAAAATAGCAGAAATTCAAAACCTGAAAAGCTTGTAAATTTAATTACTCACATAGGTAGCATATATGAAGCATCCTTTCAGTCCACTAGTCCATTTCTACTAACAAATAACACTTGAAACCCTGATAAACATGGTTTGATAAAGGTTTGAAGGACAAATAAATGAAACAAGTTTCAAATTCATTTTATTTCATCAACTAAAACTCTTGATAAACAGGCTTTCCAATAAAATCATGATCAAGTGGCTTTTTTCTTTTTGATAATTGGGGTTGGGGGTGGGGTTGCTAGGGATCGAGCACAAGCTCTCAAGCCACACAACACAATAATCTTGCTAATAGGCAAAGAGGTTCCTAAGAAGTATACAAAGAATGACAACTGAAACATGAAGGATAAAGATCTTAAGAACAATATATCTCATGTCCAAGAAAGAAACAACTCTCAGAACAGAAGAAGTCACCTTTTGCAGCAGCGCCAGTTTATTGTTAAAACTAATGGAGTCTTCCTTCTTCACAATGGACTCCTTAATCTGTGGAAAAAAGGCATATACTGTATCAGGCTTTTTTTAATGTTCCAACATGCATATGAACAAAATAACTTCACCTCTACAAGAAATTTAGCAAGCAGAAACGGAAAAGATTCTTGGTGTACAATTAACTTATCAACTTTTAATTAGTCCCAAGGAATATTTTTATCAATTCTTGATTCTTTTTTCATGCAGAACAACAATATCATCACATCTTGAACAACATAAACAATGAATGTAGTTCCAAACAAAGAATGTTCCACTAGAGAAGTAAATTTGGGCTCTTCCAAATTAATAAATATTCGAGAACGAACAATGTCAAATATACTTATCATCATCAACTAACCACAAGTGTAGTAGTAAAAGACTTGAGTTCCTTAAGTCTTTGTTGATATTGATAATATATATATATACACACACACTTGTGATCGAAATATAATAAGAAATTGTAGCAAACCTTTTCCAGTTCCTTGGCACACTTTGAAGCCTTGTCTGCCTCTTCATCAAATCTCAGCCTCCACTCTGCAGATTCATCCATTGCCTCCTTGTTTGCAAGATCAAACTGTCTTCTTCTCTCCCAAAAAAAAAAAAAAATCATTTTAATTACAAGTTAATCAAGCAGAAAAATTGGAAACCCATAATTCAAAACAAGCTAATTTTAATAACCAAAAAAAAAAAAAAGACTTTTGAATAAATAAATAACCCAGAAAAAGGAGAGGCAACCTTAGCAACTCAGTATCATGAGAAGAGACAGAGTAGTCAATCATCCAGAGCCTAAAATAAACTGTTATGCCGAAAAACATGGCCACAGCCAATCCCACCAATATTCTCCTCTCTCTTCCTACCATTTTTTACTGAATAAACTCTGCTTTTCTTGAACTGCCGGGAAGAATTTGACTTTCTCCTTGACTTTGAGAGTCTTTTAAATGGTGGCTCGTAACAACATCGGAGTTTAACTAAAACCCAATTGGCGTATTTGGCTTTGGAACTTTGATTCGGTGCGGCTCTTTTTTTTTAAGTTGAAAAATCTTTACAAGTTAACCGGGTAAAAGAACAAATATTTTTTTGGTAAAGAAGTAAAAAATTGACATTAACTTAAAATATACTGCAAATAATAGCATATCCTTCTCTCTATCAAAAGCTAACTTGATAATGTAATCCGCGTCATTATTCTCTTCTCTATAAGTATACTGTAACAGCCATTGATCCACATTTTTTAAGAGTAAATGAATCCATTAAATTAAAGGTAAAATTCGAAGATAGACAATAAATATTATTGAATAGTCTTCTTAACCTCCACAAATTGATTTTTTTAATGGGTAAAATGCATAAAGAAAGTGGCTTAAATACACGTGTACCACTGTTACTATGAAAGTTTTAACTCTGGTGAATTTTATGAGGAAACCGCCTTCAACCATCAAGAAAGTCATTTTGAAATGGTAAAATTGATTCTTATGAGGAGCAAAATAGTCATTTAGCCATTGCTTTTTATAGATAAGGAATAATAGTTAATTTAGTCTTTAATTTATACATTTTTATTCTTTTATTTGTAGCAGATAGATCCTCGTCCTGATGTTCTTCTTATATGATTCATATAAAACCTTCAAAAAAAAATTCATAAATTCAAAAATAATAAATAAAACTTAAAAAGAAATTGATTATAAATAAATTCGAGAATTAATGCCACTAACTGTGACTACAGGTTTACAATTTTTTTATTTTAACTGAATTAATTCATCAAATCATGTTAATCGGTGGATCAGGAAATTAATTAAATCGGTTAAATATTTTTAAAAATTTTCAATTATCAGTTAGTTCAATTTGCAATTAGATAATTAATAATATTATATATATTATATCTTTAACTCAAACTCAATATATATATATAAACTAAATGTAATTATAAACAAAATGGGTGAATGAAAAAATATTTTAACAAAAGTTTTTTTTTTTCATTTCAACATTATCACAAATCACTCCATTATCATTATGTTTTTAATTTAGTTTTGTTAATGTGTTATTTTTATCTTCTTTTAAAATTTTTGAACTAAAAATAAAGAAAAATGTCATCGTATTTATTTTGTTATATTTTAACTTTTTTATACACATATTTTTGAACTTGTTTGAACTAATATATATATATATATATATATAAAATACCCTAATTGAAGCGATTTATGCTAAAGCCAAAATAAAAGCAATTAGTGTGTATTACCTTTTAAATAATGGAAAATAAGCCTGAAACCTTATTATCTTAAAATGAAACTACAAACTATTCTTTAACAAAAATAAAAATATAAAATTGTGAAGCAAATTAAAATAATTTCTCACCCACGGATTGTGGATATATCTAATACTTTTTTTTTTTTTTGTTTTCGAATAATATTCAATAAAAGAATAAACTGAAAATCAGTATTTAATTGGTAAAAAAAAACCAAACCCCGATATAAAATATATATCAGATCAATTGAGTATCACTTTTTGACACCAACTTCTTGACATATAAATTTATGAATACTTTTCATCCTTATTTCTTCAACATTTTGTCTTTTGCCTCTTTTCACTTCATGAAAATTAACCCTATCTATTACCTAATGAATGGGTTGAGATTGGGTTAATATGTATAGAAGTATTTGAATTTAACGATTTGTATTTATTTAATATTTAATTTTTAAATTTAATCGGTACTTAAATTTAAAAATTATATGTTAATTTAGTACTTTCTTTTAGGTATCCGATTAATACATTCAAAATATATTGACGTTACACTAATAATCAATAGCATGGTGACATTTGACAATCTCACATTTTGAAATACTAAAAACAAAAACAAAAAAATTATAAAGTTATTTTTGTTTTTTCATTATTTAATTATTTCAACATTTATCCATAGGGGTTTGAATTTCAACATTAAAATCTATACTTGATAATGAGCACCTAGTTCTCATTTTCAGGGGCATAATTAAGGGCCGTCACCAAATATACCAATAAAAAAGAAAATACATAACCCAGTATTCAACCAAATGTCACGTTTTCATAGGTAAAATGCCTTGGCTTAATATGTAGTAAAGGCAGGTAGGTGTCACAAAAATATAACCTTCAAACCAATTGTTTCTTTTAAGAAAAAGAAACACAGGTATTAAGACTTCAAAAATCAAACTCGATCTATTACCCTTTTCATCTATAAATATTTGTCTCAACACCTTTAGAAATTCATCTCGCTTTTTCATTTTAAAAATATCATATTTAATGAAAAAATTAAGATTTTAAATTTAAATTTCACTTGTATAAAGCAAATGTAGTGAATTAATTCAGTATTTTATAATAATTCAAATTATATTTTTAAATATATAATGTGTGCAACAAAAAGAATCACCTTTATTACCATATCCTAGACTAGTTATCCTTGTCAGTTGTCGCACAACCAATGGAAAAAGCATAAAACAATGGGTTTGAAAACAAGCAGCCGCTCCTTGTTTGATAATTGGGCGACAAAATTAGGTGCAGTTATCTTTGTTAGGATGAACCCAATCGATAATAGACCATAATTAATTATAATTAAATCAAATTTAAAACCTAGATAAGGTCTCTTTTTTTTCTTCTTCTTTGTTTAATGCTATAGAATTGTAGATTTGGGGGAACTATTTCTTAAGGGACTGTCAACTAACAATCTTTTATTATTTTTCTTCAAGCTTAAGTAAAACTATGTTAGATTTAATCTTTTCTTAATCTTAAATATAAATTAATAAACTTTTTTAAAAAATAAATTAATAAACCTTAAATTATTTATAATAAATAATCATCTACTTATTCCACTTTTAAATATAAATTAAAAACTTTTTTTGAAAAAAGTAAATTAATAAACCTTAAATTAATAAACTTATTAATAGGCATTTTTAAAAATAATCTAGGTTTAACACTCCACCACTTATTTTTAGAAGGAGTTCAGTTCATAGAAAGTAAGATTCTATATAGTAATAAAATTATCAGAATGCATAGTTATTTAACATATTATCAAGTTAGCATGTTACATTTTCTTTCTTTCTTTTTTTTTTTTTTTTTTTTTGGTTTATTTGGGTGCAATATAAGATTTTGTTGCCTAATTAAAATAAGGTAAGATTACCTAAAATAATATTTTATTAAATTTCTCTTATATATATTTTTAAACATATATAAATACAAAAGTTGGACAATTTTAGACATTACTAGAAAGAAAAAATTTATTTTGTCATCAATGAAATTTTAGAAATTACAATAAAATTAGGAAAAATGCATATATGTCTCAAAATGCATTTAAATTTAAATTTTGAAAAATAATTGTAATTATGAAATTTAAAAATTATGATAAATATATGTATTCTTAATTTAATTGTGAAACTAGACCTATTAAAAAGCAAAGCATTAAGTAGTGTACTTGAAATTAGTCCAATCCAAAAATTTAAAAAGTAAAGTATTAAGTAGTGTAATTGAAATTAGTCCAATCCAAAAATATAAAAAATAATGTAATTAAAGTAAATTCATTGTGATAAAAAATAAATCTTATTCAATTTTACTAAACTAGTTGCTTAATTTTATCTAACCTAGACTCGATTAAATTATCACTAATGATAGAAATAAAATAAAATAAAAAGTTACGATGGAATAAAACTATAAAAGTATCATAAGATCAATATTACTATGGAAATCTTACATTACAAAGGAAGAAGGGTATTGAAATTAACCCTATATTATCAAATCTTAGCACTAATAGGAATGCAATACATTACAAAGGAAGGAGGTGTATTGAAATTAACCCTATATTATCGAATCTTAGCACTAATAGGAATGCAAGATTATCATCTCAAGGTAATCTTTGGAATACAAATAAGGAAATATAATTTCGTCGTTTCCTTGAGATTTAATTCCATGAACCAAACGCACTTTTTAATATGTGTAGTTTGGCAATGCTGTAAAAAAGTTCTTTTGAGAAGTATGTTTGAAAAGTTTAGTTGAAAATTTGAGTGTTTAGCATTCTTGTCAAAAATACTTTTGAGAAATAAAATGTTCATTTTAGACATGTTATTATCAATTAACAAATATGCATTTAAATAAAATTTTAATATTATTATATTTACTATAACTTTTAATATTTTAATATATGAAATATAAATTTTAAATATTTTCAAGTAATAAATATTAATTACTTATAAAATTAATTAGAATTTATAAACTACATTTTAAATATTTAAATATAACCATAAATATTTGTAATTAGTATTTTTAAAAATATTTTTTTGTTTTAATTAATGATTTTAACACATATGTAATTAAGCACCAACAAAAAAAGGGAAAGAACTATATTATTGGAGGGTAAAAAATAATTAAGCACTAAAAGTGCTTTTGGGGAGGAGAAGTAAAATTTTAACTTCTCCTTTCGTAATCTTTTGAAAACTCTTCGAAAAGTCAAAAATTCTAGCCAAAAGTAACTTTGTTCGCTGACTTTTCTTTCAAAAGTCTTTTGGAGTAGGAAGTGTTTTTTTAAGCAGAGAAAGGCCCTTAGTTAGGTGGAAAAGTGGATGGATGTAAGGATGGAGTGAAAAGTGGAAATAAAATAAATTTTAAGTGTGTTTTGTAGGAGGAAAAGTGAGAGGAAATAAAATATGATAGATGATGTTAAAAGTACCATAGAACGCCTCTATTAGGAGTTGGATTACATTTGCCCCATTTACTAAAAAATGAGCAAATTAGCCCATATCACTAAATCAAAGAGCAAATTGATCATTTTGTTAAAATTCTATCCATTTTACTATTAAAACTGCACGATTGATGAAACAACCAAATAGTAACATGTGACATGCACGTATCTCTCATGTTGAGGTACATGGACCAAATTTTAACAGATGAAATTGATAAAATTTTTAAGAATGATCAATTTGCTATTTGATTTTACATACAATGACTAATTTGCCCATATTTTGAGTAGATAAGGTAGAATGCAATTTGACTCTTATACCTCCATAGTACTTTTAGCAAGAAATGATCACTTTTCATCCTAATACATAAAAGTAATCCTTCCAAATTGGAATGATGAGAGTAGAAAAATGAGAGATCTGAATGTTACTTCAAAATTATGTATATTTAAATATTTTATTTTCTATCATTTTATTTTTAACTCTATCAAGCAATAGACGAAAAGAATTTTATTTAAACATTTTATTTTCTATTTTCTACCCTTCAGTTTTTATTTTTCAATTTTCTTTTCATTCTATCGAGCAAAACCTTAATGGTTTTAAAAATACCCACTCATCTCCTTGAGACCACATGACTAAATTTTAAATTAAAATACAAACTTAACCTTTATTTTTTATTAAAAATTAAATAAAATAAAAATGAAATTATTTATAAAATTATTTTCATTATTATAAAATTGAATTAAATTATAAATTACATCATATATAATCATATCTTAAATATAATATATTCTTTCAATTAATATTAGATAATGACACACCCAAAAAAGTTAAAAGATAATAAATTAAAAAATGTTAAATAATTTCATATTATAGTGGTTCAAAATAGAAATAAATAAGCGCTAATGAATGCTTAAATGAAAAAAAATAAGAAAATTAGATTTTGAAATATATATATATATATATATATATATATATGGACATTTTAAAAGCAAATAGATATTATAAAATTTAAAAGTTTGCTTGAAATTAAATTTTAGAATACTTCAATATAATTAAAGCAAAAAAAAAAGAGTAAACAAAATATTTTAATTAAACTGGATGAAAATAAATAGAAAATAAAAATACATTATAAATAATAAAAGTACTGTTGTCTTTTTATTTAAAGTGTACTTACTAAATACATTCAACCCAACTTATATGATTTCCATCAAACTTGAGATGGTAAGTTGATATTTTTCCAATATAGCAAAATAAGTATATTTTACACCAAACCTAATGGAATAAGTGGCTTTAATTCTAAGTATTCAAACTTGTAAAGAAAACCCTTACTAAGATTTGTGTTTTTAGTGCAGTTATCTTACTATAATTTGCTTGTTTTTCCATCTAATTCAATAAATAAATATTTTCATATAATTATTGTTATTTGTATGATGTCTTTAAAGATTTTTATATTTAAAGCAAAATGTGTAAGCAAATATTGAGTTATTGATAGCATAAAGGTTAACTAATATTAAGCGGCTTTGATTGGATTGTAATGCAATAAGACAATTTATATTAGTAGTACGCTAAGTTGTCCATAGTCTATGGGGTCGATTGAATAAACGACTTATGTTATCTATAAGTCTAATTGGGAAAATAATTTATCTTGATTATCGAGTTGGAATGACTTTAATAAAATAAAGACATAGATGTAATTTTTGAATTGGCGATATTTAATAGGAACAAAGTCGAATCACTTAAAAATATATTTATGAATTAATTCACATAAAATATTTATAGTGTGACTTATCTAAATCTTCTTTGATATATTGAAAACATGTCTCTTGATGTAATGGGCTAAAAATTATAAATAGAATGTTATTATTGACATCATCAAAATGTATATCACTTGAATTATCAAATAAAAAAAATAAAACATATCACTTTCAAAATTGGAATTTAATTATTGAAATCGAGATATAATAGTTTATCGAGTTATCTTCAACGCATCACATAGACAGTGACAATTATTTCTTTTATTAACACACCGGAAGGTATGTGAGAATAAGTTGTTATCAGATAAAGAAATAAACTTTGTTCACATCAAACCATAAAATAAACATTTTGAACAATAATAATAATAAAAGAAGAAGCTAAGATTTGTCTTTTTATTTATTTATTTTTGTTTAAAGAGCCATGGTAGCCCTCTTATAAAGTTATTTTTAGTGCTAAATCAGAATGAATTTAGGAGAGGCTGATAAAGCCTTGACTCTCTATTATAAAATTTAAATTCAACTTTTTTTAAAAAAAGTTTTTATGTTCACCTTATAATTAATTCTTAAAATAGGATGAATTTGTGTTTCCAAATTTTTAAAGTTTTTTTAATTTGATTCGTTTATAAAATTTATATTTTTTAATCATAATTTTAGTACTATTTTTAGTTTAATTTGGTAACTAATACAAAATGGTATTTAAATATTAATTTGGTAAAATAATCAAATGCTTAAATAGTTGCAATATTTAACATGTCCAATTTATATAAATATAACGGCTCCCTCTTATCAATATTTTTTATTTCACCCATGATAAAAATGTGAGATTGTTATGTGTCATTATGCTATTTATTTTCAATTGTCACATCAACATATTTTAACAATGTCAATGAAATACTTAAAAAAGTATCAAGTTAATTTGTGATTTCTAAATTTAGATATCAATCAAGTATAAATTATTAAGTTGACGTATAAATAAAGTTTAAGATTGAAAGCAAAAAGATTTTCTTATTTACTTCCGCACTCTTAATAGGTAAGATTAAAGTATAACAGATAATAAATAAAAGTTTTTTCATTATTTAATTATTTCAACATTTATCCATAGGGGTTTGAATTTCAACATTAAAAATCTATACTTGATAATGAGCACCTAGTTCTCATTTTTCAGGGGCATAATTAAGGGCCGTCACCAAATATACCAATAAAAAAGAAAATACATAACCCAGTATTCAACCAAATGTCACGTTTTCATAGGTAAAATGCCTTGGCTTAATATGTAGTAAAGGCAGGTAGGTGTCACAAAAATATAACCTTCCAAACCAATTGTTTCTTTTAAGAAAAAAGAAACACAGGTATTAAGACTTCAAAAAATCAAACTCGATCTATTACCCTTTTCATCTATAAATATTTGTCTCAACACCTTTAGAAATTCATCTCGCTTTTTCATTTTAAAAATATCATATTTAATGAAAAAATTAAGATTTTAAATTTAAATTTCACTTGTATAAAGCAAATGTAGTGAATTAATTCAGTATTTTATAATAATTCAAATTATATTTTTAAATATATAATGTGTGCAACAAAAGAATCACCTTTATTACCATATCCTAGACTAGTTATCCTTGTCAGTTGTCGCACAACCAATGGAAAAAGCATAAAACAATGGGTTTGAAAACAAGCAGCCGCTCCTTGTTTGATAATTGGGCGACAAAATTAGGTGCAGTTATCTTTGTTAGGATGAACCCAATCGATAATAGACCATAATTAATTATAATTAAATCAAATTTAAAACCTAGATAAGGTCTCTTTTTTCTTCTTCTTTGTTTAATGCTATAGAATTGTAGATTTGGGGAACTATTTCTTAAGGGACTGTCAACTAACAATCTTTTATTATTTTTCTTCAAGCTTAAGTAAAACTATGTTAGATTTAATCTTTTCTTAATCTTAAATATAAATTAATAAACTTTTTTAAAAAATAAATTAATAAACCTTAAATTATTTATAATAAATAATCATCTACTTATTCCACTTTTAAATATAAATTAAAAACTTTTTTTGAAAAAGTAAATTAATAAACCTTAAATTAATAAACTTATTAATAGGCATTTTTAAAAATAATCTAGGTTTAACACTCCACCACTTATTTTTAGAAGGAGTTCAGTTCATAGAAAGTAAGATTCTATATAGTAATAAAATTATCAGAATGCATAGTTATTTAACATATTATCAAGTTAGCATGTTACATTTTCTTTCTTTCTTTTTTTTTTTTTTTTTTTTTGGTTTATTTGGGTGCAATATAAGATTTTGTTGCCTAATTAAAATAAGGTAAGATTACCTAAAATAATATTTTATTAAATTTCTCTTATATATATTTTTAAACATATATAAATACAAAAGTTGGACAATTTTAGACATTACTAGAAAGAAAAAATTTATTTTGTCATCAATGAAATTTTAGAAATTACAATAAAATTAGGAAAATGCATATATGTCTCAAAATGCATTTAAATTTAAATTTTAAAAAATAATTGTAATTATGAAATTTAAAAATTATGATAAATATATGTATTCTTAATTTAATTGTGAAACTAGACCTATTAAAAAGCAAAGCATTAAGTAGTGTACTTGAAATTAGTCCAATCCAAAAATTTAAAAAGTAAAGTATTAAGTAGTGTAATTGAAATTAGTCCAATCCAAAAATATAAAAAATAATGTAATTAAAGTAAATTCATTGTGATAAAAAATAAATCTTATTCAATTTTACTAAACTAGTTGCTTAATTTTATCTAACCTAGACTCGATTAAATTATCACTAATGATAGAAATAAAATAAAATAAAAAGTTACGATGGAATAAAACTATAAAAGTATCATAAGATCAATATTACTATGGAAATCTTACATTACAAAGGAAGAAGGGTATTGAAATTAACCCCTATATTATCAAATCTTAGCACTAATAGGAATGCAATACATTACAAAGGAAGGAGGTGTATTGAAATTAACCCCTATATTATCGAATCTTAGCACTAATAGGAATGCAAGATTATCATCTCAAGGTAATCTTTGGAATACAAATAAGGAAATATAATTTCGTCGTTTCCTTGAGATTTAATTCCATGAACCAAACGCACTTTTTAATATGTGTAGTTTGGCAATGCTGTAAAAAAGTACTTTTGAGAAGTATGTTTGAAAAGTTTAGTTGAAAATTTGAGTGTTTAGCATTACTGTCAAAAAATACTTTTGAGAAATAAAATGTTCATTTTAGACATGTTATTATCAATTAACAAATATGCATTTAAATAAAATTTTAATATTATTATATTTACTATAACTTTTAATATTTTAATATATGAAATATAAATTTTAAATATTTTCAAGTAATAAATATTAATTACTTATAAAATTAATTAGAATTTATAAACTACATTTTAAATATTTAAATATAACCATAAATATTTGTAATTAGTATTTTTAAAAATATTTTTTGTTTTAATTAATGATTTTAACACATATGTAATTAAGCACCAACAAAAAAAAAGGGAAAGAACTATATTATTGGAGGGGTAAAAAAATAATTAAGCACTAAAAGTGCTTTTGGGGGAGGAGAAGCTAAAAATTTTAGCTTCTCCTTTCGTAAGTCTTTTGAAAACTCTTCGAAAAGTCAAAATTCTAGCCAAAAGTAACATTACTCGCATACTTTTCTTTCAAAAGTGCTTTTGGAGCCAGAAGTGTTTTTTTTTAAGCACAGAGAAACAGGCCCTTAGTTAGGTGGAAAAGTGGATGGATGTAAGGATGGAGTGAAAAAGTGGAAATAAAATAAATTTTAAGTGTGTTTTGTAGGAGGAAAAGTGAGAGGAAATAAAATATGATAGATGATGTTAAAAGTACCATAGAAACGCCTCTATTAGGAGTTGGATTACATTTGCCCCATTTACTAAAAAATGAGCAAATTAGCCCATATACACTAAATCAAAGAGCAAATTGATCATTTTTGTTAAAAATTCTATCCATTTTTACTATTAAAAACTGGCACAGTTGATGAAACAACCAAATAGTAACATGTGACATGCCACGTATACCTCATGTTGAGGTACATGGACCAAATTTTAACAGTAGAAATTGATAAAATTTTTAACAGAATGATCAATTTGCTATTTGATTTTACATACAATGACTAATTTGCCCATATTTTGAGTAGATAAGGTAGAATGCAATTTGACTCTTATACCTCCATAGTACTTTTAGCAAGAAATGATCACTTTTCATCCTAATACATAAAAGTAATCCTTCCAAATTGGAATGATGAGAGTAGAAAAAATGAGAGAGATCTGAATGTTACTTCAAAATTATGTATATTTAAATATTTTATTTTCTATCATTTTATTTTTAACTCTATCAAGCAATAGACGAAAAGAATTTTATTTAAACATTTTATTTTCTATTTTCTACCCTTCAGTTTTTATTTTTCAATTTTCTTTTCATTCTATCGAGCAAAACCTTAATGGTTTTAAAATACCCACTCATCTCCTTGAGACCACATGACTAAATTTTAAATTAAAATACAAACTTAACCTTTATTTTTTATTAAAAATTAAATAAAATAAAAATGAAATTATTTATAAAATTATTTTCATTATTATAAAATTGAATTAAATTATAAATTACATCATATATAATCATATCTTAAATATAATATATTCTTTCAATTAATATTAGATAATGACACACCCAAAAAAGTTAAAAGATAATAAATTAAAAAAATGTTAAATAATTTCATATTATAGTGGTTCAAAATAGAAATAAATAAGCGCTAATGAATGCTTAAATGAAAAAAAATAAGAAAATTAGATTTTGAAATATATATATATATATATATATATATATATGGACATTTTAAAAGCAAATAGATATTATAAAATTTAAAAGTTTGCTTGAAATTAAATTTTAGAATACTTCAATATAATTAAAGCAAAAAAAAAAGAGTAAACAAAATATTTTTAATTAAACTGGATGAAAATAAATAGAAAATAAAAATACATTATAAATAATAAAAGTACTGTTGTCTTTTTATTTAAAGTGTACTTACTAAATACATTCAACCCAACTTATATGATTTCCATCAAACTTGAGATGGTAAGTTGATATTTTTCCAATATAGCAAAATAAGTATATTTTACACCAAACCTAATGGAATAAGTGGCTTTAATTCTAAGTATTCAAACTTGTAAAGAAAACCCTTACTAAGATTTGTGTTTTTAGTGCAGTTATCTTACTATAATTTGCTTGTTTTTCCATCTAATTCAATAAATAAATATTTTCATATAATTATTGTTATTTGTATGATGTCTTTAAAGATTTTTATATTTAAAGCAAAATGTGTAAGCAAATATTGAGTTATTGATAGCATAAAGGTTAACTAATATTAAGCGGCTTTGATTGGATTGTAATGCAATAAGACAATTTATATTAGTAGGTACGCTAAGTTGTCCATAGTCTATGGGGTCAGATTGAATAAACGACTTATGTTATCTATAAGTCTAATTGGGAAAATAATTTATCTTGATTATCAGAGTTGGAATGACTTTAATAAAATAAAGACATAGATGTAATTTTTTGAATTGGCGATATTTAATAGGAACAAAGTCGAATCACTTAAAAATATATTTATGAATTAATTCACATAAAATATTTATAGTGTGACTTATCTAAATCTTCTTTGATATATTGAAAACATGTCTCTTGATGTAATGGGCTAAAAATTATAAATAGAATGTTATTATTGACATCATCAAAATGTATATCACTTGAATTATCAAATAAAAAAAATAAAACATATCACTTTCAAAATTGGAATTTAATTATTGAAATCGAGATATAATAGTTTATCGAGTTATCTTCAACGCATCACATAGACAGTGACAATTATTTCTTTTATTAACACACCGGAAGGTATGTGAGAATAAGTTGTTATCAGATAAAGAAATAAACTTTGTTCACATCAAACCATAAAATAAACATTTTGAACAATAATAATAATAAAAGAAGAAGCTAAGATTTGTCTTTTTTATTTATTTATTTTTTGTTTGTTCAAAAAAGAAGGTAGATTTGTCATTTGCTTGAAATTGAATTGAACAATAAATACAATTTTACTTTTAAGTATCGCTCTTAGCTCCCCTGTTGCTATCTTGCCAACTACCACCAATTTCAATGCGATTAAATCATCATCATCCACAATTTATTTGAATTTAATTTCCATAATTAATAAAAATAACCCAAAAAAGGGGGCTAAACTTACCAAAAAAAAAAAAATTATCATAGAGATCTGCTAACAATCTCAAAGCTTGAATAATTACATCATCCCAAAAACAAAAACAAATCCTCTGATGACTCTCAAAACACTGAAAATCAGAGGATAAAATTTATATATATGTAATTATATATATGGCAATTAAAAATTTGCCATTTCTTACTCTTAAGAAAAAGAAATTGAAAAAAAGAAGAAGAAGAAATAAACCTGGGTTGTTGTTTGATGATGTTGTGGGTTAATCTTCAAAACCTGTTTTTTTCCAGACAGCATTCCTAACACGACGCAAATCTCTTCCTTTCAAAGTCCTTCCAATTCCTTCATGGACAGAAAAGGAAGCTCCTCGTCTCCTAGCCAAGTACTCATGCGGTGGAACCCTTCCGTCGCGATCACCGTCGTCATCGCCGTCGACAGCATCTTCATCGGTCTTCCCATGTTCCCTGTACTCCGCTTTGAGAATCTTGGACCAGTCAGGGATGTTGACCGGCAATGAAGCAGAAGCAGCAGCCATTTGGGCACTCCTATGGTTATTATTATCGCTAATCTGAAACTCCTTTTTGAAAGCTCTCTTAGAGGAAGCTCGGTAACTTGGCAATGGCTTTTTGGCTTCTAAGTTGGTTGTTGCTTGATCATTTGAATTGTTCCATACATCCACCTCATCGAACTCCTGCAGATGATGATGATGATGATGATCAAATGAAGGGTTGTTGATGAGATTCCCATCATCAAATTCCATAGTTGGGTAGATATATCTTGGTTTTGAACCAAAAAAGATCCTACTTGTTGCCATTTTTGCAAAACCCCAAAAACAAAGAAAGAAACAAGGCAATATATAAAAATCTTTTTGGTAAACAGTTGAGTTGATGGGTTTTCAAGAAGAAGAAATATTGGGGAACCGTCTTGGCTTTCTACTAGTTTCGCCTTGCTTTATTATTTATTTGGCTATAATTGTTGATCTCGTTGCATTTTTATAGTGGTGCAGCGGATAACTTCTCTCTTTACCATAACCAAATCATTTGTTAATAAAATATAGAGTGGAAATTTTATCATGCTTGCTTCCTCAACCGCTACCCATGGACTTCCCCATTCGATTTTCTCAAATTATTACTTTCTAAAATTCAATCTAAAAAGAAAGGTATGTGTTTCATGCAATAAAACATCGACTATTTTGATAAAAGCCCAAGACTTTGAATGTTTAGAGTTGTATTTCATGGTATGAAAATTTGATTAAATCATGTAAAGTGATAAAACAATTTGCCACAAACCAACTTCTACCACTTATTCAATATAAACCAACGTTGGTTCAATGATTTGCATATAATTTTTTTAATTCAAATCAATATAATTGGATAGCCTTTTTTTCCAATACTAAATGGGCACTAATGTCTCTGGATTTAAAATGTCTAAAATACCGTAGAATGACACGTAGGACACTATCTCCAAAACCAATACTAAGTTGGTACTAATTTACTTGTGAAGAAAACTTATCCAGTGGGATGGGACCAAGAGGCTGAAAAGGTGGGCCAATCACACACCTCCATTAATCACTCCAAGAATTTCATTGGCTTCTTCTATTTATTGCACACGCTTTCACTGAGTGACTGAAGGGGGGGTGGGGCCCACTTTCCTTATTATTATTAAAAGAGAAGAAGAAGAGATCAGAGCGTCCATATCTTGACACATCATGTACCGCAGTTTTTCTTTTATTTTTTTTGTCGTGATGTGTGGATGACGTGGTACGTTATGACTAAATGAAAACACGTGTCATCTGCACGGAGAAGCAAAGAACCACTGAACACTGTCTGGGAATTATTTTATATATAGACATTTTATAATTTTGGATAATTTTTTTTATATAATATTAAAGACTGTTAGAAGGTTCATTGTAATTTCTACCAACACTTTATTTTATAATAATATATTGTCATGCTAAAATTCATGGCTAAATTTTATCGATAAAAACGTTTTATTTGTACCAGATAGACGTGTAATTAATGAAAACCTAAACCCTGGTAAATATGCATCATCATATGGAAGTTTTGACCTAAAATAGTCTAAAAAGCTATGACCTTGTGAAATAATTTCAGGTTTTATCCTCATCTTGGACAACATGTCGATTTAATTCCTCTTTGAAACGAAGAATAATGCTCGTGGAAATAAATTAAAACGAAAACCCAAAGCATAAAAGTTGAGATAAAAAACCCTATAGGCATGCATACCATGCCATAGACTGACCTAAAAGCTGTTGATAATCTTCTTATAAATCGTATTGGGATAAACAATGCAATAACCTAATAATGTTGTCCTTACTTTGAATATTAGTAGAATCTATCCTTATCTTATCGAAAGCCCTTTTATAAGAAATGATCCCATTTTTGTTTTTAAATGTAGTTAAGCGTCCTTTGTCTCATAATGGAGTTCCTTGGAGGACTTAAAGGATGCATGTGGCGTGTCCAGAGATTCTTTATCAATTGGTAGGGTTCACAATATATGGCAATTTGACACACAATCCAAAAGTAGAAAGCTTTTTTATTCTTTTTCCTTTGAAGTTTATATAAACCAAAGGTAGGTTTTTTTCTTTTTTGTCTTCCACAAAATTTGCAAGTTTTTGTAGTTAAAAAAAAAAATTGGGAAAATGGGCTATGGGGTAGATAGCTTTGGGCCAATGCATGAAACCAGTCTTCAATTTCATCAAGTTCAGGGCCTCTCACTTAGGGCTCAATGTGGATTCATGATAAACCCCTTTTGATGTCAGGGACCCATTTTTACTGATTCAATTGTTGGGTCGGCTGAACTCGAATTCTTTTAATGCTAAGAAATTTTCGTTCCATGGCCCAAATGCCCCAAAACCCTAATTTCTCACCCCTTTTATCCCCTCTTTCCGATTCACCTCCGCCGTGAAATCTCAGTTTTGCTTTTTCAGTTCTTACACTTTGGAAATCTAAATCATAAACAGCATCATCGCCGCCAACCATGCCGCCGAAGTTTGACCCGACCCAAGTCGTCGACGTCTTCGTTCGAGTCACCGGCGGTGAAGTTGGAGCTGCCAGTTCACTGGCACCCAAAATTGGTCCACTGGGTCTCTCGCCCAAAAAAATTGGTGAAGATATCGCGAAAGAAACCGCCAAGGAATGGAAGGGTTTACGTGTTACCGTCAAACTGACTGTCCAGAACCGTCAAGCCAAAGTTACGGTGGTTCCTTCTGCCGCCGCTTTGGTCATCAAGGCACTGAAAGAGCCTGAGAGGGATCGTAAGAAGACAAAGAATATTAAACATAATGGGAACATTAGCCTCGATGATGTGATAGAGATTGCGAAAGTGATGAGGCCCAGATCCATGGCCAAGGATTTGAGAGGAACCGTGAAGGAGATTTTGGGAACTTGTGTCTCCGTCGGTTGTACGGTTGATGGGAAAGACCCTAAAGACCTGCAGGAGGAAATTTCTGAAGGGGAAGTCGATGTTCCCTTGGAGTGAAAAACAAAGTGATTATTATTTTTGAAGTTTGTGTTTAATGATTGTTTTCCCTTTTGTAAGTTTTTGATAAATGTTAAAAATGATGACTGGTTGGGGTTTAGGTTTTAGAGATAATTGCTGTTTAATGATTTTGCACCGGTATTTATACTCTATGATTGAGCCATGGATGCTCTTTCTAGCTTTGAAATGTTTTCATGAATGTGTTTATTGCCTATAGAATAGCAATGGATTCTCAACGGTCATCATTTCCATTGTGGAAGCCCTAAGCCTTAAATTTGAATTACAGTTAACCTCTGTTGTTGCAAATATCTTATGTTGGAAGAGGGAACAAATTCTAAATCTTGATTTAACTTATCTTCTATGTTTAAGCAGGGGGTACAAGTATTTCAATGGTAGATGGGTAAACTTCATATTAAATGTTGGTGAACCACATCGGAGCTCATCCAAGTATTAGTAAGTTCCCGTTTTTCTATTATTTTTACAATTAATGAGAAGTTATGAACTGGTCATTACCATTATTGACATTAGAATGATAACATTGACCGTTTTCTTGTTTATCACTTTTTTAACCTATCTATATACATAAAGTTGATTTATAATTTTCATTAAATTTTGCTTTTCCCTTTTAAATCATTTTATTTATTCATGAATCTCATTTAGTTTTCCTTATTCATTAAATAGATTTTAGTTTACTTGATTTATTAACTTCATTTAATGTTTTGCTTTATTGGTTTATTCACAAAACTGATTAGGTTTAGTGGGATATACTTTCTTTTGTGCCATTGATGTTGCAATGAAATTTCTTCTTTAGTGATATATACATTTTTTCACGTAGTTGGTTATAGTAAACATAGAATATTGACAATCATGTGATTGTTTCTATTTTTAAAATATGTAAAATGTAAATATATATGAGATTGTTGTTTTGTGGAATATGTATGAGTTAACATTAACAAGGGATGGTATTGTTGTTCTTTGGATTATGTTTTATGTTGCTCGTACTCTTCATTAAGTGATTTAAGTGTATGTTAACCATGTTTTTGTCCACTTGTTACTGCCATTAAGTGCTTTTGTTGACCATGTGATAAAGCTTTTTGTTGGCATCTCAAGGTTTAGGGTTTGAGTGCTGGTGTTAACATCCCTCCCTTTAAATTGTAATATAAGCTTTGATTGTACCCAAAAAATAAATGCTTTTTGGTACTGCCATTGCTGTTTTAATGCTTTCTGCACGTGTGATTTGTGAACCATGTGCTATAATGTGTACTTCGTTGTTGACCAATAAGTTTGTGTAGAATTGGGATAGTGTGTGTGGTTGGTGAATCCATGGATTGATTGTGATGGTGAGTGATTTTGAAAGCAACTAATGCGATTCATAATAGTGTGCGCATGAGTTCAATAATGAGTTAGACATAAAAATCCTAAGTTGCAGCTATGAGAGGAAAGGTAAGTATAATGTTTTGCTAGGAATGACAAGAAAGGGTTAAGACAGTTTATAGACAAGGTGTTTGGGGCTTAAAGAAAATAAATACAAAAAAAAAAAAAAAATCCGGTGACCATATTAGGCAAATTTATGTATATGTAGAGATGAATAGGTGTGAAAGAGTTGAAGAATAGGAATATCCCATTTAAATAAATGACTCACCATTATCTTGGTATATTTGTAATTGATCCCAATTGCACACTCACTTTCTTGCAACAAGATGGGAATTCTTTCATGTGTCACTAACCAAATGGAGTAGGGCCAAGCATAAGGCAGTTGAAATTGTTGTAGAAATTCATTATCAGTAATATGTAAAAATTTATGACTATTTTAACACACAGACCAATCTTGGAATTACTAATATAGTTTTTGCAGACTCAGGTTGATATTACACCTACAAACTAGCTTTCAACAGACATAGATATCTCTTCTGAAATAGACTTGAGTTAACAGATAGTTGTGGTTCCAAGATTTGTTTGCTTAAATGATCTTAAAATAGTTGATAAATCTAGGCATATTGTTGTTTCAAGTGTCTAATGTTATTAGAAAATCTGTTTTTACATTGCAGGGAAGTTAGGAATAGTTGGGCTAGTGACTAATTGTCTGGTTAATATGCTGAGCCATCTGTTTAGATGAGGTGTTTCTATTGTTATCTGTTTCACTCATCTATATTTGTCTTAATTTGCCAAAGTATGGTTTGCTTACAGTGTTTTATTTTTTCTTTCATTTTCTTGCTAATCTGTGCAAACATGACATTATCTTTATGCTTCCATCCTTGCGGCCTTACTGTTTTTCTATCAGCAAACACCAATCCTTTTTGCAACTTTTTCATGTATACACTACTATTGAATTTTGGACTATCTGAAATCAGACTCATGTACACTGTGCAATTTCTCTTTGACACAATTATAGATTTCTTATTTTTAGATACACGCAAACCATCTAAATTGCTTTCAGCCCCCACTCCTACATTGGCTTCACATGCTTCCACTTCGGACTCAAGTACATCATTATCCCTCTCACGCTCAGAAGCTTCATAATTCGAATTTTCACATGCACCAACAAGCATTAAGACGATAATAGAAGCCCCAGCAACATTCCTTAATAGCAGTAGCATTGTCTGCATGTATACAAATCCTGAACATCTTTTTGCTTTTAAGTTGGTATTAAGTAACTAAAAAGCAATATTCTATTTATAAAACGCTCAGTTGTGATCGATAACATATATGGCAAATATATAATCCATGAATCAAATCGTATCCCTTGTTGATTAATGTTAATTCATTCCTAAACAATAATTATATATATTTACATGTTTTGGCAGGATTATTAATATTTACATAATTTTGATAATTTTTTTACCTCGAATCTCAAATCTGAACTTGAGTCCTAACCTTTAAATTTTTAAAAATTTTGAGTTTTAAATTTTAAATTTTAGATTTGGGGTTTGGGGTTTTAAATTTTAAATTTAAAATTTATGTTAAAAAAATATATTAAATAATTAAAAGAGATACATAATGATGTGCTACCTTTATTTTATCGTAGTTAATTGTGATTTGAAATGAAGATATTGTGTATCACTTTCTTAATTTATAATAACTTATAATGAATTGTACATTAAAACACATTTCTTTTTTCCCATTATAAACACAGTTTTTAACTTTTTAATTTTTCTCTCTCAAAATAAGATCATCACACGTGGTACCTTTGGGTGAATCAAGGTATTGCCCATAATTTCCAGAATCTTCTCCCTTTCTTTCTCTTTCCAAAGTGAATTACGAACTATCCTCCCATGGTTTGCGGTCTACCATTAATTTACCCTATGACTCGACCTGCTCTTCTATTTTCTTCCTCTTGATATTTTTTGTCATTATCCTTTGTCCATTTAACCGCTTCTCCCATCCTCAACCCTTCACAAATCTGAATTTATCCCTTTTTTAAAACAAAAAAAATCAAAAAAGCTTTTGTTTTTTTCTTCTGAAGGTGTTGGTGTTTGAACATCTCTCTTCTTCCCTGGATCAAGGAGGAGAGAGAGAGAGAGAGATTCATATATCGATTAACCCTTAATTTGTTAATCATCATCAAATAAACGATTCGAAAACCATCTTAATTTCCAATGGCTAAGCAAAGTGTAATAAGATGTCTGGCGACGGAAGTCGCTCCTGCTCCTATTATTTTCCCTCTTAAACCTTCCCATTCACCGCGTTTGGAAACCATTGTAGAAGACGCCGACGAAGAATATGGCGACAATCCTTAAATTCCAGGATTCTACGCTGATTACTCCACACTTGATGACAATGTAAGGAATGTGTGGAATTGTCTATGTTCATTGAATCATGCGGGAGAAGCAATCAAAGCCAAATGGAGATTGAGAAAAACCTAAGCACTTCTTAATGCACAAATGTAGTGTAAATTTTATGCATCAGTGACTTCTTTCGTTGTTCTGTATATATGGTCTTCCAACGAAAAACCGTAAATAATTTCTTTTCTTTTTAGCTTAAATTCTTTTTCATAAGACGCTGCAGTTGTCATGTGAAATGCATCTTTCCCTTAATATCTTATCTATGCGATGTAAAATTTTTTTATTATATCAATCTTAATAACAGGTATAGTTTAAATCATAAAATCACATTTACTTTGAAAAAAAATCACTGGATAGACTTGCTTTCATTTAGGGAAAAAAAAAAACTTACAAGTAGGGGAGTTAACCGCCGCAGAGGCGAGCATAAGCGTATTTACCGGTGCCGTTAATCGTTTTTTGCTTATAGTTCCTTTACTCGTTTTCAAATGAAGAATTTGTTTCTTCCGGTTCTGTTTTTAGGCTTTCATGAACTTTTCGTCCATGGAAGAAACGTTTTCTATTAAAGTTTTCTCACGACGGTTTTGTTTATTTTTATGGCATGGTTTTGTTTGCTTTTATGGCACGATTATGTCTGATTCTATAGCACGGTAGTTTGGGTTTCTGTTTAGGTTATTTGGTTTTCCAAGTGTCTGGTAGAAAGAGGGTAAAGTCTTGGTTGATGAGTGAGATATCAATTCCGAGAAGGGGGAGGAGTAAATCGGGCGAGGGGCAGGTAGGCGGAAGGCAATGTCAGACGACAAACCCGAATGGGTTACAGGAGAAGCTTTGCCATTAAGCGCCGTGGTGGGTCGGGTGGACTTTCAATTGCCCAGGATGTTGCCATTGGATCGAGGAATGGGTATGGACTGGATGCTATCATCTTGGAGCAGAACGAGAGTTGATTGGAGGTGAACAAATGGTGGTGGATTTTGCCGAAGTCGAGGCCTCTCATCATTCATTTGTCATGAGAGACGTGTGGTATCAAGAGAGCTCTTTACGTATCAATGTAAAAATGTTGGTTTGCACGAAAGCAGCTCAAACAACGGTTGGATGTGCATGGATTTCTCCTTTGACAGGATGCTAGTCAGCGAAATGGATCCTGATTGTTATCTTATTGTAAGTGTCCACGGAAGTGGTGTGGTGGATGGGTCAGGTTTGAGGGCGATGGTGGCAGAAAATGAAGGATTGAAATGGATTTCAACGGCCAGAGTGTTTACCATTGACTTGTTTACTGTCAGATGTTTCTGCCATTGTCTGCTCCTAGCAACGGATGTGGTCAATAGTGAATTTGGGAGTTTTTTAGTTTCTTGGTATTTTGGTTTTTAGATGTGGAAAGCTCAATTGTGGCTTAAATCTTTACTTCTCTTTTGATTTTTTTTTAAGTTTTAGGGTTTGTATTTTGTTTGGTTATTTTTTATTTTTTACTCTCATTTGTACAAAGTTGCTTTATTGATTCAATAAAGATGTTCAGCCTTTGTTCCAATAAAATAAAATAAAATAAAAACACTATTTTTGGAATTAATAAATTTGATCCTTTACTTATATAATGTTACTTGGGTCCAGCTTGACATAAATTTAAAATTTTCACATGAACAGCTATATAATTAGGTGTCTCTATTTTATAATGTCACATAAGCTCAATGCTTTAAATTTTAGTTTTGACTCTTTATGTTATGCTAAAATTTGAAATTTAATCTTTTGCATTGATTATTTATATATATATATATATATTTAGCCTCTCTATTTTATAACGTCATTAGTTAGTTGAAATAGTTAATATTATTAAGTATTTAAATCAAAATTTTGACGTTAATTTTCTTAAAATACTACTTCAAACAAATATTTTATCATGACAATTAGACTTGAATTTTTAAATTTAAAAAGTAAATATATTAAAATTTTGAAAATAAAATAAAAAAGAAAATTCTAAGCATAAAAAATCATAAAAAATTAGAACATATTTTAACTTTTAACTTTATAATTAAATACAAACAAATAATTAACTTAACATAAAATATTCAAACCCAACATGAAGTGTCGATGGAAACTATAGTACCTAAAAAGTTTTTTTAAAATGAATATATTCGTATTAATTCACTTTGAATTTGGAAAACATAATTTCTATTTTTTAAAATATAATTTAAATATCTGAATTTGATATTTGAGTTAATTGCAGTAGAGCTTTCTTATAAGTTAATAATTTAAATTTTGTTTTTCAAAATATTTGAGTTAAATGCAAAGTCTAATTTTTTTTATTTTTTATTATGAAAACTAAAATAGAAAGTAAATTTTAGAGGAAAAAACAATGACAGAGCGTAGTAAAGACTTAGGGGGTAATGGCCCAAAGGTTTAAAATTTTTATAATTTAGCTCTTTGTAGGTATACTATGGTCTTCTCAAAAATATAATAAGTAGGACTCTCAAGGTTTAAGATTTTTGCAATTTTCCAAAAATATTGCTTCTTTTAGATTGATTGTTGTTATGTTTAAATCGATTTACATATTGGAATATTGTTTCTTTTGAATAAATTATTTATATGTTTAAAGCAATTGTTATGGTGAAATTCTGCTTCTTCTTATTTTAATCAATTATTACGTAGCATATCTTATTTTAACTTGATTCCCCTAAATCAACATCTTGACTCTGCCGTTAGATAAAAGTGCATGCTTACCATTTAATTAGCTGATAATTTTATAAATTTTAATAACCAAAATAGGAATTCATCGAATTAGGAGTAAGAATTTTGCCTGGGCTGCCCTTAATATATACTTACTATATGAACAAGTTAGATTAGACATATTAAAAGAAAAACAAATAGTAGCTTCACAATTAGAAGTTTTTTTTTTTTAATTACGTGTATAAAATTGGATTCACATATTTGGCATGAAGGAAAGATTTGATTGATATAATACAACTATTTTGAGACTAATTTTTTTGAGTGGAACTAATGCATCTTTCGTGTTTGTTTTCTAGTTTATGAAAACTAATCCTTTTGAGGTTTGTAGTTATTCTTTTAAACAAAATTTGAACTTGAATTCTCTTTAAGGAGTATAATGTGCCTTATTATAACAACAACACTTGTTGATTATTCAAAGACTAATATTAAACCTAAGTTATAATTTAAGTAGTTCAATGCGATTAAGTCTTAACATTTTAAAACGATTTTGAAATATTTATTAATGTAACAATTTTATCAATGGATGTACACGATCAAAGTCTACCAGAAATTTTATACTATTATATAAAGTTCATTTTAGTTCCTCTACTAAAAATTGCTTTATATTAATCTCTATACATTAAAATTTTATTTAAATTATGATACATTTATAATTTACTATTAAGTTAAAGAATAATGTACACAAAATATATCATATCCAATTAAATTACTCATGATGAAAACCCAACTCTTTTTGAACTATTGCATGACTGAATAAATTATTAAATTTATAATATTTTTAGTCATGTAATAGTTTAAAAGTATATCAGTAGGATAAAATTATAGATAAATCAATTAAATATAATATATTTGATCTAAATTATTAGTAACAAACAAGATTAAAGAAAAAAGTATACATAATCAATAGACTTTCTGCTCAATATACACTGATAGAACCGAATCAATGTTTTGAAATAGAGAAACGTGTAGCAAGTTTTCACTTGTTTGCATTCAAGTGGAAAAAAATTAAAAGAGTTAGGGTGTTTTAGGTTGGCGTGTGAAGAGTCTTCTTCTTTGGGGATGCAGACTATCAGGTTTAAATCCAATCAAAATGTGTGGTTGATTCGATTTTCAGACAATAAATTATTTGGTTTTACACTGTTGTTGTCCCATGTGTGTGTGTGACTTGGTGTTTCACTTCATCTTTCCATATTTTCCACATACCTTTAGCGTAAAGGCGCAGCAATGCTACCGCCGCAACCACCACCACCCTCTTCACCTCTTCCAATTCATAATTTCCTTCATTTTCAACTCTATTATTATCATGAAAGAAAAACGCATCCCCTGCCTTTCATATTTATTTTGTCGTACAAATATTTTTTTTAATAATTAAATACAAGGTGTAATTATTCAAACTCTAATATTTTATAATATATAATTGAAAATATTTAAATTTAATTCGGAATAAATTTATGTAAAAATTTTCATTTAACTTACCCTCGGTCTAACTCTAACTTCATCTAGACAAAATTGCAATTTTATTTTATCGAAAATTATGCTTTCTTTTCAAAGAAGGAAATTGTGTTTCATCCAAACACGTCAAATCTATTTTAAAATTTTAAAATTTAAATTTTTTAATATTTACAATTAAATTTATTTTACACTTTTACAATCCAAACCCACTACACCCTTCCAGTAAAAAAAAAAAAAAACATAATAATTGCATTCTGGAGCTGTATTTATGATTTGATGGCAATTTTGTACTATTTTTGTTTGTTTTGAGAAGCGAAATGAAATGCATGACCAATCACCACACATCCATGTCTAATTCCACAACAAACAAAATGTCAAAAATGAGGGGAATTACATCAAAAAAAAAAAAAAACATTCTGATTTTCCCACAAATTAATTTCTTCCTTCATATTTATTTTTTAATGTTTTTTAAAGTTTTATAAAAAATATCATTATTCTTAAACAACTCATCTAACATGAAAATTTTTTCTGTAGCCGCATTACGTGATATGCAAAAGTAACGGATGAGGACAACCGACAGAGTTTAATAGCCAGATCAACGGCTCAAACCCGAACATCAGCCTCGTAATAACGTGGCTAAAGATAAGCCACGAAAAACTTTCTTAATGTAGTATTTTCTTGCTGCTCAGGCTTTGGACCACGACTGCTTCATCAAGATAATATAATTAATTATGATGCGATTATTATATAACCCTCTTTTAATTATTATAAATTATGCATATTCTTACATATTATCACATTTATAATAAAACTATTCTTATAAATACCCTGAAATAACATCTAAAAAATATTTTTACCACAGTCTTTAATCATTATTGGTTAGAGAATGATACAACTAAACTACTACTTATTATTTAATTATCATTTTATTAAAAATTCCCTTTATTAAGTTACTTAACTGATTTCGGCTATTAACTACATTTTTATTAACATCAACCCAAGTGCCCAACTTAATTAGAGTGTCGTTACACATCTGTTTGACATTAAAAAGAGAAGGATAAAACAACTGGCCAATGATTGGTGTCGGCTGTTGGGCTGGAAGACAACGTGGCAGGAGAAGAGTGGTTGAGCCAATCAACAAGTGGGACCGGGTTAAAATGGACGGTGGGGCAGTAAACAACAGTGGCTAGTCGGTAAGCCTTTTAGTCACGCACCAATTTCCATGTGATTCTAGCTATCCATCGGATCTTAAAGACGTGGCGGATTATTAACCACTTATCGTGTACCGCTCTGATTATCCGAATCTGTCTTTCTTTCTTCTTCTTCCCAGTTTTCGTCAGATCGGACGACCCAGCATTTTCACATTTTTATTTTACATAAAGTGTTGGATTGGAACCACAGTAAAAGTTAGTGTAGTGGTGGAAGATGGAGGGCACTCTGAAAAGTTAATTAATTAACGGGTCATAATAATTTATTATAAAATATATATTACTAAGAAGTTAAATACATTATCCATGATTTAATTATTATGTAGTAATAATAATAAAAAAAAAGGTTGTTTCAAACACAGAATAGGAAAGTTGAGCATGAATGGAACGTCCACACTCCACCCACTAGATATGTATTTTCTCACCAAATGAAAGCTAGAAGTTTGATAAGGTTAAAGTGGGGGGCTGTCATTGTTTTTTAAAGAAATAGAACTGACTAGAAACTATGAGGGAGCCAAAGAATCAAAGTCCATGAGCAAATAGTTCTCACACATGGTGGGGTCTCCCACGGTGTAATAAACCATATCTTTCGTAATATGGGGCGGCAAAACTATATGTTAAATTAACATTCACTCAAAACTCTCTCAGTTCATCCCATATATATATATATACACACACACCTCCTCCACTTCCCCATCACAAAAAATATATTCTTCACTTCACATCTTTTTGGCAATCAATTCTGTAAGCAAGTATGGCTAAGGACGTTGAGGTTGGTGGTGAGTTCCAAGCCAAGGACTACCATGATCCTCCACCAGCTCCATTGGTGGACGGGGAGGAGTTGACAAAGTGGTCATTTTATAGGGCTGTAATAGCCGAGTTTATTGCCACGCTCTTATTTTTATACATCACTGTGTTGACAGTGATCGGCTACAAGAGTCAGGTTGACCCTGATAAGGGCAGTGACGAATGTGGTGGTGTTGGCATTCTTGGCATTGCTTGGGCTTTTGGTGGGATGATCTTTATCCTTGTTTACTGCACTGCTGGTATCTCTGGTAAGTTTCGACTCTCTTCCCCTCGTGTTTGATGAAAAATAAGGGCATTTTTTTTCCAACTTCTTTTCGAAGTTGTTTTTCATGGTTTACAGTAAATGAGGTAAAAGAAAACCGGATAATGATTTAGCAGATGAGTAATTGTTTAGCTGAAATAATGTGCAGGAGGACACATCAACCCAGCAGTGACCTTCGGGCTTTTCCTGGCTAGGAAGGTGTCCTTAGTTCGAGCCATATTTTATATGGCTGCTCAATGTTTGGGAGCCATATGTGGATGTGGGCTAGTGAAGGCATTCCAAAAGTCATATTACAACAAGTATGGAGGAGGAGCCAACAGCCTCGCTGATGGATACAGCACTGGAACTGGTTTGGCAGCTGAAATCATTGGTACCTTTGTTCTTGTCTACACTGTTTTCTCTGCAACTGATCCCAAGAGGAATGCAAGAGATTCTCATGTCCCTGTATGTGTTCAATAGCTGCAAATTTCGTAATGATTGCTCAATTTCTTAAGTATGTTCTTAGGTACTAATTTTTCCATATTCTAATTTAAGGTCTTGGCACCACTTCCTATTGGATTTGCTGTGTTCATGGTTCACTTGGCAACTATTCCAATCACCGGCACCGGTATCAACCCTGCTCGTAGTTTTGGAGCCGCTGTTATCTACAACCAGGACAAGCCATGGGATGATCATGTATGAACCTTAACTTTGACCATATATTCTAGTTTCCCTTTGTTTTATGACACCCATTTTAAAAAAATTTTGATGCTTATGCAACCATTTGTAATGTTTTGAAATGTTGCAGTGGATTTTCTGGGTTGGACCATTCATTGGTGCAGCCATTGCTGCAATCTATCACCAGTTTATCCTGAGGGCAGCTGCTGTTAAAGCTCTTGGATCCTTCAGGAGCAGCTCTGCCATGTAATTAAGCAATCATTCTCCAGCCACAAGTTTAAACAAAAAAAAAAAACGGGGGTCGCCATGGAGGATTGGATTAAGTTTTATCAATGTGGTCAAGAGGCTTTTTCAGACCACTCAATTTGTAAATTATAATGGAGGATGTCATGCTTTTATGTATGTGGCACTTATTTTCAATGTGCCCCATCATTATCCTGGCTTTTCTTTCCTTTTTTATGGTCTTTCTTTGTTTGGCTTGGTGTTTCTAAGTTATCTTTGAAAATTTTATAAAAATCAAGTACTTTTGTTGCTTTATTTATACAAGTTTAATTCAATTCCTATCCTTTTTTCTCTTATGAAACTTGGGTGTCCTATAAATTTGGTAAAGTTGTCATATTTATCAATTTAAAAAATGATCTGATCTAAACCAGGAAAATAACTGTAAAACTAGGAGCCTTTAAAGCAAATTAAGTACACAAACCCTGTCAATCTATGGTTAATATGAGGGAGGACATTTTCAACTGTACTATCAAGTAATGAAGCAAGATAGTGACTCCAATTTAAACCCAATGTGCACAGTGGCTGAAACACGTCAAGCTTTCATAATTTCGCATGTGTTAAGGCGGAGCTTTCCTCATTGTCTCATGGCACCTTTCTGTCTGAGGAAATTCTCTCACAACAAGAACAGGTATTAATGATATTAGCACCCATTTATGGCAATGCATTTAACCCTGATGTTGAGGATATATTAAATGCCAATCTTTTCGTGATTTCAACCAGATAATCTATTCATTCGATGCTGAAACAATGTCACCTATGCTTCAGCATCAAACCAACCTGGTCTGCACCAAAGTTTATATAATGTGGTGTTCTGCAACTTGAGAAATCCAGGAGTTTCATTGCATATCTTGGAAAAAAATCCTCGGAAGTTTTACAATTTCTAAGACCCCAACCATGGCAAAACAAGCCTCCCAAGTATGTCGTGCCTTGCTTATAGTGCTTTCATTGTTAGCAAACTATAGTCTTTCTACAAAATCATCTGAGCAACATGCTCCCAGTCCTGACAGTCCAACATTTTTTGCTGTCCCGCCTAGTGCCAACATTCCCGACGTCGAAACCAAATCCAATGAAACAATTTCTCAAGAGAATGTTTCCACTCTTTCCAATGCTGATGAACCAACTGATCTTCAAACCAAAGGTGAAGAGATTCTCTCTGATCAACAGCCTGCATCTTCCCCATCAATCAATGTTGATCCTACCCTTGAAACCAATGGTGATAACAATATACCCACTTCTCTTTCTCCTCCCATTGTTGATAATTCGGTCATCGACACCCGAGATATGGATAGTGTCTCTCAAGAGAATACATCGGTTCCTCTTTTAAAGGCGGATCCTCCAGCTGCTGAAACCAAAGAGAGTGGTATCATTGAAGATCTTTTCCAAGAAAACACATCTCTTCCCCCTTCTCCAAATGTCGATGTTCCTAATGTTGAAACCAATGAAGAAAAGAATACATTGTTTCCTTCTTTTCCATACATTGACACCCCAGCTTTTGAAACCTCGGATGATGGAAGTTTCACTCAAGAGAATCTGTCCCTCCTCCTTCCAACACAGTATCCGAATACCCAGAAGATGTACCTCAACTTAATGACTATAGCTCCCTACCCAACAACATCGTTCCTGCACCATCCGAGGCACTTTCGTACCCCGAATCAGACACTTTCAATTCAGCTCCAACAAGTAATCAGCATACAATCTTGCCATTCAACTATAGGGCTGAAGATGAGCCAGTTGAGTCTTATGAGGAGGAAGAGGAGGATTCTTGGAATGGAGTGAATGGAGCAGTAGCAGGTGTTCTGGTTGGTGCTTGCGTTATTGGGGTGGGGGGCTTTGTCTACAAGAAGAGAAAGAATGATAATGTTAGAGCACAATATCATTCCTTGGCCAAGAAAGAAGGGGTTTGAACTTTGAATTGGAGCTATCTATCTATACATCACCTTCCATAATTCCAACTCTCTGAAGCTATATCATTTTACATTTATGTATGTTGTATTGCAACTATATTAGAATTTGGTTGAATGGAACTCGAAGGATTTATATGGTAAAAGAATGCTTTTGGAGAAGAATGCTTTCACTTACATTTCTTGAAGACTTTTAATGTGGGTTTGGATGTGGTGAGGTGAATGTAGAGCGTTTAACTTACTTTTTATCTCATGCTACAATATTAATTTTATCGCCACTTTTGTTTTTACTTTAACCTTATCTAAACCCACTGCTCATCTAAACTCACTTTTAATTTGGTCGTGATTTGTCCTTTTTATACATAAGTACAATTAGAAAATTTTTATTTAGATAATTTTATTGATTTTAATTATAAATTAAATAAACATGGGATACTATAGTTGTGAAGATATTGTTTTATTTGATTCATAATTTTTTTAAGTAACTTGAAGTATAAGTATAATTACCATTTGAAGCTAAATAATTATAACTAAATTCTTTTTATAAAAAAATTATATCTAAAATCTATATTATAAAATATAATTAAATTAATAATTGTAGATGTTTGCTTGTTGTTACTAACTATTATTGTTCTTTACAATAGTACTTTTGGGAATAATTTTATTTTAAAAGTTGATAGGATTCTTAAGTTGTTTTACATTAAAGATCTATTCGAGAGTATTACTTGAAGATTCAAATATTGTTAACAAACAGTGCATTTGCACTTAAGATCCTTTCATTATCCACTTTTTCAAGTAACTTTTTTCACTTCCACTACCCATTATTTTATCATGTTCACTCTTACTTTTTTATTGCAACCGTTCGTTAGTAATTTCATTTGGGGTCTTTTTGATCTTTTGATAAATTAGCACTTTAAGGCTTTGCTTAGTAAAGTGGAAGAAAAATTGGAAGGATGGAAAGTTGAAAGAGCAGAAATTAGTAGAAGAGATGAAAAAAAAATAAAAATATATATTTTTTATTTCTATTCATTATTTGGTAAAGTTGAAAAATAGAAAGAAAAAATAAAATAATTGAAAAAAACCTATTTTTGAACTAACATACACATCTAGAGGTGCTCATGGGTTAAGTTGGTCGGGTTTGGGTCGACCCCATACAAAATATTTGGATCAATTTTCTAAACCCTGAGCCCAACTCAATCCAAAAAAAGGGGGCTTACTTTTTGCCCAAGTCCGGCCCAATTTAAGGAAGGTAAACTTGGGCTTGGGCCGCCCATATTTGACTTTTTAAATTATTTTTATTTAAAAATAAATTTTTTAAAAAAATATATAATACACTAATACACTAAAAAACTCTAAAATAAAAGTTTTCTAGCACATTAAAGAGACATTAAAAAAGCATTTATATTAAAAGCACTACCATAAATATAATAAATGTTTTATAGTATTAAATATAATTTTTAAAATTTTATATTTTGGTTTGAGTTATTTAGTTGGGTAAATTTTTTTTAGGTTTTGGGTAACGTGTTTAATTGTTATTGTAACAGTTCGATTTTTGGTCCTAATCGAAACGGTATTTTCGAGACCACGAATCCAAGTCAAAAAATATTTAAATATTATTTTCTATTGTACAAGCCCAATTACCTTACCGTTTACAACCCAAACTTAAACCCAACTACCTGCACAAAACTAAACAAAACAAAACCCAAAATAAATTAAAAATAGGCCCAATTTACAAGTGGCCCAGAAGGCCCAAAAAAATTAAAAAATTTTATCGAATGCTTGGGGTTTCGAAACCCTAGCTTGCAGCCCACCTAACTCTAGCCACCTGCTCTACCCACTGCCGAACCTGCCTTCTGACACCAGCCACTTGCCCGTCGCCTCCTCCACCTGCTCCGCCACGCTCCTACCACATGCAAACACGCAAAAAAAGACAATAATAGCAGCAGAAATAAAGGCACTGTATTCTTTTTTTCTTCTTCCATCTCGGTTATAAAAACCGAAGAGAAAAACAATGTAAAGGGAATTTTTTTTTTGATAAATAGAAAAGCTATTCCAGAACAAAAACAAAAAGGTTCGAATATTAACAGAGGCAACAGGCAAAGATCCAACAAAAAAAAAGAAGGCATAACAGAGACCGAAAAGGTTTTTTTTTTTTACTTTTTAAATTTTTATTTTTTTTCGTTACTGCCAATCCTTCATTAGCCCAAATATATAAAAAATATACATATAAACGGGTAAAACGTAAAATAAAAAAAAGAAAAAAAATGTACCTGTTGCGATTTTTGACCATCAGTGTCTGGCATGGCGATGAGCCAAGACGGTGATGACTCAGGAATCCCACCGGACTCTCCCCCCCTTACAGAGAAAAAAAAGAAGAGGAAAGGAATTTTTTTTAAAAATCTCAGCACATCTGTTTTTTTTTTTTTTAATTTTGGGCTTTAAATAGCCCTTCGAAACGACGTCGTTTTGGGGGCTAGCCTTTAACCCCAAAACGACGTCGTTTTGAACATGACCCGCGTGCGACCCGACCTGCTCCAGGGGATCCGCGTGTTTTTGAAGGGAAGGGCTAATTGCACTTTTAGCCCTTCCGCATTTTTATTGCTTTCAATTAAATTTTTATTATTTTAAAATCTAGCCCGAACATTTAGTCCGATTTTCAATCTGGTCCTCCCTCAGACGCTGCGTTTTAACTTATGAAAAAATTGCCCCTTTGGTCCCTCCAGTCCTTTCGCGCGCGTAAATAGGCCCCTAATCTTTCTTTTATTTCAAATTTGCCTCGAAATTTTACTTTTTAATTTAATTTAGTCCTATTTTTATTGTTTCACTATTTTTAACTTAGCTAACACTTATTGCTATTATTATTATTTTTATTATTATTATTTACCATTATTATTATTTTATTATTAATACTATTATTATTATATTATTATTATTTTACTATTATCTATTACTTATTGCTATTATTATTATTATTATTATTATTATTATTAACCACTATTATTATTTTATTATTAATACTATTATTATTATATTATTATTTATTCTACTATTATCTATTATTACTATTGTTTATTTAGTATTATTGATCAATATTATTCATATCACTATTATTTCTTTACCATTATTATTTATTATCTACTATCATTACTATTACTACTATTATTATTATTATCATTTCATCTTTCGTTTTATTTCTAGTTACTATTTATACATTACATATTATTAGTGTTACTTATATTTTCATTGTTATTGTTATTATTATTATTATTATTATTATTATTATTATTATTATTATTATTATTATTATTATTATCATTATTATTACTATAACATTGTTATTATTATCTTTAGTATTAATATATTATTTTCATTCTCATTTCGCTATCGCTCATATCATTATTCTCACCTTATTTTATACTTTACTACTTTATTGTTTAATTATCATTATTATCATTATCATATTTTCATTAGTATTGTTATTACTATTATTCGATATTGTCATCATCATTATTAGTAGTCTTTTACACATGTTCATCGTTAAACAAAATACATTTCAGTAAAATTATCATATTAAGGTTTTAAAATAAAGGTGATGTTTCAGATTTAGGAATTAGGAAAATAGTGCCCTAACGTCTTTGGGTTGCGATTTTCCGTTTAACTAAATTGCTTAACATCCCTTTTACGAAGTTTCGCAAATCACGAGACGACTTTGATTACGAGAGATTAAAACATTGTGTCCTAACGAGCTGGATGTGATGTTTATATCTTTTCGGGACAAAGAAATCTCAAGTTTTGACTCGAGTCTTCTCTTGATTTGATCCGATACGAGTCATTTTGTAAAACTGCTACACTCCATTTAAAGATTTTAAAATAAAGACAATGTTCTGTATTTGGGAATTCGGGAAATAGTACCCTAACGTGTTGGGTTGCAATTTTCCGTTGGACTAAATAACTAAACATCCTTTTGATAAACTTCGTAAAATCATGAGATAGCTTTGATTACGAAGGTGTGGAATATCATGTCCTAACGTGCTGGATGTGATGTTTGTACCCTCTCGGAACAAAGAAATCTCAAATATCCTAATACCTTATAAAGGATCCGTATTTTAAAAATCTTTTCAAATTTCGACATTAAGACACTAATTAATCATTTTGGTACCAATTTTGGGCGATCGAGGTGCTAACCCTTCCTCGTCATGTGAATCGACTTCAACTCGTTTTCTATATTTCGTAGACCAAAATCGTTGTTTTGATAAATCAAATTATTTATTAAAGACAACCGTTTTACGAGGTGACCCGATCACACCTCAACAAAAGGGATTGGTGGCGACTTCCGTTTTTTTATTTTTAAAACCCAAAGTTGAACCCCGTGTTGTTTTCCAGAAAAATGGTTACGACAGCTTGGCGACTCCACTGGGGACCGATTTAGAAAGTCAAGCCATAAATTGATTATTTTCTGTCTTTTGTTGGAAGTTTGAAAGTTCGATTTGAAAATTACGATCTTTTTATTGCATGTTGTTTCAATTTCGGCATTGCATTGCATGACCGTTGTGGTCACACCTTTAAGTGAGAGTGAGAAGCTACTCCTTCGTGAGGTTTTCACCTCGTGCGTAATAGTAGATCGCTTTGGGATACATCCGTATTCTATGTCTTCGTGAGATTTTCATCTCAGGCGACCATAGGGAAATGTATTCCCGAATCGAACTTAGTCCATATGAGCCTATAATGGGTGAGGATCGAGGAATTTCTTGGTTCAGTACCCTCTTTAGAACCGAACTTTATATAGTCACCTAAGAACCCACCCTAGGTAGAGCCATGCCAAACCCTAGTGGTTAATGATTAGGTATTTTTATTCTTTGCTTACTGTGTATGGAATACTGATTTGCTTTATTTTTATTTTTATTTTTGCATGGCATATTCATCAAAAAGGTGTTGATTCACGTTCAATTGCCAAATAGATAGCTTGTCATGGAAAGAGGGTTTCTTGATAAAGTGGAGGACAATGCGGCCGTCCGAATATGGGCCGAGACAGTGCAACAAGAGAAAGGTGATAGTCTTACAGAAGGGCATATGTCAGAATTATGGGACTTCACACGTGTCAGTGTCACCCAAAATAATCTTCAAGAGATGAAAGAGATATGAAGTCAATGGGACGATGAGATCAAACGACTATTCTACTGTCATTACGGTGATCTGCCTTATCTGCTCGACATCAAGGTAGACCAGCACTTATTTTGAGCTATAGCCCAATTTTGGAATCTCGCTTATAGTTGTTTTACTTTCGGAAAGTGGACTTGGTGCCTACTATAGAAGAATACATGCACTTTACTCCGCTGCCCAAAAATTCAAACCGACAAAGTTTATGCAAGACTGTTAATGTCCCCACCTTCTTAAAAAGCTAATGAATATTATGGGAATGAGCGGCGGTGGGCAAATCGGATAAAACAAAAAGGAGATTGTAAGTGCATCCCTTGGAGAAATCGAAGGGATTTGATCATAGCGCATCCCCGACGAGAAGAAAAGGGTTGACATTTTTGCCTTGAGCATTTATGGGTGATTATTTTCCCTAAAGCTCTAGGGCATGTGGACGAGGCGATTTGGACTTATTCGATGATTGGATAGAAGAGTCACACCTGTTCCTCGCAATTCTAGCCAAACTTTGTGTCCCTAGCTGCGCGTCAAGAGCGGACGAAGAAAGATTTACCGGTTGTGCACAGCTCTTACTAACATAGTTCAACAGTCACTTTTGAAAAGTAGAAAAGGCATCGTGTCGAATCTTCTCCGAAGACTATTCTCCGCCAAAAGAATTAGCAGCCACGCCAAGGCGAGACGATCTTACAGAAGAAAAATGGATGATGATTCTGCAAAACCTGCAAGAAGAAGACGTGGTATAGAAAGCTCTTTTAATGATTCCTGATGAGATCTTATATCGGTGTGGAGATTTTGACTGGGTTCCTCTACTGGGAGTATGGGGAGCTATCGGATATGCTCCTCTCCTCGTGTTGAGACAGTACAGATCAAGACAGTTTATACCTGCAACACAAGGTCTAATTCAGTGTGAATTTGAATACAAAGGAGACAATTATAAGAAAAGAGTTCGTGAAATAGCGAGCGCTTGGAGTCAGACTCACAGAATGAAAAGGTTTGCCACTAACCCGATGACAACCCCCGAATATGACCGATAGTGGAGTCAGAGAATCAACGACAACATTTTCACATCAGGCCAAGAAAATGCCCGATCAATGGAAGAGCACCTGCAGGTAATCCCATCAGAGCTCGAAATCATCAAACAAGATTTTGAGAAAAAGAATCCAAAATTAGGGAAAAGGATAGAACAATTAGAAGAAGAGAAAATACAGCTAGGATTAGACGTTGACATTCAGAAACTGGAAGCCAAAAAGCTGAGAAAAGGGAAAAATAAGGCTGAGGAAGATTTGGATGCTTTAAAAACAGACTATAAGAAGTGCGAAGGTCAATGAAACTTCCGGATTAGGAAAACGTCGAGCAATGGTGTCAAGAACTTAGAGAGGAAAAAAATAGATCTAGTCAATGGGAAAGGGAACTCCGAGATACTCAAGTTCGAGAAGCTACTCTGAAAAGAAGTTTGGTAAAAACCCAGAACGAAAAAGAGGAATTAAAGGCTCGAGTGGCAGAATTGGAAAGATCCTTGTATCAGTATCGTAGCCGCAACTCTGCAGTCGGATTAAAGGCTAGTCTGAGTAAAATCGAAGAAATGAAAGCAATAATCGAAGAGTTGGAGTCTGCTTTACATGGTTGCGAGCTATGGGTGGAGCTTCTTGAAGTCAATGAGGAGCATTGGAAGCAACAACTTTATCACGCTCAAAACCAAGTCAGAGACCGGGATTACATTATGGGGGAAGCCATGGCTCAAGTGCGAAAGGTGGTGGATCACTTACAAATCTTAGCAGTCCAAGCTGATGTATTAAGTTTATTTTACGAGTCAAAGTCAGAGCAAGGTCAAGAGTTAGCTAGGCTTCTTGAGGAAGTCTGTAATATCCCGGGTTAAGGGGCTATTTTATTTTGGCTTTGCTGCATGTGCATGATGTGCTATGTTGTTATTTTGATGTTGTTGGGGCTTAGTTATAAGCTAGGTGTAAGCCTGAGGGGTAGGAAAAATTTTTGTTTTTAGGCTCAGGTGAGAGGAGCTGAAGGAGTTGGGGTTTATAAATATCTTAGGTAAACTTTTAGCACAAGAGGAGCCTTGGTGGAGTGGCAAGTAAGGCGCCACTAGGAGCTTGGTTTGGCGTCAACTGCAAGGGGGGAGAGGTCTTGTGTTCAAGCTACGAAATGCTCCATTTTGGCTTCCATTTTGACGGCAAGGAGGAGAGGAGTTGTAGGCAGTTCAAACTCTGCCTTGGACCAAGTCAAAACTTCAAACAATGGGTGGAGAGTGAAAGTAGGAGGGAGACTAGTTCAACTAATTTGAATTGGTGGCTTGGGAGTGTTTGGGGGGAACTTGGCTGGATTTTGGAGAGATTTTGGGGGGGAGTGAGTGGCCGGTTTTGGTGTAGTAGGAGTGTGCCGAATGTGTATTTTGGTAAAGTGTGCATTTCGGTCAAAATCCTTTTTAGTAAGTCGATTTTCTTTTAGTCAAAAGCTAGCCAAAAACTTCAAGTTTAATTCTTCTTTTGTCCTCCTTAAGCCGAAAGTCCAAGGTTTCTTCTTGCCAAAAGGTTGCTTTATTTTCTTTTGATTCTCTTTGGTAGCCGAATGGTTGTTTCCACCTTTCTCTTATTTGCATCTTGTGTAAGCCGAAATTTGTAACCTTTCTTCTCATACATTATTTCCCATCTCCCAAGCTGGTGCCGAACTTACATACTCCATTTCTTTTCTCCATTACTTGTGAACTGAAACTAGTCCCTCTCTCCCTTCTTGACCGAAACACCATCCTCCAAAAATTTCATCCTCCATCCTCTTTTTCTTTAAACCGAAAGCACCCCTCTATTCATCCTTTTATCTTCTTCTTTTCTTCTCCAAACACTTTAGCCTTTTGTTTCCAATCGTTCCTTTCATTGCTCTTAGGGCCGAACCTCATTCTCTATTTTTTTTTTAGGGTGTTACCGAATCTTTTTCTCCCTATAGTTCTTCTTTGCCGACTGTGGAGGGGGGTTGACCTTGTTGCGTTCGTTTCAATCGGTCTAGTAGAAGGTAGGTTTTGGCTGAATGGCCATTTCTTCCCTTTTCTTGTGCTTTGCCAATTTTAGTGTATTTTAGGGCCGATTTCAGATCTGTAAAAGGAGTTAACGCTTGGTTTGGTAATCATTTTTCGATAGGCCTTTGGAGTTCGAAATCAAGCAAGGAGAGCCTTCTTACTCTGTTAAGCAATCGAGAAGTGGTGGTAAGAGGTTGCTTTAATGGTTTTCTTTAGAGTTGTTAAGCCAAAGATTGATGAGACTAATGGTTTGTGTTTTAAAGGGGAGGCCGATTATCAGAAAGAACCAGTGTTGGTTCGGGCTTGGTTGGAAACTGAACCATTTGCAAAGGTAAGGCTTAACGCAACCCCTTTGGTTTATCTATTTTGGTCGAATGGTTTAAGTGTTAATGCCTTGTTGGTCGATTGTAGGATCAGGGTTGTTGAGGTGATCAAGGGACTTAGACCGGTTCTTAGGATTAAAACCTTCGCTATTTTAGGTGTGTAAGCTAAAACACTGATTTCTTAGTAATAAGTTAATAACCTGTGTTGTAACAAGTGAAACAGTGATGATTGCCATGATACCCGATAGGGTATGGTCACGGATTCGGGTAAGTCCGTAGCATTACGAGTTCTATTATTGATACATCTAATATTATGATCCATGATATATGTGCTATAAGATGCAATATTGGACATGTTGGCATGTATTACATGATTTGCATATTGTACATGAGTCAGTATAACATGTATGGGTAATATGTGAGGAGGGGGAGTATGATATCCGTGTCTTTGGGACATTGTATTTTTGGGACACCAGAGATTTGGCACCTCCAGTGGTTTGGTACCACAGATGATATTTTGTGACTTTGGGTCACCAGAGGTTTGGCACCTCGCGCCTCGCCCCAAGTGGCTTAGTACCACGGTGGGTTGGCCCCACGGTTGATTTTACGGATTGACGCTAGTGATTTGGTATCACACGATGGGTTGGCCCCATCATCGGATTTGTGGATCGGCCACCAAAGTGATTTGGTATCACACTTGTGTCTTTGGGACACCGAGGTTTGGCACCTCATTGCGACTCGCCCCGTGGTGTGACACCACCGTGGGTTGGCCCCACTTATGAGATACAGATTGTCGCTAGTGATTTGGTATCACACGATGGGTTGGCCCCATCATTAGATTATTCGTGACTTGGTCACCAAAGTGGTTTGGCACCACATTATGGATATCGTGACTTTGGGTCACCAAAGTGGTTTGGTACCACACTGGGGTAGAAGGTGTAATGGATGGTTAGGAACGGTGCATTAATTGTATTGCTTTGCTATGATGTGTGTTAGCATGTTGTATTATCGGAGGGGACTTATATATCGAGTCTTGCGACTCACTCTCTCCTTTGACATTTCAGTGACACTTAGACGCGGACATGGAGCCGGATGGACTCGAGGTGCTCATGCCATGCTTAAATAAAGATTTGCTCGACTTTTATAAAATTTGGTACTTAAGCTTATTTATTACTATTTGGTTTTATTTTGGTTTGTAAATGGCCTTTTAAAATTATGTTTTGCTATGTTTATGTTTAAAATAGGTCCTTGATATGCCCTAATAAATTAATTGGGTTAAGATTTGCTAAACTTAGAAAGATAACGATTTCAAAACTACAAAAGCGATATTTTAAACTATACCATCGGGTATCACACTAAGATTTGGAATAAAGGGGACTCAAATATTTTTCTAACTTAAACTCGATTTATCTACTAAGTCAAAATGTTCTAGTCACAATCAGAACGGCTCGAATTTCCAAATGATATAAATTGGTTTTACTATTGGATTCAACTAAGTTTTCAAAACTTTCGGGTTAGTAAAATGCACTATCGGTTTTAAAACAATCATGCCCAAGATTTCTGCAAGTATGAAATTTACCAAAGGGCTTTATCAAACTTTTAAACGGAAACCTATCTTCACCAAAACATAATTTTTCCCTGTAACATATCGGATTCGGTCGTGGTGTATTGACCGGGTTTGGGGTATTACAATTGTGGTATCAGAGCTAAGTTCAAAGGCTCGACCGTGGGCCCGGGGTCTAAAATATTTTAAAATTCTGGTTTTTAAGTGTTATGTTTTAAAAAAAAGTATGGTTTGAAAGGTATGGCACTGAGTCTCCGGCACCAATCCGCCCAGGTAAGTACCCCTTACTTTTACTTGTGATAATGATATGGATGAGTTGTGATTGGATGGCTAGTGATAGTAAGACTACCTTAGAGATGAAACTGATAGGACTCAGTGGACTTGCGGAAACAAAAGCTTCTTTAATATTCATAAGACTTTACTTTTAAACAAAGGAATAATTATCGATACATAAAATTTCGTGAATCGACGAGATTTTAGTCATGAGTACCGAGGTGGACGTGGTCGTGGACGTGGTCGAGGTAGGATGACGCTTCGAACCCGTAGGTTCCGGTCGTGGTCGAGAAACGAGATACTGCATCGCCACCAGTAGAGGTGGTGAGTTTCGTGAATGATCGGGACGACGCAGATGTCGCAGCGATGTTGCGGGTTCTCGGAGAGGTAGTTGGAGTAGGTGGAGGCGCAGGAGCTAGAAAATCGCGCTGAACGACTTCGCAAACGGGTCAAGTCTTTCGAGAAGTCTCGGTGTTGCTCCCAGCCTTCTCGCTGAATATTGGCCGAAGCGACGAACGGATCATGGACGATCTAGACCGACCGCCAAGAAAAGTTAAAGGGATAGTATCACTTCTCGAGATGAGTCATACCAGTGGTGGCTCATGGTTCGGACAATACCGCAATGGAAGATCGACTTGGGACTATTTTAGGTCGCTATCGAAAAAGTACGTTGGAGCTAACTACATTAATGAGCAACGGAAAGCATTTCGAGGTTAGTTCGGAAGTAAATGCGTCGTCGAGCACGAGGCGTAGTTCCCGAGGTCGAGTCGGATGCCGTGGGTATGGTGGCTCTTGAACACGAGAGGTGTGTTCGCTTCGAGGATGGCTGCGAGATGAACTAAGGTTGTTGATTGCGCCCCAAGGGAGCGTGAATTTGCTGTGCTCGTTGAAAAGGCGAAGGTAGCCGAGGTTATTAAGGAGTCTGTGAGGCAAGGCATGGATAGGAACCGACATAAGAGGAGTTTTAGATCTTCTCGGTCGTCAGGTAATCCGTAGAAAAAGGCTAGACCGAGTGGGCCAAATTAGTCGAGTAGGTTTGTTCTTTGCTAGCCGTGGACCGCCGTGATGTAACCGCTAGGGAAAGCTCATTGGGGAGGATGTTGTACTTGGTGGTAGGGTTGTTTTGAGTGTGGCTCACCGGACCATCGTGTGAGGGACTGTCCGCGCAAGTTAGCTAGGATTCAGTCTAAGAGTCAGGGCCGTGCTCAGTACAGGAATAATGAACCATCACCGCAGAGGGGCTGAGGAAATGGCAGAGGAGGTAATGGTTCTGGTCGGGGCCGTGGAGTACCGGGCAAAGGTGCAGGTAATGCTGAGGCCAAACAGTCGGGGCTAGTGTATGCGACGAGGCGCCGAGAGGAGGGCAACGCACCGGATGTCATAACCGGTACATTTTTAATCTTTGGTTCTCCATTTACTGCTTTGATTGATGTGGGTTCAACGCATTCATATGTTGCAAGTAGCATAGTGAGGACCATGGATTTAGACTCTGAGATATCTTCTAGGCAGATGACCGTAATAAGCCCTTTAGGTCACTCAGTAGTTGTAGATAATTTGTATAGAGACGCACCTCTAGAACTCCAAAGGGTAGTGTTCGTGGTCGATCCGATGGAACCGCCGCTTGGGGAGTTCGATCCGATTCTCGGATGGATGGCCGGTTAAGTACCAGCGGTTGGATTGCTTGTGACTAAGCGTATGGTTCGAAACAACAAGAGTGATGAGGTAGTTTTGATCGGTAATAGGAAAAATTATCCGTCTAATGTGGTATCTCGCCCAAAGCCGGAAGATGGTCGAAGAAAGGCGAAGCATATGTGGTTCATGTGTATGCCTTGGAGGCTAAAGAGTCTCTCAGAAAGACGGTTGGACAGCTTAGGAATTTATTGATATGTTTTCCGAGGAGCTTCCGGTTTGCCACCGATCGTGAGGTAGAGTTCGGGATAGATCATATCTTAACTACGCCAAGATTCATTGTCCGCATGTGATAGCGCTTAAAGAGTTGGTGGAGCTTAAGGCTCGATCTAGGAGTTGTTGGACCGAGGCTTTATTAGGCCAAGTGTTTCGCCTTTGGGAGCGCTTTGGTATTTTGTCAAGAAAAAAGATTACTATTATGCGGATGTGTATAGACTACCGCCAATTGAATAAGTCGACGATCAAAAACAAGTATCCGCATTGCCTGATAGATGACTTGTTTGATCACCGAGGTGCATCGATTTTCTCAAGATTGATTTAAGGTCAGGTATCACCGCTAAAGGTGAAGGAGGCGGATATCCGCAAGACGGCATTTCGCATACTCAGTATGGGCACTTTGAGTTCTTAGTTATGCCATTTGTTGACTAACGCCACGGGCCTTTCATGGATATGATGAATAGGGTGTTCCAAAGAGATTTGGATCGCCAGTAGTGGTTTTTATCGATTTACATCTTGGTATATTCAAGGACCGAGGAGGAACATGATACGATTTATGTAATATTGCGATTCTAAGGAGAAATAGCTTTATGCTGAAGTTTAGTAAATGCGAAGTTCGCTTAGGGAGGTGACGTTCTTGGGTCATGTAGTATCGGTGAGGGATAAGAGTGGATCCTCGAAAGATTGAGGCGGTTTTGGGTTGGAAGTCGCCAGGTCAAGAGTCGAGATTCGGAGTTTTCGGGTTTGGGTGATACTACCAAGATTTATAGAGGGTTCTCGTTGATCGCAAATACCGGATGACTAAATTATTAAGAAAAGGGGTTCCGTTCATTTGACCGAGAAGCGGCAGGAGAGCTTCGACAAGTTGAAGAAGATTTTGGTGAAGCTCCATTCTAATTCAACCCGAGGTGGGAAGGAATTACGTTTATTGCGATGCATCACATATGTGTTTGGGTTGTGTCGATGCGAAAGGAAGGTTGTGGCTTACGATCTCTGTACCGAGGCCACATGAGGTCAATTATCCAACGCACGATCCGAGCTAGCTAATGTAGTCTTTGCCTTGAAGATTTAGAGGCATTACTTGTACGGAGAGAAATCGATAGTCTACACGGATCACAAGAGTCTCAAGTACCTTCCGACTCGTAAAGACTTGAATCGAGATGTCAGCAGATGGATTGAGTTGTCGAAAGACTACGATTGCTCAATTGAGTACCATCCGCAAGGCTAACGCCAGGCGCACGCGTTGAGCCGTAAGGTTGTTTTGGATCTAAGAGCGATGTTTGCCCACTTGAGTTTGTATGACGACGGAGTATTCTCGCAGAGCTGCAGTGTTGCCTACTTGGGTTGAACAGATCGAGAAAAACAGCTTGATGGATGAGGTTTTGGCACGCAGAAGACACAAGTGCGTAACGATGGTTTGGAGGGTTACTGCTTTGTCTAGTGATGGGGTGTTTGGTTTTCGGGGAAAGCTTGTATGCCGAGAGACACCGAAAGTTAAGCGTAAGATTCTTCAGATGCACATAGCAGTTTCTACGCTTATGCATCCCGGAGGTAGCAAAATGTATAGGGATCTAAGAGAATGCCTGTGGTCGTGTCCGAAAAAGGAAGTGCGAGTTTGTAGGAAGTGTCCGACATGTCGCCAGATCAAGGCCGAGCATCAATTACCGCTGGTTGCTTCACCAATGAAGATTTCACAAAGGGAAGTGGGAAAGGATAACTATGGATTTTCGCTGGATTACCTCACGCCCAAAGAAAAGGATTTAGTTTGGGTAATCAGGATCGATCGACTAAATCACTTACTTTATCCCGGTGAGGTGGATTACTCACTTCGAGGTTGGCGGTCAGATGTGTCGTAGATAGTGAGACCGCACGGGTACCAAAGATCGATCATCTCGGATAGGGATCCAGATTTACGTCAAGGTTCGGAAAGTGTTGCATCGAGCTCGGCACGCGGTTGGATTTCAAAGACGAGATTTCATCCTGGTGCATCGACGGCGATCGGAAGTGGTTATACAGATCTTGGAGGACATGTTACGAGGTTGTGTATTGGACTTCGTGGGTAGTTGGGAGGAGTATCTACCGTTAATGAATTCGCCACAACAATAGTTACCAAGCAAGCATCAAGATGGCACCATATGAGGCGCCAGACGGTAGGAAGTGTCGCCACCTACTTGTTGGATGAGTTAAGTGAACGCCGATTGTTGGGACCGAGTTGGTTCTTTGAGATCGAAGACAAGGTTAAGTTGATTCAGTGCTCGGTTGAAAGAAGCTTTAATCGGCTGTAAGTCCTATGCCGATCTTAAGCGAGAGATATTGAATTTGTCGTGGAGATCAAGTTTTTCGAAGGTCTCACCGTGGAAGAAAGTGTTAAGGTTCTAAGGAAAGGTAAGCTAAGTCCGAGATTTATTGGGCAGATAGGTAATCGGTAAGAGTGGGACCAGAGCATATCACCGAGTTGCCGGTGAGAGCTAAGTCGATTCACGACGTGTTCCACGCTTCGATGCTTAGCGATATCGCCGATCCATCGCACGTGGTGGCGTGGAAGAGATCGAGGTAAACCAGATTTGGCTATGGAGAAAGAGCATGCATGATTTTAGATCGGATGTGAAGGTTCGCGTAGGAAGTCCGTGCCTTTGGTTAAGGTACTATGGCGGAATCATGGCGTGGAAGAAGCTACATGGGAACCCGAGGATATGATGAGACAGCAATACCCGCAACTCTTTTGACCAGGTAATTTTGAGGCCGAAATTATTTTTAAGGGGGGTAGAACTGTAATATCCCGAGTTAAGGGGCTATTTTATTTTGGCTTTGCTGCATGTGCATGATGTGCTATGTTGTTATTTTGATGTTGTTGGGGCTTAGTTATAAGCTAGGTGTAAGCCTGAGGGGTAGGAAAAATTTTTGTTTTTAGGCTCAAGTGAGAGGAGCTGAAGGAGTTGGGGTTTATAAATATCTTAGGTAAACTTTTAGCACAAGAGGAGCCTTGGTGGAGTGGCAAGTAAGGCGCCACTAGGAGCTTGGCTTGGCGTCAACTGCAAGGGGAAGAGGTCTTGTGTTCAAGCTGGAATGCTCCATTTTGGTTTCCATTTTGACTACAAGGAGGGAGGAGTTGTAGGTAGTTCAAACTCGCCTTGGACCAAGTCAAACTTCAAACAATGGGTGGAGAGTGAAAGTAGGAGGAGACTAGTTCAACTAATTTGAATTGGTGGCTTGGGAGTGTTTGGGGGAACTTGGCACGATATTGGAGAGATTTTGGGGGAGTGAGTACGATTTTGGTATAGTAGAGTGTGCCGAATGTGCATTTTGGCAAAGTGTGCATTTTGCTCAAAATCTTTTTGGTAAGTCGATTTTCTTTTAGTCAAAAGCTAGCAAAAACTTCAAGTTTAATTCTTCTTTTGTTCTCCTGTCGAAAGTCCAAGGTTTTTCTTGCCAAAAGGTTGCTTTGTTTTCTTTTGATTCTCTTTGGTAGCCGAATGGTTGTTTCCACCTTTCTCTTATTTGCATCTTGTGTGTTTCTAAATTTGTAACCTTTCTTCTCATACATTATTTCCCATCTCCCAAGCTGGTGCCGAACTTACATACTCTATTTCTTTTTTCCATTGCTTGTGAACCGAAACTAGTCCCTCTCTCCCTTCTTGACCGAAACACCATCCTCCAAAAACTTCATCCTCCATCCTCTTTTTCTTTAAACCGAAAGCACCCCTCTATTCATCCTTTTATCTTCTTCTTTTCTTCTTCAAACCCTTTAGCCTTTTGTTCCCAATCGTTCCTTTCATTGTTCTTAGGGCCGAACCTCCTTCTCTATTTTTTTTTTAGGGTGTTGCCGAATCTTTTTCTCCCTATAGTTCTTCTTTGCCGACTGTGGAGGGGGGTTGACCTTGTTGCGTTCGTTTCAATCGGTCTAGTAGAAGGTAGGTTTTGGCCGAATGGCCATTTCTTCTCTTTTCTTGTGCTTTGTCGATTTTTAGTGTATTATAGGCCGATTTCGTGATCTCGTTAAAAGGAGTTAACGTTTGGTTTGGTAATCGTTTTCAGATAGGCCTTTGGAGTTCAAATCAAGCAAGGAGAGCCTTCTTACTCATAAGCAATCGGTAAGTGGTGGTAAGAGGTTGCTTTAATGGTTTTCTTTAGAGTTGTTAAGCCAAAGATTGATGAGACTAATGGTTTGTGTTTTAGAGGGGAGGCCGATTATCAGAAGGAACCAGTGTTGGTTCGGGCTTGGTTGGAAACCGAACCATTTGCAAAGGTAAGGCTTAACGCAACCCCTTTGGTTTATCTATTTTGGCCGAATGGTTTAAGTGTTAATCCCTTGTTGGCCGATTGTAGGATCAGGGTTGTTGAGGTGATCAAGGGACTTAGACCGGTTCTTGGATTAAAACCTTCGCTATTTCGGTGTGTAAGCTAACACACCGATTTCTTAGTAATAAGTTAATAACTTTGTGTTGTAACAAGTGAAACAGTTGATGATTGCCATGATACCCGATAGGTATGGTCACCGGATTCGGTAAGTCCGAGCATTACGAGTTCTATTATTGATACATCTAATATTATGATCCATGATATATGTGCTATAAGATACAATATTGGACATGTTGGCATGTATTACATGATTTGCATATTGTACATGAGTCAGTATGACATGTATGGGTAATATGTGAGGAGGGGAGTATGATATCCGTGTCTTTGGGACACTTGTGTCTTTGGGACACCGGAGGTTTGGCACCTCCGGTGGTTTGGTACCATAGATGATATTTTGTGACTTTGGGTCACCAGAGGTTTGGCACCTCCGCCTCGTCCCGTTGGCTTAGTACCACGATTGGGTTGGCCCCACCGCTGATTTTACGGATTGACGCTAGTGATTTGGTATCACACGATGGGTTGGCCCCATCATCGGATTTGGATTGCGGTCACGGTGATTTGGTATCACACTTGTGTCTTTGGGACACCGAGGTTTGGCACCTCATTGCGACTCGTCCCCGTGGTGTGACACTACCGTGGGTTGGCCCCACTTATGAGATACGGGATTGTTGCTAGTGATTTGGTATCACACGATGGGTTGGCCCCATCATTGGATTATTCGTGACTTCGGGTCACCAGTGGTTTGGCACCACATTATGGATATCGTGACTTTGGGTCACCAGTGGTTTGGTACCACACGGGGTAGAGAAGGTGTAATGGATGGTTAGGAACGGGTGCATTAATTGTATTGCTTTGCTATGATGTGTGTTAGCATGTTGTATTATCGGGAGGGGGACTTATACACTGAGTCTTGCGACTCACTCTCTCCTTTGACATTTGGTGACACTTAGACGCGACATGGAGCCGGATGGACTCGAGGTGCTCATGCCATGCTTAAATAAGGATTTGCTCGTACTTTTATAAAATTTGGTACTTAAGCTTATTTATTACTATTTGGTTTTATTTTGGTTTGTAAATGGCCTTTTAAAATTATGTTTTGCTATGTTTATGTTTAAAATAGGTCCTTGATATGCCCTAATAAATTAATTGGGTTAAGATTTGCTAAACTTGGAAAGATAACGATTTCAAAACTACAAAAGCGATATTTTAAACTATACCATCTGTATCACACTAAGATTTGGAATAAAGGGACTCAAATGTTTTCTAACTTAAACTCGATTTATCTACTAAGTCAAAATGTTCTAGTCATAATCGAATGGCTCGAATTTCCAAATGATATAAATTGGTTTTACTATTGGATTCAACTAAGTTTTCAAAACTTCCGGGTTAGTAAAATGCACTATCGGTTTTAAAACAATCATGCCCAAGATTTCTGCAAGTATGAAATTTACCAAAGGGCTTTATCAAACTTTTAAACGGAAACCTATCTTCACCAAAACACAATTTCTCCCTGTAACATACCGGATTCGGTCGTGGTGTATTGACCGGGTTTGGGATGTTACAAAGTCAAGGCCTTAAGTATTAGGGCGAGGCCATATATGTAATCCATTTTATGTAAAGAAACTTGTTTTCTAGAAAAGTTATTCTAATGGAAATTGAATCAGAATTAATGCCTTTTTTTGCATACATTTCATGCATTAGCATTACATTGCATCATGTGTATTAAATCTCACAAAGGAACCTTAAATTATGACAGTGACCCTGGAATATCGCTACAATACACGAGGCAAAACAAAAATCATGGATCAAAGAATGGAAAGACTAAAACAAATGCAAAAGGAAATATAGGAACAGATGCAAGAACGATTAATCAAGATGCAACAAGACATGATAGAACGAATGCAAGAATCTCAAAATAGTATGATGAATCAATTGGCGCAGTTGTTGGCCAATGAACGTGAGAAAGGAAAAGGCGTTGCTACTAGTTTAGGAAACGATAATGACGACCCTGTTTACCCTTCAGGTTTTACCCCACCTAATACCCAAGCGCCGCCAGAAGTGCATCCCCAAAGGATACCTGTTACTATTAGACCACAATATCAGGTTGGTACCGCGATACTAGCCCACCGTCTGACCGTTCGGTACTAACCTGTGGAAAAGTCCGCTAACCCCGTGGTCCCGAATTTGATGAACCGCAAAATGGACAAGGCAAAATAGATTTGTCAAAGCAACTTGAGAACGTTGTAAGTGGCTAGAAGAAAAGTTTAAAGAAATAGAAACGGTGACCATCGTTCACGGGATGGATGCTAAAGACTTAAGTCGGTCCGGACTTAGTCCTTCCGCCAAAGTTCAAAACACCAGAGTTCGAGAAATATAACGGGACTAGCTGTCCTGAGGCACACATCACAATGTTCTGCTGGCGAATGGCGGGGCACCTTAATAATGACCGATTCATCGATTCACTGCTTTTCAAGACGGTTTGGCGGTCTGCCGCCAAATGGTATAACCACTTAGTCGTGCCCAAATCAAGACGTGAAGGACTCGCACAGCCTTCATGAAACATTATGGCCATGTGGCTAATATTGCTCCTGATAGAATCACGCCCAAAATATGGAGAAAAGCCGAGGCAAAAGTTTTAGACAAGATGCCCGGCCGATGGAGAGAGGTAGCGATACAAGTTCACCACCGCTTTTGGAAAAGGAGAAAACCATGCTCTTTATAAATCGCTGAAAGCTCCTTTCATCAATCATATGCCGGGAAATGCCACTAAAAGCTTCTCAGACATCGTGATGTCGGGGGAGATGATAGAAAATGCAATCAGATGTGGCAAGATAGAAGTGGGAGAAAGTACCAGAAAGATAATCCCAAAGAAAAAAGAGAACAATATAAATAACTTAAGTAAAGGTTATCAAAGCCTATTATTATCAGAATCACCCAAGTCAGAATCACGATCATCGTGGCTCCTCTAGCAGAATCTAGTACAAAGTAGAACACGGAGAAAATCCAATTCACGCCAATCCAAGTCACGTACAAGAAAATATACCAAAACTTATTCGATGCACATGTTGTTTCCCCACATTACCTAAAACCCCTACAACCCCCATACCCTAAGTGGTATGACGCGAACGCACAGTGGGAGTACCACGCAGGGATTGTGGGGCATTCAATGGAGAACTGTCTGGCTTTCAAAAAACTGGTAGAAAGACTCATCCAGATGGGCGTTATAAAAGTAGACGATACCCCCAGCGCGGGGCACCCGCTGCCCAATCATGAGGTCAATATGATAGGTGAGGACATAGGAAAGAGAGTTAAAAGGGATGTTGATAAGGTAAAGACTCAGATGAAACGAAGTTTAGAAAGAAATGATGAAGAGGGATTAGGCAGTATCAAGTCCCTAGGAAAGCATGAAAGAACAAGAAGGTCATGAGTTTCATAACGTGGAGGGCACGAAATCCGGGATGTAATGAGTTCGAATTCGTACAAAGACCGATGGACAATAAAGAGTTGGAGTTTTTGAAATTAATGAAGGCCGAAAAGAAAGAAGTATTTGCGTGTTGAAAAATAAATCAGCAATAAAAGTCTCGAAAGCTAGCTATCCTTTGGTCATCATCTCGCGGCCAAAGAACGATGGAACCGAGATAAAGACAACTTCAAAGATCGTGATTCGTAAATTGGCAGTCCTTTCGTATGAAGGCAACAAAAAGGTTCCCCAGAACTCTAACTGCAACTTGACGATTCCTAAAATAGAGGACTCATCCTGCACTACGAAAGGAAACCAGGAGCCTCCGAAGATTGTGATCCGAAGACCTGCGGCCTTTTCATATGAAAATAACAAAAAGGTTCCCTGGAACTACAACTATAATGTAACGATTCCTGGGAAAGGAGACTTGCCCAGCACTGCAAAGGGAAATCAGGAGGTAGGCTCCTATACGCCAGAATGGAAAGCGTTCTGACGCAGCAAACCCACGGATCGAGCTTGCAAAAGAGAAAACCTTGGTGGGCGAACAAAAGAGAGGAAGTGCGACCAAACAGGAAGCTCCTATAAATAAGCTAGTGAAAGAAGACGAGGCTAGGGAATTCTTGAAATTTTTAAAACATAGTGAATACTAAGTGTTGTGGAGCCGCATAAACAACCATTTCAGATATCTCGTCTTGACTTGCTATTAAGCTCGAAGCGCACCGCAACGCGATGAAGGTATTGAATGAAACTTATGTTGCTAATGATATCACCGTTAACAAGTTGGATCGCCTAATTAGCAATATAAGTGCCGATAACTTCATTTTCTTTAATGATGATGAGATTCCGTCGGGAGGAATGGGTTCCATCAAGGCCCTCCACATTACTACACGATGCAAAAGATATACACTACCGAGGGTACTAGTTGATAACGGATCGGCGCCAATGTCCTCGCCATTATCGACGTTAAATCGGTTACCCATTGACTCTCACATGAAGGCTCGTTGCAATGTAGTAAGGGCATTCGATAGAATCGAAAGGAAAGTCATGGGGAGGATTGAAGTACCTCTTTAATCGCCCAAGTACATATGAAGTGGATTTCATAGTAATGGATATCGTAGTCAGATAATCGTTTGTTGGGGAGACCTTGGATACACTCGGTGAGCGCCCTCATCCTTGCACCAAAAATTGAAACTAGTCACGGAAGGCGTTTGGTAACAATTAATGTGAAGAAGACATCATCGCAATCAGAATAAATGGTGCACCATATTTAAAGCAAATAAAAAGTGGCTGAATGTTTCTTTCGTTCTTTGGAATTCGTCAATGCAACATTCGTCATCGAAGGAAACAAGATCCCAGTGCCTCAATTATCCAAAACCACAAAAATGGGTTTACAATTAATGGTCGAAAATAGAGCCGTACCCGGAAAGGGACTGGGAAGGTATCTCTAAGGAGGAATCGAAGTCTCGAGATTAAAAGAAAAAAGAGACCTCTTTGGCTTAGGATTCAAGCCGAACGCCAAGAAAAAGAAGAGAGAGTTAGAAAAGAAGCAAGAAAGAAGGAAAGTGCGTTTGGGTGGAAATGAGATTAAATGGGAACCGATGATAATTCCTCATATTCGTCAGATCTTTATATCAAGAGGGGTTATCCATCCGGGACGAGAAACGCAAAATGAAAAAATCGTGCATGTCAACGCTATATCTGAGGGGGAAATTGAGGAAGAAAATCGGGATGGCATCCACCCCTATGAGCCAGGCAGCGTTCTAAACAACTGGACTGTGGAGGAGATTCCTGTTGCTTTTAGAACTTATTCAGAGTAATATTCGGAACACACTTGTTGCTTTAAGTCTAGAAGCAATAAGAGTCCCTTTTATGAAGCATGATTTTGTATAAAGCATCGTTATTTTCAATAAAATACATCTCCGCCATCTTTTGAGCAAATTTTCTTTTATGTTCATTTCATTCATTATCATTATTCTTTCTTTAGATGTTCTTCTAAACATTTTTATTCTTCATTTATGATACCAATAAGCATGCCTAGATTCTATGATTCTATGAGCCTTTATTCATCTCCATAACAGGTCCCCAAATATCAATGATTTGAGTAACGCTACCGATGACTCGTAATGTCCTTTTGAGTAAGATATGGGTGCGGAAGATTTTCAGATTTTGGAGATGACCAAGGCGTGATTTAGCTCTGAACTGTTAAGGATGGTAGAACAAGAGGAGAAACAAATCGTACCTCACAAAGAATCGATGGAAATAGTGAACCTAGGAGATGGGCAAGAAAAGAAAGAAGTGAAGATTGGAGCCAGTATCACCACAGAGACAAAGCAAGACCTCATTGAGTTACTCCAAGAATTCAAGGATGTCTTCGCATGGTCATATCAAGACATGCTCGAGTTAAGCACTGATATCGTGGTACACCGTTTGCCCATAAAAGAAGAATACAAGCCACCCAATGAAACTTTAGAGGATGAGGCCGACGTTTCTTGAAAATAAAAGAGGAGGTCAAGAAGTAATTTGACGCAGTTTCTTGCAAGTGGTTAAGTACTGAATGGGTAGCCAATATCGTCCCGTCCCTAAGAAAGATGGAAAGTACTAATGTGTGTAGATTACAGGATCTAAACAAGGCTAGCAGAAGGACAATTTTTCGTTACCTCATACACCTTAGTGGATAATACGGCGGGTTATTCATTGTTCTCATTCATGGATGGCTTCTCCGGATACAACCGAGATAAAGATGCTTCGAAGACATGGATAAAACCACATTCATAACCATGGGAACCTTTTGCTATAAAGTAATGCCATTTGGGTTGAAGAATGCGGGAGCAACATATCGTAGAGCCATGGTAACCTATTCCATGATATGATGCACAAGAAAATTGAGGTTTATGTCGACGATATGATCGCCAAGTCCCGAACCGAAAAGAAGCATATCCAAGTCTTAAGAAAATTATTTTTGAGGTTGAGGAAAGTCCAATTGAAACTTAACCGCTAAGTGTACCTTTGGAGCGGTCGGAAGCTGCTAGGATTTATAGTCGATGAAAAGGGATTGAGGTTGACCAGACAAGGTCAAGGCTATACAAGAATTGCCTCCGCCATGCGTAAAAGAAGTTCGAGGTTTCTTATGAAGATTAAATTACATTGCTCGGTTCATTTCACAACCCGGAGAAATGTGATCCTATATTCGTCTTCTTAAAAACACAATCCGGTGTGTGGGGACGAGGAATGTCGAATACCTTCGACAAAGTAAAGTACTACTGTCCAATCCTCCAGATTGACACCGCCTAATCTAGAAGCCTTTAATCCTCTATCCGACGGTGCTTGATAATTCAATAGGATGTGTGCTCTGGCCAAAGACGATGAGTCAGAAAGAAAGAAAAGGCAATATACTACCTTAGTAAAAAGTTCACTGAGTGTGAAACAAGGTACTCACCAATTGAGAAATTATGTTGTGCCTTAGTCTGGACAACTCGGAGACTGAGGCAGTACATGTTGTATCATACGACCTGGCTCATCTCGAAGCTAGACCCACTGAAATACCTAATGGAGTCAACTACTTTGAATGGACAGATGGCCCAATGGAAAATTTTACTTTCTGAGTTTGACATAGTTTATGTGAACCAAAAAGCGATAAAAAAGAGTGCAATAGCAGATTTTCTGGCCAGTAGAGCTCTGGCAGATTACGAGCCTTTGGACTTCGATTTCCCTAATGAAAACCTAATGTACGTAGCAACCACTGAAGAAAGTACCCCGAAAAGTCGTCCTTGGAAACTGAACTTCGACGGGGCATCGAATGCTATGGGCAATGGAATTGGAGCAGTTCTGGTGTCCCCAAACGGAGATCATTACCCATTTACTTGTAGGCTGGATTTTGATTGTACAAATAACATGGCAGAGTATGAAGCTTGCATCATGGGTATCCGTGCCGCTATAGAACGTAAAATTAAGGTGCTGAAAGTATACGGAGACTCTGCACTGGTGATTTATCAACTTAAAGGAGAATGGGAGACGAGAGATCCCAAATTGGTCGAATACAAAATATTGGTCCAAGAACTGATCAAAGAGTTCGATGACATCACTTTCAGTTATCTACCTAGAGACGAAAATCAGATGGCTGATGCTCTAGCCACATTGGCTTCTATGGTACGAGCAAACAACAAAGAGGATATGAGGCCTATACAAATGAACATTTATGAGGCCCCAGCCCACTGCTACAACGTGGAAGAAGAGGAGCAAAATGATCACCCATAGTATCACGATATACTACAATACGTGAAAGATCATAAATACCCCGATCAGGCAACCGAAAATGACAAAAGGACGTTGAGAAGACTAGCTTGTGACTATGTCTTAGACGGAGAGATCCTATACAAAAGGAGAAAGGATCAAGTGCTATTGAGATGTGTGGATGGCACCGAGGCTAAGCAGATCCTAGAAGAAGTCCATGAGGGCGTCTGCGGAACACATGCCAATGGGTTCGCAATGGCCAGACAAATCATGAGATTCGGGTATTATTGGTCTACCATGGAAAGAGATTGCATTGATTATGCTAAGAAATGTCATAAGTGCCAAATTTATGGAGACAAGATTCATGTGCCACCCTCACCTTTACATGTTATGACCTCCCCATGGCCTTTTTCTATGTGGGGCATGGACGTTATTGGACCAATCTCTCCAAAAGCTTCCAATGGACATCGGTTCATCTTCGTAGTAATTGATTACTTCACTAAATGGGTGGAGGCCACTTCATATGCTAATGTGACAAAATCCGCAGTCAGCAAGTTTTTAAAAAAAGAAATCATATGTAGATATGGAATGCCTGAGAGGATCATATCTGATAATGCGTTAAACTTGAACAACAGCATGATTGCAGAAGTCTGTAGGCAATTCAAGATCAGACATCACAATTCGTCACCATATCGCCCAAAGATGAACGGTGCAGTAGAGGCAGCTAATAAAAATATCAAGAAGATGGTAGGGAAGATGACTGAGACTTATAAAGACTGGCACGAGAAGCTACCATTTGCCCTTTTCGCCTATCGAATGTCGGTCAGAACCTCCATCGGGGCAACTCCTTTCTCATTGGTTTGCAGAATGGAGGCGGTTTTACCCATCGAAGTTGAAATTCTGTCCTTTTGAGTATTGTCTGAATTGAAATTGGATGAAGCGGAATGGATCCAAGTTCGATATGATCGATTGAATCGATCGAAGAAAAGAGATCGAAAGCTATCCATCATGGTCGATGTACCAAAAGCGAATGATGCGAGCATACAAAAAAAGTACGTCAAGAGAATTCCACGAGGGAGACTTAGTTTTGAAAAAGATCCTCCCCATACAAAAGGATTTCAGAGGGAAATGGATGCCAAATTGGGAAGGGCCTTATGTGGTGAAAAAGGCTTTCTCTGGAGGGGCATTAATTTTGGCCGAGATGGATGGGAAAAATCTACCCAATCCCATAAATTCAGATTCAGTTAAGAAGTATTATGCTTGAAGAAGGGAAAGGCTAAAGTCAAAACCCGTAAAGGGCACTTTAAGACCTTAAAAAAAAAAGCGGAGAGGCTAAAGCGAAAACCCGCAAAGGGCGCTTTGAGACCAAAGGGGTTTTGAGTCGAAAACTCGATAAGGACGGCTCAAATTTGCACGAAAGAAGAGATATGTGACAATTTTTGTTCCGCCGGAATTAGCAAAAGGAGGAATGTTACACCTTGGAATATCTACAAAGCACTGCAGATCTCCCAACGTCTATTCAACTCAGAATGATCTTTGGAAGGATTCGGTGGTGAAGCTCAGGCTGCAATATATGGGGCGCCTACTTTTTACTCATTTTTTGTACTCCAATAATGTTTGCTTTTGTTGATTTAATCCAATTCCATTCTTCATAAATTCCATTGTTATTTTAAATCTTTAAGTTGTTTGCAATTGAAATAACGACCCATGGACCCATAATGCTTCCATAAAAGGAGTCCTGCCTATTACTCTGGAAGCCTCTAAACAGCGTAGGAACCTAAAACAAGACTATTGTTTAGGAACCTCCACACTTAGGGCTTAGAAACGTTCGAGGAAGAGGAGTCTAAAATCATGACTATTTCTTCAGATTCGCTGTCATAGATATCAGACGAGATATTGCGTCCGTGCTGTGACCTTGACGAGTGAACGAGCAATTGCAGCCCTAAGCTTTTAAAAAGAGATCATCCTCATGACATCCTTCATTCATGCAAATGTCCTCCATAATATCATTTAGTTAGGAGCATTCGATTTATTACAATCATTGCATCTTAATGAAAAATCATCATTCTCATGACATTCTGCATTCATATAAGTGTCATTTATATCACGCATAGTCAGGAGCATTTGAGTCATTCCGACCGTAGCATCCGCATCCTTTGGCATAAACACAAACATATAAAATCGAGTCTACAGGATATGTCCCTAGAGGACTGATGTAGCAAAGACTATTGAAGATTACCCTATTGCCACGGACGGCGGTAGAATAGGTCAAAATTGTAGATCTTGTCACCCAACCAAGAGTGGGGCAAGATTGAAGGCAATATTGGCTCCCTAACCAAGAGGGAACATGATTTAAGCCACCTGTCCTATTGCCACCGACCGGCGGTGGAATAGGTCAAAATTGTAGATCTTGTCGCCTAACCAAGAGTGGGTAAGATCGAAGGCAAATCTTGGCTCCCAACCGTAGGGAACATGATTTAAGCCACAATCTGTACACCCTTGACCAGAATGGAATAGGTCAAAATTGTATATCTTGTCGCCCTAACGGCGGTGGGGCAAGATCGAAGGTAAATCTTGGCTCCCAACCAAGAGGGAATATGATTTAAGCCACCGTTCTATTGCCACCGACCGCGATGGAATAGGTCAAAATTGTAGATCTTATCACCCTAGCCAGAGTGGAGCAAGATTGAAGGAAAATCTTGACTCCCAACCATGAGGGAACATGATTTAAGCCACCGTCCTATTGCCACCGACCAGCAGTGGAATAGGTCAAAAATTGTATATCTTGTCGCCCTAACCAGCAGTGGGGCAAGATCGAAGGTAAATCTTGGCTCCCTAACCAGTAGGGAATATGATTTAAGCCACCGTCCTATTGCCACTGACCAGCAGTGGAATAGGTCAAAAATTGTAGATCTTATCACCCTAGCCAGTAGTGGAGCAAGATTGAAGGAAAATCTTGGCTCCCTAACCAGTAGGGAACATGATTTAAGCCACCGTCCTATTGCCACCGACCAGCAGTGGAATGGGTCAAAAATTGTAGATCTTGTCACCCTAGCCAGTAGTGGGGCAAGATTGAAGGCAAATTTTGGCTCCCTAACCAGTAGGGAACATGATTTAGGCCACCGTCCTATTACCACACACCAGCAGTGAAATAGGTCAAAATTGTAGATCTTGTCGCCTAACCAAGAGTGGGGCAAGATCGGCGAATCTTGACTCCTAACCAAGAGGGAACATGATTTAGGCCACTGTCCTATGTCCCCGACGGCAGATGGAATAGATCAAAAATTGTAGATCTTGTCGCCTCAACCAAGTGGTGGGCAAGATCGAAGGTAAATCTTGGCTCCCTAACCAGTAGGGAACATGATTTAGGCCACCGTCCTATTACCACACACCAGCATAGAATAGGTCAAAATTGTAGATCTTGTCGCCTAACCAAGTGGGGCAAGATCAAGGCGAATCTTGGCTCCTCAACCAATAGGGAACATGATTTAGGCCACCAATCCTATGTCCCCAAACTAGCAAGTGGAATAGATCAAAATTGTAGATCTTGTCGCCTAACCAAGAGTGGGGCAAGATCGGCGAATCTTGGCTCCCTAACCAAGAGGGAACATGATTTAGGCCACCGCCCTATTACCACACACCAATGAGTGGAATAGGTCAAAATTGTAGATCTTGTCTCCCTAACCAGTAGGAAGCATGGTTAAGCTTTAGTCCTATTACTGTAACTAGCAGTGGAATAGGCTGAAGACCAAAGACCTCATCTCTCTGGAAATGCAGTGGAGCAATCTAAAATAAACAAGTCACATCCCATTGAAGTCGCAGCAATAGCAAATTGAAGCAACAGATCCCATCTCGTCGAAGTAGCGGTGGAGTGGATCAAAGCAACAAGGTATGGTGGACTAAAACAAGGCTACCTGAAGAAGAATAACACCAAAGAAGTTAAGACTTGGTGAGACCGGGCAAAATTGGCCTTTTCAAAGTCTTTGCTCCATTCCCGTTGCACGACAATGAGCAAAGAGGGGCAGCTGTACAAGCCCAATTCTGCCTGGCCCGTTTTACAACCCAAACTTAAACCCAACTACACAGACCAAAACTAAACAAAACAAAACCCAAAATAAATTAAAAATAGGCCCAATTTACAAGTGGCCCAGAAGGCCCAAAAAAATTAAAAATTTTTATCAGAATGCTAGGGTTTCTGAAAACCCTAGCGCCGCAGCCACCTAACCCTAGCCACCTGCTCTACCCACCGCAGAACTTGCCTTTTGACACCAGCCACTTACCCGTTGCCTCCTCCACCTGCTCCGCCACGCTCCTACCACCTGCAAACACGCAAAAAAGGACAATAATAGCAGCAGAAACAAAGGCAATGTATTCTTTTTTTCTTCTTCCATCTCGGTTATAAAAACCGAAGAGAAAAACAATGTAAAGGGATTTTTTTTTTGATAAATAGAAAAGCTATTCCAGAACAAAAACAAAAAGGTTCGAATATTAACAGAGGCAACAGGCAAAGATCCAACAAAAAAAAAAGAAGGCATAACAGAGACCGAAAATGTTTTTTTTTACTTTTTAAATTTTTATTTTTTCACATCGCTAATCCTTCATTAGCCCAAATATATCAAAATATACATATAAAGCGGGTAAAACGTAAAATAAAAAAAAAAAAAAAAAGGTACTGCTATGATTTTCGACCACTGTAGTGTATGGCGTGACGGCTGGCAAGACGGCACGTGACTCACGGAATCCCACCGGACTCTCCCCCCTTACAGAGAAAAAAAAGGAGAGGAAAGGAATTTTTTAAAATCTCAAAGACATCTGTTTTTTTTTGATTTTGGGCTTTAAATAGCCCTCGAAAGCGGTCGTTTTGGGGTTAGTTTTAACCCCAAAACGACGTCGTTTTGAACATGACCCGCAGGCGACCGACCCGCTCTGGGGATCCACAGTGTTTGAAGGAAGGGCTAATTGCACTTTTAGCCCTTCCGCATTTTTATTGCTTTCAATTAAATTTTATTATTTTAAAATCTAGCCTTAACATTTAGTCCGGTTTTCAATCTGGTCATCCTCCTCGACTGCGTTTTAACTTTTGGAAAAATTGCCCTTTGGTCCCTCCAATCCTTTCGCAGTAAATAGATCCCTAATCTTTCTTTTATTTCAAATTTGCCCAAATTTTGCTTTTAATTTAATTTAGTCCTATTTTATTGTTTCACTATTTTAACTTAGCTAACACTTATTGCTATTATTATTATTTTATTATTATTATTTACCATTATTATTATTTTATTATTAATACTATTATTATTATATTATTATTATTTTACTATTATCTATTATTATTATTATTATTATTATTTACCACTATTATTATTTTATTATTAATACTATTATTATTATATTATTATTTATTTTACTATTATCTATTATTACTATTGTTTATTTAGTATTATTGATCAATATTATTCATGTCACTATTATTTCTTTACCATTATTATTTATTATCTACTATCATTACTATTACTACTATTATTATTATTATCATTTCATCTTTCGTTTTATTTCTCGTTACTATTTATACATTACATATTATTAGTGTTACTTATATTATTATTATTATTATTATTATTATTATTATTATTATCGTTATTATTACTATAACATTGTTATTATTATCTTTAGTATTAATATATTATTTTCATTCTCATTTCGCTATCGCTCATATCATTATTCTCACCTTATTTTATACTTTACTACTTTATTGTTTAATTATCATTATTATCATTATCCTATTTTCATTAGTATTGCTATTACTATTATTCGATATTGTCATCATCATTATTAGTAGTCTTTTACACATGTTCATCGTTAAACAAAATACATTTCAGTAAAATTATCATATTAAGGTTTTAGAATAAAGGTGATGTTTCGTATTTAGGAATTGAAAATAGTGCCCTAACGTGCTGGGTTGCGATTTTCCGTTTAACTAAATTACTTAACATCCCTTTTACAAAGTTTCGCAAATCACGAGACGACTTTGATTACGAGAGATTAAAACATTGTGTCCTAACGAATTTGGATGTGATGTTTATATCTTTTCGGACAAAGAAATCTCAAGTTTTGACTCGAGCCTTCTCTTGATTTGATCCGATACGAGTCATTTTGTAAAAATGCTACACTCCATTTAAAGATTTTAAAATAAAGGAAATGTTCTGTATTTGGGAATTCGGGAAATAGTACCCTAACGTGCTGGGTTGCAATTTTCCGTTGGACTAAATAACTAAACATACTTTTGATAAACTTCGTAAAATCACGAGATAGCTTTAATTACGAAGGTGTGGAATATCATGTATCTCAAATATCCTAATACCTTATAAAGGATCCGTATTTTAAAAATGTTTTCAAATTTCCGACATTAAGACACTAATTAATCATTTTGGTACCAATTTTGGGCGATCGAGGTGCTAACCCTTCCTCGTATGTAACCGACTTCGAACTCGTTTTCGGATTTCAGAGACCAAAATCGTTGTTTTGATAAATCAAACTGTTTATTAAAGACAACCGTTTTACGAGGTGACCCGATCACACCTCAACAAAAAGGGATTGGTGGCGACTCCCGTTTTTTTATTTTTAAAACCCAAAGTCGAACCCCGTGTTGTTTTCCAGAAAAATGGTTACGGCATCTGTGTTAGTTATATGTGAATTAGTATGTGTAAAAGTTTCGTATGAAAATTTGATTGTTTGTGTGCTTAATTAAATAAAAGAACGTAATCGCGTAAAATGTGAAATTGGCTAACTAATGTGCAACTGTAAATTTGCTAATGTCATTATAATCCAAAGTCCTTAAAAGGTAATTAGCCACTATTAATGATAGTGGACGGCAATGGTCAAGAATGACCTTATTATAAATGTTTTATATATTTAGTAATAATGGTTAAAAATGTAAAATGTATATTAAGTTAATATATCATAAAACATTAAAGAATAAAGCCATGTTCTTCATCTTTTCACCATCGAAACTAGGAAATAAAATTAGGTTTGAAGCTTTGAAATATTCGGCCATTGAAGGTCTTGATTGAGGTTAGTTTTTGTTTCGGTTTTTGATAATTTTTACATTTTTATAATTGTTGCTTTGAATACTACAAGACGCATGCTTGAATTTTTGAAATTTATGATGATTTTGTGCTATGCCATTGATGGTAGTTTGTGGTTTTTGATGTTTGATGATGAAATATGAATTATATGTGTTAGATTAACAAGTTTTGTCTTTGAATTTTTGATGTAATTGAGTAATTAGGACTAAATTTGCAAAAATAAATTTTTGAGGGACTAAAATGTAAAATAAATGAAATGTATGGACTTGCATGAGTGTATGGAACATTCGGCCTAAGCATGATGTAGTCAAATTTTGAATATTTTGTGTTTTGTGCAATAGGGACTAAATTGTAAAAATGTGAACTATTAGGGGTAAAAATGTAATTTGCCCATTTATGTGATTTTGGACTAAATTGAATGAGAATATGTTGTTTGAATGAGCTTAATTTGAAATTTATTAGATCAAGAACAAAAAGGATCTGGATTGGATCGGGGAAAAGCGAAGTTAATTGAATAGTCGGGAAACATAGTTCGTCGATACTCGAGGTAAATTTTTAAGCAATTGAGTTGAATTGAATTTATTCTTAATAATGTATTGAAATAAATGGAAGTATATATATGTGTGTTGGATATTGCCGAATGTGATAATGTTTTATGAGATGAATAAGTTGATTGGAAATGTATATATATATATATATGGTTGAAGTTAAGTTTATATGTGTTAGTATGAATGAGGAGTAAAATTGAGAGAAGCACTAAGTGTGCGAATTGAACTTCCGAGCACTAAGTGTGCGAAATCGGGTAAAGAGCACTAAGTGTGCGAATTGAACTTCCAAGCACTAAGTGTGTGAAATCGGTTAATGAGCATTAAAGGTGTGAGTAAACTTTAATTCAAGATTGAGTTCGGTAAGTTTTGATACTATTAGAGGTTATTATTTGAATTGTAAATATAAATTTGGTAAGTGGTATATGCATATGAAATCAATTATTAAATGTATAGGTGTTCGGCTTTTGAAGCTATGAAAGGTGATATAAATTATAGCTATGGTTGTAAACCTTATTTGTGGTTATATAAAATCGGTATTTTTAATATAATGAAATAATGCATTGTTGTTGTGAAAATGCTTATAACTTACTAAGCTATAATAGCTTACTGTATGTGTTTATTTGCATTGTTTTATAGATTTTGGGAGTCAAGGTTCGAGCTCGGGGATCATCGTCAAAGTCTATCACACTATCAACTAACTTTGGTATTTTATAGGCTGATCTTCTTTTGAAACTATGACATGTATAGGCTATGTTACTCTTTTGAGTTCACTATGAATGTGATGTATATAAATGTCATGCGAAAATAGCTAGATATGATGCTTAAGTTTATGCAAAATTTTCGATCATGGTATATATATATACATGTATGTATGATGTATTTGGTATATGCATGATGATATAGTTTTGAAAGTTGGTATGATTGGCAATTATGGTTTGATATAATTTGATTCAAGTGAATTAGATATGGTTGTGAATGAGTTTTAATTGATGATTATAAATCACCTTGTGATTTGTAGTGATGTTTTAAAATGTCTAGTATATGTTAACGTTAAATTTGGTTATATATATTTGCTAAGTGTGGATTATGCTATGTTATGGGAACTCTACTTTTGAGATTGGTGAATATTAAATATATGAATATTCGAATAGGGTATTATACTTATATAGATATATATATATATGTAATGTTACATTTGATTTGTTTTGCATTTATGGAATGTTTTAATTCAGATTAGGTGATGAGCTTGATACTTGATTAAAGGTAGGTCAAATGAATGTCTATTGAGGTTTTAATAATTGACCGTGGTTTAAAGCACATGGATTTGGGTATGTTATAATTTGGCTAAAGTACATAGAAATGACCAAGGTTAGTCAAGTGAATATTGTAATAATTTGGTAATGTTTGCTAAGGTCATATAAACGAAGGTGGTAATATATGTGCTTGGTTATGAAGTGAAATATGCTTGTTTATAAATTAAGTATGTGAATATCATGCATTTAATGTTTGTTTGTGTCGAACATTATGTCTATTAAATATAAGTATTTTAGCTTTGACGCATGTTGGTTAGTTTTAAAAAAAATTTTGATTGAAGAAGTTGATATATCCGTGAACATGAAATAATTTATATGAGCATGCTGAACTATGTTTTGTCAGATAATGCCTTGTAACCCTAATCTGGCGACGAATATGAGTTAGGGGTGTTACAGTGATTGAGTTCGTGATTTAATATAAATATATAATTATTATTTAACATATATAATTGTTATAATTAATTTTTATAATATAATATATTTGGGCCAGGCTGGGCTCATGCCAAACAAACTTATTCAATGCCTAACCCATATAAGAAACAAGCTTTAAATTTTACCCAAATCCATTTTTTGGATCTTGTATATTTGGTCGAATCCTCCCATTTTTTAGGCTAGCCTTTGGACTTGGGCAAGTGACCCAATCAATGAGCAAGTCTAGTTTAAACAAAATAAATTAAAATTATTTTCACCAAAAAAATTAAAATCATTAAAAAATTGAGTAGATTGTAAAAAAAAAAAAAAACATTATCAAAAGAAAGTGAAATTAATTTAGGAAAGAAGTAATATTGAGATTGCCATTTATATTCTCGAATTATTGACTAAAGGTAATATTTAAAATCTAAATGTGGAATCGCGCATTACATTTTTTGAACCAAGCATACTTTAAAAGGTTTATAATTTGGAATCACCTAATTCAAATGCAAAGTTGACCTGAATCAAAATATTTCAAATTCAAAATAACCCAAATTAATTATTAATTTAAACCCTAAATTCATAATAAACTTAAACGGCTCCACTTATTTATTTATGTTAAGCTTAAGTATTAAAAAGTCTCTATAAAATAATTTAAATAAATCAATTTAATTTATTGTTGAAAAGTGTTATTAATTGAAGTCTTAATAAAAATTAGCAATCAATTGAGACCTAAGAATATGAGCTTTCATCGAAATTTTGATGAACTATTAGATATTGATGTGACAGGTAACATAGTGGTAGACATGAAAAAATATTGACATAAAAGACCTAATTGATCTTTAATTATTTTACAAAGGTTTAATAATTTTTTAATTATTTTAGGTGATTTAATTGATTTTAGAAATTATATAAAAATAATAAAAATTTATAAAAGGAGAAGTCACTTTAGATTTTTATAATATTTAATAATTTTACATATCAATTTTTAATAATTTATATAATTTTTAGATTTTCCTTTTATTTATAGTTTTACAATATTTTAATAATTTCTAATGATTTTTAAACTTTTAATGAAAAATTATTATTCAATTTTGTTTTCCTCACAAACTACTCTACACCATTCCTCAATTCATCTTTTATCAACTTTTACTCTTTAACCAAAACCATTACTTATTATTAACCTTAAACCACCAAACACTAAATTTATTATTTTCAAACTTCATACTCAGCACCCCATATAAGTTTGATCACCATCACGCTTTTAAAATAACAAAATTTTTCTATAATTTTTTATATATATTTATAATTTTTTATAAAATTTTATATATTTTCTATAAGGTAATGTTTAGAAAATCACCTAATAATTGAATTTAGGTGTAATTACTTGTAATTACACAAGGACGATATGTTTGGGTAACTATTATAATTAACTGGTCTCACTAAATTGCGTGTAATTGAAGCACCTCAATTACACTTTCCAATCCTTAAAATAAGGTGAGAATTAGAGTAATTATGTAGGTAATTACACCTAAATCTCATTTTTAAAAATTATTATTATACAAGTTATAAAAATTATATTATAAGCATGAACATATATGAGTGTTTGAGATGGTTATTGTAATATATATATTATAAATCCTAAAAGTTATATTATAAAAATAATTTGTGTATTTTATAAATTTATAGTAAAAATTATATTATTTAAATCCCAACATAAATTCTAAAGTTATGGTAAACTAATTTATTATAAAAATAATATATTTATTTATAAAAGTTATGTCCTTGTAAAAGTTATGACCAAATATGGACATAACTTATTTATTTGTCCATATTATATATTATAAAATAATATACTTATTCATAAAATATAATTTTTATCATAATTTATTTATTAAAATAACTTTCTAAAGTTATGAAAAAAATATTATTATTTTATAAGAAGTATTATAAAATTATATATTATAAATTTTATTTAATTTATGTATTATAAAAAAATGATATAATAGACTATTTGGTCTGCAAATACAAACATTATAAGGTCGATGCTAATGATGCAAATAGAAAATATTTTCTTGCACCATATCATTCGATATGATACCATTTAAGAGAATGGAAGACAACTCGTGAACTCTTTAATTTGAGATATTCAATGCTTCAAAATGTGGTTGAAATAACATTTGTTCTAAAATAATATTTTTCATATTAGCAACATCATCTTAGTAAAGCATAAAGAAAATGTTGGATTGTACTAGTATGTTGCATATTTCTTAACTTTAATCATAAGTGGAATTGAGATAATCCATTTTTTAAAGAGTAAATGAAAAAAGATATTGATAATATTAATAATGTGGATTCAAATCCAGGATGATAATGAACTCGATCAAGGTTATGGACCAACAAATGATGATATTTGGGCATACATATGATATTTATTTTTCTTACTTTTTTTATTAGTGATCGTATTATTATCTACTTTTTAGACTAACATAATACACATGACGATTAATTTTAATTTTAGTTATTTGTTTATAAATTATTTTTGTCATACTAGTATTTTTATAGTAATTAATATTTTTAATATTATAAATTATGTAACTGTAATTATAATTTATATTACCAAACATGAGATGGAAAATTATGATGCAATAACATTTTATTAGCTAAACATGTCTAGAGAATTATAATTTTTATAACTATAAGAGCGTGATTACTATCTTAATAATCACACTTTCGTTCAGTTACTTTATGATGTCCAAATAGATCGTAAATTTTTTTATAATTTATATATATTTAAAACTTCTACAATTTCTAAATTTTATATTATTTATATAATATTTTCATTTTCTCGTAACATATTAATAATATTAACAATTTTTAGATTTTTATAATATTTAATAATATTTATAGGTTTTCTATATTTTTATATTATAATAATTTAATAATTTAAGATTTAAATAATAATAAAAATCAATTAAGTCCTCCATGTCAAAATTATTCCGCATCAGCTTTTTTTCAACGACAACTACCACATTAATACTTAATGATTTGTCAAGAACTTTAACGGAAAATTATATTTTTAGAGCTTAATTGAATGCTAAGTATTATTTAAGGGTTTAATTAATTGTACTTTTGGATGAAATTATGAATTTCAAAGGTAATTCTTTTGGTAGTTAAGTCTCTATTTAACTTTTTGTTTTAAATTAACTCTCTGCATGACAGAAGATAAAAACTTTGTGTTCTCTTGTTCATTGGAGAGAATAAAATTCTGTGAAAGATCAAACCCAGAAAGCAGAAAAAAGATGGAACCTTTTTATATATATAAATTCATCGTTAGTTCAGAACTTATAGTTATGGTTGGTAGGTTCCTTTTTTTTTATATATCTCATTTTCAAATAACTTTTTCCCCTCTTTCATAAGGATTTTAGCTATAACACAATTTAAGATGATGATGGGATCTAAGGAAATATCTTTAATTTAATAACTGTTTATCAAGCATTAGGACTGAACTTTTGTGGGAAAATTGAGCTGACGATGTCCTTGAGAACTTACCATTAAAGTTTATGGCTATAAGCCTAGTTCGCTAATAGTTTACCGCAAACACCTTAATACGAGTGAGGCGTTCTTGGCTTTGCAGACATGCAATTAGACTGTTATTATCAATCTTGTTGTTGAAAGTTTGTTTTGGCATTGTAGCAAAAAAACATGGAATCCAGCAGTTGCTTGCTGCAGAACAAGATGCTCAGCACATCATCTATGCTGCCAGAAACGGTGACCAGTCTTTCAACAGATTTACGGATTGGGCCATATTTAAGTGTTTTATATGGGTTTATTGAACTCTCATAGATTAATATCAATTACGGCTGCAAATATGAGTGACCACTATGGATATTTCCCTTTACCAAGCAGGACACAAAAAAAAAAAAAAAAAAAAAAAAAGAAATGGAAAGAAACATTAGTATTTATTTATTTTGATTCCTTCTGCAGCTTGACTGCCCCCACCCCAGCCGTTTGTTAACATGCTACTGCCTACTACAATGCTATACAAGTATGCAGCAATAAAGTAAACTGAAAACAATGTAACCTATACATATATATTTTTAAAGAAGCAAACAAAATCTAGGTTGAGTTCCAAGTAAAATGTTCATCCAGGACAGTCCACATGCAATGATCAGAGTCCCCCTTACACAATGTGGGTCCACTTCTTATCCTGGACCATGGATCTACCTCCCTCACCCTCACTCTGCATACCATATATTCACACAATGGAATGGCTTTAATACCACCGAATAGTGACTACTCATGGACGCTAATATCTGCTCGGAACTCAAGCTTTCTGGGGTCCTAAACTCTATTAATTAAGGTATTAACATCGGATTCTAACAACAGCATTTGACTTGAGAGTTAATCTATTTGTCTGGTAAATGATATACATATAATAAAAGAAAACTGAATACAAAAAGAATAAGATGGATCCTATGCAAATAATTGGGCTTGGGGATGGTGGGTGGGAGGTAATATTTATATACTATATACAATGTATAGACCAATGGGATTAGATTTTTGGAAGATTTTGGTGACCCCAATTGGTTATTTGTTCGGCATTATAGTTTTGACTGTGGAACGCAAAAAGATTCAGGTTGACTATACAGTGAGTTGTTTATTTCCAAAAAAGAAAAAAAAGCCAGACAATCTGAGCAAGCAAGCATGTGATTGTGATATGATGGGGGCGTTTATAATTTCTAGGGTAGAGGATTTTGGCAGCTACTGCACAATTCACTCCCAATTACGGTGACAACCCAACAAGGAAATTTCAATATTGGATTTGGTTTTTTCTTCCAGCATCAATGTTTAGTTTAGTTTTTTTTTTTGGTGGTGCCCTGAGAATTTGATTTACTCTCCATCCCTCAGCATTTATTATTGTCGTAATTATTTTTTTTAAAAATGGGAAAATGACTTTGATTTTGAAAATGAAAATATAGTAGGAGTCGCCACCGACCTTATTAGGTGTGATCGGGTCACCTTTATTTTAATAAACATTTTGATTTACTAAAACAATGTTTTTGGTCTACGAATTTTGAGAAAACGGCCTCGGGAGTCGGTTACGTGCGAGAAAGGGTTAGCACCCTCGTCACGCCCAAAATTGGTACCAAACTGATTAATCAATGTCTCGATGTCGAAGATTTGAAATGATTTTAAAATTCGGATCCTTTAGAAAATGCTTGAATAGTTTAGACCGAAAATTTGAGATTTTTTCGTTCTGAGAGGATGCAAACATCACATCCAGTACGTTAGGACACGATATTCAAAGCCTTCTGACTCAAAGTTATCTCGGAGTTCGTAAAATTTATTAAAAGGATGCTTAGTATTTTAATCGAACGGAAAATCGCAACCCAGCACGTTAGGGCACTATTTTCCGAATTTCTAAACATATAAGCATTGCCTTATTTGAAAACTTTTGGACGAAATGAAGTGGTTTTGTAAAATATTCTTTGATCTTATAGTGTTTAAGCTAAAATAAGTGTAGGTATCCGAGCCAAAAATCGAGATTTCTTTGCTCCGAAAAGATGTAAACATCACATCCAGTACGTTAGGAAACGATGTTTTAGTCTCTCGTAATCAAGATCGTCTCTTGTTTTATGGAGTTAGACCGAAGGATGTTTAATTATTTAGTGAAACGAAAAATCGCAACCCAGCACGTTAGGGCACTATTCTACGAATCTCTAAATATAAAACATTGCCTTGCTTTAAGAATCTTTGGATAGAATAGGACGATTTCATAAAATGTATTTTTATTTAGCGAGATTATTGAAAAATTGAAATAGCAATAATAATGCAAATAAAGGATTATTGATGACAGTGATGATGGATAACAATACTAAACAAATGATAATAAAGATGTTATATAATGGTAATAATAATAATGATAAGATTGAACAATGGTAACGATAATAGTAACGTATATATATAGTAATAGTAAGTCGATAAAATACGTTTATATGTGTATGAATATCATGACAAGAAGAAGCATAATAAACAAATAGTAAAACACATATGCGATAATATAGTAGTAGTAAACTAACAATATATATATTTATATATATAACTATGATGATAGCGATGGTTAAAGCGAACGAGAAAGCAATAATATTGCGAAATGAAATGGTCATGTGGATAACGATATGTTAATGAAAATAATAATAATGGTAATGGTAAAGAATAAAAATAAACACGATAACAAATAAAATATATATATGGATTTAATATGTGAAAATAATGACAAACAATAGAAATAACAAATAATAATAATAATAATAATAATAATAATAATAATAATAATAACAACAATAAAACAATTTGAAATACATAAATATATATGAAAAAACAAATAATGATAATAATAGTATTTATGTATAATAATATAATGCCAATAATGATAATGGAAATAATAATATATATATATATATATATATGAAAAATAAATAAGTAAGTAAGGTAAAATAAAGTAAATTAATAATTGAATAAAGTAATAAATATAATAATAGTAATCATAATATTAATATTAATAATAAATGTAATAATGGTAAATATAATATAGTATCAACAATACTAAATACAATCAAATAATAATAATAATAATAATAATAATAATAATAGTAATATAACAAAATGATAAAAATAATAGTAGTAGACATAATAATAATAGATAGCAATAATAAATAAATGATAGTAAAAATAATGATACTAATAATATAGTAAAATAATAATAATATAATAGTAATAATACCAAATAATAATAATAAGAAAAGAAGAAAAAAAATGCAAATTGGCTAAAAAGGGATCGAATCGAGTTTGAAACAGAATTTTGGGTCTAATTCGAAATAAATAAAAAAAGTTGTTAGGGATCAAGATATAGCACGCTTAAAGCAAGAGGGGCCAATTGGAAAATATCCCCATCCCTCCATGCGCATGCCCAGTTGGCAGCTTTAGGGACCAAATCAAAAACAAAATAAAACTTGAGGGTCAAATTTGAAAGAATCAAGAAACACAAAATAGGGCTTAATCGCGCGGGGTAGTGAATGAGAGGGATCGTTTGCGCAAATATCCCCTTCAAGGGTCATGTGCAGTAACTCCTACTACGAAACGGCGCCGTTTTGTCTGATGGTCATAAAACCATCTTAAACACAGTAGCATCCCCCCTAACCTATCTTTCTCTCAACTCTTCCTCTCCCTTTTGTTTTTAGCCCGACGATTGGGCCTCCTTGACCTTCCGTCGCACAACCGTACCACCATCGTATCGGTGGCCGGTGGTGTCCAAGACTTAGCCCATTTAGCCCTTATTCGAAACCCTGTTGAAGGCCAAGCGTTGATGTACCGAAGGCGAAGAAAAAAAGGGTTTTCGACACCTTTTTCGGCAGCGCTCCGACGACGGAGAGAGGACACCCCGACGCCGTGACGAGGAAATTTCAAGTAAATTTCTTTTTCTCCCCCTTTTGCTATTCTTGTTTATAAGAAAAAAAACTCAAAAGAAAAATAAAAAAAAAAAGCAGTAATCGGAAAAGTAAAAGACTACAATATCACCCTCTGAACTCTTTTGTTTTTGATTTTCAACCTTCGTTTGTAAAGGTTTTGCGCTAATCAAATGAAAACAATGGTAAATCACAATAGGTAGTAAATGAAATCAACCTTTAAATCTTGCTTTTTTTGATTTCTGATTTGGTATTTGGTTGTATATCTCGGTTCCTTTTTTGTTCTTTTTTGACGAAAAAATCCTCCCCTTTTACAATGTTATTTTCGGGCTTAAATAGCCGAAAGACAATACATGTTTTTTCTATTGTTGCTTGCTACTTTCTTGCTGTGTTCGGTCCTGTTTGCAGGTCATGGGTGATGCTGACACGGGCGGTGGGCAGGTGGAGCAGGTTTGGAGCAGAAGGCAGTGGCCTAGGCTACAGCGCAGAGCGGCAAGTGGCCCTAGGGTTTTGTTTTTTCTGATTTTGGTGTTTGGGCCTTCTTGTTTGGGTTAATTTGGCTGTAGAACGGGCTAATATGTTGGTGGACTGTGGGTTGTTGGGCTTGTAGCCCGGGCAAAATTGGGGTTGTACAATTATTATATTTGCCAGCATTCAAATCTAAACATAACTTTGCTGTCTGATTACAGTTCTTGTCCTGTTTCAGAGTTTTTTTTTTTCCTTAATTAATCCATTCTATTAATTTAACTGTTAAATTAATCATTAAATGTTTGAATATAATGATAAATATATATTAATTAAAAAAGTAAACATATTCAATAAAAGACAAGACTACAATAAAAATAATTTGAAAATTTTTAAAAATTTTAAATTATAACATCCTTTAAATAAAATAAATGTGAGAAGAGATGGAGAAAGAAAAGTTATGGGGTGAGTAGGATCAAACTTGCGTCTTGTGGTTGTAGTGGGAAAAGAAAAAGTATGATTAGCAAAATTTTATAAAGTTGGCAACCAAGGTAATGTTATTTTTCTTAGTAAAATTTGGATGATTAAGAAACAGGAAGATAGTGGTTCCTGGTCATTGGTTGTTTAATATTTCGTAATTAACAAATGATAATGGCATATTAGTGCCCAATTTGTTTCATGGTAAGTGAGGCACTCTTTATCCATTTATACAAACAAACATTTAGTCTATTTATAAGTTAGGCCGATGCACATTAAAATGTGTAACAAGCTGCCTCTTTTTTTGCTTTTAAAATAATTTAACCTTTCATTTTGAACCCAACATCAAACAATTTTAATATCCCACCTAATTTCTTCTCCATCAAATTTGTTAGTATAATAAGTGAAGTGACGCTAACTTAATTAAACCTAAAATCATGATATTATTTGAATATTAGGAATAGAGGTAAAACCTGCAAATTAATTTTCATAATCCGTAAAAATAAAAAAAATATAGCAGCCTCTAAAAAAAACCTTGCCACTTTATTCAACATGGGTCCCTCTTGAAAGACTTGACTACCTTTTTCTGGAAAAAAACACACATCACTGTCTTAAAAATAGAATAGAATAGAATAGATTTTCAGGAAGCTTAAAAATATTACGATTTTAGTAAAAACTGTGTTATAATTTTGAGTATGGGTTGAAGCGTTTACGGATTCTCATAGGTCTCCAGTGCCCACACATTTGAAGGTGGGCTAATGGAGCATTTCTTGGAAATCAAAACAATGGAATTTAGTTTGAAATAGTAATTTGATGAGAAGTTGATTTCATGATTAGCACTGTTGGCGGGTAAAACTCAACTCTAAAGCAACAGTTAATTATGGAAAACCTTCCATTATCTTTGTAAAAATGATAAACCAACAAAACAGAGGAGAAAAAGAAAAAACAAAAAAATGGCGACACCCACGTTGTTTCATCGTCATTCGTCACCAACCTCATCAACTATCTCTATCTCTTTCTTTTTCTATTATTCACTTCAACCTCAAACAACCCACCCTTTCATTTCCACTTCAATCCCATGTCAACAAACAAGAGGAGCAGAAAACGAGGAGGAAGAAGACGATAACAACCAAGACCCGCCGCCAGCCATGCAAATCCTCAGAACCGCAGTGTTTCTCCTCCTTCTCCTCCTTGCTTCCGCCATTTCCACATCTGGGTTAGGATCAATGGGCCCCATCTCCGCCGCATTCGGCGACGACGGGTTCTTCTGCGCCATTGATGCCAGTGGGAAACAGGAAGTCATATGTTGGAGCAAAAACAACAGCTCTCCTTCTTCATCAACTTCTACTAGTTCTAGTACTACTATAACTACTACTTCATCTGCTTCAACTTCACTATCATCGATGGACACTCCTTCTCAAGTTCCTCCAATGGCAGCTCTATCAGGCGGCGAAGGTTTCCTTTGTGGCATATTAGCTAATACTTCTCAGGTTTTCTGTTGGAGCTTGGTGGCATCAGGTATGGATCTTGTTCCTTCAGATTACAAAACCACAACATATTCTTATATAGCTTCTGGAAGGAATCATGTTTGTGGAATTAGAGGGGCTTATTATTCCGATCATGGATCTGGTACCGTTGATTGTTGGGAAATTGTAAAAAGTTCTAATAATACTTTAAGTTCAAAACAGAGTACTCTGTTTTATAATGAGACTATCAATAACCTTGCCTTCAAAAAGATTGTTTCTGGTGAGGGGTTTAGTTGTGGTGGGATTAGAGAAGGAGGTCTTGTTTGTTGGGGACCAAATTCTGATTCTTTAGGGGTTTCTAATGTTTCCGAGAGTTTTTTAGTTTTAGCCTCAGCTAAAGGTTCTATCTGTGGTATCCTGGATTCATCTCGTGAAGTGAAATGCTGGGGTGATTCTGATTCATTTTCCGGTTGTCCAATCGGGGTCCATTTCATATCATTGACAGCTGGCGCTTATCATTTTTGTGGGATTCGAGAGGATGATCATGGGGTTGAATGTTGGGGCAGTTTCAATTTTTCTTCAGTTCCGAAGCATTCTGGATTCATGGCACTTGCTTCATCAGACTTCACTACATGCGGCATAAGGGAAGATGATTTAGTTCTAGATTGTTGGTCCAGAAATGCCACTTTGCAGCGTGATTATAATCCTCCACTGGAATTGTGCAGCCCCGGTCTTTGTCGTCCGACCTCTTGCCTTGAAGGGGAGTTTGCTTTCAACGCAAGTAACCTAAACGAGCCGGATTTGACTAGCTTGTGTGTTAGGAAAGATCTGCAGATTTGTTCACCTTGTGCATCAAATTGCTCTGCAGGTTTCTTCTTGTCTAGTCCATGCACTACAAATGCCGACAGAATATGCACTGCTTGCTCTCTTTGCCAAAACAGTTCTTGTTGGGATGTTTGTGGACTCCAACCATCCTCAGAGAAAAACTGGCATCATATGATTAGACTAGCAATTATAGTTGCTTCTTGTGTTTCTTGTTTTTTGCTGATTTTGCTTAGTTGGTGTTTTCTTCCACGAATGTTTGCGACAAAACCGGAAGAAGGGACAAAAAAACAGTTCAAGTCTTGCATAGGAAAACCAGACCAGTTGGATGGCGAAGCCACTGCTGATTTATTCCCTTCTGTTTCAGTCACTTCTTGTCCTGGAACAGCCCAAATTTTCCGACTTACGGAGCTAAAAGATGCCACTAATGGGTTCAAGGAGTTCAATGAGCTTGGTAGGGGAAGTTACGGTTTTGTTTACAAGGCAGTGCTAGCGGATGGGAGGCAAGTTGCTGTCAAGAGAGCGAATGCTGCGACAATAATCCACACCAACAGTCGTGACTTCGAGATGGAACTTGAAATCCTTTGCAATGTGAGGCATTGCAATATTGTGAATTTGCTAGGTTACTGTTCCGAGATGGGGGAAAGGCTGCTCGTTTATGAATATATGCCTCATGGTACCCTTCATGACCACCTTCATGGTGGGCTTTCTCCTTTGAGTTGGAGCCTTCGTTTGAAGATCTCATTGCAGGCTGCGAGGGGACTTGAGTACCTGCATAAGGAAGTTGAGCCTCCAATTGTCCACCGTGATGTCAAGACTTCAAACATTCTACTGGACTCAGATTGGGGAGCACGGATAGCGGATTTCGGACTTCTTACATCAAGCGAGAAGGATCTTGATCTTAGTGGAGACATGAAAAATGATGTTTACAGATTTGGGATTGTTTTGTTGGAGATTCTCAGTGGAAGGAAAGCTTATGATAGAGATTATACACCTGCGAGCATCGTTGATTGGGCAGTTCCCTTAATTAAACAGGGTAAGGCAGCTGCCATTATCGATTGTTACGTTGCGCTTCCGAGAAATGTCGAGCCTTTGCTTAAATTGGCTGATATAGCTGAGTTGGCTGTCAGAGAAGATCCTAGTGAACGTCCTACTATGTCAGATATAGTAATTTTGTTGCAGCAAATTGTGAAAGATGGATTGCTCTTATGATCTTCGCCCCCTATTATTCTTTTCTATTTTTTCTTAAAACCAAATGAACAGATTAGCAAAATGCATAGGTAGTTTGGAAACTGTAAATCAGCTTCTTGTACATTAGAATGAGATGCAATGTTTTACTAAATTTCCATAAAGTGAAGAAGATTCGATTCTTTTTTTATGAAAATAAGAGTGCTTCATGATGAGCTTAGCTTTCTGGAGGGAAATGGAAATATTTGAGCCTTTGGGGAGACCAAAAACCTTATATATGGTATTGGGTTGGCTCTCATTGATTGTATAATACTGCATTCAGCATTATAATAGACTTATAAAAGGGTAATTCATATCAACTTGCCTATTCTGCAATTATGTTGGAACCATTAGAATCACTTGTGTGATGTCCGTAAAGCAAGCTTTCAGCTTTAAATGTTTATAGTTTTGAAGTAGAAGCCCAAAGCCTTTATGTTCAACTCTTGGTTAGTGTTTTCCATATCCCATATCAGATTTACTCAAACATAGGTTACAGGAGAAAAGATTTTGATGGTTCTATCCTACAGACTACAATTTATGCTAGGAATTACAAAATTACATTGTTTTTAAGGGACCAACCAACAAGGATTTTAGTATAGATTTTGTTTTCCTCCCATGTCTTTGGTTCCTTTATAACGCAGGCCTCTCATCATTGCATGAAATGGTGTCTTTGAAAACCTTATAAGCGTATGCACGTTATGCAGTTATTTTTTCTCTGGTTCACTACTTGACTACGATTTATGATCCTCAAACCATTTTTCTATTTGAATTAGTATGTATCATTATTTATCCATATTTAAAAAAATATTTAATATAAGTATATAAAAATTATTTACAAATATAAAATAATTGAGAAAATAAATATAAAATACTCATCAATCATATAAAATAATTTTTATTTGTCAAGATAACTTAATATTATTAATTTTAAGTTTCATTCATTTCACGTAAAGGATATCATAATATATATTTTAAATAATCAATGCAACTACAAAATGTTCAAAAATATATGTAATATTAATAATATTTAATAAAATAAAATAAATTATAAATTTATGAAGCATTTCATATTAAAATAAATTTATTTTTGTTTCAAAAAGTAAAAATGTTATCTTTTTAAGGATTAAAATCTTATAAACTTAGTTAATTTATATATTATATGAAAACAACTTCTAAGGCCATTTTTGAAAAAAAAAAAAAAAACTTTACGAGCAAATAAGGGAGTTAACCGCCGCAGAGACGAGGGCAAGCATCTTTGCCAGAGTCATTAATCACCTTTTGCTTATAATTCCTTTACGCGTTTTCAAATGAAGAATATGTTCCTTCTGTTTTTAGGCTTTCATGAACTTTTCATCCATGGAAAAAACGTTTTTCCATTAAAGTTTTCTTACAACGGTTTTGTTTGCTTCTATAGTATGATAGGTTTAGTTTTTTCGATTTTCCAAGCGTTTGGGAGAAAGAAAGTAAAGCCGCGGTTCAATGATTTGTTGAGTGGTTATGGTGGCGGTTTTGGTGGTGTTGTCCAAATAGGATGGGGAAGTTGACGAGTAGCATATCAATCCCGGTGAGGGGAGGAGTACATCAGGCAAGGGGCAACGTCGAACAACAGAGGGATGAGTTATAGGAGAAGCTTGTCGTTAAGCGTCGTGGTGGGTCGAGTGGACTTCCAATCGCCAACGATGTTGCCATTGGCACGAGGAGGGCATATGGACTGGATGCTATCTTCTTGGAGCGAAACGATGGTAGATTGGGGGTCAACAAATAGTGGTGGATCTTGCCGGAGCGAGGTTTCTCGTAATTCATTAGTCACAGGAGATGTGTGGTATCAAGAGAGCTCTGTACATATCAATGTGAAAATGTCGGTTTGCACGAAGGACAGCTCAAACAATGATTGGATGCACATGGATATTCCCTTTAACAGGATAATAGTCAACGAGGGACCCAGTCATTAATTTCTTATAGAAGACGAACGGCGAAAAGTGTCTATGGAGGTGGTGTGGTAGATGGGTTAGCTCTTAGGGTGATGGTGGCGGAAGACAGAGGATTGGAATGGGTCTCAACGGTCATGATGCTTGGCATCAGTTTGTTTACTGTTGGATGCTTCTGCCACTGTCTGTTACTAGCAATGAATGTGGACAGCAGTGAATTTGGGAGCTTTTCAGTTTGTTGGTATTCTGATTTTTAGACGAGAAAAGCTCAATTGTGACTAGAATCTAATCTTTTCTTTTGATGTTTTCTTTTTAAGTCCTAGGCTTTGTATTTTATTTGGTTTTTTTTTTTTTTTTTTTTACAACGGTATCATATTACTTTAATAAAGATGTCCAGCTTTTGTTTCAAAAAAAGAAAAAAAATAGGGATATTTTAGATAATATAAAAATTAATATAGATATTTTAGGTAGTATTAAAAATCAATAGTGGTAATTTAGACATTAACAAAAACAAATAGGTGTATTTTAGGTAATATAAAAAGAGAGGGATAATTTAGAAATTAAAACTTAATAAGGATAAATTTAGTTATATTTTATTATGATAATATCATAAAACTGAAATTAGAATTGCAATATAAATATCTTTTACTTTCTTTTATGATAATATTGTTATAAAATAGGTAAAAATTATACCATTTCTCTTTTATCTTTCTGCATTCAATTCTTTCTTTAACTTGGATTTAAATATAAAATTTGGCTTTATAATTAATTATATATTATTTAGCAATTAATTCTTCCTTTTTTTTTCATTCAAGCTTTGCGTTGAATATAAAAATCTATTAGGTCTTTTTTTTTTTGGGGGGTTATATGTTTTAATTTTGCTCCTTTTTATATTTTGGATGATGAATTTATTTATGGTAACTAAATTATGAAATCTCCAAGATTTAATCTCATTTTAAAACCTTTTATATATTTTTTATTCACTTCATTTACTATATATTATATTGTAACATTTCATATAATAAAATTCCTCCTACCCTTTATTTCCAGCTAAATATGGATTTAAAATTCTAAAAACTTTTCATTATTTTATTATATAACAATTTTGATTTGAAAGTTTTAGTTTTTTTTTTTTTATAACAATGGTTCAAACCTAGATTAAAAAATAAAAACATAAACACTCGATCAATAGGTGATCATTTATATTCCTATTTTTAATTTTTATCATAAGAATTAATTATTTTTATTATCAATTTTGATTTGAAGATTATTGAGTCAATTTCCAACATAATAATTTATAGGATTTACATTTAAATTATTGAGTCAATTTCCGGCCTTAGTTTTCATCAATTTTCTTTTCATTTTCCTTGAAATTTTTAAATTATCATAATAAATTTTACTTTAATTTCTTATTTTCCATTTTACTTATTAAAATTCATAGTATTCCTTATTAAATTATATGTCATATATATTATAAGGTCCGAGGTCCTATTTAATTTTTTGATATGTGACTTATTTATCCTATTGACAGATAGCAACACAATCTATTTACATATATTTTTTAATTAATAGAAAATAATAATTTAAAATTATAATTTAAAAATAGCAACACAATCTATTTACATATATTTTTTAATTAATAGGAAATAATAATTTAAAATTATAATCTATTTTAAATTAATAGAAGATGATCTTAAATTAATTTTTGTTTAGGATGTGAACCATTAATTATAAATAAAATTTTAAAATAATTATTATATGTTAATATCTATGCAAATAAAATTAGAAATATATTCAAATGAAATACAATAAATTGAGAAATCAAAATCTAAAATATTTATATAATTTGTCAAACCCTTCAAATATTTCTAATAGATCCCTAAAATAAATAATTTAAATAATACAAATAAACCCTCAAGTTATTCAAGTACAAAAACAATAATTATTTTTATTATTCAAAATTTTTTAAATAAAAAAAAGGATAAATTACACCAACAGTCACCCAACTTTAGGGTAGCTGACAAAATAGTTACCTAGGTTTCGTTTCAGTCACTCAATTTTTAAAAAGTTACAAAACAGTCATTTTTTATGTTTTCCGTCACAAACGTCACAACAAAGTAACATGGCAAGTGATGGCGTTGTTGGTGTCAAAAAACCATCCAGCTGGCCGGTTACTCTCACTTGAACAGCCCTACAAACAGGAAAAGGAAAAGGAGATGGTGTTAATGGTAGTGGAGGAGGGTTGTCCGTTATGCAAATAGGAAAAGGAGACGTTAGATTCTGGAGCAACGTCGAGTAAGAAGATCGGTGGCAGGTTTAGTGCGGGAATTGAAAAATGGGCAATAAATCATCTAAAGGGCAAAGCACTAGTAACCAATTATTATAAGATCCCTTGGAATGCATTGATTTACCTGGTGTGGAGAGAAAGAAATAACAGGATTTTCTCTCAAAAGGTAATCCTATTATTTCAACACCTTTGGATACAACACAATCCCCAGCTTCCTCTTTCTTGAGAAACCCCTATCTCACCAACCACCACAACCATGTCAAATTTTACTTGTCGTTTTTGAGAAAACATGTGAACCTGTTTTAACATCATTAAATAATTTAAACAAAATATTCTAAACATGTAACAATAATAAAATAATTCTAGGAGGCCTTATTACAACTTGAATAAACAAAACCCAAATAGAATAAAACTAAAATAAAATACTTCAAAGTAAAATTTAATTTCCTTTGCATGGCCACCTCGAGTTCATCGGCTCCTCATCCGCTATTTACGTGTCACTGAAAATATTAAAGGAAAAGGTGAGTCACCAAGACTCGGTGTGTAACCCTTTTCGGTTTAGTACAACAACATACACAATTTATAATCAATAAACATGCACAAAAATATAATACCCAACCTAGCCATCCAAACGCCTTTCTCTACCCCGTGTGGTACCAAACCACTAGTGGTGCCAAACCACTGGTGACCTAAGTCACAATAATCGTAATTAAATGTGGTGCCAAACCACAGGTGGGGCCAACCCACGTGTGATACCAAATCACTGGCGTCGATCCCATAATACAATCCGTAGGGCCAACCCGCTATGGTGCTAAGCCACTAGGACAAGACGCTATGAGGTGCCAAACCTCTGGAGGTGCCAAACCTCTGGTGACCGTAGTCACAATGTGATACCAAATCACTGGTGTCCGTCGACACGAAAATCAATTCCCCTCCTCTCATATATCCCACATCAATCCATGATATACAATGATTTCATGCCAACATATAATTAAATCACATATACCAAATATGCCATGCTTCCCAAAAGCATCAAATAGTAACTCATATTGACAGAGACTTACCTGAACCATCGCTTATACCGTTACGGTATCAAATCCAAAGCTACATAAATCAGATTTAGCACACACAATATTTAACACAGTTAATCAATCATAAAGTGTGTATGTACACATCTGTCACCGACGATAATTCTAAATCCCGAAAAGTCAATCGGCCACACTAGCCTTCCTTGCCCCAAATGCTTTTGAACACTAGCCAACACACTCTAAGTGTGAATCGGTTTCACTTCCCTACAATCGGCACTTATCCAAAATTAGTAGCCTTCGGCTTTGAACACTAATTAAATACCAAAATAAAAATAAATCCTTACCACCTTGCCAAGCCGATTGAAGAAAAGAAAGAGAGAACACCCTTGCTTTGATATTCGCCAAGACTTCTCAAAGTAGGGAGAAGAGAATTCGGCTATTGTTGATTAAAATAATAAACAAGGTTAAACTTATGTGAAAAGAGGAAAAATAAGAAGTAGGAAAAGATGCTGGAATTTTTTTCAATAATAGCGAGAGAAATTTGGCAACAAAGTGGTGGATTATTCGCCAATGGTGGAAGAAAGAAAAGGAGAATAAGTAGGAGAAATCAAAGGTGGTTTTGGCTAAATAAAAGAAGAGAAAGCTGGAAATTTTGAAGGATTCCTAGGGAATTTCGGCGATAGCAAAGGGAAAAGAAAATAAATAGTTCTGGAAATTTTCTTTGCTCTATTTGTTGACAAAAACAGCTCCCCAAAGAGTCCTAATGCTACCAAATTCTCCTCTCTATGCTGATAATTAAACTATTAATTATCACCTAAGATAATAGCACTTTATCTCCTATCCTTGTTTAAACAAATTGAATGAAAATAAAATACCAAACTTACCTCTTTCAGCCAAATTTGGGAGTCCAAAGTGCAGCCATTTCTTTCACCCACGCCAGCAGCAAAAATAAAAGGAAAAAAAAACGTTTGTTGCCCCTTAGATTCGAACCAGGGACCTCAAATAGCAGCCCCCCCTTCTCAACGCCCTTGCCAACTTTCCCGAATAGACTTTCATGTTATAACTCGTTGCGACATTTTTATAAGCCATCCTTCGCTGGCTCCTTATGCTTTAGCGCTAAAACAAAAATAAATGCACACATGTGCTACCCCCAGGATTCGAACACGAGTCCAAGCGCCACAGCCCTCTCTTCCAACGCCTGTGCCATTTCTCCCAATCGACTTTCATGTCATAGAACTCTATCATTTAATTTTAAAGCCTTTTAGTTAAGCCCATCACAACATACAACGCAAAAATAAAACCCATGCGCCAAGCGTTGCTTGAACCCCTGACTGCTATGGTGCCAAACCCAAGCCTTAAGTGGCGCATGAAAGCCACTTTACTGTGGTGATTGTTATGCCATAACCGCCAAAATTTATTCTTAAGGCCTCCTTGCCCAAATTCCTTTCTAACCCAAAATTTTCAAAAATTTCCAAAGCTTCCCTTTTAGTCCTCGAGCTTTAAGAACTCCTAAAACACATCCCAACCATTCTTCAAGCCTACTAACTCGTGAATTATGCTCCAACGCATGACCCCTAATTTAAGATGTTACAGCAATGTGACATCTTCATCGTTTAGGTCGTCCAGTTTGCCACACACATTGACAAAGCAAAATCTGATAGCCTTTCATAACCAAAAATAACAGTAGTTACAAGGTAGCACCAATAGAGCCCTTTCTACACCACCACAATCTAAAGTTGCCTTTTTCGACGATGACAAATTCTTTTTGTTCCTTTTCAGTAAGTGACAGCTTCTCCATAAGGTTAAGGACTATGGGAGGGCAAAACGCTACAACTCCTTTCCAATTATAATCACCTCCATCTGCCACAAAGAACTCATTCCCTTATACCCTGTTAATCGATTATTGAACTGATTTTTAACCCTAAAATCTTTTTAATTGATTCTCAATTCAGTTTAAATCCTAAAAACCCTAAATCAATAAGAAAAAATTTCCCAAATCGATTTCCCTTTTTTCCCACAAATCCCTTAATCTTAATATGTTTCTAACCCTAAAAAATTAAACATAACACTTCAATTTTTTTCCTAAACTCGCCTCAAACCAAGCACCCATTAGTCGCTTCACCAACGTGGCATGTTAACTTGCCACATCAACTGATTAACTTGCCACGTCAGTAATTTTGTTAACACTCTAACTGTTAATCAGTGATTATTTTGTAACTTTTTTTGTAGTGACTGATTTATAACTTTTTAAAAGTTGAGTGGTTGAAATGAAATTTAAGTGATTATTTTTTTAGCTACCTAAAATTGGGCAACCGTTGGTGTAATTTAAAAAAAAAAAAAAACCATGGCAGCTTCACCAGTTCTTTCTGCTTCTCCCACTACGGCACCATTGAACCCTTCCTTCCATGGCAGCTTCACCAGTTCCTTATAGTTCAGCCGCTCTTCCATTGTTGACCACCATTTTTTATGTTTTTTCCGTCGACGGAGTCCACCACTGTTAATTGAAGTTGGGGGTTACCTCCACTGATACTTTGATAGATGGATGTTGGGATTGATGACCAGAAACGCCATCGAAATCTTTCGGTATTTTGAACATAAAAATTCCAGATTGAGTTGTTTCTCCATTTTAGACAAATCAAGATCTCATGGAATGTTGAAAGTTTGATCGAGGGGCAATATTCCCCGGCCGAATTGATTCATCGAGTGTGCCTAGTGTCTTGGTCGAAAAAACTGGAAGTGGCTCCAACCCAGTTCACAGTATCAGTCCAGGAAGGGGATAGAGTAGAGAAAACGGGTAACCGGTGTCTGAATCGGGCAGGAGATGATTGGAAGGAGGGACCGCCATTGAAGACAGCAGTAGCTCAAAGCTTCTGTGGGTTTTTTTTTTTTTTATTTTATTGTTCTGAAAAAAGGGTTCAGTGGAGATTTATATTGTATGGTTCAAGATGGAATTTTACGGAATAAATTATATTAAGATATGTCGAAAACTTTAATTTTCATATATACATTCATATCTATTATTTTCTTCAATTTAATTTAATTATTTAAAATAATTAATTTTTAAATTATAAATAAACATATTTTCTTCTTTTACAATTTTTAATCATTTTATTTTTTAAAAATTAATATTTTTATTTTCATGCAACCAATTTTTTTAAAAATTAGTTTCTAGACAATGAATTTAGTCTTTTTTTTTCATTTTAAATTGTTTTCTATTTCATACTATATTTTTTAAAAGCAAAATTATATTGCATGGAATTTCCAATAACAAGAATTGTGTAAAATTTGAAGTTTCTATGTTATTTGATTTTTTATTTTAATTACTTTTATATTTTTTTCTTTTAAATATATAAAGTTTGAGAGTAATTTGAATATAAATGGGTGTATAATAATACTTTCATATTTTTAAAATTTGATGATGTGTGAAATTCTATTGATGCTTAAAACTAAGGTTTTAGTATATCTTAATGTAAGTTATTCTCGAAATTTTATGTGTAAAAAATTTCTAAACTTCAAAATACATGTCATCATATTAGGGGTCATGTCAATAGCAATTACTATTTTAACGAAATGAACTAACAATACAAAATATGACTCGAATAATTATTTTATATATATTTTTAAATCAAATAACCCAATAAAAACATAATAATTAGGTGACAATTTATGTAATTTACACTTTATTTTATTTTATTATTAAGTTTAGATATATTTTAGTTATGAATATGATGATGTTTTATAATTATTAATTTTGATTATAATTATTCTAATGTATTTTTTGTCTTTGTAATTATGATTTTTTAACTCCCAAAAGAAATAATAAAATTACATATATTAATTTATAATATATTATATTTAACATATGATTCTATTAGAACATAGTGCAGCATATAATATAATTTAATAATAATTAAAAGATTTTATATAATTGATTAGATTTTTATAATTTTTAATTAAAATTTATTGAATATAAAGATTTAAGATAATAAAATAAATAGAATAATAATTAATAAAGTATAAATAAACCCTTTAATTTAAAATTTATTTAATAAATAAGCATTACGGGTTACTGTATCTTCCATCAAACCATTGGAGTAGGTGTATGAAAAATTTTAAATCGAAAAGTGAAGAGGGGAATCGTAAAAGCTGTATTTTTAGGTTTATTGATTTTTTTTGTTTATTCAGTTTTCATGTTTGATTTAATTGGTCTATTGGGCCGATTTTTGATTTTGACATTTTAAATCGAATAAATTAATTAAAGTTTTTAACATTATTTTTAAAAGTGTTTTAAGATCAAAAATACTTTTTGAGACATATGTATTACTAAACAAATAATTTTAGAATCACGAGTACTTTTCAACTTAAAAGTAAAAATAAATTTTTTAGTTTCTGTTTTTGGCGGAAGAACTTTTAAAATCAAATGACAATTTTAATCTTTATAAAGTATTTTATATAATATTTATATTGGGTATGTAACTACTTTCTTATTAAAATTTATTTTAAATATACAATATATTTTTTAAATTTTTAATGGTTATATTTTAATATTTAAAATATAGTTTATATATTCAATTAAATTTTATAAATAATTAATATTAATTGCTTAAAAATATTTAAAATTTATATTTTATATATTAAAATATTAACAAAAAATTATTTTTATATTCTTATTAAAATATCATAATATTAATTAATTTGAACATTATTTAAATTCATATTTATTATTTTATAATACTATGTTTAAAATAGATATTTTATTTTTAAAAGTATTTTTTAAAAAAATTATAAAAGTATCTAGCGTCATGAACCTAATAACTAATCTTCCACATTCTCTAAAGCACATTTTACCGTAATACTAAATAGTTAAATCTTAAACTAAATTTTTAAAATACTTCTAAAATCATTTTTTCACATTACTTTTTAAAAGTAATGTTAAACTAATCTTAAACCATAACCCATAAAATTAAAACCCATAACCCGTTTACATACTTAAATTAGAATTTAAATCTTAAACCCAAATACTCATCAAAATTTAATATTCTTAAAAACTCAATCCTGTTAAATTTAAGATCTAATGTCAATTAATATTTAAAACCCAAATTGAAACCTTTTATCTAGTTTATCGCATTTGATTTGTGGCACATAAACAAAACACAAAAATCCACACACTATTGAGACTTTTTTAAAGAATATAACCATAACGGACTTCAAATGACGTATTTCCTTTCACTACTTTTCTTGGAAGTCCGTTGAGTAGGAAAACCGTTGTATGTGTAGCTTCTGCCCATAATCCTTTTTGAAAGCAATTCTCATATAACAAACATCTAATCATCCCCTTTTATGGTACGATTCTTCCTCTCACTAATTCCTTTTTGTAGTGAATCCCAATCTCTTCGTAAAATAAATTGAATTGATTAAATATATATTTTTTATTATTGTCGGACCTTAAAGCTTGAATCTTACAAATATTTTAAGTTATAATTTACTCTTTAAATTTCTACAACACACCAATAACCTTGAACTTAAATTTGAGGAAGTAAATCCAACACATCTTGGTATAATCATCAATGAAAACCATGCAATACTTGCTCTCTTTGAGTGACAAAGTTTTGTGAGATCTAGCCAAGTCCTGTAGATTAATTTAAGCTTTTCAGACATCTTGGTATAATCATCATTGAAAACTATGCAATACTTACTCTCTTTGAGGGACAAAGTTTTGTGAGATCTAGCCAAGTTCATATGGATTAATTTAAGTTTTTCAATAGCTCTCTATGTTGCTTTCTTGAAAGGAAGTCTTGCTTGCCAAATTGAAAATTTTTATAATCCAGTATATCATCTTCAAGGTGAGGTAACTCTTAAACTAAATCCTTTTTTTTTTGAAAAAAATTAGATTTAGAAATTAATTTTCTTGCACAACGAAAATTTAAATCTTTTCTAAGACTCGAGGTGTTGTATTATTTATAGCAGTAAACATTTTATCAAATTCGTACATATGTTTTGGAATAGGCAGACTGTGTTGTTTCCTAGACTTTGACCAACACAACCTTCTTCGCTATTCTCGAACCTTGACTTGCTTAGAGTGCGGGCTCTAAATCATATATCGATTAACACAATAAAATCTTGATTAGTATTCCACTGGAGAAAATCAATAACTCTCTATGGGCTAGAAATCAAAAAGCAAATCGTCTCAAAGTTAGAATTTATTTGAAAATAAATCTTGCTAAAATTTGACAGTGTGTCATCGCTTAGTATTGTTAGTCTTGCCTAACTCATGATCTCTATTTAGACATAAAATCACAAGTCTTACTTGAACAAGAAAAAACAAAATAATAATATTTTAAACAGAAAACACATATCCCTACTGGGATAATAGATTGGGCAATGACACACTCTCTCTAGGAACATTGTGTGTCACCCATCCCATGTAAAACGGGTTTACTGAGTCTTTTCCTATATTGTATTCAATTATATATGTTATTTGATCTTTAAATCAACCCATATAAGTTTACCAACCCAATAACTTATTTTCTATACCCAAAATATTATTTATTTAAAATAAATTTAATTAATGTTTCCAATTAAATTATTTTCTTAATACAATTCTAATTCTATTAAAGTTATGACAACTTTGTTGTACTAGAATCCGTGAGCAAATAAATTTAACTATCGAAGTTCAATTACTTAGTTACAAATAATTAAAAAATAATTTGAAGAAATGAATAATTTAATCTCTAAATCATCTCTTGCTCATAGAGAAAAAACATATTCAGTGCGAATAGTGATGCATGTGATCTATTTCTTTAATTTGTTATGTTCATATATTCATCTTATCGATTCAAGTATAAACCGTCAAAATTGTACCCAACTAACAGATCGATTAAACATATGTCAACTTAAACAATTTGTAAGTAAATTCTCACTCTTCATCTATTATTTAGCATACAATCATTCCACTAAAAATAGGATGATTGAACTTTTCGTATTATATATATACCATCGTCCAATAACCTTATTGTATGTATTACTTTTATAGAATTAATATTATATAACATTACATCTTCTTTGATGGTAAACATCACATACACATATCGAATACTTTCATAATCATGTGCTGCATAAACGTAATATATCACGAACCGAAACATAACACATTTTCATTAACCATCTCCTGAACCGATCCGATTCATCAACACTCTACTCTAAGTAGCTGCTATTTAGTTCATTAAATTGAAGCAATTCTGACAACAGAAAAAGCAGAATCTGTAGTCCAAGGCCAAGCCAAACGCAATGGTCGACCCAACTCTTGGCACAAGTGCTAACTAAGCTCTCACTTCTGACAACTTAACACAGAGATTCACGCACTTGCAGCACCTTCCAACCCCCAAAACGACAAAATATATGAACCAGTTATTGCTCTTGTTTTCAAGTTTCAAGACAACAGTTCATGCATCCTTTTATGTTAATGTACACTGTTTTCTTCTTCAATTCACGAAAGGAGAAATGGAAAATTTTGCAGCCTTTTTGGCCAACTTGTCACACACACACACACATAAATATATATGTATAATATTATATATGACTATCAGGTGACCCTAAGGGAAACTTTCTTCAAACCCTCTAAGGAAATGGTAGGTTGCCTTCACTGACATGGCATTCATAGTAGCAGCTAGCAAATTAGCAATTGGGGGAGTTGGGTTCATCAATCATGGAACTAAGTTCCTTTGAGACTATAGTGTTTGGTCGACATCTGGTCCCACTGTATACCGACTGGGTAGGGAATGCAAGGGAAAGCTGTAGAGAAGAAGATGGGACAAAGGTTTCAAAACCAGGTGTATAGGCATGGGAATCTAAGTCATCCAAGCACTTCCAGACAAATCAGTTTCAGAATTGCGAAAGAACCTTTGCTTTATGATATTGAAAATAGAGAAAATAAAATAAAACCAAACAATAAAGTCCTCAAGAGAATTACCCACTTTCCCTACCATCTTTTCTTTTTCTTTCTCTCCAACCAAACAGCTTCACTCCTACTCTTCTTTCTCAAGTGTCATCACAAAAAACCCGGTCATTTAGAGACAAAAGTAGGCTAAGAAAGTGGCCTTTCAGGTATAAAATTATAAGCCTTGAACTTGTGTTTATAGCTATATGCCAAATTGACAACTCAAAAGCAAAGGGAAGTTATGAGCGGCAGTGTCACCTTGAACCCAACTTTATTATGACCGATTACGAGTTTATTCAAGATGTCACCCTCCTCTTTCTTTCTTTTCAATAACATATTTCCTTTTCTTCAGTATATATACAGCTCCTTGCCTCCTTTTTCTAATGCAATCTTCTTAACCTCAAACAGTTTTTGTTCATTTTCTCCAACACTTCTCAAGTATGTGTGTGTATTCATGCTTGAGAATGCTTGCCATGTGGTACTTCTTCACTGCCTTAGACACCATTGTCCAAGCATTATCATCATTATTCGGTTATAGACACTAAAAAGTAACAGGACGTTATACATTCAGTGTACCTCAACATATATATATATGTATGTATATTATGCATCCATTCATTTTCATATTCATATATCATCATGCTTGCTTATATTAATTAAATGCATATTTTGCATGCCTGGCTCCCTGTATGCCATTTGCATTGCTCATCAAGAGCCTGGTGGCCTTCGCGTATGGCGTGCGAGGAGCCATGCATGCATACTGATGTCTTAATCAGGGGAAATGAAAAAAGAGTTGGGATTTCCATAACAAGATAAGCTTAGGGATACAGGTATCTTCTGCGATCTCTTGGATTAGTTCTTTTTTATTTGTTTTTGCTTTTGAACCCGGTTTTTTTTTTCACATCTTATACTGCAGAAAAGGACTCTGATGGTTCACTCTATTTTCCTCATTTCCTAGGGAGAATTCAACTAGCAAACTGTAATATGCTTTTTTTTTATATGAAAAGAATGAAAAGTTGTATTGGGAAAATGCTATTCTTCTCTCTCTATCATTTTTCTTTGTACAATATTTTCAGGACCGTATAGGAACTGTTACAGTGTTAAGGAGAAACAGTGAGTAGTTCTCCCAAAAGAACAATAGAGGCAGCAAGTCAAGAACAAGAGCTCAGGGAGCTTGGGGTGCTTTCCATATTTGAGGCTTTAGAGTAGAGGCTCCGAAACGTTGTCTTTTGTCCCAACTTGATGTTCATCAGATCAGTAACAAGACCAGGTTGTGAAATCTGAACTCCTTCTATGTCTATCTCATTAGTCAACATTTTCAGGGCTGTTGACATTTCTGGTCGGAACCTGGCTGTTTCTTGAACGCAAAGGAGACCCACCTTGATGTATCGAACCGCATCTTCTTCAGGGTAGTTCATACCTAGTACAGGATCCACCAATTGCAGAAGCCTGTTAGCCCTGTATAGTTCCCATGCCTGCATGTTTCACACACGTTATGAAGTCAACAAGTTATTAATTTACTAAGATAATTTATTTTCCGAAAATGAATCGGGAAGTTAGATTGACAAGTTACTTTGAATAAAATCCATTACCTTTTCAACCAGGTAATGTTCACCATGTTCTAAGTCAAAATTGACGAATGTCTGGCCGCTGATAATTTCCAAAAGTAGGACCCCAAAACTGTAAACATCTGTTTTTCTTGTTAAACGTCCACTGATGGCATATTCTGGGGCAAGATAGCCTCTATCTCATTTGCCATCGTAATAAATTCCATTAGCCACGGTTACTTCAAAAGCATAAATTCAATCACACAGGAGACATATTCATTAAGTTCATTGGTAAAGAACCAGCATTTCTCACTTACAATGTGCCTGCAACATGGGTACTAATATGAGAAGCATTATCCCTCAAAATTCTTGAAAGCCCGAAATCTGAAACTTTTGGTATTAAATTTTGATCCAAAAGTATGTTGCTAGCTTTAATGTCTCTGTGCACAATGTGTGGATTAACTTCCTCGTGAAGATACGCAAGCCCTCGAGCGACCCCGAGCAAAATCACTCCCCTTGCTTCCCACCTGAGTTTGATCCTGTTTTGCTCTCCACCTATTAATCGACAAGACATGGCAACCAAAATTGTCTAAACATAAATTCTATCGTTTTCGTTCACTATCTGATCAAATTTCGAGTATTCTGCAATGTTTTTATTCATCAAATGAAATCTTTATAACACGAATTACTCAATTTAGAATACCAGAACAATGAAAACAAGCTTACCTAGTAATACCTGCGCCAAGCTATTATTTTCCATGTAATTGTAAACCAAGAGCCTTTGAGCTCCCTCAACACAGCAACCTACAAGTGTGACAAGGTTTTCATGTTTAAGATTTGTAAGTGTAGCTATTTCAGACACAAACTCCCTTTCCCCACGCATGGATTCCAGTTCAAGTGAAAGCATTTTTACAGCTACAATAGAACCATTTGTAAGCAAGCCCTGCAAGATGAACCCAAAACTTTATATGATTACTATATTAACCAAGGTTTTAGCTTTTTGAGTTCAAGTCAAAAGATGTTTAACCTTGTAGACCGAACCAAAGGCACCTTCTCCGATCTTGTTTGAAGCAGAGAATCCATGAGTGGCGACTTTGAGCTCACTATAAGAGAAGACAGTAAAATTCTGATCATTTTCTGGTTCAGGTTCTGCAATGAAAGAAAGAAAGAAAAGCAACTACTGTTGAATAGAGAAAGTAAAATCATTATTGGAAACACTAAATCCTCTTTGAACTCTTTTGAGACGAAACATAGTCAAAGGTACAAGAAAGAGAGAACACACATAAGCTTATGTTATTTACCCTCTTTGCGAATGTCGATGATAGCTGTTTCTGATGGAAAAGAAAAACATTTTGAGAAACAGGAATTGAACTTCATCTCTTTGGGTCTGCCTGGAAAGTTGAAACTTAGAAATTTCCCCCTTTTATCTCACGAATCTTTCTAATCCTGATGAGATTAGATGTTTGGTTAGAGGGAAAAAGTTTTCACCCAATTGGAGGAAGGAGAGTATGGTGGCAGTTAAAAGAGGAAGCGCAATGAGAACATAGCATGCCTAAGGATTTTGACTTTTTCTTCTAAAAAAAAAAAGGAAGACTTTTAGACTCACTCATTTCCCCAAGAAAATTTAAAAACAAAGCCTAGTTTTAGCAGCGTAATCGGATGAACAACGAAACAAATAAGTTACTATAAAACAGTATGCGTATTTCAGATGGGGAGTTTATTTTTTTACAAACTCATTATTATTGAAAAAGGGCAAAATATCCAAATATATTAAAAAATAATAAAATTTACGGAAAAATATCGGTTTTAAGAAATTTTATGAAAAAATAGTCATTTTCCCTCAAAATGCGTCCACGTCAGCGCATTTTGAGTAGATAAACTAGAAAATCGCGCACCTAGAGAGATGCTTTTTTTATCGTCAAAAGCCATTGTGTGAGGGACGCTTTGAGCTGATGTGATAAAAGCGCGTCCTCAAGAGCGCGCTTTTGCCCGGTCAAAAAAATAAATTTATAAAAATTCGCAATCCTTTTATTTCTTTCACACTTTAGTCCTTACTCATTCTTCTCTCAAATTCTTCTTTAAGTCCTTGAAACTTTCTCGAAATTTCAAAATAGTCATTTAATATTTACAAAAAGCCCTTTTAAATGTAATTTTTTTATTTTTTGTAATTTAGTTTCAATATATTTAATAAATAAGAAGTTTTTATTTTTATTTTTTATAATTTAGTTTTAATATATTTAATAAAATAAGAAGTTTTTATTTTTATTTTTTTGTAATTTAGTTTTAATATATTTAATAAAATAATAGTTGCTTATATGTTTTGTAATTTAATTTTAATATCTTTAATAAAATAAAATTTGTTTAATTTTTTAATTTTAAATTTAAAAATAAAAGTCCAACCTTTGTAATTTTATTGTAACTTAAAGGTTATTTTTTTTCCAAATTAGTCCTTCTACAAAAGTTTACCTTTTTCATCAACAAATAAATAGAATTTACATTGACACCAAGAGACAGAAAAAGTTAAGCAGACTGTCAACTATTTCGATTTGGACACGAGCGAGATGTATGGCCTGAGTTCCTACACCATCCGCACAACCTACGTTGGTTGGACGTTTCTCGAATATCCATATTTTTGCGTATTCTAGTCGAGCAAGGTTGACCTTTTGGTTTGCGCCTTAGTTGTCTATTCAACAATGACTTATCTGATGCAAGCGATCTGAACGACCACTTATGTTCATTTGGGCGGGTGGGAATACGTGTCTCCACACGTTGTACATGTTTTCTATTTTATACACTTTGTCGACATAACTCATGGGATCAAGCGGAGATTACGACAAGCCGCAAGTACATGGCGTATGGTAACGAAGTGCATCAAATATCCACGATCGCGAGTCCTATTCCTCAAGTGCACACGATCTCGCCGCCAACAATACCTTGGTTTGATCATCAAACTCCGTCACACGAAACCATAGGTTGTTGCGATCGTGACACACTGTGTGCATGGTGTTGGCCCATGCTTTCTCCCTATTAATTTCTCGCAGGACCTTCGCGCTCCATACATGGCCTCCTTACATCTGGCCTTTATAACTCGCTACTCGCTTCGAAAATAGTGCCGCTAAACGAAAATATGTCTCTTATACAATCGATGTTATCGGCAGATGACGCATACCTTTTAGAACAAAATTTATGCATTCTGCCAGGTTTGAGGTCATATGATCATATCATAGGCCGCCGTCGTATGCTTGTGTCCACTATTCGAAAGGAATATTGTACAGGTAGTTTGCGCCTTCTTCGTTATCTGATCGCAAACTCGCTAACATCTCCTGAAAACGTTCCTTATTGATCTCGTACCCTACTAATATACATTGATAGCAAATATTACATACCACTCTTCAATTGAGAATAAATTGAATATTACAAACGAAATTATATTAATAGATATTACATACCCATATCGGTCACTTATCGTCGCTGACTTTTAAATCGATATTGCCCGTAGTAGTTGGATGCAACATGCCTTAGGCAATATCGATGGTGTGTGCGATGCCACAGGCTTCCCTGGCACTCTATTGCGGCTAGTATTCTGGGGCCCCGATCCGATATAACACATATATTAGGTTGAGGGCAGACATGCCTCTTTAGCCTAGATAGGAAGAAATCCCAGTCATCAATTAACTCCCCCGGTGTTATTGCGAACGCAATCAAGAGGATTCTCCCACTGCCATCCTGTACCACAGCTGGCAATAGCCGATGCGTATATCTGCCATACATAAAGGTACCGTCAATTTGTACCAATGGTTTGCAATATATAAATGCATCTCGGCATTGGTTAAATGTCCAGAAAAGATGCTTGAACACTGCGCATCCACGGAGCAAACGATCGTTGTAGTACGCCGGTTCCATTTCAAGGTGCATTATCTTGCTGAGACATATCTCTCCAAAGACTGACACCACTGCCACACTTCATTATATGAAGCATCCCACCAACCATGCAACTTTTTCAACGCCTTCTGCTTGGCTATCCAAGCCTTCCTATAAGAGGGCGTGTACCCCAATTGGCTACGAATATTGCCAATTAAGGTCGACACTATAGTCTTGGGATCGGCCTTCACCGTCAGCATTATTAAGTCAACCAACATGTCTGAATCTATCTTCGGATGATCTTGTGTAACACACATCAGCGAACGGCACGTTAAATAATGCAACATTACGTAATATTAGTATTATTCAAAACATTGAACACATAGTGATCTTTGCATCAAGCAAGACATGTATGTGGACCTTTGTACTTTTGATCTCCCACAAGCCTGTCATTTTCTTCAACGATGCCATGATTTTCCATTAACAAGTACCGTCTTGCACTACACATTTCGCCTCGTACTTATCAAGCTTAGATTTAACCACGATGTAGTTAACCCTGTTCTTGATGCTGTATTGTTTCAATGCAGCAAGAAAAATATCCTTGTTGGAAAACTCATTACCGACTTCTAATTTGCCCGAATCCAACGATGAAGTTGTACGGTCACGTGTCCGGTGTGGTAGTTCAGGAAACTCCAATGCATCGTCTTGGGATAGATCGACATTATGCATGTGGACTGGAGGCGAGTACGCCCTGAATATCTGATATTTTTCTTCTTCGTATGAACCGCCCTCAACATCTTCAGGTACTATTGGAACAGGCTCGGTTCAGAAAATAATCCAACTTCTCCACCATCAGGACCGGGCTCTTGAGGTGAATCCACATCCGACTCATCATCCGATCCACTATAATCTACAACGAACGAGGACCTTTCGCCAGTGGATGTCGTGGGGTGTACATTATCCCTCCTTAAACATCTTTCGTAACGTTCCCAAACATATGTGGATTGCCAACCACTAGAAGTTGATGACGTTCCCCAATACGTATTTCTATCATCGGACGTCGAAGGAAGGATATGCATGTCTCATCCACCAACCGAGTGTCGTGCGGGGGTTATGTTTTCCATAATACCACCAAACACGGGTACTTCCGTATTCTGCCTCCCACTAATAGAGTGTCGGCTTAGGGTCATGTATTCCCCTCGAACAGAAGTAGATGTTGAGGTCGAAGGAAGATCACTTGGCGATGAAAATTGTACATATACCTCAAGATAGGGTGATCCACTTGCAAGATGAGTCTCCACCATTGCCTCCAAGCTCCAAGGACCTTTAATGTCGAATGATTCATATCTCATCGGATCAACCGAAGCGTAAAATCTATACTTAATAGACTGAACTTTCATTGGCGTTGTTCCGAAGATTTTGCGCCTAATTCTTTTGCGAAGTTTTGACAAATCTATGTTCCGATTAAAACCCAGTCGCGCTATGTTCTTCGATAAAAAAAATAACACCATTTTTGGAGTCACAAACCTCACCATCGTAGTAAATAACGGTATTAATACGTTCACTCATTTTCAGTTTATATTTTTCTTTTGCCTCAATTTCTGTTATGCAACCTGAGAATGAAATTTGACTAATTTATAGTCTAAGGATTGCTATAGACTACTGTAGCAAAAGAGCGTCCACGTGGGAGCTCTTTTGATTGCCCTACGACAAGTGCATCTGCTTGAAGCGTTTTGGGCCTTTGTTTGCTCGAAACGTCTTCTCAAAATTATTTTACGGAGACTACGTAGCAAAAAAGCGTCCACGTGGGAGCTCTTTTCGATACCCTAACGACGATGCATCGCTTGAAGCGTTTTGGCCTTTTGTTTGTTCGAACGTCTTCTCAAAATTATTTTGCCAAATACAACTGTCAAAAAATTCAAATAATTTTTTATAATATATTTTGCCTAAAACCCTAAATATATTTTTACTAAAGCCTAATTAACCCTAATTAAATTTCTCCTAAAAATCTTAAATCTAACGACCCTAATTAACCCTAAAAATCATAAACCCTAGCCCAGAAACCTTAAAATTTTATACCCTAATGCTAAAAAGCAGCTAAAAAGTCAAGGCGGAAAGAGCAAAAGCGGCGCCCTTGGGATGCGCTTTTGTCACATCAAACAAAGCGCGTCCTCGTTAGCGCTTTCTTGATGTGTAAAAGCGTCCCCAAGGCGCTTTCTGTTTATCTCTTCAAAACATTTGAGCGTGAACACGTTTTGAGGGGAAATGATCCTTTTTCCGTAAATTTTCTTAAAACCGGTCCTTTTCCAAAAATTTTATTATTTTTTGATATATTTGAGTATTTTACCCATTGAAAAATCTATAATTAAAGAATTACTCATTATTATTGAAATTGGATACTAATTTTTTTTTAAAAAAAAAAACCCTTAAATTTTTACAAGACCGAAACAGGAAAGAAGACCCATCCATCCATCAAGACCAACCCGCCAACATGGACTTGAAATTTAATCAAAAAGAAAAACATCCAAATCTTGTCAACATATGTTGTTTCTTTTAACTATGTCTTAAGGTTTAGCTGATGGAGTAAAAATAATACTCTTTGTTTTTTAGATTTAAATATTTTAATCCAATTTATTCATAATCATTATTTTTATTTTAAATAAAAATTGTAGTAGATATAATATTTTAACTTTGCCATAGGCTAACAATATTTTTTTTCCCCAATTAATGGAGCATAGAGTAATGAAAATAATATTCAAAAAGGATATTCCTTGGAAAGAGTAAAGAGGCCAACCCCAACAAAACATCAAGCTGCAGAACATAATAATACCTTTTCATAATGTTAATTTAGCATTAATCTATAAATCTATTCTTTATTGTAAAAATACTTTTTTCTTGTCAACATTAGCTTTTGAATTTTTAAAATGTTTCGATGATAACTAAACCTAATCCTGAATATATTAAATCGATACGAGAAATGAAATTTTAAGGTTGCTAGAAAATTTTAAAAAAATCAGCACCTGATCCTAAGGGAATAATTAAGATTAAGCAGGTAGGGTGAACCCACTTGTTTAGGTTTTTTTTTTTTTAAATCAATTAAATAATTTTTTTGTTGAATACATTGACCTAAGTATTAGAAAGTATTGGGTCTCTAACCCATTATTCGAATAGGCCCGCCAGAGGATTGAGTGCGAGATAAACCACAAAAGGACAGTAAGATGATTTTGCGAGCCCTGCTCGCAGGAACTCAGGGAAGATCGTGGTCTCGACTCGCTTAAATCTAATAAGCTCGCAGAAAGGATCGCGTGCTCCGCAAGTCACCCAAACACATGTCCAGCAGGTGTAGAGTCCGCCCAAAATGTCAGTCCCAGTAACAAAAAAGATCGCGTGCTCTGTAGACACGTGCCTAGTAGATATGGAGTTCGCAAAGAATGTTAGTACTAAAGGCAGCGAAGTCAAGAAAGAATAGTCCCTATCATGAGTTGTAATAATATCTGTAACAATATATATAAATACCCAAACACTCCTATTAATAAGATACGAAAAAACATGATTCAACAAAAGAGATTAAGATAAAAAAGATTTTCTTTTTTTTTTTTAGTTAAATTATTCAAAAAAGTCGAAACCTATTTAACTTTTTGATAGGGGTGAGTAAAACTCGATTCGACTCCAAAAAATCAAAAAAAATTTCGAATTTCGAGTTAAACGAATCGAATTATTCGAGTTATTCGAGTCAACTCGATTTTTTTTTTCGAATTTCGAGTTCGAATCGAGTTGAGTTTTCGAATTTAAATAACTCGAATAATTCAAATAATTCGAATATTAAAATAAAATATTTTATATTTTTAACTCAAACTCCCAAAATAGATTAAGGTAAAAAAGATTTTTTTTAGTTAAATTATTCAGAAAAAGTCAAAATCTATTTAACTTTTTGAACCCGTGTCTGCTTATTAAAATTAATAAATTAAGTTATGTTAGTAAAATAATTCACCCAAATCTAAAGTCTTCCAAAAGGACCCAAACAAATCAAATCAAATAAAGAATGTTACGTATCATTATCGGCTAAAATTTCAATACCAAAAGTAAGCCTTTTCAAATTGGATTCCCTATCTTTTTCATAATTTGAGAGTAAACTAAGCAGTTCATTATTGGGAGAAAATGTAGAAATTGATTTTCTTATGAATTGAGTGAGATATTTGGTGTTCAGTCCTTACCTATTTCTTATCCTTGTAAAATAGTCCCTCCACTTATGAACCCCGAAACTACGGTCCTCTTGACCCCCTGGTCGTTAGTCTTTAAACTGACCGGTTCAAGCGCTATTAATTTGGGTGAAATGGTATGCAAAGCTCGCCATTTGCTCTCGGAATTGCTTAGTAAATAAAATATTTGATTCTGGACTTCTTCTTCATAGGTTTTCTTCCAATGAATCGTTTCAGATCCTCAAATACTTTTAGTGAGCAATATTATTAGAAACTAAAATCCCAAAATTTGAATTCAAGTATTTTACTTATTCAAAAAAAAAAAAAAAAAGAAAAAGATTGTGGTTGAATCCAAACTTGGCTCAAAATACGATATTCAAATAGTTGAGTTCAAAGTCTTCTTTTTTTTTTAATGAATAAATACATTTCAATTTCTAATTTTAGGTATAGAGCGAAGGCATTTAGATGTGAATTGGGTACAAATATATTTTATATGAAGCAAAAGAATATTATATAAGTTGAATCCAATTCAACCTTTATATAACTATCATTTAATATACTAATTTGTATTTCCATATGATGCAGTATATATTAATTTTGTAATATTTTTTATAATATTAACTTTCCTTTAAAATCATTAATGTTCTTTTAATGAGTTAAAAAGCAACAAATTACAAGACAAAAATTTATTGTAGTTTGAAATTTAATCAATTGGATCGAAACTAAAATTAGTGAAGTTTTTATTATCAATTGATTGTATAAAAAAATTTAAACATTAATTATTTGATTTTGATAATACATAAGTATTAAATATTATAGATAGTTAGAATTTTGTCACTAAAATTAGCAAATGATAAGTGCTACACTACCTACGATGGATCTCACGGCGGGTTCTAATAGTGGTGTTGGTAGGCCTATGAAAAAAGTACGCACTAGGCTGGAGTTACATATAGACTAAGATGATCTGATGGTGGACAGAAATGGGCAAAAAGTTCAAGGTCTGGATGTTTCCAAAGCATTATACAGGTCAACCCTGTTAGTGCGTCATCGGAGAAGGAACAGAATGTATTCATGGAAGAAGATTTTGCCCTAACTAGAGGGGATGTGTTAACTGAAATGGTTAAAGGTGTCCCATCAATTACGTTTTCAGATAGGGTGCAAAAGTATATTGAACGTCAAATGGCTAGAACTATTATCGTTAAATTGCTGGGGGAAAGATTGGATTTAATGTCATTTTGAACAAGATTACCTTATTGTGGAATCCAAAATGCCCAATTCAACTCATGGATCTTGAAAACGACTTCTTCTTAGTTAGATTTCAGGACTAGAACGCCTACAATAAGGCCTTAATTGGGGCGCTATGGGTAATTTTTGGAAGATATTTGATTGTTTGGCCATGGTCACTGGATTTCTCAACATCGCAAAGTGGAATTGAATCGCAAGTCGTTTGGATACGACTTCCGGGATTACCTAAGGGGTATTACTCGGATTGTCTTCTCAGGGTGATTGGTAAAACAGTTAGACAGTTGGTTAAGTTGAATGTGCACACGGATTGTGCTCGCATGGGAAGATTCATTCGACTAGTGGTCAGGGTCGATTTGAGGAAGCCACTGGTGTCCAAGGTTAGAATCAATAGCCACCTTCAACGAGTTGAATATGAAGCTTTGCCTAACATTTACTTCAAGTGTGGACTTTATGAGCATGGAGCAAACTTGTGCTTAGGAGTTATGCTAGTTCGGTGATGGAAAAGTCAGGGCTTGAATGGAGGGTGGAGAAAAAGCCCTTTGGCCCTTGGATGGTGGTGGAACAACGGAAAGGGAGAAGCCAAGTCACAGGGAAGAAGAAGAATGATAGTTCCGACGGTGTTTTCGTGGTTTGCGACACTTAAAGATCTTAGGGGAGAAAATATTGGTGATGTTGATGGGAAGATTGAAGATGAAATGGAGGATAGAAATTAGAGACAGATTAATTGTGTAGGTGACAATGGTGTTTTAGGGCTCCAAGTGACTAAGAGCAAATCTATGGATACCAATGCTAAGAAGCAGGCTAAAGGAAAAGGGGTAATGAGCTTCAAGATATACGGCTTCTATTAGACTAACGGTCGAAAGCGGATGTATCTATTTATTTAAATTTGAACTATATAATATTAACGTAGTCGGTTTCGTATTTAGTAGTATAAATAAAACTAATGTTTTTATCACGTTAATATAGTTTGAATGGACACCATACGAGAATCCGACAATTTGAGAAGTTATCCCCAAGGAATTCTTTGTGAATCTTAACATCTGGCACGTGAATGTCCCATTGGTAGTGTATGCTACCATTGAGATGCACAAGACTGATAGAGTGCTGCGGTAGTTCAGATTCGACAATTGATTCCCGTGGCACCTCAAGACCTTGATGATCTGCATCCTATCGACTTGCGACGGTCGAATGAGAATTTTTCGGTATTCCACTCCCAACATATCAACATGTGGAATAAGTGATATGATTTCTTGTAACACCCCCTACCCATATTCGTTATCGGAATAGGGTATGAGGCATTACAGGAGTTTACGATTTTTTTTTTACTCAATATAACCCCTTTATAATTATCTAGCCTTCCCTGTAATTTTTTTTTTTTAACCGAGACCAATTCACATCAACCAATCTAATTCAACATATTTTCAAAATAAATCCATGCATATTTATAAGATAACCTTATTACATACTAAAACTAAAATTTGTTAGCCATACCAATGGTTGATCTTACATTCATTTCATATTAACATCTACTTTATTAGCTTATACATGCCATTGATTTCCAAAATAAAGTTTCTTTATATACCAAAATCTTGGGGTTGATAGTGTGATGTGTCTCCTACCGAATCCGACCTCCGAGCTCCTAACACTACAAAACAGGAAAAAAGGAAACAAGGTAAGCACTTTGTGCTTAGTAAGCTCATGTAACAAGAATTATACTTACCTAATATTTTCAATACAAAGCAATAAACATTCATATATCCATTCAATGCACTATTGCCCTAACATATACAAACTCAACATTCAAGTTAGTTCAATAATTTCCATGTATCAATAATATATATACTATGATTGATGAGCTCATCAATATCATGATTTTCCATTTCCTTGTTATTTTTCCATATTTATCCCGTTGAATTACTCGAAATTTCGATGGATTTTCAGAAGTACACTTTTAGTGTACAATCCAGGTCCGTCAATTCATGTTCATGTGCACACATTTCCATTTCAGAGAGCACACTCCCGCGAACCTCATCTTTACAGCGGGATTACCAGTCCAGGCTAAATCCCCTGTAATATAAACTCATAGAGTATTGTCGGGATTACGGTCAGGCTAAATCGCAACGACAATTACCCTAATGAGCTTGGATCGAATTACCAGCCGAGCTAAATTCGACCTAATTCGGATTACCCGTCAGGCTAAATCCATTTCCACATATTCTTTGGGAGGCTATATCAGGATAGGATCACCCGTCCAGGCTAGATCTTTTTACCGTCAATTCCTTTTAGAGATCCATCGAATTTTCCTTTCATTCAACCGGGATTTCTTCCACTTTTTATCAAATATATCAATGTTTCATCAACTTTCATGCAATGAACATTGAAATCATATTTACATCAATAATATATATTTCAAGCATTTAAGAATATAATACAAGTTACATGAACTTACCTCGATACTTGTTCGTACACAAAAATCTACTAATCCGGGACTTTTTCCTTTCCTCTATCTAGCTTCGGATTTGTGTTTTCCGGATCTAAATAAATAAATTCAATCATCAATTCAACACATTTCATGTTCACATGTAGCATTCACTATAATTCTATTATTGTTTATAATTCATTCAAAGCTGTCTACTTGAGTCACAGTCACTAAATTATTTATTTCTCGAGCTACAGAACTCCAATTGAAGAACTGTTAATTTTCTCTGAAACTAGACTCACATGTCTTCGCATCATAAAATTTCCAGAATTTTTGGTTTAGCCAATTAGTACAGTTTATTCATTAAAAGTTCCCTTGTTTTACTATTTGACAGTTCAGACCAGTTTTCACTACGGATCAATTTTCTCCTTGTAAAGAATTCAAATGATGTTTTAGTTTGTTTCTTATAAAAATAGACTCATTAAGGAGTCTAACCATATAAATTTAAGGCCTTAATTATTTTTATTAAATTTTTTATGATTTTTCAAATTCAGGACAGGGGATCTCGAAATCACTCTAAAGCAGTCTTACAAAAATATAAATATCTCAAAATACAGAATTACTTTTCTTTCTCTGTTTCTTTCATATGAAAATAGACTCAATAAGCTTTAATTTCATATCTCACTAAACTTCTAATTCCACTTCTACGATTTTTAGTTATTTTTCAAAGTTACTCTACTGTTGTTGTCCTAAAACTGTTTTCTTATAGCTTACTTCTCAATTAAATCCATCTTTCAATTCTAACTTGAAATTCATTCAATTAAGTCCTTAATTCATGTTTTTGTTTCATTGAGATCTCACAAACTTTCAATATGACAACTTAGCTTCATCAAAACCTTGTTCCAAGGCTTCTAAAACATCAAAATTAAGTAAAAAGGACTAAATTGACTTACCTATCAACTTCCAAGCTTCAAACTTTTAATTTTCCCTTTCTTCTTTCTTTTCTTTCCTTCCTTCTTTCCTTCTCTGTTTCGTTTGCCTATTCTGTTTCTATTTCTCTTCTTTTTTTTCTTATATTTCTTTTTACCTATTTATATAATAATATAATATAATATAATATATTAAATAATAATATTCTTAATTTATTAAGTAATCATATATATATTAATTATAAAAATCTTTGATATTTTTATGTGTATGCAACCTCAATTATAAAGAATGGCAAAATTTCCTTTTAGTCCTTTAGCTTTTCTTTAATCTATAATTAAACTTTTACTTCTATTTCAATTTAGTCCTTTTCATTTAATTATCTACCCAAACATTAAAATTTTCTAACGAAATTTCAATACCACATTACTAACATTTTATAAATATTTATAAAAATATTTCCTATCATATAAATATTTATGCACATGTATTGAAATAAATTTCTCTTTAAATCGGATTTATGGTTACGAAACCATTGTTCCGATAATCTTGAATTTAGGCCATTACATTTCTTACCTACTTGCGAACCTATTATCATCCTGGAGTTAGCATGCGATCCAGAGTACATGCCATGATTTAGGATCCATTGCAAGCCATATTTGTACGGAAAAGAGGTGATGCGTCGGCATCCCTATACGAATAGGTCACGACGGCCCCCTTTAAATCCAAAGGCTGACAAAGGGGTCCATCATCAGTGCCCACGCAAGAACCGGCACTAACGGCCACAGAACCAATACCCACACCACCCACCGGTCAGTAAGTACCGTCTTATTCTGGTGCGTATTCTAACCCTATCATCTTCACACAAGCACCTTATATTACACCACATTTTTCTACTTCTAGTCCTATGCCAGGTTGGAGTGTAATACATTCGTCCTTGATGTATTACACGCCTATGCCATTGGCACCTCCGACGATGCCGACGATGATGTATAGGTCGTCTATATTTCAGGCATTGACGGAGAATCCACTCGTTGTCCCATTGGTGTATGGGACTCAATATAGTTATGCTCATTTGCCATTTGTGACGCAAACACCTCCGGGATATTTGTTCTACCAAGCGGGGTCAGCTTCCCAACCACCTATTCCGAGATCGGAGGATGAATGATGGCAATCGATACTGCAAGGATCGCAATCGACCGAAGGCGAAGAAGAGGAGCTATTGAGACCACAACCTTGCCCAAAGGTTGAACCAATAAGGAATCTAGTGTGCAATTGTCGACCACCCCGATGTGGCATAGATTCTGATCGACATTTGGGCTGATTAATTTTATCATTGTATCGAACATTTATATTTTTCGATGATTTTTGTTATTATGTTTTTAAAAGAATATTGTTATCATTTAACAAAATTAAAGTTGATATTTGTTATCATTTTACAAAATTGAAGTTGTAATTTGTTACCATTTCACAAAATGAAACTTGATATTTACTATCATTTCACATAACTGCTTGTTTACATATTACAATAGAATTGATATTTATTTTCTAGCTTGCATCTTCCTCGATTGGTTTTACTTGTCCTAAATATTCATGTCGCGTATTCGAGTCAATGTCAATATACCTTTTGGTTTGCGATGCAATGACCTATTGAGTAACAACTTAAATGGAGCGTTTGATACAGGTGGCCACATACGATTGGTGTAAATACGAATATTTTAACTATCGAATTCAATAATTACTATTATTATGTTAAACGTTTAATCGATTTAAATTTTAAAACCCTAAACCTTAACTTTAAAACCCTAACCATAAATTCTAACAAAATAAAAATCATAACAACCCTAATATAACACGCGGGAAACGCTTCATGATAATAGCATCAATTACATTGGTAGCTAGCATCAATTAAGCTTGAAAGCTTGCTACCCTCACACGGCTAAATGATTATTGAGGTGAAAATTCATGAGTCGCGCCACTCGTCCGAAAAATGAGAGGGTTTTAATAAAAGTACGAGGATCAAAAAATGAGCTTAAGTAAAATTTAAGGTCCATTTACTATACAAGCTAGGCCTTGGGCAAGATTTTTTGCCTGAGTCCGGCCTGATCTAAAAATATTATGTTATAAAAGAATACTTATATTAATTATATGTTAAATAATAATTATATATTTATAATAAATCACAAACTCAATAACAATTAAACTTATTACCCAAAATTTAAAAAATATCTTATAATGAAAGACAAAAATATATGAACAATAGATTGATTGAGTTAATGAATATATGAATAAAAATATATTGAAATTAGATTGAAAATGTTTCACATAAATAAAATAAAACGGAAGAGTAGCAGGGCAGGGGGAGCCCGTGAAGCAGCAGAAAGATTGTGAAATCGTGGTCTTAAATATATTTTTCTCTTTTTTTTGTCCACAAAAAATAATCGTAAAACCTAAGAAATTAAAAAAAAGAAAGCAGAAAAATAAAATCACGATTCTTGATTCGCAGAGTTTTTTATTGGGAAATATACGAATTTAAATGTAATGCACAAAAAAAAAAAAGTATTTTAGTTTTGTAAAATTAAAAAAATGAAATAAATGAACTTGGTTTCATTGTAAATTAAAATTTCAACTTTCACGTTTCATATATATTCTTAAAACTCGGTTTTTATTATATATAATTTCTTCTCATCATAATTTATTTTATATGTTAGAAAATTCAATGCTGGAAAAGAGTAGAAGTATTGAATCATGGAAATTTAATTTTATCTTTTAAATAATTTATTTTACTTTTTATTATATCTCCATCACTAATCAATCAAATAACCACTCGATTGAATACTTATATTATTTTGAAACTTTAAATACTACGATTTTCATTTTAACTAAAATTTCCTTTGTTTTTAATTTAGTTTTCTATAAATATACTACTTTATTTTTTTAAGTATTAATTGTCCTAAAATTTTATTTTATACTTCCTACAAGTTTATTTAAAAAACATGATTTTAGATTATTATTGCATAATAATTATGGATTGTGTGTGGAGCTGATCATGGGTCGAGTCAGGTCAGTGCAAAAAGTTAGGCCCTTTTCTTAGGCTCGAGTCTGACCTGAAAATTGAGCTTAAATTTTTTCCTCAAGTTCGGTTCGAATAAAAATTGCTAAACTCAAGCCCAACTTAACCTGCTTGTATGAATTTTTTTAGATTATTTTTATATAAAAATAAATTTTAAAAATATAATACATCAAATTGACTAAAATATTTATTTCCCAATAAATTGAAAATACATATAAAAAAATCTTTATACTTAAATAATACTAACATAGTTACAACTTAACAAGCAAATGCCTTTAAAATAGTAACAAAATTAATAATAAAACAAGAATTATACAATATCCAAACAATAACAACAAAATAATAACAAAATGGTAGCAAAATAACAACATAACAGCAATACGCAATAGCAAACAACATTTTTTTTCAAATTGGAGCGGGCTCGAGCCAAAAAAGTCTTGCCCAAGACTCGACCTGTTTTCTAAATAAGTCTTATTTTTTTGTCCAAACTCATTTTTTGGGCCTATATTTTTGTCTAAACCCTTTCATTTTTCAAACAAGCCTTCGAGTCTAAACAGGTGGCCCGACCCATGATTAAGTCTAATTATGTGGATTTTTTCTAGATTAGTTTGGTTTTTTTTTTTTGTTCATTGTGCATTATTTTGGTTGATTTTGTATTATAAATGGCGGGCATATATTTATATTTGTACTTAAGTTATATTTGTATTGTATTAGTAAAATAAAAATAAAAAAATTGAAATCTTATCACACGCGTATACATGTGAAAACCACAGATTTGAAACACATTGTTCACGTTAAAATAAAAATGTATGAAAACATTAAAATAAAGCTTTAGTTTTGTAGTAAATTTAAAATTTTACTAATCCAATTGGCGTAAGCTCAAATATAGAGCTATCCATGGACCAAATCGAGTCAGGCCGAGGCCCGATTCCAAAAAATTTCCATGCTCATACTCGTTTTCAAGCTACCTCAGCCAGCTTAAAAAGCACATTTTATTGTTTAAAAAAATAAAAAATATTAAAAAATATTTTTAATTGATATTTTTATAATTAAAATTAAAATTTAAAAATATTTTTATTATTTAAATTGAATTCCAGCTAGACTAAGTTGAGATACAAAATTTTTGTTCAAACTGAATCCAAGTCAGGCTAGACTTTTGGACAGCCTACTCAAATCTCATCACAAGCATATTTTTATTGATTATTATAAAAATGAAAAAATGTTTAATAAATAATATAATTTATCTTAATTAAGGAAAAATATTAGAATTGGTGAGTGAATTAAGGGTTTCGAAAATTGAATAAAACCTATAGATATAGTAAATTGTAGTGAACCAAACATTCATGCCCTCAGTCTGCTGCTAAGTGCTTCTGCATGAGATTCGGAAATACAATCTGAAATGGACCAAAATTAGATACTTCTTTTGACCAAACTAGCAACTAGTGTAATTAAAAAGAAAAAGAAAGATAAAAGTTGAGATTAGCACACAATCTCTCAATATCTCCCATTAATGGTGGGTTTGGGTGGAAGGTTTACGCAATCCATTATAGCAATCCAAAGATTCTCTTTTCCTCCAACTTCACTTTCCCTTTGCTTCCGTTTCCTTTCTCTGTCTTCTACTCATTAATCAAATATCCGTTTCGTTCCTTCCTCTCCCAAACAACTTCATTTTCTCTCTTCTTTTGTGGAAAACCCAAAATTATTGACATGAATTTGGATCTATCTTTGTTATAAAAATCTTTCCTTTATACATATTTATAACAACTTCCAATTTATTTCCCTTTATATTCCTTCTGCGAAATACCATGGGAAACATCGGAAGTAGCGGTTCACATGGCTGGCGTAGGAACGGCAGTCGGCGAAACCTCCTCCGCCGCCGCCTCCTCAACCGCCTACTCCATCTCAACCTCAACCTGAAATCACTGCCAGTCGCTACGTCTTTGCCGCCGCCACGCCTTACCCTCCCCAGTACCCCAACACGAACCCACCCCAATACTATCAATATCCAGGCTACTACCAGCCTCAGCCGCTGGTTCCCTTGCCTCTTCCGGCGCCTTACGATCATCACCATCGAGGCGGTCCTCACATGGAACCCGCCAATTGGGGTAGGTATCCTTATGTACCGATGATGCCGCCGCCTCCAGTGCCGTATATTGAGCATCAAAAGGCGGTTACTATAAGGAATGACGTTAATTTGAAGAAGGAAACTTTGAAATTGGTACCTGATGAGGAGAATGCTGGGAAGTTTTTGGTTTCTTTTACTTTTGATGCTACTGTTGCTGGAAGGTAAAAAACTCATAACTTTTCCGCATGAAATTTTCAATTTTCGTTGTCAATGAGAAGCAGCAGTTGCAGCTTGATTGGAACTTTACTCTGTGCTTAGAATTGATGTGATTATTATCTAAGAGCTGTCTTTATTAGAGCTGGAGATGTATATTATGTCAAATTAGAACGATAAGTATATTACAGTTGGAGAGAGAAGCACTTTTAGATGGATTAAGCTTGCCAAGGGATTTCTAAAATATGGACGTTTTTGTGTGGAATTGAATGAATGATTATCGGGACAGCTTTTGTTAACTTATATCAATGTTGTAGTTTGTCTGTTGCGATTCGAGGTCTTAAGGCTTCCTTGCTTGAATGGGGTTTGACAATGATTAAAGAACCTGGTTGTCTGTAAGTTTATTTACAATTGTGAATCTACTTTAAAATATATACCAAGATGACAGGAAAAAGGATGAAAACTGCTGAAATGGTATTTCAGAATCCTGTGCGTGTCAAAGTTCAAGCTGTGTGTTTTTGTTGTTTTACTTGACAGAGAAAATGTTAATAGCTTTAATGTAATCAAGACTGAAATGATGGTGATTTCTGTGTCCTGGTGGTAATCGATTATGGGAACTGCTTAACTAGAGTAAAATGATGGGAAAGTAAGCTCTATGCTTTGCTTGAAAGAAGTTTTGCAATAGATTACCGAAAAGAATCATGAATAGTTTGTTGATCAGCCCAACTTAGGTGACAAGCATTTATCTGGCACAATTTCTTTCTGAAAATGTACAAGTACATTTCATTTCGTCCTTTGGTCATTCAATCATATCATATTATGGGTGGTTTTGTACTTTGAATTGTTCTAATGGATATAGCATTTATGGTATTTTTGTTTCTCCAGCATCCATGTAGCCATTACCAACAAAGTCGTTTCCTTTTCTTCTTCTTACTAGCATTTATGCATTGAGGTTATTTCTTATGCAGCATCTTATTTTCTTCTGTGTTGCTTCTCTCTACTGAAGATTGCCATTTTTGTGTGTCTCTGCTATAGTTATTAACAAGATGTAGTGTTTGCTTTTGCTCTGTGAACAGAATGACTGTTATTTTCTTCGCAAAAGAAGGTGAGGACTGCAATCTAACACCAATGAAGGAAAGTATTCTACCCCCAGTAACTGTGCCTTTCGAACAAGGTCTAGGACAGAAGTTCAGACAACCCTCTGGAACAGGGATTGATTTCTCTATGTTTGAGGAGTCGGAATTACTGAAAGTGGATGATGCCAGTATCTATCATCTGGCTGTGAAAGCAGAGGCATTGCCTGTCAACCAGAGTGGACCTGATGGAAATCAAGTGGCGGGAGCCATGAATTCTCAGATAACTCAGGCAGTGTTTGAGAAGGAGAAGGGTGAATACCACGCTAGAGTAGTGAAACAGATTCTATGGGTGAATGGTATGAGGTATGAGCTGCAAGAGATATATGGAATTGGAAATTCAGTTGATAACGGGGTCGATGCAAATGATCCTGGAAAAGAATGCGTCATTTGCCTTTCGGAACCTCGGGACACAACCGTTCTTCCCTGTAGGCACATGGTAACCAAGCCACTTTTTTTCTCTGCATTTCTTTTTTGGTGTTCTACAATATTGGTCAATTAGATGAGAAATCAGGGGCAAAATTTGACTGTTTCCCTAAACCAATAAATAACAGACCTAATAAGGAAATTATATCACAGTGGTGGGTCTCAAATAAATGGTGGATTCCACCAATTTTCAATCTAAAAGTCTATTCACAAAGAAGACAGACAAATGCAGTAAAGAAGATACTATATGCATATGACTGGTTGCTGATTCAATTGTTTTGTTATTTTATCATAATGCAGTGCATGTGCAGCTCTTGTGCAAAGGTTTTGAGATGCCAGACTAATCGCTGCCCAATATGTAGGCAACCTGTTGAGAGGCTTTTGGAGATAAAGGTCAACAATGGCCCTGATGAATGAGATGACTATGTTTCTTCAAATATCTTCCTGTATAGTACCTTGTTGCCTTTCTTTTGACTTTTACCCCCATCTTTTTCACTTTTTCATTGCCTCTCTCTCACTATATGTTTGGCCTTTCTAATAATCAAACAGGAAGTTATAACAATTATGCTGCTACATAGAATGAAAGAATTGATGGAATTTTCACACAATATCTATTAGCCAACTAGGTTCTTTTCTCATCTGTGAAATTTTCTTTATGATCTATTACATCTTTTTATGTTAAAGAAGAAACAGTAAAAATCATATGGTTGAATCCCATCTGATAAACATGATTTGCCCAAATTTGAAGAAAAACTGTGTAAGCCCAGTCACCTAACTCGTGGAGATATACACATGTTCAACATTTGTCTTTCAATGATCCAACAAAAAATCATAATCTTAACGGCGATGAGGCATCGCCAATAATAAATAACAACTCAAATTCGCCTCTAAGAAATACAAATCTTAAAGGAGCAACTTCATGTTATTCGTGTCAGTGTCATCATATATTCTAGGAATAGCCGTTTGTACTTTTATAATGGAGGGTCTTTCGTCCTCCACAACTCTTTTGTGCTGTCAAATGGATTCATCTCACTGGAATTCAATTCAGTTCACACGGTTGTAGTTCAAGGCAACCAACGGGTTAAAGAGGTGAGCGGCCAAACTTGCAAATCAAAATGACAGAAAAAATGAAACCACCACCTTTGTTTTCTCTCGAATCTTGATGATGGTCTGATCATTGCTTGTAGCTAGAACCACCAATCTTGCTGGGAAGTAATAGCTTATCCTTGGCGCTGCTACTTAATGTTTCGGTGTTGCTTGATTGACTTTCTGCAATACCTGGTCTCATCCAGATTTTTATGTGCCCCTCTTGACAAACCGTAAGTACAGATTCCTGGGTAAAAATCAAACCCGAGAGGGGTTCAGTGTGTACGCGATGAGCAACCACTGGCGAAATTTTTGGAACATCTCGAATGCTTGAGGCAGGTTGCAGGGTACCCAATGGGGATACATTGTCCCAATGGGAAGACTGGCTCCCGGTGCTGTAAGTAGGAGACCCTCCGGGAGGGCATCGACGTAATGGCACCACAATTTCATCCATTTCCAAGTCCCACAATAGCAATTGTGTGTCCTACAGAGATAAAGGCAGAAATGAGATACATATATAGCAGGTGCTACAAGGAAGCATATTCTCAGAGCTTGATGTTCAGTGCTAATATATTAATGCTCAAGCACTATAGTCGGATGCCCCTCTTCAACAGGAAAGAAGGAACTATTTTTTTATGGTCAAACATATTGTGGTATGCATCTGTGGGTTGTTTGGTTGGGCTGGTGTCCATTATTGAGCAGGGGGTTACTTTTCCCACATGTTAAAGGATCAGACAGGAAAAAGAATCACAATAACCAACTTTTATAACCATGTTCCTTAACCATAAAATGTTTTTGTAGGACGGTAAGACATTTCATAAATCTGTTCATCCCAGAATTTTCTCCAAGTACTCCCTTCTTCTCTGCCAATAATTTTTTGGCTTTGACCATCATTGTTCAGTTTAAGCCACTAGTATACCCATATTAGCTGTAGACGGCACTATTAAACAAGAACCTAATCCAAAAAGCCTACAACGGATAGTAATCTATGCAGACGTAATGTTACATAAAGGAGGCAACCCCTACCACTATAAATGTTGCTTCGTAACTTTAACATAAACGTGAACCATCTATAACTTGCAAAAGCAAAGACAACTGCACAACTCAAGAGATGATCCCACATAAACACAATCAAGAAACAATCAAAATACATGAGCAGGAAAGAACCATAGGAAAACATGGCATAAAGATAACAGGGCAGTCATTAGTTTGACCAGATTATATACCTGCCCAACAGAACCGAATCGGTACATCACGGTCTCCGCTGTGCCATCTGAATTAGGTGATGACCAATATGAATCAAACGCCACTCCACTGACCTGTCAGTGCCAGTTCATAAGAAATGAGTCTAGAGACATCATCCAAAATAAATAAAACAGAAGCCTTCATTAGAAGACAAAAATCTCACCCACGAGTTGTGCCCCTCACCCCATGCCACAACCTTCCGATCTTCCATACTCCAAACTTGAACCAAATCATCTTCGCCCCCAGTCAGAATATATTTCCCATCCATACTGTTCAGTGGACATTGTGTCAATAACAAATTTTATTTTATGTATAAAACAGATAACATTGACAAAAGGAGAACACAGTATACTCTAGAGAAACAGCCACAAGTTTAAAAAGTTTAACAGCAAAAACAGAGCACCTCCAAGCACAACACAGTACAGCACCATAATAACCTTTGCCACCACATACAAGCTGTTCTTTTGGATAATCAAACACTCGCAGATAGCCTGCACCCGGCATATGAAAAGAGAAAAAGAGAACTTAAACTTCAAACAAACTAGAAAAGAAATGACCATAAAATGTAAATTATATGAATTTGAAGTAAAATACCATCTCTTCCAACAGCGGCCAAGTAGGCCCCATCAAAGGAGAAAGCAATGCTATTAATTGACCCTTGACAAACATGCCACCTTGCAATTGGATTACTCTGCAAGTAAAAATGGCACATCAACAAAGTGAAAGACACAGAATACATGGAAAGCTTGGATTAAAAAGTATCCGGCTTCCTCAATGATGTCAAACAACAGTCAGACTAATCCCAAGTTATGGTGCTAAGGTAGGTCCACTATCTTGCCACGTACCAAGTCTATCATAGCATTAACTGTAACAAAATAAAAAATAAAAACATACACCAGCAGTCAAGCACAAGACTAAATTCTTTCTTCCTTCTTTCATTCCTGTACAATGTAGCCAGCTAATCTGTTGAGTAAAGGTTTGCAGCATGCATGATTAACATGGGCTTCTCTATGACTACTTGCGGCTCTTCAAAAAATAAATAAATATGGGCAAACTTAGGACTAATTGCAGCAGTCAAAGAAATTTGGGTGTAAATTACCATTTTCACAATCTAGATCATGAACACCCCTGCTGCATAAGAATCATCAAATTTTAAACAGAATATTTTCCAGCTAGAACTTACTAGATAAGCGAAAAATATGTTATAAGCAATAAAGCACCTACTAGAGCTGTACAGATGATATAATGCTAATGGCCTTCTCCTTTCGGTAAGAAGTTTTAGGTAAAAAAAATTACTAATTTCAGGAAGCATACACAAATGACAAAGTCAAATTTCTAAAATAAACACCAACTGGTACCTTACTGTAACGTGCATGTGCTACAGAAAATTGAGTTTGGTCTTTTACAACAGAGAATGAAGAATCGCCAGCACCATCCTTGTTCTAGAGGGGAAAAGAAGAAAAAGAAAACTCAAAATCCAATGTACTGTATAAAAAATAATGAAATTCGTAAGTTGTCCCTCCAGATGAAAAAAAGCCTTGAAATTATTGGAACTTGCCTTTTCATACACATACATATTTCCATCAGCATGAGCAACCACAAAAGTACCATCACCTCCAGGAACCCATGCGATACTAGTGCAACGACTGCTGGAAATAACAAGCATTAGTCAAAAGCCAACACTAGAAATAAAAAACCATCAATATCAAAGATAAACATCAATTAGTCACAAAGTTGGTTGCCCCTTTCCATTATCCTAAGGGAAGCCCAAGAGGAAAGCAAAGGCAGAAGCAAAATTACAAGTCAAATATTGCTAACAAGGTTAACAATCAACTCATAGAGAGGCCAACTAATTGCTGAATTTAAGAGGATAACATTGATACCTTAGAAATAAAGAGTGAATATCGAAGGTCAAAGAGAAAACAAAAAAAGCACGCTACAAAAAGGTCTCAAAGGTGGATGGAAGATTAAATTCAAGGTCAACCAAAAAGGCAATATTGCCCTGTAAAACAACATATTCCAGAGAAAGATATTTTGATAATGATCTTATGGGGTAAGCTACATATGCACACCTGAAAGAAAAACTAAGCTATATGATGTCATGGAAAATTATTCTGCTTCCAAGCCTTTGGGTATTACAATATGTCTTTCTTCTATCCTAGAACTGAAACATATAAATCTGCAAGTCAACACCATGCAGTAAGACCTAAAACAGAACCTGCTGAACAAGGAGGCTTAGAAAAGAACTTGGCTAGGGAAAATAAGTTGAAAGAGTCTTAACTTTGAGAATGTCGAAAAAATGTATAAAAGATGTGGTATTCTTAATCTTGCCTGTTATTGACACAACCATCTTTATTGTAATGATGTGCCCCAACAAGCTTCTTTCCAACGTCCTGTAACTGCTGTCTCAGTGACACGGAGTAAACTACAGCAATACAACAGAACCCATAAGTTGCAGAGTTTAAACCTTGGAATCGAAATTGTAAATCAGAACAATGATTACCATCACCAGAATTCAACCCAATAAGCAAATCATGCCCTTCCTTGGCATCCTGATCAAACGCATGGCAGACAGGGTTTGAATTGCTGAAATGGATAGACTTTATTGGATCCTGCGTCAAACATCAAGGTTCTTAAAATAACACCATGTAAAACCCTTTCCATTCATCAAACATCTAACCAAGCCAAAAATCTAAATTACCTTTTCCTGAGAATTCAAATCACTTATAAAAATAGCATCACCAACATTGGAGATTAAATAAGTTCCTTTCCCATCAAAATTTGTATTAGTCATTGAACTGCTTGAACTTGAAGTACCCAATGACCCAATCCTACTAGTACTACTAATACTTTTACTCCCACCATTCCCTCCAACAAAGCTAAGAGCACGGCTGCCATTTCCAGAACCTAGCCACCTTGCTGCAGCTGATTTTACCCCAGTGCTAGCACCGAAGCTGGATGATGAAGCTGTTGGAGTTGACGGAGCTGGCTTGTCCTTTAGATGCGCAAGGGTAACCTGGAAAACGAATATTGAAACACCACTTGAAATTTGAGTTTAGAAACTTGGGCATTAATTTGAAGTCCTTAATATTCAATCTTTCAACCAACAATGCTCTAATTGAACATGAAAAAGTAACCAATCAAAATCTATCCATTCAGTGCTTCCAACAAATGAGTGTTTGTTAAAACCCTATTTTGACTAATAAATCGGAAATATTATTATGTAATAAGAAATTTTAAGTACAAACCCACCAAATTGAAATTCCATACTACAAGTAAGGCCTACTTTAAGCGAAATAAAAAAGATGGATCTTGATTACAACCCCAAATATAATCTCTCCCTTTTTTTTCAATAATCTAAGAAAATGGACATATAAAACCCTAGAAATTTTGAAGTTACCTGAGTAACAGTCTTGCCATGAGCGTAGTGAAGAAGGCTAGAAGGGTGAGTCTTTTCATAGTGAAGCTTATATCGACCTTCTGGGGTTTTAAAATAAGTTTTCAAGCCCGGCGATTGAGCGTTCGCCGATGAAGATGATGTCGACATCATACCGTTAGCTGTGTTGATCATGCCGTCTCCTAATCATACACCCAAGAATATCATCTGATCATGACACTCTAGGACTTCCTCTTATCTTCTTCCATTTCTTCTCAATTCTCAATTTTTATCATACTAAGAAAAAGACAATAAAAACAAAAAGACTTCTTTTTTCTGTTCTTCAATGGCAATAGCCTAAAGGGATCAAAGAAAGAAGCTAAGAGGAGGGGAGGATCCTGTGTGGTTGCAGCTTATGATAAGTTTCTTAGTTTGCACTGATCGGTCTGTAATCTGAGTTTTGCTCCATATTTTTATATAGTTAAGAGTTTGACTTTGTGGCCAAATGAGAAGAAAATCAACACAATGGACGGTGGAGATGGGATGGAGAATTGAAGAGAGAATTTGGCAGGCTTTGAAGCTATAACTTAGAAAGGGTTGGGAGAGACTGACAGACAAAGATGAGATTAAAGAGAAAAATGGCAATGAGACATATCCCTCTGTTTTCTTTGGTTTAGTGTTTGAGATTTGATTAAATATATTTCAGATTTTTTAGCTCCAATTTTCACTTTTCTAAACTTAATTAATCTGTGGGCTTTTTAAGGCTTAAGCCTACCTTAGAATGTTTTTACAAAAAGAAAAAGGTAAGGTACAAAGATTGGGCCTTAAATAAAAATTATAATCCATATTTTTTAAATTAACACCAACCCAAAAATAGTTTTATTTGGTATCTATTTCTTCTTAATCAAATTTTTTTCTTTAAAAAAAGTGTGTTCGAATGATCAATAAATCAATAAAGTGTGCCATCAGAATGAATGCTGAATGAGATTCTCAACTCAATGACAAAATAAAATAGATAAATTTCTATTTCACTTTGATGTTTTCTTTTGAAAAAATAAAATAAAGGGTTTCATTGAACGGACTACATTATAATTTTTTGGTTAGAGCAAAGAAATACTACCATTTTAGGAAAGTCAGATATAATAATTTATTTATTTTAGTAATTTAATTTTTTTTTTTCCATTTTGGATTCAACCAAAGGAAAAAAAAAAAAAAAAAAAGGCTTTTGCCAATTTGGTAAAGATCCTTAAGCTTCCAGTGAACCAATGAAGAAAGACTCGGCATGTAACTCAGTTAAAGCTCTTCAATTTATTTTCATATCATTACTAACTAATACAAATTTTAAAATGAATGAATGGAGCAAAACTTTGTTAAGGGGATCAATTCTTTCTTGTAAGAACAAACCAGTTATAGTGGATGTAAAAAAGTTACATACTGCTGGAAGATGTCAGGAAAAGTCATGGTGTTAACGCTCAAGATTGATAATGTAATCTCTTTATAACCCATATGGTAAGGTATCAAAAGTTGAAACCAAATCCACCACCTCCAAAGCCTCCGGGAAACCCTCCATCAAACGTAAACGTGAACTGCTGTCCCCCACCACCACCACCAAATGGGTTGAAACCACCACCTCCCATTCCCATGTCTTTGATATCTTCTCCCCTGTCATACTTTGCTCTCTTTTCGTCATCCCCAAGAACCTGTAAAATGCAATCTGTTATTACCATTTCATATATTTCATCTTTAGAAAGGATGGCGTCGATCAAAACGTATTAATCAGCAAAGTTTAAGTTAAAGAGAGTTGAATATTAATGAACCAGACCTCATATGCGGCAGCAATTTCCCGGAATTGTGCCTCAGCTTCTTCTCTGTTATCAACATTCTTATCTGGGTGCCATTGCAAAGCAAGCTTCTTGTATGCACGTTTAATTTCAGCAACTGAAGAAGTCTTTGAAACCCCTAAAATCTTGTACCAGTCTTTACGTTTGCTCACCTTCAAAGCTTTCTCAGCTCTCATAAGTGCTTCACGGATATTCATGTCCTGCAAAGCAAGCAACTTTTAGCTTTCTTGAACTCAGAGATGCACATAATTAGCATAATAACCAAAATATAATTCTAAGTAGATCTAAACTTTCATTAACAGTAAGAAGACAGCAATGAAAGTTTAACATAAGGATTTTGAGGCTGTTACTCTATTATATTATCCATTATCACTTGGCAATAATTCGTAGAGTGACTAAAAAGCCATGAAAGCAAACAATTTATTGATCTCTTCAAAATGCACAAAACCTCAGCCTCAAATTTGTCCCATACATATGCCTATAAATTTAATATTATGACTAACCTGAGGTGATTTTTGAGCCGCTGATTTCAGATCATCCACAGCACCTTCCCAATCTTCTGTTAAAAGTTTAGCCTCACCCCTCTGAAGCATGCAAACACAGTTAAAGAATGAGCTATGGTATTACGTTCAACCAACTGTAGTAAAAACTTATACCAAGTGAATCTACAGCAGACCTGTACTAAAGCTTCAAGGAGTTCCCCATCAATGTTAAGTGCCTCGGAGCAACTACTTGAAGCATCTTTCCCTCTGCCAAGCTTAACCAAGACCTTACATAAACCAAGGTGAAGATGCACATTATGAGCAAGATGATTGGGATCCAATGCAAGTGCACCTTTATAGTCCTCAACTGCAAGGCGTAGCTTACCCTTGTTTACATTATCCTCCGCCTACACAATGTTCCATTAGTCCAATTAACAAAATTAGGACATATGGTAGACAATATGACCAACTTAATGTTATAAAAAAAAAAAAAAAAATTAATTTGAAGGTTGTTCAAGAAAATAGGGCTGATACCAAACAACCATATCTAAACCTACACTAAGCTAAAACTAGACATAAAAGGGAAAGGCAGGATAAAAATATGCTTAGTAGGCTTACACTTTTAGTCTTCTTCAGTAAAATTTTCAATCCAAAATATGCTTTCTTCAGTTCACTGTGCTCTGGATCAAGGCGGAGACCTTTCTGGTAATGCCTGAAAAGATCATGTATCACGTCTATTTAATCACTATTCTTTAGGTAACCCAATAGTAACATAATACTCTTTTGCAATAAAATAAAGAAACCTTTGAGCAACATCATGATCTGCTAAATAGTAGTATGCTTGACCTCGAAGGAGTAAGGCCTCAAGATTGGTCTCATCTTCCTTGAGAATAAACCCAGTTTCTGCTATGACACTAGAACAATCTTTAGCTGCTAACAGCAACTTTGCCTTCAGGATCTTAGCCTGCAAACAAATGAAGCAAGTTAGACTTTATAAAGATTGCTATAACTCAGGGAAAGATAAAAGAAAAGAAATTTAAAGTCGGTGCTACCTTTAAGCATGCCGGTGAAAAAACTAGCACAACTTTGTCCAGGTATTCCAGACCTTTTGTATGGTCTCTAGAGTCAAAGAGACTGAAAGCTGTTTCCAGAGCACTTTGAGCCTGACGCAATTGAGACAGTTCCTTTTCACCAACTGAATTTCCAGGTTTTAATTCCAGAAACTTTTTGTAGCTTTTCTCAGATTCCTCATATCTACATCATCGAAAAAGTGCCTGTCATGTAGTTTTCCAATCAAAAGATGAAGACAGAGAGAGGGATATAAAGAGAAGACCAGAAACTTTTTACTTTCAAGGTGCAAAGGAACCATAAAACTTCAAAAAAATCCATACCACATTTTCCCAGCAAATATAGGAAAATGTCATCAAAGACTTCAGAATATCTCAATAAAACCATATTTTCTAATAATCCCTTCATTTTGAATAAACACGAAAAAGGGAAAAATAGCTATTGTGAATGATAGAATGCAAGTTCATGTCCTAACATCCTAAGTTTCAACAGTACCGGCATAGTTGTCGCAGGATGGATGCACGATGAAAATATGCTTCTGAAAGTGCTGGATCAGTCTCAATAGCAGCATTAAGATCATTGAGTGCCTCACTGTAACGCTTCACTTTTATATTCTGTGAAACACTCTCAAATAACTCAGCAGCATTTCCTGGCTTTCCACCTGCACATCCAAGTGTAAATTCTAAGGGCAAAAAACAGGCAATGCATGCATTTGCTAATTAACAGTTACAAAAACAGATCAATAAACTGAAGAATACCAATTCTAATCTTCAAACAAGAATCACTAGATATTCTGCAGCTGAGACTTAAAAAATCATACAAAAATCAAACAAAAGATATACATTTCTACAAAGATGTTAGCAGTTATAAGTAGTCATCACTTTCATGCGGGAACCACCTGGTGCTTTTCAGTTCAATTTTTATTTATAGTACATTATAAAAGGGTGAAATTTGATATTCTTCCTCATGCTGAACTATCCGACAGAAAATTTATACTCCACTAATGCCAAACAGAGAAGGGTAATGAACAAAAATGATGATAAATCATAAAAAGAATGAGGAAACTATACGTCCTCAGGCAACTAGGATATTAAATTGATAATCCTTTATAGCCCCATTCCAAAGGAAGGCAAGCCTTTCATTTCATATTTTCTCTCTAGCAGTTTTGCATATTACAAAATTCAAAACTTCTTTTCTATATTTATAATGAAAAAGAAGAGTCTTTTTTTGGTCACATGTCTACTCAATGGATAAAGAAAGATGACTAATGGATAAAGCAATTAATAACGCATATGACTAATTGACTATTCAAGGACTTCTTTTGAAGAAAACAATAATCCAAGAAAATCCCAAAAACAGTTTCTTTGACAATGAATAAAATTATAATCAAAACTAAAACAAAGAATTAATGTAAAAATAAATAAATGTAATTTTTCCCTCCAAAAGACTTCAAGTTTCACATGATCTCTAACGCAAGAACTTCCTTTATCCTCAAACAAAACCTAGATAATGAATGAAACTAAAGATTCCATATTTAGAGGTAAAACCCACCAACTTGATGCAAGGAAACCCCAGATCAATTAGTGAAATGTGCACAATCCTCAAAAAAAAAAAAAAAAAAGAGTAAAGAAGTTGACTAACCCAAAGCAGAAACGAGAGGTTGAAGAAGCAGAAGCTGACAAATCAAAACGAAATGGAGTATGAAAACTGTGTACAGCAATCCTCTCCAAGCCATCGAATTGAAGGCCCAACTCAAACTCAACGACTTCAACATCTGTCTTCCTCTCTTTCTATAGATTTACATACCACTTGTTTATTTATTTGGTGATTTGGAGAAGTCTCAGTCTTGGGGTAGTCGTTGGAATTTCAATTAAGCATTCGAGGACTTGCATGTCATTCCACGTTGTTTAATCCAATGGGTAAAGAACACGTAGAAATTACTTGGCCGGCAACATGCCGACACGTGGAATTTTGAACCTGTAGTAGATTAACACGTCAGGTTATTATTTCTTCGGACCAAAGACTAGCCCAACCAAACAGTTTGTCGGACTTTCCTAAACCCAACACTTGCTTACAATTGGAGCATTTGAAACAAACAGCCCAAAGAGGAAGTTAGTCCCAAAAATATTGGATATTTGTTGTAATGGTTGTGGAGGACATCATTGATGCCAATGTCACTTGTATCTTTTCTCTAAGGTTGGTGTCTTGATTTGTGAAGTTTATCAAAAAAAAAAAAGAAGGGTTAGAAAGTCTCAAAGTTAAACTAAGTAGAGAAAATGTTTTAAGAGTTTTTGCAGATAATCAAAAAAACAAGATTAACATAACAGATGCTACTTGAATATGTAATATAAATCCATTAATGTTTATGTAACCATACTTATCTGAAATTCTAATTACTACCCCAATACTTTTTATATTGTATTTTAGCCCTTTTATTTAAAAAATATTTATTTAGTGTTTATATATAAAGTATAATAACAAATTTAGACCTCAACATTTACACATTTATTCTATTTGACCGTTACCCTTTTTATTGGAAGTAATTTAAAATTTTTGAAACTAAAAAGCTAAAAAGTCAAGAAGACCTTAATAATAGATTTTAAAAATATCAATTAAACCCTTTTAAAATTATTCAAAAATCATAAAATTATAAACAAAATTTATATAAAATTTTATTAAAATTAACAATATCGATTTATTAAAATCTAATGATTATATGATTTTAATAAAATTTGACCCTCTATCTTTTATTGACTTATTTATCTATTTTTTCAACAAACTAACTAAATTACAATTTAAGGTATACTTTATAAAAAAAAAAAACCCTTAGAAATATAAAGTAGAAGTGGCGGATGGCGGTCCAAAATCTTTAAAATCTAAGATTGGTTCTTTGTCCCTTCCCTTCCCCTCACACGCACATATACATGTAAGTAATTAATTAATAAAACTCTATTTTCTTAGCTGGGCTGACTTATTGTTAGGGGAAAGAAAAAGACCTATATATGAAGTCCGATTCCCTAAATTAAAGGACGTCTATCTTGTTGTGGCCAAAAAAAGTTCTATCTTGTTGGCCAAAATGAAAAGAATAAACTAAAAGATCGATCTTCTGCAGATTTGAATTTTTCCACGCTGCACAAAGGTTCGTTGTATTTACTTTTAGAATCACTTGTCTAACTAAATTTCTAAAAGAATGAGGTTTATGTTCAAAATATTTCAATTACACCACCACCTTTCACATATTTTATTTTTAATATCTTTATTATATCCTTTTCGCTTTGGAAACATGACAACTTTTCAAGTCGTTTTAGAATCGTCAGAAAGCAATTCTCCGCTCTTCATTATTTGGGATGTCATTAGATTACTAATGTCTCGAAAGGCCTAGCTCCATCCAACCTCTTGACCCCTCCGGAAGAGTTCTAGTCCTCGATCGCGAACTGACCATCCGCTCCCTTCAGAAAGATCTTGTCAATCTGCCTTTGTGAACATCTTAAGGCACTCGCTTTTTTAGTGTGAATATTCCTACTGTGGAGACACACTTTAGATCACCAAACTCTACTTAAACGTAACAACCTTGTACCACAACTGTAATATCCTGATTTTGGGGGTCTGTGCATTTGGTATGTTGCATGGCTAAATTAGTAGGTTAAGGCCTTGAGGTGTGTATTGGGCTCAGGTTTGGGCATAAACCTGGGTTAAATTGATTATAAATAGTGTTAGTTTATGAATTAAGTTAAGTAAGTATGTTTAGTAGCAAGTTGGGCTTGTGGCCCAACGTTTGGAGAATCTTATAAGTGGGCATGTAGGTGGCGTCACAAGGGGAGGAGTTTGGACCTAGTGTGGCCGCTTGGGGCCCAAATTGATGGGTCAAAATTCGGCACTCCTAGGGGAAGGGGGAGGACGGCATGTGCTACAATTTAGGAGCTTGAATTCTTTTATTTTTGGATAATTAAAAGATGATAATAGGGAAGGGAAGAGTTGGTTTTAAGGTGGTCTCTTTTAAAGGGTAAGATAATGATTAAGTTATCAGTTGAGATAAGGGCTATCAGAGAGAGAGAGTTGGCCGAAACTCCAACTCTGTGTGTGTGTATTACCGAAATTTAGTAGCCAAAGTGTCCATCTTTTCTTTCATTTTTCCTCTTTTCTTTCTCATTTTTCTCTCAAGTCAAATTTTTCTTCCTTTTCTCTCGCTTCTTGACAAAATCGAAATTCCTAGCCTTATTCTCCTTTCCAAAATTCTTCTAAGCCAAGAATACCACGGTTCCTATTTTCTTCTCCCATAGCAGAACCTCTCCTGGGTAGTCTCTTTTTCCCGAAGGTGCACCATAGCTGAATACACCTCTTTAGTTTGGTAAGTTTTCGGGATTTTCTTCTCTGCGATTTCTCTCTACTTCAATTAGTATCTAACCCGAATCATATTTTTTCCTAAGGCTCTATCGGTTTCACTCTCTGCTATTGGTAGCCGAATCCTGTCTTGCTGTGCCTTGTATTGTCGATTTGTGGAAAAGCCGAAGGTAGGTTGGTGGTAGGTTCGACCAAATGACCACTTTCGTGTTCTTTCCTCTTTGGCCGAATATTGTATGGTACTCGATTGGTTGTGATCAGCGATTTGGTTTAATCTTTTGGGCTTGGCCGAATGTAGGTAGGAAGGCAACAATTTCTTAAGGGCTTTTCGGGATTCGACAGATTAGGTAAGGGTTCGTTTTAAGTATACGATTAATTTAATTAATTGGACCTCATCGTTTTATTGGTTTAGCGACCAAGGAGTTATTATGGACACTAATAACAGTCAAGCGATAAGAGGGGTTGGATCTGTAAACCCAACGCTAAAGTACAAGAAATGATTAGTATCGGGAGTGCGAGATTGGCCATCCAGGTGCGGGCCGACATCGGAAGTAATTCGTAGGCCGATAGTCGTAGTCTCGAGTGACAGTAGCGTAAAAGCAGTAAAAACGCTAGTACGAGAACCAGGTGTGTAACTCTTACACACTTTCTTTGCTTAATATGTTAATTGTTATGTGTTGATAAAAGTCGGAGTGACGGCTGTGGTTACCAAAATACCCTTGTGGGTAACAGGCGAGGATGCCAAGTAAGTGGTTATGTTTCTTGTATTGATTGTGATCTATGAGAGCATGATATTCTGTATACATAATTATGTATGTTAAGCATGATCATACTGATATTGTTCGCATGAATATATGTTATGGGTAATAAGAGGAGGGGGAGTATGATCTATCAGACTGTCACCAGTGATTTGGTATCACACAGTGGGTTGGCCCCACATATTATAAAGATTATGACTAAGTCTCAGTGGTTTGGGACCACCAGTGGTTTGGTACCACATATGTTTATTTGTGACTTCGGTCACCAGTGGTTTGGCACCACCAGTGGTTTGGTACCACAAGGGGTAGATTTGGGAGACACGGATGGATATCTAGGTTGATGGGTCGCATGACATGCATATTGGTATTTGAATTTGTGTAAGAGTTTAATTTCTTTTGGGATGGGGATTTACACACTGAGTCTAGGTGACTCACCCCTTCCTTTATATTTTGCAGATAAACCTTAGATCGTGGATTTGGAGCCGGAGTGGACTCGAGGTGGTCATGCTCAGCATTCGTTTTATTATAAAGTTTTCATTTGGACATAGTTGTTTATTTGCTTTGGGTTTTCAGCGTTGTAATAAGGCCGCTTAACTTTTATTTTTGGGACGTTTTGTTTGGTTGTTTCTATAACTTTCGTTAAGCATACCTGGTAAATATGAACTGGTTGTTTTCAAAACCTCGATAAGTACTTGTTTTCTGACATGTTCACTGATTAAGTAATAAATGCGGAGTAACAATAAGACAACTAAGTTTTTTTCTACAACAAGTTTTAACACGTTGTAAACGTCACAAGACTCAACTTCGTTTTCTCTAAAATTATCCAAAAGTTTTCTCCTTAAACAAATTGACAAATTGATTTTCAAAACATTTTCTTCCCCGTGGCACGCCAGATTCGGTTGTAGCGTTTCGACCGGGTTTGGGGTGTTACAACAACTCAGAAAGAATGATAGAATGAATCACGTCACGAACATCCTCTCCCCCATGCACTCCACAATAATGACTCATTGGTAGCTGGTTTGCCACTTCACATTTCCAAACAGAAGACATCCACTATATATACCCTCGAACGATAAAGAGGGAATAAACCCTTAAACATTTATAGCCACCATCTAATCCTCAACCTCCTTACTTGTTTACTACCTCCCACTCTTTATCCTACTAAAATGAACCAATCTTCTTAATTAGTTCCTCCCTATATCCTCTCTTATTGATATGCTAATCAACAATATTCTAATTTAAAAGTATTAGGTATAAATTACAGTCAGCTAGATTTTTTTATTTGGTACATATAAGCTAGCTATTAATGTTGTGTGGTCAATGGTGTATCTTATAAGTGACATTAAATCCAAATATAGATAATCTTTTTCTTTTAATTTTTTTTATAAAATTTAAAATCTTTAGTGATAATAAGTTAAAAATATAAAAATTAAAAGAAATAAACTTATAACTTTTTTTTATAACCACATGTGTCTTTATCCGTCCAGAGTGGCATTCAAGTAAAGTCGTTCCAACAATGTGGACTCCAAAATTCAAACTTGGTTCAAATGCATGAGAAAGAAGCCCACTTCCACTACTTCTAAGCACTTGATGGTAAACATGTAAAATTAAAAAAAAAAAATTGAATGATTACCAATTTTTTGAGTTTACTTTTTATTATAAATAAATTATTCATATTTATTTTTAAATTTATTTACCTCACACTATAATTAACTTTAGTATATTAAATATTAATTCAATTTACAATTATATACCACATTTTTTTTTCTCTTTAGCTAAAAACTTTGTTTGGAAGCTTGTGTTACAAATGTGACATTATATATATATATTGGAATCGTTGGATCATCCATCCTTAATAGAAAATGAATAAAATATTAACAATGGAATAGTGGTTGAAAACACCAAAGTTCAAAGACATAACTTATGTGATGACCCTTCATGCAGGTCTCAAAAAGCTGGTCGTGACAAGTACCAATAAAAAGGTCAAAATCATTCATTTCACACAATCAACATCCACTTTCTTTACATATATTATATATCCCAAGTTAAAAGATGTTGGATATCTCTCTTTTTGTGTATTTCGTGGCCACATCGATGATTCCCTTCCTTCACTACACACCCTGCTGTTACCCTCCACACCATTGGTTCTCTTAACTAAAGCATTCCCGCTTTCAAAAAAGAAACAGCATTGAAAGTCAAAAAAACTATTTTTGTACAAACTGTGGCAAGCAACGGGCTGTTTGGGGCAACACAGCGGTGCCCTACACTAGGTCTTGGAGAGCAAGATATATATATATATTTAGTGTTTATGTTTTAGTTCCAAGGTTGTTTTTGCCTTTTTACCCTTTTTTTCCCCGATTTAAAATGAATGCACTATAAAAATCAGCAAACATTGCACATGCATGTTTGACTTAGTTATAATTTATGTAATTAAATATGTATTTATAAGGCATCATAATCTTAGTTCTGTTTGGAATATATATTGAGGTGGATAAGCAAAAGTGTGTCCTTAAAAATAAATGAGAACTTCAACTTTTATCATATTTATATAAAAGATATTCTACAAGCGTGGTTGATGTTTGAGGATATATTTTCCAAATTCCATCAATTGAAATTGGACTATCCTTGTTTTCTAACCTCTAAATTCTAACATACCTCCAAAGCAATCCTGGGCCACATACACTGAGGTCTACATTTGCAGCCCCTAGATTCTTCCTACTTTCATTCAACATGGTCATTGCCTAGTTGATTACTACTAGAAGCCAAAAACAGTGGAATTTATTGGATATAAATATATTCAACTAATTAATTTTTGTGGTAAAAGATGCTATTTTGAATATATGAATGCAAATAAGAAATGTAGATGATGTAAATAAAGTCTCCCTATACATATATCAATTAATGTACATTTATAGATGAACAAAATTAAGGGTGCAAAGTAAGCTTTAAAGTTTTTTTAACTAAAGTCTTTGATCTTTTAAATATTTATATAATATTTCTATTTTAAAATAAATTACTGAGTTGATTGTCTATCTATATTTTATTTTTCTCGTAAAAAAACAAGGTGCAAATTAATTAAGTGACAAATACTTGTAATTAATTAATCTCTTAGTTTCTCACTCCTGATCCCGAAACCCGCCAACATTGACGACCAGTCAACCAAATACTAACTTCAGCAGTTAAGTTTAGAAAAAGGAGAGAGAAAATTACAACTAATATAACGATTAATTAAGATAAGCAAAGGGAAGCAAATAATAATAAAACCGAGGGAAAAAAAAAAGGATAAAAGAACTGAGACATGGAGCAAAACAACAAGAACAACAATGTGGGGAAACATGCATAACTCGGAGTTGGCTCATTGTTTAGTCATTTCAAACATGGAATTGGGGCCACCTCGGCAGTTTCACTGACCATTCACAAGATGAGCTTACTGTGCTCTGGGAGTTTGGTTTTTGCTTTGCCTTCTACACCCACACTCCATACTTGGTCCCCAGTTTGTAGCTTTTTCAATACTATATTGCAGTTTGCAGATAATATATATGTGTGTATATATTGCATATATAGGACCACAATCGTATATTTTTGCCACTGAGCTCTAATCCCGTAACGGTATTTGAAAGGTAGCTGAGCTTAGTGGTTGCTGCCATTGAATTGACTGAGACCCATGGTTGAGCCAATTGCTGCATATTTGGCTAGTTCTTGGGGTAAAAATGGACGTGGTGATTGATCATTGCTCATCCCAAGGAAGTCCCTCGTCAAGCTTTGAGCGAATGAATTTGAACCAGGGTGATGCATGCTTAATAGACTCGGCTCACTTGGTTTGCCTCCTGTTTGTAACATGAGTTTATCAAGATTGTTGCTTGTTGCACTCATTGATGCACTGCTTGATGCCATGAAAGTAGGTGCTGTGTGAGAGGAAGATGAGCTCATTACACCGAAACTGTTGCCAAAGAAGGACGGACTGCTTCTAGTTGAACCCATTTGAGCCGCTTTTTGCAAAAGCGCAGTTGCGGACATTGGTGAAGCATTAGCTTTGGATTGCTTGTTTTGATTATCAGAATAGAGAGATGAAAGGCTTTCCATTAAATTGCCTTCGTTTCCACCTTCTTCTTTTAACCCTTGTGGCAGTTGCGATAAGGAGAGATTATTGGAATTTGATGAAGTTGCACCGCCGTTTTCAAATCCAGGAAAGTGTGAAGATGAGCCAAAGAGATTGGCTGGAGCCATTTGAACCATCTCAGGTAAACCTGAGTGACAAATTCAATAACAGCGAATAACCCCCCACATAATTAGTCACAATATATAGATAGATAGATAGATAGATAGATGAGAAACAAATATTCTGCAGTTACCTACCTGGTGCAGGCATCCCACTGAAATCTTGAGGAAAACCCGAACCAAATTGAGGAATGCCAGCAACATCATGAACTCCACGGCCAGCAAATCCATGAGGCAGATTCACAGTATCGTTTCTGAAATTTAGGCTTGTGGCTGCAACTGAAGTGAGTCTTGCACTTTCTTCAGCTAAGGCGTCACAAAAAGCTCTATGGGTGATAAAGCTGTCTTTTCTGTTTGAATTAAAACAGCCCCCAAAATTCAATACACAAACAAGCACTTATTACCTAATCATTAGGTTGCATTGAATTCGAAAACACCCAAAGCCATGAAACCCCTCAAATATAAGCATTTATGATGCAACGTTTGTAAGAAAACCAGGAGGAAAGGAATTGAAAACAAGTGAGCAATGAAGGAATTTATGTGACATATACCTGGAAAACAGTGTCCCACAGTCACACTTGTACTCTCTAGTACCACAAGTTTTAGAGTGAGCTTTCCAGTCGGATTGAACAGCGTATTTCTTTGAACATTTCTCACACTTCCACTTCTTCTCACCATGTTTTCTGCTGAAATGTTTCTTTATTCCAGTGAGGTCGCCAAGAGCCCTGGATGGATCATGGTGGACGCAGGTTTTCTCAGGGCAAATATAAACCTTCTTCCGAACTTCTTTGTTTGTTCTTTGCCTTAGCTTCCATGGAAGATTGTGACCCCTGCGGTGAAGCTGCAGGTTTTGGTCTCTTTGGAAACCTTTCTTGCATATTTCACATATGAATCGGTTTGTAGCCATAAGTGTTTTTGGAGATAAAGCAATTACTTCAGCATCTGGATCTGTTTAAGACCAAAAACAAAGAGAATCCTATTCATTTCTGTAACCAATTGGATCATTGATAGCAACTAAGCAAAGGGTATTATCAAAAGAAAGAATTGATGAAGCAAGCTTACCAGGAGTTCCGGGAAGATTTCTCTTCTTCTTAGCAGGGTTAGCATTAGGTTTAGGGTTAGGGTTTGCATTACTTGGGTCTTGAATAAACCCTCCTATTGAAGCAACTGGCAAAGAAAACGCCTCACCAGACATAGTTTCTTCCTTCTTCTAATTTTATTTTATATAGTTTGCAACAACTAAATTCCGAAAACTGATAGCTTTGAAAATTAGTTGCAAGAAAAAAACAACTAGCTTTCAAAAGGCTAAAAACACAGTACAAAACAAAAGCAAACAAGGATTTCTCCAAGGCACAAGCAGATAAATCTTTGGTAATATATATTCAGAAAAAAATACTGCCTCTCTCTCTCTCTCTCTCTCTCTCTCAGAGTTTCTGCTAAAGAGACAAGAAAAGCACTACTCAAGCTTAAATCTAAAACACACACACTCTCCCCACAAATATAAACTACTTATACTAAACTTTAAAACAAAAAAGATAGAAATTAAAAAAGAGAACCCTTTAGGACTCTTAGTTCTAAGTTCTTACAGAGATCTGGTTTTTAGTTACCTTGTTTGATTACAAGAGAAAACACCAAAAAAACATGATGACTAAAGAGTATATATATATCGCCTTCCTCTCTTTCTTTCTTATAGTCTTGGTCTTGCATTATTCCACTCTCTTTTTTTTCTTCTTTTTAATCTCAACATATCTTTAAAGTCGGTCAGCCATTGATTTTAGTTGGGCCATACCCTCTCTTTCTTTTTTTTTTCTCTCCCTCTCTCTTTCATACACAAACCGCACGATTGTGGAAGCTTGCAATTGTGTGTGCAAGACAGCAAGCTGATGCTTTAGATTAACCAGTTGAAAATGTATAGGCTTTCGTGCGTTCTTTTGCAGTAGTAGTTTTACTACAACTCACTCTCCACATTACTATAATTAATTTAGTGGTGTAGAAAGTAGAAAATTGATGGGATTGTTTTACCGAGGGAAAAAAAGAAGATTAATTATTTGTTTAATGTTGAATAATGAAAAGTGAAGTGATTTGAGGGAGATGAAAAGGGAGGGTTAAAAGCGAGTTGCCTTTACAGTGATATAGATCAAGTATGAAATGATTAAACCATAATTAAAAGGAAGACCAAATAGAGGAAGAAGTGGCAGAGGGGGAAAAAGGAAGAGAGAGAGATGGGGTTCCCGAGAGAGATGATAGGACGGTCCGTGATACCTGTCTGGGAAGGGGGACCCAAGATTTGGACTGTGATTCTGATGCTGCACCCTCCATCATCCCCCATAAAGTAAATCATCCATTATCATGCAAGCAATGTTGTTGCCACTCCCACTGATATTTACATATATTTATGTACTTTTCCTTCGTTTTTTAATTTTGTTTACTGAAGTTATTTATTTATTTATGAACATCATCATGTTCTCCACTTCTATATCTAATAACACTACTCTTTGAGTCAGTGAATGAGTGACTGAATACTGTCATATATGGCATGGCGTCAATCACATTTTTCATATATTTGCGCTGTTGCAACACCTGTTGTTTTCATTGATGCTTTCTGCTTATTATTAGTTTTAGCTTTGGTAGAATCGGAATTTTAACCGATCCTTTCTATATTCAATTTATTCAAATAACAACATATTATATATATTTTAAATATAATTATTTTTCATATTTCAACGATTAAAATTTAATTCAATCAGTACTAATATTATTGTAAAGACTATATGAATTTAAAGAAATTGTTTTGGATTCAAATCATAAGAAGAAATATTGTATGTTGCTATATGTGTTGGCCATAATTTACTCGTGAAATTAATGTGTGAGTTATTTTCTTAGTGTTAAAAGGCATTTTTATTTTTCATTTGATTGCAGTGAATAACCAGAATCAATTAGGGAATGACTTAAAAATTTAAAATTTATTTGCAAAAAAAAAAAAAAGGCAACTAGAGTGAAGATCATCCGTATTATAACACCCTACTGTATGGGTAAACTAAGAATCCAACCTGAGAATATGATGTAAACTTAAGTCCTATTTCTCATTTTATTTCGTTTTCACCAGTACTATTCTCATACCAAAGACAAAACTAACGGAAACGGTGTCGTATCAATCACATTATTATTTCAAAAAGCATGCATTCCAATGGTGAAAAACGTGGAGCAACTAGTTATTCATAAATTAATTCTTTCCTACTTGTTGCAATCATGAATCATGAATGTTGAATTTATGTATGAAACTGATTATTTTTAATGATTAAGGTATATTTTATATTTATATTATTGTATTTGAAGATTAATATTTTAAATGGTTCATAATTATTTTCTCGATAATGTTATCTTTTGTACTCGAATATAACTTTTTTAGAGTATAATGTGAATTACTGTTAAACTCAACACTTGTTGATTATGAAATTGATTTTAATCCTCTAAGCACAAATCTATCACTCTTAACCGTGAATACATCCAAAATTCAAATCCAAGAAATTGCATTTTTTTTAAAAAAAATTCAAAGTAAAGTTTCCTTTATATATGCAAGAATGGTTAAATTTATTTGATCTCATTTACAAAATTATAATAAAATCGAGTTGTTTCAACTAAACACGTTTTGACCAATGTCTCACATATAAATTCTACATATTTAAAGCACGGAGTGAGCTCGGTTTCATGTGACCATGTCTTTATCCAAGCTGACTCCAACCAGACCCGCCTCATCAGTTTTATATTCTAAATTATAACTCGATGGATATATATTAGGTGACAAAAATAAATATAATACACATATACATGTAAATGTATAAAATATAAAGTGGAACGTATGATACGAAATTTTAGGCATTCATATTAGAAAATTCATCAGCTTTTGGCTCCATGCATTCGGAGCTTACTTCCACAAAAAATGATCCGGTCCCCCTTTCTTTCCATGGTATCCTATGCCTTTTTTGTTTCTAAAAACATTTAAGTAGAGAGACACATGCAAACGTAGGGACACTAAACAAAATCTCATGTCCCATTTGTTAGGGTTTTTCTTTTCTTTTTTTAATTTGTTTAGTTTTCAAATATATTTATTAAAAAAAAAACCCTAATTCTAAGATGATGGATTAAGAATGAGTTAATAAAATATTACTGTATCCGACCAGAAACGACATCCTTCACATTCATCCATTGCATATAGATTCCCAATCTCTGTCCCACTATGCTGCTATTTATCAGAGAATTAGTGCCTATTTTCTTACTTTATTATTCTCTCCCAAGACCTTCTTTGGAAATATAAAATTAAACTATTTAAAATACAATCTGTATTTTATTTATAAAAAAAAGACAGATAATATTTCATGAAATGTGTTGTTTTGTTTTTTTATGGGGTTCCAAATAATGACATATATAATTCTCCTGAGATATGAAAGAAAACCTAGTATCCTAATACCATTGATGGTTATGCATGAACCTTTTCATGTGTGTCTAAATTCAAACATCGGTGTGTTTGATGTTTGAAAAATATGCATAATTTTCCTTTTCTTGAGGATTGATATATGCATAAATACTTTAGATTAGAAAAATGGAAAATGATCAAAATTATTGGATATAATTAGTGATTTATCCAAATATATGTGGACAAGTGTCTTTGCAAAGTGGAACATGAAGGCATAAAATCCTAATTCCTACCCATATTTTAAAGTATATCAGCTAATCATAAAATCTGAGGACATATCACTCGATTCCAATTCATAAATAAATATAATTTATCTTGTTGTTATATAAAGATTTTGGGAATTAGCAGTCCTTTTTAAGTGTAGCAGCTCAATTATTAAATTAGTTTGATTTAGACAAATATATCTTTTCCTTGGTTTCAAGTGAAATGAAGATTTTGAAATACCCATCTATTACTATATATAACCACACATGATATAAAGGAGTTATCCTTTATTATTATTAGAAAATACCTTCACTATGTTTCTTAAATTTTAAAATAAGAGTTATCCTTTTCTTTCTATGCCAAAAGATTGAATTAGGTGCAGGTTTGAATGTACGGTATAGGATGCGATGCAATGCGTTTAGTATCTAATTTCAGTGATACCGCTATTTTTATACTAACCACAAATAAATACATCCTTAAATAATATCAAATTTTTAGGGACTAATTTTATATTCTATTAAAATCTTAAAGTATTGAAAACCTTTGAATAAATAGAAATATATTTATCTCTAAACCAAACCATTTGAATGCAACCAGCTTTTTTTACGAATTACTATACATAATCAATGGGGCGTGAAAAGTTACTTCGTGAGTCACAAGAAGGGTACTTTTTCTTCTCTGTTTTGTTTAATATTTTAGTGATGGGGTATTCTTATAATAATAATAATAAAAGATTGTTTATTGATTTTTGTAATAATAAAATATTAAAACTTAAGAGCTCGCAACTAACACGTTGGGCCATGGCAAAACAGATGCATGATTCCCACATGGGCTGTCTTTACTAGCTATTATATTCGAGGCTGCTACCTTTGAAAATATGCACCACCAATAAGAAAGCAAAAACCGCTAACCCTTGTCACGCAAATTATCAGATTTAACTTATTTATCATACTAAAGAATAAGAATAAACGATAAAGGACAACTTAACTCATTTGGTAAGCCAAGCCCTACGTACGTTTATCTTTGACATACCTAGAAGACTTTAGGTCATAATATTAGTTAAGTTTCAAATCTAACTTGTGGTAATGTGATTGTTTACTGAGGTTTGATTCTTACTCATGAGAATTGAGCATATTTTATATCTAATTATTTATCTAGAACAATCATCAATAAAAGTAACAAAATATTTCTTTCCACCTAATGTAGGAGTATTATGCATGTCACATAAATCACTATGTATCAAATCAAGCAATTTTGTTTTTCTTTTAACCTTAGGGAAAGGGTTTCTTGTAATTTTAGTCAACAATCATGTATTGCATTTTCAATATTATTATTAAAAACAATAATTAAATCTAACTTATACATGTCATTCAATTTTCTATAATTCAAATGACCTAATCTATAATGCCATAAACAAAAGATTCAACCATATAAGCGAAATAGTATTTTCATTTTATTGATAATATTTAGTTTGAACATACTCTCATACATATACCCTTTCCTACAAAAATTCCTCCTTAGACAAAATAAATTTATCGCCTCAAAAACAAGTTTGAAACCAAACTTATTTAATGAGACTTCAGGACACTAAATTCTTTCTTTCAGAGAGCACCCACAAGAATAAGATTAGTCACTATTGTTGATAGTGAATACTCTAGTTTCAAATAAAAAATTATTAAGTTTAATTAAGTTGTTTAAATTAATAGTAATTAAATTCTATTCGTTCATTCGGTTCTTTAGTATATGTACCGATTAAAAGTTTAGCGAAGCACAATTAGTATTCTTTTACTCCCAATAAATACAAGTTACTAATTATGACAAACTCAATAGCATAATATATTATCAATCAACACAAAATAAAGAAAAAAACTACAAGAAACAAACTAAACACGACAATTACATTGAAAAGCCATTTAAAACAAACGATAAAAATCATAAGACTTCAAAGCCCACTCAATAGCTTTACCATACTGAAAAGTTTTGCTACAAGATTATACTACAAAGTCACAAAGAGCATATAACTCCAATAAGGCAATCGAAAAATAATTTTAAACAAACTAAACAAAAAAAAGTTGATAATAAGGTAGACTTTCAAACTAAAAATCCCAAAGCTACAATATCGATATGGAAAATCCATGAATCCACAATCAAAATCTTCTAATCTACTAGCCACTACCCAAAACCAACTCAAATGGACTTTAAATGGAATTTCGATTGAAGAGTTGATCAAAACTGCTCAAAGATTTATTCACTTTCTCACTCTCTCTTTTCTTTTGAGTGTGTAACACATTCTCTTTCAAAAACTAATTCAACAATAAAGTTTCCCACCTTCATTATTATAGGACAAAAGGGCAAGACAGGTTTTTTCCATGCATAGTGGGACACGTAGCCCAATAGAATTGATCTTTTTCTGCCTATTAGGTTACTCAAATTACAACTAATAAATTTATAGCTTTGGTCACTAAGTACTTGTGTAACAAAGGGAAAATGTCAAGAGAGAAAAACAATTTATCGTTGTCTTCATCAAATTTAATGATTCACTCTAATTCTACATCAAGTACTATATTTGTGAAAATATTCTAAAGATTATAGAATAATTGTTTGTGCAATATTTGTTTTTGCTTGTATAATATCAGTATCTTAATATTTGACGTGTGGTGTTAGATCTAAGTTAAAGAATATTTGGTTATTAAAAAAACTAAATTGATATTTGAAAGCAAATTTGTGCGGTGCCAAAAGCAATGCTTAAGACCAATGCCAGTTGCTTTAAGCACTGAGTATGAACAAGACAAAAACTAAGAACACACGATGTGTTTACGTAATTCGACTTTCCTAATCTCCATGGCTTTGTCCAGAGAGATAATCAACTATCTTAGGAACTCGTGTAACAAGTGATTATAACCTCTAACACTCACTACATTAACGCCCTCGCTTTTATATCTAAGATCTATACAACTCTTCTCTAAGTTTTCCTCATGAAAACTTAGGACATAAACCAAGTAACATACTTAATTTTGCACTCAATGCACTCACCAAAAACATTCCTTAGTGAACAAGAAGAATTTCTCTCCATTTAGTACATCACCTATACAAGTCTCCTCAAATTTTAAAAAATTGAGACTTGCTAGCATATTAAATCAATTACTATCAATCTTCTCATAAAACCAACAAGATAATAAGTATAAAGAATATCTTCAATGAGCACGAGATAAGTCTTGAATCTTCAAGAGATGCTTCTAAGTTTTACCCGATTCGATCCAATCTCACCAAAGTTAGGAAATCAATTGCATTGATCCAATCCAAACTAATCTCCAAAATATATTATTATAAACAATTTGGATATCATAAATGAGCTTGTAGTCGTCTAAACTATCAATAGTAATCAAAGCCTCAAGATTTTTGTACCAAAATTTTTCAATTCAAACATGACAAAATTTTAAGTTGAGCAGTGATAGATACCAGTAGGCGCTGCTAAAAAACTACCTCAAAAATTTATTCTTCCCTTAAATCCTCTCAAATATTCAATCTTTTGGGTGGTGACAATGTTTAATGCATAGCCACAACATAATTTTCTTCTCTTGCATTGTCAAAACTGCATTTATTTTTTGATCTCGTACTTCATTAATTTCATGTCCTCAAGACTTTAATTTTTTTCAGTTGGAAATCTTTTACATATCCCACATTTTTTGAAATATTTTGTTGATATTTTATCCTCCAAAAATAATAGACTGAGCTTGAAGGCCCACGGTGAGGCAAAATTAATGCAAGTTTGAGACATTGGTCCAACCTCCAGACCCCTTTTTGTGACTCACATGATTCTCACTCTCAAATATATTCACGAGCAAAAGTCAGCATCTTTAATGCTACTTGTTTTAGACATAGACTACTACTTCAACCAACACGATTTGTATATATACAGTTTAACCTAAACAAGAATTTGAATTTTCCAACTTCTTCGCTTATATAATTTCGGTCACAAATAAACTATATTTTCAACCCTATGATCAGAATATATATTTTTAAAATAATAGTATTTATTAAAAGGGTAAATTATGGTAGAGGTCACCAAATTATAATTATTTTCCTTTTAGTCACTCAATTATGAAAAATTATAAAATGATCATCTAACTATTTAATTTCATCTTTTTTACTCACTAATGAGCTAACGTAAAAATGGAAACACAAAAAATTTCAAAATAGTTGGGTGACCAAAAAAAGACAAAATTAAAAGTTAAGTGGTCATTTTGTAACTTTTTATAGTTGGGTGACAAAAAAAAAGAAATTTATTGATACTTGGTGACAAAAAAAAAATTGGGTGATTACTAATGCGGTTTACCCTTTTTAAAATGATTATATTTCTTAAATTTTTTAAGTAGAAGACAAAAGTGGGTAGTTATTTTGGATTTTTTAAAAAAAATAATCAACTGTTAGTTTTTTAGATTTCACAAATAGGGCCAGAGTGATAACTATATATATATATATATAAAGAGACATATGACGATTTTTTAAGGTTCTTGTAGAATAAAAAATTGTCAATGTACCAAATATTGACTTTTTAAATGTTTAATCTTTTAAAGATATTATATAAAAGTATTGAAAAGATATAAAACCTTTTCTAATAATATTTTTGTTATCAAAAATTAGATTTATTTTGTGTTTTCTTCTTTTGAGTTGATGCCCAATTAACTTGTGCAACCAATTTAATTCAAGATTTTTGATGGTATAATAACAAATTTACCCTTCAATGTTTATATCTTTTGTCAATTTGGCTCTTATTCTTTTTTGAGCTAAATTTACTCATTAACTTTTCAAGAAAAAAGTCAAATCACCTTTTTTTAACGAAAATGTTGACTAAAATATTAATTTTTTAACAATATTGGTGCAACAATTTATGTATACTTTACGCTAACATGTCACTATTTGTCTTACATGTCACATCAACATGTAATTTAAAATTTTAAAATATTCAAAAAATTCTAAATTCAAAACAAAATTGTAAAAGTTTTTAATTTTATTTTAAAAAAAGCATGAAGATTGCCATGCAAGTTGTTTTGTTTAAAAATTTAATATTTTAGTCAATATTTCTATTAAAATATAACAATTTGACTCCTTTTGAAAGAATAAACGTCAACTTTAACTATTTTTAAAAGATAACTAAATTTAGCTAAAAAATAAAGATTGAACTGACAAAAGATGTAAACATTAAAAACTAAATTTGACATTATGTCGGTCTTTAATTAATATAGATTAAAATTATTAATATTTTGAAAAATAAATGAAAATTTAGTTTCTTTCAAAGATATTATTATAAAAGTATTTAAAATCTCCACAAGATATTAATTATAAAAGAACGTGAAAACTCTACGCGGGATATTGTTTATATGAATAGAGAAGTGAATAAACATGTGGACAAGCTGACCAAGGATGATGCGCATAGTGAGATCAACATGAGTTTGATGTTGTCATTTGCTATGTATTGATTCGTAATGCAAGGGTTTTTTCTTTTTCTTTTTTGGCTTTGTGTGGCCAAACTCTGTGTGTTTATTTTCTTAATTTCCAGTTAGCCCCTCCACCAAGGCACCATTTTTTTTCTTTCAATCATTTGATATTTTAATATTTTAGGATGAACCCTTTAATTAGGAATGATAGTGATGCTAAATTGAGGCATTTAATTTTGGTTGGGCTGGAGCTGTCGGTGCATGCCAATTTTTACTAAACTAATCAATCAGTTCTTCCTTGCTTCTATGAAAAAAATTCCAGTTATGTCAACAAATGTCATCCATATATAAAGAAAAGTTGGATATTAAATCAGGATTAATAGATGAAATTAAAGGCTAGAGGCAGCCAATGTATATGACTTAATCAATCATAAGACATAATCTAATGAAATCTTTCATTTATTACATCACGCAATTAATGCTGGGATTTGAAAGAAAATTTGACAATTTTGGATTCATACCAAAACAAAATAAGACCATAATATATTCATAATAATTATTGATAAGATAATAAAACAAGTATAAAAATTTTGTGAATGAAGGTTGAGATATTTTTATTTTGGAAAACACTTTTAATGAAAAACACATTTAATAAATATTTTTAATAATGAAAAGATGAAAAAACATGTTTGGTATTTTTTATAATAGCAGAAATAAAATAAAAAAATACTTTCGAATCAAGGTACCTAATTTAATATTAAAAATATATTTTACGTTTATATGGGTTTAAATAATGCAATTGATTTAAAGGTAAATACCATTATTTTCCAAGAAAATGAAAATCTATTTTTGTTATGAGCTCAGGTTAAAGTTTTTAGAAGAGTGAATAGTTTTATTTTATTTTAAAATAAATAACTTATATAGTCTTACTAACATATTAATTTGGTGATATTGATTAAATTCATGATACCAAGTAAAAGGAAGTAGAAATTAGTCATCAATATTAGAAGGAGATATTCTCGAAAGATTAATCTTTTTAACTACTAATTATCTCCTGAAAGGAAAGCCAATAATTGGGGATATCATATCATAAAGCTGAAAAAAGAACCAACAATTGGATATCATGGAGAAAAAAAACAGACACATATAAAGCAACATGTTGTGCAAGCAAACAGATCAAACAGTAGATTATTGTCATTTGCACAACTTAGGTTTTACTAAAACCTATTTTATTGGTGACAATTATTCTTAATAATGGACCTGTCCTAACCGACACTACTTTTTTCCCTTTCCTTTTTCCTTTTTTCAACACATTTTCCCTTTAAACAAACAAGATCTCCTCATCATAAATTTGTTTATATTCATCAAATCGGCTTCTGTTTGGACCTGTTTTTACGTATCCATGTTTGAATCACTTTTTTGTTTTTCATATGTGGTAAATTAATATAAATTTCGATGTGTTAATAATTCATATATATATATTGAATTATTTATGGTGCCGTGGGATGAAATCCGAATTGTTTTACCACCAGGCCACTTGCCGAGTGCTCTTTTGTCATTTACAACAATGAGGTTTTGGATTCCCTTCCACAAAAAGATTGGACCCTTTTTCTTTTTCCTCTGTACATTAGCTTCCAATTGCCTGGCAAATCCTTGTTTCATGCTATCTAGTTTGCGCTAAAGAGATGGATATCTAAAACCTAAGACAACAAGTTGTTCGGACCAGCTGCCACAAGATCATGCCCAAACATGATTAGGAAATGAGCCAAGTGTCCCAAATGCGTTATTCTCACTCCAGGGCCTTGGCTGTTAACATTATATGTTCCATATGCCATGCATGCAGGCAAGCTAGTTGGCCACTTTATTGGCAATGCAAGGAACAGTTGGGAAGAGAGAATTTCTATGAGTCCTGAACCAGATAGCTATCTCCCAAAACTGAATGAGCTATGGCCTTCAAATGCGAACCCCAAGGTTGATAAAGCCAAAAGCTATCTGCTAAATGACTGCCCCATGTTACCTTACACTTTTGCATCTGAAGATCTTCCCTGCTTTGATATAACCTCAACCACAAGCTAGCATTAGCTGCCAAGGCAGTGGTATATCTTGCACTTCTGACCAGGGGCCCAATTCTAATAAGAAGAATTTGCAGATTTCATTTTCATATCATCACATGTACCCCAAAGCAGGAAGCTCATCAAGGAGAATACAGAGAAAGCGGAAGTAATATCAGTAAGTAATTGCACTAGTGATATAAACTTTTATGGAACAGATCATGACCAACCCAAAGGCAACAATTTTAGTTCAGAGCTTAGGAATTAAAATCCTACATTATCAACTCTATTGGATTTCACAAGCATGGAAACGTTGCTAATTTACGTTGCCTATTTGCTTAAAATAAAAAATAAAATGAAAAATGTAATAGAAGTGCTAAATTGCAGTGGTCATTATGAATTAGCACTGCGAAAATTATGCAAATAGAAACTTGAAGAACACAAATGTTTGTTTACGCAGTTCGGTTTCTTTACGTTTGCAGACTCTAACTCAGTGAATAATTCCACTATCTTTAATCGACAATACAACAAGTAATTCACATTCTATCACTCTCCTAATATAGAGATCTCACATTTGTATCTAAAGACTAGAACACCCACCTTCAAATCTTCCTATTGAGAACTTGAACAGTAAACACTCGACAATGGTTATAATATCAGTTTGCACTCTCTCACAATACAGCTCCTCAATGAATGGATTAGAATGCACTCAATAAACTCTTTTAGAAAACCTATACAAACCTTAAAGTATATATCAATTTCGGCTTCCTAACATCAAATCTAAGTAAATACAAAGTAACTCATTAAAAATAGTTATTACATCAATAACAATCAAAATAAAATTACTCGAAGATATGCTCTCCAAAACCAGTAGCACTATCTCAATCACGTCTCTACATTCCTAGAGCTTAATTGATTCACATTAATCCAATTAAATCTTCAAATTACCAAAGATTGGTTTTCATAGATAGACCAAAGTATTTTCAATATATTAACACATAATCAGATTTGAATATTTTCTTTATTAAATTGCCAAACTAAATAAGACACATTTTTAATCACCATAGTAACAGTCTACAATTAGTATTGCCGAATACCACTCAGTAAATCTTTGTTCATTTTGCCTCAGCGGGAAGAACTATGTACATAATATACAAATTTGGTGATTTATTAAGTGTGTTCAAGCGTGGGTAGTGGCTGTATAAAAAGTTTCTAGTAACAACCTTCAAAGATTTGTCATGAATTTGTCTGTAAACCAGTTGGGTGATTGCAATGCAAGGTTTGAACTTCCATGAATGTATATTTTTGAAATATAGATAAGAAAATAGGCTAAATCGATAGTGTATTGCTGGGTAAAACAGAGGTTCAATGTCACATAAACTGTCTGCTTATGCTCTTCACTGCTGAACCCATCCGTTCATCACTTCACTTCTTCAAAACATTGTGAATGAAGAATAGTTAAGGGTCAATGATAAAAACGTAAGAAATAAGAGAAGAACTCAGTTAATCCATCGACCTAAATCATTACCAAAGCATCCAAAATGTATCACCTTGGTGACCGCATCTTTTAATCTGACATTGGTACTCTCAAGGATAAATATAGACTATTGATCGGTGGTAGTCTTTAAGCAGATGCACAACAATGTGACGGTCATCATGTTTATCTTAACTATCCAATTCCCAGACCCATTAATGTTACAATTACTTGACAAAAATACAAATCATTACAGATTACGCCATGATCAGCCCCAAGCCTTGCACCAACCACCATGTGCCAAGCCAAGATGGCCACGCCAGGGATGGCCTTTGACATTCTTTGATATTTTGGATTTTTAATAAAGGTTTTTCTGTTGTCTTCATCCTGTCGATGATTTTCACTTATAAATATATATACTTTTTGGTATTCTTCATTTCCTTTTTAGTTCTTATTTTTGGCATTTGTGATTATTGTTTTCAATTTTTGAACTTGTTTATCAAGGATTCAACATGTGTCTCTTTAAAATATAATGTGTTTTATCATTGCACCAAATGCTTATTATTAATATAAATATTTTTTCATTAACTCCAAATATATCAAACTTTAAATATTTTAATTGTGTTAGATTCAAAATTAGATTTTTAGATCTATTTTTAAAAAATCTCAAATTCTCTTTTGGATCTTGTAATTAGACACTTTTATTTTTAGTAAATCTTTCTGTTTTTCTATCAACTTGAGCATTGGATTTGTTAGTTGGATGAGTAGTTTAAAAAGAGTTTTTATTGGAGGATTTCAAGTAGGGATCGCAACAAAAATTGGATTTTATGGGTTCTGATTTGAGCCAATTTGTTAGGATCGGATTTTATTTGAAAAATCGAGTTCAGGTTGGTTGGGCAAAAATAAAAAAAATAGTTGAATGTAAAACCATCCCTCTTTAACATATTTACAAAAATATCTCGGATATGTAAATTAAGTTTTTTTTTCTTTTAATAAATGAATATTATTTATTTACTTCAAAATAAAAAATAAAACAATGAAAATGTAATATTATTTATTTTAAAATAAAAAATTAAATCAAATTCGATTGAGTTGGAATCGAGTCTCTTATTAAATTTCTAATTCAGATTCAAAACAATTTTTTTAAAATAATTAGAGTTGAGTAAAACCGAAACCAATTGATCAAATATTCAAATCATAATTATGACGGGCAAAAATCCTCCCACCACGTTACTATACTTGATTTCAAGCAACTTCAAAGCTTCCATGGGAATATATTAGCCTTTGTATAGATTGTGACTTTAAAAGCCTGAGATTGAATACAAGGCCCAGTCTGGTGGGCAAGGGATTTTCCCAATAGCCTGGGATGATCATAGGAACCAACTATCAAAATTGTTGTCTCCATTCTTTTAAACTGTTCTATCACACAACTTGACTTCTCAAAATCCTTCTTTCACAGATTTATAACTAAATAAATTTTTATGGAGAACCAGTTGAGTTTCATTCATCAAAACTGCCTTTGATTATGTTTGTAAATTGCACACATCATTGTATCGTTTAGTAAGGCAACCCAACTCCCTTATTCTCCAACTTAGTTTCTTCTCCTCCATTTTTATTGCGGTTGAAAAAATTATCATGGAAAAATGTCAAGTGTTTTTCATTAAGGTTAAAAATTGCAATAGAAAGTTAAAATAATATTTAAATACTTTAACATAATGATACATGAAATATAAATTTTAAATATTCTTAAGATAATATAAATTATTTTCAGAAATAATGATAAATAAAATATTAAAAAAATTAATAACGATAAATGGTATTTAAATATTATCACTTTTTGAAAAAAGCAAAGGTCAACGAGGGAGGAGAGAAGAATGGATGTCTTCCGTGAGGTCCTATAAGAATGCCAATTAATGGACTTGGGCAATACAGGGGTATGGTTTACATGGGAGAGAGTGAATCTACCGGAAACAAATATAAAAAAGAAACTGGATAGGGGTTTGCGAATGAAAAATTGATGCATCTCTTTCCAAAAGGTAATATTCACCACTTAACACATTTAATTTCAGACCATTGCCCTCTTCTTATCAGTACTAACAATGAGAAGAGGCAAAAGGGGATCCCAAGATTCAAATTTGGGGCGTGGTGGCCTATGGAGAAATTTTTTGAATGAGAAATCAAAAATTCTTGGGAGTCATCAATGGATCTATTGTTGAAAAACTTGAAAGGCTGCAAGTCAATTTGAGAAGATGGGCAAGCTTTTTGAAGAAAGGTCGAGATGGTTTAAAGAATAGGTTCACAAAGAAACTTGAAGATCTAATGGCAAAGGATAGGGATGATAACACAATGACAAAGTTAATTGATACCAGAATTCGACTTAATATAGAGATTGATTAAGATGAAAAGGGCACGAGCTAATTGGCTTCAATTAGGAGATAAAATTCGCTTTCTTTCTACAAGTATGCCTTAGTTCAAAGGCGAATAAAAAATATTACGAGGCTGGAATTAGATGAAGGGAAGGAAATTTCTGATGAGACAACAATTCATGAAACTGCCTCAAATTACTTCTAGAATTTATTTTCGTCACAGGGAGTCGGGATTTATCCCATTTGCTTAAGGGCATAAACACTAATAATTCGTCTAATATCAATATAGATTTGCTTGCAACATATACGGTAGAAGAAGTTTTTTCAGCTTTGAAAGGTATGGGACACACTAAAGCACCAGGATGTGATGGTTTTCCGGCATTATTTTTTCAAAAGTTCTGGCACATTGTAGGAAAATATATTGAAAGTTTCTGTTTGGGAATTCTAAATGATAGGAAGGACTTCGACTCTCTAAACCTTACGAATATTGTGCTTATTCCAAAAACTTAAAATCCTATAAACCTTGTTAATTTCAGACCTATTAGTTTATGCACAGTCATATACAAAATTGTGGCTAAAACAATTGCAAACCGTCTTGAGGAAGTCATTAGACGATATATTGATAATGCTCAAAGTGCTTTTGTTCCTAAAAGGTTAATTTCTGACAATGTGTTAGTAGCCTACGAAATCTTACACATGTTACGCCAAAAATGGACCGGGAAAAAATGTTTTATGGCAGTTAAATTAAATATGAGCAAGGCTTATGATAGAGTTGAGTGGACTTTTCTAAAGTAAGTCATGCTTCGAATGGGTGGATTTAATTATGAAATGTATTTCTACAGCCTCTTACACAATGAATATTAATGGGAGAAAAGGAAATATTTTTAAACCCACTACAGGGCTTCGCTAGGGTGACCCGTTCAGCCCTTTTCCTTTTCTTTTTCTGATACGCAGTAAGGGACTCTCCTCTTTAATAACAATGGCAATAAGTGAGGTACTGATGAAAGGAGTGAGGGCTAATAGAAGAGGACCATAAATATCGCATCCAATGTTTGCAAATGACTGTATTCTGTTTGGCGAAGCTACAAGAAGAGGAGTAACAATTTTAAAAAAAATGTTGAAGGAATATGAACAGTGTTCAGGCCAATGCGTGAATTTTAACAAATCGACGATCATCTATATTTCAAATACAATAGAAAGGGACAAAGAAGAAATCTCAAGTATACTAGGGGTGTGATGCTCCACTAATCTGGAAAAATATCCAAGATTCCTCAATGTGGTAGGAAAACAAAAAAAAAAGGAAGCCTTTCAGAACCTCAAAGATAGAGTTAATTCGAGAACTAAAAGCTGGAGTACAAGGTTACTGTCACAAGGGAGAAATAATGTCTTTATAAGATCGGTGCTTCAAGCAATACCAACTTATGCTATGTCCTATTTTCTATTACCAAAATCTTTATGTGGGGAGTTGGAAAATATCTTTGCTTTGGTAGCAAAAAGGAAAAAGGAAAAATGGGGATTCACTGGTGCCAATGGAAGTTTATGTGTCAATCAAAAGAGGAAGGGGGAATGGGTTTTAGAAGTATGTCACAATTTAATGTCTCCCTACTAGCTAAGCAAGGGTGGAGGATCATCAATAATCAAGATTCTTTAGTTACGCGTGTTTTTAAAGTAAAATATTTTTTGAATGATTATTTTTTAAAATCTCGTTTGGGAAACATAAGTTCTTATATATGGAAGAGTATTTGGGCAGTAAAAGAGATTTTGGAAAAAGGAACATGCTAGAGGGTTGGTACAGGTACAAATATTTCTATAAATGATTATGCTTGGGTTCCAGATGCAATTAATTTCATATTATCTTCAGTTGTTAATATTATGCAAGATTTTAAGGTCAGTGAGTTGATTGATAGTAATGAGAGAATTTGGAAAAGAGAATTAATCAACAATACCTTCTTAGAGGAAGATGCTGGCAAAATCCTCCGGATCCCTTTGGCATGTACATCTCACGACAATCTTCCTGTCTGAGGAGGCAAATATTCAGGCGAGTTTTCGGTCCGCAGTGCCTATAAACTATTACAAACTTTTGATGATATTCCTAGAGCTTACGCTTTACAAACCATCTACAGAAATTTTTACAAAACACTTTGGCTCCTAAATCTACCAACTAAAATCAAGGTTACAATCTGGCGAATCTCATGGAACTATATGCCTACAAAGGTTAATATGCAGTACAGAAAGCTTGCCAGCAATACAAGATGGCCACGATGTGAAGAAAGAAATGAAACAATCAACCATTGTTTTTGTGACTGTCTTGTGACAATGAAAGTTTGGACACTATTAAAAATGCAGCACATTCTCATGGATAATAACATGGATTTTGTACAGTGGATTACCTGGACCTTTGATCAGTTTACACACAGCCAACGTCGTCTATTCTGTTGTGGACTTTGGGCCATCTGGGGAGAAAGGAACAAAAGATTGCATGAAAAGAAAAATAGTACAGGCTAGAACATGGCAAACTTTATCAACAACTACATAGCTGAACTAGATGGTCTTGAAAGGAAAAATCCAGCAAAGAGAAATGAGATAAGAAGATGGAACCACCCACCTAAGGAGTTTGTCAAAATTAACTTTGATGGTGCGTATGATGGGACTCACCACTAGTTAGCTTCAGGTATTGTGCTCAGAAATGAAGAAGGGGTAGTATTGTTATCTTGTTCAGAGGTCCATCAATGGGTATATTCTGACTTCGCGGCTGAAGCAATAGCATGACAAAAAGCAATCCAAGTGGGTTTTGAAAAGGATTGGTCGAAGATTATAGTCGAAGGAGACTCCCTCACAATAATAATAAAAAATGTAACAGTAAGAGTTAAGATCGTTCACATATTGGAGCATACATATCTGATATTCAACAGAAAATAAACGGATCTAGAAGATTGATGTTTAAACATACACCTAGATCTGCAAATACTCTTGTCATATTTTGGCAACAGAAACACTTAAAAGGAAGAAGACGATGTACTTGGAGATGAATGTCCTTGGGTATGCTGAAAATCAACGAAGGATCGAGTGGCAGTGTGAACCAGGCTGAGAAAGGAGCGGAGAAGAAGAGAAATGAGAAGAAAGTTAAAGAAAAGAAAATGAAATGGTTTTTGAAAAGAAACAGCTTTCCCAAAGAACTGAACCGTCAAAAGAAAAAGCAGAATTCTCTATATATCTATCTATATTGAAGCTTTATCTGTAACAGCACGTTGTGGAAGCTCAAAAGATGAGTGAAAATGAGATAGCCGAATTCTCAGTACCACTTTTAGATGCTAAGATATTTTGCTGGCATTACTCGAACAAAGGCTGAACCTATATTAATAGTTGGAGATGTTTGAATTTTATGAATAAAGCATCAATTAGTCATTATTGATTTTCGGTTAGAAGCAAGTAAAACATGTTAGAAATTTGAAGAAATGGTTACGTAAAATGGTTGTTGTTGGATTATGGTGTGAGTTTAATTCATTTCTTTCTTGAATGGTTGGTTGTACTCTTATGTTGGTAAGTGTGATGAAAATTGAGGGAAATGTCTTGATGATTGTTAGTTATTGAGTGAGCTCCCGCGACATGCAAACTCCATGCATGGTTTTTTTTCTTATTTTCAAGCTCTTAACTGTGATCTTCTAGATTTGCAGGATTGAATCCAAGTGGAAATGTTGCTGTTGTATTATGTAGCCAAGGACAAGAAGGGTTTATGTAGAAAGAAGTCATTAGAGGTGTTAGGAGCACTTTTCCAAAATGTACAAGGACCACGACAAAAGACCCATCAACTTTCATTTCCTATTGATATCCTTAAAATAAAGCATTTGTATTTCATACATTATTAATGCTTAAGTTCATACATCAACTTAAAACAATGCAAAATTTGGTCTTTGTCCATCGTAAATGGGATGAATAAAAGAAAAGCTCAAGGATAGAAGATATTAGGGCCACCAAAATTTGGTCTTTGCTCATCCCCACCGCCTTGTAAATGTAAGTGCCTAATATATAATTATCTCTTTAGTGTGTAGGAAATTCTTGTTTTCTTTTATTGGCTTCTATTGATATTTGTTGTATGGTTGTTTCTTCCTTGTAGAAACATAGATGAATGATTATTAACACCAACAAGTAGGAAAGTAGTATCATTTTTAGATATGATTTTATAATATGTTTGTAAATAAAAAGTGGTTTTGAAATGGAATTAACAAAAGATGCTATAGCTTCTAGTTTAATGAATTCATTTTAAATTGTAAATGCTATTGTAAAATTTTTGTATTTATATTTGGTATATAAATATTATCCCTTTTGAAACTTTAATCCAAATATATGTAATATTTTAATTTATTACGTTTATGTTTTCTATGTTATGTTAATATCTAAAATGAATTTTACAAATGTGTTAAAAGAATTCAAAATAAAAAATAATTTTAAAATAATACAATTGTGTCAATATCTAATTACAAATATTTAATTATTATATTTAAATATTTAAATTTAGTTTATATATTCTAATTAAATTTAATAAATAATTAATATTAATTACTTAGAAATATTTAAAATTAATATTATTTATTAAAATATTAACAATAAATTATAATAAATTATTTTTATATTTTTGCTAAAATATTATAATATTAATTAATTTGAACATTATTTAAATACATATTTGTTACTTTATAATATCATGTCTAAAATAGACATTTTCCTTCTCAAAAGCACTTTTTTGACAATGAATACCAAACACTTAAATTTTTCAAAAGCACTTCTCAAAAGTCTTTTCAAAAGACTTATCAAAAGACTTTTCAAAAGACTTCTCAAAAGATTCTAAACCGGCCCTAAGATGATAGGAAATGTCTCAGTTTTTCTAATATTTATATAATTTAATATAATTAAATTTTATGCAATTGGTACAATGTACAATTTATTTTATTTAATGCAAAGTCCAATTTGAATTTTACTCAAAAATATATATTTTAATATCAACGATATTTGTATAATTTAATATAATTAGAAATTTTATCATACAGCATACACATGTGGAAACCACATACTTAGAATACAAGTGTGTGTTTAAAATAATATACAATAAATAATGAAACGTAAGGTTTAGAACTAATTAATAATAAGACATGAAATATGTATGACAATAAAATGAAAAATAGATTAAATTGTGAGTAATATGAAATTTAAACACATAAATACATCATATTAAGAATACTAAATGCCTAACGATTATTTATCTTAGTGTTGTAATCAATTTTGAATTAGTGTTGAGTGGATTTGGGGCATTAACTCAAATCAACAACATTATTTTAGTTGAGGTGCTAGAGCATGTATAATATAATTAAAATAAAGCTTTAATTTAATGGTAAAATTAATTTTTATTGATGTAAATAGCACGGGTTTAAATCAAACTACATATAAATTTTATTAGTTTTTTAAAAATAAATAAAATCTCAAATAATATAATTTATTTTAATTATTAAAAGATATTTTCATAATTTAACTAACCAAGTTGGAGCTAAGTGGTTTAAATACCTTTTAAATAATTAATATACATAAGAATATTTTGATAATTCATTGATTTATATTATTTTTTTATTTTTGATAATTAAGAAAGAAGAGACATACTCAAATTCTTATCACCAAATAGAGAGGTTGTTTACATCTTCATTAGATTTTTGTGATTACTCTCTCTAATAAAAATAAATTACTGATTTGTTGACTCATTATAATATGAATATTTAGGGTGAGTTTAGATAAGTGATACGTTTATCTATGGTTAATATAAAAATAGTAAAGATAGTAAAATTAAATATTATAATAATACTATAATGTAAAATAAAAATAAGATAAATACACTATACTCACCGTCCATTCAAATCCTTAGACTTGCTCTACTCTTACGGCTACAACCCCACCTTTGTCAAAATATTCTGGTGAACGGCTCTCCATTGGTGGATCAAATTTGGCAACTTGATGGGTCATTACAGTATATCACATTCACCTATGTTTGACGGTCAACAAATTCACATGGTTCATGCATCAAACCACACAACACCATTGCATGCTTATCTAGTACGGGGTTCTTCTTTTCATCTGAATAAACGTGGAAAATATTTTATATCCAACTAACTTTAAACAATCTTTTATATCATTGCCTGTTTAAATACTTTTATTCACTAATTCCGTCATGAAAACAAAGTCAATAATGTCATAGTTGCGATACTCTTTTTTTGGTGAGAAAAAATATAATCGCATTATTAGTAATTACATCAATGTCAATCAATAAAATAAGAGAATTATTCTATTAAATTTTAATGGAAAAGGCTAAATCAATTTAAAAATACCTAAACAATTTTATTTATATTATATTATAAAGTAAAAATTTAAGAGTTAAAATATACTTTAAATTTCTATATATTTTGTGTATTTAAAATTTAATCTCACTATTTTTATTAATTTTTTAGATTTTTGGTATGAATTTAAAAAAACTATTCACTTAATAATTATATAACAATAAAAATATCATTAAAAATACTTATTATGATTTTTGTCTTAAAACAGTCATTTGAAACCATAGCAATAAGGAAATTCTTTTATTGAAATAATGTTTTGAAAAAATTGAAATAAACATTTTAATTGAAATAATTAATATATTAACCATTTAGATAAATTAATTATATTATAAAAATAGATGGACTAAATTATATAAAAAATTAAAGTATATAAACTAAACCTTTAATTTCAAGATAATTTAAAAGCTAAATTTAAAATTTAACCATTATTTTATCATGTAGTAAAAATATGCAAATTTTTTAAAATAAAAATATAAATTAAATCTCAAATTTTACAAACGCGAAAAAGGAGAAAAGCAAAGAGAATAGTGCTAGGTGGCAACATGAGGAAGGTCATTTGTACCTTCCTTTTCTATATATATATAGATTTTGGGCGGGTAATTTGGGCCTACTCTTATTCTGAACAAGGCCAGACCACCCAAACCCTTTATTTCCTTGTCTTTCTTCGTTGTCCCAAACATAAGATTTCCCTATTTTTCCCCCTTTTTTTCCTTTATAAGTTATAATTCTACTATTTCTCTCAGAATTTCATCGAAAAAAATCGAGGTGGGTTTTCCCTTTTCTTTTATTTTGGTTGATGATTTTGTTAGTTGATTGTTTTAAACCTACTTTGATCATGAAATTTTTGTTTATCCCAGGTTTGATTATTGTTCGTTTGGTTGATTTAATTTTTTTTCTTGATTTTGCATGTTAATCTGCTAATGGTTTCAGTGTTTTTCCCCTTAATCTTAGATTCTCTTAAAACTTTTTATTTATTAGAGATATCCAAGAAAATTAATTGCCATCAAAATCAGTTTCCTAGTTCTTACCTCGTTATCTTTGCGATGGTCATCATCATCGGCTTGATATATTTCATTGTTGATCATTGATTTTTTGACTTGGCTTGACTTAAAAGGATGATCAGTTGCTATAATTTTGGTCTGATTGTTGTAGAGATTTTGTTGCTGTGACCGTATTCAAACAGAAACTCTGTTTGTAGGAAGTAATTCCAAGTCCTGTTTTCTGCCTTTTGTTCTAAGAATTGTGATAATAAGGGTTTTAAAACTGATACAAGAGTTCATAGTCATATTTTTCAAGGGGAGTGCTTTGACATATGAGATGTTACCCAGTATATAATTGGACAACCTTTTCCGATGTCCTGCAATGGGTTCAATGCAAAAAAATCAAGGGAAAAGAATTGGGCTTTTTGGCATATTGCATCCTCTATCGTGCAATACTAATTGCTTTCCTGATTTTGAATCTGAAATGTTTGCTTGCACGATATCTGTGATAGGCTTAACCTCTCAATTTTATTCTTTTGTCCAGCACATTGATGCTGTCAATGTTGGTTTAAAGATTTAGTTTATAAAAAGAAATAGAAAATGGTTATCGTAAGCTGCTCCCCCTAGGGCTGCTGTAACATGAGAAATTGACTTTCAATCTTTGTGGTTCAGATTCAAGTTTGTAGATGAATACGTCATACCTTCCTTCTAGCATGTGCAACAACTTCTTGTTGGATGCTATAATGGATAGGGTTGGATATAGTTTTCTCTTGGTTTCCTTAGCAGCAACTAGGTTTAGATGTTTTCTTATGCAGGTCATTCACATGGCGTTTCATTCTTGCACTGATCTTGATTTTGCCCCTGAGCCTAAATACTAATTTGTATGCCAGTTTTGGAACGACAGCCAGTCTATATCTGAAGGTATGAGGTTTCCTCTATCTCCGCACAATATGTTTCCATATTCTTATTGCTATCAGCTTTTAGGTGTAGTGTGTCTAGCCTCTGTTTTCATTCCTTCACTTTCCGTCATACTCATCCTTGTCATGTCTTGCAGCACCTTCACTTTACTTATATTTCCTTTCTTAATTCCCTTGATTTTATCTATGTTCTCCCAGTTGCAGATAGTTTCTGTTGCATGTTGAGCATTCCTTTGAATTATCCATGCATAGAAACCTTTCTGGAGTTGTTAACAGCTTAGTAGTGATCTTTCTTGTTACTATTTTCTGAATTGCAAATGTTGTCGCAGGAAAGCTTGGTCAATTTGGCAACTGAAGGGAAAAATTCCTATATCTTCTTATTAGGTTCATATGCACTCATTTTGGACTGTTTATGTCAGCTGTTATACACGGAGAACAAGTAAATGGTTTAGGGCTACCAATTTGCAGAACTCTTAAACCTTGTTCAATTGGAATTCACTTTGACATCAGGATCTTTCCACTCCAGGAACTGGAGATTGCATTGAAAATGATTAAAGGGGGTGGGGGGGTGAACGATTGTAGTCATGCCATTATCTTAAATCCATTATATTTTACATATGTGTTAGCATGCTCGATGCTTGTTGTTGGGTGTCTCAGGAGGTTTAGGGAGTGACTGACATTAAGGACTTGATAATAGTATCTCGTGCTGTGTAGTTCTAAGATGTAATGACCTAAGAATCCCCTAAAGCTTGCTGGGGTCATCTTCATGGCCTTTACAGTTCCTTATATTCAACCATTCAACTGTTTCTGCTGATAGTTTGATTTATAGTGTAGGCCTTGTGATGACATTGCTGAAGATTGAGCTTAGTATTGTCTGCTGGACAACCATTACATTCTGTTTATGGAGACTTAAGACTTGGAAAAATTGGATGCCAGGATGATGACCATTAACAGGCAAGTGATGGGAACTGTCTTATATTGCTTGTCAGTGAATGTAGTAAAAACCTTAGGGGGTTAAAAAAAAATTAGCAGTTGAAATCATGCTTGTCTAGATACCTCGGAGAAGGGACAATTATGCAAACATTTAAAGGTCTGATGGCATCAGGTTCACATATTTTATTGAGGTGGAGGGCTGACTTGTACTTGCATATAGTGGCTTAGACGCTTACTTAAGCCAAAACTGAAGATTGTTACTCTCAAGATGCAAGGCTGTGAACCATCTTGACAGGAGAGCTGAATGTTTGTTAAGTTTGGATTAAGATATGATGCGTCTGATATGGCCTTTCTGATGCTCAGTATTGAAGAGAAATCACTGGAGCTGGATTTTGTAAGATTCTCCCGGTTGCTTCGTAGGATTTATTATATGTGCCTCTTTCTAAGGAGTTTATTCACACATTTTGAAGCTTTTTTTTTTATTTCTCGGGTAATATCTTCCCCTTGATTTGTATTAGTAAAGCTTCCTGGTGAACCATTTCACTATTTTTGGTGGCAGAGTTCTTTAACGAATGTACATAATACTAGCTCATAATTTTTTGTTGATACTCACCTAATTGTTTAACCTTGAAAGATTTCAGAAAGACATTGTGAGGCACAATATATGAGATACTATTATGTAACCACTTCATCTCTACTTCAAATGTTACATAATGAGAAGGTACCGTAGGAATCAGTCTAGACCTTTCATTTTGAAGCTAAATATATTTTCAATGGATAGGAATCTTACATTAGCAATGGTGACTGTTAGTGTCGCCTACTTTTCAATTATATCATAGACATTCCTGTTTTCTGTCTATTTCCTTTAATTTGGTGATTTTATCAAGAAAATATTAATTATTGGTTTTAAATGGTACTTCTATGTTCTTTTGGCAAAGGTTACTCTCTTACTGTTTGATTTATTGGAAAAAGCAACTATAATCACTGCAGACTATATTTACTCTCTTACAGATGGAAACCCATGCTCGTTTTCATGTATATTAAACATGTTGTCTAATTACTGAACTTTCCTCTTCAATAAACAATTTATACATCCCCATGGCATTTGACTTAGTTCCTTATGGAAATGAATAATTTCTAAGTTGTAGTTTATCTCCTATACTGCCTCTTCAATTTCTTTGAGGATGCTTTCTTTTACTACAGATTAATGTTCCACGTTTATAAGTTTTCTATCTGTTAAAAGTTTACATTGTACTTTAAATCATTTCTTTACTATCTTATTGTTTTTTTATTCTTCTAACTTATCTTTATAATAGATAGGTTTTTGTCCCTCTCTTACAGACTGGAAGTTCAGTGTCATGAAGGTTACTTTATACAAATTGATTTCTTCTCTTTTACTGAACCAAAGAGAGACAGGACTTACTTTTCTATATTCATTCAGTTTCTAATTTCATGACTGGAGTACGAGGCCTTATTCTTCTGCTGTTACTGTGACTTCACAATCTTTATATCCATTCTTGGATAAGTGATTATCACTTTCATCACATGCATCTGCTGAGTTATAAATCAATTCCGGGTGATGTCCTGATGTATAATCCTGCTTCTAGTGGTTTCTCTAGCCTCAATCTAAGGTACTATTGCATTGGGGTTATGGGTTAGTACTAGCGACCAATTCAAAGTCTGTATGTAATTACAATCTAGTGTTATCTATCTTGCATTCACCTTTTCCTTCTTTGTTTCTTGCCCCAGAATATGACGAATGCCCTCTCCAATTTTTTAGAGAGGGGAGAAATGTATAACCAGATAAGTGCAAGAGGCAGGACCATGGCTGGCACGCCAGTTTATAAGAAGACCATAGTTGCATACTTGGTATTAGGGTTGTTAACTTACTGTGTGAAAGCCTACTGCAAAACACACCCTAAGCATTTAATTCCTTTTTTGCAGCTCATTTTGCCCTACTCCTAAGAATCAACTCACACGTGACTTACTGTTCATCATGCACAATTTGGATTTGATGGGCCAAAGTAGAAAGTTTCTTTTTGTTGTTGAAGTTCTAGCCTAGGTGACCTTTTCACGTATGAGTTTGTGCTTGTGCCTATGCTTGTCTAGTGGATGCTGGAGTGTCTTCCTGATGCATTTAGAAATTATACATCTATGGTCTGTTGTTATTTGTTTCAAGAGATTGGTATTTATAAGGTTATGTGTATTTCTCATCTTTTGGAGTTTTAATAGCATGGTAAAACTGTTCTTTTAAATGGATTAAACAGTTGTGGGTAGGAAAAGAAAATTGGGTACCTTTATTTTCAGCTTCAGTGGCAACTAATTTAGGATACAACTAAAAATGTAATTCTTGGTGTTGCATTTTTCTTCATTTTGCTGCCGATATGTGAGACCCAAAACATGATAATTTTTGTGTAGACTTATGGAAGTTCTTGATAAGAAATGAAATGCATTAGAATCAGTGTATTTTGCTTGTAAAAATGTAATGGGGACAGTTAACACATCCTTTGTTTTAATTATTTCCTGTCATTGGAAGTTAAATATATTTAATAGCTCCTCTTCTATGTATTTGATCTGTTTTTCCTTTTGCAGGTTTACTCTTCTTCTGAGACATCGTTCTTTTCCTTTTAAGTGACTGTCATGGGGCATAGACATTTATTTGGCACATCCCAAATGTTTGAGAGTGAACCTGAGCAGGGCAGGAATCATTTGCATGTAGAGCAACCTTATGCAAATATAGGTATTGTTATTTTATTGCCTCTACTTTTGCCTTTTATTTTAAGGGAAAAGGATTGATGTCAATGACAAATTTATATTTGATTTATAGCATGAAAACATGTTTGCAAGGTTGTATGGGTTCAACTTATCATATTCCCCTATCTAGAGAGTTGGGCCTAGGTTTTGGATTTTCCTGCCTCGTGGCATCCTCTATTTGTACCTAGCTATTGTTCTAATGGGTATTATTTGTTGCTTTGTTCCACAGCGAGGTCAAGCTCTACAGAACATGTTTCATTCTTCTATCCAGTAGAAAATATGCCTGTTGATGCGGTGCATTTTTCTTCTCAGTGGAATTCCATGCCTAGGTCAAGTGGTTTTGCTACCTCAAGCCATAATGTTGAAGTTCCAAGCTACCAGCCTGACACTTCAGGCCCATCTCATGATCTTTTTCTGCATTCATCTGCGCCTAGAACCTTTGGTTCTGCCCCTGAGAACTACATGCATCATGCATCTTCTTCCAATTATGATAGGCAGACTTTCCAAGGAATTGAGGGCGGTCTTGTTGATCTCCCAATGAGCAGTGGAAGAGGACCTCACAAGCGAAAAAGCCCGGGAGTTCCTTCAGTCTGTGAGAGGGGTGGATCAAGCGGATATGCTGGTGCTGGAAGTTCATCTGATATTCCTTTATCTTCTGACTTTTGGCAAGAGAAACCTAATGCAGATCCTCAGCACATGTATTGGGATCATATTTCCATGCCCCCGAGCTGTAGAGGCAATGGCCTCTCAATTAGGGGTGAGTGTTCTATGCGGAATGTGAGAAGCCGTCCAGCACTTGATCTTGAATCTAACCTAGTTAGGACCCATTTATCAAGCAATGCTTCCTACCTTACAAGCCACCCGGTTGAACGTTCTAGCTCAGTGGATATCACTGGTCAGAGCTCTAATGCTATGTCAAGGGACTGGAGCCATTTGAGAATGTCTCCTAGTCATGGAAGGATTCCACCTGCAGGTTAGTTGAATATTTTTGCGTTATGATTTTGATCTCTCATTATCTCTGAGTCTGTTGCTGGTGAATTGCAGATTCAAATGTTTTTAATCATGAGACAAACCGCTTTCTGGGTGGTAGTAGTGCTACAAATGCTTCTGTTGAGGTTGGGGGACTTCAGCATAATTTCATTTCTGGTAGAAATCCTGGTCTTCCTCAAGGTTTCCATGGCAACTCAGCACAATCTGTAAGGGGTGCTCGAACAAATTATTTTCAGAGATCTAGCCCAAATTTCAGGGCCTCTTCCAGCAGTGTGCACATAGGACATGCTGCATCATATGAAGAGGGGATGCAGGTTGTTTCTGAAAGTTATTCAACCAGGCATCCTCGGCCATTATCAGCTGTAACATGGCGTAATAATGAGCGGAGTGGGAGGTCAAGGATATCTAATGATAGATACCAATCTCTAGCTGATGATGCAGCTTTCCATGGTCGATTTTCTTCTGAGGTATTTACCGCTTATGAATGAATTATGTATTTGCATATTTGCAATTGAGGTGGACTTAAATGTCCTCTAAAAATAGTTTGAAAACTCATTTGAAATAGCTTTCAGCACGTTGCATTTCTTTTGAGAGTGTTCCATTTATTTCATCTTGGTGTACTTCTCTGACTTTATTGCTTCATAAGTACCCTTCTTTGGTGAATGGTAGTGACCTGTTCCGTTGATAACCAGGCTGTAATTATCTATGTTTATAGGTATTGATGATTCTATGGTATCCAAATGCTTCATATCAAGTGTTTTGCAATTGAGATACAGGAAAAATTGTATTCATTAGCATTTATGATATATCAGCTTGCCACCCAATTTTGCTGATTTAATGAATCGTCAGGTAATGTTTATAGTTTATCTTCGTTCTGCAGGGTTTTATGATTGTGGACCGCTCCGCTTTTTATGGATCTAGAAATATGTTTGATCAGCATAGAGATATGAGGTTAGACATAGACAACATGACTTACGAGGTATGTACATACTTCCTGTTTACATTATGTTGTTATTTTCCTTTTCTTGTTTTGTTTTAAATGACCTTGGACGATTTCTCGGGCAGGAACTACTTGCACTAGGGGAAAGAATCGGGAGTGTTAATACAGGCTTGTCAGAAGACTCAATATCTAAGTGCTTGGCTGAAACAATTTACAGCTCTTCAGATCAATTCCAGGATGAAAGCTCTTGTGTGATCTGCCTGGTAAGAATTTTAGTGTATGAAACGTAAACATAATTGATTATGTTGTATGGTTCAACATGGTATTATCAGGAAGAGTTGGTGGGTGATTGTTGATTATGGTCTGCTACTTGTGATCGAAGTGTCTGCTAGCTCTTTTCGAAGATTCCATTAGTCCTGCTAACCAAATCATCTAAGTACTTTTGATGTTGCAAAATGCAGGAAGAGTATAAGGACATGGATGAGGTTGGGGCATTAAAGACTTGTGGTCATAAATACCATGTTCCTTGTATCAAGAAGTGGTTGTCGATGAAGAATACATGTCCGATCTGCAAAGCTTCGGTTGTGGGCGATGATATAAAATAGTGACTTCTATAATGGCTTATCATTTATCATTCTTGTATATGTATGTTAAACTTGGTCAAACAAAATGACATTGTTTAGGGAAATTTGTAAAAGAAAAAGGGGGAATGTTAGATTAATCTTAAACCCATTTGTTTGGCTTCTATCTCAAATATGTAGAGCCCAGTGTTGGATTATGTTTAAATTTCATATGTTGATTTCATCACCCAAATTGCTCGTGAGTGACTGTGGTTCAGCTTCAACATATGGTATGAGAAAAACCAATTCCCGCAAAGACAAGCTTTTTTTTTTTTTTTTTGCAGTTGATATTGTGTGGTATATATATGAATCTATTCAGTTGTGTTGTGTTCATTGGCATGTATGGATGAAACAAGTGGTGTGAAGAAAAAAGTGTCCTTGGATTCCTTGGCTTAAATTAGGGTCTTATCCTTTTCTTTTGGCCAAAGCTAAATGGAATAAATAAAGGAAAGCAGGCAGAAACTTGGAAGTTACGTGAGTGAGCCATAAGGTAATCATTGGAAGTTGCGTTCATCAACATCCACTTGGTTTATGCGTGAAGCTGGAAGGTTTTGTACATTAGAATAATTGTATTTTATTTTAATTGGTTTCGTGAATTACAATGTTCAAAACTTACTTTTGGTATCAAAGGAAATAATAGAGAAAGGATAAATTAGGGCTAAGAATAAGATATGTTGTCAAGAGATTAAATTTCAAAATTTGAGATTAACAGCATATTTTAATATTGATATTTCTAGTGTGTCTGGATCTAAATATTTTATTTTCTTTTGAATGTGACTTTTCTAGGAAGGTTTGGGATATGGTTTTACAGCTTTTCTAAAAATTATATTAGTAGAACTGTTGGGTCATGGGATCAGGAGTTAAATTGGGTTGTTTTGAAGCTTAAGGGTTTTTTTTTAAAAAATTGTTGTAATCATTAAATCGGCTTGAAATATATATATTTACTCTATATGCTGTGTGAGGAATGAAAGATTTTTTGTTAAGCCTTGTTCCGTTGAAGATTAAAAAGTCCGCGAATTAAACATGTAAATATGAATATGATGGATCATGTTAACATCCAACTTTGTCCCAATTGAGGTCCCATTGATGATAGTTAGCTTGTATACTTTCTTGCTATATTTGCCTGTATAGGACTCTCCTATTGTCTTTTTGTAGCAGGTTATTGTTTGCTAGATAAATGAAATTCAATTATATAAAAAAAACATTTATTATCATTATATTTATATTATTATTTAAATCTTTGATTCAGTTCAATGGAACATCATCCGAATTAGAAAAACTACTAACATATCCTTTCATATTTAAAATATGTTATATTACCATTGGTTCTATATTCGATTCATAACTAGAAAATTTTTTTAACCCTTTCTAATTAGGGCTAAAACTCTAAAAATTAGAAATGCCAAAATAAAATAGCACTTGATATTATTAGAAATTTCCAAAAAATGTTATATTCGTACATAGACGAACTCCTATGAATGTGAAAAATAGATTGGAGTAGTGGCTTCGACTTGAAATTCATTATCAAGTTATCCGCTTTAATTTTATTTTCATTTAAAAACTATAGAAAATAGAAATTTAAATTCATACTAATTGAGTTTGTAAAATCATAAATTTATCACTCAATCAAAATTTTACTTCATTTATTATTATACATTTTAATTTTATAAGGCACATTTATTACTTTTATCAATTCTACATCTATTTTATTATTTAAACCCTAATTAAATTCATAAGAATATTAAAATATTATTTCATATTTAAAATAATATAACTTAAAATGAACCACAAATAGATTCAAAGAGGCTTGTCAAGATAAGCATCGAAAAGCGCTCCCACGTGGGCGCTTTTGCTACTGATTGTCTCCGAAAAAATAATTTTGAGGAGACATTTCGAGCAAACAGTACAAAAATGCTTCAAATAGGTGCCTTCAAGATATCGATCAAAAGCGCCCCACATGGACGCTTTTACTCTGATTGTCTCCGAAAAAATTAGGCTATAAATCGGTCAAATTTCATTCTCGGGTTGCATAAGGAAATTGAGGCAAAAGGAAAAAAAATTGAAAATGAGTGAACGTATTAATGCTGTTATTTAATACGATAGTGAAGTTCGTGACACCGAAAATGGCATTGTTTTCTTATCGGAGAACACAACGTGACTGAGTTTTAATCGGAACATCGATTTGGTAGAACTTTGCAAAAGAATTAGGCGTAAAATATTCGGAACAACGCCAATGAAAGTTCAGTGTATTAAGTATAGATTTTGCGCCTCGGTTGATCCGGTGAGATATGAGTCGTTCGACATCAAAGGTGCTCGGGGCTTTGAGGCAATAGTGGAGACTCATCTTGCCAGTGGATCATCCTATATCGAGGTATATGTAGAATTTTCATCTCCAAGTGATCTTTCTGCGACCTCGACATCTACTGCCGTTCGAGGAGAATACACGACCCCAAGCCGACACTCTGTAAATGGGAGGTAAAACACAGAAGTGCCCGTGTGCGGTCGTAGTATGGAAAACATAACCCCTGCACGACACTCGGTTGGTGGATGGGACATGCATATCATCATTCGACGTCCGATGATAGAAATACGTATTGGGGCGTCGTCAACTTCTAGTGGTTGGCAATCCACATACGATTAGAATCTTTACGAAAGATGTTTAAGGAGGATGATGCACTCCGCGACATCCACCGGCCGAGGGCCGTCGTTTGTTGCGAGGTTATGGAGGGTCGGACGATGAATCCGATGTGGATCCACCTCGGAGGCGGGGCAACGGTGCGAAGTTGGATTATTTTACGAACCGAGCCCGCTCCAATTGTACTGAAGAAGTTGAGGCGGTTCGGACGAAGAAGAAGAAGATCCGCTTATTCGTATGTACTCGCCTCCAAACCCACATGCATAATGTCAATCTATCTCAAGATGATGCATTAGAGTTTCTGAACTACCACACGGACACGTGACCGTACAGATTCTTCGTTGGATTCGGACCAATTAGAAGTTGGTAACCAGTTTTCCAACAAGAATACTTTTCTTGCTGCATTGAAACAGTATAGCATTAAGAACGGGGTTAACTACAATGTGGTTAAATCCAAGCTCGATAAGTTCGAGGAAGTGTATGCGATGCAAGATGGCACATGTTCATGGAAAATCATGGCGTCATTGAGGAAAATGACAGGGTTGTGGGAGATAAAAAAGTACAAAGGTCGACATACATGTCTTGTCGATGCATACCACTATGTGTTCAATGATTTGAATAATGATAATAATATGTAATGTTGCATTGTTTAACGACTTCATTGGAGTGTAACACAAGATCATCCAAAGATGAATTCGACATATTGGCTGAACTAATAATCCCGACGGTAAAGGCCGATCCCAAGACTATGGTACCACCTTAATTGGCGATATTAAGTAGTCAATTGGGGTACACGCCCTCCTCTGAAAGGCTTGGATAGCCAAGCGAAGGCGTTAGAAAAGTTACGATGGGTGGGACACTTCATATAATGAAGTGTAATGGTGCCAGTCTTTGGAGAGATATGTCGAGCAAAGACGACAAACTTTGAAACGGAACTGCGTGCTACAACGATCGTCGCTTTCCGTGGATGCGCGGTGTTCAAGTGTCTGCTTACGGACATTTAAGCAATGCCGAGATGCCTTTAAATCATCGCAAGCCATTGGTACAAATTAACGGTACCTTTATGTATGATAGATATACGATCGGCTATTGCTATTTGTGGCACAAGGCGGTACGTGGGAGAATCCTTCCGATTGCATTCATAATAACCGGAAGAGTCGGTGATGACCGAGACTTCTTCCTATCTAGGTTAAGGAGGCATGTTTGCCCCAACGACATATCGTTATATCGGATCGGAATACGAATACTTGCGGCAATAAAATGCCGTGGAAGCATGTGGCATCGCACACCATCGATATTGCACGAGGCATGTTTCATCCAACTACTATGGGCAACATCGATCAAAAAGACGTAAATAGCAAGTGACCGATATGGGTATGAAATGTCTATTGATATAATTTCGTTTGTAATATTCAATTTATTCTCAATTGAAGAGTGGTATGTAATATTCGCTATCAACGTATATTGGCGGTATGAGATCAATAAAGGCGCAAGCTATCTATGCAATATTTCTTTCGAACAGTGGACACAAGCATATGGCGGCGACCTACGATATGGGCATATGACCACAAAACGGCCGAATGCATAAATTCATTACGAAAGGAACCGTCATCTGTCGATTACATCGGTTGTGCGAGACATATTTTTGGTTAGCGGCACTATTCCAGAAGAAGCGTGAGTTATAGAAGCGCGATGCAAGGAGGCCATGTATGGAGCCGAAGGTCTTGCAAAAAATAAACCGTGGGAAGGCACGGGCGAACACCATGTACACAGTGTGTCACGATCGCGACAAACTATGGTTTCGTGTCACGGAGTTTGACAGACCGAACCAAGTTATTGTTGGCGGCCATTATCGTGTACACTTGACAAATAGGACCTGCGACTGTGGGATATTTGATGCACTTCGTTACCCATGCGCCCATGTACTTGTGGCTTGTCAGAATCTCCGTCTTGATCCAATGAGATATGTCGACGAAGTGTATAAATTAGAAAACATGTACAACGTGTGGAGACACGTATTCCCACCAGTCCCAGATGAATGTAAGTGGCCATCGGTATCGCTTGCACCATATAAGCTATTGCCGGATAGACAATTGAGGCACAAACCAAAAGGTCGACCTTGTTCGACTAGAATACGCAACAATATGGATATCCAGAAATAAGCAACCAAAGTCATTTGTCTTGGATGGTGTAGGAACCGGGCCATACATCTCGCTCGTGTCTAAATCGGAATAGTTGACCGTGTTCTTAGGTCTTTTGTCTAAGCGGCTATGTAATATCTATTTTATTGGAGGAAAAGCGATAAACTTTTGTACAATAACTTTTATTTTATTAAAAAATTAAAATAAATTAAAAATTAAATTATAAAGAAAAAGTTAAACTCAAATTTTATTAATTATATTAAAACTTAATTACAAAAAAAATTAAACCAATTCTATTTTGTCAAAGGTATTAAAATTTAAATAAATTAAAAAATTAAATTATAAGGAAAAAGTTAAACTCAAATTTTATTAAATATATTACAACTTAATTACAAAAAAAAATTAAACCAATTCTATTTTGTCAAAGGTATTAAAATTTAAATAAATTAAAAAATTAAATTATAAGGAAAAAGTTAAACTCAAATTTTATTAAATATATTAAAACTTAATTACAAAAAAAATTAAACCAATTCTATTTTGTCAAAGGTATTAAAATTTAAATAAATTAAAAAATTAAATTATAAGGAAAAAGTTAAATTCAAATTTTATTAAATATATTACAACTTAATTACAAAAAAATTAAATCAATTCTATTTTGTCAAAGTTATTAAAATTAAATAAATTAAATAAATTAAATTACAATAAAAAAAGCAAACTCAAATTTTATTAAATATATTACAACTTAATTACAAAAAATTAAACCTTAATTACAAAAAATTAAACTCAAATTATAAATTAATTTACAATAACTCAAATTAGGGGTTTAGGGTTTAGTCTTGATCTGGGTGGGAACTGGAAGCACACAGGCGGTCGCCACATTCTTACCGGATTCTCCTCCTTCGGCTTTCGACGGGGTCGTGGAACCTCCGGTAGGAATCGGGTTCTCCAGCAGTGGGTCCTGTTCGGATGTTGCGATGGTGACCCACTCGATAAAATAATGACCCCGGAGGTGTTTGTATAAACCAAGCGGGTGACCGATCCGAATCGGAGAAGGAGCCGGCAGGAAAGAAGTGCTCCCGAATGGCCTCCTCACGAACCCACACGCGACGTCACCACTTACCACCGCCATGATGTGAGTTTCGGATTCGGATTCGAACCCGCCATGTACTCAACCCGGGCAGGACTAGGAAATCGAAACATATATGAGTTAGGAGGATACATATAGGGGAGGGTACGCACTAGCATGAACGGTAGATGCGTGATATTGGTGTTGTCTACCAATCGATGGGTTGCGGATCGTGGGTAGGCGTTGTTGTCGGATCGGTGATCGAAGTTTGCCACCGATGATGGCCCCGCCATCACTTCTTCTCCTTGATTTAAAGAGGCTCGACGCCCCTTCGCCGCTAAATTGTCGCCGCTTCTTCTTCCGATAACAGAACTACTTGCCATGGATCCTAAACCATGGCATGTACTCCTAAGACGCACGCTAACCTGTAATCGACTATCGTTCCTCGATCGTATATAGTCATATCGGTTTTCCCATCGTCTCGATATGTTCACCAAAATCTTGGCCAATTCGTGGTGTGCCAGAAGTCCACTTTGTGCTCATCATCGAGCACCTCCGTGGCACGGAATCGCTGTCAAATCCAAATTGCCGCAGAACCCGATCATCACTGTGCATCTCCACGGTACAGAGTAGTGATCAATCGACCTTTACGTACAACCGTTAGATTTTGGAGGAACTCCTCCTAATCATCGCTGAATTTTTGGATCGTCAGACGGGTCCATTGAAACTATATTAACATTACGTAAAATATTAGTTATATACCTAATATTAGACACTACATACGTAAATACTAAATTATAATAACAAAATTAAACTTACTTGTGATTCCAATTTTGGTCCAATAGGAGTCAGATATCCTCAAACGAGTTAGGTATTCCAACATGACTCATTAATGGTTCCACCTAATTAAATAAACTTTTAGCATGCAATTATACTATAAATCTACTAAATAATTATAAAATATAATATTAAATTTACCTCGTTATCGTGGGAATGAATATGGGTGGTCGAGTCGAGTATGTGAAAATGGCAATCAAACCATGCCCATGACTACATGAGTGATAGGCAACCTCCGATTTTTGCTTTTACTCTGTCACACGCTTAGACATCTCCCTAAGACAACCTCGACAAAGACAAGATATTTTAAATACGTAATTTTCCTAGAAATTTTAGTTGAAAATGATTAGTTTTCCTAAATTAATTAAATACTTAGCGGCTAAGAGTTAAAAGTTAAGCCAACTCATCTGACCCACAATCAACTTTCTGGTGTTCTCCGGATATTTCCTTAGGGAATGGGTCACCCACCTCCACTCCTCACCTATATAGACATCCCCTCATCTTCAATCCAATTCCATTCCCCAACCAAATTCAAATCATCTCTACAAACCCATATTTCCCTTTGAAGAAGATGCAGATCTTTGTGAAAACCCTTACCGGCAAGACCATAACACTCGAGGTCGAAAGCTCCGTCACCATCGACAACGTCAAGGCCAAGATCCAAGACAAGTAAGGGATCCCACCCGACCAGCGGCGTCTCATTTTCGCTGGCAAACAGCTCTAAGACGGTCGGACCCTTGCCGATTATAACTTCCAGAAAGAATCCACCCTCCACATCGTCTTACGCCTTTGTGGGGGCATGCAAATCTTTGTCAAAACCTTAAGCGGCAAGACCATCACCCTCGAAGTCGAGAGTTCCGACACCATCGACAACGTTAAGGCCAAGATTCAAGACAAGGAAGGCATCCCACCTGACCAACAGCGTTTGATCTTCGCTGGCTAACAATTGGAAGATGGGAGGACCTTGGCTGATTATAATATCCAAAAGGAATCCACCCTTCACCTTGTTTTGAGGCTTCGTGGAGGGATGCAGATTTTTGTCAAGACTTTGACCGGCAAAACAATCACCTTGGAGGTTGAAAGCTCCGATACCATTGACAATGTTAAGGCAAAGATTCAGGATAGGGAAGGAATCCCACCTGATCAACAAAGGCTCATCTTTGCCGGCAAACAATTGGAAGATGGGAGGACTTTGGCTGATTATAACATTCAGAAAGAGTCTACCCTTCACCTTGTTCTTCGTCTCCGTGGTGGCCACTGATTATTCAAACACAACCATCTTGCCTTGGCTTCAAGTTTTAAAGTGCTTGCGTGTCTTTCTAAGTTGGATTTCTGGGTCTTGTCCCCTTTGTAATAATACTTTCACTTCTCCTCTGGAATAAAAAGTCTGGTTTTCATTTCCATTGGAACTCTTCGAACCATGGAAATAGCAAATAAGTTGAACATTAATGCCTTTAACAAGGGAGGCCCTGCTTGTCTCTCTGTTAAATCTTAATATGGTTAAATACAGACAAATCAGAGAATCTGCTTTATATGATAACTGAAATTTAATGCTGGGCTTTGTTCACAGTTTGTTTCTCTTCTATTTCCGGGCATGCATTGGAAGTGTGAAATCCGGTTGATAAAAAGGATGTTAAGTTAATGTGTTGAATGGAAGTTTGAAGTATTGATACATAGTGGTCTTTCCAATAATTAATGCTCACTCTAAACAAGAATTGAAGACAAAACTGACAACATCTCCAGTAATAATTTCTGTATGGTTTCAACTTTAGATAAAAAGCTAGGCTCTCCCCGGGTTCAACATGTAATGTTTACCATAGGACTAACACTGACCCAAAAGCAGGACGACCAAAGCCCAATCGCCAGTTTCAGATTAAAATATAAAATGGGGCATTCCGAGAATTGAACTCGAGACCTCTCGCACCTAAGCAAAAATCATACCACTAGATCAAATGCCTTTCTATGACTCAAGCGTTTTCATATAGAATAAATAAAATATGTAGCTTTTTGTTTTGGGTTCATTATATGCCTGACATATAGGCTTATGTCTATTGATATAGTAACTTAAATTATTAATCCATTTCTTCACTTCGGATATGATTATATTTTTGAAGATGTCAATGGAGATGGTTTGCAGTTGCATTCTTTGTAACTTGTTACAATGCTTAATGTTATGATGTTGATTGAACTAATCCATTGGAGAATAATGATCTAAAAAGTCCACTTATTTGCATTCTTTCTCTTCGGAATTTTAAGCCATGAACTTATTTTGCTCCAAGTATATAAACTACATATATGATATAACTGAAAAGAGATCCATTCATAGTTTAGTTGCTTTGGTCTTTGTTTTATACGTATATTTAACAATATAGAGTAATGTTTTCCCGGGCGATTTAGTTTCAGGCACTGCCCCTATCAGGTCCTTTTCATCAGGTTTTGGGGTGAAGTTGCCAGCCATTTTAAAAATAAAATAAAATACCATGTTTACTTGTAGTTGCCAGCCCACCTAAGTATTGGCCACCTTTCTTAAATCGTACCATTGAAACCTATTAATATTGTATTGTTTGTTTCATCTGGTTTCTTCTTCTCCACTTTCTGATATATGTCTACTTCCATGATTGCAGACACTATATGCTTCCATGTAGGAAGAAAGTTGAATACAAACAAGATCACCATTTTGTCAGCTGTATGATAATGATAATTCAATGGAAAATAATCCATAGCCAACTGACTGGCTGAGCTGAGGCTCCTTTTTCTGATCCTTGCACTTCTAAACCATGCAGTTGGATACTAAATAGTAAATACCCTTTGGGTGTTTTTTTCCTGTCTTTACTATAATTATCGCTGTTCGGTTTGTTTGTAGGGAAATGTTTCATTGATGAGAAGAAAGGGCATGGAGCAACTGCCAGAATTCATATTTGTTCTAGCAGTTATGCAGATTGTTTACAGTTTTCTCACCTCACCATGGCTTTTGGTAATTAAAACAACTCAATATACCTGTTTTAGGCATCTTGCCACATGAAACAAGTTTTAGTTTTTAACTTTTTAGGTTGGAATCTACGTGTGACTTTTTTTTTGGGGGGGTTAAATACGGTGATTGTTGGGAATAAAATCACATCTAAATCACCTAGGAATATTTCTTGATTTACATGATAATGATGATATTAAGGTTCTGTTTAATAAAATAACAATTAAGTGTATGTTTTTTAAAATTAAATATGTAATCTAATGAGAGAGTTTGATAAATGTAATTTTTATTTTATTTTATATTTGTATGCTTATTTTTATTTTACTTATGCTTAAATATATGTGAAATATGGTTGATGTTTAGAAAATAAAAATTACCTAAAGAAGAGAATGATTCAAAACATTTTACTCAACAAAAAAAATTAATGAGCTATGTAAGGCCTAATTTTTTAGCCCGGGCCCAAAAGCAAACCAGAAATGAATTCAAAAACGGCTCATTACAAATAAATATTGGGGCCCAATTAAGCTAGTAGCCCAAATAGCCCAATCAGAAAACCCTAGGTCAGCAATGGGAGTCCTCAAGCCGCACACCCTCGCCAACGGCCCCATCGAGCCACGACGCCATGCCCTCCGCATCGTGCGCCTCCACACTTCTGAAGGTTGCACCTACAAAACAGGAAACATCAAACACAGCAGGGGGAAGGGGATTGTAGTTGGGATTTTATCCTATCCTATTTTTGGGGGACTTTTTAGGCTATAAAATCAGAGAATAATTTAATGTAAAAGGGGTTTTTTTTTTTTTTTTTAAAGAGAGAAAAGAGTACACACGATTTCCACATATACAAACACAAGTAAACAGAAAAAGAGATTTTACGTATAGATTGAAATAGAAGGTCAGTGAAAAATCAAGGTGATTATTGTTCTATCTTCCGATTCTCGAGTCTCGTTTTTACTTTTCCCTTTTGCTCTGCGATTGCATGCGAAAATAGGAGGAGAGGTTGTTAAAACCTTTCTGATTTTCACCAATCAGTTCCACTAACTTTCGAAAAACAAACAAAATTTTTTTTAAAAAAGAAGGAGAACGAGAGGATCTCACCATGGTCCCTCCGGTCGTCGCTGAGGGTGCGAGCACGGCTGGTTCGCTGCAAAAAAGAAACTCAAACCCTAATGAAATGCATAGAAGAAGGGGGGAGTTCTGGATTTTTGTTTTGAAGCAGAGAAGAGAAATGAAGGAAATCTTTTTTTTTTTATGTTTTAAAACATTAAAAACGGCGTCTTGTAAACAAAGTGGGGGCTCCAGGTGCTCGACCCGATCCACCACTGGATCCGCGCGCATTTACCCTAAATGGGTAAATTCGCTTAGTCCTCCCTACTCGTGCCCTGTTTTAATTGAGTCCTATTTTAGTTTTTTTATTTTTTAATCTTACCCTAAATCTAACCTGTCATTTCAATTTGGTCCTTGTTGAACGCACCGTTTCAGAGGGTGGGATTTATTGCTACTTTGGTCCCTCTATGTTGCGCACGCATCGCGATTCGGTCCTTCCCCTCTATTTTACCTCTGATTTTACCCCAAAACTTCTGATTTCGATCTAATTCAGTCCTTTTTTAATTGCTTTTGTTTTTTTACTATTAAATTAATTAATTTGAGCTTTATAATTTTTTTTATTAACTTACTATTTATGTTACTTTTACTTTCGTTTGTTACTATAAAATTTTATATTCTTTGTCACCATTATTTTTACTATTATAGTTATTTATTTTAGTGTTATTACTATTATTTTTCTTTTATTCTATTATTTTATTTACATTTAAATTTATTATTACTATCATATTTGTTATTAATATTACTTTTATTTTCTCTATTACTACTACTATTATTAAATTTAACACTATTATTATTATATTCGCTAGTATTAATTTTTAATTTTATTATTGCCCTATTTTACATATATTATTATTAAAATTGTTTTTTTCTATTATATTTTTATTATCAATATTATTATTTTTATTATTTTAAACTTTTTCATTACTATTATTACTATTTTTCATAAGCATTATTTATCTTTTTTATTAATACTATTTTATTTTTACTAGTACTATTATTATTATTTTAATTATTAATATTTTTAAACCTATTATTATTATTCTTATTCTTCTTCTTCTTATTATTATTTGTTTATTAGTATATTTCATAGTTATTATTATCATTTCCTTTTCGTTACTATTTTCTTTTATTTCATTTTGTTTGTTTATTTTACTTTTTTATCGTATTTTATTTCTACTTTTATTATGGTTATTCATATTCGATCACCGTAATGTTGTTATATAAACTAGCATAGCAACTCGTTTTACATTTTATTTTAATCATATCATATTTTATTCGATACATTACAATTTTCGTTTCAAAATAAGCAAACCCTCCGTGTTCTAAGGTTCGAAAGGAGTCGTACCCTAACTTATTGGGTTTCGATTTCTCTTTTCGAGTCTAAAGAACCTATTACTTTCTTTTTTAAAAGTTTAATAAAAACTTATTCTCGAGAATTTAAAATCGTCGTGTCCTAACTCACTGGATCGTTTTGTTATCTCGAGATAAGGATTTCAAAAAACAAAGGCAATATTCTGTGTTTGGTATTTTGGAAACTTAAGCCCTAACTTACTGGGTTCCGATTTTTCATTAGACCCCAAATAACCGATTATCCTTCTTAGATTTAAACACATTAATTTTGAAAGTCAAAGGACAAGTTCAATTTCGGGGATTTGAGATGTCGTACCCCAACTCACTGGGCGTGACATTTTACTTCCTCGAGATAAGAGGGTTTGATTGCTCATATTTTATTCAAGTTTTTTTTCTTTAAAATAAAAAGAATCGTATTTTAAAATCTTTCAAAATTTTGATATTAGGACATTAATTAATCAATTAGGTACCAATTATGGGCGTCACGAGGGTGCTGTTTTCTTAAAATTCGTAGACCAAAATGTTTTCTAAAGTGACCCATTGCACTTCAAAAAAGATTGGTGGCGACTCCGTTTTTTCTTTTAAAGTCGGCCCGTTTTTCAAACAAAAAATGGTTTCGACAGCTTGGCGACTCAACTGGGGAAGCAATAAGAGAGTCAAGCCGTAGAATTGATTGATTAATGTCCTTTTATTGAAAATTAAAATCTGATTTTGACTTTCTTTTCCATCGCATCTGTTAAGGTCACGTCATGTGTTTGTTACTATTTAAGTGTCTAGGATACATTTCGTGAGGTTTTCACCTCCGTGCAGGATAGTGAATCGCTTTCGGGATACACCCGTATCTATGTCTTCGTAAGATTTTTATCTCCGTGCAACCATAGGAAAATGTATTTCCTAAACTGAACTCGGTCCGCATGAACCTATAATGGGTGAGGATCGAGGAATCTGCTGGTTCAAATACCTTTTTCCCTTAGAACCAAACCACATATAGTGAACCCTAGGACCCCACTTTAGGTAGAACTATGTTGAACCCTAGTAGTCACCTGGATAGGTGTTTGATTTTTACCATCTGTATATGATACTAACATGTTCCTTTTGTTTATGACTATATTGCATTTCATCATTATATAAAGGAGGTGTTGATTCATATTCGATTGCTAAATAGAAGCGTTGGTCATAGGAAAATGGATTTTTTGATAAAGTGAGTTATAATACGATCGTCCAAATACAGTCCAAGTGAACACAATGTGAAAAGATGATAGTATATGACTTTGCCTCGTTGTCTAGAGAATCAAGCCAGCAAGGATTATTCGAGGGCCATCATATCTCAATTTTCTTAAGAAGCTTATAAGCGTCGCGGGGGATAAGTGAGTGAAGAGTCACGGCCTGGATCAATCAGCAAGGAGCTAGAAGAGGCATGTATTGAGAAGGTTCATGGGACACGATCGTAACATCTAGATACAAAGAACGAGTTTGGTGTCCTCACCTGGACTATAAGGATGAAGCCGCATATGTAATTCATTTTATATAAAGAAATTTATTTTCTAGAAAAGTTCCTCTAATGGAATTAAATTCAGATTCAACGCCTCTATTTCTTTTTACATTCATTTCATGCATTTGTATTGTATTTCATCCATTTGTATTGCATCGCATCATGTGCATTAAATATCATAAGAACCCTATTAACTAGAGATCGTATTATAGTTATCTTGGAACACCGCTACTACACTCAGAAAAAGATGAAAGCCATGGATCAAAGGTTAGAGAGGTTAGAACATATGCAGAAGGAGATGCAGGACCAATTACAAACTCAGATGCAGGAACAGTTGGCCAAGATCCAACAGGATATGAGGGATCAAATAATGGAATCCCATAGAAGCATGATGAGCCAGTTGACACATTTGTTAACTGGAGGGCATGATAAAGGAAAGGGCCCTATGGTTGATACCGGAGATGATAATGAAGATTTTACTTATCCTCCAGGCTTGGCCCCTGTGAATTCCCAGGTTCAACCATCGAGAGTGTTTGTCAACATTAAACCCTAGTACCAATCTAGTACCCCAGCAACGGTAAACTTCCCGGCAGGCTCGAGATCTAACCCAGGAGATAATTTGGCAAAACCAATAGTCCCTGACTTCGATGACGCAGCAGAAAGAGAAAAAGCAAAGGCGGAGTTCCCAAAGGAGTTTGAGGATCGATGCAAGTGGTTGGAGGAGAAGTTTGAGCATTGGAAAGTACTTATTACCAATGCGAGATAGATACTAAGAAGTTGAGTTTGGTCCCTAATCTGATACCCCCACTAAAGTTTAAGATGCCAGAATTTAAAAAATATAATCGGACTAGCTGCCCTGAGGCCTACATTACAATGTTCTGTCGGAGGATGACGGGACATGTCAGCAACGACCAGTAGTTGATTCACTGTTTCCAAGATAGTCTGACTGGAGTCGCGGTTAAATGGTAGAACCAGTTGAGTCGTACTGAAGTCAAATAGTGGAAGGATTTAGCACAAGCCTTTATGAAGCATTATGGCCATGTGACTAATATAGCGCCTGACAGGATCACACTACAAAACATGAAGAAGAAGTCGGGAAAAAGTTTCAGGAAATATGCCCAGAGGTGGAGGGAAATCGCTACAGAAGTCCAACCACCGCTGCTAGAAAAAGAAATGACCATGCTCTTCATTAATACCCTGAAAGCACATTTCATCAATCATGTGTTAGGAAGCGCTACTAAGAACTTTGCAGACATAGTGATGTCAGGCGAAATGATAGAAAATGCCATAAGGTGTGGAAAGATAGAGGTTGAGGAAAGCATGAGAAGATCAGCTCCAAAGAAACGGGAAAATGAAGTAAGTAATGTGAGCTCGGGTTATTCGAAGCCTATTACTGTCAGTCAGCCAAGAGCGGTAGTCGCGAGCCAACAGGCCTCACCAAGGCAGGAGCCCAACACGAGGTAGAATATCGAGAAATTTCAATTTACTTCCATCCCCGTGACGTATAGGGAGTTGTATAAAACTCTATTTGACGTACACGTTGTAGCCCCTGTCTACTCAAAATCGTTGCAACCCCCATATCCTAAATGGTACGACGCAAGCACTCAATGTGAATACCATGCGGGAATAGTGGGGCACCCGATTGAAAATTTCTTTCCTTTCAAAAGGCTAGTTGAAAGGTTTATTAAGGCGTGTGTTGTAAAATTTGACGACACACCACGTGTGGGAAATCTGTTACCCAGTCATATCGAGAAAAGGGTAAACACGATAGTCAAGTACATGGAGAGGAAAATCAAACAAAATGTTGCTGAAGTAAGAACCTCATTAAGGGAGGTTTAGAAGGAAATGCGAAAAAAGTCTGGTTCCACAAGAGTTGGGGAGCAAATCCCAGGATGCGAGGAACTACTGTGAGTTCCACAATAAGGAGGACCATGAGATCCAGAAATGTAACGAATTTAGGGCCCTATTGCAAGAGTTAATGGATAACAAAGAGCTAGAGTTCTTTGACTCTTCTGAAGGAGAAAACGGGTACACCATAGGAGGAGAGTCGGTAGATAGGGCGCTAAGGTCAAACGGGGATCAATGACTTTTCCCTATATATCCAATGCATTCATATCAGAAGGAATTGTCCATCCGAGACTAGATAACATGAATGAAAAAATGGCTAAAGACATGTTGAAAACTCGAGCATTAACGCCGTATTTGAAGAGAGATCAAAAGAAGGAAACTTAGCAGGCATACGCCCCTATAAGCTTGGAAGTGTTCTGACCAACTGGACTGCGGAGGAAATTTCTGTAGTTTTTAGAGCTAACACAGAGTAATGTTCAAAACAAACTTGTTGTTTTAAGCCTAGAAACAATAAGAATCTTTTGTGAAATAGGCTCATGTTCAAACATCTTTACTTTCAATAAAAATATATTTTTTGTTTCATGATGGGCAATTATTCTCGTATTCCTTTCCATTCTCTCATTTCATTCATAATCATGCCTTATAAATGATCATCCTTAGAATCATTTATTCTTTAAAATTTTCCTTCGTACCTACAATAGGTACCCAGATATCAAGACATGAGCAAGGCTATTACGGACTCCCTTTTTTAGTGAAATATGGGTCTAAAAGGATCTGAGGATTTTGAAGATGTCAGAGATTGTAGCTTTTTTTTATTTGTTAAGGATGATAGAACAAAATGAAAATAGACTCTACCGTACATTGCGAGTCTAGGAAAGGAATGAAGATCGAAGCCTTGCCCACCACAAAAATAAAGTAAGACATCCAAGAATTCAAAGATGTCTTTGCATGACCGCATCAAGATATGCCTAGGCACGAGGACGCTATGGAGTATTCGAAAAGACACATGCTAAGAGTTTTTGATAGCTAGGTCGATTATAAGGTTCGGGTACTACCGATCTACCATGAAAGAAAGATTGCATCAGTTATGCCGTAAATGCCACATTGAGAAGACATGACTTATATGCTTCCTCTATTTTTTTCTATACATAGAGCATAGATGTTACGAGGACGATCTAGTCAAAAGCATCTAGTTGACGCCTATTCATATTCTTGATTGTCAATTATTTCACTAAGAGGTGAAGGTCAGTTCCTAGAGAAAAGTTACAAAGTCAACCTTCATCAAGTTCAATTTCAACTTCAAATTCAAGTTTGAATTAAAAAGAAAAGAAAAAGAAAAAAAGGCAAGAGAAAAAGAAAAGAAAGAAAAGAAAGAAACCACCTAAAAGATTTTGAAAGATGATTGAAACTTGTGAAGATTGGCATAGACTAGTTACTATTTACCCTCTATGCTTCTCGAATGTTGGCCAGGACCTTCACCGAGGCAACACATTTCTCATTGGTTTATGGGATAGATGCAGTCCTACCTATCGAAGTTGAAATTTCTTCTCTTCGAATTTCATCAGAGTTGAAGTTGGATGAAGCAGAATTGGTTCAATCTCGGTATGATCAATTGAATCTGATCGAGGAAAAAAGTTAAGAGCCATCCGTCATGGTCAAATATACCAAAAGCGAATGATGTGGGCTTACAACAAAAGGTTTACCCTAGAGTGTTCCATGAATGAGACTTGATATTGAAAAGACCCTTCCTATGCAAAAGGACTTCAGAGGAAAGTGGATGCCTAATTGGAAAGACCTTATGTCGAAAAGAAAGCTTGTTTTGGAGGAGCATTGATACTAGCCGAGATGGACGGCAAGAGTCAGCATAACCTAATTAATGCGGACTCAGTCAAGAAACACTTCACTTAAGAAGGAAATAGGCCAAGGTGAAAACCCGTAAAGGGCGCTTTGAGGTTTTTCAAAAAAAAAAACGGAGAGGCCAAGGTGGAAACCGCAAAAGGCGCTTTAAGACCAAAGGGGCTTTGAGTTGAAAACCTGAAAAAGGCGGCTCAAATTATGATCAAATTGTGATGGGGCATACAGTAGTTTTACTACACTTGAATTAACAATGAGGAAGTATGCTTCATTTTGGGGCATCGACAAAGTACTCCGGATCCCCTAAACACATATTGAGCTTAAATGGTCCTTAAGAAGTTTGAACCGAGAAGCTCAGTCTTCGATATCTGGGGCACCTAATTTCCATCTTACCCATTCTAAATTTGCTCATTTCAAAATACACTACCAATAAATTTCCTTCTTGATTGCATTTGCTATCTTATTTGTTTCGAGCTATGCTCCTAATTAATTTCTTTCTTCTCCATTATTATGATCTTTTCAAGCATTTTTTATTGAAATAATGATCAATGAACTAATAATGCTTTCACAAAAGTAGTTTTGCATATTAATTTGAAAGTCTCTAAATAATACAAGAATCCGAAACATGACAATTATTTGGAACTCGCCAGCTTAAAGGGCTCAGAGCATTTAAGATAAGGGTCTAAGCAGTGACGACATCTTCAGATTCTCTGTTAGAAGTATTAGTTGAACAAAGAAGATATACGTCAGGGATCACCTTAATAAACAGCAAGCAATGACAGCCCAAGTGTTAAAAATGGATCATCCTCATGACATTTTGCATCCATTCATAACATTCATAATACATATGGTTAGGAGCATTTTTCATGACATCCTAATCATTTGGCATAAGCATAGACTCCATGAAATCAATTCTACAGGTAGGTTCCCTAGAGGACAATGTAACAAAATTGATGGGAGTTACAAAAGTTAGCAGATCTTATCTCCACTGATCAAGAGTGGAGCAGATCAGAAATTACGAGTCTTATCTCCATGTATCGACAATGGAGAAGGCTAGAGAGAGTAGATCTTATCCCCACTGAGCAGGAGTGGGACAAATCAATATTGGCGAATCTTATCTCCATGTATCGATAATGGAGTAGATTTAAGCCACGAGCCTTAATTTCCTAAGCAGTAGGGTATCAGGCTGAAGAAGCAGATCTTATCTCCACTAAGCAGGAGTAGATTAGATCGAAGATAACAAGTCTTATCTTCATGTATCAGCAATGGAGCAGACTGAAGCCTTATCTCCACTGAGCAGGAGTGGAGCAGGCAAAAGATAGTAGATCTTATCTCCATTGAGCAGGAGTGGAGTAGATCGAAGATAGCAGATCCTATCTCCACTGAGCAGGAGTAGAGCGGATCAAAGATAGCGAATCTTATCTCCATGTATCGGCAATGGAGCAGATTCAAACCACCAGCCTAATCCTCTAAGCAGTAGGGTAACAGACTGAAGAGAACAGATCTTATCCCACTGAGCAGGAGTGGAACAGATCGAAAACGATGAGCCTTAATCCCCTAAGCAGTAGAGTAACAGGCTGAAGATAGTAGATCTTATCTCCATTGAGCAAGAGTGGAGCAGATCGAAGATGATGAGTCTTAATTCCCTAAGTAGTAAGGTAACAGGCTGAAAAAGTAGATCTTATCTCCATTGAGCAGGTGTGGAGCAGATCGAAGACGATGAGCCTTAATCCCCTAAGCAGCAGGGTAACAGCCTAAAATTACAGACCTAAATCCCCTAAGTAGTAGGGTAACAGGTTAAAAATTACAGATCTTATCTCCACTGAGCAGGAGTGGAGCAGATCAAAGACGATAAGCCTTAATCCCCTAAGTAGTAGGGTAACAGGCTGAAGATAACAGATCTTATCTCCACCGAGTAGGAGTAGAGCAGATCAAATACAGCAAGTCTTATCTCCATGTATCGATAATGGAGCAGACTGGAGAGTGCATATCTTGTCCCCACTGAGCAGGAGTGGGGCAGATCGAAAATGGCGAATCTTATCTCCATGTATCGACAACAGAGCAGATTTAAGCCACTGGCCTTATCTCCCTAAGTAAGGAGCGGAGTAGGCTAATGACAACAGATCTTATCCCACAGAATAGTAGTGGAGTAGACTGAAACGAAATTCCTATACCCCTGAAGATGCAATGGGTTAAGGTGGAGCTACTTGGAGAGAAAAAATGCTAAGGAATCAAGACTCAGCAAGACCGGACAAAATTGACCCTCTTAAAGTCTTTTCTCCATTCTCGTTACACGACAACGAGCAAAGAAGGGCAGCTGTAGGGCCTATTTTTTTAGCCGGGCCCAAAAGTAAACCAAAATGAATTTAAAAACTGCCCATTACAAATAAATACTGGGGCCCAATTAAGCTAGTAGCCCAAATAGCCCAATCAGAAAACCCTAGGTCAGCAATGGGAGTCCTCAAGCCGCACGCCCCTCGCCAACAGCCCCATCGAGCCACGACGCCATGCCCTCTGCATCGTGCGCCTCCACGCTTCTGAGGGTTGCACCTACAAAACAGGAAACATCAAACACAGTAGGGGGAAAGGGGATTATAGTTGGGATTTTATCCTATCCTATTTTTGGGGGACTTTGTAGGCTATAAAATCAGAGAATAATCGAATGTAAGAGAGAAAAGAGTACACACGATTTTCACATATACAAACACAAGTAAACTGAAAAAAGAGATTTTACGTATAGATTGAAATAGAAGGTCAGTGAAAAATCAAGGTGGTTATTGTTCTATCTTCCGATTCCCGAGTCTCGTTTTTACTTTTTCGTTTTGCTCTGCTATTGCATGCAAAAATAGGAGGAGAGGTTGTTAAAAACCTTTCTGATTTTCACCGATCAGTTCCACTAACTTTCAAAAAAAAAACAAAGTTTTTTTTTAAAAAAAGAAGGAGAATGAAAGGATCTCACCATGGTCCCTCCAATCGTCACTGAGGGTGTGAGCACGGCGGGCTCGCTGCAAAAAAGAAACTCAAACCCTAATAAAATGCATAGAAGAAGGGGGGAGTTTTGGATTTTTGTTTTGAAGCAGAGAAGAGAAATGAAGGAAATCTTTTTTTTTTATGTTTTAAAACATTAAAAAGGGCGCCGTGTAAACAAAGGGGGGCTCAACGCGCTCGACCCGATCCATCACTGGATCCGCGCGCATTTACCCTAATGGGTAAATTGCGCATTTAGTCCTCCATACTAGCGCCCTATTTTAATTGCGTCTTATTTTAGTTTTTTTATTTTTTTAATCTTACCCTAAATCTAACCTGTCATTTCAATTTGGTCCTTGTTGAACGCACCGTTTCAGAGGGTGGGATTTATTGCTACTTTGGTCCCTCTATGTTGCTCGCACATCGCGATTCGATCCTTCCCCTCTATTTTACCTCTGATTTTACCCCAAAACTTCTAATTTCGATCTAATTCAGTCTTTTTTTAATTGCTTTTTTTTTACTATTAAATTAATTAATTTGAGCTTTATAATTTTTATTATTATTAACTTACAATTTATGTTACTTTTACTTTCGTTTATTACTATAAAATTTTATATTCTTTGTCACCATTATTTTTACTATTATAGTTATTTATTTTAGTGTTATTACTATTATTTTTCTTTTATTCTATTATTTTATTTACAATTAACTTTATTATTACTATCATATTTGTTATTAATATTACTTTTATTTTCTCTATTACTACTACTATTATTAAATTTAACACTATTATTAGTATATTCGCTAGTATTAATTTTGTAATTTTATTATTGCCCTATTTTACATATATATATTATTATTAAAATTGTTTTTTCTATTATATTTTATTATCAATATTATTATTTTATTATTTTAAACTTTTTCATTATTATTATTACTATTTTCATAATGATTATTTATCTTTTTTATTAATACTATTTTATTTTTACTAGTACTATTATTATTATTTTAATTATTAATATATTTTTTAAACCTATTATTATTCTTATTATTCTTATTTGTTTATTAGTATATTTCATAGTTATTATTATCATTGCCTTTTCGTTAGTATTTTCTTTTATTTCATTTTGTTTGTTTATTTTACTTTTTTATCGTATTTTATTTCTACCTTTATTATGGTTATTCATATTCGATCACCGTAATGTTGTTATATAATCTAGCATAGCAACTCGTTTTACAATTTATGTTAAATCATATCATATTTTATTTGATACATTACGCTTTCGTTTCAAAATAAGAAAACCCTCCGTGTTCTAAGGTTAAAAAGGAGTCGTACCCTAACTTATTGGGTTTCGATTTCTCTTTTCGAGTCTAAAGAACCTATTACTTTCTTTTTAAAAAGTTGAATAAAAACTTATTCTCGAGAATTTAAAATCGTCGTGTCCTAATGTGACGTTTTGTTATCTCGAGATAAGGATTTCAAAAAACAAAGGCAATATTCTGTGTTTGGTATTTTGGAAAATTGAGCCCTAACTTATTGGGTTCCGATTTTTCATTAGACCCCAAATAATCGAGTATCCTTCTTAGATTTAAACACATTAATTTTGAAAGTCAAAGGACAAGCTCAATTTCGGGGATTTGAGATGTCGTACCCTAACTCACTGGGCGTGACATTTTACTTCCTCGAGTTAAGAGGGTCTGATTGCTCATATTTTATTCAAGTTTTTTTTCTTCTTTAAAATAAAAAGAATCGTATTTTAAAATATTTCAAATTTTCAATATTAGGACATTAATTAATCAATTAGGTACCAATTATGGGCGTCACGAGGGTGCTAAACATTCATCGTGCGTAACCGACTCCCGAACCTATTTTCTTAAAATTCGTAGACCAAAATGTTTTCTAAAGTGACCCAATCGCACTTTAAAAAAGATTGGAGGCGATTCCGTTTTTTCTTTTAAAGTCAACCCGTTTTCCAAACAAAAAATGGTTTCGACAAGCTAGATTAAAAGTAAACCTAAAACATTTAAGTTTAAAAAGTAAATTCAACATATTCTTTATTAATAAATAACTTTATCTATTTATCATTTTCACTCTCTTTTATTGAAAATTTCTATAAAATATTTTTATCGAAGATATTAAGAAAAATCAAATTAATAAAAATATTAATTTATAGTTAGGTTAATTGGATTTCTTTAATGATTAATTAAACAGGTCTAACGTGGGTAAATAAATAAATTGATAAAATTTAGAGTAAACTTAATTATTAGTATATTTTTGTTTTGATCACCCTAGTTTGAGGATTTCTATTTTAGTCACTAATATTGTCAAATTTTTAATATTTTAGTTACTTCTTTGTTAAATCACTAACGATGACCTCTTTTCTATTAGCATAATAATAATAAATTTAGCCTCTCAATATTTACAAATTGTATCAATTTAGTCCTAATTCCCACAGCAAAAATCAATAATTTAACCCTCAACTTACACATTTTGCCCATTTAGTCTTCTTAAAATTTCAAATTTTAAAAATTTTAAAAATGAAAAATTATTTTAAAAGTTTATTTTAAGATCACCAATCCAAAATACATGCAAAATTATAAATAAATGAATACTCATTTTTTCAATATTTACAAATTTTTTTACATGAAATTTATTAAAACATTAATTTTATAAATAAAATATTTGCATTAATTTTATAAATAAAAAAAAAAACTCACAAGACTTAAACCAAATTCAAACATTTCCTTTTTATTTTATAAATAATAAATTTTATTACACATCTCTCCTTATTCCTTAGTCCTTGTCAAATTTGTCGAGTGTTGGGCCTGCCTTCATCCACAACCACTGGCACCAATAACCGTTACATTAAACTCCTTGATTTTCACATCCTCCATTATCGCACCATTGAACTAGGATTTGGTTGTAGAGTTGTCGACATGACCTTCCACTTATTGTTTCTCAAAGACTTCATCCTAATCACCTATATATCATTAATCGTGCTCGCCATAAAGCATAGCTTCAAACACAAAAAGCCCATTCTAGGCATCAACCTAAAGACATCAATTCTCATCCCTTTGAACCTCAAGTTGTAGTTTTTCAACCCATCTGAATATTGTACACATTAATGTTGAAAAAAAGGGAAAAGTTGAATCTTCATAAATCTTCTTCATGATTTTCCCTTAAATTGTTTTATTTATAAGATTATTAATTATTGTAATAAATAAATTTCATGTTAGAAAATAAGAAAAAAATATTCTTTTATTTGTAAATATATTTATAATTTTTATGTATTTTTATAAAATCTTATGTTTGTTTATCGGAAAATGAACTTTTAAATAATTTTTTTTATTTTTGAAGTTTTTAATTTCTTATTTTAAAGAATAAAGACTAAATTGATAGAATGTGTAAAGTCGAGGGCTAAATTTGTTTATTTTTTTAGATTTAGGACTAAATTGATAGAAACTATAAATATTAGAGGGTTGAATATGTTATTGTATCAATGAAAAGCGACCACCGATAATGAATTAATAGAGTGACCAAAATATTAATTTTCGATAACGTTAGTATTTTTGAACCTAGGTGACTAAACAAAAACACATAAAAAATTGAGTAATTATTTTTATAGTTTACCCTAAAATATATTATTTTAATCTTTCATATTTTTCACTTTTAAATCTTTTCATGATAAATGTAGATGAGGTGGTGGAAATAGAGGTGATCATGAGTAAAGTTGGACAGTAACAAAATTTCAGGCTCTTTTTATAGGCTCGACCCGAAAAATGGGTCTAAAATTTTGTTCAAACCTGACTTAGATAGAAAAGTTAAAACTTGAGCCCGACTCGATCCGCTTGTATTAATTTTTTTATATAAATTTAAAAAAAATGTTTTTACATTTTAATTTTGGTGGACACTTTTTCTAGTAAAAAACATGTTTCATGAGTGAGCATATGAAAATCTGCGTAACTCCCCCCTTTTTTTTTATTTTAAGAAAAAATATTACAAAAAACTATTTAGATAAATGCTCAAGCTTATGAAAATGTTTCTTCAAACAGCTGTTCTTTAATCCAGTAGCCAAAGTTGATTATCTCACCTTGAGACATGGCTTTATCTCGGTAAATTAATGATCTTCATTGAAAAAAAAAAAAAAGTAAACATGACAAGAGAAAAACTTGCCTTAATTTCAGGCTCACTTCTCAGGATGGTAAAGGAATTTCAATTTCTAGGATTACATAGATAGAACGATCCTAATTGGATGAAGATTTCAAGACAGAGGTTGGCGTCAGGTTCTGGACTTCCTATAAATCTAATATTTCTAGCTTGAATCCTGAAATGAGCCAACACAAGATCCTCAAAAAGACATATATAAAGCAACGACCACCTAATATTACATTAAATTGTCTGTTTGCAGCCCTCCGATGTGGTTTATTGTAGTTATTTTCGTCCTTGTTGATGTACATGGTAAGTGTTCTGTTTCCCATTATATACTTCTTCATCTTTTTTGGTTATACATTAAATGTTTTTTTTTTTTAAATTCCATCTGGCACGTGTTCTTTTGTTTCCCTACTTGTTAGCGTAAAAAAATTATTTAAGAGATATTGGCATTTTGTGTCTTCTAATACAAAATGAGTAAATTAATTTCTAGATTAAAAAATTAATAAAATTATCAATAAAAAATTAATTTATTCTTTAACCTAACCTATTAAATAAAGGAAAGGATTGTATGAAACAGTGACGCTAAGTCATCTGTATCATTTTTTAATAGTTTTATGTCATATCAGTATTTTTATACTGAATTTTAGGATTTTAATTTGGATTTGATTTTTTTCAAGATGAGTGACGCCATGTCATCTGTATTCCTTTCTAATAGTTTTATGCCACATCAGTATTTTAATCCTGAAAAAAATTAAATCCAAATTAAAATCTTGAAATTTAGGATGAAAATACTGATGTAGCATAAAACTATTAGAAAGAGATACAGATGACATGACATTACTATTTCATACAATCCTTTCTCATTAAGCAAATTAGATAATAATAATTAGTTAGAAGTTTATGATCATGTCTATTGTAGAAAATGTTACTTATGGGACAAAACTTGAAATGGTTCTTCAAATCAACAATCAAAGCACAGTGACTAGGGGAACCCTCTAATTCAACCAAGTGATCAGCTCTTCTGGTTTGGACCATCACGATTTATTCTCACTCTTATACCTTTCACATTGTTCACGGTAATAATCTTTTCTTCCTAGAAATATAATAGGACAAGGACAACAAAGTAAACCATCAAATTTGAACTAACTCACATTAATATGCTTGCTTTTCAGAATGCATTTCAGCTGGCCTTCATTTGGGTATCGGTTGGTTGTAATCCAATTACTCTCTCTTTATTTTCATTGTAATATAATTGTTTGAAAAAAAAAAAAACCCAATTTACATGTTAACTCAAATTTAATACAACTTTTAATAACACGACATGTTTTTATTTTGTTCGTTTCAGATTGAATTTGAATTAGATTCTTAATATCGTAATTCATGAGTAGACTTTAATCATTATCAAGAGGATTCTATTGCCAAAAGAATTGATGCTTTGTGTCCAAACTATTTTTTGAGTATCAAATACTTTGCAATAATTTAATTCCCTTTGTAATGTGTTCCTTAGTATCACGGTTCAAGTAGTTTGCAGCTATTTCAGTACTCTTCCTTCATATGCACTTGTTAATCTACTACTGGAACTGATACTTTTGTAGTTTTGAGGCGATTACCCAGTGTGTAGCTAAAGGATGATTATATTTGGATGCAGATGGGTTCAGAACTGAAGGGTCCTTTAGTGGACGATCCAGTAGCCAAAATAATGGAGCAATGGCTGGCTGATGTGAGGGATAAAAGGAAGAAACAACAACTCGTAAAATGTCCTAATAACAAAGCTTCTTTGCCAATAGAATTGAGCTTCAGAAGGGCTGCAATATTCCCTTCTATGGACCTACCTAACCTTACATGCAGCGAAAGAATGTATTTATCCAACACAGGCGAAATCAATGAGGAACAAGACGACGAAATTGTACAAGTAGTAGAAGCAAGTTAGGTCCTGTTTTGCTCCATCTTAGTTATCCTTTCATCATTACAAAGACCGGTAGGGTTGATAGAAAGCATGTATGAAATAATACCGCTGGCAAGAGAGAGATTACTGGTTTATCTAAAAAAAAATTTTACACCTTAGTCTAAAATATATGACTCGAACATGATGCAATTATAATGTTATTTTCATATGGTTATATAAATCAATTGAGTTAAATTTCGATAAATTTATATTTTAAAATTGGCATTTCAATAATAAAAACTTCAATTAATTGTTGGAAATTTTTAATATTTGAAAGACTTTACCAAGTCCTCAAGATTTGTCACAGATTGCAGCTTCAATTAAAAGCGATATTTGATGCAGGATCTAGACAATAGGCCATGAGTGTTTTCCTCCACTATAAACACAAGGAATAAGAGAGTTCATATCTGTTTTGGATTGGTTGTGACTGTTTTGGGGTCCACTATTAGGCACAAATGACCCTATATGAATGTAACCAATAGTATCCACATCATGGGGCCAAGGCTCTAATTTTAGCTTGTGAAAGATGTGGAGTTGGAGGAATCCTGGTTGATGACCACATCCTCCTTTCTCCATGGTTGATGATCACTTCAACTTTCTACTATATTCCCATGCTTTTCTTTTTCTTCCTAAGATTCTTTTATCGCCACAGAACCTACCTCCCACAAGTGATTTTAATAACTTTAATTTGTAATTGAGTTCCCATTTGCCTAATCATAAATAATAAATTAAAAATCAAAATCTATTCACTTTGAACCAAAATTAATTTCAATGATAAATTTTAATATCTGAATTAATTTGAGCGAACTTAAATAACGCACAACTAACTGTCTACCTCGACACCCTGTTTAACATCAATAACGGATAACAATTCAGATTTTTCCTTTTAAATAACCCCTCTTTCTCACTCTCCTTCTCCCACTTCCCCATACTCTCACTAGCCATGGCCGACAACCTCTCCTTAAGTCTCATAGGAGCCATGGATCGTCTTTGGTTTCACCAAATTATCCTTTTCCCAGAACCCATTTCACTATTTTCCCTTAAACCCCTTAAACCACAGCAGCCCTACTCGGAATCTATCGCTACGCGTACAAGTCCATCTGCAACATCTCTTGCAGAAGACAATATTTCAACGCCTGTTTGCCCTCTCTTTGACCATCAGCCATTAGCTCCAGCGGTAATAATAAACCTACGCTCTTCAACAATGTTTAAATACAGTATTTCTCAAAGTTTTGTTGTTCATTTGCTGTTGTTTTCATGGTGATATTAATTCTAGGACGATTCTAAAAATGAGGAAGAAGAAGAGGAAATGAAGAAACGAGCAAGGAGAGGGAGTGTTAGCTCTAGAAGTCGTTCACATTCCTCATCTCCATCAACCGAAAAGCGTCTAAGGAATCACAGGCACTCAACTTCACGTTCACTAGGGGGTAAACTGAAAAAATCCACGAGTTGTAAGAGTTTGGAAGATTTGGAACTAGAAGAAGTAAAAGGGTTCATGGATCTAGGTTTCATATTCAAGAAAGAACACTTAGATTCAAGAATGATTGACGTTGTCCCAGGCTTGCTCAGACTCGGATTTCTCAAAACTCAACCGAATCTTCCCGCTGACGAACATGAAGTATCTAAAGATGATGATGATGATCATGATGATGATATTGAACAAGAAGATCAAGGAAGTGGTGTTATAAGACCGTATTTATCAGAGGCTTGGCTGATAAAAAGACCTGATTCACCATTGCTGAATCTAAAAGTACCAAGGGTGTCTGCAGCTGCTGATATGAAGAAACATCTCAAGTGTTGGGCTCGAACCGTTGCATCGGTAGTACAGCAGGAATGCTAAAAGTAAATCTAGAAAAACAACTGCACAACTATTAGCTTGCCTAGCTCATGCAATTGTTCAAAAAGAAGAGTTTGTTTGTGATTAGATAGTATATATATAAAAATAAAGATGAGCCAAATGCTCTTTTTGTCTGATCCATTTTTGAGCTACTTGTGTGTAAGGTGAATTGAAAAGAAACTAGAAATAGGATCTTTTTTATCTTTTGTTCATCCTAATTGCTGAAGAGATAAAGCAAACAAAAAAAAAGAGGCAAGATTATGAGGACGGTACGGTCCCACCATGTTGCGGGTTAAAACAAAAGGTTAGCTTCCATTCTAACAGTAGCCAAATCTGTTTTTTCCGTGTTCCATCCTGGGTTTTGTCTTCATTTGCATTATTCATGTTTTGAGATTATCAAATAAGGGTAAAAAATGGGTCCGAATCACATGTTTTAACATATCCTACCACCGGGAAATTTGTTTTTTTTTTTTTTTTCCTTTTCTTCTGTTTTCAGAATCCATCCTTTTCATTATTATTTGCAATACAGTTCTTCCTTTGCCCAGTTCCATCATTTTACGCTTCGCTGCGGCAGCTTTAAACATGTCGTCCCATGCTAGCTATGAAAACACGGTCGCAGACTATCCCATGGGGATGTTTCTTTGTTTGGTTTGGTTTCCCAACCAGTCTCGAACGGGACAACTGTTCTTCCGTTACGTTACGACTATGGCTAGCATCAATTTAAAAAAAATTAATTACTAGTATTTTAAAATAATTTTATCCAACTCAAACAAATTAATACATTAATTAATTATAAATATTACCTTGTTTAAAAACTTCATTAGACACTCATTAATATATGTTAACAGTTAAAATTGTTATGTAATAAATTTTAATTTCGTTTTATAATTAAAATAATGCATTAAAAGCACATAAGTCAATATAGTGATATACTATCAATGAAGTATGTGACATTATATGTTAACAAATATAATTAGCCCATTGCTAGGAGTTATGCAATGTGATTTTCTAATCCATCTTGGTTATTGATCACCTTCGGATAGAGGATGGATTAAACTTAATATGGATGGGACGATGTCAATGAATGACTTGAATGCGTCTATTGGTGGAGTTTTCAGATACCATGATACGAATTGGTTATATGGTTACTCTATGACAATCAATAGGGACACAATTGTCAAGATTGAGACTAGATCTGTGTTGGAAGGGTTATGTGTAGCATGGGAAAAAAGCTTCCTGAAAATAGAACTAGATTGTGATAACGCACTTCTGGTTGAGTCCTTGTTGGTCGGTGGTGATGCGAGCTCGTATTTGTTAGTTGATTATGAGTCGCAAGTGTTCCCGATCGAAATTAAGAAGTATCGAAACAATGGGTTAAGTATAGTTGAAAATGTGAATGGCAGGCTATGCAAAAGGGTGTTTGGGTGGATGAAAATGGATAAGTTAAGTTTCGGATTAAGGGCTGAAGAATGAACCAATATTAAAGGGCAATATTGACCCAATTAAAAATCTTTATTCTAGCAGCCGAATTAATCAAACTGAAATTAAAGCTTTGCTTGAAGCATATTGCATGGGACGCATGGAGTGCATGCCCAATTAGTCCCATGACAGCTTTTGTCCAAACTCGATCAATGAGACCCATGATGGCTTCCTTGAACTTCTTGGTTCGTGCACGAGTGATTGGCCCTATTGGCAGCTCAATTGGATCACAAGCTATTTTGGTTGAGTCCTTGTCCATGATCGCATCAAGTGGTGCGACTGACAACAAGTTGACGGAGTTATGATTAATAAATCAATGGCCATGACGTAACTGAAAAGTACGAGTTTGCCATGTTCTGATGACCCAAAATGTTGTAGCCGACTGCATGGCTAAGTATGCAAACACAAGACTTGCGAATTTATAATTATTTGATGCACTTCCAGACTTTCGTACAAAATATATATTATTAGATGATAGTATTAAGTCTACATTGATATAATGTTTTGAATATAATGCCGTAAATTTCTATCGAAAAAATATAATTAGCCTTTAACTATTATTATATTTTTTTTAAAACTTTTAACGAAGTAGCCGTATGCGATTTAGTGTTAATGTATGAGCATAATACAAGAGTGTTACAATTTGTGAATGAGTGGAGGTTGGGCAAGCCAGATAGAAAAATCGAGCCGAGTTTTAAATTAAGAAGTATTCAAATTCTGGGGGTAGCGCTGAGAAGGGAACCCACATTGTAATCGGCTTTAAGCTTAGAAGCCCAATATAATCCAGGGGCGTAATTAAAAGATTAAAGGAATTTTTCATGGGTTTAACGGAATAACACATCATAATTCACAAGTGATATGTTAAAAAAATGTGATACATTAATGGTGTGTAAAAGTTAAAGAATCTTTATTCTATTGGTTTGAAAAAAGAGACATGGTTGCATTAGCAAATAATCTTAAATGCTTTTTTCTTTTTAATAGTTAATCTTTTCATAGTTTCATTGGCACATTTGTTTATGGAATCTACAAATTCTGCAAACTAGCAAAGATATTCTTAAAATTTTATTTTATCTCTTAATTAAAAATAATAAATAAAAAATAATTTCTTGTAACATTTGTTTATTTATTTTTAAAATCATATTTTAAGAGAGACCTTTCAAATGGTAAGGTGGAAGGATTACCTTTAAGTCATTCAACATGAATTCATAATTTAAAAAAAAGTTCATAATGTCATAAATTCACGAATTCAGAAGTTCAGAGGTAACTAATTCAAAAGCTTAAGTAGGGTTCTAAATGAATCGAACTTGAATAAATGAACCATTATTTATGTTCATTTGTTTATTTTTAAACTTGTTTATGCTCAAGTCATGTTCATTAAGAATTTCAAAATTGTGTTTGTGCTCATTTATTTAAAATTATACATATTCATGTTTTCGTTTGAAACATGTTCGTGAATATTACATGAACATTTTCATGAACATATAATTGAACATGCTCACAAACAATGTTCATGAATAATAATAAGACAAACAATAAATAAACATATGTCTTATTTTTATATATAAAATAATAAAATATAAATATTTATAAGTAGATTTAAATAAAATAAGTACACAAACAATAATAATTTTATTAATATATAACAATAGAATAATAGACAAATTTTAAATGAGTTTTAAATGCTTTATTAAATTAGCTTTAAACAGATATAAGCAAATTTGTCCCTTAACATAAATGAACTGAACAAAGTTTGTTCGTGTTCGATTCCTTTAATAAAATAGTCTCAAAATCTTGTTCATATTCATTTATTTAACTTGACAAACAAGCATAAACAAATAGATATTGAACTGTTCATCGAACATTCTATTCATGTAATAACCCGATTTTCAATGGTACTGAAAAATACAGTTCCAGAACCCCATTTTAGTAAAACAAGTCCTTAAATATTAAATATGAATATTTAATGGGTTAATATAAAAGTATATTGATGTTTAGTCCATCAATTTTATCAATAAAATAGTTAATTTAGGTATAGGGACTAAATTGAAAAAAATTCAACTGCTATATGTGTTTAATTGACAAAAGGCTTAGAGACTTAAATTGCAATTAGTCAAAGGACCATTAGCCAAAGGGCCAAAATGGTTAATAAACCATTATAAAACTAAAGTTAATGGATGATGATGCCATATTCCATTATGATTAAATAATTGTTAAATTAAGTTAATTAAAACTTGATTATGTTAATTAAACCTTAATTAAACTATGTAAGTTAAGTTAGTGGGTGGTGTCATCTTCTTCAACCTTTGTTCTTTCATTGTGGTCTCAAAAAGAAGAAAGCCTAAATAAAAATTCGTATCATTCACCATTAATTGGTAAGCAATTTCTAATATTTTTCTTATAATTTTTAAAGATTTGAGGTCATGAGAGCTTGATAGCCCATGTATCGACTTATAAAACTATAAAAATTTTGAAAGTTTCCATTGTTGAGAATTAGATGAAATTGGTATGAAATTGTTAAAAATTAAGCTTAGTTTAAGAAAAGGACTAGATTGTAAAGCTTAATTGTTAGTTTTGTACATTAAAGACCAAATTGAATAAAATGTACAAGTTTTATGAAATTTCGGTAGGAATAGGAAGTAGAGAGTCTATAATGAATATATGTGAAATTGGATTTTAATCGAAAGCTAGAAATTGGAAGTTATGATTATTTCAAGTTCAGGGACAAAATTAAATAAAATATAAAATTTTAGGGGTATCGAAAAATAAATTTATATAGGTTCATGCATATCATGACATAATATGAAAATTTTTGGTACTAATTGGTTGTATAAAATAATTGTATAGATCAATATTTAGATCCAAGTGGAGCTAATAGGGGAAAAGTAAAAACTGCATATTAGACACTTAAGAATTCACTTGTTTTGCATTTTGAGCAAGTAAGTTCATATGAAATTTAATGTTTTATGTTGTCATGTGTGATTTTATGTTTGATGATATATATATGTTTTGAATATAGATTGATTAATTGTGAATTGGTGTGAAAGGTTAGAATTGGACTAAATTGAAATGTGATGCTTATATGTGTAAAAAATGCCCATGTGAACTTAGTAAAGCATTCTATATGCTTACTTTCGTTGTTTTCTTTCCCTTGTGGATCGTCACCTTACGGAACTCATCAAACTGAATTATCTCGAAGCTCATACTATTACTAAATTGATAGTTAAACAATTATTTTGAGTTTAAGGTTGTGGCATGTAATAAGAGTCTTAGTGTGTGCTTTAGCATTTGAAAGTGTTAACTACTTGGCAAGCGTGACATTGCCTATCTTGTGTTACATGTTTTGCTTGAGACTTGGTAAATGTATGGTATTAGTCATATTTCATGCTAGAATAGATGATAATATATGCTTATATGTTTTGGCATGGGGAATGTTATAAAATGAGGTAAAAAAAAAGGTAGCTAAGTTTGGAGTTGTGAATGGTTGGAGTTGACATAATTGAATATAATGCTTGGTTGTTTGTTTGGAGTGTAACATCCTAAAATTTGGAATTTTATGTGTTGCATCATTTTTGGTGCTAAGCTAGTTAAATTATTAATTTTGTATGTCTAAGGAAGGTCTTGAGAAGGCTCGGAGTCTATTTGGACCTAGTAAAAATTTTGGCATTTAGCACTTTAAGGAGATAGAGTAAGTGACCTTAAAGCTTATGGAAATAAATGAGTAAATTGTTAGCATAAATGAGCTATTAGTAAAGAGGTTATGGCGCCATATGATGTCAATTGAGGGAAGAGGTTCAAATCCCGTAGTGTGCAAATTTTGACTATTACTTTTGCATACTCTCCTTAAGTGTCAGCCAAGGTGTATATATGGCAAGGTGGAATTCTTTATTTTTGGTAAGGTGGCTAAAGGAAATAAGGAAAGGTTGAGGTTGGGGAAATGAATCAAAAGAAAATGCAAGTATGGGGGACATGTTGGCACAAAAAGGGGAGAATGCTATGGAAAGTGTGGTTAGCAAATTTTTGACCCATAATGTAATGCATGTGGACAATTTTGGGAGTCGATGGGTAGCTGAATTTTTTTTACTTTGGCATTTGGTAAGGTCTTGGTATTGTTTTGGCCAAAAAATTTTATTTGCAACTTTTGTGTCATCTTCTCTCAATTTGCTATTCTTTTTGCCGAAACCTACTAGCACAATAGTTGTAACACCCCTTACCCGTATTCGACATTAGAATAGAGTACAAGGCATTACCGGAGTTTACACTTTTTTTTTCTCAATATAGCCCCTTTATAAATATTTAGCCTTCCTGCAATTTTAAACCGAGACCAATCCACATCAACCAATCCAATTCAACATATTTTCATAATAGATTCATGCATATTTATAAGATAACATCAACACATACCAAACCAAGGTTTGCTAGCCATACCAATGGCTGACCTTACATTCATTTCATATTAACATTACTTTATTAGCTTATACATGCCATTGATTTCCAAAATAAAGTTTATTTATATACCGAAATCTTGAGGCTGATAGTGTGATGTATCTCCTACCGAATCCGACCTCCGACCTCTTCACACTACAAAACAGGGGAAAAAGAAACAGGGTAAGCACTTTGTGCTTAGTAAATCCATGTAACAAGAATTATACTTACCTAACATTTTCAATACAATGCAATAAACATTCATATATCCATTCAATGCATTATTACCCTAACATACACAAGCTCAACATTCAAGTTAGTTCAATAATTTCCATGTATCAATGATATATACCATGTTTGATGAGCTCATCAATACCATGATTTCCATTTCTTTGTTATATTTCCATATTTATCCCGTTGAATTACTCGGAATTTCGATGGATTTTCAGAAGTACACTTTTAGTGTACAATCCAAGTCCGTCAATTCATGTTCATGTGCGCGCATTTCCATTTCAGAGAGCACACTCCCGCGAACCTCATCTTTACAGAGGGATTACCAGTCCAGGCTAAATCCCCTGTAATATAAACTCATAGAGTATTGTCGGGATTACCAGTCCAGGCTAAATCCCCTGCAACGACAATTACTCTAATGAGCTTGGATCTGAATTACAGTCGAGCTAAATTCAGACCCTAATTGGATTACCCGTCCGGTAAATCCATTTTCCACATATTCTTTGGAGGGCTATATCAGATAGGATCACCCGTCGAGCTAGATCCTTTTACCGTCAATTCCTTTTCGAGATCCATCGAATTTTCCTTTCATTTAACCGGATTTCTTCCACTTTTATCAAATATATCAATGTTTCATCAATCTTCATACAATGAACATTCAAATTATATTCACATCAATAACATACATTTCAAGCATTTAAGAATATAATTCAAGTTACATGAACTTAACTCGATACTAGTTCGTATACAAAATCTACTAATCCGGGACTTTTCCTTTCCTCAATCTAGCTTCAGTATTTGAGTTTTCGGATCTAAATAAATAAATTCAATCATCAATTCAATACATTTCATGTTCACATGTAGCATTTTCAATAATTCTATTATTATTTTAGTTCATTCAAAACTGTCTACTTGAGTCATAGTCACTAAATTATTTTTATCTTGATCTAAAGAACTCCAAATTAGGATCCGCTAATTTTCCCTCAAACTAGACTCACATATCTTCTTTCCATAAAATTTTCAGAATTTTTGGTTTATCCAATAAGTACATTTTATTCTTTAAAGTCACCTCTGTTCTGCTGTTTGACAGTTCTGACCCTTCTTCACTAAAAATTAATTATCTCTTCATACAGGATTCGGATAATGTTCTAGTCTATTTCTATTAAAATAGACTCATTCATGATTATAAACATATAAATTTAAGCCCCTAATTATTTTTATCCAATTTTTTATGATTTTCTAAAGTAAAAACAGGGGAACCCGAATTCATTCTGATCTTGTCTCACAAAATTCATTATATCTCATGATTAACATATCTATTGCTTACATCATTTCTTCTATGAGAAACTAGACTCAATAAGCTTTAATTTCATATTTTGTTCATCTTCTAATTCGATTTCTAAAATTTATGGTGATTTTTTAAAGTTAGTCTACTGCTGCTGTCCAAAACTGTTTTAGTGCAAACTGTTTATTACCATTTTCCCCCTAAGCTTTCAATAATGATAATTTCGTCCCTGCTCAATTAACTTCTCAATTGAGCTGATTTCTCTCAATTAAAACTTTATTCTATCACTTTAAACTACTTTATAACCTTTGGGAATCATAATTTAAGTAATAGACTTTAATTCCAAACATTTTCACAATTAGGTCCTAAAAATCAATTTCTATTGAAATTACCTAATAAAATCATCTCATAAACAAATTAAAGCTTAAATTTCATATTTCATCATAAACTTACAGCACTCAGCGATGGTAACTTTCAATTTCATCCATGAGATAAAAAACTAATGAATTTAGTAATAGGACCTAGTTGTAAAAGTTTTAAAAACACAAAATTACAAGAAATAGGCAAGTATTAACTTACTTGGTGAAAAATTATGATATACCAGCTTAGAAAACCCTCCTATGGCGTTTTTGGATGATGAGAGTAAAGAAAAATGAAGATATTTCTAGATATCTCAAATTAGTCCTAGTTTTATTTAATAAATTTTGTTATTTTTCCATTTTACCCTTCTTTCAGTAATTCTCCTGATTTTTCTCAGCTTATGCCGCCTAAAATATCTCCTTTGGGCTTATTTGCTCTTTAGATCCCTTTTCATTTGACAATTGAGCTATTTAATCCTTAATAACTTTTACATTTTTTCAATTTAGTCCTTTTCATTTAATTACCTACCCAAACGTTAAAATTTTCTAACGAAATTTTAATACCACATTACTAACATTTTATAAATATTTATAAAAATATTTCCTACTCAATTTTATGAGATCAAGGTCTCGATACCTTGTTTTACCCAATTCCTTCAATAATTCTATTTTCTAACTAACCACTAAATCGGTAAAATTTTCTATCGATATTTTAATACGATTTTCCTATCATATAAATATTCATGCAAAAATATTAAAATAAATTTCTCTTTAAATCGGATTTATGGTTGCGAAACCATTGTTCCGATAACCTTGAATTTAGGCCATTTCAATAGTGCATTTTTCTTCTCTTTTGATTGGTCACATATTCATCTTTTGTCCATCTTCCTTGATAGCCAAATTAGTGCTTTGCCTTTTGATAAACCAAAGTGTTTGTTTTGGTCAAATTTTCTCTTTGTCAAATTGAGTCATTTTCTCCAAATTCTTCCTCTTCATGCCGAAACTTCAAGTTGCTAATAAGCAAATTTTTCTTCTTTCTTCTTGATTGCCGAATGTACCTAAACCATTGAGACAAAATTGTTCACTTTTTATCCTTTGAAAGAACCGAAACCTCAAAAATACTGTAACACCCCAAACCCGGCCCAAACACTACAACCGGATCTGGTATGTCACTAAGGAAATTTTGTAAAACATGTCGCATTTTCAGAAAAATATTTTGGTAAAGTTTAACCTTTTATTTGGGAAAAATTTATAATTTATAGTTTTAAATAAAATATGCCTTTATGAATTAAAAACCCAAATTTAAATACATGCCTTAGTTCAATTAAAAATAAAAATTTAAATAACTAAAAGTAATAAAAGCCCGTAATAAAACAAAATATAAACTGGTGGCCCATGGCCTTATTACAACGAGATTTAAAATCCATTAAATAAGAATATAAAATAATAACTAGAGTCTTTTTGCTGGAACCAAATGTTCTTTTGCATGGCCACCTTGCGCTCCTCTCTAGCCCGATCCGATGCACTAAATGCTACCTGAAATGTTAATTAATTGGTTGAGTCGCGAGACTCAGTGTGCAACCCTCATGCACCATTAGATTTGGGCCTTAGCCCCATAAAACTAAAATAATCAAAATTAATATACATAATAAAAATAATATGCAAGCCCAACCCAAATCCTAGGTTTCCATCCGCTACACGCCCCCGTACCAGCCATTCACACCATTGGGGATTTCTACAATCAACCCACACCGCTACTGCGCCTTGATGGCGATCGTCTTTGCTCATCATCGATCATGGCCGTAGCCACTACAATGAATCACGGTAAAAGATCACGCTAAAACCACTATAATGATCACGGTAAAAATCTACTACAAGATCACGGTGAAAACCGCTACAACATATAACTTCCTCCTTTCATCAAACCCAACCCATGCAATCACATAAAATCAATATACTTATATCGTTTAATCGGGACATTCACTAACCGATGATTTGTTTTACCCTCTTTGGGTTTCTCTATTATGCCGGATTTGGCATTTATCAAAACATATAAGACTTATAATTATATATTAATCAAGCAGATCTAGATGGTGGGAAAGTGTTACACACCTGATATCGTGAAATCCAATATTCTTAGTCGATATCCTTGTTATCCCGATCTACAACTTTGCTCAAAAAGCTGGAAAGATGTGAAAATAGGGCCTCTCCTTGAAATCCCAAAAATAACACGACTTGAGTGTTACTGATCTTTGACTTAGAGATCTAAGCGTTGGACTCCTCTATTGTTTTCTTCAAATTCGGCACGAGCAGACTTTACTGAAAAAAGTTTGGCAACTTCAGGAGGTGAGATCTAAGAATTTCAGTTTTTAGAAGATTTAAGAATTGAAGAGATGGCTAAGAGAGATTTGGCCAATGAATATTAAGGATAAGAATAGAATAATAGAGATGTAATTTCAGGTTTTAGGGATTATAAGAAAAATAACAATAGAGGTTAAAAGATTCGGCCAACCAGGAAATTTTAGAAAGGAAGAAAGGGTGAAGAAAATGGTGGTTTTTGGCTTTTGAGAGGAAGAAGATGAGAAAAGAAAATAAAAGAAAGGCTTCTAAAATTTTGACACCCCTATTTATATAGAAAACCGATTCCTCCCTTTAGCAGAGATTGATTTTCAGCCAACACCGCCACACATGATAGCTCCTATCCCTTTTCCTTATCTTAATCTATTATCTCCTCAAAATAGTCTTTATCTCGCTTATTATCCTTAAAGACTAAATCCCTAAATAATAGCCTTTATCTGCTTATTATCCACATAGAATAAATATAATAAAATTCCCCCAAAAAATAGCCTTGTGCTGTCCACTTCCCTAATCCCTAATGCCAAATTTAACTAACTTAAATTAGAAGATTTGAGCTCCTTAAAACTTAAAATTTGGGCCCCTAACACTTAAATTAACTCATTCCACATATTCACCCATTAAACGCATAGGCCCAAAAATTTAAGATGTTACAAATACACCTTTTCATCTTTCTATTTCTTTTTACAAAAATTTTCAAATCTTTCTTTTTCTTCTCAAAATCCATACCCTACATAGCCAAATATCAATTTTCATTTTTCTCTATAGCCGAAACCGTTTCATCATTCTTTCTTTCTCATTTGAATTATCACTCATTCCATAATCAATCGGCAAGTGTTCTTTCCAATGTTTTATTTTATTTCTTTTAATTCCGAAATATTGTTTTGGTTTGGGATGGTCATATTGACCGAAACCATCATCTTATTCTCTCTCAAACGAAATCATTTTCTTCTTCGTAGTGATTTAGTGGAAGACCAAAATTTTGATTTTTTCGAAGTCATCATACAATCGTTGGGAATCGGTCTTAAAAATCTTTAAGGTAAGGAGTTCTTCATGGATTCTATGAATCATTCTTGATTCGTTAAGATGTTATTGGTATAGTGATGATTAACCAATTATATTTTAGGGTTTTAAACGCTCGATCGATCCACTCGTTGATTACTTGGAAAATTTGTGGTAAGTCGATCATTCACCCTTGGAAAATCATATTTATCGTAATTTCGATCTATATAAGATCTAATCGAATGGAGGCTTGTGGTACCGATTCGAAAGGAAAGTCGAGTGGAGATCTCAAAAGGAGCGGATTAGCGATCCCTACTCCTAAATTCAAGCGAAGGGCGGTATCGGTGATTCGGGACTTTCCACCGAGTTGTGGACCGTCAACCGGGGAAAATCGACAAATCGTAGTTGTTCACGATTCGAGGGTAAATTTTAGATCGTTTGCTTTAAAGTAGATTTATTAAATGGCGTATGTTGACTAATCAAGCGTTATAAAATTTTAGGTGACGACGATCGAGAAAACGTAGTGCTTACCGTAATCAGTGTGTAATCTCACACCGTTTTCCGTGGGTTAGAGATTAATGTCATAGTGGTAGTAAACCGTTTGATTAAAAGCGTAATAATGTGAAATCGAAAAATTGGCTTAGAACTCACTATTTTGATAAAACTGACAAAATTGATATTAATACCGTGAAAGATTACATAAATGCCCTTAATGGGAAAAATCAATGTGATAATATGATATATGGGCCGATGTGATAATATGATATATGGGCCGATGTGATAATATGCTATATGGACCGATGTGATAATTTGATATATGGGTGGTTTGATGTTCTGCTTAATGGGCCTAATTGATAAACTGTTATAATGGGCCATAATTTTTGTAATAAATATCTAAATAAATTACTGTTGTTATATTGTGATTGTTATGCATTATGCATGATTTGCATAGGATGAGATAATATTGAAGAGAAGTTCTGGTAGCTCTGCTACATAATTTTGGTGGCTCTGCCACAAATCTGAATGGTGGCAATGCCACGTAAATTCTGTTACTCTAGTGGCTTGTCCACAATTATATGTGATATAAATGGCTTAATGCCTGCGATTGGTGTGTTGGCGGGGTGGGTTGACTTGATCCCCACAGGTGTGTTGGTTGGTACGGGTGGTGTGCGGCGGATAGATTACTAGGCTTGGTTTGGGAATTGCATTTCATATTCATATTATATTCGATACATTTTTATTATTGTAAATGGGCTTAGGCCCAAATAATTGCTTGATGGGATTTTGGCCTAGCGGACAACGGTAAGTGGGTTACATACTGAGTTCTAGTAACTTACCCCCGTTTTTCCTTATCCTTTTCAGGTAATAATCAGTGATGGAGAATTAGGCCGTGGATGACTAGGTGGAGGCCATACTACAAAAACGGTTTAATTTGGAAATTTGGATTTCTTTAGTACTTTTAATTACGTTGCTATTTGAGTTAAGGTTGTAATAAGGCCTCTGGATTTATTTTTGTTTTGTTTATTGTTTGACGAATTTATAATTTGCTCTAAGTACTTCAAATGGAAAATTTTCTAAAAACTTAAATAAACATTTTCTTAAAATAAATAAAAAAGGGGTTTCATAATAAACTTTTATAAATATATTTTTAACTCGAAAATTTCTCTTAAAATTTTCATCAATGCTTTTCGTAAATTATTTTCAAATTTTTCTCAAACCATTAAGGATATTTTTTAAAGTTACGACTTATAAGATTTTCATATCTCAATTTATCAAATTATTAAATTATTAATTGATCTTTTATTCAATAATATTTTTTTTATGGGAGTCATTTTAATTGATCTATTTATGAAAAAGGACTTAGTAGTATTTTCTCATGTGACATGTCAGAACTGGCCTTAACGCATGGACCGGGTTTGGGGTGTTACATTTTATGGTATCAAAGCCCGGTTCAAAACTCGACTGTGGTCTGGGTTCAAAAATATTTTCAAAACTATTTTGAAATGTAAAAATTTAGAACGTATGTTTTTAAAGGAAGTATGGCATCACGGGTATCCGACACCAAGTCAAGTAAGTGTATATTATTATTGTATGATTATAATGATTATGATATGACTGTAGGAATACTCTAGAACTTCTAGTTTTAGGTATTGAAACTATAGAGATTGAGACTATAGGATGCGATTACGAAAACAACTTTACTTCTTATGTTTCATAAAACATTGTGTAATAAACACCAAAATAGTATACTGATTCATAAGACTTTTAATCAGATTAAATCGAATTACCCAATATGAGCGCTAGAGGACGTGGACGTGGTAGACGTGGCTGTGGTAGAGGCCGAGGCGCTAGAGTTACGTCTGAAGCATCGGGACATATGCCGGAAATGGACGCACCTGCGTCACCCGTGACTGAAAATGGATCACAAGACCGTATGAGGGAGGACATCGCTCTGTCCCAAGCAATGCTGCGAGTCTTGGAAAGAGTTATTGGGGCTAGAACTGGGCCAGCAGCTCGTGGGTCAATTTTGGAGCGACTCAGATCAAATGGTGCTGAGGTTTTTAGGGGTATTTTGGTGTTTGTTTTGGTCAAATTTTCTCTTTGTCAAATTGAGTCATTTTCTCCAAATTCTTCCTCTTCATGCCGAAACTTCAAGTTGCTAATAAGCAAATTTTTCTTCTTTCTTCTTGATTGCTGAATGTACCTAAACCATTGAGACAAAATTGTTCACTCTTTATCCTTTGGAAGAACCGAAACCTTAAAAATACACATTTTCATCTTTCTATTTCTTTTTACAAAATTTTTCAACTCTTTCTTTTTCTTCTCAAAATCCATACCCTCCATAGCCGAATATCATTGTTCATTTTTCTCTATGACCAAAACCTTTTCATCATTCTTTCTTTCTCATTCGAATTATCACTCATTCCATAATCAATCGGTAAGTGTTCTTTCCAATGTTTTATTTTATTTCTCTTAATTTCGAAATATTGTTTTGGTTTGGGATGGTCATATTGACCGAAACCATCATCTTATTCTCTCTCAAACAAAATCATTTTCTTCTTCGTAGTGATTTAGTGGAAAGCTGAAATTTTGATTTTTCCAAAGTCATCATACAATCGTTGGGAATCGGTCTTAAAAATCTTTAAGGTAAGGAGTTCTTCATGGATTCTATGAATCGTTCTTGATTCGTTAAGATGTTATTGGTATAGTGATGATTAACCAATTATATTTTAGGGTTTTAAACGCTCGATCGATCCACTCGTTGATTACTCGAAAAATTTGTGGTAAGTCGATCATTCACCATTGGGCAATCATATTTATCGTAATATTGATCTATATAAGATCTAATCGAATGGAGGCTTGTGGTACCGATTCGAAAGGAAAGTCGAGTGGAGATCTCAAAAGGAGCGGATTAGCGATCCCTACTCCTAAATTCAAGCGAAGGGCGGTATCGGCGATTCGGGACTTTCCACTAGGTTGTGGACCGTCAACCGGGGAAAATCGACAAATTGTAGTTGTTCACGATTCCGAGGGTAAATTTTAGATCGTCTGTTTTAAAGTAGATTTATTAAATCACGTATGTCGACTAATCAAGCGTTATAAAATTTTAGGTGATGACGATCGAGAAAGCGTAGTGCTTACCGTAATCAGGTGTGTAATCTCACACCGTTTTCCGTGGGTTAGAGATTAATGTCATATTGGTAGTAAACCGTTTGATTAAAATCGTAATAATGTGAAACCGGGAAAATTGGCTTAGAACTCACTATTTTGATAAAACTGACAAAATTGATATTAATACCGTGAAAGATTACGAAAATGCCCTAAATGGGCCAAATCGATGTGATAATATGATATATGGGCCGATGTGATAATATGATAAATGGGCCGATGTGATAATATGCTATATGGGCCAATGTGATAATATGCTATATGGGCCGATGTGATAATTTGATATATGGGCTGATCTGATGTTCTACTTAGTGGGCCTAATTGATAAACTGTTATAATGGGCCATAATTTTTTTTAATAAATATCCGAATAAATTACTGTTGTTATATTGTGATTTGTTATGCATTATGCATGTTTTGCACGGGATGGGATAATATTGAAGAGAAGTTCTGGTAGCTCTGCTACATAATTTTTGTGGCCCTGCCACAAATCTGAATGGTGGCAATGCCACGTAAATTCTGTTACTCTAGTGGCTTGTCCACAATTGTATGTGATATAAATGGCTTAATGCCTGCAATTGGTGTGTTGGCGGGGTGGGTTGACTTGATCCCCACAGGTGTGTTGGTTGGTACGGGTGGTGTGTAGCGGATGGATTACTAGGCTTGGTTTGGGAATTGCATTTCATATTCATATTATATTCGATACATTTTTGTTATTGTAAATGGGCTTAGGCCCAAATAATTGCTTGATGGGATTTTGGCCTAGTGGACAACGGTAAGTGGGTTACACATGAGTTCTAGTAACTTACTCCCATTTTTCCTTATCCTTTTCAGGTAATAACTAGTGATGGAGACTTGGGCCGTGGATGACTCGGTGGATGCCATACTACAAAAACGGTTTAATTTGGAAATTTGGATTTCTTTAGTACTTTTAATTACTTTGCTATTTGAGTTAAGGTTGTAATAAGACCTCTGGATTTATTTTTGTTTTGTTTATTGTTTGACAAATTTATAATTTGCTCTAAGTACTTCAAATGGAATTTTTCTAAAACTTAAAAAACATTTTCTTAAAATGAATAAACAAAAGGGTTTCATAATAAACTTTTATAAATATATTTTTAACTCGAAAATTTCTCTTAAAATTTTCATCAATGCTTTCTAAATTATTTTCAAATTTTTACGAAACCATTAAGGATATTTTTTAAAGTTACAACTTATAAGATTTTCATATCTCAAATTTATCAAATTATCAATCGATCTTTTATTCAATAATATTTTTTATGGGAGTCGTTTTAATTGATCTATTTATGAAAAAGGACTTAGTAGTATTTTCTCATGTGACATGTCAGATCTGGCCTTAACGCATGGGCCGGGTTTGGGGTGTTACATTTAGTATGGTTGTTTTGGTTCAAAATAAGGTCATTTAGGTTCATAGTGCACAAAATGAAATGGAAAAGTTAATTTGTAGAAGTTGAATGGCATGCCTATTTATGTATTGGTATAAGTAGGTTTGGCATTTGAATGAAAGTGTTGGGGATAAACCCGATTAAACAACGAACAAGTAAACTAAAGAAGAAATTGAAAAGATCGAACACAAATATTTTACATGGAAAAACCCCTCTAAAGAAGATAAAAAACCACATGCAAAGATAATTTCACTAAATCGGTAAAAATGAGGAGTACAGAGATGAAGATAAAAACTAAACCTCCGAACCCAAAAAAGAAGAACCCCTAAAACTTAAACACAAAATTCCCTAAAAGCTTGAAAAAGCTAATACTTAAATCTTTCAAGGGTTGTAGAAGGCCTATTTATAGTATAAATTCATAGGTCAAATAATTTTAAAATAATATATACTAATCAGAGTTTAAGTGGGAAACTAAAATATTGTTTAATTGAAAGAAGTAAAGACGAGAAAATTGAGGAACATGTCGCCACATTTTCGGAACGAAGCATGTTTCCTTATCGTGATGTCAGTTGCTCGTCGAGACGAAGAGCTCTCCTCATTGCGACGTCACACATTGTTTATGCTGAAATGCGAGGCATACTCCATAAAAAGTAATAAAATCAATTGATTTTGAGTAGCTTAAGCTTATGTTTGATTTGGTTTTGATTAGAATGGTAAAGTGATTTGTTTGACAATAAAATCATATGAGTTTAGGTTGTTTTAATGATACCAAGTCCGTATGAATCATGTAGGTTGTTTAACATGCCTTGAATGGGAATCAAAATGACATTTTTACCAAAAACAGGGTCCTTATCACAACCTTCAACCCTCAATGTCATGCCAAAACAGAATGTCGTCACAAAGTTGGTATGTATGAAGTCACGACGTGAAATATTGAGATGGTGACGTCATGACGTGTAGAGTGTGAAGTCACAATGTCAGCCCAAAAGTTTCCATACCTTACAATTTGATCTTAATTCAAGCTTGGGTTAACAAAAGAACTTTGGTAAGCTTGTGTAGGATCCAAAAATGTTTGCGTAACATATTATGTTTATGAATGCTATTGATTTTCATGTTTGAACGATCAAATGTTGCATAATGGCTTTAATTTACTCTGTCAATAGTAGTATCTCGTAGTTCGGACCCAACAACCGAATTAAGTATATAGCGTTACATTTAGTGGTAACCTTAAGCTTAAGGAAAAAGTTTTAAAGGCGAAAGCTCTCTTTAATATTCGAAAAAGTCTTCAAAATAATCAAACAAATTAAAAAAATTTGTAGAACTTTATGCTAAATTTAAGAATTGTTAAAGATCTTCTCTCCTATCATCCTTCACTAAAGAAAGAGATAAATTCCAGGTTTAAAGCTAAAGTCTTAACTACCATTAAATCATACTTCATTTACTTAAGATTAGGTTTAAAGATCTTTGAACTCAAATCAAATCAAGTTTTTAAATAAGTGTTTTCTTAATTCATTTTTAGGATTTAATTTCAATAACCCTTAAAATAAAATGTATTTATCTAAGATCAAATCTATACAATCATTTCATCAAATTTTAGTTGAAGAGAAGAACGAAAATATTTTTTTTATTAGAATAAGTTAGAGTTTGAAATTTTGATTGTAACACCCAAACCCGGACCAGACGTTATGGCTGAATCTGGCGATGTCACATGATAGGGTGTTTGAAAACTAAATTTCTATGATAAATCAATTTCCGTTTAATTTCTTTTCTTATCTCTTCTTAATTCCAAAAATCCTTCTTGTTTAGTCGATTGTTTTGAACATAATTCGTGTCGGAAGCTTTTAAAATCGTTTTGAGTAAATCGTGTGTTTAGAGAAAACTTTTCCTTTTTGAAAACTGAGTTTTCCTACGTCTAGTAGTTATAAATCCATAAAAACAAATAAAAACCAAATTTGAGCAAAAGTCCCAAAAAGTCCCCAAATTACATCCAGGTAAACCACTATAAATAAAACCATAAATCATAAATTATAAATCGTAAAAGTCCAAAAATTGTGGTCACCATTGAGTCCTCCGCCACACCGATCCCTCTAGGACTGGGGATTACCTATGCACATTAAACAAAGAGGGGTAAGTTTACGTAAACTCAATGTGTAATCCCACAGAAAACAAACAACAGTAAACACAGTGCACAGTAAAAAATAGTTTTGGGCCTAAGCCCCTTTCAGTATCAGTATCAGTATGTACAAGAGTCTTAGCCCATCACAATATCAGTAACAGATATACAGTATTCAGTAACAAAGTCCCACCCAGCTAGCCTCTACATACCATTTCCGTCCAATCCTACACTCCATGTGGGGATTAAATCAACCCACCCATCCCTACACTCTAGGTAGAGTACCGAATGCGGCACAAACAGTAGTTTGCAGCTGAGTTGCCAGTATATTAGGCTTAAGAGCCTTTCAGTACACTTCTTCCAAATAAAATCAACCCAACCTCATGCAATGCATGACATGCTATCTCATGATATCAGTACATATAATCAGTAAATGTATACATGCATACTATCATCATGCTCAATATATATCCATCAATTAGTCTGTTCACACAATTAGGGGTCTAAGTAAAGCTTACCGACCCTACAGTAGGTTCACATTCGACTTGGGCGACCCGTGCAACCTTAGCAATCAATTCAGTGAAAATGGGCTCACACACCCATGTGGCCTTCTTGTGTGGGCCCACATGGCCCAATTTTGCCTTGGCTATGTAGATCACACGGCCTGGCCCAAAATCCCACACGCTCGTGTGGCCCACATGGCCCAAATCAATCTAGCCCATGTGTAATATCCCGGATTAGGGCTTATGCACTATTGCTAAATTATATGAAATAGCTTGCTTATGTGTGTTGTGAATGTGCATTATGGATTTTGTGAACCCTAGTGTGAAATTAAATACTTTAAAAATTATTGGATTTTAAATTTAAAAGGGGAGCTAAGCTTGATAAGGCCTTAAGAAAATAAATAAGGGAAATATGACATATAATTGGGCTCAGGTTTGGACTTTAAAACCTGGGTTAAGTGGCTGATAAATAAAGTTAGTAAGTAATTGATGTTGGATTATTAAATTAGTAGCAAGTTGGGCTTGCGACCCAAAAATTTAGTAATGCTAAATTGGGCATGAGGGTGGCGTTACTTAGGGGGATAACTTGGGCCTAGTATGGCCACATGAAGCCCAAAATAATGGGTTAAAATTTGGCACACCTAAGGTAAGGAGATGGACGGCATAGGGAGACTGAGGAAGGATTTTAAGTTGAGGTCAAATTCTATTGGAATTTCGGCTAAGGTAGGAAAATAAGGATATGAGAGTGATGGCCAAGAAGGGGACTCTAGGCTTAGTAATTTCGGCAAAAGGAGGAAAACTAATGCCATTCAACATTCTTTCTTCTCCTTTTCTCTCTGCCGAATTCTCTCTGTCATTATTTTTCTATTCTTTTCAATTTTCCACAAAGTCGAAAACACAAGTAGTCATAGCCGAATTTCCCCTCTACCTCTCTCAAAGACTTCTTTTTCTTTTATCTGTTCTAGCTGAATACCCTCCTCTCAAAACCCCCATAGCCGAATCTCTCTAAGCCTCAAAGCCGAATCTACAAGGGTGGTTTAGTTTCCCGAAGGTGCACCATAGGCCGCATGTTTCTTAGTGATTTGGTAAGTTTCGAGATTTCTTTCCTTTGTGATTTCTTCTTTTCTTTTCATCAAGATCTAACCCGAATCAATTGTCTATGCCTATCAATTCCTTCTATTTATCTCTAGAAGCCGAATCCTGTTTTACGATAGCCAGAAGTGCCTATTTTGGAAAAGCCGAAGGTGAGTGGTTGATGGTAGGTGGCCGAATGGCCCTTTTCTGTTCTTTTCTTTTTGACCGAATTTAACTATGGACATTTAGGGCGTTCGACGAGGGGTATACAAGGATTTCGAGATTTTAGATTCACAAAGGTAAGTGAATATTTTAATCGGCCAAAGCTAAATTTGGTAGTCCAATCTATTTCTTGTTCATTCAAAAGCCGAAAACTAATTATTTAGGTAACCTAGTGTTGGTCGATTGCTAGGAGGCAAGATCACAAATTTTGGGATTTGAGAAGTACTCAAATCGGAAAGCAAGGTAAGATTTTTGTCGCAAAGATCCTTTGGGATTTAATCACATAGCCGAATAAACTTTTACTAAAACATCAAAGTGATTGATCAAATGTAGGAATTGAGATCTAAATCAGTAGATCGGCTTTTCGCTAAGATTTGGAGTAAATTTGCTAAGTATATCGGTGTGTACCTAAATCTTGATAGATTTATAGCTTTAATTTATTATATGTGCTAATATAAAAGTGTAAGATTACTAATATAAAAGTGTAAGTTACCATGTAATGGTACAAAGTACTCAGTATACGTTTTCCTACTCCTACTATGAGTATGATAAGTTTTGTTATGGCATATACATGAAATTATAAGAATGTGAATAAGGAATATGATAGGGTTAATGCATAATTGTATGACATGGGCATATGGGTGATATGTAAAGGGGAAGTGAATTGGTGGTTTTATACCCCAATATAAGTATGTGGTGACTTATGTCACAATATAAGAATATGGTGACTTTTGTCACAATATAAGTATGTGGTGACTTATGTCACGAATTTATATATGGTGGCTATGCCACGAAATCATAAGGCGATGAGCACATATTGCGATCGCCCGATGGTGTGTAGCGGATGGAGGGTTGACTTAGTAGTCCCCACGGTGTGATGATTGGTACGGGTGATGTGTAGCGGATGGCATTTAGGTTTGAGTTCGGGATTGCATCATTTTTTAAATGTTATGTAAATATGTATGATTTGTTATGCCATATCTATTGTGACTTAGTGTTGTGGTTGCACATTGAGTCTATTTGACTCACCCCTTGTGGGACTATTTTTCCGGTGATGATCAGTGATGGACCGGGTCGGAAGGAGCTCGATGGAGGCCATGCAAAGCCAGACTGCTTTGTTTTATTAGTTTTCTTTCTATATTTGAGTTTTGAATTATTTGGGTTTATTTGATGAGGCCTTGATACTAAATTGTTAAGCATGTTTTAAATTACTTAGTATGATCCGATTATTATCAAATTAAAGTTAAAATAACTTTTCTCAAGTGATTGTATTAAATGTTTTAACTCCTAGCGACATGGGTTTTAAAATTGAGCCCAACCCAAATCAACTACGATTTCAAAAACACACAAGTTTTAACAAAGTTTCAAACAAGATTTGAATGGATTTTCTTTAGAAGCATGCGGATCCGGTCGGGCTTGTAAATTTGGGTTTGGGGTGTTTCAGTTTGGTATCGAGCCGGTTCAAAACTTCGGCCTTGAGGGCTTTTAGGGCCCAAAATGTTTTCATCTTTTGAAAATAGACTTTTCTAAGGAATAAGCAGGCTTTACGGCATGCTTTGAGACTCAGAGCACACCAAGTCCATCGGTAAGTACTCTAACCTCTTTGTGATTTGTATGTAGGGATATATAGGACGTAGACTAGTGGATTAGGAATTAAATCCTAGGACTAGTTTACCCAGACAATTACATAAAACTCAAGCTAGTTTACCCGACAATTACATAAAACTCTAAGGCACGATTAAACAAACACGTGTCTAAGTCGTAGAGTTAGGGTGTGGCAACCATTGTGCACATGTCTAGGATTGGTTTGGTGGAAGCTTGGTATTTAAGCGGTCCACGTGACTCACCTCCTCTCCACTCGAATCCTACACGGTGCATAGCTTGGTTCACCCAACGAGAGGACTTAGCCACGACTTAAACTCAATAAATAAAACCGAAAGGGACTAGCCACATTTTATGGAAACCCTAGTTTTAAAAGTCAACAAACTACCCTTTTGAAATTATGAAAATTATTATTTTGGAAAAACTTTCTAAAAAATTTTTAATTTACAAATTACCTAAATACCTTAGTGGTAAAAATTACTAAAAAGCCATTGATTTTCCAAAATTATCATACTACCCCGATTTCAATAACAATTTCGGTTTTGCAAAAATATCCAAAAAGAAACTTCACAAAATATCAAAGACACCCTGATTTGAAATTTTTTTTTTACGAAATTACCCCTGACTTACAAAATGACCAAAATACCCTCAGTAAGGAAAACTACCAAAGTACCCTCAAATTACAAATTTTTAACAATGCCCTTATTTTAGAAAGTCACCAGGAACCATATCTTTGCGAAAAATTACCGAAATGACCCTGACTTGTAAAATTACAAAAATACCCCTAAGGTATAAATTACCATTTTACCCTTGAAATTTTTCCAACAAGTATTTTAATTTTGTAAAATATCAACAACCTCTATTTTAGGACATTTTCAAATACTCTAATTTGAAAATTACCAAAATACCCCTATAAGACAAAATTACAGAAATACCCCTGGGTAGTGGAAAACAACAAACAACGATAATTACAACATTTTTCTGTAATGAACGCAAGTTCATGTGTGTGACTAAATGAATGATGTGAGACTGTATGTGTATGAATCGAAAGAACTACTTCTTAAAACTATTGAACATAAAACTGTTCGTGATAAATCAGTGGAACAAAAACTAATCTATAAAAATTCTTTAAACCAGATAAACGCAAGCGAAAGTATGAATTCAAGGGGACGTGGTCGTAATGTGCGTGGCCGTGGAAGAGGCCGAATGACTGTGTCTAAACCCGTTAGATCGGGTCAAGGATCTGAAAATAAAATGCCACCACCACCACCCCCAGCCGCTAATGTGGAATATCAGGACCAGACGGGGGATGACGCAGTGTCACAAGCGATGCTGCGGGTCCTTGAAAGGGTAGCAGGAGTAGGTGGAGGCATGAGAGCTCGAAAGTCGGTACCTGAGCTACTCTGAGCCAACGGAGCTGAAGTGTTCCGTGGTGTATCAAGTGTAGCACCCAATACCGCTGAGTATTGGTTGGAGGCGATCGAACGGATTATGGATGAGATCGACTTAAGCGACGAGGAAAAGTGAAAGGATTGGTGTCGCTTCTCGCGATGAGTCATATCAATGGTGGCTCACGTGCGGGATGGTACTACTGGTGAGGAACTCACGTGGGAGTATGCTAAAGCAAGATACCGTAAGAAATATGTTGGCACTCATTATATTGATGCCCGGAGAAAGGCTTTTCTAGGATCGGTTTAAGGAAACAAGTCCGTAGCTGAAATCTGTTTGAATTCCTAAAATGAGTAGTTATGCTCGAGGCATAGTGTCGATGAGCATGGCGGTGTGTCCGATTTGAAGACGGACTAAGAGATGACCTAAGATTATTAATAGCCCGCAACAGAGCGAAATTTCTTTGTGTTGGTGGAAAAGGCTAAAGTGGCCGAGGGTATCAAGGAGTCCGTAGGGCCGAACTCCGATTGAAATAGGCAGAAGAGAGGATTTGGATCGTCAAGGCCATCTAGGAATGAGTAGAAGAGGCCTAGGTTTGAAGGGCATGAGGTCGATAAGTCGCCATCTGAAGGCGATTACCTACTTGTGATCAATGTGGGAAAAAGCACTTAGGCAAATGTTGGAAGAAGATAGGGGGATGCTTCAAGTGTGGGTCAAAAGACCATATGATTAAGGACTGTCCGATGAGACCAGAAGGGAATCGACCGGTAGCTTAGAATGTTAATCACCGGTAGGGGGGGACATGACCTCGGTGGGTCGTGGTTTGAATAACAGAGAAAATGGTGCCAAAAAAGGACGTGGAACACCGGGTCGAGGTGGTGGTAATACAGAGGCAAGACAGCCGAGCTTGGTATATGCAGTTCACTGTAGGGAGGATGGTGATGCACCGGACGTCATAACCGGTACGTTCCTTATTTATGGCAAGCCTTATTTTACTTTGATCGATGTGGGCTCGACCCATTCTTATGTTGCATGTAGAATAGTTAAAACTCTAGACATAGCCTCTAAACTTTCTGATAGGGAGATGATTGTAGTAAACCCACTAGGTCAAACTGTAGTGGTGAATAAGGTCTTTCGAAGTGTACCCTTAGAAATTCAAAGCGTAGTATTTTCTGCCGACCTGATGGAACTTCCCTTTGGAGAGTTCGATCTCATACTTGAAATGGACTGGCTAGTGGATCATCGGGCTGTGTTGGACTATGCAGCTAAGCGAATGGAGTTAAGGACCCCGGAGGATGAGGTGGTCATTATGATAGGAGAAAGAAGAAACTACTTGTCTAATGTAGTTTCGGCGCTAAAGGCTGAAAAGATGGTTCGTAAAGGGTGCAAGGCATTTTTAGCCTTCGTAAGTGCGTTAGATGGAAAGGAAGAAGGTGTTAGTGGAGTTAGAACGGTAAGGGATTTCGAAGATGTGTTTCCGAAGGAATTACCAAGAATACCCCCAGATAGGGAGGTGGAGTTTGGAATTGACTTGTTGCGAGGGAGCGACTCTGTGTCAATTGCCCGTCTGCAGAATGGCACCAAAGGAGTTGGTTGAGCTCAAGGCACAAATCCAGGAGTTACTTGATCGTGGGTTTATTCGACCCAGTGTGTCTCCATGGGGAGCACCGGTCTTATTTGTGAAGAAAAAGGACGGAACTATGCGCATGTGCATAGATTATCGTCAGTTGAATAAGTTGACCATCAAGAACAAGTATCCATTGCCAAGGATAGATGACTTGTTCGATCAGCTTAAGGAGGCCGTAGTATTCTCGAAGATCGATCTAAGGTATGGATATCATTAGCTTAAGGTGAAGGAGGCTGATATCCATAAGACGGCTTTCCGAACGAGGTACGGGCATTATGAGTTTTTAGTAATACCGTTCAGTTTGACAAATTCCCCAACCGCGTTTATGGACATGATGAACCGAGTTTTTTTAACCCTATCTGGATCGGTTCGTTGTCGTGTTCATAGACGATATCTTGGTATATTCAAAGTTAGAAGAAGAACACGATGAGCACCTCCGAGTTGTGTTGCAAGTGTTGAGGGAGAAGAAGCTTTACGCCAAATTCAACAAGTGTGAATTTTGGCTTAAGGAGGTTACATTTTTAGGACATGTAGTATCCGCTGAAGGAATAAGGGTGGATCCTCGGAAGATTGAGGCAGTTTTGGATTGGAAACCTCCTAAGTCAGTGACGGAAGTTCGGAGTTTGTTAGGATTGGCAGGCTATTATAGACGGTTTGTGGAAGGGTTCTCGTCAATAGCCATGCCTTTGACAAAGTTATTGAGAAAGGAAGTACCTTTCATATAGACTGATAAGCAACAGGAGAGCTTTGAAAAGCTTAAGAAGGTCTTGACTGAAGCTCCGATTTTGATTTAGCCGGAGGTGGGGAAGGATTTTGTAGTGTATTGTGATGCTTTCCATACAGGATTGGGAGGTGTCCTTATGCAAGATGGAAAAGTAGTCGCTTACGCGTCTCGGCAACTAAGACCACATGAGGTTAACTACCCGACGCACGACTTGGAATTGGCGGCAGTAGTCTTTGTCCTTAAGGTGTGGAGGCATTATCTTTATGGAGAAAAGTCGGTGATCTACAGGACCACAAAAGCCTTAAGTATCTCACGACTCGAAGGAGTTGAATCAAGGGCAATGAAGGTGGGTGGAATTATTGAAGGACTATGATTGTTCGATAGAGTATCACCCAGACAAAGCAAATGTAGTGGCGGATGCCCTAAGTCGGAAGGTGGTGACGAATTTGAGGGCGATGTTCACACATCTAAGTCTCTATGACGATGGAAGTTTGCTAGCAGAGTTGCAAGTCAAGCCGACGTGGTTGAATGAAGTAAAAGAAGGACAGTTGGTGGATGAAGATCTAAGTGTTAAGTTACGACAAGCGCAGAATGGAGAGTTGGAAGGTTATGGTGTTAATGACGAAGGAGTATTGTGCTTCAAGGTAAGGTCGCAGATGTTAGAAGGATATGGAACTTAGGCAAAGAATTCTTCGAGAATCGCATAGTAGCCCTTATGCTATGCATCCGGAGGTAGTAAGATGTCTGAGACTTAAGGGAACAATTTTGGTGGCCTAATCTTAAGCGGAAGTGATGAATCGTTGGCAAGTGTCGACGTGTCGACAAGTCAAGTCTAAACACCAAGTTCCGTCAGGATTGCTTCAGCCAATCATGATTCCGCAATGGAAGTGGGTGAGAATTACCATAGACTTCGTTAGTGGGCTTCCCTTTACGCCTACTAAGAAGGACTCGGTATGGGTAATAGTGGACCGTTTGACCAAGTCCGCGCACTTTATTCCGGTAAGAGTTGATTATTCTTTTTGGCAAAGTTGTATGTGGCGAAAATCGTAAGGTTGCATGGAGTGTCGGTGTCGATTATCTCAGATAGGGACCCAAGGTTTACTTCTCGGTTCTGAAAAGCGTTGCATCAGGCTTTAGGCACTAAGTTGGATTTTACTATGGCTTTTCATCCATAGTCGGACGGGTAGTCTGAATGGGTAATCCAAGTATTAGAGGATATGTTGAGGGGCAGTGTGATGGTAGGACTTGGTGTTGTGGTTACACATTGAGTCTGTTTGACTCACCCCTTGTGGGACTATTTTTCAGGTGATGATCATGATGGACCGGGTCGGCAGGAGCTCAGTGGAGGCCATGCAAAGCCCAGAGACTGCTTTGTTTTATTAGTTTTCTTTCTATATTTGAGTTTTGAATTATTTGGGTTTATTTGATGTAATAAGGCCTTGATACTAAATTGTTAAGCATGTTTTTAAATTACTTAGTATGATCCGATTATTATCAAATTAAAGTTAAAAATAACTTTTTCTTAAGTGATGATATTAAATGTTTTAACACCTAAGCGACATGGGTTTTAAAATTCGAGCCCAACCCAAATCAACTACTGATTTCAAAAACACACAAGTTTTTAACAAAGTTTCAAACAAGATTTGAATGGATTTTCTTTAGAAGCATGCCAAATCCGGTCAGGGCTTGTGGGCCGGGTTTGGGGTGTTTCACCATGTGTCTCACACCGCCTACCTGGCCATCACATGGCCGTGTCATGCGAACGGCCTGGCCTCGTTGAACATACGCCCGTGTTAGGGCACACAGCCAACCACATGGGCGACCACACGCCCGTGTGGCATCGACAGTGAGGTTTTTGACTTTCGCTGAAACCTCACTTTCTGTGTAATCAAGTACACACCTGGTACTATTTCGATGTAGAATCACTCCTGAAGCCTTTAAACCTAAGAAAAGAGTACCTAACAACCGTTTTAGCAGTCAATTAAACGAATTCCACAACACCTGAAGTAACATCTAAAACTTATCGACGACAAAAACCATCACTAAATCGTTCAAACGATTGACGAGAAGTCACTGCTCACAGCCTTCTCCTACACTTAAATTTTTCACATGAAAAACACCCTATGATTATTAAAAGAATTAACGCAAAACCAAAATACCTCCAAAAATAATTCGAAACCTTTAACTACTTAACAATACGGAGGAACGAAACGTCTAAGTACTACGGTTGGGAAGAAGAAAGAAGGAAAAGCAAAATAAATGAGAATACAAGTAGGAAGCCGAAAATTAGAAGTGGAAACAGAGAGCGAAAAAAATGTCAAACGTCAAAGGAGAAGAGAACTTTTGGAAAAAGAAATCTATTAGCCAAATCCTTAATTTCTCTCCACTAACTCCCTAACAAACAGCTACTCAGAATCCCAACTCTACCGGAACTCTCTCGGATAACAGAGTAAAAATATAACACCCTCGCTCACGCATGGATTTGAGCATAGGACCTCCAATAAACCCACACTCCACCTAACCCCCAGACCAGCAAGCCCATTCTAATATGAAATTACAAATAACTAAATATAAGCCCGCTGATCAAAGACAGGGCTTAAATCCAAAAATAAAAAAATTTGCCCAATACAAGGCTTAAACTTGAGACCTCTCTCACACACTCAAAACACTTAACCACTGAAGCAAATACACAATTGTGTCACATTTTCACAAAAGCTAAAATAGAAATTTTGGGGCGTTACATTGATAAATAATTTGTTTTATTTGTTTCCAATTTTTCACGTCATTTTTTAAGCTATTTTACAAATAACCAATCAATATGTCTAAATCAAAAAGTATATATAATGATTTAATTAGATTAAAGTTAAATAAAAAAAATGTTATTTCCATAGCCATATCCAATTAAAAAATTTATTGTATCTCTTGAAACTCCTTATAAATCGTACTCTCACGAGCTTAAACTTGTGCTTACTCAATGTCTATTATTGTAGCTTTAGGCTTTTCAAAGAATCATTTTAAGCAATATCCTGCTACACATTATAAAATATAAAATGGTGATGAAAACAAATAAGAAGAGAACAATCAATTAAAATCTTTACCAACCTAATGGATATATACTAAATAAGAATCCTTATTATAAAATACTTCGTATTCTTAATTTAGTCAACAACTAGTAATAACAAAATATTTATATTGATATTTAGTATAAGAAGACATGAGTTCAAGTACATTGAAATGCATTATCCTATTAAGGAAGTACTATGAGTAATTTTAAGCTTTGTATAAAAAAATTATTTATAACAACTTTATAAGAAATGAAAAACTATTATTTGTTGTGTGAGCAGCAGATCAAAAAAAGATAACTTTGGGAAGAATAAAACTACATGTTATTCAGGGAGCAAATAGCCTCTTTAAATAGGCTATACAATTAACGTAACCAGTAGAGGTGAGTAAAATCCGATTCGATTGAAAAATTATATAAAATTTTCAAATTTTGAATTAAATAGTTCGAGTTATTTGAGTTAATCAAGTTATTTGGATCAACTCGAATAAAAAATTAAGTTTTTCGGTTTAACTCAAATATGAATTACACAATTTGAGTTATCCAAAAATCCGAATAAGAAAAGGCAAAACTACGCCGTTTTGATAAATGTTTACCTTTTCTAAAGTTAAAAGTCAAAACCATTAAGTTAAAAGGCAAAACTACGTTGTTTTAATAAATGTTTACTCATTAAGTTAAAAGGCAAAACCATTATATTGTTTATGTAGTTAAATAATTTTGTACTTCATTTACTAGTTAAATAATCGGTTCATATAAACGCAACATTGAGTATAAATAATAGGATTCGTTAACTCGACTCGACTTGACTCGAACTTTTTTGACTTGATTTGATCCGATTAAAAAAAAATCAAATTGAGTTCGGTTGCTAAAATAGGATTCGTCAACTCAACTAACTCGAAATTTTTTAACTCGATTCGACTCGATTCATTCGAATACTCACCCCTAGTAACAAGCAAACAAAAAATGCAACTAACTCCTAAAATAATGGAAAGCATAGCAACTTATTTAAAACAACTATTGCCTGTAGACCAGGACTGTTGAAAAATCTAACAAACCCTCCTTTAAACTAATATTAATTTCTAATATCAGTTTAAACTAAAAAATCTTGCTAACTTCTGTATTTGTCGCCTTGCAAACTCCAAACATTTGTCATAACTTTTGAAATGTTGCAAGTTTGAGGGCCTTTGTAAATATATCTACGATTTGATCTTCACTTTTGCAATATACCATATAGATCTCTTCATTATTCACAAGATTTCTCAAGAAATGATATCGGACATCAATATGCTTACTTCTCCCATGTAAAATAGGATTCTTGGATAGTTTTATGGTTGAACTATTGTCAGAGTAGATAAGAGTAGGCCCCTTTTGCTTGAAATAAAATTCCTCAAGAAGCTTTCTCATTCAAATGGCTTGGCAGACACATGTTGATGCAGCTACAAGTTCTGTTTCAGTTGTTGATAGAGTGACAATTGGTTGCTTTCGAGATAACCATGAAGCAACTCCTGATCCCAACATAAAGACGTAACCAGATGTACTTTTCCTATCATCTTGGTCTCCTGTATAGTCACTATCCGTAAACCCAATCAAGGCTGATTTTTCTCCCTTCTTGTACAAAATCCCGTAGTCGATTGTACCCTGCAAATATCTAAGGATTCTTTTTGCCGCTTGAAGATGCATTTCCTTTAGACATTCCATGAATCTGCAAATAAGATTTATAGCATATGTAATATCTGGTCTGGTCGCAGTGAGATACATTAAACTTCCCACGATTTGCTTGTATAAAGTATTATCGACGTCTCTTCCATTATCATCTTTCACCAACTTTAAACTTGTCTCTGCTGGTGTACCAACTAGATTGTAGTCCGCCATTTGAAACCTCTTTAGAATCTCCTGCACATACTTCCTTTGAGAAATAAAAATACTTGTATCTAATTGTGCAACCTCTATACCCAAAAAATAATGCATTCTTCTAAGATCCGACATGTCAAATTCAGCCATCATGGATTTTTAAACTTATCAAACATAATCTGATCATTTCCGGTAAATATCAAATCATCGACATACAAGCAAACCATTGACAATTTCTCGTCATTTTCCATTTTCACAAAAAAAAAAATATGCTCATAAGGACACTTCTTAAAACCGTTTTGGAGAAAATAAGCCTCAATACGATATACCATGCTCGAGTGGCTTGTTTGAGTCCGTACAAAGCCTTTTTTAATTTATATACTTTATGCTCTTCTCCAATCTTAATATAGACAGGAGGTTGTTTAACAAATACCTGTTCATTCAAGTCTCCATGTAAGAATGCCGACTTGATATCTAGTTAGAAAATAGACCAGGAATTTTGAGCAGCCAATGTAATAACCAATCTGATTGTGTCATGCCTAGCAACTGGAGCGAATACCTCCTTGTAATCGATGCCGACCTCTTGACTATAACATTTCGCTACCAAGCGTGCTTTGCATTTGTCAACTTCACCGGTGTTCTTCAATTTCATCTTATAAAGCCACTTTATATCAATGGTTTTATGTCCTTTTGGAAGCTCAATTAACTCCTAAGTTTTGTTTTTTTCAATAGCTGCAATTTCATCATCCATTGCTCTCTTCCATTTTGATTGTTTAACCGCCTCTTCAAAAAACACAGGATCACAATCTGAAAAAAGAGCAAAATAGGTGAGTGGATCCTCAAATTGATCAATTCCAGGAACTTCAATCTCTCATACAAACAGGCCTTCTTCTTATACGTGATTGTGTTGGCTTTGTTGCAGTTTCAGGTTTTGAATTGTTTCTTGCTCATGTGATGGCTCCAAATTATCCTCAATGTGTAGCTCTTCATCAAAATCTGCTGCGACATTCCTTTAAACTATTGGTGTATCCCAACACCAGAACTTTTCTTCATTAAAATCACATCCCGGCTGATGACAACTTTTTAGTGCTAGAATTGTACAACTTGAATGCTTTAGTACACTCACTAACACCAAGAAAGATGCATTTTTCTCCATTGTTTTCTAACTTCGTTCTTTTTTTATTAGGGACATGTGTAACACCCTTTAACCCCAAACCGTCGCCAGAATAAAGTTACGAGGTATTACTAGACATAACAGACAATTTACAAATAATTCACAATTAATATAACATTCATAGTATAATTTAATAATTAAGTCCCTATATTGGACTCTCGGAGCCTAAAACATGTATTAAAAGTAGAACGAGACTTGTTCGAATATTCCAGAAAAATTTTCATAATTTTTTTTTTTTTTACAAAAATTTCGACAGTATTTCTGCTTATTTTTACCTAAACCCCCTACAAATCCAAACCAAAACAACCAATACCAATATCTCAACCAAAGAATTTACATCTTAAACACTACTAGATCATACTTAAACCGTTGATTTATTACTTAAATTTTAAAGTGTTAACATATAAGGAACTAATTCATATCTTTCATTTCATTTCAAAATTTAATACCAAATTTACTAATTTATAGCTCTAAACTTGCTTATCATCCAAAATTTCATAACTATCTAATTACAACAAGATCATTTAACCTATATATATATATATATATATATATATACATGACTCATGTACAACCACCTAGTACATGCCACTTAAACAAAAAGAAGAAATACATCACCAAAATTTTCTTGTTGAGTCGGGATCTTTACGGATCTTTGAATCAATCTTGAACTCTAATGACTGCGCACGGAAACAATCGTATTTGAGTATTTCATACTCAGTGGTATTACTATAAACCAAACTATTTAACATTAATAAATTACAACATCAACCATAAGCTTTATAAATCATTTAAACTAATTATACATAATTATATATCACTTCATAAATCTTAAATTCATATATATATACACATTTTTTTACATACTAATTCAATTCATAATTTAATTCTTACATTCTTTCTCGTACTTTTCAGTAGTGCCAAATCAATCAATCTCATTTTCAAATTTTCATTTCAATTATTTACCCTATTAACAATGCTCGGACTCTGACAGATACGCGGATTCCACCCAAACACACCAGAGTATCCAACCTCAACACACCAGAATATCCAACCTCAACACACCAGAATAATGAAATCCTCCCAAACACACTAGTATAATATATCCTCCCAAGCACTCCAATATAACATAACCTTCCAAACTCACCAGTAAGACATTAAATGCCTCTTCGGATAAACCGAAGCATATATAACAGAATCATTTTCTCGACCGAGCTACAAATCTCCTCATCACATCACAAATCCAATGGCATGCCATTTGTATCAAATCTAGTCCGACAAGTTAATAGGGTATTATTTTACCTTTCCAAATCCGAATTCATTTCCACAACAATTTCAAATACTTGATCAATTCAAAACATCTATTATATCAATTCACATATAATTCAATATTCACATATTCTTACTTAATTTCAAATATTATTACTTACCTTATCTTAATTACTCCATAACATATACTATAAATTCAATATACATTTAATAAATAGTTTGAGTTATAGTAATACAAACCCGGAATACGAGTTTACTCCTCAACGATCTTTTCTTTTCCTTTGTATGCCGATGCCTCGTTGTCCTTGTTAGCTACGAAAATAATAATAATTTACATTATTAATTAAATCATTAATTTAAATAATTAATTAAATTTCTACTCAATTTATGCCTAATTCCAATTTAATCCTAATTGACTCTTTTATTTGTTTCACTTATTTCATACTTCAATTTTATTCATTTTTCTTCCATATTCATCCTAACTATCAAGTATTCATAATATAACCCCAATTTAAAATTTATTTTAATTTAATCCCTCTAATACAAAACTTATAACTTACTTTACAATTTAATCCTTTTACTAATTCTAACTTAAAATTCATTTAATTCAATCCCTAATTCATCTTTTTCTTTAACGTAAACTTTGTTTAAAAGCTTATAAACTTCCAAACTATCAAATTAATTTCATCAAAACCTTGTTTTAAGACTTCTAAAATATCAAAATTAAGAGAAAAGGGCTAAATTTAGCTTACCAATTAAACTTGAAGCTTTAAAATCCCAAATTTTCCCTTCTCTTTTCTTTCCCTTTTTCTTCCCCTGTTTTCGTTTTGTTCTCTGTTTCTTTTCTGTTCTTCTTTGTTTTACTTTCTTTTTTTATTCTATTTATTTATTTCTTTTAGTTATTTTGTATTACTTTGATATTAAGTAAACAAATTATTTTATAACAAATGTACGAATATTTTTATTACAAGTGTACCTATCATCTATTTTTATTTTTTAATATAATATCATTTAATAATATATATATCTAATATAAAACCATAAAATAATGATATACATTATAATTTAATATAATAAAACAATAAAAATCTTAGATTTTTATCATCAATTGCCAGCCCATTTATGTTAATTAGCATAATTGCCAATTTGGTCCTTTTTGCTTTCTATTAATCTATAATTTAATTCTACCTTTTATTCAATTTAATCATTTTCACTAATTTCTCTTAATTAAGCTAAATTCACTAAATAAAAATCTAACTAGACACACTACTAAACTCATAAATATTTCTATTAATTATTTACGGACTCGGTTTACTAAGACGGAGGCCCTATAACTCGCTTTTCGGTGCCCTTGAATTTTGGGTCGTTACAACATGTGCATAAGCAATACACCCAAAGATTCTGAAATGACTGACATCGGGTCTCCTTCCGCTCCATGCTTCTTCCGGTGTCATATTCCGAACAACAAAAGTTGGACTTCTATTTAGAATGTGAATGCACCAGTTGACAGCTTCTGGCCAAAACGTTTTAAGAACTCTGCTTCGCTGCAATAAACTTCGCACCATGTTGAAAATGGTTCAATTCTTTCTTTCGGATACACCATTCTGTTGAGGTGTATAGGCTGCTGTCAATTGTCTTTTGCTAAACCATAATTTACACATATTTTAACCCCATGCTTGGCTTATTGATTTGATGAATTCGATGCTATTAATCCATTAATTTCATGTTTTATACTTAGGAGAGCTTAGAAAGTCGAAAAGAATGAGAAATGGGCCAAAAGGGGACAAAATGGGCCTAAATCAGAAATCACACGGCCTGGGCTATCCACTACGGGCAAATCACACGGCCGTGTGTGGCAAGCAAAATCGACCACGGCCAAAAGAGTCCACCACGGGCATGTCCTGTAACACCCTGGTTTTAGGGGCTATGCAGGTTGTGTGTAATTCGAGTGTTAGTAGGTTTTTGGGAGTGCTTGGATAAGTTTTAGGGGTTTTAGAAATGTTTGGATGAAAGGGAAGACTTTAGAAAATTTTAGATTTTAGTGTAAAAGGGAAATAGGCAAGTAGGCTTTAAAATAAAGTGGTGGAATTTAGGACACAAGAAAGGAGTTGGCAAAGTGGTTATCTGTTGCTTGGGGCTTTGGAAGGTGGCGCCTAAGGAGCAGGGTTCGATTCTTTGGGCAAACAACTTTGTTTTATTTTTGCGTCAAGGGACTGGGCTAAGTAGGCCTTAAGAATAAATGTCCAAGTTGATGGACATGAAAGTCCAATTGGCGAGTGGCTCTTAGCGCTACTTAGGCGCTGGAGGAAGGAGGTCGCGGTTTGGCGCTGGAGCGACATTTTGGGCGTGATTTTATTTTATGCGGTTATAAATGGGCTAGGAAGGGTTAAGATTAAATGATGGGGCTTTATGGCATAAAAAGCAATGTGGCCGAAGTGGCACAAGCGCCGCTTGAAATGCTGGTTTCCCAGTCTGCGTTCAATCGGAAAGCTGCGGTGGGGTTTTCTTTTCTTCTTGGCATAGAGAGGTGGCGTGAAGGTGGTGGGCACCAGGAGTCATTGTTGTTTTATTTTTATTCGGTTGGTAAGTAAGTGTTAATTTATTTTATTTATTTTAGATAATTGTAGGATTATTTTATTTAGTTTAAATTAGTAAATAAGAGTTGTGATTGGTTTATTTGAATTTGATAAGGAGATAGAATATGGGATAAATATGAAGTGGACTAATTCAAATTAGATTGAATTAGTATGTGGTGGCTGATTTTGGAGTCTTCAAGAAGGAGGGCTTAGAATTTTATAAATAGGGAGAAGTCATTAAAATTGGTTTTTCTTTTTACCTTGTGTGTGCCGAAATTCCTTTTAATTAAGCATTCATCTCTTTATTTTCTTTCCTTAAGTTACTTTGCCAAATTTGCACCTTATTTTCTCTTTGACAAAGCCGAATTCTCCTAAGCCTTCTCCATTCTTCTATTTCTTCTTTCTTCAAACTCCAAAGCTGTTCTTTGTGTTAGCCGAATGTGCCATCACCATTTGATTGAGCCATAGCCGAATATTTATTTGGAATCCCTTGTCACCCCTTTTCTTCTTTTGTTCTCTTCAAAGCCAAAAGTTGGAGATATCACTCTATTTCTTGGTTGTGGCCGAACCTAGGAGGGTGATTCGGGAAGTTGTTCATACGTGATAAGCAACGTGTGCAGTGGTGCATTAAGGGAAATCTCTCGGGATTCGATTCCTCAAGGTAAGCCTATGTAGTTTCGGCCAAGGGCCAATTTTATGGACTAATGTGCTTAAGCCGATTTCAATGTGGTTTCATTTAGGGATTTTGACAAGGGTAAGCAGAAGCTTCAGGGATTCGATTCGTTGGTAAGAATTCAAGAGGGAAAGGAAAACTCCCATCCCGAAGTTCAAGAAGAGATCGGTTTCACTGCATGCGAGATTGGCCACGGGGGTGGGCGTCTGTGTAAAACGATAGGCGATAACGGTAGTCTCGCTAAACGATAGCGTCGGGATCGAGGTTTAGAGCTTGAGGTTATAAGGTGTGTGATTAACCCATCGATTTCGGGTATATGATATGTATGCGATAGGTGTATGTGTTAAATATGTGTTAATAAGTGCGGTGACTATGTGAACCGGATACCTTAAAGGGGTATGTCGATAAAGAGTTAGTATCAAATCTGTTGAGGCGTCGTTATTAATACGTGTATGTGAGTATGTCTATGAATATGAATGTATGCACGAATATCATGTACATGCTTTATTCATTATGTCATTATATTATGTTACATGTGCATGGGTGGGTTTTTGAAAGAAATGTAGGTGTACTTGATGCGTGGTTGATGTCGACTTTGTGCTACATCGTGGATTGGCGCCGACCGAGGTCGCGTTGTGGATCTTTGCGATTTAGTTCGTGGTTACCTTGATTGATATCGGCTTTATGCCATATCGTGGCTTGATGGATTGCGTGTGCTCCATCGTGGTTTGATGTTAGCTACGTGCTACATCGTGGATGGCATTGGTTGCCTTTTGGAGGAAAAGGAGAGGGTGACTCGATAGTCCCCGGTGTGTGGTAGGTGGTTAAGGGGTGTGTAGCGGATGGACCTTAGGATTGGGTTGGGTTTCATATTGCATGGTTTTGTTATAAATTGATATGGAAATGGGCCAAGCCCAATATGGAATATGAATAGGTATGTTTTAAGAACATACGTGGAAATGGGCCAAGCCCGGTGATCGATGGATCGATGAGAAAAGGGCCTAGCCCAAAGGCTTGAATATGATTTGATTGTGGGCCAAGCCCAGATTATGGTAATGTCTAAATAATTATATTTATGTGTTGCATTTGATAAATTGGGTTGATTTGTGGCTAACATGTGGGTGGATATCAGTGGTTTAATTACACATTGAGTCCGTGTGACTCACCCAATTATTTATCCAACATCGCAGTGACTTCTTGATTGGACCGGGTTGGAGAGGATGCAAGGTGGCCCATGCGGATGAGATTTACTTAATTATTTTAAGCAATTTTAATACTAAGTGTTTTGTTTAATATTGGTTGTAATAAGGGCCACTTTTATTTAAAGTGTTCTATTTATGATTATTGTAGTTTATACTATACTTAGAAATGTTTTCTTCACATGATTTATAATATAATAAATTATCATAAAAGTTTTAATTCACATATTTTATAACGAGCTTATACTAGTAAATAATTTCTAATGGACACATTTTTCAAAAGTTAACAAAATTTATTTCAAGTTTTATTCTAAAGACAAAGATTTTCCATCGTCATTCCGCAGTGACATAACCAGATCCGGTCAAGGCTCGTGGGCCGGGTTTGGGGATGGTACATGTCCCTACCGTAGCAATGATGAATTCTATTCGGAACAAGCTACTTGTGGGCCAAGAGAGGTGTTCCAAAGCCTATATAAACACCCTAGGGGGTGACCTAAAAGGATACATGGAATAGACGCCGAGTAGAAGGCAGAAAATACTCCAAGACAGCCATCGGGAACAGCTTAGGAGAAGGATCTCCATCAAGACTGAAGATCTCCCATCAAGTTCTTTAGAAGTTTTTGGGTTTTCATTATGTTTTGTGGTTTTCCCTATTTTATGATGTTTCCTTCTATTAGTATGAACTAAATCCCTTAAATATCTAAGGGGATGAAACTTATGACAAATCTTATTATTATTTGATTTATAAGATAAATACTTGTTCTTATTCTTAATTATGAGTTTTTATTCTTGTTTTGATTGTCGAAACCATTTTTATTTTATTTGAAAAAATGGGGATCGACTTTAAAAATAGGAGTCGCCACCAATCCTTTTTGCTTAGGTGTGATCGGGTCACCTATAAAAACATTTTAGTCTGCGAGATTCGAGAAAATGGGTTCGGGAGTCGGTTACACATGAGAAAGGGTTAGCACACCATGCGCCCCTGAACGGGTACCAAATCGGTTAATTAATGTCCTTGCGTTGAAAATTTGGAAATGTTATAAATTTTTGAGGAAATTTAATCAATATTGAATTTGAATCTCAAGATTAACTCGTTTCGAAGGAAATAAAAATATCACATCCAGTACGTTAGGACATAACACCTTTATACCCCGGCACCGAGATCATCTTTTATGTTCAAAACATGCAATCAAAGAAGGGTATTTGATTATCCAGTTGGACAGAAAATTGACACCCAGTACGTTAGGGCATAATTTTCTGACTTTCCAAACGCACAAACATTGTCTTATTTTAGAAAAAAAACAAAATTTTATATTAGGCTTAAAATGCATTTAAATAAAAACATTTAGTAAAAATTAGAACATGTTAGAATTTAAGGCGTAACAATAATAGAATGCATAAACATTAATCAAGAAATATACACAAAGTAAAGATCGTATTAACAACATGCTATAAAATGCAAGTTTTCTTAAAGAAAGTTAGTTTATATTGAATCTTGAATTTCAAGATTAGCTCGTTTCGAAAGAATAAAAATATCACATCAGTACGTTAGGACATAACACCTTTATACCTCAACACCGAGATCATCTTTGATCCTCAAGATATTTAATTGAAAAAGGTATTTAGCTATCTGGTTGAATAGGAAATTAACACCCAGTACGTTAGGGCATCATTTTCCCACGCTCCCAAACATACAAACATTGCCTTAACCTTTTTTTAAAAAAAAGATTTATGCATAAGATTTTTTTAAAAATGGACTTAATACATAAAATATTTGATAAAGGCATACATATATTGGAATTTGAAACATAAAATAATATCAAGAAGCACAAACATAGCATTAAGCATGAAATACATAAACTCAACATCACACAAATGGACATAATTATAGAAATGATTTACGCACAAATACACAACAACGTATATAGATAACCATATATTAAAAATGTGTGAAATAAATAAAATATGATCTCTACACTAATTTTAAAATAAAAGTATATATATATAAACAAGTTTAAAAGCAAAAGAATTTATATAGATAGATTTAAAAGAGCATATATATATAAAATAATATGAAATAAATAGTATACATAAAAATAATTTAATAACAACAATAGAAACTCGTAAGTTAATAAGTGAATAAAATACTATACACAATAGTTTGAATATAATAAAACAATAATAATAATATTAACAATGATAATAATAATGTTTAAGTAATGGCAAAATAGCAAAATGATTAAAGAAAATAGAATATAAAAGAGACTAAATTAAAAAGAAAGCAGGAATTTGGGGCAAAAATCGAAAATAAAAGAGAATCAAAGGACTCAAATGAAATGCGCGCAAACGATCAAGGATTAAACTAGCAATTATTCCGGTCGCGAAAACGCTGCGTTTAAATGGGACTAAAATGGAAACAGAACAAAGATTAAAGGCTAAATTAAAATCAAATAAAACTTGATTAAAAAGAAATAAAATACGGAAGGACTAAAAGGGAAATTAACCCAATTCTAGAAAACGCGCGGATCCTTCCCCAGGTAGGGTCACTCGCGCGGGTCAGAGGTTAAAACGACGCCGTTTTGAAGCCACTCAAACAGGCCTAAAACGACATCGTTCCCATGATAGTATAAAAGTTTAAAATCTTAAAAAAAAAATATCATTTTTTTGCTGTGTTGTTTCAAAAAAAAAAGCAAAAGAGAAGGATTCCCTTCTCTGCTAGGGTTTTTTAACCCTATTCGCATCGTCCAAAAAGGGGCTCTCCATCCGGCCATCATTTCACCACTGTAATCGACGGATGGCAGCACGCGAAGGTCGATTCTCCTCTATTTAGAGCCATACTAAAAGGGGCTCCGCCATTTCAAACCCTGAATCCCCATTTAAACTTCGATTTTTGACGAAAAAATAAGGATCCGACGGCGTACTCCAATCGTAAGTCCCTTATCCCTTTTTTATTTTCGTTTTTTTATGCTAAAAATAATCAGTGAAAAAGAAACTTAAAATCGAAAAAAAGGATGAAATCACATTTCTCTGTTTTTCTCTGTATTAAAAAATTGTGAAGTCCCCATTACAATCGTTTGTTTCGGTCTCTTATAGCCGAAACCGAAAATAGAAATGGAAATAATAAAAAAAATACAATGATTTTTTTGTCTTTGTTTTTTTTCTTCTCTGCATTTGTTGTCGTCCTTGTTGTCTTTCGCAGGTGTGTGTCATGCAGTGGAGGGGACGTGGCTGTACGAAGGCTTGGACGTAGCGTACGGAGGTGTGAGTAGCAGTGTGCGTGGAGGCACGCGCGGGGAAGGCTACTGTGGCATGCGCGTGGTGACGTGCGTGGGGGCACGCGCGCGGCGCTAGAAACCTCTAGAACCCTTAGGTTTTCTGCTTGCTGAAACCATTTGGGCCATTCGGGCTAGTTTAGGGATTGGTTTTTTTAGGCCTGTTTTGGGTTTTGTAAGTGGGTTTGTGCCTGGGCCTGTAAAAGGACTGTTTAAAAGACTTTTGCTTTTGTTATTGGTTTTATTTGTCTGTTATGTTATTTTGGTTTGGTTTTATTGGGCCCGGGCGAAATGGGCCTTCAACAGTCGCCCCTCTTTGCTCATTGTCATATAATGAGAGTAGAGCAAAGACTTCAAAAGGGACCATTTTTGCCCGACCTTCAAATCCTTGACTTTTTTCGGTGCTTTTCTTCTTCGAGTAGCTTCATTCCATCCCACTGCATCTTCAAGGGTATAAGAACTAGTGCTTCAATCCACTCATATGTAATTTCAGGGAGAAGAGATTCGTAGTTTCAATCTACTCCGTTAGAACATCGAAGAAATTCAGATTGATCCTCATTGTAAACTCAGGGAGGATGGATTAGTAGCTTTGACCTGCTCCACTGGGGCTTCGAGGTGATAAGAATTCAGAGAGAAGAGATTTGTAATTTTGATCTACTCACTAAAACTTCTCGGAAATAAAGTTGGGTCATCATTGTAAACTCTAGGAGACGGGATTTGTAATTTCGACCTGCTCCACTAGAACTTCGAAGTGATAAGAATTCAGAGAGAAGAGATTTGTAATTTCGATCTTCTCATTGAAACTTCTCAGAAATAAAGTTGGATCCTCATTGTAAACTCAGGGAGACGGGATTTGTAATTTCGACCTGCTCCACTAGAACTTCTAGGTGATAAGAATTCAGAGAGAAGAGATTTGTAATTTCAATCTTCTCATTGAAACTTCTCGGAAATAAAGTTGGATCCTCGTTGTAAACTTAGGGAGACGGGATTTGTAATTTTGACCTACTCCGTTGGAACTTCGAGGAAATAAAACTCGTATGGCTTTGACCTACTCCTGCAACTTCAGGATTGCGGATCTGTTCGCGATCCGCTCATTCGAGAAGGCAAGATCTTCGAATTCACCGATGTTGCGACAACGTCTTCTAGGGGACCTGTGCTGTAAATTTAGTTTTGTGTTTATGCTTATGCAAAATGGTTAAGATGCAATGATCAGAATGACTCTAATGCTCCTAACTAAATGTATTATGGACGACATTCGCGTGAATGTCGAATGTCATAAGAATGGTCTTTTTACAAAGATTAGGATGCAACGATCGGAATGAATCAAATGCTCCTAACTAAATGTGTTTTGCATGAATGCAAAATTTCATGAGAATGATCCTTTTCAAATGTTTAAGAGCATCCTTGCTCGCATCCTGTCGTCCTTGTTTGGCTAGTAATTTGACCCCAAAACTCGAAGGAACCACTACTTTGCTCAATTGATTTGTCCCCATTGTAACTCATACCTCGAAGGCATAAGATTTGTATTATTACACCGCTACTTGCCGTGTCTCCAATATATAGGATTTAAAATAATCTGTTACACCATTCTCTAAGTGCTTAGTTTGAACACAGAATTTCATCTTTGAGAACAATCTCATTCTTATTGTTTGTTTTTAAAGCCTCATCTCTACCGTGGTACTTTAAAAACGGAGAGATCATCACTATATAGACACCCTCTTCCCCGATATTATCAATCCCTTGGACCTGGTGAGTTCTACACAATAGTCCTGTTTTGGGCTCTTGTATTATTTAGAAACATCTAGAGTAATATACGGAACTTCTTCTATAAAAGTATTATTAGTTCATCCATCATTATTTCAATGCGACATGCTTGCATAAAGGTAATAACAATAGATGAGAATAAAATTGGCGTGAAGTAAAGCTTAAGAAAAATGATCAAAAGAACTTAATCACAAATGCTCGTCTCGAACATAACAGAGTATTCAAAGACAGTACATTTAAAAATGCCTACTATGGGCCCTCTAGATATCGCAGCTTGAGCTTCTCTGCCCGAGCATCTGGAAGACTATTTTGAGTCCAACATGTGTTTAGGAGATCTTAAGTACTTTGTTGGTGCACCAAGACGTAACATACCCTTTCCTTGTTAATTCAAATATAGCAGGATCACTATATGTCATAATTTGAGCTGCCCTTTTCGGGTTTTCAACTCAAACTGTAACACCCCTTACCCGTATTCTATGCCGGAATCGAGTACGAGGCATTACCAGACTTAACAATACATTTTGTCAAATTAATTAACACATATACATAATGACTTAGTCAAGCCCCTATACATGCCATAGTTTAAATCATTTATAAATAAAGATACCCATAGATAGCGTGATAGTGTGAAGCGATCTCCACGACCTCCAACCCGAGCTTGTTTAGTAAGACTCGTAACATGGGAAAGAATAGGGGTAAGCTTATAAAGCTTAGTAAGTTCACATGTAAAATAATAAGTATTAGCAATGAATTTAGCTTACTACTAAGCTGTCATAACTTGCATAAATAATGCTAAGTTTTACTTTCCCAACTTACCCATTTGTAGCCTTATCAAAGCCTCAACATGACAAATCCTCACAACAAGTTCTTAAAGTGATACAATAATTAAATCACATGCTTATACCTTATTACTCATGTTCACATTAATTTGTCTACTTGAATCACTGTCACTAAATTATTTATTTCTTGAGCTACAGAGCTCCAAATTTCAAACCGCTAATTTTCCTTGAAACTAGACTCATATATCTTCATACCATAAAATTTCCAGAATTTTTGGCTTAGCCAATTAGTACAATTTATTCATTAAAATTTCCTCTATTTCACTGTTCATCTATTCTAACCACTTTTCACTACGAATCAATTTTATCCATGTGTAGAATTCAAATGATGTTATAATTTGTTTCATTTGAAACTACACTCATTAAGGAATCTAACCATATAAATTATGTCCCAAAATTATTTTTTTACAATTTTTAATGATTTTTCCAAGTCAGAACAGGGGATCTCGAAATCACTCTGAACTAGTCTCACAAAAATCTAAATATCTCAAAATACAGAATTTCTTTCTTTCTCTGTTTATTTCATATGAAAATAGACTCAATAAGCTTTAATTTAATACCTCACTCAACTACTAATTCCATTTCTGCCATTTTTGGTGATTTTTCAAAGTTTCTCTACTGTTGCTGTCCAAAACTGTTTTATTTCTAAATTTCACTCTTTCATGTTTTCTTTATGGTAACTTTCATTGGAACACTCACTCCGTATCAATCTTACCAAAGTTCGATCACATATCGAGCACATTGCTCATAATTTTACACGCATATACTTGCACTTATTCATCACATAATCATATTTAATTACACTTAGTCGTTACATAGCCACATTGTATTTTCACTTAGTCAATTTCCCGTTGAACTCATTGGAATATTAACGGATACATCGGAATATTGCACATAGTGCCACACTTGTAGCCAAAGCTACTTCATTTCAGTTATCACACATAGGCTCGTTCTCGAGCTATTCATATTAGCGGTCGCTTCACACAAGTATCGGTCATACGTAATTACTCAAGGTGCTCACACAAGTCGTCAGTATCCGCAACACATGCAGGATTACCCACCACCGGTAGAACTTATAAGACCAAAGACCCGCTTCACATAATCACAATTTCGGTCCGCACACAAGTCAGTCGGTCATACGTAACTACTCAAGGCTGCTCACACAAGTCGTCGAGTATCCGTAACACATGCCGATAACTTCGTACCGGTAGAACGACGGACCAAAGACCCGGATCACTTATTTCACTTAGATTTCACATAAGTTTCTAGTGAACATGTCACTCAGATCCATTTTTATTCCTAAGGTTCAACCGGAAATTTCTCACTTGTCTATACTTTGTCAATTACATCAAATATTCAGCCACAATTCATACCATTTATTATGAAAACGTAAGTAAAAACGATGCATTATTTACATACAAACTTACATAATTACATTCTCAATCTCATCACATCATCAATTTAACTTATCCTCCCCAAATTATTCTATTCAATACTAAAGTATTAATAACTAAAATTTCAATCTAATATTCAAACTTGCATCATTAAATGCTTATTAAACATATGAACTTACCTCGATACCAAAACGGCCATTTTACCAACTTTCCGATTTTCAATTTTCCTCCGCTCTAGGTCCAAATTTCATTTTTCGGAGTCTAAAACATCACATTTCACTTAATTAGTTAATGTACTGTTCAAAACAATCCTTAACTCAACATTTTCAAAATTACATTTTTGCCCCTAAACTTTTACATATTTGCACTTTTGCCCCAATACTCGAAAATTAAACTTCAGCCCTTATTCTTATGTTTTATAACATGCTGATCATTTTTCTCTTCTATGGAAACATCAAATTCTCACTAGTTCACACACTTATGACCAATTTATAACTTTTACAATTTAACCCTTTTTACGATTTCATCGAAAATCATCTAATAAAACTCGCTTCTCTAATCATAGACATGCATAATATACCATAATTCATCAAAATTCACAATTATTCAACATGGGTCAATTTTTAAAATTAAAATCTAGCTCAAAATAATGGTAGAAATAGCTAGACTAAGTTACCGGGATTTCAAAAATACGATGAACATTAAAACGGGCTCAAAAACACTTACTATGAAGCTTGAAAAGCTTGAAACCCTTAGCCATGGAGTCTAAAAATTTTCGCAGCAACTTGAAGAAGATGAGCAGATTTTTTCTTGTATTTTGTCTTTTATTCATTTAAAACACTAAATTACTAAAATACCCTTAAGACTTTTCTTTCACTTTTGTCCTATTCATGCCCATTTTTGTCCATCAAGTTATTAAATGGTCTAATTACCTTTTAAGGGCCTCCAATTTAAAACTCATAGCAATTTGACACCTCTAATATATAGAACTCAACTTTTGTACTTTTTACAATTTAGTCCTTTTGACTAAATTGAGTGCTCAAACGTCAAAATTTTTGAACGAAATTTTTACGAAATCTTTCCGTAAAATTGTAGACCATAAAAATATAATAAAAATAGAATTTTCCTCGTCGAATTTGTGGTCTCGAAACTACTGTTCGACTAGACCCAAATTTGGGTTGTTACAACTCTCCCCCCTTTTAGGATTTTCGTCCCCGAAAATCTTACCGGAATAAAGTTTAATATCTTTCTCACGATTTCCAACATCACTAAATAACCCTTTTAAGAAGATACTTTTAGAAACACTCATCATCGATCTAAATCCCAATATAACTCACCAATTTCACAAATAAAGAATCGATACATATTGAAATTATTATACTAATTCCATCAAACGCTCAAAACAACCCACTAGCATATCTCTTGATCTCAAGATTGAGGGAAACCTGATACGAATTCACAATAGTCCCGCCTTATTATCATTTTAATATTATCACCGATATCGTGAATCCTCAATACACTTAACATTCAACTTAATTTCGTCGACATATCAACATCCTAATATGGAGTCAAGTATCGAGTTCAAATTCATATGCCCAAAACATTTACTTTAACTCTTTTGGGCCCTTTTTTTTCACTTATCATCCTTAATCAAATTAGGGAACGTTACGGAAAATTGAGTACTTCACTTTCACTTTGCCATAGTATAACTATGGTCTTACGATGATCACTTATCACTTTTCAAGCCGTAGCCTCGCTTACGGTCTTACACGGATCACATTTATCACTTGTCACTTATCATCGATCGATAAGTGTAGTGAAGCTACTACTTATCACTTGTCACCGATCGTAAGTACTCAAACCGACGCTCGCTCAATTTGATCATTTAATCACTTTTCGCATTGTCATTTTATTCTCAAATCTAGAGAAAGATTAAACTTATAGTAGAATTTACTTCAATGTTACTCATCAAGCACTTAACTATACCGATGCCACAATACTCATACGACTTAAAAATCATAGTGCCATAATAAGACTAACTTCTCAATTACTTTAGTAGATAATGTCCCAGCTGAAAAGAAAACATCTCGATCATGATTGCACTATCTAATTCTGTCATTACTAATCTAATCTTATTCCAATTGCAAACAGATAAAAATTCAGAATAAATTCCAGCAATTACATACTTTAGGTCTCATACCTGGATGAGTTAATTAACAGAGCCTGACCTTTCTTTAACTATAACATTTTGAAATCGAATGATCTTCATATTAATCTGACATCTTTTCAAGCAATCGTGTTCATTTACTAAACCATTCTCAACTCTAATCACATTGTCAGTTAATATACAACTCAACTATTTAGTCTTCCACTTGTAAACCCATTCGATCTGAATTTCATAAATTTTCTTTATAACATACCTTATTGGAAGGGGGTGAAGTTGTAACGCCTTTGACTTGCCTCTCATATATTCATGCATATAACTTAACACTCATCAATATATATTTTGTTTCAAGTAACTTAACATGCATACTCATTTTACACAACCTTCCTATCATCTTATACAAACAAGTGCACTTATACTTTCATTCATAAATCTCAAGTAAAATTACTCATAATATTCGCTTAATTTCACAGGTTATATTCATAGCATCATACAAATGCCAATCAAACATGAACACTTAGCATAGTATAAACTTTCCTTTCATCTCATCTTTCATATTTCAAAAGAAATTCCTATCCACAATTTATACATCTTCACATAAACATCATAAACTATTATTCTTATTTTTTTTTTCACGAGTCTCAACTCATCATAAACACACTGTTTGTTCTATCAAATTTAGCTCGGTTGAAGTGCGCATCCGTCTAATAAAATAATTTACATCAGTGTCGGGAGTCGTCACACTATCACAGCTTATTATGGCATGTATAGCTAGACTCTCACACTCACTATGGTAGTCCGAGAATCGACTAAACCATAGCTCTGATACCACTAAATGTAACACCCCTTACCCGTATTCTATGCCGGAATCGAGTACGAGGCATTACCAGACTTAACAATACATTTTGTCAAATTAATTAACACATATACATAATGACTTAGTCAAGCCCCTATACATGCCATAGTTTAAATCATTTATAAATAAAGATACCCATAGATAGCGTGATAGTGTGAAGCGATCTCCGACGACCTCCAACCCGAGCTTGTTTAGTAAGACTCTGTAACATGGGAAAGAATAGGGGGTAAGCTTATAAAGCTTAGTAAGTTCACATGTAAAAATAATAAGTATTAGCAATGAATTTAGCTTACTACTAAGCTGTCATAACTTGCATAAATAATGCTAAGTTTTTACTTTCCCAACTTACTCATTTGTAGCCTTATCAAAGCCTCAACATGACAAATCCTCACAACAAGTTCTTAAAGTGATACAATAATTAAATCACATGCTTATACCTTATTACTCATGTTCACATTAATTTGTCTACTTGAATCACTGTCACTAAATTATTTATTTCTTGAGCTACAGAGCTCCAAATTTCAAACCGCTAATTTTCCTTGAAACTAGACTCATATGTCTTCATACCATAAAATTTCCAGAATTTTTGACTTAGCCAATTAGTACAGTTTATTCATTAAAATTTCCTCTGTTTCACTGTTCATCTATTCTAACCACTTTTCACTACGAATCAATTTTATCCATGTGTAGAATTCAAATGATGTTATAATTTATTTCATTTGAAACTAAACTCATTAAGGAATCTAACCATATAAATTATGTCCCAAAATTATTTTTTACAATTTTAATGATTTTTCCAAGTTAGAACAGGGATCTCGAAATCACTCTGAACTAGTCTCACAAAAATCTAAATATCTAAAATACAGAATTTCTTTGCTCTCTCTGTTTATTTCATATGAAAATAGACTCAATAAGCTTTAATTTAATACCTCACTCAACTACTAATTCCATTTCTACCATTTTGGTGATTTTTCAAAGTTTCTCTACTGTTTCTGTCCAAAACTGTTTTATTTCTAAATTTCACTCTTTCATGTTTTCTTTATGGTAACTTTCATTGGAACACTTACTCCATATCAATCTTACCAAAGTTCGATCACATATCGAGCACATTGCTCATAATTTTACACGTATATACTTGCACTTATTCATCACATAATCATATTCAATTACACTTAGTCGTTACATAGCCACATTGTATTTTCACTTAGTCAATTTCCCGTTGAACTCATTGGAATATTAACGGATACATCGGAATATTGCACATAGTGCCACACTTGTAGCCAAAGCTACTTCATATCAGTTATCACACATAGGCTCGTTCTCGAGCTATTCATATTCGCGGGTCTGCTCACACAAGCTGTCGGTCATACGTAACTACTCGGTCTTTTCACACAAGTCGTCCGTATCCGCAACACATGCGGATTACCCGACCTTTGGTAGAACTTATAAGACCAACACCGCTTCAAATAATCACAATCTCGAGTCTGCTCACACAAGCTGTCGGTCATACGTAACTACTCAGTGCTGCTCACACAAGCTGTCGAGTATCCGTAACACATGTCGGATAACTCAGCCACCGGTAGAACGTACGGACCAGCACCCGGATCACTTATTTCACTTAGATTTCACATAAGTTTCTAGTGAACATGTCACTCGTATCCATTTTTATTCCTAAGGTTCAACCGGGAAATTTCTCACTTGTCTATACTTTGTCAATTACATCAAATATTCAGCCACAATTCATACCATTTATCAAAATATGAAAACGTAAGTAAAAACGATGCATTATTTACATACAAACTTACATAATTACATTCTCAATCTCATCACATCATCAATTTAACTTATCCTCCCCAAATTATACTATTCAATACTAAAGTATTAATAACTAAAATTTCAATCTAATATTCAAACTTGCATCATTAAATGCTTATTAAACATATGAACTTACCTCGATACCAAAACGGCCATTTTACCAACTTTCTCGATTTTCAATTTTCCTCCCGTTCTAGGTCCAAATCTCATTTTTCGGAGTCTAAAACATCACATTTCACTTAATTAGTTAATATACTGTTCAAAACAATCCTTAACTCAACTTTTTCAAAATTACATTTTTACCCCTAAACTTTTACATATTTTCACTTTTGCCCCAATACTCGAATATTAAACTTCAGCCCTTATTCTTATGTTCTATAACATGCTGATCATTTTTCTCTTCTATGGCAACATCAAATTCTCACTAGTTCACACACTTATGACCAATTTATAACTTTTACAATTTAACCCTTTTTTTACGATTTTATCGAAAATCATCTAATAAAACTCGTTTCTCTAATCATAGACATGCATAATATACCATAATTCATCAAAATTCACAATTATTCAACATGGGTCAATTTTTAAAATTAAAATCTAGCTCAAAATAATGGTAGAAATAACTAGACTAAGTTACTGGATTTCAAAAATACGATGAACATTAAAAGCGGGCTCAAAACACTTACTATGAAGCTTGAAAAGCTTGAAACCCTTAGCCATGGAGTCTAGAAATTTTCGCAGCAACTTGAAGAAGATGAGCAGATTTTTTCCTTGTATTTTGTCTTTTATTCATTTAAAACACTAAATGACTAAAATACCCTTAAGACTTTTCTTTCACTTTTGTCCTATTCATGCCCATTTTTGTCCATCAAGTTATTAAATGGTCTAATTACCTTTTAAGGGCCTCCAATTTAAAACTCATAGCAATTTGACACCTCTAATATATAGAACTCAACTTTTGTACTTTTTACAATTTAGTCCTTTTGACTAAATTGAGTGCTCAACGTCAAAATTTTTGAACGAAATTTTTACTTAAATCTTTCCGTAAAATTGTAGACCATAAAATATAATAAAGTTAGAATTTTACTCGTCGAATTTGTGGTCTCAAACCATCGTTCGACTAGACCCAAATTGGTCACATTAATAAACCCCTTTTGTCTCAAAGCGCCCTTTGCGGGTTTTCACTTTGGCCTCCTTTTCTCTTCAAGAATAGAATTTCTTGACTGAATCCGAATTTATAGGATTGGGCAAGTTTTTTCCATCCATTTCGGCCAAGATCAGTGCTCCTCCGGAAAAAACCTTTTTTGCTACATTAGGTCCTTCCCAATTTGGCATCCACTTCCCTCTGTAATCTTTTTGTACAGGGAAGATCTTTTTCAAAACTAGGTCTCCCTCATGGAATTCTCTTGGACGAACCTTTTTGTCATACGCCCGCATCATTCTCTTTTGGTACATCTGACCATGACGGATAGCCTTTAGCCTTTTTTCTTCAATCAAGTTCAGCTGATCGTATCTAGACTGGATCCAATCTGCTTCATCTAACTTTAATTCTGATAAGACTCGAAGGGACAGAATTTCAACTTCGATGGATAACACTGCCTCCATCCCGTAAACTAATGAGAAAGGAGTTGCCCCGGTAGAAGTCCTGAATGATGTTCGATAAGCATAGAGAGCGAATGGTAGCTTCTCGTGCCAATCTTTATAAGTTTCAGCCATTTTCCCTACAATCTTCTTAATATTTTTATTAGCTGCTTTCACTGCACCATTCATTTTCGGGCGATACGATGACGAATTGTGGTGTCTGATCTTAAATTGACTGCAAACCTCCGCGATCGTACTGTTGTTCAAGTTTAGCGTATTGTCAGATATAATCCTCTCAGGCATTCCATATCGACATATGATTTCCCTTTTTAGGAATATGCTGACTGCCGACTTGGTAACACTAGCATATGAAGTCGGTTCTACCCATTTAGTAAAATAGTCGATAACTATGAAAATGAAATGATGCCCATTTGAAGCTTTTGGGAAAATCGGCCCGATGACATCCATGCCCCACATGGAGAAAGGCCATGGGGAAGTCATAACATGCAATGGTGAAGGAGGTACGTGAATTTTGTCTCCATTTATCTGGCATTTGTGACATCTCTTAATGTATTTGATGTAGTCACCTTCCATGTTTGACCAATAGTATCCAAATATCATAATCTGTCTGGCCATTGTAAAACCGTTAGCGTGAGTCCCACAGACACCCTCATGTACTTCTTCCAGAATTTTCTTAGCTTCAATAGCATCCACACACCTCAAAAGTACTTGATCCTTTCCTCTTTTGTACAGGACCTCCCCGTCCAAGACATAATCAAAGGCTAGCCTTCTCAATGTCCTTTTGTCATTTTCTGTTGCTTGATCAGGGTATTTACGGCTCTTCACATATCGCAGAATGCTATCATCTATATTACAGTAGTGGGCTGGAGCTTCACAAATACTTATTTGGATGAGCTTCGTACTTTCCTGCTCATTTACTCTGATCATAGAAGCTAATGTGGCTAAGGCATCAGCCATCTGGTTTTCATCACGCGGGAGGTAAAAGAATGTGATATCCTCAAACTCTTCAATCAACTCCAGAATTAACTTTCGGTAGCTGATCAATTTAGGATCCCTCGTTTCCTATTCTCATTTGCGCTGATAGATCACCAATGCAGAATCCTCATATACCTCTAGTACCCTGACTTTGTAGTCTATGGCCGTTCAATTCCCATAATACAAGCTTCGTATTCTGCCATATTATTTGTGTAATCAAAGTCCAATTTACAAGAGAATGGGTAATGATCTCTATTTAGGGATATTAGGACTTCCCCAATTCCATTACCAACGGCATTTGACGCTCCATCAAAGTTCAACTTCCAAGGATAATCTTTTAGGGTACCTCCCTCAGTAGCTGCTACAAACATCAGATCCTCATTGGGAAAATTGAAGTTCAAAGGTTCGTAATCGTCTAGCGCTATGCTGGCTAGAAAGTCTGCTATTGCACTTCCTTTCACAGCCTTTTGGCTCACATAGATTATGTCGAATTCAGAGAGCAAAATTTTCCATCGAGTCATTCTCCCATTCAGAGCGGTTGACTCCATCATATATTTAAGAGGATCTAGTTTGAGATTAACCAGGTCGTATGGTACAACATGTACTGCCTCAATCTTCGAGTTGTCCAGATCAAGGCACAACACAATTTTTCAATTGGCGAATATCTCATCTCACACTCAGTAAATTTCTTACTGAGATAATATATTGCCTTTTCTCTTCTCCCTGAGTTGTAACATCCTAAATGTGGGCCTGTGCATTTATATGTTAGTTTAACATGTTAGTTCAAGAATTTAAGGCTCGGGCTGAGACCTTGATTAAATATATGGATTAGAGTTTAAATTAATGTTCTAAGTAGTTTAAGTGATATTTTGGGCTTTAAAAAAATTGGGTTAGGTGGCTAATAAATGGTGTTAGCTTATAATTTAAGAAGATGGATAATTAAGTGACAAGTTGGGCTTGTGGCCCAAAGAATTAAAGTGCATTAAGTGGGCATAAGGTGGCGCCATAAGGGGGAGGAAATTGGGCCCTTGTATGGCCGATTGGGCCTTAAAAGATGGGTCAAATTTGGCACTTAAATGGGAAGGGGGTGGACGGCAATTAGACTACCTTTTAGGAGTTATTTCTTTTATTTTAAGTGTTAAAAGTGATAATTAATAAGGAGGAGTTGGTTTTAAGGTGGCTCTCCTAAAGGTAAGATAAGGATTGAGTTATCGAGAGTTAAAAGCTATCGATGATAGCAGAGTTGGTGAAAATCCAACTCGGGAGGGAGAGTTGGCCAAATTCCAACTCTGTGTGTGTGGGTATGTCAAAATTTCTCTATAAATAGGGAGTAGTATTCTTCAATTTCGGTATCTTGAAACCCTATTCTTCTCTCATTCTCGCCAAAATTTCCAAGCCTTCCACAGCTTTCTTTTTCTTTTCTAAGAGCCAATTCCTTTGTTCATACCTCATCTCCCATAGCCGAATCTACAAGTGAGATCTCTTTTTTCAGAAGGTGCAATCGTAAGTCGTATACTCCTTAGTAATCCAAGAAGTTTTAGATTTTTCCTTTCTATGATTCCTTATTTTTATCAAACTCCTAATCTAAACCATTGTTCCAAGGTCCTTTCGATTATACTCTTTACTCCTAGAAGCCGAAACTATCCCATTAAAGCCGATTTGGTGGAAAAATCGAAGGTAAGAAGTGGTAAGTATGGCCGAATGGTCTTCCATGATTCTTTCCATTTAGCCAAATGGCATATGGGTTAGAATGGTTGTGATTTTCGATTTGTTTAATATTTGGGGAACGGCCGATTGTAGGAAGGTTGGTGGTGACAATTTCTAAAGGATATTCGAGATTGCTTAATCGGTAAGTGTTCGTTTTAAAGGTTACATTTAACTAATGAGTTAGATCTCATCGTTATTTGGTTTAGTGATTAAGGGATTGATATGGACTCAACTAATGATCAAGGTAGAAGGTTGGATCTGTAAAACCGTCGTCCAAATTCAAGAAGCGATCTGCTTTCGGTAGAGTGCGATTGGCCAACGAGGTGTGGGCCAAAATCAAAGTCAGATAGTGGGCCAATAGTAGTTGTTTCAAGTGATAGTAATGTAGATATAGCAAAAGGCTTAGTACGCAAATCAGGTGTGTAACACTTTCCCACCGTCTAGATCTGATTAATAATAAATGTATATATATGTATATGTGTTCACAAGATTTACATGTTACATTAAAAGTCAAATCTGATTTAAACGACGGACCCTCGTGTTAGTAAATAATCGACTATATGTTACAAGTAAAATGTTGTACATGTTTTAAATTATTGTGCATGTTGCATGGGTTGGGTGATGAAAGGAGGAAGTTATATGTACATGTATATGAGTAACGGTTTTACCGTGAATTACTATGTGGCTAATGCCGTGAATCGTTATATCTGCTTCAACCATTATATGTTAAAAAGGCTTGACCAATATATGTTGATGAGCAATTTGACCGCCATCTTGGAGAGTAGATGTGGGTTGATTGTAGAAATCCCCAATGGTGTGTTGGTTGGTGCGGGCGTGTGGCGGATGGAAACTTAGGCAAATGGGTTGGGCTTTGCATATTATATGTTTCCATGTAAATGAATTTATTATTATGTTTAATGAGGCCCAAATCTAGTGGTGCATGAGGGTTGCACACTGAGTCTCGCAACTCACCCCCTTTAAACTAACCTTTCAGGTGACGATTAGTGCATCGGATCGGGCCGGAGTGAAGCGCAAGGTGGCCATGTAAAAGAAGGTGGATCCGGCGACAAAGTTTCCCCATATTAGTTTTTTTTTTTTAAAGTACTTTATATGATAGATTTAAAATACATTGTAATAAGGCCATAGGCCATTTGTTTACATTTTAGGTTTAAAATGGGCCTTTAGTATTTATTGTCATTTTAATTTCTTCCAATGACATGTAATTAAGTTTTGGGCTTTTGATTACTAACGCACAATTTATGTAATTTTCTATTTGGGCTTTTTGTCGACACGATGGTTTTCCTAAAAATTTTTCTTAGTGACATACCGACTTTAGTAGTGTTTAGTCGGGTTTGGGGTGTTACAAATTGATATCGAGCACTGTTCAAAACTCGGCTTTGGGATTTTAGGCCCAAAAGATTTTCTAAAAATGGGTTTTTAAAATATGGATTTTTATTAGTAAAGGTTTATTAGCTCAGCATGGCACCTACGTCTCCGGCCAAGTTCGCCAGGTAAGTACTCTAAACCATTGTGTGATATAAATGTGGGCTTAACGGGCTTATGGGACGTAGACTCTTTAGGTTAGAACTTGATGGACTTTAGGCTTAGACAAACAAACTCTTAAAATCCATAAGACTTAACTTCATTAAATAAAACCTGTAAACAAGACACAAGACTAAAGTGTGGTAACAAGCATATGCATGTCTAGGAGTAGATCCGGAAGAGCTTGGTATTTAAGCAGTCCAAGTGACTCACCTCCTCTTCGCAGGAATCTCACCTAGTGCATAGTGATTATTCACTTTAGCCATGACAGGTGTGGCAATAGGCATAAGCATGTTCAGAGAGGATTCTGTGGAAAGCTTGGTACTTAAGCGATTCTAGTGACTCACCTCCTTTCCACTAGAATCCTACCTAGTGCGTAGTGACTATTCACCCTAGTTACGAGTACGTGTTGACAAGCCAAAACTACAATTAAAACCCGAAAGGACCCGGCCACATGTTTTTCTCACAAAAATTTTTAGAATATCTTTACTTTGAAAAAAAATACCTATGGTTTACAGAAATACCCCAATTTACAAAGTCAACAGAATCTTTCCATAGGAAACAAAAACAACAACAACATCAAAATATCCCTGAGTTGTAAATGACCAAAACACCCTTAATTTGTAAAATAACCAAAATACCCCTGATTGGCAAAATTACTGAAACACCCCCAGACTTCAAAATTACTAAATATCCCGATTTTAAAATTACCGACATACCTCCAGATTTGCAAAATTACCGACATACCCCAGATTTGTGAAATTACCGAAATACCCCTGAGTTGGAAAATTACCAAAATACCCTTATTTCGCCAAATCACCCAGAACCTTATATTGGAAAATTATGAAAATGCCCCTGTAGGTAAAATTACGAAAATACCCTGGGTAGCAAAATGACGAAAACACCCTTAGGTAATGAATGTTACCTGTATGAACGTTGTGTGTGCATAATTCCTAGAATAGGAAGATTGAAACCTGTAGATAGGTTTGAATTCGAAAGAACTACTTTTAAAACTATTATTCATAAGACTGTTCATGGTTAATCAATGGAAGAAAACTAATAATTCATAAAATTCTTAATCAGATAAACGCGAATCGGTAGTATTAGTACAAGGGGACAAAGATGCTCCAGAAGCGAATAATGGTGCGTACCCTACCATAATATACTAAGTGTTTATTTTGGCTTTAGAATTAAAGTACGCAGCGAAATCATAGTGGTGAGACTTAGATAGTATGATTTCTAGTTAGCTGAAAATTTTGAGGACGAAATTTCTTTAAGGAGGGTAGAACTGTAACATCCTAAATGTGGGCCTGTGCATTTATATGTTAGTTTAACATGTTAGTTCAAGAATTTAAGGCTCGGCTGAGACCTTGATTAAATATATGGATTAGAGTTTAAATTAATGTGTGCATTGAAGATGAAGAAGAGTGATGTAAGCATTTGGTACCTTGAAGTGTATGTGCAGTGAGCGTCATTCTGTAAAACTTAGAGCTCTTGGTATTGCTTATAGCCTTAGGCGTATTTACGACGTTTGTGATTGTCATTATATGAACTTCAAAAGGTTGGACTAAACACTTGGTTTTAAACGACTGCTATTGATGTTTTTCTGTTTGTTTAGTGTTATCCGCTAATATTTAAAGATTCTGTTGCTTTCATTATAGTTATGTTATGGTCTTATTGTTGAATCTTGCTTGCTTTCCTTTGGGGTGATGCAACACTTCAGGAATTTGCAAACTTCTTATGCATCATTGGAATAGTTCAAGCATCTTATTGCACCTATGAATTCAGAACTTCAGGTTTCACCATTAAGTTAGAATCGAGTGTTGACCTCATTGTCTTCGGTGAAGGATTGATAATTGATTTATTATGATTTGAATGAGTGATTGTAAATTTGAGAGGATTGAATTATGTCAGACTCATGAAAGAATTTTACAAGATTTGTAATTGAATTAAACTTCTAAATAAATTGGTTCCATTGTAAACTCGTAGGATGGTTGGATTCATGAACCTGGGATAATTGGAATCAGATGGTAATTAAACTCTTTGATTTGAATTTCTCATAAAGTCGGATCATTTGACTATGCGACTTGTGTACTTCAGAGGCTGATTCTTGATTCGATTTGGTATCACTCTTCCTTGAGCTTCATAAAGTCTCTATTGGTATACGACTTTATGATTGAATTTGCGATGTTAATAAATCGAATGATTACTCGTTGAATCGACTTAGAGTCTAATCTATTGTAATGAATCGTCAAGGAATGTGATGAAAGCTTAGGCTGTCTTCAATTATTTGGCACTTGATGCATGCACAATATAGATGTTTGTAGAATTTATGAAACGTAACTTCAAATGATTGCTCTCCTATGTGAATCTATGCTCAGATTAGTGAAGATTTGATCAAATCTTTTTTTAAAGTACTTTATATGATGGATTTAAAATACATTGTAATAAGGCTATAGGCCATTTGTTTACATTTTAGATTTAAAATGGGCCTTTAGTATTTATTGTCATTTTAATTTCTTCCAAGGACATGTAATTAAGTTTTGGGCTTTTGATTACTAAGGCACAATTTATGTAATTTTCTATTTAGGCTTTTTGTTGACACGATGGTTTTCCTAAAAATTTTCTTAGTGACATACCAGACTCGGTAGTAGTGTTTGGGTCGGGTTTGGGGTGTTACATAAATCATCATGCTGACCCAGCACACACCCCATAGAGTGATCAAACACTATTAAATATAGGATTAGCGGCTTATTTGGGCAAGGGGGTGATAAGACTGGAGGATTCGACAAGTACTGTTTGACCCTATCGAAAGCTTTCTGGCATTCATTATCCCACACACCTGGATTATGTTTCTTGAGAAGACAAAATATGGGATCGCACTTTTCATTTAACTGTGAAATAAACCGAGCAATGTAATTTAACCTCCCAAAGAAACCTCGAACTTCTTTTTGAGTGCGTGGTGGAGGCAATTCTTGTATAGCCCTGACCTTATCTGAGTTAATCTCGCTTCCCTTTTCGCTGACTATGAAGCCCAGCAATTTACCCGATCTAGCTCCAAAAATACATTTCGTTGCATTGAGTTTCAGTTGAAATTTTCTTAATCTCAGGAATAGTTTCCTCAAAACTCGGATATGTTCTTCTTCTGTTCTAGACTTTGCAATCAAGTCATCCATATAAGCCTCAATTTCTTTATGCATCATATCATGGAATAAAGTCACCATAGCTCTTTGGTATGTAGCTCCCGCTTTTTTCAACCCAAACGGCATCACTTTGTAATAGAACGTACCCCACAGTGTTATGAAGGTAGTCTTCCACATATCTTCAAGATGTATTTTTATCTGATTGTACCCCGAAAATTCATCCATAAATGAAAACAACGAGTAGCCCACTGTGTTATCCACCAGAGTATTAATATGAGGTAAAGGAAAATTATCCTTTGGGCTAGCCTTATTTAGGTCTCTATAATCCACACACATCCGTACCTTTCCATCTTTCTTAGGGACAGGCACTATGTTGGCTACCCATTCTGAGTATTTGACCTCTTGCAAAAATCCGGCATCAAACTATTTTTTGACTTCCTCCTTTATTTTTAGCACAATATCCGGTCTCATCCTTCGGAGCTTCTGCTGAACTGGCTTGCAATCCTCTTTTTTAGGTAGGCGGTGTACTACAATGTCGGTGTTTAAACCAGACATATCTTTATATGACCATGCGAAGACATCTTTAAATTCTTGTAGCAACTTGACAAGATCCTGTCTTGTTTCTTCGGCCATACTCATTCCAATCCTTACTACATTTCCTCCTCTAATGTCACAGTCTCTACTGTTTCCTTATGAGGTAGAATTTGTTTCTCTTCTTGTTCTACCATTCTTAACAAGTCAAGAGATAAGTCACTGTCCATGTCATCTTCAAAATCCTGCGATCCTTCTAAACACATGTCTTGCTCAAAAGGATATTCTGAGTCCCTAGCAGCGTCGCTCATGTCATTGATATCCGGGGACCTATTGTAGCTCAAAAGAATATGGGAAGAATAAATGATTTTATGAATGGTTATTTGTATGTATAATAATTATGAAAGAATGATTTGAAGGAATCACAAAATAAAGAAAAGAATGGAAGAATGTTTGTTTCAAATGATAGGAAAAATGTACTTCATTAATATAATAATGTTTGAGCATGCACCTATTTCGCAAAACAAATCTTATTGCTTCTAGGCTTAAAGTAATAAGTGTGTTCTGAACATTACTCTGAATAAGCTTTAAATACTACAGGGATTTCCTCTGTCAGTCTAGTTGTCTAAAACGCTTCCTGGTTCATAAGGTTGAATATCTGATAGGGTCCTTTCCTCAACTGCCTCCTCGGATATGGCATTAATGCAGACATCGCCTAACATTGCTACAATGTCCTCTCCCTTTGGCGCCTTCGGCTCAGCATGAATTACCCCTCCCGACACAAAAGTTTTAGAAATGTGTGGGATTATCATGGGTTCCCATTTGGTTTCCTCTCCCTCAAATGGGCACGTCTTCTTTCTTGTCTTTTTTCTAATTCTTTCTTTTTTTGTCTTGCATCTAGCCTGAATCCTAAGCCAAAGTGATCTTGTTTTTCTCTCAAGGTCGGGGCCACAACTCTCCCCTGAAGATACTTTCCAAGTCCTCTTCCTGGTAAAACCCATTTCCCTACGGTCATTTTCAGTCCCATTCTGGTGGTCTTGGAGATTCTTGGTATCAGGATTCTATTTCCTTCCATAATGAAAGTCGCATTCACAAACTTGAGAGGCCAAAAAGAACATTCGATTGTCTCATCATTTATCTCCAAGTACGACATCTCGTTAGTCACAGCTGCAATAATATCCTCCTCAGCCTTTATCATTATTAGCCAACCATCCGCTACCAACTTTACCTTTTGATGTAATAATGAGGGCACTGCCCCTGACGAATGTATCCACGGTCTCCCTAGTATAGGAAGGTTTGATGTCCATTACCAAAAAATCCACCTCGTAAGTGGTCGAGCCAATCAATAGGGGTATCTCAATTCTTCCCAACACTTTTCTTTGCGTTCCATCGAATGCCTTTACTATGCTTTAGCACTCTTTCATGTGTGAACTATCTATCGGTAATCTATTTAGAGTGGACAAGTGTAACACGTTTAACGTCGACCCATTATCTATCAAGACCCCTAGTAGCATATACCTTTTACATCTAGTGGTAATATGCAAAGCCTTGGTAGATCCTCTACCACCGGTGGTATCTCGTCGTCATTGAAATAGATGAAGTTGTCAGCACTTATGTTACTAATCAATCGATCTAGTTTATTAACCGAGATATCATTGGCGATGTAAGTCTCATTCAAAACTTTCATCAACACGTTCCTGTGTACCTTTAAACTTTGAAGCAAAGCCAACATAGATATGCGCGCTGGTTGCTTATGCAGCTGTTCTACGACACAATATTCATTGTGTTTCAAAAATTTTAGGAACTCCTTAGCTTCTTCTTCTTTCACTGGTTCCTTGATAGGCGACTTAGGCTTAACTGATTTTTCTTTCTCCTGCTCTACCAATGGAGCTTTCCCTTTTGTTAAGTCATAGCGTCTTCCGCTACGAGTATGAGAACTACATCTAAATCCTCCTTTGAAGCACTAGTCGAATTCTCTTTCCTGGGACTGTCACATTACACTCACAGTTCCAAGGAACCTTCTTACTGCATTTATAAGCAAAGGCCGCGGGCCTCCATATTATCACTTTTGGTGCTATCTGTATTCTCGGCTCATTGCTTTTGGGGTGCGAAATAACGATCATTGGAAGATTGACTTTCATACTCTTTGCTGTTGACTCTGACGTACATACGCTCCTCTCCTCTGTGCCTTCGCCATAAAATTCAACTTCTTTATTTTTCATTAAATTTTGCACTAAAGTTCTAAATTCCCCATAGTTCTGAATCTTATACCCCAATTTCTGATGGTATTCACAATAATTTATCAGCTTTCCCCGACTCTTTTCCGCAACAATTAGTCCCTGCTTGACCATTTCTTTCCAGACCAATCTTAAGGGAGTCTTAACCTCCGCGACACTTGATTTGATTCTTTTTTCGAACTTTTGTCAATCACGTTGACCCCGTTATTAGCATGATTGGGTAATGGTTTTACTGAGTTTGGTATGTCCTCTAACTCCACGACACCCATATTGATAAATCTTTCCACCAATTTCTTAAAGGCAATGTAATTTTCTATTGAATGCCCTGTGATCCCTGCATGGTATTCACACTGTGCATTTGGGTCATACCACTTGGGATACGGAGGCTGCATTGGTTTTAGATGATAAGGAGACACAATAAGTGAGTCAAATAGAGTTTGGTACATCTCCTTGTACTTCATTGGAATCGGTGTGAATTGGAGTTTCTCATTGTTTTGTCATGTAGTGCCAGATTCTTTCTTGGACGATCCCTGATGCCCGTGGCCACTGTTTTTGGCTGATTAACGGTGATTTTGTTGTACCCTATGCTTGCATTATTCACCTCACTTTCTTTCTTCCTTATGGTAATTCTTTTGGTACTTTCCCCTATCTCAATCTTTCTACTTTTTATGGCGTTCTCAATCATTTCTCCGGTCATTACAATGTCTGAAAAATTCCTAGTTGTACTTCTTAACATATACGTGATAAATGGGGCTTTCAGTGTATGGATAAAGAGCATTGTGGTCTCTTTCTCCAGGAGTGGTGGCTGGACTTTGATGGCAACCTCCCTCTACTTCTGTGCGTATTGTCTAAAGCTTTCGTTTCCTTTTTTCTCCATGTTTTGAAGAGTGATCCTATCGAGTCATGTCTGTTACGTGACTGTATTGCTTCATGAATGCTTGAGCCAAATATCTCCATGAATCGATTCTGGTGCGACTCAACTAGTTATGCCATCTGGCTGCGGCTCCCACCAGGCTATCCTAGAAGCAATGAATCAGTAGTGGGTCATTGTTAATGTATCCCATCATCCTTCTACAAAACATAGTAATATGGGCCTCTGGGCAACTTGTCCCATTGTATTTTTCGAATTCATGCATCTTAAATTTGTACGGGAGCACCAAGTCAGGGACCAGGCTTAAATCCTTGGCATCGATTCCATAATAGCTATCAACATTTTCTATGGCCTTAAATTTCTCCTCTAACCATTTACATCTATCTTCTAACTTCTTTGGTAATTCCACTTTTGCCCCCTCTCCTTCAACTATCTCATCCAAATTAGGGATATTGGGATTGATTGGACTATGGCCAGGGTTAGAGCCTGAGCCATCCTAGAAGTTGATGGGTATCGAAGCTATAGCTGGGACCTGCTGCGGTCTGATAAAGACAGATGGCCCTTATGGACTTGTCTCTGGTAGTGCATGTACACGCGTTGGAGTAAAGCCATGAGGATATTGATTACTTTCAGTGACATTATCCATATGGCTTTTTCCTTTGTCTGCCAGTAATTGAATTAATTGGGACATCATGGTTTTTTGTCATTCCATCATCCGATCCATCATATCATGCTGGATTTTGGTAAGCTGCTTCTGTATTTGCAGTTGAAGTTTTTCTGCATCTCCTTTTGGAGTTGTTCAAGCTTCTCTAGTCTCTGATCCATATCTTTTGTTTTCTTTTTTATGCCGTAGGGATGCGTCTCCGGTAAAGTTTTATCAGTTTCCAGGTTGCTGAAATAATTTTTTATTAGAATCTTTTAATGACCTTTAATGCATATGAATGAAATGAAGACAAATACAAATACATGAATGTAAAGAAGGTGTCGGTTCTGATTCAATTCCATATAGAAAACTTTATTAGAAAACAAAATTCTTTACATAAAATAGATTACAAATATGGCATGGCCTTAATACCCAAAGTCCTAATTTTCTCGAGTAATGAAGCTAACTCCTATCCTCGGCTTGACTGTGACTCGTACAGCACGCTTAATATATTTGCTTGTGCTGCCAAAATTTGTACATGTTTAGCCACCTCTTGAATTTGAATTATGGCTTCTCCCATTAGATAATCCCTATTTTCAATCTGATTCTGGGCATTATAAAGCTCTTCCTTCCATCGATCTTTATTTACCTTTAAGGACCCAATATAGTTTTGACAATTCTGAAGCACCATCTCTAACTCTTTCATTTTCTTTTTCATCTCTTCAATTTTACTCAAACTTTCCTTTAATTCCATTACAGAATTTTAGTTTCGGTGATAATTAAGAAACTTTTCCAACTCTACCACTCTAGACTTTTATTCATTTTTTCCATTTTGACTTTCTAACACTCGCCTTTCTAGAATCTCCTTCCGGGCTTTCATATCTTGAAATTTCTTTTCTCATTGTTTGGCCTTAGCTTTTTCCTCTTGCAACTCTTTTTGCCATTGATCTAAAGTCTTTCCTAGCCCCGCAGTTCTCATTGACAGACGCATCTTCTTGTAGTCCTTCTTTAGGCTATCCAGATCCTCTTCAGCTTTATTCTTCCCTTTTCTTAGCTTTTCTGCTTCTGACTTCTGTATTTCCACATCTAATTTCCAATGCATTTTTTCCTCCTCCAATTGCTCAATTTTCTTCCCAAGTTCTGAACTTTGTTTCACAAAATCTTACCTTATAATTTTTAGCTCTGTTGGAACTACCCGCAGGCATTCTTCCATTGATCGAGCATTATTTAAAGCCGGTCCTGTAATATTATCGTTAATTCTTTTACTCAACCACGCTTTATACTCAGCAGTCACCATTTCACCCACGCTTATTTTCTTCATTCGACGAGGTCGTATCCAAGCATCAGCAATTCCCGACTCTTTTTCTTGTAATTTTCCACTTTATAAGAAAATTTATTTTGGGCCAACCCATGCGTTACCGGTATAAACTGCCTAGACTTATACTGTCTTGTTGCAAGTAACGGAGCATACCCAATGGCTCCCCAAATTCGATAAAGGGACCCAATTAAAACCTCTGCATCTGTACAGTATCTCGTTGGGCACCATCCACGGAGCTCTCCATTCGATATCATCTTCTTGAAGATTCTGCAAAATTATCATCCACCTTTCTTCTGATATATCCTTCCGCCTTGGTACAGCCAATTCTTCTTTCAAAGGTGAATAATTATCAAAGAAAGTTCGGTAAGAAATCTTTTCTATCCTCAAAAGTGACCATGAAACCAAACTGTCAATAATTGTGCACATCCAATAAACCTACCTCCTCCGACTCTCCGACATGCATTTAAAGATCTAAAGGTCTCGACAAGAATCGTAGGAACTAGTGTAATTTGCTTATTCAATCGATCAAACAAATCTGCCACTGCCTCATCTACGTGTCTTAGAACTCTAGGGAAAGTTACTAATCTGTAAATACTCAAAGCAAAGATATCCACCCTCTTCTTTACATCGGGGTGTGCCAGAATTAAGTCCTTTAAATTTTTCTAAGGAATGCATCTTCCTTTACCCTTTTGCTGCATCCGAGCTGAAACCCACTGTTCGCTCATCCTGGTAATACTCATCAACCTTTTCACGAAAGAAGGAACATTAGCAATCCTAGTAGAAACTTTATCAGCTTGAATCCCCGGACAACGAAATAAAGTAGTGTACTCTTCTATAGTAGGCACCAGATCTACTTTCCCAAAGGTGAAACAACTATATGCTGAATTCTAAAATTGAACCATAGCCCGAAATAAGTGTCGATCTACTCTGACATCAAGCAAATGAGAGATATCACCATAATGGTGATAGAACATCTGTTTAGTATCATCTTCCCAATGAGTCCAAATATCCCTTAATTCTTAAAGCTCATTTTGTGCTACACTAATGCGGGTAAAATCCCATGACTCAGAAACATATCCTTCAATTAGACTATCTCCCTTTTCCAATTGCAATCTTTCTGACCATGCTCGAACAGCCGCATTGTCTTCTACCTTAGCAAGAATTTTATTTTCCATGGCAAAACTTTGATCTTAGCAACCGAACAGGAACCGACACCTCTTTAATGCAAAATGACATGCAAATAATAAACAAATCAAAATAAGTCAATATCGTATAATAAAAATGAGAACAAGTAAAATATTATCAAACGCTTATCTAGGTAGCCATTAAAGGTTCGACATTCTACCTAGGGTAGGCTCTTAAGGTTTACTCATTGTGGTTTGGTTCTAAAGAGAGGGTACCAGAACCAGTAGATTCCTCAATCCTCACCCATTATAGGCTCATATGGATTGAGTTCAGTTCAGGGGAACACATTTCTCTATGGCCATGCGGAGTGAAAACCTCACGAAGCACATAGGTACAGATGTGTCCCGGAAGCAGTCCACTAGCCCATGCGAAGGTGAAAACCTCACGAAAGCATAGCTTCTCACTTCCACTTAAAGGTGCGACCACAACGGTCATACAATGCAATGCCAAAGTATTTTGTTAGACTCGACAATATTGTAATTATAGCACAAACAAAATGCATCGAAAGAAACATGATTCTTCAAAACAATTTTCCAAATTTCAATCAAAAGGACAAAAATTAATCAATTTATGGCCTGACTCTCAACCTTCCCCAGTGGAGTCGCCAAGCTGTCGAAACCATTTTTATTTTATTTGAAAAAATGGGGATCGACTTTAAAAATAGAAGTCGCCACCAATCCTTTTTGTTTAGGTGTGATCCGGTCACCTATAAAAACATTTTGGTCTGCGAGATTCAAGAAAACGGGTTTGAGAGTCGATTACACATGAGGAAGGGTTAGCACCCCCATGCGCCCCTGAACAGGTACCAAATCGGTTAATTAATGTCCTTGCATTGAAAATTTGGAAACATTATAAATTTTCTAAGGAAATTTAATCAATATTGAATTTGAATATCAAGATTAACTCGTTTCAAAGGAAATAAAAATATCACATCCAGTACGTTAGGACATAACACCTTTATACCCCGACATCGAGATCATTTTTTATCTTCAAAACATGCAATCAAAGAAGGGTATTTGATTATCTGGTTGGACAGAAAATTGACACCTAGTACGTTAGGGCATAATTTTCTGACTTTCCAAACGCACGAACATTGCCTTATTTTAGAAAAAACAAAATTTTATATTAGGCTTAAAATGCATTTAAATGAAAACATTTAGTAAAAATTAGAACATGTTAGAATTTGAGGCTTAACAGTAATAGAATGCATAATAATTAATCAAGAAATATACACAAAGGAAAGATCGTATTAACAACATGCTATAAAATGCAAGTTTTCTTAAAGAAAGTTAGTTTATATTGAATCTTGAATTTCAAGATTATCTCGTTTCGAAAGAATAAAAATATCACATCCAGTACGTTAGGACATAACACCTTTATACCTCAACACCAAGATCATCTTTGATCCTCAAGATATTTAATTGAAAAGGTATTTGGCTATCTGGTTGAATAGGAAATTAACACCCAGTACGTTAGGGCATCATTTTCCCACGCTCCCAAACATACAAACATTGCCTTAACCTTTTTTTAAAAAAAAGATTTATGCATAAGATTTTTTTAAAATGGACTTAATACATAAAATATTTGATAAAGGCATACATATATTGGAATTTGAAACATCAAATAATATCAAGAAGCACAAACATAGCATTAAGCATAAAATACATAAACTCAACATCATACAAATGGACATAATTATAGAAATGATTTACGCGCAAATACACAACAACTTATATAGATAACCATATATTAAAAATGTGTGAAATAAATAAAATATGATCTCTACACTAATTTTAAAATAAAGCGATATATATATAAACAAGTTTAAAAGCAAAAGAATTTATATAGATAGATTTACAAGGGCATATATATATAAAATAATATGAAATTAATAATATACATAAAAAAATTTAATAACAACAATAGAAACTCGTAAGTTAATAAGTGAATAAAATACTATACACAATAGTTTGAATATAATAAAACAATAATAATAATATTAACAATGATAATAATAATGTTTAAGTAATGGCAAAATAGCAAAATGATTAAAGAAAATAGAATATAAAAGAGACTAAATTAAAAAGAAAGGTGAATGGGGCAAAATTGAAAATAAAAGAGAATCAAAGGACTCAAATGAAATGTGCATAAGCGATCAAGGATTAAACTAGCAATTATTCGGTGTCATAAAAACGCGTTTAAATGGGACTAAAATGGAAATAGAACAAAGATTAAAGGCTAAATTAAAATCAAATAAAACTTGATTAAAAAGAAATAAAATATGGAAGGACTAAAAGGGAAATTAACCCAATTCTAAAAAACGCGCGGATCCTTCCCCAGGTCGGGTCACTCGCGCGGGTTGAGGTCAAAATGATGCTGTTTTGAAGCCATTCAAACAGGCCTAAAACGATGTCATTCCCATGATAGTATAAAAGTTGAAAATCTTTAAAAAAATCATTTTTTTGCTGTGTTGTTTCAAAAAAAAAAAGCAAAAGAGAAGGATTCTCTTCTCTGCTAGGGTTTTTTTTAACCCTTGTTCACACCGTCCATAAAGGGCTCTCCATCCGGCCACTATTTCACCACTGTAATCGACGAATAACAGCGCGTGAAGGTCGATTCTCCTCTATTTGGAGCCATACTAAAAGGGGCTCTGCCATTTCAAACCTTGAATCCCCATTTAAACTTTGATTTTTGACGAAGAAAATAGGGATCCGACGGTGTACTCCAATCGTAAGTCCCTTATCCCTTTTTTATTTTCATTTTTTTATGCTAAAAATAATCAGTGAAAAAGAAACTTGAAATAAAAAAAATGATGAAATCACCTTTCTCTATTTTTCTCTGTATTAAAAAATCATGAAGCCCCCATTACAATTGTTTGTTTCGGTCTCTTATAGCCGAAACCGAAAATAGAAATGGAAATAATAAAAAAATACAAGGATTTTTTTGTCTTTGTTTTTTTTTCTCTCTGCATTTGTTGTCATCCTTGTTGTCTTTCGCAGGTGTGTGTAGCGCAGTGGAGGGGACGTGGCTGTACGAAGGCTCGGACATAGCGTACGGAGGTGCGAGCAGCGGTGTGCGTGGAGGCACGCATAGGGAAGGCTACTGCTACGTGCGCGTGGTGACTTGCGTGGGGGCACGCGCGCGGCGCTGGAAACCTCTAGAACCCTTAGTGTTTCTGCTTACTGAAACCATTTGGGCCATTCATACCAGTTTAGGGATTGGTTTTTTTAGTTCTATTTTGGGTTTTGTAAGTGGGTTTGTGCCTGGGCCTGTAAAAGGACTGTTTAAAAGACTTTTGTTTTTGTCATTGGTTTTATTTATCTGTTATGTTATTTTGGTTTGATTTTATCGGGCCCGGGCGAAATGGGCCTTCAACATTGATAATTTAGGTTATTAATTCAAGTCGAATGTGCTTATTAAGTGGAGAAAAAGTTCCTGTTTAAGAGTAGATCAACACAATTAAGCGGAGTTGATTGTAACCCTAGAAATAGAGGCGAAAATCATTTGGATTAGAGTCAAATCTAATAAGGAATCCATAGATCGAGTTAATGCGACAATAGGGTTTTAATTAGAAAGAAATTTCAATTAATCAACCTAGAGTTAGTTGTTTTAGTCTCGAAAGAGATATTAACATAAATCGAGGAATTTTCTGATTAAGTCAAGTGAATAAATCATATGAATCAAAAGTAATAAGTGAAGTCTAGGTGGATTCTTCCTTAGGTATTGCCTATCTCATATAAGTTGTCCAAAAGTATTTTCCCAATTCACTCTCTGTCACGTTCATAGTCATTTAGTTAGTTAATTTTAGATTAAAACTAAATCCCCTTAATTACTAGGCTAGATAATAAAAAGATAGTTATTACTAGTAATTTTAGTCCTTGAGGATACGATATTCGGACTTGCCATAACTATATTGTTGTTAGATAGGTGCACATGCCTTTGTTGAGATATTAGTTAGTTTCGAGCTCCATCATCTTTTAATTCCATGATCTTTACAAAATTGGGTGAATTCATACGAATTATATTCTCCTCCGCGATCAGTCCGCAATACTTGTATAGAATGGACTGCTTCTTTCTCCACAATTGCTTTATATCTTTTAAAAGCAATTAAAGCTTCAGATTTTTCCTGTAAAAAATCAACCCATGTTTTTCTACTCATATCATCTATAAAGGTGATAAGATAGCGTTTACCTCCATTAGAAATGGGATTAATTGGCCCACAAATATCAGAGTGCATTATCTCCAATAGGTTTCTCGCTCTTTCAATCTTTCCTTTTGGAAATGGTTCTCGATGTTGCTTACTGAGCACACATTCCTCACATACATATACAAGATAAGAAAATTGTGGGAGGCCAGCTACCATGTTTTTCCGTTGAAGCTTTTGTAAGCCTCCAAAACCGAGATTGCCGTAACGAAAATGCCATAGCTATATTGGATCAGATAAGTTTGCTGCAAAACATGACTGAGTAAAATAATTGAGGTAGAGGGGAAACATCCAATTTGCTGTCATTGCAACTTGAGTAATTAATCATGATTTTCCATCTTGAACTCGACACATCCCATTTTTAATTTTGATCTCCTAACCACTCTCTTGCAACTGAGCAATACTTAACAAATTGGTCTTTAAATCTGGGACATAAAGGACATTAGAAATGGTTTGAGTAACATTCCTTTTATTTAGAATAGTTACCTGTCATTTACCCATCACCGAGATCTTCGTATCGTTGCCAAACTTCACATCATCTTTGAATGATTCATCAAGAGTTGAAAAAATTATTTTATCTCCACTCATGTTATTACTGCATCCTGTGTCTAAATACCACAAATGCTTGTTGGTAAGTTCTTTTGTATGGCATACCATCAATAATGATATCTCTTCATTTTGGTCACCTTCTTTTCCAATAAAATTGTATTCTTCCTCATGTGTGCCTAAAAAAGTGGTCCGGCACTCCGATTTGTAATGACCATACTTGTGACAACGATAGTACTCAACATTTATTTTGTTTGCTGACTGTGTTCGATAACCGCCATGTCTTATCCCTCTTTCCTGAGATTGGTTTCCTGAATTCTATCGATGGCCATAGTTTCCTCTACCACGACCTCTGCTACGACCTCTACCTCAACCTTTGTCATTATGGACATTCGATCTGCGTCCTCCATTCCTTTAATCAAATGATATGATGAAACTTTCAATGCTAATGCTGCATTATCTTGCTGCTGTAATTTTCTTTCATGAACCAGCAATGAACCTTGCAATTCATCAATGGATAAAAAATCAATATCTTTTGATTCCTCAATGGAACATACCACGTAATTGAACTTTGGTGTCAATGAGCGAAGAATTTTTCGACTATAACCACATCCTCTATTTCTCTCCAAATGTTCTCATCTTGCTGATGATAACCATCGTTCTTGAGAAGAAGTCGGAAATGGCCTCCTCAGATTGCATCGATGAAGTTTTAAACTCTTAGCGAAGTGCTTGAAGCTGCTGCCTCCTTGCTTTGGTTGATCCCTGGAATTTCTTTTTCAATGAATCCCAAATATCCTTTGACGTATCTTTGCAAAGGATGGTCTCCAAGGTTGAACGATCAATCACTTGAAAGAGATAATTATTTGCCTTAAGATCTTTCAATTTCAAGGCGTCAATTTCTAGTCATTGTGCATCCGTTATTGCTGCCAACTCCAGAATTCCCATAGAGAAAACTTGCCAACACTCCTTGGATCTGATAAAATTTTCCATCAACATACTCCAATGATCGTAATGACCACCGAAGCGAGGAATTGATGGTTGTACAAAACTATCAGAGGCCATTTCAATTAAATAAAGGAGGGGAAAAACTATTGTTTATCACTAATTAACCTGGCTCTGGTGCCACTATTGTGTGAGCAGCAGATCAAAGAAAAGATAACTTTGGGAAGAATAAAATTACATGTTATTGTAACATCCCGAAATTGGGCCTAGAAGAATTGGGCCCGATGGGCTTTAGGCGTAGGTGCATTTAAAAATTTTTGAGAACAAAAGAATGACTTTAGTGCTAGTTGGACCTATTAGGTGAGTGATTTTGGAAGGTTAGAGGGTTTCTATGAAGTCTCAGGTTCAAGTTAGGCCTTAGGAAAAATTTTGGTTTTGGGTGAATAACACCCTGGGAGTTAGTAGGTAGGCTTTAAGAATAAAATGAGGAAAAAATGACATAAGTGGAGCATATGGTGTAGTGGCAAAATGATGCCACATAAGAGGCAATGGGGTGATGCCACAAGGAAGGAAGGAGGTCCAAGGTTCAAGTCTTGGCTCTTGCATTTTGGATTTCTTTTTAAATGGACTCTAGAATTTTGCCATAGGGTTATATTTAGTTGCATGATTTTAGACACAAGAAAGTGAGTGGTCTAGTGGCAAGGCATCATTAAGGGTGCAAAGGAGCCTAGGTTGAATCTCATGACAAGCAAGGAGTATTTATTTTGCGGATTAGACGGAAGAGTTTGAGTTGGATTTAAACTCTACTAACGGAGGGATCCCACATCGGTAAGATACAAAGAAGGAATGTGAGAAGCTAGCTATATATAGAGCATTCTATGAGGAGAGTTAATATACCTTGGTGGGCGTTTGGGTGCAGACCTAGAGGTAGTAGCAAAGGAAGGGCTACTAGAACGTGAGGTACACGGTAAGGTTACGTGAGGTTTCGGTTTCCGATAGGTGTATATTAAGTTATGATTAATCGTTAGGTGATGTCGATTGTAGGTTCGTGACTAAGGGGTTTGCAGCGCGCGTAGTTACCAGGTGTGTACAAACACTACACACACGATGTCGGCAATGCCGAAAAGCTAAAAAGTCGAAAATGGCTAAATGGGCCCGGTGGGCCCTGAGGCTAAGAATTGATGAAATGGTTTGGTTGGTTATATGAATTGAATTAGTCATGCATGATACATGAATTGGATTTTTTTTGGGCCTAATAGGCCATATGATGAGATTTGGGCCTAATGAGCCGTAAGGGAGTGATTTGGGCTTGATGGGCTTATGGGGACGTAGACATGTGTGTTAGGGTTTATGGACCTTAGGTCTAGTTTGAACAACTCTTAAATTCCATAAGACTTAATTTTTTAATTAAACATGTCTGTGAACAAGTCATTTGGGTTAGGGTGTGGCAACTGCATACGCATGTCTCAGGATTGGATCTAGGGAGAGCTTGGTATTTAAGCGGCCTAGTGGCCCACCTCTTCTTTTTCGGAATCCTACACAGTGCATAGTGTCTGCTCACTTTAGCCGCGAGGACTTGTTGATGGGCCAAAGTTCATAGCTAAAACCCGGGTGGGACCAAATACCCTTATATTTGTAAAATTACTAAAATACCCCTAACTTGCAAAATTACCGAAATACCTCGGTTTGTAAAATTATCGAAATACCTCGACTTGTGAAATTACCAAAATACCCTTGATTTATAAATTACCAAAATACCCCCAGTTTGTGAAATTACCAAAGTACCCCTAATTTACAAAATTACTGAAATACCCTTAGCTTACAAAATTACCGAAATACCCCTGGTTTGTAAAATTACTGAAATACCCCTAGTTTGTAAAATTATCGAAATACCCCTGGTTTACAAAATTACCAAAATACCACTGGCTTGAAAAATTACCGAAATACCCTTAGCTTGCAAAATTATCGTTTTACCCCTAAACAATAAAATAACCGTTGTACCCTCGTGGTAGTACTAATGTTGTCTGTGTTAATTGTATGATTGATTATGTTCAAGATGCACTGCATACATGGATCAGTTATGAGTAGAATTACCGAATTACCCTTGGTAGGTAAATTACTGAAATACCCTCGGTTGGTAAAATTATCGTTATACCCTTTGGGGTTAATTAGCGTGATTGTGTGTAACTTCACACCATTTATAGTGTCTTGATAACATACATATTTATGTATATTCTGATAAATGTCGAAAACTCGGTATGGCTATTGAAATCCCCGTAGAGAGTAAAGGCGATTCATCAGGTTAGTGACTTCTATGATATTAATAGATATTTCATTGAGATGACATGTTATATGTGATGAGCATCCTATACATGCATGCCGAAACTGTTGAAACCATACATCGATATCTTATGCTTGCATGGGGTTGGGATTGTGATATTAAAGGGAAGTGTTGTAGTGGCTCGCCACGATACATTGTAGTGGCTCGCCACGATCATTCAGTGACTATGTCACGATTCGACGATAAGCGACTAAGCTGCAGCATGACCGCCATCGATGGTGTGTAGCGGTGAGGTTGATTGTAGAAATCCCCATTGGTGTGATTGGTGTACGGTGGTGTGTAGCGGATAGAAAATTAGGTTGGTGGGTTTGCATCGCATTGCATACATGATCTCTTGTAACATATGATATGGGTTAAGGCTCAACTGAGGCTATTTTGGGCTAAGGCCCAATTGCCACCACATCTTGTAATGGGCTTCGGCCGGATTGTTGTGATGCATGTTCTTATCGATGAGGGTTGTGCACATTGAGTTTTCGTAAACTCACCCCTCTTTTTATTAAATGTTTGGTGATTCCAATGATTGAGGATTGGAAGCCGTGGAGGACTCGGGGGTGGCTATACATCGGAGATACTGCTCGTGAACTTTAGTAATTTCGATTCTTTTAGATTATTTATTTTGGGTTAATATTTTGTAATAAGGCCATTGGTTTATTTTTTCTAAGTTTTCATTTATAAGCATTAAACTTATAAATACGGGTTTTTAAAACATTAGCAATCGTTTTCTAAAATATCATGTTTACATAGCGATGCAAGTTCAACTTTCATAATGAATAGTTTTTCAAAATAATAACAACTTTTAAGCGGTCATTTAGTAAATCACGTTTTTCTCAATCAAATAATGAACTCGGAGTTAAAAATCTGATAAAAATTTTCTAAACAATTGCTTAGCTTTTCAACTTCCTTCAATGTGACACGCCAGAGTCGGTCTTAACTTCTAGGCCGAGTTTGAGGTGTTACAGTTATTCAGGGAGCAAATAGCCTCTTTAAATAGGCTATACAATTAACGTAACAAGCAAAAAAAAATGCAATTAACTCCTAAAATAATGGAAAGCATAACAACTTATTCAAAACAACTACTGCCCGGTAGACCAGGACTGTTGAAAAAGTCTAACATTATTCTCGTTGAATAGAAAAAAAAAAAAAAAACTAATTTATTAAAATAGACATTATTAGATCAAATAAAAGAAATCTATTATTAACGTTATCCATTTCTCCGTGGTCTTTTATTTAAAAATAAAATAAAAATAATAGACATCAGTCAAATTTATGAGGATGCCCACAAAGCAATACAGGATGAGAGCAAGGCCATGTTATTAAATTATTAATGGTAAACATCCTTGAATTATTAAGTATCTATATGCTGAATTGTTACGTATAAGTTTAGTTTATTTATTTATTTATCTTTGTCTTGAATTAAGTTGTATCTATTTTATAGCTATTTAAATATGTATTTATAATTATATAAATTTTATTAAAAATTATATCACACGTATATATAAAAATTACAATTTAAAATATAAATATAAATTTGAGCATAATATATAATAATTTGAAATTCATTAATAATAATATATTAAACATATACAATATTAAAATAAAATAACATAAACATATTAAATTAGCCATATTAAATATAAAACGAAAACTATTTTCATCAATATTCTAGAAAATGATATTTAATATTAAAATTATTGGTTAATTAATTAAAATTGGTTGCGTCACATGTACATGACAGTCTAACTAAAAGAAAAATGGACAAAAATCACATAATCTCTCTTATTATGAACCACTCCTTTAATTTATTTTTGGTATCTCCCACTAGCCACTTGGAAACCAATGATTTCCCTCTCTTTTAAGTGTCCTTTTTGGGGGTATAGGAATAAAATAACTTACTAAAGTTTACTGCATACAACACCACAAATCCACTAAAATTGAGTGAATGAGGGTGACATTGGACTCCATATTAAGAGGCTAATAATTTCTCAAGTTACTATATAAATGCAAGTAGATTTAGTAATTCATTTCTTTCAATGAATATCATATAAAGCCCTACAAATTGCTCAATATTTTATTTGTTATACAACTTCATCTTCTTATAATATTTCAGGTTTTCTTTTCTTTGGGTCAAATAGACAACATGTGAACTAATTTTGTAAGCAATCAGGGATTTTAAATAATTATATATATAATTTTTCATCTATACTATATTTTTGTTTTTGGTTGAGTTGTGTCGTAGACTATCAGACATCAATTTAATTAGAAAAAAAGTGTTTATTTTTTATTATAAAGTAATAAATATAATGTTAGAATATGTTCTAGATCGTGTACTCTTTATATATTAAAATTCAATTCCTATTTTATTTTTAAAATTTGTCCCTCTACTTTTTGTATTTTAAATTTTAGATTTAATTGTTAATACCATTAAATTTTTTTGTTAAATTCACTAATATGGCACTTTGAAATTAAAATTTGACATTGTAATGAATCTGAATTTAACAAGTTTATTTCAACAATGTTAACAATTGGATCTATATTTTAAATTGCAAAAGTAGAGAAATTAAATTTTTAAAATAAAAATAAATAGACTAATTTTCAAATGTATTGGGACTTAGAACATATTTTAACCTAAATATATATAATTATTATGGTGTTGGGTGTTTTTTTTTTTATATCAAATAAATCTAAAAATAACTTCACATAATGAGATTTGAATATGAGAAATCATAAATATCAAAACTTTAATTTTACCAATTCAACTAAACCTATATTTAGTTTTTATATAATTTTTTTATAAATTTATGTCCTACATAAAACTTGTTTCACCCATAAGTCACATTTAGGTATACCATAATCTATTATATTATATATAGTTCTAAGTTTGTAGTTGATTACCTTAGACAAAATGTATTTGGTACTTAGGGTGTGTTTGATAAATCACTGAAAATGAAAATTTTTAATATTTAATATTTTAAATGTGTTTGATATCATTTTAATTTTTACTTAATATAAAATTTTCAACAAAATAAATAAATAGATAGTTTCTTATCACTTAAAGTAGAAAATATTAGGTTGAATTTATTTTATTGAAAAATAAAAAATTAAAAAATAAGATATTCAAATTACCATATTTATCTTTGGGTAAAATACTCAAATATACAAAAAAAAAAATTACGGAAAATGGCCGGTTTCTTGAAAATTTATGGAAAATAGTCATTTCCCACAAAACGCGCCCACGCCAACGCGTTTTGTTGGGAAAAATCAGAAAGCGCTCCCTTGGGGACGCTTTAGCCTACAACAGTCAAAATTTTAAATATATTAAAACTAAATTATAAAAAAATAAAAAAACTTCTTATTTATTAAATATATTAAAACTAAATTACAAAAATAAAAAATAAAAAACTTCTTATTTTATTAAATATATTAAAACTAATTTACAAAAAATAAAAATAAAAAACAACATCTTATTTATTAAATATATTAAAACTAAATTACAATAAAATACAAAATAAAAACAACTTCTCATTTTATTACATATATTAAAATTAAATTACAATAAAAATTAAACAATTTCTATTTTATTAAAGATATTAAAATTAAATTACAATAAAAAATTAAACAACTATTATTTTATTAAATATATTAAAACTAAATTACAAAAATAAAAATAAAAAATAACTTTTATTCTATTAAAAAATTCAAATTAAATTACATACAAAAAAAATAAACAACTTCTATTTTAGTGAAGATATTAAAATTAAATTACAAACATAAATAAAAAACAACTTTTATTTTATTAAAAATAAAAAATTATTACAATTTAAAAATAAAAAGCCCATTCGAATCAATGTTAATGCTAAATTGAATCGGTGCCACACGAGGGTGGTGGTGATTCACGCTCTGATTCCTCCTTCTTCTAGCTTTCGGTGGGGTTGTGGAACCTTGGGCGGGATTAGGTTCCTCGGTGGTGGAGTGCAGTTGTGGGTGTTGCGAGGATAACCCACCTTGATAAAATAACGACCTCGGAGGTGTTTGCATAAACCAGGCGGGTGTCTGAATCCTGTATGGCGAAGGAGACTGGTAAAAAGAAGTGCTCCCCGACGGCGCCTCCTGTGATCCCTCACGCAACGACGGCCTTAAGATCGGCTAGCCAGTCGGAGTAGTCGGGAACGTACTCGAACCCGGCCATGCATTCCAACCTGGGGTGGGATTGGGAAAAGGAAACACATATGGGTTAGGATACATATAAGGGCTAGGGTACGTACCTGGCATAAAGGCTAAAGGTTGTGATATCGGTGTCATCGGCTGAACTGATGGGCCCGGTGATTATGTGGGCGCTGTTGATGGGCCCGGTGACTGTGTCAGCACTGTTGATGGGCCCGTCTCATCACCCCTTCTCTTTAGATTTAAAGGGCCCCGACATTCCCTTTGTTGACGAAGTTGTCGTCGCCTCTCTTCTTCCGACAATAAATACGGCTTACCATGGATCCTAAACCATGGCATGTATTTCAGCACTCACGCTAACTCATGAACGACGATCGATTCCCGGATGGTAAATAGTCATACCGGTTCTCCCACATCTCGATATATGCTGACCAAAATCTTGGCCAATCCGTCAAGAATCGCCAGTAAGTCCACTTTGTGCTCATCATCGAGCACCGGTGCACGGAATCAATTTTTGGAATCTAAATTGTCACAAAACTCGACTGTTGGTGCATCTCCACGGTCTCATAGTTGATCAATGGGACCTTCACGTGCCAAATGTTTGAATTTTGCAAGAACTCCTCCGAAATTACTACTCGAATTGCCGGATCCTCGTACGGTGTCCATTGAAACTATATTAACATTACCAAAATATTAGTTATATACATAATACTAAACACTAAATACAAAATTCGAAACTTACTTGTGATTCCGACTGTTGGTCCAATAGAAGCCGTATATCTTCAAGCGAGGTAGGTATTCCAACACAACTCGCCGCATGGTTCCACCTAATTAAATAAATTTTTAGCATACAATTATACTATAAATCTACGTAATAATTGTAAAATATAACATTAAATTTACCTCGTTATCAGTGGGAATGAATATGGGTGATCGAGTCGAGGACGTAAAAATGGAAATTGAAACGTGCCCATGACTGCAGTAGTGATAGACAACCTCCGATTTTCGCTTTACTCGGTCGCGTCGCCCCGCCCATCTCCCGATACAACTTCGATAGCACGGCAGACCCCCAACTCAATTTACCGGATGCTCTAAAATCAACAAGTTTCAGCAGCCATCTCAAGTGTACGAGGTTTCTAGACAGGTCCAGCATCAAATAACCTCCAATTATCTCAAGAATGTATGCCCGAGCATATCGTATTCTTTCTATTTCGGTCGAACCATCATTCGGCTCCGGTAATGTGTCTCGTAACCAGGCCATCTCGATCCGACCTCCATGAATGTTATCCGGAATGGCACCCGAAGCGGTAGCATCTGCCATCCAATCGGTAGAAGTTGCGGACCCGTGACTCACTGGAATTCGGCCCAAGCAATCCTAATCTGAATCGCACATCTTCCGAGTGATGGTACACTCTCCACATGGAAGATGGAAAGTGTGCATCTCGGTCTCCACCTCTCTATCAACGACCGATCAAAGTCGGCTCCAACTTGAACCCCGACCTATCGTGGCCACGTGCAAAATTCGTTTCTGCGGTAATTCTCGATCAGCGATGGGGACCATGCATATTGCGAATATAACATTGCAACACCGATCTACTGATTTGTTTAAAAATTATAAAATAAAAATTAATTAAAATTGCATAATCCTAAAAATATTAAATAATATTGAAAAATTAAAATTAAAACTTACCATTTGCATTTGATCGACGGAGATGTGCTTGTTGTCTAGATTTAATTAAATTCTCGGCCATTGGTAATACGATCGAAAATTTTAAAAGTTTTAAAAAATATATATTAAAAAAATTAAAAAAGGGCTTTTTTGTAAAATTAAAGGACTATTTCGAAATTTCAGAGGAGGTTTCAAGGACTTAAAGAGAAATTTGAGAGGAATTTGAGAGAAGAATGAGTATGGACTAAAGTGTGAAAAAAAAAGGGTTGGGGGGTTTTATTAGGTTTTTTTTTGACCATTGGAGGCCATTGCAGGGTTAAAACAAGCCACTAGGGACGCGCTTTGTACCACATCAGCAAAGCGCGTCCACGTCAACGCGCTTTTTCTGATGTGGCACAAAGCGCATCCCCAAGGTGCGCTTTCCTGATTTTTCCCTACAAAACGCGCTTACGTGGATGTGTTTTGTGGGGAAATGACCTTTTTCCGTAAATTTTTAAGAAACCAGCCCTTTTCCATATTTTTTTTTTTTTTTGGTATATTTGGGTATTTTACCCTTTATCTTTCACCCAAAATTACCCAAAATAATATGAATTATTACATTAATAAGATTAAAATAAAAATAAATAATATTTTAAAAATCAATATTCATTTTATCAAACAACATAATTTCATTCAATAGTTATTTTTACTAATTTACTAAATAATTTTCTTTATAAATTCAACACTAATTAAAATTTCAATTTACCAAACAGATAATTAACATGTATAGGTCACTTATTAATAGTTAACACGGTTAGTTTCATAAATAAACTGATTTGTATAGCAAAAATTGAGCCATTAGTTACGCATTTTGTAATATGAAGAACACAAATTAAAAATTAAAACTATAATTAAAATACAAAATACATATTATTATAATATTAAATAATTTCAAATCAATGCTTCATGAATGAAAAAATTAAAGAAAATTGTAGGAAAACCAATTATACGTGAGGAATCCAACAAATCTCTTTCCTCTTGCCATCAATATTCAATATAGTTGAATCCATAGTAGAATGCCTAAAGATGTGAACAAATAAACAATAATGAAGTACAAAAATTATATTATACATCCAGCGAATCCTGAAGAAAAACTTGATCGTTGCCCCATAGTGGGGGCGGCCGCTCGCGTGAGGAGGGAAGGGGGCATAAGGTCAAAGAAAGTGGCGTAGTGGAGGGATCGAGATTAGGGACCTTGCCCTTTCTTTTATTTTAATTTAATTTTCTCATTTTTCAGGCTCTTCTAAAACACTACTATATAAAGCTTGGGTCGACGGTCTTTGAGTTGTATCACACCAAAGATATTCATAGATGATGGCTATCAAGAGCCACCATTGCTGCTTCAGCTTTATCTTTCTGTTATTACCATTACTCCTACAGCTTCATTCTGGTACTTAACTGTTTCTTTTCATTTTTATGTTTTAGCTCTATGTCGTGTTTTTATTATGCTCAAATTCGTACCCTGGGATAGACTTCCTTACGTGAGAGTTTAGAGTTAGACCGATGCGAGTACTACTATTACTATTACCATTAGTTGGTAATTATACAATTCTTAATTAGTAAAATTTTTGCATTATGGCCAAAGCTCAATGACCTTGCCTACCTAAGAATTTGTGTAATCAATGGATTAAGATGAACAGGAGAAAGTAGAGTTGGTTGCAATGCCACCAATCTCATGAGCTTAATTTAGACATGTTGGACCCCATAGATTTATATATATATATATTTCACGATCGACTACCAACATTACCTGGCAATATAAAGCCAGTTCTGATAAGGTTTCAGAGAGGGAAAAAACTACCAAGGAAAACAATTAATCTTATCCTTTTTTTGCAGTCAAAGGTGATCTCCAGTTGAACTACTATGCTCAAAGTTGCCCCAATGCTGAAGAGATCATCAAACAACAAGTCATCAAGCTCTACAACAAACATGGAAACACAGCTGTCTCTTGGGTTCGAAATCTCTTCCATGACTGCATGGTTAAGGTATATATCTTTTGTTTTATTGGTCAAATGGTAATTAAATCATATTTAGTCTTATCCTATGTATGGCAAAGTCAAGTATCATATATGGGTATGTTTTCACCATAATGGTTTTTTTTTTTCTTCATATATTTATAAAATTATACTTCTATACATATATCCGAATATGTGATTATATAATGAAAATGAAAAGCGAGAATAACATAGCTATTTTGTTGATGCAGTCATGCGATGCATCGTTATTGTTAGAGACGGTGAATGGAATTGAATCGGAACAAAAATCAGATAGGAGTTTTGGGATGAGAAATTTCAAGTACGTTAAGACAATTAAAGATGCTCTGGAGCAAGAATGTCCGAGGACAGTTTCCTGCGCTGATATCGTCTCTCTTTCTGCTAGAGATGGCATTGTCTTGGTCTGTATATATATTTTTCATTAAAAACAAAAATCAAAACATAAAATGGACAGTTTTGTTAAACGTATAAACCTATACCTCTGCCCATATTACAGCTTGGAGGACCACGCATTGAGATGAAAACCGGTCGGAAAGATAGCAAGAGAAGTTACCTTTCAGATGTAGAAAATACCATCCCCAACCACAATGATTCAATGGAGTTGGTGCTTTCACGCTTTCAATCCATTGGCATCGACACCCAAGGAATAGTAGCTTTACTAGGTATATATATATATATATATATATATATATGAAAACTTTATTCTCGTTTGATTTATTCCATATAATATGATAAATCGTGCATTATTATTGTTTAGGAGCTCACTCCGTAGGTCGAGTTCATTGTGTAAACTTAGTACACAGACTCTACCCCACAGTTGATCCGACATTGGACCCTGACTATGCCGAGTACCTTAAAGGGAGGTGTCCGACACCAGACCCTGATCCGGAAGCGGTGTTGTACTCGAGAAACGACCGGGAAACGCCAATGATTCTTGACAATATGTACTACAAGAGCTTGTTGAAGCACAAGGGGTTGCTGGTGATCGACCAGCAACTGACCTCTGATCCCACTACTTCCCCTTTTGTGGAGAAAATGGCTGCTGATAATGGATATTTCCATGACGAGTTTGCCAGAGCTGTGCTGTTGTTGTCAGAGAATAATCCACTTACGGGAGATGAAGGAGAGGTTCGAAAGGATTGTCGTTATGTCAACAGTGAATAAAATTACAATGTTAAAAGAAACTGGGGAATGCAACTTTTCCTTAGTATGCCTGCAACTCGCAAGTTCATCATATTTGTGTTGCAATAAAATTTGTCCCGCAAGAGATAATTAATGAAAGAATTAAACTATGCAAACCGTGTAAATATGGAGGATGTTTCATTCCAAACAAAAAAAAAAAACGCGTGTTAATTGTAATTAAGTATGAGCTAAGGCATATCTCAAAAAAAAAGAAAGAATGGCCTAAGGCAAATCTTTTTCTTTGTTATATTGTTTTTATGTTAAATTATAACGAAAAATATAAAAATTTAAATACAAATCAATCACAAAGTGTTTATATGACTCAGTTCCATAAAGCTGAGATTTGGGATTAAGTCTTACATATTGACAAAAGAAACATTAACGACAGGATTAAATTTTTTTAATTATTCGCTTTCGAAATTAACAAAGATTAAATTGTTTTGATTTTTTTAGAGGACTAATTTACTATATAGCGAAATTAAGAGGGATCAAAGAGATGTTTTTACCCCTACATATTTTGACACAGTTCGTACTAGAGGTGTGCATGGCCGGGCGGCCCGGCCCGGCCCGAAGGCCCACTCGAAATATAGGAGGGTTTGGGTAAAAATATAGGCCCGAAAAATAGGCTTGGACAAAAAAATAAAGCCCGTTTAAAAATTGGGCCGGGCTCAAGTAAGATATTTTTGACCCGGGCCCAATCCAAATTTATTAAATGAAAAAAATTATTTTTTAATAATATTTTCTTATTATTTTTCTCCTTATTTTGCTACCATTTTACTATTATGTTTCTATTATTTTGTTGTTATTGTTTAAATATTATATAAAACTTATTTTATTGTTAATTTTGTTATTATTTTAAAGACATTTGTTAATTTTGTTATTATTTTAAAGGCATTTACTTGTTAAGTTACATCTATTTTAGTGTTATTTAAGTCTACATATTTTTAAATTTTATTTTCTTAGTATTTTTGATGTATTATATATATTTAAAATTATCTAAAATATTATAAAAAAATTAATACGGACGGGCCGGGTTGGGCCCAAATTTTAACATTTTTATATGAGTCGAATTTGGGCAAAATTTTAGGCCCTTTTTTGAGCCAGCCTGAGCCTAATGAACGAGCCTAAATTTTTAGTTAGACCCTGCCCAAACCCGACCCAGCCCAGCTCATGCACACCTCTAGTTCGTACGAACTAACACTCCAATGGGCTTAATATGTTAAGAGGTAAAGCCCAACTTTTACTTCGATCCATTGGACTGGAGAAAATGGGTTTCAACTTTCAACTCCGAATCTGAATCTGCATCCAAATCATGATAATCAAAATCCGGAACAGTCCCGTTATAAATGCCATCAGCTACGGTACCTGGAATTGGTTTTATTCTTCTTCTCCAATTTCTGGAATTTTCTCCGTCCTAAATTCGTTTTGGTCGGGAGCTCTACCTTTGAGTTCGCAGCCATGGCAGAAGAGTCCGACTTCGCCGATAAGGTTCCTCCCTCCTTTTATGAAATGGTACATATTTCTTGAATCTCAATATCTTTGGCAATTCACCTAGATCCGTGCTAAATCAATTGAAATTTTCCATCTAATAAAGAGATCTGGTTTTCTCTCCCTGCCTTATTACTTGGTATCCTGCTCATCTAGTGGTTTTTTTTATCATTCCATTTTATATTGTTTTGAGAATTGTGCATGCTGATTGTCTCGCATAATTTAGATTTTCTTTTTTCTTAATTGCATGTTTTTGTTTGAGTAATCTAACATCAAGATGTTTCCATTTTTCATATTGCATGTATATTACCATTTTTTTTTTTTGCCATGTGCTGGTGGTTGAAATCTTTAGTTATACATAAAAAATTTTCTTCTGGATTGGATTCTTTCTTTAAGCAGATTAAATCTTTTAATTGGAATAATTAATTTGACATTGATCCATTTTCAATGCGAGTTTTCGGTGATGATAATAACTAATAATGTTGTTAGCTTTCGTTTTGACTCGTTTAATAGTAGGATTATATGTTGTAAATGTAAAGATTGGCTGAGATTTTTTTTCCTTTTCATTAATTTTGTTTGCTAAAGACAAAGCAGTCATTTAATAGCTGCTGTTAATGGAAAGATTTCCCTTTCTTAATATGGGATTTGAAATGATCAACTCGGCTTGGGTTTTTGTTAGTCTAGACTCCTCCTTAATGTCCAAAAGAAAAAAAATGAAAACTGAATTTTTAGCGGACAACCAGAAAAATGTTCTCACTTGGTAACATTCGATGATTTCGTTATGCATTTCAATGCCATAATTATGCCTAGCTTGCTAAAATGAGCATGAGCTCGATTAAGAATTAACATCTCTGTTAAATTAACGGGGTCTCAGTAGAAACCTTGTGCACTCAATTAAGTCTCATTATAAACAAATGATAAATTATTTTTTGGAGCACTGCTGCCTGTATGCGATGTTGTCCTGCATTGTAGAATTTTTTATTTTGCAAGTATCCTATGACATAACTTAATAACCCATTTGAAAAGTCAGCAACTTCCATGTATGAGGACTAAGTTCTTAAAATAAAACATATGCAATTAAGAATTTTCCTTCCATGATAAAATGAACTTTCCCTGTTGGCTCTCGGTGGCCATGCGAAGTTAAAATGTTGAAGCTAAATATCGAGCAGCTAGTTGTGTTTGTGTGTTTTTCTTGTGCATTAGATGATGAATGCTTAGAGTGTAATAATTTCGTTTCCCCTGATGCAATAGGGAAACAAGATCATTTATGAAACTGAAGCCAAAGGGTTGAACCCGGGATTGATAGTGCTACTGGTTGTTGTGGGGCTGCTGCTGATATTCCTTGTAGGGAACTATGTACTTTACTCGTATGCGCAAAAGACTCTTCCTCCTAGGAAAAAGAAGCCAGTATCCAAGAAGAAGATGAAGAGAGAGAGGCTGAAGCAAGGAGTCTCAGCGCCAGGAGAGTAGGACTTCGAGGTCTGATCTCTTCAGCTCCCCATGTTAAACTGTTTGCAACTTCCTGTTCCGTGTCCAGTGAGTTACGTTAGTCAAACTTTAACATCTTAATTAGAAGTTAACATACGTTTGCGTAGATAAGGAAGTAAATACTGTTTTTTGTTTGTCTGGTGCAGGTTTACTTGTTGCAATTTTGATTGTGTTTACTCTTATTATATGTTTCGTTTTAATTTGCATCTTATGTTACTCATTTAGTTGCTTCCACAACCCATGGAAGCTGTTTACTGACGCAAAGCAACCGCAATAAAGCCTTTTAGTGGTGCTTCATAGGCTTTTCCTATTTAGAGGGCATGTACTAATTTCAAACTTAGGATACGTTGCATGCCCAGTGGAAAAGAATGTTTTTGATTTGATCATCTGAAAAAGAAACATTAGAACCTCGTTCAAGAACTTTAGCCATTAGCCGTTCTGTTGGTTTTAACGAAATCATCTTATGCGATTCAAACCTCTAAGCCCAACATGCTCTTATTCAAGAACTATGTAATATATTATTATCAGTGCAATACAGATGTATCCATCAATATGTTATTTGGTTTCTCACGTTAGTAAAGAATTTAGAACGAACCGTTTTAACATTATTTTTACTACATGCATCACTGATGATGTAATTACGAGGTAGCTACTCTCCTAGAATTCTTTCATATTACAAGGCAGGACATGGACAAGGGCCCATGGCCATGGTCTAATCCCCAGGACAGGCTGAGGCAAATGCAAAGGAGCACACAATTCTTGGCAGAAAACATGGGTTGCAAAGTCACAGGCTGATTCACACTGTTGGCGTTGCAGCTCATCTTCCACTAACTATCCCACAGCATCCGCATGATCCTTTTAGTGCCCTGTTCATCCCAAGAAAACCACCAGGTTTCTAAAATCTCCATTTTTCCTTCGATTCTGTGTGTAAAACTCCACATGAAAGAACATTATCAAGGGATTAACTAACGCAGTGGCTCATGGTACAATAACAGTGTATGAAAATGAGAATAGAACCAAACATTTGATTTTACCAATGAACAGTACAGGATGGTAGAAACTTCCAAAAACCAAATTTGGAGGATGGAGGGGCGTATTTTGCTCCTTTTCCCTGGGCAATAAATGGGTGCACCAACCCTATATTTGCAAGCGTTAGCCACACCCACATAGTACCCGTCAATCATCAATTCTCAATCTTCTTCTTCTTCCTTCTTTCTCCTCCCCCTCTATTCATGGGCCGGGCGGCTCGGCCTGGCCTAAAGGCCCGACCGAAATTTAGGAGGATTTGGATAAAAATATAAGCTCAAAAAATGGGCTTAGACAAAAAATAAGATCCGTTTAAAAATGGGCCGGGCCTCGGGTAAGTATTTTTAGCTCGGGTTCGGTCTGGCCCGAATTCACTAAATGATAAAAAAATCTATTTTTTATTTTTGAATGTTATTTTCTTATTGTTTTTTCCGTATTTTGCTACCATATTACTATTATGTTGTCACTATTTTGTTGTTATTGATTGAATTTTGTATAAAACTTATTTTATTGTTAATTTTGTTATTATTTTAAATGCATTTGTTAATTTTATTATTATTTTAGAGGCATTTGCTTGTTAAGTTACATCTATCTTAATGTTATTTAAGTCTACATATCCTTTTAAAATTTATTTTTAATTTATTGGGAAATATTTATTTTGATTTTTTAGTATTTTGATGTATTATATATATTTAAAAATTATATAAAATAATATAAAAATTTAATACGGGTCGGGTCGGGCTCGGATTTTAGCATTTTTATATGGGCTGGGCTTGGGAAAAAACTTAAGCCCGTTTTTTGGGCTCGGCCCGACCCGAGCTCTATGAATGAGCCTAAATTTTTAGTTGAGCCCCACCCGAACTCGGCCCGGCCCGGCCCATGAACACCTCCCCTCCTCCTCCAAATTTTAATGTTAATAAGTAACAATAATAAATTTCAAAAGGCAAAATTAATTATTTGGTTCCTAAATCTTAATTTGGTATCTAAGGTTTTTGTGTCCAATTTGGTAATTAAGCTCGACATTTTTTCTTAATTTGATACTTAAGTTTTTTAGATTCAATTTAGTATCCAAATTTGTTAAATGATATACAAATTACCCCAAAACAATAACGATATTAAAAATTCGGGTTATTTTACAAAAATATCTTCAATATTAGATGAAATTCATGTTAAAAAATTATGCATTGAGTTATACTTAACAAATTAATATTGAATAAGGAATACCATGTCATTTGCCACATGTCAATCATCCAATAATTATTTTTGTTACCTCATAAAAATATTATTATTAGTATTTTGGAGTAATTTGTATAAAGTTTCACAAGTTCAAGTACCGAATCAGACAAAAAAAAAAAGTACCAAATTAGGAAAAAGTGTCAAGTTTAGGTACTAAATTAGACCAAAAAATGGTCAAATTAAAAAAGTCTCAAGTTCAAGTACTAAATCAAAAAAATGTGTCAAGTTTAAATACCAAATTAAACAAAAAAAAAATCTAAGTATTTCTCTTTTAGATGAGGTGCAATATACTTAGAAGCCCTTCTTTCTATCCCGTTAGGACACAAAATCAAATTATCATTGCACATTTCTTACTTCATAATTATGTTTGTAATGAAATGTCTTATGACCCATTGGAATCGGATAATGAAGCTTCAAGTAATGAGGAAGTCAAAGATGATATGAATGAAACATTAGTTTCCTAAATTGAGCCTACAAATAAGGGGACCATGTGGCAACAACAGTTTACTAAGAAGATGTTTAGTGAGTGGAAAGCTACTTCGAAGAGTGAAATAATGGAATAAATTAAACTGAAGTAATTGTAGTAATTTCATTAAATGTAGATATGAGTTTAGTTGTCAATGTACGAACTACTTTACATAAATATTTTATTTGCATGAAATGTCTGATTGTATTTATTTGTGATATTTATATTGTAACACCCCTAACCTGTAACCATCGCCGGTTTAGGGTTAAGAGGCATTAACGGACGATCGAAAACTTTTACGGACATATCATGGTATAATTTGTCAAATCCAATCAAAGTGTCCCTTAGATAGGTCAACGAGACATCAAGCATGCTTTAGAATAGGGCCGGGACTAAACCGAATACATATGGAAATTCTCGAAAATTTAAAAAACTTTCTAAGTTACAGAGGTCACACACCCGTGTGGCAGGCTGTGTGCCTCCCACGGCCTCAAACACGCCCGTGTGTCTAAGCCGTGTCAAAACAAGGCATACATACTGACTTGTTCACACGGTCGTGGACACACCCGTGTGCCTCACCCGTGTGCCTCACCCGTGGTCGATCCTGACTTGCACCACACGGCCAGTCACACGCCGTGTGTCCATCCCGTGGTTGATCCTGACTTGTTTTGAATTTCAACCACGAGAGATATAGTCGAGCCATACGTCCGTGTGCTCAACCGTGTGGGCAATTATAGGCCATTTTCAAGGCCAAATTGCCACCCACACAAGAGTCATTCCTACAAGCTCAAATAAGCAATATCTTATACACAATTGGCAACCAAAATCATGTCAAATGAACAACATATCATCTCATTCAATCTCATTTCTATTCATGCCAACTTGTATACCAATTTGCATAACTAATTCACATGTATAACCTTGCATGGTACATTCATATCTTACCAAACATATAATCATTTCATTGATCACACATATGTGCTCATATAGCATCAATTTACTTACCACAATTTTTACCATACCATAGACATATAATCATACCAAAACCAAGATTATATACCATATCACTCATGCATATTATCAACATTTATCTAGCCACATCACATGGCTATTTACAACCCAAACATATACTAAAATGACTAGCCTATACATGCCATATTTAGCTATATACATTTCCAAAAGGTACCAAAATGAGTTTAGGTAGTGCGATGATGGTCCTCGACGGTCCCGAGCCTCTCGTAGTTTTAACGATCTATAAAACAGAACAAACACACACAAAGTGAACTTTCCAAAAGCTTAATAAGCCATATACAAATAAACTTAACATATAATCAATCATAAGCATAATTATTTGAATCCATTAACATATCTTCATTTCATGCACATAGATAATCTCTTTGGTTCACTTGGTTTGCCATTGCTTACCAATACATCATATCTCAAGTATCTCACTTGCTCATTTCTCAAACATACATATATCTCAAATGTTCCTTTGCATTAAGGCACATACTTACTCACCTTTCATGCTTATACAAAGCATGCATATCAACGTACCTGAAACGGATGTACATTTCACATAGTCAATCATTTCTCAAACTTGCCCGTTGAACCGTTCGAAATCTAATAGGATACTCAAAATGCTCGGAATAGTCTTACAATGCCAACGTCCCAGACGAGGTCTTACATGTACTCAGATATCGATGCCACTATCCCAAACAGGGTCTTACACAAATCAAATACGATGCCAACGTCCCAGACATTGTCTTACACGTAAATCTCATATCGATGCTAACGCCCAGACGTGGTCTTACACGAAATCTCGAATCAATGCCAACGTCCCAGACGTGGTCTTACATGATATCACATATCGAACACCTATGTCATGACATATATAATCCTATCTATTCCTAGGTTCATACGGGACTTCACAGACTTGACACCTTGTCGATATTATCTCGGATCTCATATCTCATTATCTCGAGTATTATTCATAGCAATTCAAATTTCATATATGCACAAATAAGTCAATTCAAATACATTTATTTGTATATCGACTTACCTCGGATTCGGTTATTCGACTACTTTCGATTTCTCGCGATCTAAGTCCGTTTTCTTCCGTTCTTGATCTATACATATTCAAATATAACTCATTTATTCACTAATTCATCCAGTTCAATCCAAATACACATATTTAGGGCAATTTACAAATTAGCCCACACATTTTCACATTTGGACATTTTACTCCCTATTTCACAAAATCACAAAATATACCAAATTTCATATTACCCATACCTAGCCGAATTCTCATGTAGTTCATTCAAGTCCCCACATTTCATTTATTTCACAATTTTAGTCCTTCAAAATACTATTTTCTCAATTTAATCTAAAATACTCAATTTCATAAAAAAATTCAAATACAAACTATGTTAATCTAACACATATATTCCATATTTCATCATCAAATATTTCAAAGCTCATGTGTTCATCAAAGACACATTTCAAAAACATCATCAATTCTCAAAATTTAAGAATGGGTTTCAAAGTATTCGAAGCAACGATTACAAAAACGTATAAATTATCAAAAACGGATCAAAAACTCACCTTGAATCAAGCCAAAACCATGGCCGAAACCCTTGCTTATTCTTTCCTTTATTTTCTTTGATAGTTTCGGTCAAAAAGATGATAAGAATGGCTTATTTTTAGCCTTTTGTTTTATTAATCATCATGTAATTTGCAAATTACTAATATACCTTTAATGAAACAATTTTATCATCTTATAATGCATGGATATAAATGTCCACTTACTAATAGTGGCATAATAACCTTTTAAGGACCTCATACAATAAAGACATTAACAAATAGATTCCCTTACATAAAGCATGCTAATTTTGCATTCAATGCAATTTAACCCTTTTCTCAAATTAAACACAAAAATGATCAAATTAATTCACAGAAATTTCACACATGCTTAATTACCTATCATAGACACGGAAAATAATATTAAAATATATTTTTGACTCGAATTTGTGGTCCCAAAACTACTATTTCGACTAGGGTTTAAACCGAACTGTTACTTATATTCTTTATTTGTATATTTCATTCTTCCTTATATTTGATTTGGCAATAATTTTGATGTATTATATCATTCCACTTATACATATAGAATGACAAATCAAGAGGTGAATTTCAAATGTGAGAGTTTTAAGTAGCAATTCTCATAAGAGACATTGGACAGATGATGAAGGTAAAGTTTAATGCAAAGCCTTAGTTGAATTGCACCACCTAGGCAACCACAATATTAATTGCGGCTTCAATAAAGGATATCTATCTAAACTGCAGAAAATGTTACAATTAAAATTCTCCTTTTTTGGGTATCAAAATTAAGCCTCGCATGGAGAATAAGGAAAGAACTCTTAGAAACAAATGGTCAATTGTATATGATATGATCTATAGCATACGCACTAACAACTTTGGATAGGATACCACAAAAATAGTGGTAACGATTGAGTAAGCCATATAGATACATTTAATGGTATTGGTGTGAGAAAAGCTGGCTCAAATGGAATAAAAAATTAATGAAGCGTTGCAAGTGGAGGAGGAGGATAATGGTGGAACTAATTTGAATCATCAAATAAACATGCAAAATAAAAACCGCACTCATGTTGGATTTCGAACAGAGATACCAAATTCATAAATCTTTGCCAAAAGAACTATAAACAATATTGTTTACATCTCTTTGGAACATAATTGGATTTGGATGGATTAGGACTTGCAAGCATAAGGTGAAGTATGAGGGCGTTGGAACTTGTCCTTCATGATACTTTTTGATGCTTAAGCCAATAAAGAGGATGAGAGCCAGAAAGGAGATAGCATAGTGGTAGAGTGGTAGAATGATTCAATAGGAGACTGCTAAACTGCTTTCTTTATATCTGAGCATGTCCTCCATTCCCTTGGGTATTCGGTAAGTTGTCCCTTTGCATGAGAGTGCATGGTCATTTCTTAATTGGTTGAGGCATCTTTAACCCAGTTAGGTCTTGCTGAAGGACTTTAGGTCCACTACCTTGCTTTCTGTTTTGCTCCAAACATTTGTTAGTACTAGGTGTAGAGCTTTGATAAGTGTTGGCTAAGAGCATATGGAGTTTGAGCTTTTTAGGTCGCTTTTTCTTTTGACTTTAATTTTATTATCTTAGGTGAGTATAACAAATATAATTTATAGTTAAATTTTATAAATGAATTTAAAAAAAAAAAAAGAAGTCAAATCTTTGGATTTTAATTTTTTTAATCAAATCCAAGAGAAATTTTCTATATGAAAACTTGATATAATAACTTCTATATTTTCATTGAAAAAAAAAAATTCTATCTGTCATCCACCAAATTAAAAACAGAGCTTTTCAGTTTTGCACCAAATGTACCAAGCATGGGCTTAGGGTATTGAAACCGTCAACATCTTCACGACATTGTTAGGTAGATGCATGCCATTGAGCTCTACTTAACTGGATTTCTCATTCTTCACACCATCTCTTTCTATTTTTGTTTCCTTAGTCACTGTTATGCCATTTCATATTTGAAAAACCTATCTTATACACAGATGGAAATTTTAAAAAGCTGCATCAGTAAATTTAGCAATATTTACTATGAATGGAAGCAAAACTGCAGATCTAATTAGCTATCAAGTGAGTATATAAGTTTTCATTTTGGTTATGTCTGGACTAAGATTCATGGGGTTTTTTTTGGGTGCTGTTAAAGTTGGGACATTAATCTCTGTCCTGTTTTGAAAAAACTAAAAACAACAAGCAGAAGAAAACAGGAATTAGGCTCCAGTTTGAGCAGTTTTACAATCTAGAGGTTGACCCTAGACAGGGAAACCAAACAAAATCTTTTGGGCCAGATACTGGATGTAATCTTGGATCAGAATCTGATTCTGACCACTGCAGATGTTTGGTTGTAAAGGGCAAAAGCCTGTTCTTCCAATACCTGATGTATCAGATAGATTCGGACACCAAAAATCTCCTGCCTTCCCAGTTTCTCTTTATTTGTATTTTTATAGTTAATGTTATATTAAAAATAATTGTTGTATTTATTTTTTTTTGTACGATATTAAAATGTCTTCGGAACAAGTACGAATCACACATCATCGATGATCGACAAAACAAGAAAATTATTTATAATTGAAATAAAAATCGTTTTAGTTACTTATTTTTCTTGCTAATCGCTACTCTGTTGAACGATATTTTGACCGCTTTAAAATATTTATCTCTATTTTGTTGTTATTATTCATTTTAACTATTTTCTTACATGATATTAATCTCTAATTAGTTGTTATTATTCAATTTTAACTATTTTATTGCATGATATTAATCTATTTTGTTGTTATTATTCCTTTTAAGCGCTTTAAAATTTTAAAAGGAAAAAGGAATGCATAACTTCACAACTCTGAAATAATTATAATATGTTTAATTATTTATAGTAAAATAATATTATAATTTAATAAAATTTATTTTAAAATTAAAATTTTAACATAATGAAATAAAAATTTTAAAAATCGGGATGTAGTAGGGTTATAATGTTAGTATATTCAATATCTAAAATTATTTATAATTCCTCTTAAATTTTAACCTTAAATAAGAAAAAAAACTTCAAGACACTTAACTTTATAATAATCCAAATAACAATCTAAGTACAAAGAGCATAAATATCTGAAAAAATGTTGTTAAATTCCACAGCTTAAACCTTTAGAACTAAATAAATATCCTATTGAAAGTTAACTTAAGATTTGAAGTGGTGGTCATGATGTTGAGGGTCTTTCTTATGTTTCTATTATTAATATATTATTACTTATTTAATTTAAGTGAAATAAAAAATATTTAGAATGGCTATGTCGGTATAGTATAAGTATGATGTTTTTGTTTTTCAACCTTTCAATTTTACTCTTCAATATATTTTTTTTATGTTTAAATTATATAGATAATTGATTTATCAAATTTTTAAAAAATTACCATCTGTGATGGTTATCGGGTTTGAGGTCGCGGTTTCATTTTCCCAAGTATGATCCGGACGAGCGGATCATGCTATACTTACAGATGGCAGGATTTGGGGACGTCGCATTGATCCGGAGGTTTGACCTGAGGGCAAACTTAATATCCGTCTTAGTTGAGCGGTGGTGTACGGAGACCCACACCTTCATTATGCGTGTGGAGTGCACTATCACATTAGAAGACGTCGCCACGCAATTTGGGTTAAAATTGACGGTGATGTGGTCTCGGTCGAAGCAAAGTGTTAGAACCTTGAAGAGTATGCCACAGATCGCTTGGACGGTTCCTCACCGATGAGAAAAAATTTTACATGCTTGAGATTGTCATGGTTAAGAGCAAATTTTAAGCGGTTATCGAGCACTGCCACTGAGCAGGAGGTGATGTATGCTGCTCGAGCCTATATTATGCAGCTGATTGGGGGGTACTTATGCCGAACAACACGTCTAATAGAGTCCACTTAAAGTATTTGCCTCTATTGGAGGATTTTTCTCGTCTTTTAGTTACAAATTTGGGGATCGTGATGTTGGCCGTGATTATACTATGAGCTTTGTCGAGCAACAAAACATGGGGTTAGTAATATGAGTGGTTGTGCGGTCTACTACGGTCTTGGGCTTTATACAGGATGCCGTTTCTAGCGGCTGCTAGGCACCAACCATATTCGTGGCCACTTATGAATAGGTAAAAATAGAATTATACTTAACATTTAACGACTTATAAGTGTGGATAACATTTTTCAAAGTTTAACTGCCAACGTGTTTGTTGCGATTTCAGATGGACGACGTCTCCGGGAATTGGTGCGAGCCAAACATTAATCATTTACCCTCAAATGATAGAGGCGTACGCTGGAGAGAAAGTAATATATATTAATATAGTTTAAGTAACCTTTATTTAACTTATCCAGTTATAGTATGTTATGTGAATTGACTCATTATGTTATATTGTGCAGGTTTTGTGGATGCCGATTCGCACCGAACGTTGCAACCCTTATTCCTTAGAGGGTTCACGCTGAAGCCCATGCGTGGTGCATTAACACGCTGGTGCTCAACTTCTCAACAGTTGAGTGGTACAACGGTGATCGAGTTATCGACAATTTGGGTGTAGACAATTTGTGCGGTCGAGCGAACAATTTGATGAGGTCCACGGTAAGACCATAAGGGAAACATACAATGATTGCGCGTAGAACATCAATCTTTTGTAGCACTATGGAATACTCGACGATGACGGCACCGAGATGCACTCGTGCATGTTTGACTTTAGTCCCTCGACCGAATACATGCATGGTACATGACTCAATGGCGTGTTTATTTATATGGTGGATGCTTTATGATAGTACCGAGTCATGGCTACGACGTGGAAATCAACCTATGGGGGAGCCAGAGGATCAACATATGGTGGAGCCCAACTCGGAGAACCAACTTTTGAACACATCGGACCAATGGGTTGACACTTTATGTGATTAGTCGCATAGTAGTTCATATCACTCGAACATTGCCGGTTCAAGTTCATATCACCCAAACATAAGTGGTTCAAGTTCATATCACCCAGACATAGGCCGTTCGAGTTTATTTCACCCAGACATAGGCGGTTCGAGTTCATTTCACCCAGACATAGGCGGTTCGAGTTCATTTCACCAAGACATAGGCGGTTCGAGTTCATTTCACCCAGAGCAACCATCGATATCATTTGATATGTTTGGTAATAACATGAACTCCACTCCGCCTCAGGCCACGTTCGATCCAGCTGCCGATATTCCTGATGTGTACCGTACACCCCAACGTCCACCTCGTCAACGAATGCCCGTGAATTGCTATACCCCGAACGACGATACCACTCCCGGCTCTTTCCAATTTTAAGTTATGTTAATTTTTAAGTGTTATGTCATATTTCTTGTATTACTCTAGAGTTCCACAACTTATATATTAGTCTTGTTTTTATATAATTTATGATGTCTTTTAAAGTGTTTAAATTTGCAACTATTAATTTTAAGTAAAAACTTAACATTAAATAATACAAACTTTAATTCTAAGATATCATAAAATGCAAACATCAGGTAGAACATTTAATTTCTTTCGGATCGTGAAGATTGACCGGTGTAGACGCGTTTATGGGGACATTTGTTTTATTGTGCCAACCTGTTTCTACATATGGTGCAACATTTTGGATCAACTTGTTCTCTTATATCCATGTCATTTGAATCCTCGTTGTTGTCGGTCTACCTTTGATTCTCCTACGTAGTGACCGATCTCGCAACATCTCGAACACAGGCGGTTCCACTTCCCATGTTGATACATCCCTTAATACGGAAACTCATTACCCCAAATACGTAACGTAGGTTCAAGTGTGTACACATTGTCGATATATTGTTCGGTATTCAAACGTAGGTAGCACACGCCGCAACCACGCGCATTACGGATAACGTAGTGTTTGGAACATCCCGCACTCACATCGCCTGTTTAGGAGATCAACTCCGTATGATCGTGGCGAAATTCTCGACCGACGACTAATATACTCTGTCACTCGAAAAGTTTTCAAATTTCGGGAATATAGTTCTGCATTCATCGACCTAGCCCTTTCGGTGTTCTCTTTCATGGCATCCTTAATTTTTTCGACGATATACGTGTCCCGCCTCTAATCGTTTTGCTTGTTTCAACCCCATTTTTGGCATTAAGGTTGCTAGCCTATAAAATGTGGTGAAAAATGGTGAAATCGACAAGTGACGGTACGCCTCAAGACGGAGTTAATGGCCTCAACGAGGTTAGTTGTCATTGACCATATCGATACCCTCGTCAAAACATTGGGCCCATTGCCACGGCTCCATGCTACCTAACCACCGTGTCGAGAGAAGGATTGGACCTCCATATCGGTTTTAACCTCGCCGACTTATGTTCAAACGGTGTGCTTCATTTCGTATCCTATGTATGTATTCCAATTTTAAGTTATTTTACTATTCAAATTAGGAAATGGACTCAAATAATTAGAAATATGAATTTAAATATGATATATTTACCCATGTTCACAATTCGCTTATGATCTTTGTTCTTGTCTTGATTGTGGAAGTTGATGATGATGTAATATAATAGAGCGGACCTCCATGGAACCTCAGTTGTCGAATCGTAGCAACAAGACCCTTTGATCATCGGATATAATGCAAATGTTGTCTTGCCTAACAACATGTCTCCGTAAGTTCTGAATGAAATACGCCCACGATTCGGAGTTCTCTGACTCTACGATGGCAAAAGCGATCGGTAGTACATTTTTATTACCGTCTTGTGCAACCGCAATCAAAAGTATTTGTGTGTATTTTCCATAAAGCCATATTCCATCAACTTGCACTAGTGGTTTGCAGTGGGGGAAAACTCTAACACATGGATCGAAAGTCCAGAACAGTCGACGAAAAACTCTTCTCCCCAGTTCCAATTGTCCAGTACGGCCTCTATAAGGCAATGTTTGCAAGGCCACGATAGTTCTGGGATGTACTCAACCATCACAAATCCAACCACGAAGTTCATTGTATGGCTCATCCAGTCCCGCACAATTATTGCATGGCCATTTGTTTTGCCAACCACGCTTTCCTATCTGAAACTCTTTATCGAATCGAGCTTGCATGTCTCGCAATCAATGTTGACACAGAATGATTGGACTATCTTTCACTAGTGGCATGATGCAGTTGCAAATACTTTTAGCATCCAATTTCCGGTGGTCTTGAGACATACGTGCGACGCTACATGTATGATGCCCTTCTAGTTTACGTATTTGCCATTGTTGAGTCCTCTGATAAATGCAACTCGAACTCGCCAACCACACCCATCGCTGGCTCTCCAACATTCCCCAACATATAATGTCGGTGTAGATTTGACAACCTTGTAATCAATCGACAACTTCAGACTGTATTGTTTGATGGCAAACACACAGTCCGCCTTGTTCTCGAACAGTTGCCCAACAAATAACTCCTCGAACTGTGAATTTATCTCCAATCTATGAGTAGGTACTATATCGGCATACTCAGGAAACTCGGATGCATGTGCTGCATCTGGATCTACGTTCAACATGTCACCCCCAGGTTCATTTCGTAAGATAATAGCATGACTTGGGTTACTTAATGAAGGGCCGTGAACATCTTCAACCTCTTCCGGGCCTTCATTATCGATATCGTCTAGAACTTCATCAACATCGGGGTCACTAAAATCTTCAATGTCTTGATCAGAATCTTCACCATTATTGGTCATTTCTCTGACATTTGCCTCTGTGCTTATTGTCACCTCCGGATGTATTTGTAGACGGGGACTGAGGGTAGGGTTGCTGTATGAACTCCCACCATAATTAGGAATTTTGGGTATCTGCGAGGTTTCACCGCATTCTAATTGGTCTGTCCATCCAACATTAAGATCAAAGTCAAATCCGTGATGTTGACTTATTGGACTAACATTCTCAATAGGCTCGAGTGCTAGCTCGCAAATAATTCAAGCTGGTTGGGGTTCTCACTCTCACTCGACCACCATATTTCCATCATAGTGCACAAGTCATCATCATCTAACAATTTGCATCGCACAAAATTTGAACGGATCTGTAGAGATTGGGAACTTGTAAAATAATTTGGACATCACCTTCCACAAAGGATAGCTATTTTCAGACCGATCTTCCTTTTCATTCCTACTAGCTTCACATTTTTTTGAATCGCAAACCTACTCTTTTGCCCACCTTGAAATACACACCAATATCACCTTCTACAATTTCACCATAAAAACAACATACACAAAAAACACCTCATTACTCATTTTAATAGATATTTTAACTTCCTTACTTAGCACATCGGTTACACCACTCTATATATAGAAGAGAACCAAGAGGTGGAGCCATAAAGAATGGCTCCACCAAAATCGTGATTTTAAGATTATAAGGGCCCTATAGTAATTTTACCATTTTCGAAGTCTTAAATCCACCCGATTTTGAGTCCGACAACCAAGTTAAATAAACAACTAAAATAAGAAAATATATAAAACTTCAAATAAATTAAGAAAAATTAAAAATTTTAATTTAAAAATTCTATGTAAATTTAATATAAGATTAAACATACATTTTAATTATTATAAAACTAATAATTTCAAAAGTAATTTGAACAATAAATTTAAAATTTATAAAGAAATAATTTCAAATATATATATCTAAAGTTAAAAAATTATTTAAAATTTTAAATAATATATTATATAACATTTTAAATATACATTACAAATTTTTAAAATTAATAAAATAAAATAAAATAAATAACTAATGTAAAACAATAAAGTAATATAAAAGAAAAAAGAAAAAGACGAAAAAAATAGTGTCAGTAGGGGTGGCGCCATTTCAAATGGCACCACCAAAAAAAGGATAAATTACTTTTAAGTCCCCCAAACTTTTCAAAAACTTGAAAAAAGTAAAAAATACAATATTTAAAATAATTAAAAAATATATATCTAAAATTTTTTAAAATTAATAATATAAATTTAATAAATAAAATAAAATAAGAAATTAATATAAAAGTAAAAAAAAAAGTTTCAGGAGGGTGGTGGCGCCATTTCCAATGGCACCACCAAAAAAGAGAAAATTACTTTTTAGGCCTTAACTTTTTAAATACATGAAAAAGTAAAAAAAGACAAAATTAAAAAAAAAACAAGCTGTAAAGGTGGTGGCGCCATTTCAAATGGCTCCACCAAAAATTAGAAAATTGTTTTAAAGGCCCCCAATTTTTTAGATTTTACAGTATTTCCCTTATATTTTATACAGGTGGAGCCATTCAAAATGGCTCCACCAAAAAATTATTTTTTAATCCCCTATCTTGACGTAGAACTTGGTGGAACCATTTAATTTGGCTCCACCTAAATTTACTGTAGCTTTTGGGTCATTTTAGTATTTAATTAAAAAGGTGAGTTATTTTAATAATTAATTAATTTTTTTGGGTTAGTTTAATAAAAAGGCCTAGTTTCTCTCATAACCCTCTTATTTGGTATAATCTCAATATATGTAAGTCAGCGCGCATGCTGTTGCTGATGATTTTTTTTTTATTATTATTTTCCATTCTTTAAGGTTACCATACATTGAAAATTTCATGCATCTTCAATCACCATCCACTCAATCCACAAGCAAAATCATCATTGTTCACAAAGATCAATGACTTGGATTTTTTTGCTCCCTATGCCACTTTCTGAAGATGCTTTCATAGTCTTATAATTATGTTGATATTAGTTTAAATACTCCCTTACTAAAAAGTGGAAGAAATAGATATATAAACCCCAATGTTTACCTATTTTTGTTACTTTCGCCTTTTTTTTTTTTTTATCACTTGGATTTCGAATGTTTAAAATTTAGATAAATTGTCTTTTGGTGAATAAAATAGTTGTTTAAAGTACTAAAAATTTAATGGTATTGATGTAATAACTCACATAACAAATGACAACCATTTGTATTTAAGCAAATTTTTATATAATCATAAATATTTTTGTTCATTTTTCGATATAAGGTTAGTAAGTAAAGTAGTGTTCGATCCTAAAATTCCAATTTAATTTGATAAAACTCCTTCCACTCAAGTGAAAAGAGTAGAATTTACTAAGCGGATTCTGCATTGCTTTTCAAAAGTATTTACGGCCAAAAGCACTTTTGGAAGAAAAGTTGTGCGAGCAATGTTCGCTTTAATTTGGAATTTTTGATTTTTCAAGTCTTTTCAAAAGACTTCTAAAATGGAGAAGCTAAAATTTTAGCTTTTCCTCTCCCAAAAGCACTTTTAGTGCTTAATTACTTTTTCACCCTCTAATAACATAGTATTTTTCCTTTTTTCAGAGAGCTTAATTACAAATGTGTTAAAATTATTAATTAAAAATAAAAATATTTTTAAAATATTAATTACAAATATTTAATTGTTATATTTAAATATTTAAAATGTAGTTTATATATTCTAATTAAATTTTATAACTAATTAATATTTATTACTTATAAATATTTAAAATTAAAATTTATATTTCATATATTAAAATATTAACAAGTTATAGTAATTTTTATATTCTTACTAAAATATAATAATATTAACTAATTTAAAATTTATTTAAATGTATATTTGTTACTTGATAATAGCATGTCTAAAATGGACATTTTATTTCTCAAAAGACTTTTTGACAAAGAATGCTAAACACTCAAATTTTAAAGAACTTTTCAAAAGACTTCTCAAAGACTTTTCCACAAAGACTTTTCAAAAGACTTTTTAAAAGATTGTCAATAGCAAATTTCTAAAACGAAAAAAAAGAACAGCATCTGGGCCCTGAAAAAGCTTAACAATGTGACAAGTGCAAAAGTTGGATCCATTAGGTATGCCCCAACCAAGGTTTGAAATCAGAATTTAATCCCATTTAAACCCAAACTATTTTCTTTTCTCTTTGAAATATATAAAAAAAATTCATCCCCAAGATTCTTATCCAATCTGAAAAAGAAAGAATGGTCCTAATTTTCTTCTATTAGTAGGTCGATCCACTTATCAATTACAAATTAATAATCACTTGACTAAGCTTTCACCATTAACATTACAAATAAAAATTAAGAAGCCATAAACTTTATCATTGATTTGATTTAACACTCTACATATTTCCGTTTTCTTGGTTTATATTAACCTAAGAGCCCATAGAGATTCTCTCTCAAAGCTCTAGCTGTTGACGTAACATGAGTCCATTTAAGGTAAAAAAAACAGAAATTTAATTAAATGAAAATGGAATGAATCACGTGAAACCCAACGTTCTCTTCTTCCACAATCTCATTTCCGGATCGAGCCTTGCAACTTTTCTTGCCGGTTCTGATTTACATCTTGTGAGAACTACAGGCCCTACATTTCCAAGCTGCTCTGTTTTCGATTCTTCACTTTTCTCAGTTTCTTCTATTTCTTTCTCTTCAAATTTGCTGCAAAAACCGGGCTTTTCTTCAGTTTCCGAATTTCTACAAATCGACTCTTTCTCTTCTTCGTCTTCAAATCCTCTGTTCGCTACCTCTGTTGCTTCATTTGTTTCATGGTTGGCTAAAGGTGACCCCCAAGATCTACAAGCTAAAGAAGAAGACCTGTACGAAGCTGATCGACAACGTGTTAAAATCAAAGCATTTTTTGGTGGTGATGAACAAGAAGATGCAAATATCTTAGCTTCCTCTTCCTCTTCACTTCCTTCCATTTTGTTCCCATATTTCGATGAATCTTCTCTAGTTTGGGGTTTTCTGCAAGAGCCCATAAGGAAAAAGTTGCCCCATTTCTCCCAAGAGGGTTTAACAAAATGCTTGCCCTTGACTTTCACAGGGAAATTATGGCAAAAAAGAGCATCAGTGATCCATTTACAGCGGCTGCTGCGATAAATAGGGGCACCTGGTGGAGCGATTTGTTTGGAGCGTCTGACCCGAACCTGACCCATGCAAGTGACTTTAGGCGAAGAAGGCTCTTGGGTTTCGATGGGGGTGTGCTTTCTTCTAACAAACATGGGGCTGGAACGTGACCTTCCCCTGCTTCTACTTCCAACGTTGCTTCTCAGAAAACGCATCAATTGTGGCGGATACTTGTCTCCCCGACAGGGGCTCGATATGGGTTTCGACGACACCTTCATTTTCACACGCACACACACACAAAAAAAACCTTTCCTTCTTCTTTAAAGATTCCAGGGATTTCTCCTTTCTCCTGTCTGTCTTTATCTACACGAGTTTCTTTGATGTTTTGAGTTATATACTTACATGAAGGTCTAGAGTTTGGAGAATGAAAAGATTTGCAGTATGGTTATTTGTCATTTTCTGAAAGCATGTGGGTGTTATTTGCGTCTGGGAATAGGTGACTTTGGTTGTGGGTAGAAAATGAAGAAGGTATTGTACACAGTGTTGGTCACTGCTTACCTTCCTTTATTAAATTCTGTCTATAGATATATATTTGCACGGATGGGTGAATGAATCGAATGACTGAAAGGGGTTTTTTTTATTTGCTTTTAGATTGATGGAGTAGGGATGTGTTTTGGGCATCGAGGTGGGATGTTGGTTCAGTGTGGTAACATCCAGGCTATGATTTGGGACAGTGGTTTGCGGGATAAATGAAGGTGTGGTTCACTCAGTGGCTACCAAACCAAGCATTCATGATTGGATGCTGATTGATGCTTTTGATTTTTAAGGGAAACGACCAACTGAACCAAAGTACTCAATTTCAAATATATATAATATATAATATTTTTTAAAATTAATTATTCAAATTAAATTTTGTTAGACCTACTACTATAGAATAAAAGAAAATATTGAATGTTAAATTTTGTAAATTTATTCAATAATAAATATAGGTGGAGTGATAATAAATTTGTATTTTAATACAATTGAACACACACGTGATCTTTGAATCTATAATGGTTTTATTTAAAATAAAATAAAATTATGAAAAGACAAAAATATTATCATAATAACATTAATTATAATTGAAAAGAATAGGTATTTCTGTAATTTCATAATTAAATTGGCGACTTGATTAAATATAACACCAACTTAATAAAATGCTTAAATATAGTAAGTATAAATATAGTAAGTATATATTTAAATTGAGTCTTAAACTCGATTGGCATGGACATTGTCGCAAATACAAGAGGACGTGGGTTCGAGTGCGTGGGTTAGTAAGGAACTATGGGTAGTGTTAGACGATATTATGTCAAAAAGAACAGATATTATCAAAACATATAATGTGATTGATATATATATATAGAAATTATTTTATGAATTCTTCCTACCACATCATCCATGGTCCCTTTTTAATTATTTAATGACATTTCAATAATTTTTTCTATGTCATTAACACATAATCACTACACCAAAACAGACTTTTAGCGGCATTTTTAGTGGCGTTTTAAAGAAAAACGCCACAAATATTATGCATTAGCGGCGTTTGGAAGAAAACGCCGCAAAAAAATAAACAATAGCGGCGTTTATTTCCAAAACGCCCCTAAAAAGGAGAAATAGCAGCTTTTTTATCTATAACGCCACTATAAATCGAGCATTAGAGGCGCTTTTGGAAAACGCCGCTAAAAGTCGAGCATTAGCGGCGCTTTTGAAAAACGCCACTAAAGGTCGGCAAAAATGTAACATCCCAAAAATAGGGTTATTCGTGATTGAATTATTTTGCTTGTGTTTAAATTTATGTGATATTATTTGTGGTGTTATAAGACTTAATTAGGGTCTTGAGTAAGCTCTGGTTTAGTAGGATAATTTTAGTTTGGCTTAATTGATGAAGGGATCATGTGAGCTTAGCACTTAAGTTAAATTAAGTAGCAATAAGTAACATAAGTTAAGTGCATGGCAAGATGGTAAGGGCGCATGGAGATTAGCTTGAGGGAGAGGTTCGAATCCCTTAAATAGCATTGGGACAACTTTTATTTTTGCTTTGGTATGGTAAGTGTCGCCAAGGATAATTAAGGTAAAGGTTGACCTTGTTATTTTTGGTTAGTAGACTATAGGTTTAAGGCAAGTATTAACTAATGGAAGGAATCAAGTAATTAAAGAAAATATGGAGACATGGGGCTAGTATCAAGGAAAACGTTTTGAAAGAAATCCTATGCCTTTATGCCATGAACTTGACGGCATTGTGGCTAAGGAGGGAGTTTTGGCGAATATGCTAGTGTTGGTAAGGCTTAGGAAAATTTTTGGTCATTTCTTTCATTTGGTGCAAAAGTTGCAAAACAAATTTTCTCTCAAAACTTTTCTCTTTGGTCAATTCTACTTTGTGGTAAGCCTAAACTCTTTTGACCATTTGGTCATTTTATGCTCAATTTCTATTTTCTCCATCTCAATCTCTCAAAACCAAACTTGCATTTAACCTTTTGTTCTCCCATTTATTTTGCTTAGACATCAAAACCTCCTATACACTTCTCCTTGTCAAACTATATTTCTTTTCCCATTATTTTCTTTTTGACATATAGCCGAATATACCTCTTTGCTGTGCCAAAAATATTCTTCTTCTAACTTGATCAACTTTGGCCGAATATTGAAGGTAAGATAGTTTTCCTTGGGACTTCTTTAGCAATCGGTTTTGGTAAGGTGGTAAGGGTTTATTTCAAAGGTTTATTTTTTTTTAAGTTTTCGTTTAAGCCGAAGGCTAATAACCTTGATGATGATGGTTGATTGTAGGAAGGTGAGGCCGATTCTTTTAGGAGTGTGGCTAGTGTTCAAGGCTTTTGGTAAGATTTTAGGTTCACAAGGAACCCTTCTCAATTATTTTGGTTTGGCCGAATAGGCCATGGTTCTAATATTCATTCTTGGTCAATATAGGACAAGAATTCTTGTGTGGCCGATTTGTTTATTCGGATTTAGAACTCTTGTTGGTGCTGTGTGTACATACACACCTTATAACTCTTTAATATGCTAAGTGTTATTTTATGTCTAATCAATTTGTGTAGACATGGATGTAATACCTTTATGGTATTAGCAAGGACTCTGTAAGTCTTTATTGCTATGAGATTATTATTTGATGCTTTTGGGAAGCATGACACATTTGGTATGTGTATTATTTGATTTATGGCCTATGATAATCGATTGGATCTTGTTAAATAAATCAATCAACATGATTTTTGTATATGCATATGAATGATTGGTATGGGTTGATGAGAGGAGGGGCAAAGTGATAATTGTGTCGACGGACACCGTTGTTTTGGTAACACAATGTGACTACGGTCACCGAGGTTTGGTACCTCCAGAGGTTTGGTACCTCATAGCGACTTGTCCTCGTGGTTTACACCACCGTGGGTTGGCCCCACTTTGAGATATGGGATTGTCTCGCCGTTGATTTGGTATCACACGATGGGTTGGCCCCATCACTTGATTTGTGACTTGGTCACCGGTGTTTTGGTAACACAATCGTGTCTTCTGACACCAAAGGATTTGGTATCACATTTGTGACTATATGTCACCAGTGGTTTGGCACCACCAAAGGGTTTGGTACCACACGGGTAGAGAAAGGTGTTTGGTTGGCTAGGTTGGGTGCATATTTTAATGCATGTTAAATTGTTATAAATTGTGTATGTTGTTGAATTAAACCGGAAAAGGGTTACACATTGGGTCTTGATGACTCACCTTTTCCTTTAACATTTTCAGTGATTCGAGTCATGATAAGGAGTCGGATGAACTCGAGGTGGCCATGCAATAAAAATAAGGACTAGGTGGATTTTGGACTGCTTTTATTTTATTATGGGTTTGATTTATTTTGTAATAAGGCCTCCTAGAATTATATTTTGGTTATTTATCTGCTTTTGGATAATCTGCTTAACAACTTAATGACTTAAGAAAAATGGTTACACATGTTTTATGAAAATTAATACGTAAAATGTTTTATTGTGCCATCTGTACACTTGAAATTGTAAACAAAATGATTTAACAAATATTCTTAAATAAAATTAAGCATGGTTTTAAACAAAGACATTTAAATTGAATGGCATTTCAACAAATTTCAAAATCGGTCTTAAAATGGTTTCCAAAATGTTTTCTCTGTGGCATACCAAATTCGGTCATAATGTTGGGCCGGGTTTGGGGTGTTACAAATTGGTATCAGAGCCCAGTTCAAAGCTCGGCTGTGGGGGGCCCAAGGCCCAAAAATGTTTTAGTAGGCCTATTTGAAATATTTTGGTTTTGAATAAGCATGGCACCGAGTCTCCCAGACCTATCCGCCTGTAAGTACTCCTAACTTCAGATGATATATTTTCTATAGAAGGGTAGGAAGCATGGGACGAGATAGTGATAAGTATTTTAAACTTTAGGACTAGTTTACCTCAAACAATGACATAAGACTTTAAAAGCCTAATTAAACAAACCTAGACCAAGTCACCGAAGTTAGGGTGTGGTAACCTTGGTGCGCATGTTCAGGATTGATCCGAAGAGCTTGGTATTTAAGCAGTCCTCGTGACTCACCTCCTCTTCACGGATTCCTACCTGGTGCGTAGCTTTGCTCACCCTAACCAAGAGGACTCCACATAGTAAAACCCTAAATAAAACCCGAAAGGGACTAGTCATGTTTTAAGGAAAACTTCAGCTTTAAAATCACTAAATTATCTCTTTTAGATAGTAGGACAAATTTATTTTCAAAAATTATCAAATATTTTCGATTTATCAAAATTATCAAAATGCCCCTAGTGGCAAAATTACGAAAATGCCCTTGGTTTTAGAATCACCAAATTACCCCAATTTCAATAAAATCTTCTTACTTTGCAAAAGTAGAAAAACTTGTATTTCAAAATATATACATCGACTTTTGAATTTACAAAATTACCCCGATTGATAAATTACCAAAATACCTCGGTTTCAAAATTTTGCCATACCTTTAAATTGAAGAATTTTTCAAAATACTCCTCAATTTTGTTGAAATTACAAAATGATTTGATTTATTAAAGTTTCCAAATTTCTTGGTTTATTATTAAAATACCCTTGTAGGAAAATGACGAAAATACCTCGGTTAGAAACGACGTAAATGCCCAAGAGTGCATAAGCATGAAAGGTATTAGGAATGGATGTACTTTTCTATGTGAACTAGATAGAAGACTTAAAACTCTGCTTGATCGAAAGAATATCTATTAAATTCTTTTCATAAAATTTCTCATGGATAATCAAGTGAAACATGTTCTAATTCATAAAATTTCCTAATCAGATTAAAGAACGATAGTTAGAATGAGCTTTAGAGGACGTGGCCGTCGTGGACGCGGAAGGGGTAGGATGACAGTATCAGAACCTGTCAGGTCAGGTCAGGGATCTGAGAACGACATACCACTACCACCACCCCCAACTTTTGGAGCCGTAGAGCAGGATCAGATGGGTGATGACGCAGTGTCACAAGCGATGCTGCGGGTTCTGGAAAGGGTAGCTGGAATGGGTGGAGGTGGAGGAGCTCGAAAGTCGGTACCCGAAAGACTTCGAGCTAACGGCGCTGAATTTTTTCGAGGTGTATCTGGGGTAGCACCAAACACAGCTGAGTATTGGCTAGAATCGACCGAAAGAATCATGGATGAGATAGATTTGACAAATGAGGAGAAACTGAAAGGGGCGGTGTCACTTCTCAAGGATGAATCATATCGATGGTGGATCACAGTTCGGAATGGTGCTGTAGCAGAAGATCTCACTTGGGACTTCTTTAAGGCAAGATATCAAAAGAAATATATTGGGTCTAGTTACATCGATGCACGCAGAAGGCATTCCCTGAGTTTGGTCCAAGGAGTAAATCAGACGAGTATGAGGTCGAGTTCTTAAGATTGAGCCAATATGTCAAGGGATTGTGGTTTTGAGCACGATCGATGTGTTCGATTCAAGATGGGTTGAAGGACGAGCCGAGATTGTTGATTGCTCCACATCAGAGCGTAGAGTTTGCCAATTTAGTTGAAAAGACTAAGATTGCCGAAAGAATAAAGGAATCGGAAGGCGTAACTATGACCTAATAAGCATAAGAGAGGATATGGATCATCCGGGTCACCTAGCAATGTTCGTAAGAGGGCTAGGCAAAATGAGCCGAATCACCTGGAGGTCTCATATCGCTAATCAAAGACCAAAGACGGTAATCGATGTGAGAAATTTCATTGGGGCGAATGTTGGACTGGAGGAAAAGGCTGTTTCGAGTGTGGTTCGCTGGACCACCGTGTGAGGGATTGTCCACGTAAGCAAGCAAGGAATCAGTCCGAAGGTCAAGGTCGAACTCAGTTCAGAAAGGAGGACCAAAGACCGCAGAGGTCGTGGTAATGGTAGAGGAGGTAATGGTACTAATCGTGGTCGCGGATCATCGTGCGAGGTGCAAGCAACACGAGGCTAGGCGCACTGGTTTGGTATATGCGCGAGGCGTCGTGAGGAGGGTGACGACCGGATGTCATAACCCAGACGCTTCTAATTTTCGGTCTTCCTTATGTTGCATTAATTGATGTGGGTTCTACGATTCACACGTAGCGAGTAGTGTGGTAGAGACTTTGAACCTAGACTCGAGATTGCCGCTAGGGAGATGATCGTAATTAGCCCTTTAGGCCATTCTCAGTAATTGTGAACAAGCTTTATAGGATGTACCCTAGAACTCCAAGGGTCGTGTTCGTGGTCGATCCGATGGAACCGCCGCTTGGGGAGTTCGATTTGATCCTTGGAATGGACCGTTGGTTAAGTACCGTGCAAGGTTGATTGCGCCGCTAAACGCATGGTTTTGAAGACGGTTGAAGGTGAAGAAGTGGTCATGATAGGTAATAGGAGAGATTATCTATCCAATGTGGTATCTATGTTGAAAGTCGAAAGATGGTCGAAGGGCCGCGAGGCGCTCGTTGTTCGTGTATGCTTTGAAGCTAAAGAGTTTTCAGAGGAAATGTTCGAATCAGTAAAGGAGTATGCCGACGATTTCAAGAACTTCCGGTTTGCCTCAGATCGGAAGTTGAATTCGATAGACTTGTTACCGAACAGCACCGTGTCCATAGCACCGCATCAATGGCACCAAAGGAATTGGTGGAATCAAGGCTCAAATTCGTGAGCTCTTGGATCAAGGATTTATCCGACCAAGTATATCTCCGTGGGGAGCACCTGTGCTGCTTTGTCAAAAGAAGGACGGTTCAATGCGGATGTGTATCGACTACCGCCAATTGAACAAGTTGACGATTAAGAAATGTATCCGCTACCTCTGATTGATGACTTGTTTGACCAACCAAGGGTGCGCCGGTATTTTCAAGATTGACCTTAGGTCGGGTTATCATCAATTAAAGGTGAAGGAGGTTGATGTGCACAAGACGGCATTCAACTCGGTATGGGCATTACGAGTTCCTAGTGATGCCATTCGGGTTGACCAATGCACCCGGCGATTCATGGACTTAATGAATAGGGTGTTTCAAGAAGATTTGGACCAATTTGTCGTAGTGTTCATAGACGACATATTGGTTTACTCAAAGACGGAGGAGGAGCATGACAAGCATTTGCGAATAGTTCTACAAGTACCGAGGAGAATAGCTTATATGCCAAATTCAAGAAGTGTGAATTTTGGCTAAGGAGGTGGCTTTTTAGGTCACGTGGTGTCGCCGGAAGGATTAGAGTGGATCCCGCAAGATTGAAGCGGTGTTGGAGTGGAAACCGCCTAGGTCGGTGGCGTAGATTCAAGTTTTCGGGTCTAGCCGGTACTATCAAGGTTTGTGGAAGGATTCTCGTTAATTGTCGCACCATTAACTAAACTATTAAGGAAGGAGTACCTTTTGTTTGGTCGGAAAGACAACAAGAAAGTTTTGATAAGTCGAGGAAGATTTTGATGTAAGCTCTTGCTCGTACAACCCGAGGCGGGAAGTTGTTTACGCTTATCGTGATGCATCCCATACGGGTTGGGATGTGTATTGATGCAGAAGGGAAGGTAGTAGCCTATGCGTCCCGACAGCTAAGACCGCATGAGGTTAACTACCCAACTCACGACTTGGAGTTAGCAGCAGTAGTTTTCGCTTTGAAAATATGGAGGCATTACTTGTATGGGGAGAAGTCGGTAGTCTACACGGATCACAAAAGTTTAAGGTATCTCTTGACTCAGAAGGACTTAAACTTGAGGCAACGACGGTGGATTGAACTGTTAAAGGACTACGACTGTTCAATTGAGTACCATCCGGGCAAAGCTAACGTGGTGGCTGACGCGTTAAGTCGGAAGGTCGTGGCGGACTTAAGAGCGATGTTTGCTAATTTGAGTCTATACGATGATGGAAGTCTTTTATGAGCTGCAAGTTAAGCCAACTTGGATCAAGGAGATTAAAGATAAGGTGTTGTCGATGAGGAATTAAACGCAAAGAGGGTACAAGTGCAAGATGGTGGGTTTGAAGGATATAGTTTGACTGATGATGGTGTGCTATGTTTTCAAGGACGGCCCTGTATGCCGAAGGATGTCGAACTGAGACAAAGAATTCTCCAAGATGCACATAGCAGCCCATACGCTATGCATCCCGGAGGTAGCAAAATGTACGGAGATTTGCGAGACAGCTTCGTGGCCGGGTTGAAGCGTGAAGTGACCGAAGTTCGTGGGTAAGTGTCCGACGTGTCGCAAGTCAAAGTCGAACATCGCTACCATCGTGGTTACTCCAAACGGTGAAGATTCCTCGCTGGAAGTGGGAGAGGATCACCATGGACTTTGTCATGGATTACCTCTTACGCCTAGTAAGAAAGATTCGCTTTGGGTGATTGTAGATCGTCTAACTAAGTCGCCGCATTTCATACCAAGAAGGGTAGATTATTCGCCTTGGTTAGCAAAGTTATATGTAGCCGAGATAGTAAGATTGCATGGTGTGCCAGTATCGATTATCTCGGATAGGGACCCGAGGTTTACGTCAAGGTTTTGGAGAGCTTTGCATCAAGCCTTGGGAACGAGATTGGACTTCAGCCTTTTCATCCGCAAACTGACGGACAATCGGAGAGAGTGATTCAGATCTTAGAAGATATGCTGAGAGGTTGTGTTCTGGATTTCAGTGGTAGCTGGGAAGAATATTTACCGTTGGCGGAATTCGCTTATAACAATAGTTATCAAGCGAGCATTCAGATGGCTCCATATGAAGCACTGTATGGACGGAAATGCCGAACTCCTACTTGTTGGACGGAGCTGGGTGAACGACAAGTTTTGGGTCCGGAGTTGGTGACTGAAACTGAGGACAAAGTTAAGGTAATTCGGGCTCGTCTCAAAGAAGCGTCGGATAGGCAGAAGTCCTATGCCGATCTCAAGCGCAAGGAAATGGAATATGCTGTGGGAGATAAAGTTTTTCTGAAGGTGTCACCTTGGAAGAAGGTGTTACGATTTGGGAAAAAAGGGAAGCTAAGCCCTAGGTTCATCGGGCCATATACAGTGTTAAAGCGAGTGGGACCGGTAGCTTATCACCGAGTCACGCAAGCAGAATTGAATCGATTCATAACGCCTTTCATGTGTCGATGCTTAGACGACATCGGTCGGATCCATCACACATTGTACCGTGGCGTAGATTGAGGTAAATTCGGACTTATCTTTTGAGGAGGAGCCATTCGGATCTTAGATCGAGATGTTAAAGTTCTGCGAGGAAATCAAGACTTTGGTGAAAGTTTTATGGCGAAACCATGGTGCGTAAGAAGCTACGTGGGAACTCCGAGAATGTGATGCGACGTTAATACCCCACCTTTTTCGATCGTAATTTCGAGGTCGAAATTATTTTAAGGGGTAGAACCGTAACATCCCAAAAATAGGGTTATTCGTGATTGAATTATTTTGCTTGTGTTTAAATTTATGTGATATTATTTGTGGTGTTATAAGACTTAATTAGGGTCTTGAGTAAGCTCGGTTTAGTAGGATAATTTTAGTTTGGCTTAATTGATGAAGGGATCATGTGAGCTTAGCACTTAAGTTAAATTAAGTAGCAATAAGTAACATAAGTTAAGTGCATGGCAAGATGGTAAGGGCGCATGGAGATTAGCTTGAGGGGAGAGGTTCGAATCCCTTAAATAGCATTGGGACAACTTTTATTTTTGCTTTGGTATGGTAAGTGTCGGCCAAGGATAATTAAGGTAAAGGTTGACCTTGTTATTTTGGTTAGTAGACTATAGGTTTAAGGCAAGTATTAACTAATGGAAGGAATCAAGTAATTAAAGAAAATATGGAGACATGGGGCTAGTATCAAGGAAAACGTTTTGAAAGAAATCCTATGCCTTTATGCCATGAACTTGGACGGCATTGTGGCTAAGGAGGGGAGTTTTGGCCGAATATGCTAGTGTTGGTAAGGCTTAGGAAAATTTTTGGTCATTTCTTTCATTTGGTGCAAAAAGTTGCAAAACAAATTTTCTCTCAAAACTTTTCTCTTTGGTCAATTCTACTTTGTGGTAAGCCTAAACTCTTTTGACCATTTGGTCATTTTATGCTCAATTTCTATTTTCTCCATCTCAATCTCTCAAAACCGAAACTTGCATTTAACCTTTTGTTCTCCCATTTATTTTGCTTAGACATCAAAAACCTCCTATACACTTCTCCTTGTCAAACTATATTTCTTTTCCCATTATTTTCTTTTTGACATATAATTAATATACCTCTTTGTTGTGCCAAAATATTCTTCTTCTAACTTGATCAACTTTGGCCGAATATTGAAGGTAAGATAGTTTTCCTTGGGACTTCTTTAGCAATCGGTTTTGGTAAGGTGGTAAGGGTTTATTTCAAAGGTTTATTTTTTTTTAAGTTTTCGCTAGTCAAGGCTAATAACCTTGATGATGATGGTTGATTGTAGGAAGGTGAGGCCGATTCTTTTAGGAGTGTGGCTAGTGTTCAAGGCTTTTGGTAAGATTTTAGGTTCACAAGGAACCCTTCTCAATTATTTTGGTTTGGCCGAATAGGCCATGGTTCTAATATTCATTCTTGGTCGAATATAGGGACAAGAATTCTTGTGTGGCCGATTTGTTTATTCGGATTTAGAACTCTTGTTGGTGCTGTGTGTACATACACACCTTATAACTCTTTAATATGCTAAGTGTTATTTTATGTCTAATCAATTTGTGTAGACATGGATGTAATACCTTTATGGTATTAGCAAGGACTCTGTAAGTCTTTATTGCTATGAGATTATTATTTGATGCTTTTGGGAAGCATGACACATTTGGTATGTGTATTATTTGATTTATGGCCTATGATAATCGATTGGATCTTGTTAAATAAATCAATCAACATGATTTTTGTATATGCATATGAATGATTGGTATGGGTTGATGAGAGGAGGGGGCAGTGATAATTGTGTCGACGGACACCAGTGTTTTGGTAACACAATGTGACTACGGTCACCAGAGGTTTGGTACCTCCAGAGGTTTGGTACCTCATAGCGACTTGTCCCTGTGGTTTACACCACCGTGGGTTGGCCCCACTTTGAGATATGGGATTGTCTGCCAGTGATTTGGTATCACACGATGGGTTGGCCCCATCACTTGATTTGTGACTTCGGTCACCAGTGTTTTGGTAACACAATCGTGTCTTCGGACACCAGTGATTTGGTATCACATTTGTGACTATATGTCACCAGTGGTTTGGCACCACCAGTGGTTTGGTACCACACGGGTAGAGAAAGGTGTTTGGTTGGCTAGGTTGGGTGCATATTTTAATGCATGTTAAATTGTTATAAATTGTGTATGTTGTTGAATTAAACCGGAAAAAGGGTTACACATTGGGTCTTGATGACTCACCTTTTCCTTTAACATTTTCAGTGATTCAGAGTCATGATAAGGAGTCTGATGAACTCGAGGTGGCCATGCAATAAAAATAAGGACTAGGTGGATTTTGGACTGTTTTATTTTATTATGGGTTTGATTTATTTTGTAATAAGGCCTCCTAGAATTATATTTTGGTTATTTATCTGTTTTGGATAATCTGTTTAACAACTTAATGACTTAAGAAAAATGGTTACACATGTTTTATGAAAATTAATACGTAAAATGTTTTATTGTGCCATCGGTACACTTGAAATTGTAAACAAAATGATTTAACAAATATTCTTAAATAAAATTTAGCATGGTTTTAAACAAAGACATTTAAATTGAATGGCATTTCAACAAATTTCAAAATCGGTCTTAAAATGGTTTCCAAAATGTTTTCTCTGTGGCATACCAAATTCGGTCATAATGTTGGGCGGGTTTGGGGTGTTACAAGGGATAGCCTCTTCTATTTATTATTTAACTAGTTTAATTATATTAATTAAAACATACTTTTTAATTTAATATTTAAAATCTTTACAAAAATTAATAACACATAGAAAAAATTGAAACAAATAACATAGAAAAGTATATGTTAAAAATGAAAAAATGAAAATACAATTATTTAAAATAATAATAAAGATATATGGGTATATGGTGATTTATTTTAAATTTATATATTAAATAAGTTATTATATAAATACAAAAAGATAATATTAATATTATTATATTAAATTATCATTATAGTTTTAATTATTTAAACGTAAAAGAGATCATATATTAAACTAGATTGCATAAAACTCAATTTCAAAAAAAAAAAAATTCTATTGGCCAAGTTAAAATTAATTTCATTATCAATTACTATTTTTTACAAATAAGGTATATTGTTTGAAACAAAGCAAAATTAGTTTAAAAGGAAATTAAGAAAAATTAAAGTATTAAAATTTATTACTATAAAAGACATTAGTGGCGTTTTTGACAAAAAACGCCGTAAAAACATACCACTTTAGTTAAAACGGTGTCGTTTCAGTACTTTTTTGAATTAGCGGCGTTTTTACTAAAATCTCCACTAAAAATGGGAATTAGCGGCGTTTTTAAAAAGCGCCGCAAAATACAAATTTTAAACGATATCGTTTTTGTTTCATCCATTCTGGAAACCCCTATGCTGGACGACGTCATTTTGTTAAAATGCAAATAAGTTTAGTATCGAGGCTTCTAGGGTTTAGCTATTCGATAGATATGATCTCAAATGAAAGTGTTCTTCCTTCCATTCTCGCCGCGTACTCTCTGGAAGATACCTAATCCTGAGACTGCAAAAGGAAACGAATTTCGAACCCTTTTCACCATGAGAGCTAAGGTAAAAAGAATCAGCATATCTTTCTGTTCTTTTCATTGATTCTTTCTCATTGAAAAACTGACGGGTTATATTTTTTTTTCTTTTTTGGTAATTACAGTGGAAGAAGAAGCGTATGAGGCGCCCAAAAGCCCTAGCTCCCAAAAGCTGACCAATCCAACGACAGAGAGAGTTGCGTCATTTTAAAGCCGAGCTTAGACTCCCAAAAGCCCTGGCTCTTATAAACCTCTTCAGTTTTAGGGTTTCTATCCTTGTTCCGTGCAATGCCTGCTTCACTTGATGTGTTTTTCTTCCAGTTGTTTTTTTTCTTTCTTTTTAAGTACTATCTGAGTACACTAATTCCCTGTTTTTTGTTTCTAGTTTTAAGTCAACGTTCAAGTTCATACGTTTTTAGCTTTTTTTCCCTCCGACATAACTATTTTTTGGTCTTTTTTAGCTACTTGATAGCTTTTTCGAATCCTATTATTTTATTTTTATTTAGTTTTTTTTGTTTTAAAAATTTTCTTCTCACTTTTGTGAGCGAGACTATTAAAAAGTCAACATTTTTGCTTCATTTGCCACTTAATTTTAACTTTGGTGTGCGTGTATGTGGCCCTAAGCTCATATTCTTAGATGTGCTTTATTCTCGCACTCTGAAGGGTAAGTTTTTTCCTTTTATTTTACCATTTATGCTCATTTCGTAATTTTTCTTGTTGGTGTTCCAGTGCCTTCAAGAATACGCTTATTTTGCTACTGGATCGTCTAATTTTCTAGGTAATATTTGTATTCATTGTAAATATGGCTTTCGGATGCTTGCATGTTGGATTTCTTAGCACATTGTAAGAAAAAAACTTCATTTTTGAACCGCATGATCATCGTGTTTTGTTGTCATGACTTTGCTTCTGCTTTTGGGTGTTTGAATGTCTCGATTGCTCAATTGCTCCACTCAAGAAATATAGTAAGATCTTTTAGCCATTATTCAGTTCACTGAATTCCCTGAATGCATGTTTACGTTTCTCTTAAAATTATTGGCTTGTTATATGTCAAGTGTAATTTTTATAACACATTACTACTATAGATTTAGGCGTACTAGATCATTAAGGTCTTTTAGTTATGAGAATCAGAAAGAAATCGTGATTCTTTTTTTGTTCCAAAGATTGATCGAATAATATATTTGTATCTTTCTGATTCTCTAGATTATTTGGGTAGTAGCTGAGCCTGTAAAATTAACAGTCTCATACAGAGCTTTTTGTTCTTTTGGGAAACGATTGATGGTTCAGTCTTGTGACAGAACAGTCTCCTCTTCCATGCTTATGTTCTCAAATGCAATGCAGCCCATAGTTAGTGAAGATTTAAGGTCTAGTTTCTTTCTATCTAGTTTCTTGTTTCTTTGTTTTGGTTTTGGATGTGGTTAAGTTTTATGCGAAGACTCTGATCATGCAGATATCTACACTTTGATTTCACTAAGATCTGTGGACATGTTCATTTTGAGCGCCTTTCCTTCTTCTATGACCAAATCGCAGATTTTCTTGTGAAAAATGGGTATGGGTTTGTAATTGCACTTTTCTATCATGTACAATGTCATAACTATTCCTGGAGTAGTTTTGATTCCATTGCTTATGCAATGATAGGTTTTGAAATATTATTTCCCTGGTTAGAGTTATGACACTGAAATATGCCTATTAATATTGGTTTTGCTTTGTCTGAAACTGATAGGTGCTTCTTTTTGAATGAAGAGAGTGAAAAAATGGAGAACTTGGAGTTGTAAGGACCAATTGTATAAATATAATTATCAATTTGGACAAGATATCGAATACAATGATTTAACACGTAAACTTCACTAAGGCCGTATGTCATTATCCCTATTTAGTATTTACTGATCACTCACTTTAAGCATAACAACTCTCTAAAACACTTTTATACCAAGGATATTTGCATGATCAAAGGCTTTTAGCTATAATATACATTTTAACCACATACGACTAGTCAATCACATATATAAACATATCCCTTTGTTCCCACATTTAACATTTGTACTTATGCCGAATCTCAATAGCATAGCCAAACTTATGATTCAATATACATATCATGCTCATTTTTCGATGTGAGTAACTCACACTTAAACACTTCACTACAAGCTCTAACCATACCACAATTTACTTAATTTAAAAGAACATATATATATACATATACTTACCTTATTTTCTTGCATCTAAGCAATACTTTTACTTACCCGAACATTTATCTTATTGTAGTAGCTACATTCCACTTTGTATACGATCCATGATTTCTCCATTTAAATATGTCACTGGCATTAAGCTTGCTAAGCATCAAAGCCCGAGATACACACCGGCATTAAGCCTACTAGACCCAAGGTCTGAAATTTAATCACCGGCACAAGGCCTGCTAGGCATTTAGCCCAATATGTAACACCGGCACAAGGCCTGCTAGGCATTTAGCCTGATATGATTCACCAAGACTAGGCTCGCTGGGCTCGAGCTTCGAATATGATTCACCGGCACTAGGCCTACTAGGCTCGAAGCTCGAATATCAACACATTTGTCCATTCAATACACATCACTTAATGATAAGTCACAAACATTACATATACTTCATTTTTACTTTCGCATTTCAAACCGAATAGGCATATTCACAATACAATTAATCAAAATAATTTCAACTCAATATCAACCCCACATTCGGCTATCACACACATTTTTGTTTAAAATTGTTAAATTCCATCATTTACTATGTTCATAAATAATTCTTTGACATATATTTGCTTAAGAACTTACCTCGACTTTCGACGAGACGTGAGACCTGGCTTATTCGATAACCTTCGTCTTTCCCCGATCCAAATCTGTTTTTCTTTGTTCTAGATCTAAACACATTAAAATTTAGCTCATTCAAGCACATTTCATATCAATTTAGTCCCAAAACACATAAATGGGTAAATTACCATTTTACCCCTAAGGTTTCACATTTTTACAATTTAGTCCCATTTGCACAAAACACAAAATACAGAAAATTTCACTATAACACCTTAGGGCCAAATATTCATAGGGACCATACTAGTCCATTTATTTCATTTATTTTGCATTTTCGTCCTTCAAAAATTCATTTTTTCAATTTAGCCCCAAATACTCAAATTCACCAAAAATCCAAAGACAAAACATATTAATCTAACATATATCTTCCATAATTCATCAACTATCATCATAAAGCTCATGAAATCATCAATGGAACATTTCAAAATATTCACCAAAATCAAAAATTCAAGCATGGGTCATGAAGTATTTAAAGTAACGATCACAAAAACGTAAAAATGATCGAAAACCGAAATCAAACTAACCTTGGATTTGAGCTTATAAGTGCCGAATTTGAAGCTTGAAAACCTATTTCTTTCTTTAGCACATTTGGCTTTCATAAACTAAAAAAAAGATGATATGGCTTTTTCTTATGTTTTATTATCATATAATATGTTATTTAATTAATTACCTAATTAACCTTATAATATAAAATTTCATAAAATATAACTTAAGGTTAATCTTGTCATATACCACCCACTAACTTAAAATGGGCTATTTGCCCTTTTAATACCTCATATTAAAATCCATTATCATTCTAGCACTTTTCACTATAGTTTGCAACTTTTACATTTTACGCGATTAAGTCCTTTTTCTAAATTAAACACACAAACGATTAAATTTTTCTACGAAACTTTCACACACATTAATTCACATATAATAAGCACAAAATATAATATTTAAATATTTCTCAGACTCAGATTTGTGGTCCCAAAACCACCGTTCCGATTAGGGCCAAATTCGATCTGTTACAACTCTCCCCCCTTAGGGATTTTCATCCTCGAAAATCTTACCGTTAAGCAAAGTCGGATATTGTTGCCTCATTGAATCTTCAGGCTCCTACGTAGTCTCTTCAAATCTGTGACGATTCCATAATACTTTCACTAACGAAATTTTCTTATTTCTCAACTCTTTCATTTCTCGGGCTAAAATTTGAATCGATTCCTCCTCGTACGTCATATCGGATCGAATTTCAATTTCGGACGGAGAAATCACATGTGATGGATCTGATCTATATCTACAAAGCATCGAAACATGAAACACATTGGTTATCATTAAGTGATAAACAACAGGCCCGATACGTTCGATGATTTTATACGGTCCGATGAATCTTGGACTTAGTTTGCCCTTTTGACCAAATCGGAGTACTTTCTTCCATGGAGAAACTTTCAAAATACTCGGTCTCCGATTTGAAATTCAATGTCTTTACATTTCAAATCAGTATAGGACTTTTGATGATCCGAGGCAGCTTTCAAACTATCTCTGATTATAGCCACTTTCTGTTCAGTCTCTTAATCAAATCAACCACGTGTATCTTGTTTTCACTGAGTTCGGTCCAATATAATGGTGTACGGCACTTGCAACCATAGAGAGCTTCGTATGGTGCCATTTTGATACTAGATTGAAAGCTGTTATTATAAGCAAATTCAATCAAAGGTAAGTATCTTTCCCACGTACCTTCAAACTCAAGAACGCAGCATCTCAACATATCCTTAAATATCTGAATGGTTCGTTCAGACTGTCTGTCAGTCTGCGGATGGAAGGCTATGCTAAAGTGGAGTTTAGTACCTAAATCATCTTGCAACTTCTTCCAAAACTACGATGTAAATCTCGAGTCTCTGTCTGAAACAATGGAACTCGGCACATTATGTAACCTCACAATTTGTGACACATACAATTCAGCAAGTTTGTCGAGCGAATAGTCTATACGAACCGGCACAAAGTGAGCTGATTTGGTCAGTCTATCCACTATAACCCAGACTGCATCCTTCTTGCTCGGTTTCGTAGGCAAATCGGATACAAAATCCATAGTAATTCTATCCCATTTCCATTCAGGTATCATGATTGGCTAAAGTAACCCAAAAGGCACTTGATGCTCGACTTTTACTTGCTGACAAATTAAACACTTGGAAACAAATTCAGATATATCCCGTTTCATGCCAGGCCACCAATAAAACTGTTTCAAATTATTATACATTTTCGTGCTACCCGGATGTACTGACAATCGACTATTATAAGACTCTTTCAAAAACATCTAAATCAAATCCACATTCCTCGGAATACATATACGGCCTTTGAAGTTCAAACAATCGTTTTCATCATTCAAAATTCTGACTCTGTATCACTTTCTCACTGAACTTGTCTATTAATCATATCTTTGTCAATTTTCTGTGCATCACAAATTTGCTGAATGAACAACAGTCTTTCCTTCAACTCGGCTATGATCGAACCGTCACCAGACATAACCATATGTTCATTGAACGCATGTAGAGCAAACAATGATTTTCGACTTAAGGCATCCGCAACATCGTTGGCTTTCCCCAAATGGTAATCAATCACCAATTCATAATCTTTTAATAGTTCTAACCTTTTGCGTTGTCTCAAGTTCAGGTCTTTCTAAGTCATCAAATACTTTAGACTTTTATGATCTAAATAAACATGACATTTCTCATCGAATAAGTAATGACGCCAAATTTTCAGTGCGAAAACAATGGCTGCTAATTCCAGATCATGAGTCGGATAATTCCCTTCATGAGATTTCAACTGTCTCGAAACATAGGCTACTACTTTGCCTTCTTACATTAAGACACAACCCAAACCATTCAAAGAAGCATCAATGTACACAACGAATTCTTTACCCGATTCAGGCTGAATTAACACTAGAGCTTCGGTCAATAAAGCTTTCAACTCTTTCAATTCAGTAGATGCCATCCGATACGGAGCTATTGAAATCGGAGTCATTCCCGGCATTAATTCAATGCCAAACTCAATCTCCCGAACTGGTGGTAAATCCGACAATTCTTCAGAAAACACATCTGGGTATTCACACAACTGATACGGATTTAATCTGCTTTTCATACACTTTATTATCCAACACATAGGCCAGGTAAGCTTCACATCCTTTTCTCACATACTTACGAGCTAACATCGAGGATATTACTACTGATAACCCATTCTGATCATTAGATTCAACCGGATGATTTCACCATTCTGACATCTCAAATCAATGGTCTTTCTTTTACAATCCACCATAGCATCATGCAAGGTTAACTAGTCCATTCCCAAAATTATGTCGAACTCGTCGAAAGGCAATAACATTAAATCAGCTGGAAAGCAGGAATCCCGAATCATCAACAGGCAACATTTACACACTTTATCAATAAGTACACATTGACCCAAGGGGTTGGACACACGAATCACAAACTCAGTAGACTCAACAGGCAAAGTCTTACTGGATATTAAAGTTTCACACGCATATGAATGAGTCGAATCAGGATCAACCAATGCAATCACAGTAGTATCATAAAGAGTGAAAGTACCAGTGATAGCATCTAAGAAAGAAGCATCCTCTCTGGTACGAATAGCATAGACTCTAGTTGGTGCACGAGCCTCCGATCTAACTGCAGTGTCTTTAGTTCCTCTCTGACTGCCACTAACATTTCCCGAGTGCCTAAGTTGTAATACCCCTATACCCGATTCAATTATGTAAACCCGGTATAAGACTATTACATTTGGTGCCAAAACGGTTATGGCTAGATACTATTTAATTAAAACATTTGTATATAATATTTTAACTTACCAACCATTTTTTTTTACAAACATATTTATTGTTTACTAATTTATTATATATATATATATATATATCAAAATACTTCAAGTAACTCAAAATAGATAGAATTTCAACGATGCATTTTAGTCCCCTGTCACATGGGGATACCTTTGAACTGCATATTTACATGCCATTTTAACACAAAATATAGTACCTACTTTTGAAGTCCTTGAGGATGTGATGAGATGAGAGATCTTCTAGTTGGACTTCTTTTCTAGTCTATTTGTACCTACGCGTTAAAAACAAACGCGTTAAGCCGGTGAAGGCTTAGTAAGCACTACAAGAATAATTAAATAAGCAATTATAACAGAATATTTTAACTCAATCAATTATTGCATATCTTCTCACATATAAGTCATTTCAACTATGCATTGCTTTAAATAAATTTAACTTATCTTTTGTAAGGTATTAAACTTACCTTAACACATCAGTGATTCAGTTTTGTTCTCATTTCACATTCTTAGCCCAAAGTAGACTTTATAGAACACATCGGATATACGGAACAAATACAGAGGTGCATTATAATGTACAAGTGAACAGAGAGCACCAATGTGCTAGTAATCAGAGAGCACCAACGTGCTAATATCAGAGAGCACCAACGTGCTAATATCGAAAAGCGCTTAAAGTTCCTTAATGGCATGCCACGAATATCCCAGAGTTCTAAATTTCGTCTACTTGGGCATTAAAGTGAATATCATATATTTAAATAATTCACATAAATATTTCAAAAGGATAAATAACAATAATTTAAAATTATTGTAGTACTTACAACAAAAGGTTGAGGTGATATAAATTCTTCTTCCTTCACTCCTTAACCTTCTATTTTCCTTTTCCTTCAATTCGGTCCTCTCCTTCCTTTTCTTTTTCTTCAATTTCATATAAACATATAACATTTATATGTTAAAATAATCAAATAATTTCCTGTACTATTTAATAAAATAGACATGTATTCTATGATAAATTCATCCTTTCTTACTTTTGCTCACATTTCAATTTAATCCTTTACTCATAAACTTATTCAAAGCTGTCCTTTTGTGTCATAGTCACAAAATTATTTATTTACAGAGCTACAGAACTCCAAATGAAGAACCATTAATTTTTCCTGAAACTATACTCATATATATTCATTCCATAAAATTTCCAGAATTTTTAGCCTAGCCAATTAGCACAGTTTATTCATCAAAGTCACCCCTATTCTGCTGTCTAGCAGTTCTGACCCTTCTTCACTAAAAATTTATTATCTCTTCATACAGAATTAGATGATGTTCTCGTTTATTTCTATTAAAAATAGACTCATTCAGGATTCTAACATAAATTTAAGCCCCTAATTATTTTTATCCAATTTTTTTATGATTTTCCAAAGTCAGAACAGGGGATTTCGAAATCACCCTGAACCAATCTCACCAAAATCTAAATATCTCAACCTATAGAATTTATTTGCTTTCTCTGTTTCTTTCATATGAAAATAGACTCAATAATCTTTAATTTCATATGTCACTCAACTTCTAATTTCACTTCTACGATTTTTGGTGAATTTTCAAACTTACTCTACTGCTGCTGTCCCAAAACTGTTTTCTTATAGCTTGTTTTGCAATTAAGTCCTTTATCCAATTCTAACTTCAAATTCTTTCAATTAAACCACTAATTCATCATTTTATTCATCATATGCTATATTCAACAACTTTAAAACTTCAAAACTTCAACTTAAATTCATCAAAACTTTGTTCTAAAACTTATAAAGCATCAAAATTAAAAGAAAAGGACTAAATTAACTTACCAAATTAAACTCCAAGCTTTAAAAACTCTATTCTCCCTTTTTCTTTCTTTCTCTCCTATTTCTTCTCTGTTTCGTCTTTACTCTCTGTTTGTTTTCTGTTCTTTCTTTTACTTTCTCTTTAATATATATATAATAACAATATAATATAATATATTAAAATATCTTTATTATATAATAATATAATAATATATATTAAACATAAAAATATCAGATTTTCTTCACAATAAACCGTCTCAACTAGACAAAATGGCTTAATTGCCATTTTGGCCCTTATACTTTCTTTTAATCTATAATTAAACTTTTACACCTATTTCAATCTAATCCTTTTTCCCAAATACTTCTAATTAAGTCAAATTCACCTAAATAAAACCCAATTAGGCGCATTAACTAACTTCGTAAATATTTTTAATAAATATTTACATTTCGATTTATGAAGCGGAGACCGAAAATATATTTTTCGTTACTCGACTATCGGGTCACTACATAAGTGGTCTGCCTCGCACTGACACATTGCTCGGTATGATATTCTGGGTCATATTTTGCTCGGCTAACATCGGGTAATCTCTGATAAAGTGATCTGACGATCCACATTTAAAGCAGGACCGATCATGGAATCTACAACTCCCAGAATGCCATTTACCACAATGCTTGCATTCACTCGATTTTACTGGGCATTACCAACACTGGCTATCGAAGTAGCTCGGGAACCCACTGGAGATCGATCTCGTCTAGACATGTCTGAAGTAGCTTTATGTCGACCAAAATCATCTCTGAACTTCTTAGATACAAACTGAAATGTCTTACTCCATGATCTTTTACGAGTGTCTCTAACTTCCATTTCAGCCTTTCATTTCTCTTTCCCAAGTTCTTCAGCTTTGCAAACTCGCTCGACAAGTACTACGAACTCGTTAATTTCAAGAATACCAACAAGTAACTTTATGTTTTCATTCAGACCGTCTTCAAATCTTTTACACATAATGGCTTCGGTTGATACACACTCTCGGGCATATTGGCTCAATCTGACAAATTTTCACTCATATTCAGTCACAGTCATGCGACCCTGTTTCAGTTCCAAAAATTCTTTCCATTTCTGACCGATGAACCTTTGGCTAATATATATCTTACGGAACTCGATCTGGAAGAAATCTCAAGTCACTTTTTCTTTTGAGACCACCGATACCAGTGTATTCCACCAGTGATATGCAGTGTCCCGAAGTAAAGATATAGAACACTTGGGCATTCATCGGAGTGTGCGAATAGCTCATCGAGTATCCGAATAGTGTTATCAAGCCACATCTCAACTCGCTCTGCGTCATCATCATCATTAGCTTTGAATTCTTCGGCCCCATATTTCCTGATTTTATCAACGGAATGCCTACTAGATCTCATCGGATCTATCACCGGAGGTGCTAAAGGTACCAGAGTTGGATTATTCGGGGGTGGAGGTTGTTGTACAGCCGGGTTAGTATGAATAAACTGGGTAAACTATTCATTCATCATCTGGTAGAAGGCTTGCTTAGCCTTCCCCTCATGGCTACTCGAGACAGGTCGAGAGTCTACCGGCGCTGACTCGCGTGCGAGGTCAGACGCTATACTCTCTACATCATCTACTACGGCTCTATCAGGATCGGATCCATTTACTTTATAAAACACAATTTGAAATGTCAGAGGTCACCACACTATCATATATATATAAAGGCATGTATAGCTAGACTCACACGTGCTACGGTAGTCCTAGAATCTACTAAACCGTAGCTCTGATATCAATCAAATGTAACACCCCCAACCCGTATCCGTCGCCAGATTAGGATTACGAGGTATTACTAACCAAAGCACATCTCTGTACAGTTATAATTCACATGCTTTAAAAACTCCTCCATTCAAATCATATATGTATACTTCTCATTTATGGCATTCGAATAATCAAAGTACAAAATAACTTATTATTTACAATTTAGTAACGCATACTTTAAACATGCAAACATATATCATTTCATTTCATATAGCTAATATATATACCAATATGTCTATTTCATCAGTCAAATATTAACGTACCATTTTTTTATCACAGGACATGAGTATATTAAAAAAATCATTCAATCATTTCACACCAACTAATGTTTAAACTCATATGCAACCTTAGTGCACTCAATTACCAAACTAGATTACATATATCTAACCTTTCATCTCACTATTTATTCAGCTAGCTAATTTAACCTATCATTATGACATTTGTATACCTACCACAGCAAAGCATACCACAGATATGTATATAAATATTTTACTAGCATATGCCGAATATACCATCAACTTAACCTTTTTAGCTACCTAAATAAACCAACCAAAACATTCAAATAGTATATTAACAATTATCATTTCTAAACTAAAATACTCATGCAAGCTTGCCATTTCAATCAGACACAAAAAGCACATTCCTTAATCAATTTTTGATAACCTAACTTAGTCCACAAGTCCAATACCATAATTTTAACATTAACATATACTAAACATTTAATGACATGATTTTAGCACCATTGCCGAATCATAAATAGCTTATAACCATAACCTATATTTCATCACATGAACCATACTTAAAATGTAAATCCCAAATAAATCATTTACAAGGTCAAACAACCTTAACCTTTTTCTACTTGAAATCGACCTAAACCAACCATTTCAGGAATACAACCATGAAGCATACTTTAACATCATTTCAAATCATGACTTAATACATGTAAAGTTTAACCAAAATTTCGAAACACAACTAACTTAACACAGACATTGGTATTACAACCAAGCAATTATATAGAACGCATGATACGTAAGCTTGAATAAAAGAAACAGACCATAGTCGGATTATTGAAACCAAACATATTAATCACATAGTCAAGAACAAATAGAGCCGAACTTAAAATGAATGTTTAAGCCATTTTCGCATGGCTATTATACATATGTGAACAAACATCTTTCAAACATTTAGCTAGCCTATACATGCCTTTTGATTCAAAACTAGTTTGAAAGTACCAAAAAGGGATGACGATAGCCCAAATTTCAGTGATGTCAAAATTAATGGTTCGAGATCACCAAATCTGACAAACGAACTCGTAGGCTATATTATTTAATATTTACGAGCCAAATGTAGCTTTTAAAATATTTTTAAAATAGTAAATTATGTTTTATAAAGATTTATTTGGTCAAGAAATCGAGAAAAAGAGGTATCGAGATCTCGGTGTTATAAACCGAGTCATAAATATTTTTATGAATATTTACGAAATGTCAATAAGGTAGTATTAAAATTCCGTTAGAAAATTTTGACGTTTGGGTGGTTAATTAAATAAAAAGGATTAAATTGAAAAGAGTATAAAAGTTGCTAGAAGGATTAAATAGCTTAATTGTCAAATGAGGAAGGACCTAAAGTGAAAATAAGCCCAAAGGAGATATTTTGGGAGGCAATAGCTGAGGAAAATCAGGAAATGGATGAAATAAGGGTAAAATTGGAAAATTGCTAAAATTAGTTAAATAAGTATGGGACCAAATTGGAATTATCTAGAATTCTCTTCATTTCTCTTTATTTTCTTCAGCTTAAAAACAGCCATGGGAGAGAGTTTCAAGTTGGTTTTCATACTCAAGCTTCATGTAAGTTTAATTCTTGCTTTCTCCTTGAAATTTCTATGTTTTTGGACTTTTACAATTGGATCCAACTTACTATGTCATTAGTTTATGATTCTATGGCTAATTTTTAAAGTTGAATGGATTAGTGCTGGAAGAATATGATGAATAAATATTGATTTGATGCTTTAATTTTGTTATATGATGATTTTATTAAGTAAATTTGATGGAAATTGATTTTAGGACCTAATTGTGAAAGAGTTGAAATTAAGGCCTAGTGTTAAAATTCTGATTTTCAAAGGTCATGAAGTAGTTTAAAATGATAGATAAAAGTATTAAATGAGAAAATTAACTCAATTGAGGGGTTAATTCAGCAAGGACTGAATTGTATGAATTGTGGAATTAGGGACAAAATAGAAATCAACATGTTACACTAAAGCAGTTTTGGACAGCAGCAGTTGTCTAACTTTGAAAAATCACCAAAAATTGTATATATTGAATTAGAAGTTAAGTTAGATATGTAATTAAAGCTTGTTGAGTCTATTTTCATATAAAAGAAACATAGCAAGCAAAGAAAGTCTACATTTTGAGATATTTAAAGTTTTGTAAGACTGGTTTAGAATAACTTCGTAATCCCCTGTTCTAACTTTATAAATTCACTAAAATTGTATAAAAATAATTATGAGATATAATTTATATTTTTGTATTCCTTAGTGAGTCTATTTTCATTATAAATAATCGGAATCACTATATGAAAATCGTACTATGAGATAATTGATTTTTAGTGAAGAGAGGTCAGAGCTGTCAGACTGTGTAACAGGGGAGAACTTAACTAATAAACTGCACTAATTGGCTAAGCCAAAAATTCTAGGAAATTTATGGTATGAAGATATGTGAGTCTAGTTTCAGGGAAAATTAACGGTTTGAAATTCGGATCTCTGTGGCTCAAGATAAAAATAATTTAGTGACTATAACACAGATGTGCAGCTTGAACATTCACATGAGTAAATAGTGAAAATTATAGAAAATGTTATTTACAAGTGTGTTGTTTATACTAAGGATGTGGATGGAGAGGAGGAGGAGGAAAAATAATATATGAATGACTTGTGTATAAATTGATTACATGCTCGATTATAATTGATATAATGTTTTATTTGGAATATTTATTATGAAATTGTGATTATCGTTATAATACAAAAATTGAACTTGTAAGTTTATATGGCTAAATTTTTATTGATCATTTGTTAATTTTATGAACTTCATGATGTGTTATTTCATATGTATTGATGATAAAATCGTGCATAATGTAAAAGCATGAAAATTGAATAAATGATTGAATTAAGCACTTCAGTTCAGTGACAAGACGAATTGACGGAAAAGACCATGGTTGAACCATGACAACAAGTGATAAGTGATAGCTTCGGCTACACTTATCTGATCAAGGACAAGTGAAAGTGAAAAGTGGTAGCTCTAGCTACCTGATCAGTGAAAAGTGGTAGCTCCAGCTACCTGATCAGTGAAAAGTGGTAGCTCTAGCTAGCTGATCAGTGAAAAGTGGTAGCTTCGGATACCTGATCAGTGAAAAGTGGTAGCTCCAGCTACCTGATCAGTGAAAAGTGGTGGCTTCGGCTACCTGATCAGTGAATAGTGGTAGCTTCGGCTACAAGTGACAAGTGATTTCCGTGTAAGACCATATCTGGAATATGGCATCGGTGTGATATGTGTTTAAGATGTAAGACCATGGCTGAGCTATGACATTCTAGTAAAAAGACCATAGCTATGTTATGGCATCAGTGATTATCAGTAAAATTCAATGCATACCGGAGCAGAACAATTTCGTAAGACGTTCACTAATTTGACAAAGTTGGTAAGTGTTATATAGAATTATGTGATATAAGGAAATATGAGTTGATGATACATGAACATAGAGCTTGGTTGATGAATGAGTTCATTTGTGATTATATATTTGTACACCATTGAGTGTATTATCCTTATGAAATGGTATTCCGAATGAGATAATGAGAAGAGTTCTAATATGAAATAATCTAGAATTTGAAACGAAAAAAAAAAATATTTATACAATTCTAATTTAGTCCCGACCCAATCCCAATGCATGATTTGGACTTCAAGGGTCCGTTAAAGAAACTTTTATAATCAATTTTGATATTTGAGCGATAAATAGTTTAAATAATCTGTAGGTGTTCCGTACTATTTGGTAATGCCTCGTACCCTGTTCCGGCGTCGAACACGGGTAAGGGGTGTTACATTTAGTGGTATCAGAGCTATGGTTTAGTCGATTCTCGGACTAACATAGCGTGTGCAACAGTCTAGCTATACATGCCACATGTGAACTGTGATAGTGTGATATCTCCCGGCTCTAACGAAATTATTTTGTTAAGACAGAAATGACTTCCAACCGAACTATTGTCGATAATGCTAAAAATGATATTGAGATGATTGAAATGTGCTTATGATGTATTGAAATGTGGAAAGGTATTAATTGAAGTTCATGATATGCATGTGTTAATGCGCTTAATGAGATAACAATAAGTTGGGAAATGTGGAAAAGTGAAATGAAACGGAAGTCTATGTTGTGATAAGCTCATCGATGTATGTTGGTATTCATATGATATTATGTGCCTAACATGCTTGATTAAGTGAGTGTTATGAGTAAATTTACTCAAAATTCATGGAATGTATGTTTAGGTACACTTGTTTAAACAAGATAATCGAAAAGTTCGTGTAACATGACTAAGTATGAAAATTTGTTTAGAGTGAATTATGTGATTATGATGATATTACGTTGATGATGAATCTTTGAGTCATATGTGTGTTTTATGAGAGTCAAGTTAGAGGCTTTACGACCCCACCCCTTCCGGTGTTGCTTTATGATGGAAGTCCGAGTCAAGCAGCGGTGTTTTCTTCCGGCTTTATCGAGGAATCATCAATATCTTTATTATTATTTTATGAGTTATGTTCTCGGATTTTCGGTATGGTATTGAATCTTGGTTTTTCTATCATTCATACTTCGTAAATTGTTAATCATGGCTTATCTTTAAAGTGTGTTCTTAAAGCTTGTGATAACTATGTCTGTTATGATTATGTTTTTGGTTTGATCATAGAAACGTGGTGATTCTAGTATCTGGGTTTCTCTAATTTTCGTGTAAAGAATTGATATCGGAAAAGGTATAAGTGGTGAAAATATTTGAATTTCTCCACTGAAGGAATTTTCGAGGACGAAAATTCTTAAAGAGGGGGAGAGTTGTAATAGCCCAAATTTCAGTGATGTCAAAATTAATGGTTCGAGATCACCAAATCTGACAAACGAACTCGTAGGCTATATTATTTAATATTTACGAGCCAAATGTAGCTTTTAAAATAGTAAATTATGTTTTATAAAGATTTATTTGGTCAAGAAATCGAGAAAAGAGGTATCGAGATCTCGGTGTTATAAACCGAGTCATAAATATTTTATGAATATTTACGGAATGTCAATAAGGTAGTATTAAAATTCCGTTAGAAAATTTTGACGTTTGGGTGGTTAATTAAATAAAAGGATTAAATTGAAAAGTGTATAAAAGTTGCTAGAAGGATTAAATAGCTTAATTGTCAAATGAGGAAGGACCTAAAGTGAAAATAAGCCCAAAGGAGATATTTTGGCGGCAATAGCTGAGGAAAATCAGAAATGGATGAAATAAGGGTAAAATTGGAAAATTGCTAAAATTAGTTAAATAAGTATGGGACCAAATTGGAATTATCTAGAATTCTCTTCATTTCTCTTTATTTTCTTCAGCTGAAAAACAGCCATGGGAGAGAGTTTCAAGTTGGTTTTCATACTCAAGCTTCATGTAAGTTTAATTCTTGCTTTCTCCTTGAAATTTCTATGTTTTTGGACTTTTACAATTGGATCCAACTTACTATGTCATTAGTTTATGATTCTATGGCTAATTTTTAAAGTTGAGTGGATTAGTGCTGGAAGAATATGATGAATAAATATTGATTTGAAGCTTTAACTTTGTTATATGATGATTTTATTAAGTAAATTTGATGGAACTTGATTTTAGGACTTAATTGTGAAAGAGTTGAAATTAAGGCCGAGTGTTAAAATTCTAATTTTCAAAGGTTATGAAGTAGTTTAAAATGATAGAGAAAAGTATTAAATGATAAAATTAACTCAATTGAGGGGTTAATTCAGCAAGGACTGAATTGTATGAATTGTGGAATTAGGGACAAAATAGAAATCAACATGTTACACTAAAGCAGTTTTGGACAGCAGCAGTTGTCTAACTTTGAAAAATCACCAAAAATTGTATAAATTGAATTAGAAGTTAAGTGAGATATGGAATTAAAGCTTGTTGAGTCTATTTTCATATAAAAGAAACATAGCAAGCAAAGAAAGTCTACATTTTGAGATATTTAAAGTTTTGTAAGACTGGTTTAGAATAACTTCGTGATCCCCTGTTCTTAATTTAGAAATTCACTAAAATTGTATAAAAATAATTATGAGATATAATTTATATTTTTGTATTCCTTAGTGAGTCTATTTTCATTACTCCAAGCCCGTAGCTTGACCAAAATCTATAAAACAGAACATTAAACAAAAACAGAGTAAGCTTACTAGCTTAGTAAGTCTCAAGCAAGTTTGATACACAACTAAATATTCGAGCATTATATAAATATAATTATCAATTTGGACAAGATATCGAATACAATGATTTAACACGTAAACTTCACTAAGGCCGTATGTCATTATCCCCATTTAGTATTTACTGACCACTCGATTTAAGCATAACAAATCTCTAAAACACTTTTATACCAAGGATATTTGCATGATCAAAGGCTTTTAGCTATAATATACATTTTAACCACATACGACTAGTCAATCACATATATAAGCATATCCCTTTGTTCCCACATTTAACATTTGTACTTATGCCGAATCTCAATAGCATAGCCAAACTTATAATTCAATATACATATCATGCTCATTTTTCGATGTGAGTAATTCACACTTAAACACTTCACTACAAGCTCTAACCATACCACAATTTACTTAATTTAAAAGAACATATATATATACATATACTTACCTGATTTTCTTGCATCTAAACAATACTTTTACTTACCCGAACATTTATCTTATTGTAGTAGCTACATTCTACTTTGTATACGATCCATGATTTCTCCATTTAAATATGTCACCGGCATTAAGCTTGCTAGGCATCAAAGCCCGAGATACACACCAGCATTAAGCCTGCTAGACCCAAGGTCTGAAATTTAATCAAGCACAAGGCACGCTAGGCATTTAGCTAGATATGTAACACCTAGGTACAAAGTAGGCTAGGCATTTAGCCCGATATGATTCAATAGGTACAAGGCACGCTAGGCTCAAGCCGAATATCAACACATTTGTCCATTCAATACACATCACTTAATGATAAGTCACAAACATTACATATACTTCATTTTTACTTTGCATTTCAAACCGAATAGGCATATTCACAATACAATTAATCAAAATAATTTCAACTCAATATCAACCCCATATTCGGCTATCACACACATTTTTGTTTAAAATTGCTAAATTCCATCATTTAATATGTTCATAAATAATTCTTTGACATATATTTGCTTAAGAACTTACCTCGACTATCGACGGACAAATGAGACCAATTTATTCGATAACCTTCGCCTTTTCCCGATCCAAATCCGTTTTTCTTTGTTCTAGATCTAAACACATTAAAATTTAGCTCATTCAAGCACATTTCATCTCAATTTAGTCCCAAAACACATAAATGGGTAAATTACCATTTTACCCTAAGGTTTCACATTTTTACAATTTAGTCCTATTTGCACAAAACACAAAATACACAAAATTTCACTATAACACCTTAGGGCCGAATATTCATGGGGACCATACTAGTAAATTTATTTCATTTATTTTTCATTTTGGTCCTTCAAAAATTCATTTTTACAATTTAGCCCCAAATACTCAAATTCACCAAAAATCCAAAGACAAAACATATTAATCTAACATATATCTTCCATAATTCATCAACTATCATCATAAAGCTCATGAACTCATCAATGACAAATTTCAAAATATTCACCAAAATCAAAAATTCAAGCATGGGTCTTGAAGTATTTAAAGCAACGATCACAAAAACGTAAAAATTATCGAAAACCGAAATCAAACTAACCTTGGATTTGAGCTTATAAGTGCCGAATTTGAAGCTTGAAAACCTATTTCTTTCTTTACCACATTCAGCTTTCATAAACTAAAAAAAAGATGATATGGCTTTTTCTTATGTTTTATTATCATAAAATATGTTATTTAATTAATTACCTAATTAACCTTATAATATAAAATTTCATAAAATATAACTTAAGGTTAATCTTGTCATATACCACCCACTAACTTAAAAATGGGCTATTTTCCCTTTTAATACCTCATATTAAAAAGCCATTATCATTCTAGCACTTTTCACTATAGTGTGCAACTTTTACATTTTACGCGATTAAGTCCTTTTTCTAAATAAAACACACAAACGATTAAATTTTTCTACGAAACTTTCACACACATTAATTCACAAATAATAAGAACAAAAAATAATATTTAAATATTTCTCAGACTCAGATTCGTGGTCCTGAAACCACTGTTCTGATTAGGGCCAAATTCGGTCTGTTACAGTGTGGGCTAATCATGGGGATGACATAAGCATACAATATTCTAGCACTGCTGCACTAAAAGGAGATCTTGTTAGGTTTTTTAAAAGTTGAATGTTAATGTATATATTTAGCAAATGTTCTGAGGCTATTTTAATGCATCTTTGTATAAATAGCATTTTGTGCTCAAATTTGGTAATAAGGAATAAGAGCACCTTGTTTTCCTTTTTTCTGAATAGCTTTTAATATATTTCCTTGTCCTCATATTTGATTTTAAGTGAAATTTGGCCTCTAATTAAAAAGTCAATTCTCTTCAAAATTAACCATAAAATAAGGTATCATCTGTCTTTCTACCCTTAGTTGACAACCCTGTGGAGTGCTTGTTGTCTTTCAATCAAAGATATTCATAGAAAGTGTCTGTTTACTGTATAGTTCAAGTTCCAATGATATAAGCTCTGACATCTTGATCTGCTTTTATTAGTCTTTGTGTGCACATTAGTTCTTGAGCAGAAGCATTTCTTGTTCTAGTAGGTGGATACATGGCATGATGGTTAATGAGGATGGTGCATATCACCTTTTCTGAGGGTCCCTTTATCTAACCTATCAACTGCTTGGCCACATCTGCATGCATTAAGGACCAGAAGATGCAATTAGGATCTCAAACTGCTAGACTGCTTTCTTTGAATAGAGTAAATAAAAAAATGGTACCCCTTGCCATTGGAGAGGCAACATGAGTGTTAAAGCATATATTAGAAGCAAATCTGTAAGTTCTTCTTTCATTTTTACTTTCACCAATGCAGGTAGTTTAGGTAGATATAGTATAAAGAAAACCAAGTGTAATTCTTCCAGGTGCATGAATTGTTGGCTTAAGTAACTGAAAGCAATTTGAGAAATTATCATCTCTTGATATATTACAATGATCAGTATTTGTAAATTACACGAATTCTTTCTTTTGGAAAATAATTACCAGCAGTATTCAAATAGAACATAATTTGTTCTCGAGTTAGAAATCATTGTGCTTTTAATTGTTGTGCAGGGATTTCTCAGAGAACAATTTCACCTATTTATCTATTGCAGATTACAGATCCAACAGGAATACGTAAGGCAAATGAGGAAAAGAAAGCTTACTATTTTGTTTATATCTTTTATATTAATTAATACTTTTTTTTCTTCCATGCATAAATTTTTAGGAATTCATTTGCATGTTGCTCTTCATCAGCTGACTTGTAAGCTCTAGGTTCATTGCTTCTTTCTCCATTTTTATTTTGAGCAAGCAACGATATATATATACATAAATGCAAGTTCTAGTTCTAACCCCTTCTTTTTCCTATTTTAAAGGGATAGTGCATGGCAAAATAACAATTTCTCCTATGGCGAGGATCAATTGGAAAGTAAGTAGCCTTTAGGTTTATTTCCATTTTCTTTGCATCGTTACCTTGAACTTTAGAATGAAATTGGAAATGTTCCAAACATCAGCAGGCTACTGTCAATGGCTTAGCAAGCATGTTTTATGTTTTGACATGATCAGTTTCTTAGTACTTGAAAAGCAAGGCTTTGCTAATGATCGATAACTGATGTTTGGCCTGCAGATGATCGGTTGTATATTAATTGTTGGTTTTGTTTGCTTTTTTGTATGGAAACAAAATTTGGGTTTTTATTTTCTCTTCGTTTTTAATTTATAGGCGGTCTTTCTGTTGGTTGTTTATTTCAATTGAAAATTACACTTGTTAATTAAAGCTATCATTCATCATTTGATTTGTTTATTATAATTTTAGGAATTTATAGTATGAAAGTTTAAGATTGAAATGCAAATGGTAGTTTTTGAATCTATGGTTTTTGAAGTTTGATTAAACCTGCAATTCGTTAGGATAGAAGTGGCTTTTAATTTTAGGTTTTATGATAAATTTAAAGCTAGTATCATTTATTTTAGTTATAATTCACCATTAAATAATGCCATTCAGCATTCAAAAACTGTTGCTTTTCTAAACTATGATTTTATTATCTAGTAATCTCAAGGCTTGACAGTTCTGCTTTTATCATTAATTAGCATAAGATGTCTTCTATGCTTGTTTACATGCAGGAACTGGAGAAAAGCTTAAAGGCAATTGTGAAGAGTTTATTATGGCAGTCACTAAGCAAATAGTGGATCCTATGCTAGCGAAATAAGGACTAGATATTTCTTGCTAGCGAAATAAGTCCAGTTCCCTTTGATTGGAACAGTTTGAAAAAGTATTAAGTCCAGTTGAAATGTCAGAAATTTGAACTTGGATATGAATATTTACTTCAACTAGTGACGTGATATTTAACAGAATACCTTGTATTCATACTTCTGTGAATCAAAATATGAAGAAAAATATTTTTTTATTTTTCATGACCAAATTAGCAGTGTTTGTAAAAAAGCGCCGCGAAATACAACTACTTATAGCGGCGTTTTTTATAAAGCGTCGCTAAAGATCAAGGTTTATAGCGGCGTTTTCTATAAAAGCGCAGCTAAAAGTTGTGGTTTTTAGCGGCGTTTTCTATAAAAGCATCGCTAAAAGTTTTGATCTTTTAAAAGCGCCTCTAAAAGTCTTGATCTTTAGCGGCGCTTTCAATAGGAGTTTTTTGCAACGCTTGTGAAAGCGTCGCTAAAGGCAAAAAAAGCCAAAAAGTCTATTTTCCTATAGTGAATATTGGTAATTTTTTTTACTTTGAACCCTGAACATTAAACATTGGACCCCAAACCTTAAATCTCGAACCTTGGACCTGAACTTAAATCATAAACCCTAATCCTTACCTCAAACCCTAAATATCGAACCCAAACCACGGACCGCAAATAGAAATGGAGAAGGTAGGAAAATAGAGGGAGAAACAGAAGAGAATGGAAAAAAAATGAAAAAAGAAGGAAAGTTTAAAGAATATAAAAGGAAAAATTAAATTGCTCAAAATGAAAAATATGGGGATCGATTGTATAATTTAACTTAAATTTTTTGTTTGAAATGATGATTTAGCGTGTCACGTCAACTTATCGTTACACCATTAATGGCAATTAACGGCTTAGTTACTAAAATGTTACAATACTATAACGTAAGTGACTAAAACGTAACATTTTAAATATAAGTGACTAAAATGTAACCTAAGGTGAACAAAAGTGACTGTGGGTGTAGTTTACCCTTTTTATTTCCATTATCTATAGTTTAAGCTTTAATTTATTGAATTAAAATCACATCCATAATTTGGAGAAAAGATGTTGACAATTTAAGGTCTAATTCTTATACTTTTCTTATTTATTTAGTACACAAATTGTAAATGTATTTGTTACAGGTCTAAATTTTGCACTATAAAATTTGTTATATCCCTTCGTCAAAGGGAAACATATTAACCTAAAAGGCATTGTTGACTCCGTATTGACTTCTTAAGTAGGACTGTAACAGCCCGTTTTCAGTGAAATCAGAACAGTAGTTTCAAGACCACAAATTCGATATTGTAAAATTTATTTTAATATTGTTTGATGGTCCACAGCATGATAGTATTATGGAATAAAAATTTCGTTAAGAAATTTTACCATTTGTATGATCAATTTGTGAAAAAAGACCAAATCGCATAAAGTGCGAAAGTTGTGTTCTATTAGCTAAAGGTGTTAAATAGCTATAGAACTTTAAAGTGGAGGTCCTTATGTGATAATTAGACCACTAATTGAGTTAGTGTATGTGCATGGCATGGTATTTGTGAAAATTTTAAAGTTAAGTAAGGGTAAAAAGTTAATTACGTAAATAAAGGCTAAATTAATAAAAGAAATGATATCATCTTCCTCATTTCATCCATGCTAGCTGATTTTCACCATTAGAGAAGAGAAAAATTTTCTCCAACTAATTCTTTTGCATATCAAGAAAAGCAACATTCGGAACTAAATCGAGGAAAAGATAAAGTCATGGATTAAACGATCAATTTCAGTTATTCGAGTTCGAGGTAAATTCATGTAATTATATTGTGTATTTATATACTTTAATTGAAATATATATGTATTTGGATTGAGTAATTACGATGTATAATTATCGAATGCATAACCGATATAGTACGAAGAATATTGAGCCTCGTTTGAACCTTAGAAATTCGTAGGATACAAATGACATGTTATTAGGGTTACCATTTTGGTTGAGATCCGACATGTGTTGCGGACTCACCACAGCTCGTATGAGCTTACCGATTTACAGCTCATAAGAGCCTACCGATACTCAGCTCGTATGAGCTTACCGATACTCAGCTCGGAGGAGCTTATAGTATTTTAGCTCGAAGGAGCTTACCGATTAAGGCTTGTAAGAGCATACATGTACAGGAATTGACAGACTTACATTTCGGTACACCTCGTGTGTACCACCCACGTATCTAACGATATTCTAAGTGGTTCAACAGGCATAGCGTTATTATGGTATTATACAAGTTGATACGAACTAGTATAGGTATTACATGGAGATTGTATATTTATAGTATACAAATATACGGTATAGATGTAACATGTACATGGAATTCTAATAATTGTTGAATTCATATATGATTCCCGGTATTTACATGTATACATGGCTAACTTGATGAATGGTTATGTGATAGGCTTTGGCCAAATTGAATTAAGTATTGCTTTGAGTTACTTACCTAAATTTAAGGTTATATGGTAAGTCTAAGTCTATGTTTTCACGAACTTACTAGCTTAAATGCTTACTCCATTTTAATTTTCGTGTTTTATAATGGTTAGAAAGCTCGCTTGATTCGAAAGTCGTCGGAGATCGCGTCACACAATCAAACCCTCATTTTGGTACTTTAGATTTTATATTTTGGGGTTAAATGGCATGTATAGGTGTTTTGGCTAACGTAGCCTATAGGTTTTATTGTGTTTTGGCCATTTGATTTGGCATGAATATGGTTGGTGTTTGGTTATGTAAATGTGTATATATGACCTTATGGTATGTGTTATATCGTTGCTATATGAATGCCTTGGTATGAGTTGGTATTGTGGGTACCAAATTGATGAAGTTGAAATGTGGTATGCATGTTGAATTTAGGCACAAGGTCTCATATGTGAGGTTAACCATTTAGATCCATTTTTGGATATATTTTTGGTATGTTTTAAAGTGAGCAATTGAATGTATATACGGATATCATGTTGTATGTGTGGTTAGTGCATGATATAAACTTGATATTTGATGGTTTTAAGTGCCTATTTATGCCATGGTTGTATGTGCATTGTTTGAGCTTAGGTTGGCGCCACTTTGGGTGAGAAAAATTGCTTAGAAAATAGCCTATTTTTGTCCACACAGGAGACACGGGCGTGTGTCTCAACCGTATGTGACACACGGCCAGGTGACACGGACGTGTGTCCCCTGATACTTCTTTAGAAACCAAGTCAGTAGCTTCACACGGCCTGGCACACGGCGTGTGAGGCCATTTCGAAGGGTACACGGCACGGCACACGGGCGTGTGGTCTGGCCATGTGACCCAAGTCAGTGAGTTACACGGGATTGGACACGGGCTGGGACACGGCCATGTGATCCCATTTTGAATGCCCACACGGCCTGAGGCACAAGCGTGTGTCCCTTACACTTTGAAAATTTTTCATGATTTTCTAAAAATTCCTTAAGTAGTCGGTTTAGTCTCGAACCACTTTTAATGTCTATTTTGGTCCTCGAGGGCTTGTATTAAGGACCTTTTGAATGATTATGAATGGTTTTTGTTTTAAATAATAATTTTTATGAAATGCTTAATTTTATAAGTTATAAGTCTGGTAATGCTCCGTAACCTTGTTCCGACGTCGAATATGGGTTAGGGGTGTTACAATGACCATCCATCCCACCTCAAATGGAACCAACCACTCGGGCTCAAGGGTGAATGTTATCGTAATGTGAACACAAACCTAAGGCAATAAGAAGTTTATTTAGGCTTAATTACCTCGTACTGATAAAGTCCCATGATATGTGCCAATAATTATCCATTACCCATTTAACCAGATTGAATGTATATCTTGACACATCATACCCACAGACAAGAGGACCTCTCTTATAAATACCTTGAGAACGATGAACAAAGGATCGACCTTTTGGCATCCTAAAGTTACTCTGAACACTTGTTTTCCCAATTAATCTGTCCTCTTGTCCTTGTCCTAACTCTCAACTGCTATAGGTGAACCTTAATGCTATTATTTGTGAATAGATAGTTTCAATCAATATTCTTTATGAAGTTTGGCACATGTAAAAATGAAGTTGCATAAGAATTTGTGATTTCAAATATTAAATCTATATTATTCATTTTACTTTTACATGAGATTTTTATATTACACATGTCTAGCAAAGATAAATAAATTAATGAAAATATGTTAAATATATATATATACAACATAACAATTTCATTAGTTCTTTTGTTGTATTTCAACATCTGTCTGTGAGTAAAAATATTTGAGACAAGATATTCTTTAAATTACTCTTTTAAATTATTCTTTAAGTAAAATTTAGATTATGATATATATGCTAAATTATTTGCTTTGCTAAATGTTAATAATATTCTAACACATTAAATATGCATTATATTTTAAAAATAATAAAGTAGGTTGTATATTATTTTTGTAATATTATATATTATTTTATTAATTCATATTTTATTAATTGTTATATTAAGAATATTATTAAATTATATATTATTATTGTTAAACTATATTTAATAATAAATTTATTAAAATAGGATTAAATTATGTATTATTGTTTTTATTAAATCATATTTAAAAATCCTATTAAAATTTAATAACAATAATCATCTTTTTAACAAAATTTCTATTAAGGGTACTCTAGTCATTTCAGCTTCTTTTCTTATGTTATTACAACTCTATTCCATTCAACCAAACACAAAAATACTATTACAGTTCTATTTCATTTCATTTAACCAAACAATTGAATTGCTATTACAATTTTATTCCATTATAGCTCTATTTCATTACACTGAATCAAAAGTGGCCTAAATTTGATAAGACCCGCCGAATAGTTACCCAAATATATCTTATATAATTACAAACAACTTCATTCAAATTCAATTTTTAGATGATTTTCTGATCCCCGCCTTCAATGGCATCTAATATCTTGAAAAAGCTTCTAATTTTATCGGGTTTTTATTAAATTAGGATAAAAAATATATATTCGAAAATAGGACGTATGGTATTATTTACCAAAATGGGTGAAAATGGTGTCCCATAAGCGGCACCATCTAGGCTACTATGCAATGATCGACAAATTTGAAGAATGGTGTGCCATAAGTGGCACCGGGGTGAACAATACCGCATAAGCGGCACCAAAACTTGAACAATACCACAGCATAGGCGGCACCAAGCACGGAAAATGTAATGGCAGAGGCGGCACTGCATTTCCATGACTTAAATGGCACCTCCCCCTTCCCCTCACCGGAAGAAAGAAGCATTAGAGGAAGAAGTGGTGGTCTGGAAGAAAAAGAAAGAGAGGAAGGAAGAAAATCAAGAAGAAAAATAGGGAAAATTAGGTATAAATTTTTTAAATAATATTTGTGTATTAAATTTTTTATTATATATTAACTTTTATTTTATTACTTAGTAGTTTAGTATTGTTAGTAATTTAGTTATATTATTATTAGTAGGTAATTAGAATATAAACCTAAAAAATATTTAGAATATTAGTGTATTTAATTTTTTATTATATATTAACTTTTATTTTATTACTTTAATTAGAGGTTTTATCTCTTTATTTTAGTTAGTATATTGTTATTATTGTTGTTAGTGTAATATTATTATTTTGTTAGTATATTGTTATAACTATTGTTAGTATAAAAACATTAAAATAATATATAAAACATTATGCCATTTTATTGTTATTATTATTGTTATTATTATAATATTGTTATTATTATTGTTAGTGTAATATTGTTATGTTGTTAGTAAAAATGGTAAATGTTATTTTATTTAGTATTATATTATTATTAGTAGGTAATTAGAATATAAACCCTAAAAAATATTTATGTTAGTTAGTTAGTATTTTAGTATAATATAAAACCTTAATTAGAGTTTTTAACTCTTTATTTTAGTTAGTATATTATTATTATTGTTAGTGTAATATTATTATTTTGTTAGTATATTGTTATAATTATTGTTAGTATAAAAACATTAAAATAATATATAAAACATTATGTTATTTTATTGTTATTATTATTGTTATTATTATAATATTGTTATTATTATTGTTGTTAGTGTAATATTGTTATGTTGTTAGTAAAAATGGTAAATGTTATTTTATTTAGTATTATATTATTATTGTTAGTAAAGAAATATTATAAGTATTGTTAGTATAAAAGAATATTAAAATAATACATGAAACATTATGATTTAAAATAAATAATATATAATAATAAAATATAAAAATAATATGTATTTTGAAAGTAATGTAATTTGAGAAAAAGGAAAATACAAGTAAATGGTCAGAATAGGTGATTTTACTAAATCTAATAGTACTTTATTGAAAATTATAGGATTTGAACACTTAGAAAATACGAACGAACATAGTGCCAAAATAGTGCCAAATTTTTTAGTTTTGTTTTAAAGTTATTTTGTTTGTTTATTTTGATTTGTTAGTAATTTATGTGTTTATATTAATTAATTTTTATTGTGAATGTTACGTTTTAAATTTTGTTTGAGAAATTTTGTTTATTTTTGAACAGATTGACCATTGAAGATGGATGATCAGTTTTTCGTATGCGTTTATTTCGATGGAATCATCTTGACAACAACCGTTGGATGCATATTTGAATGTCGACAACAAATAGCAATGAGATTTAATAAAATGTATCGTTGGATGATATGAAGCGAAGGATAAACGCAAAAATCGTTAGACGTTGTGGGAAAGCGATATCGAGAATTTTCTACAAGTTTCCAATTTGGCAGATCCGATCAAATTCACGAAATGGAACTTGTAGACGACGAAGACCTCGAGACAATGATCGCGCTGTACTGTGGGAATGGGAGTAACAGAAATGCACCGATTCACTTATTTGCTGAGTTAGCCGGTATTGAGGCAAATGAAGACAGCAATGCATATGGTGAAGAACATGGAGCTCAAGAACCGTGCATGGTGCCTCCAATATCGTATGTTAATGACGAATCGAATATACGTCGGATCGATATCGATCTTAATATTACACCTGATATTGATGTGGTTGGTGATGATGGACATGACAGTAGTGATCATTGTGAAGAAGAGGTCGATATTGACAGTGATCCCGACATGGATGATATACCTGATGATATTGACGATGAAGACGTGAATGACGATGGGAACATTAGTGCGTCTTCTGTCGGGAATCATATACGATGTATTACGATACACAATAATCCTGGGCCGCACATGTCACTCATAGACCCAGACGCAGCGCGTGTAATCGAGTTTCCAGAGTACCCTGAAATATATCCTACTCACTGGCTCACCGTAAATTCCAATCATGAGAAGTTATTCCTAGGCCAGAGATTTAGAAGTAAAGAAGAGTGCGTATCTGCTATTAAATGGTATAGCATGGATATATCAGTGGATTACAAAGTCGCAGAGTCTAAATCGACAATATATATTGCGAGTGTTGGAAGGCGGTGGAAGGATGCAATTGGCGGATCGAAATGCATTCATTCAAAAATCGCAGATGTGGGAGATTAGAAAATGGTTGGGCCTCATACATGCGAGATCGACACGTATGATGAAGATCATCGAAAACTTGATTCCAAAACTATATGTACGTGTATCATGCCAATGGTGAAGGACATGCCGACTATTAAAGTTTGATCGATTGTGAAATACAAACACGATTCGATGATCGAGTATCATATCGAAAGGCGTGGATAGCTAAGCAGATGGCAATGGAACAATTGTATGGGGATTACGATTCATCGTATAATGAGCTACTGAGGATGGATAGCGCTATGCGGAGTACATACCGAAGCGTGATTGAGTTACTGACACGACCTTCTTACGCCCAAATGACCAATTACAATGGGAAAAGAATTTTCATCGGATGTTCGGACGTTGATCCATGTGTCGGGCATTTCCACACCGCAGTTTAATCGTGCATGTGGATGGGACATGGTTATCTGAAAAATATACAGATCTTACTTATTGCGGTTGCTCAAGACGGCAATGGGAATGTACTCCCAATAGCGTTTGCAATAGTAGATAAGGAGAATATGGAATCTTGGGAATTCTTCCTCACCAACTGCGGAGGTATGTTATCGAAGCGATAATATTTGCATCATCTCCGATAGAGGAAAGGATTAATTACCGCAATTAGCGTTCCGGTGTGCCATGGATATCCGTTTATCGTATCCGTCACATTGCTGCTAACTTTCTTCGAGAGTATAAGAATGCAAACCGGAAGAGAAGTGGTGAAAATGGGTAAAGGATAACCTTATATTTTTAATATGTATAGTTTAATGTTTTATGTTATCCGATATCAGTAACTAATATTTTTAAAATATATACAGTTGTCTGAGTTAGAGCCACATATTTTTCGCGAATGATGACTCAACTCGAGAGTGACATGGAAAGTCAATGAATAAATCTTTTCGGAGTGGTTGGGTACAATGGAGCCGTGGCAATGGGCTCAAAGTTTTGTGAGGGCTTTCGTTATGGTCGATGACCACAAACTTGGTGGAGGGTCAACGCGTGTTGTTGAAAACACGGCATCTTCCAATTTCATCTGTCTTCTCGGTAACATTCTACAGGTTGGCAACCTTGATGCCAAGAATGGGTGAACAACAAGTCAACCAGATGGATGCGGGACACGTGTTTGTGGAAGATGTGAGGGATGCATTGATTGCAAATCGTCGGATTGCGAGGTCGATGACTGTAGAAATATATTCACGACGAATGGAAACTTTTCGAGTTACCGAGTCTATCGATCGTCGACCCGGTTTGCCACCTAGGTCTTATGGAGTCGATCTTGGAGCGCATGCATGTGAATGCAAGAGGTTCCAAACACTTCATTATCCGTGTGCACATGTTGTGGCAGCATGTGCTAAAGCGAACCTTAGTGTTGAACATTTTGTGAATGATGTGTACACGCTAGAGCGCATTTTGTGTGTCGGGAAAATGAGTTCCCCGTCTCCGCCGAATTGTCTACATGGGAGGTGTCCTGACGACTTTCGAGCTTGTCCCGGATAGAGCGCCACGCAAATCCGAGAGGTCGTCCGCAATCATCCGAATCCGTAATGAAATGGACATTATGGAGAAATCCGATGATGCTACTGTGGAATATGTAGGTTAGGTGGTCATAATCAAGTAAATGCCCGCATTGAAACTATCATGTTGGACAATCGTCACGCGATTGGGAGTTGAGCTTATTAATATTAACATGTGCTATCTATCAATATATGATGCTGCTTATATATATAATTGTAATAAATTTGATTGATATATATAATCATATACGATAATAATTATGAAACTTCCCGCTAAATTATTTGCGAATGAATTGTTTGAATCTTACTAAGTCGTGGAAGCTTATTTCGTTTGTGGTTGATGGTATTTATTTGTAGATTCATTTGGAGAGTATAGAAATGTGATTAAATTGCAACTAGATCCCATGTATAAAGCAAACAAATCAATTTAGTTGTTGGTGTACGTTGAGCTATTGGTGTCATGTCTTAAAATATTGTTATGAAATTGTAAAGCTCCAAATCATCAAAACTCATAACAATATTAAGTAATCATAGCTACAAATAATCAAGTTAATTTTATAAAATAAAGTATAAACATAGTAATATTTACAAATACAAATAATCAAGACCTAATAAACACCTTAAAACCGATGGTTCGATGGTGTAGTCCTCGGTGTGTATTTACTGCGGTGGTCGACGTTCACGTCGTCCACACTGCGATGACCAACATCCTCGTCGGTCTCGGTGGGGGTCCAGATGGCGTGTGCTAAACATGGCGAAAAATCATGTCGTCGAAGGGTATAGATGAACTCGAGCGGATGGAGTGTCCGATGCGGTGGATACGACCGGGATCTGAATCGAGAATGCCGATCTTGCGGTGTGTACGATCCGAATATATTAACCCGGGCGGTGTTAATTACCCAAATGGGTGAAAAATGGTGTCCCATAGGCGGCACCACCGCCCACCCCTAAAGCAAGGTTCAAACAAGGTTCCCTGCAGTGACGATCGACACCGGCTGAAGAATGGTGTGCCATGGGTGGCACCAGGGTAAACAATACCCTGGCATAGGCGGCACCATACCTGCTGGGGACCTTAAATGGTCCCTCCTTCCCTCGTCCCCCAAACATTCGACAAAGAGAAACAAGCGTAAAGAAGAACAAGCAGGAGAAAGAAAGAAGGAAGGAAGAAAGAAAGAAAAAAGAAAAGAAGGAAGGAAGGAAGAAAGAAAGAAAGAAGGAAGGAAGAAGAAACAAAGAAGGAAGAAGGAAAAGAAATTAGGAGAAAATTAGGTATAATTTTTTAAAATAATGTTTATGTTGTTGATTTTTTATTTTATTAAATTATTTTATTATATAATAATTTTTATTTTATGACATATTTGTTGTTAGTAGTTTATAATGTAAGTAGTTTAAGTAGTTTATAATAATTTTATTAAATTTATTAAATGTTAATTTATATTTTATGACTTGGTTTATAACTAACATTAGTTGTTTAAGTAGTAGTTAGTTAGTAACTAAGTTAAATACTATTATGATTAATAGGTAGTTAGAATAGAAACCCTAAAAAATATTTAATTATGTTAGGTAGTTAATAATTTATTATGTTAGTGTGTATTAATATGTTAGTTTTAACTCTAACATGATTTTAGTTAGTATATTATTATTAGTTAAACTTTAATAATTAATTTAGTTAGTATATATATAAAATAATTATTATTATTGTTAGTGTAATATTATCGTTAGTAAAAAAGGTAAATGTTATTTTATTTAGTATTATATTACTATTGTTAGTAATATATTATAGTTATTGTTAGTATAAAGAACATTAAAATAATATATAAAATATTATGTATAAAAATAAATAATATAAAATAATAAAATATGAAAATAGTATATTTTTTAAAGTAATAGTATTTGAGAAAAGAAAAATACGAATAAATAGTTAAAATAAGTGGGTTTTATTAAATTGATATATAAAAAGTAATAAAACAATACATTTGAAATATTACGTAGTAAAAGAAATAATATAAAATAATAAAAAATGAAAATAGTAAAATAAAATATTTGATTTATTATGCACTAAAATGTATACATAGATAATATATTTGAATGATTATGTACGAAAATAATATAAAATAATAAAAAGCGAAAATAGTAAAATAAAATATTTGATTTATTATGCACTAAAATGTGTACATAGATAATATATTTGAATGATTATGTACGAAAATAATATAAAATAATAAAGAACGAAAATAGTAAAATAAAATATTTGATTTATTATGCACTAAAATGTATCATAGATAATATATTTGAATGATTATGTACGAAAATAATATAAAATAATAAAAACGAAAATAGTAAAATAAAATATTTGATTTATTATGCACTAAAATGTGTCATAGATAATATATTTGAATGATTATGTACGAAAATAATATAAAATAAAACGGACAAAGGCTAGTAATAGAAAAAGCTATACGTATCGTAATATTATTATTAAGGAATCATAAAAACTATATTATTACTTTAGCTATGTTAATATAATATTATTATGAAGAAACCGTAAATATTATTATTAGTTATTATCATTGTTTATAAAAAACTCTAATTAATATTTAACTTAATATTATGATGTTTGTATAAATAATAAAATATTATATTTATTATGCATCGTTGACATGATGTTCTTATTATATGATTAGTATTGGCATGTTATTTGTTACTAATTGAATATAGATTTATTATTTTTATGTAGGTAAAATTTGATTTGAGGCGGAAATGGCTTCATTGATTAGTAAAGTTCCTCACATATGCGTACCGCTAATAATATGGTAATGTATTGTTATTTATTAATTACAGGTTATATTAACAAAATAGCTACATAATAAATTATGTTATTCTACATAAGTAGTAATCTTTTTATGATTTAACACTGTCAGGACTCGTCTGCAGTGTATTACGGGTAGGGTGAATGGCCAAAAAATCCCGGATGAACATCGATGCCATATATAGAGCAAGCCGGATTCGGGTCAGCAGCACTGATCCGGACGTTTGACTTGCGGTATGATTTAATATCCGCACTAGTCGAGCGTTGGCGCCCGGAGACCCACACTTTTCATTTTCCGTGTGGAGAGTGCACAGTCACTCTAGAGGATGTTACTGCTGCGACTTGGGCTCCCAATTGACGGGAGTCCCGTTACGGGCGTCAGTGCGGTAGCTGACCCGTTTACCCTCTGTCAGAGCCTACTAGGGCACTCGTACGGTAATGATGGAAAATATTTTACAGAATTAAAATTTACATGGCTGAGAACGAGGTACGAACATATATCAGCTGATGCCACTGAAGGCGACTTGATGTGCGCTAGTCGAGCGTACATTATGCACATCATAGGGGGTATACTGATGCCCAGTACAAACAATAATAAGGTTCATATTTAGTACCTACCCCTATTGGCTGATTTAAGCAATGCTCGCCCGTATAGTTGGGGCTCCGCAGTTCTTACGTGGTTGTACCGTGAGCTTTTCCGGATGACAGACCCAACGACTGGAGACATAGGCAGATGCCTTACACTATTGCGATCTGGGCTCAGATCGGATGCCATTCTTGGCATCAGTTAGCCACCAACCATACGTATATCCGTTAGTGAACAGGTGATAAAATATAACTTGTTTTTAATTGAAATTTCTTTATATCGATACTATTCGACTTAATTTTTTTGTAGGTGGAGTAATTATCCGGGTATCGGGAGGTCGTACCTTTGTCCGATATACCGCTTATGATTGAACAACATGCCGGGAAGGGTAGCGATTCCAATATTAGTTACGTAGTAGTTTGTATATCTTACGCATTAATCGTGTTTAATTTTAACAATGTTATTAATCGTGCGCTTTATATGGATGCCATACAGTAGACCTAAAATTGCAATTGTTATACCCCATCCTCCTATATCCATCAGTATATGTGGTGCACAAACGCACCAATTATGCATTTCCATGTAGTAGAGTGGTATCACGGGGAAAAGTCTTGCGGCAATTTGGTTAAGGCGTCAATACAACCCGGAAGCTGCCGTGCTGTGGGAGCGGTTCATTGCAAAAATAAGAGAGGAGACCGGACTTGGATTGGGGGTTAGGCATGGTCAATTTATTGCGGTGTGGAATGATCGCATGTCCGAATGCCTCGGATGGATATGGCTTCTAGTCTTCAACCTCCATTAGAGTACATACAATGGTACTCTATTATGGGGAAGCCATATATTCTCGGAGGGCAGTTGACTGTAATCCCCCCACATGTGCGCGGCATAGGGCATCTGAGCGATGGTAGATATGGAGGCCGAGGCGTGCAGGTCCCGATCCCGGCCGGAGCCGAGCCGAGCTGAGCGAGCCAAGCCGGAGGTCGGCCGGAGGCCGAGCCGAGCCGAGCAATTACAATCACATTCGGATGCACATTCAGTATCATCCATATGTGCGTAATCGACAACTTTCGGGCTCGTCGGAGGTGGATACCGAAGACGGGTTGATATATTCGGATCGTACACCGCAAGATCGGCACTCTCGGTTCGTATCCTTGGTCGTATCCACTGCACCAGGACACTCCATCTCGCTCGAGTTCATCTATGCCCTTCGAGCGACATGATTTTTCGGCCATGTTTAGCACACCGCCATCTGGACCCCAATGAGACTCAGCGAGGATGTTGGTCATCGCAGTGTGGACGACGTGAACGTCGACCACCGCAGTAAATACACACCGAGGACTACACCATCGAACCATCGGTTTTAAGGTGTTTATTAGGTCTTGATTATTTGTATTTGTAAATATTACTATGTTTATACTTTATTTTTATAAAATTAACTTGATTATTTGTAGCTATGATTACTTAATATTGTTATGAGTTTTGATGATTTGGAGCTTTACAATTTCATAACAATATTTTAAGACATGACACCAATAGCTCACTGTACACCAACAACTAAATTGATTTGTTTACTTTACACATGGGATCTAGTTGCAATTTAATCACATTTCTATACTCTCCAAATGAATCTACAAATAAATACCATCAACCACAAATGAAATAAGCTTCCATGACTTAGTAAGATTCAAACAATTCATTCGCAAATAATTTAGCGAGGAAGTTTCATAATTATTATCGTATACGATTATATATATCAATCAAATTTATTACAATTATATATATAGCGACATCATATATTGATAGATAGCACATGTTAATATTAATAAGCTCAATTCTCGACCGCTCGTGACGATTGTCCAACATGATAGTTTCGCTGCGAGCATTTATTTCGATTATGACCACCTAACCTACATATTCCACAAACTTTACGTCGGATTTCTCCATAATGTCCATTTCATTACGGATTCTGGATGATTGCGGACGACCTCTCGGATTTCTGCGTAGCGCTCTATCTGGGACAAGCTCGAAAGTCGTCCGGGGCACCTCCCATGTAGGCAATTGCCGGCAGACAGGAACTCATTTTCCCAGACACGCAAAGTACGCTCTAGCGTGTACACATCATTCACAAAATGTTCAACACTAAGGTTCGCTTTAGCACATGCTGCCACAACATGTGCACACGGATAATGAAGTGTTTGGAACCTCTTGCATTCACCTTTATGCATTCAAGATCGACTCCATAAGACCTAGGTGGCAAACCGGTCGACGACCGATAGACTCAGTAACTCAAAAAGTTTCCATTCGTCGTGAATATATTTCTCTGATCATCGACCTCGTAATCGACGATTTGCAATCAATGCATCCTCACATCTTCCACAAACACGTGTCCGCATCCATCTGGTTGACTTATTGTTCACCCATTCTTGGCATCAAGGTTGCCAACTCAGTAGAATGTTGCCGAGAAGGCAGATGAAATCGAAGATGCCGTGTTTTCAACAATACGTTGACCCCTCTACCAAGTTTGTGGTCATCGACCATAACGAAAGCCCTCATCAAAACTTTGAGCCCATTGCCACGGCTCCATTGTACCCAACCACTCCCGAAAAGATTTGTTCGCTTGACTTTCCATGTCACTCTCGAGTTGAGTCATCATTCGTGAAAAATATGTGGTTCTAACTCGTCATTGTACATGTTTTAAAAAATATTAATTACTGATATCGGATAACATAAAACATTAAACTATACATATTAAAAATATAAGGTTATCCTTTACCCATTTTCACCACTTCTCTCTTCCAGTTTGCATTCTTATACTCGTAGAAAGTTAGCGCAATGTGACGGACACGAGAAGCGGATCTCCATGGCACTGCCGGGCGCCTAATTGCGGCAATTAATCCTTTCCTCTATCGGAGATGATACAAATATTATCGTTTCGATAACATACCTCCGCTGGGTTGGTGAGGAAGAATTCCCAAGATTCCATATTCTCCTTATCTACTATTGCAAACGCTATTGGGAGTACATTCCTATTGCCGTCTTGAGCAACCGCAATAAGTAAGATCTGTATATTTTTCAGATAACCATGTCCCATCCACTGCGGTCGACTTGCGGTGTGGAAATGCCCGTACACATGGATCAACGTCCGAACATCCGATGAAAAATTCTTTTCCCTTGTAATTGGTCATTTGGGCGTAAGAAGGTCGTGTCGTAACTCAATCACGCTTCGGTATGTACTCCGCATAGCAGACTATCCATCTCGTAGCTCATTATCGATGAATCGTAATCCCCATACAATTGTTCCATTGCCATCTGTTTAGCTATCCATGCCTTTCGATATGATACTCGATACTGGAATCGTGCTTGTATTTGACAATCGCATCAAACTTTAATAGTCGGCATGTCCTTCACCATTGGCATGATACACGTACATATAGTTTTGGAATCAAGTTTTCGATGATCTTCTGTCATACGTGTCGATCTGCATGTATGAGGCCCAACCATTTTTCTAATCTCCCACATCTGCGATTTTTGAATGAATGCAGCTCGTATCCGCCAATTGCATCCTTCCACTGCCTTCCAACACTCTGCAATATATACTGTCGATTTAGACTCTGCGACTTTGTAATCCACTGATATATCCATGCTATACCGTTTAATAGCAGATACGCACTCTTCTTTACTTCTAAATCTCTGGCCTAGGAATAACTCCTCATGATTGGAATTTACGGTGAGCGTTGAGTAGGATATATTCGGTACTACTGAAACTCGATTACACGCCGCGCGTCTGGTCTATGAGTGACATGTGCGCCCAGATTATTGTGTATCGTAATACATCGCATATGATTCCCGACAGAAGACGCACTAATGTTCCCATCGTCATTCACGTCTTCATCGTCAATATCATCAGGTATATCATCCATGTCGGGATCACTGTCAATATCGACCTCTTCTTCACAATGATCACTACTGTCATGTCCATCATCACCAACCACATCAATATCGGGTGTAATATTAAGATCGATATCGATCCGACGTATATTCGATTCGTCATCAACATACGATATTGGAGGCACCATGCTGCAGTTCTTGAGCTCCATGTTCTTCACCATATGCATTCTTGTCTTCATTTGCCTCAATACCGGCTAACTTTCGGCAAATAAGTGAATCGGTGCATTTCTATTACTCCCATTCCCAAGATCTGTGCGATCATTGTCTCCGGTCTTCGTCGTCTACAAGTTCCATTTCGTGAATTTGATCGGATCTGCCAAATTGGAAACTTGTAGAAAATTCTCGATATCGTTTTCCCATAACGTCTAACGATCTTTGCGTTTATCCTTCGCTTCATATCATCCAACGATACATTTTATTAAATCTCATTGCTATTTGTTGCCGACATTCAAATATGCATCCAACGGTTGTTGTCAAGATGATTCCATCGAAATAAACGATATCTGAAAACCGATCATCCATCTTCAATGGTCAATCATTAAAAATAAACAAAATTTCTCAAACAAAATTTAAAACGTAACATTCACAATAAAAATTAATTAATATAAACACATAAATTACTAACAAATCAAAATAAACAAACAAAATAACTTTAAAACAAAACTAAAAATTTGGCACTATTTTGGCACTATGTTCGTTCAGTATTTTCTAAGTGTTCAAATCCTATAATTTTCAATAAAGTACTATTAGATTTAGTAAAATCACCTATTCGACCATTTACTTGTATTTTCTTTTCTCAAATTACATTACTTTCAAAATACATATTATTTTTATATTTTATTATTATATATTATTTATTTTAAATCATAATGTTTCATGTATTATTTTAATATTCTTTTATACTAACAATACTTATAATATTTCTTTACTAACAATAATAATATAATACTAAATAAAATAACATTTACCATTTTTACTAACAACATAACAATATTACACTAACAACAATAATAATAACAATATTATAATAATAACAATAATAATAACAATAAAATAACATAATGTTTTATATATTATTTTAATGTTTTTATACTAACAATAATTATAACAATATACTAACAAAATAATAATATTACACTAACAATAATAACAATAATATACTAACTAAAATAAAGAGTTAAAAACTCTAATTAAGGTTTTATATTATACTAACATACTAACTAACTAACATAAATATTTTTTACGGTTTATATTCTAATTACCTACTAATAATAATAAAAAATAATTAAAATAACATTTACCATTTTTACTAACAACATAACAATATTACACTAACAATAATAATGACAATATTATAATAATAACAATAATAATAACAATAAAATAGCATAATGTTTTATATATTATTTTAATGTTTTCTATACTAACAATAGTTATAACAATATACTAACAAAATAATAATATTACACTAACAATAATAATAACAATATACTAACTAAAATAAAGAGATAAAAACTCTAATTAAAACCTTATATTATACTAAAATACTAACTAACTAACATAAATATTTTTAGGGTTTATATTCTAATTACCTACTAATAATAATATAATACTAAATAAAATAACATTTACCATTTTTACTAACAACATAACAATATTACACTAACAATAATAATAACAATATTATAATAATAACAATAATAATAACAATAAAATGGCATAATGTTTTATATATTATTTTAATGTTTTTATACTAACAATAGTTATAACAATATACTAACAAAATAATAATATTACACTAACAACAATAATAACAATATACTAACTAAAATAAAGAGATAAAACCTCTAATTAAAGTAATAAAATAAAAGTTAATATATAATAAAAAATTAAATACACTAATATTCTAAATATTTTTAGGGTTTATATTCTAATTACCTACTAACAATAATATAACTAAATTACTAACAATACTAAACTACTAAGTAATAAAATAAAAGTTAATATATAATAAAAAAATTTAATACACAAATATTATTTAAAAAATTTATACCTAATTTTCCCTATTTTTCTTCTTGATTTTCTTCCTTCCTCTCTTTCTTTTTTCTTTGGCACCACCAGCTTCTTCCTTCTCTAATGCTTCTTTCTTCTGGTGAGGGGGAAGGGGAGGAGGTGCCATTTTAAGCTGTGGGAAATGCAGGTGCCGCCTCGCCATTACATTTTCCAGCTTGGTGCCGCCTATGCTGTGGTATTGTTCAAGTTTTGGTGCCGCCTATGCTGTGGTATTGTTCACCCGGTGCCTTTATGGCACACCATTCTTCACCGGTGTCGATCTTCTGTTCAGAAGCGCAGTGGTGCCGCCTATGGGACACCATTTTTCACCTATTTTGATAAATAATACCGGCCACGTCCTATTTTCGATTATATATTTTTTTTTATCCTAATTTAATAAAAAACCCAATTTTATCAGTCGCTGGGTTGGTTAATGAAATGATAGTAAAATCTCGTTTTTATTTTGGTGCAAAAAACCAAGCCAAAGCCAGCAGTCAATCAACTATTCCTTGCTAAGCAACCCATAGGCCCTGTCCGGTTCCACCGACTGAAGAACATCACCTGACGGTACTTCGAATAGCTCGGCTGTCCATGTATCAGGAGCAACTCTTCTGGTCATTGCATCAGCCGTCTGGTTGGCCGTACGAGACATACTTAACCGTGACCAACCAGTCTCGTAAACACAACCGACGGAGATGAGAAATCAACGCATCTTCCATGCCATCTGACTGCCTTCGCTGCAGCAGTAAAACATATGTATTTCTTTATAGGAACAATATATTTGAAAATTTTGAAAGTTGGGAGTACTTTTTCAAAAGTATTATTTTATATAATTTTTAGATAACTAAAGATATATATATATATATATATATATTTGTTGTTAATAACGTTTGAATAAGTGATGAAAAAGAACATGTGAAGTTTACCGGTCAAGAACAAAGTAATAAAGTCATCTCTATCTTCTTGGATGGGAAAGGAAATCTTCCCCCACCTTCACCATGCAATTAATTTTAAATTCCATAAGATAATATAAATATAAAAAAAAAACGATATAAAAATATAATTATGTCCAAAATAAATTATAAATATATAATAATTTGATAAAGAAAAAAGCAAGTGCAGAAGCAACCACCACCGCACTATGAACTTACTCTACAATTACTGGTTTTCCAACATTACCCTTGGGTGCACTCAAGTCTCGAATCAGACCTTAGAGTTTATGAAAGGAGTGATTCGTAATTTAAGAATGTCTGAACAAGAAAACAAAAAGTCAACTAGGATATCAGGATCTGTTTCCCATCCGGCACTCTTAAGAAAGAAAGTCAACTAGGAATCACTTTGTGAAGGAGAGAGTTCAGCCCCGAACTCATAAAGACAAGCCAGAATGTCAATATCTAGGTTAATATTATATTGTATGGATCCATCTCCATCTAGGAGAATCACAACAAAGGGCATATGCAAGGTAGATTTTAGAATGGTGAGAGACCTGTCATACCCCATTGGCCAATCCATTGTTGTTGGTATTATTTTCTGATAGCATCTTCAAGGTTTTGCCTATAGAAATATGGTACAATATCTTGTTTGGATTGAGCCAAAGCCATTTCAGATTGCTGTTGCTGAATTAGCAGCTTCTGGTCTAGTTCAGATGGCAATACTCTGTGGTACTGGTATAAATAAAACCTTTGGCTTTGCCTCACTCCCTCATGCATGCAAAAGATTTCTCCAGAGAAGGAACCTTTGTTAATCCCAGGAAGAGCCAGAGGAACCTTTGTTAATCCCAGGAAGAGCCAGACTTGTCAAAACATATATAAAACTAAGTAGAAAAAATGCACTCATAAAAGATCCCATAAAGATATTCCTTTCACCAAGCAAAGCTGATAACTGAATTTCACATGCATTTTACGATTAATACAATAGATGCTTAAATTTGGTTAGCTATGGCTGTCCATCCAAAAGAATCACTCAATTTTTTGCAATTTTATAAGAACACTACTGGGATACTGGCATATTCCCTTTACATGATTTATCAAGCAGTAAGTGGTGAATTTTTTTTCCATTAAAAATTTCTTTCAACTTGTAGCAACTTCATTTGCAGAATTTGCAGCATCTACATTGATCAAAGGGCCGGCTCCAACTGGATCTGGAAAAAAAACTTGCCTTCTGTATCTGAAACTAAAGGCAGTGCATTTTTATCATTATTGCATGAAATTCTCCCGTGATTTCTTATTAACTTTCTTCACCTATCAGCACTCATCGACCAAAGGTGTCAGAGCTGTTACATTGTGTCCTAGTACATGTGAGCTAGCTGCTCAGACAACTAGAGAGTGCAAAGTTTTACATTGTTCTCTTAAAAAGCTCATAAGAAGTGTTGGTTTATCAAAGCTGCCTGGCGATTGAGTTCAGCTATCAAGAACTTACGTACAGAACTTGATTTGAGCAGGTTTGGGCTTATCAATATTTCCTTTTTCATTCTCACTTTAGATTGAAATAGACACAATACGAATTTCATGGCAAGGACTTAAAAGCATCAAGATGGTTGGTATAATTACGATGAGTAAAGCATGCCTTAGCAAACATTTTGAAGAAACTCAACCACAAAAACTTTGGATCAATTTTGGAGAAATGACTGAGAATATAAATATAGAACTTTAATCGGCTACATCTTTTGGAGTCCATTATTGTTCTTCACGGGATAAATTAGAGTTTTTAAAGAGATTAAAATTTATTTATTTAGAGATCCAACTTATAAAATTGAATATTATTTAGTTCAGTTTAAAAGTTTTAATTACTTATTATTGCCTTAAAAATTAAACTGTTACCATCGAATTTTATATTATTGTTACAATCCAATATTTAATTCATTTTAAGAGATTAAAATTATTTATTTACTATTTCTTTTAAACTTTTGTGTGCTCATTAAAAGAATTTGATTATAAATTAAATTTTATTGTCGAATTTTATATTTTCTCTTACACTTTATTTTGTAAGTGTCTATATAAAACACGTTTCACCAATTATATTTGTTAGTGTCAATTTTATCTTTTAGCTACAATGTCCGTTGGCTAAACTTTGGATACAACTTGCGTTATTTGAATTGGCACGTGTTTTACCCAAATTTTATGGAGGTTAGTTTTGTGGATCTCATTAATGATTTTAGCCATATGTGATGTTAAAACATGTTGAAATCAGATCAAGCCAAAGCCTTTGAAAGCAATCCTAACTTCTTCTTTTTTTTTTTTTTTTTAAAGAAGATTGGATGGTGTTGAATATTCTGAAAATCTCATCTATTATGAAGATAATTGAATTTTTTTATATGTGGCTATTAACGTGATCAGAATTTTATTCTAATTTATTGTAACTTAATAAGTCATCTCTTATATGTGTATGGCTTATATTAGGTTAGAGTGTGTATATTGTGAAAGCACTTTATTTGTTCGAAATAAAATAATCATTGTGAGTGGAATATTTTAAATAAATTAAAGTGAGTCACTTAGTTTATATCTAAGCTTTTGAAAAGAAAGTCTTTGAGAGAGAATTATTTTATTTAGAGTATGGGGGTGAGGTTGTTATTAGTACTATAGCAAACAGGTTTTTAGCGGCGCTTAGTCAAAAAATGCCGTTATAGATCGAGCATTAGCGGCGCTTTTTGAAAAACGCCGCTATAGGTCTACCATTAGCGGCGCTTTTTAAAAATGCAACAAAAAAATTAAGCACAACGCTGTCGTTTTATTTTGAGCTTTAGTGGCATTCGCGACGCTTTTAAAAAACGCCGCTATAAATCGAGCATTAGTGGCGCTTTTTAAAAAACGTCGCTATAGGTCAACTATTAGAGGCGCTTTTTAAAAATCGCCGCAAAAAAATTAAGCACACCATAAAACAGCTTTAGTGGCATTAGTGGCACTTTTCAAAACGCCACTATATATCGAGCTTTAGCGGCGCTTTATCAAAAATGCCGCAAGAAACATTTTATCTGTCTATTTATTATTTAATTGGTTTATTTATATTAATTAAAATACAATTTATTTTTAATTGAATTTTTAAATTCTTCGAAAAAAAGTAATGACACGTAAAAAATTTGAAAGTAAAACATTGAAAAATATATGTTAAAAATGAAAAATTAAAATACTATTATTTAAAATAATTTTAAAGTTTTTGGGTATATGATGATTGTTTTTAATTTATATATTAAATAATTTCTTATATAATTGTAAAAGAGATAGTATTAATTTTAAAATATTGAATTAATTATCATTATAGTTTAGGGTTTATGATTTAGGATTTTAAAGTTTAGGTGTTACTATTTTAAAGTTTAGGATTATGGTTTATGGTTTATGGTTTATGGTTTAAGGTTTGTGGTTAGGGGTTTAAGTGCTATGGATTTATGTTATATGATTTATGGTTTAGGAGATAAGGGCTAGAGGTTAAGAGTTTAGGGTTTAGATTAATTAGTGCCTTTTAATTTATATATTAAATAATTTCTTATATAATTGTGAAAGAAATAATATTAATTTTAATATATTAAAATTATGATTTTAGTTTAAATTATTTAAGAGATAATAGATAAACTTTATATATTAAATGGTTTTAGATTTAAGGTTTACTTGAGATTTGTTAAATGATGAAATTTTATACAATCAATTAATACTTTTATATTTAAAATATTTAATCTAAACCTTTTGATATATTTAAATATTAGATTTAAAGAAAAACATTGATAAAAAAAGTAACAAAATGATATGGATAGGTAACTATCTATTTTGGATAGGACCAAATTATAACAAATAAAAATGAAATACAAAATTAAAATCATTCCACATCAAACATCTAACAAAATAATTATTTTAGTTAGGAAGAAATATCTCTAATGAAATGGAGATTAGATCGGAAAAAATAATATAAAATAATAATTAACATCTTAATCTTTAATAGAAATTTGATATGTGAGAGATTAATTGCTTACATTGAATAATTCTAACTTAATAATTAATAACAGCCATTTAATTATTTATTTTTATTAAAATATACAATATTTATTTCGAGAGTACTTAATTTTTTATAAAATCTAATTTATAAAAATAGTAATAATAAATGTTTTATAAAATCACTTAAATAATAATTTTTACTAGGCAAAATAAAAAAATTTTAGTAGAACAAAACAACGTAATTTTATTTAAAAGGAAAATTTTTGTGGCGCTTTTATTAAAATGCGTAAAATTAAATTTTTCCCCTGAAACCCCTAATATTTCCCCTAAAATTGGTATCCTCAACACACCCTTTAGGTGTTTCTCTCCGCCACCACCATTTTCATCATCATCGTTCCCCTACTTTTGCTACTTTAAGCTCCTTTTCTTCTCAACCACCCTCATTAACAGCAGTAACTCCTCCTCCTCCTACTTCAGCAGTACTTTTTTTTTTTCCATTTTATTATTATTATCACCTTTGTAATTTGAAATGTTGGATTTTTAGGCATCATCTTTGCTCTCCACACATAATAAGGAAATTTTTGCTCTCCATCTCATCGCCTTCGTCTTCGCCGTCGGCGCCAAACGACGCCGTAGCTTCGCGCTCTCGCTCTCACTCTCACATGTGAAACTGTAATTTTCTGTTGTTTTAACTTGTGTTTTTTTTTTTTTTTAAAATGAAGGTTGAGGTGGTGCCTGATCAAGACGACGAGAGGACCCTCGCCTCTGATCTGGATCGTCGACGGTGTGACGGACTATCGCTTTTGGTCTTCTCCTTCTTAGCTAGGTTGTTGTTTAAGCGTTACTAGATGTCTCGCTTTGGCAAAGGCCTTGTCTCCGCCACTTCATCCACCACTTGCGCCATCTTTTTCTTCGTTTTCTCCTGTCAAATTTACCTAATTCAAATCTGATTACCTTTTTTTTTCCCTTTTTCTACCACTTCGATTTAACATATTTTTACTTGCTTTGCCTGAGTTCATTATGGAAGATCTATCTAGTATTCTTGTTAGTAATTTAGAGGAACAAATTTTCCAGGCTAGAAACTGATTATCTAGATGATAGGCTTTCTGAAATGGAAATGGTTGGTTTTGTATAGAGGTGTTCATGGGCCGGGTGGCCTGGCCCGGCTCGAAGGCCCGACCAAAATTTAGGAGGGTTTGGGTAAAAATATAAGCCCGAAGAATGGGTTTGGATAAAAAAATAAGGCCCATTTAAAATGGGCGGGCCTTGGGTAAGATATTTTGGCTAGGGTTCGGCCTGGCCCGGCCCGCATTCATTAAATGACAAAAAAAATTTGCTATTTTTTTTAATTTTTTGAATGTTATTTTCTTGTTGGTTTCTCCCTATTTTGCTATCACATTATTATTATGTTGCTACTATTTTTTTGTTATTGATTGAATATTGTATAAAACTTATTTTATTGTTAATTTTGTTATTATTTTAAAGGCATTTGTTAATTTTATGATTATTTTAGAGGTATTTACTTAAGTTACGTCTATCTTAATGTTATTTAAGTCTACATATTTTTTAAAGTTTATTTTTAATTTGTTGAGAAATATTTATTTTGATTTTTTTAGTATTTTTGATGTATTATATATATTTAAAAATTATATAAAATACTATAAAAATTTAATGCGGTTGGGCGGATCTGGTTTTAAGATTTTATATGGGTCGGGTTTGGAAAAAATTTAGGCTCGTTTTTTGGGTCCAACCCGACTCGAGCCCAATGAATAGGCCTAAATTTTTAGTTGAGCCCGACCCATGAATACCTCTAGTTTTATCTCGATGCGCTGCAATTTCCGCACTGATATAATCAATTATTCACGTGTATGGAGCCCACAAGGTTGACTTAGAGGCTAACTGGTTGAACAAAGATGCTAGCTGTTGAATTACTAATGCTTTATGATACTTGCAAAGTACAGTATTATGCTGTTGTATTTATTAAATTTGATGATTTTTCTATGCTTGATTTAATAGAGAACATTTTTATTTAATGGGCTTTTGATTTGCATTTTGAGTCTTTAACAAGCTAACCATTCACAAAGTTTTCAAAGCCAATAGACTCGTAAGAAGTATATTTTCATCTTAAACCAATCAAACAAACAAGCTACAGCACCTAAGACATAGAAACATTTATGCGGGCCTCTCTTCAAGTTCTATTAATTTTATTCATGTCTATTTTGGTCTTGGTTTTCAATATTTTATCCAATGCAATGCCAAAGTTTTCATTATTGTAACATGTTAAGCCAGCGATCTGCTTCTTATGTGGCTAATCTTTGTCACCTTATCTTCTTTAAGAGCCATCTCAACTTGGAGGTGAATATCTAGTTTCTAACCACATCTTTCTTAGCCTTACCACACATCTCATCTTAACGTTTGCAACTTCGCTATACTTGTCTCTTGTATATGTTGCTTCTTGTTAGCCTAACATTTCATACTGTATGGAAAAACAAGATTGATCATTGATAGTAGTTCAATAGAACTTCAACTTCAAACACAGCTGTATTGTGATCATATCCAGTTGCACTCTCCTAACCTTTGAGCTTTTAGTGTTTGTGTTCACAACTAATTTGATGTTTATGTGTCCCCTTTAGCCTCTGTAATTTAATCTTACTGTCTAGAACATGTCTCACTTCCTTATATGTCTCTTTGGAATGAGCATCTAAACCTAGAAATCAATTTAGCTAGCTATGCAACAAAACCTCCCTACCCGTGTGGTCATAAAGTAGTCTTTTTTGCTTGCGTTCATTCCAGTCTTAGCCAGAGTCCTTTTCTTAATCATTTTTTCATAAAATAGAGTCAAAAGATACAACTAAAACCAGGATGGTGTTTCCTGCCTTGTATCTATCCCCATAATCTTATTCTTTATGACCACTCTCAAGCCCATTACAACTAAGCCTTCCATGTTCATGAGAATTACCTTCTATTAAAGTATTTTCTTCTTAGTAGAAAGTGTACACTTTCTAAGAAGTAGTTGAAATCATAGCAGATCTAGGCTTAAAACAGAGATTAACTTCAATTTATTTTAGTTACCATTAATGGTACAGTTGTTAGATTGGATTGTCTTCATTGCTATGTAATTTCTAGGTTAAGATCAATATGCAATTTTATTAGATTGATTGCTTTTGGTGAATGGGGCTACTTCAATTTTTGGTCTCAAACTCTATGTTGTTCTTCAATGGGAGATTAGTAACTTTTTCTGTTCAAACAAGGGTTTCAGCTCTAGTGGCACCTCTTCGAACAAATTAATGCCTAATCTGCTATTTTACTTGATTTCATAGAGGCAGTTTCATTGGGGATGTGAGTATGGCAGTTGGTTATTTGTGGATTTAGTCCGATGGGGCTAATATTGTTTCATCAATGTGCTTAATAACCTATTTAATACCTCCAACAGCATTGTTGGTATGCTGTTTTCATATGGTTAATGGAATTAAGGTAGTACCTATATTACAACCTGTATATCATCTGTAATATAGGGTTTTCTGTTGCATAAGAAAGTGGTTAGACCTTGGAACTTTCAGCTTTAACGTCCTGAGCACAAAACTAGGGATTTGAGGAAAGGGATGGGGTTTATGGGATGAAATGATGTTACTAGGTTAGATGCTCATTACTAAAAGAACACATTATTTCTCCAAGATGAAAGAAAAGATAGGCAACTGATGTGTAAATATACTATGCTTGATTTTAATTCAGTTAGAGCTTTCTTTATGTGGCATAATTACAATTTATATTTGGTAACATATACTCTTATTTGCACGTGTTCTCGTTTAATGATTTTGAAAGACGCAGCTCTAGTTTTTCTTTATGCCAAGTAATGTAGTCTGCTATAATTTTGGGAATGCTCAGGTACTTTAACCAAATTATGCTCTTTAGTGTTCATCCCAGATCCTATGGATTGTATGCTAGATATATAATCCTTAATCTAGACTCTAATGGAAGACAACCTAGATAAAATACCCCTACTTATAAACTTGGATGGAAAGTGCTACACTTCCTTGGTTATTAATTATATTAATCATTTCAATACTATTAGAGGCTTCTTTGCTGTCATTCATAAAGTTAATTTGGAGTTGTAATGCTTGGACTATATGCATAGATTAGAACCTTTTTCTTTCAGATTTCTTTGCGTGATGAAAATTTCCTTCAAGTTCTAGGTGTTAAACAGGTACTGCCTTTTTGGTCTCGTTACTTTCTGATCTTCTTGTGCTTATTTGAAAACAAATCAGAGGGAAAATTTGTTTACGCTACAAAACCATGTTTCATTAAACATCTGTTTCTTTGATTTTGATGCAGGCTCGTATGTTACTCACGAGACGAACCACTTTGTTTATTTTTACTTAGACCAGAAAGCGGTTTTTCTCTTCAAATCTGTTTAATCATGTTTGTTATAACGATGATTACTTTTTGTGTGGCAATACCTCTTTTATGTTTTGATTGGTGGCAAATGGAACAGGAAAAATCAGCTACACTAGATTGCGGTCCAAGAACAATTTGCAGAAGACACATAATGACTGGCTCCTACCTCTACGAATGCTTGTGGGAGGCATTGCAGCAGCGAATAAGAATGATATTGATCAACATGCAGTTGATACCGAATGCGCTCTGAATCCGAATTCAGGTGTGAGTTTCAGATATTTTATGTGCAAAAAAGTATTAGAGTGCCTTATGTTTGTATGTTAGTTAAGCAGATTATAGATAGAACCTGCAGTAGGATCAACTAATTAGTGATCAAGAACTACATCTAGTTTTGTAATCGTCTACTTACATATTTGCATATACTTAATAATAATCTCGTGTCAACTAATTATTCTATTTTTTATTTAATTGTTTTGTTTTCAACATTTTATCTTTATTTGAGTTGAAAGAAGAAAAACACAATTGTAATTTTACTTAGTTAATCAATTTAAATAATCAATGTTGATATTTCACATGGGAATGGATATTCAAATATTATATTTTACATGGTTATGATTTAAGTCTTTATTTCATTTAAGTAACTTCATTATAATATCTTATTTTATTGATATCTTTATATTTAATCTAATTTTTATTATTTATTTTAGTTTTGATTCTAAATTTTTATTTTTATTTTAATCTTTAAGATAACTTTTGGATTTTAATTGTGTTATTAATTTATTATTTTAAAATTTAAATTTAAATTCATTAATTTTATATTTAGTTTTAAAGTTAAAATTTTAATAAAAATTTAATTTAATTAATATTTTTATTTATCCTTAAAAGTATATAGTTTAAAGTTCAAATTAAAAAATAAAACATAATATAATATTTATCATAGAAATAAATATTATTCAATTAAAATGGTTTTTTAAAGGTTGTGGTAAAAGCTATACTAAAAGTCATGTTCTTTAGTGGCGTTTGTGGGAGAAAATGTCGCTAAATGTTATGTTCTTTAGCAACGGTTGTGGAAAAAGTGCCGCTAAAGGTCATATTCTTTAGCGGCGTTTGTGGGAAAAATGCCGCTAAATGTCATGTTTTTTAGCAGCGATTTTTTCACATAAACGTCGCAAAATTTAGCGCTTTTTAGTATTAGTAAAAATGCATAAATAATTTTAGTGGCGTTTAAAGGCTTAAAAAATGCCGCTTAAAGAATGTTTTGCTGTTGTGTAGATAAGTGGGACCTAAATTAAAGCTTGCACATGCTTATGTATAATGGATTAACTATCTCTACAAGACCACACTGTCATAGCCCAATTTTGCCCGGGCTTACAAGCCCATTTTGTTCAGCTCAATTACAAACCCGAATGGCCCACAAACTATCAGCCCAAACCTTAAACTTTAACCCGCTACAAACCCAAAATAGAAGAAAAACAAAGAAACCCTAGCTAGCCCTTAGTCTGTCTCGACCCTCCACTTGCCTCCGCCCATCTTTGCCAAAGCACATCGCCACTAGCCACTAGCCACAGCCATCACTAGCACAAGCACCGCCCATACCTTGCAAGTAGAGGCGAATACGCAACAGAGAAAGCAACAAGCAAGCATGTAATTTCTTTCGGCTATTTAAGCCCGAAAACAACAATGTAAAAAGGGACCCTTTTTTGGATTCAATACAAAAACAGACTCTCTAAATATCAGTGTTCAGATCTTTTTTCGATTATCAATAGAGCATAAAAATTCAAACACAAACAGAACCAGAGAGAAATAAGAAGGAATCGAAGGCGCTAAAAAACCACTAAAAAAATCAAATCAGTGACTAAAAGGTGATTTACTTTCGAAGTCTTCTCTTTTCGTTTCTTTTGTTGTTGTTTTTTTTGACATATATATACACACATATATTGTTATTATTTTTTAAAAAAATATAAAAAAATACATTTCTTACCTTTTTTGGCCACCGGTGGCCGGCGCGACGGAGAACGGCGATGTAACACCCCAAACCCGGCCTAAACGTTACGACCGGATCTGACATGTCACATGAAAGGAATGTATAAATACTGTGCGTTCGTTAAAAAGCTTGTATTCTTTATAGTTGTTGTAAAAAATTGAGTTTAAGTAATTTTGAATAAGAAACGCTTTATTATCATTTTAGGAAAATCCGATATTGATCATTTAATAATAAGCAGTAACTAAATTGAAAGCCGAAACCAAGTAAAATACCCAAGGCCTTATTACATAACAAAAACCCAAATAAAAATAAGTCCAAATAAAAGAAACGAATTTACGAGTAAACATATGTATGGCCCCACGAGTCCACCTCAGCTCCCAAATCTGCGATCTAATGATTACCTGTAAAATTTAACTAAGGGGTGAGTCATCAAAACTCAGTGTGTAAATCCCCATCCAACAGGTGTTGAACTCTTTCACAATTTCATATGAAAATATGCATGTCATGCAACCCAAAACCTAACCATCCGAAACTCCCGATTCTACCCGTGTGGTACCAAACCCTTTGGTGGTGCCAAACCCTTGGTGACCCAAAGTCACCGATATCAATATAATGTGGTGCCAAACCATGGTGACCCAAAGTCACGAATAATCCATGTGGGGCCAACCCGTTGTGATACCAAATTCTGGCGACAATCCAGTTTATCAAATGTGGGGCCAACCCACTGTGGTGCGAAGCCACTAGGACCAGTCATTATGAGGTGCCAAACCTCGGTGACCCAAAGTCACGAGTATTAACTGTGGTACCAAACCACGGTGGTGCCAAACCACTGGTGACCCAAAGTCACAAATACCAATCTTCCCTCCTCTCATCATACCCATGCAATATGACATAATAATTCGTGTATGCGGTATGTCATGTATGCTAGACTTATATCAAATAACGATGAAACAATTACTATCATAATCGAATAATAATATACAACATAATTAAGCTAACCAACCTCTAAGGGTATATAGAAGTAATTTTACCTACCAAGGGTATTTTCGTAATTTACCCACCAAGGGTATTTTTGTAATTTATCTACCAAGGGTATTTTCGTAATTTTGTACCTGCAATGGCCCTCCCGAAGGTCTAATGTTATCCTGAGCGACTCGGCTACCATTTCCGGTCGTCACTAGACTATTGGGCCTAAAACTCGATTTCGGCCCATTCAGGCCCACACGCTCGTGTGGCCCACCTAACACAAATCTAGCCACGTATATAGGTTCCACCTAGTCTAGTTCACTATATACTATATCATCATACAATTTATTCCAATTAGGCCCACGGCCCATTAGGCCCACTTTACCATCAGCCCAAGCACCCCAACCCACAAGAATACTCATGATGGCCTCAACTATCGCGTCGAAGCCCCACACGTCGCTTCGCCGCGCTCGTGTGGCTACTATTGTCGTGATGGCACTTGACATTTGCCGCTCCACAACTAGAGTAGAGAGTTACACACCTGATAGGACTCTAGTATTAAACCGCGCTGCGACCACTCCTATGCCCAAACGCCCACCAAGGTATCTTAACTCTCCTCCTGGAATGCTCTTTATATAGCTAGCTCTTCACCTTCCTTCTTTGTATATTTCGATGTGGGATCCTCCGTCAAGAGAGTTTAAATTCAACTGAAACTCTTCAGTCAATCCATAAAATAAATACTCCTTACTTCTCATGAGATTCGAACCTGACTCTCTCAGTAGCATAATCCACGCCGCTAGCCACTTTACCAACTAGCTCCTTGTGTCTTAAACCATGCAACTAAATATAACCCTATGTCAAGATCTAAATTCATTTAATAAAATAATCTAAAAGGAATGCAAATGCTACAACTAGAACCTTGGACCTCCTTCCTTCCTTGTGGCGTCATTCCTTGTCCCCTAAGTGGCGTCACTTTGCCACTCCACCACACACTCCACTTGTGTCACTTTTCTCCATATTTTATTCTTAAGGCCTACCGCCAACTTTCGTGGTTTTTTCACCTAAAACCAAAATTTTCCCAAAGCTAATATTTGATCCCGAGACTTCATGAAGCCCCTAACCTTCCAAAATCACTTATCTAAAAGGTCCAACTTGCATAAGCCGATCTCCTATTCTCCAAAAAATTTTAAACCCTACTACGCCTAAGGCCCATTGGGCTCAATCCTACTAGGCCCAATTTCGGGATGTTACAATGACCAGGAGGCAGTGGCCAAGCCTCCCCTTTCGGACCTGCAGAGAATGTAAGAGAGAAGTCAGGCCCCTTTTTTTAAAAACACAAAGCAGAAATGATTTTTTTTCAATAATTTTTTACTTATATAAGCAACACAACGACGCCGTTTTGATCGGCGTCCATAAGCCCCAAAACGACGTCGTTTTACCTGGCCCGACCCGATCCGACCCGTCTACTCGAAGATCCACATGTTTTGCAAAAAAAGGGGATATTTATGAGCGCAGTCCCTCCTCCTTTTCTGATGTTTGCAATCAAGTTCCGTTTTCCTGTCAATTTGGCTCCGTTAATTTTTTTTAAGTTACATTTCAGTCCACCTTTTATGCTGCGCATTTTGATTAAGGCGGAAATTTTCTCTTTTGATCCCTCTGATTCTTTCGCGTACTACAATGGGGTCCCTTTTCTTTCTATTTATTGTGAATTAAGCCCCAAACTTTCGTTTTAAACTCGATTTGGCCCCTTTTTGATTATTTTAATTATTTTACTATTAAATTAATTACTTTTAGAATTATTATTATTATTATATTTATCATTATTTGTATTATTACTATTATATTCATCATTGTAGATATTAATATTAATTTGTATTATTATTTTGATTATTATCGTATTTAATAATTGTTTTAAATGCTAATCTTAATATTATTTTTGTTAATCTATTATTTATCGTATTTATTTTGTTATTATTATTTTCTAATCTTATAGTTATTACTATTACTTCTTGATCCGAGTATTATTATTTTCATTTTATTACTATTATTTTTATATTATTACCATTATTATTCTTGTTATTTTCATTATCATATTACTAATATTATTTTTTACTTATATTATTATTATTATTGTTTTATTATTATTGTTAGTATTAATGTATTATTTTCATTTTCATTTCATTATCACTTATATTATTATTCTCATCTTGTTATCATTATTTTATATTTTATTGGTTTATTATTTAATTATCATCACTATTATTATTTTATTTTCATCATTATTGTTATTACTATTATTTGATATTTTCATTATTTTCATTATTATTATTAGTATTTTTACCTATATTCATTTTCTTGGCCTAATACTATATTATTAAACAAAATACATTTTTAAATCATCATATTGCATCCAAAGATTTTTAAAATAAGGCAATGTTTTGTATTTAGAAATTCGGAAAATAGTGCCCTAACACGCTGGGTTTCGATTTTTCGTTGGACTAAATAATTAAACATCCTTTTAATAAATTTTGTAAATCACGAGATAACTTTGATTATGAAGGTTTAAAATATCGTGTCCTAACGTGCTGGATGTGATGTTTATATCCTCTCGGAACAAAGAAATCTCAAATTTCATTAAATTATCCAAAAATTTTCTAAAGGATCCGTATTTTAAAATCTTTTCAAATTTCCGACATTAAGACACTAATTAATCAATTTGGTACCAATTTTGGGCGTGACGAGGGTGGTAACCCTTCCTCGCACGTAGTCGACTCCGGATCCGTTTCTCTGATTTTCGTAGACCAAAATTTTTGTTTTGATAAATCAATTTGATTATTAAAAGCAACCACTTTTCGAGGTGACCGATCACACCTCATCAAAAATGATTGGTGGCGACTCCCGTTTTATTTTCGTTTTCAAAACCAAAATCAATTTCCGTTTTTTCAAAAAAATGATTACGACACACACAAATAAAAGAAGTTGTTGAATTGCGTAAATAAGTTTTTTGCATCCATCTCTATTTTATCTAAAATAGTCACTCGCTTCAATTTCAACTTACCATATATCTGGACTAATACATACTATGCAAAAATCAAGCAACTTTCAATCGATACCAAAGCATACTTGGCAGGTGATCCTACAGTTTATTTTTGATCGGGATGGAAGATTTTTCAATTTCAAGACCCCTCATGTTGGATAGATCCAACTACACTTAGTGTAAAGCCAAGATGAGAGTTTCCATCGACGAGGAGGCTTGGCTGTCAATTATGGCAGGTTAGAAACCACTAACTTGATGTTGTTAGTTTAAAGACCCCAAAACCAAAGGCTACTTGGACACGTGATGAGGAAAAATTAGTAAATGGAAGTTTCGGGCTCTTAATGCTATTTTTTGGTTTTGATGGATAATAATTCAAGAGAAATTTCAAAGTGTTCCTGTTAGAGAAACTTGGTCGATACTCGAGATTGTATATGAGGGAAGTAGTACAGTGAAGTAATCAAAATATCAGATGTGGACCATCTTGAGGATGCAAGAAAATAAAACTTCCTATATCTTCCATTTCTAAAATTGTCAAATAATTTCCATAATATTTATACCATTCAAAACTGAAAATAAACAGGCTATTTTAGTATATGTTTTGTGACTCTTTCCCATTTTACAAAATTGCTCACAAATAAAAACCTACCCCCACACTAATACCTTTAACATCAAATTAAGGTACTGAAAGAAATACAATTCAAACCTTTGTTTTAACTCTTTTCTCAATTTCTAATTCTTAAAGAAAAAAAAAACAAATTCCAAATTCTTAAACCCATAAACACAACAACAATCAAATAATTAAATTGGCAACAAAAAGTTTTTTTAAGTGATATAATAATACATTTAGTTTGATTTTAATTAATTAGAATTAAAATTAAATTAATATAATAATAATTATTTACATATTCTATCAATTTAATTTTAATTCTAAATAATTCAATAAGTTTAACTTTTCACATTTACAAATTTTATCAATTTAATTATAAATACTGAAAATATATTTACCCTAATTTAAATCATTTACTTGTACTTTGAATTTTATGTGTGGTGAGAATAATTAAATTTGTTATTCTGACTAATGAGCAGTACATATTTTGAATTTAATAATATTTGACTCAAACAACTCATAAGTTTTATCAAATTTTTATATTTTATATTATTAAATTGCTCTATTACTTTTAATAAATATTATTAACTTTAAATTTAATTATTGAGCCGAGCTTGAACTCGAGTATAAAAATCGATAAATAAACTTATTCAATTTAAATAGCTTAATTATATTTTGAACCGAACTTGAATTAAATATTAATTTCAAATTTCAAATTTCAAATTTCAAATTGAAATTGAATTTAAATTTAAATTTAAATTTAATGATATTTAAGCTCGGTTCTACTTGATTTGCATAGTTAATGGTGAGGTTACCGGAAGGAGAAATTTGAGAAAAGGTAAAGAGTAGATTAGTCGTTATCAAGAAATTTGTAACTTTACGTCATTCCCTCACCTACTCTCATTTCCATTAAATTGAACATGCCATCCAAATTCACGAAGGATTAATATTTGATAGGTCAAACTTATTATTATTTTTTATAATTTTCGAATGGATGGGTTTTAACTTTAGTATTTTTAAATTTTATTTTTATCAAACAGGAATTTATTTGGTAAAATTTTATTTTTAATATTGTATTAGATGTAAAATTGTAAATTTAGTTTATACTTTTTAATTATTTGTTTTATACATTTCAATTTTGAAATTTTAATATTGACATAAATGATAACTGTTAACTCTATTAACCATGATCTCTTTATTAGTAGCATTACAAATATGATAATATATTTATTGAATAATATTTTAAAAATAGATAAAATTTATGACTTTAAGTATAACTTACACACGCACACTATTAAACTACCATACAAGTTATGCTAGAGATAGTATGCTAATATGACATTATACATGTAATAATATATTTATTATGTGAGATTTTGAAAATGGATGAATTAAGTAACATTATATATGTGATAATATATTTGTTATATAAGATTTTAAAGATAGATTAACTTAATGAATTTAAGTATAACTCACACCCACACAAGTTAAGTAGAGAATCAATTTCACATTTTGAAATGGGGTAAACACCTTTAATCGATAAGCCTAAGTTTGGATTTTATATAATCATATATATATATATATATATATATACATATTATGTTACAAGCTTATTAAGTTTATAATGTGTTCACATTATAAAAATTTGGCATATAGCAAGGAAGGAAAATAAGTGTTAGTAGAGCGAAAAGTTCAAAATAGACCCCTTTGTCTTTTTTTATATAATTTTAATGATATTTTGTAAGTTATATTTTCATAATAAATCTTTTTAATTTACTTATATTCAATAATTCAACTTACATTTTATATAATAAATCATTATAAATTTTAAAATAGTTTAAAATAAAATTTTTAAAAGTTTATTATTATTTTACAAATTAAATGCATTATTAAAATTGAAATAAATATTTTAAAAATAATGCTACAATAACTTATTTACGAGTCACAATAATTAAAATTAATTAATAATCTACATTAAATAATTAATAATTAATAATTAAGTTAGAAATTATCTATAACAATAAAATCTCACACAATTTACTATCATGATATTTTAAAATAATTTCAAAATCGAATGAAGCAGAATAATTTTAGGGGCAGATAAATTTTTAATTTTATATAGTTTATATCTTTATAATCGTAAAAGATTAAATTGAATTTTTATAATTTTAAAGGGCTAAAGTATAATTTTACCTTTACTAATTTAAAATTTTTAAAAAATTTTATGGGTCTAAATAGTAATTTTATATTTTAAGGTGGGCCAGGGTCCATGCCAACCCCTTGACTTTCGCCTTGTTCAAAATATTTATTTATTTTAATTTAATTTAATATTATATTTTTAAAACTAAGCTTATACATTAATATATTTTAATTTTGTAATCATATTACTAAATAAATATTACAACATTTATAAAAAAAATTAAAGGTAATTAAATATAATCCATGCATCATTGGAGTAAAAGTACTTAGTAGGAGAATATAACGTAATCTTATCAGGATCAATACCCAAGGCTTAGTTTGAATAGGCGGTGTGTTTACCTCCGGTGAGATTAAAAACAGCGGTGGCGGTGAGATTAGTTATTGTAGCGGTAAGATTAGACACTGTAGCAGTGAGATTAGAAACATCGGTGGAATATGCGTTTGGATTTAAACGCAATTGTAGCGGTGATGTGAGAATATAAAATGACTATTAAGGATATTAGATTAGAATTGATATATAATAGAAATTTTAAATTATTTTACTTATATAAAATTATTAAAGTATGTGAATTTATAAATTCATTTAATAAAATATTAAAATGTATCTTTCAATATTTTATTATAAATATTTTAATGAATTATATAATCAATTTAGATTATTTATTAGATAAAATAAAAATTATTTTAAATTTTATAATTAAATATTCTTTTATAACAATGATAAATATTATTTTCGTAAATAGTAACATTATACTTGAATTAAATTTTGAAGTATCTAAGCGAATGATTTTTAATAAAAAAATATATAGTAACATAAGACATAACAAGTTTCATTATTACTAGAAATTAGGTTATGATACAAAATTATTTTTACAAATATTGATTCATTAAACTATTTGCAATGGTTTCTCTTGATATTGCAATTTCAAGGTCACTTTCACTGTTAGAAGAACTCGATTCACCTCTATCAAAATGGCCTAAAAAGATTGGCACGTCGGGTATATTCTCGATGGCTACTGCAGGACCAAACGACGGAATATATAAAAAAAATGAAAGGAATTTGGTAAGTCCATTTTGCATGTTCTCTGTAGAAGTCTATGACAAGAAATTAGTGAAAAATACCTTCAAAAATCAGATTATTGCAAATGAAAGTCATATGAAGTTAATACTCATGAAAGGTTTTTTGGTCAAATATCATATAAAGCAACAATTTTGCTTAATCTCCAGTTACTTCCAAGATCCAACCAAAGAATAACATTTTTCTTTTAAAGTATAAAACAACATAAAGGAACCAACTATAGAGTGTATTTTATTCTATTAATGTGAAATTACAGTACTCAAATGGCATTAGAGTCAAAGCCGAGAACTCTAGGCAACTATGTAGCTCAACTCTTCATTTTGCATGAATATGAGTGTAGGACATGAATCTCCAAATACATGAAAAACTTATGTCAAAATTAACTAAAGGAGAAATTTTAAGGTCAGACAAGAACAATGGTGAACTATTTGTACCTAAAACAACGTAATAAGGCTTGTTATTTTTATTTTTATTTTGGAAAAAGGGAAAAACCACAATGTCCAAAACAAAATGCAGAGGATATGCCACCACCGAAAATAAAAAGAGATGTAATAAAATTTACCACATAAACATAAATTAAAGACCCTACTTGGAAGGTATTAATAATGGGATGAAGAGCAAAGAAAGCTTCCCTGCGGTGGGTGGCGGATCTCAGGAGCAAGAATCGTAGAAGAGGTGAAAGAAAACAAATGCAAACAATGGGGAAAGCGATTAAAGAGCAAGAGGCGTGGCTCAAGGAAAAGCGCATAAAAAAAGAGAGAAATATATGAGAGATATACATATCGTAGAAAGAGAGAGTATAAGCAATATCGGATGGCTCACTACGTTACTCTTGAACTTGGAAAGAATAAAAAGAAAAGGGTGAAAGGAACAATGACAAAAAGGAAAATAAATAGTAATCACCCTCTTCATTAAATCGTTTCTTGAGCTCGTTAGCAGGTAGAAGAGTCTGTGAAGCATCTAAAATCTTCAAAGAAATGATAAATTGATGAATATCTATCATAGAAAAAATCCAGAAATCACATCAAACACAAGGTGTTTTTTTTATTTTCTTGGTAAAGAAAACCCACAACTCAAGAGAATCGCAGTGTGTTTAACAGTATACCAAAAAGAGATACATCCTCTTGAATAAAGAATGAATGCTAATAGGTCATACTCGGATCACACTATCTAAATGAATGTGGTTATGCATATGGTTCTTCAAGTGGATACAATTAGTCAAATGAATGTGGTTCCGTAGATGATCACTAATGTTACCATTTGCATCCTTGAGTATCCTATCACTAACACCCCTGGTCATGATCAAAGCATCAATGTGTACCACTGTGGACTCTCTTTTGACTTAAACAAACATACCAAAACATATAGCATTTTCATTAAATCTCCCTCTCCAAATCTCAAATTTCTCACATCCCACTGTAACTTGAAGCTCTCACAGTCATTTCCTCAAAAACAAAGCATTCATTTTCAAGGACTAGAGCCCCATAACTTGAAATTTTCCAGTCAACCACAACAAGCCCTTTAAGCTAGCCGTCATCATGTACTCAAAGACATAAACCTACACAAGTATTAAGCTAAAAGTAAGCAAAGAAAATACCTTAAAAAAACCAAGCAAGCTTAACTCCATGAGAAGCAAGAAGAGCTCTTTGGACCAAAAGTTTTCAACTTCAACGCATGAGATTAAAGGCACAAAAACAAACTTTTGAAACATGCAAAATAAAAAAGGCAAAGAAACCCACAAGTTCAAAATTCATGGCTTTAGATTCCTCAAAGTAAAGCTTTTTGGAAAAAGGAAAAAAAAAAAGGAGAGATGGAAACTAAAAATCCATGATTTTCAACGTTCTAAAAAAAGAGAAAAATGGGCAAAGAGGATGAAGAAGAATAAAGAAAAGGAATAAAAAGAGGGTGTTTTCAACTGCATTCACCTGTTAAATCCCAAAAAGAAAAAAATGAACCGTTGCCATCATTAAGAACCTTCCATAGATCTCTCTCAACTTTTTTTTTCTATCTTTTTTCTTTTGAATCTCTATCACTGTTTTGTCACCCCCCATATGCATAAGCACAGATCATACTTGATTGCAAAACATAAATTTGATTGCAAAACAGAAGATCATAAGAGAAACCAAACAAAGCAAAGATGCCAATTATGCGATGAAACTACAGGTTTTTTTATTTCTAAGCATAGAGCCCAATCTTTTTAAGGAAAAAAAATGTATGAAAGTCCTCCAGGAGCACAATTACAGGATAAGTTAAAGGTTCAAGCTTCAACTATCCAAATTAACCAAAAGAAATAGAATAATAATAGAACAAATAAAAATGCTCAAAGGTAGAACAAATTAAGTAATGCAACAAGAATTAAAGGATCCAAGAATTGGCTTGGAGAACTTAATTTGTGACTAGAACTAACCATGCGAGCTTGAAAGATCCGAGTTGCGTCAAAGCTTCATGCTCCAAAACAAGAATGCATCACCCATCTTTGGTCTCACGAAAGTCTTCTCTTTCCACATTCAGATAATTCATTCCACCAAGGCACAAAGACTGATGTTCCCTTTCTTTGAAGGAAACATTGTCTTTTCTCGATCTTCAACATCCGAAATGTAAAATGGTTAAAGAAAGTAGAAAAGAGCAAATGAGAACTTCCATGAATGCACTAGGATAATAAAACAGAGGAAAGGTATGTTATATGTTCATGGTACTTACAGTACATAAGGACGAGAGCTATCTGTCGCCCCGATTCCTAGTATTGACCTCATCCTTGAAGTAATCATAGTGAGGCTCATATTTTTGGCCAACTTCATAGTGAAGAACTTGAAGTCCTTCCCCATGCTCTGCATATTATTGCGTTGCCATGAGTAACTTCACTACCATGGATAGCATAAACAAAGAAACTGATCTAAAGCAGATCCTAAGGAAGAAATTACACAAGTAAAAGGCATTAAAAACAATTGAGTGTGACTGATAAATTCGGATAGATTCAGATACTAGTACAGACCGACTGGTATGACGGTAAAATCCGTAATCCTTTTCTCAATGCTCTTAATAATCTTATCACGTCCTCTAGGTAGAAATGTTCCAGAACTTGACATCCATGACATCTAATATAACAGAAGATTTAAAGAAGAAACAAAAACAAAACTATATATGAAATCACAGTAATAATTACATACCTACTATCTTCACTCTTGCCGGTTTTACTATCAACAACTTTTGACTTCTTCATATGAGGCTTGGCAAGATCAATTAGGTATTCACATTCCTCCATGGACTGCCAATTTTTTTACAACTAGAAGTTAGTTTAGGATTAGCTAAAAGATACATGTTAAAAGTATGAACTTTATATGCCTTCCCTTTCACCTTGGATTAAATCATCTTATAACATAGGGATCCGTCCGCCAAATAACTAAGAATATTTAAGATACATTTCTCTATACATAATTCTCATTGCATTTTCAGTTTCAAGTACTAGAATACAAGAAGTGTCACTAAGCTTGAAATTTGAAATAAAATATCTCAAAAGGCTAATAGCTTACAAAAAATAAAAAATAAAAGATTGCTTGCTTCACTAGTAGTTTCAATTGCAATCTTGTTTTGGTTAGAGTTGAATATAAAATTAAAGAGGAGCGAAGAAAATAAGTGAGATATTCATCCAAAATCTTGAGAACCGATCAAGAAATTATGGTAGATAAAGATCTAGGCTCCCAAGAGATGGCTTTAACCCACCGCTCTCCTCTGTCTTCATCAACATAACTTCGGCAAGTCAAAAAAATGGCTTCAAAACAACGCGGTTATTATCGGATCACCTTCCAACACAACCAAAATTTAAAGAAAAAAACTAACTTTGTTGACGACGTTATGCACAATGGAACTCAAATCGTTGGGCTTAGAGAATTTTGAGTCACCGCTAGGAATGTAAAAGATTCCGAGGCCCAAAAGAATCAAAATGAGGAAGGTAAAGATGACCAGCATGGCTAGACACATGATTGAGGATGAGGATTTAGAAGCGGAAGGTGGGAAGACACAGGCGTCGCCATTAGTCTTGAAACCAAGGGAGATCGAGACCTAGAATTGCTTGATTGGGTGTTTAATAAGCGAATCCGACCTTGCGTTCTTTGCCAAGAACCGAACTTGAATTGGCGAGTTATGTCTTTAACATTCTATAGGTTCCTCCCTTACACCGATTTCACCACCCCACCTCCGTTACATCCCAAAACCAAAAAGAATCGAGCGGTGGCACCCCTACAAAATTCGAAATCTACCTCGATTGCTTAGGCTCCTAGTTCAAAATCTAGTTTCAGTTGTTAAAAGCTTGCGAGTCCTTATAAGTGAAGAGATCTCTTATAAGTATTCTTGAGAGAGGAGCTTGGTTTTGTGTTTTTTATTGATTTTAGGTTAGATTCCAAATGTTTTTAAGTTTAAAACAACATTAGAACTGAGAATCATATTTGAGAAAGAGCGACTTCTCAAAGCTTTAGGTGAGTTGTAGAGTGAGAGAGTGCTGAGATTTATGATGGTTCTTGATGATTTTTAATAGAGTTGAAATGTTTTTTAAGCTCCAAATCTTAGTTATAATGTTAGATTTTAGTTTCGGTAAATATAGATTCAGGATTAGATAGTGTCTCACTCTATCGAATTGCATCATTTTCTAATTTGTTTTATTGATTTGATGTTGAAAATGAAACTAAAGAAGATGAAAGTTTGAAGGTGAAAGCAAAAGAGAAAGTAATGGAGGCTTAGTTTTAGCTTTTGCATTCTAATTTTCGTTATACTTTATGTTATGCTTTCATCTAAATTAATCGTTTAGGAACTGAGTTTATGTTGTATGTATTGAATGATTACTTTGGTAAGCATCTTGTTATGGGTTAAGTACAAGTTAAACAAATAGAGAATTGTGTGTGTGATGTTGCTCATAGTGAAGCTTTGAATGGTTAAATGATAAATAATGTTACTGCTGGAATGTTGATATGTGTTTGGTTGATAAATAATTGGAAATACATGTTCAAATTTTTGAATAATCCTATTAAATGATTTTGGATAATTCTCATGTGTAGTTAATATGTCATAGGATATATAGAGTTCTATAAATTTAGATTATATAACAATCCTTCATGTTGAAACACGGCATTTGTACACAATGTTAGAATCAGGATAGCCATGGATTTTATTGCAAATGAGATTTGCTGTCATTCTTTCATCTTTGCCATCCATTTGTTAGAAGATTTGCATGCCAAGGTCATGATGAAACACATTGATATTGTAGGTGTTTTAAATCATATGAAAAAGCAATTGTTGAAAAGTGTTTCTAAATTACCTAATTCATATTCCCCAGAAAAGGATAAATGTTTTGAGGGAACAAAACTTTTAGGCTTTAGTTCCCGACTCTATATTTATTGTGCGATATGTCATTCTTTTCTTCTTTTGCGGTTTGGCTTCTTGTTGTTTAAGATAAAATTATCAAGCGTATTTAATTTTGTAAAAAACATTAATTGGATTTTTTTGAGGTTATGATAGGTCATTCACTCAATCGATGATAAGGGTTATTTTCTTCTTGATGGTTCACTTATAGTATGTTCTTCTTGCTAGTTCCTTCGCTGCACATTTATGGCATAATCCTTCATATTGTTTTCATTTTATGGCATCTTAACATTACGAGTAATATGGAATTACAAATTCCATATGTTGACTGATCGGTTTTATTGGATTGTTGCTTGCAGGTGTGCAATCGGAAAATGGTTCCTTGGTCTACTATTTGCTGGCTATAACCCATATGCTCTTGGGGCTCTAATGGGTGTTGATGGGCAATGCCTTGATCAACAACCATATTATTCATCGTGATATTTTCGATCTCCTGTTCCTATGCATCGAAGCCATGCCTTGTTACTCATGGATTCAACATATCTTGGAGATGTTTCAAAAGGAATCCTTGATGGTTTTGGAAATGTAAAATATGGTTACGGCTCGCTTTTACAAAGTCAAATGGTTTCAACTCAACAAAATCTAATAGCCTTGGTACTAAACTATCGAAATCTACTTACGCCAACTAACAAACCACTAAGCAAGATACTTTAAGTGTTTTGGGTTTGTTCATTATGGAGATTATTGTGTTTTATTAGCAAAGCTATATCTTGATTTTATTCCTAGTTTATGCTAGGCATACGCTTTAAATTATTTTTATTATAAAACATGAATAGTACTTACATTGCATATATTGTTAAATCGTGGAAACATCTATGTGAATGGTTCTTTTGATGTTGGATTAGCATATTTGATTTAACCCCAAAATTATGATTAATTAATACATGGCTACACTTTCTCAATGGACATAGCCTTTACCTAGAATTGCTTCGATGGGTGTTTAATAACCGAATCCAGTATGTGAGTTATGTCTTTAACATTCTATAGGTTCCTCCCTTACACCGATTTCCCACCACCCCACCTCCGTTACATCCCAAAACCAAAAAGAATCAGAAGCGGTGGCACCCCCTACAAAATTCTGAAATCTACCTCAGATTGCAGGCTCCCTAGTTCCAAAATGCAGAAGCAACTAAAAGGCAATGCGACTTTGGGCGGCAAGATTACTCGTCACACAAGATGCGACCATAGTTCCCTTTGCATATGGAAAGTATGGGTATTTTTGTCGTGAAAATACTCATCGCCCTAATTGCCTTCAATCTTCTTTGAATTCTTCAGTCACGTTTCATCATACCAATGAGTTTGAAATCAATTTTCATCTCATTTGAAATCTTAACCAAACAGAAGACAATGAAGATTGGTTCTTAATCTCACCACACTGAAAAAAACGGGCATCCAAAGGAGCCCCAAGTCTCAATCGTAATCATTCTCTTCACGAGTAGCACATTACCTGTGGTCCTCGTCCATTACCGTCATACTCCAACAAATTTCAGCAATGATTTTAATCAAAATTAAGGGACGAGATTCTTTGAAGGACAATCCATTATCAATCCATTTTTTATTACAATAAACAATTGAAGAAAAAGAAAACCGGCGAAAAGAAAAGGTTAAAACGAGCGTTCCCCTGTCACATGCACCGACTTGCACTTTCATCACCACGTCATTCCTGTTCGTTTGCAACCGGCAATAGCAGGTTCAAAAATAGCGGATACAGGAGCCAGACATGCACCGGTCCCACCGGTAATGAGCCGTTTAGCTTACGGCACAGTGCTTGCGAACGTGGACAAATCCTCAGCATCTGTCCTTAATCAACGCTCAGTGTTCAATTACATAACAATTTATTTGGGTAATATTTAGAAAACCAGTTAATAATTAGATTTAGATGTAATCATGTTGGTCAGTATTCACTTTTCAAAATTTAAAAGTTTTAAATTATTAAGAGGGTGGTCAGAGTTAGAGTAATTATTAAGTAATATAATTTAATTTTAAAAATTTAATTTTATACAAATTTACGTTATATTTTTATATTATAATAAGCACATATAACATGAGTGTTTAAATTTAATTTTAAAAATTTAATTTTATACAAATTTAAGTTATATTTTTATATTATAAGCACATATATGAGTGTTTGGATAATTATGATAAAAATTTATTATATTATAAATTTTAAAAATATTAAAATAATAATTTATGTGTATTTTATAAAATTCTAACAAAAACATATTATTGAAATCTTAATTTTTTAAAGTTTTAACCAAAAGTTTATTATAAAAATAATTTATATGTTGTAAAAGTATTATAATATATTTATTTATAAAAGTTATGGTCAAGAAGTATGTACATAATTTATTTATGTGTTTATACTATATATTATAAAAATAATATGGTTATGCACAAAAAAAAGTTATGTTTTTTTATCATAATTTATTTGTAAAAATAAATTTCTAAAATCATGACATAAAAATTGTAAAAGGTGTTATGAGGTTATTAAACACTTTATTAAATCCTTTTTGTTATAAATGTTATACATATTATAAATTTTATATTATTTTTACTTAATTTACGATTGTAAAAATGTTATAACATAGTATAATTCTTTTTAAAATTAAGTTTATATAAAATTTTATGATTAAAGTTATAGATTACTTGTATCGTAAACCCAAATATTATAAGCGAGATGTTAATTATGTAAATACAAAAGGATTTTTTACACTATCTTGTGGACCTGACACAAGCATGGCTTGCGAACTATTTAATTTGAAACATTCAATTATTTGAAATGTGATTGAAAGAATATTTGTTGTTTATAATAAAATACTTTTTATATTAACAACGTTACTTTAGTATAACATAAAAATAAGATTTGATCATACTAACTTCTTATATATTTCATAACTTCATTTATATGTGGATTTGGGATGATCTATACTTTAAAAAGTATATGAAAAAAGAGATATTAATAATTTTAATGATACTGATTCGTAATTAAACGATGAATTGTGTCACATACTAACATTAAATGAAAGTAAACTTATATTAAATATTAAAGAGAGAACAACCTAACAAATATGAAACATTAGAACAGTTAAACAAAATTTTATATGATGATTATTTTTCTTACTCTTTTATTATTAATCGTATTATCGATTACTTTTTAGACTAATAAAATATATATGATAATTTGATTTTAATTTTTATTACTAGTTTAGAATTTTATTTATTGTGCTAATAAATATTTATTGTAATTAATATTTAAAAAATATAAATTACGTAAATTTACCACCAAACATAATTATAATGTAATTAGTAAACACCTAAAAAAGCAAATGTGTGTAATTAAAAGAGAGTATTAACTTGATTCAAATCATTCCTTAGTTAATTCATTAAAAGAAATGAAGGAATTCGGTCAGATTGTAATCAGCGCCAACGGCTTCTAATGTGTCGGAAGGTGAAATATGGAGGAGTGAGTGAGTGAAAACCTTTTTGGACTTCTTTATTTTATTTTTATTCTTTTTCTTTTGGAGATTTTGATTCCGTTTTAATGGCGGTCGGTTCGGTTAGGTTTTTTTCTTTCTTTTTATTTTTGGTTTCATGTTTTTGTTTGATTAAAGAAATGAAAAGCTTCATTATCACGCTTGTAAAGCTTCAGTTGCAGTTCTGTCTTTATATTTGATTTTGACATTATTTATTTGGTTTATGAACTTTTTTTATGAAAAGGTTTCATGATTAATTGAGAGGCTTCTGGTTAAAGCAAAGCGGCTCTTTCATAGAAATTGATGATTGATTGAGAGAGAGTAAGCGAATTCTTTTAGCAAAATCATGGCGGAAGTGAGAGGAGCAAACACGTGGCGGGAGGAACTGGCGAGTTTAGTGGAAGATACGGGGATACTATACACCGGGGAAGCGGCCACTTTCTCGTCGTTACCGCCGTTTAATCCGGAAAAATCGACGGCGATGGCGGCGGCGGTTTCTGGGACTGATCATGAGACGGAACCGCCTGAGACTTTGAAGGAACAAGTGACGGAATTTTTGAAATCGTGGTGCGAGATGGTTCTTGAACTTGGAAGAGGATGTAGAGATATTTTGCAGCAAACGGTAGTTACGGAAGATTCGTTTGTAGTACAGAAGCTTGGTGGACCTGTCTCTTGGGTCTCCAGTCGATTGAGGTTCTTGAATGAGTTCTTGCCTGAGGATCGTGATCCAGTTCATGCTTGGCCTGTTATCTTCTTCGTTTTCATCCTTGCACTTTCAGGTACTAAATCCTTTAATATTTGCGGTTGGCCAACGGTTACTGAAAATCTGGAAAGTTAGATTCGCACAATTTTAGGACCGTATTTATGGAAATCGGTTACTTGATTGCAAACTCGAATCATTTAGAAGAATATTTTTTTGTTAATACTACATTGTTTAAAATTTTGCAGCTCTAAATTTGAATGGTGGACATGATGGATTGGCACCAGCAGTGAAGAAAGTGCTTGTTCATCCTCCTAGCGCCAGCCGAATCCAGCTTCCAGATGGTAGACACTTGGCTTATCGTGAAATAGGTGTTCCAGCGGATAAAGCTAGATTTTCTCTTATGGCGCCACATTCTTTTCTTTCATCCCGACTTGCAGGTAAGTTTATTAGAAGTTGTATATGCATGTTCTCAATCAAAATTGGTGGACTTTGTATAATATTTTTTGTTGAACAGGTATACCTGGAGTTAAGATACCACTGCTGGAAGAGTTTGGCGTTCGTTTGGTCAGTTATGATCTTCCTGGTTTTGGGGAGAGTGATCCTCATCCTAGTCGAAATTTAAATTCATCAGCATTTGATATGCTACATCTAGCTGATGCTGTTGGGGTCGATGATAAGTTCTGGGTGTTGGGCTACTCAGGTGGAAGTATCCATGCTTGGGCTGCTCTTAGATATGTTCCTCACAGAATTGCAGGTGTGAACTGGTTGCTTTTGTACATTTACTGGTTTGGTACTTGACATAATAATGCATAATGTTTTTAGAAGCCTGAATAGATATTTGTTTCATAATGAACTTTCTTTGTGAAGGCGAATTGTTAACGATGCTGGACCTTATAACATGTTGCATTTTGGCTAAATCTTACAGGTGCAGCGGTGGTTGCTCCAATGATCAATCCGTATGATCCTAGCATGACTAAGGAAGAAATGAGAAGTATTTGGGGAGAGTCATTACCAAGAAGGAAGCTAATGTACTACTTAGCTAGAAGATTGCCAAAACTGCTGTCCTTTTTTTACCGCCGGAGTTTCCTATCAGGCAAGCATGGTCGAATTGAAAAGTTGATGTCTGTGTCACTTGGAAGGAGGGTAAGTCAACTCTCATCCTTTTGTGTTAATTTAAAGAACTTTTTGTTTTTAAACTGTCACATTTCCTCCTTTCTCGGGTTTTCATGACAACTTCAATAATCTCTTTTCAATTGCAAACATATTGGAGTCCATGTAGTTATTGGACTAAGAAATAGAACAGGGATTGATGCATGAAATGATGCCTCCTATTTGGGTGAACTTTTTAACTCTGTGGGGTTTGTTCTGAGTTTGGAAGTGCCATGTGATAAGGTCTACCCTTACACTTATGCATAGAGTTGAAAACTTACCTTTGATATATTTAAGGATTTGCATAAGCTAATCTTGATTTGTGCAGGATGAGATTCTGACTGAAGGAGCAACCTTTGAAGACTTCTGGCATAGAGATGTGGAGGAGTCAGTCCGTCAGGGGAATACCAAACCATTCATTGAGGAAGCTATCCTGCTGGTTTCCAATTGGGGTTTTAGTTTGGCAGATCTTCAGGTGCAGAGGAAGTGTTACAGAAATGGAATTTTCCCTTGGCTCAAGTCCCTGTACAGTCAAGCAGAATGTGAAGTGGCAGGATTTCTGGGACCAATACATATATGGCAGGTCTGCATACTCTTTCCCTTTTGTTTCCTTTCATAGAACTATCACCATGTAAGTTGCATGTCCTTTCATATTTATCACCTCAATGTAGCCTGCTTTCCAGTCTTGTAAAGCAGTAAGTTTTGACAGCTCTATGAATATTAAGTGTGAGGAGCATGATCTATTCTTCTATTGTTGTGGACTGGAGAGAGTATAACTTTATAGTGTGGTATGCCATGCATCATGATCCATAATTTTTTGCCAGTCAGCCTTCATTCTAGTGATGCTTTAATCATTTAAGAGTCTCTCAAAGTGTCTAATTTAGTTGGTGATGCATTTTTTATTAGACGGACTGTGCTTGTGACTTGTTATGCCTTTCAAGTTTGAACCACATCTTATCTGAAGTGTCACTGATACTGTTGAGCCAACCATAGACAGTATAAGTTGTTATCGGTTTTTACTTGTTCATTGATCGATTTCTGTACAGGGGATGGATGATCAAGCTGTTCCACAAGGAATGATAGATCACATAAGCCGGGTTCTACCAGGAGCCACTATGCATAAGCTCCCAAATGAAGGCCATTTTTCCTTTTTCTTTTTCTGTGACGAGTGTCATCGACAGATATTCTCTACTCTGTTTGGAAGCCCTCAAGGTCCTCTTGAGCAGGCAAGGGATGGAGGTGAAATCCTCTCCGAAGGAGATATGGAAGAACAATCATTAGCTACTGATTCTACCAACAAATGATACACCACCATAGATTTACACATTTTGATTATTGCTATCCCAATTTTTGTGTAAATAAACTACATATTGCTCCTCATAGCTCGCGGGAGAACATTTAGATGTTTGAAAATTTTCTGTTACAAGTACTTGAGAGGTAAAGCTAAAAGAAAACGTACAATAGAGATGAGTTATACAGGCAAGGAAGCACTGATTTTAGCGATTTACCTTACACAACACTAGAATCAATGAGTATTAACTATGAACAATTCTTTTTGGTATTTCCCCATTTGTATACTTGAAATAGTTGACAGCATTTTATTGCCAGAAAGGTTGGTTATTGTTATGCTATGATTCAGCTTGGGGCAAAACAATTTTCTTCTTGTTCTGATATGTTTCAGAATAATTGCTGGAGGAGACGGGTGCCTGCACGTGCACAACCGTGGTGGTTCCAGTGGCCTGACCATGTGATCTTTTTGCATGTGCATCTGAGTTGGGTGGTTGTGCGTGCTTTTTGTACAGGGAACCTGTCCACCCTGGAAAGGAAACTGACAGATAGAAATTTTGACTGAAACAAAAGGGTTGGCCTTGGTGGTTAGTCCAACATAATCAACCAGAAAGAGTGATGATTCCATGTTCAAAATGTTGGGATTATCAAAGGGCTTTCTTTCCTGGTTTGTATGTCAAAATGGTGTAAAAAGGGCGAGACAACAGTTTCAAGGAAACACTTATGTTTGCAAGTTACTTCATTTAATTATTAAGCTGCGTTAACTAGTTGAATTTAAATATTTTAATACTTAATTTCAAATAGCTCTTCTAAATTTTAATATAGTATTTTTTTTTAAATATATACGAGTAAGCTTAACTTGAGTTTGAATGTGGGATTGACTAAACAAACAAAATCGTACTAGTTTCATTCTATCTCGGGCTTAAAAGGAATGATGCTCAGGAAACCAGCTTAATAGAACCAAACATATCTTAAGCTTTGAAAATGATACTCGGATAGTGTTTGAGGCAAACATCAAGCTGTGGATTTCGAAGTTTATCAAGCTCAGTTTCGCTTTGATTACAACCCTAGTTTCTGGTGAATGAACAAGCCAAAAATGAGAAGTCATTGGGAGTCTCTATAAACAAGCTCCAACCTGAAATACGGATTAAAACTACACTCAGCTAAACTGCAAAATGCCAGAAAAATAAGTTAATTAAATAGAAAATACTTCAATAGCTGTTCAATCTAAAACTAAAAATCACAAATGTCGTAACCATTTTTTTTTTGGAAAACAACAAGGGGTTCGACTTTGGGTTTTAAAAATGAAAAAACGGGGAGTCGCCACCAATCCTTTTTTGTTGAGGTGTGATCGGGTCACCTCGTAAAACGGTTTTTTTTTTTAATAAATAGTTTGATTTATCAAAACAACGATTTTGGTCTACGAAATCCAGAAAAAGAGTTCGGAAGTCGGTTACGCACGAGGAAGGGTTTGCACCTTCGATACGCCCAAAATTGGTACCAAAATGATTAATTAGTGTCTTAATGTCGAAAGTTTGAAAAGATTTTGAAATACGGATCTTTTAAAAAGGTATTAGGATATTTGAGATTTCTTTGTTCCGAGAGGATACAAACATCACATCCAGCACGTTAGGACATGATATTCTAAACCTTCGTAATCAAAGCTATCTCATGGTTTTACGAAGTTTATCAAAAGGATGTTTAGTTATTTAGTCAAACGGAAAATCGCAACCCAGCACGTTAGGGCACTAATCCTCGAATTCCTAAATACAAAGCATTGCCTTTATTTTAAAAAATCTTTAAATGGAGTGTAGCGATTTTACAAAATGCATCGTATCGGATTAAATCTAAGAAAAGGCTTGAGTCAAAACTTGAGATTTCTTTGTCCCGAAAAGATATAAACATCACATCCAGCACGTTAGGACACGATGTTTTAATCTCTCGTAATCAAAGTCGTCTCGTGATTCGCAAAACTTCGTAAAAAGGATGTTAAGTTATTTAGTTAAATGGAAAATCGCAACCCAGCACGTTAGGACACTATTTCCCGAGTTTCTAAATACAAAACATTGCCTTATTTTGAAATCTTTTAGGTGAAATATGATGATTTTACGAAAGATGTTTTGTTCAATAATATAGTACAAAACGAAGAAAACAAATGTGGATGTGAATGTTATAAATAAAAAAATACAAATAATAATAATAATAGTAATAATATTATGATAATAACAAAGTAGTAAAAAATGAATAAAAAATAAATAAATAAAATAAGAAATAACAATGACAATATAATAATGATGATACTTGAAATGAAAATAAAATAATAATGATAATACAAAAAATGATGGGTACTAACAAAAGAAATAATACATATAAAATAAATAAATAAAAATACATACATAAAAAAATAATAGTAGTAATAATAACGATAAAATAATGATAAAACGGATAGCAATAATAATAATGAAAACGACAAATAATAATAATGTATAAAATAATAATCTTAATCACAATAATGGTAAACAAAAAAAATAAAAAAATAATAACACATACAATCGTGATAATAAATAATAATAATAGCAAATCAATAATAATAAATATATAATCAAGATAACAAATAATAATAATATAATAATAATAATAGTAAAGTTAGTGAAACACATTAATAATAAAATGTGTACATAAAATATAATAATGGTAATAGCAATACTAATATAATAACAAAAAGACTAAAAGGATTGCAAAATAACTAAAACATGGATCAAATAGCATCTAAAATGAAAGTTTGGGGGTCAATTCGAAATAAAATAAAAGGAAAAGGGCCTAATTACACGCGCGAAAGGACTAGAGGGACCAAAGAGGTAATAAACCCTTTCGGCCAAAACGCGCATGATGAGGGAAGGACCAGATTAACGATTGGAGTAAATTGTGGGGTCAAATTTTGAAAATAATAAAAACTTAATTAAAAGAAGTCAAAAAAGCGGAAGGGCCATTTGCGCAATTAGACCCAAAACCAAAAACACGCGGATCCTCTGGTCGGGTCGGGTCAACACGCGGATCCCAGGGGGGCAAAACGACGTCGTTTTGGGCATTAAAGGCCAGCCCCAAAATGACGTCGTTTTGAGGGGCTATTTAAAGCCAAAAAATAAAAAAAAATCATTAGTGCAGAGATTTTTTTTAAAAAAAGGCTTCTTTCTCTTCTTTTTTTTCTCGCAGGGAGAATCCGGTGGGATTTCGACAGTCGCCACAATGGCACGGTTGTTGTTGCACAAACCATATCTACTGTGGCGAAAATTCAGAAAAGGTATTTTTTTTATGTTTTACCTATTTTTATACGTATTCTTGGTACACTTGCACGAATAAGAGTATTTGTAAAAAATAAAATTTTGAAAGTAAGAAAATATCACCTCTTCGGTCTCTGTTTCGGCGTTTGCTGATCTATTTCATTTTTTTTTGTTATTTTCTTCTTTTTTTTGTGTTCGAATCTTTGTTCCTTTTTGTATTGATTTCAAAAAGAAAAAAAAAGCCCCTTACAATGGATTTTAATCGGCTTTTATAGCCATTTACAAAAATTTTTCATATTTTCTTTTGCACATTTGCTCATTGCCTCTGTTTCTTTGCGTGTTGGTTTTCTTTTGCAGGCATGGGCGTAGGCGGTGATGGGACGATGGTCGTCTCTGCAGTGGTCGAGGCGGTGGCGTCGAGGCGGAGGCCGGACTTAGTCTGGCGCCTCTTTGGGGTTAGGAAGATTAGGGTTAGGTTTTTTTGTTTTGGGCTTTGGTATATGGGTTTCTGAATTGGGTTATTACTGTTGGGCTGACAATGGGATTTGGGTTTGTAAAATTTTGTTTTTATTTGTTTGCTGGGCCCGGGCAAATTTGGGTTTACACAGCTGCCCCTCTTTGGTCGTTGTCGTGTAACGGGAACAGAGCAAAGACGTGATGGAGGCCCGAATTTGCCCGGATCCACTTGGATTCGGATTCTTTGGTGTTCTTATTCTTCATGTAGCCTTATTCCATTCCATTATATCTTGTTGCTTTGATCCACTCCACTGCTATGTGGCTTCAATTTGCTCTTGCTGCGACTTCAATGGGATGTGACTTGTTTTATTTTGGATTGCTCACTGCATCTCCGTAAAGATGAGGTCTTTGGTTTTCACCTATTCCTTTGCTAGTTAAGGCAATAGGACTAAAGCTTAACCATGCTCCCTCTTGGTTGGGGACAGAACTACAATTTTGACCAATTCCACTCTTGGTCGGGGACATAGGATGATGGCCTAAATCATGTTCCCTCTTGGTTGGGAGCCAAGATTTGCCTTCGATCTTGCCCCACCTCTTGGTCGAAGCGGGAATTACAATTTTGACCTATTCTATCGCTGGTCGGGACCTAGGGCGGTGGCCTAAATCATGTTCCCTACTAGTTAGGGAGTCAAGATTTGCCTTCGATCTTGCCCCACTCTGGTCGTGGCAACAAGATCTACAATTTTGACCTATTCCATCGCGGTCGGTGGCCATAGACGGTGGCTTAAATCGTGTTCCCTCTTGGTTAGAAGCCATGATTTGCCTTCGATCTTGCCTCACTATTGGTCGTATGAAAAGATCTACGATTTTGACCTATTCCACCGGTCAATGGCAATAGGAACGGTGGCTTAAATCGTGTTCCCTCTTGGTTAGAAGCAATGATTTGCCTTCGATCTTGCCCCACCACCGGTCGTATGAAAAGATCTACAATTTTAACCTATTCCACTGCTGGTCATGGCAATAGAACGGTGTCTTAAATCGTGTTCCCATCGGTTGGGAGCCATGATTTGCCTTCGATCTGCCCCCACTCATTGGTCGTATGCGACAAGATCTACAATTTTGACCTATTCCACTCGCCGTCGGTGGCAATAGAACGGTGGCTTAAATCATGTTCCCTCGGTTAGAAGCCATGATTTGCCTTCGATCTTGCCCCACTATTGGTCGTATGCGACAAGATCTACAGCTTTTTAACCTATTCCACTGCTGGTCAGTGGCAATAGGACGGTGGCTTAAATCGTGTTCCCATCGTTGTGGAGTCATGATTTGCCTTCGATCTTGCCCCACTATTGGTCAGGACGACAAGACCTACAATTTTTGACCTATTCCACTGCTGGTCAGTGGCAATAGGACAATTTTCAACCTATTCCACCACTGGTCGATGGCAATAGGACAATTTTCAACCTATTCCACCGCTGGTCGATGACAATAAGACCATGGCTTCACCAGTGTTGCTACACCGTCCTCTGGGGACATATCCTATAGACTTGATTTTATATGCTTGTGTTTATACCAAATGATGCGGATGCTATGGTAGGAATGACTCAAATGCTCCTGACTACGTGTGATATGGGGGACACTTACATGAATGCAGAATATCATGAGAATGATGATTTTTCATAATAATTAAGATGCAATGACCGTAATAAATCGAATGCTCCTAACTGAATGATATTATGGAGGACATTTGCATGAATGCGGGATGTCATGGGAATGATCTTTTTTTAAAAGCTTAGGGCCGTAATTGCTCGTTCGCTCGTCAAGGTCACGGCACGGACGCAATATCTCGTCTAATATCTATGATAGCGAATCTGAAGAAATAGTCATGATTTTAGACTCCTTTTCCTCGAACGTTTCCAACCCCTAAGTGTGGAGGTTTCTAAACAACAGCCTTGTTTTAGGTTCCTACGCTGTTTAGAGGCTTCCAGAGTAATAGGCGGGACTCCTTTTATGGAAGCATTATGGGTCCATGGGTCGTTATTTCAATTGCAAACAACTTAAAGATTTAAAATAACAATAGAATTTATGAAGAATGGAATTGGATTAAATCAACAAAAGCAAACATTATTGGAGTACAAAAAATGAGTAAAAAGTAGGTGCCCCAGATATTGCAGCCTGAGCTTCACCATCGAACCCTTCCAAAGATCATTTTGAGCTGAATAGACGTTGGGAGATCTGCAGTGCTTTGTAGATGTTCCGAGGTGTAACATTTCTCCTTTTGCTAATTTTGGGGGAACAAAAATTGTCACATACCTCCTCTTTCGTGTAAATTTGAGCCTCCCTTATCGGGTTTTCGACTCAAAACCCCTTTTGGTCTCAAAGCGCCCTTTACGGGTTTTCGCTTTAGCCTCTCCGCTTTTTTTTAAGGTCTTAAAGCGCCCTTTACGGGTTTTCACTTTAGCCTTTCCTTCTTCAAGCATAATACTTCTTAACGAATCGAATTTATAGGATTGGGTAGATTTTTCCCATCCATCTCCGCCAAAATTAATGCCCTCCGAGAAAGCCTTTTCACCACATAAGGTCCTTCCAATTTGGCATCCATTTCCTCGAAATCCTTTTGTATGGGAGGATCTTTTCAAAACTAAGTCTCCTCGTGAAATTCTCTTGACGCACCTTTTGTTGTATGCTCGCATCATTCGCTTTTGGTACATCTCGACCATGATGAGATAGCTTTGATCTCTTTTCTTCGATCAGATTCAACTGGTCATATTGAGCTTAGATTCATTCTGCTTCATCCAATTTCAATTTAGACAATACTCGAAAGGACAGAATTTCAACTTCGATGGGTAAAACTGCCTCCATTCCGTAAACCAATGAGAAAGGAGTTGCCCCGGTAGAGGTTCTGACTAACGTTCGATAGGCGAAAAGGGCAAATGGTAACTTCTCGTGCCAATCTTTGTAAGTCTCAGTCATCTTCCCTACTATCTTCTTGATATTCTTATTAGCTGCTTCTACTGCACCGTTCATCTTTGGGCGATATGGTGACGAATTGTGATGTCTGATCTTGAATTGCTTACAGACTTCTGCAATCATGCTGTTGTTCAAGTTTAACGCATTATCAGATATGATCCTCTCAGGCATTCCATATCTACATATGATTTCCTTTTTTAAGAATTTGCTGACTGCTGATTTTGTCACATTAGCATATGAAGTGGCCTCCACCCATTTAGTGAAGTAATCAATTACTACGAAGATAAACCGATGTCCATTGGAAGCTTTTGGAGAGATTGGTCTAATAACGTCCATGCCACACAGAGAAAAAGGCCATGGGGAGGTCATAACATGTAAAGGTGAGGGTGGAACATGAATCTTGTCTCCATAAATTTGGCACTTATGACATTTCTTAGCATAATCAATGCAATCTCTTTCCATGGTAGACCAATAATACCCGAATCTCATGATTTGTCTGGTCATTGCGAACCCATTGGCATGTGTTCCACAGATGCCCTCATGGACTTCTTCTAGGATCTGCTTAGCCTCAGCGCCATCCACACATCTCAATAGCACTTGATCCTTTCTCCTTTTGTATAAGATCTCACCGTCTAAGACATAGTCACAAGCTAGTCTTCTCAACGTCCTTTTGTCATTTTCGGTTGCTTGATCGGGGTATTTATGATCTTTCACGTATTGTAGTATATCGTGATACCACGGGTGATCATTTTGCTCCTCTTTTTCCACGTTGTAGCAATGGGCTGGGACCTCATAAATGCTCATTTGTATAGGCCTCATATCCTCCTTGTTGTTTGCTCGTACCATAGAAGCTAATGTGGCTAGAGCATCAGCCATCTGATTTTCTTCCCTTGGTAGATAACTGAAAGTGATGTAATCGAATTCTTTGATCAGTTCTTGGACCAATCTTTTGTATTCGACCAATTTGGGATCTCTCGTCTCACATTCTCCTTTAAGTTGATAAATCACTAATACAGAGTCTCTGTATACTTCCAGTGCCTTAATTTTACGTTCTATAGCGGCACGGATACCCATGATGCAAGCTTCATACTCTGCCATATTGTTTGTACAATCAAAATCTAATTTACAAGTAAATGGGTAATGATCTCCGTTTGGGGACACCAGAACTGCCCCAATTCTATTGCCCATAGCATTGGATGCCGCGTCGAAGTTCGGGTTTTCAGGGCGACTTTACTGGGTACCGTCTTGATGGTTGCTACGCACATTAGGCCTTCATTAGGAAATCAAGTCCAAAGGCTCATAATCGCGAGCTCATCGCCGTAAAATCCGCTATTGCACTTCCTTTTACCGCCTTTTGGTTTACATAAACTATGTCAAACTCAGAAAGTAAGATTTGCCATCGGGCCATCCGTCCATTCAAAGTAGTTGACTCCATTAGGTATTTCAGTGAGTCTAGCTTCGAGATGAGCCAGGTCGTATGATTCAGCATGTACTGCCTCAATCTCCGAGTTGTCCAGACCAAGGCACAACATAGTTTCTCAATTGGTGAGTACCTTGTTTCACACTCAGTGAACTTTTTACTAAGGATGGAATTTCAACTTCGATGGGTAAAACTGCCTCCATTCCATAAACCAATGAGAAAGGAGTTGCCCCAGTGGAGGTTTCGACCGACGTTCGATAGGCGAAAAGGGCAAATGGTAACTTCGTGCCAATCTTTGTAAGTCTCGGTCATCTTCCCTACTATCTTCTTGATATTCTTATTAGTTGCTTCTCATCGCACCGCTCATCTTTAGGCGATATGGTGATTTAATTGTGATGTCGATCTTGAATTGCTTACGACTTACGCAATCATGCCGTTGTTCAAGTTTAACGCATTATCAGATATGATCCTCTCAGGCATTCCATATCTATATATGATTTCCTTTTTTAAGAACTTGCTGACTGCTGATTTTGTCACATTAGCATATGAAGTGGCCTCCACCCATTTAGTGAAGTAATCAATTACTACGAAGATGAACCGATGCCCATTAGAAGCTTTTGGAGAGATTGGTCCAATAACGTCCATGCCCCACATAGAAAAAGGCCATGGGAAGGTCATAACATGTAAAGGTGAGGGTGGTACATAGATCTTGTCTCCATATTTCTTAGCATAATCAATACAATCTCTTTCCATGGTAGACCAATAATACCCAAATCTCATGATTTGTCTGGCCATTGCGAACCCATTGGCATGTGTTCCACAGACGCCTTCATGGACTTCTTCTAGGATCTGCTTAGCCTCGACGCCATCCACACATCTCAATAGCACTTGATCCTTTCTCCTTTTGTATAGGATCTCTCCGTCTAAGACATAGTCACAAGCTAGTCTTCTCAACGTCCTTTTGTCATTTTTGGTTGCTCGATCGGTATTTATGATCTTTCACGATTGTAGTATATCGTGATACCACGGGTGATCATTTTGCTCCTCTTTTTCCACGTTGTAGCAATGGGTGGGACCTCATAAATGCTCATTTGTATAGGCCTCATATCCTCCTTGTTGTTTACTCGCACCATAGAAGCTAATGTGGCTAGAGCATCACCATCCGATTTTAAATCCCTTGGTAGATAAGCGAAAGTGATGTCATTGAATTCTTTGATCGGTTCTTGGACCAATCTTTTGTATTCGACCAATTTGGGATCTCTCGTCTCCCATTCTCCTTTAAGTTGATAAATCACTAATGCAGAGTCTCCGTATACTTCGGTACCTTAATTTTGCATTCTATAGCGGCACGAGATACCCATGATGCAAGCTTCATACTCGCCATATTGTTTGTACAATCAAAATCCAATTTACAAGCAAATGGGTAATGATCTCCGTTTGGGGACACCAGAACTGCCCCAATTCCATTACCCATAGCATTCGATGCCCCGTCGAAGTTCAGTTTCCAAGGACGACTTTCCGGGGTACCTTCTTCAGTGGTTGCTACGTACATTAGGTCTTTATTAGAGAAATCGAAGTCCAAAGGCTCATAATCTGCCAGAGCTCTACTGGCCAAAAAATTCGCTATTACACTTCCTTTTACCGCCTTTTGGTTTACATAAACTGTGTCAAACTCAGAAAGTAAGATTTGCCATCGGGCCATCCGTCCATTCAAAGTAGTTGACTCCATTAGGTATTTCAGTGGGTCTAGCTTCGAGATGAGCCAGGTCGTATGATACAACATGTACTGCCTCAATCTCCGAGTTGTCCAGACCAAGGCACAACATAGTTTCTCAATTGGTGAGTACCTTGTTTCACACTCAGTGAACTTTTTACTAAGGTAGTATATTACCTTTTCTTTCTTTCTTGACTCATCGTGTTGACCGAGTACACATCCCATTGAACTTCCAGTACCGTTAAGTAGAGGATTAAAGGCTTATCTGGATTAGGCGGTGTCATACGGAGGATTGACAGTATTACTTTACTTTTTCAAGGTCTTCGACATTCCTCGTCCCATACACTGGATAGTGTTTTTAAGAAGACGAAATATGGGGTCACATTTTTCAGTCAGTTGTGAAATGAACCGCGCAATGTAATTTAATCTTCCTAAGAAACCTCGAACTTCTTTTTGCGTGCGAGGCGGAGGCAATTCTTGTATAGCCTTGACTTTGTCCGGGTCAACTTCAATCCCCTTTTCGCTGACTATAAATCCTAACAGTTTCCCTGACATGGCTCCAAAGGTACACTTTGCCGGGTTAAGCTTTAACTGGAATTTCCTCAACCTCAAAAATAACTTCCTTAAGACTTGGACATGCTCCTTTTCAGTTCGAGACTTGGCGATCATATCGTCGACATAAACCTCAATTTCTTTGTGCATCATGTCATGGAATAGGGTTACCATGGCTCTCTGATATGTTGCTCCCGCATTCTTCAGCCCAAATGGCATTACCTTATAGTAAAAGGTTCCCCACATGGTTATGAACGTGGTTTTATTCATGTCTTGAGAAGCATCTTTATCCGGTTGTATCCGAGAAGCCATCCATGAATGAGAACAATGAATAACCCGTCGTATTATCTATTAAGGTGTCAATATGAGGTAACGAAAAATTGTCCTTCGGGCTAGCCTTATTTAGATCCCTGTAGTCTACACACATTCGTACTTTCCCATCTTTCTTAGGGACGGGGACGATATTGGCTATCCATTCTGAGTACTTAACCATTTGCAAGAAACCTGCGTCAAATTGCTTCTTGACCTCTTCTTTTATTTTCAGTAAAACGTCTGGCCTCATCCTCTGAAGTTTCTGTTGGACTGGCTTGTATTCTTCTTTTATGGGCAAACGATGTACCACGATATCAATGCTTAACCCGGGCATGTCTTGATATGACCATGCGAAGACATCCTTGAATTCTTGGAGTAACTTAATGAGGTCTTGCTTTGTCTCTGCGGTGATACTGGCTCCAATCTTCACTTCTTTCTTTTCTTGTCCATCTCCTAAGTTCACTATTTCCACTGATTCTTTGTGAGGTACGATTTGTTTCTCCTCTTGTTCTACCATCCTTAACAGTTCAGGAGCTAAGTCAAAGCCTTGGTCATCTCTAAAATCCTGAAAATCTTCCGCACCCATATTTTGCTCAAAAGGACATTCTGAGTCATCGGTAGCGTTACTCAAATCATTGATATTTAGGGACCTGTTATGGAGATGAATAAAGGCTCATAGAATCTTAGAATCTAGGCATGCTTATTGGTATCATAAATGAAGAATAGAAATGTTTAGAAGAATATCTAAAGAAAGAATAATGATAATGAATGAAATGAACATAAAAGAAAATTTGCTCAAAAGATGGCGGAGATGTATTTTATTGAAAATAACGATGCCTTATACAAAATCATGCTTCACAAAAGGGACTCTTAAGCTTCTAGACTTAAAGCAACAAGTGTGTTCAGTATTACTCGAATGAGTTCCAAAAGCTACAGGAATCTCCTCCACAGTCCAGATTGTTTAGAACGCACGGCTTATAGGCGGATGCCATTCCGATTTTCTTCTTCAATCTTTCCCTCAAATATAGCATTGACGTACACGATTTCTTCATTTTGCGTTCCTCGTCCCAGATGGATAACCCCTCCTGATATAAAGGTCTCACGAATATGAGGAATTATCATCGGTTCCCATTTAATCTCATCTCCACCCAAATACGCCTTCCTTCTTTCTTGCTTCTTTTCTAACTCTTTTTTCTTTTTCTTTGCGTTCGGCTTGAATCCTAAGCCAAAGAGGTCTCTTTTTTCTTTCAATCTCGGGACTTCGATTCCTCCTTGGAGATATCTTTCCATTCCCTTTCCGGGTACGGCTCTATTTTTAACCATTAATTGCAAACCCATTTTTGTGGTTTTGGATAATTGAGGCACTGGGATCTTGTTTCCTTTGATGACGAATGTTGCGTTGACGAATTCCAAAGAGTGAAAGGAACATTCAGTCGCTTCTTCATTTGCTTCTAAATATGGTGCACCGCTGGTTACGGTTGCGATGATGTCTTCTTTAGCATTTATTGTTACCAAACGGCCTTCTGTGACTAATTTTAATTTTTGGTGCAAGGATGAGGATCGCCTCATTGAGTGTATCCAAGGTCTCCCCAACAAACAGTTATCTGACTACCGATATCCATTATTATGAAATCCACTTCATATGTACTTGGGCGATTAAAAGAAGTACTTCAATCCTTCCCATGACTTTCCTTTCAGTTCCATCGAATGGCCTTACTACATTGTAGCAGGCTTTCATGTGAGAGCTATCAATGGGTAACCGATTCAACGTCGATAATGGCGGGACATTGAGCGCCGATCCGTTATCGACTAGTACCCCTAGTAGTGTGTATCCTTTGCACCGTGTAGTAATGTGGAGGGCATTGATGGAACCCACACCTCCGGCGGAATCTCGTCATCATTAAAGAAAATGAAGTTATCAGCACTTATATTGCTAATTAGGCGATCCAACTTGTTAACGGTGATATCATTAGCAATATAAGTTTCATTCAATACTTTTATCAGTGCATTGCGGTGTACTTCTGAGCTTAATAGCAAGTCAAGATGAGATATCTGAGCCATACCGCTTATGCAGCTGCTCCACGATGTTGTATTCACTATGTTTTAAAAACTTCAAGAATTCCCTAGCCTCATCTTCTTTCACTGGCTCATTTATAGGAGCTTCCTGTTTGGTCGCACTTTCTCTCTTTTGTTCGCCCACCAAGGTTTTCTCTTTCGCAAGCTCGATCCATGGATTTGCCGTGTCGTAACGCCCGCTACGCGTATAGAGCCTACTTCTGGTTTTCCTTTGCAGTCTTTGGACAAGTCTCCTTTCCCGATGAATCGTCACATTACAGTTGTAGTTCCAGGGAACCTTTTTGTTATCTTCATATGAAAAGGCCACAGGTCTTCGGATCATAATCTTCGGAGGCTCCTGGTTTCCTTTCGTAGTGCGAGATGAGTCCTCTATTTTAGGAATCGTCAAGTTGCAGTTAGAGTTCTGGGGAACCTCTTTATTGTCTTCATATGAAAGGACCGCCAATTTACGAATCACGATCTTCGGAGTTGTCTTTATCCCGGTTCCATCGCTCTTTGGCCACGAGATGATGACCAAAGGATAGCTAGCTTTCGAGATTTTTATTGCTGATTCATCTTCCAACACGCAAATACTTCTTTCTTTTCGGCCTTCATTAATTTCAAAAAACTCCAACTCTTTATTGTCCATCAGTCTTTGTACCATAATTCTGAACTCATTACAGTCCTGGATTTCGTGCCCCTCCACGTTATGAAACTCATGACCTCTTCTTGTTCTTTCATGCTTTCCTACCGGACTTGATCTGCCTAATCCCTCTTCATCATTTCTTTCCAAACTCATTTTATCGAGTCTTTACCTCGTCAACAGCCCTTTTAACTCTCCTTCTCATGACCTCACTTATCATATTGACCTCATGATTAGGCATCAGGTGCCCCGCGATGGGGGTATCATCTACTTTTATAACGCCCATCTCGATGAGTCTTTCTACCAGTTTTTTGAAAGCAAGACAGTTCTCTATTGAATGCCCCACAATCCCTGCGTGGTACTCGCACTGTGCGTTCGCGTCATACCACTTAGGGTATGGGGGTTGCAGGGGTTTTAGGTAATGTGGAGAAACAATATGTGCATTGAATAAGTTCTGGTACATTTTCTTGTACGTGACTGGGATTGGCGTGAATTGGATTTTCTCCGTGTTCTACTTTGTATTGGATTCTTGCCTAGAGGAGCCCTGATGATCAGCGATTACGGCCTTGGGCTGATTTACAGTAATAGGCTTCGGATAACCTTTACCTAAGTTATTTACATCGTTCTCTCTTTTCTTTAGGATTGTCTTTCTGGTACTTTCTCCCACTTCTATCTTGCCACATCTGATTGCATTTTCTATCATCTCCCCCGACATCACGATGTCTGAGAAGCTTTTAGTGGTGCTTCCCAGCATATGATTGATGAAAGGAGCTTTCAACATATTTATAAAGAGTATGGTTGTCTTCTTTTCTAAAAGCAGTGGCTGAACTTGTACTGCTACCTCTCTCCATCGCTGGGCATACTGTCTAAAACTTTTGCCCGGCTTTTTCTCCATATTTTGGAGCGTGATTCTATAAGGAGCAATATCAGCCACATGGCCATAATGTTTCATGAAGGCCTATGCCAGGTCCTTTCACGTCTTGATTTGGGCACGACTAAGCTGGTTATACCATTTGGCGGCAGACCCGGCCAAACTGTCTTGAAAATAGTGAATCAGCAACTGGTCATTATTAAGGTGCCCCGCCATCCGCCGGCAGAACATTGTGATGTGTGCCTCAGGACAGCTAGTCCCGTTATATTTTTTGAACTCTGGTGTTTTAAACTTTGGCGGAAGGACTAAGTCCGGGACCAGACTTAAGTCTTTAGCGTCCATCCCGTAAAGATGGTCAGCCGTTTCTATTTCTTTAAACTTTTCTTCTAGCCACTTGCAACGGTTCTCAAGTTGCTTTGACAAATCTATTTTTCCTTGTCCATTTCTGCCAGTTCATCAAAATCTGGGACCACAGGGTTAGCCGGACTTTCCCTTGGGTTAGTACCCGAACCAGTCGGAAGGTGGGCTGGTATCGCGGTACCAACCTGATATTGTGGTCTAATAGTAACAGGTGTCCTTTGGGGATGCACGTCCGGTGGCGCTTGGGTATTAGGTGGGGTAAAACCCGAAGGGTAAACAGGGTCGTCATTATCATTTCCCAAACTAGTAACAACGCCCTTTCCTTTCTCACGTTCATTGGCCAACAACTGCGCCAATTGATTCATCATGCTATTTTGAGATTCTTGTATTCGTTCTATCATGTCTTGTTGCATCTTGATTAATCATTCTTGCATACATTCTGTATTTCCTTTTGCACTTGTTCTAGTCTTTCCATTCTTTGATCCATGATTTTGTTTTGCCTCGTGTATTGTAGCGATGTTCCGTGGTCACTGTCATAATTTAAGGTTCCTTTGTGAGATTTAATGCACATGATGCAATGTAATGCTAATGCATGAAATGTATGCAAAAAGGCATTAATTTCGATCCAATTTCCATTAGAATAACTTTTCTAGAAAACAAGTTTCTTTACATAAAATGGATTACATATATGGCCTCGCCCTAATACTTAAGGCCTTGACTTCCTCAAGAAGCCTAGCTAACTCTTGACCTTGCTCGACTTGACTGTAAAATAAACTTAATACATCACTTGACTGCTAAGGTTTGTAAGTGATCCGCCACTCTCGTGACTTGAGCCACGGCTTCCCCATAATGTAATCCTGGTCTCGACTTGGTTTTGAGTGTGATGAAGTTGTTGCTTCTAATGCTCCTCACTGACTTTAAGAAGCTCCACCCGTAGCTCACAACCATGTAAAGCAGACTCCAGCTCTTCGATTCTTACTTTCATTTCTTCGATTTTACTCAGACTAGCCTTTAATTCGACTGTAGAGTTGCGGCTTCGATACTGATACAAGGATCTTTCCAATTCTGCCACCCGAGCCTTTAATTCCTCTTTCTCATTCTGGGTTTTTACCAAACTTCTTTTCAGAGTAGCTTCTCGAACTTGAATATCTCGGAGTTCTCTTTCCCATTGACTAGATCTATTTTTTTCCTCTCTAAGTTCTTGACATCATTGCTCTGACATTTTTCCTAATCTAGCAAGTTTCATTGACCTTCGCAGCTTCTTATAGTCTATTTTAAACCGTCCAAATCTTCCTCACTTTATATTTCCTTTTCTCAACTTTTCGCTTCGACACGAATGTCAACGTCTAATCCTAGTTGCATTTTCTTCTTCTAATTGTTCTATCCTTTTCCTAATTTCAGATTCTTTTTCTCAAAATCTTGTTTGATGATTTCGAGCTCTGATGGGATTACCTGTAGGTGCTCCTCCATTGATCGGGCATTTTCTTGGCCTGATGTGGGAATGTTGTCGTTGATTCTCTGACTCCACCATCGGTCATATTCGGGGGTTGTCATCGGGTTAGTGGCAAACGTTTTCATTCTGTGAGTCCGACTTCAAGCACTCGCTATTTCACGAACTCTTTTCTTACAATTGTCTCCTTTGTATTCAAATTCGCACTAAATTAGACCTTGTGTTGCAGGTATAAACTGTCTCGATCATCTTGTCTCAACACGAGGAGAGGAGCATATCGATGACTCCCCATACTCCCGAGAGAGGAACCCACCAAAATCTCTACACCGGTATAAGATCTCATCAGAATCATTAAAGGAGCTTTCCTTTCTACGCCTTCTTCTTGCGGGTTTTGCGTAATCATCATCCATTTTTCTTACGAAGATCGTCTCGCCTTGGCGTGGTCTGCTAATTCTTTTAGCGGGAATAGTCCTCGGAGAAGATTGAAATGATGCCTTTTCCACTTTCCAAAAGTGACTGTTGAACCATGTTAGTAAGAGCTGTGCACAACCGGTAAATCTTCCTTCGCCCGCTCTTCGGCACGCGCTTAGGGACCTAAAAGTTTCGGCCAGAATTGTAGGAACGGGTGTGACTCTTCTATCCAATCTGTCGAATAAGTCTGAGACCGCCTCGTCCACATGCCCTAGAGCTTTAGGGAAAATAATCAGTCCATAAATGCTCAAGGCAAAAATGTCAACCCTTTTCTTCACGTCGGGATGCGCTTATGATCAAATCCCTTAAGTTCCTCCAAGGGATGCACTTACAATCTCCCTTTTGTTTTATCCAGTCAGAACTCCATCGCCGCTCATCCCCGTAATATTCATCAGCTTTTTTAAGAATGTGGGACATTAATGTGTCTTGCATAAACTTTGTCGGTTTGAATTTTTGGACAACGAGTAAAGTGTATTCTTCTATAGTAGGCACCGTGTCCACTTTCCGAAAGTAAAACAACTATAAGCGAGGATTCCAAAATTGGGCTATAGCTTTCAAGCATAAGTCCGGTCTACCTTGATGTCGAGCAAATAAGGCGATCACCGTAATGACAAGAGAATAGTTGCTTGATCTCGTCGTCCCATTGACTCCATATCTCTTTCATCTCTTGAAGATTATTTTGAGTGACATCGACACGTGTGAAGTCCCATAATTCTGACATGTGCCTTTCTGTAAGACTATCACCTTTTTCTTGCTGCACTGTCTTGGCCCATATTCGAACGGCCGCATTGTCCTCCACTCTATCAAGAAACCCCCTTTCCATGACAAGCTATCTATTTGGCAATTGAATGTGAATCAACACCTTTTTGATGAATATGCGATGCAAAAATAAAAATAAAGCAAATCAGTATTCCATACACAGTAAGCAAAGAACAAAAATACCTAATCTGTTAACCACTAGGGTTTGGCATGGCTCTACTTAGGGTGGGTCCTTAGGGTTTACTATATGAGGTTCGGTTCTAGAGAGGGGTACCTGAACCAGCAGATTCCTCGATCCTCACCCATTATAGGTTCATATGGACCGAGTTCAATTCGGGAATACATTTCCTATGGCGCACGGAGATGAAAATCTCACGAAGACATAGTACGGATGTATCCCAAAGCGATCCACTATCCTCGCGGAGGTGAAAACCTCACGAAGGAGTAGCCTCACTCTCACTTAAAGGTGTGACCACAATGGTCATGCAATGTAATGCCAAAATTGAAACAACATGCAATAAAAAGATCGTAATTTTCAAATTGAACTTTCAAACTTCCAACAAAAGATGAAAATAATCAATTTATGGCTTGACTTTCTAAATCGTCCCCAATGGAGTCGCCAAGTCGTCAGAACCATTTTTTTGGAAAACAACAAGGGTTCGACTTTGGGTTTTAAAATGAAAAAACGCGAGTCGCCACCAATCCTTTTTTGTTGAGGTGTGATCGGGTCACCTCAGAAATGATTTTTTAATAAAATGTTTGATTTATCAAAACAACGATTTTGGTCTACGAAATCCGAAAACGAGTTCGAAGTCGACACACGAGGAAGGGTTAGCACCTCGTACGCCCAAAATTGGTACCAAAATGATTAATTAGTGTCTTAATGTCGGAAGTTTGAAAAGATTTTGAAATACGGATCTTTTAAAAAGGTATTAGGATATTCGAGATTTCTTTGTTCCGAGAGGATACAAACATCACATCCAGCACGTTAGGTCATGATATTCTAAACCTTCGTAATCAAATCTATCTCATGGTTTCTGAAGTTTATCAAAGGATGTTTAGTTATTTAGTCAAACGAAAAATCGCAACCCAGCACGTTAGGGCACTATTCCCAATTCCTAAATACAAAACATTGCCTTTATTTTAAAAATCTTTAAATGGAGTGTAGCGATTTTACAAAATGCATCATATCGGATTAAATCTAAGAAAAGGCTTGAGTCAAAACTTGAGATTTCTTTGTCCCGAAAAGATATAAACATCACATCCAGCACGTTAGGACACGATGTTTTAATCTCTCGTAATCAAAGTCGTCTCGTGATTCGCGAAACTTCGTAAAAAGGATGTTAAGTTATTTAGTTAAACGGAAAATCGCAACCCAGCACGTTAGGGCACTATTTCCCGAGTTTCTAAATACAAAACATTGCCTTATTTTGAAATCTTTTAGGTGAAATATGATGATTTTATGAAAGATGTTTTGTTCAATAATATAGTACAAAACGAAGAAAACAAATGTGGATGTGAATGTTATAAATAAAAAAAATACAAATAATAATAATAATATTATGATAATAACAAAGTAGTAAAAAAATGAATAAATAAATAAATAAATAAAATAAGAAATAACAATGACAAGATAATAATGATGATACTTGAAATGAAAATAAAATAATAATGATAATACAAAAAATGATGGGTACTAACAAAAGAAATAATACATATAAAATAAATAAATAAAAATACATACATAAAAAAATAATAGTAGTAATAATAACGATAAAATAATGATAAAACGGATAGCAATAATAATAATGAAAACGACAAATAATAATCATGATAAAATAATAATCTTATCACAATAATGGTAAACAAAAAAAATAAAAAAATAATAACACATACAATTGTGATAATAAATAATAATAATAGCAAACTAATAATAATAAATATATAATCAAGATAACAAATAATAATAATATAATAATAATAGTAAAGTTAGTGAAACACATTAATAATAAAATATGTACATAAAAATATAATAATGGTAATAACAATACTAATATAATAACAAAAGACTAAAAGGATTGCAAAATAACTAAAACATGGATCAAATAGCATCTAAAATGAAAGTTTGGGGGTCAATTCGAAATAAAATAAAAGGAAAAGGGCCTAATTACACGCGCGAAAGGACTAGAGGGACCAAAGAGGTAATAAACCCCTTTCGGCCAAAACGCAACGCATGATGGAAGGACCAGATTAACGTCACGGAGTAAATTGTGGGGTCAAATTTGAAAATAATAAAAACTTAATTAAAAGAAGTCAAAAAAGCGGAAGGGCCATTTGCGGAATTAGACCCAAAACCAAAAACACGCGGATCCTCTGGTCGGGTCGGGTCAACATGCGGATCCCAGGGGGGCAAAACGACGTCGTTTTGGGCATTAAAGGTCAGCCCCAAAACGACGTCGTTTTGAAGGGCTATTTAAAGCCCAAAAATTAAAAAAAAAAAAATCATTAGTGCAGAGATTTTTAAAAAAAAAAGGCTTCTTTCTCTGCAGGGGGAGAATCCGGTGGGATTCTAAGGTCAGCCGTCACCGCACGCCGTCGCCAGCCATCGTACATGGTGGCCGAAAATTCAGAAAAGGTATTTTTTTTATTTTTATGTTTTACCTATTTTTATAAGTATTCTTGGTACACTTGCACGAATAAGAGTATTTGTAAAAAATAAAATTTTGAAAGTAAGAAAATACCACCTCTTTCTCTCTGCTTTTGACGTCATTGATCTATTTCGTTTTTTTTTTTGGTTATTTTCTTCTTTTTTTGTGTTCGAATCTTTGTTCCTTTTTTGTATTGATTTCAAAAAAGAGAAAAAAGCCTCTTCCAATGGATTTTAATCGGCTTTTTATAACCATTTACAAAATTTTTTCTGTATTTTCTTTTGCACATTTCTGCTCTGTTGCCTCTGTTTCTTTGCGTGTTGGTTTTCTTTTGCAGGGCATGGGCGAGGCGGTGACGGGACGGTGGTCGGTGCTGCAGTGGTCAGAGGGCAGGTGGCGTCAGAGGGCCAGAGGCCAGACCTAGGTGCGGCGCCTCTTTAGGGGTTAGGGGAAGATTAGGGTTAGATTTTTTTTTGTTTTGGGCTTTGATATTTGGGTTTCTAAATTGGGTTATTGTTGTTGGGCTGACAATGGGATTTGGGTTTGTAAAATTTTGTTTTTATTTGTTTGCTGGACCCGGGCAAATTTGGGTTTACACAACAAACATCAAAGAACTGAATTTGGACATCATTTGCTCTCAATCACAAATATCAATCTAAAAAAAAAAAAAAAAAAACCCAAAGATGCATGAATTGAAAAGGATCTGTTAGATAACAGCGCATCCCAGCAAACAATTATACCCCAACAAAAACCACTCAGGCATTAATGAATTAAAAACTTCAGAAATCAAATGACTATAGTTCCTCCTTGCTTCTTTCCCCTCACTCCCCCCCCCCTTTTTGTTTTTCCTCCTTTTGGACTTCTCCATACCCACGTACAGATGCTTGCATTCTTTAATATTATACTTTTTATGACATAAAATGACTAACTGCCCTTTCCATTCATGACACCAACTTCTGTATTAGTAAGTGCTGCCTTGGCCTAGCTGGTGAAGGTGGATAAGAAAGGCGTTTCTTGGCAGACGCAATTGGTCCCTTCTCAGGTGTTCCATTGGCTTCTAGTCCCAACGGACTTTGCAACTTGGTCTTAGCTCTTGTGGATTCAGTCGGTACCATGTAACTTGGAAGCGATGGAGAGCTTCCTAGGCCCTCATTGTCATGCACTGAGGAGCCTGCAATGCTATGCCTACGGTTTCTTTCTGACTGAATGCTCACCATGCTTCTTCCGTCATCATCTGGACCGACCACACTGCTTCTAGGGCTTGCTGACTTCAGCTTTCGGGCGGGTACTGAAGCTGATGTCCTAGGAGTTGAAACGGATAGGAGACTTGAAGTTTGGTTTGGCTTTTGGCCAGCCTTTGGGGATTGCTTATCCAAATTTAGTTGGTAGCAAGCATAAGCTTTGCTGATTTCTCCTCCAAAGTTGCTGCGTGCACTCCTTATGGATGACTGGTCGTTCTGTTCCTTTTCTGTTGTACCACGACCCTCCTGTGGTTGTGCTGCCATCCATCGTTCCAACCAACTCCATCCCCATGAGGGATTGTTTGGATCCATGAATAACGGATTCATAGATCTTGAAGTATTCTTCCAGGTTTGCTGCAAAAAGAAGTATAGGTGTCAAGACAACTTTGTTTAAATTTCAGGTACTTGAATTGCAAAGGACTATACTCAGCACCTTAAAAGGAGGCTCATGTATAAGCATTTGGATGAGCCAATAATAAAAGTTTACAAGATAATGCTACTTCCTGCCTCATTACCAAGATATGGAGAACATTTTTTCAAGTAATTATTTATGCTTCATTCATTCATATCATTGATGATGTTGTTAACACTCACTTGAACATATAAATACTTAAATATTTGATGCTCTTAAAAGTATTCAACAGCATATGTAAAATTTCAGCAGGTCACCTGATGAGTAAATGAATACGCCATGGCCCTTTCTCTTCTCATAGCTGCCTCGTGCTTGCTAAGTAAGCTTGCCTCGATTTGTTCCTTTGACTGCAGGCTGTCATCCCAGTCTTCCCCCATCTGTTTAAACATTTCAAAAATCCACACTGGTCAGCATGATGGAGACATTGTGGAAAATCAACACCACAGAATTGTTTTCCACCAATGGAAAATGCTATAGGGGAAACTAGGAGGTTTAATGAAGTCACTCTAAGATCAGCTCTATAATGTTATATAATACCTCAATTAGTTATCTTATATGTCTGCAACATAAAGATAACTCTAATTATAGGATCTAATGTATCACAGTGAAAGGGGATTTACGTGCAAGTTCACAATCTCTTTTGCATGTTTCTGCAAGAGTTGCCTCTGAAGAGCCCGATTTTCTTCAGTCATCCTGGTTCTCCTAATTCGAACCTGACACTGCAGACGAGAAAGCGTTTGCATGCACCGAGGAGTACTCGCTGCTTGCCTCTTGACCACAGGCCCTTCCATCAATGATTCCAGCCTGACCAATCCTTTTAAAGCATGCAATGCCCTTCTAGCCTGAAAAGAATAAATCATAATCAGCAAACACTACAAAAGTTTCTGTTATAGCTGAAAAATAAATTATGATCGAGAAAGAATTTCACACATTAAAACCATTTAATTAGACTGCAGAACACATAACATAAAACAACAAATTATCATGGGAATCTAAAAGTCATATAAGTTAACAAAATAATTGTCTTTCTCTGACCTTTTTATCATTTTTGTCTTTTCTAACCATTAGAAGGAAATACTTAGCAGCTAAAAATCTGCAACTGTCATAAGTAGATGTTAAGCTGCTTAGAGTCCCATTCTATGCAGATTTTGTTCCATGAGTCTAGTCAAAACTATAAACTTAAACATCTCTCTTCTAGAAAATTTGATGAGAACCTCAAGCGGTTATCAAGGAAAAGTTTCACAAAGATGTTTTTGCAATGTTTCCTGCAGGTTGAGTAGCTTTAACAAAGAATATGCTCGACTTGATTGATAAATAATAACCATATCAGATTGAATTTCCAAGAAAAATTATTAAGCAAACACTCTTGTTGATAAAATAAAAAGTTAGAATTGCAGCACATGCCAGATAAACTCGGAAAGCTGTTTGGATCTTTATTGCTGCCACTTCCTCCTCAGATTTTCCAGCGAACAGAGCATCTCTATAAAGCTGACGTTGAACAACCTCTACGGCAGCCTGAGGTGAAGCAGCAGCAGTGGCAACTGCCACAGGGTAAGTCTGCTTGCTTTCTGCTTCAATCAGTTTAACTTCTTCTGGCGGAGGAGGGGACAAGTTGACAGTTTCTAAAGTGGCTGCACCAGAATCATTGGAACCCAAATGCACCTTCTTCTCCAACAACTGTTGTTTTGATTTCTGAAAAACATAGCAATCAAGAATACTAAAGACTCATTGAGGACTATAAACTACTGCAAAGGCACAATTAGGTGAATGGGATTTTCTTCAAACCTGGTTTTTCTTTTCTTTGGAATCTGGGCTGAACACTTTCTTCAAAGAAGACAACCATTTTCCTTTCTTCCCCATCTTATCTTTCCTCACTGTGAACCCTTTAACAGGCAAAATAAAAGAGCCTTTTCTAAATGAAAGGACTTTGGAATGTATATTCTCCAACCAATATTCATAGAGGCAGATAGGTAATAAATGGTAATAATAGATAAATCGTGAAGACAAGAGTGCCAAAATCATGGGGAAATTAAATATTAACAGTGATAATTAGGAAGGCAAGTGGGAGTTTTGGAAAAAAAGCACAACTTGATTGGAGGGGGGAAATGTTTTAAAAAGAAAAATAGAAAGAATAATCCCATGATCTATCATATGCATATCTATTGGCAAATATCAAAACAATTTGTCCATTTGTTTTTTTTCTTTTCTTTTTGCATTTTCAGTTCAAAAATGATTAAGCAAAATGAATTTTTTTTTTTTTTGCTAATCCAGGAAAACTGCACAGTAACAACTTTAGTTACAAAAGTTTCAAAATTTTCCTAGATTTTCTCCTCAATTAAGCAAAGCACAATAGAGCAAAGCTTAAAAGGTTCCCATGTATTTGTAAAAAAAAAAAAAACTGGTCGCTACGAAATTTAGAAACAACCCAGATTGAGAAAGACAATTAGCAATACCAAGCAACAAAATTTTTCATGCAAAACGAAGCTAAAAATTGCATCTTTAAATTGAGTTTCCATGAAACAAAAAAGGGAAAAAAAGTAGCAGAAGCACCTGAGATTGTAATTCCCAGATCTCAAAGAATTTGAAGAGTGCTCTTTCCCTTTCTATTCACAATACAGACAGAAAAAAAGAACCCAGAAATTTGAAAGGTTGTCACTGCATAGGCTTAGCAGACTGCATCCTTTTGATATGGAGAAGAAAATGGAATATACAAAGAGAAGTTGACAAGTGGATTTTAGAGAATATGAAGAAGAAACAGCTGGTCCTTTTGCTAGTGTGACCCAGTTATTGGGGCAAAAAATGCTACACATTTATCTAACTGCATTGCCACCCTCCCCTGATTGGTTTGGTTGGAAACAAAGTCTACCCATTCCACCCCCCCCCCCCCCAAATTTTGGCAACTGAACCACAGGTTTATGAACACTTGTTTCTAAATTTTACACGCGGATCAGGGAAAACCCAAAAATGCATTTCAAATTTATATAAATCTATATTACATATTAAGCAATCCACAACTTTAAGTTGGTGCGAGGAGTATTAATTTTGTTGAGTAATAACGAAAATATCGTAAAATATATTATTTTAAAGATATTTTTGTTATTTTATATTTTAAGTAAAAATAAAAAGTATATATAGAAAAATAGAAAAATACACCCGTAATTAGATTCAAGGGTTGGGTTATTTGTCCAAGTTCAAATGTCTGTCTAAAATTTTAAAAGGTTTGAACAAAAATATTAGATCTGAAAAATAAATTAGGGCAAAAAAATTAAATTTGTTTAAAATATGAGCCAAGTTTAAGTTTGAACATTCAAAGCCTAAGCTTGACTTGACCTATTTTATAATATTTTATATTATATAATTTATAACATATAAAAATAAATGTATAGTAATATATAATATTTCTACAATGTAAATATTAAAATGTTAAAATAATTATATGTAAAATTTTAATAAATAAAAAATAAAAATATTTAATATTAGCTTAAAATGATATAAATATATTTTTAATTTTTTTAAAATAATATGAGCACAACTAAAATGAGCTTAAGTTAGCTATTGTAAATATGAATAGATTTAAATAAAATTTTAAGCCTATATTTCGAGTTGAGATTGAATAAGTATAAAGAGTATTAACATCATACGTAGGCTCGACTTGAACCTAATATGGTCTGGCCCATGAACATCTCTAATTCAAACCCAAGCCTCTTTAATTTTCAACATTTCTATTTTACCATCCAACTAAAGCCTCGTTTATTATTATTGATATAATGTCTAGATCTAACCATAACTCTCTCCACTTTTAAATAAGAAGATAAATGTGATTCAGCGTTTGAACTTACGTCCTCATGACTGACAACGATATTAATGTCAATCGAACTAAGAGTAAACTAACAAATTTTATTTATTATTTATATCAAATTTTATAAATATATAATGTGAAAATGTTATATAAAAAACAAGATAGGAGTATAATAATAAAGAATCAGTTGCTAAGAACTTTTTAAAGATAATGATAATGAATGGTTGACATGGCTTTATAATAAATCATATTAAGTAAGTTGGCCAAAAAGAAAGGATAATTTAGCTTGAATTGGAATAATAATAATAGCCACTTGGTTGACTTATTCTTTAAGAAATGAAGTGATTTTCTTAAATAAATTATACCTAATGAATCAAATGGTAGGGTAAAATGATTGGCCAATACAATACCATATCAACTCATTTATATTTTTTTTTTTTAAATATAACTAATTAATGTCAACTAAAGCATTATTCTGTTTGAATTTTAGTATTTGTATCCCACTTAGTTACTAACAATACTTTGCCATTCCTTTTTTCTACTCTCAAATTTCAAAATCTCATATGTTACCCATGCTTTTTACCAACTATATATCCGATTTTAGGAGTTAGAATTGAATTATGAAATTTTTAAGAAATTAAAGTGTAATTTTATCATTTTAAAGGGACTAAATAAAAATAATTTTATTTGGGAAAGATAATGTGCAATTCTACCGTATATAAACTTTTAACTTCAGGATTAAAAGCAATATTTCATTTTTGGGCCAATATGCAAATGTCTCACTCCAATCCAAAAGTATTATAGGTGATTGACCAAAATAATTTTTAAATTTTTATTATTTTATATAAAATTATTTTAAAACATCCCATAAAATATTTCATCAAAATTATTTCTACCCTTCTAAAATATTTAATTATTTATTTTAAAATAATCTTATAAAATGTTTAACAATTTTTTCCTTTTATTGTTTTTTAGTTCCTTTAAATGACCGCTAATGTTGTTAATACTAACCCTTATTAAATATTTAAGTTTGGATTTTTTTATAACAGTGCATCTCACAATTAAGTTTACATAATATTTTTAAAATTTAAATCCTTTTAAATTATAATTATTAATAAAATGTCGGGTAAGATAATATTAAATGTGTGAGTATTTGGTACACTATCAATATATATTTTTATTCCATAAGCAATATTTAAAATTTAACACTTGTTTTTTTTAATATTTTACTATACCTTTATAAGACACTTATCAACCAATTGGGTCGTAAATTTTAAAACTTTACTAATAGTGTACCAAATAATTTCTCATAGACAACATAATACTCAAATACTTAATTGAAAAAATATATATTTTATATTAAAACTAACTATAAGTTAATATCTAACTGAAAACACATTAAATTAATTAATAAAATTATTATAAAATATTATAGTATTCAAATTTTAAATAATTTACATATAAATGCAAATAAAACAATTAAGATAGAAAAATATATTTAATTATTTATATTTATATTTATATTTTAAATTTCAAATTTTATTCTAATATAATATACTGAGAAGGATTTTAATTAATATTTATGAAAATTTTATTAAATTAATTTATTACATTATAATTTGATAATATCAAATACATAACACATGTGATAAATATTAGAATTTATATATAAAAGAAAGAGAATGATTTTAAAGAAACAAGGAATGCAAATAAATATATTAATGTGAAGAGAGAGATTTAAATAGGTTGAAAATGACAAATTGCGTAAACTAAAGGAATAACTGAAATATGTTAATTAAAAGATCAACCCCAAGTGACAAAGACAGGCCACCTGCTGAAAGGTGTGGGAATGCATATTACAAAACTCTGGCTTAAGCTAACGAAGAATGCCAGTTAACAATTGATTCCTTCCCCATGGTAATTGGTCATCAATGGTGATCAAATGAGATTAGGCAGCGTTAAGTAGTCATTGTAGCATAATAGTGGGGGGAGGGGCGTTCCAGATAAATTGAAATTTTTGCAAGGTAATGCAGGCATTGAAGGGGAAAGAAAGGGTAACAGTTTGAGAATTGCTATATTCTATAACATTGAGAGATGAAGCAAGATGATATAGGTAGTATTAATTTCCAGAACAATCATTGTTTGATTGCTTTCTAATCAAGTAATTTGGTATAACCACTTCCAACAGGTTGGTGGATTATAATAGTTCTACACTCCAAATGTTGTTGACGTCAATTAAAAGAGAACAAAATAAACTTGAAAAATGTTTTAATTTTTTTTTTTCAAAAAAAAGGTACATGAAAAATGGGAAAATTTTGAGATTATGCTCTTAGTATCATATAGATTTTGTCCTCTAAGAGATGCACATATTTCCTCTCTTTTATTTTATTTTTTTACAATTGAGTAATTACATCAAACAATGAGGATGTTTTGACAAGATTTCTAGGCACAACTCCAATGGGGAAATGAAGACTCCATAGCATTATTTTGGAGCACTCTTCTGGTGGGATACCCTTTAACTTGCCCTCATCTTCCATTACAATTTGTTTCACAAATTTCAGTGAGTTCTGAAGGCAAATAAAACATGAAAATTTTTTTGTTAAAGGTTGCCTGCAATGTCTATGTAAAACTAACTAAAAAGGTTGTTCTAAGTACCCTTCCTTTTATTATTATTTTCTTACAGTGGGGGGTGATTGAACAAAGCAACAGCAACATCTTATAAATTAACCCTTTTCCTAATATCTGTCAAAGTATGCAATTTGCTACTCATTTCTTCATATAAATAAATGGTAGTTAGTCTAATCTCTACTGAACCATTTACTTTCCTACAAAAAACAGCAAAATGCATTCTATTTGGAACCTAATTTTTAATGAGATGAAGCTCCATTCATGGAATCCTATGATTTAAATGGAATTTATTACCAAACCGTTAGATAGTAGGCTTCTTTTTTTTTTTTTTTTTTTGAGCAACGTTAGATAGTAGGCTAAATGTCAAATATAGGGGTATTTTTTTTATACAAGTTTCTATAGGTTGGTTGAATGAATATTTGGTTACCTGTGAAGTGCCTTGGACCGATGTGAGACGTCCCCATCTCTCAGGGTCCCAAAGGATTGAACTGTTAAATGCAAAACTTGATATATGAATCGGAGGTTTCGTATCAGCATCTGTTTCTGCATCTGTCTGGTTATTCATCTTCCTTAGATGCCATCCTATAACTTGTGATGAATCACAAACAGGTCCTTCAATCACAACCCGTCTCTCGTTTGCTGATAGTAAGGCCATTGGCCAAGTTCCAAACACCCTGCAAATTGCCAAATTTTGTCTATAAATTAAATACATTTATATTCCATGTACCAGCCAGCATATTATATTCTTTAAGTATGCCCTACAAAATCATTATTATACAGGTAGTTCGGAACTTGTTATCATAAGAAATATAATATGAGAAAGAATTAGGTGAGAGAAATGATGCATACTCAATTTGTCTAAGTTCTTTGAAGAAATCAAGATCGTAAACATTGGAAAGTCCAGCGAAATGAACTATCCCACTCAGCTTGTGTTGCTCAATGTGCTTCAATGCAACATTTCGTTGATGATTTAGCTCTGCTTCAGGGTCTGTGAAATTCTCCTTGAACACCAAATGCCTATACATAATGCCTGTTTTCCTAAGTATTTCAGATAGCTCGTTCGAATCCGATTGCCCTTCCACGACGATCCACAACAATGGTTGAGGAACCAGCCGAATAGTATTCGCTAGCCTCCTCAAGAACACACCTTGAAACTGATCTTTTGTGCTGGTTGGTGTAACAACAATCACAAGTCTCCTGGATGGCAGCTTGACTTCATGAACAACAGTACCATCCACTTGTTTCGGACTTTCTAGCTCATTAGACTTTGCCGGAACTGGAACCGGAAACGGAGTTTCGGCTCTCAAACTCCGGTTAACATTACTGCTATGTACCGCTGGTGTTAATGATTGGTTCACAGGCGGTTGTGAAATATGTGATTTATGTGTGTAGCAACAGCAGGGCTAGAAAAAATGGAATCCTTACCAGTTGGAGCAAAGCCTGTGAAAAACCCCATGACAAAACATAAAGAGAAGTGAACAATAGCTTTCTTCCATAGCTGTACTTTCTTCTTTGTTCTCTCAGCAGACCCCATCTTATGAGTAAAATGGAATTTTAAGTCAGGAAATTTAGAAGACTAGGAGCAATGGGGTTTGGTTTTATAATTAAGTTGGCTTTGGGAGGTGGTTGTTTAATTGGTGAGGTATTTTCTTCACTTAGTTGTCTCTTGAAGTAAAAGAAAAATGGGGAAAAAAAAGATACAACAGATACGAGGACTTCGGTTGCTGTCTGCACCAAATAGTTGTTGAGATGGAACCCATCAACTAAATATGACTGCAAAAACAATTTATACCATATTTTACATGCTGTCATGATTCGTTTTTGTAATAACAGGAGTTGGCTTAGTATGTTTTAATATTTACTGGAAGAGAAAAGTTTAGTTGCCATGACCAGGTAGATGCAGAATGTTTTTCAGGTAGCGGCATTCTGACTCTTCATGTTACTGGAATTTATTATATGATGCAAGAGTAAGAAAAACTTCGCTTAGAAAGCCGTTTTAACAATGGTAACTATTAATTTGTTTTCATTAAGATTTTAAGGGCGTTCTATTGATTCAAGTAAGGGTTCACCTTATCATTTCTGTGTTCATTCAGTCACTCAATTTTGATCTTAATAACAAATAATTACTTAACTTTTAAATTAGTCACTTAATTTTCAAAGTAAATCAGTTATACTAACAATTTTCCATTAAAGACATAATAACAAATTGACATGGCATTTAACCGGTTACATTGATGTCTATGCTGTCATTTAAAGAACCCCAATTGAAGAAAAAGAAAAAGAAGAGGAGGAGGAGAAGAAGAAGAAGAAGAAGAAACCAAAGTTAGTGTCTGTTACCAGAAATTAAAATTCTTTTCTCCGTTATATTTTTCTCTCTATTTTCTCTCTTTAGAACAATCTTTCTTCTAAAAACCCAATCCAATTGTTAACAAACCCTAGAAAGAGGAAGATAAAGTTTCTTCCAACGATCAAAGAGAGACAATAGAGAGAAAATCTAGATATTATTTTCTTTTCTTTTTTCCATTTTAATCCTTTAATTTCGTGAAAGCTGTATTTTTTTCGTTTGTTTATCTGTCTCTTTGTTTTTTTGTTTTGTATTAAACAATTTTTTTACCTCATTTCCTTTCTCATTTCGAAATTTTTTTGAAGGGTTTCATTTATTCTTTTATTCTTTGACTTCTTTTTTGAAATTGAAGTAACCCATTTCGGAATTGGGGTTTAAGTTTTCTGGGTTATTGTTTGATTTTTGTTTTGTTTGATTTTTTATCTTTAGTTTCTCTTTGCTTAATGGAAAACGAGTATAATCAACGTTGTTTGGTGATAAAATTTAATGAGTATAATAAAACTCAAATTTTCAACTTCAAAATCAAACTCTACGAAATGAAATTATTCTAGATATAGAACACACAAGTATAGTCGGAGTGGTTTGGTGGTAAAACGAGTATAATAAAATCTAAATTTTAACTTTAAAATTAAACTCTACCAAATAAGATTATTCTAGATATAGAACACAAAACAAAAAAAATAAAGAAAAGAGGGGAAAAGAAAGAATGGGCCAATTTTAGAAGATGAAGAAGAGGAAGACCTTTCTGCTCCTCAAATTCAACGTGGCAAGTTAACTAGCCACATCAACTAACCCGTTAGACTGTAACAGAAAATGTTAATGAGCGATTGATTTGTTACTTTTTAATAACGTTAGTGATCGATTTGTTATTTTTTTAAAAGTTGAGTGACTGAATTGAAAGTTAAGTGACTATTTTGTCATTGATATTAAAGTTAAGAAAGTGTTGGTGTAATTAACCTTAATTTTAATTTAATTGATGCCTCACTTTCTAACTTTACAAGAAACTAGAGATGGTGACCAAATGATTGGCAATGAATTCATGATGTTAATGAAGCAAGAATGACACAGGTCTGAAGCTTGGCTAGTTCTTTAGTTTTCTTTAAAAAAGTGGTTTGCATAAATAAAATGTAAATTATATTATTAAGCTAAACAAAATATAAATCAAATAAAAGGTTAGAAGAACAAGAACAAAATAATGTATTCTATATTAAAACACGGTTTAAGTAAATCCTTATCAGTAAGATATTTGGAGGAGGAAATTGGGCTTCTAAAGCATTTGGGTGCAAGGCAGGTTCAATTTGGACACAAAATGAAAGCTTCAGTTGCCTTCCCAAATTGATTCATAAAAGGTTTTTTTTTTTTAAAAGGGGTAAGATATAATTTAGCCCCTAATCTTGTCTATTTGTATCTAATTAGTTCTTATATTTTTTTTGGATCTAGTTGGTCTCTCCACACTCCACACTAACACCGTTAATTTGAGCTAATGTAGCATTTTTAACCAATTTGATGGTGTCATATGGCAACCTCTCAGAACACCATGTGATAAACATAATTTTTTATTTTTATATTTTAATTTATATTTATATTTGCCACTTTACACATTATGAGGTTGTCACGTGGCATCACTAGATTGGCTAGTAGTGTTATGTTAGCACAAGCTAACGATGTTAGTGTGAAAGTACCAACCTGATTGACGGAAAACAAGTTCAAAGACCAACTAGGTACAAATGAATAATTTTAGAGCCCAAATTATATATTAACCATTTTTAAAACAACACTCATAAAAAGATAAAATTACTCTAGGTTGGGGGTGCTTAAAATCTTAATAAGAACCAATAAGTGTTGATGTTGTGACAAGTCACGTTACACTTTTAAGGAAGAATGTATGTTCGAATGACATTGCTAAGAGGATAACTACAAATCCTAAACATGAATCATAAAATAAATATAAAAATTATTTTAAAAAATCTTAATATGAAAACTTAAGTATCAAACCATAGATACCGTTTTTGGTTAATAACATTTTTGTCCATAGTAATCAAAGGAGATATGATCTCTTGGAGGAACACTTTAAATGTATTAATCTTGAGATGGCGAAATATATATATTTTTTTGTGAGCGTAACTTTCATGTAATATATTATGTCTCCCATTATTCACGATCAAATCATTTCACCCACTTTCACATTTACCTATTTCCGTAATAACCTTTTTTTATAACTTCATTTAGTGAGATACAATAGGAGCTGTCGAAACTATTTTAAATTATTTTTAAAAATAGAGATCGACTTTTAAAAATGAAAATGAGAGTCGTCACCAATCCTTTTTTGCTTAGGTGTGATTGGATCACCTTATAAAACATGTTTTGTTTAAAACATTAATTTTGGCATACGAAATTCGAGAAAACGGGTTCGGGAGTCGGTTACGTATGAGGAAGGGTTAGCACCCTCATAACACCCAAAAATTGGTACCAAATTGATAAAATTATGTCCTAATGTTGAAAATTTGAAAAATTTAAAATATGATCCTTTTATTTGAAAAAAAGCTAAAACTCACTTATCTCAAAGAAGGGAAAGGATTGTATGAAATAGTGATGCCATGTCATCTGTATCCCTTTTCCAATATATTTATGCCACATCAGTATTTTTATCTTGAAAAAAAATCAAATCCAAATTAAAATCCTAAAATTCAAGATAATAATGTTGATGTGACATAAACCTATTGGAAAAGAGATAATATCAGTGTTTCATACAATTCTTTCTCCTCAAAGAAATAAAATGTCACACCCAATAAGTTAGGATGCGACATCTCAAGACTTCGAAACTAAGCTTGCTTTTATTTTGTAGAAAATCCTTACCTCGAGATACAAAATATTATACCTAATAACATTTTAAATTTTTGAGAATAAGTTTTAATTTGAAACTTATAGGTTTTAAAAAAAAGAGGATACTTGATACTTAAGTTCCACGAGAAAAATTAAAACCCAGAAGTTAGGGTATAATTTTTCTAGAAGTCCCCAAATATCATATGTCGCCATATTAAAAAAATATTTGAATAGAATCGTCAATTCAAAATGTGTTTTTATAAAAATGGTTTGAGTAAGATATTACAAAATATAAATACCTAATAGCAATTCTCTATAATTACAAGTCATACTAACAAATAATACTAATGTAGACAATTAACGAAAGAATAGCATAACATAGCAAATGATATCGTAATAAAAATACTATGCTAAGGCAATAATAAGCAAATAAATAAACATATACAAGATATAAAAATATAAGCAACAGTTAAATGAAATATAAAAATTTAAGAAATGAATATTAAACTCTAAAAACAAGATCGATATAGAAGTAAGTAAATGGATGATATATTTAAACACCGAATGAATATTATAACAAAAAATAAAAATATGACAATTTCTAAAACGATTAATATGTATAAACAATATATTTTAAATGAATAATATAAAAACTTAGAGTATATGAAAAATATAGGGATACTTATAATAAATATAGGATTCAATAATTTAATATATATAGATATGAACAATAATACGTGAAAAACAGTTTTAAGTAAGTAACATGTATAACTTTAAGTAAAAATATATTTATAGTACAATAATCATAAAAATTACATATTTAATATAGACAATATAAACAATATATGTTATACAATATACAAATATTTTATATAATATAAGGGATACATTAATTTAAATTATACATATAATATAATAACATATAATATACAAAATTTTTAAAATGTATAATATAATAACTAATATATAAATTATAAAAAATATGTAATATATATAAATAATATTAAACTAAATAAAATAACCTAGTATAAATAATAAATAGCAATAATTTAGTATATATAAAAATAGTACGTATTTAAAATAAACAAAACATAAAAACTTTATACTACAAATTAATATAAAATAGTAAAAAAATATATAGAATTTTTAATATTATGAAATAATTTAATATAATGTTAAAATGATTTAAAATAAAATAAAATAAAAATAAGAAAAGGGTTTAAAAACAAACAAAGAAACGGGATTAAATAGAAATAAAAGTAAATGTAAAATGACTAAATCAAAACACGCGTCACACTGTAGGGATCCATTAGGCAATTATGCCTTATCTCCTAAACGACGCCATGTAACACCCCTATCTCGTGTCCGTCACCGGATTAGGGTTAGAAGCGTTACCGAACAGATCGAAAACATTTACAGAATTTATCATATAGCCATTTATCAATATCAATCATAATGTCTTTTAAGTAGGTCATCGAGACCTTTAACATGCTTATAAATCGAGTCGGGACTAAATCAAAACACATACAAAATTTCATAGAAAAATAAAACTATTCTAAATCTGGGATACAAGCCTGGGAGTAGGTAGTGCCTCACCCATGGCTACTTGACACACCCGTGTGTCCTCCCGTGGTCATATCTTCGCCAAAATCAACACGGCTACCAAGCACGCCCGTGTGCTAAGGCCGTGTCCTACTAAGTTATATACTGGCATTTCTCACACGGCCTTTAGGCACGCCCGTGCCATAACCGTGTACTTCATAAGCTAGCTACTGATTTTACCCTACGGTTACTAGGCACGCCCATGTGCCATAGCCGTGTGACATTATAGGTCATTTGCAAGACCAAAATGCCACCCACGTGGGTCTCACCTACAAGCATCATTTACCAACACATAACATGCATATATATAGCAACCAAAACATACCAATATAACCATTCAAACCATGCATTCAATACCAATGTCAACCATGCTAACTTCCTAAGCAATACATATGCATAATCAAAAGCATAATTCATCTAAGCACTTAAGCAAAACTTGACCAATTTCATGAATCAAATATCCATATCAAAACATCTACACATTTCACATTCATTCAAACAATTTTCCATCTTAAAGCTAGCCAAATCACATGGCTAAGTTCATATAACAAATTGTACCAAAAACTAGCCTATACATGCCATATCTAGTTATATACATTTTCAAAGTGTACCAAAAAGAGTTTAGTAGTGTGATGACGATCCTTGACGGTCCCGAGCCTTCAGTAGCTTTGACGACCTATAAAATAGAAAAAAACACACACAAAGTAAGCTTTCCAAAAGCTTAGTAAGTCAATATACAAACAAACTTAACATAGTAGGCATATAATTCAAATAGATATATTTGCACATTCCAATCACTAATAAATCATCACATATGTAACTTGGTTCATAAACTTGACCATTTTGGCCACATTTACAATTCAATAGTCATATGTATACATAGCTCATTCATAATCATTTTTGCTTCTCATTCACTTTCTCATATTCAATCATACTTTTCTTCAAACCAAAGTCATATAGGTATTTTCCTTTTATACATGCTTAATGCACATTCAATGTACCTGAAATGGATATTCATTCACTATTTGATCATAGCTCAAATTTACCATCCATATCATAGACTTGCCCGTTGAACCAATAGGAATCTAGTAGGATACTCAGAAGCTCGAAATAACCGTACAATGCCAACGTCCCAGACGAGGTCTTACATGCACTCGGATATCTATGCCACTGTCCCAGACAGGGTCTTATATGAATCAATACGATGTCGATGTCCCAGACATGGTCTTACACGTAAAACTCATTTCGGTGCCAACGTCCCAAACGTGGTCTTACTCTTAAAGCTCATATCGATGCCAACGTCCCAGACGTGGTCTTACTCGTAAAACACATATCGACTCCGACGTCCCAGACGTGGTCTTACACGAAATCACAAATCAACGCCAATGTCCCAAACGTGGTCTTACATGATATAATGAGCGAGATACCTATGTCATGACGAACTAATCCTATCTATTCCTATGTTAAATGCGGACTTCGGACTTTATCACCATATCAAACTTATCTCGAAATTCATGCACATAGCATCTCATACACCTTCATTATCATTGATAATCATATGAATATATCCAATTCAATACAAATACGTTTATTTGCATAGTGACTTACCTTGGATTCGGTTTATCGGAATGAAAACGACTACTCTGTCACTTTCGCTTTCCCGCGATCTAAGTCTGTTTTCCTCGGTTCTTGATCTATACGTATTCAGAATTAACCCTTTTATTTACTAATTCATTCAATTCAATCCAAACACATATATTTAGGGTAATTTACAAATTAGCCCTCATACTTGCATAATTTATCAATTTAGTCTATTTTACTCAAAACATCAAATTCATAAAATCAAGACACACACAAGCTTAGCCGAATATCCCTAGGGACTATATAAGTCCATACTTTTCATCAACTTTGCAATTTAATCCTTCAATTTACCATTTTCTCAATTTAGCCCTATTTAGCTAAATTCATCAAAACTTCAAGAACATAACATGTTCATCTAGCTCAATTCTTTCATTTTTCATTCTCAAACATCACAAAGCTTACAAAACCATCAATGGCATATTTCACATACATCATCAAAACACAAAATCAAGGCATGGGTTTTGCAGCTCTCAAAGCAACGATTGCAGAAACGTAGAAATTATCAAAAATCGAAACCAAAATCATACCTTAATTTAAACTTGAATAGTCGAAACCCTTGCCTATGTTTTTCTTTTCTTTTTACTTTCTTTGATAATTCGGCCAAGATGAATAGATTATGGCCTTTCTCTTTTTTTTTTCATGTTTTTGTTTTACTAATATAAGCTTAATAATTAATGTACAAAAATGTCCTTTAATAATAATAAACATAACACATAATTTCAAGGTCATTCATGACCTTAGCCGTCCACTAAACATGATAATGGCTTAATTGCCATACAAGTCCCCCATCTTTTCAAAGCCACATCATATAAGTGTTTTAACATATAACATGCAAATTTCACATTTAATGCAATTCAATCATACATCAATTTAAACACAGACGGACAAATCAACTTCTGAAACTTCAAAGACATGCATAATCACTTATCGAGACACATAAAATACTATTAAGATATTATTTAGACTCGAATTGTGGTCCCGAAACCCTTTGTTCCGACTAGGGTATAAACCGGACTGTTACATGCGTTTGATATTGGCCTTTAAGTAGCTCGAGGTCCAGATTGAAACAAAATATAAATTTTAGGGCTAATTTAATAAAAAAATAAAAATTTAAATTGGACTAATATTAAAAACAATGAAATTGTAGAAGGACCAAAGAGGAAAATTCCCCATTTAAGAAAAACGCGCAGATCCTCCCCAGAGTTCGGGTCAACACGGATCCTAGTTCCTGAACGACTTCGTTTTGTGCTTATTAGCTTAAGCAAAAACGACGCCACTTCTATCTTGCTATATAAGCTAAAACATAGGCAAAAAAAATCATTTTAACCCCTTTTGAGAAAAAAAAAATAAATAGGAGCTCTGCAAAGCTCTCCTCCCCTCGGCTTGAGGCCAGAATCTGGCCTAGGTTCCGATGATGGACCACCGCACGCGCCGCCACACGCGTCGCCTTTGACGGCGGTTGAAAAACCAAATTTTTCATTTCGCAGCTGAATCGAAGGTAAACTCTTTTCTGGTTATTTTTTAACAATATTTGTATATGTGTATATATAAAAAATAAATCAAAAAGAAAAGTAAAATAAAATTAAACGAAATAGCATAAAAAAATCACCTCTGCTGTTAGGTTTTTTTTATTAATCTCTGTATCTGTATATTCGTGTGTCTTGTGTCTTTTTACAGATTTCTTTAGGGTTTATATAACCCAAAAATAAATCAAAAAAATAAAGACAGGGCTCCTATTTTGCTGCTATTGTCCCTCTTCTTTCCTTGTTTTGTAGGTGAACGGCGCGGATCTCGGCGGTGGGGCATTATTCGCGCGAGATTGCGGCGCCACTGAAGGGCTATGTTGAGGCGCTTACGGCGTAAGGGTTTTCCAGAAACCCTAGGTTCTAAAATAGTTCGGGTATTGGGCCACTTTGGGCCCCGTAGGTTTTGGGCTTATTGGGTGTAATTGGGTAATGGGTTATTAGTCTAGTTTGTAATTTGGGGAATTGGGTAGTCTACTTTGTTTTAGTGTTTGGGCCACTGGTAAAATTGGCTGTAAAGGGACTGTAATTGGACATTGGGTTTCTATTTTGTTTTATTTATATGGGTCCGGGCATAAATGGGCTATTACAGGAGATCTAACATCTCAATTGAGGAATTAGGGTGTCTTAACAAACTCAAACATTTTAAATTCTCTTTGCAACTATTTTGAATTATTTCATAGCTATTTGAACAAGATCGGAACATAAAATGTGTAACATCCCGAAATAGGGCCTAAACGGACTAGTGGTTATAAACCATGAATCCAAGCTATAAAAGTTTATTATGATTAATTATTATGATTTATTGAGTGATTAAATACATGTGTTAGAGTATTGATAAGAAATTTTATTGATTTCATGCTTAAATTGCCTATTAGGACTTGTTTGCAAAAGTTGCTAAATAGGGGTTCTAATTTATAGAGTACTTGATTGAAATGGGGGTTTGAAGTAGGAGTCCTTAAATGGTAATTAGACCATTATATTTTCATGGACAAAAATGGACATATATAGGTGGAAAGAACCAAAGTTTTTAATGAAGGGTAATTTAGTCATTTGGTAATAAAAATGAATTAAAAAGGGAAAAATATGAGAAAATATGCTCATCTTCTTCATTAGGCCGAATTTTCAAGTGGTCACCATAGCTAGGGTTTGTTTCAAGCTTCCAAGCTCCATAGTAAGTGATTCCAAGCCCCGTTTTTAATGTTCTTTACATTTTTGAAGCCCCGGTAGCTCGATTTAGCTTATTCTATCAATAATTCATGCTAGGGTTCATATTTGGAAAAATACCCATAGGTGAAATGTGTTTATTTTGATGTTTTATGATAGAATATGAAGTTTGAAATTATGTTAAACAACTTTTGCTAAGTGATTTTAAGTGAAAACGAGTAAAACAACTTAATCGGTAAAAATACCTAATGTTCATAAGTACAAGTTAGAGTGAGAATTTGATGTTTCCATAGAAGGGAAAAATGATCAGCATGTCATAAAACATAATAATAAGGGATAAAGTTTAATTTCCGAGCTTTGGGGCAAATGTGTAAATATGTAAAAGTTTAGGGGTAAAATTGTAATTTTGCAAAAGTTAAGAGTTAAGGACTGTTTTGATGAATGTGAGTATTAAATAAGCTAAATTTTCTATTATAGATCAAGAAGAACGAAATCCAGATTTAGATCAAGGAAAGAAAAAGATAGAGGGCTAAATCGATATAGTTGATCGTATTTTGTTTCGAGGTAAGTTTACGGTAAATAAATGCAATATTCTATTATTTTACATTTAATACTGTTAAATTCCAGTATTTACATATTTATTCTGTAAATTTATTATTTAAAGACTCAAGTATGAATTGACGGGAAAGTTATCTTAGAAAGTTATCTCAGAAAGTTCCAGTTGAACCTTAGGAATGTGTAGGATACAAATGTCATGACATTAGGGTTTAAGGAAATCATGTAAGACCATGTCAAGACATGGCATTGATATGTTACTATAAGGCAAAGGTCCCATGTAAGACCATGCCAAGGCATGGCATTGGTGAGTTCATAAGGCAAGGATACCACGTAAGACCATGTCAAGACATGGCAATGGTTAAGTTTCATAAGAAAAGGTACCCACGTATCCTTAGTATTCCAAGTGGTTCAATGGGAAAATTCAAGGAGTATTCCAAAGTAAAGGTAAGACAAGTTCAAGCTAAAAAGGTAAGGTAAGATAAATTCATGTTAAAAGGTAAGGTAAGTATACAAGTTTTAAGTATATTGAGTTAAAAGCTTAAGTGATCTTGATAAGGAAAACATAAGATAATTCATTAAGAATATTGTTATCTATTTACATGTAAACTTACTAAGCTTTATGCTTACACCCATTCTTTATTTTTTTATAGTATTACAAGCCAACTCGGGGATCGAGCAGACGCTTGAGATCGTTACACACTATCAAAGAATTATATTGGTATTTTGTGACTCGAGCGTTTTAAGTTATGGCATGTATAGGGACTTAGCCATTTTGTGTGTATGTCCTTATGATATGGCTTAAGATTGGCTTGTAAATGTTTGGTAATGATTAGCCATTAAAATGGTTAATTAAGAACATGTTTTAGATGCTATGAAATGCCTAGTTGATAGTCATTTTAAAGAAATTATGTAATTATATGCAGGGAACAGTTTATGCAATGATGGCGTGAATTTGAAAAATCACTAAAAATAGTATAAATGGATTTAGGTTGTGCATGAGATATAGAATTAAAGCTTATTGAGTCTATTTTATATGAAAGAAACGGTGGAAGAAGAGTTTTATATTATGAGATAATTGATTTTAGTGAAGAGAGGTCGAAGCTGTCAAACCGTGTAATAGGGGAGACTTTAACTAATAAACTGTACTAATTGGCCACACCAAAAATTCTGGAAAAATTATAGTAAGAAGATATATGAGTCTAGTTTCAGGGAAAAATTACGGATCTAGCTTTTGAGTTTCGTAACTCGAGTTATAATTGATTTAGTGAACATGACGCAGATGGACAGTTTTAAACTTTTATGCCCCGAACTAGTAAGTTAAGTCTAGTAATGCCTCGTACTCGACTCCGGCAACGGTCTCGGATAAGGGGTGTTACAAAATGAGTCTCCAAGAATTTAAAACAACTAAAAACACAATCTTTAAAGAAACAAGGGGTAAGAAAATAACTAAATTGTCAATCGAATAGCTATTCCTGTCATCCAGATAGCAAGTTGGCATATATGAAAAATTCAAGATACATTGCCTCCTATCTTGATGGACAAGCTAAGCTGGCGATGACGAAGGATTTAAGGTGAGTTTTTATACTACACTTGGGTGTTTGTTGTTGATGTGTTGGATTGTTCTGCTCGTGTGTATGTTATGAGTTCAATTTGAATCCCATATATGAGAAATGACCAAAATGACCTTATATGATAAAATTATCATTTTACCCTTCTTCTTTTTTTGCCTCTAAGCACTGTAGAGCCCAATTATTGCCCGGAGCCCATTAATGCCCAAACAAACCCAAACCCGTTTACAGCCCAAGCTTAAAACTACCCAGACCAAAACTAAACAAACAAACCCCAAATAAATTAAAAAACAGGCCCAAATTACAAGCGGCCCAAAAGGCCCAAGAATTTAAAATTTTCTTGATCGCTAGGGTTTCGAAAACCTAGCGCCAGACCGCCTCGACATCCACCTACCTCTGCGCTTTTGCTGTTGCCTCGCCACACTCCGCCTCCCATGCCTGCAAGAATGAGGAAACACATAGAGAGGAGAAGCAAAAAAAAATCAAACAAGTTGTAAAAATGGGCTATAAAAAGCCGATTTGTGTTACTCAGATAAGGGCTTTTTTGAAAAAAGAAATACAAGAAAGCAGGGAGATTCAAAGAGAGATTTTCGTGATTTTTTCTTTCTTTCCGAAATCGATACACAAAAAAACACCAAGCTTCGAACACCAAAATAAGAAGGAAAAAAGAGCAAAGATTCAAGTACAAAAAAAAAAGGGAAAACAAAGAAACAAAGCAGATCAGCGAACGAGAAACTGAAAAACCGAAGAGGTGAATTTTATTTCCAAAATTTTATTTTATTTTTTCAAGCATATTGACTTAAACACCGGTAACAAAATAAAACCTAAAAATATACAAAAAAAAAAAAAACAAATTTTTTACATTTCCTACCACAGTGGGTGGTGTGAACTCAGCCACGGCTGACGATCAGCAGCCCCCTCACGGATTTCCTCACCGCAGAGAAAAAAGAAGAAGGAGAGGTTTTTTTAAAGCAATGCAAAATGATTTTTTTTGGGGGATTAGGGCCTTTTATAGCCCCACAAAACGACGTCGTTTTGGGGGCTGGCCTTTAACCCCAAAACGACGTCGTTTTGCCCTATCCGACCCGAATCCGACCCGCCCGACCTAGGATCCGCGTGTTTTTTAATTGATGGGCTAATTGCCCATTTGGTCCTTCCGCTTTTTCAGTGCTTTATAATCAGGCTTTTTATTATTTTAAAATCTCGCCCAAAATTTTATTTTCGTTTTCAATTTGGTCCCTTTTGTTGCTGCTCTTTGGGCCTGAGGGGTTTATTATATATTTGGTCCCTCTGCCTTTTCGCGCATCACAGAAAGGTCCTTCCTCCCATTTTTATTTTCAAATTGGCCCCAATATTCATTTTTGATTCAATTTTAATCCCTTTTTGCTATTTTCACCCTTTTTTATTTATTAATCGTTTTATTATTATTATTATCATTATTATCATATTACTATTATATATTATATTAGTATTATTATTATTGTTCTTGTTGTTATATATTATTAATCGTTTTATTTGTTTTTTTATAAATCGTTTTACTATTAGCACTATATTATTATATTTGTATTATTATTATCATCATATTACTATTATATATTATATTAGTATTATTATTATTATTATTATATATTATTAATTGTTTTATTATTTTTATCAATCGCTTTACTATTATCACTATATTACCATATTAGTATTATTATTATCATATTACTATTATATATTATATATATTATTATTCCTATATTTATTATTATTACTATTATTATATTATTTTTATATGTATATATTTTGTTAATTACCGTTATTGTTACTATTATTATTATAATTATTTTATACCAATATCATTAATATTATTATATCATTCTCATTTTTTTTACATTTCGTATCACTATTTTATTATTAGCATTTTATTATTATTATTGTCATTTTATTATTTCTTTATTATTACTCTCATTACTTTAAATGTATAAATCGTCATTTTTTACTATTATCATTGCATTATTATTATCATCGTTTTATTATTGAGCAAATTAATTTAGTATTATTACACACCTCACTCTTATTTTATTACGCAACCTAGTTCGTAATTTATCTTTTACCAAACCGTATTACGTTCACCTTTACCCGATTTGTCAAGTTTTCAAACAATCAATATTCTCATTAACACTCGAGAGAATCGAGCCCTAACTTCTTGGGTTCGATTTTTCTCGCTTAAGTTAAACTGAATATCCTTTTAAAGTCACAAATTCCAGCTTTAAATTGACATTTCGTGTTAGCCATTCGAGTGAATCGAGCCCTAACTTCTCGGGTTCCGATTTCTTCTCGTTTAAAGCTAAACAACTGGATGTCTCTTTTGAAATTGTAATTTAAATTTTAATAAAATACTCGATCTCGAATTGAAATGTCGCTATACTAACTATCTGGACTCGACATCTAGATACTCGAGATGAGCTTTTTCCTAAAATAGAGGCAATCTTCCAGTATTTGAAATTTCGAGAAATCGAGCCCTAACTTATCGGGTTCCGATTTCTCATTTGATGAATAACGAATATTCTCTTCAAAAGCGAAAATCAAGTTTTAAAAGACGAGCTTAGTTTTGAGTCTAAAGTATTACGCCTAACTTCATTGGACATGATGCTTTATCTCTTCGATAATAAGAAAGTCTCAATATCCCTTTCCTTCCAATTTTGAAAATAAAAGCATTGTATTTTGAACCTCTAAAGTTTTCAACAAATAGGCATCAATCAATCAATTTGGTACCAATTTTGGGCGTGTCGAGGTGCTAATCCTTCCTCGCACGTAATCGACCTCCGAACCCGTTTTCTCAAAGTTCGTGGACCAAAAATCCTTTGTTTTAGTAAATTAAATGTTTTATTAAAACAAAGGTGATCCGATCACACCAAATAAAGATCGATGGCGACTCCTTCCTTTTCTCTTTTAAAAATCGAGTCGTGGCGTGCGTTATTATTTCATCAAAGAATGGTTACGACGACTTGGCGACTCCTAATCGGGACGCGAGGTCGTGCCATGGATTGATTGATTTTTGTCCTTTTGATTAAAATGATTTCGAAAATCACGCTTCTCTTAATGCACCTTCAATATTAGCCTCATAAATACTTTGGGCATTGCATTGCATGACCGTTGTGGTCACACCTTTAAGTGGGAGCGAAGCTATGCCTTCGTGAGGTTTTCACCTCGCATGGGCTAGTGGATCGCTTTGAATACATCCGTACCTATGTCTTCGTGAAGTTTTCACTTCAGCATGGCCATAGGGAAATGTATTCCCGAATGAACTTCGGTCCGTATGAGCCTATAATGGGTGAGGATCGAGGAATCATGGGTTCGGTACCTCGAACTTTAGAATTAAGCCACATATAGTAAACCTTAGGAGCCCACCTTAGGTAGAGCTATGGCAAACCTTAGTGGTCACCTGGATAGGCGTTTATTTATTTTACTCGCTTTATATTCCATGGTACTAACTTGTTGTGTTTCTTTCTTTTTGTGCATATCATTCCATATTTTAAAGAGACATCGATTCACGGTCCGTTTCTAAGTTAGGAAGCTGGTTATGGAAAGCGAATTCCTTGATAAAGTAGAAGACAATGTGACCGTCCGCATATGGTCAGAGCAATGCCAATTAGAAAAAAGGAGATAGCTTAGCCGAAGGGTATGTGTCAGAGTTACGGAATTTCACCAATATCAGTGTCACGCAGAACGAGCTCCAAGAGTTGAAAGAAATTTGGGACTTGATGGGATGATGAAGCAAAGCAAATTGTTCTATAGTACTTACGGCGACTTGCCTTACTCGCTTGATGTTAAAGTAGATAAGCACTGTTCGAGCAATGACCCGGCCTGAATGCCGCTTATAAATTGTTTCTCCTTAGGAAGGTGGATCTGGTTCCCACAGAGAAGAGTATCGACCTTACACGTTGCCCAAAGATTCAAGTTGACAAAGCTTATTCCAAAGGCGGTTAATGGCCCAACTTTCGCGAAGAAGTTAATGAATATCACGGAATGAGCGAGCAGTGGGTGTCACTAGAATGCAAAAGAAGGCGAGGTAAATGCATACCACAGGTATGTTTGAGAGACTGATCTGGCATATCCCGATCTGAAGAAAAAGATGACATCTTCGCCTTGTGTATTTACTACTGGTAATCTTCAAAGCTTTAAGGCACATTGATGAAACAGATTATTGATCTATTCACCGATTAGACAAAGGGTCACACCGTTCGCCATCTTATTTGAAACATTGGATCCTTGACGCATGTCGAAGAATGGGTGAAGCGGAGTTTATTGGATGTGCTTGTTGTTGTTGGCTTGGTTCCATAGTCACTTTTGGAAAGAGAAAGTGTCCTGTCGGTTCATGTCAGAAAATTACTCCCCGCTCGAAGAGTTAGCAACTACGCCTAGAAGAGAGGATGTGTCCGAAGAAAATTGGATCACACTCTTTTAAAACCTTCAAGAGGACGACGTCGAGTGGAAGGCTCCCTGGATGATTCCTGATAGGATCCTTTATCGTTGCGGAAGCTTTGACTGGGTTCCCCTATTGGGAATTTGGGGTGCCACTGCCTACGCCCCTTTGCTAGTCCTGAGACAATATAGTTCAAGACAGTTTATACCAGCGACATACGGGCTAGCTCAATGCGAGTTCTCATATGAAGGGGGAAGCTATAAGAAAAGGGTTAAAGAGGTTTCTAATGCCTGGAATCAGATTCACAGAATGAGGAGATTATCTACAGGCCCGAGGATGACCCCGGAATACATTGAATGGAGGGCAAGGAGAGTCAATGATAACATTCCTGAGCCAAATCCGAAGCGCCCGATCGAGAGAAGAATGCATGCGAGTGGTCCCGTCGAATTGGAGATTGTGAAGCAAGATTTTGGCGGATGAATTCGAACTCGGAAAAGGATAGAAAAATTTGGAAGAAGAAAAATGCTCCTCCGGTTAGAAGTGGACGGTCAAAAATCGAGGTGAGAAACTCGAGAAAAGAAAAATGGAAGGTAGAAGAAGACCGAGATAGCTTGAAGATCGAGTACAAAAGATGCGCAGCGATAAAGAACGCGGATTAGGGAAAACTTGAACGATGGCAACAAGAGGTCGAGAGGAAAGAGCCAAAGTTTGCGGTTGGGAGAAAAGTTTCATGAAATCGAGCGCAAAAGGAAGACTTAGAGAAGGCGAGCAGAAGACCGAGAAAGAGAAAAGGGATTAAAAGCTAGAATAAATGAGCTTGGCGATCTCTACACCACTATCAAGTCGAGACTGGAAAGCCAACTAAAGTCGAGCCCTGAACAAAATAGAGGAAATAAAAGGTAGGGTTGAAGAGTTAGAATCGGCGTTACATAGTAGCGAGCTCGGATTGAGCTTCTAGAAACGAGAGAAAGGCATGGGAGGAGGAGCTTAGCCATTCTTGCGAGCAAGTTCGAGGCCGGGACTACCTCATGGGTGAAGCAATAGTCAGATTCGAGAAGTAGCCGATCACCTCATGGACTTTGGGCGAGGAGGTGACATGTTGGGCACAAGATATGGGCTCTCTAGGGTCATGATGAAGAGCTAATCTCCCGCTTGGAAAAATCAAAACCTTAGGTCTTAGGGCGAGAACATATTTGTAATCTACTTTATGTAAAGGGTTTTGCCTTCTAATAAAGTTTTCTAAAATGAAGTTGATCGAATCGATGTTTTCTTCCCGCATTCATGCATTTGCACTTGTATCATATTACATGCATTAAAGATTATAAAAAGAAGCCTAAGCGGTTAAAATTATCGGAAAAAGGAAAAGAAAAGGAAAATCTGGAGGCCCGAACATTGCTACGGGACTCGTACTAAGACCAAGAAAATGGATCAAAGATTTGAGCAATTTCGAAGGAAATGCAAGAACGGATCAGGAGCAAATGATGAAACTCAAAGAAGATATGATGGAGCGGATGCAAGAGTCCCAAAACAACATGATAAGTCACCGCACAACTATTGGCTAATGAGCGAGGAAAGGCGCATTGCTAGCTCGAGGAATAATGACGACCACAACACCCTCCGGGCTTTACCCGCCAAATACCCAAGCACCACCGAAATATGTCCCCAAAAGGCGCGCTGTTGTTATCGGGGACAGTGCGAGTTGAGACCGCAATGCCGCCAAGACTTTTCGACTGGTTCAGGCACTAATCCCGGAGAAGGTCCGGCTAACCCTATAGTCCCCGATTTTGATGAAATGGCTGAAATGGATAAGGCAAAAGCGAACCTTCCCAGACAACTCGAGGATCGTTGCAAATGGTTAGAGGAAAAGTTTAAGGAAATAGAGACTGCTGACCATCGCTACGGGGTGGACGCTAAAGACTTGAGCCTAGTTCCAGACCTCGTACTTCCGCCAAAATTCAAGACCCCAGATTTTGAAAAATACAACGGGACCAGTTGCCCCGAAGCGCACATCACAATGTTCTGTCGACGGATGGCGGGACATGTTAACAACGATCAACTGTTGATTCACTGTTTTCAAGATAGTCTGGCTGGGTCCGCGCCAAATGGTACAATCACTCGGTAGTACTCAGATCAAGTCTGGAAGGACCTAGCACGAACCTTCTCGAAACAATACGGTACATAGTCGATATAGCCCCGATCGAATCACACTCCAAAATATGAAGAAAAAGCCGAATGAAAGTTTCAGGCAATATGCCCGGTGGTGGAGGAAGTAGCCACAAGTTTAGCCACCGCTTTTGGAAAAAGAGCGCCATGCTTTTATTAACACCTTGAAAGCCCTTTCATAACTCATATGATAGGAGTACAACTAAGAGCTTTCTTGATATAGTAATGGTAGGGAGATGATCGAGCATGCTATAAGGGTGGCAAAATCGAGACAGGAGAAAGCACTAGGAGAGTCACTCTTAAGAAGAAAGGCGGTGAGGTAAATAATGTGAGTACATATAATAGAGGATACCGAAGGCGATCGTAGTTAATCGACCAAAGGCGATTCTGATAGGGCAACTGGGCCAAGAAGGCGGGAATCGGGAACTAGACCAAATCTTGAAAGGATCCAATTTACGCCAATTAGATAACGCATAAAGAGTTATACCAGATTTTATTTAATGAGCACATCGTGTCCCGTTTTATTTACAACCATTGCACCCCATACCCTAAGTGGTACGACCAAACGCTCAATGCGATTACCACGCAGGATAGAGGGCATTCGATGAGAATTGCCTCGCCTTCAAAAGGTAGTCGAGAGGCTAATCAAAATGGGTGTCATAAGCGCTTGATGACTTGGTAAGAAAGGGGAACCCATTGCCTAATCATGAGGAAAAGGGTGAACATAATCGGTGAAGAGATTGTGAGAAAGATCAAGAGAGACGCCACCAAGTAAAGACCCCATTACGAATAGTCGGAAGGAAATGGTAAAAGAGGATTGATAGAGTCGATTCTACAGAATCAAAATCTGTAATTGTTGCGAATTCCATAAGGCGAGGGGCACGAGATCCAAGAATGTCTTTGAGTTTAAAATTTTGGTGCAAGGCCTCATGGACAACAAAGAGTTGGAGTTTTATGAAGAAGGAGTGGAGGAAGAGGAAATATGCGCGATCGAGGAAGAATTGACAAAACCGGAGTTAGTTACCCGAGAATCATCATTTCGCATGAATACTGAGGCGGAGTATAGGAAGACCGAAAATCACAATTGAAACTCCTTCCTTTCCCTACCAAGATAGTAAAAGGGTACCTTGGAATTATAATTGCAATGTGACAACACCAGAGCGCAAGGTTCCACTAGTATTTGGAGGAAGTCAAGAACGAAGGTTCCTATACGCCAAGTGGAAGCGTTATGATCCCGGAAATAGGAGAACGGAGCGCGTGGCCCAAGATCGTGTCGATTAGGGGAAAAAGAACCGAAGCCGTTGTCAATGAGCCCAGTAAAAGAGGAAGAGGCTAAAGAGTTCTTAAAATTCTTGAAACACAATGAATACGGTGTGGTGGAGCAAGCGCACAAACAACCACCCGTATCTCTATGTTAGCACTACTTAAGCTCGAAGTGCATCGCGAAGCATTAATGAAATCTTGAATGAGACCTATGTTACTAAAGATATATCCGTCAATAAGTTGGATCGTCTGGTTAGTAACATAAGCGCTGATAATTTCATCTACTTCAGCGATGACGAAATCCCACCGGGAGGTATGGGGTCAGCAAAGGCATTACACATAACTACCCGTTGCAAGGGATACACCTTGCCAAGTGTGCTAATAGATAATGGGTCAGCATTAAATGTCTTACCACTAGCCACACTCAAGAGGTTGCCGATAGATAGTTCTCATATGAAATCCTGCCAAAACGTAGTGAGAGCATTCGATGGTACCGAAAGAAGAGTGATGGGAAGAATAGACATACCATTATTGATCGGGCCTAATACCTATGAAGTAGACTTTACGGTCATGGACATCAAGCCTTCTTACAATCGCTTACTAGGAGGCCCTAGATTCATTCAATGGAGCCGTACCTTCACATTGTACTAGAAATTGAAATTGGTAACGAGAAAATCGGTGGTAACTATAAACGAAGATGATATCATAGCAAGCTACCAACGAGCGCCATACCTAGAGACGAATGAGGAAGCCATTGAATGTTCATTTCGATCCTTAGAATTGTGAATATGACTTTTATTTCGAAGGAAATAAAGTCCCGTCACCTAAACTATCCAAGACTACCGGGATGGGATTGCAAATGACAATGGGAAAAGAGGCCTCACCGGGAAAGGATTGGGTAAATATCTCTAAGGAAAGTCCAGGCCCGTCTTTGAGAGAAAAAAGGATCGCTTTGGTTTAGGTTTCAAACCGGATGCTAAACAGATGAAGAAGGAGATGGAGAAGAAACAAGAAAGGAGAAATGCCAGTGAATGGAGAAGGCGTGAAGTGGGAACAGATGACATTTCCCACATATCTCGCACCTTCGTATCAGGAGGGATGATTTACCCAGGAAAAGAGTCTCCTAGAGGGGAATGCCCTCACATCAATGCCATACACGATGAGGAGATTGATCAAAGAAGCTTGTCGGGCATCCGCCCATATGAACACGGAAGCACATTAGACAATTGGATTTGCAGAGCAATTTCTGTAGTGTTTAGAGATTTTCTTGAGTAATATTCGGAACACTCTTGTTGTTTTTAATCCTAGAAACAATGAGATTTCTTTTGTGAAATAGGCTTATGTTCGGACATTTTGTTTTAATAAAATGCATCTTCAATTCTACTAAATATTCTCTTATTTTACATTTCTACCATTTATTCTTTGTTCTCATTCATATCATGTGAATAATTGTCCTCAAATTCATTTATTCTTTATACACCTTCGATACCCATTCTGGTCTCTAGACATCAATGATATGAGTAATGATACTACAGATTGAGAGGTCTGCTTTGAGCAAGACATGTGTTGAGAGGAATCTCGGGACTTTGGAAATGACACGAACGCGACTTGCCTCGGATTTGTTGAGAATGGTAGAACAAGGAGAAAGACAGATCCTACCCCATAAAGAATCGATAGAAACGGTGAGCCTAGGAGAGGGGCAAGAGGTGAATATTGGAACTTGTATTACTGCAGAAACCAGGCGGGACCTCATCGAACTACTCCATGAATTCAAGGATGTGTTCGCATGGTCGTACCAAGATATGCCCGGACTAAGTACTGATATTGCAGTACACCGACTGCCCATAAAGGAAGAATGCAAGCCAGTCCAACAGAAGCTCAGAAGAATGCGACCAGATGTCTTGTTAAAGATAAAAGAAGAAGTCGAGAAACAATTTAATGTCGGGTTCTTACAAGTGGTCAAGTACTCGGATTGGGTGGCTAACGTTGTCCCTGTCCCCAAGAAAGATGGGAAGGTACGAATGTGCGTGGATTACAGAGACCTGAACAAGGCCAGCCCGAAGGACAATTTTTCGCTGCCTCACATCGACACTTTAGTAGACAATACAGCAGGGTATTCGTTATTCTCCTTCATGGATGGTTTCTCGGGGTACAACCAAATAAAAATGCATCCTAAGGACATGGACAAGACAACGTTTATAACCATGTGGGGAACATTTTGCTACAAGGTAATGCCATTTGGGCTAAAAATACGGTAGCGACATATCGAGAGCCATGGTAACCTTATTCCATGACATGATGCATGTGGGAAATTGAGGTTTACGTCGACGATATGATCGCCAAATCCGAATCGAAGAAGAGCATGTGCGAGTCTTGAGAAAATTGCTCTTGAGGTGAGAAAATTTCATTGAAGCTTAACGGTAAAATGTACCTTTGAACTCGGTCAGGAAGTTGCTCGGGTTCATAGTCGATGAAAAGGGATTGAGGTTGACCGGATAAAGTCGAGCCATACAAGAATTACCTCCACCACGTACCCAAAAGAAGTTAGAGGTTTCTTAGGAAGGTGAATTACATCGCTTCGGTTCATTTCACAACCGATCGGAGATGTGATCCCATATTCGCCTCCTCAAGAAACACAACCCTGCACGTGGGATGAAGAGTGCCAAAAGACCTTGAAAGGTGAAACAATACTGCCTCGGGCCCGGTATTAATCGCCTCACCCAGACAAGCCCTCATCCTTTATCTAACAAAGATGCTTGATAATTCGATGGGATGCGTGCTAGGTCAACATGATGAATCGGGAAAGAAAGAAAAAGCAATATACTACCTTAGTAAGAAATTCACCGCATGTGAAATGAGGTACCCGCCAATCGAGAAATTATGTTGTGCCTTGATTTGGACAACTCAAGGTTGAGGCAATACATCTTTGTATCACACGATATGGCTCATCTCAAAGCTAGATCCCCTTAAGTATATGATGGAATCTACCGCCTTGAATGGAAGGATGGCCAGGTGGCAAATCCTGCTTTCCGAATTTGACATCGTTTATGTAAACCAAAAGGCGGTAAAAGGGAGCGCGATAGCAGACTTTCTAGCCAGTAGAGCCCTTGAAGACTATGAGCCCTTAGATTTTGATTTCCCTAATGAGGACTTGATGTACGTGGCAGACATTGAAGAAGGTACCTCCGAAGACCATCCTTGGAAATTAAATTTTGACGGGGCATCAAATGCCGTGGGTAATGGAATTAGGGCGATCTGATATCCCAAAAGGAGACCATTATCCATTCACTTGCAAACCGGATTTCGATTGCACTAATAATATGGTGAATATGAAGTGCATGATTACGGGCTCCGTACCGCTATCGAATACAAAATCAGGATATTAGAAGTCTATGGAGATTCCGCTCTGGTAATCTATCAACTCAAAGGAGAATGGGAAACCAGAGATCCAAAATTGGTTATCTATAAAAGATTGGCCCAAGAACTTGTCAAAGAGTTCGATGACATCACTTTCAATTACACCGCCAGGGCGAGAATCAGATGGCCGATGCTCTGGCCACCCTAGCTTCCATGGTCCGAATAAATGAAAGCGAAGATATGAAGCCAATACAAATGAGCATTTATCAAGACCCAGCCCATTGCTACAATGTCGAGGAAGAAGGAAAAACTGGCTCACCGTGGTACCACGATATATTACGGTATTTAAAGAATCATGAGTACCCTGATCAAGCCACTGAGAATGAAAAAAAGACGCTAAGGAGATTAGCCTGTGATTACGTCTTGGATGGAGAAGTCTTATACAAGAAAAGGAAGGATCAAGTCTTTCATTGAGGTGTGTGGACGCCACCAAAGCTAAGTTAATCCTAGAAGAAGTCCATGAAGGTGTCATGGGACTCATGCTAATGGTTTCACAATGGCGGACAAATAATGAGGTTCGGATATTATTGGTCCACCATGGAGGAGGCTGTATCAACTATGCCAAAAATGTCATAAATGCAGTTATGGAGACAAGATTCACGTTCCCCATCACCTTTACATGTTATGACTTCGCCATGGCCATTTTTCATGTGGGGCATGGACGTCATTGGGCCAATATCTCCGAAGGCATCGAATGGGCATCGATTCATTTTTGTGGTCATCGACTACTTCACGAAATGGGTAGAGGTGCCTCATATGCTAACCTCACTAAATCGGCGGTTAGCCGATTTTGAAGAAGGAAATCATTTGTCGATATGGAATGCAGAAAGGATCATATCGATAACGCTACCGAACTTAAACAATAGCACAATAGCGAGGGGTTTGTAGCCAATTCAACATCAAACACCACAATTCATCACCAGACGCCCAAAAATGAATGGGGCGATTAAGGCGACCAACAAAAACATCAAAAGATAGTGGGAAAGATGATCGAGACTTACGAGATCGGCATGAGAAGTTACCGTTCGCACTCTATGCTTATCGAACGTCTATTCGAACCTCTACTGGGGCAACGCCTTTCTCATTGGTCTATGGGATGGAGGCAGTTCTACCTATTGAAGTGGAAATACCTTCTCTTCGAGTATTGTCAGAAGTAAAGCTAGATGAAGCTGAATGGATCCAGGCTCGATATGATCAGTTAAACTTAATTGAAGAAAAGAGATTGAGGGCTATCCGTCACGGTCAGATGTATCAAAAGCAAATGATGCGAGCTTACAACAAAAAAGTTCGCCAAGGAATTCCACGAAGGGGACACAGTCTTGAAAAAGATCCTTCCCATACAAAAAGACCACAGAGGAAATGGATGCCGAATCGGGAAGGACCGTATGTGGTAAAGAAAGCTTTCTCGAGGTGACTGATTTCGATTGAGATGGACGGAAAAGCTTGCCCAATCCGTGAACTCGATTCAATTAAAAATACTTTGCTTAAAATAGAAGAAGCCAAGGTGAAAACCCATAAAGGGCACTTTGAGACTTGAAAAAAAAAACAGAGAGGCCAAGGTGAAAACCCAAAAGGGCTCCTTGAGACCAAAGGGCTTTTGAGTTGAAAACCAGAAAGGCGGCTCAAACTTTGAATGGACACGTCGCGATCTCACACGCCATAATCAATGTAAGAGGAGGTACGTTGCATATCGGGGCATCGACAAAATACTTCAAGTCTTCTAAACACATGACAGGCTCAGAGCAGTCTTCTTGAAGTTTGTATATAGAAGCCCAATTGGCGATGTCTAGGGCGTCTGATCTATGTTGTTATTTTGGCCATTTTTGAGTCATTTTCTCTGTAAAAAAAAGGGAGGGGATATGTCCCCAATCAATTTTCTTTGTTTCATAGATAAATTCATTTTGATTCTCTTTGAAAGTGACCTACTGTTATCCATCATTAACACGATGCATTAAAAAAATAAATCGATGAACTAACGATTTCACAAAAGAAAGTTCCACGTATCACTTTGGAAATTTCTAGATAAAACAGGAAGCCAAAACAGAACAGTTGTTTAGAACTTCCATGAACACAAGATGAAGACATTGGAGAAAAGGGGTCTCAATAAAGACCATTTCTATGAAGTTTCTCGCCCGATTCAGTAATTGTGGCAAGGGTAAATAATGTTGCTTGGTCGCTTTTAAAAAAAAAAATTTTTAAGACAGTCCAATTTTCGATAAGGAAAGATTCAAAAATCCTAAATGGTTGAGAGTCGAACGAACCAAGTCGAACATTCTTCAAGTAGAAGTTGTGACTCCCAGGGAAGACAGCTAGAAGTTAAGGCAGACCTGTGTTTTAAGGCCTAAGATAGGCTTCGAAATTTCCACAGGGGCAAGCCATTCATGTGAAAATGGTCACTGAGAGGGAAACGAAGATAAAACCTTGACAGACAAATGAGTGATAACACCTTAAATAGGAATCATACTCATAACATTCTGACTCATCATATTCATGGCATCCTAATCATTAGGCATAAGTATGTATTCATTCTACAGGTTACGTCCTCGAGAAGGACAGTACGGTTGAGCAGATCTCGTCTCCCTGAGTATGCAGTGGAGCAGATCAAAAAGCAAATTTGGCGTTCCTGAAGTTGCAGGAAGCAGATCAAATACATCAATCTGGTGATCCTTGAGTTTGCAAGGATCAGATTGAAGAAAGTAGATTTGACCTTCCTGAAGTTGCAAGAAGCAGATCTAAGATAACAGATTTGACATTCCTGAAGTTGCAGGAAGCAGATCAAAGATTCAGTCTGGTGGTCCTTGAGTTTGCAAGGATCGACGAAGAAATAGATTTGGCGTTCACGAAGTTGCGAGCGGATCAAAGACATCAATCGGTGATCCTTGAGTTTGCAAGGATCGATTGAAGAAAGCAGATTTGACCTTCTTGAAGTTGCGAAGCGGATCTAAGATAATGATTTGACATTCCCGAAGTTGCGAGCGGATCAAAGATTCATCTGGTGGTCCTTGAGTTTGCAAGGATCGATTGAAAGAAATAGATTTGACGTTCACGAAGTTGCGAAGCGGATCAAAGGTTGATCTGGTGACCCTTGAGTTTGCAAGGATCGGATCAAAGACAAGCAGATTTGACCTTCTTGAAGTTGCAAGAAGCGGATCAAAGATAGCAGATTTGACCTTCTTGAAGTTGTAGGAAGCAGATCAAAGATCCAGTCTGGTGACCCTTGAGTTTGCAAGGATCAGATTGAAGATAGCAGTTTAGACATTCCTAAATTTGCAAGAGCAGATCGAAATAAACAAGTCACATCCCATTGAAGTCGCAGAAGAAGAGCAAATTGAAGCCACATATCGGTGGAGTGGATTGAAGCAATAAGATCGCGGCCAGACGGGATGAGGCTACTTGAAGAAAAGCACACGGAAGGCCAAGACTCGACAGGTAAGCAACATTGGGCTTCTTTTCTTTGCTCTATTATCGTTACGACAATGAGCAAAAAGAGGGCACAGAGAGCCCAATTATTGCCGGAGCCCATTAATGCCCAAACAAACCCAAACCCGTTTACTGTACCAAGCTTAAAACTACCTGCACTAAAACTAAACAAACAAACCCCAAATAAATTAAAAACAGCCCCAATTACAAGCGCCCAAAAGGCCCAAGAATTTAAAATTTTCTTGAGATGCTAGGGTTTCGAAAACCCTAGCGCGCATACCGCCTCGACATCCACCTACCTCTGTCAAGACTTTTGCTGTCGCCTCCGCCACCTGCTCCGCTCCCCATGCCCTGCAAGAATGAGGAAACACGCAACAGAGCAGAGAAGCAAAAGAAAAAATCAAACAAGTTGTAAAAAATGGGCTATAAAAAGCTGATTTGTGTTCTGTATTAAGGGGCTTTTTTTTGAAAAAAAGAGAAATACAAGAAACAGGGAGATTCAAAAAGAGAGATTTTCGTGATTTTTTTTCTTTCTTTCTGGAAATCGATACACAAAAAAACACCAAGCTTCGAACACCAAAATAAGAAGGAAAAAAGAGCAAAGATTCAAGTACAAAAAAAAAAGGGAAAACAAAGAAACAAAGCGGATCGTGAAGCGAGAAGCAGAAAAACCAAGAGGTGAATTTTATTTCCAAAATTTTATTTTATTTTTTTCAAGCATATTGACTTAAACACCGGTAACAAAATAAAACCTAAAAATATACAAAAAAATAAAAAATAAATTTTTTTACCTTCCTACCACAGTGGGCCGGTGGCCGAACTCTGCCACGGCGACGATCGTGGCCCCCCCTCACGGATTCCTCACCGCAGAGAAAAAAGAAGAAGGAGAAGTTTTTTTAAAAGCAATTGCAAAATGATTTTTTGGAGGATTAGGGCCTTTATAGCCCAAAAGCAGCGTCGTTTTGGGGTTGGCCTTAACCCCAAAACGACGTCTTTTGCCCTATCCGACCGAATCCGACCCGCTTGACCTAGGATCCGCGTGTTTTTAATTGATGGGCTAATTGCCCATTTGGTCCTTCCGCTTTTTCAGTGCTTTATAATCAGGCTTTTTATTATTTTAAAATCTCGCCCAAAATTTTATTTTCGTTTTCAATTTGGTCCCTTTTGTTGCTGCTCTTTGGGCCTGAGGGGTTTATTATATATTTGGTCCCTCTGCCTTTTCGCGCATCACAGAAAGGTCCTTCCTCCCATTTTTATTTTCAAATTGGCCCCAATATTCATTTTTGATTCAATTTTAATCCTTTTGCTATTTTCACCCTTTTTATTTATTAATCGTTTATTATTATTATTATCATTATTATCATATTACTATTATATATTATATTAGTATTATTATTATTATTCTTTGTTGTTATATATTATTAATCGTTTTATTTGTTTTTTTTATAAATCGTTTTACTATTAGCACTATATTATTATATTTGTATTATTATTATCATCATATTACTATTATATATTATATTAGTATTATTATTATTATTATTATTATTATTATTATTATTATTATATATTATTAATTGTTTTATTATTTTTTATCAATCGTTTTACTATTATCACTATATTACCATATTAGTATTATTATTATCATATTACTATTATATATTATATATATTATTATTCCTATATTTATTATTATTACTATTATTATATTATTTTTATATGTATATATTTTGTTAATTACCGTTATTGTTACTATTATTATTATAATTGTTTTATACCAATATCATTAATATTATTATATCATTCTCATTTTTTTTACATTTCAGTATCACTATTTTATTATTAGCATTTTATTATTATTATTGTCATTTTATTATTTCTTTATTATTACTCTCATTACTTTAAATGTATCGTCGTCATTTTTTACTATTATCATTGCATTATTATTATCATCGTTTTATTATTGAGCAAATTAATTTAGTATTATTACACACCTCACTCTTATTTTATTACGCAACCTAGTTCTGTAATTTATCTTTTTACCAAACCGCATTGCGTTCACCTTTACCCGATTTGTCAAGTTTTCAAACAATCAATATTCTCAGATAACACCGAGAGAATCGAGCCCTAACTTCTTGGGTTCGATTTTCTCGCTTAAGTTAAACAACGAATATCCCTTTCAAAGTCACAAATTCCGGTTTAAATTGACATTTCGTGTTAGCCATTCGAGTGAATCGAGCCCTAACTTATCGGGTTCCAGTTTCTTCTCGCTTAAAGCTAAACAACGGGATGTCTCTTTTGAAATTGTAATTTAAATTTTAATACAAATACTCGATCTCGAATTGAAATGTCGCTACCTAACTTCTCGGACTCGACATCTAGATACTCGAGATGAGCTTTTTTCCTAAAATAGAGGCAATCTTCCAGTATTTGAAATCTCGAGAAATCGAGCCCTAACTTATCGGGTTCCGATTTCTCATTTGATGAATAACGAATATTCTCTTCAAAAGCGAAAATCAAGTTTTAAAAGACGAGCTTAGTTTCGGGAGTCTAAAGTATTACGCCTAACTTCTTGGACATGATGCTTTATCTCTTCGATAATAAGAAAGTCTCAATATCCCTTTCCCTTCCAATTTTGAAAATAAAAAGCATTGTATTTTGAACCCTCTAAAGTTTTCAACAAATAGGGCATCAATCAATCAATTTGGTACCAATTTTGGGCGTGTCGAGGGTGCTAATCCTTCCTCGCACGTAATCGACCTCCGAACCCGTTTTCTCAAAGTTCGTGGACCAAAAAGCACTGTTTTAGTAAATTAAATGTTTTATTAAAACAAAGGTGATCCGATCACACCAAATAAAGATCGGTGGCGACTCCCTTCCTTTTCTCTTTTAAAAAATCGAGTCGACCGCGTCGTTTACTGTTTCATCAAAGAATGGTTACGACAAGCACAATTTCTCCACAACAAATAGGTACTTATCAAACTCAAATTTCATAATTCACATTCAATTCTCAATAATAGTCATTGGATGGTGAAAATTACTCATATGCCCTTTTGGATAAAAAAGAGAAAACGAGCTAGATAGAGAATTTTTATGGAAGCAAACAATAGAAATCAGTGAAAAGAATTGTGCACGTGAAAATTTGGTAAAAAGGACCAAATTATAATTTTTAAAAAGTTGAAAGAGTAAAATGCAATTTTAACCAAAAGAGAAAATATAAGTTATTACCGATTACTTGACATGGTAATGACTTGAAATGTCTATTGGTGTGATAAACATCACTTTTGGACCAAACTGGAAAAGATGTGAAAATACATAGATTATATGTCCCTATGTTGGATCTTGAAACAGTACTAGTGTCTTATAGAAAATATTGGTGTTACGAGAGCTCCAACAATAGTGCAGTAATATTCAGTGGTTTAACTTCCACAGAGCAATATCAATGGTACTACCACGTTCATGCTCTGCCTTAAGCTTGCCAAGCACCCATGCATACTTGAAGGGCCTTTTGTTCATCTCAGTAGCTTCTTTCTCAAACCTCTCAGTCACACGCTTGTAAATGCCTCCAAGCTTGTAGATCAAATGACCAAAGGTGGTGGATTTCCCGAGTCAACATGATTAATGACCACAATGTTGATGTGAGTTTTCTCTTTACCCATTTTAAAGCTCGAGAGAGAAGCTGAAAATGAAACATGAAACATATTTGTAAAACATATCATAACTCAAATAAATTTAACATTATAAGACATACTAAAATATAATAAATCTAACTGTTATAAGAAAAAGTAAATCTAACAACGTATTGTAGAAAGACAAAATGGTTATACTTGATTTAGAAAAAGGAAATAATCCGAAGCTTTCATATTCACAAAATAAACCAAAACTCAAATATTTGTAACAGTATAAGAATTTGACATTCTAAAACACAGTAAATCTATTTTTCATAAGAAAAAATTGGTTAAACTGAATTTAGAGAAAGGAGACAATCTGAAACATCAAACATGGAGTTCTTTCCACTAGATCTAGAAATGGTTCTTGACCATTTTGATTATTTTTGTCAACAAATTTCTCTTGGGCTATATTTACTTCATTAGATCTATTATCTCCCAACTATTTTTAGAATTCTAAAATTAAAAAATAAACAAAAATAGATGCTCTAAATCTAAAACACATGTATTAAAACAAAAATAAAAGGAAAAAAAAAATCAAATCCAATACTAAACAAAAGGAATGAGATCATTATTATTTAAATAGAAACGAATCAAATGCAAGGAATTAAAATAAATTCATGTAAACTATAACTAAATAAAATAAAATAAAAGAACGAATATTTTAGCTACGAAACATGAATATCGAAATTTCCTTCTAACTAAAGCAACAAACTAAAGAAAATAATGATTCATATAAATTATAAAATGCATTATTTGAGATTCACTCGACCTCAAAGCTCCCTTCATCGGAGTAGAAGGGAGCGTAAAGAGGAAGCAAAAGAGAAAGATAAGCTGCCTGCTTTAGCTTAAGGGCTAATTTTTTATTACTTTTCAAAAACATTTTTGACTTTAAAAGTATTTTTGAAAGAAAAGCTGTACAAAATAAATTACTTTTGGCTAGAACTTTTAGCTAAAATTTTGGAGAAGCTAAGTTTTAACTTTTTCTCTCCCAAAAGCACTTTTAATGCTTAATTACTTTTTCACCCCTCTTTTTTTCCGTGATGCTTAATTACAAATGTATTAAAATCATTAATTAAAAATAAAAAAAATATTTTTTAAAATATTAATTATAAATATTTAATGGTTATATTTAAATATTTAAAATGTAGTTTATATATTCTAATTAAATTTTATAAGTAATTAATATTTATTACTTAAAAATATTTAAAATTAAAATTTATATTTCATATATTAAAATATTAACAAGTTATAGTAATTTTTATATTCTTACTAAAATATAATAATATTAACTAATTTAAATTTTATTTAAATATATATTTGTTACTTGATAATAACATGTCTAAAATTAACATTTTATTTCTAAAAAGTACTTTTTGACAGTAATGCTAAACACTCAAATTTTAAAGCAAACTTTTCAAAAGCACTTCTCAAAAAAACTTTTCCACAACAATTTTCAAAAGTACTTTTCAAAAGCATTGCCAAACTAGCCCTAAGTAGCCACGGTCTTGACCTTGTTTTAACTTGGGTTTCTATTTTAACCGTTGGATTGAAGATAATTAAATGGCCGACACTTGAATTTTAATTCAACCATTAAAGGTTTTTTAATATTTTTGCTTTAATTTGACTAAAATACCATTAATAATTTTGTAAAATAACACGAGGCTCCTTAAACCATTTAGCTACCAATTTTGCCCTTTATTATTTATCTATTTTGTACTATGCTATTTCTTTCTTTTTTGTTGGGGGGGGGGGGACTTGTCAATTTTCACTTAATAGGTAGACAATGAAAAAAGGGTTACGACAACGTAAGGATATATCAATAGATGCAATCGCTTTAGTCCAATTGTTTGTTTTTGTTGCATACTTCTATCTCCTTGTGTTTCCATTACCGTATCAAAGTTTTGCACTAAGTTCCATACATTAGTAAGTTGATTTAAGTCGTCAAATTCACTTTTGATCTTTCACTAATAATATTGGTCCTAGATTTCTCTTTATTGAAAACTTTTATTCTCCTTATTCCACCATTATGAGAAGTGTTAGAAGGCTGAGTAGGATCTTTGCTTGAATTTGTGATTGTGGTTGAAATTTCCCTACAAACACGTATTACATTATCCGTTATGTCTTTGAGAATGGATGCACAACCATAAAAACGCATGTCACTACTCCTTGTTAATTTGAAGATCAGTTCTCATCTATCGTCAACACTATCTCATGTTTGTAGATGGACCTTAGGTTATCAATCTCCTTTGTTTTTCCTGATTAATTTTAAATACTTAAGTAACATTTTTTTTTTTTATCGTTTCAATTTGAAATGAATTATTTTTATGAATTTACTTTACTATTTTAAATGGGTAGATTTTAATTGGTTTGGTTACATTTCGTTCTTAAAGCTTAAATTTTTTACTAAACAATCTCTTTTTATTTGCTTTTTTTTTTTAAGGAAAAAAAAAACTTGTTTGGTTACTATTTCAGATACTTTAAGTGGTTTGGTTCCATTATTTATCTAACTGAATTGGAATCAAAGAATTAATGGCAGACAAGTGAAAAAATTTGATTCTTAAGTGAATATTGAAAGCTCAAGATTGCACTAGTTTGCAGTTGTGTATCTTGTATATTATATTGTAGTGGACAGACTCCAAGAATATGCGAATTTAATGGATCATGTCTTCGGGGTTTACCCTTATCCATGATCTGTGGTGTTTATTGAAGCACCCACTAGAAAAAAAAGCTCCTCAGAGGCAAATGAATATTAGAGATGATGAAAAATTGTTTACAACTCCCTTTATGAATCATAAGGTTAGGTGTAGGTGGGCTTCTGCTTCAGAAATATATGGGAATGGGACAATTTGGCACGGCAGAGAAGAGCAGAGCCGCGCATCGAAATAAGCTTCCATTACCATTAGGCATCTTTAAACCATTTCCGTTTCCCCTTGTAAGAACACCGTTTGTGCTTAGTCTACCCACAACTTTTTCTTTTCTGTTTCTAAAAAGATATGCTTAAATTCAATGCTAGCAATGCCAAATGCAAACTTAACGACATCAGATGCTTAAAACTCGATTGGCTGTTCCAGCTTTAGTCAAACTTCAAAGTTTGATGATCAAAATCTGGTTGAATTTTAACTCTTATCAGCATATAAGATCCCCTGTGTTCCAAGATTCTCTATAAGGGTGACAACTAGACTTCTTTAAGGTTGGGTTAAGTTTTGTGTCTAAACTCAAACGTTGGTTGAAAATTTGAGATGGTTTGGACAATTCATTTTTAAATTTATGATATTGTTTATTTTTTTTATTAGGTAAATTATATTATATAAAATTTAAATTTATACTATTATTTAAGTCTTGATTGATTTAGTATCACAAATCAACCGAACACCAATTCAATTAAAAGAATTACGGAAATATCCTTCTATAATTGAAATAAATTAAATTATTTGAGCCTATTTTAGTTTTTATTTTATTTTAACAAAACCCATTAAAAATAAAAATATACATGCGTTGAAAATTAAACTCATGTCAATTAAATAGATAAAATCTTAAATTTACCACTTAAGAAAAGTTTCATTTTAATATGTTTTATACATTTTATTTTAATATACACAATTTATTATCTCCATTAATTGTATATATTAATAATGTTGTTAATTGAGTGCATTTAGTATTGTTAATCTGATGGACTTATGTGTTATAATTTTGTTTTACTCACAATTTAATCTATTTATTTAATATCGTACATAGTTCATGTGTTATTATGATCAATTAGTTTCAAACCATAAGTTTCATTATTTATTATATGCTATATTTAAACACACATGTGTTTTAATCCGTAATTTCCACATGGATAAGCATGTGATAGGATTTCTAGTATACTTAATGTGGATATTAAGCCGTTTATGTTTAAAATTTTAATCAAGATATAATATATATAATTGTAGTAAAAGATATATATATGTAATTAATAATTAATTAAATTTTTAAAAATAAAAAATAATATGGACAAAGCCTAAATAAGTTTGAGTTAGTCATTTATAAATATTAATATATTTGAATTAGACTTGTTTAAAAGTCGGGCTACCCACCCATGTTTAAAAGTCGGGCTACCCACCCAAAATCTTAAAGCCTATCTAAAATTTAAAAGGGTTTGGATAAAAAATTTAACTCTCAAAATATGGGTTTAGAAAGAAAAAAAGATCCCATTTAAAACATGAGTTAAGCATTGGACAGAAGCTTTTAAACCGAACTTGGCTCGATTCAGATAAATATTTAATATTTAATTTTATATAATAATATATTTATATATTGAATATTTATCCTAATGTAATTAATACTTAACTCAAATATCATAGTTTTAATAATTTTATGATATGAATTGATACTTTTAAACATTATAAGTGTAAGTACCCAATTTTGCCCGGCCCTTGAAAATTAAAACAAAAATAAAATAAAATAAAATAAAACCAATGTCCATTTAAACAGTCCAGATTACAAAGCCCAAAATTAAATCTTCAGACCCACTACCCACTAGACTTAAAACCCAAACAGACCCCAGGCCCAATTACACTTTTAACCCATCTCAAACACCCTACTTAGACCCAAATCAGCGTAATCCAAGAGGCCCAAAACTTAAACAAAAGATAGAATGGCCTAGGGTTTTCTGAAACCCTAGGCTCGCAAGTTTCACCCCTAGCAAGATCCCAAACGTCGCGCCGCAATCGTCTTCTCCATCAGCCCTCGGTCATGCGACTATCAATGCGCACGAACCTTGTCTGGACATCATCGCGAGATCTTCGTCTTCTACCTGCAAGTGTAACACCCCTTACCCGAGACCGTTGCCGGAGTCGAGCTCGAGGCATTACTAGACTTAACTTACTAGTTCGGGGCATAAAATTTTAAAACTGTCCATCTGCGTCATGTTCACTAAATCAATTATAACTTGAGTTACGAAACTCAAAATATAGATCCGTAAATTTTCCCTGAAACTAGACTCATATATCTTCTTACTGTAATTTTTCCAGAATTTTTGGTGTGGCCAATTAGTACAGTTTATTAGTTAAAGTCTCCCCTGTTACACCGTTTGACAGTTCTGACCTCTTTTCACTAAAAATCAATTATCTCATAATATACAGCTCTTTTTGCTACACCGTTTCTTTCATATAAAAATAGACTCAATAAGCTTTAATTATATATCTCATGCACAACCTAATTCCATTTATACTATTTTTGGTGATTTTTCAAAATCACATCACTGCTGCTGTACAAACTGTTCCCCTGCATATACTTACATAATTTCTTTCTAATAATTACCAACTAGGCATTACATAATATCCAAAACATGCTCTTAATTAGCCATTTTAATAGCTAATCATTTCCAAACATTTACAAGCCAATCTTAAGCCATGTCATAAGGTTATACACACAAGATAGCTAAGTCCCTATACATGCCATAACTTAAAACGTCGAGTTACAAAATACCAAGATAATCCTTTGATAGTGCGTAACGATCTCCGACGTCTTTGTGATTCCCGAGTTGGCTTGTAATACTATAAAAATTAAAGAATGGGAGTAAGCATAAAGCTTAGTAAGTTTACATGTAAATAAATAGCAACATTCTTAATGAATTATCTTATGTTTTTCTTATCAGGATCACTTAAACTTTTAACTCAATATACTTAAAATTTGTATACTTGCCTTACCTTTTTACATGAATTTATCTTACCTTACCTTTTTAGCTTGAACTTGTCTTACCTTTACTTTGGTATACTCTTTGAATTTTCCCGTTGAACCACTTGGAATACTAAGGATACGCGGGTACCTTCCTTATGAAACTTAACCATTGCCATGTCTTGACATGGTCTTACGTGGTATCCTTGCCTTATGAACTCACCAATGCCATGCCTTTGCATGGTCTTACATGGGACCTTTGCCTTATAGTAACATATCAATGCCATGTCTTGACATGGTCTTACATGATTTCCTTAAACCCTAATGTCATGACATTTGTATCCTACACATTCCTAAGGTTCAACTGGAACTTTCTGAGATAGCTTTTCCGTCAATTCATACTTGAGTCCTTAAATAATAAATTTATAGAATAAATATGTAAATGCTGGAATTTAACAGTATTAAATGTAAAATAATAGAATATTGCATTTATTTACCGTAAACTTACCTCGAAACAAAATACGATCAACTATATCGATTTAATCCTCTATCTTTTTCTTTCCTCGATCTAAATGGATTTCGTTCTTCTTGATCTATAATAGAAAATTTAGCTTATTTAATACTCACATTCATCAAAACAGTCCTTAACTCTTGACTTTGGAAAATTACAATTTTGCCCTAAACTTTTACATATTTACACATTTTCCCCAAAGCTCGGAAATTAAACTTTATCCCTTATTCTTATGTTTTATGACATGCTGATCATTTTTCCTTCTATGGCAACATCAAATTCTCACTCTAACTTGTACTTATGAACATTAGGTATTTTTACCGATTAAGTAGCTTTTACTCGTTTTCACTTAAAATCACTTAGCAAAAGTTGTTTAACATAATTTCAGACTTCATATTCTATCATAAAACATCAAAATAAACACATTTCACCTATGGGTATTTTTCCAAATATGAACCCTAGCATGAATTATTGATAGAATAAGCTAAATCGAGCTACCAGGGCTTCAAAAATGTAAAGAACATTAAAAACGGGGCTTGGAATCACTTACTATGGAGCTTGGAAGCTTGAAACAAACCCTAGCTATGGAGAACCCTTGTAATTTCGTTCTAATGAAGAAGATGAGCATATTTTCTCATATTTTTCCCTTTTTAATTCATTTTTATTACCAAATGACTAAATTACCCTTCATTAAAAACTTTGGTTCTTTCTACCTATATATGTCCATTTTTGTCCATGAAAATATAATGGTCTAATTACCATTTAAGGACTCCTACTTCAAACCCCCATTTCAATCAAGTACTCTATAAATTAGAACCCCTATTTAGCAACTTTTGCAAACAAGTCCTAATAGGCAATTTAAGCATGAAATTAATAAAATTTCTTATCAATACTCTAACACATTTATTTAATCACTCGATAAATCATAATAAACTTTTATAGCTTGGATTCATGGTTTCGCAATCACTATTCCGTTAGGCCCTATTTCGGGATGTTACATTTCTCCCCCCATTTAGGGATTTTCGTCCTAGAAAATCTTACCGTAAAGAGGTTTGGAGTCTTGTTTTGCATAATCTCTTGAGCTCCCATGTAGCCTCTTCTATCCCATGCCTATTCCATAATACTTTCACAAGTGCAATACTTTTGTTCCTTAATTGCTTAACCTCTCGAGCTAGAATTTTCTGGGTTCCTCACCGTAAGTCATATCTCGTGAATCTCAACCTCATGTCTGAAATTACATGCGATGGATCTGAACGATAACGACGTAGCATAGACACATGAAAGACATTATGAATCTTCTCTAACTCATCGGCAATGCTAATCGATATGCCAATGGCCCAACTCTCTCAATCACCTCAAACGGTCCAATAAAGCGGGACTTAATTTGCCTTTCTTGCCAAATCGAGAACTTTCTTTCAAGGGATACTTTCAAAATACCACATCACCAACTTGAAATTCAATTTCTTTTCTTTTCAAATCTGCATAGGATTTCTGTCTATCTGAAGCTGCTTTCAAGCAATCTCTGATGACTTTTACTTTCTCTTCTGTTTCTTTGACTAGATCAACCCCGTAAATCTGATTTTCCTTAAGCTCTATCCAATACAAAGGTGTGCGACATTTACGTCCATACAAAGCTTCATAAGGTGCCATCTTTAGACTCGATTGATAACTATTATTGTAAGCAAACTCTATTAAAGGCAAATATTTCTCCCAACTACCTTGAAATTCCAATACACAACATCTAAGCATATCTTCAAGTACCTGAATAATTCTCTCCGATGACCATCACCGAGGATGGAAAGTCGTACTAAAACTCAACTTTGTACCTAAAGCTTCCGCAATTTCTTCCAAAACCGTAAAGTAAATCTAGGATCTCTATCGAGATAATCGATAATGATACTCCATGTAGTCTCACAATTTCGAAATATACAACTACCAACTTGTCAAGTGAATAATCTATCTGAATGGGATAAAATGAGCCGACTTCGTTAACTTATCAATCACAACCCATATCGCATCTTTCTTTTTGATTGTCGAAGGCAATCTCGTCACAAAATCCATAGTAACTCGGTCCCATTTCCATTCGGGAACTAATACAGATCGCAATAAACTGAAGGTACGATGTTCGGCCTTTACCTGGCGACAAATCAAACATCTAGAAACAAACTCGATATATCTCTTTTCATTCCTCTCCACCAATACATTTTCTTCAAATCATTATACATCTTTGTACTACGGGTGAATAGACCAAGAACTACTATGTGCTTCTGTAAAACCTTTGAATAAGATCATCATTCTTTGGTACACATACCCTGTCTCTAAACATCAAACAACCATCAGATCTGATCTGAAAATCAGACTCTACACCTGACTCACACTGAACCCTTTTGGCTTGCAACTCACTGTCATCCTTCTGAGCTTCACAAATTTCTTCAAGAAACATCGGCAGCTCTCAACTCGGCTAAAATAGAACCATCATCTGACAAGGCCAAACTAGTGTGCAAAGCTCTCAATGCAAATAACGATTTTCTACTCAAAGCATCAGCAACAACGTTTGCCTTACCCGGGTGATAATCGATCACTAGTTCATAATCTTTAATCAACTCTAGCCATCTTCTTTGCCTCAAGTTTAAATCTTTCTGAGTCATCAAGTATTTCAAACTTTTATGATCAGTGAATATTCGGCATTTCTCACCATACAAATGATGTCTCCAGATTTTCAATGCAAATACAATAGCAGCTAACTCTAAATCATGTGTCGGATAATTTTTCTCATGTGGTTTTAAGCTGTCAGAGGCATAAGCAATTACCCTTCCTTCCTGCATAAGTACATGACCTAGTCCATTCAAGGATGCATCATCGTAAATCACAAACTCTTTACAGGTTGCGGTTGTACTAAGACAGAGCTTTAGTCAACAATACCTTTAACTTGTCGAAACTCTGCGACACTTCTCGGTCCATTCAAACTTGACATCTTTCTCGTAGCAATCTTGTCAATGGAGTAGCTATCATGGAAAATCCTCTACAAATCGTCTATAATAGCCGCAAGACCAAGAAAACTTCTAACCTCGATACATTCACTGGAGGCTTCCAATCGACAATGGTGAAATCTTATTCGGATCAACTTTAATACCTTCACCGAGACAACGTGTCCAAGAAAACAAACTTCCGTAACGAACTCACTTTTGCTAAACTTGGCATAAAGTGATTATCTCTCGAATCAGAAACTGTTCTCAAATGCTCGCATGCTCGGTCTCATCATGAGAATAAATCAAGATGTCATCAATAAACACAACTACAAACTTGTCCAAGTAAGGTCGAAAATTGGTTCATTAAATCCATGAAGATAGCAGGAGCATTGGTTAAGCCAAATGGCATCACAAGAAACTCATAGTGACCATACCTAGTTCAAAAGCGTTTTGAACATCGACTCTTTAACTCATGGCGATAGTATCCGGATCTCAAATCTATCTTAGAAAATACAATGGCTCCTTTCGGTTGATCAAACAAATCATCTATTCTAGGTAATGGATATTTGTTATTTATGGTTACCTTGTTAAGTGCCGATAGTCTATGCACAATCTCATGGAACCGTCCTTCTTTTCACAAATAACAATGGCGCACCCATGGTGAATAACTAGGTCTTACAAAGCCTTTATCGCTTAATTCTGTGAATGAGCTTTCAATTCTTTTAATTCTATTGAAGCCATTCTATAAGGAGCAATAGAAATAGGTGTGGTACCGGAATCAATTCAATACCAAACTCAACTTCTCCGATAGGAGGCAAACACAGTAGTTCTTCCTAAACACATCAGAAACTCATTTACCACATGCATTGATTCAATTTTCAACTCGGTCTTTAGTATTCAACACAAAAGCAAGATAAGCTTCACATCCTTTCCTTAAACATTTCGAGCGGACATAACAGAAATCATGGAAATTGAACTACGACTCATCCGAATTAACTCAAGAATCTCACCATTTTCACATTTCAACTCAATGAATTTCTTTCCACAATTCACTATCACATCATGTGCGTTAACCAATCCATACCAAGAATCACATCAAACTCATCAAATGGCAATAGCATGAGATCAGTAGGAAACAATAACCTCTAATCATCAAAGGGCATTTTTACATACTTTGTTTACTAACACATCTTGACCAAATGGATTCGATACTTTAATCACAAATTTCAGTAAACTCTATGGGCATGTTCATAATAGGCATTAATTTCATGCAAACATAGGAATGGGTTGAACCGGATCAATCAAAGCAATAACATTAACATCATGAAGAGAAATGTACCAGTAATTACATCGGGAGGATGCCTCTTCACGAGTCATGAATAGCATAAGTCCTTGCGGGTGCTCTAACATCCGATCTCGTTCTTTGTATCTCTAAATGCACCTCTACCGCCTTACTACCGGATTTCTCCGATGTCGCCTCTAACGGGGCATTACCGATCTTGCACTCGGTATTACTTTTTTTTTACCATCTCGGACACTCCGAATAAAATGATCCGTGCACCACATCGAAACAACCAACCTCGGTCGCTCGACATTGACTCGGATGACGTCGACCACATTGAGGACACTCAGTCTATTAGGTGAATACTACCAACACTGCAATCGAAGTGGTTTGAGCTTTTGAATCCATAAATCTTCCACCTCTGTTCGGCTAGAATACCCATTGAAAAATTAGATCTCGTAGAAAACTCTCTAGGCCTCTTGGATGTAGATAGAAATGACTTGCTCATCATCTTTTCTTGAGTCTTGTATCTCAATTTCAGATTTACCCTTTCTTTTAATAATTCTTACGCCTTACAGTGCTCATTCAACTAAAGCAACAAACTCTTTTATCTCTAGAACACCAACCGACAATGGATATCATCATTGAGCCCATCTTCAAATCTTTGGCACATGATAGCCTCTGAGACACACACTCTCGAGCATAATTCTTGAGTCGAACAAATTCACGTTCATAGTCGGTCACATCATCTTACCTGCTTTTAATTCAAGGAACTCTTTTCTTTTCGGTCAATAAACCTCGATGATATACTTACTTGAACTCCTCCTGAAAGAAATCCCATGTAACTTTTCTTTCGGTACTCTTGATACAAGTGTCTTCCACCACCGGTAAGTGAATCTCTAAGTGACACTACACATTTAATACACTCTTCCGTGTGCGGGATAACTCGTCAAAACTCGATAGTATTTTCGAGCCAAAATTCACTTTCTCAGATCATCATCTTTGGTAGCCCGAAACTCTTCAGCCCCTTGTTTTCTGATCTTGTCAACAGGTGGCTTCTCTCTTCTGACTGTATCTGTGACTGGGGAAGCTACATGGGTGGTATTTGGATCATGAGGGGGTGGAGGTCTAACGGCCGGGTTCGTACGAACGAACTCAGCAAACCATTCATTCATAGCTTGGAAGAAGGCTTCTCGAGCCCCTCCTCCCTGACTAACTGTAACGGGCCTTTCATGACTATCTTGTGGCACCACCCCTTCAGCGGGAGTGGGTGCACTACTCTCTACATCATCTGCACCAGCTCGTTCGGGATCCATAACTATAAAAGAAAAATATTTTTTTAAATCGTCAAGAGTCGTCACACTATCAAAATATAAGTATGGCATGTATAGATAGACTCTTACTCATACTAAATATTCGAGAATCGACTAAACCTTGCTCTGATACCAATAAATGTAACACCCCTTACCCGAGACCGTTGCCGGAGTCGAGCTCGAGGCATTACTAGACTTAACTTACTAGTTCGGGGCATAAAATTTTAAAACTGTCCATCTGCGTCATGTTCACTAAATCAATTATAACTTGAGTTACGAAACTCAAAATATAGATCCGTAAATTTTCCCTGAAACTAGACTCATATATCTTCTTACTATAATTTTTCCAGAATTTTTGGTGTGGCCAATTAGTACAGTTTATTAGTTAAAGTCTCCCCTGTTACACTGTTTGACAGTTCTGACCTCTTTTCACTAAAAATCAATTATCTCATAATATACAGCTCTTTTTGCTAACCGTTTCTTTCATATAAAAATCGACTCAATAAGCTTTAATTCTATATCTCATGCACAACCTAATTCCATTTATACTATTTTTGGTGATTTTTCAAAATCACGTCACTGCTGTTGTACAAACTGTTCCCCTGCATATACTTACATAATTTCTTTCTAATAATTACCAACTAGGCATTACATAATATCCAAAACATGCTCTTAATTAGCCATTTTAATAGCCAATCATTACCAAACATTTACAAGCCAATCTTAAGCCATGTCATAAGGTTATACACACAAGATAGCTAAGTCCCTATACATGCCATAACTTAAAACGTCGAGTTACAAAATACCAGTATAATCCTTTGATAGTGCGTAACGATCTCCGACGTCTTTGTGATTCCCAAGTTGGCTTGTAATACTATAAAAAATTAAAGAATGGGAGTAAGCATAAAGCTTAGTAAGTTTACATGTAAATAAATAGCAACATTCTTAATGAATTATCTTATGTTTTTCTTATCAGGATCACTTAAACTTTTAACTCAATATACTTAAAATTTGTATACTTGCCTTACCTTTTTACATGAATTTATCTTACCTTACCTTTTTAGCTTGAACTTGTCTTACCTTTACTTTGGTATACTCTTTGAATTTTCCCGTTGAACCACTTGGAATACTAAGGATACGCGGGTACCTTCCTTATGAAACTTAACCAAGACATGGTCTTACGTGGTATCCTTGCCTTATGAACTCACCAATGCCATGCCTTTGCATGGTCTTACATGGGACCTTTGCCTTATAGTAACATATCAATGCCATGTCTTGACATGGTCTTACATGATTTCCTTAAACCCTAATGTCATGACATTCGTATCCTACACATTCCTAAGGTTCAACTGGAACTTTCTGAGATAGCTTTTTAGTCAATTCATACTTGAGTCTTTAAATAATAAATTTATAGAATAAATATGTAAATGCTGGAATTTAACAGTATTAAATGTAAAATAATAGAATATTGCATTTATTTACCGTAAACTTACCTCGAAACAAAATACGATCAACTATATCGATTTAGTCCTCTATCTTTTTCTTTCCTCGATCTAAATCTGGATTTCGTTCTTCTTGATCTATAATAGAAAATTTAGCTTATTTAATACTCACATTCATCAAAACAGTCCTTAACTCTTGACTTTGGAAAAATTACAATTTTGCCCCTAAACTTTTACATATTTACACATTTTCCCCAAAGCTCGGAAATTAAACTTTATCCCTTATTCTTATGTTTTATGACATGCTGATCATTTTCCTTCTATGGCAACATCAAATTCTCACTCTAACTTGTACTTATGAACATTAGGTATTTTTACCGATTAAGCCTTTTACTGTTTTCACTTAAAATCACTTAGCAAAAGTTGTTTAACATAATTTCAGACTTCATATTCTATCATAAAACATCAAAATAAACACATTTCACCTATGGGTATTTTTCCAAATATGAACCCTAGCATGAATTATTGATAGAATAAGCTAAATCGAGCTAAGGGGCTTCAAAATGTAAAGAACATTAAAAACGGGCTTGGAATCACTTACTATGGAGCTTGGAAGCTTGAAACAAACCCTAGCTATGGAGAACCCTTGTAATTTCGTTCTAATGAAGAAGATGAGCATATTTTCTCATATTTTCCCTTTTTATTCATTTTATTACCAAATGACTAAATTACCCTTCATTAAAAACTTTGGTTCTTTCTACCTATATATGTCCATTTTGTCCATGAAAATATAATGGTCTAATTACCATTTAAGGACTCCTACTTCAAACCCCATTTCAATCAAGTACTCTATAAATTAGAACCCCTATTTAGCAACTTTTGCAAACAAGTCCTAATAGGCAATTTAAGCATGAAATTAATAAAATTTCTTATCAATACTCTAACACATTTATTTAATCACTCGATAAATCATAATAATTAATCATAATAAACTTTTATAGCTTGGATTCATGGTTTCGCAATCACTATTCCGTTAGGCCCTATTTCGGGATGTTACAGCAAGAAAGGAAAGAAACCAAGCAGCAAAAAGGAAACAAATCGCAGCAAGGGCAAAACAGAAGCAAAAATGAAATTTTTGTGTTTCCTTTTCTTTCATTTTTCGGGTATAAAAACCCTGGACCAAATGTGTAAAAGGGGGGGTTCAGAGAGAAAAATATACACAACACGCAAATACACAGACAGATTCAGAAAATAAAAAAGCAAATGTTTTGTTTTATTTTTATTTTTATTTTCGTATATTTTTTATATATTTTTTATTTTTTATCATATATATAACATATATAAAATACTAAAAAAAAGGAAAAAACATACATTTTTTGGGGATTCCGCCCTTTGCGGGATGGCAAAGCCTTGATGTGAGACGGTGGTGAGCCTCATGGGAGGTCTGTCGAAAATAGCCTAGCAGAGACACTGAGAGCTTTCTCACATTTTTTTTTTAAAACAGTGTTAAAATGTTTTTTTTGGCTGAATTTTGATTTATATAGGGTATAGGAATGACGTCGTTTTGGGGGTTGCTTTTAAGGGCCAAAATGACGCCGTTTAGAAGGCCAGGATCAGCGCGTTTTCATTGAATGGTCTAATTTCCATTTTAGCCCTTTCGCATTATTTCGATTTTACGATTAATTCCTGTTACATTTTTAAATTTTTTTACAAATGCACCCAGAATTATTTCTCGTATTTTAATTTGGTCTCTCTTATATCTGTTTTATTTAATTTTTTATCTTTTATTTTCATATTATTTTAATATTATATTAAAATGTTATATTATTTTATTTTTATATATTAATTTGTTACCGTATAAAACTTATATATATAGTTTTTATATGTATGTAATTGTTATTAGTTATTACCTATATTATATAAATTAGTATATTATTATTTATATTATATGTTTCTAATTATTATTATATTATTTTTTACAAAATTATTTTAGTATTTATATATATTACATATCATATTATATTTTTTAAAAATTCTACATATTATATCATATATTTAACTAAATTATTTATAATATATTCTATTTATAATTTTTTTATATTTTTATTTAAAATCATTATATATATTTTAACACATTGTTTATATTGTTTATATCATATGTATGTCTTTTTATCTATTATTTAAATTTGCATGAAATATGTTTATAGTTAATTTTATTGTTTATCATATTTGTCTATACTTCATCATATATGTATACTCGCTTTAGTATAGGAATTATTATTTTTCGTATTTTGTATTATTATTGCATATCTTAAATGTTAGTACGTTATAATTGTTTTTTTATATTTATGTTTGATAATGTACAAATACAATATTGTCACATGGTTATAGTTTAAAATAAATTTTTTTTTTTACAAAATCATTATTTTATTTAAAGGTTTTTAAATAAGGCAATGTTTTGATATTTAGAAATTCGGGAAATAGTGCCCAATCGTTCTGGGTTGCGATTTTCCGTTTGGCTAAATAACTAAATATCCTTTTAACAAGTTTTATAAATTATGAGATAATTTTAGTGACGAGGGTTTAAAAAATATCATGTCTAATCGTGCTAGATGTGATGTTTATATTCATTTGAATCGAAGAAATCTCAAATTTTAAATCAAAATTTCTCAAAGTTTTATAAATTATGAGATGATCTTAGATACGAGGGTTTAAAAAACATCATGTCCAATCGTGCTGGATGTGATGTTTATAATCTTTCGGATTAAAGGACTCTCATATTTTAAATCGAATTGTTCGAAGTTTTTTTTAGAAATCATATTTTTTAAATCCTTTTAAGTTTCAAACATTTGGACATGACTTTATCGATTAGATACCAATTTTTGGGCGTTATGAGGGTGATAACCCTTTCTCATACATAACCGACTCCCGAACCTATCTTTTTGTTTTTCGTAGACCAAAATCAGTGTTTTGAAATAAAACTTTTTATAAGGTGATCCAATCACACCTAAATAAAAAGAGATTGGTGGCGACTCTCGTTTTTATTTTTAAAGTCGATCCCCGTTTTCAAAACCCGATTTAAAAATGATTTCGACAATAAGCTAAAGGTAAAATGTATATATTGACTTGTATAGAGCAGTAGTTAAATCTCTTATTAAACATCCATTTAATACGGGTTCAAACCTTGTCATCTTATCCTCAACTCTTAATATGGTACAAAAAAAAAAAAAAAGAATAACGACAAATTTAGTCATTAACATTTACACATTTTGTTAAATTGACTCTTTTTTTGCTCTAAATTTAGCTATCAATCATTTAAAAAGAGTGAAATTATTTAAATTTTAAAATTGGTACTTTTATGCTAATTTTATAATTTTTATAATTTTCTTTTCTTTTTGAATTTTTTATAGTTGTAAGTTATCAAGTTACACAAATATATTTACATACTTATTTTCATATTTATTCTACAATTTAATCAACTTCCTAAACATGTTAGTAAAGGAAAAGTAAAAGTATCTAAAAGTACTTACTTCTTGGATGCATTTATACACAAAACTAAGCTTTCAATCACTTAAATCCATCCTCACATTTGCTTGAAATTCCATGATACATCATTTCATCATTTTCTCATACAGAAATAATAATCACATATTAACACCTAAGCTTTCCAAGCTTTCACATAGCATCCACACTCGAATATTAAGCTAGGAGAGATGAAAAGCACCATTACTTACCGCATTGAAATTTTCGTGGAAAACAGAGGACTTGAAGGTGTTTTAAAGCTTGAAAACATGTTCATAACAAAAGATCAAACATGGGGGTTGAGATCTTGTGAAATGTTGAATGGAAAATCAAGAAAAATGAAAAGAAGAGAAACCCTTACGGAGGGGAGGGTGGAACTACTTAGAAGGTTGGTGGGGATGGCTTTTTCCAATTAAAACAGTTAAATAAAATACCCAAAAGTTCAACTAAAATTCCTAATATGTGGTCCACATATCTCACTCTTTTATTCACATCCAATTATCTAAGTTTACTCCATAAAACAAATATCTCATTAAAATAATTTTCACAATATAAAATTATTGAGAAAGGACCTTATATACCATTTCACCTTTTTTTTTTTTGCCTCTAAGCACAACTTTTCCACAACAAATAGGTGTTTATCAAACTCATATGTCATAATTCACATTCAATTCTTGATAATAGTCAATGGATGGTAAAAATTACTCATATATCCTTTTCTCGATAAAATGGGAAAACAAGCTAAATAGAGATTTTTTTTAAAAGATAGAAATCAATGAAAAAATTGTGCATGTGAAAATTTGATAAAAATGACTAAATTATAATTTCTAAAAAGTTGAAGGACTAAAATCTAATTTTAATCAAAAAGAGAAATATGAGTTACCAATTACTTGGCATGGTAATGACTTGAAATGTCTGTGATAGAAATCACTTTTAAACCAAATCAAAAAAGATGTAAAAGTACATAAACTAAATTTCAATATATTGTATCTTAGAACAATACCAGTGTCTTATCAAAACTATTGGTGTTATAGGATCTACAATAATAATGCAGTAGTATTTAGTGGTCTAACTTCCACATAGCAATATCAATCTCTGCCTGAAGCTTGCCAAGCACATATGCATACTTGAAAGATCTTTTGTTCATCTCAACAACTTCTTTCTCAAACCTCTCAATCACAAGATTGTAGATCAAACGAACTAACGGTGGTGGATTTCCCAAAGTCGACATGATTGATGACCGTAATGTTCATCTGAGTTTTCTCTTTACCATTTGTAAAACTCGAGAGAAGATGAAAATTAACATAAAACATATTCATAAAACAAAACAGAACCCAAATAAATTTAATGTTATAAGACATAGTAAAATACAGTAAATCCATTTGTTATAAGAAAAATAAATCTAACAACGTGTTGTAGAAAGATAAAATGCTTATACTTAATTTAGAGAAAGGAAATAATCCAAAACTTCCATATTCACAAAACAAACCAGAACTCAAATATATTTAACAGTATAAGAATTTGACATACTAAAACACAATAAATCTAACATGCGATTCTAGAAAGGTTAATTGGTTAAACTTAATTTTGAGAAAGGAAACAACCTGAAGCTTACACAAATCTTTTGATTATTTTTGCCAACAAATTTCTTTTGGGCTATATTTGCTTCATTAGATATATTACCACCGAACTATTTTTTAGCAAAATATATTTTAAAATTCTAAAATTTAAAAAACAAACAAAAATAGATGCACTAAACCTAAAACACATGTAAAAAAAATCAAATCCAATCCAATATTACGGAAAAAGAATCAAGCTAATAAAGGGAATGAGATCATTTTATTTAAATAGAAATGAAACAAATACAAGGAATTAAAATAAATTCATATAAACCATAACCAAATAAAAAAAATGAACTAACATTTTAGCTAGGAAATATGAAGATCGAAATTTCCTTCTAACCAAAGCAACAAATCAAAGAAAATAATAATTCATATAAAATATTGATACCTGTAAGTTATAGAATGCACCATTTAAGATTTGTTTGACCTTAAAGCTCCCTTCAACAAAGTAGAAGGGACCGTAAAGAGGAAGAGAATAGCCGTTTGCTTCAGCTTAAGTAGTCACGATCTTGACCTTGCTTTAACTGTTGGATTAAAGATAATTCAATGGTTGACACTCGAATATCAATTCGACCGTTAAAAGGTTTTTAATATTTTCGCCCGAACTTGATTACAATACCCTTAACATTTTTGTAAAATGACTTGATGCTCCTTAAACTATTTAGCTACTAAATTTGCCCTCTATTATTTATCTATTTACTATTTATTGATTTATTTTTGGGAGAAGAGGCTTTCTAATTTTTAAAAAGTAGGTAGACAATTTAAAAAGGGTTACGAATAACATAAATATATATCAATAGATACTGTCGCTTTAGTCCAGTTGTTTATTTTTTGTTGCATACTTTTATCTTCTTGTCTTGCCATCACCATATCAAAGTTTAGCTTTAAGTTTCATACGTTAGTTAAAAACGGTTTAAGTCATCAAATTCATTTTTTATCTTCCACTAATAATATTGGTCCTAGATTTCTCTTTATTGAAAATTTTGAGTCTTCTTATTCTTAATTCCACCATTATAAAAAAGGTTAGAAAGATGAGTAGAATCTTTACTTGAATTTGTGATTGGGCTAAAATTCTCTATAAACATGTATTACATGATCTGTTATGTTTTTGAAAATGAATGTACAATTATAATAATACATATCACTACTCCTTGTTTCTCTTGTCACATCAGTTTTTATCTAGTTGTAGATGGAATCTGCTTTAATTTCGCTGGTTAAAAATCTCGAAATCTGCACTTATAGAGGAAAACCAGCTGTTAAAATGATTGGTGTGAAAATATTTATTCAACAGATTAAATTTGTTTACTAATGCAGCCCTTGAATGGTGTGCATAAATTAGAAATACTAGCTATACAAACAAGCATGAGTTACCGAGCCCAACTTCAAAAGTGTGCTAAGTATCAGTGGTGTATATATATGGGAAAACAAAAATTAAAATGCAAAAAATAAGTGGAAAAAGTATGAGCAGGTGGGGCTTAAAATCAATATTTTACTTTGGATCAGACTTGTGGGGCCTGAATTATTATTTTAAATTCAAATGGAATCCCATTTATAATTTAAATTAGATAATTATGTGTAACATAGAAAAAATTTCAACAAGCTAAATACTGATTTGTCTAAACTTAAAACTAATGATAATCAGCCAACAACACATTTGAAATAAACTTTCAATATTATATTGAACAATGATAATTAATAGATAGGGATATTCATGAAATTTCTTACATAATTTAAAAGTGAACCCTGCTTTTAGTTCAAACTTGGGAGATATACAAATGGGAATCTCTGGAAAGTGAAATCTCCTTTGGATTCTTTATCTTGTTTTATGTGATATAGATGTTTCTTTAGGATGAGACTGTCCGGTAAGGCATGTTTGGTTGGTGTTTCTCTCATTTAGGTTAACCTGCCTTTTTTTCTTCCAACCAATGGCAATGTAATCATTGTCTTAAAACTCTAGACTTATCAAGTTGATGCAATTTATAGTTAGTGTAGAGTTGCCTATTTTGGGATCAAAATCATCACTCACTACAGCATTCCTTTAAGAAAATTGTAGCAGAGTGTTTTCACACCCATTTTCTATAAATAGAATCAAGTTGTCTTATTATCAAACATTCACTCTCAAAATCAAATATGGGAAATTATTTGAGTAAAGATGAAGCGTTTGTAAGATAGGAAATGGCTACTCCTTTGATTCCCTCTGAAATTGCTGATTTGAGAGGAAAATGATACATTACATTATTGTATCGGCACTAACAAAAAGTGATGCCAAAAAATGGAAAGGGAAGCTGTATATTATATATATACAATGAATTTGAAGGGCCCAAGGCCACAACTGAACTTCAATGGAAAGGTAAGCAATCTTTTTAATGGCTTTGGGTGGCGTGGAGAAGGAGAAAGAGAGCATGTGTTTGCCATTGATTATTGTTGATAATTTGCCACCATGGGTAATGTGTAAAATTTCCATCTATTTGTGGCTTAAGACTTGGGATGACAACAGTTCAATTCAATCATTAAATTTTCCTTATAACATTATATGAATCTAAATTATATATTAACTTTTTTTTTGTTTTGTCTTTTTATTAAGATAATCTTTAAAAAGTTACTTTTAGGACCCTCTTCCAATAAGAATATTATGCTGCTTCATATTCTTTTGAAAATTTCTTAATTAATATGATTTTTTAACATAATTATTTTTATTTTTATGTAATGTAATTAAATAATTAATAATGAAGCAAAATTTAAAAAATTGAGATTTAAAATTATATAGCTTACAGGTGTGATACATTATTGTAAAGAAAATATTAAGCAAAAATCTTAGTGTTAATAGAATGATATGGTAAAAATTTTATCCAAACTTGACATACTTTTGGAAGAATGTTGAGAATGAGGCATGAATAAATTGCCTCCTATTCTCATTTTCTCCCTTTCTTTAATAACAAATGGAAAAGAAACCATTGAAAATGAATTTTGCTTTTCTTTTACCTCCTTTCTTGTTTTCTTTTTATTCTATATTATCTCTCTTTTATAAAACCAGTCTGAGTCTGCTATTTTAAATATTTTTTATTATTTGTAACAAATTTATTATCTTATAAATAAGAATTTTATTTTTAAATACTTTTAATAATTGAATTACTTTATGAGTGAGTATTTTGTATACTTGCAGTATATTTTTTATTCCACAACCACATTTAACACGTGTCTCTTTTTAAATTTTTAATAATTTATTATACTCTTATAAGATACTTGTCAATCTCCTAGTTGAGTCTAAAACTCCACTAACGATGTACCAAATAAATTCTTTTATTTTATTAGGTTTACATTAATAACAAAAAAAAATATCTATATTACTTTAATTTTAAATAGTAATTTTAATATTTATATAATAAGTAATTCTATATTTCATATATAAAATTTTATAAGTAATACATTTATATAATCTAATATATTACTAATTATATTTATTATATATTATCTATGAACCGTTATGGTCAAATTATTGATTATTAAACAAAATTAAAAAATAAAAATTTAATAGGAAGAGTTTAATTTATAATATATAAATTTTATGGTCTATATAGTTGGTTTAATGATGAGTATAAATTTTTTATTATAACTATATTTGAATTATTAAAACGATTAATATATATTAATTATGTTTATTAGTTATTGTTGGGACATAAGATTGTTAGTTGCCTTAGACAATTTTTGTTGAATGGAAGTGCTTGACTACATTGGTCACTTTAGTTATTATTGCGATAAACTAAGTAAACAGAATAAATAAAGAATACATAGGTTTGTTTACGCAGTTCGGTTTCCCTACGTTTGTGGAGCTTTGCTCAATGAGTAATTTTACTATCTTTAATCCACAATACAAAAGTGAATCAAACTTTCTCCCTCTCCAATTATAGAGATCTCACTCTTGTACCTAAAGACTAGAACACTCACCTCTAAATTCTCCCCTTGAGAATTTAGGTAATAAACATAAACAGTTTACTCTTCAAATGCACTCACAAAATAAATTACTCAATCAACAATAAGTGCTCTCTATACTCTTATACAAAACGTATACAAGTCTCTCAATATATAAGAGTTTTTGAGATTTACTAACATAATAGCGATCAATTACAATCTGACCCCTTAAAAATAGTAGCCACAAAATAGAAAAGGTAATATACTAATTAAGTCCAATATAAAGTGAACTAATGAAGATTCACTCTTCAATGACATCTTCAATGTAATCCCAATCGATTCTCCATAATCCAATTGGTGTAATTGATTGATCCGATCCAATTTAATCCAATCTTAAAATATAATTGTTTTAACTAGATTGATTGGCAAAGTTGGGTTTTCATATAACACCCTCTAACCCTTTTCTGTCATCGGAATAGAGTTATGGAGCATAACAGGACATTTCAGAACAAATACAAACATTTCATAATTCAATAAGCATACATTATATAAATTAATCATATAGTCCCTTTTTGGGGTCCTCGAGGCCCAAAATACGTGTTAAAATCAAATAAAGACTCAATCATAAACTCTGAGAATTTTTCACAAAATTTTAAAAATTTTTCCTAGGTGCAGGGCTCACACGCCCTTGTGCTCAAAGGACACGCCTGTGTGACCCTATGACATGCCCATGCTTCAGACCGTGTCTTAATTTAGGTGCTCTCTGACTTATCTCACACGGCCAAGCCATACGCCCGTGTGTTAGGCCGTGTGGTCAATTTGTTTTTCAAATTTCAGGTGCAGTTTTCACACGGCCAAAGCACATACCCGTGTACCAGGCCGTGTTCCTCACACGGCTGAGACACACTCCCTTGTCTCTGCTCTGTATGGTAAAACCTGAGCATTTTGTTTTGAGAAATTAAAATTGCAGGGGACACACGGCCTATCCACACGCCCATGTATAAGCCGTGTGTCTCACACGGTCTGGTCACATGCCCGTGTGCCAAGCCGTGTGAACTCAAAATGAACCTTATACATCAAGTTTACCAACCCAGTAATTCTTAAACAACAAGCAATTCATTTACCAATCTTTCAACCAATCCAAAATACAAACAAATACACCTAAAACATGTTAAATTACTCATTCTAAGGACCTATTCTATATGCTTTCATAAATATTTCTTATATACTAATTAAATCAATTCCATTAAATCCCATTTAAGCCAATTTCAATTTCATATAAGTTTTTTACTAAACTTATCATTTGATAACTTTATCATTTATGTAAATATATGTAACCTTTATCATATTATAACATCATTTACAAACATTTCTAAAATGACAATTACAACATCCTAGGTACATGCCATATACCAAAAGAAAAGTACTTCACCACAAAGAGCTCGGGATCGGCCTTGGATGCTGATTCGGGAATTTGACTTTTAGCTAATCTGCGCACGGAAACAAACCATATGCTGAGTATAAAACTCAGTGATATTTCTATAATCCGAATACTTATTAAACAAAAATTTATAATTTTAACACATATCTAATTACACATAACTAAAGATCATTAATTCAAGTAATCAATTTCATAAACCATCATTCATAACACTTTCAATTCTCATTAATTGCTATTCAAATAGCTTTTCTTAATAGAATTCACATATCACCTTATTAAATCAATAACCATATCATGAACCCATTGGTTCATACACTTCAATTTCATAGCTCATTTTCAATATCATTATCCAATTCATATTCAAAGTCATTCTGTAACACTCCAAACCCGGCCTAGACGTTATGGCGGATCTAGCATGTCACATAAAAAGGTTGTGAAAAAACTATGCGTTCGTTATAAACCTTGTATCCTTTTTGAAACTCTGAATTTCGTTGTTTGTAAAAAAAAAAAACAAGATTTTGCTTAAAGAGTATCCTTGTAAAGATGTTATTATTCTTGAAAACTTTGTTGTTGCAGAAGTTGGACTTAAAGAATTTCGGAAACGTGATATTTTGAAAACGGTTATTATCGTTTTAAAAACCAGTGTTTAATCGTTTAACAATTTATAACTAGCCGAAATGAAAGTTTAAAAAGAAAAAAAATCCAATGGCCTTATTACATTAAATATTAACCCAAAATAATAATATAAAATAATTTAAAACCAAATTTCTAAGTTCCGTTAAGAAGCAAATCAGACGTATGGCCACCTCCGAGTCCTCCATAGCTCCAAACCCTCTAACGCTAGGGATTGCCTACACGGTTAAAAGAAAGGGGTGAGTTATGAGAACTCAGTGTGTAATCCCCTAAAACGGTCACTATCTGGGCCTAAGCCCGCACGGTATCGGTTTGGGACTAGGCCCTATAATCATCTTAATATATATGAATATGTGGATATGTGCCCACCCTAATCCTACCAGCCGTCTAACTTTCCACCCGTACCAACCAATCGCACCATGTGAGGACCATGTCAACCCACCCAACCAATCCACACCAATATTGTAGTCAAGCTGCTAATCACGGTATGCGGGGCTGAGCTACTAAAACGGTAGGTAGCGATGCCACTCGAACGATATGTGGCAGAGCCATTAAAAATAGTATGTGGCAGAGCACTTAAAACGGTACTTCCTCCAATCATCAAACCCAACCCATGCAACATGATATGAATGCAGTGTATTACAAGTATAAACAGTATAAATAATGATCACATACACAATATTTAACCACAATCAAGGGTATAACGTGATTTTCACCCATTTGGGGGGATTTCGATAATTTACCCACTGAGGGTATTTCGGTAATTTACCCACTGAGGGTATTTTTGTAATTTACCCACTTAAGGGTGTTTTGGTAATTTTACCCAATTAGGGTATTTCTGTAATTTACTCCTGCAACGGCCTTTTCGAAGGCCTAATGTCACATCAAGCGACTCGGTTACCATTTTCGGTCAATACAGTGCTATTGGGCCTAAAACTCGATTTCAGCCCATTCGGGCCCACACGCTTGTGTGGCCCAATTTGCTCGTTTTTAGTCTTGGTTCTGCGGACTTCGCAGTCGCATCAATCCTTCGATCAACTTTCTATCGGTATTGCCGTGTGGGCTCGATAGCCCATTGGGCCCACTAAGCCCGTTTTGGCTCAATAAGGCTTATTATAGCCTCATGTTCACGAGAGTGTTCGTGATGCTCTCAACGGTCCACCGTCATCACTGGTGGCTTGATTTATCACTACGAGAGCTCGCATGCTCGAGTGATTACGGTTGCTGATTTTCGGCTTTTCGGTATTTCGGCCTATGGCCAAATCATAGAACATCGCATGCTATCACAAACAATGGTGTGAGACTACACACCTGTTTAGGAGTTGTGACTTCCACTACTTCCAAACACCTATGACAATGATTGGCCATTAGTTAGACTTCTCATTTGACAACCCAAAATATAGAAATAACCACTATTGCCTTAACTTACCAACAAATAGCAGATCCCCCTTTATGGAGAGTATTCGGCTACCACTCCTGGATAAAGAATCAAGTTCCTAGCAACATTCAATGACAAAAAGAGGGTGTTGAAAATCGTCCTCATGGTAACAAAAGTGAGAGCTTTCTTGGCTAAAAAAAACAACGAAACTAGAAGAACACCAACCCCACATTTGGCTTTAGATACACTTACCAACCAATGCACGACAACAATTGACAAGTGGCTAACCACAAGATTCTGCCCTCACAACAGAGAACAAATAGAATTCGAGATGGAAGAGGGTGAGTAGGTTCAGCCTAGACCAAAAAAAATGATTCGGCTAATGCTTTGTAGAGAGAGGAGAAAGAATATTAAGAGAACGAGAAAGTGAATATAGAGGTTTACCAAGTTCAGCCAACAAAAGAGAACCAAAGCTCCAAACAATCTTATGTTCGGCTTAAAGAAAAGAGAAGAAAGACACAATGTGAAGAGAGGTGAGCAGGAGATGATTCAGCCAACAAATGCTTAGGCTATTAGAACATGAAAAGAAAAAAGAATGCATAAAAGGTAAGAAGTGAAGAGAAGGAAAAGTGCTCAAATTGCTTCCAAAGAGAAATCCCAAAAATATCAAAAAAGAAAACGTATAACACAAGGGAGTTTTCGGTTCTACTAACACACTAGGCTGCCGAATTTGCTACACAAGACCCCTCTCTAGCCGAAACTCCCCCTATCACACACTCCCACTCACGACCATCACTCATGCACTCATCTATCCCTTGATTTCCTCCACCTTTTCCTCTTAATTATGCTCTCCTTCACCCGTTTGAAAAGTTTGACCAATTCTCCAACTCCCATAGCAGAGTTTGATCCCAACTCTGCTTCCTCCTCTCCCAAAGCATAAAATAAATTCCTTAATTTGCTTGCCAAGGGAATTGAACTCCACTCCCCCTTGCTATCCTAGTGACGCCAAAGCCACCAGGTCCCATGCTCAACTTGTGCTAGCAAAACACACTCTAATTTACCAACAGCCCTCTCTACTAAAAGGCCAAAAACCAAAATTTTTCTAAGGCTTGGACACGAACACCCCCAACCTGTATCCGTTGTCGAAACAGGGTTACGAGGCATTGCTAAAGAATACAGAACACTTTCAGATAATTTAAAATCATTATCTTTACACAAATAGTACACTTGATATATACAGTTCGTTCTATAATTATGAATAAACACATTTATCAAACATATTCCATGTTTTTATATATATCACAATCTCATATTTCCATATATTAAGTTCATTTCCTCGTATTTCAGACAAATATGTGTAACAATTCATAGACACACAACTCACTAACTTTTCCTACCAAACACAATTTAAATTGAAAAATCACTTATTGAGTCCAAATTCAATGTTCACTAAAATCTATCATGTAAATTTGGATGTACGTATCCACCAATAGATTCCATGTACCGATATTATCATCTCAAATTTCCACATACATTTACTTTTCACATTATGAACTCAAATAGCATATACAAGATATACCAATGTATTTCAAGTACGGTTTCATAATATGTCATTTCAAATTTTAGATTATTTCATATTAGAATTTTTCTCATTAACTCATTTGGAATACCAATTCATAGGGATAATACACTCAAGGGTGTACAAATATATAATCACAAATGAACTTATTCATCAACCAAGTTTTATGTTCATGTCTCACCAATTCGTATTTCCTTATATCACATATTTCCATTTAACACTTACCAAACTTTGTCAAATTAGTGAACGTCTTACAGAATTGGTCTGCTCACATAAGTTGTCGGTCATGACAAGCTTCACGGTGTTGCTCAGTGCCACATTTCACAACTCAGTATGGTTTTCCTCATTGAAATATCATACCTACATTTCACAACTTGGTATGGGAAATGTCATACCTACGTTTCCTAACTCAGTATGGTTAATACCATACTTACATTTTGCAACTCAGTATGGTTAATACCATACCTACATTTTACAACTCAGTATGGATGATACCATACCTACGTTTCACAACTCAGTATGGATGATACCATACCTACGTTTCACACTTTGCCATAGATCACCCATGGTCTTATCTATCAATTCATCACTTATCACTAGAATGTCATAGCCTAGCTATGGTCTTACATCTTAAACACGTATCACACCGATGTCATATCCCAGATATGATCTTACACGGAAATCACTTGTCACTTGTAGCCAAAGCTACCACTATTCATCGAGCAGTGGCGGAGCTACCATTTTCACTTTCACTTATCCTTGATCGGATAAGTGTAGCCAAGCTATCACTTATCACGTGTTGTCATGGTTCATCAATGGTTTCTCGTCAATTCATCTTATTCTTGAATCAAGTGCTCAATTTGATTATTTATTCAATTTTCATGATTTTACATTATTCATGATTTTATCACCAATACATATGAAATAACACATCATGAATTTCATAAAATTAACAAATGATCACTAAAATTTAGCCATATAAACTCACAAGTTCAATTTTTGTATTATAACAATAATCATAATTTCATAATAAATATTTCAAATAAAACATTATATCATTTCTAATTCAACATTTATCAATTATAATCGAGCATGTGATCAATTTATACACAAGTCGTTCATATATTATTTTCCTCCTCCTCCTCTATAAACAACACACTTGTAAGTAACATTATCTATAATTTTCAATATTTACTTATGTGAATATTCAAGTTGTCCATCCGTGTCATAGTCACTAAATTATTTTTATCTTGAGATACAAGACTCCAAATTAAGATTCGTTAATTTTATTTGAAACTAGACTCACATATCTTATTACTATAATTTTTTCATAATTTTTGATGTGGCCAATTAGTACAATTTATTAGTTAAGTTCTTCCCTGTTACACAGTCTGACAGCTCTGACCTCTCTTCACTTAAAATCAATTATCTCATAGTAAGATTTTCATATAGTGTTTCCGATTATTTCTAATGAAAATAGACTCAGTAAGGAATAAAAACATTTAAATTATAACTCATAATTATTTTTTTTACAATTTTTAGTGAATTTATAAACTAAGTACAGGGGATCACGAAGTTATTCTAAATCAGTCTTAAAAAATTTAAATATATCAATATGTAGACTTCCTTTGCTTGCTCTATTTCTTTTATATGAAAATAGACTCAACAAGCTTTAATTCTATATCTCACTCAACTTCTAATTCAATTACTACTAGTTTTGGTGATTTTTCAAAATTAGACAACTGCTGCTGTCCAAAACTGCTTTAGTGTAACATGTTGATTTCTATTTTATCCCAAATTCTACAATTCATACAATTCAGTCCTTGCTCAATTAACCCCTCAATTGAGATAGTTTTATCATTTAATACTTTTATATATCATTTTAAACTACTTCATAACCTTTGAAAATCAGAATTTTAACACTAGGCCTTAATGTCAACTCTTTCACAATTAGGTCCTAAAACCAATTTCTATCAATTTCACTTGATAAAATCATCATATAACAAAATTAAAGCTTCAATTCAATATTTATTCATCATATTATTCTAGAACTAATCCACATCAACTTTAAAAATTAGTCATAGAATCAAAAACTAATGAATTAATAAGTTGGACCCAATTGTAAAAGTCCAAAAACATAGAAATTTCAAGGAGAAAGCAAGAATTAAACTTACATAAAGCTTGAGTATCAAAAAAAGCTTGAAGTCTCTCCCATGGCTATTTTTCAGATGAAGAAAATGAAGAGAATTGAAGAGAATTCTAGATATTCCAATTTGGTCCCCTTATTTTAGCTAATTTTGGCAATTTTTCAATTTTACCCTTATTTCACCCATTTTCTGATTTTTCTCAGCTATTGCCGCCCAAAATATCTCCTTTGGGCTTATTTTCACTTTAGATCCTTCCTCATTTGAAAATTAAGCTATTTAATCCGTCCAGCAACTTTTATATTTTTTTTCAATTTAGTACTTTTTATTTAATTAACCACCCAAACGTCAAAATTTTCTAACGAAATTTTAATACTACTTTATTGACATTCCGCAAATATTTATAAAAATATTTATGACTCGGTTTATAACACCGAGATCTCGATGCCTCTTTTTCTCAATTTCTTGACCAAATAAATCTTTATAAAACACAATTTACTATTTCAAAAATATTTTAAAAGCTACATTTGGCTCTTAAATATTAAATAATATAAGCTACGAGTTCATTTTTCAGATTTGGTGGTCTCGAACTACTATTTCCAATATCACTGAAATTTAGGCTATTACACGAACCTAGGCCTCCCTAGAACCCCCAAACACCCTCACATAACTAGCTAAGCAAGTCCAACGCATGCAACTATGCAAGAATTATAAACCCTAATTTTTGGGATGTTATACATTCAATATCATTTACATCGCTAATTCATTTATATACCCCTATTAACAAGACTCGGACTTTGGCGGATACATGGATCCAACCAAAACACACCAGTATGGCACCTAGTACCTCATCGGATAATTCGAAGTAATAAGTTGACACCCAGTGTCTCATCGGCCTTGCCGAAGTAAGTTGGTACCCAGAACCTCATCGAATTTATCCGAAGTAATAGTTTGACACCCAGTGTCTCATCGACTAAAGGTCAAAGTATCCCTTAACTCTTCCAATCCTATGGCATGCCAACTATATCCGACTCAGCCCGATACAGTTAATAGGGTTCAATTCACTTTTCAAATGCCATAATTATCCAATACTCAATTATCACCTAAATCACAATTTCACATACATTCAATTCAATATCAAAAATACTAATACTTACCTTATTTACTTACCATAAACATTTAAATTAAAATAAAATAATTAATAATTAAATTCGGATTATAGAAATACAAATCGTAATTTTTTTTCGAATTCACTCTTCGTCAACTTTCTCCTTGGGAAGACATTAATTAACTTAAAAGGGATCTCTTCGTTTGTATTGAGGTCTAAAGTGGCGATTCGAGGTGCATTTTCTCTAACAAGACCTTAAAGGGATCTCTTCGTTTGTATTGAGGTCTAAAGTGGCGGTTCGAGGTGCATTTTCTCTAACGATTGCACGATCTCCTATTTTGAAGTGATTTGACGTTCCTATAAGCTCGTCTGGGGGTTCTTTTGGTTTCACTTCGTGTGGTTTTGATTCCTCCTTGAAATGTGCCTCCCACTCGTCTAGTTCATCAATCTAAAGCCTTCATTCCTCATGAGTTATTTCCTTGTTGGTATGAGGTCTAGGATCTGGCTCAGATGTGTGGTTCTATGGTGCTTCTTGAAAAGAAGGTTTCACCGAAGGGTTATCAATAGAATTTACGTTCTCACCTTTGTCGCTCGATGTCCTAGCTGAGTCGAGAGCTTGAAGACTGATTGATTCGTCACCTACACGAAGTGTGAGTTCGTCTGTACTAACATCAATTTTAGATCTGGCAATTACTAAAAATGGCCTTCCTAAAATTAAAGGAACTGTATTATCCTTATCCATATCTAAAATAACAAAGTCTACTGGGAATATGAATTTGTCAATTTTCATTAGCACATCCTCAATTATACCCCTAGGAATTCTAATAGTTTTATTAGATAATTGAATACTCATCCTAGTTTGTTCGGGTTTCCCTAGACCTAGCTGTTTAAACAATTTATAAGGCATAACATTGATGCTTGCCCCTAAATCAGCTAAAGCATTATCAATAGATAAACTACCAATTAAACATGGAATTGTAAAACTCCCTGGATCTTTTAATTTTCTTGGTAGTTTGTTTTGTAACATTGCTGAGCACACTGCGTTTAGTTCCACATGTGATTCCTCGTTTAACTTCCGCTTGTTTGTCAAAAACTCTTTTAAAAATTTCCTTGAATCTGGCATCTGCGAAAGAGCTTCAAGAAACGGTAAGTTAATATGTAATTTCTTTATAAGTTTAAGAAACTTACCGAACTGTTCATCTGAATTGTCTTTCTTCATCGCATCGGGATATGGTATATGAGGTTGGTATTCTTTAATTATCGATTTTGGCTTTTCTTGGCTTACCTCAACTTTACCTTCACTTACCACAGGTTCTTACCTTGGCTCGAGTTCAGAATCTACTAACCCTTTACTATTCTGATCGGTTATGGCTTGAAATTGCTCTTTTGGGTTAGTCTCAATGTTACTTGGCACGCTACCTTGTGGTCATTCGGAGATTAGCTTAGCGAGTTGCCCTAACTGGTTCTCGATTCCTTTAATCAATGCTTGTTGATTTTTAAGTGTTGTTTCGGTATTTTGAAACCGAGTTTCTAACACCGCTATGGATTTTGTCAGCATCTTATCAAGATTCGACTTCTTTTCCTATGGGTAGGGCTGTTGTTGGAAGTTTGGAGGAAGTTATTGTCTCTGATTTCCTTGACCACCCCATGAGAAATTGGGGTGGTTCCTCCAACTTGGATTATAAGTATTACTATAAGGGTTATTTTGAGATCTGAAATTGTTACCCGTATGGTTTATCTGTTCACTTTCCATGCCAGGATTGTAGGGTGGGTACTCAGGATTCGCCACACCTCCAAGATTTGAATCACATTGCATTACTAGATATACCTGTGAGGAACCACACAAACCATAAATCTTTTTATTTAACATCTCTACCTGATTTGATAGCATGGTGACTGGGTCGAGGTTGAAAACCCCGGCTGTTTTTGTTGGCCTTGTCCTTGTAACTTGCCACTGATAGTTGTTCAGTGACATCTCCTCTATAAACTCATAGGCCACCTCAGGAGTTTTGTTGTTCGAGGTTCATTGGTCTTGAATCAATCAACTGCCTGGTTGAGGGGTTCACACCGTTGTAAAAAGTTTGGACCTGTAGCCGCAAGGGTAATCCATGGTGTGGGCATCTTCTCAATAGATCTTTGTATCTCTCTCATGCATCGTATAGTGTTTCTAGATCCATCTGCACAAAAGAGGAGATATCATTCTTTAATTTGTCCGTTTTGGCCGGTGAAAAATATTTTAATAAAAATTTTTCGATCATTTATTCCCATGTAGTGATTGATCCTCATGGTAGAGAATTCAGCCACTGTTTAGCTTTATTCCTCAAAGAAAAAAGGGAAATAACCGAAGACGGATGGCATCATCAGAAACGCCATTAATTTTGAAAGTATCGCAAAATTCTAGGAAATTTGCCAAGTGATTATTTGGATCTTCATCCTGCAAACCATCAAACTGAACAAATTGTTGTATCATTTGTATAGTGTTAGGTTTCAGTTCAAAATTTTTAGCAGCTATAGCAGGTCTAACAATACTTGACTCAGTTCCTGTTAAATTAGGTTTAGCATAATCATACATAGTTCGAGGAGCATGATTTCCGACCACCTTTGGAGGTAGGGGTGAGCAAAACTCGATTCGACTCGAAAAAATAAAAAAAATTTGAATTTCGAGTTAAACGAATCAGATTATTTGAGTTAATTGAGTTATTCGAGTCAACTCAATTTTTTTTTTCGAATTTTGAGTTCGAATCGAGTTGAGTTTTCGAATTCGAATATCAAAATATAATATTTTACATTTTTACCCTAAACTCTCAATCCTTTTTACTTTTCCCTCAAAACTTTTACTCCTTTCCACTTTCCCCCCAAAACTTTTATTCCCCTCCCATCCCAACCCTCTAATCTACCCAAAATCCATTTCCCACCAAAATTTTACTCTCCCATTTACTTTTTCTCAAAATTTTATTTTACTCTCCCATTTACTTTTTCTCAAAATTTTACTCCCAAAAACCCTCAAAACTTTTTATTTTCCCCCCAAACTTTTACTCCCTCCCACTTTTCCCCTAAAACTTTTACTCACTTCCCATCCCATCAAACCCATCCCCCAATTTTTTTTTATATTTTCCTCCAAAATTTTACTCCCCCTATTTACTTTCCCTCAAATTTTATTCCCCAAAACTTTTATTTTCCCCTAAACTTTTACTTTTCACCTTTACTCTCAAATAAAAATCAAAATTATCCAAAAAATCACTAAACATAAATAGTAATAATTTTATTTATATCTACTATTTATATTATTAAATTAAATTTCACATTTTATATTATTTATATTATTGAATTGCTTAGTCATATTGAATATTTATATTAAAATTGAATTATTAATTACGCCATAAAACATTCGTATTAAAATTTTATATTGGTATCAATTTCACATTTTATCTTTAAAATAACTTTTATTAAAAAATCACATTTTATATTTAATATATATTTTAATTCCAAAATACATAGTGACAAGAATCAAGATAATTGAACAACTAAGCAAGCAAAGAAGTTAACCCGTATATAAAAGATTAATAAATAAATTATGAGGTGATGAAAGTTAATAAAAATTTGATTAAGGTGGACAAATTTTATTACGATGGGTGACAAGTGGTTACAAGGACCCAAAATTATTTTTAAAATTTAACTCGAATAAATATATTCGATTCGATTCGATTCAATTCCATCTCACTCAATTCGATTCGAGTAAATTTCAAATCAAATTAGGATGATAAAATATGATTCGTCAACTCGATTAACTCGAAATTTTTCATTCGATTCGATTCGATTCGATCGAACGCTCACCCCTATCTGGAGGTAGCGGATTATTCTCAGCCATCTCTTCGTAGTATTGGTTTCATCTTCTTGCTCTTCTTCTATGTATTTTAAGCTTCGCCTTATTTCTCTACGATTTCTGCGAACCGTGCCTTCGATATCACTGTCGTAAATCAAGGGTTTTGTCGGGTTCCTTCTAGTCATAAACTAGAGGTACCTACCAGGAAAAGAAAAAGAAAAAGTAAAAGAAAAATAAAATTAGAAAAGTAAAAATAAAAATCAATTGCAAAATAAAATAAAAAAAATGGCTAAAGTAATAAAAATTGAGCGTTCTTAATATTTCAGTTCCCCGGCAATGACGCCAAAAACTTGATCGTGTGTCTGAGTCTTAAAAATTTATAATGAATGATCTAGCCTAAAAACTAACTGTGACAATGACTCGAGGCAAGCACACCTATCGAACAGCAGTATAGTTTAGTGGCAAGACCGGATTGTTGAACCCAAAGGAACCAAAAGTACTAATACTAACTTTTTCTTTATTATTTAACCTAAGAATTAAAGGAATTGTTGTTTAATCTAAAATTAACTAAATACTAAGCTAAAGATGCTAAGACAAAGAGAATGAATTGGGGAAATACTTGTGGGAAAACCCAATTGATTAAGACAATACCAGAGGAAGAATCCACCTAAACTTCACTTGTTATCTAACTCTGAACCAGACAATTTATTCACTTGACTTGATCCGTAGGGTTCCTTAATTTATATTAATACCTCTCTCGAGGCACTGACGTCTAACCATAGGTTGATTAATTGAAATCTTTTTCTAATTAAAACCCCTAGAATTGCATTAACTCGATCCATGGACTCCCATATTAGGTTTGACCCTAATCTGGTAGATTTTCGTCATCCTATCTCTAGGGTTGCGATCAACTCCGCTTAACTATGCTAGATCTACTCTTAGATAGGGTCTATTCCTCCTCTGCCTAAGAGCATAAATGATTGAATCAATATCCTGAAATATCAAAACAAGAATTAAGAACACATAGTTAAGAACAAATCAAGTATTTATCATACAGCTCAAAAAACAATAACAAGATCCGTCTTAGGTTTCATCCCCCTTAAGTATTTGAGAGGTTTAGTTCATAATCATAAAAGAATACATCTCAGAATAAAATATAAAACAAAACATAAGAAAACCCTAAAACACCCTGAAGGAATTGAAGGAGAGATCTTCAGTCTTGAGTATGATTCCAGCTTCTTGAGATGAATCAACTGGCTTTCTTCGAGTGAATCCCACAATTCGGCCCCTTTGGCTTGGCTCTTTGGCTTAGCTGAACGCCCCCTCAAGGTTGGCCTCTAAGGTGTTTATATAGGCTTTTGGAATGTCTTTCTTTGTTTCTAAGTACCCTAACCCGAATAAAACTCTTCTTTGCTACGGCAAGGACATGCCCATGGCACACGCCCGTGTAAGTCGAGGCCAGGCTGTGTTCAGATTCATTAATGAGGCAATGAGTGGTGGTCTTGGGCCCGTAGTGTCGATTTCATAATCCGACCCATTTTCTCTGTTTTTGGCCCGTTTCTCGTTCTTTTCACCCTTCGGTGCTCTCCTGAGTATAAAACATGAAAATAAAGGATTAGGAGCACCTATTTCCATAATTAAAGGGATAAATCATCCAAAAGTATACTAAATGTGGGATTAAAATATGTGTATATTATGGTTTATCATTACTACTTAAGTTTTGCTTACATAAGAGTCATAGTCTAATCACTTTTCTAAAAAACAAAGTTAAAAATCAATATAAAATAATCTTGACATAATTTCATAATAACCTCGGAGTAGCCCAATGTCTTCAAACGTAGATAGTGACTTTACTTGATCCACAAGCAACTAAACTTCAAGTCTTCAACTTTAACTCAATTGGTCTTCATGGTTTAGGCTCTAACTTGTCCAAATATCTCCAAAACAAACAACTTAATACTTTTGTTCTAAAATATGCCAACTCTGAAAAATAGGCAAATACGACAATGAAACAATGCCTCAAGTTGTGGCCACTGTTTCAGCCACAACCTTCAAATGTGTCAACAAAGTTTGATAGCCTTGGTACCTTTGGAGCCTTATTTTTTCTTCTTTTATCACATGAAAGGCTTCATGTGTGATAAGGATGTTAATTATCTTGATTTTGAAAATCCACTAAGAAAGCTTATTGTGCTTGAAGGATGATACTTGGAAGGAAGGCTTTCATTCGTGAAGTTAGGTTCTTGAATATTATCTTGTAAGATTAATTAGTTGCAATATACAATGGGTTTGTTGTGAGAGATTTCATACGTTATTTCCCCATGAATGAGAACAATATACTTATATGATTGATTTTATGCAGGACCTTTTCACCGTACTACAAACATCAGTGTTCCAAAAGTGTTTATCAAAGATGCTCAAAAAGCCATTTGATTCGAAAGATTTAGAGGGTCTCGTCCCAAATAATGCTTTTTATTTGATTTGATTATCTATGACCTTATTATATAATTTTTTTTTTGCCAAGAAGGGGTGTAACAGAAGAAAATTCCAGAGAATCACCCATCCTGATATTGCTTATAGTGTAGCTGAGATGTTTTAAACTCATGAGAACCACGTGAATCCCTATCTGTTATTTGCTTTCATCTCAACAAAATAAACCCCTAAACATATGAAAACATGCTTGTATTGTATTTATCATTTTCCTTTAAAAAAGAAAGGTTTTATAACAATGCAAGACAAGGCAATCTAATAATTGGAACCCCACAAAGAATATTTGTTGCTCCTTGTTAATGCACCCCAAAGAAGGCATTAATTAGGCACAAATCCAAGTCATTGATTTTATATTTATGATATTTATTAAATTGTCTCCAAAGCCTGGAGAAAAGTATACTTATTGGCTGTGGCTTTCAAATCCTTAATGCCAGAACAACTTGATTTATAGTTCATACGACTAACAAAATTTTAGTGGCCAGTTATTGCTTCAATTTTGACAGGAAAATAACCAAATGAATAAGCAATGCCTTGGGCGGGGAGGGGAGGGGAGGGGAGTTAAAACATAAATAGAAAATGGTCCCCAAATGGGTATTATTTCGAGGGACCCATCAAACCCAAAAATACCCTAAATTATAAGCCTTTGCACATGTCAAAGTATGACCTAAACCAGCAACGACACCCACACTTTAATTTCCTAGTTTTAATATACAGCAGTTGAATTGGCTTATTAGGAAGTCGCACCACTGTCAATGCAAAGGAAAGTTCCGAAGGAAAATCTGGGATTTTCAGGAAAAGATGCAAGTAAACTAATATGATCCTTTGCATGAAATACCTCAGTTATTGCAAAATTTATGGCAACACACTTTTTTTTCTTTCTTTCTTATGGTTAATGAAAGATTGTCACTATAGCAAAATTTATGCCAGACCAGAAGAAGAAACAATGAGAAAAAGAAAATAGCTAGAAAAAGTAACGCAAATGTAATCAAGTGTTTATAAATAATATCAAAATAATAATAATTTAATTTAAGAATTTTTTAAGTGATTATAAATAACTATTCAATTTAATCTTTTCTTTTAATTAATGAAAACATTGCATTTTAAGCTATCTTAAAAAACTCCCTAATATTTTATAATTTTATCACAAAACGACCTAAAAAATTAAAATGACTTGTTTAGAGAAGAAGAAACAAGAAGCAGATGGTGACATGCATACTGACATGGAGGAAACTAAAAAATTTTAAAAAGCTTACGGTAGGAGAGTGAAAGAGCGCGTGAGAAATGAGCGTGGTACTTTTAATCAATCATAATCTCTCCTGCATAGTAAATCGTCCCAAGAAGGCAGCGCCTTTTGCTAACTCTCTCCACTGACATTTAACAAAAACAGCGAAAGAAAGAAAGAATACATACATAGAAGAAAGAGAAACACTCGGCTTTGGCCTTAGGGAACTGAGCATTGAGATAGCAACTGCTGCATTATCCTTAGCTCATAAAAGAAGCTTGGGAATTTTAGGGTTCCTTGTTTGCAACTTTTTTTTTCTTATCTAACCATTAAAAATATCAACCAAAGCCAGCTAGTTAGTCTCTTTCAGGTAAAACCCCATCTCTGTGTTTTCTTTCTCCTTACCGCTAGACATTTGTGTTTTCAGCTTCATTTTTCATCAATGTAGTTTTTTCTTCTCTTTGACTCTTTCTTTTTTCTAAAAAAGAATAGTTTTTCTTTTTATTTCAATGTGTGTAAGAGTGGGTGAGGAGTTGTCAATTTCTTTCTGGGTTTTGCTTACTTTTATGTTAATAATAATGTCTCCTTTTGTGCTTTTCTTTCATTATTATTTTCACGAAAAATCCCATTTTCTCTGTTGATTTTCTTCTGGGAAAAGAAAATGTGACTTCATCCTTGAACTCCAAAAGCTTGTGTATAACTATCTCTCACTTCCCTTCCACCTTTTACTCAGTAAATGAAGAAGAATCGAGTTTCCATCCCTTCTTTTCAAATTTTTAGCTGCTCATGTACTTGGGACTTAACTTGGAACACTGTTTTCAACTCTGTGTTTTAAGCTTACTTCTCTTTTATAACTTTCTTTTCATGTGAACAGCTTTTTTCCATCTCAGCTTAGATTACACAAGGGTGAACAATGCCTACCCAGTTTTTAGTTTTCTCTAAGAAAACATATATATATATATATTTGTGTGTGTGTGTGTGTAAATACATATTAAGTGAGATATTTCCTTGAAACCTTGCATGTCTTCAAGCTCATTTGACTCCCTATATTCCTTGTTTTGCCTTGTCAAGTTAAGTTTGCTTTCCATTTTTACTTTCTAAGTTAACAAGCATATTTGAAGTAAAAATACTAGATTTTTTATGGAGTCAAAAGGGCTTTGGTCATAAATTTGTTGTAAAATAAAGAAAATGTAGGAAAAATTGTTTCTTTGATTGGAATGAGAGTTAAAACACTATTCCATGCTCATACTGGCGCAAATTTTCATTAAGACAGAATGATTCAGTTTTTCATCCAAAAATATTGCAGAACATGGGCTATATTTTATATACATTAACTTCATTTTTTTTCAAAAATAATAAAAATATCTTCATTCATTTCTAGCAGGTTCTTTGTGGTTTCAATGATGTGTGTTCTGTTTTTTCTTTTTTGGGGGGGGGGTGGGGAGGGGTTATAGTATATTTTTCAGTACAGGGGTGAAAAAGGAAGGATCTCTCCCCTGAAAAAATAAAGGGGAGAGAGAGAGTAAAAAACATGAGAAAAATTGGAAAAAAAAGAGTTGGAAAGAATGGGTTTGTTTGTAATGATATTTAATGAATTAGTTTGATGGCAACCTTATTTATTTTAGTCTTCCTTTTTTTTTTTTTTTTTTTTTTATCTTTCCTTTTAAATCTTGTCATTTGGTTATGGTTGGTGATAGTGGAAGTAGTTTCTATGGAGTTTCTTTTAAGGCATTGTAATTGTATTGTTTGTTTGTTAGGTCCTTTGCATACTGATAAGATATTGAAAGCAGCTTTCATGAACTATTTGTTCTTTTCTCTATATTTATGTATCAGATCACCCTCTCAACTTCGCTCCTCAGTCCGCAGTTTTAAACTAGTTGGAGGTGGTGTGGGTCAGACGGTCGGTGATTGGGTGTTTGAACTTTGAAGCAGAGTACAAATATTCTGCCCTTTCATCTCTTCAACTCAAGGGAAAATATCGAAATCATGCAGACACCTAAAGGAAGGTAAGCTCTTCGTTAGTCAATAATGTGTTTATAGCATTCTAATAATTCTTCTGTCCCCTTAAAGTAGACTATGTCCTTGTAATCCTTCCTTCATTGCTCTTCTTAATGTTTCCTTGAAAGGAAAAAAAAGGTCCATTTCTTGATGATTGTCTACTAATTTTAGATGTTAAATTGCCTTTTATGAGGCTAGATTACGCCAAATTTTCATGTGAGCCTATCCTATATTGGTTCCAGATGAGGTGTGTATATTGGGTTGTTTTACTTGCGCTTGTGAAAATGGTGGGACATCAGCTTCATGGTGGTGGTTGGCTGCAGAATTTTGAAGTTGTTGGTAGTCAATCAAGGGTTGTCCCACCAGGTTTGAAATATATGATTTAACCGATGGACAAGTTCCGAGATTAGTTCGGTCATCTTGGAATAACTGATCAGATGGTACATGTTTTTGGTTAACCGTAGCTATTGGTTGTTGACTATAAGCTTCAATTGATGTTCTTGATATTTATCTGCTATTATTTTCCATTTGACAGTAGAACAAGCTCTGTAGAAGTGCCTCAGAGAAAATCTCCAGCAACACCTCGGACTGCTCGTCAACTGAAGATACCTGGATCTGATTCTGAGGCTGTGTCTTCTCCAAATCCTGCAAGTAAGACACCCAAAGACAGAAGTCCAAAGGTTACTGAGCGAAAAGTGTTGAGAAGCCCAGTAGCTGAGGTATTCTTCTGTCAATTACACCTAAACTAGGTTGTTTTTAAGTGTAGGATGATACAACTGCAATGAAGATATTTCGACATGCTGTTAATTCGGTCATTACGGGACATTTTTGTGTTTGCTTATGTACTTTGTTATTCATACTTACATTAATGTCCTCTCTTGACTTGTGAGCTTCAGAAGAAGCGTCCGAGCAGAGTGACTGAACTGGAATCACAGCTCACTCAACTTCAAGATGATCTAAAAAAGACAAAAGACCAACTGACTGCATCAGAGTCCTGGAAGAGGCGAGCAATGCAAGAGGCTGAGGAGGCCAAGAAGCAGCTATCAGCAATGTCAGCTAAGCTTGAAGAATCTGAACAGCAATTGATGGAAATTTCCGCCTCCGAGGATGACCGTGTGCAAGAACTTCGTAAGCTTTCTCAAGACCGAGATCGAGCATGGCAGTCTGAACTTGAGGCAGTCCAGAAACAGCACTCAATGGATTCTGCAGCCTTGGCATCTGCCATGAATGAAATTCAAAAGCTTAAAGTTCAGCTGGAAAAAGCACATGAATCCGAGGCCCTTCAAACTAAGCACGCTGAATCCGCGCATACTGAGATTCAGAACTTGAGAATTGAACTAACCGAAAGTCTCTCCTTGGTTCAAAAACTTAAGTCTGAGCTCACTGGTTGCAGAGAATCTGAATCGCAGGCTCTTGAAGTTGTTCACAAAACCCAAACAGAACTGGAAGCAGCAAATAAAACCATAGAAATGCTGGGTTCTGATGCGACCAAAGAAACCAAAGCTTACAACACATTGACGTTGGAATTGGAGCAATCAAAAGCTAGAGTTAAATCACTGGAGGGACTTGTGAGCAAGCTCCAGGCTGAACTGATTGGTAATAGCAGCAAAACGGTCGAGCATCTCAAAGACAATAAACTACCCCAACAGGATGGAGAAAAAGAGGGCATACAGCAGCTTAACGCGGAGCTTAATTTCGCAAAACTTGAAGTGAATCAATTGAGATCAGCACTGGATGCAGCTGAGGTCAGGTACCAAGAAGAATATATTCGGAGTACGCTGCAAATTAGAGGTGCGTATGAACAAGTGGAGCGCATAAAAGCACAGTCATGCCAGAGGGAAGCTGAACTGGAGGAAGAATTAAAGAAAACAAAAGCTGATGCTGACGAATTGAGAGCAAATTTAATGGATAAGGAGACTGAAAAGCAGAGTATTTCCGAGGAAATTGAGGAACTGAATTTGAAGATTGAGAAAAAGGGGTCTAATGAAAGAGAATCTGAACTTGCAATAGAGTTGAAGAAGTTAGAGGCAGATTTGACAGAGTTGAAAGCAAATTTGACAGCAAAGGAAACGGAATTGCAGAGCATAAGAGAGCAAAACGAAATGCTCAAAACAGAAATTAAGAACATGGAAACGGGTAGCACCAAAGTTGGTGAAGAATCGGTCGCATTGTTGGAAGCAGCAAGGGCTGCAGAGCGAGAGGCGCTGATGAAAGTTGGTTATTTAACGGAAGAAGCAGATAAGAGTAGCCGAAGAGCAGCACGAGCAACCGAGCAGCTGGATGCAGCACAAGAAGCAAACACCGAAATGGAGGCAGAGTTGCGGAGACTGAAGGTGCAGCTGGATCAGTGGAGAAAGGCAGCTGAGGCAGCTACTGCCATGCTTTCATCCGGGAACAAAGGGAAACATTCAGACAAGACAAAATCTGTTGACAACAACTATAACCCTGGAAATGGTTCGCCGAACTCGGAAAACATGGATGATGATTCACCCAAGAAGAAGAATGGAAACATGTTAAAAAAGATTGGTGTGTTATGGAAGAAAGGTCAGAAGTAGCAGGAAAGGCATGAGAGGTTGCAATGCATATATAATAAAATATATATTTCTGCTCTAAAAGTAAAACTTGAAAAGGCTGTGGATGTTTTCAGTTTATGAAAAGTTACCTTATTTTTGTCTGGTCAGAGGATCAGAGTTTCAGTTTGCTAAAATCCTAATTCCTTTGAGAAGACAAATGTTTATTCCACCTTCTCTTAAATTTATGCTTCAACTAACATCTCTCATCCATTTTGATCAAAATTGCTTACAGGTAGAATAGATTCCAAGTACTAAAATGTTATTCATATCAAGTTGGACCGCGTTTAGAATTCTGACTGTCTGTTCCATTTTCATGTATGAACAACAATCGGGATAGTCAAAGCTTGTGACATTTGACTGTGTTTAATTTTATTGTAGCAAATAAGTAGGTGATTCATGGTAAGGGAAACCAAATTCGTGTGAAAACTTTTAGTTCATTTGAATGGTTTTCCTAAAAGGAGAAGAGTTTGTGTTTTTGAAGTAGTGTATCCTTATTCTATTTGGAGCCGGAGATAAATCAAACTTTTGATTCAGAGTGAAAAGACGTTTTGTTTGAGACTCTATAGGTTTTATTTGAGACAATGTTGTTGACTTTTATGTTAGGATATGCTGAGGTGAGTAATTTGTAAGAACTAGATTTATTATTGGATTATAATTTAGACTTTGATGTAAAACAATTGTAACCGGAGTTGGGAGAACAAATTAATTGTTTCAAACTCATGTTAAGACATATAAAATGTGTTTAGCATTACTTGTAAAGCTCTAAAAACACTTTTTAAACCATTAAAACAAGGTTAAACACAGTTCAAATTTGAAATCACTAAAAGACAATAGTAAGTAGTCCAACTCTTAAACAAATTAAGCAGGACTACTCCATCAAAGTTAACTAAAACTTATTTACGTTTAGTTGCAATAGAAATAACAATTGGAAGAATAAAAATGGATATCAACATGGAGATTGATTACGTATTTTGGACTATCGATCTGCAGTACAAGATATGATTTAAGTTCAATTCACTCACCAAATTATAACCTCACTCTTACTCTTATATATTGACTAGATCACTCCTTCTCATACGTCTTTCTTATCTAAATGTTAGATGCTTGTAAAACTTCAATCAGTGTGAATTCCATTCTCGTTGAACTGTGCTTGAGTAGTAGGTCTTCAAGAAGTCCTTGACCGATTATTTTGATGATCCAAGTCATTAATATTTGCTTAAAATTGTGAAGGTGATGTAAAGAAAAGTCCAAGATTTTTTAGTAAGAAAGATACCCTTAAAATATGACAAGCTGAATGACAAACTAGTTGCAAGAGGAGTAGCAACCGGCATTGCCTTTGGGACGTGCAACCGACACTAATAATTCCCCTCGAGTATTTTGACCAAAAACATAACAACAAACTTTTTAACAATGCTCCCCCATAATCAATCCACTATGAAGCCAATAATTAATGTAATAAGAAACATAGCATTGATAAAATAAAATTCATATAAATCATCCGTACTTAAGTACATGACTCAAAACAATAATTTCGTCAAGAAAATATATCTCTACTCCTGACTCCATACTCCATTCTCGCCCTTTTTTGTTCAAGAATGCAAAAGCTTGATCAAGTGTCATGAGCAAGAAGATTAGCCTTGTTTTGCAGGACTCGAGCCTTTTGTTTGTTAAGGAGCTTTATTTGGCTCTCCAAATGATGTAGTTGCTTATCTGCATTGGTTGAACAATCTTGCCATATCTGCATTGGTTGGTTTGCCAGAAGTAGATGCAGTTGCAACTACGGCATCATCTTGCACTGAATCCTCATCAGCTTCATCAGCTCCAACATCAGAATCAACAACTCTATGTTTCCCTTTATTCTACTACTAAGAATATTTCAATTTAGGCGATGGAGGCTGAGTAACTTCATCCTCAGACCTCTTGCACCATGTCTTTCTTTTTGTTGTAGCTTGATCTAATAGATGAGTGAGGGAAAAGATAGCATCTGCCTAGTGTTCTTGGTTTTTGTGTGTTTGGTAATCTCATTAAATATTAGTTTGCCAAGAAGAACATGAATAAATGAAACTACCTTATATGGTTATATTGCCATCTTTTTATTGACAACCATGTTTTGCTTGGAAGGCAGCCAATTTCTTATAGCAATGGCATATAATGCAGCATAGGTAGGCTCATGCTCTGAAGTTATGAAATCTTGACCTTTTGACCAAGTGGAACAGATTTTGTTTGTGAGTTGGGAGGCAAGTTGATCGTGGTCAGTAATGAAATTATCATCATCTTCACTACAACTTGTTGATCACTGCAAGACTGAATGTAAAGAAGTATCTTTGCACATAAGCCTGCATGTAGTGCACATCATCCCTATCTGTAATAGTCTTCTGGAGATTGACATAAAATTCAAGCACCAAGTTCTTTACATATGGCTTGACATAGGACGCAAAAAACAAGATTTCATTTTCCCCTAAAAAGATGTCCATGTCATGCTCTACAAAACCCATCTTCTTGAATATTTCATTCATTAATGAAGCCTTTCTCAACCATAAACTTCATCCTCTTTGCACAGAATGGGGTAAGGAATCGAGATTTTCTCTGTTCAGGAACACGGCCTAGCAGCATCAGCAGTTTCCTCAAGGATGTTTGGAATGTCAACATCTTTCAATTTCTTGTTTCTTTTCTTGGTTGAAGAGGGGGCACTAACTCTCTTGAAGTAGTGTTTTGTAACTTGTGGTGCCAAATTAGCCAATGGCACATGTTTTCATCGTTAGTATCTTTAGCAGCAACGATTTTCTCTTTCTGCTCTATTTTTCTTTGTAACCTGAGGGATAAAAGGTTCCTTCCATTTTTCAACAACCTTCATCTTTCTATACTTAGTTTTGATCTCCTTGGCTATAAATGCCCTGGTATGTCTTTGAGTTGCAAGACCAGTTGCAACTGAGGAACATCTGGTTGCTGTCGTTGAACATTTTGCTCCTGATATGACAAATGGATATATATATCAGAATATGACAATGTCTTCCAATGCCCTTTTTAATGGAACTCTAACATTGTAAACAAAATCTATTATTTTTGGTACTTATTGAAAATCAACAAAGTTGCTACAGTTCCAGTTGCTGTTACTGTTATTTTTTAAGGAATGTTATTAGTAGATTAAAATTAGAGATTAAAAATAGTTTTTCTTTGTGATAAATAAACAATTCACTAGATTATTGTGATTGTTATTATTATTGGACTAGTTTTAAAAGATATATGAAATGGCGTGGATATGAGGCCCAATTTGTAAGGCGAATACCATAGCCCACTTTATTTGCCGCATCGTTTCCTAGGGTTAGGACCGTTTGGGTTTAAAACTCGCTCAGTGCGGCAGCTGCTGTTTCCCTCTTGTCTTCGCCTCCAAATCTCTCAAAACCTTCATTCCATCCCGCTCACTCCGAATAACCTCTCTCCACCAACATGGGGTATGTGTTCTTCTTCTCCTCACTTCTTTTAGCTCTAATCGACATATTCTCGCAACTTGTTTATGTTCCATTTTTTTAAAGTGTTTAAGCTACTCTTGTTTATTCAGTGAAAGGGATGACTTTTCATGAAAACTGTTGGTTTTTTAAAATCTGGGTATTGGATCTTGAAGTCTTTTGTTGATTCCATTCTTTGTTTAAGGCGAGTGTTGAATAAGTTGGGAGAAGAACAAAGAAACGAATTTTTTTTTACAGCTCCGGGTTCTGGTTTTAGATACTCCGAAAGTTTGAATTTTGGTTGCTGTTTTAGATTTCTAGAACTAAGTTTGGATTACTGAATTCGAATATGAATTTGGGTTAATGATTTCTTGTTTGACTAGTAGAAATAAAATGTCTGTTTCGTTTTGGGTTTTAAGATTTAGGAGGAACTACTCTTGAACGAAGCTTGTTTGAAATCATATCTCAAATGACAAATAGAATATAGAAATATTAAGTAATGGCTTAAAAATATAAAAATGTTATAGGAAAACACGTGGTATGGGAGCTGGGCGCAAGCTGAGGACCCACCGCAGGAGGCAGAGGTGGGCTGATAAGGCATACAAGAAGTCTAACCTTGGAAATGAATGGAAGAAGCCATTTGCCGGTTCTTCCCATGCTAAAGGAATTGTCCTTGAGAAGATGTAACTCTTATTTCCTTTTCTTTTTAAATTTGTTTGGTTCTAATGTTTTCATTGATCTCTTATTTCAAACAAGTTCACTGAGGCATTGGTACATGCAGAGGTATCGAGGCTAAGCAGCCGAACTCTGCCATCCGAAAGTGTGCTAGAGTTCAATTGATCAAAAACGGCAAGAAGATTGCTGCTTTTGTTCCAAATGATGGTTGCTTAAACTACATTGAAGAGAATGTGAGTATTACTGAACTGAAAATAGTTAAAGCCTTAAGGTATGGTTTTCGACGCTACACTTCTGATGATTAATATGTTAATGTAGGATGAGGTGTTGATTGCTGGATTTGGACGAAAGGGTCATGCGGTTGGTGATATTCCTGGTGTTAGATTCAAGGTTGTGAAGGTGTCTGGTGTTTCACTCTTGGCACTCTTCAAAGAGAAAAAAGAGAAGCCTAGATCTTAAGTTTGCAATGAGGAAAAGATGGCTTTCATGATCTTTCTATAGTTTGACTTAAAACTGAGAGCATTCTGTTGCCTGGTAGCTTTTCTGGACTTTTGTTTATTTTCTGGCTATTATTGTATTGAATTTTTGGTGTCATCGTTTGATCAAAAAGATTTTGGTGCTTTACGTCTGTTCCAAAATGTTCATTCTTCCGCTTGCTATGATTTTGATGCGTTGGTTTATGCAACTGCGTAAATAAAATGATTCGATTCTTATTTAATCAAAACATTTGAGTTATAATTAATTACTTAATTGTCGATAAAAGGAAGAACAATATAAAATAAAATAAAAGTTGGTAATTTTAGTTATTCAGGATCACGTCCTCTATAATCAATGTTAAATAAAATGCTCAAACCAATTTTGGTTGTTGATTTAATCAAATTAGTGCATAAGAGGTAGGACTGAATTATAAATAATTATTTGCTGTAAATAAAATATAAAATTAAAGAACAAAACAGATTAAATAGGTTCTTGGTGATTCTATCTTGTTTCACTGAAAATAATTTTTATTGTTTGGTAGATTTCTTTAAAATATTTTATAAATTTTTTTCAATTAAACAAACATACATTTGAGACTTTCTTATTTTTTATTATTTAATTGAATTTATTTTTATCTATAATTTTATATTTTACATTTTTCATATATTAAAAATATTATGTTAAATTCAAATTCATTACAACATCATCCTACTAAGTGAATAATTTTATTTAAAATGTGACATCAACAATTGGACTTAATTTTAAAATTTGAAAAGTAAAAGGACTAAATTCTTGAAAATAAAATATAAAGACTAAATTACATATTCATGAATAGTATACGAGGCATTACTGAGTTTACGATTTTTTTTTACTCAATATAACCTATTTATAAATATCTAGCATTTCTCGCAAGTTCTAAACCGAGACTATTCCAATTCAACATATTTTCAAAATAAATTCATGCATATTTATAAGATAACATCAACACATACCAAACCAAGGTTTGCTAGCTATACCAATGGTGGACCTTACATTCATTCATATTAACATTTATTTTATTAGCTTATACATGCCATTCATTTCCAAACTAAAGTTTCTTTAAATACCGAATATTGGGGTTGATAGTGTGATGAGTCTCCCACCGATCCGATCTCCGAGCTCTTAACACTACAAAACAGGAAAAAGGAAATAGGGTAAGCACTTTGTACTTAGTAAGCCCATGAAACAAGAATTATACTTACCAAATATTTTCAATACAAGCAATAAACACTCATATACCCATTCAATGCATTATTACCCTAACATTCACAAACTCAACATTCAAGTCAGTTCAATAATTTCCATATATCAATAATACAAATACTATGATTGATGAGCTCATCAATATCATGATTTCCATTTCCTTGTTATTTTCCATATTTATCCCATTGAATTACTATAAATTTCGATGGATTTTCGAGGTACACTTTAATGTACAAATCCGAGTCCGTCAATTCAATTCATGGCGACATTTTCATTTCAGAAGTACACTTTGAACCTCATCTTAAATGGTAAGCTAAATCCTCAGAATATAAACTCATAGAGTATTGTTGGATTACCGGTCAAAGCTAAATCCTCAACGACAATTACTCTAATGAGCTTGGATCCAATTACCAGTCCAGCTAAATTGCACCCTAATTCGTTACCCGTCCTTTGCTAAATCTATTTTCCACATATTCTTTGGAGGGCTACAATCAGATAGGATCACCGTCTAGATCCTTTTTACCGTTTCATCAAATTTTCGAGATATCGAATTTTCCTTTCATTCAACCGGATTTCTTCCACTTTTATCAAATATATCAATGTTTCATCAATCTTCATACAATGAACATTCAAATTATTCCATATCAATAACATACATTTCAACATTTCGATACTAGTTCGTATATAAAATCTACTAAACTTTTTCCTTTCTCGACAATAATTAGCTAGTATTTGAGTTTTCCGGATCTAAATGAATAAATTCAATCATCAATTCAATATATTTCATGTTCACATGTACCATTCATTATAATTTATTTTTTATAACGCTTTCTTCCATAAGAAACTAGACTCAATAAGCTTTAATTTCATATTTTGTTCATCTTCTAATTCAATCTACCATTTATGGTGATTTTTCAAAGTTAGACTTACCTCGTTGCTGTCATATAAAACTGTTTTAGTGCAACTTTTGGTTATTACCATTTTTTTCCCCTAAACTTTCAATGAATGATAATTTCGTCCCTACTCAATTAACCTCTCAATTGAACTTATTTTCTCAATTAACACTTTATTCTATCACTTTAAACTACTTTATAACCTTTGGAAATCATAATTTCAGTAATAGACTTTAATTCCAAACACTTTCATAATTAGGTCCCAAACAAAAATCAATTTCTATTGAAATTACCTAATAAAATCATCTCTTAAACGAATTAAGGCTTAAATTTCATGCTATTTCATCATAAACTTACATAAACCAACCATGGTGGCTTTCAATTTCATCCATGAAATCAAAGACTAATGAATATAATAGTAGGACCTAGTTGTAAAAGTATTTAAAAACACAAAATTACAAGAAATAGGAAAGGATTCACTTACTTGGTGCAAAAATTATGATATACCAGCTTAGATACCTCTCCTATGGCGTTTTTAGCTGATGAGAGTGAAGAAAATGAAGAGATTTCTAGATATCCCTATTTAGTCCTAGTTTTATTTAGCAAATTTTGTTATTTTCCCATTTTACCCTTATTTCTCCTTATTTTCTTGCTGATTTCATACCCTTGCCGTCCAGCCCAATTAGACCTTGGGTCTATTTTCCTTTAAGCCCTCTTTCTTTTATAAACTATTTAAACATATTTCATAATCATTTTTAATTTTGTATTTGTTACAATTTAGTCCTTTTCATTTAATTACATACTCAAACGTTAAAATTTTCTAACGAAATTTTACTACCACATTAATAATATTTCATAAATATTTATAAAATATTTCCTACTCAATTTTATGAGATCAAGGTCTCGATACCTTGTTTTTACCCAATTCCTTCAATAATTCCTTTTTCTAACTAACCACTAAATAAAACTTTTTTCTATCGATATTTTAATAAGATTTTCCTATCATATAAATTTTCTCCACTTCATCGGAGAAATAACAAATATTAAAATAAATACATTCTCAATCGGATTTATGGTTAAATTGTTCGATACCTGGACTCAATTTAGGCCATTAATTTTCTTCCAAGGAAATTTTAAATTTTCGATCCTATAAAATATTTATATGGAGCCATTTTTATATAATAAATCTCCAATTATTAAATATTTACGGTATATTGAAACCAATTCCGATAACGGTTTTGAATATTATTTTTAAAATTACCTCGGTTTTTAAGGATTTTCGTCCTCGAAAATCTTCAAGAAAGAGGTTTGATATTGTTTCCTCATTGTCTCCTCCGTTCCCATGTCGCTTCTTCAATCCCATGCTTTTGCCATAATACTTTCACTAAATTTATCTTTTATTTCTAAGCTCTTTGTTTCCGTATAATATCTTAACTTGTTCTTCACCGTAAGTCATATCCTGTTGAATCTCCACTTCATCGAGAAATAACATGTGAAGGATCCGACCGATATCGTCAGTAGCATAGATACATGAAAACATTATAAATTCTATCGAGTTCGTGGTAATGCCAATCGATAAGCGACGGTCCAATTCTTTCTATAATTTCATATGGTTCGATAAATCTTGGACTCAATTTACCCTTTCGATCGAATCGGAGAATTTTCTTCCAAGGAGACACTTTCAGAATACCTTATCACCGACCTGAAATTCAATCTCTTTTCGCTTAAGATCGCATATGATTTTTGGCATCTAAGTCGCTTTTAAACTATCCCAAATAACCTTCACTTTTCTTCTGCTTCCGAATTAAATCAACCCCATGTATCTTCTTTTCAACGAGCTCATCCAATACAATGGTGTTCTACATTTTCTACCATACAAAGCTTCATATGGAGCCATTTTAATATCGGATGATAACTATTATTGTAAGCAAATTCAATCAAAGGTAGATACCTCTCCCAATTACCTTCAAACTCTAGTAAACAACATCGAGCATATCTTCCAATACTTGAATTACACATCAGACATAACCGTCGAGGATGAAATGCGATCGAATTACAACCGAGTACCCAAAGCTTCTTGCAATTTATCCGAAACGAGACGTAAATCGGGATCTCTATCGATATAATGGAGACAGCACTCCATGTAATTTCGACAATCTCGGATATGTACAATTCAAAACCAGCTTTATCTAAAGAATAATCCATACGCATCGAATAAAGTGTGCTGATTTTGTCAATCGATCAACAATCACCCAAATAGCATATTTTTCCTGAGACAATGGTAATCCCGATACAAAATCCATAGTGATTCTTTCCCATTTCCATTCGGTATAGTAATTGGTCAAGTAACTCGAAAGTACCGATGTTCGCTTTGACTGTTGACATATCAAACATCTTGATACAAACTCGTAAATATCACGCTTTTATACCGCCACCAAAGACATCTTCTTTAAATCATTATACATTTTATTACTTCCGGATGTACGGACATAATACCACCGTGAGCCTCGTGTAAAATCTTCAGATGAGCTTCGGATTCTTGGGTACACATACCCTATCTCCGAATAATAAACAACCATCAATCCCAACTTGAAATTCGAATCAAGACCGACTCACATTGTGCCCGCTTAACCTGTAAATTCTCATCATTTTTCCGAGCTTCATATTTGTTGTAGAAATGTTGGTTTAGCTCTCAATTCAACTATGATTGAACCATCATCATCGGTGACAATCGGTATTCATAACTCGAAGCAAAAGAGATTTTCGACTCAAAGCATCGGCCACAACATTAGCCTTACCCGGATGATAATCAATAATCAAATCATAGTCCTTTATCGATTCAAGCCACTGCTACTGCCTCAAATTCAAATCTTTCGTGTCATCAAATATTTTAAGCTTTTATGATCAAGATAAATATGACATTTCTCACAATATAGGTAATGCCGCCATATCTTCAAATAAATACAATAGCAGGCTAATTCAAGATCATGTACGGGTAATTTCGTTCATGTGGTTTAAGTTGTCTTGAAGCATAGGCTATTACTTTACCTTCTTGCATCAAGACACGCCTAAACCATTTAATGGGGCATCATCAGAATAACAAATTCCTTACCTTGCTCAGTTGCACTAACATCGGTGCTTTCGTTAATTGATCTTTTAATCGGTTGAAACTCGTTGACATTCATCACCCACTGAACTTTACATCTTTCGCAATAATCGAGTCATCGAGAAGCTATCATAGAGAATCCTGTACAAATCTCCGATAATAACCACTAAACCCAAGAAACTTCTAACTTCAGACATGCCTTCTTGGTGGATTCCAGTTGACAATAATCGAGATTTTACTTGATCTACCCCGATGCCTTCAATGGATACAATATGTCCAAGAAAACCCACTTCGAAGCCAAAATTCACATTTATCAATTTAACATATAATTGCTTCTCTCGCAAAATTTGCAACACAATTCTCAAGTGTTCGCATGTTCTTCTTCATCTCGAGAATAGACCAAAATATCATCAATGAAAACTACCACGAACCCGTCTAAATATGGTCCGAATATCCGATTCATCAAATCCATAAATATCGCAGTGCATTAGTCACCAAATGGCATAACCGAAACTCATAATGCCGCACTCGGTTCCAAAGTCGCCTTTGCACATCCGACTCCTTTACTCAGAATCGATAGTAGCTCGATCGGAGATCAATCTTTGAAAATATAGTAGCACCTTTTACCGATCAAATAAATCATCAATCCGGCAACGGTACTTATTCTTTATAGTTACTTTATTAAGTCTGCCGATAATCAATACACAATCTCAAAGACTCGCCTTTCTTTTTCACAAATGTAACCGAGCACCCAAGGTGAATGACTTGGTCGGACAAAACCTCTATCAACAAGTTCTTGCAACTGTGTCTTTAATTCCTTTAATTTCAGAGAGCCATCCAGACGGAGCTATGGAAATCGGAGTAGTTCCTTAATCAAATCTATAGAGAATTCCACTTCCCTTTTGGTGGCAACCGTAATTCCTCCGAAACACATCGAAAAATTCACATACCATCTGCATCGCTGTATCTTTGACTCGAGATACCTTGGTGTCGAGTACATAAGCAAGAAAAGCATCATACCCTTTTAACATACCTCCGAGCAAGAATAATCGAAATCACATCGATAATCCTCCGTCGATCAGATTTAACTTGAGTAATTCGCCATTCGACACTTCAACACAATATATTTCATTTATAGTTTACTCTCATCGATTGTGCCGAGTTAACCAATCCATGCCCAATATCACATCAAACTCATCAAATGGCAAGAACATCAAATCACCAGAAACAATAACCTCTTACCATCGGTGGACAATTTTTACAAATTTTATCCACCAAAATAGATTGGCCAAAGGGTTTGAGACTTTAACCAGAATTCAGAGGTTCAATAGATAAATCTTTAACGCATGCAAGTTTTACATATATATGAATGCGAGAACCGGATCAATTAATGCAGAATATTAGTATCAAGTAAAGAAAATGTACCAGAATAACATCGGTCGAGGCATCTTCCCCGTACCCATGACATATGTTGTGTTCCTACCTACTTGCGATCTTTTGTAGCTCCTCGGCTACCACTAACATTACCGGATGGTCGAGATGGTCTACCCTCAAAGATGGATTACTTGGCTTCAATATATATTCAACTTTTTTTACCCTTTCTCGACAATCTCGAGGAAATGGTCAAAAGAACCACATCAGAATAAGCCCGCTCTTAAATCGACATTCACCAAAATGAGCTTTATTACAATATCGGCATCTCACTTAGGGTACCAACACCGCCAACACGGTCATCGATGGAGTGGAAGGTCTTGGATTATTGCGTTGAGAACCTCGCTTCCGCCTCAATACCCAAGTACGAGGTAAAACGATCTCGGTACTTCTTCAATTTCTTTGGAGCAAAATTGGGATTTTCCCATTGGTCTTTTACTAAAAATCGAGCTTCCCTTTCACTGCTTTCTTTTCTTTGCTCAATTCTTCGCTTTATAAGCTCGCTTCGCCAATGTAGCAAACTCTCAATTTCAAGAATTCGATAAGTAGCTTAATTTCTTCATTTAACCCTTCTTCAATCGTTTGCACATTTTAGCTTCCGATGTACTCCATTCTCGAGCATATTTACTCAACCGAACAAATTCTCTTTCATACTCAGACATCGATCTATTGCCTGTTTCACTCAAGAAATTCTTTTCTTTTCCGATCAAGGAATCTCGATCGATATATTTCTTTTTGAACTTCGATCCGAAGAATTCCATGTAATTTCTTCTTTCAAACAACTCAAGCTTTAGTATTCCACCAATGATAAGTCAGTGTCTTTTAGTAGTGAGACGGCACATTTTAAACATTCTTCGGTGTGCAAGATAATTCTTCCAAAACCCGAGTAGTATTCTCTAACCAAAATTCAGCCGCTCAGATCATCATCAACTGCCGTCAAATTCTTCTACCCATATTTTCGGATTTTATCAACTGGAGCTTTCCTTTCTCGATGATTCAAGACTGTACCTTGTGGAATCTCGTGAACCGGTGGAGGAAGGGAGGGGAGCTTGAGTTTGTCTTGACCGTAGGTTAGTTCTTACGCATCGGGTAAACCATTCATTCATCATTTGAAAGAAGGCTATTTTGCCTCCTCCCTTGACCTCTATACCGGCCTTCTATCGCTAGTTTCTTCTCTTTGTATGAAGTCGAGCATGACTCCCAACTTCTTCAGATTGAGCTCGGTCGGATGACATTACTATAAGAAAACACAATTTAAATGGTCGGAGATATCACACTATCAAAATAATTTAAATGGCATGTATAGCTAATCCAGATTCGCTATGTCCGTCCTAGAACCGCTAAACCGTAGCTCGATATCAACAATGTAACACCCCCACCCGTATTCATTGTCGGAATAGGTACGAGGCATTACCGAGTTTACAATTTTTTTTACTCAATATAACCCATTTATAAATATCTAGCATTTTCAAGTTCTAAATCGAGACTATTCTAATTCAACATATTTTCAAAATAAATTCATGCATATTTATAAGATAACATCAACACATACCAAACCAAGGTTTGCTAGCTATACCAATGGTGGACCTTACATTCATTTCATATTAACATTTATTTTATTAGCTTATACATGCCATTCATTTCCAAACTAAAGTTTCTTTAAATACCGAAATATTGGGGTTGATAGTGTGATGAGTCTCCCACCGATCCGATCTCCGAGCTCTTAACACTACAAAACAGGAAAAAGGAAATAGGGTAAGCACTTTGTGCTTAGTAAGCCCATGAAACAAGAATTATACTTACCCAATATTTTCAATACAAGCAATAAACACTCATATACCCATTCAATGCATTATTACCCTAACATTCACAAACTCAACATTCAAGTCGGTTCAATAATTTCCATATATCAATAATACAAATACTATGATTGATGAGCTCATCAATATCATGATTTCCATTTTCTTGTTATTTTCCATATTTATCCCATTGAATTACTCGAATTTCGATGGATTTTCGAGGTACACTTTAGTGTACAACCGAGTCCGTCAATTCATATTCATGTGCGCACATTTTCATTTCGAGAGCACACTCCATGAACCTCATCCTTACAATGGATTACCACCAAAGCTAAATCAGAATATAAACTCATAGAGTATTGTTGGATTACCACCCAAAGCTAAATCCTCGCAACGACAATTACTCTAATGAGCTTGATCCAATTACTACCCAAAGCTAAATTGCACCCTAATTTGGATTACCGTCTGCTAAATCCATTTTCCACATATTCTTTGGAGGCTATATCAGATAGGATCACCGCTCGCTAGATCCTTTTACCGCCAATTCCTTTTCGAGATCCATCGAATTTTCCTTTCATTCAACCGGATTTCTTCCACTTTTTATCAAATATATCAATGTTTCATCAATCTTCATACAATGAACATTCAAATGATAATTCAAGTTACATGAACTTACCTCGATACTAGTTCAGATATAAAATCTACTAACTGGACTTTTTCCTTTCCTCGATCTAGCTATGTATTTGAGTTTTCCGGATCTAAATGAATAAATTCAATCATCAATTCAATACATTTCATGTTCACATGTACCATTCATTATAATTTATTGCTTACAACGTTTCTTCCATAAGAAACTAGACTCAATAAGCTTTAATTTCATATTTTGTTCATCTTCTAATTCAACTTCTACCATTTATGGTGATTTTTCAAAGTTAGACTATCTTTGCTGTCAAAACTGTTTTAGTGCAAACTGGTTATTACCATTTTCACCTAAACTTTCAATGAATGATAATTTCATCCCTACTCAATTAACCTCTCAATTGAGCTTATTTTTCTCAATTAACACTTTATTCTATCACTTTAAACTACTTTATAACCTTTGGAAATCATAATTTCAGTAATAGACTTTAATTCCAAACACTTTCATAATTAGGTCCCAAAAAATCAATTTCGTTGAAACTACCTAATAAAATCATCTCTTAAACGAATTAAGGCTTAAATTTCATGCTATTTCATCATAAACTTACATAAACCAACCATGGTGGCTTTCAATTTCATCCATGAAATCAAAGACTAATGAATTATCTATAAATGAGCAAGGATTTTTTTGCAAAATTATGAAAATGATACCTCTCCTACTTACATTTTTCTAAAATGGTAAGTCATTTTATACCCTTGCCGTCCAGCCCAAAAATTTTCCTTTTAAGACTTATTTTACCATAATTTTGTATTTGACCTTATTTTCCGTTAAAATTTTTGATCAAACTATTTTCAATTTTATAAAACAAACATTCCTTCAATAAAAAAATACGGTAAAATTTTTCTATCGATATTTTAATAAAATATTTTCCAAAAATATTAAAATAAATTCTCTTTAAAATTTATTTTACGATAATGTAAATTACAAACGGACCCTTAATAATTCTAGTACTTCTAAACCACATTTCGCAATGTATAGATCAAACTATTTTCTATAAAACAAACACAAAAAATACAGAAAATAGTAATAAGAAAGGGCAATTAATTTCATAATGCCATGTACTACAATAATGAGATTCTTAGTTTTAGTTATGCAAAGAATTAGAGGTGACAATTGGGTTGATTCAAAATTATTAATATTTAAATATTAGAGTTGCATATTTCATGATGATCAAATATGGATTGAATTTATTAAGCCAAATGGGCACTTCACACTAGGGGTTTTTAGATTTTAAACCATACATAATTGGGTTTAGTTGTTGGTTTTTCACATTAATAATTTAAACTTATTTTGATAAAATGAGATTTGTTTTATGGCTTTTAAATATTATTTGATAAAATTTTAAATTCTTTTATAAATATTTCTAAAAAACAAATTTTCAACAACTTTTAAATTATTTTATTATTTTAAATATAAAATATTTATTATATAATAAAATTAAATAATTACTATATATTAAATAAAAAATAGAATTTCATTCGGTTTCACGTATTGCGATTTTTAAAATTACCCTCGGTTTTTAATTTTTCTTGCTCAACCCTAGTTCACACGTACCAATAGTAGACCTCCATCCTGTCAATTTGTTTGTTTTCTGTTCAATGGGAGTACAAACTTGGAGCCTGAGATGATTTATGAATGAAGATTGTCATCATGAAAGCTGTTTATTGGATTTAAGGGTTTTAAAGTATGCAAATGCATCGGAAAAGATAAGACTGTATTTATGGGATTGAGAATTCATACATTGTTTAATAGTCCTATAGCTGCTAAGAATTTGCCCCGACTTGCTGGGTCTGTCTACTTGTTGGTACTAAAAACAATCCACAGATTCTATAAGTAAATATCTTCTTGTTGGTATGACACTGACAGTTTAAAAAAAACTAAGAACAAGTAATCTCGTAAAAATCCCATCCCAAGAACAAGTACAGCAACTTTCAATTACAAGCCTGGCAGAAATTTGCATAGTCAAGGCGGCAGATTTGTTTGGCATATATAAAATCATGTCATGCAAACTGGGCATAAAATTATACTATGAAATAAAGAGTTGTTTGTAAGTACATTTTCATGATGTGGGCACAATCTATATGAGACAACCTTCTTTTTCTTCTTAATAAAGCTTGCTCTCATTGCATAATAAATGTCTGGACATAAATGGTAATATGATGGCAAATCCAATCCATGGCTTCATCTTTAAGTTCTTACTTCATAACTGAAAACCTATAAAACGCGCTCCATAAGACACTATCTACTCAAGATCAGGATCAGATCCCAACTTGGTGGAATTCGAATCTGGAACCCTCATTGCTGGAAAAGAGTACAAAATGCTACCAGAGTGTATTATATACTCTACAAGGCTTTTTACCTAGATCCACACCAAGGTACCTTGAGAAAACCAAACAAGATTTTTCCACTTATCTTAGCTGTTCTTGGGTAAGATGCTCTCTGGAATCAATAATATGGTCCTCTTGTCTACTGCCACTGCTGTTCCTGGTAAACTTTTTAGTGGTGCATCAATATTGTAAAATGAATCCTTGAACGAGAAAGGTTTCCTTGACCCAGAAGTAATTTCAGAAGTCAAGAGGAATGAGTGGGGTTTGACAAAATGTTTACAAACTCCTTTCAGCCATGAGCAAAATGATAATCAGAAATGGCTTCTTTACGAGTGCCTGAATTTATATCCACTTCCACAGGGCCTCCGTTTGCAACAAAACCAGTAATTTGGTCTTCAAGAGGAGCATCTTCCTTGGTGGTGTTATAAAGGGAAAGTGTATTAGTCTTAAAGTATGGTTGACTGTATGTCTCTTTTTCAGCAGCTTCTTTCAATGTGACAATGTGTTGAACATCAGACTCGGAAGTTAAATTATCAGCAGTTTGAGGTACTCCATCAAGAGGAACAATCTTGGCATCCTTTATGCGAGCACCATCCTTGCCTCCCAAACCCACAATTTGGCTTACTACTGTTTCAACAGAACCAATTCCCTGAGCCTTTGAGTAACTATCTCTACCAGTTCTAGGAGAGGATTTATTCTGAAGTTTTGGAGATGTGCCAGGGCTGCTTTTGAGGTTTCTTGAAGCACTTGGTACCTTTGTTGTAGCATTTGAAGGTTTTTGAATTGACGAGGAAGATCTAGATCTTACAAGGGAGGAAGTCTGCTTAACATCAACTTTGGGGTCCTTGACAGCAGTGAGGATTCTAACAGGTTGAAACTTTCCAATCATTGCACTGTTTGAGCTTCCACTAGGACCAGTGCTTTTTGCTTCAATATTAGGCGAGTCACTTGTTACACCAGGATGATACAACATATTCCCATTTGGACTACGACCTGATGATCTTACCTGCATTCATGATCAAAACAAAATTGAGCTAAAAAGAATACAAGCAGGCAATTTGTCCATTTGGATTTCGTCAAAGAAAAGACACAGACAGGTTCTATCTCCTTTCCTGCTGAAGATTCTGATATGAAAATCTCTGTTTGCTTATTCTTAACCACAGTTAAAGATGGAAATTTTAAGAAATAAGAACTAACCCCATCAAAGAAGCCAATTTTTGCTGATGGCAATCGAAGGCTGGAGGGTTTCACCGAAGGATGAAGAAGCCCACTAGTTTCTTGTGAAGCTTTATTTACTCTTTCATCAAGTGCACAAGTAACCTCAGCACCAGCTTCCAGTAAGCACTGACCAGTAGGATGGTTCGGAGAATCCAGAACTTGGTGGACATCACAATTTGTGGTGAGTCCCTTGTGGGAGCCAATACGGAGCCTATCTCTTACAATGTTAGGCCTTTGATTAGCAGCGGAGGTTGATGATAGTAACTCTGAGGAGTGTACACTGATAGAGCTAGCAGGAGATATACTGGAAGAGAGCTTGGTTGAAGACTTCAAAAAAGTGGAAAGCTTCGAATTTCCCGCTTGATTTTTACCTTTTGCTACAATTTTGGATGGGTTACTGATAGTATAACCAGAGGAAGAAGGGTTAACTTTTCTGGAGTCGTTTTTTTGTTTAGTCAAATTCAAGGAAGACTTTCCAATTCCCTCAGATAAAACACTGGCACTACTTTCAAGCAAGGTACAATAATTTATCAGTTCTGCTGTGCTGGAGTCTGGGAAGGAGGAAGAAGATTTGGTAGATAGGGTAGACTTAGGCAAAATATGTCTTGAACCACCCAAACCACGAGTCTTTGATACAGTGGTGCCTCTACCTAACCATTAAAAAAAATCGAGAGTGAACTAAATAGAATACATGAGCAAGAACACTTCTAATTTGACGAAGCTAATCTAAACAGATAGTATTTTAATTTACCAGTCACACTTTTTGCATTCTTTTCCATTTTAACAATCTTAGCATCCAAGGAGAGCCTTCTGGTTGATGTTGTGGAAATGGGAGCAAACTGGCTTAGTCCCATTGGCAGGTTATGAAGAGAAGAAGTTGATTCTCCACTTTTAGAAAGAGGCTGTACAGGCCAGTTAGACGAAAAACAAATAAGAATTACAGTGGTAGTAAATAGCCGTTATGTAGGTCTATAATCAGCAGTCACAATAATTAAATTACCACAGCTTTATAGTATTGTTTTCTATGAATCTCTAGAACAACAAAATCCAATTAATTTCACCTAACCTCTTAGATTTGGAAGTTTAAAACTTACTTAGAACACATTGTTCAACAAAATTATTTCTATCTCAACTAGAAAAGAAGATACAAGTTCCAGTTTCAGTCATTTGCATGACACAGCTAATAAATGCATGAGATATGTGCGATCAGAAAGAAACCTGCTTCATTGTTTTCCCAGTATCTTTCACACCAATGTTTGGCCTCTTTGGAGCTGCTTTCTGCTTCATCTGAAATAGCAGAAAAATAAATGTTAGCGGGGACACACAAGAAAGTTACAAATAATGAAATTTTGCATTGGCAGATCTTGATGTACCTTATCTTGAGTGATAAATGCTACCTTCTTTGAAGCTGGAAATAAAAGGAAAACAGGTATTTTCAGTTTGAGAATATTCTAGAATGTTATTTTAAGCCCTATATCTGATGTGATATTATTTAAAATAAGACAGCAAACAACCTCAGCATACGAATAAAGGATCATAAGATAAGTACAAACCGTAAGAATACAAGTTATGTTGGCCTAATTATTACATTTCCCTCAATGGATGAAAGGAAATCCTTTGAAGTTGTATTTGTGGCATCGAAGAAAAACTATTGGGTGCAACAGCAGAAAAAGATGCAGATTCAGAAAGAAACAAACTATACTTACATGATCCACTTTCAGAATCTGTTGTTTCCAATTCCTTTTTGCCAATGGAATTTGCTGTGTTGGAAATTTTGTTAAATTTCTGGATTGAAGCTCTTATATCCTCAAACAAATCAGCATCAGAATTTTCCAAAGTCAAAATTTCAGTATCCAACATCGTTAATGAATCAAAAGATCTGTTTACATCCTCTTGTATCCCGGGAAATCTACTTATTTCACCTTTCTCACTGCCTCCCAACATGCTAGACAACTCCTCTGGTTCGAGAAAACCTAAAATAATATTACAAATATATCAAAACAAGTAATTTAAAACCATAACTTGCTAAGTGTATATAAAAAAAAGACCAAATTGTACCTGCCCTAGCAAAGAAAGCATTATCCCATGTTAAGCTTTTGCGTAAATTATATTTTCCATTTTTTTCAACTCGTCTTGTTCCAAAGAACCTGGTGGTTGCTCTAACTCTCCAGCTTCTTCAAGAAAGCCTGATGAGATTTCTATATTGTCGAGATCCAAAGAAAACCAAACAGTTCTGGTTTTAATCCCGTCCTCTGCACAACACACAATTTCCATTTGTCAGGAGAGATATATAGTTTTGAAACAATAAAATGAGATTTAAGTTTCAAATTTAATAAGCAAAAAGAAACGAGGATCAGTGGATCATCATCTTATATTTTTCGAAAAAGCATCCCCAAATTATCTAATGTTAACAAGAAATTGCTTTCAGAAGGCCAAACTGAATCCGGTATAGTGAGAAAACAGCAAATGCCGATGAGAAACTGCTTTCAGGGAAAAAAATCAATCAGTTTCATTTGAAGGTTTAGTCAAACAATTTCTATAAGAAGAATACCTAGAGAAATCAATAAAACATATAAAATCAGCTTAACATCAATGATTTTCTGGAGCTAATTATTCGTATTAAACAGATTAAGAAATTGGAAAAAGGAACGTTTCACCGTAATTCTAAAACATGATTATCAGAAAAAAGAAAAATAAAGTTATGTTTCGATGAAATGTAGATGAGGAAATCATATGATGATAATAAAGAAAGACCTGAGGATTGAGAGAGGAGGCAATCGTCTTCGGACGAAAAATCGATGAGGCTTAGCCCTTCGATATCAAAATCGGTTTGCATCCCGGAATCACCCCAATGAGGCCAAATGCGTTAATTATTTAAATATTTGAATTGAATTGAGATAAAAAAAAGAATTGAAGAAAAGTTAAAGATTTTGAAATATGTGGAAATAACAAATGCTTTACTAAGAAAGCAAATGCGTTAATTATTTAGTGAATGTTCTTTTTTGAATTTGGGAAGGGGTTCAAAACATTAATAAATTTGAAGCCGAAAAAAAGTGAGGAGCGGTTGATGATGTATATAAACACTTGCACCGAGGTTGAGGTAGGAAGCCCTTCACAGAGGATGTGGGAGCGACCGGTATAGTGCGGTGGTCAGGTGATTTATGACGTTGGATCTTCCATTTTTGTTTTCTTGTTTTTTTTAGGATTACAGTTCGTTACCCGGACTATTTACTTTCCCACCACATCCAACGCTTCTACAGATTTGATTTGCCGTGACAGCCTTGTACGGAGGGTTCAGATCGTTTTACGTTGTGCATTCTAGATTTTGCTATTACTCTCTATATTTTGTAAAAGTTACAGGTGTAGTCCCTGAATTTTAGTCTTTTTACTTTTTGAATTGATCGATTTTAGTCTCTATGCTTTTCATTTTTTTATATTATAGTTATGACTCAAGTAATAGTAGTTAAATTCACTTGTTTAAATTTAATTATTAGTGTTGTACTATGCATACAATTGTAAAGTTAATTTATATTCTCCAACTAAATTATTTTAAGTCTTTATGGTTTTCAAATTTTGAAATTTCAATTTTAACACAAATGATAATCATTAATTCATTAATTAAATTTTAATAATACATGAAAATAACAAGCTAACATAACATGATATTTATACATGATAATATATTTGCATATCGAATTTTGAAAATAACAGATTTTAATGAATTTTTGGAATTTTAAAAATCCAAAAGAATAGGAACTAAAAAAGACCAAACTAAAATACATGGATTAAGCCTGCAATTTCTAATTCAACTATCTTTTTGAAAGGGTGATGTATACACATTGAAGAAAGTATACAATTCATTACATGAAACATCAATGGACTGAGTATGTTGCATTTGCAATATATAGTTGAATTAAACTTGTTACAATTTACTACGTAGTGAAGGAAGCATTCAATTCATTACATGAAGCACCACGAGACTCTATTTTGCTTTTGCAATTTATGGTTACACTAACCTTGTTACAATTTGCTATATAAGTATAGATCTATGTTGGTGTTGTTTTTATACACCCTGAGCCAGAGGCATAAATATAATCATCTTTGAGGAGGTTCATATTCCCACTCACTCCCGTAATAAGAATTGGGCAAACCCAACCAGAACTTGAATGCCTCAGCCGCTCTCTTCTTTTCAATCCTCCTATCCTGCCTCGCTTGTGAAGCATGTTTGCTAGTAAACATCCTTGAATGCATCTCTACATAGATTTTTTTGTACTTTGTCTTATTTGGTGGTATGCCATTCTCTTCCATGCAAGCCACTACCTCTAATGCCTTCTTGAAGAAAGCAGCCCTCACACATATATCTGCCAAACTATTTAACAGACCTTCATCTGGTTTCAATGGCGGAGGGGAATCGGAGTATGAGTTCTCACCTTCCTCCTCCATCTCACACCTTTCCTTTATCTCTTTCCAAAGCAACAGTGCTTCCCCTGGTTTTCTAGCCACTGCAATCCCATTTACTAGACTACCATAAGTAGCAACGTTAGGGTAAAACCCGTTTTCCTTCATTCTCTGGATGACTTTCTTTGCTTCTTCAACCAGTCCCAATCTACAATATCCCTCCACCAACATATTCCAAGCAACCAAATCGACTTTTACCCGTGGATCTCTAAGCATCTCATCGAAAACCTTGTTAGCTAACTTTGGTTGACCTGACAAAGCAAAAGCTTTCATCAATGTAGTGTAACTGATCTTCGTGGGAGTGATTCCTTGCTCTCGCATCTTATTGAAGAACACAAGTGCTCCAGCACTGTCGTCGATCAATATGCACCCATCAATCAATATATTATATGAAACCACATCAGGCTTAATCCCTGCATCATCAGCCATCTCCCTAGCAGCTCCTTTGCCTTGTCTATTTGCAACTGCTGGCAGTAACCCTTGAGAAGAATATTGTAAGTAATCTGATTCGCAGGCACACGAATTCTTGTCATTTCAGCTAGCACTTCTCGTGCTCTATCCATCAATCCGGCCTTCACAAATGCAGAAACAACTGTTGTGTATGTAACATGGTCAGGATGACTAGCCTTATCATCTTGATGCCTCATCGCCTCTAAAGTTCTCACCGTGTCAGTAACTCTACCTGCCTTCATATAACCTTTCATTAGTGTCGTATAAATCCTAGAATTCGGTGCATACACTTTCGGCAATAAAAGCGGTTCGCTGCTCGGCTCAATCAAATTAGGAAGCAACTTCTCAAATACCACATCATGTATTTTCTTTTTACTCAAATCTTCCATATCTTCCTCCTTTTCATCCTCCAGGTCGTAGTCGTCATAGTCATCATCTTCCTTGGCTTGTTTTAAATCTTCCAAATTTGCATCTCGGAGAATCTTACAAAGATCATTCCTTCCTTCCCTCATAGCTTGAACAATTTTCTCAGCCGTTTCAAGATCATCAAATCCAACATAAGCAGCAACGAGGGAATGCAGAGTAGTCATACAAAAACGTATTCCTCTCTCAATAATCCTCTCCAGCACAAACACAAGCAAATCTTTCCTATCAGCTCTAGCACACAACTTTATCATGACATTATAAGTTAAAACATCAGGTTCGCAACCCCATTCATGCATTTCATCGAACAGTTTCAAAAACTTACTTTTGTCCCCCAAATTAGCACAAGCGTTAAGCGCAGCATTATAGGCAGCCGTGTCAGGTTTGGAATCAGCAACAATCGAAGGATCCGCGAAACGCCTGACGCGGCGAGTCACGGAGTCAAAAAGTCTTATCGACTCAGAGGGTGACTCGGTAGAGAGCCGCGAAACGACAGCGCTCCATGCTTTGACGTGCGGTAGGTAACCAGAGCGAAGCATGGACTTGATGAGCGAAGAGGCATAAAGGGTATGGCCGGATTTCGCGGAGGCCGATGCGAGGAGGCCGAGGGAGTTGCCGTCGAGACGGTGCAGCTGGCGTTCATTGCGGAGGCGGGTGATGATAGTACGAGCGCGTGCGAGAGATTGAGGAGTGGCTTGGTAAGAGAGTTGAGCAACTAAGCGGCTTAAGCAAGTAGAGGTGGGGAGGTGACGGGATTGAGAGTAAAGGGTCCAAGCTTGTTCGGTTTTCCTTTGGCGGAGGAGTGAAAGAAGTGTCTGATCATCGTTGGTCTTTTTATCACTGGGGAGAGATAAATCGGTAGCGGTGGGTTGAGCTCGCAAAGAAAAGGGACGCGCGGGCTTAGAGGAAGTAGTGGAGGTGGAGGGTGAAGGCGGTAGCGGAAGGGGAGAGAGCCAGCGGAGAGCGGAGGGAAATGAGGAGGAAGAAGAACAAGGGGAAGGAGAAGCAATATTCATAGACATGGCTGGTCCATTTGGGGGGGAAACGAACAAGGTAAACAAGTATTAAAAGGATGTGGTTGTGGAAGAAGAAAGGTATGGTTTGAATGGAGAAGGGAAGTTCTACGTCGGCTGCATTATGTCCTTTTTTCTTTATCCACACCTCGCTGCTCCTTCACACTTCAACTCTATTACTAATAATTATTTCTTCAAACTTTACACCACTCTGTCATTTCTTTTTATTCGAATATATATTAAAAACACCATCAACCCCTGGCTCTAAAATCTATAAATACCTTATCTCATTTAGTTTTCTTAAATATATATATCTAAATACAATCTTATTGTAATGTTTAGAACAAGTGGTTTCAAATTAAGATCGCATGTTCCTCTTACAATCTAACTGCTTAGTATCTTAATTTCGCTAGTTCCCTTCATTATTGGTCAAATTGTATAAGATATCTTAGATGAATTTAATCTGGAGTAATGTTATATTAAGTTGATTGAATATTAACTCTATTAATATGAATATTTTTATCAATACAAAAAATTTAAATTTAAATGCGTTGAAAATTATTATTATTATTTTATTTATAGGTCGAGAAATTTTTTGGATAGTTTTAAAATTATGTTTTGTTGAAAAAACAATGTTATATTACACCTCAACGTTTTTTTTTTTTTTTTACAATTGAACAAATAATATAATTTTGTAATTTTTTTATCCATGTAAAATAATTGTCGATCATAAAACACAAATTCAAGGTACTCGCCACCTGATCATGTGTTAGAAAAAAATAAACTACCTGAAATTATTTGACAAAATTGCTTTTTAATCAACCCACAAAACACGGAAAATTAATCACTAGATTCACTCTAATGAATATCTTGAAAAAAAAATTCTTTCAGAATTTGACCACGCTTATTTCATAACCATGTTGAACATCTGTTTATCCTTCTGATGATGCCAAACCTTTAAATCTTACATTTACCATGCATGATGAAAGCCAAATCACGCATGTCCCATGCAATCTAAGCACGACGAAAACCATGTCATATCTTTTCCTTTCCCTTTTCCGTTCACATATAATGAACATTAATTCCATGCAAGGAAGGCAATAAAATTATACTACGCAACAACCTCAAAAATGACCAGCTCAAACTTGGACCTGTTCTGTCTCATGGTATCATCTTCCCATCTTTTTTTTTTTTTCTTTTTTTATCTTCCCTGGCTATTTTGGGTGGATTGCAGAAGAAATTTCCTACAGGCTAAAGCATGATTGGAGATTCTGGCAACATAACAAAGAATTTAAGAAGAGAAAACATAGGGAATTGCCTCTTTGTACATGGACAAACAACGGGCTATCGTGCAACCGGCCGTGCAATGGACTCATCCAATGACAGGTAATTATCAGTTCCAATCATATCCAAGGAACCAGGGTTATACGAAGAATTGGCAGAGTTCCTAGACATTTCATCCGAGTTACCTTCTCTAACCATCATACTTTCCTTTTCAATTAGGATGGCATCTTGGATCTCCTTGAGAACTTCCGATATCGATGGCCTCATATGTCCGTGAGGTTGCACGCAATTTAAAGCTTTCTCAGCTATCTTCCACATTGATTGAATGTCATAGTCATTGCGGAGGTAAGGATCAATGATTCCTTGAATGTCCCCACTCTCGATATGCAACTTTGCCTGCAATATTTTTTATTGGAAGAAATCAACAAATGAATATCTCAATTCATTTTCCAAACCATAAGCAGCAGTAGTAAAGTATACAGAGAAATAAAGTAACATTTTGAACAATGTCGTTGTTGTATACTATTAGTTACTGTTAAAAGTGAATTAGAGGTTCAGAAGTTATGAAAAACTATATATTTATATGATAGTTGTGAAACTATATGAAATTACCCATTGGACAATGTTTCGGCAATTAACACCAAAGCTTTCATTAGATATGGCTTCTTGACCAGACATCAGTTCTAGAAGAATCACACCAAAGCTGTAAACATCGCTTTTATCCGTTAATTGCTGGGAGATATAATACCTGCGCACCAAAAGCATTCAGCAACAGTAGATTTGGTGTGTTATGCATGATAACACTTATCTAAAAGACAAATCCCTCTACTTTGTTTCTTATATATAAATCAGTGCAAATAGTCATTTAAAATGATTTCAAAAAAGAAAGGAGGATTTAGTAGGAGCAAGGCCTTACTCAGGATCCAAGTACCCCACAGTTCCCCGAACTATGCTCGACACATGTGATGCTCCATCTACGGCAAGCTTTGAAAGCCCAAAATCTGAAACCTTTGCCCTCATGTGCTTGTCGAGAAGAATATTGCTTGTTTTTAGATCCCTATGTATAATGGCGGGAATACAGCCTGTGTGAAGGTATTCAATCCCTGAATAAAGGAATTGAAAGAATCAAACTTTCAATACTTGAACAAAGCAAGAAACTTCTGCACAGAGAAACTACAATTTAGTCCCTTAGCTTGAATACCTTTTGCAGCATCTTCTGCGATCTCAAGGCGTTTTATCCAACTGATACCACGTTCTCGTGTTAAAGGGCCTACAAATATTTACACATTGGTGAGCACTCAATCAATATCAGGTTTAACCTAAGAATAATTGAATTTACCATAAAGATGTTCTTTAAGAGTTCCATTGTGCATGAACTCGTAAACAAGCATACTTCTCCCATCTTCTTGACAATATCCAAGAAACTGTACCAGGTTCCTATGATGTATCCTTGAAAGAAGACTCACCTACACCATAAGTCAATTTCACATGATCTTAACTTCAAATGGCCAATTAGAAATAAATAAATCGATGCAGCATAAATTATTTAAAAGCCTCAGTACCCTCTCTCAAGAAAAGAAAAGGTCATATTACAGCAAAACATTCCTTTTAAGAAAAGTTTCCAACTGAAAGCAGACTTGCATACTACCAATTCACTTGAGGTTTATCAGTAAAACTCATCGAATGGATCTAAGTTCCAACAAATTCATAATTTGTATGAAAATTTATAATTTCATCCTGTCAGCTCATTTCAGAACCCATACATGATAAAGCATTGAAGGCATCCTAGTCAAATAAAGTCACTTCAAATCTGACTATCATTACCGAATTGCCCGGCTTCAAGGCCTAGAATCTGATGTGATGTTCTTTACCTAAATAGCCCTTAAAAATGGATGAAATTCCCTTTAAAATATCAAGGAGATAGAAACCTAATACACTGACTACTACAGGTTTATATATGAGAAGCCTCAAATGGATAAACTTAGCTATTATTCTTTCAAGTTCAATGGTCAAACAACTCTCATGCCACTATTTTGAATTTCATCTTTATCACAAGGGAAAGATTAAACAACTGTCAGAAAAGTTCCAAAAAAACAAAACTCATGAACACCACAGACAAGCAGCAAAACTCCATAATGAGGAACAAGGGTTTGAAACTTACCTCATTTGTAAATTCCCTCTTTCCTTGGAAGGAATTACTAGTGAGAACTTTTACCGCAATTTCCTTCCCATCTTTCATTTTCCCATAGTATACAACTCCAAAGCCTCCAGAACCAATTTTTTTCTCAAAATTGTTTGTAGCATCTTCTATCTCCGGTAATGTAAAGCAATTAGCAGCTTCAGTGGGTGCGTTACTCAATGAAGAAGCAATTCTTTGATCTTGAATAGGCAAAGGATGATGAAATTGTTCTGACATAAATTTGAAGAAATTAAACATGTCAAGCCAGATATGCAATAGATTAGCCAAAGCCAAACTTTCAAAAACCTGGTTCCATACCTTGTTCATGTTTTTTCTTCCCCTTGCGCAAAATAATGCAAGACAAAATCGTAGATATAAGCAGAAAAGTAGCTCCAACGGATGAACCAACAATTATAGTACTAAGGTGCTTTGCTCTTCCACCCCCCTCATGAAGGTTAATATTTCCAGCGTAGCTGCGGGAAAGTATAGTAAATATTTTGTGCTAAACTAACAAAGAAGCATATATTAGTATGAAAGGAGAAAAAATGTTAAAAGGGAGCCAAAATATACTTATATTTTTGCCTACCAACTAGCAGATATAACATATTTGCAGTTTGTGTAGGATTCCTTGACGGGCTACTATTGAGCAACTTTTGTTATTCATTAGAAGATTAGGAGTAGGCCCTCGATAATATCATTACAAGGGAAGAAAACCATAAAACAATAATAAGTGTAAAGAGTGCAAATTCAAAACACTAATATTTACTTATCACGGACTCTATAGCAACTTATATGACAACTCATGAAGAAGTTTCAATAATAACACCTATCTGGGGATTTAGAACATTATAATCCTGTTAATGCACACACTATATTCAACTCTGTTCAAACGATGGTTCTCACGTATCTCCAAAACTAGCTTGTAATGATATACCATTTCCAAAAAAAAAAAAATTCTATACATCTAAGATGAACCTATGATACACCAATTATTAAGCATGTTAATGAATTTCAATTACATTTTATGATACTCACTTCAAAGCCAAGTTTTTACTCAGAAGGCCTGATGGCACTCTTCCAGTTAACATATTATTTTGCACATACCTGCATCATGAGAGCATCAATTATATAAGACTTTCTTTTTTCCTAGAAAGCAACATGGAAAACAATGACACATAACTAAAGCAATAGAAAATGAGCAGCAACTAATGCATAAAATACATCTTAGAATTTCACTAGTAAACTGTGGAAACTTCTATCAGGCAAAATCAAAACAACAGACAAGTTGGAGTGACTTACAGTTCCCTCAAGTTTGGTAGGTTCATCAAAGATGAAGGTAGCTCACCCGTCAAGTGATTGTTTTCAAGATGACTACATGAGACAAATTCTTAGTCAGCAAATTCTTCACAAAAATATCACAATTAAGAAAAGAGCACTCAGTATTTACATGATCCTTAGGTCCACACATCCGGTAAAATCTGGTATTGGACCAGTCAAGGAATTCCCATCAAGCAATCTGTAAAGAATAGATAAGAAATAAGATTTTTTAGGGGGTAAAACGGGTGTCTCAACCAATTGAATTAAATAGCCAGCTATGGAAAGAATGCAGTTTGAAACTTACAACTCGACCAAACCGCTCAATTTTGTAAAATCTGAAGGTATGTTCCCTGTTAAATTCTTGCTGGATAAAAGGCTGTCAAGCACACATAAATAAAAGAAGTCATAATGTATTCGTATTTGTTTCAGATATTACTGAAACAAACAATTTAACAGAAGTGGACAAGAATCTCCAGTGGCATAAATCTTTACATTGACACTATCTTTGGCTGTCTATCTGAATTACACCGCACCCATGACCACGGAACAGGCAAGCAAGAGTCACCACCTTCCTGTGCCCAATCAGCTGATGGGTAGAGTGCGACCACATTAGCAATCACCATTCCTGCAACTCATGAGAACCTATTTTCAGAGGCACTGTGATTATAATTTTCATAATGAATTGAAATGAGATAGCAAAGTCTAATTAATAATCTAGACAAAAAACCAAGTCATAATCCCAAGAATCAAATCAAAGAGTGCATTCCAATAATCCATATTTATTGAATCAAACTTAATCTTACTTACCATCCACAGAACCATCATTTTTCTCCAGATACCTGTTTATCTCAATAGCATTCAACAGTGGTCCCTTGGAAGAATCAGATGTCTTCCCAAATCTAAATGATAATACAAAGGGAAGGGATATGTTAGGATATCCTGGTTCATAGACACGGTATTTTCCTTGGGCATTTTCTTGGATATTAACAACAGCTTTGCTCAAATCAGGTTGGCCTGGTAGCACCAGCCTAAATTTTCTGGACTCATCTGGAGCCAAGTCTTCAATTTCAGCAAAGTACGTGAACGCCCAGCCAAAACCGGGAAAACCATCTAAGTTCAAGCGGTAAGTTAATGATCCATTTGTACCAACTACAGCAGTCTGCATCACTTTTTCAGGAGGCATTTCACTACTGCTAATGTAAATTGACTTGTTCGTAGAGACTTTAACAGTGCCAGCAGCAACATCAACAAGGTAGTTTGCTCTCTTCAAAGAATCTGATTCCCATATTCTATCAAAAGGATCATCAGGATACCTGAAAAATAATTATACTTTATTTTATCTTCTGTAAAACAAATCTTTATGGAAGGAAAACAATTCACATAATTCCCATAAATGTATAAATCAATTTTCTTCGTGTCACTTTAAATGCTGGTCATTGATGGTTCAGTATCTAACAGCAATTTAAAAATGTGCCCAAGCATACCTAACAGGAGCTTCACTGTCTGCACCAAAGTTGATTCTAGCAGAGACACCAAGGTAAAAGTTCTCTTCAAATGGCGTGTAGTAGATTGAACCATTGAACTGTCGAAGCTCTAATGTAGATATGAATGGCTGTCCAGTTGTAGCATTGGATAAACAGACACTAATAGTAGGACTGGTAGCCAGGAATATAAGTTCTGCCTTCTCTATAGTATTTGCATCCGATATAACAATTGTAGACCAGTGAGTAGCCCCAAGGGAAATGTCAAATTTTGGATAAACATTGTTGTTGTCAAAATTACCATACAAGAAAGTTGCCCTTACAAGATACCTAGTCCTGCTTACAACGTTAAGCTTGTAGCAGTACTTCTTCGAATCAGCAGGGAAATGCCTGAGTGACATATACTGCTGTCTTGTCTCATTCGAAACAGATATGCTAGCTGTTTCTCCATAATTAAGAAAATCGTCGGAAGACCACGAGAGGCCAAGTTCATCAGTGAAATTTCCATCACCCCCGCAATTCAAACTAACAAAACCTGTTTCATATGTTTAGGTTTGTTAGAAATCACACAACTCCATTAGACCTCACCAGCCAAATCCTAGACCTAACGCACCATGGTCCAACCTAAGGGCAAATGAAGGTGGAAAAGAAAGGCCCCTGGCTTAAAAGGATGTCAAACGTAATTTTGAAAATGTACTTTACGGGTGAATTGCATTTTTTCTAACACCTCATGTGCAGTTACTTGTAATAACTCCATAAATAAACCAAAACTTCGTGGTTTACAACTGTTTCACTCTTAATGCGCTAAGTTTATGCTAAGGTGATTTAGACAATATCATGACGAGAAAATTTTTTTAACTTAATCAAACTTTCCTGGTTGCATCATACTTTTTTTTTCTATCCTTTGTTGCAACGTTGCAAGCATGTTCCCCAGGTTATGGGATTATGCTTAAAATAGCTCAAACAGCAAATAACTCTCCATCAGATCAGTAAAACCATGAAGTATGAAGGTCATCGAACAAAATACAGATTGTTGGAACTGTTTAAATCGTTGTACAAATGACAAAATTTTGCTATTTTCTCCTTGAGTTGGCTCATCAATAATGAAAACAAGACTCTCTATCAGTAAGTGAAGCAACACCGAAATCGGGTCAATAGGTTAGGATTCTAATTTCCTCTGACACACGTAAGCAGTCAACTATGCATCAGTTTTTTCACAAATTCAAAACCAGAAAGATTTTCTGCATTCTTCTGGCCATAGCCGTTGCCTGTTTTGCTCATCTACAATGGTCAATATTTTCTAACATATAACATCTTTAATAAAAATAAGAACAGAACACAGAATTTTCTTTTCACAAAAAAGATAACTAGTTGTTAGCTTAGCTACACTAGATGAAGTTCAAATCACTAAAAATAAAACCACTCCTAATAGCTCACTATAGCAATCTTATAAAGATAAAATGACGACAGAAAACAAATATATCACTCAAAATATAACCCAAAGTTAAAACCCTGAAACAGAATGATCCCAAGATTGATACATTTTTCTAGAGGAATAGATGAGGTATCAATAAGGTTAAAACAGCCTAAAAATACAAGAGATTATATGAGATAGCCCATAAAATCGATGCCCTTAAACCACATATCACAAGAAAAGCATAAATTTCACAAAACATGGAGAAAGTTGAAAAACAAAGAACAAAGAGAACCCATTTTGTTAAATAACTACACGAGTATAAATAAAAGGAAATACCTTGCATCTGAGCTGAAGAGGAATCCAAAAGAAGAAGCAGGGAGAATAAAAGAAGTGAAAAGAGAAGCCTTTTCTCCGTCTCCATGGTGAAGGCAACAAATGGTAAAATGAGAGACCATGAAAAAGAAAAGAAATGGTGGCAAAAAGAAAGAAACAACAGCTAAAAAAAAGAGAGCTCTTTGTGACTGTATATATATTAAAATACAAAACCCAGAAAAGAAAAAATAGTAAAAAATGAAAATCTGGTTTTGATGCTCTTTAGTCTTTAGAAATAGTAAATTTCAAAATTCACAAGTACCCATATTATGCAATTATACTTTGAAGTCAGCTAACAGAGAGAAAGAAAAGAGTAAGTAAATATGAATCATTTGGAGAGAGAATCAGTGGCGTTCAAGAAAAAAAGATGATTCTTTTTCTTTTTCTTTTCCTTTGTTTTATTTATTTATTTTTTTGGGGTTTTCTTAGAGGTTTTGTATGTTTTTGTTTTGCTGGCTGGTTGGTGTTCCTATGCTAATCGACTCAAGCATGAAACTTTATCTTTTTTACATATATAATAATTTTTTATTTTATTTCTGATATCTTTATGGAAAGGGAGAGGGAGTGATGAGAAAATTGTGGGCACCAATGGAAGTGGACTCTTTAAGAGACTTTGATCAGATCAGATCAATTCAAGGGCCGATAGTAAACAAAGTAAGCAAAATGAAGGGAAGAGATTTGTTCATCTTAATCACCAAACTTTTTCAAGGGCTTGATTAAGGATAAAAGATCCATCCCACCATTAGTTTTATAATATACAGCTTGTCATCATCAACTAATCTTCCTTTGTTTTTTACTAAAAGAATCATTTGTAATTTTTGTATTTCATAAGAATTGCTCTAACCAGTTAAAGAAATCCCTACATCTTTGGTCATTTTATTATAATATTACATTCCATGTCTTGGTTTTTATTAACAAATTCCTAATTAATTTTTAATTTAATTGGATATTTATTAATGAAGTTCTTTTTTTTCACTTTTTAAGGATAATTTTTAGAAAAAGAAAGAAAAATAAACAAGTGATAATATATAGGGATAAGATAAAGGAACTGATTTCATATATCCCCTCTCTTAATGAGATAATAATGATTTATGAGATGAAGTTTGCATGAAAATTGATCCATATCAACTCATTAACATGATTCCAATTATTTTTGTATTGTGGAGGGGCCTTTTCTAATTTATATGCTACAGCTTTTAGATTTTATAAATAGGGTTAAATAAACGAATATGGGGTAAATTGTGAAACTTTAAAAACTGAGGGGTCATAAAGCAAACTATATGGGGGATTTTGGGCACAATAAATTTATGGGTTTTTATCGTTTTGTTTTTACTGCATTAAAATTCATAAAAAGAGTAATTAATGAATTGCTACATTCAGCAGTTATATAAGTGTGATTGTAAAATTTAATTTTGTTAATGTGAAAGAGTAATTTTTCCATGAAAACAAAGTTGTAATGAATTGAATGGAAGATATGTGGTGTTGACTAAATAATGCGACTGCCATCAACATCAAGGTCGAAATCATACCTTATTCTTCCATGTTAAGAAAAGTATGGTAAAATAAGGATTAGAAAATAAAAATAATGCCTGGTTTGAAACATACACCGTTGATGAAAGCATAGGGAATGGGATGTGGATCTTATCAACCGTTGATCATTACTCTAACTCCAACATTTTACCTGTTTCTGATTTATTTTTTTTTTCTTCTCTAATCAACAATATCATAATATTACCATTATATTAATTCTTAACAATAGAATTTCATTTATTAAATGAATTGTTCTCTTCAAATCATTAAAATAGCAAAATTCAATGAAATAACAAACTTTAGCAAAAACCAATATAGAGTCAACCTTTATTCAAAAGTAAAATGATAAATAAAATTTAACTCTTTTATTAACTGCCAATATTGACTATTAGAGGTTGAAACTATATCAAATTTATCTCTCTTTTTTGTTTTTTTTTTTTAAATACAGTGGCTTTAGAAATGTGATTCAAAGATAAGGACTAAGGAGCTGGCAGAACAGACTTGGAAAAAGAAAGCAGGTGTTACCAACCATTAACCTGTCTTCAAGTGGGGGAAATTGGAAGTGCATGATATTTTAGAATATTAACAGTCAAAAAAAAAAGATTGATTCAACCATTTGTTAGTATAATATGAATGGAAGTAGATAAATATTCAAAGTAATAATTAGTAGAAGGAAGATTCAAGTAGCTGTTTTATGTGTGTATTGACTGAAACGAGGACGAGGGATAGAAGAGTAAGGAAACCCCCACTTTCCCCCTTCCACTGACCATAAACTCATTTCAAAGTTGACCCCCAAAAATAAATTACAAAACACAATTTGTCCTTTTCAACACCATTCTAAACTAGTTGCATGTACTGGTTATTCTAGTCCAATATAATTAATTATCAGATAAGGAAAAAACTAAAACATATTATTGGTCACTCATGCCTTGTGGGTTTGGGACAATATACCCAAGGAAGGGAAGGAGAATGTGTAAGCGGATGGCTCATCCCTTTGAAATGGCATTGGTTTGGTGAGACTTTGAACTAAGATGGGGTATTATTTATTTAGAAGAAATGTGGGGTTGAGTTCATTTCCTTTTATCAAAGGTAGCTTTGTCCAAACTTTTCAAAAAGATAACATCTCTCATGATCCGCACTTGTCCTCGGCTTTTGTTTTTTCACTTTACTTGTTGGACTTCCCACCATATATATTACTTACTCCATCCTCCATTCTTTTCCTTTGTTTAATTTTGGTCTCTTTATTATCACTTTTCTAAAAGATATCTCATCTCATCTCCTTAATTCTTTTTTTCTTTCTTCACTTCCAATTTCGTTTGCAAGTTTGTTTGTTTTTCAATGAAGTGGGTTTGGGCTTCATTATTTCAATTCAAGTGGCAATATTTTTATTCAAATATGGAAATGTTATCAATAAAAGTATTATAGATACTTTCAGGGATGGATCTAAGGGGCGCTTGGAATTTTCAGATTTTAAAATTTTATATATAAATTATTATATATTTTAGATTTGGTGTCCACATTGTATAACATTCATCCTTTGGCTAAATTGTATTTCATATAATTCGCCTCTTTAAGTCATAAGGTTATATTTTATATTAACAAAGTATTTTTCGATTTTAATTATGTAACTTTAATAATAATAAAATATTAATATATGATGGACCTTGAAAGACAAAATTTAAAGGCCTAATATGGACTTTAAAGTCAAATTCTATACATATTAGGTTAGTGACTTTCATGTATTTTGATTTGTATGTCTGCTATGGAATTATCGTTCTCTAGTAAGGTGTTGGCACTGCCGCGAGAAAAAGAAAGGAGTTTGATGCCGAGACTAAGAGCACAAAGTAAAAAAATACAAATTATCTTTCTCTCGGCTCCTTATGCAAAAAACCTCTCGGTAAACATTTTTGCATAAATTATGTTCTTTTTCGTAATATATTGTTGTTTAATATATTATTATAGTTTTCAGGTTTTTCAATTAAATTATGGTCAACAAAAAGATCGAATCTTTTTTCAAGAAAATGGTGTCAGAAAGTAATAATGATCAATCGGTTCCTCAACCTTCTGTTATTAGTGGAGAAAAATCAAATATCGGATCTTTTCAAGCTCCTAAATGCGATATCAAGTCTTCTCAATCCCAAGATCCTGAACGAGATATCGAGTCTTCCCAAGCTCCTGAACAAGGTATTAGGTCTTCTCAAGTTCTTAAATGTCCTCGTAAGGTGTCAAGAGTTGAAACAAACAAGTTTGATGCTTCTTCTTTAAAGCAATATCTGGGACTTCAAAAGTCTATTTAGGAGTACCCTCTAGGTCGGGAGGAAGCCAGAAAAAGAGAACTTTCAAGGTGTTTTATCATTGATGAGTTCGATCTTACAAAAAAAAATGAAGGGTGCAATTTGGGATGCCTATTATTGAGATATAGGACTAAGGCCATATTTTTTTTAATTCAATTTTGGAATTATAATGATACTTATGAAATTTTTAGTATATTATTAGTTATTCTTTTTGCATATTGGAAAGAAATATTTAATTTTATATAGTGTGATTTTTTCCTTTTAATTTTTTACAATTAAATTGTTCGTACTTTTTAAAAATATTAAATTGATTTGTTTGATAAGAAAAAAAGTTTCCAAGAATAATTGACACTTTTGTTACGTTAAAAAAAAGGTCATTCGGATTTAGAAGTTTCGCCCCCTTGGAGTAAAACTTGGATTTATCCTTGGATACTTCCATATTAGGAATTTGGTTACATTTTGCTTCTTCTACTAAAAAAAAAAAACGAGTAAATTAGTCTCTACATATTAGATAAAAGAGTAAACCAATCATTCCATTAAAAATTCCATATATTTCTACTGTTAAATGAGTATGTGACTAATGGGGCAAATAAGCATTGACACGTGGTGTGCCATATGTACCCCATGTCATATCAACAAATTTAAAAAATAAATAAATAAATCTATTTTTTTAAAAATAATTATTTAAATATTTTGAATTTGTAGTTTGGAAAGGGTTATTTTAATTTTGGCTATTTTTAAATACTTTTATTATTTTTAATAAATTTAATTTTAATAATTTTTATATTGTTTAATAATTATTTAAAAACCATGTCTAAGATGATTTTGGACAAACAATTGCCTAGGTGCTTTTTCAAATAACTATTAAAATTTTTATTGAATTTTAGGATTTTTCATTTTTCAAATATTAGATGATACGACCAAATGCTACATTAGCATGATGTTCATGTGTAACTACTTGCTTCCTCTATTAGCCATGTCATCATTTAATGGTAGAAATGGATGTCATTTTTAATAAAAGGACCAACTTTTTTTTATCTAGGTATAGGGGTTAATTTATGCCTCTTTTTTAATTAAAAAAAGGAGTAAAATACAATCTAACTCCTAATATAAAGACACATTATATTTTTACCAATTTTATCAAAGAATTTGATGTAAACAAATAAAGGGCAAACTACACCAACTATCCTAAATTTTGTTTAAAATTACATTTTAGTCAACCAACTTTCAAAAGACACATAATAGTCACTAACTTATCAAATTGTTACACTTTAAAAAAATTAATAGAAGTTAATAGTCGAGTGACAAAATGTAACAATTTGATAATGTTAGTGACTATTATATAAATTTTAAAAGTTGAGTGATCAAATTATAATTTTAAACAAAGTTTAGGATAGTTGACGTAGTTTACCCATATAGAAATGATAAGAGTGAGAAGATAGTAATTAACTTATTAAAAAAAAGAAGAAAATAATAAATAATGGAAGGAATGTTTTAGTTTAAATTGGTATATTTATTGCGAGTGAAAGATAAGGGACAGTCTGCCTCCCTGGTAATAGTTCCAGGTTTCTTCAGCTCTATTGTTTAATAACAGCATGCAATGCAGTGCTATAGCTATATTTAATATTTCTACAATATTTTACTTTTGTCACCCAACTTTATTATTTAATGTATATATGTATATGTGTGCTGGAATATAATAATTAAATCCTCCCAACTACTCTTTCCATGAAAGCTACACCAGGCTTTTTCATGCTGCTCATAATTCAGGCTAACTATCCCTGGTTTTGCACGTGCCGATCGTTCAGCGCACAATTGAATGCCAGTAAAATCGTATCATCTATATATGCGACATTTGGCTTCAAACTAGCATTTTTCGAAGAATATGAATAGTGGAGGTTAAAATAACATAAAAGTCGGCAACACTACTAATCAAGCTAAGTTTATACGATCTCAAATACTCAGCTTGAGTTCCATTTAATCAATAGCTTTGTTAGAAAAAAAAAAAAAACCTCAACCAGCTAACTACTTACTGGACATATCAATGAATACTCAGATGTAATCCTTCTTCTCACTCTCCATGCTCTCAGCCTTGCTATTAGCTTTAGGCTATGTTCCTTCCTTACTTCACTTATACCCTTTATTGACCTAAACATTGAAAACGTTTTGAAACATAAGTTTTCATATCCCTAATTCACTTTGATCTTACAACAACTTCAAACCTCAAAACCCAATTCATCTACCTCAAGAGTCATATATTCAAACCTCACCCATCATTAGAAAAGACATCAACATGGTAGACTAACTTGTAAACTATTTAAACACCAATCAATTTTCAATTTCTCATTTCAATACTTTCATATCATGCCAACAAACTTGCATGAAATACAAAGGTTTTGGTATTTTAGTTTCCTAATCACAAATAGTAGCTCGATTTTCAGATTAATCCGACATTAGTTCCCCCTTGTATGTGCTTAGCGATTTATACCATTCGTTTTGTTTAAAATATACATTATATTATATTTAGAAAGAGGGATGTGTATATAGGTAAGTAGAGGAAGAAGATGGATTAACCCCAGCAAACATGGTGATGATAAGAGTACAATAATTGGTTCACGAGGGACCAAACCTGAGTCGCATCACATGTGCTTTTTGCCCACTGTCACTGTCCTGCCTTGCTCTTTTTTTGTTTGTTTGCTTTGCTTACCTAAATGAATGTTCTTTTAAGGGTCGATTTTCGTAGTTTGAAGGGTTTAGATTAGAATACAAAAGATGCTCACCCCAAAGGCTTAATATTTTAAGGAGGCAGCCCAAGTTTTGGTTCAATCACAATTTCTTAATGGTTCCATTCCACATGTTAGAAGTTCCACAATCTTATGATTTAAAACCTCTGAGTTATCTAAAATGGAAGAGAGAGAATAATTTAATTAAATCATTGAAAAGTAAAATTTTAATATTTAATATTGTAGATGGGTTTGATAGTTATATTAATATTTTGTTTGATATAACTTTTCTACAAATAAATGTTGAATAAGATAAATATTAGATGAATAACTACTAATTAATTAATATTGAAAATTTAAGTTGATTTTATTTTATGTTTTTAAAATATTTAAAATATTTTTTAATATTTATAATAGAGATATTCAAGTTATAATATTTTTATTTTTTCAAAATTATTTAAAATTAAAAATAAATATTTATCAAAATCAAAATTTACTTTTTATCAAACAACATAATGATATACTTAATTTTTACTAATATGAAAGTAAACTATGTTTAAACTCTACTGAGGAGTACAAGTTGGTTCCTAAGCATTTTCTTTTGTCACAAGTGGTATTTAATTTTTCTTTCGTTACCTATTATACATCGAAATATCATATTTGTTTAAAGAAAATTAAGCTAATAATAGACAACTACATCATATGAACTTTAAAAAGTAATTTTTATTCTTTTATTCTTTTTTTTTACATTATTTTCTATCTTTATTTTTCTTTTTCTATTTCTTCTTCTTTTATAATGTCTAACAATATGAACAATCTCAAAATTCACCCTCCCGAGGTCAAGAAGTTGGCAATTAATTCTTTTTTTTTTTTTAACTTCACAACTTGCTTGGTTGAACTGACGAGATCGAAAAAATAATTTCATTGATCAAAACTAATGTTTTCAGGACTAGATCGGTCAGTAAAATCAAGAATCGACTAGGGTTCAAGTCCATAAATAAGGCTAAACTGATTGACCTACAAACTATTGAAAAATTGGTTAAGAAAACAATTTTACAATTACAGTGGAAGATTTAATTTCTTTCAAAATTGAGTTGATTTGTGGTATTTATAGTAATAAACCTTAACCAAATAGAATCTATCCTGAGTAAATAAATTATCACTATTTTCTGGTAAAATAACAATAACTAAATAATATATGAAGTGTGCTTTTAGGTCAACCAATCTTATCTATTTATAGATAGAGGAACAATAATCTTGATTGAATTTTGGGCTTCTTATGTATTTTGTCCAATTATATATATTTTTGGACTTCGACCTATCACTTTATAATTTAATCTAACTCAATATTTATTTTTATTTTTCAAAATAAATATTATTTATACAATTATTTTAAATAATTAAATTAACTAAATTAAATTTTCAATTAAATAGTTTTCTCAATTCAATTCTAATTCGTTAAAGTCATAACAACTTTATAGTAAAAATATCTATGAGGAAATATATTTAATTTCCTTATTCAACGGATTCATAACAACTAATTAATTTAATTATATTTTCTAAATTCAATTATTTAATTATAATTAATTAAATAATCTTAAATTAATTCTCAAATCATTTTGTATTTAACGAGAAAATAAATTCATTTGTGAATACGACCATTTCTCTCATTTCATCATTTCCATCCATTTATGTTCATTTCTATCTATTTAGTTCTACATGCAATTCATCTTTGTTTTCAATGATCTAGCGGAGAGACCGATGAAACATATATAATTAGGGCACAAATTATTTATAATTAAGTTTCACATTTTCACTTATTAATTATAAGCTTATTTAGTCACGAAGTCATTTTATTAAAGTATTGTGACTGAGCTCTTCCTAATTATATACCATTATGAAAGCTACTTAATAAATGTTCGTCCAATGACATTGTCATAGGTGTGTTACCATCATAGAGTATCCTTAATCTCTTTGGGATAAATTTGTTCTCTCAATATGACCCTATTTTATTTTATAGTAACCATTACATCTTCTTTCATGAAAAGTCAATTACTATCAAATAGTAATCAAGTCATTTATCACAAAGACAAATGACCCATGGTCACTTTTACTTTTCATCTATCATGTAATGCTGATGAGAGAATATCATCTACCCTTTAGTTGGGCTATGAATTCCACTATCGTGGAATAATGCTACATACTGCAAAAAGTTGTGTACTCAGTGCACCAACTTTCGGTTCTTTATCTATTTGAACTCGGGTTCTTACTTACATCAAAGTGTACGAGTCACACATACATAGTCCACTGTCCACTCAAGGTTAAGATATTTCATACCATGAAAATCACAAGTGAATAAATCCATAAGCGGATCTAAAATTTATTCTACTTGGGTCTTGTCTGATGTATTGTCAATCCAGTCAGTCATATCTATTTTTTTATCTTTTGAGAGCCATCTGCTTCGATGCTTAAGACAAACCATCTCCTTAATTAGACTTGATAGACAACATATTAACTTTTCATGTAACACCCCCTACCCGTATCCATTGTTGGAATAAAGTATGAGGCATTACCGAGGAGTACGGAATACTCACAGACAATTTAAGCCATTTATCGCTCAAATACCGAAATTGACTATAAAAGTTTCTTTACACATATAGTGCACTTGAGGTGCACCATTCCATAATTATGAATGAACACATTTATCAAACATATGTCATGTTTTATATATATCATAGTCTCATATTTCCATGTATCAATTACCATCATTTCCTCGTATTTCGACAAATACGTGTAACAATTCATAAACATGCAATTCACTAACCCTTCCTGCCAATCACAATTTAAAGTGACAAATCACTTATTGAGCCCAATTTCAATGTTCACTACAATCTATCATATAAATTTGGATGTACATATCCACCAATAAATTCCATGTACAGGTATCATCATCTCATATTTCCACATACGTTACTTTACACATTATGAACTCAAATAACATATACAAGACATACCAATGTATTTCAAATACGTTTTCATAATATTTCATTTAGAATTAAGATTATTTCATATAATAACTCTTCTCATTAACTCATTTGGAATACCAATTCATATAGATAATAGACTCAATGATGTACAAATATATAATCACAAATGAACTCATTCGTCAACCAAGTTCTACGTTCATGTCTCATCAACTCGTATTTCCTTATATCACATAATATATATATCATGATTTCCATTCCCTTGATATTTTTCCATATTTATCCCGTTGAATTTCTTGGAATTTTCGATGGATTTTAGAGGTACACTTTAGTGTACAAATCCAGGTCCATCAATTCATGTTCATGTGGGCACATTTCCATTTCAAAGAGCACACTCCCACGAACCTCATCCTTACAATGGATTACCATCCGTGCTAAATCCTCAGAATATAAACTCATAGAGTATTGTCGAGATTACCAGTCCAGCTAAATCCTCAGAACGACAATTACTCTAATGAGCTTGGATCTGAATTACCAGTCCAGGCTAAATTCAGACCCTAATTCGGATTACCCGTCCGGGCTAAATCCATTTTCCACATATTCTTCGGGAGGGCTATATCAGAATCACCCGTCCGGCTAGATCCTTTTCACACATATTCTTGGGAGGGCTATATCGGGATAGGATCACCCGTCCGGCTAGACCCTTTTACCGTCAATTTCTTTTCGAGATCCATCGAATTTTCCTTTCATTCAACCGGATTTTTTCCCTTTTATCAAACATATCAATGTTTCATCAACTTTCATACAATGAACATTCAAATTATATTCATATCAATAATATACATTTCTAGCATTTAAGAATATAATTCAAGTTACATGAACTTACAATTCGATTTTTATACCATAACGATAATCTTAGTTTCATAATAAATATTTGAAATAAAACATTATATCATTTCTACCTCAACGTTTATCAATTATAATCGAGCATGTGATCAATTTATACACAAGTCATTCATTTATTATTTTCCTCCTCCTCCTCTCCATCCACATCCTTAGTATAAACAACACACTTGTAAGTAACATTATCTATAATTTTCACTATTTACTTATGTGAATATTCAAGCTGTCCATCCGTGTCATAGTCACTAAATTATTTTTATCTTGAGCTACAGAACTCCAAATTAAGATCCATAAATTTTATTTGAAACTAGACTCACATATCTTCTTACCATAATATTTCCAAAATCTTTGGTATGGCCAATTAATACAGTTTATTAGTTAAGTTCTCCCCTGTTACACAGTCCTACTGCTCTGACCTCTCTTCACTAAAAATCAATTATCTCATAGTACAATTTTCATATAGTGTTTCCGATTATTTCTAGTGAAAATAGGCTCACTAAGGAATACAGATATATAAATTATAATGCATAATTCTTTTTGTACAATTTTAGTGAATTTATCAAGTAAGAACAGGGCTCACGAAGTTATTCTAAACCAGTCTTACCAAAATTTAAATATCTCAAAATGTAGACTTCCTTTGCTTGCTCTGTTTCTTTTATATGAAAATAGACTCAACAAGATTTAATTCTATATCTCACTCAACTTCTAATTCAATTTATACCATTTTTGATGAGTTTTTAAAGTTAGACAACTGCTGCTGTCCAAAACTGTTTTAGTATAACATGTTGATTTCTATTTTGTCTCAAATTCCACATTTCATACAATTCAATCCTTGCTCAATTAACCCCTCAATTGAGCTAATTTTCTCATTTAATACTTTTCTCTATCATTTTAAACTACTTCATAACCTTTGAAGATCAGAATTTTAACACTAGGCCTTAATTTCAACTCTTTCACAATTAGGTCCTAAAACTAATTTCCATCAATTTTACTTGATAAAATCATCATATAACAAAATTAAAGCTTCAATTCAATATTTATTCATCATATTCTTCCAGCATTAATCCACATCAACTTTAAAAATTAGCCATAGAATAAAAAACTAATGACATAGTAAGTTGGATCTAATTGTAAAAGTCTAAAAACATAGAAATTTCAAGGAGAAAGCAAGAATTAAACTTACATGAAGCTTGAGTATGAAAACCAGCTTGAAACTCTCTCCCAGGGCTGTTTTTCAGCTGAAGAAAATGAAGAGAAATGAAGAGAATTCTAGATATTCCAATTTGGTCCCATTTTTATTTAACTAATTTTGGCAATTTTCCAATTTTGCCCTTATTTCACCCATTTCCTGATTTTTCTCGGCTATTGCCGCCCAAAATATCTCCTTTGGCTTATTTTAACTTTAGATCCTTCCTCATTTGACAATTAATCTATTTAATCCTTCTAGCAACTTTTACACCTTTTTCAATTTAGTCCTTTTTATTTAATTAACCACCCAAACGTCAAAATTTTCTAACGAAATTTTAATACTAACTTATTGACATTCCGTAAATATTCATAAAAATACTTATGACTCGGTTTATAACACCGAGATCTCGATACCTCTTTTTTCTCAATTTCTTTACCAAATAAATCTTTATAAAACATAATTTACTATTTTAAAAATATTTTAAAAGCTACATTTGACTTGTAAATATTAAATAATATGGTCTACGAGTTCATTTGTCAGATTTGGTGGTCTCGATTCACTATTTTTGACACCACTGAAATTTGGGCTATTACATTTCAACCAGTTTGTTCATTTCGATTAGACTAATGATATGTTTAGATTATCCACTAAAACAAATCTGTGAACCACAACCCTAATAGTTTTCTTTTTTGATCTCTGACACTGACCATCAAATCGATTTGGATCTAAAATATATTCTTCTACTCGTTAATGGGTATTAATCCACTATACTGATTGGGAAATCGTCTGCTTAGGGCTCTCTAACCAAACTTTTTTTAAAAAATTAATAACCCACTGACTTAAATAAAAACTTTAAAATAGTTTAGTGAAATAAATGAAAATTTTGAATAGTCAAATAATTATATTATAACTTTTAAAATTAAGTTATTAAAACTTAGAATAATTTCATAACATTAGATGTAATTTAAGAAAAATGTATTCATAACTAATATTTAAAATTTTGGTGGAGATAATAAATTTAATAAGTCATAAATTATGAGAAAATCAAATGTGAACATAGATACTTTAGAGCTGATAAATCCAAAAACAATAAATAAAGAAGAAAAAGAGTTTAAAGTAGGTTTAGGTAAAAGGACAAATTGGTTGACCCAGTCAATCAGCTATGCTTTTTCTACACCTTATAAAAGAAGTAGGTTAGATAGGGACTTTGATGGCGAAAGGAGAAGAAATAAATAAACAAATATTACGTTCATGACTTAAACACCACCCAATCAGATGAGGCTTAAAGCTCAGGATCCAAGACTTTAATACCAAGTCAATCATTTATTATTGCTATAATTATCAGTGTGTTCAGTTCCACCAAAATCGTTGCGTTTACAATTTACAGCAGTGTGTGGTGCTTAAATCCCGCGTATTTTCCCCTTTACTTTACTACTTTTTCTTTTCCATCACCCTGAAAAATGTTGCACACGTTCATTTATTATTTCCATTTTTTATTTATCAAAATAAATAAATTTGAATTATATTTTAAGATTTGTTTTAAAGCTAAATTCTACAATTCATCATCCAAATTCCATAAGCTTTCATTTTAGGCATTAAAAAAAGTTTGCCACAATCATTATATACTTTTATAATGTTAGTAACTCTTCAATTTTCTTTTGGTACAATAGTGATTTGAATTCATGTTATTTTCTAGAAGATTAATATTCGATCAATGGGTCTTAACTTAATATTTATAACGTACACTCAATTTAGTTATTTAATTTTTGTAAGTTTTATATTGACCACTTATTTTACCTTTTTAATTTCTTTTATTTTTCTTTTTAAAATTAATTTCATTAATTCCTAGTAAAAGAAAGAAACCTAGGATTTTATAGAGAACTACCTACGTTTTTATAGGAAAAGCCAATTTATCTCTTCTTTTTTAAATTCCTTTTCCCTTTTTTTTTTGTTAGAATTAAATTTAGTTTTCTTTTTTCAATAAGAGGAAAAACTTGAAGTCTTATATGGAAAAACTTGGATTTTGTAAGGAAAAGCATTTTATCTTTTAGAATTAATTTTAATTTTTCTATAGTCATCCATCTAGATTGTAAATAGTGAAGACGTTTTCTCTCTCGTCTAGCAACTATGAGTTCCCTACTTCTCCTCTACCCACGAAGGTTCAGTGAGCAACCAAAAAGGTGAAGAATAAGGATGGAGTCTCGAAGGCTGTATTTGAGCAAATGGTAGAAGATGTTGAGCCACCCAATATTTTGTAATTTGAACTAATTCAATATTTCTTTTTTCTATTTTTTATAAATAAACTTTAATATATTTTCAATTAAATAATTTTCTAGACCCAAATCTAATTCTGTTAAAATTATGAAGACTTTACCGTAAACGAATCTATGAAAAAATATATTTAATATTTCCACATTCAACAGTTCACTATGACCAAACGATTTATACCCTATAATCGAGCTATAATCTTACACATTATACCCCATGTTTAATATCCTGACAAACTCTTTATGTTGCCATAGCCAAGTTATAGTCTTACGTCTCATACCCCATTGTTAATGTCCTAGCGGACTCTCTATGTTGCCATAGCCGAGCTATGGTTTAATGTCCCGATGGATTCGAGTTATGGTCTTACTCATTATAACCCATTACAGCCAATCCATTCCGCCTCACTTCTAACCTTGACACCGTAGTGTCCCCTCCACAAGGTTCGGAGCTTCGCAAATTCCGATTTGCACCCAATAATTTTGGATTGCGGTAAACGGAAACTCCATTTCCCAAACCATCCACCCAATCCTCCACATCACCAAATCCTAACTTCATCTAACCCGTCAATCATCTAACCAGTGGTGCATGCAAAAACCATATAAGGGACAACCATACAAAGTATATTAATGTAAAGAATAAATTTATTTTATTAATCAATCTGTCGAAAAAATTACAAGTTTAAAAACGAATATATTGCACCCAAGGCACCAGATCTAGTAGTACTGTCATGTCAATTGATATTAATTTAATATAATTTGACCGTAGTTGCTCCGACAACGAATGTGACATTTTGTATCTTAGATCCGGTAGTCGGGTCGAGTATAGGTTGTTACACGACTATCCATTAATATATCTTCAAATTAAATACATAAAAATTTCTATTCATGATTTTATTGACTTGGTTTACAAAATTCGATTTCGAAATCGCATTTTTTACATCGGCTAAAACTTAAGTTATCTTTCGAGGATTTGTATAAGTTCATCTTATGTGATATCAACGTTTTAATGAGCTTGTTTATAGACGGAGGTTGGCTTGGTGCGAGTTTTGATCATCAACCACTCTACTCCATAGGTAGAGTGACAAGTTGTCAGTTAGCATCATTGTTGTAATCGATGTGAAGTGATAGGCAAAGGAACGTAAAATTTGAAGAAGTGATGGGTTGACGAATGTTGACAAGCGTTTTTCTCTCTATATATCTTTCGAGGATTTGTATAAGTTCATCTTATGTGATATCAACGTTTTAATGAGCTTGAAACTAGGCCTTTGACAAAGTCCAACCTAGTCAAATTTCATCTTTACGTTAATGGTCTAATTAAAATTTTAAATCAAATCGATATCTCTATTATATTAATTTAAAATATTTTTTTATTAATATATATTTAATTCTTTTACTCAAAATTTAACATATACAAATAAAATAGATGATGAAATTATAAAATCGTGTAAGATTACTTTAATTTAATAGTCACGAACATGTATGCATAATTTTAAGTAAACAAATACAAATACATTTTTAATACATGATTTGCTTATATGTTATATTTTTCTCTCTCCTCTAAACTTTAACAACTCGGTTGCTCAAAGGAGTTTGAAGTGTAAATAGCCCAATCCAAGTTTAATTTGAGTAAGAGAAATATTCACCAAATGTTGAGGTGGCCGCACAAATCAGAAGTTAGATTCTTAAGCTTTCAATAGCTTGAGCACAATAATAATATTTTAACTTAAAAAGACGTCTCAAGTAAGCAAGAAGTAGGCAAATTTGATCCAACAGATTGCGCTGTATTAGTGATGATACATGTACAAATGAAGTACAGCCAAGAAGGTGAGGAAAAAAAGAGAAAGGAAAATGGGGAAAACCCAAAATCCTAATGTAGTTTCCAGGGCAGGCACTTGAGCTTAGAGCAAGGTTGGGTCCAAGTTGTGGAGCATTCACCTCCACTTCCATCGCAACACTTGCAAACAACTCCAAGAGTCGCAAAAATCTTCGAGTATCCTATATAAACAACAACCCCTGAGTAAGTCAACTGAAACTGAAACAATAAGGTAAAGCTCAAGAGAAACAAACAAGCAGGCAGGCTCTTACTTTGTTGATCAGGCAGGATAGAAAATGGCCTGGCTGCCGACACCATGGGAACCTGGGATGAAGAAACTGAGATTACAAGCAAAAAAAGGAGCACAAAACCCTGAAATTTATCCATATTTCTGCAAGTGAGGGTAAGCAATACACGAAGTTGTGAAATATAAGCACAAAAAGAAAACCCCAGTAATGGGATTACTTTAAGGGGAGGAGTCACATCAGGTAATTGTTTTAATTTAATCTAGAAAGGAGGCTGTATTTTTCTGTTTGAACTCAATGACAAAGATTTAATGATGGATAGAGAGGGTATCTAGAGAAACAAAACGAAAGAAGACATTTGCCAACACGTTTCCAACTTGTTTACGTTTCTACAAGAAAGTGTGAAAACTTGGGGGAAATTTCTCGGTGGGCGATGTGGGATCCACTACCTTTACCCCCAAACCCTGCCCTACTTGTACTACTAGACAAGAGAAGAAACAGCATACATGGTATCTTGAACTGCATTTTATTTAGATGGCGATTTTAATTACATGGGATGTTTTGCTTTAGATGGTGATTTTAAATACATGGAATCTTGAATTGCATTTTATTTTTTAATACTCAAAATACATAAAAATTTTAATAGAAAATTTGAGTTTACCTTTTAATTTAATTTAAAAGATTAATTTACTTATTTTTAAGTAAAAGAATAAAATATAATCTAAATTATATAATGCTTTTATCAAATTTTAATTGATGAATTTCGAAGCTGAGGGTAGCCCACGTTTACACAAGTTGAAATGGTATTGATGAGTGAGAGGTACTTCAAAGGCCACTTTGGAAGAGAGTTGTTTCTTATGGCTAGACTTTGAGCTTTTGGTCTGAACTTGGGATGAAGAAATGATTTCAACAACTAAACATGTTGGAAAATTTCTTTTATCACAAAAGCTTTTGATTTGGTTTGATGGAAGAATCGCTTCCGGTTTCAACCACTTAATAACTATTATATCATTATTTATTGATTTTAGACTTAACTGAGAGTTGATTGACAATTTAACGTTACGTTTTTCATTAAAATGTCAGCACAAAAACAATGAAAAACATTTAATTTTTGGAGTCAAAACTACAATTAAAAAGTATTTTTTCATCCGAACGTAAAAGATGGGATTTAAATGCTTTTAATTTTTGTGTTTTGAAGTAAAAATGATCAAAATATCATTATTTATATTAATTATTTAAAAGATATATAGAAAATTAGATTAATTTATGTTTTATGTATTATTGTATTAAATTATTTAAATATACTTTATTATGCTGAAAAGAATCCCTCTTGAGAACCAAGAGTGCTTTCCACAAGAGTCCTAGAGAGGGTGGTAACTACTGCAGTCTAGGATGGCGGAGGGTGGTGGCGATGAGAGGGACAGCGGTGAGGAGGTCTCATTGTTAGCGGAATAACTCGTCCAATTATCTATCAAAAGATCTATGGTGGTGCCAGACACAAAGCCGACTCTAATCTGTTCAGTATGGACAAGGAAGTCTTTTAATCCGGATAGCCTAAGAACACAATTGAGGAGTATATGAAAACCAAGAGAAAGTTTGAGATCCAGCCGACAGGACAGAATCTTTTCTTAATCATCTTTGATTCGGATGACGACTTGGAGTTGATCATGGAAGGGCGACCTTGGCTGTTCCGTAAGTATCTAATTTTGTTTGAACGTTTATAAAATCCAATTGATAGGGATAGCATTAAACTTACTTCTTCTCCATTTTGGATTAAAATTGGTTCAATTTTACCTGAATTCGACAAAAAGGATCTTATGCATGTTATTGGATGTACTTTTGGCGGAGTCATTAGATCTGAAATTAATGGGGACAATTGCAAAATTAGGGTTAATCTTGATGTTCAAAATCCACTTAGAAGAGTGGTGTTTGTGTCAACTGATAATGGAGTCAAGACATGGTTTGCTTTTAAATATGAGAAACTGCCAATGTTTTGCTTTGGATGTGGCAGATTGGATCATAGCTTGAATGATTGCCAGCAGATAAAACCTGAAGAAAAAGATAAAGTCAAAGAAGATCCTCCTTTTTCTATTGCATTAAAAGCAGAATCAAAAGCAATGGGAAAAGAATCTTTAAAATTTAATGCTTTTGTGAAGAAGGTGGGGGCACAGCACAATTACACAGGAAATTTAAGTAGTAATCTTGTAGGAGAAAAGAAGTTTGGATCTGCTGTGTTGGAAGAAATAAGAAAAACAGGTAGGTTATTGGAAAATTGGAAGGAAGGACTTATGAATCAGGAGGAGAACCTTAATTTGCAGGGAATGGGCAAACAGTTGGGAGTCTTTGACGATGCAAAGAAAATAGAAGCACCTATCAAGAAGCAATGTTGGAAAAGGGTGGAAGCAGTGAGTTGTGTTGAGAATAAGAAGAATGTGAATGTGACGGGTAAAAGGAAATTTTCAGTAGAAATTGATGATGTGGTTTATCTAGGGTCGACGGACTTTATGGTAGTTAAAAGACAGAAAAATGAAGATCCGATTGAAAAGTGGGTGGATTGTATGGAGGTTTCATGTGTTAGTGGTGAACAGGATAATGTTACAAATTTATTTGGATCGACGGCTGCCAATGGGCAAGCCGACCGGTTGCAATGAAAACCATTTGTTGGAATGTTCGTGGGTTGGGGAGCTCATGAGCGGTTAGGAGGCTGCATTACATAATTAAGCAGCAACATCCCCAAATGGTCTTCCTAATGGAGACTAAATTAGATCAAAAGCGCATGAAGGGGGTTCGAAGGAGGTGTGGTTTTACAAATGGAATTGATATTGAGGCAGACGGGTCTAGAGGTGGATTATGTCTAGCATGGAAGGGAGACATTGATGTCATAATAAAAAGCTATTCAAAATGGCATATTGATGCTATGGTTGGGGGAGAGAATGGGTAAGATGATTGGAGATTCACAGGTTTCTACGAGTCTCCATATTTGAAGGATAAGAATATTGCTTGGGATGTGCTTCGAAGACTGAGTTATGAGAATCTTCATCCTTGGCTGGTGGCAGGAGATTTTAACGAGATTTTATTCGGTTTTAAGAATAAGGGTGGAGGACCGAGAGATCATGTAACACCCCTTACCCGAGACCATTGCCGGAGTCGAGCACGAGGCATTACTAGGCTTAACTTACTAGTTCGGGACATAATAATCAAAACTGTCCATCTGCGTCATGTTCACTAAATCAGTTATAACTTGAGTTACAAAACTCGAAATCTAGATCTGTAAATTTTTCTTGAAACTAGACTCATATATCTTCTTACTGTAATTTTTCTAGAATTTTTGGTGTGGCCAATTAGTATGGTTTATTAGTTGAAGTCTCCCCTATTACACAGTTTGATAGTTCTGACCTCTCTTCACTAAAAATCAATTATCTCATAATATACAACTCTTTTTCCTACACCGTTTTTTTTTATATAAAAATAGACTCAATAAGATTTAATTATATATCTAATGCACAACCTAATTCCATTTATACTATTTTTGGTGATTTTTCAAAATTACATCACTGCTGCTGTCCAACTATTCCCCTGCATATAATATCACCAACTCAACATGATCAAGCCATATTTATGCATATAAGTATAGCCATTTTCGCATGGCTTCCATACATTATAAGTTTGTTTTTATACAAAACTCCAAGAAGTAAATTAGCTTATACATGCTATGGAGCTTGGGTTCAAAAAAACAAAAAGGTACCAAAAGAGATGATAATGTGAATGACTTCGACGACGATCCTCGGGCTTGAGCTTCAACTTCAAAATCTAACGAACAATACATAAAATGCACCAAGTAAGCTATTATAGCTTAGTAAATTAAGCACTTTAAATTCATTGAATAATATAGACAAAATTTCATTCAAAATTTCGAAACCTAAACTCTTGGTAGCATCCATACAAATCATCCCAAACCATAATAAAATTGAATTTATAATCACATCATATACTTCTAACAATTTCCATATACCAACACCACATGATAAATAACTAATATTTATATCATATACTTACCAAATTTTCTATTTGCATTTCAAGCTACTAAAATCTCAAATTAATAGGTATATTACATACCTTTAATTTACTTATCCTTTCAAACTAAATCGTTCATACATAACCTGTAAAAATGCATTTCTTACATTTCCATATGCATAATAACATTAGTCATATAAATCACTTAACGAATCTTATACTTACACAATTTGTCGATAAAATTTAGTAACGTATCGCTCACATAGAGCCGTTACTTAACATTTTCCGTAACGAATCTTATACTTACACAATTTGTCGATAAAATTTAGTAACGTATCGCTCACATAGAGCCGTTACTTAACATTTTCCGTAACATATCGCTCACATAGAGCCGTTACTCAATATTCGCGTAACGTATCACTCACATAGAGCTGTTACACAATATTTCTCGTAACGTATCGCTCACATAGAGCCGTTACTAATTTATACGCACACATAGTGCTAATTATAAAATTTTCTCCTCTTATACTTCATATATAAATATCCACACATTATAATTAGGACCGAACCTAAGTATGTATATTTCAAACCAAATTCTTTTTCCTATAATCTACCATTATATTCGGTCACACTCAATTAAACCCATAATTGCATATTCAATCACCTCCATCATCGGTTTCATATTAGTCAAACATACATTCAGCCCATGCACTTATTAAATCTTAACTCTGTCACATTGGTAAAATTCACCTATCTTTATACACATCTCAACCATCTAATGTATGACCATATATATATACATGATCATGGTGCTGGCAAAATTCGACAACCACATTTATAATTACCATAACATCATAGGCACCATCAAGAGTATACAAACATTCATACATATCCAAATACCCTATCTCCTTATACAAATAAATACATATCTATCCCTTACCATAACTTTACATATTTGACTAATTCATTTACTTAATGGTTATACATATGTATGTGTATTTACCAACCCACATTCGATTAATACATATTGTAGTTCTTATGCCTTATTCGCAAATCAAAAATTAAAATTATAAATGTCACTCAAACGAATACACAATAATGTAGAAATAATTCAAATTAGTCCAATTGCTTAAAACTTACCTCGATAGTTGTCAAATTAAGCTTCCCAGCTACTCGTTTAATTTTGTTTTTCCCCGATCCAAAACCTTTTCCTTTTGTACTTGATCTAAACAATTCCATTTGAACACATTCAAATTCATATTCATTCAATTTAATCCAAAAACTCATAATTACAACATTTACCATTTTACCCCAGTATTTAAAGATTTTTACAGTTTAGTCCTCCAAGCATAAAACACAATTTACATTATTTTTGAGCTCATTTCACAAGGGCCAAATATCCCTCTAGCTTATTTAAGTTCATACAAACTGCTTATTAAGCATTTTAACTCTTCAACTATTTAATCTTTGCAACTAAATTCCTATTACTCAATTTAATTAAAATTTCTCCTTCAAAGCATGTTGATTTATAACCTATCCTTAATATTTTACCATTTAACATTTCAACCTAGGAACACCCAGCAATGGCCGAACACTCATCATGCTTCCATTTCAACAATTTCAACTTGGCTTCAATAGAACTCAAGGAAATAGATTCAAAAATGCAAAAATTTTCAAAAATCAAGTTAAAATGCTAACCTTATTGAACCATGCAAGAACCGAATATTTGAGAGCTCAACTCTCCTCTCTGTTCTTCAAATTTGGTGATGGAAGCAAGGAAGATGATGATACTCTCTTTCCTTTCTTATTTCTTTATTTTATTAAAGAAATATCACCTTATTAAATTATTATTACATATTATTATTATTATAACATATACAATAGTCATTTCTTAGCATGCTAGCCGTCCACTACCTTGTTTTTAGGGAAAATTGACATGCAAATCCATTCTTGTAAGGAACATTTCAATTCAACCCTTCTAGCTTAATAAAGGCTATTTTTACTACTTTAACAATTTCGTCCATCCTCCTAATTTAAGCACACCAAAGCAATTAAATTCACAATTTTCAACCCATACCCTTTCACAATTATTGCACACGAAAATAAAATAATATTAGGAATTTTTTCCACTTGGATTCGTGGTCCCAAAACCACCGTTCCGATTAGGGCCAGTAATTGGGCTGTTACAAATCACGGTAGAGTGGATGCTTTTCGAGATATTTTAGAGGAATGTCAATTAATGGATATCGGATATTCTGGGACTTGGTTCACGTGGGAACGAGGAAATCTTCCTGAGACGAATATTCGGGAGAGGCTAGATAGAGGAGTCGCAAACGAAAAATAGATTACTTTATTTCCAATGGGCAGAGTGCAACATCTTTCATTTTCTATGTTAGATCATTGTCCTTTACTTATTAGTACAGATTACCTGAAAAGTTATTCCGCTCAACAAAAATTCCATTTTAAATCTTGGTGGACGTTGGAGGATTCTACTGAGAAGGTCATTAAGGAAGCATGGGAAGAAAATTCGGAGTCATTATTGCAGAAATTGGAAAATTTGCAGCGCAGATTGAAAACGTGGGCACGTTCAATCAAAAATAAGAGAGAAGATCGGGAAAGGAGGTTAGCAAAAGAACTTGATCCTTTGTTAAATGAAGAACGAGATGATGAGATCTTAGCAAAGATAATTGATACCAAAATCCATTTAAACATGGAAATTGACAAAGATGAAATGTACTGGGAGCAACAAGCAAGAGCAAATTGGCTTAAGCTTGGTGATAAAAATTTAGCTTTCTTCCACAAATGTGCAACAGCTCGTCGCCGAACAAATTTGATTTCTAGGTTAATTTCAGAAGATGGGAATGAGATCACTACAGGAGATGATAATGAGACAGCAATAACTTTTTTTAAAGAATTATTTACATCAAATATTTATTTACATCAAAGGGAGTTGCGAATGCAGATAGAGTGATGGATGGTATTGAAGTGAGCATCACAGATGAAATGAATACAAATCGACTATCGCTATTTAGAGCAGAGGAAGTATGGACAACATTGAAAGAAATGGGCCCAACAAAGGCTCCAGGTCTAGACGGATTCCCAATATTGTTTTTCCAGAGGTATTGAAATATAGTAGGAAAGGATGTCATGGAGTACTGCTTAGGAGTTTTAAATGGAGATAAGGGGGTTGAAGCAGTAAATAAAACAGACATAGTGCTCATTCCTAAAATTCCACATCCTTCAACTTTGGTTAACTTTTGGCCTATTAGTCTTTGTTTAGTAATTTACAAAATTATTGCAAAAACAATAGCAAATAGATTGCAAGGGGTAATTGGAAGTTGCATTGATAGAGTACAAAGTGCGTTTGTTTCGGGTAGATTGATCTCAGACAATGTGCTGCTAGCATATGAAATCTTGCATACGTTTAAGAAGAAACGAACGGGGCATAAGGGCAGAGCCGTCCCTGAATTTTCTTTGGCCCGGGGCAAACTGAAAAAAATGGGCCCCTAACGCACTTCGCACTGAATTTTTTTTAAAAAAATGGGCCCTAACGCACTTCTTTTTTTCAAAAATGGGCCCCGAACTGAATTTTTTAATGAAATTTAAAAATTTCATTGGGTCTAAGGGCCCCACCGCCTCGCCTCTGGCATAAGGGTTATATGGCGATCAAGCTTGATATGAGTAAGGCCTATGATAGGGTGGAGTGGGATTTTGTCAAAAAATTGATGATAAAAATGGGATTTGCAGAGAAATGGGTGGACCTCATTATGAAATGCATCACAACAGTTTCTTATTCAGTTATCACCAATGGAGAAAGGGGTGGCAATTTTCACTCCACAAGAGGTCTTAGACAGGGTGATCTTTTAAGCCCATTCTTATTTCTCATTTGCAGCGAAGGTCTCTCATCTTTGTTGAGATCGACACGAAGCAAGGTGTGTTAAGAGGAGTAAAAGCGGCGAGGAGGGCCCGTAGATTTCCTATTTTCTTTTTGCAGATGATCAGATAATGTTCGGTGAAGCTTCAGAAAAGGGCGCTAGGATTTTGAAGGACATTTTGAAGGAATATTAGAGCTGTTCTGGTCAATGCGTTAATTTCAACAAATCTACAATTTTTTACAGTTCTAACACAAGAAATGAGAAACGAGAAGAAGCGTCCAGAGTACTTGGCGTAAGGAGGTCTACGTGTCCAAAAAAATACTTAAGACTCCCAAACGTAGTAGGTCGAAGAAAGAGAAAGGCTTTCCAGAGTATAATTGACAGAATCATGCAGAGAATTGATGGTTGGAGTACCAGAATGCTTTCTCAAGGGGGTAAGGAAGTTTTTATAAAACCTGTGTTGCAGGCAATTCCCACATATGCTATGTCTTGTTTTTTTTTTTTTGCCAAAAGTTCTATGTGAGGTGATTGAGAACAAAATTGAAAAGTATTGATGGCAAAAAGGAAGAGGAAAACGTAGAATTCACTGGTGCCAATGGAGATATATGTGTCGACTGAAGGAAGAAGGTGGATTGGGGTTTCAAAACATGGCTCAATTTAGCAAAACAAGGGTGGCAGTTGCTAATTTATCCGGATTCGTTAGTGGCGCAAGTTTTTAAAGCATATTATTTCCCAATAGGTGACTTTCTAAATTCAAGTTTAGGTCATTTAGGTTCTTATGTTTGGCGTAGTATATGGACGACTAAGGCTATAGTGGAAAACGGTCTATTTTGGAGTGTGGAGTGCAGCACGATATTTCGATTCGAATGATGTATGGATTCCAAATTGTAGTAATGTTAATTTAGTTTCGATGATCATAATTTGCATCTTTGTGACAGTTGTGGAATTTATTAATAGTCATGATGAGTATGGGATAGGGATTTAATTTTCAATACCTTCTAAGCGAAGCTATTTGAACGGATCCTTCAATTTCACCGCATCGAACCGCACGAGGACTTTTGAGTATGGAGTGGCGAACCGTCTGGTGAGTTCTCCGTTCAAGCATTTATAAACTATTACAAAAATTGATCCTACGACTTATGCTTTACAGAACCTCTACAAAGATTTTATACAAAAATCGCGAATAGAACTACCCTCGAAAGTTAAACTACTAATTTGGAGAATCTCCGGAATTTTCTACCTACTAGAGTTAACTTGGCAATTAGGGGTATAGCAAGGAATACTTCTTGCCCTCGGTGTGGTGAAAGAGAAGAAGACATGAATCATATTTTACGTGAATGTCCGTTATTTAAATAGTATGGAGAGATCTATCGATCCAAGCTATGCGATGTTCTCAAATGAAGAATTTTAGAATGGCTTACCAAGTCGTTGGTCTTTCTCCTTCGAAAAATGCGAATCTTCGTGGAGCAGCGTGGGTCATCTGGGAAGATAGGAATTCTCGTCTCCATAAAAATAAGGTAGATCTAGCAGGAAATGGTATCAGTTCATTTGCTTGTCATCTTACGACTCGAGATAACTCTCGAAAAAATAGAAAACACTATTATCGAAGGGGTATCTTAAAGAACTGGATGGACTCAAAATAGTAAATCAAAAGCCCATATATTCAAGTAAAGTGGCAACACCCACCGGTCAAATATTGAAGATAAATTTTGACGAAATAAAGAGCGTTTGATGAAAGACGAAGGCAATCGGCATCTGGAGTCGTTGTTAGGGACAAAAATAGTCGCGTTCTCCTCACAAAATCGAACTTCACGGTTGAGTGGAGTGAGCGCTTTCTTCATTGAAGCACTTGCTTGTCATCTTGCGACTCGCCATATAGATAGCTCTCTTAAAAAAAACGAGAAAACACTATTATCGAAGGAGATTCTTTATCTATTATTAAGAAATGCAACAACTCTTTTGAATAAATGGAAAAATAATACCAAAATATTCCTAGGCCGATTGGATCTATGCACTTACCTTACAAATTTCCAAATCCCAAAAGTTTCCCTTGCCTTGAATATCTGTCAAATCCATACAACTTCAGCTTGATGATCGAGGTAGGTGTTTTATATACAAGATATTAGTAGATTGCAAGTACAATGTAGGAAAGTTAGATTTAAGCATACTCGAGAATGGCTAATAACCTTGCACACATAATAGCAATCAAGTTTTAATAGAATCTTTGAAACGGAGAGGAAATTTACTCGATCGAAGCGGTCCCCTAAGTTTCCTATGCTCTGCAACGAGTTCAAAGTTCAAGAAATGAGAGCATGAGAGAACCAAATTTAAACAGGAAGAAAAGGAAGATGGAGGCCCTTTTTTTCAAATTGGACTATGAATAATCGTTTAAGCTTATCACTTCCCACTAGAAATCGATTTCGCCATTAATGAAGGAAATGACAAATTGACTCGCGGCAGATAATCTGATTTTGCAAATGAAGGAAAGGTTGAGAGATTGGGCAAAAGATTAAGAGATCGGGCGATTATTTTAATTATGGTTCTAGAGAATTCTTGGTGACGTGGTGTTTTTGTTTTGTTTTGATTTTATTAGGGCCTAAAGTGTCGGTCCGGTTTACATTTGTTTTGGGTCGGCCTTTCTTTTGTTAGTCTCTTTTTTCGTGAAACTTATTTTTTAATTACAAAGCCCAATCTGTTTTGAATAAAATAATAATTTATTATTTATATTTAAAATAATTTATTTATCACTAATTTTGTAAATAATTTATATTAATTATTTAAAAGATATTTAAATTTTATATTTTATGTATCATTATATTAAATTATTCAAATATCATAGAACTTGATTAGTTTTTTTTTCTACTTTCTACTATTTTATCTAAAAAACATTTAAATATAATTTTGACAATAAAAAAATACTTACGTAATTTGCTAAAAAAATTAAACAAAAAATTTTAACCCCAACAACAATAAAAAAACTAACTTAAGAGTGTGATGAGGGTAAGCATGATTGGTTGTTTATTTATAATTATTATTTTATTCTAATATTAAATGCATTACTACAAAAATGTTAGGGTTTTTTACAAAAATAATACCAAAAAAAATTAAAATATCTAAAATGGCATGCGATTTGGATTATGTACCAAAATGGTACATTTGACTTGGTGGAGGGGCTGTGAGAGGCGCACAGTAGAGGGGTGTCGAGGCGACACCAGTGGAGGGTGTTAGAGGCGGCACGACAAAAAAAGTGCTAAAAAAATTAAAGATTGAGGGACCTACTATGTAATTTTTCCAGTTCTGAGAAAAGGAAGGGAAAGGGTGACGTGTGCGACTTCAAAATTTAAATTTGAGTAATTGCCTTCTAAGCCCTCCCTATTTATTTATTTTTATTCCCCTTCAACTCACTATATTATGTTTAAACAAGCCATTAATCTATTTTTGTAATTAAATAAGCCCTTTACTTATAGCTTTTGCTCATAAAAGCCTATTTTAATATCAAATTAAAGCTATTTTAAAAAAAATAAACTAATTTAAATATTATGTTGATGTAAATTTGATGAAAATAATTTATTAAATAAAATATATATTTAATTTAATATTGATATTGAAATTAGTTTTGTCATCTTTAATAAGATAGTTTTTATTTATTTATAACTATATATTGAGCATTCAATTAATTGTATTGTTCATATGGGTAAGATTATTCACTCAAATCTTTGAAATTTGTAAGGTTTGAACAAAATATTAAATTCGGAAAATGAGCATAGATAAAATAAATTAGGCACATTTAAAATATGAGTTGAGTTTGGATTCCAATAATCAAAACTCAAGCGCAATCTAGTCTAACTCGCTTTCAAGTTTATAATATATTATGTTTTATTATTTTATTTTATATTTTATAAAAATTTAATATACTATTCTATAATATAAATATTAAAAATATTTATCAAAGTTGATAAACAAGATTAAGATGTGTTATATGTCTAATTTATTTTTATAATTTTAAATATATTTCAATAGACATATGTGATCATCGTCTTAACATTATTTTCATTATTTTTCACTAATAGTCTAATTTAATAAATTGCTAGAATTGGATATATTATTAGTAGAAAATTTTTATTCGTTTAAATATGGACACAAGTCCTTTTTTTAAATTTTTTATTATTTATAGGAATTGCACATTTATTATAGAGTTTTAAATACTAGTAATAATCTATGGAATAATTTTTTCATTAAACATATTATATATACTAGATTTTGCTTTTCAAAATTTATTTAATAATAAATATAGGTAAAGTAGTAATGAATTTATATTTTATACTAACAAACATGTCTTTGATCATTGAATTTTAATTGTTTTTTTAACATTAATATTAAAAGCCTATTTTAATATTAAATTAAAGCTATTTTAAAAAAATAAACTAATTTATATTTTATGTTGATGTAAATTTGATTAAAATAATTTATTAAATAAAAATATATATTTAATTTAATATTAAAATAGGCTTTTATGAGTAAAAACTATAAGTAAAGGGCTTATTTAATTACAAAAATAGATTAATGGCTTGTTTAAACACAATATAGTGAGTTGAAGGGGAATAAAAAGAAAATAATAAATAGGGAGGGCTTAGAAGGTAATTACTCAAATTTAAATTTTGAAGCAGCACGCGTCACCCTTTCCCTTCCTTTTCTCAGAATTGGAAAAATTACATAATAAGTCTGTAACAGACCGAATTTGACCCTAATCGGAATGGTGGTTCCAGGATCACGAATCCGAGTCTGAGAAATATTTAAATATTATATTTTGTATTTAATATATGTGAATTAATGTGTGTGAAAGTTTCGTAGAAAAATTTAATCGTTTGTGTGTTTAATTAAATAAAAGGACTTAATCGCGTAAAGTGTAAAAGTTACAAACTATAGTGTAAAGTGCTAGAATGATGATGGCTTTATAATATGAGGTATTAAAAGGCAAACAGCCCATTTTAAGTTAGTGGGTGGTTTATGACAAGATTAACCTTATATTATATTTTGTTTTATTATTAATAAAAGTTAAAATGGTAAATCATTAAAATATTATTATATGTTAAAATGCATGAAATTAAAAGCCATTTTAGTTGTTTTTCTTCTTCCATTGCCGTGAGTTAGCTAAGAAAAACGGGTTTAAAGGCTTGAAACATTCGGCCATCATCAAGCTCAATTAGGTATAAATTTTAGCTCGGTTTTTATTAATTTTTACGTTTTTGTGATCGTTGCTTCGTATATTATCTGACCCATGCTAAAATTTTTGAGATTAGTGTGTGTGATATTCGACCATTGACATGTTCATGTGTTTTTGATGTTTGATGATTTTAAATTAAAGATATGTTAAAGATTAGTAGGTTTTGTATTGAAAATTTTAGTGAAATTGAGTATTTTGGGCTAAATTGCAAAAATGAATTTTTGAGGGGCTAAAATGTAAAATAAATGAAATAAATGGACTTGTATGGTCCTTGTGAACATTCGGCCCTAAGGTACTATTGTGAAATTTTGTGTATTTTGTGTTTTGTACAAATAAGACCAAATTGCAAAAATGTGAAATAGTAAGGGTAAAATGGTAATTTGACTGTTTATATGTTTTGGGATTAAATTGAAATGAAATGAACTTGAATGAACTGAATTTTAATGTGTTTAGATCAAGAACAAAGAAAAACGGATTTGGATCGGGGAAAGGCGAAGATTATCAAATAGTCGGTATACGTTGTCCGTCGACAGTCGAGGTAAGTCCTTAAGCAAATATAAGTCAAAGAATTATTTGTGAAATTTGAAAATTTTAAGCATAAATATATCAAATGGCCGAATGTAGGGGTATACTATTGGATTGAGTTTTATTTGTTGAAAGTAATGTGTAATAGATATGCTCGGTTGTTATGTGAAAGTGATAAGCATTACATAGGTTGTTTGAGATGCTAGTGTTGAGAAATGTGCATTGAAAAATTTATTATGTTGTTATTTCGAGCTCCGAGCCTAGCAGGCCTTGTGCCGGTGACTTATTTCGGGCTTTGAGCCTAGCGGGCCTTGTGATGATTTAATTGAGCGTGATTTAATTAATCTTTGGTGTTTATACTTGGACCTTTGGTCTAGGGCTTAATGTCGGTGTTTATACTTCGGACCTTTGGTCTAGTAGGCTTAATGCCGGTGGGTAATTCGGGCTTGAATGCCTAGTAGGCTAAATGCCGGTGATACGCTATAAATGAAAAATTTGAGAATGAAATGAGGTATGACATATTAAATGATATGTGTTAGAAGCTCGGGTAAGAGTTGGCCTATTGTATTAGTAAGAAATGAAGTAGCTCAGTTCATTACCATTTAAGTATGGTGTGATGAAGTGAATGATTCATTAAGTATTTTATTTAGTGATGATGATCTTATCATTAACAGGTATGAACATTTGATTTGTGTGAGGTTGAGATATGTATATATAACACATGGAAGATTCGATTCTAATGAAAAGATGAATGGTAAAAGTGTTGAAAGTATTTGTAATTGAGTTTGTTTGACTCAAAATATATGAATAAACATAATACTCAATGATTTGTTGGTATATGCGTTTATGATATCCATGTGCTAATATTTAAGTCAAAGTATTATTAGTATTCGGTTAAGCATAATTTACATGTTGGAATGATTAAATTCAATGCCGAAAGCATGGAGATTAATATGTTTAAATGTTTGTTTATTGCATTAATACTTGCTTGAGACTTACTAAGCTAGTAAGCTTACTTTGTGTGTTTTAATGTGCTGTTATATAGATTTTGGGTCAGCTATGGGCTCAGAGGATCTTCGGAGAAGTCAACCACACTATCAACTCTTTTGGTACTTATAAACCTAGTTTGATTCGAAAGGCATGTATAAGCTAGGCTATGTTGTTAATTAATGGTATTTAATCTTGTATATATATGTATAGCCTTGCGAAATGGCTATTACTTTTGGCTAAACTTTACTTATGTGTTTGATAGATTGGTTTGTATAATTGTTCTTGATTATGTGCTTCTTGTTATGTTTTAAGTTTAGCTTGAAAGCATATATTATGACATTTATATTGAGAAGTTTATGTAACATCCCGAAATAGGGCCTAAACGGAATAGTGGTCACGAAACCACAAATTCGAGCTATAAAAGTTTATTACATTTAATTATTATGATTTACAGAGTGATTAAATACATGTGTTAGTGTATTGATAAGAAATTTTATTAATTTCATGCTTATTAGGACTTGTTTGCAAAAGTTGCTAAATAGAGGTTCTAATTTATAGAGTACTTGATTGAAATGGGGGTTTGAAGTAGGAGTCCTTAAATGGTAATTAGACCATTATATTTTCATGGAAAAAAATGGACATATATAAGTTGAAAGAACCAAAGTTTTTAATGAAGGGTAATTTAGTCATTTGGTAATAAAAAGGAATTAAAAGGGAAAAAGATGGAAAAATATGCTCATCTTCTTCATTAGGACGAAATTACAAGGGTTCTCCATAGCTAGGGTTTGTTTCAAGCTTCCAAGCTCCATAGTAAGTGATTCCAAGCCCCGTTTTTAATGTTCTTTATATTTTTGAAGCCCCGGTAGCTCGATTTAGCTTATTCTATAATAATTCATGCTAGGGTTCATATTTGGAAAAATACCCATAGGTGAAATGTGTTTATTTTGATGTTTTATGATAGAATATGAAGTCTGAAATTATGTTAAACAACTTTTGCTAAGTGATTTTAAGTGAAAGCAGTAAAAGCAGCTTAATCGGTAAAAATACCTAATGTTCATAAGTACAAGTTAGAGTGAGAATTTTATGTTTCCATAGAAGGAAAAATGATCAGCATGTCATAAAACATAAGAATAAGGGATAAAATTTAATTTCTGAGCTTTGGGACAAATTTGTAAATATGTAAAAGTTTAGGGGCAAAATTGTAATTTTGCCAAAGTTAAGAGTTAAGGACTGTTTTGATGAATGTGAGTATTAAATAAGCTAAATTTGCTATTTTAGATGAAGAAGAATGAAATTTAGAGTTGGATCGAGGAAAGAAAAAGATAGAGGACTAAATCGATATAGTTGATCGTATTTTGGTTTCGAGGTAAGTTTCTGATAAATAAATGTAATATTCTATTATTTTACATTTAATACTGTTAAATTCCAATATTTACATATTTATTCTGTAAAGTTATTATTTAAAGACTCAAGTTTATCTCAGAAAGTTCCGGTTGAACCTTAGGAATGTGTAGGATACAAATGTCATGACATTAGGGTTTAAGGAAATCATGTAAGACCATGTCAAGACATGGCATTGATATGTTACTATAAGGCAAAGGTCCCATGTAAGACCATGCCAAGGCATGGCATTGGTGAGTTCATAAGGCAAAGATACCACGTAAGACCATGTCAAGACATGGCAATGGTTAAGTTTCATAAGGAAAGGTACCCGCGTATCCTTAGTATTCCAAGTGGTTCAACGGGAAAATTCAAAGAGTATACCAAAGTAAAGGTAAGACAAGTTCAAGCTAAAAAGGTAAGGTAAGGCAAATTCATGTTAAAAGGTACAGGTAATAATACAAGTTTAAGTATATTGAGTTAATAGCTTAAGTGATCTTGATAAGAAAAACATAAGATAATTCATTAAGAGTGTTGATATTTATTTACATGTAAACTTACTAAGCTTTATGCTTACTCCCATTCTTTAATTTTTTATAGTATTACAAGCCAACTCGGGAATCACAAAGGCGTCGGAGATCGTTACGCACTATCAAAGGATTATCTTGGTATTTTGTAACTCGACGTTTTAAGTTATGGCATGTATAGGGACTTAGCCATTTTGTGTGTATGTCCTTATGATATGGCTTAAGATTGGCTTGTAAATGTTTGGTAATGATTAGCCATTAAAATGGTTAATTAAGAACATGTTTTAGATGCTATGAAATGCCTAGTTGATAGTTATTTTAAAGAAATTATGTAATTATATGCGAGGAAGCAGTTTATGCAATGAAGTGGCGTGATTTTGAAAATCACCAAAAATATTAGAAATAGAATTAGGTTGTGCATGAGATATATAATTAAAGCTTATTGAGTCTATTTTTATATGAAAGAAGCGGTGTAGGCAAAAGAATTGTATTGTTAGAGTTGTGTGACCCAAATTCTAAGATATTGCTTGCAAGTCAAGTTAAACAAATTATATCTTCTTTCTAGAATATTTAGTATTTATGAGTATAATATATTTAGCATTTATTAGCATAATATATTTTACTTTGATTAGAATTGGGTTTTATAAGCCTATAAATAGACATAGTCTATTCCTCTTGTAATGATTCGAATTCGACATAGTGAATTTTCTTCTCCTCTGCGTGGTTTTTTCGAAAGGGTTTCCACGTAAAATCGTGTGTTCTTTATTCTCTTTTCTTTTCTTTGCGATATATATTGTCATTCTTGACTTTATATTTTCACAAATTGGTATCGAGCTTACGGGTTTTCATCTCGATCACGGTAATGGCTTCATTGAAGTATGAAATTCATTGTTGGATCGTAACACGATTCGCGTTGTGGCGAGATAAAGATCTGCGGTTCTTGCATAGATGGATTTAGAGGAAGCCCTGCTAGGGGTAGATAAGATGCCTTCGACATTGACGGAGGAAGATAAGAAGCGCAAGGATCGAAAGGCACTAACACAGTTACATCTGCATTTGTCTAATGAAATTTTGCAGGATGTGATGAAGGAGAAGACTGCCGCAGCATTATGGAAGAGGCTAGAACAAATATGTATGTCGAAAACTTTAACTAGCAAGTTGCATATGAAGCAACATCTTTATGCTCATCGTTTGGAGGAAGGTGCGTTTGTGCACGAACATTTAACAGTGTTTAAAGAAATTCTCTCAAACTTGGAGGCCATGGAGGTTCAGTATGATAAGGAAGATCTAGGGTTGATTCTACTTTGTTCGTTGCCCCCGTCTTATTCAACCTTTAGAGACACGATTTTATATAGACGCGAGTCTCTCACAGTTGATGAGGTTTATGATTTTTTGACCTCGTATGATAAGATGAAGCATCTTGTGGTTAAACCCGACTCCCAGAGAGAGCGTCTTATTGTTCGTGGGAGACAAGATCGGAATCTTGATGATGATTGTGGAAGGACACAGGATCGGAATCCTCGCGGTAAAACTAAGGGTAGATCAAAGTCTTCAAGCGGAGGTAAAACTTGTAACCGCAAGAAGAAAGGGCACATTAAACTGAAAGTGCTATAAGCTACGAACAAGATTAAAAGGGAGGTGCGAATCAAAAGAAAGCAACTAGAAAATTACGGTGAAGGCGATGTTGTAGAAGACTACGCGATGGTGAACTTCTAGTCGCTTGGTCAACAATTCAAAAGTGAGCGAGGAATGGATACTTGATTCGGGTTGCACCTTCCACATGAGTCCCAATCGGGATTGGTTTACAAATTACGAAACAGTGTCTGAAGGTGTTGTTTTGATGGGAAATAATGCTTCGTGTAAAATCGTAGGTGTTGGAACAATTAAAGTTAAGATGTTTGATGGAGTTGTCAGAACACTTAGTGACGTACGGCATGTTCCAGAATTGAAGAGAAATTTAATTTCGTTGAGTACTCTTGATTCAAAAGGGTACAAATACACAAATTGAAAGTGGGATGTTGAAGATTTCTAAAGGTTCCCTCATTGTGATGAAAGGGCGAGAAAGACTACCAAGTTATATGTTTCTGAGGTTCTCTTGTTATTGGTGATGCAATTATCGCTTCCTCTTCTTTGTCGGATGATGATATTACTAAACTTTGGCATATCGCCTAGGGCATATGAGTGAGAATGGCATGGCGAATTGAGCAAAGAGGACTTCTTGATGGGCAAGGAATTTGCAAGCTGAAGTTCTGTGAGCCTTTGTGTTTTGGGAAGCAAAGAGAGTTTGATTCACGAGAGGAATCCATAACACGAAAGGAGCGTTGGAGTATATTCATTACGATCATGGGGGCCATCAAGGGTGCCTTGAGAGGTGGAACTAATTATATGCTAACTTTTATTGATGATTTTCTAGGAAAGTTTGGGCATTCTTCACGAAGCGAAAAGCGATGTGTTTTCCGCATTTAAGTCTTGGAAAACTATGATTGAAAAACATACGGAAAATAAATAAAATACCTCAAATGCAGACAATGGCTTAGAGTTTTGTTACGATGAGTTTAATAAACTTTGCAAGTCGGAAGGATCGTGAGACACTTGATAGTTCGTCATACTCCACAAAAAAACAGCGTTGCAGAACGAATGAACAGAACGATCATGGAAAAGGTTCGATGTATGTTGTCAAATGCCAACTTACCAAAGTCGTTTTGGTAAAGCGACCTCTCTGCATGTTTTTAATTAACCGATCTCCATCCGTTGCCATTGAGAAAAAGACTCCACAAGAGGGATGGTCTGGTAATCCTGCTAATTATTCTGATTTCAAGATCTTTGGGTGTCCTGCGTATGCTCATGTTAATAATGGAAAATTAAAACCAAGATCCATTAAATGTGTTTTCTTGGTTATAAAGTGGTGTAAAAGGGTATAAGTTATGGTGTCACGAAAATAGAAAAGTTGTGATTAGCGAGATGTTGTTTTTGATGAAGCGCTATGCTACCTAACTTATCTCTTAAAGACTCTTCCAATAAAGAAAATAAAAGCGGTGGAGCATCAGTTAATCTGAGTCAACTCCTCAAGCCGATACAAAATTGAGAATAGAGTTGCTTCTTCACCACAATACTCTATCGCCAAAAGCAGAACTAGAAGAGAAATTAAACCTCCAAAGAAGTATCTTTGAGGCTGACCTAGTTGCTTATGCTTTAAATGTGGCTGAAGATATAGATGCAAACCAAGAGCCGTCTAATTATTCTGAGGCGGTTAGCTATGAAGACTCAGAAAGGTGGATGTTTGCTATGCAAGAGGAAATAGAATCACTCCACAAAAACAAAACATGGGATCTTGTGAAACTTCCCAAAGGTAAAAAGGTTGTTCGCTATAAATGGATGTTTAAAAAGAAAGAAGGGACTCCAAGAGTTGAAGAACCCAGATATAAAGCAAGGCTTGTTGTAAAAGGTTCTGATCAAATTCCGGAGTGGACTTTCTGATGTGTTCTCCCAGTTGTGAAGCATAGTTTGATTCGAGCTTTGCTTGGTATTGTGGCCATGCAAGATTTGGAGCTTGAGCGATTAGATGTAAAAGCGCATTTTTGCATGGAGAGCTTGAGGAAGATATTTACATGCAACAACGGAGGGTTTCTGATCTCGAGAAAAAGAGGACTATGTTTGCTTCTTTGAAAAAGTCTCTTTCTGATTTGAAAGCGATCACCAAGACAAGTGGTACAAGAGGTTTAATTCCTTTATGACTTCTCATAATTTTAAAAGAAGTAGCTTTGATAGTTGTGTTTACTTTAAGAAAAATGATGGTTCTTTTGTGTATCTACTTCTTTATGTTGATGACATGTTGATAGCAACAAAAGATAAAGTAGAGATAAGAAAGGTCAAAGCCCAACTAAGTGAAGAATTTGAGATGAAAGATTTGGGACCAAGAAAGAAGATACTTGGTATGGAGATTCTCGGAGATAGAAAAACAACCCATTTTAGACTTTCATGGCTTTGTCTCCACAATCGGATGATGAGATTGAGTACATGTCACATGTTCCATACTCGAGTGCGATGGGATCTCTCATGTATGCTATGGTTTGTTCACGTCGGATTTATCATATGCATCGGTCGATTAGCGGATACATGGCGAATCCGGTAAAAACATTGGAAAGCGATTCGATGGATTTTAAGATACTTACGAGGTACTACCGATGTTTGCTTACAGTTTGGAAGAACTAGAGATGGAGTCATTGGGTATGTTGATCTTGATTTCTTGGAGACCTTGATAGAAGAATATCTCTCATTGGTTATGTCTTTACAATAGGAGGTTGTGCAATCGGTTGAAAGCTACTTTGCAAACTCTGATCGCTTTGTCTACTTTGAAGGTAGTATATGGCGATTCTTGAAGCTTGTAAAGAAGCTATTTGGTTGAAGGACTCTTTAGTGAGCTCAATGAAGACCTTCAAATCAAGCCACGATATTTTGTGACGATCAAAGTGCCATCTTCCTTACAAAAGATCAAATGTTTCATGAGAGAACAAAACACATTGATGTTCGATATCATTTTGTTCGTGATATTATTGCTCATGGTGATATTGTTGTGAGCAAAATTAGTACTTATGAAAATCCTGCGAGATATGATGACTAAGTCACTTCCTATAACCAAGTTTGAGCATTGCTTAGACTTGGTTGGTGTTCATTGTTGAAGTTAAACCCTTAAGGGCTTTTATGGAAGAGGTGGAGAACTTGTTCGTTGAGAGTTCGCGATGAAGAACTTGTTTGTTGAGAATTAGTGTCAAGGTGGAGATTGTTAGAGTTGTGTGACCCAAATTCTAAGATATTGCTTGCAAGTCAAGTTAAACAAAATATATCTTCTTTCTAGAAGATTTAGTATTTATGAGTATAATATATTTAGCATTTATTAGCATAATATATTTTTACTTTGATTAGAATTGGGTTTTATAAGCCTATAAATAGACATAGTCTATTCCTCTTGTAATGATTCGAATTCGACATAGTGAATTTTCTTCTCCTCTGCCTGTGGTTTTTTTCCCGAAAGGGTTTCCACGTAAAATCTGTGTGTTCTTTATTCTCTTTTTCTTTTCTTTGCGATATATATTGTCATTACCGACTTTATATTTTTCACATGTATATTATGAGATAATTGATTTTTAGTATAGAGGTCGAAGCGTCGGTTTGTGTAATAGGGAGACTTTAACTAATAAACTGTACTAATTGGCGCACCAAAATTCTGGAAAAATTATAGTAAGAAGATATATGAGTCTAGTTTCATGGAAAATTTCTGGATCTAAATTTTGAGGTTAAGTAACTTCGAGTTATAGTCAATTCTTGAACATGATCTGATGGACAGTTTCTATTTTATGCCCGAATCAATAAGTTAAGTTTAGTAATGCCTCGTGCTCGACTCAAAAGCGGTCTCGGGTAAGGGGTGTTACACTTTAGTTATGAGTCGATGATGATAGTGAAAATGTTTATGCATGAATATTTGAGGTTGAGCATTGGAGCGTTTATTTGAGATCCGAGCATGTGGTCGAAGAATTGATTATACTTATGCAATTCCGCTAACTGTATTAGCTCATGTGTTTGGTAGGTTAATAGGATTTCTTTATGACCTTAGTATTCAATGTGGCTTTGATTAAATAAATTCAAAAAAGGGGGCTACGTTGTGTATTGTATGTATGTATATTCGGCTGAGTCTATGTGCTATAGTCAAACGTAGTTAACATGCTCAAAGAACTAGTTGGTTGGGCTTATGTTCGAATATGGAAATGTGCATAACTATGATATATATATACATTTATATATGTAAATAGCTTGAGAGATTGTTTAAATTTTACCGAGTGCATGAAACTACCAAACTCGACTTGTGTTAAGTAATAAACATGAAATGTCATAAATGGGACCTTGTCTATTTGGCCAAATGCTTAAGTATGTAAGTGATGTGTAATAAGTTGCATGTATTCGATTGTGTGGAATTAGGTTAAAGCTATAAGAATTCGGTCTTAATAGGGTGTAATTATGTGATGACATTTTGATCATGCTTATATGTTTATATATATACTTATTGGACACTAATGATTCAATGGTTCAGGTATTATTATAAATATTGAAAATAGGACAATTAAGGTTTATAGAATTATAGTATTAGTATGTAATAGTAATGTGTACATTGAGTAACCAATCATGTTCATAAGTAACTATATTACTTATTTGCCTATTTTAGTTTAATATTATTAGCATATCTTACACTTAAGTGATTATTTGTTTATAATCGTATCTCTTGTTAAGCATGTTGGATTAAGAATGACTGATTGAATAAGGGTTTTGGCTTTTTTGGTAATCCCCGTAACCCTAATCCGGCGACGGACTCGGGTTTGGGGTGTTACAAAGTCCCTCAATCTTTAAAAAAAATTTTCAGCAGCTTTTAAGATGTGCCGCCTCGACAAATTTCTCCACCTCCACCTATGCTCCACTGTCGCCTCTCTCACCCTTCTACCAAGTCAAATGTACCATTTTGGTTCATAATCCAAATGGCATGCCATTTTGGATATTTTAATTTTTTTTTGGTATTATTTTTGTAAAAAACCATAAATGTTATCTATTCTCAAGAAGTTGGAGCTCAGTAAAATACATAAAAAGAAAAGCTTTGTAGGGTCTGCAGCAGATGTGAACATAGGTTGGGCTACCTGGCCCGGCCTGATGGCCAGTCCGAAAAATGGGAGGGTTCGAGTAAAAATATAGGCCCGAAATATGGTTTGGGCAAAAAAATGAGTAACGGGCTGGGCCTTGGATAAAACTTTTTTGGCTCGAGCTTGGCTAGATTTATATATTAAATATATATTTTATTTTTAATCAAATATAATTTTTAAATTTACATACTTTTTATTTGTTTTAATATTTGTTTTAAAACTTTTTATTTAATGAAAAAGCTAAAAAATTAAATATGGGCCGGGCCAGGCTCGGGTTTATCAATTTTCTTTTGGGCCGGACTTGGACAAGTTTTTAGGCCCATATTTCAGGCCGGGCCAGGCTCGGGCCTAGAAAACGGGCCTAAAATTTTGTCTGGGCCTGGCCAGGCCCGACCCATGATCACCTCTAGTCTGCAGATAGCAATAAGGACAACAAGTAAGCTGAAGTTGTGTAAAATAAATTTAAGCAACAGAAATAGTCTGCTTTGTAAGTGAAAAATCTAGTTATTTGGCTTTTTTTTTTATAAAAATACCTTAAACTATCTATTAATTATGAAAATAATTCAATTTTGAAATTAAGTATGTAAATGATCTATTTTGAATAGTAATCTTCGGTGTAGTCGTTACCCTTGGCTGCACCAACATTAAATCGGTAGCCAATCATTGGTACTTGAATTAAAAAAATGTTTTTGGTAGGTGTCGGCGGCAACACCAATATGTCTATTTTATATACCGATAAAAATAGGTGTCACCGTTATCATTGGCTGCTTGAATGCTGATAGATAAAATTTGAAATTTTTTGCTGCACCGCTTTTTTTGTTTAAGAAGAAGTTTGCTTTTTTTTTGTCATGCCATTGATGTTGGCTGCACCCATTTAATTGGTTTTTTTTGTCATGCCATTGATTTTGGTTGCACCCATTTAATTGAGTTAGAATATTTTTTTTGGTCATGCCATTGATGTTGGCAGTACTGTGGAATTTTTGTCAGAAAATTTTGATTTTTTTTATGGTGTTGCCTTTAGCCTTGGCTGCTCCAATAAAATCAAATAAAATATTTTTTTGGTGCCGCCAAGTGCTATGGTATGACCAAAAAAATTTTCAGCTATTTTATCTCATTAGATGAACTATTTTCATTTTAAGTGTTATGCGAAAAAAAAGAATAAAGAAAACTTGTTCTGTTTAGTTGAAGCGAGAAAAAAATTGATTGAAGATGACTAACTAAAGGTTGAGTGTATATGCTTATTTCGATGGGAAATGTAACACCCCTAACCCAAATCTGTCCGGAACAGGTTACGGAGCATTACCGGAGTTTACAAATCAAATAGATAGGAAATGCAAACATTTCATATTATATATCATTCATGTCAAAAACCAATCACAATCATACATATTGTCCCTTATAAGAGCTCTCAAGGCCCAAGTTACGCATCAGAAACAAATCGGGGCTAAATCGGAAACTCAAAATTTTTTCGAAAATCATTTAATATTTTTAACACTGCAAGGATCACACGGTCAAGAGACACGCTTGTGTCTAAAGCCGTGTAACTCATTGATTTGCATTCGTTTAAAAGATATAGGGGACACACAGCCGTGTCACCTGGTCGTGTGTCAAACATGGCTGAGACACACCCCGTGTCTCTGTCCGTGTGGACGAAAATAAGCCATTTTACAGACCATATTTCTCACCCAATTTAGTGTCAACCTACAATTAACTTTGTACATATCTACAAGCCATAATTAGATATCCAAAACAAGTCAAAATCAAGCTTTAAACATTTAATGTTGTCACTTACAATCAATATGCTTTTAGGCAGCTCAAATATCATATTATAATAGGTATATTCATATATTCAATATATTCATAAGTATAACTAACTAATATGCATATTTGTGCCTAAAGTTTACCAAGTTGATTTGCATTATTTCTAACCAAGTCACTTACCTACCAAAACTTGCCATTCGATGCCAAAATGTATTTCAAATACTAACATATTTAGTTATATATATACCTTACATATCAAGGTACTGATTCATGATCAATTCATTGCATCCCAAAACACATGTATATAAATGCACTTTTATCTAACATTTTACCTTTCACCATACAACTATAAACCAAACCACACACCAAACATATAAGACAAATATGCACCTAACCAATATGTGCCAAAACACAAGCCAAATAAGTGGCTAATATTAACAAAACTCATATAGGCCAACATTAACCAGAATAACTATACATGCCATTATAACCAAATGAAAACATTTGAAAGTACCAATAGAACCGATAGATAGTGTGATATAACTACGACAAGCTTCCAACCTAATCGAGCTTCCAATAATCTAAAAAATAAAGGAAAACAACCACGTAAGCAACGGATGCTTAGTAAGCTCATATAAACTTTAATCATATCAATCCATTTCAAATATAAAATTTATACATATAGAAAATAATTCAATATTGATACTACAATACTTATGAAGCTATATTTATTAATTCACAAGGTGAATAAATTCACATTATCACCTATACATATTATCCCAAGCTTAGTAGGATTTTATATAACTTTAACTCTTCCAAATTTCTTTATTTTCATGTGCATTTCTTCACTTTCCACACTTATTTCATATGCCTGACATACAAGTCATAATCATATCATTCAACCATGGTCACAAGTTAGTGCATTTAACCAAAGCCTCTTTTTTTCTTCGGATTGATCATATGATAAGTCATTTAATAAGAAATTACATAATTTAAACCTTACCACTCTTTCATAAGCACTAGCATATTTTCACTTAAATACTTACCATTTTAATGCATCATATAAATAAACATCATAGCTAAGTTAAGAGATAATTGAGCATGCCATGATGTTGTTAGGATTTCATATAGTCCTTTATTCCCTTGGCATGTAAATGGACCTTTATGAGCCTCTAAAATATCTTTTAGGCTATGCCCAATGCCCCAGTTGGTCTTATACATGTGACCTGCTATTAGGAAAAGAATTGTAATAGCTAAATGATGGTGTGAAATATCAGTCAACTATAGACCCCCAGTCATTGGATCTAATCCTCCACGAAAAGTAAGAAATTTCGCATATTTTGACCAATTCAAGGTAAAAAATGGGGTTGCTCCCTTGGCAAAACTGGGATAAAATTGAGCCAAAAGACCACGATTCAAGATATGGGGAAGTGGGATCTCTTTAGGGTCTACTCCAGCATTTAGAAATTGGTTTATTGGTGAAGATACATGTACTTGATGCCCTGCCCAAGAAAGGGACCCAAGCCCTAGTAGCCCTGCTAAATGGTGATTCAACATAGATTCTATATCTTGGAACCAAGCCAATTTTGAGGCTGCTTTGTGATAATGGAACCAACTGGCAAAAAGCATTAAGGCCGCAAAGACCAATGCACTGATTACGGTACAATATAGTTGTAATTCATTAGTTATTCCAGATGCTCGCCAAATCTGAAAAAACCAGAGTTTATTTGTATTCCTCGGAAACCCCCACCCACATCGCCATTCAAGATTTCTTGGCCCACTATTGGCCAAACCACTTGGCGCTAGGTCCAATGTGAGTAGGATCACTGAACCATGCTTCATAATTGGAAAAACGAGCATCGTGGAAATACATGCCGCTTGATCATGTCTGTCTAGTCTTAAAAATTTATAAAAAGAATGATCAAATGATAAACCGTAAAAGTAACATATTCTAACCCTACTTTTAGATGCTTTTGGATGATCTAGCCCTTGATTTATGTAAAAAGGTGCTCTTAATCCTTACTTTTCATGTTTTATACTCAAGAAAGCACCTAGGGATGAAAAGAACGAGAAACGGGCCTAAAACGGACCAATTGGGTCATATCACAAAATCGGCACGGCCTGAACTTAAGCCCACACGGCCGTGCCTCTTAAGAGAAGTCCGAACACGGCCTAACCATGATTCACACGGTCATACCTCCATCAATAGACCCGAACATGGCCTGAAGTCGATTCACACGAGCGTGTGCCATAGGCATGTCTCTGTCGCGGCCAAGAGGAATTTTACTCGGATTTGGATACTTGAAGGTAAAGAAACACATTCCAAAGCCTATTTAAACACCCTAGTAGGAATTATACTTGAATTAAGATACTTAGGGGCCAAGTAAGGTATCTCAAAGTCTATATAAACACCCAATGGGGCAACTTAAAGGGGGAGTTTGCGAAGCCTTTTACCAGGGCTTTTTTTCGGCGGTCAGTTAGGCAGTCAACTAGGCCAAGAAGCCAAGCCAGAAGGCCAGATTCGTGGGAATCACTCGAAGATAGCCAATTGATCCATCTCAAAAGCCAAAATTCTACTCAAGAAGGCGGATCTCTCCTTCAATTCCTTCAGGGGGTTTTAGGGATTTCTTATGTTTTGTTTTATCTTTGCTCTTGAGATGATTTATTTTATCATTATGAACTAAACCCTTTAGATAACTGAAGGGGATGAAACCTAGATGAATCTTATTATTGTCTTCTAAATTATATGATAAATAATTGATTTGTTCTTAATTATGTGTGCTTAATTCTTGTGTTAATGTTTCCGGGATATTAATTCAAGTCAGATGTTCTTAGGTGGATGTCCCTGCTCAATAATAGATCTAGCATAATTAAGTGGAGTTGTTCGCGCACCTAGAGATAGGATGACGAGATTTTTCGGATTATGGTGAAACCTAATATGGGAATCTATAGTTCGATTTACTACTATTCTAGGGGGTTATTAAGTGAGAAAGAGATTCATGCTAATTAACCTAGGGTTAGACATTATTCGCCTCGAGAGAGGGTTTAATATAAATTAGGGAGTCTTACGGATCAAGCTAAGTGAATAAATCGTCTGGTTCAGTGTTAGATAACAAGTGAAGTTTAGGTGGATTCTTCTTGAGGGTATCGTCTTAATCAATTGAGTTTTTCCTATAGTTATTTCCCTAAATCCATTCTTTTTGTCGTTGCATCTTAGTTTAGTAATTAATTAGTTAATTTAATTTTAAACAACCAAATCATTCAATATTTAGGTTAAATAATAGAAAGAAAGTGAGTATTAGTACTTTTAGTTCCTTTGGGTTCGACAATCCGGTCTTGCCTAAGCTATACTCCTGCTCGATAGGTGCACTTGCCTTTAGTCGTTGTCAGAGTTAGTTTTCAGGTTCGATCATTCTCTTTATAAATTTTTAAACTCGACAATTCTAGATGATCATCAAACCTGGAAACTAACAAAGACAACAATGGAGGCAAGTGCACCTATCGAATACAGTAGTATAGTTAGCAGCAAGACCGGATTGTCGAACTCAAAGGAACCAAAAGTACTAATATTAACTCTCTTTCTATTATTTAGCCTACGAATTAAGGGAATTTTTATCTAATCTAAAATTAACTAATTAACTAAACTAAAGATGCGAAGACAAAGAAAAGAAATTAAAGAAAGACTTGAGAGGAAAACCGATTGATTTAGACAATATCCGAGGAAGAATCCACTTAGACTTCACTTGTTATCTAACTCTGATCTAGACGATTTATTCACTTGACTTGATCCGTAGGATTCCCTAAGTTATATTAATACCTCGCTCGAGGCTACTAACTTCTAACCCTAGGTTGATTAATTGAAATCTCTTTCTAATTAAAACCCCTAGAATTGCATTAACTCGATCTATGGGCTCCCATATTAAGTTTGACCCTAATCTGGCAGATTTTCGTCACCCTATCTCTAGGCTCGCGAGGAACTCCGCTTAACTATGCTAGATCTACTCTTAAACAGGGTCTCTTCCTCCTCTACCTAAGCACATCACACTTGAATCAATATCCAAAATACCAAAACAAGAATTAAGAACACATAGTTAAGAACAAATCAAGTATTTATCGAAATCCATAAAACCCTTGAAGGAATTGAAGAAGAGATCCTCCGTCTTGAGATAACAATAACAAGATCTATCTTAGGTTTCATCTCCTCAAGTATCACGAGGTTTAGTTCATAATTGTAAAAGAAAACATCTTAGAAGAAAATTTTGGCGATTATGGCATAAAAACAAAACATAAGAAATCCATAAAATGGGTTTTATTTTTGCGTTGTATCTGTGTGATGGGCCTTGAAGGAATTGAAGAAGAGATCCTCCGTTCTTGAGCATGATTCCGACTCCCAAGGTAGGCTGGAAGAGATGAATCAACTAGCTTTCTTCGAGAATTTGGCACATTAGGACTCTTTGGGGAGTTGTTTTTGTCACGGAGGTTTAGCACCTCGGAGGTTTGGCACCTCATAGCGTCTTGTCGATGGCTTAGCACCACGATTAGGTTGGCCCCACGGATTGTATTATGGGATCGGCGCCGGTGATTTGGTATCACACGTGGGTTGGCCCCACCAGTGGTTTAGCGCCACATTTAATGACGATTATTGTGACTTAGGTCACCGGTGGTTTAGCACCACCGGTGGTTTGGTACCACACGGTAGTAGAAAGGCATTTGGATGGCTAGGTTGGGTATTATATTTTGTGCATGTTTATTGATTATAAATTGTGTATGTTGTTGTACTAAACGGAAAAGGGTACACACTGAGTCTTGGTGACTCACCTTTTCCTTTAATATTTTTCGGTGACACGTAGATAGTGGATGAGGCCGGATGAACTCGAGGTGGCCATGCGGTGGAAATTGAATTTTACTTTGAAGTGTTTTATTTTAATTTTATTCTATTTGGGTTTTATTTAATTAAATTGTAATAAGGCCTCCTAAGTTTGGGGTGTTACACTTGAGTAAATTTAATTTAACTACTCGCTTTCGGCTCTTTGGCCTAGCTGAACGCCCCCTAAAGGTTGGCCTCTAGGGTATTTATATAGGCTTTTAGAATATGTTTCTTTGCCTCTAAGTACCCTAATCCGAATAGAATTCTATTTTCCTACGGTAGAGACACACCCATGGCACACGCCCGGGCAAATCGTGGCCAGGCCGTGTTCGAACCTGTTGTTGAGGCATGACCGTGTTTTTGAGGTCCAGGCCGTGGTCGACTCTTCTCACGGGGCACGGCCGTGTGGTCTTGGGCCCAGGCCGTGTGGATTTTGTACTTTAGCCTATTTTTTCCATTTTCACCGTTATTCGTCCTTTTCATCCTCCGGTGCTCTCCTGAGTATAAAACATGAAAACAAAGGATTAGGAGCACCTATTTCCATAATTAAAGGGAAAAATCATCCAAAAGTATGCTAAATATAGGATTAAAATATGTTACTGTTACGGTTTATCAAATACCCCCACACTTAAGCTTTTGCTTGTCCTCAAGCAAAATTCTCAACTCACAATTAAAATGAACTTCTGTAATTCATAATTTTCATCAATAATGTCTCACCATAATTCATAGATAATTTATACATGGATAATTCAACTAAAAGAGTCCTAAGGATTCAAACAATTAAAGTCATGAGTTTTTAGCATGAAAACATAGGTGTTTTCCCCTTATCCGAACAATTACCTTTAATTCAAAATCGAAAAAGGTTGACATCCTCACTTAAGATTCACTCAAATCACTCAAGGTGTTTAAGGTTCCAAAATAAAGCACTCATAAGTCAAACATGAAAAGTTAATCCCATAGGCTCGCATGAAAATCAAATCTCCACTACTGCAAAATAAGATGATACACAAATCAAAAGGTCTTTAAAAAGGGTTGTAACGGGGCTTGGGTTAAAGGTGTGGATAAAAGCTGAATTAGAAGGGTTAAAATCGAGATTGGATTGACAAATTACCTAACTAGAAAAATAAACTAATAACATGCATAATTACATTAATTGAAAACTTGTAATACTAATAATACGAGCTTCTTCTTCAAGATGTTGAAATTAAACATATATGCTCGCTTAATCACAAAACTAATAAGGAACATACTCTGATAATAATGAATATGCTTTGATTTTTTTTAGAACAAATCAATGTAAGATACACCTTTAACAGTGAAATAATATAATTAGGTGACTGATCAAAGCAAATCTAGATAGAAGGGTAATAAAAAGAATGGCGATAACAAATATGAGATGGGTTTCAGGTTAATATTAGTGGGTTGAGTCAATAAAAAGGGTTGTTAGGATCAAAGGGGTTCACTAGGGGTCAATTATGAGGGTATGCTTTTAGTGGAGTAAGTGGGTTAGATCCTAGGTGCCTTAATCATTTCTGTATATCAAATCAATAGTGTGGTCTCGACATGTATAATCGAAGCAAGTTCTAGAATAACAAATCAATGTTGACACACTCATAATCAATAAAGTGAGCACGAAAGAATGTATGCTCTAAAAGGCTCAAAATCTCACAAAAATTATGGGTATTTTGATGTCAACCTCGTAAATTTCAAACTTCAAGATAACAATTTAGATTTAGGTAGACAACCTAACAGAATTTTTTGAAAACAGACTCATCATGCTTGATTCTCTAGTATCTTAAAGTTTAAATCATCATTGTACAATTATCAATGACTTAATCTAAAACATATCAATAAAAATCATGAATCAACAGGAATTTCATTCTAATTAGTGATATGAGAAAATTACTTTAAGACAGAATATCATTCAGGAATTTGAGAATAATGCAAAAAGTTAGACACTTTTTCTAAGAAACTTTCACCCCCCACACTTAAGATGTACATTGCCCTCAATGTACAAAGATATATAATAATCATATAATAAGAAAATCAAAAGAGAGGGGGAGAGGTGAAACTTCCTAAATTTTTGGATGGATTCCTTGAGTTGGAAGTGTGGAAACTTGATTCGTAGATGAAATGTAAGTTGGAGGGAGTGCCTCTAATTCCTATGCTAGATGAAGAATTTGGGTAACTCGTGAAGAATTAGCCAGGAAATAATAATAATTTAAATTATACTAATTATATAATTAAAGTAAATAAAGATAACAAGAAAGAAAATATGAATTAAAATAAAACTAAAAGAAAAGATGAATGGACTGGAAAGTCCTTATTGGTAGATAGTTCGCGAGGTGGGTGTGGTTTCTAAGGCCGTGGTGTTGTGATTCCCTCGCAGCCTTTAGAACCTAAAACCAAGAAACTAAAACAAAATAAACTAAATTTGATATATGAAAAATAAAGAAAAGGAAAATAAAGGAGAAGATGGAAGTAAAATAAGAGTTAAATGGTCTCAAAGACCCTTGACTTGTCGAGTTAATGAAGCGGCCGGCATGAACTTATGTTGATTGGTCTCGCACAGGGAGATAGGGCTCAGATCTTTCTATTTCTTCGACATTGTTGAAGCCTAGATTGAGACTTTTATGGAATGAATAAGGAAGAGAGTGAAAAGGGAGGGAAGTGGGGAGTGGATAGGGAATGGTTGAGAAGGGGAGAGGGGTGTTTTAAATAGAAATTTTCAGCTCTGGTACGTCCCCACGCCCGTGTATCGTGGGCATGTTGTGTCACACGGCCATGTTGCATGACCGTGTGGTGGTTCAATTGCTTCTCCCACGCCTGGTATTTAAGTTGTCACGCCTGTGTTGGTTCAACAGTGTCGGCCACGGCTATGTCGCACGGCCATGGTGTTAGGTGAGTCCGTGATTTAAAGATATTTTTCTCGTCCTGTCTCGTACTATCTCTGCCATGTCAGTAGCATCCAAACATCCACGTCCACGGCCGTGTGTAAGGTCGTGTGATGTGAAGATCTACGCTTCATTAACTTGGTTATTATGTAGTTAGATGCTAAAAGAAAAAAAAATAAAATAAATAAGGTTAGTGCTTGGGTTGCCTCCCGAGAAGCTCTTGTTTAAAGTCTTAAGCTAGACTTACATCTCATTCGTATCTTCACAGAGGTTTAAGGAGTGAAAAATCCTTTTTCATGATATCATCATATAATTTGAGTCGAGTTGAGTTTACTTTAAAAGTACCGAATGTAGAATTACTTACCTCGACTGTTCCGTAAGGGAAAACATTAAGTACCGTAAAGGGGATCTCTTCGGTTATCTTCAGGTTTGATGTGACGATTCGGAGGTTTGTTCTATCTAATAGTACCTGATCTCCTATTTTGAAGTGATTTGATGTTCCTTTTAGTTCTTCTGGGGGTTCATTCGGTTTCACTTCGTGTGGGTTTGATTCTTCTTTGAAATGTGTCTCCCACTCATTTAGCTCATCGGTCTGAAGTTTTCATTCCTCATGAGATATTTCCTTGTTGGTACAAGCTATAGGATCTAGCTCTGTAGCATAATTCCGTGGTGTTTCCTGAAAAGAAAGTTTAATCAAACGCTTATCAAGAGCATTTATGTCATCACCTTTCTCACTTGATCTTCTCGCTCAGTCGAGAGCTTGAAGACTGATTGATTCATCACCTACACTAGGTATGAGTTCACCTGTGCTGGCATCAATTTTAGATCTGGCAGTTGTTAGAAAAGGTCTTCCTAAAATTAAGGGGATACTATTTTCTTCATCCATATCTAAAAAAACGAAGTCTAGGGGAATATGAATTTGTCAACTTTAACTAGTACATCTTCAATTATACCCTTAGAGATACGAATTGTCTTATCAGCTAGTTGAATACTCATCCTAGTTTGCTTGGGTTTCCCTAGACCTAGCTGTTTAAACATTTTAGATGGCATAACATTGATGCTTGCCCCTAAATTAGCTAAAGTATTATCAACAGATAAACTACCAATTAAACATGGAATTGTAAAACTCCCTGGATCTTTTAATTTTCGTGGTAATCTGTTCTGTAACATTACCGAGCATACTGCGTTAGTTCCACATGCAACTCCTCGTCTAACTTTCGCTTGTTTGTTGAGAGCTCTTTTAAAAATTTCCTTGAATCTAGCATCTGCGAAAGAGCTTCAAGAAGCGGTAAGTTAATATGTAATTTCTTTAAGAGTTTAAGGAACTTACCAAACTATTCTTCAGTATTGTCTTCCCTCATCGCATTGGGGTAAGGTATACGAGGTTTGTATTCTTTAATTACCGGCTCCGACTTTTCTTAGCTTACCGCAATCTTACCTTCACTTACCATAGGTTCTCGCCTTGGCTTAGATTCAGATTCTACTAACCTTTCACTGTCATGAGCTGTTATGGCTTGAATTTGTTCTTCTGGATTAGTCTCAGTGTTACTTGGCAAGCTACCTAATGGTCGTTCGGAGATCAGCTTTGCGAGTTGCCCTAACTGGTTCTCGATTCTTTTAATCGATGCTTGTTGATTTTTAAGTGTTGTCTCGGTGTTTTGAAAGTGAGTTTCAGACACCGCTATGAATTTTGTCAGCATCTCTTCAAGGTTCGGCTTCTTTTCCTGTGGGTAGGGCTATTGTTGGAACTTTGGAGAGGGTGTCTGTTGTCTCTGATTACATTGGCCACCCCACGAGAAATTGGGGCGGTTCCTCCAACCTGGATTATAAGTATTACTATAAGGGTTATTTTGAGATCGAAAATTATTACCCATATAGTTCATCTGTTCACTTTCTATGCCTGGATTGTAGGGTGGGTACTCAGGATTCGCCATGCCTCCTAGATTCGAGTCACATTGCATTACTGGGTGTACTTGCAAAGAACCACACAAACCATCAATCTTTTTATTTATCATCTCTACTTGATTTGATAGCATGATGGCTGCGTTGAGATTGAAAACTCTGGCTGCTTTGATTGGCTTTGTCCTTTTAACTTGCCACTGATAGTTATTCAGTGACATCTCCTCTATAAACTCGTAAGCTGCTTTAGGAGTTTTGTTATTCAGGGTTCCGTCGGTGGCCGAGTCAATTAACTGCCGGGTTGAGGGGTTCACACCGTTGTAAAAAGTTTGAATCTGCAACCACAAGGGTAAACCATGGTGTGGGCACCTTCTCAACAAATCTTTGTATGACTCTCATGCGTCATATAATGTTTCTAAATCCATCTACACAAAAGAAGAGAATGTAACCACTGTTTGGCTTTATTTCTCAAAGAAAAGGAAAATAACCGAAGACGAATGGTATCATCAGAAACGCCATTTATTTTGAAGGTATCACAGAATTCTAGAAAATTAGCTAAATGAGTGTTTGGGTCTTCGTCCTGCACACCATCAAATTGAAAAAACTGTTGAATCATTTGTATAGTGTTAGGTTTTAATTCAAAATTATTAGCGGCTATAGCAGGCCTAACAATACTCGATTCAGCTCCTGTTAAAGTAGGTTTAGCATAATCATACATAGTTCGAGGAGCATGATGATCGGCCATATCTTGATGTGGCAGATTATTCTCGGCCATCCCTTCGGTGGTATTGGTTTAATCCTCTTGCTCTTCTTGTATGTAATCTAAGCCTCGCCTTACTTCTCTACGATTTCTGCGTATGGTTCCTTCAATATCACTGTCGTAAAGTAGTAGTCCTGTCAAGTTTCTTCTAGTTATAAATTAGAAGCACCTGCTAGGGAAAGAGAAAAGAAAAAGAAAATTTAGAAAAGTAAAAATAAAATTTAATAGCAAAAATATAATAAAATATGGCTAAAGTAATAAAAATTGAGCGTTCTTAATATTTCAGTTCCCCAACAACGGCGCCAAAAACTTGATCGTGTTTGTCAAGTCTTAAAAATATATAAAAAGAATGATCAAACCTGGAAACTAACTAAGACAATGATGGAGGCAAGCCCACCTATCGAACAGTAGTATAGCTAGCGCCAAGACCGGATTGTCGAACCCAAAGGAACCAAAATTACTAATATTAACTCTCTTTCTATTATTTAGCCTACGATTTAAGGGAATTTTTATCTAATCTAAAATTATCTAATTAACTAAACTAAAGATGCGAAGAAAAAGAAAATAAATTAAAGAAATACTTGAGAGGAAAACCGATTGATTTAGACAATACCCGAGGAAGAATCCACCTAAACTTCACTTGTTATCTAACTTTGAACCAGACAATTTATTCACTTGACTTGATCCATAGGATTCCCTAAGTTATATTGATACCTCTCTCGAGGCTTCTAACATCTAACCCTAGGTTGATTAATTGAAATCTCTTTCTAATTAAAACCCCTAGAATTGCATTAACTCGATCTATGGGCTCCCATATTAGGTTTGACCCTAATCCAATAGATTTTCGTCACCCTATCTCTAGCATGCGAGCAACTCCGCTTAACTATGCTGAATTACTCTTAGACAGGGTCTCTTCCTCCTCTGCCTAAGCACATCACACTTGAATCAATATCCCGGAAATACCAAAACAAGAATTAAGAACACATAGTTAAGAACAAATCAAGTATTTATCATATAGTTCAGATAACAATAACAAGACCCATCTTAGGTTTCATCTCCCTCAAGTAACTGAGGGTTTAGTTCATAATTGTAAAAGAAAACATCTCAGAAGAAAATATAAAACAAAACATAAGAAATCCCTAAAACCCCCTGAAGGAATTGAAGGAGAGATCCTTCGTCTTGAGTATGATTCTAGCTTATTGAGATGAATCAACTAGCTTTCTTTGAGTAAATCCCTGAATTTAACTATTGTGGCTCGGCTCTTTGGCCTAGCTGAATGCCCCTAAAGGTTAGCCTCTAGGGTCTTTATATAGGATTTTGGAAATGTTTCTTTGCCTCTAAGTACCCTTATCTGAATAGAATTCTATTTTCCTACGGTAGAGACACGCCCATGGCACACGCCAGTACAAATCGTGGCCAGGCCATGTTCGAACCTATTAATGAGGCACGGTCGTGTTTTTCAGGGTCCAGGCCGTGGTCGACTCTTCTTACGGGGCACGACCGTGTGGTCTTGGGCCCAGGCCGTGTGGATTTCGTACTTTAGCCCATTTTTTTATTTTCGGCCCGTTATTCGTTCTTTTCATCCTCCGGTGCTCTCCTGAGTATAAAACATGAAAACAAAGGATTAGGAGCACCTATTTCCATAATTAAAGGGAAAAATCATCCAAAAGTATGCTAAATGTGGGATTAAAATATGTTACTATTACGGTTTATCATCGCTCAACCAAGAAAGATGATGGAGAGTTGGCCGAAATGGGCACTAAATATTTTACGAGAGATCTCCTCTAAATCACTGGTCTGGCTATCGAAATCGTGAGCATCGACATATAGGTTCCAGATCCAAGTGGTAGTATCGGGTCTCTTAGCTATTGTTCTTGAGAAATGGCCCGGCCTAGCCCATTCCTCGAAAGAAGCTTTTACGGGATCCCTATCTACCCAAATTTTTACTTCTGGTTCGGCGAACGAATAATCATTGAGTCCTCCTCTTTCCGAACAACACATACAAAGAGACCCACCTATTCAACTAATAGCTTGGCATTTGCCTAAGCATCAAGCAACAACACTGGTTAGTGTACTTGCACATATTACATGTAAATTTAGCATTGATAAAATTATTTTCTCGACATGTCACACTTGAGTTTATACTTATCACAACATACATAATTTCCTTGTATCAACATATCAAAGATAATAACATATTTACATGTCATGATACATATCATTCTCTTGTCGTTTCTTCATAAAAATATATCATTCATTTCATTATATCAATATTTCATGTACCATCATTTTCATGAATTTCGTGTATATACTAGTAATAGTTCATTTCAAACTCATGTTATCTCATATCAGAGCTTTGCCCATTAAATCATTTAAATATCGATGGATACACTTATTTCAGATTAACACCAATAATAACCATAAGTCTTTCAATATTAATTTCATATGTCACTTACCAAGTCTTTTCCAATTGGAGAACGGCTTACAGATATGAGTACATCATTTTCTTTGTGCCATAGTCCAACTATGGTCTTACACATGCATTGCCATGGCCTTGCCATGGTATTACATTCGTAGTGCCATAACCCAGTTTTGATATTATCGTCAGAATGCCATAGCCCAGCTATGGTCTTACATATAATTACTGTCATGGTCCAACCATGGTCTTACGTTCAAAGTGCCATAACCCAGTTATGGTCTTTTCATTAATATGCCATAGCCCAGCTATAACTTGCATATAAAAACTACCATGGTCAAACCATGGTCTTATCCGTCAATTCCTCTTTTGCCATAAAACGATTGTACTCAATCCTGCATTATACATGTTTTGAACATTTAATTCAATTTCATAATTCAATAATAATTTTATTTTCAACAATAGATATAAATAAATACATAATACCATTCATCAATTTAATAAATAAACATTAAAGTTTAACGATACAAACTTACCTGACTAAATTGCAGAAATACCAAGATTTAGGGGCATTTTGATAATTTTTTATTTTTCTCGATTTTCCACCCGATCTTAATCTAAAGTAATAATTTCATTCATTATATTAATTTAGATAATAAAACAATTCATTTTATTCAATTTGGTCATTTTTGACATTTTTAAAAAATTACCCCTAAAGTTTTACTTTTATTCAATTTAGTCCCTGAGCCAGAAACATGCAAATTAACCATTTTTTAATGCAAACCCATGCTAGATAAATATTCATGGCATTCAATAAAGCCCATTTTTTTCAATAATTTCATAACAAACCCTTGTATTTTTTTATTATTTAACAAATTATTCCTTAACTAAAAATTCATCAAAATCACTTAACAAAAAACTTTTAAATAACAACTAATATCTCAAATTCATCATTTAGCATAAAAAAGCATATAGATTCATCAATGACAACATCCAAAATCTTTAACAAAATCAAAAACTAAGGTAATATAAAGTTGGACTTAATTGTAAAAGTCTCAAAAACATAAAAATTACAAGAAAAGGGCAAGAATTGAACTCACATGAAGCAAAATTGAAGAACCAGCTCAAGGAGCTTTCCCATGTCTGTTTTGAACCGAAATTGGGAGAAGAAATTGTCTAGAAACTTTTAAAATTTCAATTTGTACTTTTAATTTCATATTAATTACCATTTTGCCATTAAATGCCCTTTTTATTTTTTTTGTAACAACCCAAAATTTTATAGGTATCAGAAAATGTATTTTCAGGTCTCTGTTTTTGTGAAACGGATTTGTAAATATTTGTTAAATTTTTTTACGAAGTTAGTTGTGTGGTAAATTAGGTTTTGGCTAGGTGAATTAGCTAAAATTGAGGTTAATTAAGTATAAGGGTTGAATTGAATAAAAAGTAAAAGTTGAGTTATAGATTAAAAGAAAAGTGAAAAGACTAAACTAAAAATTAAACCATAAATGACAAGTGTATGGTAATAAATAAATACAAGTGTATAAATATTGTACATATGTATAAAATACTAATATATGAGTACTTAATATTTAAGAATATTATATTATATTATATTATTATAATAAATAAAGTAAATAAAAGAAATAAAAGAATAAACAAATAAATAAAAGAAAGAAACAAAAGAAGAGAGAAGGAACAAAACAGGGGAGAAAGAAAAGAAAAAGGAAAATTAGGGTTTTAAGGTTTGAAGTTTAATTGGCAAGTCAATTTAGCCTATTTTCTTGTAATTTTGATGTTTTTAAAATTCTAGAACAAAATACTACTTGATTTATGTTGAAATTTTAGAAGTTAGTGGATTTTTAGAAGTTGTTCATGTTGAATAAATTGAAGTGTTAGGGGTTAAATTGATAGAATTTCAAGTTAGAAGTGAAAAAGGGATTGAATTGTATAATAAATCATAAGTTTTGAGCAATAAGGACTAATTTGTGAAATCTCAAAATTAGGGTTTTATGGTGAAATTAGAGAGTTAAAATTAGTCTAAAGTGGATAAGATATGGAATTAGTTTTGAAAAAAATAATAAAGTTAGTCTCAGTTTAGGGATTAAATTGGAATTTAAGCAAAAGTTAAGTATAAAATTGAAATATTCAAAGTAAAATTGTGTTTATTGATGATTTTAAATTGTTTTAATTTTCTTAGCTAACGTCGTGCTGGAAACATCAACTAAGAAGGAAAAAGAGAAAGTCGACGAGGAGTGACTTGGAAATTACGATTTGTATTTCTATAATCCAAATTTAATAATTTATTATTGTAATTATTATTTCATGTGTATGGTTAGTGGATAGAGGTGAGTATTGGTATTATGGTATTGAAATGAATTGAATTGAATTTATGAGTAGTTGTGATTATTTGAATTGAAATATATATATTGGTTGGAAATTGAAAAGTGATTTGAAACCCTATTAACTGTATCGGGATGAGTCGGATATAGTTGGCATGCCATAGGATTGGAAGAGTTCAGGGATTACTTCGACTTCGAGTCGATGAGACACTGGGTGTCAAACTATTACGTCAGATAAATTCGATAAGGTACTGGGTACCAACTTACTTCGGCATGGCCGATGAGACACTGGGTGTCAATTTATTACTTCAAATTATCCGATGAGGCACTAGGTGCCAAACTGGTGTGTTTTGATTGGATCCGTGTATCCGTTTGAGTCCGAGTCGTGTTAATAGGGGTAAATAAATGAATTGGCAATATGAATGATATTGAATGATTTTGAATGTGAATTGGAATGGGATATTGAATTGAGATATGAAAATGAAATGTATGAACCATGGGTTCATGAAATGGTTATTGATATAATGAAATGATGTGTGAATCAAAGTGGACAAAAGCTATTTGAAATAGCTATTGATGGGAAATGAAAGCTTAGTGTATGAATTGATTTATTGAAAGACTAATGTTTTTGTAAAGTTAAATGTGCATGTTTTATAATTTTGCTTTAAGAATTCAGATTATAGAAATACCACTGAGTTTATACTCGTGTCATGCTTTGTTTTTCGTATGTGAGATAACGATCTAAATTTTAATGGTGTCGAAAACAGTGATTCGAGATCACTAAATCTGACAAGTAAGTTTGAAAATTTTAGTAATTAATAATTATGAGTCAAGTGTAAATTTAGAAATATATTTGAATTAGGGAATTTTTTGAATTAAAAGAAATTATTTGGTCAAATGAGTCAAGAAAGAGGTATCAAGACCTCGAATTCATAAACTGAGCCATAAATATTTTTAGAAATATTTATGGAGTGTTATTGAGTTAGTATTAAATTTTCTTTAGGAAATATTAACGTTTTGATAGTTAATTAATTAAAAATACTAAATTGTAAAAGGTGCAAAATTTGCTAAAATGACTAAATAGCTTAAGTATCAAATGAGGGAGGATTAAAAAGGAAAATTAGCCTAAAAGGAATGGCTGAGGCGGCATAAGCAAGAAAAAAAATCTAAAATTAGGTGAAATAAGGGCAAAATTATAAATTTTGCAAAATTAAACAAATTAGGTCAAATGGCACCATTTGAGGCTCTTTATGGTAGAAAATGCAAAACTTCATTATATTAATCTGAATTGAGTGAATCCAAGTTAGTTGGAGTGAATTTGATACGTGAAACTGAAGAAAAAGTTCGGATTATCCGGGATAGTCTGAAAGCTGCTTCAAATCATCAGAAGTCATATGCAGATTTAAAAATAAGAGACATAGAGCTTGCAGTTGGCGATTGAGTTTTCTTAAAGGTTTCACCATGGAAGAAAGTGTTACGATTTGGTAAAAAGGGGAAACTAAGACCAAGATTTATTGGACCGTATGAAATAGTTGAAAGAATTGGCCATGTAGCTTATCGGTTGGCTTTACCTCGGAACTTGAGAAGATTCATAATGTGTTTCATGTATCTATGTTGAGATGATATAGATCAGATCCGTCACATGTGATTCCTCACACTGAAATTGAGCTTAAACCAGATATGACCTATTCAGAGGAACCATTAAAGATTTTGGCTCTTGAGGTTAAAGAATTATGAAACAAACGAGTACAATTAGTTAAAGTGTTGTGCCATAGACATGGTATGGAGGAGGCAACTTGGGAAACTGAGGAATCTATAAGATCACAGTATCTGAATCTATTTCCATGTAACAAATTTCGAGGACGAAATTTTCTAAAGGGGGAGAGTTGTAACAGTCTAAATTTTAGTGATGTTAGGAAACAGTGATTCGAGATCACTACATTCGACAAGTAAGTTTGAAAATTTTAGTAATTAATAATTATGAGTCAAGTGTGAATTTAGAAATATATTTGAATTAGAGAATTTTGTAAATTAAAAGAAATTATTAAGTCAAATAAGTCAAGAACAAGGTATCGAGACCTCGAATTCATAAATTGAGCCATAAATATTTTTAGAAATATTTATGGAGTGTTATTGAGTTAGTATTAAAGTTTCGTTAGGAAATATTAATGTTTTGATAATTAATTAATTAAAAAGGACTAAATTGTAAAAGGTGCAACATTTGCTAAAATGATTAAATAGCTTAAGTATCAAATGAGGGAGGAATAAAAGGAAAATTAGCCTAAAGGAAATGACTGAGGCGGCATAAGCAAGAAAAAAAATTGAAATTAGGTGAAATAAGGGCAAAATTATAAATTTTACAAAATTAAAAAAATAAAAATCAATTAAAAGAGAAATCTAGACATTTCTTCAAAATTGACAGCCAAAAACGCCATAGAAGAGTTCCTCCAAGCTGGTTTTTCATAATTGTTCTCCTTAAGAGTTTATTTCTTGTCCTTTTCTTGTAATTTTTGTGTTTTTAAGACTTTTGCAATTAGGTCCAACTATCTAATTCATTAGTTTTTGATTTTATGGGTGACTTTAAAAGTTACCATGAATAACTGATGTATGTTTATGATGAATTTACATGTATTTGAAGCTTTAATTTCATTAAATGATGATTTTATTAAGTGATTCTAATAGAAAATGATTTTTAGGACCTAATTGTAAAAAAGTTGTGAATTAGGGTTTTGTGCTGAAATTTTAAATTTCAAAGCTGTGTAGTGGTTTTAAATAGTTATATAAAGGGTTAATTAAGAAGAATTAGCTCAATTGATGGGTTAATTAAGTAGGAACTAATTTGTAAAAACTACAAAATTTGGGCTAGAAGTGTGATTCTAAAAATTAAAGGGCATAAATTATAAAATAGAGTGAATTTGAGATAAATTCTAATGAATACATGATTTTATAATTATAGATCAAGAACCCGAAGCGAATTGTGGAAAGGAAAAATTGTTAGAATAGTCCTTGAATTTCTACGACTTTTGTAAATTTGCCCAGGTAAGTTCATATGGCTAAATTTAATGAATTGCTATGAAAATTTCATGAATGCTATGGTATGTTATTGTATATGAATGTTATTAAACTGAGATAATTGTGAAAGTATGAATATTTGAATAAAAGTCCTAATTTAGTAGAACATCGAATTGAGTACTTTCGTTCAGTGACTAATACGCATTGACGGAAAAGAACATGGTTGGACCATGGCAATATATGATATGTGATTTTCGTATAAGACCATATCTGGGACATGGCATTGATGTGATATGTGATTTCCGTATAAGACCATAGCTGGGCTATGGCATCGGTGTGATATGTGATTTCCGTATAAGACCACAGCTGGGCTATGGCTTCAGTGTGTGATATGTGACTATGTGCAATATCATAGTTATACTATGGCATTGTGAAAATGAAGTACTCAATTTCGAGCCGCTCCCTACTTTGATTAAGAAAAGTAAGAGATAAATGGACCCAAGAGATTAAATCGATTAATAATTGATATTGAGCTCAATCAAATGAATTTTATCATTGATTTTGTGATTGACATGATGGATTAGTGAAATTATATATTTTATGATTGTTATAAGATGTTCGGTAAGAATTATTTTCTATGCCTATGAACTTGCTAAGCTTTCATAAGCTTATATTCGTGTGTTTAATGTTCTTGTAGATTAACATGGATACGGATGATCGGATCAATACGAAGGATCACACTATCCGGATTATTTCCGGTAGCTTTTGTTAATCATCTTTTGATTTATATGGTATGTATAGGAGTTTAGTAAAAATGATATAGATTAAATTGTAATGGTATGACTTGAATGATAAAATATGTATTATAACCTAGTGTGATGAATATGTTAAAATATATGTAAATGATGCATGTTTTGGTTTGTATTTGGTTGATTGGGTTGGACCATATTGGTAAATGAAAGTGTTAAGTGCAGATTAAAGGTGTATGGGTGAGAAAAATGGTCTAAAATGGCCAATTTTTGTCCATACGGGCGTGTATCTAAGCCGTGTATGACACACAGTTAGAGACATGGGCATGTGTCTCAGCCGTGTGGACGGCACGGCCTTCAACATGGGCGTGTGCCCTGGTCGTGTGAAGTCTGCACCTATTTTATGAAAAATTATGAAAATTTAATCGATCACACGGCCTAATCACATGGGCGTGTGACTTGGCCGTGTAACCTCAATTTGATGATGATGTCATAAACAGAATGCACCCTAATTTGAACACGGCCTGGAGCACAGGCGTGTTCCGAATCCACAGAGGCGTGTGACCCATTTTTCATGAAATTTTTTCTAAGGTTTTCCAAAAAGTTTCTGAAGTTCTCAGTTTAGTCCCGAACCACTTCCGACGCATGTTTTGGGCCTCGAAGGCTCGTAATAGGGACAATATGTATGTTTTTGAAAAGTTTTAAATTTGAGTGGAAATTCATGTCTCAGTTTTGAATGTTTGCTTGTGAATAAGTTTGGTACTGCCTCGTACTCTATTCCGGCGTCGAATATGGGTAGGAGGTGTTACACGCAGGTTAGGTTAAAGTCGAATTGTCGAATCATCATCCAAAGCCGATCCCGAACTCAAAACGTGGTAACGTATGTTTCTTTTTGGTAATAGCATGTACCTAGGATGTTTATGTTTGCCATTTTGGGAAATGTTTGTAAATGATATTATAAGTTGATATTGGTTGATTATATATATATAAACATATGTGTTATGTTATAGTTATAAAATGGTATGTTAAAGTTATTGCAAAGTATGAATGAATAGGCAAAAATTTGGTTAAATTAGTATGATTTAGAAATTGGGTTGGTTGGTGATTATTTGGATTGTTTTAATAAAATGAGTAAGGTATCTATGAGAGTTATTTGATTAGTCACTTAGGAGGTCTATTTTAACAAGTTTTAGAGATGTTTAGTCGTGGTTTGAAGTGGTTGAACGATTGGATTTTGAGTTGCTTATTGTGTAAGATTGCAAGGTTGGTAAACTTGATGTTTAAGGTTCATTTTGAACCCACACGGCCAAACACACGGGCGTGTGACTGGACCGTGTGAGACACACAGTGAGCACACGGGCATGTGCTCCGGTCGTGTGAAAATTGCACTTAAATTTCAAAAAATAAATTGACCACACGACTTAGCACACGGGCGTGTGACTTGGTCGTATGAGGTAAGTCAGAGAGTCACAAGGGGTAGGATCGATGGTCGTGGATTCCACCAATATAAACCTACACCTAGTTGCAAAATTAAGCAAGATAGGGAGTAGGGTCGATCCCACGAGACCGGTTTCTTGAAAAATCGTCTATCTCTTGACCGAGTTAGTGTCGGGCAATTGTTGTGCCCCATGACGTTGGGGGAGTAAAATGTTAAACCCGAAATAGACACGAGAAAATAAAACGTAAAAGCAAGCAGTTTAAATAAGAAAATAAATTGAAGTAGTATGAAAAGAAATCGATAGAACTTAGCTCACCTCAAGCCCGGTTTTTCACATCTTTGACCCGATCCTCGAAATTAGATGGACTCGTCTTTTCCGATAAGCTAGTTATAGCTACCAAGGGCGCCTCGAGAACCAACTCTTCCTTGTGTAAATTAGCTATGGAACGTCCTATAACTAACCCTTACCGATTGAACAACCTACGAAACGTTCGCGGTTTAGAACTCCGTGACTTTATGCGTTCTAGAAGAGCCTAGCTCGAACCAATGCCCTCAAATGTTGGGACATTTAAATCGGTTACTATTTCCTTGACGGAACCAAACAGCAATCCCCACTTGGCACGCCAATATGTTCACGGAAGACCAATTAGACAATCGATCCTTTCGGAATTCCAACTGTACGTCTAGTCGGGCTAACTCAAACGACGTCTTTTTGACTTAATGCGACTTGACTTTATGAGTGACGAAGTCATACTCCTAATCCGGAGAAATAATAAGTATCGAAAATTGAGAGTTGAATGGCTCGGGTTCGTAACTCACGGGTTTGACGGGGTTAATACCGGCTTAAGGCTGAAAGGGGTTTAGTGTGGCATGATTTTACTCATGCTTAAAGGTGATGGAAAGTGTTTGGGTTTTTTGTAATGGATGATGGAATTTTAGGAAGGAAGGGGGGGCTTGAAGGTAATTAAACCAATTTTGGAAAAGAAACCAAAAATGGATTGGGATTGGCAGAATATGGACGTTGGCTTGAAAGAAAAAAGAAATCCTACTTAAAATTGAAATAGGAAGAAAAAAGAAAAACTACTCCAATTGGAAATAGGAAAAGAGAGAATTGATTAATTGATGATTTTTCCAATTACATTTAACCCCTATTTATACTAATGGAGTTTACTAAAAATAGCCTAGATTAATTAATATAAAATCTAAAATAATAATAAAATTAAAAATAAATAAAATTAAAATAAACTTAAAATAGAATTTTCTAATTTTGGCTTTTTACAAAGTCAATTGCTTGATGAGTCCTTGGCTTTCTCCATCTTTTTGATTTGGCCCAATTTCCATGATTTTCTTTCAATTTAGCCCTTTTCAGCATGTTTCCGATCAATTGCGTCCCTAACAAGAATTAAATCATAAAAATGCAAATTAGCAGGGATTAATTTCAGAAATTCACCGAATTAAGTACAAGAAATCATGCAAAATAATCATGTTATCAAATCCCCCCTACTTATCTCATGCTTGCCCTCAAGCATGTTGTTCGTTCAAACATTAAAATTAATTCCACAATTTATTAAGACCCGAGCCTCTTTTCGCATCCTTACTCAATGTAGACAACATAGGCAAAAATAATTTAATAAATGCTCGTAACATATAATTAACAAGACAAGTCTCATAAAATTCGATATATGCGAACTAGATAATTTCATTAAATAGAGTTTGATTTCGATAATTTGCAAGGCATTATTAATATACTTTTAGAAAAATAAACTAGACATGGTCAAACCTTTTTACGCTGAACTAGGATGACAACCCAAGCACCTATCCGGTTACTCGGTTTGAGCGGTCTTTATTATTGGGCTCATAGCGGAATGTTATTAAGCCATCGACTCGTCACTCGAACCTTTTACGCAATTAGGATGACAACCCAAGCACCTACCGGTTACTCAATTCGGTCACATTTTGAGACTTTCATTCATAACTTGAGCCTTTATTTATTTAAGTTTTATATATATTTTTTTTTTTCTTTTTTTTTTTTTTTCATGCACAAGCAATTATATTTTTTTTCAATCAACCAATTCATGAAAATCTAGCTACATACATCAACATTAAAACACAAGTGTCGATTAATATATATACTTGAGCATTTAAAAAAAAAAATTTACCCAATTGTCTAAGTTGACCAAGTATGAGTTAAAGGCTCAGTGTCAAATAAACTGTTGAATGAATTTAATGCAAGATTGAACATATGCAAAAGGGAAACATGCAGCCAAAATCAATCAATCATCCATGCATACTTACTATATTCATCCCCCCTACTTATTTTATGCTTGTCCTCAAGCATGCATCATATAATAGAAAAGAAAAATAGCAGCTCAAATAACAAGTAAAAATGACAAGTTAAGAGTACTCCCCATGTGTGGCTTCAATGATTTTGTCGATGTTGGGGGTAACGGCTTTGCAGGATATCAATGGTTATGGAGACTTAGTTAAAGTGAACAGATACTATGCACCAGGTAAGATTCCAGAGAAGAGGAGGTGGGTCATTAAGACCGCTTAAGTACCAAGCTCTCCCTAGATCCAATCCTAGACATGCATATACCCATTGCCACACCTTAACCTTATAGCAAAAGGGGGAAAAAAATGGCGACGGTAGTGCAATGGCATCGGTGATGGTAGTGCGACAGTGATGGAGATGGTGAAGGCAGTGTGGGTTGGTTGTGGGGGAGAGGGTTTGTTTTGAGGGTGTTTTTGGGTAAGTGTGGATGGGTTTTTTTAGGTAAATATTTGTCACCAAATTAGCATGTCGTGCCCGTGCCACCACTGTTATCCGACTTTCGGGAAAAATTCATGCTCTCCATTGTTTCCCTGAAAACATCAAAAATTAAACTAAGTAAAAATTTATTTATCTACACTCTAGATTTACTAAAAATTTAAAATTAAATAAATGAGAAAAAAAATTTGGGTTGCCTCCCAAAAAGCGCTTTTGTTTAACGTCGTTAGCTCAACGACCTTAAATGTTATCCGCTTGGCTTATTGAGAGTTAATTTCTCCATTTTGTGTACTTGGATGTCATTGCGAAAGGTTTCGACCTTTTCCATTATCCTTGAAGCCCTTCCGTGTTCCCTTATCATTAGTGGATTGAAGAGTATTTGAGCTTCTTCGTTCAAGTATGCATTTTCTCTCGGAATACTTGCATGTTCTAGAAATGATTTCAGCTCTAATTTCGAGGCTTTCATGACAGCTTCACGTACTGGTTTTTGAATTATCGATAATTCCTCTTGCTTAACATCAAGATCAGCATTCCTGCAAGGCACAGTTTGTAACTTATCATTAGGATGTCCCATATCATCATAAACATTAAACCTAACCACTTCGCCATCAAATTCCATGGTGAGTGTTCCACTCCAAACGTCAATTTTCGTCATGCGAGACTCAAGAAAGGTCTTCCAAGCAAAATGTCGATTTAATTAGTTGAGTTATCATCTTTCATATTAATAATGTAGAAATCTGCAGGGAAAACTAATTCGTTAACTTTAACAAGGACGTCTTCAAGTAACCCTTCGGGATAGACGACTGACCTATCCGCCAACTGGATTATTACTCCTGTTTCTTTTAAAGGACCCGCGTTAATCAACTTATAAGTAGAATAAGGCATAACATTAATGGAAGCCCCTAAATCACACATGGCTTTCTTAATGCCTACATTACCTATCTCACAAGAAATAACAAACATACCTTGGTCCTTATATTTGGGAGGAACTTTCTTTTGCGAATCTGGAGACATTTTCTCCTATATTTACTCTTTCGTTCCCTATCAACCTTCTCTTGCTAGTACACAATTCTTTAAGGAATTTCGCATAACGAGGGATTTGTTTGATAGCGTCGAGTAAAGGGATATTTACCTCCACCTTCCTGAATGTCTCGAGGATTTCTGTTTCCTCCTTCTCTTTCTTATCCTTTGCAAGCCTCCCTGGAAAAGGAGGTGGCATCACAATTGGTTTCTGAATTTCCGATTCTGGCCTTGTTATTGGATCTGAGGTTCGCTTTTTCCGTTCCTTGTCTTGCCCACGACTTTTGGCTGGCACTGTTTCCAGAACCTTTTCGCCACGAATAGTTATTGCACTTACATTCGCCGAGGATTCGCTCATCTCAGGAAGGTAATTTACCTTGAGATTCCAAACGATTAACTGCCAACGAGAGTTTACTAATCTGATTAGTCAACTCCTGTATTGATGCGTCTGTCCTCTGTTGATATTTTGCAGCATCGGCGGCAAGTCTTTCCACAATAGCTTCTAGAGATGGCTTGGGTTGCTGTTGTGGTGGTTGCAGAGGTCTCGATTGGTATGATTGATTATATTGGGGATTACCTCCGTAACTCAAGTTGGGGTGATCCTTCCACCCAGGATTGTAGGTGTTGGAAAAAGGATCATAACGTCTTTGAGGAGGTCCCGAAAAACCTCCGACAGCATCAACATGTGCCATTGAATTGTCGTTAAGGATTGGGCATGAATCCGTCGGATGTTCAGATGTAGCGCAAATTCCGCACAGTTGGGTCGGACTCTTTTTCTCTGTAAGCAAAGATTGAACAACATTGGTAAGCTTATCCAATTTATCTTCTAAAGTTGAAACGTTTACCCCATGAACCCGTCTTGTGGGTTCCGAATTGATCGATCTTGTTGAGAATTTGCCGCCATGGTGGATATCGCCTCTCGCCTTTGAGGAGTCATATTGACAAGCGCCCCTCCACTAGCAGCATCGATCATTTTCATTTCCATAGGGAGCAATCCCTCGTAGAAATACTGAAGGAGTGACTGTTCGGTCAACCCATGTTGAGGACAACTTGCACATAGTTTTTTGTATCGTTCCCAATAGTCGTAGAGCGATTCATTCTCTGTTTGGCGAATTCCCACTATGTCCCTCCAAGTTCATTTGCCGTGAAGCGGGAAGAACTGTCAAGAAAAACACGAGATAAGTCATCCATCGTTGTGATAGAACAGGAGGTAAGTAAAATAACCATTCTTTTCTTTGTATCAACTAAAGAAAAGGAAAGGCCCAAGTTTGATTTCATCTTGGTACCCTCGCGGGTTTCATGCTTGAGCGCACCATGTGGAATTCTCTCAAGTGGGTGTGCGGATTTTCATTCTTCAGGCCTCGAAAGGTGGGCAAAAGGTGAATCAAGCCTGATTTCAGCTCAAACGGGGTTCCTCCGGTTGGATAATTGATGCATAATGGTGTTTGCTCGTTGGGAGCAGCGGCTAGTTGACGAATGGTTCGGTTCGCCATCTTTACTGGTTCACCGAGGTTGCCTTTTGTTTCAGGAAGTGGTTCGGTCTCGCCCAACCACTTCAACTTGTTTCCCACGTCAATTGCCTCGCATGCAATTGCTTCGCTCAACTTTTCAACGTCGGATTCTAGGATCCCTTGCCCTAGTTCAACACCGCTTTACTGCGCTTAAGAGCTTCGTCTCCTTTCGTCGGCGCTGCTGATTTCTCGATCTCGGTCGTATTCGAGATCTCCGATGAAGACCTAGTCATGAAGACGATTAAGCGATCGTAAGTGTTGCGGTCCCGACAGCGGTTAAAACCGATGGTCGTGGATTCCACCAATATAAACCTACACCTAGTTGCAAAATTAAGCAAGATAGGGAGTAGGGTCGATCCCACGTAGACCGGTTTTCTTGAAAAATCGTCTATCTCTTGACGGAGTTAGTGTCCGGGCAATTGTCGTGCCCATGACGTTGGGGGAGTAAAATGTTAAACCCGAAATAGACACGAGAAAATAAAAACGTAAAAGCAATGTTTAAATAAGAAAATAAATTGAAGTAGTATGAAAAGAAATCGATAGAATTTAGCTCACCTCAAGCCGGTTTTCCTGTCTTTGACCCGATCCTCGAAATTAGATGGACTCGTCTTTTCCGATAAGCTAGTTATAGCTACCAAGGACGCCTCGAACCAACTCTTCCTTGTGTAAATTAGCTATGGAACGTCCTATAACTAACCTTACCGATTGAACAACCTACAAACGTTCGCGGTTTAGAACTCCGCTGACTTTGCGTTCTAGAAGAGCCTAGCTCGAACCAATGCCCTCAAACGTTGGGACATTTAAATCCAAGTTACTATTTCCTTGACGGAACCAAACAAGCAATCCCCACTTGGCACGCCAATATGTTCACGGAAGACCAATTAGACAATCGATCCTTTCGAATTCCAATCTGACGCCTAGTCGGGCTAACTCAAACGACGTCTTTTTGACTTAGTACGACTTGACTTTATGAGTGACGAAGTCATACTCCTAATCCGGAGAAATAATAAGTATCGAAAATTGAGAGTTGAATGGCTCGGGTTCAGTAACTCACGGGTTTGACGGGTTAATACCGCTTAAGGTGAAAGGGTTTAGTGTGGCATGATTTTACTCATGCTTAAAGGTGATGGAAAGTGTTTGGGTTTTTGTAATGGATGATGGAATTTTAGGAAGGAAGGGGGCTTGAAGGTAATTAAACCAATTTTGGAAAAGAAACCAAAATGGATTGGGATTGGCGAGAATATGGACGTTGGCTTGAAAGAAAAAAGAAATCCTACTTAAAATTGAAATAGGAAGAAAAACTATGGCATTGTGAAAATGAAGTACTCAATTTGAACCGTTCCCTACTTTGATTAAGAAAGTAAGAGATAAATGGACCCAAGAGATTAAATCGATTAGTAATTGATATTGAGCTCAATCAAATGAATTTTATCATTGATTTTGTGATTGACATGATGGATTAGTGAAATTATATATTTTATGATTGTTATAAGATGTTGGTAAGAATTATTTTCTATGCCTATGAACTTGCTAAGCTTTCATAAGCTTATATTTGTGTGTTTAATGTTCTTGTAGATTAACATGGATGGATGATCGGATCAACACGAAGGATCACACTATAATTAATAGCTTTTGTTAATCATCTTTTGATTTATATAGTATGTATAGGAGTTTAGTAAAAATGATATAGAATAAATTGTAATGGTATGACTTGAATGATAAAATATGTATTATAACCTAGTGTGATGAATATGTTAAAATATATGTAAATGATACATGTTTTGGTTTGTATTTTGTTGATTGGGTTGGACCATATTGGTAAATGAAAGTGTTAAGTGCAGATTAAAGGTGTATGGGTGAGAAAAATGGTCTAAAATGGCCAATTTTTGTCCACACAGGCGTGTATCTAAGCCGTGTGTGACACACGGTCAGAGACATGGGCATGTTTCTCAGCCGTGTGGACGGGATATGGGTAAGAGGTGTTACACGCAGGTTAGGTTAAAGTCGAATTGTCGAATCATCATCCAAAGCCGATCCTGAACTCAAAACGTGGTGACATATGTTTCTTTTTGGTAATAGCATGTACCTAGGATGTTTATGTTTGTCATTTTGGGAAATGTTTGTAAATGATATTATAAGTTGATATTGGTTGATTATATATATAAACATATGTGTTATGTTATAGTTATAAAATGGTATGCTAAAGTTATTGCAAAGTATGAATGAATAGGCAAAATTTGGGTTAAATTAGTATGATTTAGAAATTGGGTTGGTTGATGATTATTTGGATTGTTTTAATAAAATGAGTAAGGTATCTATGAGAGTTATTTGATTAGTCACTTAGGAGGTCTATTTTAACAAGTTTTAGAGATGTTTAGTCGTGTTTTGAAGTGGTTGAACGATTGGATTTTGAGTTGCTTATTGTGTAAGATTGCAAGGTTGGTAAACTTGATGTTTAAGGTTCATTTTGAACCCACACGCCAAACACAGGCGTGTGGACTGGGAATGTGAGACATGCGGTGAGCACACGGGCATGTGCAAATTCGTGTGAAAGCGCACTTAAATTTCAAAAATAAATTGACCACGACGATTAAGTACAGGCGTGTGACTTGGTTGTATGAGGTAAGTCAGAGAGTCACAAGGGGTAGGACACGGCCTGAAGCACGGGCATGTCATAGGGTCACACGGGCGTGTCCCTTGGCCACACGGGCATGTGTGCCCTGTACCTAGGAAAAATTTTGAAATTTCACGAAAAATTCTCATAGAACCCGAGTTAATCCTGATTTGTTTCAAAAACATATTTAGGGCCTCGAGGGCCCAACAAAAGGACAATATAATTATTTTATGAAGTGTATGCTAATTAATTTTTTTAATGGTCGTATTTGATCTGAAAAGTCTGGTAATGCTCCGGAACCTTGTTCCGGTGACGGATAAGGGTTAGGGGGTGTTACAATTTTTTCTTGTTATGCCGCCTCATCCTATTCATTTAGGTATATTTACTATTTAAGTCCTCCCTCATTTATTAATCAAGCCATTTAATCACTTAAATATTTTAATTAGCAAGTTTTACACCTTTTTCAATTTAGTCCTTTTTAATTAATTAACTATCGAAACGTTAAAAATTTTAAACAAAACTTTAATACTACCTTAATGACACTCCGTAAGTATTTATAAAAATATTTATGGCTCGGTTTAATAGAAATGAGGTCTCGATCCTCATTTTCTAAAACCACTTAACCGAATAAATCTTTATAAAACACAAATTACTAATTCAAAAACCTTTTTAAAATCATATTTGACTTGTAAATATTAAATAATAAAATTTAAAAGCTTACTTGCCGGATTTGGTGGCCTCAAACCACTATTTTTGACACCACTGAAAATCAAGCTGTTACAGGAAAATTGTAGAAAAAAAGAAGTTGGTTGTACATTTGAAGCCTGACACAAGTTGCTGATGTGATTTAACAAGAATGTGGAGATTGAGGAAATGAAGCAAAAAATATGTGAAAGAATAGCTCCTCGTTGTGGAAGGGCCTTGTCAAAATTATTTCACAAGTTGCTAATCTCAGTAGATCTGTGGAAATTTACTGAAGTGAAGCTTGTAGATGATGTTGACCTAACCAACATGATAGAACTTTATTGTTCCAATGAGAACTTCAACACCCTACCAGTTTAGTTATTTGCTGAGTTAGCTAATGCACAGCCTGTTAAAGATGTAGCTTCAATAAATCAACATCCTAGGGTTGATTTTGATCTGAATGTTGGGTGGAAAAATTAGTCGAACTGTGGGGGGACATCACAAATGGCCGAAAATCCAAACTATGGTGGGAGTTTGTACTACGACCCTATCCCGAGCCACCATCTACAAATATATCTAGAGGTGATCCAAACCGATTTAGATGGTGGGGAAGGATCCAATAATGATTATGATCCTCAACACGAGGACAAAGAATATAGTGACCCCGATATAGACAAGTTCTCAAAGGACATTGATGATGAAGTCGTGGAGGAGGGTAAAGATATACACCTCATTATGATCAAGAATTCAAGTTGCGAGATTATTTTATGGAATGACCTTGGGGCCCACTTGTCGAATGTAGACCTTGATGCAACGCTTGCATTAGAATTCCTTGAGAACCCAGATATAATGCGTGTTTACTGTTTGGTGAAAGATACCGATTTTGATGGGTTGTTTATAGGGCAACAATTCACGAATAAGGAGGATTGTGTTTTTGCCATAAAAAGGTATAACATGAAGGTGCCGGTGGACTACAAAGTCACAAAGTCAACACCGACATTATACGTTGGGGGATGTTGGAGAGCTTAAGAAAGATGTAAATGGTGGGTTCATGATGCATTTATACAGAGGACTCAAATGTAAACTATAGTAGCCAATTATTGCCCGGGCCTAAATAAAGAAAGAAAATAAAATAAATAATAAAATAAAACCCAAAAGTCCAAATTACAGTCCATTTATAATTAGCCTAAAACACTAAAAACAGACAACCCAAAATAAACTACCCGTGGCCCATTACACCCTCAAACCTAAAAAATTGACCCAAACTAAAACCCAAAATTTGAAAGGCCCAATGGCCCAAATTCTTTTCCAGAAACTAGAAACCCCAAACCCTAGGTTTCCCTCACACTGCAAATCTCAATCAGTCCCTCGTTCAGCCGCAATCAGTGTGGATAACACACCCTATCGCCGTCGCGTTCCTCGCCGTGGACCTACAAAATAGGAAAGAATATAACAACAAAATGGAAGGAAAATGGTAGCAAGATTTTGTATTTATTTTTTTCGATTTATTTCGATGCTATATAAACCCCAAAGCATTCTGTAAAACGGACACAAACATACGAATATACAAAAAAAAACAGAGATTTAGAGACAATCAATCAAAAAACAACAGAAGGTGATTTTATATTATTCTATTACGTTTAAATTTTTTTATTTTCTTTTCGATCTATACATTTTTATATATAAATACTGTTTTAAAAAAAGATAAAGAGAAGTACCTTTAGATTCGCATCTAGAAAGCAAGGTTGCTGGCCTCCGGTAGCCATATACGGTGGCGCGTGCGATGGCGCGTGTGGCGGCCCGTCATCGGGCCTAGGTCGGAATCAGGCCTCAGGCAGAAGAGAGGAGAGCATTTCGGAGCTCTCATTTAGCTTTTTAGAAGGTGTTAAAATGATTTTTTTTTTGGCCAACTTTTAACTTATATAGCAAGATAGAAACGACGTTGTTTTTGCTTAAGCTAATAAGCATAAAACGACGTCGTTCAGGGCTAGGATCCGCGTTTACCCGAAACCCGGGGAGGATCCGAGCTTTTTTTTATAAAAGGGAAATTTGCCTCTTTGGTCCTTCCGCAAGTTTATTTAGTTCAATTTTTTTAATTCGATCTTGAAATTTTGTTTCTGTTTCAATTCGACCCCTCAAGTACTTAAAGGCCAATATCAGAATGGCGTCATTTAGGAGATAAGGCATAATTGCCTAATGGGTCCCTACAGTGTGACGCGTGTTTTGATTTAGTCCATTTACATTTACTTTTTATTTCTATTTAATCCCAATTTCTTTTTTATTTCTATTTTATTTTATTTTAAATTGTTTTAATACTATATCTAATTATTTTATTAAAAATTTGTATTATTTTTAAACTTTAAAATTTGTATAGTATATGTTACTTAAATTGATTTATTAATAATAAAAAGTTTTATGTATTATTTTTAAATACATATTTTTTATGTATTAAATTACTATTATTTATTATTCATAATTAGGTTATTTTATTAAATTCAATATTATTCATATGTCATATATTTTTTATTTTGTATATTATATATTATATATTATTATATAACATTCAAATCATTTTACCCTTAGTATTGTATAAATTTTGTATATCATATAATATTGTTTATATTTTTATTTTAAATATATAGTTTTTATGCATATATGTATTAGATTATTGTATTATAAATATGTTTTTTATTTGAAGTTATAAATTATTTATTTACGTATTTTATTTACCTTCTCAAGAATATATATTATTTTTAAAGTTTCGCTATATCATTTTATAATTTCTTATATTTATTATTTGATATATGTTGCCCATTTTACATTGATTTATCTTACACTTAATTTTGCATGTAAAATTCATATTTACTTAGGAGTTTTTTTTTGTACCTTTAATTATTTACCGCTCGTATCTTATGTTTATTTATATTTGTTTATCCGTGCTTTTATTTGTTTGTTATTTTAAGTTTGCCTTAGTATAGATATTTTATTTTTATTATTTGTTTTTTTATTGCTTATATTAGTATCAAGTGTAATATAACTTGTAATGATGATAAATTGCTATATGGAATTGATGTTTTGTAATGCATTGATACAATATTTTATTCAAATCATTTTTATAAGAAATATATTTTGCTAAATTGTCACATTTTATTCAAAATATTTCTAAAATTAATATGATGATACATAATATTTGGGGCCTTCGTAAAAATTGTGCCTTAATTCACTTTGGTTTTGATTTTTCTCGTTAAACTTAAAATATTAAGTATTCATTTTCTTTCAAAATTGAAACTTATAAACCTCAAATCAAAACTTATTCTTGGGAATTCAAACCATTGTATCCTAACTTATTGGATATGATGTTTTGTGTCTCGAGGTAAGAATTTTCTACAAATAAAGGCGAGCCTAGTTTCAAAGCCATGAGATGTTGTATCCTAACTTATTGGGTATAGCAATTTATGTCTTTGGGATAAGTAAGTCTTAATTTTCTTTCAAAAAAAAAAAAGAAGAAGGAATCATATTTTAAATTTTTCAAAATTTTTACACCAGGACATGAAATTATCAATTAGGTACCAAATTTTGGGCGTTACGAGGGTGCTAACCCTTCCTCATACATAACTGACTCGACCTATTTTCTTGTATTTCGTGCACCAAAATTAATTTTGAAATAAAATGTTTTATAAGGTGATCCAATCACACCTAAGTAAAAAGGGATTGGTGGCGACTCCCCTTTATTTTTTAAAGTCAACCCCCGTTTTCACAAACTTTAAAAAATGGTTTCAACATAGACAATCTGCAAATTAGAAAGGCCCATACATGCACTGCAACATGTATGACACAAGACCATCATAAGCTGAATATGAAAATGATCTGCAACTGCATCATGCCATTGGCGAAAGACACGTTGACCATTCCAATCTCAGTATTGATTGTCGACATGCAAGATTGGTTTCAGTACAGGGTGTCATACAGGAAAGCATGGTGGGCGAAATAGATGGTAATTGAGCAGTTGTATGGTGACTGGAACGCGTCATAAAACGAACTACAATGGCGGATATTTGCAACGCAGGAGTACGTCCTAGAGGCTGTGATTAACTTATAGACACAGCCTTATTATGACACTGGTAACGTACTTCAACTAGGAAAGTTATTTTTTCACCGCTTGTTCTGGACGTTCGATTCATGTGTTAGGTGTAACAGCCCGTTTTTTGGGTCAAATCAAAATAGTGTTTTCGAGACCACAAATCTGAAGTTGAAATAATTACTTTATTATTATTTTATTGTTTATAGTGCTAATATATGATGGTGTGAAATTTTCGTAAAGAAATTTTATCGCTTAAATGCTTAATTCAGTAAAAAGGACTAAATTGCATAAAGTGTAAAAGTTGTGTTCTATAAGCTAAAGGCATCAAATAGCTATAGAATATTAAAGTAAAGGTCCTTATGTGATAATTATCCCAATTTTGAGTTAGTGGATGATATTTGGTTTGGCATTTGTGTAAATATGAATTTATTTTAATGGTAAATTAGTAAAATGTTAAATAATATTTAATTAAATAAAACAAAAACCATTTTTTATGCTATCATCTTTCTCCATAGCCTAATATCAAAAGAAAAATATGATTTTGGGAGCTTTGAGCATTCGGTTCAAGTATTTTTCAATTTTAAGTCCATTTTGACTCGGTTTTTGATGATTTTTATATTTTTGTGATCGTTGCAACTAGTACTAGCTAGCCCGTGTCTTTGATTTCAAAACTGTTAAAGATTTTGATAGTTTCCATTGATGAGCTTATGTATTCTTTGATGTTTAATGGTGACATATGAATATTTGATGTTAGATATTCGTATTTTATAAAGTGATTTTTGATGAAAATGTAAATTAGGGATTAAATTGTGAAATATTGAAATTATGTGGTTAAAAGTGTGATTATTTGGAAAATTTGGGTTGCTAAGGCAATAAGAAGAATTCAGCTAAGCATGGGTAGGATGAAATTGCATGAAATTGTGATTTTATGTGATAAGGACTAAATTGTAAAAATGTGAAATAATATGGGCAAAAGTGTAATTTTGCCAAAATGTGTAAATTGTGTTAAATTGAATTAATGATTAAATAAGTAAATTTTTTTATTATATAGATTGAGAAAAATGATATTCGGATCTAGAACGGGGGAAAACAAAGTATCGGATTAGTCGACCTAATTCATCGTTACAGCGAACGAGGTAAATTTGTATGCTAATAAACGTACTTAAATTGTGTTATAAATGCTTATTTATTATTGAATTGAATTGAATGTTGAATGGTCATGATAACGAGCCAAAATCAACAGAGTTACAACGTCCGAAAGTCTCGTACGAACCTCAGGAATAGTATAGGATACAAATGTCATGACATTAGGGTTACCGAGATGAGAATATGTGTAAGACCACATCTGAGATATGGCATCGGTATGATTTTACATGTAAGATCATGTCTGGGACATGACATTAATATGAAATTTCGTGTAAGACAATAGCTAGGCTATTGGCATCGATATGAGATTACATGTAAGACCATATCTGGGATATGGCATTGTACGACCTATGTGCGATTCCCAAGTATGCTTAGTGATTCCAAATGGTTCAACGAGCATAGTCAAGACGAGAATGAAAGTAAAATCAAATTAAGTGTAATAGGTATGTACAAAACCCATACGAGAATCGAATGAAGGTAATTTGGTGAGTTCTTAGTGTATCATGTGTATGAAATGAGAAAGATTTATGTATAAGTATGTTTCATGCCAAAAATGTGTTTATTTAGCTATAATGAGGTATGAGTTGAATGATGTGTAAGATATGAGTTATATATGTTTTAACTAAATATACATATGGTACATAGTGTGCGTAAATACCGTTATTTGATGATATTTCACATGATTCATCTTTACTAAATAAAATGTGATTGATATTTGATCGTTGTTTTGTCGAGTCTTAAAATTTATATAAAGAATGATCGAACCTGGAAACTAACTAAGACAACGATGGAGGCAAATGCACCTATCGAATAGTAGTATAGTTTAGGCAAGACCGGAATGTCGAATCCCAAAGGAACCAAAAGTACTAATACTAACTCTCTTTTTATTATCTAGCCTAAGAATTAAGGGAATTTGTATCTAAATTAACTAACTACTAAACTAAATACTTCTAAGACAAAGAAGAATGAAATTTGGAAAATAACTTGAGGAAAAAAACCAATTGATTAAGACGACACCCAAGGAAGAATCCACCTAGACTTCACTTGTTATCTAACACTGAACCAGACGATTTATTCACTTGACTTGATCCGTAAGATTCCCTAACATATATTAATCCCTCTCTCGAGGCGACTAACGTCTAACCCTAGGTTGATTAATTGAAAATCTCTTTCTAATTAAAACCCCTAGAATTGCATTAACTCAATCTATGGACTCCCATATTAGGTTTCACCCTAATCCAGAAAAATGTTGTCATCCTATCTCTAGACGCGCAATCAACTCTGCTTAATTATGCTAATCTACTCTTAGGCAGGGACTTTTGCTCCTCCACCTAAGCACATCATACTTGAATTAATATCCTGGAAATATCAACACTACAATTAAGAACACATAATTAAGAACAAGTCAAATATTTATCATATAGTTCAGAAGACAATAACAAGACTCATCTTAGGTTTCATCCCCCTTAGGTATCTGAGGGTTTAGTTTATAATTGTAAAAGAAAACATCTCAAAAGAAAAGATAAAACAAAACATAAGAAATCCCTAAAACCCCCTGAAGGAATTGAAGGAGAGATCCTCCGTCTTGAGTATAAGTCTGGCTTCTTGAGATGAATCAACTGACTATTTTCGAGTAAATCTCCACAAGTCTGCCCTCTTTGGCCTAGTTGGAAACCCCCTGACAAAAGCCCTGGGTTTCCCCCGATAAAAGCCCTAGCAGAAGGCTTCTGCTGAACCCCCTTTAAGTTGCCCCCTAAGGTGTTTATATAGACTTTGAGATGCCTTAATTGGCCCCTACATATCCTAATTCAAGTAGACTTCCTACTAGGATGTTTGAATAGGCTTTGGAATGTGTTTCTTTGCCTCCAAGTATCCTATTTTGAGTAAAACTCCTCTTGGCTGCGACAGGGACACGCCCATGGCACATGCCCATGTGGATCGTGGCCAGGCCGTGTTCGAGTCTACTGAAGAGACACGCCCGTGTCTTTCGGGGTCCAAACTGTGTTAGAGTAAATTAGGGAGGCTCGGTCGTGTTGTAACACCCTTATTCTGTGTCTATCGCCGAATTAGGGTTAGAAGCATTACCAGACAATTCAAAAAGCATTTACAGAAATTTCATACAATCAATCATCATTCTCAAACATAATGTCCTATAAATAAGTCTTTGAGAACAATAACATGCTTATAATTAGGGTCAGAACTAAACCGAAACACATAGGAGATTTCATGAAAATTTAAAACATTTCTAAACTGCAGGGGAGACATGCCCGTGGAAGGAAACCGTGTGCCCCCCACGACTGATAGACACCCCCATGTGTCTTCCCCGTGGTGATATACTAACTTATCCTCCACGACCTCTAAGCACGCCCGTGCACTGAGGCCGTGCACTCTTATACCACATACTGACTTCCTCACCACGACCACTAAGCACGCCCGTGTGCCATGGCCATGTGACATTATAGGCCATTTATAAGGCCAAAATGCCACCCAAAAGGGTCAATCCTACAAGCAAAATATATCATCTCATTTCATTCACATATAACCATATCATATAGCAACCAATCATACCAAAACAACTTCACATATCACATTCTTTTAAACATGATACCAAAACATAACTGGCCAAATCACATGGCTAAGTTCACTTTCCAACTCATATCAAGAACTAGCATATACATGCCATATCTAGCCATACACATATTCAAAGTGTACCAAAATAATTTTTAGTAGTGTGATGATGATCCCTGACGGTCTCGAGCCTTCAGTAGCTTTTGACGACCTATAAAACAGAGAAAACGCATACAAAGTAAGCTTTCCAAAAGCTTAGTAAGTCATAAACAAATATTGTAATGGCCTAAATTCAAGGTTATCGGAACAATGGTTTCGCAACCATAAATCCGATTTAAAGAGAAATTTATTTCAATATATTTGCATGAATATTTATATGATAGGAAATATTTTATAAATATTTATAAAATGTTAGTAATGTGATATTAAAAATTTTGTTAGAAAATTTTAACGTATGGGTAGGTAATTAAATGAAAAGGACTAAATTAAAATGAAAGTAAAAGTTGAATTATAGATTAAAAAATTATAAAGGACCAAAATGGCAATTATGCCATTTTAAAAGTTGAATGATGTATTGTATAAAATCGAGATTTTTATAAAGATAATTATTATTATAAATTAATAATAATATATATTATAAAAAGAAAGGAGAAAAGAAAAAAAGCATAAAACAAAAGAACAGAGAGCAAACGTGAAGGAAAGAAAGAAACAGAGAAAAGAAAGAAGAAAAGGAAAATTCAAAGTTTGAAACTTGGATATTTAATAGGTAAGTTAATTTAACCATTTTATTTTAATTTTGATGCTTTATAAGTTTTAGAACAAAGTTTTGATGAATTTATGTTGAAGTTTTGAAGTTTTAAAGTTTTTGAATATAGCATATGATGAATAAAATGATGCATTAGTGGTTTAATTGAAAGAATTTGAAGTTAGAATTGGATAAAGGACTTAATTGCAAAACAAGCTATAAGAAAACAGTTTTGGGACAGCAGCAGTAGAGTAAGTTTGAAAATTCACCAAAAATCTTAGAAGTGGAATTAGAAGTTGAGTGAGATATGAAATTAAAGCTTATTGAGTCTATTTTCATATGAAAGAAACAGGGAAAGAAAAGAAATTCTTTATTTTGAGATATTTAGATTTTTGTAAGACTGGTTTAGAATGAATTCGGGTTCCTCTGTTTTGAATTTAGAAAATCATAAAAAATTGAATAAAAATAATTAGGGCTTAAATTTTATATCTGGAATCCTGAATGAATCTATTTTCAATAAAAATAAATTATAACATCATCTGAATTTTTTATGAGGAGATAATTAATATTTAGTGAAGAAGGGTCAGAACTGTCAGATAGCAGAACAGGGGTGACTTTAATGAATAAAATGTACAAATTGGCTAAGTCAAAAATTCTGGAAATTTTATGATATGAAGACATGTGAGTCTAGTTTCATATAAAATTAACGGTTATTCATTTGGAGTTCTGTAACTCAAGAAATAAATAATTTAGTGACTATGACTCAAGTAGACAGCTTTGAATAAACTAAAAATAATAATAGAATTATAGAAAATGCTACATGTGAACATGTAATGTATTGAATTGATGATTGAATTTATTTATTTAGATCCGGAAAACTCAAATACGAAGTTAGATCAAGGAAAGGAAAAAGTCCCGGATTAGTAGATTTTGTATACGAACTAGTATCGAGGTAAGTTCATGCAACTTGAATTATCATCTTAAATGCTTGAAATGTATGTTATTGATGTGAATATAATTTGAGTGTTCATTGTATGAAGATTGATGAAACATTGATATATTTGATAAAAGGGAAGAAATCCGGTTGAAAGAAAGGAAAATCGATGGATCTCGAAAAGGAATTGACGGTAAAAGGATCTAGCTCGGACGGGTGATCCTATCCGATATAACCTCCCGAAGAATATGTGAAAATGGATTTAGCCGGATGGGTAATCCGAACTAGGGTCTAAATTTAGCTTTGGACCGTAATTCAGATCGTGCTCATTAGAGTAATTGTCGCTGCGAGGATTTAGCTTGGATGTAATCGCGACAATACTCTATGAGTTTATATTACGAGGATTTAGCTCGGACCGGTAATCCTCCGTAAGGATGAGGTTCAAGGAGTGTGCTCTTTGAAATGAAAATGTGCGCACATGAACATGAATTGACGGACTGGATTGTACACTAAAAGTGTACTTCGAAAATCCATCAAAATTCGAGTAATTCAACGGGATAAATATGGAAATATAACAAAGAAACGGAAATCATGGTATTGATGAGCTCATCAATCATAGTATATATATATATATTTGATACATGGAAATTATTGAACTAACTTGAATGTTGAGCTTGTGCATGTTAGGGTAATAATGCATTGAATGGATATATGAATGTTTATTATATTGAATTGAAAATATTAGGTAAGTATAATTCTTGTTACATGGGCTTACTAAGCACAAAGTGTTTACCTTATTTCCTTTTTCCTATTTTGTAGTGTTAAGAGCTGGAGATCGGATTCGATCGGAGACATATCACACTATCAACCCAAGACTTGTATTTAAAGAAACTTTATTTTGAAAATGAATGGCATGTATAAGCTAATAAAATAAATGTTAATATGAAATGAATGTAAGGTCACCTTTGGTATGGCTAATGATTTTAGTTTTAGTATGTAATGAGGTTATCTTATAAATATGCATGGATTTATTTTGAAAATATGTTGAATTGGATTGGTTGATGTGAATTGGTCTCGATTAAAAAAAATTTTGTAGGGAAGGCTAGATAATTATAAAGGGGTTATATTGAGTAAAAAAAATCGTAAACTCCTGTAATGCCTCGTACCCTATTCCGACAACGAATACGGGTAGGGGTGTTACATTTATTGGTATCAGAGCTACGGTTTAGCCGGTTCTAGGACCGACATAGCGAATACGGATTAGCTATACATGCCATTTAAATTATTTTTGATAGTGTGATATCTCCTGACCATTTAAATTGTGTTTTCCTTATAGTAATGTCATCGACCGAGCTCAATCAAGAAGTTGGGAGTCATGCTCAAACTTCAAAGACAAAAGAAGAAACTAGCAATAGAAGGCCGGTATAGAGGGTCAAGGGAGGAGGCAAAATATCCTTCTTTCAAATGATTAATGAATGGTTTACTCAGTACATAAGAACTAACCCTACAGTGTAGCAAACTCAAGCTCTCCCTCCTGTTCCTCCATCGGTTCCCGAGATTCCACAGGATACAGGTACTGAATCTGTCAGAAAAGGAAGAGCTCCGGTCGATAAAATTCAAAAATATGTGGCCGAAGAATTTTGAGCAGTAGTTGATGATGATCCCAAACGGGCTGAATTTTGGTTAGAGAATACTACTCGGGTTTTGGAAGAATTATCTTGCACATCGAAGAATGTTTAAAATGTGCCGATCTCACCGCTAAAAGACACGACTTATCATTGGTGGAATACTAAAGCTTCAGGTTGTTCGAAGAAGAAATTACATGGGAATTCTTCCGCATCGAGCTCAAAAGAAATATATTAGTCGAGATTCCTTGATCGAGAAAAGAAAAGAATTTCTTGAGTGAAACAGAGCAATAGATCAATGTCGAGTATGAAAGAGAATTTGTTGGTTGAGTAAATATGCTCGAGAATAGGTACAATCGGTGAAATGTGTAAACGATTCAAGAATGGTTAAATCTGATCGAACGGAGGATTATCGATGTGATTTCGATTATTCTTGCTCGAGGTATGTCAAAAGGGGTATGATGCTTTTCTTGCTTATGTATTAGACACCAAGGTATCTGAGTCGAAGATTCAGGTAGTGCCAGTGGTATGTGAATTTTTTGATGTGTTTCTAGAAGAGTTACCAAGGTTGCTACCAGAAAGAAAAGTGGAATTCTCTATAGATTTGATTCCGGGAACTACTCCGATTTCCATAGCTCCGTCTGGGATGGCTCTCTGAAATTAAAGGAATTAAAGACATAGTTGTAAGAACTTGTTGACAAGGGTTTTGTCCGACCGAGTCATTCACCTTGGGGTGCTCCAGTTCTGTTTGTGAAAAAGAAAGTGTAATATCCTGAATTAGGGGTTATTTGTGATTGTATTGTTTTGCATGAGTTCGGATTGTTGTGTTGTTAAGTGAGATGTTCTAGGGCTTAGGAATAAGCCAAGGGTAGGCTCGAAGAGTAGGAAAAATTTTATTTTTAAGCTTTAGTTAAAGGGAGTTGAAGGAGCTAGGGTTAAGAGTAATTGTGGGAATTTTAACACAAGTAACCGATTGGCATAGTGGCAAGGAGGCACCACTTAGGGCTTTGGAAGGTGACACCACAAGCATTGAAAGGGGCTTAGGTTGAATCCCATGGATGGACTTAAGGTGACTTTTATTTTGCATTTATATGGCATGTGTTGGTCAAACTCTAATTAAGGTAAGGTTGGACTATTGTCTTTTATGGTTAGTAGACTAAGGAATAAGGCAAGTGCTTATTTATGGTATGGTATCAAGTAATTTTGGTAGGATAAGGGACATAAGGCTTGAAGTATGGAGTGTTGTTTTGAAAACTTTTCTATGGCCTTTTGACCATGAATGTAGACAGTATAGTGGACTAGGGGGGTTGGCTTAATTCTGAATGTGATTAGGAGGAAATAAGGAGAAATTTAGGAGTGAGTTTAATTCAAGATTAGTTTGAATTGATGGCAAGAAGAATTTTGAGTGTGGAGGCCGAATGTGGGTCTCTTTTGGGTGATAATTTTTGGTCATGAGTGGGGGGGAATAGCCGAATTTCCTATAAGAGGTCTAGAAGTTCTTTTTCGGTTCTCTTTTCTTTCTTTAGTATTCTCTTTCGAAACTTTCTTTTCACCCTTGCCATTGCCGAAATTTGCACCCTATTTCTTGACCAAAAGCCAAAAGTTGGAAGTCATTTTGTGCATCTTTTTCTTTTTCTTTTTTTTTAAACTTATTTTCCTTCCATTCACTTCTTAAAAACCGAAACCCATCCTCTCATTTGCAACAAAGCCGAAACCTCTCCACCTTTGTTCTTCATTGTCGAATTCTCCTAACTTTCATCTACACTTCTTTTCTTCTTCTCAACCTCGGTTCTATACCTATTTTTGTGATAGCCGATTATCCCATCTCCATTTGGGAGTTCTTAGAATCTTTTAGAGCCTTTAGAGGGGAGGTGTCGACATTCCTTTTCATCAATCTTTCAATCGGTTTGAGTATAGTAAGTATTTTCTTAGCAATCAATTCTCTTCTTCTTCATTTAGTATGTCAAACCAATGGTTGGCCTTGGTTTCTAAGGGATGGTCGAATGTATGAAGAGTCATAATATTGTGTTTCTTTTGTGTAGCCAACAGTAATGAGCCTATTGGATTTGACTATTCAGGTAAGGTGGTAAGTGATATGTAGTTCGCCAAAGGCCATCTTCATGGATTTATGATGTAAATGATTCTAACAATGGTTAAGTAGGGATCTTGACATCTTGAGAGCAAGCAAATATTTGGGATTTAGTCGAGTGTGCCAAAATAGGTGCGTAGTTATCGTGACCGTTCTCTTGTTGTGTGTATGTGTTATATATATAAATATGTATATGATGTGTATGGTAGCCAAATAATGGCTAAAAGGTGGATACCCATGGTGGGTAATCGATTAAGCAGTCAAGACTTTATGACAATAAGTTTCCTATGGTATCTGAATGAAATTGTGATAGCATGTGATGTATGCTTATTTTAATGATATTGTGGCATGATACATGGGGCTTGGGATGTGACTATTGAAGGACGGGAGTACATTTATGTACGTGGTCCGATGTTAGCCTTGTGCTACATTGGCGCTTGATGTTAGCTATATGCTTCATCAAGGTGGGATGTTAATGTGTGCCTCACCTGGCGGATGATAGTGTGTGCATCACAGTGGATTGAGGATGACCTAGAGTCACCTCGAGGATATTGATATGTGGGGTCACTTGGGTGATCGGTGGCTTAGCTTATACGGCCTTGGGCGCAGCCAGTCCGCCAAGGTAGGTGTGTAACGGATGGATACTAGGTTGAAATTTGGGCTTCATGTTGCATATTTATGTATGTGGATGTGTGGGTATGGGCCAAGCCCATATGTGGAGACATGTGAAATAACTATGCATCGAGTGCATTTGACTCACCAATTTTCTTACCAACATCGCAGGTGATTCATAATCTTTGGGGACCGGTGGGAGCGGATACAAAGTTGGCCCATGCAGAAGATGTTTTACTTAATTTTACGACTTTATATTTTAAGTAGTTTTGGAATAATTATTTGATGTAATAAGGGCCACTTAAAGTATTTGCAACTTTATTTATGGTTTTGAAGTTTATCCTATTATTGACCTAATAATTGGCAATATTTTGAATCAACTTATTTTATAACAACTTATATTAAAACTTTTAAATTCGGATAATTTGTACCAATAAAGTTTTACTTGGAATCTTAAATGTGAAATATTTTACCAACGACAACAAATTTCATCTTTTATTTTAAGTAAAATCTTTTCCAACGTTTTCCATGATGACATACGAGATCCGGTCAAGGCTCGTGGGCGTGTTTGGGGTGTTTCTGAAAGACGGGTCTTTGATATTGTGTATTGACTATCGGTAAAAGAGTCAGATGTACCGAAGATAACTTTCAGAACCAGGTACGGGCATTATGAGTTTCTGGTTATGCCGTTTAAGGTGACTAATGCACCTACAAGATTTATGGATCGATGAATCGATATTCGAACGATGCCTTAGACGAGTTTATGGTAGTTTTCATTGATGATATTTTAGTCTATTCTCGATATGAAAATGAGTATGCGAACATTTGAGAAGCTGTGTTGCAAATTTTGCGAGAAGCGATTATATGCTAAATTCGGTAAATGTGAATTTTGGCTTGAGAAGTGGGTTTTCGTGGACATATTGTATCCATTGAAGGCATTAGGGTAGATCCAAGTAAAATCTCACTATTGTCAATTGAGTCCACCAAGAATGTATCTAAAGTTAGAAGTTTCTTGGGTTTAGTGGTTATTACAGAAGATTTGTCTGAGGATTTTCTATAATAGCTTCTCGATGACTCAATTATTGCGAAAGATGTAAAGTTCGAGTGGATCGATGAATGTCGCAGAGTTTCAACCGATTGAAAGATCTACTAACGAAAGCACCAGTATTAGTGCAACTGAACCGTAAGGAATTTGTTATTTCTGATGATGCCTCATTAAATGGTTTAGGTTGTGTCTTTATGCAAGAAGGTAAAGTAATAGCCTATGCTTCAAGACAACTTAAACCACATGAAAGAAATTACCCGGTACATGATCTTGAGTTAGTGCTATTGTATTTGCATTGAAGATATGGCGGCATTACTTGTACGGTGAGAAATGTCATATTTATCTCGATCATAAAAGCTTGAAGAATTTGATGACAGAAAGATCTGAATCTAAGATGCAAGAGGTGGCTTGAATTGATAAAGGACTATGATTTGATTATTGATTACCATCCGGTAAGGCTAATATTGTGGTGATGCTTTGAGTCGAAAATCTCTGTTTGCTGCGATCTATGAATGCTCAATTGTCTTTGGTTGATGATGGTTCAATCATAGCTGAATTGAGAGCTAAACCAACATTTCTCTGACAAATATGTGAAGCTCGGAAGAATGATAAGAAGTTACTGAGTTAAGCGGGCACAATGTGAGTCAGCATCGATTCGAATTTCAAGTTAGAATTGATGGTTGTTTATTATTCAAAGGTAAGGTATGTGTACCCAAGAATTTGAGTTCATCTGAGAAAATTTTACGAAGCTCACAAAGGTGGTGCGTATGTCATGCATCCGTGAAGTAATAAAATGTATAATGATCTCGAAAAAGATGTCTTGGTGGTCGTATGAAACGTGATATTTACGAGTTTGTATCAAAATGTCTGATATGTCAACAGGTCAAAGCAGAACATCAGGTACCTTCGGGGTTACTTCAGCCAATTACTATACTAGAATGGAAATGGGAAAGAATCACTATGGATTTTGTATCGAGGTTACCGTTGTCTCCGAGGAAAAAAGATGCTATGTGGGTGATTGTTGACCGATTGACAAAGTCAGCACACTTTATTCCGGTACGTATGGATTATTCTTTATATAAAATTTGAACTATACATATCCGAGATTGTCGGGCTACATGGAGTGCCTGCTCCATTATATCGATAGAGATCCCGATTTACGTTTCGTTTCGGGACAAATTGCAAGAAGCTTTGGGTACTCAGTTGTATTTCAGCACTGCATTTCATCCTCAGACAGATGGCCAATCCGAGCGTGTAATTCAAGTATTGGAAGATATGCTCCGATGTTGTATACTAGAGTTTGAAGGTAATTGGGAGATATATCTACCTTTGATTGAATTTGCTTACAATAACAGTTATCAGTCCAGTATTAAAATGGCTCCGTATGAAGCTTTGTATGGTAGAAAATGTATAACACCATTATATTGGACAGAGCTTAGTGAAAAGAAGATACATGGGGTTGATTTGATCGGGAAACAGAAGAAAAAGTAAAAGTGATTCGGAATAGCTTGAAAGCAGCCTCTGATCGCCAAAAATCATATGCCGATCTTAAACGAAAAGAGATTGAATTTCAGGTTGGTGATAAGGTATTTCTGAAAGTGTCTCCTTGGAAGAAAGTTCTCCGATTCGGTCGAAAGGGTAAATTAAGTCCAAGATTTATCGGGCCATATGAAATTATAGAAAGAATTGGACCGGTCGCTTATCGATTGGCATTACCACCGGAACTTGATAGAATTCATAATGTTTTTCATGTGTCTATGCTACGACGATATCGGTCAGATCCTTCACATGTATTTCTCGATGTAAGTGGAGATTCAATCGGATATGACTTCTGATGAAGAACCGGTCAAGATATTAGCACGGAAACAAAGGAGCTTAGAAATAAAAAATAAATTTGGTGAAAGTATTGTGGCAAAAGCAGGATTGAGGAAGCGACATGGGAACCGGAGGAGGCAATGAGGAAACAATATCCAAACCTCTTTCTTGGTAAGATTTTGAGGACGAAAATCCTTAAAAGGGAGAGAGTTGTAATGGCCTAAATTCAAGGTTATCGGAACAATGGTTTTGCAACCATAAATTGATTTAAAGAGAAATTTATTTCAATATATTTGCATGAATATTTATATGATAGGAAATATTTTTATAAATATTTATAAAATGTTAGTAATGTGATATTAAAAATTTCGTTAGAAAATTTTAACGTATGGGTAGGTAATTAAATGAAAAGGACTAAATTGAAATGAAAGTAAAAGTTGAATTATAGATTAAAAAATTATAAAGGACCAAAATGGCAATTATGCCATTTTATAAAGTTGAGGTGGTGTATTGTATAAAAATAAAGATTTTTATAAAGATAATTATTATAAATTAATAATAATATATATTATAAAAGAAAGGAGAAAAGAAAAAAGCATAAAACAAAAAAACAGAGAGCAAACGTGAAGGAAAGAAAAAGCAGAGAAAAGAAAGAAGAAAAGGGAAAATTGAAAGTTTGAAGCTTGGATATTTAATAGGTAAGTTAATTTAACCATTTTCTTTTAATTTTGATGCTTTATAAGTTTTAAAACAAAGTTTTGATGAATTTAAGTTGAAGTTTTGAAGTTTTAAAGTTTTTAATATAGCATATGATGAATAAAATGATGAATTAGTGGTTTAATTGAAAGAATTTGATGTTAGAATTGGATAAAGGACTTAATTGCAAAACAAGCTATAAGAAAATAGTTTTGGGACAGCAGCAGTAGAGTAAGTTTGAAAATTCACCAAAAATCTTAGAAGTGGAATTAGAAGTTTAGTGAGATATGAAATTAAATATTGTTGAGTCTATTTTCATATGAAAGAAACAGGAAAAGAAAAGAAATTCTGCATTTTGAGATATTTAGATTTTTGTAAGACTGGTTTAGAATGAATTTGGGTTCCTCTATTTTGAATTTAAAAATCATAAAAATTGAAGAAAAATAACTAGGGGCTTAAATTTATATATCTGGAATCCTGAATGAATCTATTTTCAATAAAAATAAATTATAACATCATCTGAATTCTGTATGAGGAGATAATTAATATTTAGTGAAGAAGGGTCAGAACTGTCAGATAGCAGAACAGGGGTGACTTTAATGAATAAACTGTACAAATTGGCTAAGTCAAAAATTCTGGAAATTTTATGATATGAAGACATGTGAGTATAATTTCAGAGAAAATTAACGATTCTTCATTTGGAGTTGTGACGAGGGTGCTAACCCTTCCTCATACATAACTGACTCCTGACCTGTTTTCTTGTATTTCGTGCACCAAAATTAATTTTGAAATAAAATGTTTTATAAGGTGATCCAATCACACCTAAGTAAAAACGGATTGGTAGTGACTCCCCTTTGTTTTTTAAAGTCAACCCTCACTTTCACAAACTTTAAAAAAAGGTTTCGATATAGACAATCTACAAATTAGAAGGGCCCATACATGCACTGCAACATGTATGACACAAGACCATCATAAGCTGAATACGAAAATGATCTGCAACTGCATCATGCCATTGGCGAAAGACATGTCGACCATTCCAATCTCAGTATTGATTGTCGACATGCAAGATTGGTTTCAGTACAGGGTGTCATACAGGAAAGCATGGTGGGCGAAATAGATGGTAATTGAGCAGTTGTATGGTGACTGGAACGCGTCATAAAACGAACTACAATGGTGGATATTTGCAACGCAGGAGTACGTCCCAGAGGCTGTGATTAACTTATAGACACAGCCTTATTATGACACTGGTAACGTACTTCAACTAGGAAAATTATTTTTTCACCGCTTGTTCTGGACGTTCGATTCATGTGTTAGGTGTAACAGCCCGTTTTTTGGGTCAAATCAAAATAGTGGTTTCGAGACCACAAATCTGAAGTTGAAATAATTATTTTATTATTATTTTATTGCACTAATATATGATGGTGTGAAATTTTCGTAAAGAAATTTTATCGCTTAAATGCTAAATTCTGTAAAAAGGACTAAATCGCATAAAGTGCAAAAGTTGTGTTCTATAAGCTAAAGGTGTCAAATAGCTATAGAATATTAAAGTAAAGGTCCTTATGTGATAATTATCCCAATTTTGAGTTAGTGGATGATATTTGGCTTGGCATTTGTGTAAATATGAATTTATTTTAATGGTAAATTAGTAAAATGTTAAATAATATTTAATTAAATAAAACAAAAACCATTTTTTATGCTATCATCTTTCTCCATAGCCTAATATCAAAAGAAAAATATGATTTTGGGAGCTTTGAGCATTCGGTTCAAGTATTTTTCAATTTTAAGTCCATTTTGACTCGGTTTTGATGATTTTTATATTTTTGTGATCGTTGCAACTAGTACTAGCTAGCGTGTCTTCGATTTCAAAGCATTAAAGATTTTGATAGTTTCCATTGATGAGCTTATGTATTCTTTGATGTTTAATGGTGACATATGAATATTTGATGTTAGATATTCGTATTTTATAAAGTAATTTTGATGAAAATGTAAATTAGGGATTAAATTATGAAATATTAAAATTATGTGGTTAAAAGTGCGATTATTTGGAAAATTTGGGTTGCTAAGGCAATAAGAAGAATTCAGCTAAGCATGGGTAGGATGAAATTGCATGAAATTGTGATTTTATGTGATAAGGACTAAATTGCAAAAATGTGAAATAATATGGGTAAAAGTGTAATTTTGCCAAAATGTGTAAATTGTGTTAAATTGAATTAATGATTAAATAAGTAAATTTTTTTATTATATAGATTGAGAAAAATGATATTCGAATCTAGAACGGGGGAAAATAAAGTATCGGATTAGTCGACCTAATTCGTCGTTACAGCGAACGAGGTAAGTTCGTATGCTAATAAACGTACTTAAATTGTGTTATAAATGCTTATTTATTATTGAATTGAATTGAATGTTGAATGGTCATGATAACGAGCCGAAATCAACAGAGTTACAACGTCCGAAAGTCTCATACGAACCTTAGGAATAGTATAGGATACAAATGTCATGACATTAGGGTTACCGAGATGAGAATACGTGTAAGACCATATCTGAGATATGGCATCGGTATGATTTTAAGTGTAAGATCATGTCTGGGACATGACATTAATACGAAATTTTGTGTAAGACAATAGCTAGGCTATTGGCATCGATATGAGATTACACGTAAGACCATATCTGGGATATGGCATTGTACGACCTATGTGCGATTCCCAAGTATCCTTAGTGATCCCAAATGGTTCAACGGGCATAGTCAAGACGAGAATGAAAGTAAAATCGAATTAAGTGTAATAGGTACGTACAAAACCCATACGAGAATCGAATGAAGGTAATTTGGTGAGTTCTTAGTGTATCATGTGTATGAAATGAGAAGGATTTATGTATAAGTATGTTTCATGCCAAAAATGTGTTTATTTAGCTATAATGAGGTATGAGTTGAATGATGTGTAAGATATGAGTTATATATGTTTTAACTAAATATACATATGGCACATAGTGTGCGAAATACCGTTATTTGATGATATTTCACATGATTCATCTTTACTAAATAAAATGTGATTGATATTTGATCGTTGTTTTGTCGAGTCTTAAAATTTATATAAAGAATGATCGAACCTGGAAACTAACTAAGACAACGATGGAGGCAAACGCACCTATCGAACAGTAGTATAGTTTAGGCAAGATCGGAATGTCGAATCCCAAAGGAACCAAAAGTACTAATACTAACTCTCTTTTTATTATCTAGCCTAAGAATTAAGGGAATTTGTATCTAAATTAACTAACTACTAAACTAAAGACTTCTAAGACAAAGAAGAATGAAATTTGGAAAATAACTTGAGGAAAAAAACCAATTGATTAAGACGACACCCAAGGAAGAATCCACCTAGACTTCACTTGTTATCTAACACTGAACCAGACGATTTATTCACTTGACTTGATCCGTAAGATTCCCTAACATATATTAATCCGACTCTTGAGGTGACTAACGTCTAACCCTAGGTTGATTAATTGAAATCTCTTTCTAATTAAAACCCCTAGAATTGCATTAACTCAATCTATGGACTCCCATATTAGGTTTCACCCTAATCTGGAAAAATCTCGTCACCCTATCTCTAGACGCGCAATCAACTCCGCTTAATTATGCTAATCTACTCTTAGGCAGGGACTTTTGCTCCTCCACCTAAGCACATCATACTTGAATTAATATCCTGGAAATATCAACACTAGAATTAAGAACACATAATTAAGAACAAGTCAAATATTTATCATATAGTTCAGAAAACAATAACAAGACTCATCTTAGGTTTCATCCCCCTCAGGTATCTGAGGGTTTTGTTCATAATTGTAAAAGAAAACATCTCAAAAGAAAAGATAAAACAAAACATAAGAAATCCCTAAAACCCCCCTAAAGGAATTGAAGGAGAGATCCTCCATCTTGAGTATAAGTCTGGCTTCTTGAGATGAATCAACTGACTATTTTCGAGTAAATCTCCACAAGTCTGCCCTCTTTGGCCTAGTTGGACGCCTCGACTAAAGCCACAGGTTTCCCACAAAGCCCTAGCAGAAGGCTTCTGCCGAACCCCTTTTAAGTTGCCCCCTAAGGTGTTTATATAGACTTTGAGATGCCTTAATTGGCCCCTACATATCCTAATTCAAGTAGAATTCCTACTAGGATGTTTGAATAGGCTTTGGAATGTGTTTCTTTGCCTCCAAGTATCCTATTCTGGGTAAAACTCCTCTTGGCTGCGGCAGGGACACGCCCATGGCACACGCCCGTGTGGATCGTGGCCATGCTGTGTTTGAGTCTACTGAAGAGACACGCCCGTGTCTTTCGAGGTCCAGACCGTGTTAGAGTAAATTAGGGAGGCTCGGTCGTGTTGTAACACCCCTATTCTGTGTCTGTCGCCGAATTAGGGTTAGAAGCGTTACCAGACAATTCAAAAAGCATTTACAGAAATTTCATACAATCAATCATCATTCTCAAACATAATGTCCTATAAATAAGTCTTTGAGAACAATAACATGCTTATAATTCGGGTCGAAACTAAACCGAAACACATACGAGATTTCATGAAAATTTAAAACATTTCTAAACTACAGGGGAGACACGTCCGTGGAAGGAAACCGTGTGCCCTCCACGACTGATAGACACCCCCATGTGTCTTCCCCGTGGTGATATACTAACTTATCCTCCACGACCTCTAAGCACGCCCGTGCACTGAGGCCGTGCACTCTTATACCACATACTGACTTCCTCACCACGACCACTAAACGCTTGGTGTGCCATGGCCATGTGACATTATAGGCCATTTATAAGGCCAAAATGCCACCCAAAGGGTCAATCCTACAAGCAAAATATATCATCTCATTTCATTCACATATAACCATATCATATAGCAACCAATCATACCAAAACAACTTCACATATCACATTCTTTTAAACATGATACCAAAACATAACTGGCCAAATCACATGGCTAAGTTCACTTTACAACTCATATCAAGAACTAGCATATACATGCCATATCTAGCCATACACATATTCAAAGTGTACCAAAATAATTTTTAGTAGTGTGATGATGATCCACAGCGGTCCCGAGCCTTCAGTAGCTTTTGACGACCTATAAAAGCAGAGAAAAGCATACAAAGTAAGCTTTCCAAAAGCTTAATAAGTCATAAACAAATATTGTAATGGCCTAAATTCAAGGTTATCGAACAATGGCTTGCAACCATAAATCCAATTTAAAGAGAAATTTATTTCAATATATTTGAATGAATATTTATATGATAGGAAATATTTTTATAAATATTTATAAAATGTTAGTAATGTGATATTAAAATTTAGTTAGAAAATTTTAACGTATGGGTAGGTAATTAAATGAAAAGGACTAAATTGAAATGAAAGTAAAAGTTAAATTATAGATTAAAAAATTATAAAGGACCAAAATGGCAATTATGCCATTTTATAAAGTTGAGATGTGTATTGTATAAAATCTGAGATTTTATAAAGATAATTATTATTATAAATTAATAATAATATATATTATAAAAAGAAAGGAGAAAAGAAAAAAAAAAGCATAAAACAAAAAGAACAGAGAGCAAACGTGAAGGAAAGAAAGAAACAGAGAAAAGAAAGAAGAAAAGGGAAAATTCAAAGTTTGAAACTTGGATATTTAATAGGTAAGTTAATTTAACCATTTTCTTTTAATTTTGATGCTTTATAAGTTTTAGAACAAAGTTTTGATGAATTTAAGTTGAAGTTTTTGAAGTTTTAAAGTTTTTGAATATAGCATATGATGAATAAAATGATGCATTAGTGGTTTAATTGAAAGAATTTAAAGTTAGAATTGGATAAAGGACTTAATTGCAAAACAAGCTATAAGAAAACAGTTTTGGGACAGCAGCAGTAGAGTAAGTTTGAAAATTCACCAAAAATCTTAGAAGTGGAATTAGAAGTTGAGTGAGATATGAAATTAAAGCTTATTGAGTCTATTTTCATATGAAAGAAACAGGGAAAGAAAAGAAATTCTTTATTTTGAGATATTTAGATTTTTGTAAGACTGGTTCAGAATAAATTCAGGTTCCTCTGTTTTGAATTTAGAAAATCATAAAAATTGAATAAAAATAATTAGGGCTTAAATTTATATATATGGAATCCTGAATGAATCTATTTTCAATAAAAATAAATTATAACATCATCTGAATTTTTATGAGGACATAATTAATATTTAGTGAATAAGGGTCAGAACTGTCAGATAGCAGAACAGGGTGACTTTAATGAATAAACTGTACAAATTGGCTAAGTCAAAATTCTGGAAATTTTATGATATGAATACATGTGAGTCTAGTTTCATATAAAATTAACGGTTATTCATTTGGAGCTCTGTAGCTCGAGAAATAAATAATTTAGTGACTATGACTCAAGTAGACAGCTTTGAATAAACTAAAAATAATAATAGAATTATAGAAAATGCTACATGTGAACATGTAATGTATTGAATTGATGATTGAATTTATTTATTTAGATCCAGAAAACTCAAATACGAAGCTAGATCAAGGAAAGGAAAAAGTCCCGGATTAGTAGATTTTGTATACGAACTAGTATCGAGGTAAGTTCATGCAACTTGAATTATCATCTTAAATGCTTGAAATGTATGTTATTGATGTGAATATAATTTGAATGTTCATTGTATGAAGATTGATGAAACATTTATATATTTGATAAAAGGGAAGAAATCCGGTTGAAAGAAAGGAAAATCGATGGATCTCGAAAGGAATTGACGGTAAAAGGATCTAGCACGACGGGTGATCCTATCTGATATAGCCCTCAGAAGAATATGTGAAAATGGATTTAGCCGGATGGGTAATCCGAACTAGGGTCTAAATTTAGCTCGGATGGTAATTCAGATCCGTGCTCATTAGAGTAATTGTCGTTCTGAGATTTAGCCTGGGTGGTAATCGCGAAAATACTCTATGAGTTTATATTACGTGATTTAGCTGGACCGTAGTAATCCTCCGTAAGGATGAGGTTCGCGGGAGTGTGCTCTTTGAAATGAAAATGTGCGCACATGAACATGAATTGACGGACCTGGATTGTACACTAAAAGTGTACTTCTGAAAATCCATCGAAATTCCGAGTAATTCAACGGGATAAATATGGAAATATAACAAAGAAACGGAAATCATGGTATTGATGAGCTCATCAATCATAGTATATATATATATATATATATATATTTGATACATGGAAATTATTGAACTAACTTGAATGTTGAGCTTGTGTATGTTAGGGTAATAATGCATTGAATGGATATATGAATGTTTATTATATTGAATTGAAAAATATTAGGTAAGTATAATTCTTGTTACATGGGCTTACTAAGCACAAAGTGTTTACCCTATTTCCTTTTTCCCTATTTTGTAGTGTTAAGAGCTCGGAGATCGGATTCAGTCGGAGACATATCACAGTATCAACCCCAAGACTTCGATATTTAAAGAAACTTTATTTTGAAAATGAATGGCATGTATAAGTTAATAAAATAAATGTTAATATGAAATGAATGTAAGGTCAGCCATTGGTATGGCTAACAGATTTTAGTTTTAGTATGTAATGAGGTTATCTTATAAATATGCATGGACTTATTTTGAAAATATGTTGAATTGGATTGGTTGATGTGAATTGGTCTCGATTAAAAAAACAAATTTTGCAGGGAAGGCTAGATAATTATAAAGGGGTTATATTGAATAAAAAAAATCGTAAACTCTTGTAATGCCTCGTACCCTATTCCGAGAACGAATACGGGTAGGGGTGTTACAAATATACTTCACATAAGAGGCATTTATGCGAATAAATACATTAGCATATATCAATCACTTAACAAAATATCGCACGTATGCTTTGATTCATATACTATGGACCACAATTGCTATCTGTGCAAATTCAAGAAATCATATAATTACGTAATTCATATAATCAAAACTTTACATATTATATCATCAATTCTGTATCCATATCATAGTAAGATCACTTAGATGCTTACCTTGTATACACAAATAGTGTATAATCAATGTACCTGAAATGGTTTTACATTCACATATTTATTCTTAACTAGGTTTTGCAATACGTATCACAGACTTGCCCGTTGAACCAATAGGAATCTAATAGGATGCTCAGAAAACTTGGAATAGTCGTACAAAGCCAACGTCCTAAACGGGGTCTTACATGCACTCAAATATCAATACCTCAGTCTCAGACAGATTGTTACACGAATCAATATGATGCCGATGTCCTAGACATGGTCTTACACGAAAAGTTCATATCGTTGCCAACGTCCCAGACGTGGTCTTTCATATAATCAGATAACGATGCCTACGTCCCAGACGAGGTCTTACATATAATCAGATAACGATGCCTACGTCCCAGACGAGGTCTTACATATAATCAGATATGCCTACGTCCCAGACGAGGTCTTACATATAATCAGATAACGATTCCTAAGTCCCAGACGAGGTCTTACATATAATCAGATAACGATGCCTACGTCCCAGACGAGGTCTTATATGATAAAACAGAATAGATACCTTTGTATTTCTAAGTTCATACAAAACTTCTCCGACTTATCACTATTTCGACTTTATTCCAGAATTCATATACATAGCATCATAAATGCAGTCATTATCATTGATAGTCATGTAAATAAACTCAAAATTCAACACAATTACCTTTATTAGCAATATGACTTACCTCAGATTCGATCTATCGAAATGGAAACGGCTACCCGATTACTTTCGCTTTCCCGTGATCTAAATCTGTTTTCCTCGGTTCTTGATCTAAACATATTCAAAATTAACCCTTTTATTCACTAATTCATCCAATTCAATCCATACACACATATTTAGGGCTATTTACAAATTAACCCGGTATTACCGGAGTTAAACATACATAAACAAGTAAATTGGGACATAGTCCCGTGGCACAATTTAAAATTTTTCAAATTTCATCTTTACGACCCTAATATGGCCCTACAAGACCCAAAATATGATTAGGAAATGATTTGGGACTAAAATAGAGACTTTGAAACTTTTCTTGAAAATAGGGCACATGCAGGTGTGGTTTTGGACATGCAGTGTGTGCTGCCTGTGGAAATCACATGGTAGTGGGCGCCTGCAAGTGATTCTCGACTTACTACACACTAGTGGGACTAGCCCGTGGGCAATTCTTTTGATTCTGAATTTTCCACATGGCACAGGCACACGCCCATGTGTCTAGGTAGTGTGAAAACTGCTATTTTCACCATTTTTAGGTTATTAAAACACACCAAATACACCTAATTCATACACAATCAAAATCATCCATTGTTTAAACAAAACTTAACCATTTCATATGCATCAACTCATATCAAAATTAATATACAACCAAGCTTAGCTGAATGTATATATAAACATCATACAAACCCATACTATTCATCAATTTTTCTATTTAGTCCCTAAATTTACCATTTTCTCTATTTAGCCCTATTTAGCTAAATTCATCAAAATTTCAAGAACAAAACATGTTCATAAAGCTCAAATCTTTCATTTAACACCATAAATCACCATAAAACTCAACATATCATCAATGGCACATTTCATGAACAACATCAATTCATCAAATTGAGAATGGGCTTGATAGTATACTTAACAACAATCTCAAAAACATAAAAATTATCAAAATTCAAAACCAAAACATACATTAATTATGCTTAATGAATGCCAAAACCTAGCTCAACATTTCTTCATTTTCTTTCTTCTAATTTTCAGTGATAGATGGATGAATAAAAATCCACTATCAACCTTATTTGTTTTATTAACTAATATCTCAACTATTCAATTACCCATTTACCCACTTAATAATCATAAAAGACAAATATAAATCATGGTTATCATGACATTCCACCATCCACTAACTAAATAGTGGTTTAATTACCACTTAAGGCCACTACTTTTAAAAGCCACAACACTTAAGTACTTTAACAAATAGCAAGCAACTTTCACACTCAATGCAATTTCATCCTTCTGTCAAATTAAACACACAAATGAACGAATTAGCTTATGAAAATTTTCCACATGCTTAATCACATAAAAACAGCATAGAAAATAATATTAAAATATTATACGAACTCGAATTTGTGGTCTCGAAACCATTGTTCCGATTAGGGTATAAACCAGACTTTTACACGTGTGGTCTTGGGCCCAGGCGGTGTCGATTTCCATTTTGACCCAATTTGGTCTATTTTAGGCCCGTTTCTCGTTCTTTTCATCCTCCAGTGCTCTCCTAAGTATAAAACATGAAAACAAAGGATTAAGAGCACCAAATTACATAATTCAAGGCTTAAATCATCCAAAAGTATGCTAAATGTGGGCCTAAAATATGTTACTTTTATGGTTTATCAAATATCCCCACACTTAAGCTTTTGCTTGTCCTCAAGCAAAATTCTCAACTTAAAATTAAAACGAACTTTCCATAATTCATAATTCTCATCAACAATGTCTTATCATAATTCATAGACAATTCATACATGGATAATTTAACCCAAAGACTCCTAAAGATTCAAACAATTCTAAGTCATATATTTGTAGCACGAAAACATAGGTGTCTCCCCTTATCTAAATAATTATCTTTGATTCAAAACCGACAAGGATTAACATCCTTGCAAAAGATTCACTCAAAGCACTCGAAGTGTTCAAGGTTCAAGAATAAACACTCATAAGTCGAACCTGAAAAGTTAATCCCATAGGCTTGCCTGAAAATCAAATCTCCACCACTGTAATATGAGATGATACACAAATCAAAAGGTCTTTAACAGGGTTGTAACGGGACTTGGGTTAATGGTGTGGATAAAGGCTAAATTAGAAGGGTTAGAATCGAGATTGAATTGATAAATTACCTAACTAGAAAAATAAACTAATAACCTAAATAATTACATCACATGAAAATTTAAAATACTAATAATACGAGCTTCTTCTTTAAGATGTTGAATTTAAACGTATAAGTTCTTAGAACATAGAGCTAATAATGAATATACTTCGTGTGTGTTTTTTAAGAACAAGTCAATTGATGAATTTACTAATAAAATAATTAGGCAACCGATCAAATCAAATCTCGATATAAGGGTAGTCAAAAAGAGTGGTGATAACAAATACGAGCAGGGTTTTGGGTTAATATTAGTAGGTGAATCAATAAAAAGGATTGTTAAAGGGGTTCACTAGTGGTTAATTATGAAGGTAGGCTTTTTAGTGGAGTGAGTGGGTTAAAACCTAGGTGCCTTTATCATCTCTGTATATCAAATCAAAGGTGTGGTCTTGACATGTATAACTGAGGCAAGTTCTCGAATAACAATTCAGTGTTGACACACTCATAATCAATAAAGTGTGCATGAAAAGAAATATATGCTCTATAAGGCTCAAATCTTTTTTTTTTTTTTTTATATCAATCCTTGAAAATTTCAAATTTCAAGGTAACAATTAGCTTCAGGTAGACAACCTAACAAAATTTTAAATTTTGAAAATAGACTCATCATGCTCGATTCTCTAGTATCTTTAATTATTAATGCACAATTATCAATGACTTAATCCAAAACATGTCAATAAAAATCATAAATCAGGGAAATTTCATTCTAATAATAATATGAGAAACTTACTTTAGAACAAGGCATAGTTCAGAGATTTTCAAATAATACTATGTTAACCCCCCCACACTTAAGATGTACATTGCCCTCAATGTACAAAGATAGATAATATCAAAATAATCATAAAATCATAAGATTGGGAGAGAAGCGAAACTTCCTGAATTTTGGATGAAGTCAATGAAAAGAAATCGGAAAAGATTGGAAGTGAACGTGGGGAAGCGTCTCGAACGTTTGAAATTGAATCCTTGAAGCAGCCATTCTGATTTTATTGTATCCTAAGCTAAATCTAAATGGCATGAAGAATAAGAAGAAAATAATAAAGAAAATAAAAATAAAAATAAAAATAAATAATGGAAAATGAAAGAAGAAAGACAACTGGAAAAGAGAAGGGAAGAAGGGGGTTTAAATAGAGATGCATCCCACGCCCGTGTTCCTTTCTGTGGTACCCACACTGCCACGGCCACGGCCGTGTGCAAGGCCATGTAGGTATGGAAACCTATGCCTAAATACGAAAAGAAATAAAATGACACTAATTAGTAGAGTTAGTGCTCAGGTTGCCTCCCGAGAAGCGCTCGTTTAAAGTCTTGAGCTTGACTTACCTGTCATTCGCATAATCATGGTGGTTTGAGGAGGTAAAAATCTTTTCTCATACGATCAATTCGGTTATTGATATAAAGTTTAAGTCAATTAGTGTTTACCTTAAAGGTGTTGATTTTAGGACTAGTTACCTCGACTGTTCCATCTAGGAAGATTTTGAGTACCTGATCTCCTATCTTAAGCTGGGTTGTCCCATTATTAAGTTCGTTGTAGAGTTGCCTCATTTTTGCTTCGTGTGTTTTTAGTCTCTCCTTGAAGTGTGTCTTCCATTCGTTTAGTTCATCAATCCAAAGCCTTTGTTCCTCATGAATTTCTTCTTTATCGACATGAGGTCTAGGATCTAACATCTCAACCTTACCTTCACTTACCATGTGCTCTTGCCTCGGTTGATTCCACTAACCTTTCACTAGCATGAGCTTTTACGGCTTGATTTTGCTCTTCCGGTTAGTTTCAGTGTTGCTTGGTAAGCTTTCTTGTGGTTGTTCGTAGATCTGCGTAGCAAGTTGCCCAATTTGATCCTTGAACTCCGTGTTAATACTTCAAGTTTTGTTCCACCTTTTGGAAATGTGTTTACGAAGGTCGCTATGAAATTTGTTAGCATCTCTTCAAGGTTCGACTCCTCTTCCTATTGGTGAGGTTGTTGTTGAAAATCTGGAGGAAGTTCGGTCTTTGGCTATTTTGATCATCCCACGAGAAATTGGGATGGTACCTCCAACTGCATTATAATTGTTACCATAAAATTATTTTGAGGTCTAGGATAGTGGACTTGTTCGTTCTTCATGCCATATCCATAGGGTGGGTACTCAGGATTCGTCACGCCTCCACTTGTTTCGCACTGCATAACTTGATGTACCTGTGAAGAACCGTATAAACCATCAAATTTTTTATCTAACATCTCTACCTGATTTGATAGCATGGTGACTGCGTTGAGGTTGATGACACTAGCTACTTTAGTAGGAATTGTCCTCATGAATTGCCACTGATAATTATTCAGTGCCATCTTCTCTATAAACTAAAATTACTTGTCAAAAGCAAATAAAAGAAAATTTTAGCAAAGTAAAAACAAATAAAAAATAAAAAAATTGTAATAATAAAAAAATGGCTAAAGTAAAAAAAAATTAAGCGTTCTTAATATTTCAGTTCCCCGGCAACGGCGCCAAAAACTTGATCGTTGTTTTGTCGAGTATTAAAATTTATATAAAGAATGGTCGAACCTGGAAACTAACTAAGACAACGATGGAGGCAAGCTCACCTATCGAACAGTAGTATAGTTTACGCAAGACCGGAATGTCGAATCCCAAAGGAACCAAAAATACTAATATTAACTCTCTTTTTATTATCTAACCTAAGAATTAAGGAAATTTGTTGTTAAATCTAAATTAACTAACTACTAAACTAAAGACTTCTAAGACAAAGAAGAATGAAATTTGGAAAATAACTTGAGGAAAAAAACCAATTGATTAAGACGACACCCAAGGAAGAATCCACCTAGACTTCACTTGTTATCTAACACTGAACCAGACGATTTATTCACTTGACTTGATCCGTAAGATTCCCTAACATATATTAATCCCTCTCTCGAGGCGACTAACGTCTAACCCTAGGTTGATTAATTAAAATCTCTTTCTAATTAAAACCCCTAGAATTGCATTAACTCGATCTATGGGCTCCCATATTAGGTTTCACCCTAATCTGGCAAAATCTCGTCACCTATCTCTAGACGCGTGATCAACTCCGCTTAATTATGCTAATCTACTCTTAGGCAGGGACTTTTTCTCCTCCACCTAAGCACATCATACTTGAATTAATAGTCTGAAAATATCAACACAAGAATTAAGAACACATAATTAAGAACAAGTCAAATATTTATCATATAATTCAGAAAAAAATAACAAGATTCATCTTAGGTTTCATCCCCCTCAGGTATCTGAGGGTTTAGTTCATAATTGTAAAAGAAAACATCTCAAAATAAAAGATAAAACAAAACATAAGAAATCCCTAAAACCCTCAAGGAATTGAAAGAAAGATCCTCCGTCTTGAGTATAAGTCCGCTTCGAGATGAATCAACTGCTATCTTCGAGTAAATCTCCACAAATCGCCTCTTTGGCCTAAATGGATGCCCCGACTAAAGCCTTGGGTTTCCCAGACAAAGCCACAGCGAAGGCTTCGCCTAAACCCTTTAAGTTGCCCCCAGGGTGTTTATATAGACTTTGAGATGCCTTAATTGGCCCCTACATATCCTAATTCAAGTAGAATTCTATTAGGGTGTTTGAATAGGCTTTGGAATGTGTTTCTTTCCTCCAAGTATCCTCTTCCGAGTAAAACTCCTTTTGGCCCCAGTGAGGACACGCCCATGGCACGTGTGCCGTGTGGATCGTGGGTGTGCCGTGTTCGAATCTCTTGAAGAGACACGCCCATGTGTTTTAGGGTCCAGCGGTGTTAGAGTAAATTAGGGAGGCACTATCGTGTGGTCTTGGGGCCCGTGCCGTGTTGATTTCTATTTTGGCCCAATTTGGTCCGTTTTAGGCTGTTTCTCGTTCTTTTCATCCTTCTGCTCTCCTAAGTATAAAACATGAAAACAAAGGATTAAGAGCACCAAATTACATAATTCAAGGCTTAAATCATCCAAAAGTATGCTAAATGTGGGCCTAAAATATGTTACTTTTACGGTTTATCAATATTGGATTGAATAAAGTTATATATATTCGCTTATGTACATGTAAATTTGAATGATTGGATAAGAATGTAATTGATCCACACGAGCAAAGAAATGAATAAACTTGTGAATCTTTTGGTTAACTATGTGATTGGATTTATGGTATAAAGGTGAAAACAAATAAATTACATTATAGTATTTTTAAATGCTTAATATGTGCTTATTCGGTAAGATGAGTTTAATATCTTACGAACTTACTAAGCTTTATAGCTTACTCTGTTTTCTTTCATATGTTTATAGAGTTTCAAAGGCTTTCTCGGGTTAGAAGTTGTCGAAGATCTCATCACACTATTCAGCTATCATTTCGGTACTTTAAAAGCTTTGTGAAGTTGGTTATATGGCATGTATAAGCTAAGTGATGATATGAAGTGTATATGTAAATTTGGCAATTGATGCCTATATGTTTGATTGGTAATTAGCCCCTGATTTGGCTTAAATGTGGTGCATGTGGTAGTATATAATTATATGAGTATATGAGTTGTGATGTTTGGTCTATGATTGCTATATTAATACTTTGATTGTGAATTGGTGATTTGAATTGGCATATTTAGGTATGAAGTTGGATGTTCAAATGGTTAAGGATAAGTGATGAATATGTGTAATTGTGTTATGCTTGATTTTGGCTTTGTAAATGAAAGACAAGATGGTTGGATAAATATTTGATTATGGTATGTGCTTATATGTGGTTTAAAATTGATATAGGTGATGATTTTGATTGAACATAGATTAAGTATTATTAGGGAATTATGGTTGATGAATCATGATATAGATGGTATGCATTTGGCTAAGTAAATGATAGTAATTTGAGATTTGGAATAGAAATTTGAGATTTGGAATAGATGAATTTATAATGGTATGAATGGTGCATTTGGTTGATGAGTTTGGCTGCTTATTAAATGATGAAATGGTACCAGTTGGCTTTGTGTAGGTACATTGAAGTTGGGGTGGCAAATTGGCCTTGCAAATGGCCTATTTTTGTCCACATAGGCAGAGACACGGGCGTGTGTCTCAGCCGTGTGTGACACACGGTCATGTTACACGGCCATGTGTCCCTTGGTGTTGAAATTAAATTGAAGTCAAGATGCTCACACGGTTTCACACAGGCGTGTGATTGGCCGTGGTACCAATCAAGATACCCCTAAATGGCACATGACCTAGCACACGGGCATGTGACTTGGCCGTGTTAATAAGTCAAGATACCCTACGGCTTTTGGCATGGCTTGGCACAGCGGTGTGTGGTCATTTTGAAGGGCACACGGGCTAGACACACGGACGTGTGGTTGGTGATGTGACCCAAGTCAAGATAGTATGCCATGTTCTCACACTGTCTAAGACATGGGCATGTCTACTAGCCATGTGAGGCACACAATTGCTCACACAGGCGCAGTGATACTCAAATGTTGAAATTTTTCTAAGTTTCCAAAATTTTCATATATTACCGATTTAGTCCTCGAATGCATGATTTGAGCTTTGTATGCTCGATTTAAGTACATATTGAATGTGAATGAATGATATTTATTGAAATGAGATGATATTTGATAAATGATTGTTCTGAACTGAGTTACAAGTCCGTAATGCCTCTTAACTTATTCCGGCGATGGTTACGGGTTTGGGGTGTTACATTAGGGCCTTCCCCACCGCAAGTCATTGGTGCAAGTTGATGGTAAGCCTTATGGGAATTACACACGATACTCTCGATTGCGGTTGCATAAAATGGTAACCAGAAGGTATTACCCATAGCCTTTACCATTGTTCAAAGAAGTGCTTCGAGTCTTGGGAATTTTTCATGATGAACTTGTGGAGGCATGTTGTTAGGCAGAACAACATTTGCATAATTTTCGACAGATCGAAAGGACTAATTGTCATGGTAAGGTGTTCCGAGGTTTCGTGGAGATCTGTATACTGCATCTGACACATCGGGTACTTACCAACAAACTTGAATATCTAGGTTTAATTTTACCATGCATAAATATTATGTATAAGTTCTCTCCCAAATTTATTTTAAATTGAAATCCCATGATATGTAAATTGTATCCATATTTATTTTTTTATATTCTTCATGTCTGTTTCACGGTCCATTTTCAAGGTTCGTGGCTACCCCTTCCAACAATTTTGTCTCTAAGATTAAACCTGTGCCATCTCCTTGAGAATGTAATGTGTTTTACCATCACATCAACCATTTTTTATATCTATAATTATTTTGATTTTTAGTTTAATTATGCTTTATATTGAATTAATAATTATAATTGCTTGGATTTATTATTTGTAATTATATTTAACAAAAAGAAACATAAAGGAGTATAGTTTTGAATGATAAACCGATAAACCGTAATAAGAACATATTCTAATCTCACATTTAGCATACTTTTGGATGATTTACCCCTTTAATTATGGAAATAGGTGCTCCTAATCCCTTGTTTTCATGTTTTATACTCAGGAAAGCACCGGAGGAAGAAAAAAATGAGAAACGGGCCGAAAACAAAGAAAATGGGCCAAGTACAAATTGCACACTACTGCCCCAAATACACAGCCTTGCCTCTCGTCATAGGTTCGACCACGACACGGCCTCGAATCACATGCAAGGCAGTGTCATGGGTGTGCCCCGACACAAGAAAGAAGAGTTTCATTCGGATTAGGATACTTTCGCACCAAGAAAGGCATCTCAAGCCTATATAAACACCCCAGGAGGTAACTTAAAGGAGAGTTCACGAAGCCTCCTGTCAGGCTTTAGGCGCTCACTAGGCCAAAGAGCCAAGCCGGAGGGTCGAATTGTGGGATTAACTTAAAGAAAGCCAGTTGATTCATCTCAAAAGCGGAATCATACTCAAGACTAAGAATCTCTCCTTCAATTCCTTAGGGTTTTAGGGTTTTCTTTATGTTTTGTTTTATATTTTCTTTTGAGATGTTTCCTTTTATAATTATGAACTAGACCCTCAGATAACTGAGGGGGATGAAACCTAAGACGAAACTTATTATTGTTTTCTGAGCTGTATGATAAATATTTGATTTGTTCTTAATTATGTGTTCTTAATTCTTGTCTTGATATTCCAGGATATTGATTCAAGTATTGATGTGCTTAGGTGGTGGAGCAAAAGTCCCTACCTAAGAGTAGATCTAGCATAGTTAAGCGGAGTTGATCATAACCCTAGAAATAGGATGACGTAAATCTGCCAGATTAGGGTCAAACCTAATATGGGAGTCCATAGATCGAGTTAATGCAGTTCTAAGGGTTTTAATTAGAAAGAAATTTCAATTAATCAACCTCGGGTTAGATGTTAGTAGCCTCGAAAGAGGTATTAATATAAATTAGGGAATCCTACGGATCAATCAAGTGAATAAATCATCTGGCTCAGAGTTAAATAAAAAGTGAAGTCTAGGTGGATTCTTCCTCGGGTATTGTCTTAATCAATTGGTTTTCTCACAAGTATTTTCCCAATTCATTCTCTTTGTCTTTGCATCTTTAGCTTAGTAGTTAGTTAATTTTAGATTAGATAAACAAATCCCTTAATTCTTAGGCTAAATAATAAAAAGAAAGATAGTATTAGTACTTTTAGTTCCTTTGGGTTCGACAATCCGGTCTTGCCACTAAACTATACTACTATTCGATAGGTGCACTTGCCTCCATCGTTATCTTAGTTAGTTTCGTGTTCGATCATTCTTTTATAAATTTTAAGACTCTAACAAACGATCATAAACTAAAGTTGATATTTATTTATTGACTTTTGTTAGCATTTGTCCAATGTTTACAGTACCATTAGACAAGATTGTGAATGATATGGAAAATAGCCAAAAGAAACCTGGGTTTGGACACTAGTGCAAGAGCACAAACATTTGTATATGTTTACAATCTTTAGATCCACATTCATCACCATTTTTTAACCTTTCAGATGCATCTAAGCATAATCTCAACTACCCTGCAAAGCAAGCTTTATAGTTTTGATGATCATATTGATAGGAGCTAGCATGAGGAAGATAGTATGGAAAAAACCCATCTCATGCTAAATTGTTTCCGTTTGTTCTTTCTTTTCCTTTAACAGTACGTCTTTATTCTCAGAGTAGCCCTGATATGTTGTTCTGGCCTAATATGCAAGTAAATGACAAAAGGTAGTAGGTGAACCTTGCCTAAATCAGGAACTCTTAAGTATCTAAACATTGTTGAAGAACCTAAACTACGAGTTGACCAACAGGTATCATAGATTATCGGACCTTAGTCATGAAAGTTTAACCTCTGTAATGAAGTTTTTATAAATAAATTAAGACTAAGGAGTTATGATTTGTAGCACCAATCACAATGTACCATAATTTTTATGATTGCAAATTATCAATGAATCGTACAAATGCTATAAACAATATCCCATTCATTATTACCAGACATATTACCAGCACGTTGTTCAACCCTTTCTCAGGATTGGTATAAACAAACGCGGAATGGTACTCGAGAAAAATGGTTCAACTCCCAGTTCCAGGTCTACTTTGTACATTTTTAAACCCCATGATTCGGCTGATATTGTGATTTAGTGGCAGCCCAATTAGTTATCATGAAACTTTGGGCCTTTTTCCTTTTCTACGTTAAATTTCTGCTTAGAATTTCACTGCGAATATGATTCTCCATTTGGGATTTGGCTAACTTTGGTAGAAGTAAATTGCAGACGTTTTCAATTAGTAATTTCCTTTACAATTTTTAAAAAGAAGGGTGGCATTTACAATACTATGTAATTTCATAAGCGTACAATTCAATTACTGGTTTTCATTATTACTTTGACGCGTCTCTGGTTTGTGTCTTCCAGTGGCTCTTATATAGCAAAAAACAGCCACCAAGAAAGTTGTGGCAAGACCTCCAAGGATTACACCTCCCCCAGCTACGGATTTGTCCATGGAATGATGATAATGATTTTGTAGGTGAGTGGCCTCTCCTTCAATACTCACGTTTTCTTCTTTGTTTGGTTCAGTAATGGCTGCTGTGTGATCTGCAGATGGGCTTCCTACAGTGGGGTGCATGTTCTTTATAGTGTGGGGCGCTTGGGATGGGCTTGAAGCCGGTGCATTGTCAAAGGTCTTCACTAGTTGGTGCTTTCCAAGTTTCCTTATTGTGGGTGCTTCAGCTTTGTATGGTTCTCCAGGAGCCGGTGCATGAAAAGAAATATATGCTCTATAAGGCTCAAATCTTTTTTTTTTTTTTTTTTATATCAATCCTTGAAAATTTCAAATTTCAAGGTAACAATTAGCTTCAGGTAGACAACCTAACAAAATTTTAAATTTTGAAAATAGACTCATCATGCTCGATTCTCTAGTATCTTTAATTATTAATGCACAATTATCAATGACTTAATCCAAAACATGTCAATAAAAATCATAAATCAGGGAAATTTCATTCTAATAATAATATGAGAAACTTACTTTAGAACAAGGCATAGTTCAAGGGAGATTTTCAAATAATACTATGTTAACCCCCACACTTAAGATGTACATTGCCCTCAATGTACAAAGATAGATAATATCAAAATAATCATAAAATCATAAGATTGGGAGAGAAGCGAAACTTCCGAATTTTGGATGAAGTCAATGAAAAGAAATCGGAAAAGATTGGAAGTGAGCGTGGGAAGCGTCTCGAACGCTTGAAATTGAATCCTTGAAGCAGCCATTCTGATTTTATTGTATCCTAAGCTAAATCTAAATGGCATGAAGAATAAGAAGAAAATAATAAAGAAAATAAAAATAAAAATAAAAATAAATAATGGAAAATGAAAGAAGAAAGACAACTGGAAAAGAGAAGGGAAGAAGGGGGTTTAAATAGAGATGCATCCCACGCCCGTGTTCCTTTCTGTGGTGCCCACATGGCCACGGCCATGACCGTGTGCAAGGCCATATGGGTATGGAAACCTATGCCTAAATACGAAAAGAAATAAAATGACACTAATTAGTAGAGTTAGTGCTCAGGTTGCCTCCCGAGAAGCGCTCGTTTAAAGTCTTGAGCTTGACTTACCTGTCATTCACATAATCATAGTGGTTTGAGGAGGTAAAAATCCTTTCTCATGCGATCAATTTGGTTATTGATATATAGTTTAAGTCAATTAGTGTTTACCTTAAAGGTGTTGATTTTAGGACTAGTTACCTCGACTGTTCCATCTGGGAAGATTTTGAGTACCTGATCTCCTATCTTAAACTGGGTTGTTCCATTATTAAGTTCATTGTAGAGTTGCCTCATTTTTGCTTCGTGTGTTTTTAGTCTCTCCTTGAAGTGTGTCTTCCATTCGTTTAGTTCATCAATCCAAAGCCTTTGTTCCTCATGAATTTCTTCTTTATCGACATGAGGTCTAGGATCTAACATCTCAACCTTACCTTCACTTACCACAGGCTCTTGCCTCGGGTCAGATTCCACTAACCTTTCACTAGCATGAGCTTTTACGGCTTGATTTTGCTCTTCTGGGTTAGTTTCAGTGTTGCTTGGTAAGCTTTCTTGTGGTTGTTCAGAGATCTGCGTAGCAAGTTGCCCAATTTGATCCTTGAACTCCTGTGTTAATACTTCAAGTTTTGTTCCACCTTTTGGAAATGTGTTTCTGAGGCTGCTATGAAATTTGTTAGCATCTCTTCAAGGTTCGACTCCTCTTCCTATTGGTGAGGTTGTTGTTGAAAATCTGGAGGAAGTTCTGGTCTTTGGCTATTTTGATCATCCCACGAGAAATTGGGATGGTACCTCCAACCTGCATTATAATTGTTACCATAAAAATTATTTTGAGGTCTAGGATAGTGGACTTGTTCGTTCTTCATGCCATATCCATAGGGTGGGTACTCAGGATTCGTCACGCCTCCACTTGTTTCGCACTGCATAACTTGATGTACCTGTGAAGAACCGTATAAACCATCAAATTTTTTATCTAACATCTCTACCTGATTTGATAGCATGGTGACTGCGTTGAGGTTGATGACACTAGCTACTTTAGTAGGAATTGTCCTCATGAATTGCCACCGATAATTATTCATGCCATCTTCTATAAACTAAAATTACTTGTCAAAAGCAAATAAAAGAAAATTTTAGCAAAGTAAAACAAATAAAAATAAAAAATTGTAATAATAAAAAAATGGCTAAAGTAAAAAAAATTAAGCGTTCTTAATATTTCAGTTCCCCGACAACGACGCCAAAAACTTGATCGTTGTTTTGCCGAGTCTTAAAATTTATATAAAGAATGGTTGAACCTGGAACCTAACTAAGACAACGATGGAGGCAAGCGCACCTATCGAACAGTAGTATAGTTTAGGCAAGACTGGAATGTCGAATCCCAAAGGAATCAAAAGTACTAATATTAACTCTCTTTTTATTATCTAACCTAAGAATTAAGGGAATTTGTTGTTAAATTAAATTAACTAACTACTAAACTAAAGACTTCTAAGACAAAGAAGAATGAAATTTGGAAAATAACTTGAGGAAAAAAACCAATTGATTAAGACGACACCCAAGGAAGAATCCACCTAGACTTCACTTGTTATCTAACACTGAACCAGACGATTTATTCACTTGACTTGATCCGTAAGATTCCCTAACATATATTAATCCCTCTCTCGAGGCAACTAACGTCTAACCCTAGGTTGATTAATTGAAATCTCTTTCTAATTAAAACCCCTAGAATTGCATTATCTCGATCTATAGGCTCCCATATTAGGTTTCACCCTAATCCGACAAAATCTCGTCACCCTATCTCTAGGCGTGTGATAAACTCCACTTAATTATGCTAATCTACTCTTAGGCAGGGACTTTTTCTCCTCCACCTAAGCACATCATACTTGAATTAATATTCTGAAAATATCAACACAAGAATTAAGAACACATAATTAAGAACAAGTCAAATATTTATCATATAGTTCAGAAAAAAATAACAAGATTCATCTTAGGTTTCATCCCCCTCAGGTATCTGAGGGTTTAGTTCATAATTGTAAAAGAAAACATCTCAAAATAAAAGATAAAACAAAACATAAGAAATCCCTAAAACCCCTGAAGGAATTGAAGAAAGATCCTCCGTCTTGAGTATAAGTCCGGCTTCTTGAGATGAATCAACTGGCTATCTTCGAGTAAATCTCCACAAATCTGCCCTCTTTGGCCTAGCTGGATGCCCCCTGACTAAAGCCTTGGGTTTCCCCCGACAAAAGCCCTGGCAAAAGGCTTCTGCCTAAACCCCTTTTAAGTTGCCCCCTAGGGTGTTTATATAGACTTTGAGATGCCTTAATTGGCCCCTACATATCCTAATTCAAGTAGAATTCCTATTAGGGTGTTTGAATAGGCTTTGGAATGTGTTTCTTTCCCTCCAAGTATCCTCTTCCGAGTAAAACTCCTTTTGGCCCCAGTAGGGACACGCCCATGGCACGTGTGCCCGTGTGGATCGTGGCCAGGCCGTGTTCGAGTCTGCTGAAGAGACACGCCCATGTGTTTTAGGGTCCAGGCAGTGTTAGAGTAAATTAGGGAGGCACGGTCGTGTGGTCTTGGGCCCAGGCCGTGTTGATTTCTATTTTGGCCCAATTTGGTCCGTTTTAGGCCTGTTTCTCTTTCTTTTCATCCTTCGGTGCTCTCCTAAGTATAAAACATGAAAACAAAGGATTAAGAGCACCAAATTACATAATTCAAGGCTTAAATCATCCAAAAGTATGCTAAATGTGGGCCTAAAATATGTTACTTTTACGGTTTATCAATATTGGATTGAATAAAGTTATATATATTCGCTTATGTACATGTAAATTTGAATGATTGGATAAGAATGTAATTGATCCACACGAGCAAAGAAATGAATAAACTTGTGAATCTTTTGGTTAACTATGTGATTGGATTTATGGTATAAAGGTGAAAACAAATAAATTACATTATAGTATTTTTAAATGCTTAATATGTGCTTATTCGGTAAGATGAGTTTAATATCTTACGAACTTACTAAGCTTTATAGCTTACTTTGTTTTCTTTCATATGTTTATAGAGTTTCAAAGGCTTTCTCGGGTTAGAAGTCGTCGGAGATCTCATCACACTATTCAGCTATCATTTCGGTACTTTAAAAGCTTTGTGAAGTTGGTTATATGGCATGTATAAGCTAAGTGATGATATGAAGTGTATATGTAAATTTGGCAATTGATGCCTATATGTTTGATTGGTAATTAGCCCTGTGATTTGGCTTAAATGTGGTGCATGTGGTAGTATATAATTATATGAGTATATGAGTTGTGATGTTTGGTCTATGATTGCTATATTAATACTTTGATTGTGAATTGGTGATTTGAATTGGCATATTTAGGTATGAAGTTGGATGTTCAAATGGTTAAGGATAAGTGATGAATATGTGTAATTGTGTTATGCTTGATTTTGGCTTTGTAAATGAAAGACAAGATGGTTGGATAAATATTTGATTATGGTATGTGCTTATATGTGGTTTAAAATTGATATAGGTGATGATTTTAATTGAACATAGATTAAGTATTATTAGGGAATTATGGTTGATGAATCATGATATAGATGGTATGCATTTGGCTAAGTAAATGATAGTAATTTGAGATTTGGAATAGATGAATTTATAATGGTATGAATGGTGCATTTGGTTGATGAGTTTGGCTGCTTATTAAATGATGAAATGGTACCATTTGGCTTTGTGTAGGTACATTGAAGTTGGGGTGGCAAATTGGCCTTGCAAATGGCCTATTTTTGTCCACATGGGCAGAGACACGGGCGTGTGTCTCAGCCGTGTGTGACACACGGTCATGTTACATGGCCATGTGTCCCTTGGTGTTGAAATTAAATTGAAGTCAGTATGCTCCACACGGTTTCACACACGGGCGTGTGATTGGCCGTGTGGTACCAGTCAGTATACCCCCTAAATGGCACACAGCCTAGCACACGGGCATGTGACTTGGCCGTGTTAATAAGTCAGTATACCCTACAGTTTTGGCATGGCTTGACACACGGCGGTGTGTGGTCATTTTGAAGGGCACACGGGCTAGACACACGGACGTGTGGTTGGCCGTGTGACCCAAGTCAGTATGTATGCCATGTTCTCACACGGTCTAAGACATGGGCATGTCTACTAGCCATGTGAGGCACACGACCTGTTCACACGGGCGTGTGATACTCGAAATGTTGAAATTTTTCTAAGTTTCCAAAATTTTCATATGTTACCGATTTAGTCCCGAATGCATGATTTGAGCTTTGTATGCTCGATTTAAGTACATATTGAATGTGAATGAATGATATTTATTGAAATGAGATGATATTTGATAAATGATTGTTCTGAACTGAGTTACAAGTCCGTAATGCCTCTTAACTTATTCCGGCGATGGTTACGGGTTTGGGGTGTTACATTAGGGCCTTCCCCCACTGCAAGTCACTGGTGCAAGTTGATGGTAAGCCTTATGGGAATTACACACAGATACTACTGATTGCGGTTGCATAAAATGGTAACCAGAAGGTATTACCCATAGCCTTTACCATTGTTCAAAGAAGTGCTTCGAGTCTTGGGAATTTTTCATGATGAACTTGTGGAGGCATGTTGTTAGGCAGAACAACATTTGCATAATTTTTGACAGATCGAAAGGACTAATTGTCATGGTAAGGTGTTCCGAGGTTTCGTGGAGATCTGTATACTGCATCTGACACATCGGGTACTTACCAACAAACTTGAATATCTAGGTTTAATTTTACCATGCATAAATATTATGTATAAGTTCTCTCCCAAATTTATTTTAAATTGAAATCCCATGATATGTAAATTGTATCCATATTTATTTTTTATATTCTTCATGTACATTTCACGGTCCATTTTCAAGGTTCGTGGCTACCCCTTCCAACAATTTTGTCTCTAAGATTAAACCTGTGCCATCTCCTTGAGAATGTAATGTGTTTTACCATCACATCAACCATTTTTTATATCTATAATTATTTTGATTTTTAGTTTAATTATGCTTTATATTGAATTAATAATTATAATTGCTTGGATTTATTATTTGTAATTATATTTAACAAAAAGAAACATAAAGGGAGTATAGTTTTGAATGATAAACTGATAAACCGTAATAAGAACATATTCTAATCTCACATTTAGCATACTTTTGGATGATTTACCCCTTTAATTATGGAAATAGGTGCTCCTAATCCCTTGTTTTCATGTTTTATACTCAGGAAAGCACCGGAGGAAGAAAAAAATGAGAAACGGGCCGAAAATAAAGAAAATGGGCCAAGTACAAATTGCACACGGCCTGGCCCCCGAAATACACGGCCTTGCCTCTGTCATAGGTTCGACCACGACCTGGCCTCGAATCACACGGGCGTGTGTCATGGGTGTGCCCCTGACACAGTAAAGAAGAGTTTCATTCGGATTAGGATACTTTTAGACCAAGAAAGGCATCTCGAAGCCTATATAAACACCCTAGGAGGTAACTTAAAGGGAGAGTTCGACAGAAGCCTCCTGTCAGGGCTTTTAGGGCGTTCAGCTAGGCCAAAGAGCCAAGCCAGAGGGGTCGAATTGTGGGATTAACTTAAAGAAAGCCAGTTGATTCATCTCAAGAAGCCGGAATCATACTCAAGACTAAGAATCTCTCCTTCAATTCCTTCCGGGGTTTTAGGGTTTTCTTTATGTTTTGTTTTATATTTTCTTTTGAGATGTTTCCTTTTATAATTATGAACTAGACCCTCAGATAACTGAGGGGATGAAACCTAAGACGAAACTTATTATTGTTTTCTGAGCTGTATGATAAATATTTGATTTGTTCTTAATTATGTGTTCTTAATTCTTGTCTTGATATTCCAGGATATTGATTCAAGTATTGATGTGCTTAGGTGGTGGAGCAAAAGTCCCTACCTAAGAGTAGATCTAGCATAGTTAAGCGGAGTTGATCATAACCCTAGAAATAGGATGACGTAAATCTACCGGATTAGGGTCAAACCTAATATGGGAGTCCATAGATCGAGTTAATGCAGTTCTAAGGGTTTTAATTAGAAAGAAATTTCAATTAATCAACCTCGGGTTAGATGTTAGTAGCCTCGAAAGAGGTATTAATATAAATTAGGGAATCCTACGATCAATCAAGTGAATAAATCGTCTGGCTCAGAGTTAAATAAAAAGTGAAGTCTAGGTGGATTCTTCCTCGGGTATTGTCTTAATCAATTGGTTTTCTCACAAGTATTTTCCCAATTCATTCTCTTTGTCTTTGCATCTTTAGCTTAGTAGTTAGTTAATTTTAGATTAGATAAACAAATCCCTTAATTCTTAGGCTAAATAATAAAAAGAAAGATAGTATTAGTACTTTTAGTTCCTTTGGGTTCGACAATCCGGTCTTGCCACTAAACTATACTACTATTCGATAGGTGCACTTGTCTCCATCGTTATCTTAGTTAGTTTCCAGGTTCGATCATTCTTTTTATAAATTTTTAAGACTCTAACAAACGATCATAAACTAAAGTTGATATTTATTTATTGACTTTTGTTAGCATTTGTCCAATGTTTACGGTACCATTAGACAAGATTGTGAATGATATGGAAAATAGCCAAAAGAAACCCAGGGTTTGGACACTAGTGCAAGAGCACAAACATTTGTATATGTTTACAATCTTTAGATCCACATTCATCACCATTTTTTAACCTTTCAGATGCATCTAAGCATAATCTCAACTACCCTGCAAAGCAAGCTTTATAGTTTTGATGATCATATTGATAGGAGCTAGCATGAGGAAGATAGTATGGAAAAAAGCCATCTCATGCTAAATTGTTTCCGTTTGTTCTTTCTTTTCCTTTAACAGTACGTCTTTATTCTCAGAGTAGCCCCTGATATGTTGTTCTGGCCTAATATGCAAGTAAATGACAAAAGGTAGTAGGTGAACCTTGCCTAAATCAGGAACTCTTAAGTATCTAAACATTGTTGAAGAACCTAAACTACGAGTTGACCAACAGGTATCATAGATTATCTGACCTTAGTCATGAAAGTTTAACTTCTGTAATGAAGTTTTTATAAATAAATTAAGACTAAGGAGTTATGATTTGTAGCACCAATCACAATGTACCATAATTTTATGATTGCAAATTATCAATGAATCGTACAAATGCTATAAACAATATCCCATTCATTATTACCAGACATATTACCAACACGTTGTTCAACCCTTTCTCAGGATTGATATAAACAAACGCGGAATGGTACTCGAGAAAAATGGTTCAACTCCCAGTTCCAGGTCTACTTTTTACATTTTTAAACCCCATGATTCGGCTGATATTGTGATTTAGTGGCAGCCCAATTAGTTATCATGAAACTTTGGGCCTTTTTCCTTTTCTACGTTAAATTTCTGCTTAGAATTTCACTGCGAATATGATTCTCCATTTGGGATTTGGCTAACTTTGGTAGAAGTAAATTGCAGACGTTTTCAATTAGTAATTTCCTTTACAATTTTTAAAAAGAAGGGTGGCATTTACAATACTATGTAATTTCATATGCGTACAATTCAATTACTGGTTTTCATTATTACTTTGACGCGTCTCTGGTTTGTGTCTTCCAGTGGCTCTTATTTAGCAAAAAACAGCCACCAAGAAAGTTGTGGCAAGACCTCCAAGGATTACACCTCCCCCTGCTACGGATTTGTCCATGGAATGATGATAATGATTTTGTAGATGAGTGGCCTCTCCTTCAACACTCAAGTTTTCTTCTTTGTTTGGTTCAGTAATGGCTGCTGTGTGACCTGCAGATGGGCTTCCTACAGTGGGGTGCATGTTCTTTATAGTGTGGGGCGCTTGGGATGGGCTTGAAGCCGGTGCATTGTCAAAGGTCTTCACTAGTTGGTGCTTTCCAAGTTTCCTTATTGTGGGTGCTTCAGCTTTGTATGGTTCTCCAGGAGCCGGTGCTGGAGCATTTTCACTGGCAGCCATAGCCACAAAAGCATTTATCAAAAACAAACAAAGAAGGAAAAGCTGAGCCATTTGTGAATCAAATTCGATGGTGGGTTGTTATTTGTTAAATATGCTTTTGTTTTTTGATCTTATGGAGGTCTGATTTGAGCATATATATACATACATACATAGAGAAGAAACTGCTATAAGCATTCCTATTACAAAGCACGGGGGTTTGGTGGAAGTTTCCCATTGCTGGATTCCAAGCATAATTTATTCCAATATCTTAAATCTATTCTTATGGAGTTGTCTATGGAGTGGGAGATACACGTGCAGGCATTAGAATAATAGAACTACAACTAAGACTTCAATGGAAGGAACAAGATCTTTAATATGTTTATTTGTAAAGTTTGTGTAACCTCTATGATTGAATGAATCACACCGGCATCAAGATTAACTACTAATATCCACGGATAAAAAATTTACGAAGCAAAAGCTGCAAGAAAAGGAGTTATACAAAGACAGCATTTGCAGTATGATAGGTAATTACTAGTTAAGATGTTCCACAAACAGGATACTTAGTTTTGGATGAATATTGCTACTTCTTCAAATGTAGACACGTCAAGATTCGATTATATGGAATGGAAATTGCAGAGTCATATAAGAAGGAACGAACAAACAAACTGTTAGGATCGACTCGATTAAGTAACAAATAAAAAAAAAAATAATGGAATAAATTTATAAATTGAACACATAAATTAAACGTGCTCCAAAGATAATAATAAAAAATCACGGGTAAAAATAATTTTATTATAATGGCAACAAAACGAAGAATACAAAAGATAGAGATAAAAACTAAATCTAAAAACTTGAAAATAAAGAATACTCAAAACATAAATATCAAATTCTCTAAATGTGTTATGAGTTTTAATATCTAATTAGTACTATTTTCTAAGGTTGTAAAAGTCAAATAATAATAAAATAATCTAAACTAATCAATATTTGATTGAAACAAATAAACATAATTTACTAAAATATTATTTATTAAATTTAACTGAAATAAGAGTCATTCTTAATACAAACATCATAAATAAATAATGTTATAAAAGAACACTAATTTCACCCTTGGAACTTGTAATATAAAATTGCGGTGGAATGCTCCAAGAACATGAGACATTGAGTGTTAGAAAAGGAAACAACTGGGGTTGGTACCATCATGCAGTGAAAAGATTCAGAGGCAGAGTTTTGATTGAATAGGAAGGAAAGTTCTGTCAGTTTACTGTCTGCTGAATTACTATGAGGATTAGGTTGCTGAAACCACATATTTAATTAACACCAAAAAGCAAAAATCGTGTGCTGGAGATCCTTTGCCAGCTCATTGGCAAGAGATTGATGGGAGCATTCCCTGAAGCAAACCTGCCATGTTGACATAAATTTTATTCAGTGTTTGAGCCGCGAGGTGAAGAATACTACGATCTATATGGTTTTCTTTTCCACAGTTGTAGGATTCATTCCAGACAAATAATGAAACAAAGCAGCTTCATTTGATTTGCAAGATACAGTGCACATATCATAAATTTAAACCCCAATTTCTAACTGTTTGAAACAAGGTTAAGAACAAAAATGTAGGTGCTTCAGCTTTGTATGGTTCTCCGGGAGCCGGAGCTGGAGCATTTTCACTGGCCGCCATAGCCACCAAAGCATTTATCAAAACCAAGCAAAGAAGGAAAGGCTGAGCCATTTGTGAATCAAATTGGATGATGGGTTGTTAAAGATGCTTTTGCCTTTTGATCTTATGGGGGTCTGCTTTGAGCACATACATACATACATACAGAGGAAACTGCTATAAGCATTCCTACTACAAAGCATAGGGGTTTGATGGAAGTTTCCCATTGCTGGATTCCAAGTATTGTTTATTCCAATATCTTAAATCTGTCTTTATGAAGTTGTCCGTGGAGAGGGGGATGTTGAGGGAGATACACGTGCAGGCATTAGAATATTAGAAATACAACTAAGATTTCAGTGGAGGGAACAAGATCTTTAGTTAATGTTTATTTGTAAAGTTAGTGTAACCTCTATGATTGAATTAATCATACCGACAATTAGGGGGGTGCCATAAACATTAATTAATATCCATATGTAAAATTAAGGAAGGAAAAGCTGCAAAAAAAAAAAAACAAGAACTTTACAAAGTAAAAAATTGCAGTATAATAGCTAATTTAAGATGTTCCTCAACAGGATACTTTAAATTTTGGGTGAATATTGCTACTTTGTCGGATGATGTTCTTCAATTGTATAGAATGGTAATTGCAAACAATAAATAGAGGAACAAACAAACAATGTGGATCCATAATGTTATGGATAAGGATTAAGGGATCATTTAACAAATAAAGAACACTAATTTCAGCCTTGCAACTTATAATCTAAAATTGTGGTGGGATGCACCAACAACATGAGACATTAGGTGTTAGAAGAGGAAACAACTGGGGTTGGTACCATCTTGGAGAGAAAAGATTCAGAGCAGAGTTTTAATCGAATATAAAGGAAACTTCTTGTCAATCTACCATCGGCTGAATTATAATGAGGATTAGGTTGCTGAAACCATATATCGAATTTAACACCAAAAACTGTATGCTGGTGATCCTGTGCCAGTTCATTTGCATAAGAAAAAGGGTGATCACACATGCAAGAGATTGATGGGAGCATTACCTCAAACAGTCCTGCCATGTTGACATAAATTTTTATTTGGTGTTTGAGCCGTTAGGTGAACTATACTATGATCTATTTGGGTTATCTTTTCCACAGTTGTAGGATCCATCTAGACCCATAATGAAACAAAGTTCCAACAGTGCACGTAAAAAACAATCATCATAAATTTTAAAGCTCAATTTCTAAATGTTTGAAAGGTTAATAACAAACTTTAAAATGCAGATGCGGTCCCTCACTCTCTATAACTAAACAGCACTGGTTCAAACTTCTTAAACCAAAACAGAAAAGAAATGCACCAGCCGGGAATCGAACCCGGGTCTGTACCGTGGCAGGGTACTATTCTACCACTAGACCACTGGTGCTTGTTGGCCGTCTTCCAGAAAAGACATACTTAATAAATTACTGATAATCCTACTACCCTCGAAACACCAAAACCAACCACATACTCCAATATCTACTAGGCTTCAACGATCTTTGCCGATTTCTTCCCTGATTCTTTCTTCAAACCCTTGAAGACCAAAAACATAGTGGGTTCAGTCCTTTCCGTTTTAATCCAAAATTCAATGTCCTCAATCCTGAAAATGCCACTCTCAATCCCGGTTCCATCTCAAGCCCTTTCCTTCTCAAAATCTCTTGTTTCCCCAATTCCCCTTTTCCTTTACACTAAACTTTCAACCCTCTCCCTCCACAACTCAGCCCCACCACCCAACACCATAATCCGCATGGGGGGTGGCCCCAGAACTTACCCAGGTGGAGTCTCCAAATGGCAATGGAAACGCATGCAAGCCAAAAAAGCCAAGCAGCTCCTCAAAGCTCGACTTGCCCGTGAACGTCACATCTATGAAATGCGCAAAAGGGCCGAGCTCAAAGCCGCCGTATCTGAACTTGAACGCCCTTGGGAAGTCGTTGAAAAAGCACCCAACTTGTTCTCCGTTTCAGCTGATGAGCAAGTTAAAGTTTTGGCTGACAGATTCCAGAAGCCTGGCGGTTTCGATATGTGGAGCGACAGAGATGGACCTCAGCTGTTTGATGCTGTTGATGAGTTGCCTTCCGCCAGGTTTTTCCCTAAAGGGGTTGTTCATAGTGTTAAACCGTATCTGAGAAGCAGAGAGAGTGGTGAAAATACTAAGCTTTTGACTGAAAACAAGGGAGAGGAGAGTGAGAGTGAAGTTGCTAGTGTTTCAGATACAAATGGGAAAAAGAACGGTGTCAAATGGAGGAGGAAAGGATTTAGGAGAAGATTTGGTGCTGGTGCTGCTGGGGAGGCTAATTCTGATGCCAAGATAAGTAATTTGAAGTCTGGAGTTCATAATAAAAGAAGGACCTTCAAGTCTGAGATTTATGATAAAAGAACTGATTTCAAGTCTGAGGTTTTTGATATGAGCTTACAAGGAGATGGGAGTTATGGTATTAATAAGTAACATTGATTGAGTTTACAAGGATATACTCAAGGAGGGAAGGAGAAAAGGCTATGCTTTATTGGTAATGTTCTTCATCTTCTCCAAATTGTCTCACTTTCTTTTTTCCCTGGATGAAAATGCTTTTGAAGGTGTTGCAATCTTTTTGTGTTTGGTTGCTGAGACAATATGGAATGTATATGTATAACTTGTATATGAAATTCAATGAAGATAAATAGCTATTCACTTAAATTTCGTACTATCTCTAGTTTTTCCTTTGTACACTTAAATTGATGGACTTGGCAACTGCTTGCAGTTTGGTCTTAGTTCAATCTGCTAAAACTTTTGATTGAGTGCTTAGTTAAAACTTGAATAGATCCACTTCATATTATTCCCAATTATATTATTCCCAATCCAAATGTTATCTTCGTTGGGGATTGTTTCCGTATCAATTCTTTGTCAATGTTGTCAAACAGTAGATGAATTGAAGGGATAAGAAACAATGAGCTAACTTTCTGATGTGTACAAGCTATGCAATTTGTTCTGATTAGACCTTTGAATTATCTGCAAATTGCTTTCTTCCTTAGCTTGTCAATTAAAGCTCATCTAATTGCATGATGCTTGTTACTGGACATGAGTCATACTATTGTTCTTATAGTTACATTGTAATCATTTATACATTCAAATCATGAGTTGGATTCCATATGAAATCTTCTTAAAGTTCTGCCTAAGTCTGATCATGGAGATATGTAGCCTCTGTTCCAAAGGAAACTTTGATGTAGACAGGTTCTTCTAGACATAACCAACACAGAGACGTGCTACTCCTTTAGACAACTATTTCTATGATGTACCGTTCGATATTAAGATAACTGTGACAACTTGATTACTTGGAGAGTTTTGTTTCTTGAGGTTCATTGGAAATGGAAAATGATTGCAGCATGTTGTATGAGATAAAGAGGCAATAACGAAAAAACAAAACTAGAAATGATTACTTCCCATAGGATTTTCTTCTGTTACCATGTCACCATCACACCACAGATCATTCAAACTCAGAGGATTCTTCAGTTTTGTTACTAACCCATTTGCCATAAAATGAAACACATTTAGATAATTTAAATGGAAGAAGGCGTTCGGCCTCACATATCTCAATCAGAAAAAATACTGGCATGCAGATTCTAAATCTGAAAGGATAAGGTCCATTGATTGTTGAAAAGGCACCAACAAGTCGCTGTGAAAGAAGGTTATGATTCTGGATACAACCAAGTTGTCAATAGTTAGGAGCAGCCCTTTATTTCTCAATGTAAACTGTGGTAGACAGAAGTGAAATTCAAATTGTTGTTGCTAGGCATCACTGGAGGCATGTCTTCTTCACCTTCCTACTTTCAACCAATGAAAAACAGTGTCATTGTCCTTTGGAGCTGGTAGGTTTTATTGCACTCATCTCTTTTCTGTGTTTAAAGTGAGCGAGAATATCCTTCCTCAACTTCCAGTTAGGAGCTGTTACGTCAAGGCAATCATTTTCGAAGCACCATCCGCCCTTTGTAATGTATCCACACACAGTTCGTCAACTCAATCAACCACTACTCTGTTATTTTGCTAGAGCCGACCCTGTGTTAGAGAGGTATTGGGCAGAAGTATTGGGCTGTGAAAAGAAATGTTTGAAAAATTAAACTCGACCGTCATGAATTATTGCGATTTATAATCATATATTTATTTATATATAAATTTTAATAAAAATAAGAATTATCATAATTTATTATAATTTTATTGAGATTGAGGCAAAAAATCTTAAGGGATTAAACCTGTTTAAAAAAGTATTACATAAAATTTAGATCTCAATGTTTATATCAGTTAAATTTGGGTCAAGCTCTTAAAATAAGTCAAACTTGACAACCAATCTTTCAAAAATAATTAAATTGTTGTTTTTTAATTGAAATATTGACTAAAACATTTAAATTTTCAAACATTACATCCCACATGAAAATCTACATGTAGTTTATGTTAAATTCTTTACATAGCACCTGTAACTTAATGCTCAAGATTTAGCTTATCGATAGTGTTAATAACAAAAGAGATTTAATTCTAACTAACAAACACGCACAAACAAAGATCATGAAAATAAGTTTAAAGCAAAAAAAAACAGAATTTAAATTTTTTTTTAAAATAAAAATTTGGTTGTGATATCTAAAGTAATAAAAACTTAATCAAAATTGTACCTTTTCGATTTGTTTACGATGAACGCTTCGACCGAGTCGTCTTCTCCACTATCCTCAAGCTCACGCTTGTCGAGTGTTGGCTCACCTAGAGTCAAAAATTTTAACACAAAATTATCAATGGGGCAATTTTACAAATTCTCTAAACTTCTAAATCAAGTTGTAAATAAAAAAAATATTTCTAGAAATCTTTTGAAATAATTTCTTTAGATAATTTTCTCTCTACAACTTTCTTTTGAATTCAAGTATTTGAAAAATAATGACCCATGACTCTCTTTATATAAGGAGAGTTTAAAGAGTTCTATGATCAAATTTAATCACTTTAATCTTAAATTAATTCTTCCATTGCTCAACCACTGAAGAACCACTGTCACTGGCCATCCACCAGCCACCGGAATGTCGTTGTCACAGTTGCCAGCACCGTCGTGCCCGATGGTGTCATCGTAGGTGCGATACCCTTACGGCATCTCGAGCTGGTTTGGCTATTGATGGTTCGATTCGAGCCAGTGACGACTTGATCGGTTTAAACCGTCAACCCGGTTTCACATACAGACCTTGGTTCGACCAGTTTTGGGTCTTGGTCTCAGTTTTCGATTTTCAATTTCAACTTTCGATCTCAAATTCAATTTTCAAGTTCAATTACCCATTGGGCCAATTGTCTAACTAGAAAATTATTGAGATTTTCCAAAATGAATTTTTCAAGAAAATTCTTTAATCAAATTCTCTAGTTGAACAATTCTCACGACTGTCCAATTTAATTCCACATCGAATAAATCGACTCAATTAAATTATTTCCAAAGTCGAAGAATTCCCTTCTGATTCAAATGCATTTTGATCTAGCTTTTGTTGAGGTAGCTGAGGGACCAATCGGACATATACAATTAGACTCTAGTAATTGTAATTATGTCCAGAAGTATCGTTCTGATAATTTGCAATTTACTTAATCATGGAGTCCGTCCACAAAAAGTACCACGATTGAAAGCTCATTATTGTATACTCTTTACGAAAGCAATTCATCCAACTGTTTTGTCGAATGACCTCGTCATGTGTGTGTTACCCTCATATGATATCCTTGGTTCTTTTGAGTTAATCATATTTTATCACATTGTCATAATTGTATCTTCTTAATGACTAATATGATCACTATTAACAAATGACTGTGATAAATTGATCATTTGAGAACAATCACCCCATGACCACGTTCCATATTTATCAATCCACACAATTCCGATGAGAGGATATCATTAACTCTTTAATCGAGCTATAAATTCTGTTGTTGCTAATAAAGCCATGTCATACACAAGTTATGTACCCAACATGGGCTCAATCATGTTTAGAGCATAAGCCTCCACTTATATCAAAGCACATGAGTTACATACGCATGGTTAGTGACTAACTCAGAATTTAGGTAAATTACATCAGGAACGTCACAAGTGAATAAATTCACAAACGGATTTAGATTTAATTCAACTTGGGTCCAATCCAATGTGTTATTCTTTTAATGAGTACATCTATGTCTCTACCCGTGGAGTCAACTATTCCAATAGCCAAGATTAGAAATATCCCCAATTGAAATTGTAGACGAGATAATAATCCTTATAAGTATTTGAGTCAAATGCTTATTTTGATTCTTTCACGAGATTATGAACTCATTAGATTATCCATCGAAGTAAGTTTTCCTTCTCGTAATGTAAACGTTCTTACAATGCCACTTATTATCAGTTTAAACTTAGACAATCAATGAGCTAATATTTATTTGTCACAATTTTGCTATGTATGTAAAACATGAAAGACAAAAATACAAAAGATATAACAACAAAATGTGAAATTAACTTTATTTATTTATTTATCATTCAAATAAATAGAAAACAATTACATTTTACTACAATATAGACACATTTCCCAACACACAAAACATAGAATGCATATATACTTTATATCAAACCATGATGTTCATCACAAGTATTAGAGTAAATTAAATAATTGCACATTTAACAATTCTAATTGACAACGTAAATATTCTAATTAAGCAATTGAATAAGAGTCCAACATTCAACAGACATGAATATGTGTAATTAAATCAAAAAATATGTAAATACTAAAAATCAAAGAAAATATGAAGAACAATTAGAGCTCAAAACTTTTAGAATAAAATTTTGCAATTCCTTTATCTAGAAAAGAGAATTTAGCAATCCATAAAATAAAGAAAACATGAAAGCAAAATAAAATTAAGAACGGATATGTCTAATGTGGCTCTTAAGTAAGAATTAACCTAATAATGTATATTTATAGGAGAAAAATCACTTAAGGAAGAAAATATAAAAGAGTCCTTAATTAGAAAAACAAATTTTTTTTATAGATTTTCGTGTCAAACTTTCGAGCCAACATTTTTTTGGCTTGAGTTGTGAAATAACTTCAGTTAGATCTTTGAATTCCCTTTAAAAAATTATATTATGAGCCCTAAAAGAGTTCTAAAGTTATGGCAAAAATATTGAATCAATGTTGTTTTGAAAGTCCAATATGCAAAAAAACTTTTCTAAAATAAACTTTAAGTCTACTTTTCTCCAATTATGCATCTAAACACGTAATAAATAAAATACAAGTCTAAATAATATAATTAAAACTTGAATAATATAATTCAAACAAAGAAATTGAAAATTTATGCACTTTATCATACCTAAAAAAATTATATACTAAAGGTAATTTAATAAAATGTGTTTTAAATAATTTTACATTCAAGTAAGAAAACATAAAAAAATTAAAATTCTAACACAACGAATCAAATAAAACAATATAATAAATAATTTTATATTTCAATAATTTTAGTACCCAAACAAACCTTATATTTTCTTGAACTAATAACCTTGAAGTGAGATCAATCTTTCTACGTAAAAATTTAAATAAACTCTCATAGTGTACACACGAATTAATCAGGTTAGTCTATGTCGGACCCCTGAAGCACCAAGAGTTTATGTGGCTTTTAAACTCATCATCATCTTCATACTCTCAACAGTCACTCAAATCAACCCTTGTGGCCTGTTCCCTCATCTATTATCATTTCTTCTACTTTTAAGTAAAGTCAACATTTCATTTTGTGGAATGACTTGGTTACAACTTGCAGTAAGGGTTAAACATGCTTCAATTCTACTTTTCGTCCTTGTATTATACTCAATTAGAATATTTTCGTACTTTGATTTGTTTTAAATTGATATTCTTAAATTATTTTTACCTATTAAGATATACTAGGAATCTATTGATGTACAAACCTTTTTAAAAACTAAACTAAATTATGAGATTTAGGTCTAATTAGACATTGTTGCGATTCAAAAGTGTTATAGTAAAGTACCCTAAAAAGTATGATTTGTTGTGATAAAATGAGTGGCAGTCAACTTCTTCTCGAGGTATTTGGATTGGGTTTGAATTTTGAAGTCGTCATTGTTAAGAGGATTTTACATAAATATCACCCCGACCTAAACAAGATTAGTTTTAGACTGTAAAACAGATGAGAAAACTTGTAATTATACCCAAAAAATATAGTTTGTTAATTTAAGTGTTTGATATTGTTGTTAAAAAATAAAAAAATTCAATAAACTATTCATAATCATCATATATCTATTCTTAAACATTTTAAAGAGATTAAGCTAGTAAAAATGGGTTCATAACTTGCTTAAAGATGATTGAAAAATGAAAAAGAATAAATAAACACACAAAAATAATAGAAAGAAGGGCGAAATTATAGTTTCACACACTCAAACTGCAAAAATTAAAAGCGACAGCAACATTTAACCGGCTTCTTTAGGGCCTGTTTTGCAGTGCTTAAAAAAGTACTTCTAGCTCTAAAAGCACTTTTGGGGGAAAAAAAAAAAAGCTGTGCTAAACAAGCTGCTTTTGAAAGAAATTTTAACTTTTTGAAATTTTAACTTTTAAGAAGACTTTGAAAAGAAGAAGTTAAAACTTTTAGCTTTTCCTCTCTCAAAAGCACTTTTAGTGTTTAATTATTTTTTCACCCCTCCAATAACATAGTACTTTCCTTTTTTTTTTTTTTCCTTTTCTTAGTGCTTAATTACAAATGTATTAAAATCATTAATTAAAAATAAAAAAATATTTTTTAAATACTAATTACAAATATTTAAGTTTATATTTAAATATTTAAAATATAGCTTATAAATAATTAATATTTATTGCTTAAAATATTTAAAATTTATATTTTATATATTAAAATATTAACAACAAGTTATAATAATTTTTTTATTTTTACTAAAATATAATAATATTAATTAATTTAAATATTATTTAAATGTATATTTGTTACTTGATAATAACATGTCTAAAATTAACATTTTATTTCTCAAAAGTAATTTTTGATAGTAATGTTAAACACTTAAATTTTAAACTAAACTTTTCAAAACACTTTTTCACTAACGCTTTTCAAAAATTTTATCAAACTAGCCCTTAATTTGACTCAAAAAGTTGCTTGTTAGGTGTAACAATGCTTTTAGCACCCAACAGAACCTTGGTTGGAAACTTTTTAAAAATGACAATTTAGTGGAGATATAAATATTTTAATAACCATAATTTCACATTTTAAACTCCAAAAAAAATTAATTAAAATATTTTAAATACAAAAATGAATATTATTGCCACCCCATTGAAACTTAATTTTCGCAAACATAGTTGAATTTTTCAGTTTGCTGCAGCCTAATAGCAAATGTAATCATTTATTTGATCACAATAGATTATTGCTACAATTGAAAATGGACAGGTGGAATTGTGATCATGATTCGCCAGTGTCATTCTTTGGGATTAATTTATAAGCGTTAGTCAATATCTCAATGGGAGCTTTCTAATCGAAGCAACCAACATTGAAATGCAATGAACAATACAAACCGGAGTTTCTTAATGGTTCCTTGATACTACCCTCAAATCCTTATACTTTCCAGTTTAGCTTCAGGGGCCCCTCAGCGACAAGTCATGCAGAATTATTCTATATAGAAAATGGTATAAAATCTTTAAAAAATTCACATTTTTTGTTCCTTTGGTACTCTAATTGTTCCGTGTAATACTGAAATTGTTTTACAAAACTAAATGGGCATCCTTGGATATTGCAAAGCAATATGAAGGCAATAGTGGCTGATGGGACAGTGTTCTTCTCTGGAAAACTTGATGGATCCTTCATTTTTTTCTTGTGATTAAAGGCAGTGCCGAGTCATCAAGCAATTCCCATATCTTATCTGATACTTTTTTTTCCTAATCATATCGATTTAACAGCAGCGAGTAAGATTAAACAATTGCAGTAGCAAATCTTCCTTCCTTTGGAGGAAATTTACCCTACATATCTTTTGCAAGAATCACCAGATTTAGATTCCTCTATAGCCCTACTCCACTTGTTCCTTGCTTCATTTGTCGATGTATTGTAAAAGCTGAACTAAATCAATACATACAAACACGTTTATTGCATGCCAGGTTTTCAATTGAAAGTAGCAACTGATGCAAACTAGCTTTTACGAATTTCATGTTCAAATTCTGATATACCAACCCATATGATTTTTTCACGTGAAGAATGGAGGTGTCATAGTCGAGGCTTCCTATTCGGTTTAAATTATGAAAAGTTTATAATACAAAATAAACATATCCGTCTTAAACACATATGACATCCAATAATCACCCAGTAAAGAAGTTGACTATTGACAAGACACGAGAAAAAGTAAAATAAATGAAAATTTCAGGGAGACGCCCATGTAAGATTAGACACTAGTGTTTGCAGATATGAGAGAAGAGACTAGAAAGAAAAAAGAAAAAAAGGGTGAAAGGCACTCAGGAAATATCACGTTTTAAAATAAACTTAGAGATTGATTAATCGTAGTTAGCAAGTGGAAGCGTACTGTTCTTTTTTGAGTTAATTATTGAGAGTCTTTGATGTCATTGTAAATGTGAATGCCGTCATCTTAGAACCCAATATAAGCCCAGGAAATGAAGGAAGATGAGAATCTCAACAGGTTTTGGTCCTATATAAACATTCCCTGTGAATTCTAGTTGAAACCATCATCATGCATGTGGCTCATGTGTTAAATTCTTCCATATGCATATGTATGTGTATACGTATAGAAAGAAAGAATATATCCCTGAAAAATGACATCCATATTTCTTAAATTCCTTTATTTGGTATGAACATGTATAATGTGTATTGACATAGAGATGAGATGATGATTCTTCAAAAGGAAAAATTACAGCTGTGGAATGAAATATGTTGATCAGTTCTGCAGCACTTTGAGTTGAACATCAAACATCGAATTGATTGTCCTGTTTTGTTTATAAAAAAAAAAAAGAATCTGAAAGGGAAGAACAGATGGTGACCTTGCAATAAATTGCTCAAATTTAATTTGATGCTGGCAGCTGGGCCAATTCTTTCTTTTTTTCATGTCTATCACTTCTCATTTAAGGCTAGCTTTCTGGGATTTTTTTATGAATAACTAGACAGGTGCCATTAGTGGAAGGAATTACTATTATAAAAAAAAAAAAAGTAAACAAAATGGTTAATTTGTAAATTCACATAATTTGATGGTTTGGCAATTGATTTTTGGACGTATCAATAAAACTATTTATTCTTTATTGAATGATTGGTAAACAGATTGGATTTATAAAAATAAAAAAATATAAAATTCAGCTAAGTTAATATTATATTATGAATTAATCGATTTTTATTTCATATTAAATAATTTTTAATCCTACGAAGTTAACTTAGTAATCTAAGCAGTGAAGTTGCATGCCAAACTAATAAAATCCACATATTTTTCCATTTTCATGGCAAACAAAAAGAATGGTCGGATATTAAACTTTATAAATTTAATCTTCTGATTATCGAATGTATTACCGGTACCAAGTCAAATATTTTCTAAATGCTAATATTTCCTTTTATAATTTCTTGTACTAATTAAGTCGGTCACTAATGTCATTATCAAGTAAACTTTTACTTGATGAAAATAAAATTTAATATCTCAACTCTGAACCTTTTTCCATTTTAAGCATGTGTTGTGATTAAATAAATTGTTAAAAATATTAAAATAATTTAATAAATTTATATTAATTTGTGGATTGAACTGATTTCAATAACCTTGGACAACATATTATTATTTTTTTTGGCCAAATTATTTGCATATAAGTGTTTAAAAGAAAAAGAAAAAGAAAAACACATGATACATTGCATACCGAAAGTTCAAACATGATAACATCCCCACCACCCTTTGCTTTCAATCAAATGGTCTAAGGAAAAAGAAGGTTTGCTAATTTAAGTTGAAACCTTTAGGTCTTGTCAATATTGATTTTGTAATAGATAAAACCAAATTAGCAAACACTGATCTATTTTGCTATTCCAATAACCTTTGACATTTGAATTGTGATAATGTTGAAGGAGACAGTGCTCAAACCACCATGAAAGAGGGAAAATAAAAATAATAAGAAGGGTTTAATGGCATTTCATTCTCAAAGCTCAGCCACTCATACCCCCTCTTATGCCCTATCAGATTGCAGCATTTGACTTTTAGATTAAATTAAGTTAGCTTATTTATAAATGGGTGTACTGGAGTTGAATAATCTCAACTCAATTTGTGATTATTTCTTTTTGGTTCCATTTTTCATCCTAATTAATGATTCCATAGAAAGATAATGAGATGATTTGAGCAATGTTTTTGGTGGCATAACATGAGGACTACAAATTTTTCTCAATAAAAAAACAAACCCAGGGAGTAGCTGCTCATTAGTATTCACATGTTAAACGTGTTTATTGAAATAATTTAGTTTAAATGGTTAATAAAATCACTCTTGAAATTAGGGTTTAGGTTTTGACTTTTAATATTCCCAACTCCTTGATTTCATCCTTAATAAATATTGTTTTTATTTCTTTTAAATATTAATAATTTCTATTATAATAATACCCTACCCAACTAAGTGGAAGAATTATCTTCTTTTTTTCAAATAAAATTATATTTTATATTTTATAAAGCAATAAAAAATACTTATAATTATATTTGAATAAAGAACACGATATATATCAACTATATTCCAATTTAGTTGGAAAATTATCAAAGAATCTTCTCTTCTTTTATTGCAAATTAAATTATATTATTACGAGTGATTTTATATATCTTTTATATTTTATATAAAGACAATCATGCCAATTATCCCAATGGCAAATTTATGTAGATTTTAGTTAATTAGCATAAGGTTTAAAGTTCGATTTTGTAGTTATAAACTTTTAATTTTACTTATTATAATTAAAGCATCATTTATTTTTTATATAAAATTTTAATAAATATATTTGTAACATAAATGAAAGAAAACAAATATCGTATTTAATCCTTTTAAAATTAATTATTAATTTAATCTCTTTTAACATTAAATTTTTAACTTTGACTCCTCATAAATTTATATTTTTATTTTGATCAATAACACAAATTCTTAGCTTCCAATTGGTTTCAAGCTTCATCTTATTTCTCTATAGTAAAAAAATATATATATTAAATTTGAATCTACACTAAAATTTAAACATTTTCGATCCATTCCAACTTGGAGACTTCCATTTGTCGTCCACGCACTCTTTAAAGTATAAAAAGGTATATTCCCTAACCTCACACTTAAAAAAATTAATATACGGAAAATACTTTACTTTTAACGTGCACGATAACAAGGAATTCAGATAATTAATTAAGTGTCATCCCTGTTTTGCAAGGAAGGCTAAATTAAATTTCGCTAAACATCGAAAACCCAAACCCTCATTTTCTTTCAATTCACATAAACGCCTCCACTCACACCAATCGATTCCACGTTTTCCATGGCCTTTTTGCCACCAAAAGGATCCACATATACGTTCCAAACAAAATGAATTTGGAAGTAAAAAACATGTCATGGAGTACGTAGGTATAGCATGCAAAACAAATTTAATAAAAATCTCCTTCCCTTGTTGAATCAAGTGTTTTAAACTCCAACTATTAATTTTCTTCCTCATTCGGTCTTTAGTAATCTGGAACGCCTGTTTTTTCCTCCTCCCAACCATGTTTGGCAATCCCAAGTACTTTTCTAGGTCTGATGAGCTACAAACATTCAGGACTTGGGACACTAACATTTTATCCTGATTTGAAACATTTGAGTCATAGTAAACTGTGGAATTTTCAAATTTCACACATTGACTAGAGCATTCCTCATACTCTCCAAAAATCCTTTTAATGATTTGTGATCCTTCCTCCGTTGTATCTCCAAACAAAATGCAGTCATCCACAAACATCAAGTGTGAGATATGAGGTCCCCTACGACAAACTTTAGCCCCTATAATAAACCTTCTCGTCTTGCAATCCTCATAAGTGATGAGAGACCTTTGCAACAAAGAAAAAAAAGATAGGGACTCAAAGGATCCCTTTGCCTTAAACCTCTGTTAGGTCTAAAAGTCTTTCCTTCTTCCCCCATAGAATACAACACTGTGCAGATGCGATGCATGATAAAATCCACCTATGATCCAGCAAAACCCATTTTAAGCATTACACTCCTTAAAAAAGACCACTCCATTCTATCATTAGCCTTGCTCATATCCAATTTTAACGCCAAGAAACCTTTCCTTCCCACTCTTTTTTGATTAAAAGTATGAAGAATTTCATATGCAATCAGAACATTATCCATAATCAAGCACCTTGGCACAAAAGCACTTTGTGTTTCATTAATACAAACATCAAAAACCTTTTGAAGATGATTAGCAACAATTTTAGAAATTATTTTATAAAAAGCATTACAAAGACTGATAGGGCGAAAGTTCATTAATTGGTAGACTAAGTAACTTAGGAATGAGCACTATATTAGTACAATTCAAGGCTTCAAAAGACTTACCTTTGTTTAATATGTCAAGATGGAATGCACATATATCTTTCCCAATAATATGTCAAAACTTCTGGAAAAAACGACCGATAAACCATTTGGTCCTGCCGCCTTAGTTGGCCCTATACCTTTTATTACCAAAACGATTTTCTCTTCCGAATATACAACAATCAACGCCTGGTTCATCTCCTATGAAATGCATCTATTCACCCCTATGAAAATATGATTCGGATCATCGATCTCTCTTGTGGAAAAGAGATCTATGAAATAATTTCTAGCAATCTCCTCTATCTCCTTATCATCCAAAAAATTTTGGCCATTCGCGTTCTACAAAACCTGGATAATATTCATTCGCTTTCTTTGGGTAATGAAATTATGAAAAAATGACGTGTTTTGATCACTCATCCTCAGCCAGTTTACCCTCGTTTGTTGTTCTCAATGAGTTTTTTCTTTCTCCATTTCCATATTAAGATGAAGTTTTACCTCCAACATTTTGAGAAGAACCTCATTATCTCTGTCATTATTATTCAACTCTTCAAGTCTCCAAAAAAGACGTCTTGATAGTCCAACCCTATTCTTCTTTATTTTTTTGGACCAATCATTCAAGCAATATAGCGAGACGTTCCAAAACATTTCCCCTACACGCCTCCCATATACTACAAACCTTCTATTCACAAGATTCTTCTAAGATCTACCAAGCCTCAAAACGAAACTTCTTCTTCATGCACCTCCTCTCTTCCCTGTCCGTAACAATAAAATGAAGACAATTATCCAATACTGAATGAGGCAAATGACAAATAGAGAACTCCGAAAAAGAGTCATCCAAGTTGAATTTGCAACCCTCAATCAAGCTTTTCATGAATGTTTGTTTTTGGTAAGTTTCCCCTTTCCCATGTGAACCAAGGCCCCAAAAACCTAATATCTTCTAATTGAAAATTGTTTAAACCCTATGGAACTCCTTCATCTTTATGTACATGTATATATATTTAGGTAATATAAACTTTCATAAGGCATTTTTGTATGGTAGTTAAGTTATATGGAATCACAAAGTCCCATTTTGGATTCATGATAATCTTACGGATGTGAATTCCCATAATGTACATTTTCATTAGCATAACATCATGTGAATGTATATATATATAATTAAATATTTATATGGATGGATTGGATGATTGAAAATTTTATTAAAATCACGGTTTGAATAAATATCTTGGGTTGACACATCATCCAAGGTAAATTTTGAAAATGTTTTCGCCTTTGAAGTCCTCTAATTAAGTTACAAGGGTTGGCTATCTAATTAACAAAGTGTTTTATATATATACATTGGTATATAATCTTGGTTGTATTATTGAGATTCTACCATTCGGCTAAGTGTAATATGTGAGGATTATGAGTATGTTTGCATAGTTAATCGATGGGAATTATGTGGTTGTTATATACATGGCATTTGAAGTCAATTCAAATAGGGTACAAATTGTATTAAAACTTTGCATGGATTCGATGAGTTGCGCATTAAAGGTGATATGGGTGAAACATATATATTCGTTGAGGACTATATTAATGTCCGTAAGCTTTTATAAGAACGTTTCAATATTAGTTATGAATTCATATTTATATGAATAACCATAGGTTCTAATCTTGTTGCTTAAGACTTACTAAGCTAGTAAGCTTACTTTGTGTGTATCCCTTGTTTGTTTTATAGATTTTGTCAAAGCTACGGGCTCAGAGGATTTTTTGGAGAAGTCAACCACACTGTCAACTCTTTTGGTACTTATAAACCTAGTTTGAACTTAAGGCATGCATAGGCTAGCTTAAGGTTTAAATGATATTTAGTTGATGTATATAAGCCATGCGAAAATGGCTTGTCTTACTATTAAATAATCCAAGGTTATGCAAGTCCTGATTAAGGTAAGAGTATAAGTTTTGCATGAATGATGAATATGAATGTGTTTAAAATCATGCTAAGCATAATGTTTTGTATATGTATGTTTGATATGTAATCACATGTATGAATCTTTACTAGTTCTTTGGAAAGTGAATATATATATGGGATAGCATATTCGGTTATGAATAACATTGGTGCATGTGTATTTTAAATTCAATTGATGGGATTTGGTAATGAAATGATTAAATTATGGTACTATGGTTCGTGGTATTCTTGATGCATGATCATTAAATAGGTAAAATCGGCAATGTAAGCAAGCATACTTGTCGGTTTGGTTAATTAATATGTTTATTATGTCATGCATTTGACTTAAAAAGTAGCCCATTTTAGAAGCATATCTTATAGTACATTATTCATGATGGATACATATATATTTAGTTCATTATTTGATATCTTACCTAGGTATATTAAATATGGCTATGGGCATTTTGTTCATGGAAAATTTGATTACCAAATGAATAGTGATATGGTTAGTCAATGAAAAATGTTTCTTTGTAAATCTTGGTTAAATGGTTTATGAACGGTATAAAAAAATAAATGTTTAACTACGCTATGAAAGCACATTACATTCATTGTATTCGATCAAGTTTATTTGAGATGTTAAAAATTGATATGAATTGTACTACGCTTGGTAATGCCCCATAACCCTAATCCGATGATGGATACGGGTTAAGGGTGTTACATTTTATTGGTATCAGAGCCTACGGTTTAGTCGATTCTAGGACTACCGTAGCGAGTGAGAGTCTAGCTATACATGCCTTATTGTATATTTGATGGTGTGGTGACTTCAGACATCTTGAATCGTGTTTATTTTTGTAATGGATCCCGATCCGATAGAGCCATAGCAGACGATGTAGAGAGCGAACGCTCGATCGCACGCGATCGCCGCCAGAGACTCTCTACCGCTTTGGTAGCCACGAGGGGAGGCTAAACAAGCCTTCTACAGATGATGAGTGAGTGGTTTACCCGTTCATTCGTAATAACCCGATTGTACAACCACCTCCACCCCAAATAATCTAACTCCTGCATTTTCGACCTCGGATAATAGATCCGATGAGATCTAGTAAGCCTTCCGTTGATAAAATTAGGAAACATAGGTCAAGAATTTAAAGCTAATGATGATGATATCGCAGAGAGTGAGTTGTGGCTTGATAACACTATTCGAGTACTTGATGAATTATCTTGTACTTGATTTAATGCTTGAAATGTGCTATATCGTTACTTCGGGACACTACATGTCACCGTGGAATACGCTAGTATCGTTGGTTTCAAAAAAATGACGGGATTTCTTTCAAATAGAGTTTCGCAAGGAATATATTAGCTAGAGATTCATCGATCGTAAACGGAAAGAATTTCGTGAATTAAAACAGGCCGCATGATCGTGATGTAATATGAGCCAAATTTGTCGATTGAAATGATATGCTCGAAAGTGTGTATCAACCGAAGCTATCATGTAAAAGATTTGAAGACATTCGAATGAAGACATAAAGTTGCTTGTTTGCATTCTTGAGATTTAAGAGTTTGTGACACTAGTCGAAGCGAGCTTGCAAAGTGAAGAGTTCAAAAAGTGTCGTAAAAGCTTCGATCGTTGAAAGCCCTTTGACCTAAGCTCCGGTGTTAGTTCAACTGAATCGTAAAGAATTTGTTGTTTATTCTGATGCTTCTTTGAATGGTTTGGGTTGTGTTTTGATGCAGGAAGGCAAAGTCGTAGCTTACACTTCGAGACAATTGAACCCGCATGAAAGAAATTATCTGACACATGACTTAGAACTCGCAGCTATTGTGTTCGCATTGAAAATTTGGTGTCATTATTTATACGGTGAGAAATGTCATGTTTACTCGGATCACAAAAGTCTTAAGTATTTGATGACTCAGAAAGATCTGAACTTGAGACGACGCACATGGTTAGAACTGTAGAAAGACTATGAGTTGGTAATTGACTACCATCCGGGGAAAGCTAACGTTGTCGCAGATGCGTTAAGTCGAAAATCATTGTTTGCTCTTCGTGCATTGAACACACAGATGGTTTTGTCAGGCGATAGTTCGATCATAGCCGAGTTAAAAGCAAGACTGATATTTATTCAACAAATTTGTGATATATAAAAAAAAGGTGACAAAGATATGATTGTTAAACGAGGTCGCAGTGAAAGTAAGGCAGAGTCAGAATTTTGAATTGATGAAAATGACTGTTTAAAATACAAAGGCAAAATGTGTGTACCGAGGAACGTGGACTTGATTCAGATGTTATTGAATGAGGCTCATAATAGTTAGATGTCGATACATCCGAGTAGCATGAAAATGTATAATGACTTGAAGCGCTTCTTCCGGTGGCTCGGTATGAAATGGGATATATCTCAATTTTGTTTCAAGGTGTTTAATATGTCGCAAGTCAAAGCCAAACATCGGATGCCTTTCGGATTACTTGACCAATTATGATACCGAGTGGAAATAGGATAGAATTACAATGGATTTTGTGTCGTTTACCTACGACACCGAGTAAGAAAGATGCAGTCTGGGTTATAGTTGATAGACAGACTAAATCAGCTCACTTTGCGCCATCAGATGCATCTATTCGCTCAATAAGCTTCTTTGAATTGTATGTATCTGAAATTGTGAAATTACATGGTGTACCGAGTTCCATTATTTCGCATGAGACCCAGATTCACATCGTGGTTTTGGAAGAAGTTGTAAGATGCTTTGGGTACTAAACTTCATTTTAGTATGTTTTCCATCCGCAGACAGACAAATACCGAACGAACCATCCAGATACTTGAGGACATGTTGAGATGTTGCGATTTGAGTTTGAAGATACGTGGGAAAGGTACTACCTCCGTTGAATTTGCTTATAATAGTTTTCAATCTAGTATTAAATGGCACCATCTGAAGCTCTTTATGGTCGCAAATGTCGCATAACCGTTGTATTGGACTGAGCTCAATGAGAACAAGAATACGGGGTTGATTTGATTAAAGAGACCGAACAAAAAGTAGCTGTGATCAGAGATACCTTGAAAGCTGCTTCAGATCGTCAAAAGTCCTATGCCGATTTAAAACATAAAGACATTGAATTTCAAGTCGGAGATCGAGTATTCTTGAAGGGTTTCTCCGTGGAAGAAAGTACTCCGATTTGGTTAGTAAAGCAGGTTGAGTCCGAGATTCATAGGACCGTATGAAATCATGGAACAAATTGGGCCTGTTGCATATAGATTGAAGTTGCCCTCTGAATTAGAAAAGATACATGATGTATTTTACATTTCGATGCTTCGTAAGTATAGATCGATCCATTACATGTGATCACTCTGTTAGAGGTTGAAATCAAATGATATGGCATCGATGAAGAACCGATCCGTATCTTAGCTCGGGAAATAAAAGAGTTGAGAAACAAGAATATTTCGTTAGTGAAAGTGTTATGGAATAGGCACGGAATTGAAGAGGCTACGTGGGAGCCCGAGGACTCATTGAGGCACAATATCCAACTTTGTTTAATGGTAAGATTTTCGAGGACGAAAATTAGAAGGGGAGAGTTGTAATAATCAAATTTACCTTAATCAAACGGTGGTTTCGGGACCACGAATCCGAGTCCAAAAAATTTTAATATTATTTTGGTGCTAATTATATGTGATTTATTATATGTGAAAGTTTCAGATAAAAATTTTATTGATTGAGTACTTAACTTAAGTGAAAGGATTAAATTGAATAAGTGGAAAATAATAGCTTTTGTGAGATTAGTAGCCAAATCGAATTGTTTTCTTTGAATTAGGCATTGAAGTGATAAATTAGCCATTTTGATTTCTTTGTTTTATGGATGGTTAGTGAAATAAAATAGTACTAAGTGGATGTTTATTTTAAAAAAAATTGGAAATAATAAAGGTAGTTGTATCAAATAGGATGGTTTAAATGAATTGCTCCTTGAAAGATTGGGCTTGCATGTCAAATACCCCATTTTTAATAATAGTGGACTGCATGATGATTTAAGGTTCCTATTTAATTCTTTTATTATAGTTAGTGGTATGACATAGGTATTATACTTTGATTATTATAATGAAAAGATGAAAAGAAAAGAAAAGAATTACCTTCCATCTTCTTTCTTCATCTTGTCAAATTACTAACAAAGAAAAGAAGAAAAAAAACATTCAAACCTCCATGGCGGACCTTGCATGCATTCTTAAGGTGAGTTAGCAAGCTCCAATCTTGATAATTCTGCACAATTATGTTAGTAGGCTTGTACACTACCAATTTCGTATAAGTTTTGAGTTTAAAGCTTCCTTTAGATTCGGCTATTAGTAATAAATATGCCATATTTATGTTTGATAAAGAAACCTTGATCTTGGTTAGTTTACTAGCATGTTGATTAAAGAAAATAAGTATGAGTTATGGCTTGGGTATTTTGGAAGAAATCGGTTGGAAGCTAAGTGGCTAGACCGAATGGTTTTATGAACCTAGGAAATGAAGTTTAAGATTCGGCTACTAGGGAAAATAGTTGAATTTCATAAAAAAAAAAATATGTTGTTGTGAATAATATGTTTGGGACTTATTTGAATTGGGTGAGAAATCATAGGGGTAAATTAGTAAGAACTATAAAACTTTGCAATTTGATTGAATTGAGTTAGATTAAGTGGAAAATTTTTGAACCAAACCTCATTTGATATTTCATAGATTGGGAACAAAAAGAGAAGGAGCTAAACCGGGGAAAAACTAAGGTGAATGAATAGCCGGAAAATTCAAATCTATCGACTTCTAAGGTAAGTCCCTAAGCAATCGAATTAATGTGGAATTTCTTTATGTACATGTATATATATTTAGGTAATATAAATGCCTCCATTTTTATTTTGGCCGAATGTGGTATAAGGCATTTTTGTATGGTAGTTAAGTTATATGGAATCACAAAGTCATGCTCATGTGCAATTGTAATAAGAAGTTGAATATACAACATTTTGGATTCATGATAATCTTACGGATGTGAATTCATGTAGATACACGTACATATATACCTATGTCTATATGTACATCCTTGACAAAGTCAAATGAGATAGATTGATTTTATATGTAATGGCCGAATGTGATAACATCATGTGAATGTATATATATAATTAAATATTTAGATGGATGGATTGGATGATTGAGGTAGGTTTAATGACATGTTGCCGTAGGTATGAAAATGCATGTATTCGGTTTGAATAAATATCTTGGGTTGACTTGTAGATAATTAGAGCATAGGAAATAAAGGAAGAATTAGTGATCGAATATGCATTATTACGTATGTTAATCGTTATAAGATCTAAATCGATTAATATGTTTAAATGTGTGTTGGAATGTTGAAAATGTTGAAAATTCGGCTTTGAGCCTAGCGGTGCCTTGTCTTGTGATCTATTTCGCTTTGAGCCATGTGCCTTGTCTTGGTGATCTATTTCTGCTTTAAGCCTAGCTAGCGTGCCTTGTGCGGTGATCTATTTCGGCTTTGAGCCTAGCAGCCTTGTGCCGGTGATCTATTTCGGCTTTGAGCCTAGGTGCCTTGTCTGGTGATCTATTTCGGCTTTGAGCCTAGCAGTGCCTTATGCCTATGATCTATTTCAGGCTTTGAGCCAGCAGCCTTGTCTTGGGTGATTTAATTAGGGCTTAATGCTAGCAGAAAGCTAAATGCTTGTTTTAAAACTTGGACTTCAAGTCTAGCAGCAGGTGTGCCTGTATCGATTCAATTTAGTGTGTAGCTCGTTATATACTGGTGAGTTATATATTTCCGAACTTTAGTTACGAAATGGTAAAGTTATGAAATAAACCATGGAAGCTTAAGTTTATGAAAGTGAATTGGTAAGTTCGGCTATAAGGTATGTATTAAGTATACTTTAATGTTATGATTATAAGCTATGATGATAAGTAAATGTAATGATGAAAGAATTAGTAGATCATCGACAAGGTGGAAATTATTTACTTAAAGAAACTAAATGTCCAGGTACGTGTAAGTTTTATAGTTGTGAGAAATGAGGTAAGTTGTTCTACCACTATTTGGTGTTGGTAAAATATTGTATAAGGAAAACATTTTGCATGATTATGATATGTGTATATGATCTAATTAACAAAGTGTTTTATATATATACATTGGTATATAATCTTAGTTGTATTATTGAGATTCTACCATTCAGCTTAAGTGTAATATGTGAGGATTATGAGTATGTTTGCATAGTTAATCGATGGGAATTATGTGGTTGTTATATACATGGCATTTGAAGTCAATTCAAATAGGGTACAAATTGTATTAAAACTTTGCATGGATTCGATGAGTTGCGCATTAAAGGTGATATGGGTGAAATATATATATTCAAGCGTTGAGGACTATATTAATGTCTATAAGCTTTTATAAGAACGTTTCAATATTAGTTATGAATTCATATTTATATGAATAACCATAGGTTCTAATCTTGTTGCTTAAGACTTACTAAGCTAGTAAGCTTACTTTGTGTGTATCCCTTGTTTGTTTTATAGATTTTGTCAAAGCTACGCCTCGAGAGGATTTTTGGAGAAGTCAACCACATCGTCAACTCTTTTGGTACTTATAAACCTAGTTTGAACTTAAGGCATGTATAGGCTAGCTTAAGGTTTAAATGATATTTAGTTGATGTATGTAAGCCATGTAAAATGGCTTGTCTTACTATTAAATAATCCAAGGTTATGCAAGTCTTGATTAAGGTAAGAGTATAAGTTTTGCATGAATGATGAATATGAATGTGTTTAAAATCATGCTAAGCATAATGTTTTGTATATGTATGTTTGATATGTAATCACATGTATGAATCTTTACTAGTTCTTTGGAAAGTGAATATATATATGGGATAGCATATTCGGTTATGAATAACATTGGTGCATGTGTATTTTAAATTCAATTGATGGGATTTGGTAATGAAATGATTAAATTATGGTACTATGGTTCGGTGGTATTTGGCCTTGATGCATGATCATTAAATAGGTAAAATCGGCAATGTAAGCAAGCATACTTGTCAGTTTGGTTAATTAATATGTTTATTATGTCATGCATTTGACTTAAAAAGTAGCCCATTTTTAGAAGCATATATTATAGTACATTATTCATGATGGATACATATATATTTAGTTCTATTATTTGATATCTTACCTAGGTATATTAAATATGGCTATGGGCATTTTCGTTCATGGAAAATTTGATTACCAAATGAATAGTGATATGGTTAGTCAATGAAAAATGTTTCTTTGTAAATTTTGGTTAAATGGTTTATGAACGGTATAAAAAAAATAAATGTTTAACTACGCTTATGAAAGCACATTACATTCATTGTATTCGATCAAGTTTATTTGAGATGTTAAAAATTGATATGAATTGTACTACACTTGGTAATGCCCCATAACCCTAATCCGATGATGGATACGGGTTAGGGGTGTTACAACTCCCATAACTTTTTCATTAGCATACAAAATTTTATTAAAATCACCACACACCATCCAAGGTAAATTTTGATTTCTGCCAAGTCCTCTAATTAAGTTACAAGTGTTGGCTCTATCCCGTGAAAATGAAGAGTCGTAAAATCTAGTCATTTGCCATTTTTTTTCTATCCCCCTCCTCACTAATCTCAGCATCAATATGATTTTTCGAGAAACTACCTAGTTGAATAGTAACATCACCTGTCCAAGCAAAACATGAACCCCCTCTTGTCCCATTTACTGGAACATCAATACCATTATGAAAACCCCACATTCTCCAAACATTCTCCATCCTCCTAACATTCATTTCGTCTCCATTAAGAAGACAATTTTGGGGATCATTTGTTTTCAACATATGTTAAATTCTTCAAACTGTCCCTAAATTACTTAAACCACGAACGTTCTAACTCAAAATTCTCATTACTTTCGATCGGCTTGCCTAATGGCAGTCGCAGATATTTATTTAAACAAGAATTTTCTAGCTCATCATTAGATTCTAAAAAATCTAAATTTTTAGAAATATTGGAATTTAATCTATCCAAACAAGGCATTTTCTTCCCATCAAAATTTTCCAACAGGCTTTCCTCCAATCATGTTCCATTTGTACCTAGGCTGGCCCGCCTGAAGATCTCACCACTCCCATATCCTATTTATTTGAAGATCTTTCCAAATTAAAACTCAAAATTAGGTTCATGATCTGCCACAATTCTCACCTATTTTCAGTCCACATATTTCGCTCTCTTGCTTGCTTTCCTAAATTGGCTCCTGTAAATTCTGCATCACCCCCTTCTAGAAGCCACACGTTGGTCATCATAGTGGCCCTTCTCGATTGCGCCTTCAACAAAAGGTCTCATCCACACTCCAACTCCTTACTTCCTTGATTCAAACGAATGAGACAAAAGCTATCACCATGGCCTAAACAGCCACACAAAAAGTAAAAGAAAGTAAGTTTCTCCTAATGAAAATTTGCATAAACGAATCTTGAATGAGAAATCATATTTTTTCCGTCGTTTTAATGACTTTTGAATATCCAATTGTACTCGAATATACAAATAATTCTGAAATCCTTGATTCGTTTGTTTCGCATCATACTTAATGAATTTTTCGATGAAATTCCCAAACTGCTTTGCCACACACTCCAATAAATAACCTGGGGGTAAATCATGGATCTGAATCTAAAAAGAAAAGTACACTAACGGAATCTACATCGAATCCTCATTTTTTTGTAAACAATGAATAACCAATAGATGATTATTAAACGTCCGCAGTGCTCCATTAACCACTCATTCCACACCAAGTTCATGATAAAACTTGAAATGATAACGTTTATCTCTCATATTTGTAATCTAAACCCCCCCAACAGGGTGCCATAAATTTGTCATTGTAGTTCTCATAATCAGGAAGTGGATAACACTTACCGTTTAAAAAAAATCCTACTAAATGGAATTCATACATTGAGTTCTGATTTTTCTCATCAATTGGAAGAAACCAAGCCTCATCTTCACCATCATCAATGTTTAGTTCTGCCATTCCTTCCTCCATTGGCTTCAGATAAAATCCAATGCCTCGAGATGACTAAAACCAGATAGATCGTAACTAAATATCAAAACAAAACATTAGGAAATTGAAGAAATAAGAAAAAGAATAATATCCAAAAACGTGCCACAAGAGTAAACAAAAAGAGAGAAAATGTGCCATAAGAGCAGACAAACAAGCATATACATCGAATGACATTTTCTAATCGTATGAGTTTTATGTGATTGTGTTTCCCTATCATAATCATGTCAACACATTCATGGCACCACAAATCTCATGTCATAAAGGTGAAAAACACACATAACACACTTAAAGGAGCATTTGGTGTTTTTCCATGTTAAGGTTTCAATAGAATGTGATTGATCTTCCAATCCATTTTTTAAAATTGTTTCAAGAAATTGAATTCCACCATCAAAATTAAAACAAAAATACTTTGAATTAATTAATTTGCAATTTGCCAACAACTTAAAGGAACAAATGGTTTAAATTCTATAGGAACTTATATGTGTTAATTGCTTTGAATTGCATGTGTTGAATGGAAGTGTTAGGTTGCAATGACCACTTTGGTTGCCACTGCGATGAACAAGTAAAAGGAGTAAACAAAGAATACAAAGGTTTATTTACACAGTTTGGTTTCCTTACATTTGTGAAACCTAACTTAGTGAGTAATTTCACTATCTTTAGTCCACAATACAACACATGAACCACGCTCTATCAATCTCCAAGTATAGAGACCTCACTGTTGTACCTAAAGATTATAACACTCACATTTAAATTCTCCCATTGAGAATTTAGGTTGTAAACAAAATATGTTTAATCTTCAAATGCACTCACAAATAAGTTCCTCGATGAACAATAAAGTGTTCTTTATGCTCTCTTACAATACTTATACAAGTCTCTTAATATATAGAAGTTTTCGAGACTTGCTAAAATACTAGAGATCAATTATAATCCAACCCCTCAATAATAGTATCTACAAAATAGCAATAACAATGCACTAATAAAGTCCAATATAAAGTGAACTACTAGAGATTCATTCTTTAAAGAAGTATTTAATGTAACCCTGATCGATTCTTCACAACCTAAGAGGTGTAATTGATAGATCTAGTCCAGTCCAATCTTCAAGGATAGTAGCTTTAAATGAATTGGTCTTCACTGTGGAGCTTCCATATATTCACAATATCAATAAAATTCAAAGACCAAAAATTTTGTTTCAATAAATTACCAACTCCAAATATAGCAAGTTGCTAGACTGTAACAGGATCGATAGAAGTGGCCACTTCCAGTTAACACTTAGTAGATCACTTCAAAAACTTGACTCAACAAATTTTATATTAATAACTTAAGATTCAAGGTTCAAGCATGCGAATAACAACCTAATCCCTAATTTGTAAAAAAAAAAAAAAAAAACACCTCACAATTACATAAATAAAATTTAATATTAACATCGTTCCAAAATAAAATTAAATAAACCTAATATTAATATAACTCAAAATTAGAACATATCCTTAATCATGAATCTAATATGTCAGAAATGAAGTAAGTTGAGGTTATTAAAAACGATTATTAGTAATTGTGACAAAGGTATTTTGGCTTTAAAGTGGCAAAACAACCTATAAACCAACTATCAACTTTGGGGAATGGTGACATATAAAAATGGATGCCACTAGGGGTATATATCCAAAATATGGATAAATTAGAAGCAGTCTCATCTCTTTTGAGCAGACATGATCATGTTACTAATTTTTCCAATAGTTGAGGTAACTATTTAATTATGTATGGGTGAGGTAGAAAATGGGCCATTAAAGCTTTGGAAATGATCTAATCTTAATGCCTTTTTACTATTTATATTTAAATAGATTTACAATTCAATGAATCAAATGATACAGTTTAATTAAAATAAAATTTCTTGTATTCCTCTTTAAGCACGATTTGGCCTATAGATTTTATTATCAAATAGACTTCAAATCTTATGGTTAACTTGTCATGTTAATATATTAAATTTCAACCTTTTTCTATTACTTATTTTAATAGTTGCAATTAAAATATTTTAAATATTTGGATCAAGTCTAAAATTTAAAGTCGTCGAGAGAATATTATCTCGATATCACATTAATCCGAACATAATTAATTTTAGATCCCAAAATAGATAAAATTTATGTGAGTATAAAAGAAATACTATAATAAGATATATAATGCTGGATCACCTTTCTAATGAATAGTATTATTGATTATTGATTATTATAATAGTCATGAGTAAGACTAAGAATAATGAATATAATGGTGAAGAGAAAAGGGATAATCGAACTACTTCCACCACAAAAAATATATATATATTCTTTTAATTTGTTTTCTTCTTTAAAGGGAAAAAAATGTGCACCACTTCTATTCTAGCTAGGTAGCACTTTAGAGTGGCTAAAAGGTCCTTTGCAAAGAGGAAAACATAAACTATAGTTAAATCATTGAACATTTCACTAAACTTTGAAAGCAGAAGTTTGTGCATGGGAGAATTAATGGTAGATTATACATTTATAATGGTGTATATATACACATATAATTCACTTTGAGAATTTTCACAGAAAAGCAACAGTGGAGTAAAGAAGACGTATGGTGGAGTAAAGATAGAGGGACGTTTAACAAAATAATTTGCTTGAACCATAAGCATTCAATTATGGAATATTATACCGGCCGGAAATAGAATTTCACTAAGTACTCTATATGTGAACTTTCCCCCCCTTTTTTGTTTATTTGACAATGACATGAAAAACAAATATATGTAATTGGTATTGATGCCATTTCCAATCAACAGCACATTTCAAGGACATGTATTTCTCTCAAACAATAATTACCATCAAATGGTAAAACTTCTCGTTTTGAGCTTTTATTTGTGGTTAATTTTCATTCAGATTTCAACTCTTAAATCATTACCAAAATATAAGTTTTAACAATTTCTTCTTTGAATTGCGATTTCAGCTCTTAATTCCTTCATTGATTTTTAATCATCAAACACAATCCATCCATCATAGAATCTTGAGAATTACCTGAGCCTTCTACTAGTAAATAGTGCTTCAAATTACGGTGCTTATGGCTATGATATCTCCACTGGTTATGGCAAACAATAAAGCATTGCATGCTGCAACAATTCTGCTTATGGTACCAATGAAATAATACTGGCAGTCTTTTCGTTGAAAAAGAAATGTTTAGACAGGAATTCCAAATGGTTACACCTGCGGATCCATCATACAGCCAAATATAAGAATTAAAAGTGTTAAACAAATATCCAATTAAAAATCCAATTAAATAAATTTTAATTATAACTAAATAAATTTATCAATTTTATTATTTTACTTATTGTATTTAATTAATGATGCATGAAACTTATTCACTTATCAAATATTATCAATTCTTCATTTCTCAAATTTTATAACCACGTCACCGCTTTTTTTTTTTTTTTTCTTTTGGATGGGGATGAATTTAATTGTTATATATTTATTATCCATGTAAAAAGAAAGCAAATATCCTTCCCCTATAAAAGGAGGTCCAAGGCATAGCTTTTCTCCCACAAATCACCCATTCCCTCTCCTTTACTATCAAACCATAAACATAGAATTGTAGGGAAATTCTTAAATATTATTTCTTTGCTTTTCTTTGTGCTTTAAGGTAGAGATAAGAGCTGCAAAGGAAGCAGCAAAATGAAGCAGACAAAAGGAAATGAAATGGAAAATATTAATGTTACTGATGATCATGACGATGACGAGAAATGGGTTTATGATTCTTCTGTTGATCATAAAGGAAGACTTCCCCTTCGAGCTTCCACTGGTGCTTGGAAAGCTTCTATCTTTATCATCGGTAAGGTTGCCATGAAAACGTTTTCAAGCAAGCATTTTCTTCTTTTTTTTTCTCTCTGTTTCATTTGCATGCTAAGCCAATGACGTTACATCACTACTTGACACCTATAATGTCAGTTTTTACAAGATAACTCCAACGACGACACTAGTCCACCCTACATAACTACTTTTTCAGATTCCTATTAAATGCATCAACTCATCCGTTACCCTGAGTTTTTAAACTCTACATACGAGATTATATGTCAGCGTGTGAAGTTGCATAAATATATGTATATATACTATTGGTATTTATAGTATGTGATAAATAAGTTTGCAAATGAATCAATGGTCGACTGTTAAAAACCATGAATTACAACATATATATATATATAACTGTTATAAATATTTGTGAGGATTGAGTATTAATTCATTTAGTACCGTGATAGTTCTTGAGAGTATTGAGTGATGGTGTAGAAATTGTATTAAAGAAAAAAAGAGAGAGAGAATAGAAGTAATTCTTGGAAAGTCAGTCTTACATGATTCTCATCCAACTGGCCTTAATACAAATCTAGGAGTAGTTTTCCATGAAGGAACAAAGTTAGCCATACATCAAGTTAGGGAAAAGAGGATCTAAATGGCATACATACAAAGTATAAGAGATAATGGCAAAAAACCAAAAATAAGGGTGAAGGTAGGAGAGGGGCCCACTGCGGCACTCACTGAATAATATGAGTGCTGGTGTCAAATGCTCCGGCTTCATCCTAGTAATCTGCCCATCACCAGAGAAGGGGCTTAGGAAATCTCGTACACCGATATAGCTGGAATGAACCATAAACCCTAATTAAGAGATCAGTGGGAGTAGCACTATTATTTGACTTTCTTTATGCAAATGGGTAGTCCTGTTCTCCACTGCTGCTTTCATCTCGATGTATTAGAAAATTTTCAGTTTTGGGTTTTTTTTTTAATAATTAATTTGGGCTGTGATTTTTTTATTTAAGCAACAGTGCAAGTTGATATATTAATTGGTTGTTGGGTTTGTATAAGTCGACATCAAGAAATCTTGATGATATTCTTAAGTCGACCGATTTATTCTTGTCTACCCACACAGTCACAATCCTTCAAGTATCATTATAAAACAAAGGCCCTACTGCTTTTTTTAGTCAAAATGTAGCCTCTAATTTGCAGTTAAGAACAAGAACAAATGCCTAAAGTCCATATCAACAGGGTTAGCTAGCATTGTTGTTATTTTCCTTTTCGTGTCGTATTGTGATATATGGAATATAATCTTTGTTGAAATTTTATAAGAAAGATTTTTTATTTTTTTTGACCGTGGTGATTCATGTGGGCGTGGCAGCAATCGAGTTCAGTGAAAGGCTGAGTTACTTTGGGATAGCAACGAGTTTAATCATTTACCTCACCAAGGTGATTCACCAAGACCTCAAAACTGCGGCGAGGAGTGTCAACTACTGGGCTGGGATCACCACCTTGATGCCATTGTTTGGAGGTTTCATTGCTGACGCTTACTTGGGCCGCTTTTTTACTGTTCTTTGTTCAACAATTGTCTACCTTTTGGTAATTACATCCTATTCCCATTTCTCTTCCACTTTCCATCATTTTGATTCGGGATTAACCCCTCTGTAATAAACAGGGATTGATTTTGTTGACAATGTCCTGGTTTGTACCAAGCTTAAGAGCATGCGAGGGTGAAGTGTGTGCTGAGCCAAGGAAGGCTCATGAAGTGGCCTTTTTCCTTGCCATATACTTGATCTCCATTGGGACGGGAGGCCATAAACCTTCATTGGAGAGCTTTGGAGCTGACCAGTTCGACGATGATCACCCACAGGAGAGAAAGAATAAGATGTCTTTCTTCAACTGGTGGAACTCTGGTCTTTGCTCTGGACTCTTATTGGGCGTCACTGTAATTGTATACGTTCAAGACCATGTCAATTGGGGCATTGCGGATATTATTCTCACTGTAGTAATGGCTTCGTCGCTGTTAATCTTCATCATTGGAACGCCGTATTATCGTTACAGGATGCCATCGGGAAGCCCCTTAACTCCAATGTTACATGTTTTAGTAGCTGCCATTTCTAAAAGAAAATTGCCCCACCCCTCCAATCCTGCAGATTTGTATGAAGTTCCCAACTCCCAAAAGGCTCAGGGGAGGCTTCTGTGTCACACCAAGAAACTTAAGTAAGATAGGGAAAAAAAAAACACTTTTAAGACTTTTATATTGATTTCCATTCCTCTTTATAATTTTACTGATGCGCTGTGCCTATCAGGTTCCTTGACAGAGCAGCCATTGTTGAGGAGAAGGAGAATTCATTTGAGAAACAGGATCCATGGAGACTTGCAACAGTGACCAAGGTTGAGGAGATGAAACTTGTTCTCAACATGATTCCCATATGGCTAGCAGCATTACCCTTTGGAATCTGCGTAGCCCAAGCTGCCACATTCTTCATCAAACAAGGTGTCATTATGAACCGTAACATTGGCGGTTTTCTCATCCCACCAGCCTCCATTTACTCTCTAGCCGCCATTGGAATGATAACGTCGGTAATCATATATGAGAAGATCCTCGTACCAATACTAAGGAAAGCAACTGGAAACGAACGAGGCATCAAACTTCTCCAAAGGATTGGCATTGGGATGCTTTTCTCAATCGCTACAATGATAGTTGCAGCCCTTGTGGAGAAAAAGAGATTAGGTGCAGTCAAAAAGGACCCAGTGAATGGCTCCCTCTCAATGAGTGTATTCTGGTTAGCACCCCAGTTCCTCATCATCGGTGCAGGAGATGGATTCGCCCTGGTGGGCTTGCAAGAGTATTTTTATGACCAAGTACCTGATTCCATGAGAAGCTTAGGCATTGCATTTTACCTCAGCGTGATTGGAGCTGCAAACTTCCTTAGCAGCCTGCTCATAACGCTCGTTGATCACATCACTGAGAAGGGAGGGAAGAGCTGGTTCGGCAAAGACTTGAACAGCAGCCGCTTAGACAAGTTTTACTGGCTATTGGCAATCATGACCATGGCGAACTTGCTCCTCTTTGTTTTCGTGGCAAAGCGTTACTCTTACAAAAATGTCCAGAGCTTGGCTGTCGCTAATTGCAATGAAGATGACCATGATGCTGCTGGATCCATGGCTTAACATTAATAACTCATTGTGTCTTCACATAAATAAAGATATTAGTGCTATTGTTTAGTGTTTCCTAGTCTTCAATCAAGGCAAGTTATGAGATTGTAGCGTAGTAGTAAAGCTCAATTTGTTGCTTGTATCAGCTTGTAATATCTTTCTATCAGTAAATCAACTTGAATTTGTCCATTTTCTTTTTCAGATAAAATTAAGGTTTGGGTCGTTGCACTAAATGTTACAAGGTTTAGAGATGACTAGTTTAGTAAGACAACGAAATAGATGCAAGAAATCCTTTGGCTAGTAAATGTTTACTAATGACTGTTATGAAAAAGCATTTATTGAATTTCCCAAGTCCTTTTCCTTTTAGTTGGGTACGAATAGATGCAAGAAATCCTTTGCCTTTATGCAACAATATCAGTGTCCAGCCCCATTATAGTAAAAACTTGTGCAAGTAAGTACCCAAGCCATACGATCAAAACTACTTTAATTTCCATTTTTCATTCTCAATTTAAAAAAAAAAATGGAGAATTTTTAATTTAATCCAAATATCCTTAGTCTTGTATTAATGTCAACACAAAAAATTACTACCTTTTGTATATAAACAGTTGAGAATTTTAAGACTTGGAAAAGTTAATACAATTGCAAATCTTTGCAATACGACTAAACAATTTAAGCAACTAAATGAACCCAACGACCGACACTTGGAACCCCTTGGTTAACAGCAAAAACCATATAATACCCTGGCGGAGCAACCGCTCCATTTGGTGGTGCTGTACATTTAATCCTGTACCGGCCACTATCTGGAACTGACGGCGTAACGTTAAGTTTAACTAATCTCTGACCTTGTGAAAACGAATGTGTAGCAAAAGGTGCGTTCCCGAAATTGATCTCGATGATTCCCACGACCGGTAGTGAAACTGACACAAATACATCGAACGCCTCGTCATAACGTACCGTCTCGGGAATTACCTCGATTACCGGTCGAACATTGGCTCGATCCGGGGATAAATACTCAGGTGAAAATATTTCCAGCCTTAATTCCGTCGGAAATTCAGCACCGAATTTGTAAAAATAATGTGGGTTACTACCTGCAATTAAAACCCGCCCATCGGGTAACAAGTTGGCGGTTGAATGGTACAGTCGGGGAACTGTTCCCGGGTTTAAAGTCATGAACCGTAAACCAACTGGTTGATCCGGTCGGTATAGAACCGGGTATAAACACGGGTTGGAAGCCATCTCGAACCCTTGGGTCCCGGCTTGAGCTCCGTTGATGATCAAAGTATCACCTGTGGGAAGCATCACCATATCTCCCATGATCCGTCCGTATGGCATATCCTCCATCTCCCAACCCGGTTTTGGGTCAGTGGCTACAATGCGCCCACAGCTACCATGCGCCGGGGTATCAGTACTCCTCTCGATGAAAGCTCCGTATTGAGCCCCACCGCAGATGACAATCACAGCCGTTGAAAAATCCCCTTCAAGAGCTAACATCACCGACGATCCAGCTGAGGGATAATTCCGTGGGCCCCCCGATAATGCTGGGTAATCTCGAATTACTCTATTGCCCTCGTGATCGTACATCACCGCTTTATTATTGGCAAAGATGAAAAGGTGACCGTTGGGAAGGAGGTGGACGTAAGGGTATAAGTTGTCCATTTGGTTATCTTCCACGTCAGCTAAGAATTTCAGTTCAATTGCGCCGTTCTTGTTTTTCCTCGGCGGATAGTACTCGACGGTGTTCGTTCCTCTCCCTCCGACAATAATTACCGTTCCGTCCGGTAATATTTGGTTCGTTGCATACCATCGGCCATTAGCTAACTCCACGTCTTTCAGCTCCACCCAGTCGCAAAACTCTCCAGGTTCGCACGGTTCGAATTTCCGGATCTTTTTAAACCCGTCCAAGTCTCCTCCAGTTTGTACAAGTGTTCCGTCGGGGAGGAACTGTCCCGATGAACACCAAGTGTCGGTGAGTATCTTCAACGGCCGGATTTGGTTGGTTTGCAGATCCAAAACGACGGAATGAGCGAAGCAATCCTTTCTAAGTACGACGTCGCTCGAGTTGATACGGCAGTGGCCTTTCGGAAGCATTTTACGGGAAGGTCCGATGTTGGTCCGGTCCAGAAGAACAACCGTGTTAAACCGGGTAACCGCCGTATGCATGGAGGCTACGCCGGCGTTTGGGACTAGAAGTTCCCATGTGCCCGGGAGCTGAGCCCGTACCGTCGATAGAATCGTAAAAATTAAGCTTTGAAGAAGCCATCGGGAAGAAGAAGCATATTTCGCCATTGCAAAGGAGAGAGAGAGAAAGAGGAGGGGAGTGGACATGAAAGTAGCAAAAAGACACTGCTATAAAGTAAGTGAAGAGTTATAGAGTGCACGAAGGTTCGGAGTAAGGACGTAAACGTCAGCCGTTGGATCACGAAGAATCTAATGATCGCACGTGAATCTATATCGCATGCTACAAAATCAGAGTAAAAAAGAAAAAAAAGCTTGAGACGAGAGTGTGGGTTCACTCAATTCAACGGGAACGTTGTAAAAGTGGGTTCTTAAATTCCATTATATATTGGCACGTAAGCAGCTGTCGAGTTATATTTGATTAAAAGGTGGAAAATAACATAACAGTCATTTTAATATATCCTAATTGCATTGTGGCTTCTCTATAAAAAAATATATATTAAATTTGATCATTGTAAGATAAAGTAATAAATGGTGTTTCCATTAAAATTGTATCATTAAATGCATATTTTGACCTTTTTATAGAAGTTATAATAATAAGTATAAGAAAAAATTTTATATATTTATTTAATTTGATCTGAATTGACTTTTTATATTTCATTATTAATATGACACTATTTTTTATATATATATATATATAATAACAATATTATTTTTTATTTATGATTATTATATCTCTATTCGCATCAAGATACGTAGTAAGATGGAAAAACATTTGAATAATAAGTTTGTCACAAAAAATTGAGGAGTCAATTATGAGTTTACTATTTCAAGATGACCATTCAATATTAGATGACTTAATATTTATCGTTAACATGTTGATTCAACTGTTTCATCCTATCAAGTCAAAATGAATAATAAAATTTATCCTATAATATAAAATAAGCAATGGGGCACAATATTAATTGAAAGACAACTATGTTTGAAGCGAATTGTATCGTTTAATTTAACCTATGATATAAAATCGAATATAGATCAAACAGTTAAAAGGAAAAAAAAAATCAACGGCTGTTAAAATATAGTTAAATATTTTGTTTATATGTAAGTATTGAGTTCAACAACTCAATATTTACAACATTGCCTAAGGACTATATTGAGGGGTAAGGACACGTGGTGGTTCAGCATCTAAGGCTATGCAGTTGTTAGTTGTGTAAGCGTGGTTTTGTGTTTTATTGTGGGTGGGGTGTTGGAGGGTTTTAAATTTTGAAAAACCAGTTTTTGAAGGGGTCCACTGACTCAATGTGGATAAGTACAAAATGGCCACCATAGGAACTTGTAACTGAATAATTGACCCTACGAATATTGAATAAAGATAATGATTTTATAGAGTAAATGATCAGAATATATCATTTTAAAAAAAATATATGAAAAAATTAGTAAAAATTAATTATTTATCAGAAAAGATTATTTCTCCTGAAAACGTGTTCATGTCAGTGCGTTTTTAGGGGATGAATCAGAAAAGCGTGTTCACGAGAAAGCGCTTTGTGTCATATCAGCCAAAAACGCGTCCTTGAGGGTGCGCTTTGCTGATGTGGCCAAAGTGCTCCCTCGTGAACACGCTTTCCTCCTGCAACGATAAAAAAAATATAAAAATCCCCCCACCCTTTTATTTTTTTCACACAAGAGTCCTTACTCATTTTTCTCTCAAATTTTTCTCTTAAATTCCTTTAAACTTCCTCTCAAATTTCACAATAGTCCATTAATATTTACAAAAAAAAGCCCTTTTTAAAATTTTTTGAAATATATTTTTTTTGATAAATTTTAAAATATTCGATCGTATTAGCAATGGTCGGAGAATTAATTCATCTCGACAATAAACACATCTCCGTCGATCAAATGACAATGGTAAGTTTTAATTTTAATTTTTCAATACTATTTAATATTTTTTAGGTTTTTGTAATTTTAATTAAATTTTATTTTATAATTTTTTAAAAAGTCTTTAGACCAGGTGTTGCAATGCTATATTCGCAATATGTTTGGTTCGACATCGCCGTTGATCGAGAATTACCTGCGGGAAACGGGTTTTTGCACGTGGTCACGATAAGTCGAAGGTGCAAGTTGGACCCAAAGCTAATCAGTGCGTTGATAAAGAGGTGGAGACCCGAGACGCACACTTTTCATCTTCCATGCGGAGAGTGTAATATCACTTTGGAAGACGTGCATTTGCAATTGGGATTGCCGGTGGATGGGTAAGTAGTCACCGGGTCCGCAACTTCTTGTGATTGGGCAGCCGTATGCTACGAGCTTTTGGGTGCTACTCCGGATAACATTTATGGAGGTCGGATTGAGATGGGCTGGTTACGAGACACATTTCCAGAGCCGAATAATGATTCAACCGAAATAGAAAGAATACTGTATGCTCGGGCATACATTCTTGAGATGATTAGAGGCTATTTGATGCCGGACTTGTCACGAAACCTCGTACATCTAAGGTGACTGATGAAACTCGTTGATTTTAAAGTAGTCGGTGAATTGAGTTGGGGGTCTGTCGTGCTAGCAAAACTGTACCGGGAGATGTGCGGGACGACGCGGCCGAATAAAGCGAAAATCAGAGGTTGCCTATTACTACTGCAATCATGGGCACGGTTTCGATTTTCATTTTTACGTCCTCGAGTTGACCACCCATATACATTCTCACTCATAACGAGGTAAATTTAATATTAGATTTTACAATTATTATGTAGATTTAAAATATAATTGTATGCTAAAAATTTATTTAATTAGGTGGAACCATTCGGCGAGTTATGTTAGAATACCTACATCGCTTGAAGATATAAAGCTTCTACTAGAGCAAGGTCGGAAGCACAAGTATTAAATAAAATATATTTTCGTAATAAAATAGCCGTTTCGTATTTCGTATTTAGTATTTGGTATTTAGTATATAACTAATATTTTTATCATGTTAATATAATTTGAATGGACACCATACGAGTATCCGTCAATTAAGGCAATAATTCCAGAGGAGTTCTTTCAAAATCCTAACATTTGGCATTTGAAGGTCTCATTGATCAACTATGCCACCGTGGAGATGCACCAGTCAGATCGGGTTCTGCGTCAATTTAAATTCCAACAACCGATTCCCATGGCACCTGAGGTGCTCGATGATGAGCACAAAGTCGATTTACGACAGTTGCATACGAATTGGCCAAGATTTTGGTTAGCATATATCGAATTGTGGGAAAATCAGTATGATTATATACATACTCGGGAACCTATTATCGTTCTTGAGTTAGCGTGCGTGCCGGAATACATGTCATGGTTTAGGATCCATGGCAAGCCGTATTTATTGTTGGAAGAGTAAAGGCGACGGCAACTTCATGAATAAAGGGAACGACAGGGCCCTTTACATCCAAGGAGAATAGGTGATGAGACGAGACTATCAACAACGCCGACACAACCACCGAGCCCATCAAAAGCGCCCACACAGTCACCGGGCCCAACACTTCAGCTGATGACACCCACATCACAGCCTTTTCAGATTATGCCAGGTACGTACTCTAGCCCTTATATTTATCCTAACCCTTATATGTTTCCTTTTCCCAACCCCACGGCAGGTTGGAATGCATGGCTCGGTTCGAGTCCGTTCGACTACTCTGACTGGGAGCTCTTCTTTTTACCATTCTCCTTCGTCTTATGGGATTCAAACACCTCCGCCATGTTTTATGCAAACACCTCCCAATCATTATTTTATTAAGGTGGGTCATCCTCCCAACACCCACAACCAGATCCCCTGCCGGAGGAACCAAAATCCCCGCTTGAGGTTCCACAATCCCCACCGAAAGCTAGAAGAATGAGGAATTCAATACAGAATCAGTTGACCACCTCAATGTGGCAATCGATTAACCCAAGCACCAACATTGATTCCAACCACCATTTTTTATTTTTTTATTGTAATTTATTTTTTATATATTTAACAAAATAAAAGTTGTTTTTTATTGTAATTTATTTTTATATCTTTAATAAAATAAAAGTTATTTTTATTATTGTAATTTAATTTTAATATATTTAATAAAATATTTTTTGTAATTTAATTTTTATATCTTTAATAAAATAAAAGTTGTTGTTTAATTTTTGTAATTTAATTTTAATATATTTAATAAAATAAAAGTTGTTTTTATTTTTTTGTAACTTAATTTTATATCTTTAATAAAATAAAACTTATTTTTAAAATTTATTTTTATATCTTTAATAAAATAAAAATTATTTTTATTGTAATTTACTTTTTATATCTATAATAAAATAAAAGTTTTTTATTTTTATTGTAATTTATTTTATTTTTATATCTTTAATAAAATAAAAGTTATTTTTTATTGTAATTTATTTTTATATCTTTAATAAAATAAAATTTGTTTTTATTGTAATTTAATTTTAATATTTTTAAAAAATTATTTTTATTTTTTGTAATTTAATTTTATATCTTTAATAAAATAAAAGTTATTGTTTAATTTTTAATTTAATTTTAATATCTTTAATAAAATAAAAGTTGTTTTTTGTAATTTAATTTTTATATATTTAATAAAATAAAAGTTATTTTTAATTATAATTTATTTTTATATCTTTAATAAAATAAAATTTGTTTTTATTGTAATTTAGTTTTTATATATTTAATAAAATAAAAGTTATTTTTTGTAATTTATTTTTATATCTTTAATAAAATAAAAGTTGTTTTTTTATTGTAATTTATTTTTATATCTTTAGTAAAATAAAAGTTATTTTTTATTGTAATTTAATTTTAATATTTTTAATAAAATAAATGTTATTTTTTGTAATATAATTTTATATCTTTAATAAAATAAAAGTTATTTTTATTGTAATTTATTATTTATATATTTAATAAAACTTGTAAATAAAATAAGCATTTAGTAAGAAAGATAATTCTGAAGAATAATGATGATGATGGTTGACCTTTTGGTTTGCGCCGCAGTTCTATATCCAGTAACAATTTATACGGAGCAAGCGATACAAACGGCCACTTACGTTCATCTGGAACTGGTTGGAATACGTGTCTCGACACGTTGTACATGTTTTTTATTTTATACACTTCGTCGACATAACTCATGGGATCAAGACGGAGATTCTGACAAGCCGCAAGTACATAAGCGCATGGGTAACAAAGTGCATCAAATATCCCACAGTCGAAGGTCTTATTTCTCAAGTGTACACGATATTGCCCGCCAACAATACATTGGTTCGGTCTATCAAACTCCGTCACACGAAACCATAGGTTGTCGCGATCGTGATACACTGTGTGCATGGTGTTGGCTCGTGCCTTCCTCTTGTTAATTTCTCGCAATACCTTCGCGCACCATACATGGCCTCTGGCCTTTATAACTCGCTGCTAGGGGTAAGCATTCGATCGAATCGAATCAAAAATTTTCGAGTTAATCGAGTTTTCGAATCGTATTTTATCATTCTAACTTAATTTGAAATTTTCTCGAATCGAGTCGAGTGAGATGAAATTCGAATCGAGTCGAATCGAATATATTTGTTCGAGTTAAATTTAAAAAATGACTTTAGTGTTGTTTATTTTATGTAATTTTCAAAAAATAATTTTCTTTAAAGTTTTTAAACATGATCATACAACAAAAATTGAAGTAAATAAGTGAATAAATAAAAGCAACACAACATCAACCTAAATAAACAATATGGGTCCAAATAAACAACAAAAACAATACAACAAGATTATAATAAAAAACATAAGTAAAAATCCAAGTAAATAACATTAGTCCAAGTAAACAACATGAGTCGATGTAAACAACAACATTATAATAAAAAAAATATAAGTAAAAGTCTAAAATGTAATAGAAACCTACACCAGTTTCTAACAAACAAAAAAAAGAACACAATAAAAGTCCAATTAACCAACAACAACAACAAACCAAACCAAACTAATAACAATAACACATCAGTTCAAAAACCATTATAGAATAGTTTAAGTTTCTTCTTGTGCTTCAAGCACCGTTGGCATTGATAATCTTGAAACATCTAGTAAAAGTATTGAATGAGTTAGTTAAATGATAAAAATGTTCGCAAAAAAAATTAAATAAACATTTAACTTTATAAACTAATGCTAAGTATATTACCTTCTTGATCTTCAGGTATTTTTAACAAGTCTAGCAAATTTAAAAACAAAAGTGTTAGTTAAATTATGCTTACTAATATAATTATATAAATAACACAAAAGCTTATTTTATAAATTAAAATTTATATATTACCATCTTCCATGGTTTGAAGTTCATCAACATAATCTTCAAGATTGATGGCATCATTAGATTTTCAAAGCCAATCTTGTGTGCAAACCAAAGCCTCGACCATGAGAGGAGTTAGAGAACTTCTAAAACTATTAAGAACACGCCCACCGCAAGCTAAATGCACTTTTCGAGGCAACTGTTGAAATAGGAGTAGCAAGAATATCTCGAGCCATTTGTGAAAGAATAGGGAATCTAGGACTGTTCATTTTCCACCACAACAGTAAATCAAATGAACTTGAATTGTTTACTTCTTCATCCTCACCCAAATATCTATCCAACTCAGATTTGCTTTCTAATCCAACTTGTTTCTTCTTCTGAAGGTATTTTTGTTTGGCCAAGCCCGTATTCATTTCTGACTGATCTATTTCCATTGAACTATAAAGATTTGTCGAAGAACTAGATCTACCTTCAAACTGTTGAATTCTCCCGGCATTAGAAGAATACTCGTTGAACAAGCAATGCAATTCTTTATCAATCATTTTCATAATGTCATTAGCAACATTAGGAAAAAGCAAGTTGACCCCAAAGTCTAAAAAACTCATTTTACATCGTGGATCAAAGATGACCGCCAAGTAAACTAGCATGTTGATCTTGTTTCCTTCACCCCAATACTTATTATATTTATCTCTCATTTTGGAAGTCATAGAAACTATGTCTAGATCTCCACAATTTTGCCACCTATCAAAAAGACAATGCACATCCGTCAATACTTCAAAAAGTGAATGAGAGGTAACATACAAAGATCCGGACACCTTCAGTGTGAGATGATAAAAAGGCTCTAATACTTTTATAACTCTTCGAACAATTTCCCAATCATCAAATGTAGGAACTCCATCTCTAGCAGTAAGGTCAAGAAAAAAATTATGGTCATCGCGAACATATGATTCAAATGCACGCTCATATTTTTCGGCCACCTTTAACATCATATATGTTGAGTTCCATCTAGTAGGCACATCTAAACACAATTGAGCCTTACTATCTATCATTTCTTCTTTTACCCGTTGGTTGAATTTTATCAACCTCGATGGTGATGCTCTTATATACCTCACAAAGACCTCTAACTCGATCCACAGACACAGAAACATCCTTAATATCGTATTGCACAATGAGATTAAGAATGTGTGCAACACATCTCATATGAATAAATCTTCCATTTGCAACAGAAGCATTTTGATGATTTAATTTTTTTCTCAAATATTCAATGGCAACACTATTGGCGGATGCATTATCAACAGTAATAGTGAAGACCCTCTCAATCCCCCAATCTCGAAGACATTTTTCAATAGCTTGACCTATGCTTTCACCTCTATGAGCGGATATTGGGCAAAAATTTATAATTCTTTTTTGCAACCTCCACTCATCATCCACCCAATGTGCTGTTAAAACCATGTAAGATATCCTCTGCAATGAAGTCCAAGTGTCTGTCGTCAAACAAACTCTACTTATATCTTTTTCAAAACAATTCTTCATCACACTCTTCATGGAGTTAAATAAATCAAGACAATCCCTTCTAATTGTCCAACGAGATGGAAGACTAAAACGTGGGCATGCTATAGAAAGAAAGTATTTAAAACCCTCTCCCTCTACAATTTTAAAAGGTAGTTCATCCACAATTATCATACGAACCAATGCTTTTCTAATAGCATCTTTATCAAACACCCAAGTTGATAAATCCGTTGTTTCTTGGCTAACATTCACAAATGTTAATTCTGATTGCTTCGGATCAGAAGTATTACCTCGAGGTCTTTTTAGGCATGTTTTCAAATGGTTATTCAAATTTGTTGTAGAACCCGAAGTGGTTTCCATGGTGTAAGTAACATCACATGCATTGCACTTTGCTCTCTTCTCCCCCTCTTTAGTCACATACTTGGTGAAATGGTTCCAACAAGCTACCCTTGGAGTAATCTTTTTTCGAACATTTTCCTTGGTTGTTGTTTGATCATCTCTACTTGGGGAAGAATTTTGTGAACTTTGAGTTGAACCATCTCGCTTTGGATCACTCATCTGCAAGTAAACATTTGTTGCAATCACTAATGATTAAAATAAAAACTTGTAAAGAGTATATTGAATTGTATGGTAACAAAATACTTTTGGTTAATGTTGAGACTAAGACTCACCACAATAGCAAAAATAAATGACTTTCCAGTAAACAAAAGTCTTAATTTTACTTCATTTTTAACAGTTGAAAGATTACTTTAGAGAGAGGGTAAATTAATATTTCATTTTCTTTTCAAAAACAATATGGAAATTTCAACATAAATCAATTATGTCAAGACCTTTGAGTTCCCTTGCTCTTCTTAAATTATGTTTGCAGCCTAAATAGGAGTGACTAAATTAATCGCAACAAGAAACAAAGCTTTTTACTTAACTATATATTATCAAAGAAATGGATAATATTGTTGTGCCATGCTTTATCAAGATTATCATATGATCAGAAAGGTTCTATTTTATAGCTTCCATGTCCTCTTTGGTCTTTCACTCCCTCTCTTTAAATTCCAGAAATGAAAAAATAATTCATGCACCATTGGTAAGAATGAATGCTAGTATGCAATTCAAAAACCTCCTTAACATAACAATAATTATATCTTGAAAGAAAATAGGTTAATTATGGAATATATATTCACATTTCAGTCTTATTGACATCTTAAACATTGACTGACCTTGTGAAAGCAAAAGCATATGATATATCAATTGAGGCAAGTTATATGAGGTTTTGATAGCCAAGTAGACGCAACCGAGCTATTCTACCATTGGCGTAGTTTTCCCATTGTAATATTGCTCAATTAAAGAGACCTACTACATTATTTGAAGAAACAAGCAATTAGAAATTAAAATCCAAGACAAATATATGCACAAGGTATTAAAAACAGATTAACCATACTCTATGAAACGAACCCAGCTGGCAAATCAGAAACAAAAAAATCAAAAAATAAAATAAATCCAATAATTCATGAGGTTATCATTTAAAAAAAGGATCAGATTAGCGAGGAACCACTTCTTGAAAATTTAAACACATATTTCATTATTAGTAATTTAGTATCAAGATTTCATTTTCTTTTCAAAAACAAGAATTCAATACAAGTATAATATTAGAAATTAGAATTCCAAAAAAGTAGTAGAAAAAAAATTCATTTAAACCATATTATCAGCATTAAATGTACACAAATTATAAAAAATAATAACTCAACTCAGTGAACTCACCATTCTGGCACGCTCCCCCTTCTCTTCACTAGCGTCATCTTTAAGAATTTTTTCAATCTATCACATTCACCTAGCCGGTAACCAAAATAAAACTTCAAACCAAATGCATAAATAAATTAAAAAATCTAACCAACCGACAAGAATTTAGTAGTAGGCAAATAACGCACCGCCATTGAATATAACATGGTCGAGAGTAATGGAGCTTTTTTGCTCAAATAAAACCTCGAATCACGAGAGCGAGAGAAAAAATTTAGTGTTTTTAATCTAACAATGAAACGAAAAAACATACAAATGTCGCTTAATAAACCATAAATTTGTATAATGAACCGAGAAATGTTATGCTCAAGAAGACTTTCATTAATCATTCATTTCCTCATTTTACAACCAACGGAACCAAAGTAAATGAGAATATAATCGCGAAAAAATGGAAACAAAGGCTCAAGTTTCAAAAACCCGTAAAGCTTTGAAATGAATAAAGCTTTTACCCGATCTTAAGCGATGTAGAAAATTTGAGATTGAGATCGAACGAGAATGTAAAATAGATGCAAGGTTTTGAAATGAACGAGAACGAGAACGAGAACGAGAACGAGAAGTAAAGCTGTGGAAGAATCGGCAATTTTGGATTACGATTGGAGTCCTGGAGAAGATGAGAAGTAAAGCTAGGGCTTGGGGGTTTGATTTGGGGGGGGAGGAATCGGGTTGGGAAATTGAGATTTGAGGAAAAAAAATTGGGGCTGAGTGTGACGGGCTTGGGGGGAAATGGGTCAGTAAAAGCCTAAATTTTTTTAAAAAATATATATAATTTATATTCGGTTTATTCAAATTATTCGAGTTATTCGAATTCGAAAATTCAACTTGATTCGAACTCGAAATTCGAAACTCAAAATTCGAGTTGATTCGATTAACTCGATTAACTCGATTCGAATAATTCGAAATTTAAATTTTTTTTCGATTTTTTCGAATCGAATCGAGTTTTGCTCACCCCTACTCGCTGCTCGCTTCTAAATGAAAATATGTCTCTTACACAACCGATGTTATCGACAAATGACGAGTTCCTTTTAGAACAGAATTTATGCATTCTGACAGGTTTGAGGTCATATGACCATATCATAGGTCGCCGTCGTATGTTTGTGTCTACTGTTCGAAAGGTATGTTGCAAAGGCAGTTTGCGTCTTATTCGTTAACTGAGCGCAAACTCGCCAACATCTCGTGAAAACGGTCCTTATTGATCTCGTACCCTGCTAATATAAGTTAATAGCGAATATTATATATCACTCTTCAATTAAAAATAAATTGAATATTACAAACGAAATTATATTAATAGATAATTACATACCCATATTGGTCGCTTGCCGTCGTTCACTTGTAGATAGATGTTGCCCATGGTATTTGGATGCAACATGCCTTAGGCAATATCGATGGTGTGTGCGATGCCACAGGATTTCCTGTCACTCTATTGCTGCTAGTATTCTAAGGCTCCGATTCGATATAAAGCATATATTAAGTTGGGGTAGACATGCCTCCTTAACCTAGATAGAAAGAAATCCAGTCATCAGCTGACTCTCTCAGAGTTATTGCAAATGCAATTGGAAGGATTCTCCCACTGCTATCCTATGCCACAACTAGCAATAGTTGATGTGTATATCTATCATACATAAAGATACCGTCAATTTGTACCAATGACTTGCAGTATAAAAATGTGTCTCGGCATTGCTTAAATGTCCTGAACAAACACTTGAACACTTGGCATCCACGGAGCAATTGATCGTTGTAGTACGCCGGTTCTATTTCAAGGTCTATTATGCTGCTTGGGACATATCTCTCCAGCACCTGACACCATTGCCACATTTCATTGTATGAAGCGTCTCACCGACCATGCAATTTTTCCAACGCCTTCTGCTTAGTTATCCAAGTCTTCCGGTAAGATGGCGTGTACCTCAATTGGGTATGAATATTGCCAATTAAGGCCGGTACTGTAATCTTAGGATTTGCCTTCACCGTCGATATTATTAAGTCAGCCGACATCTCTGAATCCATCTTCAGGTGATCTTGTGAAACACGTGTCAACGAAGTACGTTAAATAATGCAACATTACGTAATATCAAGATTATTCAAAACCTTGAACACCTAGTGATCTTTGCATCAAGCAAGACATGTATGTGGACCTTTGTACTTTTTAATCTCCCACAAGCCTGTCCTTTTCCTCAACGAGGCCATGATTTTCTATGAACATGTACCGTTTTGCACTGCACATTTGACCTCGTACTTATCGAGTTTGGATTTAACCATGTTGTAGTTAACCCCGTTCTTGATTCTATATTGTTTCAATGCACTAAAAAAAGTATCCTTGTTGGAAAACTCTTTACCAACTTCTAATTCGCCCGAATCCAACGACGAACTTGTACGGTTACGTGTTTTATGTGGTAGTTCAGGAAACTTCAATGCATCGTCTTGAGATAGATCGACATTATGCATGCGGGCTGGAGGCGAATACGCCTTGAATCGCGGATCTTTTTCTTCTTCATTTGAATTACTTTCAACATCTTCATGTACGGTTGGAACAGGCTCCGGTTCAAAAATAATGCAACTTCTGCACCATCGAGCCGGGCTCTCGATGTGGATCCACATCGAACTCATTATTCGACCCACCACCATCTACAACGAACGAGGGCCCCTCACCGGTAGATGTCGTTGGGAGTATATTATCCCTTCTTAAATAACTTTCGTAACGTTCCCAATCATATGTGGATTGCCAACCACTAAAAGTTGATGACGTTCCCCAATACGTATTTTTAATATCGAACGTCGAAGGAAGGATATGCATGTCTCATCCACCAACCGAGGTCGTGCAGGGGTTGTGTTTTCCATACTACCACCAAACACGGGCGCTTCTATATTCTGCCTCCCACTAATAGAGTGTCACTTGGGGTCGTGTATTCCCCTCGAACAGCAGGAGATGTTGAAGTCGAAGGAAGATCACTTGGCGATGAAAATTGTACATATACATCAAGATAGGGTGATCCACTGACAAGATGAGTCTCCACCATTGCCTCTAAGCTCTGATGACCTTTGATGTCAAATAAGTCATATCTCACCGGATCAACTGAAGCGCAAAGTTTATACTTAATAAACTGAACTTTCATTGACGTTGTTCCGAAAATTTTACGCCTAATTCTTTTGCGAAGTTCTGTCAAATCTATGTTCCGGTTAAAACCCAGTCGCGTTGTGTTCTCCGATAAAAAAAACACCATTTTCGGTGTCACAAACCTCACCATTATAGTAAATAACAACATTAATACGTTCACTCATCTTTAGTTTCTATTTTTCTTTTGCCTCAATTTCTGTTATGCAACCTGAGAATGAAATTTGACTGATTTATAGTCTAAAGATTGCCAAAGACTACTGTAGCAAAAGAGCGTCCACGTGGGAGCTTTTTTCAAGATTTGCCGACAAAGGCATCCTCGCTTGAAGCGTTTTGGTCACTATTTGTTCAGAAACGTCTTCTCAAAATTAGTTTTCCAGAGACTACTATAGCAAGAGAGCGTCCACGTGGGAGCTTTTTTCAGTACTTTTGCTGACAGTGTATCTTGCTTGAAGCGTTTTGGTCACTATTTGTTCAGAAACGTCTTCTCAAAATTATCTGTTCATGAACTACTATAGAAAAAGAGTGTCCACGTGGGAGCTTTTTTCAGTACTCTTGCTGACAGTGCATCCTGCTTGAAGCGTTTTGGTCACTATTTGTTTAGAAACGTCTTCTCAAAATTATTTTGCCAGAGACTACTGTAGCAAAAGAGCGTCCACGTGGGAGCTTTTTTCGGTACTCTTGCTGACAGTGCATCCTGCTTGAAGCATTTTGGTCTCTACTTGTTCAGAAACGTCTTTTCAAAATTATCTTGCCAATTCAAATAATTTTTATTTTGCTGATATATTTTTCCCAAAACCTTAAACTTAAAATTATTCTAATTAATTAACCTTAAAATCTAGTCCATTAATTTTTCCTAAAAACCCTAAACCCTAAAACCTAAAAATCCTTAAATCATAGCCCTAAAATCCTAAAAACTCATACCCTAACACTAAAAACAACTGAAAAGCCCCACATCAGCAAAGCGCGCCCTCAAGGACACGTTTTTGGCTGATGTGGCACAAAGCGCTCCCTCGTTGATGTGCTTTTCTGATTCATCCCCTGAAAATGCACCGACGTGGACGCATTTTCGGGGGAAATGGCCCTTTCCGGTGAATAATTATTTTTGGCCATTTTTCGTAATTTTTAAAAAAAAATGGTATATTTTTTCATTTATCCGATTTTATATTATCAAGAAAGTGAAAAATTATCTCAAAGTGAATTTAAAATGATGTTTTTTATCTTTAAGATGTAATAAAATAATAAAAATGTTTGACTTCTTAATATTTAATATTTTTATTTTTATTTAATATAAAATTTCAAAAAATCTATTCACAATGTAATTATATTCCATACTTATATTTTAATTATTAACTAAAATAATTTTAATATAAATTCAATACTTATAAAATTTAATACTTAAAATTTAATTTATCAAACGAGACTTTATTTGTAGATATTAAAAAGGCAAATAAAGACAAAATAGTTGCCATTTAAAATTATTAACTTAATTTCATATTTAAAAGTATAAAAAATTAAATTCATATATTTAATCGTAATATTAAAAAAAATTCAGACAATACAACTGAAATTACCAAGTAAAACCATCAAATTTGCTGTAAGGTGATTTCTCACTTAATTTGTAAGTTTTATTCAAATTAAAATTATTTTTATTTAAGGGATAAGGATATCTTTATGGTAAATTTTTAAATTTAATCTGTGAATTTTTTTTCAGATTAATTATCGAATTTGGCATCATACGAATGGCCACACTAAAAGAAAATGATGTGATACATTAAAATTGTATTATATAATTATTTATTTTAATATATATAATAATCTAAAAATAAAATGTAAAAAGTAGAAATATATAAAAAATTAAAAATATAAGAAAGTAAATATATATAAATTAAGAAAAATATCTAAATATTGATTAGTTGCACTTTATTCTTGAAAAAAGTGGGGATTTTAATGATATGTTGTGTACCTGATTAAAGATGTTGAATTTGCTTGTTCTGATTTGAGGGGTGTTTTTCATTTTTATTTTTTTTGGGGTTAAATTGCCGAGGTTTTTAGTTTCTAACATTTTGCTAAGCTTGCTTCAATTAAATTTGCACACTTCATTGGGAGTTGATATATAGAGACTTGGAACTCCCACTGATTCGAGAAATTCTTTCTATTATTCATTTGGGTAACACCAATTAATTCCAAGTTATGCAGTTCAGCTTTGTCGGTGAAACTCAACTGGCTCAATGTCTCTTTCCCCACAATTTGATTAATGTATTAATCTCTTTTAAACAAAAAAAAGGCTACCTTTTGGAGCGAGAGAGTGATGATGTCCACTCAAACACCCACTGGACCAATGATGAAGAAGATGAGGTCATCAGCGGAAGCTTTCAATTGCTGAACAGCGAATAACGATGGCCACTTTATACACACTTTTATTATTCTTCTTTCAGAAACTTATGGATAAAGCTTACATAGAATATTCTATGGATTTCAATATAACTAAAAGGCCAAGACAAGGTTTTCTTTTCTTTTTTCTTTCTTTCTTTTTCTTTTCTTACAAGAGGAATGGCAATTTAAACCACTTGCATCATCTTTGGTAAACTTCATTCCCTCACAATTCTAACATTAAGTAAATTAATCCAGTTTAGTCGTTAAATTTGAAAGTGGATAATTAAAATAATTAATCACGAAATTGTATAAAATTAATTAATAAAATAACAAATTAAACTCTAAATTAATTTGTTAAATATCAAAATTAAAAGGGACAAAGAAATTTTTTATAGTTATTTCTCGAATTATTTTGTTTTGGGTTAATATGAAGTTCGGGACGTCTTGTGACCTTTTTTTTTCTTTTTTTGAGATAAAACGTTACCGTTTATATTATTCAAATATGGGGATAAGTATGGAAGAAAGTATTGTATGCATTCAGGTTTTCAATTTTTATACGGTGTTAATTAATTTAATATAGAAAAGAAAAGAAAAGAAAAGAAAAAGACTTTTTGTTAGTTTTTTTGTGGTTTAGGTATCATATTCATGAACAAAAGTGAAGACAAAATGATATATATTTCAGATACTGAGTCATTACCAAAGGTATTAATGGATGGGGTCGGATCCAATTAAAAAATTTTGGCTCACTTATTAGGTTTAGACAAGGTTTAAAAATAGGTTAAATTTTATCTAAATTCAATCTGGATAAAAATATTAAAATCTTGACTCAATCTATTTTTATTAATTTTTTATATGTTTTTAAAATATATATATTAAAATATTAAAATATTAAAATAAATATTTTGAAAATAAATTTTAAAAATATGTATACTTAAATAATATTAAAATAGATACAATTTAATAAGTAAATACCTCTAAAATAATAACAAAATTAACAATAAAACAAGTGTTATATAATATACAAATAATAACAACAAAATAGTAGTAGCATAATAGTGAAATGGTATCAAAATAGAGAGAGAAAAAAAGAAGATAGCATTAAAACAACAAAAAATTGCGGATTTTTTTGTTCTTTTGTGAATTCGGCCCGGGTCGAGTCCAGGCCAAAAATGCCTTACCTGAAATCTAGCTTATTTTTTAAACAGGCCTTATCTTGTTTTGTCTAAGACTATCTTTCGGATTTATATTTTTACACAAACTCTCTCACTTTTCGATCTGGTCAGGCCTCAGGTCTAGTCACCACAACAAACAGTAAACGGACTAAAATACTATTATAATATAGGGGTTAAGATATATAGTTTGGAGTTGAGTTAGAGCTAAGGGGAGCTATATACTCTATAGAAGATCAGTATGTTGAGGGCGAATAAAGAGCGAAACTCTACAAATACAATGGCTAATCTTGGCCTAAAATATAACAGATGATTCTTTTTAAGGTTAGAAAATTCATGCAGCGTCTGTCACGCATTACATAATTAATCATGGAACACAACGGAGTTACCAAACTACTAATAAAAGAAAATGAAATAGAAGTGGAAGATCTAATGATGTTGTGAGCCCCTAAAAGGTGAACGCAAGTAAGGATAAACCAGTGCCAGAGCTTGTAGATCACAATAATGGAGTGGCCCTCAATCACAGTATCTGAATGGCCTCTGTCCTCGGCAAATTTGAGTGCCAATGCTATTAAGTTTTCCCTCATGAGTGGTTCCAAAAGGTCTCAAGAACAAAATCGTTTGCGTTTCTCGATACAATGCCGACTTCACTCCTTCTTAACACAAGCACCATCCACATTCCCACTTCACAATCCACCACATCCTAAGAAGAATTGGGTCACGAGCAAAATTATGCAAAGTTCAAGCATGTTCAAAAGTCATTCTAGGAGGAATTATCTTTTCCTGCATTATGAACTCATTAAGCTTGTTTCAAACCTAACATAACAAAATAATAAAACTAAAATAACCATGAATCATAGCATTTTCAAGCCAATTATGCAACGAGTGTAATGACCATCAAAGAAATTCTCATGCAACCCCCAAATTTAAGAACCTCTTTAGCATAAAATGTGACGCCCTAAATTTTTTAGTGTTGTAAATAGTGTCAAATCGAGGGTTTAGCTAATTAAATTCTTAAGAACGAGCATTGTAATAATTGTATTCTAAATATTAATTAAACGTGACACCAGAAAATTACCGAAAATAGAATTGAATTATGAATAGCTAATTGATCTATGGACTTAATTATAAAGGAAAGTAAAGTAGGAGGAAAAGTTAAATTGATTTGAAACAGAAAGGGCTTAGTTGAATAATTGGAACTAGTCCTTACAAGTAATTTACCAAAAAGAATATATGTTAAGTGGAATGGCCACATGCATGTGCTGTTGATTTCCACTAAGAAATTACTGAAGTAAATCCCATCCATTGATTTTAACATGATGGGTGGTAATGATAATTAATTAAAGGAAAAGAAGAATGCCTCTAAGAGATTTTTCTCACCATTGAGAAGATACTGTTAGTGATTGATCAAAGGACCTATGAGGAAATTTGACCACGAATTAATTGAAGATAGTGGAGAGTTCAATCAAAGGCATTGAACACTTGAACTCCACCAAATCTTGGTTGAGTAATTTAATTGAAAGTATTAATGAATTGGATCCAAGGAGCATGGTGCAATTGCACCATAATTAATTAGGATTAGTGAAGAGGGGCCATCTCCACCAAATGATGTTAACTAAATGAATTATTGAAGTAATGAAAAATTGAAGAAATCCTTGGAAGCTTCTTCATTCATTCTCTCGGCTAATAGGGAGAAGGGAAGAAAGTGGGAAAGAATAGAGAGCTTGGGAAGCATAACCAAACAGTGTAGGTAATCTCCATTTTCTTGTAAGTTGGAAATATTTCCAAGCTCAAAAGAAGAGAAAGAAAAGTGAAGATTTGATTATTTTCCCTTCAACCCTAAGCTTCCTTACATCACTTTAATTGAAATTCAAGTTGGGAATTTAGTGAAAGTTTAATTTATGCAAGGTAAACTTCAATTGAAGAAAAATTGGGTGAAGTTGGATATGGGGTAAAGGAGTTGAAAAGTGAGAATTTCTTTTATTCTAATTTACATTCATGTATTTAGCTTAAATTTCATAAAAAGAGGTTAGAGTTTCAAAATCATGTTTAGGTTGTGATAAAAGAATGGAGCTAAGGCTTTGGAGCCTTTGGAATGGGAGAGAAGAGAGTTAAGCATTCATGTTAATTTTATAGCAGCAATAATTTGGGTTGGTTTTAAAGCAAGGGGAAAGGAGTGGAAAAGGGTAAAAGGAAGGAGATGGTTTAAGCTTTGGCTTTGAGCTTGTATTGATATCGCTTGTTAAATTGAAATAGATAAAATAACAATATAAGGATAATTAAGTATGGGTCTCAAGCTAAAACTTCATTAATAATATGGATTAAATTAAGGAATTTGTTGCAAGTCTCAATGGTAATTAAAATGCACCAATAATGGATTAGGTATGAGACTTAGATTAAGGTATTTGATATGCATATTTATATATGTAAACAGTAATAAATATAAAGGTTTGAAATGAGCTATTAAATTATTTTTTGACTAATCTTATTATAGGTTTTGATTATATCTATTCTTTTTACATCATAGTTAGAACTACTCATAAATAGGAGGATTCCTGCATTAACAACAATATTCATACCAATGAAACTAAAATTCCATTCACAAATTTTAATTAACTATTGTCTAAGTTATTCACGTAAGCTATGAAAATTGAAGCGTTACTCAAACGATATTGGATTTGAGGTGAGTTGATATCATGCTTTGCATGGATGATTTAAGTTTTTGAGAATTGTTACATATTGATAATGAATTTATTGTGAAAAAAATATTGCTATGATTAAAATTAAGTTGAATTCTTATGCTGAAATGGAAGAAATAAGTAATAAATCATCGATGATTTGTATTAAGCTCTTGTAAATCATAGTATGAGTCTTATTGAGTATAGTTGGCAAATGTAAAATTCTTTATATGTTTCGATGTACGATATAATTGGGAGGTACTATCGGAGTACTTTACAATTCATAGTCAAAATTTTCTTTTGATAAAACACCATTTGACAACCTTATAGATTTTCTTTAAAAGAGTTTCCAATGTTAAAAAAAAAGTGTAATATATAATTTTGAAATCATTTTATGTCATTGAATACATGTTAAGACCCATTTAGATCATAAACCAAATGTTTGAGGCTTATCAGCTTCAATTGAGGTCTTTCGAGTTGAGAGAAATACAAATTTTACTAAACTTGAACTTTTAAAACATTTTTATAAAATCATTAACCCAAGTTTAGGACAATTAAAAGCCTTCAGAGAAAATTTAAAATCATTTTAAAGATGTTTGGGGGTGGTCAGAGGTGCTTAGGACTCAAAATAGATCCCAGAAAGTCCAAACGACTCAAAACAGTGTAGTTGCTTGAGTTTGAGGCACTTGTTGCTGTAGAAGTGCCTAGATGTATCGATACAAGTCTCCAGGCAACGAATTAAGGCATTATACCACACTTGTGTCAATACCGTTGAGCCTAAGTTCTGAAACCACAACCCCTAGAGCCAAAAACTAACTTAAAAACACTTTAAATATACCCAAACATTATCATATCATCTCAACATGAATCAAAGCATTACAAATCAATGTTTAAACTCATTTGGGCACAACAACATGACATAAACACATTCAAATTGAAATGATGTAATAGCCCGTTTTTGGTGGTACAGAAAACAATGATTTTAGAACCTCATTTTTTGATAATTGAGTCAGTAAATATTATTTATTAATATTTATGAGTCATTTATAGTATCCTATTTTGGCCCAATAATTTTATTGATCGGTTAGTTATTGTGGTACAAAGACTAAATCATAAAAAGTAAAAACTGTTAAAAGTTATCGCTATTAACTTATATGGACAAAATTTGTCTAAAAACATAAGCTAATGATTTTAAATGGCAATATTGCCATAGTTATTTATAGTGGCCGGTTGGTTGCCTTGTTTCTCTTGTTAATTATGTTATATTATTATTTTAAGGTAAGTAATAATGATAATAAAACATAAGTCACCATCTTCATCTTTATATTATTATTTCGTGAGATGTAATATTATTTGAGAGAATAGTTCAAAATATAAGTACGATAAACATTTTCAAATATTTAATTTAAAACATTTAAATTTTTAAAATGTAATTGAGAAGATATTTATTGTTTAAAAATATTTTCTGTATTAACCCCACCTTAATATAACATAAAGAAACAATATTAGATTGTACTAATATATTACATATTTCATAATTTTAATTATAAGTGAAATTGAAATCTTCCATAATTTGAATAATACATTAAAAAAATAGAAATTTTAATAATGTTAATGATGTAGATTCGAATCCACATGATGGTGAATTCGGTTAATGACCAACAGATGATGATAAAAAGTGTATGTTAAATATTAAAGAGGAAATAATCCAACAAATATAAATTAGATAAAATTCTATAAGATGCTTATTTTTCCTTATTTTTTAGTAATATTATTATCAACTATTTTTTAGACTTACACACAGATTATTTGATTTTAATTTTTGTTATTTGTTTAGAAATTAATTTTATCATATTAATTATAAAACATGACATAAATAATTACAATATAATTATATTTTATCAATCAAACACGTCTAACAAATTACAATTGTGGTATCCAAAATGTCTAATTATTTTCAACAATAATATTATTTTACTAACAAATCAATCCAAATGCAATTGGCTCGTAAGGAAACTATTAAAAGGACTGAGTTAATATTCTTAATTTTCGCAAGTGGTAGATAACATTAACATATTGCAGGAAAAAAAAAGTAATTCAAAGCACCCAAAGATAAATCTTTATGTCCCCGTTAGGGTTCTGCTTAGGGTTTCTTCACTTCTTTTCATTTTCCTTCAGACTTCACCAAAGTGAGAAAATGACTTCCCCGTTTTCCTTTCCTTGACTTCTCCATCTTTCTACCTTAAAACCTAAAGCCCCAAAAGAGTTTTTAATTTTCTTTTCTTATAATCCTCAAAAAAAAAAAAAATTTCTTATTGGAGAGAGCTTTTGATAGGATATGAATATGGAGGCAAGAGTTGGGGTGGTGGTAGAAGGAGGGCAAAGGGCTTTGAATTCAGCCCACGGAGCTGTTGTAGATGCTGGGGCTAGAAAGTTTTTACAGCAGCAGCAGCAACAACAACATGAGCATTCTTCAAAGCAGGGCTTGAATCCGCAGATTGGGACTGTTCAACAGCTTCTTGCTGGTGGTATTGCTGGTGCTTTTAGCAAGACTTGTACGGCTCCTCTTGCTCGTTTAACCATCTTATTTCAGGTCTGGTTTATAGTTGCTCTTCTAGTTTATTAAAAATGCTTATTCTTTTGTTGAATTTGAGCGGTAATCTGATCTGGGTATTTCGTTCTTCGTTGCTATTTCCCATTTAAGTGAAGGTGGAGATTGGGGAAACGGGTTTGTGAGGCTTTTTTAAAGGAAAATTGTACCTTTTTAGTTGTATTTTGACGGTTTCGTTTTTGAGAAATGAGGTAAAAGATGCAGAAGATTATATTATACATCGATTTTAGATGCTTGGGATGTTAATGTTTTTCTGTTTATTCGGGTTTCTTTTGTTGGAAATAGGTTCACTAAAACAGTCGGTATTTTTTCTCACAAGAAATTTAATTTTAATGGATTTGGATTTTGGATTAAGACGATTCTCTAAATGAGTAATTGTGTAGGCATAGGGGTAATAGTGTCACATTTTGCGTGGAGTAACAGAATAATGGTGGCAGCTTAATGAATATGAATAATACGTCATGAATTTGCATACTTTTTCTTGCTGTTATATTATGCTGGAATGCTTTCTACCTTAACCTTGAATGCTGATGATTTCTTCTCTTCTCAGGTCCAAGGAATGCAGTCAGACGTATCAGCATTGAGCAAGGCTAGCATATGGCGTGAGGCTTCTCGCATTATTAATGAAGAAGGGTTCAAAGCATTTTGGAAAGGCAATCTGGTTACCATTGCTCATCGTCTTCCCTACACTGCAGTCAACTTCTATGCCTATGAACGCTACAAGAGTGTATGTGTTTTTTTCCCTTCTAAATGATCGTTTCCATTTTTCTCAATAATGTTTTCCAATTCACTCGTTCCTTTGCTTTTGCAGTTTCTGCAGTCTACCCTCTGCTTGGAAAATCAAAGGGGAAAAGCTGGTGCTGATCTCTGTGTGCACTTTGTAGGCGGTGGGTTGGCTGGAATGACTGCTGCCTCTGCTACATATCCATTGGATCTTGTAAGGACGCGTCTTGCAGCCCAGGTAATTGAGTTAGGCACTTGCATTTGCCATTGCCTATGCTTTTGACAAAGATTTTATATGTTGTATTGCTTCCATTTTCTTTTATATTGAGTTTATACTTTTTTTCTTATCCTCCGTTTCAATTATTCTTCTGAACTCTGCAGAGAAACACAATATACTACAGGGGCATTTGGCATGCCTTTCATACCATTTGCAGAGAAGAGGGATTTTTCGGCTTGTATAAAGGACTTGGAGCAACATTATTGGTATATAGACTATTTTGCTTTAATTATTAGTTTCTTATCTCATTGTCTCTAATTGCTGCTGCAATGCAATGTGTGATGCAGGGTGTTGGACCAAGTATAGCTATAAGCTTTTCGGTATATGAATCTTTGAGATCTTATTGGCAATTACAAAGGTAAAAATTCTTATTTTCAGTATATAGAAATTTTCTTGGTGTGTTAAGGCTGTAACCTGTTTGGAATTCCTCTGATTTTGCTTTAGGCCTGATGATTCCACTATTATGGTTAGTCTTGCTTGTGGCAGCCTCTCAGGCATTGCATCATCAACAGGTCAGTAATCTGCAAGTGCAACCCTGCTTTTTGGTTTGACTCTGCTCACTAAATTTTGGTACTGTTGAGTTAATGGGCTTCTTTTCTCTTGTTTGAACGGATTATGGTTTTCCATGGTAAATGTTTTTGGTACTTATTTTCTCAAGTTGACACGTCCCAATGGTTTTATAATATGTTTTCACAGATAATTTCTCATCTCTGCATGACTTTTTTCCCTAACTGATGATATGCAGCTACGTTTCCTATTGATCTCGTGAGGAGACGCATGCAATTGGAAGGGGCTGCAGGGCGAGCTCGTGTTTACAAAACTGGGTTGGCTGGGACTTTCAGGCATATAATCCATTCGGAAGGTCTTCGTGGCTTGTACAGAGGGATTCTGCCTGAATACTACAAGGTGGTTCCTGGTGTAGGCATTGTCTTCATGACCTACGAGACATTGAAGATGCTTCTATCAAGCATCCCAACCGGTTATTAGCTTAAGTTCAGTTAATCATCTTAGTCAATTTGGTTCTCAAGAAGACAAGGAACCCCAAAAGAAATGGTAGAAAAGTGAAAGCAGTCAGTTAAACATAGAAAAGATAGGAAAACAAATGGTTCTTTACTTGTTTCTACTGTATTAGATGTGATTGTGAAACCTGGGTGGTAAATTTTGCAGTTTGCTGCCGTGGGCATTTTTGTTTAATGTATAGGTAATTGGCACTGCAAGAGTGAAGATAAGTGTAAAACTACCTAGTTTCAGCAAACTTAGGCCTTAAAATTTAGTTAATTAACAATTATTGATGATCATGTCATCATCGCAGTTTTGTATGCGACTTGTTTGTTAACTGCCCTCGTGCAGGGTGACAGTGTTCGATTCGTTTGTACTTGAATGATATTAGAAGTACAAGCGGTGTGGACAGTGGGGAAAAGCTGTGTGATTAATTTCTATATGGAAAATGAAATGTAGTTCGACGTTATGTTTTAGAGATTAACTGTAGGAATCAATTACGGATCTTGATGTGAGTACAAAGTCATGTAAGAAGGCAATTACTCTGTTCCATTTATATGGCTTCTTGGATTTGAACTTGGAAAGAAGCATTACAAGCTTTTTTAAATATCTGTCGACTATGGAAGCCATTGTTTTATACTATTTTCTTCCTTGTCGGTGATTGGAGGGCCTGGCATGAACAAGGAGGACCACTAGATTACATGCATAATAGCGGCATAACATTGTAGCCAAGTGTCGGGACGAATTTGTTAGCATAAGATGCATACAGGTGGAAAGTAAGCATGGAATTTATTCTCTACTCAGAAGTTGCTTTGCTTATTTTAGCAGAAAGTACAGAAGAATGCTTTCTAGGCTTCTACCAGGTCGTGAAATCATTAGATGGATGGTCCATTTTGTAGTCTGCCGGGGTCGCATATGGATATAATATTCTCTAAGGGAAGGAAAATCCTGGTGAAGCCAACAGATTGTGTGCCTGCTTGGTTCTTTCCAAAGCATTCAAAATTTTCATAGCCTCACTGAGGAGTTAATAAGCAAACCGGGATTTTTTTTACGGTTTTGTCCACGAAAGGCAGTTCACTTGTATTCCAAAACCAATTTGAGGAACTATTGTGTATTGATCATAAATAAACTGCTTGTTTGAGGAGGCTTGGAATGCATCATCCACGTATCTTTTAATAGCCAAACTAGTAATTGGTGAGATGGGGACAGTAAGTAAGGTGCCTTTCAATGGCCAAGAGAATAGAATATGCTAAGCACATAAAGCCGATTGAGACCATCAAAATCAGATACTACACGTAATGTGGTCAAGTCTTTTCCTGTGCAACAGTTTATTATGTTCGATAGAGAGAGCTCAAGAACCCCAAAAGAGAAGATGTGTTCATAAAGCTCAAGATTCTTCAATTGAAAATGGAAGCTTCAAGCAGACTATATATATAAAAAAAACACTTCTCTTGCTCCGTAGTGATAGGTTTTGGGGAAAAGAAAGTAGTCATGGAAGATCTATTAGTCATGAGGAAATAAGCAGTCAAGATCAGTACTCCATCATTTTCTATGTAAAGTAAGGCCATCATTGGTTTAAGCAGAACAGAATCAACCCATGATTCGAATTGGAGCACCTTATCCCCCACCCCCCACTTTATTCTTTATCAATTTTTGTTCCCAATTTATGGAATAAATGTTCATGTTAACCTTTAGGATCCATTATAAATTTCTGTATTTCATGCATGACCTCCTCAAACCTCTGCTTGCCTTGTACCCTTCCTCTTTGCAGATTACTTTATACTGGTGAGGACTGGGTAATCTGCATCCTGAGGTTTATATCAACATGTTTGTTTGTTGAATCTAGTCCTTGGGGTGCAGATTACCTCTTCCTCACTGCAATACAAAACTTGTTGCACTTGAAACAAGAATTCAAGGTAATTTTCTTCATTTTGCTCACAGTTCACGCATCAATCAGTAATCATTTTTTTAAGGGCATCATTTTGCAGGTTCAAGTTATCAACTTATCAAGCAGTGCAATCTTGTGTTTTGTTTGAGCATTATTATAGTTGAAAACCATTTTATTTCCTTCAAAACTTGTACATACCGCACATGCTTTTAAGGTCCTGTAAGGCATATACTTGATCAGTTTTATTGACAAATTTGGTAGTTTTGTTTCAGAGGTTTTAAATAATGATTAGTAATAATAATACATAAATCAGCTCTCTAGTACTGTTGTTATGATGATATCATTTTTCTTGGCTTTCTGCAGCAGTGTTTCACTCAAGCCAATTGCCATCCAGAATCTCCATCATTTACATGGAAGAAAATGAAACTTCCACGTAAATGTCAAAGGGCTAATGCCAAATTTAGTCCTCAATATTTACATCTTTTATCAATTTGGTCTTCATTCCCTTTATAGATTAAACTTAGCTATTAACTTTTCAAAAAAAGTTAAATCTTTTTTAAAATATACGAGAACAAAAATATTAATTTTTCAATGAAGTTAGCCTGGCATATATTTTATGCTGACATGACATTATTTGTCTTATATGCCAACAAATAATTTAATATTTATAAAAGAATTCAAAAAATCAAAATTTAAAAAAAATTCATAAAAATTTTAAAAAATTAGCATGAAGTACATTGAATTGTCATTTGGGCTACAATGTTTAAAAATTTAATGTTTTAGTCCATGTTTCCTTTAAAAAACAACAATTCGACTCTTTCTGAAAAGTTGATGGTTAGATTTGACTCTTTCTAAACGGTTGAGAGGCTAAATTTAGCTATATAAAAAAAGAAGGCTTAAAAGATTAAAAATGCCCTTAATAAAAAATGAGAAAAAAATAAATTGAGTCCTTAGTAAAAGTGTATCTTATCCAGCCCTTAATAATAAAATGATTAACTAAAAATCTTCCGTTAATGAAAATGGTTAGTTAACTCATTTGACAGTAAACGACGCTGATATGGCTGACGACAACTACTAGGAAATGACACGTGATATGAAACATGGAAAGATGCTGATATGACATACCACACCAGTCAAGAAAATTAAAAAGTTAATACTTAAAAAATAAAAATTTCATCTGGATTGAACTTGAACAACTATTTGTTTAGATTTGTTCTAGATGAGTGCAAAACTATAAACAATTATTAATAATTATTTAAAAATTAAAATTAAAATATGAAAAATTCCAAAAAAAGTATTAATAATTTATAAACTTTATTTTTATTTAATATTAATATTAATATAAAATTAAAATTTATTATTATATATTTTTGAAAATATTAATGTATTTTATATACTTTTAAAATTTATATATTATAATTTATTGTCAACAATATTTTTTATTTTATATATTTTAAAAATTTATTATTATATTTTAAAAATATTTATGTATTTTATATATTTTATATTTTTAGAATTAGAATCAAATTGAGACCATTTGTAAAATTTGAAGGTTAAATTGATATAATATGTAAAAATTGAGGGATAAATTTGTTATCATACTGATTTTCAACTACCACGTTACCCTCCTGTTAGTGCAATTAACGAAATGGAAAAAAGAATCGATTAGTTGGGTGATCAATTTAAAAAAAAATCATAATTGGGTAACCAAAAAGAAACAAATTCATAATTGGGTGGTCAATTTTAAAAAAAAACATCATAATTGAATGACAAAAAAAATACTCATAGTTGAGTGACCTGTAGTATAATTTACTCATTATTTTTGGTCACAACTCATAGATTTAATATTTTAGTGCCACTTTTTATTAAAAAGACAAATAGATTATTTTAAAAATTGATGGTTAAATTCAATTTTTTGAAAATATGGATATTAAATTTAATTAGAAAAAAATAATTAAAGATGAAATTCACAAATATTACATTTGTTATAAGGCGAAATTGAAGTCTTTGCACCTGTGTTTGAAAACATAGCATCCTAACATTCCTTCACAAGGGAAATATTTGTATAATGGTTATAACATTTGGAAACAGAATATTAATAAGATGCATACCATGATGACATTTTAACCATATGAAGCAACGTAGATAGCATCCTCAATATCAGATTAGGGAATAAGTTAAAGATGAATAGACTAAAGGTAGGTGTAGTGATTGGACAGCAGATTGAAGCTTTGAATCTTGCAAAGTGAAAGCTTTGAATATTTTCTTTTAAAGCATTACTATTTAAAGAAATGTATTGTGTTCCTTACTATGTTTTTTGACGGCGAATATTAATGTAGATCAAGTGCCCCTGATAAATGCTAACTCAGTCTCCATTACGAGTCTCTGCAAGTTCTCCAACTACAGCTTTCCCTTCCTTCATCCTCTATGAGCAATTTGATAAAACTACAGATGGGTGCACTCATATGCTATAAAGATTAGACAAGGTCCAACCAGCAGCAGTGCCTGGATGGAATTTGTAGCCAGAGAATCTTGTGATATTAAAATACGTAGCCAGATTAGACATCATGACAGTGACATGATCATAATTACCATTAATCTAATCTGACATATATTCCTGCACAAGTATAAAAAAAAATAAAACTAACATAGTTTCCGAGCAATAAAGAAAGAGCAAAAAGACAAAAGTGAAATAAAATTGTATAGTTTTTTTTTTGGGGAGCAATTCCATTATACAACTATGAGATCAAGGCCGAAAAAAGCTTACAGAATTGACTTATGAGCCCTGCTAGATATTCTTTGACCATCCACGTTCAAGTAAAGGAGATGAAAAATTACAAGTGAAATCCCATTTGCAGAAAACACAAAATCCAATTAACAACACCTGCGAAAAGGAGTTCTTTGCAATGCAAAACTCCACTTTCAAGCCTCTTGAAAAACTTTAAAGAAACCCCAAGAAGAAAACAGATTTAAGAAGCTTCCTATAGGGTAAGAGAAAACCCCAATTTGCTACTTAAACAAAGAAACTGACAAAATACACTACAATAAAGACCCATAAAGTTTAACCTCTCTGTACTACCAGCCTTTTTCACCGTGATCTCATAAGGTACACGCTTAGTTCTTGGCCAGCACATTCATCTGGGTTCACAAGGTGAAACGACTCATAGTCAGAGTTGCCGATAACATGTTCATAATTAGCCCTCATGTACATGATCTCCTCCGAACCCGACGATCCGACGCCGGTTGGTATCATCCCTGCTCCAACTGTGATAGATTGCATGGTCTTTAACATCACTCGGTTATGGCGAGTGGCTTTTCTTTTAGTAGCGAATCCAATTTTGCGACCATTGCAGTGCATGGTCCAAACGGGGACCGAATGGAGGGGACAGGAGCTGAGTTCGGAGTGGTCGCACTCCAGAGCGATGCGGACAGTGCCGGAACTCATTTCTTGGACAAGTTGGTGAGTTGGGATAGAGAGTTCGAGGAGGAGAGAGGGTTTTGTGGAGAGACGGTGGTGTTGGAAGCAAAACCAGACGTGGCCTTTGCGTTGGCCGAAGATGGTGCCTATGACCATTGACCTGGAAGGGCGTGAGAAGGCTGAAACTGGCGGTTCGAGATCGGTTGTTGTGGTGGAATCTTGGGAGTCTTTGTCTTTGTCTTGGTTTGTGTTGGTGAGTACGGGGTGGAGAGGGTCGACGACGTCGTTTCTTAGAGAGGTGCTTAGGCGTTTCTTGATGGGAGTAGCAGTGGCCTTGGAGGTGGCGGTGGTGGGAGAGAGACAAGGGAGGAGTCGACGGAGGGCGTCGATCTTCGTCATGGGGTTTCAATGGGTGAAGAGAGATTATGTTGGGTTGATGGGGATGCAAATGGTGGGAGAGGTACTTTTACCTATAGGCTCACATATCACATGCATGCTTATAATAAAAGGGAGACAGCGCGGGAAATCGATTCAGCCGTTAGAAATCGGATATTTACTTTGTTGTCACTTTTCAATTGGCTCCTTCACAATTGCATGTATGCCACGTGCTAAAACTGAAAATTTTTCCTATTTGTGTAAATTTGATAATATTTCATGCAATTTTTAAAAAGTTCATGTATTAATAGTAAGTTATATTTTTAGGATATTAATTACTTTTTTAATTATATTGGTTTAGTGTAATTATGTATTAATTTTCTTATCTCAAGCTTGGTTGTTGTTCTTTTGCTTCCTTAATAAAAAAATAATACAAATTTGAAACACATTAATACTAATTATTCACCAAACTTTTTCAATTCTTACCCCAACATCACATATCATTTTGTGTAGTTATAGCATAGTCTGGTTATTGAATTCTATCACAAATTAATTTGACATCAATTTAATTATAAATTTATTAAAACACTTTTACTTTAAAAATAATTAGTATTAATATAAAGATATTTTCATATATTTATATCTTCATATAAAACAACAAAAAAATATTATTTGAAAGTGATCACAAGATTAACAAATAATATATAACAAAATTACTTTACTATCCATATTTGGGTTGACTACCCTCCCAACAATATTCTCTCCAAGATTTAAACCCTATTCTCTCATTGAGAGTATAAAAGTGTCTTATTATTGCACCAATACTTATTTCAGTGGTCAGGGGGCTGCCTCGACCCCTTAAAATAGAAAATTTTCACATTTAGTCTCTTTTATAATTGATAAAATTTTAAATTAATAATGATACAATTGCACTTTACCCTAAAAATAATAAAATTTGATTTAATCTTTTAAAAATTATAAAATATAAGTTATTAAAATGATGAAATTATATTTTACTATCATAAAATATACAATTTAATTTTATCCTCTAAAAATTCTTTTAACTTGCATAAAATATTAATGATATATATATATATATCAAATTTAAAATTGCAAATTACATATTATAATTTATAGAATTTTCCAAAATTTAGACTGCAATAAATCTGATTTTATTGATATGATCTTGCATAATTCAATAGGCTTTTTTTCCCCCACTAATTATTTATTAAATGGACTTGACTAGCATGAAAGTCTACTAACAGAGATTGTTATAATTATCCAAAAACTAGTAATGATAAAACAAACAAAGCATTTTCTTATTAATCTGTTGTTAGAGCTCAACTGCTGCTACATTCTCAGGCTTGATCGAGGATCCTAAGTCCATCTTCACATTCTAGTAGAGCTTGGACTATAGAATCCATTGTTGGCCTCTTGCTTCTATTTTCATCCACACAAGATATTCCAATTTCTATCATTTTCTTTGCTTGGATTCTAGTGAAATGTCCATTCAATCTTGTGTCCACAGTATCCTCAACCCAGGCCGTCTCTTCAATCTGAAATTTTCTTTCCACTACTTCGATGAATCTGGTTAACTCAGTTTCCTGCTCGTCACCATCCTTCGCCACCCAATTGGAAAGTCGAATGCCTTTCACCAACTTCAGAATCATGACTAGTAGTCAGGGGCAAAATCAGAACAAATTTTTAACGAGGGCTGAATGAAATTTTAATTTTTTATAGTCTATATCTTTATAATTTTTAAAGGTTAAATTAAATTTTTATAATTTTAGGGAGGCCAAAGTGAAATTTTACCTTTATTAATTTAATTTTTTTTTAATTTAAGGGGCTAAATTTAAATTTTACATTTTAGGGGGCCGGGCCCCTGCCAGCCCCCCCTAAATCCGCCCCTGCCCGTAGCTATAGACATCAACTTTTGCAGTGATTTGAAGGTTTAATGCCCAATCAGGAGCCATGTACCCTTTTGGTCCTCGGATTCGAGACATTTCGGAATTATTACGATCCCTTTGAGACAGTTTTGCTAATCTGAACTCCGAAATCTTAGTTTCAAATTCTCCATCTAAGAGTATGTTTTCGGAATTATTTAAGTTTAATATAAATTTTTATTAATTAATTTAAAATATTTAAAGATAAATAAATTTGCTGCAATATGCCATGTTATCATTTTAACCCAATATTACAATATCATGATAAATTTGGCTTCACATGTTTCACTGTATAATTAATTTGGAAATTGACTTCATCTACACATACAAGTATTCATTAATGGTAAGAAAATGTTTATAACTCATTATAACCTACACCCACACATATGTATTATGCATTTGAATAAATTAATTAGTGACTTAAATTTTCAATAATTAATTGGGGACTCATATCGCATAAAACAAAGTGTTCTTTTTATTGATTTATTGTTACAGCTTAACTACGCCTACCATTCTCAGATTTCATTGTGGATCTTAACTGCATCTTCACATTCTAGTAGAGTTTGAACTATGGAATCCATTGTTGGTCTCTTACTTCTATTTTCATCCACACAAGATATTCCAATTTCAATCATTTTCTCTGCTTGGATTCTGCTGAAATGTCCATTTAATCTTGTGTCCACAGTATCCTCAACCCAGGCCATCTCCTCAACTTGCATTTTTCTTTTCACTACCTTAATGAATCTTGTTAATTCAGTTTCCTGCTCATCGCCATCCTCCACCACCCAGTGAGAGAGTCGAATGCCTTTCACCAACTCCAAAATCACAACCCCATAGCTATAGACATCAACTTTTGCTGTGATCGGAAAGTTTAATGCCCATTCAGGAGCCATATATCCTTTTGTTCCTCGAATTCGAGACACTTCAGAATTGTTACGACCCCTTTGAAATAACTTTGCTAGTCCAAAATCCGAAATCTTGGGTTCAAATTCACCATCCAAGAGTATGTTTTCAGGTTTCACATCACAGTGTATTACCCATTCTAGACACTCATGATGAAGATAGGCCAAGCCTTTAGCTGTCCCTAAGGCAACTTTAAACCTCTCTTTCCATCCAAGAATGTTCCCAGAAAAAAGATGTTTGTCCAAAGACTGATTTTGAACGAACTCATAGACCAAAAGTCTATGTTTGGGTTCTATACAAAATCCCCACATTCTCACAAGGTTCATGTGGTTGATCTTTCCAATTATGCTCACTTCTGCCCAGAAAACTTCCTCTGTCAGATGAGCATCTCCCAATTTCTTGACCGCCACCGCCCTTTCATCCGCCAACACACCCTTAAATACAACCCCGGAAGCTCCTCTTCCCAGCTCTTCTTGGAAGTTCTTAGTTGCCTTCTTGAGCTCCATATAGCTGAACTTCCTGAAATGATTAGATAATACACGATATCCTTCTTCCACCATAGCTGGAATACCACTTTTTCTAAAAAGAAACCACCAACCTGATACGACGAAAAGCATTTCAATTGCACCAATAACAGAGGCAAATGAGTATAGATAAACCCATGTCACCCTTCTTGTTTTGGTTTCTAACGTAGAAGAAGAGCCTAAGCCTATCGTTATTGTGGTTTCACCTAACTTGCATGTATGATTAGTGCCATTGAGAACGATGACTTCTGATGTTTCTATACTCAAAGGGAGCTTTAAATACAAGGCACCTGGGAAATTTGGAGACTCGTAGCCATTGAAAAGTTCAACTTTTGTGAAACATTTTCCGTCCCCTGTTAGCCTGTAGCTAAATGCATTACACTGGCAATCTTCCAAGCATTTCATCTTGCAAGATTCTAATGTTATGCCTGGACTGTAAGAGGAATCGAATCCATAAAAGTCCACATATCGCATCTTCACGAATTTCACCTGCTGGGGGGACTTTGAAGAACAGATTCGACTGAACCTAGGCTTGCAACCTTTGTTCCAATTACTTGGATCGGCCATCTCATATCCAAGAGGGCATGAACATTTAGGTTCTGGTGTATAAACACATATCCCATTCCTCCCACAAAGTCCATGCACCGAACAAAGTTGCCTAACAGCTTCCCATGTGATGGTCCATAATCCTGACACGATATTCAAGCTATAAAGCCTGAGGTTACCATCGTAATCCATGGTCAGCCTCCTTCTGATCCCAAAACCCGAGTCAGAACCATTGAAATTCAACCAATCACTTGATAAAAACCATCCCATGTCATCTAACATAGCAATCCTAGTACTGTTAAAGTTGGTTCTCCCATTTCCAAACGCATCAAAATCAACATTAGGCCAATACACGCTTGATATATCAGGCCCATCATATACCAATCTCAAGACATTATCAGTATCAAAAAAAAAGTTGAAATATCCAGTGCCATAATTACCTCTCCCCAGTATGGAAATCAACTTCTTACTTTTGGTAAAGCGTTGGTGAGGAAGAAGCGTATCTGTGGGGAAATCAAAGCTTTGCCAAACAACTTTACCAGATGAATTCTTAAGAACGAGATTCCCGTTATCCAAAAGCTCTGCCCTTTCAACGTATGTGGTTCTGGTGTTGGCCTCCCACATAATGGAGCCATCGACATCAGTGAGTACGAAGGCACCATCTCGATGAAGAGAAAGTTTAGAGCCCTTTCCATTGACGGGTTTGTCTCGGTTAGCCATCCAAGCAACCGTTTTGTCCTTGGAGTTGGTGAACCAGATTGAGAAGTAGTAAGCATTTTCACCAACACCATAAAAGCCACAGGTGAAGGTGTTGTCTGAAGATGTTAACAGTTCCGAGTCATCTTCCACTGACAGAGAAGACCCTATCTGCAGAAAATTCTTGGGGTTTCCTGAACTGGACGGAGAGAAACATATATAGACGAGAGAAACGAGAAAAAGAGTTGAACTCGAGGATGTTAAGGTTAGGGATCTCATGGCCGTCGGATTTGGTTTCAGAACAGAACTAATGCGGTTGCCGCATTAAGATTGTTATGAAGCCTGGATTTTTTATAATGTGATCGCCAAAGATAGAAATTTCTTCATATTACATTGCCCGAAAGGCAATGGAAAGTTAGGTTGGACTCTAATCCAGTGTGATTGGCTGTCATGAGTCTGAGTCTGGAAAGTCAATCTTGGTCTTCTTTACGAAAACGACGGCCATATATCACTATCAGCAGCCATTACCGAACCTACCCTTTGTTTTGTACAATATCCTCATGCCTACCAAAAGCTAGCACGTTTTAACGTTGTTAAGGATACATTATTTCGTTGATCCGTGAGATTGGTTTTGACGAAATTAAAATTAGTGTTAATAGCAATGCGTAAACATAAAAAAGTATTAATTTTTAGCATGTTTTAGTACATGGATTAATTATAAATTAATTCGGTTAATAATATTTAATCATTTTATAATTAATTTTTAACTAAAGAAAAGAAAATTTTTGCTTATTTTTTACTTATATTTCTAATTTAAAGTTAAATTTATATTAATTATTTTCTATTTTATGTCGAATTATTATAATATTATATGTGCCATATATAAATTATTGAATTGATGATTTTATTATTATTTTTACATAAGAATTTGATAAATGATTGATCTTGAAGTAAGTAATTTAATTATTAAGTTTAATATTAAATAATTTGGTTAACTTCCTAAATTCAAAATCATGCAAAATTAAATTATGATAAATTAAAATAAATGAACTAATTTGTAATTTCCATAAGTATAAAATTTAAAATTATACCACAACCACCTCACTTGTAGCTATAAAATTATAAAACTAAAGTATATAAAATTAGAAAAAATTAAAAAGAAAGGTAAAAGTCTGATGAAAATAAGGTGCCGCCTTCATTTTGGCGTCACCCTTTTTAAATTAAAATGTTGTTTTTATAGGTGGTACTGTCTGAAAAGTTGGCAACACTAATTTTTACTGTTCAAAGCAACCTATTCTAGTAAATAATTTTCTTTTTATACTATTTTCTTAATTTTTTATATTATTATTGTAAAAACCCTTATATGAGGAAACATAAAAAAATAAGATTTTATAATGTTTTAGTATATGTATTAATAATAAATTAATTTAGTTGGCAATATTTAGTCAATTCTATAACTTATTTTTAGTAAAGGAAAAGAAAAATTTTACTTATTTTTAGACTTCTTATTTTTACAATAATTTTACTTATCTTTTTAATTTAAAGCTTAAATTTGTATTAACTAAAAAGTGTTGCCATTTTTTAAATTTAATTAATCACAATTTTATAATAAAACTTAAGTCAAGTTAAATTAAAATTAAACAAACAATTAATTTTAAGATTTGGATTCGAGATGAGTTAAATTTTTTTTAAACATCGAGTTGGGATCTAGACTCGCAAAAAGTCAAATTCACCTACCCAGTTGCCATCATTACGCGTGTCTACCTGACTACTAAACAGCATCATTCATTACTAGTTACTACCGGCTAGTCCAGAGGTACTTAATTATTATCCCGTTTCTAGACCGCCGGCGACTAGTTAATGCTGATCTGTGTGCTGTCCTTCTCTTTGACGTGCAAAATCAAATGCCCGTTCCTGTCTATTTGTGGTTTGTGGGATTCTGCAACTACTTCTCACTTCTCAGGGTTAATTAAATATTGTTCTTCCTTTTTACATTTTTGTTAATCTCTTATAACCTAAAAATTTTGTAAAAATATGGAAAAGCTTTTATCCACCCTTTGCAATGTGACAGAAAATCGATTTTTTAAAAAAATTCTTAAATCCCATGATATCTAATAATTGTATTAAACCTTACTTAAATTTAAAATCGAATTAGATTAAACCCTTAAATAAGAGATAAATTGTTTTAATATTATTTTTTCATTCACAATATTTTAAAATTAAACCTTAGATCCTAAAGTCAAAATGTTATTTAAAAATATATTAAAAATATTTTAAAATTTTATTTTAATTACAATAAATTTGTGCATCCCAAAACTAATATATATAACCAATGTTGTCGAAACCATTTTTTTGTTTGGAAAGCAGGCCGACTTTAAACATACAAAAGCAGAGTCGCCACCAATCTTTTTTGAAGTGTGATTGGGCCACTTATAAAACATTTTGGTCTCGAGTTTTAAGAAAGCGGGCTCGAGAGTCGATTACATACGAGGAAGGGTTAGCACCCTCATAGCGCCCAAAATTAGTACCGTATTGATTGATTAATGTCCTTAATATCGAAAGTTAAAAATATTTTAGAGTAGGAAAAAAATATTGAATGACTCGTATTGGATATCAAAACTTTCTTGTTAGAAAATTTGAAATATCATGTCCAGCACGATAGGACACGATGCTTCAAACTCTCGATCCCAAGATCATTTTATGATTTCCAAAATACGTGGAGTGCAACTGAAAAGGGGTATTTCACTATTTGGCTAAACTAAAACCGAAACCCAGCACGATTGGGTACGATTCTTTGGATTTCCAAACACGAAATATCGCCCTTATTTAAGAAATATGATAAAGAAATCTGTGAAGGATATCTCTTTGTTTAGATGAACAGAAAATCGAAACCCAGCACGATTGAGTACGAATTTCTTGAACTTCCAAACACGAAACATTGCCTCATTTGCAAAACAATCGAAATCTTTAAAGGACATTTAGTGATCTAGATGAACAAAAAAATCGAAGCCCAGCACGATTGAGCACGATTTCTCGAACTTCCAATCACGTAATGTTACCTTTGTAAAATCCCTTTTTTATGAATTTTGAAAAAAAGGGTAAAATCGTTAAGGTGTCATTCAAAATCATTGATCGACATGGGATAATAAGAACAAAAAAAATATAAATTTCAATAGTAAATTACCAAAAAATAAAAATAATGAAGGTAACAAAAATAACAAAAGGAGCAACATTAATGTTGATAAAGAAACATAAAATAATAACCATAATAACAAAAATAAAAATAATAGAGACCCATATATACACATAATTAATGTGATAATAAAATAATAGTAAACATATTAAAATAACAATAAATATAATAATAATAATAACGGATATAATACAACTTAATAATATTAATAATAATATATAATTAAAAAATTAAAACAAACAAGAATATAATAATAATAATAATAATAATAATAATAATTAATGAGAAAATAAGAAAATAGTGGTTATTAATAAAATAGTAAAAAAAATATTTGATAACAATATTTTAAGAGATATAACCGAATATAAAATAAAAAAAAACTAAAGTAAAATAATGATATATGTACATATATACTAATAATAAAAATAAATTTAATTTAATAATAAAATACCAAAACAACTGAAAAGGGGACTAAATTGAGTACAAAATCGAATATCTAGGGCTGATTTTAAAAATAAATAATGGTAGGGAGTGAATTGTAGCGCGCGCGCAACTTAGGGGGACCATAAGTGCAATAATTCCCATTCTGTAAAACGCAGCGCACCATAGAGGACTTAATTGAAATCATAAGGAAATTTTGGGGCATAATCGCGAATAAAAAAATTGATTTTAAAACCAGTAAAAAGCGGAGGGGCTAAACGCGCAATTAGCCCCTCCGTGGCAAAACTGTGGATCCTACCACAGTCCGGGTCGGGTCATGGTCGAGGCCCAAACGACGTCGTTTTGGCCCCGACCCCGATGCCCAAGCAATGTGGTTTAGTAACCTATAAAGCGACCTTTTTTGAAAATCCTCATTTTCGGTTCGATTGGAGAAGAGGGAAAAAAAAAGAAAAGGGCTCTCTCCCAGACGTCAGCGTCCTGACTCCACGCCGATCACCGTCCGGCCACCGTCATGAAGCCACAGATTCATGATGGTAGAATCTGAAAAAAGGTTAGTTTTTTTATAGAAACTCTTATATGCTTGTTTTTTTTTTTTAAAAAAAAGGAAAACCTAAAAAAAACCGATTCGAAAGGAAAAAAAATAATAAAAAAAAACAAAAATCAAAACTGAAAAAGGGGAAAAACCTTTGTCTTTTTCCTCGTATTTCTCTCTGAACTATCGTGTTACAAGTATTTTTCTATTTTCTTTTAAAAACCCTAACCGCCCTTGGTTCTGATTTGCTATGCTTTATAGCCTTTTTTTCTGACTTATCTGTTTTCTATTTTGTAGGGGCGTGATGGCTCATGCCTCGGCGTGGGCGTGGATCGGTGCTGCGTCGCGTGGTGTCCGGGCTGCGACGCGGAAAGAGGGTCTCTTGGCGTTTAAAAGACCTGCTAGGGTTTTCCTTGTTAGATTTTGGGTTTTGGGCTGTGTTTTTATTTGGGTTTTGGGCGTGTGTGTTTTTTATTTTAAAATTGGGCCTTACAGCTGCCCCTCTTTGCTCATTGTCGTGCAGCGAGAATAGAGCAAAGACTTTAAGGACCAATTTTGCCCCAACTTGTTCGATCCTAACTTCTCAATGCTTCCTACTGCATTCGGAGGTGTGGAAGTTTTGTTGCGATCTGCTATCTTTAGCCTGCTCCACTCCTGCTCAGTGGAGATAAGGCTTCAATCTTCGATCTGCTCCCACTCCTTTCGGTGGAGATAAGATCTGTTATCTTCAATCCGCTCCACTCCTTTCGGTGGAGATAGGATCTACTATCTTTAACTGCTCCACTCGATCGGTGGAGATAAGGCTTCTTCGATCTGCTCTACTCACCTTTCGGTAGAGATAAGATCTGCTATCTTCAATCCGCCCACTCTCGCCGGTGGAGATAGGATCTACTATCTTTAACTCGCTTCCTCCTCGCCGGTGAAGATAAGGTCGCTTCGATCTGCTCCACTCCCGCGGTGGAGATAGGATCTACTATCTTTAGCCCGCTTCACTCTCTTTCGGTGAAGATAAAGGTGGAATCTTCGATCCGCTCTACTCCCTTCGGTAGAGATAAGATCTGCTTGCCTTCAATCCGCTCCACTCACCTTTCGGTGGAGATAGGATTTGTCTTTTGATCCGCTTCTCACCTGCTCGGTAGAGATAAGATCTATTGTCTTCAATCCGCTCCACTCTGCTTTCGGTGGAGATAGGATCTCACCGTCTTAGCCCGCTTCCTCCCTTTCGGTGAAGATAAGGTGGAATCTTCGATCTGCTCTACTCGCTTTCAGTAGAGATAAGATCTATGGTCTTCAATCCGCTCCACTCTCGCTTTCGGTGGAGATAGGATCTACTATCTTTAGCTTTCTTCCTCCCTTTCGGTGAAGATAAAGGTGGAATCTTCGATCTGCTCTACTCACGCCAAGTAGAGATAAGATCTATGGTCTTCAATCCGCTCCACTCTTTCGGTGGAGATGGGATCTACTATCTTCTGCTCGCTCCACTCGATCGGTGGAGATAAGGCTTCTTCGATCTGCTCTACTCTGCCGGTAGAGATAAGATCTGCTTCAATCCGCTCCACTCGCCTTTCGGTGGAGATAGGATCTACTATCTTTAGCTTCGCTTCACTCCTGCTTTCGGTGAAGATAATTTGGAGTCTTCGATCTGCTCTACTCCTACTCGGTAGATATAAGATCTGCTTCAATCCGCTCCACTCGCCTTTCGGTGGAATAGGATTTGTCTTTCGATCTGCTCTACTCACCTTTCGGTAGAGATAAGATCTGTTATCTTCAATCCGCTCCACTCACCTTTCGGTGGAGATAGGATCTACTATCTTTAGCTTCCTTCCTCACCTTTCGGTGAAGATAAAGGTGAGTCTTCGATCTGCTCTACTCCCTTTCCGATAGAGATAAGATCTGCTTCAATCTGCTCCACTCACCTTTCGGTGGAGATAGGATTTGTCTTCGATCTGCTCTACTCCCGCCGGTAGAGATAAGATCATTATCTTCAATCCGCTCCACTCCTGCTCAGTGGAGATAGGATCTACTATCTTTAGCCTGCTCCACTCCTGATCAGTGGAGATAAGGCTTCTTCGATCTGCTCTACTCCTGCTCAGTAGAGATAAGATCTGCTGTCTTCTGTAACTCCCATTAACCTTGCTACATTGTCCTCTGAGGAACCTACCTGTAGAAGTGATTTCATGGGGTCTATGCATATGTCAAATGATTAGGATGTCATGAAAGATGTTCCTAACCATATGTATCATGAATGTTATGAATGGATGCAAAATGTCATGAGAATGATCCATTTTTAATATTTGGGCGGTTATTGCTTGCTGTTTATTAAGGTGACCCACGGCGTATGTCTTCTCATTCGGTGATACTTTTAACAACTAATCAAGAAGATGTCGCCACCGCTTAAACCCTTATCTCAAGTCTCGAGCCCTTTTAAACTGGTTAGTTCTAAACAATTGTCTGTTTGATTCTTGTATTTTTAGAAACTTTCGAGTAGTGCATAAAACTTCTTTGTGAAAGTATTATTGGTTCAATAATCATTATTTCCAAAGAAGAATGCTTGAAACAAGGATGTAGAAATGAATAAAACTGAAATTTATTCGAGATAAAAACCCGTGAAAATGGGTTGAACAAGGAAAACAAATTTCATTAAGAATAGTATTGATGCCCCGAGATATCACAGTCTGAGCTTTTACGTATGTACTTCTTGAAGACCACTGAGTTCAACATGTGTCTAGAAGATCCATGGTACTTTGTAGATGCCCCAAGACGTAACATATCTCCTCATTGTTAATGCAAGTATAGCGAAATTCGTGTGTGCCCCCTCATGAGTTGATCATACTTTGAGCCGCCCTTTTTTTTTTTTTTTTTTTGGGTTTTCAACTCAAAGCCCCTTTGGTCTCAAAGCGCCCTTTGCGGGTTTTCGCTTTGGCCTCCCCATTTTTTTTTTTTTTGACTACAAGATGCCCCTTTGTGGTTTTCATCTTAGTCCACTTTCAAGCGAAGTACTTCTTGACTGAGTCTGCGTTAATTGGATTTGGCAGACTTTTGCCGTCCATCTCGGCTAGTATCAAAGCTCCTCCAGAAAAGGCCTTCTTTACAACGTAGGGTCCTTCCCAATTAGGCATCCACTTTCCCCTAAAGTCCTTTTGCATAGGAGAATCTGTTTCAACACCAAGTCTCCCTCATGGAATACTCTGGGGCGGACCTTCTTATTGTAAGCTCGCATCATACATACGGTACAATTGACCATGGCGAATAGCTCTTAGCCTCTTTTCCTCAATTAGATTCAGTTGATCATATCGAGATTGAACCCATTACGCTTCGTCCAACTTCACTCGACAAAACCGGAGTGAAGAGATCTCAACTTCAATAGGCAAAACCGCTTCCATCCCATAAACCAACGAGAAAGGAGTTGCCCGGTAGAGGTTCTAACCGATGTTCGATAGAGCATAGAAGGCAGCGGTAACTTTTCATGCCGGTCCTTGTAGGTCTCAACCATTTTCCCACAATTTTCTTGATATTTTTATTAGCGCCTCAATGCTTCCATTCATCTTGAGCGATATGGCGATGAGTTATGGTGCTTAATGTTGAATCGATCGCGAGACTTCTGCTATCGCTTTATTGTTCAAGTTTAGTGCATTGTCAGACACGATCCTTTCTGGCATACCGTAGCGACAAATGATCTTCTTCTTCAAAAACTTACTAACGGCCGTCTTCGTGATGTTAGCATATGAAGCTGCCTCTACCCATTTGGTGAAGTAATCAATAACCACGAAGATGAAACGATGTCCATTAGAAGCTTTTGGTGAGATCGGCCCAATGACGTCCATGCCCCACATTGAGAAAGGCCATGGAGAAGTCATAACATGAAGAGGTGAAGGAGGCAAATGGATCTTGTTTCCATAAACCTGACACTTATGGCACTTCTTGGCATAACGGATGCAGTCTCCTTCCATCGTGGACCAGTAATACCCAAATCTCATGATTTGCCTAGCCATCGTAAACCCATTGGCATGTGTTCCACAGACACCCTCATGGACTTCTTCCAGGATTTTCCTAGCTTCCACAGCATCCACACATCTGAGCAACACTTGATCCCTCCTCTTTTATCTGAGGATCTCTCCATCTAGGACATAGTCATTTGCAAGTCTTCTCAATGTCTTCTTATCATTTTCAGTCGCTTGATCGGGATATTCGCGGCTTTTCACATATTGCAGAATATCATGGTACCAAGGATGATCATCTTTCTCTTCCTCTTCATCAATATTGCAACAATGAGTGAGCCCATAAATACTCATTTGGATAGCTTCATACCCTCCTGCTCATTCACTTTGATCATAGAAGCTAGAGTGGCCAAAGCATCAGCCATCTGGTTTTCATCACGCGGGAGGTAAAAGAATGTGATATCATCAAATTCCTCGATTAGTTCCAAAACCAACTTTCGATAGCTGATCAGTTTGGGATCTCTTGTTTCCCATTCTCCTTTGAGCTGATATATGACAAGAGCAGAGTCTCCGTATACCTCTAGCACCTTAACTTTGTGGTTTATGGCTGCTCGGATCCCCATGATACACGCTTCGTATTCTGCCATGTTGTTTGTGCAATCGAAGTCCAACTTACAGGTGAATGGATAGTGTTCTCCATTTGGGGATACCAGGACTGCCCCAATTCCATTACCAACGGCATTTGATGCTCCGTCAAAGTTCATCTTCCAGGGATGATCTTCTAAGATATCTTCTTCAATTGTAGCTACAAACATCAGATCTTCATTAGGAAAATCGAAATTAAGGGGCTCATAATCATCTAGCGCCCTGCTGGCTAAGAAATCTGCTATTGCACTCCCCTTCACCGCCTTCTGGTTCACATAGACAATGTCGAACTCAGAGAGCAAAATTTGCCATCGGGCCATTCTTCCATTTAGGGCCATCGACTCCATCATGTACTTCAGAGGGTCCAATTTTGAGATTAACCAAGTCGTGTGGTACAACATGTACTGCCTCAACCTCCGAGTTGTCCAGACCAATGCACAACACAATTTTTCGATTGGCGAGTATCTCATTTCACACTCGGTGAATTTCTTACTGAGGTAATATATCGCCCTTTCTTTCCTCCCTGTCTCATCGTGTTGGCCTAGCACACATCCCATTGAGTTATCGAACACTGTCAGATACAAAATCAAGGGTCTATCAGATCTGGAGGCGATAACACCGGAGTGTTGGACAAATATTGTTTAATCTTGTCAAGCGCCTCGGCATTCATCATCCCAAATGCCCGGATTGTGCTTAAGAAGGCGGAATATTGGATCACATTTCTCGATCAATTGTGAAATAAACCGAGCGATGTAATTCAATCTCCTAGAAAACCTCGGACTTCCTTACGAGTGCGTGGCGGAGGCAATTTTATACGGCCTTGACTTTATCCGGATCTACTTGATTCTTTTGCGCGACCACGAAACCCAATAGCTTCCACGATCGAGCCCCGAAGGTACATTTGGTGGATTGAGCTTGGTGAAATTTCCTCAATCTCGGGAATAGCTTCCTCAATACTTGTACATGCTCCTCTTGGTTTGAGATTTTGCGATCATGTCGTCGGCGTAGACCTCGATCTCCTTATGCATCATGTCATGAAACAAGGTTACCATAGCCCTTTGATGCGTTGCTCCACATTCTTTAACCCAAATGGCATCACTTGGTAACAAAAGGTTCCCATAAGGTTATGAAGGTAGTCTTCACCATGTCTTGGGATGCATCTTTATTTGATTGTATCCCAGAAACCGTCCATGAAGGAGAAAATGAAAATCCCGTAGTGTTATCCACCAAAGTGTCAATGTGAGGTAGCGGAAGTTGTCTTTTAATTTGGCCTTATTTAGGTCCCGTAATCGACACACATTCGGACTTTTCCATCCTTTTTGGGGACGGGGAACCACGTTGGCTACCCATTCGAGTAATTTACTACTCGTAAGAACCCGACATCAAATTGCTTCTTGACTTCTTCCCTTATCTTTCTTGTGACATGGTCTCATTCTTCAAGCTTCATTGGGTGGCTTGCATTCTCTTTTATGGGGATACGGTGTACCGCAATATCGATTACTCAACCTGGCATGTCTTGATACGACCACGCGAAGACATCCTTGAACTCCGCAGAAGTCTAATGAGGTCTGCCTTGTTTCATGGGTTATCGCAGTCTGATTTTCACTTCTTTCCCATCCTCTGAAATGCGCTTTCAATTGTCTCTTCGTGAGGTAGAATAAACTTCTCTTCCGCTCTACCATCCTTAAAAATCCGGAGATAAATCATAATCTTCGCCGCGCACGATCCGAGATCCTCCGGGCACGTGTCTTGCTCATAAAGGAATTACGAGTTCATAGCGATTATCACTCATGACGTCGATATCCGGGGACCTATGGTAGGTATAAAAGAATATTCAATGAAAATGAATTTAAGGACGACTTATTTATGCGTTATGATTATGAATGGAGTGGAGCGAAAGTAAAAGAATTATTGTACGAAATGGAAAGAAAATGCACTTCTTATTGAAAATAACGATGCGTGAACATGCCTATTTCACAAAAAATTCTTATTGTTCCTAGGCTTGAAACAATAAGTGTGTTTTGAACATTACTGCTTTTATTCCTAAAACTACGTGAATTTCTTCCGATCCGGTTGTCCGAACACTTCCAGCTTATAAGGCGAATACCCACCAAGTTCCTTCTCCTCGAACTTTCTTGAGCCACAGCGTTGATGTTCAAACTTCGCATCATGTCTTGTTTGTTTCCTCATTCATGACCTCCGTCTGAATGAATAATCCTCTCGACACGAATGAATTGGATATGTGGGGAAAGGTCATTGAACCCCACTCAATCTCAAGCACCATTCAATCGGCCCTTCGTCTTTCACGCTTCCTCTCTAACTCCTCTTTCCTCATGCAGTATCCGGTCTATACCCAGACCAAAGCGATCTGCTTTTCAACCAACCTTGGCACTCTGACCGACCTTGGAGATGTTTTCCAAGTCCCCTTCCAGGCATTGCTCCTTTCCCCATTGTCAACTGTAGGCCCATCTTCGTTGCTTCAGAGAGTTTGGGCACCGGGATCTTGCTTCCCTCATTTATGAAAGTCGTGTTTACAAATTCTAACGACACGAAGGAGCACTCTATGGCCTCGCGATCGTTCTCTATGTACGGTGCATCACTAGTAATGACGCGATGATATCTTCTCTGCATTTATAGTTATCAACCGCCCTCATTACTAATTTTCACCGTGTAATGGCGATGGTACGACCCCATTGAGTGGATCCACGGCCTCCCAATAAGCAATTATAAGAGGGCTTGATGCTCATCACAAGGAAATCTACCTCGCACGTATTTGGCCCAATTAGGAGGGTATCTCAATCCTCCCATTACCTCTCTCTCGGTGCCATCGAATGCTCTCACTATATTTTGGCACGTTTTCATGTGAGAGTCTCTGAGTAACTTTGTCCGTGTGTAGACGGGGTAAAACATTCGATCTGAGCCATTGTCGATTAATACCCCGGCGGTGTATACCCTTTGCATCGGTAGTGATGTGCAATGCCTTGGTAGATCCCCCCCCCGTGATATTTCATCATCATCGAGCGAGATAAAATTATCTGCGCTCATGTTATTTACAAGACGGTCCGGCTTATTCTTGAAATGTCATCAACAACATAAACGGTTCAATGCTTTCATTAACGCACTACGGTGTCCTTCTGAGTTTAGCAATAAGGTCAATACCGATGTGCGTGTTTCATTGTTTGTGTAACTGTTCCACCACGTTATACTACTGTGTTTCGGGAACTTCAAGAACTCCCCGGCCTCATCTTCTGTTACTGGTTTATTAACCAGTGGTCCTGTCTTCTCGTCTCCCCTTCTCATCATAGAGGACTCGACTTACGGGTGGGTGGTAGGCGGCAATTCTTTTTCCCAAAAACCGTCATAGTACAATCGTAATTCCAAGGTACCCTCTTGTCATCTTTATAAGGAAAAGTCTCGGGTTTCTGAATTACGATCTTTGGTGCATTCTTAGGAGCAAAGCAATTACAGGTTTTCTGATTATAACCCTCGGTGCCACCTTTACCCCGGCCTCGTCGACTCGGCGGCGTGATAATCACGTGGGTGATTGACTTTAAGGCTCCTTCTGCGACCCTTCTTACATGGAACATACATTTTCTCTTTCCACCAAGTCAAAGAACTCCATTTCTTTATTATCCATTAGCCCTTGTACTAGGGCTCTAATCCGTCACATTCTTTGGATTTCATGACCTTCCTTGTCATGGAACTCACAGAGTTCCTTGTATCGAAGACTGCTCACATTCTCTTGCAGAACTAGTCCCACCTTCTGCATTTCTTTCCAAACCCTTCTCAACGGGGTTCTGACCTCAGCAATCTCCTGTTTGAATCTCCTCCCCCTGTTTTCAACTATCGCGTTTACCCCATTATCGGCATGGTGGGTAGCAATTTCCTCCACTGTGGGTCTTTGAAGTCTACGACCCCCGCCTTGATAAGTCGCTCGACTAGTCTCTTGAATGAAGTGCAGTTCTCTATCGAGTGACCTACTACATCCGCATGGTACTCACATTGTGCGTTTGTGTCATACCACTTAGGATACGGAGGTTGCAGCGGCTTCAAGTAAAATGGGGACACGACATGCGCATCGAATAAAGTCTTATATAACTCCTTATCGCCACCCGGTATAGGAGTGAATTGGAATCTCTCACCCTTTGTCTCGTGTTGGGCTCTTGTCTTGATCGAACTCGGCCGCCCATTCTGATTTTCGGTTGGGTGATAATAACGGTTTAGGATAACCGAGCTTATATTCCCACTTCACTTCCCTTTTCTTGGTGCGGCTCTTCTTGTGCTCTCTCCGGCCTCTATCTTCCCACACGATTGCGTTTCTATCATTTCGCCGACATCACCATGTCATGAAACTCTTAGTCGTGTTTCCCAACATGTGGTTAATGAATGGTGCCTTGTGGTATTGATGAAGAGCATGGTCATTTCCTTTTCTAGCAATGGTGGCTGGACCTGCGTAGCGACCTCCCTCCATCTTTGGGCGTACTTCCTGAAGCTTTCACTTGGCTTTTTCTCCATGTTTTGCAATGTGATCCTATCAGGTGCGATATCGGTCACATGGTCGTAATGCTTGATGAAAGCCTGTGCCAAATCTCTCCACGATTTGATTTGGGTACAACTCAACTGGTTATACCATTTTGCTGCAGCCCCAATCAGACTATCTTGAAAGCAATGGATCAACAACTGATCATTGTTGACATATCCCGTCATTCTCCGATGAACATTGTAATATGGGCCTCGAGGCGGTGGTCCCGTTGTACTTTTGAACTCGGCATCTTGAACTTTGGAGGAAGTACTAAATGGGACTAGACTCACTTCTTAGCATCCACTTCGCATTGGTGGTCAAGACTTTCCAATGCTCAAACTTCTCTTCCGACCACTTGCATCGATCCTCGAACTCTTTTGGAAGTTTCGCTTTTACTTTCTCCCCTTCGCCGCTTCATCGAAATCGGGACCATTGGTTTTACCAGATTGACCTCGGGGTTGGAGCTCGAGTTCATGGGAAATTTACGATCTTGAGCACCGGATTAGTCTTGAGGCTTGATATTGACCGACACTCTTGGCGGTTGCACTGGAACTTGTCGGGGCCGGGCGGAGGGCAAACGAAATCTTCATTATCCTCTCCATGATCGACCATAGGCCTTTTTCCATTTCAGGCCCCCAGGTCAACAAGCGTGTTAGTTGGCTCATCATGCTTCTTTGGGATTCCAAAGATTTGATCCCTCATATCCCTTGGATCTTGGCTAACTTGTTCTTGCATCGAGCTGCAGTTGGTCTTGCATCTCCTTTTGCATCTGTTCCAACTTTTCTATCCTTTGATCCATTGCCCTCGTCTTTTTTCGAGTGTGATAGCGGTGTTCCAGGATAACTATAGTATGACCTTTAGTTAATAGGGTTGTCTTATAATATTTAATGCAAATGTAGTGATGCAGTGCCAATGCATGAAATGTAATGCAAATGAATGGATGTAAAAATAAAAAGAGTCGATTCTGATTCAATTTCTCTTAGAATACTCATTGAAAAAGACAAAATCCTTTACATAAAAGCAGTCACATATACGACCTAGCCCTTATGCCCAAAGTTTTGACTTTCTTAAGAAGAGAGGCTAGCTCTCGACCCTGATCTGACTTTGACTCATAAAATATACTTAACGCATCAGCCTGAACTCCTAGGGTTCGTAGATGATCGGCCACTTCTCGTATCTGAACCACAGCTTCGCCCATAAGGAAGTCTCTTTCTCTGACCTGGTTCTGAGATTGTTGAAGTTGTTCTTTCCTCATTGGTTATCTCCTCTAATAGTTGGATCCGGAGCTCACTGTTTTGCAACATTGTTTGAGTTCCACCACCTTTCCTTCAATTCTTCAACTGCTCGAGCTTGATTCCAACTTTGCTTAGTAGAGTTGTGACTTTGACTCAATGCCTTCTCTAATTACGCTACTCGAGCCCTTAGCATCTTATTTTCGCTTTGGCTCTCCCCGCCGTCTTTTTCGTGGCATCCTTTTGTGCTTGAACCCCGAAATCTCTTCTTCCATCGGTCGACTTTGGTCTTCTTCACGAAGTTCTTGACGCCATTGTTCGAGGTTTTACCAGTCCGGCGATCCTCATCGATAGATGCAACTTCTTGTAGTCGGTTTTCAAGCTATCCAAATCTTCTTGACCTTCCGTTTTCCTTTCCTCGACTTCTCGACCTACGATTTACGGATATCAATATCTAACATCGATCCATTTTCTCCCTTCCAGTTGCTCTATCTTTTTCCCTAACTCAATTTTTACTTTCAAAGTCTTGCTTTATGATCTCTAACTCGAAGGGACTATTTGCGGTATTCTTCTATCGATCGAAAGAAGATCCCGTGGCTCAAGGGGATATTGTCGTTCACTCTCCCGCCTCGCCATGTGCTATATTCAAGGTCACCATTGGATTTATCGCAACTCTTTTCATCCGGTGAATCTGCCCACACATCGAAACTTTCGAACTCTTTTCTTATAATTATTCCCACTATACGAGAATTGAATTGAGCTAACCCATGCATTATCGGTATGAACTGTCTCGATTGGTATTGCCTTAGCACGAGCAAAGGGCATACCCAACACTCCCAGATCCCTAACAGAGGAACCCAATCATAACTCCCACACGGGAGAGGATTTCATCAGAACAAAACAAGGGCTTTCCATTCCACATCTTTTCTCAAGATTCAAGAAGTGCAATCCAATTCTCTTCTGATATGTCATCCCTCCTAGGTGCATCGGCCAACTCCTTTAATGGGGAGTAATTCGCAAAGAAGACCCGACAGGAATTTCTATCCACTTTCCAGAAATGGCTATGAAACCACCCCAGCAACAGTTGTGCGCATCCCATGAATCTTCCCTCACCTGCTCTTCGACACGAGCTCAAAGATCTAAATGTTTGGCGAGAATTGCTGGTACCTAAGCATAACCCCTTTGTCAAGGCGGTCGAACAAATCAATAAGCGCCTCGTCTACATGCCTCAAAGCCTTGGGAAAATCACCAAACCATAGATACTTAAGGCAAAATGTCGACTTTCCTCTTCATATCCGGGTGTCTTGATCATCAGTCCCTCAAGCTTACCCAGGGATACATTTCCTTCACCCTTCTGTTGAATTCGTGCCATGACCCATCGTTCGCTCATCCCGGTGATGCTCATCGACTTTTTACAAAGAAGGTGCATTAGCGCCTCAAGTAGATTTTGTCGACTGAGCCCTTTGATCGAAGCAAAGTCAGATATTCCTCCACGGTAGGTACCAAGTCTACTTCCCCAAACGTAAAATGTTTATAAGCGGGATTCTAATATTGAGTCATAGTTCAAACAAGTGCTTGTCTACTCGATGTCGAGTAAGTAAGGTAGATCACCATAATTAGTGTGAAACGGTTGCTTAGTTGCTTCGTCCCAACCAAACCCATATATCTCTTAATTCTTGGAGCTCATTCTGCGTCACACTGATGCGAGTGAAGTCCAATAATTCTGATGTGTAGCCTTCAGTTAGGCTATCCCCCTTCTCAAGCTGTGTCTTCTCTGACCATATACGCACGGCCGCATTATCCTCTACTTTATCAAGGAATCCGTCCCCCATAACAAGTATTCTAACTTAGTAATTAAAACAGGAATCGACGCCTTTTTAGGTATGAAATGACATGCAAATATGACCAAAATAAAGCGAGTTAGTATCACATAAAAGTAACCAAAGTAAAGTAAACAAAAATGTCTAACCACTACATCGGTAGCTACTAAGGTTTAGCATGGCTCTACCTAGGGTGGGCTCCTAAGGTTCACTATATGTGGTTCGGTTCTAAAGGAAGAACAGGGTACCTGAACCAGCAGATTCCTCAATCCTCACCCATTATAGGCTCATATAGATCGAGTTCGGTTCAGGGGAATACATTTCCCTATGGCCATGCGGAGGTGAAAACCTCACGGAACCATAAGTACGGATGTATCCCGGAAGCGGTCCCCTAGCCCATGCGGAGGTGAAAACCTCACGAAGGCATAGTTTTCGCTCTCACTTAAAGGCGTGTGACCACACGGTCATGCAATATGAATGCCAAAATATTCCATGTCTCACAAACCAAAGCGTACATATGGCGTGACATGAGACTCATGCAATCGAACAACGAAAAATTTTTGATAAAAGGACACTAATCAACCAATTTTCTGGCTTGACTCTCTTAACGTCCCCAGTGGAGTCGCCAAGCTGTCGAAACCATTTTTTGTTTGGAAAACGGGCCGACTTTAAACATACAAAAACGGGAGTCGCCACCAATCTTTTTTTTGAAGTGTGATTGGGCCACTTATAAAACATTTTGGTCTACGAGTTTTAAGAAAAGCGGGCTCTGAGTCTTCACATGACGAGGAAGGGTTAGCACCCTCATAACGCCCAAAATTGGTACCGCATTGATTGATTAATGTCCTTAATATCGAAAGTTAAAAATATTTTAGAGTAGGAAAAAATATTGAATGACTCGTATTGGATATCAAAACTTTCTTGTTAGAAAAGTGAAATATCATGTCCAAGACGACGAGACACGATGCTTCAAACTCTCGATCCCAAGATCATTTTATGATTTCCAAAATACGTGGAGTGCAAGCGAAAAGGGTATTTCACTATTTGGCTAAACTAAACCGAAACCCAAAGACGATTGTGTACGATTCTTTGGATTTCAAACACGAAATATCGCCCTTATTTAAGAAATATGATAAAGAAATCATGAAGGATATCTCTTTGTTTAGATGAGCAAAATCGAAACCAAAGACGATTGAGTACGAATTTCTTGAACTTCCAAACACGAAACATTGCCTCATTTGCAAAACAATCGAAATCTTTAAAGGACATTTAGTGATCTAGATGAACAAAAAAATCGAAGCCCAGCACGATTGAGCACGATTTCTCGAACTTCCAATCACGTAATGTTACCTTTGTAAAATCCCTTTTTATGAATTTTGAAAAAAGGGTAAAATCGTTAAGGTGTCATTCAAAATCATTGATCGACATGGGATAATAAGAACAAAAAAATATAAATTTCAATAGTAAATTACCAAAAATAAAAATAATGAAGGTAACAAAAATAACAAAAGGAGCAACATTAATGTTGATAAAGAAACATAAAATAATAACCATAATAACAAAAATAAAAATAATAGAGACCCATATATACACATAATTAATGTGATAATAAAATAATAGTAAACATATTAAAAATAATAATAAATATAATAATAATAATAACGGATATAATACAACTTAATAATATTAATAATAATATATAATTAAAAGAATTAAAACAAACAAGAATATAATAATAATAATAATAATAATATTAATGTAAAATAAGAAAATAGTGGTTATTAATAAAATAGTAAAAAAAATATTTGATAACAATATTTTAAGAGATATAACGAATATAAAATAAAAAAACTAAAGTAAAATAATGATATATGTACATATATACTAATAATAAAATAAATTTAATTTAATAATAAAATACCAAAACAATGAAAAGGGACTAAATTGAGTACAAAATCGAATATCTCAATGATTTTAAAAATAAATAATGGTAGGGAGTGAATTGTGGAAGCACAAGAACTTAGGGGACCATAAGTGCAATAATTCCCATTCGTAAACGCAATAGCACCATAGAGGACTTAATTGAAATCATAAGGAAATTTTTGGGGCATAATCGCGAATAAAAAAATTGATTTTAAAACCAAGAAAAGCGGAGGGGCTAAACGCGCAATTAGCCCCTCCGTGGCAAAAACACGCGGATCCTACCTCAGTCCGGAATTGGGTCATGGTCGAGGCCCAAACGACGCTGTTTGGCCTCGACCGATGCCCAAAACAGCGCCGTTTAGTAACCCTATAAAAGACCTTTTTTTGAAAATCCTCATTTTGGTTCGATGGAGAAGAGAGGGGAAAAAAAAAAAGGGCTCTCTCCCACCCAGTCGTCCGCTGACTTCGACGCCGATCACCGTCCGACCATTGTCGTCGACCACCGATTCATGATGGTAGGAATCTGAAAAAGGTTAGTTTTTTTTATAGAAACTCTTATATGCTTGTTTTTTTTTTTTTAAAAAAAGGAAAACCTAAAAAAAAACCGATTCGAAAGGAAAAAAAAAATAATAAAAAAAAACAAAAATCAAAACTGAAAAAGGGGAAAAAACCTTTGTCTTTTTCCTCGTATTTCTCTCTGAGCTATCGTGTTACAAGTATTTTTCTCTTTTCTTTTAAAAACCCTAACCGCCCATTCCGTTTACAGATTTGCTATGCTTTATAGCCTTTTTTTACTGACTTATCTGCTTTCTATTTTGTAGGACGTGATGGCTCATGCCTCGGCGTGGGCGTGGATCGGCTGCGTCGCGTGGTGTCCGGCGACGCTATGAAAGAGGGTCTCTTTGGCGGCGGCGTTTAAAAGACCTGCTAGGGTTTTCCTTGTTAGATTTTGGGTTTTGGGCCTGTGTTTTTTATTTGGGTTTTGGGCCCGTGTGTTTTTTTATTTTAAAATTGGGCCTTACAAATGTCTTTACAAAAAAATATTATTATGTGGACTATCTATCTACAATCTAAAATAATGCAATATGTCTTTTATTTAATTAATTATTACAATAAAAAATATTATGTGAAATATCTATCTTTCAACGTGCAATATCGAATAATGCCATAGGTCTTTTATTTAATTTTTTTTTACAAAAAAATTATGTGTGCTATCTATCTTTCAACATACAATCTACAATAATGCCATAGGTCTCTTAGTTAATTATTTTGATTTATTTAAATTTTAAAATATTTTATATAATTAATTCAATATATTATTTTATTTTTTAAAAGAAAATTTATTTATTCATTTTATAAATGGGATCGTACAAATCAAAAAGAAAATAATACATTTATCATAGACTGTGAAAACCAAGCTCCATCAACACTACAAAAGCTTCGGCCACAACATTAATATAATATTATGACACGTTGACAATTGATTCTGTTACAATTCAAGCACGACTTATTTGAAGTTATTGCAAACACTTAATGTGAAAAGGAAATCAACTCTGGATGGTCCAAAACGACAAGAAAAATTCGATAAAAAACCGAACATCCATTAAACTAAAGAGGACGGTGACAAGATGATCTTAAAATTACTTGTAAAAGCAAGACTACACGTATAAATAAAACTAAAGAAAATATCACAAAGTTAAATAAAAACTTCTAAAAGTAAAAACTTATTGAATAATAAAGTTTTCTTCCAATTAATGCATCACTAAATTTTATTTCAAAAAAAAAAAAATATAGAAATAAAACTAAAAGCTAAATCAATTAAAATGTAGTGGTCCTTAGAAAATAACACCCTACACATGCTATCGTTGTTATTAAACTACGGCCACATTTGAAAACCATAGCCCCACTTGTAGTATTTACAAATTTAAAATTTAATTTTTATATTTTATTTTTAAGAATTTAATTTATTTTTTAAATTTTAAATTCAAGTTTGATTGTTAACATAGTTAATTTTATTATTTTGTTAAATTTGTTACTGTGTTTTTGAAAAAAATTCCATTGATAGTCATGTTACGAAAAATGACATAATAAATTTAAATTTAATAAAATAGTTTTAAAAATATTAACACTAAATCTTAATTTTAAATTTTAAAAAGAAAATAAAAATAAAATGAAATTTTAAATATGTGAAAAGTAGAATGAAGTGATCTTGAAATATTTTAACCATTAAATAAAATGAAAATGTAAGACGCGGCCGAATCCATTGAACTGGAATAATATATTATATGCACTTTCCATCGTGAACTGAAAGTTACTGAAAGGATGTTATGCTATGTATATACTAGCGAGCCCATTGATTTTCTTAATCTGTGTTCCAACCCATGAGCACAACGATTTCAATGCTCCTGGTATATACCTAAAACAACTATATCACACCATGCCACATCTAACCATCTCTCATTCTTTAATGACAGAAATGAGAACATTACAACATTCCGAACAAGGTACACTTGACCCATGTTAAAACCCCAATTCCCTCACAATAACTCTACAAATAAATACATTTACACATTGGGTTAAAAAATGAAAATGGTTGAACTCTATGGCTGACCCTTGCACTTGAGAATAGCCATCCTCCGAGATCTTCAATAGCCTTGCCTGTTTCTAGGAAAATCAATGTAAGTTCGGAGTCTATTCCGGTCTAGTTGATGCCCACATTAAAGGCTATTTTATCAAACTAACCTAAAAAAAATTAATATTTACAAAAATAACTCAAGTTTAAAAATAATCACAAAAATAACCCGAAATGAACAGTAAATTGGGGTTGTAGCCTGTCAATGGCCACCACCCCATTGAATTTTGAAGCAATAATTGCATGATAATTGTGTCAGGCTTTAAAAAATTATTCTTTTGGATGGCCATCACCCAGGATATTTTTTTATACCATATAAAACTAGTATACGAAGTTATTAAAAAAGAAAAAAGGAAAAAAAAATATTTTTTTTGGGTGGTGGCCTGTCAATGGCCATCATCCCCTTTACCAGAGAAAAAAAATTTAATTTTTTTGGGTGGTGACCTGTCAATGGCCATCACCCCCTGTACTAGAAAAAAAATTATATTTTTTTTGATTTGGCTTCATCAACAGCCATCACCTATGCAGAAAAAATTTTTGAATTTTTTTGGGTGCTGGCTTGTTAATATCCATCACCCCCGTCTCGAAAAAAAATAAAAAAAATTTTAGCTTGTCAATGGCTATCACCCTGTACCAAAAAAAAAAAAAGAATTTTTTTGGGTGCTGGTCTGTCAATGGCCATCACCCCCTGTACCAGATGGCCTGTCGAAGGCCATCACCCCCGTACCCGAAAAAAAATTTAAATTTTTTGGGTCTTTGCTTCATCAAAAGCCATCACCCACATGCGGATATAAAAATTAAAATTTTTTGAATCTTTGGCTGTCGATGGCCATCACCCTTATATATAGGTATTTTATCTTACAATTTGTTTGGTTTAATTTTTTTTCTTTGTTCTGAAGAAAGCAATTTTTTTTTCAAAATGAGTTCTGAAATGTTGTTTGTTTATGTTCATTTCGATGGAGAAATGATAAATACAACTGAAGAAGGATGTGTATTTCAAAGTCGAAAAAAATAGGAATGAGATTCAACAAAGGGATTTTGCTATCGAATTTAAAACGAAAAATCAGTTCAAAGATAACAATTCGTTGCAGAAAGCAAATGTTAAGATTGTTTTACAAATTTCCAGTTTCAACTGATCCGTTAAAGTTCTCAGAAATGGAGCTTGAAGATGATGATGATTTAGGGACAATGATGACAATTTATTGCCCAAATGAGATAGAAAATCCTAGCCCGGTTGAGTTGTTCGCGGAGATAGCTGAACCAGATCCCATTCAAGTAGTAATTCCAATAAGCCAATGCTCCGGAATTGATTTTGATCTTAACGTCTCTTGGGAAGATCAGTCGGGTTTTAGACGGTCATCTCCAACTCTCGAAAATTGAACACCGGTGGTTGTTCGTATAACATCCCAAACTCGTGTCCTCGCCTACAGATCCATCCAGAGGTGTTGGCTACCATCGAAGATAGTGATGAAGGGTCCGATAACGATGATCAGTCCCGTCGTGATCCCAATGATGATTTCAGTGACCCTGATTTAGATGACATCCCTGAAGACATAGACGATGAAGGTCCAGTAGAGGTAAAAAATGCGAACCCCTATTCGGCAGAAAATAGGGGCCCTGGTATAGTTATAAGAAATAATCCAGGGTCCTTCATGACCAACGTGGATCCTGATGCAGCTCTTGCACGCGAGTTCCCAGAATATACAAATATTGTGCCGGCTCACCTAGTTGACAATGAAATCGACAAAGATGAGTTGTTCATAGGACAACAATTTGATAACAAAAAGGCATTTACATGCTATAAAACAACTTAGCTTGAAGTTAGGTGTGGATTATAAAGTGCTTGAAGTCGACGCAGTCTCTGTACGTAGGAGAATGTTAGAAATCGTTGAGTGGTTGTAAATGGCATGTTCAGGCTGCGTTAATGCAGCGGACACAGATGTGGATGATAAGGAAACTAGAAGGTCTACACACGTGCACCTCTGCTCGTATGTCGCAAGACCATGGAAAGTTAGATACAAAAACTATATGCAACTGCATCATCCCTTTGGTGAAAGAGTCGCCCACCATTCAAGTGTCGGTCCTTATTGCGGATATGCAAGTTCGATTCAAGTACAAAGTGTCATACCGGAAGGCATGGTGGGCAAAGCAAATGACGATGCGAGAGTTGTATGGTGACTAGGATACGTCATACCACGAGCTTCAACGGTGGATAGTCGAGATGCAGGAGTATGTACCGGGCGATGATCGATTTGCAAACACTACCAGTATAAGGGCGTGTGACGGGAGATACAATCGGGAAATGAGTTTTCCTGATTGTTTTGGACATTGGCCGTGTGTTAGGGCCTTCCTCACCGCATGGCCGATGGTGCAGGTGGACGGGACATGGTTGTATGGCAAATACACGTAAATCCTCCTGATTGCTGTTGCACAAGACGACAATCGAAATGTACTCTCGATTCCTTTCGCCATCGTAGAGCGTGAATGCTTCGAGTCTTGAGAATTCTTCCTCACAAATCTCCGGAGGCACGTGGTCAGAGAAGACAACATTTGTCTTATATCAGATAGATCGAAAGGATTACTTGTTGTGACAAGGCGATCGGGGATTCCGTGGAGGTCTGTTTATTGCATCCGCCACATCGCGACAAACTTTCATAGAGATTATAAGAATAAAGATTGGAAAAAAGAACTCGTGAACATGGGTAAAAAAAACATGTTTGTATTTATTTCAGAAATTACTTTGCAATTTTTGTTGTTGTCTTTAAACTGATTATTTCAATTTAAATATGCAGCCCATGAGTTAGATCCGAGAAGATTCAGGCAGAGGTTCACAAGGCTTGAATCTCAGATGTCATCTTTACCAACAAATCTCCGAACATGGTTGGGCAGCATGGAGAACTGGCAATGGACTCAATGTTACGATGAGGGGTTTCGATATGGGCAGATGACGACTAACCTAGTAGAGGTGGTCAACTCTGTATTGAGGCGCACATGCCATCTCTCTATTTCTATTGTTTTCTCTGCAACATTTTATAGGTTGGCTACATTGATGCCTAAGATGGGGTTGAGACAAGCTAAGCAGATCGATGCAGGGCACGACTACGTAGAGGCAGTCCGAAAGGCCATGACGGTAAATAGTTGAAGGGCCGCCACAATGAACGCAGAATTGTATTCGTAGGACTTAGAGACTTTCCGAGTTCAGGAGTACATCAGCCGTCGTTCAGGTCTTCCTCCTAGATCGTATGCAGTTGATCTCAAAAACAGGTGATACGAGTGCGGGTTATTTCAGACTTTTCGATATCCGTGTGCGCATGTTCATGCAGCGTGTGCGAGAGCAAACTTAAATGTTGAACAATTCATAGACGATATCTACACGTTGCAACGAACATTACGTATATGTGGGAACGAATTTCCTGTAATGCCCGATGTCTCAAACTGGGAAGTTCCAACGCCTGCTTTCGAGATGGTGCCTGACCGTAGTCTCCGCAGATATCCTAAAGGTAGACCATAATCGACGAGAATTAGAAATGACATGGATGTTAGGGAGATGGGTGAACCTAAACTATGCTCTGTGTGTCGAACATCGGGACACAACCGATCAACATGCCCACATTGTGTTTACGTTTCCGGTCAATCGTCTCGTAATGCTGGACTCCAAGATGATGAGTGATATATTATTCACCGCATGTTCTTCCAAAAATATTGTAAATATTTTGTTAAAATATAATATATGAAGTGATTAAAATATAAATTGAAATTGAAAAATATAATTTTAAATGAAATGAAAGGAAATGGGAATCGAAATGAAATTGAAATTGAATAAAAATAAAATGAAATGAAAGTTAAATAAGAATGAAATTAAATGATAATTAAATACAAATGAAACAAATGAAATAAAAAAAAAAAGGGGTTGAAATGACCTATCTGCATTAGGCTTAATATTTTTGATGTAAGGCCCAAAGAAACCCAAAAAATAAAATCAGATATTTTTAAAAAATATAAAATTTTAATTGAGCAAAAAATTAAATAAATGAAAATATATAAATAAAACATTAAATAAAAATTGAATTTAGTTTTATTTTAACTAATTTAATTTATCCAAATAGGTATCGTGCCAAAAAAAGCCACAAAATTTAATTTTTCTTACAAAAATTTAAAATTTAAATTGAAAAATTAAAATATAAAAATTATAAAAATAAGTGGAATAAAATAAAATTACTCTGTTTTAATAAAATTACTCAGTATTTTGAATCCATGATTGCCTGAATATTCTGTCAGACTTTAAAAAATTAAATTACTCTGATATTAAGAAAATTTAAATGAAATATAAACGAGGGTACTGACATTAAAATAGTTACCCATAAAAATGGGGTGTTAGTCCTTACAACCATCCAAAAAATTGACATGACTCATCAAAATGGACAATTTTTTTAAACATCCATCACCATCTATAAATAGGCATGGTCCCCCACCTTGAAACATGTCACCTTCAACTTGTCAATTGCAACTTGTCACATTCAACACCTTCCTCGCTTTTCATCTTCAACAACCACCGAGTTTCGTAGATCACTCCATGGATCGTAATCCGAATGCTCTTTTAAATGACAACAACCACATTGCAAGCAATGTGCATCAGGTAAACGAGAAATAAAATGTATTATTTAATTTTACATATTCTTTTAATTTGTTTTTTAAAATGAGAAATATAACATTATATATTTTCTATAAACGCAGGATTTATACAGAATTGTTCGACCGGTTGCATGGTCCTAGTTATTTTCCAGATCGAAGAGTTATACCATATTTGAATGTCGCAGGTTTTGGGGTTGCCGCTTGCATTCATATATCTGAGTTAGGGGTCGGTTTAATATCGGCATTAGTTGAGAGATGGCGACCGGAGACACATACGTTCCACCTCCCGTGTGGAGAGGTAAGTATAACATTGCAAGACGTAGCAGTACAACTCGGGCTGTCTGTAGAAGGCGAAGCAGTGACCGGGCTTGGAAAAGTGCCCGATCCGTGGGCCACTTGTGAGCGTTTACTTGGAAGAGTGCCCCTGGACAACGATGAAGGTCACTTAACACATATTAAATTTACTTGGTTAAAAGAAAATTTCGAGCATCTTCTGAGCCGTCCAACGCAGATGGACATTATCTACGCTGCAAGAGCGTTCATTATTCAACTGATAGGTGGGATACTTTTGCCGGAGGCCAATCAGAGTAGAGTCTCAATAATGTATCTCCCCTTATTAGAGGATCTTCATACCGCCGGAAGATTTAGTTGAGGCTCTGTAGTGTTAGCATGCTTATACCGCGAGCTTTGTCGAGCGACAAAGCCGTCTACGAGATCAATGGGCGGTTGTTGTCTTCTACTGCAATCTTGGGCATTATACCGAATGCCATTTCTTGCATCGGTGAGCCACTAACCGTATGTCTGGCCACTAGTTAATAGGTAAATCTATAGTTCAATTTTGCCATTTTTTTATTGTATACTATAATAGACTTATTTTTTACATGCGATAAATAATTTGATAATTTTTCTTTTTTTTTAGATGGGCAACTGTACCAGGAATCGGGCGATTGTTCACCGTACTGATGTACCGTATGATGATAGAGACTCATTCTGGGGATGGGGTAAAATACGCTTCCGAATATTCCTTTTTTAAATACAATAATTGCAAAAAAAATAACGTGTTGTCTTTGTTTTGCAGTTCATATGGATGCCATATAATGGGAAAATATCGCGCCGCTCATACCATTTTGGGTTATCGAGCAGCAACAAATATTCGTGTCAAATGTGCCGATAATTCATTTCCATATGGTTGAGTGGCACGATGAAGGTCGGGTTTTGAGGTAGTTCGGTTGCACACAACCTATCCCGAACCCTCTCGTCGACATTAAAGAAGTCCACTGAAACACCCCAAACCCGGCCCACGAGCCTTGACCGGATCTGGTATGTTCCCCGGTGTAAACCGTTTCAAATTCTTTTCTTACTTAGGAAAAACTTGTGTGATTTGGAAGAAAGATCGTTTTGGGTTGGGCTTGAGATGAAAACGAGTTTATTTCATTATATAAAAAAAATTCTTTACTTTAGGTGACAAAACATTTGGGCTTTGTTTTAAAAATAGACTTACTTAATCTTTTAATAAATAAAAGTTTGTGAGCTTAATAAATAAAAGTAAAGTAAATGCTACTACGGCCTTATTACATCAAATAATTTCCCAAAATTTAAATTCAAAAAAAAATACTTAAAGTAAATTAGTCCAAATAAAAGAAAACTTAACTTCACATGGCCTCCACTAAGCATCTGCCGGCCCGGTCCATCACTGGTCGTCACCTGAAAAGTAATCCCACAACGGGGTGAGTCAACAGACTCAATGTGTAACCAACACCAAAATTTAATAGAATTAGGCATACCATACAAATTATGTTCATATAATAATTCAAGATAATGATGCAATCCCGAACCCAAACCTATATGCCATCCGCTACACTCCACCCGTACCATCCTGCACACCGTGGGGACTACTAAGTTAACCTCCATCCGCTACACACCATCGAAGGCGTCATTGCAATGACGTGCTCATCGCCTATATAAAATTTGTGGCATAGCCACCAGATAATTGTGTCATGAGACACCACATTCGAGATAATGTAACCGGGTTACCACATTCGATAATGTGACCAAGTCACCACATTCGGATAATGTGACCAAGTCACCACATTCAGATAGTGAGACCAAGTCATCACATTCACTTCCCTTTCTCAAATAACCCGAATGCCCCATATTATTCATATCATGCATATCATACTTAAATTCACATTCATGTCACTTTTCACATGTTAAGTATAACATATTTCGTAATCCTAGTAGGAGTAGGAAAACGTACTTGAGTACTTTGTACCATAACATGGTACTTTAGCCACATTCTTACACTTTCATATTAACACATATATCAAGTTTAAGCCATAAATCTATTAAGATTAGTGTGGGTACACACTGATTCGCTAACGATTTCACTCGAAATCCCAAATCCGATCTCATCGCTTTAGGTTTTAAATGCCTACATTCTACCAACATGGTAATATTTAGCAAAGGCCTATTAGGCCATAAAACCAAATCCTAGTAGGATTTGTGTACTTACCTTAATGCCGATTGAATAAAAATCAAATCCTCAAACTTGTATTCTTCCCTTTGGAATCGGCAAATCACTAGATCCCTTGAATCGGTTAGTTTTCACTTAAAACACATAATAATAGATCTACTACAAAAATAGGGTCTTGGCCGAATATTCATAGTCACTTACCTTAAGGATCTTAAATCCCGAAATTCACCGAATAACTAGGGAACACGCGGCCTATGGTGTACCTTCGGGAAAAGAACTTCTCCTTCCATGATTCTATTAAGATTAATAATCGAAATTAGTCCCCAATTTCGATAAGTCTAAAATATAAAAGAATGAAAACTAAACTTGGATCTTACCCTTATTTGAAGGAATCAATTGCACCTTCACTTCAACCTTCAGAGATTCGCTATGGCTAAATGATGCTCTCACAACTTTCGCTTTTGGAGGATTAGAAAGAAAAGAGAAGGAAGAATAAAACCGTAGGAATTTGCAAGAGAGAGGAGAATTTGTTAAGAAATTCGCAAAGGAAGAGTGAATGAATGAATGAATGGCCTTTCTTCCTTTTATAGCGAAATTACTAGCTAGAGTCCTTAACTTAGCCACCACTCTTCCTATGTGATAATTATCACTTTATCAAAAGAATTAATCCAACAATTATCTCCTAATTAGCGAAATTCTAAAGGAAATAAAACTCCTCTTTTAAGAGCCCACATGCCGTCCACCTCTCGCTCTTTGTAGCAAAATAAAACTTCTTTTATTTGCTTCCTAAGTGACTCGATCCTGGCCCAAATACACTTGCATGTGGCGCCATTTCAGAGGCCCTAAGTGGCATCTTCAGCCACTTTTCCAAGCCTGTTTGTGTGTCAATTTTCAGATGCTTTTCTCTTAAGGCCACCTTGCCTTAATTTCCTCTTTTAAACTTTAAAACTCGACATTTCTAGGTCATTTCTAAGTTTTCAAAATTTTCGTTTGGCTCTTTAAGCTTGACATTTCCTAGGTTTCCAAAATGTTCACTTTCCTCTTTTAACTTAAGTTTCCAAATGTTTACTTTCCTCTTTTAGCTTAGGTTTCCAAAATGTTTACTTTCCTCCTTTGAAACTTAATATTTCTAAATCATTTCCAAGTTTCCTTACATTTCCTTACATTTCTTACATTTCCTTTCATTTCCTTTCATTTCCTTTCATTTCTTTTCATTTCCTTTCATTTCCTTACATTTCCTTACATTTCTTTACATTTCCTTACATTTCCTTACATTTCCTTACATTTCCTTACATTTCCTTACATTTCCTTTCATTTCCTTTCATTTCCTTACATTTCCTTTCATTTCCTTACATTTCCTTATTTTCCTTACATTTCCTTACATTTCCTTTCATTTCTTTACATTTCCTTTCATTTCCTTACATTTCCTTATATTTCCTTACATTTCCTAGGTTCTAAAATGCACACAACACATTCACAGCACATAAGGCATGCTATTTCATAAAATTTTAGTCATAGTGCATAGGCCCTAATCCGGATGTTACAGTTCTACCTCTTAAAATAATTTCGTCCTCAAATTACTTACTAACGAAAAATCATACATCCTAACTCACTACACTACACTATCGCACAAGACTCTGATATTAAAACTAACACATTTCCTACAAAAATTCACATCCAAGGTTTCATACACTTCACTAGCATTACAAGAACGAACTAACTCTATAACAAACAAGGTAATGAAGGTTATTCCAAATTCCACCTCCCTGTTTAGGGTATTCTGTAATTCCTCGAAAAGACATCCTCAAATTCCCTTACGCTTTAACTCCACTAACTCCCCTTCTTTCGTATCCAAAGTACTAATGAAAGCCAAGAACGCTTTACACCCCTTCCAACCATCTTATCACTTTTAAAGCAAAACTACGTTAGACAAGTAGTTTCGTCTTTCTCTATCATAACTATCACTCCATCCTCCTGGGTCCTTAACTCCATTCGTTTGGTCGCACAATCCAACATGACTCGATACTCCACTTGATTAACCACTAAGCTTTTATGTTTAATAGTTCTAGGAAGTAGTTCTTTCGATTCATACAGCCTCACATTATTCATTTAGTCACACACATGAACTTCATGCTCATTACGGAGAAATGTTGTAATTGTCGTTGTTTGTTGTTTTCCACTACCTGGGGTATTTCCGTAATTTTGTCCTATAGGGTATTTTGGTAATTTCTCAAATTAGGGTATTTGAAAACGTTGCAAAATAGGGATTGTTGATATTTTACAAAATTAAAATACTTGTTGGAAAAATTTCAAAGGTAAAATGGTAATTTATACTCTAGGGGTTTTTCTGTAATTTTACAAGCCAGGGTCATTTCGGTAATTTTTTGCAATTTATCGAAACAAGGTTCCTTGGTGTCTTTTTCAATAAGGGTATTCTGGTAATTTTGCATTCCCGGGGGTATTTTGGAAATTTTGAAATCTGAGGGTATTTTGGTAATTAACCCGGGTAAATTTTTAAATCTTAATAAATCAAGGATATTTTGGAATTTACAAAACTTGAAGGTTATTTTTGAGAATTTATTTTCCAAGTCAGTGTTGTTGCAAAAAAAATTTTTGAAGATCAGATAGATTGGTAAAATCGATTTAATCGGAAACCAATCAATATATAAAAAATTATATTCTAAATTGATCCTCTCTTCAAAAAATTTTTGAAGATTGGGGTTATTCGTAATTTTGTAACTCGGGAGTATTTCGGTAATTTGCAGGGTAGGGGTAATTTCAAATTTTTTCTAAAATCAAGGTATTCGGTATTTTGCAAATTAGGGTTTTGAACATTTTATAAAGTAATGGAATTTTGATAGAGCGTGGGTATTTTGAAAATTTCATAAACCAATGGCATTTTGTAATTTTACCATTAGGGGTATTTTGTAATTTTATAAATCTGAAATATTTCAAGAAAATTTTATAAAAATAATCTTTTTCAAATCAAGAAAATAATTTAGAAATTTTAAAACTAGGGTTTCCATAAAATACTGCTTAGTCCCTTTCGGTTTTAGGTAGGGGTTTAGCAGTGTATAAGTCCTCTTGGTTAGGGTGAAGTTACATTACGCACTGTAGGATTCGAGTAAAGAGGAGGTGAGTCGCTAGGGCGCTTAAATACCAAGCTCTTCATCAATCCACTCCTGACATGCGCACAACAGCTATTACCACACCCTAGCTCACGACTTAATCACTGTGTTTGTCTAATGGTCCTTAAGTCTTATGTACTTGTGTTTTGAGTAGACTAGTCCTAGCATTCAACAGATCCTAGTTCACTAATCTACATTGCATAAAAGCCCATACATTTCACATATTCAAATCACTTGTAAGTCAAGTACTTACCGGTGGATCATGGTTGGCGGAGACTTAGTGGGCTATGCCGTAAAAACTCAAAATTTTTGAGAAAATTCCTTTTGGCTTACTTTGGAAAACGTTTGGGCCTTAAACCCAAGGCTTAGAGTTTAAAATCTGGCTTTGATACCAAATGAAACACCCCAAACCCTACTTACGAACCTTGACCAGAATCGGTATGTTCCCGGTTCGTTTCAAATTATTTTCTTACTTAGGAAAAACTTGTGTGATTTGGAAGAAAGATCATTTTGGGTTGGGCTTGAGATGAAAACAAGTTTATTTCATTATATAAAAAATTCTTTACTTTAGGTGACAAAACGTTTGGGCTTTATTTTAAAATAGACTTACTTAATCTTTTAATAAATAAAAGTTGGTGAGCTTAATAAATAAAAGCAAAGTAAATGCTACTACGGCATTATTACATCAAATAATTTCCCAAAATTTAAATTCAAAAAAAAATACTTAAAGTAAATTAGTCCAAATAAAAGAAAACTGAACTTCACATGGCCTCCACTAAGCATCTGCCGGCCCGGTCCATCACTGGTCGTCACCTGAAAAGTAATCCCACAACGGGGTGAGTCAACAGACTCAATATGTAACCAACACCAAAATTTAATAGAATTAGGCATACCATACAAATTATGTTCATATAATAATTCAAGATAATGATGCAATCCCGAACCCAAACCTATATGCCATCCGCTACACTCCACCCGCACCATCCGCATGCAAGTGGGGACTACTAAGTCAACCTCCATCCGCTACACACCATCGAAGGCAGTCGCTGCAGTCGACGTGCTCATCGCCCATATAAAATTTGTGGCATAGCCACCAGATAATTGTGTCATGAGACACCACATTTAGATAATGTGACCGAAGTTACCACATTCGGATAATGTGACCAAGTCACCACATTCGGATAATGTGACCAAGTCACCTCATTCGGATAGTGAGACCAAGTCATCACATTCACTTCCCTTTCTCAAATAACCCGAATGCCCCATATTATTCATATCATGCATATCATACTTAAATTCACATTCATGTCACTTTTCACATGTTAAGTATAACATATTTCGTAATCCTAGTAGGAGTAGGAAAACGTGCACGAGTACTTTGTACCATAACATGGTATTTTAGCCACATTCTTACACTTTCATATTAACATATATATCAAGTTTAAGCCATAAATCTATTAAGATTAGTGTGGGGTACACACCTGATTCGCTTAACGATTTCACTCGAAATCAAATCCGATCTCTTGCTTTTAGGTTTTTAAATGCCTACATTTGGCCAACATGGTAATATTTAGCAAAGGCCTATTCGACCATAAAACCAAATCCTAGTAGGATTTGTGTACTTACCTTAATGCCGATTGAATAAAAATCAAATCCACGAAACTTGTATTCTTCCCTTTGAATCGGCAAATCACTAGATCCCTTGAATCGGTTAGTTTTCAACTTAAAACACATAATAATAGATCTACTACAAAAATAGGGTCTTGGCCGAATATTCATAGTCACTTACCTTAAGGATCTTAAATCCAGAAATTCACCGAATAACTAGGGAACACGCCGCCTATGGTGTACCTTCGGAAAAGAACTTCTCCTTCCATGATTCGGCTAAGATTAATAATCAAATTAGTCCCTAAATTTCGATAAGTCTAAAATATAAAAGAATGGAAACTAAACTTGGATCTTACCCTTATTTGAAGGAATCGATTGCACCTTCACTTCAACCTTGAGAGATTGCTATGGCTAAATGATGCTCTCACAACTTTGGCTTTTGGAGGGATTAGAAAGAAAAGAGAAGGAAGAATAAAAGCTGTAGGAATTTCGACAGAGAGAGGAGAATTTGCTTAAGAAATTCGCAAAGGAAGAGTGAATGAATGAATGAATGGCCTTCTTCCTTTTATAGCCGAAATTACTAGCTAGAGTCCTTAACTTGGCCACCACTCTTCCTATGTGATAATTATCACTTTATCAAAAGAATTAATCCAACAATTATCTCCTAATTAGCCAAAATTCTAAAGGAAATAAAACTCCTCTTTTAAAGCCCACATGCAGTCCACCTCTCGCTCTTTGTAGCAAAATAAAACTTCTTTTATTTGCTTCCTAAGTGACTCGATCCTGCCCAAATACACTTGCATGTGGCGCCATTTCAGAGGCCCTAAGTGGCATCTTCAGCCACTTTTCCAAGCCTATTTGTGTGTCAATTTTCACATGCTTTTTCTCTTATGGCCACCTTGCCTTAATTTCCTCTTTTAAACTTTAAAACTCGACATTTCGAGGTCATTTCTAAGTTTCCAAAATTTTCGTTTGGCTCTTTAAGCTTGACATTTCCTAGGTTTCCAAAATGTTCACTTTCCTTTTTAACTTAAGTTTCCAAAATGTTTACTTTCCTCTTTTAGCTTAGGTTTCCAAAATGTTTACTTTCCTCCTTTTGAAACTTAACATTTCTAAATCATTTCCAAGTTTCCTTACATTTCCTTACATTTCCTTACATTTCCTTTCATTTCCTTTCATTTCCTTTCATTTCCTTACATTTCATTTCCTTACATTTCCTTACATTTCCTTACATTTCCTTACATTTCCTTTCATTTCCTTACATTTCCTTTCATTTCATTTCCTTTCATTTCCTTACATTTCCTTATATTTCCTTACATTTCCTTACATTTCCTTACATTTCCTTACATTTCCTTATATTTCCTTACATTTCCTAGGTTCTAAAATGCACACAATACATTCACAACACATAAGGTATACTATTTCATAAAATTTTAGTCATAGTGCATAGGCCCTAATCCGGGATGTTACATCCACGGAATGGAAAAAAAAGGGGCAGGTTAGGACGCTTTAAATTGGGCGGAAGAACATAAACCGTATATCTTTCTGTAGAATCAGCGACATTCGAGATGTCCCCCCTTGTATGCCATAGAGGGAGGGTTCTCTCCAACACCTGAGTACGCAGCATGGTATATGGCACACAGGAAATCGTTTATATTTCAAGGTCATGCTGATCCAAAGAGACGCGCAACCTCAATCTTCTCAATGGCAACCAAGGAACACACAACCACGCAGTAACCGAAGTTCGCCGTTCGGGAACATTGAGTCTGATTCTGCCTCGAACCCCGATCTCGATGCCCAGTACGAAGAATCCGGCTCGTCAGCACAGGAAACGGACCAACTCCGTTGCATCAATTTCCTTCATTCGAATATATTTTTGGTGACAACGAGCCTCAACACACGACACGATCCGGATCATCCTCATACCACCCGGAGTTCCATCCCGAAGCATATACACCCACCACTGAGGATATTTTTCCTTCGGCACCTCCAGTTACGCAATACAATTTAAGCCCCGATTATAATGTATATGACTATTCTACATTTCTAAGTACACCGGACGGGACAGCGGACGCCGGACCGAGCAACTATTAAACGCTTGAGCAAGGTGCACGACATCACCGATGGAGGCATCCGGACCGTTACACGCCAGTGCCAGGAACGTCCCCGGGATCGCGACAATTTTAATTTTTTTCTTTTTACTTTATTTTAAATTTCTGCTGTACTTTTTTTAAAATTTTCCTATTTTTTAATATCAATTTTGTTGTTATAAAATAATTTTTTTAATAATCTACTTCGTACTATTTAAAAAATAATCATTCAAATAAGTAATACTACACGACAATTTAAATTTACATACAATTAAAATACTATCATTTTACAATATTAAATTTACAGATATAAAAAAATACAAAACATTCTTAAGAAATAATACAATTACTTTCAATACTACTTTCTTCACAATTAATCGTCTTCTGCTTGAATCAGGTCTGCGTTGCATCTGTACTAGTTTCTTCACAATTAATCGTCTTCTGCTCCAAACCTTTTTTTCTTATATTGTACCATGAGATATCTTTGTATGGAGACTCTACCAACCGGTTCCAACCACAACCTAATTGCGGAATAAATAGTATTGCACCATAGATAATGTCCATCTGCGTTGGACAACTCGGTGAGCCATCTATGGTGCAAATAATTATCCAACCCTTAATGGCATAACCTTTAGGGTGGACATGATAGTATATAATTCAACTCCGCTAAAATATGACAGTATATAATTCAACCCCGAAATTTGGTTGTACACTATAAAAAACTCTATATATAATCCACTCCAAAAAATTCATTTGATGATATACTATTAAACACTCTCATTTTGATGGCTGTCTCAAAATTTTTTTCCTTTCCATTTACACAATTAGCACCAAAATCACCAACTATATATAAGCTTGGGTGCCGGCCATTGACAGGCCAGCACCCAAAAAAAAATTATTTTTTTTTTGGTACAGAGGTGATGGCCATTGACAGGCCAAAATTTTTTATTTTTTTGGGACGAGGGTGATGGAAATTGACAAGCCAGCACCCAAAAAAATTCAAAATTTTTTTTCTGGTACAGGGAGTGATGGCCGTTGACAGGCCAGAAAAAAAAAAAATATAATTTTTTTCTGGTACAGGGGTGATGGCCATTGACAGGCCACCACCCAAAAAAATTAAATTTTTTTTTTCGGTACAGGTGGTGATGGCCATTGATAGGCCACCACCCAAAAAATTTTTTTCCCCTTTTTATTTTTAATAATTTTGTATACCAATTTTATACGGTGTAAAATAAATACCCTGGGGCCATTGACAGGCCACCACCCAAAAAAATAATTTTTTAAAGCCTGACACAATTATCATGCAATCATTGCTTCGAAATTCAATGGGGTGGTGGCCATTGACAGGCCACAACCCCAATTTACTGTTCATTTCGGGTTATTTTTATGATTATTTTTAAACCTGAGTTATTTTTATAAATATTAAATTTTTTTAGGTTAGTTTGGTAAAATAGCCCACATTAGAAGAACAAGTTAACCCAAAATCTTCACTCCAGTCCCAACTATTCTTTACTAGGGGTGTGCAAAAAAATTCTATATCGAAAAATTGAATTTATTCGATTTTTCGGTTTAATTGATTTTTATATTCGATTTAATTAGTTTATTTGGTCGATTTTCAGTTTTGACATTTTAAACCAAATAAGTCATAATCTATAAAGACCAAAAGTTCATAACACATTTACATATCCAAACTTAATACTCTTAAAAGCCTAAACCCATTAATATTTAAAACCCAAATTGATAATTTATTTTTATGATATTTATTATTTATATATATATATATATATATATATATACATAAAAAACCCAAATTGATTTATACTTATTAAGAACAATAGAAGACATGGAAATTGTATATTGAGAAAACAAATATTTTGAGTTGATTGAAATTGTTTGATTTAAATTTTAATTTTTTTATAATGAACTTGAAATAAAAATAAAATTAAAAGTACTATGATATACTAAATTGAATAAAGAAGATAATTATGTGAAAAAATTAAAAGAAATAAAATTATAAGTTCCTTAATTAGGATTTTTGGTTCGATTTATTCATTTTACTCCCTAAGTCAATTCGGTTTATATGAATAATTTAGTTTATTCGGTTTATATAAATAATTTAATTTATTCGATTTTTGGTATAAAAACTCAAACCGATCGAATGCACAACCTTATTTTTGTAACTTTAAAACTACATTAATAAATAGGAGATAAAAAATATCAAATTCTCTTGCAATATCTAAGACATGAACAACAATACTGATTTTATCATGACCTACTTCATCAAAATAATGATACAATAAAAGAACTAATGGCAAGTCAATGTCCCTCACCTCAATTTTAAAACCAACAAGATGAAGCTTCTTCTTCCCTACATTAATAAATAAGAGATATGAAAGATCAAATTCTCCTGCAAAATCTAAGACATGAATAGCAATAAAAGAATTAATGTAACAACCCCAGAAAAGAAAAATATTTATGGTAAAAGTCCATGAATAAGTTATCTATAAATAAATAGTAGTTTAAGAAATTATGGTTGTTTTTAAAGGAAACTGTCAAAACATGAAAACATAGAGAATTACTTATAGCACCATGTGGTTAAGTTAAAAATTCGGTATCGAGTTCAGGGACTAAATTGAATAACTTGAGAAAGTATAGACATTAAAGTGCAATTATCCTATTTTTATTTCGATGGAAAGAGTTTAATGGAAATTTTACAATTACTTAAAAAAATATCAATGGTTTCATGATGGCTTTGAAATAATATTTTATTAATTAATATTATAATACATAAAAGAGTGAAAGATGTTCATCTTTCTCATATTTCTTTCTTTTACGAAATCTAAGGGCGAAGAACAAGAAATTTCTTTTATCATTTTTCTTCAAATTCAAGTATAAGGTGTGGTTTTTTCAAAATTTTCATAAATTTTGAATCTAATTTGAAGCTTTTTTACATATATATATATATATATATATATATATACCAATAGTTTTTTATTTTATCAAGTATATTGAAAGTTGTCATTAAATGACATGGATGAAAGCTTAGAAAACTTAAGTGAAATATGTACATTTTTGGATAAGAAATGATTAGAAGATGAATTCTAGCTTGCTAGAAGTGTGAAGAAATAAAAATGGATGGAAAGTTTACTTGGTACATTTGACCATGATAAAGGGAAAAGTAGAGAACCTTAGCCTCTTTGTGTAATATTGGTGCTAAATGATAGCTTGTGAAACAGTAAGTATTCTGGTAAAGACAGAATTGAAAACGGATAATCGAGTCGAATTGTATGCGAATTTTAGACTAAGAAACTAAAGTTGTCAACTTGATTAACCATCCATATTTAAGTTTGTTTTTATTAGTTTTGATATTAGAATAGATAAATGAAATTATTTTGTATTCAATTGCTCCTATTGTAGCTAAAAACAAATCAAGCATCTTAAAGGAGAAAGGCGAAGAGAATGAGTAAAGCGACTGAAACTTCTGTTTGTGCTGATATCTTATTTTCATTACATAAAATTTTTTAATATTTATTTTACTATGATTAGCTATATAAATTTTATTTTCATGAATTCTGAATAATTTGATTAATATTTAAAAAATTATGTTTTGAATTGAAATGAAACTGAAATGAGAATGATATGAAAATAGAATAAAATTGAAACGGATCAAAGAACTTAGTTTTTACTCCGCTACACTAAGTTTGTAACACCCTAACCCATCACCGGAGTAGTGTTACGAAGTATTACCGATCAATACACAATATAAAACGTACAATCTCATAAATCATTCAACACAATCACTTTGTCCTTTATAAGGGCCTACGAGGCCTTAAACATGCTTTAGAACTGGTTCGGAACTAAACCGATAACATATGAAAATTTTGGAAAACTTAAAAATATTTCAATCATACAATGGTCACAAGCCCCTGTGAACAGGCCGTGTGCCTCACACGGCTCCAGACACCCCCGTGCCTCAGGCCGTGGGAAAATAGGGCATACATACTAACTTGGCTCACACGGCCAACCACATGCCCGTGTGTCTAGCCCGTGTGCCCTTCGAAGTGGCCACACACACCCGTGTGCCAGGCCATGTGCTAGGCCGTGCCAAACCTATAGGGTATATTGACTTATGCAACACGGTCAAGTCACACGCCCGTGTGCTAGGCCGTGTGCCAATTAGGGGGTATACTGACTTGTACCACACGGCCGGTCACACGCCCGTGTGTGAGACAGTGTGGAGCATACTGACTTCAATTCAATTTCAACACCAGAAGACACATGGTGTAACATGACCGTGTGTTGCACACAGTCGAGACACATGCCCGTGTCTTTACCCGTGTGGACAAAAATAGGCTATTTGCAAGGCCAATTTGCCACCCTATCTCATGCTCATTTAAACAACCAAAATAGTACCATTTCATCATACAATTAAACAACCAAAATCTTCAACCAATTGCACAATTCATACTATATCCATTCCAACCAAATTCAATAATCAATTCAATATCATTTACCTAACAAATACTTATCAACTTAACTTCTAAAATCATACTTCCAAGCATTTCTCAAGCATTTATACTCCAAAAATCAATTAACCATTTGAGCAACTATAAAACCATAACCATATTCATACCAAACATGTCAAAATAAGCCATCACTCGTGGCTATATATACAAACCAAAACATATATAATTACAAACCATTTCTAATAGCCAAACACACATCAAAATTTACATCATTTACAAGCCAACTCTCATGGCTATAATCACAACCAAAATACCCCATCTAGCCTATACATGCCATATGCCATATATGTTTAATTCAAAAGTACCAACTTAGATGTTTGATAGTGCGATAATGTTCCCGACGACTCTCGGATCCGAGCTAGCCTTGATTCACTATAAAACATAGGAAAATAACACAAAGTAAGCTTCATAGCTTAGTAAGCTCGTATGTGAATAACTTAGTTTATCGAATAAATGCAAATTAACCAAATACACATGAAAAAACCATATACACATTAACTACAAACCTTTCTCATGTCTCAAAACATGATCAATTGCAATTTCATCGAACTTTCACTATTTAATACTCGAATAGGTTCTGTACATACCTGTACAGGTCTCCTCGTAACCTCTTTCTCAATCACATCATTCGTTTACCCGTTGAACTATTCGGAATAGAAATCGGATATTCAATGATCTCAATCGATAAGTACCTATACCATGGCCTGAAGCCAAATCAAGGTATAACTTGCACTCGAAGTACAAATATCATGGCCCGAAGCCAACGCAATAACCTAATGACATGTCAGTAGCATTCTAACTATTCCTAAGGTTTAACCGGGATTTCACGCTTGTCGAATCATCGTAGAACGTATCCATAGAGTCGTATTCACAATTCAAACATTATCCGTAATCTCGTAATCACAGTTTATGCAATATCAAAGCATTAAACATACATTTATAATGAAATTACCACATACGAACTTACCTCATATTCGTAATTGACGGATCGGGTCGACTACTCGATAACCTTGCTTTTCCCCCGATCTAAATCCGAATTCTTGATAACCTTGCTTTTCCCCCGATCTAAATCCGAATTCTTTCTTTCTTGATCTATATGAATTCAAAATTAACTTATTCAATCACATAATCTTTCAATTTAGTCCATATCACACTTTAAAGCACTTTTACACTTTTGCCCCAAGTATTTCACAACTTTTACAATTTAGTCTTTGTTTCACAAAACACAAAATTCACATAATTTCAATAAAACCCATGCTTGGCCTAATTACATATAGGTCCCTAACAACCAAAAAATTTCATTTATTTCACATTTCAACCACTCAATTTACACTTTTCACAATTTAATCCCTATTATACATTTTCATAAAAAATCACTTAAGAAAACATGTAAAACTATCATCAAGCTTTCATATTTCAACATTAAACATCAAAGATGTAACAGCCCAAATTTGGGTCTAGTCAGAACAATGGTTTCGAGACCACAAATCCGAGGAGGAAAATTTTATTTTTATTATATTTTTATGGTCTACAATTTTACGAAAAGATTTCAAAAAGTTTCATTCAAAAATTTCGACGTTTGAGCACTCAATTTAGTCTAAAGGACTAAATTGTAAAAAATGCAAAAGTTGAGTTCTATATATTAGAGGTGTCAAATTGCTATGAGTTTTAAATTAGAGGCCCTTAAAAGGTAATTAGACCATTGAATAAGTTGATGGACAAAAATGGGCATAAATAGGACAAAATTGAAAGAAAAGCCTTAAGGGTATTTTAGTCATTTAGTGTTTTAAATGAATAAAAAGACAAAATACAAGAAAAAAAATCTGCTCATCTTCTTCAAGTTGCTGCCAAAAATTTCTAGACTCCATGCCTAAGGGTTTCAAGCTTTTCAAGCTTCATAGCAAGTGTTTTTGAGCCTCATTTTTAATGTTCATCATATTTTTGAAATCCAGGTAACTTGGTCTAGCTATTTCTACCATTATTTTGAGCTAGAGTTTAATTTTAAAATTGACCCATGTTGAATAATTGTGAATTTTGATGTATTATGGTAGATTATGCATGTATATGATTAGAGAAACGAGTTTTATTAGATGATTTTCGATGAAATCGTATAAAAGGGGTTAAATTGTAAAAGTTATAAATTAGTCAAAATGTGTGAATTAGTGAGAATTTGATGTTTCCATATAAGAGAAAAATGACCAGCATGTTATAAAACATAAGAATGAGGGCTGAATTTTAATTTTCGAGTATTGGGGTAAAAGTGTAAATATGTAAAAGTTTAGGGGCAAAATTGTAATTTTGAAAAAGTTGAGTTAAGGACTGTTTTGAATATCACATTAATTAAATAAGTGAAATGTGATGTTTTAGACACCAAAAAATGAGATTTAGACCTAGAACAGGAGGAAAATTAAAAATCAAGAAAGTTAGTAAAATGGTCGTTTTGGTATCGAGGTAAGTTCATATGTTTAATAAGTATTTAATGATGCAAGTTTGAATGTTAAATTGAAATTTTAGTTATGAATACTTTAGTATTGATTTTCCAATATAATTATAATGTTCGATATTGACTCGACATTTTAATGAGAATTGGTATAAGTTTACATGTAAGACCAAATTAGAAAGATGGCTTTCTATAATATCAAGAAAGTATTGAATAGAATAATTTGGGGAGGATAAGTTAAATTGATGATATGATGAGATTGAGAATGTAATTATGTAAGTTATGTGTAAATAATAGCGATATATATTTTATATAAATGGTGAATTATATTTGATATGTGAATTAATATTGAATGTGGAAGAAAAATTGTTCATGAATTATTCGAGTGCTAAAGTGTTTAAAATAAGTGTTAAGAGTAAATTCTCGGTTGAACATAGGAATAGAAGTGGATACTAGAGACTAGTGTTACAGTGTTATAGTGAGTCCTGAGTCTTTGGGTGATCTAGCATGTGTTGCAGATACTGACGACTTGTGTGAAAGCGAGCTGTGGACATTTCGGTGTTATTGATCGGTGGTAGCTTGGCTACATATATCGCTACATTACGTTGGTAGCTTCGCTACATATCAGTGGTAGCTGTTAGAGTTGTGTGACCCAAATTCTAAGATATTGCTTACAAGTCAAGTTAAACAAAATATATCTTCTTTCTAGAAGATTTAGTATTTATGAGTATAATATATTTAGCATTTATTAGCATAATATATTTTTACTTTGATTAGAATTGGGTTTTACAAGCCTATAAGTAGACATAATCTATTCCTCTTGTAATGGTTCGAATTCGACATAGTGAATTTTTTCTTTTCCTCTGCCTGTGGTTTTTTCCCCGAAAGGGTTTTCACGTAAAATCTGGTGTTCTTTATTTTATTTCTCTTTTCTTTGCGATATATATTGTCATTACAGAGCTTTATATTTTTTCACAAATTGGTATCACAGCTTTCGAGTTTTTCAAATCGATCACGGTAATGGCGTCTTTGAAGCATGAAATTTCACTGTTGGATCGCAACACCGATTCGCATTGTGGCAGATAAAGATGTAGGCAGTTCTAGCACAGATGGATTTAGAGGAAGCCCTGTTAGGGTAAATAAGATGCCTTCGACATTGACGGAGGAAGAGAAGAAGTGCAAGGATCAAAAGGAGTTAACACAATTATATCTGCATTTGTCTAACGAAATTTTACAGGATGTGATGAAGGAGAAGACCGCCGCTGCATTATGGAAGAGGCTAGAACAAATATGTATGTCAAAAACTCTAACCGACAAGTTGCATATGAAACAACGTCTTTATGCTCATCGTTTGGAGGAAGGTGCGTCTGTGCATGAACACTTAACAGTGTTTAAAGAAATTCTCTCAAACTTGGAGGCCATGGAGGTTCAGTATGATAAGGAAGATCTAAGGTTGATTCTACTTTGTTCGTTGCCCCCGTCTTATTCAACCTTCAGAAACACTATTTTATATAGCCACGAGTCTCTCACAGTTGATGAGGTTTATGATTCTTTGACCTCGTATGATAAGATGAATCATCTTGTGGTTAAACCCGACTCTTAAGGAGAGGGTCTCATTGTTCATAGGAGACAAGATCGGAATGTTGATGATGATCGTGGAAGGACACATGAACGGAATTCTCGCGGTAAATCTAAGGGTAGATCGAAGTCTTTAAACAGAGGTAAAACTTGCAACTTCTGCAAGAAGAAAGGGCACATTAAATTCGAGTGCTATAAGCTACAGAACAAGATTAAAAGGGAGACTGCGAACCAAAAGGGAAAACAACCAAAAAATTCTGGTGAAGCTGATGTTGTAGAAGACTACAACGATGGTGAACTTTTAGTCGCTTCTGTCAATAATTCTAAAGTGAGCGAGGAGTGGATACTTGATTCAGGCTGTACCTTCCATATGAGTCCCAATCAGGATTGGTTTACAAATTATGAAACAGTCTCTAAAGGTGTTGTTTTGATGGGAAATAATGCTTCGTGTAAAATCGCAGGTGTTGGAACAATTAAAGTTAAGATGTTTGATGGAGTTGTCAGAACACTTAGTGACGTACGGGATGTTTCAGAATTGAAGAGAAATTTAATTTCGTTAAGTACTATTGATTCAAAAGGGTACAAATACACAGCTGAAAGTTGGATTTTGAAGATTTCCAAAGGTTCTCTCGTTGTGATGAAAGGACAGAGAAAGACTGCCAAGTTGTATGTTTTGCAGGGTTCTACTGTTATTGGTGATGCATCCTTCGCTTCCTCTTCCTTGTCAGATGATGATATTACTAAACTTTGGCATATGCGCCTAGGGTATATGAGTGAGAATGGCATGGCAGAATTGAGCAACAGAGGACTTCTTGATAGGCAAGGAGTTTGCAAACTGAAGTTCTGTGAGCACTACATTTTTGGGAAGCAAAAGAGAGTTCGATTCACCAGAGGAATCCATAACACGAAGGAAACGTTAGAGTATATTCATTCTGATCTGTGGGGGTCATCAAAAGTGCCTTCAAGAGGTGGAGCTAATTATATGCTAACTTTTTTTGATGATTTTTTTCAGAAAAGTTTGGGCATTCTTCCTAAAGCAGAAAAGCGATGTGTTTTCTGCATTTAAGTCTTGAAAAACTATGATTGAAAAATGATAGAAAATAAATAAAATTCCTCCGCACGCACAATGGCTTAGAGTTTTGTTCGATGATTTCAATAAACTGCGCAAGTCGGAAGGATCGTAAGACACTTGACGATTCATCATACTCCACAAAAAAGCGCATTGCGAACGAATGAATAGAATGATCATGGAGAAGGTTCGATGTATGTTGTCAAATGCCAACTTACCAAAGTCGTTTTGGGTCGAAGCAGCCTCTACTGCATGTTTTTTGATCAACCAATCTCCATCCGTTGCCATTGAGAAAAAGACTCCACAAGAGGTATGCTTTGGTAATCCTGCTAATTATTCTGATTTAAAGATCTTTGGGTGTCCTGCGTATGCTCATGTTGATAATGGAAAATTGGAACTGAGATTCATTAAATGTGTTTTTCTTGGTTATAAAGCTAGTGTAAAAGGGTAAAAGTTATGGTGTCCTGAAAATAGAAAGGTTGTGATTAGCAGAGATGTTGTTTTTGATGAAACTGCTATGCTACCTAACTTATCTCTGAAAGACTCTACCAATAAAGAAAATCAAAAGCAAGTGGAGTATCAGATTAATACAGAGTCGACTCCTCAAGCCAGTACAAAAATTGAGAATAGAGCTACTTCTTCACTACAATACTCTATCGCTAAAAATAGAACTAGAAGAGAAATTAAACCTCCAAAGAAGTATGCTGAGGCTGATCTAGTTGCTTATGCTTTAAATGTGGCTGAAGATATAGATGCAAACCAAGAGCCGTCTAATTATTCTGAGGCGGTTAGCTGTGAAGACTGAGAAAAGTGGATGTTTGCTATGCAAGAGGAGATGGAACCACTCCACAAAAATAGAACATGGGATCTTGTGAAACTTCCTAAAGATAAAAACGATGTTTGCTGTAAATGGGTGTTTAAAAAGAAAGAAGGGACTCCAAGAGTTGAAGAACCCAGATATAAAGCAAGGCTTGTTGCAAAGGGTTACAGTCAAATTCCAGGAGGCTTGTTGCAAAGGGTTATAGTCAAATTCTAGGAGTGGACTTCACAGATGTGTTCTTCCTAATTGTAAAGCATAGTTTGATTCGTGATATTATTGTTTGTGGTGATATTATTGTGAGCAAAATTAGTACTCATGAAAATCCTGCAGATATGATGACTAAGTTACTTCCTATAACCCAGTTTGAGCATTGCTTAGACTTGGTTGGTGTTCATTGTTGATGTTAAACCCTTAAGGGGTTTTATGGAAGAGGTGGAGAACTTGTTCGTTAAGAGTTCGCAATGAAGAACTTGTTTGTTGAGAATTCGTGTCAAGGTGGAGATTGTTAGAGTTCTGTGACCCAAATTCTAAGATATTGCTTGCAAGTCAAGTTAAACAAAATATATCTTCTTTCTATAAGATTTAGTATTTATGAGTATAATATATTTAGCATTTATTAGCATAATATATTTTTACTTTGATTAGAATTGAGTTTTACAAGCCTATAAATAGACATAGTCTACTCCTCTTGTAATGGTTCAAATTCAACATAGTGAATTTTTTCTTTTCCTCTGCCCGTGATTTTTTTCTCGAAAGGGTTTCCACGTAAAATCTGTGTGTTCTTTATTTTATTCCTCTTTTTTTGCGATATATATTGTCATTACCGACTTTATATTTTTCACAGTAGCTTTGGCTACATTATAGTGGTAGCTTCGGCTACATTATAGTGTGGCACTTATGTGCTAATTCTCTACGTATCCGTGTATATTCCGAGTGTTCAACGGGAAAATCGATTAAGTGAAATTATGTGTGACTTTGTAGTGATAAGTGTAGGTATATACATGTGTAACGTATGAGAAATATGCTCGATATGTAATCGAAAATTGGAAAGATTGTTATAAGTAAGTAATGAATAGGGAGCAAAAATTTACAATAAAACTGTTTTGGGCAGCAGCAATGATGTGAATTTGAAAAATCACCAAAAATAGTATAAATTGAATTATAATTTGATGAGATATTTATTTAAAGATTATTGAGTCTATTTTCATATAAAATAAACAGAACAAACAAAGGATTTTTATATTTTGAGATATTTAAGTTCTTGTGAGATTGGTTCAGAATGATTACGTGATCCCTTATTCTGCCTTGAATAAATCATTAAAAATCGTAAAAAAATAATTATGGGATATAAGTTATATTCTTGAAATACTTAATGAGTCTAGTTTCAAATGAAACAAATTATAACATCATTTGAATTCTGTACAAGGAGAAAATTGATTCGTAGTGAAAAGTGGTAAGAATAGTCGAATAGTGAAACAGAGAAAATTTTAATGAATAAACTGTACTAGTTGGCTAAGAAAAAAATTCTGGAAATTTTATGTGAGTCTAGTTTCAGGGAAAATTAGCAGTTTGAAATTCGGAGCTCTGTAGCTCAAGAAATAAATAATTTAGTGACAGTGATTCAAGTAGACAGATTAATGTGAACAGGAGTAATAATGTATAAGCATGTGATTTAATGATTGTATCAATTTGAAAACTTGTTGTGAGAATTTGTCATGTTGAGGCTTTGATAAGGCTACAAATGAGTAAGTTGGGAAAGTAAGAACTTAGTATTATTTATGCAAGTTATGATGACTTAGTAGTAAGCTAAATTCATTGCTAATGCTTATTATTTTACATGTGAACTTACTAAGCTTTATAAGCTTACCCCTTTTCTTTCCCATGTTACAGAGTCCTATTAAACAAGCTCGGGTTGGAGGTCGTCGGAGATCGCTTCACACTATCAAGTTATCTATGGGTATCTTTATTTATAAATGATTTAAGTTATGGCATGTATAGAGGCTTAACTAAGTCATTTTGTATATCTGTTAATTAATTTGACCAAATATATTGTTAAGTCTGGTAATGCCTCGTACTCGGTTTCGAAATAGGATACGGGTAAGGGTGTTACAAAAGAATACATAGATTCAACAATGGCAACTCTTAAAATCTTTAATAGTTTCGAAATTAAAGGTACGGGCTAGCTAGATTAAGCTGCAACGATTACAAAACATAGAAATCATCAAAAACCGAGCTAAAATCTACCTTAACCAAGCTTACAAGTGCCGAACCTTAAAACACAACAAAAAAACTTTCTTCTTCCTCAATATTTGGCCAAAAAGATGATAATGAAGTCTAAAATTGATTTTGTTTTATTAATTATAATATTTATTAACTATTTTACCAAAATAACCTTTGTTATAAACATATAAAATCATATAATGGATGGCCATAGTTGTCCACTTACACTAATCATGGACTAATAACATTATAAGGATCTTTGATTTAATAAATCATAGCAATTAAACACCTTTAACAAGTAGAATGCAACTTTTGCATTTTACGCCATTTAATCCTTTTTATCAAATTAACCATTCAAATAGTAAAATTACTTCACGAAATTTTCACACATACATGCTATCATGCTGTAAACACAAAAATAATATTAAAATAATTTTTCGACATCAATTTGCTGGTTCCGAAACTACTGTTCCGATTTAGCTAAAACTGAGCGGTTACAAAGTTAGACTAAATCATATTTAGTTGGCATGTCATAGAGTCTTTATATCAGAGTATTTAGATCTCCCCAATTCCCAGAGGTTCGAGGGAGGAAAAATCAAATTGGTCAATTTTTATTATTGTTAGCCCCAATTCCTAGAGGGTCGTGGGCAGTCCCAATTCCCAGAAAGTCATGGACTACTCTGATAGCCATAATTGCCGAACAACTCGGGTGGCAGATTTGTGTATCTAGTTATGAGTCTAAACTTTAGTACGAGGTCTAAATTAAAAGAAAAACAAAAAACAAAAGTTGAATTTGTTTGAATTTTCATATGTGTGAATTAAATTAATAACGTGATTTTGAATTTGATTAAAAAACTTATTTTTTTACTCGGTTTGTCAATATTGTAATATTAAAGTTTATTAATATTAGAATTTTCTTTTATTGTGATATTATTAATGATATTTATAATGATGTTTTAATTTATTTCTATCAATTAATTTATGTTCAATACTTATGTAATGATTTATATGATATTAGCGCTATTGATCATAAAAAATTCTTAGCATACGATTTGTCTATTTTTCCATACATAGGTGGTTAAGTTCAGTAGGTCATTCCAGTAGCATCCGAAGATTAACTTAAACAATGTTGGTGAAAAATGTACTTTATAGTTGATATAAATGTCATGTACCTAGACTTGTATATATATAATATTGTGTTGTAAACTGAATTAAATATTTTCGTTATGTTTTCTTTGCTAATAGTTTATAAGTAATGTTTTGATGAAATAGTAAAGTGTAGAAATCAAGTTTATTGGTATGTTTTGAGAAATCGAAGCGTTGGGAATTGACTTGGGAGATGATTTGAATGTGGGTATATTACGAAATCTATATTTTTGTAGAGGATTTTTACATAAAATAGGTAGAAATGCTTCGAAAGTTTTATAAAATAATTTTACCACTACGTTTCCTATTCAAAAGAAAAAATAAGATAAAAAAGTAAGTTATTTCGATAACAAAATATATCATTTTATATTTAAATTTAACAACTGAGTCGAGTATAATATGTCACATCTAATAGCAAGCGAATGTCCCCCACCACAATTTTAAAGCCAATAAGATGAAGCTTCTTCTTCCCTACATGCCCAAGTTTAACCCACGCTTGAAATATAAACCGAGACTAGTTCATCACCAGCAACATCAGGCATGGCAAGAGAAAATGGAAGCTTTGAGGCGCATTATTCAATCATTGAGACTTGATATTAAAAATATAGATTAGATCTTTTGCTCGAATAATCTCGTAACACATTGGGTTATAAGAGCCAACCTTCCTACCAGTTTTAAATACCAGGAAATTAAAAATATAGATTAGATCTTTTGCTCGAATAATCTCGTAACACATTGGGTTATAAGAGCCAACCTTCCTACCAGTTTTAAATACCAGGAAATTTATGCGTGAAATAAAGACCCAACTACTCACCTATGATGATTACATTAACATGAAACCTCTGACGCTTGGTAATATAAAGCTTTCCCGACCATGAGAGGGAGTTCGAATTGGTATTTGGCTCTCTAAGATATATATATAATAATAATTATAATCATATAACTGGGCTGTGGTGTCTGGGTGGTGTAGTTGGTTCTTACACGCTAGAGGTCCCCGGTTCGAACCTGGGCGCAGACATTTTCCTTTTCAGTCGAACCGGACTTAATTCTTTGACGCTGAACCTTTTTTCAATTTTCTCCCAGGTGTCTCCAAAGCACTCTTGTCAAACAAAACACGCTTAGCCATCGGCCCTCCTCTTCCTTCCTTAATTCAGTTCTCGATTGTGTTTCCCTCAGCTTCACTTCCTCTTAAAGAATTTCCTCTCTTTTTTTCGCCTCTAATATTTTTAATTTCTAGGGTTACGTTGAGTAATGGATTGGGGAAACGTTACCGCCGAGGATCTGATCGACGCTCTTCGTGAAGTTGACTGGTCATCACCTCCGCGACCTCTCTCCGAATTCTTCTCCCGCTTCACCATCCCTCGATCATACGTCAAATGGAACAGCCGCATTAAATGCAATCTCTACTAGTAAATTATCTTGTTCTTCTTCGGATTAGTTTGAATCTTGACTGGTACTGTTTGGTTTCCGGCAAAAAGAAAAAGAAACGAAAAGATGTTCGAAATAGAGGGAAATCTTGAATATTGGCTGTGCATGTGCTTTTTGCAAATTGTAGCATTTCTTTTAGTTTCTCACTTGAATTTTATGTTTTTTTTTTCCCTGGCAGCTATCGCACTAATTATTTCATTCTGATTGCTCTCATTCTCGGTAAGTAGAAGAAACCAGCAGTGAGCTCAATTTTATTTGCACTATATTTAAAAAAAAATTGTGATTTTGTAGGTTTGGGATTCTTGAGGAGACCGCTTGCTATTTTAGCTGCTATTTTGACAGCACTTAGCATTGCTTTTCTGAATGATAGGTAAGCTGTGTTAGATCTCCTCTTTGCTAGTGTTCTGATGTTAAGTCCCTGAGGTTGTTGTTTGAGTGTTATCTTTGAAATGGAAGGATGAACCCTAGTATTGAATGTTGTTGCTGTATGGTTAGATTTAGTTTTCTTATCCGTGGTTGCTAACAATTGTTGTTTTTAGTGCAGCTTTGCTAGTACTTTTAGTGAGAAGGTGACAAGAACTGTGAGGCAGTTCTCTCCACATTTAGCAGCTAAGATGAGGCCTCCCTTTACGTAAGTTTATATATATTTGTGTCTTTAGAATGTATGTTCTTGATTTGGTTATTAAATATTTCTTTACTGCCAGACCTGTTATTCGTGGGCGTCCTTCAGCAAAAAAGCGATTTACATATGTGGTCGACCTCGTTGGGTGTTTGTCTTCATATTTTCTTCTGGTAACAATTTGCTTCAGAAATGTTTTCTTTCTATGTAAAGCAGAACCGATCCATTTTAAGAAACTAATTTTACACATCTATTTACAGTGAGCTTCATCCTTTGGTATGTATCATGTGGTCTCTTGACTGTATTATGGGCACTGGCTATTGCACTTCTTGGTAAGTTGCCTCCTTTTGTCTTTTTTCTCATCCTCTCTCCCTTGAAGCATGTTATCCTATTTATATAAACTCTCTCTCTCTTTCACAGCTACTGTCCTCCATGCAAGTTTTAGAACACCTAACCTGAAGGCTCGTCTTAACACTTTCCGAGAGGAATTTCGTGCAGTTTGGCGTAATTACAGTGAGCTGTAGCTTGCATAGTCTATAGTGTGTGAGTATATCTACATCAAATGTTATTTTGGATTTTGGTTTCTTTATCTTATTTCTATTAGTGTTTTTTACTTGATTAAAAGTTTAGTACCATTGTTCTTGTTTTACTTCTCTAGTTTTTAGCTTAGTCTGCTGATTAAGTTCACCTTCTTAATTTATTTGATTATCAAATATTTTATATGTTCGCATGTTACTCTTATGTATTCCAAGATTGTAGACCTTCTAGTTACAATCATGATATGCACAGTAGTGCATTGGTCTCTATTCTAAATTCTTTCATCTGTTTAACTTGTCCATGATGTTACGAAACCTTCTCTGTATAGGTTACTGGTTGCTAAATGTCTATGACTATAAGTATCTTTTAGTGCTTTAATTCTATCCAAGTAGGGCAACGTTGCAATTGAAATGATGCTTTTTTACTCTAGAGTTAAAGACTAGTTTGTTAAAACAATTTCTTCTGCTGTCGAATGGAATAATATAGGGAGATTCAAACTACTTCCCTTTAGCTGTTGCTGAAGGCTTTGAGTCACTTCCTTGGAGAGAGATTCTCTTGAAAAATCTCATTGCTATTAGCTAAAAGGCTTAACAGCATTAAATTGAGTAGAGATCTGCAACTGAGTAAATGCTTTGGGTCACTGCCATTGGGTTCTACATGATAATACTTAGCATAGTGATCAAAAGGAAATTTACTGTATTTGTTATACAACCAGAAAGGGTTTAATTCTCTAAAATCACTACATTGGCTTTGGATGTGGTAAAAAAATTTCTTATGGATTAGATTTTAATTTATTGCTCTAGTTTTTGCCGGCTCTTGTCAAAATACTTGAGTTTTGATGTAAAGGGGTCAAAGAGCAACTCTCCTTGAAATATTGATGTAGTAAATAAATCCTTTGTCTTCATAGTATAAATAAATCCTTCTAACATTTGATTTGTAGTCTGCTTCTTGCATATGGGTTGTGTGGCTTAAACATAGGGAAGAGTACATGGTGTTCCATTTTTGCTATTCTGATTGTTACTGCTGTCATTGATTTCAGGCAGGGATGGTTCTGATGATCTGAAACACACCCTATTATTGTAAGGTTGCATCTAGCTGCTGTTGATCAGTTGATGTTTCTACAAAATAATCTGAGGGGCTGCATTGAAGTGAAGGCTAATCTTTACCGGTAACGGACAAGGTCTAAACTCTCAGAACCTCTTTGTTTCTCTAAAGTAGATCATTTCTGTTTTTAGTCCATATTGGAGACGATGGAGGACATCTTTATTGACACCCCTCTCATAAGGAAGGAAAAGCAACCCCCCAAAAAAAAAAAAAAAAAAGAGAGAAAAGAAGTGTAGAATTTGTACAAGGAGTTAGGTGAAATACGTTCTCATGGTTCGTGGGCTAAAGCTGGCTGTTAGTGTTTCTTTTAGCTGTACTTGATCGTGCCTTTAGAAAGAATGTTTGTTGTGAATGATGTTAAACATGCTCGTTAATTTCCAGCTAATTGAAGTAGTTTCTTGGTTAGAGTGAAGGGAGATTTTGCTTTGCAACATTAACCTTTTTTATTCTTTTGGGTACAAAAATGCAATCAATAGATATCACGGGCAGCTAAACGATAGGTCAACCGTAGACGCTATTGAAGCTCAATCCTGGTTTCCTTTTGTATATCACTCATATATTGGGCCGATAAAACTAAATCCATTCTCTGTAAAAGACTTTGGATGTCAGTGAATGCTGGGTAGAGTTTCCAATTGACTTTTGATCTACTTTCTATAACGTTTCTCCATTGTTTCTACAAACCAAAATGGTATTGTTGTTGAAATCGTTTGCGGCTCTAAAATAGCCATTCTCCCTTTCATTCACCATTTTAAGTACCAGATTCCACCTATCAATTGCATCTTCTTCTTTTGGGATCTTCGTAGCACAAAAAGTGTGTTCTCTTAACCAGGGAGGGGTCATCTGATCCAAGGGTGTCGAATATTTAGAACCATAATTGCCTGATCCGGTGAAGAGTGGAGAGAGGGTCGGGGATGCTTTTATTAAAAAACACTTTATTATGAGCTTTTCAGATGCCTCATAAAATAGAGGTGAAGTGCTATGACATTATATTCTTCAGGTCATCTGAGTTGTAGTTATCGAAAAATCTGATCAGGTCGTCTGAGTTAGGAAAGTCACATTGCACAAACAGGTGTTCAGAGACTCCTCTCCTTGCATAAAGGTCAAAGCGTCTCCACATTAATGGACCTCCTCCCGAGTTATCTCTCATAGGATACCATTTTCTCTAAGTTTTCCATAAGAATATTACAAGTTTGAGAGGCAATTTCAGGCTCCAAAGGTTTTTTGGTTTCTTGTCCCCAATATTTAACCAATTGCTCTTGTTGAATCTTTGGCTCCAGAGAGTGTTGTAAGCTGATTTGATAGAGAACTCCCCATAATAGTCAAATTTCCGCACCACTTTATCATCCTTACTGAAGGAAGAAAATGAGCATGCCAACTGAGTTCTCTCAGAGATTCTCATATAAGCCTATCATTCCAAGACCTACCATCAAATTTCATCAGGAATTTGATTAGATTTCACAGTGCATTAAAGGTTGACAAGGTCACAATTCCGGCCTCACCAAATCTAAATATTCTCTCGAGTCACAGACATCTTGGCCAAAAAGAATTCCTTTTCATAGCCATGATTAATATGATTTCTTTACAATTGAATGAAAATCAATGTGTTTACAATATTTCGTTTTCAACAAGTTTGTCGGTTCAGAGTCTGTATTTGTTAATATTCTGTGTACTTTTTTGAATGAAAAATAAATATGCAAAGGCCCTGATTGAATGAAATAAACCTTCATTGAATGAAAGCGTTTTGGAAGATTTTGTTCATGATCTCTTTTTAGTGACTGATAAGTACTTTTGATATGATTTTATACGTCACATTGATTAGAAACTCTAATCGGAAAATCTCTCTTAGAAATAAGGGCGATGGTTGTATTTTTCATTTCTTATGAGAGATGACCTGAATTCAATAAGCTTAATGCAACTTCTGTGGTAAGAAGTGTCTGGATATCCCAGAACTTCTAAAAGAAAAGTCCAAAATTGCCATCAATTCTGGGGCTTTTAAGACCACCTGTTTGGAACTCCGTCTCTTTGACTTCCTTATGGGAATATTTGCCACGTGTCTGTACTTTTAGTCATTTTTTAATTGTACCGCTAAAAGTTACAGATAGACAGACAAACACCCTTTTTTTTGGGCAAATATCTCAAAAATACCAAAAAAAATAAAAATTACTGGAAAGGACAGGTTTCAAAAATATTAACCGGAAAGGGTAATTTTCCCAAAAAACGCGTCCACGTCAACGCGTTTTTGGAGAAAGCGGCTAAAAGGCGTCGCGAGGGAAGCTTTATTACCTCAAAAAAAACGCGCCCACGAGGCGCTTTTTTGGAGGTAAAAGCGCTCCCGTGGACGCGCTTTAAGCCGCAGTAATCAAAAAATTTTTTTGACCGTTGGCCCCGGTCAAAAACCAACGGTAAAAAAAAATTATAAATACCCCCAACCCTTCATTTTTTCACACTTCAATCCTTTCTCATTTTCTCTCAATTTTCTCTCAATTTGCTCTCAATTTTCTCTCAATTTTCTCTCAAAGTCCTTGAAATTTACGCTTAAATTTAAAATAATCTTTTACTATTTACTGAAAAAGCCCTTTATAATTTTTTAATATATCTATTTTTGGGAAAATTAAAAATTCTTTATCGAGTACAATGGTCGGAGAATTACATCGCCTAGACAACACTCACATTGGCGTCGAGCAAATGAAAATGGTAAGTTTGAATGTTAATTTTTCAATATTATTAAATTTTTTAATTATGCAATTTTAATTAATTTTGAATTTTATAATTTTTAAAGCGATCGTAGATCGGGTGTTGCAATGTTATATTCGCAACATGCCCGGTCCCCATCGCCATTGATCGAGAATTACTGCGGAAGCGGGTTTTTGCACGCCCACGATAGTAGGGGTTCAAGTTGGACCCGGTTTTGATAAGCGTTGATAGAGGTGGAGACCGAGACGCACACTTTCCATCGCCATGCGAGAGTGTAGCATCACCTTAGAAGATGTGCGATTCTGATTGGGATTATCGGTGGGCCGGTCGGTAGTCACCGGTCCGTAATATCTCTCGATTGGATGGCCATATGCTACGAGCTCCGGGTGCCATTCCGGATAAATTGCAAGGAGGTCGGATCGATATGGTTTGGTTACGAGACGCATTCCGCAGCAGAATGAAGGTTCGACCGAAGAAGAAAGAATACGGTATGCGGCATACATACTTGAGATAATTGAGGCTATCGATGTCGGACGTCTCTAGAAACCTCGTCCACGAGATGGCTCCTCAAACTTGTTGATTTCGAAGCGGTGGTGAATTGAGTTGGGGTCCGCTGTGCTATCGAGGTTGTATCGGAGATGTGCGGCGACGCAGTCTTGAGTAAAGCAAAAATCGGAGGTTGCCTATCACTCTGCGGTCATGGGCATGGTTTCGATTTCCATTTTACGTCCTCGACTCGACCGACCATATTCATTCCCATTAATAACGAGGTAAATTTAATATTATATTTTACAATTATGTCGTAGATTTATAGTATAATTGCATGCTAAAAGTTTATTTAATTAGGTGGAACCATCAGAAGTCATGTTGGAATACCTAACTCGCTTGAGGATATCTGACTCCTATTGGAACAACGGTCGAAATCACAAGTAAGTGTAATTTTTATTATAATTATAATATGTAGTAGTATTATGTATATAACTAATATTTTGGTAATGTTAATATAGTTTCAATAAACACCGTATGAGGATCCCAAAATTCGGCGATAATTCGGAGAGTTCCTCCAAAATCCGAACAGTTAGCACGTTAAGGTCCCGCTAATCACCTACTCGACCGTGGAGATGCACCAGTCAGATCAGGTTCTGCGGCAATTTGGATGCCGGCAACCGATTCCCGTGCCTCTTGAAGTGCTCGATGATGAGCACAAAGTGGACTTACGGCAGCAGCACACGGATTGCCCAAGATTTTGGTCAGAATATATCGAGACGTGGGAGAACCGGTATGACTTTTTACCTAACCAGGAACCGATCATAGTTCTCGAGTTAGCGTGCGTTTGAGTACATGCCATGGTTTAGAATACATGGCAAGTCAGATCTGTTATTGGATGAAGAGAGCGACGGCAAATTCGTGAGCGAAGGAACGTCGGGCCCTTTACATTCAAGGAGAAGGGTGATGAGGCGGGCCCAAACAACGGCGCCTACGACAACCGGGCCCATCAAGGCCTATCTGATCACCGGCCCATCAGCGCCTACACAATCAACCGGCCAATATTAGTTCGGTGACAACACCGACATCACAGCGTCACGGTTTATGCCGGTGCGTACCCGCCCTTATATGTATCCTCCTAACCCATATATGTTTCCTTTTCTAGTCCCCCCTGTGTTGGAATGCATGGCGGGTTCGAGTCCGTTCCGACAACTCCTTTTAGCCACCGATCGTGAGGCCGACATCGGGTGTGGGATTAGAGGAGGCGCCTGTTGGGAGCGATTCTTTCTACAGACTCCTTCACCAGACGGATGCGTCACCCCCACCGTGGTTTATGCAAACAACTCCGGTCATTATTTTATCAAGGTGGGTCATCATCGCAACACCTGAACTGCACTCCACCTGGGAGGAACCCGATTCCCCCTCGAGGTTCCACGACCCTCTCGGAAGCTAGAAGAAGGAGGAATCCGGTAGCAGAATCGCCGATCGCCTCGTGGTAGCCTTTGGTTCCCACCCCAACATCAACATTGATTAGGATGGGCTTTTTATTTTTTAAATTGTAATAAATTTTTAATTTTTGAATAAAAAAGTTATTTTTATTTGTTTTGTAATTTAATTTTAATATCTTCACTAAAATAGAAGTTGTGTATTTTTTTTGTATGTAATTTAATTTGATTTTTTTGTATTTCCATACTACCACCGCACACGGGCACTTATATGTTTTGTCTCCCACTTACAGAGTGTCGACTTGGGGTCGTGTATTCCCATCGAACGATACTAGATGTTGAGGTCGCAGTTAGATCACTTGGAGATGAAAATTCTACATATACCTCGATATAGGTGAACCACGGCAAGATGAGTCTCCACCATTGCCTCAAGGCTCGAGGACCTTTGATGTCGAATGAGTCATATCTCACCGGATCAACGAGCGCAAAATCTATACTTAATAGACTGAACTTTCATTAGCGTTGTTCCGAATATTTTACGCCTAATTCTTTTGCGAAGTTCTACCAAATCGACGTTCCGATTAAAACTCAATCGCGCTGTGTTCTCCGATAAGAAAACAACACCATTTTCGGTGTCACGCACTTCACCATCGTAGTAAATAACCGCATTAATACGTTCACTCATTTTCAATTTTTTTTTCCTTTTGCTTGAATTTGCTTTTTGCCAACTGAGAATGAAATTTGGCTGATTTATAGCCTAATTTTGCCGGATAGCATCAGAGCAAAAAGGCCCACGTGGAGCGCTTTTCAAGACTCTGTAATAGTGCACCTATTTGGGCGTTTTTTTATTTAATACAATTTGAGTTTTTTTGTAATTTAATTTTTAATTTATTTAATTTTAATAACTTTGACAAAATATGTTTGGTTTATTTTTTTTAATTAAGTTGTATTATTTTAATACAATTTGAGTTTGTTTTTTAATTTAATTTTTTAATTTTTAATTTTTTTGTAATTTAATTTTTTTTAATTTTTTTGTAATTTAATTGAGTTATTGTACAAAAGTTCACCGTTTTCCTCCAAAAACAAACATTACATAGCGACAAGAGACAAACAAGCTAAGAACACGGTCAACTAGTCCGATTTGGACACGGCGAGATGTATGGCGGGTTCCTACACCACCCTTGCATGAGCTTTGGTTGGTCGGTTCTCGGATATCCATATTGTTGCGTATTCTAGTCGAGGAAGGTCGACCTTTTGGTTTCGTCTCAATTCTCTATCCGACAGACTTATCTGATTAAAGCGATCTGGTGGCCACTTACGTTCATCGGGAATTTGGTGAGAATACGTGTCTCCACACGTTGTACATGTTTTCTAATTTGTAGACTTCGTCGACATAGCTCGTGGGGTCAAGCGAAGATTATGACAAGCCGCAAGTACATGAGCACATGGGTAACGAAGTGCATCAAATATCCACGATCGCATGTCCTATTTGTCAAGTGTACGATAATGCCCGTAACAATACCTTGCTCGGTGCATCAAACTCCGTGACCCGAAACCATAGTTGTCGCGATCGTGACAAAGCTGTGTGCATAGTGTTCGCCGTGCCTTCCGGTTAATTTCTTGCAAGACCTCTGCTCCATACATGGCCTCCTTGCATCGCCTCGATAACTCATTGCTCTCTTGGAAATAGTGCTGCTAAGCGAAAAATATGTCTCCATAAAACCTTTATGTCGCGGATGTGGGTTCCTTTTAGCCGCAAATTTATGCATTCGGCGGGTTTGTGGTCATATGACCATATCGTAGGCAGCCGTCATATCTTGTGTCCTTTGTTCAAAGGAATATTGCGCAGTAGTCTGCGCCTTGGCGTTATCTTCGCATAAGCGGCCAACATCTCGTGAAAGCGGTCTTTATTGATCTCGTACCACCAATATCGTTGATATCGAATATTACATACCACTATTCAAATTATGAATAAATTGAAAATTTCAAAGAAATTATATTAATAGAAATTTCATACCCATATCGGTCACTTGCCGTTTACGTCTTTTAGATCGGTGTTGCCCATAGTAGTTGGATGCCACATGCCTCGGGCAATATCGATGGTGTGTGCGATGCCACATGCTTCCACTGTCGTTCTATTGCCGCAAGTATTCCGGGCCCGATCGATATAACGATATGTCGGGTTGAGGCGGACATGCCTCCTTAACCTAGATAGGAAGAAGTCTCGGTCATCGGTGACTCCCGGTGTTATTGCGAGCAGCATCGGAAGGATTCTCCCACGTCGTCTTGTGCCACGGCTAGCAATAGCCGTCGTATATCTACCATACATGAAGGTACCATCAATTTGTACCAATGGCTTGCGGTATGTAAAAGCATCTCGGCATTGCTTAAATGTCGAAACAGCGCTTGAAACCGCGCATCCATGGAGCAGACGATCATTGTGTCTGTGGGTTCCGTTTCAATGTACATTGTCTTTGCTGGGACATATCTCTCAAACACCTTACACCACGCGCCACACTTCATTATATGAGCGTCCCACCGATCGTGCAACTTTTCCACGCATATGCAGCAGCTATCCAAGCCTTTCAGAAGAGGCGTGTACCCCATTTATTACGAATATTGCCAATTAAGGCCAGCACTATAGTTTTGGGATCTTCACCGTCGAGATTATTAAATCACCAACATGTGAATCCATCTCGGATGATCTTGTGTTACACATCAGCAATTACGTTAAATAATGCAACATTACATAATATTAGTGTTATTCAAATCATTGAACACATAGTGGTACTTGTCTAAGTAAGACATGTATGCGGACCTTTGTACTTCTTCACCTCCCACATCCCCGTCCTTTTCCTCAACGACGCCATGATTTTCCATGCACATGTGCCGTCTTGCACCCTGACACGCCGCCTTACCTATCGAGCTTTGATTTAACCATGGTGTAGTTAACCCGTTCTCGATCTTGTATTGTTTCAATGCACCAAGAAAAGTGTTCTTGTTGGAAAAGCGGTTACCAACTTCTAATTGGTCGAATCCAACGAAGAATTTGTCTGTCACGCGTCCGATGTGGTAGTTCGTGAAACTCAATGCATCATCTTGAGATAGATCGACATTATGCATGTCTATTTGAAGCGAGTATGCCACGAATAGCGGATCTTCTTCTTCTTCGTCCGAACCGCCTCAACATCTTCGGTACAATTGGGCGGACTCCGGTTGTAAAATAGTCCAACTTCGCACCGTCAGGGCCCGGCTCCGAGGTGGATCCACATCGATTCATCGTCCGATCCTCCATAACTCGCAACAAAGCGAGGGCCCTATTTGGTGGATGCCGTCGGTAATACATCATCCCTCCTTAAACATCTTTCGTAAAGATTCCAATCGTATGTGGATTGCCATCCACTAGAAGTTGATAGCGTCCCCAATGCGTATTTACGTCATCCGACGTCGATTGGCGAATATGCATGTCCCATCCACCAACCGAAAGTGTCGTGCGGGGTTATGTTTTCCATACTACCACCGCACGGGCACTTCGTGTTTTGCCTTCCACTTATGAGTGTCGACACTGGGTCGTGTATTCCCTCGAACGATACTAGATGTTGAGGTCGCGGCGGATCACTTGGAGATGAAAATTCTACATATAACTTCGAGATAGGCGATCCAGCGACAAAATGATTCTCCACCATTGCCTCAAGGCTCGAGGACCTTTGATGTCGAATCGTCATATCTCACCGGATCGATCAAGCGCAAAATCTATACTTAATAGATGAACTTTCATTGGCGTTGTTCGAATATTTTACGCCTAATTCTTTGCAGTTCCACCAAATCGACGTTTCGATTAAAACTCAATCGCATTGTGTTCTCGATAAGAAAACAACACCATTTTCGTGTCACGCGACTTCACCATCGTAGTAAATAACTATTAATCGTTCACTCATTTTCGGTTTTTTTTCTTTTTGCTTGAATGCTTTACATAAGCGAGAATGCAATTTGGTGATTATAGCCTAATTTTGCGCGAACGCTTGTAGCAAAAGTCGTCGCGTGGGGCGCTTTTCACCGCTTCCGGGTAATAGTGCACCCTATTTGGGCGTTTTTGTACGGTTTGTTGAAGCGTCTCCTCAAAATAATTTTGCGGAGACCATCTGGCAAAGCGTCCGCGTGAAGGCGTTTTCGACCCGGTTTGTTCAAACGTCTCCTCAAAATTATTTTGTCGGAGACTCTTGTCCAAAAATTAATTCATTTTCACATTGCAAGTGGGAGGGAAAGATTCGCCTAAAGCGCGTCCGCGGAGGAGGCTTTAGGCCCACGTCGGCTAAAGCGCGTCCTGGCCAGCGCTTTGGTAGCGTGGCCTAAAGCGCTCTCGTGAGCGCTTTGATTTCCAAAAGCGCTGGCGGCGTGGGCGCTTTTTGGGAAATTGCCCTTTCGATCAATATTTTTGAAACACGTCCTTCCGGTAATTTTGTTTTTTTGGTATTTTTGGGATATTTGCCTTTTTTAAGTTAATTTTATAAATAATCATTCAATTCAATTATATTCATATTATTGTTTTAGTTATCTAAATTTGTATTTGTTCTGCTTTGGTTACGATTAGATTGATAACGGAAAGTTTTTTTAATTGGTATAGTAACATATTTAGTCTTTAATATTTATATATTCTATCAATTTATTCTAATTCTAAATAATTTAATAAATTTAACTCTTCACATTTACAAAATTTATTAATTTGATTAATAATCTTGTGGAACAAAATTTTATTCTGCTTTGGTCACGATTACACATCGATTTGCATTGTAGTTTAAGTAAATTGTCTATTAATGAGTAGTGTAATGTTGATTTTGATGTGGATTATCTTAAAGATGTACACAATATTATTTTAGAAGATGCAATAAATTGAGGTGACCTTTATTGGGTCTTTTTATAAAAAAAACTGCGTGTAATCAAAGCAGAATGATACAAATTTTAGTACTTAAATTAAAAATTTTAAAGTTGGATGACCACAATAAAAATACAAACATAATTGAGTGAACGTTTCTATAATTTATTTATTTATTGGTTTTAAAATTTTTTTGTCAACATTGGTATTTATATATACTATTAAGTATCTCAGATTCTCAGCTAAAAAAAAAAAAAAAAAACAATATCAATCAATAAAAATGTGATGGTGAGAATGGAATACACCACTTGCTTTAATTCATTGCCTGGAAGCTTTGCCTAATGATTTTGTAATTTATGCTACTCATCATCCTGTTTTGGCATCTGTCAACAATGAGTTTCCCTGAGGCAACCGATGATTTTTTTTTTTTTTAATCTTTGTTTTGCCTTTGCCTATAACCTTGATGATACTGTAAATTAATCAGTATGACATGACTGATTCTTTTACCCATTATAATAAACTATATATTCTCCTTTGGAGAGAATGATCAAATACAGCAACTAAAGTGGAATCTAATGCTTAAATGAATCATTTTATTAAAAAAGAAGACATTTCTTTAGTATAAAAAAGAAAGACATCTTTAAATGTCGAATTAGGATCTCATTTATATATGGAATGCAGTATGAAAATGGCTTTTCCAATTTGACAACCAATAAAACCATCAACCTGCGTGTGGGTTTAAAAAGAAAGAAGAGTGGGGGGTTAAATCACAGGCTGGCCCCATGTTATATTGCCCTTCTTTTAATTCTTAACCCATGTGATTCACTCTTACCTGTCTAAGCACCCAACAGATCCTTTATTTTCAAGTTTGAACACAAAAGCAGCCAACTAATCCTAAATGGGACATAAAACTTGGCACCCTCAAGTTGTGAGATGTAGAGCAGCAGCAGCAGCAGCAGAAGAAACAAGACGTATGGAGCATTACCTGAATTGGGTTCAAGCTTTTGCATCCGCTTGGGCTTTCATGTTATTGGTAGGCCTCGTTTGCTGTTGCCTCAGCACACACCCAAGCCAACACGGTGACGCTAACAGCACCAGCGCCAGCTGCTCTTGTGACGGCGGATATACTGGTGTTTGATTTTCCTTTTCTGTTTTTTTTTTCCTCTCTATTTATACCTTCATTAGTTTAGGCATAGAACATGACTTGATTTTGGGTGATTGTTTTAATGGCATGCTATAAGTTTGCTTAGAATTTACGGTTTCCTCTTTTGTACTGTCATGAATTTTTTGTACAGAACTGTCTTCTGCTTTAGAATTTTATTTCTTTTGTTCGCTTTGCTAAGCTGTTAAATTCCTATTTCATTTCAACTGTTAAAACAAGTTGTAAGTTTCTTCACAAAAATGGTGATGGGGTTTCAGCCTGGGTTTTGGGGTAGCTGTATGTTGGATGCTTAGCAATCAGATGAGAAAAAAAGCTAATAATAGCTCAAAGGTTAGTGTGGTGATGGCTTGTCATGGCAGGATGATCCATAACATTAACTAATGTCGTTTTTTCTCTTTAACTTAACTATCTGAAGTCGTTTTCTGGAATTTTATTAAGATATGTCGAAGTAGAAAACTTGACCTAAACTCTTAAGTTCCAGTTCGAGCAGATTATTAGTTTAAATCTATCACAAAATTATTCCAAACCCAACTCGATTTAACAAAACCAAAACAAACCCATTTTTAAAACCAATCATCAAAGCTAGACAGTCCAAAACTGAAAACCCACACCCAAAAATATTTAGAATAATCCAAAATCCGAATTAACCCAATCCAAGTGCATAAGACGCACAAACAATCCAACTTGCCCAATTGACATGCCTAACATGATCATCATTATTTTTCAAACATTAAATACATAATCCATTTTAAAGTTAATTGTGCTTTACATATTATCTTTAAAATCCATTTTCAACTAATCAATCATACAAGTCATGTACGAATACAAATGCAACTATATATCTTCATTATATACATCCATATGTTTCTATGCAGAATAAATTTCCAACTGCTTGAATCCACTTAATAGGAGTAGATATCAACAAATAAACAAAATTTCGACTTCAAGGCTTTAAGCTTATATAAATGTCTATGCCAATGCTGGTTCTTGTTTACCGGTGGAACACGGTTTATTTAACACAAAATTAAGAATAGACAATCTCAAGTCATTGACCATGACGTAAACAAATCTGCACAGCATATTCACTAATAAACTAAGCTAAAAAAAGGCTCAGCAACCCCTTTCAACTTGGTGATAGGCTCAAAAATCAAAATTGCATATAGATAATTTTTTCCTTGTCATTGCTTTTCACTCATGTACCGTAGCTCCGGTCTCCTGCATCTCCAAGTCCAGGAATTATAAACCTGACACCAACGAAACCACAGTTGTCAAATATAAAATCTTCTCACAACAACCATAAGCCAAGTCCGGTGGAAAGAGCAACCTTACCCCAACACCATTTTCGATGTCACGCACTTCACCATCGTAGTAAATAACCGCTATTAATCGTTCACTCATTTTCAATTTTTTTCCTTTTGCTTGAATTTGCTTTTTGCCAACCGAGAATGAAATTTGGTGATTTATAGCCTAATTTTGCGGATTTGCCCGGAGCGCCAGTCGTAATAGTGCACCGTCCGTTTTTGAGCGCTTGTTCGAAACATCTCCTCAAAATAATTTTACGGAGACCACTGTAGCAAAAGAGAGTCCACGTGGCGTTTTGGCCACGGTTTGTTTCGAAACGTCTCTCAAAATAATTGTGCCCAAGACCATCGTAGCAAAAGCGCGTCCACGTGAGCGTTTTCGACCACGGTTTGTTTCAAACGTCTCCTCAAAATTATTTTGCGGAGACTCGCCCAAAACTTATTTCATTTTCACATTGCAAGTGGATCGGAAAGATTAGCCTAAAGCGCGTCTCACGTTAGGCGCTTTTGGGGAAAATGGCTAAAAGCGCGTCCACTGGGGGGCGCTTTTGCACCTAAAGAAAGCGCCCTACGTGGGAGCGTTTTTTTGAGGTGGCCAAAAGCGCCCCTCGTGGACGTGCTTTGACGCTTTTTGGGAAAACGCTTCGATCAATATTTTGAAAATCGTCCTTCCGGTCAATTTTTTTTTTTTTTGGTATTTTTGGGATATTTTAATTTTTTAAGTTAATTTTGGGATATTTGCCCCATTCAATTCAATTATATTCATATTATTGTTTTAGTTATCTAAATTTGTATTTGTTCCTGCTTTGGTCACAGTTAGATTGATAACGGAAAGCTTTTTTTAATTGATATAGTAACATATTTAGTCTTTAATACTTATATATTCTATCAATTTATCCTAATTCTAAATAATTTAATAAATTTAACTCTTCACATTTACAAAATTTATTAATTTGATTAATAATACCGTGGAACAAAATTTTATTCCTGCTTTGGTCACAGTTACACATCGGTTGCCGCTGTAGTTTAAGTAAATTGTCTATTAATGAGTCGTGTAATGTTGATTTTGATGTGGATTATCTTAAAGATGTACACAATATTATTTTAGAAGATGCAATAAATTGAGGTGACCTTTATTGGGTCTTTTTATCAAAAAAAAACTGCGTGTAATCAAAACAGGAATGATACAAATTTTAGTACTTAAATTGAAAATTTTTAAAGTTGGATGACCACAATAAAAATACAAACATAATTGAGTGAACGTTTCTATAATTTATTTATTTATTGGTTTTAAATTTTTTTGTCAACATTGGTATTTATATATACTATTAATTATCTCAGATTCTCAGCTAAAAAAAAAAAAACAATATCAATCAATAAAATGTGATGGTGAGAATGGAATACACCACTTGCTTTAATTCATTGCCTGGAAGCTTTGCCTAATGATTTTGTAATTTATGCTACTCATCATCCTGTTTTGGCATCTGTCAACAATGAGTTTCCCTGAGGCAACCGATGATTTTTTTTTTTTTTAATCTTTGTTTTGCCCTTTGCCTATAACCTTGATGATACTGTAAATTAATCAGTATGACATGACTGATTCTTTTACCCATTATAATAAACTATATATTCTCCTTTGGAGAGAATGATCAAATACAGCAACTAAAGTGGAATCTAATGCTTAAATGAATCATTTTATTAAAAAAGAAGACATTTCTTTAGTATAAAAAAGAAAGACATCTTTAAATGTCGAATTAGGATCTCATTTATATATGGAATGCAGTATGAAAATGGCTTTTCCAATTTGACAACCAATAAAACCATCCACCTGCGTGTGGGTTTAAAAAGAAAGAAGAGTGGGGGTTAAATCACAGGCTGGCCCCATGTTATATTGCCCTTCTTTTAATTCTTAACCCATGTGATTCACTCTTACCTGTCTAAGCACCCAACAGATCCTTTATTTTCAAGTTTGAACACAAAAGCAGCCAACTAATCCTAAATGGGACATAAAACTTGGCACCCTCAAGTTGTGAGATGTAGAGCAGCAGCAGCAGCAGAAGAAACAAGACGTATGGAGCATTACCTGAATTGGGTTCAAGCTTTTGCATCCGCTTGGGCTTTCATGTTATTGGTAGGCCTCGTTTGCTGTTGCCTCAGCACACACCCAACCCAACACGGTGACGCTAACAGCACCAGCGCCAGCTGCTCTTGTGACGGCGGATATACTGGTGTTTGATTTTCCTTTTCTGTTTTTTTTTTCATCTCTATTTATACCTTCATTAGTTTAGGCATAGAACATGACTTGATTTTGGGTGATTGTTTTAATGGCATGCTATAAGTTTGCTTAGAATTTACGGTTTCCTCTTTTGTACTGTCATGAATTTTTTGTACAGAACTGTCTTCTGCTTTAGAATTTTATTTCTTTTGTTCGCTTTGCTAAGCTGTTAAATTCCTTTTTCATTTCAACTGTTAAAACAAGTTGTATGTTTCTTCACAAAAATGGTGATGGGGTTTCAGCCTGGGTTTTGGGGTAGCTGTATGTTCGATGCTTAGCAATCAGATGAGAAAAAAAGCTAATAATAGCTCAAAAGTTAGTGCGGTGATGGCTTGTCATGGCAGGATGATCCATAACATTAACTAATGCCGTTTTTTCTCTTTAACTTAACTATCTGAAGTCGTTTTCTGGAATTTTATTAAGATATGTCGAAGTAGAAAACTTGACCTAAACTCTTAAGTTCCAGTTCGAGCAGATTATTAGTTTAAATCTATCACAAAATTATTCCAAACCCAACTCGATTTAACCAAAACCAAAACAAACCCATTTTTTAAAACCAATCATCAAAGCTAGACAGTCCAAAACTGAAAACCCACACCCAAAAATATTTAGAATAATCCAAAATCCGAATTAACCCAATCCAAGTGCATAAGACGCACAAACAATCCAACCTGCCCAATTGACATGCCTAACATGATCATCATTATTTTTTCAAACATTAAATACATAATCCATTTTAAAGTTAATTGTGCTTTACATATTATCTTTAAAATCCATTTTCAACTAATCAATCATACAAGTCATGTACGAATACAAATGCAACTATATATCTTCATTATATACATCCATATGTTTCTATGCAGAATAAATTTCCAACTGCTTGAATCCACTTAATAGGAGTAGATATCAACAAATAAACAAAATTTCGACTTCAAGGCTTTAAGCTTATATAAATGTCTATGCCAATGCTGGTTCTTGTTTACCGGTGGAACACGGTTTATTTAACACAAAATTAAGAATAGACAATCTCAAGTCATTGACCATGACGTAAACAAATCTGCACAGCATATTCACTAATAAACTTAGCTAAAAAAACGCTCAGCAACCCCTTTCAACTTGGTGATAGGCTCAAAAAATCAAAATTGCATATAGATATTTTTTTTCCTTGTCATTGCTTTTCACTCATGTACCGTAGCTCCGGTCTCCTGCATCTCCAAGTCCAGGAATTATAAACCTGACACCAACGAAACCACAGTTGTCAAATATAAAATCTTCTCACAACAACCATAAGCCAAGTCCGGTGGAAAGAGCAACCTTACCCTTTCTCATTAACAGTAGGATCGATAATTCCAGTATATACATGAAGCCTGAAAATCAGAAAACCAGTAGAAAAAAAACATCTAAATGCTATAAAACTGTCCAAGTTTTCTCTACATGGAAACTACATTCGGAATTTAATTACCCAGGGAATTTCTCGCTCAGCTTTTGGAGGGCTGGAGGAGCTGCCAGAGCAGATATCTGTTAGAGAGCAGCACACTTCATTAGTAAAGTGTTTTTGTAGTCTGCATATACTTGGTATGTGGGAGATTTAATGGCTGACGCTTGACTGCTAATAGGGGCTCAACCTAAGAGTTTTGTCTAGAAACTTCTAAAAGAGGTCATGGTCTTCTAATATAACTATGTATTAGATGAACAAGCGAGCAATATAAGATACTATTTATACGCATTTTAGCCCGAGGCAATGAGAATTTGATATCATAAACTAAATGCATTAGTGATTAACTGAAATATTTAACAACGAACATGTATACCTAAGAACTTCCAAAATGTAAATACAACTGAAACTAAAAGGGATTCTTCCAAATTATTTACCACTTTAATTTGCTTGTTGTCAACTCCACGTTCCTTTATGAGGTTGAGTGCAGCCACAATTGTGCCACCTAAAATTTTTAACACAAAAATTAGCTAAAGTAGAACAATTACAAAGCACACATCTGTAATAATTTGAGATACACAGGTACAAGGAAAATAGGTATATTATATTGACATTGAGGGAAAATGCCAGAAAGCTTAATAGTTATACAGGATGGATATAATATAAGATATCAATATGTTGGATGAAGATTAGAACCTGTTGCTAGCATAGGATCTACCACAAATATTCGAGATCCTTCAGGAAATTTGTCAGGCAACCTACAGAGGAAATTAACATAAGTTACACACACTATAACATAAGTAACAGTAAACAGCCACTAATGAGACTTGACAAGAAATTAAGTCGGCACTGAAGCAAAGCAAAAGGATGAAATCAAGCTGATCAAACTAAAATGCTACAGTATACTTCAACTAGAAGGTAAAGTTCCAATTGATTACAATACCAAGAAAAGTGAAGTGAATTCTTACTTATTAAGATAAACACTTGGCAAGAGTGTCTCTTCATCTCTGCTTAACCCTTCATACATGAACCCACAAGTAATCAATCATAAAGAAGGCGAGGGGATAAAAGCTACAGTCTTAACTAACAAGTAGGAATCAAAAGCTGGGCTGGGAAGTGGACGGGGAGAACTTGGTAGCTTTTACACCAAGCTTACCTAAATGGTATGTTTTGGTAGCTGGCAAAATGGATGATGCGTGTTCAGCCAAAGCAAGACCAGCTCTTAGGATTGGAACAATCTGAGAAACTAAAACAAAAAGGTATTAGATACTGACTTAACATAAAATTTTCTGCTCAACCAACGCAGAGAGACATCAGGAGTAAAAAAGCTGGAGCAAAAACTAACCGCCAAAGGTTCCCTTGGATCCACAAATTCAACTGAAGCACTAGCCATTGGCGATTGAATCTCTCCTGTTACAGTAGGCTGGCAGCAGTAAACCCAAAGATACATATAAGTTCCAAGAAATGCCACTACAATTTAGAATGAACATAGATGATTTTTCCCAAAGCATAAAAAGGAAAGGCATTCACAACATAATAACTTACGAGCCAATCCCTTGAAGCTTCATACATAAGTAGCCTCCCCAACTCAGCCATGGCATTTTCTGATAAAAAGAAGAACAAAAATTGATATTGAGATCTTATCCTATCAAAGACAAGCTTATTATAATCTAAATTCCAAGAGAACTCACTGAAAATGGGGCAAGGAGTTTGCTCATTTCTCAAAACCGAAATCCAGTGCTTAATTAACGGATGTGGAGGCACAAACACCTAAACATTATTTTAAAAAATCCAAACTCAAAAACAGGAAACTACGTCGTATTCAGGAAAACAGAAACCAAAGGTAAAGAAGAAAACCGACCAGCATTCTATCATCGGAAATAGGCTTTTCCTCGGTGGCCATATGAGAATTGACCGTCACAAAGCCCATCCGTCGCCTCCGCAGCCACCGAGAAGTCGATATAGAAAGCTTTTAAAAAAGAAAAAGATAAGTTAGTGGAGATTTTGGTAAATGAAATGGCGCTAAAGTTAGAGAATAAGAATAAAATAAAATAAGGGTGGGGATTGAAGTTTCACCTTAAAGGGATGGCTGTGGTGGCTACGGGAGTGGGGTTTAAAAGGAGGAATAAGGAGCGTAGGGTTTTTGAGGGGCATGAAACGCGGCGTATGGGAGGAAGGACACCGGAGACTAAAATTAATACGGCAAGCCATGCATCCGATGATTTCGAAATCTCTGGCCAAACCCAAATCGCCCAAATTTACGTTTAAGTGGAGTAGTTAGAACTGCCTTTTGCAAGATAAGACCCTCACTTTCCTTTTTTTTGGGTCCCAAATAGAGGGGAATTTGTTCTCCTCCCTCTTTTGGATCAGATTTTAGGCCACTTTGGGCCGTTCCTACACTTTCTTCTTTAATTTTAAGGCGGACTTCACTTTGGGTTTCTTAATTCAATATTTTTTAGGTAATATTTTTATGATTAAATCTTTTTTAAATTCTTATTTATAATAAAATTTAAAGAATAAAAAAATCCAAGTGGTAAGATTTTGATAGCAAAAAATTAAAACATGATTTAATGGGACACAGGGAGTAGCAAATATTGAATTTTTTTTAATCTAATTTATTTGATAAATATGAAATATTATTTCATTCAAAAAAAAAAAAAATCAGGTCTATAAGACCACAACCTAATAATTGACTTATGAGCACACAAACAACAAAAAGAAGAGAAAGGAGGAACAATCCAGAGGAGATTAAACAAACATACGAATAAAACAACCCCAACATAGGCAAAGTGTGAACCCGTAAAAACCTTTAAGCAGAACAATTAGATATGGTTTTCATAACCAAATAGTAGCTTAAAGTCGGGGCCCATTTTGCCGGGCACTTGTACTATCAGCTTCAACTTACAAATATGTTTTATTTAAGAATTTATTAATATTTTTAAATCTTTAGATATTTTGATAGTCTTAAAATATTGATAAATCTTTAAAAATATTAGTAAATTTTTAGATATTTTAGTAAAAGTTTTTCCTATTGTTTTTTTAGTGGACCTCACCCTATAATTTCTTTTAGTGCGGCATGTGATGCATAAGGATCATCCTTTGAGGCTGCAGCCATCGGTGCCTGGCAAGTGCATGGTCTGCAATGATACATGCACGTCTTGGCATTATAGATGCGCCCTTTGCTGCTTCGATCTCACCTCAAGTGTGTTTTACCATCTTGCGAGGAAGCATCAACGACATCCACAGCTCAATCTTTGAAAACATCAACTCAACCACCATCATCAGCTCCGCCTGCTTTTGGTGCTTGTTATGGTTATGGTTATCGTTATGGGGCATTTCCACCACCTCCAAATTTTACGTATGCTTACGGAGTCCCTCTTGCACCGCCCTATTTCAGTCCTTATGCTAATGGCCATGGAATCCCATCTAGCTCGTTCCAGAATAACTTCCATTATCAGCATGGTAATAGTGGTCAAGGTCGAGGAGGTGGTGGAAAGCTCGTTGTTTTTGGAGCCTTGTTCACGTGATCGAGCTCATAACAGCATTGGTGTTTCAGCTGCTTCCCTTTCATCTAATTTTCTCTCCCCAAACATTGTTATTTTGAAGCTGTTAAGAACAATATAAAATTCCTGGAGTGTATAATTCCAACATGGAATTGGACATTTAAAGTTATAATCTGGAGGAATAATTCATTTCTTTAGACGATAAGCAATCAAAAGGCCAACAATTCATTGTTCCTAAGACAAAACTTTGCCCCTGCCTTGTCTTTTGTGTAGAGAAAGTAGAACGAAAACATAATAGAATCAGCATCATCTCATATTTCACCATCCCACAGTTCTTCAAGGCTCTTGTAAGGACTACAAGTTGGATGTAATGCGAATTCCCCGCGGAGGAGTCTTTGCTGCGAAAGAGAATCGAGAATTCTTTAGTATAATAGTATGCATTCATGTACGTCCATATATGATGAGTCATTTTTTTTCTTTTTCCAGCAAAGGAAAATATGAGACAAAGGCATGTTTTACCTGATGGATGCTTGAGAATTTGGCGAAGATCTCCGGAGGTATGGACCAATCAAAAAGGCTCAAGTTTTGCTTGATCCTAGACTCGTTCACACTTTTCGGAAGGACACTGTGACCACTCTGAATACCCCAGCGCAGAGCAACTTGTGCTGGAGACTTGTTAAGTTTTTCAGCAATTTCAACCAAAATTGGTTCCTTCAGTACTTCTCCTTTAATCCAAGACCCTGGAGATCCTAGAGGGGAATATGCCTGCAACAATATTCAAATTCATATGCTTCAGATGTAAAGGGTCTCTGTACTATATAACATGATTGAAACGAAATTGATTATGCGTTGTTATACCGACAGATGAACACCAGTAGACATGCACAAGTTGTGTAACCCAGGCTGCTGCCAAACAGGATGGCATTCAACCTGATTGACAGCAGGAGGAACTTTGGCATACTTGAGCAGATCCTGCAACTTCTTAGTCGAGAAGTTGCTGACTCCAATGGCTCGAGCCTTACCAGATTTATACAAGCTCTCCATTGCAGCCCATGTCTCTGGAAGACAAAGGGGAGCCATCATTTCAGGGTCCCATCCTCTCATGCCAGGCTTTGTACGAAATGGCCAATGTATCTACATTTGTGAAAGTCAAGGTAATGGGGAAAAAATGAACTAAAATAGCATATTTTCTTCTTCTTCTTCTTTTTTGAAAGATTAAAATAGCATATTGTCATTGATGGTTTCAGTGGTAAACATACAAGATAGAGATCAACATAGTCAAGTTGAAGGTCTTCTAGAGTTCTGGTCATTGCCTTTGGGACGTCTTCAGGTGCATGATCACAACACCTTTCAAAAAAAAGGGAAAATAAAAATGGAATTGAATTCATCTTTAACCTAAATATAAAATCTGGGGTTTTACTTTACCATAGTTTTGATGTGATGAACAATTCTTTGCGCTTCACCACTCCTGAAGAAAACAATCCCTTCAATGCAAGCCCAATCTACATTTTCAAGTCACAGCTGTGAACAAATTGGTAAATCAAATTATATAAAAAAAACCCAAAAAAGAAAGTGGAAAATTTTACCTCTTTTTCATTATCATAAACATGGGCACAGTCGATGTGTCGATAACCAGCCTACAAAAAAAATGTTTCCATTTCTTTTATAATACATATCGTTCGTAGGGAAAGCAGAAAGAGAAAGTAGAAATCAAAAGGTACCTTGACTGCAGTCACGACAGCTTCACCAACAACACCTGGAGAAGCTTTCCAGGTTCCCAAACCAACAGACGGTATTTTAGCTCCAGTGTTGAGCTCAAAATAAAAAGGTCCATGTCCAGTTCCCTTGTCCATTTTTCCCCTACACTGATTAACTGGTACTATGATATTGGTATTCCAAATGCGAGACGATGATATCAATGATTTTGCTGGCAGAAAAGAGAGAATAACGATTCTTCAGCTTTGGTCCTGGAATCCGGTGGTTTAGTTCCGTATGGAACCTATCATGTTCATTTCTATTAGAATCCTATACGTAACAAAGTTCGAAACTCCCACAACTACAATCAGAAGACCTTGTTTGACACATGTCTTTCTAAGGTTCATCAACGATAGCTTGCACCAAACAATTAACTTTTATCATTTTTCAATATACTACCTAGTTTTAACTTACATATATGTTAACACACTTCTCTTGTGATAAACAGTTACGAGTTAAGACCATACATATTGCTTGTATAATAAATATGGGGTTAAATTGATAAATATATGTATGGTTTGGGTAGGTCCTTCACTTATTTATGCAGCAGCCCTTATGGGATGGAATCTGCATCTGCTTTGCTAATGCTAGAGCTTTCTTATTTTAGTAGTAGTCTTTGATTGATCATTAGACATGGACATACACAGCTTACAATGACAACTAAAATCTCTTTCTTCATTCATTTCACGAGTGACATGTGTAAATTGTAGATTTAATTCTTGTATTTTTAATATAGTCACTTTTAATTCATGTACTTTTTAGAATTTTAAAATTCTAATTTTAGTCAAGCAACAGTTATTAAATTCATTAAGGGTATACCTAACGGTGAAAAAGTTGAGGGATGAGAAGAGAGAATGAAAAGTAGAAAGAAAATAAATTTTGGATGTGTTTTTATTAAAAGAAAAATGAAAGAAAAGAAAATGGGATAGAAAAACATTTTCCATTCTAATATATCCAGTTACATGAAATTAAAATTTATATATATAATTACACATTAAATTAAAATTTGTGTCATATATTTATAATATCAAATGTACAAAAGATACCAGTTGAACTTTAGCTAGCTTAGCCCTGTATTACTATGACAACAACAATAAAAACATGATTTTGAGTTCATTTAAGTGCATATTATTTTCCTATTTCCTATTTCGCATCAAGTAACAAAATTTATATTTACGTCAATCAAATGTATTGAAAAAACTTTGATAAAAACTTTAATCACCGTTCATTATTTTCTAATAGTTTAATACTATAAAAGAAGTGTATAATAAGATTCTGTAAATGCCGGTCACAATTTTTAATTGATACTTTTGATGGATGATAGTTTTCGTGGTTAATTTATGCCTAGAGCCGACCAATTGTAGGCTCCCTTCCCGGCCTCATCTTTGACTCTTGAACCTGTATTTTCTAAGCCAATTTTTAGCTGAATCTCACTTTCAATGACCCAAAGTTGCAATTAGCAAAGCAAACTCACCATGAAATGATGAATTTCATTATCGTTTACAAAGAGACCGCTCTAAATACCCCCATATAATATATGCATTAATGATACTAATGTCTTAGATTCAGTTACATGCAGGTAGACATAATCACCGAAAGTTAGTAGCATGTCGACTCAGATTTCACCATCCCAGAGTTCTTCAATGGTCCTGTATGCACCACAAGTCGGGTGTACAAAATTACTGCCTCTAATTAGCTTCTCCTGCAATGGAATGTTCACATATTCAATACTTATCTCATGAATTAAAGACCTTATGTTACGTCTCAGAAATGAAGTTATACAGGGTGCACAAAAGCAAACCAGTAAGCTAGTCTGGAGTAACTATGCATGCATAGGTAAGAGAGACAACTGAAGGGAAGGAAGCAGTGATAACGATGAAATGAAGTTTAACACTTGCCTGCTCGATTTCAGAAAACTTGGCAAATAGATTGTCTGGGATAGACCAGTTTAAAACATCAAGGTTTTCCTTCAGCCTTGCCTCACTATTGCTCTTAGGCAGTACACTGTGGCCACTTTGAAGTCCCCAACGGAGAGCCACTTGCGCCGGAGATTTCCCCAATCGCTCTGCAACCATTTTAAGAACAGGGTTTTCCTGAACTCTTCTCCTGATATTTTCTCCAGCTTGGCTACCCAATGGTGAATATCCCTGTGATCAAAGAAATTAACATCCATTACCAATACAATCAGCCTTCTTAGCTGATTCAAGGTGGTTAAAAAAAATTATGCTGCTTTAAATCTACAAACTCACAGACAAGTGAATTCCCTTGGAATGACAATATTCGTGCAGCTTAGGCTGCTGCCACACAGGGTGAAGTTCCACTTGATTGACAGCAGGAACTACGTGTGCTGCTTCCAACAGATCTCCGAGCTTCTTCGCAGAGAAATTACTCACACCAATAGCCCGAGCCTTACCAGAATCATACAGTGCTTCCATTGCTCTCCATGTACCGGATATGTCAGGTTGAGTTAAGTTTTCGGGCAGAACTCCAACTGAACCCTTTTTCAAACTGGCTGGCCAGTGTATCTTCACAAGTCATCACAAATATCAACAAATTTAGCTTTATTTTCAATGTGCTATAATATGCAAAACTTCAGTATTTGACATTAGCTACAAAGAGGAACAAATAACATCATCAACTCTAACAAATCAACAAAAGAAATTTCTGGTCCATATCTCAATTTTCAAAAGGAAACAGAACTTGTGTACTACACACCAGGTACAGATCAACATAGTCAAGCTGCAAATCTTCCAAAGTTTTATTTAAAGCCTCTGGTACATCCTCAGGCAAGTGATGGGTGCACCTGATCGTCATTTTATAGGTAGCTTAGATAATAGGGTCCAACTACTTGAAAATATCAATTTTTAAGTACGTCTTAATTACTAAACCCTTCAGATTATAAACTGAGACTAAATAAAGGGGGAGAAATGAAAAAGGGGGAAAAAGGCAAAAACCAGAGCTTGGAGGTGATAAATAAGTCCTCACGCTTTACTACACCATCATCAAATAACTCCTTCAAAGCAAAACCAATCTGCATACATGTACCAGAAAAATAAACAATTATATTAACTGGTTGGTGAATCTATTAAATCAAGACTGAGAACTTAAAGAAAGAAGTGGACAATAATCACCTCCTTCTCATTGCCATAGATAGAAGCGCAATCTAGGTGTCTATACCCAACCTGAATCCAACCAATATATTTGTAAAACCCAGATATTCAACTGCAAATCACAAAAAAAAACCACCCAAAAAAAAACAAGAAGAAGAAGATACCTTGACGGCAGTAGCGACAGTATTTCTAGTAACAGCATAAGTGCCGAGCCCAACAGAGGGAATCTTAGCTCCCGTGTTTAGTTCAAAGAATCTGATTTCATCCGTCATTTTCTTGCAACTATTGCAGAGAACACAAAAAAACCAGCACTTAATAGAAGATATGTACGTTTCAACAGTTTGAACTTGGAACCGGAAGCTGGCGAATTTATTTCTGGATTAGTCGCCTGTCCTCAGAATCAATTATCGAGGAAGGTTATTAATGGTTGCACTTGCTCCACGTATTATTCCTGTTTTGGTATCAAATATTGGAGTTTTCTCACCCGTCCGATGAGGAAAAATGTAAGTTTCAAAAATGGGATATTTTATAAAATTTGGTTTAAAGTAAATGTAAAAAGAAGTATAACACATTTTAATTGGTTGCAATGATGTAATTTTTTATTTAAGGATAAACTGTTGACTTAAAATATAATAATTAAAATTGAATAAACAATATCAATATAAATTTTAACTAATAAACATTAAATCCAATACAATTATGCAATATAAGAAGTTGAATTTTGGGAATTTGATAGTTATTATAATTAGCTTAATATTAACTATTATAATTCTTTACACATAATTCAATCCAATTATGCTAAACAAGAAGTTGAATTTGGGAATTTAGTAGTCAATTTTAACTATTAATTCTTGTACAAAGCATGATCAACAACACATTAACAGATATACTTCGAAACTATGTTTGTAAATTTAATATTTATCAATATTATTGTTAAGAATTGAATGTAAAAGTAAAAATCAATTTACCATAATTAATTTTGTTCTTCATTTAAATATTTTGGCTATGACATTGTTGAGTGTTTTTGAGTAATGTCCTTTAAATAAATTAAATTCTATATTTATATGATACGGTTATTGTTTATGGATTAAACGTCGTAAATAGGTTCCCATGCATGTCAACACATTCATTATTTTAGGGTTAACACATGTTTTCTAGAGGTGAGTTCGCTTCGTGTATTTGAGAATGAAGGCACAATCAGTTGTATACAACTGTACCACTCCTTAACACATGGTGAAGTGTATGTGACAATCTAAAGTAAAAACCGTACGTGATAAGCTTCTCTCTTGGTGATATCTCACCTCGCGACGTCGAGTTCTTGGAAAAGTCACTTTATAACTATTCCTTGAAGTAGGTGGGGGACAAGTTGTTATGGTACTCATCTTATCGACCTGCTACCTGATTAGGTCCTAACCCGTAGTCTATATGGTTTGCACTTGAGTTTGCACCTGAGGTGTTCATTTCGAGCGGAAATGTTGGTTTGAAATTTAATGTCAACAATCCCTTAATCGAGTGAAATAATTTTATTATTAAATAAATAAAAATCTACTTTGTAAGAATCAATTGAAATAATAAGAGAGTTGGTGGTGGAAATGAGATAATAACTTTTATTTTCTACATTTAATAGATTAATACTCTGAACCAAAATAAAATAAGATTAATTTTATCTTTTATTATCCTTTGTAAACTTTCCAACCTCAAATCTTATCATGAGAATTATATTGTCATATTTATGGAAAGTAATTCCCAAAGAAGCTAAATTCCCAAAAATATAAAATTTTTTGACATATCAAACATTTGAATAATTTCTAAGGAGAAAAATTATCATTTCCATAAATAGTTGATTATCTACTTATGGAAAAAATTTCATTATTTTTTTTTTTGAAGCAAAATTCGGATTGGGCTTTTATAAAGTGAAACATAATAACAATAGAGTCCAGGAAGAAAAAGGCCCGATTAGAATCTAGCCCTTCAATAAACAAAACTAGAAAAACGGCCCTAAACAAGTTGAATTCCTAAAAGAAAACAGAAACTGAACAGACCTAAAGGCCCGAAATTCAAACAAAACAAATAAAATAAAAGAACACTCTAGAGCCATATTAATGGCACTACTGACACCTGCCTAATCTGAAGAGTGGGTCACCGTCCAGTCCCATCTTTTATCTTCATTTTCCAATACGTTTACGGTTCCCCAGAAAAGCCGTTCGCCTGCTTCTTGATAGTCCCTATTCCAGCCTTCCAATTTTCATTTCCCCTCGTTCAAAATTTCAAATCCGATTGTCCTGTCTCCCTTTCTCCTTTCGCATTTCCTTCTCTCATCGCCTTACCTCTATATTCAATCTATTAAGCCCTTCATTTTCAACTCTTTCAATTTCTCAGCATATGCTGGGGTGTTTCCGATCAGGTATATTTCTACCTTCCCCTTCATTGTCTCTGTTGCAATGGTATGTGCTAGTTTGTTCAGTACTCGTGGAATGTGTTCAAACCTGCATCCTTTAATTTTTCCACTTATACGTTGAATATCTTGAATATAAACCCCGATCTTTGATTTATCTCCATTTCTTGTTTTGCATTTCTTAATGATCGTTAATGCATCCCCTTCGATGATGAGATTTGACCACTGCATGTCGATGCCAAATTGAGAAGCTGTCCTACAAGCAATTCCTTCAACAGCAAAGGCAGAATCAACCTGTGGGTGGATCTTTAAAAAGGATAAAAGAATTGAACCTTCACTGTTTCTGGCTACTATACCCACTGCTGCTTGACAAGTCTTACCATCATAGGCCGCGTCAAAATTAATTTTTATAGTTTGGTCTGGTGGATGCTTCCAACTCTTCTCTTCCTTAGGGTCCTTAGGTATTTTCTCTTTGATCCCTTTCAATTCTGATATGTAGCTTTGAATGAAGTTTGATGTTTCTTTTCCAGATCTGCTTATTTTATCATGGACTTGCTTATTTCTGTCTCCCCATATTGCTCATATCGCACAACAGAAGGCTTCGCGTCTAGAGGGGTTACTATGTTCGAAAACCCATGTAAGCCACTGTAAGAACTCCATCAGCGGTACTTTTAATATTTCTGAAAAACTAAGTTCTTCCTATACTGTTTTTGTGACAGGGCATCCTCTGAACACATGGTTGTTGGTTTCTGCTCCTTTTCCACACCGCGAACAAATGCTATTATTGGATATTCTACGGAGATACATGACCCTTGTAGGAAGATAGTTCCATGAGATTCTCCAAATAGTAATTTTAATTTTGGAGGGAAGATAGAGTACCCACAAATTTTTATAGAAGTTTCTGTAGTTGGTTTGTAAAGCATAAGCACTAGGATCTGTTTCAATACCATGTAATAGTTTATAGGCACTTCGTGCTGTAAATTCACCCGAGGGCGCTCCATTCCAGGCTAGTATGTCATCATGGGCTTCCTTTGTAAGAGGGATGCGAAGAATCTTCACAGCTACATCTGTCGGGAAGGTAGATACTATTACCTCTTCTTTCCATTTCCTACTGCTCTCGTCAATAAGTTCGGCAACTTTAAAATCACACAAATTGCTAACATAAGATGATAATCTGGCATTTTTAAAATCTGGTATCCAAGAATCGTTCAAAGTTGAAATTTTTGACCCATTACCCACTTTCCAACACAGACCATCTGATAAGACTCCTTTAGCTGCCCATATGCTTTTCCATGTGAACAGTTATTCCCCAAACGCGAATTTAAGAAATTTTCATTTGGAAAATATTTTACTTTGAAAACTTGTGCGACTAATGAATTAGGATTCGAAGGATCCTCCAGCCTTGTTTAGCTAGCAGCGCCACATTAAACTTTGCCAAACTCCTAAAACCCATCCCTACTACATCTTTTGGTAGGCACATATGTTGCCTCTGGCACTAGTGAATAGCCTTTTTTCCATCTGCTTTTTGCCACTAGAATGTAATACCCCTACTTGTATTCGTTGTTGAAATAGGGTATGAGGTATTGTATGAGTTTATGATTTTTTTTTACTCAATATAATCCTTTATATATATCTAGCTTTAGACCAATTCACATAAACTAATTCAATTTAATATATTTTCAAAATAGGTTCATACATAATTATAAGATAATATCATAACATACTAAAACTAAAATTTGTTAGTTATACCAATGGTTGATTATACATTCATATCATATTAATATTTACTTTATTAGTATGTACAGGTCATTTATTTTTAAAATAAAGTTTCTTTATATATTAAAATCTTGGAGTTGATAGAGTGATGTGTCTCTTACCGAATCTGATTTTCGAGCTTTTAACACTACAAAACAGGAAAAAAAAATAGGGTAAGCACTTTGTGTTTAGTAAGTTCATGTAACAAGAATTTTACTTGCCTAGTATTTTCAATACAAGAAATAAATATTTATATATTCATTTAATACATTATTACCTATTTTTCACAAATTTAACATTCAAGTTCGTCTATTAATTTATATATATCAATAATATACATACCATGATTGATGAGCTTATCATATCATAATTTTTATTTCTTTAATATTTTTATATTTATTCTGTAAAATTATTAGAAATTTTGATGGATTTTTAGAGGTACATTTTAGTGTATAAATTTGGGTCCGTCAATTTATATTTATGTGCGTACATTTTTATTTTAGAGAGCACATTCTTGAAGAACTACATCTTTACAATGGGATTATCAATTCGAGCTAAATTTTACGTAATATAAACTCATAGAGTATTGTCGGGATTATCAGTCTAGGTTAAATTTTTTGTAATGACAATTATTCTAATGAGCTTGGATCTGAATTATCAGTCCAGGTTAAATTCAGACTTTAATTCAAATTACTCGTCCGAGTTAAATCTATTTTTCACATATTCTTAAGGAGGGTTATATTAGGATAGGATCACCCGTCCGGTTAGATCCTTTTACCGTTAATTTTTTTTAAAGATCTATTGAATTTTCCTTTCATTCAACCGGGTTTTTTCTCTTTTTATTAAATATATCAATGTTTCATCAATTTTCATACAATGAACATTAAAATTATATTCACATCAATAACATACATTTCAAGTATTTAAGAAGATAATTAAAGTTGCATGAACTTACTCGATACTTGTTCGTACACAAAAATCTATTAATTTGGGACTTTTCCTTTCCTCTATCTAACTTTGTATTTGTGTTTTCAGATCTAAATAAATAAATTCAATCATCAATTCATGTTCACATGTAGCATTCACTATAATTCTATTATTGTTCATAATTTATTCAAAGCTGTCTACTTGAGTCACAGTCACCAAATTATTTATTTCTTGAGCTACAGAACTCCAATTGAAGAACCGTTAATTTTTTCTGAAACTTGACTCACATATATTTATACCATAAAATTTTCAGAATTTTTGGCTTAGCCAATTAGTACAGTTTATTCATTAAAATTTTCCTTATTTTACTATTTGATAGTTCATACCACTTTTCACTACTTAATTAATTTTATCCTTGTAAAGAATTCAAATGATGTTTTAGTTTGTTTCTTCTAAAAATAGACTCATTAAGGAGTCTAACCATATAAATTTAAGTCCCTAATTATTTTATTCAAATTTTATGATTTTTCAAAGTCGAATAGGGATCTCAAATCACTTTGAACCAGTCTTACAAAATATAAATATCTCAAAATACAAAATTACTTTTCATTCTCTGTTTCTTTTATATGAAAATAGACTCAATAAGATTTAATTTCATATCTCACTCAACTTTTAATTCAACTTCTACTATTTTTAGTGATTTTTCAAAGTTACTCTACTGCTGCTGTCCCAAAACTGTTTTCTTATAGCCTACTTCTCAATTAAATCCATCTTTCAATTCTAACTTGTAATTCATTCAATTAAGTCTTTAATTCATGTTTTTGTTTCATCATAAACTATGCTTGAGAGCTCACAAACTTTCAATATGACAACTTAGCTTCATCAAAACCTTGTTCCAAGGCTTCTAAAACATCAAAATTAAGTAAAAAGGGCTAAATTGACTTACCTATCAATTTCCAAGCTTCGAACTTTGAATTTTCCCTTTCTTCTTTCTTTTCTTTCCTTCCTTCTTTCCTTCTCTGTTTCGTTTGCCTATTCTGTTTCTATTTCTCCTTTTTTTTCTTTAGCTTATACACACATATATAAATATAATAATAACAATATAATATATTATATTATAACTAAAACATAAAATATCTTTATTATATAATAATATAATAATATATATTAAACATAAAAATCTTAGATTTTCTTCACAATAAACCGCCTCAACTAGACAAAATGGCTTAATTCCCATTTTGGTCCTTTATAATTTCTTTTAATCTGTAATTTAACTTTTACTTCTATTTCAATTTAGTCTTTTCATTTAATTACCTACCCAAACGTTAAAATTTTCTAAAGAAATTTTAATACCACATTACTAACATTTTATAAATATTTATAAAATATTTTCTATCATATAAATATTTATGCAAATGTATTGAAATAAATTTATCTTTAAATCGGATTTATGGTTACAAAACCATTGTTTCGATAATCTTGAATTTAGGCCATGTCAATTTTTCCTCAAAGGGAATTCGGAAGTAAAAAACATGACATAGCATAAGTTGGAATAGCTTGAAGTACAGACTTAATGAAAACCTCCTTACCTCCTTGTGACAAAAATTTGTTACTCCATCCTTTAATTTTTATCTAAAGCTTATTTTTAAGATTTTGGAAAGATTCCTTTTTTCGTTTGCCAACCATGTTTGGAAGCCTCAAATGCTTTTCCATGTTTATTGAAGATCGCACTCCTAAAATTGCCAGAATTTGCCTTTTACTCTCTTTTGAAGTGTTTGAGCTATAGAAAATTGTGGATTTGTTAAAATTTACGCATTGGCCAGAGCATTTTTCATACTCATTTAGGATCCCTTTTAGCAGTTGTGCTCCATTATTAGTTGCTTCCCCAAATAGTATGCAGTCATCTGCAAAAAGAAGATGAGAAATTGTTGGCCCTTTTCTGCTTGCCTTCGCCCCTTTTATCAGACCCTCATTCATGGCCAACCTCATTAATGCCGACAAACCCTTTGCATATTAAGGAAAGGAAAGGGCTGAGAGGGTCTCCTTTTCGCAATCCTCTAGTTGCTTGAAAACCTCATCCTCTTTCCCCATTGATATTGATTGCAAATGATGCTGTGGTAATGCATTTCAAGATTAGTTCTACCCACTTTTCTGCAAAACCCATCCTCATCATCACTTCCTTTACAAAGCTTCACTCAACTCTATCATAAGCTTTGCTCATATCAAGTTTGACCGCCATGTATCCTTTCTTCCATGTGCGTTTTTGCCAAAATGTGTGTAGAATTTCATAAGCAAGAAGAACATTGTCATTAATTAACCTTCCCAAGACAAAAGCACTTTGAACTGCATCTATGCATCCCTCGATCACACCTTGGAACCTATTAGCAATTATCTTTGCCACCATTTTATATAGAACTGTACACAAGCTGATTGGTCTGAAATTTACTAAACTGGTGGGATTTTGGGTTTTTGGAATGAGTATGATGTCTGTCGAGTTTAGTTGTCCCAAGCTCTGGTCATTGTTAAGAATTCCAAGACAGAATTTCAAAACTTCTGTACCTACTATGTGCCAGTAACGCTGAAAAAATAGTGCCAAAAATCCATCTGGTCCTGGAGCTTTAGTTGGCCCCATCCCTTTAATGGAAAATACTTCTTCTTCAGTATAGTCTGATAATAGAGCTGCATTCATATCTTTTGAAATACTAACCTCAATACCTTGTAATAAATGCGATAAATTCTCGATACCATTTGACTTAAATAGCTTCTGAAAGTATAATGTAGCAACTTCAGCCATCTTATTAACCTCAGTGGTTTCACCTCCATCATCAAACTGTAGCCTTGAAATTGTATTTCTTTTCCTCCGAGATGTGGCAAACTTGTGAAAGGAAGACGAGTTCTTATCCCCTACTTTGAGCCAATTCGCCCTTGCCTTCTGTTCCCAATAAATTTCATCTTTGTCTATTTCCATATTCAAATTGATTCTGGTTTCAATTATCTTTGCTATCGTATCATCATCTCTTTCTTTTGTTACTAGCATCTCCAATTCCTTTGTCAACTTCCTTTTCATCCCCTCTCTTTTACTTTTGACTGATCCTGCCTAATTCTTCAAATGTTCTTGCAACTTTTCCAATTTCTCCATAATTGTGCCTGTAGATGAATCCCAAGATAACTTTGTTTCTGTAACAGCTTAAATTTGGGTCTAGTCGAAATAGTGGTTTCGAGACCACAAATCTGACAAGTAAAATTCTATTTTTATTATATTTTTATGGTCTACAATTTTACGGAAAGATTTCGTAAAAATTTCGTTCAAAAATTTCGACGTTTGGGCACTCAATTTAGTCAAAAGGATTAAATTGTAAATAGTGCAAAAGTTGAGTTCTACATGTTAGAAGTGTCCAATTTCTATGAAATTTTAAATTGGAGGTCCTTAAATGGAAATTAGACCATTGGTTAAATTGTTGGACAAAAATGGACATTAGATAAGTGAAATGGGATATTTTTAAGTTAGGGGCATTTTGGTAAATTGGTAATTAAATGAACTAAAACAAAATTAAAATGCCAAATTTGTCCATCTTCTTCATATGGACGAAATTTACCAGGGGAAGACATGGCTAGGGTCTCTAATCTTTCCAAGCTCATGACCTCGAGAAAACAAGATTTGGACCTAGAACGTGAGGAAAATCGAAAATCGAAAATCGGGAAAGTTGGTAAAATGGTCGCTTTGGTATCGAGGTAAGTTCGTATGTTAATAAGCATTAAATTTAATATGTTTAAATGTTTAACGATACCATGTGTTATTTCAGTATGTTATTATTGGATCATGAATAATATAAAATTACGAGATTGTATTGAAAGATCAAATTAAGAGAAATGCGTATGAGTATGATCAATTTCGACATGTGATGAATTGATAGTAAAGACCATGGTTGGACCATGGCAATATGTGTGCCATGTAAGACCATGTCGGGACATGGCATCGGCCATGATATGAGAGCGTGTAAGACCATGTCCGGGACATGGCATCGGCATTGATATGTGTGCTAGAGTAAAGACCATGTCTGGGACATGGCATCGGCATTGATATGTGTGCTAGAGTAAGACCATGTCTGGGACATGGCATCGCCACGATATGAAAGCTAGCGTAAGACCATGTCGGGACATGGCATTGGTACGATACATCATGTACGAGTTTTCCCAGTATCCATCCTTAGTATCCCAAGAGTTTCAATGGGTAAATCCAAAGATGATATCAAAGAAATGACAAGGTATGATCATGTTGAAAGGGCGTGTATGTACGCAAAATTCATGAGTACTAAATTTGATGTATATGGAACATTTGGTAAGAATGTAAATGAGTAAGTCATACCTATGAAAATGATCTTGTGATGACCTTGTGACGATAAGTCTATACTTATGATGTATAAATAGGTGATAAATTTGATTTATGACTATGTGTGAGGCTTTTAGGCCAAATTAAATTGTGACATGATAAGTTTAAGTTTTGTTGTTGATGTAGGTTAAAGGGGAAAATGAATGGCATGTAAATATTTGATAATGGCTAGCTATTGGAATGGCTAGTTAAGGATATGTTTTGGGGTTATGTATGATTAAATGGATGTTAATACAAAGCAATCATGAAAGAGTAAAATTTACAATAAAACTATTTTGGACAGCTGTAGTGACATGAATTTGAAAACTCACCAAAAATAGTAGAAATTTAATTATAAGTTGGATGAGATATTGATTTAAAGCTTATTGAGTCTACTTTCATATAAAAGAAACAGAGAAAACAAAGGATTTTTATATTTCGAGATATTTAAATTCTTGTGAGATTGGTTCAGAATGATTACGTGATCCCTGTTCGACTTGGAAAAATCATTAAAATTGTAAAAAATAATTATGGGATAAAAGCTATATGCTTGAAATCCTTAATGAGTCTAGTTTCAAATTAAACAAATTATAACATTCTTTACAAGGAGAAAATTTATTCGTAGTGAAAAGTGGTCAGAATAGTCAAACAGTGAAACAGGGGAACTTTTAATGAATAAACTGTACTAATTGGATTAGCTAAAAATTCTAGAAATTTTATGGTATAAAGATATATGAGTCTAGTTTCAGGGAAAATTAGCAGTTTTAAATTCGGAGCTCTGTAGCTCAAGAAATAAATAATTTAGTGACAGCGATTCAAGTAGACAGATTAATGTGAACATGAGTAATAAGGTATAGGCATGTGATTTAATGTTTGTATCAAATTGAGAACTTGTTGTGAGGATTTGTCATGTTGAGGCTTTGATAAGGCTACAAATGAGTAAATTGGGAAAGTAAGAACTTAGCATTATTTATGCAAGTTATGACAGCTTAGTAGTAAGCTAAATTCATTGCTAATGCTTATTATTTTTACATGTGAACTTACTATGCTTTATAAGCTTACCCCCTTTTCTTTCCCATGTTACAGAGTCCTACTAAACAAGCTCGGGTTAGAGGTTGTCGGAGATCGCTTCACACTATCAAGCTATCTATGGGTATCTTTATTTATAAATGATTTAACCTATGGCATGTATAGGGGCTTGACTAAGTCATTTTGTATATGTGTCAATTAATTTGACCAAATGTATTGTTAAGTCTGGTAATGCCTCGTACTCGGTTCCGACATAGGATACGGGTAAGGGGTGTTACAGTTTCTTCCTCTAGAGAATTTTCCATAATCCACCACGCCTTAAATTTAAATTGTGAATTACTCCAGTGTGTGTTATCGGCTATAGTATTTAAGAGTAACGGACAATGATTAGACAATGACTGCGGAAGATGGTGAATAATACCTGTTGGAAAAAAGACTCTTCCATTTCTCATTTGCAACACCTTTGTCAAGTCTTTCTTTTACATTATTTTCTGCAAAGTTTCTTCTTTCCCAAGTAAACCAGACCCCTGTATACCCTATATCTTCTAATTGACAGTCTTCTAAAGTTTCTCTGAATGACTCCAATTACCTTTCATCCCTAGGTAGCCCTCTATCTTTCTCAAAAGAGTATAATATTTCATTAAAATCTCCCTTTACTAACTATGGGTGACTTTGATCTTCTCCTAATCTCCTTAGCAGTGGCCAAGTATCATTCTTGCGATTAGTATAAGGAGATCCGTAAAAACCTGTAAATCTCCATTCTTCTTTTACATTGTCTTTCTTAACCATTACATCAATGTGATTCCTCGAGAAACTCCTTAGAGTGACTATGATATCTTCCTTCCATGCTATACATAATCCTCCACGTGAGCCTTCAGCTTCAATCTCAAACCCGTTCATAAAGCCACAATTTCTCCTTACTTTTTCCATGCATTTCTTATCAATTTTAGTCTCCATTAAGAAGACCATTTGGGGATTCTGCTGCTTTAAGAAGTATCGCAGCCTTCTCACCTTTCATGGACTCCCCAATCCACGAACGTTCCAACTTATGCTTTTCATTGCGTCCGGTTGACTTGCCTCTTGGCAGCCGCGGATCTCAAGTGTTGTGGAACATCATCATGCTCCATATTTTCGAGTAAATCTTCTTATAGAACTTCCCTATTAATCTTCTCTCCTTCTAGTTTCAGCCTTTTTGTTGTATCTTCATGTGCTTCTTCTTCACAGCCATTCATAATTCCAACTTCTGCAGCCTTCCTCTTCCTTGTGATGTCATCTACCTTCCTTTTCATCAATTTGTGAGCTGGTTCTATCCTTTTCCATCTTGCTTTCATAGATAGATCTGATCTATTTTATTCCTTATTTTTGCTAGCATCCATTTGGTCATCGTCCATGGTTTTACTTTCGTCCTTTTGCTTGATTTCCCAATCCTTCCATAGTAGCGCATTTAACTGTACCTTTTAAACTGTCGCTTTCTTCAACTGTTGTGCTCCTTCGTGTTTGAACATCTACGCCTCCTGTATACGAACATTGGGTTCTCCCCTTTTTTAAAAAAGCATTAAATTTCATACTTTCCTTACCAATTAAATTTGATTTTGCTTTTAAAGTTGACGTGAAATTAGGGTCAACATTGATTTTTTCTTTTCCTGCATGGTTAAACTCTTGACAGTCCATAATTCCATGCCCCATTCTACCACAACCAAAGCAAAACATAGGTAACTTCTCGTACTTAAAAGAAATCCATGATTTCTTTATATTATCAGTTGAGACAAAAATACCTCGACGAAGGGCTTTTTGCACATCAAGATTAATTCTGAGACGACATAACTATCCATTTATTTCAGATCTAATCACTCCACAAAAAAAAAAAATACCGATGGCATGCAATAAATCTTTTTTATCAAATTCTGGGGGACAAGAATTCAATCTCAACTAATACGGCGAAGAATCAAGTCGAATCAGTCCTCTCTCTCGAGATCCTATCGAATAAAATTAGGCTTTTCCGGAACAACCAAGGCCTCCCCTCCATAACCACTTCCAAATCTTCTTCAAAATCATACGCAATCAAATATAAATTCTGCCCCAATGTCTGAATTTCGAATTTCTTCTTTGTCTTCCATATACTTTTCATCTATGACTTAAAACTTTCTGGGTTATACATCTTCTCCTGTCTAGATTGTGCAGATCAGAGACGGCTTTTCACTAGGTGTTACAGTCGACCCTTTAACAGATAATTGTACAAGTTCCTCTGCTAGAAGGGAAATCTCATCTCTCTCCGCTTGATCGTCACCACCGCTATCCGCCATCCCAAGCCGCAGCAGTTAATGCTCTTTCTAGGACCTCTGCAGAGCACTCTTGGCGACCTTGCAAAATATAAATTAAATTTTGAAAAAAATCATTATTTGTTTCTTTTATAAATTATAAAATGTGCTTAAAATCAATTGATTTAATTTTTGAAATAGGTATGAAACAAGCTTAGATTTCAATTTTGATTTTAATTTTATAAAGGGATAACGATATATTTGGGTATTGTACTTTATCAAATATTCCAATGTGGTCCTCTGCCTCATCTTTGTGCCCCTCCAAAATTAAGGTGACACCTGTAACATAGTTTCATGTTGAGTTGACGCTAGTAACATCCCTTCAGTAGTTCAATTCTTGTTGCAGAGTAAAAGAAATGTAATAAAAATGAGTAAAGAAGAGCAAAAGACGAATATTATGGCGTAGACAATAATTTGATTCATCAACCTCCATTTTCTCAAGAATAGTGTCTGATGGGTGGGAAAATATAAGTTATGGGGTTGAACTTTTCTTCTTTTCTTAATTGCATCCCATTTAGTATTGGGTTATTAGTAGGGGTGAGCAAAATCTAATTCGATTCGAAAAATTTGATAAAAATTTCAAATTTTAAATTAAATAGTTCGAGTTATTTGAGTTAATCAAGTTATTTGGTTTAACTCGAATAAAAACTTAAATTTTTGGTTTAACTCGAATATGAATTACACAATTCGAGTTATCCGAAAATCGAATAAGAAAAGACAAAACTACGTCGTTTTGATAAATATTTACTTTTTTAAAAGTTAAAATTCAAAATAATTAAGTTAAAAGGCAAAACCATGTCATTTTGATAAATATTTACCCATTAAGTTAAGAGGCAAAATCATTATATTGTTCATGTAGTTAAATAATCTAGTACTTCGTCTACTAGTTAAATAATCGGTCCATCTAATCGCAACATTAAGTATAAATAATAGGATTTGTTAACTCGACTCAATTTGACTCGAAATTTTTTGACTCGATTCGATTTGATTCGAAAAAATTCAAATTGAGTTCGGTTGCTAAAATAGTATTTGTTAACTCGACTAGCTCGAAAATTTTGGACTCAATTCGACTCGACTCGATCGAATACTCACCTCTGGGTGAGCAAAATCTAATTCGATTCAAAAAACTCGATAAGATTTTCAAATTTTGAATTAAAAAGTTCAAGTTATTTGAGTTAATCAAGTTTTTTGGATCAACTCGAATAAAAAATTAAGTTTTTCGGTTTAACTCGAATGTGAATTATACAATTTCGATTATCCGAAAATTTGAATAAGAAAAGGCAAAACTATGCCATTTTGATAAATATTTACCTTTTCTAAAGTTAAAAGTCAAAATCATTAAGTTAAAAGTTAAAAGACGTTGTTTTGATAAATATTTACTCATTAAGTTAAAAGACAAAACTATTATATTTTTATGTAGTTAAATAACTTTATACTTCATTTATTAGTTAAATAATTGGTTCATGTAAATACAACATTAAGTATAAATAATAGGATTCGTTAACTCGACTTGACTCGAAATTTTTTGACTCGATTTGATCTGATTCGAAAAAAATTCAAATTGAATTCGGTTGTGAAAATAGGATTTGTTAACTCGACTAACTCGAAATTTTTTGATTCGATTCGACTCGACTCGATCGAATACTCACCTGTGGATGTCAACTATGATTTTTGCGGATCTTATTCAATCTGATAATATCGTCGGTATTGATTCTCATCGTTGGTTTCTCACAGAGCATCCTATCAATTATAAGTATATGGTGGCTTCTTTCAGATTTGTAGAAGAAGCTTTTGACATCATAATAGTTTTGATCCAAAAGCATCTTACAATTTATTGAAATCTCTGCATTGGTTTTTTAAAGCGCAGACGATTTATTTCACAAACTGCTCAAGGCATTAATTAGTTTTTGGTTTCTTCAACTTTCTGGCAAGCAATTTGAGATTTGGTAATTAATATTTTCTTTTGCATGGTGGTCGAGTCGAGGTTGTAGGCATAAAATGGTGTTTAAATCGAACAAGAAATTTACCAATTTTTCTTTACATTAGAACAGACTCTCTTAACTGACTCTAATCCATTTGTCTATAAAATAAATGAAAAAAAAAAGGAGGCATCCACGGAGTATATATACTTGGACTCACTCTCATCAACTCAACCCAACTGAAAAGGTAAAGCATTCTCTCTCTTTCTTTTCCTTCCAAAACCATCAATTATGATCTGCTAAGCTCATCTTAATTTTCTGGCTATTTCTTAAATCCTATGCTTTTAGTTTTTAGTTGGGAAGGTCCAAACTCCAAGTCTTCAAATCCCCATTTCCATATTTGTTATTATTATTTTTTGCCTTAAAATATGGAACCAAAAAGAAGCTGATTTGGAACTGGATTTGGGGTTGTCATTAATGGAAGAAACGGTTTAAGATTCTAGGTTTCTCTTCTCCTCTATTTCCTGTGAAAGGAGGGCCCTTCGATTTTCGGGGATAGTGGGTGCCCTGCCCTTAGCTTGAAGGAACAGGATGAAGGTGTTTATAGGAAGTCCAGGAACGGTGAGTGGGTTAATGCTAAGGATATATCAATGTGCATTTGCTGCTGCTTCCATTGCAGTCATGGTCTCTGCCTCTGATTTCTCTTCCTACACCGCTTTCTGGTACATTCTGTTTTTACCTTTTTCTTAATTTCGATTCTGCTCTCAAATTTTACGTTTTTAGATTCAACGGGGCTTTTTTCCTTTTGTTTTTCCTTGTTTCGGTTTATGTGGAAATTTTAATCTTCTTTTTATTTTTTGCCATTTTATCAGTATTCCGAGGTTTGATGATCAACATAATTTTAGGTGAAATTATGTGTTTGAATCGGATTACTTATCAGCTTGGGAGCATAATTTTATTAGGCAAAAACTATGGGTGAAAGATAATTACCTTAGCTGATTTGTAGACTCGTGGATTATTACCTCTTTGAATGTTGGTGCAAATTTGTTTCTAGTGCTAATATTTAAAAGAATCCTGCAGCTGTTTTTGCTACTCTGGGTGTTCTGGTTTCAATTTATTGGATGTTGTTTAGTTTCTAGATTTGAAATCTGGGTATGTTCAGTTTTTAAGTTTAGATCAATTTTGGACCCTAGTATTTATGCTTTCTGTTTCTTATGTCAGCTGAGAAGCTTTGAGTATTGACCTTGGACGGTATCATTCCAAATTCCAGTTTTGTGTTTTTGTTAAAAATGGAGATGAATGAGAATTTGCTACCTTCAATTTTACAGTTTGCTTGCATGAATGTTTAGCCTGCCTATTCTTCTGAAATTTTATTTTAAGCTGAATAAGAAGATGCAACAATGGCGTCTGGGGAAATAATAGAAAGTTGGTTGTTTCAAGTGTACTTTTGTTCTTAGTAGCAAATTTTGTTTCAAACTGAGTAATTATGTTGGGGTTAACTGCACAGCAGGAAAAATGAACTGATCTCTATGGAACTTTTCTTCTACTATACATAATGCAGTGATGATGGTTTACAATATAGTAACAGCCTTTAACACAGCCCTTCATTTGTGTTAATGACATTCGAGACAGAAATATAGTATAGGTTTGAATGAACTTGAGAGAATAGTTGACTAAAAGTATATAATCTCTTTATGAGTCTTCTGTTTTTCATGTCTGATCCTTCAAATATGCAACACTGTTGGAACTTGTTCTTGTTCATTTTTAAGTCTCACGAAGTGTGGGTTTCTGTTGTGAAAATGTTGAAAACAGTGGTTTTGACATGTAAAATAGCATTTAAGCTTATCTTGTGTGGAATCTTATAGTTCTATATATTCCTGGGAAAGGGGGAAAATGTTTAGGTTTGATGGGGTGGAAAGGATGGTTAAAGTAGAGAAGAAATGCACTGCAATAATTGTTACTTTGTGCAGCTTTGATATTCTTTATGTTCTCTGTTTCAGCTATTTGATTGCATCTATGGGGCTTCAACTGCTATGGAGCTTTGGTCTTGCATGTCTCGATGTTTATGCTTTGAGGAGAAAGAGAGATCTTCAGAATCCAGTTCTAGTGAGCCTATTTGTTGTAGGTGATTGGGTATGCAGCTTTTCTCTAAGAATCCCCTCTAAGCTCCTTTAGTCCATAAATGGATGTATGAATATTGATGTGAATTAGGTTTTTTACAAAAATTGCCTGCTATAGTGCCATTTGGTATTTGCCATTTTTCAAATTAGTTATCCCTTATTTTCCCCATATTATTATTACTATTATTGTTATTATTATTATTTCATGTTCAGGCTGTTTATGATTCCATAAATGGTTTACATAACTCTTTAGACCTCTTCTTATTCTATCAAATACAGCCTTTCTGTTTCCTGTATTGCTTGTTTTTATGGCGACTTGTCTCCATTTTTGATTGACAATAAAGTGACATCTTACATGGATGGAGGACCAGCGTCTTCATAATCTGTTTATGAATTCCAATGCATTTTGCTTTAATTTTTTAACAATGGTGCTAGCAATTGTTATTTCAGTCTTCAAAATTCAATCTTCTCAGTTTTCTATTGGTATTTCCTACATGCACCTTAATTTTTGCGCATCATTTTTTTTTCTTGATACTCTTTCAGCCAAAATTGTATATCACTTGTCTAACCCTTCTTGAATATGCAGGTTACAGCTATGTTATCACTGGCAGCTGCATGTTCGTCGGCAGGGGTTATAGTCCTGTATGCAAGAGACTTGGACTTCTGCAGGGTTCAAACTCGTCTCCCATGCAATCAATTTGAAATATCGATAATTTTGGCGTTCATCACATGGGTTTTGGTCGCAATGTCATCTCATGTCATGTTCTGGATCTTAGCCTCTTTCTAAAGGATTCGAGGGTTCCCATGCTCGTAACATATGCCGACATAATAGCATCTCTTATTTGACATGTAAATGCTTCTTTTTCTTTTGCTTCCCATTCCTTGGTTTTTGACAATTTTGGAGCATTGGAGTAGTTTTGCCTCTGCAAGTTAAGGATTTTTGTTTTAGTATTCAATTTCAATTAAATCTTACTTGTTCTCAACTTAACTTCCAATCATTAACAAACAATCTTGTCAAACTCCTGTGGATGGATCCCTTGTCATTGTCGGTTGCGTCTTTTGCGATATTAAATAAGGTCTTGAATTGAAAGGCATGTGAACTTGCTCTTTCTTACATCTTCCAACAGACATCACATTTTGCCTGGTGTTTTATACTGTCATGTCTGATCAAGATTTATGCACTGAGATTCGTCTATGTATGCTTGAAAAATATGAAGTTGGTGGTCTATATAAATTTCAGATTTCATCTAAGAAATCTTACTATTTTCCAGGGCCCGTTGATCATCCTAAAGAAATCCTGGATCAAGCTTGATTGCTTGAATACCTATGGATTTGAAATCGTTAACATGCTCTTTGAAATCTTTCGGTTTAATGACTACATGTGGTTTACTGCTTAAACATGTATGGTGTCTTGCTGCTGTAGTCCTTAATGCAGTGTAAGTGTGGGGATTGAACGAGAATCTTCATGTTGTGCAAAATATGATTGAAACTGCATGTTTTACTTTTAAGGATAAGTTAGAAAATCAACTCTGGGTTACTTTAACAATTGATTGCGGGTGCTAGCTATTATGGCATTTACTTCTCTGAAACCTCACCAGCAACAAGGCTGATAATGTATTCAATCTCATCGGCGACTTCCTTCATGGAAGGTCGGTGTTGTCTCTTGTCATCCAAACATGATGCTGATAATAGGCCCAATGCTTTAATGGTTTCGAGTTCTAACTTTTTAGCTCCTTCTTTGATCACTGGATCTACAACATCCATCAGTTTCTCTTCATTCATTATATTTTTCATGTAAATCACCAAACTCACGTTCTCATCTTCTCTGTTAAAATCTATGGCCTTCTTTGAAGTCAAGAGCTCAAGAAGAACAACCCCGAAGCTATAAACGTCACTTTTATCAGTAAGCTGAAAACTACGGTAATATTCTGGGTCAAGATATCCAACAGTTCCTTGAGCCGAGGTATAAATGTGACTATCACCGCCTTCTGTTCTTTCAACCAGCCGAGACAGACCGAAATCGGAAATTTTAGCATCAAGCCTTTCATCAAGTAAAATGTTGCTTGATTTCACATCACGATGGTAAATGGGCGGAACTGCTGCTGAGTGGAGATAAGCAAGGCCTTCTGCAGTCTGGTGAGCAATGCGAAGCCGATGTCGCCATGTGAGGGGAGCATATTTGCCGGAAATATGACAATGGAGGTGATCAAACAAGGTCCCATTGGGGATGAACTCGTAAACCATGAGAGGCTGTTCAAGCTCAACACAACAGCCTAGGAGTCTTACCAGGCACCTATGGTTCACCTGGCAAAGTATTCGGACCTCATTGAGGACTTGATCAGTTCCTTTGGTGTTCCCAACCTTTGCACGTTTGATTGCTGTTACAGTTCCGTCATCAAGAATGCCCCTGAAGACCTCGCCAAAACCTCCAGATCCTACAAGGTTCGACGCAGAGAAGTTATTGGTCGCTTTCTTTATTTCTTTGCCAGTGAAAACCCTGGCTGATTTGCCATTGTTTCTGGCATTTAACATCTCTTCCCTTTCCTTGATCAGATTCTTCTGCGTTTCTTTCTTTATGCGCCGGTGTTGCTTGTAAAGTATAATTCCTATCATTATAGCAAGTGAAAGTCCTCCCAGTACAGCCGTTATACCTGAAAAGAAATAAAAAAACATATAGTCACCATCACAATCACTACTTGGCAGGCATACATCAAATAAGAGGTCGGCACATACCACCAATGAGCACTATCTGCTTCTTTTCTTTTTTGCAGCGTTTCCCTGGTCGGCATTTCGTACCTAAATGAATAGAAGACAGTATCTTAATGCTTATGGCTGCATGGAATAGTAAGAACTGTTCTTTAGCCATTTTTGCCGGTTTCAAGAGGTGAAACTTTTGCTGTTTTGCTATAATTTTATATAATCAACTTGGTTTTTTTCACAATCAAAGGAAAACGGCTACTTACTTCGACATAATCCGTTGACAGGATCCCAGGTAAATCCTTTGTTGCACAAGCACCTTGTTGTTCGAACATTTGCTGGATCGGCTAAGCACTTGGAATGAAACAAGTTCTTGCAATCCATAGGTGCCTTGCAAGCCGGTTCTAGTGGCAATGCCCACTCGATCTCTAAACCAGGTTGAGGCCATTTCTTTGGAGGATTTACAGTGTCAAAGTTCACGAAGCTCTGATAGGCTAGACAACCTCTATCATGAATTCTCACCACATACGCTGTTTGTGAACCGCCAGTCTTGAACACACAACAGATAGGACTCCTCATGCATGCCGCTGCATTATCCTTTATATAGTAATGACATATGCTTGTTGATGTACAATTTATGGGTGCTTGCAAGTGAAACATTGCGTCGGTACAGTTCAGCAACAAAATGGTGTTACTGCTAGTGATGTTGAAAGGGAGATTATCATCAAGCTGGATTCCTTGTGTGCTGATATCACTCGAAATGCAACTATTACCCAAAATACTTGGGGGCCGGAGAACTATCCGCTGAGTCATGGGGTTGATGGATATGATCATGTAAGATCCCTTTAGAGCATCAAACCATAGTGCCCCTGCAGTGCACCGAATCTTGTAGGCTTGATCTCCACAATTAGGTCCCGTGCTGAGAGGGTAAGGTACTGGAATTCGACCACAATTACCACAACGCACTAAGGCAGTTGCACACCCTGCAACTGAAAGCAGTACTACCATAAAGATCAACATTGAGAATACATATTTCTCCATTGTAGGAAAGGTTGGTGGAACTTGCAGCTGTGGACTCAAAGGATCTATTTCAAGTATTTGGTTACTCAGGATTCTAGAAGGACAATATTGGCCAGATTACTTGTACATACCAATGCGAAACTGTGTGATAGTAAATGAAGAAATTCTAGTTAACGTGGTTCAAAGGATATGTTGGCAATTTACCTAGGCTTAGTGTAGTTTGATGTAGAAAACTAGTTTAGGTTTCTTAAATACAATCAGATTTTCTTGGGAAGATATGTGGGTTCACTGCATAGAAATCATATGTTAATGCTCCCAAGTTCCACCCCATGGTGATGATTATACTTTCCTTAGATCTCGGGCTCCCCATATCTCTATGAAATTACTTACCTTCGAAATGGTTAATTTAAGGCAGTTGACAAGTAACTAAAAATATACAAATTCCACACTGCTCAAGGTGAACATAGTTTCTCTCGAGGATAATGAAGAAGTGCATTCGAATCCTAAGCTTCATTATATGAACCAACCGGGCTAAATCCCAAATTTGGTTTTTCTCAACCATTTCGTAATCAGCATGACACGAATAGGTTCAGAACCAATGGCACATCTATTGGCAGGCCAAATATGAATCTTATTTCATTTTTTACGAGATTTTAACTAATCCTATACCGAAGAAACAAATATTAAATAGCTAGAAATTATATCATTCATTGTCCATGATATTGAGTTTCCCATTCCCTCGGGTGAAACAAAAAGAATCTGGCATGCTGATATGCATCATTTGTACCATGCATGAATTTGTTCCAATGACCTGTGGGAATCTCAAGATCCAAGAGAAGCAGAATTTCCATTTAGTATCCCATAACAGAGTGTTCCCTAATCCACCATTGCAAGTGTGTTTTCCCAGACAATTTTCGTTGTTCCAACTTACATTTGTCTCCTTTGCATTGGAAGCTAATGTGTTTACAATACGAATAAGCTTCCTATCATATTGAAAAGCGCGAAGATCCCTCCGATTTTCGTTTCCATTGGAAACAAGCCATTAATAACTTTTTTGCCATAACCCCCCATGGCACAAAATTGAATGGTTGATAAAACAACCGGTAGATGCATCTTTTTTATATTATTTGAGAAGGGCTTCCAGTATCAAAATTCATATTTAGATTAATACCACAACAGAGACTGCGATTTTGTAAGAATCAACCATTTTTCAAATGACAAATCGTGACAAATAGAGCTTTGGGTCCCGAATACGGACAATTATTTCATGGCAAACGTGGCCTATAACAATCTTGCATCAACAGTAGAAACCAACATTCAGAACAACAGGAAAAAGATACTTGTTCATTATTGACATCGACCTTGGGTAAAGGACTTCCCTTCCTTTCCTTGTCTTTCAAGTATATAATCAAAATTCCTTTTTAGGTCTAATGATTGCAATTTTTAAGAGCGATAACGTTCTTCCATCTCGGAACATGACATTCAAATGCAATTTTTTTTCTTCAGTTACTAAAGGATGTTATGTTACTAGTATAATTTGATTAGTGAAGGGATAGTTTTGTTTTTAACTTAGTTTGATTCTAAATTGTTGTTTTTTATGATCAAGATACCATTCATGTTCGTTTTACTATAAATGAAAACTAATCTTTTCAAAGCCATGTTTGTCAGCTTCGATGAACTAGGCAGACAGCTTGGTTTATGAACATCTTGACTGGAAAACTGGTGAGGTGAACTCCCATAAGGCTGATGAAAGAAAACTCTACTTTGATGACCATTCAGATGGTTTCCATGGAAAAGGAAAGACCCAAATGAAGTAGACACCAAACTTTTATGAATTAATGGCTCATTTTCGTTCATCCAACAATCTGGTAATAGAGATGGCGACCCTTTCTCCTTTTCCCTGGAAATATTAAGCACGCGTGCTCAAAGTGTCCTGTATTAATGGAAATTGCATAGATGATGCAGAGCAATCTTCTGTTTAACTTAAAGTGAAGGATTTCATGGATTTCAATGCCAAAGCAGGGGTGGTGTTGCTCGCATGGTCCCAAAAGGAATATGCAGCATACAGGGAACCTTTATGTAAAGAATAAAGATGTTTTGCTGCAAAAGCTCAACGGGGAGAAATATGGTAAAAAAGTGACAAGATGCAAGTTATAACAGTTGTGAATTATTATGTTGGCAGTACTACTACTTAAACATAAAGCCCCAAGCCAAGGGCTAGGGCTGGCTGGTAGCTAGCCCTCATTTGCTTACCAATGGCTACAATATATGGATTTTATAATATGTTTGATCAAGATTTAATTTCAAGCTGATATAATGTTCTCTCAACAGAAAGCACGGTTTCCAATGGACAGTCTCTGAGTGCTACTTGAACCAATATGAAATCAGCATTTCAGCAGAGAACTTCATTTTCCATTGCAGGTTTCGAGGGAGCCGTGTATGGCCAAAGCTCGTCGTGTCCACTCGGGAAAGTGAAAGTGGGCCTCAAAAATCCACGAGGAAGCATAGTGAATTTGCTTTTAGTCCTAGTTCAATGCTCTTTTTTTTCTTTGCTCTATTTGCCTTAATTTTCACTCCACAACATCCTTTTTCCTAATCTTACTTTTAGGGCCCCTCCTTCTCACAACTGGTCCCTGGTTTTCCCCAAACAGAGACCTTGATTCTTCACTTTTTTGCTTTTATTTTCCCCTCTTTTGAGGATTCAATTCTTTCCGGCAATGATCGGTTTGTTTTTACAAAAGGGGGCTTCGATTAAGTTTCATGCATATCAAAATGATGGGTTGCTGCCAGCAATGAGTGTCATGCCTAGATCTTTTGCTTCAAGTTATCATTGTTAATAATTGGTTACAAGTACAAAACAAAACAAAAACCTTGTGCTCAAATTTGCACTAACTACGGTTTTCTTTATAATCATGGCCGACGCTCGGACATAAACATCTATTTTGTTCGTCTCTTGTTCATTCTCTACCAATGCTCCTCACTTCAATAAGTATTGCAGGTTTCTTAAATGCCAAGGCACAGTGATAGACAGAATCCTTTTCCGTTTTTAGAATTTTTTTCTGAATCGAATAGTAATAATTAAACTCATTAAATAAAATTGTTGATACATTAGATCAATGAATGTAGAGATAAAAGGGAAATAATTCTAGTCCAGAAGTAGAGAAGAAGAAAGCCCCCTCTGGAATGTCTGCTGCTTTTTATTATATAAGGTTGGACCTCGAGTCGGATTGTAAATATATGACCTTTTTACGAGTGTCATATAAAAGTAGCAAGCTAACCTAACAAGTTTGATAGTATATTCACTCCATAAAATTTTGGAAATAATAAAATTTAAGTTAATGAATCTAAATATAAGAAATAAATTTTAAAATTACATATGAATTTTGATTCACATGAATACTAATTTTGTGTGATTTTATATATAAAATTTTAATTTAATTTAATTTTCATAAATCACTAATAATATTATCAAATTAGCACTATTTTTACATCGATATTTTATATATATAAATAATTATATTAGTATAATATGAAAAATAAATGTTTATACTTATTTTTTAAATGTTATAATTAAATTAATATTAAAATTTTAAAATCATAATTTAAGTTTCATATATATATATATAATTAAACTAAATTAAAATTTATGTATCAAATTATAATATAAATATGATATTTCTCCCCTTAATATAATTAAAATAGAATACAGGACCGGAACCCGATAAGAAAATAGAATACAGGAGCAATTTAAGAAGGAATTCTTTTTCTTTTTTAACTTCAACCTCGTAGACTAGTTATTCAATTAAAACCAAACACGTGTTACTGCCACTGATCTGTTGCCTGCCGCCATCCCAACACCATTCGCTGCCCTTTATTTTGTCGCCCCGACTTTGATCTTTTTATATTGCCTTAAACGCACAATTCGACGATTGAATTATATATTTTTTGCAAATTGATATTTAAAATTATATTTCACTAATCAGTTCTAAGATCAAATTTAACCCACATCCAAAACCAAATTTACAATTAAACCCAACACCAAGATCATCACGAAGGTGGGCCTACTTTAAGCTTGGATTTATTTGTAAAAACCCTCTACTTTAATAGAAATAAACAAAAAAAATATATGTAAAAACTCTATTTGGATAACCTTTGAAGAATAATCGTCTATCAATATTAATAGCTCTTCGTACTCTTAATAATGTGAACCACCATTACAAGTCACTTTTTTTTTTTGTAACAAATTGATATTATCTATGATCATTAAGCAGAAAGTTATGGTTCAACTAGTTGAGAACATCCCAAAAGCACAAGTCAATGAGTTGGATCAGTACTATAACCATCTCGAGCAAAAGGAGGATGAATATGATGAAAAGCATTACTATGACTAAGAACAATATGACCCAAAACAATAAGAAGTAGGACAGTCGGAGCACTGAAACTTCAACCAGCATGGCCAGCTTCATAAGCTTATCGGTGTGGTTCATGGTCTTTCACAATAATAAGGGCCTGAAAAGGGTGTTGCCCCCTAGCCACATGGTTTGCACCTGTAAATCATTGTTGTTAGGCTACCTAGTCCTCAGCGATCAAACCTTTCTTGAGAAGAAGCATTAGAATAGTGGATTACTTGGGTTTATTATATCTATGGCCAAACATAGAGAGTTGGGTTGAAGTTTGGAGGTGCATTTGTTTAATTATTTTTTGTCAACATTTCCGAAAAAGTTGGAATATATAGAAACACGATTTTTAAGACTATTAAAATGTCTTCACTATATTTTTATAAACTGTTTCGATATTAAGAAAAGAAAAGAAAAGCAGAAATTGAAGTGGTTCTTACTTTTCTTTCAACTAAAATTATTATAAATGACTTCTTATTGATTATTTATTAACGTCACGATCATGTTTTACTTTCTTATGTTTTATAATTTTCTTGAGGTATGGAAATTATGTATGTCGGCGTTACTTTATTATTTTTTACAAAGTCAACTTAACCTACAATTTTATTTCCTTATCTTGCTTTTATAACCCAATAAATTAATTTAAATATGTCTCTCATTAAAAATATTTGGGTCAGATTTGGTTGCAAAACTAAGATTGCTAAGCAGGAGCAAAGTTAGAATAAGTTTTAGGGATCAAATAAAATTTTAATTTTTATAATTTATATCTTTATAATTTATAAAAGATTAAATTGAATTTTATAATTTTAGTAGGGTAAAGTGTAATTTTACCTTTATTAATTTAAATTTTTTAAAAATTTTAAGAACTTAAATAGTAATTTTACATTTTAAGGGGCGGGCATATTACTTTTTAGGTTTTGTTGATTTAGTTGAAACAAAATTTTTATTTTGTTTAGCTAACTTCTGTAAATTTATCACAAAACCATATTTTATTAATTTACTCCTTTTTAACATGTAAAAATAAAAAATTAAAACAATTTTAGACCATGCAAATTATTTCTTTCGATTTTAAATTTTACAATAAAATTAGTAAAATAGCATGTCCCACTCAAAAAATATTTAAAAGTTAGTTCTTCTACCAATTGATATCGATGCAAATAAGAAGATAACGCGCTTCAATACAATTGAACTCATGTTCTCTTATATTGCAATAATATACATACCATTCAAACTATGACTCAACCGGCTTAGTAATATAATTTTGAATCTTATATTAATGTAAAAGCATAATGATAGATTTAGTCTTTAAGATTTACATATTTTATCATTTTATTTTTATTTTTAAATTAAATTTGGCCATTAACCTTTCAATACTTTCAATAGTAAAAGCATTTTTATTTTACTCTTTTCAATACTTCACACATCATTGCTTTTAATATTAAAAATAAATGGAATCCACCATTAATTATTTTACAAAATCAGTTTAAAAGCACTTTTATAAATAAAAAAATGTTTATTTTAGATCACCACTTTTAATAAATATTTTAATTATTTTTTATAAATCATTTTTTTAAAAACGTTTTCTATTTTAAATAATCACTTTTAGTAAACATTTTATTTTATTAATAAACTAAAATTATTTGTAAATTAATAATATATTAAATATTATTTTAATATTAAAAAACAGTTTAAGACGAACCTTTTAAGATAGTTGATAACCATTCGACATAATTAACAGCCAACATGATAGAAGCATGGTTTAAGACAAGCCTTTAAAAATAGTTAATAACCAAATCAACAAAATGAAAAATTCGGAAACTAAGTATATGTTAAGTTTACTTTTCTTTGACCAAAACCAGGTAAAAGTTTTAATCTTCAATCAGACCGTTAATGGAATAATTAAATACTGAAGTACAAGAATTAATTTTAACATTAAAATTAATGGAATTTTAACAAAAAAAATTAGTTTATTCTTTTGATTTAATGTAAGCGGACTAATTTATCTTTTTTTTAGTACAATGAGCAAAATGCAATCCAATTTTTAGTTTTAGTACTTAAAATATAAAAGATAAAAACATTCTCAAAATAATATAATTTACTTTGTAAAATAATGAGATTTTAATTATTATCCAATTAAAACGATACTTGTTTAACTCATGATATCAACTTAATTAGAGATTAGTATAATAGATTTGAACAAATAATATTGGATTAGCTTAGTAAGTTTGCCATCTAAGAATAAATAGTCAACTTTGTCGGTCCAATCCAATTAAAGTCTTTAACAGCAACATTATTAGCGAGACCAAATTTTCTGAATTCATTTTCTCTACTTTGCTTGATTTAGCAAAGCATGATATGAATCATACTGATGAGGCTATGCTTATCTTTTGAATTGCAAGTACTTTTGAATTAATTTAACAGTAATTTTTTTAGTTGTCGTGTTTGTTTTTACGTATGATACAGTTTTTAAAAATATTTCTAAAATATTAAATTTTATAAAAAATCTTTTCTAATGTTTGGATTATTCTCCAAATTACTTTCCATTATTTAATTTTTTAAAAAATCATTTTTGAAATTTATTTCGTGATGAAACAAACACATCATAACTTATATTTGTTACAAAATGTTATGAAATATTTTTCTTTAACAATAGAAATTTATTTTATAATAAAATAATATCTTATATATATACTTAATAACAATCAATATATAATTAAAAATTAAATTGAAGTTTGATATGAAAGTGGATAATGACACATTGAAATTGAAAGAGAAAATTAAATTAAGTAGTATTTAAATAAATACTCATATTTATATTATTAAAATATTTATTTATTTTATATCATAAAAATTAATGGTGAGAAAATTAGTCACTACTATCAACGGTGAATACCCTCCGATTTCGACAAAATAATCATTACTACGTATTTATAAATAGTAATATATATTTTATTAAAATTGATATAACATTTTCAATAAAATATTAAGAATTTTACTTATTGTAATATTAAATATTTTTTAAAACAATAGATTATATTAATTACATTATTAATTTATTATGTAATTAAATATAAATATGTATTTTATAATATTTGAATTTTTATTTTAGTATTTATAATTATTTTAAAATTAAAATAAAATTTTATTATATTAATAATTAAATTTAATTTTATTAAATTAATTTTATATAAAAACCAAATCAGTCGTGATCGGAAAATGACTTGTGTTGTTAAAAAGGAAGTCATTTAAAAAAAAAACAATACTTATTCTCCATTGACAAATAAATTTCATGGAATAAATATAATTAGAAAATATAAAATATATGTTTCGTAAGTATTTTTTAAAAAACATATCTTTAATTTTAGGGTTAAATATCAAATAAATATATAAACTTATCCACTTTTATCAAATTGGTACTTAAATTTTTTTTTTATTTTTAATTTGGTACTCAACCTTTTTTTAGGTCAACTAGCTTAATACTTAAGCCTAAAGACATTAAATTTTTACTGACATGACAGTATTAGCCACTTGTGCACTGCCATGTGTCACTCTATTTGGCTTGAAAAATTATCTTCCTTTAATTATTTTCCATTTCATTTTATATTTTTAAAAACCCTTTCATTTATTTTTTCTTTTAAAATTTCCTTTTCCCGTCCTCTTCTTCTACCTCTTTGGCTGGTGCACCTTTTTTTTTTTCGGTTTTTTCTTTCATCATCTCTATTTGACTTCTTCGTCTTCTACCTCTCTTCTATTTGTTTCGTTTTTTTTTTTCTTTCACCAATTGTTTAAGTTTCTATCTCTTTGTGTTTTTTGTTCATAACACATATATTCAACAAAGAACACAATCGAAAATGTTTTCTTCAACAAAACCCAAAACATTAACTTCACAAACCCATTAAAACACCCATAAATCCATTAAATAAATCCAGAAAATTAACATCACAAACAAAACCCATCAATCCTAAAAAATCAAATTGAATTCATGTATTTTTTTGTCAATCCTAATTTAACTTCGGTGTAAGAAAGGGATTGGATTTTGTAATTTGCAGTGACTTTATCTACCCAAAGTAGCAAAAAAAAAAAAAGTAATGATGAGGCTAACAAGGAAGCATCAATGAGCACCAAGAACGACAAGATTTCTATTGATATGTATTGTCATCGGTCTTTTATTGATTGGTTGTATTGTCGACATTTTATGGGCTTCATCTTCTCGTTTCAAGCTTTCATCTCTTTCGATTTCGAATAATTGGTTTCCTCGCTCATTTGATTTTCCCACTACATTTCCGTTCCAGTTCAATGACCCAAGGTGAAAAAACACTCTTTTTATTGTTTCGGTGGTGGAAAAAACCCAAGATGGTTCCTGCTTTTGTTCCTCATTTAGATGGTGCTGATATTTAAATTAAGAATCCTCAACTTAACGGTCAGGTTCCATGATGATTCAAAAGTTGACCGGTACCATTATTTGGATTGGAGAACAAACGTCGATGACAATGTCTGAGTGCAACTATGAAGCATGTTGGCAGCTGTTAAGGCTCATATAGTTAGGCTGTTAGGCAGTTAAAGAAGTCAGTAAAGTTGTTAAAGAGCATTTGTTCATAACAGTAGTTATTCAAGCCTATATAAACAATCATCAAAGTAGAGAAAGGGAGAGATAAGATTCAAGAACTTTAACGGAGTTCATTTTCTAAGTTTTAAAGTTTCCTTTCAATCTTTTTACAAAAACGTATTTAAGAAATTACCTTATCTAGTTTTTAATATGATATCAGTCGCCGGCTGATCTTGGGATCCATGGCCACCGCAAATTCTGCCGATTCTGCCTCTGTGGAGCCGAGTTTTGCACCATTTAGTGGTGATTGTGTGATAACATCATTCCCACGACACGAGGTTGTTAAGCTCACAGACAAGTCCTACATGCAATGGTAGCAACAAGTGAAACTCATACTCGACGGTTATGACCTTCTTGGACTACTTGATGGAACCTTACCTCCAACGGCTCATTTTGTTACGAATGTAGATGGTTCGTTAGTTCCAAATCCATTGGCTCAAGTCTTCAAACAGCAAGATTGATTCTTAACCTCTTGGCTACTTTCCACGATAAGTGCGCCTCTATTGTCGTCATTCACCGATGCTAAGTCGGCATGTGACGTGTGGATCACAGCAACAGATCTTTTTGATGCTGACACGGGGGCCAAATAGTCACGTCTGCGACATAAACTCCATTCACTGAAGAAAGGTAACATGAATATTAAGACTTACGTTGCTTAGATTAAAAACCTTTGTGCTCTATTGGAAACTTCAGGTTCTCAGATTTCAAATGAAGAGAAAATCGAAATAATGCTTGCTGGCCTACCACCGAAGTTTGAGGTCGTCGTCTCCTCGGCCTCCCTGTCGCCCGGTCTTCTTTCTTTTAACTGTCTTGTCAATGTTTTTGTGGAGTGCGAGAGTCGACAGAGTCGTGTGGTTAAGGAACTCTCCCTTCATGTGAATCTTGTTGAGCCTGTGCCACCTCTGGTGATGGAGGGTTCACTCTGTGGCGGGCGTTCATCATTTCGTGGCCGTGAGAGGTCGTTTCATCTGCGAGTGCAATGTCAGATCTGCAGTCGTTTTGGACACATCGCCCAACGATGTTACTATCGTTATCACCGAGATTCTGACTTTTTGCTGTCGACGCCTCCGATGGTGAACCAAGATGGTCCAATCGCGTCGTGTGGGCTGGTGCATGTGGGCGACGGAGGTCGTTTATCTGGAAAGGGAGAAGGAGACTAATGACGTTTCAAATCCCTAAGGATGAGTTATCATCTAAATGATACTGGTCAAAATTACTTATAGACCGGTCAAAATAGATTCAATTTGGGTCAAAATTATGTTGGTCAAAATTGTGAGTTGGCTGGTTGTGGTTATCAACAATCGGCACGTGGGCCACATGCGTTTGTAAGTGCTATGCCCAGGCCAAATGTGCTATCTGCTTTTGGGCCTCAATGTGACCACGTTAGGTGTGAATTTGGGCAGACTTTTGGGCCTCAATATGGCCAAGATAGGCTAATTTTGGGTAGTAAAATAGAGTATCTTATGGGCACAAACCGTGTAATAAAAGGCCATATGATGTAATAGTGGGTGGTGCCTCGGTTCCTTGGCACACGAAACCACGAGCTCGGGTGTATTCCGGATGCAATCTATGCATTGGGCTTCCCCGCTCGGTGATTTACATGTCTCTGACTATTCAGACACGTCCGGTCTCATATTCACACTGCTCAAGTCAGTTCTAATAGTGGTGGTAATGACTCTTATATTCTCGTGCTTATCGGTACCACGTCCTGGTATCCTGATTCACGTGCAAGTCATCATATCTGCCGGGACCCGACGGCACTTCGTGACACCACACCATACTCAAGTATGTCTTCTCTTTAAATGGGTAATGGCACCCCTGCTCAGATTTTGTCGATTGATAATGGTCTTTTACCACTCTGCCTAGATTGCTTTGATTATCAAATGTGTTATGTGTGCAAATTATAAGAAAGAACCTCATGTCGGTATCACAATTTGCTAATGACAATGAAGTATTTTTTGAGTTTCATCCTACATATTGTGTTATTAAGGACATAAAGATGAGGGCGATCCTGCTAAAGGGCCACATACGTGACGGGTTATATCATTTTTGGTACCTGCTGAAGCTCTATTCACTACTCACACGAAGGTTCATAATAAGGTTGTGGACTGTTTTGTGATTGACGTGTGCCATAATCGTCTTGGTCATCCATCTGTTTCTGTTGTTAAAAGTGTCTTAGAAAATGTAATATCAGTTTTAATAAAGGTTGTGTTGGTCATATCTGTACCGCATGTCAACAAGGAAGGTCTCAAAAGTTGTCATTTTCTATGTCTACTACTAAATATCAACCATTTGAATTGATTGTGTCTGATCTTTAGGGTCCTAGGGCTGTAGCCAATGAAAACAAATGGTACTATGTATCGTTTATTGATGCATGCACTAGGTTTACTTAAATCTATCTTCTAAGTCAAAAGTCTCAAGCTTTAGAATGTTTTATCCGCTTCATGCAACTGGTTAAGACGTAATTCGGCAAGCCCATCAAACAATTTCAGAGTGACGGGGTAAAGAGTACCGGGCGTTTACGTCTGTTCTGGCATCTCATGGAATTGTTCACCGATTAACTTGCCCTTATACGCCTAAACAAAATAGCATTGCTGAACGCAAGCATAGGCACATTGTGGAAATATGCATCAATCTATTGGCTCAAGCAAATCTATCAATGGAATATTAGGGATACGCGTTTTGTTGTGTGGTGCATCTCATCAATCGTCTTCTTACTGCAGTCCTACAAGGAAAGCCTCATTTTTCGGTCTTGAATGGTCAGGATCCCACTTATGATCATTTACGAGTGTTTGGCTGCTGTTGTTATCCTTATTTATGTCCCTATACAACACACAAGCTGGATTTTAGGCCACAACCTTTCACCTTTTTGGGCCACAGTATTCAACACAAAGGATATCAATGTCTTCTTCTAAATGGTAAGGTTGTTGTGTCTAAGGTTGTGCAAAATTCGGGTAAAACCAAAAAATTTAATTAACCGATCGGTTTCGAACCGAATTAACCGTTAACTGAAAAATTACAAAATAATTAACCAACCTCGACCAAAAAAATTCGGTTAACCGAAAAATTAATAAATAAATTTATAATATATAAATAGCCATAGGCCCACTATGCATCTAAACCCAATCCCTAAACCCAATCTATACCCAAATATCTAACCCAACCCAAACCCAATCCAACCCAACCCAAACCCAATCATAAAAATTACAAATAATTAAATAAATAAAAATAAAATAAAACCCAACTTAAGTACTCAACACTAAGAAACAGACAGACACGAAAGATATCCTTCTACAACTTCAAATTCCTAATTTCTCAATCATCAGTTCACCACCCCAGGCCAGCCACCTTCCATCCGCACCTTCCGTCTGGCACTCCGGCGTCTACCAGGTCACCATCGCGAGTTGAGGTACTTTCACCATCTGCAACTTCTGTTTTAAAACCTGCACTCCAAGGCTTCTTTCTTTGTAATTAAAATTCCAAGTCCTTTTAAGAGTTCCAACGCATTGGAGCTAATAGCTATGGGTTTTTATTCATTTTTATTTTTTTATTTCTTAGTTTTAGATGTATTCATATCCCCCTCTTCATTTCAATACCGCCCAAAAAAAGTGTATTCATATCAGATACCGAAAAATATTAATTAAAAAAATTAATTAGAAACCGAAGCAGTGGTTAATCCACCATTTTTTGCCTTCAAAAATATTAATTAAAAAAATTAATTAAAAACAGAATCCACCATTTGCTATTTATTGCCATTTATTAGTTTTGCCATTTAAAAAATATGTAATGTTTTTAATTATGTAGTGATTCAAAGGCTTATGTAATCTTTTTATGTAATCTTTTTAATTATGTAGTGATTCATTTTGGGTAATTCGGTTAATTCGGTTAATTTTTAACCAAAAATTAAAAACATATAATTTTCGGTTAACCGATAAAATTAACCGAAAAATTTCGGTTCGGTTAACGGTTAAAAATTTTGAGTGGTCGATTAATTCGGTTAATATTAATTTGGGTCGGTTAACCGGTCGGTTAACCGAATGAACACCCTTAGTTGTGTCAATACATGTTTTTGATGAAGGTAAGTTTTTATTGTCTAAAGGTAAATCCTAAAGTCTGAGTTTGGATTCTGGGGAGATTGTTTCATCGACGATTCCTCTCGTTCGGAAAATCTCCACTTGCCTAGTGGAACCCTCAACAGAGATATTAAATTTCACTAGCTCATCATCAGCTGAAAATGTCTCAGCTTTGTCTGACTCAATTCCGACTGGCCCTATTACTATGCATGATTCTAGTCCTCAAATTGCTGATGATATTGTTGAATTACCTCGACTTACGGGAACTGTTGACACACATCCGTTGTTAACTTCTCCACCTGCTAGTGATATGATGTTTTACCCAGACCCAGAACTATAACAATCCGATTATGACCTTAATCAGAACGGTAGTTTCGAGACCACGAATTTGGGTTAGAAAAATATTTTAATATTATATTTGATATCTATGATATATGTTTGAGAATGTGTTAAAATATCGTGGGTTAATTTGACTGTTTGTATGTTCAATTCAAGAAAAAGATTAAATTGCATAAGTGGTGAAATTAACCATTTGCTTGATTGAAGGTTAAATCAATGTGTGTTTTTAATAAAGGGGTTTTATGTTGCAATTACCCCTATTATAATTTTAGTGGACAGCAATATGGCTTTATAATATATATTATATGTTTGTTTTATGTGTTAAAAATATATTAATGATATAATATATTTTATAAGCAAAATATAATAAAAACATAAAAGAGAAAGTGCATGTTCATCTTTATTTCTTCTTGTTATCACCGAAACTTAAGATAAAAAGAAAGAAACTTGAGCTCTTCCATATTCGGCCATTTACAAGCAAAATTAGGTATGTGTTTGCTTTAGATTTTTGATGATTTTTATATTTTTGAGATTGTTGTTTACTTTAATATCAAGCCCATGTATTAATTTATGGCGTGGATGAGATTTGAGATATGCCATGGATGAGATGTTGAGCTTTGTGATAATTTATGGCGTTAAATGAAAGATTTGAGCTAGATGAACATACTTTGTTCTTGAGTTTTTGATGAATTTAGCTAATTAAGGTTAAATTGTGAAAATATTATTTTGGAAGGTTAAATTACAAAATTCATGAGAAATATGGACTTATATAGTCCCTAGGAAATTGGCTCTAAAGAATGGTAGCCAAATTTTGAGTAACTTGTGAGTTGTGTATTAGGGACTAAATTGTAAAAGTTACAAATGTCAGGGGTAAAATGGTAATTTGCATGATTATATGATTTTGGATTAAATTGAATGAAATTATATTTGAATGAGCTTAATTTGAAATTATTTAGATCAAGAACGAAAAGAATCGAGGATTAGATCGGGGAAAAGCAAAGTTAAACGAATAGCCGGAAAGCTTAATCCGTTGATTTCCGAGGTAAGTTTTTAAGCAATTGGATTGATTTGAATTTTAATCTAAATTAATATGCATATATAAATAGAAATAAGCTTGAAATGGGATATAATATGCATTAGTTGAAAATAAGGTTAGCTTATTTATAAATATAAGTTTTGATTATTTGAGTCAAATGAATATGTATATATATATGTACCAGGAGTTATGTTGATGTGAAAATGAAATGAGTTGTTGAGCATGTACATAAATATATGCATATTGAATTTGCCGAATGTAATGGTAAGTGAAAAAGGCAAATTGAGCTATTGATAAATATGTGTATGCTATGGATAGATATATGTAAATTGAGTATGCCGAATGTGTTGGTATGTGAAAGAGGTAAATTGAGTATGTATGAATGGAAATGGAATTATAAACGTTTTGAAGAGCAAAGGAAAGGTTTATTAAAGGGCACTAAATGTGCGAACTAAAATATCGAGCACTATGTGTGCGAAATCGGTCAAATAGCACTATGTGTGCGGAATAATTAGTAATGGCACTAAGTGTGCGATACATTACTATTATATAGCACTATATGTGCTCTTTTTTTTTAAGTAAAGGCACTAAGTGTGCGATACGTTACATGAGTTACACTCTGTGTGCGGATATTCAAATCTTTTCAAGATTAAACTAATGGATAGAGAAAACCAAGAATGTGGTATGAAGGTAAGTGATGTATGATAATCGAGTAACTTTGTACCAATGAGGTAAGTTATCTTAGTATATGAAACTTATAATTATGATATGCAAATCTTTTATCTTTGAACTTGTTTCGAAATGGACAAATGGTATGTGATCATTCAGTCTTTGTGACTTCTTAAGGATAGTAATAATTGAATGGTGATAAGTTAAGCATATTTGTGTTTTCGAATTAGTTAATAATTGTATTTGGGTTGATTAAATTGCATAGTGAATAGTTGTATATCTTTTCCATTGCTTAAAACTTACTAAGTTATATAAGCTTATCATATGTGTTATTTTACTATTTTATAGATCTTAAAGTCGAAGCTTGAGCTCGGGGATTCATCGTCAAAGTCAATCACACTATCAATTATTTTTGGTACTCTTTTGATGAGTTAAACTTTGAGAACTATGGCATGTATAGCTAAACTACTCTTTTGAGCTTATATTTTGAATTTGATGTATATAATGCCATGTGAAAATGGCTTCACTTCTATCCTTGAATTGAGTGAATATGTTTGAGTTGATATATATATGTTTGTGAAATTTCGGTTTTGAATATAGCTTGATTTGGATAGGTATGTTTCATGAGATTATGTATGACATATTACTATGTGATGTGTTGGTTTAAAATTATCAAGCTTGATTATAATGCTTAGGTATGTGCGGTTTTGTGGTAAGCATTTTTGGAAATTTTATACCTTGATAATATATATATGTGGTATGTATGAATGCATGTTTATGATTTAGAGTAATGCATATAGTATATATATTAAGATAATTGGATGAACATTTGTACAATTATATGTATATACCCGTATGTCAAGTTTATGAAAATGAAATATTTGGCCATGATTTGATCTAGTTTGAGTCTAAATTTTCTATTGAGTGCTATGGTATATTCGGTCATGGGAAATGAGTGCTAAGGTATACTTATGATGATATATATGCATATAATGACCATTGCCGAATGTGATAAGCAACTATGAAATAAATGAATAATTACCATATGCCTATTCGGTCTTTGTTTTTGAATGACCAAATGAATAGTGATTTGCTAGTTGATGTTAATGATATTATTCGTGATATGTAAGTTAATGTTTTGATTTTAGATAGGATATACCTGTTCAATCATAATGGTATGAATTGGTACACATATATCAAAGTATTTGTTTTTACAAAAGTGCATTGATTTGTGTTTGGTGGGGTAATGTCTCGTAACCCTAATCTGACGACGGATACAAGTTAGGGGTGTTACAAGAACTAGACTTTCGGAAAATAACATTCATCCAATGGTGACTCGAGCTAAGGCTAGGGTTTTCAAACCCAAAGCTATGACTGTTAAAGCTATAGAACCATCTACAATAGAGCAAGCATTATCATCTGCTGTGTGGACAGCTGCAGCTCAAGCCAAGTATGATGCCCTTATTCGCAATTCTACTTGGGAGCTTGTTCCTCTTCCATTAAATCGCAAGGTCATCGGATGCAAATGGTTGTTCAAGATTAAAAGAAATCCTGATGGTACTATTGCTTGGCGCAGAGCCAGATTGGTAGCCAAAGGATGTTATCAGGTACCTGGCTGTGATTTCAAAGAAACATTTAGTCCAGTTGTCAAGCCTGCTACTAGTCGTGTTATCCTGTCCATTGTCGTGTCTAGAGGGTGGTCTCTTTGACAGGTCGATATGAACAATGCCTTTTTAAACGTGGAGTTGGATACTGAAGTGTTTATGCAACAACCTCCGGGTTATGTTCAATCTGATTCGTCTGGCAAGCCGTTTGTGTGTCGCCTGAAGAAAGCCTTATATGGCATCCGTCAATCGCCTCGTCCCTGGTCTGAAAAGTTGAAGCAGTTCTTTGTTTCTATTGGGTTCGTCGTTTCAAAGTCTGATGCGTCTTTGTTTGTTCGAATCCAGACTGACTCCACTCTCTATGTCTTGGTGTATGTCGATGACATTATTGTTTTTGGGAACCTGCCTACCAAAATTGATCGGTTTGTTCGATTGCTAAATGATGAATTCTCGCTCAAAGATATGGGTAGTCTACACTACTTCATTAGGATCGAAGTCAGTCGGAACACCTCAAGGAGTCTCCATCTGTGTCAGACAAAATACATACGGGATATTCTTAATCGAGCATCGATGACGAATGCAAAGAGTGTCCACACACCGATGGTGAGCTCATCCACAGTATCCAAAAACGACGTTAAAAGTTTAGCAGATCCAACTGAGTATAAAAACCTTGCAAGAGCGCTTCAGTACGTGGTGCTTACTTGTCCTGACATTGCTTACACTGTGAACCGGATATGTCAATTTATGCATAGCCCTACCAATGTTCACATGGCAACACTGAAATGCGTTTTACGGTACCTATGTGGTACCATTGATTTTGGAATTATTTTTTGGCCGTCCGCTCGTTTGTCATTAAGTGCATATACCGATGCCAATTGGGGGCTCGATTTTGATGATCGACGGTCAACATTCGGGTTCTGTGTTTATTTTGGATCCACCCCTGTTTCTTGGGGGTCTAAGAAACAACAAGTAGTCGCTCGGTCTACGGCTGAGGCGGAATATCGAAGCCTTGCTGTAGCTACTAGTGAAGTTACCTGGATCCTTTCGTTACTTCAAGAACTTCAGGTCAAGTCGGATGATACTCCTACGGTTTGGTGTGATAGCTCCAGTGTAGTAGCTGAAGCAGATAACCCTGTTTTACACTCTAAGTTCAATAACGTTGAGCTGGATCTATTTTTTGTTCGAGAGAAAGTAGCAGATGGGTCTGTTATGGTAGGCGAGGTTCCAGCTTGTGATCAAGTAGCTGATATCCTTACCAAGCTTCTTTCAACAACATATTTTGCGCGATTTTGTACTCTTCTTAGGGTCTTACTTGCCGAGAAGCTGGGTAAATGTTAAGGCTCACATAGTTAGGCTGTTAGGCAGTTAAAGAAGTCAGTAATGTTGTTAAAGAACATTTGTTCATAACAGTAGTTATTCAAGTCTATATAAACAATCATCAAAGTAGAGAAAGGGAGAGATAAGATTCAAGAACTTTAACAGAGTTCATTTTCTAAGTTTTAAAGTTTCCTTTCAATTCTTTTACAAAAACATATTTAAGAATTTACCTTATCTAGTTTCTAATAGTAGCGAATAGGGTTGGGAAAGAGAAGAGGAGAATAAAAAGAAAAGAAAAAAAATGAAAACGGGAAAGAATAAAAGAAGAGGGAAAAGGAAAAAAATGGGAAAGTGAAATAGAAAATGGACTATAATATCATCATGATATTATTATGCTACGTGTCACAATCCTATTTTGTCATATGTTTCAGACTCAACGACGTTAAGATTTTATTTTTAAGGGTGGAAATACTATTATCACATTATTTTATTATATTAAATTTAATAATGTATGTGCTAATATTTTATTTTTACCGATAAAATTTTTTTGATACAATATCAAAAATTATCCATAGTCTCCTCCAATCCATTAATAAGAGGACAATGCGCTTCAGCGTACTCGAATTCACATACTCTTGCATTAGCAACAATATACATGCCAATCAAATTAAAACTCAATCGACATTTATCGATGAAACCGATTAAATTCATTTATGAATCAAATTATTTATTAAAAAAACAAATCGAGCTAAAATATAGTTTAATAATTTAATTTGGGTAAATTTTATTTAAAATACTAAATTAATGAAAAAATATACACATTTACCAAAGACATAAGATACAATATTTCATTGAAAAACAGAATATTAGCTAAGGGAGTTGGCATTGCTTGTACGACAGAGTCAGGAAAAGAAAACAAACTGAAATAAAATAGAGAAAATAGACGACATACCATACCATCTTTTACAATATAAAATAAATTTGCTGAAATATCAACATTTCTTTTTGTATTATTAAATTCATTCAACCCTAATCTATAACACTTCATAATTTTCTTTTGGAATATATAGAGAGTTCAAGTGACATTATTGAAATAAAACTTTTAATTATTATTATTATTATTAAAATGAAGACATTGGAAGTTGCGGTTTCGAATATGACATACATATTTTGCTGATTCTAAAATAAATATTTTATTAATTAAGCTTAAATTCTCAGTTTTTTTATTATTATAAATATTTGCAACTTGGGAGTTCATAAAAGAAAGAATAGTTTGTGGGTCAGCAGATGCACTAAAGAGTTATATATAAAAAAAAAATGTAGTTAGTGGGTCAGGGAAATGCACTAAAGAGTTATAAAATCTGACTTTGGGCGAGTTTGAAATCCGTTATTTATTTATTTATTGGGTTAATTTCACTGAATATCCTTATATTTTCTTTTAAAATTTAAATTAGACTTTAAAATTTAAAATATTTTAATTGAGTCTTTAAAATTAGTATTGTGTCCATTAGCACATTTCATTATCCTTGCAGTGAATTTAGGGTTAAATGTCTAGGTTATATATTATACAAAATAAGTATAATGATAAATTTAGTTCTCAATATTTATATTTTTTCAATTTGATTTAAAAAATTAAATTGTTATTTTTTAAACATGATAGTTCATATGAAGAGATATTTAATCAACTATATCTGCATAAAGTACAAGACTATAATATGAATTATTACGTCAATATCATTAAAAATAATATTTAAATAAACATTTTACTAATGGTTAAAAATTATATTTAACTTTTAAAATATAAAGATAAAATTAGCAAGAAATGGTAACATTAAATTTGTTATTAGTTGTATATTTAGTATGATGTGACATTGTAACAAAATAAATAATATAAATAAAATTAAAAAAAGTTAATTTTTTCACCCATTAAATCTATACACGTGTTTAAAACTAAAAAATGATTTGAAGTTGAAGACGGAGACATAATTTGGACCCAACCGATGCAATTAACCCTTATCTATTTAAAAATGTGTTTATAAAGAGACCGGTCACCGGTGGCGCGAACAGCGAGTCGGCTATTCCTATATATAAAATGCAGAACTTTAAAGTCATTTCGGAACTCTAGAGTGCGGTGCCGTGAAAAGCCACTCTCTCTCTCTCTCCTTTGTTTCTATAGTTTTTGATTAAGACCTGCCTGAAGCAAAGATAATGGAATCCAACGAATTTGAACATCTCTTTTTTCTTTGATCCATCACAACGATCCCCCTTTTTCTTCGTTTCTGAATACCCAAATCTCTCGACTTTGTTTTTGCTTCCAACTTTAAGTTTTCAAGCTCCATTTTTTGCTTAAAAAGTTAGGATTTTTAATGGACTGTTCATTTGAAATTGCAAAAATGGAGATATGTTTGGCGTTTTATGTTGTTTAATTGTTTGCAGTGAGAGTAACCTCTTGTTCCTTAGGTGAGAACAGAAAAAAAAAAAAAGTGGTGTGTGTGTTCTTTAAAAGCCAAGATGAGGTTTTTGCTGCTTTGTTCAACGGGGCCACCGATCAAACGAAGGGCAGGATTGAGAATAAAACAGGCTGGTCGAGGGTCATACCGAGGAAGCTAGAGGAAGGTTAAAATTGAGTTTAGTGTGAGTATTTGGTTTTAGAGTGTAACAGAAATCTGTGGTTTTTTCTTTTAGTTGAATACAAGTTGAAGAAAAATGGCGAATACTGCTTTAAGGCAGTTGTTGAAGAGTTTTTGCACTAATTCACTTTGGAAATATGCTGTGCTTTGGAGGCTCAGGCACCGAAGCCCCATGTAAGTTTCTCTTTTGAATAGTTATAAGCGATCACGTAGTGCTACTAAACTTTTGTTAAACCTGAAATTCAATTTGTTTCCATGTCTTGGTGTTGGTTGGGTGGCTTTATTTTCTTTGAAGTACTACTAGTTTTAGGCATAAACTGCTCTTATTAGTACAATTTTTAATGCAAATGATCTCTTTCATAGTTCTTATGCCAACTCTGGATTTGTTTTCTTTTTCTTTTTCTTTTTAATATGGCAAAAGCATTCATTTAGACTATTGTCATGAATCTAGTTTTTGTTAAATTAACCCTCCCCCCCCTTCAAATAAAATTCCCCATGCATTATATGTGGGATTAACTTCGTGTGTTGATTGCAGGGTTTTGACCTCGGAAGATGGGTATTGTGTTTATCCAATACCAGGAAAATCTGTGGAAAATATCTCAACTGATGTTTATTCTAACAGTGAGAATATCCCATCACACTTTGAAATGAGCATCCGTGATGGCTGTTTTGGAGAAGGGTACCCAATTGGCCTGTTGGTGGATCATATGTCGCATCTTAAATATGCATGGGGAGAGGGGTAAAATGTTGCTCTCCACTTTAGTGTCCCAAGTATTCTGTTCTTGTGATACAATAATATTATTCTTTTTCTTTCGGTCTATTAAAAGTACCCTTAATAATGGCCCTTTCTGACAGGAAGTTTTAGTGTTAAAGTTCAGCAAATTTATCATGCTGGCTTTCATGCTACCCTTATCCTAGATTTATGGTTTTGCACATCACCATCTGCCTGCACCTCTCTGTCTCTGTTGCTTGGGAAGCTGTAGCATGCCAAACTGTACAATTGTAAGATGGTTCTTTAGTGATTAAAACTACTATTGATTTCGGATCTCTATACTTACAGGTTTGTTGGTAAAGTAGCATATACGGGGAAGCATTGTTGGGTTTCCTATGATGATATTTTCGCTGGCAAAGCTAACTCGAAGTTAGTTCCCGAGGTAAATTTCTTTTAAAGATATATGATGCATTTAAGATGGTTGAGTTCTGCTAATGATGGATAACATACACTTGAACTTACCGGTGTTATTTTTCAATTGTTAGTATCCGGAGGAATGGTTACCTCAGTTTGCATCAGGAATCAAGGTAATATAATCCTGGACTGCACTTTACTAGCTACTCTAGATCCATATTTTAGCTACTCTAGATACATGCTTCTGTTTGCACACTGGTACACTTGTTTGGATGTGTTAATTGGTGTTGGTTTGATGGTGAAGTTAATACCCCATTGTATACCTTTAAAATGGTTATGATGTTGATAATTTGTGATGCTCCTGCAGACAATAGTGCTCGTACCTGTGCTTCCACATGGAGTTCTGCAGCTTGGTTCATTGGAGATGGTGTGTACTTTTTTCACAATTTGTCTTATTGGCTGTAATAATATCCTGTGTCTCTGTCAGTTGTAGACTTGTAGATGTAGTCACCTAAACCACGTAAGAGCACCAGGATGGTTTCTAGCTCATGATTTCCTGAAGTGTGGTATTGAGACCCATGTGAACAGCCAGTGCATTAATTGATGGTGCCCAGATAGGAGATAACTTATTTTCCCTGCCACAATCACTATTAGACAGTCTGTATGCTGCTACATATTAGATTCTTGCTCTCTTTTTTTTTTTTACTTGTCTTTGACTTCATGTGAGTGTGGTTGTTTGTGGAGAAGTTGGTGGCTGATTGCATTAATGTAAGCGGTGCTCTTGTTGTATGTGTATATATATGTATGTATATCTTATATTCTTCAGTTTGTTTCTTTGTACACCAACAGGTAGCTGAAGATTTGTCTATTCTTTCATGCATCAAAGATAGATTTGCCTGCAAGAACATTCACACCCAGTTGACATCATCAGAAATATCAAGACCTTTCGAGAAGTTAGAAGCGTCTTCAAGTGCATTGATGGTCCCACTGAACTCTAAAGATTCAAATGCTGTTAACAGTGTTGAACCAAATAAGCTTTTAGCTTTAGATCATATTGTGCCACTGTTAAGTATTCAGAATGAATCCAAGGTGCCTGGAATAATTCTCCCTGAGATTTTAGAAAGTGAGAGTGAGAATAGGATTAGTGTCCCACCAGTTAGCCTTAGTGAATTACCGTCCCCACTAAGCCAATCTGTAAGTATTGATCAACTTGCAGTAGGGGAGAGTGAACTGTTTGGTTTCTATTGCCTTAAGGAGGAATTGCAAGCTTATCCTGAATGTAATGCTTACAGAGTGGGAGAGTGCGGAGATATCTTAGATGAAGTTATGAATCCTTACCCTGCTGGATACTTTCTTGAACCACTTGATATTGATGATGTCGATTTCCTTAAGTTTCCCAATGAATGTGAATTGCAGAAAGAACTAGGAGCAGCGTTTGAAAGACAGAGCTATGAGTATTTGTGGGAGTCATCTTTTTTGAGTGAGGATGTATTTAGAGATCACGTTGATGGCATTGAGCCGTCATTGTCTGTAAGAGGAGGTGATGCAGAGTATCTGTTGCAAGCTGTGGTGGGCCATGTATATGATGGTTCTATTGATATTCCTAATAGATCTACTCATCTCATGGCATCTACTGGACAGCTTCCTGTATCTTTTCGACCTCAAAGTGTAAAGAGTGATTCAACTCCATTGAGCAGACTTACATCTGCTTCTGTTGGTGGGGCCAAAAGTAATGCTAGTTCTAAAATATTGACTTCTTTCAAGAGTACAGTAAGCATGTTAACTGATGCTGAGAATCTTAGAAAAGATGGCTATTACACACAATCTAGAAAAGGAAAAAAGCAGTCCAGCGTCAGCAAAAAAAGGGCTAGACCTGGTGATAACCCAAGGCCAAGGCCAAGGGATAGGCAGATGATCCAGGATCGGCTTAAGGAGCTTCGAGAACTTGTTCCAAATGGTGCTAAGGTCAGTATCCCGCTTCTGTTTCTAATATGTCAGTTTCCATCTATATTTTTTGTACTTGTCAAATTAATCAACATACTTTTCTGACAAATTCAGTATAGCATTGATGCTCTCTTGGACCAAACTGTTAAACACATGCTGTATTTGAGGAGTGTTACCAACCAAGCTGAGAAATTGAGGCAGTGGGTGCATCGTGAGGTAAGTGAAATCCATGTTAGTAAGATTTAAATGTAACGGTTGCATCCTAATATTTGCAAATATTAACCTTTACCTATGCCCTCTCCAAATATATATATTTTACCCTCATTTTCAATGGAAGTCGTACTCTTAGATTTTTTCTTTGAGTTCAAGAGCCCTGGAGTAAATGTGAAAATTTGCCGTGTAGTTCCAGTGTAGCATGAATTCATGATTATGTGAAGTTAAAAGGAAATAGGAATTTCAAATTCACAGGTATCTGATCTGAAGAATACAAGGTCATCTCAAACCAAAGATGGTTACCAAACTGGAACAAGCTGGGCTTTTGAGATTGGAGATGAACAGAAAGTATGCCCCATCGTTGTGGAAGATCTTCCATATCCAGGACACTTGCTCATAGAGGTTGGATCTTCGTGGCATACACAATGAAATTTTTTAAAAAGAAAGAACTTGAATGTTCATACATATTGGTTATCAAACAAATCACTATTTTCGCTACTACATCCACTGCAGATGCTTTGCAATGAGCACGGTATGTTTCTTGAGATTGCTCAGGTGATTAGAAGCTTTAACTTAACAATCTTGAAGGGCGTTACGGAGAGCTGTTCAAACAATACATGGGCTCATTTCATTGTGGAGGTATCACTCATATAAGATACCTTTTATGCGTTCTGCAATAGTATTTGTGCTTACAATGTCACATTTTCTGAGACAATTTAAATTTCATGCAGACTTCTAGTGGCTTTCACAGACTGGATATTTTCTGGCCTTTGATGAACCTTTTACAGCGTCAAAGAAATCCTGTTTCAAGCAAGATTGAACGATGAAAACCTATTAATCTGTGTACTGTGGGAATGTTGCAAGCGATTGTATCAGTCAGACCAGGCTGCTTGCATGCATGCAAGCAAGGGTACGAGTTGAATATTTGTGCGACGTGGCTGTTGGCTTGGTGGATAATCAACCCAAGCCCTTGTTCAGAGCTTAAGTTGATCTCTAGAAAGTGAATTATTATTGTTGTTTCACGAATCTACTCCGATTTCTCCTCTCTTTTTTTTCTTTTTTTTTTTGTTGCTAAGACTCAAATTCGTGCTTTGTTGAAACAAGAAATTATAATCTTGAGTTGAAGGTATTGGAAGTTGACAACCATGGCATTGATATTCTTATCATCAAGCAGTATTAACCACTAATAATCCAATTTGGGTTCATCCAATCACTATGGACTTATTCTTGTTGCTTAACCTTCCGTTATGGAAGCCTGTAAGAGGATCACAAACGGTGACAATTTTCAATCCAAAAAGAGCCTAACTGTTCCAGTTAAGTTAAAACACTTGATCCACATGAGAAACTCTTCATCAAACCCCTATTGCATAGTTTTTTGCACAAAGTTTATGTCTAAACATGCTTTACGCTTGATGCTAAGATTTCAGGAACTGAGTAAATTAAAGCTAAAGTTTTGAAATGGCCAACAGCCACCTGCAGTATACCCTCCATCCACAGAAATAACCTGTCCATTGATGTATGATGCAGCTGGAAGGCAAAGGAATGCCACCATTGATGAAATCTCTTCTGGTTCTCCTATCCTAGGCATTGCTGTTCCAGCTATTAGCCTCAGAAATTCCTCAACGAAAGGGGCGTCCGCCTCCTGAAATCGAAACAACACGGATCTTAAAACAAATCAAAACATCTCTATATTCCCCTCATTGAAGGTACGTTAGAGGTAATTTACTGGCTTTGTAATCGATGTTCTAACACCCCATGGTGAAACAGTATTGGTCCGAATGTTATCCTTTGCCCACTCACATGCCAAGTTCTTTGTAATCTGGTTAATTGCTCCTGAATACCAAACAACCATGGTTAATTTGTAAGAAACTGAAAGTTGGGTGACGGACATCTTTAGTCCTATATATGACACACACCTTTAGATGCTGAATAAGCTGATAATCGAGGTAGAGCCATTGAACCAGCAACAGAGGAGATAAATACAATACTTCCATTTCCTGATGCTTTAAGTAAAGGATATGCAAGTTGGCAAAGATGATAAGGAGCCTCAACGTTGGTATTCATCACGGTTGTGTAGTCTTCCAGGTTGTGGCCCTCGCAAGGCTTAATCACTGTGGTGCCTGCATTATTAACCTGTGGACAGAAACTTGCTTTCAATTAATCTCTTGAGTTCTTCTACTTCCGAACAAAAAGCTTAATAAAGGTGGTTGCTGATATAGTTTAGTTTAGTCGGCTTGGTATGGTTAGAAAAAAAAACAATTTCTTTAGAACTGAAAAAAGGAAAAAAAAAAAAAAAAAAGAAAACTTACAAGGATGTTGAGTTTGCCATCAAAAACAGTCGAGACAGTCTCCATAAGCTTCTCTCTTTGCTGTCTATAAGAGAGATCACAAGCAGAACCACTCACCTTAAACCCTTTGCTCTGCCATTCTTGTAACCTTTCATGAAGTTCTGTCTGGTTTCTGGAACATGTATGAACTACTGCCCCTAGTGTTGCCAGTTCTTCCACAGTTGCATATCTGAAATACAACTGAACCATCATATTCAATGAAATTAACATATAAAGAGCATAAAAAAAAAGAACAAAAGAGAAATAAAAAATGGAGGTCGAACCCTATGCCTCTTGTTCCACCAGTGACAAGGGCAGTCATACCCTGAAGAGACCACCTTTGTTTCTTATAACCTGCTTCTTTTCCAGCCATGTTAAACACTGAAACTCTTTTCTTTTTTTTTCCCTTTGGTTTCCCCCTTCAGTTTTTGAGCGAACTGAAACACTAACTACTGCCAGTTTTAAATAGCTTAACCTGAAACGTGGATAAATAGTAGTAGTTTAATAATATTAAAAGTTGATTGGGTATTGTCAACCCCATTGTTTACCAAAACAAAGAAAATTAGAATCCAGAAGAAGACAAACCAGAAAGATCGAAAACATCGAGCTAGCTGCCAGCTTTATGTTAAATGGGTTTCAAAATTTTCTCCCTGGAAATCTAGCTAATGACTCTCTCTTTTTTAACTTGATTCCACGACAAGATTACTACTTATTGGGGCAAAAAGGCACCCTGTTTAATGAGGAATTGAGCAATAAAGATATGAGCTTTAGATGAAAAGTATATGACTATAAAATGGTTCAAGAATCTTTGACAATGGCTTAAAAAATCTGAAATCACATCTACAATGATATGATTCTTTTATTAGAAAAACATTTGTTAGTAAGGATCTGCAAAAGTAACCTATATTTGGATTGTTGGTGTAGAAAATTTTCAGAAAGGAGTAAAAATGGTTAGGAATTGAGAAAGGCTAGCATCTTTGACCCTGTCATTCATCGTAAAGCAAGTTCTAGAGCGAGCCAGCCTGCCCGCTGAGAAACCTAGCTAGCTACTGCCTACTAACGTATTTCCACACACAAGTAACGCTCTTCTCTTTGCTTTTTTACACATAATGCACGAAGAAGATTACATATAATATTTCGAGCGGAAACGATATCATATGATATTAGACTAGCTAAATTAGCATCAACTCCACAACACTATATCTCACTTGTAGTCCCTGTAATATCAAAAGGGAGCAAACAAATCCCTTAAACTACAAATTACAGCAATTAAGCCTCGCAGTTTGCACTAAAATAGCGTCGATCACTTTAATCCACTAATGAATTATTGACGTAATATTTCTTAATTTAATATGTTTATTTTTTATCAATCATATATATGTGTTACATCTAACGACATAGTCAAGTAAAGACTCAGAGGGCCATGGCCCCCCAAAGTTTAATTTTTTTCAATTTAGTCTTTTATAAATATATTATGGCCCTCTCAAAAATAAAAGTAGCCCCTAATATTTAAGATTTTTGTAATTTTTTCCTTTGTATATAAATTATAACCCTCTTAAAAATATTAATAGGCCCCTTTCAAAAATATTATTGCACATTTAATTTTAGCTTACCCCCAAGATTAACTTTTGGCTCCATCACTGATTGCATCACATGAGAATAATCAACATGACAAAGTGACAAATTTTGACCGAAAGTAATAATTTTAATTATTAAATTGAGATTTTAAATATAAAAGTAGGATAAAGGACTAACAACTATCCTTTCTAAAATGGAAGCAAATTGATGAGGTGGTATGTAACTATTTGACAATGCGGATGTAGCTTACGTGAACATAATAAAATATTATTTTTTGTATGATATGAAATGTTAAAATATAAAATAATTGTAATAATATGTTAGCAAGTTAAAGAAGGATAACTTCTTTTTGTAATTTTATTAGTCATTACTTTAAAAAGTAAATAATTAAAATAAAATTAAGAAAAAAAAACACAATTACATTGAAATTAGAGAAAAAGAATCACGTGTCCCATTAAAAATTGAAGCCTAAAAAAACGAAGTAGCCCTTTGATGTTTCACTCAGTTTGCTAGAAACGAAAAGGAAAGAAATTCTCCTTTTAGAAATTACATTGAAATTTGCTTTTTGAAATAGTTGAAACTCTAATCATTTTCCAAAGATTTCAGAAATTCCCCTTTCATAAAGCTAAGCTCATGTTTTTTCTTTTTCTTTCATGATTATAATTCATGTGTTCCTAAAAGAAAAACTCTGTTGATGATGAAAAATTAATTTGATTCCTTTCCCTGTTTGATTGCTTTACAAAAAATGAACCCACCCTTTACAAAACATCTTGGTTAAATGGAGGAGGTTAAGCTAAAAAACGACAAGCACAAAAGAGAAAGACATACGCCCTTATCAAAGCAACAGTTTAGGAAATTGTGTCAAAAGCTTATTGCCCATTTCAAAGTCACAATTCCTAGCATTGAACACTTTGCAAATATGGACTGCCCGGCTATTACCGTGCTATAGTAGCGCCATTGGCGACTGCCTTACCTCCTATTCTGGCTGAGTGTGCACAATTTTATGCCCAATGTTGTTTTTCTATTTTTTTTTTCGAGCAATGACTAATAAAGAGTAAAAAAAAAAAAAGATTCTTTAATTTACTGATATATTATTATAATCCATCATGATTCATTGAATGTATTATTATTTTATATTTTTTTAACACAATAAAAACGTTTGAATTTTTTTATGAATGGTACCTTCAAAAACTTGTGAAAACACACACACAAAGATGAAGCCCTTCCCTTCCAATTTTACCTACTTTCTGTTAAAGCAGTAACAACAGCAATGATTATGGAGTTGTTAAGTCATGGGATGTGTCATTAATTTTAAGGGTAGCGGTTTGTTATGGGATGTAAATTTATATAAGGCGTTAAGTTAGTTTTAGAAATTATCTATCAGTTCAGTTTAGCTTTTTTTTTATCTTTTGTTTTCTTCTATTATCTTTTGCTTGTTCTACACTTTCATAGATGAATTTTTAGACTATAATATTTACTTAAATTAGATTTTTAAAATAATGTTTTGAGTATTTTGATTAATCGGGTTTGTTACATTCTCTTGAATTTGCATACAAAACTAATAATTGAAAATACTTGAAAGGACTCGTAATTGTATAGCTACTCCAAATAAAACTTATAGTTGATTTATACTGTCAAACTCAAATACACTCGTTAAGCAAGTAAAAATAAACAAGTATAGTCGATTGAGTCTTAGCTCAAATAGTAAGGGTATTGTTGTCAATGCAATAGGACGTGAGTTTGAGTGCGCTGAAGCTCGTTATCTTCCTATTTATAAGTTAGGGAGGGGCTATAAGTAGTTTTAGGCATTGTGTTAAAAAATACATATATGATCAGAACCTATAATAAAATTGTTAAAAAAAATAGATGAGTGTGCATTTTCTATCGTAAGAAAAAACGTATTATATGAAATGTTGTTTGAACGAAATCAAATCGATAAAGTCAGATTTGTTAGATTGAAATTTGATTTGAGTTTCAGTTTAGGAAGAGGCAAAAAAGAAACAATTGATCCGTGAATCAATATGGACTGGTTGAATTAGCCTAAAAATTGGTTGAACTAAATTTTATAATTTTATAAAATTTATGAAATTTTTAATAATTTATTTGATTTGAACTGGACATGCCATATAAAATTACAATGTAATTATATTTTATTAATCAAACACGCTTAAAGAATTATAATTCCTTATTATATTTTATTAATATAAAAAATTAACACAAATGAGAATATAAGGTTACCGATTCAAACTAATCTTTGTGAACCAAATTTAAAAGAGAATATATAACTTGTATTACCATAATCCTAAAATCTATAATTTTAGATACCAACAAAATAGTGTGACGTGCTCAATTTTTAAATGTATTCAAATTTTATTATACACTTATTCATATTTAATAACTTCTCTAATTTAATTAAATTACTTAATTAAAATTAAAATTTTGAAAAGAATAAAAACAAACATGTGTTTTTTTATAATTTAAATCATTTTTAACTTTTCTTTTCAAATTCTAATAGTAGTTTATTTATTTATAAGAGTTTTAGTTTTTTTAATTTCTTTTATAATGCAGCCCTTTTTAAAAAAAAAACCTTTTAAGTGGATTTTAATCAAATAACAAAATCATGCTTTTCAATTATTAGTTTTAGGGTTTTATCCTTTTCAAAATTTTGATTATGTATTCTTATCAATATTTCAAATGTCGTTAAATTTATTATTATTTTTCATGTTTGTTTATGATTTCTTTTCAAAATTTTAATTATATTTAAGTAATTTAATTAAATTAGAGATTTTTTAGACAAAAATTAAATTAAAGAAATTATTAAATATGAATGAGTGTATAATAATATTTAAATGTATTTAAAATTGAAGATATGACACTATCTATTTTGTGCCTAAAATTAATAAATTATCATCTTAATATAAGATATCTTTAATATAAAATAACTCACAAAAATAAAGTTAGCAATTGAGTTTACTATTGTCAGCTTAGGTTTGAGCATACTTAAGCACATTTTATCTTTTTATTTAAAGGTTTTGGGCTTTCAAGTTTGATTCTGACATTTGGGGCTGGGCTAAACTTTCTTTAATTCATAGAATCATGAAAAAACTCATATTGCATATGTGGGATAGTAGAGATATTACAAATTAAACTCAACAAGCTTTGAGGGAAAAGTCGAAATAAAATAAATTTCGAGTATTGTTGGTGGGGAAGAAAAACGAGAGGAAAGAAAATATGAGAGAACAATTATTTTTCATCTAATGCATAAAATTAATTCTTTTAAATTGAAATAATAAGAGAAGAGAAAAGTTAGAGATGTGTATCTTAATTTAAAATTATATACTTTTCAAATGTTTTATTTTCTTTCTTTCCAATTTTTTACCTCTATCAAGCAATGGACGGAAAGAAAAAAAGTAATTTTTTTTTCATTTTCTTACCTCTCCTAAATACATCTTTGGAAAGAAAAATTATGTTCTCCATCTTCTTATTTTCTATCTCTTCAAATTTCTTTTCACTCTAACAAACAAAACCTAAAGAATAATGTTATGTAAATAGGGATCAAAATCAGAGGAACTTGAATCATGATCATGATTTATCAGAAAATACACAGCTGCACAGCAGACTTTGCGCCCACTGTAGTGCACCCCACTTGTAAAGAAACTTCTATGCTTTATAGTTTTGTCACCAATTTTCAAATGCCATGCACTTAGATCAACCTCTTGGCCAACCTACTTTCAAACTTCCCTTCTAGAAGGTAAATTTTGACAACCTTTATCTAATATCCCCCAATTTGGTCAAATTTTGATCTTGGTCTCTTTACTATATTCAACTTTGCTATTCAATCCATGTAATTTTGATCCTTTGTTTTTATAATGTCATCGGTTAATTCAAATACTTAACCCCATTAATTTTTTTGATAATATTATTGGTGTGAATTTAAAAATATATTTTTAATTGAAACAATTGAGGTGTTAACTATTTGAGCTAATTAATGAAGTAATTAAAGTAGAATAATGAAATTACACCAAAATAAGATATAAAGCCTAAATTTTAAATTTAAGCATAGTTCAATGATAAAAACTATAATTTAACCAAAATACTAAACATGTGAATCATGGTCAACTTGGAAATAGGGGGAAGAAAGGAAAAAATGGTCACGTGCGGTTTGAAGTCAGCATTTTTTTAAAGATTAATTAATATAATGATAATATTAAAATTAGCAGTAAAATGTGTGTTTAAATTCAAACTCAATTATAACGGTATGGTGAGATTATTAAAGATATTATATTAAAATTTATATATAATAAAAAATTAATTTATTTAAAATTTATGAAATTACTAAAAACATGATAAATTATAATTTTATTTAATAAATTAATATGTATCAAAATATTTTATAAATATATTAATTAATTGTTTTACAACCATTCTAAATTATTTATTATAATAAATAATTTGTTATAGTTAACCAATTTTTAATAACAATACTAAGTACTATTTCAACAGATAAAACATAATATATATATTTATATATTTGAGGAAATAAAAAAAAACTATACTTGAATCAAATGGAGTAATAAAATATACTAAAAGAATTTGATATTAAATAATATTTATGTTTAAAACAATATTATAATAATAGAGTTAAAATGGTAGAAGGGGGTAAAATAGAGACTATCCCCTTCATTGGAGCTCCGTTTGCTCCATTGGAAGCCTAAAGCTCCAGCCAAAATTTTTATACCAGTGGGGTAATCTTGCTACACTGGGGTGTCCCAAACAGCCAAACAAAAATAAAAATAGGGTGCGATGAATCATAACGTATCACTTATGAAAAAAATTTAAAAATGTATTGATTCACTGACAGCAAATAACAACTAGATATTTAACAAATTTAACATCATTATTGGTATTGAGAGACTGTTGAAAATTGAAATTAGGATCCACAGCAGACATTTTGGACTAGTTAGTAGCATGCTACGAAATTAGGTGGATACTGGTGAGGGTCACATTTGACAATCGCAGAACATTCCGAGCAACCCCACACACCTCAACTGTCTGTCTGGGGGCCATGGACGATGAACAGCTTTCCTTTTGGCAGCATCCAAGAACAAATAACACAAAATTCCAGGTTCACCAGTATTATACTAATAATATTTTAAAAGAAATGGCTATTCAAATAAGTAACGTTTACGCAAAGTAATGGATTACAACTTATTAACACTAAGAAAAATTTTACAATCATCGACCTCCAGAAAGTAAAGAATCTGAAACTGAACAATGGGAGAATCCCTTGCAAACGGAAGATGAATACGACATAACATAATCATCAAACCCTTGTCGATGTCCATATGTTAGTCCACTGGAAGTGAGACTGAGTGATGACATTTCTGGAAATGGGACATCCCCTTCTAAAAACTGAAGGACTTGGCGCATGGTTGGTCTTGCTTCAGGTTCTGAGTGAGAGCAGAGCAACCCAAGTTTTAAAACCAACTCAACTTCCTCTGCCTCATAATCTGAACCCAGATTCGGATCTTTGGCCTCCATAATATCACCTTTGGACCAACATGAATACACCCAATCTACCAAGATTACATCTTCTGTCGGAGATTTTGCCTCTATTGGCCTTCTTCCACACGCAACTTCAAGCAAAAATGCCCCGAAAGCAAACACATCGGTGGACGGCGTGGCTTTCCCGGTTCGAGTATGCTCGGGAGCCAAATAACCAAGTGTTCCCACAACGTGAGTTGTTTGGGGATCCGTTCCATGGTCATATAATCTAGCAAGCCCAAAATCTCCCAATCTTCCATTTAATTCGCCATCCAGTAAAACATTGCTGGCTTTAACATCTCTATGAACCACAACTTGCTCCCATTCTCCATGTAAATAGAACAATCCTGATCCTACACCTTTGATGACCCTGAATCTTTGTCTCCAATTTAGGGTGACTTTTGGCTGGTCATGCAAATACTTATCAAGACTTCCATTAGGCATGTAGTCATAGACCAAAAGCAGCTCACCTTTGCGCCGGCAATATCCCAACAGTTGGACTAAATTCCGGTGTCGGAGACGACCAATACTCACAATTTCTGCTACAAATTCCCTCATCCCTTGCCTTGATTCATGCGATACTCTTTTCACTGCAACCTCAAATTTATTGCTTGGAAGAACTCCTCTGTAGACCCTTCCAAATCCACCGGCACCCAATAATTCCTTGTCTTTGAATCCTTTTGTAGCAATATATAGATCTTTAAACTTGAATCTATGAGGCCCATACTCAAGCTCCCAATCTTCAACTACATCAGCAAACTTCCTTTTCCTCCATACCAAATAAGCAGCACCAGAAACTCCTGCCAAAGCCAAGCTCACCAAAATCAAAGGCAACCCAATTGTCAAAACTTTCGGCTTTTTCTTTGGTCCTAACCGAGGAAGCTTGGGAAGTTGAGAAAGGGTAAGCTCTTCTGCCTGACCATTAACCTTAAAGCTCCAGCCCAAAACATAATGAGATGTGAGGACCGAACCAGTTGACGATGAAAAACCAACATACATCTCACGGTTAACAATTGAAGACAGATCACGAGACAAGGATAAAAGTGGGGTGTCGGGTTTAGGAACCTTAAATGGAGCTAAAGTGACATCCATTCTCTTCTCTAGACCATGATATTCGACCCAAACTTGCATCTGTTTACCACTGATCAAGGTCAGGTTTTTAAAGTCATGGCTATCGTCCTCAAAATATCCAGCTGGAAAAGAAGTAGCAGACTTCAACCCATTAATGTCAATCCCAACGTGATTGTCATTGATATCATCGAACTCCGTACTTTGTATGGTGTCGAGTTCTACAGCAACAACATGGTTTGTATCATTGCCATTGTTGGACCCATTGAACAGTCCGAGATACTGACTTGGAAGAGATCCGGGGAGGCCTTTGGTTGGTGCAATCACGAAAGCGATTCCATGGCCGCTGAGATTTGGATATTCGGGAACTATGGAGAAGACAAAGGTGGAAGAGAAGGAAAAAACAGAACCGTTGGTAGAGTTCTTGAAATCAACGAGGTGAGGGTAGAAAGCATGACCTTTTTGTTGCACGGTTTTATTGGTGAGCTTTAGGAGTCCATTGGAAGTGAGTTCTGCAATGCCATCGAGGTTTAGATTAGCCGACCGGAATCCGTTGTAGATGAAACCAACATCGTCGGCAGCTGCAAAGCTAATCAGGAGAAGAGTCAGCAGAATCGAGAATCTGAAACACATGGCCAATGTCTGCTAACACTGTCGTCTTTGTCTTCGGTTCTTCTTTTTATTTTATATTCTCCAACATATAACACGGCTTTAGATTAGTATGAAATTTCAAAGAAGCTCTCGCCCATGCCATAGAAAACCTTCACCAGTATGATGAATCATTTTCTTAAATAAATATATATTTTTTCCATAACTAATATTTAACAGAGATGGCAACGAGAGATTGGTATTTTTCATCCGATTTTGATTTTAGCTAATCTTTTAGGGTAAATTTCACAGTTGGTCACCCAACTTTCTTAAATTTTCACTTTTGGCGCTGAAAATAAAAAAAATTGCAAATGGTTACTGCTGTTAACAGCCATTTTCATTTTAGTCATCTAACTTTAATAAGTCTTCATTTTGATCACCCACGTTAATTCAATGGTACTGTCTACTCATTTTACTCATCCAACTTTAATAAGTTTTCATTTCATTCACTCGATTACTTTGTAAAAATTAACTTTATTTAAAAAAAATACTCGAGCTTTTACAGGAAATTAAGTTAATTCAACAGTGGAGATGAAACTCAAATTTTGTCATGCAACCCAACTCACTATAAAAACCTAGATTTTTCTCCTTTTACTGGAAAAAAATTATTCTAAAAAACTAAAGAAATTAAAAAGATAAAATAAATTTTCCTAAAAAACCCAAGGAAATTATAAAATAAAATATTTTTCCCTATAAAACTCAAATAATTCAATGCAAAATCTCTTTTTTATTGGAAAAAATTAATCTTAAAGAAATAAAGGAAATTAAAAAGATAAAATATTTTTTCTTTCTAAAATCCAATTTTTCTATAAAACCCATGTAATTCCCTATAAAACACCAGGCATTTCCTTTTATTATGAAAAATTAAAATTAATTCTATAAAAAGAAAAAAGACAATTAATTTATAAAAAGATAAAAATGAGTGATTAAAATGAAAACTTATTAAAGTTGGGTGACTAAAATGAAAATAGATGTTAAGGATGGTGCTCAATTTGCAATTTTTTATTTTCAGTGCCAAAATAAAAAACTATAAAATTTAAGTGATCAACTATGTAATTTACCCAAAAATTTAAAACTCAAATCTAATTCTAAAAAATTAAAACTTTCAACTTGACTTGTCGGGTAACTTTTTATATCATACTATAAATTCTATTACACGCTTATGGAAATCTCGTATTTAAAATATATAGATGTGTTTATAAATAATATACAATAAATAAATTTAAATTATGTCATTAGTTCTTGTATTTTGCAAAAGTTGTTAATTTAATCTATATACTTTTATTTGGTCATTTTCATCACCGTACTTTTCAAATTTCAAAATTTTAATCCTCACCAAACAATACCTATTAAATTCATTAAGTAAAGTTCTATTATTTTTAAAATCTGATGCGCTAAGTATATTATCGTATATGTACTATCATATGTCAACTTATTATTTCCATATATTGCTCACTAAAAATTCAAATAGTGGATTAACAACTGTCAATTGCATCAAAACTGAAATTTCAAAATTTGAAAAGTTAAAGTATTTAAAACAACCCAATTAGAAAAATTGACTAAATCTATAAAAGTATGCATAGTACAAGAGTAGTAATTGAATTTAACCAAGCGAATTTAATTACTACTACTTGGTCGGGACTAAAATTTCAAAAAAAGTACAAAGACTAAAAGTGACCAATTTGAAAAGTAAATGGACTAAAATTGATCAAATAAAAGTACAAAGACAAAATCTACAACTTTCGCAAAGTACATGGACTAATAGCAGAATTTAATTTATAAATAATGAAATGCAAGTTTTGAAATTAATAACAATAATATACATGCAATGAATACTAAATATTACTTTTGTTGAAATGACAAAATTAAGAGAAGTATATGTATGGCGTTTTGAGTTTAAATCCCATTCGAAGCATGATTTTTCTTGACTTTATATAAAAGATAGAAAATTCTGATTGAGTTATTCTTTTATTTTAACAATGTAGTAAATATTAAGGGTATAATACAATTTAAATATTAATATCATTTTAAAGTAAAACTTTGATTTAATGCTATATTGATGTAAATAACATGAGTTCAAATCTTATCATAAGCTTTTTTTATTGACATTTTTAAAATATAAAATAATTAAAGTACTATTAAATAATATAATCTATTTTAATTACAAAAGATCTTTTCATAATTTTCTAATTAAGTTGGTGTCCGATTAACATGTGACATTAATTCAGTCAAGAGTTTAAATAATAATATAGATTATACAAAACTAAATAATACAAGTATTCTTAGTTCAAAATTTTATAAAACTAAAAGTATTTAATTAAAAATAATTTTAAAAAATCATCAAGGGTGGAGCCGTAAAATTTTTAAAAGGGTCATAATAAAGTTGTATATTTTATGATAATAAAATATCATCATTTTAATAACCTATATTTTATAATTTTTAAAATATTAAATCAATTTTTTAAATTAATTAAATCATTCTTGAAAGATTAAAATTTAATTTTATAATTAATTTAAAATTTTAAAATTATAAAAAACTAAATATAAAAATTTCCATATTAAGAGAGAGAGAGCGCTACTAGCTCCTTCACTCTGCCCTAAAAGTTTTGCAAAAATTAAATAATGATAGTTGGAAATTAATTAAAAAATTAATAACTTTTTTAAAAACTAAACTTTGAAAATTTCAAAAATAAAAATTACTCCTCTATCTCATAACCCGATTTTGAAAACAAAAAAAACATAAAAAAAATGATGTGAGATCAAAACCAAACAGATTGGGATTATTTTAGAGGATCGTGTGGTAAAGAGAGTGGGGACAGGATCGCTGGATTCGATGCCAGTTTGTCGACGAAATTCTTGGGGACCCACGTGCCTTGAAGTTTCAAAGGTAAGAGCTTTAGGTCAACCATTTTGCTGCTTGCTTGCCTTTCTTTTTTTAAGTGGTTAATAAATAAATTCATACCCCCCAATTGACTATACAAATTAAAATTCCGAATCCAATCTTAACATTTCGTCCTTAATAACATTGTTGGCTGAATCTACTTTTTCTAATTTGATTGCTACCTGCACTGTAAACAATAATACCTTATTCTATTGCATGCTCATATTTTACCACGACCATTTCTATTTACTAAACTATTTCAATTTCATTTCCATCATTCAAAAAAAAATTTACAAGATGTTTTTATTTTAATTACCTATGCGTTAAATGTTCAATAGGACTGCACATGTCAAATTATGTCCACACCGTGTTTATATTTTTATTTGTTTGTTCAATTTTTAGGTCACTTTCTTTTTAATAACCCAAAATAGTATTAATCTGCGTAAAAATTAAAATATTTAATTCCGTGGGACCTATCAATTACAATAGTTATCTAAATATGTCACGCTTATGTAATTACAAACAATTACATCTAGGTCTAATTACTATGTGGCTTTCCGGAATAATCGCTTAAATAAATTGTTAAAAATTTTCTATTCTTTAATCAAATTAATTAAATTAATATTGAAATTAATTAAATTAATATCCTCCTAAAATTTTATTTTATGTTTCTATATCATCCTTATCGGAATAAACTCAAATAACTCATATCTATCATTGTTTAGGAATTCCAAATTTCTTTTAATTATATAATCTTGAATCAATCATTTTAAGTTAAAAGTAAAGAAAATTCTTACAAATAATTAAATTAATTGTTTGTTCTTTGTTTGGGTAAAGAAATGATGGAGAAAATCCTTGCAATTAATTGTTTTTGTATTATTTTTAATACAATTTGAGTTTTATTTTTGTAATATAATTTTTTAATTTATTTAATTTTAATAACTTTGACAAAATATGTTTGATTTATGTTTTTTGTAGTAATTAAGTTGTAATATATTTAATACAATTTGAGTTTGTTTTTTTTTGTAATTTAATTTTTTAATTTATTTAATTTTAATAACTTTGACAAAATAGGTTTGATTTTTTTTTTTGTAATTAAGTTGTAATATATTTAATACAATTTGAGTTTGTTTTTTTTTGTAATTTAATTTTTTAATTTATTTAATTTTAATAACTTTGACAAATTAGGTTTGATTTTTTTTTTTGTACTTAAGTTGTAATATATTTAATACAATTTGAGTTTGTTTTTTTTTGTAATTTAATTTTTTAATTTATTTAATTTTAATAACTTTGACAAAATAGGTTTGGTTTATTTTTTTTTTTGTAATTAAGTTGTAATATATTTAATACAATTTGAGTTTTTTTTGTAATTTAATTTTTTAATTTATTTAATTTTAATAACTTTGACAAAATATGTTTGGTTTATTTTTTTAATTAAGTTGTATTATTTTAATACAATTTGAGTTTGTTTTTTTAATTTAATTTTTTAATTTTTATTTTTTTGTAATTTAATTTTTTTAATTTTTTTGTAATTTAATTGAGTTATTGTACAAAAGTTCACCGTTTTCCTCCAAAAAAGCAGACATTACATAGCCAAAGAAGAGACAAACAAGCTAAGAACACGGTCAACTAGTCCGATTTGGACACGGCGAGATGTATGGCGGGTTCCTACACCACCCATCGCCGACTTTGGTTGGTCGGTTCTCGGATATCCATATTGTTGCGTATTCTAGTCGAGGAAGGTCGACCTTTTGGTTTCGTCTCAATTCTCTATCCGCAAGCTTACTTATACGTGCAAGCGATACCGAGTGGCCACTTACGCTCATCTGGGATCGTGGGAATACGTGTCTCCACACGTTGTACATGTTTTCTAATTTGTAGACTTCACGACATAGCTCATGGGTCAAGACGAAGATTATGACAAGCCGCAAGTACATGAGCACATGGGTAACGGTGCATCAAATATCCCACGTCGCATGTCCTATTTGTCAAGTGTACACGATAATGCCCGCCAACAATACCTTGGCTCGATGCTGTCAAACTCCGTGACCGAAACCATATTTGTCGCGATCGTGACAACCGTGTGCATAGTGTTCGCCGCGCCTTCCGCGGTTAATTTCTTGCAAGACCTTCTGCCCATACATGGCCTCCTTGCATCGCCTCGATAACTCGCCGCTCTCTTGAATAGTGCCGCTTAAACGAAAATATGTCTCATAAACCGTATGTCGGCAGATGTGGGTTCTTTTTAGCATGTAATTTATGCATTCGGCCAGTTTGTGGTCATATGACCATATCGTATGCTTGGCACTGCTCATATGCTTGTGTCCCTTTGTTCAAAAGGAATATTGCACGTAGTCTGCGCGCCGGCGTTATCTTCGCATAAGCGCCAACATCTCGTGAAAGCGGTCTTTATTGATCTCGTACCACCAATATACGTTGATATCGAATATTACATACCACTATTCAAATTATGAATAAATCGAAAATTTCAAAAGAAATTATATTAATAGAAATTTCATACCCATATCGGTCACTTCCGCTTCGTCTTTTTAGATCGGTGTTGCCCATAGTAGTTGGATGCCACATGCCTCGTGCAATATCGATGGTGTGTGCGATGCCACATGCTTCCCTCGTCGTTCTATTGCCGCAAGTATTCGTGGCCTCGATCGATATAACGATATGTCGTTGAGGCGGACATGCCTCCTTAACCTAGATAGGAAGAAGTCCCACCATCACCGACTTCGGTGTTATTGCGAGCATAATCGGAAGGATTCTCCCACGTAGTCTTGTGCTACTGACTAGCAATAGCCGATGCGTATATCTACCATACATGAAGGTACCGTCAATTTGTACCAATGGCTTGCGATGTAAAAGCATCTCGGCATTGCTTAAATGTCCGAACAGCGCTGAACACTGCGCGATCCACGAAGGACGATCATTGTAGTACGGTGCCTGCGTTTCAATGTCTGTTGTCTTGCTGGGACATATCTCTCAAAGACTTACACCAACGCCACACTTCATTATATGAAGGCGTCCACCGACCGTGCAACTTTTCCAACGCTTCTCGCTTGGCTATCCAAGCCTTTTCAGAAGAGCGTGTACCTATTTGGCTACGAATATTGCCAATTAAGGTAAAGCCTGTAGTTTTGGGATCGGCCTTCACCGTCGGATTATTAAATCACCAACATGTCTCAATCCATCCTCGGATGATCTTGTGTTACACTCACAACGAATTACGTTAAATAATGCAACATTACATAATATTAGTGTTATTCAAATCATTGAACACATAGTGGTACTTGTCACGGTAAGACATGTATGCGGACCTTTGTACTTCTTCACCTCCACATCCCCGTCCTTTTCCTCAACGACGCCATGATTTTCCATGCACATGTGCCGTCTTGCACAGCACACTTCGCCTCGTACCTATCGAGCTTTGATTTAACCATGGTGTAGTTAACCCTGTTCACGATCTTCAGTATTGTTTCAATGCACCAAGAAAAGTGTTCTTGTTGGAAAACGGTTACCAACTTCTAATTGGTCCGAATCCAACGAAGAATTTGTACTGGTCACGCGTCCGATGTGGTAGTTCAGAAACTCCAATGCATCATCTTGAGATAGATCGACATTATGCATGTGCTGTTGAGGCGAGTATGCCCGAATAGCGGATCTTCTTCTTCTTCGTCGAACCGCCCTCAACATCTTCAGTACAATTGGAGCGGGCTCCGGTTCGTAAAATAGTCCAACCGCACCGTCAGCCACGGCTCCCGAGGTGGATCCACATCAGTTCATCGTCCGATCCTCCATAACTCGCAACAAACGAGGGCCCTCATTTGGTGGATGCCGTCGGTAATACATCATCCTCCTTAAACATCTTTCGTAAAGATTCCAATCGTATGTGGATTGCCATCCACTAGAAGTTGATGACGTCCCCAATGCGTATTTACGTCATCCGACGTCGATTGACGAATATGCATGTCCCATCCACCAACCGAAAGTGTCGTGCGGGGTTATGTTTTCCATACTACCACCGCACACGGGCACTTCGTGTTTTGCCTCCCACTTACAGTAGTGTCGACGGGGTCGTGTATTCCCTCGAACGATACTAGATGTTGAGGTCGCACCGAGATCACTTGGAGATGAAAATTCTACATATAACTCGAGATAGGCGATCCACCGACAAAATGATTCTCCACCATTGCCTCAAGGCTCAGGGACCTTTGATGTCGAATCGTCATATCTCACCGGATCGACCAAGCGCAAAATCTATACTTAATAGATGAACTTTCATTGGCGTTGTTCCGAATATTTACGCCTAATTTTTTTGAAGTTCCACCAAATCGACGTTTCGATTAAAACTCAATCGTTGTGTTCTCGATAAGAAAACAACACCATTTTCGATGTCACGCACTTCACCATCGTAGTAAATAACACTATTAATCGTTCACTCATTTTCGGTTTTTTTTCTTTTGCTTGAATGCTTTCGCTAACCGAGAATGCAATTTGGGTGATTTATAGCTTTAATTTTGCGGCAGGCATCTGTAGCAAAAGTGCGTCCACGTGGGAGCGCTTTCACCTGCTCCGGTAATAGTGCACCTCTTTGGAAGCGTTTTTGTACGGTTTGTTGAAGCGTCTCTCAAAATAATTTTGCGGAGACCACAAGCAAAAGCGCGTCCCACGTGAGGCGTTTTACCACGGTTTTTCAAACGTCTCTCAAAATTATTTTGTCGGAGACTACGTCCCAAAACTTAATTCATTTTTCACATTGCAAGTGGACGGGAAAGATTACGCCTAAAGCGCGTCCACGGAGAGCGCTTTAAGCCACGTCGGCTAAAGCGCGTCCACGGGAGCGCTTTAGGCGGCGTGGCCTAAAGCTCCTCCGTGGGACGCGCTTTAGGTCGATTCCCCAAAAACGCTACCGGCGTGGACGCTTTTTGGGGAAATTGTCCTTTCCGGTCAATATTTTTGAAACACATCCTTTCGGTAATTTTGTATTTTTTGGTATTTTTGGGATATTTGCCCAAAATAAATCCTTTTTAAGTATTAATCTGCAAAAATTGAAATACTTAATTCAATAGGACCTATCAATTATAATAGTTATCTAAATATGTCACGCTTATGTAATTACAAACAATTACATCTAGGTCTAATTACTATGTGGCTTTCCGGACACTACTTAAATAAATTGTTGAAAATTTTCTATTCTTTAATTAAATTAATTAAATTAATATTGAAATTAATTAAATTAATATCCTCCTAAAATTTTATTTTATGTTTCTATATCATCCTAACGGAATAAACTCAAATAACTCATATCTATCATTGTTTAGGAATTCCAAATTTCTTTTAATTATATAATCTTGAATCAATCATTTTAAGTTAAAAGTAAAGAAAAATTCTTACAAATAATTAAATTAATTGTTTGTTCTTTGTTTGGGTAAAGAAATGAAGGAGAAAATCCTTGCAATTAATTGTTTTTAACTTAGCATGGAAGATTCAAGATTATATAATAAAAAATTAGATTTCATAGACAATTATTAAATATGAACTATTTGAGTTTATCTCGTAAAGCTAATTTAGAAACATAAAATAAAATTTTAAATTTTAGGTGATTAAACTAATTAATTAATTTCAGTATTATAGTAACAAATCAAATTTAAGTGATTAAATTGGCCTTTGGGAAAAAAAAAAAAAGGAGAATTTACAACTGTTTGAGATCCCTCCAGAGGAAGCTCTAGAATTTCTTGAAGTAGACAAAGAGAGGAATATTTGTATCCTCTGTTTTTTTCATGTAACTTAGTTTAGTAATGTCTTTTCTATTCATCAAAAAAAAATTTTCAACAAATGATTTAATTGATCTTGTGAAAAATATGAAGTCGGTAATGACAATATATATCGCAAAGAAAAGAGAAATAAAATAAAGAACACACAGATTTTACGTGGAAACCCTTTCGGGAAAAAACCACGGGCAGAGGAGAAGAAAAAATTCACTATGTCGAATTCGAACCCTTACAAGAGAAATAGACTATGTCTATTTATAGGCTTGTAAAACCTAATTCTAATCAAAGTAAAAATATATTATGCTAATAAATGTTAAATATATTATACTCATAAATACTAAATCTTCTAGAAAGAAGATATATTTTGTTTAACTTGACTTGCAAGCAATATCTTAGACTTTGGGTCACACAACTATAACAATCTCCACCTTGACACAAATTCTCAACAAACAAGTTCTTCATCGCGAACTCTCAACGAACAAGTTCTCCACCTCTTCCATAAAACCCCTTAAGGGTTTAACTTCAACAATGAACACCAACCAAGTCTAAGTAATGCTCAAACTTGGTTATAGGAAGTGACTTAGTCATCATATCTGCAAGATTTTCATAAGTACTAATTTTACTCACAACAAGATCACCATGAGCAATAATATCACGAATAAAATGATACCGAACATCAATGTGTTTTGTTCTCTCATGAAACATTTGATCTTTTGTAAGGAAGTCTTCAGCCACATTTAAAGCATAAGCAACTAGATCAGCCTCGGCATACTTCTTTGGAGGTTTAATTTCTCTTCTAGTTCTGTTTTTAGCAATAGAGTATTGTGGTGAAGAAGCAACTCTATTCTCAATTTTTGTATTAGCTTGAGGAGCCGACTCTCTATTAATCTGATGCTCCATCTGCTTTTGATTTTCTTTATTGGTAGAGTCTTTAAGAGATAAGTTAGGTAGCATAGCAGTTTCATCAAAAACAACATCTCTGCTAATCACAACCTTTCTATTTTCAGGACACCATAACTTATACTCTTTTACACCAGCTTTATAACCAAGAAAAACACATTTAATGGATATCGGTTCCAATTTTCCCTTGCCAACGTGAGCATACGCAGGACACCCAAAAATCTTTAAATCAGAATAATTAGCAGGATTACCAAACCATACCTCTTGTGGAGTCTTTTTCTCAATGACAACGGATGGAGATTAGTTGATCAAAAAACATGCAGTAGAGGCTGCTTCGGCCCAAAACGACTTTGGTAAGTTCGCATTTGACAACATACTTCAAACCTTCTCCATGATCGTTCTGTTCATTCGTTCTAAACGCCGTTTTGCTGTAGAGTATGACGAATCAAGTGTCTTACGATCCCTTCTAACTTGCACAGTTTATTGAACTCATCAGAACAAAACTCTAAACAATTGTCTGTGCGGAGGCATTTTATTTGTTTTCCCGTATGTTTTTCAATCATAGTTTTCCAAGACTTAAATGCGGAAAACACATCGCTTTTCTACTTTAGGAAGAATGCCCAAACTTTTTTGGAAAAATCATTAATAAAAGTTAGCATATAATTAGCTCCACCCCTTGAAGGTACTCTTGATGGCCCCCACAGATCAGAATCAATATACTCCAATGTTCCCTTTGTGTTATGGATTTCTCGGTGAATCGAACTCTTTTGCTTCCCAAAATGCAAAGGCTCACAGAACTTCGTTTGCAAATTCCTTGCCCATCAAGAAGTCCTCTTTGCTCAATTCTACCATGCCATTCTCACTCATATGCCCTAGGCGATATGCCAAAGTTTAGTAATATCATCATCAGACAAGGAAGAGGAAGCGAAAGTGCATCACCAATAATGATAGAACCTCAGAAACATACAACAACGAGGGAACCTTTGGAAATCTTCAAAATCCCACTTTCAGCAGTGTATTTGTACCATTTTGAATCAAGAGTACTTAACGAAATTAAATTTCTCTTCAATTTTGGAACATGTCGTACGTCACTAAGTGTTCTGACAACTCCATCAAACATCTTAACTTTAATTATTCCAACACCTGCGATTTTACACGAAGCTTATTTCTCATCAAAATAACACCTTCAGACACTGTTTCGTAATTTGTAAACCAATCCCGATTGGGACACATGTGGAAGGTGTAACCCGAATCAAGTATCCACTCGCTCACTTTAGAATTGTTGACAAAGCGACTAGAAGTTCGCCATTCTGTAGTCTTCTACAACATCGCCTTTCGAAATTTTCGGTTGTTTTCCCTTTGATTCGCACCTCCTTTTAATCTTGTTACGTAGCTTATAGCACTTTCAGATTTAATGTGCCCTTTTTTTCTGAAGTTGCAAGTTTTACCTCTATTTGAAGACTTGATCTACCCTTAGATTTATCATGAGGATTCATTCTGTGTTCTTCCACGATCATCATCGACATTTCGATCTTGTCTCCCACGAACAATGAGACCCTCTCCCCGAGAGTCGGTTTTAACCACAAGATGCTTCATCTTATCATACGAGGTCAAAGAATCATAAACCTCATCAACTGTGAGAGACTTGCGGCTATATAAAATCGTGTCTCTGAAGGTTGAATAAGACGGGGGCAACGAACAAAGTAGAATCAACCCTAGATCTTCCTTATCATACTGAACCTCCTCCAAGTTTGAGAGAATTTCTTTAAACACTGTTAAGTGTTCATGCACAGACGCACCTTCCTCCAAACAATGAGCATAAAGACGTTGCTTCATATGCAACTTGCTGGTTAGAGTTTTCGACATACATATTTGTTCTAGCCTCTTCCATAATGCAGCGGCGGTCTTCTCCTTCATCACATCCTGTAAAATTCCGTTAGACAAATGCAGATGTAATTGTGTTAACACCTTTCGATCCTTGCGCTTCTTCTCTTCCTCCGTCAATTTCGAAGGCATCTTATCTACCCCTAACAATGCTTCTTCTAAATCCATCTGTGCTAGAACTGTCTGCATCTTTATCTGCCACAATGCGAATCTGGTGTTGTGATCTAACAGCGAAATTTTATACTTCAAAGAGGCTATTACCGTGATCGAGATGAAAAATTCAGAAGCTCTGATACCAATTTGTGAAAAATATGAAGTCGATAATGACAATATATATCGCAAAGAAAAGAGAAATAAAATAAAGAATACACAGATTTTACGTGAAAACCCTTTTGGGAAAAAAACCACGGGCAGAGGAGAAGAAAAAATTCACTATGTCGAATCCAAACCCTTACAAGAGAAATAGACTATGGCTATTTATAGGCTTGTAAAACCCAATTCTAATCAAAGTAAAAATATATTATGCTAATAAATGCTAAATATATTATACTCATAAATACTAAATCTTCTAGAAATAAAATATATTTTGTTTAACTTGACTTGCAAGCAATATATTAGAATTTAGGTCACACAACTCTAACAGATCTTGATGTTTTGAAATTTAAAAGTTCAAGATTGAAAGAATTAAAATTTTCAGTAATGGGATAAACAAATACAATTTGATAAAATTTTAATGCATTATTTTTGTTTATACTACTTTTTCACTTTAATCCTTAAGTTTTTTTTTTTTCCAAGATCAATATTAAAAAGAAGATTTTTTTTAAAATGAAGCTGCCTAGAAGTTGAGTGGCCAAAATGAAAGTGTAAACATGATGTGCCATACACAGTCAACCGCCATTAGAGATTTAATACTTAAGTGACTAAAATGAAAACGTTCCGTAAAGTGATGAAATTGCAAGAAAATATTTTTAGGTACCAAAATGAAAGCACTTTAAATATTAGGTGACCAGTTAAATAGTTTACCCTTTAGTTTATTCAAACTGTCTCATCTTAGTTATTGCTTTATTAAAATTAGAATAATTGGCTGACACATATTCTTATAAAATAAATGAAAAATTTATAAAATTTTCAATAATTGAATTTTAAAAATGTAATGGTTGCGTAGAATGGAAAACGAAAGAAAAAGGATTCAATATGATATTATGGAAGTTAGTACGACTTTTCTGCATCTTGAGTTTTAAGAGGCTGCTTGAGCTGATTATTTAGTTATTTGCGGTTTAATTATTCGAGGTTACGTTATAGATTCTTTTATACCCTCTAATTTTATAAAAATAAAAATTTAGTCCTTCATTTTTTCAGTTCTTGAATTTTCATTATTTATCAAATTATTTTAAAATAGATAAAAAATTAAGATATATTAACTTTATCGACATGACATCTACATGTATGTCACACCAACAATTAATTTTTATATTTTAAATTTTTTTAAAGTTTATTTTTAAAAATTTTAAAATTTAAAAATAATTAATTGTTGACATGACAAAATTAGATGACTTGACAAACAATACAAATTAAGAATTAAAAGAGACAGAAAATTAAATGAAATGCTAAAATGACTTATTCTTTTTACAAATTTAAAAGATGAAATAAATCATTATGCCAAAAAATATAAGTGTTACATGATAATATTTCAACTTTTTGCTTAGCCTAGAATGATTATTTTGTAATCTACTCTCTATCTTTTCTAATAATAAAAATAAAGATAATAGATGAAATAATACAAAAAAAAAGTATACACAAATTTTAAAGTGTAACATTCCAATGAATATAGAATTTGTATCATATAAATTCAATTTACTTAAATAATTTAAATTAATTCATTTTATTGCTAATTTCATATCAAATTAAATAAAGGTAATTTAGGTATTTTAAATTATTAATTAATTAGTTAATTATTATATTATTTTATTAATAGTTTTTAATAGTTATTTATTTTATAGGAATTACATTTTACAATGTTATTGTACAAACATTTTATTATTTCTTGATCGTTTTATTGATTTTGTTATTTCTTTATCCTAATTAAGACACATGGCAATGCGAGATGAGATTTGAGAGGCTTTTAAACAACCGCTGATCGGTATCACCCGACTGATCACAGGATGATTAGTCATTTGCACATTTAACACATCCATCAAGTCACCTGCTTTTAGTGGACCCTCCATTAATTCAATTGCTATTAACTACATGCTCTTATCCCTGGAAGTGAATCACTAAAGGACTACTAAGGTATAATGATCTTATGCTACCTAAACAAAAATAATGTCAGAACAGAACCCTACTTGACGACAATTGACATATAAGAGACCAACCACCTAGCCAACCACATGGTTGGGCCGTCGTCACTGTTGTTGATGACATGGCTCTACCAAGCAATGGGACATTTTCCTTATATGTAACCCTAATTAACGGCATTAAAGAGATCCTTTTCTACCATAAATGTTTAAACATAAACTTATGACTATATATACAAATTAATTTAATAATATATTATGTAAAAATAATTTAATATACTTTCATAATTATCTTATTTTTATGACAAATGACACCTCTCATGACACATCCGTAATTAATAGTTAAATTATTATTACTCTTTACTAAATTATTTATGAGTTAAATTTGTAATTAATGTTGAACAATTTTTCAAAATAAAATAGAAATATATGAAAGTAAATGGAAGCTTACCATAAACACTTCAAGTAGGTGTTTTCCCGCATTTTTATGTTTAAAAACTACCGAAAAGAGTTATATGTTAACATATAAACAATGTTTTTTAACAATTTTGTAAATTATTTTAACATATTACCTTAAACACTTTAATTAATGAAAAAGTTAAAATTATTTAAAAGTATTATTTTAACATTATCAATATTTTGAAGTAATATTTTAAATTAAATTATTTTTAAAATGTTTTGTAGATTGAAAGTTTTAACAGAGTTTTTAAAAATAAAACTTTTAAAAAACATATTTAAAACAACTTTAATTTTTTAAAATTATTAGAAATTTTACTTAAATGTTTAAAAGTGATTAAATCATGTTAAAAGCATACTACAATTTGTTATTTTTCAAATTATTTAAAACTATTTATATTTATAATTTTTAATAAAATAGTTTTTTTCAAAAACTAATTTAAATTTATATTATCTATACAAACATTTTAATTTTTTTAAAAATAGAATTACTATATATTTAAAATATCATTATAAAAATTACAAAATGATTGATTGATATACATGGTATACAAACTATTTTTTATTATTATATATTTACATCATACATATTTTTATCAATATCGTCATGAACCCATTGAAATGTTATACTAGTTTCAGTCTATTTTCATTTAAATCACCTAAGTTTTGATCCGGAAAAGGTACACTTTCATTTCTTGGTTAATTATCATCTCTAAAGTCACCACCCATATCAAATAAGTCCCTAGATATGTTGAGGAGGATAGCATAACAACTGTTATCAATGAGATCCTCAGAATAAAAGACATATTTTATTTGAGATGAAAAAAACGTACGACTCATCAAGTAGATGTTGTTCGGTGTGAATTAATTGCGAGAAGTTGACACTTGTAAAACCAAACTGATCTTAGTAGTTACATTTGCCCAATCAAAGTTCAATAACACAACATTTTACTTCCCATAATAATCTAACTCAATATTTCCTTCCACAGGTTTACTATCCCTTATACTAGCATAACTTGTAGTTCCAGAAGTAATAACTACTCCACAATTTTGTTTTATCCTAAATCTTTCACAAGATTTTTAGTGGAATTGAATCTATTGATTACATATGTACAGTGGAGTAATTTTCTGGATGTCTCATTAAAGGGAATATTTAGGTATTTATATATACTATTACTGTTCATGATTTGACTCTATTGTTCGTGGACTTAACCTCAATATTCATAGGACTGACATTCCGAGCAGGCCTCAAGCATGCTGGACACGTGTATCATTCTAGGTCGACTAATGAACCTCGCAGCCCACCACATGTGAACTCCTTAGGTACATGTGAATTGAGACTGCGAACTCCACTCGACTTGTGCGAGTTGATTCTACGAGTTCCCCTGACTGTCCTCTCACTGTATGTCTCGCACACATTCATTTGGCGGGGCGATTTGGGTTGCTGGTAGGCTACACGGATCTTATCTGGGTTTCGGGTTGGTGGTCATTGGTGTATAACATGTACCATATCTTTTAACGATTTTGTTCGGCCCTTTTGCAAGTGTATGACCTTAGTCACTAACACCCCTTCCACTCCACACCTATAAAAAAAGAAAGCAATAATATAAGCTCGTGAATATCTAGTGACTTAAATGAAAACTTTCAAATGATTTAGTGATTATTTGTAACTTTTTGAAGTTGAGTGACTAAAATGTAAACTTATTCATAGTTCAGTGATATTGAGTGTAATATACCTTTTTAAATTTTGCCACCATAAATTCTAGTTAAAAAAAATGTGATTCGTGTTTTTTAGGCAACTACAACACTGGCCTTCGGGCTAGTTGTTGATCGTGGTTTCTTCATCATTTTCTTTTCTTCATAGTTTTATTTTGTTTTTAATTTCAGTCCACATTATTATGGTTTTGTTCATAAGTTCATGGCTTTATTTTGTCCACATTTTTCATGATTTTTGCTTTGTCGAATTTGTTTTCTTTGAAAACAGATTTGATTTGATTTTAATTTTAATTTTAATTTTTAACTATGTTTTAGCATATATATGAGATTTGTCAATGTAAGGATGTCGTCAGATCTATTATGAATCGTTCTCAAAGGGCTTTATCATGATAAATTATAGTGACGGTGATAGATTCAAGATCATAATAATGATAAACCATCCAAAACTTACCTTTTATGCATCACTGATGTGGTAAATCTCTCAAGGCTTTTGGTAATTTTTCTTGGTTGATCTATTTTTCAAGTTGATTTGAAGATGATAAGGTTAAGATGAAAATTTCAGCGATTTGATTAAGCTGATTCATCTCTTAGTTTATTTTAAATTATTCCAATATTACAGTTACTATCAATTTATTTTTCTTTTTGTTTTGAGATTATTCTACAGATATAACAATTTATTTATCATTTTGCACTATATGTTATGTGTTTATATTATTTTCGTTTACTGTTGTTATTAATTAATGAAGTTAAGCAGGATTCAAAAAGAAAATGTGATTGGTCACATGGTTGTAGGAAAAATTCATGAACCGGGGTGAATCCTTTTAAATTTCAGTATTCAGTAACTGGATCAATCCATTAAGCATCTGATTTGGGTTAGTTAATCCCCTCTTAAAAAGTAATTAAAAGCGTATAGCCCACGCTTAATTAAACACCACGCGCTGACACCGTTGAGGCTACTACTCCACATACCCTTTTCCATTTCTTTTCTTATTCTTCTCCTTTTCAGTTTTAATTTAAGCGTTCGATCTCTCACTCAAATTCTAGGGATTTTAATTTTCTCCTATTTCTTAAAATTTCCGGCTTTTCATTTCATTTCCATGGAATCGATTACATCACCCTATTGGTGTTACAGATGCAATCGCTTTATACGAGTCCGGATCCCATCCCCCCCTGATTCGGTTCATTGCCTCCACTGCGGCGGAGGATTCATCGAAGAAATCCAAACACCCTCTCGATCTCCCATCGACCACCGTTCCCCCGTCTCATCCTTGTACTCCGGCACTCCCAGTCTGAGCCCCAGCCCCAACGCCACTCCTCGTTTCCGTCGAGCTCGACGAAACGCTGGCGATCGCTCCCCTTTCAATCCCGTCGTCGTACTCCGTGGACCCTCCTCCGAAACGGACGGTGAACTTCCCGAAAGAGGGAATACCAATTTTGAGCTTTATTATGATGATGGGTCCGGGTCGGGTCTTCGTCATTTACCCGATAGCATGTCGGAATTTTTAATGGGTTCTGATTTTGATAGGCTTCTTGATCAGTTATCCCAGTTACAAGTAAACGAAGTTGGTCGCTTCGAGCAGCCGCCCGCTTCAAAAGCAGCGATTGAATCAATGCCGGTGATAAGAATCGTTGGAAGGCACATCGGGTCGGACTCTCACTGTGCAGTTTGCAAAGAACCTTTCGAACTTGATTCGGAAGCTCGGGAAATGCCTTGTAAGCATATTTACCATTCGGACTGTATTGTACCTTGGCTTTCGATTCGAAACTCTTGTCCAGTTTGCCGCCATGAACTGCCAATGGAAGATAACAATTTAGGGGAAAACGAGGCTGTAGGATTAACAATATGGAGACTACCTGGAGGTGGGTTTGCAGTGGGGAGGCTTACTGGAGGGAGGAGAGCAGCGGAGAGGGAGTTCCCATTGGTGTTTACAGAGATGGATGGCGCGTTTAATAACGCGGCTGCTCCTAGAAGGATTTCATTGGCCCCCAGTGGGAGAAGGTCGCAAATAGAGAGCAGAGGATTCCGGCGGGTTTTCTGGAGTTTTGTTTCTTTTTTTGGGAGGTTCAGGAGTTCATCTCGTTCAGGCTCAGATTCTGGGTTTACAAGGAGAAGTCGATCGCTTTCGGTGTTTAATAGATCTTCTAGAAGGGATAGCGACTGAGATTTTGAGGAACCGAATGCAATTTTTGTTGGGTATTCAGTTTTAGGTTAACCTTTGATGCTATAATGTTGCAGCTTTCGAGGAATGGAATGTTTATAGATTGCATGATTTTACATGGATGTAAATAACAACACTTTTGGTGAAGCTATGAGTCGTTATGTGCACCATTGAGGAAGAAGGAAGTGGATGAAGGAGAAAGTTTTGTGGCTAGTAAGATCCTTCAGTGGTTGCTTAAAGCACTGATCCTTGCTGGCTAAAAGTACTCATTACTCACTAGTAGGTTTTGTGATGATAACTTATGCTCTTGTATTATCAGGAATTTTGTTGTTTATTTGTTAATGCAAATTATTCATTGGTTCATGTCATTACTTTTGGATTTACTTGACTGGAAGCCAATCTACCTGCAACAACTGGTTTTGGGATTTCGTTTGAATTGCTTAACCATGTGATGGATTCTATGAAGTTTTATTATGTAGCCATGTGATGGATTCTGTAAACTTTTAATGTTCTATCTATTCAATTATTTATTATTGAGCATAAATGTGATGTTGCAGCAAAGGCTATGTAATTAGTGAATTAATTGTTTCTTGAAGAACACTATGTCTTGGAGAGATAGGTCTGTTTATTACAGCATGAAAATTTTCCTATAGGAGTGGTCTTGCTTGTGCATGGTTTTTCAGTGGGGTTTGAGAGTTCGAAAAGGTAAAATCAGTAGGCATATGATGCATGTTGTTGTCCCTTAGAGTTTTTGGCGTAAAACCACGGTGCTCCGGAGAATTTAAAGTTAAAGGTAAAGTCTTCTCAACAAACGTGTTTTTTAGAGTTCAAATTTGTGTTCTCACCATTACAGGACAAGACTGCTACTGCTACCACCTTGCTTGGAGTTGTTATGTTGGTGAAAGGCAACCAAAAGCTGCAATCTATTGGACATAATTTGAACCTGTGGTGGTAGTAACATGGCCGACTGTAAGAGGTTTAAACAGCTCTTGACTTTGGTTTCTGTATATTTGGCTGGTAGAAAGAGGGGATACTATTGGACATCACATATGAATAAATCTTTGGAGGGGACCATCCTTATCCAGGAAACCACAAGAATCGTGAGTTCTGACGTGGCCTTATCCAAAATCTAAATCCATATAATACACATGCTTAGATACAAGTACAACCCTGGTAAAGAACCTGCAATGTGTCGTCTAACATCCACAACCTAAAGCCCCCCATTTTTATTTCTCCAGCCGATATAAGAACGCTGTAGGACTGAATATCTTCTCCAACTTGCTCCCTTCCTTACCGAGGTGCTTAGCTACTGAGTTCAGTTGATAATGGCATCTTTGCAAGCTTTGTATGCAACAAATCTGAAACAGTCGCCATTGCAAGGGTTTCTTCCACTATCAGGTCGCTTCGAGCAGCCGCCCGCTTCAAAAGCAGCGATTGAATCAATGCCGGTGATAAGAATCGTTGGAAGGCACATCGGGTCGGACTCTCACTGTGCAGTTTGCAAAGAACCTTTCGAACTTGATTCGGAAGCTCGGGAAATGCCTTGTAAGCATATTTACCATTCGGACTGTATTGTACCTTGGCTTTCGATTCGAAACTCTTGTCCAGTTTGCCGCCATGAACTGCCAATGGAAGATAACAATTTAGGGGAAAACGAGGCTGTAGGATTAACAATATGGAGACTGCCTGGAGGTGGGTTTGCAGTGGGGAGGCTTACTGGAGGGAGGAGAGCAGCGGAGAGGGAGTTCCCATTGGTGTTTACAGAGATGGATGGCGCGTTTAATAACGCGGCTGCTCCTAGAAGGATTTCATTGGCCCCCAGTGGGAGAAGGTCGCAAATAGAGAGCAGAGGATTCCGGCGGGTTTTCTGGAGTTTTGTTTCTTTTTTTGGGAGGTTCAGGAGTTCATCTCGTTCAGGCTCAGATTCTGGGTTTACAAGGAGAAGTCGATCGCTTTCGGTGTTTAATAGATATTCTAGAAGGGATAGCGACTGAGATTTTGAGGAACCGAATGCAGTTTTTGTTGGGTATTCAGTTTTAGGTTAACCTTTGATGCTATAATGTTGCAGCTTTCCGAGGAATGGAATGTTTATAGATTGCATGATTTTACATGGATGTAAATAACAACACTTTTGGTGAAGCTATGAGTCGTTATGTGCACCATTGAGGAAGAAGGAAGTGGATGAAGGAGAAAGTTTTGTGGCTAGTAAGATCCTTCAGTGGTTGCTTAAAGCACTGATCCTTGCTGGCTAAAAGTACTCATTACTCACTAGTAGGTTTTGTGATGATAACTTATGCTCTTGTATTATCAGGAATTTTGTTGTTTATTTGTTAATGCAAATTATTCATTGGTTTATGTCATTACTTTTGGATTTACTTGACTGGAAGCCAATCTACCTGCAACAACTGGTTTTGGGATTTCGTTTGAATTGCTTAACCATGTGATGGATTCTATGAAGTTTTATTATGTAGCCATGTGATGGATTCTGTAAACTTTTAATGTTCTATCTATTCAATTATTTATTATTGAGCATAAATGTGATGTTGCAGCAAAGGCTATGTAATTAGTGAATTAATTGTTTCTTGAAGAACACTATGTCTTGGAGAGATAGGTCTGTTTATTACAGCATGAAAATTTTCCTATAGGAGTGGTCTTGCTTGTGCATGGTTTTTCAGTGGGGTTTGAGAGTTCGAAAAGGTAAAATCAGTAGGCATATGATGCATGTTGTTGTCCCTTAGAGTTTTGGTGTAAAACCACGGTGCTCCGGAGAATTTAAAGTTAAAGGTAAAGTCTTCTCAACAAACGTGTTTTTAGAGTTCAAATTTGTGTTCTCACCATTACAGGACAAGACTGCTACTGCTACCACCTTGCTTGGAGTTGTTATGTTGGTGAAAGGCAACCAAAAGCTGCAATCTATTGGACATAATTTGAACCTGTGGTGGTAGTAACATGGCCGACTGTAAGAGGTTTAAACAGCTCTTGACTTTGGTTTCTGTATATTTGGCTGGTAGAAAGAGGGATACTATTGGACATCACATATGAATAAATCTTTGGAGGGGACCATCCTTATCTAGGAAACCACAAGAATCGTGAGTTCTGACGTGGCCTTATCCAAAATCTAAATCCATATAATACACATGCTTAGATACAAGTACAACCCTGGTAAAGAACCTGCAATGTGTCACTTCTAACATCCACAACCTAAAGCCCCCCCATTTTTATTTCTCCAGCCGATATAAGAACGCTGTAGGACTGAATATCTTCTCCAACTTGCTCCCTTCCTTACCGAGGTGCTTAGCTACTGAGTTCAGTTGATAATGGCATCTTTGCAAGCTTTGTATGCAACAAATCTGAAACAGTCGCCATTGCAAGGGTTTCTTCCACTATCATCCCGTTATGCTGTGGCTGCGCCCCTGAGATCGACTGTTTTGTCGAGGACCAAGACCAAAGGCCAGAACAACCAAAAGAGATCTCTTATAGTGGTTGCAGCAGTTGGCGATGTATCAGCTGATGGTACCAACTATCTGATTGCTGGTGCAGCCGTTGTTGCTCTGGTTGGAACAGCTTTCCCTATCTTCTTCTCTCGCAAGGACACGTAATTAACCCAATCCTTTTTTTTCTCTGTGTTTAAAATTGCACTAAAATAAATGGAGTCCTTAGGGTCTTTCTATGTTGTGGTTTATTTCAGATGTCCTGAATGTGATGGGGCTGGCTTTGTTCGTAAAGCTGGAGCAACATTGAGGGCAAATGCTGCACGAAAGGACCAGGCTCAAATCGTATGCGCTCGTTGTAACGGGCTTGGAAAATTGAACCAAATTGACAAATGAATACCTTTGATTCCGTGATTTTAATCGAAATTCCTGGTGTAAAGTCCAAAGACCCTATCTTTACTAAGCTCAGAAATTCCTCTGCGGTTCACACAAAGTTTAAATCGTTGAATGTCCTCCTCCATGTGTAACTTATATATAAATAACAGAAACATCTTTGATGTTAATCATTCTTAGTTCGTTTTTCTGTCTCACTCTATACTTGATGGAACAGTTTCAGTTTCTATAATAAGATTTCTCGACTTTTAATATTTGCAAATGCTTCAAGCTTGGCGGCTTGAGCAAGTAATGTTGCAATTGACAGCCAAAATTCCTTGTGGTTTATATATGACGTGTTGATCATACTGGGATTATGAATATTCTTGTAATAATGTCGAAACGGGAAATGCCATGGTCTTCTTTTTAAATAACATTCTTCATATACATGGATGATGAAAATATATGTAATTTAAAAATTGGATAATATAGATGATGAGAAGATAAATGTTGATACAGAAGGCCTAATTATATATAATTTGGAGAGGGAATTCGGGGTCAAATCTCCAGGCTTGAAAAACTTCACCTGATTGAACTCTTCTTTAAGATAAGAGCGTTGCAATTTATTATCATGATTTCTTGCACCGGATTTGCTTAGATTAGTATATCTGATTAGTTTAATCGTTCAACAAATGTAGCTTATAAATCCTCCCTACTACAAACTTCCCTAGTTCCCAAGCAAATACAGCCCAATATCTAAGAGGGAAAACCAAGGTTCCAACGTCACAAATATTAATCCCCACAAGTTGGGATTTCCTTAAATTACATGGTTTCTATGTAAGCTACCTCAATAAATATATATATATATATATTATTCAATGACAGCGGTTCCATGCATGAAGAAGTTTATAGCATTAAGGACATCTACATTCTGTCATCTCCTTATCTTTCGGGCGTCATCATAAACTAAAGTAGAAGAAACCAAAGCAACCTCTTCTTCTTGTTTGTGGTTCCATCATAGAAAACGCCCCCGCGACGGGTAATTAACTCAGTTGTATCTCTGTTGTTCAAAAAAAAAAAAAAACTCAGTTGTATCTCTGAGTTGAGAATATAGTGTTAATAGATATGATGAGGAGTGATAAGGAATATTATGATGTGGAAAGGGATGATGATGCATTCCAAACAGACGATGAAAGGGTATGCGTTAACGTAGATAATGGTGAGGATGATGAGAGTACAGAATCTGAGACAGGTTCCCCATCTCCAAATTCATCCCCTAAATGCCTTCAACTAAACCATTCACCTTCATGGCCTCAAAGCTACAGGTTCTCTTCTTTCTTCTTTTTCTTTGCCCTTTTCTCTCTCAGTTTCCAGCGTTTTGTTATTCAACAATTTACAACTAATGTGCTTAGGATCGACAACAAAAAAATTCTATCTGAATCGAAGCTTTACACTATTAATCAAAATTCAGATAGATAATAGTTGTCAATAACTTAATATAAAACTATTTGAAACACATATATTTTTGCTAATTTTTAAAGGTTAATATTTGATATACTATCAATTAAACATAAAAACCACCTCATCATTTAGTAAAATAAACAATAATTGAAGGACCTATAAATAAATGACGATAAATTTATTTATAAATTGCAACCTTCAGAATCAGGCAAAACATGCATTAGAAATCAACGGATATACTGTTGCTGTGTGGTTAAACCTAGTACTGACTTACAAAAGAGCAAAATGTAAATCCTTTCCAAAAAATTTGAATTACATATGTTGCCATGGTTGAATACATGCAGGGAATCAATGGATCTGTTCAAAGGCCTTAGTCCTCCATCCATTAGTTTCCCCAAGGGAAATAACACCACCAGACTAACAGGCACTAATCCATTTGGCGACTATCAAAGTAGCGATGATGAGACTTCCCTCGGTAAACCATTCATTTCTGAAAGAACTTTAGATGAAGAAGTGCCGGCCACTACTCTCCCAGAATCGCAGCAAATAATATCTGTCAATAGATCAATGCCATCACCGAAGCAGTGTTCATTTACGCAAGCACTTGTTAATGGTACTGAACAATTTATTATCTACTGTCAACGTGTCAATGCATGCTGTTTTTTTTTATCCTTGAGTGTAAAGGCTTTCTCATTGTTGTTTTGTTTACCAAGGAATCAATGTTCTAACCGGCATAGGACTCCTTACAACACCTTATGCTGTTAAAGAAGGAGGGTGGTTGAGCATCATATTGCTCTTAATATTTGGTGTCATTGCCTGCTATACTGGGATTCTATTAAAAAGATGTTTAGAAAGCTCTCCAGGTCTACAAACATACCCAGATATCGGACAGGCTGCTTTCGGTATAACCGGTCGCTTAGTTATAGCTGTAAGTGTGATAAGCGCATATTGAAATTGAATTGTCCTATGTTCTTTTTGCATTGATAGTGACACTAATATCAAACACTTCTTCTTTTTAATTTATGAAATGCAGGTAACTTTGTATGCAGAATTATATGTAAGTACAACGAGTTCTTTCATCTTTGCTGTTGATCTATCATGGTTCAGTATATATAACTGAAAGAGCGCCTCTGATATGTAGGCAGCATGCGTGGAGTACGTAATAATCATGAGCGAAAACCTGTCCACGATTTTCCCAAACACCAGCATAGAATTTGGCGGAATATATCTCAACGCTCATCAAATATTTGCTATCATAGGAATTCTCATTGTTCTCCCAACTGTTTGGCTACGAGACCTTAGTTTGCTGTCATACCTTTCGGGTTGGTTTCTCATAATCCTTAAACCACATTAAACCTATGAGGGCTGCTGATATTAATCTTTTAAATGTTCAGTTGGTGGAATAGGAGCATCAATTTTAGTGGTGATTTGCTTGTTATGGGTTGGGACTGTCGATCAAGTTGGGTTTCCTCGAGCTGGAACCACTCTTAACCTCGCCAATATACCCATTTCAATTGGTATATATAGTTTTTGCTATTCAGGCCATTCAGTTTTCCCAAATATATATACTTCCATGAAAGAACCATCACGTTTTCCACTCGTACTTATAGCCAGGTAGCGTAAAATTTCACCTTCATCTTATGTATGAACAAAACCTGTTGGAATAATGAACTTTGTTAACTTCAGTTTCTTCTTTTTCAGCATTATATTTTGTTGGTTCATGTCCACTGGGGCAGCAATCTCAGGTTTTCTGATATTTGGTGACGCTGTTGAATCTCAGTTTACATTAAACATGCCAACAAAATTTGCAGCCTCTAAAATCGCTGTCTGGACAGTGGTATGTATGTAAATCTGATATTTAGTTTCTTTTATGTATTCATGCTTGTTTACAGTTCCAAGAGCTGAAATGTAAAATGGTTTTGGTCAGGTAATTATAACAATATCAAAGTACGCTTTGACACTCACTCCCATTGCATTGAGTCTAGAAGAACTTGTACCTACGACATGGTTGACATCTTATGGTGGTTCCATACTTATCAGAGCTGCTTTAGTGATTTCAACTTTAGTTGTTGCATTGAAAGTTCCCTTCTTCGGTAAAAATTAATAAAAAGTAGATTTAGATCATTTACAGTTCAGTATTGCCTTGGTACGAGCTCATTTGTCGACTTTCTTTACTGCAGCTTTTCTCATGGCATTGGCTGGATCTTTGCTTGCGATGCTAATTGTAAGTTCATATTGTTCTTTAGTTAGCTTAGAGACAGTTAAAAAGGAAATGTATTTTGATCTTATATTTTATTATTGTACAGACTATTATCTTCCCATGTGCCTGTTATCTCAGCATACGTGGCGGTGGATTAACCAATTTACAAGTAAGAATATCCCTACTTACAGCTTTCCGAGATTAGTTTATATGTATATGTTTACAAATTATTTGACTCTAATGTTTTGTACCATTCAGAGGGCAGTCTGCATTTGCACTGCTATGCTGGGATTGTCGATTGCTTGTGATGGCACATATTCAGCGGTCATAAGAATAGCTGGCCAAAATTGATCAAAGAGGGTTTCAATTGCTCTGCTTTTGCCTTGAATTCCATCTTTGTATAAAATGTGAAAATAAACCCCAGTTTCTCATATCCAAAGTCACAATTCCATGAGGTTTTGCTTAATCATTCAGGTGTCAGCTCATAAGCTTTGTCCTAAGCGTCTTTTTGGCACTTCTCCCCTCCGGCAATTCTTCAGTCCATGTCAAATGCCAATGGAGTATTTATTGCTTCAAAAGCTAATATATATATATATATATATTTATCAGCAAATTAATACCCTGTCAAATGTGTTACAGCAACATACATTAAAAACATGCAAGTTGTGCATGTCTCTTTATTCAGAATGTCATTTTATATTAAGAAACACTATTCCCCATCACTGGTGTGGAAAAGATGACTGTAATCCTATATCTTAATTGATTGTACTATTTTTTTCTTATATTCTTTCAATTTATTGTTTAGTTATTTGTATAGTCATGTACTTATTTCATCTGCTTCCATGGCCACTAATTTGAATTATAATTAGGTAACCTTAAGAAAAAGTTAACCACAGGCTTGCTTTGTGAATACCCAAAGGCTTCAATGCAACCTCAAGCCTACACCGCACAGCACCCAAAGGCTTCAAGTAGCCTCAACAACGAACAACATTATGAAAACACAGAAGAAATGAGCTAAATGAAGAACAAACACTTACTGCTGAATGAACTTTCTTGCTTAACCTAATTCATTCTATCTTCATCAACTTCTATACTGTGTACATGAACACTAACCACTGACTCATGAACAGATTAACTGTATTTAACATACTAACTATCGGCTGACTGGGTTACTCTAATAAGCAAATCATGCAGGCTAAAACTATCACATTCAATATTATCTTAGTAAAAGTACTATATGAGTTTAAGTATTGTTCCATTAATATAAAATCTCTTATTCAATTAACAAGTCCATATATAAAATCAAATTACAGGAAGATTTATTTATTAAATCAACTAGATGTATTCTTAGCAAAAGATAACCCAAGTTTAAATCTTTATGAGAGCATACAAATTCATAATTTTGTTAACCTAACAAAACAAATATAATCAACATGTTACGTCACACTCCTTCAACTCCTACACTTCATTATCTATAATATATATAAGTACGAGTTGGAGAAAATTTTAAACTAACCAATGTAATATTTCTTGTTCATTATATAATTAAATTTTACATTTTATATTTTTTTATTTATAAGATTTATCACATCTATAAATCAAAATTTTAACTTTACTATTTGAGGGATGAAATTGTAATTTTTCATACTTAGATAACTAAAGTGTAAACTTATTAATAGTTAAATCACCATGTATAATTTATCCTTTTGTTTATTGCTTTTATTTTTAACTATCATTTCCACCCTGGTTACATCAAGGATTTTTTTAAAAATATTTTTATAATTCATTTAATATTTAAAGTTAACTTTAAATAAATTTATTAAATAAAAATTTTCAATTAATTAAATTAAATTTATAATAATTTATCTACAATTTTTTAATAGATTCATAAAGCAAGTGAATATGAGACAAATATTATAACAAAGCATAATATTTTTTTGGATACATCAAAATCTTAGAATAATTTTAAAATAGAGAGAATATTTGATGTATTACTAGTGTTTTAGTTTCATGCATAAATGAATAATAATATGATATATCATTATTGAATAAAACAAAAATAGTGGAAGATTTACAACTAAATATTAAAAATTAATTAAACATAATAAAATAATAATTAATTATAAATAAATACTAAAACTATTAACCCTAAAGTCAAAATATGAGCCTAAAATTTTGTCCAAACCTACCTATATTTGTAAAAATTAACCAAAACCCATTTTAAGCTCATCTATATTGTTTTTATTTTTGAATATATTTATATTATATTATTTTAATTTAATATTTAATATTTTAATTTATTAAAATTTTATATAGTCATCATAACTTTATTTTAATGTCTATATTAGAGTAGTATAGTATTGAGAATATATAAAGATAACATAATATAAAATATTATAAACTTAAAAGTGAGTTGCGCTTTCAAGCCTTAAATGTTTAAACTTGAGCCCGGCCCATATTTTAAATGTCTATTTTTTTTACTCAAACTCATTTTTTGGGCCTAATATTTTTACCGAAATCCTCTTAAATTTAAGGCAGGCCTTCGGGCTTAGGTCGGTAGCCCGACCCATGAACTGATCTACTAAACCCTAAATCCAAGAATTGGTAAAAGCATTACAAAATGCCCCAATACTATACTTTGGATTGCATTTTAACCCCTCTCCCGAAACAATGGTCAAATTAGTCCCTATACATTAGATGAGTGAGAAAACAACCCCTCTGTTAAAATTTAGAGTTTATATATAAGGTATAATAATAAATTTAACCCTTAATCTTTACACATTTATTCAATTTGACCCCTACTCTTTTATTTTAGGTAAATTAAAATTTTGAAACTTATAAGGCTAAATGGTCAAAAGGCCTTAGTCACAAATTTTAAAAACTCAATTAATCACTTTTAAAATTTAAAATTATTTAAAAATCATAAAATTATAAACAAGATTTATAAAAATTCTAAATTTATTAAAATTTAAAATTTAACGGTCATAAGATTTTAAAAAATTTGACCCTACTCTATTATTAGGTTAGTATTATTATTTTTACTACATTTTTATATTTTTATATTTTTATATTTTTATATTTTTATATTTTAAAATTTTTATATTTTCTTTTATAATTTTTGATAATTTTAAATTTTAAAAGGGCTTAATTGTTTTGGTTTAAATTTGTTACTAAAGCCTTTTTACTCTTTAACCTAAATAGTTTCAAATATTTCTAATATACTTCGACAAAATAGTAGGGGTTAAATTGTATAAATATGGAAAGATTGAGAGTTAAATTTGTTATTATAACTTATATATAAACATCAAAACAAATATTTAACGGTACAATTTTAATATAGGGTTGTGTTGCTCACTCATTTAACATACAAGGGTTAATTTATCCATTTTTTTAGTAGAGGACTAAAATGCAATTCAATGTATAGTCTGAGGATTTTGTGGTACTTTTACCTCCAAGAGTTATTGATATATATATAATAGTTATAGTTAATTAGTGTTTAATTATGTTTAATAAAATCATTAATGCTTATTTATAAGTCATCCATAAATTTTTTAAATTTATTTAACGGTGATGTATCATGTTATAAATAAACAACATAAATTTGGTGCATCAAATATTATTCCTTAAAATAAACAAAATAAAAATTTGGCAAATCGATTAAGTACGAAACATAAATCAATTTGTGAATGGATGTGCAAATCATCCTTTAGATACATTCTAAATTGACTCTTTTAGCAAAGGCAACTATGAACATTGAATAGAATATTTGTCTTCATGAACCGTAAAATATAATGCAACACAAAAATAATTTAAAAATAATAATTAAAACACAACATAAAATAAAAATAATATAAACATTATAGATATACACATACATGTTAAAATATGCCCCATAAAAAATTCATAAGATTTTGATTAGTATAATAGCTTTTAATGTTTAAATATTCATCAATTTTATTTTAAATTTAAAAATTCAACAAATTTATCCTTTAGAATTTAAATTTTGTTGATTTTTTAGAATCATGACCAAAACGATTTGATTTATAAACATTGAAGATTAAATGTGTTATTATATCAATCAATAGTAGGATAAATTGACGGAAAAAGTCAATATTGTGATTAATTGTCTTTAATTGCTCATTTTTGAAATTGATAGAGGCTAAATTATTTACTCTCTTTTTAAAAGGGATCAATTTATTTAATATCAAAATTGAGAGAGACCAAAGAGATTTTTTTTACCAAATTTTTTCGTCTTCCCTTTGCTTCTCTCCTTTGTTTTCCCTCTCCCTCTCTCCCTTCTTTTTCTTTAATTGTATAATAGTAAAGAATTGATTAGACACTGAAAAATAAGAAAATTTGAGAGTAAAATACGATTTACTAGTGGGATATAAATCAATTTGTAAAAGGTCTAAATATGTGGTTAAGCATAATCGCTAAAGTTGGAAAAGGTAGAGCCTATAATTGCAATTGAACCAATAAAGGTCGACGAAGTGATGTTTTGCAAATAAACCAAAATGTTACGTTAGTGCTCATAGCTAACCGTTAGATTTGCACCAAAATGTGACTTGAATGATGAATGACCGTTGGATTAAGGTGGATGAGTTCAAATTCAAAAACACATGTCAGGATACGAGCTAAGCATTATGTTATATAAATTTGATGATGGTGAGAGGGAAAGGAAACAGGCGCTTCCATGATCAACTATTCTCCTGCTTAATGGTGAGGGAACATTTTACGTTTCCTTCATGTTGACAAGACATTATATGTTCTGTACTGAAATCCTGGACAAGCCTGGAGTAAAAGCAAATTTTATTTACAGCCCACGTTCAATTTTCATTTTTCTTCCATTAAAACGTCGTCGCTGAGATATAAAAGTGAAACAAATCCCAGCATGGCGTACTGGGTTACCATAACCAGAGAGGTGGACTCCCCCACACCACGACCGTGTGTTTGTAAAATAATCAGCACAGCATGTGCAACCACCTGATAACTATGTTTCTAAACACCATATGCAAGGACTACTCATGCACGTGAATGTTTACATAATTTAATCATACTTTTTTTTCCCTTTCCACCGTAATATTTTGCATTAACTGCATCCATATACCATGACAATTTTCCATCGTTGATTTTCTTACTGATTTCTGGAAACCAGACAAATCAGTTTTCCTATAACTTCATAACTGCAGGATCCATGTTCCTTGGTCCTCTTATTGTCACCAAGTTCGTTTTTGGTTACATGTCTCCATCAGTGTTTTAGTCGTGCAAAGTCCATTCATGTATTTTTATTAACATACTGAATTCTAGATAATTAATTCAACTCAAATTAATTTATCCACATAATGATTTATACAAATAAAACTCGAACATAATACCTCAAATTTTGCATTAAAATTTAAATATATATTAACCAATAACATAAAATCTTATATAAATAGCTCCACAAACATTCATTTTAAATTAAATCCTAAGAAAGCCAGCATTATACCTTTCATCAAATCAAGAAATCATCATCATATCTTCTCATACTCATCAGCTGTAGTATATAGTATGAAATAATATGAGAAAAATTCACATCTACCCTTTTACTTGGAAGAACCGTATTTGTATATGTCAGTAGGATTCTATCACCTAAAAGAACCCACTAACCCTTCAGTGAAATACAAGCCACAAATACACCGCAACAAGAAGTAGGTCCTAATTTATGAACTACACAACAAGTTGTCAAAAATTAAAAAAAAAAAAAATTATTTTCATATACATCTATATGTATCATAAATACACTTGAATATTTATCAGAAAAATTCTATATTTTTTATTTCTATATAAAAAAGGAATATTACCAGTGTCAATGTCAGGTAAGTAAGTTTGATGGGGGAAATAGAGAGCAAAAGCACCAATTCAAACAAAGGAATGAAGGAATGAAATGCAAAGAAGACAAGAAATCAGGTGCTTTAATCAGAATGCACGATTCAAATAAAGGAAAATTTACCTTGTAATTAAAGACTTAAAAAAGAATAAAAATTTTAGTCTACAGTACATATACATTAGTAAGTAGACCAATATGATTTAATATCTCAAATAAAAGGGGATGATCAGTCTTGATCAAATACTAGAAAAAGAAAAAAAAGGAAAAATTTGGGAATTCATGGCGGGCCAACACATCAACAAACCAAACAGGAAATGTTAAGCAGTGTCTGGTCGAAAACATTCCGAACGGCACCGTCTCGCTCACTCCACTCCACCATGTAATCTCTAGTTTGCATATTTCAGCCAGCCTCAAGATATTCTTTCTGAAGCTAACTGACAGAAAAAGAAAGAAGAAGCTTCTTATTTTCATACCAGAGTTCCATGTTTGAAATATTTCACTGCACTCAAAATAGATTCCTTACCCTATCTCCCAAGAAAATCAGTTTCTTTGTCGCCAAAAAACACATCTTTCTATCTTCATTTTCATCTAATTACACTTTACAACTTCCAAAACCTTTACTTAAATGTTCCATTCCTGACATTTGAAGAGCAAAGCTGTCAGTCAAAAGACACTAAAATAAAAACATCATGAAATCTTACATCATCTCCAATTCTAAGTCTATCCCATTTCTCAAAACCCTATACCTTCGAATTTTCTTGTTTTTTCTTCTTATTCAGATTCGTTCTTGTTTTTCTTCTTCACCAACACCCTTCATTTTCCCCCTTAAAACTCAAATCCTAAGATCTCCGAGCAAGCTTCAGTTTCAGCACAACGTTAGCCTCATTGTCTCATTAACAGTAGGCACACCACCGCAAAATGTTTCCATGGTTCTTGACACCGGAAGCGAGCTCTCTTGGCTCCATTGCAACCAAACAACCCGAAACAACCAACCAGACCCGACAATATTCAACCCGAATCAATCAACCTCGTACAAACCAATCCCTTGTTTTTCTCCGACGTGCGTAAACAAAACCCAAGATTTTCCAATCCCACCTTCATGCGACTCCGACAACCTTTGCCACGCAACTCTTTCCTACGCCGACGCTTCATCTTCCGATGGAAATCTCGCCTCCGATACTTTCCATCTCGGGTCATCTGGCAATATCTCGGGCCTTGTTTTCGGTTGCATGGACTCTATTTTCAGCTCTAACGCCGGCGAAGACTCCAAAACTACCGGGTTAATGGGCATGAACCGTGGGTCCCTCTCTTTTGTTTCCCAAATGGGATTCCCCAAATTCTCGTATTGCATCTCGGGTTCCGATTTGTCGGGTCTCCTCTTACTCGGTGACTCCAATGTCACGTGGCTTACACCGTTGAACTACACGCCGTTGGTCCAAATTTCCCGACCGTTGCCGTATTTTGATCGGGTGGCTTACACGGTTCAGCTGCAAGGGATCAAAGTATCGGGTAAGTTATTACCGATTCCGAAATCGGTTCTAGTTCCGGATCATACTGGGGCAGGTCAAACCATGGTTGACTCGGGTACCCAATTCACTTTCTTACTAGGACCCGTTTATAACATTTTAAGAAGAGAGTTTTTGAATCAAACGGCTGGGGTTTTAAGGGTTTTGGAGGATCCGAATTTTGTGTTCCAAGGAGCAATGGATTTGTGTTACCGGGTACCACTGGGTAAAACCCGGCTACCAAATTTGCCGTCGGTGAGTTTGGTATTTACCGGGGCGGAAATGGTGGTATCGGGTGATCGGGTTTTGTATAGGGTTCCGGGTGAAATAAGGGGGAATGATTCGGTGTGGTGCATGAGTTTTGGGAATTCTGATCTGTTGGGTGCGGAGGCTTATGTGATTGGGCATCATCATCAACAAGACGTGTGGATGGAATTTGATCTTGAGAAATCAAGGATCGGATTGGCTCAAGTACGATGTGATTTGGCGAGGCAGAGATTTGGTGTGGGCCTCTAGGGAAAGGAACAACAATACACACGGTGCTTTTTAATTCCAAAGGGTTAAAACAGTAGCCATGTGATGATCAACTTGATCGGAAGGCTGCAACCAATTTGATGAAGGGGGAATAAGAAACATGGGAAGGCATAATTTCTTCCAATTTGTATAACGGATTTTTATGTTTATGACCTCAAAATTTCACAGGTTTATTATAAAGTGCAATTCTATTTATTTTCATTGTTGCTGTTTCCAAATCCCAATGACTAAGTCAATGAAACAGACTAAATAGAGTCACGTCCAGGGTTGCTGCCATTAAACCAGCAACATTGACCATGCTAAAGGAGATCATGGGACATGTTTATGAAGTGTGACACTAATAAGGAAAAGGCTAGCCCAATATGCTGGTTTGTGTTCTACCTGTAGTGGCTCAAAATGGATTGATAGGCACAGTCTAATTGGCCCAAATTGCAATTTAAAACGCTATTTATAATCGAGTTTTTTTATAAGAAAAAACAAATAATTTATATCATTTTTAGGTTACATTTAGTTGGTTGAATGTTATATTACATGAGATAAATCTTAAAATTATATATGAATTTTAATTTAATGTATAATTATATATAATAATTTTAATTTAGTGTAATTATATACATAAAATTCGTGGTTCAAATATATACTTAAAATTTTATTTTGATTTAGTCATGCACATTTAAAAATAAATAAATACATCAATTTATTTTTATATTAGATAAATATAATTATTCATGTATGCAATATATAAATATAAATAGATGTTATATCAATAATTGTGTTAATAATTTACAAGAATTTGATCAAATTAAAATTTTATATATAAAACTACACAAAATCAAAATCCATATATGTAATTGCACATTAAACCATAGTTTATATATTGTTTTGAGATTTATCCCATTTTATATCTAACATTGGTTGATGATTTTATAATTAAAATGTTAAAATATAGGATCTAATCTCAATACTACATATAATCTTAAATTTTAGATTAATTTATTTTTATTTAATTTTTAAATAAAATTTAAATCTAATTAAAATAAATATTTCTTTTTATTAACAGTAGAACAGTAGATTTCATTCTTTAAAATTAAAATTATTACATTTACTTTATAAATTAATAATTATTATAATTTAGCCTAACAAATTTTAAAAGAATTAAACTTGTTAAAAATAATAAATTTCATAACAACAACAATTTAGTATACTTTGAACCAAACACTTGTATTGGAACTAAATGAATCAAATAAGATAATATAACATATTAGATATTCTAACCCATAATTTTACATTCTCATAATTCTATTAACACAAGTTAAGTTTTCAATTCAAATATCCAAAAACAGTGAAATTAAATTTTCGAGTTTAATCCATTAATTCTACCGATCAATTTAAAAAAAAATAGATCTTAATATATCAAATTTTTAAAGATATTCTTTTTAAAACACTTAATTTAATTCTCATAATCTATAGTTTATTCCCACTTAGTTTTCAAATCTAAAATGTAGTCATCAAGGAAGGCAACAAAAATTTAGATGAATTGAGAGAAAGGGGCAGTGAAAGTGATGTTGGAATCAGAATTTGTTAAGGAACTTAGAGATTAAACAGTTTGGAACAACCGACAGCTAACAAAGATAATCCAATTTCATTCTGTTTTGGCTTCATTAACAAGAATTAATGGTTGGAGATTGAAGGCTACCAAGCAACCATGCCCACAATAACCCCCACCCCTTAGCTTAATCAAATCCTTCCCTTTTTTTTTTTTTTCTATTTTAACAATTTAATTAAGTTTTTTATTTATACTCAAATAATTTTGGCTTAAATATTAAAAATAAAACAAAATAATCATCCCACACCCAAGATCATTTTATTTTTCATCAACCTCGTGTCAGCTTCAAAATTTTTCTTAATTTTGGAACTTTAAGATGAGGAATTTACTGTTAATACATTAGAGAAATTGTTAATTGGCTTGAACCTCACTCTAAAGTGATTCACCAGCAGCCTTTCGGACCAGACATGTAAGTTGCTGCTTAAGATGCAAACCTGTCTAGAAGCTAACAGGGGATTATCTGAAATTTAGTTACCTAATTAACAAACTAGTCAGTCCTCTCCCACTATATAAAATGATTGATTCCTTCCTTTTTTCTCAGCATCCAAACATTTTTGGCTACATATCTCACAAAATATATTGCTAAAGAAAACAGAGAACACACCATGGTTTCACTTGTTCTTATATCATCCGACATTTTCAGGGCTTTGTTCCTAGCATTGTCTGTTGTCTGGTTATTTTCTGATTTGGCATTTGCAAAACATGCAGGCATTACCAGGCACTACAAGTTTGATGTAAGTAATTTTTGTTTACCCTTTTCTGATACTGCAATTTTAAGTATGGTTATAGCTTAGCCTTACATTTCTACTATGTTTTTGCAGATTAAGATGCAAAGTGTGACAAGGTTGTGCCAAACGAAGAACATTGTGACAGTAAATGGCCAATTCCCGGGGCCTCGGATAATAGCACGGGAAGGTGATCGCCTTTTGATCAAGGTGGTTAACCATGTTAAATACAATGTCACAATTCACTGGTATGAAATTTGAGTTCCCTAATCCTACTGATTTCCTTCATTTATCAATGGTTAGCATTTTAGTGTAAAAATGTTGGCGGTTCATTTGTGAAACTAGGCATGGAATCCGGCAGATAAGGAGTGGATGGGCTGATGGACCTGCCTATGTCACACAGTGTCCGATTCAGACAGGGCAATCCTATGTATACAATTTCACTCTTACCGGCCAAAGAGGGACCTTATTTTGGCATGCTCACATCTCTTGGCTAAGAGCTACTCTTTATGGACCTATTGTCATCCTCCCCAAAAAGCATGCCTCTTATCCATTTCCCCACCCCTACAAAGAATTTCCCATCGTTTTCGGTAACCGACACGATTTCTCATATCAGCCACTATAAGTCTATAACAGAAATAATTTTATTGCATCTCTAATTGATTTGTTTGAGTTTTTGCCTCGAATTGCAGGGGAGTGGTGGAAAGGTGATACCGAAACAATTATCAACCAGGCAATGGCAACCGGAGGAGCACCAAATATCTCGGATGCCTTCACCATTAACGGTCTCCCAGGGCCTTCTTACAACTAATCAAAATCCATATATGTAATTGCACATTAAACCATAGTTTATATATTGTTTTGAGATTTATCCCATTTTATATCTAACATTGGTTGATGATTTTATAATTAAAATGTTAGAATATAGGATCTAATCTCAATACTACATATAATCTTAAATTTTAGATTAATTTATTTTTTTATTTAATTTTTAAATAAAATTTAAATCTAATTAAAATAAATATTTCTTTTTATTAACAGTAGAACAGTAGATTTCATTCTTTAAAATTAAAATTATTACATTTACTTTATAAATTAATAATTATTATAATTTAGCCTAACAAATTTTAAAAGAATTAAACTTGTTAAAAATAATAAATTTCATAACAACAACAATTTAGTATACTTTGAACCAAACACTTGTATTGGAACTAAATGAATCAAATAAGAAAATATAACATATTAGATATTCTAACCCATAATTTTACATTCTCATAATTCTATTAACACAAGTTAAGTTTTCAATTCAAATATCCAAAACAGTGAAATTAAATTTTCGAGTTTAATCCATTAATTCTACCGATCAATTTCAAAAAAAATAGATCTTAATATATCAAATTTTTAAAGATATTCTTTTTAAAACACTTAATTTAATTCTCATAATCTATAGTTTATTCCCACTTAGTTTTCAAATCTAAAATGTAGTCATCAAGGAAGGCAACAAAAATTTAGATGAATTGAGAGAAAGGGCAGTGAAAGTGATGTTGGAATCAGAATTTGTTAAGGAACTTAGAGATTAAACAGTTTGGAACAACCGACAGCTAACAAAGATAATCCAATTTCATTCTGTTTTGGCTTCATTAACAAGTATTAATGGTTGGAGATTGAAGGCTACCAAGCAACCATGCCCACAATAACCCCCACCCCCTTAGCTTAATCAAATCCTTCCCCCTTTTTTTTTTTTTCTATTTTTAACAATTTAATTAAGTTTTTTTATTTATACTCAAATAATTTTGGCTTAAATATTAAAAATAAAACAAAATAATCATCCCACACCCAAGACCATTTTATTTTTCATCAACCTCGTGTCAGCTTCAAAATTTTTCTTAATTTTTGGAACTTTAAGATGAGGAATTTACTGTTAATACATTAGAGAAATTGTTAATTGGCTTGAACCTCACTCTAAAGTGATTCACCAGCAGCCTTTCGGACCAGACATGTAAGTTGCTGCTTAAGATGCAAACCTGTCTAGAAGCTAACAGGGATTATCTGAAATTTAGTTACCTAATTAACAAACTAGTCAGTCCTCTCCCACTATATAAAATGATTGATTCCTTCCTTTTTCTCAGCATCCAAACATTTTGGCTACATATCTCACAAAATATATTGCTAAAGAAAACAGAGAACACACCATGGTTTCACTTGTTCTTATATCATCCGACATTTTCAGGGCTTTGTTCCTAGCATTGTCTGTTGTCTGGTTATTTTCTGATTTGGCATTTGCAAAACATGCAGGCATTACCAGGCACTACAATTTTGATGTAAGTAATTTTTGTTTACCCTTTTCTGATACTGCATTTTTAAGTATGGTTATAGCTTAGCATTACATTTCTACTATGTTTTTGCAGATTAAGATGCAAAGTGTGACAAGGTTGTGCCAAACGAAGAACATTGTGACAGTAAATGGCCAATTCCCGGGGCCTCGGATAATAGCACGGGAAGGTGATCGCCTTTTGATCAAGGTGGTTAACCATGTTAAATACAATGTCACAATTCACTGGTATGAAATTTGAGTTCCCTAGTCCTACTGATTTCCTTCATTTATCAATGGTTAGCATTTTAGTGTAAAAATGTTGGCGGTTCATTTGTGAAACTAGGCATGGAATCCGGCAGATAAGGAGTGGATGGGCTGATGGACCTGCCTATGTCACACAGTGTCCGATTCAGACAGGGCAATCCTATGTATACAATTTCACTCTTACCGGCCAAAGAGGGACCTTATTTTGGCATGCTCACATCTCTTGGCTAAGAGCTACTCTTTATGGACCTATTGTCATCCTCCCCAAAAAGCATGCCTCTTATCCATTTCCCCACCCCTACAAAGAATTTCCCATCGTTTTCGGTAACCGACACGATTTCTCATATCAGCCACTATAAGTCTATAACAGAAATAATTTTATTGCATCTCTAATTGATTTGTTTGAGTTTTTGCCTCGAATTGCAGGGGAGTGGTGGAAAGGTGATACCGAAACAATTATCAACCAGGCAATGGCAACCGGAGGAGCACCAAATATCTCGGATGCCTTCACCATTAACGGTCTCCCAGGGCCTTCTTACAACTGCTCAGCAAAAGGTACCTCATCATCATGCATTCACAACATTGTCAATTTCTATTGGAAAGGTTCCCATTTAGTGACATACTAAAATCATGTAAACGAAACTTATACAGATATATTCAAGCTTAAGGTGAAGGCCGGTAAAACTTATCTTCTCCGTCTCGTCAATGCTGCACTCAACGACGAGCTGTTTTTCAGAGTAGCAAACCACACCCTTACCGTTGTAGAAGCCGATGCAGTGTACGTCAAACCCTTCAAAACGGATATTGTGCTTATCACTCCAGGGCAGACCACTAATGTCCTTCTGAGGGCCAAATCCAAGACCCCAAGTGCCAAGTTTGCAATGTCAGCTAGGCCTTATGCCACGGGCCCTGCCACTTTCGACAATACCACTACAATTGGAATTCTGGAATATGAGAAATCTGCTTCAGCCTCAAAATCTAATCACAAGAACTTGCCACTGCTAAAAGCAAAACTTCCACAATTCAATGACTCCAGCTATGCTATGAAGTTCCAGCGTAAATTCCGCAGTCTTGCCACTGCTAAATTCCCGGCAAAGGTCCCGAAAAATGTTGATAGACGGTTCTTCTTCACGGTGGGGCTAGGGATACTCCCTTGCTCAGAAAACCAAACATGCCAAGGTCCCAACAACACCAGGCCAGCAGCAGCAGTTAACAATATCTCATTTGTGCAACCAAATATTGCTCTTCTCCAAGCTCACTTCTTTAATAAATCAAAGGGTGTTTACACCACAAACTTCCCAACCAACCCACCTTTCAAGTTCAACTACACAGGCACACCACCCAAAAACATAACGTTGAGCAGTGGCACCAAGGTGGTGGCGCTACCTTTTAACACTAGCGTGGAGTTGGTGATGCAGGATACTAGCATCCTTGGTGCAGAAAGCCACCCTTTACATCTTCATGGCTTCAACTTCTTTGTTTTGGGTCAAGGTGTTGGAAACTTTGATCCTAAAAAGGATCCGGCCAAGTTCAATCTCGTCGACCCTGCGGAGAGGAACACGGTAGGTGTACCAGCTGGTGGGTGGGTTGCCATTCGGTTCCTTGCAGACAACCCAGGTGAGTCAATTATAACTCTGCATTTCTTTCAATTAATGATTTGCAACTCTTTTGCATCAACTTAGAATGTTAAATGGTGCATGAATAGGCGTTTGGTTTATGCACTGCCATTTGGAAGTACACACAAGCTGGGGCTTGAAGATGGCTTGGGTGGTCAACGACGGAAAAGGGCGCAAACGGAAGCTACCACCTCCGCCTGCCGATCTTCCTAAATGCTGAAACCCCACCCATCGTTGTCGTCTTTACCATGTTACGATACAATTTTCCACTATATTCTCTTATTTCCTTTCCTATACACTTTATACATGAAACGATATAGCACTTGTTAGGTCCCCCAGATCTTCACTGTTATCGGGTTCCATATATAAAACGCCAGAACAAGAACTGGTGCAGATTTTGGTATAGATTATCAGGCTGTGTAATGCACTACCATCACAACTATTGATGTCTGAAAGGATCTATATACATTATATAGATTTTCTACAAATACAATTATTCTTTTTCTTTTTAACTTGTCCAGATTTCCATAATCATTACCGAGTTTTGCTTTAGTATATGGTTATATATAGTGGCTATTTCTGCCTGTTTTCATGTCTAAGTCCTGGATACACAATGGAAAAATGTACATACATATATATGTATGCGTATTAACACACAAACTCAAAAAGATAGAAACCTACCTATTGGGTTACTGTTAAAATCAAGATCATAATTGGTTTACGTTTAATTCATTAGGTAAATCATAATAAAAATATAAATAATATTTATATATAGTAAAACTTATAACTAATGGAAAATTAAATAAATAAATGAAAATATTAAATTTACTATAATATAGGTACATTATTTTATGTACTTATTTAAATATTTTGATTATAATTATGAAATTTTATTTAAGTTTAAATAAAAAAATAGCCTTAAACTATATCAATTTTTCATTTAGGTATTCCTAAATTACCTAAACCAATAGTAATAAAATATATATTATGAAAATAAAAATTATTAAAATACATATTATAAAATTAAAATTAAATTATTTAAAAGATAATTTAATCTCAGTAACAATTAAATGTCTATCTCATCCCATCCCATTTGTTCTCACGACATTTTTTTCTCTTCTTTCTTCAACCTAGGGTTTACGTGTTTCATATTATCTTTGTATCAACTCACAGAATTTGAGGTATGTGCAGTGAGAACAAAGTTGGTGCTGAAGAGAATATCGACTGGAAGCTCAAGTCAAATTGATTCAAGGCTTATTTATTGTTACTGTAGATTGAAATCTGGTTAAATAAAAAAAGTATTTTTTTCTTCTTCTTATGTATTCTCAAGGTCTCTCTGGGGGGGGGGGGGACTGGGAAGCCATTTCTCCTATTTATGTATCTCTCGTGTAAAATAGACAGTATCTCTCGTGGAGGAAATCATTTTTTCCATCGATTTGGGATTATAGGGTTTCTCAAATTGATTGAGCAAGACGAAGAAACTTTTTGAAACACTTAGGGTTTCAAGAAACAAAATTGAAAAAGAAGAACAAAGGACAACCAAAGGATTTATACTTTCAATTGGATGATTAAACCATGGAAGCCGATGGATTTTTTGATATCTGATTACAATTTTTCTTTTTTTGGTACACGATATCTGATGAGAATTGGAACAGTAAGGAACGAGAATTGAGTAATCTTTTTGAGTTTGGGGTAAATTAATTACGGTAATTGTAATTATTTTTAATTTTTCTATTTCCTATTTTTATTTCTTTTATTTCAAAATTTTATAATTTTAAAATATACTTAATATGCCACGTGTCAATCTTTGATTAGTTCAGGAAGCTTTTAAACGACATGTAACAGAAGGATCGATAGTGCAAATGCCATTTTGATAAAAAAGATAATTAAGTTTTAAGTGGAAAAAGCCGTATAGTTTGGGAGACATTTTTCATTTAAGCTTTTTATTTATTATATTAGATGGAAAATGTTGAAAGCCTTTAAATCAAAACAAATAAAAATTAAAATAATGAATAATTTTAGAACTTTTAATTTAAAAAATAAAAACTGAAATAAATATATCTCGAAATATGATAATAACATATTATGAATTAAATCAGTAAAGTTATTTAAAATTTTAAATAAAAATGTAAAAAGTGAATATGTAGTATAAGCCAAATAAAAGGAAAGGAAAAAAAATATTAATATGTGTTGGGCAGAGAAATTTTATTTCTAAGAGAAAATGTAATTTTGATATTTGAAGATTAACATGATTAAAAAAGTAGTTATAAATCCGGGTAAAATATCAATTGGGCCAGTTTCTTAAAAATTTACGGAAAATGGTTATTTTCCTTCAAAACGCGTTCACGTCAGCGCGTTTTGAAGGGAAATGGCAGGAAAGCGCTCCCATGGGGACGCGTTTTGTGCCATATTAGCAAAGCGCGCTTACGTGTGCGCGCTTTGTTGATGTGGCACAAAGCTCGTCCCCAGGGGCACGCTTTAGCCTCCAACGGTAAAAAAAAAGGGTCAAATTATTTTTGACCGTTGGGGGACCAACGATAAAAAAAAACTATAAACCCCTCACCCCTTTTATTTTTTTCACACTTTAATCCTTACTCATTCTTCTCTCAAATTCCTCTCAAAATTCTCTTTAAGTCCTTCAAACTTCCTCAGAAATTTCAAAATAGTCCTTTACTAGTTACAAAAAGGCCCTTTTTAATTTTTTTAATATATTTTTTTTAGAAAATTTTAAAATTTTCGATCGTATTACAATGACCGAAGAATTACTTCGTCTAGACAACAAGCACATCTCCGTCGAGCAAATGCAAATGGTAAGTTTTAATTTTAATTTTTCACTATTATTTAATATTTTTAGGTCTATGTAATTTTAATTAATTTTATTTTATAATTTTTAAACAAATCGTAGATCGGTGTTGCAATGTTATATTCGCAATATGCATGATCCCCATCGCCGATTGATCGAGAATTACCTGCGGAAAGCGGGTTTTTGGCACGTGCCACGATAGTAGGGAGTTCAAGTTGGAGCCGCCTTTGATCGGTGCGTTGATAGAGAGGTGGAGACCGAGACACACACTTTCCATCTTCCATGCGAGAGTGTACCATCACTCGGAAGATGTGTAGTTGCGATTCGATTGGGATCTGCGGTGGAAGGGGTGAGTCACTGTGTCCGCAACTTCGGTGATTGGATGGCCGATGCTACGAGCTTCTGGGTGCCATTCCGGATAAAATTCAGGGAGGTCGGATCGAGATGGCCTGGTTACGAGACACATTCCCGGAGCCGAATGAGGGTTTGACCGAAATAGAGCGAATACGTCATGCTCGGGCATACATTCTTCAGATAATTGGAGGCTATCTGATGCCGGACCTTTCTAGAAACCTCGTACACTTGAGATGGTCTGCTGAAACTTGTTGATTTTAGAGCGACCAATGAATTGAGTCGGGGTCTGCGTCTTTATCGAGGTTGTATTGGGAAATGTCTTGAGCGACACCACCGAAAAAGCGAAAATCGGAGGTTGCCTATCACTCCGCAATCATGGGCATGGTTTCGATTTCCATTTTTACGTCCTCAACTCGACCACCCATATTAATTTCCACTGATAACGAGGTAAATTTAATGTTATATTTTATAATTATTACGTAGATTTATAGTATAATTGTATGCTAAAAATTTATTTAATTAGGTGGAACCATTCGGTGAGTCATGCTGAAATACCTGCCTCGCTTGAAGATATACGGCTTCTATTGGACCAACGGTCAAAATCACAAGTAAGTTTCGAATTTCGTATTTATAATTTAGTATTTCGTATCTAGTGTCTAGTATTATGTATATAACTAATATTTTGGTAATGTTAATATAGTTTCAATGGACACCATACGAGGATCCAAAAATTTGAGCAGTAATTCTGGAGGAGTTCTTGCAAAATCCGAGCAGTTGGCACGTGAAGGTCCCATTGATCACCTATGCGGCCGTAGAGATGCACCAGTCAGATCGGGTTTTGCGACAATTATGATTCCGACAACCGATTCTCGTGCCACCTGAGGTGCTCGATGATGAGCACAAAATGGACTTACGGCAGTTGCACATGGATTGGCCAAGATTTTGGTCAGTATATATCGAGACGTGGGAGAGTCGGTATGACTATTTACCTAACCGAGAACCGATTGTCATTCCAAAGTTAGCGTGCGTGCCGGAATACATGCCATGGTTTAGGATCAATAGTAAGCCGTGTTGTTGTCGGAAGAAGAAGGCGGCAAGAACTTCGTCAACAAAGGGGACGTCAGGGCCCTTAAATCCAAGGAGAAAGGTGATGAGATGGGGCCATCAACGGTGACGACACGATCCACCGGGCCCATCGATCAAATGACGACACAAACATCACGACCTTTACCCTTTATGCGGTGCGTATCCTACCCCTTATATGTATCCTAAGCCATATATGTTTCCTTTTCCCAATCCCAAACTTTCAGTTGCAATGCATGGCGGGTTCGAGTCCGTTTCGACTACTCCTACCGGCGGTCGATCTTGAGCGTCGTGCGTGAGGATCACGTGAGGCGCCGTCGACGAGCACTTCTTTCTACCACCTCTTTCTCCATACGAGATTGAGACACCCACCGTGGTTTATGCAAACGACTCGAGGTCGTTATTTTATCAAGGTGGGTCATCCTCGCAACACCCACAACCCACCCACGGAGGAATTGGAATCCCACTTGAGGTTCCCGACCCATCAGGAAGCTAAAGAAGGAAGAATCCAATGTAACCGTAACCAGCCCTGCAGGTGGCATCTGATTTCACCAAAGATCAACATTGATTCGGATGGACTTTTTATTTTTAAATTGTAATAATTTTTTATTTTTAATAAAAAGTTTTTTATTTGTGTTTGTAATTTAATTTTAATATCTTCACTAAAATAGAAGTTGTTTATTTTTTGTATGTAATTTAATTTAAATTTTTTAATAAAATAAAAGTTGTTTTTATTATTTATTTTTTAATTTAGTTTTAATATATTTAATAAAATAATAGTTGTTTAATTTTTTATTGTAATTTAATTTTAATACCTTTAATAAAATAGAAATTGTTTAATTTTTAATTGTAATTTAATTTTAATATATGTAATAAAATAAGAAGTTGTTTTTTTTTTTATTTTTAACTTTATTGTAATTTAGTTTTAATATATTTAATAAATAAGAAGTTGTTTTTCTATTTTTAACTTTATTGTAATTTAGTTTTAATATATTTAATAAATAAGAAGTTTTTTTATTTTTTTTTTTTGTAATTTAGTTTTAATATATTTAATAAAATAATAGTTGCTTATATGTTTTGTAATTTAATTTTAATATCATAAAATAGAATTTTTTAATTTTTTAAAATTAAAATTTAAAAATTTTGACTGTTTTTTTTTACCGTTGCAGGGCTAAAGCGCGCCCTCGGGGACACGCTTTGTGCCACCTCAGCAAAGCGCCCACGTAGGGCGCTTTTGCTAAGGTAACAAAAGCGCTCTGAGCTGCTTTCTTCGCCATTTCCCTCAAAAGCTACCGATGTGAACGCGTTTTGATGGGAAATGACCCTTTTCCGTAAATTTTCTAAAAATCGGCCTAATTTCGTAAATTTTTAATTTTTTTGATATTTTTAGGTAATTTACCCCATAAACCCTTTATGTAATAGGTAGAAAAGACAAAAGGAAATTAAAAAATAACTCTCGGAATATATGGTAAGGAAAACCAACTGTTGTTGTAAAGCTCTATTGGGTAAAAAAGCTTTAATAATATTGAGAGTAATTTACATTAATAAGTTTATATTTTGATCACTTAATTTTATAAAATTATAAAATTGTCATTGAGTTATTCAAAATTTTTTATTTAATTCATTGAGTTGTTAAGTTTTTTTTAATAAAAAGATTCGGCTTGCGAACTCTAAGCGACGATTTGATGATTAGTACAATAAATCAATACCCATTGAATAGAGTGGACAAGCATACCTTAGATCCAAGTCAATATGATGATCATTTTTGGAAGTAGAATAGAAGTTGTATGAAAAAAAAAACTAAACTGTAGAATAGAAAAGGAATGTAAGCTTTTAATTGGTGTAGAGGTTGCAAGTAAAATGTCATATAATAGCATTTTTAACAGCCTAAATTTAAATAAAAACTTTTGAAATAGTTTAGTAACTATTTTGTAATTTTTGAAGTGACCTAATAATTTAAATATAAACTTTTATTAGATTTTATAAAAAAAATTAAGTAATTTTTTTTGTTTATTTTAGTTAAAATATATTTTTATTTTTGTAATTCAGTCTTTATACAAATTAATATAATACAAAAAATATTTAATATTTTGGGTAGAAATCGGTGAAAGCCAAAGATTTAAAAAGAACAATTTAAAAGGATGGGTTCGAGTATTGAATTTCTAAATAAAATGGGATTTAAGACGAGGTCCGAAACGAAAGGTATAAAAAATTGAGCCGAGAGCAAGCAAGCAAAAATTGGTCTCCTCCTACTCGCTACAATCTCCAAATTGAAGACATACAGTCCAAAAGGATTGGTATGACATTTGAATTATAAAGCTTTCGAAACATATCGCACTAAAGCGTCTTTTAAATCCAAATAAATCTTAAATCAGATTGTTTTGAATAATCAGTTAACCAGATTTTAAATCTTTGTTATTTTACTCCTATCGTGATTGAATAAAAATGAACAAGAAACTCATAAAATTGATGTGAGAGGTAAAGATGATTATATTTCTAAAAGCTAACTTCAAGGGAATATGAAAAATGATAAAACCCTTGTGTTTGAAAATATAATAGAAAAAAAAAGCTTAAATGCAAGCTTTTCTTTTCTTACCATTTCCGCATCAAAAGTAACCATGTTCATCAACTACAATTAAGGGGAATTGTGACTGTGCTGTGGGAATGCTGCTGGAGTTGGCTAAGTTTTACGCAAAAACCTGCTGCATTGGATTTCCCAACATCATAAACTTATCCCATCCTCACTCACTGACACCACTACACATTTTGTTTCAAATTCCAGCTTTGCCAGCTATTGTATCGAGCGGGAAAATCATTGCCCTGACAACCCCCAATCATTCATTCCCACATTCCTCAAAATTTGAATTGAACAACAGGAAATTGCTAGTATCTTCCACCAATTTCTCTTTTATTTCATCTCACTACTAAATAAATCTTTGGATAATAGGTCAACCCTAATATTGAAGAATTAAAAATTGGAATATAAACATTTTCAAAGATAAGCATTTATATGAGACAAAAATTTAAAAAATCAGCAATTTATAGCTTCAAAAGTAGGCTAAAATTATTAACAAGATTAGTATCATAATCAAAATGGGTGGTGGAACATGTCGGCCTAATTATGCTAGCACCTTACAAGAAAGATAAGCTTTTTAGGTTAAAAGTCCATAGATTAAACAAGAAATGTGTAAGTCGGTTACGTCATTGAATCGGAAAAAGAATCAGTAGTAATAAAATTATTGAAAAAAAAGAGAACAAAATAGCGAAAGGGGAAACAAAACAAAATTGGACGACATATTAGAAACCGAAACGATAGCAAAGACAATAAAATTAACACAAATAAATTTAATATACTTCTACATTAGAAATTTGAAGAAAATAGATAACACTACTAGTTTCTAATCATCCTAAATCATATATTTACGGATGGAATTTATAAAAATAAAATAAATAAGCCAATAATGCAAAAAGCTTTTTTATTTTTATTTATTTTTATTTTTATAGTTTGAACCATAAGGCTTCTCGTCTAGGCTGCATAGTGAAAAGAGCATCGAGATCAGGCGGCTGGAAGTAACCGTTCTTCGGTGGCTCCCTCTTTGCTACGCCCTGTGATTTCTTCCTTGGCGGCGGCGGACATTTGAATGCCTCCGGAATTCGATGCTTCGGTGTCGTACATCCTTCTTCTATCAAGCCGGCTCTCTCCATTAGTCTAAGAACTTTTAAAAAAGCAAAAATCTAGAGACTTGTAACCGCTATATATATAAGGAATTGAATTTCGTATAACTTTTTGAATGTTTGAAAATTTGGTGGGAGAGGAAGAAAAAATGGGGAATGTTCGTGGAATCGTGGGCGGTTTTTTTTTAAGCTGTTGAAATATATAAATAAATAATTAATAAATTAAAAAGATTGGCCAATTTTGATCTCGCGAGGGGGATTATTGACAGCTAAGCAAGAATTGGTTTGGTTGACGTGGCGGATGATGACTGGAAGTTAATGAAAATTACACGTGGCTTAATATGAGCCGCGTTATGTGTTAATGGGGACATTTTTCAAATAGGGCGGCGCCTGACTTGGATCGGCATTTGGGCGGGAAATATTAGTTGCTTTGAATGTCGACCGCCCGTTTTTGGGCTTTTTATATTAAGATTTTGGTTGAGAGAATTTTTAATTGGATTTTATGATGAGGGTTTATCATATTTGAGTCGGTGGATATGAATCAGTGGACTGAACCCGCTGTCAATGGGGCCACTGGCGACTGAAAAATAAATAAAAATGGGCTTAGATTTGAAGCATGCCTAAAATGTGCTTCAATTTGTTAAACATTTTTTTAATTTCTTGTTAAAACCATTTTAACCCCTAAATCCATAAAAAAAGAACATACAATTTTAGTTTTCATGCATTGCTCCTCCAGTAGGATTCCAACCTACAACTACCGGTCATTTACAAATGTATAATTTAATTAAATAATTTAAATTATGCTAACTAATTATTGTCACTACAGGAAGACAGGAGTTCGAGCATGTTAAAGTGTGTTTATTCTTGTATTTAAGAGTTGGGATGGTTATAGGTAGTTTTAAGAGTTATGTAAAAAAAAGTTTAAATTGGTTAAAATTTGACATAAGTTCCTATACTCCTCGAAAATTTAGAATTTAGTCATTATACTTCTATTTTTAAGAATTTAGTTCCTCTACTTTTCATATTTCAAAATTCAAGTCCAACAGTTATCATTATTAATTTTTTGTTAAATTTGTTAATATAACATTTTAAAAAAATATTCACTTGGTAGCCATGTAACTAAAAAAATGACATTGTAATGAACCTGAATTTAACAAAATAATTTTAATAGTGTTAATATTTGGACCTGGATTTTAAAACCTAAAAGTAATGGGTTCTAAGAAATAAAATTACATTGACTAGATTTTGAATTTTCTAAGAGTACAGGGACTTATAGCATATTTTATGTAACACCCTTACCCCGTATCCGTCGCCAAATTAGGGTTACAAGACATTACCGAATAAATCACAACTTTCGAACAACTACATATGCACACTTATTATATTCTATTAAAGTAAACAAATGACTTTTTAATTATTAAACATACAATATTAATAGTAAAACAAATATAATATCTCATGCATACAATCGTGATTACACCTTAATAATTTTACCTCAAAGCTATATAAATTATACTTCCAAAATAAATGCACGAATCATGTGCTTATCATTAATATGGAATTCAAATACATACTAAATTTATGAACATTTTATTTCTTAATAGTAAACCTGTACATATTAAACTAAAGAAATCATATCACAAAGCTCATATGCAGCATTAACAAATATTGTATCAATTGATTTAATATACTTCATTGAGTAATAAAATCCATATGCGAATTCTCCACATCTAATTTGAATCATTCAAACATAGATAATGTGTACACATTGCCAATCATAATATCCTCAATTCGGCTAGCCAATTAACCTATAAAAACTAAATCCAAATCATGCTCTACTCATTTAACTAACATTAGCCGAATCTGTACATGCATCATTACTAATTTTAAACTTATTTTCAATTTAATTATGCATTAATATATAAGACCAAAACATACCTATCTTCTTAATACAAATTTATACACATATGCATTCACCAACTAAACCATTTCCGAACATTCATGTTTCGTTTTCACAACCAAGCTAAGTTATTTCATATTCGGTCATTATATATAACATTCAATCTATATTATATTTATGTAAATATGCTATCAACCAAACCTCATGCTTATCTTTATAGTTACAATGCCTTAATCATATATACATATATATGTACTTTATCATTTCTAAACCAAATTATCCATTCAAGCATATCATTTCGAATCAATACAAAACCACATTTCTTAATCTAATTTTCATAGCCTACTTAATTCACATATGTCCAATACCACAATTTCATCATTAACATATAACTAAACACTTGATGATAAGATTTAAACACCATAGCGAATTATAAATAGCTTCAAACCATCACATATATATATATATATATATATCATTTCATATTTGAATACATAAATACTTTATAAACAATGTTCAAACCAATTCATATTACAAATTAGGCATCACAATAATAATTCATTAACTATGCATAACCTAAATATATTCATCAACCTCGTATATCAAATTTATCAAATAGATAATCATGAACTTTACTTAACCTTGCTTAAACTTAAAGTATATTCCAAACACATTGTTGAAACAATTTTTGTTTGGAAAAATAGGCTGACTTTAAAAAGAAAAATGGAGTCGCCACCAATCTTTTTTGAAGTGTCATTGGGTCACCTTATAAAACATTTGGTCTACGAATTTTAAGAAAACGGGTCCGGGAGTCGGTTACGCACGAGGAAAGATTAGCACCCTCGCAGCGCCCAAAATTGATACCTTATTGATTGATTAATGTCCTAATATCGAAAATTGGAAGAGATTTTAAAATATGAATCCTTTAGAAAATGTTTGGACAATTCGAATTGGATATCGAAATTCTCCTGTTCCAAAAGAATAAAATATCACATCCAGCACGTTAGGATACGATATTTCAAACCCTAGACACCAAGATCATTTCATGATTTCCAAAATTCATGCATTGCAATTTAAAAAAAGGGTATTCTGGTATTTGACCAAACGAAAGAAACCGAAACCCAGCACATTAGGGCACGATTCCTCGAATTTTGAAACATGAAACATTGCCTTATTTTTTAAAATCGAGGAAAACATGGTCAAAACCTTAAAAGGATACTTAGTGATTTGGTCGAATGAAAAACTGAAACCCAGCACGTTAGGGTACGGTTCCTTGAATTTCCAAATACAAAACACTGCCTTATTTTTGAAGTTGAGAAAATACGATCAGAACTTTAAAAGGATATTTAGTCCTTTAGACGAGCGAAAAATTGAAACCCAGCACGTTAGGGCACAATTTCTCAAAACATCCAAGCACAAAATATTGTCTTGCTTTTAATTTTTAAAAAACGGACACAATCTTAAAGGATATTTAATGATTTGGTCAAACAGAAACCGAAACCCAGTACGTTAGGGCACGATTCCTTGAATTTTTAAACATGAAACATTGCCTTATTTAAGAAGGCACGGTCAAAATCTCCAAAGGATATTTGGTCATTTAGACGAACAGAAAATCAAAACCTAGCACGTTAGTGCATGATCTCTCGAACTTCCAAACACGAAACATTGCCTTGTAAAAAAAAAAAATCTTTTTTATGAGCTTGGGTAAAAAGTAAAAACGATGTAACCTTTTAAAATAACAAAAATCGGTTTAGACGTAAAAATAGTCATATTTGGCGAATGGTGTCAAAAATTGTATATACAATAATAAAACCATAGAATAATCATAATAGTAACAAAGAATGCGATAATAATGATAGAATATATTAATAAACCATTAATAGTAAAAATATATAAAATAATAAAATAACAGTAGTAATGTTGATAATAAAAATAAAAAGTAAAAATAATAATAAATATAGTTATAAGAATAATAATATATATAATAAAACAATGTTAGTAATAAAATAATAGTGGTAAAAATATTAGTAATGGAATAGTATAATAATGTTAATGATAATGAAAATAATATATTAATAATAATAAAAATAAAAATAAAAGTAGTGGTAGGAATAATAGTAGTATTAATGAAAAGATAGTAGTAGTAAAAAATAAAATTATATTGATAATAACAAAATAATAGATAATAATAATAATAATATATAATAATGAAAACAATTAAAGTGAACAATAATATATAATAACAAAGAAATATAATGAGAAAGAATATGGTTATAATAATAATAAATAACAAAAGAAAATCACAAGAAAAATAAAAAAGGACGAAATTAAATTAAAAATAAAAAATTTGGTGGCGAAATATAAATAAAAAGAAAAAAAGGGCTAAATTGAAATGCGCTAAAGATATGCGGGGGGTGAAAAGGGAAATATCCCTTGCCCATTATGCACTGTGCTTTATCAATGACTAAAATGAAAAATAAGTAAAATTACTGGGGCAAATTTAAATAATAGAAAAATTGCAGGGGGTGCAATCAAAATAAAAGAGAGAACCAAGCTAGCAATTTACCCATTTAGGGTAAAATTAGCAAATCCACCCCTGCTTTATAAAGTCCGCTTTTATTAATGCTTTAAAACATAAAAAACAAAATTTCCTTTCATTTCTATCGTTCTATTTCAAAAAAAAAAAACCCCTTTCCATTAATCCTTATTAGGGTTTGAACCCCAAGTCCTCATTCGTCGTCGTCGTCACGGCAAATCAGAGCAACCAACCACGCGTAAGAACGGCTACCGAGTGAGCTTCTTGCCCGCTTTTATTTGTTTTCGAAATTTTTTTTTTAAAAATGAAAGGTAAAAAGAAAATCATATAGAAAAGAGATTTGCGAAAATCACCCTTGAAAATTGTTTTATATCCAAACGTTCGTCTATCATTGCCAAAAGTTTGCTCTATTTGACTGATATTGTGTACTGGTATCAAAAACCTCTGTATTCTTTTTGTATTGCTGTAAAAAAATTGACCCCCTTTTACAATATTTATTTCGGCTTTTATAGCCTAAAATCCAAAAAAGAGCAAAATACAACCCGCTTCCTTTATGCTGGCCCCTTTCCGTTGTTTTGTTTTGCAGGTATAAGCCACGTGGAGATGCACGATGCGGAGCTGTTTGGAAACATGCGGCTTGGGAGGTTGTCGTGGTCGCACAAGGATACTGTTAGGTTTCTTTTGCTATTCTGTTTCGGGCTGTTAGGGTTTGGTTTAATGTTTGGGTCGATGTTGGGCCATTTGGGGGTTTTATTCAAATCCTTTTTTATTTTATTTTATTTTTTTGGTATTGATGTGGGCCTCGGGCATAAATTTGGGCCTTGCAGCTGCCCCTCTTTGCTTGTTGTCGTGTAACGGGAACGAAGCAAAGACTTTAAAAGGCCAATTTTGCCCGGTTTTACCGAATCTTGGTTTCTTGATGCTTCATTTCTTCGAGTAGTTTCACATTTCTCAGTCAATTGCGAAATGAACCGGGCAATATAATTCAGTCTTACTAGAAACCCTCGGACCTTCTTTTGAGTGCGTGGCGGAGGCAATTCTTGTACAACCCTGACTTTATCTGGGTCGACCTCAATTCCTCATTCTCTGACCACGAAACCAAGTAGTTTCCTTGACTTAGCCCCGAAAGTGCATCTGGTTGGATTGAGCTTTAGCTAAAATTTCCTCAACCTCAAGAACAATTTCCTCAAAACCTGCACATGCTCCTTTTCCGTTCGAGATTTCGTGGTCATGTTGTCCACGTAGACCTCGATCTCTTTGTGCATTATATCGTGAAACAAGGTCACCATGGCCCTTTGGTATGTTGCTCCTGCATTCTTTAACCCAAATGGCATCACTTTGTAACAAAAAGTTCCCCACAGGTTATGAAAGTTGTTTTTTTCCATATCTTCGGGATGCATCTTTATTTGATTGTATCTAGAGAAACCATCAATGAAGGAGAATAATGAATATCCTTCCGTGTTATCCACTAATGTGTCAATGTGAGGCAGTGGGAAGTTATCTTTTGGGCTGGCCTTGTTTAAGTCTCTGTAGTCTACACACATCCGCACTTTCCCATCTTTCTTAAGAACAGGGACGACATTCGCTACCCACTCGGAGTAATTCACCACTTGTAAGAACCCCGCATCAAATTGCTTCCTGACCTCTTCTCTTATTTTTACCGCCACATCAGGTCTCATCCTTTAGAGCTTCTGTTGGATCGGCTCGCATTCTTCTTTTATGGGGATGTGGTGTACCGCAACATCGGCACTCAACCCAGGCACGTCTTGGTACGACCATGCGAAGACATCTTTGAACTCTAGCAGAAGTCTAACGAGATCCTGCCTTGTTGCTTTGGTTATAAGGGTTCTAATTTTCACCTTTTTCCCCTCTTCCAAAATCACACTCTCAATTGTTTCTTTGTGAGGTATGATTAGCTTCTCTTCCCATTCTACCATCCTTAACAAATCTGGGGATACACTACAATCTCTGTCATCTATAAAGTCCTGAGGTCTCTCTAGGCACATGTCGTGTTCATCAGGGAATTCTGGGTCCGTAATAGCGTTACTCATGACATCGATATCTGGGGACCTATGGTAGGTATGAAAGAGTATTCAATGAAATGAATTTAAGAATAACTTATTTATGCGTTATGATTATGAATGGCATGGAAAAGAAATAGAAGAATAATTGCACGGTATGAAAGAAAAATGCAATTTTATTGAAAGTAAAGATGCTTGAACATGAGCCTATTTTGCAAAAGATTCTTATTGTTCCTAAGTTTGAAACAACAAGTGTGTTTTGAGCATTACTCTATTTTAGTCCTAAAAACTACATGAATTTCTTCTGCAGTCTAGTTGTCCAGAACACTTCCAAGCTCGTAGGGACGAATACCCACCAAGTTTCCTTCCTTCGGACTCTCTTCAGACACAGTATTGATGCTCAAAGCTCTCATCATGTCCTCAGCCGTTTCTCTATTCATATTCTCCGGCCCTGGATGGATAATTCCTCCAACACGAATGTATTAAATATATGGGAAGAAGTCATTGATCCCCATTTGACCTCAGCACCATTCAGTCGTGCCTTTCGTCTCTCACGCTTTCTTTCAAGTTCTTCCCTTCTCTGCTGGGCATCTGGCCTATGCACCAAGCCAAAGCGGTCGCACTTGTCAACCAAACCTGGTACTTTAACCGGTCTCTGAAGGTGTTTTCTGAGTCCTTTTCCAGGCAATACTCCTCTTCTTACCATCAGTCGTAGGCTCATCCACGTAGCTTCGGATATTTTTGGTACTTTAGTGATTGGAAGGAACATTCTATCGCCTTAGTATCATTCTCTATGTACGGCACACCACTGACGGATGCGATGATGTCCTCCTCCGTATTTATGGTTATCAGCCGACCATCTGTCACCAACTCTAGCTTTTGGTGTAACGATAATGGTACGGCTCCCACTGAGTGGATCCAGGGCCACTTCAATAAGCAATTGTAAGAAAGCTTGATGTCCATCATAAGGAAGTCTACCTCGTACGTATTTGGCCCAATTAGGAGGGGTATTTCAATCCTCCCCATCACTTTCCTTTTGGTGCCATCGAATGCCCTCATTATATTTTGGCATGTTTTCATATGAGAGCTGTATACCGGTAACCTGTTCAACATAGATAGGGGCAAGACATTCAGTGTCGACCCATTGTCAATTAACACCCTCGAAAGCGTATACCCTTTGCATCGGGTTGTGATGTGTAAAGCCTTGGTGGATCCCATTCCCTTGGCGAAATTTCATCGTCACTGAAAGGATGAAATTGTCTATGCTTATGTTACTAACGAGGCAGTCTAACTTGTTCACCGAAATATCACTGGTGACATAGGTCTTATTCAACACCTTTATCAATGCGTTTCGGTGCATCTTCGAGTTTAAAAGTAAAGTCAATATCGATATACGTGTCAGCTGTTTGTGTAATTTTTCAACCACACTGTACTCACTGTGCTTCAGAAACTTCAGAAACTCCTTAGCTTCATTCTCTATTACTGGTTCATTAACCAGTGGCTCTGTCTTCTAATTTCCCCCTCTGATCACGGAAGATTTCTTTTAATGTGTTCGGCTTCCGAGTTTGACATGTCGACCGAGCTATTATTCCTTGAAACTGTCAAGGTGCAATTGTAATCCCAAGGTATACTCTTGTTATCTTTATAAGAAAAGATCACGGGTTTTTGAATTACAACTCTCGATGCCGTTTTCACTCCTGTTTCGTTAATTCTCAGTCGTATGATAATCACTACTGAGTGATTGACCCTAGGGACTGTAACACCCCTTGACCCGAGTCCATCGCCGGATAAGGGTTTACAGGTGTTACCATGCAATCTAACACTTAAGCTAAAATAATTGAATCATGGATGATCATCTTTATTAAAGAATTATCTATAAACAAATAATAAACACATGTGTAACACATAACATATATATATTAGATCCAAATCATTCACAAAAGAATCATCGATGAACCTAATTCATCATACCGTGTATAATACATCAATATCACATAAACAAGTAGATTTCATGAAATCTCATAAGTGTCTAAGCTTCTTATAGCATAAAGTCTCAATACAAATAAACTAATGCGTGCAACCATTACACATCAATTGTACACCCACTAAAAGGCCGAATATGCATGGTTCCATTATTGGCATTTTATGCACATTACCTAGCATAAACCGAAGTTTAACAATTTTATGCACTCAATTAAAACAAGCAATTCAATGTCAATACATATATAAATATATATATGAAAATGCATACATCTCAATTATGCACTCTTTTCCATACTCGACTATGCCTAACTATTTTAAACATTTTAACCACATTTGCAATGGTCACCTAGATTTGGCCAAATACACATACCCATTTTATTCAATATAATTCATCCTATTTAAAACAACCAATTTGATATATATCTAGATACATACTTCACAAGCATATAACTCAAATTCATATTCATATCAATTTCATGAAATTGAAATGCCTAACATCTCTCTTTATTAACCTATCACATATACGCATGATTAAAATTCTACCTTAATCTATCAAAGTGACCATCAAAGATCAAAATACATATACATGTCATGGCATATTTCTATTAAACCATTTCATATAATGCCTAAACCACATCCAAACACAAATGATGATTCATGGCATGAGCAAACTATATCATCAAAACACGAAACAAGTTATCCAAAATAGATAGCCAGTTTAGCATGGCTAGCATATTTACACGATTACAAAACATTAGTTATACTATTTAGTCTAACCTATACATGCCCTTTTTAGTACAAAACTAAGTTATTTAATACCAAAAGAAAGTCGATAGTGCGGTTGACTTCTTCCCAGATCCTTCGAGTCCGTAGCTTGAACCTAAAATCTATAAAACAAGGGTAAACAAGAATACACACAGTAAGCTTGCTAGCTTAGTAAGTCTCAAGCAATATTTATGACATATACACATATACTTAACAATTTAACTTCCATTCTTGCGGCAATTAGCATAGATAATTCAATACAAGTTTCACCTAGCCAAATATTAGTCATATCCTTAATCTATTCCATAGTAGTTTATCACATGAATTTATATAATAACATTTCATATATACAACCTATGCATTTGAATATTTCAAGTTACAGAAACATAACGTAATTTCGATCTCATTGCACATCATATTCATAACCGAAGTTTTAAGTATCACCATTATATGTCTATACCTCAACTTCTCGTATATATATATAAATCATACCAATCAATGATAAGCCTAATGTCCTGAGATAAAATTCAATTCGAGTAATCAATTCATCACATCGTAATTAGCTCATATACAAGTAAACTAACTTACCTTATTGCTTACCAATATAATAAGCTAATTTCCTTTTTCTTTTAGAGCTTATAGCTCAATCTACTATGTATATACATCTCAAATTCTCTGCTTTTGGCTTATCACCGAGCAAAAGCACGCTAGGCATTAAAGCGAAATAAATCACCAAGACGAGGCACGCTAAGCAATAAGCACGAAATGAATCACCAAGACAAGGCCGCTAGGCACAAAGCCCGACATATAACACCAGCACAAAGCACGCTAGGCAAGGCTTTGAAATGAATCACCCAGGCACAAGGCTGCTAGGCACAAAAGCGACATATAACACCTAAGACAAAGCACTGCTAGGCATTAAAGCTCGAAATAAGTCCAAGCACTAGGCCTCTGGGTAATAAGCCGAATATGTTTATCAAATCAATTCATTAACTCACATTTCTTATCATATCCATCACTATCAATTCATATACACAAAACCAATTCACTTGTCATATTGAAAACATATACTTGTTCATATCACATTAATGAATATATTTAATCCAATTTAACACATTTACATTCAACTAACACATAATTCTATAGTCAATATTATTAAATTTCATTCTTTAACATGTTTATAATTTACTTTCGAACATATAAGTGCTTAGGACTTACTTGGTTTGTCGATAAACCAGTGTAAATCGGCTTATTCGGAACCTTCGTCTTTCCCGATCTAAATCTGCTTTTCTTTGCTCTTGATCTAAAACACATTAAAATTTACTCATTCAAGTACATTTCATCTCAATTTAGTCCCTAAGCACATAAATAGGCAATTTACCATTTTACCCCTACTATTTCAAATTTTTACAATTTAGTCCTATTTGCCTAAAACACAAAATACACCAAATTTCTCAATACCCCTTAAGGGCCGAATATGTATAGGGACTATACAAGTCCTTTTCTTTTAGTTATTTAGCAAATAAGCCCCTCTAAAATTTCATTTTTACAATTTGGCCCTAAAAACAAAAATTCATCAAAATTTCCAATACATAATATACTAATTTTTAACTTATCTTTTACCTAACATCATCAAACATCAACAACCATATAAACCTATCAATAGCCGAACCTCAAACATGCTTAGATTCAAAATTTTTAACATGGGTCAGCTACGGTTTGAAGCAACGATCTCAAAACGTAAAATTAACAAAACTAATTCAAACTAACCTTGAAATCAAGCATCCAAGTGCCGAAAATCAAAGAACATAAGCCCCTTTTCTTTCTCAATATTCGCCATGAGAGAGTGAGAAAGATGATGGTTTTGTTTATGTTATTTTAACATATTATAAAAGTAATTATTTAATTACTAATTTAACCTTTAATATAAAATAAAACTAACATATATCTTAAGGTTATTCTTGACATAAGCCACCCACTAACTCAAAAATGGGTTATTTACCCTTTTAATGCTCCACTTTAAAAGCCATCATCAAATAGGCACTTTACACTATAGTTTGAGACTTTTAAAATTTACGCGATTAAGTCCTTTTGTCAAATTAAGCACCCAAACGATGAAATTTTTCACTGAAACTTTCACACATTTTAATTCACACATAATAAACACAAAATAAAATATTAAAATATTTCTCAAACTCAGTTCGTGGTCTCGAAACCACCGCTCGATTAGGGTCAAATTCGATCTCATTACAACTCTTTTCTCTTAAGGATTTTCGTCCCCGAAAATCTTACCGTTAAACAACGTCGAATATTGTTGCCTCATTGAATCTTCAGGCTCCCACGTAGCCTCTTCAACTCCGTGCCTTTTCCACAGTACTTTCACTAATGGAATTTTCTTGTTTCTTAACTCTTTCTTTTTCCGAGCTAAAATACGGATCGGTTCTTCCTCATACGTCATATCGGGTCGGATTTCAATCTCAGACGGTGTGATCACATGAGATGGATCTGATCTGTACTTACGAAGCATCGAAACGTGAAATACGTCATGTATCTTTTCTAACTCAGAGGGCAACTTCAATCTATAAGCAACAGGCCCAATACGTTCAGTAATTTCATAAGGCCCGATAAATCTCGGACTAAGTTTGCCTTTCCGACCAAATCGGAGTACCTTTTTCCACGGAGAAACTTTCAAGAATACTCGATCTCTAACTTGAAATTCAATGTCTTTATGTTTCAAATCAGCATAGGACTTTTGACGATCCGAAGCAACTTTCAAATTGCCTCTAATAATAGCTACCTTACATTACATTTCTTTAATCAAATCAACCCCGAGTATCTTATTCTCATTGAGCTCGATCGATATAACGTTGTTCGACATTTTCGCCCGTACAAGGCTTCATAAGGCGCCATTTTGATACTAGATTGAAAGCTATTATTGTAAGCAAATTCAATCAAAGGTAGGTATCGTTCCCACATACCTTCAAATTCAAGAACGCAATATCTCAACATGTCCTCAAGTATCTGAATAGTTCGCTTAGACTGACCATCTGTCTGCGGATGAAAGGCTATACTAAAATGAAGTTTAGTACCTAAAGCATCTTGCAACTTCTTCCAAAATCGCGATGTGAATCTTGGGTCTCTGTCTGAAACAATGGAACTCGGTACACCATGCAACCTTACAATCTGTGATACATACAATCAAACAAGTTTCTCAAGTGAATAGTTTATGCGTCTTTGGTACAAAATGAGCTGATTTAGTCAGTCTATCAACTATAACCCAGACGGCATCTTTCTTACTCGGTGTCATAGGAAGACCCGATACAAAATCCATTGTAATTCTATCCCATTTCCATTCAGGTATCATGATTGGTCAAGTAGTACGGATGGCACTTGATGCTCAGCTTTTACTTGCGACAAACTAAGTATTTCAAAACAAATTCAGATATATCCGCTTCATGCCTACCACCAATAGAAGCTGTTTCAAATCATTGTACATCTTTGTGCTACCGGATATATCGACATTTGACTATTATGAGCTTCATCCAATGCCATCTGAATCAAGTCAGCATTTTTCGGTAACACAATCAGCCTTTATAGATCAAAAAGTCATTTTTATCAATTCGAAATTCTGACTTTGTATCATTTTCATATTGTGCTCGTCTAGAAGTTATATCTTTGTCAACTTTCTGTGCGTCACTAATTTGCTGAATAAACAACGGTCTAGCCTTCATCTCAGCTATGATCGAATCATTTCTGGACATAACCACATATGCATTCAACGCCCGAAGAGTAAACAATGATTTTCGACTTAGGGCATCTGCAACAACGTTAGCTTTTTCCGGATGATAGTCAATTACCAATTCGTAATCTTTTAACAATTCCAACCATCTGCATTGTCTTAAATTCAGGTCTTTTAAAGTCATCAAATACTTCAGACTTTTGTGATCCGAGTAAATATGACATTTCTCGTAGAATAAGTAATGACGCCAAATCTTGATGTGAATACAATGGTCGCAAGTTCCAAATTATCGTCGGGTAATTTCTTTCATGCGGCTTCAATTGTCTTGATGCGTAGGCTACTACTCTTCCTCTGCATCAATACACACCAAACCACTTAAGGAAGCATCGAATACACAACAAATTCCTTACCCGATTCAAAGTGAGCTAATCTTCGAGCTTCTATCAAAAGGGCTTTCAACTGATCGAAACTCTTCTGACAATTTTCCGACCTCTCGAACTTTACATCTTTCTGAAGTAGTCTTGTCAAAGGTGTAGCTATCACAGAAAAACCTTTCACAAACCGTCTGTAGTAGCCCGCAAGTCCCAGAAAATGTCGAATCTCAAAAACATTCTTCGGTGGCTTCCAATCAAGTATAGCCGAAATTTTGTTCGAATCGACTCTAATACACGATCTTTGAAACAACATGTCCCAAAAAGCTGACCTTTTTCATCCAGAACTCACACTTACTAAACTTCGCATACAACTGTTGATCTCTCAAAGTTTGTAGCACTAATCTCAGATGCTCGGCATGCTTGGCTTTATTTTTAGAGTAGATCAGTATATCATCAATAAACACTACTACAAACTGGTCCAAAAACTGTCTGAAGACTCGATTCATTAGATCCATAAAAATAGCTGGTGCATTAGTGAGTCCAAAAGGCATAACCAAAAACTCAAAATGTCCGTATCTCGTCCTGAATGTAGTCTTTGGCACATCTGTACCTCTGACTCGTAACTGATAATAGCTCGATCTCAAATCTATCTTCGAAAACATTGAAGCCCCTCTCAACTGATCAAACAAGTCATCAATCCGAGGTAACGGGTACTTATTCTTTATAGTTACCTTATTCAGTTGCCGATAATCAATACATATTCGCATCGTTCTATATTTCTTTTTTACAAAAAAAACTGGTGCACCCCAAGGAGAGAAGCTCGGTCGCGCAAATCCTCTATCTGTTAACTCTTGCAACTGTACTTTCAACTCTTTTAACTCAGTAGGTGCCATCCGATACGGAGCTATCGAAATCGGAGTCGTTCTCGATACCAATTTGATGCCGAACTCAATCTCTCGCTACGGTGGTAAACCGGTAGTTCTTCAGAAACACATCCGGTATTCACATACAACCAAGATGCAGATTCAATCTGCTTTCGGACAATTTATTATCCAAAGATATAATCCAAATAAGCTTCACACCCTTTTCTCACATACTTAGGGCTAACATCGAGGATATAATCAGAGAAACCCACTTAAATCACTAGATTCAATTCTAATGATCTCACCGCTCGATGTCTCAAATCAATAAGCTTTCTTTTGCAATTCACCACCGTGCATCATGCGGTTAACCATCCATTCCCAAAATTATATCAAACTCATCGAAGGCAATGAGATTAAACCAACTGGGAAGCAAAAATCTTGAATCATCAACGGGCAACCATTACACACTTTATTAACAAACACACATCTACCCAAAGGGTTGGACACACGAATCACGAACTCAAGAGACTCAACCGCGTAGTCTTACCGAATACTAGAGTTTCACACACATATGAATGGGTCGAACCAGATCAATCAATGCAATCACGGTAGTATCATAAAGGGTGAAAGTACCGTAATGACATCGGAGAAGAAGCATCCTCTCTAGCTTGAGTAGCATAAGCTCTAGCCGGAGCTCTAGCCTCAGATTGACTGCAGTGTTCTTCGTCCCTCTCATTGCGACCTACATTGCCGAATGTCCGGGTGGTGCGCCCGTGCTAGTGTAATCGCTTTCGGTCTAGAGTTCGTGCCGTATTCGCTTTCGCCTAACATCGTGCACTCTCGAATAAAATGGTCCGAGGATCCACATTTAAAGCGGGATCGATCACGAACTCTACAACTCCCGAATGCCATTTTCCATAATGTCCGCATTCAACTCGATTCGTGGAGCGTTCACCGACATCGCCATCGAGGTAGCTCGGGAGCCCAGCGGAGGTCGATCACATCTAGGTAAATGAAGTAACTTTATGTCATTTGAAATCATCTCGAACTTCTTAGATGTGGAATGGAAAGTCTTACCCGCGACCTCTTACGAATGTCTCTAGCTTACATCTTAGCCTTTCTTTTCTCTTTCCGAGCTCTTGACTTTGCAAGCTCGCTCAACTAGAGTCACAAATTCTTGAATTTCAAGAATGCCAACAAGCAACTTTATCTCTTCATTCGACTGTCTTCAAACCTTTTGCACATAATGGCTTCAGTTGATACACACTCTCTAGCATATCTCGCTAAGCCCGACAAATTTCCGTTCATATTCATCACGGTCATCCTTCCCTGCTTTCATTCAAGAAATTCTTTTCATTTTGATCAATGAATCTTTGGTCGATATATTTCTTGCGAATTCATTCGGAAGAAATCCCGTCACTTTTTTCTTTCGGAACCACGATACTAGTGTATTCCATCGATGATATGCGGTGTTCCAAAGTAAAGATATAGCACACTTCAGCATTCGTGCGAGTACAAGATAGCTCATCTAGTACCGAATAGTGTTATCAAGCCACATTTCATTTCGCTTCTGCGTCATCATCATCATTAGCCTTGAATTCTTCTACCCAAATTTCTTGATTTTATCAACCTGGAGGCCTACTAAATCTCATTGGATCTATCATCGAGGTCTTTGAAGGTATCGGAGTTGGATTATTTGGGGTGGAGGTTGGTGTACAGTAAGTTAGTCTCGATAAATGGGTAAACCACTCGTTCATCATCGATAGAAGGCTTGTTTAGCCTTCCCTCGTAACTACCCGAAATCGGCCGAGAGTCTATCGGCAAGATCGATTATGTGCGGTCGGCGCTACACTCTTCACATCATCCGCTTCTGCTCTTTCGGGATCGGTGTCCATTTACTATATAAAACACATTCGAATATCGAAGTCACCACACATCGATATATGATAAAGGCATGTATAGCTAGACTACACGCGCACTGGTAGTCCTAGAATCGACTAAACCATAAGCTCGATACCAATCAAATGTAACACCCTTGACCCGAGTCCATCAACGGATAAGGGTTTACAGTGTTACCATGCAATCTAACACTTAAGCTAAAATAATTGAATCATGGATGATCATCTTTATTAAAGAATTATCTATAAACAAAAAACAAACACATGTGTAACACATAACATATATATATTAGATCCAAATCATTCACAAAAGAATCATCGATGAACCTAATTCATCATACCATGTATAATACATCAATATCACATAAATAAGTAGATTTCATGAAATCTCATAAGTGTCTAAGTTTCTTATAGCATAAAGTCTCAGTTACAAATAAACTAATGCATGCAACCATTACACATCAATTGTACACCCACTAAAAGGCCAAATATGCATGGTTCCATTATTGGCATTTTATGCACATTACCTAGCATAAACCGAGTTTAACAATTTTATGCACTCAATTAAAATAAGCAATTCAACAAGCTGAATACATATATAAATATATATATATGAAAATGCATACATCTCAATTATGCACTCTTTTCCATACTCGACTATGCCTAACTATTTTAAACATTTTAACCACATTTGCAATGGTCACCTAGATTTGGCCAAATACACATACCCATTTTATTCAATATAATTCATCCTATTTAAAACAACCGAATTTGATACATATCTAGATACATACTCACAAGCATATAACTCAAATTCATATTCATATCAATTTCATGAAATTGAAATGCCTAACATCTCTCTTTATTAACCTATCACATATACGCATGATTAAAATTCTACCTTAAGTGACCATCAAAGATCAAAATACATATACATGTCATGGCATATATCTATTAAACCATTTCATATAATGCCTAAACCACATCCAAATACAAATGATGATTCATGGCATGAGCAAACTATATCATCAAAACACGAAACAAGTTATCCAAAATAGATAGCCATTTTCGCATGGCTAGCATATTTACACGATTACAAAACATTAGTTATACTGTTTAGTCTAACCTATACATGCCCTTTTTAGTACAAAACTAAGTTATTTAATACCAAAAGAAAGTCGATAGTACGGTTGACTTCTTCCCAGATCCTTCGAGTCCGTAGCTTGAACCTAAAATCTATAAAACAAGGGTAAACAAGAATACACACAGTAAGCTTGCTAGCTTAGTAAGTCTCAAGCAATATTTATGACATATACACACATACTTAACAATTTAACTTCCATTCTTGCGGCAATTAGCATAGATAATTCAATACAAGTTTCACCTAGCCAAATATTAGTCATATCCTTAATGTAATCCATAGTAGTTTATCACATGAATTTATACAATAACATTTCATATATACAACCTATGCATTTGAATATTTCAAGTTACAGAAACATAACGTAATTTCGATCTCATTGCACATCATATTCATAACCGAAGTTTTAAGTATCACTATTATATGTCTATACCTCAACTTCTCGTATATATATATAAATCATACCAATCAATGATAAGCCTAATGTCCCGAGATAAAATTCAATTGAGTCATTAATTCATCACATCGCAATTAGCTCATATACAAGTAAACTAACTTACCTTATTACTTACCAATATAATAAGCTAATTTCCTTTTTCTTTTTAGAGCTTATAGCTCAATCTACTATGTATATACATCTCAAATTCTCTGTTTTGGCTTATCATAGGCAAAAGCACGCTAGGCATTAAAGCCCAAAATAAATCACCTAAGACGAGGCTCGCTAGGCGAGAAGTTCGAAATGAATCAAGCACAAGGCCCGCTAGGCACAAAGCTCGACATATAATAAGCACAAAGCACGCTAGGCAAGAAGCTCTGAAATGAATCAAAGCACAAGGCTGCTAGGCACAAAGCTCGACATATAACACCAAGACAAAGCTCGCTAGAGCATTAAAGCACGAAATATGTCACCGACACTAGGCCTCTTGGGTAATAAGCCGAATATGTTTATCAAATCAATTCATTAACTCACATTTCTTATCATATACATCACTATCAATTCATATACACAAAACCAATTCACTTGTCATATTGAAAACATATACTTGTTCATATCACATTAATGTAATATATTTAATCCAATTTAACACCTTTACATTCAGCTAACACATAATTCTATAGTCAATATTATTAAATTTCATTCTTTAACATGTTTATAATTTACTTTGGAACATATAAGTGTTAAGGACTTACTTCTACTGTCGATAGACCAGTGTAAATCCATTATTCGAGAACCTTCGTCTTTCTCCGATCTAAATTGTTTTTCTTTGCTCTTGATCTAAAACACATTAAAATTTAGCTCACTCAAGTACATTTCATCTCAATTTAGTCCCTAAGCACATAAATAGGTAATTTACCATTTTACCCCTACTATTTCAAATTTTACAATTTAGTCCTATTTGCCTAAAACACAAAATACACCAAATTTCTCAATACCCTTAAGGGCGAATATGTATAGGGACTATACAAGTCCTTTTCTTTCAGTTATTTAGTAAATAAGCCCTTTAAAATTTCATTTTACAATTTGGCCCTAAAACAAAAATTCATCAAAATTTCCAATACATAATATACTAATTTTTAACTTATCTTTTATCTAACATCATCAAACATCAAAAACCATATAAACCTATCAATAGCCGAACCTCAAACATGCTTAGATTCAAAATTTTTAACATGGGTCAGCTACGGTTTGAAGCAACGATCTCAAAAACGTAAAAATTAACAAAAACTAAATTCAAACTAACCTTGAAATCAAGCATCCAAGTGCCGAAAATCAAAGAACATAAGCCCCCCTTTTTCTTTCTCAATATTCAGCCATGAGAGAGTGAGAAAGATGATGGTTTTGTTTATGTTATTTTAACATATTATAAAAGTAATTATTCAATTACTAATTTAACCTTTAATATAAAATAAAAACTAACTTATATCTTAAGGTTATTCTTGACATAAGCCACCCACTAGCTCAAAAATGGGTTATTTACACTTTTAATGTTCCATTTTAAAAAGCCATCATCAAATAGGCACTTTACACTATAGTTGAGACTTTTAAAATTTACGCGATTAAGTCCTTTTTATCAAATTAAGCACCCAAACGATGAAATTTTTCTACGAAACTTTCACACATTTTAATTCACACATAATAAACACAAAATAAAATATTAAAATATTTCTCAGACTCAAATTTGTGGTCTCAAAACCACCGTTCTGATTAGGGTCAAATTCGGTCTGTTACAGGGACCTTCTCTGCAGACCCTCCTTCTGTGGCACATACGTCATCCCCTTCTACAGAGTCAAAGAACTCCAACTCTTTATTATCCATTAACCCTTGTACTAGGGCTCTGAATTTGTTGCACTGCTGGATCTCATGGTCTTCCTTGTTATGAAACTCACAGTAGTTCCTTACATCTCGGGATTTATTCCCCAACCCTTGCGATTTAGACCTCTTTTCTGAATTTCCTTCCAAACTTCCTCAATGGGGTTATTACTTCAGCAATATTCGGTTTGATTCTCCTCTACATGCACTCGATTATCGCGTTTACCCTTTCTTGATATGACTGGGCAACGGATTTCCCACACCTAGTGCGTCATCGAATTTCACAACACCCACCTTAATAAGCCTTTCGACTAGCCTTTTGAATGAGGTATAGTTTTCTATCGAGTGGCCTACTATTCGCATAGTATTCACACTGAGCATTTGTGTCATACCACTTAGGATATGGGAGTTGTACGGTTTTAGGTAGAAAGGGATATGACGTGGGCATCGAACAAAGTTTTATATAACTCTCTATACGTCACGGGTATGGGGGTAAACCGAAATTTCTCGATATTTTATCTCGTGTTGGGCTCTTATCTTAGTGAGGCCTGCTGGCCCGCAGCTACCGCTCTCGGTTGACTGGCATTAACAGGTTTTAGATAACTCGAGCTTATATTACCTACTTTATTTTCCCTTTTCTTCAGAGCCGATCTTCTTGTGCTCTCTCTAGCCTCATTTTTCCACACCTGATTGCGTTCTCTATCATTTCGCGGACATCACTATGTCCACAAAACTCTCAGTCGCGCTCCCTAACATATGACTAATGAAAGGTGCTTTTAGGGTATTAATGAATAGCATGGACATTTCTTTTTCCAGTAGCAGCGGTTGGACTTGTGTAGCAACTTCCCTCCACCTCTGGGCATATTTTTGAAACTTTCACCCGATTTCTTCTCCATATTTTGTAGTGTGATCATGTCGGGCGCTATATCAGTCACATGGCTATAATGCATCATGAAGGCCTCTGCTAAATTCTTCCATGATTTGATCTTGGTGTAACTCAGTTGATTATACCATTTGGCCGCAGTCCCAGTCAAACTATCCTGGAAACAAACGATCAACAACTGGTCGTTGCTAACATATCCCATCATTCTTCGACAAAACATTGTAATGTGGGCCTCAGGGCAGCTAGTCCCGTTATATTTTTTGAATTCTGGCATCTTGAACTTTGGTGGGAGCACTAGATCTAGGACCAGACTCAACTTCTTAGTGTCCACCTCGCATTGGTAATCAGCACTTTTAATGCTTTGAACCTCTCCTCTAACCATTTGCACCGATCTTCAAACTCTTTTAGGAGTTTTGCCCTTACTTTTTCCTCTTCTGCTGCATCATCAAAATCAGGGACTATCGATTTTGCCAAATTATCTCTAGGGTTGGAACTCGAGCTTGTCGAGAAGTTTATCGGTGCTGAGGTACCGGATTGATATTGAGGTCTGATATTGATAGACACTCTTGGCGGTTGTACTTGAGAGTTTACAGGGGCCAAGCCTGGAGGATAAGCAAAGTCTTCAACATCGCCTCCAGTATCAACCATAGGGCCTTTTCCTTTATCCTGCCCTCCAGTCAACAATTGCGTTGACTGACTCACCATACTCTTCTGGGATTCTAGCATTTGATCCCTCATGTCCTGTTGGATCTTAGCCAACTATTCTTGCATCTGAGACTGCAATTGGTCTTGCATCTCCTTCTGCATCTGCTCTAACTTTTCTATCCTTTGATCCATAGCTTTCATTTTTTTCGAGTGTAGTAGCGGTGTTCCAAGATAACTATAATATTATCTCTAGTTAATAAGGTTCTCTTACGATATTTAATGCATATGATGCGATCATTGCAAATGCATGATATGAATGCAAAAATAAGAAGCGTCGATTCTGGTTCCATTTCTTTTAGAAAACTTATTTAAAAAATAAAATCCTTTACATAAAACAGAGTCATATATATGACCTAACCCTTATGCCCAAAGCTTTAACTTTCTTAAGAAGAGAAGCTAACTCTCGACCCCGGTCTGACTCTAGCTCATATACTAGCCTGAACCGCTAAGGTTTGTAGATGAAATGCTACTTCTCGTATCTAAACCACGGCTTTGCCCATAACGTAGTCTATTTCTCTGACTTGGTTCTGAGATCGTTGAAGTTGTTCTTTCCATCGCTCGTTATTTGCCTCCAATAGTTGGATCTAGAGCTCAATATTTTGTAGTGCCGTTTCGAGCTTTACCACCTTTCCTTTCAACTCTTCAATCTGGTTTAGGCTTGATTCCAACTTCATTGTAGAGTTACGGCTTCTACACAATGCCCTCTCTAGTTCTACTACTCGAGCTCTTAACATCACATTTTTACTTGGCTCTCACCCACAGTCTTTCTCAGAGTATCCTTTTGTGCTTGAGCCTCATGGAACCTCTTCTTCCACTGATCGACCTTGGTCTTCTCTTCTTGAATTTCTTGACGCCATTGTTCTGAGGTTTTGCCCAACCCAGCAGTCCTCATTAATAAATGTAACTTTTTGTAATCAGTCTTTAAGCTGTCTAAATCTTCTTCGGCCTTTCTTTTCCCTTTTCTCATTTTCTCATCCTCTGATTCTTGGATATCAATATCTAACCTCAAATGCATTTTTTCTTCTTTCAATTATTTTATCTTTTTCCCTAACTCTGAATTTTTACTTTCAAAGTCTTGTTTCATGATTTCCCTAACACTGAAGGGATTACTTTCAAAGTCGAGCACCATTTTGTGTCGGTCTGGGGACATTATCATTGATTCTCCTACTCCGCCAAGCATTATACTCAAGAGTTGTCATCGGACCTACAGTAACTCTCTTCATTCGGCGAGTCTGCTTTCAAGCATCTGAAACCTCTCGAACCTTCTTCTTATAATGATCCCCCTATACTAAAATTCAAACTAAGCTAGCCAGTGCATTGTCAGTATGAACTGTCTTGATCTGTACTGCCTCAGCACAAACGAATGAGCATACCCCACGGCACCTTAAATTCCTAACATAGGGACCCTATCATAACTTTCACACCGATAGAGAATTTCATCAGGAACCAACCAAAGAGCTCTCCACTCAACGTCGTCTTCCTTAAGATTTTGAAGGAGCGCGATCCAATTTGCTTCTGATACGTCATTTCTTCTGGGAGTAGCTGTTAATTCCTTTAGCGGTGAGTAATTCTCGGAAAAACCTTATAAGAGACTTTATCCACCTTCCAAAATGGCTATGGAGCCAAGCCAATAATAATTGTGCGCACCCTATAAATTTGCCCTCACCGGCTCTCCTACTTGCATTCAAAGATCTAAAAGTCTCGGCTAAGATCGTAGGAACAGGTGTGACCCTTCTATCAAGTCAGTCGAAGAGATCTGAGACTACCTCATCTACATACCCCAATACCCTAGGGAAAACTATTAATCCGTAGATGCTCAAAGCGAAAACCTCAACTCTCCTTTTCGTATCAGGATGCACTATAATCAAATCCTTCAAAATCCTCTATGGGATGTACTTACACTCACCTTTTTGCTTGATCCTCGTTGCAACCCACTGTTCACTCATCTCTGTAATATTCATCATCTTCTTTAAAAAGGTTGGGCCACAAGCGACTTTAATATAGGCCTTGTCGACTTGGACATTCGGGCAACAAAGTAAAGCCGTATATTCTTCTATAGTGGGTACCAAATCTACCCCCCAAAGGTAAAACAGCTATAGGCGGGATTCCAATACTGAGTGAGGGCCCAGAATAAATGCTCATCTATATTGATGCTAAGTAAGTGAGGCAAATCCCCATAATTCCCATAAAACAACTGCTTAGTCTCTTCATCCTACTAGCCCCATATTTCTTTTAATTCTTGAAAATTATTTTGCGCTACACTGGTGCAGGTGTAATCACATAACTCCGATGTATATCTCTCGACTAGGTTGTCCCCCTTTTCTAATTGTGTTTGCTCTGACCATATTCGGACGACCATATTATCCTCTACTTTATTAAGGAATTCGTTTTCCATGACAAGCTTCCTAAATTAGTAACCGAATGTGAATCGACACCTCTTTAAAATGAAATGAATGCAATCACAATAAAACGTAACAAGTCAGTATCTTGTGGCAATAATAAAATCCAAGGCATGCGAAAAATAATACAACACCTATCTGGGTAATTACTAAGGTTTGGTATAGCTCTAAGTTTCTAGGGCTCTCTATATGCGGTTTAGCTTTAAAGCAAGGGCACCTGAACCAGCATATTCCTCGATCCTCACCCATTATAGGCTCATACGGATCGAGTTCAGTTTAGGGGAATACATTTTCCTATGGCTGCACGGAGGTGAAAACCTCATGAAGACATAGGCACGGATGTATCTCGAAAGCGATCCATTATCATACACGGAGGTGAAAACTTTACGAAGGAGTAACTTCTCACTCTCACTTAAAGGTGTGACCACTGCGGTCATGCAATATAATACAAATGTATCCTAGATACTTGAATCGTAATAAACATATAAGAAGGAAAAAGAAGTCAAAATCAGATTTTAATTTCAATAAAAGTTCTACGTCTTGACTCTCTTATTGGTCCCCAGTGAAGTCGCCAAGCTGTCAAAACCATTTTTTGTTTGGAAAAATGGGCCAACTTTAAAAAGAAAAATGGAGTCGCCACCAATCTTTTTTGAAGTGTGATTGGGTAACCTTATAAAATATTTAGTCTACGAATTTTAAGAAAACGGGTCTGGGAGTCCGTTACGCACGAGGAAAGATTAGCACCCTCGTAACGCCTAAAATTGATACCCAATTGATTGATTAATGTCCTAATATCGAAAATTGGAAGAGATTTTAAAATATGAATCCTTTAGAAAATGTTTGGACAATTCGAATTGGATATCGAAATTCTCTTGTTCCAAAAGAATAAAATATTACATCTAGCACGTTAGGATACTATATTTCAAACCCTAGACATCAAGATCATTTCATGATTTCCAAAATTCATGCATTGCAATTTGAAAAAGGGTATTCCGGTATTTGGCCAAATGAAAGAAACCGAAACCCAGCACGTTAGGGCACTATTCCTCGAATTTCTAAACATGAAACATTGCCTTATTTTTTAAAATCGAGGAAAACATGGTCAAAACCTTAAAAGGATACTTAGTGATTTGGTCGAACGAAAAATCGAAACCCAGCACATTAGGGTACGATTCCTTGAATTTCCAAACACAAAACATTGCCTTATTTTTTAAGTTGAGAAAATATGATCAGAACTTTAAAAGGATATTTAGTCCTTTGGACGAGCGAAAAATTGAAACCCAGCACGTTAGGGCACAATTTCTCAAAACTTCCAAGCACAAAATATTGCTTTGCTTTTAATTTTTAAAAAACGGACACAATCTTAAAGGATATTTAATGATTTGATCAAACAGAAATCGAAACCCAACACGTTAGGGCACGATTCCTTGAATTTCCAAACACGAAACATTGCCTTATTTAAGAAGGCACGGTCAAAATCTCCAAAGGATATTTGGTCATTTGGACGAACGGAAAATTGAAATCCAGCACGTTAGGGCACAATCTCTCTAACTTTCAAACAGGAAACATCGCCTTGTAAAAAAACCTTTTTTTTATGAGCTTGGGTAAAAAGTAAAAACGATGTAACCTTTTAAAATAATAAAAATCGATTTAGACGTAAAAATGGTCATATTTGGCAATGGTGTAAAAATTGTATATACAATAATAAAACCATAGAATAATCATAATAGTAACAAAGAATACGATAATAATGATAGAATATATTAATAAACCATTAACAAAAAAAAAATATAAAATAATGAAAATAGCGTAGTAGTGTTGATAATAAAAATAAAAAGTAAAATAATAATAAATATAGTTATAAGAATAATAATATGTATAATAAAACAGTGTTAGTAATAAAATAATAGTGGTAAAAAATATTAGTAATGGAATAGTATAATAATGTTAATGAAGAATGAAAATAATATATTAATAATAATAAAATAATAATTATTATAAAAAAAAAAAAAGTAGTGGTAGGAATAATAGTAGTATTAATGAAAAGATAGTAGTAGTAAAAAAATAAAATTATATTGATAATAACAAAATAATAGATAATAATATATAATAATGAAAAAAATTAAAGTGAACAATAATATATAATAACAAATAAATATAATGAGAAAGAATATGGTTGTAATAATAGTAATAAATAACAAAAGAAAATCACAAGAAAAATGAAAAAGGATGAAATTAAATTAAAAATAAAAAATTTGGGGGCGAATTATAAATAAAAAGAAAGAAAACAGGCTAAATTGAAATGCGCTAAAGATATACGAGGGTGAAAAGGAAAATATCCCTCGCCCATTATGCGCTGCGCTTTATCAAGGACTAAAATGAAAAATAAGTAAAATTACTGGGGCAAATTTAAATAATAATAAAAATTGCAGCTGGTGGAATCAAAATAGGTGCGCAAAAGAGAGGACTAATTGCGCAATTTACCCATTTAGGGCAAAATTGCGCAAATCCACCCCCTGTTTACACAGTGCCGTTTTATTAATGCTTTAAAACATAAAAAACAAAATTTCCTTTCATTTCTATCATTCTGTTTCAAAAAAAAAAAAAAAAAAACCTTTCCATTAATCCTTATTAGGGTTTGAACCCCTAAGTCCTCTTTGTCGCTCGTCACCACCGGTCAGGCAACCAACCACGCGCAATAACGACGCCCGTAAGCTTCTTGCCCCTTTTCTTTATTTGTTTTCGAATTTTTTTTAAAAAGAAGGGTAAAAAGAAAATCATATAGAAAAGAGATATACGAAACTCACCTTTGAAAATTGTTTTATATCCAAACGTTCGTCTATCTTTGCCAAAAGTTTGCTCTATTTGACTAATATTGTGTATTGGTATCAAAAACCTCTGTATTCTTTTTGTATTGTTGTAAAAAAAATCGACCTCCTTTTACAATATTTATTTCGGCTTTTATAGCCTAAAATCCCCAAAAAACAACATACAACCCGTTTCCTTTATGCTGGCCCCCTTTCCATTATTTTGTTTTTAAGGTATAAGCGACGTGGAGACGCACGATGGGGAGCTATTTGGAGACGTGCGGCTTGGGGGGTTGTCGTGGCCGCTCAAGGCTACTGTTAGGTTTCTTTTGCTATTCTGTTTCGGGCTGTTAGAGTTTGGTTTAATGTTTAGGTCGATGTTGGGCCATTTGGGTTTTATTCAAATCCTCTTTTTTGTTTTATTTTTTTGGTATTGATGTGGGCCCCGAGCATAAATTTGGGCCTTACACACATCACACACATATAACATGCATATTACTCAAATAATATATCAAACCACAATTTCAAATCATACCAAGCACATCGCCATATATATATATATATATATATATATATATATATATATATATATCATAATTAACCGAAATCACCTAAGCTTAAACATCATTTCTAGCCATTTTCGCATGGCTTTAATATATACATACCCAGAATCAAACATAACACAAATTAGCCTATACATGCCACAAGATTAAGTTCAACTTTATAAAAGCATCGAAACAGTTGATAATGTGATAGACTTCTCTAACGATCTCCGAGCTCGTAACCAACTTCCAAAATCTATAAAACGGAAAGTAAATACACACAGTAAGCTATCAAAGCTTAGTAAGTCATAAGCAAATATTTAATCATTTACATAATATAAGCTAGACAAGTAGTAACAAACCATCATAATTTCATATATAATTCAACTTATCAACTTATATATCAAAACTTATATAACTTGTAATAACTTTCCTTTGGCCGAATAATCAATTAAACATTAATATGTTTAACCTTTACTTTCTTTAATACAATTATAACCTTAGGTCAAATATACATTCATTCACATCTATATACACATAGTTCACATTAACATAAAGCATTATATCATCGATTCAAACATTCAACTTACCTTATTTTCATAACTTAGTATGAGTACATACCTGAGCTTTTCTTAGTATGAGTACATACCTGAGCTTTTCTAACTCGATGTTATACTCGATCTTAACTTATTATTGCCCATTGAACCATTCAGAATTAAAAAAGATACTCAGATAGTCGAGCATATCATACAATGCCAACGTCTTAGACGTGATCTTACATGTAATCACATTTCGATGCCACTATCCTAGACAGGGTCTTGCACGAATCAAATACGATGCCAATGTCTTAGACATGGTCTTACACGTAAACACAAGTCGATGCCAACGTCCCAGATGTGGTCTTACACGAAAACACATATCAGAATCCTATGTCATGACATATGTATCCTAGCTATTCTAAAGGTTCGTACAAGACTTTCGGACATCTTATCTCGATCAAATCGAACTCGTAAATATAGCTCCCAAGCTTAAATACATTTGGCCAATACACATGTATATTCATAAAATTCAATTCAACATATAACATTTATATATGTTCAAATTTAACAACATTTATATGCTTATAGACTTACCTCGGATATCGAAGGACGAAATAAACGACTATTCGTTTATTTTTGTTTTTCCTCGATCCAAACTCATTTTCTTCGGTTCTTGATCTAAAAATATTCAAATTAAACTTATTTAAACACCATTTTATTCAATTTAATCTAAAAATACATAAATGGGAAAATTACCATTTTGCCCTAATATTTTACACTTTTTGCAATTTAGTCCCTATTGTATAAAACACAAAATATGCAAATTTTACACACATCATGCTTAGGCCGAATGTTACCCATGCTCATACATGTCCATAAATTTCATTTATTTCACATTTTAGTCCCTCAATTTATTATTTTTACAATTTAGCCCTAATTACTCAAAATCATCAAAATTTCCAATACAAAACATATTAATTCAAAACATATCTTTCATAATCTATTATCTAGCATCACAAAACTCATGAATTCATCAATGGCTTTACTCAAAATATTCATCAAAATAAAAAATTAAAACATGGGCTTTGTAATACACGAAGCAACGATCACAAAAACGTAAAAATTATCAAAAACCGAACAAATTTCATACCTTAATTTAGCCAAGATCAAAGCCGAACCTAGTTATTCTTCTTTTCTTTATTTTCTTTTGTATTTTCGGTGGAAGGATGGACATAATGCATGGCTTTCTAATTTTGTTTTATTATAATTACATTATAATATATTAATTACTATTTTAACCTTTATCATTTTATTCCATTTCCACTAACTCATGTCCAAAAGTGTCCATGCATAAATTAAATGGTCTAATTGCATCATGAATACCTCATGCTTTAAAGACAACAACAATTCGGCCCTTACATATTTAACTATCAACTTTTTCATCTTACGCGATTAAGCTCTTTTTATTAAATCGGCACTCAAACAACAAAATTAAAACACGAAAATTTCATGGATATAAATTCATACATAATAAGCATAGAAAATAATTTTTAAATATTTTTTAACTCGGATTTGTAGTCCCAAAACCACTGTTCCGATTAGGGTCAAAACCGGACTGTTACATTTTAAGCATTTGAATTCAATACTAAGTAGTAAATTTGAATTATAAAACTGTTTGGTATATTAATTAAATTTAAGCATATAATATAATTATATTATTTGATAAATGTGAATATTAAAAATTTAAAGGTAAAGTATTTAAAGGTGATTATAACGATAAAATAAAATAAATTAAATTTAAAAAGATTCTATATTATGAATTACCAAACTGTTTAAAAATTAAATCTGAAATATTAATATTCAATTTATATTTTTCTTCAATGGGTTATCAAACATGAATTTATTTTAGAAATTTTAAATAATGTACCATCACCTAGTTTATTGATAACACATAAAATTATCTCGTGTTAGTGTATCAAATATTAATTCAAAATATGTCATGGTAAAAAAATTGTGATATTAATTTTATTTAAATTTATTATAACAATTAAATTATATAAGGTATTGCGTTAACTACGGTGGTGGTTCAAATCATGTATGGTATAGAGGACACTAAAAATGAAAGTAATTGAGTGTAATTAAGAATAGTTTCATCTTGTGTTGGGAAGAGATATTTGTAAAGAAATGTCAGTTAGGTATGAATCCTAGCGACTGAGCACTACATTTCACAAGCTTAAGACAACAAGAAACCTTTGTTAATTGTTGATATTGTACAAACAAGGAGGAGCTCAAGGAGGAGGGAGTGGTGGTGACAAGGAAGTCAATTCACCTGGTAAAGCGGAGAATGTGTTCTAATGTTGCTGGAGAGGCCAAAAAGATCCGTTCTTCCTCGTCTGGGGGAGTATATATAGTGGAGGTCCTCTTGTTCACTAGCATGACATGGTAAGCCGTTATAGTAGGGTTTCCATAAGAGAGTACATGCAAGAGGTGCAAGATGTGCATCGTGGGCCCCATTCTATTATGGTAGTACGAGGTTATTATGACTAGGTGGGGCGTGTTTACATCTAAAAGGCAGGTGCCTGGAAAGGATTCTTGTCAAGTTGACGGATAATTCCTAGAGACGGTGGCTCATGAAGGAGAGAGCGAGTGGTCTAAGTCTCACACTGAGACAAGGGGACCCAAAACGGCTAGTCACCAAGGCGCTTGAGTGGAATTGGTGAGTTGGTTATGGATACTTCCTCGATAGCATGTCTTATTAACAAGTGTCCAAGTCAAAAATTAATACAAAGTAGAAAAGAAGATTTTAGCAAACTAATGATAAGAGATGATGGTGGAAATGGAGATTATACGTAAGCCTTATACTTGGTTTGGAGGGTGCATTAGTCTGTTGGTGAAGGGGGACTGACGGTTCCCTTTGTCCAACAAGACTTGTAAGGTTGTGCAAGGACTAAATTATTGCCTTTCAATTTGTATGTGTCAACACTAGGCTAGCAACATAAAAAGGTTAAAAAATAGGTTGAAAACTAACAATCTTAAGTTATTTTATTGCCCGTTGTTTTCTTATTGGTGTTTGGAATTCTATGGGCCACGTGATACTCGATTCTTTGGTCTTAATTACATGTTTTGATATAACAAAACTCAACTTTCATACTACTAATCTACCATATTAATAACGTTGTTCATTAAATTACTATTATCTACTTAAAAGAAAAGCAAATTACTGTATTATCTCCACTAACATTGATTTTGGTGCCACTGAATTAAGTGACAACAATTTTAATGTGAAATTTAATAGATGGTAAGAGTTTTTATATAATATTTTAAATAAAATAAAATAACTTTTTTAAGAAGGAAAGAAAAACTAAGCCTAATAAAACTTATCCTTCTCTAATAATCGAGTTTATGATCATAAACAATTTAGGTCACAATTTGCAATTATATTTGATAAATTTTATAATCGAGATTATGATCATAAATGATTTATGTCACAATTTGCTCTAAATTATATATATATATATATATATATATATATTTGATATAAAACTTTTTTATCCAAATATTAGTACTTAAACTATGACTTCTATATGATTTTGTTTAAAAATGTGTTAAAAAGTGATTCACTTAACCAATGAGAATGCACCACATGACATTCATTTACACATGGTAATTGATGACATGGTATCCATTAAAATATATATAATATATAAAAATAAAAAATATAAAAAACATATAAAATTATTAATTCAATAAAATTATTTTTATAATATATAAAGTATATAAAATAAATTTATAAAACATTATACAAAATATAAAATGGCAAAATTATATTAAGTTTGAAAATTTATAAGAATTATATTAAATTTTGGTTTGGTTTTTCAGACCTTTGTTTTTTGGGCCTGTTTTTTGGGTCTACTGCTAAGTTTATTAATGGTTTCGGTTTATTTTATTATATTAATAAAAGCACAATCTTTTTTCCAAAAAGATATAAAATATATAGAATATAAAAAGTGGGAAAATATACATAAATTAAAAATAAATAAAAATTGAGAATTTATAATATATTTAATATAAAAATTATACATGGTATAATATATAAATATTCAAAAATAATAATTCTAAAACTTTTAAACTTTTAAAATATATATTAAAATAGTTAAGGGTTAAAGGTCGACGGTCAACAACCAATTAACATCGATAAACTTCTATTAATGGTCTGTCAACGTAATTAATGGTCGACTAACGCCAACCAACGATCAATCAATTGCCACATTATTGGTCATTGGCCACTTCATCAGTCATTAGTCCCCTCATAGATGACATGGGAAAAGGTAGACAAATGACACATTCTCATTAGTTGTGTGCACTGATTTTTTTTTCCCTTTAATTCTTTCGATCAAAAGCTCTAATAGAAGAATAATTTAGGTGTCAATATGAGACAAAAAAAATTAAGTACTAAAGTAAGAATGACTAAAATTTAGGAGTCAAATCATAATATAAACCAATCATAAACACTACCTGATTTATATAATGAAATTTCTTCTACAAGTGCGATTATTTATTCTGTGAATGAGGTTAAAATTTAAATACTTAAATAAAATAAGGAACTTGGTGGATAAGATCTTGTCTAACACATCTCGTTTGGCCCCAACGATTGGTACAGATGAGCAATATCACATTAACAAAATATTTGCATTCAGAAAGCTTCTTCTAGCATAAATTCATCATCAAATTAGTTTAAGGGTTTCAAACATTTATGTTTTCACATTTCTAAAACCTTGCGCCCAATAGATTTTCAAATATTATGATGAGGTAAAAGCGTAAAACAAATTGATTGCTTAATCTGCTTAGAAAGCACACTTCTAGGATTAAAACTATAAAGCACTCTCTTATAAATCAAGCCATTTCCCACTTGGTTTATTAAAAAGAACATTTCTAAAGTCTTAGAGCACTTCTTGAATCATTTCTAAGATTTTGTTGTAAAATTATATTATTGGGACTATGTTCAGGATCTTTTTTAGCTTAAAAACACACAAGTTTTGGGGTGTAGGGGCAGAGATAGCAGAATCTCTCTCCAAGGTATCAATATCTCTATTCATTATTGTAGTATTTTAGTTACTGACTTGGTTGTACTGATACAACCAAGCCATGTTCTAATATCTGGATCCTTAGAGCTGAAAATCCAACTCAAAAATACTTTCTTGGATACAACAAAATTCACGGTTGCCCAAATGATCGCATGTTGTATTGGGCGATGGAATAAACCAACAAGGTCTTTGTCATGTATGCGACCAATCTGTTGGATTAATAGAAATCTGAGAGGGAATGATACGAGGATGAACACGGTACAGTCGAAAGAAGTAGCGATTAAGATTTTACGGTATTTTCCCCTTATACCGAGGCTTCAACAACTTTTCATGTCGTCAAGAGGCAGTAGAATCAATGACGTGGCACCGTGATGGACGAACCGATGGTGGGTTGTTAAGGCATCCTGCTGATTCTTTAGCTTGGAAATGTTTTGAATCCAAATTTTTAAGCTTTGCAAGCGATCCTCGAGTGTGAAGCTTGGGCTAGCATCCGATGGATTTAACCCTTACAAACTTATGAGCACAACGACAAGCTTGGCACGTGGTGCTTGTTCCTACAATTTGCCTCCATGGGTTTGCATGAAACAATCTTCTTTTATCTTGTCTATGATTATACTTGGAGAAAGGGTAGGGAATGATATTGACGTCTATTTGAAGCCACTTGTTGACGAGTTAAAACAACTATGGGTTGGTGTTCGGACATTTGACTTAATAAATAAAAGAAAACTTTAATTTCGTGCGGCATTAATGTGGACTATTAACGACTTTTCGACTTATGCTAATTTATCTGGTTGGAGTACTAAGGGACGTTATGCTTGTCCGTGTTGTCTTTGCTTGAGACATGTTCATAATGGTTATATAATGGGAAGAAGTTTTCTTACAAACTTTTGATAATGTTGTATATCGTGTTTAGGTTTCTTTCCAAATTGAAGTCATCTCGCTTAATAAGCATTATCCGGAAGGATCAATTCTTAGAGGATACTTGGCGGAGGAATGTATGACTTTCATTCGAGGTATTTGGAAGATGTTGAAATAAGAATGAAAGAGACCAAGTAGAAATCTTGGGCTCACAGATCATAATTTGGTGAAACTTATTTATTTCAAAGTTTTGGAGAATCGATCGGCAGAGTCGAAATTCTGAATTAGGCGATAGATCGTGGGTCCAAGCACATCGATCGTTCTTTTCATCACGATTCAATGGAACCATTTCGAATACGTTCTACAATTTGATAAATACTCATCAATTATGATTTGTTTGTCTTCTAACAAAGTAAAACCTTTTTACCGTAGTGAGTACAAATAAATATTGAGAGCTCGTTCACGATCTCAAGATTAAATCGACGAGAAATTAATAAGTTGTTCGCAGAATCATTCCATGAATGGTTAAGCCAAATGGTATGCAATTTAAATTTTCATTGACAAGTAATAATATTTTCTCATAACATTCATAATTACTCGATTTACTTTTGACTCAATAGGTTTGGAGTCGGAATGAAGTAAATGATGACGTTAAATGGCTTTCACAAGGTCCAAACGAGAATAGTTAAAGATATAGTGGCTTCCTCATCAGCGGATCTGATTTCATACAAGGTATCGAGAGATTGAGGAGAACCCAAAATGCGAATTGTTGTTAATTCTTCGATTACAAGTTATGCTAGTGCTAGGGACAATCGGTCGAGGAATTTGGAATATTATGGACTTATTATCGACATCATTGAGTTGGATTATTACGGCAAATGCAAAGTTGTCCTATTTCGAGGTGATTGGGCTGATGTGAATACGGCTCATGGAATTAAAAACGATCAATATGGCTTTACAATGGTGAATTTCTCTCGATTAATTCACAGAAGAACAAGCGATGGACGAGCCGTATGTGTTTTCTTCTCAAGTTAAACAAGTTTTTACTCGGAAAATCCAAGCTGATGAGGGTTGGTACATTGTACTTGAAACACCCCTAGAGACTTCTTCGACATTGGCGGTGGAAGTAGAGATGACATAGTCGAAAGATCGAAACTATGCCTTTTCCGAACAAGACTTAGCGAAAATATCCTAGTACTAGTCAACAATTTCAATGGGTTCGTGGGATGTGGACGAAGATATTTATGAAATATGATGTAGTAAGATTTAACGATTTATTATTTATATGTAATATTATAATTTTCATGTTGGTCATGTTATATAATTTTCATGTGTATTGCGGAAAAATGCCTAGAAAGACGATTACGAGATTTAAATATTGCCATGAAATTCCAACTCCGAAGAAGCTAATAGTAGTGAACACCAAGGTTGTTGGATCTTCTACTCTGGGACATAGATGGCGAGCACGGAGAATTTGAAAGTAATGTTAAGTTTATTTTACATGCATGTTGAATTTTACTATTGATTCATTTTTCAATTTTAATATAATAATATATCATTTTTAATTTGAAGGTGGTGGGACCAGAGGTCGGGGACGTACATTACTTAAAGATTTATCGACTTAGAGCCTAACGATCGTGTTAAAGTAAGGAGAAATAATGATGTTCAGCCTGTTGGATCTGAAGCTCGACCACGAAATCCCAATATGTTGCCTATTAACTACGAATCATGGCATCACATGCCTGATGCCAACAAAAATCAGGCTCTCGAAAATATTAAGGTAATAAATCGTGAATGTAATTTATAATACTTTAATTTAATTTTCATTTATATTAACTTTTTATACTTTTTTTCTTTAGGGTAGATTTAATTTAGAGGTCTCTGATGACTATGTTAAGAAGACATTGGGTAAAAAATGGAGAGACAATAAAAGCACGCTCAAAAATAACATTTTAAGAAAGACATTAGCCTCGACGAAAATTAAGAAATGTTGAATGTTGAGGTACCAATGGGAAGATCAAGTTAGATTTTGGAATTCAAAAAAGGAGAGGTATAACGTACATCTAAAATAGTATAAATTATTTGGTTTATAGTATTTACTATATATATAATTCAAATTGCATTATGTAGAACCGTGAGCGAGTTGGAATAAGCGGCAGATAGAAAGAATTCAGGCACACGGCGGGGTTCTAGAAGTTTTGCTTGTGTGTAAATGGCCGAGGTATTATAATTTATTAATTACATCAAATATTAATTACTTTATACTATTAAATTATAACTAAAATGTAGGAAACTTATTTGGTCAAAAAGCGTTGACTTTTTGACATTCTTATGAAAGAAGGATGGATCTCCAGATGACATAAATGCGAAATTTTGGTATATTTACTTAATAAAATTTTATTTTTATAAATATTTCTACCGTTTAATTATAATAGTTTAATTCATCGTTTATAGTTTTAAATTTATAATGTTCAATTATGTTGCATTCTTTCTTATTTATATATTTCGTTTCTAACTCTTTCGTTGATTTATTAGGATAAACTAAAGGAGAAACAGTATGAAGTCTGATAAATTAATCTTGAGGAGATTGATAATGTAATTATTATAGATGTTTTGGGTCTGAAAGGTACATTGCTCATTGATAGTTCGCTAATCTTTAGTATATTTTTAATAGAATTATCGATGTTTTGGTCTTGAAAGGTATGGTCGGGTTCGATTTAAAGGATCTGGTGTTACCCGTCCCAATATTTTGGATCCGAAAACACCCCAAACATCATCAAATCATATCAAATAGTTTCAATTCATTTCAAAACAATATCAACACTCATTTGAGCATACTAGTCCCTTTATTTTTCAAAAAGAGGTTGTAAAAATTAATGGGCTAGATTGCTTGTAATTTTTAACAGAGTTAACAAAAAATAATAATAAAAGAATTGAAAATAAAAAAAATAAAGAGACCAATTTTAAGCAAAAAAAGAGATAAACTAATCATTGAATGTATTTTTATGATTATAACTCAAAGTGACAAAGTAACTCTTTATTAGGTTGATATCAAATTTGAATAATTATTTCCAGTCCCTTAACCATTAAAAAGTGATTATAGTCAATGGTGTATGAGTTTTTGAGTTTAATTTTAATGGGAACTTTTAAAATTAAGGTTTAATTAAATATTTTAAAAAAATTGTGTAGTTAATAAGAATTTTCAGAAAAAAATTAAGAGAATTTAATTAAAATTAAAAATAAGAAATTTCAAAAATTTGTGCCACCGCCCCTGCTGGCTACAGTCCATCTATCCCCATGCATTAAAGGGGTTCCCTCTTTTATTCTGCCCTAACATGGTTTTGCTGGTTGCACCGTCAGCCAGCCCCCGAGGGGACAGCTGAAACTGCTCCATTTCACCACACGTGAATTTTGACCTCAATCCTACCAAAGGTGCCGCTAAATCTCAACCCCGATGGTCCCAAGGGTTGACTTTTTACATAACCTCCATTTAGCATTTCGTCTCCATTCGGGGTGGCGGCAATAATTTTACATCAAAGTTTACCCCTTTGTTTGTTACGATAAATAATTGGATATGGCAATTTAAATCGTTGGCTGACTCCTTAATTACGACCCATCTGACAGTCAAAACCATTTGTCTTGACGTTCCAAGGGGAGCCTCACCTTTGTTTTTTCTTGGATATCCACCCAGTCAAAGCCGAATACCTACAAAACTAACCTCACTCTCAAGCAACTGCTCCGAAATCGTCTCGTGTTGAAGATAAAGTTTTGTGCATATTTTTGTATTAGTTTTTTTCTTCTTCTCATATAGAAATTGGAGCAAACTAGATGTTGTCCCCTCCATTGACAGGATTATATTTTGATTATCTGCTTCTGCTAATTATGCATGTCAGAGATCTGTCTATTGCATTATTGATCTATTTTTTTAATATGTTGGATATGGATGTGTCGTCAATTCTATTGATGAATTTGGTATTGTCTTCAAGTTTTGCTTTGAAGATCTTAAACCAAATGTTTATCCACTTTCTTCTTAATATCATTTATGATTTTTTTTTCTAGAACGTTCTACATGCAAAACAACCCTACTGTTAAGTCGAGGTCAAATTAATCATGATGATGACTTTGATTATCCAACTTAAGTATCTTAACTAATAATATATGCTCAACTGCCTAAAGGCTTCAATTATTTGTGCAGAAGGGTATATGTTATTTAAACATTAATATACACTCAATTATTATTTTTTACGTATACTTTTTTAGAGTACATTATAAATATTACATACTTGTACATTATAAATATTCAGTGGTTGACCTGACACTTGCTGAATTAACCAGAAAATTATAACAACTACAGGAATAGGATATTCTTAGCAAAAGTCAACATATATAGGTACAAGCCTAAGCCTAGAAACTCTTAATTTAAAGTCAAGAGGGCTCACACGTAAAATCTAAACCTCATAAACTTTCCTTCATCTGCTCCACCAGTTTCCTCTTCCTGGCTAATTATTGCATTGTCTCTTTGGGGTTATTCTTGTTGTAAAAGCTAAGCTTTTTTCCTCTTCTTATACTTATTAGTAGTTCAATCAATGCAAGGCTTAATTTAGTTATCGTTGAGAATAAGTACTGTGATGGAGAAAGAGCAGAAGGATGATAGGTTTGGCTTTGAAGATGAACTTGTGAGAGAGCTTCTTGATGATGAGTCTCCTCTCTTTGTCCTACAGCAAGGGACGGTTCAAGCCAAATCTAAAACTTCAGGAGAAGATTCCACTAAGCGACTCATCTCTGCAGGGCCTAGGATTGAAGATATCGAGAATGCTTTGTCAGTGAAAACATGGAACGGTACTCAATATCAAGTACAACAGCAAAACAGGTTAATTTGGTTTCCTCCTGGATCTTCCTTAACTAGTTTTCATTTGATATTTAAATGAACAATCTTTTCTTTTTTACAGAATTAATTCGATACGGCAGGGAAGAGGTTTGACTAAGATTGAGAATAAGTATACTTTAAAGATAAAAAACTATGGCAATTGCATGGCAGATGATGGATATAAATGGAGGAAATATGGGCAAAAATGGATCAAAAACACCCCAAATCCAAGGTAACTATCTTTCTCTTCTAAGCTCAATTGGTATCCGCAAGTAGAATATATTCATTTGCGTGAGGCTGGCAAAACTTTGAGACTTGAGGGCACCCAAGATAAACAATCATGACACGGCTCATGTCTCGCGGGCTGAATCGAGTCGTGACACAGAACTGAAGTTTTGCCGAGAATAGAAATCCCTTGAAACTTCCGATTCCCCTAACCACCTGACAGAAACGGATAAAAGGAAAGGAAAAGCACATGCATCACCCGACAAATATCATACGACAATATCCCTTGTCAAGTCTTAGAACTGGATTTGACAATGCCATCATCAGTTACTTTCCTTGGGACCTCTATATGTCTTAAGTAATTTTGCATTTAAGGCCCATGTCCCAGTCCTTTTGTAATTGTTATCCCCACACATATCATGAGTTAAAAAGTATTGAAACCTAGCAGTACTAGGTGTTTACATAAAACCCTATCTTGTAGGTTTAAATCGCAAAACAACTCTATTTTTGGTGTAATTTACTCTTGTTAGGGATATGTAGGTCAATTATAAATGTAAAAAAAAAAAAAAAAAAGTTTATCATTGTGCAACTAGTGACTATTAGAAGTGTGGCAATTCACTTGATCCGGATGGGTTGGGTCAGTTTTATTTAAATGATTCCATGTTAATCTTTTGAAGTGTTTAAGTAACAAGTGCCTTTGAAACAGGAGCTATTACAAGTGCAGGAACCCAAGATGCAGTGCAAAGAAGCAGGTGGAGAGGTCAAAAGATGAGCCAGATACGCTGATCATCACCTATGAAGGATTTCACCTGCACTTTGCCTATCCATATCTCCCACTGGATAACCACCACCAGCCTTCTCCAGATGATACCATTTCACCAACCAAGAAGGCCAAGCAAGGCATTTCCGAATCTGAATCACAAGTCCCGGAAACTATAGCAAATTATACCAACATCGAGCCACTGCCAAGCTCCATTGAGGGTTGCCCTCCAGAAATGAGTTTGGAAGCAGGGTTTAGCCACCAAGGGCTTCTCGAAGATGTGGTGCCTTGGGTGATAAGGAATCCTTCACATAACAATAATATTTCCTCCATTTCTTCGTCTTCTTCATCTTCTAATTACTCTCGTTCTCCTCCTGCTTCACCTTATTCACTATCTACTTCTCCTTTTTATGACCCATGTTTAGATATATTAAGCATAAACTCTAGCATTAGGTAAATATTTTGTGCTTAGTTGGTAGAAAAGAAATAACCCGAACAATCTTCCAAGTCTCCATTATTGTATTTGTACCTTTTTTTTAGTATCTTATTTTCTTTCTAATCAAACGATGTTTTTCATTGAAGAATAATTTTTTAGAAATATTAAGTAGGATTTATAAATCATATACACCTATTCTTTTAAAACATTAAAATTTTAATCAAACACCATAAAATACGATATTGGATCACATAATCACCACCTAAGGGTGACCACTAATCAAATTAAAATATGAAAAAAAAACTGACTGATTCGATTAAATCGGTTCAGCATGAAAAACTATTCTTCACCCCTAACTCAATTCTTGCGCAATTTACAGTCCAATGAAAAAGAGGGAAAGGGATTTCTGGCCTATTCGGTTTGTTCATAACAACAACGACAACTCATTTTGGATTAGCCAGAGGCCCAGAAACCTTAAACTCAATTCGAAATGACAAAAATGAACTTGTTAAAGACCGCGGCAGAGCGGCCATCTCTGCTCTGAACCTCTTCAAAATCAAACAAGATGGAGTAAGTAATTTTCTTTTAAAGGTATTATTTTCTCATCAACCAAACAGAAGCCAATTTGGCAACTCATCCTTCGATAGTTATCCATTCTGAATCGGCTTATGTTAATATCGTTAGTCTATTGAAATGATTTTCTCTAGAATTGGTCGCTCTCTCTCCTGCTCGTCTCGTTTCAGTTTCGAAAATGTAATAACATTTTCCCTTTTTCCTTTTAAATTCAAAATTTTTCAGTCTCCAAGTTTTGTTATTTATTTTTCTTATGATGAATGTAGGACCCAATTTTTTGCCTGGAGTCCAATAAATAATCCAGCAACAAACCAAATCAAAATCAAACCAAACCCAATTAATCGAGCCCAAGTAACCCTAACCCCCACTAAACCGACCACTAACTCCACCACTCCACTAACTCCACCATCCCACTAACTCCACCACCCCACTAACTCCACCATCCCACTAACTCCATTACCCCACTTGCATGCATAAGTTGTAGAATTTGGCTATAAAAGCCATTCAAAACCATTGTAAAAAAGGGTTTTTTTTTTCTATTCTGTTTTTCGGATACTTACGGATACACGAGAAATCAAGTACGCAAAAAGAAAAGAATTTTGAGACAGATTCAAAATATTTAAGGTGTTCTTTTTATTTTGTTCGTTTTATTCATTTTTTACACTTATTTTTAAGAATAAAAGCGAAAATACAGAAAAAGAGGTAGAAACGTACCCATTTTGAAATCGTCAGAAAAAAGAAGCTTTTTTTTAGTTTCGTTGTTGTGCCATCTTGTGTCTGCAGCTGACCGTTTTGGAGGGTGGGGATATGTTCCTTTAGCCCTCCTTGTTACTCATAAGTTCTAATTGGTCCATCTTTTAATTTTATTTCGATTTTACCCCAAATGCTTGTTTTAAATTCAATTTAGTCCCTATTCGCTTTACTTTCAAATCAATTATCTCTAAATATATATTCTTGTACTTACTTGTTTTAATGTGGCCATTACCATTATTGTTTTTAATATTTTTTCCTTTTACTTTATTACTATTACTAGGTTCGTTAGCATTATTAGCATCATTTTATTATTGCCACTATTTTACATGTATTATTATTATAAAAATCGTCTTTTTATATTACTATTTATTATTCCTATTTTTCATTACTATTATTTTTTATCACTATTATTACATATATATTATTACTACAATTATACTTATTATAATTACATTTATTTTACTATTACTATTATTTTTATTATTACCACTATTAATTCTAATATTATTACTATCATTTTCTTATTGATATTTTTATTTTGCTTTTTTTTCAAAATTCATAAAAAGGGTTTCATAAAGGTAATATTTCGTGTTTGGAAGTTCGAGAAATTGTGCCCAATCGTCTTTGAGCTTGATTTTTCGTTCGTCGGATCACTAAATATTCTTTAAAGATTTTGATCATGTTTTTGAAAATAAGGCAATGTTTCGTGTTTGGAAGTTCGAGATCCGTGCCCAATCGTCTTTGGGTTTCGATTTTTATTCATTCAAACAACTAAATATCCTTCAAAGATTCTTTATCGTGTTTTCCTAAATAAGGCAATATTTCATGTTTGGAAATTCGAGGATCGTGCCCAATCGTCTTTGGGTTTCGATTTTTAGTTTGACCAAATAGCGGAATACCCTTTTTAAATCGGATGCATGGATTTTGGAAATCATGGAACGATCTTGGTATTGAGGTTTGAAACATCGTGTCCTATCGTCTTTGGATGTGGTATTTCATCTTTTCGAACAAGAGAGTTTCGATATCCAATGCGAGTCATCCAAATATTTTTAAAGATTCATATTTTAAAATATTTTCTAATTTTCGATATTAAGGACATTAATCAATCAACACGGTACCAATTTTGGACGCTATGAGGGTGCTAATCCTTCCTCGTATGCGTGAATCGACTCCGAGCCCGTTTTCTTAAAATCCTTAGACCAAAATGTTTTCTAAAGTGACCCAATCACACTTCAAAAAGATTGGTGGCGACTCATTTTCTTTTTAAAGTCGGCCCGTTTTTCAAAAAATGGTTTCGACGACTTGGCGACTCATCGGGAACAATAAGAGAGTCAAGCCGTAAGTTGGTTGATTAATGTCATTTTATCAAAATAAAATTTTTTCGTTTTCGATTGCATGAGTCGTGTCGCCATATATGTCCTTTGGTTTGAGACACATAGAATATTTTGCATTCATATTGCATGACCGTTGTGGTCACACCCTTAAGTGGGAGCAAAAATCTATGCCTTCGTGAGGTTTTCACCTCCGCATGGGCTAAAGGATCGCTAGGAATACATCCGTATTCTATGGTTCCGTAAGGTTTTCACCTCCGCATGGTCATAGGAAATGTATTCCCGAACCGAACTCAATCAAGATGAGCCTATAATGGGTGAGGATTGAGAATCACTGGTTCAGTGCCCTTTCTTTAGAACTAAACCACATGTAGAAAACCTAAGGGCCTACCTAGGTAGAACCATGTCAAACCCTAGTGGTCACCCGATAGGTTCTATGCTATTTATTTTTACGGTACTAACGGGTTTTATTCATTTTGATTGCATTGCATTCACATCATAGAAAAGAGGTGTTGATTTCAAATTCGATTACTAAATAGAAAAGTTGGTCATAAGATAATGGATTTTTGATAAAGTGGATTATAATACGGTCATCCGAATATAGTCCAAGTGAATACAACGAGAGAAGGACCGATAGTCCGTGAAGGAATACGAGACCTTATCACCTGTGGATTCAAGTTGACAAGAATATTCAAGATTACTACGCCTCGGCATTCTTGAAGAAGCTAACAAGTGAGCAGGAGTAGCGGTGCGGATCAAGCAAAAGGAGTTAGAGAAGTATCTATTAGAATTTTACAAGACTTGACTTTTGCGAAGAAGGGATCCATGTTTTCACTTGGACTATGAGGACAAGGCCGTATGCAATCCGTTTTGTGTAAAGAAATTTATTTTCTAGTAAAGTTTTTCTAATGTAATCGAATTGAGTCAATGTCTCTTATTTTTTGCATTCATTCATTTGCATTGCATTTCATGCATTTGCATTGCATCACATCATTTGCATTAAATATCATAAGATAACCTTTTTAATTAGAGGTTGTATTATAGTGACCTGGAACATCATTACTACACACAGTGTAGAAAGCAGTTAAGGATATAATGGAAACCTTGAGCATCAACGCCAGATTCAAGAGGGATCGAATGAAGGAAACCTAGGAGGCATTCGTCCCTACGAGCTGAAAGTGTTTTGAATAAGCTGGATGTGAAGGAAACTCCGTAGTTTTTAGAGCTAACACGAGTAATGTTCAAAACACACTTGTTGTTTTAAGCCTAGAAACAATAAGAATCTTTTGTGAAATAGGCTCATGTTCAAACATCTTTATTTTCAATAAAAAATACATTCTTGTGTTTCATGCCGAGCAAATATTTTTTCATTTTTTTTCATGTCATACTATACATTCTTTTGTTTTTTGGGGATGTCTTCCATTCTTCATCATCTAAGAATCGCTTATTCTTTGGAATTTACCTTCGTACCTACGATAGGTACCCAGATATCAAGACATGAGCAACGCTGTTACAGACTCCCTTTTAAGTGAAATATAGGGCTAAAGGGATCTGAGGATTTTGAAAATGTCAAGATTGTAACTTATCTTTTGATTGTTAAAGATGGTAGAACAAATTGAAAATAGACTTTACTGTACAAAGGGGTCAATAGACATTGTGAGTTTGGGAAATGAGTGAAAATCGAAGCCTTGCTCACCACAGAAACAAAGCGAGATGTCATTGAGTTATTCCAAGAATTCAAAGATGATATTCCTAGGCACAAGAAAACTATGGAGTGTTCGAAAAGGCACATGTTAAGAGTTTTTTGATATCCATGTCGATTATGAGTTTCAAGTACTGTTGGTCTACCATGAAAAGGAGATTGCGTCAGTTATGCCATAAATGCCAAATTGAGAAGACATGACTTATATGTTTTTCCTATACGTAGGGCATAGATGTTACGGGGATGATCTCGTCAAAATTATCCAGTTGACGCCTATTCATCTTCGTGATTGTCAACTATTCCATTAGGAGGGTGAGTGTCGGTTCCTATGACAAAGTACAAGGTCAATCATCATCAAGTTCAATTCCGACGTCGAGTTCAAGTTCGAATTCAAAAAAAAAAAAGAGAGAAAGAAGGAAAGAAGAAAAGAGGAAAGGAAAAGAAAAGAAAGAAACCATCCAAAAAAAAAGGACTTTGAAAGATGAATAGAAACCTGTAAAGATTGGCATAGACTAGTTACCATTCACCCTCTATGCTTCTCGAGTATTGGCTAGGACTTCCACCGGGGCAACGCTTTTCTCATTGGTTTATGGGATGGATGCAGTCTTGCCCATCGAAGTTGAGATTCATTTTCTTCAGATTTTGTCAGAGCTGAAGTTGGATAAAGCAGAATGGGTTCAATCTCGGTATGATCAACTGAATCTGATCAAGGAAAAAGGTTAAGAGCCATCCGTCATGGCCAAATGTACCAGAAGCGAATGATGCGGGCTTACAACTAAAAAGTCCACCCTAGAGGGTTCCATGAAGGAAACTTGGTATTGAAAAGATCCTCCCTATGCAAAAGGACTTCAGAAAAAAGTGGATGTCTAATTTGGAAAGACATTATCTTGCAAAGAAGGCCTTTTCTAGAAAAGCATTGAGACTAGCCGAGATAGACGGCAGGAGTCGGCCAAATCCAATTAATGCGGATTCAATCAAGAAACACTTTGCTCAAAAAGGAAATAGGCCAATGCGGAAACCCGCAAAGGGCACCTTGAGTCCAAATTCAAATTTAAAAAAAAAAAAGAAAAAAAAGAGAGGCCAAGGCGAAAACCCGCAAAGGGCGCTTTGAGACCAAAGGGGCTTTGAGTTGAAAACCCGAACAGGGCGGCTCAAATTTTGAATAAAAGTGGGGCATACAGTAGTCTTGCTACATCTGAATTAGCAATGAGGAAGTATGTTACATCTTGGGGCATCGACAAAAGTACTCTGGATCCCTTAGACACATATTGAGCTTAAAAAGGTCCTCAAGAAGTTTGAACAAAGAAGCTCAAGCTACGATATCTGGGGCACCTAACTTCTATTTTACCCATTTTGGAATTTCTTGACCTAGATTGCTTTATTCTTTTTAAGATACGCCCAAATCAATTTTCTTTTATTGCCTGGGTTATCTTTGATTAAATTATTTTTCTAAGCTATGCTCTTGACTAATCTCTTTCTTGTCCATCTTGTTATGATTTTTTTTCAAGCATTTTGCATTGAAATAATGATTAATAAACTAATAATACTTTCACAAAAGATGTTTTGCGTATTACTTTAAAAATCTGTAAATAATACAAGAATCCGAAACAGGACAATTATTTGGAACTCACCAGGCTTAAAGGGCTCAGAGCATTTAAGATAAGGGTCTAAGCAGTGACGACATCTTCAGATTCTCTGTTAGAAGTATTAGCTGAATAAATAAGACATATGTCAGGTATATCACCTTAATAAACAACAAGCAATGATAGCCCAAGTGATTAAAATAGATCATTCTCATTTTGCACTCAATCGTAACATTCATAATACATATGGTTAGGAGCATTTTTCATGATTGGCATAAACATATAATCCATGAAATTAATTCTACAGGTAGGTTCCCCTGAGGACAATGTAGCAAAATTGATGAGAGTTACAGAAGATTATAGACCTTATCCCACTGAGCAGGAGTGGAACAGGTCAAAAACGATGAGCCTTAATTCCCTAAGCAGTAGAGTAGCGGTCGATTATAGACCTTATCCCATGGCGAGAGTGGAACAGTCAAAATGATGAGCCTCAATTCCCTAAACAGAGAAGGTAGCGGTCGATTCTGAGACCTTATCCCACTGGTAGAGTGGAGCAGTCAAAATGATGAGCCTTAATTCCCTAGCGAGAGGTAACAGTGAAGGTTCTGAGATCTTATCCCACCGGCGAGTGGAAGCAGATCGAAGACGATGAGCCTTAATTCCCTAAGCAGTAGGGTAATAGGTTGAAGGTTACAGATCTTATCTCCACCGAAAGGGAGTGGAGCAAGTAAAGATAGTAAATCCTATCTCCACCGAAAGGAGTGGGCGGATTGAAGACAATAGATCTTATCTCTCTGGAAAGGTGAGTAGAGCAGATCGAAGACTGAAGCCTTATCTCTTGGAAAGGAGAGGGAGCAGCTAAAGATAGTAGATCCTATCTCCTGGCGAGGTGGGCGGATTGAGGACAACAGATCTTATCTCTCGAAAGCGGAGTAGAGCGATCGAAGATCAAGCCTTATCTCTACGAAAGGCGAGTGGGCAGGGCTAAAGATAGTAGATCCTATCTCCACCGAGCGAGGTGGGCGGATTGAAGACAATAGAGCCTTATCTCCACCGAGTAGGAGTGGAGCAGCCAAAGATCTGATCTTATCTCTACTAAGGAGTAGAGCGGATCGAATCAGAGATCTTATCTCCACCGAGTAAGAGTGGAGCAGATCGAAGACTAAAGCCTTATCTCTCTCGGCGAGTGGAGCAAGGCTAAAGATAGTAGATCCTATCTCCACCGAGAGGAGTGGGCGGATTGAAGATAACAGATCTTATCTCTTGGCGGGGAGTAAGCGGATCGAAGACTAAAGCCTTATCTCTACCGAAGGGAGTGGGCGGGTTAAAGATAGTAGATCCTATCTCCATGGCGGGAGTAGAGCAGATTGAAGATAATGAGATCTTATCTCTCGAAAGCGGGAGTAGAGCGGATCGAAGACTAAAGCCTTATCTCTACCGGCGAGGTGGAGCAAGCTAAAGATAGTAGATCCTATCTCCATTGGCGAGGTGTGGAGCAGATTGAAGATAACAGATCTTATCTCTAGTGAGCGGGGAGTAGAGCGGATCGAAGACTAAAGCCTTATCCCTCTGGCCGGAGTGGAGCAGGCCAAAGATAGTAGATCCTATCTCCACCGAAAGGGAGTGGAGCGGATTGAAGATAACAGATCTTATCTCTCTTGGCGAGAGTAAGCGGATCGAAAGAAGCAGATCTTATCGCCATCGACGAAGAGTGGAATGGATCGAAACAAAATTCCTATACCCCCGAAGATGCAATGGATGGAATTAGGCTACTTGAAGAGAAGAAGCATTAAGAAGTCAAAGACTCAGCAAGACCGGGCAAAAATTGGTCCTTTTAAAGTCTTTGCTCCATTCTCGTTACACGACAATGAGCAAAGAGTGGCAGCTATAGGACCTAATTTTTTGCCTGGAGCCCAATAAATAATCCAGCAACAAACCAAACCAAAATCAAACCAAACCCAATTAACCGAGCCCAAGTAACCCTAACCCCACTAAACTGACCACTAACTCCACCACTCCACTAACTCCACCACCCCACTAACTCCACCATCCCACTAACTTCATTACCCCACTTGCATGCATAAGTTGTAGAATTTGGCTATAAAAGCCATTCAAAACTATTGTAAAAGGGTTTTTTTCTATTCATTTTGGATAATTACGGATACGAGAAATCAAGTGCAAAAAGAAAAGAATTTTGAGATGATTCAAAATATTCAAGGTGTTCTTTTTATTTTGTTCGTTTTATTCATTTTTACACTTGTTTTAAGAATAAACTCAAAATACGAAAAAGAGGTAGAAACGCACCCATTTTGAAATCGTCGGAAAAAGAAGCTTTTTTAGTTTGGTAGTTGTGTATCTTGTATCTACAAGTTGACTCGCTTTGGAGGTGGGGATATTTTCCTTTAGCCCTCCTTGTTACTCGAAGTTCTAATTGGTCCATCTTTTAATTTTATTTCGATTTTACCCCGGATGCTTATTTTAAATTCAATTTAGTCCCTATTCGCTTTACTTTCAAATCAATTATCTCTAAATATATATTCTTGTACTTACTGTTTTAATGTGGCCATTACCATTATTGTTTTTAATATTTTTCCCTTTTACTTTATTACTATTACTAGGTTCGTTAGCATTATTAGCATCATTTTATTATTGCCACTATTTTACATGTATTATTATTATAAAATCGTCTTTTATATTACTATTTATTATTCCTATTTTTCATTACTATTATTTTTATCACTATTATTACATATATATTATTACTACAATTATACTTATTATAATTACATTTATTTTACTACTACTATTATTTTTTATTATTACCACTATTAATTCTAATATTATTACTATTATTTTCTTATTAATATTTTTATTTTTACTTTTTTTTTTCAAAATTCATAAAAAAGGGTTTTACAAAGGTAATATTTCGTGTTTGAAAGTTCGAGAAATTGTGCCCAATCGTGCTGGGCGTCGATTTTCCGTTCGTCTGGATCACTAAATATTCTTTAAAGATTTTGATCATGTTTTTGAAAATAAGGCAATGTTTCGTGTTTGGAAGTTCGAGATCCGTGCCCAATCGTGCTGGGTTTCGATTTTCTATTCGTCCAAACAACTAAATATCCTTCAAAGATTATTTATCGTGTTTTCCTAAATAAGGCAATATTTCATGTTTGAAAATTCGAGGGATCGTGCCCAATCGTGCTGGGTTTCGATTTTTAGTTTGACCAAATAGCGGAATACCCTTTTTTAAATCGGATGCATGGATTTTGGAAATCATGGAACGATCTTGGTATTGAGGGTTTGAAACATCGTGTCCTATCGTGCTGGATGTGGTATTTCATCTTTTCAGAACAAGAGAGTTTCGATATCCAATGCGAGTCATCCAAACATTTTAAAGATTCATATTTTAAAATATTTTCTAATTTTCGATATTAAGGACATTAATTAATCAACACGGTACCAATTTTGGGCGTTATGAGGTGCTAATCCTTCCTCGTGCGTAATCGACTCGAGCCGCTTTTCTTAAAATCCGAGACCAAAATGTTTTCTAAAGTGACCCAATCACACTTCAAAAAGATTGGTGGCGACTCTGTTTTTCTTTTTAAAGTCGACTCGTTTTCCAAAAAAAATGGTTTCAACAGTGAAAATTTGAATATTCGTTTCAGCAGAATGTAATATCGAGAAATCTGTTATTGAATGAAACGCATATACTAAGGCCTGTCGGAAATGCATGCATTTCACACGTCAGTCAAGGGTTAGGGCTGTTAAGGGGATATTTTGCACTAGCTGAAGCTGGGAAGAAGCTTGTTCTCAATGCACGATTGTCTATTTTGGATCCGATTCTCGGAAACCCTAAGATTAGGCGGCTTTTCTCCAGTGGTGGTCCTAACTCCTAAGAAAAGAAGTGAGTTAACACAATTCCCTATTTTTATATATGCATATATATTTTTTAAAAGTTACGCCTTTTATGTTGACTTTTTTTTTTTTTTTTGTATTTTGTAGCTTATGAAAACTACCATCCAAAGAACAAGAAGAGAATTCCTAAGTCTAATTAACAGAAATCTGGAGGATCCATAGGTACTTCATGTAATGGGTATCTTTTAAATTTTATTAAGGAAAGATTAAACGACTTGGCGATTATTTAGAACTTTAGAAATAGGGAAATTGCTTTTGTCTGATTTAGTTGCAATGCTGAAGTAAGTGAAAACTGACATCAAATTCATACTTTTTGTTGAAAGTGCATCTGACTAATATAAATTTTCTTATGTTCTTGTTCAAATATGCAATTCATACCCATGAGAAATCCTATTTTCTGGTAAAAAAGATGTGGCTGAAAAAGATAAAACATGTTGAAGTAAATGCCTATCGTGTATGGTTTATCTGGAAAAACATGGAACCTCTATTAGTTGAAAAAGGTTTTAATTTCCACCCTCAACCCCCCCCCCCTCTCTGTTTGATGTGTTCTTCAGATTAGTTTCCAAGAGTTCAAAAACAACTCCTCGAACCTGGCTTGGTGGAAAAAATTGTTGTTACTAATAAATCAGTTGCAAAAGTGTATGCAAGGAGCTCGCCCTGTGATGCAAATCAAACTACTGATGATGCTATAGAATCTCCTACCAGTGGAGCCCCTACCAAATGAAAGATAAGCCAAAATAAGTACTACTTTACATAGGGAGTGTTGAATCTTTCGAGGAGAAGCTGGAGGAAGTCCAAGAAGCATTGGGGATAGATCCTCATAATTATGTTCCTGTAACTTATGTAAGTGAAGTGAACCGGTTCCAGGAGTTGCTGCGCTTTGGAACCACACTCTTGCTCCTACGGACCTTTTGGTTTATGGGGAGAAGAATGCAAAGTGGATTTGAAGTTGGTGGTCCTGGGGGAGGAGGTGGTCGTGGAATATTTAATATTGGAAAGGCGCAGATCACAAAAAATGGACAAGAATGCGAAGGACAAGGTAAGCCATCGTTAGAAGTTTGTTTTGAGACTTTAGTGCTGTTATCTTACCTGTTTACAAATTAAGTTTTGAAGGTCATCATCTTGATAATGGTTTACATTTTGTCTTGTTGTCTCAGGTCCTTTTTAATGATGTTGCTGGCTGTGATGAGGCAAAGCAAGAAATTCTGGAGTTTGTGCATTTCTTAAAGAACCCTAAGAAATATGAGGAATTAGGAGCTAAGATTCCCAAAGGTGCATTTCTTGTTAATCCTTCTGGCACGGGGAAGACATTTCTTGCTAAGGCAACTGCTGGTGAATCCGGTGTGCCTTTCCTCTCTATGTCTGGATCAGATTTTATGAAAATGTTTGTTGGAGTTGGGCCGTCAAGAGTGAGAAGCTTATTTCAAGAGGCAAGGCAATGTGCTCCTAGTATCATATTTATTGATGAGATTGATGCAATAGGTAGAGCAAGGGGTCGTGGAGGCTTTTCTGGTGGCAATGATGAGCGTGAAAGTACTCTTAATCAGTTGCTTGTAGAAATGCATGGATTTGGAACAACTTCTGGAGTGGTTGTGTTTGATGGCACTAATAAGCCTAATATTTTAGACAGAGCCCTGTTGAGACCAGGTTGGTTTGATCGTCAATTTACAATTGACAACTTGACATTAAGGGTCGTGGCCAAGTCTTTCAGATATACTTGAAGAAACTAAAACTTGATAATGAGCCATCATATTGCTCTCAGTGACTTGCGGCTCTAACCCCTGGTTTTGCTGGAGCAGACATTGCAAATGTTTGCGATGAAGCAGCATTGATTGCTGCCAGAAATGGAAGTGCTGTGATAACCATGGAACATTTTGAGGCAGCTGTAGACAGAGTAATAGGTGGTTTAGAAAAGAAGAACAAGGTGTGTTGTTCCTCACCCTCTGTCTCTTTCGTTTACTGATGGACTGCGATACTATCTCGATTGGTCTATGTTGTCGATTATGTTTACGGAGATGTAATTGAGTGCGTAGAAGAGTGATTTTGAATTTTCAATGTCAAAATCAGGTCCATTTTCCTCTGTAGTGGTATAATACATTTCAGGATTTTGGTGTAAAGTTTGTACCGAGTACAGAATGTCTTTTGTTCACTTGTTCTCTGTATGATGTTCATTCTTCAGCTTATGTAGTGTCTAATAGAGACATGATTTATCCTTTCTCAATTCTGACCAATTTCTGCAAGTATGCGATGAAGCTTTGCCGTCTTCAACATTTTTGGTCTGGTATGCAGGTTATAAGCAAGTTGGAAAGGCGAACAGTCACTTACCATGAATCTGGCCATGCTGTTGCTGGTTGGTTCTTGGAACATGCGGAACCATTGCTTAAAGTAACTATTGTTCCTCGTGGTATCGCAACATTAGGATTTGCACAGTATGTTCCCAATGAAAATCTTCTAATGACCAAAGAGCAGCTTTCTGATGTGACTTGCATGACACTAGGTGGTCGAGCTGCTAAGCAGGTGAAATTTCAGTTCACCTGCTCACACTTTTCTTTGTCTATCTTAATATCTTCCAGAATTAGTAACATAGACTTATTTAGAACTTAAGATCTGATTAGCAATATCATATGTTTGTTGCCCCTAACTTGAATCATGTCTGCATAATTGCTGCGTGCTTGACCATTCAGTTCCGAGGTTGAACTTGAAACAGAAGCTTTGGTATCTTGTCTTCAGGTATCATCCAGAAAGGGGCTCGTTTGTTGCAGTTTTACATTTTCTTCCATATGCATGTGTTTGATTGCTTCGAATGCCAAGTGCATGGATCCGCCTATGTTGTGCATGTGATGGTTGTATTTTGAGTAAGTGGAAACCAACTTGTTTTAGCCGTAATATTTTGCACTTTTCAGTGCCATTGATATCTTAATTATAGAAATTTTGCCTGTGCATGTAATCAAATGCTTCCATGTTGCATGTTAGATTTCTAACCAAGTATTAGATCGTGGTATGTGGGCAGCATTTGTTGAGGAAGATATCAACTGGAGCGCAGAGTGACTAGAAGAAAGTAACCAAGATGACCTATACCCAGGTGGCAGTGTATGGTTTCAATGACAAGGTTGGTTTGCTTTCTTTCCCTCAAAGGGACGCATTCGAGATGACCAAGCCTTACAACAGCAAGACTGGTGCTATAATTGACAGCGAAGTAAGAGAGTGGGTGGTTAAGGCATATGAACGAACAATGCAGCTGATAGAGGAGCACAAAGAGCATGTGGCTCAGGTCGCAGAATTGCTTCTTGAAAAGAGGTCCTTCACCAGGAGGACTTGGTTCGGATCCTAGGGAAACGGCCTTTTAAGTCGAGTGAACCCACAAATTATGAAAGGTTTAAACAAGGAACCCAAGGACACAAAAGACGAAGGTAGAACTGCAGGGGATGATGGTTCAACTCCCTTGGAACCTGAGGTGGTGCCTGCATAGTTCTATCCTATGGTTGTCTAAAAATATATTCTTTTCAGCTGTTAATTAATATACTCATTTCGCCTCCAATTTATCCAAACCAAACTTGAAGCTGTAAAAGGGAAAACCGAATGTCTAAACCGAAAATGAGACAGTCCTTCTCTGATTTTGGTCTTAAATTAAGCTACTGATTTGATTTGTTCATGGTTTGCTTATCTAAACTGTGTCAATCTAGCATCGTTGTTGGCACAGCTTTTAAGGTTAAAAGCTGTTTCCTACAGCAAGAACAATGCTAAACATAAAAAATATAGGTTAAAAGCTGTGTGATATCATCCTCTTTGCTCGCAATATTTATACTAATCGAAAATTCATCTTCTTCTATTTTATATTTCAATTTTTTTTCATAAAATTTTGAACGTTAACTTAGATCTAACATATGTTCTACTCATTGATTGGTATTAATCTATCGTATCAATCATTGAATTGTTGTTTGTAACTTACTAATCAAACTTAAAAAGACCTTAAGTTTAAATAAGAATTTTCAAATAATTCAAGATTTGAATGAAAACATTTAATTAAATAGTTCAACCATCATTTTGAAACATTTTAAAATTAAATTATCAAAATATTAAGTTATTAATAGTTGAAAGACCCTTCGGTGGAATTTACCCAAAAATAAATTTAGTTTCTACGGTTAAAATTGACAAACAAACCATGGAGTTAGAAAATTGTGCAGTTTTCTTTATAATTATATATTATGTTAACTAGGAATTAAAGAATCTGAATTTGAGTGGAAATAAGAAAAAGTGGCATTAAATTAGCAATTAAAGAGGGGGTTCAACAAAATGATGGGCCTCAACAGATTCACCGAACACAATAAATTCATGGGCTAACAAATCTAACGGCAATAAAAGTAGAGAAGAGGATGGGATAAGGGAGATGGGCAGGTAGGAGGATAAGAAAATTCATAATATATTTTATTATATTATAAACATTTCTAACAATTCAACTACCTCTTTGAAACGGCAGCAACCAATCCAAAAGCTTTAATTTATTCCTCGTCACAATTTTGCTAGCCTTACCGGCGGTCGGATACAACCCACTCTAACCCAACCCTTCTGGATCAATGGCCACGCTTACACGTGTCCCATTGGTATTTTCCAGCAACAGGGTTGTACCAGCTCCAGCTGCTTCATTAAATCATAAATGTAATTGCGTGGCCTCATCATCACCCTTACCAAGAAAACTTCCACATTGTACTACTCCCTCTTCTCTTGGCTTCAACCCTTTTTCATCTTCATTCCCTTCTTTCTCAACGCGACAAAACAAGGGTTTTAGGAGAACATCTCTGGTAGTAGCTTCCATGGCTGATCTCAGCACTGTGCTCGTCACTGGAGCCGCTGGCAGAACAGGTTCTCTCTCTCTCTCTCTCTCGAGATATTAAGAGGAGTTCTGTTAATGGGTGAATTGGGTTTTGGGGGGTTTTAGGGAGTTCTATTGGTATGCCGAGAAATTTGGTTGCGAATAGTGTGATAACCTTGGAGTTTGTCATGGATTTATGATATTTCTGTTGTTTTCAAGTTAATGAGCATATCAATGTTTATTTCGATTGCTATGGTTTCTTGCAATTACAAGGAAAAATTGTTACTCCATAGGATAATTGGAGGCAAATTTAGCCCTTCTGATTGGTTTTCTTTAATGCTTTACATACGAAAAATGTCTCAATTAGAGGGCTTCTTAGTGTCGATTCAGTAGGCTGTTGTGCTGTATGTATAATTAATCTTAATATAGGCTTCAAATGGAGTTGAACAAAAATGATCTCGATGGGATGCTTAGATGAGTTGCATATATGTTTTCCTCTACTTATTATCTTTTTGGTCGCCATGGTGGTTCTGTTTTTCAATCGAAGATTTGCTGTTAATGTCCTGGGATTAACATGAATCTATTTGTGGGAGTTTGGCAGGTCAGATAGTTTACAAGAAGCTGAAAGAGAGGTCCGATCAGTTTGTTGTGAGAGGATTGGTTAGAACTCCAGAAAGCAAGGAGACAATCGGTGGAGCAGATGATGTGCTTGTTGGGGATATCAGGGATACCACCACTCTGGTTCCTGCCATGCAAGGAATTGATTCACTCATAATTCTTACTAGTGCTGTTCCTAGAATGAAACCTGGGTTTGATCCGACGAAAGGCGGAAGGCCTGAGTTCTATTTTGAAGATAGAGCATACCCTGAGCAAGTAAACCATTTTCATCTTCTAATTCTAAGACTGTTACTCTTGTTTTCTCTTGTTCTTCACTAGATTGATGTTAAGGCTATCTTATCATGTTTCTTAGGTTGACTGGATTGGTCAGAAAAACCAAATAGATGTTGGTGAGTTGTTCATCTAAATTGTTCCTAAATGTTCACTTTACATGTCTAGTTTTTACTTAACCAAACCATATAATAAAAACCCATATTGAAATGGGCAGCTAAGGAGGCTGGAGTGAAGCAAATTGTGTTGGTTGGGTCCATGGGTGGAACAAACCCTAACCATCCCTTGAACAGCTTGGGCAATGGGAACATTTTGGTTAGCATCCTTTTCAGTACTAATAAACTACTCCCTCATTTGCTTGCCCTCCTGCTCGAGAGAAAAGTGAGTACTGATGAATTATTTAGTTTCTTTTTTTTTTTTTCTCTTTCACAGGTCTGGAAGAGAAAGGCTGAGCAGTATTTGGCTGACTCTGGTGTCCCATACACAATTATCAGGTAGACAACCACTGGTCGTTTAATATTGTCGGTGTCCCTTATTTTCCCCCTCTCTATTCTACTAGTGGAAATGCTATTGACTTCAAAATTATTGTTTGTTCAATCCGTATGACTTTACAACTAACAGTGACCCTTTGTGGCCAAGTTAGGGCTGGAGGGCTGCAAGATAGAGATGGTGGCATCAGAGAACTACTTGTCGGGAAGGATGATGAGCTTCTTCAGACTGAAACAAAAACAATTGCCAGGCCTGATGTAGCAGAAGTCTGCATTCAGGTATCGCCTTTCACATATTTATAATCCTCATCGTTGACATTGGATTGCCATAATCATGCACATTTATTTGTTTTCTTTTCAAACAGGCACTGAAATTTGAGGAGGCCAAATTTAAGGCGTTTGATTTAGCCTCGAAACCTGAGGGAGTTGGCAACCCAACAAAGGATTTTAAGGCTCTTTTTTCCCAGATCACTACTCGTTTCTAATTCTCAAGTTCCATAACTTCCGTCTTAGACTTTGAGTGATGTTATGCCCCTAAAGACTTTGTATCAGTATCTCAAACTTTTAAAACCATGCTATGATCTGCAGAGAGGTATACAAACAAGCAACTCTCAGCTGGTCTACTAAGGTGATGGTGTGATGATATTATCAAAGAATTAGCATTCCTAGTGTTATTTTTGTCCGACATTGCTATGGAACTTGATATTTGAGTAATATTTGCTCTCATCTCTATCTTTTGATTTGCTTTGAAAGCCATACAATTTTTAGGAACATGAGATATGATATGGAGACTGTTGTAAAAGGAACAACCAAAACATCATGTAGTAAAGTTGTTTGAGAAAAGGAAATTGTTTGCATTAAGAACCAGAATATTATTTGCAATGATGGGCAAACTATAGCAGTAGTTTTATCCCCCCTGCTAATGTGAAATTGCCCCCAGCAAGCTATCAAAATCTACTGAAGGACATCAGGGTTTATACATTCGTTAGAAACAGCTTCCAGATATAATAGATACATTCTCTGTTTATCCCAATTGCCCTTTATTAAGTAAACTCTAGTCATATTCCACAATATTGAGTAAAAGAATCATATTTACTGAAATATTCTTTCATGAACATTTCCTGTTAAAACAAAAAAACAATGATACAATGTGGTTGGAAATTAAAATTCAAACTATTATTACAAAAGCATCTAAGCATGCATTTGTTTATTCAACAAATCATGTAACCAAACTCTATCCGATAAAGGCAGATGGTTCGGTTTCAGGTCAACTTTGAAGTGAGAGCATACTATTACTAAACATAATTTTCATTTACAGAAGATTTCACTACACAGATTTACAAGATCGACCAGAGATGTAGTCAAACCTCAGACACCTGATTTTAGTTGCTGCTGCTTAGCCTGCTGTTGGGACCAATAGGCATGGACCGCAAGGACCCTGTCCAAAAGCTCTTGTGGCACGGGTTCTCCTCTCCTTTGCTGAGGGGAGATTCTTGCTGTATGGACCAATGTCTTCCACTTATCCTGTACCATATTCCCTCAACTATGTGAAAAATCCGCTAACACGTATACAATATTCAACAACTAACGAATCTCAAGATAATGGAATCCAGTTCGGAAAACCAAAACCTGGAAGAGTGGTGAAGGAAACTTTAAAAGAACTAATTACTGAACATATTTTATACATAAAACCATGCAGTTGTTCTAAACATATTCAGTAATGAAAGGTCAGTAGGGAATGGACAACAATGAACCTCCAATCTGAAGCAGAAACAAAATGGACCATTCACCTTCAAATCCACATATGTACGATGCTTTGCGTTGTCAAAAGCACGTAATTTGACATCACGCCACCTACGAAAAATTTAAAAGAAGTTAAGCCCAAAGCACCAGAGTCAGCAAATCAAACATTCATCAACCAATGGATGATTGTAAAAGTAACCTTCCGGTTCCTAGTTTCTCAACTGCCTGAACCAATGCTTCTACTTCTGAAACAGAGAAGGGTCTTCTGATACGCCGCTGGACAAACTCGCGACGCCCAGCTCTGTGATGAATCGGAACCACAGCCAATGCCTCCACACTAATGGCTGGGACTGATACTAGAGATTGGGAATTCGGAAGAGTAGTACTAGCTGATATATTGGGAAAAGAGGGAATTAGGTGATGGTCCCTTTGAGCACCATTGATGCAACCAGCCACAGGAGGATCAAGGGAGATACTAGAAGTCCTCGGATCTAGAGCAAAAGATGTCGCATGACTAGAAGACAAACAATTAAACCATCAAAATTTTTGAAAAGAGAGAAAGAGCATGACTAGAAGACAAACAATTAAACCATCAAAATTTTTGAAAAGAGAGAAAAAGCACGGACCACGAAGTGAAGACAGAATGAGAAGAAGGAAAGAGGAGAAGATGGAGGACAATTGAAAGATCACCCTAACAAATACTAAGAACTTACCTTGTTATCCCCTGCTCTCCCAAGCACCAAGGTAGTTTAATTTGTGCGTGCCTGGGCTCCAACATAAATCCCAAATTACGATGCTTGCCATCTCGAGAAATTCCAGTTTGAAGTAGAGTTTTACTGTCATCTCTAACCTTCTTTCCTTGAAGAAGGATGCCGACATGTAAGCCATCTCCAAGTACAGTAGTCACTGCTTCCATGACTGACCTCTATAATAACCACTGGACATTAATTATCAGCAATATACAGCTAGGAACTAATATGCTTGACTTCATATCTATGAAATTGAAGAATAAGAAAACGCTTCATCTCTGATATGGTCATACATTATTTCCTGAAATGACCTATGCACCGGTGATAAGAATATGCATTTTATCGAATGGATAAAATTTTGTACATAAAAGATTAGAAAATAATCAAATAACAGCAAAAAAGGCAATACTTCATACTTTCAGTGAACCAACAGTGGCGGTTGTAGGAATCTCAACAAGAAGTTCCGGAACCTTGAAGGATTTAATCCGAAGCTTCACTGAGTAAACCCGAAAAAGAAAAGGAAGAAAGGTTAGAATGGATGGATAATATGGCCATCAGATCACATACTAAAACATTGCACCAAAGATCTTCATACCATTACGGTCTCTGGACCCAGGATGTGGATGTGGATGTGGACTTGCAACTGAGGATGCCACTCTAATGGCTGCACGTAAGAGGACGGAATCTATTCAGCAAAAACTGAATCTATCCCTAAAGCCAAAGAGCAGAAAATAAACGAAAAGCAGAAGCTGGCAGCCAAATTGAACCTGCACAATAATTATCACCATCGCCTCTCTTGGCAGCAGCAGAATTGAATCTGTCATCAAGCTGAAAGCCTTGATCCGACCCAGAGAAGGGCATTGATTAAAGAAATCCCTTCTCTTCAAAGGAGAGATCCTCTTCGATCTTTGACGACTATAACTAGTTCTCCCATCGTGGAAAATCTTTCTTCTTTTCCCATCTAAAAACATTAGTTAATCAGGAAATAGCATTTAGTCAAGAAGGTAATTTATGCTGCTAAAAGAACAACTATGGGAATGAATGCCTACCATATCCAGTAACATGAGCAAGAACTTATTACTAGTCGCAAACTTCAGCGACTTCAATAGACTGTATCATGACATCTAGAATTACATTCATACTACAAGAGCAGAATCCATTATTAAGATACCATAGGATGGTCATATACCATTTCTAAAGGAAGCCCCACCATTCAAATTCGGAGATACTCTCCAACATCTGGATGAAGACAGGTTCTTAATTCTTTGATCTACCAAGTAATTTCCGTTATCATCTCTACTAACTGTCTCTATAGTATCAGAATGCCTAGAAGGACCCACAGTTGTCGAGTCCTTGAACAATGATGTCTTGCTTCCTGAACAGAAATAATGAGGAGGTTTACAGTCCATTTCCAACGCATCCAAACTGCCTGTAGGCTGAAGAGTTTCACTTTTTACAGTTTGAATGGTTGAAAGTTCAGCTCCTGCATCCTCAAATTGCCCTTCAGAAAATTCCCCAGATATAAGAGAAGAAATGCCTAATTCAGAAGAATGGTTTGCGTTTCTACCACTGATATTGGCCAACTTATCGAAGCCCTTTAAACTTGAATAGGGTTTCAAATTAAACTGGTCTGGAGCATGTGAGAACTTATTCACTGTACGGATTTGGTGATAACCAGATAAAGTTTTTTCATTGTATGTTTCCTTATCGGAAAGGTTGCACTTCGATGATTGACTCTCATCCTCTTGTTCCTTTAAAACAAGATTCTTACAAGCATTTTGCTGATCCTTTTTACAGTTAGGAGGCACAAAAGTTTCACCTTCCTGCAAAAAATCACCGGCTACACTAACCAAAATTTCGAAAGCATGTTTCTCATTGTTCCCACTTTTCTTCCTAATTGGCACCCTAACCTAAAACCAGCAGCAAGCAATAACAGTATTTTAAAAAAAAAAAAACTATTTTTTGAACATAAAAAATACGAACATGAGCATTTCTTTACCCTTGCTGATCTAGAAGCTCGAGGGAACACAGGCACCTGGTAGCCGATGAAACCATATTCCAATCTTGTTTGTGACACCATGCCTTAGGCATTCATTGAAAAAAGAACTCATTAAGCATAACCAACAGGTAGACTAGATTCTGTAAATGAGAAAAATAAATACAGCAAACGAATAGTACGAAATTGATGATCCAAAATGATTCAGAAATATGAAAACTGAAAACCGAAGCACAAAAAGTTGGAAAACTCAACAAGTTGAACAAGAGATTTTGCCTGAACAAGAAAGAAGAAAGATAGATGCATGTAAAAACAAGCAAGCAATGGCATCTCATTTAAGGATGAATGAGGCAAGAGTAAACTTAGTAGTATTCAAAGGTTTCGAGTCTAATACGAGCAACACAGCATGGTTCAGTCACCAATATAGCAACGCGTATGAAAAAACAAAAATTGAACTCCATCGACTCCATAGCATATTGGTAAATGAAAATCGTGCCTAAAAACATGATTTATCGATGGCATAATGAAACCAAAGGCAGCCCTCATAACATATAATGCAACCTAAGGGAGTCCTTATGAGAATTCTATACCATCAAAATAGGGGAATCCGGAAACGGAACAGTTCTTTACAAACCACTAGGCATCAATGTTACTTGGACTCTAAAATACAGGTCCGACATGAATATACTCGATTTTTCAAAGCATTTGAAGGATCATAATCTCGTATCTATATGTGTGGGATAGAACATAAACAAAAACACCCACATTTGAAAAGGGAAATTCAGACAGAAGGATACTAGGTATTCAAAAATGGTGTAAGAGGAAAATCAATTCCAGTCCATGTCTTGTAATTTATTACTGTAATAAAATAACAAAACCAGGACAGCACATGTCAAAAGAATTATCTCATTGAATATTATTTTATAATTTAGAGAACTGGGCTTTTAGATCCCAAGAACTTCAAAATCTAATCATCTGTAAACACAACTAGAAATAAAAAATCAAAATGTTCCACTTGGAATAACAAACTTCTCAAATACTCACAGCCAAAACTACCTTAAAACTTTCCACCGAGCAGAAAACAATGTCCTAAATGACCCAAAATTTGCAAGTTTTATGACCAAGACAAAAATTTTTTTGAAAAATAACTTACCTCTAAAAATGGGTTTTTTGAGTTTGTGTCTGATCAATATAAAACCCCATGAAACCACCCAAAACTGTAACTTTTTTTGGTTAAACCCACGAAAAAAAACTGCTTACATTTATATAAGTTGTGGCTTTAACTGGAATAACCGGTGAGTTTACCGGTCACTGAAGGGTAAAGCAAAAATTACATTGGACCAATTCCTCCGTTTTGGTTGATCCACTCCTGTCTGTATCAGTTCTATAGGAGACACGTGGAAGCCTGTCCTTCCATTTTGGTTAATCTTATTCTCGTTCACATAAAATTACGTTTATTCGTCTTTAGTTATTTTGGATAATTGAATTTTGAAGGGTTTTTTTTTTGACAATTTTTGCCATAAAACTGTGACAATGATGTGTTTTGCTATCACATTGTCCATTTCACTCGCACTTTTTCCCCAACGGGACAATTCTATATTCGAAATATATAGTTTTCAAATTAAATCGATAATTAAATTTTAAAATGTTTTGATTTAGATGTAAATAATATATTATCAGTTGAAATATGATGTATATTATTTATATTATTAATTAAACTCTTAACTAAATTGATGGTATGAATTAATCTAGTATTAACTCGATTAAAAATTACAAAAATATTTTTCATAATTATAATAAGTCATATTATTTTGAGATATTTTAGCCTTTTTATTTTAATAAAAATATTCTATAACTAAATTAAATCATATTATTTTAAATTATTTTAATCTTTTCATTTTTAATAAAAAACAGTGATATTTTTTATTTTAATAAAAAACTAAGGAAAAATATACATACCATTGAATTTGAAACCACACCAATTAAATTAATAAAATTTTAAATTTATCATTCAATCAAAATTTTATTTCGATGTTATTTATACATATTTTTTAATATGCACAATTTATTATCTCCACCAATTATATATATTAATAATGTTAATTAAGTTATGTCACAAGTTAACTTGATTCTAATATTATTTATCGATGTATTTATGTGTTTAAATGTCATTTTATTCATAATTTAATCTATTTTTATTTTAATAACATACATATTTAATGTATTATTATAATTAATTAATTTTAAACCATACATTTCATTGTTTATTGTATATTATTTTTAAACACACGCCTATATTTTAAATTTGTGAGTTCCACACTCATAAGAGCGATAAGATTTCTAGTATTTAATATGTAGATTAAATTATTATTATTATTATTATTATTATTATTATTATTATTATTATTATTATTATTAGTATAATCACATATGTCCTTATTTGTTTTATGGTCTAAGTCTATTCATGTTTGCGTCGAGGCTGGTATTTAGGTAAAATTCTCCCAACAATAGAGTTGAGCAAGAAAAATGAAAATTGATCCGAATCGAGGTGTTTGGATGATTTATGGAATACAAGTTTTAAAACCACAGTTATTCAAAATCGAACCGAACCGAATCGAATTGAATTCTATTTTTATTTAATATATAATATTTTTATGATATAAAAATAAATATTTTATATTTAAATTAGTGAAAATAATTTAAAAGTTCATCAAATATTATTATTTTTAAAAGTAGTCATGAAAAATTAAAATTTTGTCAAATAATATTCAAAATGTATAAAACAAAGCTCATTTTGTTAAAATAAGTCTAAATATTCAAAACCATAAATTAATATGGAAAAATGGACAATCGAACCAAATTATAATGGACGGTTCAAAATTTCCAAAAAAAAACCTGATTGAATCAATATCACCTCTATCCAACAATATAAACTTTAAGATTTAAACTTGATCCAAATACATGAGAAGAAGTCTACATCCATTTCTTCTAACCACTTCTCTTGCATAGATAATTTAAGTATTCTCCAATAAATTTTAATTCTTTAGTTAAAATATGTTATAACCTTTATATTCTTTGTAAATTTGACATTTAATCTATGTACTTTGAGTTCTAAGAATTTAGTCCTTTTCCTTTTCAAATTTCAAATTTTAAATTTTAGGTCCAATTGTTAACAATTATAAAATTATTTTGTTAAATTCAAATTTATTATAATGTAATTTTTTAATTACATTACTACCGAGTTTTTTTATTTCAAAATGTCACAAAAAATTTAAATTTAAATCTAGGTCAAAATAATTTAAGTTTTTTTGTTTTGTTTTAACCTAATAAAATATCGTGTCAATAGTTTACATATGATTTAACGGAAAATTATGTCACATAAATAATAGGTTAGTGAAGTGTGAGAATTGAACCAAAATTAAATTTTGATGCATTCAAATGGACTAAATTAATGTTGATGTCTACCATTGCAAATTACATCAAAGTTCGTGTATAATTATGGTATTTATCCTTTTTAATAAAATACAAAAATATCTTGAAAACTAACATTCGTTCATTTATGCTATTATTTGAGCCTCTGATTGAGTTAGTATCATGAGTCAAGCGGACACCAACTTTATTAAAAAAATTACAAAAATATCCTTTTGCATTTAAACTAAGCTATATTGTTTAAAGTTACTTTAGTTATTTTATTTATAAGGAAACAATAATATATATTACTAGATTTAAACTTACACAAATTACATTAATAAATACTTAAAATTTTCATTCAACCAATGCTCTATTTTGATTTTTTTTTATATATATTATGTATAATTAATTATTTCCATCAATTGCATAGTTATACTATTATTTGTCTCTTACTAAGTTGGTGTCACAAATCAACCGAGCACCAATTTAATTAAGAAAATAACACAATATTTTTTATATCTAAAATAAGTAATATTATTTAAGGGTACTTTAATTTTTTAGTTCTAATAAAAATTTACATATAATGAAATTTGAAACATTTAAACCAATAAAATATTAATATTACCACTAAACTAAAATTTTAACAAAATTTAATTTTAATATAATCATCTATTACTTTCATCAATTGATTGAATTGATGTCAGAAATAAACATAATACTAATTCTAGATTTATAACAACAACATACATTATTTTTAATATTACATGTGTTATGTCATATTCAAAATAATACTATAATTTAAAACTTCAATATATTCCTTTTCAAGTAATTTCCTCCGTGATAACTGTCAGCACTAAAGTCAAGAATTTTGATAATAATATAAATACGTTAATGATTTATTTTATTTAATTTTAACACGTGTAGACTTCTGCATATTATTTTTTATCTACGATCATATCATAATCAAATTTTGAAAGAACCCGAGTAATTTTATACTATATATGATTTAAGGATAAAATACAAAGAACTTTCTTGAAAACCATGGCCCAAAAACTAACTAAACAATAAAATTCTAGAAATTATAAATAAAACAGAACAGAATAAATACCTATTATGTAATTGTTCTATAATTGACACTAGCCACAATAGGAAACCAAAGTGTAAAAGGCATAGAAAAAGAATATATCACACAGTTTAAAAGCAAGCGCAAAGATGTGCTTTTAGTTAGCAGCCAAATCTTCATACTGCCATGGGTTGAATTCAGTGGACTTAATGTCAATCTCCTCACTGCTACTCGAGCCATCTATGGCAGCTCGGTGTTCGGTATACTTTCCGTTGTATTGATAAACTTCCATGTCGCCCCAAGGTGTAGCAGCAACTTCGTTGGCGAAGTCAAACCATTTAGGCGTGAATTTATGGCCCTTTTCCTCCCTGTTTTTCTTTTCAGCTCTCTGTCTTTCCTCCAAACTGCACAACAAAAAGAGAGATTATGTGAATTTGAAAGTGAAAAGTGGCATAACAGAAAAAAGGAACACTAATTCTGAAAGAATTACAACACCATAACCTGTTTCTCCTCTATTAACAACGCTCATACAATCAGCAACATGTTTGTGTGCATAAATGAACATAAATTCCAAAATCTAGTTTGAGGGGGAGGGGGAGAAACCTGCTCTTTTCAAAGCCTGCCTTAGAGAGGTCACCCTGCTCTAGTGCATATCTGTCGGGACGTAGGCGAGAATCAGATGCCAATAGCTTCTTTGGAGCAGTATCAAAGCTGTTAATCTTATGCGCAAAATGTGTGTACTGGAATTTATCATTTTTTGGAGCATCAGCAAGTTTCCATGCCTGCATAACAGTAACAGAGTAACGACAAGCAGTTCAGTACTGGGGGCATAATCTTTTCTGTACTTTCTTAAAGCGTCACAAATTATTAGCAAATGTAAGCATATATTAGTCCTCGACTGCTTCAATTTTGAAATCAAAACAGTCATCATGTCAATAGAGAAAATGTTATAATATGTAAACAAAATTTTCAACATCGCAGAAAAAATACTACTGAAACCAGGCACCAGTGCTCTCTTGTTCATTGTTAGAGGCAGCACCATTTATTTAGCATGTCTGAAGCTATTGAGAAAAGTAATACGTATGATACTTGGAAAACAAATCTGTTTTCACCATTCTAACAGGAAATCTCGTCTCAAGAGTCCAAAGTTAATAACTACGGGGGAAGGCTCAGCATGAATAAATAGCTTTCTGATTAAGAATCCCATGTAAAGAAACATCATTCTTTGTTCCGGAAATTTTTTGACAGGAAAAAAGAATATTCCAGAATACAAGCATCAAAAGAACTAAGAGAGTGTTTCCGAGAAGAATAAAAGATGAAAACAACTCAAGAGATGCTGAAAAAGACTAACCTCCTTTAGTTCAGTGCCTGGAAGTGGTTCCCCTTCACTATCACAAGGTTGATAACTCATTGACTCATTCCATTTCCCAGTCATCAATATCTTTGGCTCCTCAGCAGAATTATACACGTATCCATCAATCTCATACCGGCCAGCTCTGTGAACAAGCAAGACCTAATGTTAAATTGTGAAGTGAAATCCTTTCAAGATTTTGATGAACCATTTTTTTTTCTTTTTCGGTCTTCAAAGAATATGGAGAGAAAAAGACACTGGCAATTTGTGCCTACATATACAGATGAATAGTAATTTCTCGTAATAGAACCATACCCAAACCAACCACACGGTTGAAAATATAGCACAGCTTTGTCGCCTGTTGTCAAGTTTGTCATGATCATCTCCCCTAGTGAGTCAACCCAAGTTCGTCCAAAAATTAAGTTGTTAACTTTCGTGGGAGGAGGAACCAAATCAAAAACTGTGCCATCTCTTTTGAGAGTCACACGGGTCCTGCACATAATTATTTAGAATTTATGTGTCAATACCAAGAGCTAACCTTAAAAATAAGTTGGTTTTATACTTTCGTAGATATTAAACAGTGAAAAGATAACCCAAATGAGTTCAATTTTATCAGATGAGAGGCATCCTATGAGACAATGATACTGAAGAAGATTAGGTGGGAGAACATAAAAAATCAAGTTTACGTATGACAGCCACACAAACTCTGACAGATCAGAGTGCATAAAAACAAATTCTTCCCTACCCATTACAGTGTTCTTTTTTGAAGGATACAAAAAAGTCAATAGATGCTAAATGTACACAAAGTCAAGCGTTCAAAAATTTTGTTGAATTTATCAACCTATTCTCCAGCAAAAATAAACAGAATTGCAAGAAGAGACCTTTGCATAATAAGAATAGAAATTATTCTAATTTTCAAGAACTCCAGAGATTAATGCTGCTTCTATTGGCTTATAGAATACGCTCATGATGTACAATTGTACACGATGATGAATTTGGAAAACTAAAGCAATAAATAGTAATAAATAATGTCAAACAATTTATGAAAGAGAGCATGTTTTACCTTCCAAGTGGATAGATATCTATTGAGTTTCCCAAAAATTTGGTTTTCACTTTAGAAGAAATGTCATAAATGAAATGCTCATTTTCAGCATGAGCAGCACTCATTGGAGGATGATGACTAACCTGAAAGGGAAAAATGTTCGATAAATACCTTTAACACAGCAACCATTTAGAGAGATTATACGAAAACAATATCACAAATAAGAGCCCAAATATCCACCTGTTCAGCTATAAAAGTAATGCCACCATGATTAACCATTTCATAAGTCTCACCAAGTATGGGATTGAATGGTTTCCAGGTACGTTGATAGGCATAGTAGACAGATATAGCCCATGAAGCTGCAATTAGTTACTATTAGTCTACCTATATGGACTTAGAGCAACAGGAAAGAGAGGTTAGAAGAAACCTAACTGGTGTACACTAATCGCATGTAAGGATCTTCGCATTCATCAGCCAGATCTAGCAGGTACGAGTACTCCATCAACTGTCACAGACAATGAAATCGATAAATCCCACTGAGAGAACAGCAAATAACTTTACAGCAACAGAAGTGGGATATAAAAACACAAACCTCCGCCATTTTCTGCAGCATTGACATTGGCTCAAAAATAAGTACTGGAAGTGTCACCATTGATGTAACATCAGAACCTATATACTTTTGCATCATTTTCCAGTAACTGTCCCTGTCCTGTTAAACAAAAAGAAAAGTTCTAAATGCTCACATAAGCTAATAAAATGCCATCCTCATCATTTCAAGCCACTCGAAGCTTTTCACTAAATAAGCATCTCATGCCAAGCAACATGCAAATATCTCATATATTCCAGCGAATTGGAAAATGTTAGCCCAAGCAAAATATATGTTTAACCATGTCAGGATCATCATTACTACAATATAACCCTATTAAGCGCTAATGATAATAAGGCAACTTAACACTTAATCCTTTAGTGATTTTGCATGCACTGCATTTTTCAAATTAAAGCATCACTTTCTCATTTTATCGAATTAATATGAATATCCCGAAATTAAACGTTACCTCCTGTTTCCATCTTCCTCTCCTTGCTTCTTCTTCGGCATCTTCAGTCCCGCCTTCTGGATTAACAACTTCAAGCCCTTCATATCCCATTAAACTGTTCAAACAGGAAAACAACCGTGAATCCTATCGAGTTAGAAAACCTTTCTTAAAACATTCAAATAAGTTCATTTTTAGCTAAACCCTCTAATCATCTCTGAACAAAATCACAGATCTGATACAACAAATTCCTTTTAAACAACATGAAATCAATAACAACTTTAAAATTGAACAAAAAGTTATTCCCACTTGGAGATCGAAGCAACCAAATGAATTTCAAATTAAAAAAGATCCAAGAAAAATAAATCAAATAAAATTAAAATTAAAAGACGGATCGTAATACCCGTTGACTGATTTAGTCATGGCGCTACCAAAATTAGATATACTGCTAGCGATGGACGCAAAGAAACCACCGCTTTGTTTGGGATCATTCGGCGCCATCTCTCTCTACTATTTTGCAAAAAAACAAAAGAAAATCACAGCTCGAAACAGAAGAGGAAGACGAAGAGAGGTTTAAGGGAAGGAGGAATTTTAATGTTTTATTGTAAGATCGGTTTATGAATTAATTAATGGGGAATATCTTCTCTCTATCTTTCTTTCCTTTTTTCTTTAGCATATATTTTTTATAATGATGGACACAGCGAACTCTAGCGAAGCAGAGTTGCTAGTTGGCGGTTCTTTGTTTTGAAGTCAATAATGGAGAAGTTGGACCACGCGAGAGCGCGTGAAATTTCAGCCGAGGCGGCTTTCGAAGAAGTAACAAAAGGTTAAACTCTACAATTAGTCTCTCTACTTTGCAAAAGTTATGGATTTAGTCTCTATATTTTAATTTAATCAATTTAATACCTGTACTTTTTCAAATTTTGAAATTTTAGTCTTAACCCAAAAATTATCAATTAAATATATTTTGCTAAATTTAATTAATAGTCTTGCACTATATGTATGGTTATTAGATTTAGTCTATATTCTCCAATTAAATCATTCTAAGTATCAATAATTTTCAAAATTTGAAATTTTAGTATTAATGCAAATAATAGTAGTTAATCCATTAACTGAATTTATAATGAGTAATATGTGAAAATATCAAGTGATATGACATTGCACATATAATAATATATTTGTCATATCAAATTTTAAACTGCATAACTATCTTATAACAATTCCATTTCTTTGTCGAGATTTTTCCTATTATAGAGAGGTAATTGTTATACACCTATAACAATATACTTTTATAAATAGATAATTATTGTAAATCTACCATAAAATTCATACTGTTGGGAATTAAACAAAAGACATATAGCAAGTGTATGAATTATTACTTTTATGTATATTTTATTTTACATTCATTCACATGACTAATTATGAAATTCATGCATCTAATAAGTTTAACTAATCCATCTGAGTTGTCAAATTAAATTAATTAATTTATCATGAGTTATTAAATTTAAGTAATCAATTTATAAGTTTATGATTTTCAAATTCATAGTACAATATTAAATTAGGTTTATTGAATCGATATCTTTAGTTCCCTAATTAAAGATTATTTCATTTGATAAAATATGATTAATAGATTTTTATGTGAAATTTAAACATTTTATTGAAATAATATTTTAATTAAGATCACATTTATTTAATAAATTATAATTAATAGTCTTGCTTATATGAAATGACTATGATTTTACTTAAAATTTTAAACAATAAATAAAACTAATTTGTTAAAGAATGTACTTCATAATTAAAATAAAAAATTATGGAGGATCAAAATAAAATATAAAAATTAATTTTACTAGAAACTTGATTGTTAGCAAAATATTGTTATAATAGGGCGGCTGTTATAGAGAGAACCGACTATAATATATCTTAATTTAATGAATTAAAAATTTTATGTGATAACTGAAATTTTAAAATTGAAAAGTACAAGACTACAAATGTCCAATTAAAGTATAGATATTAAATCCATAACTTTTATAAAATACAGGGTCTAAAAGCAGAATTTAACCTAATAAAAAGGAGTGCAACCTGGGTTCCTTAGCCGGCAGGCCTACACGGGGTTTGTGGCTACTGCCGTGCGTTTCTACGTGGGTCTTTCCTTTGCCGCGTTAGAAATTTCCACAATATCATTCGTCTCATTATGCGTCTTTCTATTATATTTAATTTAAAATTTTTGTTCTTCTATTTCAATTTCATATAATTTGTTATTCTTAATGTTATTACCTGGCCTTTGTCCTCTATTTTCATCTGTTATCAATATATATTATTTTTTTAAAAGAATCATCCATTTAAATGCAAAATTATGGTAAGCAAAAAATCACCGATTTGTTATTATAAAAAATAAATTTCAAAATTATATATAAATTTTAATTTAATGTACAATTTTATATATAAATTTTAATTTTATGTAATTTTATATATAAATTTTAATTTTATACATGAATTTTTTCATTTGATATAATTCTTATAAATTATTAACACAATTATTGATATCGTATTATTTTATGTTTATATGTTACATATTGAAATTTTATATTTATCCAATATAAAATAAATTAATATATTTATTTATTTAAATATGTATGATTGGATCAAAATTAGGTATACAATTAAGCAAGAATCAAAGTTTCGTATGTATAATTACACTAAATTAAAGTTTATATATTAAATTACACATTGAATATGTCTACGTATAAATTTTGAAATTTATTTCTATAAAAAAGGGTAAACTATAAAAATAGTCCCATATCTTTGTTTAAATTTATGTTTTGATCACTGATGTTTCAATTGTTACAATTTGATCATGAATGTTACCAATTGATAATATAGAAAAAAAAAAAGAAATATAGAAAATGAAATAAGTAAAAAGAAAAGAAATAAAGATTACAAGTGGCGGGCCCACAATAAAAAACTTAAAAATTAAAGATGTGTATTCCACTTAAGCATTTAACATATCCCACCAATTTTTAATAGTTATTAACGGACTGGATTAAATTATTATCAATCAATATCGTTCATGATCCAATGATTAAAACGTAAGTTGAAATAAAGATATAGAATTATTTTATAATTTACCCTAAAATAATTACCTCATCTCCATTATTTAACTATTTAATATTTTCTAATATATAAATAATTTGAAAAAAAAAGCATAACATTAATGATTGTAATAAGAGTAAATTATGCTAAATTAAATTATAATATCTAAATTTACAAATTGAATATAATATACCAACGAAAATCATAATTTGACTCTAAATTAATGTTATTTTACTCTAATATTAAATTTATTTATTTATTTTAGTAATTTGATGTATTAAATTATTAATCATATGTTGTTTTAGTTTTTAAACTAAACAAAGAATATTCTATATAACTTACTTTTTAATTTAAAAATTAATAGATTTGAAGAATTAATTATTATTTTACTAATTTAGTTATAAACTTAAAAAATTATAATTTCTCTCAAATATAACACTGATTAAATGAAAAGAGGCCTTGGTCTTCGACATTTAGATGTTAAAAAGAAAAATTTAAGGGACAGATTAAATTATTTACCGCGATGAAAATGACACTTGTTTTTCTGGACTTTGGACCAGCCAATGTTATCAAAAAGAGGAAGAAAGTCTAAGGCTAGATGAATATCTTAATTACATCATCAACTTTGAATTTTTTATATTTCAATTGGTATAGTTCTAAAGGCTTTCTATTTTCTGAAACGAAATGAAATATTATTGACTTTGATAAAAAAAATTCTACCTGCAAACGCCTTACCTAAAGTTCAAATTCATACTATTATTAGAAATGATCAACATCCATGTATAAATCACAAATTTGTGTTCAAAAATTATATAAACTTCTACCATTCAACTAACGCCTTTAATTTTGATATTTAATAGATGATAATAAATTGAACGGTTCTAATTTTAATATATTTTTGAATTTATTAAATTTATTTAAACTTTTAATACGGGTACTATTCAATTTCTACTTTAACCTGCATCTGATTCAACAAAATATTACCCGAATATCAAAATTCATTATTTTTCTAAATGAAATTAAAATGAAAGCAAATGTGTAGTACATTCAAATATTTTAATAGGTTATCCATAAAAATAAAAATATAACAAAATCTGGTATTGTCTAAATGGAGATTGAAGTGGCTTCAACTAGTAAATATTCAAAAATTAGGTATCTAAATTCTTCATGATAAATTCAATAGCTAAATCGATAAAAGCTTGTTGATTAAAAAATGCAACAAGGAGGTTGGAGGTAGCTCATTTAGTGGGTTGAGAATCGTAATTGACTAAGTTGAGGTATGAGAGACTATGAAGAGCTTCAATAGAGCTTAGTTGAAAGATAGATAGAAGAAAAGAGTACCCCATTACGAGAGGTTTGGGGAATATTTAAGGAAGCACTTAATGTGTTGTATGTTCTTTTTTAATTAGTAGGATTGCCATTCAAGGTGGGTCATTGTTAGATAAACTACATAATTCGACATGATGAGGTTGTAGAGTATGATGAGTAACAATAGTCATATCAAAGGGGGTTGTAGGGCATGGAGGTTAGTGGAGTCTTGCCGAGGCATCCTTGTTGGTGGAGGTGGAGTGGGATATGTATAACTATTGCCTCCAGTTGAAAGGAATGTTATAAAGTGACATTGTCTAAGAAAAAAAAGTATCGATGAGGTATTTGTATTTATGTCATGAGCGAGGTCTATTTAGTTTATGAAGTGCTTTCATATCTCTTATTCAAAAAAAAAAATGGTGGAAATTCTTCTTGAGTTTTATGGTTTGATTGTGTTGACCTGAATCAATTGCTAAATACAGTAAACAAAGTATGAGCAGAAATAACAGTGGAAGTGGATACTTTTGATCAAATTGCAACAAGCTGTCGCAACCATTTTTTGGAAAACGACAAAAGGGGTTCGACTTTGGTTTTGAAAATAGGAATAAAAGCGAGTCGCCAACGACCTTTAGTTGGTGTGATCGGATCACCTTTATTTTAATAAAACATTTTGTTTTACTAAAACAAAGTGTTTTGGTCTGCAAGTTTTGAAAATCGGGTTCGGGAGTCGGGTTACGTCGAGGAAGGGTTAGCACCCTCGATACGCCCAAAATTGGTACCAAAATGATTAATTAGTGTCTTAATGTCGGAAGTTTGAAAGGGTTTTAAAATACGGGTCTTTTAAAAGGTATTGGTATTTTTAAGATATCTTTGTTCCGAGAGAGTACGAACATCACATCCAGCACGTTAGGACATAATATTCTAAACCTTCATAATCAAAGCTATCTCGTGATTCACAAAATTTGTTAAAAGGATGTCTCGTTATTTTGTCAAACGGAAAATCGCAACCCAGCACGTTAGGGCACTATTCCCCGAATTTCTAAATACAAAACATTGCCTTAGTTTAGAAAATCTTATCTCGGGATACAAAACATCACATCCAATGTTTTAGGACACAACGTTTCGAGTTCCCGAGAATAAGCTTTTTGTTTAAAAATGTACTTGTTTTAAAAGGATATCCAATTGTTTAGATTAAACGAGAAAAATCAAATCCAATACTTTAGGGCACGATCTTTCAATTTTTAGACACGTAACATTGCCTTTGAAAAAGAAAACAATTTTATATCGGACAAAATTGATGTAACGCAAGTTTATAAAATGAAAAGAAATAAACCATGATATTAACAAGTATAATAATAAACGAGTAGTACGGATAATGGAAGAAAATGAAACTAACAATCCATGTAACTTAAAAGGAAAATAATAGGTTAGAATGACAAAAGATAAAAATGACAATAAATAAAAATAAAAGAACTTTAGTGGTAAACCGATAAATAAGTAAGTCATATATACATGAGTAAAATAATAATAATAGTAGTAATAATAATAATGCAAAATGATAATAATGGTATAGAAATAATAATAATGATAATAATAATAATAATAAAAGTAAAATGTGTTAATAAGGATAATAATAGTAAAATTAAATAATAATATGTTAATAATATAATAGTAATAACAATAGTAATAATAAAAATAAAAATAATAATGATGATAATAATATGGTAACAAAACAATAATAGGAATAATAATAATAATATAATGAAAAAATACTAAATAATAATAATAATAATAATTATAGTAGTGATAAAAATGAAATAATAGTAAAATGTAAATGAATACATGTTAATAGAAATGAAAATGATATTAGTAGTGAAATAAAATAATAAAATAATAATAGTAGTGATAATATAATAATAATAAAGTAATAATAATAATATAATATGATAATAATGATGTAGTAATTTAGTAATAATGATAATAAATGTACAAAAATCACGAGTTAACTTAAAAAGGGATTGAATTAAAATTAAAACGGGATTTTGGGGTTAAATTTGAAAATAAAAGAAAGGACGAGGACCGATTTAAAATGCGCACAAATGATCAAGGACTGAAACAGAAAATATTTCCAAAGCCCAAAACGTAACGTACAAGTAGGACTAAATTGAAAGGGCACACAAACTTCAGGGCAAAAATGAAAGAAATTGTATAGGATTAAATTAAAGGTGGCGCAAATGGGAGGGACTAGCCGCATAAATTTCCCTTTTAAGTTGAAAATGCGCATATCCATGCTTGCAAATCGGGTCAATGCGCAGGCTTTTAACTTCCCCTTTAATTGCACCACTTTAAAATTTAATAAAACGTTTATTATTCATTATTCCTTAAAAGCTTATAATCTTTTTTTAAAAAAAAATAGAGAACCCTTATCTTTTCTTCTTCTCATCTTTTCCTCTCCTTTTCACCCGACGATTGAGCTTTCTCCGATCGATTCGTCGCACCACCATGCCACTACCATATCGGTGGCCATGATGCTCGAGGCCGCTTTTAGCCTTCTTCGGGACTTCTTTAAAGGCCAAGCCTCGACACCTCGTCAGAACGAGAGAGGAACTCGGTTCCCTTTGACACCGGAGGCCACAACGAGAATGGCCTCCGACGCCGCACCTATGGGGCCGGTATGTTTCATTTTCCTTTTCTTGTTGTTTTCGTCAGGAAGATTCTCTTTTTTTAAGAAAAAAATAAATAAAAACTACAACATTGAATAGCATGAATAAAATAAAGAGACCAAAATCAACCTTCAAAGCTCTATTTTGTTCTTGATTTGTCAAACTGCTTTCTTTCTTTTTGAATTCTAAAAATTCCCCCTTTTTTACAAAGAAATTAATTGAAAAAGCCCCTCCTTTTTTACAAAGAAATTGATCGAAAAACAAAAAACCCCATCCGGAACACCAATCGGCTTTTTTTATAGCCCTTTTTTACAACTTGTTTACTGTTTTTTCTTCTCTGCTCTGTTGCGTGTTGTGTTGCTTCTATCTTGTTTTGCAGGTGCTAGGGCGGTGGAGCAGGTTGGGCGGTCAGTGGCGGTGGAGCAGTTGAAGGTGGGTGGTCGACCTGTCAATGGCGAGATGGCTTGTCAGAAGGCACCTAGGGTTTCTTTTTTTTTTTTTATTAGTCGTGTAACGAAAATGGAGCAAAGACTTAAAGAAGCCCAATGTTGCCCGGCCTCGCCGAGTCTTGGCCTCTCAGGTGCTTTTCTTTAGGTAGCGTCGCTTCGCCCACCGCATCTTATTGCTTGCTTCAATCGCTCTTGTTGCGACTTCAATGGGATGTGACTTGTTTATTTTCGATCCGCTTCTTGCAAATTTAGGAATGTCTAAACTGCTATCTTCAACCTGATCCTTGCAAACTCAAGGATCACCAGACTGATATCTTTGATCTGCTTCCTACAACTTCAAAAAAGGTCAAATCGCTTTCTTCAATCGATCCTTGCAAACTCAAGGATCACCAGACGAAGTCTTCGATCCGCTCTCGCAACTTCGGGAAGGTCAAATCGCTTTCTTCAATCGATCCTTGCAAACTCAATGATCACCAGACCGAGTCTTATATCTGCTTCCTGCAACTTCAGGAAGGTCAAATCGCTTTCTTCAACTGATTCTTGCAAACTCAAGGACCACCAGATCAATCTTGACCTTCTTCCTGCAACTTCGGGAAGGTCAAATCTGCTATTATCAATCGATCCCAAAAACTCGGGATCACCAGACTGATTTCTTTGATTTACTTCTTACTTCATGGAACTTCAAGAAATAAGAATTCAGGGAGAAGAGATCTGAGTCTCCATCTTCTCTACCAAAACTTCAAAGAAATAAGGACTTAACCACATTGTTAACTCGGGAGACGGATTTGTAATCTCAACCTACTCCACTGAAACTTCGAGGAAATAAGAATTCGGGAGAAGAGATTTGTAATCTCCATCTTCTCTTCTTGAAACTCCAAAGAAATAATGATTGATCCTCATTGTTAACTCGAGGAGACGGATTTGTAATCTCAACCTACTCCACCTGGAACGTCGAGGAAATAAGAATCCGGGAGAAGAGATTTGTAATCTCCATATTCTCTTACTGAAACTCCAAAGAAATAATGATTGATCCTCATTGTTAACTCAGGGAGACGGGATTTGTAATCTCAACCTACTCCACTGGAACGTTGAGGAAATGAAAATTTAGGGGGAGAAGAGATTCGTAGTCTCCATCTTCTCTACCGAAACTTCAAAGAAATAAGGACGTAACCTCATTGTTAACTTAGGGAGACAGGATTTGTAATCTCAACCTACTCCACGAGAATTTCGAGGAAATAAGAATTCAGGGAGAAGAGATTTGTAATCTCCATCTTCTCTTACTGAAACTCCAAAGAAATAAGGATATAACCTCATTGTTAACGCAGGGAGACGGGATTTGTAATCTCAACCTACTCCACGGGAACTTCGAGGAAATAAGAATTCAGAACTTTTCAATTTGCTTCCTTACTATCTTCAGGAAGACTTCAATCTTCACCGCCCCACTACCATCTTGAGGAACGAAATCGAACTTTCCAATGTGCTTCCTTATTATATTCAAGAAGACTTCAATCTTCACCGCCCCACTACCATCTTGAGGAACGAATCGAACTTTCCAATGTGCTTCCTTACTATTTTCAGGAAGACTTCAATCTTCAGCCTGCCCCACTACCATCTTGAGGGAACGAAATCTAAACTTTCCAATGTGCTTCCTTACTATTTTCAGGAAGACTTCAATCTTCAGTCTGCTCCACTATCATCTCGAGAGAACGAAATCAATTTTCCAATGTGCTTCCTTACTATATTCGTGAAGACTTCAATCTTCATCGCTCCACTATCATCTCGAGGAACGAAATCAACTTCAATATCGTTATACCGCTCTTTGAGGAACCCGTCCTATAGAATGAATTTTATGTGCTTATGCTTATGCAAATGATGAAGATGCTATGATCAAAATGACTCAAAATCTCCTAACTACACGCGTTATGGACGACACTTTCATGAATGCAGAATGTCGTGAGAATGGTCTTTTACAATGATTAGGATGCGTTGATCGAATGAATCCTAACTAAATGACAATGGATGACTTTTGCATGAATGCAGAATGTCATGAGAATGGTCTTTTTATGATGATTAGGATGCAATAAGTCGAATGCTCCTAACTAAACGTGTTGCAAAATGAAATGATCCCTTTTTTAAATGCTTAGGGTCATCATTGCTCGTAGTCCATTAATGTTCTATCACTGATACGCTATCATGCTTTCTCGCTCACCAAGATCTTTGATAGAAAACCCAAAGAAATGATCATATTATGCTCAACAAGCTTGCCTCATTGTAATTTCGTGGTCCTTCCACTGCATCTTCCGAGACATAAAGTTTGCATCTCTCACCGCAACTCTAGGAGAATAACATTTGGTTTCTTCCATCCATCCTGCAGTAATTTCGAGGTATAGGATCAATTTGATCTGTTACACCATTCATCGGTGTAATGACCAGATGTGTAGGTTCGATATGTGCATGAATGCAGAGTATCATTTTTTCTCGAGAATGATCCTTTTATCTTTGGGTTGACATTGCTCGTTATCCGTCAAGGTCGTATCACCGCAAAATGTATTGTCATTTTGTTCAACCAATAAAAGGTCCAAAGAGATAATCATCTTTCTCCAATATTTCCAAACCTTCAATGAGTGAGTTCTAAACAATAGTCTTGTTTCAGTCCTTGTATTATTCGAAGCTTCCGAGTAATATGCAAAACTCCTTTTATGAAAGTATTATTAGTCCACTAATCGTTATTTCAATGCAAAATGCCCAAAAAGATTGTAACAATGGACAAAAGGAAATTGATTGGGAGCATAGCTCAAACAAACAAATTAATCAATGCTAGCAAAGGTAATTAAGAAGGAAATTTATCGGTGTTTTTTTGCAAAGAATAAAATAATCACAAGTAACAAAAATGGGTAAATGGAAACTAAGTGCCCCAGATATCGCAGACTTGAGCTTTCCTGTTCCAACTTCGAGGACCATTTTGAGCTTAATATGTGTTTGGGGATTCAGAGTGCTTTGTCGATGCCCCAAGATGTAACATACTTCTTCAAGCGTAGCAAGACTACTTTATGCCCTACTCGATCAAAATTTTGAGTTGCCCTTCGGGTTTTCAACTCAAATACCCTTTGGTCTCAAAGCACTTTGCGGGTTTTCGCCTTAGCCTCTCCTTTTTCTTTTTTCCTTTTCGTGTTTTTTCGCTTTTGTTTTTTTTTTTTTTTTGGAAAACTTTTTATTGAATCAACTCACCGGATTAAGGCGTGCCCTTGCCATCCATCTTGGTTAACACCCATTTTCCCTGTAATGTGCCTTCTTTGTCAGATAAGGCATTTACTTTTCTTTGGAGTTCTTTTGGATAAGAAGAATCTCTTAATGCTAGGTCATCTTCCTAAAATTCTCTTGAGCGAACCTTTTGTCAAGCCCGTATCTATTTTCTGCACATTTGACCCTACTGAATACTTTCAATCGAGCTTACCGGAGGCATTCCGCTTTATTTAATTCAATCCAAGTTTGGGAAAAAGAATCTTATCTCCCAACAATTGTTTCCTTTCATGAATCAATGGGAAAGATGCCCCGCAAAGGTCCCGCCCACGCTCAAAGAACCAAAAGGGTAAATGGCAACTTCTATACCAACCTTTACAAGTCTCACCATTTTTCAAAAAAATCTTGAATGGTTTTTTTGACAAACTTTGTAATTTTGGCATATGGGCGATCTTCACCTCTCAATGAGGTAACCAACGACCATGAATATGAATCGTGTTGGCTAAAAGCTTTTGAGGAGACGGCTTGTTAACATCCATGCTTCATATAGAGAAAATGGAGAAGGCACGTCTTCCTCGACTTATGGCATAACAGATGCAATTTCCTTCCTTGGTGAACCAATAGCCCAGAGCCTCTTGATTAGCTAGGTTGTTGTACAACATGGGTTCTTTAAACCCCAACCTTAACAAAGATACCCATGTTTTAATAGTTTGGCATGCCTCGATATGATCGTATGAAAACATCTCGAATTCTCGAAAATAGCTCAACGATGCCTTGCCTTATTCTTACGGGAGCCACGCCCATCTTCATTTCCTTCGTTAGTTCATAGCGTCTCACGACACTTCATAAGGTAGGATTTACATTGGGGAAGTAAGTCACAATCTTTGTCATCTTCAAAGCCATTAGATCCCTCTAGATACATATCTCACTAAAAAGGAGTCAAAGAATGACGTCGCTCATGTCATTGATATCCTGGGGCCCATTGTGGGCGTAAAATCCAAAGAATAAATGATCCTAAGGATGATTATTCGTATGATATGGTCATGAGTGAAAAATATTCAGTATGAAATGTAAAGAATGAAAATATTTACTTGGAAAGATGCATTTTATTGAAATAAAAATTCTGGACACAAGCTTACTTCTCAAAAGAAATCTTATTACTTCCTGGCTTGAAGCAACAAGTGTGTTTTACACATTACTCTAGATTAGCTTTAAAATACATATTTCTTCTACAGATCTCATTGTTCAAAACACTCTCAAGTACATAAAGGCAGATGTTCGTAAAACTTTTATTCCTCGGTTCTCTTTGGGTACACCATTGGCGTTCTGATCTAGGTTTCTAATGACTTCTTTAAGGAAACGCAACTCTCCTGCCCCCAGTTTCAATTACCACTGCTCCATCATCGAACTTCACAATACCCATGTTGATGAGATTTTCTACCAATTTCTTGAAGGTAAGGTAATTTTCATCGAATGGCTCGTGATCCCGCGTGGTACTCATTAATCGAGTGTTTGGGTCATACCATTTTGGGTATGGAGGTTGCATCGGTTTTGATATTGGGGACACTACGTGTGCATCAAATAAACTTTGATATTAACTCCTTATACGCCATAGGGATTGACGTAAATTGGAGTTTTCAATGTTTTTCCTTGTGCGAGATTCTTTCCTTGACGAACCTTGATACTCGAGAGTCACCGCTTTTGGTGATTAACAAGAATTGACTTTGGGTCCCCATGTTTGTATTATTCACCTCGTCATCCCTTTTCTAGGAGCAGCCTTCTAGTGGTTTCCCACTTCAATCTTACCAAGATCCGATTGCATGTTCGATCATCTCTCCGCCATTACTATGTCGGCAAAGCTTTTAGTCGTACCCTATCATATGAGTTATGAAAGGGCATTGTGGTGTTAATGAAAAGCATGGCGGTCTCCTTTTCCAAGAGCGGTGGGCGCACTTGTATTGCTACCTCTCTCCATCACCGGGCATCTTGCCTAAAACTTTCGCCCGCTTTTTCTCCATATTTTGGGCGTGATTCTATCGGAGTAATATCGCCTACATGGTCATAATGTTTCATGAAGGCCGTGCCAAGTCCTTCCACGCCTTGATTTGGGCATGACTAAGTCGGTTATACCATTTGGCGCAGACCACCAAACCGTCTTGAAAACAATGAATCAAAGAATCGGTCATTATTAAGGTGCCCCGCCATCCGCCGATGAACATCGTGATGTACACTCAGACAACCTGGTCCCATTGTACTTCTCAAATTCGCATCTTAAACTTATGAGGAAGCACTAAACTGGAACCAGACTCAAGTCTTTTGCGTCAAAACCATGGTGGTGATCAGTATTTTCCAAGGTTTTGAACTTTTCCTCCAACCATCTACAACGATCTTCTAATTACTTCGAGGATTCAACTATTGCCCCGTCCCTCTCTACTATATTCAAATTGGGATTGGCTGGGTTATTTCCTGGATTGGATCCTGAGCCAACGTGGGAGTTCGTGGGTAGTCTAATATCATTTTGCCCTTGTTGAGGCCTAATCGCGATAGATGGCCTTTGAGGACACACCTCCGATGGTACTTGGGTATTAGGCGGGGTAAAACCCGGAGGGTAAACAAGGTCGTCATTATCGTTTCCCAAACTAGTAGCAACGCCCTTTCCTTTCTCACGTTCATTGGCCAACAACCGCGACAACTGATTCATCATGCTACTCTGAGATTCCTGCATCTATTCTATCATGTCCTGTTGTATCTTGATTAATCGTTCTTGCATCTGCTCCTGTATTTCCTTTTGCATTTGTTCTAGCCTTTCCATTCTTTGATCCATGTCGTCTAGGTTACTAAAATAACTTCACCTAATTAGGGTCTTTCTACAAATTTTAATGCATGTGATATGATGCAATGCAAATGCATGAAATGCAATGCAAATGCATGCAAAAAGAAAGAGAGGCGTTGATTATGAATTCAATTTTATTAGAAGAACTTTTCTAGAAAATACATTTCTTTACATAAAACGGATTGCATATACGGCTTTATCCTCATAGTCCAGGTGAAAACACCAGTCTTCTTCTTCGTATCTAGATGTTATGGTCGTGTCCCGTGAACTTTCTCAATGGATACCTCTTCTAGCTCCTTGTTGTTCGGTCCAGGCCGTACCTCTTCGCTCACTTATCTTTCGCGATATTTATAAGCTTCTTTCAGAAAATAGAGGCACGATGACTCTTCAATAATCCTTGTCGGCTTGAATCCTCAGGCAGAGTCTTGTATTATTTTGTGGGTTATCAGTCCTCTCTTGTTATTTACCTGGACTATGTTCGAACGACCGTATTATAATCCACTTTATCAAGTAACACATTTCCTTATGATAAACTCTTCTATTTAGCAATCGAATATGAATCAACACCTCCTCTCTAAGATGATGCGGTGTAATGTAATGCAATGCAATCACAAACAAAACCAAACACGTTAGCACAGGAGAAATAAACAAAATAGAGTACCTTCTGAGGTGACCACTAGGGGTTTGACATAGTTCTACCTAAGGTGGGTCTTTAGGGTTCACTATATGTGGTTTGGTTCTAAGGTAAGGGTACCCGAACTAGCAGATTCCTCAATCTTCACCCATTATAGGCTCATATAGACCGAGTTCAGTTCAGGGGAATACATTTCCTATGGCTGCTGAGATGAAAATCTCACGAAGACATAGGTACGGATGTATCCCAAAGCGATCCACTATCCTCGCGGATGTGAAAACCTCACGAAGGAGTAGTTTTTCACTCTCACCTAAAGGTGTGACCGCAGCGGTCATGCAATGCCGCAATTAAAACACATGCAATACAAATATAGTAATTTTCAAATCGAACTTTCAAACTTAGAAAAAGATGAAAATAATCAATTTATGGCTTGACTCTCTAAATACTTCCCCAGTGGAGTCGCCAAGCTGTCGTAACCATTTTTTGAAAAACGACAAAAAGGGGTTCGACTTTGGTTTTGAAAATAGGAATAAAACGGGAGTTGCCACCGACCTTTAGTTAGTGTGATCGGATCACCTTTATTTTAATAAGACATTTTGTTTTACTAAAACAGTGTTTTTGGTCTGCGAAGTTTTGAAAATCGGGTTCGGGAGTCGGTTACGTACGAGGAAGGGTTAGCACCCTCGATACGCCCAAAATTGGTACCAAAATGATTAATTAGTGTTTTAATGTCGGAAGTTTGAAAGGGTTTTAAAATACGGGTCTTTTAAAAGGTATTGGTATTTTTAAGATATCTTTGTTCCGAGAGAGTACGAACATCACATCCAGCACGTTAGGACATAATATTCTAAACCTTCATAATCAAAGCTATCTCGTGATTCACAAAATTTGTTAAAAGGATGTCTCGTTATTTTGTCAAACGGAAAATCGCAACCCAAAGACGTTAGGGCACTATTCTCAATTTCTAAATACAAAACATTGCCTTAGTTTAGAAAATCTTATCTCGGGATACAAAACATCACATCCAATGTTTTAGGACACAACGCTTTGAGTTCGAGAATAAGCTTTTGTTTAAAATGTACTTGTTTTAAAAGGATATCCAATTGTTTAGATTAAACGAGAAAAAATCAAAATCCAATACTTTAGGGCACGATCTTTCGAATTTTTAGACACAGAACATTGCCTTTGAAAAAAGAAAACAATTTTATATCGGACAAAAATTGATGTAACGCAAGTTTATAAAAATGAAAAGAAATAAACCATGATATTAACAAGTATAATAATAAACGAGTAGTACGGATAACAGGAAGAAAATGAAACTAACAATCCATGTAACTTAAAAGGAAAATAATAGGTTAGAATGACAAAAGATAAAAATGACAATAAATAAAAATAAAAGAACTTTAGTGGTAAACCGATAAATAAGTAAGTCATATATACAGAGTAAAATAATAATAATAGTAGTAATAATAATAATGCAAAATGATAATAATGGTATAGAAATAATAATAATGATAATAATAATAATAAAAGTAAAAATGTGTTAATAAGGATAATAATAGTAAAATTAAATAATAATATGTTAATAATATAATAGTAATAACAATAGTAATAATAAAATAAAAATAATAATGATGATAATAATATGGTAACAAAACAATAATAGGAATAATAATAATAATATAATGAAAAAATACTAAATAATAATAATAATAATAATTATAGTAGTGATAAAATGAAATAATAGTAAAATGTAAATGAATACATGTTAATAGAAATGAAAATGATATTAGTAGTGAAATAAAATAATAAAATAATAATAGTAGTGATAATATAATAATAATAATAAAGTAATAATAATAATATAATATGATAATAATGATGTAGTAATTTAGTAATAATGATAATAAATGTACAAAAATCACGAGTTAACTTAAAAAGGGATTGAATTAAAATTAAAACGGGATTTTGGGGTTAAATTTGAAAATAAAAGAAAGGACGAGGACCGATTTAAAATGCGCACAAATGATCAAGGATCAAATGTAAAATATTTCCAAAGCCCAAAACGTAACGCATAAGTAGGACTAAATTGAAAGGGCACACAAACTTCGTGGCAAAAATGAAAGAAATTGTATAGGATTAAATTAAAGGTGGCGCAAATGGGAGGGACTAGCGCATAAATTTCCTTTTAAGTTGAAAATGCATATCCATGCTTGCAAATCGGGTCAATGCGCAGCTTTTAACTTCCCTTTAATTGCACCACTTTAAAATTTAATAAAATGTTTATTATTCATTATTCCTTAAAGCTTATAATCTTTTTTAAAAAAACAGAGAACCCTTATCTTTTCTTCTTCTCATCTTTTCCTCTCCCTTTTCACCCGACGATTGAGCTTTCTCCGATCGATTCGTCAGCACCACCATGCCACTACCATATCGGTGACCAGCGATGCTCGAGGCCGAGCTTTTAGCCTTCTTTCGGACTTCTTTAAAGGCCAAGCCTTCGACACTCGTCAGAACGAGAGAGGGAACTCAGCCTCTTTGACACCGGAGGCCACAACGAGAATGGCCTCCGACGCCGCACCTATGGGGCGGGTATGTTTCATTTTCCTTTTCTTGTTGTTTTCGTCGTGAAGATTCTCTTTTTTTTAAGAAAAAATAAATAAAAACTACAACATTGAATAGCATGAATAAAAATAAAGAGACCAAAATCAACCTTCAAAGCTCTATTTTGTTCTTGATTTGTCAAACTGTTTCTTTCTTTTTTGAATTCCTAAAAATTCCCTTTTTTACAAAGAAATTAATTGAAAAAGGCCCTCCTTTTTTACAATGAAATTGATCGAAAAACAAAAAAAACCCCCATACAGAACACCAATCGACTTTTTTTATAGCCCTTTTTTACAACTTGTTTACTGTTTTTTTCTTCTCTGCTCTGTTGCGTGTTGTGTTGCTTCTGTCTTGTTTTGCAGGTGCTAGGGCGGTGGAGCAGGTTGGGCGGTCAGTGGCGGTGGAGCAGTTGAAGGGTGGTGGTCGACCTGTCGATGGCGGTGGCTAGTCGAAGCACCTAGGTTTCAATTCTTATTTCTCGACGCCAGGTGGAGTAGGTTGAGATTATAAATCCTGCCTCCCTGAGTTAACAATGAGGATAAATTCTTAATTCTTTGAAGTTTCGGTAGAGAAGATAGAGACTACGAATCTCTTCTCCCTGAATTCTTATTTCCTCAACGTTCCAGTGGAGTAGGTTGAGATTGCAAATCCGCCTCCCGAGTTAACAATGAGGATAAATTCTTAATTCTTTGAAGTTTGGAGAGAAGATAGAGACTACGAATCTCTTCTCCCGAATTCTCATTTCTCGACGCCCAAAGGAGTAGGTTGAGATTACAAATCCCGTCTCCCTGAGTTAACAATGAGGATCAATCATTATTCCTTTGAAGTTTCAGTAAGAGAAGATGGAGATTACAAATCTCTTCTCCCTGAATTCTTATTTCCTCGAAGTTCCCGTGGAGTAGGTTGAGATTGCAAATCCCGTCTCCCTGAGTTAACAATGAGGTTACGTCTTTAATTTTCTGAAGTTTCAGTAGAGAAGATGGAGATTACAAATCTCTTCTCCCTGAATTCCTATTTCCTCGAAGTTCCCGTGGGGAAGCAGATCGAAGATATCAGTTTGGTGATCCTTGAGTTTGCAAGGATCAGATTGAAGATAGCAGTTTAGACATTCCTAAATTTGCAAGAGCAGATCGAAAATAAACAAGTCACATCCCATTGAAGTCGCAGCACGAGCAGATTGAAGCCACATATCGGTGGAGTGGATTGAAGCAACAAGATGCGGTGGGCAGAAGCGACGCTACCTGAAGAAAAGCACCGAAGGCCAAGACTTCGGCGGTAGGGCAACATTGGGCTTCTTTTTGTCTTTGCTCTATTCTCGTTTCACGACAATGAGCAAAGAGGGCAAATAGAACCCAAATTTGCCCGCCCAATTATAAAATAAAATTGCAACCCAACAATAAAACCCAAACCCAAATTTACTGTGCCCAATTAGCCCATATCAACCCTAAATGGAAAAAGAAAAGAAACCCTAGGTGCGCCGCACCTAGGGCCACTTGCCATGACTTCGGCCCCGCCTGCTCATCCCATCCACCGCCCATCGCCATACCGGCCACCGTCATCTGCAGCACCAACTCCTCCACCGCTCCACTTATTTCCCATGCCCGCAAAAACGAAAAGAACACGCAAAAAGCAGCCGAAATATGCAAAAATATACATTTGTAAATGGCTATAAAAGCCAAGAAAAACAGATTGCAAGGGTTCTTCTTTTTCAAATAAAAAAAGGAGATTTCAAACATCTATAAGAAATTTACAGAGATTCAAAACGAAACGAAAGAATAAAAAGAGAAAGTCGATCTGCTAGCATCAAGAAAAAAAAAGACTAAAAGGTGATTTTTATTTATTTATTTTTATTTCTCTTCGCTTTACTACTAAAGATCTTTTTTAACTTATGAAAATATACCCAAAATATATATAAAATTGATAAAAAAATAAAAAAACATTATTCAGACGATTTTTACCACCGTGGGCGGTGGTCAAAACTCGGCCACGACGTAGGAATCTCCTGGCGACCCACCGCAGAGAGAAAGGAAAGTGAATAGAAAATTTTTTTAAAGAAGTGTGAAGAATGTTTTTTTCAGAAAAATGGCTTATATAGCCAAACCAAAACGACGCCGCTTTTGGTGGCGCACCATAAGCCCATAAGCCCCAACGACGCGTTTTTGGACCAACCAACCCGATCCGACCCGCCTAGGATCCGCGTGTTTTTGTTTTGGGTCTAATTATGCAAATGGCCCTTCCGCTTTTTGACCTCTTTTAATTAAGTTTTATTATTTTAAATTTAACCCCACAATTTATTTCGCAATTTTTTCATGGGCGCTTTTGACCAAGGGTTTATTGCCACTTTAGTCCCCGTAAGTCCGCTGCGTTGTAGATCGGTCCTCATCCTTTCTTTTATTTTCAAATTTAGCCCTAAAATCCTATTTTAATTTCAATTCAATCCTTTTAAGTTGACTCATGATTTTTGTACATTTATTATCATTATTATTATATTACTACATCATTATCATATTATATTATTATTGTTACTTTATTATTATTATTATATTATTACTACTATTATTATTTTATTCTTTTATTTCACTACTAGCATCATTTTTATTTCCATTAACATATATTTATTTACATTCTTTTACTATTATTTTATTTTATCACTACTATAATTATTATTATTATTATCATTATTTAGTATTTGTATCATTATATTATTATTATTATCTCTATTATTGTTTTGTTACCATATTATTATTATCGTTATTATTTTTATTTTTACTATTACTATTATATTATATTATATTTGCTTATTCTTTTGCATATATATTACATTATTTATTAATGAATATTACTATTTTATTTTTCCTTCGTTTTATTTTACATTATTATTTATACATTATATATTATTATTAGTATTATTTATATTTTCATTGTCATTGTTCTAATATTATTTTATTCTCTATCATTCTTGCCATGTTACTATTAGTATTGTATTATTATTATCGTATCATTATTCGTATGTCATTTTTTACCGTTATCATTTTATTATTATTTATTACCATATTATCGTTATTATTATTATTCGTCATTTTATTATTTTCACCATTTTTCTTTCTTTTGTTTGCTATTACTATCATCTATTATTATAATTGTATGTGTTATCATTTTATTTTATTTTTTCTACTATTATTACTATTATTAATATTATTAGTTTATCTATTATTATTATTGTCATTGTTATCGTTAGAAGTAGTAGTATTTTTATATTTTTGTGTTTACGTCCATATTTGTTTTCTTAGCCTTGTGCTATATTATTAAACAAAATACATTTTGAAAATTAACATATTTCCTTTAATTTTTTAAAAAAAAATAAGGCAATGTTTCGTATTTAGAGATTCGTGGAATAGTGCCCTAACGTGCTGGGTTGCGATTCTCTGTTACACTAAATAATCAAACACCCTTCTATCCTATTTCATGAAATAAGAGACGACCTTGACTTCGAGAGATTAAAACATCGTATCCTAACATACCGGATGTGATGTTTAGATCTTTTCGGAGTAAAGAAATCACGATTTTTCTTGGCCCGAATACCTATATTTATTTTTAGCTCAAACACTATAAAATCAAAGTGCATTTACAAAACCACCTTATTCCGTCCAAAAGTTTTCAAATCAGGCAATGTTTGTGTGTTTAGAAATTTGGGGAATAGTGCCCTAACGTGCTGGGATACGATTTTCCGTTTGACTAAAACACTAAACATCCTTTTAATAAATTTCAAGAACTCCGAGATAACTGTGATTACGAAGGCTTCGAACATCGTATCCTAACGTGCTGGAGGTGATGTTTGTATCCTCTCGAAACAAAGAAATCTCAAATATCCTAATACATTTTTTAAAGACCCGTATTTTAAAACCCTTTTAAACTTCCGACATTAAGACACTAATTAATCATTTTGGTACCAATTTTGGGCGTATCAAGGGTGCTAACCCTTCCTCGTGCGTAACCGACTCCCGAACCCGATTTTTGAAACTTCGCAGACCAGAAACACTGTTTTAGTAAAACAAAACGTTTTATTAAAATAAAGGTGATCCGATCACACCAACTAAAGGTCGGTGGCGACTCCCGTCTTATTCCTATTTTTTAACCCAAAGTCGAACCCCGTTTTATTTTAAAAAAAATGGTTACGACACAAACAATTGAAAAAGATAGGAAATTAAAATTATTTCTGCAGTTCTATTTTTCTACATCTGCGAACCCTATCTCAATGAGATGAATCTACTATCTTTAAACTTAATACAACCAATGATCATAGTTTTAATACACCACAGCAACGTATCTATACTTTTGTACTTCAAAGACTAAACCTCTCACCATAAATTCTCCATTGAGAACTTAGTTTGTAAAACCAATAACAAAAAGTTTTACAATCTCAAATGCACTCTCACAATATCGTTATCCAATGAACTGATAAGAACTCTCAAATACCTGATACATAAACATATGCAAGCCTCTCAAGTATATAGAAGTTTTTGAAACTTTTTAACATATTAAAGACCAATTACAATTCCATTTAAATCTAAAATAGCTAAACACTATAATAATAACAATTGTAAGGTAGACTATTGGAAGATAAATCTTCAAAGTGTGTCTCGACCCAAAATTCTTGATCCAAAGGATTTGATATAACCGGTCTAGTTCGATTCCTTAAGATATATTACTTCAATAAATTTATTTTCATTAATAGATTTGATTAATTCCACAATATTAACACAAACCAAAGATTTGTTTAAATAAATAATCAACTTTAAAAACAACAAGTTACTTTTTCTGTCTGAGAGTGAACACTTCTATTAGCGCACAACAATTACTTCAAAGTTCAAATGTTTGCCTCAACAATCTCCAATCTCCCCATTCGAATTTTTTTAACAAAACTAAAGCTAATCAATAAACCAAAAAAAATCCATTGCCGGCCAAGAACAGTTGGCCAAACTTAATGCCAAACGTGGTTCCCGGTCTTTTCTCTGATTGGGTAAAATGGACGAAACGGTTGCTTAAATTTTGGTAACTTCTGTTAACAGCACACACTACGTTTGCTTAAAAACAAGTGCCGTCTCCACTCAATCAACGCAATCCTCGAAAAACTGAGCTCCCTCCCCACCCCCACCATGCTTCAATGTTACGTATATTCTAAAAATACAAGTATTCCAGATTAAGATTGCTTAATTTTTATTCTCCCAACCTACCTCAACTAATTAGTTAAATGTTAAGCATAAAAACAGATGACTCTGCATAAATTTGACAACTTCCTCACCATAATTAATTAAAAGAAAAATCAGTAATTTATTATTTTTAAATTTCTTAATATAAAAGCCGCATGTGGTTGGCTTTTAGTATTGGAGTAGGTGTAGGTGTGTACAGTTATACTTACCGCTATATTTTTCATTGAAATACTTAAAAGAAAATAATAAAAATAAAATCATTTTCATGACAAATTTTTCGTGTATTTGGCAGTTGTATGAATTCTGATCGATTCTTAGAGCAGCCAATATTGTTGGTTGTTGACTAAAACTTCCCAAAAAAAAATAGAGTTTTCGTTTGACCTTTTTAATCTGTCACGTTTCATTGTCTAATTTGGCTGATAAAATCAAACATTCATCTGAGTGTTTTAAAATTTTGATTTGGGCTTAGTCAATCTCTGTTTTTTCTCAGTTTCAGCTGCCATGGCTACCGACCCTTCACCCCAAATCCCAATGAGGGCCAGTTCAAAGAGATCAAACAATTCGATACACCCAGTTGATGTGGAAACCCCACCTGTTAGGACTCCAACACCAATCATTTACAGAGAAATCAAGCATTTCAAGAAATGGATACCTTGGTTGGTTCCTGCTTTTGTTGTTGCTAACACTGTTATGTTTATCATCACCATGTACGTCAACAATTGTCCCAAGAATTCTGTTTCTTGCGTTGCTGATTTCTTAGGCAGATTCTCCTTTCAGCCTTTTAAGGAGAATCCTCTTCTGGGTCCTTCTTCCGCCACGTAAGTCCTTCATTGCTTTTACGCTCTCTCTCTCTCTCTCTCTCTCTCTCTCTCTCTCTCTCTCTCTATTCTCCCAATTTGGCTGATTTTTATTATGCTTTAATCGATTGGGTTCTTGGTTAGGCTGCTGAAGATGGGGGCTTTACATGTGAAGGAAGTGGTTGATGGAGACCAAGGATGGCGTCTCATCACTTGCAATTGGTTACATGGAGGGGTTTTTCATTTGCTGGCAAATATGTTGAGTCTTTTAGTCATTGGAATCCGGCTTGAAAGAGAATTCGGATTCAGTATGTGCTGCTTTTAATCCATAGTTCATCCTTGCCTTGAAATTTGATGCTTAGACTCTGCAACTTGTAGAATGCTTTGAACTTACTAGCTATACTTGCTGATTTTGTGAAAGTCTTTTTATGTTCCATGCCTATTTTCTTGGTTCAGTTTATGCATATCTGTGTTATGGACTTGACCCTCTCATGAATTGTTATATAAAAGCCTCCCATTCTTTGACTTTGACAGTTTGACTCCTTTTATTCTTGTTTCTCCACAATTTTGGTTTGTTTCTCATCCTCATTAGCATCCAAAGCAATCCAATCAATCAAAACCGTGATTTTGCACTGATGTATCCTTTAGTCTTTTTGATAGTCATTCAAAGGATTTTAAGGCCTCATTAGACCATTTCTTTTGAAATTCTTCTCAAGTGGCATCAAAGTGAAGCATTATTATGCATGTATTCATATTCAGTGCTGCATGTAACTTATTATTAGAGTTAAGGCTATCAGTTGATAACTCTGGCTAGACTTCGTTTAATTACTATCTGCTGAGTATTGGGCATCTCTAACTTCTTACAACATGAGAATGTTTCAGTTTTTTTAATTAGGATGAAATCCTGCTTGATGTTTTGGGATTGTGTTGCAGTACGGGTTGGATTGATCTATATCATCTCTGGATTTGGAGGGAGCTTGATGTCTGCTCTTTTCCTCCAGTCAAACATCTCTGTTGGCGCCTCTGGTGCACTTTTTGGAATACTTGGAAGCATGCTTTCTGAACTCATTACTAATTGGACAATATATGCTAATAAGGTATATAAATTGCGAAGTCATTAATTGAGTTACAGACAACTGTGGTATGTTATTGCTTGGTATCGGGCTGAAATGCCTTCAATTTTGTGTGCTGTTGCAGGTGGCATCATTTGTGATTCTCCTGGTCATCATTGCCATTAATTTAGCAGTTGGAATCCTACCACATGTCGACAACTTTGCTCACATTGGAGGATTTCTCACCGGTTTCCTTCTTGGATTTGTATTTCTCATCCGCCCCCAGTTTGGATGGGTTAGTCAAAGATATGCTCCTCCTGGACATTCAAGTTCAGCCCGACCTAAATTCAAGAAGTATCAATGCATTTTGTGGGCTGTTTCTTTGATCCTTGTAATTGTGGGGTAAGCGGATGAACCATTTTGTTTCTCGAATGCAGTTCCAAAATGTTGGAAAAGATAGTGAAAGGAAAAAATGGAGGAGCTTAAGAATATGATATCTATTTCGACTGATGAGCTTATGTAGTTTACTACTTCCATGCTCACAGAGTAGTTTTTGTAGTTTACTACTTCCATGCTCACAGACTAGTTTTCTTTCCTTCATTTGATTTTATATCTACATAGTGCTTTGTTTACTTAGCATGGTGACATTTGATTTCTATTTGCATTTAAAAAGCGATGCTAATTTTGCAGTTTGAGTCTTGGATTGGTTATGCTCCTACGTGGAGTCAATGCAAACGATCATTGTTCTTGGTGTCATTACTTGTCCTGTGTACCTACTTCAAGATGGAGCTGCAATACAGAGCCTGCGTACTGCTCGGTAACAAAATCAACACCCTTTTTCATTTTACATTTCCCTCTCTTTATGTTTTAACACATATCAATGGATTCGATCCTTCTATCAAACTGTATGCAATTATGGTACCAGGCATGAATTTTCAAAAAAGGGATTTCATCCTTAACTGGTACACAATTATTTATGGATTCTAGCCCAGGACTTGTGAAAAGTGGTGGGCTATGTTTCCTACTCTTCATTTTCATTAAAGCACTCGTGTTAGACTTTTTTGTTTGACACATGCTCGGACATGAGCATGTTGGTATGATGATCCTCTCAAGTCTGGGTAACATAGGGGGTGGTGGGTACATGGTTCTTCAATTCTTTCAGTTAATGTGCATCTTGAATTAGATTTTGGTGGTGGAAATCAGTTTCTGAATGCCATTGTTTTTAAATATATTGGTGTGTAGTGTATATATGCTTGAATTTAAACCATGGAAAATGTACTATTATTGCAGTCCACCCAACTAGGCAGCCAAGTTAATGTAACTTGCTCCACCAACGGAAGGACCACCACATACTTTTTGCCGGATGCAAGCAGTTCTAAGATCCAGAGCTTATGTTCTCAGCAGTGCAGCTGATTGTTTATATTATATATATATACGCCAAACACATGGATCTTCTAGCATGTATTACTTTCATGTACAAATGTTTTATCAGTACAAACATGTTTCTGACCCATTCCTTTTTATATGCTTGTAATAAGTTTTATTTCCCATTCTAGATTGTTAGCTAAAGTATCAAAATGAAAAAAAAGTCCTAATTAATTTTAGTTTTCGTAAATAAATCAATATATTACTATTATTTTGAAGTAAGTACATTATCTTTTGGTTTGTATTCAAATAAGTTCTTTAAAATGGAAGATTTATTTGAGCATAATTGGAAAAATTAATTATTAAAATTTAAGTTATAAAATTTGTTTAATATATTCCTCAAAATTAATTATCGAATATAATTATATTGTTTAAGAAATATAAATTTTAAATTATAAAAATATATATTCTATATTTTATCTTTAATTTCTAAACATTTTAAGTTATTCTAAATAAAAGTTGAATTTTGAACTTAAAATTTTTATAGGATAGTATAATATTAAAATGAAAAAAAACTTACTGTTTTCCACACTTTTTATAGACAAATTATTTTTATTTTAGATTATTAAATATGTGTAAAAATAAAATTGGTTTAAAAATAATTATAATTATAATTGTTAAAAAGTAAATATAAAAGTTTGATTTATGTATAAATAAAATATCTAAATTACAGGGATTTTTTAATTAAAAATTACAGGACAATTCAGCCACTGATATAGTGGCAAAAAAAATCGCATCAATGTCAAAATCTGAGACGATCCATTTTCCCACCTTTTCAGAAAACAAAAATTATATTCTTTGTACGGTTGTATTTATACAAAAATTATATTCTGTTAATAAACCGAATGGCCAACATTGATTACGGTTCACTGGGCAAGCCCCAAATCTTCAAAGGGACCATAGAATCCATGGTATATGGGCTCCGTCTAATAACAAAGCAGGCGACCCGGCCCTTATAACTCCGCGGGTCATTTTGGCGACAAAATATCATCCAGACCTCTCCATACGGCTTTATCGCCAACAGCCACTTCAAACCAAGCTCCATCTTTCTTCCCTCACTTCACCACATGAACCATAACTTTCCTCTTCACTAAGATTAGGAAATGATGGCTGTTCGCGCCGTCAACGGTGGTTCTTTGTTTCGTTCCGCCGCTTCGCCTCCTCTGTTGACGTTTGGCTGCCGTTTCCGCCAATTCAGCTCCTTACCGTTTCGCCGAAACTCTGAGTTAGGGCTTCGATTTCCTATTTTTTGTTGTGGGAATCAGTTTCTAGGATGTGGCGGTGGCCTTTCGCGTTCGGTTCATAGTCTCGTTGATTGCGTCATGGAAGAGCTAACAGCTTGGCGCAGTCGCAGAAGAATTCGCGCCACTGTCAAGTAAAGTTTGGCCGTTGCTTACATTCTTTTTCTTCGTGGGAAATTATATTTAACTAAAATTGAATTACTAAGGAAAGAACATTTTTAAGTGTAACTATTTCATACAAAAAAAAAAAAAAAAGGAGAGTAAAATGCTACTGAGTATAGCTATATCGTGATTATACTGAATATAAAATGTAATTTAAGAAATGCAATTTTTTTTTCAGCTAGGTACTTGTTTTCCTTTTTTGCTACTTCCATGATTTTTTATATATTTAACATCGTTTTTGCTGCTTAATCAAAATGGATTTTGAACATTACTCACGTGGTTGATTTAGAGTAATTGATTAAGGTTGAACGTGGCAACTGATTTTCTTTTCAAATTCAGGCTAACGACTAGTGGTGAGCTTCTTGAAGATAAGCTTGTCAATCAAGAAATAGAAAAGGGATTGCTGCTGGAGTTTAAGAAGGATTCAGATAGGGTGTTGCTCGGAGTTGCTCAGAGGCCTGATGGAAAGAAGAACTGGATGGTGTACGATCAGGTTCTTGTAGAAACAACTCATGCGGCATGTTGAATAGGTTGCTAGGTGTTAGAACTCGTGTTTGTTACATTAGATGTTTAGAGTTTTCAGAATGTTTGAGCTAATGTGACTTTTCTGTTTTCATTGTAATACAGAATGGTGTTACATCATCTATCAAACTACAACAAATTACATATATTGTTCCAGGTGTAGAAAATTTTGATCATGCTGAGATCTCAAAATTTCTCCAAAAAGCTCAGGAAAACTTGGTTCGTTCAACTTGCTTTATCAATGACAAACAGAATACTTCTTGTAGTGTTCTTCTGTGGTTTACTTTGTTGCAAAATATTTTGGTGCAGGACCCAACATTGCTTGAGATTGCTTGGGTTGAGCTTCTTGAAAAGAATGCGTCTGTGACAGCAGAAGAATTGGCTGAGGTACATATTTTCCTTTGAATTATGGACCTGTCTGCTTGTGCATTTGGTGATCTTATGTTACTGTGCAGATGATATTTGGTAGTTCAGAGCCTCTTGAGAGCTATTGTGCCCATCTTTTGCTATCAAAAGATGAATTATACTTCACTGTGCTGGCAACAAAAGGTTCTCGTACCATTTATGGGCCTCGACCAACAGGACAAGTACATGCACTGTATATTTTGGTTTAATGGTTGATTAAGTCTGGTAGAATGCTGTTTGGACACAAATAAAAGTGTGGTAGAAGAGCTTCTATATGCAAATTGGACTAGTCAGACGAGTTATGTCTTGTACCTTATCCTATTCCTCTTATTGATTTTCATATGTAGGTGGAAGAACTTTTACACAAGAAGCTTGTGAAGGATGCCGCTGAGAAAGAACTTCAGGACTTTGTACAATTACTTGTCTCTGCTAAAGCAAAGCCTGCACTTGCTAAACCTCCCAAATCTTCCTGGATGATGGATGAGAAAATCCAATATAAAATTGAATCCCTTGAAGCATATGCCATTGATGCCTGCAAAAGTGATGAGCAAAGGAAAACTTCTGGAATGGTAGTTTGTCTGACTTGATTGAGATCTTTCTATGATTTCATAATCCATTCTGTATTACTAACAGGATGATCAAGACGAATTTGTTACCATAAGATCATAGGTTTTCTGTAAAAGAAATAAAACTTAAATCAGTTTTATGACCATTGTTATGTTTGCATTTGTATAAATTACACGGTTAATTTCACATTCTCTTATTCATGTATTATTATTCTTGTCAGATCCTGAAGGCAATGGGACTAACAAAAACAGCATCCTCTGCACTAAACCTTCTCATAAACATTGGTTATTTTCCTGTGCATGTCAATCTTGATCTGTTAAAGTTAAACATTCTTACAGATCATTCTGATGAGATTATAGCTGCTGCTGAAAGTCTTCTGTCTGATTCATCTGACTCAGATGAGGTAATTCTGGCTTCCATCTCTATTAAAAGGTTTCATTTTCATTTAGTCACTCTGTCTCACTAAATTTGTCACATTTGGACTTTTAGTGGTCAAATTTTTTTTAACTTTTACCTCTTATTCTGTAAGATAAAAATTTGAAAAATATATGGTAAAAACTTTTAATGAAGTAGTTTTTAAATGTATATTTTACAAAATTTAATGAATTAAAATATTTAAAATAATTGAGATAAAAGTTTAAAAAGTTTGACCTCAAAAGTATCAACTGTGACTTTTTTATTGGGTCAAAGGGAGTACTTGAAAAGTATGCAGCTTATGATATTATAAGTCAAAAATCAGCTCTCTGACATTCGGAAATGTTTCTTCCACTTCATCTTAGTCTCTACAACGTTAAATGTGAACCAATAAAGAATTTTATATTGGTTTTCATTTTTTTTTCATGTTTTGACTTAGTTTTCTTTGTGTTTAGATGAACAGAGAGGATCTTACTCATTTGAAGGTTTATGCTATTGATGTTGATGAGGCTGATGAGGTATTTGCCACCACTGGCTTTCTTGACGTGAATTCTATTTCCTTTTTATGTCAACTTTTTTTTTTTCTCAAATGCTTATTGTTTGTAGCTTGATGATGCCTTAAGTGCAACAAAGTTGCAAGATGGCCGCATGAAAATATGGATACATGTTGCAGATCCAACTAGATATGTTGAACCTGGGAGCATGGTTGACAGGTATCTTTTGAAATTGTGACTGTAGGTTAAAACAATTTTATATGGTCATTTTCATAAACTTGATTATGTTTAGGGAAGCACTGAGAAGAGGAACCTCTGTTTTCTTGCCAACTGGCACTTATCCTATGTTTCCTGAGAAACTTGCTATGGAGGGAATGAGTTTGAAACAAGGAGAACTTTGCAATGCGGTCAGTGTCTCTGTTATCCTGCACTCTGATGGCAGGTAAAGTGTGAATTTATTATTTTGCTACTTTGCAGATTATAAAGAACTTGCCATCTCTATGTTTCTGTTGACATTACATTTGAGGGTGGTGGGACAGCATGTTAGCTCTTTAACTCATAAGATTGAGTCAGTAATGTGATGGAGGTGTATATCTTCACTTGGAGTCTGGTAGTCCTAATAAGTTCTTTTTGTGCTCCCTCAATACTTCGAGTTGAGTCCCTTGTATATTTAATTGTTGAGTGAACTTATTATACTATTCGTAATTATTGTTGGCATAACTGCATCATTTTGGAAGTGAAAATAATAATACTTAATCTCATTTCCTTTATTGTCTCTCTTTTTGTGCATTTACTTGCGTGCATGTGCATTGATTGCTTACGTTTTGTACACAATAAACTGTTTCAATTTTATTTTTTTGGTTTCATTAGATTTTAGCTTATATTTTTATGAATGGAGACCATCTGACACATCTTTGGTACTAAAGCATTGCAGAGTATTCAGTTCAAAACTCGATTATTAAACCAACTTATATGCTGACCTATGAGAGTGCAACTGAGCTGCTTCATTTGAACCTGGAAGAGGAGGCTGAACTGAAGATTCTATCTGAAGCAGCTGCTCTAAGGTTAAAATGGCGTCGCCAGCAGGTTGGGCTGTACTTCATTATCATTTTAATTTGCTGAGGGTTTATTGTTATTCTATGTATGCATGTGTAAGACATGCTTGTTCTGAATTTACATCCCTAATAATCCTCTGACATTACTTATTTTGCAGGGTGCAATTGATACATCCACCCTAGAAGCTCGCATTAAAGTAGTTAACCCAGAAGACCTTGAACCATCAATTAATCTTTATGTTGAAAACCAAGCAGACCCTGCAATGCGGCTTGTTTCTGAGATGATGATACTTTGTGGAGAAGTTGTAGCCACATTTGGATCTTGCAATAACATCCCTTTACCCTATAGAGGACAGCCACAGTCAAATATTGATGTTTCTTCATATTCACATCTTCCTGAAGGGCCAGTTCGAAGCTCTGCCATTGTTAGAATAATGCGTGCAGCTGAAATTGATTTCAGGAAGCCTATTCGTCATGGGGTTCTTGGACTTCCCGGTTATGTTCAGTTTACATCACCCATCCGTAGATATTTAGATCTCCTTGCTCACTATCAGGTCTTTTCTTTACTTTTGTTGACACAAATCAATCTTAATAATCTGTCTTCTGGCTTCTTCTATCGGAGATGTTTGTTGCTAATGTTGTTCATCTGTACTGTAACTTTTACATTATGGGTGTGTTTGCTGTTACTGTTATTATTGTGACTGCTATTATCATTGTATTACAAGTCTAGATATTTTAATACAAATATTGAATGTTGTCATGCTGCAAAGATTGATTCTTTATCTTGTTTGAAAATGACTGTAACGTTTTCATATTTCGATCCAGGTGAAGGCATTTCTTAGAGGTGAATCTCCACCTTTTTCAGCTGGTCAGCTAGAAGGGATGGCATCAATAGTAAATATGCAAGTTAGAGTAGTAAGAAAGCTCTCAGCCAGCAGTCTCCGGTATTGGATAATAGAGTTTCTGAGAAGGCAGCCAAGGGAGAAAAAATTTCGTGCATTGATCCTTAGATTCATCAAGGACAGGATTGCAGCCTTATTACTAGTTGAGGCAAGGATATTTAGTAGTCAATTTGCTATCATTGATATGAGAAACTAAGTAATTTAACAGATTTGGATTTTGGAGTTCAAGAGTTCTGATTAACATCTGCATTAATATTGACATTTTTAGTTGAACATTCAATGTTGCAGGTGGGACTTCAGGCATCTGCATGGGTGTCTATAGGATCTCAGGTAGGAGATGAAGTAGAAGTTGAAGTTGAAGAAGCGCATCCTCGCGATGATGTTCTTTACCTTAAGGAGGTTCTTAGAAACTGAAAATGATTGATTGATTTGAAGAAACTTAACGATTATCACTGTAAAGACATTTTTGTCACTATGGTAACCCTGCAGTTCATTACTTCATTCATGAATTTCATAGTAATAGAAATATATGCCCCATTGCTATCATTGTTTTCAATTATCGAGTGTGGATGGTAATAAATTTCATTATTTCTCTCGTAATTTTCAAGAATTGACTAATTTCTGTTTAATTTGAAGCTGATTCAATATTTTAACAGACTTTCCTTTAGAAGCAGTCGATGCACCAACACTTGCGTATCTTCCAAAAGCGAATTCGTAACAGGGAAAATCATGAATGGTTATGGCTGTCCCTTCCCTAATTGTATGTTGCTTGATTTCTTGGTTTCAACTTAGCAACATGTCTCATTTCCCTCTTTAGCGGCTTCTTTGGTGAAAAGAGAGTGTTGCAAACAAGTTCAATAGAAGATGTTTTGAGACGGCGTAGAATATCTGAGCAAATCCTTTTAACGTCGAGTACATGGGCAGATGAAGGTTAATAAGGTGAAACTAGACTAGGTGTATAACTCAGCTAGCATAGATTGAGAGTCCTAGAAAATGATCAGAATTGCCAAAAATCCTTTCATAAGCAATTGTTGTACGTGGGGAGGCCATCACTACTTATAAAAGGAGTTTTTGACATTTTAACTACTTTCTTAAACATTTTCTAGAGCTCTCTGTCTATTTTGCTGTGTCTTATTTTCATTGCTACTTAGCCTGTTTCACTAGTTCTCTATCTTATTAATCAATTTCCTTTGTTGCACTAAATATTACAGGATTTGCTTAAGTCTTTATGTCCACCGTCTCTGAGTACATTCCCCTTAATTTGAATGCAACACTTCTTCCCTCCCTCAAAGATCCACTTACACCCACAATTTTCATTACCCCGACATTCACAAAGTTCCTACTTTCATAACCTAAAAACCTAATGTATCTGGGGTTTGTTTTTAATATGATTTAAGCACTTCCCATCCAACAGTGAGTCATTTTAGGGGTTTTTAGTTTCACCATCATGCTTTTAAGGCTAGTGATTGTTGATAATGTTTCACTTTTCAGCCATCGGCAGTGCAATTGAACTCTCAACCTAACTCCAGTGAGACAGAGAAACCAACAAACAGTGCCCACCAAATACAAAATGTTGTACCAAGGTATCCTCTAGCAAACTACTTTTGGCGTTTCTGGGGATAGTTTAGTCGTGGTGGTTGGCTTGCAGTTGATGGTCAATTAAGTTATGAGTAGGTGCGTATGGTTGCACGTTGGGAATTCATTTAAGAACTGAGATTAAAACCTTAGTTATGGTAGGATGAATTTTAATGTTCCAACTTCCAAGCAACCAGCAGGAGACAATAACACAATTCAATTCTCAACTAGACCCAATAATTGGGAAACTTCAACACAATCAAGGGTAATACATTTGTATCAATTTTTTTTTTGTTTTTTTGGGAATTAGTTTAGGAAAAAATTAAGTGTTCCTTTTAGTGCTATAAATCTAAATGCTAAAATATTGATTAGATCAGAGTGTCCCAATCAACTGAAAGCCTATCTTATTGTCTACTCCATATACAACATGTTGAAGTGCATGTTCATAAACATCAAAATCCTGGCCCATAATTTGCACAAACAGACACACAGAATAAATAAATTAATAAAAATACATAGCCACTTGTTATATAAAATCATGCACATTGAGGGTTCCTTCCTTGAGTGACCTTGCTTGAAAATAATGCCTTCCCTTGAATGTCAAGCCTTCTGTTGACAGCATAAAAAAAAAAATTAAAAATTTCCTTTCAATGAAAGGTGGGGACCATTGAAGTTCCACCATTGATTCATTTTCATGATGGTTGCAGAATGCAGATGGAGGAATTCTAATATATTAGCTATAAAATGTTATCTCAAATTCTTGTAGCTTGAAGACAAGTTGTGAGGATAACATAGAACAAAAGAAAATGGGCCACAATAGTTGATTCTGAAATGGTTGAGACAGCTTCGATTCTTGACTTTTTTTTTATTATTAAAAGGGAGGCACCACAAGATCCACACGAAAGATTCAATAGCATGGAAGCAGTTTTAGTGAGAAAGGTAGATCAAAGGTGAAGAAAATTGTCTAATAATCAATCCTAAACCTCCCTACACAATTTGTTGTGATTAGAACATTAAATGTGATGTTTAAAATGCAGTTGAATTTGATTGAGCTGATCCTAGAAACTCATATTATGTGATTTAGAGTGATAAATGTGAAACCAAAACAAAACAGGGCAAAGGTTGTGTCGTTTTTGGATGGAGCTAAAAAGAGGTCCATGAAATTGGAGGAATCAAGTGGAGTGCAGAGGAGGAGATCCATTTGGATGTGGAGATCTCAATTTCAGATGGGTGATTGATAGGTCAGGTTAAAACAAGCCTGATATGATCAGTTGCAAATGGCGGATGTTGTTCCCTCCCCTCCCCCACCTGATAAGGCTGAACCCAGACCCACATGGGTGCAGCCACCCCCATACCTCCTCCTCCTGACACTTTTATCTCTATCTCTTTCATGCGCTGAATTCATCCATATTTTTCAGTTTCGTCGATTTTGTAGTAAAAAATTTTCAGCTCAGGTGATAATAATGCATGAATTAAGACTTTTGTTACTTTTTTATTTTCTTTTTGGCCCCATAATATATCAATTAACTAATTACAGGTTCCTCACGTAAGTCTCACCCTTTGACTTGCAAATCAAAACAACAGAAATCATTTAATACATTTAAGAGATAATCTGCTAAAATTTAACTTTGTAAAATTTGTTGAAGGGTATCGGTTCTTTTTGGAGAGTTCTCCAAGATGATGTACGTCATACGGTCGATCCGATCCTTCAACAACTGAAGATATTATTTTCATGTCGGGGTTTTATTACTAACTTCCACAATTCACGAAGGGGGCGCCTCGATTGATGAAGATAGGTACCTATAAAACTTGGGAAAGATGTTAATATAGGGTATGGGAATAATAATGGAGATACTTGAGCATGGGGCAACTCGAATCACTAATTAAGGCTTAAAGGCTTTAAGCATCAAACATGTTGCCTTTAAGCCTTGATGGTTTGAGTCGCCCCCTTTTCTTACTCTTATAATCTTGCAGGTACTTGTTTCTATCAATTAAAGCGCTTTCCTTTTGTGAACCGTACATGACTCTTCTCGAAAGTTAAGGACAAAACCCTGACACGAGAACAATACTTTCAATTATTGCAAAATCGAATTGACTACCTAACAGGTAACACTTTTAAAACTTTTTCCAAAAGAACCGATCCGCTCAACAAAATTATATTTGATTTTAATGATTTTTTTAACCAACCTGGGTAAAAGAAAACAAAACTTTCTACTGAAGTAATTTAAAACCAAGGCATTTCCCTATCATGGAACCCAAAAAATAGTCATAACATCTGCTACATACATGATATAAATCATAATATATTAAACATATTAAACATTTTTATAAAATTACAATTAAATCCATATAAAATTTAAATTTAAATTGAAATATTGAAAATATAAATAAATATAATAAAATTGGAAGTGCAATATCAATAAAAATAAATACATGATGTTTTTATTTTAATTTAATAATGCATTTGCACGTGAATTATAAAACATATAATTATTATAATATTTTAAGATAAAATTTTATTAATTAATTTAATGCAATAATTTAAAGGATAATAATTTGATACATAAATAATAAAAAATTTAACTCCATAAACCATTTTAAAATATATAAATTATTGCAATTTAATTTTTAAATATTTTACTTAAAGCTCGAGATCAATTACTATCGTGAGATTTTAGTAATCATTTCATAATCATTATCCTATTTTAATAGGTTTGAATAACTTAACGGTGCAGTGCATATAGCTAAATTCGACATTTATGAATTCCAAAGAATTAACCCAAAGAAATTATTTTCTAGAAAATAAATTTTAGAGATATCTATTTTAATATTTAATTATTTATCTACTATATTCAAATAAAAAAAATCAGAAGTTGGTATGTATATTTTCCCATATTTTCTATTAATCGTCAATTATCAATAGAATTTAATTATATAATTTTAAACTTGAAATAATAATAAAATTTGTATATGTATTAAAAATTATTAATAGCCGATTGAGTCTTAGTTTAATTGGTATGAGTATTGTTGTTTTTTTTTTTGATGGAAAAGACCCAAAAAGGTCACCTTATTTTATTGCATCATCTAAAATATACTTGTGAATATCCAAAGGATAATCAACATCGAAATCAACATTATAGGGATTATTGAATGAAAGTTTACACAATTTATCCCAGACTGTTACAAGCCCTGGAACCCACTTAAACTTGAAAAAATAAAAGTGTCAATTTGCTTGGAAAGGTCCCGCATATCTTGCCCCATACAATCGGATCCACGGCTTTTTGTTATACTTATTCACTATGCTCGGACAATCTGCTTCCATTTCTACCTTGGCCCACCCTCATCCGAAAGCAAAGTTAACGCTCTCTTCAGTATACTTTAAACTCTCCCCATTCGGCATTTAAGACCCATTGACCTTGCCCATTCGCCTCCAAAACAAAGCCGTCACAATCCCTTGCGATCAAACCGAAACAGGCCTCGTTACCATGGACCGCAGCATCAAAATTAATCTTCACCACGCCTTCATCAGGTTTCGACCAACCAATGACTTTACATGAGGCCGTGAAAGATAGGTTTTCCCACCATATTATGGATCCGAAAGTCCCGGCCAAGGCTAGAAGCTTTCTCCCAAACGTCCCTTGCGTCGTCCTCCACTCCTTGGAAAACTTTGTTGTTCCTACTGTTCCAAATGTTCCATAATACCGTGATGAAATCCGCCATGGCCGTCCTATCCAACAGCCGCATCCCCTCCTCCAGCCAATCCATGCAGTGCGTGAAGTTCTTAACGAGCAGCCTATTGTCAATGCCCCCGTATTCCAGCACGCTCCTAGCAAACGGGCAGTCTCTCAAAGCATGTAAGTGGCTTTCCCTTTCTTGACCACAACGCGGACAGGAGCAGTCGAAGTCACTCCTAATGCTTGCAATTTTGTCATAAGTAGGCAGAATTTCATGGCTTACTCTCCAGAAAACAACCGAATCTTGGGAGAGTATTGAGTTTCCAGATCAATCTCCAAAAATGCGGTCCCGAACCCAATTTGCCTAAGAATCATCCAAGAATATCTCGACTTAGTGGAAAACGACCAAGACGGGTCGTGAAACCACACCCTTTGGTCTGCATGGTTTGCATGGGAAATAGGTAAATTGCAAATCCGTCCTTCAAGCTTTCCCCATAAATCTCTTCAATCCTAACCTCATTCCACCCGCTCCTATCCGTATTGAACAACTCAGCGACAAGCTTTTCCGGCACCAAACTTTTATCCACCCTAATGGAAGAGCCCATGAGTATTGTTGTTAATGAGGAGGATGTGGGTTCAAGTGCGTTGAAGCGCATTATCCTTTTATTTATGAGTTGAGAATAGGCTATGAATAGTTTTAAACATTATATTAAAAGAACATATATGATTATAACCTATAATAAAATTATTCAAAATAAAATTTATTAACAACTTATTAAATTTTGTCATTTTAATGATGAAAATATATAAGTATTCTGTTACCTATTATACATGCTATTTTCATATTAATTGTTAAATATTATGTTTTTCCATTATACTTTAAAATATTATAAATATGTCAACAAAAACTTTTTAATTATATTTAATATATAAATGTATCTTTAAATGTTTTATTAATTTAACTCTCCAACTATAGAATAATTTCAAACATTTAGAAATAATTTTATATGATAGGATTTAATGTATTTATTCATTTTTATTTTAATATGCACATGTTATTATTTTCATTAGTCAACTAGACACTAACTTATAATTCTTGACAAAATCATGATAAATAATTGTAGTTATGTGTTTAAATTCGTTTCAATATATATATTTTATTCTAATGTCGTACATATTTCACGTGTTATTATGATTAATTAGTTTCAAACAACACATTCCATTATTTATTGTATGCTAATTTTTAAACACAAATTTATATTCTAAATCTAAGATTTCCATCCACATACGCGTGTGATAAGATTTCTAGTATATTTAGTTCATTTAATAAAAGTTTGTTAAATGTTGTAACACCCCTATCTCGTCTCCGTTGCGGATTAGATTACAGAGTATTACAAGGCAAAACAATCAATTTAAGCGCCTAACTAATGTCCTCGTTGACACCACAATTCACTTGACACATCAACTAATTTGCATTCAAGTTCTTAAGTTCATATATAAAATTCATGCCAAACTTATCATTTCTTCTTAATCATTCACATTCATTCATACCATGACTCAAACACTTAATTTATGTTTATATCGCATGACCAAATCAACTTTATATGAATATATTCACACCAAGATTAAAGGCACATACACAAATAAGCTTATACCAAGCTTAAAGCATAACATTTGTGATAATTATCTAAACATATACAAAAACACCTATTACATGTCACATAACCCAAAATAAACATATCAAAATCTACTAAAATATATCTAGATAGTGTGATCTTCAAGTTGATCCGATCGCCCGACTTCACAAAACATTATCTACAAGGAATACAAAAGAACACGAGTAAGCTTTACTAGAGTTTAGTAAGTTCAACGGTTAAAATGATAAAACTAAATATAACAATTTTAATAACAATATTAAAAGTCAGAATCTCCTGTCAACCACAATCCACAACAGGTGAGTTTCTACATAAATAAGTACGAGATCATTCACTATCAAGCCACAATGCTATTAGGAGATTCAAGAATAATTGTTCAACAATTCAATAGCAAGACATTTAACACAAGAAACATTGCCCGATGAACGATATATGGATATGAGTACACAGTTATCCATTCGAAACACGCCGACACCAAGTGCCTAGCCCATAGGCTAACATCCCTCCTATAACACACCTCGGCACCAAGTGCCAAGGCCGAAGGCTTTACATCCACCCCCGATAACACGCCATTAACACTGTAAATATAACACGATAGTCCGCAACAAATGTTGGAGTTCAGTATATTTAGTGAATAGGAAATAAACAGGAATCATCATCTCATCTCAAACCAATCTCGAACAGCGCACACTATAACCTATTGGCATGCCAATTGTACTCTATTTTACGTTCATCCTACTTAAGAGTTATTTTTGTAAAACACAAATCCAAACAATTTATTACCTCAATTCATATTAAATTAATAGTAAAACATTAATTTTAACATTCAACATTCAATACCTCATTCAATTTATATTGCAATTTATATTAAAATAAACCAAATGAACTTACCAAGGTTAAACTGCAGTAACAACAAAGATTCAGGGACTATTTAGCTACCTTCCCTTTTCCTCAGTTACCTACTTGTTCTTGATCTATGATATGATTTATTTCAATTATTAGCCTCAATTTCATATACCATTCAATTTAATACATGTAACTTTCTATTTACAAATTTTTCACATTAACCCCAAAATTTCACATTGTAGTAACTAGATTAAGTTATAACGATCCCAAAAACATAAAAATTATCAAATTCGGACAATAATTTACATACCATGCAATTGTATTTTAGTTAAACCAAAACCAAGCACCTTCTATTCTGATTTTTAGGTGGAGAATTCCACTAAGGAAGATGATACTATTCTTACATATATTAAATTTAAGTTTTATTTAATTACTTACTTATTTTCCTTTAATAAAACATGCAAATTTAACAAACATCTAGCCCTTAGCCGTCCACTACAATTAGAATGGGTATAATTATCATTTCAAGTCACAACTTCAAAGTTTAATAGCTATTTAACACTTTTAACTAATAAATACTAACTTTTGTAACCCTTTTCGATTTAGTCCTTTTTTACTTAATTGACTATCTAAACATTAAAATTACTGGACCAAAATTTAATACGACACTGATGACCTCATAAATATTAAATAATTAATATTTACCGACCGACATGTCAAAATTTGTGGTTCCAAAACTACTGTTTCGACGCCACTGAAAAACGGGTTGTTACATATATTTTATTGGCATGTAATTTAATCATCAGACATCTTAAATAGTGGAGTGGTCATATTTATAATTTACCATTTTGTTATTAATTATATATTACTATTTTATTGATGATTTACTACAATTATTTATGATTTTGATTATATCTGCTCTTTGTGGCACAATGTCTAAAATCATCCACAGCCCCTACCCAACTCATAAATAAAAAGATAATGCGCTTCAGTACGCTCTAATCCACATGCTCTTACATTGATAACAATGTTCATACCAATCGAACTAAAACTTAATCAGTTAAAACCTTTGCAACTATAGAAACATACAATTTAATAGTCTATAATTGTAAAATTTAAAATTGATGCTACAATAATGATGGGATTTGTAAAAAAAACTATTCTTATTTATAGCTTATTCAAGTTTTGAAATTTTAATATCAAATTTTATGATTATTGTATTGCCTATCGTAATTTACTACTTTATTATGAATTAATTATTATCTCAATTTTATTACAATATTATTAATATGTCACTACAATCTTTTTAATTATTTATTAATAACTTATTTACGTAATAATTTTATTAAATTTAAAGTTATTAGTTTAGAACTATTTAACACAATGAGAATTTCACATTTGCAAATATAGAAGTTATTTGTCTTTTATTAATAGCTAATATAATTTATATGATTATAGTAAAAATAGTTAATTATTATATTATGGATTTTTTTTTGGTGAAAATAAAATGAATATAAACGTAGTTAGCTTAGGTCCTCAAAAGGAGGATCCTCAAACAATCTTGAGCCTGGTCTTCTGTCCTGAACTATCTTGACAAGACTATCAACAATTATATTTTCTTCTCAAGAGATTTGTTAAATCTTTCATTATTTTACCGTCGACAAAGTTTGTTGTATTCTTTTGATTAGGGTAAAATTAGATGTTCCAGCCGAATCATCCTGAATGACAATAACTGCTTAAAGACTAACTGTTTGAATTATTTAATATTATCTTATACAATATATTATCATAATTCCAAACTTAAATATTTAATACTATTTGTGTCTTAAAAATATTATGTTCTTAAAAGAAAAAAAATCTTATCATTTATATTAATAGATTTTGTAAAATTTTGACATTATATTTAATTGGTCCTTCATACATTCATTTATTATAATTTTATCCCATAAATTATCAAAAGTGGGAAAATTTCTTTTAACAATTTTTATTAAAATTAGAATTTAATGAACTAATTGTAGGTTAATGGACAATATTTTAATTAAATTAATTTGTTTTTCTTCAACGAGGCAATTTATTAAGTTGAAAATTAAATAAATTAATTAAAATTTCATATTAAAAATTATTAATTTTGAAGTAATCATGTGAACTCTATTTTTAAATATTAATTAATTTAATTTTTAATAATATAAAAAATTACATATTTTGATAACATAATTTTGTTAATTTTAAAATTTTAAAGAGGGTTTATATCCTTCACTTTTTTTTTTTTTTTTGAAGTTCATACATAAATGTATTATACTCTATTAAAATTTTAAATTTTTCTATTTTTGGAGCCAAAATTCTTGCCTGCCCCAGCGTCGGCTCTGTATATAAATATAAATCTGGGTTTCAACTTATTATAATTTTTTAAGATTTATATTTATTGCACTTATCGTATAAAATTTAATATGCTATTATTGAACCACAACGCATCTATTTAAAAAAATAATTATATTTAATTCAAATAATTCTAAATTATTCATTAATTTATCTTAATAAAATACTAATAATTTTTAAACAGGAGGCTAGAAATTGGGTACCACGTAGTAGTACCTTCCTATAAGGGAATCAAATTAAAGTTCATAATTTGTAATACAATCAGATATATTTAGAAAAGAAAAGTCAAACTGTTGTACGCATCATAAAGTCAAAGGGAAACTAAGTATTTAAACCTATCATTTAGAAGAAATGCATGTTACTATATTCCTTTGAATTTTGAAGATTAAGTAATGTTATTCTTTAATCTCGTATTCATATAAACTATAATGCAAACAAGTTATCACCAATAAATTAATATGTCAACTTTTTTTCACAAATGAGGTTGTGAGAATTATTATTTTAAATAATTTTATTATAGATTTTGATTATATCTGCTCTTTTTTTATATAATGTCTAAAATTATTCATAGATTTTTCTTAATCTATAAATAAAAGATAATGTCTTTAGCACACTCAAACTCACACCCTCCTATATTGATAACGATATTCATACAATGTGGAGATTTTTTTTAAATGCTATATTGCTTGTTAATCAGTCCAACTAAGAGTTTCTAAAAATGATTAATTTGGGATAATGTATAATTAATGGATGCACTATCTTCGAAGGTTTTTTTTTTTTTTGGTTATACTTATATATAATGTGTGGAGTGGACTTTCTTACAATGTTGACAAAAGGCAATTATGAAATCCCATGTGATAAGGGTTACAGAAAACATTTGTTTATTCATCTTCTAATTAAATTTAATATAGTATATAAATGCAAAGTCAAACCCTAAGAAGAGATTTATTTATTAATGTATTCACTCGAGTGAATTTAGTAATAAAATTTTAGGAATTAAATAATGAGATTGTTATTTGATATTTTGGCCGTGAAATTTCTTAATTTCTTAATTTATTAAAACTTTACCATATATATATATAAAGGGTAAATTCATTAATTCATTTAATAAATGAAACCATATAATTCAAGAGAAAATAATAATAAACACTCGTCATATAGATGGTGAATGACAAACTCTATCAACACAACAAAGGCTTTAGCCTCAATATCGATAGAACATTAAGACACGTTAACATTGGTTTTGTCACAACTCAAGCACAATATATTTGGAGTAATTGTAAGCACTTAATACGATAAGGAAATCAGCCTTGGATGGTCCAAAACAGCGAGCAAAAATTGACAAAAGAATAGAGCATTTACCAAACTATAGAGGATGACAACAAAATCATCCCTAAAATTACTTGTAAAACTAAGATTACATGCATAAGCAATACTAAAAATCATGCTAGAAGAGCAGGCAAAAACTTCTAAAATTGGATACTTATTAAACAATGAAAAAATAAATAAAAAAACATATAGAACTTAAGACAATATGGGTCCAAAACCAACTCATGAAATCATTTATTATTCTTAAATATTCTCAAAACAGAATTAGATTAAGAAACTGACGAAGAGTCACCCACTTTTCAAGAAAAACTATTGGTGGTATTGGTGGTGTTTTAACGAACGACATACATCATCATCTATCCATCACCACTTATAAAGACAACAAAGATACTTATAAAATAGATTTGTAAACTAAAAAAAAAAAAAAACATATAAAGTGAATGAGAAAAAAAAAAAAAAGAGTTAGTGAAAGAGAGAAAAAAGCGGACGATAGCCAGCTTGGAACCTATTCACATGCCAACTCAAGCCATGCCCACGTAGTATTTTATGTGTTGGTGAAGAAGCTCCGACATCATGCACTTTAGTACTTTTTTCTATTAAAATCTTCAATACCCGGGCTTGCATGGCAGATTTCCTAGATCTGGTTGGTCCGTCAGATTGGGACATAATTTACGTCTCCAATTTTATTAACATGCACTTCTATTAATGGTATGGTACGTGAATGAAATATTACAGATTATTCCACCTAACCCACCTTCTCAACGCCTGAATCACTCTTTAAATTTTATGGAATCACCTATCAATATAGATTGTTTGATTCAACTCATAATTACATTTATCTAATATTATCTTTAAATAAATGCTAAATTTTGGATAATTATTATTCAAACCTCCTACTTCTCCTAACCCAATTATTACGAGTGTTTTTTGTCGTAACCATTTTTTGAAAACGAAAAAGGGTTCGACGTTGGGTTTTAAAAATAAGAATAAAATGGGAGTCGTCACCGACCTTTATTTGGTGTGATCGGATCACCTTTATTTTAATAAAACATTTTGTTTTACTAAAACTGTGTTTTTGGTCCGCGAAGTTTTAAAAATCGGGTTCGGGAGTCGGTTACGCACGAGGAAGGGCTAGCACCCACGATACGCCCAAAATTGGTACCAAAATGATTAATTAGTGTCTTAATGTCGGAAATTTGAAAAGATTTTTTTATATATTCGGATCTAAAAAAAAGTTTGAATAGTTGAGGCCGAAATTTGAGATTTCTTTATTCTGTGAGGATACAAACATCACATCCAGCACGTTAGGACACGATATTCGAAGCCTTCGTAATCAAGGTTATCTCGAAGTTCATAAAATTTATTAAAAGGATGTTTAGTGTTTTAGTCAAACGGAAAATCGCAACCCAGCACGTTAGGGCATTATTCTCCGAATTTCTAAACACATCAACATTGCCTTATTTAAAAACTTTTTGAACGGAATAAAGTGGTTTTTGTAAATTGTTCTTTGATCTTAGTGTTTGAGCTAAAAATAAATATAGGTATTCGGGCCAAGAAAAATCGAGATTTCTTTACTCCGAAAGGATCTAAACATCACATCCAGTACGTTAGGACACGATGTTTTAATCTCTCGAAGTTAAGGTCGTCTCATATTTTATGAAATAGGATAGAAGGATGTTTGATTATTTAGCAAAACAAAGAATCGCAACTCAGCACGTTAGGGCACTATTCCACGAATCTCTAAATACGAAGCATTGCCTTATTCCTTTTTTAAAAAATTAAAGGAAATATGATAATTTTCAAAATGTATTAATAATATAACACAAGGCTAAGAAAACAAATGTGGACGTAAACACGGTAAATATAAAAATACTACTACTACTAACGATAACAATGACAATAATAATGATAGATAAACTAAATATTAATAATAGTAATAATAGTAGAAAAAAGATAGAATAATAACACATACAATTATAATAATAGATGATAGTAATAGCAAACAAAAGAAAAGAAAAATGGTGAAAATAATGAAAATAACGAGTAATAATAATAACGATGATATGGTAATAAATAATAATAAAATGATAACGGTAAAAAAATGACATACTGAATAATAATACAATAATAATAGTAACATGGCAAGAATGATAGAGAATAAAATGATATTAGAACAATGATAATGAAAATACTAATAATAATATGTATAATGTATAAATAATATTGTAAAATAAAAGCGAAAGAAAAATAAAATAGTAATAGTCTTTAATAAATAATGCAATATATATGCAAAAGAATAAGCAAATATAATATAATGTAATAGTAATAGTAAAAATAAAAATAATAACGATGACAATAATATGGTAACAAAACAATAATAGAGATAATAATAATAATATAATGATGCATATACTAAATAATGATAATAATAGTATTTATGTACAATAATATAATGTTAGCAATGATAATGGAAATAATAATATAAGCATACATGTATATAAATGAAATAAATAAGTAAGTAAGATAAAATAAATTAATAATTGAATAAAATAATAAATATAATAATAATAATCGTAATATTAATATAAATAATGGTAAATGCAATATAGTATCAAAATATTAAATACAATAATAATAATAATAATAATAATAATAATAATAACATTAATGAAGTAGTGATAATAGTAATAAAATATCAGCACATGCGAAGAATAATAATACACAAGTAATAATGAAATATATTAGAAATAATAAATAATAAAGATAATAATAATTAATAATAGTAAAAATAAAAATAAAAAAAGTAAAAATTGCAAAATAATTAAAAAAGGACTAAATTGCATTGAAAATTAAAGTTTCGGGTCGAATTATAAATAAACAAATGATAGGGGACTGAATTGCAAAGCACGCGAAAAAGGTGGGGGCTGAATGGATAATTTTCCCAGGAAATTAAACGCAGCGTTTTAAGGGAGGACCGAATCGCGAAGCCGTGCAAAATTTAAGGGTCAATTCGTAAATAATGAAAATTTAATTTGAAAAACTAAAAATGCGGAAGGGCCAGAAGCGCAAATAACCCTTCCGCTTAAGAAACACGCGGATCCTAGACTGCACGGGTCGGGTCGCCCGCGGGTCGCCTTAAACGGCGTCGTTTCAGAGCCTGACATCCAACCCAAAACGGCGCCGTTTTATTGGGTCTATTTAAGCCCAAAATTTCTAAGAAATTTCATTTGCTGCTGAGTTTTAAAAAAAGCTTCTTTCTCTTTTTATTTTCTCTGCAGTGGGGGTCTCTGATGGGTTTTCCGTAGTCGGACGTCGTGTTGTCATGCATGCGCCACTGCAGTACTGTGGTGGTAGGAAAAGGTAAAAGCTATTTTTTTTTTTTAGAATATTACATGCTTTTATATGTCGAAGAAGAAGGAAAAAAATAAAGAATAAAAGGAAAAAAGAAGACTTGAAAGCAAAAAGAATCACCTTTGATTTTGTTCGACTTTTAGTTTTTTTTTTTTGTTTAATCTGCTTGCTATTTTTTCGGTTCTGTTTTTCTGTTTGGATTTGAAATCTCTATTTTTTCTATTGATTTCGAAAAGAGAAAAAAGGTCTCTCCTTTTTTACAAAGAAATTCATCGAAAAAAAAACCCCGTTTCTTGTATTTTTTCGAAAAAAAAAACCCCTTACATTATTTGTGTTTCATGGCTTTATAGCCAAGATTGAACAAATTTTTTTTCTTCTTTTTTTTTTCTGTCTTGCAGGAGCAAGTGGAGGAGTTGGTGGTGACAGTGGCATGGGCGGTGGCCTGTGGAGCAGTGGTCAGAGGTGAGAACAGGCGCCTGAGGCGGATGGGGGTAGGTGGGAGCAAGTGGCGCTAGGGTTTCCAGAAACCCTAGCCATCCAAAAAAATTTTAATTTTTGGGCCTTTTGGGCCATCTTAAGTTGGGCTTGTAAAATGGGCTTCGGGTTTAGGTTAATTTAGGTTGTGAAAATAAATGAGCCGGGCAAATGGGCTTCTACAGCTGCCCCTCTTTGCTCATTGTCGTGAAACGAGAATAGAGCAAAGACAAAAAGAAGCCCAATGTTGCCCGGCCTCGCCGAGTCTTGGCCTTTCAGGTGCTTTTCTTCAGGTAGCGTCACTTCTGTCCACCGCATCTGGTCGTTTCGATCCTATTCCACCGTTGCTTTGGTGAGACAGGACTTGTAGTTCCAATTTATTCTGTTGCGCCTTGTATCTTCGACCTGCTCCTGCAATCCGCTCCTGTAACATCAGGATCTCCAGACTTGTTATCTTCGATCTGCTCTTGCAACTTCAAGAAGGTCAAATATGCTATCTTCAAACTGATCCTTGCAAACTCAAGGATCACCAGACTGATATCTTCGATCTGCTTCCTGCAGCTTCAGGTAGGTCAAATCTGCTTTCTTCAATCTGATCCTTGCAAACTCAAGGATCTCCAGACTGATCTCTTCGATTTGCTTCCTGCAACTTCATGAAGGTCAAATCTGCTTTCTTCAATCTGATCCTTGCAAACTCAAGGATCACCAGACTGATCTCTTCGATTTTCTTCCTGCAACTTCAGGAAGGTCAAATATGCTTTCTTCAATCTGATCCTTGCAAACTCAAGGATCACCAGACTGATCTCTTCGATTTTCTTCCGCAACTTCGAAGGAAGTTTTCTTTGAACTTCGAGGAAATAAGGATTCAGGGAGAAGAGATTCGTAGTCTCCATCTTTCTACCAAAACTTCAAAGGAATAATGATTGATCCTCATTGTTAACTTTCTTTGATTTGTAATCTCAACCTACTCCATGAGAACTTTAAGAAATAAGAATTGAGGAGAAGAGATTCGTAATCTCCATCTTCTCTCTGAAACTTCAAAGAAATAAGGATTTAACCTCATTGTTAACTCAAGGAGGCGGATTTGTAATCTCAACCTACTCCACGGGAACTTGAGGAAATAAGAATTGGTGAGAAGAGATTTGTAATCTCCATCTTCTCTTCTTGAAACTTCAAAGGAATAATGATTGATCCTCATTGTTAACTCGAGGAGGCGGATTTGTAATCTCAACCTACTCCACTTTGGAACGTCGAGGAAATAAGAATTCGGGGAGAAGAGATTTGTAATCTCCATCTTCTCTCTTGAAACTTCTAGAAATAATGATTGATCCTCATTGTTAACTCGTGGAGGCGGATTTGTAATCTCAACCTACTCCTTTGGAACTTCGAGGAAATAAGAATTGAGACTTTTCAATTTGCTTCCTTACTCTTTTCGGAAGACTTCAATCTTGATCCGCGGATTTCACTAACATCTTGAGGAAATGAAAATCGAACTTTTCAATTTGCTTCCTTACTATCTTTAGGAAGACTTCAATCTTCAACCGCCCACTACCATCTTGAGGGAACAAAATCTGAACTTTAATATCGCTACACCGTTCTTTGAGGAACCTGTCTTGTAGAATTAATTTTGTGTGCTTATGCTTATGCAAATGATGAGGATGTTATGATCGAAACGACTCAAAGTCTCCTAAGCTGCGTGTGTTATGAATGACACTTGCATGAACGCAGAATGTCATGAGAATGATCTTTTGACAATGATTTGGATGCAATGATCAGAATGAATCGAATGCTCCTAGCTAAACGTGCTTTGAAATGATGTATGAATGCAAAATGAAATGATCCCTTTTAAATGCTTGGGGTCGTCATTGCTCGTAATTCATCAAGGTTCTATCATCGATGCGTTATCATGCTTTCTCGTTCAGCTAGTATCTTTGATAGAAAGCCCAAAACAATGATCATATTACGCTTCAACAAGCTTGCCCATTGTAATTTCGGGGTCCCTCCACTGCACCTTTCGAGACATAAAGTTTGCATCTCTCACGCAACTCTAGGAGAATAAAATTTGTTTTTCATCCGTCCTCTTGTAACTTCGAGGTATAGGATCAATTTGATCTGTTACACTATTCTTTGGTGTAATGACCGGATGTATAGGCTCGCTATGTGCATGAATCTGAGTATCATTTTCTTTTCTCGAGAATGATCCTTTGCACTTACGGGTTGACATTGCTCGTTATCTGTCAAGGTCGTATCACCCGTGAAATGTATTGTCATTTCGTTCAACCAATAAAAGGTCCAAAGAGATAATCATCTTTCTCCAATATTTTCAAACCTTAAGCTGAGTGAGTTCTAAACAATAGTCTTGTTTCAGGTCCTTGTATTATTCGAAGCTTCGAGTAATATGCAAAACTCCTTTTATGAAAGTATTATTAGTCCACTAATCGTTATTTCAATGCAAAATGCTTGAAAAAGATTGTAACAAGGGACAAAAAGGAAATTGATTGGGAGCATAGCTCAAACAAACAAATTAATCAATGCTAGCAAAGGTAATTAAGAAGGAATTTTATCGGTGGTTTTTGAAAGGAATAAAATAACCACAAGTAACAAAAATGGGTAAAATGGAAACTAAGTGCCCCAGATATCGCAGCTTGAGCTTCTCTGTTCCAACTTCTTGAGGACCATTTTGAGCTTAATATGTGTTTAGGGGATCCAGAGTACTTTGTCGATGCCCCGTAACATACTTCTTCGAGCGTAGCAAGACTACTATATGCCCCACTTTCGATCAAAATTTTGAGCTGCCCTTTCTCGGGTTTTCAACTCAAATACCCTTTGGTCTCAAAGCGCCCTTTGCGGGTTTTCGCCTTGGCCTCTCCTTTTCTTTTTTCCTTTTTCGTGTTTTTTTTTTTTTTTTTTTTTTGGAAAACTTTTTTATTGAATTTGAACTCACCAGATTGGGCAGGTCCTTGCCATCCATCTTGGTTAACACCCATTTTCCCTAGAACAGGCCTTCTTTGCTGTATAAGGCATTTACTTTCCTTGGAGTTCTTTTGGATAAGAAGAATCTCTTTTAATGCTAGGTCATCTTCCTGAAATTCTCTTTGAGCGAACCTTTTCGTCAAGCCCGTATCTATTATCGGTACATTTGACCCTGCTGAATACTTTCAATCGAGCTTACCGGAGGCATTCTGCTTCATCCAATCAAATCAAAGCTTAGGAATAAGAATCTTATCTTCCAACAATTTTCCTTTTAAATAAACCAATGGAAAAGATGCCCCGGTGAAAGCCCTGGCCAATGTTCAAGAAACCTAGAAGGTAAATGGTAACTTCTCTATGCCAACCTTTACAAGTCTCAGTCATTTTTCAAAAATTTTGAATGGTGTTAGGCCGCCATTCTTTGTAATGATATGGTGTCCGATCTTTGACAGGACTATAAATTTGTACCATCACATTTCTGAATCGGCATTGCCACACACTTTTTTTTTTTTTTTATTATTTTGAATTTGAAGTTAAAGTTGACAAGGCTGTTGACTTTGTAATTTTGACATGTGAGCGACCTTTACCTTCTTGGCAAGGTAATCAAAGGCCATGGATATGAACCGATGTTGGCTCAAGCTCTTGAGGAACCCGGCTTGATAACATTCATGCTTCACATATAGGAATAGCGTTTGGCATGCCTCAACGTGTCGTCGGCGTGAAAATCATGCGATAACGTCTTGCCTTATTCTTGCGGTGAGCTAATCTTCCATCTTCATCTTCCTCGTTGGTTCATAGCGTCTGCATTGACACTTCATAAGTAAGTTGCGATCTTTGTCATCTTCAAAGTCCTTAGATCCCTCTAGATACATATCTCACTAAAAAGGGAGTCAGTAACAGCGTCGCTCATGTCATTGATATCTGGGGGCCCATTGTGGGCAGAAAATCCAAAAAATAAATGATCCTAAGGATAATTTTTCGTATGATATGGTCATGAGTGAAAGAATATTCAGTATGAAATGTAAAGAATAAAAATATTTACTTAGAAAGATGCATTTTATTGAAATAAAAATTCTGGACACAAGCCTACTTCGCAAAAGGACTCTTATTGCTTCTAGGCTTAAAGCAATAAGTGTGTTTTGCACATTACTCTAGATTAGCTTTAAAAAATACATGTTTCTTCCACAGTCCATTGTTCAAAACACTTTCAAGTACATAAAGGCAAATGTTCGGAAAACTTTTATTCTTCGGTTCTCTTCGGGTATACCATGGGCGTTCTGATCTAGGTTTCTAATGACTTCTTTAAGGAAACGCAACTCTCCCGCCATTTCAATTACCATCATCGAACTTCACAATACCCATGTTGATGAGATTTTCTACCAATTTCTTGAAGGTAAGGCAATTTTCTATCGAATGGCACCGTGATCCCGCGTGGTACTCACACCTTGAGTGTTTGGGTCATACCATTTTGGGTATGGAGGTTGCATCGATTTTGGATATTGGGGACACTACGTGTGCATCAAATAAACTTTGATACAACTCCTTATCGTCATAGGGATTGGCGTAAATTGGAGTTTTCAATGTTTTTCCTTGTCGAGATTCTTTCCTTGACGAACCTTGATACTCGATGAGTCACCGCTTTTGGTGGTTAACAGTAATTGACTTTGGGTCCCCATGTTTGTATTATTCACCTCGTCATCCCTTTTTCTAGAAGCGGGCCTTTTAGTGGTTTCCCGCTTCAATCTTGCCGATCGATTGCATGTTCGATCATCTCCCGACAAAGACAATATCGAAAAACTTTTAGTGGCACTTCCAAGCATGTGATTAATGAAGGAGCTTTCAACGTATTGACAAACAACATGGTTGTCTCTTTTTCTAGGAGCGATGGTGAACTTGTGTGGCTACTTCCTCCACCATTGGGCATATTACCGAAACTTTCGTTTGGTTTTTCTCCATATTTTGGGCGTGATTCGATCGGGAGCTATATCGGCTACGTGCCGTATTGTTTCGGAAGGCTGTGCTAGGTCCTCCACGACTTGATCTGGATGCCGGTGGTGGTGATTGTACCATTTGGTCGTGACCGCCAAACTATCCGAAAACAATGAATAAGCGGTTGATCGTTGTTAACATATCCGCCATCCGTCGATAGAACATTGTGATGTGCGCTTGGGCAATGGTCCCATTGTATTTTTCAAAATCTGGGTCTTAAACTTTGGCGGAAACGAGGTCCGGGACTAGGCTCAAGTCTTTAGCGTTTACCCGTAGCGATGGTCGCAGATTTCTATTTCCTTAAACTTTTCTTCTAACCATCTGCAACGATCCTCGAGTTGTCTGGAAAGGTTTGCTTTTGCCTTATCCATTTCAGCTATTTCATCAAGATCGGATACTATAGGATTAGCCGGACCTTCTCCGAGATTAGTGCTGAACCGAGAGGAAAGTCTTGTTGGCATTGCGGTCTCAACTTGCACTGTGGCTCGATAACAAAAGGCGTCCTTTGGGGACATATTTCGGTGGTGCTTGGGTATTTGGCGGGGTAAATCCGGAGGTAGCGAGGTCGTCATTATTCCACGAGCTAGCAATGGCGCCCTTTCCTCGTTCATTGGCCAATAGTTGCATAACCGGCTTATCATGTTGTTTTGGGACTCTTGCATCCGTTCTATCATATCTTGTTGTATCTTGATTAATCGTTCTTGCATCGCTCTGTATTTCCTTTTGCATTTGTTCTAGCCTTTTCATTCTTTGATCCATGTCTTCTAGGTTACTGAAATAACTTTACCTAATTAGGGTCTTTCTACAAATCTTAATGCACGTGATATGATGCAAGGCAAATGCATGAAATGCAATGCAAATGCATGCAAAAAGAAAGAGAGGCGTTGATTATGAATTCAATTTTATTAGAAGAACTTTTCTAGAAAATACATTTCTTTACATAAAACGGATTGCATATACGGCTTTATCCTCATAATCCAGGTGAAAACACCAGTCTTCTTCTTTGTATCCGGAAGTTATGGTCGTGTCCCGTGAACTTCCCCAATAAATGCCTCTTCTAGCTCCTTGTTCTTCAGTCCAGGCCGTGCCTCTTCGCTCACTTATCTTTCACGATGTTTATGAGCTTCTTTTAGAAAAATAGAGACATGATGACTCTCGAATAATCTTTGTCGGCTTGAATCCTCGGGCAAAGTCTTGTATTTTTGGGCTATCAGTCATCTCTCGTTGTTTTACTTGGACTATGTTCGAACGACCGTATTATAATCCACTTTATCAAAGAACACATTTCCTTATGATAAACTCTTCTATTTAGCAATCGAATATGAATCAACACCTCCTTTCTAAGATGATGCGGTGCGATGCAATGCAATGCAATCACAAACAAAACAAAACACATTAGCACAGAAGAAATAAACAAAATAGAGTATCTATCTAGGTGACCACTAGAGGTTTAACATAGTTCTACCTAAGGTGGGCTCCTAGGGTTTACTACATGTGGTTTGGTTCTAAGGAGGGGTACCTGAACTAGCAGATTCCTCGATCTTCACCCATTATGGGCTCATATAGACCGAGTTCGATTCGAGGGAATACATTTCCCTATGGCTGCACGGAGATGAAAATCTCACGAAGACATAGAATGCGGATGTATCCGAAAGCGATCCACTATCCGCATGCGAGGTGAAAACCTCACGAAGGAGTAGTTTCTCACTCTCACCTAAAGGTGTGACCACAACGGTCATGCGATGCAATGCTGCAATTAAAACAACATGCAATACAAAAATGGTAATTTTCAAATCGAACTTTCAAATTTCCGACAAAAGACAGAAAATAATCAATTTATGGCTTGACTCTCTTTAAGGAAGTCCCCAGTGGAGTCGCCAAGCTGTCGTAACCATTTTTTTGAAAACGAAAAAGGGTTCGACGTTGGGTTTTAAAAATAGGAATAAAATGGGAGTCGCCACCGACCTTTATTTGGTGTGATCGGATCACCTTTATTTTAATAAAACATTTTGTTTTACTAAAACTGTATTTTTGGTCCGCGAAGTTTTGAAAATCGGGTTCGGGAGTCGGTTACGCACGAGGAAGGGCTAGCACCCACGATACGCCCAAAATTGGTACCAAAATGATTAATTAGTGTCTTAATGTCGGAAATTTGAAAAGATTTTTTTTATATATTCGGATCTAAAAAAAGTTTGAATAGTTGAGGCCGAAATTTGAGATTTCTTTATTCTGTGAGGATACAAACATCACATCCAGCACGTTAGGACACGATATTCGAAGCCTTCGTAATCAAGGTTATCTCGAAGTTCATAAAATTTATTAAAAGGATGTTTAGTGTTTTAGTCAAACGGAAAATCGCAACCCAGCACGTTAGGGCACTATTCTCCGAATTTCTAAACACATCAACATTGCCTTATTTAAAACTTTTGAACGGAATAAAGTGGTTTTGTAAATTGTTCTTTGATCTTAGTGTTTGAGCTAAAAATAAATATAGGTATTCGCCAAGAAAATCGAGATTTCTTTACTCCGAAAGGATCTAAACATCACATCCAGTACGTTAGGACACGATGTTTTAATCTCTCGAAGTTAAGGTCGTCTCATATTTTATGAAATAGGATAGAAGGATGTTTGATTATTTAGCAAAACAAAGAATCGCAACTCAGCACGTTAGGGCACTATTCCACGAATCTCTAAATACGAAGCATTGCCTTATTCCTTTTTTAAAAAATTAAAGGAAATATGATAATTTTCAAAATGTATTAATAATATAACACAGGGCTAAGAAAACAAATGTGGACGTAAGCACGGTAAATATAAAAATACTACTACTACTAACGATAACAATGACAATAATAATGATAGATAAACTAAATATTAATAATAGTAATAATAGTAGAAAAAAGATAGAATAATAACACATACAATTATAATAATAGATGATAGTAATAGCAAACAAAAGAAAAGAAAAATGGTGAAAATAATGAAAATAACGAGTAATAATAATAACGATGATATGGTAATAAATAATAATAAAATGATAACGGTAAAAAATGACATACGAATAATGAATAATAATACAATAATAATAGTAACATGGCAAGAATGATAGAGAATAAAAATGATATTAGAACAATGATAATGAAAATACTAATAATAATATGTATAATGTATAAATAATATTGTAAAATAAAACGAAAGAAAAATAAAATAGTAATAGTCTTTAATAAATAATGTAATATATATGCAAAAGAATAAGCAAATATAATATAATGTAATAGTAATAGTAAAAATAAAAATAATAACGATGACAATAATATGGTAACAAAACAATAATAGAGATAATAATAATAATATAATGATGCATATACTAAATAATGATAATAATAGTATTTATGTACAATAATATAATGTTAGCAATGATAATGGAAATAATAATATAAGCATACATGTATATAAATGAAATAAATAAGTAAGTAAGATAAAATAAATTAATAATTGAATAAAATAATAAATATAATAATAATAATCGTAATATTAATATAAATAATGGTAAATGCAATATAGTATCAAAATATTAAATACAATAATAATAATAATAATAATAATAATAATAATAATAATAATAACATTAATGAAGTAGTGATAATAGTAATAAAATATCAAGACACGCGAAGAATAATAATACACAAGTAATAATGAAATATATTAGAAATAATAAATAATAAAGATAATAATAATTAATAATAGTAAAAATAAAAATAAAAAAGTAAAAATTGCAAAATAATTAAAAAGGACTAAATTGCATTGAAAATTAAAGTTTGAATTGAATTATAAATAAACAAATGATAGGGGACTGAATTGCAAAGCACGAAAAAGGTGGAAATGAATGGATAATTTTCCGTGAAATTAAACGCAGCGTTTTAAGGGAGGACCGAATCGTGAAGCCGTGCAAAATTTAAGGTCAATTAAGTAAATAATGAAAATTTAATTTGAAAAACTAAAATGCGGAAGGGCGAAGCTTAAATAACCCTTCCGCTTAAGAAACACGCGGATCCTAGATCGCACGGGTCGGTCGCCATGGTCGCTTATAAGCAAGCGTCGTTTGAGCGACATCCAACCCAAAAGCAGGCGTTTTATTGGGTCTATTTAAGCCCAAAATTTCTAAGAAATTTCATTTGCTGCTGAGTTTTAAAAAAAAAGCTTCTTTCTCTTTTTATTTTCTCTGCAGTGGGGGGTCTCTAGTGGGTTTTCCGTAGTCGGACGCAGAGTGTCGTCATGCATGCAAACCACCGTACAGTGGTAGGAAAAGGTAAAAGCTATACTTTTTTTTTTTTTTTTAGAATATTACATGCTTTTATATGTCGAAGAAGAAGGAAAAAAAAATAAAGAATAAAAAGGAAAAAAAAGAAGACTTCGAAAGCAAAAAAAGAATCACCTTTGATTTTTGTTCTGACTTTTAGTTTTTTTTTTTGTTTAATCTGCTTGCTATTTTTTCGGTTCTGTTTTTCTGTTTGGATCTGAAATCTCTATTTTTTCTATTGATTTGAATCTCTTTTTGTTTTCTTCCTTTTTGATTCCAAATTCCCTTTTTACAAAGAAATTAATTGAAAAATCTACATTTTTGAAAGTGCAAGTTATAACTAGACAAAAATAAATAATTCTCTTGGATTGAATTTAGATAAAATTTTATTATAGATCGACCCGTATAAATAACGAAAGAGAAAAATAGAGAAGATCGAACATATAAATTTTACGTAGAAAAAATCATCCGAAGAGAATGAAAACCACGAGCAAGGGAGGCTTTGACTTTTCACTAAATAAAAAAACTAATGAGAGTATAATATGGAAAAAATAAACCTAAATGTACTAAACGTACAAACCCAAACTCCAAATACAAAGCCCTAACTCTCATAGAGCTCTCTTAAAAGAGTACGAAATTCTCTCCATAGTTACCATTGAAACTTTCATCAAAACTCATCTGCGACTACATCAAAAGGAGCCCTTCATAATTGTTTCTTCTTTTTTGCCTCTTAAAACAGAGATACAATCACTACACCAAAACAGACTTTTAGTTTTTTAGGCTTTTAGCGACGTTTCTAAGCGCCACTAATAGTATTTGCGACGCTTTTGAAAGCACCCCAAAAATGCCGCTAAAAACAACGCCGCAAACTTTAGCGACGCTTTTCCCACAAACGCCGCTAAAGGTCCTGACTTTTAGCGGGGTTTAGCGGGTTTTTCCTACAAACGCCGCTAAAGGTCCTGACTTTTAGCGGCACTTTTCCCACAAACGGCGCTAAAGGTCATGACTTTTAGCTGCTTTTCCCACAAACGTCGCTAATTTGTACAGATTTGCAATACACAATTTTTCCAATATCCTACCCTTCCTGCATTAAACCCAACCAAAAACAAATGTAGCATATAATTCCAGCCAAAAAAAAGCAAATGTAGCATAAAAATCTCACCAAAAGATTAATTATAAATGATACTTCAAATTCAATAAAAGATATATGATATAAATTAATAAATGAATTCTTACAATAATGTTAAATGTAACAATCTTAATGATCTTAGAACGAGGAAATAAATGTCTAAGATGGAGGCCTCTGCGACTACTGAAACATCTTCATCATAGTCTGAAGCTGTAGCTGGAGTTCATCATACTTTCTGTTCTGCTCTGCCTCCCTCGCTGCTGCCTCCTCCTTAAGTTGAGAAATTTGCTCAACCATGCTCGCTTGCATCTCAACTATCTGGCCTTTCAACCTTTGAACTTTAGCTCGAGATTGACTCCCGGAAGGCATGTATTGCTGGGAGCCGGATCCAAAATATTGGGTCGGGGTAACACCAGATCCTTGAAATCAAACCCGACCATACCTTTCAGGACCCAAAACATCAGTAATAAAAACAACAATTTGGACAGCAATTTTTCCAAAATCATCATGAGATAACTATTATTGATAAGAATTTTGAACTAAAACGTACCTTAAAGAAGCTGGTCTACTCAACTCTCACCAAGAAACAGAGGCTGCAGTCAGAAAAATAGTATTTGTTAAGTAATTTAAAGGGAAAATGAATATAAATAAGAATAATAATGATTTTATACCTGTTAAGTTATTACCACCAAATGCAATCCGTAGGAGGGAAATAAGATCTCCAATCACCGATAGAATTTCACCTAAAATATATAATTAAAATTGTCAAAATTTACTAGTTTTTTTTTCTAACATATAATATCAACTATGTAGTCTGTAATCAAAGCTAAGAAAATTCTTATACTGCTTTCTCTCCTATTATATAATATCAACTATACATGGCTGAGCAACAATTAATTCAACACATTAATAATAAGGTAAATCTAAAGGCCTCCTCAGAAAGTTAATTCAACACATTTCTATTCTTCAACAAAAGTTTTCTGATTTTTTAATAAAATTTCAAGTAACAATGCTATGCAAATATATAAGGCCTCTTCAGAAAGTTATTAAAATTTATGCATTACCTTTTGCAGTAGTAAATTGGCTAATAATATAATCCCTTTCTTGTTGATCAAGCACTTATTGTTGGGCTTTTGCTGGTGCTGCTCACAACTTAAAATCCTAGTGTAGTTAAGACAATCTAAGATAAACTTGTCCTTAATATTTCTCTACTAACGCCATTGATAAACAGACATGTTTAACAAAAATCAAATTTAAGTTATGCATTTATACTCCAACTTGTACGTTCCAATTTACCATTCATTCTAACAAGTTTAACAAAAATCAAATCAGAAAGTTGGACAGTATAATAAACAGCAATATAAAAAACAAGCTATATACTAGTTGAAACAATATAATAAACAATAATTTGGACAGCAATTTAGACAGAAATTATGTAAGATTCATCATACGTGGCATTGTTACACCAGGGGAGGATCTATTATATATTACAATGAGATATAAGGCAACCCGTTAGGTTTCCAGCCTATAAACTTTGAATCTATTTTTTTTGCACAGCAATATAATAAACATCATATATACCAACCAAGCAGGATAATAAACAACAATTTGGACAAATTCATCATGATATAACTCTTACTAATCAGAATTTTGAACTAAAACGTACCTTAATAATTTCAAGAAGATGGTCTACTCCACTCTCAACAAGAAACAGAGGCTGCAGTCAGAAATACAAACAACATTAACTCACTAATACTTAAAAAAAAACAGAAAATAAAAATAATATAAAACAACATTAATTTAAGTTTAATTTTTACCAATGGAAATATAAGTGCTGATATCTGCTGGAATTTTATCTACAAATATCAAGTAAGAGCTTTTTGAACCTCAAGACCGGAAGCGTGGAACCTACAAATGGGGGGGCACACTTTACTACAATAAAACAAAGTTAAAACAATAAAACAAATTCTAAAAGCTAAATATATATCGAAAAAATAACATCTTAAATTTAATATGTACAATGAATACAACTTTATTATTAAATCTAGCATCAATTCATTAAAACAATAATAGTAGATCTCAATTAAAATATACTAAAATAATATAAAGTTACGATTTAAAATATAATTTAATGTGACATAGTTTAACAGTTGTCATATGTCACATTAATAATTTGTCACATATGCGTATTGTTCAAAATTACAAATTGAATAATAATTTAATTTTGCATTTAAATGCTTAAAATTAACTTAATCAAGCACTAAATTTCGGTTTGAATAAGTATGATTATGCTTTGTAGTGAAAGAAATTTCATATTAATTAAATAAATATGCTCAAAATGAATATTTGCCTAATTGAGTAATACCATTTTCACAAGTAAATGTTAAATATTTTTTAAACACTTGCTTACTTGTTTTGCGTGAGAATTATAGCAATGGAAGCTGCAATGTAACATCCCGAAATAGGGCCTAAGCGGAATAGTAGTTCTTGAAACCATGAATCCAAGCTATAAAAGTTTATTATGATTAATTATTATGATTTATGAAGTGATTAAATACATGTGTTAGAGTATTGATAAGAAATTTTATTAATTTCATGCTTAAATTGCCTATTAGGACTTGTTTGCAAAAGTTGCTAAATAGGGTTCTAATTTATAGAGTACTTGATTGAAATGGGGTTTGAAGTAGGAGTCCTTAAATGGAATTAGACCATTATATTTCATGGACAAAATGGACATATATAGGTGGAAAGAACCAAAGTTTTTAATGAAGGGTAATTTAGTCATTTGGTAATAAAAGGAATTAAAAGGGAAAAAGATGGCAAAATATGCTCATCTTCTTCATTAGGCCGAATTTTCAAGTGGTCACCATAGCTAGGGTTTGTTTCAAGCTTCCAAGTTCCATAGTAAGTGATTCCAAGCCCGTTTTAATGTTCTTTACATTTTGAAGCCCAGGTAGCTCGATTTAGCTTATTCTATAAATAAGTCATGCTAGGGTTCATATTTGGAAAAATACCCATAGGTGAAATGTGTTTATTTTGATTTTTATGATAGAATATGAAATCTTAAATTATGTTAAACAACTTTTGCTAAGTGATTTTAAGTGAAAACGAGTAAAAGCAGCTTAATCGGTAAAAATACCTAATGTTCATAAGTACAAGTTAGAGTGAGAATTTGATGTTGCCATAGAAGGGAAAAATGATCAACATGTCATAAAACATAGGAATAAGGGATAAAGTTTAATTCCTGAGCTTTGGGGAAAATGTGTAAATATGTAAAAGTTTAGGGGCAAAATTGTAATTTTGCCAAAGTTAAGAGTTAAGGACTGTTTTGATGAATGTGAGTATTAAATAAGCTAAATTTTCTATTATAGATCAAGAAGAACGAAATCCAGAGTTAGATCAAGGAAAGAAAAAGATAGAGGGCTAAATCGATATAGTTGATCGTATTTTGTTTCGAGGTAAGTTTACGGTAAATAAATGCAATATTCTATTATTTTACATTTAATACTGTTAAATTTCAGTATTTACATATTTATTCTGTAAATTTATTATTTAAAGACTCAAGTATGAATTGACGGAAAAGTTATCTCAGAAAGTTTCGGTTGAACCTTACGAATGTGTAGGATACAAATGTCATGACATTAGGGTTTAAGGAAATCATGTAAGACCATGTCAAGACATGGCATTGATATGTTACTATAAGGCAAAGGTCCCATGTAAGACCATGCCAAGGCATGGCATTGGTGAGTTCATAAGGCAAGGATACCACGTAAGACCATGTCAAGACATGGCAATGGTTAAGTTTCATAAGGAAAGGTACCAGCGTATCCTTAGTATTCCAAGTGGTTCAACGAGAAAATTTAAAGAGTATACCAAAGTAAAGGTAAGACAAGTTCAAGCTAAAAAGGTAAGGTAAGGCAAATTCATGTTAACAGGTACAGGTAGGAATACAAGTTTAAGTATATTAAGTTAAAAGCTTAAGTGATCTTGTTAAGAAAAGAATAAGATAATTGATTAAGAATGTTGTTATTTATTTACATGTAAACTTACTAAGCTTTATGCTTACTCCCATTCTTTAATTTTTTTTTTATAGTATTACAAGCCAACTCGGGAATCACAGAGACGTCGGAGATTGTTATGCACTATCAAAGGATTATATTGGTATTTTGTGACTCGAACGTTTTAAGTTATGGCATGTATAGGGACTTAGCCATTTTGTGTGTATGTCCTTATGATATGGCTTAAGATTGGCTTGTAAATGTTTGGTAATGATTAGCCATTAAAATGGTTAATTAAGAACATGTTTTGGATACTATGAAATGCCTAGTTGATAGTTATTTTAAAGAAATTATGTAATTATATGCAGGGAACAGTTTGGACACAAGAAGTGGCGTGATTTTGAAAAATCACCAAAACTAGTAGAAATGGAATTATGTTGGCCATGAGATATATAATTAAATCTTATTGAGTCTATTTTTATAAAAAAAACGGTGTAGGAAAAAGAGTTGTATATTATGAGATAATTGATTTTTAGTACAGAGGAGTCAGAACTATCAATCTGTGTAACAGGGGAGACTTTAACTAATAAACTGTACTAATTGGCCACATAAAAAATTCTGGGAAAATTATAGTAAGAATATATATGAGTCTAGTTTCAGAAAAAATTTACGGATCTAGATTTCGAGTTTCGTAACTCAAGTTATAATTGATTTACTTAACATGACGCAGATGGACAGTTTCAATTTTTATGCCCCGAATCAGTAAGTTAAGTTTAGTAATGCCTCGTGCTCGACTCCGGCAACGGTCTCTGGTAAGGGGTGTTACATGCAATCACGAGAAAGATAGACCAGATACAGAAAAGGGTTATGAAATAATGGTTGTAATTGTAATTAGAGAATAATCAATATACATTCAATGATAATTCAAGCTTGAAATATCAGTGAGAGAACAAAAATGCAATAATAAAAAAATAAGCTATTTAGGGTTAAAAAAAATCTTTGTTATTTAAATAAATAAAGAAAGGAAATAATTTATCTCCCTTTCACATGCAAAACTAACAAAAAGATATACTTAAAACCTCTTAAATATATTAGGATATTCTTTAAGTCATTTTTGCTAAATTGACATATGATTAAGATCCTGGCCACTAATGGATAATGTTATAAGAAATTTAATTATGAAATGCTCTTCCAAGAGAAATTGTTTTGCTACTTAACCTACAAAAACCTCTTCAATAATAGACTTTGCTATCAAAACTGATGACTTGTTGTCATCATCAAAACCATGCAAGAACATATTTTAAATGATCCAAAAAGAAAGGAAATGATTTTTTTTTTTCGAAAGGAGGAAATGAAATTTTCAATAACAAAGAAGGCAACTGCTACAATGGAGTTCATTTACCAAACACAGAGAGCCTCAAGAAGGTAATTAGATTTTATTAATGAAACAATGCTTGACAAAATAGGCAACTTTCATCTTGTTGTATTAGAAAACAATATATTGCATATAGTGGAAACTAACAGGTTGATCATATAGGTAAAGAATTCAACATCAACCTGTGGGTCAGTGACTAGGGGTAAGCAAAACTCGATTCGAATCGAAAAAATCGAAAAAAAATTTGAATTTCGAGTTAAGCGAATCGAGTTATTCGAGTTAATCGAGTTATTGAGTCAACTCCATATTCTTTTTCAATTTGAGTTCGAATCGAGTTGAGTTTTAATTGAATAACTCGAATAATTGAATAATTGAATATCAAACTATAATATTTTACATTTTACCCCAAACTTCCAAACCTTTTTACTTTTCCTCAAAACTTTTACTCCTTCCCACTTTCCCCAAAACTTTTACTCCTCAATCCCAACCCCAATCTACCCAAAATCCATTTCCCACCAAAATTTTACTCTCCCATTTACTTTTCTCAAAATTTTACTCCCAAAACCCTTAAAAATTTTATTTTCCCCAAAATTTTACTCCTCCCACTTTTCCTAAAACTTTTACTCCATTCCCATCTCACCTCCCATCTACCCCAAACCCATCCCCCTCCATTTTTTTTAATATTTTCCTTCAAAATTTTACTCCCCTATTTATTTCCCTCAAACTTTTATTCTCCAAAACTTTTATTTTCCTCCTAAACTTTTACTTCTCACACTTTACTCTCAAATAAAAAATCAAAATTATCCAAAAAATCACTAAACATAAATAGTAATAATTTTATTTATATCTACTATTTATATTATTAAATTAAATTTCACATTTTATATTATTTATATTATTAAATTGTTTAGTCATATTTAATATTTATATTAAAATTGAATTATTAATTATGCCATAAAATATTTGTGTTAAAATTTTATATTGGTACCAATTTCACATTTTATCTTTAAAATAACTTTTATTAAAAATCACATTTTACATTTAATATATTTTTAATTCCAAAATACATAGTGACAAGAATAAAGAAGATAATTGAAAGAACTAAACAAGCAAAAAGCTAACTCGTATATAAAAGATTAATAAATAAATTATTTGGTGTGAAAGTTAATAAAAATTTTGGTTAAGGTGAACAAATTTTATTACGATATGTGACAATGGTTACAAGGACCCAAAATTATTTTTTAAATTTAACTCGAACAAATATATTCGATTCGATTCGATTGAATTCCATCTCACTCGACTCGATTAGAGAAAATTTCAAATCAAATTAGGATGATAAAATATGATTAAATCAACTCGATTAACTCGAAATTTTTTCATTCGATTCGATTCGATTCGATCGAACGCTCACCCCTATCAGTGACATCATGATAAAACAATAGATATTAGGAATAAAAATTGAGTTTTAAACAGAGAAGAACCTTAATGGGAGGAATAAAAGTTTTGTTCGGAAAGAAAAAGGATCCATGATCTATCTATTAGCAGAATCTGAAGGAGTTTTAACTTGTCTATCTTCAATTCAACTAAAGAGGCAAAACTCAATATGTCCCAGTGTATTTAACAAATTGGGGAACAACCCAGATTTGGTGGCACAATTAATGATAGCAAGCAACAAAAAATTCAAACAAAAAGAAGTAAAAAATGCATATTTTAAGGTCGGGGTCCATGAAGCAAAAAGTACCCGAGAATGCAATGCCCGGATCTCAAAGAACTTGAAGAGGTCTCTTTCCTATTCTTCTCAGAAAACAATTAAAAAGATTGAAAGGGTTCACAACTCTATTAGTTGCCATCCTAATGCCTATATTGAGAAAAAAAATTTAGAGATTATGAAGAAGAAACAACTTTTAACTTATATATATATTCCAATGCAAAACCGAATTTCCTTGCCTTGTATGAGTGTTCAGAATGAAAAATAGAAGATGGAAGACCATGTATCAACTCAACCAAAACTGGAATAGAAACCCATGCCCAGAATCAAATAAATAAAATTTGGGGGAATTAATCAATTTGGGGAAGTATTTCACACCATAATCGAAGAAGAAATTAAGGATTGGGAGGGGAATGCAAAAGGGGATGAAGAACTTAGGGATTTCGGGAAATAGAAAAAATAGGGGAACAGACTTTTAGGATAAAACTTTTAGGAGAAAACACTTAGGGGTTTTAGGGATGGGATGGGGGATAAAATCGAGCACAGCAAAACAACGACGTTTTGCTCAAAGTCACTTTCTGTTTTGCGGCATTTATACAATCACGCCACTAATTGTTGAGAAAACGACGTCGTCCACCTTACTGCACATTATATTATTGAGAAAACGACGTCGTGAAGCTTAATGTCCATATATATTTGCGGCGTTTTCAGGACTAGCACCACTAATACTTGACAGATATTTGTGGCGTTTTACTGGAAGCGCCACTAACAATAAGCTTTAAACAACGACGTCTTGCATTGTAATGATATATTTTTGTTATAATTCATACAACAAAGTATCAAACGACATTGTCTTCGAATCTATTGATGGATTTTGTGGCGTTTTGTAAAAAACGCTAGTAATTTTAATATCATTTATTCTATATATTTTATACTATTATTAATTAATCCAATACCTTAATATTATTAACACTAATTAATCTAAACCATCAACCTTAAACCATTAAAACTTTAAAATTATTTAAAATATATATAAATTTAAAATATATCAGTCATATACCCATAAATCTTTAAAATTATTTTAAATAATAGTATTTTATTTTTTCATTTTTAACATATATTTTTCTATGTTATAATTTGTTTCACATTTTTCTATGTGTTGTTAATTTTTCTAAATAATTTAAATATTAAATTAAAAATTACATTTTAGTTAATATAATTAAACTAGTTAAATAATAAGAAGAGGATGAAAGAGTGCTTTAATTTTATTACAATTTTATATTTAATTATTATATAATTCATATCAATTTTAAATAAATAATTTTTGAAACTTTGAGTAATATTTAAAAGAATTAGAAACATGACATAATTTTATAATATTTTTTATGTAAGAAAACAAAAGCGAAAATTTCAAAATATGAAATAAAAAGGTTTAAAAACTATAATGATAATTTTTATATAAAAATTTCATAATATCTCTTTTACGATTATATAATAAATTATTTAATATATAAATTAAAAAACTTAACCCCAAACCCCCGTACATAGCCCCAAATCCAAACTTCAAACCCTAATCTCTAACACATAACTCCAAATCCCAAATTATATAATGATAATTTTAATATTAAAATTCATATTATCTATTTTACAATTATATAATAAATTATTTAATATATAAATTAAGGATAAAAATTTGAACCTATTTTAAAGAAATAAACATTGGGGTAATGGATACAAATACCATTCGGGGTTATGGGAAGACAGTTTCACAATAAAAGGATGGATCGGTAAACGATGGTTGGATCCAACAGCTTCGGGGTTATAAGATTCTAGGGATTTTGGGGATTTGAATTAGAGGAAACCGATTTGAGGGATTTTGGTTTCGGGATTTTGGGTCATATACCCAAACCCCTAAACTTTAAACCCTAAACCCTAAACATTAAATCATAAACCATAAACTATAACCCCTAACACATAAGCCCTTAACCCTAAACCCCTAAACCCTTAACCTTAACCCCTAATCACTACCACTTAAACCTTAATATCGTTAAACACTAAGATCTTAATCCCTAAACAATAAATCCCAAATAACAAACTTTAAAACACTAAACCCATATTCCAAAATAACAAACCCTAAACCATAAAATTAATATACTAAACATTAAACCCTAAATCAATTTTAATAGCTTAATTTGTAACTTAAATGAAAACTTCTAAATTGTTTAGTTGGAAATTTGTACCTTTTCATAATTAAGTAACTAAAATGAAACATTCTCATTGCTTATAATAAGTGAATATATCAAAATAAAATATAATTCAAAACAAGAATAAGAAAAAAATATGAAAATTAAATCGGATCAAATCGAAACGAGTCCCTACACAAAAATGGCTACTCAACTTTTAGTGGCATTTGTACAAAAAATGTCGCTATTGCTCAGTTTATTAGCGGCGTTTGTATAAAACCGCCGCTATTGCTCAGTTTTTCGCGGCGTTTGACCAAAAAACGCCGCTATTGCTCAGTAAGAAAATGCCACTAATGTATAATCTTTGCGGCGTTTTTTGTCCAAACGCCGCTAAAGCCCTGTTTTGCTGTAGTGAATGCTCCTTTAAATAGGCTAATATTAGAGGTCCAATCATACTAAAATATCTAAGAGTAATCAAAGTTTAAGTGAGAGAAGAAACTTGATTTATGTAGGGAACATGTAGCCATGTCGCAACATCCCCATTCGCGTCGTCGCAACATCGGGAAGTTTCTTGTCATGACGTCCATCTGTTCGACCGAAAATACGAGGCACACTCCACAAATTCATATATGATAAGACTTAAATTTAAAATCTCAAGCTCAAATGTAAAGAAAAAAGGACCAGAATGTTAAAGAAAAAGTTCAAATTTACCTTTTTATTAAAGCTTAAAAAAAATCAATTCAAACCAGGGGCAAAGCCAGAAAATTTTTAGGGGGCGGATGAAATTTTAATTTTTTATAGTTTATATTTTTATAATTTATAAAAGATTAAATCAAATTTTTATTATTTTAGGGGGGCCAAAGTATAATTTTACCTTTACTAATTTAAAATTTTTAAAAAATTATAAGAGATTAAATAATAATTTTCCATTTTAGGGGGACTGGGGCCATGCTAGCTGCCCTAAATTCGCCCCTGATTCAAACCCAAAACATGATGAGGAATAATAGTACAAATTTGATTAGTTATCACATGTACCAAGGAAAAGCCGAATGGTAACAAATTTTTTTCCATCCCTAAGTTCCTCCCTACAAGATAAAATAAACCAGAAAAATCCCAATTGTGGAGGACAAAAGATTTATAAATAGTTTGAAATTTAAATTATTATATATATATTTGAATGGATCATCAGATTAGATAAAATTCAATAGGGTCCAGTAGGAAAAACAGCAACTGAGGCTCTTGTTTCTTTCTTAATTTTTGGGTGTGATAAATAATGCATTCAAAAGAAAAGGAAAAGGAAAAAGAAGAAGAAGAAGAAGAAGCTGCTGTTGGTGTTGCAGTGGATGGTAATAAAGGAGGGGAAAAATGGGGATGAGGAGGGGATCCCTGTCCTGTTTCACGGTTAAAGCTTAGTAGCCATGCAGATGCAGCAACGGCCTCTGTTGCCTTCAGCTCCATCATGGCTTCAAATTGATTCACAGACGCGTAAAAGGACCATTTTTGGTCCCACTTCTCACCATCTTACGCGCTTTCCCTTTGCATTTTCCTATATTTTGTTTGTTATCTCCACTAGTTCAATAGAATATTATTACGGGGATATATAGAGTTAAACAAAAATACTAATGGTTAGGCTTAAAATATTCTTTATTATTTTTATTTAAAAAAATACTTTTAAACATCTTTAAAATAAATATCATTATTATATTTTTAATTGATAGTGTTTGCAGTTTATATAACATCAATCCATCAAATGTAAATTTTTTAAATTTTTATATATTTACGCTATATGTCATGTTTTATTGTTTAATTATTTATATTGTATTCAATCTATTTATCTATATTATATTTAAATGTTTTAGATGGTATGATTAAAAATTTATTTTATTTAGACTCGAAAGTTAGGTGAGATAGTAAGAGTTTTTCTTACCTTAACTAGTGGTCGAGGGTTCAATCTTTGCCTTGGGTATGGAGTAGCTTTAAAACTCGTAGCTAGCATCTATCTTCTTAATGGGACTAAAGAATACAGATGATTAGTTATTGGGCTCACTCCGATAGATATATTAATAAATTAAAAAATCTATTTTATTTAAAAGTACAAAAAATTATTGTGATCATGTTTTTTATATTTTACAATTTTATATAAAATATATAAAAACTTTTTAAAATTAGAATGAATCATTAACATCTTTAGAACTTTACTTCATTATTTCAAACAAAGCCTAGTTTATTTTTTATATAACTTTTTTAAAAAATATATTTGAGTAAATTGTACAACTAAGGTCACTAAATTATTATTAAGTTTACGTTTAAGTTACTCAACTTTAAAAAAGTTACAAAATGGTCACTGAACTATTCTAAAGTTTTTATTTAAGTCACTATGTTGTTAAAATCGCTATTGTATGGCATTTTCTATTCGCACTGTCTGCACCAATCAAAAGCTTTCCTCCCCTTACTCTTCTACAATTCAATTTCTTTTCATGAAATAGCTTAGAACGTTACGATCTACGAACCAAAATTTAAACAACTTTATTTTTCGTTCTCCGACATTGGCCGTCAGATCAATTCGGTATGTTCTTCTACTCATCATTGACTATTGATCCATTGTACCGATTGTCGAACCGTCGCTTGAAAATCGCTAGCTAGATTTTATTTTAAAAAAAACTTAACAACCCAGTGACTTAAATCTAATTTTTCAAATAGTTCAATGATTATTTTGTAACTTTTTAAAATTGAATAAACAAAACATAAACTTACAAATAGTTTAAAAATTTTACAAATTTTAGGTGTAATTCAGTCGTATATTTTTCACATAATTATTTTTTCTAAAATTGTCATAATTCAGTATTATAACTCTAAGTCCACTTGCATGCTTCGAAATCAAAGAACGGTTAAAGGATACATAAGAGAAGAAAAAAGGGTTTAACCTGAAATCAAAGATAAAAGTCTCAATGATGAATATGAGATAGGAACCTGAGGAGTTCACACTAATATCCTCTCTAGTAATTTGGTTCAAGGATGCATGTGCGGCATGTCCAATTATTTTGATTAGGTCTTTAACTTTTTGCCCATGTGTGAGGCACATCACATGGTGTTCCAAATTTAGTTAACCCGAACCTAAAGCCAAACATTTTTTATAAAGAAAAAAGGGAAAAAGAAAAAGAAAAAGTGGTGATGTGTTTTAAAGTAATCGTATCTCATATTAATTTAAAAATGTAATACATTAATATACTTTGATTACCTTTTCAACATGTCTGTGATTACCTTTTCAACATGTCTGTGATTACCTTTTCAATAACAGTTTAACCCCCTCTCCCCCATTTCAGCTCCTCAATAAGTACCCCCACCATCTTCCCGCTTCCCATACGCCCCATATTCAACACATCAGCATTTCTCTTTCTTTACTCTCTTATAATTTTCCCCCATCTTAAAACTAAAGAAAAATAACAATGTCCGCTGTTGCTCTTCTTTTCCTTGAGTGTGCTCTGTTTTGCTTCATTGCTCTCCTTTTTGGCTGTGGTGAATGCAAGAATCCCTGGAGTTTATACTGGTGGAGCTTGGGAAAGTGCCCATGCTACATTTTATGGTGGAAGCGATGCTTCTGGAACAATGGGTATTTGTTTTTTAGTCCGTTAATCTTCTTCTTAAACCATAAATTTCTGTAGTTAATACAGTTGTCTTGCACAAGGCCTTGTTCTGCATTTCCCTAAAACCATGATTTTTTGCATTGCAATTCCCTAAAACCATTAAAATGGTGTTTGGATTTTTTTTTGTCCCTTTGTTTAGGCGGTGCATGTGGGTACGGTAATCTCTACAGTCAAGGCTATGGCGTGAATACAGCAGCTTTAAGCACTGCACTTTTCAACAATGGCCTTAGCTGCGGTGCTTGCTTTGAGATTAAGTGCGCAAACGACCCCAGATGGTGTCACTCCGGCAGCCCTTCCATTATTATCACTGCCACTAACTTTTGCCCTCCTAACTATGCTCTCCCAAATGACAATGGCGGCTGGTGCAACCCTCCACGCCCTCACTTTGACCTTGCCATGCCTATGTTCCTCAAAATCGCCGAGTACCGTGCTGGTATTGTCCCCGTCTCTTACCGTAGGTGAGTCCCCAAAACCTTTCCCCTTTTACTTCAATGGGTTTTCTGCCATTGTTATATTCGTACGATTTCTACAGAATTTTCTTGTCCCCAGTTTTCTTAGGAACCAAACAGATTATATTTATTGCGATTAATTAACTGTTGACTATTTTTGACAGAGTGCCATGCCGAAAGCGAGGGGGGATACGATTCACCATTAACGGATTCCGTTACTTCAACTTGGTTTTGGTCACCAACGTCGCGGGTGCAGGGGATATCGTGAAGGTGAAGGTGAAGGGAACCAACACCAATTGGATGAGCATGAGCCGTAACTGGGGTCAAAACTGGCAGTCAAACGCCGTTTTGGTGGGTCAGGCACTCTCGTTCAGAGTCACGGGCAGTGATAGGCGAACCTCCACTTCCTTGAACGTGGCACCTGCTAATTGGCAATTTGGCCAAACCTTCACGGGAAAGAATTTCCGCGTTTGAATCTCACACTTGCCCCTTTTAGTAATATCTTCACTTATTATTTTCCATTTTTAACCCAGCTCTTCAAATTTCCTTTATTTTCCCAGGAAATTTTGAAGTAGTGGGTAGTTGGGCAAAAGTAAAAATGGGGGTTGGGGGGTGTTCGGTGGAATTTACAAAAAAAATAAAAATGGTGATAGATAGTTTAGCAAAGTGATTAAAGTGAAGCATATGTAGTAACTTTTGTTTTTCACCGAAATCTTGGGACGGCGTTTTCCTTTTCTTTCGTTGGTGATTGAGCTGGTGCTAATAGTTAGTTCAAAGTCCAGCTAGTGGTAAAATGATGTTTAAGGGGGCTGAAGCGGCTGCAAATCAAGGCAAAAAATGTAGCCCGCAGCTCTTGGTCTTAGTCATTATATATATATACTAATTTTCATTTTTACTGCTCTAATACTGTACCTTCTTCTATATTTATCTTGCTTCATTTAGCTTTCTCATTTTTCGTTAAAAGATATTTAAGAGCTTCCAATCTAACTCTCAAAGCAAATAAAAGAGCTATTAAAGGATGTATTTAATCTTAGGTAGCCTTTATTATGGGGGGTTTTGGTTTGTGCTCAACTGGCCATTGCTTCAAAGCAAGAAATAGTGGTAAATATCAAAGGAAGGAGGGGACTGCAAAGTAGGGCTTTCCATAAACCACATGTCGGTTGATGGTGCAGAAGACCATGTGCTGCTAGTCTGGCACTCGCCCTTGCCGTCCATTTAACTTTCTTTTTATGTTTTCAGCTGCCATGGCTCCACCCCCACAACCCCTTTTGCCTTTTTACCTTTATTTGATGCCTTGAAAGTGAGATAGCAGATACAAATATGAATCAATGAGTATTATGATGATACGCAAAAGAAAATAAACATGTTAAATATTAATAGACAAATTAGCATATCTTAGCACCATCGTCTTCCCTCAGCCGCCAAACATGTCGTCTTTAGAGTACACTTCTTAAAAAGTCTTAATGATTAGGGTGTCTATCGACAATGAGCAAATGTAAAACGGCACATCATTCATTGTATTAATTAACTAGTACCGTAGTATTAACCAATAACAACTTGGGGAAACGAGTATTTTGATACATTAAAATGGTTTTTATGGCAAGTGTGATTAACAGATAGACATCACATCCCAGAAATAGAGAAAAAGGTCCTGTCTAACTGAAGGTACTATATTTCCTCTTCCGTGAAATATCGGCTATCAATAACAATGCATCTAATTTTGAACCAAACAGACATCCTTTTCTTTTGTTATCGATATATATGCTCTCTGCTTACTTGCTTTGAAAGGAAAATAAATTGAATAAAGCAATGAAAGCGCGGTGGCTTTGGGCTTTGGCCATCTCAAAATTGCATTACCATCCGAATTTTTTGACCCAACTCTATGCCGTTCCTTGGCCTTTAACAACTTTAAAGATGCTTCCACTTAAGATGGCTGGTTTTAACAGACAAATGGCATCTCTTTCATTGTTTTTCTTCCCAAGAAAATTATCAAGTTGTATGCCTTTTTAGGTAAAAATAATAGGACGATGAAGCTCGGCCTAGGTTTTCAGATTCCAATCACGATAAAAATTGGTTTGGTAGAGCAAATGGATACTTCAAATTTGGCCACTCCTCACAATCTATGGCAATTCAGTCCTGGGGTCGAAACTATATAGTATTCTGTTAAAACTAGTCAACAAGAATCCAATAACTAGTTAATAAAAGTCAATCTCAAGCTGGATTATGCTATCCTTTTAGCATATGCTGGCCAAACAGTGATATATATATATTTTACAATTGGGGAGGTTTGCAAAGGCAGACAGGCTATAATGGAAATGGAATATGTACCACAAGTTATCACTATCTTTGCTTAATTTAGGAATCCTTTCAAAACTTTGCATGGGAATTTCTTCTGTCAATCAAAATTAAGGTTCGGCCTATCAGGTTGATATCAGCAATGTTTGACCTATACATTCGCAATACAGAGGCTAAAACTATGAGAAATAATGCAAGAAACCACGAACCTGACTGATATCTGTTTGAGCTGAAGTCAAAATTCTCTTCACCACCCCAACCATTGTTCAATGCACACGTACTGCAGCTTCCAGTAGCTTTAACTTACAAAACTTCTACATCAAGAAACCATCAACCAATACATTGAATTACTTACAATTCCTTCTATCTTTTTTTGTTGTTCAGCACTTACAATTCCTATGTCTAAACTACAAAATTGGTAATTGAAAAAGGTACAGCTAGTCCCAGTGCTTATACGAAAAACAAAAAGAGAAGACTTCTGTTCTGTTATTTGTAATTGGCGGAGCTTAGTTAGTAATGGAATGCATTAGAGGAAGTCATAAACTTGTTATTTTTCATCTTCATTTGTTTACAGCTTGGAAAAAACTGTTGTTCATTGAATCAATGCGTGAAAGTTGAAACTTAAAAACCAACCATCAATTTGTACCAATACTATAATGATTGGGTGCGTCATTTGGGTTTGGTATCAAGCAGGGCCCAATCCATTAATGCTTTCGGGCTTATTTTCAGCAGAGCTCTAGCTCTCTTCCATGTCGTTTTTGTGTTTCACTTCGACTCTCCTGTTGTCATATGTATTTTAGGTTTTATCTCTATAATTTTTGTAGCACTGCTCTACGGTTCCTACTCCCATAACCTCTACAACTTTACCCTGTAGATTTGTTATGTTGGTTTCTTTTCACCGTACTTACAATCACTAAGCTAGTTATCATAATATAGTACGAACAAGCTCTTGGGATCAAGCATATCGACTCTCACTTTTTTTCTCATTCATTTTTTATCTTCTTTTTGCCTTCTCTATGAGTAAATATATATATATATATATGCTGACATAAGTATGGAAAATCATCTCGACGCATAATTTCTAACACTCTAAATCACTTTTAGTGTGCAAGAATTTTGAAGCATTTGAACCTATTCCGCCTCCGTCGATCCATAACCAAAAACAAGTAGGAAGAAAGCCGAAACGATGTGGTGGGAAGCTGATCTTCGCAACGCTCGAACAATGTGTGATTCGATTGGAGTAGAACTCGGCAAGCATTGAAACACACATCGACTTTCTCCGTTAAAGTAATATTATTAACCAACCAATTAAGCAGAGCTATTGGACCCAAGGGAATACCAATCTGAAGCCCAGAATGGGATGACCCTCGATTCCATTTCTCTGATTCTGACTCACTCACTTCTCCCTCTCCCTACCGAATTTTTTTTGAATTTTTTCTACTTTTTATTGTTTGTTTCCTTCCAAAACGGACCGGCTTTTCCTTAAATTTACGAAAGCATCCATGTGCCTGTACGTGGCACTATGAGCAAAGCCTGATGTAATTTAACTTTTCAAGTGAGGTCTAAAACGTCAATTGGATATTTAAGAAGAAAAAGAAAAGAAATGACTTCCAATTCCCAGTCCCACAGGATCAGAGTAATTCATTTCCAGGCTATAAGTTTTAGGGTTTTGAGTTCTAATCTCTTGACAATGGCTGCGATTTACAGTCTTTACATAATCAACAAATCAGGAGGTTTGATATTTTATAAGGTATCATTTCTTTGAAACCCTTTTCTGTTTGTTTCTCGAGAATATTTGGTAAAGTTTTTCTTTTTCTGAAGGATTATGGATCCAAGGGGCGCATGGATACGAATGATAGCTTGAGAGTGGCTAGTCTATGGCATTCGATGCACGCTATCTCACAGCAGCTATCGCCTACCACTGGTTGTTCTGGAATTGAGCTACTTGAAGCTGATACATTTGATCTCCATTGTTTTCAATCTCTTACCGGTAATTTTTTGTTCAGAAATATCAATTGTACTATTTTGAATACTGGGGAAATTTGAAGTGCGAAAGTAGAATTGGAGAAAACTGATTTGCAGATCTGATTTTCCCACTCGGTTGACTGAAAGTTGTAGACTAGGATTGGTCAGCCATCGTTTGGATGTTCGTTGATTCGATTAAGGAAATTAATCTTGCCCTTTTTCCTGCTTAAAATACGAATATTGGGAGTTCATATCATGTAAGATGATGAATGGAAAATGAAACTTTCTGGAAATTTATTTTTATATAAATATAGGAAGCTTGAATAATTTGTTATGGACGCAGTTGGCAATGCTTGCTTTTACACTTTCTTGAAGCCTGAAACTACGGGACGAGAACTGTTGGCAGTGAAATACTTTGTATTTAATGCTTGTCGAGCAGTTTTTTATGCTTCAACTTGAAGATAGGATGATAGTATCAAAATATCTGTTAGTCTAATTGTGCCATTAATGTTAAGTATAACACTTGAAACCATATTATCAGAAAATTGACAAACTTGAAGGGTGGTTTACTTATTTCTCCTTGTTAGTCCTGACAATTTGTGCTGAATAAATCTCTTGTTCTTGCATTTGACATGGAATGGCATTTTCCAGACATGGGTTGTTTGGGAGGTAGTCTCATGGGCATGTTTTCTGAAACCATGATTTTGTAGACAACTGGGCATTATGTTCTCTACACTGTTGATTTTGCAAATATGCATGTTATGATTTGCAGGGACGAAGTTCTTTGTAGTTTGCGAACCTGGGACACAGCACATGGAGGCTCTCTTGAAAGTTGTTTATGAGCTCTACACTGATTATGTTTTGAAGAACCCCTTCTATGAGATGGAGATGCCTATACGATGCGAACTCTTTGACATCAACCTGACACAGGCAGTGCAGAAGGATCGTGTTGCGCTTTTGGGGCGATAAGCTGTCCTGGAACCTTTATCTTACCAAAATGTCACCATCTCTTATCTTCATCAGTACACTTTTGATGGAAGATTGCAATCAAGTTTGTATCAACCTGTGTATTGGGATATCATCAAGCTCCTTTGTTTAGCTCATAAGTGCTGAATCATTTACAACATATGATGATTTCTGGAGTTGTTTCTCCCAATTAACATTTATAAAATTAATGAAAAAATCCTTTGAGGCATGCGCCCCAATTATTTATTTGCTATTGTTTTTCAATCTTTATCTAGGAAGAAGTTACAGCAGGGTTGATCTTATGAATGAAACATTCATAGTGAATCATTTGCATTCATTCAACGAGAAAGATACCGTACGTGAAATCTCTCCTGCATAGATTTTACCAAGAACAAAGTCTCTATCCTTGCCAAGTCGAAGCTTCAGCTTTTTCAGTCTCTTCTTTCATTCATGTGCATGGTTGGAAAAGAAAGCTGAAGAGTAGGGTACTTTGAAAGGTTAGTCTGATCTATTCAACTTATTGACTAGTCTCTCCCTGTTTTTCATTCGAATCTTATCCTAAGAGATGATTTCTCAAGTCTTGCGCTGGTCTTACGGTTCAACCTTAACTTTCAGTCGAAATATTGTTGTTTGACAATCAATCACCATTCACTTTACTAACCCAGATCTCACTTATCGTTTTGCATTTGGACTTCTCTTTCCTGACTCTTTAATCCTTTCTTTAACGCACTGTTTCATGCTAAATTTGTATTCAAAAATTAAACAAAAGTTGCATTTAATTTGCTTGGTTGTTTATGACATTAGTGGTTTTCGATGTCTTGGAAATTAGATGGACAAACAATTGACGGGCAAATTCCGATGAGAGTTTAGAAAGAAGAATATGGTCTTAGTAAATAGCTTTGAAAAGACAATAAGACGTGCATCTCAAAATACCATATGGATTATAACAAAACGAGGATTCTTACACGGTTTCAAATGAGCTTAGTTACATTGGCATGCAAAGACCATATACTAAGCTCAATATCATTTTCATAAAAACATAAACATGTATCCTTCTCTTTTTCTCAATCATGATGGTATGATATATAGCAAAACCCAGATCATATTCATGCATGCTCTTGGGTCTAAGCTTGATGAATTTCAGAGCTAGATTTAAAAAGTTTAACCCGAAAAAACTGTACACAACCATGTTCTTGTTTCCTGCCTAAATCCCAAAGACAATTCATATGGATATTCAAATCACGAAGAAATTGCAGCTGCATCAAAAGGTTTTGATCTAAACATGGAGAGGTGAAGCAGAAGGCTTCGGATGAGTGGTTGGTTTACCATTGGAACGGTTGTGAGCATTTCCACGGCGTTCTTTCTGATTTCTTTTTGGCATGTCTCCCGTCTCCTGAAGCTTCTCGAGTGCTGTTACCACCTCATCCATGCTTGGCCTCAACTTGGGTTCTACGGCTAAGCACTGGTGTGCAAGGTTAGCAGCCTCTTGTGCCCGAGTCAATGAATACTGACCTTGGAGACGGGTGTCTAGCACACGGAATATCCTACGTTTGTTGGTCAGGTAAGGTTTTGCCCAATCGACCAGATTGTGTTCTCCAGATAGTCTGTTATTATCTATAGCTCGTCGGCCGGATAACATTTCTAGTAGAACAACTCCGAAACTGTATATGTCACTCTTGGCAGTCAAATGACCTTTCCAATAGAAAATTTCAATTGATATCAATACCTTCATCTCATATGATCCAATAACAAATAACTAATTGCAATGAGAATCAAGTAGATACATATAACAGCCAAACATAGACCAAGTTTTTGAGCGGGAACCAATACCTGTGGCTAGATACTCTGGAGCAGCATATCCATAGGTTCCCATGACCCTAGTGGAAACATGGCTTCTGTCACCAGTTGGTCCATCCCTAGCTAACCCGAAATCGGAGAGCTTGGCGTTGTAATTCTGCAAAAGTTGAATGGAACAAAAGGGATGAAATTCCAAAGATATTAACAGAAATGGAAAGGGAAGCATTAGCTAAGTTACACATACTGAATCGAGCAAGATATTAGAAGTTTTGAAGTCGCGATATATGACTTGTGTTTTGGCATTGTGAAGAAAAGCAAGTCCCTTGGCAGCGCCAAGTGCAACCTTCATCCGTATACCCCAAGAAAGTGGTGGAAAGTGCGACCCCCCTGTTTCAATATCAAATTAGCCACAGTGGATAGGATTTCATAGATATGATTATATGAATGGTTCATAAATGCAAGGAAACTCACTCCTAAATAAATGGTTCTCCATGCTACCCCGTACCATGAACTCGTATACCAGAAGCCGGTGCTCGTCCTCTAAGCAGTAACCAATCAACTTTACAAGATTGGGATGATGCAATTGTCCAAGATAGTTGATTTCAGCCTGCATACCAAATTATGACATCATGATTTCACCAAATTTAAGATCATTATAAACATGGCAAGTGAAATTAATGACAGGAAGCAGCCATTCGTGAAAGTCAAAATGAAAAAAATACTAACCAGCCATTCCTTGTGACCCTGGAATCCTTCTTGGTTGAGCCTTTTAACAGCAATTATTATGCCAGTACCTGGCTTGGTGGCTTTGAATGAATGCTCATCAATCCATCCTTTGAAGACAGAACCAAATCCACCTTCTCCTAGGACACTGTCTGGTCTGAAGTTTCTGGTGGCTGCTTTCAGCTCGCTGAAAGTGAAAGTCTTTAAATTTGAAGACTGCAAAATCTCACCTTCACTCCGAGGGGTTTGTGGAATAGAAGCTGAAGATTCCCTGCTGCTTGAACTACTCAAATTGTTCCCATTTCTGCTGGCATTCCTTGAATTAACCCCTGTACTACAATAGTTCATTTCACATGCTTTATATAAAATTCTCTCAACTCTAAACGAAAACTCCAAGTTTTTTAAAGCTCCATACAGGATCCATGTTACAATTTGAAGGAAAAAAAAAAGCTTTAAGCAAAAGAATAAAAAAAAAAAAACAACAATGAACTCACCCGTGCTAGGACTGACAGACTTGATACGATGGCTCCAGCAAACTCCCATCAAAACAGAGTAAAACCCAGACCGTTCTTTCTTTCAATCTTCTCTTTTTGGCTTTATTTCCTCTTAATGGAAAAAAAAGGGAAATCGATGACGATCAAAAAAGATGGCAGTAGGTGGTACTAGGGTAGCAAGATTTTGGATATGATGTCCTTTTTCCGAAGGTGGGTTTGGCTTTAAGAGAGCAAAATCAACAAGTAAAGGTGGGAAAAAAAAAAGCTTCTTTGCTTGATGGACTTGCTTGCTTTCTGTGTTTCTTCCTACCTTCCTTTTAAGAGTAGCCCTTTTTGGACCTCAGCCAACCATATATTGTAGACTGTTGACTCATTCAGCTTCTTTTGTTTGTTTTCCCCCAAGAAATTCACCATGTGAACAAGACAATTTTATAGTACTATTAAACAATAAACTATTTTCTTTAACCCATGAGCCAAAAACACCAATAGAAAACAAGTTGCATAAAAATCAAAATAAGATTAAGAGATAGAGAGATTGAAAGAGGGGTTTCATTTAATAATCAAACTTGGTTTGCTGTATATGGGATGCCTTTGGTTAAATTTTCCCACTTGATTCTCAATGATTAGTCAAGTCAACTCTCTTCCCCCACACCTGTTAAGAACCTTTGTTTTCTCCCTTGGATTTACCTTAAAAAAACATGTTGCTTTGCCAGTGTGAAAATGCGCCATGGCAGTTGGCTCTTGTCAATGATGCCATTCTTTGATTTGTCAAGGCATCATGAAGCTTCTCTTTTGCTAAATCCGGTAATTCCTGTTTGTAGATTCTTACTGGAATTATTACATCCATAAGATATAATAGAAGTATTATTGATACATTAGTTTTTTACCACTTCATTATTGAATAATCTTTTTTAAATCCAAGTAAAATTTTGAACGTAAATATGATAAAAATGTTATATTTTCAATTTGGAAAGCATTATGCATGTAACCAGATAAAGGAAAAACATCACTTTCTCCAAACATATGTCATTGCGCCCCGGACTTTAGATTATTTATATTCTCCAAACACTTCACTGTGTACTAATACAAGATAAATTGATAATTTTCATTTTGAAAAATTTATATAACATGATAAAATAGTAGAAAATATAACACAAGTATCAAAATTGAATAATTTATATATAATTATATAAATATTTAAGATTTTAGTTAAGACTTAATATAACAAAGCCCCTATAAATTAATCCAAAATTCAATTGAGTTACTAATAAATAAATAAAAACAATACTCAATTGAACCATTATTGAATATAAGCAACAATTAAGTTCTCGAAATGCCAAGTTTCATGGAAATCGTTAAAAGTCGTCATGTTCGTCAAAAGTCAATATATACGCTTAATTTTCATTGGTTCAGTTAATTTCTTGTAAGAATGGCAGCAGCCAAAATGCAGAGAACAGAATATTAAAACAAGGGTATTTAGTTGCTTTTATTTTTACACTAATATTTCTTATGTTATGGTTGTAACTGTTAACTATCTCTATAGGTTTAGTTTAGTGTAGCACTTTTGAGAAATTAAATGCCATACGGTGTTATGGTTAGATCATTGTCTGCTATTTGTGTATTTGGTTTATGTAACAGGTTAGAACAGTTTGTGGAATGTAATGGGTTTGATAGGCTTTGTTACGGCTGATTTTTTAGTTTAAGCTATAAAGTCAGTGACTTTTAGCTTAATTTAGGCAGTTCGCAGTGCATAGTGAAAAGGGTTGAATATTGATTATGGAACTGATAATAATTTTATTGTTTCTCGGCTGTGATATTATTTAGAAAAGCAGCTAGTTAGTAGTTATTGGGAAGGTATGATTTTGGTGTTGATATTTGATATAGTTAAGGTAATCATGCTTGTTTGTTTTAGCTGTTGGTCTCTAGTAGTTTGAAAGTTTGCTTCGTGTTGCTTGTTTTGCAATTTTTCTTTTCTTTTAATCTAAGTGTGTGTATCTCATTTTAACCTTCATAAGCTCTTTCCCGATTTGTTTTCACTTTTCACCTTCTCTCTCGAGAATATATGGTATGGTGTTTATTTACTCGTGTTTTGCTTTGTTGCATTTGCTTGATTTGTCTAATTTTTAAATAGAAACTAATATACAGGGACTTCCATGATACTTTTACCAATCTTGTGCATGAGCAGAAAAGAATTACAAATATAGAGCACCAATCTTGTGCACGAGTTGAAACTATGAAATGCATATAAAAGTTACCGTAACTTCATTCATTTACTTTTGTGAATCCTTGACAATCTGTGGGAGAAGTGTTTTATTAAATTACAATATAATTGATAACTTAGTTACCAAACATTACAGCCTATATTACCTTATGAGAAACATAATTATATGTACTAGTACTGCTTTGTTGCATTTCCCAAAATATATAGAAAAAAAAAGAATTAAATGAACCCAATAGGACCAATTTTTTTAAAGTTTTCCTGGTGGAAATCAAATTTGGTGCTGGTCTTCCTTGAAAACTCTTGAGCTAACCTTCTTAGCTCCCCTGTTAATCCTGGTGTACCACAGTAAAATACTCCTGCAGGTAAAAGAAAAAAATGTACATGTAAATTGTTACCTAAACCATGATAAAACTATCCATGATCTCATTTGACTTTGTCTACATTGAGTAATATTTTGGTAAAAGTATCATGTAGCCTTTGTCTACATTGATAGTTGACAAGGAATTATCTAACTTGAATGAGCAGCCAAGCTATCAAAATTACGTAATATCTCCTGCGGTTGAAGGAAACCCATATTCATCAAATCATTCAAAGATAAAAATCTGCAGTTGAAGGAATTATCCCATGGTGTTATTGCCTTTGTTGTTTTATTTTGATTATGTTCAATATGTTTGTTATTGCCACTTTTGTTTTATTTTTGGTACCAGATGTTAAATTGTTTATTTATCTAGTCTTTTGATCACAATGTTGCAGGTTGCAGAGGGTGAGAAATCAGTTGGCGCCTCTAGAGTAATTGGCATAGTTAGCTTTAGGGTAAAAATAATAAATGTTACGTTGTTTATGTTATTTCATGTATCTAGTTTATGAAATTTTGGTAGTTTTTGAATTATTTTTTTGTATCGTACTAGACTTGTTGAATGATAATTTATTTTCCTTTGATTCATCATGTGTTATAATTGTAATGACCCGAATTTTACGGTCATCGAAAAAGTGTATTTTCGGGTCTCCTTTGCTGAAAAATGGATATGTAAATAACTATTAAAAATATTTATGTAAATAACTATTAAAAATATTTAAGAAGTTAAGTGATTGGTTAATTAAAGTTTAATAAAGTGAATTAGCTTAAATTAAGAATAATTAGGAGAAAAGGATTAAATTGAATAAAGTGTATAAGTTTAATAAAGTGAATTAGCTTAAACTAATGAAATCATGTAACTTTTGTTAATATATGAATATTAGTGAAATATAATTCTCAAGTTAATTAATTACTTTTAATATTTTTTTGTAGAGTAATTAAATTATTTATTTCAATAATGATATTTTAACATATATATGTATTGTTTAAAAATAATAAAATAGATTATATATATTTTATAGTATTATATATTTTAATTTTAATTCATATAATAATAATAATTATATTAAGCATGTTATTAAATTATATTTTTATTAAATTATATTTAATAATAATTATGTTAAAATATGATTAAATTATTTATTATTTTTATTAAGTTATTTTTAATAAAAACCTTATTAAAATTTAATAACAATAACAATAATCATCTACCTAACAAAAATTCTTTTAAGGGTATTCTGGTCATTTTAGTTCTTTTCCTTATGCTATTACAACATCATTCCATTCAACCAAACACAAGAATTCTAATTCTGCTCTATTCTATTCCACTCAACCAAACAGTTGAATTACCTATTACAGCTCTATTCCATTACACCCCATTACACCTCTATTCAATTACACCTCTATTCCATTACAGGTAACCAAACGTGGTGTTAATGTTGGTTTCTCTGGGGTGTGCCTCTATTTATCGGACTCTTCACAAGTACTTAGAAAGAGATCAACGAGCAATCAAAAAAGACTCAAAAATATATTTTAATGTTGGTTTTTAGAGAGTTTTATATTCGAGCATTAGATTTTGCTTTTTTAGGATTATTTTTTCCATTTTGTATTCTCGTTTGTTTGCTTGTTTAGTGAAAAATAGAAACCTCCATTTTTTCATGTAAAAGTTTTATGTTTGATCTTCTCTACTTCTTTATTTCGTGATTTATACGGCTCCATCCCAACCATTTCCAAAAAGTGTTGGGAGATATCAAACATTTTTTCTTAACGGCATGTTTGGTTGAGTGTAATGGCTATGCCATTACACCCCTATTCCCTGGGCCCACCTAATTTCTTTTGTTTGGTTCACGTTTTTTATTCGGTAGTATTATCTATTACGCTTCTATTCCCTCGAACGCGTAATAGGGATTCAACATTGAAAACTCGAATGGCTATTCCAACCATCGTAGAATAGAAATGAAAAAATTTTTCCCAAAATCTCCTTCAAACTTTCTCCTTGCGATCTGTTGGAACCCTTCACGATCGGAGACTATTTGCTAAAATCAAAGCTACGTGAAGTTACATTTCCATCGTTTGGAAAGTCGAGGCGAAATCAGCGGTGAAGAAGTGCGATGAAGCAAGTTTTCCTTTCCAAGATCAACAAACACCTCGCCAACTGTTTGGATTGCGAGCTTAATTTTCTCTCCTTCATTAATCACCCTAACATCATTCGCATTCTTCACGTTTCTGAGTTTGTTCTTTTTTGGCTTTCTTTCTTTTCTTTCTTCTCTTTTTCGATTCCAACAATGGGTTGTTTACTCGGGAGGCAGCGGAGGGTTTTCTTCTTGGTATTGGATTTATACCTCTCCTTTATATGCGTGTGCGTGCGTGTGTGGGTGAGGTTCAACTTTGAGAGCATTAAGCGCTTTGTTGAAAGAGCGGATGCCTTGGGGTTCGATAGGAAGTCAAATATGTTTCTTCTTGCTATTAGGATGTTGAGTTCAATGAGTGAAGAGAATTGGGAACTCAAATTGAATCTTTTTAGGAAATTGGGTTTCTCTGAAGATGATATCATGTCTACTTTTAGGAGGACACCATAGGTGTTTCTTTGTATTTGAAAGGAAGATTAAGCAAGTCACCGACTTTTTGCTTAATAGAATGAATGTAGGTATTTCATTTATAATAAGCCACCCAATGGTGCTTATTTGCGACCTTGAGCGTGAAATTTGAAGCCTCGATTCTTTGTTATTGAGACTGGAAAGTAAGAATTTGGTAAGAAGGAAAGTTAGCATGACTACAATTTATAAGATGCGACAAGAAGTTTAGAGAGAAATACGTTGTTCCTTACTTAAAAGAGCTCGAGAAGTATCCATGTCTATTGTGCGCACTTAATTGTTAATTTTGTATAGTTGAGGCACATATCAAATCTTTGATGTACTTTCGGTTCATAATCCGTATTTCTTCATGAAATTGGTTGTTCAAGTCATTTAATCCATATTTTAGTAAAGCAATGTTTGACAATTTAGATGGTCTTTAAGCAGTTTGTAAGATTTTACTTACTTAATAGTTGAGTCTTATGTTGGATAACTCCAATCTTGTCTCAATACAATAGACAACATTGTAGTTGATTGTTTTAGACTTTTAGTCATTGTTTCCGATCTACTGACTATGCACAATGCACATCCACTTGTGATGGTTCTGATTTTTGCTTTCTAATGTTATTTATATACTCACACCGATGGTTTTAGCGTGTGTGCTCGTACTGGTAATTGTTAGGAACTTTTCATTTTCTTGCCATTGAATATCTATTCTGAATTCTGATATGCCATAGTTTTGTATGTTATTGACTATGCACGACCTTTGCATTTGGATTTAATGGCAAGACTATGAATAGTATAGGACCATTCATGTTATTAATTGCCTTTTAGTAGCTATAGCTAGTATGGTCCTCCAACTAACCCTCTTTCTTTTCTTTTTCGGGTTTGTTTCTTGTTATTGTTTCGCTATCCTCTTGGTTTTTCTTTCCTTTTTAATTCTGCGCATGCGATCATAGTCCGTACCGTAAATTCGTCCGCTTGGATTGTTATCCTAAAACATCGTTGGATTGTATCAAGGTAAAGAGTTGCATGCAATCAACAATTCTCAAGCACCATTTTATTTTTATTTTTATTTTTGTTTTCTATGTTATCAAGATCTTGATGCGATGATCTTGGTTTTCAAATTTCAACATCCTAATAACATGGTATTACCCAAATTTATTACGGTTTATCGGGTTTAGGTAAGATCAGAACGGAGACTCCATTGCACTCACCAAAGCAAGAAGGCAGGTAATGGATGATCTGCAAGATCTCACATATTCCCTATTCACTTGCTAGATACGTGTCCTAACAATAGTTAGTTTTAGTCTCCTAAACTACTTTCTGTGTCGTATTGTTTCCATGAACTGCATACTTCATGAATCTATGTTCCATTTAAAATGGAACTTCTATTTGCAAGTGACAATTAATTGATTCTATAAATTCAAATTTGTGGTTTACCTACATCATAAAAGAAGGGAATATGAGATCTCCAAAGAAAATAAATATGTTTATCACCAACTGGAATTCTTTTTGATAGGTATGATATGATGTGTAAGAAAATCAGTTACACTCAAAGTTAATTGTTTGTTGAGGTATGGGTGGTAAAGTGCAATATTAATTACATAAGCGATATGGCACATTTAAGGTGTAAGATGTATTTGAGGTGTGCTGAGAATAATCCTTCTATCATTCTTATATTATTTTTCCCCCGAAATGGTGTCATTGATAAACTTCCTAGGAAGATTCCTTTATTTCATTTGGCCCTCTAGCGGTAAATAGTTAAGTAGAAGAGAATCGAGTTGGTATAAACCGATGTAAGCGTGGACACAAGCGGTGAAGAGGCCTAAATAGTGTGAATATTGGATTTGGATATGTCCTTTTCTTTCGAGACCAAAGTGGCGGTATGTCTTACTTGTGTCTTTGTTCGGATGAAGTAGATCAATGTTCATGTGTGTGTTAGATTTGGGAAGATAAATAGAGAAAGTTGTGTGTATTCAATTCTTTCTTTGTAAATATCAATCAATGTACATACTAAAAGCGATTGATTAATGTTTTCGTTGTATTAGTGTAAATAATATATGAATAATTGCGTATTGTGTAAATGACAAAAGGTCTTTCTTTCTCGAACATTATCCATGGAACACAGTTGGATGGTCTGCTTGCTTGTTTTTCCTAGTGTTGCATGTTACGATTCAAGACAAGAGAGTGAAAGTGCCAAAAATCAATACTGGCTGACCCTCGGGCATGTTGTTCAAGGACATAAAACCGTAACAAACCGGTAATGGTTAATTGTATTTTACAAAATTAACTTTGAACATGTCCGCTTTAGGTGATGTTGTTTATCAGTTAAAAGGAAGACGAGATCATCAGAACTGCAAATTGTATCTTTAGGCGAATGAATCAATGACTAAAAGTATCTTTTAATGAATCAATCTTTTTTTGTTTCCAAAATTGCTACACTTTGTTGTACGATTCAGGTACTGAACATGTTCAAACATCTACTGCTATTTGGCTTAATTTAATGCCGCTTTACCTTCTCATTGTTCACCCACTGTTTCCATTCAAATTGTTTTGAATTGTCATTGCACATCTTGCTAATTGCTTAATCGTTTGCCTCAAAATCCGAAAATAATGTGTGATTGTTCCTTCAAGGCTTGCTTCCATAACTTAGATAAAATCTTAATTATTGGATTTTTTTATGTTTAAGGTTTTAAATTAATTATTATTAAATAAATAAAAGAAAGATAAGTGTATGGTAAAAATAAAATACATGTGTAATAACTATTGTACATATATTTGTAATACATGTATGCATTTACTTATTATTTAAGTAAATATTTAATGTATTTATTATTATTAAATTGATATTATGTGATGAATAAATTAAATTAAGACAAATGTATGGTGCATATGGCGACATGTGTGATACTAATATACATATATTTGTAAAATACATGTATATATACTTATTATATAAGTATATTATTAAATTATATATTATTATTAAGTAAAAGATATTAAGTAAAAGTATATATTATATTTTGGTATCTTTTGTGTTTGTAATATTTGGATGGTATAATGACATGATAGAATGTCATTACAATGTTGTAACTTTTGATGTTGTAAAATTTTAAAACATATGGATTATGACATATAAACTAATGAAATCATGTAACTTTTTGTTAATATATGAATATTATGCTTGGATGTGAAATATAATTCTCAAGTTAATTAATTACTTCTAATTTTTTTGTAAAGTAATTAAATTATTTGTTTCAATAATGATATTTTAGCACATATATGTATTGCGTTTAAAAATAATAAAATAAATTATATATATTTTTATAGTATTATATATTAAGATTTTTAATTCATATAATAATAATTATATTAAGCATGTTATTAAATTATATTTTTATTAAATTATATTTAATAATAATTATGTTAAAATATGATTAAATTATTTATTATTTTATTAAATTATTTTCAATAATAACCTTATTAAAATTTAATAACAATAACAATAATCATCTACCTAACAAAAATTCGCTAAGGGTATTCGGTCATTTTAGTTCTTTTCCTCATGCTATTACAACATCATTCCATTCAACCAAACACAATAATTCTATTCAATTCTATTCCATTCCATTCAACCAAACAGGTTGAATTACTTATTACAATTTCTATTACATTACACTATTCTATTCCATTACATTTATCTCTATTTCATTACAAGTTTTATATTCGAGCATTATTTCATTATTTTTCCATTCTCGCTTGTTTGCTTGTTTAGTGAAAATAGAAACCTCCATTTTTCATGTAAAAATTTTATGTTTGAACCAAACGCGATATCAAACATTTTTTCTAAATATTTCCACCTTGAACTAAAACAATGTGTGTCCTCGCCCAATTTTTTTACCGTCAATTTTAGATGGAAACAGCTCAAAGGCTGTTAAGTTCAGATAATATTTTGGTTTTTACTTTATACTTGGAAAGAGAGTTATTTATTTATTTTATCAATTTTCTAAACAACTAGTTGTTTTCATTTTTAATGTTGATAATACTTAGAGTAGAAGTGGAGATGACTAAAGGAAATTCTTTATAAGCTTAGTAACTCTTATACACGTGAGACCTACATAAGTAGATAGATCACAAATCATTTTATTTACCACATTACATTTTGTATTAGATATAACATTTTAGAATATATTTTAATTTTATTTTACACCTTTGTCATATAACGTGTTATATGGTGAACATAATGACCGTTAGGACTTACATGGAATTTGATAATTTGAGGACTTAATTGATCGTTTATATTCGATTAATGATTCAATTGAGTATTGTTTCTTATTGAGAACTCGATTAATTATTAAATTATTTTATAGTATCTTTTTGTCATATTAAGACTTTAATTAAATATAATGATAGGTGGCATCAAATAAGTGGATGATTGGCCAAAAAGGAGTTCACACAAAGTAAATGTTTGTGCTATAACAGAAGACTCGCTGTGGCTTGAGGAAAAGAAATTAAAGAACTTGATGGAAGCACCAAGAAAGCAAAAACCATGATGAACTGGCAAAGGCAAAGTTGCTACCATAGGGAATACCAATGATGTCTTACAGGTACAGGGGTTAGAGACCCATTTCTTTGAACATATGGATCAAGAGAGTATGGAAATGGATTATGAGGGAGGAGATAATACCATCAAAGTCACGGGGGAGAGGAAAAAGAAAGAAGCAAAGAAATAGGCAGGAATGGACCAATACCTTGAACTATTTGGTAAATAGAGTTTACTTGTACGGAAGATTACGATAGTTTCTTTAGTAAGAGTTTGTGGTTCATAAACGAAACCCTTTTTATGGTGTTGAAGTTGCCTATCAAGTTTAACGTATCGGAGGTGACATCTAGTATAATTACATATTTGAAATGTATTTTTCAAAATCATGTAACTAAAATTTTATCATAGACTTTAATAGATTAATTTACTATTTGCTATTAATTTTTTTACCATCCCAAAGGTTAAATCTTACTCAAAATATGTTTAATTGTGCTTAAACTAATTTTTAGTGATTATTGTAATAATTACTACTATTTATTATTAATTAATTAATTAGAATGGAATGAAAAAATTGTAAGGTAAATTACACTATTAATCACTAAACTATAAATATGTTTTGTTTTGGTCACTTAATTAAAAAGTTACAATTTGGTTACTAAACTATTCAAAATTTTTATTTAAGTCACTGAGTTGTTAAAATCGATATTATATGACTTTCTTTGTTCGCATTGCCTGCATCCATTGAAAGCTCTCTTTCTCTTTTTCTTCTATAGTTCAGTTTTTTTTCATGAAACAACTTTGGATGTCATAGATTTGCGAACCAAATTTTAAAAAAAAATTTCTCCGATCTTCGATACTGATTGTCGGATTAGTTTGGATCTTAAATATGTTTTTCTATTCGTTGATGGATACTGATATGTCGTACCGATCATCGAATCATTGTTTGGAGCTCGTTTGTGAAACTTATTCTTTAAAAGAAACTTAACAATCTAATGACTTAAAGAAAAACTTTTGAATACTTCAATGGACTTATGAAAACTTTCGAATAGTTTAGTGACTAAATTATAACTTTTTTTAGTTAAATGACCAAAATAAAAATATACCCATAATTTAGTGACTAATAGTGCAATTTATCCAAAATTATAAACCCCGCTTTTAATTCTGGACTTCCTAGTGGAAATTTGCAAGAAGGTACTAAATTTTTTTCCTCCTGTTTATACGCTATTATTATCAAGCACGGCACGGAGAAGTCTGGCCAAAGAAAAAAAAAAAATGCGCTGAGAGGCAATGAGATTATTATCCAAACGGAGAACAGCAAGATGCTCTATTCCTTCAGAGATTAGTTTATTACAGTCGATTTTCAACCACCGCCTGAATGGAAAGGAAAGCTAAGCGAAGAGGGAGAGATATTTGTTGAAGAAAAATAGTTAGTGAGAAACTTGAAGGCTTGTTTGGTTCACTCACCGCTGACAGTGAACGACTAGTGAAATGGCTGGGAATTGGGAATGATTAAGGACTCGTGACATTAGTTTTTATTTTTTTGTTGGGGATAATTTGGTAAATTTCGTGGAAGAAGTAAACCTGGGGAGTGAAGAAGGCTCCAGATTAGGGCCGTGTTTGTCTTGCGCCAATTGGCTGCTTCCTTACTTCCACTTAATTTTCCGTCGTAAAATGGAATCGACTACCGATCCTGAGCCGCTTAAGCCCAGTGATCGAGTCGTACGGGTATGTTCTTTTTATTTATTTTTATTCTGATAATTCAATTTGGTTAAATGTGAAAAACGTTGAAGTTTTGGATTTGTTTTCTTTAATCTCTTCGGATGTGAATTGGTTAAAATTGAATTTAATATCTAAAAGAGGTTTTATTGATGTCATAATCAGAGGCTAGCTGCTTTAGGGATTCCAGCGGAGTACCTCGATAGGCGTTATGAGGGGATAATTGAATTTGTTATCACTAATGGGTCATCGTTGCCTGAGTTAGTTTCTGCTATTTTTCCTACTGATGAAGAAGTGGCTCAGTGTACAAAATCTGCTAAGTTCAAGTCTGAAAGGATGTCTATAACTATGGAGGATCATTTTCGCGAGAGCATGGTTTGGTTACAGTGGCTGATGTTTCTAGGTGAGCCAGCGAATGCTCTGAACAACCTGGCAGAATCAAGTGTTGGTCAACGTGGTGTTTGTGGTATGGTTTGGGAATTGAATGACATTGCTTATACGTGCAGGACATGTGAGAATGATCCGACTTGTGCTATTTGTGTTTCTTGTTTCCAGAATGGGAATCACAAGGATCATGATTACTCTATTATTTACACGGGTGGTGGTTGCTGTGACTGTGGGGACGAAACTGCATGGAAACGCGAGGGATTTTGCTCTAAGCATAAAGGTGCTGAACAGATTCAACCACTTCCTGAGAATTTAGCAAATTCTGTTGGGCCGGCACTTGATGCACTCTATATTTGTTGGAAACTTAAGCTATTCTCGGCAGAAGGTATCTTTCAGGAAAATATGAGAGCAAGTAATCGTGGTGCTCAGCAAAGGAAGGCTGCGAATGAGTTAACAAATGTAATTGTTGAGACGCTTTTAGAATTTTCTGAATGTAGTGAGAGTTTGCTCAGTTTTGTGTCGAGGAGGGTGATTTCTTTAGATGGTTTATTGGGTATTCTGGTCAGAGCAGAGAGGTTCCTAGGTGATGATGTCGTGAAGAAACTCCATGAATTGCTTCTGAAATTTCTGGCAGAGCCTATCTTCAAAAATGATTTTTCTAAAGTTTTTTTAAGCTATTACCCTACTGTTATAAATGACGCCATAAAAGAGGGCAGTGGCAGCATTCTCAATGATAAGTACCCACTAATCTCAACTTTCTCCGTCCAAATCTTCACAGTGCCAACACTAACTCCTCGTCTTGTGAAGGAGATGAACCTATTGGGCATGCTACTTGAATGCTTGGGAGACATTTTTATTTCTTGTGCTCGTGAAGATGGCCATTTGCAGGTAATTGCAGTTATTCTTGTTTCCTTCTATGAACTGGGCCAAAATTGCTTGAGGACATAGCACCATTACAACCTTCATAATTTATTCTAATTTGTTAATTAATTATTCACACGCTCAGATGAGCTTCATGAATGGCTTCTTGGATAGGCATGTAATTCCTCTGTGGCAAGTGCCAACTGTGAAAAGTAAAGGCATACATGAGTAGTTCAGTCTTATGGGCATATTGCCATAGTGCTCCTCGTGCTTTTATTGGTGCGCCTTCTATTCTTGAAGCAAAATGCTACAAAAGTTTGAGATTGTCTGTTGGCTGCTGGGGGGAAGAAAAGAAGCTAGCATGGAGAAAAGACAAAGACAATCTCTATGCTTGTGATGTATGAACCTTTGTAGAAACTTTATGATAATTTTTAGGTTGTGATTGCAACTAAAGATGTCTGCATAGCCTTGATTTTTGGCTTAGGTTTTGGTCTTGGTCAAAAAAAAAAAATGTTGGCTTGATAGTAAATAGGTATGTCGGTTAATAGTTGATGCTAAAGGGTCCTATATGAGTGAAATAGGTCTATTGGTCAACAGTAAAATATTACTATTCCTAGGAATTCTACAAAAAGTTACTATTATTTTTAACCATAGTTGATGCTATAAGGTCATGTACAAGTAAAAATTGGTATGTTGGTCGATTGTTGAATTTCTTTTATCCTGAAAATGATAATAAACTTGAGCGACATGTTCCATATAAATGTAGGTGAATTAGCATAATTTAGAATGCTATACAATTTTGGCATAAAAAGCAAAATAGAGCCTAGTAGTGATGAGGTTTGCTCACAATCTATGTCATGTTGTTTATGAAAACAATAACTCATGATAATGTTTACTGAAGAAATTATATCTTAATATAATGCAATAAAATTCTTTTGGTCTAATTTGTTATGTTCTATTCTTTTTCAGGCTGCTAAGTGGGGAAGTTTGTATGACACCACTAACCATGTAATTGGAGATATTCGGTTTGTTATGAGCCATGATGTAGTCTCCAAATATGCAACTCATGAGCAGCAGGGCATCTCAAGAACTTGGCTAAAGCTTTTGGCTTTTGTGCAAGGGATGAACTCTATACAGAGGGAAACTGGCATCCATATTGAAGAAGAAAATGAGTCTATGCAATTGCTTTTTTTTTTAGGCCATTCTATTGCTAATATTCACTCCCTTCTGGTAGACGGGGCATTTTCTGTTATTACAAGTGACGGGGAAAATGTCCTTCCTTATATTTACAAGCAAGACATGCATGATGGAGATGGTATGAGGCAAGCAAAAGTAGGAGAGTTATCCCAAGAAAGTTCTGTTTGTAGTGTAACAGGGAGGAGTGTGTCAGAGGCTACTGAAGTTGGATCCAATTCCATATTCCATCTTCTAATTCCTTCCTCTGTCATCTGGTTAATACAGGAGTGCTTAAGGGCTATGGAGACATGGTTGGAAGTTGATGATGGTACCTCTGCAGTTCTTAAGAGTATGTCTTCTTCAAATAGTAGTGGCATTTATGGTAGCAATCTGTTTGCAATAAAGAAGACATTATACAAAATCAGGAAAGGCAAACATTTTGGAAGACTAACTAGTTCAAGTGAAAATCATTGCCCACCATATTCTTCACCTGTATGTAGTGGACATCAAGCCAGTGATGGCACAGAGATAGCTAAAAATTCAGATGGTGCATGTGGTTATATGGGTTTGGATGTCAGTGCCATGGAGACAGACAGTGGCATAGGACTACCCACTCTTCGTGGTTTGAGTTTACGCGAGTGGCCTGATATTATTTATGATGTTAGTTCACAAGAGATATCTGTTCACATCCCATTACATCGATTACTTTCCTTACTTTTTCAAAAGGCACTAAGAATGTGCTATGGTGAACGTGTAATGCCAAATATAACTAATTCTTGTTCGACTAGTTCATTATCAGCAATTTATGCAGATTTCTTTGATCACATCCTTGTTGGCTGCCACCCTTTTGGTTTCTCTGCTTCTGTTATGGAGCATCCCTTAAGGATTAGGGTATTTTGTGCTCAAGTTATTGCTGGGATGTGGCGGAAGAATGGGGATGCAGCCTTAGTATCTTGTGAATGGTATCGCTCGGTTCGCTGGTAGGTGATTGTGCTTTATATGTTGGATGTAACTAGCTGGACAAGGTTCCCCTCTAGTTTCAAAGTTTTAGTTGCCAAGTTCTTTATGGTATTCTTTGCTTGCAGGTCTGAACAAGGTTTGGAGCTTGATTTATTTTTGCTGCAGTGCTGTGCTGCCCTAGCTCCTCCAGATCTCTATGTTAAGAGAATTCTAGAGCGCTTTGGGCTATTAGATTACCTTTCTCTAAGTCTTGAAAGATCAAACGAGTATGCATTTATCCCCATAACTCCTAGTTTACATCACTGAAGTGCTTTAATGCCATTTAGATCCTTGAAGAAATGCTTAAGAAACTAGATATTAATGTGGTTGAATGTGGATAACATGGTTTACTAGTAAGGATAATGGAAATACCTTTTTCTAGTCTTGCTTTGTCCATTTGAATGAATGTCTTCAAGGAATGGATGCACCGATTTTGTAGGAATTTAAGATTGACTAGGTTGCAGTGTGGTGTCTTGGTTTTTGAGCCTATATTTTAGTTCCTCAAAATTTGCTATAAAGTAAAAGTAAATATACAAGAAGCAAGATTATGTTTCTAATACACCACTGGAATGGAAGCATGATGAACCCTTATTAATGTGAAATCACTCTTTCTGCCATTTACAATTTAAAAAAAAAAATTATTTCCTTCTATCCCCTAATGTTGCTTTTTCTTTGGAAAGCAGAAATGGCACATGGACCAACAGTTTATGCACACTTTAGACCTCATCTTTGATATAATTTCACTGTTACTGTGCTAAATGATTCTGCTTTCAGGTACGAGCCAGTTCTTGTTCAGGAAATGCTCACTCTGATTATGCAAATTTTACAAGAAAGGCGATTCTGTGGACGCAATATAGCTGACAGTCTGAAAAGAGAGTTGATTTATAAGTTAGCTATTGGAGATGCAACTCGCAGTCAACTTGTGAAATCTCTACCCCGAGACCTTTCTAAGTGTGATCAACTTCAAGAAATCTTAGACAGGGTTGCTGTATACTCTAATCCATCAGGATTTAATCAGGTTGGAGCTTGTGGTCTGAAACATCTTTTCAATGTCTATGGGTTGAAAAAAATAATTTTTTTATATTGATGTATGTCAGGGAATGTATTCATTGCATTGGGCCTTCTGGAAGGATTTGGATTTGTACCACCCTCGTTGGAACTCGAGGGATTTACAAGTTGCAGAAGAAAGATACTTGCGTTTCTGTGGTGTTTCTGCAATGACTACTCAGCTGCCTCGGTGGACTAAAATATATCCTCCTCTTGAGGGTGTCGCTAGAATTGCTACATGCAGAGTTACTCTTCAGATTATTCGTGCAGTGTTATTTTATTCTGTTTTCACTGATAAATTCACTGAATCACGTGCTCCTGATGGTATCCTGATGACAGCATTGCACTTACTTTCACTAGCTTTAGACATTTACTTGCAGCTGAATGGATCTAGTGGCATGGAATGTCATATTGTAGATTCAAATTCTATGCTAGCTTTTGCTAGTGAAGAAATTAATGAATCATTAAACTATGTAGCTGGGAAACAAAGTTTGTTATCGCTTCTTGTTGCATTATTGAGAATGCATCGGCAAGAGAATAAAAAAAGCTACTTAGAATCCAGCAACTGCAGTTTTTCTCCTCTGATTGAAAGTTTATTGAGGAAGTTTGCTGAAGTTGATTCCCAGTGCATGACCAAACTGCAAGAACTTGTGCCCGAAATGGTCAGCCATATATCAAAATCTACCCCGATTAGTGATAGGACTACATCAAGTTCAGCCTCTGATGGTGAACTGCGCAAGGCGAAGGCTCGTGAAAAACAAGCTGCAATATTGGTGAGATTTTGCCTTAGAATTATATTTGAATTTATGTTGAGAATAAAAGTGAAAGAATTTGGCGCTTTGAAAGAGAAATGCTGTTAAATTGAATGGAGTAGGACAAAAATTGAAGTGCATTTGAAGTGTCAGTGAGAAATTTTAAAATGAAAGTATTAGTAAGGTGCAGGTAAAACATCTAGACAATCTCAACTTCTAGCAATTTGCTCCTCTGCTAACATTGATTACAAAGGCTATGCATGGACACTGTAAATTTTCATATGTGCGGTCCTCTAAGTCAGAGGTCAATATCTCTCTTCTGATTCTGGGATTCTCATGTAAGTGGTCTTGTGTCTCCTCATTACAGGAGTTTTCCTCTTGTTGGTTTATGAAAGGTGTCATTTATTTACTGGTCTAGTAAAAAAAAAAACTTGTATTGAATGTCAATCTGAGAGTTTCCTGCATTTAAGTGCTAAGTGTGGAACCTGGCTATTGATTAACCAACTGAATGGCACCCTTTAACTGTGTCAATTCTGCACTCTTCTATTTTGGTAATCATGGATCCCATAAAAATTGCCGAAGTTGAACTGATGGAACATGATCTCGGTATATTAGTTCATTAGTGGGTTTGAATCATTTCTGTATTCTGTAATCTTTCCTGTAGGCAAAAATGAAAGCAGAGCAATCCAAATTTCTGTCAAGCATCACTTCTGCTGCTGATGATGATTCAAAATCTGACTCAGAAATGTCCAATTCTGATGCTGAACATGAAACAGAAGGTGACGTGCAACAGAGTTGCTCTCTTTGTCATGATACTACTTCCAAAAGTCCTCTCTCTTTCTTGATTCTTCTCCAAGTAAGTGATTGCTCTTCGGTTTACCTGTTACTTGAGACTGATGGAATCTTTTTCCTGCTACATGAATTAACATTTAATTATTTTTGGAAAAAGAAATCTAGGATTTTGAGTTTTGTTGATAGAGGTCCCCCATCATGGGATCGATGGTCAGACAAGGAGCAAGGTTCTATTCCAACAAATAGGGTGACCTACCAATCTGGATCAAATGCCTCTTCCAGCAGCTCTGGATTGGCTTCCCAGTCGTTGCAGCTGACTGAAAATCCAGTTGTTGAGTTCACCAATAATGAGCAGGGGCAAAGCAGTGAAGTAAATGTCATTCTTGAGTTTGTCAAGTCTCGGTTTCCTTCAGTGAGGAGCAATGAAGCACCTTCTGCATCTAGCAATGATAGGCACAGTACTGCATATGATTTGGAGACACTGGAAGAAGATATGTACATATGTATTCATAAGGAAATGAATGATAATTCCTTAATTTCAAGCTTTCAAAAGGATGAAATATCCTCTGGTGCTGAAAGTTCTCCAGAAAATGGCAGGGGTGCGGAATCTGACATACTTGGGAAATATATTGTTGCCCTTTCAAGTGAGGCTGGTGAAAACTCTTTGGCTTCTCAAAAGATTAATAGTAACAGAGGTTTGACAGAGTCCACTTCGCAACCTCTTTTTTATGATGGATTTGGCCCATTAGATTGTGATGGAATTTATCTCTCTTCCTGTGGGCATGCCGTGCATCAGGGTTGTCTTGATCGTTATTTATCATCACTAAAAGAGAGGTAAGTCTTCTTAAGAAGGACCGGTTTTAGTTCTTATTGGATATGTTTGCTTATCTTTAACATAATTCTGAACTTCAGTAAGAGATTAAATTTGAAAAGCACATGCAACTATATAAGATTTATCTTTCTTGCAGCAAATATGTGGTCTGAATTCATACTTCGATTCTGTTTCTTTTGGACTTCATATTGTCCTTTTGTGAGGGTTAACTCAAAATGTCTTCAGAAACCTATGGTTAACACAAATGAATCACAAAATTGGAGCTTTCCATACCTAAAATAGTTTTGAGTTGAAATTTGATGCCAAAGAGTGACAATTGGGAAAGTTTGTTTTTTTTTCATCGTAATTTGTAAATTCAGTTGCATTTCAGATATGTCTTAGATGAAAGAATATATGTTAGAAATTAAAGGAAACAAAAGTATTCTATGATCTTTGTCAAAGTAACAAGTTTTTGTGTAAGTTAATATCATGTTTCAAGTGGCAGATAAGGTAATTATGAGCCTTTGAATCCTCAAACATCTACTACCTACCTTTGTAGCCTTGGTTAATTTCAACCGCAGAATGCCTTTCTATGACTGTGAGTTCTGATAGTTGAACCTCGAAAACACCTTGAGGAATCTTGTTCAGGATTTGGATGGTTTTTGAATTTTGCTTGTAGTTCCATTTAACATGGAATCCAAAGATGCTGAAATGCCTTTTAACTTGGCAACTATGAATGGGCATAATGTGTTTGTCCATTCATGCGCCCACATAGCATTTCTTTTGCATGAAATTGCTTAATATATCTTCTGTTCTGTATCACAGATATGTTCAGAGAAGTCTCTTTGAGGGGGCACATAATGTGGATCCTGATCAGGTACAAGCTCCCAAAAATTGTTCTTTTGAAAAACCATTATCTTATCTTTGATGTCAATCCTATACTTGTTTGCTTTTTCAGGGAGAATTTTTGTGTCCTGTGTGTCGTCGACTAGCAAATTCTATCTTGCCTGCAGTGAATGGGACTTTCCGGAAGGCTGGAAAGCCACCTAGGACTGCAACTGTTGATCAAGTGCGTCCGTTAGGTTCTCCATCTGCATCAAACAAAGCTACATGTTCCCTTCTACTTCAGCAAGGGTTATCTCTTCTAAAAACTGCTGCAAAGGTGGTTAGGAGGTCTGATTTTTTTGAAGATTTTTCTCTTCACAGAAAAGAAAGAACAGTTCGCAATCTGGAACCGGTTTCTCGTGTGCTATCTAAAATATATTTTTCAAAAAAGCATGATAGGTTCTTAGGATCTCCAAGGTTAAGTCACCCGATAATTTTATGGGATACGCTCAAGTATTCTCTTATGTCAACTGAAATTGCAGCACGCAGTGGAAAGAATTCTATGGCTGCAAATTATACTCTTGCTTCTTTGTTTAAGGAATTTAATTCTTCTAGTGAATTTATATTTTCCTTATTGCTAAGAGTTGTCCAGAACCTTAGCAGTACAAACTCTCTTCATGCTCTTCTAAGGTTCAGAGGTCTTCAACTACTTGCAGAGTCTATTTGTTCTGGGGTTTCCTTTGATTACCGCATCACCAAACATAAACAGGAAGGTATGATTTTTCACTATTTATTAATTGACACTTGAAAATTTGGCACTTATATTTATGCAGAATGCCTGATCATAAATTCTAGAGGTTCTAGAGATATTTTTAAAATAGAAACCATGGTTATCCAAGTTCTTGATAAACTCCTGATGTGTTATGAAGGATTTATTCTGGTTAATTGATGATTTGTTTATCACAAAGTGTATAAAATTATCAAACTGCAGATAACCTGGCTTAGGTTTGGATTCCTATTTTAAATGTTGGACTCATGATTGTGTGTTGACAGATGATCTCCTTCGTATTTTGAAACATGATGATAAGGAAGCATTATATCCTGATATTCAATTTTGGAATCGGGCATCTGATCCAATTCTTGCTCGTGACCCTTTCTCATCATTGATGTGGGTTCTCTTCTGTCTTCCATGCCCATTTATGTCATGTGAGGAGTCCCTGTTATCCCTTATGCATCTCTTCTATGTTGTCTCTGTGGTTCAGGTTTGCCGCTACCTCTCTTCATATACCTTTTGGTCTATTTTCACATTTAAAAAAAAAAAATCTTTTGGATTGTCTGGTGTCCGATGCAGACAACAAAATCTGGTTATGGACATTGTTTCTAGTCGAATGAAACAATATGAAATAACGATGGAACTTCTAAACTTCTAGGAAGATATTTCTATGGCTTCATCCAAACAGTAAAAGATGTTTTCTTTTACGGATTTGTTCTAAGGATCATATTTCTGTACGGATTTTTCCTCAAAGCAGTTGTTTTTCTATGAAAAAAAACTATTAGTAACTCTAATTTGGCATTACAAAATTTCTGAATGTGATATACTGATTTCAGGCTGTAATTTCATGTTGTCGGAAACAAGATTATGACATCAATGAGTTAGGTTCTCATCATTGTCTGATTACTGATGTTTATGGCGCTCTTGGTGGATTTAATTGTGCTCGCTGGTATTTCATATCAAATGATATTTACCATTCTTGTCATATTAAAGAAATGATTCGAAGATTGAGTTTCCCCTATTTGCGGAGGTGTGCATTGTTGTGGAAATTGCTCAAATCTTCTGCCACATCACCATTCTGTGATAGGGATACTGTTTGGGAGTCATTTCATGTGACAACTGATATGATGGATAAAACTGAAAGTAATTCAGTGGAGCTGAATGAAGTACAAGAACTGGAGACAATGTTTAAGATTCCTCCTATAGATGTTGTTCTTGAGGATGAAATCTCACGATCATTTGCATTAAAGTGGGTTCATCATTTCCAAAAGGCATATGAAGCCTGCAGTTTCCAAAATGTTTTCTACTGCAACCCTGCAGTTCCCTTTAAGTTGATGACCTTGCCTCATGCTTATCAAGACCTATTGCAAGGGTTTGTTAAAAATTTGCCCTTAGACATGCTATAATATTAGACCTTTTTCAAGAATATCTTCATTCATGTGAAAGCATTTTCTTCCAACAGTTATGTAAAACAATGTTGCCCAGACTGCAAAACTGTGCTTGATGAGCCTGCATTATGCCTGTTGTGTGGTAGACTATGCTCTCCTAGTCGTAAAACATGCTGCAGGTGAATGTTCAACTTTTTTTTTCTTTTGCTGATTTTGTGCTTATACATGCATTTATGCATGATTCTTCACTATTCTGCTGGTTAAGCTTCTATGCTAGATCATAAGCACTGACCTTTTTCTTCAACATTTTCCTTGCTAGTGAGAGTGGATGCACAGCTCATGCAATGACCTGCGCTGCTGGTACTGGTGTATTTCTTTTGATAAGGGTATTGATCTCCTAGTTACTGTCTGGAACTTTTATTTTTATTTCATGAAAATGCCTAATAGTCTTTATTATTGTGATAGAGAACAACAATCCTGCTACAAAGATATGCACAACAAGCTCCTTGGCCATCTCCATATTTGGATGCATTTGGTGAAGAGGTAAATCATTGGCCTTTTATTAGCTAAGTTTGTAATAATGATGTTGTTTGGAAACTTAAGGGTAAAGCAAATAAAATACTTATTACTAAGAGTGTTATAGGATCATAATGTTGCACCTGCAGCCTCTTGTACTACTTTATGGTGAAGGATGGTTGTGATTGTTACACATACCAGCTACATAAGGTCTTTAATCAAGTAGGTTTGGAAGTTAATGAGCCTTTTTTGGACCTTGCTATTTGTTACAAGTTAAAGAAGAGGATAGAAATAATGGTTTAGCATTTGCTGTGCCTTGGTTTCTACTTATTTCAGACCTAGTGGTGCTTAAGGTAAATTAAGTTGGAGAATAATTCATGATGGCATGATGGTCCAATGCAGAAGCTATTAGAGTCAAATATCCCACAATACACACAGAAAATCTGGCAACTTTATTCTGCATATCTGGGTGCACCCTCTTATGGCGACCTGTCCTGAAAAGGAAATTTGAATAACTGATTTGACAAAACAAAATTAGGTATTACTACTGACAATGAAGGATAGGTGTTTTCTTGGACCCCAAAGGAAGGCATAATCTTACCCTACCCACCTCAGGTCAATCAAGAAAACATTTAATACTCCTTGGGTTACTATTCAATTCTATATGACTTGGAAATTTTGGATGATTGATTATTGAAGGCTAACCTACATGACTTGATACTATAATTGAGTTTAATTTTCTTAAAATATTAGAAATTTGGAGCTGGTTATTTCCCTTGCAGTCAAAAGACATATAAAAGCTTTAAGTGCTGCTTGGAAATTATGTATTTCCTTGGAACCATGTTAGAATTCAATTTGTATTCCATACTATTGGCATGTTATGGTAGCCACTTGTTAAAATTTTTGCTTTTCATTGTGTTTCTGGATTACTTTTTTTCATATCATATGAAGGGGTTTTCTCATGATCTATTTGTACTATTCTACATTTTCTTATTTCAGGATATTGAAATGCATAGAGGAAAACCACTGTTCTTGAATGAGGAACGTTATGCTGCTCTGAGCTACATGGTGATTTGGGGCACTTTTTCTTTTTGCTTCGTTGCTCATGACACTGAAATGAGCGTTTTAATTTTTGTGGCTTTCGTAATAATCTATTTTCTCTTTAATAGGTTGCTTCTCATGGCCTTGATCGGAGTTCAAAGGTTCTTGGACAAACTACCATTGGCGCCTTCTTCATGGTTTAGTCTGGTTTCATGATCAAGCTGGTGATTGATCTTTTGTTGCTTTTATTTTTCGATTTGCTCGGGGTCAGTGATAATTTTTGTTCACTTCAGTTAATTTATTGGTTTTAGGTGGCGGTGCATTTGACCCAGACATCAAGTGCATAGAAAATGGTTCTGCAAAACTGAAGGTTACCAGTATATCCCCAAATCACTTTCCAAACTTAGGATCCTTTTGATGTTAGCATGTGGCCATTATGACTGGACTTAACTATAATCAGGTCAGTTAGGGGAATTTTACTGGTGATATTAGATATTAACCCTCCTTTTTTCCCTTCTTTTTAGTTCTTTTTGGAGTTGTATGATCATTTGAAAGCCTTTAGTCTTTGTTATCTCTTGGTTCAGCTGCTAATTTGATATGGCGGATTTAGCCATTCTCTTCCGCTGTTTGCTGCTAATGCTATTCCTGGATGTATAGTTAGACTGAGGAATGAAACCTGTGGACGTTAGTGTCTCAAGACTTGACCCACGATGATGAATATTCAGTTGAATATCTTCTGGCATAAGTCACTTTCTTGATGGGAGACAATGGTTTCAAAAGAGATGCAACAATAGTGGGGACAATGGGTTAGAGCTTCCATTTTCATCAATGGAGAGTGGAGCTATGATCGTCTTCAACGTAAAGCTGTTAAAATCTTTGTTAACTGGTCTTTCTTTTTTCTTTTTCAATGGGCATGTGGGTTGTTGTAGACGGTTTAACATTTTCACATGACAGCAGCAGCAGCTCTTCCCTTCAATGTTTATGGTATAAATGGATGGCTACCACTATATAAAGTATAAATTGGTATATGTGTTTGCTTTTAAATGGTTGGGATCATTATGGATTTTGGTTGTTTTTGAAATGTTCATTAAATGTGTTTGTGTTACTTTGATGATACCCGGGTTTTCTTCGATTTTCTGTTTGGTTAAGGAAAACGCTTTCCACTTTGTTAAAATCCTATAAATTTTAAACAATTCATCATGCAAATGTACCCAAAAATAACCATCATACATGCAAATATAATAATTTAATTTAAGATTATGATATATTATTCATAATTTATTAAGCAATTAAATAACTAATTACGAATACTAATGTGTAGAATTTACTTAATTATAAAATATATAACTTTGAAGTAAATAATAAAAAGATATTTTTAAAATATTAAATTAATCAGATTTATGATAATCATGATTCTCGCAAATAACACATTTTACAAAAAAAAAAAAAAAATCCTAGCTTAAGAATTAAGGAAGGAGTTGCAAATATTGGGATTTATATCAGATATGATAATATTTGCTTACTTGTGTTTAAATTGGATACCTTATGAAGCTTTTAATAATAAAATAAGCGATAATTATTTTATTATAATTCCTTTTTTTTCTTAAGGTTTGTTTAATAAATTGAAAAATTAAATGTTGAAGAATTAATTATTAAATGTTTAGTACTAAAATTTATATTACAAAATTGTTTGATATATTAGTTAAAATTAAGTATTAATATAATTATTATGTCTAATAATAGTAAATTTTGATTTTTTAAATTCATTATTTTATAATTTTAATCTTATTAATTTGTTTTTATTTATTTTATTTTGAATAGTTTTGAACAAAGGTTAAAATAATTTTTAATTTTAATTTTTAATAAAATGAGAAAATAATTTATTCAAAAATAAGATTTTAAAAAATAAAATCAACTTAATATTTTCTACATTAAGTAATAAGTAATAAATAGTTATCTATTTACTTATCATAACGGACACTTTTTTTTTGTTAAAAATTTATATTAAGTAAAAGGTTAATATCTTATCAAATACAATGAAAAAAAAAAATATTGAAAATTTTCATTTTAATGAAATAAATTTTTAATTATTTATCAAATATACCCTTAGTTAACACTTCACATCTTTAAATAAGATAAGCAATATACAAAAGGACGTAATTTGATTAAAAAAAAAGAAAAAAAAGCATCCTAGACACAAGATAATAAAATACCAGAAACTAATGCAAATCACAACAATAAATAAAACATAGATAACATTTGTTATAAACTTTTGCATCTTCTTCTCATTCTCTCTCAAGCCAAGATTGAGAGAAGAAAGGACGAGACTCATAAAACATTTACCTTAATTTCACTATTTACACTTTTTATGTTTAATAGGAGAATCTCATGATTTCGCAATTCAACACCAAAACATTAGCTTTGAAAAAATTATGCATAGACCCGTAGAATAACCATTTTCTATACCTCGATTCTGTTATTGGCTTAAAGTTGATGATTATTGATCATCACATTTTATCAATAATTCGATGAACTTGGCAACCGCTTTTCCTATGCTTCTTTTTGGTATAAAATTCTCCTACAATTTTGAAGAGTAAAATTAGTAAGAGACTCGTTCACGTATTTACCACTTTTATTAACCGATGGTTACACTCATTTCTCATGTTTCTAATAGTCACTCTCGAGAAAAATATATCATCAACCTCTTTTTAAGAGTCTTCACTTTTATTGTTTTAAATTATGAACATTTACTCTCTTCAAAATGTATGTTGGGTTAACTCATCACTATTTGTTCTATTAATTTCAAGGCAATTATATATATTCTCTAATTATTCAATCATGACTTCACTGGTTTTATTGACCCTTAAATAATTTTAAACCCACATTAATTAAAAAAAATCATGAATTATCATGGTTGAATGCTGGTGTACTATGCTCTCATTCATCTTAACACTTGTCATGTTTCTTGACAATTGCCTCCATATGGATCTTCAACATCTACTTCGCCTTATCCTATCTTTGACATGAAGTTGTTCATTTGCCTTTCCTAACTTCTTTCTCCAATCAACAAAGCCACCTACATATATGAATTTTCAAGAAAAAAAAACTCAACGCATGTTCGCATTTTGAAACTTCAACCAAGAATTGATCACTATTGCAATAAACTGTGACATCCTCCTTGATAGGACTTAATTAATTAATTAAAAAAATCAGTCATTTAAATATAATCGTAACCTTTTTATGAGTGGTTCTTTCATTGATACTAATTTTTCTTATGGATCAATCATACTTTGAAAAATTAACATAAGAAGGAAGACCCTCATCAAAAGTTGAATTTCATATAATCCAAATGCATCCATAGTTTTAGTCTATGTGTAACTTCACAAGCAACAAAACCACGTGCCATTTCCTTATATTCTAATAATAAACTATCATTAACACACTTACCACATTCCAGTGTATATTTGCCAATATTGTTTCTAATAATGAATTATCACATTTCACAGGTGAATATTTGTGAATAATGTTGTTTCTGCCATCCTCCTCCTCTTCTTTTCCAAACGTATCAGACTGTTTTAAAGTTTAATTGTAGGTTTGTTTAATATCACCTCCAAAAAATAGGAGTATTAAATCATCCTGTTTATTGGCCTATCGGAAAGCCAAAAATCATTCAACTTGTTTGCAATGTTTCTTGCCCTCCGATGATGAGAGAATTTGACAAAATCAAATTTAGTTTTTTTTTTTTATTGTTTTAATGAAATCATCTAATATTTGATCATATATTTGGAAAACATTCTTGAGCTTAAATTTTCTTTTGACATACATATAAAACGTGTCAAGTATGCTAATTTATATAATAACTAATATATGTTTCTGTTTTAATTTATAATTCTTTATTAAAATTCTTAAAAAAATGATATTTCTTTTAGTTGAGTAAACAATTCTTACACTACCCATAAGAGCATTCAACCCCAGACCTTCGAGTTATGGCAGATACACTTAGTGAGAGAGCAAAGCAAAAACTTATTAGATAGAGAAACATGATTCCTGGTTTAATCTATTTGTATAGAAAAGTTTGGGAGGGAATTCCTTGATGTTTCATCTAATCAGAATAAACACAACTTACCTATGGTCAATGTGGAAAACCTCGGGAAAAAAAAATTAGCAGAATTTCTCTTTTTTGTGTGTATGTTTTGAGCAAAAGATTGAACCGACTTTTAAAGTGGGAACTGGAACATCATAACTTACACTTTAAGACCTATGTGACCTCCATCTTTGTTGCATGCAAGCAATCTTCAATCGAAGAGCTACCATTCACTAATAGATTCGAAGATTTCATACTATCTTCATGCCTCTCCTTATCAAATGCAAATTCAAGTTGTCTCTCCACAGACTTAAAAACAGCAGTTCTTTTAGATCTTAACCGGTACGGAGGAGACGCATTAAATGCTGTACAATTAGGGCCAATGCTGCTATTGCCTTGAAAAGCCGGACTCTCGCATGCACTCCCATCACAAAATTGAGCCTGTTCTCGACTATTTTCGGTTCTTTCCTGTTCACCAGATAATTGAACCCTATTCTTGGTTGTTTGCTCGTTCGGTTTTCCTATTTTATTAGGACTGGTTTTTCTCTTCCGAAATATAGAAGGTGTATTCGGGAAGGTCTTAGCAGCAATTCTAAGAATAGACTCAGGACTTTGAGTACCAAAACCACTGCCCTTCACACAAGGCGGAGTGAAGAAACTTACGGGTGACGTGATAGGAGTAGAGGTCCACTCATGCTGCATGCCTTTCTTGTTTAAGTTATCCGAATCTAATGAAGTACCCCCTTGTAACCTAGGTGGCTCATAACATAAAGGACCATATGTTGGAGTATCAGACCTTAGTCTCAACAACTTTGTCTTCGACAATAGCAGAGCTGGTTCTTCGACTCTCGAACTTCACCACTGACACTGAGTTACAGCTGCAAGGATTAGCATCAAATGATTGGGGCTTGAATTCTGCACTTTCAGTCTCAACAGACTCACTTGGAATAATACTTGACGAAGTTGCCATATCTTGAGCAGGAGTAGAGGATTCCAACTGATCTTTTCCATCTTCCTCCGGCTTACATATATCTATAGTTCCGGATGATGTTTGAGCAGTGGAATCTGATTCTTTTTTTGAATAAACAAGCAGGTTTTTTGTTGCAGCAGGTGTTTCTAGATCCTTAGTCTCATTTTTAAGAACAATTTTCACAACTGGAGGAAGCTTCCCAGTAGCCAAGTAGAAATCTAACTTCTTCTTCATGGAACTATTCCAGTGATTCTTTATTGCATTATCAGTTCTGCATAAAAAAATTTCACTAACTCGTCAAATGGGATCTAGAAGTAATTTTTCATCAACTCTTTTGTCAACGATACTGGACTAAGCTTTCAAATCTGAACTATGTAGGAAGTGTTGACTAGAAAGGAATGATACCTTCCAGGTAAAACTTTAGCTATTTCAGCCCACTTGTTCCCATATATCCGATGCGCATTCATAAGGGCCAATTCCTCCTCTAACGTCCAAGCATCCTTCTTTATATCAGGATTCAAATGATTGTGCCATCTGCAGAACATTGATTGAGCATGGAATAAACATAAATGGTAGGCATCATTTGGGATGGCAGAAAATCATATGCAAATCTCTGGAACTTTTAAGAACTCTTAGGGAATCCAAACATAAAAAGAAGTAAAAAATGAAATTACCTCTCACGGCATTGTTTCCCTATTCGTCCAGGCAAAGATTTAGCAATGACAGACCATTTTGTAGGCCCATATTTTGATACAAGCTCAACAATTTTATCATCCTCCTGGAAGAGAAAAGCCACAGAAAATTTAGTGCTTGTTTTGTGAACTGCAAGCATAGCAGCATAAAAGAAAGACCCTAAAATGGCTACCTCTTGAGTCCAAGGTCCTTTAACAAGATCTGGATTCAGGACCTTTTGCCATCTATGTAGACATTGAACTTCTGATCTATCAGGAAAAAATTCCGCTGCAAAAGCATATTAAAATGTTAAGATCAGTTAAAGGAAGTCAAATAGAAAGCGCTACTACAATTGAGATGATGCATTTATTCAATAATCATGACCCTAGGTTTATTTTTGGTTAGGAAAAGCATAGATAGGATATATAGTAGATTCTAGCAAAAAATCAAATGTCAGGTTTGTCTCATTGGAAAAGATGGATAGCGGATAAAAAGAGTAAAAATTTTAAAAAGAGATAAGGCAGATTCTGAGAAAAACCTATTTTTTTCCAACTCTTCCCTTTAAAAGTTGCAACAGCATTTCTTAGTGTCTCATCCTGCAATCAATGAAAATAGAAAATGATGTTAAAGAAAAGCAGCAGCTGCAAAGAATGAATATGAGTAACCACTAAACACTGGTTGAAGCTTCGTTTTTACTAGAATCCGTGGTAGAAAGGAGCATTGTAATTATTACCTCCTCCGGTGTCCAGCCACCTTTTGCTCGCCTAATAGGGCCAGTGGTCCTCCTGAAAATTCAGTATAAACAATTACTCTCAGCGTTCAAAATAATAAAACTCAGTTCAAATTGGTTCAACGACAAAGTGTGAGCACTAGAAGGAACTGCTACAATCATAAACTCGACCAGAAAGGAAAGTGTCTAGAGGTAAAAGCAAAATCAGCAATGCTGCATTTAACATAACAATCCAACTCAAATTGTGATGCAAAGAAGTACATATTAAGAAGCAAGTTGAACTAAAAAAAAAGAAGCTAAAGAAGTTATTAATGGACAGTACCTATGATTTGGTGATGTTGGCGCTGGACTGGATATAGGTGGGGACTTTACAATTGCACTGCCACCTCCTTCTGATACAGAAGAACTTGATGCGGTGGTTAATTGTTTATTTTCAAGACAGCGTTCCTCTATCTTTAACTCAGTCATCTCTTTCTACAATCATCTCAAAACCCAGATATCATAATCAACAACCAAACAAAACAAGTTGAAACCTTCAATAATGACCAATCCAATCCCTTAAAATTCCATCTTTTAACCAAAATCTTCAATCACACCACCGCCAATCACAGAAAGAGACAAAACCCAGATCTTAAAATTCATTAATCGGATCAAAAACAAATAAAAAAGCACCAAAATCTCACATCACTTCAACATAATTCTAGGGTTTAAACCCCCCCCCCAAAAAAAAAAGACTTTCAAGAATCCAAGGTACGTGAGGTTCAAGGAACATGATCAAAACAGTAAATAATAAATAAGGAAAAGAATCAAAAGAAAAGAAAAACCCAATAAAAAACCAAAGAATTCTGATTCATTAAGCTAAACACACCTGAGTGGCGGGAAACAATCTCAGCTCCTTCAAGAAAAATCCTTTTCGAGCCAAACAAGAAAGAACCAAAAAAAAAAAAAAAAAAGAAAAAAAGAATTAAAACGTTTCTTTGTTAAAAGGAACTCCAACGTTTCTTCCTTTGTTTCGAAATATCCTCGCCCGTTGAAACAAAGGAGAGACAGAAACACAAAAAAGGGAAATTTAATAAATATAAAATATATAAAAAAGGTTAAATTTTTATAATTATAACGTTAACATATATCAACCGACGTCTCCGTTTATTGCCGTTATTGAGAATTGACGTGCTTTTTTTGTCTAATTATGCTTTCAGTTCATGTACTTTTTGTATATTTAAATTTAGTTCTTTTTGTTTAATAATTAGTCTAATTGATGACATCAGCGAAGTACTTTCATTAAATTAGATTTTGTAGAGTTTTAAAATAAATAATTATTTACATGATTAGTATTACACATGAAAATGTCACTAAATATGGGATTGTAAGTTTTTTTATTTTAAATACGATCAGCACTATCTAAGAGAAACAGAATGCCAATCCTTTTTCTTTTTACTTGCATGATTTTTATGCAGGTTTAAATTGGCCATATAAGTAATTTTTTTACTTTAAAAGTACCGTATTATCCACTTTTTTAAAAATTCTTGGACAGACTTATTATTTGGAACATCAATTATGAAATCAAAAGAGTAGAAAAATTAAATAATTGAAATTACAAGAAAAGGGATTAAATTTTAAATGTGTGAGGGTATAGGGACTGAAGGGCAGAATTAAGCTTTTTAAAGGTTTTCTTCAAAAACCCTATAGGTTAACGGCAGTTAACGGTCCTAAGGAATCCGTAGGGGTGGCGTGGTGGCAATTGGCAAAATGTTTGAAACCCCAAACGGCACTCTAAGGTTTGACAGAAAGCGGGCCCATATAGTGATTAAATATCGAACACGTTCGGCGAGTATCAGTCGATGAGGTTTCGCGGGTATTTTCTACACCGTTGGATTGGGCCAATGGTGTTCGAGCTTTAAAAAGGAGAGGATAATGGAAAGATACGTTTTAACGGATTATGTCAATGTTGACTGGGAGCAGCATCATCTTTGGTTAGGGGAGATAAATAGTTGGCAAGTAAACTATTTAAAAATAATAATAATATCGGCCGATTATTTCATCTTTGATGAAAGGAAAGGTGTTGGAAAAGCTGCTGCTTCCTATTATAACGAAATTGTTTTTTTTTTTTTTCGCCCTTAAATAAATTTGTTTATTCCGAGTTCTATTTATTTGGAGGTGATATAGTTGACAAAAGTAAAAGTATGGTTTGACTTGAAAATTAACCCTTCCAATCCACTGAAGTGATGTGATTACTGATTAGTATAAAAGTCTTATTATATATTGATGATTAAACAACTATTTTTTAAAGATGAATATCAGATTTATTTAGGATTTATCTATTGATTTAACCAAGTTATCTTGTTGTTATAATAGCCCTTGATAAATCACGATCGAGAGAGCTAGACGATAATCTCAAACGAATGTTGTGAATTCCTTGACTCCAAGGTTCTTTCATGGCTTCAATGCTACTATGCTTTCGGGGCTACTTGTAGTGGAAAAGCTTTTAACATATGCAGGTATGGTGAAAAAGACAAGCTTTTATTTGCATGATTTACTGCTTTTCTTTCTTTCTTTTAAAAGTTTCTCAGCTTTTTAGCTAGATGGTAATGGTATAGTGTTTAAATCATTAGGTATTTCAACAATGACCATTTTTTTTTTACTAAAATTAAGTTTTACCACAAGGCCTTGGCCAAGTCCATTCTGTGAATGGTTAAAATGCCCCAAGTCCATTCTGTGAATGGTTAAAATGCCTTAGGCCTTGTGCACAAGTTTGTCTACATGCCAAAGTAGAGGTTTCAGAGCTGAGATTTTCATAGTTTGAGGTATGTTAAACGTGATGTAACAAAAGGAATTTCGATATTTGATGACAAAATGGGGAGATTGAAGCGACTAATTAAGGAGCACATCTATTTATCCATGTCTGGAATTCATGTTTGAGGAATTTTGAGAGGAAGGCATGGTGCCATGGTGGTTGCAGTTTACAGAGTTAGTAATGATGGTTGTCGGGTTGTGTTTGATGGGAAAACTGAACCTCATAGACTACCAGGTTGTTGATTTCTGCAGATTTTGAATAATTAATTTGCAGGTAATGAAGGCATTGGCCTCCAAGAGGGTGCTAAGATAGTAAACCAATGCTTATTTCCTTTGTCAAATGTAACTTATATAACACCAAATCTGAAGTGCCCTGATGGTTGCTTGATCATTTTGTGACTTTTTCTTTCTTTAAAAGAAAACAAAAAAAAATCTCTCATTTACCGTTGCGAGGGCTCGCTGTTTGCAGGAGGTGGTAGAACTGAGATGGAACATCAAACGCCCACCGTGGGGCTCGAACCCACGACCACAAGGTTAAGAGCCTTGCGCTCTACCGACTGAGCTAGACGGGCTTTGCTTGTGATGCACTTCTACAGCACATTACTTATTCTGTTCAGTTACCACGAAAAGGAGCCATCCAATAAGGAGAGCTAAAGACCTATATAAATTAATGCATGTAAATCAACCATGAGGTATGATGTAGTGTTTTCTTATCTCATATCTTAACAATATGATCGGGGATTCAGTCTAGAGGTGATCATAGGTTGGGCTACTCGGTCCGCCTAAAAAATAGGAGGATTCGGATAAAAATATAGGCTCGAAATATAGGTTTGTGTAAAAAAACGAGGCTAGTTTAGAAAAAAGGTCCGGCCTCGAGTAAAACTTTTTTGGCCTGGACCCGGCTCGAATTATATATTAAATATATATTTTTAATCAAATATACTTTTTAAATTTACATATTTTTTATTTGTTTTTTTTTTGTTTTAATATTTATTTTAAAAAATTTTATTTAATGAAAAAAGCTAAAAAAATTAATATGGGTCAGGCTGGGCTCGAGTTTATCAATTTTCTTTTGGGCCGGGTTTAGACAAATTATTAGGCCCATATTTCGGGCTCAGGCCTAGAAAATAGGCCTAAAATTTTATTTAAACTCGGCCTAGCCCATGATCACCTCTAGTTCAGTCTCACTCGTGGAAAAAGAGCACATTTCATGGTCGATCGTTTTTTTTTTTTTCAAAGAGTATCCACAATGGTTGCAGTGGTGGTAGTGAATGAGGATGAAATTGAGTAGGAAGTAGCGTCATGTATGAACTTCATCCTCCAAGCTAGTAAGATAGGTGTCAATGGTGTTAAAGCCCTCACTCATTATAAAGGTTTGCAATGAGTCGAAGCAAGTGCCCATGTGAGTTTGCAAAGCTTCAATGGCAGTGAGAAAGGCTCGAGTCTTGAACGACTTAAGTATGGATAATGCGTTTGGATCATCATCATTATGTTGCTATTATGCCAAATCTTGATGAGTATCTTTAACCCAATTATTGAAACTTTTGGGGAGCTTGTGATAGCCACCCTTTTTTATTAAGTTAATGCCAATAAGGTTTTGGTTCGAAAGGAGAATTTCAAGGTATAAAGAAATATTAATATTAAGTTTTTAAAATATATAATTAAGGACCATTCAAAAAATGAGAGTGCCCTTTTAGTTAATAAGTTTGCAAATGATTTTAACAAGGTCGATAAAGATGAAATATGTGAGATTAGGGCAAATTCCATTATGGATGTAATGGATCTAGTAATTGTTAAGGTTACAACAAGTTTAGCATTTAAAGAGAGAGTATTACATTATTGTGGAATTTTAAAGAGGTTGGATGTAGTCCATTTTCATTATTCTCGCTACCATTCAAGGGATTGAGAGTGGATAAGGAGAATCAATAATCAAGATAATAAGATAGCCTATGAGATATGAGTTAATTTCATTAATCGTTTCATCGGCCTCCTCTTCAAATGAAGCTTTATCAAACAATGTGCGGACAAGGTTCTCATGAGTTGGACTTTAAATTTCAAGAATTTTCAATTTGGACCCAATCCATAGATTTGGGACAATATTATGAATTAAAAATAAAAATATTTAAAAAAATAAAGTTATAAACAAATTCATAAGAATATAAAAAAACTATAAAAGCAGAGAAATTTTGAAAATATCATAAAATAAAATAAAATAAAAAATCTAAAAGTTTTTTTTAAATTATGAGTTTTCTCTAAAATATAATTTTTATATTATTATTTTTAAAATTATAAAATATATAAAATTGTTAAAATAAACACATTTAAAATGAATCTAAACAAATCAACATTTAAATATTGGGTATTGAATATGAACGTCAACTAGTTTAGGTTCCTTATGCATAGTAAAAATTTCTAAAATAATATATATTTTTTAATTTTAAGAAAATAGATAATATTTTATTGGCTTTAATACAAAAGTTAATGTCCGTCGACCATATACTTAAAAATATTAAATTGAATAACTATTTCCAAATTAAAGTATTAATTAGATTAAAAAATAAATACTAAACAAATACAAATTACCAAATTCAAAGATTAAAATGTACATAAACTCTTTTTAAGGAAAAAAAAAAAAACTCTTTGTAAAACTTGAAAATTGAGTTTTGAGAATAAATATGTAATATATAAATTATGGGCTGGATCCGTAGCAAATGACTTCCAACTGGTCCACTTAAAGGCAAGCCATCCCTCACCACCTAATGTGGACGGTGGGCCAACAATAAAGCTTTTCAAAATTTATATTAGGTGTAATATCAAGATTAACCCTTGGTGTTTATATTTTTTTTAATTTGACTCTTAATTCTTTTTTAGAGTTAAATTTAACTCCCAATATTATTAATAAAAAAAAAGTCAAATTGACTCTTTTAATAGAAATACTCATTGAAATATTAAATTCTAAATGATGTTACCGTGACAATACATGTGGCGTCTATATGTATTTTATGCTAACATGACATTATTTATCTATATTAGATGCCAATGAATACTTTAAATTTTATAAAATATTTAAAATATACAAAATAAGTTCATAAAATTTCAAAAACATTAGTATGAGACACGTGTGGATTGCTATGAAGGTTATTATGTTTAAAATTTTAACTTTTGGTCAGTATTTTCATTAAAAAAATAACTATTTAATTCTTTCTAAAAGACCAATGGTCAAATATAATTTTTTAAACGTTGATGATTAAATTAACAAAAAAAATGAATATTGAGGATTAAATTTAAATTTATCCCTTCATATTATATAAAAGGGTCGGCTTTTCCTTGAATTGCATGCACAGAAATTTACAAAAGTATCTTTTAAAATATCTTATGTATTTATCAGTTCTTTTCTTTCTTTCTTTTTAGTTGTCTTTATAAAAGTGTTTTTTTTTTTTAATTAGATTGAGCTAATTTTATTGGAATAATCATTAATCAATAAACCATTCTTTTTAAATTGGGGATTATAATTATAAATTTAGTTGCTAACATTTTCATTTTTAATTAATTTTTAATTTTTTGTCAAATTAACTTTTATTTTTATTTTTAATTAAATTTTTTCATTACCCTTTCAAAAATAGTTAAATCGTTTTTTTAATAGAAATGCTGACTAAAGCATTAATTTTTAATATTGTTGGCATGACAACTTGCATGCAAGCCACATGCACATCATGTTGACAACGCACCATTTATCATATATATACCATGTAAATAGATAATTCAAAATTTATAAAAATAAAATATTAAAATAAATCAAAATTAAAATTAAAAATTCATGAAAATTCAAAATATTAATATAAAGTATACATGGATTGTCATGTAAATTGTTGTATTTTAAAAAAATCATTTCGACTCTTTTTCAAAAGGTTAATAATTAAATGTAGAAATTATATTAAAAATATTGTTATTCAAACATATTTTAATTCTAACTGAAATTATGAGGTAATATTCCTTAAAACTAAGTAAATACAAATATTAATTTCCATTTTGTAATGAAATGAAGCATTGACAAAATTTTGAACGTGATTTTTCGTGTATTCAAAGAAAACATCCTAAAATGTTGTTTTTCATTTATCAGGAAAAAACCGTAATACAAAGAATTTACCTAAATTAGGAAATTAAATAAAAAGCTTATTTCTGTTTATTTATATATATATATATATTTGGTGAAAAGCAAATTGACAACTTAGAAACTCCTAAGATATATTAGAAATTTTTCTTGTAGAAAAGCCGTTACCATTATATCAGGTGGTACTTCAAAAATCCGAAGAGAAGCCTGCCATGAAAGTTCAATCTTTACCATTTGATCTGCAGTTAAATTGCACTATCTGGGAACATGCTTAATGTCCCATTGACCTTCAGAATGCAAAAATCTTTTAATTCTTCTGATAAGTGTATTTCCAGAGTCTACCATATCCTCCGTGGACAAAACCCTAACCACTTCACGATTATCAGTCTGGATCTTGACCCTCTTGTATCCTTTGTTCATTAGGATAAGCACTCCATCAAGAATGCCCCAAAGTTCTGGTTCCAATAGTGAACAGCTGCCCAGATAATGCGTGTATTCTAAGATCCTATTTCCATCTCGATCACGCACCACACCACTCGCTGAGGCATCCCGGACATTCTAGCCACTGCTCAGTCGGAGGAAAGATGAACCCAATTGTCAAAGCAATGCTGTTGAGCCCCTGAAAGTATTACGGCATCCTTGGATTTAATGATAAAGGACTCAAAGTTTTGTGCCCAACTGATTGATGATTTGACGAGTTGGAAAGATGTCTAATCAATGTTTTGAAAGATGAGAAGATTCTTGTTCTTTCAAATTCTCCAAGCTATGATCCCGAAAAGGCATGACCAAGTAATTCCTTTATTCTGCAGTTTAAGATGACAACAAAGATTAGTTTTTAACCAAATTTGTAAAGGGTCAGAAAAGAACCTGGATTGCTTCTCCGGAGGGATAACAAGCTTCCAAGCTTCCTTAGCCATCGAACAATCGCAAAGTACATGCATGATGTCTTCAAGATCATGTCCGCATCTTGGACATGCACTACTTTGTGCAATTCCTCTTATGTTCCTTTCTGAGTTAGTTAAGAGCCTCTGATTTAGTCACAAGCCAAAGAAAAATTCGAACTCTTTGAGGTCCTTGATTTTTCCAGATGATTTTCCAAATATCATCTTTAGGTCTTCAAGAGTCCTCCTTTAACGTCCAGTAAGCGCTTTGGATAGAAAAGGAACTGGATCCCGAACGAGCTCATATGATTCTATCTTTGCCACCATCCGGATAGGGTGGAAGGATACTAACAATACACTTCAACATGTCCTCAGGTAGCCAAATACGAAGCATGTCTACATTCCATGATCCATCCTGCAGAACCCAATCCTTCATAGTGCTATCCAAGTTGAGCCTATCATGAGCGGAAACATAAGATAACAGAGGCCCAACATCAGGTATCCAATTGTCTATCCATCCATGAATTGTAGAACCATCCCCAACAGACCACATGAGATTTTCACGAAGAAGAGGCCACACTTTAGATAGGGATTTCCAGAGATGTAAACACTGACTTTTGTGAATAGACTCAGGAAGCTGATTCTTCCATCCATATTTGGAACGAAGAACTTGAACCCATAATGCGTCCTTCCTAGAGACACGATTAAAACCAATCTTCATAAGCAAAGAATTATTATGGTCTTGAAGATGTCTAAAACCAAGCCCTCCACAAGTCCTGGGCTGACAAATGGACTACCATCCAACCAAAGAATTATTTATTTATTTTAGGTATGATTCGTGAATATTTGACAGTGGGCACAAAAGATGGAAGAACCTCGAAAGCAAAAGAAAAATATTGTTGTGGTCACAATTTATCTTTTCTTTCTAGACTTTTCGATATTTAGTAACTTTTTTCAATTTAACCCAACAATCATTGCTGCTCTTTACATTTCACTTAATTATCTCACAGCAAAAGTATAATCCCTTTTAAAACCTAAAACAAAATTTCTAGTTTTAATAAACTAATACCAAGTGTTTAGTGCGTGCACGTTTTACCCTTCCTTCAATTTTTTTGCTCTTGAATTTGACAAAATCTGAGATTTGTAAAGCAATAAAAAGAAGGGATAATTTGATAATAATAAAAATTAGCTGTACTTAAAATCAGTTTTCGTATTGATTTATTTACTTTATAAAGTTAGAGGCCACTCGTAAGAATCTCAAGCCTTTTGACTTTGAGATATCTTCCATCACTCACGCGCTCTTTCCTGGTCAACTCCCTCCATTAATTTCTAAAATAAATCAATTTGCAATTAATTATGATTTTACAATCCTAAGCCCGGTTTTCTTTGCTCCCTCATATTCTTTGCTTTTTCAAATCAATTTAAAGTCAAATTCACTCCAACTTAACATCAACCCTAAATTTTACTTTTAAACACACATTCAGACCATACTTCTTTTTCTTTCATCCTTTCAAATAAAGCCTGTATCTTAAAAAGTCAACTCCCTCTTCTTCTTCTTCTTTTTTTTTTTTTTTAATTACAGTCTCGAATTCTCTTCTCTTCTCTTCTTACAGCCTTAGAAGAGGGAAAAGAAAAACAATCACCTAGAGAAACATTAAGCCATGGGAAACAGTGTTAGAAAGTTAAGCCATTGCTGTTCTTGCAATGGCGGAAGCCTTGAAATGATGATGACGTCTCACGTTATGCCTCACCCCTCGGAAGAGTTCGTTGGACATTCTTTTTGTTACGTTCGACCCGATCCGACCCCTCTCTCCTCCTCCGAGAACCACTCTTCTTCTTCTTATTCCTCCACCATAACAACTACGACGACGTTTCATTCCATATCCGGAGCTTCGGTTAGCGCCAACTTGACAACGGTTCCATTGGCGGCGGTGTCTTCCACGTTACCTGATAATCGTTCCTCCACGTTCAAAAGTTCTGAGTTAGTTGCTGGCCTTACCTTACAACCAGTGCCACGTGGCAACCCCCATTGTTGGTCGGGACCAATGGATCCTGGGTTCTTGTCGGGTCCGATTATTAACTTCAACAAAACCTTGTCTAATGGTGGTTTTAAGTCAAAGAAGAAAGGTTGGCTTTTTACCAAGAGTTTCAAGAGAACAATATCAGATAAAATGCTTAAATTTTTTGTATCAGATAAAGAATGTTCATCAGCTTTAGAAACCAAAACTAATAATAATGATTCTAGCAGTAGGGGGACTTGGAGTGTTGATGATGATGATGATGGTGATGGTTATCGGTTTTCAATGAAAAGTCAGAATTTGCAATGGGCGCAAGGGAAAGCAGGTGAGGATCGAACCCATCTAGTAGTTTCAGGAGAAGAAGGGTGGATCTTTGTGGGGATTTATGATGGTTTCAGTGGACCTGATGCACCTGATCATTTGCTTAGTAATCTTTTTGATGCTGTGTTGGAAGAGCTTAAAGGGCTGTTATGGAACGATGATAAGGCCGAATCAGATGAAGATATGGGATTGGGCTCTTTTGAAGGTAAACAAATTTGTGGGAAAAGCAGTGAAAGATTTGAGCATTCTATGAATTCACCAATGGAAACTTTTCAACATTCCGGTGTCTTGAAAGCACTTTCAGAGGGTCTAAATAAAACTGAAGAGACTTATTTAAAGATGGCCAATTTAAAACCCGAGTTACATGCAATGGGTTCTTGTGTTTTGGTAATGTTAATGAATGGGGAAGATGTTTATTTGATGAACGTGGGGGATAGCAGAGCCATTCTAGCACTGAAAACAGGGTCCTCTAATTTGATTCCTCTTCAGCTTACAATGGATCATAATGTTGATGTTGAAGAGGTAATTTTTTTTCTTCGTTTTGCATTTTTATGTTTATTTCTTTGCATTTCTTTTTCAAGATTAAACTCAAAAGTGTCTTGTCCATACACCAGGAAGTTGAGAGAATCAGGCAAGAACATCCAGATGATGATGAAGCAGTTGTTAACGAGAGAGTGAAAGGATATTTGAAGGTTACTCGAGCTTTTGGGGCTGGCTTTCTCAAACAGGTGAAAAGAAAATCAATGACAACCATTATTACCAAAGCTTATTGTTTGTTTGTAAGAAGTAATTGTTGCAAAAATATGGGGGCTGATTTGGATGTTTTTACTCTGATTCTTTTTGGCAGCCTAGATGGAACGATGCACTGTATGATATTTTCAGAATCAATTATGTTGGAACATCCCCATACATCTCTTCTTCTCCTTCACTTTATCATTATAAACTAAGTCCTGATGACAAGTTTTTGGTACTCTCATCTGATGGACTCTATCAGTACTTCACCAATCAACAAGTTGTCTCCGAGATCGAATGGTTCATCGCTTCATTTCCCGACGGAGATCCGGCGCAACATCTCGTTGAACAAGTACTAATTCGAGCAGCTGAGAAAGCTGGTAAATATTTGTTTTATCCTAAACATGAATTATATCATCCAAGGAGTTAAACGAACCTGCTTTGGTGGGGTTTTGCAGGTCTTGAGTTCCATGAATTGGTTGAGATCCCATCAGGGGAACGACGAATGTACCATGACGATGTTTCGGTAATCATAATTTCTTTAGAAGGAAGGATATGGCGATCATTCAGTAAATAGATCATCATAATTATTTCAATCAATTTTCCTCCTTTTGTTAAAGTTAGGTGCAGGTGTTTTCATGTAGGAGTTCATTAGTTGGACTAGTAAAAATCTTGGGAAAAAAAAAATCATCCATCAATTGATTAAAAAAAAAGAAAGAAAGCCTAAATGTTGGATTTTCATGGTTTCGTGAATCTTCTTTCCCTTTGAAAATGCCATATGCAAATTCATTTCCAAGGATGAATTGAAGGAAACATTGATGAGTTAGAATCTGAAAGTGGGTTTGAAATGGAATGGTTAAAAATGAAGTCATGTGATATCTACTTTCCTACCAAATCTATCGTATTTGAATCCAAGTTCTTCAACTGCTTTTCTGTCATCTCTTTCACTGGATTCTTCTTTAACTCAAACAGAAATTAATTGTCAATTACTATTGCTGAAGTATTAAGCGTTGTTTAAAGTCTTGTTTACACTTAAGCAAATTTGACCAGTGGTAAACTACGTCATTGCATACTTAACGCATGAAGTTTTGAAAAATTAAGCACTCCCAAATAATTGGTAGTTAAAATTTTAAAAAATGCTTATTAACCAAATATAAAATTCATCTCATTTGTCCTTTTTATCTCCAACTAGTGTTTTAGTTTATAAATGCAAGGAATAGACCTTTCGCAGACTTTCTGGCAGCTTTACAAAAGTCAGCCAACATGACTTGGGTGGTTGGTCCTGAGTCTCAAACTCCAAAAAGAAAAATTCACTGTTAGAATATGACCAATCGAGAAGACAGAGCTGGTTGGTTAAAAGCCATTGTTTTTAACATCTCATGACATGTAGAACATCTTTTGTCCGTAAACCTGAAAACAAGCATTGTATCTAAAATTATCTTATCTACTGCCAATGTATCCATGGAAACAAAGGTGAAAAGAAGGATGTTATGCACACATTGATGATTCATCTCAGGATATCAGACAATTATCAATGAAAAGACTCAAAGAGGGACAAATATCCGTATAGGCAACTGAAAGAGCCTTAACTCTAACATGTTTACCATTACACACCATTTGGTTACAAAGTGCAAATCAAACATGAAATATCCATTTGCTCGAGATGAATGGTAAGAATTACAACAAGTAATACAGCGTTAATTTTAGATGCCAACACATGAATGAAAGAGTGTTAGTTCTCTATGATCCAATGACGAATACTGCGATTAGCAAAACCTGTGATGCGTGTCTTGTTTTTAGCTTTTAGTGTTTAGTATCTACCATATGAACCTCTGGACCCCGGGCTCATGGTCCCAGTGGAATGGCCGAAACAAGAACATTGTCATTGTAAAGGCATTCAGGACTGTATATAGAATCCCTATGAGAAGCCAGCTTCGGCTGTCGTTAATACTGGTATGAAGGATGAAAAAATAGAATGGTATTGTATAGTATCTGAACTCAATTAGCGGCGCAGGAATAAGAACAGCAGAGGTAGCAAAGAAATATACCAATGTCCAGATCCTACTCCGAGTTTTACCTGAGAATGGAGAGTATTTTGCAACCTCAGAAAAGTCGGGACAAACTTAAGTAAAATAACATAACATAGTGAAATGTCATAGTGAAATGAACTAACCCAATAATCGGAAGATTGAGAACCATGAATAAACATAAAATGGCACCAGAAGATATTTCATTGACCAATGAAATTTGATGATCTTCCTCCAAAGATAGAAGGTATAATGCCGATTGTCAGCAAGAAGATAAGGATGAGCAATGCTGAAACAATCCATTAACCACATGAAGGAACAGTAAGTTTTTCATCGAAGTAATAAGAAGAGTACAAGGAGTTCCACGTTCAAGTGAACCTACCTGAAAAAATGGACAGAAAGGAGGCTAGCAATAGAAGCGAAGAATAGTAGGAGAAATCCAAGCAGCCTGTTTTTCCAGAATGATTGAAACAAATCTAGGGCATGACCTATTGTGAAATGCAGAGGAGCCGCAAAAAGAGCGGAAACAATGCTAAAATACATTATTTGTGCAAAATGTGGAGAAACTGCATGAGCTTCTTTTGCACCTGCATTATTAAAATGTGGAGAAATTGCATTATTAAGAGAAACCGCAAATGAGAAGAAAAAAAGGAGGTAAAAGAACCATATAGCATGTTAAAGTGAAAGATACCAAGAACTACACTTCCATTCCAGAGGAGAAAAGCAACAAATGCAAGCAGTACAAAGAAGAATGGGCTAAAGGAGACCAAAAGCTCCCACTTTATGCGCCATGAAGACAAAACAATAGCTTGAATCTCATGAAGCAGACCTGCATAAATGCCAAAAGGACATCACATTAGCATAAATGACATTTTGTCCGGCACAGAGTAATGGCTTAAACCTTATGAACAAAGGTTAAAGCATACACTTATAACTATATACCTTTCATGGTTTTACAAATTAACTAACAAAAGTAAGATCAAAGATGTCAAAAGAACCTAATGTTTGGGATGCTGAAGAGGTGTTTGATGGGTAAAAGATGTGTTGATTAGCCTTGAGTTTCCCCTGGACTTTCTTCTCTTCAAGTTTGAACTCACATTGACACTGGTATTGAGAGCAGACAGATTGGTACCCTTGTTTGATGCCTTTGAATCATCTACTTCCACACTATCTTTTTGATGTGCCATGGTTATATCAATGACCCCAGAGCAGGCAACAAATAGCATCCATATAATATTTGTCTGTCGAATAACAACCGCCATTGCCCCAAGCTGCAAGAGTACAGGTGGAAACGAGTAAAGCTCTACATGAAACAACAAAGAAAAAATATATGACGATATCAAGGTAATTTGAATCTATCCTAAAACTGTTTGATTTGGATGTCTTTTTCTAGCAAGATTACTAAGTTAGACAACCTTAAGAATAGCTTACACTCAGTTCGCTATATGCAAAGTGAAACATAGCTAACTAATTTTGTCCCTAGGCAGTGTGTGAAAGTTTTATCATTTATCGATGGCATAATAAATTTTTTTAAGGCGACTCATTTACCAATGCACTGAATAGATATTTCTTCTTCAGACATGCAAGATACATGGCGAGCACAGCAGTGAGTGATGCAACATCAGTATAGTAAAGAAAAGTGAAGAACCAGTGGAGTGGATACAGGGCTAGAACTGTTGCAAAAAGTGTTGCTTTTCTATCATCAAGAGCTGGCCTCAAGTGGGTTATTATCTCATAGACTATAATGCTGCACAGTACTGCCAAGACCCCATTTACAGAGCGAAGAACCGCAGTGGAGCAAGCTTCCGGGAACGATGGAGCCAGTTGTAGAACATACTTACTCGGAAGCAAAGCAGCAACATGAACAAGTGAAAGATAGTATCTGTAGAAGTATTTCTAGCTTAGTGTGTAATAAAAATATACAACAGTTGAGCAATAGAGACAAGAACCCATCTTTGCAGAAGGGAAAAGTAATTCCTAATGCGACATCAAATAATCCAATTGAATCAGCTAATTTCTTGCTCTGTTAGAATCATTCATCTCATATAAAACAACCCTTTTACAGTTCAGTAAAGTGAATCCCAAACTTCATCTAAACAAAGGAAAAGAATGAAACAGAGATTAGAGAAGAAAAAGAGCATTACAGGCCAGGTGGGGTAGTGATCATAGGATCCCAGCTCATGAAATCGCCATTGCAGTATTTTTGAGCCTGAGGTATGTGGAAAATCTCATCCTGCCCACATGAAAAATAGGTAATTGACTCAAAATTGACTATTTTAGTAACAATTGATATCATTAGAAAGAATTAGGAAGAATTAATTTAAACAGGCAGTCTTACCATGTAAGGATCAGGAACAATGCGATTGACCAGGACGGATACGGGAATTACCCAAAGGCTCACTATCGCCGCCGTCGCTATTCTACCCATGTTTTCTTTTCGCTTAGTAGCAGAGTTCAGATAAATCCCAGTAATATTTCAAGGAGAAAAACCTATCTACCATCTGTCAACAAAATGAGACGAACAGAAGGATCAATTCAGCTCTAGATTGGGCGCGCCAGCGCCAAGACCAGGCCCGGTGTTGCAAATCTTTTCACCAACAGAAGAAAACGACGCGTTTCGTTGTGTTATATATATGGTGTTGATTGCTGAAGCAAAACGAGTCGTTTTTTCTTTTGGTTAAAGTTCTTGAGATTTCCCTGTATTATAAAGACTGAATCAAATTAGTCCATAGACCAATTTAATCACTATACTATTATAAAGAATCAAACAAGTCTAAATTATAACAGGGTTAACATCTATAATGTAAAAATATCTTGAAAATTATTTTTCTATTGCAGTACAATTTCAAACAAAAGATTTTATTTACAAAACCATAAAATATAAAAATATTAACTTTGTTAAACAGTAAATGATATTTTTTAAATAGAAAATGTTAGCTCTATTCTAATTTGTCCTTATTTGATTGTTTTTAATAATATAGGGACCAAATTAATCTATTTAGTAGTAGAGGGATTAATTTGGTCAAGTCTCTAAGCACCTTCAGGTGTATTCACATTTTCTTTTGGTATCCTTTAATCTTTAGAGTTAATTACACAAAAATCCTTAAACTGTGACCCTCATTTTAAACTGGTCCCTAAACTATTGAGCTTATATCAATTATGACATTTTGTTACTGATATTATTAATTTAACTCTTAAATGACACATTAGATTTTTGTGACATAATTTAAAATGAAAATTTTAAGAAAAATAAATATTGTAAAATGAATGTTTTAAAACATTAGTTTTAGGGTTTTCAAAACTTTAATAGAAACATAAAAGTCATGCGACAACGTTCTATTTTTTAAATCTTCATTTTAAATTTAGCTACATAAGATTTGATGTGTAATTTAATGATTAAATTAATGTTTTAATTACGAAAGGATCGATTGATATAACGTCAATAATTTAAAAATATAATTAGAATGTTTTGAAGTTTAAAGACCAAATTATAATGATACCAACACTGTTGAATGAAAAATATGCATAGCACAATATGAGAAAGGATTGTATGAAACAGGAATATTATATCTTTCCAATAATTTTATGTCACGTCAGTATACTTATCCTGAATTTTAAGAATTTAATTTGGATTTAATTTTTTTTCAGGATGAAATGTTAAAATTCAAGATAAAAATACTGATGTAACATAAATTTATTGAAAAAGATACAAATAACGTAGCATCACTGATTTATACTATCCATTCCTAGCACAATATAGAGCCAAAAGAGATGGATATACCCTTACAATTTACACAAATAATATTATATTGCATATAATTTGATTGTTCATTCGTAAAACGAATGGTAGTCAATAAACAAATTTAGAATAAAAAAGAAACAGATAATATGAATCAACATGCACAAAAACCAAGTTTGTAGGGAAATTGTCCACCACTGCTAAAAAGGAAAATGAGAATCATCCATCCTTTTAAGGTTATTGTAAAAAACCAATACTTAATCCTATTGTTTGTTTGTTTGTTTTTTTTTTTTTTTTTTTTTTTTGCTTAAAAACATTTTCGGTGCACAATTGAAGGGCCAGACTCGTCGTATTCAGCTTTGGCAATCCACATCTGCAGTCATGGAAAGAAGTAGGGTTCTCTATTAGAAAATGTTCGTAAAAACGTAATCGAAGATAAATGCATGAAAAACATACTTGTTGGAAAGTGCTGAGGGATGCCAATATGGAACCCCCAATCCATACACTATACTTTCTCTCAGGTGGAGCAACCACCTTAATCTTCATGCTACTAGGAGCTAAGGCAGTGATCTCTTTGCTCATTCTATCAGCTATACCGGCGAACATGGTGGTACCACCACTAAGCACAATGTTGCCATATAAATCCTTTCTAATATCAACATCACACTTCATTATGGAGTTGTAAGTTGTCTCATGGATACCAGCAGCTTCCATCCCAATCATAGATGGTTGGAAAAGGACTTCTGGGCATCGGAATCGCTCGGCCCCGATGGTGATCACTTGCCCATCAGGCAGTTCATAGCTCTTCTCAACTGAAGAGCTGGTCTTGGCGGTTTCTAGCTCTTGCTCAAAATCGAGGGCAATGTATGCCAACTTTTCTTTTATGTCTCTCACAATTTCCCGCTCCGCTGATGTGGTGAATGAATAACCACGTTCAGTTAAAATCTTCATTAAGGCATCGGTGAGGTCACGACCAGCAAGATCAAGACGCAAGATTGCATGGGGAAGTGCATATCCCTCGTAAATAGGGACTGTGTGGCTGACACCATCCCCAGAATCAAGCACAATACCTACAACAAACAAAAAGATAAAATGTACGGAAAATCCCTTTTGTCAATACGAAACATTATTTATATTTGATGCAATGATTGTGTAGAAATATAGACATTTTCAGTACATCAGATGATGCCACCTCATTACAAATATAATTTTTTGATGAGGTGATATCTTAGAACATCAAATATATTCTTGAAACTTCGTCTCCCAATTGTTAATATTTGTTGTCTAAATGATCAACAAGATAGATTATGCAATTAAAACAAGAAACGAAGAATGAAATGGGGAAAGAAAGTTTCAACATTGAAATTACTACCAGACAAATCGAATGGCTTACCGGTTGTACGACCACTAGCATAAAGGGAAAGAACAGCCTGAATGGCAACATACATAGCAGGAGCATTGAAGGTTTCAAACATGATTTGGGTCATCTTCTCACGGTTGGCCTTTGGGTTGAGAGGAGCTTCAGTGAGGAGAATCGGATGCTCCTCTGGAGCAACACGAAGTTCATTGTAAAAAGTATGATGCCAAATTTTCTCCATGTCATCCCAATTGTTGACAATGCCATGCTCAATTGGGTACTTTAAAGTTAAAATGCCACGCTTAGATTGAGCCTCGTCCCCTACATATGCATCTTTTTGTCCCATTCCAACCATCACACCAGTATGACGTGGTCGACCAACAATGCTAGGAAACACTGCCCTCGGAGCATCATCCCCAGCAAATCCAGCCTAAGAAGCAAAATTTCAAAACTACATTAAGTTCAAGCGCTAAACATATTATTGCTTTAGCACTTAAAATGATAACCAATCAGGTCGAGTACCTTAACCATCCCTGTTCCATTATCACAGACAAGGGGTTGAATGTCCTCACCATCAGCCATCTTCTGCAACCTGCGATATTGTTTGTCTCAGAAACAATGGACAGAATAAACAAAAAATGGATAAATGTTTGTTTTTCGAGAAAATGAAAATAATTAATAAAAAGTTTCAAGAATCAAAACGGAACTCCGCCCTATACAAATGAAATTGCGACTTAAATGTACAATAAATTCGCTATCACGCAAATTTCAAACCATATGTTTGAATATTAGATCTAAGGTCTTGGTGATTGGGGTCAAGATGATCAGGCGGTTATAAAAGACCCACCTGTCATTTTTGGATTGTAAGTGGACGATTTTGCCTTTAATATTATTTATTATTTATTGATGGGCCATTCTGACGTGGAATAACGAATGATTTGAGTTGTGTGTCTCCTACAAATTGCCATGGACTAAATCAGATGGTGTTTGTTTAAGTTTGTTACGATATATTCAAATAACTCATAAAAAATATCTTACCTTCTTAAAAAAATATAAATACAAAAGATTTAATTATTGTGATAAATATGTGTTTCTATTCACGGTATGTTTATCACAATGATAGATATATGCAAATGAAAGATCGAGGTGCAAATCTATGATGATATGGCTTTTGATGGATCGTTAGAGGAGCAGCAATCAGCGATGTGGCTAGTTGTTTGGTTTCAAGATGGTAATAGGTATAATATATATTTTCTAAATTGAAGTCAGAGTAGTTTTTGAAGGGTTGAAACTAGCTTAGGATAAAGACTTTAGACAAGTTGAATTAGAGAGTGATGATACTTTGTTTTTTGAAATTTTTAAATCGGACTTGCAGCAGTTAGTAATGTCGTTAAAATTCAGATGATCAATGACTTGTGTTTTAGATATTGACAAGTAAAATTCAAGAACATTCAAATAACTAATAACAAAGTAACAGATTACTTAGCCAAGATAATTAGCGATGATATCGATCGTTTAGTGGTCCTCAAAAATTTGAAGTCCGAGATTAAGATTTTATTAGAAGAGAATATTCGTTTAATTGTTAGTTTGATTTTTAGAGTTTGCTTATTTTCCTTCCTTAAAAAAAAGTTTTTTGTTGAGTTTTTTAATCAACCTTTTGATATCTTGATCTTATTTTATTTAAGCTTAATTCAAACAGTTGGTCTACGCCTTTTATTTGGATTAAGTACATTAAGTACTTAAACTTTATTTCTGTAACTAATGCTTGCTCCTACGGTTATATCCGTTCTAAAAAAAAAACTTTACAATCAATTAGGAATAGACACACCATTAGAACTTATTTTCCCTCAATTTTGCTTGAAAAAAAATTTGTTAAAAAAAATATCACACTTCCTCCTGTCTTGCGACATTTGCCTTAGCAATGGCAGCATCTTTAACAATATCAAGTTTTCACTCACTTGCCGCCTTCTCTGTTTTCCAGCAGCACCACCTAACTTCCCCTAAATTCCGTTCTTCCAACCTTTCCATTTCTCTACTTTCCCTCCACCACCAAACCCACCTTCTCAAGCCCATTTCCTTTTCCTCCAAAACAACTTTCATCTCATCCGCATTTCTTTCAGAGTCAAGCTTCCTGACGTAACCCTCTCTTACTTTGACTCCGACGGAGAACTCCAAACCACCACTATCTCCTCCTTTACTGTCGGAAAAAAAAAATCATCCTCTTTGTCGTCTCGAGCTCTTGCTTCCCACATGTTCCCAAAAGCACCTTCTCGACTTCGCAGAAAAGTCGAGGGAACTCAGAGCCAAAGGAGTCAACACCATCGCTTGAATATCGGTGAATGACGCGTTTGTGATGCGAGCGTGGGAGGAGAATTTGAGTGTTAACGACGAGGTCATTTTTTTTTACAAAATTAATTTTAAAATTTTCAAACGAAATTAAGAGAAAATAGATTGGACAAATTAACAGAAAATACATTTTTTTAAATTTACGAAAAAGGACCTGTTATGTAATTATTTATCGAAAAGAGTTATTTTTTCCGAAAATCCGTCTACGTCAACGTATTTTAGGAGATGCAGCAAAAAAACGTCCTTGAAGCGTTTTTACCACATCAGCAAAAAAACGCATCCTTGAGGGTGCGCTTTGCTGATGTGGTAAAAATATTCCCCCAAAGGCGTGTTTTAGCCAGTGTTTTTTTGTAAAAAAAAAACTATTCTCGAATTAAATTTTCAAAAAAGGTCATTTTTTAGATATTATAAAAATAGACCAAATTTTTTAAAAATTTACGAGAATAAACTTTTATAAAGGCTCAAAGTGACAACACTATTTATTTTAAGTGTCACTAATTAATATAAAAATATAATTTACAAAGCAAATCTTTATATAGACCCAAAATCTCATTTTCTTATTTTTTGAGCAATATGGGATATGAGATATGTTTTATATAGACTCATGAATAGTTTTGCAACTTATTCCTAAATAATATGAATTCATTCATCTTTTAACTAATAACATAAGATTAAATGCTACATTATATTTGATATTGTTTTTATTTTTTATATTTTGTTAACATTTTCTCATATTATAAAATTATCTTTTGAGATCTTTAATCTTATTGCATTTTAGAATTGTTAACATATATAACATAACTATTAAAAAAGAGAACAAATTGCACATATGAAACTTGTACAACAATAATCTTCTATTCAATTTTAAATGTTTGAAGTTAATATCAATGCAATTCTAATTTTTAAAATAATTTTCATTATTTAAATTTAGAAATTATACTTTTAATTTTTATTATTTATTTTATTTTATATTATGAATGTTTGATTAATAAATAAATGGTGAATATTTGGTACTCAAATAGTATTTTTTTTAATTTTAAAAATTGATATATCTTCTTAAATATTTATTTATTTTAATATTTTACTATACTAATTAATTTTTTCAATTCTAATTTAATTTAATTTTCATCACCTAATGAATACCGATAAATTTATTTCAGATATATTTTGACTAGATAGATGATTTATTTAAACATAGTATATAATTATGTTAAATAAGTTTTTTATAGAATATATAATATACATAAATATAATAATTATTTTTCATATTTTATATCTAGATTAAATTACATAAGTAGTCATTTAACTATATTTTTAGCTATCGAATTACAAAAACTTACAAAATGATCACTCAACTATTAATAATTTTTAAATATTTATTTTTAATATTTTACCATACTCATTTTATATTTTATATTTTTTACTTATAGAGTTTAAAAGTTTTATTTATAATATAATAAATGTTAACTTTTTGTAAAAAAAATTAAACTCTAAGTAAAAAAAATAAAATATAGTGTAGCCTTTAATCTCATGTTGTTAGTTAAAAGAGGAAGGAATCACATATTGTTTATGAACAAGCTGCAAAACTGTTCATGAGTCTATATATACACATATCTCATATCCCACATTGCTCAAGAAAATAAGAAAAATGAAACTTTGGGTCTATATAAAGATTTGCTTTGTAAGTTATATTTCCGTATTAATTAATGACACCTTAAAAAAAAATAGTATTGTCACTTTTATTCTTTATAAAGGTTTATTTTCGTAAAATTTTAAAAAATTTGGTCTATTTTTATAATATCTAAAAATGACCTTTTTTTGAAAATTTAATTCGAGAATAATTTTTTTTGAAAAAAAATACGGGCTAAAACACGTCCTTGGGGGAGCGTTTTTGCCACATCATAAAAAAGCCCTCAAAGATTTTCTCCTAGGGTGGCAAAATTTTCAAGGACGTTTTCTCTGCATCCCCTGAAATCGCGTTGACGTGGACGTGTTTTCTGGGGAAATGACCATTTCTGATAAATAATTAGATAATAAGTCCTTTTCAGTAAATTTTATAAAAAAAGTATTTTTTGGTAATTTGTCCAAATAGATTTTAATGACATGACGATTCCAAATTGGTTGGAAAGTTGTTTTTAATGGATGTAATAGCAGAGTCAATATTGGTCAGGAAAACAAAGTTTAAATATCTAATTCGATAAAAAATAGTTTAAATATCTAATTCAAACAAATGATAAAGTTTGAGGATCAACTATTAAATTAAACCTTATATTTATTCAAGGGAAAAAGTTTTAATGAATGGTGAGAGAATGCATATAATTTAGAAAACTGCAAAATAATTATTTATTTATGGTTTAAATTATATTTTGATCATTAAATTTTAATTTATTACATTTTAATCACCAATATTATTAACTTGTAACATTTTAATCATTGTATCATCACCGATATTAATGGTGTTATGAAATTTTAATGTGTCCCAATAAATACTCACTTTACTTTCATATCAGCACCACATAATTTAAAACTTGTTTAATTTTTTTAAGGATAAATTACACCAACAATCACCCAACTTTGAGGTAACTGACAAAGCAATCACCCAACTTTGAGGTAACTGACAAAACAGTCACTTAGGTTTCATTTCAGTCACTCAACTTTTGAAAAGTTACAAAACAGTCACTAATTAACAGTGACCATTAGGGTGTTAATGGAAGCTAACGTGGCAAGTTAACCAACTGATGTGGAAAGTTAACTTGCCACGTTGGTGAAACAGCTCCATTTTCCTCTTCTTCTTCTTATTCTTCTTTTTCTCCATTGCTCATTGCTCATTTTTCTCCATTGCTCCAATGGAGGGTAAAACCATGGTGTATTCCTCAACATTTTTCTCCATTCCTCAATATTTCTCTAAAACAACAACTATTTCTCTGTTCATCACTGTCACTTCAAGTTTACTCTATTTTGGCAAAAAACCTCCTATTTTTGCACCTCCACAGGTTATCTTGATTGATGAATATTTTGATGTTTGGAACCAAATTAAAATCTCTGTTATAGTTTAGGGACGTTTGTTGGAATTAATCCTATGAAATAATTAATAAAAATCTAGGCATCGAACTCCTTCCATATTCACCTGTTGGATATAGTTAATTACATTTTGATCTCTGATTTTTTTAGTGCTAATCTTTAACATGAAAGACTGCAAATAAAAGACACCAAAATAAGCCCCCAATATATTGTATAAATGGATTAAATCAATGAGAGGATTAATATATGTATACCATACATGAACCATCCAGCATCAGAGGAAATGTAGCTTTTTAAGATGGTAAGATTAATATTTGTCAACAACTGCACCACTTCTAGGAGGATCCCTTGCTTGTTCACGCTATCTACCTGCGCATACCATCCATGATCACAATACATACATAAATACATGCATGCATGCTTACCTTTATCACCGTGCATTCCTCCATGCTATCATTGTCAATGCAAACTCTACATCTGAAAGGTAGCCAAGGTATATATACATATATATATAGGTTCATAAGATGGCTATGAGTCAAATAATAGGGTAAAAGTGGTTATATTAAAGGTATAGATTGCTTACGAGGGACCATATATTCTCTCTGGGAGATTATCAAATTCAGGATCAAAGTAAGGCCAACAAACCATCATGCTACAAATTTATCAAAAAAATAAACAACTAAAAACAACATTCGACAAAAACAAACAAACAAACAAACATGTAAGAAAAGTAAGAACAACTTACAGTACAAATGTAGTTTATAAATGACAATGGAAAAAGGAAGAAAAGAACCAAGCTGATAAACCAACCCAGTAATGGCGTAGATGGTTAGAGAAAAGGAATCGAATGTGATTTCTTTCAGTCTTTTTTTTTTTTTTTGTCTTGTCTCTTTTTCTTTGAAGAAGAAACAAGGAATAAGAACACCACGAGAAGAGAGAAAAGACAGCTTCAGTGTTCCAACTAGAAGTGAGGAGAAATAGGGGTTGGCTTTTTACTATTATGAGGGTGGTGATTGGCTTATGGTATTAGTAGCTTAGGTTAAATAGAAACAATGTGGAAACCTTAAAATCGAGTGGAGGAGATTGGTTTGAATGAATGCTTTGTGGAAAAGGGTGTGTCTGAGAAGGGACACATACGAAAGTCAAATGCATTTGGTGGTTTTCTTGCAAGGTCTTATTCTCCCATATATCTCTGCCTTCGTACTTCCTAGGCTTTTGAATGATGGAACACCATCTTATTGGAATCTCAATGAGGGAATGTTAGAATTTAATATCTTAATTCACAGTATAACCTAGAAGTAGGCAAAAAGCAGGGAGGTTTGCTGCCAAAACAGAGTAAACTTAAAGTGACAGTGATGAAAGGGGAAGTAGTTGTTGTTTTAAAGAAATGTTGAGGAATGGAGAAAAGGTTGAGGAATACACCATGGTTTTACCCTCCATTAGAGCAATGGAGAAAAATGAGCAATGAGCAATGAAGAAGAAGAAGAAGAAGAAGAAGAAGAAGAAGAGGAAAATAGAGTTACTTCACCAACGTTAACTTGCCACATCAGCTGCTTAACTTATCACGTCAGCTGGTTAACTTATTATGTCAGCAATTCCGTTAACACCCTAATGGTAACTATTAATTAGTGACTGTTTTATAACTTTTCGAAAGTTGAGCGACTAAAATAAAATTTAAATGACTGTTTTGTCAGTTACCCCAAAATTAGATGTCTGATGGTGTGATTTACCCTTTTTTTTTTTTTAATTTTTAAACTCTATCTTTTATTACTATGATTATTACTCCTCTCTTGTCTCTCCCTCTTCCTTTTTTTTTTTTGCTTCCCTCTTCTCCTCCCTTCACAGCCCTAGCCGCCGCCGTTGAACCTACCACCGAAGCTTCAATCAAAGGCCACCAAAATGAAGATCTCTTTCCTCTCTACCCCTCTCTCAATTTGGAGCAGTCGAAATCGTCTTGAAAAATCCCCAAATAGACACAAAAGCTTCGAACTTTTTCGGCTCCGATCTCTGATCTCACCAACAGCCAACATTTGACTGTTAGGATTGACGAATAAAGAACCCAAACCCCCTGAACTTGTCAAACCCGAAATGGGTTGTGCTCCTCCCTTCCTTCCCTTTTTTTATGTTTTTCCTATTTTTTTCTTTTTGATTTTCGTATTTGCTTGTAGAGTGAAGCTATGCTGCTGATCGCTAATGTTGATGTCATGGGTGATGGTGATGGTGATGGGTGGAGGGTTTGGACAGTTAATGCTATGGGTTTCGGGGTTTAGGTTCTGGGTAGTGTGAGGATGGTGAGCTCTGTTGTTAAAACATGAATATAACTCATATTTAAATTTTAAATTCTACTTAAACTCCTTGAATCTCTCATCAATAATCGCCTCATATTTGCTATTGACTACTCTTAACTGTAGTTAAACACCTTCTTAGTGCTTTTTAGTGCATATTATTGCAAAAACTTCTCAGAAACATCTCGGCACTTTTCTTAACATTCTTTTTCAACGATTCCATGATGTGTAAAGAGACCTATGTTGGTCTATGTTTTTTTTTTTGCAGCAAAAAAGTTGTTTGGTCTTTCATCGTAAGTTACAAAACTTTGTTGGTGGATTCGCCATATATGCCATGTTCCTTCTACTAGTTAAAACAAATCAAAATTTGGAGGTCTGTCGAAGATCCATGGCTTTGAAGGTCTGGTTAAAGAAAGAAGACAGAAAAAGAAAGGAATGAGAGAAGAACGAGGGAGAGACGAGGAGGGAGAAGAAAGGAGAAGAATAGAAAAAAACAAGTTTTAAATTATTTGGTGCTGACATGGAAGCCACGTGAGTATTTAATGGGCCACGTGAGATCTACTTCAAAACAAATGGATGCAAAATACATAATCCAGCTTGATTTTTACCATCTCTAACTACGTCCTTTAAAAATCTATCAAGATTCTGAACTAGTACAAAGATGATGATGATGATGATGATGATGATAAAAGGGTGCCTAACACGTTGAAATCCTGACATGCCAATGCCTTAGTAACCCCATAACAAAAAGACACGACATGGGGGACAACATCACTTTGTGTACTCGAACAAAAAGGCATGAAACAACAAAACTAAACCACCTGACAAATTGGGTCAAGACATCTCCCAAAACCGAAAGTTAGGGAATCTATGTTGCTGCAGCAGACAGTAGATCCTCATCACAAATAAATTCATACTTAATTTCTCTATTTTATATAATGGAACAGTTAGATCAAATGATAATTAGGGGCAGATCTTTTAAGGGTTGTAGTTAAAGAAATTAGAGACCCCCCTTTTTTTAAGATAACATGTTAATTTCTTCACAAAATTATATGTATATGTATTGTATTTGTCCTTGCTGTGTATGTCTTGAAGAAGGTGACAGATTTCACACTATTTTCGTAAAAGAACTTGATGTTTACATCTCAATGGAGTCGCCTTTCCAAGGACATGTTCACCTTTTCTTTGTCGTTTACATGCCTACAAATTTGTGTGGGGAAGCATAACTACTCTTTTTTCAGCCCGGTAATTATAATGTTACCTATCCATATATTACAAATGTGAATTAACGGTTTGTAGCATTGATTAGATCTCTTATACCATGTCTGAAAAGTGTAACCAATAGAATCATGGTATATTGTCTTGACTGTTATATACAAAAATTATGTTTTCATACTTTGTTCAAACAAGGTTTAGAGGTAGTTTATACGATTGTTCAAAGAGTACTTAACGAAGGTTACGAAAGTTTGGAGAGTTGAGTAGAGTTTCAATAAGGTATTTACACCATGTTTAGTTCAATGTAATGGCATAGCCATTACAATCCTATTCTGTGGGTTCACCCTAAACACATGTTTGGTTGACTGTAATGGCTATTACATGCTGAATAGAATTAGCTTCTATTACAGTACGGCCTGTAATAGCAATTCAGTGGCTTGGGGTCAGAATAGCTATTCAAAGCAACGGGTAATAACATTTTGCCCTATTTTGGACCAAAATATCCTCCTGTCCCTCATCTTCATCTTCGTCCTTCTCACTTTCACACTTCGGACAATTTCTTCCTAAAGGTTTTCCCAAAGTAAACCCTATAGAAATTGGATCCTTAATCGACTACAAATCAAGCTTCATTCACCATCTTCATCTTCCTTCCGTTGAACCTCCTTATATATGGTAACTGATGGCCTTTTGATTCCTTTTTTTTTTCTCTAAATTTGTTAGTTAAAGTTTTTTTTCGGTCTCACTCGATCCTTCTCGGTTTTTCATTAGATCCTCATAATTTTTGTGTTCTTTTTTCGGGTTTCTAGAGTTTGATTTGTTAACTGAATTGTTTTGGGTTTTAGAACAAAGCTTTTAAGCACCCCAAATCCCATCTATCTACACCTCAAAGTCAGTCCACTGTATTACAACCTAATCCCTAATTATTACTACAACAAAGCTTTGTATCGGAATGCTCTTTCAGGCTTTTCTTGGTGCCTTTGGTTTTTGCCATTGGTCTCTTGTTTTCAATTCATTTTTTTTATCATTTGCTTTACAATTTCTATTGAGAAAAGCGAAAAAGCAAAAGCAAAAGCATGAACCTAACAGAGCTTTAGTGGTTTTTTTTTTTCTCTTTGGAAGTAAAATGTAAGTAACAAAATCAACAATCAAATGGAGCATAAGAATGTTAATAATCTAATTAAGATAAATTTGTAGGTTCATCTCTTTCATGGAAAACTTTTTGTCATGACCCAAATTTTGGTCCATTGATCAGCTGTTGCTTCTTTGAAGAGATTTAAATATAGCCCAGCTTTAGTGGCTTTTAGTTAAAACTATAAGAAATTTTGGTTGCAGTTATTTCTCTGTAGTGTGTTGGGTATACATGTCATAGATATTGATGCACATTGCATTTTTATGCACCTTCTGTAAGATAATTTCTTGTCAGATCTTCGCTGTAAGATCATTCTTTTAAGTAATAATTAATCAATCTTAACTGCATACCACTTTATATTGATAAATATATTGATGCTACCTATGTTATGACATTTTAAGTATGCGTTTCAAGTTGCTGCATGGTTTTAATGTGAAAGATAAGAGAATGATAAACAATTTTGTCGTCCATTGTACCTAATCTTTGGAGATGTGGTGGAGATGAAACCTTCAAGCTCTAGTAAACTGAAAATGATTTGGGTTGTATGCAACTTTGAGTTCCTCTCTTGTTAATATCGTAACACAGCCATAATCCCTAACGCTCGAGATTTGCTGTATGCTTATTTGTTTATTCCGCTCCATTTGGAAAAATGAATAATCTTGGTTGTTCCATTTAGCACCAATGTATTTTGGTTTTTTGGTGCATGTAAATGAAAAGAAAAACCTACCACTTCACACGTCTTTGTTGCTTCTCACTGATGAAATTTTCTTGTCTTTCCACTGTAATGCAATTCCTATTTTTTCACTTGATGTTTTCCATTACTCATTTTGTTAATATCAGTATATTCTCTGCAATCACTCTGATATTGGTTTTCTGTTGTGTTGAAAAACTCTTGACATATGAAACATTTTCCGCAAATAATATATTGATGAGAATCTCTGGATGAAAATTTTCTGGTCTGCTGCTAGTAAAGTCATCGCAAGAAGTCTGAGTTTGAAACTTAGTGCTGTCAATCATGGAACCCTTAGTGCATGTCCATGTGATAGACTAGTTTATCTTTTACTTGTTTAGTTGACCAATCATGCTCTTTATTCCTTCACCTAGAATAGATATTATGATAACTAAAAGAAATTTTCATTGGGAATAGATATGATGGACTAGCACATTCTATAATTATGAACTATTCAGAGATATAAACTAGTTATGCATTATTTGTTTAGGTACATTCAGAGTCCAATTTGTATTCATTTGATGGAGGTAAATATTTTTAATAAAATTTCTGGAATTAGAGTTTCATTTTGATGTTAGTAAAACTTTGCATTAAATGCCATGTTATGGTATTCTCTTAATTGCATAGCTATACATTCCAAAGCCGAGCATTATGGAGTGATTATCTCCATATTCATCTTTTCTTATAAAGATGATGACACGTGAAATGATCCACAAATCTTTACCCTGCTCACCCACCAACACAATGACTGCTTGAAAGATGTTGATTGATTTGATATGCCATCAATATTTTAGTAATAAGGTGTAAATTATATCAGTCATAAATTAACTAAGGGATATTACTGGAGTAGTTGATTGCTTCAGTGTTCATATAGCAATTGCAAGAAAGTTGCACTGAATAGCCTCCAATCAGTGAAACCACTTACGATTAATGAGGTAAAATGAGCAATTGCTGATTGGTAATAAAGGATGTCTTGATGCATTTTTTGGGATCTTGTGAGTTTTGTGTTCTGATAATGCAAGTGTTAGTGATTGCCTTTTCTGAAAATTGAACTAGTTGTTTTTTTTAAGCAACAAATGTCTTTTTCTTTTATGTATATATGTTGTGTGGTTGAGGGGCACATCTTGGTTGCTTTTATGCATATATGCTGTGTAGTTGAGGAGCACATTATTATTTGCTAAGCCAAAAGCTGATTAGATGTGGATTATTTCAAGATTAGATGAGAATAATTAATTTTTTTCTAATGTTCAAGACATTATTATTTACTAAGCCAATAGCTGATTTTGTTGAATGAAATTTGACATTTTAGATTTACAAATGTAAGTTACAATTTGTATTTTGAGTTCTTTTTTTTCCAACATTGTGGTTTGTTTGTTTATAAACTTGTTTTCCTATTTTCTTTTGGGTATTCGAATAAACAGCTCTAGATTTAAAGGTGTGATTGTAGTTTAAGATACATAATTTGCAATATACAGTTATGTTTTTTTTTTCCTTTGCAATTATTAAAATTTCAAGCTTACCATTATTACAGAATCTAGCTACCATTATTACAGAATCTAGCTACCTATTATGTCTTAATGCTGTCAAATGTTAATTTGTTTTTTTCCTAAGATAATTATGTCAGGTTTTTCAGAATCCAATGTTTCTTCTCAAAGTTCTCGAGGAACCAAAAGGAAATAGGTGCCAGAAGAAGATGCTGCGTTGGTTTCTTGTATGGTCGACTTGCACAATGTTGGAACCTTTAATGCTGATATGGGATTTAAAGCCGGTTATTTAAATGAGTTGGAAAAAATGTTAGAAAAAGTTTTACCCAATACAATGTTGAAGGCTAAACCTAATATTGAATCGAGGATTAGACTACTGAAAAAGGATTGGTCAATCGTTTATGACATGCTTAATTGAAAAAACAATAGCAGTTTTGGTTGGGATGAGCATAGGTAGCTCATTGTTGCTGAAGATGCGGTGTGGAACTCATATATAAATGTAAGAATTATTTGAAGTCTTTATTATCTTATTTTCACCAAACTTATAACTAATATGAATTTCTCTTTTTTATAGAGTCATAAAGAAGCAGGTAAATTCAAACATCGTAGTTTGCCGCTGATATCATTGAAGAAATAAATGTTGAGGATGTAGCTACTAAAAATATTCATGAAGAAAGAAACGATTTCTATGGATGTGAAGCTAATATCTCTTTGGATGGCATGGATGTTTCAGCTACAGAATCGAAACCAGCTAGAAACAAAGTGGGTTCCACATCTTCAAAGAAGAAAAAAAAGAATTCTGATTCAAGTGATCATGTTTCTTCTTTATTTCATGATGCTGCCACTTTATTGGCGGAAAACATGCGGACCGTTGGCGAACAAATCAGTAGGAGTATTGCCTCCAATGCGGTAATTCAACAAAAGTCAGAAGAATTTCAGATCATCCAAGAAAAAGGTATAAATTTATATCCAACATTTTGTGAAATAAAAGGTTTAACTGTGGATGACCGTTTTCGAGCATTGAGCAAAATTCTAGATCATCCAACGCAAATGCTCATTTTCTTTAGTTTACCTTCTTCTGTACGATTGGAATGGGTTAGAAGATTTCTTGCTGACCATTAAAAATCATAGTTGTATTGATGATATTTTGGTAACTTTTTGTGTTTGTAATATTTGGGATGGTATAATGACATGATATATGTCATTACAATATTGTAACTTTTGATGTTGTAACATATGGATTATGACATATAAACTAATGAAATCATGTAACCTTTTGTTAATATATGAATATTATGTTTATGCAAAATATAATTCTCAAGTTATTTATTACTTCTAATATTTTTATTGTAGAATAATTAAATTATTTGTTTCAATAATGATATTTTAGCACATTAAATATGTATTGCGGTTTAAAAATAATAAAGTAGATTATATATATTTTATAGTATTATATATTTTGATTTTTAATTCATATAATAATTATATTAAGAATGTTATTAAATTATTTTTATTAAATTATATTTAATAATAATTATGTTAAAATATGATTAAATTATTTATTATTTTTATTAAATTACTTTCAATAATAATCTTATTAAAATCTAATAACAATAACAATAATCATCTACCTAAAAGAAATCCTGTTAAGGGTATTCTAGTCATTTTAGTTCTTTTCCTTATGCTATTACAACATCATTCCATTCAACCAAACACAAGAATTCTATTACAGCTCTATTCCATTCCATTCAACCAAACAGTTGAATTACTTATTACACCTCTATTCCATTACAGCTCTATTCAATTACAGCCCTATTACATTACAGTGAACCAAACGTACCCTTACACCATGTTTGGTTCAATGTAATGGCTATCCCATTACATGCCTATTCTGCAAGCCCACACAAGCAGACGTTTGGTTCAATGGAATACCCTATTATGGGTCTATTCCATGCCGCCCTTAAGCAGCGAATTTTGGGGATTTTCATTCCCTTCCTTCTTCACCTTTTAGCTATTCGTTGTTTGAAGAACCCTTTTTTACCCTTACCAAAATTTCACCTCAAAAACACTCTCAATCAGTAGCCAATTCACGTGCCCTTCGACTCCGGGCATTCCTCCTCTTCATCCAAGGTCAGGTAAACATTTTTGCTTCTGCTTCCTGCACATCATCTTCCTTCATCATCTTAACTTGAACTTTGTCTTTTGCCTTTTCATTTTTGTTTTATGGTTAAACGGGTTTGTTCCTTACTGATTCATCGAAAGAAATAATGGCAGAGCCTTGAAGAAGTAGAGTATCTCGACGTTCTCATTAAAATCGGTAAAAAAATCGGCGTCAACCAACACTAAGCAAAGCACAAGTTCTGGGTCTTTGTCTCCATCTCCTACCTGTCTTAGAAATAGAAAGGAGAAAAAAAATGGCGAAAAAAGCTTCAAAGTCGAAAAATGATTGTTCATCTTCAACCTCCATTACTTCCACTAAGAACCCATCAACAGCCTCCAATCAGTATTTCTCTCTTACCCCTTTGCTTTATAGTATTTTTTATAGAATAAATTATGGCTTTCTTAGTTTATTTTGCTTGTTAGGAATTTTTGGGGTTAACAATAGACACTTTTGCTTGAAAAAAAATTGTTAGTCAAATGGCGTTAAGGGTAAAATCAAGTGAGAAAATGAAGAAGACAGCTGAAGAGAGTGTTATTAGCGAGAGAAAAAAGAGACACAAGTTGAAGTCAAGACCCAAATCAAGTGAAGAAGAAAACAAAATCAATGCTAAAATGCCTAAGAAACCCCCCCACGCTTTCTTTTACTTCTTGTGAGTATTGCTTATGAATCATTTTTTGTTCATAGTATTGGTTAACATTTGGTTGATTATAACATTCCCCTGCCTGCAAATTTCATGCTTTTATTCTTGTGCCCTTGTCGTGTAAGAGCTAAAACCTATCTGCTTATTTCTTGAGTGTCTTTTTTATGCAAAATTTTGAGTTGGTTTTTTAGGCTTGCAAATGGCTTGTGTTTCCTTGCCTGTAATGGAGCGAATGTATATCCAATATATATATGTGTGTGCCTGTGTGTTCTGGAAAGTGAGCTTTGGTTCTTATATCAAAGGATTTTGCCTGCTAGTTTTGTTGCAGAAAGTGAATGTTTTATATTACTTATATTTTTAATTTGGAGCTTGAATATATGGCAACTTTTGATTGATTTTTGTTTTGGATAAATTAAAACTGTTGTCATTTTGGAAATTCAGAAGGTTGATGCTTTGGTAATTTTATCCATTTTGCACAGATCATCGACTTTGAAAATCAAATTTGTTTTGTTTTTTTTTGCTAAAGATTGCAAATCACCTTGGATGTTGGTTTCATCGTTTTCTTTTGTTACGGTATATGCTTATTATTATTGACTTTTTTATCCTACTTGAAATTGCGTATGTTGTCTTTGTTTCCAATGAACTATGTTTGATCTGATACTATGTTCTTTGTTTAGTCTATTTTGTTTCACTGTATTTGGTTGTTTTAGAAACACATATAATTTTTAGGCTTTGGACTCTGGTTTTCTTTTTGACATAACAAAATGTTTTTTTTTTTTTGTCTGATTGTAAACATGGATTTAGTTCATGGTATTACAATTCTTTGATATTTTATTAAGTTGTATTTTCTCTGGAATTTCTGGGAATTTGTCCCAGTTTTTTATGTTCCTTTACTTTTGAAACGCAGGTAGAATTGCAAAATTAGGACACCCAAACTTGGACAGTCCCATAAGTTTATGTACTGCTAGTTAACTTGAAATTTTAGTTTATGTTTTGCTAGTTCTAAGGCGTGTTGCATGATCAATAATGGATTTGGTATATAAAAATTGCAAATATTTGGTATCCACGCTTATCTGCTGATGAATTTTGTGATACTGTATCCTGCTGCTTTTCAAGAACTATTTCGTACATGTATATGAAACTGGATTGATATGAGCTTTCTTTGAATATTAGGGTAGAAAAAAAATCATATATAAAACACGGAAGAAATTGGTTAGTTTAGTTCATATAGAACTTGGTACTTTTCCTTTTCTTTTATGCTATGGTTCTAAATGGAAAGAACTTCATTAAAAAAATTCTCTTAGATACTTTTCAACCTTTGCAAGTAAATCAAATCTTATGAGTGCCTTATAGAAGTGTTTGGTTTGCACAATATGATGTCCTTGATGTCTAAATGGAGTTTACTGGAGTGATTTAGAAAAAATATATTATTTTGCACAAGGTCTTATCTCCTTTTTATCCAATAGGTGATTGAATTGGTTGGACTTCTTATTTCATCGGATGTATAGCATGTTTCATTCTTGTGGTGTTGAAATTACAAAGACCGGTGAAGACAAAAGGAAGCGGAGAATGGTAATGCTTTAATCTCTTGTAGTGGAGACCCAATTCATCGTGTAAATTATGTTGGGAGAGGCAAGGAAGAGAATTTGTAAAAGCGAGATGGTATTACTCCATATTCAACCCCAATGATCAATCCAACTTCTTCATTGTCTAATGATGATCTAGGTTTATGGTGGTTTACGTATTGTTCATTTTCTAGTATTATATATCTTCATGTTAGTTGTTTACTAGTATGTTGGATGAATTAATTAGGGTCCTTGATTGTACATTATTTTTAATATCTTTTATATTTATAAACTACAATTTTTAAAGTTGAATTTTGAGTGTGAATTTGGTTCTAGGATGGTTAGGTATTCATCAGACTACTAGCAATTGATTTAAATCCATTTAGTGATTGTGAAAGAATTGTTATATAGATTATATCACTGTTCATTAAGAAAGGTTGAACTTTTGCTTAATCTATTGCATTAAATTCTCCATTAAAAATAAAATTGTATGCTTAAAATGATAATTATTATGTTTTCTAAGCTGTGAAAATTTGAGAAAATTCACAACCACGATAGCATCTAATACATCTGCAATCGCGATAAGCATGTAGTGATCGCAATAGTTATTAATCTCGGTGCACGCCTTATCTTGTTTCAATACATCTGATTTGAAACAGATTTATTGGTGGCACGGTATGAAACGAGATATATCTGAATTTGTTTCAAAGTGCTTAATTTGTCGCAAGTAAAAGTCGAGCATCAAGTGCCTTCGGGTTGCTTGATAGATCATGATACTGAATGGAAATGGGATAGAATTACAATGGATTTTGTATCCGGTCTTCCTATGACACCGAGTAAGAAAGATGCCGTCTGGGTTATAGTTGATAGGTGACTAAATCACTCATTTTATCTGGGTTCGTCGGACTTTTCACTCGATAAACTTGCTGAATTGTATGTATCATGATTGTAAGATTGTATGGTGTCTGAGTTCCATTGTGTCGACGGAGACCGAGATTTACATCGTGATTTTAGAAGAAGTTGCAAGATGCTTTAGGTACTAAACTACATTTTAGTCTGACCTTTCATCCATGAGCAGCATACGGTCGATCTGACGAACTATTCGAGATACTTGAGAACATGTTGAGATGTTGCGTCCTCGAGTTTGAAGGTGCGTGGGAACGATACCTACCTTTGATTGAATTTGCTTATAATAACGAGTTTTCAATCAAGTATCAAGATGGCGCCTTATGAAGCCTTGTACTGGCGAAAGTGTCGAACACCATTATCTTTGGTGAGCTTAGCGAGAATAAGATACAGTGGTTGATTTGATTAAAGAAACCGCGAAAGTAGCTATTATTAGAGACAATTTGAAAGTCGCTTGGATCGTCAAAAGTCTTATCTTGATTTGAAACGTAAAGACATTGAATTTCGGTCGGAGAACGAGTATTTTAAAGGTTTCTCCGTGGAAGAAAGTGCTTCGTTTTGGTAGGAAAGGCAAGTTGAGCCAGAGGTTCATTGGATAGTATAAAATCATTGAGCGTATTGGGCACATTGCTTATAGGTTTAGACTACCCTACGAATTAGAAAAGATACGATGTATTTCACGTTTCTATGCTCGTAGATCTGATCGGATCCGTCACATGTGATTGCCCGTCGAGATTGAGAGGAGTGTTATATGCAGATCGAATTTGACCCTAATCGAACGGTGGTTTCGGGACCACGAATCCGAGATCAAAAAATATTTTAATATTTTATTTGGTGCTTATTATGTGTGGATTAAAGTGTGTGAAAGTTTCAGAGAAAAATTTTATTGTTTAAGTGCTCAATTTGATAAAAGGACTTAATCGCATAAAGAGTAAAATGGCATGCTAAAGTGAAATGTACCTTTTTGATTGTGGCTTTTAAAGTGGATGTCCTAAAAGGACAATTAGCCCATTCCTTTAGATAGTGGACGGCATATATGAGAAATAAAAACAAAATTTTGTTTATAATTATATGTTTTATTTTAGGTAATGAATAAATAATATTACCTTTAATTTTAAGGCATAAAATAATGAAAGAAAGTGGGAAGAAAGAAAACATACCTTGTTCTTCTTCTCTTGGCCGAATGTGGAGGGTGAAAAACTCCATTGTTGGAGCTTAATTTCGGCAACTTGAGGGCTTCAATTAGGATCAAGAACAAAGAAAAACGGATTTAGATCGGAGAAAGACGAAGGTTCTCGAATAGCCGATTTGCACGGTCTATCGACAACCGAGGTAAGTCCTTAAGCAAAGTTATATCGAGAAATTATTTACGAAAGTAGTACATGATAAAGTTTGGTATTTAAGGCTTGAAAATATATATATGCCGAATGTGGGGTATGAAATTGTAGTAAAATTGGTTGTTGAATGTGATGTGGATAATTATGTTGGTTTAACATGAAAGCGTAAAATAAAGTATCTGAGATGGATGTGATTGTAGCATTAAGTAATGTGTATGGGAATGTTGATTGGGTTGATAATCGGGCTTTGAGCCTAGCAGCAGCCTCGTCTTGGTGTTATTAATCGGGCTTTGAGCCTAGCGGGCCTCGTCTTGGTGTTATTTATCGGGCTTTGATGCCTAGCGAGGCTTCGTCATAGGTGATTTATTTCGGCTTTAATGCCTAGCGTGCTTCGTTAAGGTGATTTATTTCGGGCTTTAATGCTAGCGAGCTTCGTGCTTGGTGTTTAAATCTCGGACCTTTGGTCTAGTAGTTTTATACCAGTGATTTTTAATACGAGCTTATGCTTATGAATGAAATGGTCTAGTTATGATGGTATTTGAATAAGCCAAGGTTTATTACTATAGTGTTCGACCAAAAGTTATGCATCGAATCAAGTTTTTGATATATGTAATGCTTCTTGAATAATCAAGTTGATAGAAATGTGTTTATATATTGATACTTAAGATATGTGATTAGAAAAGACATTGAGTTGATATGTTTACTTGCTTACTTGAGTTTATTATATTGATATGAGAAATTATACCTATATAGGTTCTACCATGAGCTATACATATAGATAAATGTATATATTCAATTATGTACCCTTATTTTAAATGTACACAGATAGTATTATTCGGTTGAAGTGAAAATATACATGTATTGATTAGCAATCTGGGTACCATTGATAAGTTTCATATTTTAAGTGCGTTGAATATTATTCTTGGATGTGAACATTGATAATCGGCCATGGTAGTATATATGTGTTTTGTCAGTTCATAAATGTTAATAATGTTATTCTATTCAATCTAATTGAATACCTAGTTGAGTTGTAAAGCTGCTTAAGACTTACTAAGCGGTGAGCTTACTCATTTATGTTTGTGCTCTATTTTATAGATCAATAATTCAACTCATCGCTCGGGAGATCGTCAAGACAATCGACCACACTATCACTCTATTTGGTATAGTTTGGGTTTCATATTTTGATATGGTAGCTTGCATTAAAATACCATTAGATATGTGTCTGGTCATGCTTTAAATCATACATGGAAAATGATCATATGATATACATATATGGTGTAATATTGGGATATGCACTTAGCTAATAAGGATAAATGTTAGATGTTAGATGATTTAAAGACGTAATATGTTAGCAAGTTAATAGATTGCTATATATATATTTTTGAAAATGGTTTAGTAATGCTTGTTTATGTTGTTATTAAATTATCATGTTCGGATATATCATGAAAGTTTAGTTCATATTATGTTATGTGAAATACTAATGATCAAATTATAGTATACTTAATTGTAATATTCGCCATGGTATTGGTAGTTGAGTTTATATTTTATTTGATATTCATATGCATTCGGACATGAGGTTAGAATGGTTAAATTATTTTTGGTGAATATTTAGTGATAGGGTACATGAGATTATGTATATATATAGTTATATGATTTGTATTAATAATATTATAAGTATATTCCTAAGTTAAGTACATTTGAAAAGAATATGATTAAGTTTACATGAGCTTGGTTTTGAGTAATTTGATCATGTCATAGATCAGAATTAATTGATAATGTAGATGGATGAAAATGGTAATTAGCAAAGCTTTGTCATGTAGGTATATTTGTCTTAAATAATAATGCATTTGATTGGTATATATTGATGTACATATTCGCTAATGTGTTCAAAATGACCAAATGAATAGTGTTTTTTATTTGATTGAAACTTGTTTTTATAAGATAGTAAAGCTATTATTTGTAATAAGCTTGTTAGCATTAAAATTTTAGAATGAAAGTACATATTTGATTGTGATAGCGAGGATTAATTACTATTAATTAATATAATAGTGTTTGTAAGAGTCGTTGATTGTGGTTTGATGAGTAATGTCTTAACCTATCCCATACGGACATGCAAGTTATGGGTGTTATATTTATTGGTATCGAGCTACGGTTTAGTCGATTCTAGGACTATCGTAGTTAAGTAAGAGTCTAGCTATACATGCCTTTGAATTTTATATGTGATAGTGTGGTGACTTGACAATTTCAATTGTATTTTATATAGTAAATGGATTACGATCCCGATAGGGTCAGAGGTGATGATGTGGAGAGTGTTGCTCGGTCTCACACATGGATCGGTAGCCATTATACTCTCAACCGCTACGGGTAACCACGAGGGAGAGGCTAAAAAGCCTTCTACCAAATGATGAATGAATGGTTTACCCAATTTGTTCGAATAATCCTACAGCAACAACCTCCACCCCGAATAATCCAACTCCAGTACCTAAAGACCTCGATGATAGATCCAATGAGATCTAGTAGGCCTCGCATTGATAAAATCGAGAAATTTGGGGTAGAGAATTCAAGGCTAATAATAATGATGATGCAGAAGCGAAATGAAATGTGGCTTGATAACACTATTCGGGTACTTGATGAGCTATCACGCACTCTGCACGAATGTTTGAAATGTGCTATATCTTTACTTGGGACACCGCTTATCATCGGTGGAATACACTAGTATCATGGTTCCAAGAGAAAAGTGACATGGGATTTCTTCCGAATAAATTATAAGAAATATATCGGTCGAGGTTCATCGACCGAAACGAAAAGAATTTTTGAACTGAAACAAGGAAATGACCGTGATCGAATATGAGCGAAAATTTGTCGATTGAGCCGATATGCTCAGGAGTGTGTATCAATGAAGCCATTATGTGCAAAAGGTTTGAAGACGGTTTGAATGAAGATTTAAAGTTGCTAGTTGGCATTCTTGAGATCAAAGAGTTTGTAACACTAGTCGGCGAGCTTGCAAAAGTCAAGAGCTTGGGAAAGAGAAAAGAAAGGCTAAGATGTGGTAGAGACACTCTAAAAGATCCGGTAAGAATTTCCATTCCACATCTAAGAAGTTTAGAGATGACTCACAGACATAAAGCTACTTGATTCACCTGACATGATCGACCTTCCATAGGCTTCGAGCTACCTCGATGGCGGTGTTGATAACGTTCCGAAATCGAGTTGAATGCAAACATTGTGGAAAATGGCATTCGGGAGTTGTAGAGTTAATGATCGGTCCTATTTTAAATGTAGATCCTCGGACCATTTTATTCGAGAGTGCCCGGTTAGTTGGAGCGTATCACTGCAATCCTAGCCGCAAAGGCATCAAGACGCGCGGCACCACCCGTATTTCGGCAATATGGTGGTAGTCGAGAGGGACGAAGAACATGATTCGATCCGAGGCTAGAGCTCCACTAGAGCTTATGTTACTCGAGCTAGGGAGGATCGCTTCTCGGATGTCATTACCCAGTACTTTCACCCTTTATGATACTACCGTGATTGCATTGATTGATCCTGGTTCGACCCATTCATATGTATGTGACACTGGTATTCGGTAAGACTCTTCCGTTGAGTCTCCGAGTTTGTGATTCGCGTATCCAACCCTTTGGGTAGATGTGTATTTGTTAATAAAGTGTGTAAAGGTTGCCCATTGATGATTCGGGATTTTGCTTCCCTATCGATTTAATGTTGTTGCCTTTCGATGAGTTTGATATAATTTTGGGAATGGATAGTTAACTTGCGATGATGCGTGGTGAATTATAAAGAAAGCTTATTGATTTGAAACATAAGCGGTGAAATCATTAGAATTGAATCCAATGATTTATATGGGTTTCTGTTATATCCTCGATGTTAGCCAAGTATGTGAGAAAAGGGTGTGAAGCTTATTTGGCTTATGGATAATAAATTGTCCGAAAAATAGATTGAATCTGCATCATTGTATGTGAATACCGGATGTGTTTCTGAAGAACTCACGGGTTTACCCTCAGAGACGAGAGATTAAGTTTGGCATTGAATTAGCTCCTGAACGACTCCGATCTTAATAGCTCCATATCGGATGGCACTCATCGGCTAAAAGAGTTGAAAGCACGATTGCAAAGAGTTAACAGATAGGGGCTTTCGCGACCAAGCTTTCTTGGGGTGCACCAGTTCTTTTGTGAGAAAGAAAGATGGAACGATGCGAATGTGTATTGATTATCGGCAACTGAATAAGGTAACTATAAAGAATAAGTACCGTTACCTCGGATTGATGATTTGTTTGATCGGTTGAAAGGGCTTCATTTTCAAGATAGATTTGAGATCGGGCTATTATCATTCATGTAGTCGAGATATGAGATGTGCCAAAGATCGCATTCCGAGACGAGATACGGACATTTTGAGTTTTTGGTTATGCCTTTTGGGCTTACTAATGCACTGCTATTTTATGGATTTGATGAATCGGGTTTTAGACGCTTTTGGATCGATTTGTGGTAGTGTTTATTGATGATATATTGATTTACTCTAAAGATGAAATTGAGCATCTTTGAGTATTTGAGATTAGTGCTACAAACTTTGCAAAATCAGCGGTTGTCGAAGTTTAGTAAGTGTGAGTTCGGATGAAAGAGGTCGACTTTTGGGACATGTTGTTTCAAAGATCGTGCATTTGAGTTGATCCAACAAAATATCGGCTATACTTGATTGGAAGCCACCGAAAATGTTTACGAGATTCAAGTTTTACGGGACTTCAGGGTTACTATCGACGATTTGTGAAAGATTTTTCTATGATAGCTATGACAAAGTTATTGCAGAAAGATGTCGTTCGAGTGGTCGGAAAAGTGTCGTAAAAGTTTTGATCACCGAAAGCCCTTTGATGAAGCTCAAGTGTTAGTTCAAATTTATCGGGTAAAGAATTTATTGTTTATTCGATGCTTCTTTAAATGGTTTGAGGCTGCGCTTTGATGCGAAGGAAAAGTTGTAGCCTACGCTTCAAGACAATTGAAGTCGCATGAAAGAAATTACCTACGCATGACTTAGAACTTGCAGCCATTATTTTCGCATTGAGAATTTGGCGTCACTATTTATTTGGCGAGAAATGTCATATTTATTCAATCATAAAAGTCTAAAGTATTTAATGACTCGAAGGATCTAAATTTGAGACAACGGAGATGGTTAGAATTGTTGAAAGATTATGAGTTGGTGATTGACTACCATCCGGAAAAGCTAACGTCGTTGCGAGATCGTTAAATCAAAAATCATTGTTTGCTCTTCGCAATAAATGCACGATAGCTATGTACGGTGATGGTTCGATCATAAGCCGAGTTACAAACAAGACCGATGTTTATTCAAAGAAATTTGTGATGCGCAGAAGTTGAAAAGGATTTGATTGCTAGACGAATTCAAGCAGAAAAGGTGCAGAGTCGATTTTGATTGATGCAAATGATTGTTGAATTTTAAAAGCCGAATATGTGTTCAAAAAGCTCGATTTGATAGGGTGATTCGGTGAGGCCCATAGTGGTCGATTATCAATACATCTGGTAGCACAAAGATGTATAATGATGAAACATTCATTGGTGGCTCGGTATGAAACGAGATATATCTGAATTTGTTTCAAAGTGCTTAATTTGTCGCAAGTAAAAGTCGAGCATCAAGTGCCTTCGGGTTGCTTGATAGATCATGATACCGAATGGAAATGGGATAGAATTACAATGGATTTTGTATCCAGGTCTTCCTATGACACCGAGTAAGAAAGATGCCGTCGGGTTATAGTTGATAGACCGATAAATCACTCATTTTATACCTGTCGTCAGCACTTTTCACTCGATAAACTTCAATTGTATGTATCGCAGATTGTAAGATTGTATGGTGTAATGAGTTCCATTGTGTCGACGGAGACCAGATTTACATCGTGATTTTAGAAGAAGTTGCAAGATGCTTTAGGTACTAAACTACATTTTAGTACGACCTTTCATCCGCAGATGCATAACATCGATCCGAACGAACTATTCGATACTTGAGAACATGTTGAGATGTTGCGTCCTCGAGTTTGAAGGTACGTGGGAACGATACCTACCTTTGATTGAATTTGCTTATAATAACGAGTTTCAATCGAGATCAAGATGGCGCCTTATGAAGCCTTGTACTGGCGAAAGTGTCGAACACCATTATATTGGTGAGCTTAGCGAGAATAAGATACAGTGGTTGATTTGATTAAAGAGGCGAATCGAAGTAGCTATTATTAGAGACAATTTGAAAGTCGCTTGGATCGTCAAAAGTCTTATCTTGATTTGAAACGTAAAGACATTGAATTTCGTGTCTGAAAGTATTTTTAAAGGTTTCTCGTGGAAGAAAGTGCTTGTTTTGGCCGGAAAGGCAAGTTGAGCCGAGGTTCATTGGATAGTATAAAATCATTGAACGTAGCATTAGCATAGGTTTAGACTACCCTACGAATTAGAAAAGATACGATGTATTTCACGTTTCTATGCTTCGTAGATCAGATCGATCCGGTCACATGTGATTGCCCGTCGAGATTGAGATACAACCCGATATGACGATGAGGAAGAACCGATCCGCATTTTAGCTCCGGAAGAGAAAGAGTTAAGAAACAAGAAAATTCCATTAGTGAAGTATCTTGTGGAAAAGGCACGGAGTTGAAGAGGCTACGTGGGAGCTCAAGATTCAATGAGGCAACAATATCACAAGCGTTGTTTAATGGTAAGATTTTGGGACGAAAATCCTTAAGGGAGAGTTATATATGAATTTGACCCTAATCGGAACAAGTGGTTTCGGGACCACGAATCCGAGATCGAGAAATATTTTAATATTTTATTTGGTGCTTATTATGTGAATTAAAGTGTGTGAAAGTTTCAGAGAAAATTTTATTTTTAAGTGCTCAATTTGATAAAAAGGACTTAATCGCATAAAGAGTAAAAGTGGCATGCTAAAGTGAAATGTACCTTTTAATTGTGGCTTTTAAAGTGGATGTCCTAAAAGGACAATTAGCCCATTCCTTTAGATAGTGGATGACATATATGATAAAAAACAAAATTTTGTTTATAATTATATGTTTTATTTTAGGTAATGAATAAATAATATTACCTTTAATTTTAAGGCATAAAATAATGAAAGAAAGTGGGAACAAAGAGAACATACCTTGTTCTTCTTCTCTTGAATGTGGAGGTGAAAACTCCATTGTTGGAGCTTAATTTCGCAACTCGAGGCTTCAATTAGGATCAAGAACAAAGAAAAGCAGATTTAGATCTGGAAGAAGGTTCTCGAATAGCCGATTTGCACGGCTCATCGACAACCGAAGTAAGTCCTTAACAAAGTTATATCGAGAAATTATTTACGAAAGTAGTACATGATAAAGTTTGGTATTTAAGGCTTGAAAATATATATATGCCGAATGTGGGGTATGAAATTGTAGTAAAATTGGTTGTTGAATGTGATGTGGATAATTATGTTCTGGTTTAACATGAAATTGTAAAATAAAGTATGAGATGGATGTGATTGTAGCATTAAGTAATGTGTATGGGAATGTTGATTGGGTTGATAATCGAGCTTTGAGCTGCAGCAGCCTCGTCTATGTTAGTTATTAATCGGGCTTTGAGCCTTGCAAGCCTCGTCGGTGTTATTTATCGGGCTTTGATGCCTAGCGTGCCTTAAAGCGGTGTTACATATCGGGCTTTGATGCTCAGAGCTTCGTTTGAGTGATTTATTTTGAGGCTTTAATGCCTAAAGCGTGCTTCGTCTTGTGATTTATTTCCGCTTTAATGCTAGCGGAAAGCTTCTTCGCGTGTTTAAATCTTGGACCTTTGGTCTAGTAGTTTTATACCGATGATTTTAATACGAGCTTATGCTTATGAATGAAATGGTCTAGTTATGATGGTATTTGAATAAGCCAAGGTTTATTACTATAGTGTTAGACCAAAAGTTATGTATCGAATCAAGTTTATGATATATGTGATGCTTCTTGAATAATCAAGTTGATAGAAATGTGTTTATATATTTAGACTTAAGATATGTGATTAGAAAAGACATTGAGTTGATATGTTTACTTGCTTACTTGAGTTTATTATATTGATATGAGAAATTATACCTATATAGGTTTGGCCATGAGCTATACATATAGATAAATGTATATATTCAATTATGTACCCTTATTTTAAATGTACATGATAGTATTATTCGGTTGAAGTGAAAATATATGTATTGATTAGCAATACCATTGATAAGTTTCATATTTTAAGTATGTTGAATATTATTCATGGATGTGAACATTGATAATCGGCCATGGTAGTATATATGTGTTTTGTCAGTTCATAAATGTTAATAATGTTATTCTATTCAATCTAATTGAATACCTAGTTGAGTTGTAAAGTCGCTTAAGACTTACTAAGCCCGTGAGCTTACTGCTTATGTTTGTGCTCTATTTTATAGATCAATAATTCAACCATCGGCTGGTGGATCAACATCGACCACTATCACTCTCTTTGGTATAGTTATGTTTTGTAAACTTTTGAATCAAAGGCATGTATAGGCTATGTTTTGATAAATAATGAATGATGTCGGATTGTAAATATAAATATAGCCTTGCGAATAAGTACATTGCTTTTGGTTAAGTTTGGGTTTCATATTTTGATATGGTAGCTTGCATTAAAATACCATTAGATATGTGTACTGCGGTCATGCTTTAAATCATACATGGAAAATGATCATATGATATACATATATGGTGTAATATTGGGATATGCACTTAGCTAATAAGGATAAATGTTAGATGTTAGATGATTTAAAGCACGTAATATGTTAGCAAGTTAATAGATTGCTATATATATATATATATTTTTGAAAATGGTTTAGTAATGCTTGTTTATGTTGTTATTAAATTATCATGTTCGGATATATCATGAAAGTTTAGTTCATATTATGTTATGTGTGAAATACTAATGATCAAATTATAGTATACTTAATTGTAATATTCGGCCATGGTATTGGTAGTAAATTTGTTTATTTATTTAATGATAAGATATTTATTTTATAATTTTATTTAAATGTTTTAAATTGTGATAATTTATTAAATATTTTTGAAAAAATTGACTAAACGAAAAAACTTAAACATAATTAATATAAAATATATTTTTTAGAAAATGAAGAAATCAATTTCTTTTTTTCATTTCAATTTCAAGATGTATAAAAAGATTGTGTTGTTGTCCTCAAATCTAGGTCTGCTACCCTAGCACGGAAAAGTCTGCCTCCTTGGCACGCATTCTAGGTTTTCTTTTTAGTATCGTTTGTTTTTGTCGGCGGATCACCTTTAGACAATTTTATTCATAGCAAAGTACGGGGACAATCAAGATCAGGCCTCAGTCCTACAAAAATGGAGATGGAATTAGCAAGATTAATGTTAGACGAAGAAGAAGAAGCAGTTCTACAAGTATAACCAGAGCAGAGCATGCAGAGAGAAGGGGGTTTTTCAGGTTAGTAGGTTATTTCTTAACAGCAAGTATTATCCATTTTCCAGCTATGAAGAGTACTATGGAAAACTTTTGGCACCCGGTTCGGGGTGTCCAGATTCGAGATCTGGGAGATAGAAGATTCTTGTTCCAATTTTTTCATGTCATGGATTTGGAAAGAGTTTTAAATGGATCACCATGGACTTTTAATAATCGTTTACTAGTGCTACACAAATTACAGTGGGGGAATGATCCATTAAGAATTCCTTTAATCATGTCGCCTTTTTGGGTTCAGATCCATGAGATCCCAATTGGTTTTTACTCGGAGAATTTGGCAATACAGTTAGGAAATTTTATAGGGAAATTTATAGAGTATGATGGATCGAATTTGGGTAAGGAAAATAGAAACTTCATGAGAATACGAGTATAGATTGATGTGAGGCAACCTCTGAAGAGAAAGAAATAAATACAGTTTGGTGGTAACTGCACATACGTGAGCTTCAGTTATGAACGGTTGTCACTCATTTGCTTTTTCTGTGGTCGTTTGGGACATAACGATGCTTTTTGTGAAGTAAAAATGGAGCTAGGTATGGAAGTTGCTGAAAAGGGATAGAATTTATCGTTGAGAGCTCAATCTAGAAGGGCTTTAGCAATGAAAAGTATCTAGTTTTGAGAAGACGGTGAAGATAATTTTGGAGGTAATAGAGAGGAAAGATGCACTCAGGGGAATAATATGTGGGCCGCTGAACACAAGTCAGGATATCGCCAATCAATTTATCCAATATTGGGACTAAATCTGGAAGGAATATCAACTTTTGTGGGGCAAGCGCGAGTTAAATTATCGACTGATCCGGCTCTTGCTGATATGGAGCATGATCAGGAAGATGGCATTTTAATTGGGGAGGAAGGAAAGAAGAGAGCTAGAGGGGAGAATAAGGAAGAGATCAATAATACAATAGGAAGAAATAGAAGAGTATTGGAAGTTAATTATTTATCATCGGCGGCTGTTAAGAGGCATTTCGACCGAGCACAATAAAAATCTTAAGTTGAAATATCCGTAGATTGGGGAGTCCACGGACAATCCGAAGACTTCGACACTCGCTGAAGACACATAATCCCTAAGTGGTTTTCTTTATGGAAACTAAGGTGTGTAAAAGTCAGATGGAAAGAGTTTGTCATAGATGTGGTTATGTGAATGGGTTTGAAGTTGATCCAGTTGGTACTAGAGGTGGTCTATGTTTAGCATGGAGGAATGAAATCTGCATTGAGCTTAGGAGATTTCTAAAAGACACATTGATGTGATGGTTGAAGATAATGAGGTAAAGGAAAAATGGAGACTCACTGGTTTCTATAGATCTTCCTATGCTCAGGAAAGAAGTGAGTCTTGGAATGTGTTGAGGAATTTACATAACGATGAGGGGGCATTGGTTCATTTGTGGAGACTTTAATGAGATAATGTATGGTTTTGAAAGAAGGGAGGATTACCCCGTGATGAACAAAAAATAGAGAATTTTCATAATGTTTAAGCGGATTGTCAGCTATTGGATGTGGGGTTTTCTGAAAATTGGTTTACATGGGTAAGAGGAAACCTTCCCGAGACAAACATTCGTGAACGACTGGATTGCGGAGTTGCTAATGACACATGGATGACTTTGTTTCTAGAGGCAATTATTAAACATATGTCTCATTCTTTATCAGATCATTGTCCTCTAACTACTAAACGGGCTAAAAATTGGGTGACTGCTAAAGCTTTCAAGTTTGAAGCTTGGTGGAAGCTTGGTAAAAAAACATATGGGAGTCATCATCTGGAAACTTGTTGCAAAAGTTAGATATTTTAAAAGGGCGATTGAGACGATGGGCAGGACAAATTCAATTTGATAGAAGAAGGAGAAATGATCTACACACAGCTAGACTATCAGATCTTGTAAGGGCTGATAGAGATGATATCATCATGGTAGAACTGATTGATTTGAAAATTCAATTGAACTTTGAGATTGAGAAGGACAAACGTTACTGGGAACAGAGAGCTCGGATAAATTAGCTGAAATTTGGGGATAGGAATAGTGTATTTTTTCATAGCCAAGTGACGCAGCGTAGAAGGAGAAATGCCATCCACAAATTGAACAATGAAGAACGGGGAGAAACTGAGATTGTGAAGGAAATAGAGGATATTGCGCGATCTTATTTCTAGAATTTATTTACAACAGAGGGACGAGGAAATTTTGACCATTTGTTATCGAGTATTGAAAAATGCATATATGAGGAAGATAATCAAAATCTTATAAAGCCTTATACGGCAGATGAGATTAGAGAGGCACTGTTTACGATGGGACCTACTAAAGCACCAGGTGAAGATCGCTTTCCAGCTCTGTTTTACCAAAAATGCTGGCACATCATTGGGGATGACGTCATTGGGGCTTTCAACAAATTAATGTTACTCACATAATCCTCATCCCTAAAATTGATAATTCGTCTACTACGATGAACTTCTGACCTATCAATCTGTGCAATGTGTTTTATAAAATTATAGCAAAAGTTATTGCAAATCGTTTCAGAGGAGTTATTAAAAACTGTATTGAGGGGGCTTAGAGTGCGTTTGTACCAGGCAGATTGATTTCAGATAATGTTCTATTGGCATATGAAATTCTTCATACTCTTCAACAAAAAAAAGCTGGGAAAAAGGTTTTATGGTAGTCAAGTTGGACATGAGTAAAGCATATGACAAGGCTGAGTGGAATTTTATCAAAGAAATTATGGTACGGATGGGGTTCGATATGAACTGGATCGAAACTTTGATGAAATGTTTGACAACTGTCTCATATTCAGTAGTTGTAAACAGATACATAGGAGAAAGCTTCCACCCAACAACGGGACTTCGTCAAGGAGACCCACTTAGCCCGTTTCTATTTCTTATTTACGGAGAAGGTTCATCGTGTTTAATGTGAGTAGCAAGTAGAGAAGGCCTATTAAAATGAGCCAAAGCTAGTAGGAGAGGACCACAGGTATCGCACTTGTTATTTGCCGACAATTGCATTTTATTTGGTCAAGCTACAAGAGGAGGAGCTAATTTATTGAAGGAAAATTTAAAGGAATATAGGAGTTTCTCGGGCCAATGTGTTAACTTTAATAAGTCCACTGTCTTTTTTAGTAGAAATACCAATGAAGAGAATAGGCGGGATGCGTTAAATATTTTGGGGGTGCGAAGTTCAAAAATCCAGGGAGGTATTTAGGGCTATCCAATACTATTAGAAGAAAGAAAAAGAATCGTTTCAGAACCTAAAAGATCGAATTAAGAAACGTATTGACAATTAGAGCACTAAATTTGTCTTAGGGCGGAAAGGAAGTATTTATCAAATCTGTCATTCAATCTATCCAACTTATACTATGTCCTATTTCTTATTACCCAAATCTTTATGTACAGAATTGGAAAGCATTATGGTGGCAAAAGAGGCGTGGCAAATGGGGAATACATTGGTGTGCATGGAAAAATCTTTGTATTTTAAAAGAAAATGGGGTCTTAGTTTTCGAAATATGGGTCAGTTCAATATCGCATTATTAGCCAAGCAAAGGTGACACCTTATTAATTATCCGAATTCATTAGTAGCTAGAGTACTCAAGGCTAAATACCATCCGCATACAAATTTTATTAAATCTCAGTTAGGGAATCTACCTTCTCTTACCTGGAAGAGCGTGTGGGCTGCTAAGGGATTGTCGAAGAATGGACTGTGTTGGAGGGTTTTAAGGGGTGATGGGATCTCAATCTGGGAGGACCGTTGGATTCTAAGAAAGGAATCTGATGAGTGGAACAATAGAAACGGCAGCGAAGGGCCTCAGTTAGTCTCAGAATTAATTGACCCAAATACCTGAACATGGAAAACAGATATTGTTAGTAGTACCTTCCAAGATGAGATTGCTTAACAAATTATGCAGATTCCTCTTGCGAAAAGTCCTCATAACGACCTTCAAGTGTGGAAAGGAGAATCGTTTGGAGAATTTACTGTCAGAAGCACCTACAAACTATTACAATAAGCTAGCTTGGATCCTAGTTATTATTTTATACAGGCCTTTTATACAGGCCGACTCAAAGAAATTCTACAAAAAAACTTTGGAATCTAGGACTACTCTCAAAAATATTGATTACAATATGGAGAATTACATGGAACCATATTCTGACTTTTGCAAATCTAAAATACAAGCGAGTGATAAATAGTGCTTTATGTCCTCGATGCGGGAATGGAAAAGAAGACAATGTGCATGTTTTCCAGCAATGCCCTGTAACAGTAGAGATTTGGCAGAAGTTAGAGGTCTCATGGGTTATTACCAGAACGGTTCAAAATATCTGGGAATGGATTACCTGGATCTTTCAGAATAGTACTCATCAACAGTGTCGCCTGCTCTGTTGCGGTTTGTAGATCATATGGAGCTCAAGAAATAAACTCGTGCATGAAAGGAAGATAGAGTCAGGAGGAGAGATTTCACCGAATATCCGAAGATATATGGTTGAAATTGAGGGATTAGAAGAAAAGAAGTTTACCTCTTCCATGGGTAGTAGGAGCAACCTTCTAGACGCAAACACCAGGGCAACGATTCAATTTGAAGCAGCATTCAACAACAGAAGTCACAAATCAGCATCAGGCTTAGTGGTTTGGAGCCGGACAGGAGAACTCCTTGCATTAAAGACAGTGGTAAACGCAAACGTTCCATCTCCGTTTGCAGTAGAGGCTTACGCAGGCTTGCAGGCTATTCAGTTAGCGATCTCGATGCCCTTCCTTCAATAACGGTTATGGGAGACTTTCGAACAGTTATCAAAAAATGCCAGTCAAAGAACTCGGACAAATCAACCATCGGTGCAATAATTAGAGATATTCAAAGAAGTATGACTCGTTATGACTCGTTTTCAAGAAATAAAATTCTAGTTCAACAAAAGAACAGAGAATGCCTATGGTCACAACCTAGCAAAAGAGTATGAGGAAACGTACCAGAGAAGGGTGGATCTAACTCAGCACCATTCGCAACCGGAGGGAAGATGGAGAAGCAGCCCAGATTGAGGTTTGCTTGTGGTAAATGAAATGTAACAGATAGCTTAATATGGAATATGGAGTAGCTATCGGCAACACAGAGGAGACGGAGATGTGAAAGAACAATAGGGAAAAGGAATCCAGCTGTGTCTTGGGAATTGGCTAGCTTCATTACAAAAAAGTTTCCTTGTTTTCAACCAGTAGGCAGGCTTTTATTAGGGTTATTTTATTTGTTTTATTTTGAAACTAATGGCTAAAGTCGAAAGCTAGTCTAATACTTCATAGGCCTGAACCAAAAGAATTAAGCCGTTTATTGGATAGTTAATCTAGTGTGTCATAGGCATGAACCAAAACAACTAGTCTTTTTATTTGATTTTATTCTTTTCATTATTAATAAATCTAGCCGGTTTTTTTTTTGTAAAAAAATTGTGTTGTTTCTAATTTTCTATTTCATAGAAAAAATAAATGAACAAAATAAAAGTAAGTAAAAGTTTAAGGAAAAATGAGTTGGGTAATTATAATTTCTAGGGGAGGTCATTGGACCTTTTTCCTGTTGTAGTTTATTGAAATTCCAATCACAGATATTACAAACACTTCCAACATTGGCGCGTTCAGTGGAAATTTTTTTTTCCCTTTGATTCCCAATGCACTGAAGGCACTTAATCATTGATAATTAAGAAACTAAAACCAAACTAGATAGGAAGATTTTTTGGGGGTTATATTGAAAAATGAAAAGATTTAATATAATATTTGGTACTTGAATTTAATATTTTTAATTTGGTATTCAAATTTAATTCTTTTTTCTTTATTTGGCACTTAATCTTTTTTTTGTTCGATTTAGTACTTGTCAAATATTTTACAAATCACTTTAATATATTAAAATGTTAATTTTATGAAGTAGTAAAAATAATCAATATATGACCAACATGTGACAAATGATATGACATTTTTTTGTATTTTATATATTCGATTACTTTTAGTTTTATTTATTTTATTAATTGAAAACAATGAATTTCTTTTAATTTGGGGTTTAAAATTGTTTTCTTAATTAATATTAATTCATTATAAGCATAATTCAATGCATATTTTTTAACATGAATTTCCTCTAATATTGATAATATTTTTATCGCATAACAAAAAAAGTTAGTGTTTTGTGTAGTTTCTACAACATTTAATAAATTTTGATAATAAATTGAATCTAAAAAAAAATTTAAGTATCAAATTTAAAAAGATGTCAAATTTAAGTATCAAATATTATATTAAACGAAATGGAGAAAAGCATGTGGGAGTTTGAAAATCTTGGAAGAGAGTGTGAGGCATGGGATGATATGGGACATACATGATGGTTGAGAATGGGTGCAGAATCATGATCCATGTGCTTTTGATATTGACATGCATGCAATTATACTTTGTATCAGAAGAGTGGGTGTTGCACCAGTTTTTCTTCCCCACTTGATCACACATTATCAAACTAGTTTTGTTTTTCTTTTTTAACATGTACCTAAAATCCATCCTATCTCAAATCCCATTTTGGATTCCATCAGATTGTAAATAAAATTATCAACATGATAAATTCTAGCTAGTTGTGAATATGGTACGGTAGAGAATCAAAATTTAAATAACATCATGTGGGATATTAGTCCAATTGGGGAAAAGAAGAGTGGGGTGGTAAATTTCTAACTTGTAATGAACTAAAATATGTCCACGTGTGATTAGTGTAATTGGTGATGGAGGAATCTCTTGAGTTGATCAAGTTTAAAATACAAGGTGGTGATGATGATGAAAGCAATGAAGAGCAAGGGCGGTCCCTTGGGTCAAAGCATGAATATCGTATGTGAAAAGGGAGGAGAGTAATAAATGTCAATGTACTTAACTAACATCGGGTTAGTTTTAGAGCTTTGAAACAACAATATGATGTATATAAAAAAATAATAGAAGTGGGGCTGGTAATAGTGGTTGGTTAAGGGAGGCTTTACCAAATCTCAACTCCTTCCATTTTCTGGGTAAGGAATCCAAAGTTACAGCTTACTCATCCCCCTACGACTCCGTATCAGTTACCCCACTTCCACCCCTTTCCTAACCCAGATTATATCCTACTAGAAATTTTATCATATGTATATATATATATGGAAATTATATATTTGAAATATAAATGTGTGTTTAAAAATAACATATTATAAATAATTAAATATATAGTTTGAAATTAATTAATAATAATAACAATATATGGAATATGTACAATAATAAAATAAAATAAAATAAAAAGAAATTAAATTGTAAATAAAACACGATTTAAATACATGAATATATCATATTAAGAATACTAAATAAATGCAATTATTTATTATAGTGTTGTCAAATATCGAATCGAGGTCGAGTTAGTTTACGACACCATCTCAATTAACCAACAACATTATTAATATAATTGATGGGAGTAATAAAGTATACATGATAAAATTAAAATGTATAAATAAATTCAAATAAAGTTTTGGTTAAGTGGTGAATTTAAAGTTTTTCCAATATAATTGATTGACATTGGTTAAATCTCATCATATCGCATTATTTTTTTTAAAAATTAAAAGACTATAGTACCCTCAAATATTATAACGTATTTTAAATACTAAAAGTCTTTTCTTTAATTTTCCTAATCAAATTGGTGTCTGATTAACTCGTGATATCAATTTTTTACATTATAACAATATTTAATATTAACATTAGATGTTTGGATGACATCACAGTATAAGTCACACAACCGAGCAAATGTTAACCAGCAGCACTATTTTTTTTTTTTTTGGTGAAAATTAAAACAAAATTACATGAAATCAAAAGATCAACATCACAAGCTATATCTTGTTGAAGAACTCCTCATATTTAATTAAGAGGCTTATCAAAAATCTGTAGGCTTGACTTCCATGCATGTTAGATAAAATTAGCCAACCGGTTCGTAATTAAAATTTTCTCTCTGGGCACATAACGAATCCACCACTGTCCTTCAGAATGCATAGTCCTTTGTACCCTTCTAAAAACTGTAATACTTGAATCTTCCATCTCCTTTTCAGTCAAGGTCTTAATCACTTCTAAATTGTCGGTCTGTATTATGGCATTGAAGTATTTTTTTTCAAATTTTATGTATTTCAATCTTTATTTTTGAAGAAATAAGGTGTCGGTATTCGAAAGGAAGTGGTCCAATTTGTTAAAAACATACAAGTTCTTTAATAAATTACTTCATTAAAACAATATTTGGGTCGCATTAATGGCTCGAATATAAGATGAAAGGCCACATGTAATTGACCTTTAAGCAAAAACGAAAACCAAAAATAGATAAAATGGAAATTCACAACCTTCTTCCCTTCCCCGCTGCCTGAATCAAGCAAAACTGAGATAAGCCTACGCAATTAAAATGAGTAGGTTTAATAACTATGTTGGCTCTAATATTATAGTGAAAATTTCACTTTGGTCCTTTTACTATTTTTGGGTCACTATACCTGGACCATTTATGTAAAAAATATCCGACGTGTTGAAACATCGGCGACTTGACAATAAACTTAATGCTTGTTTTTGCTCATGTCCTATAGTGAGAATACTATTGTCCATGTATTTGCATGGGCGAGAGGATAACATGATGGATGTAATGAAAGTGGAGGGAATAAAGTGATCGAAAAATAATTTAAAAAAAAGTCAACAATATAATAGAGGAGCTAAAGCAGGTATTAAACCAAATTATCATTAAAAAAAATTGTTTGAATTTATATATATTGATATTTGAAGAAAAAGCATACCATTTTCTACCAAATTATAACATTATGATCCAACTAACAAATAACCACGATAAGTACTAACAAGTTCTAATTAAGAATCCACATGGCTATGGTTAAAGTTTGCCCAACTAAAGTATTAAAGTCAAATTTTGCATATATAGAACTCCCCTAGAAAATTATGAGTTGGTGAAGAAAATCCCATGTATTAAGTTATTTGGTTTGACTGAAATGTACACATTTTCCGATACCACACGAGTGGAGAAAAGTTTGATTCATACATTGGAAAAAGACAATTATTGATCATCAAACCTCTAAAATTTTCATTCATTATTATTTTGAAAAATAAAGCCAAATAGCCAATTAACTCGAATTTGGTCCCTTGCTTGCGATTGCAACATAAATATTGGTAATACTCATATAAAGTCAAAGTTTGTTGGTCCCTTGCATGATAAAATCGGAATATAATATTTGTCAACGAGTATATCTATTCCCATAAATAATTGTTTTTAATATATTAAGGTAGAATTTTGTCATATCATTATTATCAATGCAGAACGACATAGATAAGGATTATGAGTAATTTTACGTTTTGTATTAAAAAAAAATAAATATAATTATAAAAATTATTTAAAATATATATATATAAAAGGTTAAAAAATAGATAAGTGATGAAAGAAATGGGGAGTAAAAGTATATTGGTAATGGATTATAAAAATTTCAAATTGACATTAAAATCTATAGCCCTGTTGTTAATCTCATGCATAGTTTGATGGGAAAAAAGCAATCACAAAAATAAAAAAGGTAAGTGGGCAAAACAAAGATATATTATAATTACTGTTATTATTATGGTTGTGAAAGATATACTTGAGAGAGAAAGAGAAAAAAAGTAAATGGTTGGTGGTGAATGTGGAGGCTTTCAAAGCCAGGCGAAGGATCCAATGCACAAAAAGTACTAAAAACTCTCCCTTTATAACCCTCTTCCTCTCTCTCTCTCTCTCTCGCTCGCTCGCTGAGTTAAAACTGTTTCGTCCTATTTTTTCTCTTACTCAACTGTAGAAACAAAGTCTGGAATTGTACAACTCCACCAGGGGGAAGGATGGTGATTTGATGATTTACTATATTGCTTTATGTTATACATTCTCATCGCTTTTTATCTGTTTGCACTAATGTATGTAGAATTGCGGCTGCCTGCAGGTTTCCCTTGTCGGTATCTCGAGTTCAGAGACTGCCGTAGTCAAAGGTGGTGAAGAAGGAATGGAATTCGACATTCTGAAACGACCCCCACCGGTGAAGTGCCAAACTACAACCTCTTCTTCTTCTTCACCCGGTAAACAACAACAAGAAGAAGGAGAAATCAACGTTAGAGCAGCTGGTGAGGGGAACGAAGAGAAGAAAGAAATGAATTCCAAGCAAATGGATGATGATGATGATGATGGGTTTAAAACTCCAACATCTACGGATTCCAAAATCCCAGCTGAGCCGAAACAATGCCCGCCTGCACCAAGAAAACCCAAGCCAAATAAAAGAAAAGCATCATCGCCTACCAATGGTTCAACCGCAGTCAGGAATCCGCTACTGCTGGATCTTTCGGAAGAGCTCGAGTCCTTGAGTCACAAGGTCAAGAAAAAAACTCGAGCACAAGAGCATTAATGATTTTTATTCATTGTTAGCGGTATTAAGTACACACCCATCAAACATTAATAACTTATTCTTTATTTGTATTTATGAGAGTTCATTGTTTTTGCTGACGGTGACCATCATGATGATATTGAAGCTTATGGTATAATGTTGGTGTAAAGTTAAAATATATGGAGAAAGATGAAATTGTAAGAAAGTAGAGATACTAAGAAAAAGAGATGGATATATATATAGAGAGAGAGAGAGAGAGTGGAGTTGCAAACTTTATTTGGCAGCTTGTTTTGTACTCAAGGTGTCATATGCTTCTTTTTAGAGAAGAATTTGTTCCTGCATTTGCTATCTTTGGTTTTAAGCTTCTAGTTTAGTTCTCTTTTTTCTATTACTGCTTTTATTTATTTTTGGATTTAGATTTCTCCATCATCCACATGTATTAAGGGAATTAGAGCATTTCTGCCTTTACCTTTGCGATGGAAATAAGTACAGAAATTTATGCAACCACTTTTTAAAAGTCACATTCACTCTATATAACTAATCTCTTTCTTTATATTAAACTATGATTTCTTTTGTATCTAAAATAAAAAGTAGAGGTGGATTAAGTCATGGCTTGATTAACATGAATATTATTGTTAAAATAGAATGACGTGCATTTAAGTACGTTGAATTGTATTATACTCCTACTTATGAGTTGGGGAGAAATCATGAGTAATTAAACATTGTATAAAAAAAAAAGCAGACATTATCAAAACCTATATTTCTCACAAATTTTCTTTATTTTTATGTTTTTATTGAAAATATTGAAAAGTCTAATTTTTAAAATATTTTTGTAATTGTTTATTCACTTTAAAATAGTTTGGACTAAATTGATAAAAAATTGTAAATCATGAGAGTTAAAAGAGTTATTTTATCATTTTATAACATTTTAAGGACAAAATTGAAAGAGAGACCAATACTTTTAAATAAAAAATAACCACTCAATATAGAGAATAAATTTTAAATTTAAGAAAATATACAAACTTTATCCAATTTAAACCTAAATTTAATCCAAAATTAGCATATTATTTTCTCCAATTGATTTGATTTTTAATTTACACTTCATGAAACACACATAATTTCGAAGTGGTTGACCACTATTAGAGATTGGAGCTCATTTGTAATTTAAAAAGAAAAAGGTTTAAAGTTGTAAAAGATTTTAATTTTATTTAAAAATAACAATTAAGTCCCTACTTTTTAGTACTTAATTGGATATTTAAATTTTCAAAATGTATCAAAAATACTTTCAAACTTTTTCAAACAAAGCAATTAAGCCCTTGATTTTTTTTTCACTCAATTTATTAAAATGTATCAAAAAGTTCATTTGACAGTTAACTTTAATAGTTGACCATTAAAGTTAACCGTCTCTATTTTTTTTCCATTAAAGCCATCACGTGTCACAACCATGGCATGACATGTGGCAAAAATTATAAAAATTAAAAATCAATAAAAGTTATAAAAATATTAAATATTAATAAAATATTTAAAATTATTAAAATAAAAAATAAAAATTATAAAATATATAGAAATATATAAAAACTATAAAATTTTATAAAGTCATAAGAAAATTATAAAAATCTAAAGAAATATAAAATTAAGTAATAAATAATAAAAATTATAGCACCAAAAGAAGTATTTTATAATTTTTTATAATTTTATTAGTTTTTATTTATTATCATTTTTACCATATACCACGATATATTGCGACACGTGATGGGTTTAACTAAAAAATTTTAGCATTATTAATTTTAACGGTCAATAGTTAAAGTTAATAATTAAAGGACATTCTTTTTTATAATTTTTTATAATATTTATATATTTTAATTTTAATTATTTTATAACTTTTATTAATTTTCATATTTATAATTTGAAAAAATTAGAGACACTTAATTTTAACAATTGAAGGTCAAAGAATCTTATTAATACATTTTGACTCTTTAATTGAGCATAATTATTAAAAAAAATGGGGGATTTTTACCTTAAGCAAAAGAAAAACATTAACCATGAAAGTGAGGGTAGCAAATTAGCCAATGGCTCCTCCCACCTTATTAAGATGTCAAAATGATGTAATGGCTCCTATTTGACCGTTTCTCCTCTTTTTCGTTCACTCCTTAAACAGTAATCTTCCCTTGTTTTCCTCTCTTCCATCCTTCGTTTCTCTTTCCTTCTCATTCCCTCCAATACCCTTTCAAAGCAAACCCCAAAGAAACAAACGTCATTGGAACCAAACCTCAAAGCCTCTTTTTTTTCTTCTTTTCTTTCTTTCTTTCTTTGCCTATTGTTTTGTGTGTGTTTAGTAAATGTGTCAAAATGAATGCTCGAAGAATGGATCGCAAGAAAACCATGACCATGAATTGGGATGGCCTACGAGACGACGATGATGAGTTCTTCGACCCTAGCGATACAGGTCATGAGTCGGAAGGTTCTGATGACGAGAACGAAGATTTCGATGACTGTCACGTTTCTTTCGCTTCCACGGTGCCGCCGGTCACAACGGAGTTTCGAACCGTCGCCGCCACCGCAACCCCAGTGGCTCCCGACTACAATATGTGGATGACGTCTCCAGGGTCCATTAAGGCACGGAGGCAAAAGCTTTTTCAAGGCATGGGCTTAAATTCCAACAAACAACTACTCAGTCTTAAACGTGCCATTACCAACAAGGTTGCTTTCCAACAGGCTTCGACTCCGGCTCCTGCTCGTGCACCTGCACCTGCACCTGCACCTGCTCCTGCTCCTGCTCCTACTCGTGCTCCTACTCCTACTCCTACTCCTACTACCGCTTCGACAAAACCCGAAGTTCCGGTAGCTACTAAGAGCAGTGCTCCTACAAAGGAACCCCAAAAAGCCAGTGAAGAATCTTCGAAACAGGAATTGCAATCTCACTTGCCGGTTTCTTTCTTGCTGGTACGATCCCGGTCCGAAGGCGAGATTGAGTCACGTTCGATCGAGAAGCAAAGGAAACTAGATATGTTGGGTACGGTGTCAAAGCAACGCCTGGCGAGAACGTATTCTATGATATCAACCCCACAAGCAAAAGCATACCTACACCCGGGAAACATTAAGGCTTCGAAGGGTAACCAGACAAGCAAGCAAAGCGGACCTTTAACCTCGAAATTCTCTAAACGTGGGTTCGAAGCATTTTTCTTGATTAAGAATTTAGATACGGGGAAAGAGTTCATCGTGAACGAGTATGATCAAGACGGGAAGTGGAACAAGCTGAGTGATCTTCAAACGGGGAAGAAGTTAACGATGGAGGAATTCGACAAATGTGTGGGGTATTCGCCAGTGGTGAAAGAGCTAATGCGTCGAGCAAATGATAACAAATCCAACTCGTATATTTCCAAGAGCTTGAAGATGAGCATGAGTAAAGGTGCAGCCATGTTGAAGAGCATTAAAGGGGTGGCTAATTCCATGGCATTAAGAGGGGAGAAGGAGAGGGAAGTAGTGTTAGCCCTGGAACAAAAGAATAATGCCAACAAGAATGGAAATAACCAATGGGTGAAAGTTAGACAAACAGGGAAATCATACAAGGAATTGAGTGCTTTAAATTTATGTCAAGAAATTCAAGCTCATGACGGATCCATTTGGATCATCAAGTTTAGCACGGATGCGAGGTATTTAGCCAGTGCCGGTGAGGATACGGTAATTCATGTGTGGAATTTCAAGAATGTGAGGTGTTGTCCAACAATGAAGGGAGTTTAGTAACACCAGGAGTTCACCACTTCATCCATCCCTCGCAGGCTCTATGGATCTAGATGCCGAAAAAGGAAAGGAAAGGTTCCTGATTATGTCCGTAAGCCTGAAGTTGTGTTTTCGCTCTCTGACAGACCAATCTATTCTCTCAATGGCCATACCGAAGATGTTTTGGACTTGTCCTGGTCCAAATCTCAGGTTTTCTTCTCAAAACCTCCACCACATTAACTTAATCCAACCTGAGTTGATCATAAAAAATAAATAAATAACCCCAGCTTAAAAATGTCTTTAAATGAAGATAAAATCATGGAGATGTTTAAAGGTGTAAATTGATTTTTATGAATTTTTCAGCAACTACTTTCATCTTCAATGGACAAAACTGTAAGGCTATGGGACCTGGAAAGCAAGAGTTGTATAAAGGTGTTTGCTCATAGTGACTATGGTAAGATTACCATTCCATTTCAACTTATATGCTAAACTAGTTCATGTTGTTGTATCAAACTATAATCTCAGAGCTTTGGGTTCCGGTGTTGGTTTGCAGTAACTTGCATACACTTCAACCCTTCTGACGACAATCATTTCATAAGCGGATCGCTCGATGCGAAAGTTCGAATTTGGAACGTACCAGAGAGGAGAGTTGTTGATTGGACTGATCTCAACGAAATGGTTACTGCCGCCTGCTACTCCCCTGATGGCCAGGTCTTGTAATTCATTCAAACTATTCATATGATAACAACATTTATATCTTGAAATTGCATCCATCCATAAAGCCAAGTTCAACCTCTAACTCTTTCTAAATTGTGTACATATGTTTTTCATTATTGAAGAGTGCCTTCATTGGTTCACATAAAGGCAATTGTCGACTGTACAGTACTGAAGGTATATATAGTTCAATCTTTTTGGTTCAAATTTTACCATGGACTTTTTTCCCCTTTTTTATAATATTCTTGTTATCTTCGATGAACTAGAATGCAAACTAAATCAGCTAGAACAGATTTTTGTTCAAAAAAGCAAGGCTAATGCTAAAAGATCACTGGTTTCAGGTAACCTTGCCAATTACGTTGCCATTCATTCATTTCCATATTTTTCAAAGTTAAATCACTTATAAACCCACATAATTTGATCAAACAGTATTGTCCAACTAATCCATCTCAAATACTCGTTACTTCGCGGATTCTCGAATCCGAATCTTGGAAGGATCAGAAGTCATTTATAGATGCAGCGGTACCGATCTCAACAAGACTTAAATTTTGTTATTCGTTTTTCGTTTTCGTTCCCAACGTCTGCATATGTTGGTATTTTTCAGGGTTCCGAAACACCAGCAGTCAAATTGCGGCATCGTTTACTCAAGACGGAAAATATGTGTTAACTGCAAGTGAAGATTCCCAAGTATTCGTTTGGAGGTATGACGAGCCTCGAAACACAGGCACAGCGAAAAGAACTGCAGTCCCTGCTCGAGGTTACGAGCAGTTCCCGTGTAAAGCTGTTTCGGTAGCAATCCCGTGGCCTGGGACTATAAAAGGCGAGACTCCGTCGATGTCAAAGAAAAACTCGAAACGAACCCAACCCGGTGAATCACCAAGCAATGAAGACGACACTCAACCGAACAAGAAAGGCTTGCCACCACTTCCTAAGAAGAACAACACAGAGAAAACTACTAGTTCTCCGGGAGAAGATCCAGCACAAGCTTCTGCTGTTGATCCTGGGATCCCCGAGTCATCGTCTTCGATGTCGAGATCTTCGTCATCAAGCAAAGACGATTCGCCATCCGATTCATCAGCTAGCAACCTCAACTCTTCTTCCTCAATAAAAGCCGGGGATTCGTCTTCTAATGCCAACTCTGGCTCCACAAAAAGCGAGGAATCAGGTTCGGTGCCGCCTGCAGCAGCAGCACCATCCATTTGGTCATGGTTCGATGTTGTCGGCGGTGGAGCTGGAAACACTCCTACGGAAACAACGGCTTGGGGCCTAGTAATCGTTACAGCCACACTAGATGGTGAAATCAAGATCTACCAAAATTTTGGGTTGCCACGTAAAATTAACCTCATCTAAACATTGATTGATTACACAACAACAAAATTTAGCCCCTAGCAATCAAATTAAGCTGCAAGAGAGGTTTTATTTTTTTTTCTTATAAGACTGTTTTGTATATTAATATCTATAGCTAATCAAATGTAACAAAATTTTGTTCATACATTCATTTCGTTGTACAATCCTAATGAATAATCATGCAGAAGAAATTGCTCAGTGTTTTAACAATTTCACTTCTTTTTAGCTTAAATAAAACTACTTTGTTTAGTTAAAGAATGTAATTTTAAACTTTGACAGGGATCGTCCTGGACATAAAAATATAAAAAATAAACTCTCACTAAAAAAAAAAATCATTAAATCATTAAAAAATTTTCACCCTATTCAACCATCTATAATTAAAAGAAATTAGTCCAGCACTTTCATTAACGAAAATTAATTGACACTAACATGATTGACATAGGTTGACACATAGCATATGTTACGTTCAAATATATTTAATTTTTTAAATCCTAAAAATTTTAAAAAATCAAGTCCAAAATGAATGTGAATATAGGTAATTTAATGTCCAAGTTTATTTTTAATACATTTTGACTCTTTAATTGAGCATAATTATTAAAAAAATGGGGATTTTACCTTAAGCAAAAGAAAAACATTAACCATGAAAGTGAGGGTAGCAAATTAGCCAATGGCTCCTCCCACCTTATTAAGATGTCAAAATGATGTAATGGCTCCTATTTGACCGTTTCTCCTCTTTTTCGTTCACTCCTTAAACAGTAATCTTCCCTTGTTTTCCTCTCTTCCATCCTTCGTTTCTCTTTCCTTCTCATTCCCTCCAATACCCTTTCAAAGCAAACCCCAAAGAAACAAACGTCATTGGAACCAAACCTCAAAGCCTCTGTTTTTTTCTTCTTTTTCTTTCTTTCTTTCTTTGCCTATTGTTTTGTGTGTGTTTAGTAAATGTGTCAAAATGAATGCTCGAAGAATGGATCGCAAGAAAACCATGACCATGAATTGGGATGGCCTACGAGACGACGATGATGAGTTCTTCGACCCTAGCGATACAGGTCATGAGTCGGAAGGTTCTGATGACGAGAACGAAGATTTCGATGACTGTCACGTTTCTTTCGCTTCCACGGTGCCGCCGGTCACAACGGAGTTTCGAACCGTCGCCGCCACCGCAACCCCAGTGGCTCCCGACTACAATATGTGGATGACGTCTCCAGGGTCCATTAAGGCACGGAGGCAAAAGCTTTTTCAAGGCATGGGCTTAAATTCTAACAAACAACTACTCAGTCTTAAACGTGCCATTACCAACAAGGCTGCTTTCCAACAGGCTTCGACTCCGGCTCCTGCTCGTGCACCTGCACCTGCACCTGCACCTGCTCCTGCTCCTGCTCCTACTCGTGCTCCGACTCCTACTCCTACTCCTACTACCGCTTCGACAAAACCCGAAGTTCCGGTAGCTACTAAGAGCAGTGCTCCTACAAAGGAACCCCAAAAAGCCAGTGAAGAATCTTCGAAACAGGAATTGCAATCTCACTTGCCGGTTTCTTTCTTGCTGGTACGATCCCGGTCCGAAGGCGAGATTGAGTCACGTTCGATCGAGAAGCAAAGGAAACTAGATATGTTGGGTACGGTGTCAAAGCAACGCCTGGCGAGAACGTATTCTATGATATCAACCCCACAAGCAAAAGCATACCTACACCCGGGAAACATTAAGGCTTCGAAGGGTAACCAGACAAGCAAGCAAAGCGGACCTTTAACCTCGAAATTCTCTAAACGTGGGTTCGAAGCATTTTTCTTGATTAAGAATTTAGATACGGGGAAAGAGTTCATCGTGAACGAGTATGATCAAGACGGGAAGTGGAACAAGCTGAGTGATCTTCAAACGGGGAAGAAGTTAACGATGGAGGAATTCGACAAATGTGTGGGGTATTCGCCAGTGGTGAAAGAGCTAATGCGTCGAGCAAATGATAACAAATCCAACTCGTATATTTCCAAGAGCTTGAAGATGAGCATGAGTAAAGGTGCAGCCATGTTGAAGAGCATTAAAGGGTGGCTAATTCCATGGCATTAAGAGGGAGAAGGAGAGGAAGTAGTGTTAGCCCTGGAACAAAAGAATAATGCCAACAAGAATGGAAATAACCAATGGGTGAAAGTTAGACAAACAGGGAAATCATACAAGGAATTGAGTGCTTTAAATTTATGTCAAGAAATTCAAGCTCATGACGGATCCATTTGGATCATCAAGTTTAGCACGGATGCGAGGTATTTAGCCAGTGCCGGTGAGGATACGGTAATTCATGTGTGGGAATTTCAAGAATGTGAGGTGTTGTCCAACAATGAAGGGAGTTTAGTAACACCAGGGAGTTCACCACTTCATCCATCCCTCGCAGGCTCTATGGATCTAGATGCCGAAAAAAGGAAAGGAAAGGTTCCTGATTATGTCCGTAAGCCTGAAGTTGTGTTTTCGCTCTCTGACAGACCAATCTATTCTCTCAATGGCCATACCGAAGATATTTTGGACTTGTCCTGGTCCAAATCTCAGGTTTTCTTTTCAAAACCTCCACCACATTAACTTAATCCAACCTGAGTTGATCATAAAAAATAAATAAATAACCCCAGCTTAAAAATGTCTTTAAATGAAGATAAAATCATGGAGATGTTTAAAGGTGTAAATTGATTTTTATGAATTTTTCAGCAACTACTTTCATCTTCAATGGACAAAACTGTAAGGCTATGGGACCTGGAAAGCAAGAGTTGTATAAAGGTGTTTGCTCATAGTGACTATGGTAAGATTACCATTCCATTTCAACTTAAATGCTAAACTAGTTCATGTTGCTGTATCAAACTATAATCTCAGAGCTTTGGGTTCCGGTGTTGGTTTGCAGTAACTTGCATACACTTCAACCCTTCTGACGACAATCATTTCATAAGCGGATCGCTCGATGCGAAAGTTCGAATTTGGAACGTACCAGAGAGGAGAGTTGTTGATTGGACTGATCTCAACGAAATGGTTACTGCCGCCTGCTACTCCCCTGATGGCCAGGTCTTGTAATTCATTCAAACTATTCATATGATAACAACATTTATATCTTGAAATTGCATCCATCCATCAAGCCAAGTTCAACCTCTAACTCTTTCTAAATTGTGTACATATGTTTTTCATTATTGAAGAGTGCCTTCATTGGTTCACATAAAGGCAATTGTCGACTGTACAGTACTGAAGGTATACATAGTTCACTCTTTTTGGTTCAAATTTTACCATGGACTTTTTTCCCCTTTTTTATAATATTCTTGTTATCTTCGATGAACTAGAATGCAAGCTAAATCAGCTAGAACAGATTTTTGTTCAAAAAAGCAAGGCTAATGCTAAAAAGATCACTGGTTTCCAGGTAACCTTGCCAATTACGTTGCCATTCATTCATTTCCATATTTTTCAAAGTTAAGTCACTTATAAACCCACATAATTTGATCAAACAGTATTGTCCAACTAATCCATCTCAAATACTCGTTACTTCCGCGGATTCTCGAATCCGAATCTTGGAAGGATCAGAAGTCATTTATAGATGCAGCGGTACCGATCTCAACAAGACTTAAATTTTGTTATTCGTTTTTCGTTTTCGTTCCCAACGTCTGCATATGTTGGTATTTTTCAGGGTTCCGAAACACCAGCAGTCAAATTGCGGCATCGTTTACTCAAGACGGAAAATATGTGTTAACTGCAAGTGAAGATTCCCAAGTATTCGTTTGGAGGTATGACGAGCCTCGAAACACAGGCACAGCGAAAAGAACTGCAGTCCCTGCTCGAGGTTACGAGCAGTTCCGTGTAAAGCTGTTTCGGTAGCAATCCCGTGGCCTGGGACTATAAAAGGCGAGACTCCGTCGATGTCAAAGAAAAACTCGAAACGAACCCAACCCGGTGAATCACCAAGCAATGAAGACGACACTCAACCGAACAAGAAAGGCTTGCCACCACTTCCTAAGAAGAACAACACAGAGAAAACTACTAGTTCTCCGGAAGAAGATCCAGCACAAGCTTCTGCTGTTGATCCTGGGATCCCCGAGCCATCGTCTTCGATGTCGAGATCTTCGTCATCAAGCAAAGACGATTCGCCATCCGATTCATCAGCTAGCAACCTCAACTCTTCTTCCTCAAATAAAGCCGGGGATTCGTCTTCTAATGCCAACTCTGGCTCCACAAAAAGCGAGGAATCAGGTTCGGTGCCGCCTGCAGCAGCAGCACCATCCATTTGGTCATGGTTCGATGTTGTCGGCGGTGGAGCTGGAAACACTCCTACGGAAACAACGGCTTGGGGCCTAGTAATCGTTACAGCCACACTAGATGGTGAAATCAAGATCTACCAAAATTTTGGGTTGCCACGTAAAATTAACCTCATCTAAACATTGATTGATTGCACAACAACAAAATTTAGCCCCAAGCAATCAAATTAAGCTGCAAGAGAGGTTTTATTTTTTTCTTATAAGACTGTTTTGTATATTAATATCTATAGCTAATCAAATGTAACAAAATTTTGTTCATACATTCATTTCGTTGTACAATCCTAATGAATAATCATGCAGAAGAAATTGCCCAGTGTTTTAACAATTTCACTTCTTTTTAGCTTAAATAAAACTACTTTGTTTAGTTAAAGAATGTAATTTTAAACTTTGACAGGGATCGTCCTGGACATAAAAATATAAAAAAAAACTCTCACTAAAAAAAAAAATCATTAAATCATTAAAAAATTTTCACCCCATTCAACCATCTATAATTAAAAGAAATTAGTCCAGCACTTTCATTAACGAAAATTAATTGACACTAACATGATTGACATAGGTTGACACATAGCATATGTTACGTTCAAATATATTTAATTTTTTAAATCCTAAAAATTTTAAAAAATCAAGTCCAAAATGAATGTGAATATAGGTAATTTAATGTCCAAGTTTATTTGAATATAAAACTTATTTTTTCTAAACTCATTATATTATAAATATTATTAACAAGATGTAAAAATTATAAATGATTATTAAAATATACAAATTATAAAATAATTAATAATTATTAAATATTCCAATAATTATTAAAAATATAAATCAATAAAAGTTCTAAAATTTAATACATTAAAATTTTTCAAAATAATCGATTAAAAATGTAGTGATAAAAGCATATTTTAAGAAAATATAAATTTGAAGCTGTTAGGGCAACCACAACCTTAAATATGGTCAAAATATGTAAACAGGTAAAGTTCAGGACTAAATTTTTACTTATCATTCACCTTGGCCCATTTTAACTGACACCTCAATCAAATCCAGCCCGTTTCTCAAACGATTTTCGGCCCAGAAAAGTTCCGTGCGGGGGAAGCTGGTTCCCGGAGCTTACAACACGCCGCCGTTTAATTTACTTGTTGAGATTTGAATTCAAAATCAGATCCCATTTCTCCCGCTGCTTAAGCCTGACACTCCTCACTGCATTATCCGGAACGGAAATCCAGTTAGATCTTCCCTTTAAAGATAGTAACAAAAAGAACAAAAATGAACTCTATCACTTCACCGGTTAGCTGCACCATCGATGACAAGGACCTAGACGACGCCGCATTATGGGCTGTTATAGACTCCGCCGCCGCCTCCCACTCCTCCTCCAAGCACCGCAAACCCTTGGCGATCAAATACCACAGCCATCAATCCCCGCCCACCCCCGTTTCGGGCCCCTCGCCCCCCCGGAAACTTCCCCAGCAAAAGGTTCAGAACCCTAACCATCAATTTTATTCCCCTCCTAGCGCGAATTGCCGCCGGTTTACTAACTCTGGGGAAGACTATCAGCGGCCGTACAAAATCGCGAGGTCTTGCGCTTCCGAGGTCAGCGAGACAAGCCCGGTTGCTGTAGTACAGAGGACACCAATAAACTCTTTGCCGGAGCGGTCGCCGGAGATGTATTTGTCTCCGGGTTTCGGAAGAGTTGACGTTAATGGATCCGAGGTGTCGCCGGGGAGTAGCGTAAGGAGCGAGGAGAAGGAAGGAATGAGGCATAGCTTGTCCGGGATGTTTCCTTCGGTTGCACTGTTTAAGCAGTATCAGAATGCAGCCATGGCGGTAATTTAACCTTTTATTTTAAGAGAAACTTATCTTCAACGTATTAAAACTTTTTTACGTTACATTTCATAAGAATGATGTCTCATTAAATGAACAGATTTTGGAGAAATCTGATTATACGATGATATCAGGAAACCCTTTCATTAAAAAATCAGGTAAATTAACTCTGATTCGCTTCTCAGCTCCTTCATATTTGACATTTATGTGGTAAAATTTAAAATGTGAGCTTCAAGTTTTGTAGGTTGGAGGAAAATATCGTTTTACTTCAACCTCTCCTACGAAATCAAAGACAAGAACATTGAATTCGATGAAAACCGCAATGTTCAGCGTGCTGAATTCGTGGTTCGGGCTTATATGCAGTATGCTCCTTTAAACTCCTAAAAATTAAAGGTACTTCTTTGATGGTTAGTGTTTACTTTGTTTTCCATTACTATTTTGTCTGATCATGTTGGCAGAGGTGGGAGATTCTCTGATGGATGGGGCTCGTGTGAGCGGAGGGAGAAGAGATTTCTAAAACCAAACCATGATATCCCTAGTACAGCAGAAACCAGAGCTAAGAACAAAGCATGTCAGGTAGGTGCTTCTTTCCTTACTCTCACATTTGCTTGTTTCTTTCATAGGCTTTAAGTTAATCTTAATCTCAGACTATTTCAATGTTGCCTCAAAGTTGGAATAGTCGTTTGTTTACCTGGAAATATGAGTTTTGCTCAAATTCATGTGAAGTTCAAGTACTTGGTCTGAGTTTGAATTCTATCTTCATGATTTTAATGCCTCTTAATGCATAATTGCAAGCTTTTTGTAGATTAGTTATTACTCCCATGGAATTTAAGGGAAATGGTGGGGTTTTTACATTTTAATGATCATTGAGGAGGCCTAGCTGAGAAATGTACCATAAGCTAGTGTTTTGCTTCAGCAATCAATGATCAGAAACTATGTTGCTTGGTCAATGAATGGTTTCAAAGTAAGCTGTAAATAACTCGAGCTGGATTTGAAATTCATAGTTCGAAACTTGGCACAAGTTCAATTGATTAAAATTGTCTAAGCCCGAGGTTCGATGTAAACTAAAAGAAAAGCATTATCAAGCTCAGCTCGATTAAGCTGATTTATATATATTCAAGCTTGAGTTAGGACTCGTTCCATATACAATTTATTTGGGGTAAAATGATATCAAATTTATATTTATAAATAGAAAGTTTGGTTAAGCTCGCAAGCTTTATGAACCAAATATACTTGAATTCGGGGTTGCTTGATGGAATAAATTTCTTAATTTTTGTAGTCAATAATTTGTAAGCAGAGATATCTCATTTACAATCCTAGTTTCAAGTCAAAACCCTATGTTTCTCTGTCAATACTCAATAGTCTTCCTTGCTTTTGCTGTAGCCATTTTTCAATCTCAAGAAACCATAGCTACTACTAGCTTTGTTTTGGTTTAAATATATGTTTAAAATTTAATCCATTTCTTTATTGTTAGTATTTACATTTTATATTGTAAAATTTAGATCTAATTGTCATCATTTCTTTACTAAATAGCCATATCACAAAAAATATATTATTACAATAAATTTGAACTAAACAAAAGAGATAGAACTAAATTTTAAATATTGGAAAAGTAGAAGCACCTGCTGCACATTTTAGCCTTTTGTTTTTCATTTCCTACAGCTTACTGGATAATTTCTTTTGTATCCATCAAATAATTATTTGTACTGCAACTCCATTATTCTGATTCATTTGATCGTCATGTCCTTTGTGGTTAGATTTTAGATAGTTGTTAATATATTTGCAGGATTTGCTAGGAATTGGAGAGTATCGTCCTGGTGCGAGCCAATTTCAGCGACAAATATAGCCATTCATTTTATCCCGCTCCATGTTGCAGTTAATTTCCGACTATCACAAGAATTACCGCCGGAGACATCCCTTCGCCCCCAAAAATAATAATTAAAGAGCAAAGCTTAAAAACCAATTTCTTTGTGAAAACAACATAGAACTTAGGCAATTGGAATTGCTTCTGATTCAAATTTAGTTACCCATTCACCCCATAAAAAAAAAAAACCAAAAGCGTGAAGGCCTTTATAAGGGCCAATAACTCGGCTTTTACACCAATTCTGAACTCCCAACGTTGGGCTAGGACCCAGCCCACATTATACTCAACATTTAAGAATGTAAGTATGGATGTATTATTGTTGTTTTGATATGGATATGTTTTCCATTTATATATATTTTCTGAACATTTTATATTTAAAATTATAGATTTTTTTAAAATAAAACTTGTATTATATAAACATATAAACATACATCAATTACATAAGTATAAATATATTTATATGAAAATATGAATCTTAAAGTTAATAATTTTGTACAATCAACAAGTGGTGGGTGTGTAATGTAATTAGAATACGTTGCACTCTCAATGGAATAACATAAATTTGAACTTTGAAAATATATTATTAAGAAAATTAACCATAAAATGAACATATATAATAATTCAAAAGTATCATTAGTTTAAATTTTCATCCATTTAATTCACAAACCTTTTAAAAATACATGATCCTCTCAGTGAAGGATACAATTACTCTCAAAAGTTTATTTATTACTAATGAATTTTAAATAAACAGATAGATTTACTTGTAATTACTTTTTGTTGTTCCTATTTTGTTCTATTCAAGAATTTTAAATTAAATAAAAATATAATTAGTTATAAAATTATTTTAACATAATTAAATTAAGTTCAATTATAAATTGCATTATATTTTAATATAAGCATATATCAAACATATTATATTTTTTAATTAATATTTTGTAAGTTAATTTTAAAATAAATTCATGAATGAGCAATAAATTATGATAATTCGTCCCCTCCTATGGATTAGGCGACATTTTTCACAAATTTTATGAACAGAAGTCCTTACTTTCATAGTTGTTATTCCTTAAATTTTTCTGAATTCGCTTATTGGAAGAAAAATAAGTTTCTTGAAATTTGAATTGGATCCCCTTAAAAGAAATCTTGAAATTGAAAAAATTACCTAATTGTTCGAATCACTTGTTGCGAACTCTATAAATTATACACCCTTGGTTGAATCATAAGCACTTACTTCACTTTTGTTGATTCTATCTCACGTTGGTAAAACTCTCCAAACATAACCTAAAATCAGATCTTCATTATATAAAGGAATCTGGAATGGGAATGATTTACTAATTAAACCTTCATGAATCCATTTTTTTGTTCTTTTATTCCAGGTAAAACTTCCTTGAAGTATGAATTATAGTAGGGCAACAAGAGTTCTATTAGACAACCCGTGCTTGCTTTTTTTTTTTTTTTTTTTGACACAAATGGAGATATCATTTTATTTTCCCTTTTTCCCCTCCTTTATTAAATAACTTTTAATGCAAATACATGCTAAGTTTAAACTTATTTTAAATTCATTTTCTATAGATAGTGAGTTTGATATGAAATCATTTTTCCATATTTCTTTGCTTTTGAATTTTAACCAATTTATTTTTTCCATTAAAGCATTTTAAAAATGATAATTAATTACTTTTAAATAAAAACACTTCGTGTTGATATATAATTGGATTGAATATAATCTTAAATACGTCTGTTTGTTTGGTTGTAGTTGATTTTCCAGAAAATATTTTCCTCTTTTCCAGTGATTGGTAGCCTGAAAAGCTTTTCCATTTGGAAAACATTTTCCAAACACGCGTAAAATGGCTTCCTAATTTTTGGAAAACGTCTTACCGATTTCTAAAGGGTAAGACATTTTCCACAGCTCCTCTCTTCACTCTCTTCACCCTAACGAAGATCGTTTCTCACTTCATCATCTCTGTCTCGTCTTCTCTGCTGTCATCTCTGCCTCATCTTCTCTGCTGTCATCTGTGCCTCGTCTCCTCTGCGATCATGTCTGTTTATAGGTGCGTATGGATATTACTTTCTATAACAATTTTGGAGTTTGCCCCATTTCTTTTTTTTTTTTATGGATAACAGTTATTATTCTCAATTGATTGTTCCCTGCTGTTGTTGCATGGTTGTTATGATCTGGGTAAATTTTGATTGGAATTTCAATTAGGGTTCATACTAATCAGAATGAATATGAGGGATAAATAACAATTCCATGTCTCTGCATGCACATTACATCCCATTAATCAGTTGCAGTATATTGGTGTTTCAGCAATAAATTTAATCCAGCCTGATTTGAAACCTATAAGATCATCTTCTAGAACTTTATTTTTTCTCCTTTGACGAATCAGTTCCCCGAGCAAAGACCCCCTTCCCTTTCTGCACTCCTACACCGATTCAAGAACAACGACGCCCTCGTTCAATCCCGTTCACGTTCCCGATGTGTCCCTAGGCCCCATGACATCCCAGCGAAATCCGGTAACGCACCTACTAGTACACTTCTACTCCTCTTTTTAAACTTTCAGATGCAATAACATGAGCCAATCGATTAGCAGTTCTGGGTAGATGTTTAAAACGTATTTCGTTGAAACCTCTCTTATTTTGTTGGATATCTCTGATTATATTACTGATCTCGGATCTGTCTGCTTCATCTGATATGCATTTTTTGGATCATTTCCTATTTTTTTTTAAAATCTAAATTTTTAGAAAATCTTATCTCAACAACTGAAAAACTCAATTCTCTATAAAAATTCAGATTTTAAACAAATAAAATTAATTCTAAAAATAAGGAGTCACCAAAATAATATTTATTAAGCTTGAAATTGGTTCTTTTTTCTTTTACGTTTGTTGTTTTGTTTTATTATTACTTCTTGTTCTTCCATATATATGTTTCTGTTACTAGCTTGAGATAAAATTACTGCATTTTACTTTGCATCGAGAAATGGTTTGAATACTTCCATTTCGATCTGCTCTTTCTCTGTTTTGATTTTTTCATTATCCAGTGATTTTATCTTCTTTGATCTCTGATCTGCTGTGGGTTTTCAGTTTGCTCTCTTTGAGTTCCACTTTCGGGTTTGTTCTTCCTTGTATATATTTGAATTCTTTGTCCATCTTTAGATGCTTGAACCTTTTTCAAGTGGTGGCTAAGTTCCTGTGATTATCATTTTCTTTCTCAAACGAATGAAAAGTATAAAAAGAAAAGTGGGAGGTGCTGAATTTCGATCGACATTCATGTGGTTTGGGTTCTATATTCGTTTATGAACAAAAGAAGTTATGTAATGTAAAATTTTCTTGATAATTTTTATCTGAGTTCTGAGCCCTAAGCTAAATTGCTGTAAATTTCATCCAATAACATATAATATGTATATAGATAGATAAGATTGCTTGATATTGCATTACTTTGTGATTTGCTTTTACTTTGGGGAAATTACTTAACAATTAAGTGCAGTGAGCTAATGTTGCTAGTACCTCTTCTTCAGTAATGAATATTTTGAGTGTCTTTCAGTGAAATGCTATACCGAATTTGGCTTTGTCATGCAGCAACTAGTTTGTGTAAGTAGTTCAAGTAGGCCACGTTTAAGTTCGAACCAGCGACTTTCCGGAGTTTTGCTGTGAGTAAGAGGCGCGTCCATTTCTTCAAACAGGTTGGTGCTTAGAGCTCTCTGCAAGTTTCAAATTCATAGCACTTGCATTGGTTGTATTTACTGTGATTATTTACCATGTCAAGTAGAACTAGTAATTCTGCAAGTTTGAAACTCATAGCATTTGCATTAATGCACTTATGGCATAGTTCAGATATGAAGCTTCGTGCTTAAATTCTTTTAGGCAGTTGACTTGTTATTGGCTGGTTTTAATTCATAAGATCAGTGGTGGACTTCATTAAGCTTCATTGTTTAGTTTCCAGCATTAGTCTTAATACTCACTGCATTTGCTTACTTATATCCTTGGTATTTGTTGTGCTTTTTACTTGCAAGTTTAATGCAACGTAACATATGTTAACCAAAACAGAGTGTCAATAGAGAATTGATGGTAGTTCTTGGAAATGCCATTATGTTTGGAGTTTTACCTATAATAGAAAAAGGCGGAGCAAGTAAGCTTTTCAAGTGCTTCAATTTCTTTCGATGAATGCTTGATTTATGTTTGTGCATGAACTGAGATATTCAGGCAGTACTGCAACTTGTCAACAGATTTTTTTTAAGCTATCTTTCCTTATTCATATTTTTAAAATATCATTTTTGATACAATAATATTATATGTTATTTTATAGAGATTGGGTTAAGGCATTTAAGCAGCCAACATTGAACCAATTTTGAAGAAGTAGTCATATATATCCATTAGGGCCAGGGCTCTTATCACTATTCAATGAAAACGTAGCAGCTCTGATTTCTTTGTTGGTTACTAGTTTGTCCATATTCGGTGGTGCTTCACTGGATAAAATCGTGTAGAAGCAGACAAGGTATGTATTTGAAATAGTGAAACTTGTTTAAAATCGTATTGCAGCTCAAATAAGTTCTATTTCCTGTTTATTGGAACCAGGAGTGAGTGTTGAATACCAAAACAGAATGTGTTTGATATTTATGCATGAATATGTAAATGCTGGTTGGAATATGTATTGGACACAATACATTTTCTCTTCCATACAAATATACTAACAGACAGTAAACACTGTGGTATCTTTGATGTTGCAGGAACTTGAGCTGGATAAATTCATCACACACACTGCCTTTCTCCGAGATCAACAAGGCATTTGAGTTAATGCTTGCGGGTGAGGGACTGAGATGTTTGATTCGCATGGATGCATAATGAATGGATAGCCTGGATTGATCATCCATGGATGAAGGGCTTTTCTGTAGGGTTTGGATTTCCTCATAGGTTACGGACACAATATACACCACATATTTAATATTTTTAAAAGTCCTTGTTTCTTGTTTAATCAATTACCCTTAAAAATTTAAGTGGCTAAAAAGTTGTCTGAGATTTTACATACTTTGAGCTTGAGTTTTTCCTTTTGTATATGCACATGTGGAAAGAGTGATTAAGGAAATAAATAAAGTATGGTACATGGTTTTGCTGTTTGTAATGGTAATCTTCTTCCTTTTTTCATGCCTTTCATTCTCTGTTCTCTGCATTCGAATTGTTATAGGTTCAGCTTACTGACACTTGTTTCGTTACCCCATTACTCCTACTTTTCTATTTGTGACAATAATATCTGAAAACATTCGCAATTTATTAATCAAGCTGTAAATTATCACTAAATCATAAATATATTTAGAATATTTAAAACATTTTTTTCTTTTTTTATACAATATAATTTCAAACTCACACTCATACACTTACATTACCATATTGATAAAACTTAAAAGATCAAACCTTGATATAAGATACGAGTGAAGATCAAACCTTGTAAATTATTCAATCCTTGTTTTTTTTTTTTTAACACAATTACAAAATTTGACTTTTGTTGTTTTCATTTTATGACGGTTAATAATGTAGCTTAATAATTGAGTATTATTATATATTTAATTTAATTTTTTATTTTTAAATAAATCATTGCAATATATGTAAAAACAATTTAAAATATAAAAATTATTAATATGTATATAAAATTTATTAATATATGTCAAAATAGCTTTTCCAGAAAATATTTTCAAGAAAATTGTCAAACAATAGAAAATATTTTACATGATTCATCCAAAACAAGAAAATATTTTACATAAATCATTTTCTAGAAAAGTAAATCATTTTCTGTAAATTTTAAAGTAAATGAATTTTCATTATTTTGAGGAAATGATAAAATAAATTACTTAGTAAATAGATATCAAAAGTTTATTTAAAATTTACTTAGTGAATAAATCTAAAGGAGAATCCCACATGATATTTTTTTAGGGTAAGTGAGTATTTTCATAGGGGTACTCGTATTTTACACAAAACTTCAAAAGTAAATAAACATAAAGTATAGTACCGACAATCACGGGACATATAGTCGGTCGAATCCAAAGGAAAAAGCAAGAACCTTGGCCTTTGGTTAAATGGAGAAATTGTATTTTAACCCTCCTACAAATTAATAATTTTAAACCCGTAAAAACTTATAATTTTAACAAAATTCCCCCTGCATATAGTTAACATAGATCAGATCTAGCCTAGCTTGGTTGGATGGTTAGTCACAAAGTTAATATATATGAATATGATCTAATAAGGGGCAGTAAAGCAAAATGCATTGCAGTAAAGCCTGCTCGCCTTAACAGTTTAAAGTTATGAGTTATAATTACGAGCATCCACTGAAAATTTGACCCCCATTATATATATTTCTTTCAGAAAAAGGAAAATGTAGTCCACTGCTTCTTCATTCCAAAAAGCAGACCGCAAGAGTATATAGGGTCTATCCCCGATCTCATAGCTCATTATAATCAATGATATAAGCCGGATATAGAAGAATGGAGTTCAAAGAGCTTACCAATTATACTCTCCTTGACTGTTGCCTGTCAGAACTTCTCAGTTTCTTCACTACATTCAGCAGGCACTTTTCCAGGACTGTGGCTACCCATTTTCCCGAACGAGCTGATGGCCGACAAACCTTTGAAACTGCTGCTTCCTTCACTGAAATTGGACTTCCTAGATTTAGTTGGCTTAGAGGGACTGAATTCTGCTCCTGCATCGATGTTGGTCATCATTCCACTACTCAGCCTTAAAGGACTAGCATCTGCTTCTGATTTGTTGTTGTCGATTTTGGCAACAACTAGTTGGGTGATTCCCCTACGGCAGAAGGGACAAACTAGGACTAAAGGAGATGCTGTCAGTGGGTTGGGCTTCTTGTGGCAGCATAGAGCTAAGATGCAATGAGCACACATCCGGTGACCACATTGTCTAATCTCTATTGTGCATAGCCGGTCAAAGCATATGCAGCATACATCCACGTCGCTTGCCTGTTTAACACAACTTTCATCGGTGAATTAACAGCTACATTCGTTTTATAATAGACTATTAACACCTTACATGTAATCTTTGCATAGAGCTGCGTAAAAGAAAAATAAGCTGTACACATTGTTACCTCGGAGGCAGTATCGTCAGCTTCGACCTCGTACTGTGAAGCAGATGGAAGTTCATGGACTGTATCCTTCAAAACGGCTCTCTCCCTCTCTCTGTTAGCCTCCATTAAGGCCTTCTCCAAGAGCTCTTTTGCTTCTGGATTAAGCTCGCTTATGAACCTTAAAGGCAATGGCCAAACAAGAGGTTCTGCAGATGCAGGGTTCAACAAAGCTGCACATGCATCGTGTTTGTGCTTCAAAGCAATCAAATGTGGTATTCTCCTGCAAATACATTAGAATCAAGGCTTTCAATGACAGTATAGAATAAACAAATTAACAGCTACTGTGTTAAAGGAAGTTCAATAGTATATAGTTCCTATAGAAGTCATAATCAGAGAAGAAATGATTTCACCATGAAATAGAAAACAGAAAAAACGAAAAAGAAATATCGAATTTCCTATAAATTTTAGGATATAAAGTGTATCTTAACTTGTAGTTTGAATGTCAAGCTGAATGCAAGGTGCTTTTCAGTAAAATCAAATTGAGCATTCAACCAAGAAAGCTATACTCAATGTGACAAAGTCGATAAACAAAACACTTATTGTCACTTTAGCCTAGCAGATGAAAATAATGCAAAAATTTTGATTGAGAATACCATGGATTTTTAACTGTAAGAAAGTAATAATTGAAGTTCATCCTCCCTTTTCCACATATGCTTACCCATATGAATCCGGTTGAAGCCTATCAGCTCCCCAGGCAAGTAATTCCCGGATACACTCTATAGAACCCCCGCGTGCGGCAAAATGAAGAGGTGTGCTCCCAGGGTAGCTGCAAAGTGACCTAAAATCAATCCAGATTTCACAACTGAAAAGGATCAAAACACACAAGTAATCAAAGATAAATTACCCATTTCCACCAGTTGAAGCACAAACAAGAGCCCCATTATCTAAGAGTGCATGAACACAATCAGACCATCCTTCCCGAGCTGCCAAATGCAGAGGCGTAGCACCGTTCTCATCTCTTATGTTAACAAATCTCGCAAAGCCCCTACGAATTCACAATGCCATTCAATTCAATCAGACAGGAACACAAAGTTTAAGTTCATGAATTTGGCCACTTCTTTTTAAAGTGTAAAGAGAAAGAGACCAAGAATCTGCAAGGGGGCTGCCGTGAGCAGCAGAAAGAAGAGCTTGAAGGCAATCAAAATGGCCATAGTAGGCAGCATAATGCAAGCAAGTCCTTCCTTGAAGTGAATCAAACATCAATACCTGATTAATTTTTCATAAATAAACATCACACTGATCAGTTTCTAAGCAAACACAAAATAGTAGAGTGTAGCAGGAAAAAAAGAAAAATCATGACATACATATGATCCACTCCGGATAAGCCTTTTCACACAATCGGTCTTCCCATGCATTGCAGCCAACATCAATGGAGTCTAAACCCATCACAAGCAAAACAGATCAATGGGATAGAAATAAAGCCAGCCAATCAGAAACATGCAAAGGTAAAAAAAGAATTCCTTTCTGAAAACAAGAACCTGTCTGTGACGATTCAAGATGTCTGAATTTGGATGCCGATCTAAAAGAAACGAAAGAATCTGCAGCAATGATCAAAACCAGACACCAAAACAAAAGAATCCCAGAAAGAAACCATCAACATTGTCCCCAGAAATAAAATCCCAAAATCGATTAAGAAACAAACAAACATAAAAAGAACCCACCTCGATCTGGCCATGGATAGCTGCCACATGAAGTATAGACAACTTCCCATATCGTGTGGTGCTTTTTAAGGTAACTGGGTCTGCTTCAACCATTGCCTTAACCATGTCCAGGTCACCTGTCTGAACAGCACTGAGCAAATCATTCTCATGGTTTTCCAAGCAGCTAAGCTTTTGACCCATCACCTTCTGTCCACCTTATCTGTTATTATAAACGAATGGAGAACTGCCACAGACCCAGCGGAGTCTACCTCACGCGCCACCAGTAGGTGGTGGTGAAGTGGATGCTGATGGTGATAGTGGCAAAGGAGAGATTGTGAAAGTGAAATGGGCTTTTATTTAATCTAATGTAATCTAATCTAATCTATATGTACTACTACTTAACTAGACAGACACTGTGGAGGTGATGCCTCGTAGTTTGGTCCGAGATTTCAGGCCATTGCCAAATTGCATTTCGGACACTTTAAGATTCTCTTCATGTATTTGTTCCTTGGCCTTTCCTTTGCTGGGAATTAGAATTTTAACTTTAACATGGAACATTATCTTGTCTTAAAATTTTTAATCTTATTGCTGTCAATTTCTCAAACATGACCGAAAGCTATGAGAATATGCTCCTTTTCTTTTTATGCTTTTAATTGATTCTTCTATTTTAATATTTCTACTTTCATGCTTCAAGTCAAATAAAATCAGAGTTAAAAGAGAGAGAGAGAGAGACCACTCCAATCGTTGAATGTGAGACAACACAGTACCGTAGAAATACGGTGAAAATCAATAGAACAAAGTGTTAGGTCTAATTATGATCTCAGTCCTCCTCTTATTTATTCAATTCGAATTTAATCTCTCTATTAAAGTGGGAGGATTCCTTTTGAGACCATCCCAAAATTTAAAACAATCTTTTCGGCCTTCCATTAAACGGGATAAATGCATTTTTGTTCTCTCTAAAATTAATAAGTTAATTTAAACTTTTTTTAATACAAAATTTTTAGTTTCGGTCCTTCCAATTTTTCATAATATTATCTTGCTACCTTTAAATAATTTTTTTTATTTCACTCTTGCATGTAATATTGTTTACGAGACTTTTTCCATTTTAGAAATGTTATATCCAGGTAAATCAAGACAATCTTTTAATTTTGAATGAAATTTAATTTTTATAGTCTATATCTTTATAATTTTAAAGGATTAAATCAAATTTTACCTTTACTAATTTAAAATTTTAAAAAATTTAAAGACTTAAATAATAATTTTACATTTTAGAAAACGAGGCCCATGCCAACACCTTTAGATTCGCCACGGTTATATAATTTAATTTAATAGAATTCTTTAGACAATATTATCTATCAATTGAACTTTAATTATTAAATTAAAAGATTAAACATACATAAATTAAATCTCAAATATGTAAAAAGAACTAGATTTAAGTTCTAACTTTTCTATTTTTCATTAAAATCATGTTCAAAACATTGGGTAAAATAGGAAAAATGCTTGAACTAAAATTAAATACTAATAATGGACATTTTAAATTTTATTATTTTTAACAACCAAACAAAATGTCAATATTTTAATCTATTGAAACTCTGGAATATCTATATTTCACCCGATTAAACTTTTGATTAATCAAAATTTTAAGAGGGTCTATAATCAATTTGTGTGAAAACGAGGAATCAATTGAGTAAAGAGAGATATTTGAGGGTTAATGATTTGGGTGGTTAATTCAAGAACTAAAGTAAAACCGGGGAATGAGACAAATTAGCTTTTCTTCTTTTGACTTGTATTCATCATTGTCAGCCTCCTTGGTATCAACATATACTTCATCCTCTTTTGGTGCTTTTTGTCTATCAATTACAGCTCGGAAGGAGAAGTTTGGAAAAACAAATTTTAACAATAGCTGAGGTGGAAAACAAACATTATGTTGATGTGTTACAGCCCGCACAAAAGACGCCGTGATTAAGGCAATCAATACGAACAGATTAATCGCTTTATTTATTTGAATCTGGGTTAAATTATAAATATCCTAATAAATTATATTTTATTAAAATAATTATTGTAAATTATAAAAGATAAAATATGTATAGAATTTAAATCTCTTAAAACTCTCAATTGTTGATGGAATTAATTCTAGAAAAGCTCAATTATAAAAAACTTTTCCTTCATTTATATTCATTTCATTATTGAATTAAAATATTTTTAGAGTTTTTACTTAAATACGTGATATGCGTTAATTCAAAAATAAAATTGACCTAAATAAATTTAAATTTAAAAACTTAACTCTAAAACCGTGTAATTTACAAAAATAAAATTGTAGTAAAATTTAACAAAACCTTGTCTATGTTCATGTGCATGCTTCTACTGATTTCATTTAATTCAAATATAGTAACTTAAGTTGGAGTGAAATTTAGGCCACTAAATGAAGCGCTTAAACTTTTTATAAAGTGAAGTTGTATATTTTTCATACGTTTGATGGGTCTATTTGAAATTTTAAATGTAAATTACAATTTATTGACTAAACTTTACATGGTTGATAAAAGTTTGCGCTTAAGTTTTCTGTTGAATTTGATTTCTACACAACCTTGTACCTTTTATAATAAATTATTTTGTGGCCAAAAATTATACTAAGAATTTAGAAATTATATTAATTATTTCCAAAATGGTATAAATAATTGGAAAAAGAAAACACAAGATAACATCCAAAATTGGAAAAAGATAATCCTAAATCAAGAACACAGATGGAATTTAACAATTGTTGTAAGAAGCTTTCTTTCAATTAAAAGATTGATTCTTTACTCTCTTTTTTTATTTATTTCACGGTAAAATGGTTTTTAATTAAGAAATATTAATGGTGGATAATAGTTTGATCAGTATCGAAGTGGATAGAGAATATATTCTGAAGATAAAATAAATCAAAAGATATCACAAAAGGAAAAAAATCAGTCAAATAGCCACGACAGAACCTGGGCAAAATATTACAGCACTGTTCCATCAATTGTGTAGATATATTCATCGAAATAATAAATAAATAAAAACCCAAAATCCATAAAGAAACAGCGATGAATATCAAAAGAGGGTGTTCTTGGAAGGAATCCAGTGGCCACTGCGTCATTTAAGATGATTTCTAAACTGAACTGAGAGACAGGGTAAGCAATCTCATCTCCTGTAGTTTCAAAATAAACCCAATATTTCAACCCCTGTTTCCCAGTGATCTTCCCCACCCACTAGCCATCGTTGTCGAAAGCATCAACCCTGTCCAGATAACGAAAAACCTGAGTAGCTTTTGTGATGGTTACCGGCGGTGTCACTGGTCGGACCTCGTCGGCTGAAACTATCTCAACCAGAGGCCGAGTCTGATCTTCTTCTTCTTCAAAGAGTATTGTTATTCAACGGGGATAAGACCTTAGCTTCGTAGTAAGAATACTTGTTCCTTGCTGCATACTTCGACTTTGTCTCCTTCGAAAAACACCGCCATTGTGGTTTAAACACCATCCAGAAATATTGTTGAATGGAAAAGTTTCTTGCCATTTGAATGTTTTGGGCCCCAGAGGGGAGAGTCACCAAATGCAGAGGCGTTTTAATCTCTTACGAGAGAATAATGACATAGTTAAGTCAATGGGGGTGCTGAAAGAAGAGGTAAAAGGCAATCAACATGTCCATAGTAAGCAGCATAATGCAGACAAATGATTCCTTGTATTTTGCGGGTTAGAATAGAGAGTAGTGGAATGACTAATTGTAGATGGTAATGGACGTTTTTAAGCGTTGAAGCTGAAGCTCGGAGAGGGAAACAAAGGAAGTGATGGAGAAAAGGGGAAGCAAGCCAAGGACGCCCCCAATGACCGTAAAACGATCAACAATATTGCAACGAGAAAACGACCCACCTCACCTCAACTCCAAAGGGGAGACCTCAACACATTTCAAGCGGGTAATTACGGTGGGAAAACAAGCAATAACGAGAAAGCTGGATCACCAGAGACTGACAACCATCAACGTTCCACAGCCAAAAGGAGGCGTACAGTCTCTTCCCACAGTCCACCCACAACCATTAAACAATGTAGAAGCTGGCGCCATCCCTTAAAACATAACAGAGGATGAAAAGAAAAAGGAGAAGATGGGAAGAAGCAGAGGAACTGTGAAAGACAATTCAAAGGGGAGGGCCGATGGCGGTGAGAACCGACGCCTAGGCTTTTCTTTGGTTAAATTACACCTGTTGTCACTCAACTATTAGCGTAATCTTTTCTAGTCATTCAATTTTAAAATTTTTGATTTAGTCACTAACACTATCGTCATTTAAGACGGGAGAGTTTTATTGGCATAATAACGAATATAACCCTCAAGTATTTATAAATTTTATTAATTTAGTTCTAATTTTAAAAATCAATAAATTTAATCATCAGCTTTACATAGTCTATCAATTTAGCCTTGATTCTATAATTTTCAAAATAAAATAAAAAATTCAAAAATCTTTAAAAACAGAAAATACTAATAATTAATTTTAGAAGGTTTTAAAAGTTTTAAAAATAAAAATATCTTTCTATTTTTTAATTAAAATTTCCATGTTTTGTATAACAAAATATTGAAAAATAAGTACTACTAAAACATTAGAGAAATTTCGTGAAAAGAAAAAACATTAGAGAAATTAAAATTTGGTCACCAAGTCTCAATCCCAATGGAGAAGGGGCCGAAAGTGGAGCAAAAATCTTTTATGATATATCAAAATTCATACATGGTGGAAAGTGGGTTATCCATTTGTATCATGGGCTTTTATTACTTTACAGTCTTTAAAAATGAAACATATTTGGGCTCAATAGGCAGTCTCTTTCCTTCAGAAAAATTCAATTAAACCCTTTAAAATAGTTTACCTATTGTAAGGGTAGAGCTAATAATTTTATTTGTGAGATTAAAATTTTAAAATCTAAAACATCATAAAGATATTAAAGTGCTAAAATTAAATATATATATATATATATCAAATAATCAATTACACGTAGGACAAAAAATTTCACAAGTTATTAAGGACGCAGTTATGTATATATAAGTGTGTATTCAAATTTGTCTAGGGAAAAGCTAAAATATTGTTTAAGGGATGGAAATTAAATAATAAATTTTGAGGGCCAAAGTATAATTTTACCATTATATTTATTTATAATTTTATAAATGTTAAAGTTGCTAAAAGGAAATTTTATCATATTGAGAGTCAAGAAAAATTAATAATTTTATGTTAAAAGATAAAAAAATAGATAAGATTATATTTTCTTTCAACTTTAAAATATTTTTTATTATTAAATAAAAGGTTAAGAAAATTGAATGAGACAAAGCTAGCATAGACCTCTATCTACCTCTAAGTAAGACCTCAACTTTCAACCTTAAAAGGTATTTTTTGCAAAACTCATAGATAAGTTGACTATTGTGTCAGTTGGAGTTGTTAGTGATTATTAATTGGTTACATACGATTTATTAGTTAACAGTTAGTTGTGAACCATTTGAAAAGAGGAAAATGTTGTTACTTGTAAAGTTTGAAAATTACACTTTTATTACAAATATTTCTCCTTCTCTACAAATTACTTCTGTTCTCGTTTTCATTTATTTCTCTGTAAATGTTCATCATATGATCAATCATTTACTGTAAACGTTAACACTATGTTTGGTTGGGGAGAATAGGAATGCATTCCCCCCCAATTCGGTGGGCCCACCACCAAACCTTAGTTTGGTTGGCTGTAATGGCATTACAGCCTGATTCCATTCAGGCCTTATTACACCCATTGGCTGTAATAGCCATTTCCTGCCTTCAGCACTGATTAGGTATTCCATCCGCCGTTTCCTATTTTCTTTTTCCTATTTTCCATTTTCTGCCCTCAGCTTCATCTTCTCTTGCGTTTCCCTTTTTTTCCTTTGATTGCAGAGGTAATTTTTTTTCTTCTTTATGATTTTTCCTTCTAACATTTGGCTACTTAGAAACTAAAGCAAAGGCTTTTCTGCCCTCAGCATCATCGTCTCCTACTTTTCTTTTCTTCATTTTATCAGGAACGAAAATTGTTTTTTAACTCTTTGAAAATTGGCTACTTAGAAACAGCGTTGCCTTCATCCTCTCTCACAAATGGCTCGTGGAAGCTTGGGTTTTCAGGTTTAAATCATACATTCTCTTCATCCACTGTGGAGAGAAGAAGCAATGAGTTGCTGAGCCTGCAAGAGGTGGAGAAGGTTCTAAGCGACGTGAGAGCAAACGAAGTGGCGGTGGTTCCGGTTGGTAACCAATGCGATTGGGCAGATTTCATGGTGATTGCCACCGGTAGGTCCCCGTGGCACGTCAAGAACATCGCCCAAGCCCTAATTTACAAGGTGCGGTTTCATGGGTTTTCTTTTTCTATTTTGTTCCCTAGTTTCTGACTGCGATTATTTGTTTATTTTGTTAGAACAAAGTTAAGCGAAGCAAAAAGGAGCTAAGAGGATGGTATTACCCAACGTGCAAGGGCAAGAGGCAGGAAAATGGATTGTTATCGACTCGGTTCGCCGCTTTCCTCTTTCCTTTAGCTTCAACTTTGTTGTTTCTTATTAGCAATTTCTTCGCATGCTTATATTTAGAAATGTAATGCGTAAGGTTGTGAAGATACCATTGTCGGTAATGATTTTTATGCAAAATCAAAATGTTTCTATTTGCTTCTGCATTTTTACAATTTTTGTGAAGATACCTTTTTAATTATTTACAGTGTGATCTTGAGGATCATTACTTTTTGTTGACTGAAAGTCCACTTACTCTACTCCTAAGAATTGAGAATATATGGGTGAAATCATGTTTGAGACGTTTAATGTTCCAGGGCTTTATATTATTGAGAATCATGTCCTTGCTTTAGCTATTGGGTACACTACATCTAGGTTTATGACTGGTTTCTGTATTGTTCTATTTTCTAGTATTACATATCTTCATGTTTGTTGTTTACTAGTATGTTGGATGAATTAATTAGGGTCCTTGATTGTACATGATTTTTAGTATCTTTTATATTTATAAACTACAATTTTTAAGGTTGAATTTTGAGTGTGAATATTGGTTCTAGGATGGTTAGGTATTCATCAGACTACTAGCAATTGATTTAAATCCATTTAGTGATTGAGAAAGAATTGTTATATAGATTATATCACTGTTCCTTAAGAAAGGTTGAACTTTTTGCTTAATCTATTGCATTAAATTCTCCATTAAAAATAAAATTGTATGCTTAAAATGATAATTATTATGTTTTCTAAGAAACTGTGAAAATTTGAGAAAAATTCACAACCACGATAGCATTTGATACATCTGCAATCGCAGTAAACATGTAGTGATCGCAATAGTTATTAATCTCTGGTGCCTGCCTTATACTGTTTCAATACATCTAAATTTGTTTATTTGTTTTTTGTCTTTAAATTTTAGAGAGAACTATGATGGAGGCATATAGTTGTTGCTAATCTTGTGGGTGTAAGCTATGGGTTATGTTGAATACTTCATGCTTGTAGTGTTTACAGAATCGCTCTAGCTTCTATTTAGCTTTAGACCATTTTGGGTGCTGTCTTTCTTGCTAACCATCATCATCCTTATATATTGATCATTTTCATTTCGTTTGACCTACAACTTTTTGTAGTATAGGGGTGGTAGCGAATGTTGGAGATGGAGCTACGCATATCTTAATTGCATGAGATGGTTATGTTATTGGGAGCAACATTAAGTCAATACCAATAATAGGAAAAGATGTTACTCTCCTTATATAGTAATGGATGCGGGTATTTTTGTTTTTTTTCCCATGACTTGTGATCTAAAACCATTGATTGTTATTTATTCAATTTCAAGTTCTTAAGGTTATTATCATGTCTTGATGAGAAAAAAATACACTTCTTGGCATTACTCAGCCTTTTTCATAGTTGGATTTATTGGTGTTCTCAAGTTTTGCACCTAGGCACGCCTATGCCTTGCGCCTTAGTGCTATGAAACAAAAGCACCTCGACCCTTTCAGACGAGGCCTATTTGATTAGGCACACTTTTGGTGCTCTTAACTGCATTATTTTTTGTAAGGCGATAGGCATAAAAATGCTTGTCTGATTGAATTTGGAGTTTTCTACCTTTGTTTACTAGTAAGGAAATGGATGATATCAAACTCTCTACTTCTCAATATTTGAGTATTCAACATACGTGAGTGCAGAAGGAAATCATGCATATTCCACAATGAATGTTAAATTTGAATTTTTTTTTTTTGTAATGAAACAACATTTTATGCCACAAACTTGGCCTCATATTCTAGCAATTACAGTGCAAGTGGTTGTGATTTGAAGGTTTAAATATCATAACAAACCATGCAAATGCATTACTCTAACCATGGATTTATTGTGTGTCAACTATAATGAATAACTTCAGAAGTAATGGATTCAAATAATATTGTATTATTTTAAAATGAAGTACATAAAATATTTTAAATAATTTAATATAATTTAATATAAAATAAAATCTTTTAATATAATTTAATATAAAATAATTATATTAAGAATGTTATTAAATTATATATTAAATATTATTAAATTATTTTTAGTAATAATTATATTAAAATATAATTAAATTTTTATTTTTATTTTTTATTAAATTATATTTAATAATAATCCTATTAAAATTTAATGACAATAATCATCTACTTAACAAAATTCTGCTAAGGGTATTTTGGTCATTTTAGTTTTCTTCCTTATGCTATTACAACATCATTCCATTCAACCAAATACAAGAATTTTATTACAATTTATTCCATTCCATTCAACCAAACAAGTTGAATTATTTATTACAATTTCTATTCCATTACACCTCTATTCAATTACACATCTATTCTATTACAATTGACAAGATTAACGATCTTAGCCAACATTGAGGTTTCTTGTCTTGAAAGGGCTTTGTAACACACCATGGTATTGGTACTTAGGTAGAATTACAAGATGAGTACTGGAAATTGACCTGGTAACTTGTCTTGAATCTTGACAATTTACCTTTGTGTCTTGTCCCAAAGCAAAAACTTAAAACATGTTTAAGGTTGTTCAATGGGCTGCTTCAAACTGAGCTGGAACAGATTTCATGTGTTTGTCTACGTTCTGATGCTAAAACGACTAAAATTTTTAATTTCCTCTTTCATTTTAGTAGTCAGTGTTCACATCATATACAAAATATTATAGACAAATAAGTAGGTTAATTTTTCCCTATACTCATTTGTTTATTTTTTATTAAAATAAATCTCTTTTTTTTCTTTACTTTTATTTATGTATTAGGAACAAATATATATATATAAACACAATTTTATATTACATTCATGATGTAAGTAAAAAAAAAAGTAACAAATATATTTATTAAAATTTAATGATACTTGGGTTGAAATAAAAATTTGAAGTTTTGTTACCCACGATGTCCTTAGTTCAAATTTCATCATATATAAAATTTTTATTTATAAAGATAAAACACCTTTAAAGTAATATAACTTGATAAAAAATGAGTGTTTAGTAATTTTCAATTAACTAAAACCTGATTAATTGGTGACACTAAGTCAATAAAAAGATTCTTTCTTTAGTACATTTAGTACCTATGAATTTTTTTTATATAAATTTTAATTTTTTACTTTTGTATGTGAAAATTTGATTTAAGACATTTATAGCAAGCTTCTCCCTTATTCCCTTTCCTTCGAATGATTTTAGTTTCATTTAACTTGGGTGGCCGATCCCTGATCTTCGAAGAAGAGGCCCATTTTGCCAAATTCATACGTACACAATTTTTATTCAAAAAAGGTAAGTAATTAAATTTTGAAGTTTTTATATAATGTATTTTGAATATATACTTGGATTTAGTTTCAATCAATTTAAAGTTTATATTGAAATTTATTTTTATGCTAATATTTAAATTTAAATTAAAATATTTTTATATATAATTTATTTGAATTAAATTAGAAAAAAAAACGTTGGCTCAAATTCGCCTTAATATGAATTAAATTAATGGCTCAAACTTTGAAAAGCCCTTATTACTATTCAATGAATAAATAGTAAATTTTTAAAATTTTAAAACTATTTATAAATTGTTTGTATTTTTAAATTTTTTAAAATTTATTTTAATGTTTAAAGAGTTTTATTATTTTCATAATTTTAAAATGTATTTTTGAACAAGTAAGAACTATATTGATAGAAAATATAAATGTTAAGGACTAAAAATTGATTCTATCTTATTATAATTTTCATGTTGAAAATGATAATGACAAAATGGACAGAAAGACCAAAATTATTTTTAAAAAAAGTACAGGAATTTAATATTTCAAAATTAAAATATAAAAACTAAAATTTAAGTTTAAAAAAAATCTGATGTTACGTACTGTCACAGCATGAATATTTATTTTTAAGATACACAGCATGAACCTTAAGGGTATGGGGGCCATATGTTAGCGTATTCATCGCCGCAGCCTCAACAAATTGATTAGAGACTATGCTCTAATTGCTTACCTATTAATTCTTCTTAATCAGTTTAATTAAATTAATATAGCATTATTAATCTTGATTTAATTTGCTTCATTGACTCCTGATAATGATGGGTCAAACAAAGTTTGGTGTTCCCCCCACCGGTGAATGTGTGGGCTCTACTTGTGTTAGTAAAAGAATTAAAGAAAGGGTTAAAATACTAAAAATACCTCATTTAATTGTTATTATTATTTTAAAAGTCTACTTTTACATTTTTATTATACTTACTTAAAAGACGTTTTACCTTTTGATTTTGTATCTAAAGAAACACTTATCTTGAATTAAAATTAATGATTTTTTAAATATAAATTAAAGGTTAATAAATTTTATTTTTTTCAAATAAAAATTAGTGATTTATTTGGGCGAAAATTAAAGCTATAATTTGAATCCAACGACAACATATGTACTTAATTTAAAAAAAATTCTGGATTTTTATTTAAACAATCATAATCAAATTGAGTGGTTCCTCTCGCAAGCTTCCATTTTCATTTCCATGCAAATGTGTGGTGCTAATTACAACAAAAAGGCCCTAGAAGCCAAGCTCTTTTTTATTTTATTTTATTTTATTCCTCTCTTCTTTTGATGAGTCATTTCGCAAAATATAATAAGAAGAAGGGAGTGTAAAGGCGAATATTTCTAGGATATGTTTATACAATATACTGACCTAACTAAAAAAATTATCATATTAATGAAATAGTATTACTGAAATAACTAATAAATCAAAACCCACGAATAATCTTTGTTTTCAGAATACATAATCCTATGTAAAAATCACACCTAAAGGGATTAATAAAATAAAAATAAAAATCACAGCTAATGGGTTAAATAAGTACAATCATAAGAATCATGTAGCTAGCTGACATTCCACATTCACTAATTCTTCATTAACATGATAATGCTAATATTCATGCACGTGCATTTGTGAGTCATAAATTAGTAGTCAACAATTTTTTTAATCATGTCATGTAGGCGATACGTTAAGGACTAAGCCCTAATAATTTATGTCTAAGAAAATATTATTTCGACCCATGCACATTGATATTTAATCATATAAAACTATATTGATGCAATGAATGCCCACCTAGATTCGGCATATCCATCAAAGACTAAAACAACATAAGCTAATGATGCATGTTGGTGACGAAAATTTTTGTGCCAACCCCAGGGGGGGTATTAATTGGTCATATCATAACCATGTTTTTCTTTGGACAGCTAAAAAGGTGACATCTTAGGATGCTACTCACCTAAAAAAAAAAAAAAAAAGACATCTATCAGTGGGGGGCCAAGAAAACTACAAAGCCAGCCACAAAAATGGAAGAATTGAGATCAAATGAAGAAAACACCCAAAGCAACCAGAGCTTCCCTTAATTTGTTCTTTTACCTTGTTAAGGAAAGGGAATTACATATATGGCTCATGCAATGTCCTTATTTCACACTCATCCTAACAACTTTTAGTATATTTTGAGTATTTCAAATTATATTTCAACATAATCTTAATCAAGAAGATTTTCTCGACTTTTAGCTTTTCATTTAAATTCAAAGAAGTATGAACTTAATCTAAGTTGATTTGATTATAGAAGATTAACAACTTTAATCCTCACAATTTAAACTTGAAAAAAAGCAATAAAAATTATGACACAAATCCAAGTATTAACTTCAAACTTGAATTATAAAAGTTAAAAATCCCTTGATTGGCAAATTTGACTAACCAATACAAACCTTTACGAAAAAAACTACCATATCACATAAGCTTTTTTTTTTTCTTTTAAAATTCAGCTAGTAAATAATAGTATTTGTTTAACTTCCATGACACTAATATAGATCTTTGGCTGTTAAGGAAACTAGATTAGCAGAGCCTGAATAAATATGGGTCATTTAGGTGGGGTCGAGAGAGAGAGAGAGACAGGCGCCTGGGGAATCTAAAATTTCATGGGGCATGCGATGCGATGCGATGCTATGCCATGCATGCATGTGTATGATTGAGAGCACATGTGGGAGAACGTGCTGGACATCCAGAAGAGAAGAAGTTGGAATCTCAGTCACTCTTAGTAGTTTTGGGGGGATCTGATCAGATCAAATCAGATCGGCTTCTTAGGGCATATATGTTGACGTACGTTGCAAAAGTGAAAGCTGCAGCCTCTGCACACACTTCCATGTGCCTCCCATCTAACATGGGATGCCAAACCCAACCTTCATTCACTACTCTGTTTTAGTTTTTAGATTTGATTTGTCCCTTGGATTTCCGAGCCAATTATCCCCCCCCCCCCTTCTTCTTTCTTCTTTCTACTACTACTCTCTGTACGGTCTGTCTATATTTTCTTTTTCTTTCTTTCTTCCACTTCTCAACGTTAATTTAAATATCGACAATTTCGGGATCATTCTAAAATTATATATACATACAGCTTTGATTACTAAGATAACAAGGACGATGTCTGACCGACCGACCAACCAAACTATATAACATTGTTATTTGTCTCGACTTAGAAGGAGAGAGAGAGAGAGAGAGAGAGAGAGAGAAAAAAGCTTTACCTTTGACGGTCTTGAATGTGCTTTATTCGTTCTTGGTAAGCTGCCTTGGTTCTTGCAAAAAGCACTCTCCCCTATTTCTTTCTTCCAACATGACCCAATCCCAGATTCCCACAGTTTTAATACTAACACTCTAATTAATTAGTCTATAGATTCAATTAATGAGTTTTCATTAAGAATTATATTTATCTCTTATCTTTTATTAGGGTTGGTGGAGTAACAATATTATTTTGTCATATAGATGTTTGTGGTTAGATAATGGAGGGAAGATTCTGGTTAAGAAACTGCAATGATAGACGAATTTCCTTTTCTTTTTTTCTTTTTTTTAATATATAGTATATTGGTTATGTGCATTGGACCAACAGCCATGATTTCTAATCATGATTTTGGTTTAATTTTTAGTCATTGCACCTTTTAGGTTGTTTACTTAATTGTACATTTAGCCCCATATTGCTGAATATTTTGTTCAGCTTTCTGCTGACATCAAACCAATTTTACCGGACAATTTAAAACTTTCAATTAGGATCTTAACATATATTGCGAAAAGGTACTAGTATAGCTAGGATTTATATCATTATGTTTTTTTTTTAATAATAATTATTTATCATTTACTCTACTAAGATTTAAGTTCATTGATGTGCATTTTCTAAACTGTGAATATCATTTGATATTTATTAATTATTTCAGATAATTTTAATGTACACATATAATAATTTATAAATATCTCGAATATTTTAGGATTAATTGTGTAAATATATTATAATATTTTATATATAAAAATAAAATAGTAATTTCAGGCGAGATAAATTAGTGCAAGCGAATACTCCATACCCGCCTTTAAAAAAATTCCTACCTCTACGGTTTGAAATATGAAAAACCTCTTCATTCAAAATCCATGAATTCGAAATCCATTACAGTTAATGTTTTGAACTATTTATCTTTTAAAAGACGTAAATGGTAATTAACTCAAATTGTATATCATAACAAAGAAGACGAACTCAGCCGATTGAATTTCAAAACTACTAAAAGCTTTAAACACATACTCTATTTTTCTGTGGATCCAAAGAGAGGATCCAATCAAATTATTCTTTTCATCATAAAATATATCAAATTCAATACCCTTTTGATCACTTAAATATATATATATTGAATAATCGAGGGAAGAGAATGGATTTGTTTGGAGTCGAACCCAGACTCTCATCCTTATAACATAAAATTCTTATTATTAGGTCTAGAGGTTGTTGGTATATTAGAGGTTCTTTAAATGTTGCTTAAATACTATGCATTGTTTGTTTAGAAATGATAATTAAATACTTTATACTTATAAAACCCTGGACTTTTTATTAAATTTATTTTTAAGGAATTTGCTCATATTAATTACTTATACAAATATAAATAATATATGTTTGATAAGCTAAAACTAAAATAAATTTAATGTAAAGTAGAATGGACTGGAAAATGAAATTATAATTCAAATTAAGGACAACATATAAATCCAAATTAATTTGGGGAATACTCACATATCACATTAGTGCATAATGAGACTTAAGTTTAGACACTCAAAGTCCTAAAACACTCAACTTTTCTTTTAAAGATTTTTCTTATAATGTGATATCATTTGATTAACTAGTTATGTATATCCATGCATCAAATATAATTCTTATTTTTTTTCGTGAATTATAAAAGGAGGGTAATGCCCTAACAGCAACGTAACTAACACGACTTAATTTCAAACTATATTTACGATAATGAACACCCTAATCATTAAACCAACACACGAGATTTAAATATAACTCTTTTCTAATTATAAATCTATAAACAATTATAATTACCTTTCTTTATATACTAGTTTAGGTAAATGCTGAGCAACAATTTCCATCAATAAGATAAAGTAGTTTAAAACAAATAAATCTTGGATGGATTGTTGCAAGTATAAGCTAAGAGATGCATACAGCCGTATTTGGTAGTAGGGGAGGAAATGAAGTCAAGTCAAGTCAAGTCCTGCATGTGTTTTATACCAAAGCACCAAACAGTGAGGGGTGAGAGTGTCTGTTGTGTCAGTAATATGATCGAATGGAAAGAGAGAAGGAAACATGACAAAGCATGATTTTTTTTATTTAAATTTTCAGAATAATATGAATATTTTTGTATTTTTGAAAAAAAAAAAAAGGTAAAGAACCTGCAGCCATGAAGCGCGTGCTATGTAAGATCCAATCACGGAGACCAAGACACAACAGTCAGGTCCACATGCTGACAAACCCAGTACTTTGTCTCATAGTGAGACGTGATACCAAACACTGCGCTCACGCGCGTCAAACTTAGGAATTGGGTCAGACATTCCATTCTCTTGTCCTAAAGCCACTACTATCCTTTCTTACTTTGACCCTGTTGTGTTGGCACTCTTCTTCCTCTTCTTCTTTTATTATTATTTTTTATTTTTAATTATTTTTAAGAATACTATGTTGATTTTTTGGTTATATGGATTTGAGTGAGATTTTGGAGTCTTTTGAGACTATTGTCCTTACATTAATTAAAACATATTATTGTTACTGTAATTATAATTCGTTAAAAATGTTGGTTTTGTCATATACTACTGATCATAGCTATGATTTCATTTCAGTCCTCTTCTTTTTCCTCACGGCTCAACAAACAAGTACGTCCTCAAATTATTACAAAATGATTCCCCTTTCATTTACAATGCATGATTCTAACCTAATTATCACCTTCTTTCATATATTATCATTACCAATATATACATACACACCAAAATGCATGTGGGTCGGGTAATAAATAATTTATTTACTTTTAAATAAGATTTTCAAGTTCAATTCTTGTAAAAATAAAAAACAATCTTAGGATAATTTACCTTTTATTCTAATTTATCTCTAGATTCAATTAAGACCCAATATAATTGTCGAAGAGAAGTGATTGTATGAAATTATAATTTCACGTCATTTTTATCCATTTCTAATGAGATAATGACAAATTAACTTTTTCCTTTTGAAAAATTTTAAATCTAACTAAAAATACTAAAAATTAGGAGGAAAAATTTGATTTGTCATCCTCTCATGAAAAAGAGATAAGAATGACGTAGAATCACAGTTTCATACAATCTTTTCTTAATTGTTGAATACCTAATACCAAATGATTTTCAACAATTAACGTGACAATAAAAGCTTGAGCTTTTTCTCCAAATAGATGCTTCATTGTTCCAGCTTGATCACATTTGTGGCATTATAGAAGAAGAATGTAATAATATCAAACACATTGTAAGCTAAAAGTCATGGCTAAAGTAATCATACAAACAAAGGGAAAGACATAATTAAACTGAAATAGAGATGGAGAAATTATTTAAGTAAAAACGATCATATGGATGGATCGTTGAAAATTACATATAGAAGCATATTATTATTTTTGTCAATTGTTATTCCAAAAAAATAGTACCCTATATAAAGAGATTCTACTTTTGGGAAAATATTGATATGAATTACAAGGATGGGTACTATATATGGCAACAATCAGAGAAGAACATTCTTCTCTGATAAAATAAGTTGTAAAAAGTGTAAATTGTAAAACGATATATATATATATATTTGAATACGACGAAACGAAACTTTGGATATTTCGGTAGACTTATATTATTAAGTAACATTAAAAATAAGACTTGATAATAAAGCTTTACACCCTTGAAGTTGAGAATAAAATGAAAACAACAAGTCCCTCCTGATTTTGATTGCTTAATATTAAATCGGTGAATTGAAATGATTAAGCCACATTAAATTGGTAGCAGGAATTGTAAGAAAATCATCAAGAGACAAGAATCAAATGTGAAACTAGAGAACTAAAACAAATATATATTTTGCTCAGAACTTTATCATCAGTACGTATAAGCCTGATACAAGCTCTATAAACTGATACACTCACTATGGAAAACCAACACATACATTGAAACCTACCAATTCTAGTAAAAAGAAAACAAAAAGAAACGCCTACCAAATCTAGTGTTTGATCATATTGATGACATTTGGAGTTGGAAAGTAAGTAAATTTGTGTTCATAATTGTTGTAGATGAAGAGGTGAAACTATGCAGTTCCACCCCAGTAATGATCATATCCTTGAAGCCCCAAAAACTGCCTTGACAAATTCATCAGTTCTTGCTGGTTACTATTGTTATTACTATTATCTTCCATTTTCACCGAAGCCATTTGGGTTGCTATTGAGCTCGATATCTTAGGCCTAACCTGATGATGACCGGCTTCACCTCCATAACCGGATGCCTCAATACCGCCGCCTCCACTTTCGAATTGGTACATCCCGGGAGAAGATTCCAACCCACTTAGGAAAGGAAATTGTGGGGGTTGTTGTAACCGCCACTGATCCAAACCAGCCATAGTCAAAAGAGAAGTGCCGGGAGTAGCACCGCCACTGCCGCAAGCTAAAGCGCTTCCCATTTGAAAACTCAAGTCATTCATTCCACCAAGTGGAGCTGACATGGTCCCATAATTCAACCCAATATGATCGCTGCCACCAAATTCAGTAAGATGATGCAAAGGAGTCATGAACCTCTGTGGGCGAACCTGATGTCCAAGGCCTAAAATATCAGTGTTCCCAGTACTGTTTGAAGAAATTGTACTGGAAGAACCCGAAGCCGTTTGTCGGTCACCGCTGGCCGAAGATTTCGAGCTGCTCCCTTTGCTTCTTTTGTTCCTCCGGTATCCACCTCCGACTGGAACATTTCTCAAGGCACCTCCTCTAGTCCAGTACCTTCTACAAGTTTTGCAAAAGTGTCGGGGTTGAGTGAGGCTGTAGTTGTTGAAGTAGCAAAACTTGGTGTTGGTGGATTCACATCTTGGGCATTTTAATGCTGCTTCGGGCATCGGTATGTTGGCCAAACGAGCTCGATCGGCCATAGAACCGGGGCGGATCGAGCCTGCTCCACCCCCTCCATGCGGTTGTGGAGCTGGTTGCGGCGGTGGTGGAGGAGGAGGAGGGAGCTGATGAGCGTTAGCGCCACTACCATCACCAGCTGGATGATTCGGATGCTGTAAAAAACGCAAAGAAACACAAACAACAAAAATGAAGGCAATAAAATACAAGGTATATCCAGCAAGATATAACAAAAGTAATAGGAATATTTATCTTTTGAATTTATTTTTTTGCTTTTTTGGCAAAGAAACCATTGGAACAAATCCGAACAAAAAATAGAAAGGAAAAAAACCCTTACTTGTTGCCAGTTGGCTGGATCAAGATAAGCTGGAAGGGAGGTAAAAACCATGGTTATGTGATGTTTCTTTTCCTTTTGTAAAGGCTTGTTGCGTTTTTGTGAGATACAAGTAATAGTGGAGAATCACATAACAAAGAGATTAGTGATAGAGAGAAAGGGAAAAGAGAGATGTGTGGAAATGAATGAGAGAAGCAAAAAACAAATTAAAAGGAGGGTCCTTTATATATAGTATATTTAATCTATATACTAATCAACTTATTGTTCCTTCTCACTTCACTCTTTTTGTTTTATTGCTTTTTAGGGTTTGGAGAAGCTCATGTTTCTTAATCTATAAGCTTCTTTTCTTCTCTTTTCTTATGCTTCACAGACTAAGTGCAGTCATTCACAGTTCATGTTAGAAACTCGATGCCATCCTTTAAAATATTTGTATTAATGCTATAAAAATGTGTGATGTGATGGGATGTGATGCAGTAAAATAATGTAATTAGGGTGAGATTTAAGTTAAGTGTAATTAGTTAAGACTTAAGGAATATTTTAAGTAAAATAAAGTTGCTTCACCGGGGGTGCTTTGGTGCTGTGCAGCAATCCAAAGTGTATCGACCCAATAAACCCTTTTTCCCCCCGGTTCGGTCTGCTCCCCTTCCCCCACTGCTTTTCTTTTATTTTTGCATGGGAATATTATAAATTTCAGTGCTCTTCCACACGCTCCTTTTGAGGTGCGTGTTTTCTTACGCTCTATGATGCGGCACTATATTGTTGCCGTTTTGGTCCCCAGCCATTTTTCAACCTAACTCAGATCTGTAATCCCTAATCATTTCCCATTAAAATTTGGGATTTTAAATTTCTCTCTCAATTTTAAATATTTTTAATTAATTTTCTAAACTTATATCAATTAATTTGGAGGCTAGCAGGAGTACGAGGATTAAATTTTAAATATATTTATACATATTTAATGTATATTTTAGATTTGAAGTATTAAAAAATAATATTTTTAAATTTTAATGGCATTATTTATTTTTAATTTAATTGAAATTACCTATATAATAGATATAGGTATGTTTAAATTTTATTTACATGTTTTAAATTTGCTTAACATTAATGTCTAAGTTGATTATTGAAGTCTTGGATTCTAATTTACAGTACTGTTTAGGACTGTAATTTCATTTTTAAACCATTTTAAAAACGCAAAGATTTTAAAAAATAAAAATACATGTTGCTTATCAGGAAAAAAAAAAAAAAGAAGAAAAACAGGATGAAGTTTACCGTGTTAGAAAGGTGGTCAGACCTCGTAAGATCGGTTTTCTTTGATAGATTGGCTTTACTTTTTTTAGGTCAATAAAAGATGCCAAAGCTAATTCCTGTAGGATAATTTTTTGTCGGATGGACTGCCCATCTTATTAGATTGTAATATTTGAAAGTAAATAGAGAGGGAAAATAAAGTTACTATATTTTCTATTTGGGGAAATTATTTAAAGGCTTCGACCAAAAAGAAAAAATAGAGAGAGAGAGGCTAATAATATGGTCCAGAGACTTGTCGACACTAGGCTTAGCCTTTGCTCCAAAATCCAGTAATCTTGAATGGGCTAAATTTAGTTGAATCTTCATGATAAATTTTGGGTCCAATGAGCCAGAAATTGGCATCAGCTCTTCCTCAATTGAATTTTTAGATCGTCCCATTTTGGTGTTTTGTTAACATGTTATGTTAATTATGCAAAATTCCAATACCTTTTTAAGTTTTAAGAGTGGTAGGGTGCTGGTTTCGGAAGATGATCTCAAATCTCTATCTTATATAACCCAACAAAGGGTTCCATTTCTTGTTCTCACATTACAAAGCGTACAACTAAAATCTGATGATGAAAGACTTAAGGAAATTTCCTGCAGGGCATTGAAAGACCGTATTATGAAGGGATAAAGTCAGGGGCCTATTCGTATGCCTTGAATGTGCTTGAGAAACCATGGAAAATTAGGAAGCTCCCATGAATTTCGGAGTATGTCAGATTTTGGCCAACCTTATGGGTATTTTATTTTTTTAAACCCAAGTGAGATTTTGTAATTTACAATGGAAACAAATTTCAGATAAGCTGGCATGGTATCGAGATTTGAGACACATCCCAACACCAATCAAAGCATGAAATAAATTGACATTATCCACCAAGCAAAGCAAAACTTCAAGATTCAGGACACTCTTAATTTGCTGCAAAAACACCACCATCCGGATTCCACAAAATAGAAATCTTTACTCTCTTTTTTTCCATGTGAGAGCTCTTTTCGGCACCCTGAATGGGCCCTGTAAACCGCGTAACCAGGTAGCATTTTTTTTTTTTCCCCCTTTGTTGCTGTCCCTAGAATCCCTTCAATTAACCATTCGGAAAAGGGAAAAAGAAAAACATACAACTTTATCCATGTCAAACATTAAACGTGGATCTTGCCGGCCGCTGGGATCTGACTGTTTTTACTTTTGGTAAATAAAGGACAAAATGTTACTCGCCATTCACAATCATGGATAGAAAGGAAAAACCCTAGAAAGAAATTAAGGGATTACAAAGACCAAGTGGGTTGCAACTCAATTACTTCCATTTATACCAACTCCATCCAAGTTGTTCAATTATTTCTAAAACCTGTGAATCAATTGCTTGCTTAAGTATTGAAAAGCCGAATCTTCCCCCTTTTTTTTTTTTTTTCCTTTTCTTACTTAAAAACAACAATTTTGAGCAACAATGCAACTTACATTAGACATGCTAAACCAAACTGGCAGCATCAGGCAAACCTTGATGATGATCACTTTGTCTAGCTGAAGTTGAAACAGACGGCGGCCGACGATTATTATTTGGCCTCTTTACGGAAACATTAGCTCGGCATATTGGACAGTTGTTGTGACTGTGAAGCCATAAATCAATGCAAATAGCGTGGAAGGAGTGCTTGCATCCACTCAACTGCTTTATTTCCTCCCCATCAGCAAATACAGATAAACAAACGGGGCAATCACTGCCCATATCTTTAGAATGAGTTTCTTTTCGATACTTAAGACCTGAAACAGGCTCCCTTCTCTCGGTTACTTCGACAGCACTTCCATGGTTGTCCCTGGACCTGTCTTGGCGTTCGTCGGAAGACCAAGGAGGGCACCTGATGGCGAAAAAGAAAGCGTAGACTATAGCTGGGATCGTTATGACTGCCATAAGAGCAAGAATGAATTCGAGTGGGGATAAATCGACGTTTCTCGGTGAATCAGGGAAAGGTGGTGGTGGATTGATGCTCACTATGGTAATGTTTCCGTTTTGACCTATGGGGTATATTTGGGGTGATAAAGAGAATGGTAACGGCGGGGGTGATGGGATAATAGTACTGTTAGTGGTGTTATCAGGCTGAGAAAATGGTGGTTGTGATGATGAAAAGGAGGGAGGCGGTGGCGGTGGCCGGATAATAGTAGGTGAGTTCTCCATGATAAGGAGATGAATTAAAAAGAAAAATTCGATGGTAAAAGACTAATAAAAAAAACTTGAGGCTGCTTTATTTTTGTCGAGCTGATGTATATATATTTTTTAATAATTTGCAAAAGCAATAATTGAGGAGAAAATGTGGGGTTGTGGTAGGGACAAATTTCTCCTAACATTATGAAAGCAACGCACGTTCTGATAATTGAATTTCTTTTATCTTAATATATTTATTAAAAAAGCACAGACGCCCCTAAAGCAATTTTAATATAAATGTTGAGACATTTATACATTTTTTTTTAAAATCTAATCTTTATGATTTTATTTAATTATCTTTTATACTACTTCTATCTCTGAAAACGTATTTAAAATGTTCGAATCCATATACAATAACAATAAATCATAGTTCTATTAATTTCTAAATTTAAGCTTTATTTTTTAAAATATTTAATTTAAGATTTTTTGGATGGACATTTACTTCTAATGAAGTACATTTAATATTTTTATATCATGTTATAATATCTAATCTCATCGACTCTATTATTTTTACATATCAACAAGTGAACGGGCCCTTAATAATTGAGTTTTTGACCATTTGTTTTATACTTTGGATTTGACCCAAAGAGAATAGATCAGTCTAGTGCTTACAAAAGTAGGCCCAAATTGTTGTAAGCAACATTAAGTAAAGCTATTGATCCATAGTAATGAATTAAGTAGGCCCAATACAAAGTAGCTTCCAAACCAAAATTAAAGTTTCAAAATCAAAAATTATGTACGATATTTGTATATTTTCCCTTTTGACACAGTTTTCTCATTCACAGGGCATTCTCTCCCTTTGAGTCACTTCCAAGCAAATAAACAATCATCAATAAGAGGATATCCAATCAAACTAGCTCCAAACCCCATCGTTTTCATCATTTGGAGAGAGAGAAAAAAAGAAGCTAAACCCTTAAATCCGGTAATCTGCCAAGTCCCATAGATATCGATATGCTAGATTCCGGCAAAGAGACGGCCACCTGCTGCAGGGGAGAAGTACCAGCGCGGCAAAGCGGACAATTGGAGTGCAAATTTAGCCATTTATCAATACATCCAACATGGAAAAAGTGCAAGCAATCTGGCAGTACCCGAATCTGCTCACCGTCCTTGAAATCACCCAAGCAAATGGCACACGTATCTTCATTGCAATCTTTGCTGTACCTAAAAATGGGAATCAAAGTGGGTATTGTGGAAGCACCTCTGTTTCTTTGACGAGGCATTTCCCGTGGAATTTGGTCAACAACATCTTGGGTTGTAGTATTGTCCGTCTCCACCGTGGGCCTGCGGTAGCTTGTGCAAATGGTGTAAACTAAATGATAAGTAACCACCACGATGGCTCCGGCAATGACTCCAAGAAGGCCGACGAGAACCGGGCTAAATCGGAAGACATGACCGCCGCCGCCGTCATCGTCGTCATCCACTGTAGGAGGAGTTAAAATGGGTGGAGATTGCATGGTGGAAGAGTTGAGGTTATATGTGTTAGAAACTGTATGTATATATATTACAAAAGAAAAAGAGAATGCTTGCAAATTAAAGGCTTCACTTTCACTATCATATGTAACCGTAAACGTGGGTGCCACGGTCATTAACGGGGAAAACATCCATTTTTAGCTTCAGAAAATTGGTGGCAACGCCGTGTCATCTTTAGCCTTCGCAGGTCTAAATCAACCATCTTCACTTAATTTAGTTCAACCTTAATTTTTTTCATTTTAAAAAAAAAAAAAATCAAATTTGATTTTTAAATTTTATTATATGTTAAAATTTGTTGATGTCTTTTGGGAAAATTAAACTTAAAGGAAAAAGAATGTAAGATTAATTGTATTATACAACTCAAATTACAATAATTGAATATTTAAAATATTAATATAATTTAATTTTATTGTTAATTTGAGTGTTAAAATAATAACTTGGATCTCACACGAAATTTATTTAAAATGAACACAAATAGTTTGTGCCAAGCCTGTGCCCTTCTATCAATTACCCCGCGTATTTTTTTATTAGAATTATAATTATTTTTTGCAATTTTATACTGATTGTAGAAGATTTAATATTGATAAAAAATAAAATAAATTGAATCAATTCATCATATTTTTTAATTTATAGAAAAATATAAACAACCTAATAGATTGAATTTTGAAAAAAAATCTTAAATTAAATCTGAAAATCAATTTTTTATTAATTCAATAACTCAAATCAGTAAAAAAAAAAAAAGCTTTCGGGGATATAATGAGTTTTTAGATTTCAAATTTAAAAATACAAAAATCAACATAATAAATTTACTAAATTTAAAATATATTTATTTGTAACTTATAAAACATGAAATCAATCTATCTAAATCTCAAAAAATTTGAGTTGAAAAATATCTAAGCTCAAGCTTATTCGAACCTAAGATATTCAAACATGAAATAAACCGAATCTGAAGATAGTCAAATTGGGGCTCATCCCAACGTGCTAGTTTGTTGAGGAATAATTTTTTTTTACTATTGATACTGAAAAAGATAATGTAATTCTTCTCAACAAAAACTTATCTCAATATTAATTGTTTTAACTTTTTAATATTTACTAGTGTTTTTCCTCCGCTTATTAAAGGTGACAAAACACCGGGTTTGAGTGTATTTGAATTTGAATTATTTCAAGTTTAGATTATGTCAAGCTTAGATTCAACTTATTCTCGGCTTGAGCTTTCTTAAGCTCATATTTTTCTTGAAATCTTCTCAGGTTTTTTCTGATTTAAATTAGTTTAAGTTATGTAAGCTTAAACATATTCAAATGATTTTGATGTTTTAAAAATTATAAATATTTTTATTTCAAATTTAATGAACATATTATATTATTTTTTTCGTATTTAATAAACTCATTATATCTCCAAAAGCAACCTTTTCCATTGATATGAGTTTTTGAATTAATAAAAAGAAGTGTAAAGTTCAAGAATATTCACTTATGCCTTTGGTTCTATTTTGGTCGTCCACCGAATTTTAAGAGTGGTTGTCTTTGCGCCAAGGAAAGTTCTCACTTCCTCTATCACTGTCCCAGGCCCATAACTTGTCTTATTTATTGTCATGTTTGATCAAAAATTTTTGATGATTTGCTTGCATCTTTTTGAGGATATTTTGTAGTCAACTTAGTGTTTATCATTGGAGAAAAGATTGAAGCAAGCAAGAAAATTTTCAAAGATTTTTACGTGGTCTATTTACCTTATATATTGAAATATTCAATCCATGAAGACATGAGCTAAGTTTTAGTATCCTTATATTAAGGATAATTGATTTAATAAGATTTTAACGGATTAAGATATATTAAATGTTATTTTGTGAAAATAGATTTGTTCCCTGAAAAATTTGTTCAATTTTGGTAAAAACTTTTATTATTAGCGTTAATTTTTTTTGAAGTTGAGATAACTCAAAGCATTTTAGCTAAATGGATCCAAATTAAATTATATAAAAGCTATTCAAATAATTTTCAACATGAGACTTGCAGCAAGTTGTGGAGATTGATGGTAGATCTCTAGTAGGATAAAAAGAAATTTTCAGAGTAGGAGAAAAAATCCCTCAATTTTCGCCTAGAAATGAACAGAGACATCCCCTCCTCTAATTCTTCACGTTCGATCAAAATCTATCTATGTAGTATTTCATACCCCATCTTTATCTCCCTCTTTTTTCTTTAATTTAGAAAATTTAAATAACTATACATTTTTTGAACCTTAATTAAGTTACACTTAATGTTTTGAAAAAAAATTCAATTTACGAGACAACAATTAAACGCTGGTGTTAATAAATTTGCATCCTTGCCATTTAAGCAAAAATAAAAGATCCCAAGACAATTGAACTAAAAATTAAGAACGGAAATTTCGAAAAATAAAAATAAAAATGGGAGATTCAAAAAGAAAACAATGGAAAATTTGTATTACAAAGACGGTACCTGACAATAACACCAGAGTTCAATGTTTCCAATAACTAAAATACTCAATTGGCTTCAAACAAAATTCTCAAAAACATGATCAAAGCCAGAAAACAATTACTAAAGTCCAATAAAAAAGAAACAACATGAAACGACTAAAGGAACAAATGGAAGGGTCGAAAAGAATGGAGAGAAATTTCTTAGTCCACTTCCTCAATCTTGGGGCCTGCGCCGGTTCCACTAGCTGGGGCATCCTCATCCATGCCACCCATGTCAGCACCAGCGCCTTGGTACATTTTGGCAATGATGGGGTTGCAGATGCTCTCCAATTCCTTCATCTTGTCTTCAAATTCATCTGCCTCTGCAAGCTGGTTGTTGTCTAACCATTGGATGGCCTCGTCAATTGCATCTTCAATCTTCTTCTTATCTGCTGCAGCAAGTTTGGCACCAATCTTCTCATCCTTCACCGTGTTCCTCATGTTGTATGCGTAGTTCTCCAACGCGTTCTTTGCATCCACCTTTTTCTTGTGCTCTTCGTCCTCTGACTTGTACTTCTCTGCTTCCTGAACCATTTTCTCAATTTCCTCCTTCGAAAGCCTTCCCTTGTCATTTGTAATGGTGATTTTGTTCTTCTGCCCAGTGGTTTTGTCCTCGGCGGACACATTCAAGATACCATTGGCATCAATATCAAAGCAAACTGTAATCTGTGGGACACCTCTGGGAGCTGGTGGGATACCAGAGAGCTCAAATTTACCAAGCAAGTTGTTATCTCTTGTCCTTGCTCTCTCACCTTCGTACACCTGGATCAACACACCAGGCTGGTTGTCTGAGTATGTAGAGAAGACCTGCTCCTTCTTGGTGGGAATGGTGGTGTTCCTCGGAATCAAAACAGTCATCACACCGCCAGCAGTTTCCAAACCGAGAGACAGTGGGGTGACATCCAAGAGCAACAGATCCTGCACCTTCTCATTACCCTCGCCACTCAAGATAGCGGCTTGAACTGCAGCACCATAAGCAACAGCTTCATCTGGGTTGATGCTCTTGCAGAGCTCCTTCCCGTTGAAGAAATCTTGCAAAAGTTGCTGAACCTTGGGAATTCTAGTAGAACCACCAACAAGCACGACATCATGGACGCTGCTTTTGTCCATCTTGGCATCCCTCAAACACTTCTCAACTGGTTCCATACATTTTCTGAATAGATCCATGTTAAGTTCCTCAAATCTGGCACGCGTAATGGTTGAGTAGAAGTCAATACCCTCGTACAGGGAATCAATTTCAATGGTGGTTTGGGCAGTGGATGAAAGAGTTCTTTTTGCTCTCTCACAAGAAGTCCTCAACCTCCTAAGAGCTCTGGGGTTGCCACTAATGTCCTTCTTGTTTTTTCTCTTGAACTCTTGCACGAAATGGTTCACCATTCTATTATCAAAATCTTCACCTCCAAGGTGAGTGTCTCCAGCAGTGGCCTTCACCTCAAAGATACCCTCTTCGATGGTAAGAAGAGAGACATCAAAAGTCCCACCACCAAGATCAAAGATCAAGACATTCTTTTCACCAACGCTGGTAGCCTTCTTGTCAAGACCGTACGCAATGGCAGCAGCAGTGGGCTCATTAATAATACGCATGACATTAAGACCAGCAATGACACCAGCATCCTTTGTAGCCTGACGCTGAGAGTCATTAAAGTATGCAGGGACAGTAACCACGGCATTCTTAACCGTAAAGCCAAGGTAAGCCTCGGCAATCTCACGCATCTTTATGAGGACCATAGACGAGATCTCCTCAGCGGCAAATTGCTTCTCCTCACCTTTGTAAGAAACTACAATCATCGGTTTATCACCAGATCCTGGAATGACCTTGAATGGCCACAATTTAATATCACTCTGAACAGCGGCATCGCTGAATCTACGACCAATCAACCTCTTTGCATCTACAAATATAAAATCACATTAACTAATAAAAAACAAACTTAAAAGAAAATTTAGACAAGAAGATAACCCCTCAATCTATAAATCACATGACTAACCAATCACAAAAGGAACATTAATAAAAATATTATTGAAAATAAAAAAAGGGACTCTCTTATAGCACCAAACGAAAATAAAATTATTGGATTAGAGAATCGAAATCAAGAAGAAAAAGAACCCATAGGTGAAGGGGGTCTTGTATCAGATGCACAAAAACCTTTATTTCTAAATGCACACGCTTTACTGTGCGGACGGAAAGCCCTCGATTAATGCCATGGCTAGAATAAGACAGCTTCGAAGACGAATAATGCTATGGCAAACCCTACTCATCTTTTATCTGTCTCCCACCCCATTCTTTCCCTAAAAAGAGGGGTTCCACCGTCAACCTAAGTTAACTCTTTTTGGTACCCCAACTCAAAATTTTTCGTGTACTTCTTGTGTTTACAGCAAGATCTCTAAGTTAAGTGTTGACACAGAAATACATATTCAGTTTAAACCATTGGTGATATACAGATTATAAAAACTTAGATGGCAACATAGATTGGTAATTTAAGTTATAATCTTAAAACACATTACGCAAAAATAATTATCAGAGTATATTCTGTTTTTACATTCTATAATTAATCTTATTAGAACTAGACAGGAAAAATAAATCTTGAATAATATTTCAAACTTGTGAACAACAAATAATGAAGGAACGTTATTATCATCAAAACAACTTCGTTCTCCTTTTAAACTGCTAAGCAACAAACCTAATAAACAAGTCTCATTTACGAAATAGGTAACAGTGTTGAAGAGACAAATTACCTAAACTTAAATGGTTTTAGATCAGATCTGAACGAGAATCTAACCTTGAGTAACAGCGATACCTAACTAAATCCATCGCTATCCTATTAAAGTTCAGATCTAACTTTGTACGTACTAAAAGTTAACCTTATTAGTATTGAAGAGACAAATTACCTAAACTTAAATGGTTTTAGATCAGATCTGAACGAGAATCTAAGCTTGAGTAACAACGATACCTAACTAAATCCATCGCTATCCTATTAAAGTTCAGATCTAACTTTGTACGTACTAAAAGTTAACCTTATTATAGATCTAAACTAAACTAAAATAGATCCAAAACCAATCAAAAACACGAGATCTCAAAAAAAAAAAAAAGGAAAGTAAAACACTATTTTAAAGAATAGAAAAAAAAAGAGTTAAAGCTTACCAAAGACGGTGTTCAAGGGGTTCATGGCGACCTGGTTCTTTGCCGCATCACCGATCAAACGCTCGGTATCAGTAAAGCCAACATAAGACGGCGTGGTCCTGTTACCTTGATCGTTGGCGATGATCTCAACACGATCATGTTGCCAAACGCCAACGCAAGAATAAGTTGTTCCGAGATCAATCCCAATCGCTGGACCTTCTCCTTTGCCGGCCATTACTCTTCTCTTCTATTTGCGGTGTCAACGGACAATAATAAAAGAGGGAAAGAAAAAGCGGGGAAGGTTTCAACTTTCAAGTTAAGGTGGGAGGGAAATGGAGTTGGTCTGTATAGGGATTTTCTAAGTTCGTTTCTAGAATATTCTGATTTCTAGAGTCTAGGAACCGTCCGATCTTAGGAAAATTGTTTAATGGTCCCAGATTTTTTTCATTAAACATCCAATAAAATATCGCCACGTCGTATATTTTTGTATTGACGGGATTTAAGACCGTCCGTCCATTCAAAGCTGACGTTCATTGACTGAAAAGGAGCCTCGTATTACAGCTGTTCTCATTGGCCCATTACCGTCCAGGAAGATTTCATATAGAAAAACGAAAATGGTAGGTCTAATTCTGCCCGTAGTCCCTTGCCCATTCAAATTTAAGATTTAGTCTCTTTATTTTTTTAATTCTAAGAATTTAATTTTTTTACTTATTTAATTAAAAAATTAAGTTCTAAATTATTTTATTAAAATAAAGTTTTTTAATTGAAGATATGCTAACAATTAAACTTTAATTTCCATAACAGCATTTTAAGTATGGGTTGTGGACTTAAAAATCACAAACGAGGTAAATCTAAAACAGGGTAAATTCACCAACAGTCACTCAATTTTGGGGTAGCTGAAAAAATAGTCACTCAAGTTTTAATTCAGTCACTCAACTTTCAAAAAATAACAAAACAGTCACCACTAATCGTTTTTCGTTACATCTGTAACGGAGCTATCCTTTTCCGTTATTCACTTAACAGAAATACCATTTTCCATCCCTTTCTCATCCCCCTCCCTCTTCCCCACCATCCATCCCCTATTACAAACCCTTTTACTTTTTTTGCAGACCTCTCCACCATTGCCATCTCCTTCTCTTCCCCTTATTCCTTCTTCACCATCATCCCCAAGGAAAATAAACCCCAAGAAGGCAGCAAAAGTGTGGCCACAAAGACCGGACCTTTACGCCATATGCACCATGCTTGCACGTTGAATGTTACCACATTTCCAAATAAAGCCTAAAATGCAATTGGTATCAATTACAAAGCTTCGATTTGCCAAAATGACAAAGCTAACATGGGGAGTTGCAATTTGCTTACTGAGTAGACCACAGAAATGAGCTCGATATCAAGACTCAACATCCAAGCGTTTGGGTCTCATTCAAAATCAAAGTAACCAATGCAGATTGAATGGACCCAAAGAGGTAATAAAAAAGAAACCAACATTATCTCTAATGGATACCCTTCCAGAACTGCAGCCTTCAAATTTAGTAGGGAAAGTATCAATTTGAAGTAGCCAAGCATCGTGGATTATGAAATAGCATATTAAATTACCTGACCAACGATTTTTGCTCAAAGTGACAAAGAAGCAGTAGCGATGAAGAGGCACCTATGAGCCAATTGTTAGATGTTGTTAACATGGTAGAAGGAGATGGGTGTAAATGCGGTTGAATTCATGGAGAAAGTATTAGCATAGCAATAAAGATCAAAGACAGCTAATTATGCCTTATACTACAAAAACAAATGGCATGGCAGCAGAGACGAACCTGAAGATAACAATAAGCAAGAAAGTGAAAGTGGGATTAAGTTGGCAAGAGCGAACCAAGGGTTGAGAGTCAGATCTTACACCAATGATTACATAATTCTGCATCAAAGTGATCCTGCAAAAAACCCAATTTTATAACCCAATTTTTTCACCAATAAAGGAATTATTGAACTCTGTTTAGATTTAATCACATACTAGCAATGCTTAAGCGGAAAATTTTGCACAAAAAAGATAAATTAATTGGTGGCTGCTTTTTCTTGCATATAAAGAAGTCCCAAAACAGAAATAAATACCATTAATTGCTTATCCATGGATTTAATTGATAGATAGATGAGAAACTTGTGAAGAAGAAAGTTGTTGGAAGAAGAATGAGAGAAGGCAGAGCATTTGAGTAGACGACAAGGACAAAGTGGCTCATTCCTTTGGACATGGAAACTTTGCTGAGGGTTAGAAAAATGATGGTGAAGAAGGAATAGAGAGAAAAAGAGAGGGAAATGGTGGGGAAGTCTACAAAAAAGTAAAGGTGCTTATGATAGGGGGAGGGATGGTGGGAAAGAGGAAGAGGGACGGTGGGGAAGAGGGAGGGGATGGGGAGGGATGGAAAATGGCGTTTCTGTTAAGTGAATAACTTAAAAGAACAGCTCGTTACGTCTATAACGAAAAACGGTTAATGGTGACTGTTTTGTTATTTTTTGAAAGTTGAGTGACTGTTTTGTCAGCTACCCCAAAGTTGGGTGACTGTTGGTGTAATTTACCCATATGAAACTATTTGAATTGAAAAAAATCCTAAAAAAAGCGAGATAAAGGTGTTTTCATGGCTAGACTCATCATTTAAAATACGGATGTTATGAAAGTGGCTTAGGTATTTTTTTGAATTAGATTCAAACAGGGACAGCTGACTTTATTAATCTTGTTTTCAAGACTTGGAAGTAGACTGTTAGTGGTTGGGTCAGGTGCTCGCCCGAAAAATGGGTTTGGGCAAAAAATTAAGGCCTGTTTAAAAAATATGTCAGGCCTTGAGTAAGGCTTCTTTTTTACTTTTTTTTTTAATTTTTTTTCACTATTTTGCTACCATTTCATAATTATGCTGCTACTATTTTGTTGAATATTGTATAACTCTTATTTTATTGTTAATTTTGTTACTATTTTTCACTTTTTTTTTGTTAAGTTACATTTATGTTAGTATTATTTAAATAAACATTGTTTTAATTTATTTTCAATTTGTTAAGAAGTATTTATTTTAATGTTTTTAGTATTTTTGATGTATTCTATATTTTTTTAAAAAAAATTAATACAGGCGGGCCGGACTTGGGTTTTAGCATTTTATCCGGGTTAAATTTAGGTAAAATTTTAGGCTCATTTTTCAAGCCTTGGTCTAATAAACGGGCCTAATTTTTTTGTTGGACTCGGCCTAGCCCATGAACACCTCTACTTGGAAGGAGGGAATAGTTGCAATAGATTCCTAAACAATAAGGGTTCAAGGACTGCTTGTCTAGAACTTCTATTTATAAGTGATGACAAGCTTGTTAGAAGGAAAATAATCATAGGATTTTCTAGACAAAGGCATGATCAACAAACCAGAACCCAGAACAATGTTAATGGGAAAGTTATGTGGCAACTCAAGCTGCTCTTTAAGCTCATCATTTTCCTGTGAAAATTTTGCAACAACTGCCTTCCAACCCATAGTGAACTAAAGAAATATAACATTAAGGTACAGAATATTACCTTCTCTGTAACATAGGAGAGGAGAATATTAACTGAACACGTCTTTAGACGTTGCCATTTCACTAGGGTTGTCTGATTTGGTTTTACAAACTCCAATTGAACTCCATAGCATGATGGATTCAACAATGGCTTGACATCAAATATATTAGCATTGTTGAACCAATGAAATTTACTTGTATTTCGTCGACCATATGGAAGCAACAAAATGACTTGCTTTTAGGAAGGTCCAACCACACCCTTACAAAGACTTGTGCCATGCTAATGCTTAGTTCTTGATATCCTCACTGCTTTCATGCAAATGCATATTCCAAGGCACCACCGCTCTTTTCATCAACAACAAGATGAACACCAAAGTTTTCGAGATTGGGGTGTTATAAGATATTTAATTGTGGATTATTTGAAAGAAGTCAATTGAGTCATGTGGTACCTTTGAAAAACATTACATATTTACTTATATAGGAAGTTTGTTAAGTTAGAGATTGTTAATTGTTTGGACTTCAATTTTGATATTTTTCATCACCTCATAGTTTATTTATTCATCTTTTATATACGGGTTAACTTCTTTGCTTGCTTAGTTGTTTCAATTATCTTCAAATTCTTGTCACTATGTATTTTGGAATTAAAATATGTATTAAATGTAAAATGTGATTTTTTAATAAAAGTTATTTTAAAGATAAAATGTGAAATTGATACCAATATAAAAATTTAATACAAATATTTTATGGCATAATTAATAATTCAATTTTAATATAAATATTCAATATGACTAAACAATTCAATAATATAAAAATATAAAATATGAAATTTAATTTAATAATATAAATAGTAGATATAAATAAAATTATTACTATTTATGTTTAGTGATTTTTAGATAATTTTGATTTTTTATTTGAGAGTAAAGGTGAGAAGTAAAAGTTTTGGGGAAAATAAAAGTTTTGGGAATAAAAGTTTGAGGAAAGTAAATAGGGGAGTAAAATTTTGGAGGAAAATATAAAAAAAATTGGGGGATGGGTTTGGGGTAGATGGGAGGTGGGATGGGAAGGAGTAAAATTTTAGGGAAAAGTAAGAGGAGTAAAATTTAGGGGAAAATAAAAGTTTTGAGGGTTTTGGGAGTAAAATATTGAGAAAAGTAAATGGGAGAGTAAAATTTTGGTGGGAAATGGATTTTGGGTAGATTGGAGGTTGGGATGGGAGGAATAAAAGTTTTGGGGAAAGTGGGAAGGAGTAAAAGTTTTGAGGAAAAGTAAAATGTTTGGGAGTTTGGGGTAAAATGTAAAATATTATATTTTGATATTTGAATTATTCGAATTATTCAATTGAAAACTCAACTCGATTCGAACTCAAATTGAAAAAAATTAGAGTTGACTCGAATAACTCGATTAACTCGAATAATTCGATTCGTTTAACTCGAAATTCGAATTTTTTTTGATTTTTTCGAGTCGAATCGAGTTTTGCTCACCCCTATTTGATATATGTTAAGATTGTGTGAAATCTATGTTGGATTATTTCTATTTGTTTTACGTGAGAGTTATCTCTTGAAAGAAGGTTGTACGACCCAATTTTTGAACCCAATTTTAGCCCCGAAGCCCAAATACAAACCCAAACAATAACCTCAAATTAAATCAAACCCAATTAACCAAGCTCAAGTAACCCTAACCCAACTAGACCACTAAACCGACCACTAACTCCACCACCCCGCTAACTCCATCACCCCACTTGCTTGCAAATAAGTTGTAGAATTTGGCTATAAAAGCCATTCAAAACCATTGTAAAAGGGAGTTTACATTGTAAAAGGGAGTTTTTTTCTTCTTTTTTTCCGGATAGTTACGAATACACGAGAAATCAATTACACAAAAAGCAAAGAAATTTGAGAAAAGATTCAAAATATTCAAGGTGTTCTTTTCATTTTTGTTCTTTTTATTCATTTTTTACGTTTGTTCTTAAGAATAAACACGAAAATACAGAAAAAGGGGTAGAAACGTACCCATTTTGAAATCGTCGAAAAAATGAGTTTTTTAGTTTTACCATTGTATGTATGGCGCCATGCACTTTTTAGAATGGAGGGATAATTTCCCTTTTTGGTCCCTCTTTGTTATTCGCACATGCAGTTTGGTCCTTCTCTCTTTTGTTTATTTCTTAGTTTGCCCCAAACTCCTGTTTCAAATTCAATTTAGTCTTCTTTTTTTTTTTTTTTACCTATTTTACTTTATTTTTAATATCTACTATTATACTTATTATTTTTATTATTATCATTATTTTTTTTATCATTACTATAATTATATTTACTATTAGTATTATATTTATTATTATTAGTACCCTATTTTATATATATTATTATCTATAATTATATTTACTATTATTTTTCTTATTATGGCTATTATTATCTTGTTATTGTTATATTTTTGCTATTATTCATTTATTATCATTATCTACTATTATTATATTATTATAACTATTATTTTAATGTTACTACTATTATTTTTCATTTTATGCATAACTAACTTTACTATTATTACTATATTCACTAGTATTAATTTTTAATTTTATTATTGTCACTATTTTACATATATTATTATTATTAAAATTGTTTTTATGTTTTATTATATATATTATATCTATTATTATTATTTCTAGTTAATATTATTTCATTATTAATATTTTTCTACTAGTACTATTATTACTATTTTTATTATCAATATTATTTTTATTTTAAACTTTTTCATTATTATTACTATTTATCATTACTATTATTTATCTTTTTTATTATTAATACTATCGTTTATTTTATTTTTTCTTCCTATTATATTTATTTTTATCATTCTTTATTATTATCATACTTACATTACCACTAGTCACTAAGTAGAATCATTTTTTACATTTTGACTAATTTTCAATTTTAAAGGTTACATCGACTTTTCTTTTACCACTTTTTTTTTACCCAAACTCATAAAAAGGTTTTTCTAAACAAGGCAATGTTTCATTTTGGAAGTTTGGGAAATCGTGCCCAATCGTGCTGGATTTTGATTTTTCGTTTGTCCAAATGACTAAATATCATTTAAAGATTTTGACCGTGTTTTCTTAAATAAGGCAATATTTCATGTTTGGAAGTTCAAGGAAACGTGCCCAATCGTGCTGGATTTCGATTTTTCGTTCGTCCAAATGACTAAATATCCTTTAAAGATTTTGACCGTGTTTTCTTAAATAAGGCAATATTTCATGTTTGAAAATTCGAGGAATCGTGCCTAATCGTGCTGGGTTTCGGTTTTTTTAGGCTTGGCCAAATAGTGGAATACCCTTTTAAAATTGCAATGCATGAATTTTGGAAATCATGAAATGATCTTGGTATCGAGGGTTTGAAACATCATGTCTTAACGTGTTGGATGTGATATTTCATTCTTTCGGAACAAGAGAATTTCGATATCCAATTCAAATTATCCAAACACTTTCTCAAGGATTCGTATTTTAAAATCTCTTCTAATTTTTGATATTAGGATATTTATCAATTAATAAGGTACCAATTTTGGGCGTTACGAGGATGCTAATCCTTCCTCGTGCGTAACCGACTCCCGGACCTATTTTCTTAAAATTCGTAGACCAAAATGTTTTATAAGGTGACCCAATCACACTTCAAAAAAGATTGGTGGCGACTCCATTTTCATTTTTAAAGTCGGCCCGTTTTCCAAACAAAAAAATAGTTTCGACAGCTTGGCGACTCCACTGGGGACATAAGAGAGTCAAGCCGTAAATTGATTAATTTCTGTCCTTTTTGAAAATCAAATTTGAAAATTACGATTCTTTTATTGTGTTTGTTTGGGTCATTTAGTTGGTTGTGATTTAAGTGTCTAGGGTACTCTTGCATCATGTTGCATGACCGTTGTGGTTACACCTTAAGTGGGAGCGAGAAACTATGCCTTCATGAGGTTTTCACCTCTGCATGGGCTAGTGGACTGCTTCGGGATACATCCGTTCCTATGTCTTCGTGAAGTTTTCACCTCCGCATAGCCATAGGGAAATTTTTAAGACAGCTCTTGACTAACAAACGCAAATTAGACGAAGAGCACCACGTGGAATTGAACGCAGCATGCTCAGCAATGTTACAAAATAGACTACCACGAAAGCTAAAAGATCTAGGGAGTTTTACAATTCCATGTTTAATTGGTAGTTTAGCTATTGATAATGCATTAGCTGATTTAGGGGCAAGTATAAATGTCATGCCTTATACATTATTTAAACGATTAAGTCTAGGGAAGACCAAACAAACTAAGATGAGTATACAATTAGCTGATAAAACTGTTAGAATTCCTAGGGGCATTATCAAAAATGTTCTTGTCAAAAATCGATAAATTTGTTTTCCCAGTAGATTTTGTTGTCTTAGATATGGACGAGGATAATATAATCCCCTTAATTTTAGGAAGACCCTTCCTAGCAACTGCTAAGACTAAAATTGATGTTGCCACAAGAGAACTCATACTTTGTGTAGGTGACAAATCAATCAGTCTTCAAGCTCTTGACTCGGCCAGACAATAATCGATGAAGGTAAAAATGACAATTCAGTTGATAATCAATTTGTACAACCTTCATCGCAGGAAATACCACATGAAGACAAACCTGAGCCAAATCATAGAACCCAACCCGACAAAGAGAATGATCAAAACCTTAAGGTCGGCAGACTAGAAGAGCAAAAGACACACGTCAAAGAAGAACCACACGAAGTAAAACCAGAGGAACCACCAGAAGAGCTCATAGGAACTTCGAATCACTTCAAAATAGGAGATCAGGTACGGTTAGATAAAGTAGCTCCGCGTATCATCACACCAACTCTGAGTTCAAACGAATACATCCCTCTTAAGGTACACAATATCGTTCCACACAGAACTATCGAGGTAAGCAACCCAATATTTGACAATTATAAGGTAAACGCTTCTCGATTCAAACTTTGTCAAGAAAATAAAACTATAAGCATGAGGGAAAATGTTCAAACCTTCAAACCTTCTTGATTTTTTTTAAATATCGATGAAAGTCTAGCTTAAGACTATAAACAAGCGCTTCTCGGGAGGCAACCCGTGCACTAACAGAATTTATTTTACATTTTGCTCTCAATTTCTTTTCCTTTCTAAAAATTTAGTTTTCAACTAACACAAAAAGTGCAGATTTCAAAGCCACACGACCTTACACACGGCCATGTCCATAGCCGTGTGGACCACAAGAATCTCATACGGACATAGCAGGGGTAGTACGAATCAAATTGCACCTAATTCTCAACGTCACGGATCCAACCACTCCCCACGGGCACGAAAAAGTGGCACGACCGTGCTCTCCGACCGTGTGAAGCTACTGACTTACCAGACTTGGGAAAAACACGCCCATGCTACCCAACCGTGCCAACACACTGCCTTTTCAGGAACGGGCGTGGCATTTGGAAAACAGGCGTGGGTAAACCAACACGCCTAGACACACGGCCGTGCGATACGACCGTGTAATTCAACACGCCCTCGATCCATGGGCATGGGAACGTGTCAGATTTGAGATCCTATTTAAACCCCACAGCCCTTTCTCCTTCTCCTCTCATTCTTTCTTCCTTCTTTTTCTTTCTTTCCTTAGAAAAAGTGTCCAGACTCTTGAGCTACATTAGAATCATGCCAAAAAAGCGTAATATTGTCTCCTCAAAGGAGGCCCCAACACATAAGTTCATGTCGGCTGCTTCATCCAAACACCAAGCCAAGGGTCTTTTAGACCATTTAATTTTTTCTTTACGTTTATTTTCCCCTTTATCCTACTTATCTATACTTCTCTTCTGCTTAATATATTTTAATTTCTTTTAGTTTCTTAGTGTCAGGTTCTAAAGGCTGCTTAGGAATCACGCACCAGAGCCTTAGAGGTCACACCCACCTCGCGAACCATCCAACAATAAAGACTCCTTATTCCATTAGTTTTTTATTTTAATTTCAGTTTTCTTCTTAGTCTCATTCTCTTTATTTTCTTTGTCTTTAATTATAGTATTAGTATATTATTAATGTTTCTTTAGATTTCTTGGTTATATCTTTACAGGCTACCCAATTTCTTTATCTAGCACAAAGCTCATCGGTAGCCACCCCACCAGGCTCATAGAAAATGCCACCACCGCCTCCTCCAACCACCTTGTACCACGACTTCTGCCAACTCCGGAAATCATCCAAAATTCAGGAAGTGTCACTTCTCCCCTTCTCTTTTGATTACATTATTAGTTATCCATATTTGTACATTGAGGGCAATGTACATCTTAAGTGTGAAGGGGGGTAAAAGTACCTAACTTTTTGCATTATTTCAAAATCCTGAATTTCAGTCTTGTTCCTAAGTAATTTTCTCATATTATTAATTAGGGTGAAATTTTTGATGATTTATGATTTTTATTGATATGTTTTTAAGTAAGTCGTTGATAATTGTGCATTGATGATTAAATTTGAAGAATACTAGAGAATCAAGCATGATAAGTCTATTTTTCAAGAATAAAAAATTTCCTAGGTTGTTAAACTGAATTTGAATATTACCTTGAAGTTTGAAATTTATAGGGATTGATGTCAAATACCCATATTTTTTGTGAAATTTTGAGCCTTATAGAGCATATATTTTTTTTCGTGCTTACTTTATTAATTATGAGTATGTCAACACTGAATTGTTATTCTAGAACTTGCCTAGATTATACATATCTTGACCACATTAATGATTTGATATACTAAGATAATAAAGGCACCTAGGTTTTAACCCATTCATTCCACTAAAAAAACCTACATTTACAAATTAACCCATAGTGAACCCATTTGATCCTAACAACCCTTTTTATTGATTTACCCGCTAATATTAACCCAAAACCCTTTGTATTTGTTATCACCATTCTTTTGACTACCCTTCTATCGAGAATTGATTTGATCAGTTACCGAACTAGTTTATTTCATTTGATAAATTTTCCTTTATTATGTTTCTATTTGATCTTAAAAAAAATCAAAATTGAAGTTTATTCAGCATTACTAGTATAAAAAATGAGCTTGTACATTTAAATTTCAATTACCGAAAAAAAGCTCGTAGTATTAGTTTCAAAGTTTCATGTGATGTAATTATTCAGAATATTAGTTCAATTATTTTTCTAAAAGTTAGGTAACTTGTCAATTCAATATCTATTCTATACCTTCTAATTCAGCCTTTATCCACACCTTTAACCTAAGCCCCGTTACAACCCTGTCAAAAACCTTTTGATTTGTGTATCATCTCATATTACAGTGGTGGAGATTTGATTTTCAGGCAAGCCTATGGGGTTAAGTTTTTAGGTTCAACTTATAAGTGCTTATTCTTGAACCTTAAAACACTTTGAGTGATTTGAGTGAATCTTTAGTGAGGATGTCAATCCTTGTCGGTTTTGAATTAAAGGTAATTATTTAGATAAGGGGAGACGCTTATGTTTTTATGCTACAATTTTATGACTTATATTGTTTGAATCTTTAAGAGTCTTTGAGTTAAATTATCCATGTATAAATTATCCATGAATTATGAAGAGGCATTGTTGATAGGAATTGTGAATTATGGAAAGTTCATTTTAATTGTAAGTTGAGAATTTTGCTTGAGGACAAGTAAAAGTTTAAGTGTGGGGGTATTTGATAAACCATAAAAGTAACATATTTTAAGCCCACATTTAGTATGCTTTTGGATGATTTAGCCCTTGATTTATGTAAAAAGGTGCTCTTAATACTTTCTTTTCATGTTTTTACTCAGGAAAGCACCGAGGACAAAAAGAATAAGAAACGGGCTTAAAACGGGCCAATTTGGGCCAAAGAGGAAATCGACACGGCCTGGACTTCAAGCCACACGGCCGTGCCTCGACAATTAACTAAGAGACGGCCATGCCGTGATTAACACGGCCGTGCTTCAATCGATAGAATCAAGACACGGCCTGAAGATGATTTACACGGGCGTGTACCATGGCCGTGCCCCTGCCGTTGGAGAGAGCAATTTCACTCGGTTTTGGATACTTTGAGGCAAAGAAACACATTCCAAAGCCTATTCAAACATCGAGTAGGAAATATACTTGAATTGGGACATTTAGAGGCCAAGTAGACCATTCCAAAAGTCTATATAAACACCCTAAGTGTAACCTGAAAAGTGGGGCGGTTAGCTAGACCAATGAGCCGAGCCAGAAGGTCAGATTTGTGGGAATTACTCGAAGATAGCCAATTGATCCATCTCAAGGAGCCGGAATTCTACTCAATACGACAGATTTCTCCTTCAATTCCTTCAGGGGGTTTTAGGGATGTATTATGTTTTGTTTTATCTTTTCTCTTGAGATGTTTTCTTTATTCATTATGAACTAAACCCTTCAGATACCTAAAGGGGATGAAACCTAGATGAATCTTGTTATTGTTTCCTGAATTATATGATAAATACTTAGTTTGTTCTTATTTATGCATGCTTAATCCAAATCTGATGTGCTTAGGTGGAGGAGGAATAGACCCTGCTTAAGAGTAGATCTAGCATAATTAAGCGGAGTTGATCGCACGCCTAGAGATAGGGTGACAAGATTTTGTTGGATTAAGGTAAAACCTAATATGGGAGTCCATAGATCGATTTATTACTATTCTAGGGGGTTATTATTCGAGAAAGAGATTTCTGTTAATTAACCTAGGATTAGACGTTATTTTCCTCTGGGGATTATTCGAGAAAGAGATTTCTGTTAATAAACCTAGGGTTAGACGTTATTCTCCTCGAGAGAGGGTTTAATATATGTTAGGGAGTTTTACGAATCAAACTAAGTGAATAAATCGTATGGTTCAGTGTTAAGTAACAAGTGAAGTCTAGGTGGATTCTTCTTGAGGGTATCATCATGATCAACTGAGTTTCTCTTCAAGTTATTTCCCAATTCGTTCTTTTTGTCTTCGCGTCTTTAGTTTAGTAGTCGTTAATTTAGATTAAAGCAACTTCACTTATTTTAGGCTAAATAATAATAAGAAAGTTAGTATTAGTACTTTTAGTTCCTTTGGGTTCGACAATCCGGTCTTGCCTAAGCTATACTACTGTTCGATAGGTACACTTGCCTTTAATCGTTGTCAGAGTTAGTTTCAGGTTCGATCTCATTTATTATAAATTTTAAAACTCGACAAAACAACAATCAACAAACCCAAACAATAACCTCAAATCAAACCAAACCCAATTAACCAAGCCCAAGTAACCCTAACCCAACTAGACCACTAAATCGACCACTAACTCCACCACCCCACTAACTCTATCACCCCACTTGCTTGCAAATAAGTTGTAGAACTTGGCTATAAAAGCCATTCAAAACCATTGTAAAAGGGAGTTTTTTTTCTTCTTTTTTATGGATAGTTTCGAATATACGAGAAATTAAGTACACAAAATGTAAAAAACTTTGAGACATATTCAAAATATTCAAGGTGTTCTTTTCATTTTTGTTCTTTTTATTCATTTTTTTTTTACATTTTTTCTTAAGAATAAACGAAAATACGGAAAAAGGGGTAGAAACGTACCCATTTTGAAATCATCGGAAAAATGAGTTTTGTTTAGTTTCGGTCACTGTGTACGGCGGCGCCGTAGTGGCACGTTTTGGAAGGCTTTGTTATTCGCACATGCAGTTTGGTCATTCTCTCTTTTGTTTATTTCTTAGTTTGCCCCAAACTCCTGTTTTAAATTCAATTTAGTCCTTTTTTACCTATTTTACTTTATTTTCAAATTAATTATTTTTTATATCTATTATTATACTTATTATTTTTATTATTACCATTATTTTTTTATTATTACTATAATTATATTTACTATTAGTATTATATTTATTATTATTAGTACTCCTATTTTATATATATTATTATATATAATTATATTTATTATCATTATTCTTATTATGGCTATTATTATCTTGTTATTGTTATATTTTTTGCTATTATTTGTTTATTATCACTATCTACTGTTATTATATTATTATAACTATTATTTTAATGGTACTACTATTATTTTCATTTTATGCATAACTAACTTTACTATTATTACTATATTCGCTAGAATTAATTTTTAATTTTATTATTGCCACTATTTTACATATATTATTATTATTAAAATCATTTTATGCTTTATTATATATATTATATCTATTATTATCGATGTGGTTACTATTATTTTATTATTAATATTTTTTCTACTAGTACTATTATTACTATTTTTATTATCAATATTATTTTTATTTCAAATTTTTTCATTATTATTACTATTTATCATTACTATTATTTATCTTTTTTTATTATCAATACTATCGTTTATTTTATTTTTTTCCTATTATATTTATTTTTATCATTCTTTATTATTATCATACTTACATTACCACTAGTCATTAAGAAGAACCATTTTTTACATTTTGACTAATTTTTTATTTTAAAGGTTATATCGACTTTTCTTTTACCACTTTTTTTTACCCAAACTCATAAAAGGTTTTTTAAACAAGGCAATGTTTCGTGTTTGGAAGTTTGAAGAATCGTGCCCAATTGTGCTGGGTTTCGATTTATTGTTCGTCCAAATGACTAAATATCATTTAAAGATTTTGACCGTGTTTTCTTAAATAAGGCAATATTTCGTGTTTGGAAGTTCAAGGAAACGTGCCCAATCGTCCTGGATTTCGATTTTTCATTCGTCCAAATGACTAAATATCCTTTAAAGATTTTGACCGTGTTTTCTTAAATAAGGTAATATTTCATGTTTGAAAATTCGAGGAATCGTGCCCAATCATGCTGGGTTTCAGTTTTTTTAGGTTTGGCCAAATAGTGGAATACCCTTTTAAAATTGCAATGCATAAATTTTGGAAATCATGAAATGATCTTGGTATCGAGGGTTTGAAACATCATGTCTTAACGTGCTGGATGTGATATTTCATTCTTTCGGAACAAGAGAATTTTGATATCCAATTCGAATTATCCAAACACTTTCTCAAGGATTGGTATTTTAAAATCTCTTCCAATTTTCGATATTAGGGCATTAATCAATCAATAAGGTACCAATTTTGGGCGTTGCGAGGGTGCTAATCCTTCCTCGTGTGTAACCGACTCGAACCTATTTTCTTAAAATTCGTAGACCAAAATATTTTATAAGGTGACCCAATCACACTTCAAAAAAGATTGGTGGCGACTCCATTTTTATTTTTAAAGTTGGCTCGTTTTCAAAACAAAAAAATAGTTTCGACAAAGGTTAAGCAAGTTTCATTGTGACAATTGAATTTATAGTGTAAGGGTGTGCATAATTTTGTAATTGACCTACTCAAATTTTTTCATTTAATCAATCGGCCATCAAATCTGATTCAATCAGTCAATGAATTTTTGAAATTTCAATTAATGATTAATTCGATTGAAATAGAATAATTAATCAAATTAACCGATTAACTAAAAGTATTAATAATAAAATATTATAAGTCTAATATATTATGTTGGCCCAAAATATATTCAAAAATTAAAGAATGGACTTAAAATTAATTGGATTTATACAAATTATTACAATGGGCTTAAAATTATAATAAATATATATATATTTCAAACTATATAAAAATAAAAGTACAAAGAAATAAGAAATAAGCCCGAAAGTTTTATTCTTCCCATTGTTAAACTCAAAACAAAGTCTCGATGGGCACCACTTGACATTAGACCATATTCTATTCGTCTTGAGTTCTTCGGATCTCTTTAATTTGTTTAATTTTCAAACAAGTCCAAAACTTTATTTTACTCCTCTTACTTTTCCCTAAAATTTTACTCCTTCCCATCCCACCTCCCATCTACCCCAAACCCATCCCCCCAATTTTTTTTTATATTTTCCTCCAAAATTTTACTCCCCTATTTACTTTCCTCAAACTTTTATTCCCAAAACTTTTATTTTCCCCAAAACTTTTACTTCTCACCCTTTACTCTCAAATAAAAATCAAAATTATCCAAAAATCACTAAACATAAATAGTAATAATTTTATTTATATCTACTATTTATATTATTAAATTAAATTTCATATTTTATATTTTTATATTATTGAATTGTTTAGTCATATTGAATATTTATATTAAAATTGAATTATTAATTATGCCATAAAATATTTGTATTAAATTTTATATTGATATCAATTTCACATTTTATCTTTAAAATAACTTTTATTAAAAATCACATTTTACATTTAATACATATTTTAATTCCAAAATACATAGTGACAAGAATTTGAAGATAATTGAAACAACTAAGCAAAAAGTTAACCCATATATAAAAGATGAATAAATAAACTATGAGGTGATGAAAGTTAATAAAAAATTTAATTAAGGTGGACAAATTTTATTACGATGGGTGACAGTGGTTACAAGGACCCAAAATTATTTTTTAAAATTTAACTCGAACAAATATATTCGATTCGATTCGATTCGAATTCCATCTCACTCGATTCGATTCGAGAAAATTTCAAATCAAATTAGGATGATAAAATATGATTCGTCAAATCGAATAACTCAAAATTTTTTCATTCGATTCGATTCGATTCGATCGAACGCTCACCCCTACTTTTAATGTAGTGTTTGTTATGATGATTTTAAATTAGCATTGTTATTGCGTTATTTGTTTATTTTGCATTCTTTTTTGGATTAAAAGTAAAGAAAAACAACATTCCAATCATGTTTCTTCATGTTTCAAATTTATTTGAACAAAATAAGGGCGGAGACGTGAAATTGGGATTATGGGGTCAAATTTAAAAAAAATTAAAATAATTATAAAATTATATAAATTTATGTACAATATTAATCCTTGGTAAAAACAATTAGATGTAAAACTGTTAAATTATCTTTATATCAAAAAGTTAAAAATTTTCAATCCACCCACTTTTTTGAAAGAAAATTGTTATTACAGGATGTCATTAGATAATAATATTTTTTAAAGAAATAATCATGGTACATGTAATTAAATAATTATTAGACACGATAGTAGGTCGAACCACTCGTTCAAGTTAAAATATTTATTTAAAAAGTAAGAAAATTTAAACAAAAATATAAACTTAAAATTTTCTAAACAAGTCAGGTATTAGGTAAGATTTTTTTACTCAAGTCAGCTCGAATTAGCCTATACTATTTTTTTATTGTTTTGTTGCCGTATCGTGTTGTTCTTAATATTATTTTATTATTATATTTTTACTATTTTATTATTAAGTTTACTACTGTTGACCCGGGCATCGGGCTTAACATTTATAACCCAAGAACTATTTTTGATGTTTGAAATTTTAATTCGCAATAGTTTTATTATTTATTTATATATTTATTTATTATTATTAAAGGAAAAGCAACAAGCATGGCCATTTTCTGAGAGCTTGGACTGCTGGACTGAAAGATGGAAGCTCTCAGCGTAGCAGACGATTCCATAGAATTGGAAGCTAAGCGCAAAGAGGACTCCTCTTGGCACCCTTGTATAGTTTCTCTCAGGTAACTCCCTTCTCCTTCTCCTCTTTTCTTCTTCGCTCTTCTTCCCATGGCTGTCTATGAGCTGCCCTTTTTCTCCTTTTTCCCAACATTGTCTTTTCACCTATCAATAATCCCTGTTCTTTGTTAAGAACAAAACCTGGGTTGTTCCCCCAATTCTGGGTTGATTTTATATGGTTTTTTGACTTCAAAACTATCACCGATCGCTGGGTTTTATTTCATTCAGTCACCCAGAAAGGCAAAGAAGAAAACAAAAGAAGAGAGAGAAGATTTCACTCAGTGTTGTAGGATATTCTATTCAGAGGATCTAAACTTGCATCTGCATTGACTGTTAATTTGTTTGTTTAAAATGGATTGCATTGTTGATCATACCAGTGATTTGAAATGTGGCTTCTGATAATGGTCCTGTACAGCTCTTCTGGAGATAGTCTGATTGTAAATTTCGGGAGTCAGGAGTTAAAAGATATGATGTTGAACAAGGAAGAAGTTCTAGCACGCCTTCGTTTCCGGTCTATGCCGCTTCAAGTTGATGACTGCTGCCACATCGAAGAAGGTGAACGTGTACTTGTCAACACAAAATTACAGTCCAAGGACTTCTTCCATGATGCTGAGGTGGAAAAGGTTCATTTTCTGTCTTCACATAAGCATTACATCTTCAAGAAAGTATCAATAACGAAGCAAAATTGCATTCTAACGTGTTCTTTTATCTTATATCGTATATGCATGGTTGAAGTAACATCACTATATTTGATTGGTTGAATTAAATAAATTTAGCTATGTTATTCACAAGACCGGGTGCTATATATGATGAATTTACTGTGTTTTTCAGTATGAAACTTCAAACCATGGTCTAGGCAATAACTTAAAAGATGTAGCTAATACATAAAGATCAACTCTCAAAGAACTATAATGTAAATGTTGGTTGAAATCTCATTAAACTTGTGGAGCCTCAGAAAATAACTATGGTATCAGATATATCTCTTTTGCATAGCTTAAAATGAGTTACCTGATTTTATGGTGATGTTCTTTAGATGGGGTACTCTAATGAGGCTCATATTCAAGATATGTTCATTGAGTTGCCTTTAGTACTGCTAAACACTTCTGTTCCTTTATTTTGTCACCCCAACTTTTATCATTATCAGGTGGACAGGATACGACACTCAAAAAGGGGCTGTAGATTCAGTTTCATGATCAAATGGCTTGATAACGACCTTGAAGGACAAACCCTTGCTGTCCCATCAAGTTCAGTCATGAAGCTTGCTACCAAAAGCATCAGTGACCATCCAATCATTCATACACTCTTAAAACCAGAAAAAGACACAGATTTATCATATTCATCTCCTTTCTTGACCATTCTCGACGACTCTGATGCAGAAATGGACCTTTATAAGTTTCTGCAAAAGCAAATAGAACAGATTAGCAACTTAGCTGATGCACCTGAGAAAGATTTTCTAGACGATTTTCTATGGAGAAAAAAGGTAAGCATCTTAGCCATTGACATTATTAGAGGATTGTGATGCAGGCTCTTTTACCAAATTGTTTTACCTCAAACATAGTCTATGGCTCCATGCAGCTAATTATCATCTGTCTTCTTCAATTCTATACTATTGTTTTCGGCGCAGATTATGTGATGTGGTTAACCTTATCATTTATTTTTAAGTTTCCTTGCCAATGAACTGATGTGGTTAACCTTATCATTTATTTTTATGTTTTCTTGCCAATGAACTGAGACATGGTTCTGTCTGGTACACATGCTGGTTGGCTTTTACTTGTCTAAAGCATATCTGACTCTTTCTGTTTCTCTGCTGATTTCAGATTTCAACTTTGTGATAAAGGAAGAGATTGTCTCAATACAGATTATTTTCTTAGCATTTGATAAGTACTATTGATATGTTTCTATGTCTGGTAATTTCTGTGGTTTCCTTCTCTGGTACAATGAGCATCTTAAGATGATATAAGAGATGTTAATGTTATAAGTGCTAATGTGCAGTATATATCCTGCATACCAAATTCCCTGTGGTACATATCACAATAACTCAATGTCTTTTTATCTTTTCTGCGAGCTTTTAGTATAATCCTGCTGCTAATACAGTTCTTAACAATGGACAAACACCTCACAATTCTACTGCTGAATCTAATGCATGTATTCCAGCTGTTCCTGATAACCAGAATCATTTGAAGAGGATAACATGCAGTGAAACTAAACTGCAAGTGGATATAGAAACCATGAATCAATCAGGAACTGCGGCTTCCATGCAAGAAGAATTCATTCAGAATAGGTCTCGTCTAAGCCCTCTTGCTTCACGTGCAGCTCTAGCATCATCCTTGTTAACAGCTAAGAAGTGTCTTGATATGGAATTTAGCTCCTGTATGACTGCCGACATGTTTATGAAGGGTAAACATTCCTCGGAAATTTTGGCTATTTCCGTTCCACTTGTTTCAGATACTTCCCATCAATATCACCACTAATTTCAACACAAGGGGATGCTTCATGCAAACTCTCTTCTTGCATACCAACCAAGGTTCGGGGAAATGAAAATAAGACCTCAATAAAGATTAATAGTAGTGCTGAAGATAAGACCTCTTCTCCTGCAAAGGTTACAGCTGAAAAAGTTATCTCAGAAATTGCAATGACTGCTGAACATGCAATTGCTAAGGATAAAAAGTCCTCAGTACTTGGAGATGTTAATGCTAGGCCAACAACTCCTATGAGATTAACTCGACTGGCAATGCGGAAAGGGGCTGTGTTTCCAAATGAATTCATTGAGGTGAAGATCTGCACTGCCAACAAAAAGAGAAGGATATCTGGGAACAAAAACAAGTTGTGTCATTCAGCAATTCGTCAAGAAAATGAAAATTTGGGCAATGAAGAAAACAACTCAACTCATATTATAGATTCAGGTTCATCTGAAAGAAACATTGCTATTCTGGAGAGCGATTTGTCTGCAACAAAAACTGCAAAAGATGCCTCTACATCATGTAATGCAAAGCTTCACACCGTCAGTACTTTCCCAGTGAAAAAAAAGCTGGATTGTAAACTTGTTTCTGTTAATTTTTATACATGTCTATATAATGAATGCTTGTAACTGCTATATTTATTCTTTAATCTCTTGCTGGTTCATAAAATACTTTCTTAACGTAGAGGCTCTTACAATAGTTTCAATATTGCAGGCAAGAAAGCACAGAGTGGTAGGAGAGATCAGGGCAAGAAGAGAAAAGCAGTTTATCCGGATAAGCAAGGCCGACGATTTTCACCTCGAAATCGTCTACCCCGGACTCGCTCCCAGAATAAATTCCACCATGGGAAGTAAGAGGAACTATTAGCAGTTAGAACTTATATTGCTAGCTCTAGTGTACCAGACATTAGCTATCTAGCAAAAACTAATTGCTCTACGTATTGTAAAGGTTGAGAGCAACACCAATATGCGGTAATATTTAGAACCGAGCCATCTGGTTTTTTTTTTTTTTTTTGTTGTCGTTGTTGTGTGATGACGAATGTGAATCTGACAGGAAGGTCTATGCTAGTAAGATTTTGAATCACATTTTCATCAATATACAATCCGGATCTCGTGATCTCGTTGTTACTGATAAAGGCGTTGGATGTACGACTGAGAAACTGTCTTATTTGGTATTTTCGTAGATGCAGTGAAGAAAATACATTGGAAACAAAAGTCTCAATTAAAGATTAGTAGGTGATAAATGTGGTATGCATGATAATGCAAATGGTACAATCATTTTCCAGACTTGAACTGGATGCTGAAAAATTAAATTTGTTACTCCTTTTTAAACCCTGAATTTCTCCTTGTTCCCCATCTCTGGCCAAACCACAAGGTCCAATGGCACTTGTAGAAACGTTAAAACTTAATAGAATAATTTCACAGCAGAGGCTATGGAGCTTATTATCTTGTTCCTGCCCTTTCATTATAGTTGCTAAAGTAAGTTCAAGTACAAAATGAGGTCTTTTACAGAAATAGCTATCAAGTCCTTAGCAGAGCTCGAAAAAGGAGTTGCAAATGAGAACCATATCCCATGATCTCGCGTTGGGAATAACACCAACAGCAGATGTCCCAACATGATTGAGGCCCCAACAGAACAGCATTGAGAAGATTAGGAAGCCATGTTCTTTAGCATACAGCAAGAGTTGCCACTAAGATATATAAGCCATTGTAATCAAAGAAGAAACAGCTGACCTACTGAGATGGGAGAATCCAACAAGGCATGCAAATTTGCACTTCCTGTTATTAAAGTTTGATGATATAGCTCCCGCAACACTTCACCACTCGCTAGCTATGCAAAAGATTGGCTAGCTATCTACAACCTCATATGCAAAAACAATATCTCATCTCAATTGCTATCATCATAATGCAAAAAATATTCCTTTTTCTTTTTCCTGGAACTAGATAAAGAGCAAAAGAAAGTGAATAAGTGAACTATGCCTCTCCATATCTATGCATAGACCTATCAAGGAGGATTTAGTTCTTCATGAACCATCAGTTGCCTTGAGGTCACGCTTGAAACAGCACAGACCATGATAGACTACCTACATTCCACTACGATGCTAACCCCGCTTTCACATTTGCTGCATTCCAACAGAGTGCTGCCTCAAGGTGCACCATATGTCAAATCACTTGAGCAATAGAAAATGTAAAGCAAAAACAAGAAAAATGGATATAAATATAATTCTAGCAAAACATTAGAAATAAGATGACATTTATATCAATAACTTGTTGAAGGTTTTTAACAACATTGATTCGTCTTCGTTTCTGAAACAACTCAGTCTACCAAAATTATCATCTAAATATCCATTGCAGACACAAACAAAAAGTGCAAAATCCTCAGTTGCCTTCAAATTTTGGGTCAGCCATCACATAATGATAGGCTATAACAAGAACGAAAATGAAGATCCCAAGGAAATTCGTGAAGAAGCCAAGGTCTTGATCATCAATCATCTGAAACATACAAGCAAAAATAATAGCACAAATCAGTTTTAAAACATATTTTTTCTTCAAATTTTAGGGCTATTATCAATCATCTGAACATCGAGCTTTGATTTCTCAACCAGTAAAACTAATAAACGAGAAAATTTTCACATAAAAAACAATCCTAAGTTCATAACAGACTTGAGCAAAATGACTAATTACAATGATTAATTTAAAACCGAAATGATGAATTAAAAAAATACAGGAAACGAAAACAGCCATAAACTCGAAGAAAAGACATGATGTTACACTCATTGTTCAGATTACAACCTACAATAGAAAACTCACAAAATAAAACACGAAATTAAATCTCTTATGAAAAGATTGAATATCTCTACAATTAAATTTTCGTGACAAGAAAACCCAATCATAAGCGTTTCTGGTATCCAATAAATGGAAATTTTACGATCTTAATCGACTCAAAACGTAACATAAAATTGGATATTAAAAATTAAAGATCCAGAAAATTACAATGACTAATTACAATGATTAATTTAAAACCGAAATGATGAATTAAAAAAAATACAGGAAACGAAAACAGCCATAAACTCGAAGAAAAGACATGATGTTACACTCATTGTTCAGATTACAACCTACAATAGAAAACTCACAAAATAAAACACGAAATTAAATCTCTTATGAAAAAGATTGAATAGCTCTACAATTAAATTATCGTGACCAAGAAAACCCAATCATAAGCGTTTCTGGTATCCAATAAATGGAAATTTTACGATCTTAATCGACTCAAAACGTAACATAAAAATTGGATATTAAAAAAATTAAAGATCCAGAAAATTGGATAAAATATAAGACTCTTACCTTGACAGTTTTTGAGTAATGATGAAGATGATGATCCCGAAGAACTCCGAATCTGATTATTTGATCACAACTCAGTGAATAGAAAAAACTAGGAGTCTAGCAGATATGTGAGAGAGTTGCCTTCCAAACAACGTCGTTTTGAAATTTGCTTTCTAGTTTACAAATTAATTAAAAGTTTTTAGTTGGAAAATTTAAAGAAAATCATTTTTATATAATGTGGCTGCTGGGATTCGAGCCCAGGTCTCCACGGCCACAACGTGGAATTCTCACCACTAAACTACAGCCACATGTTGTTAGGGGAATGATGAAGGTTTTAATTATTGTAACAATTACAATTCTTTTTATTTATTTATTAATTATAAATCTAAATAGTTTCATGTTCCAATACTGATAAATATATCGTTCTTTATTGATATTTTTATCAGTATAATTTAATATATAGTTTTAGATTTATGGATATACGAAAAATAATTTTATATATTAAATTAATAAAATTAAATAAATTTATTTATAAAATATTCATTAACATTATCCATCATTCAATAAAATAAAAATTATTTCATACATTAAATAATAAGATGATCTTATAAATTATTCCTGATAATTTTTCATACTAATTAAAATTACAAGACACTAGTTTTTATATCAATATTAACATATATTATAATTTAATTTAAATATTATATTTTTATTGAAATAGTCATTTAAGTTGGATGAAATCAAGTTATTAGCTGGATTTATTAAAAATAATGTAATTAGCTTTATTCAATTTCATTGGCTATGTTCTTATTGATACAAATTATTTCTGCCGATAGTGTGGGATGGGACAAAACGCACTGATACAAATGCTACAAATTGAAATTTTCATAAAAACAAATTTATATAATTTAGGGTTCTAATTTATTATACTAACTGATACATAGAGGCGGCACCAATCTTAGTTTGGTAAATTTGCTTCTTTAGACTTTGAAATTTTTATAAATTATAATTACTACAATTGTAGAATTTTTGTTTTAACCCTCAAAATTTTAGGTTCTATTTTGGCCCATTGTGAATTCTCTGCCAAAGCAAAATACGAGACTAGATAAAAAGTAAATTTCCATGTATAAATTTGATCCCATAAGAACTGTTATATACCCAAATTATGAATATATATAAAAGTCTAGTTTTTTATACAATTACTGTAATAACCAATTTGCTCGGGCCCATATATAGTCCAAAATAAAAAATTAAATAATGTTGTTTAAACAGTCCTCTTACAAAAGTCTAAAACCAATTTACAAGCCCAATTTTACAGACCCAATACCCCAAACTTGACCCAACACTTAAACCCGAACTATCCAATACCTAAAACAGAAATGGCCCAAAAAGGCCCAACACTAACAGTTCACTTAGGGTTTCAAACCCTAGTGTGCAAGCAAGGGCTATCTCAAGCCAATCACGCAATGTTCGGAGCCGATCGTCGCATCTTCGCAGCCACCAGAATCCCCTCGATAGCGCCGTAATCTTCGTGCCTGGTCATCATCGCGAAATCATCGTCTTCAACCTGCAAGAAAAGGAAATCACCAGAAATATAGAAAGAAATAAATGAAAAAGTTATAAAACCCAAGTTTGTAAATAGGGAGGAGAAAGAAAACATGTAAATACAACAAAAGAAAAGAAAACATTGAAGCGAATACAAATTTTTAAGGTGATCTATATTCTATCTTTTATTATTTATTATTATTATTTTTTATGTTTCGTGCATGTTATTTACAAAATAGAGAATAGGAGATTTATTACTAGGATCGAGAACAAGCGATCAAAGACCCGAGAGAGTTGAGTTTTTTTCGATTTAAAATGATTTTTTATTAAAAGCGACTTTTATATAATGATAATAAACGATGTTTTCAATTATGAGGATATCCAGATGAGGATCCGCGCATTTTTTAAAAATGGGATATTTGACATTTTGGTCATTCCGCAATTTAATTAATTTTAATTCAGCCCAATTCGCATTTTTATTGATTATAAAATTAGCCTTAAATTTTGTTTTGGTTCCAATTTAGTCCCTCAGTTTGCATTAAGGGCCAGACTCCTCACGGCACGCTGTTTTGAAATTTGGCATTATTTCTATTTTAACCCTTGTAATTTAACACGTGTTTTAATTTAGTTCTTTTAATTTGTTTAATTGCTATTTTAATCCCTATTTCTTATTTTTATTTTTTATTTATCCTTTTATTTTATATTATATTTAATTATTTTACCTTATTAAATATTTTATATTATTTACATATATTTATTAATTTATTAATAGTATAAAATCTATATATTTTTATATGTTTTTTTCATATATATATTTATATTTAATTATTATTATGTACTATTTTACTTGTTTAATTATTTTTATTATATATTTTTATATTATTTATTAAATTATATTTTATATATTATATAGTATTATATTATATTATATACTTAAAAATTAATTTTATATAAAATTTATTTATATTATCTAATCAATTTTATATTGTTTATATTATATTTTATTTAAAATCATTATATACTATTCTTTTTATTTATACATTTTTACATTGTTTATATCATATAAGTGTGTAATTATTTTATTCGTCATTATTTCAAAATTGCTTTTGATATTTATGTGATATTTTTATCAATTATCGTTTTTAATAAAATGTATTTTGTAAAATACCTATATTTTATTTAAAGGTTTTTAAAATAAGGTAATGTTTAGGTATTTAGAAATTTGGGAAATAGTGCCCAATCGTGCTGGGTTACGATTTTCGTTTGGCTAAATAACTAAATATCCTTTTAATAAATTTCGTAAATTATGAGATGACTTTAATTACAAGGGTATAAAAAATATCATATCCAATCGTGTTGGATGTAATGTTTATATTCTTTCGAAATAAAGAAATCTCAAGTTTCAAATATAAAAAACTTATTCTTGAAAACTCAAAATATTGTATCCTAACTTATAAGGTGTGATGTTTTGTGTCTTGAAGTAAGAATTTTCTAAAATAAAGATGCACCTAGCTTCAAAGTTATAAAATGCCTTATCCTAACTTATTGGGTATGAAATTTTTTTCTTTGAAATAGGTAAGTCTTGGTTTTCCTTTTAATAATGGATCTTATTTTAAACTTTTTGAATTTCAAACATTTGGACTTGATTTTTTCAATTAAGTATCAATTTTTGGGCGTTATGAGGGTGCTAACCCTTCCTCATACGTAACCGACTTTTGAACCTGTTTTCTCGTTTTTCGTAGACCAAAATTAAATGTTTTAAATAAAACGTTTTACAAGGTGATCCAATCACACCTAAGTAAAAAGGATTGGTGGTGACTCCCATTTTTGTTTTTAAAGTCGATCCCTATTTTTTAAAATTTATTTTTAAAATGGTTTCGACAATTACGATAAAGCAGTAATAATGTATATTAACTCTTATGTAAATTACAGTGGAGAAAAATATTAGTAATTGTGTTTTGCGTAGATTTACATATATTTCTACAGGTTGATTTTAACTCGATTAATATTAGTATTGTTGTCAGTGCAGAAGGACGTGGATTTAAATATGCTGAAGTGCATTATTCTTTCATTTTAGGGATGAAAATAAGCTATAAATAATTTTAAACATTATATAAAAAAAGTAAATATAATAAAAATCTATAATAAAATTAATATTTACTAAAAAGAAATCGGCCATAGTAAATTAAAAGCAACAATTGTTGACATGTAACTACTTCATTATGCCACAATAACTCGTTTGTAGCCTCATATTCAATCCATTACCTTAAAAGTTCAATGTCTTTTTCAGTTCTTCCCATTATTGCTTTTGTTTTTGGCAAACCCCTATTATTACTTAGACAAGGCAATTATTATTCCATGCATGTTGAAGAAGGCATCTTTTAAACTTCTGTTCCAAACTTAGTTAATTTTGTACACAGTGACGTTGCAAATTTCTTTGTTTTCTTTTTCTTAAAAAAAAATATATATATATATATATATAAAGTTTAGTATTTAGAACATTAATGTGTATTTTTAATTTTCATATGTCTCATTTCTTTTATATATTTATTTTAAATATTTTATTATACATTATTAAACATTTGTCATACTCCTAACCGTATTTGTGAAGTTTAAAATTTTTTAACAATGTATCAATAATTTTCTCACATGTATATAACTGTAACCATAAATGGTTTTATAATCTAAAACAAAATATTGTGCCTTTTCTAATTATATTTTTCTAAAATGAGAATAGTTAAATGATAATTTTTAATAAATATGTGTCTAGAATTACTTATAACCCCTACAAAATCATTAAATTAAAGGATAAACACGTTTTAACGTACTCAAACCTATATTTTTTACACTAACAACGGTACCGATACCAATACCAGCTGAATTAAGACTTAATCGATAGTTAAATAATAAATTTTATTGTTAATTTTAGAATATCCATATTTATAACTTTGATCACACAGTTGATAATAAATTGAATTTAAATTTTAAATATAATATTTATATTAAGTATAAAATTTGTTATGATAAAAGTATTTAAGCATAAAATTAAATTATTATAATAAATTATGCAAATATGAGATAAATTAAGATATAAAAACATAAAATAAAAATAAAAATGACATGTACACGACATAAATATTAGAATGTGTTAAAATTTCCATAAAAATATTATTAATATGTAAACATTTATATAAAAATTTATAATACTTAAAAAAAATGATATAGATTCGTAATATATAATAACATGAATACACCAAAACTATGTAAGATATTAGATTAACTGAGAAGCTATAAAAACAATTAATTATTCTAATTTAATTTATATATAAATTTATAATAATTTTAAAAAATTTTACAAGCCGAGCAATTTATGTCATGAATACTTAGGTTGAGACTCGCCATGCACAATTATATGTATAGGTCTCTGAGTTTCATTTATGTATGGGAGTTTTAGTCTAGTTAGTCGATTTTAGTCTGGACTTTATAACTTTATAATCCATTTGTGTTACAATAAATTGATTGTACTTGGTGATTACTCGAATAATCCATTTATAATAATTTGATATTTGTCTGAGCTTATATTTACAATTATATTATACTTGTAATACTAAAAAGGAAATAACGCAATGGATCAAAATAATAATAATAATGCATCCATTTTCTTGCTTATATCGAATGATCTAATTAACACTAATGCATTTATTTGTTAAAGTTTAGTACAAATCCACATATCATTTAAAAAAATTCATTTCAGTCCTACTAAAAAAACATTTTATTAGTTTTATACATTTGATAAGTTGACATTTCAGTCATTGCATGTTAATTTTGCTGTTACTGAAATGGCCTTGTTTAATAGTGAATAACATGACATTAAATTAAATTAAAAATCTTTTTGGTCTTGAAAATAAACACAATGATTTAGTTTAATAATAACGTAAGTGAACCAAACTATAAATAATTTAAACACAGCAATTATATAAAAAATAAAATTGAAAATAATTTGGAGATAAAAGCAAAATCAAATTCTTATTACCTCTACATACTATTCCAAATTATTATTTAACTTTGTAATATTTGTAAAAGTACAAGGACAAAATGTTATTTTTAATAATAAAGGGATTATAATCAGCTTTATGATATAGTACAAGATTTGCAGCAAACTTATATTTTTTTTACTTAATTGTGTCCTTAAAAATTGCCATAATTAACCCTTCAAACTCCAATTAGTCCATTGCTCTGTGGGCAATAAGCCGTCCGTTCTATTTCCTCAATTGAAGCCATCATTGTTGGGTAACTTTTATTGACGTGTCATAGATAATATGCCATAACTTCGTCTATTTGTTGGGAGATTCATAATTTAATTTTTATATTTTTATTTTAAAAATTTAATTTTAGTTATTAATACTGTTAATTTTTAGTGTGAATAAAAATATTCACTTAATAATTATTTAATTAAAAAATAATATCGTAATTAATTTAAATTTAATTTTTTAATAATTTTAATAATTAAATTTGAATTTTAAAATCTAAAATATAAGAAGTAGAATTATTTAAAAATAAAAATATATAGATTAAATTATAAAATTTTTAAAAGTATACAAACATAGGAGATATTTTAATAAAAAATCGAAAAGATAAATTCTAAGCTCGAAGCAACTCAACTCATCGTCTCGTGGTACTTTTCTTGCATCTACAGTTTACCATAAGAAATAAAAATGAAAAAGAAAAACATTAAAACTTCAATGGTCGAGATTTGAGATACATTGGATTTTGTACGAAGATTAAAATCAAAGCCTAAACAGACCCACCCGCACCTTCTTTTCCCCTTCCCTCAATCAAACTCCTAGGGTTCCATGTCTCCCCAACAACTCTAAATGTATCTGATAAATTAGATTTTGTACCAAAATAAATGAAAACGTTGAACCCAGTATAGAATAAGGGTTTACTTTTCAGATCCAAGTTCTTTTTTCCCCCTAATTAAAATTATTGGTTTATTTGATGATAAAATTTTAAACCCCTTGCAGGGTTTTAAAAGAAACCATGTCTGCAGGGGTTTGTGGGAAAAGGGTGGGCTTTGAAGAAATATTCGGATCCTCTCCCAAGAGATTCAGGTGTTCTGGTTACGAATCTCCCAACTCATCGTCGGATCCTGGGTCCAGACCCGATGACCGGGTTTCAACTTTCTCTGCTTTGGATCCTGAGGTTCATTTCACATTTGTTTTGTTTTAATATTGTTAAAAAAAACCCAGAATATCATTAATAATTGTTTTATTTAGGCTCTTGTTTATATATATATGCTTATGAGATTTAGATTATTCGGTTGAAATTAGAATTTGTTTATTAGAAGCAGGTTGTTTTGTTAGCACTTGGCATGGTATCTTATTTGTTTAAAACCGTAATCATGTTTTAAATCTTGTTAATTGATTCTGTGTATAGTTAAGAACATCTGTTGTCGATACGAATGAAGATTTTAAGGAGAGTTCGAATGCACTTTCTTCTGATCTCGAAGAAAGAAATAAACAATATGGCTTTGATTGTGTGAGAACTGGAAATTGTACTGATGAGACTGCTACATGTAAGTTGTTTGACTAAATTGTTATTGCTTAGTTGCTTTTGGGATTATTGAGTTCGTATGTTCTGTTTCCTTTGAAATTTATGGTGGATTTCCTCCTTTCCTTGTAAACCAGGTAGTCAAATCTCGGACTACAATGTCGAAGATGTAAATAAACAGAAGTTTTATGATAGAAATGCAGTCAACAGTCCCGAATGGACTGACTTGTTCGTGCATGAGATGACGAGTGCGATGAATATAGACGATGCTAAGGCACGTGCTGCTAGGATTTTAGAAGCCTTTGAGAGGCATGTTGTTGCCAATAAAAGGGCCGCCGAAGAGGTAATCTTAAAATATTTTTATTTTGTCATTAAGGTTTTTCAGGGAACCAACTTGTTTGTTGCCTTCCACCATTTATATGCTGATTGGTTTTCTACCGGACATGATCATAAAGCAGATTGAGCATGCTTCCTTGAAGGAACAATTGCGGAGCTTGTTAGATAACAATCAAATTCTGAGGAGAGCTGTTGCCATTCAGCATGAACGCAACATCGAGCAAGAGGGGAAGGAAAGAGAAGTGCAACACTTGAAGCTCACGCTCAACCAGTACATCGAACAAGCTCGAACTTTAGAGGTATGCTTCTTTTCAACCTCTGCTTCTATTAAGTGTCAGCATACGGTATTTGTTATTATATTCGATTCAACATAACAATTTGACTAAAATTCATCTATATATCTCAAACCTTCTCTGCTGAAAGTTTTAGCTGTAAGACTCTAACCATAAAGCTTTCTTTTTCTTAATGCAGTTGAACAACTACACATTAAGGCTACATCTTCAAAGGGCACAAGCACAACAAAGTAGCTCAATTAAGGGGCAATTTCCTCCGGATATATACTAAAAGCTTTCGTAGTGTTATTATTAGTTAATAGCTAATATTCTACTATTTTATGGTTTATGTTAACCAACATGGGATATGAAGATTTATACACAGTTGTTCTGATGTGTGTAGTTTGTATAATTCAAGCCAAAATATCAGTATCTACACAATTGCCAGTTTGAATCTCTCGCAAGTGTTAATATTGAAGGGGTGATCGAGTTTTCTTGTTTCCTTTTAGAGAAGCGATGGATAGCTAACCGCATTTTCTTGACTGGGTCAACTTGTTTGCATATTAGAGTTCAAGTAGAGATTAATTCCGGATCATCTTCAATTTAGGAGATCTTTTTGGGATAAATTCATGATGCTCTATTGAAGCTGATAATAGTAATACCTTGGTTGGTGTAGATCGTGGCATTTGATGTCAAAATTGATTTTGGGAAGGTGAGTGATGTATCATTGTAGGTGTGGGTTTCTTTTTCTTTTTGTCAACTGAACATTCATTCACATAAAAGGATTACAAGGATAAGTCCCATACAAACGTGCAATCAATACAAAGCAAACTGTACAAAAATGCAAGACCATAAAAAGCTTAGCCCTTTAAAGCAAACCGTAAAAACACTAAAAACATGAAAAGCTTAGCCAAGTTTCGATTGGGTGAAAGAAAAAGTTTAGTGAAAAATGAAGAGACGAGGGACTGCTAAGGGAAATCCGCCATAACTTAATGAAATAAGCTGAATTCTCGAAACGACATCGTTAATACCACGATTCCTTTTTTTTACAGCGCAGTAAAAAGTTATTGACTTCCCGCCATATCCATTAAATGTTTTTGTTCCATTTTTTAGAAGAAAAGTTTAATAATCTTCGTTCTCGAAAGTTGAAACCTGGGAAAAATCTATCACCAGCAACCTACAGTTTCACCGGCGATGGCTCCCAAAACCCGCGACAAAAACGACGGGAACGCCATCCAAAACGACAGCTCATCATGCTTCCAAAAAACTGTTAAAATTTTCAACTTTCTTTTTTCCCCCTGAAATCAAAACTCTCAGTCAATGGCGTACCTTTTCTTTTTCCCCTGACTTTAAATTCCGCTTTTTCTAGGTTTGTTTGCACGATTGGTGGTTGATTAAAGCCGAGAAAGAGTTTGAAGGAAAGAGATTATCTGTTGCAGGGTCCACGTCAATAGAGTAAGCTTCCCTTTACTCTTCAGGTTTTCTTCTCTCCTTTTCCCTGAATTTGTTTTTTATTTTAAGAATTTGGGTGAAACAGGTCAAAAGCGTTTCGGTTATTTACCTCTGCACCGATTGTAAAAAGACACGATGCATTAACTCTCCAGACAGCTGATGGGATTTGTGTTTGCATCAGAGGTTTCATCAACAAACAAAGAACCATTGAAAATGGGTTTTCTTCTGAGGTATCATTGAAAATCGATTTCTTTTTCTAAGAATCCTGTTATATTGGTACAATTATGAATCTTAAATGCTATTATTCATAGTTCTTGATGAAAATAATAATAATGATGTTGTTTGGAAGTAATTGATTTCAAATTCGTAATAATTTTGTTTTAATCTGAACAGGTCTTTACTCATTTCTTCATTGGCTTTCCTCCTTACTGGGAAAAATATGCTAAAGAGTTTTTGGGGGAAACTATTATGGCCGATGTCGGATTAGAAGTTGTCCCTAATTCTAGTAATGCAGCGAGAGATTCAGGTTTCTGTTCATGCATTTCGTTTATTTGGCTATATAAGAGTTAAGACTTTAGATTAGATGGCAGAATATGACTTTTGTTCATATATAACACTTCTAAAGGAATTTCAGTAAGATCAGCTTATTTCTCTTTGAATTCTTTCTGTTGTCATGACAGGTCCTAGCTTGATTTCGACTCCATGTAATCATGCCGTTAACTTGTCCACAATGGTTGAAGAGAGATCAAACCTCGACAGCAGTCAGCAAAAGGGCGAAGCTTCAACAATAAAGGTTCAAGATGAACAAAACCTAAATAGGAAAACACCGAGCTGCTTAACCTCAAAGTTAAACCATGTCAAAGAATCCTCACTTGAGAAGGAGACTCGGAAGAAACTTGATTTCGAAGAAGTTGTGAGCTTTCTTCTACACTATTTTATAGTTTAAGTGCTCCCTTTGATCTATGGACAGTAGTTTCATACTTTTCATAGTTGCCTGGCTCAACTCAAGATGTAACTACTTCACTCTGCTAATCAGATATGGCATATGATAATCTTTATTTACTTATAAGAAACGGCCCAAGGCTGGCTGCTTGCTTGATTTTATCTTTAATGCAGGTTGATCAGGTTGTATTCACATGTTGGTGTGAAATCTGCTCCCCGGATATATGTGTTTCCTTTCCCTGTTTACTTTGTAATTTGTTTCTATTTACTTATTTTTCTCCAATACATGTATGAGTGCTCATATTACTAAACTTAATGATAGGTTTTTCAGCCAAGAAAACTTATTGTTGTGTTTGGAAACATGAATTGTGGGATTGAAATGCTGAATTAGTTAAGATTAAATATGATTAGATATTTGAAAAGTATAAAAAAGAACATGAATTTCAAACTCATTACTAAATAGGCATCTATAAATCCATAAATTTGAAACTTGCATTTACATGGGCTTGATTACTCAATTACACTATTTTAAAATCCAACTTCCCAAACACAACCTTTGTCTTTTTCTGCCCTTGCTTGAATCACTGTACTGTTTCTGTTTCTACTTAGGCAAGTTCTGTATCCATAGAAAGAAAAGGGAATAAATCTATCATCTCTCCGGAGTCTCTGAATTTCAAACGGTCAAGATCAGGTGAGTTCACAATCTAACATTTAGAATTTGTCATATCCTTTGGTCCCAAACAGTCTTGTGCTCCTTTTCTCCCACTCTTAATATTTGTATAGAAGTTGTCTTTCTACATTGATGGTGCTTTTCCTTTGTAATTGTTAATAAAATACCTTAATTCATATGATTTAAACACTGGTGAGCTAAAGAATCCATTTTCAGTGAAATTTGCTCTCATGTTTGAACTGCAATTTATCAAACCTACCTGATCTAAGCAAATAACGCCATTAATATTCCTTTCTTTTCTGCTTTCTTAGTAGAATTATCACAGGGTCTGAAAGTCGTTGCATAAGTATTAAATTAATTTTCATTTTCAGTAGATATGTGCTCATTTAACTGATTAAGTTATTTCTGTATGTTGCAGGTAGAGTCCTTTTACCTCGAATGGAATTTTGGCGCAACCAAATTCCGGTTTATGATCAGGTTTGTTACATTTGTAGATCCATTTCCGCCTACACATTCCTTTCCTTGTCTTGAACTTTAGTTCCCCACCTTAAATCTACCTTGAATCTTTAGGATCGTAGAATCACAGGCATTAAGGAAGAGGTGGATGACGTGAACTCATCAGGTCTGTCTAATTATCAAAGCATGACTAGTTTTCCTTGGCTTCTTTAAGAAAATAAAATCATCAAAGCTGGTTTTATATGTACTCAAAGTGACAGCATTGATCGATCAATGTCTTTCACGTTCCATTCCTGCCATTTGCTGTTGACAGTGCTTTATCTTTCTGGTTTTTGATCCAAGAGTATTGTTTTATTGGGTAGGTTCAGGTAGCTACTATATGGATGCTGCTAATTGTAGTGGTTTGTTTCTACTTTTGTCATTAGGCAGTCGCTCGAATCCGAAGCATCAGAAAAGGTGAAACCTACTGTCATGAGTTTTTAGATTTTAAAACTCTCGAACTACAAAGCTATTTTGTATTAGCCAACATGCTGGTTTCAGAAGCGGTGTCGTTCTGCAACCCTGATAGATCTCCTTTGTATCTTGTAAACTGTATTTTCCACCTTGTTATTTATAATATTAAACTTTAATCACCTTCCCCTTAAGACACGTGGCACACACCCACCAGTTCCTTTTCCTTTTCTTTTCTCATTTTGTGCAAAATGGTTAATTTTCAATTTTGGTCCTAATTTGCTTTAATTTTATATTTAATCCTTATACTTTAATTTCTAACATAATTTTGGTCTTTATATTTTTATAATTTTATTAATTAGTTCTGATAATATTGTTAGCTTTTCAATTAAAATATTATGTGGTCATATATAAATTGAAAGTGGATTTTTAAATCCATAAAGTTGAGAGATTAAATTTAACCTCTACATTTAAAAATCTATTAATTTGATCCTCAAATACATACAATTAAATATAATTTAATGACGATTATATATTATGAAAAAGTACAAAATGTAATAAGATAAACAATACCTAAAGTCACTAAATTATTAGTGAGTTTATATTTTGATCACTTAACTTTAAAATAGTTATTAATTATTTGAAAGTTTTCATTTAAGTCAATGGGTTGTTAAATTTGCTACTGTATGGCCTTCTTTATTTGCACTATATGCATCAATCGAAGCTCTTTTTCTCCTTCTCTTTTACAGTTTAATTTTTTTTTTTATAAAATAACTTTGAATGTCACAAATATGTGAACTAAAATATAAACATCTTTCTACTTTGATCTCTGACACTGACCGTCGGATCAACTTCGATCTAAGGCATGTTGTTTTACTCATCGATGGGTGTTGATCTACCGTATCAATCATCAAATCATCACTCGGAGCTCGTTAGTTGAAATTTTAGAAAAAGAAAATTTAACAATTTAATGATTTAAATGAAAACTTTTAAATAGTTTATTGACTAGTTTTGTAATTTTTTAAAATTAAGTGATTAAAACATAATCTTACTAATATTTTAATGATTTTGAGTATAGTTTACCTAATATAATATTATTTATATATATTATGAAGAAATATTATTTATATTAGTTTAGGGTTATATTTGCTCAAATTTTGAAAAAAAAAGTATTATATTATTTAATGACAATCAGTTCCTCACTCGATTGCAAAAAATACCCAGATTTCCCCTCAATTTCTCCACATCTTTCCTATGATTTCTCACAATATCTTCTTTCTTGTCAGTGGATGATAAAATTGAAACTCCATTGTCAGAACAGTCAAAACAAATATTTCTTTCACAATCTGGTGCCTTTGAGTTGTCATTTTCATTATCTTGACAGAAAGCTTTTGATGCTATTATAAAATATTAAAGTATGAGAAATGAAAGCTGGTTAGAGTTTGGATTTTTTGCAAAGGTTTTCATTGAAGTTGTTTGACCAAATATATAATTGGCTAAAAGCCTAAAAAGCTAAGGATGAAAAGCATAAAAATTGTAGCCAGGTTGAGAGAGATTAATATCCGAAATAGTATATATAAATATTAAAATTAAATATGTTATTATATCAATTAAAAAAGTTATGTCATTATTTTCATTAATCATTTAATAGAGAGTGATCAAAATAAAAATAATTTAAAATTTTAATGATAAAATTAAAAAGTTTTATTATTCAGTGACTAAAACAAAAATACGCTAATAGTTACGGACTAATGTTATACTTTATCCTTTAAGAATTTATAATAATTAACTACAGACTTTTTCACCAAAATAATATATTTATATTATTTATTTACGTAAATAGTATGAAAGCAAAATTATTTACATAAATAACATGAATGCTACAGTGAAAAGGGCAGACAAAATTTTATCCCCCAATTAACCACTAGTAGTGTCGATCTGGGTGTAGGGAAATTTTTTATATCCCAATTCAATGGGTATATCTTGCTTGATTTTTGTAGCCTTTTCTCCCTTTAATTTTGACAAAAAAAAAAATCTAAACCCTACTTTCTTTCAAAGTCTAATTGTCGGATGATTTTTTTTTTTTTTTTTTAAATGTTTGAGTGTATGATATTAAAGGGTTTTGGTTAGGCATTTATGGTGTTTGACGGGGATCTATTATGCTTTGTGGGGGAAGGGGGTTATGTGCTGATTTGAGCCTGCACCTGGCATGGGCATATCTTGTCCCAACAGTTCTTGCCCTAATAGCCACCAATGGTGTTGATTTGGTGCCAGACTGTACACCTCCAATTTTACTATAGCTTTCATATTTTTTGGGTACATAAAATTGGTGCCATATCATTTAAGTAAATAAAAATTACGTTTATATTATTTTGATAAAAATCCCAATTAATTAAAGTTCGTATAGATCCAAAACAATTTGGAATTTTTGAGTCGTGAAGAATGTTCCACTATTTTCAAAAACAAAACTTTACCTAAATGTTACATGAGTAACATTTTTAAAAGAATAAGGGAAAAAGTGTTTGGTAAAGATTATGGATTTGATGAAAGCATCCATTTCGGTTATTGATGTGCAACTTTCTCAGCAGGTTACCTAAGGTGGAAAAACGTTGTAACGTCCCTGAATGCGTCGTCCCTGTTTGTGGTAAGTACTTATGGCTGGCGCTGATATCATTGCAGTTCATTCAACCTGGATGTACATGTGTTTGATTTTCCATTTTGACCAACAGTTTCCTCGTGGAATACAACATTATGGAAATTATCATATCCACTATCCTTTGCATCATTGTCCCAGGTAGCCCAATCATCATTGTTGTTAGAAGTGATAGTCACTTTTTCAGTATCTCCCTTCGTATTATTGTCTTTTGTACCACAGTTATCCCAATAACCTGAGCTATAAGAGCTATGATTCCCATTAGAAAAGGATTCTCCTCTAGAAGTAGAATTACATTTTTCTCTTGTTTAAACTCCTGATAATACCCATTATTCCGTTGCCAGTTATTGCTTTTTTGGGTCATTGCATCTCTAGTGAACCTCCCAACCTTTTGTGTTGCTAATGTCACTGCCCCTTTCATCACTCCCCATGTTTTATGGCCAAACTTACTTGTTTTTGTAGTAACAACATGGACAGTTTGGTGAACCTTTGTGTCATAGCTACCCTCCTTCGCCTGCATAAAGAAGACTTCATCATGCTCTACTGTATGTAATTTCAAATCCCCGAAACTTATAAATACAAGAAAAAATCCATCATGTTATAAACTATAACATCAACATGTATTTTCGTAAGGTATTAATGCTTATGCCAGGCAAACGAGTTTTACTTGAAAGTTATGAGAGACACTGCTCTAGGATATGAAGCTGTAATGATAGGATAACTAAATGTGGAATTTGATTGTTCATCATGAATTTTGTACAAAATCATATATAAGGATGAACAATTTATGAAACAATATAAATTTAAATATGATTAGCTGAAAGTTGATGAGCACACAGAAATTTATTAAAGGAAAGTTCAATCCACAATGTATATATCTCATACATCGCATTTATGTGTAAAATTATAATTGAACAACAGAGAATATCAGTCTTTACTCAATGTAAGAAATCAACTTTAGACACCAAACACAACGAGATCTAAATATTATAAAATTTCCCAAAAATACCTTCGAGGATAACTCCTTTCCCATTTGGACGGCATTTGCAGTTTGAGCTGCGGAGGTAGCCACCATAGATAACTTCCAAACCCCCTACATCAAACAAAAATTTCACCAATAACTAATAATTATCATCATAAAAAAAAATAAAAAAAATGAATGAAAATAATATAATATGTTAACCTGAGACATAACAGAGAGGACATCCCCATGAGACTTATTTTTCTTATGGCTAAGCTTATGATTCGATCCAAACCCAACAAATTTGCCTCCTTGTGAAGGTGGTAGCTTTTCGGACTTGGGTTCATTCCTCGCAAAACAATTATGGTTATGTGCCACCGAAGCCTCCAATTGGGGTTGCATGTAAATATCCTCCGTGGACCTCGACCTAATCTGAACAACTCTTCTACTACAACGACTCATCTGTCCTCTTAAATCACTCATTGATTGGTTCCTCCTCAAATCGCTTGAAGACCTAAACGAATCATCACAATCCCAACTAGCCGACCCTCCATTATCATTCCCGTAACTACTACCTTTGCCACAGTCATCGCTATCGCTCAATGACGACTTTTTGTGACTGCCATCCCCATTGAGAGTCTCTCTCACAAGGAGTGGATCTTGCCAGGGGCTGCCCTCGGCTAGTGCTTGGATCCGATCCCGATACACACCAGCGGCATTGGAATTGTATTTGGTAACAATATCGGTTTCTTTAGGAATCCCATATTGAGCTAAAAAAGAATTGAGTCTCTCATTACCGCCCGATTCCATTTTCTTGATCTGGATCTCGGACCATGAATCCATGGTAACAGATCGAACGAAGGAGATGTGGACACCTAAGCCACGGTGCTTACCGGAGCATTCCAAGCACATGAAAACACCGTAGGAAACCGAAGCCCATGTGGGATTTCTTTGGCTACAATCGACGCACGTTTTGTTACCTGGCTGTGACTGGAGGACGCTTAACCGTCTCATTGCCACCATTTTCTCTTTTCTTTTTTGTTCCGGATCGGAACAAAACTCAAATTCTGTGAGAAGAAAAAGATTAAAGAATTTGAGTGTAAAAAAGAAAAGAGAAATAATGGAAGACTAAATTTTGATTAGGGACCGTGAAGACATATTAAAGGAATGGGGTGCAAGCAATGGTGGAGATGACTGACTAATGAGTTATGTGTTGCAATACGCAATTTAGGGGGTGGGGGTATGAATTTTCCTATTTTAACAGTAACACATGTCGTTCCTTTGATATTTGTTGCCCATTCCTCCTTGTGGCTTGGCGTGGCGGGTGTTGCAGGTCTATTCGGAAAGGTATTTAAAATATTACGATAATTGATATTTTAATTTACTTAATTTAGCACTAATCTTTTTTCCATAGAAATTTAGCACTACTCTATTCTATTATTTAAAACTCATTAATTGAGTTAATGTTGTAACACCCTTTACCTATATCCGATGTCGGAATAGAGTATGAGGCATTACCGGACTTATTCACAAGCAAACATTCAAAACCGAGACACAAATTTCCACTCAAATTTCTAGCTTTTCAAAAACACTCATATCGTCCCTAAAACGAGCCTACGAGGTCGAAAACATTCATCAGAAGTGGTTCGAGACTAAACCGAAAACTTTAGAAACTTTTGAAAACTTAAAAATTTTTCATCTAAAAGGGGACACACACCCGTGTGGGTTCGGGACACACCCATGTGACCCTAAGACACGCTTGTGCTTCAGGCCATGTTCAAATTAGGGAGCTTTTTGTTTATGACGTCATCATCAAATTGAGGCCACACGGCCAAGTCACACGCCTGTGTGCTTAGGCCGGGTGATCAATTAAATTTTCATAATTTTTCATAAAATAGGTGCAAACTTCACACGGTCAGGGCACACACCCATGTTCGAGGCCATGTTGTCCACAAGACTGAGACACACGCCCGTGTCTCTGCCCATGTGTCAAATTTCGAGAATTCTCTTTCAAATTTTTAAGGTCCAGGGGACACACGGTTTTAATACACGCCATGAAGCTCACACAGCCTAGATACACGCCCGTGTGTCTCGCCCATGTGGGCAAAAATTGGTCATTTTAGACCATTTTTCTCACCCAAACACCATTAACCTGCACTTAACACTTTTATATACCAATATAGTCCAATCCAATCAATCAAATCCAAACCAAAACATGCATCATTTACATATATTCTAACATATTCGTCACACTAGATTATAATACATATTTTATCATTCAAGTCATACCATTACTATTCAATCTATATAATTTTTATTAAACTCCTATACATGCCATATAATCAAAAGATAATTAACAAAAGCTACCGAAAATAATCTAGATAGTGTGATCCTTCGTGTTGATCCAATCCTCCGTATCTATGTTAATCTACAAGAACATTAAACACATGAATATAAGCTTATGAAAGCTTAGCAAGCTCATAAGCATAGAAAATAATTCTTACCTAACATCTTATAACAACCATACAATATATAATTTCACTAATCCTTCCTTTCAATCACAAAATTAATGATAAAATTCACTTGATTGAGCTCAATATCAGTAATTAATCAATTTCAATCTCTTGGGTCCATTTATCGCTTACTTTTCTTAATCAAATTAGGGAACGTTACGGAATTGAGTTCTTCGTTTTCACCATGTCATAGTATAACTATGGTCTTGCACATAGTCACATATCACACACCGAAGCCATAACCCAGCTATGGTATTACACGGAAGCACATATCACACCGATGCCATAACCCGGATATAGTCTTATACGGAAATCACATAACACACCGATGCCATATCTCAGATATGGTCTTATAAGAAAATCACATATCACATATTGCCATAGTCCAACCATGGTCTTTTCCGTCAATGCGTATTAGTCACTAAACAAAAGTACTCAATCCGATGTTCCACTAAATTAGAACTTTTATTAAACATTCATACTTTCAAAATTATCTCAGTTTAATAACATTCATATACAATAACATACCATAACATTCATGAAATTTTCATAACAATTCATTAAATTTATCCATATGAACGTACTGGGCTAATTTGCAAAAGTCGTAGAAACTCAGGGACTATTCTAGCAATTTTTCCTTTCTAAGATTCGCTTCGTTCTTGATCTATAATTATAAAATCATGTATTCATTATCATTTATTTCAATTTCACTCTACTTCATAATTTATGCCCTTTAATTTTTAGAATTACAATTCTACCCTAAACTTCACAGTTTTTTTATAATTTAGTCCCGGGTAGATTAACCCCTCAATTAGGCTAATTTTTCTCAATTAACACTTTACCTAAACATTATAAGCTATCTCATGACTATTGAAATTCAGAATCTCCACACAAAACCCTAATTTCAAATTCTTTTACAATTAGGTCTTAAATATCAATTTCTATTCAATTCATTCAATAATATCATCATATAATAAATTAAAGCTTCAAATTCATGTTAATTTATCATAAACTTCTAGCACTAATCCATGGTAACTTTCAAAATTATCCATAGAATCAAAAACTAATGAATTAATTAGTAGGACCTAGTTGTAAATGTCCCAAAAACACAAAAATTTCAAGAAATAGTTAAAAATTAAACTTACTTGCAGTAAAAATATGAAAAACCAGCACTAAGAACTCTTTAATGGCTATTTTTGGCTGGAGAATATAAAGAGAAATGAAGAATTCTCTAGATTTCTAATTTAGTCCATTTTTTTAACCTATTAATTTTATTCCTTTCCAATTTTGCCCCTTGTTCACACTATTTCTTTGCTGATTTTCTACCCTACCGTCCAGCCCACATAGATTTTAGGTCTATTTGTTCTTCACATCCCTCTTATTTATTATTTGAGCTATTTAATCACATACTATAGTTTTGCACCTTATTCAATTTAATCCATTTTAATTAATTAACTATCGAAACATTAAATTTCTTTACAAAACTTTAATACTAACTTATTAACACTTCCTAAATATTTATAAAAATATTTATGGCTCGATTTATAATCTCGAGGTCTCAATACCTCGTTTTTCGAAACTAGTCATTCTAATATTTATTCTAAAACACAATTCACTATCTCATAATTTTCATAACTTCATATTTAACTCATAATCATTTAATAATAATATTTTCTAACCCTCTCGTCGAATTTAGTGATCTCAAATCACTATTCCGAAACCATTGAAAATTAGGCCGTTACAAATGTCACGGGTTAATCACACACTAACTCGGTTAAAAAAAAGTACTAAAATATGCATATAGTAAGATTTAAAGAACATGCCGATTATATTAGTGTAACCTTAAATTTACCACTCAACCAAAGATTTATTTTAATTTTCTTTAATTTTAATTATATAATGTACACTTTATTACCTTAATCAATTGTATATATTAATTAATAATATTGTTAATCGAGTTGACGTTACAAATTAACTCAACACCAAATCAAGATTGATGACAACGCATTGATAAACAATTGCATTCGTTTATTATTCTTAATCTGATATTTTTATGTGTTTAAATTTCATTTTACTTACAATTTAATCTATTTTTTCATTTTATTATCATAAATATTTCACGTGTTATTATTATTAATTAAGTTTAAACCATATGTTTTTGTTGATGAAGAATCAAACAATGGAAGGTGATGGTATGACGGTTTATCTAGCTTAAGGTCAGGCGGAGAGCCACTATGCCGGGTGGAGTAAGAATGGCTTAAAGGTTGCTAGTGACAGAGAGAGAATAGAGATTGAGAGAGAAAGAGAGAGAAAGAATCCCCCTGTATATGGGAGCTAAGGGTTTATATATTCTAAATTGGGATATTGAGGTGTCATGTTTCACTATCCTTTTGATGATCGTAGGGTAAGATGATAAGTTGTTCTATCATGGTTAATGTAACACCCTTAACCCGTAACCGTCGCCGGTCTAGGGTTAAGGAGCATTACCGATCAATCCGCACATTTACAATCATTTTACAACACAAAGTCAATCATCCTCCAAACAAATCTAAATGTATGCATATAGTCCCTTAATGGGGTCTACGAGACCTTAAACACGTGTTAGAAAAGGGTCGGGACTAAACCGAACACATACAAAATTTTTAGAAAAATCAAACATTTTTCAAAGCTACAGAGGTCACATGCTCGTGTGGGTGGCACACGGCCTCGAACACGCCCGTGTGTCCAAGCCATGGCAAAACAGGGCATACATACTGACTTGTCCACACGGCCTGAGACACGCCCGTGTGCCTCACCCGTGGTCGACACTGACTTGCACCACACGGCTAGTCACACGCCCGTGTGTCTACCCCGTGTGCTAGCCTGACTTGTTTGAATTACAAACTCAAATGACACGGTCGAGCCACAAGCCCGTGTGCTCAACCGTGTGGGCAATTATAGGCCATTTACAAGGCCAAACTTACCACCCACACTTAGGGTCACCTGCAAGCATCCAACCATATGCATTTATACTTCAAATGGTAACCAAAACAAACCAATATATGCACCAAATAATCATCAACCACACCATTTATTTCCATACTCAAATTTAACTCAAATAAGTCCATTTAAAATATCAATTTCACATCCCAAATCTCACAATCTATTCATCATTCATTCCTTACCAATTCCATCATGAAACATACCATTTCCATCTTGCTAATTTATGCAATAATGATCACTCACATAGAACACACATATACACTTATAAATCATTCTTCTCACATGTCCAAAACATATACCGAACCATCAAATTGCCAAGCCAAATCACATGGCGAGACTTATACACTTCAAAACATGCCATTATCACTAGCCTATACATGCCATATACCAAATATATACAAGTTCTAAAAGTACCAAAATAGATAGCCGATAGTGTGATTTTGTCACTGACGATCCCGGATCCGAGCTAGCTTTAAATACATTGTAAAACAGAGAAACACTTCACACAGTAAGCTTTAAAGCTTAGTAAGTTTGTAATATAATACATTTAATTCAATGATTCAAATCAATATACAAAATAAACCATCACATAAATTAATTCACAAGAATGCACAATCTTATCCATATCCAATACTCACATCACTATCCATCCATCTATTTCCAAATTCATCAACCACATAGGTTCCATACATACCTTTGTCAACACTTAGTTAACGACAAATTTTGCTAGTCAATGCTTGATACCACATTTCGATCAATCTTCATTATTCATTCGATTCAATCGCACATTTAGTGCCCATTTCATAGCTGAAGCTTAATTATCATCGCACACTTAGTGCCTTTACATTAAACCGAATTTATCTCGGTATCGCACACACAGTGCCAATTAATAAAGCCGAGGCTTCCATTACTTCGCACACACAGTGCTATTCACCTCTGTCCCAATTCTAATTACGCATACTTAGTGCCACAACACTCAATTCCTCATATAGCATTATCCATTCATCAACTACATTTATTCATTTATTACATAACACATGAATATGAAATAAACGATTCATATTATACACGAACTTACCTCGGACGTCGAAATAACAAAACGAGTCGATTAATCAAGCACTTTATCTTTGTCTCGATCTCGATCCAAACCTTTCTTTTCTTGATCTATACATATTCAAATTTAGCTCTTTCGATCACCAAATCATTTAATTAAGTCCAAATACACATATTTAAGGCATTTTACAAAATAGCCCTCACATTTTCACATTTCGACACTTAAGTCCCTATTTCATAAAATCATCAAATACACATAATTTCATTTCACACATGATTAGTCGAATTTTTCTTATGTTCATACAAGCCCACATATTTTTAATTTATTTCACATTTTAGTCCTCTAATTTCTCATTTTCACAATTAAGCCCAAATTACTCAAATTCACCAAAAATTCAAAGACAAAATATGTTAACCCAACATCAAACTTTCATATTTCATCACTAACTATCACAAAGCTCAAACATTCATCAATGGTACATCTCAAAATCTTCATCAAATTGTAAAATTAAAGCATGGGCTAGCTAGAACACTAAGCAACGATCACAAAAACATAGAAATCATCAAAAACTGATCATAATCCATACCTTATTCGTGCTCTCCAATGGCCTAATATCACAAAGCTTAAAAACCCCTTTTTCTTTTCTTGTTTTCGGTGGATGAACACACAAATGGTCATTATTTTATCTTTATTTTAATTATATTAACATTAATAATCAATTTTCAATTTTACCCTTAATTAAAACATTATAATTTTATTCATTTAATGGCTATATATGTCAACTTCCACTATCAAAGGTCAAATTACTACATAAGGACTCCTCTTTAAAAAGTCATGCCAAATAAGCACTTAAACAATCAGCACACAACTTTTACATTGTAACACCCCAAACCCCAACCCATCATCGAAATAGGGTTATGGAGTGCTACGGATCGATGGACAACTTTACAATTAATACACAATTATTATCAATCATAATATAAAATAATTTTATAGTCTCTTATATGGATCTTCGAGGCCCAAAAGACGAGTTAGGAATGGTTTGGGACTAATTCGAATACTTAAAAAGTTTTCTAACATTTTAAAATTTTTCTCAACTACAGAACTCATATACTCAACCTATTCATTACCTAGGTACATGCCACCATTATCAAAGAAAAGTATATTACTCAAAATTTTCTCTGAGGTCGAGATTACTCGGATCTTCGGATGGGACACCGACTTTCAATTAACTCTGCATGGAAACAACCGTACGCTGAGTAAGGGTATACTCAGTAGTATTACCATAATTCAAATTATATAATAACTTATATACATTCAATTTATGATACAATTACTTAATAGTTATTTTATTCTTTAAATCAAATCATATAATATAATAAGCATTATTTCAAGGCTTGTATTTAATTAGATTCATACATTATTTCACTATCTAATTTTCATTGAATTTTTTCATATCTCATTCCATTAGTTCATTTCATATCATATACAATTCACTAAATTTTATCCTTTATTCAACATTAATTCTATTGCAATTTGTCATATCTCAATTTCATTTTCTCATATCAAATTCACACTCAAAATATATAATTCAATTATATTATTCTTTTCAATTGACTTCTTATATTATTTATATCATTTCAAACAAAATTGTGAACTTTAGTTTCATTTCTCCATCTTATATAATGTTTCAATTCACAATTCATCTTTGAACATTTCCTGAACCTTTGGTTCATGCATTCAATTTCAGATACAAATCTCATTTCATATTTTATTTCACAAATTCACTTTCTTATTTCTTTCAATAGCTTAATCACATTTATTTGGAATTTATCATTTCACTTATTTACCCCTATTAACTTGACTCGGACTTTGGCGGATACACGAATTCCAACCCAAACACACCAGAATATCCAACCCAAACACACCAAAATATCCAACCCAAACACACCCAGAATAATAATATAAATCCTTCATAACACACCAGTATAATATAGCCTCCCAAACACACCGGTAAATTATATCCTCTCAAACACACCAATAAGGTATTAAATGCCTCTTCGGTTAAACCGAAGCATATATAAAAAAATCATCTTCTTGGCCGAGCTACAAATCTCCTCATCACATCACAATCCTATGGCATGCCAACTATATCCACCCTAGCCCGACTAGTTAATAGGGTATCGGAATCACATATCCATATCACTTTCACTTTCAATTGATCATAATCATTTGGATTCAATTCAATCACAATAACAAATTCACAAAATCACATAATTTCTCTTCAAGTCACATTTCAACTCAATCACTTCCTCATACTTTCAATCCATGTACATTTCAAATAATCACTTTCAATTCAATTTGATTCAATTTCAAATCACTTTTCACATTTCCATTCCATTCATTTATATATATATATATCATCAATTCAATGTATTTCCCACTTTCTAATCAATATATCATCAAATACTCATACATATTCAAACTTCATTTCAATTTCATTCAATTCACAATTTAATTCAGTTTTATCTAATTCAATATCAATATTAACCTTATTTCTTTTTACTAAACATATTATTCAAAATTCAACAATTACTAATAATAAATTCAATTCCAATACATATTTATCACTTAATTCATTCTTGATACTTACTTCAATTTGTTTATCATATATACATATATTAATTTAAAATTTAACAAATAATCAAATTTGAATTATAGTAATACTAACCTGAATTTTTCATTTTTACTCCTCATTTGTTTTCTCTTTTCCTTCCTTGCTCAATGTCTCGATTTCCTTGTTTGCTACTGAAATAATTATGATTTACATTATTAATTAAAAATTAAATCATAATAAATAATTGAATTTTATTCAATTCCCTACTCTTCCTCTTCATTCCACATTCTTTATACACAATTCTATTATTTACTTATAAGTTCTTTCAAGGCTGTCTACCTGAGTCATTGTCAATAAATCATCTATATCTTGAGTTACAGAATTCCAAATTAAGATCCGTAAATTTTATATGAAACTAGGCTCACATATCTTCTTGCCATAAAATTTTTATAATTTTTTATTTATCTAATAAGTACAGTTTATTCTTTAAAATCACCCCTGTTCTGTTGTCTGACAGTTCCGAACACTCTTTGCTAAAATTTAATTATCTTTTTTTAAAGAATTTAAATGATGTTATAGTTTGTTTAATCTAACCATATAAATTATGTCCCAAAATTATTTTTTTACAATTTTTAATGATTTTTCAAGTCAGAATAGAGGATCTCGAAACCACTCTAAACCAGTATCACAAAAATCTAAATGTCTCAAAATAAAAATTTCTTTGCTTTCTCTATTTATTTCATATAAAATAGACTCAATAAGCTTTAATTTAATATCTCACTCAACTTTTAATTCCATTTTTATCATTTTTGGTGATTTTTCAAAGTTACCCTACTGCTGCTGTCCCAAAACTATTTTTTATAGCTTATTTTGCAATTAAATCATTTACCCAATTCTAACTTGAAATTCTTTCAATTAAACCACTAATTCATCTTTTTGTTCATCATATGCTATGTTCAAAAACTTTTAAACTTCAAAAAACCTCAACTTAAATACATCAAAACTTTATCTTAAAACTTATAAAATATCAAAATTAAAAGAAAAGGGCTAAATTGACTTACCTATTAAACATCCAAGCTTTAAATCATCAATTTCTCCTTTTTCTTTTCTTTCATTTCTTTCTTTCTTTCTTTCACGTTTGCTCTCTGTTCTTCTTTTCCATGTTTTCTTTTCTTTTCTTTTCTTTTATAACACATAAATATATATATATTAATTTATAATAATAATTGTTTTTATAAAAATCTATTTAATAACAAATATAATTAATACACTTGTACAACTATATAATTTAAATTTGTCTATTTTTATCACCTTACAATTGTCAAAATCATAATTTATTTATCACATAAAATCTTATTATACTTATTTAATATAAAACTATAATAATAATTAATAATATTAATAATTTAATTTACTAATTTTAGGTATAAAAATCTTAGATTTTTACACATTACATCCTCACCTATACAAAATGGCTTAATTTTCATTTTGATCCTTTATAATTTTTTAATCTATAATTCAACTTTTCTCTTATTTCAATTTAGTTTTTTATACTAATTTCTCTTAATTGGGCTAAATTCACTTAATTAAAACATGATTAAATACATAACTAACTTTATAAATATTTTTAATAAATATTTACGAGTCCGTTTACTAAAAACGGAGACCCGATAACTCATTTTTGATATCCATACTTTTGAGGTCGTTAGATACATTTTTTGCGATTAAGTCTTTTTTCATAATTCGGCACACAAACGATAAAATTTTCACACATAATTTTTATACATGCTCAATAACATATTGTAAACACCAAAAATAATATTAAATTATTTTTTCGACTTAAAATTTGTGATTCCGAAATCACAGTTCTAACTAAAGTTTAAACCGAACTGTTACAATTAACCTAAATTAAACAACTAGGATGGTGATGACAGTTGGCATCATAAATGTTGGTTCCTCACTTGATTTAACATTAGAGAAGTTATTCCAAAAAGATCTTTGAATGAGATTTTTAAAATGGCCACCATGGAAGATAGTTCCTAAGAGTGATTTTGAAGAGTGGGAACCTAAAAGTTGTATTTGAGGAGTAGGAGCCTTCCTTCCTAATCATTCCCTCACATAAGTGAAATTCATTTATGAATAAGTCAAATAGGCATCCTAATTCCACTTTTGAGTCAACATGTGGACCAATTCTTTGAATGTATTATTTAAAAGAAGCTAAAAACTAACATTTCTTTTCAAGCAAACAAAATAAAGATGTTAATCCATGTCCACATTAATTCTCTTAAATACTCAATTAAAATTTAAATAAAAAATTAATATAACCATTTTTTAATTATATCACCATGTTTGTCAGTATATTTTTTTAAAATTTTTTTATTTGCTGGCAGCATGGTGATCATGTCATTCTCTATGACACCACCAAATAAAAAATAATTTGAGTTTTAAAAAATAAAAATCACTTAAAAAAAGTCTGGCATAATAAAAGTGGTCACGCCAATCTATTTGATTCCACCACTATTCTACCATTGGTCACGTCAAATAAATTGACAATTAAAATTATTTTCTGCCCACGAAATACACGAAAATACTAGTAGTAAAGATGGCTATTTATACAGGTGGCCCCAAATAAATTGGCAGGACTCAAAAAATTGATTTTTTTAATTCTAACAACCAATGATTGGCTGACGTGGCAAGTGAGTGGAATTAATCTCTTTGGCTGCACCCATTTTTACTATTCATTTCAGGTTATTTACTCTTTTTTTTTATAAAAGGTTATTTACTTGCATAATAAAAAGTGGGTCATTTTTATAATTAATAAAAATTTCAGGTTATTTTTATGAAAAAGTCTCCTTTAACTGTTAATCTAACTGAAATTTTAAAAAATAATGAACCTAAATATTTCGATTAATTTCACAGTTAATCAAATTAACTAAAATTTACATGTTTTTGTTTTTAAACAATTATAAAACATATCAAATAAAAATAAATTGATAATGTACATTTAATCGAATTATTCAAATTAACTGAATTAACATGTAATATATAATAGCCTAATACATATAATATATAATATTATTTATTAAGTTCGGTTAATTCAATTAATTACCCGATTTCAAATTGATTTAACCGTGAACGAAATTCTAAAAAACTTTTAACCGACCTCCGATGAACTAGATTGGTTAACTGACAGATTAATCGAATTAGATCGATTTAACCAGTTAATTCTGTTTTAACCGAAGTTTGAACACCCCTAAATTTGATGCTTTCTTATGATGGAAATGTTACTTTTTAATGTTTGGTATGTTAGAATCGTAAAATTTTAATATAAAACTTAATAAATCAAGAATTGTCATGTTAGATCATTAATAATAAGACTTAATGCAAAGTCGTACTTAAATTTATTGATATCTTCAAAGCTTCAAATCTTGAGGTTTTGATCTTCCAAATTAACACGCAAGTATTTTAAATAATGGTGGCTCTTTCATTTATGAAAAGGAGATGTCAGAAAAATAATGTATGTGTAATTTGAGAACCATAACCTTAATATATAACTTTTATACATTAAATCTCTAATCAGCTAATCATAAAATATAAATTAGTTACTAGAATATCTACAGACATTTAACCCATACTTTATTTAATATTTGAAGCCCGATAAGTCTTAACCAAATTATATCGCTTTTAATTTGGGTTAACTTTTATGATAGTAAATAATGTAATTATTCTTATTATATATATATATATATATATATATATGTGATGTTCATATTTTTCAACAAATACATTAGAAAATATTTATTAAAATCTTAAAAAGTTAAATTGACATGTTTGTTCACTAAATAATTTCTAGAAAACCTGATAATAATTTTCGAAGAATGTTCATGCATTTTAATATTTTCAATGATTTTATTATTAATAAATATTTGTATTAATTATGTATTAATAATATTTTAATTGACAGTTTTAAAATTTTCTATTTTCCTAGCATGCGTATATATGTACTTTTCAAATATAGCCATGGATATATATATTGGAAAGTTGAAAAGCCATGTACGAATTTTAATTAATTTTATTCCTACTTTTTCATGGATAGTACAGTTTGTGATAAATTGGGCGTGTGAGTGGTTGGGATTGAAGAGAGCAGCTTTATAATTATGGTAAGCCAAAATAAGGGAAGTTTTGTCCTGTGAATTTTTCTATAATATGTTATTTTCAAGTTTTATATTTTTTTAATGTAATAATTGTGTTATTTTTTTTTAATATGGTATTTGTATTTAAAAAAAGTTATATATTATGGTACCTAAAGATAATTGTGCTAATTTTTTAGTGTTTAATTCAAACTTTAAGGTTGATTTGATAGAAGTCATTGTCGAAATCATTTTTTTTCTTATATTTGAAAAACATGGATCGACTTTAAAAGAAATATGGAGTCGCTACCAATCCTTTTTGTTTAGGTGTAATCGGGTCACCTATAAAATAAATTTTGGTCTACGAATTTCGAGAAGAAAATAGGTTCGGGAATCGATTACGTGCGAGGAAGGATTAGCATCCTTGCAACGCCCAAAATTGATACCATATTGATTAATTGATGTCCTAATGTTGAAAAGTTTTGAAATGATTTTAAAATTCTGCTTTTTTTTTTAATTTTAAATACTTGATTGAATATTGAGATTCCCTTGTTCCGAAGGAATAGAGTATCACATCCAGCACGATTAGACACGATAATATGAGTCCTCGAATTCAAGATAATCCCAAAATTCTCCAAGCACATGCATTGAAATTTTAAAAGGAGTATTTGGTTATTGGGACAAACAAAAAAACACACCTAGCACGATTGAGTATGATTTCTTCGAATTTTCAAACGCACAAATATTACCTTATTTTGAAAATATGGACAAAATTAGAAAGGATATTCGATTATTTGGTTGAACAAAAAACCACACCCAACACAATTGGGCACGATTTCTTCGAATTTTCAAACGCACAAATATTACCTTATTTTGAAAATATGGACAAAATTTGAAAGGATATTCATTTATTTGGTCAAAAAAAACCACACCCAGCACGATTGGGCACGATTTCTTCGAATTTCGAAACACAAAAATATTACCATATTTTGAAAATACGGACAAAATTTGAAAGGATATTCGTTTATTTGGTCAAACAAAAAACCACACCCAGCACAATTGGCCACGATTTCTTCGAATTTCCAAAAGCACGAACATTACTTTGTTTGAAACTTTAAGTAAAAATAATTTTAGAGCTCAAATAGTGTTAGAACATGACACTTTTGAGTGAATATAATGCTATGGCATAATAACATACGATGCAGAGCAATTATTTACAAGTGAAATACAATGCTATTGAATCACAAATAGCAAATAAATATGAAATGGGGATTAAAACACATAATGGAGATAATTATCAAACATTGAATCAACGGTAAGCAAAATGAATTAAAAATATATATATGAATTTAAATATATATAAAACATATATAAGTAATAATATATAAACAAATCGAAATAAATTAAAATATACCATAAAATGTGATATGTTAAAGTGATAGATTGTATATACTAAATTAAAAATAGAAAAATATATATTATATAGAGGTGTACATGGTATATCAATGAAATCGGGCCCAACTAAAATCTAAGCTTTGTTTTGTAAGTCAACCGGCCCAAATATGGGCCTAAAATTGTCCAAGCCCGCCCGACATGAAATGGTAAACTTGAGCCGCCCGCCCAGATATTTTTTTTATTTTATTAAATAAAAATAAAAATAATGAATCAAATACATTTAAAAAATAGATGCTTATTTTCTACTTTGAATCTCATAATGATACTATTCTACCATTTAATTTTCTACTTTACTAAAATAGATGCTTAATTTGTTTAGCTTAATTTATTAATAATTTTTCATGTTCTCAAAATTTTAATTTTAAAAAATTAAATATGGAATAAAATAAACACACGTTCCTAATTTGGTAACAAAAATCAAGTGACATTTCAACTTTTGCAAGTAACTTAAAACACATGTTAGTCACTTGGAAACTTGAGATATGGAGCCTTCAACTTAAATATTAATGATTAATATATAAAAAGTAGTAAATAATTTTTTAAGTCTTGATATTCAATCAATATATTATAGGATCTCAAAATCATATCGAAATAATATTAAAATGACAATAGAACAAAGAAGAAGTAATTATACTAAAATTGAAACAACTTATTTGAACTAAAAGTAGTAAATAATTTTTAAGTCTTGATATTTTGGGTAATAGCCAAAAAAAGCATCGAGGTCTGCCCATTTTTAAACATTTTTTAAAGCCCATTTTTCGAGCCTATATTTTACCCAAACCTCCGACATTTAAATATTGCCCATGTACACCTCTAATATTATATATACATAAATAATATACTAATATATATATGAAATGAAATCATTTTGGTAAAATTTTATATGTAAAATATTTATATATATAACATAATGATGTAAAATGTTTATATAAGGAATAAAATACATTTAAATGAAAAATAAAATAAATTAAAACATTATAAAACCAATTTCCAAAACAAATTAAAAAAAAACTAGGATAATAACTAAATTTAATACTATAAAAGTTACAAGAATTATAAACAAAAATTAAAGCTTAATCAAAATAAAAATATAATTAGAGGGATGATTTATAAATAAATAAAATTATTTAAACAAAATCAGGGATCAATATAAATGCGCCTCAAATGATTGGGGACTAAACCAGCAAATAACCCCCAGTCGCGAAAACGTTGCTTTAATAGGAATAAATTGAAAAATGGTAAATTACAGAAGGATCAATGCAGTAAATAATCCTTTTAAACCAAACACGTGGATCCTCCGGGTCACAAATCGGGTCACGCGCGGATCCTACCCCAAACGGTGTCGTTTCTTTAATAAGGCATAATTCTTTTAAAATCGAATTTAAAAAACAAATCAGCCATTCTTTTTTTAAACAAACCCTAACCTTTTTCTTTTCCAGATGCGCCAAAAGAAAATCACAGTCTGGCTACTATACCGATGTGATAATCGACGATTAGCGATGAATCCAAGCCTCTCTGAGTATTATTTTTAAATCCGACTCGAATACCTCCGTATTTTCAACCTTGAAGACCTTCCTTACTTCGATTTTGATGAAGAAAGATAGATCTGATGGTTCGTCTTTCAAAGGTAAATTCCCTTTTTTTTTTTTTTTCGAAATGAACAAAAACATGCAGAAAAAAAAAGGAAAACAAAAGCAAAAATATATTTCCAAAAAAACCACCTTTTGACCTTTTCTCTTTTTATTTCGTATTTCTTGTGTATTCGTAATCAAAATCCTAAGGAGATTAAGTGACTCCTTAGATTCTGCTTTCCGATCGCCGGAAAAGAAGGTAAAAAGACACGTTCCTCTCTGTTTAAACTATATTTGCGTTTAATATTTGAGTAAGCATGCGAATACGATGAATACCTTTGAAGAAATTTTGGTCTTTTGATTTCTGTATTCATAAAACGTGTGTGTCCCTTACAAATATTATTTCGGTTCTATATATAACCGAGAAGAAAGGTAAAAAAATTACAACTGTTTTTTTTGTTCTTTTTGCTCTGCTTGCTGTTGTCGTAGTCTGATTTGCAGGTACGAATGAGGCGTACGGAGGCGTGGACGTGGCATGCATACGGAGGCTGTGCGCTGGAGGCTGCAGGGTGCGCGTGAGGACACGCGCAATGGAAGCTATTGAGGCGCTTGAAAGATCCTAGGGTTTTCTGAAATGTTTTTAGTTATTGGGCTATTTGGGATTGGATAGTTGGGTTTGTAATTGGGTCTGTATGTGGGTTAGTAAGTTGGGTTTAGAAATCGAGTAATAATTTATTTTAGCCTCTAGGCCAATTGGGCTTGCTGTAATTTAATGGACTGACTGGATTATTAATATTTGATTTTATTGGTTTTTGTTTAAATTTTGAGTATAGTGTGGTCAATGGGCCGGGCAAATTTTGGGCCTTATAGTCATTTTGAATTTTTTTATAATTTTGTTAATAAAGTAAATTTAGTGTTAATTGTGGATTTGTTTAATTTGTCAAATACAGTTCGATAAATATGATTTAATCCGAGTTTTAAGTTTGGTTTGATGAAAGTTAATTGTTAATATTATTAGCTAATTAAGAATTTCTGTCAAACAATTCTAAAGCTTAAATTAAACACTAAAAAGTTAACATTGTTACCTATAGGTACCAAAATGTATAATTTTATCAAATATATATACCACATTGGATCAAAAAATAACACAAATACCTCATTAAAAAAGTGTTAAACTTAGGTATCAAATAATGTATTAATATTTGTATGGAAAAAAAACTCTCACCACTTATCAAGAGAACCACTTTGCATTCAATTTAACAGCGCTGTCATAATATAAATGTACCCAATTACCTTTCGAATCAGGACTATGGGAGCAACTTCCAGCTTATCGAAAACCTAATAGTCTCAGTAGAGTTCTAAGTAAATTTAAAAGAATGGACCAGAGAACCCTACATTAAGCGACCAGGACTGAAAAAAAAAAGGAAAGAAATATGCACAAATGAATGTTTAAAATAAAGAAATAAAGTTATTCTATGATTAATAAATGAAATTAAATACCATATGATTTTTTTTTTGTTTAGAAAAAGAGAAAGTTCTTGAACTTCATTAACCAAGGATGTAAAAGCCATTTAATACAAAATAATGTCATCATCATCGAAACTACATCAGACTAACTACCCTAGATTTATTATATATCGAGTAATCTCTTTTTTTTTTTTTAAAAACGAACATTCTAAATTTTTTTAATATTACCATAATTTAAGAAAATTACGATTTTGTTTATTAAACATAAATAATTATTATAGGCCTTTTCATTATTTAATTATTTATTAATTTAGTAAATGTAACATTTTGTAAATCTTACATTGATAAATTTTTGTTCTTTTATTTTCATAATCACCTTTTATTATATTATCACCAAAAAAAATTACTAGATTATATTGTATTTTCTCAATAAAATTATGACTTTTTAATACAAAATTAAACATGGATAAATAATTTAAAATTATAATTTTATTAATAAAGGTAATTAAGCATTCTGTATTCCAAACAAACTATAAGCTAAGAAAAGAAAAAAGTTGGAGGAAAAATGGTGTGAAATTTTGTTTCCTTTATAAGTTAGAGCTGAAACAACCCATCTTCCTAATTGATTAGAGTAAGTGAGAGAGCTCAAAAACTCATTACAGTGGCTCTAACCTCCAACCAAATTAATATTAATAAAAAGACAAATGCATAACAACTCATATATAAAAATGATGGATGGGTCGTTGAGAGTAATTACTTATCACTGACATAGAATACCATACAGCTACGTATGAAGCGCCGCCAATTACTATAAATATTAATGCACCCCATTCCCCTTATATCTCAATCCTCCTCCTCTTTTGTTGTGAAGGAAAAAATGGTTGGGGTGTTTAGGTTAGTGAATGGGTGTCCGGGACCAAGTGGCTTTGGTTCAGCCTCCACCGCCCAAGAGGTTACCGAAGGGATTGATGGAACCAACTTGACTGCTCTAGTTACCGGTCATCGCCTCTCTCTTCTTCATTTCTTTGCAATTTTCACATCATCTCCTCTCTAGCTTCCATGCTTTTACTTTTTATATTTTTTTTTTCCCTTCTTACCACTTTTTGTCACACACATATAGACTGCCATTTTGTTAAAAGTGTGTTTGAAATAGATTAAAACTGGCATTTCCATCCATAACAAGGTATTTCATTTCTCCATTATCCTCAACCCAGAGATTCTCTTTTTTAGCAAAAAGGATTATTCACAGATCCGGGATTTGTGTCAATTAGATGACCACTTTATTTGTAATTCAATCTTATTCATAAACAAACAATTAAACTTTGAGCAAAAACACTAGGACTACGATTACGTAACTCTGTCCTAACCAAACAAACATCTTCGCCCTAGGGATTTAGTTATTATAATCTAATTTCACATAATTTGTCAGCTTTACTGTTTTTATTGGTTTTTGTTTTTTAGTTCAAATCATACAAACATTCTTACCAATTTTGTCCGTTGACTGATGAGAAATTTTTAATGGTGATAATGATTTTAATAAATACATATATCATTAATATGAATATGAATAAATTGATTGAATTATACTGAATTACATATAAAATAAATTCTTCTGTCTAGTTTGTACTATGATATTGTACAATTATTTTTTGGAAAAGTTGCATCCAGCCTCCCTACAGGGTCAATAGGTATCAAACTTAAATTATATATTTTTATAAATTTTAAAAAATAAATTAAAATTTTAAAAAGTTAAAATATAATTTTTATCATTATTACTTTAAAATTTTATAAGTTATAAAGGTAAAAAGTTTATATTTAGAGGTCGCGGTTTTTGCGACTGCTCCCCCAGTTCTCGACGTCGTTTTTTTTACATATCATTCTGTTCCGTGCTGTTAGAAAATTGTTGTCCTAGTTGAGTTCTTGTAGACTCGCAGTCTTTGCATGTGACGAGTGAAGACTCGTTACATCACTACGCAAAGTGTAAACTATTGAAGTTGTTTTTTGAAAATGAAGGAGGAGCAAGTGGAATTGGGTTGGAAACTTCTAGAGTATTGGCTCTTCGTGGAGTCCACGTCATCATCGGTGCAAGGAACATGAAAGCCGCGAATGAAGCAAAGAACAAAATTGTTAGAGAGAACCCTGGAGCCCGTATAGATGTTCTGGAGCTGGATCTTTGCTCTACTAATTCAATCAGATCATTTGCCGACAATTTCATTGCTCTTCGTCATCCTCTTAATATCTTAATGTAAAATAAAAAAAAAAAAAAACCCTCTGAAACCTCAATCTACTCTCTTTTATTTTATTTGAGGATTCATGACAGGATTTTTCAACCTTTCTCAGAAACAATGCTGGCATCATGTTTTGTCCCTTTCAGCTTTCTCAAGATGGAATAGAGGTGCAGTTTGCAACTAATCATATAGGTAAGAATTTAACCACATATGATGACACATTGTTTATCATTTTAAATTATGTCTGGTTCAATAACAATCTATTTCAACAGCTCAGTATTCATCTTTTATTTTTCAGGACATTTCCTCTTAACAAACCTTCTACTGGACACAATGAAGAACACAGCTAAAGCAACTGGGATCCAAGGAAGGATTGTCAACTTATCATCAATAGCTCACAACTACTGTTATAAGAAAGGGATCCGATTTGATAAGATCAATCACAAACAAGGGTATGCAAACTGTAAATTTAAATTGTCAATCGAGTGCTGAATGGTGTTTTCGTGATAGTCAAAAAATTTAGCCTAGGGTTCAACCAGTACTTTAGAACCAAAGAATGTGAAACTAGTTGAATCGGTAAAATAAATCAGTTAATTATAACTATTTGACATTTGATTTTGTTGTTATAATTAAAAATATTTATTTATTTATGAGTTTTTAGCTTTTTAAAAATTTATAAAAGTTGAATAAAAAATAATAATTTGATTAATTCGGCTACTAATTTATTTAATTTTTACAACATTAAATGTTTCTAAAAAAAATTTCATGTTAAAATAATTAACTACATTAATAATGAAAAGTTTATTAAATTAAAATGCAAAGTTTGAAAGAAAAACTGAAATTTTAGTTTCCATTAATCAGCTAATGATTGAAATGTGAATTGGTTTCAGATACAGTGAGAAAAGAGCATATGGGCAGTCCAAATTAGCAAATATATTGCATGCCAATGAACTCTCTCGTCGGTTGCAGGTGAAACTTGAAAAAGGTTTATTATTTGTTTATTTCTCATTGAAGAATCATGGTTTGAGTGACCATAAACTGAACATCCATGATTTTTGAAGGTTTTTTTTTTTAAAAAAAAGAAGAAGAAAGGTTGAGGTTGATAAATGAATTATTTTGACAAAATGAATGACCAATAAATTTGGGCAGCCAAAGTTGTTGAACAATTTGATTCTTTATGACACGTAGGAGGAGGGTGTGAACATCACAGTTAATTCGGTTCACCCGGGATTGATTATGACGCCTCTGTTTAGACACTCCGCTGCTCTAATGAGTATGTTCACGTTACTCCCTACAATCATTAATTTATTTCCACTTAATGATTTGACCTCTACATTTACAATAATATGCATGCTTTTGTTGGTATCCTATTTTTTTAATTTTTGCTCTTTAAAAATATTGTTTTATTATAACCCAAACTAATAGTATAATGCCACATGGCATTTTTAAATGGAAAATATATAAATTATAATAAAACAACTTTAAAATTTTATCCTTTCAAAAGTTTATAAATATATATATATATATATAATCTAAATTTATGTTCCCTTTTCATAAACTTCTCTTTCTTTGGATCAATAAAACCATATCTACAACACTCTAATTCTTGCATTGGCTGAAATTGATATGGTGATTTTAGGAAGATTTTATGAATGATGGTTTTTTGTTGGGCAAGGAATGAGTAAATAAGAGATATTAAATTTAATTTTAGTAAATATATTTTTTATGTAAAAAAAAGGAGTAAGTTTATTTTATAAATGTAACACAATGTGGGATTTTCTAATTGGTTTTTTTAATATAAATTAAATTTTGGTCTAAAAGCTATAACGGAATAATACTTTGCATCAAGTTGGACCAAGAAGAAATTTAAGTGTCAAAGTAAGGGCAAATAGTGAATTAGACCTATTCCATTACTTACATCAAATTCTAGATTTTCTGTCAACAAAATTTAAACCCACACAAGTTATATATTGTCAATGGTTTAAATATGTAAGAGCATTTCTATTAATTTGGTTTTAATATTTAAAAGTATATAAAATTTTAAAATAAAATAAAATTTTATATTTAATAATAAAGTTTTATAGAAGTTTTTCAAAAATTTGAAAAAAATCTTTAATTTAAAACAAATAAAAATTCATCTAAAAAATTTAAAATTTATAAAAAAATCCAAAAATTTAAAGTATTAATTACTTCTTGAATTGTAATAAGACTATTCATTTAATTTATATTAAAATAGGATTTAATCAAGTACCTTTTAATTTAATTATTTAAACTCGACTTAGTACTCATTCAATGTTCAAACTTTGAAAATTACTATTAAGAAGTAAAAACATTTAAAAAAATTGGAACTTGCTATATTTTTAAATGTACTTTCTAAAAGAACTTATAGTATTTATGTTTTTTTTTAGAATTTTTTATACAAAATCTATAAACTTTTAATTTTATGGACTTTTAAATAATAATGATTAAATTGACAAAATTCGTAGACTTAAAGTTACTCTGATTTTTATAATTGCAAAATTAAGTGAAGCGATCAAAGATTTTAAAATGAAAAAATACATGTTTAAAAAGATTAATGTATAATAACTAAATTAAAATTAAATTTAAAATTTAAAAAGATTACAATAACCTCACTACATTTGAACTTGTTTTTAATAGGTTAAACCGTGTTTTTCATCCCTTTACTATATCTAAGTTGAAGATATAGTTATTCAACTTATAATTTTACCATTAAACCCTAAATCACTAATAATTAACATGAATGAAAATTGTCATTAGTGATTTAAAGAAAACTCAAAAAAATACAGATATCAAAATAGTTATTTATTAAAAGGCTATTCAAACTCATGATGTTAGACTTTTTTTTTTTTTTTAGTGAGAATTTTTGGTTAAGTAAAAATTTATTCATAATTTTGTAATTAATGGTGCGATTTACCCTTATCTTTTTACCAACTCTACTTTATGTCGCCTGCAGAACTTTTGAAGTTCTTCAGTTTCTTTCTCTGGAAGAACGTTCCTCAGGTAACAACAACCCTATGTTATTTCAGAGTATTCAGTTTGCCTACATTGAAACCCATGAAACAGTTTGTTTGTGTAATGTTTTTCAACTTCGATATGGGAATCTTCAACTGATTTGTCCTCTTTGGTTGTGTATCGATAATCATCAGGGGGCAGCTACGACGTGCTACGTCGCGCTCCACCCGCGACTCAATGGGGTGACCGGAAAATACTTTGCGGACTGCAATGAGATGAGACCAAGTTCATATGCTAGAAATGAGTCCTTGGCAAGGGAGCTTTGGGAATTCAGTAACAAATTGATTAGCTCAGTTTCAGTACCTTAACTCAGATCATCACCTCTCTTTCCAAATGAAAAAAAAAATTGCATTTACGTATTTTCACCTTAAATGGGGTTTCCTCCATGGCATGGCATGAATGAAGGGATGATTTTCAGCATGGGAAAACTTGAAGCATAGTAATAAGCTTAAAGTGCCTTTTACTTTCTAGTTTTCGTGTTAAAGGCATCATACTATTATAGTAGTTGGTTTCCTAATATGTGTGCATTTTCAGTGTTTCAAAGGAATAAAATTCTTTCTATATTATTCATATTAGTTTATTTCATACGGATTAATTGTATGTATCATTTTAATTATATTATAATCATATTATTCGATATACATATTCTTACTAAGATGACCTTGTAAAAAGGTGTTGTTAACATCAACTTGATGGAGGGATCAACAACGACTTACTGCAAGATTATGAACAAGATGGATGATGATTGGTTTGGTTATCGGATTAAAGGTATCATGATAATCAACTCTTGGACGTTGATGAAACTCCTTTGCAATTAACCGTGCCTTGTACCCGTCAATGAAACCATAAGAATTATGTTTAATTCGAAAAATCCAATTACAATTCACTACATTTTAATTAGAATCAGATGACACAAGCTCCCAAGTTTCCATTCCCAACAAGAGCATTATATTCTTCCGACATCGCATCACACCATTTTGGTTCTTTCAAAGCTTGAGTTATTGTTGTGGGTTCAAGGTCATGCGATTTGGATGATTGAGTATAATAATTTAGTTTCTGAATAGATTTATGAATGTTAGCTTTTGCTCTGGTTTGCATTGGATGGTTTGGTCGTGGTGTATTTTGGGTAAGTTGAGGGACAGGTGGTGAAGGGTTTGTAGTGGGGATCAGTGAGATGGCTTGGATATGAGAGTCATTTACGAGGTGGTGGGAAGTGGTTATTTGGTTTATCACGGGTAGAGATTGCGCTGGAGCTTCAAATTGGGGCAGTTGGGTGTTGACTTCAGATGATGATATGCATGATGGTATATACGAGTCAAAGCGAAAATTTGTAGAGTGTGTCTCACATTTTTAGTTAAACTAGAGCCAAAACAAAGGTGACATTGCGACGAGGATTCAAGTGATGTTGCAACGACTCAAAACCAATCGAAACACAAAGCAGAGGCGCAATGTGAAAAATATAAAGTCGGTAATGACAATATATACCACAAAGAAAAGAAAAAGAGAATAAAGAACACACAGATTTTACGTGGAAACCCTTTCGGGAAAAAAACCACAGGCAGAGGAGAAGAAAATTTACTATGTCGAATTCGAATCATTACAAGAGGAATAGACTATGTCTATTTATAGGCTTATAAAACCCAATTTTAATCAAAGTAAAAATATATTATGCTAATAAATGCTAAATATATTATACTCATAAATACTAAATCTTCTAGAAAGAAGATATATTTTGTTTAACTTGACTTGTAAGCAATATCTTAGAATTTGGGTCACACAACTCTAACAATCTCCACCTTGACACGAATTCTTAACAAACAAGTTCTTCATCGCGAACTCTCAACGAACAAGTTCTCCACCTCTTCCATAAAACCCCTTAAGGGTTTAACTTCAACAATGAACACCAACCAAGTCTAAGCAATGCTCAAACTTGGTTATAGGAAGTGACTTAGTCATCATATCTGCAGGATTTTCATAAGTACTAATTTTGCTCACAACAATATCACCATGAGCAATAATATCACGAACAAAATGATACCGTACATCAATGTGCTTTGTTCTCTCATGAAACATTTGATCTTTTGTAAGAAAGATGGCACTTTGACTGTCACAAAATACTGTGCTGATTTGAAAGTCTTCATTGAGCTCACTAAAGAGTCCCTTCAACCAAATAGCTTCTTTACAAGCTTCAGTAATCGCCATATACTCAGCTTCAGTGGTAGACAAAGCGACTGTAGTTTGCAAAGTAGCTTTCAACCGATTGCACAACCTCTTATTGTAAAGACATAACCAGTGAGAGATCTTCTTCTATCAAGGTCTCCAAGAAAATCAAGATCAACATACCCAATGACTCCATCTCTAGTTCTTCCAAACGCAAGCAAACATCAAGAGTACTCGTAAGTATCTTAAAATCCATCGAATCGCTTTCCAATGTTCTTTACCGGATTCGCCATGTATCTCGCTAATCTGACCGATCGCATATGATAAAACGGACGTGAACAAACCATAGCATACATGAGAGATCCCATCGCACTCAGTATGGAACATGTGACATGTACTCAATCTCATCATCCGATTGTGGAGACAAAGCCGATGAAAGTCCGAAATGAAATGCTGCTAAAGGAGTACTAACGAAGCTTAGCACTCTGCATATTGAACTCCGCAAAGAACTTTCTCAATGTACCCTTCCGACTTAGGTACAACTTACTTGTTTTTCTATCTCGAAAATCTCCATACCAAGTATCTTCTTTCTTTGGTCCCAAATCTTTCATCTCAAATTCTTCACTTAGTTGGGCTTTGACCTTTCTTATCTCTACTTTATCTTTTGTCGCTATCAACATGTCATCAACATAAAGAAGTAGATACACAAAAGAACCATCACTGTTTTTCTTAAAGTAAACACAGCTATCAAAGCTACTTCTTTTAAAATTATGAGAAGTCATAAAGGAATCAAACCTCTTGTACCACTGTCTTGGTGACTGTTTCAAACCGTAAAGAGACTTTTTCAAAGAAGCAAACATAGTCCTCTTTTTTCGAGATCAGAAACCCTCTCGGTTGTTGCATGTAAATATCTTCCTCAAGCTCTCCATGCAAAAATACAGTTTTTACATCTAACTGCTCAAGCTCCAAATCTTGCATGGCCACAATACCAAGCAAAGCTCGAATCGAACTATGCTTCACAATTGGGAAGAACACATCTATAAAGTCCACTCTTGGAATTTGACTGTAACCTTTTGCAACAAGCCTTGCTTTATATCTGGGTTCTTCAACTCTTGGAGTCCCTTCTTTCTTTTTAAACACCCATTTACAGCGAACAACCTTTTTACCTTTAGGAAGTTTCACAAGATCCCATGTTTTGTTTTTGTGGAGTGATTCTATTTCCTCTTGCATAGCAAACATCCACCTTTCTGAGTCTTCACAGCTAACCGCCTCAGAATAATTAGACGGCTCTTGGTTTGCATCTATATCTTCAGCCACATTTAAAGCATAAGCAACTAGGTCACCTCAAAGATACTTCTTTGGAGGTTTAATTTCTCTTCTAGTTCGTTTTTAGCGATAGAGTATTGTGGTGAAGAAGCAACTCTATTCTCAATTTTTGTACTGGCTTGAGGAGTTGACTCTGTATTAATCTGATGCTCCACCTGCTTTTTATTTTCTTTATTAAAAGAGTCTTTAAGAGATAAGTTAGGTAGCATAGCAGTTTCATCAAAAACAACATCTCTGCTAATCACAACTTTTCTATGCTCAGGACACCATAACTTATACCCTTTTACACCAGCTTTATAACCAAGAAAAACACATTTAATGGATCTTGGTTCCAATTTTCCATTATTAACATGAGCATACGCAGGACACCCAAAGATCTTTAAATCGAATAATTAGCGGGATTACGGACCATACCTCTTGTAGAGTCTTTTCTCAATGGCAACGGATGGAGATCGGTTGATTAAAAACATGCGAGAGGTCGCTTTACCAAAACGACTTTGGTAAGTTGGCATTTGACAACATACATCGAACCTTTTCATGATCATTACATTCATTCGTTCGCAACGCCGCTTTGTTGTGGAGTATGAAGAAGCATCAAGTGTCTCACGATCTCTTCGACTTGCAGTTTATTAAACTCATCGAACAAAACTCTAAGCCATTGTGCATGCGGAGGTATTTTATTTGTTTTCCGTATGTTTTTCAATCATAGTTTTCCAAGACTTAAATGCGGAAAACACATCGCTTCTGCTTGGGAAGAATGCCCAAACTTTCCGGAAAAATCATCAATAAAAGTTAGCATATAATTAGCTCCACCTCTCGAAGGCACCTTGATGGCCCCCACGATCGAATGAATATACTCCAACGTTCCTTTCGTGTTATGGATTCCTCCGGTGAATCGAACTCTCTTTGCTTCCCAAAACACAAAGTTTCACAGAACTTCGGTTTGCAAATTCCTTGCCCATCAAGAAGTCCTCTTTGCTCAATTTGCCATGCCATTCTCACTCATATGCCCTAGGCGATATGCCAAAGTTTATTAATATCATCATCGACAAAGAAGAGGAAGCGGCAACTACATCACCAATAACAGTAGAACCCTGCAAAACATATAACTTGGTAGTCTTTCTCTGCCCTTTCATCACAATGAGGGAACCTTTGGAAATCTTCAACATCCCACTTTCAGCTGTGTATTTGTACCCTTTTGAATCAATAGTACTCAACGAAATTAAATTTCTCTTCAATTCTGGAACATGCCGTACGTCACTAAGTGTTCTGACAACTCCATCAAACATCTTAACTTTAATTGTTCCAACACCTGCGATTTTACACGAAGCATTATTTCCCATCAAACAACACCTTCAGACACTGTTTCGTAATTTGTAAATCAATCCCGATTGGGACTCATGTGGAAGGTGCAACCCGAATCAAGTATCCACTCCTCGCTTACTTTTGAATTGTTGATCGAAACGACTAGAAGTTCACCATCGCTATAGTCTTCTACAACATCAGCTTCACCGGAATTTTCTGGTTGCTTTCCTTTTTGATCCGCAGCCTCCTTTTTAATCTTGTTCTGTAGCTTATAGCACTCAGATTTAATGTGCCCTTTCTTCTTGCAGAAGTTACAAGTTTTACCTCTGTTTGAAGACTTTGATCTACCATTAGTTTTACCGCGAGGATTTCGATCCTGTGTCCTTCCACGATCATCATCAGTATTCCGATCTTGTCTCCCACGAACAATAAGACCCTCTTCCTCGGAGTCGGGTTTAACCACAAGATGCTTCATCTTATCATACGAGGTCAAAGAATCATAAACCTCATCAAGCGTGAGAGACTCCTGCTATATAAAATCGTGTCTCTAAAGGTTGAATAAGACGGGGCAACAAACAAAGTAGAATCAACCCTAGATCTTCCTTATCATATCGAACCTCCATGGCCTCCAAGTTTGAGAGAATTTCTTTAAACATCGTTAAGTGTTCGTGTACCTGACGCACCTTCCTCCAAACGATGAGCATAAAGACGTTGCTTCATATGCAACTTGCTAGTTAAAGTTTTCGGCATACATATTTGTTCTAGCCTCTTCCATAATGTTGCGGCAGTCTTCTCCTTCATCACATCCTGCAAAATTTTATTAGACAAATGCAGATGTAACTGTGTTAGTGCCTTTCGATCCTTGCGCTTCTTATCTTCCTCCGTCAATGTTGAAGGCATCTTATCTACCCCTAGCAGGGCTTCCTCTAAATCCATCTATGCAAGAACTGCCTGCATCTTTATCTGCCACAACGCGAATCTGGTGTTACGATCCAACAGCGGAATTTCATACTTCAATGACGCCATTACCGTGATCGAGATGAAAACCCGGAAGCTCTGATACCAATTTGTGAAAAATATAAAGTCGGTAATGACAATATATATCACAAAGAAAAGAAAAAGAGAATAAAGAACACACGGATTTTACGTGGAAACCCTTTCGGGAAAAAAACCACGGGCAGAGGAGAAGAAAATTCACTATGTCGAATTCGAATCATTACAAGAGGAATAGACTATGTCTATTTATAGGCTTATAAAACCCAATTCTAATCAAAGTAAAAATATATTATGCTAATAAATGCTAAATATATTAACTCATAAATACTAAATCTTCTAGAAAGAAGATATATTTTGTTTAACTTGACTTGCAAGCAATATCTTAGAATTTGGGTCACACAACTCTAACACGCAACAAGGAGACCGCAACGATTGTCCCAATTAAAGCAACGGTGTAATTAGACTCTCAACAAGGTTATTTTTTCAGTTAAACTCTAATTATACCAGAGATATTTTAATATCATTAGAATTCTAATATTAGCTTATAAAAAGGGTCGTAGTAACTTTATAATATACATCTTTTAACAAAAAGATTAAAAGAAGATCAATAGAGAGTTTTGAGAGAACTTTTAGAGAATTTTGTATTTTAGTCAAAGAGCTTTATTATCATGGTTAGAGTTTGTTTTGATTGTCTTCACCTTGTACTCTTCGATTATTTGCTTATTTAGTGAAACCTCCTTGGCCCGTAATTTTTTTATCTTTTTTATTAGAGGAGTTTTTCCACACAGATGAGTTTTTTTACGTAAATTTGTATACTCAATTTTCTATATTCTTTCATTTTCGTTGTTTATACGGGTCGGTCCCTACAAAAATTAAGTCTTAGTAAAAAAATCTATTTAGTATATTTCTTAAGATTAAGTACAAAATATGGTTATATTGATTGACAAATGTATTTTTAAAAATTTTAACAGTAAAATATTTAAAGGATAAAATTAAAAGAAATAAAATAAAAGAAGTAGAAAAAATCTACATTAAATGATAAGTAGTTCTTTATTTACTTATCATTTTCTACACTTGAAGAAATGGGCAATTTATTAAAATATATCAAAATTAAAAAAATTACAGAAATAAGCTGAAAATTTAATTATTTATGGAAAATGGTCATTTTCCCCCAAAACGCATCTACGTCAGCGCGTTTTCAGGGGATGCAGCAGGAAAACGTATCCACGAAGGAGCGTTTTCTGCCACATCAGTAAAAAACACTTCCTTGAGGGCGCGCTTTGCTGATGTGACAAAAATACTCCCCCAATAACGCGTTTTAGCCCGTGTTTTTTTTTTAAATTATTCTCGAATTTTTTAAAATTTTACGAGAATAAACCTTTATAAAGGTTCAAAGTGACAACACTATTTTTTTTAAGGTGTCATCAATTAATATGGAAATATAACTTACAAAAGAAATCTTTATATAGACCCAAAGTCCCATTTACCTTGTTTTCTTGAGCAATGTGAGATATGAAATATGTCTATATAAAGACTCATAAACAGTTTTGCAGCTTGTTCCTAAACAATGTGGGATTCCTTCCTCTTTTAACTAATAACATGAGATGTAATGCAAAGTAACAGATGCAAAGTAACATTATTTAAAATATTAATTAGTAAGCATAATTAAAATATATCAATTAACTTGATATTCAAAATATTATAATAATAAAATAATTCTTAATAATTTTGAAGTATTTTTATAGGACAAGAATTTTGACATATTGTAAATTAATACACCCTACTCGTCATTTTATATTTTTAATAATAAATATAACTATATTAATTGTAGATAATATATACATAATATAATATATTAGCTTATATTATATAAATGTACTATATTCAAAATAAAATTATATAACATATGATATTTAAAACTAAAATAATGTAATTCTTGGGTAGTTAATAAAAATAATACTTTAAATATAAGATAATTCAATATAAATTTTAACTGTTTTATGTTTTATGATATTAATTCATTTAATAAAGTTTTTATTGACAAAATCTAAATTCATTTAATAAATTTAATTAAACAAACATTTTAATAAAATATAATTTTATTTAAAATGTGATAAATCTTTATCATAATAAAAATATATATTTAAAACTACAAAATCAATAATATTATAAACATTCAAGATTGTGTGTTTATACTAAGAAATATTTTTAATTTTGTGCTTATCAATTTTAGCCACAAAGAGAAAACTGAAATATTAAAGAAGGGAAAAACGGGTCATCTTCTCCCACTTTAGCCAAAGATTTCACATTTTTAAGCTCTTAGTATATCGTCTTGCTTGGCAATCTTTTTAGCTTGGGAAATTGATAGAAGAGGATGGAGTGAGAAACTGTTTGTGTTACTGCTTTAAACCATGATAAAATAAAAGCAAAAATGAGGGAATGCAGCAATTGTTCAGATTGAAATATATTACCAACTAGAGATTTATAGTGTAGCCTTTAATCTCATGTTGTTAGTTAAAAGAGGAAGGAATCTCACGTTGTTTAGGAACAAGCTGCAAAACTGTTCATGAGTCTATATATAGACATATCTCATATCTCACATTGCTCAAGAAAACAAGTGAAATGAAACTTTGGGTCTATATAAGAATTTTCTTTGTAAGTTATATTTCCTTATTAATTGATAACACCTTTAAAAAAATGGTGTTGTCACTTTGAGCTTTTATAAAGATTTATTTTCGTAAATTTTTAAAAAATTCGAGAATAGTTTTTTTAAAAAAAAAAATTGGCTAAAACGCGTCCTTGGGGGAGTGTTTTTTCTACATCAGCAACGCGCGCCCTCAAGGAAGCGATTTTTGCTGATGTGGCAGAAAACGCTCCCTTGTGGACGTTTTCCTGCTGCATCCCCTGAAAACGCACTGACGTGGACGCATTTTGGGGAGAAATGACCCTTTTTCATAAATAATTAAATTTTTAGCCCATTTTCGTGAATTTTTTTAAAAATTAGTATATGTTGGTCATTTACCCTGAAGAAATTCTATTACTTAGATTTTAGTGTTTTTTTTAATTAGGGAAAGAGAATGAGGTTGCTAGGGATCGAACCCACTCTCACGCTTACAATATAATATTCTTGTCAATTGATGAAAAGGTTGTTGGCTTTAGTATAATTTATTAAATGTGCTTAAAAAATAAATTTTAATTAATTTAATTTTTGCAATGAGTTATCAAACAAGATGATAATCTAAATAACTACAAGGTAGAATCCAACTAATAGAAAGTATATTAGATAAATAATTGAAAAGGACAAAGTCCATTAATGACAGCTACACATGTTAGGACTATTGAGACTAAAAATGTAGACATTACAAATGCATATAGTAAGACTTGAACCGGAATGTTTATAGACCCAAAGCTTCAGCTTTAACTAATAAAACCAATACCATTAACCTAACATCAAGTTTCATGAGAGGATAAGACTATTAAACAATAATGTTTATTTTTTTATAATAATTATAATTTTATCTAATTCTTTAAATATTATGTTAGCATATTAATTCACGTCGCATATCAACATGTTGAATTCTGGATTTGTCACATTAGTATACATCAATAATTAAATTAGTCAACGATAATATATGTCAACAAAAGAGACCAATTGAATAAGCTTAATTGATGTAATTTTTTTAAAATAGTTGATTTAATTTTTTATTTTTATTAAAAATATTTAGACCCTTTTGCTTTTAAGTTTTATATGATATAAATTATATAAAATAAAAAATAATATATTAAAAACTTCAAAAATAAATAAAATTGAAGCAACCCAATCTTAAATCATATTTTAAATTGATTTAATTTTTGTAAACATTTCTACTGAATTTCAAGGTGAACTCCAAACTCAACCGAAGAGTTGGACTTGTCCGTTAAGGTGAGTTCATAAAGGGTTATCCGTTACGAAAGATTGAGATATAAAATTTATGATTGTATTAATGATTTATTTATTTATTTGGAGTTAATTTATTACACTATATTTCTATTATAACAAGACAGAAAGAAAATGAACTATGAATTTCAGCCGAAATCAATGGGCCTCGTCGAATTCCCACAAGCCAATGCCACGGACCACCCAAGCCGACCCAGTAACAATGACGGCCGCGAAAACCGGAGGAACAATCCAATCGATTTTGGACTTACCGAAGAGGTGAACCGGCAAGCACAGCTTCTCTCCCGCCACGTCCATCGGAACTCTAATCGACCCCTCTGTTCCGCACGCTTTCGAGAACGAAGATGACTGAGATACGGCGGAGACAAAGGCCACCTCCGGCGAGAACGACGCCACCGCCACCATCGCAGTTAGAATAACAGTCCACGTGGCAGCGTAGAGGAGCACCGGCCACCGTAAGGTGAGTCTATGAAGCAGGGTTGTAAGAAAAGAAACAATCATTTTTTTCAGTGAGGGGATTTGGGGAAGGGTTGGGTTTTAAAGAGAATGGATTATCGAGGAAATGGAAGCCTTTTAGAAAGAGGGGATGGCTAAGAGAGGGAGGGAGGGGACCTAATTTCAGCTACTAAAGTTTAGTTGGGTTGGGGATAGGCGTTGAGCTGTGTAATGAAAGAGACCAACTCCCAGAATGTTTTCGACTTTCTTTTTTTTTAGTTAAGGATTTGGTTGCCAGTCTCCACGAACTCCATCACTACGTGGATTTTCTAACAAATTGAATCTATTAAAATGTAAGACAGCTTTAGAATTTTTGAGTAAAAACTATATAATTTTGAATTCACTTTCGGATATTGAAATTTTTTTTAATAATAAATTTGACCACTAATATTTATATATTTTATTAAAATGGTCTTAATTATATATTTAAAATTTTTTTTCACCATCAACTAGTGATTTTTTGTAAACTGTATTTTCAAACTGTCAAAAAAAAAACTCAAAAATACAATTATGATTATTTTGACAAAACATATAAATGTTTAGTGGTTAAATTTATCATTAATCTAAAAAATTAAAAAATTTCAAATTCTCAAATATAATCTTATTAAGAATAATAATTATAAAACTTGAAAATATTAATCTTGGTGGATCATAAAACAAACATGATTTTATTTTATTTTAAGATAGTCAAATTTTAAAATAAGTTCAAACTTTTTATTTTTAGGTCAACAATTTTAGTTCAAACTTTTATTTTTAAAATAATATAATTTTGTTGAAGTAAAGTCGAGCATTGGATTAAAAAAAAAACACTATAATAAATTGATTTCTGCCTTTTATTTTTATAAAATTTTCTATTAGTTTCAATAATAGGTAGAAAATCATTATAATAATCAATTTTAATTTGTTACGTCCATTAAGTAAGGGATAAATTTAATCTTTGTTAAAAAATATAACTTAATTACACTTGATTTTAGACTTCAGTCCATCAAATTGAACTTTCGAAATCAAGGATAATTTATTCCGAGTTATAAAGTGGACGATGAAAATTGAAATTATTATATTTTACAATAAATAAACCTAATCAAACAAACGACCAATTCAATAATTTTATTAAATCAAACTCAAGTTAAATTTATGGATTAGACCCCCAAAGTATTAGCGTGACTCTAGTGTCAAAACAATGGTAAGAATAAAGAATAATTTAATAAAACACTTGCATTTAAAGGGATAGGTATAACTACAAATTGATATTACCATTATAAACGTCAAAGAACATTAACTAGCATGTAATTAAGTTTTCCCAAGCTTGAAGAAACATTGGTTGTACCATAGCTTGGTTGAAATATCTTACATGTTGGTAACTTGGTGCGAACAGAATGCTTTCTCTACCTTCAGAGCAAGGAATAGAAATGAAACCAAAGAAACAGAAATTGCACCAACCATGATCTCCACCATTGTCTGCAATGTCACAACTGGGCTCAAAAAGAACACGACTGCAATCGCGGAACTCTGCCACACCTTCAGCTGTGCAAACGCTCCTTCCTGTTTCAGATGAAATATTCACTCGTGGTTACATGGAAAAAGTTGTGAAGTTGCTGACATATTTAGACCTAACATATACTTGCTTCGTGTTCGTACCGTGTCGTGCTTAAAAAGTAGAGCAAGCAAAGAGCTGAGCTGCGTGTTCAAAACCCCATCACCGATGCCCAGGAAAGCCGCCATGAGAAGAGGGTATATTACGCCAAGCACTCCACCAGTTGCACTACATCACAACATTATTTAAGGTTAAAGTAGGATAGAGAAACAGCTGAGAAGTTAAATACAGAAAAACTACAAGTACCGCTTTGCTCTAACCTGTATTTTAGCAAAAGCCAGAGGAATATCAATGCCTGAAAAAAAGCTCCCCCACAAACTATGACAGTAATTGATCTGATGCCAGATGTGAGTCGACCAGCCGCCAGGGAACACTATCACAAGGTTTTACCATCCAAATGAGAGTAGATAATAAATCAACCAAGTGAGCTACCAGCACTTAATGAGAATAAATATCAATATTTTACCAACTTTGTAAGACTAAAGTGAGCACTGCCATACAGTAATAAACAGAACTTACAAGATGGTCAAGTCAAAGAAATGCTCTTTTTAATGCAGGCATATGGATATGCATCTATGGAAAATAAACAAGTAGCCACTGTCCTGTGGCGAAGTTTCTTGACAAAAAAATAATACAAAGGATTTTAGGAAATTTTAAATCTCTCACTATAAGTAAGGAGAAATAGTTTACTAAGAAGCTATTCATTAAAAACCTAAACTTTCATCCGGTTATTTTCAAGTAAAACTAATTGTTAATAACTAGCAATCAATTCTGAATTTTAAGTACTTACAATTGCATCAAAAGCACCATAAACTGCCATTGCACCACCCACACCAGCCTCTCCAAGAGTTGGGTTTACAATGTCCTTCGTGTAACTAGCCCTAAAATTGCAAAATATATCTAACTAAGAAAAAAGATGAAAAGTTTTCTTTAAGAAGGCAAGGCTTGAAACAAGTTGTTGCAGTAAAGGGCCTAAGCAAGCAATACCATACAAAAGCTTGCTGTAATCCTGAATAAGCAATAAGAGGAATGACCAACAGCATCCGCATGTCAAGCAAAGGAAGGATAACTGAACTCAACCGAGATGCCACAGCAGAACAAAAACTGACAGAAGGATCTTCTGATACCTTGTCTTTGTCATTGGTTTTACGTATGAAACACATAAGAATTGTACCTAATGTCATACTACAAAGAAAGACAATGAAAAGCAAAGTCGTGCTGCCGGTACTTCCTTCCTGCAGTGTAAGAATAACTTGTCATTAGCCATTGAACATTTAAAAGGAAAAATGAAAAACACTAAACCCAAGCTGAAAGACCCATGCTATCAAATAAAAAGATGGAGTCAAATCCCATGATGATTTTTTTTTTTTGGGGGAGATCAGGCAGGGCATTGGAATGGTGGTATGTATATAACTACCTAAAGAATAAATCAGTTCTTGAAAGAGAAATTAAGTACTAAAATCAAACATATCTGGAAGCATGAAGAAAGCTGGACTGATTTTTCCACCCTGATATTGAGGAAGGCACCATCGTCCAAGAACACAAATAGAACAAAAGAGGAAAAAAACTGTTCTTCATGAAGGCAACACATACCGTTCCCTTTGGCAGTACTGCAAGTGTGATCAGATTCCCAACAAACTGCAAATTTTAGCAAAACCAATTTGTAGTAAAAGATTAATGTTTAGCATTTAAACCTCGTCATAGAAAGTTTCAGAGTAGATTGTCACAGCAAAGATTGTCACCTGGTGAAGAGCAAAAACTGCCCAAAATTCTCCATTGAAGTTACCAATCACAGTTCCTTCATGTAAGCCGGTATCTATAGCATGACTGCGTGCAATAGAAGTAAGATATGTCCCCTGAGACATTAAATTGGTTAAGAATCGGAAATCAATCAATGATAATCACTATACAAGAAAGATCGATGAACCTAATAAGTCTAAATTGCACACATACCTCCCCAACCCATATTATCGAAGCTGCAAAACCCATATACAGTGAAACTGGAACCATAGTATACCTACAACAATAAGATTACAAGATGTTCAATTCGAAAGTTACATTACAACATGGTTAAAACATAGTATGGAAAGACCCAGTTCAAGTTGAAAGTACCATACACAGAAATTGGGTAAAAGGTCAGTGGTTCATTTCTACATTAATTACCATTCAAAAACTGAAAGACAATTACCACGTAGGCTTCAAATTTGCAGCTATATACAACCAATAACCAGTAGTCCCCAGCACCACAGCATTCTTAGACCCCAGTACTCGAACCACCAGCGAAGCAAACAAGGAGAAAAACGCAAATGATACATACAGTATCCCGAGTGATACCGTTCCCAAGTTTCCTTCCTGAAACAGCCGAAAAAATGGAATAGTTAAAACTTTTTAAATTTCAATAATTCAGGAAAACTGTAGAATCTCTTAAAAATTCCCGAGAATTTCAAACTTCAGTCACGTTTATACTCAACCAAATAGCTGGATTTGAATTCAATCGAATGAAAATAAATGAGACGGAAAAAGGAACTCACGGAATTAATAGTAGTCTCTAAATTCTGAGCAGCTCCATAAGCAAGGAAGATCAACAAGAAGGCGCAGCTCAAAATATGAACGTCCCTCGTTCGGTTTTTGGGAGTTTCACCTCCCGAAACATCAACGACCAGGGGCGCCTCTTCGTCGCGAGTATCCATCGATGCGATTGCCATATGACTTGTAATTTCAGCTCCAGCTGATTTTAAAAAACCCTCCAGGAATTAGAGAGTGAGAAATCCAAGAGAGTGAGGTCAAGAGGGGAAAGAGAGCCGGCTTGAAGGGTGTGGAGTAAAGGACATACGAGAAAAGCTACAACTTCGGATTGTTGATTAAAAATATTGGGTTGGGGACCATGCGGTTGCTGAGAAAATCGTAGGAAAATCAAAAGATGTGGAAGGATTCTGAATATTCAAATTGATTATTTTGGTTTCGTATCATTTTGAAAGGAATCTAAAAGTCTTCGAATTAATCGATGATGATGAAAGATGACAGAGGGCGGAGTATCGGACGGCGATGGAAGCTTAATCGACGAAAATATATATTATTTCTTAATTCATTAGTATTTTATTCAATTGTTCCTATAGAACGACAGACAAATTTCTTCTTTTTTTTTTTTTTTCTCCTTTTGCTAGTATCCTCCGTCAAAATTATGAATCCAACTATAAAAGAGTGTAAGGGGTAATCCTCCATTGCATTTTGAGTTCAAAAGTATGATTTATTCGTTAGCTATTCCTATTCATTTTCCCAGCAATAATTTTAGATTGTATTAAAATTTTAAATAATTTAATATAATGACCAAGTATTTAAATAATTTTCGTTAAGGGTTTTAAAGTTTCTGAAATTTACCAAAAAAATTAATTAAGTTCCTGTATTTTTATTTTTTGTATTGAATTGAGTTCTTCAATATTGAAATTTTTTAATTAATTAAATTATTTAACCATTAAAATTAAATCAATAGTTAATATTAATATTTTTAAGTTGTTTTCACCACGTGGCACGTTAAGGTTATGTCATACGGTGAAACTTGATATTTTATTTAAAAATATTAAAAATAAAATAGAAATTTATAAAAATATTTAAAATATAATGTACAATAATTTAAAAATTATTATAAATGAAAAAAGTTGTATAAATTATAAAATTTATTAAAATTGAAAAAATACTAAAAATTAAAAAATTTATAAATTACAAAAAATTAAAATTATTAAAAATATTAATGAAATTAACAAAATATTATAAAACACATAAAAATTATAAAAAATAAAATTATATGAAAAAATATAAAACTAACCCTAAAAATATAAAACTACATTAACACTACAAACCTATTAAAACTTATAAAATATTTATTTGATCCCTAAAACTATCTATTGTACTCATCCGGATCTTATCAAATCTTATATCTCGTTTCTCTATCGTCCATGATAGGGAGTGTTTTGAAATGTAAAAGGTAAGAAAATAGATTGAGAAGGAAATGACAACTAAGGTTATATTTAAAATTGTAAATTTTTTAATTTTTTATTTTATATTATTTTGAATATTTTGTAATAATATTTTGTAATTTTCCATTTTTATAATTTTTGCACATTTCTATATTTTTATTATATTTTAATAATATTCTAATGTTTTTAAATATATTTCTTAATTTATAATTTTATCATGTTCATAATTTATATAATTTTTAAACTTTTTAATATTTTAATATTTTCTGATTTTAATTATTTTCATTTTATTATTTAATAATTTTAATGTATTTTTCAATATGTTAGTTAATTATAAAATTATAGTCCATAAAAATCACATTGAACAAATGATTCAAATAATAGAGAACTATTATGTTGTCTATAAGTTTAATTGGGGATATAGCTTTTCTTGACTCTCAAAGTTAGACAGACTCCTAAAATAGAGATATAAATATGATTATCTTGATTGACAAAACATTAGATAGGACTCTATTGAAAAATTCGAGTTAAAAAACGTGTTTGTTTGCATAGTGAAAATTTGATTTTTTTCTAAAATGCGAGCCCTTTGTGTTATTTATCAATAAATTTTATCAAATTATTACATGTGTTTTCTACTTAGTCAATCATCGACTTTCAATCAATACGGTCTTCTATACTATTTTTGAACCCTCAATTTGCTTAGAGAGTAAGATCTAATTCACAAACTAACTCGAGTTAATTCTCTCTATGAGACAAAAACCTAACTCGAGTTCTCAAAAAAATAAGATTTGTTTAGAAAAATAAATCACACTATTTTCCTATAGAGTAACTAGAGTTGTGTATATTTAACTTTGGCCCATGGTCGTTATTTATAGGAAAATTTTACATAAGCTTCACTTGAACAATAAGAGAACATAATAATATCTTACTAAAAAACATAAAGTCTCACTAGGACTACACATGGTGGGCCGTGACACTCACACCGGAATGCCCTATTGTGTCTCCCGCCTTACTACTAGCAGGTTTTATGAACCTTGTATTAGGTATAGTTATATATACTATCTAGACTTTAAATCAACTTATTTAATTTGTTCATCTCAATAACAAATTATTTATTTTAAAATAATTAATTAATTAATTAATTTTATTTTGAATTAAATTAATTTTCTCAACTCAATTTTAATATTATCAAAATTATGACGATTTTAACATACTAAAACATATGAATAAATAAATTTAATTGTCTCATTTAGTAAAATTACAAAGACGATTTAATTTAATTTTTCTTTAAACTACAACCAAGTAAATAATAATTAAAAATAAATTAAAAGCTAACTCATCTATTTTCCTTGGCAATAAATTTCATTTAATGTGTAAAAGTAATACACGCAATTCATTTATCTTTTCATTGCTTTTATTCATTCAACATATTGACTCTAAAAGCAATTTGTGAAGGGTTGTTGAGCTAGCGGAAGAATTAATTGAATATATATATTTAGCATTCAAATAATTTATATTTAAGTTTTGATTTTTATTTATTAATTACAATATTATTTAGTCATGGAGTCAATCCACTAAAATTATCATGACTAAAATCTCCTTTTCTCATTACGAAGACAATTTATAATCTTGCTTGTCCAATAATCTTATAATTAGTGTGTCACTCTCATATAATATCATTTATATCTTTAAGTTACTTATGTTCACTAATACGATCATCTTTTATCTTATAGTAATCATTGTATCTTTCTTTGTGAAAAAAGTCTATTCCTAATACATAGTAATAAAATCATTCGTATTAGACCAATGACCTGTGGCCATGTTTCATTTTCATCACCCATGCAATGCCAATGAAAGTATATTATTTACCATTTATTGGACTATGAATTCTACTGTTTTAAGCAAAGCCATGTCATACATATTTAGTATACCCAAAATACAATATTTCGACTCTATTCAATTGAACACGAACTTTTAATATATCAAAGTATACGAGTTACATGCACATAGTCAGTTACTTACTTATTATTGAGGTAAGTCACACCATAAACGTCATAAGTGAATAAATCTATAAACAAATCTGGGATAAATTCAACTCGGGTCATGTTTAATTTATTGTTAATCCAGACAATCACACCATATCTTTATTTTTCTAGAAGTCATCCACTTTGATGCCCAAAATAAGATATCTCCCCAATTATACTTGATAATCTCTTAAATCAAATTGCTTAATTTTGACACTTTTGACTATGAACTACTTATATTATCTACAAATATAAGTTATCTTTTCGCATCATGATTCGACCACATAATGCAACTTCATATTAGTTAAACGTTAAGTAATTAACGAGTCAATGTTTATTTATACACTTTACTTTTCATACCAAAACTATTAAGGATAAATATACAAGAGATGATAAATTAAACAACGGAATCTTATTAATGAATCTGTTGAAAAAGTTACAAGCATTAATGATGAAACAACTACAAAAAGGATACTAGATCCGAATAGACTCAGCTTTAAAAAGTTATGAGTTGATTACTGAACAATTAGTAAGTTTACATGTTTAAACTTTGATTACTCAATATTTGCACAATTATTACCTAACCCAATAATCCAAACCATATCAACAACAACTTAAATCCCAAAACCTAGTAAAGCCATTTTCAACCTCATGCCTAACCACTAATCCAACTCACTTAACAATCTTTCATTCTTAATTCACTTATCATTCCCTATATAGCCAAGTTCATAACCTAAGAAATTTCACAATCAAGTTATTCATACATCCTTACCTTGAACTAGCAACCAAATATCTCCACAAACACGATCAAAACAAACAAAAATACAAAAAAAAAAAAAGTGAAAAAAAGTAATAAAGTCTCTTGTTTCAATGAGTCATAATTAGGACATACAATAGTAAAGGGATTGAATAAGATAAGAGAAATGACAATAAGAATATATATATATATATATATATATACCATACTCAAATGTACCAAATTCAGTTAAGAATTAATCGAAGAGTTCTAAATGGTAGAGGTTTAATCTAAGAGGTTAAGGAGAAAGTTTAGTTGAAAAGAGGAACATATCAAAGTCAAACAATCATTTGACAATGATGAGCGGAGATCAAAGGGCTTCTTTGTTAGACCTTTGATTTTAAATTAGTGGGTTTTAGGCCATTTCAATAAAAATTATATCACAAAGTTTAAATAGTAGGGGAAATGTATTAGTTTGGTTCGAATGGAGAGACTAGACAGTGGCGAGATTATTGGAAAACAATTGTGAATGAGTTCCATTAAAATTTAAAACATTTAAATAGTTCAATAATCAATTTGTAATTTTATTTTTTGAAATTAAGTGGCCAAAGTGCAATGTTATTAATAGTTGAATGACATTAATTGGAGTTTACCATATGACAAATAATGAGTTAATAGTCACATCTAACATAACATCCATTACCAAATTAACATGCAAGTGACTAATTTATAACTTTTTAAAATTGAGCGACAAAACTATAAACATATTAATAATCGAGTCGCATTTAGTATTATTTACCTTAAATTTTAGCACACCAAGCTTTGAAATCATCTTCCAACCTATTAAGTTACTAGGAAAGTGATTACTTTCCTACAAAAACGCTCCCAACTACTTAAATTATAAGAAGCTTTATTACTTTTCATCGTATCAAACACTAACACGATGTTTTAAATCAAAATTCCGTCATACATAAAAGTGTAAAAACATGCCAAAAAAAATATTTTATAAAACACTAATATTTTAATCTTTACTCCAATGAGTTTGTTGTATGTTAACAAGAGAGATGCTTATATATATAGTAATGACACGGATGAGAAATTATTGAAAACATTTTTTAAAAATCTTTTTGGCTGCCCCTCTGACCCTAATTGAAAAGTAAATATTGACCGCGAATTAAGCATTTTTCATTCTGGTTTGCTTGCCGCTCTCTAAACCTAATACAAACCTGGACGATTTTTTCTTTTTCTAGCTTTCCAGGAAATCTAGATCCGTCAGATTTGAAATATGGTTGTCTTCATTACTCGTGCATGCTTTGTTCTTCGATTCGCTATAATTCTATGTTATTCGTATTCGATTTCTGAATGTTTTCTTTTATTCTTGGACTTGTACAGTTAGTGTTTCCGATTAAAATTTCCATTGTCCAAATTATGATTCAACTTTGACTAACGTAAATGTATATCTTCTTATTGTTTTTTTTTTTTTTTTTTTGGTATAGTTTGCGAGTTGGATTGGAGGCACACATTCAAGTCTAGCATATTGTAAGGAATGCCAGTTTAGCATTGCTTTGGAGGCAAATATTCAAGTTTTCCGGACGCATTTGGATTCTTATTTCTTTCTCTGGATTTCCAGTTTTGAATGCTCTTCATTATCCAAACTTTGGAAACTAATTGCTACTAATGGAGGAAGAAGCAGTTTTTATGGGAACCTCAACAGAGGAGATTATGGAGAATGTAAATAGTACAAAGCCTGAATTAAAGCGGGCTTTAATTGGGTACTAGCATTCTTGATAGAGCCAGAGTGAAGGTAACTATTGTTCCCCCTATCTAAATCAAGGTTAATTTTGTTTTTGTTAAGTGTTGACTTGTTTATGGAGGTTATTATTATTGTTTGGTTATGGTTATTAGAGAATACTGGATGGAATTATTCATGCTGGTGAATATCGGTGTGGATGCATTTTATGATTCATCCAAAGTCGCTCACCTGTTCAACTGTTATTGTTCTTTTAATGCTTAGTATTTAGGATGTATAATGCTTGTGTGGTGTGTGAGCAGGTGCTGAGTGCTTATGACTTTGAGCAGCATGCTGATGCCAAAACTAGGCATGCACATAATCACATAAACTTGGAGAATGGAAAGCACTCAGATAAAACCAACAAGGTAAAATCAATATCCAGGTTGAAAACCAAGAAAATGCATTCAATGAAACTTGACCATAAGATAAGTACACAAAAGATATATATATATACTTTAAAGTTGAAACACTTGGAGATCATAGAAAAAGAAAATAGGCAAACTAGGTGGTTTGATGTTATATTTCTTCTTTGCTTCAACCTTTCTGCAACTCTGATGCAGACTTGCTGCAGAACTTAACTGCTTGTTAAAACCTGAACAATGGCAAAAATAAAGTGTCTCTGTACTGTCTGGCAAAAAATCAAATTGTCATTCTCTTTGGTTGGCAGTATCTGTATTAATATACCCGGTATGGTAGATTTAATATTTCTACTCTTGCATGCGCTGCTTGAGTCGACCACTTAACTTCTTTGCTTAAACTTTACACGGGCCACCAGATATGGCGACAATTAGCTTAAATGTAATTCCTGCCATCTGATAGAATCTATATCAATTCGTTTCTTTCCCATTTGGAGTTAATTTCAGTTATTACACTTTTGTAAATTTCCATGTTAATATTCACAAGCATTAGATGTATCGTATAAGCTACTACTTATGCGTGGCAACTTGATACTAGATATTTCTCCTCACTGTCGATCCTAGATAACATGCACTTTGCCGTTACATATACAAATAAGGAGCCCTTTCGGAATTGGAAAGGTAATAACTTATGCTTAATGCTTTGATTGATTTATGTAGGTTAGGTTTGTTCTATCTCATATGGCTTATTGTTTGTTTTTCTTTCTTGGGAGTTTGTGAATAGATTTGCGGTTTCGTGCCAAAAGTAAAAGAAACAAAAAGATGAGAATTCAATTAGAGGACTGCCATTTTCCTTGAGGTTGCCTCTCTTTCTTCTATAGGCAATCAAGTCTAGTTAAGGAAATAAAAACAACATTGAGGAGAAATATCTAGGATCAAGTTGCCACGTGTACGTAGTAGCTTATGCGATACATCCAATGCTTGAATATTAACATGGAAATTTACAACAGTGTAATAATCGAAATTATCTCCAAATGAGAAAGAAATGAATTGATATGGATTCTATAATATGGAAAGAATTACATTCAAGGTAACTGCCGTCAAATTTGGTTGGCTTGTGTAAGGTTTAAGCAAAGAAGGTAAGTGGCCCACTGAAGCAGCGCATGCAAGAGTAGAAGAAACAACGCAGACGCTTCTGTCCTCTCATGTGTGGTTACGCAATAAAAATCCTTGATTCTTTTTTCCCCATTTTTTTGCATTCTCAATGTTTTGGAAGTGAGGATGAATTTTGAGAGTTAAATATTAAATATACCATACCAGTTATATTAATATATATAGTCAACCTTCTGAAAGAGAAGGAAAAATTGAATTTTTGCCAGTCAGTACAGAGCCTCTTTAGTTTTGCCATTGTTTAGGTTTTAACATGCGCTTATGTTCTGCAGCTAGTCTTAATCGGAGTTGCGGAAAGGTTATAACATCAAACCACCTAGTTTGCCTAATTCTGTAAGGTAAACTGATATAAATTTTTGGTGATTTCTTATCTTATGTTCAGTTTTCATTGATTGCCTTTTCTTGGTTTTCACCCTAGATATGGAATATGGATTTTACCTCGTTGGTTTCATCTGGATGCTTAGTGGAATCAAATCTGGCATTTGAGCATCACGTTTGCCTTTTCAATTTAGTTCTCATATGAGTTGGATTGAATTTTTTTCTGACTAATTTTATGGTTAATTCCTCAAGAGGGCTGTTATTAGGGCTATCTACCTTCCTCATAAGATAGATTGTTTGTTTCTTTTCCTTTTCCTTTTTCACACCTCACTGACATTGTACCTTAAGACCTAACTCAGTCATGAAACGGAAGGGAACTGCTGATGCTGGCACGAAGAAAAGGTACGCTATGGCATATGCTGTGCTTCTTCTCTATGTAAAATTTAGATCGGCCTGAATTAAGCTGGAATTTCTTTAAATTGTTTGCAGGGATAATTTCTTGCACCAGTCACTTTTTATGCCAAAAGGACTTCCAGATGGGGCTGAATTGGCTTACTTTGTCAAAGGACAGGTGAAACGATTTATAGAAAATAATATAGTTGATTGGCAATAATTTATGCCTAGTACTGACTGAAACTCTCAAAAGAAATTTATACAGAAGCTAATTGAAGGGTACAAGCAGGGAAGTGGCATAGTCTGTGGATGTTGTGAGAGAGAGGTGAGTTTCTAATTTATTGTCAATTTGATGCTAGATCATCTCTCTCATCTATGATTTGCTTTAAATTTGTTTTGGTATGAGCAGCTTAGCCCTTCACAGTTTGAAGCACATGCTGGAATGGCCGACAGAAGACAACCGTGAGTGGTCTATACAGAATTTGATCTTTCGCTAGAATATTGAGTCATTCCTTTTTAAGCTTTTTACTTTTTCTTTTTTTACATAGGTATCGTCACGTCCGTACATCTAATGGGTTGACGCTTCATGATATAGCCTTGTCATTGTCAAATGGACAACGCATTACCACTGATATCGGTGATGATATGTGTTCAATATGTGGAGATTCTGGAGATCTGCTTTTTTGTCATGAATGCTGTCAGGCTTTTCATCCTGGTGCGTAAATTTCTTTTATTTTGAGCTGTTTCTTCTAGGTTTATGTTTTGTTGAGACAGGTACTTGATTCAAAATTGGTGTTTAAAGTATTTTATATTGGGTGGCCAACATCCAGTGATTATATGATCTTTTCAATTACAACACAGTGCACTCTGTTCAGCATTTGAAGCTCTAATCATTTTGTGCTTTTGTGCCTAATGATCATTAGACTGTCTTTCGACAATTTTCTCTCAAATAATGAAACAGAAGATGCACATGTCTGATTAACTTTTTGTCATTTTGCATCTTAATTGTGAAATACATTCAATTTATCTTGTGCTTGATTTTCATTTTGATCTAAGGTTTTCTTTCATCACTGATTCCATTGAATTTCTTTGTTGCAGCTTGTTTGAATTTAGGGCACCTTCCTGAAGGTGATTGGCATTGTGCAAATTGTGCAGATGAAAATGGTCTTGTTAGAAAAGCTGTTTCAGGAGAATCTTCAAGGTTAGCAAGACCAATTGTGATACGATTGACAAGAGTTGTTAAAGCACCAGAATTTGAAATTGGTGGTTGTGCAATTTGCAGGTTGGTATTTCTGTAATTTTTTTCTCCATTCTAGTATGCTGTCTCTAAGCATATCAATATCTTAGAATCTGAGGTTCAATGTGTGAATAATCCTTCAATGAATTCATATATATGTTTGTTTATTATCCACATAGAAGCATGTTGGAATTGAAACTAGTGGACTGTTAATAGAGGCTTTTTAGGAGTCAATAATCTCCCAATAGTTTCTTATTTGGACTTTGTGTTCCTTTTTTTTTTTTTTTTTTCCGTTTATTTATAGATTTCTTACATGATTACTGCTTTTAGTCTTTATCCATGTCTGATATTTGTATTATGAGACAAGGATGACTATTATTGTTTTTTTCAGGGAGTATGACTTCAGTTCTACTACCTTCAATGATCGGACAATTATTTTTTGTGACCAAGTATGTGCAGTTTACTCATATTATTTCTATCCAAACAGGCTTTTTCTTCGGTATATCATTATCTTTTTCTTCTGTCCTTTCTTAGTGTGAGAAGGAGTTCCATGTTGGATGCCTGCGTGATAGTGGGCAATGTGATTTGAAAGTAAGTCTTAAATGCTCTTGCAGTTTAATTGTTACGATATATGTACTAGTTGAATTTTTTTTATCATTTTGTTTTTCCTCCATGCAATAGGAAGTTCCCAAGGATAAATGGTTCTGTTGTGATGACTGCAAAAGGATTTATGGGGTCCTCCAGAGTTCTGTTTCCAACGGGGTGCAGATAATTCCTACTTCATTCTCAAAAATAATCAGAAGAAGGCATTTAGAAAAAGGATTATTTATTGATGAAGCCACTGATTGTGTTCAATGGTGTATACTAAGTGGAAAAAGCCATTATCCTGAAGATCTGCCATTACTTTCAAGTGCAGCTGCAATATTTCAAGTAAATTTTTCCTCACATGAAACATTTTAGCATTCAATATATTATAGTAGTTGCTCATTGGGTCATATTCTTTATATACTTTTTTTTTCATCTGACCTTTTTGTTAGAACATGTTACCTTTTACCTAGCTTTTTAATATTGTACTTGGAGCTTGTACAATATATGTTAACCAAACTTTTTGAATTGAAATTTTGAAATAAGCTCTGTGCCATGAGTGATTATGGCTTTTGAACAATATATAAAAGGAACATGTTGGAGCGAGTTCTGAATTCAGATGCTCTCAGACGCATTTTTAGAACGTCTGCTATTTGCATACACTTCCATCCACATCTCAGCATATAATTTTAGTTAAAAGCAGTTGAAATTCTTAAGCATACAATCATGATGAGGTTGGGGCACAAAGAAAATTGTCAATTCTAGAGAATGACACTGGTACTTTTGAATTTTGTGGATATATTACTGATGGCTGATGGATAGAATTAAGATCCAGCTTAACTAAAGAAAAATTGTACTCGGATCAAATTGATGAATTCCCATCCATACAAATTACAAGAATTGCAGTTGAGGTGAAGTTGGGATTTTAAAACTAAATTAATGATGGAACTGAATTTGATTAAACATTCGTGAGTATTGGTTATACTATGGATTTTTCTGATATGCACGTCTATATGCTAGCTGCCTGTAGAGTGTTGATTATGTTGCTAATATTATATTTAGTTTAGTTGTATTTAATAATTAACTATCTGCTCAAGTTATTTGTACTTTCTTTTTGACAGGAATGCTTTGATCCCATTGTTGCAAAGTCTGGTTGTGATTTGATTCCTGCGATGGTCTATGGGTTTGTATCTCATTTTTCCCCTTCCTACCTTTTAGGTGGTTCTAATGTTTTTTTTCCTTTTGGCTTTAAAACAGAAAAAAAGAAATATAGAATCTCTTTATGACTAGAAAAGGTGTTCTCAAGAAAATGTGTTTATTTATATGTGATTAATAGGATGTTTTGCTTGATTTATCACAAATTTTGCCTCTAATGATACTACTAAAACTGTTAACGCATAATTTACTTGTGATCTGGATTGTTCGGATTGGATCTGACAGTTGCATTTTGATCTTTGTAAAGGAGAAGTATATCTGGGCAAGAGTTTGGTGGAATGTATTGTGTGGTTTTGATTGTCAGGTATTTTGCTTTTGGTCTTTCATTTGGGTGGTGGGGAGGGGGGTTTTTTTTCTCTCTATTGCTTTATTGCATATGCATGTATACACCGTGTTGGTGCATGATGCAGGTCTGTTGTTGTATCAGCTGGTCTTCTTAGGATATTTGGTCGGGAGATTGCTGAGCTCCCTATGGTAGCGACAACTAGAGAACATCAAGGAAAAGTAAGTGATTGACTAAGCATGTGCATCGTTCTTGCTGTCAACTTCAATCCTACTATTTTAGGCAGTTTGAAATTACATTGCAATTCTATGTTTAACTTTACAAATCTGTCACCTTAGAATGCTGTTACGATCTCGTATAGCTTATCGGTTTTTGTTCCAAGTCTTCATTCAAAACACGAATGAATGCACTAGTTCTGGACCAAGCTGACATATCTTCATTATCTTTGATCTTGTTATAGGGATATTTCCAGGCATTATTTGCTTGTATTGAGAGGTTTTTAAGTTCACTAAATGTGGAAAGCCTCATGCTCCCTGCAGCTGAGGAAGCTTTGTCAATTTGGACAGAGAAGTTTGGGTTTACAAAGATGAAAGAACAGCAAGTAAGTGCCATTCTAAATTTCTTTTGGTTTGAGAAACAAAGATGATAAAAGCTTTAAGCGGCCACACTGAACTTTATTTTGTGTTTCAGTTGATGAATTACCAAAAGCAGCTACAAGTGACAGTTTTCAAGGGAACGTCAGTGCTGGTGAAGAAGGTGCAGCAGATTCCAAATAACTTTTAATCTCCCCGACAACTTTCCATCGGAATAGCCAGCCAGGTTCAGCAATGGCTTCGAACATGACTTTTAATTTGTCTTGTTGGGCACTTGAACCCTTCGTGAAATTTCCTTTGTATTTTACAGAATCAAACAAGCATTGCGTGATGACTTCTTATTATGCATGCATGCGGTAAACAGAAAACCTTTTCTTGACATTTCAAAGGTTCTTGAATAACATATTATGCCTAAAATCATGCTAAGATTTACATATTTTGAAGGTAACTAAGAAAAGATAATGTGAAAATGATGTGGTTGGTGCTTTATTTAAACTGCAGATTTTGTTTTTGAAAATTATAATCTACTTCAAATCATACCAAGGTATAAGAAAGAAGTACGTACATTTTTAAAAAAAATAAAAATAGTGGAGTTTTTCATCTTTAACATGGTAGCAAAAGAATATTTTGTTTTTCTATCACATAGAATTATTACAATGCAATTATGCATTAACTGTTAAATGCTATGCTAAGCTAGAAACATCTGATAAGTGTAGCATATTTGCTAGACTAAAATAAAAATCGGAAAATGGAGTTGGGCTTAATGTAATAATAATTTGTGGCAATAATAATCTGCGGTATCTTCTAAGTAATTATTATTGTAATTAATAAATTTTATTAAAGTTGGTATAATTGCGGCTTTTAATTATTTGCTATAATTCTTAACATTTAGGTAGGTTAATTAATCATAAATTTTATATTTTTATTATACAGTTATGTAATTATTAGATAAAGAGAATTATAATTTATCATAATTATAAAAGGGTATATTTATTACTTAATTTTTAATTTTTAATAATCATTTTATGTTTATGTTTAAAGTTTGTAATTGGTAATCTTTAATTCTAATAATTATATATTTTTTATTATTTTATGATCTTCAAACATACAAAAGAAATAAACAAAAAAGTGATGTTGTAATGCGAATAATTTATCCAATATATATTGAGATAAATAATATGGTATAAATATCTATTCACTATAGCGAAAATTAAAATTAAAATTTTACTTAAATTTTTACTAATAATATTAAAATTATGATAAGTGTTATGAAATGATAAAACCAAAGAACACACTGAAAAATATCACTAGAAAGAATTAATGAAATAATGAAATGAAAGAATAAACTTAAACGAAAAGTGAAAAAAAAATCTTTTATATATTTTCTTGTGTATCCATACAAACTTTATATGTGACTCTATTTCTGTTACTCTATTAAAAGTATCACTTTGAGAGTTATTATCTCCATTTAAATCTTGTTTACAAATATTTATATTCACCTAATAATAATTTTAAGGAAATTATTTATTATACAGTAAAAAAAAAGATTCCGATATATATAAAAATATATGAATTTTTAGTACATTAACAATGTACTAAATATTAGCCTTAATTTTATATAATTTTATAATTAAAATTAAGATAAAGTGACACACACTTAGCAATATGTTTTCGGCAATAATTTTTATATATTATTTATATAATACATCAGTATATTATAAGTGCTACCAGAAACCCTCACAAAGTCTCTCCTTTTCTTCCTCTTCTTCTTCGTCATATTGAACTCCGCTCCCATCCAACGTAGGCAAGAAATCTTTTTTTCAGAAATGCATTCATGTGCTCCACATTTCACTTCTTTGAATTTCTGTGAAATGTTCTACCCTAAGGTCAGCTTCACACACTCTCTCTCTTTTTTTTTTTTTTTGCTTGAAGTCTCTGTTTGGCTGCCGTGCGAGAACATAAGTTTAAAGTTCATTTTTCTAGCTACAATTAGAAAGAGAGAGATAAATTACTAGGTAACTAAATGGTTTTTTTTCTTTTACATCTTATTTTGCAGATTATAAGCTCTATTTGTTCGCCAAAGGCGGATTTTAAAGTATTTACTTCTGCATCGAATGTTAATGAGGCGCCCAATTATATACCAGCTGCTCCTATTCTTCTCCCTGATGGTGATGGAGTTTGGAAGCAGGTCAGCCACTTCATTATTCGATTATTATTTTTTTTTCAAATTTCTATCTAAATTTGCTAATTTATTATCGTTTTGTTTCCGGTCGCAATTGCATAGATTTCGGGAGGAGTTACGGCTGCTAAGGGATTTAAAGCTGCGGGCCTATATGGTGGATTACGGGCCAAAGGAGAAAAACCTGATCTTGCGCTTGTCACCTGTGACGTTGATGCCAATGTTGCAGGTGTTATTCCTTTTATGCTTATTCTATACTTAGAATCTTAACTGAACTATTTCTTCTTTATAATTTTTCTGGGTGAGTTCATTTTGAAGATTGTGTTCATTTTCTGGCTGTGTACTATAACTCACTCTGAATCTATTTCCAGGGGCATTTACTACAAATGTTGTTGCAGCAGCACCGGTGGTGTATTGCCAAAATGTGTTGAATAATACGAAAACAGTATGTCGGATTGGCTATCTTGTGGATTTTTTCTTAAACTGATGAACCAATTTGATTTTAAATTGCCTTTGTGGGAGTTCATAGCTTTCTTTAATCTTGTAGATGTTCTTTATGGCATGTATGTATATATCTGCTCATTTCAGTTATATGGCTAATGGCTAAATCAATCATCTTATCAGGCACGTGCCGTGTTAATAAATGCTGGACAGGCCAATGCTGCAACGGTTTGTATATGCATTATTTTCTTTTTCCTTACACTGTTTGGTAGGGGTGGAAGAGGTAAAAAGAGTTGACTAGGTCCTTTCCTTTTCATCCTAATGTGGGAGGAGAACACTTTCAATTTTAATTAAAAATTTTATTACAAGTTTCCTATAACCTCTTTCTTTCCTTGTATTTTCCATCCTTCATGTCAAAACACAATGAAAGATAATTTATTCACTCTCCTCTATTTCCCCTTTCCTGGTCTTTTTCCTTCCATCCATTTTCCTTCCTTCCTATCAGACATGGCATTGGTCTTTATCTAGTCCCAAGTGCTTACCAATGAGTGTAATGCATTTTAAATGTGCTCCATGTATTAGTACAGTTGAAGCGTAGGAAAAGAATCGGTCTTTGACCCTTTTCTCTTATTGTTTCCCAGCACACCAGATTGAATCAGATTTTACATGGCTAATTGACCTGATGGATTTCAGGGTGATGCTGGTTACCAGGATGTGATAGAATGTGCAAATGCCCTTGCTACGGTATACAACTTTTAGAGCATAAGTTCCGTGTTCTGTTTTGATCTTTGTACAGGCTGCATTCTTTTCACTTTTTTTTTTTTGCATTATTGCAGATCCTGCAAATAAAGCCAGAGGAAGTATTGATTGAATCCACTGGTGTGATTGGTCAGAGAATAAAGAAGGTGCGGGCCTTTTTCATTTTTTATGTTGAACATGGGCATCCTATTTATATTCTTTCTTGTTATGGTGATCTATTTAATGCTATTGAAGTGAATTAAGTGGTATCCTTTTGACCAGACTGATACAAAACTATCCATGATAATGTCATCTGCAGGAAGCACTTTTGAGTTCCCTCCCAAGGCTAGTTAATTCACTATCACCGTCTATTCAGGGGTACTTCTTATGCTTATTCTTTATTCTCTTTGGTTGTTTCTACGCTTATATAAAGGACTAGAGACATAGATCTGATAAAGTTAGCTATGGTGTTATTTATTTTTCCTTGTCAGTAAAGTACTAATAGAACCAGGCTTAGTTGATTAGAGTAAATTTAATATCTGCAAATAATTCCAAAATTTGTCTTCTGTGCGGTATGTCAATGTTCGCATAAGCATTCTTGGTCTCATTGTGGCTGCTCAGGGCAGATTCTGCTGCAGTGGCAATTACCACAACTGACCTTGTTAGCAAGAGTGTAGCTATTGAATATGAGGTAACGGTTTCAAAGGGATACCAATTTATATTCCACTTTTACTATAATTTTGTATTTTTTTCTTAGAAATCAATATCTTTTCCAATTTTGATGATAGCATTGCCTTGGCACCATAGAACTTGGATGTTTCTTATGAATGAAGTTCTTGTTTAATGTATCTCATGTTGATGTGTAAATAATTATTGTCTCAGGTTGGAGGGACTAGTATAAGAATTGGGGGAATGGCCAAAGGTTCTGGGATGATCCACCCTAATATGGCAACCATGCTTGGTGTATGTCTTTCAAGTGTTTCTAGCTTTCCTATGTGATACATCAATTCTATTCTAAAGCCTGATAACTCTTTCAGGTAATAACAACTGACGCCCTTGTTGAAAGTGATGTCTGGAGAAAGATGGTTCAGGTTGCTGTAAGCCGCAGTTTCAACCAAATCACTGTATGTAATTTCATTGCTTTCAAACCTCCCTGTGACTTATATCAACTGGGTGACATCTCAGTTGAATGGACTCCATTTCTTCCTTGACATGGTCTTATCTGTCTTGACTTGTCTTTAGCAAGTTCGGTTATTGTTTTTCTGTAGGTTGATGGAGATACCAGTACCAATGATACTGTCATTGCTTTTGCCAGTGGGTTAGCTGGATTGAATTGGATCACTTCTTTGAACAGTTATGATGCTGCACTACTTCAAACTGGTCTTGATGCTGTAAGTTGGCTGTACTGGAGCTTTACCTTCTTTTTTCAGTTTAAATTAGGTTTCTTAGATGTTGACTAAATAAATTTTATCCTGTCTGCAAATCTCTCAATTCATCTATATCACTGACTAGAGTTTTGGTTAATTTTTTTGAGATGACAGCACCTGGGTTATGATCTTAACCAGTTTTTGGAATGAATTGCATGAAGTTTAACGTATCTCTTCTCAGGTAATGCAAGGTCTTGCAAAATCAATAGCTTGGGATGGAGAAGGAGCAACTTGTTTAATTGAGGTCTGAGTTCTTCAATTCTTTATTCCCTCTCTTTATGGACCTACAGAAGGATCTTTCTTACTGAGTGAACCCTGATGTTAAGCCACTTCAATTAACAACTTGTTCTGATATTATTGAGTAATGGATTTGAATATAGGCAAAAAAATCTCTTGGTCCTTTTTTTTTTTTTTTTTCCTTATTATGGGTTCTTGAATAGTTTCAGCCAAGGCTAACCTAGAGATGCAGGTCACAGTAAGTGGTGCAAACGGGGAGGCTGAAGCAGGAAATATAGCACGCTCTGTGGCTGCTTCTTCACTTGTCAAGGTATTAAATTTGAACATCAAACCTAACTGTTAATCATAGCATTGCCTAATATAAATTATGTCAGGCTGCTGTATATGGGAGAGACCCGAACTGGGGACGTATTGCTGCTGCTGCTGGCTATGCAGGGGTTTCTTTTAATCAAAACAACCTCCAGATACTGCTTGGGGATATTATGCTCATGGATGGTGGGCAACCACTTGAATTTGACAGGTAAAGCTATGCCCCATTGGTGATTAAGGAGAAATTACAAGTTATTTAGGAAGTGACCTTGTACATACATTCAAATCTTTATCATGCCTAATATGTCGTTGCCCCATGTATTCCAGGATCGCAGCCAGCAACTATCTCATTAAGGCTGGTGAGACACATGGAACGGTGGAAATTAAAATTGCCGTTGGTAAGTTTCTCTGCAAATTATGCCCTTAATCCTTTATACATGTCTTTCTCTTTGGATTTTAATGTCTGCGATTGATCTATAACAGGTGATGGACCTGGATTGGGTAAAGCATGGGGGTGTGACTTAAGTTATGACTATGTCAAGATAAACGCAGAATATACAACATAAAAGACACTGTTGCAGAGAGTTGCATTATCTTGGTCAGGTGCATTAGATTGTTCAGTATGTATAACAATACTCGTAATTTTAGCTGCAAATTATAACCTGCATTTCCTCAATATATGTTCTTCAGTACACTGTTTTTATACCATGTTTACAAGCAGGGAAGTATTTGATGGGGCAATAGACTGGGAATCAACCTTTAATTTCTTCAAATTGTTCTCTTCTTCTCAAAGCTTAGATAATTTGTAGTAAAAAGGGCAAAATCAGTAATGAGTAACTTGTCTGCAGAAATATGTTTCAGATCTCATTAAAACTCTTTTTACAAAGGAAAAGAACCTTTAAACCCAAACAATCATCAGAAAACCATTGCGTAATTGCAGTTAAGTAAATTGTTCCAACATCCATATAGGGAAAGCTAAAAAAGCTTTATTTATCTACAAGGATCGATAAAAGCGAAGAGCTTTTCTTGTCCGTGATATGAAAGGAGAGATTTACTCAGAGAGCCTCTGCAACAGAGTAGTGCATCCTGGTTGGTGATTTTTTCAGAAAACTACTCCCACAATAAGGGTCTGGACTGCCGACATTGAAACCCTCAAGACTGACAGAGGAATTGGCTAATCTGTCCTGATGAACCTCTGGCGGTGGTTTATAACACCTATCAGAACTCCCGCCACCCCTGCGTATTTGTTTGTTGTCTTTACCACCACCACTGCCTCGTCCTGAGTTGTTGCCCTTCTGCCCTTTCTTCCCATTTTTCTTCTTGTCATTTTTCTTCTTTGATTTCTGCTGCTTTTTGCTTCTAACTGTGTGCAATACTGATGTCGGCGGAGGATCATACACATCTGGTGCCCATTTCACGGTAAGCTTCTTTGGCGGCAATCCCTGTTTCTCACGGCTACCTTTAAGGGCTGATACTAGCTTCAAGGGAGTCTGTTAAAGGGTAAATAACAGTAAAATTAGAGGAAAGAACAAAGGACCTATGGACACTTAAGAGCAACAAAGGACACTTACATGCAAAGAAATCGAGCGGGAGTAGGCCGAAAGCGACTGCACAGAATCCTCAGAGAACATTCGCTGCATTGCAGCCACAATGTCGTCGTCGTCGTCGTCGTCATCATCATCATCGGGGGTAGACACAGCAGAAGGAAATGATGCAGACTTAGCTAAACACTTTGAAGGAGGTTTGCTTTTCTGCCTCTGTTCGAGCAACTCTTCCACTTTACTCGTGTTTGTATCTATAGATTCATTAACGTCGTTGAAACATGTACGAACCGTAGCATGCTTTATGTCACTTAGATTTTCTACCTCTCCAGAACCCAATATGTCCATTTCCACTACCAAGGAATACAAGAAATCCTAGCTTCAACTACAGAACAAAACACCATTGTCACGATTGTAAACTTTCTAAGCTATAAATTCAACGGACAGAGCAGAGGAATATCAAAACCAGAATCAGATCTCTTTAGACTGATAAAAACTAAACCTGTTTTAGAATATAATACTACGGTCCAGCTCCACGATTACATATAATTAAGATGAACTCAAATCTGTAACATTGTAAACAAATAAACTAATTTCCCAAAAGCTTTATCAGTAACAATCATATAAATGTAGACAATAAAATTTAAAACATCCAACATATATCCATTACGTAATGCGAAACATATATATTATCCTAATTACGTAGGATAAACACAACGATCAAACTTTGAACAAGAGATATCAGCTAGATACTTTCGCATCACACGTGCGGGTAGCACGTGCTAAACGGATAAGGAATGATATACCTTTCTTAAGAAAGCTGCGGTAAGTGAAATCAATTCAAGATCTTAAAACCTCTGAAAAAAGCAACCCCAGTTCAAGATCGAACCAAATCTCCAGGTTTTTTTTTTTCTTTCTGAGCAAACTAGATTCCTTCGTGTCGCACGGTAATAGCCTCAAAAGAAACGGACGACTCTAGGGGAAGACAGAAAACAGAGAGGAAAAAAGGAGAGAAAGTAAAGGAGTCAAAAGAGAGCTAATGATTTTGAGGGGAAAACGTTAACTAAGATTACCACGCCGATCACTCTTTTCAAGATGTTTCAAACGATGGGAACTTAAACCAGCATGAAAAGGAGTTAAGGAAGGGATTAATGGGAGCAAAATCGATCTGAGAGGTAACGAAGGCATATTATCGTTTTATGCTCTTCGAACCCCCAACTTTTGTAAGAAAAAAACCCTATTTTTTTCCCTTTGGTTTTGGATCGATCAAGATTTAGAAGGAGACGGAGAACCCTAATATGAAAAAATCGTTTTGGGGAGGAAAAGAAGGAAGAAGATTAGATAAAGAAGGGAATGGAAGGAAAGAAGGTTAAAATATGCCACAAGTCCCTGTGCTATTCGAAAATTAGGAATGTAGTCCTTATATTTTTAAATTTTAAAATTTAAGTCCAATTAATTTTTTTTGTTAAATTTACTGCCGTGATATTTTTTAAATAAAAAAATTGCTACTTGATAATAATGTAATCAAAAATGAATTTTTAATTACTTTTAATTTTTTATGTTAATAGTGAACTTGAAATTTGAAATTTGAAAAGTAGATGGACTAAATTTCATGAAATAAAAGTATAGGAATTAAATTTAAAATTTTTGAAAAGTACAGGAACTTATAGCATATTTTAACCAAGGAAAAATCTTGTGGGAGTCAATGGGAATTGGCGGTATTTGAGATCGAATCAAGAACGTCCACGTTTCAATGACGGTCTTGACTGACTCAGATTTTTTTTGGGGGGTGAATGTACCTTCGAGGTCCCTCTATTATAGGAATCTGTTCAATTTATCCTCTCTACTATTAAATGGTTCAATATAGTCTTTGTAGTATTAAAATGAATCAAATAAGTCCAAAATGGAATAGATTTAACATTTAATGTTTAAAAACATAATTTATTGATTTAATAAATTTAATATTTTTAAAGTTTTTATGGTTTTGTAAGTGAAAAATCTTTATTTGGAATTGAACTACAATTGAAAACAAAATTCAAGACATTTTTCATACAATAAATATTAACTTTGTTACAATTTTGACTTATTTGATTTCTTTTAATACTATGGGGACTAAATTAATTTATTTAATAATAGAAGAATTAATCTGATCCAATCCCTATAATACAGGGACCTCTTTAATACTTTAACCTTTTTGTTTTTGGTTTAAAATTTGGAAATCCCCCTCAACTACTAGGGTTCAAGTAAGCCAATGGATAGGTCGCCCAAGAAGATCTTTTATGCACCGTTGATTTAGATTACTTTATTTCATCCATATTAAGGCTGACGTGGCACTGCTCCACATAAAGCCGGGCTCCACTACTATTTGTAAGTTATAATTTATCAATCCATATTTTAATTATATGGGTAAATTAACGTAGAGGTTACTTAATTATTTAATTTTATTTTTTGGTCACCAGTTAATTAACACAAAATAGAAATATCTAATAGTCCAATATAGTTGAGTGACCATAAAAGAAAAATTAGATAATTAAGTGATCATTTTATAATTTTTCATAATTAATTGATAATATATATATATATTAAATGAGTTTATCCTAATTATATAGTAGATGGTAAAACTCATTGTACTTGGAAAAATTAGAGAAAAATTGTACATATATAATAAATGATCCGATTTTTAATAAAATTAAAAAGGAATGGTTATAATAAATTATACGAAACATGTAATAAATTAAGACATAACATGTAAATAATATAAGAAACAAAAAATTGGCGCAAAAATTTACTTGAACATAACATAAATTACTTAGATGATGGCAATTAGACACCTTTAAAGAGGATGTTATGAACAAACTTGCTTCCAGTAGACATGCTGCTAATGACCATCACGTTTTTGAATATTCTCGTAAACACCTAATAATTTGAGTTGAGGAGACTAAACTGTTAAATTTAGTGTCCTGAGTGTAATATATTCCTTTGTAAATTTATAATTTTTTCAAATATATTAATTAATAAAATTATATTAATACTTTGTATATAATCCAAGTTTTGTCTATTTGAACAATGGGCTTACAATTTGGCCACACCCTAATAAAAGGATCAAATGTACAAAATATACGGGAGTATTTTTATGCCCTTCACTAGTTGACCGGTGGATCGTATAGATCAAGGGTTTTCAACTCCACCAAAGTACTTGGTGCAAACTGTTGCATTGCTAGTAACCATGACTGCAACTTGTCGTAAGAGTTGTCCCAATCCCAACAGTTGGAAATTTGACCCTTTGTTTTGCATACCAAGCTTTCCAGTAATTGATAGTGTACTTATAATAAGATTACGTGTAGATGATCAGAAAAATAATACACGAATTCACAAATTACTCGATCTAATTTTCTCTTAAAATCATAATAATTTGCAAATAGTAAATAATTGGGTTAACTATCAAAATAGTCACTTTTGTTTGTCTCAAGTTATATTCTAGTCACTTATATTTGAAATGTTACGTTTTAGTCACTTACGTTATTGTGTTGTAATATTTTACTTATTGAGCTTTAATTGTCGTTAACGGTGTGACGGTAAGCTGATATTGCATGTTAAATCATCGTTTCAAACGAAATTTTTAGATTAAATTATACAATTAGTGTTTATAGTTTTTTTTTTTGTTTTGAACAATTTAATTTTTTGTTTTATGTTATTTGAACTTTCTTTTTTTTATCCATTCTCTTCTCCTTCTCCCTCTATTTTCTTCACTTCTTTATTTTTTTTAACATAGTTTTTCTATATTTTCAATTTGTTAAAATTAGTACCTACACTTTTATTTTTTTGAACAAATTATTTTTTCTTTTTATTTATTTATTTTCCTTTTCTTCTTCCCTTTATTTTCTCTTTTTCATATTGTTAACTACTGAAACATAATATTTGCCCAACAAATAAACCAAGTCCTTGTTTCTTTCACATGATTCCTAATTTGAATTTCCTTGAAAATCGAATATCAATCATTCTTAATCAAACCTCAATTTGAATATAACCTAATTTTGAAACTAAAATGGATATAACTAATCAATATAAAAACCACATCCTCAATCAAATCTAAACATATATTGAATTTTTTATATTCAAAACAATTTTTATTCGTTTCCAAACTTTTACAGAGTCGTGTAAATTATTTCTTTCATTTTCTTTTATTTTTGGACTAATAAAATTAAGGAAGTGATAAAATTGATCTAAACCTTCTTGGATATTTCCAAGCAAGTTTGATCTGAAGTCGAACATGAATGAATTGAAGAGAGAAAGGGAGCATGAATCAAACTGGTTTTGGGTAAAGTTGATGGTAAGTTTCTTATGGTGGTCATTTTAGTCATAGAAAGTGTAGAGCTCATTTGAAGAATCTGTGAAACAATGTAGTTTTGAGAGGGTGAGAATGTTGTAGGTAAGTTAGACAAGATGGTCGTAGGGGGTTGATTAGGAGGTTAAGGGAACGGGCTCGAGAAACTTTGTTGATGGTGAACTGCCATAAGTCACAATTGTCGAGGTCTTCGAGTGAGTTGAGCTTGTGAACTAGGTGATTGAGAGATCTAAATTGGTTCGTTAAAGTGATGATGGACGATGAGAATTTGTAATTGTTGAGTGAGAATATGCGAAGCAAGTTTTATTTTAGTTTCAGCTTTTCATCTTTTATTTTTTTCATAAACATAAAAAAGTTTTAACAAATGAAAAACATAGAAAAACTATATTAAAAAAGATGGAAAAAGGAGGAAAACAAATGGAGAAGCAGAAAAGTAATGAAGAAAATGAAAGTTAAAAGAACATAAAAGAAAAAAAATAAATTGCTCAAAACAAAAAAAAAAATTATGGGGACCAATTATATAATTAACTTAAAATTTTTGTTTGAAATGATTATTTAACGTGTCGCGTCAACATACCATTACAATCGTTAACGGCAATTAAAGGCTTAGTGACTAAAATATTACAACACATTAACGTAAGTGATTAAAACGTAACATTTCAAACATAAGTAACTAAAATATAACATAAGGTAAGCAAAAATGACCATTTTTGTAGTTTACCCTAAATAATTAGATTATTATTAAATGATTTAAAATGATAATTATCTTGCATAATTGAGAAAGATCCGTTCACAAACTTGCAGAATAATCTCATACCCATTGCAAAATTTATTTTTGTTTTTTTTTATTTTATTTTAACATCCACCATCAAGGGTTCTATGGTGTAGTGGTTAGCACTCTGGACTTTGAATCCAGTGACCTGGGTTCGACTCCCGGTAGGACCTTTTTATAAAATTTTCATCGATTCGGATAATCAATGTACATGATTATTTTGGTATTTAAGTTACCATAATAAAAACTAGATAGCATGTGGAAACCACGTGTATGGAGGTGATAATTAATAAAATGTGTATTATAAAATTAAAATGTATAAAAAATTAAGAGTTAAATTTAAGATAAAATTAGAGTACTTCAAATAATTTTTTAAATACAAAGAATAATTTTATAAGTTTCTTAATTTGTGCTTGGTTGATTAGCGACACCAATTTAATCGAAACTTAAATGATAATATAAATTAATGATTGTTGAACCCAAATTATGACCTATTGATAGAGTATTTGTCTTCTTCAAAAATAACTTAGGTTGAAATTATTATTAAACTAAAAAGAAATTAATGATTGTTAAAGATTATCATAAAAATAAGTCACTTTGAATATTGTAATTAACAAAAATTAAATATTATTTCAATTATCAATTTCGCATTTTATAATAATTTTTTATAATAATTATTTAAATATGTATTATTTATACTTACAATTATAATTGCATTAAAATATATATTGTTAAATTAACATTATTAGGGTATTTTAATATTATTGCTAAAATGAGAAACCCTAGAAGTCAAGAGTGCTTTGCTTAGTTTCCTAGCGAAAACAGTCTCTGCTGTGGCTTGGGATGGAGGGAAGTAGTGGCAAAAAAGGGTTTAATGAAGAGGAGATTTCTCTCTTGGCAGAAGAAATCATTCATCTATCGGTGAAGAGTTCGATGGTGTCACCAAGTGACAATTCTTCCCTGATCTGCACCGTATGGTTAAAGAAATCTTATAATCTAGATAGCTTCAGGGCACAGATGAAAAGCCTCTAGAAAACAAAAGGAAAATTTGAGATCCAATTAACAGGTCAGAATTTATTTATGATTTGTTTTGAATTAGAAGATGATTTAGAGTCAATATTAGAAGGCCAACCATGGCTATTCAGAAAACAACTTATTATTTTCGATAGATTGCTCGAATCAACAAAAAGTAACAAAATCAAACTTACTTCATCCTTGTTTTGGGTTAAGATTGGGCCTTGTTTACCTAAATTTGATAAAAAAGATTTGATGCATACTATTGGGACTACGTTTGGGGGAATTACTATATTTGAAATTATGGGAGAATTTTGTCGTATTAGAGTCAAGCTAGACATGCAAAAGCCGCTTCGCAGGGGTATTTTTGTTTCTACTGATGAAAAAGACAAAGTTTGGATTCCTTTTATGTAACATCCCGAAATAGGGCCTAAACGGAATAGTGGTTGCGAAACCATGAATCCAAGCTATAAAAGTTTATTATGATTAATTATCATGATTTATCGAGTGATTAAATACATGTGTTAGAGTATTGATAAGAAATTTTATTAATTTCATGCTTAAATTGCCTATTAGGACTTGTTTGCAAAAGTTGCTAAATAGGGTTCTAATTTATAGAGTACTTGATTGAAATGGGGTTTGAAGTAGGAGTCCTTAAATGGTAATTAGACCATTATATTTTCATGGACAAAATGGACATATATAGGTGGAAAGAACCAAAGTTTTTAATGAAGGGTAATTTAGTCATTTGGTAATAAAATGAATTAAAAAGGAAAAATATGAGAAAATATGCTCATCTTCTTCATTAGAACGAAATTACAAGGGTTCTCCATAGCTAGGGTTTGTTTCAAGCTTCCAAGCTCCATAGTAAGTGATTCCAAGCCCGTTTTTAATGTTCTTTACATTTTGAAGCCGGTAGCTCGATTTAGCTTATTCTATCAATAATTCATGCTAGAGTTCATATTTGGAAAAATACCCATAGGTGAAATGTGTTTATTTTGATGTTTTATGATAGAATATGAAGTCTGAAATTATGTTAAACAACTTTTGCTAAGTGATTTTAAGTGAAAAGCGAGTAAAAGCAGCTTAATCGGTAAAAATACCTAATGTTCATAAGTACAAGTTAGAGTGAGAATTTGATGTTGCCATAGAAGGAAAAATGATCAGCATGTCATAAAACATAAGAATAAGGGATAAAGTTTAATTTCCGAGCTTTGGGGCAAATGTGTAAATATATAAAGTTTAGGGCAAAATTATAATTTTGCCAAAGTTAAGAGTTAAGGACTGTTTTGATGAATGTGAGTATTAAATAAGCTAAATTTGCTATTATAGATCAAGAAGAACGAAATCCGAGTTAGATCGAGGAAAGAAAAGATAGAGGACTAAATCGATATAGTTGATCGTATTTTGTTTTGAGGTAAGTTTACGGTAAATAAATGTAATATTATATTATTTTATATTTAATACTGTTAAATTCCAGCATTTACATATTTATTCTGTAAATGTATTATTTAAAGACTCAAGTATGAATTGATGGAAAATTTATTTGAAAGTTCAGTTGAACCTTAGGAATGTGTAGGATACAAATGTCATGACATTAGGGTTTAAGGAAATCATGTAAGACCATGTCAAGACATGGCATTGATATGTTACTATAAGGCAAAGATCCATGATAAGACCATGCCAAGGCATGGCATTGGTGAGTTCATAAGGCAAGGATACCACGTAAGACCATGTCAAGACATGGCAATGGTTAAGTTTCATAAGGAAAGGTACCAGCGTATCCTTAGTATTCCAAGTGGTTCAACAGGAAAATTCAAGGAGTATTCCAAAGTAAAGGTAAGACAAGTTCAAGCTAAAAAGGTAAGGTAAGATAAATTCATGTTAAAAGGTAAGGCAAGTATACAAGTTTTAAGTATATTGAGTTAAAAGTTTAAGTGATCTTGATAAGAAAAACATAAGATAATTCATTAAGAATGTTGCTATTTATTTACATGTAAACTTACTAAGCTTTATGCTTACTCCCATTCTTTAATTTTTTATAGTATTACAAGCCAACTCGGGAATCACAAAGACATCGGAGATCGTTACGCACTATCAAAGGATTATCTTTGGTATTTTGTAACTCGACGTTTTAAGCTATAGCATGTATAGGAACTTAGTCATCTTGTGTGTATAACCTTATGATATGGCTTAAGATTGGCTTGTAAATGTTTGGTAATGATTAGCTATTAAAATGGCTAATTAAGAGCATGTTTTGGACATTATGAAATGCCTAGTTGGTAATTATTAGAAAGAAATTATGTAAGTATATGCAGGGAACAGTTTGTACAGCAGCAGTGATGTGATTTTGAAAAATCACCAAAATAGTATAAATGGAATTATGTTGTGTATGAGATATATAATTAAAGCTTATTGAGTCTATTTTATATGAAAGAAACAGTGTAGGAAAAAGAGTTGTATATTATGAGATAATTGATTTTTAGTGAAGAGAGGTCAGAACTGTCAAACTGTGTAACAGGGAGACTTTAACTAATAAACTGTACTAATTGGTCACACCAAAATTCTGGAAAAATTATAGTAAGAAGATATATGAGTCTAGTTTCAGGAAAATTTACGGATCTAGATTTCGAGTTTCAGTAACTCGAGTTATAATTGATTTAGTGAACATGATGCAGATGGACAGTTTTAAACTTTTATGCCCCGAACTAGTAAGTTAAGTCTAGTAATGCCTAGTACTCAAACTCGACAACGGTCTCGGGTAAGGGGTGTTACATTTAAATATGAAAAGCTGTCAACGTTTTGTTTCGGTTGTGGTAGAATTGGGCATGCCCTCCAAGGATGTGAGAGGATTGAACCTGCAGATAGAGACAAAATTAGAGAGGACCCACCATTCACGTTAGCATTAAAGGCAGAATGCAATCTAATTGGAAAAGAAAGTTTAAAATTAAATGCTTTTTCGAAAAAGAAAGGGAGTCATTATTTTTATATTAAATTATTGGGGGAAAATCATGAGTCAGTACTTCAAATAGTAGATCCAGATTTATTAAAAAGTGAGAAAGCATTGAATACTAGAGAAATTGGGCCGATTGCAAGTGAAGAGGAAAAAGAAAAGGTTGATGCGGGCGGGAGGGTAACGTAAAAGTTGGAAAAAGGTCAATGGAAAGGACTAATTTCATGCAGAGAGGGATTAGATAAGGAAGAGAGTATTGTGCGTAAAAGGAAACTTCGGAGCTTAAGAAATGGGATAGCGATGAGGATAATGTATTGGAAGTTTTGTAAAAGAATGAAATCTCTGCACAAAGAATTGCAAAAGGGAGGAATTAAATTTCTTTGGGAGAAGGGTGAAGAAGATGTGTGTTCTAATAAAGAGATCGGTGGTACGCCAATTGGCGTTTAACGAGCAATGAAAATCGTGTCTTTGGAATGTTCGCGGTTTGGGGAATCCATGAGATTCAAGACTTCGTTCTTCAAGCAATATATCCCCAATTGGGTTTTCTTTATGGAGACCAAAGTTGATGATAAACATATGGAAGGGATTAGAAAAATATGTGGTTTTGCGAATGGAATTGAGATAGGAGCAGAGGGTACACGTGGTGGTCTTTGTCTAGCTTAGAAAGAAGGAATTTCGGTCAATCTCAAAACATATTCAAATAACCATATCGATGTGCTTGTAGATGATGGCGGTGGGTATGGTGTATGGAGATATATAGGATTTTATGGGTCGCCTTATGCTAGCGATCAGAATGCTTTATGGAATTTACTAAGGGCATTGGGACAGGAGCAAAGATATCCGTGGCTTGTTAGTGGCGATTTTAATGAGATTATGTATTCTTCTGAGAAAAAAGGGGATCAACCAAGGGATGAGAGGAAGATGGTAGCCTTTCGTGATGTCTTGGATGAATGTCAACTAATGGATTTGGGATTCCAAGGTACATGGTTCACATGGGAAAGGGGTAATTTACCGGAAACGAATATACGGGAACGACTGGACAGAAGTGTGGTAAACGAAAGTTGGATGCATTTATTCCCAAAGGGTTGGTTCTTCATTTAGCTCATTCAATGTCAAATCAATATTCGCTCCTAATTAATACAGATAATGAAGAATGTACTAAAAGAATGCCACGATTTAAATTTGAGGCATGGTGGATATTAGAAGATTCTTTTGAGCAGGAGGTTAAAAAGTCATGGAGTTGTCAACTAGGTCAATTTATGAAAAAATGGACAAATTGCGGAACAGTCTAACAGGTTGGGCTAAATCAATCAATCAAAGTAGAAACGAATACAAAAAAAGCTTAACAAGGAATTGGAGATGCTACTGGAAGGTGAGAGGAATGATGATACAATGGCAAAGCTAATTTGTCGTAACCATTTTTGGTGATCTGAAGAACGCGGCGTCGACTCAATTTTTTAAAAAGAAAAGGAAGGAGTCGCCACCGATCTTTATTTGGTGTGATCGGATCACCTTTGTTTTAATAAAACATTTAATTTACTAAAGCAGTGCTTTTTGGTCTCTGAACTTTGAGAAAACGGGTTCGGAGGTCGATTACGTCGAGGAAGGATTAGCACCTCGACACGCCCAAAATTGGTACCAAATTGATTGATTGATGCCCTATTTGTTGAAAACTTTAGAGGTTCGAAAATACAATGCTTTTATTTTCAAAATTGGAAGGAAAGGATATTAAGACTCTCTTATTATCGAAGAGATAAAGCATAATGTCCAATAAGTTAGGCGTAATACTTTAGACTCCAAACTAAGCTCGTCTTTTAAAACTTGATTTTCACTTTTGAAGAGAATATTCGTTATTAGTCAAATGAGAAATCGAACCAAGAAGTTAGGGCTCGATTTCGAGATTTCAAATACTAAGATTGCCTCTATTTTAGAAAAAAGCTCATCTCGAGTATTTAGATGTCGAGTCCAAGAAGTTAAGCGCGACATTTCAATTCGAGATCAAGTATTTGTTTTAAAATTTAAATTACAATTTCAAAAGAGACATCCGTCGTTTAGCTTTAAACGAGAAGAAACCGGAACCCGATGAAGTTAGGGCTCGATTCACTCGAATGGCCAACACAAAATGTCAATTTAAACCGAATTTGTGACTTTTGAAGGATATTCCGTTGTTTAGTTTAAACGAAGAAAACGGAACCCAGTAAGTTAGGGTTCGGTTCCCTCGAATCTTTAATACGAAATATCGATTATTTTAAAAAACTTGATGACTAAAGGTTAATGCAACACGATTCGATAAAAGAAATAAATTATGAAGCTGAGTTGCATAAAAGTAATAATGATAATGCTAAGCTAATTAATTTGATGATAAAATGATGATAATAATGATAATGGTAAAATAAAGAGTAACGATAGTAACACATTTATGATAAAAGTAAAAGAAATAATAATAATAGTTAATAATAATGAAAACAATAATGATAAATTGTAATAATAAAATTGTAATGTTTAAGAGTAGAAAAGAAAAAATTAGTAAATGATAAAATAATATTAATGGCATTAATAAGAAGAAAAAAGGTAATTAATAAAAGTATATACATATAAAATAACATAATAATAGTAATAGTAGGATAATATTAAACCAAGAAAATAAATATAAATATAAGTAGTAAAAAAATAATGGGAATGTCAATAATGATGTTAGAGAAATAATGATAATATTAATAATAAAGTAATTATAAAGGTAAATAATAATAATAAGTATATAATTGAAATAACGAATGATAATAATATAATAATAATAATAAAGTTAGTGGAATGCATTAATAACGAAATATAAAAATATAATAATGATAATGACAATATAATAGTAAAAGACTAAAGAAATTTTACAAAACAATTAATGAGGATTATATTGTATTTAAAATAAAAGTTTTGGGGTTAATTGAAATAAAACAAAAGAAAAGGGGTTATTTACACGCTGAAAATCTATGAGGACTAAAGAGGCAATAAACCCATAAGTCTAAACGGCGTCAAAGGGGGACCATATTGAAACCGAGCAGGATGTGTGGGTAGATTTTAAAACAATAAAACTTAATTGAAAATAAAAAAAAGCGGAAGGGCTAAAAGTGCAATTAGCCCTTCCTAAAAACACGCGGATCTTTGTTGGAGCGAGTCGGGTTCGGTCAGATAGGCCAAGCAGCTGCGTTTGGGGCCATCGAATCGAGCCCTAAACGGCGTGCTTTGAAATCCTTATAAAACCAAAAATTTTCCTTCCTCTCATTTCAATTTGCTGAAAACTTTTCTATTTTGTTTCTTTTCTGCTTTCTGCAGGAGGTGGGGTTTCAGGTAATCGACCGGCCACCGTTGTTGTTGGGTCTTGGTACCCACCGCCTCACTTGTGGCAGAGAATCAAAAAGGTAACTTTTTCCTTTTTTTTGTGTGTGTTTATTTCTTTTCCTTTTTTAATGTTTCATATTTTATACATACATGAACAAAAGAGAAACAAACTCGTAAAATGAGAGAAAAATAAAATAAAAATAAAACAATACCTCAGTGCCTCTGTTTTTCTTTGGTTTCAATGAACCCTTTTGTATTGTTGTTTTTTTTTTTTGCTTAGATCTCTTGTGACTTAATATTTCTTTTTTTGGTTTTCTATTCGTGCACAAAAAGGTCCTTACACTCTGTTTTTCTTGGCCTTTTATAGCCATTACAAAATGCTTTTTTATTGTTTCAATCTCTGCTATTGCCTCTGTTTGTGTTGTCTTTTCCCTTTTTCTATTTCGCAGGCGCAAGTGGAGGGCAGGTGAGGGTGGTGGAGCTCGGCTCGATTGGCGGTAAGGTGGAGGCAGTGGAGGCGTGGGCCGAGAGAAAGGTTTCTAGGCTAGGCTTGCGCTAGGGTTTTCAGAAACCCTAGCTTGCTGCAAAAAATTTTGACTTTTGGGCCTTTTGGGCCGTTTGTAAAATGGGTCTGTTGTTTGGGGTTTTGGTTGGGTTTGGGCCGGGCAATTTTTGGGCTTTGTACAGCTGCCCCTCTTTGCTCATTTTCGTGTAACGAGAATAGAGCAAAGACTTAAAGAAGCCAATGTTGCCCGGCCTCACCGGTCTTGGCCTCTCAGTGCTTTTCTTCAAGTAGCGTTATACGCCCATCGTGATCTTGTTGCTTCGATCTACTTCACCGCTATGTGGCTCCAATCTTTCTTCTGCGCGACTTCAACGGATGTGACTTGTTTATTTTTTCGATCCGCTTCTTGCAAATTTAAGAATGTCTAAACCGCTATCTTCAACTGATCCTTACAAACTCAAGGGTCACCAGATCAATCTTTGATCCGCTTCGCAACTTCGTGAACGCCAAACCGCTTTCGATCCGCTTGCAACTTCAAGAAGGTCAAATCTGCTATCTTTGATCCGATCCCCCAAACTCAAGGGTCGCCAGATCGAATCTTTGATCGCTTCCGCAACCAGAACGTCAAATCATTTTTTCAATCTGATCCTTGCAAACTCAAGGAACACCAGATGAATCTTTGATCCGCTTCCGCAACTTCGTGAACGTCAAATCGCTTTTTCAACTGATCCTTGCAAACTCAAGGATCACCAGATCGAATCTTTGATCCGCTTCCGCAACTTCAGAATGTCAAATCTGTTATCTTAGATCCGCTTTGCAACTTCAAGAAGGTCAAATCTGCTATCTTGATCCGATCCCGCAAACTCAAGGGTCACCAGACCGAGTCTTTGATCCGCTTCTCGCAACTTCAAGAACGTCAAATGCTTTTTGATGCTCCCACGATACTCTGGGAGGCGAGATCGCTCAACCATACCGTCCTTCTTGAGGACGAATCATAGAATGAATACATACCTATGCCTAATGATTAGGATGCCATGAGTATGATGAGTCGAATGTTATGAGTATGATTCCTATTTAAGGTGTTATCACTCATTTGTGCATCAAGGTTTTATCTTTGTTTCCTCTCGTTGACTGCTGCACGAATGGCTTGCCCTCGTGGAAATTTGAAGCCTATTTTAGGCCTTAGAACACAGTGTGCCTTGACTTCTAGCCGCCTTCCCCGAGTCACAACTCCTTCTTGATTAATGTTTGACTTGGTTTGTTCGACTCTCAACCATTTAGGGTTTTGAAACTTTCCTTATCGAAAATTGGCTCATCTTACTTTTTAAGTGACCAAGCAACATTATTTACCCTTGCCACAATTCTTAATCGGTAGAAACTTCATAGAAATGGTCTTTATTAAGACCCTTTTCTCCAATGTCTTCATCTTGTGTTCATGAAAGTTCTAAACAAATGTTGCATTTGACTTCTGCTTGATCTAAAGATTTTCAAAGTGATACGTGGAACTTTCCTTTGTGAAATCGTTAGTTCATCAATTTGTTTTAATGCAAAGCATGTTAATGGTGGATAATGATAAGTTGGTTTCAAAATGAATTATTTTCAAACAAAGAAAATTGATTTGGACATATCCCTTTTACGGAGAAAATAACCCAAAATGGTAAGATAACAACATGGATCAAGCGCCTAGCCATCGCCAATTGGGCTTCTATATACAAAGTTCAAGAAGACCGCTCTGAGGCCGTCATGTGTTTAGAAGACTCAAGTATTTTGTCGATGCCCGATATGCAACGACTTCCTCTTCATTGATTATGGCGCTGCGAGATCGCGACGTGTCCATTCAAAATTTGAGTCGCCTTTTCGGGTTTTCAACTCAAAAGCCCTTTGGTCTCAAGGTGCCTTTTGCGGTTTTCACCTTGGCCTCTCCGTTTTTTTTTAGTGCCCTTTGCGGGTTTTCACCTTGGCTTCTTCTATTTTAAGCAAATTATTTTTAATCAATCGAGTTCACGGATTGGGCAAGCTTTTCCGTCCATCTCGGTGCGAATCGGTGCACCTCCGAGAAAGCTTTCTTTACCACATACGGTCCTTCCCGATTCGCATCCATTTCCTCGTGGTCCTTTTGTATGGGAAGGATCTTTTCAAAGACGAGGTCCCTTCGTGGAATTCCCTGGCGAACCTTTTGTTGTAAGCTCGCATCATTCGCTTTTGGTACATCGGCCGTGACGGATAGCCCTCAATCTTTTTCTTTAATTAAGTTCAATCGATCATATCGAGCCTGGATCCATTCACCATCCAGCTTCACTTCGACAATACTCGAAGGAAGGTATTTCCACTTCAATAGGTAGAACCGCTCCATCCCATAGACCAATGAGAAAGGCGTTGCCCAAAGAGAGGTTCTGGACGGACGTTCGATAAGCATAGAGTGTGAATGGCAACTCTCATGCCGGTCTCTATAAGTCTCATCATCTTTCCCACTATCTTTTGATGTTTTGTTGGTCGCTTCCAACGCCCATTCATTTTGGGCGATACGGTGATGAATTGTGGTGTTTGATGTTGAATTGGCTACAAACCCTGCTATCGTGCTATTGTTTAAGTTCAACGCGTTGTCTGATATGATCCTTTCGCATTCCATATCGACAAATAATTTCCTTCTTCAAAACCGACTAACCGCCGATTTAGTGACGTTAGCATATGAGGCGCCTCTACCCATTTCGTGAAGTAGTCGATGACCACAAAGATGAATCGATGCCCATTCGATGCCTTCGAGATATTGGCCCAATGACGTCCATGCCCCACATGGAAAATGGCCATGGAGAAGTCATAACATGTAAAGGTGACAGGTACATGAATCTTGTCTCCATAACCGCATTTATGACATTTTGGCATAGTTGATCTGATCTCCTCCATGGTGGACCAATAATATCCGAACCTCATTATTTGTCCGCCATTGTGAAACCATTAGCGTGAGTTCCACAAACACCTTCATGGACTTCTTCTAGGATTAACTTAGCTTCAAAGATCCACACACCTCAAAGAAAGACTTGATCCTTCCTTTTCTTGTATAAGACTTCTCCATCCAAGACGTAATCACAAAGCTAATCTCCTCGTCTTTTTTTTCATTCTCGTTGGCTTGGTGGGTACTCGCGATTCTTCACATACCGCAATATATCGTGGCACCATGGTGGGCCGCTTTTCCTTAAATCCTCTACATTGTAGCAATGGGTGGATCTTGATGAATGCTCATTTGTATTGGCTTCATATCTTCGCTTTCGTTTATTCGGACCATGAAGCCGAGTGGCGGAGCATCGCCCATCCGATTCTCGCCCCTGGGCGGTAATTGAAAGTGATGTCATCGAACTCTTTGGCAAGTTCTTGGGCCAATCTTTTATAGATAACCAATTTTGGATCCTGGTTTCCATTCTCCTTTGAGTTGATAGATTACGCAGCGAGAATCTCCATAGACTTCTAATACCCGATTTTGTATTCGATAGCAAGCAGAGAGCCCCATGATGCGTGCTTCATATTCAACCATATTATTAGTGCAATCAAATCCGGTTTGCAAGTGAATGGATAATGGTCTCCTTTGGGGATATCAGATCGCCTAATTCCATTGCCACGGCATTTGATGCCCGTCAAAATTTAGTTTCAAGGATGGTCTTCGGAGGTATCTTCTTCAATGTCCGCCACGTACATCAAGTCTTCATTAGGAAATCAAAATCTAAGGGCTCATAGTCTTCAAGGGCTCTCATTGGCTAGAAAGTTCGCTATCGCTCCCTTTTACCGCCTTTTGGTTTACATAAACGATGTCAAATTCGGAAGCGGGATATGCCACCGCCATCCTTCCATTCAAGGCGGTAGATTCCATCATATACTTAGGGGATCTAGCTTTGAGATGAGCCATGTCGTAGATACAAAGATGTATTGCCTCAACCTTCGAAAGTTGTCCAAATCAAGGCACAACATAATTTCTCGATTAGCGGGTACCTCATTTCACATGCGTGAATTTCTTACTAAGGTAGTATATTGCTTTTTCTTTCTTCCCCGATTCATCATGTTGACTTAGCACGATCCCATCGAATTATCAAGCATTGTTAGATAAAGGATGAGGGCTTGTCAGTTGAGGCGATTATCTAGGGGCTGAGATAGGTATTGTTTCACCTTTTCAAGGTCTTTGGCACTCTTCATCCCACGTGCACAGGTTGTGTTTCTTGAGGAGATTTGAATATGGCTACATCTCTCTTGGCGGTTGTGAAATGAACTGAAGCGATGTAATTCAAACCTTCCTAAGAAACCTCTAACTTCTTTTGGGTACGTGGTGGAGGTAATTCTTGTATGGCTCGACTTTATCTGGGTCAACCTCAATCCCTTTTCACCGACTATGAACTGAGTAACTTTTGGACCGAGTTCAAGGTACACTTTAAGGTTAAGCTTCAACTGAATTTTCAAATTTCAAGAGAAATTTTCTCAAGACCGCACATGCTCTTCCTCGGTTCGGATTTGGCGATCATATCGTCGACGTAAACCTTAATTTCCACATGCACCATGTCATGGAATAAGGTTACCATGGCTCTCTCGATATGTCGCTACCGCATTTTTTAGCCCAAATAGCATTACCTTGTAGCAAAATGTTCCCTACATGGTTATAAACGTTGTCTTGTCCATGTCCTTAGGATGCATTTTATTTGGTTGTACCAGAAGTCATCCATGAAGGAGAATAACGAATACCTGTTTGTATTGTCTACTAAAGTGTCGATGTGAGGCAGTGGAAAATTGTCCTTCGGGCTGGCCTTGTTCAGGTCTCTGTAATCCACGCACATTCGTACCTTCCCGTCTTTCTTGGGGACAGGGACAACGTTAGCCACCCAATCCGAGTACTTGACAACTTGTAAGAACCCGACATTAAATTATTTCTCGACTTCTTTTATCTTTAACAAGACGTCTGGTCGTATTCTTCCGAGCTTCGTTAGACCGGCTTGCATTCTTCTCTTATGGGCGATTGCATCGCAATATCGATTCGTCCGCATATCTTGGTACGACCATGCGAACACATCCTTGAATTCATGGAGTAGTTCGATGAGGTCCCTTTGGTTTCTACAAAGAATACAAGCTCCAATATTCACCTCTTGCCCCTCCCTAGGCTCACCATTTCTATCGACTCTTTATGGGGTAGGATCTGCTTTTCTCCTTGCTCTACTATTCTCAACAACCGGAGGCAAGTAGCATTCTGTGTCATTTCCAAAGTCCCGAGATTCCTCCAACACATGTCTTGCTTAAAGCAGACCTCCGAATCAGAGTATCATTACTCATATCATTGATGTCTAGAGACCTGTAATGGGTATCAAGGGTGTATAAAGAACAAATGAATTTGAGGACAATTATTCACATGATATGAATGAGAACAAAGAGTAAATGGTAAAAATGTAAAATAAGAGAATATTTAGTAGAATTGAAGATGCATTTTATTAAAACAAAATGTCCAGAACATAAGCCTATTTCACAAAAGAAATCTCATTGTTTCTAGGCTTAAAACAACAAGAGTGTTCCAATATTACTCGCAAAATCTCTAAACACTCTGAAATTCCTCTGCAGTCCAATTGTCTAATGTGCTTCCTGTGTTCATATAGGCGGATGTCGACAAGCTTCTTTGATCAATCTCCTCATCGTATGGCATTGATGTGAGGACATTCCCTCTAGGAGACTCTTTTCTCGGTAAATCATTCCTCCCGACACTGAAGGTCTGCGAGATATGTGGGAAATGTCATCGGTTCCCACTTAACGCCTTCTCCATTCACCTGGCATTTCTCCTTTCTTGTTTCTTTTCCATCTCCTTCCTCATTTGTTTAGCATCCGATTTGAAACCTAAACCAAAGCGATCCCTTTTTTCCTTGAAGATCGGGCATGGACTTTCCTTGAGATATTTACCCAATCCTTTTCTCGGTGGGGCTCCTTTTCCATCATCATTTGCAAACCCATCCTGGTAGTCTTGGATAGTTTAGGTGGCGGACTTTATTTCCTTCGAAATGAAGGTCGCATTCACGAACTCTAAGGATCGAAATGAACATTCAATGGCTTCCTCATTCGTCTCTAGGTATGGCGCTTCGCTGGTAACAGATTGCTATGATATCATCTTCGACGTTTATAGTTACCACCGATTTTCTCGCTACCAATTTCAATTTCAGTGCGATTTGAAGGTATGGCCCCATTGAATGAATTCGTGGCCTCCCTAGTAAAGTTAGTAAGAAGGCTTGATATCCATGACCGTAAAGTCTACTTCATATGTATTAGGCCCGATCAATAATGGTATGTCTATTCTTCCCATCACTCTTCTTTCGGTGCCATCGAATGCTCTCACCACGTTTTAAGGTGATTTCATATGAGAACTATCTATCGGCAACCTCTTGAGTGTGGCTAGTGGTATGACATTTAATCTTGACTCATTATCTATTAGCACACTTGGCAAGGTGTATCCCTTGCAACGGGTAGTTATGTGTAATGCCTTTGTCGACCCCATACCTCCGGTGGGATTTCGTCATCATCATTGAAGTAGATGAAATTATCGCTTATGTTACTAACCGACGATCCAACTTATTGACGGATATATCTTTAGTAACATAGGTCTCATTCAAGATTTCATTAATGCTTCGCGATGCACTTCGAGCTTAGAAGTAGTGCTAACACGAGATACTGGCTGGTTGTTTGTGCAGGTTGTTCCACCACATCGTATTCATTGTGTTTCAAGAATTTTAAAACTCTTTAGCCTCTTCCTCTTTTACGGGCTCATTGACAACGGCTTGGTTCTTTGTCCGCCTAATCGACACGATCTTCGATTTACGCTGCTCCGTTCTCCATTTCGGGATCATAACGCTTCCACTTCGCGTATAGGAACCTTCGTTCTTGACTTCCTCCCAAATACTAGTGGAACCTTGCGCTCCGGTATTGTCACGTTGTAATTATAATTTCAAGGTACCTTTACTATCTTGGTAGGGAAAAGAAGCGGGTTTCGAATTGTGATTTTGGTCTTCCTCATACTCACCTCGTGTGTCCATGAAATGATGATTCTCGGGTAATTGACCTGCTTTGTCAATTCTTCCTGTCACAGATATTTCCTCTTCCTTCACTCCTTCTTCATAAAATTCCACTCTTTGTTTCCATGAGGCCTTGCACCAAAATTTTAAACTCGGCACATTCTTGGATCTCGTGCCCCTCGCCTTGTGGAATTCGCAACAATTTTGTATTTTACTCTCAGAGAATCGACTCTATCAATCCTCTTTTACCATTTCCTTCCAAACTATTCGCAATGGGTCTTCACTTCGGTGACGCCTCTCTTGATCTTTCTCACAATCTCTTCACCGATTATGCGTTCACCCTTTTTCCTCATGATTAGGCAATGGGTTCCCTTTCTTACCAAGTCATCAAGTCGCTATAACACCCATTTTGATTAGCCTCTCGACTACCTTTTTTAAAGCGAGGCAATTTTCATCGAATGCCCTCTATCCTGCGTAGTAATCTCATTGAGCGTTTGGGTCGTATCACTTAGGGTATGAAATGCAATGGTTGTAAATAAAACGGGACACGATGTGCTCATTGAATAAAATCTGTATAACTCTTTTGTACGTTATCTAATTGGCGTAAATTAGATCCTTTCAAGATTTGGTCCGGGTTCCCGATTCCGCCTCTTTGCCCCGATTGCGGTTGTAATCGCTTTATCGATTAATCGCGATCGCTTCGGATATCCTCATTATATGTACTCACATTATTTACCTCACTGCTTTCTTCTTAGGAGTGACTCTCCTAGTGCTTTCTCCTGCCTCGATTTTGCCACCCTTATAGCATGCTCGATCATCTCCCCGCCATTACTATATCAAGAAAGTTTTAGTTGTACTCCCTATCATATGAGTTATGAAAGGGCCTTGTGGTGTTAATAAAAGCACGGTCTCTTTTTCCAAAAGCGGTGGTTGAACTTGTGTGCTACTTCCTCCACCATTGGGCATATTGCTGAAACTTTCGTTTGGCTTTTTCTCCATATTTTGAGCGTGATTCGATCGAGGCTATATCAACTATGTACCAGATTGTTTCGGAAGGCTGTGCTAGGTCTTTCCATGACTTGATCTGTACTACCGAGGTGATTGTACCATTTGGTCGCGGACCCACCAGATATCTTGAAAATAAGTGAATCAAAGAATTGATCATTGTTAACATGTCCCGCCATCCATCGCTGTAACATTGTGATGTGCGCTTTAGCAACGGTCCTGCTGTATTTTTCAAAATCTGGGTCTTGAATTTTGGCGGAAGTACGAGGTCCTGAACTAGGCTCAAGTCTTTAGCGCCCACCCGTAGCGATGGTCGCAGCCTCTATTTCCTTAAACTTTTCCTCTAACCATTTGCAACGATCCTCGAGTTGTGCGGAAGGTTCGCTTTTGCCTTACCCATTTCACCATTTCATCAAAATCGGAGACTATAGGGTTAGCCGAACCTTCTCCGGATTAGTACCGAACCGATCGGGAGGTGCTACCGGCATCGCTGTCTCAACTCGCACTGCTTGGGCTCGATAACAAGCGCCCTTTGGGGACATATTTCGGTGGTGCTTGGGTATTTGGTGGTAAATCCGGAGGGTAAGAGGTCATCATTATTCCCTGAGCTAGCAGCGCCTTTTCCTCGTTCATTGGCTAATAGTTGCGCCGGTGACTTATCATGTTGTTTTGGGACTCTTGCATCCGCTCCATCATATCTTCCGGAGTTTCATCATTTGCTCTCAGATCTGTTCTTGCATTTCTTCCAAATTGTTCAAATCTTTGATCCATTTTCTTGGTCTTAGTATGAGTCCGTAGCAATGTTCGGCCTCAGATTTTCTCTTTTCTTTTTCCTTTTTCGATAATTTAACGAGTTAGGCTTCGTCTTATAAACTTTAATGTATGTAATATGATGCAATGCAAATGCATGAATGCAGGAAAAAAACATCGATTCTGATCAACTTCATTTTAGAAAACTTTATTAGAAGGCAAAACCCTTTACATAAAGTGGATTACAAATATGTTCTCGCCCTAAGACCTAAGGTTTTGATTTTTTCAAGTAGGGAGATTAGCTCTTCATCATGACCCGGTAGGAGCCCATATCTCATACCCAACATGTCACCCTCGCCCAAAGTCCATAGGTGATCGACTACTTCCGAATCTGACTATTGCTTGACCCATGAGGTAGTCTTGGCTCGAACTTGCTTTCAGAAGAATGGCGAAGCTCCTCCTCCCAGTCTTTCTCTCGCTTCCAAGCTCAATCCGAGCTCGCCACTATGTAATGCCGATTCTAACTCTTCAACCCCGCCTTTCATTTCTCTATTTTGTTCAGCTCGACTTTAGTTGGCTTTCCAGTCTCGACTTCGATAGTGGTGTAGAGATCGCCAAGCTCATTTATTCTAGCTTTTAATCCCTTTTCTCTTCTCGTCTTCCGTCCCGCCTTCTAAGTCTTCCTTTTCGTCAGATTTCATGAAACTTTTCTCCCAATCGCAAACTTTGGCTTTTTCCTCTCGACCTCTTGTTGCCATTGTTCACGCGTTTTCCCTAATCCCGTTCTTTATCGCAAGCGATCTTTTGTACTCGTCTTCAAGTTATCTCGGTCTTCTTCTACCTTCCATTTTTTTTTCCGGTTCTCACCGATTTTGACCGTCCACTTCTAAATGGAGGAGCATCTTTCTTCTTCCAACCTTTCTATCCTTTTTCGAGTTCAATTCATCCGCTCAAAATCTTGCTTCACAATCTCCAATTCGATGGGACCACTCGCATGCATTCTTCTCTCGACGGGCGCCTTCCGGATTTGGCTCAGAATGTTATCATTGACTCTCCTTGCCTCCATTCAATGTATTTCGAGGTCGTCCTTGGGCTGTAGATAATCTCCTCATTCGTGAATCGATTTGCATTAGAAATCTCTTTAACCCTTTTCTTATAGCTTCCCATTCATATGAGAACCCGCATTGAGCTAGCCCGTATGTCGTTGGTACAAACCGTCTTGAACTATATTGTCTCAGACCAAAGAAAGGCGTGGCAAGGCACCCCAAATTCCCAATAGGGAACCGGTCAAAGCTTCCAGAACGATAAAGGATCCTATCGGAATCATCCGTGAGCCTTCCACTGATGTCGTCCTCTTGAAGGTTTTGAAAGAGCGTGATCCAATTTTCTTCTGGACACATCCTCTCTTCTAGGCGTAGTTGCTAACTTTTCTAGCGGGAGTAATTTTCGACATGAACCGACAGACACTTTCTATTTTCCAAAAGTGACTATGGAACCAAGCCAACAACAAATACAAGACATCCAATAAACCTACCTTCACCCATTCTTCGACATGCGTCAAGGATCCGAATGTTTCAATAAGATGGCAGAACAGGTGTGACCCCTTTGTCTAATCGGGTGAATAGATCAATAATCGCTTCATCAATGTGCCTTAAAGCTTTCGGGAAGATTACGGTCAGTAAATACACAAGGCGAAGATGTCATCTTTTTCTTCAGACGGATGCGCCAGATCAGTCTCTCAAACATACCTGTGGTATGCATTTACCTCGCCTTCTTTTGCATTCTAGCCGACACCCATCGCTCGCTCATCCAGTGATATTCATTAACTTCTTCGCGAAAGTTGGGCCATTAACCGCCTTTGGAATAAGCTTTGTCAACTTGAATCTTGGGCAACGAGCAAGGTTGTATACTCTTTCTGTGGGAACCAGATCCACCTTCCCAAGGAGAAAGCATTTATAAGCGGCATTCCAGAATCGGGTCATTACTCTAACGGTGCTTATCTACTTTAACATCAAGCGGTGTAAGGCAAGTCGCCGTAAGTACCATGTAATACCGCTTTGTTTCATCATCCCATGCGCCCAAATTTCTTTCAACTCTTGAGCTCGCTCATGCGTGACATCGATATTGGTGAAGTTCAGAACTCGACACATACCCTTCGACTAAGCTATCTCCTTTTCTATTTGGCATTGTTTCGACCATATGCGACGACGCATTGTCTTCCACTTTATCAAGGAATTCGCTTTCCATAACCAACTTCCTAACTCGAAACGGACCGTGAATCGATGTCTCTTTAAAATATGGAATGATATGCACAAAAGAAAGAAACACAACAAGTTAGTACCATGGAATATAAAGCAAGTAAAATAAACAAACGCCTATCTAGGTGACCACTAAGGTTTGCCATAGCTCTTCCTAAGGTGGGCTCTAAGGTTTGCTATATGCTTAGTTCTAAAGTTCGAGGTACCGAACTCCAGATTCCTCGATCCTCACCCATTATAGGCTCATACGGACGAAGTTGGTTCAGGGGAATACATTTCCTATGGCCATGCAGTATGAAAACTTCACGAAGACATAGGTACGGATGTATTCCAAAGCGATCCACTAGCCCATGCGGAGGTGAAAACCTCACGAAGGCATAGCTTTCGCCTCACTTAAAGGTGTGACCACAACGGTCATGCAATGCAATGCCAAAGTATTTACGAGGCTAATATTGAAGGTGCATTAAGAGAAACGTGATTTTGAAATCATTTTAATCAAAAGGACAAAATCAATCAATCTATGGCCCCGACCGCGTCCCCAAAGGAGTCGCCAAGTCGTCAGAACTATTTTTTGGTGATACAAGAACGACGCGTTGACTCAATTTTTTAAAAGAAAAGGAAGGAGTCGCCACCGATCTTTATTTGGTGTGATCGGATCACCTTTGTTTTAATAAAACATTTAATTTACTAAAACAAGATTTTTTTGGTCTACGAACTTTGAGAAAACGGGTTCGAAGGTCGATTACGCGCGAGGAAGGATTAGCACCCGACACGCCCAAAATTGGTACCAAATTGATTGATTGATGCCCTATTTGTTGAAAACTTTAGAGGGTTCAAAATACAATGCTTTTATTTTCAAAATTGGAAGGAAAGGATATTAAGACTCTCTTATTATCGAAGAGATAAAGCATCATGTCCAATAAGTTAGTATGTAATACTTTAGACTCCAAACTAAGCTCGCCTTTTAAAACTTGATTTTCGCTTTTGAAGAGAATATTCCAAGTTATTAATCAAATGAGAAATCGGAACCCGAGAAGTTAGGGCTCGATTTCTAGATTTCAAATACGGAAGATTGCCTCTATTTTAGAAAAAGCTCATCTCGAGTATTTAGATGTCGAGTCCAGAAGTTAGGGCGACATTTCAATTTCCGAGATCAAGTATTTTGTTTTAAAATTTAAATTACAATTTCAAAAGAGACATCCGTCGTTTAGCTTTAAACGAGAAGAAACCGGAACCCAGAAGTTAGGGCTCGATTCACTCGAATGGCTAACACAAAATGTCAATTTAAACCGAATTTGTGACTTTTGAAGGATATTCGTTGTTTAGTTTAAACGAAGAAAACGGAACCCAGAAGTTAGGTTCTGGTTCCTCGAATCTTTAATACTGAAATATCGATTATTTTAAAAACTTGATGACTAAAGGTTAATGCAACACGATTCGATAAAAGAAATAAATTATGAAGTCGAGGTATAAAAGTAATAATGATAATGCTAAGCTAATTAATTTGATGATAAAATGATGATAATAATGATAATGGTAAAATAAAAAGTAACGATAGTAACACATTTATGATAAAAGTAAAAGAAATAATAATAATAGTTAATAATAATGAAAACAATAATGATAAATTGTAATAATAAAATTGTAATGTTTAAGAGTAGAAAAGAAAAAATTAGTAATGATAAAATAATATTAATGGCATTAATAAGAAGAAAAAAGGTAATTAATAAAAGTATATACATATAAAAATAACATAATAATAGTAATAGTAGGATAATATTAAACCAAGAAAATAAATATAAATATAAGTAGTAAAAAAATAATGGGAATGTCAATAATGATGTTAGAGAAATAATGATAATATTAATAATAAAGTAATTATAAAGGTAAATAATAATAATAAGTATATAATTGAAATAGCGAATGATAATAATATAATAATAATAATAAAGTTAGTGGAATGCATTAATAACGAAATATAAAAATATAATAATGATAATGACAATATAATAGTAAAAGACTAAAGAAATTTTACAAAACAATTAACAGGATTATATTGTATTTAAAATAAAAGTTTTTGGGGTTAATTCGAAATAAAACAAAAAGAAAAGGGGGTTATTTACACGCGCGAAAAATCTACAGGGACTAAAGAGGCAATAAACCCATAAGTCTAAACGCGGCGTCAAAGGGGGGACCATATTGAAAACCGAGCCAGATGTGCGGGGTAGATTTTAAAACAATAAAAACTTAATTGAAAATAATAAAAAAGCGGAAGGGCTAAAAGTGCAATTAGCCCTTCCTAAAAACACGCGGATCTTTGTTGGAGCGGGTCGGGTTCGGGTCGGACAGGGCCAAACGACGTCGTTTTGGGGCCACTGAATCAGGCCCTAAACGGCGTCGTTTTGAAATCCTTATAAAACCAAAAAATTTTCCTTCCCCTCTCATTTCAGCTGCTTGCTGAAAACTTTTCTATTTTGTTTCTTTCTGTTTCTCTGCAGGAGGCTTGGGTTTCAGCGAATCGACTGGCCACCGCTGTTCGGCAGCCGTTTACCACCATCCACTGGCGGGGGGAGAATAAAAAAGGTAACTTTTTCCCTTTTTTTTTGTGTGTGTTTATTTCTTTTCCTTTTTTAATGTTTCATATTTTATACATACATGAACAAAAGAGAAACAAACTCGTAAAATGAGAGAAAAAAATAAAAATAAAAATAAAAACAATACCTCAGGCCTCTGTTTCTTTCGGTTTCAATGAACCCTTTTTGTATTGTTGTTTTTTTTTTTTTTGCTTAGATCTGCTGTGACTTAATATTTCTTTTTTTGGTTTTCTATTCGTGCCCAAAAAAAGTCCTTACACTCTGTTTTTCTTGGCCTTTTATAGCCATTACAAAATGCTCTTTTTATTGTTTCAATCTCTGCTATTGCCTCTGTTTGTGTTGTCTTTTCCCTTTTTCTATTTCTGAGGCGCAAGTGGAGGGCAGGTGAGGGTCAGTGGTGGCTCTGTCATGGCGGTGGGCGTGTGGAGGAGGTGGAGGCGTGGTGCAGAAGAGAAAGGTTCTAGGCTTACATGGGCGCTAGGTTTTGAAACCCTAGCTTGTCGCAAAAAATTTTGACTTTTGGGCCTTCTGGGCCGTTTGTAAAATGGATCTGTTGTTTGGGTTTTGGTTGGGTTTGGGCCGGGCAATTTTTGGGCTTTGTACATAATTGATACCAAGATCAGTTTGAACCTAGAGATTGATAAAGATGAACTTTACTGGGAACAAAGAGCAAGGGCCAATTGGCTTAGATTGGGGGACAGAAACACAAATTTCTTCCACAAATATGCAACCACACGAAGAAAAACTAACACAATTAGCCGGTTGGAGTCACCGGAGGGGAGAGACATTATTGATGAGGGTGAAATCTTTGAGACAGCCTCAAATTATTTTCAAAACTTATTCTCGTCAAACAAAATAGGAGATTCGTCACACCTACTAGCAGGTATAAAAACTCATATTTCTGCTGAAGTTAATACAATTTTAATGTTTAGTTATATGGTGGAAGACGTCCATCAAGTGTTACAAGGGATGAGGCCGACTAAAGCACCAAGATGGGATGGTTTTCTAGCCTTATTTTTTCAGAAATTCTGGATATTGTTGGAAAAGATGTTGAAAACTTTTGTCTTGGAATTCTGAATGAGGGTAAAGATTTTGATTTAGCTAACCATACAGACATAGTGCTTATCCCAAAAACCCCAAATCCTACGAATCTCATTAATTTTAGACCCATCAGTCTATGCACTATTCTTTATAAAATAGTGGCTAAAGCTATTGCAAACAGACTTCAGACTTATATTGGAAGATGCATAGATAGTGCCCAAAGCGCTTTTGTGCCAGGCAGATTGATCTCGGATAATGTTCTCATTGCATACGAAATTCTTCATACTTTACATCAGAAACGTTATGAGAAGAAAGGGTTTATGACAGTTAAACTAGACATGAGCAAGGCTTATGGTAGAGTGGAATGGGGTTTTTTAAAAGAGGTTATGCTGAAGATGGGGTTTGCATAAGATTGGGTGACGCTAATCATGAAGTGTGTCTTAACGGTTTCCTATGCAGTAAATATTAATGGTAGTAGAGGTAGGAGTTTTAAACCTTCGCGAGGGCTACGACAAGGTGACCCTTTGAGTCCATATCTTTTTTTGATTTGTGGGGAAGGGCTCTCAACTTTGATCCGTCTTTCAGTCAGTGAGGGTGGTATAAAAGGAATAAATGCGAGTAGAAGAGGGCCAGAAATATCGCACCTCATGTTTGCTGATGATTGTATTTTATTTGGAGAAGCAACTAAAGAAAGAGCAAAAGTGTTGAAAGATATTTTGAAAGAGTATGAGCAATGTTCCGAGCAATGTGTGAATTTTTGTAAGTCAACAATCTTCTTTAGTACCAATACTTCAGAGGAGTTGAAAAATGGTATAGTAAGAGTATTGGGTGTGAGGTGTGCATCAAATATGGAGAAATACTTGGGGCTCCCCAATATTGTGGGTAAAAGAAAGAGAGAATCTTTCCAAAACATAAAGGATAAGATCAATCAGATGATTGGGCAGTGGAGTACGAGGCTATTATCTCAAAGGGAAAGGAGGTTTTTATTAAATCAGTGCTTCAAGCAATTCTAAATTATGCTATGTCATGTTTTTTAATGCCTAAATCGTTCTGCGAGGAATTGGAAGGCATCTTTGCAAAATTCTGGTGGCAACATGGGAAAAACAAGAAAGGGATTCACTGGTGTCAATGGAAGCTTATGTATCGTTCTAAAGAAGATGGGGGTATAGGGTCTCCGGAGTATGTGTCAATTTAATCTCTCCCTTCTAGCGAAACAAGGATGGAGGATGTTTAATAATGAGGACTCTCTTGTCACTCGAGTACTTAAAACTAAATATTTTCCAAATACCAATTTTTTAAATGCTGATTTGGGGAATAATGTTTCTTACACATGGAAAAGCATTTGGGCTACAAAAGATATTTTGAAAAAATGTGTCATTTGGTGTGTTGGTACAGGTCAAAATATAGTCATTAATAGTGATGGATGGATTCCAGATGCAATCAATTTCAGATTATCAGTTGAAGTGATTTCAATACGAGATCTTAAAGTTAGAGAGCTAATTGATACTGAAGAAAGAAAATGGAAGAAAGAGTTGATAGAATATACCTTTCCGAAGAAGACTCGTCAATCTTACGTATTCCTGGCGTAAACACCGCGATGATTTCTTCGTATGGGAGGAGAAGCTTCGGGGAGTTCTCGGTTAGAGCGCCTATAAACTATTACAAATAATCGAAGAAAATCCTAGAGCTTATGCTTTACAGTGACTACAGGACTTTTTAAAATCATTGTGGCTATTGAACCTACCAACAAAATGAAAATTACAATATGGAGAATCTCTTGAATTATCTCCTACGAGAGTCAACATGCAAAGACAGAAACGGTGAACGATACAAGTCGCTTCTGTGTGAGAACGAGTGAAACAATAAATCATTTGTTTCGAGAGTGCCCTGTCACAATCAAAGTATGGTCGAATCGCTACTACGGAAGTACTTACGTAAGAAAATCAAGATTTCCAACAAAGGGCTTATCTGCGATTTGGAATGCTCACTTTGTAAAGCGGTGTCTCTTGATTCATGACTCTGTCAATATGGGGTGATAGAAATGCCAGAATACACAAGACAAAGGTTAGCACAAGCAAGGAGGTAGGAAAATTTATAACCAGCTCTATTACAGAACTCGACGAACTTGATTATAGGAATCAAATAAGGCATAAAGCAGAAATAAAATCGTGGAGATGCCCACCTCGAGAATCAGTCAAGGTAAATTTTGATGGTGCTTTTGACCCCCATACTAGCACTTCAGCCTTTGGGATTGTGGTAAGAAATGATGAAGGGTGTATTCTGATATCATGTTCGGAAATCCACAAGGAAGTCTATTCGGCTTTTGAAGTCGGGAAGCTATAGCATCGAAAGTCACGATTAGGGTGGGAAATAGTTGGCCGAAAATTATTGTTGAAGGAGATGCCCTCACGGTGATCAAGAAATGCAAGAACAAAGAACGAGACAAATCAAAAATAGGAGCTTATATATTTGATATACAACAAATGATAAGCAGACATGCGGATAGCAGACAAAAGTGTTTTGATTTTAAGCATATCTCAAGACAGAGAAACGCTCTTGTCCACAAAATAGCAATAGATAGCTTGAGGAAGAAAGAAGCATTTTATTCGGAACACACGACCTCCGACTCTTTCAAGGAAGATGCTTCTTTGGGATGGATTCGAGCCAAATTGAATGTCGAGGAGGTAGTATGTGGAGGGATAGGAGAGGAAACGACGGGTTTGAAGGTTTCAACAATTTGATTTTGTAGAAAATGGGATTAAGACGATATGGGTATGTGTGTGAAAGGGAAAAGGAGGGATTTCATTTGATCTTCTGATGAATTGATTGAGGGGATAAATTTTGCAAGGCTGTAAAGTAAACATTTAGTGGCAGGCGAACAGCCTTATGGGGAACCGAAATAGCATAGGGAAAGGAAGAGATGATGTGACTATTCGGTGCCCAAATTTTTCAGATTGGGCAGAAGTCAGAAAGCCATTAATATGGCTCTAGAAAATTCCATTTCTTTATTAGCTTTTTAAAGTTTTGGGTCTGTGAACTTTTTAGTTTCATGTTTTGTTTTTTTTCCATCATTTTTATTTACGTGGGCCACCCTTGTTTCTAGGCTAGTTTATGATTGATTGTTTAGGTTTATTCGGGCCCTCTTCTGTGGTCCGATGTAAGTTTGATTTTAATTAATAATAAGCCCAATCCGAATTTGATTCAAAAAAAAAATTACATGTAGTTGCACAACTATACTTGTAAGTTAAAAAAAATTGAATTAAAAGTGCTTTTAAAGATATACATTATTCAAAATTTTGTGTTGGCATCGGGCGAAATAAGGGGCATAGCTTTTTTCTTTTGAAAAATACGGATTGGGCCCTTTTCAAATTAATTGCACAAATAGTCTTTTTTTTCGATTGAGTTGTTGATGTGACGAAATCGTTTTGTTGACGTTATGATAAAATATATAAAAATCTTCCCTCAAGCTTTCTTTGTTTTTATTCTTATTTCTTGATGTTTTTAAGATTTTTTATTTTTAATTCATGTTTTAACTAATGATTTCTTTTATTTATATAAATAAAACAATAAATATGTAATTGTATCATGAAAATATATTTTCAATATCTCATTATGTTAAATATATATATATATATTTAAAAATACCAACTAATTATTTTGATATATTTTTCCTTTCAATTACTTTTTTATTTATATTGGAAGTATGATGAGTTTTACTATTATAAAATCATATTAATATTTTAAATATCATTATTTTAAGATATAATTTTCAAATCTAAATATTATCTTTTTATCCATTTCATGAGTGTCCCAAATTTTAATATTTTTATTCGTGTCAAACTTAATAAAAATTTAGATACATTTTCAAGCCGAGTCCGAGCTTATCAATTAAGTCTAAATTTTTATTAAGACCCGACCAATAAACAACTCTAACCACAATGCTATAATTTTTATTTATAAGCCCAACATGCCCTTTTGTAAGTGCAATTGAGAGGTAGGTAGACTTGCCCATTTGTAAGTTGAAACCACAACACACCAATGTAAAGCGTAACCTTCCGATCTAGATCCTGTCAAATTTCAATGGGAAAAAGAATGGAACATTCATTCATTACAATTTGCTGATGGAAATAATTCTTGCCTTTTCTTCTACCATCCAATACAGATACACCTCCATTATTAATGCTAGCATGAAAAAGGGTTTTAGCTACTATTATTGGATGTGATAATAGCAACAATAAATTGCTTTCTTTTTCTTTTTCAATTACATGATTACTTGAGCAAAAGCCAATTTTAAGAGCTATTTATTAGATGTGCAGATCAAGAATGGATGAGAATTGATTGGGGAAACTCCCCTTTACATGCATAACAAGGAGAAACCAGAAGCAAAAGAACCAAATATTTCAATTTCAAAACCCCAAAAACAGAGACTTCAAAACATATGAAATTTTACTAGAATACAAAGACCAGCGAAAAGGGTATTCAATTTTATATAAACCTTGGAGAACTGGCACTGATATTCCTATGAAGAATACGACCCCCGGTGGTATCAGGCTCAGCATCCCCATCGATCAACTCCCTCAATCCCAAATTCACAACTTTCTCCTCCTCTTCTTTCACTTCCTCAGCACGTGAAACAAGCGGCTTCCCCTGCAGTCTCTCAAAGTAATTGCCGTAAATATATTCAGGCGTCTATCCATTTTCTTCATCAAACAGCATTATATGCCCATGCCACTCCCAAACCCGATAATCTGATCCTTTCTCTTCGTGAGAAGTGATGCAAATATGGTGGTCGTTGATGGTAACAGCTTGACCGGAGTTGGGTTTCAAAGGGTCGATTTTCCCCGAAAGGATGATCCGGATAATTTCTTTTTCGAGCTTGGATTCCTCTTTAGCGAGTTGGGTTTTGTTGGTATCATCGGAGTCGGAATCGGAGAAATTGGCGGCGTCGAGAAGGATGTCTTCGAGGGACTGGGTGAGAAAAGAGGTGGTGGTAGTAGGACGGATTTGGAGTCTTCCCAACAAGGTTTGGAGGAGGAGATTGTCGAAGTTTGTGGTGTTGCTGAAGGAGCTCATCGTCCGAAGGTGAAAAGGGCGGGGGTGTGGATTTAGGGTTTTAGAGGGGAGAAGATGAGACGGTTTTGGGGGATTTTTTTCAGTTTTTGGAGGAGTTTGTTTGTTTTGTTTTGTATGATTTCTTTTGTTTGCTTTGCTGCTGGGGTAACTGAGGATTGGATTCGGTATTCTACCACGAGTAGTAGTAGGGTGGTCACGTTTAAGGATATTTATTCATTTTTAATTTTAAGTACTAAAACATTCTCGAAAAATATTACAAAATTAATTTACCATAGATGAAAACTGCAATCAATTGAGCTTTTGTTAAAGCCTTTTGGGAGGTTGAAGTGTAATGATAATTAAATTTGTATCGAGTGTGGAGCAATGAAATTGAGAGATAATAAATTTAGTATTTAATGATCAGTAATAATTTTGGTTGAAGAGAAGTGATTCAATTATTATGTCATTTATTATATTAGTTCTTATTAATCTGTCAAAAGACTTGATGAAAAATCATATTATATGAGCTCAATTAATTTTTGAATTATTTTTCAAAAATTTTTAATACTTAAAACCCAATTTTTCACTAGTTTAAATTTGTGCACTAAATTAATATTATTTACTAATAATAATTGAGGCTCATACATTAACATTAAATCAAATATTAATCCTAAATATTTATTATTTATAAGTTTACAGAACTTACAAATATATATCCATATAGAAGAATTCAACAATATTTATCATGTAGTAGGTATATCTTTAAGTTTGCTTAATGATGAATCATTAGTATATAGAATCTATGTGGTGGCCAAAATCATAAAACTCAAGTATCGAAGTATGAGATATTGGTTTAATAGCCAGGTTGAGGTTGTGGAAATTTTGAAGTCCGAAGTTTAAGTGTTATTTTATGTAAATATGTGAAATTTTAATTTATTTGGGTTAATTGATTAATTTAAGTTGATTATTAATTTTAATTTAATGATTAATTTATATCATAATAATTAGTTTGAATTGAGTTGGTTGATTGTTAGTTTTTAATTTATTATCTGTAATGATTGATTATATTGAAATAGTTGTAACTTCAAAATAAAAATAAAAATTTCAAGTTAGAATTTAAATCATGTGCTTTGTAGGTGAAGGATCTCACAATATATGATTTAAATAATCGATGCGACAATAGAAATATTAAGAAATGTATAAAATAATGTTTTAACTTGAATGGAACGATAGTTAAAACTCTTGTTTAATACTCATTTGGCATGTGTTTTAACTGTTTTACTCTCCTCTATCTCTAATATTATATAAAAAAATATATAGGGATAAATCTCAAAATTTTATATGAATTTTGATTTAATATATAATTGTATACATAAACTTTAATTTGGTGCAATTATACATATGAAACTCTAATTGTGGTTGATAACATGATTATTTTGCATAATTTTTATATTTAATTCGTATATTTTGAATTAATCCTGGTAATTTATGTTTTTATGATTTAATTTCGCTGGACGCAATTGATTAGTAAACATGCAAAAAATGGCTAAATAGATAGAAAATCATGGAAATGGGGCCAAATAAAAAAGATGGAGGAAACCAAGGACTCATCAAGCAATTTGACTTTGTAAAAGCCAAGAATAGAAAATCTTATTTTTATTTTATTTTATTTTATTTTTTAAGATTTTATATTTAATTAGTTAAGCCTATTTTAATAAATCCATTAGTATAAATAGGGATTTTATATTGGGATAAGCATGAATCAAATTAGTTTTTTTCTATCCCATTTGAGTTGTACTCTTTCTTTGTCTTCTTCCTATTCTCATTTAGAATAGAATTTCTTATTTTATTTTTTTTCCTTCAAGCAACGTCCAAACATTCTGTCCATTTCAATTCCTTTTGTTTCTTTTCCCAAAATTGGTTTAATTTCCTTCCAAACCCCTTCCCTTTCCAAAATCCCATAATCTTTCACACCAAAAACCCAAACATCTTCCACAACCTTCAAGCATGAGTGAAATCATGCCACACTAAACCCTTTCAGCTTTAAGCCGGTATCAACCCTGTCAAAAACCCGTGAGTTACTTAATCCGAGCTATTCAACTCTCGATTTTGATACTTATTATTTCTCGTGATTAAGAGTATGACTTCTCACCGCAGTCAAGTCATGCTAAGTCAAAAAGACGTCATTTGAGTTAGTGCGGCTAGACATACCGCTGGAATTCGAAAGGATCGATTGTCTAATTGGTCTTCCGTGAACACATTGGCGTGCAAGTGGGGATTCTTGTTTGGGCCAAGGAAGTAGTAACCGGATTTAAATGTCCCAACGTTTGAGGGCATTGGTTCGAGCTAGGCTTTTCTAGAACGCAAAGTCGCGGAGTACTAAGCCACTTAACGTTTAGTAGGTTGTTCGATCGGTAAGGGTTAGTTATAGGACGCCCATAGCTAATTTACACAAGGAAGAGTTGGTTCGAGGCGCCCTTGGTAGCTATAACTAGCTTATCGAAAAAGACGAGTTCATCTAATTTCTAAGATCGGGTCAAAGGCGGAAAAACCCGTGTTTGAGGTCGAGCTAAGTTTTATCGAGTTCTTTTCGGACTATTTCAATTTATTTTCTTATTTAATCTATTTTTTACGCTTTTATTTTCTCGTATCTGCTTGTGTTTAACATTTTACTCCCCAAGGTCGCGGGCATGACAATTGCCTGCACACTAAACGGTCAAGAGATAGACGATTTTCAAGAAAACCTCTCTGTAGGATCGACCCTACTCCTATATCGCTTAATTTTGCAACTAGGTGTAGGTTTATATTGGTGGAATCGACTACCATCAATGGTTCAAATGTATACTTGCAACTTTAATTTTGATTTAATTATACACATTTAAAAAATAAATACATCAATTTATTTTATATCGGATAAATATAATTATTTATGCATGCAATATATAAACATAAAATGATGTTATATCAATAATTGTGTTAATAATTTACAAGAATTGAATTAAATAAAAATTTATGTTTAAAATTGCACAAAATCAAAGTTCATATATACAATTACACATTAAACTATAGTTCATGTATAATCTTAGAATTTATCCCAAAAATATAATTAGTGTTAATAACATTTAATAAAATAAAATAATTTATAAATTTATGAACCAGTTCATATTAAAATAATATTATCTTTATTTCAAAAATACAAAGTTGCTATCTTTTAAGGATTAAAATTAATAAATTTCTTTGATAAATATTTTATAAATTCAAATAAGTAATTGACCAAATTTTAAACAAAAATTTGATGGATATAATAATTTAATTTAAGTTTATAATATATAAGATTAATTTATAATTTATTAAGCAATTAATAATTAAAATCAAAATTTGTTAGAAGTCCTTGAACTTTAATACTTTAATCTTTATAATTTATAAGTTGTGAATTTAATCTTTATACTTTAGTTTGATCAATTTTGGTTATTACACTTTTAAAATTAATCAATTTTAATCATTATATTTTTAAAATTTAAATTTTCAATACCAAATAAAAATAAAAAATAAAAGCGTGGGAGAGTATTTCTGTTTAAGCATTCCGTGATAATAAAAACAGTTCATAAGGTAAGGCACATCAAACAGTAAATAAAAGTGTGTGGGCATCATACAACCCAAAATAGAACAAAAAAAATTAAGAGATAATGGAATGTAGCAATCACTCATTACAGTGAGAATTATCTAAAATTATCGCCATCATTGCATAATTGTCATGAAACACCAAACAGCCATGTCACCTATAAAATGAAAAACACATTTTCTTTGTCGCAAAACCAGTGAGGGCAGGGTGTTTCTGCCCGCACAAGGAGACGATGAATTTCTTGTATAGCAGCAACATATTCATATTCATATTAATATATATATATTTGTATATAGACCGGCACGGTGAACCGACAACTACCGCCTCAAGCTCTCCACGATGTAGTCCGCGTAGAGATTCCTTCAAATCAGAATGTTGAAATAAAATTAGATCTTTATTTTGAAACTGTTAACAGAGCATAAATGAACTTGGACACAAGCAAAAGTCTCCGAAAAGAAAGAATCACAAGCTGTAAAGCAACCCCACTTAGATCTTAGTGTTCTTTTTCCTTTTCCCTAAGCTGAAAGCTCTATTAGACTTGCATTTGATGAATTATATGAACGTGATCCATACGTATATATTTTCATTACAAAATGTGCGAGAAACATTTGTTTTGGTTGCATGATGACCATCAAATGATCTGGGATAATAAATGAAAATTTATGCCCACAATAAGCATTTGAAAGAAAGTCTGATATAAGTAACATGTTTTTCTCTTTCCTGCATCTGTATTATATTAATATATGTTGCAATGTCATTATCGTATTTAAGATATTTTATATTTTAATATATTCACAATTCATATTGAAAGGATTCTGAGATTCATGTATTTGTCATGTCATATTCTGCATCGAGATTTTTAATTAATTTTTATGATATTTCCAGACTTGGATTGGAGACAGGAAACTATAACTTACAAGGAGTGTTGGATTGCCTCGTATGCAGCAGAGGCAGGCAGAAAGTCATTAACAGCAACTTCTTTGTTCTCATTCTTCTTATCTGCGGTATTTAACAAGGCAAAAGAAAGTTAATAGGCTTCAAACAATGGACCGGTCTAAAAAACGTATCCTTTCAGAAGTTACATATAATACTTGCTTTGCTAGAAAGCATAATTTAATTTTAGCCAAGAAAGATACATACAGTCTTCAAAGAAGCGACGGATTTCAGCCAGGCGGTGAGGTGGGAGTTCCTTGATATCATTGTAGTGACGATACTCAGGATCATCGGCACAGACAGCAATAATCTTGTCATCTTTCTCACCCTGCATTCATAAAATTCCAAAGTTTTCCTCGTTTGCTTTTATACACATCCATCGGTCAGGAGTATTTTAATCAGTGGACAGTGGTTAATCAGTACCTGATCAATCATAGGCATCAGACCTATAGCTTTAGCGCGAAGAAAGCATCCTGGAATAACTGGTTCCTGTATATGTTTTAATGGTAACATAAGTGATAACATAAAAATTTTAGATCTCTTATCAATTATGATTTATAAGTATTGCATGTGGCATTGGCCGATGTATGGAATTTATAATACTGTGTCAAACATAGTGCACTAGGCAAACCGAGGCATTACAAGAGAGTTCCAAAGCATGAAACATGCTTCACAACCATGAATCAGGTTGATATTTTAGATACAGATGTGGATCAAAAAGCGTACCTGCATAATGATCAAGACATCCATGGGATCATTGTCTTCACAAAGAGTGCGAGGGATGAATCCGTAGTTGTGAGGATACACAACTGATGAGTAAAGCACACGATCAACCTTCAAAATTATGCACCTTTATCAGCAACCAATTAAATTCTACAAAGAGTGGCAAATACATTTGGATAGTTAATAGTAATTACCTTGATCAGACCAGTTTTCTTGTCAAGTTCATATTTCACCTTGCTACCTTTTGGGATTTCAATCACCTGTAGATATTAACCACGTCTTCAGTACAAGTATAACGAGTTCTTAAATGTAAGAAAACCTCAAACATGATAACTGAGAAATATGGCCATGAGAAAAGATTTAAAATGCCAAATGTCTATAAGAAATGTGTTGGGAGACAACCAAATGCCTACTTATTGTAGAACTCTACAAAAGCATTTTATTAAATATCAAAAGTGCCATCCAAAATGTAATGCTAATGGTTAGGGGAAGGTAAATTTTAGTAATACTTACACAGTTGAAAACAATTGGAGCTCCAGGTCCTACAAGAAAATTTTTACAAATCGTAGAAAAAAAAGTACATTATTAGATTTACAACATACCAACAGAAAACACACACACTGAGCTTAAGTTGACATTCATACCAATCTCAAGATCATGCCATGGGTGAGCAGCAACAGACCTTCTGCTCATCGATGAAAGAATCCTTTCATTCAAAGGAGGATGTAAAGCGTCGAGAGCCAGAGGACTTGGTTGGAGTCTCAATTGGTGGTGCCATCTCTGTGAGTTACAAACAATGTATCAATAACTACTATAAAAAGTTTATGAAAGGATTACAGTTCCATACAAAATTCTCAAGATTAAATGCTGATAACAAAATCCCATTGATCTGTTACATTTCTTTTTCTTTTAATTTATAGATCATATTGCTTAACCAAAATAAGCATCTAAAACAAGAAATTTTTCGCCCAGGCATTGGCCTTCTCTTGCATAAAACTTGAATTTCTTTCAACGCGGAGCTTTGCTGCTTGGCAAGCTAAAGGTTTTAGCAGCAGATTGTTATGATAAAAGACAACAAGCAAACATATCAAGGCAAAACTCTCAAGAACCTAAAAGTAAATTGGGAAAATAAACCAAATAACTCAACTTATTAAAAATTTTCCTCATCTCTGTTTCGTAAAATAAGCATAGCAGATAATTAAATTTTCTACAACGTTTCCTAGCACAGTATCTTGCACAGAGATTACATGGACAAAATTTGAGAACCTTGTTTGGAATTAAAAAAATGTAGGAGTATAAAATAATAAACACCAGATCTATAAAACTATTACAAAATGCTAGGAGGAGGAAATACAGAACAAAAGTTAATATTAAAAAAAAACGTGATTTCAGCTCAAGATCAACTCCAGATAAATTCTCACCAGGAAATTACTAAAAAGAAAAGAAAAACAACTGATCTCAGATAATTTTGAAGCAAAAGAAGAAAGGAAAAATACGCATTTCTTCCATTCTGCAGCCTAAACACAAGTTACAACTTACAACAAGAGGAAGCAATCAGATCCAGCAATAGAGCATAAACGAGGAGAAACGGAGCTTAAAAACGAAAATTAAAGATCTAAAACGTTGAAAAATGCATTTTAAACGTACCTTCAGCGGTTTCCTGTTCTTAAGAAAATAAAGCTTTCAAGAAGCTAATTGAAAAGAAGAAAACGCACAGATCTCGAAAAACAAAGAGAGCAAGCAAAAAAGAGAAAGGTTAAAAGAGAGGTAATGAGAAGAACGAATTAAAACCCTATAGAAACACTTAAGGAGGAGCAAAGAAAAGCTTGATGCCTTCTCGTTCTCTTTCCTCTTTAGAATTTAAAGGCAACCCCCCGCTCGATACCAAAGCGAGGAGAAGTAATAAAAAAAAATTGTAAATTAAAAAATATAAATAAATGTAAAATGAATTAATAAATAAATAAAAAGAGGAAAATTCCTTACGTTTCATACGGTGCGGAGAGAGAAAAAAAAAAAAGTGAACCGCCGATACTCTGCGGAGGCGAATAAATCGTGGTTCCAAGTTGTCATATACGAAATCACACGTCGTCTGGTGATTAAGTAAAAATAGTATGGGGCCCACTTAACTCACCACGTTACATAATTAATAAGTCATGGATAATTATAATTTTATAATTAAAAAAGGTATTGTAGGTAAAATGGTATAAGGAAGTTAAAAAAAAAATTGGGGATTAAAATTAAATTATATATTTTATAATAATAAAAAATATTTTTATTATTTAGTAGTTTTTTATAATTTTAAAAGATTAATTTTTTATTTTTATATTAAATTATAATTTTATTATTAGTAATTTAAAATTTTATAAATTATAAAAATTTAAATGAAAAAATTTTCTATTTTAAGGATTGAACCCCGCCAACTCATGACTCTACCATTATATGTACACGAGATGTTTTACACTTAAGTCATATTTCTAAATTTGTATTTTAGAAATTAATATAAATATAATAAAGTTATAGAATAATTGAAATTTTATCCGAGTATTTAATTTATGTATTAGATTTGTCATATTATATTTACAATAATTATTTAAAAATTCAAAACTATTTATTTGAAAATTGGGCCCTTTTGTGATTGAAAGCGGATCTCGGTCAGAGCATCGTCTTTGATTCTCCGAAGTGGTTGGGTACTACTACGAATGACATTGGATATATTACTATAAATGTGGTGTGTGGTAGCCACCTGTCTTCTGTTAGGATTTTTTTTTAAATAATTACGAACTCATTGGTTCATTTTATTCAATTATTCAAAAACTTAAAATCAGTACAATATAACAATCTCTCTTATCCTTAAAATCTTTTCCTTTTAATTATAACATTCACAATATAATTATGGAGTATGAAAAAAAAAAATGTTGAGAGAATGTCGGTGTAGAAGGAAACGAGGTGGTAACGTCTGAATGAAAAAAAAAAAAGCAATATATGCGAGGTGGAAAAGGTATGTTGAAAGCAAAGCAAGGCCGAAATGAATGGAAAGAGCGTGAAGAAAGAAATCTTGAATGTGGTGGTGCTGATACGTGATGGTGTTGGAGCATTATAGGATTGGAGAAAAAGCCCTTATCCCCTGGCTGGCTGGCGAAGCACATGTCGGTTGACTTCTTTCCCATATAACTACCATTCAAATAAAATAAAAGCAAATAGCTGACGTTAATCTAATCCTAGTCCTATATCTCCTCCCAACTACACGGTTTGAATTTTAATTCCTACATTGACGCAGGCAACGGGACAAAAAGTAACGTAGGACCGACGAAGTCAAGTACTGGAGTCGTCTTTCATTGTTCAACGCTACCAGTAATTGGCGCGGTGTTTGGCGTAATTCCATTTTTCTTTTTCCTTTTAAAATCAGTTTCATGCTTATTTAATCAGCAGCCATTTGCCATATGTTTGAATGTTTCCGATCCTCCTTCAGAGAAAATGAAAAAGAATGTTTCCGATCCATTTGCCATTTGGACCATGTTGTTCCCTCCAATTCTGCCCAATGTCTATGTTTCCTTTTACTTTTTCTTTATTAGCTATAAAAAAAAAAAAAACAAACAAAGAAAGACAATTGATTAGTTCGTTGAAATTATCTCATTATTTTAAACAATATACAATTTCAAAATGAAAAATAAAAAGTTTTAAAGAATATATTTCTGTTGTAACTTTTCAAAATTTTGAAAATTTCCATTATATGTCAATTTTACAAATATAACTGATTAATTATTATTTTAAGTGATATTCAGATAAAATTATTTTAATAAAAAACTTCAAAATTTGAATTTAATCTAAATGAACAAAAATTATTTGTTGATATTTTGAGAGAGAAACAATAACCTCCTAAAAGACTTATTCTCAAATGATCAGTTGGCTAGTTGTTGAGATTTGGGCATATCTTGAGACAATATTTAATTTCCATTTTTCTTTATAATTGTTTTATTTTCTTTTACTTGTGAACAGAAAGGTTGATAACGATGCTCGATCTGTATGCACGATTATATTTTGTGTGACTTGGTACCAATAAATGTATTGAATAATAGCAGAAGACAAGGCATTTAACAACCGACGGTGTATGGAATAATAATACCAATAACACTAAAACTGTAAAATGCTTACCTTTTTTTTTTTCATTAATTACTGAAATTAGATGCTTTAATACAGTTCATTAAGCTGCTACGCCTGAAAATATATCAATAGTTAGATAAATCACAAATAAAATATGTTATTCACTAATTTTCTTTGTTGTTAAGAGTGACAATCACAAATTTCAAACAGATATTATATAATTAATATGAAAATATAAAAAAAATCTAAAAGTTTAACTTGATTAGCATCGATAAATGAAATAAAAAATATTAGATAGTTATATTAGTTAGATTGAACTATCATTCTTCAACTCAACTTTAAATAATTCAAGTTCAAATTACTAAAAATTATTAGGTGAGGTGGCAGTGATTTTGCTTACATAATAATGAACACTAAAAATATATTTGTTGAGAAAGATTTACATTAAATTGTTGATATTAGATACCAATAAGAAGGAAAAAGGTGGAAATAAAGTTCGGTTCCCTTATGTAGGGTGGAGAATTGGATGATAAGTAAGGGAAAAGGAGAAAGAGGAATAATTGGGTGATAATCGGCATTCTCTTGTGTGTCTAGGCTTATATAGTGGGTTATCCACTTATCATTCGCTCTCATAGTGTTGTTTGGTGGGTTTTATGGTTTCACGATAAGTTAAAAGTTAGTAGTCGAACTCAAATATTAAATGAGAATTACTATTGAAGGTTGGTTATCGTTATATACATGTTGCGTAATCCGTAGGTTATCTTACTCGACATCATCATCTTTTAAAGATCGCCAAATGATGATAAGTTTATTTATCTTAAGCAAGAGATCTCATTCTCAAATAAAAAATTTAAGTAAAAATATATTATGAGAAATTATCACGAAAAGTTTAAGGTGGAATGCTCACAATTCCACTACATGTCTCTTATAGTAGGGTATAACAAATGCTTTGGCTTAACATAGATTATCTAATACGACTTGAAAATACCCTCAGTTAAGAAAAAAAAAAAAAACCCTTTAGTTCATTCGTTTCATCGTGCTGGCTTTCCAGTTTGGCAAACATTGGGTAGCGTTCATTGCCTTCAAAGAGAATGAATACCAGTACCGATGCCTAAATACTAATGGCATTTTTCTTTTCAAGAATATGTTATTTGGAAGCTTTTTGACCGAAAACAAAAATTGTCGGGAATTTGGTTTTTGATATATATTTTTTATTTTAGAACTTTACGAATTTACTTCCAAACTTCATTAAGCTGAACAACTAAGCTGTGCATTTGGTAAGGAAAAAAACGAGGGGAAGAAAATAATTACTGCTTCATTATTTTAGGCGTAAAATTTGAAAATAAAAACTTTTGATCACAAATATAAATAGATTTATAAATTCAAAATAATTAATATTTCTTGCATATATAAAAATAAAAATCACAAATAAATAATGGTAGAAGTACAATTAATCTTATCTACAACAAGCATTTAATTGTTATAGAAATTTGATTATTATTTGAGATTTAAACTATATTTTAAAATTTTAAATTTAAATATTATAATATAATAATATCAATTAGTAATAAATTTTATTAATTCAATATCAGTTGAGTTTTTAAACTCTATAAATAAGATTAAGAGTTAATAAATGTATTCACTAATTTTCTTTGTTGTTAAGAGTGACAATCACAAATTTCAAACAGATATTATATAATTAATATGAAAATATAAAAAAAATCTAAAAGTTTAACTTGATTTGCATCGATAAATGAAATAAAAAATATTAGATAGTTATATTAGTTAGATTGAACTATCATTCTTCAACTCAACTTTAAATAATTCAAGTTCAAATTACTAACAAATTATTAGGTGAGGTGGCAGTGATTTTGCTTACATAATAATGAACACTCGAAAAATATATTTGTTGAGAAAGATTTACATTAAATTGTTGATATTAGATACCAATAAGAAGGAAAAAAGGATGGAAATAAAGTTCGGTTCCCTTATGTAGGGTGGAGAACTGGATGATAAGTAAGGGAAAAGGAGAAAGAGGAATAATTGGGTGATAATCGGCATTCTCTTGTGTGTCTAGGCTTATATAGTGGGTTATCCACTTATCATTCGTCTCATAGTGTTGTTTGGTGGGTTTTATGGTTTCACAGATAAGTTAAAAATTAGTGGTCAGAACTCAAATATTAAATGAGAATTACTATTGAAGGTTGGTTATTGTTATGGTACATGTTGCGTGATCCGTAGGTTATCTTACTCTGACATCATCATCTTTTAAAGTACTGCCAAATGACAGATAAGTTTATTTATCTCTAAGCAAGAGATCTCATTCTCAAATAAAAAAATTAAGTAAAAAATATATTATGAGAAATTATCACGAAAAGTTTAAGGTGGAATGCTCACAATTCCACTACATGTCTCTTATAGTAGGGTATAACAAATGCTTTGGCTTAACATAGATTAATATCTAATACGACTTGAAAATACCCTCAGTTAAGAAAAAAAAAAAAAAAACCTTTAGTTCATTCGTTTCATCGTGCTGGCTTTCCAGTTTGGCAAACATTGGGTAGCGTTCATTGCCTTCAAAGAGAATGAATACCAGTACCGATGCCTAAATACTAATGGCATTTTTCTTTTCTAGAATATGTTATTTGGAAGCTTTTGACCGAAAACAAAAATTGTCGGAATTTGGTTTTTGATATATATTTTTATTTTAGAACTTTACGAATTTACTTCCAAACTTCATTAAGCTGAACAACTAAGCTGTGCATTTGGTAAGGAAAAAACGAGGGAAGAAAATAATTACTGCTTCATTATTTTAGGCATAAAATTTGAAAATAAAAACTTTTGATCACAAATCATAAATAGATTTATAAATTCAAAATAATTAATATTTCTTGCATATATAAAAATAAAAATCACAAATAAATAATGGTAGAAGTACAATTAATCTTTTCTACAACAAGCATTTAATTGTTATAGAAATTTGATTATTATTTGAGATTTAAACTATATTTTAAAATTTTAAATTTAAATATTATAATATAATAATATCAATTAGTAATAAATTTTATTAATTCAATATCAGTTGAGTTTTAAACTCTATAAATAAGATTAAGAGTTAATAAATGTCTTATATAAATATAATAATTTATTAAAAATATATATTTAAAAAGAAAACATATATATCAAAATAAAGTAAAAATAAAATCAATATCATAACAAAATGTTATTATAGAAAATAGACATCACCATATAAATATTCGTTTTATAATAATTTTTGTCCAAGGTTCCTCCTCGATTTATTATGTATCAAGAAATAAAAAAAATACCAGAGCCGAAAACAATAAATTAAAAAAAAAAAAGAACAGAAAAGGGCCAAAATCCTTAGGGCAAGTGTGTTGACCGGGTTGATCTTCAAAGCAGAAAGTATGTTGATCGGGTTGGGCTAATAAATAAATAAACCGAAATACAAATAAAACATCCAAAAAAATCCGGTTCTTTTTTTTTTTTTTGCATTCAAATATTGTGGTTCATAGGGTTAAACATCAAACTAATTGATTTATTGTTAAAAATGTTTAGGTACCTTCGAATATGTGTTTATATTCAGTATGGTATATTTTTTTAAATGCTACAGTATTTAATTTTACTATCATTAACTATAAATAAATACACTACTAATCTAAAGAAACCCTTAATTAATTGATCTGATTTAATCCCAACAACCTTGATGATACCTATATAGAGTTAGTTAATTGACTATTTAAAATGATATTTATGTCTTTATAATGTAATAATAAATAGCCATGAGATTAGAACTTGTAAGGAAGAAATATTTAGGCCACTTTAATGTATTTTTTTTCCTTTTGGCCTTTTTAATAAAAATAAGAACAAATAACTAAAACATCAACGAGAAGCTGAGTTAGCAATATATTAATTATTTTAAATAAATTGATTATATTTGGAGGAAAATGTCAAACATTGAATTGGAATTTCAAGCTTTTAAATAAAATATACAAATTATTATCTGAATTAATATAATTCAATTGAAGTGCAATTTTTTAAAAATTCTTTGTTTGCTGCATCCTTGCTGTACATCGCATGTATCAACGACGTTTAACTAACAGCTTACGGACCGGAAAGCCCACTCATTCATTCTCTTCAACCAGCTATTTTCTCTTCGTTGACGAATTAAAAAAGAAGTAAAGAAAAAACCGTCTGTTAGATTCACACAGATCTCAACACTAAATATTAATCCAACGGTTGGGACTGCGGAGTCGAATCCAATAACTTATTTCTTGAACTTATTCCTCTTTTCTTCAAAAATTATTTTCTCCCTAAAAAAAAAATTAAACAGCCGACCGGTGCTGACGTACCAGAGACGCTTCAGCAGATCTCACTTTTCTCTTCCCTGATTTGGTATTGCGTTCTTTTCAATTCACCAAATAAAATAAAAAAAGAAAAAACAATTTATTTCTTTTATTTTTTTTCCTTCCAATTTTCACAGTGATTATTAACGGCGTTTCCTTTTCTGGTGTCGGGTTTATTCGTTAGTTCCGATAAATTTATTCTATTCCCATGGCTGCTCCACCTGCAAGAGCTCGAGCCGATTATGACTACCTCATAAAGCTCCTTTTGATCGGCGACAGCGGTAACTATCTTTTTTCCTTCTCTATATCTTGATTTGAGATGAGATCTACTGTTTAATCGACATTGACTTTGTGAAATGTAAGGGTTCCTTGAAAGGATGTGATGTTTTATTAAATTTCTAAATATGGAAAACTTAGATGTGAGAACTTTCAAGGTCATTAGCTTAGATTAGGTTTCATTTTAGGTTTATAGATGATATGATAATTGGGAAAATTATTGTTTGTTTCAGTGATTTTATGATGAATCTATACCAATGGCGTCTTATATTTTATGTTGTAGTTTTTAATGTTTTCTGCCTCAATATAGCTAGTTGCCATGGGATTGGAATGTTCTCGTGTCACTTGGTGTCTACTGAGGATGGATGCGAAGGCTGAGATAGGAAAAGAAGGATACGAGGTTTAATATGTATATTTGCATGAGAGACCTTTCTTAATACAAGGGATTGCCTGCTATAAATAGTTTTATTTTATTTATTATTGTAATTTGGGATTAATAGTTCATACTGTAGCGATTTTTTAAAGGAGTTTTATTGAGAACCTGCACTTCCTCAAGAATTTGAGTTCCATGTAACTCTGTTATGCTATCATGCTGTTGGGCAGGTGTGGGTAAGAGTTGCCTGCTTTTGCGTTTTTCTGATGGCTCATTCACTACAAGTTTTATCACGACAATTGGGTAGGTATTATCTAATAACAATGTAGTGGTATATTATTATTTCAACAAGGGACATGTTGTTTAATAAGGTTGTGTTTTCTTTGGCAGAATTGACTTTAAGATAAGGACCATAGAGCTTGATGGAAAAAGGATCAAGTTGCAAATTTGGGATACTGCTGGGCAAGAGAGGTTTCGTACAATTACAACTGGTTAGATTTTTGGCTTTGAAGGTGTCACTGACTAGAAATGAATTACCCCATCACAACAATTGCTTATCTGATAGATAAAATAATTCAATAGCAGGACTTGGGTATTGTTTTGCATAAACCTGTTTATTGCAAGTGTTGTCCTATGATCCGGGTTACATTAGTTATCACTCTAATACTCAAATTTAGTAACATCTCTGGATCAAGGTGGTTGTTGATTTGCATTCTCTTTTTTGTGCTTTTCAGTCTGCTAGGAAGTTAGGAGTTTGTATGCCTCAGTGTTTTGTCTATATCATGCTTGCCAAGCCTCCTATTGTAAAGCTCTATAATAATAGGACATGACTTGGAAATAAAATTACAAAGAAAAAATGTTTAGGAGTGAAATTCTTTCAGTCCTCTAGAAGCATAGCTGTTATTATTATCTTTGTGGGTGTTTGGAAATTTCACATCTAGATAATTTTTTCTTTGTTCCATGCCCCAAATGCGGTTGCTTGCTCTTTGTTTCCCCTAGAAACAGAAATTATCTTAGTTTTACCCTTTTAGGCAGGCTATGGTGGCTCTAAGTGCCTACTTTCCTAATACATCTGGATTTTATTGTATTCTGAAGTCTTTTCTTGTTGACAGAGAACTAAAGTAATATCTCTTTTTGTTCAGCTTACTACCGTGGAGCCATGGGCATATTGCTTGTGTATGACGTGACTGATGAATCATCTTTCAATAGTAATTACTGAACTTTTTGTCATTTGAACTTTGGACTTTATACACCTGATTCATCTTAACCAAATTTTAATATTTAGAAATGTTTTCCACCTAATTTGCTTGTTACTGGAACTTGGAAGTATACTTCTTATCCATTGATTTGAAATTTTAGTCCTTAATTTTCCTATCAACTCGACTAATGTTAATTTTTTCTTAGACATTAGAAACTGGATTCGAAATATTGAACAGCATGCTTCAGACAATGTGAACAAGATTCTGGTGGGTAATAAGGCTGACATGGATGAAAGTAAACGGGTCTGTTCTTTCCCCCTCGTACTTTGTGCATCTTTATATGCATTTTTGTTTACCACTTTGTTTACTATATTAGATATTTTTCTTAAGTCTATCGAGGAACTTCTTTTTCAGGCTGTCCCTACCTCAAAGGGCCAAGCTCTTGCTGACGAATATGGCATCAAGTTCTTTGAGACTGTATGTCATTTTTACTGCAGATGGTGTAGTTACTTTTGTAGTTGATATTTCTATATGCTTAAGAGTTACTCTATCTTGCAGAGTGCAAAAACAAACTTAAATGTCGAGGAGGTTTTCTTTTCAATAGCCAGGGACATCAAGCAAAGACTTGCTGACACCGACTCAAAGGCTGAGGTATGGATTCTTGTGCTCGAACTATCAACTTTTCTCGTAACATATATGCAGTACTTTTGATAATCGTGCAAATCCTTTTCTTTAATGCACGTCTCTTGTGATAATTATTCTAATTAATTTACATATATCGTTATCTTTTTATTAACTTTTTCTGGGTCTTTACAGCCACAGGCAATCAAAATTAACCAACAAGACCAGGGAGCTGGGGCTGCGGCAGCTGCTCAAAAATCATCTTGCTGTGGAGCTTGAACAAACTACATTGCGGATGAAGGGTACATTTTCTTCTCTATGGTGCCATTTTGATCCTGGGAAAACTAATTTGTTACAACTATTTTGTTTATATTCTCCTGCATATCATTATTTTACAGCTGCTACTGTCTGGTGTGAAATTTTATTAGATCTTGGTATTTTGCAATATTAATTATATTAGATTATTTGTTTAAATAATGTGCTTGAAGGCAAATCTGCCTACCATTTTGATGTTCGGAATTTGAAACTAAGAACAGCCCTGGTAAATTAGTGAACCACATGAAATCGTGCCAAGAATTGGAGCATAATTGAATCAATAGATTTGTGAAGTTTATGTCTCCAAAATGAAAGGATCGTGTTCAAGCTAATCCTTCACCTCTCCTCTTATCTGGACAGAGTTAAAACTCAGATTAGGATCGATTGATTTCCCCTTGAAAAAGTTCCGTTCAATAGATAGGTAAGAATAAGCCTTAGACCCAAGTAAACTCGTTTAGCCTCGATTGATTTATGCCCTTAACCGTGGTTATCCCAAATATAAATTGTTAATGATGATGGGATTGAGGAGGATGGTAGGCTCCTTGGCCTAGGTAACATTTAACATTGCAATGATGGATGGAATGTACTTTGTTATACTGCATTGCTTAATCACCTGGAAATGCTGCTTTATTTTTTTGGTAGGTAGCATCATTATTTGTTACAACTCACTACTAAGTTTACAAAGACGTATTTCTGATATCACGAACAATTGGGGCATTTGGATGAGTCGTGTTGTCATGTTTATCTTGATTCGTTTCAATTGTTATATATTTTTATTCCTCAACTTGCTCAATAAAGCTTAACAGAATCAAAATTGATTAGTTGGTAATTATTAGCCAATACTGAATAATCACAACTGAGTCAAATTGATGAACAGGCGGTGCCACAATATCCGAATTGATCACAATTAAAATAATGGTTATGGAACAACAGGGTATGTCAGGCCGCTTTATTTTTTTCCTCTGGTTTCCGAGATATCTTTTTCGGCTCCTTTACGAGAAAAGGAAGACTTGTTGGAAATTATGAATACCCAACTGAGGGGAATCTCCTTTTAATAGTAATGCAATAATGCAATGCAGACAGGGAATTTTTTTTAATAGAAAAGTCATTAAACAATAACTTTTGGGACAGAAAAAATAATAATGCCTGTGTACTTAAAAAAAAGAAAAGAAATTACAATATGTTCCATATTTTAATAAAATAAAAACTCATTTGAAAGTAATTCAACGGGGTAGAGGCAGCCATTAAATGGGCCCGACCCTAACAGTGATAGAATTTTGGATAATAAAAGTATAATTTTTAATCAATGTTCAAGATATTCAATAGTACAAAGACCATCAATCCTAATTTTATTAGAAATTTATATTAATTAGTCTCTAAAAGTTATTATCCAATCAAGATATCAAGAGTGTATTAACTTTAGCATATGAATAGGAAATAATAGATAGCATAAAATTCCTCATCCTCGTGAGTTCATCTCCTCAACAAACTTGGCTGTTTTTACAAGTTAATATTATAACAATTGAATTGGAGAGTAAAGTCATAAATCGATAAGATAAAAATGGAGAACCAAGTAAATGGTTCATTCGGAGGCAGGTATAAGCCATTCTTCGCTGCGGTCATGGATATCTTATCTAAGACTGCATTAATCCTGGGGAGGAGCAATTTACGTACTGGTTGTTTACAGCCAAGCCATTGCCACCCTTGTTATGGCTCCTTTCGCTGCTTTTCTTGACAAGTGTATTCTTCTTCTTCTTTCTCTCTTAAAGTCTATTCATGCCCATTTTACCTTTTTAGCAATCTACTCCTGTTTTTTGTTTGACAGGAAATTGAGGTCTAAGATGACAATGAGAATCTTCATCCAAACAATCTACTCCTCTGTGTTCAGCCAGAATGAAAGAGGACATAATGGCTACAATAATCATGCATAGGGGACTAAAAGCTGTCACAAATACTGGACCTCTGTGTCTCATTATCATCCCTTGAATGTAATAAGCAAGTCCTGAACATACAATACCCTGCAACCATGCAGTTTTCAGATATTGTGTTCAAAAATAAAACGATATTCGAATTATGGCACCATTATTTGGATGAAGATTCTCATGGTCATCTTAGGCCTCATTTTCCTGTCAAACAAAAAAGAGGAGTAGATCGTTAAAAAGGTAAAAATGACATGAATGGAGTTTAAGAGAGACGAAGAAGAAGAATATACTTGTCAAGAAAAGCAGCGACAGGAGCCATAACAAGGGTGGCAATGGCCTGGCGGTAAACAACCAGTACGTAAACTGCTCATCCCCTGGTTTAATGCCGTCGTAGATGAGATAACCATGACTGCAAACTCAACTTGCAAGAAAACTGCAGCAAAGAATGGCTTATACGTGCCTCCTAATTAATGAACCATCTACTTGGTTCTCCATTTTTATCCTACGGATTTATGACTTCACTCTCCTGTTCAATTGTTATAATATTAACTTGTAAAAACAGCCAAGTTTATTGAGGATATGAACTCATGAGGATGAGGAATTTTCTGCTATCTATTTCTTCCTATTTATATGTTAAAGTTGATACACTTTTGATATCTTGATTGGGTAATAATTTTAGAGACTAATTAATATAAATCTCTAATGAAATTAAGATTGATTGTCTTTATACTATTGAATATCTTGAACATTGATAATAAATTACACGACTTATTATCTAAAATTTTATTTCACTGTTAGGTCGGGCCCAAACAATATTTTTTTTCTAAAATTGAAAAATATTTTTATTAGAAATTATAAACAATCAAATATTTTATATTTTCAAATCTTTTCATTTCTCCTGAAAACATAAAATAAAAAATCACAGACGTTTTCAGTTTTTCCTATTTAAAAGCAACTCCTTTTTATCAAACCACTTTTCAGTTTTTACGGAAATTTTATTCAGTTTTTAATGTAAAATAAGATAGTCAATATAAAAAGTTTTTCTATCATTGTAAAATTAATTCTTTATTCCCGTAAGATATCTTACCAAAATTTTTTCTCATAAGATATTTTTTTAAACTTATAAAGGAGGCTCGTTGAATCACCTCCATACCCAACCTAAACATCCGATCAAAGCACCGGATGATATATTCTCTATTACATTCTTTATTTATTAAATACTTTCTTATAAATTTTTATAACTTTTTAATTTAATCCTTTTTGTCGTAAAAGTTCAATATTCACTAAATTAATCATATTAAATAATTTTTTCCTTGTTACACTTTAATCACATAATTTATCTCAATATCTTGTTTCACATGTCAAATTTTTATGTATTTCACTTTTATGATTTCATCTATATATTTTCTCAAGTTTAACAATTTAGTCCTTATCATCATAAAAATTTCATATTTTCTCATAATTGTACTTTTACAATACTTTATGCATATTTTATCATCTCATAGCACATCCACTAAACTTTTATCATAATTTCCTTATTCAGATATTAAATTATAGAACACTTAAACTTTTGTACATTTTTCAATTTAGTTCTTATTGCCATGTAATTTATTTTTCACCATATAAGCACTTTAATCAAATAATTAATTATAATATCTTGTTCCACATAACAAATTTTTCATGCATATCGCTTCTCTTGTTTCAATTATAAATTTCACAAAATTTATAATTTAATCTTAACATCATGAAAAATTATTATTAATATTTTAAAAACAACTTCTATAAAATACTTTTAGAAAATCTATCAAATAAAGCTTTCCAGAAATTATACTTGGGAACCATTTTAAAGAGATAAACGTATCCTTAATGTAAGCAAAGCAAAACACAAATTTCAAACTGACAAAAGCAATACAAATTTGCATATTTTTCCAAACTATACTAATATCCAACCACTACACTCCATCTAACATTCAAAACTTTCACAAACTTTTCTGTACTCTGATTTATGACATCTTTGTTGCCATATATATATATATATATACACAATAACAAAACCATCTCTTTCACCTTTAATTTTTTATTTTCAATGACTATAATTCATGGCCCTAACTCTTAAGCTAACCTAGAGATTAGCCTACAGAGATAAAACACTACTTTAAGTTTTATTTTTTCATTTTCAATCTCCTCCTGTAGAGATAAAACACTACTTTGAGCAATTCGATGATGAAAGGAAGAGAAGGACTACACTGTTTGGTTTTATGAGCCACTTGCATGCTGGAAATGCTACTGAGTTATGGTTGAGTAATGACGGGTTTGCTCTTACTTGAAAAAAAAGAAAAAAAAATAATACAAAATTAATTTTGCTCTTACTTGAAAGAGATTGACGGGTGGACCGATGGTGACTACCTGACTGGTGAACAATGATGGTAGACCGGTGGTGACTGCCTGACTGATGAACGACTGATGGTGGTGGCTGGTGGGTGTTGGAGTGGAGAAGGCAAAGTTATTTTGTTAGGAGATTTTAGAAATTAGCTGATAGAAATTGGGGGCAATCATCTGAAGAGGAAAAGAAAACTAAAGGTAGGCAATTAGGAATTTAATTTGTTCCCGGGTCAAAAATTTCTTTCTAAAATGATTTTGTGTTTTGTCTAAATCTTTTTCAAATATATTTTTTTATCAAAACTTTTTTTTTAGCTTTCAAATCTAAACATGTGATTTAATCTATAAGTAAGTCTAGTTCTACTTAAATAATATTTTTATTATCTAAAATTAAATAAAATTAAAAATAATTAGAAATAAGAAAAATAACTCATTTACAATTTCTGACAAATATAAAAAAACAAATATTGAGTTAATAAATAAAAAACTTTTAATTAAAATAGTTTATAGGAAAAAGGTTTATTTAAAATAATGTTATTTATTTCATGTTTTTTATATATTTACTTCTCTGTTTATTTCATTCATTGCATCAAATTCAATTAAAACAATCATTAATAGAAATAAATCTCAAAATTACATAACTTTAATTTAATATGCAATTTGATATATAAACATTGATTTGGTGTAATTATACACATGAAACTTTAGTTTTAATTTAATTATACATATTTAAACAAAATAAATACACCAATTTATTTATATATTGGATTTGTTTATGTAATATATAAGCATAAAATGATACTATATCAATAACTATTTATTAATTTGTAAGAATTGGATCAAATCAAAATTTCATGTATAAAATTACATATTTAAACAAAGTTTATGTATAGAGTTAAGATTTATAAATATTATAGGCTTAACTGAAAAAATAGCCCTTGAACTATAACATTTTTGTCATTTAAGTATCTAAACTTTTTTTTTGATCAAAATGACACCTAAACTTTTAATCTGTTTACTTCAATTAAAAGAATTTCCATCAAGCAATTAAATAATGACTCAAAATTTAATTAAAATTATTTTTCTCTTCTTTTCTCTTCTTCTCTTTAATAAAAGAAGAAAAATGAAGGAGCAGTTGAAAAGATCCATGGAATTATTTTTTTCAAATTATATATATATATATTTGATTATTACTTGTAATGTATTGATGGGAGCAAGCTTCCTAACTAGCAAAAGTAACCTAATGCCATGCGCGTTAATTAAATAACAAAAGGGCTTCAATACCTTTTTTTTTCTTCTTAATATTTCTGTCGATGAACAAAATTTATAATGATGGTACGTGTTGGTTTGTATTGAAGAAAAAGAAATTAATTTTTTTTGATGAAGTTTTTTTAACGGGTTGGGCTAAAAATATTATCAGATTCAAAATTTAGGTACCTAAATAACAATAAAATACTACAATTTAGGGGTAATTTATTTTCTTTATACTTTTTTTTTCTCTATCCATTCTTTTAATTTTTTATTTAATTAAAGCGAATACTTAAAATTCTACCTATTTTCCTTCAAGCTAAAACAATAAGAACCAAAACATAGAAAAACTTCGTCAAAAGAAGAAAATTTGACCCATTTTAAAATTCCATAACCTTTTGAAGTGCTATCAAACTAAATCAATTAGTGCTTAAACCTTATTATTGTTTATAGTTGACGCCAACCATTGTTCAAGAGAAACCCATTTTAGATAGAATTGTGTCTTTGGGCTAGATTTGTAGCTGATCTTATGGTTGGATTTGAGCATAATATATTATATCATTTATCTGTGACTCTCCTTTTGGCCATGAATCATGGTGTGGTGTCACAAACATCTTTGCTAGGGGCCTACCCTACATCTTGAAAGATCATTAAAGTTTTATTGAATGATATTTTAATAGTAGACGTTGACGGCTAAGTTTAAGTCCAAAAGAAGAATTGAGTTTAAATGATCAAATAACATTGTCAATTAAAAGTTCTTTATCTGCAAACCTATTTGAATGTAAGTTCAAGATTTTACTTGAAGAAAAATAAATATTTAAGTGTGGGGATTTGGTAAGTGCTAAAAGTAACATATTTTAACATCATTATTAATGTGTTTTTAGGTGATTATTATTTGTTGTTAATTGTTAATTTTATACTTTTAATCCTTTAAATTCGTGTTTTAATTTTAAATAGAGCACTTGGAAGCAAAAAGAGCAAAAAATTAGCGAAAACCAAAAAATCAGAGTAAGCTATAGGAGCCACATGGGCTGATCAATTCCACACAACCATGTGGTAAGCCGCGTCAGTTTCGCGAAATTACAAACTGAACAGCAAAAAAATGCGATTTTTAGGTTTTTCAGCCATTTTAAGATGTATATATGAAAAAAAAAAAAAAAAGAAGATAGCTAGGAGAGGACTGCCATAGAATATTTAAGAAAACAACTCGAAAAACACAATTGAAGTCGATTCTGAAACAGATTTCCGTCAAGATTGAACAATTGAAGTCGATTCTGAAACAGATTTCCGTCAAGATTGAAGATTCCAAGTTGATTTGTTAGGAGATTATCATGAGTTTCTTTATTTCTTTCGGTTATACTGTAACTTGGGTGTTTTTATTTTCAAGCATGAATTAATTTTCTAAGTACCTAATTAAGGAGATGAATACTATGATCGATTCTGTCGTTTGATTTTTATTTTAGGTAATAAATACTTAGTTTCTTGTTCTCAATTATGCGTGCTTAATTCTTACTTTAATATTTCTAGACTATCGATCTATATTTGATGTGTTTAAATCAAATGTTTAATAGATCCTATTTAAGAGTAGATCTTGCGTAATTGAGTGAAGTTGTATACAATCCTAGAAATAGGACGATATAAATCTACTGAATTAGAGATAAAACTAATAGGAGAATTCATAGCACAAGTTAATGTGATAATAAGTATTTTAATTAGAAAGAAATTTTAATTAATCAACCCAGACTCAGTTCCTCTTATGCTCGAAAGAGATATTTCCATAATTTAAGGATTTTTATGGATTTAGGTGATTTTTTTTTTTTTTGGATATTATTTTGCTTCTTAATTGTTTATCGATTATTTTACTATTTTGTTATTTACCTTGCTCGTTACTTGATGGATTTAGCCAAATTTTTACTTAGTTCATGACGCATTGGTCCACGTAAAGTTATTTATTTTGTTTATTGACTGCGTTCTCTTTAAGTTTGTTTTAAGTTTAATTCCAACTTGTTAGAATCGACTGTTAGTAATGCTAGCAACCTACATGAGTTTATCATTGGATGTCATTTTTGCATATTAAGTGATTGTATATATCTGTAATGGTGGATGTGCTTTCTTGTCTTAGCAAACTGTAAAGATCGACATGATTAAACCTATTCCTTGGTTAAACCTAAATCAGACATCTATTATCCTGACGAATATGGCATCAAGTTCTTTGAGACTATGTAATTTTTACTGCAGATGCTGTAGTTATTTTTGTAGTTGATCTTGCGTAAGAGCTACTCTATCTTGCAGAGTGCAAAAACGAACTTAAATGTCGAGGAGGTTTTCTTTTCAATAGCCAGGGATATCAAGCAAAGACTTGCTGACACTGATTCAAAGGCGGAGGTATGGATTCTTTTGCTCGATCTATCAACTTTTCTCGTAACATATATGCATTTTTTTGATAATTGTGCAAATCCTTTTCTTTAACACACGCCTCTTGTGATAATTATTCTAATTAATTTACATATATCGTTATCTTTTTTATTAACTTTTTCTGGGTCTTTACCGCCACAGGCAATCAAAATTAACCAACAAGACCAGGGAGCTGGGGCTGCGGCAACTGCTCAAGAATCATCTTGCTGTGGGGCTTGAACAAACTATATTGCGGATGAGATCTGAAGGGTGCATTTTCTTCTCTATGGTGCCATTTTGATCCTGGGAAAACTAATTTGTTACAACTAATTTGTTTATATTCTCCGGTATTTCATTATTTTACAGCTGCTACTGTCTGGTGTGAAATGTTATTAGATCTTGGTATTTTGCAATATTAATTATATTAGATTATTTGTTTAAGTAACGTGCTTGAAGGCAATCTAATCCTTTACATGCTAAGAAATCGTGCCACATGAAACTAAGAACAACCCTGGTAAATTGGTGAACCACATGAAATCGTGCCAAGAATTGGAGCATAATTGAATGAATAGATTTGTGAAGTTCATGTCTCCAAATTGAAAGGATCGTGTTCAAGCTAATCCTTTACGAGAGTCTCCTCTTCTCTGAACAGAGTTAAAACTCAGATTAGGATCAATTGATTACCCCCTTGAAAGTGTTCCTGTTCGATAGATAGGTAAGAATAAGCCTTAGACCCAAGTAAACTCGCTCAGGCATAATTGATTTATGCCCTTAACCGCGGTTATCCCAAATATACATTGTTTATGATGATGGGATTGAGGAGGTGGTAGGCTCCTTGGCCTAGGTAACATTTAACATTGCAATGATGAGATGGAATGTACTTTGTTATACTGCATTGCCTAATCACCTGGAAATGCTGTATTTTTTTGGTAGGTAGCATCATTATTTGTTACAACGCACTACTAAGTTTACAAAGACGTATTTCTGATATCACAAACAATTGGGGCATTTGGATGAGTCGTGTTGTCATATTTATCTTGATTCGTTTCAACTGCTATATATTTTTATTCCTCAACTTGCTCTATTAAGCTTAACAGAATCCAAATTGATTAGTTGGTAATTATTAGCCAATACTGGGAATAATCACGACTCTGAGTCAAATTGATGAACAGGCGATGCCACTATATCCGAATTGGACATTCACGATTGTTATATTTATTTAGAATTAATCACAATTAAAATGACTTTGTTGCTGTAGTGCTGAATCAGAACGATAATGAAATAATGGTTATGGCATCACAGGGTCTGTCAGGCAGCTCTTCCCCCCTCCTCTTTTTATCTCTGGTTTCTGAGGTATCTTTTTCGTCTCCTTTATGACCACAGGTCTAATCTTCTTTATTGACCAGAAAAAAGAAAAGAAGAGTCTAATATTCTTTCACTATAAATATATTAGGGTTGAAGTGGCAGTCAAGTTGCAGCATAAATCACGAGAGAGAGGATTTCCACCCATCAGACCCACATTTCATTAAAAGCACAAATGTTAGTGCGAATGCATGCAGAAATGGCGCAATGAAACAAACGTGCAGCAAGTGGGAGCGTAAGCCATGAAACGGAGAGGACAATAAGGCTTTCATTTTTTCACCATGGAATGGTCTTCTTTCCTCTGTAGAATTCAAGAAAACAACTGAACAATAAAGCTGAAGAAAGATATCTGATAAGAGATTTTCATGTTGGAATAAAAAAAAAAGAAGGAAATCTTAAACCTTCCTTTAGCTTACCAATAATGGAGCTTGATTTTTCAATACAAAGCAATTTCGTCCTATCCACTCCCCTTTTTGTGATTAGTGGAATATGCATAAGCAAAACAAAAATGCCTCAACTTAGACTCATCTATGGGCTACACAAATAAATTAATCGATGCATAAAAGAGAAAAGTGGTGTTCATCTTCTGACGCTATTTTACTTTTTACAAAACATGCGGCAACGGTCTGGCCGCACCACAAAATTTTTACTTTTTTTAAATAAACATTTAGATCATCCTTTTGACGTTTTCATCATTGGAAGTTTCTGAAATTTTACCTAAACAGCTTTGGGAAAACAATTTGGTCCATATCACCCACTCTATTCACCCTTCTCATTGCCTAACCAAATATCCAAAAAAAGAAAAGCCCTATCTTGTTCATGCGGGAGTGGATTGTCTAAAGGCACCCAACTGAGGGAATCCCTTTTTACTGTTAATGTTTATATGGATGGAGTAGTGGAAAGCAGACACGAAATAGTCTTTAAACCTTAACGTTCGGGACAAAATAACAAAAACAAAAAGCAACTCCACCACGCAAAAGCTACTAAAACTTATTAAAGAAGCAGTGGCATTGACATCTGATGTACAAGACAATGATTTTGCTTTGCTTACATTAAGTTTGCGTTTCCTTTTAAATTTCCTCCTCCTTCTTCTTCTTTTATTTTATTAAAAGGAGTTGCTTTTAAACATGAAAAAAAACTGAAAACGCCTCTCCTATTTTATTTTATGTTTTTAGGAGAAAGAAAAAAGATGAAAGTACTCATTATTAATAAAATTAACAAAAAATTTATATTTCTTTTTAATTTTATTTAATTGCTCTAACATTTCATTGTTGAATTTTTTTTTTTTGTCAATACACAAACAAACTTTTTGTTGTCATTGGTATAAATAATTGATAATAAATACTATTTAATTATTGTCGAAACCATTTTTTTTTTTGGAAAACGGGCCGACTTTAATAAGAAAAACGGAGTCGCCACCAATCATTTTTGAAGTGTGATTGGGTCACTTTAGAAAACATTTTGGTCTACGAATTTTAAGAAAACGGGCTCGGGAGTCGGTTACGCACAAAGAAGGATTAGCACCCTCGCAACGCCCAAAAATTGGTACCGTGTTGATTGATTAATGTCCTTAATATCGAAAATTAGAAAATATTTTAAAATACGAATCTTTAAAAATGTTTGGATAACTCGAATCGGATATCGAAACTCTCTTGTTCCGAAGGGATGAAATATCACATCCAGCACGATAGGACACGATGCTTCAAACCCTCGGTACCGAGATCATTTCATGATTTCTAGAATTCATGTATTGCAATCTGAAAAGGGTATTTCATCATTTGGCTAAACTAAAAACCGAAACCAAACACGATTGGGTACGATTCCCTAGATTTCCAATCATGAAATAGTGCCTTTATTTAAGAAATACGATAAAAAAAATCTGTGAAGGATATCTAGTTGTTTAGATGAACTGAAAATCGAAACCCAGCACGATTGGGCACGAATTTCTCGAACTTCCAAACATGAAACATTGCCTTATTTTCAAAAAATACGATTGAAATCTTTAAAGGATATTTAATGATCTAGACAAACGAAAAATAGAAACCCAAAGACGATTGGGCACGATCTTTCAATTTCAAACACTAAATATTGCCTTTGTAAAAATTTTCTTTTATGAATTTGGCAAAAAATGTAAATAAAAGCCAAAAAAATAAAAATAAAAATAAAAATACGTTCCAAAATCATCAATTTAAAAGAATAAAGAAATGATAGAACATAATCATTAGAAGGTGGTGGTGAATCCATGCAAATAAATGCTATATGATAATTTAGAAGGCAATAAAATAAAAAAATTATAGTAATAATAAAATATTAATGAACAAATAATAATAATGAAAGGGAAAAAAAGAAATAACAAGTATAGTGATAATGATGTAAAAATAATGAGAATGATAAACATAATAATAATGGCTATAGTAACATAAAAATAATAGGAAAAATAATTAAAAATGAAAAAGCGTAGTGATAATAATATTAAAATAATGATACTAATAATAGTAATAAAAAATGATAGTAATAAAAATAACAGTATACTAATAATAAAATAATAATAGTATTAGTAAGAATAATAATAGTAAATATAATTATAGATAATAATATATAAAATAGGGGTAATAAAAATATTTTTTTAAAAAAATTAATGGTAAAATGATAAAATAATCGAAAAGGGACTAATCGGATCAAAAACAAGAGTTTTGAGGCAAAATTGCAAAGTAAATAAAAGGAAGAGGACCAAATTTAATTGCGCGCGCAATCTTGAAGGACTGGAAACGAAATTATTCTAAGTTTCCGAACACTGTGCCTGGACTCGGACTAAATCGAAGCGGCGCATAAAATTTAGGGGCAAATTTTAAAATGGAAAAAAGTTGGGGGGGACGCCATTAAACAGGTGCACGAAGAAGGAGGACCTATCGCGCAATTTCCCCATATAGGAAAAAAATGCGCATATTTACCTGCAGAAGCAAGTAATTGCGTGGGGCCCACCCCTTTTTAATGCTTAAAACCTAAAAACAAAACCTTTTTCATTCATTTCTCTGTTTCAAACAAAAACCAGAATGGAACCCCCTTTCCTCATTTCAGTTTTTAAGGCTTAGATTCTCTTAGTCGACAATGAGCTTCCCCATGCTCGCCTCGATTCTACATGATTGAAGGAAACTCGGTAAGACCCTTTTTAAACCGTATATATATATAAAAAATAAATAAATAAGAAAAATTTTAATGTATGTAAAGCGTCGAAAAGAAAAAGAAAAAAACCTTTTCTCTTTGATTCTGTATTTCTCTCATCAAATGATGTATATTGATATTATCTCTTCCCCTCCATTTTACATTAAAATATTGGCTTTTATAGCCTAAGAAATCCCCAAAAAATCAAATCCCAAATATCCCTTCTTCGTTGTTGTATTTCCTCTTCAGAGGCACAACATAGACGTGGAGGCACACGTTCTATGGGCGCGGAGGCTTCGGAGGGAACGTGGCCGAGCACAAGTGTGGGGCATTTAGAGGCTGCAGTGCGCAAAAGCTATTAGGGTTTCCTGATTGTTTTTCTTCTGGGCTTTAGCAGGCCTGTTGTGTTTGGGTTTTAGGCCTGTATTTTTTTTTGACTATTTCTTCTTAGGCCCGGGCATAAATTTGGGCCTTACAGCTGCCCCTCTTTGCTCGTTATCGTGTAACGAGAACGAAGCAAAGACTTTAAGAGGACTAATTTTGCCTGGTCCTACTGAGTCTCGGTGTTTTTTGATGCCTTCTTTCTTCGGGTAACCTCGTTTTAACCCACTGCACTCTCATGAGCATAGGAATTTTGTTTCGATCTGCTCCGCTCCTGCCCAGTGGAGACAATATCTACTACTTTTGATCTGCTCTACTCCTGCTCAGTAGAGATAAGATCTGTTTTTCTGATCTGCCCTCCTCTTGCTCAGTAGAGATAAGATCTGTTGATTTCGATCTGCTCCACTTCTGCTCAGTGGAGATAAGATCTGTATCTTCAACCTACCCCACCCCGCCGGTGGAGATAAGGCTTGATCTTCCGATCCGCTACTACCTTTCGCCAGAGAGATAAGATCTGTTGTCTTCATCCGCCCACACTCTTTCGGTGGAGATAAGATCTGCTATCTTTAGCTGCTCCACTCCTACTCGGTGGAGATAAGGCTTGATCTTCGATCTGCGCTACTTACCTACCAGAGAGATAAGATCTGCCGTTTTGATCTCGCTTACTCCGCCAGTAGAGATAAGATCTGTTGTCTTTAGCCCTCCACTCCTCGCCAGTGAAGATAATGCTATAATCTTTGATCCGCCCACCTCGCCGGTGGAGATAAGATCTGCTATCTTTAACTCCGCTCCACTCGCTCGGTGGAGATAAGGCTTCAGTCTTTCAATCTACTCTACTCCTACTCAGTAGAGATAAGATCTGCCGTTTTCGATCCGCTACTACCTACTCGATAGAGATAAGATCATTGTCTTTAGCCTGCTCCACTCTTGCTCAGTGAAGATAAGGCTATAATCTTGATCTGCTCCACTCCTCGCCAGTGGAGATAAGATCTGCTATCTTTAGCTTTGCTCCACTCACCCGCCGGTGGAGATAAGGCTTGATCTTCGATCTGCTTCTACTCACCGCCGGTAGAGATAAGATCTGCCGTTTTCGATCTGCTCTACTCATGCTCAGTAGAGATAAGATCTGTTGTCTTTAGCCTGCTCCACTCCTGTTCAGAGAAGATAAGGCTATAATCATCGATCTGCTCCACTCCTGCTCAGTGGAGATAAGATCTTCTATCTTTAGCCTGCTCCACTCCTGCTCAGTAGAGATAAGGCTTCAGTCTTTCGATCTGCTCTACTCTTGCTCAGTAGAGATAAGATCTACTGTTTTCAATCTGCTCTACTCCTGCTCAGTAGAGATAAGATCTGTTGTCTTTAGCCTGCTCCGCTCCTGCTCAGTGAAGATAAGGCTATAATCTTCGATCCGCCTACTCACCTCGGTGGAGATAAGATCTACCGCTTCGATCCGCTCTACTCCCGCCAGAGAGATAAGATCTCGCTATTTTAACTTGCTCCACTCGCCGGTGAAGATAAGGCTATAATCTTGATCCTCCCCACCCGCCGGTGGAGATAAGATATACCGCTTTCGATCTGCTCTACTCCTACTCAGTAGATATGAGATCTGCTTTCAGCTTGCTCCATTCCTGCTCAGTGAAGATAAGGCTAATGGTTCAAATCTACTCTATTGTCGATACATAGAGATAAGATTCGCCATTTTTGATCTGTCTCACTCCCGCCGAGTAGAGATAAGATCTGTTGTCTTCGATCCGCTCCACTTCGCCATAGAGATAAGATCTCAGTATCTTCAACCCGCCCCCTCCCTTTCGGTGGAGATAAGGCTTGATCTTACGATCCGCTCTACTCTGCTCGAGAGAGATAAGATCTGCTGTTTCGATCCGCTCTACCTCGCCAAGAGAGATAAGATCTTGTCTTTAGCTTGCTCCACTCACCTTTCGGTGAAGATAAGGCTATAATCTTGATCCGCTCTACTCACCTTTCGGTGGAGATAAGATCTCGCTATCTTTAGCCTGCTTCACTCCTACTCGATGGAGATAAGGCTTGATCTTTCGATCTGCTCTACTCCTACTCAGTAGAGATAAGATCTACCGTTTTTGATCTGCTCTACTCCCTTTCAGAGAGATAAGATCATTGTCTTTAGCCTACTCCACTCCCCGCCGGTGAAGATAAGGCTATAATCTTGATCTGCTCCACTCCTTTCGGTGGAGATAAGATCTGCTATCTTAGCCTCGCCCACCCCGCCGGTGGAGATAAGGCTTTAGTCTTCGATCCGCTCTACTCGCCTTTCCGAGAGATAAGATCATTGTTTTTACTGCCCACTCCTGCTTAGTGAAGATAAGGCTATAATCTTCGATCTGCTCCACTCCTACTCAGTGGAGATAAGATCTGCTATCTTTAGCCTGCTCCACTCCTGCTCAGTGGAGATAAGGCTTCAGTCTTCCGATCTGCTCTACTCCTGCTCAGTAGAGATAAGATTTGCCGTTTTTGATCTCGCTCTACTCCTCGCCAAGAGAGATAAGATCATTGTCTTTCTTTGCTCCATTCTGTTCGGTGAAGATAAGGCTATAATCTTGATCCGCCCCACTCTCTTTCGGTGGAGATAAGATCTACCGCTTCGATCTGTTCTACTCCTGCTCAGTAGAGATAAGATCTGCTATTTTAACCCGCTCCACTCATGCTCGGTGAAGATAAGGCTATAATCTTGATCTGCTCCACTCCGCTTCGGTGGAGATAAGATCTACCGCTTTCGATCGCTCTACTCACCTCGCGGTAGAGATGAGATCTGCCACCGCTTCCACTCTTCGGTGAAGATAAGGCTAATGGTTTAAAGCTACTCCATTGCCGATACATAGAGATAAGATTCGCAATTTTTGATCTGCCTCACTCCTGCTCAGTAGGGATAAGATCTGTAATTTTAGATCCGCTCCACTCCTGCTCAGTGGAATAAGATCTGCTTTCTTTCAGCCAGCTCCACTCTTGCTCAGTGGAGATAAATCTATAATCTTCGATCTGCCCCACTCCTGCTCAATAGGGATAAGATCTGTAATTTTTGATCCGCTCCACTCCTGCTCAGTGGAGATAGGATCCGCCATGATCTGCTCTACTCCTGCTCAGTGAAGATAAGATCTACTTTTTTTCAGCCTGTTCCACTCCTGCTCAGTGGAGATAAGGCTATAATCTTCGATCTGCCCCACTCCTACTCAGTGGGGATAAGATCTGTTGTCTTCAATCCGCTCCACTCCTGCTCAGTAGAGATAAGATCTATATCTTTAGCCTGCTCCACTCCTCGCCGGTAGAGATAAGGCTTGATCTTTTCGATCTACTCTACTCCCCTTTCAAGAGAGATAAGATCTGTAATCTTTTGTAACTCCCATTAACTTTGCTACATTGCCCTCTAGGGAACCTACCTGTAGAATTGATTTCATGGGGTCTATGCTTATGTCAAATGATTAGGTTGTCATGAAAAAAATGCTCCTAACCATATGTATCATGAATGTTATGAATGGATGCAAAATGTCATGAGAATGATCCATTTTTAACACTTGGGCTGTCATTGCTTGCTGCTTATTAAGGTGACCCCTGACGTATGTCTTCTTTGTTCAGCTGATACTTCTAGCAACGAATCTGAAGATGCCGTCACTGCTTAGACCCTTATCTCAAGTCTCCGAGCCCTTTAAGCCTGGTTAGTTCTAAATAATTGTCCTGTTTTGGATTCTCATATTATTTATAGACTTCCAGAGTAGTGCATAAAACTTCCTTTGTGAAAGTATTATTAGTTCAGTAATCATTATTTCAAAGAAAAATGCTTGAAAAATATCATAATAATAGAGAAGAAAGAAATTAATTGGGAGCATAGCTCGAAACAAAATGCAATCAAGAAGGAAATTTATTGGTACTGTATTTTGAAATGAGCAAATTCAGAATGAGTAAGATGGAAATTAGGTGCCCCAGATATCGCAGACTAAGCTTCTCTGTTCGAACTTTTAAGGACCATTTAAGCTCAACATGTGTTTAGGAGATTCGGAGTACTTTGTGGATGCCCCAAGATGAAACATACTTCATCATTGTTAATTCAGGTGTAGCAAAACTACTGTATTCCCCATCACGATTTGATCATAATTTGAGCCGCCCTTTTTTTTGGGGTTTTCGACTCAAAGCCCCTTTGGTCTCAAAGTGCCCTTTGCGGGTTTTCACCTTGGCCTCTCCGTTTTTTTTTTTTTTTTTTGGAAAGCCTCAAAGCGCCCTTTGCGGGTTTTCGCCTTGGCCTATTTCCCTCTTAAGCTTTTCTTGACTGAGCCCGCATTAATTGGGTTCGGCTGACTCTTGCCGTCCATCTTGGCTAGTATCAATGCTCCTCTATAAAAGACCCTCTTTTCGACATAGGTCATTTCCAATTAAGTATCTACTTTCCTCTGAAGTCCTTTTGCATAGGGAGAATCTATAGAACACTCTGGGGTGAACTTTTGTTATGAGCCCGCATCGTTTGTTTCTGGTACATTTGACCATGACGGTTGGCTCTTAACCTTTTTCCTCGATCAGTTTCAGTTGGTCATACAGAGAGTGAACCCATTCTGCTTCGTCCAACTTCAATTTCGACAAAATCTAAAGAGTAAGAATTTCAACTTCGATGGGCAAGACTGTATCCATCCATAAACTAATGAGAAGGGTGTTGCCCCGGTGGAAGTCCTCGCCAACATTTGAGAAGCATAGAGGGTAAATGGTAACTAGTCTATGCCAATATTTACAGGCTTCCATCATCTTTCAAAAAAATTTTTTTCTGGATGGTTTCTTTCTTTTCTTTTCTTCTTTCTTTCTTTTTCTTTTTCTTTTGTTTTGTTTTGGTTTTTTTTTTTTAAATTTGAACTTGAACTCGAAGTTAAAATTGAACTTGATGATTGACCCTGTAACTTTGTCATAGGAACCGGCCCTCACCCTCTTAGTGGAATAGTTGATAATCACGAAAATGAATAGGCGTCAACTAGATACTTTTGACAAAATCATCCCCGTAACATCTATGCCCCACGTAAAGAAAAAGCATATAATTCATGTCTTCTCAATTTGGCATTTACGGCAACACTGATGAAATCTCTCTTTCATGGTAGCCTCATCGTGCCTAGGCATATCTTGATGCGGTCATGCAAAGACATCTTTGAATTCTTTGAATAACTCGATGGTGTCTTGCTTTGTTTCAGTGGAGGGCAAGGCTTCGATCTTCACTCCTTTCCCAAACTCATAATGTCTATTGACCCCTTTGTACAGTAAACTCTATTTTCATTTTGTTCTACCATCTTTAACAAATCAAAAGATAAGTTACAATCTCTGACATTTTCAAAATCCTCAGATCCCTTTAGCCCCATATTTCACTTAAAAGGGAGTCTGTAACAGCGTTGCTCATGTCTTGATATCTGGGTACCTATCGTAGGTACGAAGGTAAATTCCAAAGAATAAGCGATTCTTAGATGATGAAGAATGAAAGACATTCCCAAAAAATAAAAGAATGTATATTATGACATGGAAAAAAAATGAAAAAAAAATATTTGCTCGGCATAAAACACAAGAATCTATTTTTTATTGAAAATAAAGATGTTTGAAAATGAGCCTATTTCACAAAAGATTCTTATTATTTCTAGGCTTAAAACAACAAGTGTGTTTTGAACATTACTCTGTGTTAGCTCTAAAAACTACAGGAGTTTCCTTCACAGTCCAGTAATTCAAAACACTTTCAGGCTCGTAGGGGCGAATGCCTCCTAGGTTTCCTTCATTTGATCCCTCTTCGAATACGGCGTTAATGCTCAAGGTTTTCATTATATCCTTAGCCGTTTCTACATTCGTGTGTAGTAATGATGTTTCAGGGTCACTATAATACAACCTCTAATTAAAAGGGTTGTCTTATGATATTTAATGCAAATGATGTGATGCAATGCAAATGCATGAAATGCAATGCAACTGAATGAATGCAAAAAATAAGAGGCATTGACTCTGAATTCAGTTACATTAGAAAAACTTTACTCGAAAATAAATTTCTTTACACAAAACGGATCGCATACACGGCCTTATCCTCATAGTCCAAGTGAAAACATGAATCCCTTCTTCGCAAAAGTCAAGTCTTGCAAAATTCTAATAGATACTTCCTCTAGCTCCTTTTGCTTGATCTGAACCACTACTCCTGTTCACTTGTTAGCTTCTTCAAGAATGCCGAGACGTAGTAATCTTCGAATAGTCTTGTCAACTTGAATTCCTGGGTGATAAGGTCTTGTATTCCTTTACGGTCTATTAGTCTTCTCTCGTTGTATTCACTTGGACTATATTCGGATGACCGTATTATAATCCACTTTATCAAAAAAATCTATTTTCTTATGACCAACTTTTCTATTTAGTAATCGAATTTGAAATCAACACCTCTTTTCTATGATGTGAATGCAATGCAATCAAAACAGAATAAAACCCGTTAGTACAAGAAAAATTAATAACATAGAACCTATCAGGGTGACCACTAGGGTTTGACATGGTTCTACCTAGGGTAGGCCCTTAGGTTTTCTACATGTGGTTTAGTTCTAAAAAAAAGGGTACTGAACCAGTGATTCCTCAATCCTCACCCATTATAGGCTCATCTTGATTGAGTTGATTCGGGAATACATTTCCCTATGGCCATGCGGAGGTGAAAACCTCACGGAACCATAGGTACGGATGTATCCGGAAGCAGTCCCCTAGCCCATGCGGAGGTGAAAACCTCACGAAGGCATAGATTTTTGCTCCCACTTAAGGGTGTGACCACAACGGTCATGCAATATGAATGCAAAAATATTCTATGTGTCTCAAACCAAAGCAGATATATGACGCGACACAGACTCATGCAAATGAAAAACAAAAAAAATTTATTTTTGATAAAAAGGACATTAATCAACCAATTTTACGGCTTGACTCTCTTATAGTCCCCAGCGGAGTCGCCAAGCTGTCGAAACCATTTTTTTTGTTTGGAAAACGGGCCGACTTTAACAAGAAAAACGGAGTCGCCACCAATCATTTTTGAAGTGTGATTGGGTCACTTTAGAAAACATTTTGGTCTACGAATTTTAAGAAAACGGGTCGGGAGTCGGTTACGCACAAAGAAGGATTAGCACCCTCGCAACGCCCAAAAATTGGTACCGTGTTGATTGATTAATATCCTTAATATCGAAAATTAGAAAATATTTTAAAATACGAATCTTTAAAAATGTTTGGATAACTCGAATAGGATATCGAAACTCTCTTGTTCCGAAGGGATAAAATATCACATCCAGCACGATAGGACACGATCCTTCAAACCCTCGATACCGAGATCATTTCATGATTTCTAGAATTCATGTATTGCAATCTGAAAAGGGTATTTCATCATTTGGCTAAACTAAAAACCGAAACCCAACACGATTGGGTACGATTCCCTAGATTTCCAATCATGAAATAGTGCCTTTATTTAAGAAATACGATAAAAAAATCTGTGAAGGATATCTAGTTGTTTAGATGAACCGAAAATCGAAACCCAGCACGATTGGGCACGAATTTCTCGAACTTCCAAACACGAAATATTGCCTTATTTTCAAAAAATACGATTGAAATCTTTAAAGGATATTTAATGATCTAGACAAACGAAAAATAGAAACCCAACACGATTGGGCACGATCTTTCGAATTTCCAAACACTAAATATTGCCTTTGTAAAAATTTTCTTTTATGAATTTGGCAAAAAAATGTAAATAAAAGCCAAAAAAAATAAAAAATAAAAATAAAAATACGTCCCAAAATCAACAATTTAAAAGAATAAAGAAATTATAGAACATAATCATTAGAAGGCTGGTGGTGAATCCATGCAAATAAATGCTATATGATAATTTAGAAGGCAATAAAATAAAAAATTTATAGTAATAATAATAAAATATTAATGAGCAAATAATAATAATGAAAGGAAAAAAGAAATAACAAGTATAGTGATAATGATGTAAAAATAATGAGAATGATAAACATAATAATAATGGCTATAGTAACATAAAAATAATAGGAAAAATAATTAAAAATGAAAAAGCTGTAGTGATAATAATATTAAAATAATGATACTAATAATAGTAATAAAAAATGATAGTAGTAAAAATAACGATATACTAATAATAAAATAATAATAGTATTAGTAAGAATAATAATAGTAAATATAATTATAGATAATAATATATAAAATAGGGGTAATAAAAATATTTTTTTTGAAAAAAAAATTAATGGTAAAATGATAAAATAATCGAAAAGGGACTAATCGGATCAAAAACAAGAGTTTTGAGGCAAAATTGCAAAGTAAATAAAAGGAAGAGGACCAAATTTAATTGCGCGCGCAATCTTGAAGGACTGGAAACGAAATTATTCCAAGTTTCCGAACACTGTGCTTGGACTCGGACTAAATCGAAGCGGCGCATAAAATTCAGGGGCAAATTTTAAAATGGAAAAAAGTTGGGGGGGACGCCATTAAACAGGTGCGCGAAGAAGGAGGATCTATCGCGCAAATTTCCCATATAGGGAAAAAATGCGCATATTTACATGCAGAAGCAAGTAATTGCGCGGGGCCCACCCCTTTTTAATGCTTAAAACCTAGAAACAAAGCCTTTTTCATTCATTTCTCTCTTTCAAACAAAAACTAGAATGGAACCCCCTTTCCTCATTTCAGTTTTGTAAGGCTTAGATTCTCTTAGTCCGACGGCGAGCTTCCCCCCACGCTTGCCTCGGTTACGGCGGTTGAAGGAAACTCGGTAAGACCCTTTTTTAAACCGTATTATATATATATAAAAAATAAATAAAGAAGAAAAAATTTTAATGTATGTAAACTGTAGAAAAGAAAAGAAAAGAAAACCTTTTCTCTTTGATTCTGTGTATTTCCCTCTGTCAAATGATGTATATTGATATTATCTCTTCCCCCCTCCATTTTACATTGAAATATTCGGCTTTTATAGCCTAAGAAATCCCCCCAAAAAAATCAAATCCCAAATATCCCGTTACTGTTGTTGTATTTCCCTCTTCTGTAGGCACAACATAGAGACGTGGAGGCACACGTTGCGGGCGCGGAGGCTTCGGAGGCAACGTGGCCGAGCACAAGCGTGGGGCATTTAGAGGCTGCGGTGCGCAAAAGCTATTAGGGTTTCCTGATTGTTTTTCTTCTGGGCTTTAGCAGGCCTGTTGTGTTTGGGTTTTAGGCCTGTATTTTTTTTGACTATTTCTTCTTAGGCCCGGGCATAAATTTGGGCCTTACAATTATTATGTAATTTGATAAATATTAAGTAAACTACATTGCAAATAACAAATTATACTTAAATTTTACTTTTGTCACTTAATTATAAAAAAGTTATAAAATGGTTACTTAACTAATTATGTTTGTTTTTTTTTTTTTTTTGTCCAATTCTATTAACTAGGTAAGGGAAGAGATGACGTGGTAGTTTTAAAATTAGTATAATCATAAATTCAATCCTCGATGTTTATATATTGTATCAATTTGATCATGATTTTGAAAATATAACTCTCAACATTTACATATTATCTTAATTTAATCTTAAATTTAATAAAAATAAAAAATATTAATTATTGTAAAAATATAACTTATTTTTAAAAGATACTTCATCTTTCCTTCATTTGGAAACCAGAGAAGTTTTCAAAATCCCATTGAATTTATATCTCATTAAATCAAATAACTTCCACAAGAACATCAAATTCCCAAACCCATAAATTTAAAGGTTTTTTTTTAAATACCAAAATTATGTTGGAAATCTTTTATCCAAAGAAAAAACTGCTATAAATTTATATTACAAGATATGAATTATGATATATTACTTACCATTTAATAAAATCACACTTATTTATTTATCTAAATTCGCCCTCTCACTAAATCTTTCACCTTCAGTCACAAATTTATTTACAAGTCGCTTTAAAATTAACGAGTCACTGCTCACTTTACTTGTACATAAAAATAAGAACCAATTCCTGAATATAAAGGCAATACTTGATTTGTACGTATAACCGAGTTAGTGTGATAGTCATAAAATAATAAAATTACGGGTCTATTTGATAGGGAGAAAATATTTTTCGGAAAACATTTAATATTTTGTACATAAAATTACGTCTCAATTAGACTTCTCATTATGAAATGAATTAAAAGAGATTCTTTTCGCTTTAACTTCCTCAAATTTAATATCTTGCTAAATAACGTCACACCAATACTTTTTTGTAGTAAATAATCAAGATCACTGGGTTAAAATACGGCAATAAATTAGCTAAGTTGCATCGTCTCCAGTTGCAAATGATTTTGGAACTGTTTTTTTTTTTTTTAAAGAGTTGAGGTATTTTTAAATATATTAAAATAAGTATAATTATTCGGTATAATAGTAAATTTATGTTTTGATCATTTAATTTTAAAAGGTTAACAAAATGTTACTGAACTATTTAAAAGTTTTCAATTAAGTTATTAGGTTATTAAGTTTTTTTAAAGCCCAACTAGTGAGCTCCAGGCAATGACTCAATGATCGAGATGCTGGATCAATATCCGTCAACGAGTAAAAGAACATAACTTGAATTTAAGTCAATCTAACGATCAGTGCCGAATATCAAAGAAGAAAATTGTTTGAATTTTAATTCGCAGATTCTTGACATTCAAATTTATTTTATAAAAGAAACTGAACTACAGAAAAAAAGAGGAAGGAGAGTTTTAGATTAATGCAGACGGTGCGAACAGAGAAAATCATACAACAATAATTTTAATAGTTCAATAACTTAAATGAAAATTTTAAAATAGTTAAATTATCATTTTATAACATTTTAAAATTAAGTAACCAAACTGTAAACGTATTAAATAGTTTAATAATCTCGAGCATTTTAAAAAAAATTACAAGTACCATATTTTAATAAAATAAAAACTCTTTTAAAAACAATAATTCAACGAGTTACAGGCAGGCAGCCATTAATTGGGCCCGACCTTAACAGTAAAATAAATGTTCTGCAACAGATGCAAGAGAAAGACTTGAGTTATGAGGTATCAAAAGTGTATCAACTTTAGCATATAAATAGGAAGAAATAGATAGCAGAAAATTCCTCATCCTCAATGAGTTCATCTCTTCAATAAACTTGGCTGATTTACAAGTTAATATTATAGCAATTGAATTGGAGAGTGAAGTCATAAATCCATAGGATAAAAATGGAGAGCCAAGTAGATGGTTCATTAGGAGGCACGTATAAGCCATTCTTTGCTGCAGTTTTCTTGCAAGTTGGGTATGCAGGCATGGATATCTTATCTAAGACTGCATTAAACCTGGGGATGAGCAATTACGTACTCGTTGTTTACCGCCATGCCATTGCTACCCTTGTTATGGCTCCTTTCGCTGCTTTTTTCGACAAGTATATTCTTCTTCTTTCTCTCTCTCTCTCTTAAACTCCATTCGTGCCATTTTTACCCTTTTAGCAATCTACTCTTTTCTGTTTGACAGGAAAGTTAGGCCTAAGATGACCATGAGAATCTTCATCCAAATAATGGTGCTAGGCTTACTGGAGTAACTATCCAAATTTCAATTTACTACAGCTTTCTGTTTTTACCATAAAGTTTAATAACATCTGACAATGTTAATATTATATTGTTTGGCAGGCCAGTAATTGACCAAAACTTGTATTTTCTGGGAATGAAATACACAACTGCAACCTTTGCAACTGCCATGTACAATATTCTTCCTGCTATAACTTTCGTTATGGCTTGGATTTTCAGGTAGAAAAGAACCCCACAAATCAACAGTTTTGTTCATGAATATTCAATAAAATCTGCTTAATCATGTGGTTGTAGGCTTGAGAAGGTGAAGTTAAGGTCCATCCGTAGCCATGGAAAGATTATAGGAACCCTTGCAACAGTTGCCGGAGCGATGGTGATGACACTGATGAAAGGACCAGTGCTTGAGTTGTTTTGGACCAAGGGAAGAAACAACCATGAAGCAGCATCCAAAAACGGGACCGATCTCCACGATTGCATTAAAGGTGGTGTACTCATCACAATTGGCTGCTTCAGCTATGCTTGTTTCGTAATTGTCCAAGTAAGTGACATACGAAATTCTGCTCTAATATTTGTTCATTGATTTGCTTAATTATGATGTTACTTTTTATGTTTTTTATTTCATAGGCAATCACTCTGGAAACCTATCCAGCTGACCTTTCTCTAACAGTTTGGATATGCCTGTTGGGCACCCTTGAAGGTACAATAGCTGCTTTGATTATGGAAAAGGGAAATGCTGCCATTTGGGCCATTAAATGGGACACCAAGTTGCTCACTGCTGCATACACTGTAAGAATTATAATCACCAATTATTTACCGATATTATATTAATAATAACATGATGAGGATAAAAATTAGATCAAATTTAGGTGACGAAATTCTCAAACCATAATTCGAATATCATTTTATTTTTTTAACACAATATCTGAAAATTGCATGGTTGCAGGGTATTGTATGTTCAGGACTTGCTTATTACATTCAAGGGATGATAATGAGACACAGAGGTCCAGTATTTGTGACAGCTTTTAGTCCCCTATGCATGGTTATTGTAGCCATTATGTCCTCCTTCATTCTGGCTGAACAAATGTTTCTGGGAAGGTAATTTCATAATTTTTTTTTTTTTAAAAAAACCCCAAAAAACAAAGCTGATATAATAATGTTATGTTATGCAGGGTGATTGGAGCTATCATCATAATTGTGGGTCTATATCTGGTGTTATGGGGTAAAAACAAGGATTACAACAAGTCTCCACCACCACCATCGTCACTAATGGATGGGCAAATAATAGAAGCAGCCAAAATAGATATGGGTATCACAGTTGATGACGGCACCAAAGGAACCTCGATCAGAGATGAAAAATTACAAGAGAAAAGGCATTCAATTATAGTCTAAAATTTTCCAACATAAACATCATCCACTAGCCTAAAACAGGGGGGGAATCACTAGCAACTTATGGCAGTGCTTTTCTGATTCAAGTGTAAACTGTCATCCCATGATATGATTTTGCACTATAAAATATTATTTTAAGTTCATGATTCTGGATGGTTTTCATTCACTCATCCAATCGCACTCCTCCCCTTATAGATTCCCAGGGGATGTATCCACCATTTGTAATTACTAAGCTCAAAGGAGCTCCTTTTTATTTATATATATTTTCTTTCTCAAATAAAGCATATTTAAGTATCTAATGAAATGTTGACATGAATCGTCTTTTTTATTTTACTTGCTCAGATATGCCTCCTGGCTTTCAAATTTCCGCCACTAAAACGCAGAATCCATTGCTATCAATCCACAAACCATGATATATACCATAACTTAAACAGAAGATAAGTTGATTAGTGTTTTATTAGTAATATACATAAACCTTTTTATTTCACAACAATGCCATTTCTTTTCTTACCTTTGACTGTTTTTTACCTAAAGAAGTATTGAAATCTGATTGTAATTAGCATCTTCCACTGTTCAGACAAAATGATTTCCAACATAAAATATTACGTAGTTGGATATTATCAGCCATGGAACCATTTTTAATCATTAAGCTTGAATCACCCCTTTTTTTTTCTTTTCTCAAGGATGATTCACGAATCACTATACCAACCAAAACTATGGGGTACCACCAAGACCTCGTTGCGCCTTTGGTGCGTAACCAATGGACACATATATTCAGGGCTTCCCACATCTTATTGACTTTCTTAAATATTTTTCGTTTCCATTTTTGACATATTCCAAATTTTAAGTCCTAATACTAAGAATAATAACCTTTTTAGTATTATATAATTTTGTAAGTTGATTTATAAATGTAATGAAATTGAATTTTATATTTACTAAAATTAATGATATTTGAAATAATTATTTGATTTTTATTTTTATCATTTTTCATGTCACGTGTCATATGTCACATTGTGTTACGGCACGTAATGGCTTTAACAGGAAAAAAATAAGAAGTCGTTAGCTTTAACGGTCAACAGTTAAAGTTAATGGTTAAAGGTTATTTTTATGCATTTTATATTATTTTTTTATAAAAATCACAATTTTTTATATTTTTATGATTTTTATAATTTTTTCTTATTTTTTATTTTTATTAAAATTTAATAATTTTTATAAATTTATTGATTTTTTATAAATTTTTTGTCACATATCACACAATGGTTGTAATACTAGGTGACTTTAACTAAAAAATTAGGGTCGATTAACTTTAACGATCAACTATTAAAGTTAATGGTCAAAGGGCCTTTTAATGCATTTTGATAATTCAAATACCTAATTGAGTGAAAAAAAAAAGAGGAGCTTAATTGTTTTTTTAAAAAGTTTGAGGACCTTTTGATGTGTTTTGAAAGTTCAAGTACTCAATTGATTAAAAAAAAAGGGGCTTAATGGCTTTTCTTTTGAAAAGTTTAAAGACTTTTTTATGCATTTTAAAATTTAAATACCAAATTGAATGTAAAAAAATAAAGTTTAATTATTTTTTGCAAAAAATTGAGAACTTTTACGCCCTTAAACAAAAAAATTATAAAAGAAATATTAAGAACGAAATATTAACCCACAAAAATTCTACATCAACTTCTAACAGTGCATTTTATTTTAAATATAAAAAATATTGATACAAAATTTAACACATTTGTTGAAGTAACTTTTAAGTAGCGCCAAAGATTGATGTCCCCTCGCGTTTGGCATTGTCTCTTTAGAAACTTGTCATGTATATGTTGGTAACTTTTTGGTAACAAAAATTTTTCTACTTTGATTTTAGCTTATACTTTGAACAATAGCCAATTAATTTTTAGGACAAATATAAATAATGTTAATGTGAATAATAAAATTTTATTAAATTGATCTATTCAAAATATTACGAATAAAATGACGAATAAACTATATTCAGAACACTAAATCTTAATAATCTCTCATTTATCTGAATGATGTAGACGAGCCATATTTTGTATTCTTATCTCCTCTATATGTTTATTAAAATTCCTAACCACCAGAATTTTCTTAAATGGATCAATAAAATTACCTTCAGATATGATTTTGACTACATCCATTATTTTTTCAGCTACAACCTCTTAAATAATATGATATTTTCAATTAATATATTTTTATTTATTTATTATAATACAATATAATAGCTTTTTCCATACAATGAATGATTTCAAAATCTATAAGGAAATTTCGAAGCGAAATTGTTTTTTTTTTTTTTGCCTTAGAAGCAACCAAATTGATTTCGAGATCCATAAAGAATGGCTTTCTCCAAGTCGTCATCTTCTTTTTTAATCTAAATTCTCTCTTTAAAGTTCAAAAAGTAGAGAGGTGTGTGTGGGCCGAGCCGGGCCGAGTTTGGTCCAACTAAAAATTTAGGAACATTTATTGGGCTCGGGCCGGGCCGAGCCTAAAAAATAGGCTTAAAATTTTTCTTAAGCCGGACCCATATAAAAATGCTAAAAATCGGGTCTGGCTCGGCCCGCCCGTATTAATTTTTTATAATATTTTATATAATTTTTAAACATATATAATACATCAAAAATACTAAAAAAATAAAAATAAATATTTTTCAACAAATTAAAAATAAATTTTAAAAATATGTAGACTTAAATAACACTAAAATAGATGTAACTTAACAAGCACATGCATCTAAAATAATAACAAAATGAACAAATATCTTTAAAATAATAACAAAATTAACAATAAAATAAGTTTTATATAATATCTAAACAATAACAACAAAATAATAGAAACATAATAGTAAAATAAGGAGAAAAATAATAAAAAAATATTATTAAAAAAATAGTTTTTTATATTTAATGAATTTGGGCTAGGCCGGACCCGAGCCAAAAATGCCTTACCCGAGCTCGGTCCATTTTTAAACAGGCTTTATTTTTTTGTACAAGCCCATTTTTTGGACTTATATTTTTACCCAAATCCTCCCACATTTTGGACAGGCTTTTGGGCCTGCACACCTTTATTCAAAAGTACAAATATAATATAATTATAAATATGTGTTTGTGAAACTATAACGTAGAATCAAACCAATACTAAATAAGAATGGATTAAAAATTAAAATAATCCAAATTAAAACTAACCCACACATGACAAAAACGGAAATCCATACATAATAATTGTGTATGATGAAATTTAAACCTAAATACTCAACAACTACAAGAATTTTGGAAGTTTAATAACAATAATAATATCTGAACGAATTCGAACTTCCGATTGTGCAACTTGAGTTCGGCCTTAAACAAAATAAATGATAACATATATTCAATAATTTTATTTTTTTAATAGAAAAAAAATATATATAAGGGTGGAAACAAGGTTCTAAGCTTTGTTTGGTAGAATGAAAAAAAATTAGAAAGATAAAAAATTGAAGGGATAAAAAAAATTAGAAAGATGGCAAATATAAGGGTGCATTTGGTTTCAGGAAACAAGGACGGTTTTCATTTTTATTTTATTGAAAATGAAAAATAGTGAAGTAAACATATTTGATTAAAAATTTTGAAATGAGCTTTTGAAAATAAAAATAAAAATATATGAAATTAGAGATTTAAAAAAATGTTTTCATTATTTTCAATAAAAATATTTTGGAAAAATAGAAAAATAGAAAAAAAACAATTTTTAAAGTTTCATTTAAGCATTAAATTTACTTTGGTTGGAAATATTTTAGAAGCATTTTTTTATTTAATTACATTTTATTTTACTATTGTTATACATTTTAAATAAATTATACTTTTATTTAATTATTTAATAATTTTTTATTTCTATGTTGAAAAATACATACCAAATGTGTTTTCCTATTTTATTATTGAAAAATTTTTTATTTTATTTACCAAACATATTTTTCAATTTTAAGAAAACAGAAAAAGAAAATGAAAACAGAGAATATTCTCTAAAACTAAATGCATTTTTTTATAGGTGTGCTTGGTAGTAAAGATGAAAAAATGAAAGAAAAATAATTTTCTTTCCATCCATTACTTGATTGAGTTAAAAAATAAAAGGAAAGAAAATAAAACACATAATTTTGAACTTAAATACAAGTTTCTCTCATTATTTCAATTTGGAATGATTGTTTTTTATACACTAGGATGAAAAATAATCATCTATTCGATTTTCTTTCTTCTCACTTTTCTTCCCTACCAAATACCCTTAAAATTTATTTTCTTTTCACTTTTATACTCCCTCTTCTTATCCTTCCACTTTTCCAATGAACCAAACACACCCTTAATCTCTCTCACACTCTCTAGAACTTCTAATATATGAGTTCAACTTTTCAATACTTTCAAGTGGATCTTTCTAATTTGACAACAACTCTTGTTTTTTTTTTTTTTTCAAGCTTTATTGATTACTCTTTTAGTTGTTTTATTTATTTAATAATTTTGGGATAATGGTTTTGCATGGAATTTTTAATAACGTGATTGAGTAATAATTTATAGAGGTTGATTAATACAAATCCTTGAAGATATTAGGATTGATTGTATTTATAATTTTAAATTTCTTGAATATTAATTAGAAATTTCTTGTTTTTGAAAAATTGAAATATTGTACTCAGATGGCACCAAATGATTTTCTTTTATTAAAGAAAATTCATAATTGTATTTTGACTTTGTGAATATCTTTATGTGTTTAAGGCTTAGATATATTTGGTTTTTGTTAAACAAAATGAAAAATATTTTAAAAGCAAGTCTACTAGTGAAGTAGAGGAAGAACAAGAAGGAAAAAAATATTATGCATTAGTTTATGAGAGATTTATGAACATTTTAATGATTAAAAATTGACCCCACTATCTAAATTTCTTGACTATCTCGCTGCATCGCAATGCATAAAAATTAATTATTCTAAATTAGAATGATGAGAGGAGAAAATATGTATGTTAGTTTAAAATTATGTATCTTTTTGAATGTTTTATTTTCTTTGCTTTCATTTTCAACTCTACCAAACAATAGAAGAAAAGAAAATTATTTTGTCTCTTTATTTTTCATCTAAACACACTTATGCAAAGAAAAAAAATGATATTTTTATTTTTCTATTTTCTATCCCTTTAATTTTCATTTTTCCAATTTATTTTCATTAAGCCTAAAAGTATACTATAATATAGTAGAATTTGATGAAAGGAAGATGAACCCCAAAAGAAGTTATAGAAATAAAATGAAAGCTTTTAGGAAAGTAAAAAAATATTTAGGCTTTAATAGGTAGAATGAAAAGAAAATTGAAAATTGAAAGTAAAAACAGAGAAAGATTGAAAATAATTTTTTCCCACTTGGTAAGAAAGATGGAAAATTTGAAAGAAAAAACTAATTTTATTTTCATAGTAAAATTTGAAAATAAAGAATATACATCTCTCTCATTTTTCTCCTCACATTATTCTTATATGAAAGGACTGATTTTATGTTTTCTTTCCTCTCATTTTTAATCTTCACACTCAAAATTTATTTATTTTTGTACTTTTTATTTATTTTTATTTTCTATCCGTTCTTTTAATTTTCCATCTAACTAAGTAATCCTTAATTTTCCATTCATTCTTCAAGAGAAATCCGTTTTAGATAGAATCGTGGCTTTAAGCTGAATTTACAACTGGCTAGATTTGAGCATATATTATATCATTTACGCGTGACTCTCCCTCTAGCCATGAATCATAATGTGGAGTCACAAATATCTTTGCTGGGGTTCTACCCTACATTTTAAACTTGAAACCGATCATTAAAGTTTTACTGAATGATATTTTTTAGTAGCAGCGGCCAAGGTTAAGTCCAAACGAAGAAAAGAGTTTAAACAATCAAATAACAATGTCAATTAAAAGTTCTTTATCTGCAAACCCACTTTTCTTTCCATTTACATTTTTCATTTTGATCAAAATTTTCTTTTGGGTATCAAAACTCCAAAAAAAAAAAAAAAAAAAGAGGAATTACAAATGAAATACTTCTCTACAAGAAAAAGCTGAGAATGCACACTCTTCCAGTGAAACAAGAACTTCATTTAGCTTTCCACACTATAGACAAGTATCGCTGCTTCTAATTCTAAACACATTTACAAAATCCCTTGAGATCATTCATTGCTTCGTCAAAAAATCAGGAATGATCATCAAACCCCACACCCAATTTTAAGCCTATTCCTTCTTCTTCATCTTCCAGTTCATGAACCAAGAAATGCTATCCATCCTCAAAATCATCACTCTCAACCCTTTAAAATTGTCGGTGTCAAAGGATTAGAATTTAAGGTTTAGGGTTTGTTCCACAATTACATCCTTAACTTCATTATTGGAAGGGAATACTTTGGACTGGTTGTCAAATTATGCAGCTTTGTGGCCAGGAATTACCAACAGTTCCTCAGCTTGGACTTTTGCCCCACAAGCTGAGGACAAGGCAGATTTGGATGAAAACCTTGGCGGGCATGATATAGCAGTGGGTATTAACTTGTTGGCTAAATTGATATGGACTGAAAAGAGGGAATAAACTGGTCTATGATCCGATAATCTACACTCTCCCCTTGAGTACCATACTTGCTTAAGTCCTTCACCTTTCCATAGGATCCTATCGCACCTGCACTCAATATTTAAATATTAAATATGATCTTCACTTGGCCATCTACAAGGAAACATTAAGAATGATTAAAACTATGTTAAGGTTTCACCACTCACGTCTTAGCAACAAGATTTAATTAAACACGGTCGGTTATATAAGGTGTTACTAAGGAAGAAGACAAATCTCACTAGTCACTTGCCGACCACTTTATAATTAATCTCCTTGGTAATCTTTAGCAAATTATAATATCATCATATAAACTTTTTGCCTTTATATAATGGAGCAAACAAAACAGAAAAAAAATTAATAGTTAACAATGAGAACCGCCAGAACTGTAGGCAATCAATCCGATGCAAAAACATATTCTAATTATTAAAAAACATTATTTTTTTAAACCAGGATGCTTCTAATAAGCAACCTTAATTAATGCTCAACTTGGGATTAATTTAATCCTGCTTGATGTATTTAATTCCCATGTAGTAAGAAAAATGAAGGTTGAAAGGAACATAAATTTGGAATCTTACCAGGCGGGGATTCGTCGTTTTTCTTTCGAGTTAGATGTTTGGACAACATAATCATCTGAGTCGGCGAGATATTTGTAAGTTGGAGCAAAGTATATCCTGCCTTCTTCCCATCCAGAAAACACCCGTCCCGCCCTTTGTTCGCTCCTTAGCTGCCAAGCACTCGGGGAAACGTCACATGTTAGATCTTGAAATAAACAATAAAGAACTTCAAGGTCAACTATCCATTTTCTTTGTTTCACACGAAAAAGATGCCAAAGCGAAGAGATAAACAAACCAACATCTTATCTGAAACAGAAAAAATGTTTAAGTGAATTAGCCTCTCACCTGATCCTTCTCTAGAAGAGCCTGCCAGTTGTTCTTCTTCAGTAATTCATGCGTAATGACACAACCCGGAGCAAGCCGGTAGTTCAAATCCCCTAACCAAATAACCTTACTGAACAAATAAAGAAAAGGAAAATACATTAGAGATCAAACAAACAAGTGTGGGAAGTTACATGATAATTTTAGTGGAGTAAGGGGCATACTCATGGTCTAAAATGTTCTCTGGATGAAATGGCTGCCTGAGATCTCTAAATGAACGAGAAAACTTTGTCCTCTTTAATATTTCTGCTACATCGGAATTTCTTCGGATCTCATCCCCTTCTTTCTCCCCGGACGTCAAGTGCGCACAAACAAAGCAGAACATTTTTTGGTGCAATGTCATGCTAATGGATATTGAACCCTGTTACCAAATAATTAAAAGAAGCTAAATTTAATACAATTACAGTTCAACTGCAATAAATGATGGATAGTTTTGTTTTCGGAACCGACATGTAAACAACAGTGTATAGAATAAGTGCAACTGCTGACCTTGTTTCCAAGATACCCCATGATACCACAGCCAACACATGAGACTTTCAGATTGCTAATATGCTTGTAAAGATCGGTTCGAACCCACACACACAAGAAAAGCCCAACCATTTGCTTGCTAGCAGCTAAGCAGAAGCGTTGCCGGGCTGGACTGCCGGACATGTAGGTGGGACTAGGAGAGCCTTCCTCGCTCAAATTTGAATTTAAGTTTAGCAATCTTTCGAAATCCTCTTCGCCAAGTTCATCTTCCATTGAGAGTAAATCAGTAAAGCTAGGCTTCAGGCTTGCTTGCTGCTCAAGCTGCAGTGAGGATGGACTGCTTTCTTCAGTGGCATCGCAATAACATCGAGCAAGTTCTTTGTCACTTTGGTCGGAATTCAAAGCTTCACGAATAAGGGAAAGCCATTTGGCAGCTGGTCCGTTGTCCTCAGCTCCAAGCACATTGCCAGCATTTAGAGGAACAATTTCCTGGAACCTAACAGGTCAAAAAACAATCTGGTTAGGCAAATCATTCCAAAATACCACAATACCCTTCACACTTCAAATCAAACTTAATTTATTCCTTTATTGCTTTCTTCTGGGCCAAGTAAACAATAGATTGAAGTGAAGGGGCAAAAAGATAAATTATAAGAAGAAAATGCGCGACGGACCACAGATTCCCATTCAACAAAGTTGAAGTTGGTTATGAGCTGTGGAGCATTTTAAGATGGAGTCAACAAGAAAGGAGGATCGTTTTCCTCATTTTTTCTTAAAGGAAGTTTTCAACCATAGATATTAGATATGTTAAGGAAGGTGTTAAAAAGCAATTTAGAAGTGGGATAGGTACAAAGGAAAGAAACAGCAAGAAATTACCCAAGAACGTAGATATCAGCAGGGGCAGGCGAGCTTAGCCAATCTCTTATGTTCAAACCCTCGTGGGGCGACTTTCCTCCCACATTCCATGTCCCTACGAACATCCTGAAAACCCCCCAAAATTATTACTGCATGATTAACATTGAAACTTCCAAAGCAAACCCCAAAAGCTGAAGACCAAATATTGATCGATCATTGCATCTTCAACTCTACTTTTCTCATGTGAACCCGCGTATTTCGAGGACCCAATACACCAAAAATTCTCAACTGGGAAATTAAGTTTTTATAAACTCACCTGAGGTTGAGTGAATCGGTGACAGGTGGTGGCTCCGGCATACTTTTCGACGGTTTAATCCCTCCGGCAGTTTCCTTCAGCCAGGCTTCTATAAAAAAAAAAGTACATCTAAGTACCAGTACGTGCTACAGCCAAAGTCAAATCTCGCCCGTCTACGTGGCAAAGAATTAAAGCACTGAATCATCAAAAAAATCAACTGATCAAACAGGGACCCGGCCGAAATCACTGCCAGTGCTTTCTTTTAACGTCCAATCCAATCAATAGGAAATCAGAGCCGTCAGTTAGCTCTGGGAAATACGATAATCCTTTTCCAGTTCTCATCTTTTCACGAAGATTGACGGACGGGATTTAAAAATCAGTACGATTTATATAGTGCCCAGCTGTAGCAGAGTTAACAACAATATTATCATTACCTGAGAAATTTTCCGGTACGATCGAGTGATAATCCTGGTCGCAGCAACTCTTTCTTCTGTCACCAGTTTCGCCTGTCAAAGAAAAACATGAATTTGCCGTTCTATGAATCTATAAACCAAATCTATGAATAAAATTTTAAATGAAACACGACATATTCGAGATGGGATTTTACCGTTTACGGCGTAATCGGACTGAAACTCGTCAGCTCCACTCGGTATATTCAGCCATTTTCGAGCGATTACTTTAGGCCACGAAGACTAACAGCCAAGAAAAAAAAAAAACAAAACAGAGTTTAAGATTTTCACTTACCCATTAATCAAAATCCGGCGAAGGATAAATCGTGCAAGAAGAAAAGGCGCATACCTTGGAGTTTTTTCTCATATCTGTTCTCATAGTTGATTGAGCGCCTGAGCAGGGAAAATATAAAATGGAGATCAGAAACAAGTTGGCGGATTTTTAAATCCAATTGTGGATTAATCAGTTTATTAAATGTGGAGATTTTCCAGGGAAATTTTTATAGTATTGTGAATTAAATAGAGAAAGCGTTTAATATTTATATATATAAAAAGGTCGGCTAATCCGGTATATAAGAGTTGGAAGCAAAAAGGTTTTGGGTATTAATTTATCTATATTTTGAGTGAAAATGGTTAGGAAGGCTCAACTAAATAGAGAAATTCAACGCAATATGAAAGAACTAGTTGCAGGGGAAATGGAGACAGCTTCCAACGAAGAAACGTATACGGAAAAAGAATAGTTTAAAATAGAACGAAAACGTAGTATCAATATAATACAAAGGATACTAGAGATGGATAATAGGTCAGGTTCATCCTTCTTTTTTGTAAATATTGGGTTTAAAGAAAGGCTTTAAAGCTTTTACCCGTCTTTGCAGAGAGGATTACAGGGTGGAAAATAGGTGAAACAGATTTTTAAAGATCGGATCGGATCATCAAAGTCTCTAGTAAAATACATCTGGGAAAATTATTTTGGCCTTTTTATTTGGTACGTCTGTACTTGACTATATCAACATTATTGCATGATTCAGAAAGATGAAAAGAAAAAGGGAAAAAGGTAGGGGGGGGATTGACAGCTGAACCTCAATTATGAACGCAAGTGGAAAGTGAAGGATGTTTGAAAAATGAATCTGAGTTGTTAGTGAAGGACATGAAGATAGGAGAATGAAAGGAACTTTACAAGAACCTGAAGATAAGGTCATAATCTCATGTTTTGGGACGATAGGAAAATTTGAAAAGGGAACTAAATGACAGAGACAAACGGCGATCCCACAAAGCGGCCGGCCAATGAAATAAAAGGATCTTCAAATGCAAATAAGTGGTTTCTTGAAGCAAGGGTGGTCATTGGGTAATAACTTGATCAAAAGAGACAATAGAGGAACACAATAAACGTGAAACCAAAAACACCATGTAAAATCTAACACCTCCTAACTGAAGTAAATAAGTGCATGACAAACAAAAAGGGAGAGTAAAAAAAGATGCTAAACCCAGATGAAAAGTTGAGAAATACTTACAATTATGAGGAGGCAGAAGTAGACAAAAAGGAAAATGGAGATGGTGAAGTATCAGAGGAAAAAAGGGTGGGGGTGGGGGATTATATTGGAGTATGAAATTGAAAGAGGGTGCCTCTTTTTCTCAATCTTGGATCCTCATGTATCCTTTTCCGACTGTTTAGCCTTCCCCGAATGCTTTGTTTTGTTTTACAAGGAAAAGCGAGAAGAAATGCAGAGCCAAGTTCTTGGAGGCGTTCCTCGTAAAAGCCAAAACGGCCGGTTGCTTCTTTAATTTTATAAATATAAAGTGCTCGGAAAAAGGGAAGAAAAGAGAGATTTAAAATAAAAATAAAAAAACACCAAGCTATACTTTGAAGTCCAAACTACTTTTATGTACGCATCCTCACTTAAATGTTTAGCTTAATGTTTTAATACTTAATTTTGATAGAAAGTCACCATTAATTAGTTGTAACTAAAAAAAACATTATTAACCTAAAATTATTTATAATCTTTTCTAATCCATAATAAAAGAATAATACACTTCAACATATTCAAACTCACATTATCTTAAATTAGTAACAATATCATTATTAATAAAGTTAAAATTCAATTAGCTTCTTCTAATAATAAATAAATAAATTACTATATCTATTATATATTTAATATTTAATTTACTTTTAAATCGATAATAAATTTATAATTTAATCCAATGAATTCATATAGTCATCTTTGATTAATAATATCCAATATTCTTTACTCTTTTGGCGAAAAAACATAACAAAGAAAATACTAAGCCTAGTCTAAAACCCCCCTTGAGGGTTGATCAAACAATTTACTATAACTGTTATTGCAACAAGCCATTTTTGTTAGGTGGTCGTATGTAACTTCGTTTTCTTCTCTCGAAATATGTTAGATTTGTCATTGTTGTGTCATAGTCAATAACTATTAAATTTATCTGATTAGAGTAGAATTTGAGTCCCTTGAATAATTATTTTGAATAGCTTGAATTGCTCCATACTATATATATTAATCAGCACTCTGTCATAACCCTGATCTAAGATAAGGGCCAAGCTGTTAAGGATGACCTATAATTCAGCTTCTAAAACTGAACACATCCCTAATATTGGTTAAAGCCTAAAATCCACTTCCTGTTCCAATCTCGCAGAACTCCTCCTATAGTTGCGAAGCGTGAATCTGCTTTGACAACTCCATCCATGTACATCTAAATCCAATTACTTGTCAGAGCTAAAGAAAAAGACGTTATATACCTCTTACCTTCTTCCGGTTTCCGAGCAATGACAAATTATTTGGCCCAATAAAAAGAACCTTTGATGACTTCATTAACGCTCCAAAGGGCACATTGGAACACATAATATCCAATAAATTTAATCATCAAATTTTGATGGGGCAAAATATCCAATAATACCAAAAAATTTATTCAATAATAGAAAAGGGGTCAGTTTCAAAAATATTTATGAGAAAGGGCCGTTTCCCCCAAAAGCAGTACGTCGTGCGTTTTGGGGATATCTCAACAAAGCGTGCCATTGGGGCGATTTTGCCACATCAACACAAAGCCGCGAGCGGGCCAGCGCTTTCTTTGATGTAACAAAAACGTCCCCAATAACGCGCTTTTAACCGTGTTTAAAAAAAACTATTCTCAAATTTTTTAAAATTTACGAGAATAAACCTTTATAAAGGCTCAAAGTGACAACACTATTTTTAAGGTGTCATCAATTAATAAAAAATATAACTTACAAAGGAAATATTTATATAGACAAAGTCTCATTTCCTTGTTTTCTTGAGCAAAGTGGGATATGAGATATGTGTATATATAGACTCATGAATAGTTTTTGACTTGTTCCTAAACAATGTGAGATTACTTTCTCTTTTAACTAACAACATGAGATGACATATTACACTATATTTGATTTTTTTACAAAACAATTTCTCCTTTTTATATTTTGTTAACATTTTCTTATATTATAAAAACAAGAAACAAAACAACTCAAATATATTTTTACAATTGAGTTGTTTTATTTTTTATTTTTATAATATAAGAAAATGTTAACAAAATATAAAAAGAGAAATTGTTTTGTAAAAAAAAAATCAAATATATCATCTCATGTTGTTAGTTAAAAGAGGAAGGAATCTCACATTGTTTTAATAATGTCGCAAAACTATTCATGAGTCTATATATACACATATCTCATATCCCATTTTGCTCAAGAAAACAAGGGAAATGAGACTTTCGGTCTATATAAAGATTTCTTATTTCTTATTAATTGATGACACCTTAAAAAAAAATAGTGTTGTTACTTTGAGCCTTTATAAAGATTTATTCTCGTAAATTTTAAAAATTCGAGAATAGTTTTTTAAAAAATGGGTTAAAAGCGTCATTAGACGATTTTTGCCACATCGAAAGCGCCGTCCTTGTCGCTGCTTTGTTCGATGTGGCAAAAGCGTGTCCCCAGGGGTGCGCTTTGCTGGCATATTCCCCCAAAACGCGCTGACGTGAACTTGTTTTGGGGGAAATGGCCCTTTCCCGTAAATATTTTTGAAACTGACCCTTTTCCATTATTAAATAAATTTTTTGGTATTATTGGGATTTTGCCCAATTTTGATATATATATATATTATCTTATATATATACAGTAATTAGAACTAATCAACTAATTCATTTTAAACCATATAAAAACTTGTGATTAAGGATTCAGAATTTTGCTACCATTTTAATTAATTATGTCAGCTGTTTGATTTGTCCAACTTGCAGTCGTAATTATTATGGTTGACTATTTTTCTTTTACGAAATTTTATTGTTTTATAATTATTTCGAGTAAATTAAAATTTCCTTAACAAGAAAAAATATATAAAAAAAAAACCTTATTCATGCGAGGGTTCCAAGAAATTTCCATAAATTGGCTAATGGTTTTATCATTTAGAACAGACAGACCATGTGTTAATTGATTTTGCTACATTTATTTATTTTATTTATTTGTATTTAAAAAAAAAAACCATGCTCTAATTCCAAGATTCTACACCACTTGTCCTGAGTCGTCGAGAGGAAAAAAATAAAAATGGAAAAACGGTTTCGCGTATTGGTCTTCATGGTAAGGAGCAAATGCATGCATGTTGCTTATTCACACATATTTTGACTTTTTCTTCTGGTTATTTATAATTTTATTCTTTTTCTATTTATATTTATGTATTTATAGTGTATAAAATTTCATATTTGTTAATAAATTAAATGATGTTATTTAAAATAAATAGGTAATTCTATTTTCTTAGTACTTTAAGAATAAATGGAAATACAGACACACAAACCTTTTCTCATTAAAGTTGTTGGAAATATCCAAATTATGATATTTTAAAAATAATTTATCATCACTCAAAATATTAAATTCAACGACAAAACATATTGCATTTTTAATAAAAAATCCATATTCTTATTATAAAGATTGACATTATTATAAAAATAATCACGAATCTTCAAGAATTATTAAAAAATATTTAATAAAATGAAGAATAATCACGAATTTTCATAATAAACATGATGATTACATAAATTAGATGCGTGGCGGATAATAATATACAAACTCATATTGAAATTAAAATAGGTTTTTCCATATGCATGTTTTCTTCACAATATTCTCCAAAATGAAGTTTGATAATTATTGTTTATAGGTGGCTTTAGCTTTCCACACTATTTTATATTATATTTATAACTATACCAATAATTTATTACAAGTATTTAATAATTAATTAAATTCATATTTATAAATTCTCTATAATTAAAAATCTTCCGTTTGTTTGTAATTGATAAAATTTTAAATTTATAATAATAAAATTGTACCTTTCCTTAAAAATATAAATTTAACATTTTAAAAGTATAAACATATAAAGTATTAAAATAATAAAATTATAGTTTTATTATTATAAAAATATATAATTTAATTTCTCACACCCTAAAATAATTTCTTAACTTCGCGGATGAATGCGTAGACAGATATAATGTGTCACGTAACTTCAAATTAGTAGGCGCCATAACTGCATATGATTAAACCATTGTAGCAAACCCAACATATCTTTCTCTACTTGTAAGACGATGCGTTTTAGTTGGGTTTCAAAAGTATCTTCACTTTTGACACCAATCATTCGACTGTTTGTCCCAAATTCTTCCTTTTTCTAGAAAATAAAATGTTTATTTTATATGTAATATTATAAAATAAACAATTTAATTATATATAGAATATATAAACTGAAGTTATAGTAAAAATATTAAACAATAATTTATTAAGCAATGAATAAAATATAATTTGCTCAAATTATATTTTAGATATTAAAATTACATGCAAATATAACTATTATAAATTGAGGTATATAATGCTATATATTTTAATGATGGTTAAAAGAATAATTTCAACCAAACATGCATTCGCAAAATTCAAAAGCCATAAAATTGGTTTTTTTTTTTTTTGGCTTAAGTTAAAAGCTTTTGTATTGAAAAGTTTATTTTTATTTTTATTTTAATATTAATTTTATTACATGTTCTTATTGTATGTACTGTTTTTTTTGTAATATTTAGGATTATCTATGGTTGTTCTTCAACTCTTAAATAGGAAGATAATACATTTACATACATTCAAACTCACGCCTTCTCGCATTGTAACAACACTAATATTAATTAAGTTAAGACTTAATCATTCCTATAGTGGTAACATTATCAATACTAATCGAATTAAGATTTAATCCATATCTTTATGTTAATGGTAAACAACGCCTTAATATAAGAGTGGTCGTCTAATATACTCTCTTCAGTTAATTTTTATAAATTTAGATGTTACAGAATTATATAATATTTAAATAGAAATATTTCATTGGGCGTAAATATGAGTTTTACTTTCTTTCTTTCTTTTTTTTTAATTTTGTTAAATCTGTTTAATAAATTCTGATAGTTAACCGATATTTTAATAAAATTCAAACATAAATTCAAGTAATAGCACTAAGATTGAATACAAATTATTGAAGTATTGGAATGAGGGCTTGGCATATTAAAGTGTTTAATAAACATCAAATCAAATGTCAAATCGGGTGTTTATTTAAAGCCAAACAAGTATTGGCACTGGCAGCTGCAAGACCCATCTAATTTGCCGTTTCAGCCTACTCTAGAAGTCGTAGTGTGTTGTTGTATATTCACCTCTCTTTCCTTGTCCGGAAATAAAATTTTAGAGTTGAACAGTAGAAAATATGAATTTATTTAGGTTCATGCATGGAATGGAAAAGTAAAAATAAATTAAGAATTTATTTTTATATATTTTTTAAAATTAAAATTTAAGTTCAACAATTAATATTATTAAAATTATTTTATTAAATTTAAGTTTATTTTAATTATATTGTTATCGAGTAAAACTTTTTATTTTAAATGTGAAGTAAATTAATTTAATAAAAAATTAATAATATTAATAATTAAACTTAAATTTAAAAATATAAAAAATATAGAGATTAAATTTTTAAAAATAAAAAATATAATAATTAAAATTTAAATTTAGGAAGACATATTTTAATTAATTGAAAATAGGGATGAATGGCATATTTATCCATGAATTCCAGAGTAGTCAGAAAACTCAAAACGTGGTAGGAGTCCTATAATATTAATGGATTCAACAGACGGAAAAATCAATCGTCAGATTGTTGGTGAAACTTAGGTATGGGTCTTGACTTACAGCCTTCAGGATTACATTTTCCACTGTTTTAATCAGAATTAAACATCTATTCATAACAACCTACTCCATAACTCATAAATAATAGATAGGCATGGATAAACATAAAGTTTAGTATTTCATATACGCACATTGTATAAAAATTAGTTTTACCAATAAATTTGAACACCTAAAACTCTATACATCACCCTTTCAACTTTACGTACAAACTTTAAATTTTCTGCTATTAATATACATTTTCATATATATATATATATATATATATATATTCATATTTTTCTATCACTTTGGAAAACCTGAATGTAATGATAATTATTTGATGTATCAATAATAAAAATTTTAATTTCATAAATGAAAGTAAGAAATGGTAAGCAAATTACCCAATGAAAGAAAGTGAGATATGGGAATTTATTCAACTTAAAATGTGTTTGATTCAAGAATTATAATATTTTCAAGATAACGTCAGATTTCGGCATATGATTTTTATATTGGGATTTTAAATATTACTTTAAGCAAATAATTTTACATTCTAGTAATGTCTAAGAATTTAAAATATAAGAGTAATTTCAATACCACATTTTCCTCCTGCAATCTCACATTTTCTTGGTAAGATGAAATTTTGAAAATTTTACCCTCATTTTAGTGACTATGTATATTTTATTTAAACCAAAATGACATAATAATTAATTAATCAAATTCTCCTTGATATATTTTTAAGTAAAATATAATTGAGCAAAAAAAATTGTCTAAAGATTATGTTTTCCTATGTTCAAATCCTAGCATGATACTATTTTATATATTTTATATCTAAATACTCCTATATTAATTGTACAGACCCATTTCCCTGCCCAACAACAAACCTGCACTCCAAATAAAAAAAGCCCTCATCCCAATACACCCAATGGCCCAATGGCCTAAAATCCAAATTAGGGTCTGGAACCCTAATCCCCTAGTCAAGAACAATTGAATGGCCATGGCCATTCATCTTCTCCTCGACCACCACCAACCCTTCACCCGCCTTCCGACGCCTCTTCCGACCAAACCACCTGCTCTACCCACCGCCCACCTACCCTCTGACCACCGTCGCCTCGGCCACCGACCCCCACCTACTCTGCCACCGCCATACCTGCAAGAAAATGAAAGAAACAACAAACAAAACAGAAACCATATTGTATTTTGTTCGGCTATAAAAGCCATTCGATATTTGTAAAAAGGGGAGGATTTTCTCTTCTCTGGAAATCAATAAAAAAAAAGGGTAGAAAGATTGAAGCAAAAGTTTCTTTTTTTTTTTTCTTTCGAAATAGACTAAAAAAGAGAGAAGAGTTTCTAGGCATAAAAAAAAAAGAGAAACAGATCCAAGAAAAAAAGCAGAGATTCGTCAAAAGCAAAACAAAGCAGAAGCAAAAGGTGACTTTTTTTTTTTTGAAAAATTGTTTTCTTTTAAAATCTACGCCTAAATTTATTATAAAAATATACAAAAAAATAAATAAATAAATAACAAAAAAACCGAGCTTTTTACCTTTTCCGCCACGTGTGGTGGTGGCGAACTCAAGACTGCAAGACGGATCATGGCGGCCCCCCTCGCCGGAATTCCCTCACCTGCAGAGGAAGAAGAGAGCAAAAATTAGTTTTTTTTAGAGAATGGGAGAAATGAAATTTTTGTAAAAAAAAATTGCTTTTATAGCCGAATCAAAACGACGTCGTTTTGGCCGGCGTCCAAAAGCCCCAAAACGACGTCGTTTCACCCTGGCCGACCCGAATCCGACCCGAATCCGACCCGCCCGACCTAGGATCCGCGTGTTTTTATTAAATGGTCTATTTGCGCGCGCGGTCCTTCCGCTTTTTTATGATTTTACAATTAAATTTTCGATATTTTCAATTTAGCCCAACAAGTTGCACAGCCATGATTTGATCCCTTTAAAACACAAATTTAATTTGTTGGGAAAATTACCTCTCACCCCATCTTTTACGCATGATTTCAATTTAGCCCTTAAACCCTTGTTTATTTTTAATTTAACCCGAAACTCATGTTTTCAATGCAATTTAATCCCCCTTTTTAAATATTTTGCAATATATTTTACTGTTTTTACTTTTATTTTCATTTTTATTTTTACTATTATTAATTATTTTCATTATTATTTATTATACCCATTTTATTTCACTACTATTTTGCTTATCACTATTTTAGCACATGTTATCATTTTATTTTCACTACTTTATTAAGTTATTATCTATTATTATTGTTATTATTATGATTATTATTATTGCTATTTGTTATTTTCATTATATTTTACTATTGTTTGTATACTATTACTATCATTTGCGATCGCATGTGTTATTTTTCTACTATTATTATCATTATTACTATTATTAATATTATTATCTTTTGAAATTGTTATTTGTTATTCCGATATTATCATTATTATCTATTTTTACCATTACTATTATCATGACTATATCATTATTCGCATATTTTTATTATCGTTATCATTTTATTATTAATATTATTATTGTTATGTATATATATTTGTTTATTTATGTTGTATGTATTGTTTTTATTAGCATCCATCATTTTTTATTATCATTATTATTATTTTCATTTCAAGTATCGTCTTTACTATCTTGCCATCGCTATTCATTTATTTATTTATTCAATTCTTATTACTACTTTGTATTATCATAATATTATTATTATTATTACTATCATTTGTATTTTTATTTATAATATTCACATCCATATTTATTATCTTTGTTTTGTATTATATTTTTGAACAAAACATCTTTCATAAGATCATCACATTTCATCTAAAAGATTTCAAAATGAGGCAATGTTTTGGTATTTGGAAACTCGAGAAATAGTGCCCTAACGTGCTGGGTTGCGATTTTTCGTTTGACCAAATAACTTAACATCCTTTTTACGAAGCTTTGCGAATCACGAGATGACTTTGCTCACGAGAGATTAAAACATCGTGTCCTAACGTGCTGGATGTGATGTTTATATCTTTTTGGGACAAAGAAATTTCAAATTTTGATTCAAGCCTTTTCTAGAATTCAATCCCATACGACGATTTTGAAAAGTCGCTACACTGCTCAAAGGTTTTTAAAGTGAAGGCAATGTTTTGTATTTAGAATTGGAAATAGTGCCCTAACGTCTTTGGGTTGCGATTTTCCGCTTGACTAAATAACTAAACATCCTTTGATAAACTTCGTGAAACCTCGAGATAGCTTTGATTACGAAGGTTTAAAGCATCATGTCCTAACGTTTGGATGTGATGTTTGTATCCTCTCTGAAGCAAAGAAATCTCAAAATTTTGGCCCTAATTATCCAAACATTTTTAGAGGATCCAGATTTTAAAACCTTTTAAAACTTCCGACATTAAGACACTAATTAATCATTTTGGTACCAATTTTGGGCGTATCGAGGGTGCTAACCCTTCCTCGTGCGTAACCGACTCCCGGACCCGATTTTTTTTAAAAACTTCGCGGACCAAAAACATTGTTTTAGTAAAACAAAATGTTTTATTAAAATAAAGGTGATCCGATCACACCAAATAATGGTCGGTGGCGACTCCCGTTTTTTTCCTATTTTCAAAACCAAAGTCGAGTCCTCCTTTTTGTCGTCTTCCAAAAAATGGTTACGACAGCTTGGCGACTCCACTGGGGAATTCCTTAAAGAGAGTCAAGCCATAAATTGATTATTTTCTGTCTTTTGTCAGAAGTTTGAAAGCTCGATTTGAAAATCACAATCTTTTATTGCGTGTTGTTTCAATTTCGGCATTGCATTGCATGACCGTTGTGGTCACACCTTTAGGTGAGAGTGAGAAACTACTCCTTCGTGAGGTTTTCACCTCCGCGTGATAGTGGATCGCCGGATACATCCGTATTCTATGTCTTCGTGAGATTTTCATCTCTGCGTACCATAGGGAAATGTATTCTCGAACCAACTCATCCGTATAAGCCTATAATGGGTGAGGATTGAGGAATCATTGGTTCGGTACTCTCTTTAGAACCAAGCCACAAGTAGTGAACCCTAGGAGTCCACTTTAAGTAGAATAACGTCAAACCTTAGTGGTCACCCGTAGGTGTTTGTTCATTTTCACCGGCTTTATACTTTGTGATACTAACTCGTTGTATTTTATTTTCGTGCATATCATCTCATTTCTTTAGAGGTATCGATTCATGGTCGCTTTCTAGGTCGAAAAGTGGTTATGGAGAATGTGTTCCTTGATAAAGTGGAAGACAATGTAGTCGTCTGTGATATAGTTAGAACCTAGGCGTTAGAAGGGTACGGATCCATTTGAGCAAATGGGCAAGGCTAAAATCTCACCACCTATGCTTCCTAATGTTGTTCGATCAAAACCAAATCGGATGTGGAAAAGATTGTATGACATTTTATGGCAATGCATGGTAGAAAGTAATTATACTCACTAATCACTTCACAGTGGGCGAGTAAGGTAGGATAGACGCTTCTACCATTACAGTGTTTCTCTTTCATGTGAAGATGGCAACCCTGTAGACAACGAGGGTGTTGGAAGGAAAGTAATTGACGGAGGGCAAGAGAACTATGACAATGAATTGGCTGGAAAGGACCTTGTTTACGACGGGGAGAAAAGTTTATTTACTGTTGATGCTCTTCCAAATAACAAGCATAAGTTTACAATGGTATTTGAGGATGTTACATCTAACAGAAACAACGGTAGTGTAAGACCTGATGACTCAAACGGCGCGAAAAGGAAATCTGAAAACTCTCAAGAAACACTGAGGATGATGGTTGTCATTTTAAGGTAGCATGCTGCGAAGCAGGGATGCCTATTGGTTTGCCAATCTTTAAGATAATCGAACAACTTCACAGATATTGGAGGAGGTACCCTTGATTATAGGGGTTTCCATTCAAGTTTCATAGCCACTCGTAGAGGCCTTTCCGAATATTTCGTGGATTCGTTGCTAATCGTAATGCCATAGATCCCGCAAAACGAAGCCTTGAGAACACGAGGACAAAAGTCATCCATCCAATCACGAGTACAAGATCACCGGATTAAGCGAAAGCGGTGGTGCAAAGATCCGTTGTTTTCATTGAAGGAGGAAAGTGTGAAAAGTTAATAGACTTACCATGCTTTAATGTCGAGAGCCAAACAACCTACATACATTCCTTTGGAGCTACATTCCTTGATGTACTTGCAATTGACAAAGCACTAACTAGAGAGCTTCTTTGGTTAAGACAGAAATCTCAGGAAAGAGTGAAAGCCTTATCCTATGCTTCACTGGGGAGCAACCATAGTGCCGAGCCAATGCTGCGTTCTTATGGTGTTTCTTTCAGCACTAATTCCACCCAAGTCAAAGGTCGTGCTCTGTCAGGGGCAACGATGAAAATTTCTTCCAAGAATAGGCAATGGAATTGGTGGAACCATCTAGGTAAAAGGATAGGCCGTTGTAGAACTTCGGGCTCATCGTTGTGATCCAAACAACATTGCAAGGATTTGATTCTTGTTTGTATTGACCCGCTTAGATAGATTCAAAGAGACGAACCGAATAGACGACTTTCACCGGTGGTTGGAATTGGAAAAACTATTGACGGATGCAATCAATGTCCTGAGCTTTGCGATTCCTTCTTGGTCTGAAAACTCTAATCTTTCCGAGCCATGAAAGCGGAAAAATCCCTTGGAGTACGATGCTAGCTAGAATAAATGATCAATACTGAAAAAAACCGATGCTAAGTGGGATAGTCTCCTCACTACCTCAAAGTCAGTAACTCGCAATCGAGTTGAATTTAAGTCCGAACAAGATTGAGGAAATAAAGTGTGGTTAAATCTAACGTTACACAATTGTGAATCATGGATCGAGCTTCTTGAAATAAGAGAGAAATGTTGAGAGAAGAACTTCATCATTCTTATGATCATCAAGTTAAAAAGTCAAGATTACCTTATGAGGGAATGGCGGTTCGGATGCAATGTAGTCGGTCATCTACTGATTTTGGCATTACAAGTGGATATGTTAAATATGGGCTACAGTCTGGTCACAGTCAAGAGCTAGCTTCATTACTTGGGAAATCAAGACTTTTAGGACTTAGGACGAATGCATATAGTAGTCCATTTTATGTAAAAGAACTTGTTTTCTAATAAAGTTTTCTAAAATGAAGTCGATCAGAATCGATGCCTCTTTGCATTCATGCATTCGCACTACATTGCATTCACATTACATTGTATTCATTTGCATTAGACTTTTACAAAAGGACCCTAATTAGGCAAAATGTTTCAGTTAACCTGGAAAACATGGAACAAAGGTTGGTGAGGATAGAGCAAAGGCAAATACAGATGCAAGAACAATTGATCCAAATACAACAAGAAATACGAGAGCAAATGCTAGACTTTCAAAAGAACATGATGGGCCAGCTAACTCAGTTACTAGCCGAAGGACTTGAAAAAAGGAGTGACCCAGTGACTGACAATGTGGATAATGATGAAGACATCGTTTATTCCCCAATAAATGTCCCAACTCAACCAGATACACATTCTCGCGTGGTACCTGTCATTATTGGATCTCAATATAGGACTAATACTTCGGTGTCTGCTGAATTCTCCAATGGGCCCTGGTAATGAGCAAGCCAATCGCGTTGTTTTTGGCCTACCAGAGACAAAGAAAAAGGGAGAAGGGGCTTCAAAAGCCCCGAAGAGGAAGGATAAAGATGGGGCCAGCACGAGTGTGTATACTAAGGGTTATTCAAGCCATTTACAAGAAGCAAACCAAAGAAGGCGATTACAACACCGGTCCCACCAAAGCAAGAACCCAATCCAGAGCGTATTCGAAAAACCTCGTTCACTCCTATTCCCATGACGCATGTGGAGTTATACCGTAACTTATTTGATATGCATGTTGTAGCTCCTTATTTTATAAAGCCATCGCAACCTCCATACCCAAAGATGGTATAACCTAAATGTCCAATGTGAGTATCATGCGGGAGTTACAGGACATTCCATAGAAAATTGCATGCCTTTTAAGAAGTTGGTGGAAAAATTGTCAAAATGGGTGTTGTAGTGATAGCAACGCACCAAAAGCGAAGCATGAACCTAAGAACATTTTAAGCAATGAGACTGTGGAAGTAATTCTCATAGTATTTAGAAGCTTATCTAGAGTAATGTATGAAGTATACTTGTTGCTTTAAGCCTAGAAGCAATAAGATCTCTTTTGTGAAATAGGCTCGTGTTTTGAATTACTACTTCAATAAAATGCATCTTTTGGACCAATATTTTTTTATTTTTCCATGCTATACATTCTATTGAACATTCTTTTATTCTTAATTCATAAATAATCATTCATTCCCTAAATTGCCTTCATACCGGATATGGGTCCCAGATATCAATGACCGGAGCGACGTTGTTACGAACTCCCTTTCTAGTGAGATATGTGTCTAGAAGAATCTAAAGACTTAGAAGATGATAGAGATTGCAACTTACTTCCTAATTTCTTAAAAATGGCAGAACCTACCTCGCGAGATATCGGCCAACACTGCAAGCCAACGAAAGAGATGAAGATGGAAGCTTAGTTCACCGCAAGAATAAGGCAAGATATTATCGCATGATCACAGTTAGACACATTAAGGCCACTAAAACGTGGATTCCTATATGTGAGGCATGAACGCTATCAAGCCAGTCTACTCAAGAGCTTTGAGCCAACATCGGTTCATAATCATAGCCTTTGGTTACCTTACTAAGAGGGTAAAGGTCGCTTCACATGTCAAAATTACAAAGTCAGCGGTCGTCTACTCCAACTTCAAATTCAACTTCCAAAAAAAAAACAAAAAAACAAAAGAACAAAAAAAATACAAAAAAAAACACACAACAAAAAAGGAAGAAGAAGAAAAGGAAGAATAAAGAGAGAATGGCAATAAAGAATGCCAGAAAGAAACGCGTTAGCACGAATTTATAGTCTGTCCAAAGATTAGACACCACGTCAATGCGGCAAGATAGCCAAAACCATTCAAAATTTTTGGAAAATGGTGATACTTGTAAACGTTGGCATAGTGAAGTTACCATTTACCCTCTAGGTTTTTAAAAAAAGTTGGCGGGACTTTCACCGGCATCTTTACCATTGGTTTATGACAAAATGTTCGCTCAAAAGGAATTTCGGAGAAAGACCCAGATTAAGAAAGGTTCTTCGATTCAAGAGGACTCGAAAGGAAAAGTAAATGCAAAGAAAAAGGCTTGTTCTGAGGAAACATGGATACTAATCAAAATGGATGGCAAGGACCTGTCCAATCCGTTGGGTTCAATTTCAAAAAAAAAAAAAAAAAAAAGAAAAGAAAATGGTGAAAAAGAACAAAAACAAAAAAGACACGAAAAAAGAAAAAGGAAAAGGAGAAGTCGAGGCGAAAATCCGCAAAGGGCGCCTTGGGAGCAAAAGGGGATTTGAGTTGAAAACCCGAGAAGGGCAGCTTAAATTTTGATCAAAAGTAAGGCGTGCGGTAGTCTTACCACGCTTGAGTTAACAATGAAGAAGTATGTTGCGTCTTGGAGCATCGACAAAGTACTCCGGATCCCCTAAACACATGTTGAGCCTAAAATGGTCCTCAAGAAGTTTGAACAGAGGAGCTCAGGCGCGATATCTGGGCACCTAATTTCTATTTTTACCTTGCCGATATAATCGCCAATAAATTTCTTTCCGACTACACTCGCTATTTTTGCTTAACCCGTTGGTTTCGAGCTATGCTCCTAACTAATTTCGTTCTTATCCATAGTTATGATCTCTTTCAGACATTTTGCATTGAAATAACGATTAATGGACTAACGACACTTCCACAAAAAAGAGTTTCACATATTACTCTAGGAAACTTTTAAGTAGTATCGAAACCTGAAACAGGACCATTGCTTAAAACTCCTCGAGTTTTGAGGGACAGGAATAATGGTGGAGGAAAACTCTGAACTGAGGCTACCTCTTCGAATTGAAAACGGTGATTGAACAAATGACGAGGTATTACGTAAAAAGTATCATCTCGATAAAAATGGCGACATATAAATGGGGAATCATTCACAAGAAAGAACGATTTTGTATCCACACAACTATCATGAGTGCACACCGGTCACGATCCACAGGAATGAAAAGGTGCAATGACCAAATCAACAAATTCTATACCCCTGAGTCATAGTGGGATTGACTGAAGATGACATAGATTCTACACCCCTGAGTCGTAGTGGGATCGATTGAAGATGATACAATTTCTATACCCTTAAGGCACAATGGGTTGATCTCAAGATAGTATAGGCTTTAAAGTCCTCAGATGCTACTGCGTGAAGTGCGCCTTGAAGTCACATTGGGGCAAACTATTTGAGCAAGATATGATTGTTTCTTTGAGTTTCGCAAAGGTATCGCAATAGCGAGATATCGTGGTTGTACGACTGTGGACGACGAAAGGACAACCCTAAGCATAAAAAGGGTCATTTCATTTTACATCCATTCATCATCATTAGGAGCGTGCAATCATCGATCGTGATCCTTGTACATTTTAATAAAGAATCATTCTCATGACATCCTCGCATTCATGCAAATGTCCTCCATAATATCATTTAGTTAGGAGCATTCGATTTATTACAATCATTGCATCTTAATGGAAAATCATCATTCTCATGGCATTCGCATTCATGTAAGTGTCATTCATAACACATGTAGTTAGGAGGCTTTGAGTCATTCTAATCGAGCGTCCTCACCATTTGCATAAGCATAAGCACATAAAATTAATTCTACAGACAGGATCCTCAAAAACGCAGTAGCAATATCAAAGTTCGATTTCGTTCCCTCAAGATGGTAGTGGGGCGATTGAAGATTGAAGTCTTCACAAGATAGTAAGGAAGCACATTGAAAAGTTCAGATTCGTTCCTCAAGATGGTAGCAAGCGATGAAAATTGAAGTCTTCCTAAAATAGTAAGGAAGCAAATTGAAAAGTTCAGATTTCGCTCCTTCGAGATGGTAGTGGAGCAGTCAAGATTGAAGTCTTCCCAAGATAGTAAGAAAGCAAATTGAAAATTCGAATTCCGCTTCATGACGTTCCGGTGGAGTAGGTTGAGATTACAAATCCGCCTCCTGCATTAACAATGAGGTTATATCCTTATTTCTTTGGAGTTTCAAGAAGAGAAGATGGAGATTACAAATCTCTTCTCCTCAATTCTTATTTCTTCAAAGTTCCCATGAAATAAGAAGTAAATCAAAGAAATCACCGTGATCCCCGAGTTTGGGATCGATTGATGAAAGAAATTTGACCTTCCCGAAGTTGCGGGAAGAAGGTCAAGATTCATCTGGTGATCCTTGAGTTTGCAAGGATCGATTGAAGAAAGAATTTGACCTTCCGAAGTTGCGGGAAGAAGGTCGAAGATTCATCTGGTGATCCTTGAGTTTGCAAGGATCGATTGAAGAAAGATATTTGACCTTCCGAAGTTGCGGAAGAAGGTCAAGATTCATCTGGTGATCCTTGAATTTGCAAGGATCAGATTGAAGAAAGCATATTTGACCTTCTTAAAGTTGCGGGAAGAAGGTCGAGATCACCGGTGATCCCGAGTTTCTTTGGGATCTGATTGATGAAAGCAAATTTGACCTTCCTGAAGTTGCAGGAAGCAGATCGAAGATTCAGTCTGGTGATCCCTGAGTTTGCTGGGATCAGATTGAAGAAAGCAGATTTAAAGTCCCTGAAGTTGCAGGAAGCATGTCGAAGATATCAGTCTGGTGATCCTTGAGTTTGCAAGGATCAGATTGAAGAAAGCCGATTTGACCTCCCTGAATTTGCAAGAGCAGATCGCAAATAAACAAGTCACATCCCATTGAGGTCGCAGCACGAGTAGATTGAAGCCACATATCGGTGGAGTGGATCGAAGCAACAAGATGCGGTGGGCGAAATGACGCTACCAAGAAAAGATACCAAAAGAAGTTAAGGCCCATCGAGACGGGCAAATGGGTCTTTCTTATGTCTTTGCTCTATTGCCGTTACGACAATGAGCAAAGAGGGCATTATCAGACCCATTTCCCGGCCCAACAACAAACCTGCACCCAAATAAAAAAGCCTCATCCCAATACACCCAATGGCCCAATGGCCTAAAATCCAAATTAGGGTTCGGGAACCCTAATCCCCTAGCGCCAAGAACAATTGAATGGCCCATGCCATTCATCTTCTCCTCCGACCACCACCAACCCTTCACCGCCTTCGACGCCTCTTCCGACCAAACCACCGCCTACCCACCGCCCACCTACCTCCCGACCACTGCCGCCCGGCCACCGACCCCCACCTACTCGCCACCGCCATACCGCAAGAAAATGAAAGAAACAACAAACAAAAAGAAACCATATTGTATTTTGTTGGCTATAAAAGCCATTCGATATTTGTAAAAGGGAGGATTTTCTTCTCTCGAAATCAATAAAAAAAGGGTAGAAAGATTGAAGCAAAAGTTTTTTTTTTTTTCTTTCAAATAGACTAAAAAAGAGAAGAGTTTCTAGGCATAAAAAAAAAGAAACAGATCCAAGAAAAAAGCAGAGATTCGTCAAAAGCAAAACAAAGCAAGTATAAAAGGTGACTTTTTTTTTGAAAAATTGTTTTCTTTTAAAATCTACGCCTAAATTTATTATAAAATATACAAAAAATAAATAAATAAAAACAAAAAACCGAAGCTTTTTACCTTTTCCCGCCACTGTGGGTGGTGGTGAACTCAAGACCAAGACTTGGATCACGGCCCCTCGCCGAATTCCTCACCGCAGAGGAAGAAGAGAGCAAAATTAGTTTTTTTTAGAGAATGGGAGAAATGAAATTTTGTAAAAAATTGCTTTTATAGCCGAATCAAACGACGTCGTGCTTTTGGCCAAGGCGTCAAAAGCCCAAAACGACGTCGTTTCACCCTCGGCCGACCCGAATCAGGCCGAATCAATTCTTGACCTAGGATCCGCGTGTTTTTATTAAATGGTCTATTTATGCTGCTGTCCTTCCGCTTTTTATGATTTTACAATTAAATTTTCTATATTTTCAATTTAGCCCAACAAGTTGCACAGCCATGATTTGATCCCTTTAAAACAAATTTAATTTGCTGGGAAAATTACCTCTCACCCCCATCTTTTACGCTACGATTTCAATTTAGCCCTTAAACCCTTGTTTATTTTAATTTAACCCAAACTCATGTTTTCAATGCAATTTAATCCCCTTTTAAATATTTTGCAATATATTTTACTGCTTTTTACTTTTATTTTCATTTTTATTTTTACTATTATTAATTATTTTCATTATTATTTATTATACCCATTTTATTTCACTACTATTTTGCTTATCACTATTTTAGCACATGTTATCATTTTATTTTCACTACTTTATTAAGTTATTATCTATTATTATTGTTATTATTATGATTATTATTATTGCTATTTGTTATTTTCATTATATTTTACTATTGTTTGTATACTATTACTATCATTTGCGATCGCATGTGTTATTTTTCTACTATTATTATCATTATTACTATTATTAATATTATTATCTTTTGAAATTGTTATTTGTTATTCGATATTATCATTATTATCTATTTTACCATTACTATTATCATGACTATATCATTATTCGCATATTTTTATTATCGTTATCATTTTATTATTAATATTATTATTGTTATGTATATATATTTGTTTATTTATGTTGTATGTATTGTTTTTATTAGCATCCATCATTTTTATTATCATTATTATTATTTTCATTTCAAGTATCGTCTTTACTATCTTGCCATCGTCATTCATTTATTTATTTATTCAATTCTTATTACTACTTTGTATTATCATAATATTATTATTATTATTACTATCATTTGTATTTTTATTTATAATATTCACATCCATATTTATTATCTTTGTTTTGTATTATATTTTTGAACAAAACATCTTTCATAAGATCATCACATTTCATCTAAAAGATTTCAAAATGAGGCAATGTTTTGGTATTTGGAAACTCGAGAAATAGTGCCCTAACGTGCTGGGTTGCGATTTTTCGTTTGACCAAATAACTTAACATCCTTTTTACGAAGCTTTGCGAATCACGAGATGACTTTGCTCACGAGAGATTAAAACATCGTGTCCTAACGTGCTGGATGTGATGTTTATATCTTTTTGGGACAAAGAAATTTCAAATTTTGATTCAAGCCTTTTCTAGAATTCAATCCCATACGACGCATTTTGAAAAGTCGCTACACTCTGTTCAAAGGTTTTTAAAGTGAAGGCAATGTTTTGTATTTAGGAATTCGGGAAATAGTGCCCTAACGTCTTTGGGTTGCAATTTTCCGTTTGACTAAATAACTAAACATCCTTTTGATAAACTTCGTGAAACCTCGAGATAGCTTTGATTACGAAGGTTTAAAGCATCATGTCCTAACGTCTTTGGATGTGATGTTTGTATCCTCTCGAGCAAAGAAATCTCAAAATTTTGGCCCTAATTATCCAAACATTTTAGAGGATCGTATTTTAAAACCTTTAAAACTTCCGACATTAAGACACTAATTAATCATTTTGGTACCAATTTTGGGCGACGAGGGTGCTAACCCTTCCTCGTATGTGTAATCAACTCCGGACCCGATTTTTTTAAAAACTTCATGACCAAAAACATTGTTTTAGTAAAACAAAATGTTTTATTAAAATAAAGGTGATCCGATCACACCAAATAATGGTCGGTGGCGACTCCTTTTTTTCCTATTTTCAAAACCAAAGTCGAGTCCTCCTTTTGTCGCCTTCCAAAAATGGTTACGACATTAATATTTTTATATTGTAAATTACCTCAATTTAGTCATTTCCCGACTACGTTAGTATTTAATTGACTGTTGACACTAACTCATTTATACTATTATTTAAATTCATGACTAAGTTGATATCACGGGTTAATCGGTACAAACTCAATTGGAAAAAGACTAACATACCCTTCTTCCTGTTAGATGAAATTTATTATTACTTTTGATGATGTTTTTGTCTTTTCGTAATTTTATATGACCTTTAAATAAAAGAACTAAAGTTAACATATCCAAGGATCAAACTCATGTTTTAAACAAGTTTTTACCACTACACTAATAATTATTATTGAGTAATTTTAAAAAAATATTTTTTACATAAACGTTATCTCCCATCCACATCGTATATAAATAAATTTTCTCCGATCACCGATTAATTCTTTTATTTTAATTTCGTACATATTTGATATGTTTTATTATTATTGGTTTCAAACCATACATTTTACTATTCGTTATATATTAATTTTAAATGTACATATGTATTCTATTTACATGATTAATAAATATATACGCTGTAATAAAATTTTTAGTATAAATAAAAATAGAGTTGTACAAGTTTAAAGAAAAGGGTACGTAAAAAAGTAAAACATGTGGTTATGACAAGATTGACATTTTTTAAGTTGGTTTCTACGACTATAACCTAACCATTTTCTTAATTTGATAATCCGTAAAACTCAAAAATTTAAAGGAATCAATTTAGAAAGATATATGTTGAATGTTTTTTTGTGTATATCCTCAGATGGGTTAATTTTACATATTTATGTGATACAATCACTATTTATAGACGTGACATATTAGGTAGATTTCTATGCATAATGATATGTAACTTACATTAAGATTAATACATATATACTTAAAGTGAGTTTGCATGCACAAAGATACGAACCCATATTATGCGTTCTCATCTAAAGCTCGCCCATATACAAACCCATATAGAGTATAGGTCAATACCCAACGGACGAACATCAATGGATGGATAATAATTAATATCATAATGATATCTATTTCCAACAAAACTTGCAAGAGTCAAATTAAAGAATGAAAGTGCAATTAGTGTATAGGCATTATAAAGTTTAGTAACTTTTGGGGTCCGTTGACGGGTAAAATACCCATCAAAATCCGACGCCACGCCAACCTGTGTTATTGACGTACTACTTTTAACCTTTTCTAATCTTGCATTAAAATTATATATAAGAAGAGCCTAATTCGGTTTAAACACCTGTATTAATAAAATACCTAGGCAATCTAAAGACCCTATGATTAGTAATGAATGTTTTTAAGTGCATTTAGTCCTGTTCCCTTTGATATAAACAATGATTCAGCCCAGCTTCCTTCGACGAATTTGTATTAAACAAATGTTTTCATTTTGGTGTTTTTGAAAAGGTCACCAATGGTTGAGAACAATGTGTCCACCACATTTCCATCAAATCATGCCTACAACCTAATCCCCAAATGTGCGTGACTCTGTCAAAATTTAAAACAATTATTTTAATCTAAAGTTTTAAGATTAACCTATGTTTTACAAGACACCTAGAGGTAAGGCATAAGGTTTCGTCACACGTAGATTTCCTGACCAAATGTTGCACTTTTGGCATTTCTTTGTCACTCAGATTCTCAGGATTAATTTCATCTCCCTTAGATTTGATGTCCAACTTATCTTATAACCATTAATTAAAAGCTAATTAGGTTTGTATTTTTTATTAATTATCATCCCATCGATTATTATTAACATTGAATTTTGGAAGGGTTAAATTAAATATTAGCGAAGTTGTAATTAAGTGGACAGATGGGTATTGACATGAAACCAAATACATTGAAATAGAGTGCATTAGTCAAAGGTAATTTCCGTATAAAATACCTTTTTCTGACAAAATGCAATCAGCAGTAAATTGTTGATATTCGTATCCTACAAAGGCTGCTGGTATGCCATCTGCTCCAATCATCTCCTTCAGAAACTTCCATTCAATTTATCTATTACTCCTACAATCTATTGCGAGATTTGGTTCTATTAAATAAAGTAAATCTATATTCTTTGTTATTAAATTAAATTGAAATATTTCATTTATTAAATAATAATTTAAATAGGATCATATAAAATGAGATTATTAATTAATTATATGGTTCCAGCTGTTAAGGACTATTTTTTTTTGGGGGGCGTACTCTTTTATTCTAGCATCTTGTATTTTTCAGAACATGAAATGGAGGATAGTGGCAGTGGTGGACTCATTGATGAACTCCGGGTTCTCAATTTACCATCCTTCATTTATGTCTTCCTTATCCAGAAATTTGTCGGATAATATTGTTCCACGAGGTTGAAAGAAAAATAGTGACTAATACCAACAATAATAATAAAGCCACTACATGAATTTGTCATTAACATCTACTGAACTAATATGTTTTATGTTTTAAATGGACTTCATTTTTATTTAAACTCATTTGAATCTATTATTTTTATTTAAAACCTTTAAACCTTTTTTAGTTTATTAGTATGGCGCATATGAAAAATAGAAATCTCTTTGTGTTTTAAAGTATATTTTTAAATTTTATGAATTTCATTAAGATTTTGGTAAATTGGACAAAACAGTACAACATAGTGCATAATTTAGAACCTAATGTATTAGGAGAGTCTTGGAATAGTAGGGTTACGATGGTTAAAGCTTTAGGTAATTGGTTTAGTTAAGTTTTATTTTACGCCAAAAGAAATACAAATAATTCAACTTTTAAATAAAATTTAATTGCTACTTATTTAATCTTTGATCTTATCTTCAAGCATAGAAATAATCTCTTAAAATATTACAATTTTTCTTGCCCATATAAAATATTACAAATTTATTAGCCAAAAAAGTAATAGTTTATTAAACTCTAATTCTTGCCCATTGATTTTCTTTGTGATATCGTTCCTAGTCTACTTAATTTATCTAATGTTAGATGAAAAGAGACATTACCATACTATTATTCAATAATTTAGGTGAATTCAAATTACTATTAAAATAAAATATATATATTTATTTATTTAAATTTAATCATAAGAACATGCAAAAATAAAAATTTGAATCTGACTAAAAAATAAAATATCTTATCATATGATATGAAGAAAAGTTTTTGAAGCATTTAGAGTTGATAAACATCTCAATAGGTTCGTATCGTACCCAAATTGAGTCGGAGTTTTGTCTCAACTTTGATGAAAGCCCAAGCTGGGATAATCTATTCTATTGACTCCAACCAAACAATAATTCGAAAAATTCATTTGAGAGATTTAAATCTAAGTCAGACCAAAATTATTGTATATATTCTATAACGAAATTGTCAACCTAATCTATGTCAAGAAGAAGAACATGTCCATTGGAATATTGGATTCATCAGCTGGACTCCATGTTGTACGTTTAAACAAGTAGGAAGTAGGTATGGAGACAGTGATTAAGGCATGTGAAACCAAACTTTAAGCTAGGTTTGGGCCAATATTTATTTAATACAATGAAAAGTGGATTAGTTAATGAAAAATCCAATTGTAAATTAATGCACCTGATTAGTTTGGGATTAAATTGACATGATTAGAGTTAAGTCTCCTAATCATGAACTCCACAAGATCAATTATGTGGGGTCTCCATATAATTTCAGCTATGATTTTGAGTTTTCATTAGTGAATTGAAAGCATTATTATCATGGACCACCATTCAAGCTCCTTTTTCATCTCTCCCATGCTCAATCCTTTTTAAAATCTTGGGTCATAAACAAATATCAATACCTGAATCACTCTTAAAAAGATAATCAATCTTCAATTACCAGATTTAATTTTTAAACAACTTCTTTCTCTTTATTTAAATAAAAAGTTGAACAAAAAAGAAAAAGAGCATGGGTTGAGAGTAAAATATTGGTTTTCAAATTACAACTTTTTATGAACCACTTAAGCGAAATCATAAGAATCCTACAATTAAATTACACCATAAACAAACGTGAAGCATTATTTCATGAAAGCATAATTGTTAAACGATGAATATTTAATTACATGCGGTGACATGTTTGCCAAATCAACAAATGTGAGTTTTGAGTATATATATTAAAAAACTTTGATACGATTTGCAGGGTTACTAAATGGGATTCATGGCACATGCTTCCAATGCCTCTATTTGCTTTTTATATTCTAACATCCACAAGCTCTGAATTTGCTGTATGAATTGGCAAAGCAATGACGTTGACCCGCACTTTTGTTTGGTGTCCTTCCATAATCATTTTATGGGAGAACATGACTCAGGCATTAGCCTTGGATCCAATTGTGCTCCAACGATAAATGAGCTCTGGATTCTCATTCGTTGAATTGAATGATAAGTTGTAGTTTAAAACGATGCCATTGATTTCTTAATCAACTCTTGTATAAGCTTTGTTTATAATCAACCTGCAATTGGTGAAATTTCTGAATGGTTATTTAGGTTTTTTCTTTCAGAGGAACTAATTATAGAGGTGGCTAAATCGTGCACCTCTTCTATAGTTGTTGAGTAACATGGGTAATGCGTTTGGCAAAGAGTGGTGAGGAATGATGAATGGTTGCTTGTTTTAAGCAGTTGATGATCAATGTTTAATGTGTTTAATGTTTGTGACTCAACTATCAACTCTCCAATAACAAGACATCTACATGGTGAGGATCCCACCATGAACAGTATAAATAACCTACCTAGAGGTACATATACATTATCACTCTACTAGAATATTATCATAACTCTCAAACATTTATCCTTACGCTTGTTGATCACCTAAACGCTTTTTGTACCTTTGTGTGAACTTAATTTCTTTTTCCTTAAATAAACATTTTATCAACAATGTTTTAAGGTAAAAAAAAGAAAAAAAAATCTAAAAATCTTTTACTAAAAGCCTATAAAATCAATTAAATAAATTGATCTCATTCGAAAACAAAAATCATTTTTGACTGATTTAATGGTTAAAAAATACTGACGTGACAGAACAAAAATATTGATATGCTAAAAGAGATAGTAACATGGATTGGTACATTGATACGACATGCCACATAAAAATTATAATAATAATAACAGTCACAACTCAGCCCTAGCTTCACATCTTAATCACTCTATTTAAAAGTCAAATCCCACGATTCTCTTTCTAAGCCATCTCAGGTTTAGATTCCAAACTAGCTAAAGCAATCAAGTTTCTCCCAACATCATCCCCCTATTAATGTTATGATTCCACCAGCAAATGTTAACATGAACTCCAACCTGGCTCCTGCCAGTACAGGGGTATGAGAAGATGACCATAAGAGCCTCTGACTCTGCCATTGACAGTGCAAAAGCATATGATAGAGCCCTTTAAGCTACGTGGAAACAAAGCCATATTGAATTTTTCTCTCGAAGAGAGTCACTACAATTTTTCATAATTATTAATAATATTTATTTTTATAAATTTTAATAAATTCTTTTTATAATTTTTTTAACATTTTATATTTCACGACTTCATTAATGAGAAAATGTTTTAAGTAAGAAGGTGATCTAGGCTTGGAGCTAAAGCCCATTTAATATCACAACCCAATCCTAATGGATCACTGTCAACAGAAAAAGCCCATTTATGAACTCCAACTAACTAACAAACAACATATTGTGCTGGAAAATCGCAGCTTCAAAAACTACAAAATTAAACACCTATAACAAGGCATTGAACAATAGAGGGCTTGTTAGAACTTGGAAGAGGAGGCAACCAACCATACGAGTGGGTTTGGATCGTGCTTTTCTTCGATTTCAAATTTTTTTTTAAATTCACTCTTTATTGGCATAAATTTTTTTTGGGTTCAGATTCTTTTCAAACTCGTAATTTTTAAAAAAATAATTTTGAATTTTTAAGTTATAAATATTTTATTTTTAAATATAATAATTCATTTTACTTCAATAACAATGCAATTTAGATTTGTCCTATGAAAATATATATTATATATATTTAATATAGGGTTTTTATATAAAATAATAAAATTGCTGTAAAATTTATTATTATATAATATGTATATGAATTGACAAAATATATTTTATTGTTTAATATTATATTGACAATTGAACAACTTTTATGTTTTTATTAAATTTATAAACCTAATATTTATATTCATTCCAACACCCAAATATATTATACCAAGCTCAAACTCAAATAGTATACTCATTACTTTTTATAGCAAAGTATACCCATTATTCCTCAATTAAAATAAACTAATTATAACTCAAATATTAGGTCCAAAATAAAATAGGAATTAAGTTCAATTCCCAAATACAATTTGTAAAAATTAAAATCTAATTTAATAAAATTAATAACATATTAAGTGAATTACTAGTATATATATCAAAATATTAATAACCAAAATATAATTTTTAATGAATAATTATTTAAATTTTTCTCATATTTTTATTCCTAACAAATATTACTATTTTGGTTTTAATCCCTAACAATTTTGAATCCTAACAAATCTTTTGAGCCTCTACTAGACTCGCCATTGCACTTGATAATACAAACTAATTATTAAAAAAAAAAAAAAAAAACATTAACTCAACTTCCTTCTATATTTATGGGGGTACGGAGAACCCTGGCATGATGTAAACAATGACTACATAACCTGGCGGCTCTCAGGCAGTGGACCATCGCTGAACCTTCTCATAATTTGGGCTCTAGATTTAAAATTTAAAATGCAACTAAAAGGCGTGACCTTTTTTTTTCCCGAAACAACGTTTACGTGATTCACGGACTCTATACACGGGTAATTTATTAAAAAAGCCCTAAAATTTTAAAAATTATGGCAATGGGTCAGTTTGTAGAAAATTTACGGGAAATGGCCATTTCCCCCAAAAATGCGTTCAGTCCTGCTTTTGGAAATCGATTTAAAGCAAGATTGGGGGGCGTTTTTGTCCACCTCAGCAAAAAGCGTGTCCACGAGGGAGCGCTTTTTTTGAGGTAGACAAAACGCGTCCCCGTGCGCGCTTTAGGTCGATTTCCCCAAAACGCTACCGACGTGGATGCGTTTTGGGAAAATTCTATAAAATTTTTTTTGAAGTTTTGGCCCAATAGTCTCGTGCAAAATAATTTTGATGAGACGTTTCGAACAAATAGTGACAAAAATGCTTTACCAGCGCATCGTCAAGATATGCGTCTTTAAAAGCGCTCCCACGTGGACGCGCTTTTACTCTGATGTCTCCGCAAAATAATTTTGAGAGACGTTTCAACAAACAAGCACAAAAACGCTTCAGAGGGTGCACTGTCAACATGCGCATCAAAAACGCCCCACGTGGATGCGCTTTTGCTCTGATGAGTCTCCGCAAAATTAGGCTATAAATCACCAAATTTCATTACGAGGTTGCATAAGGAAATTGAGGCAAAAGGAAAAAAATTGAAAATGAGTGAACGTATTAATCTTTGTTATTTACTACGACGGTGAAGTTCGTGACACCAAAAATGACGTTGTTTTCTTATCAGAAAATACAACGCGACTGAGTTTTAATCGGAACATCGATTTAGTAGAACTTCGTAAAAGAATTAGGTGTAAAATATTCGAAACAATGCCAATGAAAGCTCAGTGTATTAAGTATAGATTTTGCGCCTTGGTTGATCCGGTGAGATATGAGTCGTTCGACATCAAAGGTGCTCGGAGCTTTGAGGCAATGGTGGAGACTCATCTTGCCGATGGATCACCTATATCGAGGTATATGTAGAATTTTCATCTCCAAGTGATCTTTCTGCGACCTCGACATCTATCGCCATTCGAGGGAATACACGACCCCAAGCCGACACACTGTAAGTGGGAGGCAAAACACGAATGCCCGTGTGCGGTAGTAGTATGGGAAACATAACCCCTACACGACACTCGATTGGTGGATGGGACATGCATATCCGTCATTCGGACGTCCGATGATAGAATACGATTGGGGGACGTCGTCAACTTCTAGTGGTTGGCAATCCACATACGATTGGAATCTTTACGAAAGATGTTTAAGGAGGGATGATGTACTCCCGATGACATCCACCGGTGAGGAGCCCTCATTTGTTGCAGGTTATGGAGGGTCGGACGATGAATCCGATGTGGATCCACCTCGAGAGGCAGGGCCCGACGGTGTAGAAGTTGGATTATTTTTTGAACTGGAGCCCATTCCAATTGTACCTAAAGACGTTGAGGGCGGTTCAGACGAAGAAGAAGAAGATCCGCTATTCAGGGCGTACTCGCCTCCAGCCCACATGCATAATGTCGATCTATCTCAAGATGATGCATTGAAGTTTCGACTACCACACCGGACGCCAGAATCAGCATGATTCTTCGTTGGATTCGGACCAATTAGAAGTGGGTAACCATTTTCCAACAAGAATACTTTTCTTCTTTGCATTGAAACGATTCAAAGCATTAAGAACGGGTTAACTACAAGGTGGTTAAATCAAAGCTCGATAAGTTCGAGGTGGTGTGTAAAGGCAAGATGGCACATGTTCATGGAAAATCATGGTGTCGTTGAGAAAAGGACGGGGTTGTAGGAGATAAAAAGTACAAAGATCGACATATATGTCTTGCATGCAGTACCACTATGTGTTCGGTGATTTGAATAACAAGATAATAATATGTAATGTTGCATTGTTTAACGTGCTTCGTTGATGGTGTAATACAAGATCATCGAAGATGGATTCAGACATGTTGGCTGAACTAATAATGCCGACGGTGAAGGCCGATCCCAAGACTACGGTGCCGGCCTTAATTGGCAGGATTCGTAGCCAATTGGGGTACATGCCCTCTTACAGAAAGGCTTGGATAGCCAAGCAGAAGGCGTTAGAAAAGTTACACGGTGGGTGGGACACTTCATATAATGAAGTGTGGCAGTGGTGTCAGTCTTTGAGAGATATGTCCCGGACAACACGACGGCACCTAAAAGCGGAACTCGCGATTACAACGATCGTCTGCTCCATGGATGCGCAGTGTTCAAGCGTCTGTTCTAGACATTTAAGCAATGCTGAGATGCCTTTAAATACCGCAAGCCATTGGTACAAATTGATTGGTACCTTTATGTATGGTAGATATCGATCGGCTATTGCTAGTCGTGGGCACAAGGCTACCGTGGAGAATCCTTTCGATTGCATTCACAATAACATCGGGAGTCGGTGATGGTCGAGACTTCTTCCTATCTAGGTTAAGGAGGCATGTTTGCCCCCAACCTGACATATGCGTTACATCGGATCGGGGCCTGGAATACTTGCGGCAATAGAACGCTAGGAAGCATGTGACATCGCACACACCATCGATATTGCACGAGGCATGTTTCATCCAACTACTATGGGCAACATCGATCTAAAAGATGAAAATGACAAGAAGTGACCGATATGGGTATGAAATGTCTATTGATATAATTTCGTTTGTAATATTCAATTTATTCTCAATTGAAGAGTGGTATGTAATATTCGCTATCAACGTATATTGGCAGGGTATGAGATCAATAAAGACCATTTTCACGAGATGCTGGATAGTTTGCACTCAGATAACGCAGAAGGCGCAAAGGTACTGTTTAATATTCCTTTCGAGCAGTGGACACAAGCATATGACATGACCTACGATATGGGCATATGACCACAAACTGGCCGAATGCATAAATTTGCTCGAAGAAACCCGTCATCTGCCGATTACATCGGTTGTCAGCGAGACATATTTTCGGTTAAGCGCACTATTTCCAAAGAGAGCGGCGAGTTATAGAGGCGGATGCAAGGAGGCCACGTATAGAGCGAAGGTCTTGCAAGAAATAAACCGTGGGAAGGCACGGGCGAACACCATGCACACAGTGTGTCACGATCGCGACAACCTATAGTTTCGTGTCACGGAGTTTAACAGACCGAACCAAGGTATTGTTGGCGGCCATTATCTTGTACATTTGACAAATAGGACCTGCGACTGTGGGATATTTGATGCACTTCGTTATCCATGCGCCCATGTAATTGCGGCTTGTCGAATCTCCGTCTTGATCCAATGAGATATGTCGACGAAGTGTATAAATTAGAAAACATGTACAACGTTTGGAGACACGTATTCCCACCATCCCAGATGAGCGTAAGTGGCCATCGGTATCGCTTGCACCGTATAAGCATTGTTTGGATAGACAATTGAGCGCAAACCAAAAAGTCGACCTTGCTCAACTAGAATACGCAACAATATGGATATCCAGAAACAAGCAACCAAAGTCTATTGTCATGGATGGTGTAGGAACCCGCCATACATCTCGCCGTGTCCAAATCGGAATAGTTGACCGTGTTCTTAGGTCTTTTGTCTCATATTGGCTATGTAATATCTATTTTTTGGAGAAAAACGGTGAACTTTTGTACAATAACTTTTATTTTATTAAAAATTAAAATAAATTAAAAATTAAATTATAAAGAAAAAGTTAAAATTAAATATATTAAAACTTAATTACAAGAAAAAAAATTAAACCAATTCTATTTTGTCAAAGGTATTAAAATTTAAATAAATTAAAAAATTAAATTACAATAAAAAAAGCAAACTCAAATTTTATTAAATATATTACAACTTAATTACAAAAAAAACAAACTCAAATTTTATTAAATATATTACAACTTAATTACAAAAAAAAATAAAACCAATTCTATTTTGTCAAAGTTATTAAAATTAAATAAATTAAAAAATTAAATTACAATAAAAAAAGCAAACTCAAATTTTATTAAATATATTACAACTTAATTACAAAAAAATTAAACCAATTCTATTTTGTCAAAGTTATTAAAATTAAATAAATTAAAAAATTAAATTACAACAAAAAAGCAAACTCAAATTTTATTAAATATATTACAACTTAATTACAAAAAAAAATTAAACCAATTCTATTTTGTCAAAGTTATTAAAATTAAATAAATTAATAAAATTAAATTACAATAAAAAAAGCAAACTCAAATTTTATTAAATATATTACAACTTAATTAAAAAAAACCAATTCTATTTTGTCAAAGTTATTAAAATTAAATAAATTAAAAAATTAAATTACAAAAAAAGCAAACTCAAATTTTATTAAATATATTACAACTTAATTACAAAAAAATTAAACCAATTCTATTTTGTCAAAGTTATTAAAATTAAATAAATTAAAAAATTAAATTACAATAAAAAAGTAAACTCAAATTTTATTAAATATATTAAAACTTAATTACAATAAAAATTAAACCAATTCTATTTTATCAAAGTTATTAAAATTAAAAAATTAAAAAATTAAATTACAATAAAAACAAGCAAACTCAAATTTTATTAAACATATTACAACTTAATTACAAAAAAAAATTAAACCAATTCTATTTTGTCAAAGTTATTAAAATTAAATAAATTAGAAAAATTAAATTACAATAAAAAAGCAAACTCAAATTTTATTAAATATATTACAACTTAATTACAAAAAAAAATTAAACCAATTCTATTTTGTCAAAGTTATTAAAATTAAATAAATTAAAAAATTAAATTACAATAAAAAAGCAAACTCAAATTTTATTAAATATATTACAACTTAATTACAAAAAAAATTAAACCAATTCTATTTTGTCAAAGTTATTAAAATTGAATAAATTAAAAAATTAAATTACAATAAAAAAACTCAAATTTTATTAAATATATTACAACTTAATTACAAAAATTAAACCTTAATTACAAAAAATTAAACTCAAATTATAAATTAATTTACAATTACTCAAATTAGGGGTTTAGGGTTCAGTCTTTTTCCGGTGGGAACCAATTGCCACGAGGGCGATCGACGACACGCTACCGGATTCCTCTTTCTTCCGCTTGGCGGGGTCGTGGAACCTCGAGGCGGAATCGGGTTCATGGCGGTGGGTCCAGTTCGATGTTGCGATGGTGACCCACTCGATAAAATAATGACCCGAGGTGTTTGCATAAACCATGGCGGGTGATCGCATCCCGAACGGAGAAGGAGCTTGGCGAAAGAAGTGCACTCGAGCGCCTCCTCCGAACCCACATGCGACGTCGGCCTCACCATCGGTGGCCGGCCGAAAGTAGTCGGAACGGACTCGAACCCGGCCATGCACTCCAACACAGGCTAGGACTAGGAAGCCGAAACATATATGGGTTAGGAGGATATTATAAGGGAAGGTACGCCTTTTGGCATGAACGGTAGATGTTGCAATATCGGTGTCGTTACCAATTTGAATCTTTGGGTGACAGTGTTTGTCGTGATGATGATGGCCCGCCTCATCACCCTTCTCCTTAGATTTAAAGGGGCCCGACGTTTCCTTCGCTCACGGTTACCGTCGCCTCTTCTTCCGACAACAGATCGACTTGCCATGGATTCTAAACCATGGCATGTACTCCGCAAGACGACGCTAACTCCGAATGACTATCGATTCCGGCCGTATATAGTCATCTTGGTTCTCCCATCGATCTCGATATGACTCGACCAAAATCTTGGCCAATTAGTGCGGTCGCCATAAGTCCTTTGTGTGCTCATCATCGAGCACTTCGGTGTACAGGGATCGATTATGAAATCCAAATTGCCGCAGAACCCGATCTCGCTGGTGCATCTCCACGGTCGCAGTAGGTGATCAATGGGACCTTTACGTACAACCGCTTGGATTTTGGAGGAACTCCTCCTAATTATCGCTCAAATTTTCGGATCCTCGTGACGGTGTCCATTGAAACTATATTAACATTACCAAAATATTAGTTATATACCTAATATTAGACACTACATCTGAAATACTAAATTATAATAACAAAATTGAAACTTACTTGTGATTCTAACCTTTGGTCCAATAGGAGCCAGATATCCTCAAGCGAGTTAGGTATTCCAACATGACTCACGAATGGTTCCACCTAATTAAATAAACTTTTAGCATGCAATTATACTATAAATCTACGAAATAATTGTAAAATATAATATTAAATTTACCTCGTTATCAGTGGGAATGAATATGGGTGGTCGAGTCGAGGGCATAAAAATGGAAATCGAAACCATGCCCATGATGCAGTAATGATAGGAAACCTCCGATTTTTGCTTTACTCGCCACGTCGCCAAGACATCTCTCGGTACAACCTCGACAAAGACGCGGACTTCAACTCAATTCACCGGCTGCTCGAAATCAACAAGTTTGAGGAGCCATCTCGTGGACGAGGTTTCTAGAGAGGCCGTGTCGGATAGCCTCCGATTATTTGAAGAATGTATGCCCGAGCATACCGTATTCTTTCTACTTCGATCGAACCCTCGTTCGGCTCCGGGAATGCGTCTCGTAACTAGGGGTGAGCAAAACTCGGTTCGATTCGAAAAAATCGAAAAAAAATTCGAATTTTGAATTATTCGAATCGAGTTAATCGAGTTAATCGAATTAATCGAATCAACTCGAATTTTGAGTTTCGAATTTCGAGTTCGAATCGAGTTGAATTTTCGAATTCGAATAACTCGAATAATTTGAATAAACCAAATATATATTTTTTATTTTTTAAATTTTAAGTTTTACTTAATTTATTTTAACCCAATTTCCTCAAGCCCAAACCCAAATATTTATTTTCCCAAACCCAAGCCAATTCCTCCCCAAATGAAATTTCCTAAAGGCAGAATAAAAATGAAACCCCAAAATGAAAATGAAAATGAAACCCCAAACCCCCAAATTCCATCGTCTCTATCTAGCCTCTAGGTAACAAATCCAAACCCCAAATTTATTTTCTTCTCTCTGTTCTAACTCTCATTTCACCTCGTGCTCTCACCATGCCTTTCTCTCAGTAAGTTATCTTATCTCTTTTTCTACTCTTCATTTCCATTTTTCTTACGTTTCTCTTCATTTTCTATTTTGAAAATCACTTTCAACTCTGCGACCATCTTCTTCTCTGCTGTCTATGTGATTCAATGCCCTCCTTTCATCATCTTCATTACAAAATTTTTTTAACCATCGATAACCAGAAACTGATATACTGATAGCAGAATAGTAAAGATTCATCGGCCACGCATCCTCTGGCAAATGGCCATAACCTAACCAAATAAACAAAGACCATTAAAAGCAAAAAGAAGATGATATGAATTTCTCTTGGCCGGTCATATTTACAGAAGACATGATTGTAACCTTTATCAACATGCTTATTTTACATTTAATAGTTAAAATATTGTGCCCATAGTTCTTGGTTTGTTCCTTTGTCCCTCAAAAACAACTTATTGCCATTTTAAACTCTTAGTCTTTTGGGATTAGACTAAATCATTGTCATGAGTTTTCCCAGCATGACAAGTGAACTCAGAAAGTAACCGCATCTTATCAAACTAGTTCTTATTTTCCACTATATTTTACTTTCAAAAAGATATACTTGTATATCTTCAAGGAGCACCAAGCGTAAACTGGTGTTTTTCAATTAGTGAATTTACCTTCTATTAAAGAAAGAAATTGTGGATTTATAATAAAATATAAACATTAAATTTTGGTATATTTATAATAAATGCATAACTTAAACTTATTTAAATCTATTCATTTTATTTTTAAAAATTTTAAATTTATTCTTTAGTAATTATTATATGGATATGTCTTTTATTTCATTAAAATTTCAAATGCAAATAATTTACCATATTTTTAGTCTTTGGTACATACACTAGCAATGTAATTGTTTCTATTATACATGCAAACCTTATAGTATAGTATAACATAATTATCTTTGAGTGATATAAATTACTTAATTTGAAGCTAATGATTTTGGAGGAAAATTATTTCATTGAATTAGTTGAATGGTTGGAGTTGACTTGCTTTTTGTTTATTTTTATTGGAGAAGCTTATTTTTTTATTTTTAAATGGTACGATTTATTGAGGAGAGGATTGCCGAAAGAATCCAGGCATTGCAAGAACTTGTTCCTAGTGTTAACAAGGTCAGTTCACTTTTAAATTGAATACAAGTTTTATCACTTTTAACTTTTTAAACTTTATTACTTTTGAGGTTTGACCATTCATTTAAAGCTACCTCTATTAGTTGGACTTAACTTGCTTTCCATTTCGGTGAATTAGTTGAATGAAAACTTTGGTTCAAAAAATAAATTAAAGCATAAATGTTATTAAGTTTGGTTTTAAATCAATTATTGGTCATCATTAGTGATTGCAACAAATGTTTACTTGTAGATGAGTGATCCAAAGCAAGATGGTTCAACTCAAAGTTCACAAAATTCTTCCCAAGTAGAGATGATCAAACAACAACCAAGGAAAATGTTAGAAAAAGATTACTCCAAGGCGACTTATTGGAACCATTTCACCAAGTATGTGACTAAAGAGGGGAGAAGAGAGCAAGGTGCAATGCATGTGATGTTACTTACACCATGGAAACAACTTCGGGTTCTACAACAAATTTGAATAACCATTTGAAAACATGCCTAAAAAGACCTCGAGGTAATACTTCTGATCCGAAGCAATCAGAATTAACATTTGTAAATGTTAGCCAAGAAACAATGGATTTATCAACTTGGGTGTTTGATAAAGATGCTATTAGAAAAGCATTGGTTCAGTATGATAATTGTGGATGAACTTCCTTTTAAAATTGTAGAGGAGAGGGTTTTAAATACTTTCTTTTATAGCATGCCCACGTTTTAGTCTTTCATCTCGTTGAACAATTAGAAGGATTGTCTTGATTTATTTAACTCCATGAAGAGTGTGATGAAGAATTGTTTTGAAAAAGATATAAGTAGAGTTTGTTTGACTGACGGACACTTGGACTTCATTGCGAGGATATCTTACATGGTTTTAACAAAGACATTGGGTGGATGATGAGTGGAGGTTACAAAAAGAATTATAAATTTTGCCCAATATCCGCTCATAGAGGTGAGAGCATAGGTCAAGCTATTGAAAAATGTCTTCGAGATTGGGGGATTGAGAGGGTCTTCACCATTACTATTGATAATGCATCCGCCAATAGTGTTGCCATTGAATATTTGAGAAAGAAATTGAATCATCGAAATGCTTCTATTGCAAATGGAAAATTTATTCATATGAGATGTGTTGCACACATTTTTAATCTCATTGTGCAATACGGTATTAAGGATGTTTACGTATCGTGGATCGAGTTAAAGGTACTGTGAGGTATATAAGAGCATCACCATCGAGGTTGATAAAATTCAACCAACGGGTAAAAGAAGAAATGATAGATAGTAAGGCTCAATTGTGTTTAGATGTGCCTACTAGATGGAACTCAACATATATGATGTTAAAGGTGGCCGAAAAATATCGGTGCATTTGAATCATATGTACGTGATGACCATAATTTTTTTCTTGACCTTACTGCTGGAGATGGAGTTCCTACATTTGATGATTGGGAAATTGTTCGAAGAGTTATAAAAGTATTAGAGCCTTTTTATCATCTTACACTGAAGGTGTCATGATCTTTGCATGTTACCTCTCATTCATTTTTTGAAGTATTGACGGATGTACATTGTCTTTTTGATGGGTGGCAAAGTTGTGGAGATCTAGACATAGTTTCTATGACTTCCAAAATGAGAGATAAATATAATAAGTATTGGGGTGAAGGAAACAAGATCAACAAAGCTAGTTTACATGGCGGTCATCTTTGATCCACGATGTAAAATGAGTTTTTTGGACTTTGGGGTCAACTTGCTTTTTCCTAATGTTGCCAATGACATTATGAAAATGATTGATAGAGAATTGCATTGCTTGTTCAACGAGTATTCCTCTAATGCCGGGAGAATTCAACAGTTTGAAGGTAGATCTAGTTCTTCGACAAATCTTTGTAGTTCAATGGAAATAGATCGATCGAGAAATGAAAGCAGGCTTGGCCAAACAAAATACCTTCGAAGAAGAAACATGTTGGATTAGAAAGTAACTGAGTTGGATAGATATTTGGGTGAGGATGAAGAAGTAAACAATTCAAGTTCATTTGATTTCTTGTTGTGGTGGAAAATGAACAGATCTAGATTCCCTATTCTTTCACAAATGGCTCGAGATATTCTTGCAACTCCTATTTCAACAGTTGCCTCGGAAAGTGCATTTAGCACTGGTGGACGTGTTCTCTATAGTTTTAGAAGTTCTCTAACTCCTCTCATGGTCGAGGCTTTGGTTTGCATACAAGATTGGCTTCGAAAATCTAATGATGCCATCAATCTTGAAGATTATGTTGATGAACTTCAAATCATGGAAGATGGTAATATATAAATTTTAATTTATAAAATAAGCTTTTGTGTTATTTATATTAGTAAGCATTATTTAACTAACATTTTGTTTTTAAATTTGCTAGACTTGTCAAAAATACGAAGATCAAGAAGGTAATATACTTAGCATTAGTTTATAATATTAAATGTTTATTTAATTTTTTTTGAACATTTTATCATTTAACTAACTCATTCAATACTTTTACTAGATGTTTCAAGATTATCAATGCCAGCGGTGTTTGAAGCACAAGAAGAAACTTAAACTATTCTATAATGGTTTTTGAACGATGTGTTATTGTTATTAGTTTGGTTTGGTTTGTTATTGTTGTTGGTTTATTGGATTTTTATTGTGTTCTTTTTTTGTTTGTTTGGTGGTGTAGGTTTCTATTACATTTTGGATTTTTATTTATATCTTTTTTTAATTATAATGTTGTTGTTTACATCGACTCATGTTATTTACTTGAATTTTTACTTATGTTTTTTTATTATAATGTTGTTGTTGTTTACTTGGACTCATATTATTTACTTGGATTTTACTTATGTTCTTTATTATAATCTTGTTGTATTGTTTTTGTTGTTTATTTGGACCCATATTGTTTATTTAGGTTGATGTTGTGTTGCTTTTATTTATTCACTTATTTACTCCAATTTTTGTTGTATGATCATGTTTAAAATTTTAAAGAAAATTATTTTTTGAAAAATTACATAAAATAAACAACACTAAAGTCATTTTTTAAAATTTAACTCGAACGATTGATTCGATTCGATTCGATTCGAATTTCGTCTCACTCGACTCGATTCGAGAAAATTTCAAATTAAGTTAGGATGATAAAATACGATTCGAAAACTCGATTAACTCAAAAATTTTTGATTCGATTCGATTCGATTCGATTTAATGCTCACCCCTACTCGTAACCAGGCCATATCGATCCGAGCTCCTTGAATTCTATCAGGAATGGCATCCAGAAGCTCGTAGCATATGGCCATCTAATCGGTAGATGTTACGGACCCGGTGACTACCGACCCGTCCACCGATAATCCCAACTGCAATTGCACATCTTCTAGAGTGATGGTACACTCTTCGCATGGCAGATGGAAAGTGTGGGTCTCGGGTCTCCACCTCTCAATCAACGCTACCGATCAAAGGCGGCTCCATCTTGAACCCCCGGCCTATCGTGGCCACGTGCCAAAAACCCGCTTCCCGCAGTAATTCTCGATCAAAGGCGATGGGGACCATGCATGTTGCGAATATAACATTCCAACACCGATCTGAGACTATTTAAAAAATTATAAAATTAATAATTAATTAAAATTGCATAATTGAAAAAATTAAATTATATTGAAAAATTAAAATTAAAACTTACCATTTTTATTTGCTCGACGGAAATGTGCTTGTCGTCTAGGGGACGTAATTCCCCGGCCATTGTAATCCGATAAAAAATTTTAAAATTTTCCAAAAAAGATATATTAAAAAAATAAAAAGGGCTTTTTCGTAAATAGTAATGGACTATTTTTGAAATTTGAGAGTAAATTTCAAGGACCGAGAGAAAATTGAGAGAAAATGGAGAAAATTGAGAGAATATTGAGAAAGGATTGAAATGTGAAAAAATAAAGGGTGGGGGCTTTATATTTTTTTTTTCGACTGTTAGGGAGCCAGCGGTCAAAAAATATGATGTTATGACTAAAGCGCGCCCGAGGACGCCGCTTTAGGTTAGTTTCCCCAAAACGCTACCGACGTGGACGCGTTTGGGGAAATGACCTTTCCGTAAATTTTCTACAAACTGGCCCATTTCGTAATTTTTAAAATTTTAGGGTTTTTTGGTAAATTACCCTCTATACACACTGTTTTTTATTTTCCTCTTTTATTATTCATTATCCAATAAATAATACTAAAAATTTATAATTTTAAAGTATAGATTTGTATTTTAAAATAACATACAATAAATCACGAAAACATTTAATTTGAAACTAATTAATAATAATATATAAAATATGTACAATATTTAAATAAAAATAAATTAAATTATGAGTAAAATAAAATTTAAACATATGAATACATTAGATTAATAATACAAAGTGAACATAAATATTTATGATGGGGTTGGTTAGGTAATAAAATTTGCATAATAAAGTTAAAATGTATAAAAAATTAATATAAAGCTTTGATTGAGTATAAGGGCGAGTCTAGAAATTTTTTAGGGAGGCGTAATTAAATTATAAACTCATGAAAAGTCAAAATATAATTTCATCATGTATTAATTTATGATTTCATTATTTTATGAAGGGGCTTAATAGAATATATTTTTTCATTTTTGGGAGCCAAAGTTTGATTTGATCATATATTAATTTATAATTTAAACATCTTTAAGGGGCCTACATAATAAATTTCCCATTTTGGGGAGTTTAAATTTGCCCCTTAACGTTTAGTATTAGTGTGGGTTCAAATTCTACCGTATATATATATATATTATTTTTTAAATAAAAAAGATATTTTTATAATTTACCTAATTGAGTTGGTGCTTGGTTGACTCATAATACCAACCAACTCAGTTACGAGTTTAAATATTAGTATAGATATACTATTAGTTTTATACTTTGAATTTTTTTTCTTTTATTTCAAGGAATTGAATCTCTTTATTTTGCAAAATTAAAAATGCAGGCAAATTTATAAACTAAATTAAGATAATAACATCATTTATTTGTTACATAATTAATGTTTATTTTTTTAATTTCAAAATATCACACCAATGAACTCCAAGTGATGGCTTGATGGTTAAAGGTGTTCACCGCCTCGGTGTTGTCTGAGTTTGATTCGCACTAATTGCATTTATTGCTCAGGTTTTGTTTTGTTTTTGTAATTCACAAAAAACATATCACACCAATAAATTTAAAAAAAAAATAATGATAATAAAGAACTTGAAATACAAAAAAATAAAAATAAAGATTGATGAGTTGAAGAAAAGTTGATGGTTGAGCATTCTTTAAATTGAATCCAACTTATTCTGGTATATGAAAAGTTGATTAGTACAATGTATAAGTAATGAACATAGATCATATATACCAAAGGGAAGGAATGTGATTAAACATATCAAGACAAATTGCATATCATGGAGATATATGCATGCCATTTGGTATCTTTAAAGTTTATCTAAGGGTCTCGAAGAATCGTTAATGAGTGTCGGTTTAAATGATGTTGATTGCTTGTATAAATGTAGTAAACTGTTGTTGCAACAGCATGAGATGTTGGAGAACAAAAAGTAGCGGAAGCTTCATCAACAGTCACTAGTATAGCCATTATAGCTCCCCGCTCGTGACCGCAAAATGCAAAAGCACCCTCCTCACGATTGACTAATTCTAGAGGTATTTTATTTAATTATTACAACATAAGACGCGTGGGTTTCATTCCAAACCTCGTGTTTGCGTTTTGTTGACTCCGCAGACAAGTGGGAGTAGTTGTCTTTATGAATAGTCAATTTATTAGTCAAACTTCTCAGCTGTGAGCATTGAGAGGTGAGAGTTGGTTCCTCCTCTATATAAAATTCAAACATGAGCGATGCTTGTCACCATTCACATCAAAACAAAACCCAGATTTCATAGTAATCAGATCTGTGAGTTATACCTGTCAGGTGAGCAATGAAAAGAGAAAGAGAAAGTGTAGAGATTCAGGGGTTTGACATTGCTAAATGTCTAATGCTGCTATCTCAGGACCTCCAAACCAAGCCTAAGGAGCATTCAGTGATCGAGGTTTTCGAGTGCAAAACTTGTCACCGTTGCTTCCCATCCTTCCAAGCATTGGGAGGTCACCGGGCTAGCCACAAGAGACCCAAACTAATGGGGGACAAACCAAATGAAACAACACAATTCCTTAGTTTATCAACCAAGCCTAAGACTCATGAGTGCTCCATTTGCGGCCAAGAGTTTTCAATGGGGCAAGCTTTGGGTGGCCATATGAGGAGGCATCGAGTTGCCATGAACGAAAGCTTCTCGCCGTTTCCGCTTGTCCCGACAGTACCGGTGTTGAAGAGATCGAATAGCAGTCGGAGGGTTGTTTGCTTGGACTTGAATTTGACTCCTTTGGAGAACGATTTGCAAGTTCTATTTGGGAACAAGGCTCCCAAGGTTGATCTTTGCGTTTGATACAATACCATCCATTCAAATGTTTTTTCTTCTTCTTCTTTTGTGTTGTATTCTTTAATTTGTTTTCATTTGTTCGTATATCTAATTTAATCTTTTAATAATATTACATTCATTTCTTCCCATCAATTTATGTTCCAGTTTCTAACAAAACATACCGCTTGTTTAAATCAACATAATTTTAATGAAGTTGAATAGAACCAAAAGTAACTCAACATAATTCTTCCCACAAAAAAAAAATAAATCTTCAAGCACTTACTGTTAGAATGCTCCTTCACTCTAAGCCAATGGCAAAAAGCTTAGCATTCCCTCCTCACTCCCATTCACGGATTGGCTCAAGACTAATATGCTTTCAAAGCTCCCTCCTAAATTAAACATCACAACACCCCTTGGAGCATTATCTTTATTCACTTCATCCGAGGCAACAAATATCATTTTTGGAAACACTCCAAACCCAAGTAATTTTCCCAAATTGGTAGCCTCCCAATTCTTCTCCCTTTCGAGCAGTGGGAAACACACCGGCTCTCCTTCCCTCGTCCAAGTCAAACAGGTTCCTCCTCCTGGATTTTTTAAGCTCCATAAGGATGGCTCAGCCATTTGTAATCTTAGGAGTGCGGGTGCTGGCCATGACCATTTGGGTAAATACATCATTGAATCGCATAGGTTTCCTGGTCACACTATCAATACAATAGCTGAACTTTGGTCTCTTCACAATGGCTTGCTTCTTTCAAAGTCTTTTAAAACAAGTAATTTGTGCAATTTTGTCTAGTTTCTTTTAACAAATAGATAATGCATTTTTTTTCCTTTATTTAGATTTAAAAAAAATAATTTCACTTTTGTGCAAGTTTATTTAGTTTCTTTTTACAAATAAAGCATGTATTTATTATTAATATTTTCTAACTTCACCTCTAATGATATAGTAAAATAAGAAATTAGGTCGCCTATGGCCCGGAAGAATACTGAATACCCAATTTTCAGCCCTGAAAATCTGAAACATCCCACGCCGCCATGAAAGCTGAAGCTTTCCTTTTCGTGTGTATATATATATATATGCATTAATTTATTTATTTGCTGCTAGCCTTCCTGTCTCCTTTTTGTACGAGGTTTATCATGTACGAAGCAGACAAAGGTCATGGTTTTATTATTAGAAATTGATAAATTAATTAATATATGATCTAAGAAAAAAAAGGAAAGTTGGAATCCAACCAAATCTTTTCTTAATTATTTTGTTTTGGTTGATGTAGACTAGAAATGCCCGTTTGGGGTCCATGCATTTTCTTACAAACAAAATCATATTTCCGAAGCTTCAGTGACGGTTCACAGCCACAGCAGCTCGCCATTTGCGTAAGCATAGCCTATTGCTTACGTTCATTTCATTTCCGTTTGCTAAAAAAAGCACCCAAATTTCTTTTAATGCTGTAAAACCCAAGCTTTGTAATTTTATTTTTTTTATTTCGTCTAATAAAACCTGTCAAATGAGAAGATCCTGGGTACAAATTATGCATATAAATACAAGCTCTAAGGTTTCTTAGTTACCAACCTAAAACATTACTTCTTGATTATCTGGCTTTGGTCTTTAAAATATGAATTAAATATTACATTGTTTTCAAGTTAAGATAAAGATAAAATATAAAATAATAACTTTTATAAATTTGTTAATTAACATTTACAAAAAAAAATATTTATGTACAAATATTTAATTAATTTATAAAATAAGCATTATTTAGAAGACTTTTAATTGAAAAAATATTAGTTAAATATTTGAAAATTTGATTTTTTTCTGTTAGTATTTAATTAATTTTATAATTTATAATTTTATATTTTAACACTTCTAAATAGTATAATAATTAAATAGTTTCGAAATCTACTAAATAATATTATCATTATTTTTTATTTTTATTTTTAAATTGATTTTTTAAAATTTTTTATCTTATACATATATTGATGAGTCATGTCACGTGGATCGATTAGTGCCACTTATATTAGCATGATAGTTAAATTTTTAACATAATTAAAAGTTAATGAATCATAACAGTGACTTTTAGAAGTTGCGCATAGAAATAAATTCCTACAAAAAATGGATTATAATGCAATTTTACTCTCATTTTGATTATCAGATATTCAACTTAGTTTTGCTCCTGTTGGTGGTTGCATGAGTTCCAACGCTTTAAAATATATAATATCCTTTAGAGATTAAGAATTATATAAAAAACATCACATATTACAAACAATTGTGTGTATATATATATATATATAAGTTGAGGCCTTGAGGGGATCAACATTTTAATGGTAAGGAAACCAAAAGAGGAGCCAAATGGAAGCAAGTGGTCCACATCTACTAATGGCATTTATGGGTTTAGGAGTTGAGTCGAAAATTAGACAAAGTTTCTGTATCTGAAAGAATTTGTTCTTCCTTGTAGTTGGAGAAGCTTACATAATGGAGGAGGGACTTGACATGAGTCTCGCTATATGATTATTTTACTGAATCGGATTGCATTTAGAGTTGAGACAAATTTTCAGGATGAGAATTGACGGTGGCAAGTTTTACACTCGAAAACATCCTTAATGATGGACCAAATGGTTTGATTTCAGCTTGGTTTCTAGGCCTCGAGACAACAACATTAGACAGTCATGTCCATTATGGACTGGCCAAACTAAGAAACCTCAGAGCTTGTATTTATATGCGTAACTTGTACCAAGGATTTTCTATCAGTCAACATTTTAATGATATTATATGAGATTAAAACTGCAAAGCTTGGCCTTCTATGGCATTAAAAGAAATTGGGTGCTGTTTAATAGACGGAAATGAAATGCACGTGAGCATTATGCTATGCTTACGGAACTGAAAATGTCACAAATGGCGAGCTGCCATGTTGTGAACGATCACTAAAACTTGGTAAATATGATGTTGTTTGTGAGACAATGTATGGACCCAAAGGGCACCAAAGGGGCATTTCTAGTCAACATAATAGTCATCATAAACAAAAAGAAAGCAAATAATAAAGGATTGATTGGATTCGTACATTCTCAAATCATACATTATTTAATTCATCAAGTTGTTATCTGCTTCATACATGATAAACCTCGTACAAAAAGGAGACAGGAAGGCTATCAGCCAATAAGGAAATGAATGCATATCTATATATTATACATATGAAGAAGAAAGGTACTTCGGGTGAGTTGAAGATGGAGCGGCAAAGGCTTAAGGACCATCCATGGTGCCAAGGGAGCTTGAGAGAGGACCTGAAGGGACTTGAACTCCTCAGATTCCTCGAGCTCCTCGGTGGAAGGTTGATGGCTCCCATAGTACCCAAGGGAGGCGCACCTTGAAAGTGTGGGAGAGGCGAGTGATGGCGTGTTATGCAGACTCCTCGAGGATGGAGAACTTGGGGGAATTTCGACTCCTCAAACTCCTCTTGGGATGTGAGGGTGTCGTGGTTTATGGTTCTAAGGTTACCTGCGCATGAGGTTGTGGTATAATGGAGCGTTTGTCCTGTAGTTTTTGTGTAGACTCCTCGAACTCCTAGTTCTTAAGACCAACAAGAAGGCATCGGAGGTTTTATTTTTGGTGCACACTTGAACACTTAAGTCAGAAATGTGACCAAAGTTTGAAAAATAAAGAGAGTAATTGGAGGACTTATGACATGGTTACAAATGGTAAAGATGCTTGGTATTTGGTGACAACCTCCTACTGGGAGCTTTAGGGGTGCCAGATGTCATGCTTTTATAAGAGACTCAGGAGGTGCGCTAGTGGGTGCACAAGATCTTCTGGAGCTTAAAAGCGAAGGATGTTTCTTTGGTGTGAGCTTCTTTCATGGGCTTCTTCTAATTAGTCGTGGCCATCATATGCGTCGTCCATTCTTTTACTCCCAATAATTATATTAGTATTCAAATATTTCATTTTGTGAAAAGGGGTAATTTACCTAAAAATATCGAAAAATAATAAATTTATAGAAAATGGCGAAATCTGAAATATTTACGGAAAATGACCATTTCTCCATAAAATGCGTCCACGTCGTAGGTTTTGGGGAAAAAAGCGAGAAAGCGCGCCCTTGAGGGAGCGCTTTCCTCTGCAACAATCAAAAATTTTTGACCGTTGAAGCCATATGATAAAAAAAAACCTATAAAACCCCCAACCCTTTTATTTTTTTCACACATTAGTCCTCTATCATCTTTCTCTCAACTTTCTCTCAAATTCCTCTCAAAATTCTCTTAAAGTCCTTGAAACTTACTCTTAAATTTCAAAATAGTCCTTTAATATTTACAAAAAGCCTTTTTAAATTTTTTAATATATATTTTGATAAATTATAAAATCTTGATCGTATTACCAATGGTCGGAAATTAATTAAATCGGACAATAAGCACATCTCCGTCGATCAAATGCAAATGGTAAGTTTTAATTTTAATTTTCAATACTATTTAATATTTTTAGGTTTATGCAATTTTAATTAATTTTTATTTTATAATTTTTAAGCAATCGTAGATCGTGTGTTGCAATGCTATATTCGCAATATGCATGGTCCCCATCGTTGTTGATCGAGAATTACTGCGGAAGCGATTTTTGCACGTGGCCACGATAGTAGGGGTGCAAGTTGGAGCCGAACTTAATCGATTGCATTGATAGAGGTGGAGACCCGAGACGCACACTTTCCATCTTCCATGCGAGACTGTACTATCACTATGGAAGATGTGCAGTTGCAATTGGGATTGCCAGTGATGGGTCCGTAGTCACCGAGTCTAGAACTTCTATCGATTGGACCACCGTATACTACGAGCTTCTGGATGCCATTCCGGATAACATTCATGGAGGTCGGATCGAGATGGTCTGGTTACGAGACACATTCCCGGAGCCGAATGATGGTTCGACCGAAATAGAAAGAATACGGTATGCTCGGGCATTCATTCTTGAGATAATTGGAGGCTATCTGATGTCGGACCTGTCTAGAAACCTCGTACACTTGAGATGGCTGCTGAAACTTGTTGATTTTAGAGTAGCCGGTGAATTGAGTTGGGGGCCTACCGTGCTATTAAAGTTGCATTGGGAGATGTGCGGGGCGACGCGACTGAGTGAAGCGAAAATCGGAGGTTTCCTATCACTCTCGCTGATCATGGGCACGGTTTCAATTTCCATTTTACGTCCTCGACTCGACCACCCATATACATTCCCACCGATAACGAGGTAAATTTAATGTTATATTTTACAATTATTACGTAGATTTATAGTATAATTGTATGCTAAAATTTATTTAATTAGGTGGAACCATTCAATGAGTTATCTTTGGAATACCTACCTCGCTTGAAGATATCGGCTTCTATTAGACCAACAGATTTATAATTTAGTATTTCATATTTAGTGTTTAGTATTATGTATATAACTAATATTTTGGTCATGTTAATATAGTTTCAATGGACACCGTACGAGGATCCGGCAATTGAGGCAATAATTTGGATGAGTTCTTGCAAAATCCAAACATTTGGCATGTGAAGGTCCCATTGATGTAACACCCCTAACCCATGTCCGTCGCCAGATTAAGGTTACGAGGCATTACTTATCCAATCACAAGTCCCCACACTCAAATGAATCTTATTACAATAATTAATACATAATCAAAACATACTATTATAAACAAATAAGTTACCACCAAACATTATCACTAGCATCTTTTAAAACCAATTCCATTCAAATAGCAAAATCACTATTCACTAGGTCATTTAAAAGAAAAGGTCGAATAGGTATAGTGCACTTATTCATTCATTCTATTGCTATTATCATCCATATATTCAAACATTTATCATTCCTGAACATATACATTACTTTCGATCATTTCAATATCACATACAATTATATCATTGTGCTATCTACTCATCTCACAATTGAACATACCATAAATAAAAATATCAAACCAACTTATTTATCTCAAAAATTTCTTATCACATTCGGCTATGTTCATTACCTATATATATATATTCCATAATATGCACATCTTAACAAGATATTAAATCTATGATTTAACCATATATAACACATGGCTAAATATAATATATATCTCAAGGGAGAATCTAAGCTCCAACTAAAACAAATCATGGTCGAATATCTACAAATAAGTACACATTAAATTGCTTATTAATATATCACCTTTGATAATCACATACACAAAAATGTGACCTATTCCATTCATGTCTAGTCACTTTGGCACATTCAAATAATTATGCCACAAACATTGTAATATCCTAAATTATGGCTTGTGCATTTATGCTTAATTATATGAAATAGCATGCTTGAGTATGTTGTGAATGAGTATTATGAATTTTGTGAACTTTAGAAAATAGGAGAGTGCCTTAGAAATTTTTAGATTTTAAATCTAAAAAGGGAAGCTAAGTAGGGTGGCATTAAGAGAAAATGTGGGAGAGATATATCACACGAATGGGCTTGGTAAAGTGGCTACAAGGCTCCACTTAAGGGCTTGGTGAAAGACGCCAGGTGCAGGAGGATAAGGGCCTTGGTTCGAGTTGCGAAGGAAGCAGGAAGGAGCATTTATTTTTGCGTCAAGAAGGCGCAGGGCTAAGGAGGCTTTAAGAGGAATTTTAGGGAGTTCATGTCACAAATAGCGCCTTGGCAAAATGGCCTGGAGACGCTACTTAAGGTGCTAGGAATTTCGTCAGCAGGTCTCGGGTTCGAGTCTGGTGGGCAGCTAGGGGAGTATTTTTATTTTTCATACTGGAGTTAGGGAGAGGGAGCAGTGGACGGCACTTGGGACTCTCAATTGGATGAGGATAAAGCTTGTTTTTATTTTGGAATTCAGCTAAGGTTGGATAATTGATGATTACTTTATTTATTTTATTTGTTAAGAGATAAATAGGAGATTAAATGGGGATTTGATAAGTGGAGATATGGTGGCCGAATATAGGACTTTAGGGGATGGATTTTTATTGGTTTTGAAGAGTAGCAGGGGGTGCCGAAATTCTTAGTTAATGATCTAGCTTTCACTCTTTTATTTTTCTCTTCAAGATTCAGTCAATAGGTGTAAGGTGAGTTGCCAAAATTTCTTCTACTTTCCCCTACTCTTCTCCTCATTCTTTCAACACCAAATCTATTTCTATTCTCTTTGAAGCCATAGTCGAATATCAAGGGGCTATATTCTCTTCTCCTTGCCGCAAGTCAGCAAAAGCCAAAACCCTCTATCATTGTTTTCTTATAGCGAATCTTTAAGGAAAGGGGGCATCGACTACTTACTTTTGGTTTCTCTTCAAGCAACGTAGAGTGGTAAATCTTTATAATAAATCAATTTGACCCTAATCGAACGGTGGTTTCGGGACCATGAATTCAAGTCGAAATATTTTTAAATATTATATTCGTGCTTATTATAAGTGAATTAATGTCTGTGAAAGTTTTAGAGAAAAATTCAATCGCTTGTGTGTTCAATTTAACAAAAAGGACTAAATCGCGTAAAGCGTAAAAGTTGCATGCTATAGTGAAAAGTATCTATTTGATGATGGCTTTTTAAAGTGGGGCATTAAAAGGGCAATTAGCCCATTTTTAAGTTAGTGGGTGGCATTTGTCATAACTAACCTTAGGATATATGTTAAGAAATTATATGTTAAAGGTTAAATAGGTAATTAGTTAAATAAATTATTATATGTTAAAATAACATAAAACAAGCCATCATCTTTTTTCACTTTTCATAGCCGAATGTTGAAGGAAGAAATAAGCTTTGGAGTTCTTTGATTTTTGGCACTTCTAGGCTAAAATTCAAGGTTAGTTTGATTTCGGTTTTTGTTAATTTTACGTTTTGAGATCGTTGCTTGATCCGTAAGTGACCCATGTTAGAATTTTTAGATTTGAGCATGTTTAATATTCGCTATGATTAAATGTTGGTGTTTTATGATGTTGGATGGAAAATATTAAAGCTATGTTAGAAATCTACAAGTTTTGAAATGAAAATTTTAGTAATTTTGAATGAATTGGGCTAAATTGCAAAAATAAAAATTTAGAGGGACTTATTTGCAAAATAAATGAAATAAATGGACTTGTATAGTCCCTAGGAGTATTCGGCCCTTAGGTGTTATTGTGAAATTTGATATATTTTGTGTTTTATGTAAATAGGACTAAATAGTAAAAATGTGAAATATTGGGGGTAAAATGGTAAATTGTCCATTGATGTGTTTTGGGATTAAATTGTAATGAAATGTACTTGAATGAGGTTATTTTGATATGTCTAGATCAAGAACAAAGAAAATCGGATTTGAATCGGGGAAAGACAAAGGTTTCGTAATAGCCAGTTTAAGTCGTCGTTGTCAATCGAGGTAAGTCCTTAAGCAAGTATCGTAAAGAATTATTCTGAACATAGTATATGATGATGTTTGAATATTTAAAGCATAATTATACATGTTGGCGAATGTGGAGTATGAAATTGTAGTGAAATTAATTTGGTAAAAACAAGGTGAATATGTATGTGGATTAATAGGTGAAAGAAAAGGAAGAATATGAGATGGATAATAGTTTAGTACTAAGTACTGTGTATAAAAAGTTAAATGTGATGATATTCGGCTTGAGCCTAGCGTGCTTAGTGGGTGATATATTCGGGCTTCGTGCCTCAGGTGCTTAGTGCCTGGGTGACATATTCGCTTATTGCCTAGTAGGCTTAGTGGGTGACATATTCGGCTTATTGCTCAGCGTGCTTAGTGCCGGTGATATATTCGGCTTCGAGCCTAGCGGTGCCATGTCTGCAGTGAAATAGTTCGCTTATTGCCTAGCGTGCTTAAATGCTAGGTGTTTAACCGGGCCTTGAGTCTAGCAGGCCTAGTGCCGTGTTTGTGATTTGGGTAAATGCTTAGTAGGTTCTAAACCGATGAATTGAAATTTCAAGCTTGGGGTATGTAACAACAAAGTTATGAAATAAATTGAGAAAATCTAAGTTTTCGATAATGAATCATATTAATTCGACCTTGAGGTATGTATCTTCTTACTTATATGCTGCATATGAAGTCGGTGAGTAAGTATATTATTGAGGAAGCAAATGTATTATACATTGAGTGTTTGATGTTATATGTATATTATACCATATGGAGATTAAATACTGTAAGTGTGAAAGTGGTTGAAATTGTTAGCATGTGTATATTATACTTATATACATATATTATTGTGTATTGGATCATAAGTTTGGTTGTGTTATTGGGATTCGCATAAATGAAATTGTTAAGTATGAAATCAAATGGACGTTGTATGTATTTATATGAATAGCTAGTCGTATGTGAATAGAATGCATATTACAGTTAATAGTCTTTGATTATGCAAATATTTTGCCACTAAAATGTTCGGAGATGGTGCGTTTTAAGTATATGGCTAGTGAAAGTTAAAGGAGATAACGACATACGGCAATAGTGAAGTTTATTAGTTAAATCATTGTATTTGATACTAGGTCCAAATTGTCAATTAAATTTGCATAATAACGCTCGAATGTTTAGTTGAATATTGAAATTGGCTTGAGACTTACTAAGCTAGCAAGCTTATCATGTGAAATGTTTCCTCTGTTTTATAGTTTAGGTGCAAGCTACAAGCTCTTCGGGATCGTTCGGAAAGTCACTCACACTATCAATCTACATTTTGGGTACTCTTTCATTTTGATTTTTTAAACGAAGGCATGTATAGGAAAGACTTGGTCTTTGTTTGATGAAATCTTAAGGTTCATGTATATAATAGCCATGCGAATATGGCTAAATTTTTAGTTAAGTACGCTGTTGTGTCTTGATATGTATGTTGGTTTATGATGGCAATGTTTATGCATTCTTAATCAAAGTTTAATCGTTTTTATTAAGGAAATGTTTGTATATGAAATGAATCCTTGAATTAGGGATGTAGGTAGGTTCGGTTAGAAGCTAGTCTTTCATAAAATGCAACAAAACAGCAGTGATGTGAGTTAGAAAAATCACCAAAATAGGGTATATTGAATTAGAAGGTTAATGAGATATGAAATTAAACCTTATTGTGTCTATTTTTACATAAAAGAAACAGAGTAGGCAAAAGATTTATATATTATGAGATAATTAAGTTTTAGTGAGACCTGCTCTGAATGAATTCATGAGTCACTGTTCTGTTTTGGAAAAATTGTCAAAATTGTAAAAAATCATTAAGAAGCATGGTTTATATGTGTAGAACCCTTAATGAGTCTATTTTTCATTGGTATAAACAAAAACATTATAGGAAATTTGTGGAATGAGATAACTGTATTTTTGTATAGACAGGTCAGAATTTTCAAGCAGTGTAATAAGGGTATATTTGATGAATAAACTGTACTAATTGGCCACATGAAAAATTCTGGAAAAATTATGGTGAAAATTTATATGAGTCTAGTTTCAAGGAAAATTTACGGATATAAATTTTGAGTTTTGAAACTCGAGTTATGGTCGATTTGGTCAGCATGACGCAGTTGGACAGCTTTAAAATCTCACACCCCGAGTTAATAGTCAAGTCTAGTAATGGTTAATTCAAAATAGTTTAGAAAGCATAAAATTTTGTGACTGCTGTAAGGTGATTAACTGTAATATGAATTTGAAATTTACAGTGGTTGCTTGTGATTATTAAGTCATACGTTAGTATATACAATTTTTAAAGCAAAGTGTTTAAATTTTTTGTTAAGTAATGCCTTGTAACCCTAATCCGGCGACGGTTACGGGTTAGGGGTGTTACAAGTACTTCTTTAGAAATCGGTTTTGGTCCTTTATTTTAATGTGTCAAATTCAAGTGTCCAGGCCTTGGTTTTAGGCATGGCCGAATGTATATGGAGCCATGATCTTGTGTTCTTTTGTGTGTAGCCGAAGGAAGGAAGCATTAAGGGTCGTTTTGGAATTCAATTGATCAAGGTAAGGTGATATGTGCAATGCGGCCATAAGTCTTATTGGTTATTAAAGTTAGCTATTTCTAACAGATAGCTCATATAGGGATCTCGACAGTTCAAAGGCAAGGAGTGACTTTTCGGGATTTGGTAAGTTAAGTATGTGGTTGTTAGTATTCGGCCTAAGGCCATATTATTGGTAATAAGTGTGACCGATTTTGGCTATGTGTATTTAGGGCCAAATCGACAAGGATAAGGAGGAGTCTCGGGATCCACGTTCGTTTTGTGTAAGGCCGATTACAAGGGGAACTCGAGTGTGAATTGAGATTTGATTAATAGAGAAATCGACACCAAGGTAAGTTTTGGGTTACGATAATCCTATTGGGATTTGGTTTTATGACCGAATGGTCTTCATTAAATTTCTAAGTGGTGGCCGAATGTAGGGACTAAGGATCTAAGGCTTTAGATCAGATTTTCGGGATTTGGATTGAAAGCATTAAGCGAATCAGGTGTGTACCCCATACTATTTCTTAATAAGATTTATGGCAATGTTTAATATATATATGTGTGTTATTAAGAATGTGAAAAGTATGGCTAAGGTACCATACAATGGTACAAAGTACTCAGGTATGTTTTCCTAAGATCTGTTAAAACACGTATGTGAATCTATAAGAATGTGAATAGAGAATATGGCATGATAATGCTTGATTTTGTATGACATGGGCATTTGGGTGAATATGAAAGGGGAAGTGAATGTGATAACTACGGTCACATTATCTGACTGTGGTGACTTCGGTCACATTATCTGAATGTGGTGTCTCATGACACAAAATATTATCTGGTGGCTATGCCACGAATTCTATAAGGGCGATGAGCACGCCATCGCAATGACGCCTTGATGGTGTGTAACGGATGGAGGGTTGACTTAGTAGTCCCCACGGTGTGCAGGTTGGCACGGGTGATGTGTAGCGGTTGGTAATAAGGCTTGGGCTTGGGAATGCATCATTAATTGTATATTTTGATATGAATGTGTATGACTTGATATGCCCGAATCTATTTGGACTTAGTGTTTGTGTACACATTGAGTCTGTTTGACTCACCCGCTAGGGAACATTTTTCGTAATGATCAAGAATGGACCGGTTGGCGAGGAGCTTAGTGGTGACCATGCTCAAGAAGGAATTATTTTATTTGGACAATTTATTTTATTTAAGTACTTTCAATTTATTTTGGGTATATTTTGATGTAATAAGGTCATAGTATGAACTAATTATGCATGCATTTAAATTCACGATATTATGTTTCAAATGTTATCAAAATTAAAGTTAAGTAATATTTTAAAATAAACTCATAAATATTAAGACATCTAAACACAAATGTTTTCAAAGGCAAAATATTTAAAATTAAATCAGCATATCTTTTACTTAAAGTTTTGGGACTGAATAAAGAAATTTTATAAAAACTTATATTTTACAAAAACGAACTAGTTTCCAACTTGAGCCCAACCCAAATCGAGTTTTCTCCCAAAATCACTTAAAGATTTTCTAAGAACCCACGAATTTGAACCGTTTTTACTCGAGGAACATACCAGATCTGGTCGAGGCTCATGGGCCGGGTTTGGGGTGTTTCAAACATTTTTATCAACCCAATGTCTTATACCATAATCAACCAATTCTATGAGCTCAAAAATTCTCATGTAACATATTATGAAATAACTTTCAAACTAGGCTTTTAATAAATATACTAATATACTCAAATAATAATTCCATATTTAAACATGATCAAACCAACTCAAACATAAAAGCATAGCCATTTTCGCATGGCATATACATATATATAAATATCATTCGAACTCAACCCAAGAAATATTGCCTATACATGCCATATGTTTCAAAAGGGGTACAACTTATAGAATACCGAAGATAGATGATAGTGCGAATGACTTTGACGAAGATCCCCAAGCACGAGCTAGCCTTTAAGATCTATACAATAGTCAAACAAACACACATACGATAAGCTAATATAGCTTAGTAAGTTTTAAACAATGGTAAAAATTATACAATTAATCAATAAACAATTTAATTAATCCAATATGATGAATAACGAATTCATAAGTACAAATATGCATAACTTGTCACCATTCAACAACCACCATATCTAATAGATCTCAAAACCGAATACTCAAGTACTATTTATCCATTCAAATAAACTCAAAGTTTAACATTCACATCTCATTTCTATATTTTTGTAACAAAAGTAACTTACCTCACTAGTACCTGGTTATTAAGCTATCATGCAACACTTACTCATGTATCACTTCTCGATTATCTCCCTTCATCAGTTTATGTCCCCGAAGTCTCTGTAATCCTGTACACATAGTGCAAATTACGAAACGTATCGCACACTTTGTGCCGTTACTTGAGAAAGAGCACACATAGTGCCATTTAATAGTAATGTATCGCACACTTAGTGCCATTACTTATTATTCCGCACACACAGTGCCATTTAACAGTAATGTATCGCACACTTAGTGCCATTACTTATTATTTCGCACACACAGTGCCATTTAACAGTAATGTATCGCACGCTTAGTGCCATTGCTTATTATTCTGCACACACAGTGTCATTTAACCGATTTCGCACACACAGTGCTCGGTATTTTAGTTCGCACACTTAGTGCCCTTTAACAGAACCTTCATTTGCTCTTCAAAACATATATCATTCCATTCTCAATTATACATACTCAAAAATTTTTTCAAATGCCAACACATTCGGCGTAAACACGTTACATATATCTAGCCATAGCATACATGTATTTATCAACATCTCCATTTGTTTTTTTCACTTACCATTACATTCGACAAACTCAATATACACATATATATTTTTTTATAGCACACATCCATCTCTCATTTCATAATCCTATATAACTACCTCTTTACAAATGCTTATACCCACGTAACTCATTTAATCAACAATTAAATATGTATATATTTATATACACATCAACTTAACATTCGGCTATTATATATACATTTCATTTCGTCTCATAATACAATCGGTAATAGGGGAATTATAATGCTTATAATTTATTTTCATATGCACATTAGTATATAATCAATTTCATTTTATCCGACTGCTTAAAAATTTACCTCGAAAATCAACGAATTAGGGTTTCCCGGCTACTCATTCAATTTCACTTTTCCCCGGTCCAACCCCGTGTCTTTATGTTCTTGATCTAAATAAATTCCAAATTTAAGCTTATTCAATATATTTTCATTCAATTTAATACAAAAATCACATAAATGAGCAAATTACCATTTTACCCTGACATTTACAACTTTTACAATTTAGTCCCTATTGTACAAAACACAAAATACACATAATTTGAATTTACTCTGTCAGGGCCGAATACTACCCATACCTATACAAAACCATAAAATTTATTTATTTCACATTTGGACCCTTCAATTTACAAAATTTTCAATTTAGTCCTATTTACTCAAAATTATCAAAATTTCCAATACAAAACATGTTAATCTAAAACATATCTTTAAAACAAAATCATCAAACGTCATAAATCACAAGCCTTCATCAATGGCCGAACATCACTCATGCATTAATAACAAAAATTATAACATGGGTCAGATAGTATTCGAAGCAACGATCTCAAAAACATAAAAATTATCAAAAACCGGGCTAAAACTCACCTTGAATCAAGCTAATCTGTGGCCGAACTTAGCTTGGATTTTCTTGTTTTTGTTTCTCCTTATTTCGGCACCAAGATCAAAAAGATGGACATGCAAAATGTTTCTCCTTTTGTTTTATTATAATACCTTTTTAATGTTTATTTCATCATTAATATATTTTAACATATAAAACAATTATACATTATATATATTAAGTCACATTGCCGTCCACTACTCTTATATAAAGGTCAAATTGCAACTTTAATACTCATGCAAAAGAAGACAACTCAATTTAGCCACCTAATTTAATAAATGGCTACTTTTGCAACTTACGATTTAGCCCTTTTCGTTAAATTGAACACGTAAACGGTCAAATTAATTCACGAAGATTTTTGCACATGCACACTCATGAATCATAGTCATCAAATATAATATAAAAATATTCTATTGACTCGGATTTCTGGTCCCGAAACCACTAGTTCTGATTAGGGTCAAACTTGGGCTATTACAACTGATCAACTATGCCACCGTGGAGATGCACCAATCAGATCGGGTTCTGTGCCAATTTGGATTCTGAAAACTGATTCTCATGCCACCTGAGGTGCTCGATGATGAGCACAAAATCGACTTACGGCAGTTGCACACGGATTGGTCAAGATTTTAGTCAGCATATATCGAGATGTGGGCGAACCGGTACGATTATTTACCTATTCGGGAACCGATAGTCGTTCCTGAGTTAGCGTGCGTGCTAGAATACATGCCATGGTTTAGGACCCATGGTAAGCCGTATTTATTGTCGAAAGAGGAGAGGCGACGGCAACTTCGTGAACAAAGGGAACGACGGGGCCCTTTAAATCCAAGAAGAAGGAGTGATGAGACGGGATCATCAACAGCGCCGACACAGTCACCGGGCCCATCAACAGCGCCCACACAGTCACCGGGCCCAACACTTCAGCCAACGACACTGACATCACAGCCTTGGCCTTTATGCCAGGTGCGTACCCTAGCCCTTATATATATCCTAACCCATATATGTTTCCTTTTCTCAGTCCCACCCCAAGTTGGAATGCATGGCCCGGTTCGAGTCCATTCCCGACTACTCCGACTGGCCAGCAGATCTTGAGGCCGCCGTCGCATGAGGGATCATAGGAGGCACCATCGAGGAGCACTTCTTTTTACCAGTCTCCTTCGCCTTACGAGATTCAGACACCCCCGCCGTGATTTATGCAAACACCTCCACAGTCGTTATTTTATCAAGGTGGATCATCCTCCCAACACCCACAACCAGACTCACTACCGGAGGAACCAGAATCCCTGCCCGAGGTTCCACGACCCCCGTCGGAAGCTAGAAGAAAGAGGAATCCAGCGCGTAACCACCGACCACCCCCGTGTGGCACTGATTCTGACCGGCATCAACATTGATTCGGACCGGCTTTTTTATTTTTTAATTGTAATATAATTTTTTATTTTTTAATAAAATAAAATTTATTTTTTATTTGTGTTTGTAATTTAATTTTAATATCTTCAATAAAATAGAAGTTGTTTATTTTTTATATGTAATTTAATTTTAATATATTTAATAAAATAAAAAGTTGTTTTTTAGTTTTTATTTTTTGTAATTTACTTTTAATATATTTAATAAAATAATAGTTGTTTAATTTTTTTGTAATTTAATTTAATATCTTTAATAAAATATAATTTGTTTAATTTTATTTGATTGTAACTTAAAGTTTTTTTTCCAAATTAGTCTTTCTACAAAAGTTCACCGTTTTCATCAACAAATAAATAAAATTTACATAGACACCAAAAGGCAAAAAAAGTTAAGAAGACTGTTAACTATTTCGATTTGGACACGAGCGAGATTTTTGGCCTGGTTTCCTACACCATCCGCACAACCTACGTTGGTTGGTCGTTTCTCAAATATCCATATTATTGTGTATTCTAGTCGAGAAAGGTCGACCTTTTGGTTTGCGTCTCAGTTGTCTATCCGGCAACAACTTATACGGTGCAAGCGATACTGACGGCCACTTACGTTCATCTGGGACTGGTGGGAATACGTGTCTCCACGTTGTACATGTTTTCTATTTTATACACTTCGTCGACATAGCTCATGGGATCAAGACGGAGATCCTGACAAACCGCAAGTACATGAGCACATGGGTAACGAAGTGCATCAAATATCCTATAGTCGCAGGTCCTATTTATCAAGTATGCACGATACTGCCCGCCAAAAATACATTGGTTCGGTCCGTCAAACTCTGTCAAACGAAACCATAGGCTGTCGCGATCGTGACACACTGTGTGCATGGTGTTGTCCCGTGCCTTCCCCCTGTTAATTTCTCGCAAGACCTTCACGCACCATACATGGCCTCCTTGCATTTGGCCTTTATAACTCGCTGCTCATTTCGGAAATAGTGCCGCTAAACAAAAATATGTCTCTCGCACAACCGATGTTATCGACAAATGACGCGTTTCTTTTAGAACAGAATTTATGCATTCAGCCAGGTTTGAGGCCATATGACCATATCGTAGGCCACCGTCGTATGCTTGTATCCACTGTTCGAAAGGAATATTGCACATGTAGTTTGTGCCTTATTCATTAATTGATCGCAAACTTGCCAACATCTCCTGAAAGAGGTCCTTATTGTTCCCGTACCCTACCAATATACGTTGATAGCGAATATTACATACCACTCTTCAATTAAGAATAAATTGAATATTACAAACTAAATTATATTAATAGATATTACATACCCATATTGGTCTCTTGCCGTCGTTGACTTGTAGATCGATGTTGCCCATGGTAGTTGGACGCAACATCCCTTAGGCAATATCGATGATGTGTGCGATGCCACAGACTTTCTTGTCGCTCTATTGCGGCTAGTATTCCAGGGCCCCGATCCAATATAACGGATATATCAGATTGAGGGCAGACATGCCTCCTTAACCTAGATAGGAAGAAATCAAGTCAGCAGCTAACTCCCCCGGTGTTATTGCAAACGCAATCGGAAGGATTCTCCCACTGTCGTCCTGTGCCACAGCTAGCAATAGTCGATGCATATATTTACCATACATAAAAGTATTGTCAATTTGTACAAATGGCTTGCAGTATATAAATGCATCTCGGCATTACTTAAATGTCCAGAAAAGAAGCTTGAACACTGCGCATCCACGGAGCAAACGATCGTTGTAATCTGATGTTCCGTTTTAATGTCTTTTCTTTGCTGCCTGGGACATATCTCTCAAAGACCGGACACCACTGCCACACTTCATTATATGAAGCGTCCCACCGACCATGCAACTTTTCCAACATATACGCTTGCCTATCCAAGTCTTCTCAGTAAGATGGCGTGTACCCTAACTGGCTACAAATATTGCCAATTAAGGTCGACACTGTAGTCTTGGGATCAGCCTTCACAGTCGGTATTATTAAGTCAGCCAACATCTCTGAATCCATTTTCGGATAATCTTGTGTAACACCTGTCAACGAAGTATGTTAAATAATGCAACATTACGTAATATTAGTATTATTCAAAAATATTGAACACATAGTGATACTATACCGGGCAATACATGTATATGGACCTTGGTACTTTTTGATTTCCCACAAGGCTGTCTTTTTCCTCAACGAGGCCCATGATTTTCTATGAACATGTACCGTCTTACATTACACACTTCACCTCGTACTTATCGAGCTTGGATTTAACCATGTGGTAGTTAACCCCGTTTTTGATGTTGTATTGTTTCAATGCACGAAGAAAAGTATCCTTGTTAGAAAACTCGTTACCAACTTCTAATTCGGCCGAATCCAAAGACGAACTTGTACGGTCATGCGTCCGATGTGGTAGTTCAGGAACCTCTAATGCATCGTCTTGAGATAGATCGACATTATGCATGTGGGCTGGAGGCGAGTACGCCCTGAATAGCGGATCTTCTTCTTCTTCGTCTGAACTGCCCTCAACATCTTCAGGTACTATTGGAATAGGCTCCGGTTCAGAAAATAATTCAACTTCTGCACCATCGGGCCCGGGCTCTCGAGGTGGATCCACATCGGACTCATTATCCGACCCACCATAATCTGCAATGAACAAGGACTCCTCGCCAGTGAATGTCGTGGGTAGTACATTATCCCTCCTTAAACATCTTTCGTAACGTTCCCAATCATATGTGGATTGCCAACCACTAGAAGTTGATAACGTTCTCCAATACGTATTTCTATCATCGGACGTTGAAGGAAGGATATGCATGTCCCATCCACCAACCGAGTGTCGTGCAGGGGTTATGTTTTCCATACTACCACCAAACACGGGCACTTTCGTATTCTGCCTCCCACTAACAGAGTATCGGCTTGGAGCCGTGTATTCCCCTCGAACAGAAGTAGATGTTGAGGTCGAAGGAAGATCACTTGGCGATGAAAATTATACATATACCTCAGGATAGGGTGATCCACTGGCAAGATGAGTCTCCACCATTGCCTCAAAGCTCCGAGGACCTTTGATGTCAAATGATTCATATCTCACCAGATCAATCGAAGCGTAAAATCTATACTTAATAGACTGAACTTTCATTGGCGTTGTTCCGAAGATTTTACGTCTAATTCTTTTGCGAAGTTCTAACAAATCTATGTTCTAATTAAAATCCAGTCGCGCTGTGTTCTCCGATAAAAAAACCATTTTACGGTGTCACAAACCTCACCATCGTAGTAAATAACAGCATTAATACTTTCACTCATTTTCAGTTTCTATTTTTCTTTTGCCTCAATTTCTATTATGCAACCTGAGAATAAAATTTGGCTGATTTATAGTCATAATTTTACCGGAGACTACATTAGCAAAAGAGCGTCCACGTGGGAGCTCTTTTCAATACTCTTGCTGACAGTGCATCCTGCTTGAAGCGTTTTGGGCACTATTTGTTCATAAACGTCTTCTCAAAATTATTTTACCGGAGACTACTGTAGCAAAAGAGTGTCCACATTGGAGCTCTTTTCATCCTCTTCACGACGGTGCATCCTCGCTTGAAGCGTTTTGGGCACTATTTGTTGAAACTTCTTCTCAAAATTATTTTCTTGGAGACTCAGAGCAAAAAGCGTCCACATGGAGCTCTTTTCAAGTAATCTTCGACAACAGCATCCTGCTTGAAGCGTTTTCGCCACTATTTGTTCAGAAACGTCTTCTCAAAATTATTTTGCCAGATACGATTGTCAAAAAAATTCAAATAATTTTTATTTTGCTAATATATTTTGCCCAAAACCTTAAACATATTTTTACTAAACCCTAATTAACCCTATAATCTACTCTTAATTTTTCTCTAAAAACCCTAAATCTAACGACCCTAAAAAATCATAAACCCTATCCCTAAAACCTTAAAATTTCATACCCTAACATTAAAAACAGCTGAAAATCAAACAAGGAAGGAGGGCAAAAGCGCTCCCTCAATGGCGCACTTTCTGCTTTTTCCCCACAAAACGTGCTGACGTGGACGAGTTTTGTGGGGAAATGGCCCTTTTCAGTAAATATTCCATATTTCGTCTATTTTTCGTAAATTTATTATTTTTTTGATATTTTTGGGTAAATTGCCCTGTAAAAAGTGCACATGTCTCCGGAAATATTGTCTAATAAATAAATATAATAAATTAAAGTTTGAGAATTTTCATTTACCCATTAATTTTAATTTTTAACTTTTAATTATTCTCATTCATGTTGGGTCATTGGTTTTTTTAGGCGTTTTGACAATTGGAATAAAAAATAGTTTTAATTACTAAAGAATTTAATAAACCTAATTTTTGGCTGGTTGAACCAATTTCAATTCGATTTTGAACACTTCGCCTAAGTTAATTAATTTTCGATTCAATCAGATTGATCGATGAATTTTATTTATGTCGACATATAATATGCAACACCAAATATAATTTTAATGTGATTATTTTTTAAAAAACAAATAACTTTGTGATTTCGAGTTAAGTGACTTATATATTTTAAACTAACATATTTCATAAGATTTATTTAATGGAATTAACATAAGGGTCTTAATTTTAATAATAAAAGTTGAGTGATGTAATATGATAAAAAATAAATTACCCATATTATTTTGTATTTAAGCAGCAAGTTTTTAACTTAGGGTTTAATTTCAAAACTGTTTAACTTAAGTCATAAACTAAATTAGATAATGGCAGATCTATAATATAGGTAAAAATTATTTTCATAATAATATAATTTATTTTGTAAAAATATGGTTTTTTTTTAATTTTTATTATCTCTTGAGTGTAGGCTATATATTACAATTATTTTGCATATAATATATTTATTGTTAGTTATTCTTTGATTCAATCTCGTTAAAATTATGTTGATTTTAACAAGAGGTGTGTTTTGTAAAGATGATGGAAAAAAATGGATGTAACATTATTAAAAAAAAGATTGTTAGAACTACAAACACATGAAAGAATACAAATCAAAGGGAGAAAAAGAATTTTTCACATGTTGTACAAAACAAAAGAAAATTGTAAGTTTCGTATGGGAATAATGGTATCAAATGCAAAGATCAACCTTGGGAGCCTTGTTGCCAAATAGAACTTGTAAATCGTTCTCCAAAGGAGTCAAATTCAAGTCCAAGCAAACAACCCTCCGACTACTATTCGATCTCTTCAACACCGGCACCGTCGGAACAAGTGGAAAGGGCGAGAAGCTTTCGTTCATGGCAGCTCGGTGCCTCCTCATATGGCCACCCAGAGCTTGCCCCGTTGAAAACTCTTGGCCGCAGATGGAGCACTCATGAGTCCTAGGCTTGGTTGATAAACAAAGGAATTGTGTTGTTTCATTTGGTTTGTCCCCCATCAATTTGGGTCGCTTGTGGCTAGCCCGGTGACCCCCCAATGCTTGGAAGGATGGGAAGCAACGGTGACAAGTTTTGCACTCGAAGACCTCGCTCACCGAATGCTCATTAGGCTTGGTCTCCAGGCCCTGAGATAACAGCATTAGACATTTAGCAATGTCAAACCCCTGAATCTCTACACTTTCTCTTTCTCTTTTCATTGCTCAGCTGACAGGTATAACTCACAGATCTGATCACTATGAAATCTGGGTTTTGTTTTCTTCTGTTTGTAATGGGTAAAAGAAGATGAGGAAGTGGGGAAGGTGTGTTTGAGGTTTATATATTGAAGGGAAACTCTCAATACTCTTGAACAGCTGATAAGTTTGACTATTATTTTGACTATTCTAAAAGACAACTAACCCATTTGTCTGCGGCTGTCATAAAAGCTGAATCATGAGCTTTGAGAATGAAATCCGTTTACTGCTCCTTCGAGGTTTGTCTTTGTATTAATCAATTAATAACCTGGATTTGGTCAAACATAAGGAAATATAAAGCAAAGCAAACAGGTTTTTTTTTTTTTTTTTTTTTTTTTTTGCTGATAGGCAAACAGGGTCTTTATGTCTTAACTAGAGAAGAGGTCACCAGTGGCGAGCTTAAATGGCAAACAGTTACTGTCGTTGAAGCTTCGCCTACTTTTTGTTCTGGAACGTTTCATTTAGTATTTTTTTTATTTAACAATTGCTTATCGTAAATTAATTTTCAGGGCTTACTTTGACGTCTATATGCTTTTACTAATGAAGATGATAAATTTGTGTACTATTATAGTGTATATAAAAATAGTAGATGTGATGATATCCATGATGTAACTTAGAAGGCTTAAGCTGAAGTGGGAACGAAAGCCATAATATGGTCAAAACATAAGAAATTTTCAATGTTGATAAAGAAGCAGTAGAACTGTCAACTTCTTTTTCAAGCAATATGGGCCGCAGACATTGTTTGGTTACTCCCCGCAGGCTGTTTCCACATTTTTAATTAACAAAAATGAATTACTTGACTTCACATGAAAATATTATTGGCCATATTTTTACTTACAGGGTGTGTAGGTTGATTTTGTGTTTTCCATTTGTTGGGGCAGGTAGGAGTCAGTCCCCAAAACCCACATCTAAATTTTGAAAATGGCTGAAGTCCGTATACCGGATACGACATATCTACTTCTCTTTCCCTTTGTTTTACATGTTGGATTCTATTGTATGCCTAAAACCCACAAATTTTTTATAATCAAGGGTGGATTAGATAGATCTGGCAACACCATGAAAACGACGTATTTTATAATAGGGTAATAATTTAATAATACAATATGATTTTTTAAATAAAATTAGTATACATATATTATATCATTACCTTGGATATGTAACAATTTCAAAATTTGTGGTCAACAGGACTTATAATGGATACTTTGAAAAATCAAAATATGTGATTAAAATTTTATACATTTTAACTTTGATCATGCGTGGATTCTATCTTAGATATACTTGTATATATATATTTACTAGTTGATAAGAAATTAGGATAAGGACAAGACTAAAACGTAAATGAAGAGGAAAAGGTTGTAGAAAAAGGGAGTAAAATATGGCGTAAGATGTGATGCAAGATGAGTTGGTATAGCAAAACTGGGAAAAACTGTAATGGTGGATTTGAACATTTCCATAGTATCACGACATGCTGTGAACATTCACACATATATCTCTATAAGTTTATAGTAATGAATGTGAAAGCATAAGGGGTTTAGAAGTATATGATAGGGAGGGAAGGAGCAAATAATAAAAAGTCTTATGGTTGACTGTACGGACAGGTGAGGTTAAAACTCCAGTTGCAGGTAATTGATTAATGAAACACCCATTTTTTCAAAGCCTTAAAAAACCCTCCCTACCCCTGCCCCTGCTACAACATTTCAACTCTCTCAAATTTCTGTTCACTGAAACTGAGATGTTTCCTTTCATAACTCTACAAGAATTTTCTTCTTCAATGACAAACTCAAGTTGTGAGTTTTGACATTATATATTGGATTCTAGATGTTCAACATGCACTTGTCAACCTTGAGTAAACATAATATTTATATTTCATACATTAATGAAAATTTTTAATTTCACAAATTCAAATACCGTAAAGATGTATGTCTTACCAATTTAAATTGGATGTATGATATATTTTAAATATTTCTTGGTTCCAAAAATAACCCTTCATTTTTATTAAAATATCTTCGATATTTATCCCTATCAACAAGTTCGAAAATAAGTATAGTAATATGATCATAATAAAAGAGTAAATATATTATTTGGTATTTAACTTTAACAATTTTTAATATGGTACTTATGGTTCTTTATTTAATATAGTACATGTATTTGGCAAACATTATAGATTTTGATATTTAAAGGTAACTGTTAGAGATTGTGTGACCCAGATCCTGTCACTTGTTGAAGAAATAAATGTAGTAGCAAAATAAAGGGATCTATAGGGGCAATAAGCCAATGGATGAAGTCATTGGGTATGTTGATTTTGATTTTGCTGGAGACCTTGATAAAAGGAGGTCACTCACAAGGTATGTTTTTACTATTGGGGGTTGCGCTATCAGCTGAAAAGCCACTTTGCATATTACAAATGCTTTGTCTACTATGAAGCTAAATACATGATGATTACTGAGACTTATAAATAAGCTATTCGGTTAAAGGGACTCTTTGGTAAACACAGTAAAGACCTTCACATTAGTACAGTCATTTGTGATAGTCAGAGTGTCATCTTCCTTACGAAAAATCAAATGTTTCATGAAAGAACAAAGAACATTGATGTTCGGTATCATTTTCTGCGTGATATTATCACTCGTGATAATATTGTTGTGAGCAAAGTTAGCACTCATGATATCTTATTAACTTTAAAGTAAATCGTAATCTAATACTAATCTACCATTAATCTTTAATGATAATCTAATATTTATCCTAATGTTGTGTCGGCACCGAGAAGAAGGAGATAAAACAATTGAAACTCTATCTTGTCACCTAATCCAACTTTAAAAATAAATAAATAAATATTTAATATTCTAATTAAGTATTAATTTGTTTACCAATTAAAAACATCAAGGTAGAAACAAACCAAAACAAAACAAAATAAAAAATAAATGTCCAAGTTTATTTTTTTTTTATACAATCCATTTTACAAAACTCAATTTTAATGGCCCAAATACCACTAGACCCAAAATTGAACCCATTACAACCCTAAACATTACAACCCAAACCATGGATCCAAACTAACACCCCAATACCCAAATTGCATCTAAACAGACTACCCAAGCCCAATGTTAGCCCAAACGACCCAAAACAGAATCAGAAACCCTAGCCTTGTACCCAGCGCCGCAAGCGCCCAAGCACGCAGCCTTTCCTTGCGCCTAGGCCATCAACAACGCCGGACTTCTCGCTACCGACCTGCAAAAAAAGGGAAAGAATAGCACTAAACATGGCAAATGCAGCCAAAAATATTTGTATTCCTTTTTTATTTTTATTTTCGATGCTATAAAAGCCCTGTGATAAACCTGTAAAAATAGTGTAAGCACTAAATTTTATCCGGTTCAATTTCGTGTTTAATTTCTAAAATTAAGAAAAAATTTAATTAAAATTAAAATTACATTTTGACCCTCAACTTTTCCAAAATTATATTTTTACCCCTAAACTTTACCTAAATTATGTTTTAACCCTAAAACTTTTAAAATTACATTTTGATCCCGATACTTTCTTAAAATTATGTTTTGACCCCACAGTTTTCTTGCAATTGCAATCTGGTCCTTCCGAGAAAATCTCCAAAATCATGATTTGGGGCACCCACTCCCGATTTTTCCGCCACCAAAGATGGGAGGTTTCTCCTTCTTCAACCACCACCGAAAAATGCAGAGAGAAGGTGAAAATGAGGGCATAAAAGAAGAGAGGGGATTTTCGACAAAGAAAAGGAGGAGAAAACCAAAAATTTTCAACAAAAAACCCCATATTCGATTATGAAGGGGAAGAAAGCGAAAAGTTTTACCGACAAAGAGGAACCTCAACAATCTAGAAAAAACCCCAACATTTGGCAAGCAACCAAGCAACTAAGGAAGAACCCATTACCCAATTACATCTCTCTCAAAGTAGCAGATCGGCTAAGAGTTTATTTTCATTACAAGGGCTTATTTGTCTATTTTAAGCCCTTGAGTGGTGATTCTTAGTGAAGACCAAGAAAAGGAGGAAAAAGAGGAAGAAAAGAAGAGAGGAGGAGCCTCACGGGCCGACGCACCACCAAGGCAAAGAAAGAAAAAGAAAATAAAGAAAGAAATGAAACAAAGAAGATAAAAAGAAAGAAGAAACCAAGAAAAAAATAAAGAACATTCAAGAAATTTCAATACCAAGTAACCTCTAGCAATTCAATACAAAAATTAAAAGAGGTGACTCAAAGAGCAAGTCCATCGGTCGACCGCCCAAAATCCAAGCCAAGCACCAAATTTCACTTTCCCAAGTGAGAATAGACCACTCCATGACATTTCAAAATTTTGGGCATTGGTAAAATTTTTTTAAACCTTTTATTTGGTTATTGGATATATATCTTTATATTATTTCATAAATGTTATGTTAATAACTTTATTTTTTTAGCATTGTAGAACAATTTTATTTACTAATTTTAATTTTTAATAAATTAATTTTAACGATTTGACATTAAATCATCGATTTCACCGCTATCTTGAGTAGATATCTTTGATTTTGTGTTAAATGTAGAATGGATTTCGGAAATTAAAATGTCCATTAATTTTATTGTTTAAAAACAACAATAATAATAATAAGAGATTTGTTCAAAAGTATCAAATTTCCTTACATAATACGTTGAATGTAATTTTCAAAATTTTGTATTTTAAAAAATTCGTATTTCAAAGTTTTCTTGTTTTCAAAGTTCTCGGTTTCAAAAAAATTTCTCTAATTTCAAAATTTTTGTGTTTTCAAAAATTCTCGATTTCAAAATTTTTGTGTTTTCAAAAAATTTCGTTTTTCAAAATTTTCGTGTTTTCAAAAATTTCGTTTTTTCAAAAATTCTCGTGTTTTCAAAATTTTCAGATTTCAAAATTTTCGTGTTTTAAAATTCTCGGGTCTCAAAAATTTTTCTCCAATTTTAAAATTTTCTTGTTTCCAAAAAAAATCGCGTTCAAAAATTTCAGATTTTCAAAATTTTCGTGTTTTCAAAAATCTCGCTTTCAAAAAATCTTCGTGTTTTCAAAAATTTCGTGTTGCAAAATTTTGAATTTTCAAATTTTCGTGTTTTCAAAAAAATTATTGTGTTTCAATCGGATCACGATTAAATATTAAATTGAACTTGTATTTCGAAAATTAAAATAATACGCGTTTAACGAGATACCAATTTTGGCGTCATGAGGTGCTAATACCTTCCTCAGCAGAATCGACTCGAACCCTATTTTTCTATGGAATTTTGATGCAGACTTAAACCCGACCCTTTTTAAGAAGATTCAAAAATAATTTTTCTTTAAAAAGAGGATTTATTAGGTGTCCGATCATACCTAGAAAAAAAGATCGATGGCGACTCCCTTTTTTAAATAAAATTGAAACTCTGTTTTCTCAATTAGCGCCAAGCAAATTTTACGTCGCCACAAATTTGGCGACTCCACCGAACTTTTTGGAGAGTCGAGTCTCAAATTAAACGTGTTGTCAAAATTTTAAAACTCTTGTTTAAATTAATACTTAGTCGTGATCCTTAAATTTCGTTTTTGAAAAGTCATGCATTTGCATCATGTTGTAAATATTTTTCTAACTTGTTTTATCTTTTTGTTTTTTTAGCTAAGTTTTTACGGTTTTAGTTTTTAGTTTTAAAATAAAAGCGAAAAGGTTTGTGAGTTTCTCCCACACACTGTGCACTTGCATTTTTGCATAACATGAGCTCTCTACCCGGCTCCGTCCGCTTAAGTGGAAGTAAACGCTATGCCTTCGTGAGTTAACTCGTCCTCCACAAAGCTAGTGAATACTTAGGGTTACATATGACTTATGCTTTCGTGAGTTAACTCGTCCCTCCGCATAGGCATAAGTAAATGTAATCCTCGAATTGAGCTCATGAGCCTATGATGGGCGATATCAGAGGCTCGTACTAGCCTTAGTAGGCGATAGTACGGACAATTAGAAGTACCTTTTAGAACCAAAACCGCATATAGTGAACCGTATGAGCCACCGATTAGAGCAGTGCGAAACTTCCAGTCGAATAGTAACCAAAATAAGTACATGGGAGAAACGCCTCTTATTTTTTATTTCTTTACATTTATATTTGTTTTACAAGAGAATTAGGTGCATTTAATAGAATTGGATCGGGTAGATTATCCGATAAGCATGTGGGGTAAGTTTATCTTGTAAATATGATGGGGTAAAAAAAAAGTAGGTCGGTTTCACCAAAATGCAAAATTAAATATCTTAATTTGTTAGATTTTCCATAGTTTTTCTCCGTTTATATTTGTTGTAATTACTAACCAATGTTATTTGTCTCCATTTTTATTTTTTATCATGCATCATAGGCATCTTGTTAGGAAGGTGTTGATTAGAGATTGGTTGCCGAAAACGGGTTTCTGATGGATGAGTCAATTACACAAGTGACCGAGAAAAATGCCGTGGTTCGAGACTGGTCTTTGAAAACCCAGAAAGCAAAAGAAGACAGTTTAAAAGAAGGATGTATTTCCAACCTTCTCGAGCATGTGACCATGAATATTCGTCGGAATAACCTCGAAGATTTGACTAGGATCTGGAAACAGTGGGACTTAGACACTAGGGGCATCTTCACTAAAAAGTACGAGGATATAGCTCACTTAATCGCCATCAACGTGAGCGAACAATTGATCCGAGCCATGGTTCAATTCGGGACCCAACTTATCAATGTTTCACTTTCAACCGTGAAGATATGACTCGACCATATAAGAGTATGCGCTTGCTTCGCATTGACAATGCACAATTCAAAGAAGATATATGTGAAAGAGCCCAAACCAATGACCTTCAAGAAAAAGCTAATGAAGTTGACAGGAATGACTGATACATGGGTTGAAAAACAGATAAAGAAAAAGAACGAAGTCAGTTGTATTCCATGGTTTTCTTTGTGAGACTTAGTTCAAAACCACCCGGATATTGTGAAGAGAGTGGATCTGTTTGCTTTAGCCATTTACGGATTAATTGTCTTCCCAAAAGTTCTTGGGCATATAGAAGTTGCGGTAGTGGATTTCTTTGAAAAGTTGAGGCAAGGAATCAACCCCGTCCCAACTATCTAACTGAGACTTTTAGATCTCTAAATTGATGTAGGAGAAAAGGGGAAGGATGTTTTATCGGATGTGCACAGCTACTTAATGTTTGGATTCTGAGCCACTTCGGAAAGTGGAGTGCACACCTTTCCACATGTTTTCAAAACATTCGCTCCATTAAGCTTACCTTGAGAAAGATTGGTCAAGGATGTCACCAACAAGATCTTGGGTTTCAGTTTTTTAGAACTCATGTCAAGATATAACTTGGAGAGCACCATGGATCCGTCCTTGATTCGCTATACAAATGCGGAAGCCAAGATTGGGTACCTTTACTCGGATTATGGGGAGGAGTTGGATATGCACCGTTAATGGTTCAAAGGAAGTTTGCTTCACGACAGTTCATACCAACTACCGGAGGATTAGCACAGTCTGAGTTTGCTTTTACAGGTGAAGGTTACATGAAAAAAGTCCGAGATACTGCAAAGTCTTGGAAGGAAATCTACCTAATGGAGTTAGCTCTGTATGCTGATACTATCACTTAAGATTATGAAATATGGAGACAAATACGAGTAAATAGTCAACAAACCTCACCAACGGATTATATTTTCTAGAATCCTTTCTCAGAAGAAATACCGTCCAAACTGAAAATAGCAAGACATGAATTTGAACGTGAAAAGGCCAGTCTGTTACGGGATATTAGTTCTCTTCAAAAGGAAAATTACCAGTTAAAGATAGATGTTCAAATTGAAAAATCCAGAAACGAGAAAGTCTAGAAAGAAGCTGAGATCATGAGAAATGACTTAAAGGATCTTCATTTGGAAAATAAGAAGTTAAAAGGCACCATAAAGAATAGCGGGCTGGGCAAATCATAGATGGAATGGAAGGAAGAATTAAGCAACATCAAAAGTGGGATGGAATTCTGGAGAGGGAAAGCGAAGAAGGAAGAGGAAAAAGCTGCTCGTGCTATGATAGAGTTAAGGAAGAAGAATGTTGAATACGAAACTGTATCTGCAGAATTAATGACTAGTCAGTTTGAACGTCAAGAGCTAAGAAGGAAAATACAAGATTTAGAAAATACACTGCAAGCTCATCAGCAACACTTGGATACTCTCCTAAAAGCGCTAGAAGAAAAGAATGGCCAGCATGACAGAGACATTCGTGCCTACAAAAGAGCTCTCCAAGAAAAAGATATGTATCTTGGCGGTTTGATTAATAAAATTCGCAAGGCGGCTATGCAAATTGTGTAATTATCAGATGAAGCAGAAGATCTCAGTTACCAATTCCCTCCGAGACAAGGATCAAACATTTCAAAATTCCTAGAACGAGTGAAAAAATAAGGCGATGTGGCTAGGAAATTTGTGTAACTGTTAAATCAGAGATAGAAAAATGTTTTGTAATAGACTCTTTTGATTAATGAAATGCCTAAATATGGGGCTATCTTGAAATCAACACCAAATTTTTGCATATTTATTCATAATTAACATTCATTTGTCATTTATTCAGTCACCTATTCATTACATATGCATATCACTCTAATCATTCATCGAGGCTAAAACCAGTATAATCTACTGATTGCGACACTACGAACGGAATCACGACATTCTTATAGGACACGTCTAAGAGCTAGAACTATGGATCTTGAACTCAACGAAAGAATTGAAAGGATGGAAAGGACCCAAAGAGAGTTGCAAGAAGCGGTTGGTTAAGTCACAACAGAAGCAAGAGATCGATGGTAAGATCTCGAGAGGAATCGCTTCGAGCAAAGGGATCAAATGGCCAAAATGATGGAGATGATGCGGCTTTGGTCAAAGGAAAGGACCCATGCAGAGCCACGACATCACGAGCCCCAGTCAAGAGTTAATCAGATCCGCTCTATCCTCCAGGATTCACTCCACCTCACGCCCATGCAATGCAAAGAGGATATCCTCAAAGGGAACCTACAGGTGCCTAGAAACAACGGCCTACACCACCGCTTCATCTAGGGTAAGGTATATTCGTATCAAACCCCGGAGCCAATCCTGTCGACCCGATTGTTCCAGATTTAGATGATCCGGTCGAAATAGCCAGGTTGAAAATAGATGATCATGATGTTCAGAATAAGTATAGGAGCCTGAAAGAAAGGCTCAAGGCAATAGAAAGTACTGAAGTCTTCTCTGCACTGAGTGCTAAGGAGCTCAGTTTGGTGCCCGATCTAGTTTTGCCTCCAAATTTAAAGTGCCAAATTTTGAAAAATATGATGGAACGAGATGTCCAAAGCGATCTTATCATGTTTTTGGGAAGATGATCGGTTACGTAAATGAGGATAAATTACTAATACTGCTTCTAAGACGAACTTAGTTGGATCGGCTCTTGATGGTATAATCAACTCGAGAGAAAAGATCCGATCATGAAAAGACTTAGCATCAGCATTTTGTGAACAATACAAACATGTATCTGACATGGTGCCTGATCGATTAACTCTGCAGATGATGGAAAAGAAGCCGACAGAGACTTTTAGACAATACGCTCAAAGGTGGAGGGATTTCTCGGCCCAAGTAGAACACCCATTAACAAAAATAGAGATAACAGTCCTCTTCATCAACACTTTGAAAGCGCCATTTTACGACAAATTGGTAGGAAGCGCCACGAAAGATTTCGCAGATATTGTAATATCCGGGGAACTTATAGAAAATACTATCAAGAGTGGAAGGATGGAAGGCTCGAGGGTTCGAAAATGGCAGTACCATAAAGAAAAAAGAGGCGAAGCCCATATGGTGGGGGCGAGAGACACTACACTTCTAACCCATACCCAACCCAATCACGACCCCGATATTGCCCACCTTCAAACTTCTATTTTCCTCCCCAAAGCACTTACTATCAAGGACCTCCTCCTTACCCCGTCTATGCCACAAATAACCAAAGACCATTCACCATGTTCCCACCAAATACCATGCCTGCTCAAAGCCAACCCAAAAATGAACAAAAACCGACAAGACCCAATCCTGAAAAACCTCAATTCACCCCTATTCCCGTATCATACGGAGAGCTATGCCCAAAATTATTGGAAAAATAATTAATATCCTCATATTATATGGCACCCTTGAAGCCTCTATACCCAAAATGGTACGATCCTAATGCTAGTTGCATGTACCATGCTGGAAACCAGGGGCATTCTATAGAAAATTGTCTAGCCTTTAAAAGAAGGGTTCAAGGTCTTATTGATGCAGGGATTTTACGATTTGATGGCACTAATAATGTGGCTAGAAATCTATTCCCTAACCATACTGAAGGAAACGTGAGCGCGGTGACAAAAGAAGACATGCGACAAGCTAAAAGTTACGTTTCTGAAATAAAGACACCGCTGCGGAAGGTTTGGGAGGTAATGCTTAAAAAAGAGCCGTTTTGTTATCCCAACAGAATTTTCAAAGAAGGAAACACAAAGAGTCAATGTTTTGTGATTTTCATGGTATTGAAGGGCATGACATCCGATCTTGTGAGGATTCAAAATTACTTGAGGACATGATGGATAACAATGAGGTCAAGATCTTTGATAAAATGGATAAAGCCGAGGAAGGGAAATATGCGCCTCGATAATCAACCATCAACTATCCCTTATAGGCCGATCGACTCTGGTGATTTATTACGAGGCCAAGAGGAAGGAAGTCAAACCAAATGTGGTGATTGAAGTGCCATCTCCTTTCCCTTACAAGGACAATAAAGCGATACCATGGAAATATGATGTTAATATTGTTTGTGCGAAGGTGAAAAGTCAAAGGTCGTGATTGGAGATATTAGCGAGTAGGACACTTTACCCGCAATGGAGGTGTTATTCTCCGAAATAGGTGAACCAAAAAGAAAGTCGTTGACTCGAATCAGGAAGGAAAGGTACCAATGCATGATGCTGAGGTTGATGTTGAAATACAGTCTGAGCAAGAAATTAAAAGACCTGTGAATGAGGATGAAGCACGTGAATTCTTAAAGTTCATCAAATACAGTGAATATAATATCGTGGAGCAGTTGAACAAGCAGCCGGTGTTATCTCTACTGTTGAACTCAGAACCACATCGAAATGCTTTGCTGAAAGTGTTGAATCAAGCGTATGTGGCGAGCAACGTATCTGTTGAAAAGCTTGATAAGTGGGTGAACAACTTAAATGCAGATAATTTCATCTCTTTTAGTGATGACGAAATACCACCAAACGGTAGGGGCTCCATAAAAGTATTGCACATTACAACCAGTTGCAAGGGTTATATAATACCGAATGCGCTCATTGACAACGGGTCTGCACTCAATGTCATGCCTTTGGTCACGTTTTTAGGTCATCAATTGATATATCTTATCCGAGGCCTTGTCACTCTGATGAAGGGCATTTGATGGGACACGACGAGAGGTCATGGAAAGATCGAGATTCCTCTGAAGTGGGCCCATGTACATATGATATCGAAGTTTCGTGTCATGGACATCACGCCTTCAGATAATTGCCTTTTAGGAGGCCTTGGATCCATTCTCAGGCGGTTCCTTCATCTCTCCATCAAAAGTAAAGTTTATCTGGATAGCCGCTGATCACGATCATTGGTGAAGAAGACATTGTTGCATCTATCTCACCGACGCACCTACATTGAAGTAAACAAAGATGCAGTAGAATATTCCTTCCGTTCTTTCGAATTTATCAATGCTACATTTGTTACCGAAGGAAATAAGATTCCCACGCCTAAACTGTCAAGGAATACCAAAATGAGAATTAAGCTGACTGTGGGAAAGGGAGCCCGAGCGAAGAAAGGTTTGGGAAAATATCAGCAAGGGATAGTTAGAGCACTAAAGCCAGTACACCACAAGGCTCAATACGGTTTAGGGTTCAAGCCGGATGCACGACAAAGAAGAAAATAGTTGCAGAAAGATCAAGAAAGGAGGATTGCAAGAGCCTCAGGCCAGGAATTGAGATGGGAGCCCATAAGCGTATCCTCCTTTGTCAAAAACATTTACATCTGCAGGAATGATGTACCTGTGGCAAGATAATTCACGAAGACGCTGTTATTGATTGAAAGGGGTCTTCAAAATGTCAGTATAAATGTTATTGACAAAAGAGATGATGCAATTGAAGATGTTTCAATGATACGCCCTTGTCCTCCTGGATTCATTTTAAACAATTGATCTTGTGGATCTTCTTGTAGTTTCTAAGTCCTCTCCAGAGTAATGCTCAATGTTAACTCTCTTTTTTGTGTGCCCCTAAGTAATAGTGGGATTCTTTTGTAAAAGCTTATGTTTGCTCTTTATCATTTAGATGAACATTAATGGAGATGCATTTTGTCATAGTCTTTTCATTCTTGTTAACTTCATAATTATTCCTTCTTCTCACAAATCGTCCTTACATGTACCTCATATCATGCCATAACATTATGTTTGTTTGGTTCCAATACTTTGATGCTCCTCTATAGTTTTCTTTTCCATTCACCTTCAGTGCTCGGATACCAACGACATGAATAATCCGTTACAAGTCCTGAAATCGATTTTGAGAAAGCTATTTGTTTAGGAGAATTCGAAGCTGAAGAAAATGCTGAAGATTATGTCTCGTCTCCTGACTTACAAAGAATGATAGAACAAGAAGATAAACAGATCCTACCCTATCAAGAATCTGTTGAGACAGTGAACTTGGGAAATGAAGAAAAGAGGCAAGAAGTGAAGATTGGGACCTCCATTTCGGATAACACCAAACATGATTTGATCGCCTTGCTTCGTGAGTATAAAGATGTATTTGCATGGTCGTATCAAGACATGCCAGGGTTGAACGAGGATGTAGTGGTCCATAGACTCCACTGAAACCGAATGCAAACCTATTCAACTGAAGCTAAGACGAATGAGACCTGAAATGCTATTAAAGATAAAAGAAGAAGTCAAGAAGAAATTTGATGATGGCTTCCTACAAGTCTCCAAATACCCAGAATGGGTAGCTAACATAGTCCCAGTACCGAAGAAAGACGGTAAGGTACGAATGTGCGTAGATTATCACGATCTGAATCGAGCAAGTCCTAAAGATAATTTTCCTTGCCACACATCGATCGTTGGTGGATAACACAAGAAACATTCATTATTTTCTTTCATGGATGGATTTTCGAGTTATAATCGGATAAAGATGGCTCCCAGAATATGGAGAAAACTACCTTCATAACGATGTGGGGAACATTTTGCTACAAGGTGATGCCGTTTGGATTAAAGAATGCCGAGCAACATATCAGAGGGCAATGGTGATGCTATTCCATGACATGATGCACAAACAGATAGAAGTTTATGTTGATGATATGATTGCCAAATCTCGGGGAAAGAGAGCATATTGGGAACCTCAAGAAATTGTTCAAACACTAAGAAAGTTCCAAATTGAAGCTTAATCCAGCCAAGTGTACGTTCGGGGCTACCTCAGGAAAATTACTCGGCTTCATTGTTAGTGAGAGAGGTATTGAGGTTGATCCAGATAAGATAAAAGCCATACAAGAACTACCACCTCCGCGTACACAAAAAGAAGTCAGAGGATTTTAGGAGGTTGAACTACATCGCTCAATTCATTGCTCAACTTACCAACCAAGTGACCTAATTTTTGACTCCTCCCAAAACATAATCCGGGAGAGTGGAACGATGAGTGCCAAGTGGCTTTTGACAAGATAAAATAGTATTTGTCTAACCCTCCGGTGCTAGTACCGCTAACCCCTGGAAAACCGTTAATATTGTATCTAACTGTGTTCGAAAATTCAATGGGTTAGTACTAGGACAACATGATGAGTCGGGGAAAAGAGAAAGGCGATCTACTATCTCGCAAGAAGTTCACGAGTATGAAGCAAAGTACATCAATTGAAAAATTTCATTGTGCTTTGGTTTGGGCGATTCAAGGCTCGATAATATATGTTGTATCATACGACGTGGTTAATTTCAAAGTGGACCCAATAAAATACATGATGGAATCACCGCACTTTCGTGAAGAATGGCACGATGGCGATCCTACTATCGAGTATGACATTGTATATGTGAGTCAAAAATCGATAAAGGGAGCGCGATATGACTTCTTAGCAACTCGAACAACAGAGAATACGAGCCATTGGGATTTGATTTCCCAGATGAAGACTTGATGTGCATTACGTAAAAGAATGTGAGTCGTCAAAAGAGAAATCATGGAAGATGAGCTTTGATGGTGCATCAAATGCATTGGGGCATGGGATTGGAGCGATCTTAGTGTCACCGAAGGAACCATTATCCATTCAACGCCAGATTAAATTTCTTCTGCACCAATAACGTGAATAAATATGAGGCTTGCATCATGGGCCTTCAAGCGACTATTAAACGAAACATCAAAATCTTAGAAGTGTACGGGGACTCAAAGATTGGTGATTTACCAAACCGTGGAGATTGGGAAGTGAGAGATTCGAATTGGCCAAATATCGCGATCTCGTAAGCGTAGCTGGTCAAAGAATTCAAAGAAGTGACTTTAACTACTTCCCACGAGAGAAAACCAATTGGTGATGCCTTGGCCACCCCGGCTTAAATGTTTAAAGCAAACAGAGAAACGAAAATAATGCCTCTCCAAATGAGCATATATGAGGTCCCCGCACATTGTTGTAGCATTGAAAAGAGATGATGGATTGCCATGGTTCCATGATATCTTAGAATATGTCAAGAATCAAAGGTATCCCAAGCAAGCAAATAAAAACGACAAAAGAACAATCAAGAATGGCGGTAGGATTTGTTCTTGATGGGATATCCCATACAAAGAGGAAAAGATCAAGTGCTCTCGAGATGCGTGGATTGTTGAAGCCAAAAAATACTTGAAGATGTCTATGAAGGAATTTGTGGGACGATGCCAATGGTTTCACTATGGCGAGCAGATTATGAGACTCGGTTATTCTTGGTGACGATGGAAAGTGATCAGATTAGTTACGCGAAAGTGCCACAAATGTCAAATTTACTGGTGATAAAATTCATGCGGTGCCCTTCGCCCTTCATGTCATGACTTCTCCGTGGCCTTTTTCTATGTGGGGCATGGATGTTATAGGGCCAATTTCCCAAAAGCTTCTAATGGACACCGATTTATTTTGTGGTTATAGATTACTTCACAAAATGGGTAGAAGCCGCTTGCTTGCTAGTGTGACAAAGACTGCAGTTTGGTGTTCTTAAAAAGAAATCATATGTCGATACGGTTTGCTTGAGAGAATAATTTCAGATAACGCTTTAAATCTGAACAACAAGATGATGAAAGAAGTGTGCGAGCAATTTCAAATAAAGCATCATAATTTCTCACCCTATCGCCCAAAGATGAACGGAGCGAGAGAAGCGGCTAACAAAAATATTAAGAGGATTATTGGGAAAATGACCGAGACATATAAAGATGGCATGAGAAGCTACCATTCGCTTAGATGCATATCGCACATCTGTCATGCGGACATCTACTGAGCAACTCCTTTCTCTCGGTCTATGGAATGGAAGTCATCTTGCCCATCAAAGTTGAGATCCCTCTACTAGTCTTAATGGAGTTGAAACTAGAAGAATCGAGAATGGGTTCAAGCTCGATATGACCAGCTAAATCTTATCAAGAAAAACGCTTGAAGGTAATCTGTCGGATGATGTACCGAAAGAGAATGATCACGCTCATGACAAGAAGGTGCGCCAAGAGAATTCGCGAGGGGAACTCGTCTTGAGAAAGATTCTCCCAATACAAAAAGACTTTCGAGGAAAATGGGCACCAAATTGGGAAGGGCCGTACGTCGTAAAGAAGGTTTTCTCTGGTGGAGCTTTGATTCTCATTGAGATGGATGGGAAGGAGTTACCTAATCCAGTGAACTCAGATGCCGTGAAAAAGTACTATGCCTAAAAAAAAGAGAGATCAAGATGAAAACTCGAAAAGGGCGTCTTGATAAAAAAAAGAAAAGAAAAAAGAAAGATCAAGATTAAAACCCGAAAAGGGCGTCTTGATAAAAAAAAAAAAAAAGAAGAAAAAAGATCAAGATGAAAACTCGAAAGGGCGTCTTGATAAACAAAAAAAAAGATTAGGATGAAAACCTGAAAGGGCGTCCTAATGAAGGAGGTTCGGACAAAAGGAGCAAGACAATTTGAACGGGGAGTCATGTGGCGAGATTACAATATTTGAAGCGATCCGGAAGCTCAAATCTTCTACACAAGAAGCCTTGCTCAAGAGATCCGGATGAAGAAATGTGAGAAGTTCATGCGTTGAATATCTAGAGCATTTGTGACAATTGAATCTGTTTTCCTTTCTTTATAATGTTTTCTTTATTGAGCTTTTCCTTGTCAATTTTCTTTACTTATTGCTTTTGAAATAAATATGAATGTGAGGTATTTCTTCCGTATCTACTTTCCTATTTTCATGCATCTCATGTGTGGTTTGTCTAAATAATAAATAGTGAAATGACATACTCTAAACAAAAGGAATGTTGAGTATTACCCGGATGGGAATTTGGTAAGTACAAGAGCCTCAAAGCAAGGACAAAGTTCAACAAGGGCAAAAGGGTGATACACGAGAAACGCAGATTACTCAAGATGGGTACAAAACCCGAAAGGAAGTCAAGAATCGAAGCAATGAATGCGGTCATCATGAGAGTCGAACGAAAAGAGATATACTGATAAACAAGCCCAAGGCGATGGCATAATCATGTAGGCATAAAAGCATTTAAGACCAAACATGTGCATATCATGATAACATCATGCATGACATATGCAGTATTCCAAGAAAGCAAAAATTTTGATGATAATGCATCAACCAAGGACAAGGAAGACATTCGAGTTCCACCAGATGATATGTTTTGAAATTTTGATACTTTTTAAAATTATTTCATTTCGTTTTCAAAAAATCAACTCATATGGCGAGAGGTGAGTTGAGCCTCGTGTCACACGCCGAGGTATTTTTCAATTTCTATTTTTCAAAATCAACTCATATTATGGAAGTGAGTTGAGCCTCAAGTCACACACGAGGTATTTTTAATTTCTATTTTTTCAAAAATCAACTCATAATGCGAGAGGTGAGTTGAGCCTCGGGTCACACGCCGAGGTATTTTTAATTTCTGTTTTTCAAAAATCAACTCATATTGCGAGAGGTGAGTTGAGCCTCAGGTCACACGCTGAGGTATTTTCAATTTTCGTTTTTCAAAATCAACTCATAATGCGAGAGGTGAGTTGAGCCTCGGGTCACACGTCGAGGTATTTTTCAATTTCTGTTTTTCAAAAAATCAACTCATATTGCGAGAGGTGAGTTGAGCCTCAGGTCACACGCTGAGGTATTTTCAATTTCTGTTTTTCAAAAATCAACTCATATTGCGAGAGGTGAGTTGAGCCTCAGGTCACACGCTGAGGTATTTTCAATTTTTATTTTTCAAAGATCAACTCATAATCCGAGAAGTGAGTTGAGCTTCGTGTCACATGTCGAGCTATTTTCGATTTCTATTTTTCAATAAAGAATAAATATTGGACATCGAACAAAATTTAATATTAAGTCTTTGCTTTCATCCCTGCTTCACAACGATGAGCAAAGAGGGCATTATAAGCACTAAATTTTGTCCGGTTCAATTTCGTGTTTAATTTCCAAAATTAAGAAAAAATTTAATTAAAATTAAAAATTACATTTTGACCCTTAACTTTTCCAAAATTATATTTTACCCCTAAACTTTTCCTAAATTATGTTTTAAACCCAAAACTTTTAAAATTACATTTTAACCTTGATACTTTCTTAAAATTATGTTTTGACCTCGAGTTTTTTGCAATTGCAATCTGGTCCTTCCGCGTAAAATCTCCAAAATCCATGATTTACAAGACCCACTCCCCGATTTTTACGCCACCAAAGATGGGAGGTTTCTCCTTCTTCAACCACCACCGAAAATGCAGAGAGAAGGTGAAAATGAGGGCATAAAAGAAGAGAGGATTTTCGACAAAGAAAAGGAGGAGAAAACCAAAAAATTTCAACAAAAAAAACCCCATATTCGGTGATGAAGGGGAAGAAATCGAAAAGTTTTACCAAAGAAAGAGGAACCCTCAAGAATCTAGAAAAAACCCCAACATTTGGCAAGCAACCAAGCAACTAAGGAAGAACCCATTACCCAATTACATCTCTCTCAAAGTAACCAGATTTCGGCTAAGAGTTTATTTTCATTACAAGGGCTTAGTCATTTGTCTATTTTAAGCCCTTGAGTGATCGATTCTTAGTGAAGACCAAGAAAAGGAGGAAAAAAGAGGAAGAAAAGAAGAGAGGAGGAGCCCCCGCTGCTGGCCGACGCACCACCAAGGCAAAGAAAGAAAAAAGAAAATAAAGAAAGAAATGAAACAAAGAAGATAGAAAAGAAAGAAGAAACCAAAGAAAAAAAATAAAGAACATTCAGCAGCCCAATACCAAGTAACCTCTAGCAGCCCAATACAAAATTAAAGAGGGTGACCCAAAGAGCAAGTCGATCAGTCGACTGCCCAAAATCCAAGCCCAAGCACCAGCCCACTTTCCCAACAGCAATAGACCACTCCCAGCAGCAGCCCAAAATTTTGGGCATTGGTAAAATTTTTTTTTTAAACCTTTTATTTGGTTATTGGACATATATCTTTATATTATTTCATAAATGTTATGTTAATAACTTTATTTTTTTTAGCATTGTAGAGCGATTTTATTTACTAATTTTAATTTTTAATAAATTAATTTTTAACGATTTGACATTAAATCATCGATTTCATCGCTATGTTGGGTAAATATCTTTGATTTTGTGTTAAATGTAGAATAGATTTCGGAAATTAAAAATGTCCATTAATTTTATTGTTTAAAAACAATAGTAATAATAATAAGAGATTTGTTCAAAAGTATCAAATTTCCTTACATAATACGTTGAATGTAATTTTTCAAAATTTTCAGATTTTAAAAAATTCAGATTTCAAAGTTTTCTTGTTTTCAAAGTTCTCGGTTTCAAAAAAAATTTCTTTAATTTCAAAATTTTCGTGTTTTTCAAAAATTCTCGATTTCAAAATTTTTTGTTTTCAAAATATTTCGCTTTTTTCAAAATTTTCGTGTTTTCAAAATTTCATTTTTTCAAAATTTCGTGTTTTCAAAAATTTTCGATTTCAAAATTTTCGTGTTTTAAAATTCTCGGTCTCAAAAAATTTTCTCCAATTTTAAAATTTTCTTGTTTCCAAAAAAATTTCGCTTCAAAATTTTGTATTTTCAAAATTTTCGTGTTTTCAAAATCCTCGCTTTCAAAAATCTTCGTGTTTTCAAAAATTTTGTGTTGCAAAAATTTTGAATTTTCAGAATTTTCGTGTTTTCAAAAAAAAATTATTGTGTTTCAATCAAATCACGATTAAATATTAAATTGAACTTGTATTTCGATAATTAAAACAATACGCGTTTAACGAGATACCAATTTTAAGGCGTCATGAGGGTGCTAATACCTTCCTCAGCAGAATCGACTCTCGAATCCTATTTTCTCTGGAATTTTGACGCAGACTTAAACCCGACCTTTTTAAGAAGATTCAAAAATAATTTTTCTTTAAAAGAGGATTTATTAGGTGTCCGATCACACATAGAAAAAAGATCGTGGCGGCTCCTTTTTAAATAAAATTGAAACTGCTTTCTCAATTAGCGCCAAGCAAATTTTACGTCATACAAATGTGTGTACCTTACTAACCTTCAATATTTCATATGGCTATTATTTAATATATGAATATGTATATAAGCATGAAATTAAGTAAGTTATGCATGATATATATTTTGGGGCATTCGGGATTTATGTGAAAGGGGAGAACAGGTGTTGACTTGGTCTCACCAACGAAATATGTTGACTACGATCACATTGTGAAATTTTGGTAACCGGTTACAATAGTGTCTAATGACACAACGATATGGGCTGAATGCCTTCGATGGAGAGTAGCGAATGGAGGGTTGACTTAGTAGTCCCACGGTGTGAATGGCGTGCACGGTGGTGTGTAGCGGATGGATCTTTAGGCTTGGGTTGGGTTGCATCATCATTTATGTTTATATGATTATGAATTTGATATGAACATGTATGCCCGATTTGTTGAATGTTAGTATTGTGTGCACATTGAGTCTGTTGACTCACCCGTTGTGGGAACTATTTTCGTGTAATGAATAAAGGATTTGAAACGGACGGTGAGACCTTGAGGTGGCCATGCATCAATTTGAAGATTTTATTTATTTTGGACTTTATTTCTTTTAGTATATTTAATTTTATTATTGGGTTTTACTTGATGTAATAAGGCCATAAGGCCCAAGTTGGATTTCTTTATTTCTTTTACTTTTAATTATTATGTTTACGGATTTTTATTAAGTAAAGATCAAGCAAATATATTTTTAAAATAAAACCTAAATGTTTTGTCACTTTAAATAAATGAATTTTAATGTTAGATAAATTTGTTTTCAGACAAGCCCAACCCAAACCAATCCTTTTTTCAAAATCACACAAGTTTTTGTCTAAGTAACAAAAGAATTTTGAAACCGGTTTACTTGAGGAACATACCAGATCCGGTCCATTCTCGTGGGCCGGGTGTGGGTGTTTCAATTTGGATCTTATTGTATGGATCTTAACTTAGGGCCGAGAGTTTGGTATCAGAGCCCAGGTTTAGACTCTCAGCCTGTGGGCTAAGGCCCAAAACGTTTTGAATTCGAGCCCAAATGATTTTCTTTGAAAATAAGCAGGATTTTGGCATGGCCCCTAAGTCTCCGACCCGCAGTCCACCAGGTGAGTACCCCTAACTCTATGTGTGATTCTGATTTATATAAGGGTAGAAAAGGCATGGAACGAGAATAGAATGATAGGAACTTGAACCCTAGGATTAGTCTACTCAAACACAAATACATAAGACTTAATACACTAGACAAACCTGTGATTAAGTCACCGAGCTAGGGTGTGGTAACCTGTTGTGTCAATGTCTAGGAGTGAATTAAGAAGAGCTTGGTATTTAAGCAGTCCTAGTGACTCACCTCCTCTTTACTCGAATCCTACCAAAGCGTAAGTAACTGCTCACCCTAACCAAGAGAACTTAGTCACAAGCTAAACCCAATAACTAAAACCCGAAAGGGACTAGCCGTATTTTTATGGAAACCCTAATTTTAAAATTTCTAAATTACCCTCTTGATTGGAAAAAAATATTTTTATAAATTTTCCTGAAATATTTCTGATTTACAAATTTACTAAAATACCCTTAGTGGTAAAATTACAAAAATGCCCTTGGTTTATAAAATGTCCAACTACTCAATAGTTTTGCCAAAATTTCATTATGTTATAAAAGTCCAAAACCCTAATTTGCAAACTATCAAAATACCGTTATTTTTGGAAAATTACAAAATTGCCCTAACTTACCAAAATTTCAAAATGACTCGATTTCCAAAATTTTTGCAACTTCATCATTTTGGAAAATAAATTTCTCAAAAGAACCCTCAAAATTTTGCAACTCCTGAAATATCCTTGATTTATTAAAATTTTACAATTTACCGGTTTGTGGAAAAATTACCAAAATACCCCAATGTCTAAAATTTTTGCAATACCCTCAATTTCAAAAATTCTCCAAAATACCCCGAGAACTTTAAAATTTCCAAAATACTTTGTGACAAAACACCAAGGAACCTTATTTTGACAAATTACTAAAATACCTCAGTAGGATAAATTACGAAAATACCCCGGGTAGTGGTAAAAAACAACAAATGAAAAACTACAACGTTTCTCCGAATGAACTAAGGTTCATAATTGTTTGATGGATGTTTGAATGAATGAAAAGACGTGTGCATGTATGAATACGAAAGAACCACTCCTAAAACTCTTTTCATAAAACTTCTTCGTGAGTAATAAAGTGAAACAAGTACTAATGTATAAAACTTTTAAATCGATTAAATCATGACGTTAGAAAATGAGTTCTAAGGGATGTGAACTTAGAGATTGTGCCTAGAAAGTATGATGGTTCTATTAAGATCGAGTGCGCAGCGTAAGAAGCATAGTGCGATGAGAAAGATTGTGTTGTCTGTGTAAGTAATTTCGAGGACTAAATTATTTTTAAGGAGGGTAGAACTGTAACATCCTGAATAGGGCCTATGCATTTCAGTTTAATTGTATGAAATGACAAGTTTCAAGTACTATGAATAAATTTTGATACTTTTGGAAATCTAGAAATGCATGAAAATGGAAAGGAAAATGGAAATGAAAATGAAGATAGAAATGAAAATGGAAATGGAAATGGAAATGAACACTTTTGGAAACTTAGACATTTTGGAAAGTGAACATTTTGGAAACCTAAGTAAATTAGGAAAGTGAACATTTTGGAAACCAAGCCAAAATAGGAAACTTGAACATTTTGGAAACTTGAGCATTTTGGAAACCCGAACATTTTGGAAACTTGAACATTTTGGAAACTCGAACATTTTGGAAACTCGAACATTTTGGAAACTCGAACATTTTGGAAACCTAAACATTTTGGAAACACGGAAAATACAGAGTCATGCGAAAATTTTAGGAAACTTAAAATGACCCTTAATGTCGAATTTGAGCTCAAAGGGAACTTAGGGCCAAGTGACCCTAAAATATACAAGACATGACATTTGCCCCAATAACGAACTTGGAAATGTGGCTCAAGATGCCACCTGTTGTCTTAGGAAATGGCCCAAATACAAGAGGTTTTTGGGCTGAGTTTGAGTCATCCAGAAGCAAATAATGAAGGCTTTATTTTTGCTTCCGTATATTGAGGTGGACGGCATGGGTTTCTAGAAAAGGAAGAGTTTTATTCACATAAATATGTGAATAATAAGAGAGAATAAAGGAGTTTTATTCACATAAATATGTGAATAATAAGAGATAAATAAGGAGTTTTATTCACATAAATATGTGAATAATAAGAGATAAATAAAGGAGTTTTATTCACATAAATATGTGAATAATAAGAGATAAATGAAGAATTATTCTTTAATTAGGAAAATAAGGAAGAGTGGTGGCCAAGTTAAGGATTCTTGGCCTAGTAATTTCGGCTATAAAAGGATGAGACTAGGGCCATTCATTATTCATTCTCCTCTCTCTTTCTTACCAGAATATTCTTCTTGAGCATCCATTCTTTTTCTTCTTTTCGTTAGCCTCCTAGCCGATTCCTTCTAAGCCTATTATTCCTCTCTTCTTTCATCTTTGAAATTGAATACATAAGGAATCATAGCTGATTGTTCATCAAGTCTCTAAGTCAATTTCAAGGTTGAAGCGAAGGTGCAATCGATTCCTTCAAATAAGGGTAAGATCTAAGTTTGGTTTGATTTCTTTTATATTTTAGACTTATCGAAATCTAGGGCTAATCCCATTATCGTTCATGGTTGTCAAACTTTGAAGAGATCTTTCGGATTTACTAAGTGTGGGCTACAAGGAAGGAGAAGTTCTTTTCCGAAGGTACACCATAGGCCACGTGTTCCCTAGTTATTCTATGAGTTTCGGATTTAAAATCCACAAGGTAAGTGTTCATAGCTTTTGGCTAAGGCCTATTTTGATAATTAGATCTAATTCTTGTTTGTTTAAAAAGTCAAACTAACCCGGATGAGATTTAGTGCTTGGTCGAATACAAGGAGGAGCATAGCATAGATTTTGGGATTCGATTAGTATTGAATTCAACAATAAGGTAAGTAATACAAATCCTACTAGGATTTGGTTTTTAAGCCAAATAGGTTTGTTAATATGTTTTAATATTTGGTCGAATTTAGAGATAAAGATCTAGATCGATAGATCGTTCTTCTGGATTTCAAGGAATCTATTAACAAATCGTGTGTACCCTTACTATCCTTCGATATTTTATGGCTAAATATTTTAATATATGATTATGAATAAGAATGTGAATGTGGCTATGTACCACAAATGTGGCAAAAGTACCAGTGCACGTTTCCTACTTTTGATAGGATTGTGAAAATGTTATTTAATAACATGCGAATATATGAACATGAACATGAAATGAAGTTATGCAATATATATGTTTTGGGGCATTCGGATTTATGTGAAAGGGGAGAACAGTGTTGACTTCGGTCTCACCAACGAAGGTGTTGACTTCGGTCTCACCAACTAAATATGTTGACTACGGTCACATTATAAATTTTGGTAACTTCGTTACAATAGTGTCTAATGACACAACGCTTAAATTTGATTATAGTGTCTAATGACACAATGTGGAGAGTAGCGGATGGAGGGTTGACTTAGTAGTCCCACGGTGTGAATGGCGTGTACGGGTGGTGTGTAGCGGATGGACCATTAGGATTGGGTTTGGGTTGCATCATAATTTCATTATTATATGGACTTGATGATTTGAACATGAATGCCTGATTTATTGAATGATAGTATTGTGTGCACATTGAGTCTGTTGACTCACCCCATTGTGGGAATTATTTTTTAGGTGATGAGCAGTGACGGACCGGGCCGGTGGACCATGAGGTGGCCATGCTACATGCGAAAGTTTCATTTAGTTTGGACTTAATTTTATTTTTAGTCACGTTTGTTCTATTTTGGGTTTTACTTGATGTAATAAGGCCTTAAGGCCCAGTGGATTATTCTTTATGTTTGCTTATCGTTAAGTTTCAAGCTAAGAATTATATTGGATGTATTTAATTAAATGGGCTTACAAGATTAAATAAATGGGTTTCCAATCTAAGCCAAACTCAAAATAATAGTTTTTCTAAAATTTACAATTTTCTAAGTATCGAAAATGATTTTGAAATCGGTTTACTTTAGGAACATACCAGATCCTGTTTGGGCTCGTGGGTAGGGTGTGGGGTGTTTCAGATTTGAAACATTCTCTCCTACCCCCTCCGTCTCAGGTGAAGCTCTGAACGATCACGTATTTCCATCACAAGTTTTAAAGCGTAAGTTTTTCTCCTTTTTACTTATGTATCTCTGTAAATATATATATGTTGTAAGAGAAAATAAAAAATAATAAAATAAAAATAAAAAATAAACAAGAATACCTATACGTAAATTTCTTTAGTCTTTGATTTGATTTTCTTTCTCCTCATATTAAAATAGATTTGTAATACAAGGAAAAAATGAATCAAAAATACGAATAGAAAAGAATAAAATAAACCTTTCAAACGCCGATTTCTTTCGTTTGCCTCTATTTTCTCTCGTAGCCCTCTCTCGTCCTCCGGTTACATTTGAATCCTCGGCTTTTATAGCCTAAAAAATCCCCAAAAATAGAATAATCAAATCCCCAAATATCCCCTTTGTTGTGCTGGGTTTTCCCTTTTTTGTAGGTACAACGCGGAGACGTGGGCGACTGCATCTCTGAAGTGGCGTGGTGGAGAAGCGCACATCGCGGGGTGGTGGCGTCCGGCGCGCAAGGGGCTGTTGGTGCTTGGAGGGTGGTTGCGGCTAGGGTTTCTGACTTTGTGTTTAGGTAGTGGGCTAGGGTTAGTGTTAGTTTTTTGGGCCTAGGCTATTTGGGCTTGTTTATTTTATTTGGTTTATTAGGTTTGTATTTTATTTTTATTAATGGGTTTTAAAATTTGGGCTTTGGTTAGGGTAAAATTTGGGTCATACAGTTATTATTATTATTATTTTAGTATCACCATTATTATTACTATTTTCATTATTGTTGTTTTTATTTGTATATTAACATATATTATTATTTTATTATTAATTTATTCTTATTGTGCTACTATTATTATTTTATATTATTATTATTATTACTATTAATTTTAATATCCTTACATTATTTTATTTTTATTGATACTATTTTTATTTTTGCTATTATTTTTTCATCATTATTTTCATTTTATAATTGCTAATATTATTTTTATTATTATTTATTAACATATTTCCATTATAGTTTATTATTATTATTATTATTATTATTATTATTATTATTATTATTACTATTATTATTATTTTATTATCTTTAAATTATTGTATATAGTATTTATCTATTTGTTAATTTGATATTAACTTTATTTTTGTTATTATTTTATTTTATTTTATTTATTTGTTTTTTATTTATTATAATTTTTTTACTTAATATTTTTTATTATTTGTTTCACTTTTCTTTTATTATTTTTGTCTTTATTATTATTATTTATATTATCATCTACACTTTTATTCCATTGAGCATATTGGCATTATGATTTATTTTTCATTTTATTACAATTACATTATATTTTCTTTGATGCATCAAAAATTTGGTTTTGAAATAAGCAAACACTCCACGTTCTAAGGTTTGAAAGAAATCGTACCCTAACTTACTGGGTTACGATTTGTTTCACTGAATCTAAGGAATTAATCATTTTCCTTTAAAAATTAAATAAAAACTTATTTCCGAGAATTCAAATTTGTCGTGTCCTAACTCACTGGATATGATATTTTGTTATCTCGGGATAAGGATTTTATAAAATAAGGCAATATTTCGTGTTTAGAAGTTCGAGAAATTGTGCCCTAACGTGCTGGGTTTCGGTTTTTCGTTCGTCCAAATAACTAAATATCATTTTAATGAATTTTGTAAATCATGAGATGATTTTGGTTACGAAAGTTTAAAACATCACGTCTTAACGTACTGGATGTGATGTTTGTATGCTTTTGGAACAAAGGAATCTCCAATTCCAATTCAAATTGTTCAAATTTTTAAAGAAATCATGTTTTCAAATCTTTTCGAATTTTCGACATTAGGGCAGTGACTAATCAATCCGGTACCTATTTTGGGCGTTACGAGGGTGCTAATCCTTCCTCGTACGTAACCGACTCCCAAACCCATTTTCTTGAATTTCGTAGGCCAAAATTAATATTTTGAAATAAAATGTTTTATAAGGTGATCCGATCACACCTAAGCGAAAAAAGATTGATGGCTACTCCATTTCGTTTTTAAAGTCGATCCCCATTTTTTCGTTTTTACCGAAATTTTAAAAATGGTTTCGACAATGTGGATTCAATTATTTCGTTAAAGTAATTTAACAATATTATAATAAGTGACTTACGTTGTTAATAATTAAAGTTAAATGATGTAATTTGATTAAATCAAATATTTATGATTTATTTGAAGTTGAGATTAAATTTAATGATTTATAAATAAACTTTGAAAAATTCCTCTCTTTTAACTATTCCTACTTTCTTTTAACAAGATAAATTTAACTCTACTCTTTTTATTTTTGCTTTAATTATTATATTATCGAAATGATATCTATTTTATTTTAAAGTAAACCCTAATCTAATACTAACCTACCATTAATCTCTGAGGTAATTTAATATTTATCCTAATATTGTCGTTGACACTAAGAAGAAAAGGAAAAGGATTTTCAAAAAAAAAAAAAAAACTCTATCTTTTCACCTAATCAAACTTAAAAAAAAATATTTATTATTCCAATTAGGTATTAATTTATTTGCAAGTTAAAAAAAACAAAGTAGGAATATTGTGGATTCAGTTATTTTGTTAAAATAATTTAATAATGTTAAGTGACTTAAGTTGTTAATAATCAAAGTTAAATGATATATTTTGATTAAATCAGAAGTTTATGATCTATTTGAAAGTTGAAATTAAGTTTAATGTAAATTACCTAATATAGACTATACTTATTGTCGCTAAATGAGAAGTACAAGTTAAATCTCTAGTAGTAATGATTAATACTAGGTTTTGTTTCTTTCTATCTTTAAATTGTTGGCACATATGAGAAAGTTTTATATTTTTTAAATTTTCTTTTTATATTTAAATTTTTAATAATTAAAGCAAAAATAAAAAGAGGAGGGTCAAATTGACAAAATTGAAAGGTTGATGAGATAAAATTGTGATTATACCTAATTTTTTAATGGATTTTACGGAAAAAGTTAATAGAGGGACTGAAAATGATGAAATCGAAAAGTAGAGGAACCAATTTTAAATAAATAAAAGTAGAGGGACTAAATCCACACAATTTGGTAATGTTACAGGGACTATCCTCAGAATTTAACCAATTAATTAATTACTAACTTAGATGGTATTTGATAAACCTAAAAAAGGTAAGAATTAAAAAGTTAAGTGTTGAAAATTTAAATACTAAATTTAATTATAAAATTTGTTTGATATAACTCTGAAAATTTTGTATGAAATATGATTAAAGTGTCGATAAATGTAAAATTTAAAAATTTTAAGGTAATGTATTTAGGGATGACAATATAGCAGAGCAAGGGCAAATATTGTCAAACCTATCATCGTTACACAATTAGCACGATCTGTTCCGCTTCAATTTAAATTTGCTATTTATCTTTAATATTTTTAATCTTTTTAGTGTCAAGTAAATATTTAAACATAATTTTCAAAAAAGAATTAAACATAAAATATATAAAATTTTATATTATTTTGTTTCATTTTTACCTTTTAATAGTTTATATATACAAAGAAAAAATGGTAATTTTATATAGCGGAATGGATTGGAGTGAGGCAAACAATTACTATAATTGCTCCATGCCCACTATATAAAAGAAAAAATCACCCTACCCCACATCCACTTTCCAAAAGAAAAAATTTGTTCTATTTGGAGCGGATCGATTTAAAATCCATCAGGCGATTTGAGTTTTGCCAGCACAAAATGTATTTAAATGATAATGTTAAAAGAAATAGAATAAAATAAATCGAAAAAAAATCTAAATTAATTGATGAATAACTCATTAACTACTTATCATTCCACAAATTTTAATAAAAAATATTATTTACTTTTTATTATAGATTATCAAACGTGTTTAAAAATTAAACCACTAAAACATTAATTTTCAATTGATTTAATTTTTAATGTATTATCAAACAATGCTTTACATATTTAAATTAAATTTATACTTTAACATGATAAATAATTTTTAAATTCATTAATAGATCTTGTATTTTGTATAAATTGTGGATTTAGTATTTGCACTTTAATTTGATCAAATTTAGTTTATGTACTTTTCGATTTTTGAAATTTTAGCTCTAACCCAATGGAAACAATTAAATTATGTCATTAGCCCTATATTATGCGTAAAGTTATAAATTTAGTTCACATTCACCAATTGGATCATTTTAGTGGCTATATATATATATATATATATATATATATATATTATGTTTAATTTCAGAATTTTAGTCTTAATTCAAGCGATAGTCGTTAAATCTATTAACTGATTTTTTGTGAGTAATATGTGAAAATAACAATCAAACATAACATTATATATGTGATAATATGTTTGATACATTAAATTTTAAAAATAATGAACTTAACTTAATGAATTTAATAGTTATCATTTAGTTAGGAGTAAAATTTTCAAATTCTAAAAGTATAAGAGCTGAAAATGGTCAAATTAAAAGACATATACTAATTCCACAACTTACGTAATTTACAGGGTCTAATAGTATAATTTGACCTAAATACTTTTAAATAGTTATAAAAGTAATTAAATAAAATATTTATAAACTTATAAAATTGTATTATTAAAATTTTAAATGTTAAAATGTCATTAAAATACATCATAACAATTAGATTAACTTAAATAATCATTAAATTATTAATTTTAATCTCATATTACAGTATTTAATCTCACAATTAAAATAATTAATCCTATCAATATCATTAAAATCAATCCCAATGCCCCTAAATTAATCATATTTATTAGACTAAGCGTCTCCACTCTCCAACCGTTGTTTGTTTTTGGTTTGAAATAATGAAAACGAGAACTAAGAAACAGCGAAACCCTGGTTTCTTTTCTATTTGTATTTTTTGGTTTGAACCGACAACAAGGCTTAGGGTTATGGCTTCTAGCTGTAATTGCACCAACAAAGCATACTTTAATGAGCAATGCTTTAGGTAAATTAATATTTTAAGCAACAAATCAAAGATTAAAGGAGGACGGAACGTAATAATTGTTTGAGCCTATATTTTAATAATATCAATGGCAGGAAAGGGATATTGAGAGATGAATCCACTGTACTGCTTTCACGTGAATCCTGAGGCAGAAACCGATGAAAGAGTGGGGATGATCATTGTTTGCTATGAATGATAATCGAAACGAAAATTTTCTATGAATGCTTGGTGGATGTTTGGGAAGCTATTGAGTTATGGTGATGGGGATGCTAACCCCCCTTCCCCTTTATAGACTAGCCTACAGTTAGGCCCCAAAAGGTGTTCTGCCCTTTAGTTGAGATCCCAATAATTATACTTCAAATCCAACTTCCCCATCTATCATTCAATTCACAATGTGAATTACGATAATATACCTTCAAATATGTTTTTTAAACTCTGGAACTGATCATTATCCACTTTTTTTTAAACCATAAAATCGATTTTTCATAGTTATGGCAAGGAAAAGAACAAAAGGAGCAAGGGGTCACGTGGAGAGGGGCATAATGTCCACGTAAGAGACAAACGAGGATTTGCTGACAAAAATCTCAGATCCACCAATCACACACGTCGTCCCACGTGCGACCCTGTACCCCATCAAAAACCTATGTTATGTTATGTATGACATCATTCATAGTATCATAACTGTAAGAACAACAGTGCATTAATATATTTTTTATTCAAACAATTTTGGATTCTCTTGAAATCTTCATCTCAAAGCATGTTATTATCATTATTATTCCTAGACTACCCTCTCCTACTTTCTCTTTTCCTCTCTAATTCATTTTCTAGTTTCTTCTTCATCTCTCTTTGCCTCTTAATTATAACCCTAAGTACAGTTGAGTTGAAAAGCTTCTCTCTTTTAGTGCTAACTTTTGTTTTTGTTTTTTTTCTATGGCTGACTCATCATCATCAACATCATCATCATCTTCTTCTTCTTCTTCTTCATATATTCACATGGTAAGTTGTAATCTAATTATTTCCTTTTTATTTTATTTCCATTTTTGTTGGCTATTGCTAACTAAGATGATCATGTATATAAATACAGGTGCACCGTCTTATAGAAGAGTGTTTGGTTTTTAAGATGAGCAAAGAAGAGTGCATGGAAGCTTTGTCAAAGCATGCAAATATAAAACCAGTTATTACTTCAACAGGTAGTTATTCTTCTGACACTTTCCTCTTTCTTGATCAATCAAGCATCATATACATCGTGCATGATGAACTTGACCGTAAGGGTCTTATTAAGTAGTTTTGTTGTTAGTAATATAATTAATAGGATGCGTATATATATTGATTAAAGTTTGGAATGAGTTGGAGAAAGAGAACAAGGAGTTCTTTCAGGCATACACAAGGGGAAGCCATGAGAGAGCCACTGAAATAGAGAAAAGACAAAGGATTCAGAGGAGTCTCCATGCTTACATAAGGGACAACAATGGCAGCGATCAACTCCACCACTAAATATCATCATATTGTTCCAAACGATTTGTTCTTCCTTGCACATAGTTATAATTATTCTGGAATAAAACCTTTTTCCTTTTTGGTGTTGAAAGTGTATTGTAAACATAGGCATGAAAGTTGAGGCAATATCCCTTGCATGATACCATGGTTGAGTGTAAGGTTACCTTGCTATATTCCTCAACAATAAACTCACTAAACAATTGAACTCAAAATGGCTTTAATTGCTTCAAGAGCTTTGCTCACAATCTCGTTTTGTTGTATATACATGTGTGTGTTTATTCATGTTGTTGGTGAAAAGCTTGAAAATACATGTGTCAAATTCTACAAAAGAAAAAACAAAAACGTGTCAAAGAGATGCGAGTACATTTACAGGTACATCGACTACTACACTTACAAATAAAACTTATTTTTATCCACGGTTTGGTATATATTTAGTCACATCTTACTTAACGAAGTTTTCTTCTTTTTCTTATCAATAAAATTTTATTAGAGAATAAAACTGTTGTACGTTAGAGTGAATATATAAATATATATATATATTTATTCGATATAAAAATTAAATTTATATATATTTTTTTCAAATACTCTTAAGAGACAATCACTTAAATAAAAATTAAAATAAAATTTTTAAAATTTGGAGGACTTAAAATATAATTTGACTGAATTTGGGGTTCGCTGTGTGCCAACCCATACAAACATATATATATATAATACATAAGTATTATATGGTGGAATCTACTTATATTAATATAAAATTGAAATACTTTTACACATTTTTATAAGATTTTATTCAATCAATATTTTACCAACGTTAAATTTATTAATATAATTATACAATATATTATGCATACAAATTTTTAATCAATATAATACCTTTATCGTATTAATCTATAATACTATATTTATTAATAGTTTGACAGGCATGATTCATACTATACTTAATTAAATTTTATATTTTTAATCAATATGGTATTTCTGTCATATTTTAATGTTAAAAGTTTGACTTGTATTTTTAAACAGTCTAACATTTCTACTTAAAGCTTTTTTTAAAAAATACTCAAAAACTTTTTTTTGATACTTAATATTTTTATAATTAAAATTGGATTTGCACAAAAGAATTCGGTCCATAAATATGTATATTTGGACCTTCCATGAAATTAAGCACATATAATTTGTTGAGTTAGCATCTTCAAAAACTCACTAATAGAAGAGAAAAGAAATATAATAGTCACATGGAGTGCCATGTGGAGCATTTAATTATTTTTAATTTAAAATTTTTAAAATTTATAAAAAGCTGGGTTTTAAAATTAAAAATTATAAAATATTATTTTAATATTTTAATATTTTAAAATATTAATTAAATGCTAACATGTTATCTACAAGATAATCATTGTGTATGTTAGCAAAATTAATAAATATTAACTTTTCTATTCATTTAGGATAATTTGAGAAAACGTAACTTTAAAGGTTAAAAAAAGTAAAAACTATTAAATGAATAATTAAAATAACTTTTCTGAGCGAAAAAAAACATTTTCATTTTTATATATCTATTTATAATGCTTTCATCTAAGAGGATTTTACTTGAAAACATTTTTAATATTGGAAAATGAGAATTGCTAAAACTGGGCTGACTAAAAAAATAGTATCATTCGGCATCAAACTTCAAATCCAATTGTATGAAACACAGCATTTCAAGCCCAAAACAATTGGGCCTCGATTCTACATCATCTATCATCTACGTTTCTGGAACTTCTCGCTTTTCATTAAAAAAGAAAGGTTAAAATATGTGCTAAGTGTTTATACTTTTAGTAAATCTGAAATTTAGTCCATTTGCATTTTGAGTTTCAAAATTTAAGTCCAATTATTAACATTGTTTATTTTTTATTCAAATTGTTGGTGTGACATTTTAATTTTTTTTTAAAATACTCATTTGGTAACTATATAACTACAAACGACGTTATAATCAATTTGAATTTAACAAAATAATCCTAATAACGTCTAAATTTTAATATCTGAAAAGTAAAAGGACTAAATTTTATTTTTACAAAAATACATTAACTTATGGTATATTTTAACTAAAATTAAAATACACTAGTTTTGACATTATTAATTTAGTTTGAGATATGGACTAAATTTAATTTGAATAATTTTATTATCTCTAAATTTAAGTATTTTAAAGCTTTATTTGAGTAAAGTTTAATCAACTTTTTATTCTTACTTAATCAACTATAAAGCATAAAAATGAAGTTGTTATAATAATTAAGTTATACCAAATGTAGAACAAAATAATGGTAACTGTTCACACTAACTATTGGAAATGGTGGTTTAGAGGTCTCGAGGTTGGGCTTGAGCTTAGGGGATATGGATTGCCTTGATGCAGAAAATGGGTATTTATAATGAGAGGTAGACTTAGTGTGGGTCTCAGCTGTTGAGTTCCTTACTCCTTTAAGTGCATATAGTAGGGTAGAAGATATTTTCCAAGGGTATAATTGTAGTCGACTTGAAGGGACTAAGTGAGGGATTTGTCAAGTTAGGGATGCAATAGATTAACGGGCATTGTCAAAAACTCTTCTCCATATATCTTCCAATGATTGCCTGGGCTCGCCTAGCATGATTTGATGTTTAAATAAAGCATTTTTTAGATAGGAACTATCTTCCTCGCAAAGCCTTAAAAATAAGCTTCATCGCATTTCTATAGCCATTGAGTAGTTTAGTGAGGCATGATATGACATGGGTATAACAATTGTCACCTAGACGAAAAATAAATTATAAAGTGATCTAGGTTGGTTTGATTTACCAGTGAAGCTTGCAGAGAGTTTAAAACATCATTATTATTGCCGAGCCATGTCACGTATGGCATGGTCATGGCATGACGAGGACCTCTTGCGGAGCTGATGCTTGGAGGAGAAGGAATTTATTCACCAACATGTGGTGAGCATTTAAATGCCGAGCCCTTCATTGTGTTGCTTGTAGAAGATCCTATGGAAGTCATTGGTGCAAGTGTGTGATCCTCTTTTAAATTAATTTAAAGTTACCAAAGACAATAGGAAGAAGTAATAAATGAATTGTTTATTGGATATTTGAATTAAATTTAAATTTTAGGGTTATTATTATAGAAAATTTTGAATATTTAGATTTTAAAATTTAATGTACCATTGGATGTTATCAAAATTAGTCTTAAATCATAAAATGGAGAAACATACTTTTAATTATATAAAAATAAAAATTTTAGAGTAAATATTTTGAATTTCATTTCAATTCAAAGCTCGTCCTTGGGGTTCAAAAGGCTACAACTCCTCACATCATAAGTAGGTAAATAAAACAAGTGAGAAGCTGCAAATGTCCCCTTGGGGAATGGCAGAGCCCGCAATAGCCGGCTTCTTTTCATCTCTCGATCAGCGTGATAAGCAAGGGGATTGATTCCCCTGCTGATTTCAGTCTCCAGTCAACTACCCCGCTCCTGACGGAGGAGATTCTTTCCTAATCCTTTGTCCCTTGTTTTCCCCTGCTCCGTTCCCACTACTGCTCTTTTTTGCATACGCAACTTCCCAATTCATTACCATTTTGGGTTGGGCTTGTCTATTACAAATTCCATCAAACTCAGCTCTCTATTATTTTGAATGTTCACGGGTGGGTTCTGATGACAGATGTTCAACCTTCTATCTTATAATGTCAATGAATCCCTTCATCTATTTTCCACTTCTTTTCTTCAGAGTTATGACCAACCAAATAACATATTCCGTAAGAACCACCTTGGTTACCTTTGTATTTAACTTATGCCCATTTTTCTCCTTTATTAAGTTAATTTGTCTGTCAAAAGGTAACCTACAATTATAGTTATTCAAAAAGCCATAATTAATAATGTTGATTTCGGCCTCCAATACACTATAGTCAAAGCTATAGCTCGCTTTTTCTTTTTCTCTTTCTTTTCATATTTCCCAATATTTAAACCATGAATAATAATAATAATAATATTTCATACTAATTGCTAAGCAATTAATGGAAGAAACCTTCCTACACATACAACACAGGCAATGGGCGGCTGGTATAAGTAATGCTTATTGCATTTATGTCAATTTCTAATTTCTTCCAACATAATATTACTTTCACATGTTTCCTACGACAATCTTTGGATCCCTTGTGGAAAAAAAAAAGAGGTGTCTAGAAAGAAAGAAAAAAGAACATAGGGAAACGACACTGTCGAGTCTCCATCATTGTGATGGAATGGAAGAGCGGAACTTAATCAACTTCTATCCTAGAGAATGGAGACAGCAATCATTTTTTTCTTCTTATGGTGCTCTCTTGCTTTGCCTTTTACACTGAAATAAAGGTTTTTCCGTGTTGTTCTTAGTTGAACTAAATATGCATGAATTCCAATCCTATTTATAAGTGTTAAAAATGACAAAATCCAAAATGATTTGATTCGAAAATCTTGAAAGATAAATTTAAAAATTTGGATCTCGAAATGACCCGAACCCATTCTAAATTGAATCAATTTAAAACCGACATGACTTACCAAAAGATAGGGCATTTACAAACTATACAGGAATGGTTGGTGAAACATGTTCTTTTCTAGACAGATGACGAAACAAGAAACACAAAAAAGATTGCTTCTTGGCTCAAGTTTTTGCATTTTTTGAGATAGGAAGTGAGGGTTTGATTTTCTTTTGTTTGTTTTCTATTTAAAGTTTATTTTTTGTTCATGAGATTGAAATTAGTAATTTAGCAGAAACTGGTATGGGTTTGGGCTGCCCTTACCAATCATGTAGGAAAATAGGTAAGAAAATTATTGCAAATTGGGAGAAAATGTTGGGAGGAACGAGACAAATATTGAAGGCAGAATCAGTAAGTCAAGAAAAATAATTGAACATCAGAAAATATTGCATCACTGATTGAAATAGTTCTCCAATTATTATTATAATATCTGATGACATTGCTTCATTTACAAACTTGGAATTTAATCATATGCTTGAAGCTGATTGATTTAATTTAGACATGCGCTTAAAGGTTTCTTCTGATCCAAAAATCATGGGAAAATCAGCTTAATTAGCCCCTTTTCCAAGCCAATGTTTCAAAGACTGATTTACCCAAGTCTTTTCAATACATTTCATCCAATGTATTCACCTCTTTTGCATTTATTATAAGAAAGAATGGCCATAGAGGCTGAGATCTACTTTCATATAATAATTTACTTAAATCTGAAATTGTTGCTTCTTTACCATGTAGCTTCTACGCTATTTTGGATTATGATCTGATTTAGCATTTTTTTTTTTTTTGGTAAGGGAAGAGGTGGAATTGTTCAAAGTTTAAACATATAATTCAATGGAGTCTTTTATTACAGAACCAATGATTTGACAGTTTTGATGTAGAACGTGTAAATAGTAGCATCAAAGTCACCTTGGGAGGTAGATTCTCAAGTGAAATGTAGAACCCACCAAATCTTTAGAATATATTAGTTAGAAAGAAGAGAACACCACAAAAAAAAAAAAAGGGTGTTATTTAGGGTTTTAGAAAAGGTATAGAAATCTGGGTCTATCCATATCCTTTTCATGTACAATTCTCCTCTTAAGGACACAAATCCCAGTGACATTGTTGTTTTCTCGTCCAAAAATAAAAGCTTGAGTAGAGTCAACTCCATAAACCAAATCAAAACAAAAATCACCAACAGCTGGAGGACCAACCTAGCCAGTAATACAGGCCCGGAGCCCTTTGTTTAAGTTTCCACTTGCATTTAAAATTGGAGATTCCCTCATGCTTTATATCTCATTTTGTCTTCTGTAGGACCTCTAAAATTTCATTTGGAGTCGCGTAAAACCTGACTTTCACGTTAGATTCAGTTTGGTCAATCCATTCACAATTATGTTATGGTCTCTAGTCACATACTTAATTCGTCATTGTCTTTAAATCTTATAATTCGCTAAATCTTTCTAAGTATCAATAATATCTTAATTCTTTAATTGGATGTTTGTCAATACTTGAATCACATCAAAATTATTTGTTTAGATATCTGTCAATTGATTAATTTTAATCATTCATATGATTTATTTATGATAAAGAGAAAAAAGTTCTTATTTTGGAGAATTTTTTTTTACAAAAGTTTTATTTATCATTTTAAATTTATACTAATTATTTTCATGGAAAAAACATAATTATACCTAACAAGGATTATTAAATTTATATAAATCAATTATTAAATTATGTGGATGAGTGGACTGTTCAAATGTGAAGAAAGAGCATTTTAATTGCATGTGAAGAACATCTATCTTGAAAAACCTTATTATGAACATTAAAAAATAAAATAAAAAAGAAAGAACCATGACAAGTGACAAGTCACGTGACAAATCTCTTTCATTGAGAAGATAATTTAGGTGTTTTTTTTAATGTGAACTAGGCATGAATCTTGATATTTGACCACCTTCACAAGTTAATGGGGGTATTTTACCCTAATAATATTAAAAAAATATTAAAATGATAATTTGATAAGATTAAGTATCAAAATAGTACATTTAGATTAGTGGAGGGTGTCAGATAGGCGGCAACCCAATGTATTTCTTCCCACTCTCTCATTCGGCTCGTATCAGTTTATATTTTTAAATTTTTTTTAGGATTTTTAGGGTTAAGGTTTTATTAAAATAATTTGAGTTTTTGTTAAAATAAAAGTTTTAGTATTTTTAAAAGAAAGTGGAAGTGAGAGTGAGGTGGAAGAAAGAAAAAAAAGATCATTTATGCAAAAAAATAAAAATTGTTGAGCTATTCTTTGAAAAAAAAAAATAAAAAATAATGACCAATTAAATATGGGAAATCGTGACTGACCGGTCGCATCACGTCAGCGGCATTAGCAATGTGACAAGTCAGTATTTTTTAACCTGTTGCAGTTTAAAAAAAAATCGAATTTTTAGAGCCTCCCCTCTCACAATTCTAGTATAAAAGGGGGTGGACTATTGGTTTGGTCCCCGCATGCTTAGAAGAAATAGTTAGTAGATTACAATGTTTTTTTTTTCTTTTATTATTATTAATTTATTAGTTTGTTAGGTTGGTTTTAATTGGTGTTATCTGAAATTCGAAGTTAATACGATTAATACGGAAATAGGACTTCTTCTGCTTCTGATTGTTGATTCAATGCAATAACAACATTTTTTTTTGTTACAACAAGCCAGATCGCAGAATCATAAAAAAAATGAGTTATTTGAGTTAAAATAAAAAATGAGTTCAACCGGTCCGTGGAAATTGAAAATTAATAATAATAAAAGAAAAAAAATTGTAATCTACTAATTATTTCTTCTAAGCATGCGGGGACCAAACCAAAGTCACCCCATTTTATACTAGAACCGTGAAAGGGGAGGCTTCAAAAATTCGATTTTTTTTTTAAACTGCAATAGACTAAAAAACACTGACTTGTCACATCGTTGACTCCGCTAATGTGATGCGACCGGTTAGTCACGATTTCTCATCTTTAATTTTGGTCATTATTTTTCTAATTTTTTCAAAGAATAGCTCAACAATTTTTTTTTTTGAAAATGACATTTTTTTTCTTTCTTCCACCTCACTCCCTCTCCCATTTTCTTTTAAAAATCACTAAAACCTTAAACCTTAAATCTTGATTTATTTTTAAAAATTACTAAAACCTTTGACCTTGAATTATTTTAATAAAATCCTAATCCTAAAACCCCAAAAAAAAAAAATTAAAAACATAAACTGATACGAGCAAGATGGAGGAGTGGGGGGAGAAAATACACTGGGTGTGCCGCCTATCAGACACCCTCCACTCATCTAAATGTACTATTTTGGTATTTTATTTTATTTTTTTATATTATTAGGGTAAAAAACCCTAAATTAATGTTTTGATTAATTTGGATTAATGTGTAAAAGTATAATATTTATATTCATATGATATAGATGGTCTAATCATTATTAAACTATATCAATTTTTTGATGTTAGTATTTAAATTTTTTTATTCTTTTTTCATACTTAAACTATAATTTTGTTATACTTAGTAGTTTTTGTTGTTCATGCTGTTAAAAAAAAACAGTAATCAACTAGAACATGCCATGTGTCTTCGTTGACCGTTGATGTGGACGATGACATGGCCATTGACTGCATTGATTGTGCTGGGGAGACCAATAAATTGTTAAAAACTTTATTAATGTAATTTTATTACATACAAAATTTGTAAAAAAATATTTACATTATTAAAAATGGTAAAAAAATAATATTGTAAATAATTATTAAATATTATTAAAATATTTTAAAATTGTAAAAGAGTTATTAAAATTATAAATAATATTTAAAATTTGAAAAAAATTTATTAAAAATTGCAAATAATTATTAAAAGTTGTAAAAATCATTTAAAATTTGTGAATTGGTGGTATTTAATCGAAATTTACACAAATTTTAAATAAATTTTACAATTTATACAATTTTAATCGAATCACATGTTATTCTTGTTTTAAAACCATGAATCTAAAAACAGTAATACTAGAACAAATCAAGAAAAGAAAGTAGATGACAATATAGAAAGTTTCCTTATATTCTTTTGGAATTTGTAGAGAAAATTGAAGAAGAATAATTTATTTTGTTAATTATTTACAACTTTTAATAATTATTTATGATTTTAATAATTTTAAAAATTTAAATAATATTTTATTATTTTTTAATAAATTTTTATAAATTTAAAAATACTTTTACAAATTTTAAGTTTTTTTTACAATTATATATATTTTAAATATTTTTAATTTTTAATAATTTTTACAATTTTTTATTTGGTCAATGCTGTCAATTGTCACATCATCTTCCACATTAACAGTTGCTGGGGACATGTGCGGCGTTCTAATTGGTTTTTTTAACAACAGGGTCAAAAAGTTCAATATAACTATAGTACAGGTACCAAAATGTGATAAAAAGAATTTGAAATACTAATATGAAAAAATAAGTATAGTTGAAAGACCAAACAGTAAATAAAGGCAAGTTTAAATAAAATCCAAAGATATATTTGACTTGCAAGAGATGGTACACAGCTAGGTTTTCCAAATTCGATTAGAAATATTAAATAGAATATTTAAAAGATTTTAGAAATTAAAAAGATCAACACAACCTACTTTTTTTTTTTTGGTTCCAACCAATTATGCATAAATATCGCCTAATTTCAAGTTCACTTGTAAACAGAATCATAATATTAATATAAGATGTATCTTTTCCATGATTTTGACCTAAATTCTTTTGTCTTAACAATTATTGTTTATAATCATCCTCTATTCTTTAATTTAATTATTTTTAAAATTATGAAATTTAATTTTGACATACATGAAATTTATTACATCTATTAATTAGCTTTTTTTTAAATAATATGTAAAAATTTTAAGTTGATATGATATTAAATAAATGATAATGTGTTTTTGAAAATATATAACTTATGTTATGTTTGGTTACTAGTGTAATAACGCGAGAAAAAGAAGAAGCTTATTTATGACATATGCATTACAATAATTAGAGATAAAATAGATAATAATTAGTACAAATCTAAGTTTAAAATTAGAAAATGAGTAAAACTCTTTAAAATAAGCGGAAAATTTTATTCTCTTTACTAGAAATAAGTCATGAAGTTGAGGTTAAATATTACCAATTTAATTAATATTTTTGTTAATTAATTAACAATTACCATTCGATCATCATTGAAATTTTAAATTTTGAATAATATAAAATTAAAATGATCAATTTAAACTACAAGAACTAAATCTATAACTTACACATAATATAGAGGTTGATAACATAATTTTGTCTACTACAATAAAGTTCTTTGTCGAGTTTAATATCAAAGTTAACTCACAAAAAAATTATTTGATTTCGTGTTTAATTTCACAAACTAATTTATAAAAATTAAAATAAAATAAAAAATTAATATAAAAATAATTAAGTATTTAAAATTAAAGATTTAATTTCATCAACCATATGTCAGTCAGTACATTAATTAATTTTGGTGTCTCATAAAAAATAACACTAATAGTATACTAGAATAATTTGTATAGCACTTAATAAGCTAAAGTGAAAAAAATTTAATACTAAATTAGAAAAAGTGTAAAATTTAAACACCAAATGCTATATTAAACCATTTTAATAATCAATATTATTATTTGACATAATATCTATTTAAGAGTTTAAGAAAGCATCATTTGACTAAATATTTATTTTTTTTTTTGAATATCAAATTAAGGATATGTTTTCTCCAACTCTTCCGTAGGTTTAAAACTTACACTATTGACATATCAAATAGTTATATTCAATAATAATTTTAAAAAATAATTATTAATTAAATAATTTATTTTAAGTAGAAATTTTATTATATTCGTGTATGTGGGGAAACAATATATTTTTAAGTTTAAAATTTAATATTTTAGTCATAATTTTCACTGATAAATAATTTGATTATTGTTAAGATATTAATAGTGAAATTTAACTCTTTTAAAAAATAATATCAAATTTAATTAAAAACAAAAACTAAATTAAAAATATATATAAATATTAGCACATTAATGTGTTGTTATCAAAAACACTTTCTTTTCCAAATAAAAACCAGCATGGGAGAAAAAGTGGAACTACAGCAGAGTGACACGTGTAAAATACAGTTCAGGGTACGAGCAATCCTTTCTTTGCCTCTCTCTGTCTCTCTCATATGTATTTGAATGTTCAAAAATTTTAACATTGTCTTTCTCTCTCTTCATTCGCACGCTCTCTTTCCCTTCCCTGTCTTCGACGGTTCTAACGGACCACTTCCGCCACTCCCTTCTTTATTGCCCCCGCCGTTGTCACGCTCTCAGCTAACTAATTTCTTTCTTTTTTTCTTAAAAATTACTAAACTTTCTCTGTTTTTTTTTTTCCCTTTTGTTTACGAGATCTCTATTCTTTTTCTCTCCTCATTGCTGCCTTTTCTTTTTCTTCTGGATTTTCGATCTAGATTTCTTCGGATTTCCTGTTTCTTTTTCTCTTTTGTTGGTTAAATGAATGGAAATGGAGACATTTGGGCAACGGAGGCCTAAGATTTCCAGCTTCTCTTCTGACCAGAGCTTAGTCGATTTGCTATCTTCACCTGCCCCTGCTTCATCCAGAGGTTCCATTTCTCTTCTTTTTTACGTATTTTTGAACGAGGTTATCGTTTGTTTTTGTTGTTGAGGAATCCGAGGCCAAAAGTTTTTTTTTTTTAAATTTTGTTTTCTTTTAGTTATATGAAGATTCCGTAGTTGCTTTTCCATATTGAAAATGAGTGAATTACACTGTTAAATGTTAAGTTTTAATCCACTACACTATTCTGCTTACTCTCTTTCTTGAAATTTTAGTTCATTTTTTTGTTCGTTTCTCTTTCTAGCATGCATTTACCTTTGTTTGTTTTAAAATTTTTTTCTATCCCCTGCTTCTAGCATTTGCTTATGTGTTCATTGAAGTTAGTCTTTTTCTAACTCCTCCTGACTTTTCTCAGTGTCTGTAGTGCTATAAACATGATTTTGCTTGTTTTTCTTGGGTCATGATGAGCCATGATTGCTTCGCTTCACTTCGCAACCGAGTTGCTCTTTTACAATTTATTTCCCATTCTCTGATTTCTTGCTTTATTCTTCTGCTTATTACTACTTGTTTAAACACTTTTGCAAAGATTGAATCTAGACTTGGGGTTTTTATGCCCAGGTTGATTTTTGTGTGCGAGAGAGAGAGAGAATAATTCTTATGGTTTTTTTCCCCGTTATGTTGATTTGATGAATTTTTAAGCGTAACTTCTATAATAAGTTTAAATCTGCCCCTTTCTTTATTACTGGAACGGCTATCTAAAACTTTTTTAAGGATCTATTTCCAGGAAACAGGCAGCTTCAGAAACAGAGAAAATTTCCAAAATTGGCATCTGATTCTAGTTCTTGCAGTAGTGATACTACAGAGGAAGATCAGGTGTGCTGCTCTTTTATTTTTATTTTTATTGTTTCCATTATTGTTTTATATTGTAAGGCTTATCTTTCCTAGCATTAAACTCTTTTAGCTCTGGATTCTCCTGATTTTTTATTTTTATATGAAATGATTCATGAGGTAATGGTTAATAAACAATTGCTTCGGGTTGTTGCAGTTAACGTTTGAGTTGACTTGTAGATCTTCAAAACAATCAACTGGGACACCAATGAAGAAGTTGTTAGCGAAAGAGATGACAAAAGAAAACGAATCTAGAAGACGACCACCAAGTGTTATTGCTAGATTGATGGGCCTTGATGGACTGCCACCTCAGCAGTCTGGCCACAAGCAGCAAAAAAGAAATGAGAATAGTAATGAGAAAGTCCAGAAGGGTAGTACATCTTATAGTTGGCAATCTTCTAGGAAAAGCTCCAAGGACGAGCAGGAATTTAAAGATGTTTTTGAAGTTTTAGATGGATTAAAAATGGAAGGTGCTAGTTTCTCTTCACAAGGAACTGGAAAGTCAAAGCTTTCTGATACTGAGGTGGCCTTTATCCGGCATAAGTTTATGGAAGCTAAACGTCTTTCAACTGATGAAAAGCTTCAAGATTCTGAGGAATTCAATGATACCCTTGAAGTTTTAAACTCCAACACCGATCTTCTGCTGAATTACTTTCAACAACCAAATTCATTATTCATTAAGCATTTGCATGATTTGCAAGTGCCACCTCAATCCCATTGTGGTCGGGTATCGGCTATGAAGTCATTGCATACTCTGAACAATGAAAATTGTTTCTTTGCACAAAGAACTGGGAGAGAAACTCAAATTAAGCTCCACTGTAAATCTCCCATGGGGCATCAAGAAGATTGTTTGAATCACTCTTATGGGAGATATACTGCTCACAACCCCCCCAAGTCACCGGTGGTTCAATTAGAAGAGAAAAATGGGCCAACTATTGTACCCACAAGAATTGTTGTCTTGAAACCAAATCTTGGGAAGTCACAGAACTCTTCTAGAACTGCTTCATCACCTTGTTCTTCTCATCATTTTCCATCCAAGTGCACAAGATACTCAGAAATTCTAGGTATCCAAAATAAGAGGGCAGAAATTTGGGGCAAGAATAAGGTTCATCAAGATACTGGATTTTCAAGGTATAATTCTAGAGACTCTAGGGAAATGGCCAAGGAGATTACTAGGCAAATGAAAAATAGCTTTAACAATAGCCCAATTACAATTTCAACCTCCAGGTTTAGAGGATATGCAGGGGATGAGAGTTCATGTGATATATCTGGATCTGAATCTGCAAATGATTCAGATGTAACAACGGTATCCTACAGAGATAACATTAGCTGGAATAAGCGACGACACAGGAGGTCATCATCCCGTTCTAGTGAATCATCAGTCAGTAGGGAGGCCAAGAAGAGATTGTCTGAGAGGTGGAAATTAACGCACAAGTCTCAAGAGGTGCACATGGTTAGCAGGGGCAGTACACTGGGTGAAATGCTTGCCACTTCAGATAGGGAAGTGATTCCTGGAAATTCTAGTGGCCCGGTTGGTGTGGAAAGATGCAATGAGATTGATAATCATGTTAGGCCTGCAGTTTTGAATGAACCATTAGGTATTAGCAGTAGGGATGGTTGGAAGGATGGTTGTCTTGGTAATCTTTCAAGATCACGATCTCTTCCTGCTTCATCTACCAACTTTGGAAGTCCTGGAGTAAGCATCCGTCCTGAAAGTCTTCGCAGAGATAAGAATGCGAATCCAAAAGAGAGTTTCATGTGGGACAGAAACAAGGCAGTAAAAGGCAATTTTAGTCAGAGGGAAGCTCCATTACCTAGCAACCAAAGATCCCGTGTTAAGAAATCTCAACTTCTGGGTCGTAGTTGCATTAGTAATAAGGAATACAGTGACACTTCACCAGATTTTAATGTCACCCCATATCAAGTAAAGCAAAATATAGAAGGGGATAAGCAATCTGAAAACAATGTTTCGGTCTCAGGGGCTTCTAGCTCTGCCATGGATTCAAGTTCAGTTCTTGAAAATGCAGCTGATGTCAATGATCAGAATAAGCCCGTGCTTTCTGAACCTTCTCAGATGGAATTATCACCTCCTTCTTTGAATCCTGCTATAGTTTCTACTAGTGACCTACATAATTTGGACTGGCAGGTATTTCTGAATGGTGTTTTTGTTTGATGCGTCTATTCTGATCATGGTCATGGTGTTGCATACTGGTTGTTATTTGTTATATTTGACAAACTGGGCAGCCTTTCCCTTTCAAACAAAATTTTGAATATGTTTTAATGCACGGTATTGCTTTACAAGATGGACTTCTACGTTTTTAAGTCATCTTCTTTCTTGGTCAATTTTAACTGAACACATCTTTATGTGGTTTCTCCACTATTAGAATCTTTTTTTTTTTTTTTTCTTTGGTTTTCTATTCTATCATTCCGTTCTACTATTGAGTATTTTCTTTATCTGTTGCTTTTGGTTTGTAACATGCACACACGGGATGTTTGCTTGAAATGGTTACCTCAAAATCATTGTTTATAGAATTATAGATTATAGAATTGTTAAGGAGAAATTTCTCTACTCAGTTTGACATATGAATCTCTCTTGTAATAATCTCCAGGAACCATCTGAGGGACCATCTAAGCAAACCACACCGCGTTGCCCTGTATCTGAACTAGAATCTCAAGCAAACTGTAAGGAGGCTGATCAACCTAGCCCAGTCTCAGTTATAGAAGCTCCTTTTACGGACGATTTATCATCTGGTTCTGAATGCTTTGAGAGTATTAGTGCTGATCTCCATGGTAATTTAATGATGGTTTTAGTTTTGTTACCTTTTGTATTTGGCTTCCATTTGGACTAGAAAAGCCATTGCTTTTTTTCCTCCTTTTTACTAGGGTTTATTCTTTCAGAGCTTCGGATGCAACTTCGACAATTAAAGCTAGAATCTGAAGCATATGAAGATGGAACTTTACTTCTTTCGAGTGATGATGATAGCAATGAAGTATCTGTCGGGTTTGCTGAGGAAAATGGGAGACCAAAGGCTGAAGAGAATTGGGAATCTGTATACATTGTTGATGTCTTGGTTGGTTCCGGAATTGATGGAGCTGAACTGGATACCTTCTTAGCTGCATGGCATTCTCCAGAATGTCCAGTGAATCCGCTAGTATTCCAACAACTGGAGAAAAAATATTGTAGCCTAAATTATTGGTCAAGGGCTGAAAGGAGGTTGATGTTTGATAGGATTAATTCAAAGATACTGGAGATGTATCAAGAATACAATGATCAACCCCCATGGATGATATCTGGAAAAAAAATCGTTCCAACATGGAACATCAGGGAGCTTGAAGATAGCCTGCACAAGTCACTAGTAAGCCAAAACAAGATAAGGCAAATGGATGTAGGAGAGATGGTTCTTGCAGGGGAATGTCTATGGTTAGACTTGAGATGGGATATTGATACAATAGGACGGGAAATCGAGAGGTTGTTGATGGATGAACTAGTAGCTGAGGTATTGGCAGGTTAGTAAAGATGCCTTTGGTTTAGGAAATTTATATACAAAATGCTGGAATAGGTCGGATATATGATCATTCATGACTATCAATAAGTTCTACATTTTTACAGCAGCAAGAATTATGGAAAACCCAGAGTATCAATATAGAATTTGGTTGAAATGTAAAAAGTTAGGTCTGGATTTGGTAGAATTTGTTAAATGACTAAACTTTTTCCCCATGAATTTCAAAGCCCATATTCAATTAGCGATGAGTTGAATGCGACGTACTTTTAAAACGAATGAATCCCACTGTTGCGGCCACTTTTAAAATATTCCTCTATTAAAGCCATCTCCCAATATTTTCATGGAATGGTAACTTTTTTTTATAAAATTACAAGAAATGGAAAATATATCTGAGAAGAGTTAAATATATATAGGTGATGTAATAATAAGTTATCATCATATTCTCTCTAAGTAAAGCAAGAAGACCATAAATTGTTGCAACATATGATTTAAGTTATTTATGGTTATGTCCTATGATTGAAAAGATATATTTTATGAAATTTATATACGCCGTGCAAGAATAGTTGGCAGTATAAAGAGTCCAGAGTCTTTTAGGGCTATTGCAGCAGCAAAAAGTACCGAGGCACATTGGCTATGAAGATGCTTCGGCTGGCCGAGGAACAGACTGCCATCCAGTAAACTGCTGTACTATATGTTTAAGAACTTCTGACGGAGGTTCCACTGTCCAAGTAGGGTAGTATTCACTTGGATGAAACATGTTGGACATAACATTCTCGGTCAACAACCCTGCTTGGGTTCCGGTCATAAACAAATCCCCTTCAGACCTTATGCAACCGCTGCAAGCTTCATCCTTGTCTGCAGCCTGTATAACCAATACATCAAATGATAATTTTCTATTCATTAAGTGTCAATGGTTACAAGCCAACATGTATATGGCAAAATTGAGTATTTGCAGGAAAATAAAATAAATTATTTGTGTCAGAACATGTTTTTCTTCATCAATTATATCTTCATCAGTCAAACTAATACTATGCAAGACATGCCGAAAATGGAAGATGGAGATCCTTTCTTTTTATAGGATCTTCCACACTTTTTTTCCTGCCTCAAAATTTGAGCCCCATGGGGAGTTCATGACTTTCTAGAGGAAATGTTATCGACATTTTAGGCAGTCAGAATGGCAAACATGGGTTCCAAAGTCAGTAAACTGTTTTCTTCTTCAAAAGCCATAAAGTTCAGATACCACATGATTCTTCCTGGTAGCATAAGCATTTGCTCAATATACCAAATTTAGAAACAAATCAAGAAGAGATACCTTTTCATGAAGATACTTGAAGGCCACCTTCTTCTGCCCTGCTTCGTATATATTGCACTGAGAGTATATCTGACATCATTTAGTAAATTAAACTGTTATCTTTTCGCCATAAGAAGGTTGAAATGATGAAACCTTGGAAAGAAATTTTAGAATGGTAGGAGAATGATCACCTGTGATTCCACACTGGCACAAACTGCATAAATGCCCCAATTTCTAGTGTAATTATTGTACAAATGTACCTTCCCATATCTAACACGAGGGTGGCGTTGCTGAGTCCCATCGAAAAAGCAATGGTGAATAGTCACCCGAATACACCTATCACCGACATGAGAAGGGTCTGCTCCAATAAGCATCGTTTTGTCATGCTGTGCAAAGTGACACCTGAGAACCCAATTAACAATTTCATTTTGTGTTAACTGCTGTTATTTTCCCTGAAAATAATATACAATACCTAGAAACAGTAATATCAGTGCTTCCTCGGGTGATGTCTATCAACCCATCATCATAATCGCGAAGGCTGCATCGGTCTATCCAAATGTGCTTGGAGTTGGGTTTTATTTGGATCCCATCGACATCTGGTCCTCTACCACCTTCAAACTCCAAATTGCATATGATAACATGCTCACATTCCTTGAGCCTCAAACCTTTCCCAGTGAGTTTTATCCGTTGGCCACGTCCATCAATGGTCTTATAAGATGACACACTCAAGGTAGAAGAAAGATGAATGGTTCCTGAAACTTCAAAGACAATCCAAAGGGGTTCTTTTCTGCGGCAACCATCACGCAGCGATCCTGGTCCATCATCTACAATCACACATCAAAATTACTTCTACTTTTACTTTAAAGAAACTAAACTATCCACAATCAATTTCCATACTCTACACAAGGGATCTCAAAGGCCAATATACCACTCAAATGATCAATTCAATAATTTGTAACCCAACCAACAAAAGAAGGTTCCCCACAAAATTCAACTTAAATTGACCAATATCCAGAGCCCTAAAACAATCAGCAATAAATATTTAATCTGGAATTCTAAAAGATGTAGCTAAATGGGGCTTCAATTTAACTTCAAAACTCTTATTTCATACACAGACAAAACGGAATTCCAAGCACAACCCTCCTAGGAGAACTTCAATAGTTCCTCAATCAAACCCCCCGGAAAAAAAAAGCTTTTTTTTTTTTTTGTTAACATAGCTAACGAAATAGAAAGGCGAAGGAGTTATACCGGATAAAGTAGTGACATGGTAGATAGGACCGTGCAGCCCACCAATGGCGATGCGACCAAAGCCCTCAGCTTGACCGGCAAGAGCTCGAAGACTAGAGTCGACATTTAAATAAGGCAAAGAGTGAGGCATGTGGGGTTGTGGCATGTAGCTTGGGACATAAGGTTGGGGAGATATATAGTAAGGAGGGGTAGGCGTTGGGTGATGGTGGTGGTTACGGTGCTTGCGGTGGCGGTGAGCGTTCCCCATTTATGGTTGTAACAGCTAAGCTGATGAACGTTTAGGAAATTGATTGTTTTGCAACGGAAGAGCCGTGGCTACATATCCTTTCATGCACCAATGCTTTTTTGCCGACAAAACATTTTGGGTATACCAACGATACTTGGCGTCTTTATTGATTTATTATAGACTGAATGTGAAGATTTCCGAGTCAAGTGAAAGGATGGAGAAGTGCTCCCCGTCGGCCCAATTTCATCTGATTTATATTTTTTAATAATTATTTTAATTATTTTATTAATATCAATACTACACATGGATTTTTTTAATAAATTTTGATTTAATTTAATTATATATATGAAATTTTAGTTGTGGTTTAATTACGTACATTAAATTTTAATTTTAAATAATTATAAAATTTAAAAATAAATATATTTATTTATTTTTATTGAATTAATATAATTATTTGTATATGTAATATAATATTGTTAGTGATTTGTAAAAATTTAATCAAATTAAGATATCATGTATAAAATTACATAAAATTAAAATTTATGTATAGCATTATATATAAAACTAAAGTTTATGGATAATTTTGATATTTATTCCTTAAATTTATTTATTAATCCTTAAGCTACTATATTTTGTTTAAACAATTATACTATATTTGTAGTTATATTGGCTCCTAATCGTTGTTTTTACTTATAGAAGTCCTTGATTTTAAGAAAAATATTTGGAATTTTAAATTATTTTGTATTTAATGTTGATGTGACTTTAATAATAATATTTTATTAAATAAAAATAAAAATATTTTTTAAAAGTAAAATAAAATAATATTTTAAATTTTTTGAAAGTGCTTACATATAAAACACATTTGATTACTCTTTTGAAAATTTTGATGTCTCTTTTAAATTTTATGTTGATGTCAAGGTATGTATAATTCCTATTACGTCAATAAAAATTTAGATAAGAGCTTGAAATTTAAATTTTAAATTAAGGGTTTATTTAATTTAACTATAAAAATAATTTAATGACTTGTTTAAATAAAATTTTATAGTTTAAAGGCTCTTTCAGGATATTAGCAAAAATATATATAAAAATTGTATTTACTAAAAGTTTACCTAAAAAATTAAATGAATATTCAATTGAAATGATAGAGCAAAAATTTAAATTTAAGGTGTCAATCCAAATCTTATCATAATTCATATGTGAGTTTCATACATTGTCAATAAAATTTTTAGATAAAATAAATTTTTAAATATATAAAATAAAATATATGTTAGCTTGTGAAGTTTTTGATTATATATATAATTAAAAGTATGTATTTGATATATTAATAATGTATTTTTCTATTTCATTAATAATTTTAAAAATTGACATATATTTATTTTTAAAATATTTTATTATATTTTTATAAAATATTTGTTGACGTCTTATTATGTTTGTAGCAAATAATTTTAAAAATTAAAATACATATCATCTTTTCTTTCATGCATGGGTGTTTTAGATAAAATAAGTTGGTATTTAGAAGAAGCGTTAATTATTAGTAGCATTATATAAAAAAGAGACATTATTATGCGAGGATGCGGATCATGAGATTATGATTTTTGTTTGGACAAGATGATCCATGGCCAAAACTCCAACTCTCCTGTTTTTGTTGTGGAAGACCAAGATTTCTGTTATCAGATTGAAGCTGTCCTGAGCTTGGTAGAGAAATTGTCGCAGTACATGTAGTTTGCAGGAATTCAGATCCCAGTTATGAAGACAATCACTACTTTACTTTATAAACAACCCTTCATGGTTTACAACAGCAAAAATCCTTTTTTCCATGAAATATAGGCTGTGAAGCCTGATTGCTGCTGGAGAGAAATAAAAGATTGAGGATGTTGCGAGATGACCAACTATGTAACAGCTCGCATAAATGGTGAATAGTTTATATGCGGATCATTTTGCGAATTGTTATTTGACGAACTGTCTCGTGGATTGACATTATGGTGGCAGTCCATATGACAGAAGTCTGGTGGACTGTTCAAGTGAGAACAAATTTGCGGACACATAAAGCTGCGATCTGTGTGGCAGGGTTGAAGAAATGCAGAGTATATCTGTGGAATGTATCCGTAGATTGAATGAAGATGTTCTGGTGCACGCTACCAGTGATGAGTGCGTGTTTGTTTTAGGTAAAACCAATATTAGTAGGTAGATTTTTTGATGTGTTTAGATAATGATTGATATGTTTAGTTAATTTATTTTGTGTAAAGAATATATATTTTAAGTTTAAAGATTGTATTAGTGAAATTTGTTAAATTCTCTTGTAAACTTTTTTAGTAATAATATATCAAATATTTTAGTAAACTTTTAATTCCACATCACATGTCTCAATTATTAAAAATTGTTTTTTATTATTGTATTGCACCCATTTATCCCTTATTTATGAAGTTTTTACTAATAATTTTTCTTTATAAAAAATATATGATAAAGTTTAATTTCGTTTGTGTGGTACGAAACACGTTTAAATATATTCAAACTTAATTACATTGAAATTTTAAAATATTCAATTTTTATTTTTAAAAATAGAATCTAAAATAGTTCTATATTTGAACAAAATATAAAAAATCAGAAAACAAGGAAATCAAAATTATTTAAATATAAAACAGTTGGGAATATAGTTGCCTTGCCTCTGACGAAAAGAAGAATGTTTGTCTGTCGGACTTTCCTAAACGAGGTCTTTTTTTTTTTTTTGGTTCATACAAAAAGTAACAAAAACAAAACAAAATGGGGGTTATTGGGTATTTCCAACATGTTATGGAACAACCAGAACGCGACACGACAGGAGACTCTGCCAAAACTACAACTTTAATTCAGCAAAAACTCCCGTACTTACCTGGACTTCCCAATCCTCCGGTGACCCCACTGTTCGGCCTGTCTCAGGGCCCGGTCGGTCCATTTCTCCATTCCCCTTTCTCCCTTTTTTTTTTTTTTTTTCCTTCTCTTTATTTTTTCAAACCCAATTCTTTGCTAGTTTCCATCAGACAATCCAACGAATCAATGACAAAATGATTTAACTTTCTTTTTCTTTCTCTTTTCATCTCCTGATGGACTATTGTAAGCAAGATGGTACTTTCCAATTCTTTTTTGCTTTCTCATTTTTTGTTTCTCAATCCGATTCATTCATTTTAATTCAATGTTATTGAATTTAAGGGTTCTTTTGAAAGAAGGGAAAATCTGAAAGGTATATATAATAGACATAGGTTGAGCAATGAAACATAGGCATAGGATCTGGGATATTTAGATAGGAAAAGGGTTATCCATGTTTGGACATGGATCTGGTGTTAATAAAGACTAAACAATGCAATTTATTTATTACTACACCAGTGCTTAGTTTGACATTGGCTTTGGAATTTGATCTATAGAGATTGCTTTTAATAGGGTTTGTTTTGGAACTGATGTCATTTTCCTTTGGTTTTTGAATGGAATGTGTAAAGAGTGGGAGAAGGATCTGGAGAAGGGACATTCTCCACGGAATGTTCTGGCGGCAGTGGCACAACCGACTTCTCCGTCTGCGCTAAGGCGTGCTCTGGTTCTATCTAGTTCATCCAAGGCCCTTTCAGCGTCCAATTCAAGTAAGACCCTTCCGGTCTCCAATTCAAGCAAGTCTCTTCTAGGATCTAATTCTGGAAAACGATTTGATAAGAAGTATGTTAAACAAGTTACCGGCCGCCACAACGACACTGAGCTACACCTCGCTGCACAGCGTGACGATGTTGGATATATCAGGCAGATTTTAGCTGAAATTGATTCTCAAATGATGGGGACATCTGGTGGAGCCGAATTTGATGCAGAGGTAAGTTGTGTTGTAGAACAATGCATGCATGCCAATGCCTTACTATGACAATCTTGAAGAAATTTAGTAGCTGCTATGAGCTTTGAATTTTAGAGATTAAATTATACTCTAGTTTCAATCATGCAATGTAATCCCAAGTGAGATATGAGTTTAAGAATGCATTGTCAGAAACGAGTCGTTTGTTGCATTTCTCATTCTGATCCTGTCTACATGCTTTCTTATTTTAACAAGGTGGCAGAAATAAGGTTAGCCATTGTGAACGAGGTGAACGAGTTGGGAGAGACTGCGTTGTTCATTGGAGCTGCAAAGGGGTATTTGGATGTGGTTAAGGAGCTTTTGAAGCATACAACTGAGGAGGGGCTTAAATTGAAGAGTAAATCCGGGTTCGATCCATTGCATATTGCTGCAAACCAAGGTCATGAAGGTATTAGGACTAGCCTTCTCTCTTGTGAGTTTAATCAATGTAGTTGAAATTAACATATATGTGGTTAACAGCAGAGAACATTCTTGGGTGGTTGTGTAAACAGTAATTTTTGCTTGTTTATACTGCCAACAAATTGGCATTGTTTTAGAACTATTGTAACATAAAGTTGTTCTTTACTTAGATAAATCACAAATTACATGTGTTCTGCTTGCTTGCTGGCTTTCATTTTATTTTGTTCAGCATAAATTACATGTTAGGATTGTGCAGTTTGTCTGAGGTCAATACTTACCTTTATGCAGCCATCGTCCAGTTGCTACTGGATCACAATCCAGAGCTAAGTAAAACAGTTGGACAAGCCAATGCGACCCCTCTTGTATCTGCAGCTACAAAAGGACATACAGCTGTAGTCAATGCATTACTCCGCAAAGATCCTAGCTTGTTGGATATACCAAAAGCAAATGGAAAAATCCCATTACACTTTGCTGCCAGGCAAGGACATGTGGATATTGTTAAAGCATTTCTTGACACGGATCCTCAATTGGCAAGGAAGACTGATAAGAAAGGGCAGACAGCATTGCATATGGCAGTCAAAGGGGTTAACAGTGAGGTGGTGAGGTTGCTTCTTAAGGCTGATTCAGACATTGCTATGCTCCCAGACAAGTTTGGTAATACGGCACTACATGTGGCTACTAGGAAAAAGCGGACAGAGGTATTCGATTAACATTATATATATACATACATAGGCAATAATTTCCTGTTAGTAATTGAAGATACGAAGGTCTTTTGTTGCAGATAGTGAACGAACTTTTGGAACTTCCTAACATTGATGTGAATGCACTATCTAGAGACCATAAAACGGCGGTTGACATAGCTGAAGGGCTTCCACTCTCTGAGGAAATCGCTGAAATAAAGGAAAATTTGACTAATTGTGGTGCTGTCAGGGCAAACGAGCTGAACCGGACACATGATGAACTCAGGAAAACTGTGAAAGAGATCAAGAAAGATGTGCATACCCAGCTTGAACAAGCCCGCAAAACCAACAGGAATGTGAATGGCATTGCCGTGGAGTTGCGTAAACTTCATAGGATGGGCGTTATAAATGCCACCAATACAGTCACAGTTGTGGCAGTGCTTTTCGCAACGGTTGCATTTGCAGCTATTTTCACAGTTCCTGGGGGTGATAACGACAGCGGAATAGCTGTTGCTGTCAAATCGACATCATTCAGGATGTTCTACTTTTTTAATGCAATCTCACTCTTCACTTCGCTTTCAGTGGTGGTGGTACAAATGACGGTTGTAAGAGGACAGTTGAAATCAGAGAGAAGAGTAATAGAGGTGATCAATAAGATGCTGTGGGTGGCTGCGGTCTGCACCACTATTTCATTCATGGCTTCATCATACATAGTGGTCGGTAAATACAACGAGTGGGCTGCAGTTCTTGTAACAGTTATAGGAGGAATTATAATGGCAGGTGTTCTCATTGCCATGACTTACTATGTTGTGAAAAGCAAACGGATTATAAAAGTAAAAAAGAAGGAGAAGAGTTCGAGGAACAAAACAATGTCAAATGATATATCAGATTCGGAGCCAGAGGTGAACACAATTTATGCCATTTAATGTTCATAGATACTACTTTGAACTGGCCTATCATCATAACTTGTAAGTCAAGGAAAATGAGTGAAGCAGAAAAGAGGAGGCAGTTTTGTGTTGTTGTTGTGAGAAGTAATTTTCTGTAGATACATCTTCTCATCTTTCTTATTTCTTTCCTTCATTCCTTTTTATCCCATATTTTTGAGAATGAATATAAAGACACTTGGTCCAAAAAACTTGATGAACATCATCGCATGCTTACATTTTCTTGTGGTATACATACATACATACATACATACATACATCTTGGAGGTTGCGCTCCCTTCTCCATGCTTTATTTGCAGTTGAAGAAGCAGATGGTTAAGACTTTTAGACTTTAGATGTTCTACTGTAAAGTGCAGCAGTTTTGGATTGTATCATTTGTCTTTGTCTAATCAACTCGGGTTAGACGGAACTATGACCTTTGAATATAGAGGTCCCATTTCTTTTTTAATCCGATTTGATCTATAGATAGGTGCCCCCAAAGTCAAAAGAAAAGCCTGTGAAGCTATCAAGATATTTGCATGTGCAAAAAAGGGGGGCAGCAGTTAGTTGAGCAATCCCCATCATGGAAGTAGAGACCTAATTAACACCACTCTATGCCTCCAATTGAATTAGATTAGGTACTCTAATCCCAATTAATTCATTTTCATTTTCATTTTAATATAAGAAAATAATTTTAATGTAATTTAATTTGAATTAAGTTTAAATAAAATTTAAAAACAGTTGAAATTAAATTAGAAGTGTTCAAACAGTTGGTGAGGTATTTATAATTAATTTCGATAGTTAATCGAATTAATCAAAATTAGTTCTGTAATTTTTCAAATAAGTTTAAAACATAAAAAAAAAATCCATGACAATCTTTTCCTTTGCTTTTAATTCAATACAAATAATACAATAATAATACTAAATCTTAAAACATAATAATAAATATTTCATTAAAAACATTAACTTTTACTTTTCTTTGTTTATTTTTTTTTGGTTTAGTGCACACTTTAATCCTTAAAGTATACTGTTTTTCCCGCTTTAGTCCTAAAAGTTCTTTTTTACCCTTTTCAGTCCCTAACATTATCAGACCTTGCTTAGTCTTTTGGGCATTAAAACCAATGAATAAGATATTAAACTAATCATATGCTGCCACATGTCATATAATAACATTATCATTTAAAAAGCCATTAAAATAATTTAGAAATAAAAAAAAAAATTTAAGAAATATAAAAAATCAAAAAAATATGTTAGAAAATATTAAAATTAGAGAAAATTATAAAATTACAAAAAAATTATAAAAATTTTACTAATTTTTTTTAAAAGTATTAGAAATTTTAATATTTTTAAAATTTTATAAATCACACTTACTAGAACTTGAATATGAAATTGTTGTCTCTTAGAAGAATATCAACTACAATATATTTTTACAATTCAATCAATGGAAATTTATAATTAGTAGATTTTTAAGTAATAAATTTGGATTAAAAAATTTTCAAATTGTTTAAAAATAACATTAATTTTCATTATTTAAATATCAATTATAAAATAAATCTATAAACTAAATTGAATTCTCATTTCTCATCCTAATCCTAAACGCTATGCTCCACGCGGTTATTACGTAGGAAAGGCCAAAAAATACACCCGCTGGATGTTTGGGTTGATGGTGGGAAAACATAATTGGTTGTTACTGTACGCGTAGGACCCCAACCCAAATGGGATTTTAAGGCAACCCTGCTCCATGTTTCAGTGGTGTGTGATTGTTGCTTACAAGCTTTTTGCACCAAAAAGCTCTCCTCCACTTGCCCATTTCCACTGACAATCACTCTTTTTGTCCTTTTTTGCTTATAAACTCTCTTATTATTTATTCCTCTTTTTCTTTTGTTCGTCACCGCTCTAAACCACCGTTTTCTTTTTCAATTCCTTTTAATCTGTTTCTAAAACAGAGAAGGCAGGGGAATTTTGGTTTTTCCAGAGCTAGGAACCAAGGTGAGTTAAAAGTTAAATAAAGTAAAAGCCATTTCTCTATTTTAGTCTCTCTTTTTTTTAACATTTGGGGTCTTTGGCGTTATAGCTAGTATTAAATTTAACTACTCAATTACTCTCTTTGATTCATTGAATGATAATAAATATTCAAACTTGAAGAAGAAGTTTCCAATTTTTACAGTGCTTATCCAATGGTTTTCTTTTCGTGTCTTTTTCATACGTTTTTGAATGATTTGTGATAATAAATATATAGATATGAAACTGTGGATATTATAATGAGGAGTGGGAAGACTAATGTGTCTCATTTTTATTTCAAAGATTAAAACATGTTTACGGAACTTGGGTTGCAAGAGAAATGATAAGATCATGATGATATCAAGGAAATCAAGCTCTAAGGTTTTCTCGACGTGCCCCGTCAGTCTTCTGAATCATCTTATCTTTTGATTTCAGGGATTCTTTTATGCTTAGGGTGAAGTTTTTGATCCTTTTATATGGTGGATAATTGAAGTTTGCACCAAAGGAAGCAAACTATGGGAGAAGAGCAAATTTTCCAGAAAAAGATGGCAAAGCAGTTGACAGGTAAAAGGGATGATACACCACTTCACTCAGCAGTGAGAGCAGGGGATCTTCACCTGGTTTTGGAAATAATTAGGGGATGCGAAGCTTGGGACTTGTTTGAGCAGAATCAATCTGGTGAAACTGCCTTGTATGTTGCTGCTGAGTGTGGTAGGGCTGATTTAGTGAAGGAACTGATTAAGTATTATGATATTGTTTTGGCTGGTATTAAAGCAAGGAATGGCTATGATGCTTTTCATATAGCTGCCAAGCAAGGGAACCTGGGTGAGTTCTTCAGTTTGATTTTATGAAGTCAATGGTTGTAGTAAAGGTCAACAATTTTGAAGTAATTTTATTTGCATATACAGCTTGAGGGTATTTTATTTGTGTATTTGCCTACTGATTATCCTTTTTTCTCTACTATCTCTCAGAGGTATTGAAGATTCTCATGGAGGCCAATGTTGATCTTTCGATGACTTTTGATTCTTATAACACCACAGCGTTGCACACTGCTGCATCACAAGGCCATGCTGAAGTGGTGAATTTCCTCTTGGAAAAAGGCAGCAACGTGGCTGTAATAGCAAAGAGCAATGGTAAAACTGCCTTGCATTCAGCAGCAAGGAATGGGCATCTAGTGATAGTCAAGGCCCTTTTGTCTAAAGAGCCTGGAATCGCAACAAGAACAGACAAGAAGGGGCAGACAGCTCTACATATGGCGGTTAAAGGGCATAATGTTGAAGTGGTTGATGAGCTGATAAAGTCAGATCCTTGTTTAATAAACATGGTTGATAATAAGGGGAATACTGCTTTGCATATAGGGACTCGAAAGGGTCGAATTCAGGTAGTTAGTATTGAAATTTTGGTGATTGCCGTGTTTCCTGATTAGAGTATGTCTTTTTATTTTGGCCAACTTAATAAGCATACAGGATGAACTTATAATGGCTTTGCATGCTGTCAGATATTGAAAATCATCTTAATTAATCATGTCTTATTTCGAGTAATACAAGGTTTTGCTTTGGGCTTTAGAATAAGCACCAATTTTAGTTATTATTCAAGTATTTCTTTTCTGCAAATGCATTCTGCTATGGCTAGAAGTAACTAACCAAAGTACTGATAGAACATTTTTGTCTCTCTTATGGTGTTGAAAAGACTGTGTGTTGGTCTAATCTCTAATTCGATCTTTCAGATTGTTGAGAAGCTGCTAAATCAAAATGGAGTTCACAAACTAGTCATCAACAAGTCCGGGGAAACAGCTATTGACATTGCAGAGAAACACAAACTATCTGATATTGCAGGCATCTTAAAAGAGCATGGAGTCCAGTGTGCCAAATTCATCAAGACACAACCTACAAATTCGGCTAAAGAACTAAAACAAACTGTAAGTGATATAAAGAATGGGGTTCATCACCAGTTTGAACACACACGCCAAACAAGAAAACGCATGCAAGGTATAGCTCAACGAATCAATAAAATTCATGTTGACAGTCTCAATAATGCAATCAACTCCACCACAGTGGTGGCTGTTCTCATTGCCACTATTGCGTTTGCTGCCATATTCAGTGTCCCAGGCCAATATGCTGACAGTCCAAAAGATATTTCACCAGGAGTTTCTCCTGGACAAGCGAGAATCGCTTCAAAACTGCCCTTTTTGATTTTTATTGTCTTTGATGCTATAGCCCTCTTCATATCATTGGCTGTTGTGGTAGTGCAAACCTCGATTGTAGTTATACACAGAAAAGCAAAGAAGCAGAAGATGGCAGTTATTAATAAGCTCATGTGGTTGGCTTGTGTACTGATTTCAGTTGCATTTCTAGCCCTTTCATATATTGTAGTTGGAGAGGAGTGGTGGTTAGCTAATCTAGTTACTGGTATAGGGACTGTTATCATGGTATCAACGTTGGGGACATTGTGTTATTGGGTGATTGTGAACCGTATTGAGGCTTCAAAACTACGCAGCATCCGGAGATCTTCAATGAATAGTGGATCTCGATCATTTTCAATGTCATATGTGTCTGACACGGAGATTCTGAACAATGAACATAAGAAACTCTATGCAGTTTGAGCTGCAACGCGCCTTATGGCCTTCACCTAGTCAGCCACCTTTTTATCTGTACATAGATCTGACTAACTGACGCAGAATGTCAGCCTAAGCAAAACATGCAATATTGAACTTGTACAGATTGTATAACATCATATATATGTAGACAGACGTTTTTGTAGTTAAATGGATCGAGGAAAACAAATTAGCCAATGATTTGGCTTCATTGTCTGGATTTTTTGTTACGTTCGTAATATATCTGATAGCTTTTATGTCTGAACGTGTCAAACAACAATCACTCTAATCTCAGAACTTGCTGATTGCTTTGTTCCAATGATAATCCAAAAGCTTATCAAATGAGTATGTATACTATATTTCGATATTATGCTGTGCTTTTCCAGGCCGTATGTACAAGATTCCCAGTTAACCGTGCTCCTTTTCCTCTTCTTGCAAGACAAAAAAAGAAGGGTGCCGGCAACTGCTGAGCATTGCGGTGATTCTCCTACATAGTTTCCTTCTCAGTGAGTCTCTCAGTGAGTCTCCTTTTACCACATTCATTGCAAAAGAAAATATCTCATGGAATAACTCACAAGTTTTTAAAAAGGGACTACTTAGAACAGTTATGATTATTTTATACATGGTAACATTATGCTGAAGGTGCTTAGTGCTTCAGAACAAAGTGGGAAACAAGTTATTTACAGAAGTTTTTTACTTCCAAAATACTTTCTTTGAGGATATACTATTGATGCTTTGAATCTTTTCTGACATTTTCTTCCACATGCTAAAATGGTCCCAAAGCAAAACTTTGAAAGAGTTCATTGCTGAAACTTCCTTCTAGGGGGAGATTATGATTGAATGCAATGGTAAGTTATCTATAAATCTCATCTGTTCCATCCACTAACACAATATTTCAAAGCCAGAACTAGAAGGGCCCTATTTTTCTATATTTTAAGCAAAGTAAATGCAGCAGCAACTTTTCCTTTCTTCAATACCAAATTCAGCTAGCCCCATAGTTTACTCATACAAATTATGCATGATAAGCATATACTTTTGGAATCCAACTTTTAGTCTTTTTCACATAAACATGAAATAAAGATCCAAATTACTAGCTTATTAAGTGTTAGACCCTTGCACTTCCATTTTTTTCTCACCAAGTGGAGAAGAAAAAAAGGTGATGATCATACAGGTAGGGAAAAGGAGTAGTTGCTTTTCTATTCTTGTCTGTACTCATGGTGCTCAACATCTGTCAAATTAGCTGCAATGCAATTTCATTATTTCCATGTCAAAAATCTAGCAGGCATGTTTTGTTTTGGTTTAATGGTTAGTCAAATTCATGAGAAAAGAACAAGAAGATATAATGAATTTCTTTGCTTTATAGTTGGGGTCATTTCGTTTTCAGTTAACAATGACATTGCACATTTTCCATGTAGATGGTTATGTATAGGGTAATGATGAAAATCATTTCATAAATAGAAATATAATTGCAATAACCTAAAGCATTTGGTATAGTTTAGTCTTAAATTGCAGTAAACCATGGTGGTTAGCAGGTGGGATGATCATGCTACTTCTGAATAAAGCATAAGTTGGTTCCTTTAATCAAGTTTTTTTAGGCATCAAAGTATGATTTAAAACCTACTTTTTTTTAAAGTAAGATTGCAGGGTCTCTCTCCTTGATGTCAAGGGAGTTATTTGACCAGTAAAAGAATGACCACTTACTGTTATTACCTCGTTTAGATTAAGTGAAAATAGATTATTATTATTATTATTATTATTATTATTATAATAACTTACTTTACTAAAGTGAAAAGAAAGATGGTAGAGGATTTTCTGGACTTGCGGATTTAAATTTTTATGTTAATCCTTATATTTTTAAATTTTATACAATAAATTTATTATTATTATAATCACTTCGAAAAATAATTTTATGAATTTTTTTTACCATATCATCCATGGTCATTATCAGTTAAAAATAAACTTATACTAAAAAAGTTCATAAAATATTTTTTCGTCTATATTGAAAGCTGGGAATTTCAGTTTCGTTAGGAAAAAAAAAAAAGAAGCCTGAAAGGCTGAAACAGTAATAAAAAAAATTCTATTTCAGGGAAAAGCTTCAGGTAGAAAAAGGGGCTTTTTGTAAAATACGCAGTTTATACAGAATTTAAGATTTAAAGTTCTGCTGATCTCACTGATAGAACGGTTTCTTTTTTCTTTAGAAAAAAAAAAATATGGGGATTCCTATTTCACTGTTTTCAACAGAAATTGACTTTTAAACTTGGCATCAATGGAGTAAAACTTTGAGATCATTGTCAAATGTCAAAAGATGCTCTACGAAAACTGGCAAGTCCTCGTAAAATAGAATGTCTTGTCCCAGTCCAAGGAGGAAAACAAAAATTAAAAATAAAAAGGAAACAGGGGAAATGAAAATTGAAGCAAACATTCAACCAATTCTAATCATGCAATATTTTGAGCAAGTACAAAAAGGAAAAGGCCATATAGTGACCATTGATTTTGAATGATAATCTTCCATGGAAGAATCTCCACACTTTTTTTTAAAAAAAAATTAGATTAATAATGGGGTTTTCAATATGTTCTTCCATAGAAAGCTATTACAGTAACATTAACAAATTGATCTTGTCTAACAGTGAAGGAAAATCATGCAAAGTATCTAAAATATCTCACACTGCAACTGCATTGAAAATGACTCACTTTGGAAGAATGTAACAGGAACTGGGTACCAACTTTGTGATTCCCATGGTGGATTTTTCAGTGTCCCACCCCCCCCCCCAAAAAAAAAAATTGTTCTTTCATATGATCATATGCTGCAAAATCCTGGTCTTTGTTGGTCCCCGTTAACTGAAATCTTTCTTGAACTAGACAGCTGCTGAGACTGCTTACAGTGAGCAATTGCTCCCTCAATAGAATTTTCCATCTCCGAATTGGCGCTGTTGCTTCTTTTCAGCAACTGTAAATCATAGAATCCGCTTGAGCTGAATGAAAACGATGAAGACGACGATGAAGAGGAATCGGATGAAGATGTAGATGAACACTTTGTTGTAGAATGCCTTTGAATTACTCCTGAAAAGGACCTCCTATGGCTATTTGCAGCATCCTCAACCACCTTCTTATCAATGCTCTTCATAATGATACTTGATATCTTATATCTCTCATTATCAATCTTGCCAAATGGATTCTTCTTTGCCATTTTCATGTACTTGTTTACACAATCTTTGTTCTTTGAAACATTACCTGCTTCTACATTGCATGCTGCTTTGGCACAAGATTCATCTGAACACCCAGACTTGCTGAACAAGGACTTAAGATATGCCCGAGATGTCTTGAGCTTTTGGCTTATTGAGGATTGCTTGATCTGCACGAGCTTTCGGCACCAAGACGTCTTCGAAACCGAACCGTTGCCGATGAATTCATTCATTTCAGTTGAACATTCAAAGAAATAGTCATCAGCATTTAGTTCACTACTCACCCTACAGGATTCTGATGCAGAGATGCTGGTGCAGTATTCCAGTGGGAAACTTGTATTAGTTGAAGGGACAGCAGGGTTTGGTTCAATGGGTGGTTGAGTTTCGGAGTCCAAGGCAGAATTGTTGGAACTTTGGCGTAGTTTCTGAACCATTTGGAGGCGAGGAGGGAGGTGGAGGGGAAGGAGCTTGCCCTTGTAGAAGAGTTCATCAGCTGGATAAGTAGAGGTAATATCTCCATCTGGAGAAACTGAACACATTTGGAACTCAAACTCTCTACTTTGAGGTGGAGAGCTTATGGAATAACACAAATAGTTGGAGGATGAGCTTACCTCCATATCTATATAATCTTCATCTGCATGGTTACTTGAAGCTTGGCTTATGGCCATCATTTTTCAACTCTCAAAAGCACCTCTCTTGGTCTTTGGGGGATGCTCAGTTGTGGGAAGGTGTGAGGTTGGTGACGAAAGAGAGGGGTATCCTTTAAAGTGAAGATGGAGCCAAGTTAGAAAAAGAAAATCATATGGTAAGGAGTTGTCAGATCTTTTCCATTTTTAATTTGCCACCCTTTTTTTTTCTCCTTTGTAGTAAGTAATATCTTGAATGGTTCCAAATAATAAAATGGCAGAAAATAGCTTCTGACTGACCCATATATGTAGTATTTTTGCATTTTTATCCCTTCAATTCTGCATCAAAATGACCTTGCAGTTATTATTTTTACATCAGATACCAATTCCAAAAGGTGAATTACAACCATTTGTCTTTTTATTCCAAATAATTTCCGGTTCTGAAATTAAAGAATGCAAAGAATCTTCTCATGTTAATGAATGACTTGCATCCATAGCCATTAGCCAATGAACTTCTAACAGGTACAAACTAGTAAAGCTTGAAAGATGAGCTTAGAACCATATGATCAAATCCCTATAATGCAACAACTGTTGTTTTAGGAAAGTGGGATAACAATGTTGGTGAACCCCATGTTTATATACTTTGAATTGAACTTGAAATGTGGTGGCAGAAGGTAAGAATCTTCCAATATCAGCAGAAAGAAAGGTGACAGTTCCCTTTTGTTTTTGCTGAAAGTTTCATTGTAAGCAGCCCATACATATCTCTTTCAACAGTGTTGAAGAAAATGAAAGTAGGAGAATGAAAAATTTAGATCAAAAGAACTCATGGAATCTTCAAATTATATGATAATGACATGTATAATAATAGTGTATCCACTTGGGAATTCTCAAGGATTTAAGCATCTATTTCTTGTCTGCCTCAATTTTAACCCATATTACGTCCGCTCTTTATTTAATATACTCGTGTCTAACACTCACAGTTAAAAACTTTTGAAATAGAAACAGCATTATTTCCTGAATATAAAACAAAAGACCAATTATTTATATAAATATATATATACACAATAGGGGTTGTTGTTTTCTGCACCTCCACAAACTTCTTTCACTGCAGCAAAATTTAAATTTGAAAAGGGAAAACCAGCCAGCCAGCCAGCCCTGTTTCCAAAACCTGTTTTTTTGCAGTGTCAAGTTTTACAATTCAATACTGATAAATTAGAGCCTAAGGGACAGAGAGCTATTATTATATATTGAAAGTTCCAAAACCTTTAAGCTAAGCTAAGCTAAATTATATGTGTTCTCCAAGAGCTGTGATGTGATAATGATCTATCAGAATCAGACAATCAGACAATGCAATGTATGCCAACCAGTATTTGACTTGGTCAAAGCATGGGAGACTTGTACATTCCAGATGAAGTTATCTTTGGAGGATAGTTGTATGAATTAACCTCGGTTTTTAAAACATTGTTAGTCTAACAATATTAGATAATGAAGGAAGAGAGAAAGAATATTAGAATTTTTTGTTGGTATATCTCCAAATGAAATATGATTCCTATTTATAGGAATTTTCATGTCTCTTCATAGAGACATCTTTAATCAATAGGTACCTTACCGAATAATAATATTTTTAAAATAAAACATTATTATTCATTTAATTAAACTATTCGAATAATATTATTTAAATAGTTATAATTCTTTTTCAAAAAATTAAAAGATATAATCTTTTAATTAATTATACCCATTCATTTATAGTTATTAAAAAACTATAAATATTTGAAAATGTTCCAACAATCTCCTCCCATTTTCAAAATATTTAGATTTTGATATTCTTGGAAATCAATTTGCATAAATGAAGGTATCTTACGATTGAACCTTCACTTAGTGAAAACATGTTAAAGTTAATCGAAATTGCATGGTAGACTAAGCTTTGAACCAACTATTTCATTTGATTAACCGAAGACATCTCACACAATTGCATGGTAGACTAAGCTTTGAACCAACTATTTCATTTGATTAACCGAAGACATCTCACACAATGATTTCAACATCGGTCAATGCATAATATCTAGGGACACTATTATGGCCATGTGTCTGTGTCCTCTTTTCATGAGTGCTGTCAGAGCCAAGCCCTTGAGCTCCTAGAAACGGCCACACTTCCACTCACATAGGTAGATCCCATCAAAAGTGTTCCGTAGTTATAACACTCTAACATATTTATGTTATGGGTCCATTAAGAGTACATTACTCATCCTTCCCTTATCATTACGGTACCTAGCACTTTAATCTTAGGATGAATTTATTTATAGTGCTAACAGTCACATACTAATGATGTACTTTGTCTCATTGAACTCAAGACTTGACGTTATACCAAGCGTTGAGTCGAGTTTCCATCATGGATGACTCTAATTAATGGGCTTGAGTCCCATCCCTTTTGAGGTCCTTTTTTCGCATCTCTAGCAAGACTTTTTGTCAAAGGATCTGCCAAATTTTCACTTGACCTTACATAATTAATAGTGATCACTCCATCAGAGATTAATTGTCTGACATAACTATGTCTTAATCCAATGTGTCTAGACTTTCCATTATATACTTGGCTATATGCCTTTGCTAGAGTAGCCTCACTATCACAACGGATAGAAATAGGTGAAATTGGCTTAGGCCATAAAGGTACATCATAAAGCAAATTTCTTAACCATTCGCTTCTTTAGATGCAAATGCTAATGCAATAAATTCTCACGCCATGGTGGAATCGAATACAAGTTTGTTTCTTGGAACCCCAAGAAATGGCTCCTCCACCAAGAATAAAGATCCATCCACTAGTAGATGCATGATCTTCCAAACTTGTAATCCAACTAGCATCCGAATACCCTTCTAAAACCTGGAGGATATCCATTATAACACAATCCATAGTTAATAGTTTTCTTTAAATACCTAAGTACTCTATTCAATGCTTGCCAATGCAAACTACTTGGATTACTTGTGTACCTACTCAATTTCCCAACAAGATATGCAATATCCGGTCTTGTACAAGTTATTATGTACATAAGACAACCAATTAGACTTACATATTTCAATTGATCAATTTTCCTACCAGCATTAGATACTAATTTTATTTGAGGATCCATAGGTGTAGATCTTTGGTATACTGATTGAAAAGATCAAACTTTTTAAGCACATTTTCAATGTAATGTGATTGTGATAAAGCTACAGTGCTTTCATCTCGGGTTATTTTAATCCCAAGAATAACATCTGTTACACCCATATCTTTCATAGCAAAGTTGTTTGACAAGAATTTCTTTGTGTTTTCTATTTGTTCCAAATCCGTGCCAAAAATGAGCATGTCATCTACATATAAGCAAATTATGACACCTTTTCCATTTTCAAATTCGCTATATATGTACTTATCACGTTCATTTATTTAATAGTCATTAGCTAGAACAACCTTGTCAAACTTTTGGTGTCATTGCTTTGGTGTTTGTTTTGGCCCATATAGAGATTTAATAAGCTTACATACCTTATGCTCTTGTCGGAACAACAAATCCTTCCGGTTGTTCCATGTACACTTCCTCTTCCAATTCACCATTTAAAATGCGTTTTAACATCCATTTGGTGAACAACCAAATTATATATGGATGTAAGTGATATTAAGAGTCTAATTGTGGCAATTCTTGCTCTTTGGAGCATAGGTATCAAAGTAATCAATACCTTATTTTTGTGTAAAACCTTTGGCTACCAACCTTGCTTTAAACTTATCAATGGTTCCATCGACCTTCATTTTCTTTTGAAGATCCATTTACAACCTATATGTTTGGAACCCGGTGGAAGATCAACTAAGATCCAAGTTTGATTTCCCATTATTGAATCCATCTCATCATTTATTGCTTCTTTCCAAAAGAATCTTGAGATTTCATTGCCTCTTCAAATGTAATAGGATCAGATTCGTATTATAACAATAAGGTATCTTATTATATATACTTTCACCTTTTCCTTCTACAAGAAACATCATGAAATCTGGTCCCAAATCTTTGACCTTTTAATCCTCTTACTTCTTCTTAATTCTTGACAAGATTCATCATTATTATCAATTTGTTCCAATGGAATCTCATTCTCATTTGAAGAATGAATCAATTGTTGTGGTTGTAATTGTCTTGATATAGAATTAAATCTATTTTCATCAAAATAGCATCTCTTGATTCAATAATGATGATTAATTGAAATTGAATCATTTGGTTCAATTACCATGAACCTATATGCCTTGCTATTATGTGCATATCCTATAAATTGCATTCAATTCCTCTTTCACCTAACTTTTACGTTTAGGTGTTGGAACTTTGACAATAGCTCTACAACCCCAAACCTTCAAATAATTAAGGTTTGGTTTCCTTTTCTTCCATTGTTCATAAGGGGTTATTTTAGTTTCCTTATTAGGAACTCTATTCAATATATGACAAGTCGTTAGAACGACTTCTCCCCAAAAACCTTGTCCAAGACACGAATATGATAACATTGAATTTACCATTTCAGTTAATACTCTATTTTTCCTTTCAGCTACACCATTTTGTTGTGGTGTATAAGGGCTGAAACTTGATGGACAATCCATGGATTCAAAATAACTTGGATTATAGTATTCTCCACCTCTATCCGATCTTAAGCACTTGATAAATGATTCATATTGAAGTTCAACTTCGATTTATAAACTTTAAATTTATCAAGCGCTTCATCTTTCGAATGCAATAAATATATATAACAATATTTAGAACAATCATCAATAAAAGTAACAAAATATTTCTTTCCACCTAATGTAGGAGTATTATGCATGTCACATAAATCACTATGTATCAAATCAAGCAATTTTGTTTTCTTTTAACCTTAGGGAAAGGGTTTCTTGTAATTTTAGTCAACATACATGTATTGCATTTTCAATATTATTATTAAAAATAGGAATTAAATCTAACTTATACATGTCATTCAATTTTCTATAATTCAAATGACCTAATCTATAATGCCATAAACAAAAGATTCAACCATATAAGCGTAAATAGTATTTTCATTTTTATTGATAATATTTAGTTTGAACATACTCTCATATATATACCCTTTCCTACAAAAATTCCTCCCTTAGACAAAATAAATTTATTCCTCAAAAATAAGTTTGAAACCAAACTTATTTAATGACTTCAGACACTAAATTCTTTCTAACTTCGGTACATAATATACATCATTTAAGGTTAAAACCTTTCCGAAGTGAATTGCGCTTGAACAGACCCTTTGCCTTTGATTGTCATGCGGTGGAAGAATTTCCCATGTACAAGACATTATCATTTTCACATTGTGTAAACTTTGTGAACATGCTTTTGTCTTTGCACACGTGTTTGGTTGCTCCAAGATCAATCCACTATGTATTATCATCTTGTGCCATATTAATTTCAGATATCATTGCAACGAACTTTTCGTTATTATCGCCTTAGAAGATGATTTCTTCTTTAAGAATTGACATTCATTATTGAAATGTCCCGCTACCACAATGATAGCATGAGCCCTTTTGTTTCTTTTTAAACTTAGGTGCTCTATCATCTGTTTGAACTTTCTCTTGAATGGTTTAGTAGTCTCCACTTCCTCCGTAACATGCACTTTGGCATTTTCGAATTTAGATTCGATCTTGCTTTCGATATTCTTCTTCAATACGAAGATGATTTGCCAAAGCCTCAAGAGATATCTCCTCTTTCTTATGTTTTAGACTTCTTTTAAAGTCTTTCCAAGATGGAGGAAGTTTGTCTATTATGGAGGATACAACAATCATTTCATCCATTTTCATATCATATTGTTTGAATTGATTTAGCATCTTTTCAATATCACGAAATTGTTCCATAATGTAATCGACCATCAATCATTTGATAATTATTGAAACGACCGACAAGAAATTTCTTACTTGTAACATCTTGGTCATGTATCTTGTCTCCAATTTGTCCCATAATTCAAAACATTAGATATTTTGTATTTTTTTTCCTCTTGATTTTCAATAGATTTTATCGAATAATAATGTTTTTAAAATAAAACATTATTATTCATTTTTTCCTATTTTCATTCACCTCACTGAAAACAAACATAAACGCCATTCATTAACAAACTCCAATATTTATGTGGTGGGACGTGGTTTATCCAAGGCTGGGGGGCTGCTTTTTATTTTTGCTTGTCTCCTCTTGTACTAATTGTTTAATTTTGGTTAAAAACAACCTTCAAATCTTTGATCCAAAACGACAGCCGCAATATGCTGAATAGGGCTCATTGAACCTTGAATATGCAGTTTTCTACATTTTACTCCAGCCCGAAAAACAAGAATATATATAAATATATATATTTTAGTGTTACGTTATGAGGGTGAAGGCCAAGTTCTGGTGTGGAATAAAAGGGTAAGCTGGGTTTCAGCGTTTCCCTGCAACAAAAGAAGCAGGTGATCACGTGATGCTGGTCACTGAGTTCAGAGGGGGAAGGATCTTACTTTCGGTCGTGGCAATTAGCTTTTAAAACACTAATGCCTGCATCTTTTGGCTGAGCCACTGTCAAAAAGACTCAAAGTTGCATCATTTACAACTCAGAGCTGAGATCTCTAAAAAGTTCAAGGCCAAGACCCAATGGGTAATGGGACTCACTTTTACTTTATAAGTGGGTTTTCCTTTTTACTACTTCTGAGTCTTACAATTGATTCGAATGCATGGCAAAAATATTGAGAACATGTTTCATTCTGAAGCTTTGATCCTGAACCTGCATTTACTCCATCTACATTTATTAGTTTTTCCCTCGTCTTAACTTCTTAGCGTCCTTGGTTCTTTACCTTGTTATTTCTGTCCCTGTTTATGCTTTTTGTCTCGTTATGGTCCTGTACTCCTGTTTGCATGGCCCTTAAAAGTCCTAACAACAACAGCATAAATACATCGTTGTTGAAGACCTGGAGGAAGAACTCATAACTTTGGATCTTATATTATTATATAAACTTAATAATTATAGAAAATTTATACAATTAATATTTTAACGACTCAACTATTAAATTTATCAATATAATTATATTTACTATGTATGTAAATTTTCGAATCAATATAATATATCTATCATATTAATCTAAAATTTTGTATATATTAATATCTACTTAATGGTTAGAAATTTTTTTACATAAAATAAATAATTAAAAATTTTAATTTATATCAAATTTGACATGCATCATCTATATAAGTGATCTATATAAGTGAAATTTAATATATAACTATTAGATCCTTAAATAATAATCATATACAAAATGATGTAAAATTAAAAGGTATAAGTGAATCATTCCCATTTTTTTAACGGGAGGTTTGCTTTTCAACTGGAGCAAAATACCCTAGTGAAAATTTTGTGCTCCAATGTGGTATGAGGTTCACGATTGAATAAAATTGTTGTTATCTAAACGCAAAATCATGGTACATTTTGTACAAAATTTGTGAACCCATTGAAACGTGAGTTCTACTCATATCCAAAGGAAGTTGTAATCATCGAAAACAATAGTTGATCCTTAAGGAATGGTTGGGTATTAGAGACATTGAAAATGTTGATCTTCGACATCTGAATTTTGAGCTCAAATCCATAACATGCCACTATAACAAAGCACCAAAGAGAATCGGAAATGTGTTTGTTATTATAGATTTTCGTAAAAATAGCGATGAATTATGTTGGAGTAATATCATGAAATTAATCAAAAAGCATTTGAGTGTTATGGTAAGATATATTACATTCTCAAATAAAGAACATCAGTTCGAACTTTAAAAACGATATAATTAAGAAAAATAATTATAAACCCTAAATATGAACCGTAAGGAAAGTTGCATGGAATTGTTTTGTTGAACTTCAGCTTTTGGATTCAGCTAGTGCTGAGTGAATCTTTATATTGGATCTTCAGAGCTGATGATGAAAACATCTTATATAACATTATAAATGGCCTTATTATGCCATATTGCCATAGCTGAGGTTATTGTTACTGCAATCAACCCTTTTAGGAACCAATCCCCTTCAAGATGTAGTTTAAACTCATGTTTTTGTTAATTATGATAGATTGTTCTCTCCCCTCCATGAAACATATTGTCCACTTTTACATCTTACAATAACAGATATCCATATTTTTAATTGCAATCTACAACTTTTTCGTCTTAGGAACTCTAATCAACCATCCAAATGAATAAGTAGAATGTGTTAAAATGCACTTTATATTAATCATAGAAATCAACAAAACAATGTTTTTATTTCTATGGTACATACATCTGTGGGAGGCAATGATTTTGATTTTGAAGGTCACAGATGAATATAAATGTGTGGAAAGCAGTCACGACAATCTGTTCACCATGGGGCCACTTTACCCAACTCATTATCTCATTAACTAGTTGGTAGAAGTAAACTGTATTCCTTAAGCCACCATCTCACTTAATATCCGGTAATGGCACTTTCCAAAAATTCCATGCGTTATAATCTTCCTGCAAAAGTATTTCCATATCAGGGAAACCATTGAAGGCTCCAAAATAAAATCCAGGGACAATCTTGAAGAGAATTTGTAGTAAAGAGACAGGAAATATACTCCTTACCTGCTCAACCAATGAGGCTGGCGGAAACATGTCATCAACAAGAGTATGCAATGACGTATACGATCTCACATCAATACGTTGACTAATAGCCACCTCACCCTACCAAGATTATTAGAAAGTCAATAGTAACCGCAAGACAGGCTTCAGTTAAGTTTTATGTCTCTTTTTTCTCATACAATCATATGGTTGTACCTTAGGGTTAATTATAAATATCTTGCCCTTCGGGATTCCAATTTTTCTGTAACTGAGCTCATCTGTGTCTCTGTTTCCAAAGCCAGCATAAAACGGATTGTGATCGGAAGGGAAAAGTTTCTTGATATCCTGCATGCACATGTAACCAAGAAATCAAAGGTGAAAGACCGATCTGATCATAGTAATAGTTTAAATCTATATTGAGAAACAAGGTTTATTATTTCAGAATTTACCTCTAAACAAGCTATTTTGAATTCATGAGGTGCTCTTCTTATCACTGCCATGAATAAGGAGGAAATTGTAGAATAACTCAGAATGGTACTCATATGTTATTACAACTAAGAAGAAAATGGAGAGGGGTGAAGAAGATACAAAAGATAATGCATGCAAGTACATAACTACATACTACAGTCAAAAGATTTCGACAAAAAAGATCAAAAGTGCAAAAATAGACACTTTTATCATTCATGGGTTCTATGATGGGATGTAATTTCCCTTGTGTTACCGAAGCCACAAAGTTGTGATGCAAACTTGAAACAACAAGCTATATTTACTTCAATAAACAATGGAAAAAAATGGGGGGGAAAAAATCGAAGACCTTACCTTCACGGTACAATGAAGGAAACAAACCATCAGGGGAAATAACAACAGGTCCATTTGGTAAAGCTTTTCCGTCCTGCATGAAAAAAGGAATCAGTTAAGAATTGGCTTACATACTCATGATTTCAACGATTTTTTTTTACAAGATGGCTCTAGATGTGTTGGCTTATCCATTTAGTTGTTATTTTGTCATATTGCCTTTTTGCTTCCATAAGAAAATGTAAAAAATGCTTTTGGATGCAACAGAAAATAATTCTTTTGAAGAAATAAAAAATTGTTTATTAGAATTTTCTAACATTGAAATAGGAGGTTAAGAGCAGCAAAACCTGGGCTATTTTGCTACCTGTTTCAGGTTGAGTAAATAGTTTCTGGTTAAATATGCCTGAACGATTGCACGCGCACTGAGAAATAGCAGCTGATATCCATTCTCCTGTTGTGAACACACAATTCGGTATTTGACATCAGATACCAAGGAAATCACTTTGCTAAATCAAACTCCAAAGTAACTTGATATTGAACCCAATGTTCCATAGAAGCAATCTTGTGTTTGTGTATGCAAAAACATGGTAGTAAGAGAGAAAAGTTAAGGAGCATAATAATGGGATAACATTCACATCATCATGGTGCTAAGTCTGTCAAATGTTATTCCATAAACTAGCATTATAAAACCTGATGAAAGAATATATCATCACTTAGATCAATAGAAATTTTATAAAGAAGAAGAAACAAGAAAAGGAAAACATGAGACTGAGGCGACTTTTGATTGGTGGTGGGTATACGAAAGGAAAGGAATAATGCTGGAGTCATTTCATAGATCCAGTTTTGCATCATAGTACAGAACAGAATTAGGGCTCAATTAAGTCAAGTTGAACAATGAAACATATGAGGAAAAGCATACCTTAATAGCAGAGAAAAGTTTGGCTACACCAGACTGTGTCCAATCCCTTCCAACTAAAGGCATAAACTGGCCTAAAACGTCAGACCTGAAAGAAATGTGTCAAGGTTATCGAAAGATACATTTTGTTCTTAGACAAGATTGAAACACATTCAAAACAGAGATTTCACCATAAATCAATTAGGACATGACAGGTTGTGGAAATGCTCATGGTTGCTTTAATGCTAAAGGTCTTAGGGGAAGATCAATCTCAGCTTCAAATATATAAGTACCTGGCTTATTTATCTCCAGTTCTTTTATAATCCAGTTTTACTTATTAGTTCAGTATTGAACTCATCATAACAAGTCTGTTAAGGAAATCATGTACCGATTGAGAATACACATATCATAATAAGAATTACAGGTGAGTCTAGACCAGCCCCTAAATGAGTGAAACGAGAACATTTTAAATAATGCAGAGAGATACGTCAGGAGGTAAAAATCCCTACTTGGTAATAGTTCCATCAACGTCTGAGATTACAATCTTATCATTCCACTTCCACAAGTAAAGATGAGCGTCAACCTGTTAAAGATGCATAGGTTTTAGAGGCTGACATTTGAGCATAACACAAACCTCGAAAACATGAGTGAGGAATTTAGTAGAGAACTGAACCTCTTGGTTTCCAAAAACCCTGGTGGAGAAACTGAAAGTAATCATATTTTGACCATCTTTCAGATTCAAGGAAGCTATCTGCTCAGTAGAGGGAACATTGGTTCTAATAAATTGCTTGCGGGAAGAATCAAGAATTGAACCTGCTTGTGTATTTTGTATATCAGATTCAGAATCAACAAACAACTCCTCACTTGATGAATTGCTATCAGTGTGCTCAAGTGTTTTGCCCTTTGTAAATGGAATAGGCCAGAGGTTCCACCCGCGGCTAGAAGATGTGGAAGTGACTACAGAATCATCACCCTTTGAGTTTGATGACTCATCCTGTTCAACAAGGATTGCATCTCGGGGCTCAAGAGATAACTCTGAACCAAATGCAGCCATTCCAAGAACAACAGAAGCAGCTTTTTCCCAAGGAAAATAACTGTCTCCAAACCGGACGATAAGGTTTGAATTCTTAATAATTGACCTTGCATTATTTTTAAATTCTTCCTTTGATATGCGGTGTGCTTCAAAGACTGCAGCTGCAGCATCTAACCCCATACCAGCATGAAGTTTTTTTCCACAGAGAGAGATCTCAACTCCTGAAAGGACAAGGTGAGCAAGAGAAACCAAGTATTCCATGAGAATCAAAGCAAAGAAAAAGAGAGGGAAATAATTAAAGGAGGAAAAGGACTCTTAGCTCCTTACCTGGATTAGCATGAGCTTCTGTCTCTTTACCAGAAGTAGATTCAGTTTTGACACTCTCACTTTGGCTACTCTTATTCTCAGGTTCAGGAATTTGTGGACTGCCATTTATCCCATCAGTCAATGCTGATGTGCCAAACTGTTCATCTTTCACTTGAGATCCATTACCAACAGACGCATTGTTAGGACCCAAACAATCAGATTCCAACACTTTGTTTTCAACTGGTAAGTCAGGAGATCCATTATTGTTGGAAGAAGACAACAAATCTTCCTTTCTGGAGTCACCAACATCTCCATCTTTGATTTCATTAACGTCTGGAGGGCTGCAAGAAGGTTTATCGTGGGAAATGTGGGCTTTAGATGGCCTATTTGTACCTACAGGATCAGTGTTTTCACCATGTCTTCCCAATTCAGATAGTTCAAGGCAGCTTTGAAAAACCTCCCCCCTTCTCTTAATCACAGATGCATCTCCAACATCACTTGGCCTGTTAAATTCACTTTGATGGGTAGAAAGGTTTTGAGTTACTTCGGTTTGACAGCCATGTTCCCTCCCTTCTACACAAACTTCTGGATGGTGTCTCAAAGCAGTTGAATCACTGTTCACACTAATATCATGAGAGTCCTTATCCGCTGCCGAACTGAGCTTATTAATACAACCAGCAGCACACACATCGTCACCTGAAATTAGCTCCTCATTACCATTGCAACAATCAGGTTCTTCACCTGGTCCTATATGAAACCTGGGTGTGCTTAATTGCACATCTTCACCATTTTCCTCCGATGCTGATACAGGGGCTGTAAGCATATGACCATCCACACTGACCAAGACAACTTCTGAATCTAAATCTTGTGCTTCACCAAGACATGCACCATCTGAACCATCACATTGGCCGGGTCCGACATCTGACACATTAACTGAATCCTCTAGAAAGGATTGCTCATCTTGAAACTCATAGAACCTAATATCAGATTCCGACCTTTCAAGCCGCTTCGGATTAATGGCATCTAATTCATCCCTCAACAAAGCCACCCTGGTGTCTGAGACACTATGTTCAAGTCTACAAAATTGAGCAATGTGTCTATTACCATCATCCTGTATCACTTCACACTCAGAATCTTTCAGCTCACCATTTGTATCATATCCTTTACCAGCATCAACCTCCCTTGCGAAATAGGCTTCCCCAGAGTTATCAAGACACATATGAAAATCTGCTTCAACGCCATTAACAGTTATACGAACAACCTTCTCAGCCCCTTTTAAAACACCCTGAAACTTCCCGAACCGAACATACCATGGCGTGCTTCGAAATGTCCCATCTTGTTGCTTAACAACAATGACATCAACAGCCCCGCCAAAAGGATGGAAAGGGGTAGCAACAGAATATACACCTTGTGAAATTAAACTCCCAACTTTGCCAACCACATTCATTTGTCAAATCTTAATCCTTTTTCGGATTAAACAAAATTCAAGGGAAAATAAGGAAAACCCTTTTTCAGATTCTTTGTTATCAAATAAAAAATGAATAAAAAAAATCAACTGTATAAATCCGACACCTTCCTTTCCTCTCAATGGTATTCACTCTTTAACTTCAGGTATCTGCATGCAATTCAAAATTAAACCAAAACCCAATGCTCCCGTTTTGATCAACTACAAAATATAAATAAAAGAAAAAGAAAAGCAAGACCGGGTATCTAACAGCTACTAGTTTCATATAAAATCTTGAAATCCCGCTTCACAAATATTATATGAAACCCAGTACAGAATGTCATTAACATATTACTTAGAATAGAAAAACGGAAGGGAAAAAAAAAGAAACTTAACCTTTTAGAAACAAGAAAAACTGGAATTACTTATTCCGCCAAATTTCTCGGCAACGAAACAGAAATTAAACGATGATTGTACAATTAAAGCAGTCAAACGCAATTGATAGAGAGACAGCAATGCACCTAAATCTATTTATTCTAATTACAGCACATCAACTCAATGATAAAATAAAATGGGCACACTATAAACGTGGGTGGAAGCGAGGAAAAACATCGTGTTAAAATGTTTGGAAACATAAGACATTATTTGATGTTAATGGTTAAAAAAGGAAATGTTAGATGTATTCTTTTTTATTTGGCATAATGTCAAAAATAGTCCCTAACCTTTGATTATTTGGTCAGTTTAGTCTTTTTTTTTTTGAGCACCTTAACTCTTAGGCTTATTTACCAAAATATACCAAAATATAAAAAAATTTATGGAAATGGGCCGAAATCTAGAATATTTACGAAAAATGGTCATTTCCCCCCCCCAAAACGCTTCTACGTCAGCGCGTTTTGAGGGGATGCAGCAGAAAAGAGCATCCTTGAGGGCGCTTTGTGCCACATCAGCACAAAACGCGCTGACGAGGACGCGCTTTGCTGATGTGGCACAAAGCGCGCCCTTGAGGGCGCTTTTGCCTTCTTTCCCAACGCCTTTTCAAATTGCTTTTAGTGTTAGTGTATGAGGTTTTAGGGTTTTAGGGCTAAGGTTTAGGATTTTTTAGGGTCGTTGGGTTTAGAGTTTTTAGGAGAAAATTAATGGTCTAGATTATAAGTTTAATTAGGGTTTAGTAAAAATATGTTTAGGATTTAGGGGAAAATATATTAGCAAAATAAAAATTATTTAATTTTTTTTTTTGCAGATGTATCTCGCAAAATAATTTTAAGAAGACGTTTCTGAACAAATAGTGCCGAAAAAGCTTCAAGCAGATGCGCTTTCAGCAAGAAAACTAAAAAGAGCTCCCACGTGAACGCTCTTTTGCTACAGTAGTCTCCGGTAAAATAATTTTGAGAAGAGGTTTCTGAACAAATAGTACTCAAAATGCTTCAAGCAGGATGCACTGTCAGCAATAGTACTGAAAAGAGCTCCCACGTGAACGCTCTTTTGCTACAGTAGTCTCCAGTAAAATAATTTTGAGAAGACGTTTCTAAACAAATAGTGCCCAAAACGCTTAAAGCAGGATACACTGTCAGCAAGAGTACTGAAAAGAGCTCCCACATGGATGCTCTTTTGCTACAGCAGTCTCCGGTAAAATAATTTTGAGAAGACGTTTCTGAACAAATAGTGCCCAAAACGCTTCAAGTAGGATGCACTGTCAGCAAGAGTACTAAAAAGAGCTCCCACGTGGATGCTCTTTTGCCACAGTAGTCTATGGCAATCCTTAGACTATAAATCAGCCAAATTTTATTGAAACACCCCAAACCCGGCCCACAAGCCCTGATCGGATCTGGCATGCTTCTAAAGAAAACCATTCGAATCTTATTTGTTACTTCGCTAAAATTTTTCGTGTTTTTGAAAACAGTTGTTTTGGGTTGGGTTTGAAATTAATTTCCGTGTTGATTAGGTGTCAAAACACTTGATATTTATACTTAAGAAAAATTTAGTTTTAACTTAAATATGACAATAATTATATCATACTATGTAATTTAAAAGCATGCATAAACAAATTAATACTGATGGCCTTATTACATCAAATAAAACCCAAGATAAAATTTAAAGTACTTAAATAACATAAAATATCCAACTAATAAAATTCGTGCTGGGCATGATCACCACTAAGCTCCTGCCGACCCGGTCCATCACTAATCATCACCTGAAAAACATTCCCACAAAGGGGTGAGTCGAACAGACTCAATGTGTACAATCAACACTAAATCTCAACAGTTATGGCATATCAAATCATACATATTCATATAGCATAAAATGATGCAATCCCGAACCCAAGCCTATATATCCATCCACTACACATCACCCGTACCAACCGTCACACCGTGGGGACTACTAAGTCAACCCTCCATCTACTACACACCATCGAAGGCAGTCGCTGCAGTCGACGTGCTCATCGCCCTTATAAAATTCGTGGCATAGCCACCAGATAATTATTTTGTGACATGAATCACCACATTCATATATTGTGACATAAGTCACCACATTCTTATATTGTGACATAAGTCACCACATTCTTATATTGGGGTATAGAACCACCAAATCACTTCCCCTTCATATATCACCCATATGCCCATGTCATACAAAATATGCAATATTATGCTTTATTCACATTCTTATATTTGCACTTATGTGCCATAATAGATCGTATTATATTCCTAGTAGGAGTAGGAAGACATACCTGAGTACTTTGTACCATTGCATGGTACCTTAGCCATATTCACATTATTTTTAAGAGCACATACATATATATATTAAACGTTGCCATAGATCTGATTAAGAGATAGTGTGGGGGGTACACACCTGATTTACTTAGCAAATTCACTCCAAATCCCGAAAATCCAATCTACTGCTTTAGATCTTTACTGCCTATATTCGGCCAACCCCAATGATATTAGTAAAAAGCCATTTGGCTTTTAAAAAAACCAAATCCCAATAGGATTAGTGTAACCCAAAACTTACCTTGGTGCCGATTTGATCCCTAACCAAATCCCGAAACTTTGTGAGTTTCTTCCTTGCAATCGGCTAACACTAGATCAACTGACTGGGTTAGTTTCGACTTTTGAATAAATAAAGTATAGATCTAGATCATTGTTTATAGCCTTGGCCAAATATCAGATTCACTTACCTTGCGAATCCCGAAAAGTGCTACTTGGTTACGAAGGTGTCGAAATACCTATAGGCATAGGTTAGATTTAATTCAAATCTTTAGGTCACATAAGAATGGCCTATGGCCGAATGTCACAAAACCTACCTTGGATGTTGAAATCCCGAATAATCCTCCTTATGGTTGACCACACTGAAAATCCAGAAAGATCCCTCTAAATTTCGGCAAACAAGAATATTGATGGGATTAGTTCTAGATTTCGACAAATCTAAAAGAAAAGAATGGAAATCAAACGACATTTGGTCTTTACCTTCTCTTATAGAAATTGACAGCACCTTGCCTAACACCTCAGAGGGATTCGGTTTTGGAGAATACTAGGGAGATTCGACTTTTGGTTGAATTGAAGAAAAGAAAAAGAAGGGTGTATGAGACTTATAGAGAATTCGGCTATGGCTTGGGAGGAACTTGCTTTCGACTTTTGGAAAGTTTGCAAAAAGAAGAAGAGAAAGGTGAAGAAATCGGCAATGATGGACTTTGAGTAAGGAGTATTCGGTTTTGGCAAAATAAAAGAGAGGAGAGAAATTTTACTAGAGGATTTTCGGCAGATGAACAAAGGAAAAAGGAAGAATAAAGATTGGCCTCTCTTTTCCCCCCTCTTACCAAAATTACTAAGCCTAGAGGCCCTTGGCCGGCCACTTAATCTCCTCCTATCTCATCCCTTGTTTTTCCTCTTTATCTTCTTAAAATTAATCTAAAATAAAATCACCATTTATCCTTACCTTAGCCGAAATTTTCAAGGGAATTTAAGCACATCTTAAACTCCTCTTAGAGACTCCCCATGCCGTCCATCTCTTCCTCATATTGCCTCAAAAATAAAAGCTTTATTTAGCTTCCCATGCGACTCGATCCTAGGTCCTTCCTCATAGCCCATGGCGTCATTTCCAGAGGTCATAAGTGGCGCCTCCAAGCCACTTTTTCTAGCCCAATTGTGTGTCATGTTTCACATACAATTTCCCTTAAGGCCTACTCTGTCTAACTTCCTCTTTTAAATTTAGATTCGAATAATTTTTAAGGCACTCTCCTATTTTCTAGAGTTCACAAATTCCACAATACACATTCACAACATACTCAAGCATGCTATTTCATATAATTTAGCAATAGTGCATAAGCCCTAATCCGGGATATTACAGTTCTACCCCCTTAAAAATAATTTCGACCTCGAAATTACCTGGCTAAAATAGGTGGGGGTATTGCTATCGCATTGCTTCTTCTGGTTCCCATGAAGCTTCCTCCGATCTATGATTTCGCCACAACACCTTGACCAAAGGGACCGACTTCCTCCGAAGCACCTTCACATCTCGTTCCAGAATCTGAATTGGCCCTTCCTCATAAGACAGATCTGGTCTCAGCTCCACCTCTTCAACCGAAACTATATGAGATGGATTCGATTGATATCGACGTAGCATGGAGATATGAAATACGTCGTGCATCTGCTTCAATTCGGAGGTAACTCCAACTGGTATGCCACTGGTCCAACTCGCTTCAATACTCGATAAGGTCCTATGAACCTTGGACTTAGCTTCTCTTTTCGACCAAATCTCATCACCTTCTTCCAAGGCGAAGCTTTGAGAAACACTTGATCTCCCACATCAAATTTTATTTCCTTTCATTTGAGATCTGCATACGACTTCTGCCTATCAGATGCCTCCTTTAATCGAGCTCAAATTACATTAACCTTCTCCTCAGATTCTGCCACAATTTTCGGCCCCAAAATCTGACGTTCTCTCAATTTCGTCCAACATGTAAAAGTCCGACACTTCCAACCATACAACGCCTTGTACGGTGCCATTTTAATACTGGCCTGATAGCTGTTGTTGTATGCGAATTCTACTAGAGGCAAGTATTCTTCCTAACTTCCACTAAAGTCTATCACACAGCCTCTCAGCATATCCTCTAGCACTTGGATCACCCGTTCAGAATGGCCGTCCGACTGCGGATGGAAAGCCGTACTAAAATCCAATCTGGTGTCTAAAGCCTGATGTAGAGCTTTCTAAAATCGAGACGTAAACCTCGGATCCCTATCCGAGATAATTGACATCGGTACTCCGTGCAACCTTACAATCTCTGCCACATATAACTTTGCCAACTTCTATAGGGAGTAGTCAACCCGCACGGGAATAAAGTGCGCTGACTTTGTCAGTTGATCCACTATCACCCATACCGAGTCCTTCTTAGTAAGCGTAAGGGGAAGCCCACTAACGAAGTCCATGGTAATTCTCTCCCACTTCCATTGCGGAATTTGTATTGGCTGAAGCAACCCTGACGGAACTTGGTGCTCAGCCTTAACTTGCTGGCATGTCAAACATTTGCCAAAAAATTCAGTAACTTCCCTCTTCAGACCAGGCCACCTAAACTATTCCCTTAAGTCTCTGTACATTTTACTACCTCCGGGATGTATAGCATAAGGGCTACTATGCGATTCCCGAAGAATTTTCTGCCTAAGTTCTTCATCCTTTGGCATACAGACCTTACCCTTGAAGCACAATACTCCCTCGTCATTAACACCATAACCCTCTAACTCTCCATTCTGCACTCGTCACAATTTAACACTTAGATCTTCATCGACCAACTGTCCCTCTTTCACTTCATTCAACCACGTTGGCTTAACTTGCAGTTCTGCCAGCAGACTTCCATCATCATACAGGCTCAAATGTGCGAACATTGCCCTCAGATCCATCATTACCTTCCGACTTAGGGCATCCGCCACTACATTTGCCTTGCCTGGGTGATATTCTATGGAACAATCGTAGTCTTTCAATAGTTTCACCCACCTTCGCTGTCTTAAGTTCAACTCCTTCTGAGTCAACAGGTACTTAAGACTCTTGTGGTCTATGTAGATCACCGACTTCTCTCCATATAGATAGTGCCTCCACACCTTAAGGGTAAAGACCACTGCCGCCAACTCCAAGTCGTGCGTCGGGTAGTTAACCTCGTGTGGCCCTAGTTGTCGAGACGCATAAGCAACTACTTTCCCATCTTGCATAAGGACACCTCCCAATCCCGTATAGGAAGCATCACAATACACTATAAAATCCTTCCCTACCTCCGGCTGAATCAAAACTGGAGCTTCGGTCAAGACCTTTTAAGCTTCTCAAAGCTCTCCTATTGCTTTTTAGTCCATATGAAAGGCACTTCCTTCCTTAACAACTTTGTCAAAGGCGCGGCTATCGACGAGAACCCTTCTACAAACCTTCTATAATAGCCTGCCAATCCTAAGAAACTCGAACTTCCGCCACAGACCTAGGAGGTTTCCAATCTAAAACTGCCTCAATCTTCCGATGATCCACCCTTATTCCTTCAGTAGATACCATATGTCCTAGAACGTCACATCCTTAAGCCAAAATTCGCACTTACTGAATTTGGCGTAGAGCTTCTTTTCCCTCAACACTCGCAACACAACTCGGGGGTGCTCATCGTGTTCTTCCTCAGACTTCGAATACACCAATATGTCATCTATGAACACAACAACGAACCGGTCCAGATAGCGTTAGAAAACCTAGTTTATCATGTCCATAAACACAACTGGGGTATTTGTCAAACCGAACGGCATTATTACGAATTTAAAATGCCCATACCTTGTCCGGAAAGTCTTCTTATGGATATCCACTTCCTTCACCTTAAGATGATGATATCCAGACATCAGGTCTATCTTTGAGAAAATCGCGGCCCCTTTAAGCTGATCGAACAAGTCGTCAATCCTTGGCAAAGGGTGCTTGTTCTTGATGGTCAGCTTGTTCAACTGACGATAATCTATGCACATGCGCATAGTTCTGTCCTTCTTCTTCACAAATAAGACCGGTGCTCCCCATGGAGACACACTGGGTCGAATAAACCCACGGTCTAGCAACTTTTGAATTTAAGCCTTGAGCTCAACCAACTTCTTTAGTGCCATTCTGTATGGGGCAATGGACACAGGAGCTGTACCTGGGAGCAAATCGATTCCAAACTCCACCTCTCTGTCCGGGGGTATTCCTGGTAATTCCTCTGGAAAAACATCCACAAACTCCCTTACAGTTTTAACTCCACTAACTCCCCCTTCGTTTGTATCCAAAGCATAAATGAAGGCCAAAAATGCCTTACACCCCTTCCGAACTATCTTATCCTCCTTTAATGCCGAAACTACGTTAGACAAGTAGTTCCTCCTTTCGCCTATCATCACCATTACCTCATCCTCTGGGGTCCTTAACTCCATTCATTTGGCTGCATAATCCAAGACAGCCCGATGCTTCACTAGCCAATCCATGCCAAGTATAAGATCGAATTCCCCGAAAGGTAATTCCATTAGGTCAGCAGGAAAAACTACTCCTTGGAGTTCCAAAGGTAATCTCCGAAACATCTTATTCACCACTACAGTTTGGCCTAATGGGCTTACTATAGTCATCTCCCTATTAGAGAGTTTAGAGGCTATGCCTAGTGTTTCAACTACACTACATGCAACATAAGAATTGGTCGAGCCCACATTGATCAAAGTAAAATAAGGCTTGCATAAATAAGGAACGTACCTGTTATGACGTCCGGTGCGTCACTATCTTCCCTACGGTGAACCGCATACACCAAGCCCGGGTGTCTTGCCTCTGTATTACCACCACCTCGGCCCGATGTTCCACGTCCTCTTTCGGCACCATTTCCTCTACCATTCGGACCACGCCCTCGCTGAGGCTGCTGTCCGCCTCTTCTAGCCTGAGTAACACCTTGAGCTGCTGGTTGATTCTCATCCTGTCTCATAGGACAGTCCTTAATCATATGGTCCTTAGACCCACATTTGAAGCATCCTCCTATCTTCTTCCAACACTGTCCTAGATGCTTCTTTCCACACTGATCACAAGTATGCAGATCGCCTTCTTATCACAAACCACGACCTTACGACCATCAATTCTAGGCCTCTTTTGCTTATTCCTAGCTGGCATTGATGATCCAAATCCTCTCTTCTGCCTATTTCGATCAGAGTTCTGCCTCACGGACTCCTTGATACCCTCGGCCACTTTAGCCTTTTCCACCAACACAAAGAACTCTCGCTCTGCTATGGGCTATCAATAACCTCAGATCATCTCTTAGTCCGTCTTCAAACCAGACACACCGCTCATGCTCAGTTGACACTATGCCTCGAGCATAACGGCTCAAATTTTAGAATTCAACCTCGTTTTTCACTCTGAGACTTGTTCCTTGAACCAAATTTCTTAAATGCCTTCCTCTGTGCATCAATATAATGGGTACCAACATACTTCTTTTGGTATGCCGCCTTAACATATTCCCAAGTAAGATCCTCAGTTGAAGCACCATCCCGCACCGTGAGTCGCTATTGATATGACTCATCGCGGAGGAGCGAAACCAACCCTTTCAGCTTTTCCTCGTCGGTTAAATCGAGCTCATCCATAATCCACCCAGTTGCCTCCCACCAATACTCAGCGGTACTGGGTGCCACACCAGATATACCACGGAACACTTCAGCTCTGTTGGCTCAGAGTTGTTCAGGTATCGACTTTCGAGCTCCCATCCTCCACCCACTCCAGCCACCCTTTCTAAAACCCGCACAGCATCGCCTGTGACACTACATCATCCCCCGTCTGATCCTGATATTCCACATCAGCGGCCGGTGGTAGTGGTGGCATTTCATTCTCAGATTCTTGACCGATCTAACTGGTTCAGACACGGTCATTCGGCCTCTTCCACGGCCACGCATGTTACAACCACGTCTCTTTGAATTCATGCTTCGTTTAGCGTTTATCTGATTAAAGAATTTTATGTATTAGTTTTGTTCCACTGATTTAACACGAACAGTTTTATGCTTAAGAGCTTAGGAAGTAATTCTTTCGATTCATACACATACAGTCTCACATCATTCATTTAGTCACACACATGAACTTGCGTCCATTACAGAGAAGTGTTGTAATTGTCGTTGTTTGTTATTTTTTACTACCTAGGGGTATTTTCGTAATTTTGTCCTATAGGAGTATTGTGGTAATTTTTCAAATTAGGGTATTTGAAAATATTGCAAAATAGAGATTGTTGATATTTTACAAAATTGCTAAGAAAATTTTAGGGTTGAAACGGTAATTTTATACACTAGGAGTATTTTTGTAATTTTACAAGTCAGGATCATTTCAGTAATTTTTTTGCAAAATATGGTTCCTGGTGATTTTTCAAAATGAGGGTATTTTTAAAGATTTCTAGATTGAGGGTACTTTGGTAGTTTTCCTTTCTGAGGGTATTTTGGTCATTTGTATAGGTTAGGGGTAATTTAGTTATTTTGCAAATTAAGGGTAATTTCGTAAATTTTTCAAACCAGGGTATCTTGAATTTTCACAAGTTAGGGTTTCATGGATACTTTTGCAAAGTAGGAAATTTTATTGAAATCAATGGTAATATGGAAATTTTAGAACCAATGGCATTTTAGTAATTTTACCATTGGGGGTATTTAGGTAATTTTGTAAATTAAAAATTTTTAGAAAGTTTTTCCAAAATAATAATTTTCACAATTCAAAAGGGTAATTTGTTGACTTTTAAAACTAGGGTTTCCATAAAAATGTGGCTAGTCCCTTTCGGGTTTTAATTATTGAGTTTAGCCTGTGACTAAGTCCTCTTGGTTAGGGTGAACCAAAGCTACGCACCAGGTAGGATTCGAGTGGAGAGGAGGTGAGTCACGCGGACTACTTAAATACCAAGCTCCCACCGAAACCAATCCTAGACATGCGCACAATGGTTGCCACACCCTAACTCGGCGACCTAACCACAAGTTTGTTTTAATTAGGCATTTAAGATTTTATGTAATTGTTGGGGTAACCTAGTCCTAGGGTTCAAGTACTTATCATGCTAATCTACATTCCATTTCTACCCTTCTACAAATCATACAATAATTCACACAATGGATAGGAGTACTTACCTGGTGGACTTCGGGTTGGAGACTTAGGTGCCATGCCAGAAAGCCTGCTTATTTTTTTTAGAAAAACCCACTTTCAAAAGATAGAAAATGTTTTGGGCCCTAAAAGCCCTCAAGGCCGAGTTTTGAACCGGGCTCTGATACCAAGCTAAAACACCCCAAACCCGATCCACAAGCCCTGACCGGATCTGGCATGCTTCTAAAGAAAACCATTCGAATCTTATTTGTTACTTCGCTAAAATTTTTCGTGTTTTTGAAAATAGTTGTTTTGGGTTGGGTTTGAAATTAATTTCTGTGTTGATTAGGTGTCAAAACACTTGATATTTATACTTAAGAAAAATTTAGTTTTAACTTAAATACGATAATAATTATATCATACTATGTAATTTAAAAGCATGCATAAACAAATTAATACCGATGGCCTTATTACATCAAATAAAACCCAAGATAAAATTTAAAGTACTTAAATAACATAAAATATCCAACTAATAAAATTGTCTGGGCATGATCACCACTAAGCTCCCCGCCGGCCGGTCCATCACTAATCATCACCTAAAAACATTCCCACAAAGGGTGAGTCGAAGACTCAATGTGTACAATCAACACTAAATCTCAACAGTTATGGCATATCAAATCATACATATTCATATAGCATAAAATGATGCAATCCCGAACCCAAGCCTATATATCCATCCGCTACACATCACCCGTCCAACCGTCACACCGTGGGGACTACTAAGTCAACCCTCCACCCGCTACACACCATCAAGGCGATCATTGCAATGACGTGCTCATCGCCCTTATAAAATTCGTGGCATAGCCACCAGATAATTATTTTGTGACATGAGTCACCACATTCATATATTGTGACATAAGTCACCACATTCTTATATTGTGACATAAGTCACCACATTCTTATATTGGGGTATAGAACCACCAAATCACTTCCCATTCATATATCACCCATATGCCCATGTCATACAAAATATGCAATATTATGCTTTATTCACATTCTTATATTTGCACTTATGTGCCATAATAGATCGTATTATATTCCTAGTAGGAGTAGGAAGACATACTTGAGTACTTTGTACCATTGTATGGTACCTTAGCCATATTCACATTATTTTTAAGAGCACATACATATATATATTAAACGTTGCCATAGATCTGATTAAGAGATAGTGTGGGGGGTACACACCTGATTTTCTTAGCAAATTCACTCCAAATCCCGAAAATCCAATCTCCTACTTTAGATCTTTACTGCCTATATTCGGCCAACCCCAATCATATTAGTAAAAAGCCATTCGGCTTTTAAAAAAACCAAATCCCAATAGGATTAGTGTAACCCAAAACTTACCTTGGTGCCAATTTGATCCCTAACCAAATCTCGAAACTTTGTGAGTTTCTTCCTTGCAATCGGGTAACACTAGATCAACTGACTGGGTTAGTTTTGGCTTTTGAATAAATAAAGTATAGATCTAGATCATTGTTTATAGCCTTGGCCGAATATCAGATTCACTTACCTTGCAAATCCCGAAAAGTGCTACTTGGTTACGAAGGTGTCGAAATACCTATAGGCATAGGTTAGATTTAATTAAAATCTTTAGGTCACATAAGAATGGCCTATGGCCGAATGTCACAAAACCTACCTTGGATGTTGAAATCCCGAATAATCCTCCTTATGGTTGACCACACTGAAAATCCCGAAAGATCCCTCCAAATTTCGGTAAACAAGAATATTGATGGGATTAGTTCTAGATTTCGACAAATCTAAAAGAAAAGAATGGAAATCAAACGAAATTTGGTCTTTACCTTCTCTTATAGAAATCGACAGCCCCTTGCCTAACACCTCAGAGGGATTCAGTTTTGGAGAATACTAGGGAGATTCGACTTTTAGTTGAATTGAAGAAAAGAAAAGAGAAGGGTGTATGAGACTTATAGAGAATTCGACTATGGCTTGGGAGGAACTTGCTTTCGGCTATTGGAAAGTTTGCAAAAAGAAGAAGAGAAAGGTGAAGAAATCGGCAATGATGGACTTTGAGTAAGGAGTATTCGGTTTTGGCAAAATAAAAGAGAGGAGAGGAATTTTGCTAGAGGATTTTCGGCAGATGAACAAAGGAAAAAGAAAGAATGAAGATTGGCCTCTCTTTTCCCCCTCTTGCCGAAATTACTAAGCCTAGAGTCCCTTGGTCGGCCACTTAATCTCCTCCTATCTCATCCCTTGTTTTTCCTCTTTATCTTCTTAATCTAAAATAAAATCACCATTTATCCTTACCTTAGCCGAAATTTTCAAGGGAATTTAAGCACATCTTAAACTCCTCTTAGAGACTCCCCATACCGTCCATCTCTTCCTCATATTGCCTCAAAAATAAAAGCTTTATTTAGCTTCCCATGCGACTCGATCCTAGGTCCTTCCTCATAGCCCATGGCGTCATTTCCAGAGGCCCTAAGTGGCGCCTCCAAGCCACTTTTTCTAGCCCAATTGTGTGTCATGTTTCACATACAATTTCCCTTAAGGCCTACTCTATCTAACTTCCTCTTTTAAATTTAGATTCGAATAATTTCTAAGGCACTCTCCTATTTTCTAGAGTTCACAAATTCCACAATACACATTCACAACATACTCAAGCATGCTATTTCATATAATTTAGCAATAGTGCATAAGCCCTAATCGGGATATTACATTTATTCTCAGGTTGCATAACAGAAATTGAGGCAAAAGAAAAATATAAACTGAAAATAAGTGAACATATTAATGTTATTATTTACTACGATGGTGAGGTTTGTGACACCGAAAATGGTGTTGTTTTTTTATCGGAGAACACAACGCGACTGGGTTTTAATCGGAACATAGATATGATAGAACTTCACAAAAGAATTAGGCGTAAAATCTTCAGAAAAACGCCAATGAAAGTTTAGTCTATTAAGTATAAATTTTATGCTTCGGTTGATCCGGTGAGATATGACTCATTCGACATCAAAGGTCCTCGGAGCTTTGAGGCAATGGTGGAGACTCATCTTTGCCAGTGGATCACTATATCTTAAGGTATATGTACAATTTTCATCGCCAAGTGATATTCCTTAGACTTCAATATCTACTACTGTTCGAGGGGAATACACGACCCCAAGCCGGCACTCTGTTAGTTTGAGGTAGACTACGGAAGTGCCTGTGTTTGGTGGTAGTATGGAAAACATAACCCCTGCACGACACTCGATTGGTGGATGAGACATGCATATCCGTCCTTCGACGTTCGATGATAAAAATACGTATCGGAGAATGTCATCAACTTTTGTGGTTAGCAATCCACATATGATTGGAAATATTATGAAAGACGTTTAAAGAGGGATAATGTACTCCCCACGACATCCACCGATGATGGGCCCTCATTCGTTGTAGATTATTATGGGTCAGATGATGAGTCTGATGTGGATCCCCTCGAGAGCCCGGACCGATAGTGTAGAAGTTGCATTATTTTCTAAACCGGAGCCTGTTCCAATTGTACCTGAAGATGTTGAGGGCGGTTCAGATGAAGAAAAAGAATATCCGCTATTCAGGGCGTAATCGCCTCCAGTCCACATGCATAATGTCGATCTATCTCAAGATGATGTATTGGAGTTTCCTAAACTACCACACCAGAAGCGTGACCATACAAGTTCGTCGTTGGATTCGAGCGAATTAGAAGTTAGTAAAGAGTTTTCCAACAAGGATGCTTTTCTTGGTGCGTTGAAATAATACAACATCAAGAATGGGGTTAACAACAACGTGGTTAAATCCAAGCTCGATAAGTACGAGGTGAAGTGTGCAGTGTAAAACGATACATGTTCATGGAAAATCATAGCCTTGTTGAGGAAAATGACAGGCTTGTGGGAGATCAAAAAGTACAATGTCTTGCTGGTATAGTTTCATTATGTGTTCAATGTTTTGAATAATACTAATATTACGTAATATTGCATTATTTAACGTATTTCATTGACAGGAGTTTCACAAGATCATCCGAAGATGGATTCAGAGATATTGGCTGACTTACTAATACCGATGGTGAAGGCCGATCCCAAGACCACAGTACTGACCTTAATTGGCAATATTCATAGCCAAATAGGGTACACGCCGAAAGACTTGGATAGCCAAGCAGAAGGCGATGGAAAAGTTGCATGGTCGGTGGGACGCTTCATATAATGAAGTGTGACAGTGGTGTCAGGTGCTGGAGAGATATGTCCCAGGCAGCATAACAGACCTTAAAACGGAATCGGCGTACTACAATGATCGATTGTTCTGTGGATGCGCAGTGTTCAAGTGTCTTTTCTGGATATTTAAGCAATGCCGAGACGCGTTTATATACTGCAAGTCATTGGTACAAATTGACTGTACCTTTATGTATGGTAGATATACGCATCGGCTATTGGTAGATATACGCATCGGCTATTGCTAGCTATGGCACAGGATGGCAGTGGGAGAATCCTTCCAATTGCGTTTGCAATAACACCGGGAGTCAGCTGATAACTGGGATTTCTTCCTATCTAGGTTAAGGAGGCATGTCTGCCCCTAACATGATATATGCATTATATCGGATCGGGGCCCTGGAATACTAGCCGTAATAGAGCGATAGGGAAGCCTGTGGTATCGCACACACCATCGATATTGCCTAAGGCATGTTGCGTCCAACTACCACGGGCAACATCGATCTACAAGTCAACAACGGCAAGTGACAAATATGGGTATGTAATATCGATTAATATAATTTCATTTGTAATATTCAATTTATTAATAATTGAAGAGTGGTATGTAATATTCGCTATCAACTTATATTGGCAGGGTACAAGATCAATAAGGACCATTTTCACGAGATGTTGGTGAGTTTGCGATCAGTTAACGAAGAAGGCGCAAACTACCTATCCAATATTACTTTCGAACAGTGGACACAAGCATACGACGGCGGCCTACGATATGGTCATATAACTTCAAACTTGGCCGAATGCATAAATTCTATTCTAAAAAGAACGCATCATTTACCAATAACATCGGTTGTGCGAGAGACATATTTTTGTTTAGCGACACTATTTCCAAAGCGAGCAGCGAGTTATACAGGCTAAGTGTAAAGAGTCCATGTATGGTGCAGAAGGTCTTACGAGAAATTAACAAGGGGAAGGCACGGACCAACACCATGCACACAGTGTGTCACGATCGCAACAACCTATGGTTTCGTGTGACGAAGTTTGACAGACTGAACCAAGGTATTGTTGGCAGGCAATATCGTGTACACTTGAGAAATAGGACCTACGACTGTGGGATATTTGATGCACTTCGTTACCCATGCGTTCATGTACTTGCGGCTTGTCAGGATCTCCGTCTTGATCCCATTAGCTATGTCGACGAAGTGTATAAAATAGAGAACATGTACAACGTGTGGAGACACGTATTCGCACCAATCCCAGATGAACGTAAGTGGTTGCGTCAGATCGCTTAATTGTATAAGTCATTGCTTGGGATAGGCGGTGAGGTGCAAACCAAAAGGTCGACCTTACTCGACTAGAATACACAACAATATGGATATCCAGAAACGACCAACCAACGAGGTTGTGCGGATGGTGTAGGAACCCGTGCCATACATCTCGCTCGTGTCCAAATCGGAATAGTTGATGATCTTCTTAGCTTTTTGTCTCTTGGTGGCTATGTAAATTCTATTTATTTCTTGATGAAAACGGTGAACTTTTGTAGAAGGACTAATTTGCAAAAAATAAAAATTAAATTACAATAAAAACACAAATCTTGGACTTTTATTTAAATTAAATTACAAAAAAAAAACAACTTGCATTTTATTAAAGATATTGAAATTAAATTACAAAAAAAACTTGTATTTTATTAAAGATATTAAAATTAAATTACAAAAAAACAACTTATATTTTATTAAAGATATTAAAATTAAATTATAAAAAATAAAAAACAACTTGTATTTTATTAAAGATATTAAAATTAAATTACAAAAAAATAAAAAACAACTTTTATTTCATTAAAGATATTAAAATTAAATTACAAAAAAATAAAAAAAATAACTTTTATTTTATTAAAGATATTAAAATTAAATTACAAACAAAAATAAAAAAACAACTTTTATTTTATTAATAAATTAAAAAATTATATTACAATTAAAAAATAACAAAAGGCAGTCAGAATCAATGTTGGTGCCGGTCGGAATCAGTGCCACAGGGGGGTGGTCACGGTTACGCTCTGGATTCCTCCTTCTTCTAGCTTCCAACGGGGGTCGTGGAACCTCAGACGGGGATTCTGGTTCCTCCGGCAGTGGGTCTAGTTGTGGGTGTTGGGAGGATGACCCATCTTGATAAAATAACGACTGCGGAGGTGTTTGCATGAACCATGGAAGGGGTGTCTGAATCCCATAAGACGAAGGAGACTGATAAAAAGAAGAGCTCCCGACGGCGCCTTGTGTGATCCCTCATGCGACGGCAGCCTCAAGATCGGCTGGCCAGTCGGAATACTCGGGAATAGACTCGAACCGGGCCATGCGTTCCAACGTGCAGTGGGACTGGGAAAAGGAAACATATATGGGTTAGGATACATATAAGGGTTAGGGTACGCACCTGACATAAAGGCCAATGGCTGTGATGTCGGTGTCTTCGATGAAGTGTTGAGCCTGGTGACAGTGTGGGCGCTGTTGATGAGCCCGGTGACTGTTTCAGTGCTGTTGATAGTCCTGTTTCATCACCCATTCTCCTTGGATTTAAAGGGCCCCGTCGTTCCCTTTGTTGACGAAGTTGTCATCGCCTCTCCTCTTCCGACAATAAATATTGCTTGCCATGGATCCTAAACCATGGCACGTATTCTGGCATGTACGCTAACTCAGGAACGACGATCGGTTCTCGAATAGGTATATAATCATACCGATTCTCCAACATTTCGATATGTGCTGACAAAATCTTGTCCAATCCGTGTGCAACTGTCGTAAGTCAGCTTTGTGCTCATCATCGAGCACCTCAAGTGGCACAGGAATCGGTTGTCATAATCCAAATTGTCGTAGAACCCGATCTAACTGGTGCATCTCCACGGTGGCATAGTTGATCAATGGGACCTTCACATGCCAAATGTTAGGATGTTGAAAGAACTCATCCGGAATTACTACCCGAATTGCCGGATCCTCGTATGGTGTCCATTGAAACTATATTAACATGATAAAAATATTAGTTATATACATAATACTAAATACGAAATATGAAATACTAAATTTTAAATACGAAATACGAAACGACTATTTTATTACGAAAATATATTTTATTTAATACTCACTTGTGATTTCGACCGTTGCTCTAATAGAAGCCGTATATCTTCAAGCTCGGTAGGTATTCCAACATAACTCGCCGAATGGTTCAACCTAATTAAATAAATTTTTAACATACAATTATACTTTAAATCTACGTAATAATTGTAAAATATAATATTAAATTTACCTCGTTATGAGTGTGAATGTATATGAGTGGTCGACTCGAGGACGTAAAAATAGAAATCAAAACCGTGCCCATGACTCCAATAATCTTCCGATACAATTTTGATAGCACGACAGACCCCCAACTCAATTCACCGGCTGCTCTAAAATCAACGAGTTTCAATGACCATCTCGTGTGTCTGAAGTTTTCGTGTGTCCAGCATCGATAGCCTCCAATAATCTCAAGAATGTATGCCCGAGCATACCGTATTCTTTCTATTTCAGTCTAATTATTATCCGGCTCTGGGAAGGTGTCTCGTAACCAGCCCACCTCGATCCGACCTCTGATAATGTTATTTGGAATAACATCTAGAAGCTCGTAGCATACGGCTCCCCAATCACCAAAAGTTGCGGACCCGGTGACTACGTACCCATCTACCGGCATTCCCAATTGCAAATGCACGTCTTCCAGAGTGATAGTACACTCTCCGCATAGAAGATACAAAGTGTGCGTCTCGAGTCTCCACCTCTCTATCAATGCACTGATTAACTTCGGCTCCAACTTGCACCCCCGACCTATCGTGGCCACGTGCGAAAAACCCGCTTCTCACAGGTAATTCTCGATCAACGACGATGATGGACAAGGAATATTGCGAATATAGCATTCAGCACCCGATCTACAAACTGTTTAAAAAATTATAAAATAAATTTTAATTAAAATTGTATAAACCTAAAAAATATTAAATAGTATTGAAAAATTAAAATTAAAACTTACCATTTGCATTTGATCGACGAATATGTGTTTATCATCGAGACGAATTAATTGCCCGGCCATTGGTAATACGATCGAATATTTTAAAATTTATCAAAAAATATATATTTCAAAAAATTTTAAAAATGGCTTTTTTGTAAATATTAAAGGACTATTGTGAAATTTAAAAGAAATTTGAGATTGAGAGAAAGTTGAGAGAAAAATGAATAAGGACTTTGTTGTGAAAAATGAATATGTATGTTGCGCTTTCCTGCTGCATCCCCCAAAACGCGCTGACATGGCCCTTTTCTGTAAATATTCCAGATTTTGGCCCATTTCTGTAAATTTTTTTATTTTTTGGTATATTTTGGTAAATACCCCTAACTCTTAAGTTTATTTTTTCGTCAAATTGATCTATATTTAACGGACATGCTGACGTGGTCATTAGTTGACTAACTAAGTTGATGTGGAAATTTTTTTATTCTACCTAGGCGCCAACGCATTTTACACGTAATTAAAATAAAAAATAATTCAAAAAAAACTTTTATTCATTAAAAAAATAATTAAAAACATAAAACACACAGACTTTGAATTGTTTCAGAAATGAGAAGTCCGATCCTAAAAAAACAAACACTATCAGATAATCTAAAAAAAAAAGGAGAGCAAAAATTGAACCCTAACTCGAGAATGTAAAAAAATTGTGCAAAAGAAGATTATCTAAAGCCTGTTGTAGAATTGCATTTTAGCTTCTGATGATATTTTGGGGTATGTTTTTAAAAATTTTCATATTGAAAACGTAATATATGTTATTTCGATTTTGGTTTAAGGTTTTAGAGTTTGGAGACTTTCATTTAAGGTTGTTGAATTTGGGGATTCTAGTTTAGTGTTTTTTTTTTTTTATTTTGAGGATTTTTGTTTAGGGTTTAATATTCATGGTTTTTGATTTTAGGGATTTTTGTTTAGAGTTTTTGATTTTGGGGATTTTTGTTAAGATTTTTGATTTTGGGATTTTTGTTTAAGGTTTTCGATTTGGCTACTAAATAGAAAAGGAATTTTGGGTATTTTAGCTTTTTTTGTTCAGGGTTTTCAATTTGGTTACTGGAAAGAAGAGGACTATTTAGTTTTTAGTTTTTTGGTTTAGGTTTTTTGATTTCATTAATAATAGAGGTCAACCCCAAAATTTGACAAATCTACATGTTTTATTGTACTTTTTAGTTCAATGCACGATTTTTATCTAGGGGCTATAATGCTGGTTGGTGGGGGCATTAATTCTAGGCAAAGTTCAGTAGGTGAACTTATTGAAGTGATCCCTACATCTTTTGTTGTTGTTATGTTATAAATATAAAAAAACTTTATAAGAATTGATTATATAATTATTAAATCATGTAACTTTATATGCATTTTGTATTGTTTATATTATTTCATATTTTGTTTGTGTAAACCTTTTTTTGTTGCACTTTGTTTGTCTGTTAGTATGGAATCTTACTGTTTTCTAATTTTTGTAATATATTTTTTTAATTGTTTAAACTACATATGTTTGTAGAGGAGGAATACTACATAAACTTGTATGTTGGAGGTAAATTTGTACGTGATCCCCATGTTAGGTATTTAGGTGGTGAGATGCTGAGGATTAAAGAGGATCCAGATAAGATATCATATTTTGAGCTGTGTAAAATAGTTAAAAAATGGTTAGGGTTCAATATAGTGCAACTAATTTATTTCCATGTACATGGTAGTGGGACTTTGCAAGATAATTTTAAGGTTGTGTAGAGTGATAGTAGTACTATTGACATGTTTAACTACTAGTTAAGCATAAGGAGATAGACATGTATGTAGAGCTTGAGATTGACATTGTTGTTTTTGTTGATGATGATTTACTATTAACTGCAACATCTGTTGAAGGTTCTGATGATGGTAATCAAGGTGGTGAGGGTGAAGTTGATGAAGGTGGTAATGGTGTTTAAGGTTTAAATACGCGAATGCCTCTGATAAATCTTGAACATGCCCTATTAGAGTAGAACTTGTAACACCCCCAACCCGTATCTGTCGCCGGAATAGGATTACAAGGCATTACTAAGGAGTACAAAACACTTATAGATAATTTGAAATCATTATCATTTTTAATACCGAGACTAATTATAAACGTTCCTTTAACGGACCTTCGAGGTCCAAATCATGCATTAAGATCGGGTCGAGACTAAACCAGATCCTCAGAAAAAATTTTCAATACAATGCAATAAACATTCATACATCCATTCAATGCATTATTACTCTAACATGCACAAACTCAACATTCAAGTTAGTCCAATATAATTTTGATGGATTTTCAGAGGTACACTTTAGTGTATAAATCTGGGTCTGTCAATTCATATTCATGTGTGCCCATTTCCATTTCAGAGAGCACACTCTTGCGAACTCATCCTTACAGCGGGATTACCAGTCCAGGCTAAATCCCCTGTAATATAAACTCATAGAGTATTGTCGGGATTACCAGTCCAGGCTAAATCCCCTGCAACGACAATTACTCTAATGAGCTTGGATTTGAATTACCAGTCCAGGCTAAATTCAGACCCTAATTTGGATTACCCGTCCGAGCTAAATCCATTTTCCACATATTCTTCGGAAGGGCTATATCAGATAGGATCACCCTCCAGGCTAGATCCTTTTTATCGTCAATTCCTTTTCAAAGATCCATCGAATTTTCATTTCATTCAACCGAGATTTATTTTCCTTTTTCATCAAGAATATCAATACTTCATCAATTATCATACAATAAACATCCAAATCATATTCACATCAATAAAAATATATTTCAAGCATTTAAGAATATAATTCAAGGTACACGAACTTACAATTCAATTTTTATACCATAACGATAATCTTAATTTCATAATAAATATTTGAAATAAATCATTATATCATTTCTAATTCAATGTTTATCGATTATAATCAGGCATGTGATCAATTTATACATAAGTCATTCATATATTTTTCCTCCTCCTCCTCTCCATCCACATCCTTAGTATAAATAACACACTTGTAAGTAACATTATCTACAATTTTCACTGTTTACTTATATGGATACTCAAGTTGTCCATCCGTGTCATAGTTGCTAAATTATTTTTATCTTAAGCTAAAGAGCTCCAAATTAAGATTCGCTAATTTTCCCTGAAACTAGACTCACATATCTTCTTACCATAAAATTTTCAAAATTTTTGGTTTAGCTAATAAGTTCAGTTTATTCTTTAAAGTCACCCCTGTTCTGCTGTCTGACAGTTCCGACCCTTCTTCACTAAATATTAATTATCTCCTCATACGGGATTTGGATGATGTTTATGTTTTTTTATATTGAAAATAGACTCATTCATTATTTTAAAAATATAAATTTAATCCCATAATTATTTTTATCCAATTTTTGGTGATTTTAAAATTCAGAACTGGGAAACCTGAAACCATTCTGAAATTGTCTCACAATACCTATTATATCTCATGATTTACAATTCCATTGCTTACACCATTTCTTCTATAAGAAACTAGACTCAATAAGCTTTAATTTTATATTTTATTCATCCTCTAATACGATTTCTAAAATTTTTGGTGATTTTTCAAAGTTAGACTACTGCTGCTGTCCAAAACTGTTTAGTGCAAAGTGTTGATTTTCATTTTGCCCCAAATTTCACAATTTATACAATTCACTCCTTGTCCAATTAACCCTTCAATTGGGCTAAATTTTCTCAATTAATACCTTATTATATCATTTTAAACTACTTACTAACCCTTGAAAATCAGAAATTTAGTATTAACCTTAATTCCAAACTCTTTTACAATTAGGTCCTAAAATCAATTTCCATGAATTTTACTTGATAAAATCATCATAAATCAAAATTAAAGCTTCAAATATATATTTATTCATCATATTCTTCTAGCACTCATCCATAGAAACTTTAAAAATTAGCCATAGAATCAAAAACTAATGACACAGTAAGTTGGACCAATTGTAAAAGTCCAAAAACATAGAAATTTCAAGGAGAAAGCAAGATTTAAACTTACATGAAACTAGAGTACAAAAACTAGCTTGAACCCTCTTCCATGTCTGTTTTTCAGCTGATAAAAATGAAGAGAAATGAAGAGAATTCTAGATATTCCAATTTGGTCCAATTTTTATTTAGCTAATTTTGGCAATTTTTCAATTTTGCCCTTATTTCACCCGTTTCCTCATTTTTCTCCGCTAATGCCTCCCAAAATATCTCCTTTGGGCTTATTTGCACTTTAAGTCCTTCCTCATTTGACAATTGAGCTATTTATTCCTTCTAGCAACTTTTACATCTTTTTCAATTTAATCCTTTTTATTTAATTAACCACTGAACGTCAAAATTTTCTAACGAAATTTTAATACTACCTTATTGACACTCCGTAAATATTCATAAAAATATTTATGGCTCAATTTATAACATCGAGATCTTGATACCTCTTTTTCTCAATTTCTTAACCAAATAAATATTTATAAAACAGAATTTACTATTTCAAAAATATTTTAAAAGCTTCATTTGGCTTGTAAATATTAAATAATATAATCTACGAGTTCATTTTTCAGATTTGGTTGTCTCGAATCACTATTTTCGACATCGTTGAAATTTGGGCTATTACAGAACTTTTCACCAACATATCATCAACATAAACTTTAACACTTCGCCCAATCTACTCTTTAAAAATTTTGTTTACCAACCTCTGATAAGTCACATTTGCGTTCTTCAAACCAAAGGGCATGACCTGGTAGTAAAAAAGCCTTCATCGGTAACAAAAGTTGTCTTGTTCTGATCCTCTAAGGTCATAGATATCTAATTATAACCAGAGAATGCATCCATAAAGCTCATAAATCTATGCCCCGAAGATGCATCAACCAACCTATCAATCGAGAGTAAGGGAAAAATGTCCTTAGGGAAAACTTTATTGAGGTTGGTAAAGTCAATACACATTCTTCACTTTCCATTAGTCTTCTTCACCATTACCACATTCGAAACCTAATCAGGATATGTGACCTCTCTGATAAATCATGTTGATAGCAATTTCACCACCTTTTGATTTCCTGCCTACAACCTACGGAGCAATCTGTCTTTTCTTCTGTTTAACCAGTTTAACCTTAAGTAGCACATTTAACATGTGAACAATTATTTGAGGATCCACCCTAGACATATCCGCAAAAGATCATGAAAAAATATCAGAATTTGTGAGCCATTTTATACAAATCTGCCAAACTCTGTGGCTTGTTATAAGTGAACGAGTATTGCACATGCTCATTCAATGCTCCCATAATAAAAGCATTGATGGCCCATTAGTCTTCTGAATTTTTTGAATTTAACGCCGTTGCATGAAAACGATTGATATAATCCTGCAAGCTTTCCCCTTCTCTCTGCTTGATAAACATCAAAACCCATAGGAGTACTCATTATTGTCCTATGTGCTTGAAACCTACCTAAAAACATCTAACCTAACTCTGAAAAACTTTGAATAAAATCCTGCGAGAGAGACAAATACCAATCTTTTGCGCTTCCCTTAAGGGTCGTTGAGAAGGCCTTACACTTGGCAGCATCAAAAGTTCCCAGCACATTCATATAATCATTGTACTGTATAAGATGTGCTCGAGGGCTCCTGCTACTTTCAAACATTTCTTTTGGAACTTTAAAATCAACTTGTAAACTCATAGTTGTGATCTCAAAAGCTAGTAGATTATTAGAACAAAACAGTCAATCCATATCTTGAGAGTTAGGATGCGAAGCTTGTACATCTCTACGTAGAGCATCCATCTCGTTCTGTCATGATTTTGCATGTACCCCGGGGCCTTTTTCATGCATAATGGTATTATTATGGAAATCAGAATTATCTGATTGTTCCTTTTTCCTCAGCTCTTTATTCTGCCTTAATAACTCTTACTAAAATGTTTGTTGCTACTCAAACCTAACATTTTGCAAAGTCATTTGCTCCCTCATCAATCTCATTTGCTCATAAAGAGTAAAAAAATTGTTGTGGGGATGCCTCCTGATTGGAGGGGAGTGATAATCCTTGGCCAAAAGGGACATTCAAGTCAAAAGAATTTGAGGCTCCTACATGAGCTGAATCACCCAAAATTTCTAGCCGATCGGCAAACCAACCAGCAATAATTCTATCTCACTGGGCTGATTTCCAGCACTAGAAACTCCAGGTTGTCTTGTAAGAAAATTCTCATTGGGGTGAGTCATTTTGATTTTTTTACAAACTGAAGATTTGAAGATCGAAAATTCTACACGCTCATCGCACCAATTTGTTGAGTGTTTTTCTCTGTCTCTCTTAAATGGTGAGGCTTCTCTATTTATATGATATGGTATTGCTCATCGATATAACTTATTAAGTAGGTTTCATGCATGTCAACACGTATCCTACTCTAAATTTAACACCCGAATGGGTTTTGGGCTGATGATAACAAGTATTATAACAAAAATCGATTTTAAATGATTTCTTTAACGTAATTAATGTTGAGTTAATTAATGAAATCAAAATGATAATTTAACTATAGCAAAAGGACGGAAAGAGATATTGAGCCTAAAATAAAAATGGGTTGGACCATTTTCAGGCAACGCATTGATTTTTGAACCCATTAAGTTGGACTGACCCAACTCGCCAATGTCCATCAAACATGGAGACCTATTATACGGTCCGAAACGACGCCGTGTGGACTTGCCTTGAACTTGAGATTACGATCTGAATTTCTCTGATAGATCATAAAAGCATCACAAAAAGGAAAACAATCTAAGATCCCAGGCAAAACCCGATATCCTTAACCTTTTAAATTCATTCATTCATTCATTCACTTCCTCTAGTTTCGTTTCCGTCCAACCCGCCGTAACTACCACGCCGACCGTCGTAACCACCGCCGTAAATTCTCCCAAAATGGCGAAACTTCCCTTACAGATCCTCCTCCTCTTCCTCCTTTCCCTCATTTCCTCCTCCACCGCAGAGATCAAAACCCTAACCATCACCTCCGACTCTCGCCCCATGATCCTCTTCGAGAAATTCGGCTTCACCCACTCTGGTCACATTGCCATCTCCGTCTCCTCCGTCTCGGTCACTTCCTCCGCCAATGCCCCCAATCCCGACGCTTCCCGCCTCGGCTTCTTCCTCTTATCCGAGGAAGCTCTCCTCCAAGTCCTCCTCGAGATTCAACAGAATCCTCACTTTTGCGTCCTCGATTCTCGCTACATCCAGCATCTCTTCACCTTCGGCGACCTCTCCCCACCTCCCCTGTCGCGTTTCAACCACACTTACCCTGTTTCTTCACCCAATGAATACTCTCTCTTTTTCGCCAATTGCGCCCCCGAAACCCGCGTTTCGATGAACGTCCGAACCGAGACCTACAATCTTGAACGCGACGGTTCCAAAGATTACCTCTCCGCTGGTCTAACCCACCTCCCTTCCCTTTACACCTTCTTCTCCATCCTCTACTTAGTCTTCTTGGGTTGCTGGATCTACGTTTGTTATACCAACAAACGATCCGTGCACCGGATCCATTTATTGATGAGCGGTTTGCTTTTATTCAAAGCTTTGAATCTGATCTGCGCTGCCGAAGATAAGCATTACGTTAAGGTTACCGGAACTCCTCACGGCTGGGATGTTTTGTTCTACATTTTTCAATTTATTCGTGTCGTTTTGCTTTTCACCGTCATCATTTTGATCGGCACCGGTTGGTCCTTTTTGAAACCATTTTTACAAGAAAGGGAAAAGAAGGTTTTGATGATCGTGATCCCGCTTCAAGTTTTAGCTAATGTTGCTTCGATCGTGATCGGGGAAACTGGGCCTTTTATTAAAGATTGGGTGACATGGAATCAGTTGTTTTTGCTGGTTGATATCATCTGCTGTTGCGCTATTATTTTCCCAATTGTTTGGTCGATCCGTTCATTGAGAGAAACTTCGAAGACCGATGGGAAGGCTGCAAGGAATTTGGCGAAGTTGACCCTGTTTAGGCAATTTTACATTGTGGTGATTGGGTATTTGTATTTCACAAGAATTGTGGTGTTTGCTTTGAGGACGATTGCAGCTTACAAGTATCAATGGGTTAGTAATGCCGCCGAGGAGACCGCGAGTTTGGCGTTTTATTTGGTTATGTTTTACATGTTTAGGCCGGTGGAGAAAAATGAGTACTTTATTCTTGACGAGGAAGATGAAGAGGCTGCTGAAATCGCTCTTAGAGATGAAGAATTCGAGCTTTGAGAAAACCCCTCCGGCCGCTGAAAAGAGAACTCATATAAGGGTACTTTGGATTTTTACTTTTGATGCAAATTGGGGTTAGTTTTGAGGTTTGTTCTTAGTGAATTTTACGGATACAAGTTGCTGCATACAACTGTCGCTGCTCTTCTCTTTACTGTTTTTATTATGTTTAACTTGTTGCTAAAATTTGAATATGTTTCGATTAGTTCCTGTATTTCTCTTTAATGTTCTTATTATGTTTTAACTTGTTGCTAAAATTTGAATATGTTTCTGTATTTCTGCCTACTGCTTAATGAACTTCTCTCAGAAGGTTGAATTTAGAAACAAAGAGTTTTAAGCTTTTTCCGTTCTGCAATTCTACGCCTTTAGGTGGTAGAATACTTATATCTTCTGCATTAAATGAAACATTATGTCGAAAATGATTGATTGTCTTGATACTGGAAGATCATGGCTTGAGGTGGTTTTCACTACCCAGGCAATGCAAAATTTTAAAAGTTCTCTATGGGGATTTTTTTTCCCTTTATATTATTATGGGTTTAGGGTTGTTGAGGGATCGAACTTGAGATTGGTTTCAACCGATGAACACAAGTCTTGTGTCCCATGTGGTTTAATCAACTGGGAGTAAGATCTTTGATTATTGTTAGTCAGTGTTTGGAGTACATTTTGGGCGATACCTGCAAGTCAATTGGCTTAACGTTTTGTTATTTCAACTCTTGTCCTTTTACCATTATGTATTTCCAATTTGAATGGCAATGCCTTGCGTTTGTTCTTTCTTATTGGCAGATTTACCGTTTAGTGGTCAAGTTGAATTTATTTATCAGCAAGTCAATTTACCGAACATTTTGTTGTTTCAACTTTTGTCTTTTGTCTTTGTCAATTTCCAATTGGTCTTCACAGCAATTTGAATGGCAATGCCTAGTGTTTGTCCTTTCTAGACTAGTTATTGCTCAAGTTCAATGTATGTGTTCTTGTGGTTATTAATGAATTGGCTGGCTAATGAGTAATGATATTGTTAATTTCCCAAACGCAAAGTAAGATAATCTTGTCAAAATGCTATAGCTGTTAGTTCTCAGCCTTGGTGTGATGAATTTCTTCCTCGTTTATGATCTACCTATACTTTTCCATAATCTTCTAAATGGTTCGAACACTAAATTGCATTTATTTGTTTCTTTTGTGCCTATTTTAAGCTGAATGATAAATCATCAGTTGCTTATATATAAATAAAAGATTTGCAGTATTTAATCAGGTTTGCCCTTTCCCTTTATGTTGGTTGTTGCTGCCTTAATCGTGTTATCTTCATATACTATTTCACTTGTATTTACACTCCAATGTATCATGTACAAAGGCAACTAATACATCTAGAAATAATGGCTTTTTTGGCTCTCCAATTTTATTAAAAAAAAAGTTATTTTAGTCTTTTATTTAATTTTTTAATCTTTTTAGCCTTTAAATTTGTCTTTTTTGTTAGGTCACCCTAAAATAAATGGAAAAATTAATTTTTTTTTTAAAAAAATTTTGTTGACATGTCATTAGGGTTGAGCGTTTGATCGAATCGAGTCAAATCAAAACTAGTGAAATATTTTGAGTCGATGAGTTTTATTTTGTCATCCTATCGAATGAAATGAAATTCAAGTTGAATCGAGTATGATAATAATAAAAATAAGATATTTTAGCATCATAAACTTGAATCATTAATTAATTTATTTATATCTTAAAATTATTATTTTAGAAAATTTTAAAATTTTAACTTTCTTTATATATTCTTTAGAATTTTTATTTTAAAAATATAAATTTTGAAATTTTTATAAATATTTTGAATTTTGAAAATTTTTGTTGAGAGAGATCAATTTGGTTATTTTTAAAATTAATAAGGACCAAATAGATATTTATATTAATTTGTTATTCAATTGTAAAATTTAACTCGACTCAAACTTGACACTCAAATAACTCGATTCAATTAATTTGAAATTCAAATTTTTTTCTACTTTTTCAAATCGAGTTGAGTTTCACTCACTCATACGTTTTATACATGTGGATGATATGCCAACATTTAATTAATTTTTAAATTTTAAAAATAATAAAATTATAAAACTATTTTTAAAAATTAAAATTATACAAAAATGTTTTTAGTAATTTTAAATTATAAATTAATTAAATGTTGACATGTTATTTATATGACAATTCACATGTATGTCACGTCAATAAATTTAATTCACGTTAAATTTTTAGCAATTTTAAAGTGATTTGATAAAAAATAAATTTAAAGATGAAAAAATAAATAAAAATTAAATAAAAGGTTAAAATAATTTTTTGATAAAATTGGAAAACTTAAAAAGAAATTATGATGTAAAGCAAAAGGTTTTCCTCCTACCGTATATATTATTATTTACTGAGGACAACTGTAAAGTGTAAACCTAGGATTCTAAATGAATACTACAATTTATAAATAGTTTTGATTTTTGATTTTTGATTTTTATTTTTGCTTGCCATGAATGAATAGGATTTTGAGGTTAGGCACGTTTATATTTACGAACAAACTTATTTAAATGAAATATTTAAAGTTTATTTAAAATTTGTCTATTATTTAATAATAATATAATATTATTATTGTTTGTGTTTGGTTTATTTATTTATAATGTAATTAAAATATTTATTTTTTGATTATTTTATTTTTAAAAACAAGAAATAAGTTAATTTATTATCTATGAATTATTCATGTACATATTTAACCATATGTTTATGGATATAGTTGAGCGAACACGAATAAATATAATTGTAAATGAATGAATCCGCAATTTTAATAAGAATTTGAAGATTTAGAATAGGGTGGTTGTAATTTTTAAGTTTAAACAATCTTAGAAAACTTAACTCGATTATATTGATATCACACGCCTCTAAGTATTTGCTCATTACAAGCTTACAGCTCATATTTAAAAGGTATTCATTTAAGGTTGGGTGATGAAAATGGAAATGGTTTTTAGTAGAAATTAGGATGCAGTCTAATTTTTTAATTGAAAAACATGTTTGTATGAATCAAGTAAAAACTACCCATTCCGTCATGCTTTGAATATTTTGAACAAATTAAATAAACCAACAAAAAATCAGAAGAAAACAGTCTTTTGATCCACAACATCAACACTAGCAGAGCAAGACAGTAACCTATTGAAAAACCTATACAATGCTACCTTCACTTTCCTCCATACCAAACACCTGCTTCTAATACGTCTCTTCTGCTTGTATCTCCTCTTCCTTTGACCCACTTTCTCCTTAACCCTCCCCAAGCATTTTACAGTCTTCTCGGGCACAGTTTCTTTCCTTGAGAACCTATAGCTCCTCAGATACATCTGCCTGCATGAGATACTGTCAACAACTCTACCACCATGCAAGGAACCTGATGAGCTCCTTGATCTCACGAACTCCGCATCTGACTCTGGCCACTTGTAAAGATTCACATAAGTTGCCCTCACGGGCACCCCAGGGTCTCTGGCATCATTCAAGCAATTAGAGATGCAAATCGAACTCATTTCTTCAAAAAGATTTTCTTTTGCTTTTTGGAATGTGGGTAAATTTTGATCAGAATTTATGAACAGGGGGTTTTTTCGCTTTGGAGTTGCAAATTTTAGCAAAGCTTATATTGCAAGAAAAGGCTAACAAAAATGAAAAGAAAGAAAGTGGAGGAAAGCAGAGGGAGATGATGGGGGGAATTGGGGTTGGTTCCAAGTGGAATTTATGCATGCTGCTATATGCTATGATTTAACATAATTACAGCAGCAATGAAAGGCTTCTTTTTGGCAATGGCGTGCTGTTAGGCAAAGAGTGGATATGCTAATGCTGTTTATTTTATTGACCAAAAATGAGCCGCCGTTAAGTAGATTTAAGGTTGGAGTTAGGAGTTTCCGAGCATTTGTCAATGGGGAAAAAAAAAAATATTTAAGCAATTCACAATGAATTTTGGTCCTAACAGATCCACATATCCGCATTTGTTCTAACCTGAAAATTTATACATGTTAATTCTACTTTATAATTATTTTTACATATATTTATATTATATTTTAGCTGCATTTATAAAAGAAAAAATTAAACACAATTAGGCAGTTAGATATTCATGTGGTTGAGGGTTTTTGATGTTGATGGTTTGAATCAACCTAATTCTTACTCTCTGTTCCATATTCATAGCGGCAATAACTTCTTGGGTCAGACTTCTTCCGTGATAAAGGTCTCGACATTCATTCTTTCCATCTCGATGGTTGACTTGTAGTCCCAAGAAGGGACTCAACATCGCCATCTATAGGAAACTCCTACGAGTGTGGTGGTTCGGCCTAAGCAAGAGAGTTTGAATCTATTTGATTTGGAGTTGTTTTATGTTCCAATTTTTCACTTTATGCTTCGTGTTGTTTTCTCTTTTATTTTCCCTTTTTTTTTTTTTTTGATATTTTGTGTTAGTAATTTTCTAATTCAGTGTGCTCACATATTAATGTAGGTATACATAGGTTACCATCAATTAACCATAGTCTACATGAGCATTACGTGGTGGAAAATGAAATTAATTAGACTATAATTTTAATTCATGAAATTAGTATGAGGTAACGTTAATTAAATCATATTAATTATTTGGGTAAATTGCATTAACAGTCACCTAACTTTGGGGTACTTGACAAAACAGTCACCTAAGTTTCATTTCAGTCACTCAACTTTCGAAGAGTTACAAAACAGTCCTTTTTGCCGTTTTCCGTCACAGACATCACGTCAAAGTGACATGGCAGGTGACGGCATCGTTGGTGTCAAAAAATCGTCCACCTAGTCGGTTACTCTCAATAATACAGCCCTACCAACACATTTTAGGGTTAGAGAAAAGAAGAAGAAGAAGAAGAAGAAGAAGAAGAAGAAGAAGAAGAAGAGTAGAAGAAGAAGAAAGAGAAGAGGAAAATGGAAATGCCTGAAGTGATTCCGGCGTGCTATTGTGGAAACCCAGCCAAGTTGAACACATCTTAGTCCAATGACAACCCAGGTAGGAGGTTTTTTGGGTGTAACAAATTTGGCTCTGGATTTCGAAAACCATATCGGTTTTTCAGTTGGTTTGATCACCATTGACGCCCCGTTCACGAATTGTGTTGTTGGGTCTTCTGAAAAAAGTGAAGACATTGGAGGATGCAAAGAGGAGGGAGAGAAGAACCTGGTTTTTGGTGCTTGTATTTGTAACTATGTTGTTTTTTTTAAACCTTAAAAATCAGCTTATGTTGTTGTTGTTAGCATTGAAAACCAGCTTATGTTTTGTAATTTTGTTGTTGGTATATTGTTGGTTATGTTGGTATACATGGCTGCTGGCTGCTGGTATATTGTTGCTTAACATATACATGGCTGCTGGTATACATGGCTAACCAGCTCATGTTGTTGTTTAGAAACACTTGAAAGAATTGAAATGGGAAATTTTTGTTGATTACAGATTGTATATTGTTGCTTAACATATGTTACACATGGTTGCTGGTATATTGTTGTGTTTTTCTTGCTTACAACAGTTAGAAGATAACAGATGGGAAAAAATATTCCTTGGTCCCATAATTCAAAATGGGGAAAAAGATAACAAAAGCACCTAAAATATTAACTTCCATTTTAGGACTTAAGGATAAAGATCCTCTTGTCTGCTTATAAAAACGCTCTTTAACTTAGTTGAGCAAGTATTTTCCAGTAACTAAAAGTCGAACAAACAATACAACACCTTGCAATACCTATTTTCCTCGGTTTATGAGCAAACAAACAAGGAAGAATGAGAAACACAATGTTACAATGTTACACTATCAGTTTATGAAGAAATCAAATAGATGAAAAACACAAATGTATTTCTCAATACTCAAAATGCAGAAGATAAAAGATAACAAACTGAAGATAACAACATTTTTCAATGTTGATTACAAATGTATTTCTTAATACTCAAAATGCGAAGATAACAAAAATAGTAAGGATAAGAGATAATGAGATGGAAAACACATATGTATTTATCATATATTAAGGCCAAACGCCAAACTGCTTTACAAAAGGAATTAGGGCAAAATATTGCCAAATTTTCTTACAATTCAACACAAGTGAACAAATGTAAATTGTAGGGAAATTTACAAAAAAAATTCAATGACTCTATGCCTAAGTTTATCAACAGTAGCAATCATAGGCAAATTTGCAAAAAATTTATCTGCCTAAGTTAATAGATCAGTAGCAGGCAAATTTACACATTTTCAAAAAGTTAACTAAGTAATTCTTTGGTTTCTTGTTAATCAATGGTCTGTTATGGATGACTCTTGAGTAGGAGGCATCCATCTAACAGTGGTTGGTCTTCTCTTCAATGGGAGCTTTTCTCTTAGGGCTGCTTGTTAATGAGTTAGGGCAGTAGGTAATTGAATTGAGGCAGCCTGTTGAGTTGGAGTACTCTCTTGCTGATTTGGGGTAGCCTGTTACTGAGTTGGGACACAAACTTTATGTCTTTTGACCTACAAGAACAAGAGAAATCTGTCAAACAAATTCATAAACAGAAGTATAGTAAAACTTAAGGCAAATTGCTTACTGGAATGTTTTGGCTAACTTCCCATTTGCAACTCCTCTTATTGTGGCCTATTCTTTTGCATTTACTGCACCTCATTTCCACCCCTCTTTTGCTCAACCTTTCTGCTTTTTGTGTTTCATCAGCTTCTTTCCTTCTCACCTTAGTAGGTCTGCCAGGTGGTCTTCTTAGAGTATGAGGCAATATTGGCAGCATGTTTGACAAAGAGGCCCATTGTTTAGGACCCCTTACTGGACTTATAAAGTTGGAGTAAATTTGAAGCTGGATTTGCTTGGTGTACCAGGTTTGTACATAGGTATCTGGAAACTCATCTTTTAGATTTATGACAGCCAATGCATGCATGCAAGTGATGCCAGTGAGATCCCAATTCCTGCAGGAGCAGCAACTCTCAACTAAGTCCACTACATGCTAGCTGCTAGGACCACATTCAACCTGATACTTGTCCCCACTAGCATGTGATGGAACACACCTAAAAAACAGTAAAGCACGCTTGGTTAAAAAATAATCACTAAAATAACTTTTGAGTAGCTCCACCAATAATGATACACCCCCTAAAAAACAGTCACTATATGCATATTATAAAAAAAATACTCACTGCATGCATATTAAAAAATAGTCAACACACCAACAATTACTGCATGCATATTAAAAAACAGCATGTGACCAGTAATATGAAGTCAGAATAAAGGCAACATGAAGTCAGCAATAAAGACATAAAAAAAGATTAAAAATGATAACTTTACTTCAAGGATTCTTTTATGTTTACATCCAGCTTTTTCTTGATCTTTGGACACAACATTCCTTTCCATTTGTCAGCTTCTTCTTTCTTCTTGACAATAAGCAACATAATCTTAGTCCTTATTGTTTCCATCATGGTCAGAATAGGTTTCCCCTTGCTTCCAGTATCATTTGTCAGTAAACAACATAAATAATTAGTGAATTGGTAATGATTAGTAAGAAACATAAAACATAGGGGTTTACCTTGTTAAATGATTCAGAAAGATTATTCACCAACATGTCAGAATGGCTCCTAATTGAGAAGTGAGACCTTGACCAGTGAGTAGGGTTCTTCTCCTTCAACCAATCATAAGCTTACTGATTGGTTTTCCTCAGTTCATCCATGGCATCCACAAAATCCCTTGTAGTGCTTGCTCTGGCAACTTTCCAAAGCAAATCTTTCAATTCCTTTGTTCGGAAACTAGCCTTCTTGAAATTGGCATGTAGGTGTCTAACACAGTGTCTTGTTTTTGCATTAGGAAACAACATACATATTGCTTCTAAAAGTCCCTGCAATTAGGAAAAAATAGTTTAATTCTTTGACAATCCCTAAATAGAAACAACATAAAAAAATGAATAAATGGAGTTTTACCTTTTGTTTGTTAGACATGAAAGATATTTGGTACGAGCTCACAATTTCCAAGTCTATTGCAAGCAACTCCAATAACCAAAGCCATGATGCTTGGTTTTCACTTTCCACAGCAGCATATGCAAGAGGATAGATGCCATTATTTTCATCTATCCCAACAGCTGCAAGCAAATAGCCACCATAGTAGCCCTTCAAGAAACACCCATCTAAACCTACTATCCTCCTACAACTAGCCCTATATCCATCTTTGCATGCTTGCAGACAGACATACATCCTTTGAAACAATTTGTTATCCAGATAACAAATTGTTGTTGTTCCCTCATTTTGTGCCCTAACCTCCAACAAATACTCATAAATCTTCTCATATTGAGCTTTATAAGTTCCTTCAATTAATTCCAATACCCTAAGTTTAGCCCTCCTATATTTGGTTAGTGAGACTATGCAACACAAATCTCTTTTGACATCTTGTTGTAATGATTTCAGAAAATAATCAGGATCAACAATGATTTTTTCTTTATAATGTTCACCTATCCAAGCTGAGGTTACATTCTTATTTTTATATACTTTAGAACAATTATGGTTAGGGTTTGAACTCCTAATTTGCCAAGTCTAGTCAGTAGGGTCCTTAGGGTTTAGTCTAGAAGCCCATATGAACCAAGGACATTTTTCACTGCAGACTGCCTTTAACCTTTTTAAATCATTTTTGGGAAACTTAACAAAGTAATTGCTCAACCTACCATACTGCTTGGCAGCTTCTTTTAGACTGTCCTTAGACTTAAATAACATTCCAACCTTAAGTCTAGTATTACTCATGTTAGTCTCTAGGTTGAACTCAGGCCAATTTTGGCCATCTGAGTCATATTCATGTGCACTATCTAACCTGAAACACCCCAAACCCGGCCCACGAGCCTCGACCAGATCTGGTATGTTCCTCGAGTAAAAACGGTTCAAATTTGTGGGTTCTTAGAAAATCTTTAAGTGATTTCGGGAAAAACTTGGTTTGGGTTGGGCTTAAGTTGGAAACCAATTTATTTTGGAAATATAAGTTTTATAAAGATGCCATTGTTAAGTTCAAAACGTTTAAGATAAAAGGTAGGTCAAATTATAGGTTTTATCTTTAATTAAAATCATGTGAATTTAAGTGTCAAAACATTTAGGTTTATTTTCAAATAAAACATTTGATCTTTGATTTGATAAATTTAGTAACGTATTGAAATAATTAAAATGCATGCATAAACAGCTTTATCACTATGGCCTTATTACATCAAAACAAACCCAAATAACTTAAAGTACTTAAATAAAAATAAAATGTCAAAATCATAAAATTCCTTGCTGAGCATGGCCACCATTAAGCTCCTAATTGACCGGTCCATTACTGATCGTCACTTGAAAAATGTTCCCACAACAGGGTGAGTCAAACAGACTCAATGTATACACAAACACTAAGTCCAAATAGATTCAGGCATATCAAGTCATACACATTCATATCAAAATATACAATTAATGATGCATTCCCAAGCCCAAGCCTAGTTACCAACCGCTACACATCACCCGTACCAACCTGGACACCGTGGGGACTACTAAGTCAACCCTCCATCCGCTACACACCATCAAGGTAGTCGCTGCAGTCGACGTGCTCATCGCCCTTATAAATTCGTGGCATAGCCACCAGATAATATTTTGTGTCTTGAGACACCACATTCAGATAATGTGACCGAAGTCACCACATTCAGATAATGTGACAATAGTCACCACATTCACTTCCCCTTTCATATTCACCCAAATGCCCATGTCATACAAAATCGTGCATTATTATGCCATATTCTCTATTCACATTTTTATAGGTTCACATATGTGTTTCAACAGATCTTATCATAATCCCAAGAGGAATAGGAAAACGTGCACTGAGTACTTTGTACCATGGTATGGTACCTTAGCCATACTTTTTACATTCTTAATGACACATATATTTATATTTATTAAACATTGCCATAAATCTTATTAAGAAATAGTGTGGGGTACACATCTGATACACTTAGCGGTTCACTTAAATCGCGAAAAACCCGATCTAAAGCCTTAGATCCTTTAGTTCCTATAATCGGCCATTAGTAGACATATTAGCAAAACCTATTCGCTAGATTATTAAATCCTCGAAGACTTTTGAAACCAAACTTACCTTGTTGCCAATTGGATTTAAGATCAAATCCAAACTTTGCTATGCTCCTTCCCCGTAATCCGCTAATCACTAGATCCATTGACTTGGTTAGTTTTTGGCTTAAAAGCGAAGAAGAAATGATCTAAATACCATAATAAGGCATTGGTCGAATGTCGATTCACTTACCTTTGTGAATCTAAAATCCAAAAACACCATTTGACTATGGAGATGTCGAATTCCTATACACATATGTTAGATTCGCTTTAATACATAAATCCATAACCATGGCCCTTGGCCGAATATCACTTATGGCTTACCTTGGGTTCTTAAAACTCAAGATCCCCTATTGTAGTGACTTTCTTGAAAAATCAAGGAAGATCCTTTCAAATTTCGGCAAACAAAATATTAATGGGATTAGTCCTAGATTTCGACAAGTCTTAAAAGAAAAGGAATAAAAAATCGAATTTGCTCTTACCCCCTAATGATGAAATCGGTTACACCTTCTTCCTGACACCACAGAGATTCAGCTTAAAGACTTGATGAACAATCGGCTATGGTCTTGAAACTTATCTTCGGCTTTTGATTGGGGTTTGCAAAAGAAGAAGAGGAAGATTTACGATGGAGATTCGGCTTCAATGGAAGAGTATGGGACTTGGGAGAAATCGGCAATGGTGATCTTTTTAGGGAGAAAAGATTTCGGCTAGGCAAGAGTTGAGAGAATAAAAGAGAACAAAGGAAAATAAAATGAATATCTACTTGATAATTTCGGCTATCTCCTTTTACTAGTTTAGCCGAAATTACTAAGTTTAGTGTCCCCTACTTGGCCATCACTTCTCCCACATTTTCCTCCTTTATCACTTCGTTTTAAAATTAATAAAAATAATCCATCAATTATCCTCTATTTATCTCTAAAATAAAAGAATTTAAACTCTTAAAATCTAGCCTTGGTGCCGTCCCCCTACTCCCTCTTATTGACGCCACAAGCAAAAATAAAACCTTAAAATTTTACTTCCCACGACTCGAACACAAGTCCTTCCCTAGCTTATGGCGTCATTTCCAGAGGCCCTAAGTGGCACCTCCAAGCCACTTTTCCAAGCCCAATTGTGTGTCATGTTCCTCTATTAATTTTCTTAAGGCCTCATAGGCTTAGCTCCCTTATTAAAACTTAAAATATGATATTTTTCTAAGGCATTTCTTATTATTCTGAAGTTCACAAATTTCATTAGACATATTCACAACATACTTAAGCATGCTATTTCATATAATTAAGCATAAATGCATAAGCCATATTTCGGGATATTACATAACCTCCCAAAATCATCACTATCACACGTTCATCTACTCCTATACCATCCATGTTTAAACCATTTAAACTAACTTCTAATCATCCCTATCACTTTCAGATGCATCACTACCAGACACATTACTACCAGACATGTCTTCTTCATTCTCATTAAGATTGTCATCAATTAAACCTGCTAAACAAAATACTCATCAATAAAGGCAGACAACATAGGCAGACACTTTAACCATTTCTTTCAAACAATAACCAATACAAAATACCCAATAATTTAATACAAACACAACCAAATCTGTCATGCACTTGGAAGACAACAACTAATACAAAAATGATTTAATACAAACACAACCATCAGATATACACAACAAACATCAATTTCATAATGACATTCATACAATGGCAGATACAAACAATAAACAAAAGTTTGATAATAGCATTAATACAATGACAGATATACACAATAAACATCAATTTGATAATGGCATTGAAATCCTAAATCAAAATCATCAAAATCAGAATCGAAATTAAAATCAATTTGATAATGGCATTAATACAATGGCAGATATACACAATAAACATCAATTTGAAATGGCAGTGAGTGTTTCAAAATTGAAGTCGAAATCGAAATTAAAATTAAAACCGAAATAACCCTAAAATTGAAATAACAACATTGAAATCCAAAATTTTAAAACTAAATGCAACAATTTACCTGTTAAAGTGGATGTAACAACACTGGTACCTTCTCTTCTATTGCCCATTGTCGCTGACAATCAAATACACTGAATGGTTTTTGGTTTCATCTTCTTTTCTCCCCAAACAAAATAGACAATTGCACCTTAAACCCTAAACCCTATTAATCGATTATTGAATCGATTTCTAACCCTAAACCCTTCTTAATCAATTCTTAAATCAGTTTCAACCCTAAAAAACCCCAAATCACAACCAAAATTTCTCCAAATTGATTTTCCCCTAAACCCCTAATCTATTTTAACCCTAAACATTAAGCAAAACCCTTCAACTTTTTTCCCTAAACCCGCCCCAACCTGAGCACCCATCAGCAGTGTAACAACCCGATTTTGGGCTTAGTCGGAACAGTGGTTTCGAGACCACAATTCGACATTGAAAATTTTATTTTATTATTATTTTAATATTTACAGCACGATATTAGAGTTGTGTGAAATTTTCGTAAAGAAGTTTTATCGTTTAAGTGGTTAATTCGGTAAAAAGGATTAAATTGCGTAAAGCGTAAAAGTTTGGTTCTATAAGTTAAAAGTGTCAAATAGCTATAGAACAATAAAGAAAAGGTCCTTATATGATAATTAATCCAATTGTGAGTTAGTGGATGATATTTGGTTTGGCATTTGTGTAAATTTGATTATTTTTAAAGGTTAATTTAGTAAAAAGGCAAATAATGATAATAAAATATAATAAAACCAAATTTCATCTTTCTATTCATTATCTTCCACCGAAAATGAGAAAGATGAACAGCCATGGAAGCTTCAAGCATTCGGCCAAGCTTCTTAGCTTATTGGTAAGCCCGTTTTTGTTCGGTTTTTAATAATTTTTACGTTTTTGAGATCGTTGCTAAGTTATCTACAAAACCCATGCTTGAATTTTTTATTTTGGTGGATATTTTGAATTATGCCATTGTTAAAAGCTTGTGTATTTTGATGTTTGATGGTAGATTATGCATGTTTATGAGTAGAGGGACGATTTTTACTAAGTGATTTTCGGTGAAAACGAGTAAAACGAGTTAATCGGTAAAAGATGCTATTGTTCATAAGTATGTGTTATAGTAAGAATTTGAAGTTGCTATAGAAGGAAAAAATGTTCAGCATGTCATAAAACATAAGAAAAAGGAATAAAGTTTAATTTTTGAGCCTAGGGGCAAAATCATAATTATGCAAAAGTTTAGGGGCAAAATTGTAATTTTTCCAAAGTTTGAGTTAGGGACTGTTTTGAGTAGTATATTAATTAAATAAGTGAAATGTGATGTTTTAGATCCTGAAAAATGAGATTTGGACATAGAATTAGAGGAAAATCGAAAATCGAGAAAGTTGGTAAAATGGTCGTTTTCGCGTTCGAGGTAAGTTCGTGTGTTAATAATAATGCAACATCGTGCTTGAATTGTAATTTTCTATTGATATGGCATAAATTGTATGATTTAGTATGTTTAGGAGAAGTTGATGTATGATATGGAAAATGTGATGTTTGTTGTGTTATGTGAAATTGAATGTTAAATTAATATTACATGGGTTGTATGAGTTGCTACACGGCTGTACCTGACGAGATTTTTGCAAGTAAGTTCATATGGTTGAATTTATATGTTTATTTGTGAATGATTGAGTGATATAATGTGTTATTAAATATGAATTTGCTGTGGAATTATGAAAATTATGATAAAATGAAAGAATAAAGGCGGTAATTCAAATTAGGAAAAACGCAGAATTGAGTACGTTCGTATCGTGACATGTGATGAATTGACGGATAAGACTATGGTTAAACCATGGCAAAGTATGAAATGTAGGTATGGTATCAACCATACTGAGTTATGAAATGTAGGTATGGTATCAACCATACTGAGTTATGAAATGTAGGTATGGTATTAACCATACTGAGTTATGAAATGTAGGTATGGTATTAACCATACTGAGATATGAAATGTAGGTATGGTACCATCCATACTGAGTTGTGAAATGTAGGTATGGTATAAACCATACCGAGTTGTGAAACGTGTAATCGAAAGCAACGACGTACTCAAATTCGTAAAGCGCTTCCTAATTTGATAATAAGTAATACAAAAGGAGTGAATCAAATGAAAAAGATTGAATGATTGTTAATGTTGAGCTCAACTATGTGTACAAGAGAGTTACGAAATGGTTTTGGTCACATGTATAGTACTAAGTGCAAGCTACTATGAGTACTAGATATCTTCGGCTACAGGGGTGGTACCATGTGTAGGCCAATGTGTATCTGTTATCATTACGATGAGTTCAACGGGAAATTGACTAAGAGAAAATACATGTGATTGTGTGATGACTAAGTGTAATTGAATAAGGTCATGTTATGAATACGTGCAAGTATGAATTTGACCAATGGAGAAATGTGGCAAATGTACGTATGAACAATATGTTCAATATGTAGTTGGAAATTGGAAAGATTGGTATAAGCAAGTGATGAACACAACTAAAGTGAAAGAGAGCAAAAATTTACAATAGAATTGCTTTGGACAGTAACAGTGATGTAAATTTAAAAATCACCAAAAATAGTAGAAATTGCATTATAAGTTGGATGAGATATTGATTTAAAGATTATTGAGTCTATTTTCATATAAAAGAAATATAGCAAACAAATGATTTGTATATTTTGAGATATTTGAATTTCTGTTAGACTGATTTAGAATAATTACGTGATCCCCTGTTCTACATTTGAAAAATCATTAAAATTTAAAAAATATAATTATGAGATATAATTTATATGGCTGAAATCCTGAATGAGTATAGTTTCAAATGAACAAAACAAGGAGGCCATATAAATTCTGTACAAAGAGAAAATTGATTTATAGTGAAGAGAGGTCAGAATAGTTGAATGGTGAAACAGGGGAAAATTTAATGAATAAACTGTATTAATTGGCTAAGCCAAAAATTCTGAAAATTTTATGGTAAGAATATAAATGAGTTTATTTTCAGGGAAAATTAACGGATCTTAATTTGGAGTTCTGTAGCTCTAGATATAAATTATTTAATGACTATGACTCAAGAAAATAGCTTAACTGGAATTTGAATAAATGGAAAGAATATGAAAATAGCATGTTATCGTATTGCTTATTATTTTCATGCGAGCTTACTAAGCGTAAAGCTTACTCCTCCTTTCCATTTCTTTTAGTTTTGTTAGGTCAGCTCGTGGTTGGAGATCGCTGGAGACAAAGATCACACTATCGAGCCATTATCCTAGGAGTATTGGCATGTGTATGTCAAATGTTTTCAAGTGAGTGGCATGTATAGGGACTTAGTTTTTCGATGATGGATGTTGTTATGACTAGCCAAATGTATTGGCTTATATTGATTTGTTGATTATAGCCATGAGATGTGGCTTATAATGATTTTGGCTTGTAAGCCTATTTGTCTATGGTATGTGTTAATGTCTTGCTATGTGGTATAAGTGATTAAATAGATGACAATGTCAAATACATGTGTTTGAAAAGTTTTAAATTTTAGGCGAAATTTGGTAACTCGATTTTGTATGATTGTGAATTTTAAGTCCGATAATGCCTCAAACCCTATTCTGGTGTTGGATACGGGGAAGGGGTGTTACATTTAGTGGTATCAGAGCCATGGTTTAATCGGTTCTCGGACTACCATAGTGAGTGTGAGAGTCTAGCTATACATGCCACTATGAACTGTGATAGTGTGACGACTCTCGACCCTGATGTAAATTATTTTATTAGACAGATGCGCACTTCAACCGAGATAAATTTGATAGTGCAAACAATGTGTTTATGATGAGTTGAGATTCGTAAAATGTAAGAGTAATAGTTTATGATGTTTATGTGATGATGAATAAATTGTGGATAGAAATTTCTTTTGAAATATGAAAGATGAGATGAAAGGAAAGTTTACACTATGATAAGTGTTCATGTTGATTTGCATTTGTATGATGCTATGAGTATAACTTGTGAAATTAAGTGAATGTTATGAGTATTTTCATGCGACTCCATGTTCGAGATTTTGTTATTTTTGTTTCCTTAATAAATTATTGTTCAAAGTATCAACCATGAGATATCGCTTGAAATGTTCTATTGATGAAAATGGTTTCTTCTTATTATTAAAATGCTTAGAATGATTATAAGTTTTGACTTGATGGCGAGAGTTCTTTGATACAGTTACCAGAGGTATAAAGATTGTGCTTTAGTATTGGTTGTTATGGAAATTTGTGTTTAAATTTCTCCGATGATCGAGATGTTTTGTTTTCAGCTGAGACATTATCTACTAAAGTAATTGAGAAGTTAGTCTTATTATGGCAGCATGTGAATATGTCATTATTGGTGGGCTGTGTGCGATACCATCGATTTATTATTATTGGTGGGTCGTATGCGATACCACAGTATTTATCATTATTGGTGGGTCGTACGATACTACCGTATTTATTATTACCTTGGTGGGCGTGTACAAAACCACTTGTGTATTCGATATTATTCTAAAGTGTTCATCGGGAAACTTTGGCAAAGTGAAATTACGTGTGACTATGTGATGACATATGCAGGGTATAAGTGCATGTAAATGTGAGCAATGTTTATGATATGTATTTGGAATGTGGTAAGACTTGAAATGAGTAAGTTTATATGTAAATGATACGTCCTTTTTACTTATGTTTTTACATATTAATGTATCATATGAAATATGAGTGAATATTATTGATATTTATTAAAATGACGAAAAGTGAGGAAATTTCCGGATGAACCTTTGAAAGAGACAAAGGATACGGATGAATACCGTGAATATGTGTTAAATGACCTAAAATAACTTCAGTGCTGTGATGAAATTTTATGAAAATCATCTGGGTTTCGCAATGTTACAGTTAAGGAAAAAGTTAATATTGACTAATCGACTCGTTCGGGATTCTTATCATATGAGAATGCTAGTTGATTTCAGTGATAGATGAAAGCAGTGCTAATCTGTCTGGGTCGTGATCAGTTTACTCTATCTTTTTTGGTATTCTATTAAAATGAATTGATAGAAAATAAACAGTAACGTTCATATGATGTTGAAATTCAGTTTCCACTGATTGTTATTCTGTGAAATGTGTATATGAAAACTATGTTGCTTCTGTTATCGTTCAGTGCTTATAAGTATTATTTTCCTTCTTGAAATTTTCTGAGAATTAGTCGAAGTCAGTATTATTTCTCTTATGAGCTATATTCTCGGACTTCTAGTACAATATCAAATCTTGGATTTCCTTATCTCAGATTTCTTATTGACTTTATTTTATGAATTGTACAAGAGATATTCCTTTACTGGAAGTAATCATACTTATGTGATTATGAAATCTAGTTTGATAGTGAACATACAGTGTTACTATTGTCAGATGTGTAAAGACTAAAAGTATTGTTTATCGATGTGACTGAGAAGTTAGCCTTCAAATGGCACTACGATTTTAATTGCCAGATAGATGCAATTCCAATGTGGTTCGGTATTTTGAGAAGTAACAGTAAAATGAATTTATTAGATGTGATCTATCTTTAGATTTCGGGAAAGAAATCAACATTGATAAAAGAGTAAACAGTGAAGGATCAAGCTAGAATCTTCACTATGATTGTTATTTCTGAGTAATTTTATATATCTCAATGAGTTAAAACGAGATTATTATATATCATTGAAACTGTATAGTTGATTTAAGGATCATTGATTCGCAACCGGAAAGAATTGTAATAGGATACATGTTTGAGTTATCATGGCAACCGGATGAAAATAGTTCCTTTAGAAGGGTACTGTGAAATAGCCAAGACCAATTCAATTATTTACTCTGGATAGTTTATTGGTTTGAAGTGTATTTTGATACAAGAACGTGAAAATGGTAGCTTATGCTTGCACTCAGTTAATACTGCATGAAAGAATCTTATGATGTGAATTAGAAATTGATTATTATTCAGAAATAATGATGATTATTCCATGATTTTGTGAAACTTAGAATTTTGTCAGTAAATGGTAAGTTAGAAGTGTTCGAAAGGAACTAACTTCGATTCGTAACTACTGTGTCTAAAACCCACCATTTATTTGTTGTTTCGAAACAGAGTTTGTGTACCAAGAAATCAATTATAAATTATCAGAAATTGCATACAGAACTGAAAGGTAAGAGTATTGAACTTAGATGAGTGTCAAGTGCTTCTGAAAGTATTCATTAACAGAGAATTTTCATCTGGATAAGTAAAGATAGGTAAGTTGCGGTTCATTGAAGAGTATGAGATTATTGATAGAATAAGGCTAGTTACTTATTAGTGGGATTTTCAGTCATAATTTAAAAAGATCAGTAATATGATTTTTATGTTCATGATAAGAGAGTATAGTTTTGAATCTTAGTTTAAGAAGTAAGATGTTGAAGATGCCGAGACTATATGAGAAGCTGAAAGTGACTTGTGAAATTAAACCTAAATCCATTAACTGATGAGATTTTCGAGGACGAAAATCCCTAAGGGGGGAGAGTTGTAACAACCCGATTTTGGGCTTAGTCGGAACAGTGGTTTTGAGACCACAATTCGACATTGAAAATTTTATTTTATTATTATTTTAATATTTACAGCACGATATTAGAGTTGTGTGAAATTTTCGTAAAGAAGTTTTATCGTTTAAGTGGTTAATTCGGTAAAAAGATTAAATTGTGTAAAGCGTAAAAGTTGGGTTCTATAAGTTAAAAGTGTCAAATAGCTATAGAACAATAAAGTAAAGGTCCTTATATGATAATTAATCCAATTGTGAGTTAGTGGATGATATTTGGTTTGGCATTTGTGTAAATTTGATTATTTTAAGGGTTAATTTAGTAAAAGGCAAATAATGATAATAAAATATAATAAAACCAAATTTCATCTTTCTATTCATTATCTTCCACCGAAAATGAGAAAGATGAACAGCCATGGAAGCTTCAAGCATTCGCCAAGCTTCTTAGCTTATTGGTAAGCCTGTTTTTGTTCGGTTTTTAATAATTTTTACGTTTTTGAGATCGTTGCTAAGTTATCTACAAAACCCATGCTTGAATTTTTCTATTTTGGTGGATATTTTGAATTATGCCATTGTTGAAAGCTTATGTATTTTGATGTTTGATGGTAGATTATGCATGTTTATGAGTAGAGGGATGATTTTTACTAAGTGATTTTCGGTGAAAACGAGTAAAACGAGTTAATCGGTAAAAAATGCTATTGTTCATAAGTATGTGTTATAGTAAGAATTTGAAGTTTCTATAGAAGGGAAAAATGTTCAGCATGTCATAAAACATAAGAAAAAGGAATAAAGTTTAATTTTCGAGCCTAGGGGTAAAATCGTAATTATGCAAAAGTTTAGGGGCAAAATTGTAATTTTGACAAAGTTTGAGTTAGGGACTGTTTTGAGTAGTATATTAATTAAATAAGTGAAATGTGATGTTTTAGATCCCGAAAAATGAGATTTGGACATAGAACTAGAGGAAAATCGAAAATCGAGAAAGTTGGTAAAATGGTTGTTTTGGCATTCGAGGTAAGTTCGTGTGTTAATAATAATGCAACATCGTGCTTGAATTGTAATTTTCTATTGATATGGCATAAATTGTATGATTTAGTATGTTTAGGAGAAGTTGATGTATGATATGAAAAATGTGATGTTTGTTGTGTTATGTGAAATTGAATGTTAAATTAATATTACATGGGTTGTATGAGTTGCTACACTACTGCATTCTGACGAGATTTTGGCAAGTTCATATGGTTGAATTTATATGTTTATTTGTGAATGATTGAGTGATATAATGTGTTATTAAATATGAATTTGCTGTGGAATTATGAAAATTATGATAAAATGAAAGAATAAAGGCGGTAATTCAAATTAGGAAAAACGCAGAATTGAGTACGTTCGTATCGTGACATGTGATGAATTGACGGATAAGACTATGGTTAAACCATGGCAAAGTATGAAATGTAGGTATGGTATTAACCATACTGAGTTATGAAATGTAGGTATGGTATCAACCATACTGAGATATGAAATGTAGGTATGGTATCATCCATACTGAGTTATGAAATGTAGGTATGGTATTAACCATACTGAGATATGAAATGTAGGTATGATATCATCCATACTGAGTTGTGAAATGTAGGTATGGTATAAACCATACTGAGTTGTGAAACGTGGCACTGAGCAACGACGTACTCAAATTCGTAAGACGTTTCCTAATTTGATAATAAGTAATACAAAAGGAGTGAATCAAATGAAAGAGATTGAATGATTGTTAATGTTGAGCTCAACTATGTGTACAAGAGAGTTACGAAATGGTTTTGGTCACATGTATAGTACTAAGTGCAAGCTACTATGAGTACTAGATAGCTTCGGCTACAGGGGCGGTACCATGTGTAGGCCACTGTGTATCTATTATCATTACGATGAGTTCAACGGGAAATTGACTAAGAGAAAATACATGTGATTGTGTGATGACTAAGTGTAATTGAATAAGATCATGTTATGAATGTGCAAGTATGAATTTGACCAATGGAGAAATGTGGCAAATGTACGTATGAACAATATGTTCAATATGTAGTTGGAAATTGAAAAGATTGGTATAAGCAAGTGATGAACACAACTAAAGTGAAAGAGAGCAAAATTTACAATAGAATTGCTTTGGACAGTAACAGTGATGTAAATTTGAAAAATCACCAAAATAGTAGAAATTGAATTATAAGTTGGATGAGATATTGATTTAAAATTATTGAGTCTATTTTCATATAAAAGAAATATATCAAACAAATGATTTGTATATTTTGAGATATTTGAATTTCTGTGAGACTAGTTTAGAATAATTACGTGATCCCCTGTTCTACATTTGAAAAATCATTAAAATTTCAAAAAAAATAATTATGAGATATAATTTATATGGCTGAAATCCTGAATGAGTATAGTTTCAAATGAACAAAACAAGGAGGCCATATAAATTCTGTACAAAGAGAAAATTGATTTATAGTGAAGAGAGGTCAGAATAGTTGAATGGTGAAACAGGGGAAACTTTAATGAATAAACAATACTAATTGGCTAAGCCAAAAATTCTGAAAATTTTATGGTAAGAATATAAATGAGTTTAGTTTCAGGGAAAATTAACGGATCTTAATTTGGAGTTCTGTAGCTCCAGAAATAAATTATTTAATGACTATGACTCAAGAAAATAGCTTAACTGGAATTTGAATAAATGGAAAGAATATGAAAATAGCATGTTATCGTATTGCTTATTATTTTCATGCGAGCTTACTAAGCGTAAAGCTTATTCCCTCCTTTCCATTTCTTTTAGTTTTGTTAGGTCAGCTCAGGGTTGGAGATCGTCGAAGACAGCATCACACTATCGAGCCATTATCCTAGGAGTATTGGCATGTGTATGTCAAATGTTTTCAAGTGAGTGGCATGTATAGGGACTTAGTTTTTCGATGATGGATGTTGTTATGACTAGCCAAATGTATTGGCATATATTTATTTGTTGATTATAGCCATGAGATGTGGCTTATAATGATTTTGGCTTGTAAGCCTATTTGTCTATGGTATGTGTTAATGTCTTGCTATGTGGTATAAGTGATTAAATAGATGACAATGTCAAATACATGTGTTTGAAAAGTTTTAAATTTTGGGAAAAATTTGGTAACTCGATTTTGTATGATTGTGAATTTTAAGTCCGATAATGCCTCAAACCCTATTCTGGTGTTGGATACGGGGGAGGGGTGTTGCAAGCAGCTTTGCCAACGTGGAAAGTTAACTTGCCACATCAGTTGGTTAACTTGTCACATCAGTAATTTCGTTAACATCCTATTAGTAATTGTTAATCAGTGACTGTTTTGTAACTTTTTATAACGTTAGTGACTGTTTTGTAACTTTTCGAAAGTTGAGTGACTGAAATGAAACCTAGGTGACTGTTTTGTCAGTTACCCCAAAGTTGGGTGACTGTTGATGTAATTTACCCTAATTATTTTAATAATTAAAATATGATAGTGGGAAACGACTGCGACGTACGACCATCACAAAGGCCAGGAAATAATTCGGGAACATCCCGGCAATGAATGCCACTTTTTAACTCCCGCCCAAAAAGTACTGCACGTTGTGAGGAAGTAGAAGAGGAACCCAAAGAATCCTCTGGAAAGGCCGATTGCCCAGAAGGTTATAAGACAGAAGTTGAGGGAAAGGACGATTAATGCTGGGATTGAGATGAAAGAGCGAGCGAGAACGTACGAAGAACATCACTGAAACACCCCAAACCCGACCCATGAGTTTTGACCGGATCTGGTATGTTCCCCGGTGTAAACCGTTTCAAATTCATTTGTTACTTAGGAAAAACTTGTGTGTTTTGAAAGAAAGACCATTTTGGGTTGGGCTTGAGTTGAAAACAAGTTTATTTCATTATTAAAATCCTTTACTTTAGGTGACAAAACGTTTGGGCTTCGTTTTAAAATAAATTTACTTAATCCTTTAATAAATAAAGGTTTGTAAGCTTAACAAATAAAAACAGAATAAAATAATTCTACTTAGGCCTTATTACATCAAATAATTCTCACATTTAAATTCAAAATACTTAAAGTAAAATAGTCCAAATAAAAGAAATCTGAACTTCACATGGCCTCCACTAAGCATCTCTACGGCCTTGGTCCATCACTGGTCGTCACCTGAAAAGTAATCCCACAACGGGGTGAGTCAAATAGACTCAATGTGTACACAAACACTAAGTCTTAACAAATTCAGGCATAACAAATCATATTCATACGTATCATAATTTCACATTTAGTGATTCAAGATAATGATGCAATCCGAACCCAAACCTATATGCCATCCGCTACACTCCACCGTACCATCCTCGCACCGTGGGGACTACTAAGTCAACCCTCCATCCGCTACACACCATCGAAGGCGTCATTGCAATGACGTGCTCATCGCCCATATAAAAGTTGTGCATAGCATCAGTAATACCCCTTACCCGTATTCAACGCTGGAATAGGGTACGAGGTATTACCGTAATTACAAATTTATTTATCAGACATTTTATTTCATTTAGCATTTATATTTGAAACCAATCAAAATCAAACATATTGTCCCTTAAACATATTTATTTTTCTCGTCATGTCTTACATAAATTTATTACTCATCTCAACATACTTAATCATCTTGTATTAACATATTAAAGATAATCACATATTTACATATCATAAAAAAAAATATCATTCAATTATCTCCTTCATAAACATAAATCAGCTAATTTATCATATCAATATTTCACGTACCATCAACTCATATTTTCAATATCATATAATTAAGTTTACGAACTTACTTGGCTAAATTTGTAGAAATATCAAGATTCGTGGTCATTTTAGAAATTTTCTATTTTCATCGATTTTTCAATCGATCTTAATCTAAATTAATAATTTCATTCAATTTTGCAATTCTAAATAATAAAATAATCTATTTCATGCAAATTGGTCATTTCTACATTTTTTACAAAATTAATCTCAAAGTTTTACTTTTATTCAATTTAGTCCCTAAGCCTAAAACATTTCAAATTAGCCATACTACCTAAATATTCATACATATTTTCCTCCTCCTCCTCTCCATTCCACATCCTTAATGTATATAACATGCTATAAGTAACATTATCAATAATTTCATTAATTACTCATAAGTATATTCAAAACTGTCCATTTGAGTTATAGTCACTAAATTATTTATTTACACAGCTACAGAACTCCAAATGAAGAACCGTTAATTTTTCCTGAAACTAGACTCACATATCTTCTTTCCATAAAATTTTCAGAATTTTTGATTTAGCCAATTAGTACAGTTTATTCTTTAAAGTCACCCCTGTTCTGCTGTCTGGCAGTTCCGACCCTTCTTCACTAAAAATTAATTATCTTTTCATACAGAATTCGGATGATGTTTCCGTTTATTTTTATAGAAAATAGACTCGTTCAGGATTCTAAACATATAAACTTAAGCCCCTAATTATTTTTCTTCAATTTTTGATGATTTTCTAAAGTCAAAACAGGGGAACCCGAATTCATTCTGAATCAGTCTTACAAAAATCCAAATATCTCAAAATGTAGACTTCCTTTGCTTTCTCTGTTTCTTTTATATGAAAATAGACTCAATAAGCTTTAATTCCATATCTCACTCAACTTATAATTAGATTTATACAATTATTGGTGATTTTTCAAAGTTAGACAACTGCTGCTATCCAAAACTGCTTTAGTGTAACATGTTGATTTCTATTTTGTCCCTAATTCCACAATTCATACAATTCAGTCCTTGCTGGATTAACCCTCAATTGGGTTAATTTTCTCATTTAATACTTTTATCTATCATTTTAAACTACTTCATAACCTTTGAAATCAGAATTTTAACACTAGGCCTTAATTTCAGCTATTTCACAATTAGGTTCTAAAACCAATTTCCATCAATTTCACTTGATTAAATCATCATATAACAAAATTAAAGCTTCAATTCAATACTTATTCATCATATTCTTTCAGCACTAATCCACATAAACTTTAAAATTATCCATAGAATCAAAAACTAATGAATTAATAAATTAGACCCAATTGTAAAAGTCCAAAAACATAGAAATTTCAAGGAGAAAGCAAGAATTAAACTTACATGAAGCTTGAGTATGAAAACCAGCTTGAACTCTCTCCCATGGCTATTTTAATTTTTCCGCTGAAGAAAATGAAGAGAAATGAAGAGAATTCTCCATATATTTCAATTTGATCCCCTTTTTATTTAGCTAATTTTAAAAATTTTCCAATTTTCTCCGTTTTTTCTTCTTTCTCTTCTCTTCTTCTTTCTTTCCTGCTCTCTGCTTCTTCGTTTGGGTTTCTGTTCTCTATTCTCTTTTGTTTGTTTTATATACAATAATATAATAATATAAAATAATATTATAATATTAAACATAAAAAAAATCTCAGATTTTTTTTACAATAACCGCCTCAATTAAATAAAATGGCTTAATTTCCATTTTGGTCCTTTATACTTTCTTTAATCTATAATGAAACTTTTACACCTTTTTCAATTTAGTCTTTTCATTTAATTACATATCCAAACGTTAAAATTTCTCAACTAAACTTTAATAATAACTTAATGACACTCCATAAATATTTCTAAAAATATTTATGGCTCATTTTATGAATTCGAGATCTCAATACCTCGTTTTTGGCCCAATTTTTCTAATTAATTCTTTTAGTTCACAAAATTTACTAATTTTAAAATATTTCTAAAATCACACTTAACTTATAATTATCGATTAACAAAGTTTCCTAACTTTTTCGCCAGATTTAGTGATCTCAAATCACTTGTTCCAACACTATTGAAATTGGGTCATATAACTCTTCCCCAAAAAAAATTTCGTCCTCGAAATTTCCTTGTTATTTCGATCATGAACTTCATTATTTCTATAATTCTATAGCTCCTTTGTGCACATATTTATCTAGTTTATCATTTATATCCATTCCATATCCTTTCAGTTTGCAATTTGTTTTAATTCAATATTGCGAACATACTTTATAACGAAAATTACTTACCTATACTTTATAATTTAAAATTACTTTTTTTTTATAAGATGCCCAATAGATTAAAATGAACACTTAGGATATATGAAACAAATATGAAGTGTATTATTAATCGAGAATGCGCTAGAGTCCCTTAATGGTATACCACTATTATCTTAGTAGATCTAATCTCATTTACTTGGAAAAATTTTATTATACGAGCTTGTCACTTTTACAATTTAACATAATGCTTTTACATACTTTACAATTTAACCATTGCACTAAAAACCCGTATGTTTATATCTTTTCTTTCTTTAATATATGTAACATATTTCAAAATTTACTAGTCATTCTTAATTTACTAATAATTCTTATTATGTGCTTCACGTATCATTTTCATTTTCATTTTTTTCAATTCCAATTTCACTTCAATTTATTCACAACTAAATTTAATTTAACTTTCTCATCAATATACAATTCAATACTAATATTTATCCATCACTTAATTCAATTTCCATTTAATTCAACAATAACACTTACCTCAAACTTCACTTACTATACTCATAATTTAAATTTAACATTTAATATTAAATAATAGACATCAAACATGTAACAATATAAGTCATATGTGTTAATTTATACTTTAATTTTATACCTCAACAATAGTCTTTCATCAAATAGCCTCATATACCATCTGCATTATCTTTAATCAATTCATAAACTTTTGGTTCAAGTTTTCAATCTCATATCTCAATTTCAATTTACATTTCAATTCCTAATTCCACTTTTCCAAACCTTCGATAGTTCAACCGATCAAATTCAATCGATTTTCTCATTTCGTTTATTCAATGATTTCAATAATAATAATTTGATATTTTAACAAATTTATGAACCTTAAGTTCATACTTCAATTCTCACATTTCAATTGATTTACAATTCAACTCATAATTTCTTACTCATATTTTCAATAGTTCAATCGATCAAATTTATTTAGTTTTTCTCATTTCGCTTATTCACCCTATTAACAATTCAGACTTTGATACACGGATTCCAACCCAAACACACCAAGACGGCACATTGTGCCTAAAATGGTACATAGTACCTCATCGATATCGACACACGAGGTGCACAAATACGACACATAAAGTGCGATACGACACACGAGGTGCACGAAATCGACACATAAAGTGCCCGATACGACACACGAGGTGCCCGACACGACACATAAAGTGCCGATCGGCAAAGCCGATAAATCCTGACTCTTCCAAATCCTATGGCATGCCAATTATATCCGACTAGTCCGACAAGTTAATAGGAAATCAATTCTCATTTTAATTTCACTTAATATTCATATCTACCCCTATTAACAAGACTCGGACTTTGACGGATACGCTGGATTCCAACCAATCACACCAAAATAATGAAATCCTCCATTACACACCAAGATATCATATCCTCCCAAACACACCAATATATCATATCCTCCCAAACACACCAAGATTTCATATCCTCCCAAACACACCAGTATATCATATCCTCCCAAACACTCCAGTATATCATATCCTCCCAAACACACCAATATGTCATATCCTCCCAAACATACCAGTATATCATATCCTCCCAAACACACCAGTATATCATATCCTCCCAAACACACCAATAAGGCATTAAATGCCTCTTCGAATAAACCGAAGATTATAATACAGAAATATCTCCTCATCATATCACAAATCCTATGGCATGCCATTTGTATCCAATCTAGTCTGATAAGTTAAAAGGGTATTCAAATCATTTTTTTTAATTTCAAATTCACTTTTCATTTTCTAATCAAGATACAATTCAATACCAATACATATTTCACACATTCACATATAATCATACTTCAATTCGGCCCAACCACTTTTCAATCAATACACGATTCATATTTTACACATATTCATAATTTCTTGCATTTTATTCAATTCGTACTTTTAATTTATTGCCCAATCCAATTTAAAATCACTAATAACTTTTCAATCAATATACATTTCAATTACTCACATATTTTCTTTATTTAATTCAATTTGATTCAATTCAAATCACTTTTAGTTTCCTATTAATATACCTTCAAATATTCACATAATTCATAATTGATTCGTAATTTAAATAACTTTCTAAATTCCAGTTCATTCTATTTTCACTTCTTATTTCAATCGGTTTCACAAGATTGCAAGTAATTTATTACATCAATAATTTCATAGTTTAATGCAATACATAACAATATTCAAGAACTTCACAATTCAATTCAATACTCAAAATAATATTAAGTATTCCATAATTGATTCAAGTCGTCTCAATTTCAGTACCCAATCTTAAATTTATCATTTTACTAAACACTTACCTTAAAATACTTACCACATAATTAATAAATTACACATAATAATGATAAAGTTTGAATAATAGTTATACAAATATCACCAAAGTCCGAAGATATCACATTATCTTAAGTTATATATTAATAATGGCGTACATTTCTAGACTTCACACATATTACATTTGGTCCGAGAACCACTAAACCATAGCTCGATACCACTAAATGTAACACCCTTACCCGTATTCAACTATTTGGAATAGGGTACGAGGTATTACCTAGAATTACAAATTTATTTATCGACATTTTATTTCATTTAGCATTTATATTTGAAACCAATCAAAATCAAACATATTGTCCCTTAAACATATTTATTTTTCTCGTCATGTCTTACATAAATTTATTACTCATCTCAACATACTTAATCATCTTGTATTAACATATTAAAGATAATCACATATTTACATATCATAAAAAAATATCATTCAATTATCTCCTTCATAAACATAAATCAGCTAATTTATCATATCAATATTTCACGTACCATCAACTCATATTTTCAATATCATATAATTAAGTTACACGAACTTACTTGGCTAAATTTGTAGAAATATCAAGATTCGGGTCATTTTAGAAATTTTCTATTTTCATCGATTTTCTATCGATCTTAATCTAAATTAATAATTTCATTCAATTTTGCAATTCTAAATAATAAAATAATCTATTTCATGCAAATTGGTCATTTCTACATTTTTTACAAAATTAATCTCAAAGTTTTACTTTTATTCAATTTAGTCCCTAAGCCTAAAACATTTCAAATTAGCCATACTACCTAAATATTCATACATATTTTCCTCCTCCTCCTCTCCATTCCACATCCTTAATGTATATAACATGCTATAAGTAACATTATCAATAATTTCATTAATTACTCATAAGTATATTCAAAACTGTCCATTTGAGTTATAGTCACTAAATTATTTATTTCCACAGCTACAGAACTCCAAATGAAGAACCGTTAATTTTTCCTGAAACTAGACTCACATATCTTCTTTCCATTAAATTTTCAGAATTTTTATTAAGCCAATTAGTACAGTTTATTCTTTAAAGTCACCCTGTTCTGCTGTCTGGCAGTTCCGACCCTTCTTCACTAAAAATTAATTATCTTTTCATACAGAATTCGGATGATGTTTCCGTTTATTTTATAGAAAATAGACTCGTTCAGGATTCTAAACATATAAACTTAAGCCCTAATTATTTTTCTTCAATTTTGATGATTTTCTAAAGTCAAAACAGGGAACCTGAATTCATTCTGAATCAGTCTTACAAAATCCAAATATCTCAAAATGTAGACTTCCTTTGCTTTTCTGTTTCTTTTATATGAAAATAGACTCAATAAGTTTTAATTCCATATCTCAATCAACTTATAATTCGATTTATACAATTATTGGTGATTTTTCAAAGTTAGACAACTGCTGCTATCCAAAACTGCTTTAGTGTAACATGTTGATTTCTATTTTGTCCCTAATTCCACAATTCATACAATTCAGTCCTTGCTGGATTAACCCCTCAATTGAGTTAATTTTCTCATTTAATACTTTTATCTATCATTTTAAACTACTTCATAACCTTTGAAATCAGAATTTTAACACTAGGCCTTAATTTCAGCTATTTCACAATTAGGTTCTAAAACCAATTTCCATCAATTTCACTTGATTAAATCATCATATAACAAAATTAAAGCTTCAATTCAATACTTATTCATCATATTCTTTCAGCACTAATCCACATAAACTTTAAAAATTAGCCATAGAATCAAAAACTAATGAATTAATAAATTGGACCCAATTGTAAAAGTCCAAAAACATAGAAATTTCAAGGAGAAAGCAAGAATTAAACTTACATGAAGCTTGAGTATGAAAACCAGCTTGAACTCTCTCCCATGGCTATTTTAATTTTTCAGCTGAAGAAAATGAAGAGAAATGAAGAGAATTCTCCATATATTTCAATTTGATCCCCTTTTTATTTAGCTAATTTTGAAAATTTTCCAATTTTCTCCCTTTTTTCTTCTTTCTCTCTCTTCTTCTTTCTTTCCTGCTCTCTGCTTCTTCGTTTGGGTTTCTGTTCTCTATTCTCTTTTGTTTGTTTTATATACAATAATATAATAATATAATAATATAAAATAATATTATAATATTAAACATAAAAAAAATCTCAGATTTTTTTTACAATAACTGCCTCAATTAAACAAAATGGCTTAATTGCCATTTTGGTCCTTTATACTTTCTTTAATCTATAATGAAGCTTTTACACATTTTTCAATTTAGTCTTTTCATTTAATTACATATCCAAACGTTAAAATTTCTCAACTAAACTTTAATAATAACTTAATGACACTCCATAAATATTTCTAAAAATATTTATGGCTCATTTTATGAATTCAAATCTCAATTCCTCGCTTTTGGCCCAATTTTTCTAATTAATTCTTTTAGTTCACAAAATTTACTAATTTTAAAATATTTCTAAAATCACACTTAACTTATAATTATCGATTAACAAAGTTTCCTAACTTTTCGCCAGATTTAGTGATCTCAAATCACTTGTTCCAACACTATTGAAATTGTCAATTATTACCACGAGATAATTGTGTCATGAGACACCACATTCAGATAATGTAACCGAAGTTACCACATTCAGATAATGTGACCGAAGTCACCACATTCAGATAATGTGACCGAAGTCACCACATTCAGATAGTGAGACCGAAGTCATCACATTCATTTCCCCTTTCTCAAATAACCCGAATGCCCCATATTATTCATATCATGTATATCATACTTAAATTCACATTCATGTCACTTTTCACATGTTAAGCATAACATATTTCGTAATCCTAGTAGGAGTAGGAAAACGTACCTGAGTACTTTGTACCATAACATGATACTTTAGCCACATTCTTACACTTTCATATTAACACATATATCAAGTTTAAGCCATAAATCTATTAAGATTAGTGTGGGGTACACACGGTACCTTAGCCATATTCTTCCACTTTCATATTAACACATTTAATTTAAAACATAGCCATGAACATATTAAAACTTAGAGTAGGGTACACACCTGATTCGCTTAACGATTTCACTTGAAATCTCGAAATCCGATCTACTACCTTAGATTTTTAATGCCTACATTCGACCAACATGGTAATATTTAGCAAAGGCCTATTTGGCCATAAAACCAAATCCTAGTAGGATTTGTGTACTTACCTTAATGCCGATTGAATAAAAAATCAAATCCGAAAACTTGTATTCTTCCCCCTTTGAAATCGGCTACTCACTAGATCCCTTGAATCGGTTAGTTTTCACTTAAAACACATAATAATAGATCTACTACAAAAATAGGGTCTTGGCGAATATTCATAGTCACTTACCTTAAGGATCTTAAATCCCAAATTCACGAATAACTAGGAACACAGGGCCTATGGTGTACCTTCGGAAAAGAACTTCCTTCCATGATTCGCTAAGATTAATAATCGAAATTAGTCCCTAAATTTCGATAAGTCTAAAATATAAAAGAATGGAAACTAAACTTGGATCTTACCCTTATTTGAAGGAATCGATTGCACCTTCACTTCAACCTTGAGAGATTTGGCTATGGCTAAATGATGCTCTTACAACTTTCGGCTTTTGGAGGGATTAGAAAGAAAAGAGAAGGAAGAATAAACTCAGGAATTTGGAGAGAGAGGAGAATCGCTTAAGAAATTCAGCAAAAGAAGAGTGAATGAATGAATGAATGGCCTTCTTTCCCTTTTATAGCCGAAATTACTAGGCTAGAGTCCCTACTTGGCCACCACTCTTCCTATGTGATAATTATCACTTTATCAAAAGAATTAATCCAACAATTATCTCCTAATTAGCGAAATTCTAAAGGAAATAAAACTCCTCTTTAAGAGCCCACATGTCGTCCACCTCTCTCTCTCTTTGTAGCAAAATAAAACTTCTTTTATTTGCTTCCTAAGTGACTCGATCCCTGGCCCAAATACACTTGCATGTGGTGCCATTTCCAGAGGCCCTAAGTGGCATCTCCAAGCCACTTTTCCAAGCCCAATTGTTTGTCAAATTTCACATACTTTTTCTCTTAAGGCCACCTTGCCTTAATTTCCTCTTTTAAACTTTAAAACTCGACATTTCTAAGTCATTTCTAAGTTTCCAAAAATTTTCGTTAGGCTCTTTAAACTTGACATTTCCTTACATTTCCTAGTTTCCAGAAATGTTCACTTTCCTCTTTTGAATCATTTCTAAATCATTTTCCTAGTTTCTATAAATGTTCACTTTCTTCTTTTGAATCATTTCTAAATCATTTTCCTAGCTTCCATAAATGTTCAGTTTCCTCTTTTTAACTTAGCATTTCCAAAATGTTCACTTTCCTCTTTTAACTTAACATTTCCAAGTTTCCAAAATGTTCACTTTCCTCTTTTTGAAACTTAACATTTCTAAATCATTTCTTACATTTCCAGGACATTTCCCTACATTTCCTTACATTTCCCTACATTTCCTTACATTTCCATACATTTCCTTACATTTCCATACATTTCCATACATTTTCTTATATTTCCATACATTTCCATACATTTCCATACATTTCCTTACATTTCCATACATTTCCATACATTTCGATACATTTCCTTACATTTTCAAGGTTTTAAAATGCACACCACATATCACAGTAAACATGCTATTTCATAAAATTAAGCAAAAATGCACACAATGGGATTCGAACCTCTTCCCTCAAAGTACTTCACTTGATGCCATAACCCTTGCACCTTAGGTGGCGTCCCTTACCACTTTTCCACATCACTTCTTGTTTTAACTTAAAACCAATAATTGTCCAAAGCTTTCTCTTCCATCCTAGGATTTTAAAAACCCTTAATTCACTTCCAAACACTGCCAAAACCTACTACTCATGAATTATACACAAACGCATAACCCCTAATCTAGGATGTTAAAGTTCTACCCTCCTTAAAAATAATTTCGTCCTCGAAATTACTTACTATCGAATAATCAAACATCTTAACTCACCACGCTACGCTTATGCTGCGCACTCTGATCTTAACAAAACTAACACATTTCTTAGATACTACCTCGACCACGTCCACTAGAACTCATTACTAATGTCGCGATTTAATCTGATTAAAAAGTTTTATGCATTAGTTCTTTGTTCCACTGTTTAACCGCGAAGAAGTTTTATGGAAAGAATTTTTTTTTAGAAGTGGTTTTTCAGTATTCATACATGCACAGTCTTTACATTCATACATCCATCAATCAATTATGAACTTTCGTTCATTCGAGAAATGTTGTAGTTTTCATTGTTGTTGTTTTTCCACTACTCGGGTATTTTCGTAATTTGCCCTACTGTGGGTATTTTCGTAATTTGTTGAAATAAGGTCCCTTGGTGATTTGGTCAATAATGGTATTTTGGTAATTTTGAGATCCGGAGTATTTGAAATTTTGAAATTATAAGGTATTTGGTAATAAACCGTGGTAAATTTATAAATCTTAATAAATCAAGGATATTTTGGAATTTACAAAACTTGAAGGTTGTTTCGAGAATTTGTTTTCCAAATCGTGTTGCGTAAATTTTTAAAGATCGGGGTCATTCTGGTAATTTTGTAACTCGGGGGTATTTCGGTAATTTGCAAGGTAAGGGTAATTTCGTAAATAATTTTTTTTCTTCCCATAATCAAGGTATTTTTATATTTTGTAAATTTAGGGTTCCTTTAAGCAAAGTAGTGAAATTTTGATAAGAACTGTGGGTATTTTCAAATTCCATAAACCAAGGGCATTTTAGTAATTTTACCACTAAGGGTATTTAGGTAATTTAAAAATTAAAAATTCTTAGAAAGTTTTTCCAAAATAATAATTTTCAAAATTTCCAAAAGGGTAGTTTGTTGACTTTTAAAACTAGGGTTTCCATAAAATACGGCTAGTCCCTTTCGGGTTTTAGTTATTGGGTTTAGCCTGTGGCTGAGTCCTCTTAGTTAGGGTGAACCGAGGCTACGCACCAGGTAGGATTCGAGTGGAGAGGAGGTGAGTCACGCGGACTGCTTAAATACCAAGCTCCCACCAAAACCAATCCTGACATCGCACCATGGTTGCCACACCCTAACTTCCTGACTTAACCACGTGTTTGTTTAATTAGGCATTTAAGTCTTATGTAATTGTTAGGGTAACTAGCCCTAGGGTTCAAGTACTTATCATGCTAATCTCGTTCCATTTCTACCCTTCTACAATTCATATCATAAATCACACAAAAGATCTAGAGATACTTACGGTGGACTTGGTTGAGACTTAGTGGGCCATGCCGTAAAAAACGCTTAATTCAGAAAAATTCTTTTTGGGCCTAACTTTGAAAACGTTTTGGGCCTTAAACCCAAGGCCGAGAGTTTAAAACTGGCTCGATACCAAATTGAAACACCCCAAACCCACCCATGAGTTTTGACCGGATCGGTATGTTCCCTGTAAACTGCTTCAAATTCATTTGTTACTTAGGAAAAACTTGTGTGTTTTGAAAGAAAGACTGCTTTTGGTTGGGCTTGAGTTGAAAACAAGTTTATTTCATTATTAAAATCCTTTACTTTAGGTGACAAAACGTTTGGGCTTTGTTTTAAAATAAATTTACTTAATCCTTTAATAAATAAAGGTTTGTAAGCTTAACAAATAAAAGCAGAATAAAATAATTCTACTAAGGCCTTATTACATCAAATAATTCCACATTTAAATTCAAAATACTTAAAGTAAAATAGTCCAAATAAAAGAAATCAACTTCACATGGCCTCCACTAAGCATCTCTATTGCCTTGGTCCATCACCGGTCGTCACCGAAAAGTAATCCCACAATGGGGTGAGTCAAGCAGACTCAATGTGTACACAAACACTAAGTCTTAACAAATTCGGGCATAACAAATCATATTCATACGTATCATAATTTCACATTTAGTGATTCAAGATAATGATGCAATCCGAACCCAAACCTATATGCCATCCGCTACACTCCAATTGCACCATCCCGCACACCGTGGGGACTACTAAGTCAACCCTCCATCCGCTACACACCATCGAAGGCGTCATTGCAATCGACGTGCTCATCACCCTTATAAAAGTTGTGGCATAGCCACCAGATAATTGTGTCATGAGACACCACATTCAGATAATGTAACCGAAGTTACCACATTCGGATAATGTGATCGGTTACCACATTCGGATAATGTGACCAAGTCACCACATTCGGATAGTGAGACCAAGTCATCACATTCACTTCCCTTTCTCAAATAACCCGAATGCCCCATATTATTCATATCATGCATATCATACTTAAATTCACATTCATGTCACTTTTCACATGTTAAGCATAACATATTTCGTAATCCTAGTAGGAGTAGGAAAACGCGTGCACAGTATTTTGTACCATAACATGGTACTTTAGCCACATTCTTACACTTTCATATTAACACATATATCAAGTTTAAGCCATAAATCTATTAAGATTAGTGTGGGGTACACACGGTACCTTAGCCATATTCTTAGACTTTCATATTAACACATTTAATTTAAAACATAGCCATGAACATATTAAAACTTAGAGTAGGTACACACTGATTCGCTTAACGATTTCACTTGAAATCACGAAATCGATCTACTACCTTAGATTTTTAATGCCTACATTCTACCAACATGGTAATATTTAGCAAAGGCCTATTCGCCATAAAACCAAATCCGAGTAGGATTTGTGTACTTACCTTAATGCCGATTGAATAAAAAATCAAATCCCAAAACTTGTATTCTTCCCCTTTGAAATCGGCTACTCACTAGATCCCTTGAATCGGTTAGTTTTAGCTTAAAACACATAATAATAGATCTACTACAAAAATAGGGTCTTGGCAGAATATTCATAGTCACTTACCTTAAGGATCTTAAATCCAAATTCACGAATAACTAGGGAACACCTGCCTATGGTGTACCTTCGGAAAAGAACTTTCCTTCCATGATTCTACCAAGATTAATAATCGAAATTAGTCCCTAAATTTTGATAAGTCTAAAATATAAAAGAATGGAAACTAAACTTGGATCTTACCCTTATTTGAAGGAATCGATTGCACCTTCACTTCAACCTTGAGAGATTCGACTATGGCTAAATGATGCTCTCACAACTTTCGGCTTTTGGAGGATTAGAAAGAAAAGAGAAGGAAGAATAAATCAGAGGAATTTTGCAGAGGCGGAGAATCTGCTTAAGAAATTCGCAAAGGAAGAGTGAATGAATGAATGAACGGCCTTCTTTCCCTTTATAGCCGAAATTACTAGGCTAGAGTCCCTACTTGGCCACCACTCTTCCTATGTGATAATTATCACTTTATCAAAAGAATTAATCCAACAATTATCTCCTAATTAGCTAAAATTCTAAAGGAAATAAAACTCCTCTTTTAAGAGCCCACATGTCGTCCACCTCTCTGCTCTTTGTAGCAAAATAAAACTTCTTTTATTTGCTTCCTAAGTGACTCGATCCTGCCCAAATACACTTGCATGTGGCGCCATTTCAGAGGCCCTAAGTGGCATCTCAAGCCACTTTTCCAAGCCCAATTGTGTGTCAAATTTCACATACTTTTTCTCTTAAGGCCACCTTGCCTTAATTTCCTCTTTAAACTTTAAAACTCGACATTTCTAAGTCATTTCTAAGTCATTTCTAAGTTTCCAAAATTTTCGTTTGGCTCTTTAAACTTGACATTTCCTTACATTTCCTAGTTTCGAAATGTTCACTTTCCTCTTTGAATCATTTCTAAATCATTTTCCTAGTTTCCATAAATGTTCACTTTCCTCTTTGAATCATTTCTAAATTATTTTCCTAGCTTCCATAAATGTTCACTTTCCTCTTTTAACTTAGCATTTCCAAAATGTTCACTTTCCTCTTTTAACTTAACATTTCCAAGTTTCCAAAATGTTTACTTTCCTCTTTTGAAACTTAACATTTCTAAATCATTTCTTACATTTCCGTGACATTTCCCTACATTTCCTTACATTTCCCTACATTTCCTTATATTTCCATACATTTCCTTACATTTCCATACATTTCCATACATTTCCTTATATTTCCATACATTTCCATACATTTCCATACATTTCCATACATTTCCTTACATTTCCATACATTTCCATACATTTCCTTACATTTCCAAGGTTTTAAAATGCACACCACATATCACAAGAAACATGCTATTTCATAAAATTAAGCAAAATGCACACAATGGGATTGAACCTCTTCCTCAAAGTACTTCACTTGATGCCATAACCTTGCACCTTAGGTGGCATCCCTTGCCACTTTTCCACATCACTTCTTGTTTTTAACTTAAAACCAATAATTGTCCAAAGCTTTCTCTTCCATCCTAGGATTTTAAAAACCCTTAATTCACTTCCAAACACTGCCAAAACCTACTACTCATGAATTATGCACAAACGCATAACCCCTAATCTAGGATGTTACAATCAATAAGCATTGTAAGCAGTTTCCCTCACGAAAATAAATGTTTCTTTGATGAACTCTATGGTTTCCGTTGTGCAGGTGAAGAAACTGGTGCTTATGGAAATTGCTAAGCATCCTAATCTATCTTGGGCTCCTATTGGGGAATCATCAACCTGCCAAAACATAGTGCCTAGTACAAGTCTGGTGATGATTATCATCGCTAACTGGAGTTTATTACTAGCCTTTTGAGGGAGGGTGAATCTACCAGCGGTGACCTAGAGAAGTAGTTGGCCCGACCCGACTCACTCAAAAATTTAAGGGTAAACTACTATAAAGGTCACTAAACTATCAATAAGTTTTAATTTTGGTCAATCAATTTTAAAAAGTTACAAAATGGTCACTGAATTATTCAAAAGTTTTTATTAAACTCACTAACCGGTTAGCGAGCTCTAAGTGATGATTCGACGATCGATTTGGGGGTCAATATCCATCGATGAGTAAAATAACATATTTAGATCTAAAATTGTTTAGATTTTGATTTATAAATTTGTAAAATTCAAAATTATATCATAAAAAAACTGAATTGTAAAAGAGAAGGGATAAAAAAGAGCTTTTGATTGGTATAGGAGATGCGCGAAGAATGTCATATAGCGGTGATTTTAACATCCCATGACTTAAATGAAACTTTTTGAATCGCTCAGTAATCATTTTATAATTTTTTTGAAGATAATGACTAATAATTTAATGATTAAAAGTATAGTTAATGAAAAGCTTAACAAAATAAAGAAAATTTGATGTAAATACAAATTCTGACTGTGATTAATGAAGAAACACTCAAAGAGAAAAAAATAAGGGTTGCATTATGATAAGTGCCAAGGCTTTGATCATACTCGAGTTGAGTGCGTCAATACATTAAAGAAAGTGTTACAGAGTTATAAAAATTCTTGAAGCAGTTTAAAAGAAGACTAAGAGCATCTGAACAAATATGTTGCCCTTATCTTCCAAAATCGTCATTGCTAATTCTTTTAAAATAGCATGCCAACGATTCTCAAAACAATAACCCGCTAATAATGAGATGATTGATTGTGAAGTCAAACGTCCATTTTGTCGAACAGGTTTCATCTTGCGTTCCTTCCAAATTCCCGTCATTCCCCAGACCCTTTACCCTTACTGAAATTCACCATCTTCCTTGTTTAAACAGTACAAGAGTGTTGCAATTTGGTTTTAAGTGAGGCATCCCATTAATGAGAACAGCGTCATGTCATATGGTGTTCTTCAGCCTTTTCGGGCACCACCTGAAAGCGACGTTTTTTAAGGTCTTTCTAGTACGGCTGGGATTCGGTGTTGTTCTCCCTTTGCTCGATGAGTTATAAATGGAAGTCATGAAGCAGATGAATGAGCAAAAGCAAAGAAATGAATGAGGACCGCAAATTCATTGTTGAACAAACTTCAGTGGCCGCCGACCAAACTCCAGGAATCACTCCGAACTTTAAACCCATCCAATTCCAATCTCAATTATGGTGCGTACGGTCACCTTATCCAACACTTCACCAACCATCACCTCCCTCGCCAAGCCAAGCAACTCCATGCGCGCATAGTTCTCTTTTCAGTCACTCCCGATAACTTCCTTGCTTCGAAACTTATTTCTTTTTACTCAAAAACGAATGGCCTTCCCCAAGCTCACCATTTGTTCGACCAAATTCCCCAACAAAATACCTTCTCTTTTAACGCCTTGCTCATCGCCTATTGCCAACATAACAAGTTTGCTGACACTTTGAGGTTGTTTTCAAGTTTCCGCGACGTTATTAGGCCGGATAATTTTACCATTACGTGCTTATTAAAGGCGCTAGCAGGTTCATTTTGTGAGGAAGGGGTGGCTAAGGAGGTCCATTGCTTTGTTTTGCGAGGTGGGTACAATGAGGATATTTTTGTTTGTAATGGGTTGATCACCTACTATTCAAAATGCATGGAATTCTGCTTGGCGAGAAAAGTGTTTGATAAAATGGGTGAAAGAGATATTGTGTCATGGAATTCGATGATTTCAGGGTATTCACAAGGAGGGTTTTACGATGAATGCAAGGCTTTGTATAGAGAAATGGTGGATACATTAGAATTTAAGCCTAATGCGGTGACTCTACTTAGTGTTTTGCAAGCTTGTGGACAATCCAATGATCTTCTTCTTGGAATGGAAATTCATCGGTTTATCATTGAGAATTCTATCGAGACGGACGTTTTGATTTGTAATGCTTTGATTGCATTATACGCAAAATGTGGGAGTTTGGATTATGCTAGTGAGTTGTTTGAGGGTATGAGTGATAAAGATGAAGTTACTTATGGCTCACTTATTTATGGTTGTATGTTTCATGGGTTCATTGACAAAGCTATGGAGCTTTTCCGCCAATTGAAACACCCAGGTTTGAGTACATGGAATTCTGTGATTTCAGGATTGTTTCAGAACAAACAGTATGATGGGGTTTTGGATTTAGTTTGGGAAATGCAGGCATGTGGTCTTAGACCCAATGCTGTGACACTATCAAGCATTCTTCCCACTTTCTCATATTTTTCGAACCTGAAAGGAGGGAAAGAGATACATGCTTATGCTGTTAGAAACAATTATGAGACCAACATCTATGTTGCGACTGCCCTTATTGATACTTATGCGAAGGTGGGGTTTCTACGTGGGGCACAACAAGTTTTTCATCAATCAAAATGTAGGAGCTTGATCATTTGGACAGCAATAATTGCAGCATATGCTTCCCATGGAGATGTTGATGCAGCTCTAGGTTATTTTCATGAGATGCTTTATAATGGAATTCAGCCAGATCCTGTCACATTCACTGCATTGCTCTCTGCTTGTGCTCATTCAGGAATGGTAGATGAAGCTCAGAGGATCTTTGATGCCATGCTCGTAGACTATGGCATTCCACCCTCAGTTGAGCATTATGCCTGTATGGTAGGGGTCCTAAGCCGAGCAGGGAGACTCTCAGAAGCCACAGAGTTTATTTCTAAAATGCCAATTGAACCAAGTGCTAAGGTTTGGGGTGCATTGCTACATGGGGCTTCAGTTTGTGGTGATGTTGAACTTGGGAAGTTGATTTGTGATCATTTGTTTGAGATAGAGCCTGAGAACACTGGAAATTACATCATCATGGCAAACCTATATTCACAAGCTGGTAGATGGAAAGAAGCTGATATGATCCGGGAAAAAATGATGAATGTTGGGTTAAAGAAGATCTCAGGCACTAGTTGGATTGAAACTAGTGTAGGCTTACAAAGCTTTATTGCGAAGAACAGATCAAGTGAAAGAACGGAAGAAATATACAGTCTGCTAGAAGGGTTGCTTGGTTTGATGAAGGAAGAAGGGTATACCTTGCATGATAAATTTGATGAGGAGAGTGTTTATGATCATTGATTACTGATCAACATAATCGCTGCAACCTTCTCAAGGATTTAAATGCACCCTTGAGGCTTTAAAGTAAAAATGATTGCTAAAGATGTTGAGGACATCGGATCCTTAATGCATTTCTCTTTTAATTCTAGCAGAAATTTTTACTTTATGGCTAAAACGAAGAGACACTTTCGAATTAAATATTGTCACATGTAACTTTTCTATTTTCTCTCTGGTGCAAATTTCACTTGTGGACTTGGCCAGAGCATTATTTTAAAACAATTTTAGCATTTATTCATCACATCCGGCAGACATGAAAGTTGGATCATCTTCATTTCTTTGCGTAGTTGAGTTTGCTTTTCTTAATTATGCTAGTCGAGAACCTCTGCTTGCACCTGGAAATTTCCATTATTAAAATAATACTATTTCAAGTGTTACTCTTATGTACGAGTCATTGAGTAGATAGAATGATAACATCAAAGTTTTTGTCTGTACTAGTGTTTCCATGACAGTTTGTCTGTAAATGGTGATAACTGACCCTGATGAGCCCACAAGCTTAGCTTGCATTTGCAACATAACAGACAATAGGATGGAGCTTGGGGAAATGGGTCAAGCCTTTCCATTTCCCCTTCTGCTTCTTTTGTTGCATATCGAAGTTGGAAGAGATAATGAAAAGAAATAGGGTGTCAAAGATGTTTGAAATGTACATAATTGATGACAAAATGGCTATATTGTCATTTTCCGGCCATTCCATTAAAATTTCAAGGCACCAACGTCCCCCTTTTTGCTCCACATATATGATAACGCAAAACCTCTCAATGCAATAAATGCTCAATCAATCTATACGATTAGCAGCAAATCATAATCAAATCTCACTTAATTCGTGTCATTAAAGCATGACTTCTTATTAAGAGTCAAAAGCCACAACAATGAGCATCTTTCAGTTCCTATTTTACCACAGTTTCAAAAAGAACCAAAAACAGTTGTTGAAAATTGGCCTACCATGCTTGCTGTAATACTTCCGGATGAAGTACGTGCTAGCAATTGTGCATGCTGCAGCACGTATGCTTGCTGTAACAGCAAGGTTTTTGTTTTAGTTTCATTGTAATCATCCTAGTTGGAAATGAACAAGCTGATGGCAGCTTGATATGTTTAGGTGTTGAATGACTAGTTTAGGTGGCTTGTTTGTGTGTACAAATATTTTTAAAGTTACTAGGCTACTTAGTGGTAGTAGGTAGTAATAAGTGATGTAGTTGGCTATAAATATATTGTTTTTCTTATTGAAAAATTAAGCATACCAGTTGCTAAAACAGATTGCTTTCTTGCTGCACGTTTGTGAACAAGTAAATTTTTCTTGCATCTTGCTTCCTTGTCTTGTTCTGTTGTCTGTTTTCTTCCTCTACTGTCAAAAAACCCAACAACAGTGGTCCATTTACCGTTTGGCTATTCATCTTCACCACAATTGGGTTTTGTTTGAGTGAAGTGAAAGCCAATTTTCCCATACTCTTCTATCATGCAATCATGTAATTATCCCTTGTATAACTTTTGATGATTTTATGTATTAGAAAAAAAAAATTATATTAATCATTTCCTACTTAATTAACTTGTCACCAGGGCTTTAGTCTACTATATTTTTAAAGATTACAATATTTCAAAACTATATTAATAAAAAGAAACTAACAGAATTCAGAAAATGGGTCTTAAAATTGCAAAAAAAAAAAAAAAGTAAAAAAGAAACAAGAAATGCTACTACATGCCTCTGCATCCATCTATTATCGTGATGGTAAATAAAACTGACATTTCTCTGATAGGGTTGAATCAGCTTGTTTTTATCAATTTGGAAGCATACCAAATAAAATATGAAGAACTGAAACAAAATCAAATAGATAATTAAATACAATGAAAAATTATGTGGAAGGATGAATATGCAAAACATGATGATTTGGTTTGTGATCATGATGTTTTTGTTGGAAAAAGATAAGATGAAGAAATGTAAATTTTACTATTACCCGGTTATAATGGTCTTAACCAGCTCCTACATTAGATTAGTGATGCCAAAAAAGTTTATTTGATTGATACATGTCAAAATCTCAGCAACTGAAACGATAAACACTTGATTGCTTTGCTCTCATTCTTCCAATCCTTATTTTGTATTAACCCCAATTTGCAGAACTGTCATAAAGTTTGTGGCAGTGAAGCGAAAACAGTGGCCAAATGTTGTATTCTTGAAGAATGATAATGACATATAAGCCACATGGAACGGATAATGAGTCCAAGCCTTCTACCTTGGATTTCCAACACTTTTAGCTGCCCGAGGATCTTCTGTTTGTGAGCAACCCCCCATTGATTATAGGCCACGGCTTACTTTGCTTCCATTTTGTTTTCTTTTTTTTTTTTTTTTTACAAGCTTCAAGGTGAGTAAGCTCTGATCTACTGTATTATGGTAACTGAAGTATAGCTAAGATTTTGAGTGTCACTGCTTCATAATGTGATTTGGTTGTTTTTGTATTGTCCACTCAGTGAAAAGATGGAAAGAGATGAAGGATTGAGGACTTTAGAGTGCCTGAGAGGAAGGCTTCTTGCAGAGAGACAAGCTTCAAAGACTGCAAAAGAAGATGCTGAACTTATGGGAAATAAGGTTAGGTCTTCCTTTATCAATTTAAATGTTAATGGAAAAACGATGTGAAGTTTCTGTTTGTTCTACTGGAATGCAGGTAATAGAACTTGAGAAAAAACTCAAAGAAGAGACCAAAGTAATGAACAAAGCTGAGAAGAGGCTCAAACTGTTGAGGAAGAAGCTTGAGTCCCTCAAGTTAGTGCCTAGTTTGGAAGAATCAGAGCACTCTGCAGCAGTTTCTTGTGTTTCATCCACAAGCAGTTCAGGTACCAAAAACACAGAAAGAACAGCTTCCAAGTCTCAAAATGCAGTTCCAGGAATTTTAAAAATGTGGAGGAAAATGCATCAGACACCACTACATCTATACCAAGCTTTAAAATTTCTTTCAGCAGAGAAAATTCTTTTTCTTCACGTGAAAACTCCAGTTTTAAATCAAGTTCAGTACATGAAGATCCAAAGGTTGATGACACAAGGACAAGGTATTTCTCCACATTTTATCCTACTGACTTTGCTTAAGTATATATATATATTATTTGATCACTTTTCACCATTCATTTCAGCTCTTCAAGCCTGAAAGCTTCAACAATGGAGATTGATATGAATGGAAGAAATGAGAAGTACGAGGATGATGATTATGTTGATAACTCATTGGCATTGGTTCCTCTAATCCTACCAGAAACCAAGGTGGCCCCTCAGATAAAGGTAGTGAGCAGAAGTATAGGTGAAGTTCTTGATACACTAAGGCAAGCCAAGGGAAGAATTCAGAGCTCAATGGAAAGAAGACAAATGATTAGGGGTAGGGCCTTCTTGAATTCATGCAAAGTAAACAGTAATTATTGTGGCATTTAGATAAATAAAACACAAAGTGACAGATGTTCTCTCGCGCATTGAAACATAAATGGGGGACATAATAGCGCTTGTATTTAAATTTGTGCCTTAATCAAACCGTTTAGTTGGTGCTAAGTTTAAGTATAGCATGTGATGTGGGGTGTCATGTGACCCTCCATTGACTTGGGTCCCAAACCATACCCACTTGCACTTTAGGTTGGTTTGAGTTTGAATAGCAACTCAGAGTCTTATCTGAGTTTCTGTTTATTCTGTACGCTTGTCTTCAATGTACCGACAGTGTATATGTTAGTGAATCATATTAAATTACACACTATCAATAAACTAATTAATAATTTTAAAAATAAATGTAATTATTATAGTTTTTAGGAGTTTGTATTCAGGTATGATGTTGCATTATTTTCTTTCAGTGTGTTGGTGTTTAGGAGGGTTTGTCCTAATCTTTTGGTTAATTCTACCCTTTTAAATATTGAGATAAATTTAATAAAAATTAAAACTTAATCGTGCATAGATTACTAATAATAATTTAATAGTTGTGTTTTTCATTTGGAGATATTTTATCTTCTTATAAAATTTTAATACTAAATGCTAAAAATTCTCAAACCATTATTTTACATAGTTTTTAAACTAGATTTTTAACAAGAAAAATAACATTAAACTAAGCCTTAAACTACTAAAAGACTGAGATAAATGGAAGGAGAAATCCATGTGAAGATTACCCTCCAACCTACTTTAATAAATAAATATGTAATAAAATAACGTGACATTATTGTATATCCTGACTACTGGATAGTACAACAAATTGATTTTAAGTTATTTTGTAGCCATTCAGCCATTAATGTTAGTGTACAGTGAGATTAGGGTGTTCATGGTTGTAAATGGTCCTGGAAGTCAGGTGGGAGGTGAGCCAAATTCAACTGTTCGGTGTCCAACAAGTAGCTCGACGTATAAATGCTTCTCAATGCATGTACCAAATAAATATCAGTCAATCCAACACCAGACCAATGGACCCCTTCTCCCAGCTGTTTAATTTTTTTTTTAAACTCCAAAAGATTGCAATCCTTCACATTCATCAATCCAAACCCAGAAAATGGAGTCAATGGAAGTTTGGTAATGAAAAGGAATCCTATCCTTTTCTTCTTTTATAGATATTCTTTAACAGTAGTAAGAAATGAACTACTGATGGAGAATTTGCAGAATAATATGAGTGAATTTCCGTTCATGATTTGCCCCTTCAACTCTAATGCTTGTTAATGCGTGCAGGAAAGGGACAAGTAATAAAAAAAGGCATGAAGTTAGTAGTGTGTAATACAAAATATCAAAGTATAGAGTAGTGTTGGGTTATTGCAAGTAAAAAAGGAACTTAAAATCTCAGCCATGCAATAATAATAGTACACAGCTTTAGGACAAGCAAAGAACTTAGAAATACACCAAGAAGCTAAAAAACAAGGAAGGGAACAAAGAAAGAAACAATGACAAAAACAACAATGTCAGAAATCTCTTTATTGTTATTATTATTATTATTATTTCTCATCCATCTTGGATCTCCTCTGACAACAAAACCCAAGATCCTCTTCTGACATAAAATTCCAAAAAAAAAAAAATTTTCTCCTATCCAGTTGCTTCTTTTTCTTTTTTCTATCACGTTGATCTCAGACCAAACTCTGTCTTCACCAAATCCCAAGGTGCTTTTCCAGCTAAGTCTGTTGCTCAAACACGCCACACAGTGAAGGTGCCAAAAGCGATTTAACTCAGATTCAAGGTACACGCCCACCACTACCTCTCCATATTCTCTGAACTCACATAAAACTAATGCTTTCTTGTCTCTAATACGCACTTAGCAGTTGAGTAAGCCCATACCCAACTTTGCTCCTTTGTCTCAGACTTGTCATCTACTCAGATAAATGGTGTCTTCTATTTCTTTGGTTATATACTTCCACCTACTGGGATTCTAGTATATTGTAGACCAAACAAAAAACTTGACCCCAGATTGAATCTTGGTCTTCCTGCTTACTCAAAAATGGTTAAATCCTGTTGGAATCCATCGGCTGAGGGTGATTCTGGTGGGCGTATTAATGGTTTATTGTGGTGTAAAGATTTGGGGCAACATATGTATGGCGAATTTTCCATGGCCGTGATTCAAGCTAATAGTATGTTGGAGGATCAAAGCCAAATCGAATCAGGGCCGTTGAGTTCGACTACATCCGGTCCTTACGGAACTTTCATCGGTGTTTATGATGGACATGGTGGAACTGAAGCTTCCCGCTACGTCAATGACAACCTTTTCAGCAATCTTAAGTGTAAGTTTCCACTTAAAACTTTGCTAGTCTTTAGTATTTAGCCAAATGCTTATTTTACATCCCTTGATGTGCAGCATTTGCATCTGAGCATCGAGAAATATCAGCAGATGTTCTGAGAAAAGCTTTCTCAACAACAGAAGAGAACTTTCTTTCGCTTGTGAGGAAACAATGGCATGCTAAGCCACATATGGCGTCGGTAGGATCGTGTTGTTTGATAGGGATTATCTGCAATGGACTGCTGTATATTGCTAATGCAGGTGATTCCAGAGTGGTGTTGGGCAGATCAGGAAGAGGAACAAAGCAAGCTAACGCAAGGCAATTATCCGTAGAGCATAATGCAAGTATAGACACTGTAAGAGAAGAGCTTCGGTCATTGCATCCCAATGATCCACATATCGTTGTGATGAAACACAGAGTTTGGCGTGTCAAGGGCTTGATACAGGTTTATATTCTATTCCTTTTTTCATTAAGGAAACTGAACTGGAATTGAATTCAATTGTGGGTTCTTTTTTTAATGTTTTGTAGATTTCAAGATCCATTGGTGATGCGTATCTAAAGAAGGCAGAGTTCAACAAAGAGCCTCTTTTACCTAAATTTAGACTGCCTGAACCCTTCCAAAAGCCGATCCTTAGTGCTGAGCCATCAGTGTTGGTACACAAACTACACCGAGATGATCAGTTTCTCATATTTGCTTCTGATGGTCTGTGGGAGCACATTAGCAACCAGGAGGCTGTCAAGATTGTTCAGACTAGTCCGCGAAATGTAAGTTTCCAGAGATAGCAGGGAGGGAGTTGTCAAAAAGGAAATGGTTGAGCCTGTTTTGCACACTTATAAATTTACATGATGCAGGGAATTGCGAGGAGACTTATCAAAGCTGCACTCAAGGAAGCAGCAAAAAAGAGAGAAATGAGGTACTCAGACCTGAGAAAGATTGATAGAGGGGTGAGGAGGCATTTTCATGATGATATCACAGTCGTGGTTGTGTTTATAGATCCCAACTTGATCAATGGGGGCTCCTCCTCCTACTTTCCGTTATCGATAAAAGGTGGACGATTTGCTGCTGGTGCCGGTGTCCCATAGCCAGCAAAGATTGGAGCAAAATTTCTAAAAATTTATCCTCCATGGCCATGCTTAAAGAAGCAGGGGCAACAACTTTCTATAGCATTCCCATCAAGGGTAATAGTATAGTATAGTTTGAGACTGGTTATTGCCAGAGAAACTTAGGATCATGAGACTGCAAGATAATCTGTAGATACGATTTCCATGTAATTTAATAGTTGATTGTTTGCTCTCCTTCAAAATGCAGCTTTCTTTACCACCATTGCTGATAACATCTCTCATTCACTATCCAAAATTGTGTTTCTTAAGCCTTGACACCCATATTCGGATATCAGATAATGTCCTATTGCATTTCAATCATCTTTTGAAAAAATAAACAAATTACTTGATATCCACCAAATGAACTGTTAGAAGTAAATACATATTCGGTTGAGAGTTCAATGCCACGATACCAGTTCTCTTGGCAGTTAGGAAGACAACCCTAAAGGTTTAAAATTAATGCTTGGTCTAAAGGAAATTTAAGTAAGAAATGAGAAGAAAGATTTCTTTCAGATAATCATAAATTAAAAATATTTTTTATAACTTTTATTTTATTTTTATCGATCATTAATTTTTTTTTAAATTCAAATTACTTTTCAACAGAAATATTAAGTAAAATGTCAATTTTTAACAATTTTGATAAAATCACCCGTGACAACCGACATACACTTCATATTAACGTGACACTAAATATTTTATATACCACTTCAACAAATAATTTAAGATTACTAAAATTCAAAAATTATAAATAATTAATAAAAATTTAAAAAATACATGTAAATTGTGTCTAGTTAAAAATATCAATTTTGATGTCAAATTGAAGACCAAACTTGAGTATAATAAATAAAAGTCACATTGACAATAAGCTTTTTTCTTTAAAAGTAAGCAGTGAATTCTTTAAATGCTCTATTGACCTTCATCAATTCCACCATGGAAACAAATCCATCTTCCAAACATCCAGTTGACACGTATTTCTTTTTTTAGCATTCGTACTTTCAATCCTCCTTTCTCTTGACCATTCACTTACCAAGAAACACTTAAAAAAATCCATTGAGGTTTATGAACAAAGAAATGAGAAAACAAATGTCTACAAAAATATTAGATGTTCGAATTCCCCCAATCATTTTAACTGGTCCTCCATACAGAAATATCCAACCAAAATTCCAAGGAAGCTAGTCGTTGTGAACAGAACACTTCAATTTTAGTTCAAAAAGAAAACATAAAATATTACACGACCAAACAAAAAACTCAGAAAACATTAAACACCCTTCACTCCAAGCATATAATTACCTTGCAGATCAGCGAACCCACCTGCTGATATCAAGGGAAGCTAGCAATCACCTATATTGTTCACTTATCTCAAATACAAACCAGAAATATCAGATATTTTGAAGTAGATGGCTGCGCAAAAGTTTTATCTTTTGGATCAAATATGTAATCATCCACTGAAACTATTCTCCATAGGCAAATTTCACGTTATAAGACCTCCTAGATTGCAGCATTTCTCTCACAATCAAGTGCTGAACAGCAGTAATATTGAACCCCCGGCCCAAACAACATTAAACTGATTATTTTACGACAAGTAAGATACTGGTAATTGATTATGTTGACTAAATGCCATTTGAAACATGCGTATGGTGACACAGTAGCAGAGATATGAATACAAACATGCAAACAGATGCATGTACGGCTGCAAACAAACACATCACGAACATGCACATGTCCATTAAAAGGTCATATTTCTTTTTCCTTTTTATAACAAGGAAAAATGTCAAATCTATTTAAAAGGAACAAAATTAACAAGACTACAATCAGAGATAAAGAGAACAAACAACTTAAACAAGAGCAAACTCAATTATCAATCTAAATACAAAAGTAGAAGTATCCATGCTTGCTCGGATCAAAGGCATCTATGAACTATGATTACCATTTGTCCTACAGCCATACAAACAACACACACCAAAAAAGAAAAACAACAATATATTTAAAAACAAAGTTAAGAATAGAAATTCTTCTTGCATATTTAGCTAGAAAGTCCAAGGATTCCTATAAAGCATATGTCTGTCTATAAAGAAGTCAGACTCGATATGAATTACAATACTACTGCTGTCTTACACTTGATCGTATAATGCAACATAGAGGAGTATAAGCAGCTGCCATAATCTTACCATAAAAAAGACATCAATTGATATTTAAATAGGAAACTACTTACCACCCAATACTTCGCCGATTATATTATCAAAAGGAAAAGTTTTAAAAAAAAAAATTGGCCATTACTTCAGAGTTTCTAATGCTCTTTGTAAGATTTGAGACAGGTTAACACTACAGGTGGTTGCAAATTCCTCTAGGTCTCACCAAGTGAATAGAAACCAAAGCTGTGCCAAACTGCCAAAAGAAGCCTCTTCACTGCAGTGGAATTGATATGAAGGAATACTGCATCTAAGAATTCCTCAGTTGGAAAGAAAGCATTGTAAGGAAGCCACTAAGGGAATCAAAAACTGTTAACATTAAACCTGACAAGGAAAAAAGAAAAAGATAAATGTTAAAGACAGGTAATTGATAATAATAATATGACATAGCTGTATATATATACAAGATTAAAGCAATGCAAATCTCCAACAATACCATCTATGTAGTCCACCAGCCTTTCCAGCAATAGGAACCTCCTGAAGGAAAGAGTATATATAAATCAGTATCCCTGACAGCACCTTTAAAATACCTTATATTCTCCCATCAAAGAAGTATGTCAAAAACAATTAACAAGGCCTTACTGGTTCAATATTTCCATTGCCATTCACCTAAGATAAAGTAGTAGAAGAAGGATTCGAAAACCTGGAAGGACCGGAATTTTTTTTCAATCTCAAGCATAAACCTTTTAAATAAGGATCTCCGAAGGCAAATTACAAATCAGTGAAAATGTAGGAAACAGTCCTTTAGCAGTGTAACAGACCTGATAGCCCGTAATTTTCTTTTTTCTTCTTCAACTGAATCAGGTTTGGAATATGGTGCAAATCTAGGAAGACGAGCTTTCTTCTTTGCATCCTCATCAGTAGCTGTAGTGGGTGCAGCAATCCCAAACCTGTGAAACCAGGAAATAAAAATACACTCTGCAAGCGATAGTATAACAAGGAAAAGATAGTATGGAATAAAAACCTCTCTGCTCTAGCCTTCCTCTTCAGCTCCTCCGATTGCTTAGATTCTTCCGATCCCGTTGAGCTGGGTGCAGTGCCAAACCTACAAAATTATTGGCCAACAATCAGTAAGTTACAAAGACAAGCCAAAAGTCAATAAACAGAGTTCAACATCCACAACTGCACCTTCACCATCAAGAAAAACCCTTCTAGTACAAATAGAATAAAGAGTCATAGAATTTATCTCTAATTAAATACAAATATATATCTACGGTAATATTTAACTAGTCCTGACAAACATTCCCAGGCTCCAATCTAAACATGCAGCCATGCTTAGCAAGGCCAGTAGGTCAGATTATGATGGGTTACACTCATCTTTTGAGAATTAATGTATAAATTGGTTAAAAGTTAAATTTAAGACAATAATTTAGAAAATTATGAGCTGTAAAGAGATTCTAAATAATGTAGTTAGAGTAAACTAGAGAACATATTCAAGAGCATTACCCTATGCATCTCAGCACATCAAGAATAAAAAAGTGCATTCAAAGAAATTGTGAGAATAGTCATTTTCAGAAATAAATCAATCTCTTCTCTTCAGAAATTCTCACCAACCAAAAAGGGGGGGAAACATGAACACCAGATAAATCCTAAATATTACCCAAATGAAGAGGGAAAAATAAAAGAAGTTACCTTTCGGCCCTAGAGTTACGCTTTTCTTTCTCAGATAACTGGATGGGCACGCCGAATCGCTCAGCTCGTCGAATCTTCTTCTGGATATCGTCGGCGGGACCGCTGCTTTCCCCAGCGGCCAAGCCCACAGCAGTCCCGGTGGTCTTCAAACCCTCGCCCTCCATTACAGAAACTTCAGCATCGGAAAGTGTTGAAGCGCTAGGAGGATCTGACTTATCCATAGAAGGTGAGGCAGCGTCCAGGGTCTTCTTAGGGTTTTCTTCTGCCGACGAATAGGCGGTGGTGGTGGTGGTTGCCATCGGAGCAGTAGTAGGGTTGCGTGAAGAAAACGAGGCTAAGAGCGGTGACTTTTCCTTTTCTTAAAGTCGCTGGATACTTCTGGAAGGAAGAAATGTAAATATATCATTCTTCTTTAATGGGAAGCGCTGAGATATTTTTTGCTTAATCTATTACCATATTCCTTGCGATGACGTTTGTTTGATTGGTCAAAGCACTAATTTCCCGGCCCTGCTTTTTGAAAAACAATATTCTAAACCGCCTTCTCTTGTCAATTACCCAATTTTATGCGCTATCTAATTAATATTTTTATGACACACTTTCAGCCTGATTTAAATATTTTAATTATTAAATTACAAAAATTTATTATAAAATTATTATTAACTTATATTATGATCTAAACCATTCTCATCTCACCCCAATTAGTCTACCATCAAAGTCATTAAATATAAGCAGCTGATCCTCAGTTTGATTGGTACAATGATTAGTTTAGGTAAATAAATTATTAAAAATCTGTTAACATAAAAATATATTTAAATTTATTTCCTCTGAAATTCGGCTGTCCACTGTTGATTGATTAAGCCGATTTGTATTGCAAGAAAAATTAAGAATAACGGGCTTAGCCCATTATCTTCCCAAGCTCTAACAATTGGATACATTACCAAAGCTCAGAATTTGAAATGTTGTAATGAGCACAAGTCCCAATCCATCATCAATTTGATTAAAATATGATGCTAGTGCTTCTACTTTTTTGAGATTTAATATTGACACTTAAAAAATTTAAAAATTAAGTAGTACTTTTTTTTTATTTAAAAATCTTAATCTAACTATTAAAATCATAATCAGCATCTTGACTAAATTGTTTTTTTATATTGATTAAATAAATAAATATATTATAACAAAAATTATCAACTACAATAATAATTGAGTTAAGATTTATATAGGGCCTGCCTTTTGGCACGTTTTCTCTGTCTGCCTATTGGCACGTTTCTTCCTTTTTTCTTTTCTTCTCTTTTATTTCTTTTTCAAGACCTTTTTCGAAAGTTGGTGTCTTATTATTTTTAGTATCGGAAGGCGGTGGTAGATGGAGGAAAACTGCGAATCTGAGTATCATTGATGAGGAAGAGGAAGTTCTTATTGAGGAGGATCATACGGTGGATAGGATTTGGGTATTGTTTGGTTGGTCGTTGCTTAATGAGATAGTGTAGTACATTTTCCTTCGCTTCAAACACTATGGCCGATTTATGGCATCCAATTGGAGGAATATGCATTTCGGATCTTGAGAGAAGAAATTCCTTTTCAATTTTTTCATGAAATTGACTTGCAAAGAGTCTTAGATGGAACCCCATGGTTCTTTAATAACCATTTACTCTTAATCCAAAGAATTCCGTATGGAGAGAACCCAGCATCCATCACGATAAATGTTACGGAGTTTTGGATGCAAGTTTATGATTTACCACCGGGCTTGATGACGGAATCGATGGCAAAACAGTTTGGAGATTTTTGTGGTAAGTTCATTGAATATGACCATTCTGCTATATCTTCAGGGGTTTCGATGTTCATGCGTATTAGAATTGTTTTGGATGTTACCGTTCCCTTGAAGCGCAAGAAGAAAGTCCAAATTGGCCGAATGTTGCCAGTTTATGTCAGATTCAGATATGAAAAATTAAGTCTGTTCTGTTTCATTTGCGGTAGACTGGGTCATGGGGAAAGTTTCTGCCCCTATCGTCTAAAAATTGAGACCAACAAAATTGTGTTTGGTTGGGATTTGTCTCTGCGTGCAGAGCCACGGCGGCGAAGAACGGTGGAGAGCCGTTGGTTGCGGGATGCTGACGGGTCTGTGAGACGGGAGGGAAAGATGGAAAGTGTTGAATTTGGTAATGCGTCATCTTTAGGGAGAGATTTTAGGAGCCAAATGGAGGTAAATCGTGGGAAACAGATTCTGCGTCCTAATTTTCCTCTGTTAGGCGCAAATCAGCACAACCTTACTAAATTGAGTTTCCCAGGAGATTCCCGAAATCTGGAGGATTTGACCGTCAAGGGATTATCCAATGGGCCAATGGAAATGGGCTTCGATGAATAACTTGATCCGATCGCTATAGTGGAAGGAACAAAGCGGCATAGGGGTATGGGCGAGGAATTGGTTTTGATAGGAACCAAGGTGGGCGATGATTTTTCTACTCAACGGCTAGCTCGGCTTCCGAGCAGCAGAGACCAATGAAAATACTTAGTTGGAGCGTTAGGTGGGTGGGAGACCACGAAGCTGTTAATAAACTCAAGAATAAGTTGCGAGCCATTAATCCCGAATTTTATTTCTAATTGAAACAAAATTAAGTGCAAGGAGAATGGAACCGTTAGAAGAAAATGTGGATATGAGAATGGGATCGATATTGGATCGATAGGCTCTAAAGAAATTTGTCACTAGGGTGGCGAAATAATTCATTGATTACTCTTATTAGTTACTATTCTTTTCACATCGACGTGGAGGTTAATGACAATGACAAGAGGAACAAATGGAGACTCATGTGTTTCTACTGTGAATCCGGATGTAAGGGGACGACACGAGTCATGGAGTTTATTAAATCATTTGAGTATAAACAACAATCTTCCTTGGGTAGTATTGGGGATTTCAATGAAATTACGTGCTCTTTTGAAAAACAAAGGCGGTCGTCAGAGGTCGGAGAACCGGATGTCAACATTCGAGAGGCATTGGATGGTTGCAATTTGAATGATATTGGATTAGTGGACGGTGGTTTACATGGGAGCGGGTAGATTTCGTTCTACTAATATAAGAGAACGATTAGATCGAGGGTCGCTACAAGTGGCTAGATGGAGTTATTTCCGGTGCAAAGTTGAGCACTTGGCGACACTTTTTCCGACCATTGCCCGATTCTCGCTAGATACAAAGAGTGTGGACAATCATGTCTTCAAGAGGCCCTTTCGCTTTGAAGCTAAATGGTGCCTAGAGCCAAGTTTTAAGGAGCTGATTAAAGACTGGTGGGTTGGTGCTTGGGGAGATATGCCTTCTCGCTTGGAACAATTGGGTAAAACATGAAAAACTAGAGTATGAAAAGAGTGGGGGCTGAAAAGAGGACACGGAGTTTGTTGGAGGAACAGTTGGATTATTTGTACCAAGAAGAAACTTCAGATGATATTTTAGCGAAATAATCAAGTTCAATTTGACCTCAATCTGAAGCAGATAAAGAAGAATTGTTCGGGAACAACGTGCAAGGGTAAATTGGTTAAAGAATGGGGATCGAATACGAATTTTTTCACAAGATAGCTAGTCACCATTATTCCGGAGCAGGATTAAAGAAATTGAAGATGAGAATGGAAATACTTGCTATTATGACGGAAGATATGTCAAGGTTCGTCAAATTATTTTCAAGAATTGTTTATCGCATCCGAGGCGAGCATGGAGGAACGTGTTTTTGGTTTGGTTGAGAAAAGAGTAACGGCTGATATGAATGCAACCCTTACTAAACCTTTTTTAGAGGAGGAGGTTTGCAGTGCATTAAAATCTATGCCAGAATTAAAAGCCGGGAAGTGATGGTTTTGCAATGATTTTCTTTCAAAGGTAATCGCATATTGTTGGTTCGGACATAGTCGGTATTGCCTAGACGTTTTGAATGGGAAAAAGGAGTTTGGTGATATTAATAAGACTTGGTTGGTGTTGATTCCCAAAGTTGATAAGCCAAAAAACATGTCTCAATTCCGGCCCATAAGTCTATGTAACGTTGTTTACAAGATAATTGCTAAGGTTATTGTAAATCGGATGAGCGACATCCTGGGTGATTGTATAAATGAATCCTAAGGTGCTTTTATACCAGGGCGGCTTATTTCTGACAATGTCCTAATAGCCTATGAAGCACTTCATTCCCTCAAACCGAATAAGAGGGTCGAAAGGACATTTTCGCTAAAATTAGACATGAGCAAAGCGTATGATCGTGTGGAGTAGGATTTTCTAGGCGGCATGATGCATTCGTTGGGTTTTCACGAAGATTGGATTGTGCTAGTAATGCGATGTGTTTGCTCGATCTCCTATTGGTGCAAATTAATGGAGTCTCTAGTGAGTGGTTTACCCTTCCGGGGTTTGAGACAAGGTGACCCTTGAGTCCTTATCTATTCTCGATTTGTGCGGAGGGTTTTTCCGCCCTATTGGAGGAAGCGAAAAAAGTGAAGGGATGAGGGAGTATCGTTTTGGGGAAGGATATCTATTAACCATCTATTTTTTCTTGTGATTGTATCCTATTTGGTGAGGCTACCGGGGATGGCGTTCACGTTGTTCGCGACATCATCCGTGATTATGAAGCTAATGCTGGGCAAAGAGTTAATTATGATAAGTCGCTATTGTACTTTGGAGCTAATGTACAGGATGAGATGAAAGAGAAAATATCACGGATTTTGGGGGCTCGAATCGCTTCAAACCCAGAGAAGTACTTAGGATTGCCAATGATGGTAGGTCGCAGAAAATCGTGGGCTTTTGCTAACTTCAAAGACCGATTCCAGAAACGAATTGATGGGTGGAGTCTCAAATATCTCTCGATGGGGGGTAAGGAGGTATTTATAAAATCGGTCTTACAGGCTACTCCTCTTTATGCAATGCAATGTTTTCTCTTCCCCAGGAGCTTGTGTGTGCAACTTCAGAATCTGATGAACTGATTTTGGTGGGCAAATGGTCAAACGAAATTTGGTATCCATTGGAGCAAATGGAAGCGCTATGTATACCAAAGTTGGTGGTGGACTTGGTTTTAAAGATTTGTTCTTATTCAACAAAGCACTTTTAGCTAAATAGGCTTGGCGATTTTAACTAATCCGAATTGCCTTTTAGCGAAAGTCTTAAAAGCGTTATCATCCTAAGTCTGAGTTTTTAGATGCTAAGATTGGATCTTACCCTTTTTACTGGCTTGACATTTGCGGTTATCGAGACACGATTGAAGATGGCTTGTTGTGGAGAATAGGTCTTGGTGAACGAGTTAACATTTGGAATGACTCTTGGCTTCCGGAAGAGAGAATAACAAGTTTTCGAGGCAAGAAATTAGAATACGATGGTCTACAGATTCGGGACCTAATGCATTCGACTCCAATACCGGAATCTTGATCCGATTCAAGCTTGGTTGATGAAGCTACAACAAGGAGAATCCTTTCTATCCCGCCTCTGGAGGCAATTCACGGATACAATTGTGTGGAAATATGAGGTTCGGTGAATATTGAGGAGGTGGGTATAGGACCTTGTCTCTCTCTAGTAAGTACAAATTTGCCCGATTATAATACTACAATTTTACAAAATTTTACAAGGATTTATGGGATTTGAACATTCCCATAAAATTAAGATTCATGTTTGGCTCTTCAATAATTGGATCCTCACTCATCGTAATTTGGCGAGAAGGAAGTCGACTCTTGAGTCATTGTGCCCATTGTGTAAAGTAGGAATGGAGAATGCCGATCATCTCATCCAGTTCGCATCAGACACGCCAGTTTGGGATTACTTCCAGATCAGGCCCCACCAATTTGAATCCCATGGTGAGATCAAAGACTATTTTGCCCGGTTCTTCACTGCTGCAGATAGTCAAAAGCAAAGCATTATCGCAATTTCCATTTGGAGTCTCTGGTATTGCAGAAACAAATTAACTCATGAAGGGGTTAAAATTAAAATGGAAGAGCTGTTGGGGTTCATGCAGGGCTATCTTCAAAACATCCTGCTAGCCCACTCTAACCTTCAAAACAAGGTCAATCATTCTATTCACATCAAATGGCGTGCACCGAGTTGGGGTTATAAAATTAAATTTCGACGCTTCGTTTCATGGCAAAGATCATACAAGAATTTCTGTGAGTCATTGCCACAGATTACATAGGTAATATTTTGAAATGAGACTTATCTGCTTAATGAGGTCGCCGATTCGTTTGTGGTCGAGGCGAGAGCATGCGAGAGGCGTTGATGTTGGCGAAAATCATGGGCTTCAGACGTCGATCGTTGAAGGAGATGCCTTGATGAGAATTAAAAGTATTGAAGCGGGTTGAGACAGATCGGTGATTAGACCCATAACTTGCAATATTTTCCTCACGTCCGGAGTTTGAACGGATTTCTTACCGATTTGTCCCAAGGGCTGTTAATGGGGTTGCTCACGAGATGGCTTTGGAAGGAAGAAGACGCGGTTTCTCTGGCACATGGAGTAACGGCGTTCCAGAATCAGTGCTTCACATGGCGAAAAAGGAGAAGCGACAGACGAGATAAGTGATTGAAGGCTGGTTTTGCTCTGCTCAGAGGTAGGTTCCTTGGATCCTCTGATTCTTGATGGTGGTAAGTAAAGCAAGAGTCGCAGTCATTAAAAGTGACAGCTATCTGATTTTGTTGGCTATTGATTGATGGGGAGGGACTCAAGGCGTTGTTTTTTAGTTGTGGTTTCTGTTTTCTTTTGTTTTATGTTATTACAGTTTTGGACCTTTGTTTTGTTTTTTGAGCCTGAGTCCAACTCTTATATTTATCAGATATTAATTCAAAAAAAAAAAAAAGATTTATATAAAAGAAGGAAGATTGGTTCTAGACGCCGGCGTTGACGACTTTTGCCAACCCCTCCATCTTGTTTTGATTTGGTCAGTGTAAAACAACGAAATAAATGATCATATAAAAATATAATTAGACGTTTAATATTTTTCTTGTTGATTTCGTCATTGCTGACCATCACTCAACAGTTCCTATGCTTTATATAAAGAGAAGAATTTCCTCCCTGAATGTAGGCACAATTGTTAAGCAAAACTAATAAACATCAACAATAATTCGGAATTCCCCAGCAGCAATGGCTACCCCGTAAGAATCTTCTCAATTTTCAAGCTTATCTGTCAATTTTAGCCTTTTGGTTTCTCTAAAGATCCTTTTTTTTTTTTTTTTGGTTTGTGATTTCAGAAGTGTAGAGTATTTGCCTCCTCCATTGGATGCTACTGCAGAGCAACCCGCTATCTTTGATGGAACAATCAGGTTTCACACTTTCTTTTCTGGGTGCTTTAAGAATGGTCTTTACTCTTTTGTTCTGTTCTTCTTTTTTTAACTGATATCTTGTTTGCTTGTGTTTATTGCTACACAATGAAGTTGACCCTTTTCTTCTTCCTTTTAAAGGTTGTATCTGGCTTATCCTTGCCCTTACGCACAGCGCGTGTGGATCGCCAGGAATTGTAAGGTTGTCCACTTTCGTTGATTATGTTTGCACTATTCTTTCTCCCCCCCTCATGATTTGCGGATTACTTTTCCTTTTCCCCAGTTTTCCAAGTAAATAAATCTTTGAATTTGGTTGAGTTGCAGGGTTTGCAAGACAAGATTAAGTTGGTTCCTTTGAACCTTCAAAATAGACCTGCTTGGTACAAGGAAAAAGTTTACCCTGATAACAAGGTCAGACTTGTGAAGTTATCAATATATTATGTGTTTTTAGACTTGTTAAATTAGTGATCAATTTCCCGTCACTTCTTTTGGAGTTTTGCTTAAATTAAATTGAAAGTTTCAACCATAAATACCTCTTTCCCTACTTAATCATTGTGTTAAATAATTTCATTTTCAGGTGCCGTCCTTGGAACATAATGGCAAAGTCATTGGGGAGAGTCTTGATTTGATTAAATATGTTGATAGCAACTTCGAAGGGCCGTCTCTTCTACCTGATGTAAAGATCTGTGGAAATTTTTCTACTGATCTCTCTCTTTATCTGTATTAACTAAGTAGTAATCTTCTGGAAATGTGTTAGGATGCTGACAAAAAGGACTACTTTGAGACGTTGTTATCACACATGGACGAATTTCTAGGGATGGTGTATGCTACATTTAAAGGAGACTCAACAAAGGATGCTGGTTAGTCTGAAACATGCTTCTGTTTTACCCTGTATCCTGTATTTGTATAAAATATGATTTGAACTAAAAACTTCGGACTTGCATCAGATGCTGCTTTTGATCACTTGGAAACTGCTCTTGCAAAATATGATGGTCCATTCCTCCTAGGCAACGAGTTTACTCTGGTAAGTTGTCTCGCCAGTGAAGCTAAAGTTTATAGTTACTTTAATCAATAAAATAAATATGGTGGTATCATTATATGTGGTTTGAGTTTTTGTGCAAAGATATATGAATGATTTTGTCATTTTCAGGCGGACATTGCCTTCATTCCTTTTGTCGAAAGGTTCCAGATCTACTTATCAGAGGTGTTTAATTATGACCTCACAGCAGGCAGGCCTAAAGTGGCCGCATGGATTGAGGTATAATTTAAAACATATACATATACATGCATTTATGCTTTGCCCTTCTCGTAGCTATCTAAACTTCCTCGAAGAGTAGCCTTTAGATTTATAGTCACTCTTCTGCTGAAGACATGCAGATTTTAGCAATATTGCTAACATTATAAGCACATTGAGAGTTTTTCTTTTTTACTTGGGATAGTGGAAGAGATTACAGATATCGGGATTCATACCCCGACCTACCACTACCAGATGTTCATTTCTTAGAGAACAGTTGCATGAACCAACTGGACTAAGCCTCAAGTGGTTTTGGTTACATCTAGTGTTCCATGCCTCCATGTTTGTCTGCAATGTCATTATTCTGCAACATTTCTGTATCTATTTCGATTCTTGAATAAAACATTTTATTGTCATAACTTGGTGATGCAGGCGGCGGACAAGATCGATGCCTATAAGCAGACAAAGAAAACTGATCCAAAAGAATTAGTGGAAATTTATAAGAGGATATTCTCAGTACTGTTCTACTTTTACCCTTAAACATAGATTATTAGTATTTCACTGTCGATTATTATACCAGAAGTTGCTAACTAGTGACATAAATTCTTATTGTTGCAGGCCCAGAAGTGAAGATGAAATTGGCACCATGCATGTGGAGGAGAATAAGGTCTGCTTGGATCAGTGATTACCAGCTATTTGAGTTAATTTGAAGAGTCTGGTGTGATGGTGTTGAATTTAGTAACTCACGTGCGTTGCCCATGAGTCATGTATAATATAATTTATATCAAAAGAATAATATACAATTTGATGATATGCGCATAAAATCATTGCTTAGAGTATCTCATGGTTTCTCAATCTAACGTTAATGTATTAGCTATGAAATCTAAACATTTTAATAAATATAATTTTACCTAAAAATTTAATTTGATTTCACCATTGTAATATATATAACATTTTCTTCAACGTCAAAAGTATATACAATTAATATTTTGATAGTAGATATAAAAGAAAATAAATATATTTATATTTAATTATATATTTTGTAAATAGAAATTAGTAGTTTATTCAATTAAATAAAATCTTAGTTCGACTTAGATGTACTTAAAAATAAAATTAGGAAAATCACTCAATTTAATAAAAACTTTAAATATAAAAAATCATTGAATATAATTGACTTAATTAACAAATCATGAAATCTAGGCTTTTTATAATTAAACATTTTAGTTAAAGAAATGTAATGTTTATTTACAATTTTTCTTTTATTTTAAATCCGAATATTAACATTACTATATATATAACATTTATTCCAACATAAAAATATATAATTAATATTTTGATAGTATCTATAAAAAATATATTTTATTTAAATTTAATTTTATAATTAAATTAAAATTAATATTCTATTAATAAATATTATATAATCAATTCAATTTAATAAAAATCTTAGTTCGGGAAATAGTTTGACTTCTTAAGAAATTAAAATAAAAGTTGCTTAATTAAAATTAATAATTATGTTAGTTATATCTTTATAGGTCAATTTTTATTTAATTTTTTTCTGTTTCCATCGCTAAAAATGGTATGATTTATTATTATTATTTTATATGTTTAGTTTTATTATTATTTGATGTTTAAAACTTTTACTATTGTATGCTTTTTAATATACTCACTTGCACAATTGTGAATTTTTTTTATCACAGTGTTATTATGTTTATCAACTAATAATTACGTATATTAATGCAAATTAAATGAATATTTTTAACAATAATAAAAGGGATATAAATTCAATTATAATAATTTTAGATGTCAATAATTTCAATATTAAAAGAAGGTTGAGGTATAATTTAATAATTAAATTTATAATTTAAATATGATAGCTCAATTTAAAAAAAAAGATTGATGTAAATTTGAGTTTTAATTTGAATAGAATTTTTAGTATAAAAATATAAAATAATTTATCCACTAATTATCATTTAATTAATATTAGAATTATATATCAATTAAAATTAAAATTTAGTTATATGATCAGCATCCAATAGATAAAGATATTCAATCAAGTAGCAACTAAGAGTAATTGCCAGTAAAAAAATGGAGATTGTTAAATACAATAAGTTGGAAATATCTAAAAAATGATGCATTGAAGTAATGGTTCTTGAAAAGATAGTATTAAGTTATATTCGAGCAACAATGGCATCAAGAGAGATGAAAGAATATTTTAATTGGTGATGAGATAATAGTTTAATTTACAATATATCAATTTTTTTATAGTTTTTACAAATGTTTTAATAATGGTTGAGAAATTTTTATTAGCACTATACTTGAATGTAAAAATAGAATGTCGATAATGGCAATATATCACAAAAAAAAGATAAAGGAAAAATAAAAAACAAACAGATTTTTACATGGAAACTTTTTCGGGGAAAAAACCACAGGCAGATGAGAGAAAATTCATTATGTCAAATCGAATAATCACAAGAGGAGTAGACTATGTCTATTTATAAGCTTGTAAAACTATATTCTAATAGAAGTGTAGTAAGATTGGAACACCTATTTGAATCAATATCAAATAGATGGAGTTTAATAAGATTTAAAAAAAACCTTATTCTAAAATAAAATAAAAGAAGTGTAGTTCTATATGGATTTTACTTTTGTTTTATTTTACCACTATATTTTATTTAAATAAGGATTCGAGTCACTTAATTCTAACAATTTCTACATTGACACAAATTCTCAATGAACAAGTTCTTTATCGCGAACTCTCAACGAGCAAGTTTTCCACCTCTTCCATAAACCCCTTAAGGGTTTAACTTCAACAATGAACACCAACCAAGTCTAAGCAATACTCAAACTTGGTTATAGGAAGTGACTTAGTCATCATATCAGTAGGATTACCAAACCATAGCTCTTGTGGAGTCATTTTCTCAATGGTAGCAGATAGAGATCGGTTGATCAAAAAACATACAGTAGAGGCTGCTTCGGCCTAAAACGAATTCGGTAAGTTAGCATTCGACAACATATATTGAACTTTCTACATGATCGTTCTATTCATTTTTTTTGCAACGCCGTTTTGTTGTGGAGTATGACGAACTGTCAAGTGCCTCACGGTCCCTTCTGACTTGCATAGTTCATTAAACTCATCAGAACGTAACTCTAAGTCATTGTCAATGCGGATGTGTTTTATTTCTTTTGCCATCTGTTTTTCAATCATAGTTTTCCAAGACTTAAATGCGGAAAGCACATTGTTTTTCTACTTCAAGAAGAACGTCCAAACTTTTCTGGAAAAATCATCAATAAAAGTTAGCATATAATTAGCTCCACTTTTAGAATGCACTCAAAATGACCCCCACAGGTCAGAATGAATATACTCCAACGTTCCCTTCGTGTTATGGATTCCTCTGTTGAATCGAACTCTCTTTGACTTCCTAAAATGCAGTGCTCACAAAACTTTAGTTTGCAAATTCTTTTCCCACCAAAAAGTCCTCTTGTGCTCAATTTTGCCATGTCATTCCCACTCATATGCCCTAGTTGCATATGCCAAAGTTTAGTAATATCATCATCTGACAAGGAAGAGAAAGCGACAACTGCATCACCAGTAACAGTAGAACCCTGCAAAACATATAACTTGACAGTCTTTCTCTACCCTTTCATCACAATGAAGGAACCCTTGGAAATTTTTAAAACCCTACTTTCAGCTGTGTATCTGTACCATTTTGAATCAAGAGTACTCAACGAAATTAAATTTCTTTTCAATTCTTGAACATGTCGCAGTCACTAAGTGTTCTGACACTGTTTCATAAGTTGTAAACTAAACCCAATTGGGACTCATGTGGAAGGTGTAACCCGAATCAAGGATCCACTCCTCGCTCACTTTAGAATTGTTGGCAGAAGCAACTAAAAGTTCACCATCGCTGTAGTCTTCTACAACATCAGCTTCACCGGAATTTTCTAATTGTTTTCCCTTTTGATTCTCAACTTCCCTTTTGATATTGTTCTATAGCTTATAGCACTCAGATTTAATGTGTCTTTTCTTCTTGTAGAAGTTACAAGTTTTATCTTTATTTGAAGACTTCGATCTACCCTTAGATTTACTGCGAGGATTTCGTTCATGTGTCCTTCCACGATCATCATCAGCATTTTGGTCTTGTCTCCCACGAACAATGAGACCCTCTCCCTGAGAGTCGGTTTTAACCACAAGATGTTTCATCTTATCATAGGAGGTCAAAGAATCATAAACCTCATCAACTGTGAGAGATTCACGACTATATAAAATCGTGTCTCTAAAGGTTGAATAAGATGGGGGCAACGAACAAAGTATAATCAACCCTAGATCATCCTTATCATACTGAACCTCCATGTGTTCCAAGTTTGAGAGAATTTCTTTAAACACTGCTAAGTGTTCGTGCACAGACGCACCTTCCTCCAAATGATGAGTATAAAGACGCTGCTTCATATGCAACTTGCTGGTTAGAGTTTTCGACATACATATTTGTTCCAGCCTCTTCCATAATGCATCGGCGGTCTTCTCCTTCATCACATCCTGTAAAATTTCGTTAGACAAATACAGATATAACTGTGTTAACGCTTTTCGATCCTTACGTTTCTTCTCTTCCTCCGTCAATGTCAAAGGCATTTTATCTACCCCTAGCAGCGCTTCCTCTAAGTTCATCTGTGTAAGAACTGTCTCTATCTTTATTTGCCACAACGCGAATTTAGCGTTGCGATCCAATAGCAGAATTTCATACTTCAAATACGCCATTATCGTGTTTGAGATGAACAACCTGAAAACTTGGATACCAATTTGTAAAAATAAAATGTATATTTATAGGCTTATAAAACCATATTCTAATAGGAGTGTAGCAAGATTGAAATACCTTATTCGAATCAATATCAAATAGATGGAGTTTAATAAGGTTTAAAAAACCTTATTCTAAAATAAAATAAAAGAAATGTAGTTCTATATGAATTTTACTTTTACTTTATTTTACCAACGTATTTTATTTAAATAAGGATTGAATAATTTAATTCTAATATTAAATTATTAAAATAATTTATATATGTTAATTAGCTATTATTTTGAATAATGTACTTTGCATTGATTATGTGAAGTAAAACTATATTATATATTAAATATGTTAAAATTGATTTAATTTTTTATTGTAATATTTGATTTATTAAATAAGTTAATAAATTTAATTATATTTAATAATTTGAATAAAAGTATAAAAAATAACATTTAGAAAATAAACATATAAATCGACATTAAAAACTAATTTCGATAAATAGCCGTACAAGAGCTACAGCCTTAGGCTTCTCTTGAGGAAGGAGAAGTTATGCGATTAGGATTAAAGGAAAGCTCTGTTAAATACAAGGAAACCTAATTAATTGAATGCCTCTTTGATGAAATCATGTAATAATTCAAATTTAAATCATTACAAATCCTACAAACAACCTTTCTCTCCTCTGCCATGATCGGCCTTGTGCCGGCTGTTGTTTGCCTTACTTTCCTTGCTTTCCTAACACACTAATGTCCAAACCTTGCCCCCCTCTCTTTCGTCGGCCTTTGACCGAAGATAAGAGGCTTTTCACCAATGGCTTGTGGAGGCTCCTCCCCCCCTTTTGTTCTCCACATTGGGTTTGGTCCGATTGGCTTCCCCAGTGTTTTTTGGGTGGCACCACTACCACTTTAGCCTCCCTGGTTTGAAGCGCGAGGGAGATCGAACACTGCAGCACCAACATTGTTCCTTTGGTGGCTGAAGCTAGATGTGATGGCCGCAGTCTCTTCCCTCCAGTTGCGGGTTCATCTATAACCCATGGTGGGCGTTGGTGCAACATGGCCTTCTACTGGTGGTGTTACATTCCGGTGATAAGTGCATGTGCCTCGACTTTTTGACCTCCCGTGGCAATCTCCTCCCCCGACTTCTTTGGGTTTTCTTTGAGTTTTATTTTTGTGGTCCCACTAAAGCCAGATGTTAAAAATAAGATTAAAACTAAAGTTAAATGATGTGAATGCAGAATTTTCCCTTTCATCGTTCAAGAGTGAAGGCTGTTCATGATTCCTTGAATCATTCCTTATCTCGGAAGATAAATTAAATGGCTATTAAAATGGAATACCATTTTTAGATGATTTCGGGTAATGTATGGTCTCATCTGGACCTTCACATGAAAAATATGATAACAGATATATGTCTTTCAAGAACAATTGGGCTTTACCGACGTTCATGGATATTGGTATTTGGGAAGGCCTATGGCTTAATCAAACCATAGTCTAGTAATTCATTTGCAACTTCCAAGGACGGTTTGCAAATGAAGCCACGGTTAAAGGAACACCACATTGTTCAATGATTAAAATGGTTTACAAAGCACCCAATTGTTCAATGATGTTCATGAATCCAGCACACCAAATCAAATAGGGTCTTAATATAGAAGTCTTCTACCTTCTTCAGTTCCCCTAATGCACAATTTATGTTCATAACAACAAATTATAAAATTAAAAGAAAAAAAAGGAAAAAAGAGGAAGGTCTATAGCAATAAAACACAGTTCATCAAGACTAACATTGTCAAATAGTCTAGACCGGTCTCTTTGCAGTACCAGCAAGAAGGTTTACTTTATCTCTTGTTCTGCTTTTTCTTGTTCACTATTCGTCGCATGAATTGCCATTGGATGCTGGGTCATTGTTGTTCACTGTTTGTCGCACGAATTGACCTCTGATGCGAGGTCGTTGTTCTGCTAGTCGTTTCCTGCTTTGGTACCTAACCTGAAAAAAAAAAGGAGTATTAAGAAAAGTTACTCTTGAGATCCTGAAATTAATCAGCTCCAAGTGTTAAAGCAAAACCAAACAAACAAAGAGGTGCAACCAGTTCCCATACAGTAGGAAGATGTCTCGATGAGATAGAAGGAAAATAGTTTCAGTCAAAATGGAAACAAAATCTTGTGTTCACATAATTCTCATGCATGTAATATGTGCATGTCAGAAATATGTGGCATGTTGTGCTGGTGGCTTGAAGATTTTTAAGTAGAAATTGACTAACTAGAATATTATTAAACAGCTTGATGTACCTTTTTTGGAAGCATCTCTCTTTCCTTTTCTGGCGAAATTTGGTCAAAGCAGCTTCCCTATGAGCAGACTTGCTGTGGTCTGCTTTGCTCCCACTCCCACTGCCGCTTCCACTTCCACTCCCACTCCCGCTCGCATCACCACTTCCACTTTTCCCAGCTATTCCATTATCACTTTCCATGTTTGTCCCTACAGTATTGACTGCATTGCTACTTCCATTTGGCCCATTGCTTCCATGGTTACTACCTGAGGCACTTCCATTGACACTGTAGTTGGCAGCATTTCCTTCAACCAGCCCACCCAAAACATTCGATGATCCACAATGAGGAGCATCTGCAGCCAATTTTTTCAAAGATAAATCATCATGTTCTGGTGGCTGCTGCTGTTGCATACCATGAGTAAGATGGTGATGTTGATCATAATGGTTTGAGGGATGTTGCATTTGCAGTTCGTGGTGAATGCCTCTAGCTTGAGCCAGTATTGCTGTAGTAGTTACATCATCAGCCTTGTCAAATACAACTTTCTGAGTAGCACTTAAAAGGTCATTTTTCATTGGCTGGAAAATAGATGATGGGTGCAAAGATCTGACAGTGGATGATGCAGCTGACTTATTCTTATCAACTGCTGCTTTGGCAAAAGCATTGTTAGTTGTGGAGCCCATATCAATGTTATTGCTACCGACATTTGAGCTTTGATTGGGAAGGTCATTAACCAAGTGAGATTGGTTATCGCATACTGATCCTTTTCTTGTCAATTCTAAATTACTTCCAAGTGCAGACGAGCTTCCAATGTTGACAACGGGAACCTTATTTGCATTTGATGCAGTATTATACCTGCAGGTAATACACATAATTGCCAGAACTAATCAGAATTCAACAAATCACAACAGAGTACTTTTTTTGGGATTCACTGAAGTTGATGCTCCAATGCATTAGTCTCTACTTCATACCTTGAGAAGGCTGAAGAGTCTGATCGTCTCAAAACATTCCGCTCATCCCTAACTGCAGTCCCAGCATCTTTAACACCTCTAAGTCTCTTCAACCCAAGTTCAACAGATGGTGGTTCTTTAGAATCATTGATGGTTTTATCATTGACATCTGGGATCTTGGAAAGCCTGTTTGAAACCTCATTCTCTGCAATTTCCTTCTTAAGATCAGTAGTCTTAGATGTAATTCCAGTTTGATTAGCAGCCTCAGACTTTTGTTTGTTTGATGGGCTTTCACTATTGAGGTCCAGCTGCCTTTTCTCAATCTGTTCACTGAATTTATTGGAGCTCATATCAAGCAGGTTAATCTGTTTAGCTCCAACTGTTCTGATTGGGACCTCAACTGGACACTCTAGTTGTAAATCTAAATTTCTAGGCATGCCTATATCCAGGTCCTTACCCACTGCAACATTGTCTGCAATAGAAAGGATCAATAAGGCTAAAAGAAGAGAAGAGAGCCAAGGCAGTTCTGCCATTAAAAGAAAGAGAGTTAAAAAGGCACTCAAAGATTAAAGATGTTGCCCAGCATGGTATGCTTCAAGCTGAGGGTGTAAGGAGACACTGCCTGCAAGCTACTTGGGTTGCACTCAACAAATTGAATTCAGTTTGGTCATTGTTGAGCAGAACTCAAGCTCGGCAACTCAAGCTATTAAAAGAGCTGAGTTTGAGTATCTTAATTCTCAGCTTGAGTAGTTTGCTTGCTTAATCGAACCCTTCTTTTAGTATATGTTTATTGTTTTTATTTACTATCAGAAAAATCACTGTTGGAACCCGTGCTTGAGTTCAAGTACAGACAGTTGAGTTTGAAGTTGAGTATGGGAAATGAACTCATCTTTACTAGATAAACGAGCCTAGTTGAATGAGCTCAAGTAGTTCAATTTTTATCTAGAATCGAGCCTGAATTGAGTCTTGAGCCTCAAGTTTCAAGTTGAGCTCCAGCTTCTTACTGCGATGACTCAATCAAAACCTACTTCAAGCTAAACATTTGAAATTCATGTTTACCAAGCTGTTTATCTTGTTCTTGGCACCCCTTTGCTGCAGCAACTGGCACCCACTTGTTCCCAGATAATTCTGCATTTGAATGGACAACTTGGGCACATGTACTATCAGGGCACTCAGCAACTTGATCTGGGGGTGAAACCAGACGAGGGCTGTCAACTTCTACCGCTTGTTTTGTCCAAGAATTCTGCAAAAATAAAAATGCACAGGTATTAGTTTTCCACTACATATATTTACAGGTTTGTAACAACTTTGTGACCTTTTCATCCAAGTTTCGAGAGTGATGAAATTCAACTGTTAAGGATGAGGAATCAGAGGTTATAGCCCAAATACCACAAAGTGATTAGGAGGATGTAGCATTTGTAGATAGTTAGCCCTAAATTTGGAAAGAATAAAATAATTCGTGCAGACTACCAATAATATCTATAATGTTTATTCTAAAAACATAACACCTACAATGTTATACATGTATCTGTATGAAATTGATGGCAAACAATAAATAATGCCGTTGGAGTTTAGGAGTTCAGAACCTACTTGTTTGTTCTTTCATATATACAAAGTTCAGACACCAAACAGCTCTCTTTTCTTGAGAATATGTACATTATTTCCTAAGCAAAGGTTAGCACGGGCGGAGCTTAATGTAGTCCATGACTTATAAAATTCGTTTCATGATGGCTTCAGCGAAACATTACACGCCATAAATTAAACTTGAATGAAAGTCCATTACAACTAAAAACAAATATCTTTAAATATTATAAATTAATATAAACAGAAAAGAAAAGAAAAGAAAAAACTACGCACTCTGCACTATGATATAAATAAATGAAAGAGCAGTTCAGAAGTAAAAGTTGCTGACTATAGTTCAGTACAATCCAAGGCCTAAATTTCACTACTAGATATTAAAACATTTCTTTTAATTAAAAAATGCAACTGAAGGACAGGTTTTGAATACCTGAGTGCCACTCCCATCATCACTACCATCTCCGATATTTAGACCAATGCTCCCGTTATTTTCCTCATCATTGCTGCCACTGTTGTTGTCAGACTTCTCAACACTTTTTGACCTCACAGATTTTTGAGTCTGTGTTCCACTCTCACTTCCACTACCACTAGACTGAGGGAGCAGAAAAATAATCTTGTGACAAAGAAAACTAAGAAAACATAAATGTAATCCAATTCTCTATCTCTTTGCTTTTATTTTTTTCTTTTTCAAAACAAACTAGTACAACTAGAAGTTTTCCTAATCAAATACCAATCTTAGATGTTACCTTCTTCATATGGTTGGAAAATAAACTAATGGAGGATGCTTTTTGTTTCAAACATTTTATCTATTTTCTTAAAAATAAAGCAGGAAACAAAAAGAAAAACTTGCTAGTACATATTTTGCAATCTCTACTTGTAAAAAGGGAAGCTAAATCTGAAGAAGTGAAGGACTCACACTATGGCATCTCCTCCAAACATGCTGCCAAAGGTTCTTAAGCTCATTCTTTCGAATAGGCTTCACTAAAAAGTCAACTGCACCTTTTGACAAACACTTAAAGACTAGATTCATAGAATCCTGAGATGACATCACTGCATTCAGATCTCATCAAAAACATTAGTTAAAAGTATATACTTAAAAGACCTCGAAGTGAAAGCAAGAATTGGATAAAAAAATACTAGAAGAAGAGACTGGAGGCTTACTGATCACAGGAACATTTTTTCGTGTTTTGTGGCTCATAATCTTGCTCAAAAGAACAAGGCCAGCTAAGGAAGGCATTCCCACCTCAGCCAAAATAAGATCAATATGATTCGTTAAATCTTCTAGAATCTTCCATGCTTGTAATACATTTGCAGCTTCAACAACTGGGAATGTGAAGTGAATATTTAAGTTAGCACAGGCTACATAAGCCCCTATATTTCACCAGATAAATGATAAGTTGAGTGTTCCAGAATGGAAGAGAGTATCCGACGCATGAATAAAAATCTCTTGTAGACAGAAAAGAAAAAGAGAAGAATCAAACATGATATAACTGTTAAGAATAAATAGGTATCATAAAATATCATCATTAAAATCTAATAAAATATTGAGTCTAGTGATGCTATGAATAGACAAGATGAAATGTACGATAAGAAAACTTCAGGCTTTAAGCGCTATAGCAAGCCAAACTAAGCTTAGCTAAATTTGGCTCTCAACAAGCAATATGTATATTAGAGAAGCTAAGTATCTAATCAAACTAGTTGAGATATAAGCTTTCCTTCCATGTGACCTGAAATATTTGAAGGTTGCATGTATGAGAAATTTAATAATTTATAGAATAAAGTGAATAACCTCCAAACCATGATAACAATATCCAAGATAACAATTCTGAGGCATAAATCTGTTATTTTGCAACTGATCAGCCAAAAAAGAAAGCCAAATTGTTGTGTGTTATAATCCTTGAAAGACTTGAGTCACTCACCATCATAACAGCAATTGCGGAGAAGTGCAGTGACAACATGGCGGGTAGAATCATCATTTTCTACAAGCAGAACTGTAACTGTTGTTAGATGCAGAAACCTCTGCCAATAACACATTGCATTTTGAGGCTGTTGCTGTGTTATTTGCCGCATAGCAGGAGCCTGAACAGCCCCAACATGACCATCTTTCACATTTTGTGCAATCTTGTTAACTTTCACATCCTCCAGCATCACGTGCTCCTCAGCCATAACTCCATTTGTAGTTCTCTTGCTACCATCATAGAGCCTATGATTTAGTTCCCGTAACCCTTTGTCACCATCACCATCAACATTCATCTAGACGCTTCCCTGTAAATCAGATTAGACAATACTGGTAACAAACAATAAGGACAGTCCAAGATTGGAACAGTAAAATCCTTCAACTCAAAAAAAAAAAATAGTACATAGCTTTGTCTTTGAAAAGTCAAACCTCTGAAAATACAGACAGTTCAACCTAAAACAAGAGCAAATCAAAAAAGAGATCCATAACAAAAAGGTTAAACAAACCACCACAAGGAAAATGTTAACTCCGTTTAATCTTCAGAAACCAACTCTATACTCCCTAAGCTGTTTTCACCCTGTATAAAAACAACAGAGCATCCCGTCAAAATAATCCACCAGAATCTAATCATTAAGAACAGCAAAGTAAAACTCCCGATATTTTCCTCATTTTAAGGAACAAACCCGTTACAATACAAAACAAGCTTAACCTTTATAGATAAACATGTAACCACAAGTTAGTTTAAAATTATTAAAATAAACAAGTAAAATTTTTGAAGACTTCTATGCCAAAAACCCTAATATCAAGAACCAAAAATCTGCTGCTAAAATTAAAGCAAAGTTTTTCTACTACTAACCAAAACCTAATCTAAAGCTATCAACAATTATAAGTAAATTACTAAATTGAAAATTTTGAATATTCTACAGTATCATTTCCTTGCAGTTCCAAATAGAAAATGAAATCTATGTCATAAAGAATTCAATAAAATAAATCTTTTCAAATCTGATATAAAGCTGAAGAACTTACAGGCATTTGAAATGAAGATAATCCTCCGCGAAGCTTCAACTAACCATCGTTATTCAGCTGGATCGAAAACATGTCCGGATTTAAAAATAAAATAGCGCAAAACTCAAGCAAAAAATTTAATTTCAAAGCGTAATTTTTACATTGAAATGAAAATTTTCAGTTATTACCAAAAAAATTTCCTAAATTTACTGCAGATTAGATTTTATTTTTTAAAAATAAATTGACTGCCTGAGAAATAGAGAGACTCGGAAGGAACAGATATCGTCGACCTTTAGTTTAGGCGACGCGAGAGCGAAGAAGATATTAAGACGAGCCCATCCATGCTGACGTGGACAAAATGGAGGTATAGAGCGTTCCAGAAATTCCAGATAGGATGGCGGATAAATCCACGTGGCTAAAAATTTGGGGCCGATGGGGTTGCTGAGCTGGACAAAATCAAAAGCCGGGAGCTCGCTAGTCTCTATAGCATCTCTAAAGATCTTGGAAATCTCGTATGCGACACGTGGCGTTTAAAGAGGTGGAGAATATCGAGACGGAGGGTTACGTCGTTTTCACGGACGTCAAAGGCTGCGTTGCTCATTTCAAAGGATCTGCTGGTTTATGCCGTTATAGTTGAAGTGTGGTTATGACGACGTTAAGTTTGTGGCGTTCGATGGCGGAAGTAACCTTGTTATTACAAAATGACAAAACTATCCGCAATTTTGGCTTGGACTCGAACTATGGGTAAATATCTAGGTGAGTGTTTAATACAGTATCAGTCTGTTACACGAAATTAAGAATGTCTTGGCCTTCCTAAATGACAACATTACTCTTCTTTCTAATTTTTTTCTATATTTGTCACGAATTTTATTTGATGCAAATTGCAATGTTGTTAATTATCATTTTTAGTCCTTCTTAAAATGTTACAATTCAATTTAAGGTTTTTAATACAAAATTCATGCTTTGTCTCTCAATAATTTTTATTTTATTTCAAAATATTTCTCACTTATTCATACAAAATTCTTTCTCTTGAAAATTTTAAAGTCTTGAAAATTTCCATTCACTTAAAAATATTTTTATTGTTAAGTTTTAATTTGTTTCTTAAATATACTTTTTTTAAATATTTTTAAATAAACGAGTATAATTAATTTCCGTAAAATAAATGCAGTCATTAAAGTTACACAAATAAAATATATAATAATTATTTTCTTAAATTTAAAAAAAAAGCAATTAAATGTGAAAATAAATTCTAACTTAACAACTAAAAGCAATACTATATGATAAAATAAAAAGCAGTTAAAGTAATATTTTTAATTGCTTGTTAAGTAATATACAATGACGCGATCTTCTTATAGTTTATATTTTTGTTCTTCAATCAAATTTGGACACACAACAACTTTCGACGACAGCCAAAAATAGACAGACATCTTATAAAATAGTAAATGTAGCTTTGGATAGTAGTGTCTTGGAAAAGCTTTAATGAACTTGCCCTGCTACCAATCGCTAACCGACAGGCTCAGCTGTCTTAAAAATTTTGCAATAATAAAATGGGTAAACTGAATCTAATTGTTAGTAATTTTACGTTTTAGTCATTCAATTTTAAAAAGTTATAAAATAATCATTAAGTTATTTGAAAGTTTTCATTTCAGTCATTGGGATGTTACATCGTTGTATGGCCTTCTCTATTTGCACTGCTTATACCAATCTAAAGCTTTCGTTCCCCTTCTTTTCTATACTACAATTTTTCATGAAATAAATTTGAATGTCAAGAATATGCAAACCAAAATGTAAACAACATTCGTCTTCGAGCTCCGACACTGACCGTGAAATCGAGTTGGATCTAAAGTATGTTTTTCTACTAGTCGATGGTACTGATTCACTGTGTAAGTCGTCAAATCATAGCTTGAAGCTCACTAGTCAAACATTAAAAAAAAAAAACTTAACAACTAGTGATTTAAATAAAACTTTCAAATGGTCCAAAGATTTAAAAGAAAAAATTTGAATCATTTAAAGACCATTTTATAACTTTTTAAAATTAAGTGACCAAAATATAAACATACTAATAATTTAATAACCAATGATAGAAAACAAAAAAATGTGATGGTTGTTCTTTTTAAAGATCAGTATGACTTGAAGATAGATATAAATCTAAACTATTATTTAAAATTTTAATTAAATTAATATCACTCTAAATTCGTCCCAATATGAAAATTTTAAATAAAAATTAAAAGTATTTCAATATTTTACATATATATTTGCACGTAATAAAATCTGAACCCAATATCTCAAAAAACTTCATTCTCTTAACTAAAATCATATTTAATTTTCATATAATTATCATGCATATGCTATAATGCTATAATCTAGTATTGAATAATGACTATAATATGAACTTCATAATTGAAAAGAGTCCAATCAGAAAAATCAAAATATCAATTTTGGTGTAAACGAATCATTGAAAGTATAGTTGGTGAATTAAAGATAAGTTGACTTCGTTCCTCATCATTTTGAAGAAACACATGTCCAATTAATTTATTGGATCAATATTATAGAGTTAACCGATATTCCATTCTAATAAACAACATCATTTTATTCATTTTCTTTTCACCAAAAATAATAATAATAATAAACAACATCTTTTGGAGGTCTCTTTAATCATCAACAGTTGTTCTTGAGTTTTAAACTTTCATGTTTCTTCCAAGTTTATTTAATTGATTAAATATTTATTCTATATAAAACTTGTAAATTTGAATCTTTAATTAGTTTTAAGAGTTTTAATTTATTGTTAAATAGAGTTTAATTATATATTAAATTATTTGTGCTAAATTTTATATTATTTTATTATGAGTTTATATTTTTAAAATTTTATCATTCAAGTTCTTATATAAAGGAGACTTGATCAGCTACATGAAAAGTAATTTAGTATTTGATTCATTAAAATTATCTCTTATCTCGTATGATTTTATTGTTAAAGTGTAGACTCATAGAGGATTTTTTTATTATTGAATTTTATAATCACAAGTTGATTAGATGTTTTGCAAGGTAAATTATCTCTCTCTTTTATTTTAATTTATCTTTTAAATATTTTATTCTTTTTGGTTACTTTCGTAACTTATCTTTTGAATTATGTATAAGAAAGATCTACTTACGTCGGTGTAAAATTAAAATAGTTTTACACTTTTTATTATATTTTGTATGATTAAAATTTTAACGATGTAACATATTTCATTCATATAAACCATGCATGTCAAATTTGACATAAATTTAAAATTTCTACTTTCAATTATTCAATAAATATTAATATATATAGTATTTTAGATCGATATGGTAGGGATATCATATGGGTTCGAAATTTTTATGCTTGATAAGTATAATTATATCGATAAATTCAGTGGTTAGATCATTAAAATATTAATCGTAAAACTATTTTAATTTTAAGTGATTTACTCCCTATTATATATAATTGGTTGATTTTGAATTCTTTCCCGACGCTTGGATAATGGTCCGCAAAGGAAGAAGTGTTTTAGCGAACTTGCAATGAAAAGCCATAATTTTCTTTCCTAATACTGCGTGGTCTAAATACTCTTCTTCTTTTTCCTAATTCCTCTCGACACTTCAATGGATTTTGTGTTAGCTTTGCTAAGGACGAAGCGAGGAAGAGATAGCATCTTCGTGGTTGTGGATTGTCACAAGATTGATGATGTACTCCATATTGTGGATCCAAAAACTATTATTTCTAATAGCAATGTGAGGTTTCTTAGTCACTTCTAGATAGTGTTATATAGGGTAAGTTAAGAAACTGAACTACTTTATTATTTGTCATCTTCAAACATTCCATTAAATCGAGTCTTGAGATTTCCATTATTTCTAATAGCAATGTAAGGTTTCTTAGTCACTTCTAGATAGTGTTATATAGGGAAAGTTAAGAAACTGAACTACTTTATTATTTGTCATCTTCAAACATTTCATTAAATCGAGTCTTGAGATTTCCTTTCCAAGCTATTGTGGTAAGAACGTTAACCCATGAGAATAATGCTTACCTTTTGTTGAGTTTAGTTGTAATTGTTTTGTTTATTCTTCCACCAGATTTACTATGGTTTGCATTGGATTTAATCCCTATAGCTTTGAATGCGATTGTTAATTTAGATAGTGAATGAAAAGTTGAGTCGGTGAAAGAGATTCATGTGAAGGCTTGAAAGACAGTTAAAAGAAATGAGCCTAAGACATACCATACGAATAAAGGGTGCAAGTAAATATTGTTCAAGCTTAGAGATTAACGAGTGAATAAACTAAGTCCAAGAGGAGATGGACCATTCTAAGTTATGAGAAAATCATGATAATATTTGCGGAATTGATTTAATATTGTTGACCTTTCCCCTTTTGAATTCAATGCAAGTTGAGTTTCGAGGATAAATGCAACACCCTTACTTGGACTAACAAGGATTTCAAATAAACTATGCTACATTGATGTTTGGATACATCATTTGACATTCAAGTCACATTATCGATCCTTAATAAACTCAATTTAACATTTAATATTAAAGTATAAACATATAGGCATCATCCAAACTCATTGAACAAGCAAAAACATCATTTTTTGGGGGCCATTTTAAGTTATAGGTATTAATATTTACATAATTGATATCAATACGTGAGACTTTGATATCGATACCTAAAAGTAAAACTGTTAAAATTCAATTTAAAAAATAGTTTAAATACTCTCAATTTATATCATTTCAATTCCATAGCATCACAAAATAGCTTAAATATCATTGAAATAGCCACATATCATACACATATAAAGTAGTTAACAATAATCATTTTAAGTTTACCCAAAAGAACATGTTATATCTCATCAACAATTCATCTAGTATATACAATTGGTTTCAATTTAATTAGACACATGTGCATGCCATTCTAAAACATCAATAATTCATCTAGTGTATAAAATTGGTTTTAGTTTAACTAGACACATGTGCATGCCACTCTAAAACTAGATTAAAAGGGTATTCAAAAAAAATAATGTATTTATATTGTCGGAACCATTTTTTTGTTTGAAAACGGGCCGACTTTAAAAAGAAAAACGGAGTCGCCACCAATCATTTTTGAAGTGTGATTGGGTCACTTTAGAAAACATTTTGGTCTCATGAATTTTAAGAAAAGCGGGCTCGGAGTCGATTCACATACGAGGAAGGATTAGCACCTCATAACGCCCAAAATTGGTACCGTATTGATTGATTAAAGTCCTTAATATCGAAAATTAGAAAATATTTTAAAATATGGAAAAATGTTTGGATGACTCGTATTGGATATCGAAACCCTCTTGTTCAAGAGTGAAATACCATATTCAAAGACGATAGGACACGATGCTTCAAACTCTCGATCCCAAGATCATTTCATGATTTCCAAAATACATGTATTGCAATTTAAAAGGGTACTTCACTATTTGGCTAAACTAAAACCGAAACCCAAAGACGATTGGGTACGATTCCTTGGGTTTCCAATCATGAAATATTGCCTTTATTTAAGAAACGCGATAAAAGAATCTTTGAAGGATATTTAGTTGTTTGAATGAATGAAAATCGAAACCAAAGACGATTGGGCATGAATTTCTCAAACTTCCAAACACAAAACATTGCCTTATTTTCAAAAATACGATCAAAATCCTTTAAGGGCATTTAGTAATCTAGACGAACGAAAAATCGAAGCCAAAGACGATTGGGCACGATCCTCGAACTTCAAACACAAAATATTACTTTTGTGAAATCCTTTTTATGACTTTTGGGAAATAAAAATGAAAAATAAAAAAAGTCGAAATGTAAATACGATAATAACAAGGGATAATAATAGTAAATACAAATGGGGAAAGAAAAATAAACGATAATGTTATAATAGCAAAAATAATATGTGACAAGTAAAACAAATAGTAATACTTATAATACTATCAATGGGACTAATGAATAAAGTAAAAAGGTAAATTTAATAAAAAATAATAATATTAAAATAATAGTACTAATAAAAATAGTAGTAAAAAATATATTGATAATAAAATGTAGATATGATAATAATATACAAAAAAAGTAAGCAAAATAATATATATATATATATATATAATTATAGTGAATATGATAAAAATAATAAAATAGAAGTAATAATAGTATATACATGTATAGTAAAAAAGTAACTGAATAGTATAAATAGTGACAATAATAATAATAAGAAAAATAATAATAGATGTAATACATATATAATAAAATATAATAAAATAACTTTAATAATAATAATACATGTAAATAGGAATGCGATAATAATAAATATAGTACTAAAATAAATATGATTATAGTAATAAAAAATTAACAATAATAATAATAGTAAAACAAAATGAACAAGAATAATAGTAATCATATTTACATTAATAGTCATAATAATGAGAAATAATAGTAGTAAAAACAAAGTAATAATATTAAAATCAATCGTAATAATGAAAAAAATATTGTAATAATGATAAAGGAATAATAATAACGAAATGAAAATAAGAGGAAAAAATAATAATAAAAGTAATATTAGTAATGGTAAATACAATAATGATAAAGAGAAAAAAGAAATAGTAATAATAGTCAAAATAATATTAAAATTAATAACAAGGGAAAAAGGATAAAATCGCGATTCGCTAGCTAATAGGGACCAAAACATAATTATTCTAAGACCTAAATGCTATGCACGGATGCGGACCAGATCGAAGTGGTGTAAAAAGTTAGGGAAAATTTTAAAAGCGAAAGGATGCAATTAAAAGGCGCGCAAAGGAGAGGACCTAGCGTGAATTACCCATTTTGCCTTTAATGCCCTAAAACTAAAAGCCCAACACTTCTTCCATTTCTTTTCGTTTCAAAGCAGAAGGTTCGGACCTTCCCTCCCCTTTCTTTCATTTTCTTGTTTCAAATAGGAAGAAAAAAGAAACTTTCGGTTTGCTCTCCCCTCCTCTCGAGGCCAGATCCCGCCAAGGACCTGCCAACCTCCGTCGCGACCGCCAACCGTAAGTTTTATTTTATTGTTTAAAGCTTTTGTAAAAAAACAAACCAAAAAAAGAACAAGTATGGAGCAACAATAGATTCGGGAAAAAAAAGTAAAAATAGACCTTTTCTCAATCTTTTATTACGTAGTTGTAGCCAAAGTGGTATATTGCCTCTGTGTTTTGTGTTAAAACAAAAACCCCGATTACCTTTTTTTTGCTTGACTTTTATAGTCTATTTTACAACTACTTTTTTTATTGTGCAGAATCGTGCTAGAGCACAACGCGACGTGGCGTGGTGGTCATTGGGTATGGAGGAAGGTCTCATTGGCGAGGGTCGTCTTGCATGAGGCTCTCCTCGATTTACGTTTTTGTTGTTTTTTTATTTTTGGGTTAAACATTTGGGCTCTTATTTTTCTGATTTGGTTAATTGGTATTGGGCTGCAAAATTGGGCCTTCAACTTGCCCTCTTTGCTCATTGTCGTGCAACGAGAATAGAGCAAAGACTTTAAAAGGACCAATTTTGCCCCATCTTGTTCGATCTTGACTTCTTGATGCTTCCTTTTTTTCCCGGTAGCTTTATTCCACCCACTGCATTCCAGAGGTATAGAAATTTGTTTCGATCTGCTCCACTCCTGCTCAGTGGAGATAGGATCCACTATCTTCGATCTGCTCCACTCCTGCTTAGTGGGGATAAGATCTGTATTCTTCAGTCTGCTCCATTGCCGATACATGGAGATAAGACCTGCTACTTTCGATCTGCTCCACTCCTGCTCAGTGGAGATAAAATCTGTATTCTTCAGTCTGCTCCATTGCCGATACATGGAGAGAAGACTTACTATCTTTCTTTGTTCCACTCTCGCTCAGTGAAGATAAGGCTTCATCTTTCGATCCGCTCTACTTTTGCTCAGAGAGATAAAATCATTATCTTCAATCCGCCCACCTCGCTTAGTGGAGATAGGGTCTATATCTTTAGCTGCCCACTCCCCGCCGGTGGAGATAAGGCTTCAATCTTTGATCCGCTCTACTCCCCGCCAAGAGAGATAAGATCTGTTATCTTCAATTCGCTCCACTCCTACTCGGTGGAGATAGGATTTATATCTTTAGCTGCCCACTCCTCGCCGGTGGAGATAAGATCTCTTGCTGCCGATCCGCTCTACTCCTCGCCAAGAGAGATAAGATCTGTTATCTTCAATCCACTCCTCTCGCCGGTGGAGATAGGATCTACTATCTTTAGCTCGCTCCACTCTCGCCAGTAGAGATAAGGCTTTAATCTTTCGATCGCTTCTACCTCGCCAAGAGAGATAAGATCTCGTTATCTTTAATCCGCTCCACTCGCCGGTGGAGATAGGATCTCTGTCTTTAGCCTACTCCACCTCGCTTAGTGAAGATAAGGCTTGGTCTTTCGATCTACTCTACTCCCGCCAGAGAGATAAGATCATTATCTTTAATCCGCCCACTCCTCGCCGGTGGAGATAGGATCTACTATCTTTAGCTCGCTCCACTCCTTTCGGTGAAGATAAGGCTTTTTTTCGATCTGCTCTACCTCGCCAGAGAGATAAGATCTCATTATCTTCAATCCGCTACTACTCTCGCTCGGTGGAGATAGGATCTACTATCTTTAGCCTACTCTACTCTTGCTCGGTGGAGATAAGGCTTCAATCTTGATCTGCTCCCACCGCTCGGTGGAGATAAGATCTGCTGCTTCGATCTGTTCTACTCCTACTCGGTAGAGATAAGATCTGTTGTCTTCAATCCACTCCACACCGCCGGTGGAGATAGGATCTACTACCTTTAGCCCGCCCACTCACCTCGCCAGAGAGATAAGGCTTTAATCTTCGATCTGCTCCACCCCCGCCGGTGGAGATAAGATCTACTACTTTCGATCTACTCTACTCACCGCCAGTAGAGATAAGATCTGTTGTCTTCAATCCGCTCCCTCCTCGCTTTCGGTGGAGATAGGATCTAATATCTTAGCTTCGCTTCACCCCGCCGGTGAAGATAAGGTGGAATCTTCGATCTGCTCACCACCTGCTCGGTGGAGATAAGATCTGCTACTTTCAATCTGCTCTACCCGCTCAATAGAGATAAGATCTGTTGTCTTCAATCCGCTCCACTCCTCGCTTTCGGTGGAGATAGGATCTACTATCCTTAGCCTACTTCACCCCGCCGGTGAAGATAAGGTGGAATCTTCGATCCGCTCCCCACCTCGCCGGTGGAGATAAGATCTGCTACTTCGATCCGCTCTACTCCTCGCCAGAGAGATAAGATCTGTTATCTTCAATCCGCCCACTCCGCTCGGTGGAGATAGGATCTACTATCTTTAGCCCTGCTCCACTCCTTTCGGTGAAGATAAGGTGGAATCTTCGATCTGCTCCCTCCGCTCGGTGGAGATAAGATCTGCTACTTTCGATCGCTCTACTCCCCGCCGGTAGAGATAAGATCTGCTTGCTGGCTCTGCTACCCTACTGCTTGGGGAATTGAGGCTCAATGTTCTTGACTGGTCCACTCGCCGGTGGGATAAGGTCCAGTATTTTCGGTCAGTTACCCTACCGCTTAGGGAATTAAGGCTCAACGTGCTCGATCTGCTCCACTCCGCCGGTGGGATAAGATCTGCTATTTTGGCCTCGCTACCCTCACCGCTTAGGGAATTGAGGCTCAATGTTTTCGACTGTTCTACTCCTCGCCGGTGGAGATAAGATCTGCACTTTGATCCGCTCTACTCACCCGCCAAGAGAGATAAGATCTGTTGTCTTCAATCCGCTCCACACCGCTCGGTGGAGATAGGATCTACTATCTTTACCTGCTCCACTCTTGCTCGGTGAAGATAATTTGGAATCTTCGATCTGTTCCACTCTCCGCCGGTGGAGATAAGATCTGCTACTTTCGATCTGCTCTACTCCTGCTCAGTAGAGATAAGATCTGCTGCTTTTGGCCTGCTACCCTACTGCTTGGGGAATTGAGGCTCAATGTTCTTGACCTGGTCCACTCGCTTTCATGGGATAAGGTCGATATTTTGGCCCGTTACCTTCGCTTAGGAATTAAGGCTCAACGTGCTCGATCTGTTCCACTCCTGCTCAGTGGGATAAGATCTGCTATTTTTGGCCTGCTACCCTACTGCTTAGGGAATTGAGGCTCAATATTTTCGACCTGTTCCACTCCTGCTCAGTGGGATAAGGTCTATAATTTTCTGTAACACCAATCAATTTTGCTACATTGTCCTATGGGGAACCTACCTGTAGAATTGATTTCATGAGGTATATGAATGCTCCTAACCATATGTATTATGAATGTTACGAATGAGTGCAAAATGAGAATGATCTATTTTTAACACTTGGGCTGTCATTGCTTGTTGTTTATTAAGGTGATATCCCTGACGTATGTCTTCTTTATTCAGCTGATACCTCCAACAGAGAATTTGAAGATGTTGTCACTGCTTAGGCCCTTTTCTCAAGTACTCCGAGCCCTTTGAGCCTGGTTAGTTCTAAATAATTGTCCTGTTTCAGATTCTTGTATTATTTAAAGACTTTCAGAGTAATACGTAAAACTTCTTTTGTGAAAGGATTATTAGTTCAATAATCATTATTTCAATGAAAAATGCTTGGAAAAGATCATAATAATGGACAAGAAAGAAATTAATTAGTAGCATAGCTCGAAATAAATAAGATAGTAAATGCAATCAAGAAGGAAATTTATTGGTAGTGTATTTTGAAACGAGCAAATTAAGAATGGGTAAGATGGCAATTAGGTACCCCAGATATCGCCGACTGAGCTTCTTTGTTCAAACTTCATGAGGACCATTTAAGCTCAATATGTGTTTAGGGGATTCAGAGTACTTTATCGATGCCCCAAGATGTAACATACTTCCTCATTGTCAATTCAAGCGTGACAAAACCATCAGTATACCCTATCATGATTTGATCACAACTTGAGCCGCCTTTTCGGGTTTTCGACTTAAAGCCCTTTGGTCTCAAAGTGCCGCTGCGGGTTTTCACCTTGGCCTCTCGCTTTTTTTTTGGATTCAAGATGCCGCTTTGTGGGTTTTCATCGTAGCCCATTTTCAAGCGAAGTACTTCTTGACCGAGTCGCATTAATTGGATTTGGCGGATTTTTGCCGTCCATCTCGGCTAGCATCAAAGCTCGCCAGAAAAGGCCTTCTTTACAACATAAGGTCCTTCCCAATTAGGCATCCACTTTCCACTGAAGTCCTTTTGCATAGGGAGGATCTGTTTCAATACCATGTCTCCTTCATGGAATACTCTGGGGGCGACTTTCTTATTGTAAGCTTGCATCATCCGCTTATGATACAGTTGACCATGGCGAATGGCTCTTAGCCACTTCTCGATCGATTCGATCGGTCATACAGAGAGTGAACCCATTTCGTCGTCAACTTCGATTCCGACAAAATCTAAAGAGTAAGAATTTCAACTTCGATGGGCAAGGCTGTATCCATCCATAAACCAATGAGAAGGGTGTTGCCCGGTGGAAGTCCTCGCCAACATTCGAGAAGCATAGAGGTAAATGGTAACTTTCTATGCCAATATTTATGTGTCTCCATCATCTTTCAAAATCTTTTTTTTTGGATGGTTCTTTCTTTTCTTTTCTTCTTTCTTTCTTTTTCTTTTTCTTTTGTTTTGTTTTGTTTTTTTTAAATTGAACTTGAACTCGAAGTTGAAATTGAACTTGATGATTGACCCTGTGACTTTGTCATAGGAACCAAACCCTCACCCTTTTAGTGGAATAGTTGACAATCATAAAAATGAATAGGCGTCAACTAGATACTTTTGATGAAATCATCCCCATAACATCTATGCCCCACATATAAAAAAACATATAAGTCATGTCTTCTCAATTTGGCATTTACGGCAACATTGACGAAATCTCCCTTTCATGGTAGCCTCATCGTGCCTAGGCATCTCTTGATGCGACCACACAAAGACATTGTTGAATTCTTTAAATAACTCAATGTCATCTCGCTTTGTTTCTATGGTGGGCAATGTTTCGATCTTCACTCCTTTCCCAGACTCACAATGTCCACTGACCCTTTGTACGATAGAGTCTATTTTCATTTTGTTTTACCATCCTTAACAGATCAATGGGTAAGTTATAATCTCTGACATCTTCAAAGTATTCAGATCCTTTTAGACCCATATTTCACTTAGAAGGGAGTCTGTAACAGCGTTACTCATGTCCCGATATCTGGGTACCTATTGTAGGTATGAAGGCAAATTCCAAAGAATAAATGGTTCTGAAGATGATTATTTATAATCATGGATGAAAATGAAAGAACATTCCAAAGAACAAAAGAATATATATAGTATGACATGGAAAAAATGAGAAAATATTTGCTCGGCATGAAACACAAAATACATTTTTATTGAAAATAAAGATGTTTGAACATGAGCCTATTTCACAAAAGATTCTTATTGTTTCTAGGCTTGAACAACAAGTGTGTTTTGAACATTACTCGTGTTAGCTCTAAAACTACAGGAGTTTCCTTCACATCCGATTATTCAAAACACTTTCGGGCTCGTAGGGCGAATGCCTCCTAGGTTTCCTTCATTCGATCCCTCTTCGAATACGGCGTTGATGCTCAAGGTTTTCATTATATCCTTAGCCGTTTCTACATTTGTGTATAGTAATGATGTTCCAGGGTCACTATAATACAACCTCTCATTAAAAGGGTTGTCTTATGATATTTAATGCAAATGATGTGATGCAATGCAAATGCATGAAATGCAATGCAAATGAATGAATGCAAAAATAAGAGGCATTGACTCGAATTGATTACATTAGAAAACTTTACTAGAAAATAAATTTCTTTACACAAAGCGGATCGCATACGGCCTTGTCCTCATAGTCCAAGTGAAAACATGAATCCCTTCTTCGCAAAAGTCAAGTCTTGCAAAATTCTAATAGATACTTCCTCTAACTCCTTTTGCTTGATCCGGATCGCTACTCCTCATTCACTTGTTAGCTTCTTCAAGAATGCCTAGACGTAGTAATCTTCTAATAGTCTTGTCAACTCGAATCCACAGGTGATAAGGTCTTGTATTCCTTCACGGACTATCGGTCTTCTCTCGTTGTATTCACTTGGACTATATTCGCATTTAATCGTATTATAATCCACTTTATCAAAAATCCATTTTCTTATGACCAACTTTTCTATTTAGTAATCGAATTTGAAATCAACACCTCTTTTCTATGATGTGAATGCAATGCAATCAAAAGCAGAATAAAACCCGTCAAGACAAGAAAATAAATAACATAAAACCTATCGGGGTGACCACTAGGGTTTGACAAGGTTCTACCTAGGTAGGCCCTTAGGTTTTCTACATGTGGTTTAGTTCTAAAGAAAGTGGTACTGAACCAAGAGATTCCTCAATCCTCACCCATTGTAGGCTCATCTTGATTGAGTTGATTCGGGGAATACATTTCCTATGGCCATGCGAAGGTGAAAACCTCACGGAACCATAGGTACGGATGTATCCCTAAGCGACCCCTAGCCCATGCGAGGTGAAAACCTCACGAAGGCATAGATTTTGCTCCCACTTAAGGGTGTGACCACAACGGTCATGCAATATAAATGCAAAAATATTCTATGTGTCTCAAACCAAAAGCAGATATATGACGCGACACAGACTCATGCAAATGAAAAACGAAATCAAAAAATTTTTTTTCAATAAAAAGGACATTAATCAACTAATTTTACGGCTTGGCTCTCTTATTAGTCCCCAGTGGAGTCGCCATGCTATCGGAACCATTTTTTTGTTTGAAAACGGGCCGACTTTAAAAAGAAAAACGGAATCGCCACCAATCATTTTTGAAGTGTGATTGGGTCACTTTAGAAAACATTTTGGTCTGCGAATTTTAAGAAAACGGGCTCGGGAGTCGGTTACTCACGAGGAAGGATTAGCACCCTCGCAACGCCCAAAATTGGTACCGTATTGATTGATTAAAGTCCTTAATATCAAAAATTAGAAAATATTTTAAAATATGGAAAAATGTTTGGATGACTCGTATTGGATATCGAAACCCTCTTGTTCCGAAGAGCTGAAATACCATATTCAGCACGATAGGACACGATGCTTCAAACTCTCGATCCCAAGATCATTTCATGATTTCCAAAATACATGTATTGCAATTTAAAAAGGGTACTTCACTATTTGGCTAAACTAAAAACCGAAACCCAGCACGATTGGGTACGATTCCTTGGGTTTCCAATCATGAAATATTGCCTTTATTTAAGAAACGCGATAAAGAATCTTTGAAGGATATTTAGTTGTTTGACGAGCGAAAATCGAAACCCAGCACGATTGGGCACGAATTTCTCAAACTTCCAAACACAAAATATTGCCTTATTTTCAAAAATACGATCAAAATCCTTTAAGGGCATTTAGTAATCTAGACGAACGAAAAAATCGAAGCCCAGCACGATTGGGCACGATCCCTCGAACTTCCAAACACAAAATATTACTTTTGTGAAACCCTTTTTTATGACTTTTGGGGAAATAAAAATGAAAAATAAAAAAAGTCGAAATGTAAATACGATAATAACAAGGGATAATAATAGTAAATACAAATGGGGAAAGAAAAATAAACGATAATGTTATAATAGAAAACATTTTGGTCTCATGAATTTTAAGAAAAGCGGGCTCGAGAGTTGATACGCATACGAGGAAGGATTAGCACCTCATAACGCCCAAAATTGGTACCGTATTGATTGATTAAAGTCCTTAATATCGAAAATTAGAAAATATTTTAAAATATGGAAAAATGTTTGGATGACTCAGATTGGATATCGAAACCCTCTTGTTTCAAGAGTGAAATACCATATTCAAAGACGATAGGACACGATGCTTCAAACTCTCGATCCCAAGATCATTTCATGATTTCCAAAATACATGTATTGCAATTTAAAAGGGTACTTCACTATTTGGCTAAACTAAAACCGAAACCCAAAGACGATTGGGTACGATTCCTTGGGTTTCCAATCATGAAATATTGCCTTTATTTAAGAAACGCGATAAAAGAATCTTTGAAGGATATTTAGTTGTTTGACGAATGAAAATCGAAACCCAAAGACGATAGGGCACGAATTTCTCAAACTTCCAAACACAAAACATTGCCTTATTTTCAAAAATACGATCAAAATCCTTTAAGGGCATTTAGTAATCTAGACGAACGAAAAAATCAAGCCCAAAGACAATTGGGCACGATCCTCGAACTTCCAAACACAAAATATTACTTTTGTGAAACCCTTTTATGACTTTTGGGAAATAAAAATGAAAAATAAAAAAGTCGAAATGTAAATACGATAATAACAAGGGATAATAATAGTAAATACAAATGGGGAAAGAAAATAAATGATAATGTTATAATAGCAAAAATAATATGTGACAAGTAAAACAAATAGTAATACTTATAATACTATCAATGGGACTAATGAATAAAGTAAAAAGGTAAATTTAATAAAAAATAATAATATTAAAATAATAGTACTAATAAAAATAGTAGTAAAAAATATATTGATAATAACATGTAGATATGATAATAATATACAAAAAAAGTAAGCAAAATAATATATATATATATATATATATATAGTGAATATGATAAAATAATAAAATAGAAGTAATAATAGTATATACATGTATAGTAAAAAGTAACTGAATAGTATAAATAGTGACAATAATAATAATAAGACAAAATAATAATAGATGTAATACATATATAATAAAATATAATAAAATAACTTTAATAATAATAATAATACATGTAAATAGGTAATTGATAATAATAAATATAGTACTAAAATAAATATGATTATAGTAATAAAAAATTAGCAATAATAATAATAGTAAAACAAAATGAACAAGAATAATAGTAATCATATTTACATTAATAGTCATAATAATGAGAAATAATAGTAGTAAAAACAAAGTAATAATATTAAAATCAATCGTAATAATGAAAAAATATTGTAATAATGATAAAGGAATAATAATAACGAAATGAAAATAAGAGGAAAAAATAATAATAAAAGTAATATTAGTAATGGTAAATACAATAATGATAAAGAGAAAAAAGAAATAGTAATAATAGTCAAAATAATATTAAAATTAAAAAAAGGAAAAAGGATAAAATCGCGATTCAGGCCAACTAATAGGGACCGAAAACGCAATTATTCCAAGACCTAAATGCTATGCCGGATGCGGACCAGATCAAGTGGTGTAAAAAGTTCAGGGGAAAATTTTAAAAACTGAAAGGGATGCAATTAAAAGGGCGCGCAAAGGGAGAGGACCTAGCGTGAATTACCCATTTTTGCCTTTAATGCCCTAAAACTAAAAGCCCAACACTTCTTCCATTTCTTTTCGTTTCAAAACAGAAGGTTCAGACCTTCCCCCTCCCCTTTTCTTTCATTTAATTGTTTCAGCAGGGGAAGAAAAAAAGAAACTTTCAGTTTGCTCTCCCTGCTCCTCTCGAGGCCAGATCCGGCCAAGGACCGGCCAACCTCCGTCACGACCGCCAACCGTAAGTTTTATTTTATTGTTTAAAGCTTTTGTAAAAAAACAAACCAAAAAAAAGAACAAGTATGGAGCAACAATAGATTCGGAAAAAAAGTCAAAATAGACCTTTTCTCAATCTTTTATTCTCGTAGTTGTAGCCAAAGTGGTATATTGCCCTGTGTTTTTGTGTTAAAAACAAAAAACCCCCGATTACACTGCTTTTGCTTGACTTTTATAGTCTATTTTACAACTACTTTTTTTTATTGTGCAGATATCGTGCTAGAGCACGACGCGGACGTGGCGTGGTGGTGCATTGGTGCGGAGGGAAGGTCTCATTGGCGAGGGTCGTGCGCAAGGGCTCTCCTCGATTTACGCTTTTTGTTGTTTTTTTTATTTTTGGGTTAAGCATTTTGGCTCTTATTTTTCTGATTTGGTTAATTGGTATTGGGCTGCAAAATTGGGCCTTACATATATTTTTTAAACAATCTCGATTTTGATTATATTTGTTTTTGTTCATATCATGCTTAGAATTATCGATATTTTCTCCTTAATCCATAAATATGAGAATAGTGCGCTTATTCAAATAATATATTTTAGCGCACTTAAACTCACGTCTCCCTTACAGCAATATTTATACTAATTTAAAACTTAATATTTTTTGAGGTTTCAATGTTGAAGCTGAATAATTGCTGGCCGACTACTTTATTCTGAAATCCAATTTACTACCTATAAAGCTGTTTTCTCCTTACTTGCCACAAAAACATTAATTTCTATGCAGTGTAAAACGTAAACAGGGAATACAATTCCATCGGAAAATTCACACAAGATACGTGGCAAATTGAACGGTAATCATCATATGTACATGGTTTAATTATAATCCCTAATATTTGCCACGTGTTAGAACGGCTGCCATAAAACAGCCTACGGATCTACGGTTTACAATTTCAGTGCAACTTTTCGTTTTTTGTCTGTAACGAATTAGTGTTCACAGTTCACAAACATGGCGATTTCCCTATCGACAAGTCTCTTGCCAAACACTTTCCAGTGCAACGGGAACCACATTCATCGTTCGACGCGCCTCTTTCCCAACCAACCATTGAATTTCGGTCTCAAACACCGTAGAAACGAGAACAAACTCTCCACGCCACGGAATCCGCCGGTGCTCTCCGCCGTCTCCGGCTCTACCGGAAAGTATTCAATTTTCTTCTTCCTTTAGCTGCTGCAGGTTTTGTCTTTTAATTCGAAGCTGATCAAAGGGTTGAACTTGGAAGTGGTTGGTTTTGTTAACAGGACTCGAATCTTCTGCAGTGAGTGAAGATACTGTTGATTTGTTGGATACGGTCAAAGTGTTTGATTTGAACGGCAATGCAATCCCCATCTCTGATTTGTGGAAAGATCGGAAAGCTGTTGTCGCATTTGCTCGCCATTTTGGGTGGTTATTTTTATTTGCATCTTTGTAGTGTAGGGTATGGATTTTGATACTTTTAACTAAAGATTCCTAATAGTTCTTAGTCTTTCATTGCTTTTAGATGTGTCTTTTGCCGCAAACGGGCTGATTATCTTGCCTCCAAGAAGGTAAACTACTGCTTAATAATAATAATAATCCCCAACTCGAAAACCCATACTTTGATGGTATGTCATCTTTATTAACATAGCCCTGATAATGATGGCAGGACGTAATGGATAAATCAGGTGCTGCACTTATTTTAATTGGACCTGGAAGCATTGAACAGGCAAGTGCACCAACAGTATATGGGTTGTTTAATGCATGTAGTTTGTTTTAATTTTGGTGGCTTATGTATATATCCATGAAATTTCACTTGGCAAGTTCATCAGACCTTATAAGTTGCATGAAAGTATGAACTAGGCTGGATAGTTGTTATAACTACTGCTTTTATCCCATGCAGGCGAAAACATTTGCAGAGCAAACTAAGTTCAAAGGAGGTACTGAAATGATTCCTGTTCTGCATCTATTTTGCTATCTTATTATTAACACTTATTGACGAGAAGGTGGTGGTGTTATCTTGTTGCTTTTGGTTCAGAGGTTTATGCAGATCCAAGCCACTCATCATACAATGCACTAAGATTTGTTTCTGGGGTTACAACCACATTTACCCCCAAAGTATGTAAAAAAGGAAGCATTGTATAATTAATGGCTTTTGTTTCTTAGAAATGATGTTGGATTTCTGTGATTCTAGCAACCTTTCTCATTTAGGTATTTTCTTGAATGGCAGGCAGGTCTTAAAATAATTCAGTTGTACATGGAAGGCTACCGACAAGACTGGAAGCTTTCTTTTGAGGAAGACACTGTTAAGAGAGGTGGCTGGTACGTCGATCATTTTATTACAATTACCCTATTAATGAATTAACGCCGACGTTCACAAGCTAGTCTTGCATAAGGCACATACATTCTGCAAAAAATGTTACCTTTGGGATGAACTTCAAATTTTTACTTGAATCTTTTAATTTTTTTTTTGGGGACACCTTCCTGCCTTTCCTGGATGTCAATGAACATTTCAATCTGCTTATGACGTAAACAACGAATCTAGAGACCAGAACATTAGGTTTCAATGTGGTTCCTGCCTTTCCTGGAAGTCATAGTAGGGCTCTTGTCACTTGTTCAATTTATACATAAGATTAAATCTGTATGATAAGAATGATTTTCTGCCTTGATTTAATTTGTCTAGTGTTGCAGAAAGACTGTTTTCAGTCATAACTTGTACACACTGTTCACTTTGCAGGCAGCAAGGTGGAATTTTAGTAGCAGGTCCTGGAAAAACCAACATTTTATACATTCACAAGGTATTTTGCCTGAAAAGATGACAAAACTCGAACGCCACAAGATTTTCTTGGCATAATGATAATGTGAATTTTAACAACTATTTCAACTGAAACCATTATTAATTATTATGTAATAACTTGTCATTGATTCACAGCCTTCTTTCCCTAACATTGGCTCTAAAATCCATTTCCCTTGACAGGACAAAGAAGCAGGGGATGATCCAGATATTGAAGACATTTTGAAAGCTTGTTGCTCATAAGAAATGGGGCCTATAATCTCAGTGAAATTTCGTGTTTATAATCTATCATAGTGTATATATGGGAATTTCAGTAAACTCTTATGTTCTTTTCCCATAATGTGTGATACAACAGAAATAGAAAGGAGTTTTATCATTTTCTTTTCATTTAAATGATCTAGGCTTAAATGCTAAAATAACTCTCGTAAAATAATTGAATAATCGAAAGTTTCACTCAATTAAGGTCCAAGTAAAATGTAACAACTGCTGTCTGCTGCCATTAATCAAAAGTTTCCGAATTTTACGGGACAAAAGTTGCTGTACATTGGTTTCAGAGGTAAAATGTAACTACTGCCGCCATTATAAATTAAACATATTGGCCCTGCATCTTTGATCATTTTCCATAAAATCATGCCATCACAAGACATTTTTGACAATAAAACTAATGGAATGCAAACAGTAAAACGGATTTTGTAATTAATTATCTTAAAACTGCCCTGCTTCTGAAGATCTTTAGGTTTCATATCTTACCCTACCTTGATCCTAAGAGGGAGTGAGGTTGAAAAAAAGCACCTCCATGATTGTGGTGTTTCTAAGTAGTCATATCTAACATGTATTGTTTCTGGTTTACTGTCATCTTAACTTGAGAGGAGCAGAGACTTCGGTCTACATGCAGTTTAAAGAATCAACTCTATGACATTGACTACTGACTGAGCTTCCCTTTGATCCTGGCAGAGTAGAAGCCAATGTTCATTACCTATAAGCTTAGTGGTGCATGAACATATGGTGAAACTGCCATTTTAGATGCTGGGTTTATCCCAATCTACACTGGTTTTTCATTAACTTTATTTTATTTTTTTTAACTTTGAAGTTCGAAAAGCACATAGACATGATATACTCTCTTGAGGAATAAAAGTCGTTGCAGTATTAATTTAACGTCATTTACACTGCTTTATATTCATTACTTGTAGTATCGTCGATCAAAGAAGATGCATTCATATATATCTAATACGCAGAAAAGGTGATGTTTAACTCCCACCATTTGGAAAAGGCATAATTATTCATCACCATTGCCGTACGGAAAGTGCTATATGCCTGCCATTCATTTTTGCTTCATCTACCGTAGTTAAAAAACAATTTTCATCTACTTGTCCCAGCATCTGCCCCTTACGGACCTACGGAATGCGAACTATTAGTTACTGGACTCATTCTAATAGATATGTTGAGAAATAAAAAAAAAAAAAACAAATTTGATCTAGTCTAAAGATTTTACGATAATGCTTGAGGACAGCATTTAAGGTTCAGCAATAGCTCTTTAAAAGGTTAGAAACAAACAAGAATGGAGTTTACGACACTCAACAAGGCAAAACCGACAAAGAAAAGGAGACAAAAGGGAAAATTTCAACTTAGAAAACAAGCTCCACTTCCATCTACAAAGAGCAAGCAGCAACTGACACAGTAAATACTGTCTCGATGTTGTCCACGAACAGAACAATTGACGTCGTTTTCCAGTGAGATAAGTGCTTCAATATTCATGGGCCCTTTAGTATGGGGTTATCAACATCGCCCGTGCAAAAGCAGCTACATTATTTTAATTACTACTGTTTATTAGGGTTCCATTATGTCACTGAAATATGTTCTAAATCTTAAATTAGCTGTTTAATTGAATTCGTATCTCCAAATTATCTAAATTAAATGTTAATTTAGATCTAACATAGAGTAGATTTAAAATACTTTAATCACAAATTGAGCACCAACAATTTATATTGAACATGTAAAGAAAATGGTAATTTAAAATTAGTTAACCCGTACGCTAATAGAAATCATCTGTCTCATATTAGTGGTCCCGCACGTAACCATGCCATCTTTAAATTTTGATTGCAAGTCATCTCCATACTTACAGAGGTGAACAATTAAGTTAATAAAAAGCATGATTAATATGATATTCATATTTTGAAGACTTAATTATAAGATTAAGTCATAATATAGGCAATTATATCTTTTTAATCTATTTTCTTAAAATCAAAGAAAATGTTTCAAAGATGAAATTATGTGGTTAAAGAAAGAAAAGTTAAGATTAGTCAGGAACACAATGTTGGTTTGTCGGGTCAATGTAAAAGTTTGTTCACCTTTGAGGTGACATACTTACCAAAATTCTTATGGTAATTTTATCAATATGATAAATTGTTGATGAAATTGTTAAATTTTTATTTAGTATATAGTTGAGAATAAATAGATTATGATTTACTCTAAAATATTGAATTCATATTATGTTCGGATAATTTTATCAATAAGAAGGCATATTAAAACATATAATGTAAATATGTTCATAATAAACTCGATTTTCTTTCTTTGTTTATTGGTGTTGTTTTGAAGTATCATTTTCGATAAATTTTAAAATACTAGATATTTATCATTTAATTCATAGTAAATAATTTTAAAAATTTTACTTACATATATATAAATATTTTAAAATTAAAAATACTAATTAAGTTTAATAATTTAAACTAGTCATTATATTTTATAAAAATCAATTTAAAATATCAAAATCTTATATATATATATATATATAAATGGATATTGGTTAGAATAAAGCGTCACACATGGGTTAAAACTCATGTAGCAGCGGATGGAGGCAGTCGAAAATGAAAATGTTTCTAGAATGGATGGGATGGAGTAAATTTTCTTATTAATTTCAAACACCATCTTTTTGTCTGTCTCATACCAGAAATAAGCATGTAATAAACTTCCGTAAAAATCACCTTATCCAACCAAAATTTCCTACTTCTTAGCCAAGAAAGTACAGAAAACAAATTGGGTAAAAAAAAAAAATCTGGTATTGGAACATAATATTTGACAATTCTTGTCCCCATGTGCCTCCAAAATTGTCTCTAAAAGTATTTTTATATTTGGAATTAAATAAAGAAAAATACACAACACCAATTATTTGAGGATCCTTTTGCCCGCACAGTTAATCATGCTTATGTTTCATCCATGGCATCTGGTCTTGAAGTTCTACTTCCATGCAGCTAAAACCAGAGAGGATGATGCTTTTATTTTCCCTGCTTTTTATTTATTTATTAACCAAATAAAAATGAAGCCTTGAAATGCTAACGTTGCCTTCTTTTTTGCCATTGAAGCATTTCACAAAAAGGAAGCAAGCAATTTGGGAATTTAGAGCCAAAAATGAATGACGCAGATGAGTTTTATTAAGTCTTGATTTTATACCAAGCATTGTCTGATAAAGAGAGAAAGAGAGTACAATAGTACATCAAAGTGATAGAACTGATGTTGATGATAATTAAAAGCAAGAGACAGTTACATGAGAATTCTCATTGAAGAGCACTAGTTGCAGGCAACAATGCAGGAAAGGGTAAGCAAAGCTTCAATCAAGAATCACCATGACTATTTGGTTTTTGGAAGCTGTATTTGTTCTCTGAAGATACCACCTTATTCTTCTTTCTTTGCAATCTTCTACCTACTTTTGATGCTATTCTTAAAACAGACTCCATTATAATGGATATGATTCTAACCTTGATCTGCCCTCTTTTTGGAGGTACCCTTTTTGGCTTTACCTCACCTTCTACCTTTTCCATAGCCAAGTTACAGACTTGAAGGAATTTCAGAGAAAAGAAAATATTAGCATCAACTGATCAAACTGAGCTACAAATTTTGGCAGATTGTGAATGCAAAGTGGGAAAGTTGAGGATATCTTATATACTGAGGGGCCATTAGCTTGTTTCCCTTGCTTCTTCCTTTTTTTGTTTTTGTTTTCTTTTTTCTCCTGTTGGGGAAAAGGGTTGACTGGTGGGGGAGCAATTGACTTAGCTTTCTTGATTCACCATTTTTTTTTCTCTCAGCCGAATTACCTTGTTATGATTTGAATTTGATGACATTTTGAAGATTTGTGCGCTTATGTACATATGATTAATTGTGCTAACTTCAACACAGTCATGTATGGAATCATTGGCAATTGAATTTAAGTGCCTTTCAGCTTTGACGGTCTACTCTGAATTAAAAATGAAAACACAAAAATCTAGTTTTCAACATAAGCTAACAAAGCTGCAAAGCCCACACGTTCACCATGTCAATTTCAAATAATCCTATTTTTATTTCATGTCTTCGTTGTCTACCTTGAAAATGATCTTTATTCAGAATCCCAGACAAGATTATAGGTGGAAGCAGGACAGGATTTAAAACCAATTTTGGGTCTTAGTTCCACTTTCTTATGGTGTTGGGAACCACACGGAAAAGACCAAGGAATTCACATGACAAAGCCTTACTTCGGCCAGTTTTGGTGGTGGTTGCTGTAATTTGCTTGAATTTTTTATTCTGGGCTCAACCTCAGACATAATCATCGAAAGGACAACAATCGTGCCAAGTAATTGGGTGACATGAGTACTTCCTAGGCCCTCAGCTACCTCCTATATCATCCTCTTCGACATTTCATGCAACTGTTGTTTGTCAACCTATAGCAGGTTGTGACTGGTCAAATGAACTGAATTATTGTTTCAACAGGATCAACAGTAAATCAATGGAAGAAGACATGTTTCATAGTCATTCAAGACTAAAGTGACTGGGAAACCTAGAACAACGCATGCTGAGAATGCGTTTCCCTTACATTACTTCCTAAACCATGTCAAATGAATGCAAGATAGCCTGCAACCATTCATCAATAACTAACATCGTAAGTTCTTAACCTGTCCAAAGCAATTTCTCTATTTAGCAATAGAATATAGAATTTCTATGTATGCGAAAACTATGCCAACACCTCGTCAAACAGACTGTAAGACAAGCAGTAGCTGAATTTACTTACAAAATTCTGGTTTACAATACTTTTACAGCAAATGATCTGTGTCTTTTGTTTCCCCCAAAGGGAAAAATAGATCACTTAACTGGTGCAAGAATGGTATAAAGTAAAGGAATAAGACTACTAAAATAACCCCTACTAAAGTAAATCCTGGACTGGTCCATAACACGAGATTTCTTTTTATGGGATCAACCTCTTCTGGCAAGGGATAGTTTGATTGTTTAGGATTCCAGGTGACATAATTACTAGGAGAAAACCCTGAGAAAAACGACCTTTTGCTTTGCTTCTTGAAATTTGACCATGCCTTATCCCAGTCAGTAGAGAATTTATCACCTGACACATGTTCAAGAATAACTGTACTGTAAGAGCAATGTAAATAATAAAGTAGATACAAGTGATAGCATAGTTAAAAATCATATACGAAGTAGTCCTATTCCCGAAAATTCTTTTCGATAATAGTCCAGCAATCTAGCTAACATGTGATCAACACTGCAATTTGCTGCAGTATCGATTAACACCATCCAAAAGTTAGTATGGGGTACAAGCATAATTGCAGGCATGAAGGAGAAAGATTATGTATGATTCCATCTGTATGCTAATGTGCTGATGCATACACGTTATAGCTGTGAGGAGAACCAACAAGAAGGAAGAACAATTTACGGTATCACAACCATTTAAAAGAAGCTAAACTAAAAAGAGTCTTAAAACAAAGGTGTTTTTGATGGGGTTGTTTAGGAACAAGTAAAATGAGCAAGGCAAAAGGTAAGAAGTGACAAGAACAAGAATGAGATTGAACTGAAAGGATGCATTTGAAATTGGAGCAAATCCTACATAAGAAATAACTAAAATTAGGATGATGGTCCACTAACGTAGCCGTAATCAACAACATGAATACAAATTTATCACTAAAGTAACCATTACGAACAACAAAACAGCCCACTAACCTTACCATGACCCCAAAAAGATGTGAAACATGATTTAACTTATTTCCTAAAATTAAAGCACTAATAGGCACATGTTTAGCACCACTACATGGAACTAATGCACTCCTTAATGCATGGGACAACAAAAGGGCAGTTAGTGCTAATGTATTGATCTTTAAATGTGCTCACTCCAAATCAACAAACTTCACCCGTTATTGCTTTAAAAATCAGAAGGAAGCAACATAAAAAAAACTTCAGATTTGTAGAATGAAGTAACCACTAACCAGGAATATTCGAATTCTAAAATAGCTAATCTGACAACTAATTCCATCCCTAATCTTGGATTGGAATACTGTTATTTTCAGCCGGGATCATGTAGGAACCATTGAACTCAAACTAATATAACTCCATTTGCTTAAAACTCTCAACTTAAAAATACTTAGTGACACTAACAGAAACCCAGATAATACCTGAAATCCAACCAAACCTTATTTACTTCCCAACAAAGACAGGCATGACAAAATCTCGTCATATGCTAAAATACCCTTTCGACACCCGAGGGAAAATCGTGCAAAGTAGATAAGTAAAATATTTATAATGTTCCAATAACTATGAATGAAAATGTGTAAATAATCAAATATTATATATTTTTATTATTGATCAATAGTTAGGGCTATTAATAATAATAAGTATTTGAATAATTATATCACTTGATTATTTTATAAAGAATTATAACTATTTAAGCAATATTGCTTAAAAGTTATATTTATTTAAGAGATGTTACTTGAATAATTATATCTCTTACTTCAATAATTATATTTAATGTTAATTGAATAATTATGTCTCTTTTAAAGATAAGATTATTCGAAAAAACAACTATTGAAAGTTATGTTATAGAGGCATAATAATTCCTATAAATATACTAAAAAATTCTCAAAAGTTCTTTATATTCTTCCTCTATCTTCTACGATTCTTAGATTGTTCTATAAAAAATTATTGCAAAAATTCTTTATAGAAATTAATTTACTTCTTATACTCTACCATGTGCTTAGTAGACTATTTTCGTCAGTGCAAAGCACAAATAGTCACTGAGCTTCATTGTATCTTCGAGATTCATTTGCTTGAATCTCATTTGCACACAGAGTATAGGTGCGGGCGAATAAGACTTTAAATATAGTGGTTTGATACACACGTTAGAGTTTTGTCCTATTGCTTCATTTTTCTGTTTGAGTTGTTGTTCATGTTGCATTCGTGTATTCGAGATTTTCCTCATCGAAGTTCCGCATTAACAAATTTTAACGTTGTAACCATTTTCATGATGGCTGCTACAACACATGAAAGTAAAACACTAAGAGAGTTGGCTTCTAACTTTGTCAAGCTTGATCCATTTGATGGTGACAGTTTTCAATGATTGTAGAAAAATATGCATTTTTTACCATCAACTTTGAATGTTGCTTATGTTTTGGATACTTCAAGATTGAAAAGGAATGAAAACAAATCTATTGCAGCAACCCGAGAAAGGCCAAATTGGGACTACTGATTACATGTGCATAGGCCACATATTAAATGGTTTATCCAATGGTTTATTCGAAACCTACCAAAATGAGGTCACTACTAAGTAACTATAGGACAAATTGGAGACAAGATACATGACCGAATATACTACAAGTAAAAATTTTCTTGTTAGTTGTTTCAATAATTATCAAATTTCTTGTTATAGAATAATTCGTGTAACACCCTCTAACCCTTATCCGTCACCGGAACAGGTTACGGAGCATTATCAGACTTTTCAGATCAATTACAAATGTTACGCATTCATTTAGCATTCATATCATAATATAATCATGATGTCCCTTTCATAGGTCCTTGAGGCCAAAAATACGTGTTAAAAACAAATCGAGACTAATTCGAACACCCAAGGAAATTTTCCATGAAATTTTCAAATTTTTTTCTTAGAAACAGGGCACACACGCCTGTGTGAATCTAGGACACGCCCGTGTGGTCTTGGGACACACCCGTGTCTCAAACCGTGTCCTACCCTGTGTAACTGATCGTGTCAAACAGTCGAGTTTTAAAATTTATAAAAAGAATGATCGTACCTGTAGACTAACTATGACAACGATAGAGGCAAGTGCACCTATCAAACAGTAGTATAGATTAGGCAAGAATATCTTATCGAACCCAAAGGAACCTAAAAGTACTACTACTCACTTTCTTTCTATTATTTAGCCTGAAATATGGAGTGATTGGTTGATTTATCTAAAACTAAAAGAATGAATTGGAGAAAGACTTTAGAAAAACTCAGTTGATGAAGATGATACCCTCAGGAAGAATCCACCTATGATTCACTTATTATTTATTCCCCAAACCATACGATTTCTTTACTTAGCTTGATCCGTGAGACTCCCTAACCTACATTAAACCCTCTCTCGAGGCGAATAACTTCTAACCTTAGGTTAATTAGTGGAACTCTCGTTCTCTTATAATAACCCCCAAGGAAGCAAGAATCGATCAATAGATTCCTATATTAGGTTTCACCCTAATCCGTAAAATTTCGTAACCCTATCTCTAGGCGCCGATCAACTCCGCCAATTATGCTAGATCTACTCTTAGGTAGGGTCTATTCCTCTTCCACCTAAGCACATCAGATTGAATTAAGCAACATAATTAAGAACAAACCAAGTACTTATCTTATAATTTAGAAATCAAATAACAAAATCCATCATAGGTTTCATCCCCTTCAGGTATCTGAGGGGTTTAGTTCATAACTAAATACGAAAACATCTCAAGAGTAAAGAATAAAAAAATATAAGAAATCCTTAAAACCCCCTGAAGGAATTGAAGGAGAGATCCTCCGTCTTGAATGGAATTCCGACTTCTTGATGTAACACCCTGGTTTAGGGGTTATGCGTTTGGAGCATAACCCGAGCATTTAGTAGGCTTAAGGTCCTGTTGGAGGAATTTTAGGGGTTTTGGAGAACCCTAGAAGGCAAGGGATGGCTTAGGAAAATTTTAATTTTTGGGGTTAAGAAATGGAGCTGGGCTTTAGAGGGCTTAAAAAAATTTTTTTTGGATGATTTTGGTACATGAAAGGCATTAGCAAAGTGGTTATGCGCTGTTTAAGGGGGCTGGAAGAAGGTCCATCGAGGGCCTGGGTTCGAGTTGAGGCGGCAACAAAAGTGGCGTTTTATTTTTGGGATTATGGCGTTGCAGGGTAGAAGGCCTTAAAATAATTTGGGCGTGTACTTGGCACAAGAAGCAACTTGGCCAAGTGGTTATCGTGCGGCACATAGGTGTTGGAGGGGAGTGAGAGTGCGGGTTCGAGCGCCTGGGGTCTGGGGAAGCATTTTGGGCGTGATTTATTTTTGGCGGTTGTGGGCTGAAGTAGGAAGGCTTTATAAATTATTGTTGGGGCTATTTGTCAAGAAATTCAATGTGGCCGAGTGGCCTGGGCGTTGGGGGGAAAGGTGTGCAGCAGGTTGGTCCCAGGTTCGAGCCTTGGAGGCTGCAGCTGGGTTTTTATTTCTTTTTCTTTGGCTTTTTGCTAATGGGACTAAGACTTGAAGTTTATTGGATAAGGATTAAACTAAGGTTGTTTAATCACTTTTGAATTTCTTGGAAGAGTAGATATGCATATGGTTTTGTTTTATTTTGTTTTAATATTCAAATAGGTAGATTGAAGATAAAGCATTGCTTATTTTATTTTTATTTTGAGAGATAAAGTTAGGCTAGCTTTTGCTTTTAGATTCGGCAGGGATAAATGCTGGCTTTTATTTTTATTATGCATTTATTTGATTAAATTAGTAAGATAAGGATTGGTTTAATTCAAATTGTTGAATTAGTGGCCATAGGTGATGGCCAAACTTGGGTTCTTCAAGGGGGAGCAATCATTAATTTCCTATTTAATGGGCAGCCTCTTTTGAATTTCTTTTGACCATTTGTCGAATGTTCTAGGGAGTTCTCTTATTTTTTTAACCAAAATCCTCCCAAACAACATTAACCCTTGCCGATTTCTCCTTTGGCTTTTTAGTCAAATATTTCTATTATTTTCTTTTAATCCCTTGATAGCCGAAACTTCTCCTCTCCTATTAGTTTGCACCTTGGTCGAATTTTAGGTGTGGTGTGGATCTCTTCGGATTCTTCTCCTCAATCGTTGGTAGCCAGAATCGGTAGGTGGTGGTAAAGATCCATGTTTTAATCATTCTTTTACTATTCAAAAGCCGAGGGCTATTAAGGCTAACCATTTATGCGTTTTAGGTGTGGTCGATTACAAATAGGACCATTCCGTAGTCTTTAGATTTGTTTGGAAATCAAATCAGCCTTGAGGAGCAAGGATATTTAGGGACATAGATCAATTCTCCGGGATTCAAGACATTTTGGTAAGCAATATTTGGTAAAGGTTCAATATTTAGTTTTTGATGATTTGGTTAACCGGTTGATTCTGATTAAGTGACTTTCGATGGAGGCCAATACCAGTCAAGAAGGGAAAGGGAAAACTCCCATCCCGAAGTTCAAGAAAAGATCGGTTTCGCTGACGTGATTGGCCACCGGGTGGGCGGCAATGTAAAACGATAGGCGATAATCTGTAGTCTCGCTAAGCGATAGCGCCGGATCGAGGTTTAGAGCTTCAGGTTATAAGGTGTGTAGTTAGACCATTGTTTCCGGGATTTGTTGTGCTATATGTTTACTAATGAATGCAGTGCCATATGTGTAATGGATACCCTAAAAGGGGAATGATGACGACCAGGTTAGTAGCAAATTGGCTAATATGTGATAATTGATTTTAACTATGTGAGCATGCCTATATTTGTGAATATCATGTACATGCATCATTTCAGCATCATATTATGTTACATGTGCATGGGTGGGTTTTTGAAAGAAGGTACGGGTGTACTTCGAGTACGTGGTTGATGTCAGCTTTGTGCTACATCGTGGATTGGCGCTGACTGAGGTCGCGTTGTGGATCTTTGCGATTTAGTTCGCATGGTTACCTTGATTGATATCGGCTTTATGCCATATCGTGGCTTGATGGATTGCTGTGTGCTCCATCGTGGTTTGATGTTAGCTATATGCTACATCGTGGATGGCATTGGTTGCCTTTTTGGAGGGAAAAGGAGAGGGTGACTCGATAATCCCCTGGTGTGTGGTAGGCTGGTTAAGGGGGTGTGTAGCGGATGGACCTTAGGATTGGGTTGGGTTTCATATTGCATGGTTTTGTTATAAATTGATATGGAAATGGGCCAAGCCCAATAGGGAATATGAATAGGTATGTCATGAGAACATACGTGGAAATGGGCCAAGCCCAGTGATCAGTGGACTGATGAGAAAAGGGCCTAGCCCAGTGCTTGAATATGATTTGATTGTGGGCCAAGCCCAGATTATGGTAATGTCTAAACGTTTATATTTACATGTTGCATTTGATAATTGGGGATGTTACAGATTGGTATCAGAGCCAGGTTCAAAACTCGGCTTTGAGGGTTTTGGGCCCAAAAACATTTTCAAAATGGGCTTTTTGAAATGAGAGCTTTTATAAAAGGTTTTCTCAGTTATTCGGCATGGCACTGTATCTCCTACCGAGTCCATCGTAAGTACTTCAGACTTGTGAAGTAATTTGTTATATGAACTGTTATGGGCTTTGTTGGGCTCAGAGATTAGTGAATTAGGATCTGCTTGGACCCTAAGGCTAGTCTACTCAAACATATGCATAAAACTTAAAGCTCTTAAACAAACCCTGAAGTAAGTCGTGTTAAGGTGTGGCAACTCTGTGCGCATGTCTAGGAGTGGTATTCAGTGGGAGCTTGGTATTTAAGCAGTCCGCGTGACTCACCTCCTCTCCACTTGAATCCTACCTGGTGCGTAGCTACGGTTCACCTTAACCAAGAGGACTTGTTCATAGGCTAAACCAATTCTTAAAACCCGAAAGGGATTAGCCTTGCTGTTTTAAAATTCTTGGTTTTAAAACTTTTAAATTTACCCTTTTTGGTTTATAAACCCTAAATCTGGTTTTGAAAAAAAAAACTTTTTTTCAAATTACCAAAATGCCCCTAGTGGCAAGATTACAAAAATACCCCTGTATTATAAAATTACCACACTACACTCAACTTTTGTTAAAATGATTTTCACTTTGCAAAATATTAAAATCTCTAGTGTTCAAAATATCAATATACCCCGATTTGGGAAAATTTACAAAAATACCCCTGTGTGAAAATTACTAAAATGCCCCTGACTTTCAAAATTTCTGAGTTAACCCCAACTTTAATAAAATTTTCTCACTTTTCAAAAGTATCCAATTTTTGTATTTCAAAATAATACCCCGACTCTTGAAATTTACAAAATTACCCTGGTTGACAAAATTACTAAAATACCCCTAGTTTCCAAAATTCTGCTGTATCTCTAATTTGACAAATTCTCGAAAATACCCTCCCGATGTGGAAATTTCAAAATGTTCTGGTTTATTAAAGTTTTAAAATTTCTCTGGTTTATTACGGAAATGTCCCTGTAGGACAAAATGACTAAATATCCCAGGGTAAACAGGTAAATGTCCGAATAGTGAATGGGTGGTAGATACCCATCGAATGTGCCTCTGCTAAGGAATGAATGTGTTTGATGATGAATGAATGTGTCCCTAGCGAGGAACGAAGGTGATTCTCTCAATTAGGGTAGTAAATTTGAATCGAACCCTTGTGTGAACGAAAGAACTACTTTAAATATCTTTCATTTCATAAAATTTGCTCGTGGTTAAATATTGGAACAATTATCGATGCATAAAACTTTAATTAGATAAATCAAGACGATAGAGATGAGTTCTAGGGACGCGGTAGAGGTAGAATGGCAAGATCGGAACCGATAGGTCCGCCATGGGTCAGAAAATGAAGTGCCGCCAGCAGTAGATGTAGAGGAACAAGATCAGACAGGAGAAGATGACGCAATATCGCGGGCCATGTTACGAGTGCTAGAACAAGTAGCAGGAGTTAGTAAAGGAAATGGAACTCGAAAGTCAGTATCGGAAAGGCTTAGATCGAATGGAGCCGAGATCTTTAGAGGAGTGTCGGGAGTAGCTCCTAACGTAAGTGAGTATTGGCTAGAAGCAATGAAAGAATCATGGACGATTTGGATTGCACCAATGAAGAAAAGTCAAGGGCGCTGCTTGCTGTTTCGCGACGAAGCTATCGTTGGTGGCTCACCGTTAAACAAGGTGTACCTACGGATCGACGGATTGGGATTTCTTTAAGGCCAAGTTCGAAGGAAGTATGTAGGAGCCGATTATTTGGACTCGCAAAGGAAAGCGTTCCTAAATCTAGTGCAAGGAATAAGTCGGTAGCGGAGTATGAAGTCGAGTTTGTGCGACTAAGTCAAGACGCCAAAGGAATCGTAGCTACCGACACGAAAGAAGTGTTCGATTCAAGATGGGTTACGAGATGAGTTATGGAGTTGATCGCCCGCACGAGAAAGAGACTTTGCCACTTTAGTGGAGAAAGCTCGGATCATCAAGAGGTTAAGAAGACTATCGAGAGAACCGAGAGAAGAATAGGAACGAGAATAAGAGAAATGTCGGACCATCAAGATCGCTTGGTAATGTTCGAAAAGACCAAGGACCGAGAACCCAGTAAGTGCACTTGTACCAATGGATGGGAATCATTCCTGCTAAGTGTGGGAGAATTCATTCAGGAGAATGTTGGGGAAATAATAAGAAATGTTTCCGGTGTGGGTCGAAGGTGCATTTGGTTAAGAACTGTCCTCAGGCGACGAGGGGTCGTGGTTCAAGTCATGGAAGGAATGGTTTTAGTCAGAGTCAACCGAGGATGTGATAACGGGTAAGCTCCTTTGTTTTGGAATACTCTTTAATTGTTCTCCTTGTTTGTAAGTTAATTCTTTCCTGTATGATTTGGATCTCGAGTGAGAACTTAGAGACTACGTTTGGGAAGTATGATGAATTGGAATCGAGGGCGCAATGAGGCGTAGAAGTAGGGAGTTAGGATTGCATGGCGTAAGTAATTTCGAGGACTAAATTATTTTAAGGAGGGTAGAATTGTAACACTGGTTTAGGGGTTATGCGCTTGGAGCATAACCCAGCATTTAGTAGGCTTAAGGTCCTGTTGGAGGAATTTTAGGGTTTTGGAGAACCCTAGAAGGCAAGGGATGGCTTAGGAAAATTTTAATTTTGGGGTTAAGAAATGGAGCCGGGCTTTAGAGGCTTAAGAAAATTTTTTGGATGATTTTGGTACATGAAAGGCATTAGCAAAGTGGTTATCTGCTTTGTTTAAGGGTGGAAGAAGGTCCATCGAGGGTCTGGTTCGAGTTGAGGCGTGCAACAAAAGTGGCGTTTTATTTTTGGGATTATGGCGTTGCGGGGTAGAAGGCCTTAAAATAATTTGGGCGTGTACTTGGCACAAGAAGCAACTTGGCCAAGTGGTTATCGTGCGGCACATAGGTGTTGGAGGGGAGTGAGAGTGCGGGTTCTAGCGCAAGGCAAGCATTTTGGGCGTGATTTATTTTTGGCGGTTGTGGGTCAAGTAGGAAGGCTTTATAAATTATTGTTGGGGCTATTTGTCAAGAATTCAATGTGGCCGAGTGGCTCAGGCGTTGGGGGAAAGGTGTGCAAGAAGTTGGTCCTGTGTTCGAGCCTCGAGGTCGCAAATTGGGTTTTATTTCTTTTCTTTGGCTTTTGCTAATGGGATGCACTTGAAGTTTATTGGATAAGGATTAAACTAAGGTTGTTTAATCACTTTTGAATTCTACTGGAAGAGTAGATATGCATATGGTTTTGTTTTATTTTGTTTTAATATTCAAATAGGTAGATTGAAGATAAAGCATTGCTTATTTTATTTTATTTTGAGAGATAAAGTTAGGCTAGCTTTTGCTTTTAGATTCTAAGCAGGATAAATGTCGGCTTTTATTTTTATTATGCATTTATTTGATTAAATTAGTAAGATAAGGGATTGGTTTAATTCAAATTGTTGAATTAGTGGCCATAAGTGATGGCCAAACTTGGGTTCTTCAAGGGGGAGCAAGTGCCAATTTCCTATTTAATGGGCGCCTCTTTTGAATTTCTTTTGACCATTTGTCAATGTTCTGGGGAGTTCTCTTATTTTTTTTAACCAAAATCCTCCCAAACAACATTAACCCTTGCCGATTTCTCCTTTGGCTTTTTAGTCAAATATTTCTATTATTTTCTTTTAATCCCTTGATAGCCGAAACTTCTCCTCTCCTATTAGTTTGCACCTTGGTCAAATTTTAGGTGTGGTGTGGATCTCTTCGGATTCTTCTCCTCAATCGTTGGTAGCCAGAATCGGTAGGTTGTGGTAAAGATCCATGTTTTAATCATTCTTTTACTATTCAAAAGCCGAGGGCTATTAAGGCTAACCATTTATGCGTTTTAGGTGTGGTCGATTACAAATAGGACCATTCCGTAGTCTTTAGATTTGTTTGGAAATCAAATCAGCCTTGAGGAGCAAGGATATTTAGGGACATAGATCAATTCTCCGGGATTCAAGACATTTTGGTAAGCAATATTTGGTAAAGGTTCAATATTTAGTTTTTGATGATTTGGTTAACCGGTTGATTCGATTAAGTGACTTTCGATGGAGGCCAATACCACCAAGAAGGGAAAGGAAAACTCCCATCCCGGTTCAAGAAAGATCGGTTTCACAGACGTGATTGGCCACCGGTGTGGGCGCAATGTAAAACGATAGGCAGATAATCTGTAGTCTCGCTAAGCGATAGCGCCGGATCGAGGGTTTAGAGCTTCAAGTTATAAGGTGTGTAGTTAGACCATTGTTTCCGGATTTGTTGTGCTATATGTTTACTAATGAATGCAAATTGCCATATGTGTAATGGATACCCTAAAAGGGAATGATGACGACCAAAGTTAGTAGCAAATTGGCTAATATGTGATAATTGATTTTAACTATGTGAGCATGCCTATATTTGTGAATATCATGTACATGCATCATTTCAAAGATCATATTATGTTACATGTGCATGGGTGGGTTTTTTAAAAGAAGGTACGGGTGTACTTCGAGTACGTGGTTGATGTCAGCTTTGTGCTACATCGTGGATTGGCGCTGACTGAGGTCGCGTTGTGGATCTTTGCGATTTAGTTCGCATGGTTACCTTGATTGATATCGCTTTATGCCATATCGTGGCTTGATGGATTGTCGTGTGCTCCATCGTGGTTTGATGTTAGCTATATGCTACATCGTGGATGGCATTGGTTGCCTTTTGGAGGAAAAGGAGAGGGTGACTCGATAGTCCCCCGTGTGTGGTAGGTCAAGTTAAGGGGTGTGTAGCGGATGGACCTTAGGATTGGGTTGGGTTTCATATTGCATGGTTTTGTTATAAATTGATATGGAAATGGGCCAAGCCCAATAGGAATATGAATAGGTATGTCATGAGAACATACGTGAAATGGGCTGCCAGGTGATCGCTGGATCGATGAGAAAAGGGCCTAGCCCAAAGGCTTGAATATGATTTGATGTGGGCCAAGCCAGATTATGGTAATGTCTAAACGCTTATATTTACATGTTGCATTTGATAATTGGGGATGTTACACTTGAGATGGATCAACTGGCTATCTTCAAGTGATTCCCTAAAAGATGAAAGCTTCGGCAAAAGCCTCTGCCAAAAATCGTCCCCCTTCAATGTCTGCCTTGGGTTGTTTATATAGGCTTTTGAGATGCTATATTTGGCTCCTTAGTACCTCCTTCAAGTAGAATTACTATTAGGGTATTTAAGTAGACTTAGGAGTATGTTTCTTTGGCTTCAAGCATCCAAATCCGAGTGAAATTGCTCTCTCCCGCAGCAGGGGCACGGCCATGGCACACGCTCGTGTAAATCGTGGTTGGGCCGTGTCTCGATTCTGTCATTTTGGGCACGGCCGTGTAGATCACCAGGCACGTCCGTGTGTGGTAAATGAATGATGCACGGCCGTGTGTGACGGAGTTGAGGCAGTGCTCTATGTAATCAGTGAGGCACGGTCGTGTGGGCTTTGGGCCAGGCCGTGTCGAATTCTTGGGTTGGCCCAATTTAGTCCGTTTTAAGCCCGTTTTACGTTCTTTTTATCCTTAGGTGCTTTCCTGAGTATAAGACATGAAAAGAAAGGATTAAGAGCACTTTTACATAAATCAAGGATAATTCATCCAAAAGCATACTAAATGTGGGATTAAAATATGTTACTTTTATGGTTTATCAGTAACTCTCTAACTTGGGTCACTTGGCCGGCCATACGCCCGTGTGCTAGGCTGTGTGCCTCACACGGCTGAGACACACGCCCGTGTCTCCGCCTGTGTGTAAATTCTTGGGCATTCTGTTTTGAAAATTTTAAGTAGCAGGGACACACGGCCAATTCACACGCCCATGTGTTAGCCGTATGTCTCACACAGTCTAGTCACGCGTCCATATATCTGGCCGTGTGGACTCAATATGAGCCTTAAACATTAAGGTTATCATTCCTTGCAATCTTACAAATCAAGCAACTCAAAACCATTTATTCAACCAATTTAAAACTCAGTTAAACACACTCTAAACATGTTAAAATAGACATTCTATGTACCTAACTTATTCAAACACGTATGTGCAAATTTTTACTAAATAATCTTCTTGAAATCAATTATCATTATACATATATATTTACACATAACCAATATGATTTTATGCACCTTTTATTTTATTCAATTACTACTTTACCTCTCATCATTCAATCATATCAACATTTTAAGGCAATTATGAAAACACCACAATACCAAACACAAGCCAAATACATGACTAATTTTAACAAAACACTTATAGACTAACCTTTAGTCAAAATAACCTATACATGTCATTATAACCAGAATCAAGCCATCAATAATTACCAATAAAACCAATGGATAGTGTGATATAGCTCCTGTAACGCCCCTAACCCGAATCCATCACCGAAATAGAGTTACGGAGCATTACCGGAGTTACAAATTTATTTATCAGACATTTTACTTCATCTAGCATTCATATTTGGAACCAATCAAAATCAAACATATTGTCCCTTAAGCATACTTATTTTTCTCGACATGTCTTACTTGAATTTGTTACTCGTCTCAACATACTTAATTTCCTTGTATCAACGTATCAAATATAATCACATATTTACATGTAATGATAAATATTATTCTCTTGCCGTTTCTTCATAAACATAAATCAGTTAATTCATTATACCAGTATTTTATGTACCATCAACTCATATTTCTTTATATCATATAATTAGGTTACACGAACTTACCTGGCTAAATTGCAGAAATACTAAACTTAGGGGCATTTTGGTAATTTTCTATTTTCCTCGATTTTTCAACCGATCTTGATTTAAATTAATAATTTCATTCAATTTATTAATTTAGACAATAAAATAATTCGCTAGCTGATTATTCATATATATATTTTTTCTCCTCCTCCTCTGGTCGTGTCAAACAGTCGAGTTTTAATATTTATAAAAGAGTGATCGAACTCAGGTCGATCATGACAACAATAGAGGCAAGTGCACTTATCGAACTGTAGTATAGCTCAGGCAAGAATATCTTATCGAACCCAAGGGAACCTAAAAGTACTACTACTCACTTTCTTTCTATTGTTTAGCCTAAAATATGGAGTGATTGGATTATTAAACTAACAAAATACTTAGACTAAATGCAAAAACAAAAGATTGAATTGGAGAAAGACTTTAGGAAAACTCAGTTGATAAAGATGATACTTTCAAGAAGAATCCACCTATGACTTCACTTATTATTTATTCCCCAAACCATATGATTTCTTTACTTAGCTTGATCCGTGAGACTCCCTAACCTATATTAAACCTTCTCTCGAGGCGAATAATGTCTAACCTTAGGTTAATTAGTGGAACTCTCGTTCTCTTATAATAACCTCCTAAAGAAGCAGTAAATCGATCAATGGATTCTCATATTAGGTTTCACCCTAATCCGGCAAAATCTCGTAACCCTATCTCTAGGCGCCCAATGAACTCCGCTCAATTATGCTAGATCTACTCTTAGGTAGGGTCTATTCCTCTTCCACCTAAGCACATCAGATTGAATTAAGCAACATAATTAAGAACAAACCAAGTACTTATCATATAATTTAGAAATCAAATAATAAAATCCATCATAGGTTTCATCCCCTTCAAGTATCTGAAGGGTTTAGTTCATAACTAAATGCGAAAACATCTCAAGAGTAAAGAATAAAAAAAATATAAGAAATCCCTAAAACCCCCTGAAGGAATTGAAGGAGAGATCCTCCGTCTTGAATGGAGTTCCGACTTCTTGAGATGGATCAACTGGCTATCTTTAAATGATTTCCTAAAAAATGAAAGCTTCAGCCAAAAGCCTCTGCTAAAAGCTCGCCTTCAATGTCTACCTTGGGTTGTTTATATAGCCTTTAGGATGCTATACTTGGCTCCTAAGTATCTCCTTCAATTAGAATTACTATTAGAGTGTTGGAGTAGACTTAGGATTATGTTTCTTTGGCTTCAAGCATCCAAATTCAAGTGAAATTGCTCTCTCCCGCAGTAGGGGCACGGCCATGACACACGCCCGTGTAAATCGTGGTTGGGCCGTGTCTCGATTCTGTCGTTTTGGGCACTACCAGATGAGTCGTGATTCAGCCGCATTTCAGTCTCATCAATTTGAGCACGGCTATGTAGATCACCAGGCACGTCCGTGTGATCAATGGATGCTGCATGGTCGTGTGTTACGTAGTTGAGGCTGTGCTCTAGGTAATTGGCGAGGCACGGTCATGTGGGCTTTGGGCCAGGCCGTGTTGATTGCTTGCTAAAGCCCAATTACTCCGTTTTAAGCCCGTTTTGCATTCTTTTTATCCTCGAGTGCTTTCCTGAGTATAAACATGAAAAGAAATTATTAAAAGCACCTTTTTACATAAATCAAGGGCTAAATCATCCAAAAGTATACTAAATATGGGGTTAAAATATGTTATTTTTACGGTTTATCAAATACCCCCACACTTAAGCTTTTGCTTGTCCTCAAGCAAAATTCTCAACTTTACAATTAAAATGAACTTTCCATAATTTATAATTCCTATTGACAATGTCTCATCATAATTCATAGATAATTTATACATGGATAATTCAACTCAAAGAACCCTAAAGATTCAATTATGATAAGTCATACCTTTATAGCATGAAAACATAGGTATCTCCCCTTATCTAAGTGATTACCTTTAATTCAAAGCCAACAAGGATTGACATCCTCATAAAAGATTCACTGAAATCACTCAAAGGTGTTTAAGGTTCAAGAATAAGCACTCTAAGTCAAACTGAAAAGTTAATCCCATAGACTTGCCTGAAAATCAAATCTCCACCACTGTATATGAGATGATACACAAATCAAAAGGTATTTAATCAGGGTTGTAACGGGGCTAGGGTTAAAAGGTGTGGATACAGGCTGAATTAGAGGTTATAATTGAGATTAAAATGACTAATTACCTAATCTAAAAATAATGAACTAAATATGACTATTTACATCGAATAAAAACTAACAATAACTACTATTGATAATTTACTCTATAATAAGAGTATTTTCATCAATCAAATTTTGAAAATACTTTAATACGAGCTTTTTCTTTAACAATTGGAATTTTAAATGCTCTAAGCTCTTTTATTATACTACTAATATTGAATATACTTGGATTTTTTTTAAGAACAAACTAAAATAAACATAATAAAAGGAACTTTGGTGATTGAAATAACCTAATTTGGCAATTGATCAAATCAATTCTCGATAGAGGGGTAGTCAAAAGAATGTTGATAATAAATACAAAGAGATTTTGGGTTAATATTAGTGGGTGAGTCAATAAAAAAAAATTGTTAGGATTCAACGGAGTTCACTAAGGGTTAATTTGTAGGAAGGCTTTTTAGTGGAGTGAACGGGTTAAAACCTATGTGCCTTTATCATATCAGCATATCAAATCATTAATGTGTGGTCTCGACATGTATAAAAGGGTATATGCTCTATAAGGCTCAAAATCTCACAAAAATTATGGGTGTTTTGACATCAATCCTTATAAATTTTGAACTTCAAGGTGATACTCAAATTAGGTTCAACAACCTATCAATTTTAATTTTTAGAAAGTAGACTTATCATGCTTGATTCTCTAGTATTCTTCAAATTTAATTATCAATGCACAATTAACTAAGACTTATTCTAAGACATATTGACAAAAATCATGAATCATTAGAAATTTTATCCTAATTAGTAATATGAGAAAAATACTTAAGATCAAGACTAATTTCAAGGTTTTGAGAATTATGTAAAAAGTTAGGCACTATTACCCCCACACTTAAGATGTACATTGCCCTCAATGTACAAAGATAGATAATGATAATTAGATGCCAAAACAAAAGAGAAGTGGGGAAAGTAATACTCCCTGAAATCTGAATGATCCCTGGGGTCTTTGGTGGTGGTGATGGTGTTTTCTATGGGCCTGGTGGAGTGGCTACCGAAAAAAATTTGCTAGATGAAGAAATTGGGTAGCCTGTGAAGATATAGCCAAGAGATCTAGAGAAATAATAATATACTAATAATATATTTAAAGATTAAGGAAATAAAAAGAATGAGACTAAGAAGAAAATTGAAATTGAAAGAAAAGACTAATGGACTAAGGAGTCCTTATTGTTGAATGGTTTGCGAAGTGGGTGTGACTTCGAAGGCTGTGGTGTATGATTCCCTAGCAGTCTTTAGAACCTAAAACCAAGAAACTAATATGAAATAAATTAAATTAAGCAGAAAACAAGTATAGATAATGAAAATAAAGGAGATGAGAAAAGAAAAATAGAATTGAAAGGTTTCGGAAACCCTTGGCGTGTTAATTAAGTGAAGCTGCTAGCATGAACTCATGTTGAGGTCTCTTTTGAGGAGACGATGCTTACGTTTCTTCGGCATGATCTTTGTGTTGCTCAAGAGTCTTGGACCTTTTCTATGAATTGGAAGAAAAATTTGAAAGAAAAGAGAAAGAATGAATAAGAAAGAAGATGGTAAAAAGAGGAAGGACTGTGAGGATTTAAATAAGATTTCAAATCTGGCATGTTCCCACGTCCGTGTACCGAGGGTGTGTCGATTCACACGGCCGTATCGTACGGCCATGTTGTAGCGTATGTTGTTCTTCCACGCCCGTTTTGTTGGGTTGCATGCCCGTTCCTAAAAGGCCAGGATGTGAGCACGAATGGACTGCACTGGCATGGTCTGCCCGTACTCAATAAGTCAGTGTCTTAGTACGGTTGTGAGGCACGACCGTGCTATTTTTGGCGGTGCCCGTGCTGTGGGTGGTTGGATCCGTAGCGTTAGGGGGGTGGTTGGACTGACTTGTACGGCTCTGCTTTGTCAGTGTGGTGGTTCTGGTGGTCCACACGACCACGTGCACGGCCGTGTGTAAGGTAGTGTGGCACTGAAACACTGCATCTTTGTTTTAGATGTGGAGAGAGAAGAGGAAAGGAAAGAAAAGGAAAAATAATTTTGAAAGATAAAAAGTGTTAGTGTTCGGGTTGCCTCCCGAGAAGCGCTCGTTTATAGTCTTAAGCTAGACTGTTGATCGTGTCAAACAGTCGAGTTTTAAAATTTATAAAAAGAATGATAGAACTTGTAGACTAGCTATGACAACGATAGAGGCAAGTGCACCTATCGAACAGTAGTATAGTTTAGGCAAGAATATCTTATCGAACCCAAGGGAACCTAAAAGTACTACTACTCACTTTCTTTCTATTATTTAGCCTGAAATATGGAGTGATTGGTTTATGAAACTAATGAAAAACTAAACTAGATGTATAGACAAAAGAATGAATTGGAGGAAAACTTTAGGAAAACTCAGTTGATGAAGACGATACCCTCAGGAAGAATATACCTATGACTTCACTTATTATTTATTCCCCAAACCATATGATTTCTTTACTTAGCTTGATACGTAAGACTCCCTAACCTATATTAAACCTTCTCTCGATGCGAATAATGTCTAACCTTAGGTTAATTAGTGGAACTCTCGTTCTCTTATAATAACCCCCTAAGGAAGCAAGAATCAATCAATGGATTCCCATATTAGGTTTCACCCTAATCCGGTAAAATCTCATAAACCTATCTCTAGGCGCTCGATCAACTCCGCTCAATTATGCTAGATCTACTCTTGGCAGGTCTATTCCTCCTCCACCTAAGCACATCGATTAAATTAAGCAACATAATTAAGAATAAACTAAGTACTTATCATATAATTTAGAAATCAAATAACAAAATCCATCATAGGTTTCATCCCCTTCAGGTATCTGAGGGGTTTAGTTCATAACTAAATACGAAAATATCTCAAGAGTAAAAAGTAAACAAAACATAAGAAATCCCTAAAACCCCCTGAAGGAATTGGAGGAGAGATCCTCCATCTTGAATAGAGTTCCGACTTCTTGAGATGGATCAACTGGCTATCTTCAAGTAATTCCCTAAAAAATGAAAGCTTGACTAAAAGCCTCTGCTAAAAGCTGTCCTGTTTCGGCTTCTGCCGAACTCCCTTTTTAGTTGCTACCTTGGGTGTTTATATAGGCTTTGAGATGCTTTGCTTGGCTCCTGAGTATCCTAATTCAAGTAGAATTCCTCCTAGGATGTTTAAGTAGACTTAGGAATGTGTTTCTTTGCCTCTAAGCATCCAAATCCGAGTGAAATTGCTCTTTCCCGTGGCAGGCAGGGGCACGCCCATGGCACACGCCCGTGTAAGTCTTCTTCAGGCCATGTCTCGATTCTGTCGATTGGGGCACGGCAGTGTAAATCGTGGCATGGCCGTGTGAAGTAAATGGCAAGGCATGGCCATGTGGCTTGAAGTCCAGGCTGTGTCGATTTCTTGGGTTGGCCCAATTTGGTCCGTTTTAAGCCCGTTTTACGTTCTTTTTATCCTTAGGTGCTTTCCTAAGCATAAGACATGAAAAGAAAGAATTAAGAGCACCTTTTTACATAAATCAGGGATAAATCATCCAAAAGCATACTAAATGTGAGATTAAAATATGTTACTTTTACGGTTTATCAAATACCCCCACACTTAAGCTTTTACTTGTTCTCAAGTAAAATTCTCAACTTACAATTAAAACGAACTTTCCATAATTCATAATTCCTATTGACAATGTCTCATCATAATTCATAGATAATTTATACATGAATAATTCAACTCAAAGAGTCTTAAAGATTCAATTATGATAAGTCATACCTTTATAGCATTAAAACATATGTATCTCCTTTATCTAAGTGATTACCTTTAATTCAAAGCCGAAAAGGATTGACATCCTCACAAAAGATTCACTCAAATCACTCAAAGGTGTTAAAGGTTCAAGAATAAGCACTCTAAGTCGAACCTGAAAAGTTAATCCCATAGACTTGCCTGAAAATCAAACCTCCACCATCAGATATGAGATGATACACAAATCAAAAGGTCTTTAATTAGGGTTGTAACGGGCTAAGGTTAAAAAGTGTGGATACAAAGTGAATTAGAGGTTATAATCGAGATTGAATTGACTAATTACCTAATCTAAAAATAATGAACTAAAAATAAATATTTACATCAAATGAAAACTAACAATATCTACTATTGATAATTTACTCTATAATAAGAGTATTTTCATCACTCAAATTTTGAAAATACTTTAATACGAGCTTTTTTTAACAATTGGAGTTTTAAATACTCTAAGCTCTTTTATTATACTACTAATATTGAATATACTTGGATTTTTTTTTTGAGAACAAACTAAAATAAACATAATAGAAGGAACTTTGGTGATTGAAATAACCTAATTCAGTAATTGATCAAATCAATTCTCGATAGAGGGTAGTCAAAGGAATGTTGATAACAAATACAAAGGGATTTTGGGTTAATATTAGTGGGTGAGTCAATAAAAAATTTGTTAAGATTCAACGGGGTTCACTAAAGGTTAATTTGTAGGAAGGCTTTTTAGTGGAGTGAACGGGTTAAAACCTAGGTGCCTTTATAACCTAGGTGCCTTGATCATCTCGAGTATATCAAATCATTAATGTATGGTCTCGACATGTATAAACGAGGCAAGTTCTAGAATAACAGTTCAAAGTTGACACACTCATAATCAATACAGTAAGCATGAAAAAGAATATATGCTCTATAAGGCTCAAAATCTCACAAAAAATTATGGGTGTTTTGACATCAATCCTTATAAATTTTGAACTTCAAGGTGATACTCAAATTAGGTTCAACAACCTATCAATTTTAATTTTTAGAAAATAGACTTATCATGCTCGATTCTCTAGTATTCTTCAAATTTAATTATCAATGCACAATTAACTAAGACTTATTCTAAAACATATTGACAAAAATCATGAATCATTAGAAATTTTATTCTAATTAGTAATATGAGAAAAATACTTAAGATCAAGACTAATTTCAGGGTTTTGAGAATTATGCAAAAAGCTAGGCACTATTACCCCCACACTTAAGATGTACATTGCCCTCAATGTACAAAGATAGATAAACAATTATGTAATAATAAAATCAAAAGAGAAGGGGAGAAGTAACACTTCCTGAATTTTTGGATGAAGTCTATGAAAAGAAACCGGATAAGATTGGAGGTGAACGTGGGGAAGCGTCTCGAACCATTTGAAATTGAATCCTCGAAGTAGCCAGCTTGGTTTTATTGTATCCTAAGCTAAATCTAAATATCATAAAGAATAAGAAGAAGAAAATAAAATAAAATAAAATAAAATAAAGTAAAAAAATAATGATGAAATAAAATAGAAACAAAAATAAATAATGGAAAATGAAAGACAACTAAGAAAATGGGGAATGAGGTTTAAATAGAGATGTAGCCCGTGTTTTAGGATTTTGAATTTTGAAGGCCGTGGGCATCGTGGCACGCCCGTGTCTTTCTTCACACGGCCATTCAATACGGGCATGCTCCTCCGGTGTTCGATAAGTCAGAATGTTGGCACGGTTGGGAGGCACGGTCGTGTTTATCCCATGCTTGACGAGTTAGTAACCTCACACGGGACGTCGGCACAGGCGTGGACTAGTATCGCAGCCCGTGTTGGAGAAAGAAGTTTATTCCCTGTTCGTGCATGGCTAACGACACGCCCATGGTTCACATTTAGCTTCCACACGTACCACGGCACGCTAAAGGTGTAGGCCGTGTGGCCTAGAAATCTGCTATTTGGTTAGTTTATGGTTAGGTACTAAAAAGAAAAGAAAATAAAAATAAAAATAAAAAATGTAAAATGGGGTTAGTGCTCGGGTTGCCTCCCGAGAAGTGCTCGTTTATAGTCTTAGCTAGACTTTACCTCTCATTCGTATGGTCATGGTGGTTTGAGGAGGTGGAAATTCTTTCTCATTCGATCAACTCGGTTATGAATATAAAGTTTAAGTCGAGTAATGTTTACCTCAAAAGTGTTAAATTTAGGATTGCTTACCTCGATCGTGTCAGTATAGGAAGACATTAAGTACCTCAAAAGTGATTTCTTCGTTTGCCTTGAGTTCTGAATTGGTGATTCGAGGGTCTTCCTTATTTAACAATACATGCTTCTCTATTTTGATGTGATTTGTTGTTCCTATCAGCTCATCTGGGGTTTCCTTCGGTTTCACTTTGTGTGGTTCTGGTTCCTCATGTAATTCTTCTTTATTAGTACGAGGTCTATCATCCAGCTCAGGTTTGTAGCTTTGTGGTGTTTCCTGCAATGAAGGTTGAACAAGTTGGTTATCAACTGAATTTACTTTCTCACCTTTATCACTTGATGTTCTGGCCGAGTCAAGAGCTTGAAGAGTGACTATCTCGTCGCCTACACGAAGTATGAGTTCTCCTGCATAGATATCAATTTTAGCTCTGGCAGTTGCTAAAAAGGGTCTTCCTAAAATTAAGGGGATCGTGTTGTCCTCATCCATGTCTAAAACGACAAAGTCTACTGGGAATACGAATTTATCAATTTTGATTAGAACATTTTCTATTATACCCCTAGGAATTCTTATAGTTTTATCAGTTAATTGAATGCTCATCCTAGTTTGTCTGGGTTTCCCTAGACCTAGTTGTTTAAACATTTTGTAAGGCATAACATTGATGCTTGCCTCCAAATCCGCTAACGCATTATCAATAGATAAACTACCAATTAAACATGGAATTGTAAAACTTCCTGGATCTTTTAATTTCAGTGGCAGTTTATTTTGTAGAATTGCTGAGCACATTGCGTTTAGCTCCACGTGGTGCTCTTTGTCTAATTTGCGTTTGTTGGTCAAGAGCTGTCTTAAAAATTTCCTCGAATCTGGTATCTCAAAAAGAGCTTCAAGGAGAGGGAATTTAATATGTAATTTCGTTAAGAGTTTAATAAACTTACCGAACTGTTCCTCTGAATCGTCTCTTTTCATTGCTTCGGGATAAGGTATGCGAGGTTGGTACTCCTTGATTACCAATTTTTGCTTTTCTTGTGTTACCTCTATCTTACCTTCGTCTACCTTGTTTTCTTGTATTGAGTTTGGTTCATCTAACCCTTACTATCTTGAGCTGAGATGGCTTGAATTTGCTCCTTTGGGTTAACCTCGATGTTACTTGGTAGATGTCTAGCGGTCGTATTAGCTTTGTGAGATGTCCCACTGACCTAGTAAGTTCTCCAACTTGATTCTCGATCCCTTAGATTGATTTTTGTTGTTCATCAAGTTCTGCTTCAGTCTTTTGGAGACGAGAATCTGTGGTTGCCATGAAATTCGTCAGCATCTCTTCAAGATTCAGCTCCTCTTCTTGTTGGTGAGGTGGTTGTTGAAAATCTAGAGGAAGTCCCGATCTTTGGCTATTTTGATAATTCCACGAGAAATTGGGATGGTACTTTCAACCTGCATTATAAGTATCACTATAAAAATTATTTTGATATCTAGAATAGTTACCTGTATAGTTAGCTTGATCGTTTTCCATGCCATATTCGTAGGGTGGGTACTCAGGATTCGCCACGCCTCCTAGATTCAAATCATATTGTATTTCTGGATGTACCTGCTAGGGACTATACCAATCATCAATCTTTTTATTCATCATATCTAACTGATTAGATAACCTGGTGACCATGTCGAGGTTGAAAGCCTTGGTTGCTTTAGTAGGAATTGCCCCTATGCCTTGCCACTGATAATTATCCAGTGTCATCTTTTCCATAGACTAAAATTTTCTACCAAAAGTAAAATAGAGGAAAAAATTAGCAAAGTAAAAAGAAATAAAATAAAGAATAATATGATAATAAATTGCAAATAAAAAATAATTTGGCTAAAGTAATAGAAATAGAGTTTTCTTAATATTTTAGTGTTCCCCGGTAACGGCGCCAAAAACTTGATCGTGTCAAACAGTCGAGTTTTAAAATTTATAAAAAGAATGATCGAACCTGTAGACTAGCTATGACAACGATAGAGGCAAGTGCACCTATCGAACAGTAGTATAGTTTAGGCAAGAATATCTTATCGAACCCAAGGGAACCTAAAAGTACTACTACTTACTTTCTTTCTATTATTTAGCCTGAAATATGGAGTGATTGGTTTATGAAACTAATGAAAAACTAAACTAGATGCAAAGACAAAAGAATGAATTGGAGGAAGACTTTAGGAAAACTCGGTTGATGAAGACGATACCTCGTGAAGTATCCACCTATGACTTTACTTATTATTTATTCCCAAACCATATGATTTCTTTACTTAGCTTGATCCGTGAGACTCCTTAACCTATATTTAACCCTCTCTCGAGGCGAATAATGTCTAACCTTAGGTTAATTAGTGGAACTCTCGTTCTCTTATAATAACCCCCTAAGGAAGCAGTAAATCAATCAATGGATTCCCATATTAGGTTTCACCCTAATCCTAAAAAATCTCGTAACCCTATCTCTAGGCGCCAGATCAACTTTGCTCAATTATGCTAGATCTACTCTTAGGCAAGGTCTATTCCTCCTCCACCTAAGCACATCAGATTAAATTAAGCAATATAATTAAGAACAAACTAAGTACTTATCATATAATTTAGAAATCAAATAACAAAATCCATCATAGGTTTCATCCCCTTCAGGTATCTGAGGGGTTTAGTTCATAACTAAATACGAAAACATCTCAAGAGTAAAGAGTAAACAAAACATAAGAAATCCCTAAAACCCCCTGAAGGAATTGAAGGAAAGATCCTCCGTCTTGAATGGAGTTCCGACTTCTTGAGATGGATCAAACGGCTATCTTCAAGTGATTCCTTAAAAAATGAAAGCTTGACCAAAAGCCTCGCTAAAGTCATCAGGTTTGCTTTCGAACTCCTTTTTAGTTGCTACCTTGGGTGTTTATATAGGCTTTGAGATACTTTACTTGGCTCCTAAGTATCCTAATTCAAGTAGAATTCCTCCTAGGATGTTTAAGTAGACTTAGGAATGTGTTTTTTTACCTCAAGCATCCAAATCTGAGTGAAATTGCTCTTTCCTGCGGCAAGGGCACGCCCATGGCACACGCCCGTGTAAGTCGTCTTCAGGCCGTGTCTCGATTCTGTCGATTGGGGTACGACCATGTAAATCGTGGCATGGCCGTATGAAGTAAATGGCAAGGCACGGCCGTGTGGCTTGAAGTCCAGGCCGTGTCGATTTCTTGGGTTGGCCCAATTTGGTCCGTTTTAAGCCCATTTTACTTTCTTTTTATCCTTAGGTGCTTTCCTGAGCATAAGACATGAAAAGAAAGGATTAAGAGCACCTTTTTACATAAATCAAGGATAAATCATCCAAAAGCATACTAAATGTGGGATTAAAATATGTTACTTTTATGGTTTATCAACTGTCCTAGACCTTGAAGATTTTAGGGAGGTTTAAAGGTTTGAATATTTTCCCTCTTACTGACAGTTTTATTCGTGACAAATTTTAGGTCGAGAAGAGTTTACTTTAAAATTACCGAACATTGGATTGCTTACCTTGACTATTTCGTGTGGGAAAACATCATGTACTTGAAGGAGTATTTCTTCCTTTTTCTTCAGTTCTGTTAAACTGATGTAAGGATCGGCTTTATCTAACAGCACTTGATCTTCTATTTTAAAGTGATTTGATGTCCCTATGAGCTCTTCTGGTAGTTCCTTAGGTTTTACTTCGTGTGGATCCGACTTTTCTTTGGTGTGTATCTTCTGCTCTTCTAAATTGTTGATCATACGATTTTGTGTTGGCTCAATTTTGATGCTTTGTGATGTTTCCTGCGATGAAGTTTGAATAATTTGATTATCTATTGAAATGACTTTCTTACCTTCATCTTCTGTTGTTTTGGCTGAGTCGAGAGCTTGAAGATTGACTGATTCATCTCCTACACGAAGTATGAGTTCTCCTGTGGCAACATCAATTTTAGTCTTGGCAGTTGCAAGAAAAGGTCTTCCTAAAATTAAAGGGATTGAATTTTCCTCATCCATGTCTAAAACAACAAAATCTATTGGGAAAACAAATTTATCGATTTTTACTAAAACGTCTTCAATAATGCCCCTAGGAATTCTAACAGTTTTATCAGCTAGTTGGATACTCATCCTAGTTTGTTTGGGCTTCCCTAGACCTAGTCGTTTAAACAGTGCATAAGGCATGACATTTATACTTGCCCCTAAATCAGCTAACGCATTATCAATAGTTAAACTACCAATTAAACATGAAATCGTAAAACTCTCTGGATCTTTTAATTTCTGCGGTAGTCGGTTTTGTAGCATTGTTGAGCATGTTGCATTAAGTTCCACATGGTGCTCTTCATCTATTTTATGCTTGTTCGTTAAGAGTCGTCTTAAAATCTCCTTGAGTCGGGCATCGAAAAGAGCTTCAAGAAGAGGTAAGTTAATGTGTAATTTCTTTAGAAGTTTTAGAAACTTACCGAATTGTTCATCTGAATCATCTCTTTTCAATGCTTCGTGATAAGGTATTTAAGGTTGGTACTCTTTAATTACCGGTTTTTCTTGTGCTACCTCTATTTTACCTTTTTCTTCCTTGGTTTCTTGTATTGAGGTGGGCTTGTCTACCTTTGTATCCTCTTGAGATGTGATGGCTTGTATCTGTTCTTTTGGGTTTATTTCTGTGTTGCTTGGTAGACGACCCTGTTGACGTTCTGAAACAAGCTTTGTGAGATGTCCCACTGACCTAGTGATTTCCCCGACTTGTTCCTTGATTTCTTTGATTGATATTTCTTGGTTATCAAGTGTTGTATCAGTTCTTTGGAGATGGACATCTATGTCTGCCATGAACTTTTTCAGTATCTCTTTAAGACTCGGCTTCTTTTTCGGTGGATAAGGTTGATTTTGGTAATTTGGAGGAGGTTGCTGCCTTTGATTTCCTTGTCCTCCCCACGAAAAATTTGGGTGGTTCTTACAACCTGGATTGTAAGTGTTACTATAAAGATTATTATTAGATCTGAAATTGTTACCTATATAGTTTGTCTGCTCGTTTTCTACTCCTGGTTGGTAAGGTGGGTACTCAGAATTCGCCACATTCCCACTCGCTTCGTATTGCATGACTGGATGTACCTGTGAATGACATAAATTATCAAGCTTTTTATTCATTAACTCCAACTGTGTCGACAGCATTGTCACTGCGTCTATGTTAAAAACTCCGGCTGATTTTGTTGGTTTAGTAATTTGCCATTGATAGGTGTTCAATGACATCTCCTCAATAAAATCGTAAGTCGCTTCAGGAGTTTTGTTGTTCAAAGTTCCACCGGCTGATGAATCAATCATTTTCCTAGTTGGAGAATTCACACCATTGTAAAAAGTTTAGACTTGAAGCCACAAAGGTAATCCGTGGTGTGGGCATCTCCTTAGGAGATCCTTGTATCTTTCCTATGCATCATATAATGTTTTTGCGTCATTCTGCACAAAAGAAGATATGTCATTCCTAAATTTAGCCGTTTTGGCTGGTGAAAAATATTTTAAAAGAAATTTTTCGGTCATTTGATCCCATGTGGTGATTGACCTCGTGGTAACGAAGTTCAACCAACGCTTTGCTTTGTTCCTTAATGAAAAGGAAATAAAAGACGTATGGCATCGTCGTAAACGCCATTTATTTTGAAGGTATCACGAATTCTAAAAATTAGATATATGAGTGTTTGGATCCTCATCCTGCAAACCATCAAATTGAACAAATTGTTGAATCATTTGTATTGTGTCAGGCTTTAATTCAAAATTATTAGCAGCTATAGCGGGCCTAACAATACTAGATTCTGCTCCTGTCAACTTAGGTTTAGCATAATCATACATAGTACGCGGAGCATTCTGTTCTAGCACATTTGGTGGGTTGTTCTCCTCCATCCCTTCAGTAGGATTGGATCTTTGCTGTTCTTCTCTTTGATAGTCTAGGGCTCGTCTAATTTCTCTGCGATTTTTGCGAGCGGTAGCTTCAATGTCACTTTCATATTATAATGGTTCTCTCGGATTTCTTCTAGTCATAAACTAGATGTACCTGCTATGAAAAAAAAAAATTAGAAAAAAAAACAAAAATATATGTATTAAAATAAGAGAAAATTAAAAATAAAGATAATGGCTAAAGTAATAGAAATAGAGCTTTCTTAATATTTTAGGAGTCCTGTAACACCCCTTACTCGAGACCGTTGCCGGAGTCGAGCACGAGGCATTATTAGACTTAACTTACTACTTCAGAGCATAAAAATTTAAAACTATCCATCTGCGTCATGTTCACTAAATCAATTATAACTCGAGGTACGAAACTCGAAATCTAGATCTGTAAATTTTTCCTGAAACTAGACTCATATATCTTCTTAATATAATTTTTCCAGAATTTTTTGTGTGGCCAATTAGTACAGTTTATTAGTTAAAGTCTCCCTGTTACACAGTTTGATAGTTCTGACCTCTCTTCACTAAAATCAATTATCTCATAATATACAACATTTTTTCCCTACACATTTCTTTAATATAAAAATAGACTCAATAAGATTTAATTCTATATCTCATGCACAACCTAATTCCATTTATACTATTTTGGTGATTTTCAAAATCACATCACTGCTGCTGTACAAACTGTTCCCCTGCATATACTTACATAATTTCTTTCTAATAACTACCAACTAGGCATTTCATAATGTCCAAAACATGCTCTTAATTAGCCATTTTAATAGCTAATCATTACCAAACATTTATAAGCCAATCTTAAGCCATATCATAAGGTTATACACACAAGATAGCTAAGTCCCTATACATGCCATAACTTAAAACATTCGAGTCACAAAATACCAATATAATCCTTTGATAGTGTGTAACGATCTTCGACGTCCTTGTGATCCCCGAGTTGGCTTGTAATACTATAAAAAAAAAATAAAGAATAGGTGTAAGCATAAAGCTTAGTAAGTTTACATGTAAATAAATAACAACATTCTTAATCAATTATCTTATTCTTTTCTTATCAAGATCACTTAAGCCTTTAACTCATTATACTTAAACTTATATTCTTACTTGTACCTTTAAACATGAATTTGCCTTACATTACTTTTTTTTTTTTAGCTTGAACTTGTCTTACCTTTACTTTGGTATACTCTTTGAATTTTCCGTTGAACCACTTGGAATACTAAGGATACGTGGTACCTTTCCTTATGAAACTTAACCATTGCCATGTCTTGACATGGTCTTACGTGGTATCCTTGCCTTATGAACTCACCAATGCCATGCCTTGGCATGGTCTTACATGGACCTTTGCCTTATAGTAACATATCAATGCCATGTCTTGACATGGTCTTACATGATTTCCTTAAACCCTAATGTCATGACATTTGTATCCTACACATTCCTAAGGTTCAACCTAACTTTCGAGATAACTTTTCCGTCAATTCATACTTGAGTCTTTAAATAATACATTTACAGAATAAATATGTAAATACTAGAATTTAACAGTATTAAATGTAAAATAATAGAATATTGCATTTATTTATCAGTAAACTTACCTCGAAACAAAATACGATCAACTATATCGATTTAGTCCTCTATCTTTTCTTTCCTCGATCTAACTCTGGATTTCATTCTTCTTGATCTATAATAGAAAATTTAGCTTATTTAATACTCACATTTATCAAAACAGTCCTTAACTCTAACTTTGGCAAAATTACAATTTTGCCCCTAAACTTTTACATATTTACATATTTTCCCCAAAGCTCGGAAATTAAAATTTATCCCTTATTCTTATGTTTTATGACATGCTGATCATTTTTCCCTTCTATGACAACATCAAATTCTCACTCTAACATGTACTTATAAACATTAGGTATTTTTACCGATTAAGCCGTTTTACTCGTTTTCACTTAAAATCACTTGGAAAAAGTTGTTTAACATAATTTTAGACTTCATATTATATCATAAAACATTAAAATAAACACATTTCACCTATGGGTATTTTTCCAAATATGAACTCTAGCATAAATTATTGATAGAATAAGCTAAACCGAGCTACTGGGGCTTCAAAAACGTAAAGAACCTTAAAAACGGGGCTTGGAATCACCTACTATGGAGCTTGGAAGCTTGAAACAAACCCTAGCTATGGTGAACACTTGAAAATTCGGCCTAATGAAGAAGATGAGCATATTTTGCCATCTTTTCCCTTTTAATTTCATTTTTATTACCAAATGACTAAATTACCCTTCATTAAAAACTTTGGTTCTTTCCACCTATATATTTCCATTTTTGTCCATGAAAATATAATGGTCTAATTACCATTTAAGGACTCCTACTTCAAACTCCCATTTTAATCAAGTACTCTATAAATTAGAACCCCTATTTAGCAACTTTTACAAACAAGTCCTAATAGGCAATTTAAGCATGAAATTAATAAAATTTCTTATCAATACTCTAACACATGTATTTAATCACTCGATAAGTCATAATAATTAATCATAATAAACTTTTATAGCTTGGATTCATGGTTTCGCAATCACTATTCCGTTTAGGCCCTATTTCGGGATGTTACAAGTCCCCAGCAACGGCGCCAAAAACTTGATCGTGTCAAACAGTCGAGTTTTAATATTTATAAAAGAGTGATCGAACATGTAGACTGACTGCGACAACGATAGAGGCAAGTGCACCTATCGAACAGTAGTATAGCTCAGGCAAGAATATCTTATCGAACCCAAGGGAACCTAAAAGTACTACTACTCACTTTCTTTCTATTATTTAGCCTAAAATATGGAGTGATTGGATTATTAAACTAACGAAATACTTAGACTAAATGCAAAGACAAAAGATTGAATTGGAGAAAGACTTTAGGAAAACTCAGTTGATAAAGACGATAGCCTCAGGAAGAATCCACCTATGACTTCACTTATTATTTATTCCCCAAACCATATGATTTCTTTACTTAGCTTGATCCGTGAGACTCCCTAACCTATATTAAACCTTCTCTCGACCTTAGGTTAATTAGTGAAACTCTCGTTCTCTTATAATAACCCCCTAAGGAAGCAGTAAATCGATCAATGGATTCCCATATTAGGTTCACCCTAATCCGGCAAAATCTCGTAACCCTATCTCTAGGCGCCCGATCAACTTCATTCAATTATGCTAGATCTACTCTTAGGTAGGGTCTATTCCTCCTCCACCTAAGCACATCAGATTGAATTAAGCAACATAATTAAGAACAAACCAAGTACTTATCATATAATTTAGAAATCAAATAACAAAATCCATCATAGGTTTCATCCCCTTCAGGTATCTGAGGGGTTTAGTTCATAACTAAATACGAAAACATCTCAAGAGTAAAGAATAAAAAAATATAAGAAATCCCTAAAAGCCCCTGAAGGAATTGAAGGAGAGATCCTCCGTCTTGAATGGAGTTTCGACTTGAGATGGATCAACTGGCTATCTTTAAGTGATTCCTTAAAAAATGAAAGCTTCGGCCAAAAGCCTCTACTAAAAGCTCCCCTTCAATGTCTGCCTTGGGTTGTTTATATAGCCTTTGGGATGCTATACTTGGCTCCTAAGTATCTCCTTCAAGTAGAATTACTATTACGGTGTTGGAGTAGACTTAGGAGTATGTTTCTTTGGCTTCAATCATCCAAATCCAAGTGAAATTGCTCTCTCCCGCGGCAGGGGCACGACCATGACACACGCCCGTGTAAATCGTGGTTGGGCCGTGTCTCGATTCTGTCATTTTGGGCACGGCCATGTGAATCAAGATTCAGGCCGTGCTTCGGTCTGTCGATTTAGGCACGGCCATGTAGATTACCAGGCACGTCTGTGTGATCAATGGATGCTGCACGGCCGTGTGTTACGTAGTTGAGGCCGTGCTCTAGGTAATTGGCGAGGCACGATCGTGTGGGCTTTGGGCCAGACTATTTTGATTTCTTGCTAAAGCCTAATTACTCCGTTTTAAGCCCGTTTTACGTTCTTTTTATCCTCGGGTGCTTTCCTGAGTATAAACATGAAAAGAAAGGATTAAAAGCACCTTTTTACATAAATCAAGGGCTAAATCATCCAAAAGCATACTAAATATGGGGTTAAAATATGTTACTTTTACGGTTTATCATCCTCTCCATACCACATCCTTAATTGATATAACATGCTTATAAGTAACATTATCTATGATTTCATTATTTTCTTATAAATTTATTCAAAGTTGTCCATTTGCGTCATAGTCACTAAATTATTTATATCTTGAGCTACAGAATTCCAATTTAAGTTCGTCTTGATGTTTTAGAAACTAGACTCACATATATTATTACCATAAAATTTTCAGAATTTTTGGTTTAGCCAATAAGTACAGTTTATTCTTTAAAGTCACCCCTGTTCCGCTGTTCGACAGTTCCGACTCCTTTTCACTAAAAAATAATTATCTCATTGTAAAAAATTTGGATAATTTTATGCTTGTTTCTTTTGAAAATATACTCATTAAAATTTTAAGAATATAAATTATAACCCATAAATATTTTCCTCCAATTTTTGATGATTTTCCAAAATCAGAACATGAGAATCCGAAATCATTCTGACCTTGTCTCACAAAACCTATTATATCTCATGATTTACAATTCCATTGCTTACATCATTTCTTCTATAAAAAACTAGACTCAATTAGATTTAATTCCATATTTTATTAATCCTCTAATTCGGTTTCTACAATTTTTGGTGATTTTTAAAACTTAGACTACTGCTGTCCAAAACTATTTTGGTGCAAAATGTTAATTACCAAGTTTATAACACCTTTATTTCCTTTCTCTACAACATTTCCCATCACTTTCTCTTATTTTCCTTCACTAACATATCAAGAACATAAAACCTTACATAAGAAAACTCTACATTAACATCATTTTCATGCTTTTTTCACAATATCAAACTTAAAAATATATTGAAATCTTGATGTTCTTACCTTGTCTTATTGATTTCAATCTTTAACTTGATTTTATCTCTCCTCCAACCTCTATTTCTTGAATCAAACTTGATATTATTGCTCCCCATAGTTTCCTTGTCATCTTTCTCTCTTGATGGCTATGGAAATTCTTTTGAATTCTAAGTGAAAATGGTGGATTTTTGGTGAAAGGACCAATTTGTAAAGAAAGCAAAACATTCTTTCTCTCTTTTTCTCACATTGGTGCATGGAAAATATGGTGGATGGTGTGTTTTTTTTATTTCCACACAAATATATATATACTAAATGAAATAATAAAATAATAAAAAATATCTTATTAAAATATTAATAAAGTAATATTTATCTAATTAATTAATTTAAAATATCATCAACATAATCATTACATTATAGAGTTCTCACTCTTACTAATTGACCATTTTGCCCTTCATGATCTTTTAAAATTTCATCATTGAGTCATCACTTAATTTGAAAAATTATAATTCAGTCCCTCATTATTCTTCATCTATTCGATTTGGTCCTAATTCATCCATTTTCCTTAGTTTTTAGATTATTCCACCTCTGAAATATTTGCACTATTGGTCTTTCAATTTTTTCATATTTACACTTTAACCCCTTAAATTTTAAGTATTTACTCTTAAATAACAAAACTTTTCTCACTTTTACAATTTAGTCCTTTATTGAATTAATAATGTAATATATCATAATATACTTCCCAATGTTGACATAATCCAAAATTTTCCTTTTTGTCACTTTATTTCATTACTTAACTATATCGAGGATAATATCTTACTTTCTTACTGTAATAATTTTTAGAGTATTACAACTCCAATAAGCTTCCAACCGTTCGAGCTTCCGATAATCTGTAAGGTAAATAAATAAAACAAATACGTAACCAATGATTGCTTAGTAAGCTCGTATAGTCTTTAATCATACTAATTTATTTCAATTATAAAACTTTACATATAAAAATAATCCAATAATGTTACCGCAATACTCATAAACTATTCTCACTAATTCACAAGGTGAACTAATCCATAATATCACACATAGACTTATACCCTCAAGCTTAGTAAAATTTTATATAACTTTAATTCTTCCACACTTATTCCATATGCATATCATACAAGTCATATGCATATCATTTAGCCACGGTTACAAATTAATGCATTTAACCAAGCCTTATTCTAATTAGACACATAATAATTCGATCCATAAGAAATTGCATAATCTAAACCTTACCATTCCTTTATGAACACTAACTTATTTTCATTTAAATACTTGCCATTTCAATGCATTAAATAAATAAACAAATTACTATTCAGCTAATAGCTTGGCACTTGCCTAAACATCAAGCAACAACAATAGTTAGCGAACTTACACATCTTGCATATAAATTTAATATTGATAAACTTATTTTCTCGACATGTTACCATATACACGCTTTCCTTGTATCAACATAATCAAAGATAATCACATATTTACATGTCACTTTTTAATATATTAAGTAAATACCATTTTCATGTCACGTTTCAATATGTCATGTAAATATCATTTCCAAGATAAGTTTAATATATCAATTAAATATTATTTCCAAGTATTTCAAGTATCTACCAAGAATAATCATAACTCTTTCAATATTAATTCATAAATATTTACGATCACTCATAGTACATTCAATTCGCATTAATTTGTTATCTTAAATGGCTTTTCACATTTCATTATACAATTGCAATATCCATTCCATAGTCATTTCATGAGTATATAACTCACATATTCCATATATTTGCAACATATTTCACATTTTATTTTCAATTCACTATTTCACTTCCATTTCTCATACCATACCATTTCAATATCAATTATAAAACTTTATTATTCATTTACCCCTAGTAATACGACTCGGACTTGGACGGATGCACGGATCCAACCAAAACACACCAGTTTGGCACCCAATGCCTCATCGAATAATTCGAAGTAATAGTTTGACATCTAGTGTCTTATCGGCTATACCGAAGTAATTTGGTACCCAGTACCTCATCGAATTAATTCGAAGTAACAATTTGACACCCAATGTCTCATCAACTCGAAGTTGAAGTAATTTCTGAACACTTCCAATCCTATGGCATGCCAATTATATTCGACTCAGCCCGATACAATTAATTGGGTTTAAAATCCCTTTTCAATAAATATTCATTTCAACTCAATAATCACAAATCCTCAAGAATTCAACTCAATATCATAATATCAAATACTCACCTCATTCCACTTATCATACACATTAAATAATAATTACAATAATTAATATTCATGTACCATCATTTTTATAAATTTCGTGTATATTTATTTCAGTAAGAATTCATAATCATGAATATACATAAATTCTCCATATTCCATGTCACTAACCAAGTCATTCCAAATTGGAGAACGACTTATGGATATGAGTACATCGTTTTCTTTATGCCATAACCCAGTTATGGTATTTTCATTAAAATGCCATAACTCAGCTATGGTCTTACATTTAAACATTGCCATGGTCCAACCATGGTCTTATTCGTCAATTCATGCTTTGCATTGAACGACTGTACTCAAACTGGCGTTCCATTCTTTTCGATCATTTCAATTCAATTTCATAGTTTCAACAATAATTTGTTTTTAACAATAAAATAAATATAAATATATATATATATATATATATATTACCATTCATCAATTTAACACATAAACATTAAGGTTTAACCACATGAACTTACCTGGGGTAAATTGTGGAAGTTGTAGTAATTCAAGGACTATTTGACTAATTTCACTTTTTCACGTATGTCGTCGGATTCTTGATCTATAATATAAAATTATTCATTCATTAGCATCTAATTCAATTCAAATTCACTTTACAATTTATACCTTTTAATTTTGAAATTACACATTTACCCTAAATTTTACAGTTTTTACAATTTAGTTCCTTATCAATTTTCCTATCAATTGAGCTAATTTTTCTCAATTAACACTTTATCTAATTATTTTAGGCTACAATACAGCCATTAATATTCATAATTTCAATACCAAACCCTAATTCTTAACCTTTTCACAATTTAGTCCTAAAATCAATATCTATCAAAATTACTAAATAAAATCATCACATAACAAAATTAAAGCTTCAACTCCATGTTAATTCATCATAAACATTCAGCACTCAATCAATGGTAACTTTCAAAATTACCCATGAAATCAAAAACTAATGAAATAAATAGTTGGACCTAGTTGTAAAAGTCTTAAAAGCACAAAAATTACAAGAAAAGAGTAAGAATTGAACTCACATGGTGTAAAAAATATGAAAAACCAGCTTAGAGGACTCTCTTATGGCGTCTTTGGCTGAAGAATGATGAAGAAATATCTAGATTTTAAATTTAGTCTTTATTTTATTTACAAAATTTTCAATTTTACCCCTTGTTCACACTAATTTTTGTTATTTCTTGGACACACATGCCGTCCAGCCTTATACTAAGTGTATAATTTTATTTGGTCCTCCATTAATTACCTCTTAAGCTATCTAATCATTTTAACAAGTTTTGCACCTTTTTTTAATTCAGTCCTTTTTAATTAATTAAGTACCAAAACGGTAAAATTTTCTAACGAAACTTTAATACTCACTCAATAACACTCCTTAAATATTTATGGGTCGATTTATGAAATCGAGGTCTCGGTACCTCGTTTCCGAAACTAATTAACCCAATAATTCTTTTAAAACACAAAATTCACTAATTCAAAAATATTTCTAAAATCACACTTAACTCATAAAAATGATTAATAATTTTTTTTTTCGAACTCACTCGTCGGATTTAGTGATCTCGAATCATTGTTTCCAACATCACTAAAAATTGAGCTGTTACATTTCGTGATATTAAAAAAATGTTGAATCAATTTAAGTAATATGATATGAAAATGGATAAAATAATTGTTGTATCCTCCATTATAAACATACTTCTTCCATCCTGGAAAGACTTTAAAAAGAAGTCTAAATCATAAGAACAATGAAATATCTCTTGAGGTTTTGACAAATTATCTCCGTATTGAAGAAAAATATCGAAAGCAAGATTAGAACCTAGATTTTAAAAATGTCAAAGTGCATATTATAGAGGAAGTACAAACAACTAAATCATCCAAGAGAAAGTTTAAACAGACTGTTAGAATGCCTAAATTTAAAAAAAAAAAAAAAGATCAAGCTACCATTGTGATAAGCCAGGACATTTCAAAAATGAATGTCGATTTTTAAAAAAAGAAATCTTCTTCTTTTAAGGCTGATAATAACGAAAAATTTGTTCTCATGATTTTTGAAATTAATATGACACAAGATGATAATACATGATGGATTGATACTGAAGCAATCAAACATGTGTGCAAAGACAAAAAGCATGATGAAAAAATTCACATAATGTGTATATGGCAATGACTTGTACATGGAAAATTCTTTCATGGTAATAATTAAAGGCAAAGGGTCTTTTGAACTACAAATAATATTTTATAACCCTTTGATTGATAAAATTTTAGCTAAAGAAAATGGAAAAACCTTATAAAAAAAACTTTAGGTTTACTCTTGTTCTTAACAATATGATATTTCCTTCAAGGTACATAAAAATAGTTCTCGAAGTTGGTCCTTGAAATTGAAAATTAAATCCGTAATTAAAAAATATGATTTTGAAATTTTCAATTATTCAATCAATAATTATATAAGAAAAATTACAAATATTTAATTTTTCATAAGAAAAAATGTTAAAGAATTAATTAAAATTTATTTTGTTACATAAATATGATGTTTTAATTTTATAAACCGATTAAGAGATTACTATGTGTTCAATTTATTTTTATGTTTTTAATTTTAAATCCAAAATGAGTAATATGTATCACTAACTTCTTAAAAGAATTGACAAAAGAGTTATGTATTGAATTGGATAATTTCAACAATAAATAAAACAATTAATAGATGTGGAATGTCTATATGTTAAAAGCTGAAAGCTTTAGTTAGAAAGTTTGAGGATCAAATTGACGAAATTTGTAAATTTAAGGGTTAAATTTATTGAAGTATTTAGAAATTGTTAACAATTTAACGACAAACGACCAAAACAGGAACAAATTCAAATATTAGTACTTAAATTAAAAATTTTAAAGTTGAGTAACTAAAATAAGAACATGAGCATAGTTGGATAACCAGAATAATTTAACCATTTTAAAACTTTTTTTTTGAACAATAGTTATGATTATATCTGCTTATTTTGATATAATGCTTAAAACTACCCATAGACGCCTCTCCCCCAACCCATTAATAGGAGGGTAATGTGTTTCAGCGCACTCAAACCCACATATTCCTGTATTGAAAATAATATTCATGCCAATTGAACTAAGAGTTAATCAGTAAAAAAACTAGTAATTCAATTGGAAAATAAAAACCTTCCTATTTAAATCTATAAAGATTTTTTTATAAATTCGAAAGATTATATTTTTGTGGGAAAAAAATTTTATATAGTTATTTGAGTATAAATTAGATACTTTTATAAATACTTTTAAAAAATAAATATTTAATATAATTTAAATGTGATAACTCTAAAGTCTAAACATTTCGTTGTCATGGTATATTTTTTTTGAAGGGAGAGAGAGCTTTAAAAGGTTGAAAGGAAACTATTTAATTATATTTTAGACTTTGATCATGATTTGGATGGTAACCCCACGATTAATTACTTCATTTATGAATTTTATAGTAATAGAAATACATGTCCTACCAAAACAGAATTTGTAACTTGCTATCCTCTTGCTAATAAAATTGTGTTTCTTTAAAGTACTTAATTATGGATGGTAATTCATCATATAGATTATCATTTTATCCTAAAATAAAAATAAAATTATATTACTAATTGAATTTTATTTTGATCAGTATGGATATTATTGACAATATAGAAAGATGTGATCATAAGTGCGTTGAAGCGTATTATCCTCTTATTTATAGGTTAAAAAATTATTTTAATTCTAGATATAATGTCAAAAAAATAAATATAATAGAATAAATTATTAAAAAAATTATTCCATATTGATTGAATGAGCGGAGCGAAACCCTTTTTAATTATATTCACATTATTTTAAGAAGAAGGGGGAAGAAACATGGACTAAGAATAAAATCCTGACAAAAAATACGTGTGGCATTATCTAGGAGGATTCAACTTTTAATGAAGCCACAATAATGAGTAATTACGTTCACATTATGCCATGCTTCTCCAAATTAGACCTCGAAATGAAAAGTGATAAACCAATTTATTCAATCATCTGAATGAAGTTTTATTGTCGTTATTGAAAAATAAATTTTATTGCTTTATTTATTTATTATAAAAATATGTATTTTTTAAAAATATTTTTAGGACTGAATCAAGACGTGTGATTTGATGTATTCAAACATCATATATGTTATAATTTGAGAGAAATAAATATCAATATTATATATGAATTATGGTTTAATGTATAATTATATATATAAGTTTTAATTTTTATAATTTTATATATAAAATTTTATTTGATCTAATTCTTGTAAATTATTAACACAATTATTTATATAACATTATTAGATAATTATATATTACATACACAAATAATTATATTTATTCAATATAAAATAAATTGATATATTTATTTTTTAATGTGTATAATTAAATTAAAATTAAAATTTTAAATATATATTTAAATTTAAATTTAAATTTTATATGTATAATTGTATCAAATTAAAAAATTTTATAATTATACATTAAATTAAATTTTATATATAATTTTAAGATTTATCATTAATTTGAGGTTAAGCGAAGCGGAGCCAAGAAAATGAGAGCCGCGACCCGACATGCCTTCACTAACCACTGTGTGTCCCCATTGGCACGTTCTCTAAAATGGTCGGCAGATTGGGCGGGACATAACACAACACATGGATAGGACTTCCTTGTTTGGTTAACAACCCCCACGCTATTGGATCATTATTCTACCACGTGTCCTTACATCCCTTACCTTAAAAACCTCATAACCAATGTTTTTTATTAATTAATATATATTTTAGTATTTAATATTTTTATTAGTTTGGATAATTCTTAATTTTATACCATCAACACCCGGAGATTATAAGCAGAAATTACAAAATCAATTAATTAAAATTTATAAAATGAAAAATTTACAACATATTTTAAGTTTTGTGCATACTAAATTCTAACTAATAAGATATAAAAGTTAGAATTTTACTAATAAAAAGTAAAATGTGACAAATTTAGTCAAATTATTTTAATATATATTAAAACAACATAAAATTAAAATAATATAATTTATATGTAAATTCAAACTTAAGGTTTTAAAAAAGTAATAGAGAGAGGTTTAAATATTATGAATAAAATGAAAACAGGGGACAATTGGTTGGGACACACAAAAGAAAATTGGGTGGTGGTTAATTTAGTGGAAGAGAAAGTTTGGCGGGTAGCTTTCAGAGGGTAGGACCCACCTTGCTTTTGGGTTTAAACTTTAAACTTCTCAAACATCGGCGGCGCTACCAACGGTTTGACTGGCTTAAATTCCTCTTCTGTAGGTGCTACCAATTGAGCCTATTCCTCTGCTTCTTTTCCATTGGAACTTCGGTGCGCCCAATTTTAGATGAAAAATACTACTTTCACTTTTCTAAAACAATTTGGTAATTTCAATGCCATTTTTAATCACTTTAATTCATTTACTTAATTGTTATTTACATTGATTTGAGGGAAAAACAGAGGAAATTTCTTTTAAGATGTGAAATATGATTTTTACCGGGTTATTTTTTTACATAAATTATATAATTGAAAAAATTATTATAATCAATGATTTTTTTTATTTTTCCAAGTAAAGGTTATGATTTTTTTCATATACAAATTTTAATGATCCAAATAAAATATAGATTTATCATTTTTAACCTTCTTTTTTTATTGAGAGTAAAGTTAGAATTTATTTTTCAGAATTTTAAGAATTAAATTGTATATTTTTACAGGAGTTAAAATGTAAATTTAATATTTTAATAATATACATCTTTATAAATTTAAAAAATTAAATTAAAATTTATCATTTTGAAATTAAAGTGTAAATAAAATATAGGGTTTTGGAATGTTAAATTTTGATAATTTTGTTTTATTTTTGAAATATAATCTTAATAATAATAATAAATTATTCGGAAAGGTCAAACACCCATTAATTTCATCCATTCACGGTGTTGAATTAGATAGTGCACAGTGAATGAGACCGCACACGAAAGACACCTCTGATTGAGGATAAAGACCATAAACGAAAATCGCGGAAACGAGGAATTGAAACCAGACGATTAATTGAACGGTCCTGAGACGACTCACCACATGTATCACCCAGCCCAACCAGCCAGACAACTGAGCTAACCTCTCTCCCAAACTCAACCATAACTCATATTGTCTACTGTTAGGTAGCAAAAAGGCAAAGCCAAGCCAAGCAGAGGAAAACATGAACTCATCACCCAATCCTCCACAACCCCCTCCGCCGCAGTCTTCCACTTCCCCCACCGCCACTGATGGCTTCGGCAAGAAAGTCAGGAAACCTTACACCATTACTAAGTCTCGTGAGAGCTGGACTGAAGAAGAGCACGACAAATTCCTTGAAGCTCTTCAACTGTAATTTATTTTTTCTTTTTTTCTTTATATTATATATATTTAAAGATGAAAACTTTCGTCTTTTCTTCTTCTTTTTTTGTGAAATTAAAGTGAATTACGAGTACCCCAATCCATGTTTTACTGTTTTCTTCGTTTTCCAGTTTCCATCTCCTCTTTAGTGGGAAAGTTTCCTTTTCGGGGGTTTTGTTTTTTTTTGTTCATGTTGTTTCTTAGTTTCAATTCTTCTGTTTTGGCTAGTTTAGAACTTAGAAAATCTTGACTGAGTCTTTTCTTGTTTCAATTACTAAGTGGATGCTTCGGAGAAACCGGTAATATAATTTGGTCTTCAATTCAAGTTATTTTGGAGCTTAATTTTGGTTGAATTTGGTACAACAATTTAACTAATCATAAAGTTTAAACCTTCCTTATCAGCTTCTGTATTGAGTCTTGTACGAGGATTCCAATGGCAATGCATTTACTTCCTTTTTTTCTTGTTTAGGATGCCAATAGCAGCTCTTGCCTTGTTCCTCCTTGTGTCTATTACCAATTTGAGCTAATATTGTTTCGTCAAAGAAAAATATTCATGTTAGCCTATTAAATAGTTATCTTTCTTGCTGACTTAGGTTTGATCGGGACTGGAAAAAAATTGAAGATTTTGTCGGTTCAAAGACAGTTATCCAGGTTTTAAGAATGGAGATTTGATGTTTTGTCTTTGATCTTAGCTTTTCCATCTTTTATCTCATTCTGCTTCTTCCTTTCTCAGATTCGAAGTCATGCCCAGAAATACTTTCTGAAGGTTCAAAAGAATGGGACGATTGCGCATGTGCCGCCTCCTCGTCCCAAGCGCAAAGCTGCACACCCTTACCCTCAAAAGGCCTCCAAAAATGGTTTGGTTTTTAGAATGGATTGTGACGTTATATTCTATTGAATTCTTGGGGTATGATTACATATTGACATGCTCTTATATTAGCAGTGTTAGTGCCATTACAAGCATCCATGGGTTTTCCTTCATCGATAAATACCATTGCACCTGGATATGCTCCCTGGGATGAAGCTTCCATGCTGGTAAACACTGCCTCAAGTAAAATCATGTCACCACAAGATGAATTTACAGGTCTTCGAGGAACGGAAGGCATGAATTCTTCTCTCTGTTGTTTTTCCTTTGTTATAATAGTAGAAGATTAGATTTCCTAAAGGAAACTTTCCAGCATTTTCTTATGCATATAACGTTACTGATTCAGCTAATATTGGATCGAAGGGCGTAGCTAAGATTAGTAACAATGGTGTTAGTGGCATTGGAAGCTCAGGTCAAACAATATCAAATTCTGATATGTCAAAGCAAGGGAAACAAGCTTCCATGCTTCACGGTAATTGCATTTCTGTATACCATAATCAATTGTGTTCCCCAGTTACTCTGTTTGTGCTTGATGGTATTGGCCAACTTTATCTTTGTTTTGCAGGTATACCTGATTTTGCTGAAGTGTATAGCTTCATTGGGAGTGTCTTTGACCCAGACACTGATGGGCACGTACAAAAACTCAAAGAGATGGATCCCATAAATTTTGAAACTGTAAGTAAAAATTTGCATTTATTGTATCTGTCATGAGATGCCCTAATTTATGTTACATGATGTGGAAGTTGTAAATAAAAACCATAAAAGAAACTTGTCAGATGAATTTGTTTGCAGTAGGTTTTGTCCATAACCACTCAATAAGGTTTGCAAAGCAGTATCTCTAGGAATAACTGATGATAATCTAATCTGTTTAAAATTGTAATTGGCCGATGAAACGTATAGAACCAGAAGACATAACTGAACATGACTTTTGATTCATGTGTCTTATCTGCCTCATAGAATTCATCTTGTTCTAAATCGAGTTACTGTATGTATTTCCTTTTCTTATCCTGTGCAGGTTTTGTTACTGATGAGAAATCTCACTGTTAACTTGTGTAGTCCAGATTTTGAGCCAATTGTAAGTATTCTTATCCTACTGCACCACCAAGAAAATGCTTTCAACTTTCTGTTTTTGTTCTTCCTTTCGATGTAAAAATTTCTCACTTGAATGTCGCCACTTCATATTGCATTTTGTCTAGAATGCTTGAGTACTCTTATATTTCAATTCCTTCCGGGTTTCTTGAACAATAGAAAACAAATATATACATACACATATATATTATTGAAAGACTGTTGTTAAATGTTTGACTAACTATTCTCCTTGGTTGTTGCAGAAGAAGGTCCTATCTTCATATGATGTCAGCACAAACACGGTGGGAGTTACCAAAGGAATTATTCCCAAAAACCAAATGAATGATATATTGTGTTAAGGTGTTTATTATGTAGGATTTTCCGGCAACTATGTTCCTCTCATATTATACTTCTCCAATGCTGCACCCAGAACAGAATCTGTTTTCTGTTGATTGCTATCTTAAATCTAAAGCGAGTGATGGGAATTAGGGGCAGCATCCTTCGAGGTTTACCAGGTGGAGAAGCTGCAGCCAGCAGCCTATAGAAAATGCTGGAAACGATGAGTGCAAGGAAGGTTCTCTACTAAGAACTTTCAAGCTCCTCGTAGTCCGGCAAGATCAAATGGAATGGTTGTCACCTTGTTCTTACCTGTTAACCAGATAAATTGTGTATATTCTTGTGAAGTGAAGTGAAGTACGAGAATTCGAAGATATGTGTAATAAGGATCATGATTCTGCCGTTTGAATGTAGGTAGAAGGATCTCCATGACAAAATATGATAGATTTCTTATCTATTCTCATATTGGTTTATTAAATTAGAACCCTTAGTTATGGCATGACGGATGGTACAAAGATCAATGGCGGCGCCAAGTTGCTGATATTCACGAGCTCATGGAAGAAAACTCACATTGATTAGCCAAACTATAGCCACTTAAATCACAAGAATCGTGAACCACATACTCCTTCACTCTTTGCAACTTGATTAAGAAATCAATATTCTCGCCTTATCCTCGTCCAACTCCAAGAGTATCCCATGAAAGTATTACAATTTGCAGATTGGGTATAAATGTAGGGTTTATATACTATTTAGTACCTAAGTTTGGCTCTAAGATTCATTTTAGTACTTGAATTTTTTTTTTCCCAATTTGGCACATGAGTTTGGCTTCAACATTTAATTTGGTACCTAAATTTTTTTTCTTTGTTCCAATTAAATACTTATTTTTTTTTTTACTAGAGCATTCATGCCAAACATTCATTGGACCATATGATGTCGTGTGGTCTAGGTACCAAATTGAACCTCTAAATCAAACTTAGATACCAAATGATACATTAGCTCTAAAATATAAATCCCTATATTAAACCTCTATTAAATAGTTATGTAGTAATACATGTATCAGTTGCTTACATGCAAATAGGGGTGTTCATTCGGTTAACTGATCGGTTAACCGACCCGAATTAGCATTAACTGAATTAACCGACCTCTCAAAATTTTTAACCGTTAACCGAACTGAAATTTTTTTCAAAAAAATTAACCGAACCGAAATTTTTTCGGTTAATTCGGTCGGTTAACCGAATTAACCGAAAATTATATATTTTTAATTTTTGGTTAAAAATTAACCGAATTACCCGAATTATCCGAATTACCTGAATTACCCGAATTACCCGAATTATATATTTTTAGATGTTATGTATGCTTAGCTTAGATGATTGTTATTAGAAAGAAGTTATGAAAGAGTAAAAATCTGCAGGAAACAGTTTTAGACAGCAACTGTAACGTGATTTTGAAAAATCACTAAAAATAATATAAATGGAATTAGTGTATGAATAAGATATAGAATTAAAACTTATTGAGTCTATTTTTATATGAAAGAAACGGTATAGGAAAAAGAATTTTATAATATGAGATAATTGATTTTTAGTGTAGAGAGGTCAGAACTGTCGGTTAGTGTAACAGGGGAGACTTTAATTAATAAACTGCACTAATTGGCCACACCAAAAATTCTGGAAAAATTAAAGTAAGAAGATATATGAGTGTAGTTTCAAGGAAAATTTACGGATTTAAATTTTGAGTTTCATAACTCGAGTTATAGTTAATTTAGTGAACATGATGCAGATGGACAGTTTCAACCTTTTCTTTTATTTTTCTCTCTGTCACTCTTTAGTTTGCTCTCATTTGGTGGGTTTACAAGTTTACTGCAACTAAGTTTTTTTTTCTGTGGTGTGTTTAGTAATTAGTTTTAGTTTTAAAAAGTTATTTTTATTTATTAAATTATTTGTAATTTTTATAATTTGGTTGGGTTGGGTAATTGGGCTTGGTTGGATAATTAGGTTTGGTTGAATATTTGAGTTTGGATTGGATTGGGTAAGTGGGCCTTTTATATATTATAATTTTATTTATTAATTTTTTCGCTTAAATCGAAAAAATTCGGTTAACCGACCGGTTTCGAACCGAATTAACCGTTAACCGAAAAATTAAAAAATAATTAACTGACCCCCGACCGAAAAAATTCGGTTAACCGACCGATTAACCGAATTCGATCGGTTAACCGAATTTTTTCGGTTTTACCCGAATTTTGCACACCCCTACATGCTAATTCATGTATAGATAATGATTAGAAGTGTCCATAGGTCTGGTCCAACCAAGTCTTAAGCTTGTTTGTTAGGCTTGGGTCCAATCCCACCTGAAAAATAAGCTTAAAATTTTGCTCTAGCACAGCCCGGATAAAACTGCTAAAACCCAGACTTGAACTGCCTGTAATAATTTTTTTTAAATATAATACATTAAAAATACTACAAACATTAAAATAAATATTTCTTAACAAATTGAAAATAAATATGTATAATTAAATAACACTAAGATAAGTACAACTTAAAAACAAATGACTCTAAAATAGTAACAAAATTAATAATAAAATAAGAGTTATACAATATTCAAACAATAACAACAAAATAGTAGTAACATAATAATGAAACGGTAGCAAAATAGTGAGAAAACAATAAGAAAATAGCAGCAAAATAGTAAAAAAAAAAATAGTAATTTTCTTTTTGCAAATTTGAGCAGAGTCGAGCTAGACTTGGACCAAAAAAGCCTTTCCTTAGACCAAGTCCATTTAGAAAATGGATCTTATTTTTTGTTTAAACTCATTTTTTAAATTTATATTTTTACCCAAACCTTCATACTTTTCAAGCGACTTGGCTCGATCCATGAACAAGTCTAATGATGATGTATTAGTTTATTAAATGTACCTCTTCTATGTGTTTATGATTAGAAATCTTATATAAGAACAAGCAAATGATAAGAAAATATTAGCTTAAAATATGTTATTTGTTTGTATACTTTGATAAAATTAGATTAGTCCCTGCACTAGTACACTTAAAAGTTAAAAATAAATCAATTACTTTTTTATTTAAAATTTTAGTCCAATCATTAAAATTCTAAGTAATTTTGTTAAAATTTTTCAACTTTGAATTTTAATTAAGTTATTCTCGTATAACGTGTATATAATTGATGAAAATAAACATATTAATTAACAAATTTTGATAGGAATTATGAGCGATAATAATGATTAAGCTAAGATTTTTAAAATTGAAAATGAAAAGAATTAAATTTTTAATTTTAAAGTATATGAAATAAATCTCAAATTATATATATATATATATATATATATATGTTTAATTTTCTTCTCTATTCTTCTCATATTCTTCTCATAGGCCTTGGAGTTGTCCAGTACATAGCAGCAAGTCAAAACCGTTTTTGATATAAACTAGTTCTTAATAATCCCATTTTTCTTTTGATGGAATGAATACGCTATTGTAGTTGCTAGGCATATAGAAAATTGATTATAAAGGTAATCAAACCAAAACTTCGGGTTTTTCGTAAAAATAACTCGAAATTTTTTATTAATTATAAAAATGATTCATTTTTTTATTATATACGTAAATAACCTAAAATGAATGGTAAAAACGAGTGGAATCAAAAAGATTGACGTTACATACTTGCCATGTTAGCCAATCATTGACTGCTAGAATTAAAAAAATAAATTTTTAAGTGCTGACAATCTATTTGGCATCACCTGTATAAATATCATCTCCAATGTTAATATTTTTGTAGGCCAAAAAATAAATTTTGAGGAAGTGCCAACCTATTTGGCGTGACCAATGGTAGAATAGTGGTGAAACCAAATAAATTGGCGTCACCACTTTTATTGTGTCAAACCTTTTTTTAAGTAATTTTAAATTTTTTTAAACTCAAATTATTTTTTTAATTTTGTGGCAACATGGTGGTCACGCCATTCTCTACGGCACCACCAAATTAAAAAATAATTTGAGTTTAAAAAAATAAAAATCACTTAAAAGAAGTCCGACACAATAAAATTGGTGACATTAATCTATTTGGCTCTACCACTATTCTACTATTGGTCACTCCAATTAGATTGAAACCTCTTCAAAATTTATTTTCTGGCACACGAAATACACGAAAATATTAGTATTATAAGTAGTATTTATATAGGTGACGTCAAATAGATTGACAACATTAAAAAAATTGATTTTTTTTAATTCAAGTAGCCAATGATTGGTCAATGTGGCAAGTAGGTGACGCCAATTTCTTTGAGTCCACCCATTTTCACAATTTATTTTAGATCATTTATGTACATAATAAAAAATAGATATTTTTAATTAATAAAAAAATTTAGATTATTTTTATAAAAACCCCCAAAACTTGCATGTTTATAATCATGGATTACCCATTTTCTATTGCTCTTGCTGATCCCACTGTAATTTTAGCATCTTCTTGTATGGATGGTATTAAAAATTAAAACTTTATTCAAAATAATTTTTAGAGATAAATATTAAATTTATATATGAATTTTAATTTAGTGTAATTATACAAATAAAATTTAAATTGTGGTTTATATGTATACACAAAACTTTAATTTTGATTCAACTATATACATTTAAAAAATGAATTCATAGATTTATTTTCATATTAAATTAATATAATTATTTTTTGCAATATATCAACTTCAAATAGTGTTAATTCGATAATATTATTAGTAATTTGAGAAAATTAAATCAAATTATAATTTTTTGTATAAAATTGTATAAAATTAAAATTCATATAAAACATTATATATTTATTAAAATTCATATATAATTTTAATATTTATCTCTATTATTTATATTTCGTCATGATGAATCTCAAAATCTTATCCTAATCAACATGAGAATTAATTGGGTGGTTAGAATAAGTGGATTCTAAAATTGCTTTCTCTATTTGTATACACTGATTTGCAAACCTTATCTTTGTATTTAATAGGATGATTATCTCTACGAGTTATGTATTTCACCAATGTTCACGTTTATTGCATAATTCTATGTCATTCAAGTAAAAATTATAAATTTAATCGAATTCTATAAGGCTGTAAAAGATAGTGTGAGCAGCTGAAAATGATGACTCAACATCAACATTATACTATAAAATATATATCTATTTGATCCTATCCTATTTCCGTAGGACACTGTCCTACATGTAGAAGGAAAAGAATAACTGAAGATACAAAAAGGAATCATGGAAATGGAAAATGGAAAAGGCAGGCAGGCAGGCGAATGGGATAGGATGGATGGAGGATGCCGTTGAGAAACTGACAAATTCTGGGATGGCGACTGTCCATGTGGCCAAATCTTGAACACATGTTGACCATGCGGCGACCCACAGTGGCTGATACTCTCACGTTTACTTCACTTTGACCCTAGCTTTGGCCCCGCCCTTGCACATGGATTCATCCTTATTTTGTCTCTGTTTCTCCACCTTGTTTTGTCTTTACTTGCCTATGTGGACCCTTATCTTCTTCATCATTAGAGAAGATGAAATCTTTTGTTTTTTCTTCGATAATGGTGCATTTCATAAACTAAAAAGTAATAAGATACATTGGAGAGCTGTAAAATCAGCTTGAACAAAAGAAATTGTATTTGTGCAATTGGAATGCTCTATGTGCTCCAATTTCAAAAGGGAGATTAAGTTTGCGGCAAGCATCGTAGGTAAATGATGCCCTACTCTGTAAACAGGCCTGGGATTATTCATTGAAATGAAAAATCTAGCGATTCTGCTAGTTATTTTTATAACGTCACTAAAAAGAATAGGGATTACCGGCTATTAAAAAGCTTACAGAACGGTAGAGGTACTTATATACACTCTAGTACGGCTAATGTAGTTTGTATAGTAGATAACTCTCTCAATGTTTACGATACTCATGCTACGATGCATCCTAACAGGATGGAGAATATAACTTAGTTGGTACTTTTAATTTTGAAGATAATATTGTTATGAAGGACAATTACAAATTTAAATATGATCGAGACATGAAAACATCAAAAAGAGAAGTACTTGCGAATTAAAAGTACCTGCTAAGTTGTACTCCATTTTGTTAAGATGCATGAGTATTGTAAACATGGAGATAGTTATCTACTATGCAAACTACATTAGTCGTACCAAAGTGTATATCGATACCTTTCATGCGGATGCCTCTACCTTTCAGTAAGCTTTTTAATAGTCGGACCCTTCCAACACTTGGAAACAATTTTGTTAGGAGGCGCAACCACAAACTCCGAATATCAACTATAAAACGAACATAGAGAATATTAAAATGAATATGGTCTTTGGAAACTTTTATTGCCATTCATGTTGTGCAAATTCGATAAAAAGAATAGATTATTGTACTAAAAAATCACACTAGCTTCAATTCCCAAGAAAAATTGGAAGAGTCACAAAAGATCCACTTAAAACCTAATATCCTAGACAGAATCTCCCTATAATTTATTCTAATAGCATAGTATATCATCACAATTATGCCCTACAAAATAACAATATAAAGCACGAAAAATTTAAGAAGGCTCGGCAAATTATGCCTACATCCTCAAACAATACCAAATATATTTCATTAAAAAAGATATAAGTGGGATTGTGCTATTTCAACAATTCAAGATTCTGGTACTTTTTTTTTTTTTTTTGGAAACTTTGCCATAATCATCTTCCCACGTGAATATAGCTACAGAAGGACTCAATTAATGCACTTTCAGGATGTCTTTTGTTTTAGGAGCATAATGAAACTATCGAGAAGTTATTCAAGGAATGTAATTTTGTTAGGTAGTTTGGTTTTGATGCCATCTGTCACTCAGATTGGATGAGTAACGTCACATGACGTTACTTCAAAATCTACAGGGTTGACTTGATACAGTTGATGCTATTAGTGACACAGATCACAAGTTCTTTACTTATCTTATTGTCGGCTTATGGATCATTTGGAAAGTTAAAAATGAAAAGATATTTAATCATATCACTCATAATCCTATTAGCATTGAATTAATGAACTTTCAACGACCATTCTAAATGCCTTCAATCAGACTAAACCTGAGTGTTTTAAAACCTCACCTACTAGACAGAATCTCCCTATAATTTATTCTAACAACACAATATATCATCACAATTGTGCCCTACAAAAAAACAATATAGAACACGAAAAATTTAACAAGGCTCTGCAAATTACAGCTGCATCATCAAATAATACCAAATATATTTCATTACAAAAAGATATAAGTGGGATTGTGCTATTTCAACAATACAAGATATTGATACTTTTTTATTTTTGGAAACTTTGCCATAATCATCTTCTCACGTGAATGGAGCTACAAAAGGGCTCAATTAATGCACTTTCGGGATGTCCTTTATTTTAGGAGCATAATGAAGCTGTCGAGAAGTTATTCAAGGAATGTAATTTTGCTAGGTAGTTTGGTTTTGATGTCATCTGTCACTCAGATTGGATGAGTTAGAGCACATGACGTTACTTCAAAATCTACATGGTTGACTTGATACAATTGATGCTATTAGTGACACATATCACGAGTTCTTTACTTATCTTATTGCCGAGTTATGGATCATTTGCAAAGTTAAAAATGAAAAGGTATTTAATCATATCAATCATAATCCTATTAGCACTGAATTAATAAGCTTTCAACGACAATTCTAAATGCCTTCAATCAGACTAAATCTGAGTGTTTTAAAACCTAACCTCCTAGATAGAATATCCCTATAATTTATTCTAACAACACAATATATCATCACAATTGTACCCTACAGAATAACAATAAAGAACACGAGAAATTTAACGAGGCTCGATAAATTACGCCTACGTCATCAAACAATATCAAATATATTTCATTACAAAAGATATAAGTAGGATTGTACTCTTTCAACAATTCAAGATACTAGTACTTTTTTTTATTTTTGGAAATTTTGCCATAATCATCTTCCCACATGAATGGAGCTACAGAAGGGTTCAATTAATGCACTTTCAGAATGTCCTTTGTTTTAGGAGCATAACGAAATTGTCAAGAAGTTATTCAATGAATGTAATTTTGATAGTTAGTTTGGTTTGGGTGCCATCTGTCACTCAGATTGGATGGGTTATGTCACATGATGTTACTTTAAAATCTACAAGGTTGACTTGATACAATTGATGTTGTTAGTGACACAGACCACGAGTTCTTTACTTATCTCATTGTCGACTTATGGATCATTTGGAAAGTTAAAAATGAAAAGATATTTAATCATATCACTCATAATCCTATTAGCACTGTATTAATAAGCTTTCAACGACCATTCTAAATGCCTTCAATCAGACTAAATTTGAGTGTTTTAAAATCTAACCTCCTAGACAGAATCTCCCTATAATTTATTCTAATAGCACAATACATCATCAAAATTGTACCCTACAAAATAGCAATATTGAACACGAAAAAGTTAACAAGACTCAACAAATTACTCCTACGTCATCAAACAATACCAAATATATCTTATTACAAAAGCTAAAGCGGGATTGTGTTATTTCAACAATTCAAGATATTGGTACTTTTTTTATTTTTGGAAACTTTGTCATAATCATCTTCCTACATAAATGGAGCTACAAAAGGGATCAATTAATGCACTTTCAGAATGTCCTTTATGTTAGGAGCATAACGAAACAGTCGAAAAGTTATTCAAGGAATGTAATTTTGGTAGGTAGTTTGGTTTTGATGCCTTCTGTCACTCAAATTGGATGAGTTACGTTACATGACGTTACTTCAAAATCTATAGGGTTGACTTGATACAATTGATGCTATTAGTGACACAGATCACGAGTTCCTTACCTATCTTATTGTCGGCTTATGAATCATTTGGAAAGTTAAAAATGAAATGATATTTAATCATAGCACTCATAATCTTATTAGCAGTGAATTAATAATCTTTCAACGACCATTCTCAATGCCTTCAATCAAACTAAATTTGAGTGTTTTAAAGCCTAACATCCTAAGCAGATTCCCCCTATAATTTATTCTAATAGCACAATATATCATCACAATTGTGCCCTACAAAATAACAATAAAAAACACGAGAAATTTATTGAGGCTCTGACAAATTACACTTGCGTCATCAAACAATATCAAATATATTTCATTACAAAAGATATAAGTGGGATTCTGGTACTTTTTCTATTTTTGGAAACTTTGCCATAATCATCTTCCTACATGAATGGAACTATAGAATGGCTCAAGTAATGCACTTTCAGAATGTCCTTTGTGTTAGGAGCATAATGAAACTGTCGAGAAGTTATTCAAGGAATGTAATTTTGCTAGATAGTTTGATTTGGATGCCATCTGTCACTCAAATTGGATGAGTTACGTCACATGATGTTACTTCAAAATCTACAAGGTTGACTTGATACCATTGATGTTGTTAGTGACACAGATCACGAGTTCTTTACTTATCTTATTGTCTGCTTATGGATAATTTGGAAAGTTAAAAATGAAAAGATATTTAATCATATCACTCATAATCCTATTAGCACTAAATTAATAAGCTTTCAACGACCATTCTAAATGCCTTCAATCAGACTAAATCTTAGTGTTTTAAAACATAACCTCCTAGACAGAATCTCCCTATAATTTATTCTAATAGCACAATATGTCATCACAATTGTATCCTACAAAATAACAATAATGAACATGAAAAATTTGACAAGGCTCGTCAAATTACGCTACGTCATTAAACAATACCAAATATATTTCTTTACAAAAGATAAAAGTGGGATTGTGTTATTTCAAAAATTCAAGATACTGGTACTTTTTTTATTTTTAGAAACTTTGTCACAATCATCTTCCCACATGAATGGAGCTACAGAAGGGCGCAATTAATGCACTTTCAGAATGTACTTTGTGTTAGGAGTATAACGAAACTGTCAGAAGTTATTCAATGAATGTAATTTTGCTAGGTAGTTTGGTTTTGATGCCATCTGTCACTCAGATTGGATGAGTTACGTCACATGATGTTACTGCAAAATCTACAGGGTTGACTTGATACAATTGATGCTATTAGTGACACATATCATGAGTTCTTTACTCATCTTATTGTTGGCTTATGGATCATTTGGACAGTTAAGAATCTTTCAACGACCATTTTCAATACCTTCAATATTTTAAAATTATAAATCATTCAACCTAATTAAAATTATAAACAATAGTAAATGATCTTATAGGGTTGAAAGATTTTTTTAAAAATATTTTCTTTATTTATTATATTTTTCAACCTAATATATCAAATGGCCCATGAAGTTAACCGCCTTTTTCAAATTGGTACCAATGTATTAGAAACATGTCATCATATTGATCCACATTGTTCTTTGATAATTTTAAATACTAAATTAAACAAAAAAAAAAGAAAATATCAAAATACATCTAATTACTAAATTCATGATAAAAAAATCACGTTAATTATTTTGTAAGATACAATTTGAGACAGATTAATTTTTGTAATTACAAAGGAGTATATTTATTCTTAATAATTACACATTTTACTATTGTTTTATGTTGTACGAACACATTCTATACTTTAATACTATTTATGAAAAAAATGAACAGTATTTATAAACATTTCATTATCCACTCAAAAGAGAAATGTTGTTTCACAGAATCTATGATGCCTAACAACTGTATAAGGAAGGTCATAATAAATCCATTAGCTTCAAATAAGGCAAAGACAGAAAGTGGAAGTGGAATGAAGAAGGAAGACCCACCAGATGAGGGGGCGGTCCGATAGGACAAAACGGATAAGATCATAAAGGAGGGTGGTCACTGACTCACTGGTCAGATCAGGTCAGGTCAGGTCAGGTCAGGTCTACAAGCAGCCCAGTCAAAATTGAATTCAATACTGAGAAGGTTCTTCTTCTAACAATCCCATCCAGTAGACATAGGGGAGAGCTTGAAAACATGGGTGACTGGGGGAATTGTTATTATCCATTAAGCTACTCGTGGCAGTAAAAGATAGGAACTTGGATCCCCATACCCCCTCCCACGTACCAAAAATTTCAAAGCACGATAAAAGGCAACCGGAAAAACATAAAACGCTTTTTAAGGTAACACAATGAATGATCGTCGTCAGCCACAACTGCCTATAAATTGTCATTAATGACCCAAATATGAGTTATTTTTCTTGTGATTTCTTTCGCTCTTATAAAACAGAGCTCAAGCTTCACGTGTATTTCCCTTCTCTTTCCTTTTTCCCATCCTTTATTTCCGTTGTGTACTGTTTTCTTCTTCTACTCGTTTGCTTTGCTTTCCTTTCTTTTTCCTCTTTTCCTCTCAAGTTCTATCCTCTCTCTTTCCGTTTTGTTTCTTTCCTTTTCTCTTAACCGTTCTTCTTTCAAACGTTTCTCTTTCTCTCTATATATACGTGTCTCACCTTGTTGAAGAGTACTAACAAGAGAATGGAGGGAAAGAAAAATGTCGGATCGTCCTCTTCTTCCATCATTTCAAAGCTCTTCGGTTCAAAAGATTCACCACCTTCATCTTCCGCTGGAATTTTCGGCTCTATATTTGCTCCTCCATCGAAGGTATTTTTATCGCCTTTGGAGATTCTTTCTTTCCTTTTAATGTTTTTATGCATCATTTCTTTGGTACTCCATGTTCTTGGCAATGGGGTTTTCAACTTTTTATTGTTTAGGTTCCGTGGAGTTTCAAAGATTCAATCTTTTTTCAATTGGGTAATTTGAAACGGTTTAAGAAACTATTGTTCCAAAGTTGTTTGCTTTATAATCAGAGCTTTACGAAGGGTGGTGAATTTGAAGGGCTTTTTGTTCTAAAGGCTTTTGATGACTTGACACTCTTCTCGTTCTTGGTTTTGTTCCTATGCTTTCTTCTTTTGCAAATGCATGCAAGTTCTCTATCAAGACAACTTGACCTGTTCTGCTTCTCTTTTGTCTGTCCTTTTAGATTTTGTTCAGAAAGTTTTAATTTCTCTAAGGTGGTGTAGGCTCAGATTTTCGGAAGGGAGTCTCTACGTCCTGCTGGGGCTAAAACTCAGCATTCTCCAAATGAGCCTTGGAACACAAAGGCCGGAGCCTCTGGTTTGTGCAGTTTTACCTTTTACATGATTTGCTTCTATGAGCAGGGCATGATTTTGATATTTGAACCTATTATTGCAAACATGAAAAGATAAAAGGTTTTACATTCTTGCTATTTTCTTTCCCTTTTTGCTGTTCCTTCCTTCTCTTGCAAGAGCCTTGAGATGACTATGGTAATTTTTTGTCAAATCATATATTGGTTCTAGTTTTATTTATCTAATTTCCACCTTTAACTTTTAGTTTTTAATTATATAGATATAATCAGAAGTTTAATTTCTTTGCTTGATTATACAAATTAGTTCTTTTATTATGTCCATTGATTCTGAAGCTCTAGGTGTAGTTGTTGAAGGTGAAACTGACAATACGGAAAATCGAGACAAGAGTGACAAGTATCAAGAGCAACGAATATATCCATGTCATTTAAGTTCATCCATCTACTATGGTGGCCAAGATGTGTACTTGTATCCCCAGGGTAGCCAGAGCTCTGAACTGGACTCTGTGGTGAGTGTATAGGCATCACATAATCAACAGCATAGCTCTCTTTAGTTTGATGAGTGTTTGGATTTAGATATCTGCTAACATGTTTGCATAACTTTTTAGTTCAAGAAAGATGACGGAGAAGACGATTCAGGGAGTGCAACAAGAGGAAACTGGTGGCAAGGTATGAAATTGTCTAATGGGGTATACTGGACCAGTACCATACCGAATAACATTTTGAACTGTAAGGCTGACATCTTTGTTTTTTTTTTTTTCATGCAGGGTCTCTATACTACTAAGAGTTTGATCGCCAGTCAACATGCTTATATCAAGGTACCTTTAGTCACATATTCATAGTCACTGAGGTTATACATCATCACATATATGCTTATTCCATGTTGTTGCTTTGTTTGTTGATTTATCCTCGGCAGGTACATAGGAAGATATAGATATATGGGAGGAGGATTATAGTAATCAAACGTTGCAGACAGTTAGCCTGTATTACTTTCAAGAGCCAAACAAATATAGCTATTTGGTCTCCCTTCTTCTCTTTAAAGGATAATGAAACTTGCTCCTTTTTTCTTGTTATGCATATGCTTTAGTGACTTTGATATGATAATACTATATATGATGAATTTACTGCTTTTGCTCCATTTATCACTCTTTTCTGCTTTTCTATAATTAATATGAGTTTACGTTTCCATTAGGAATAATCTTTATCTTGTTATCCAAGTCTTGTCATGGTTTTCTTATTAAAAAAAAAAAAGTTCCAGCTTGCTTGATTAAGAAGTTGGGTTGATTTTGGATAAGATGAATTTGAGTTGAGTTTAATATCAATTTATGATTCGGATTATTTCAAAATCGGGGTATTTTGGGTTCGGATTTTTCGACTCAGATCATTTCTTGGCATTTTACAATCCAAAAGGAAATTAAAGAAACAAAGTTTTTAGTTTTGCTTTCTAAACAAGTCAAAAAGAATGAATCAGGTACATAGCTGTCACTTTGAAACTGTCATTGAGATAACTGAAACCAATGAAAACCCCACATTCTCATTTCATGACCCTCAGATGGTATATAAAGATGCCACGCACCATAAACAGTTAAAAGCAACCATCAATTAAGCGTGGCCCATATACCACAATTTTCTACCAATCCATCCAAAATAGTCTGTCTACTTTACAAACTGCCCTTTCAATTTCGACTCTTGAATTAAATGCAGTCTATATCAATCTGCGGGATGGGACAAATGCTTATGCTTTACATACAATGGTCGTTAAAGAAACTTCTGGGTCGGTTAAATAAAACTTGATAAAGTCAGGACAAAAATTATGCAACCACATTTTTTACTCTTTTATTTTTTTATTTTTTAATTCAAGTACTCTTTTAAGCATCACCTTGTAAATGTCAGCTTGAATTTGATATGATTTCTCTTTCAAACATGTATCTATTAGGAATGATATTTTAGTTCGATATGCAATTGGAATGTTTTTTTTTTCCATCTTAGTTGAAACAGTTTTGATCCAGAGGGTAATGTGGCAATTAAAAGCAGAAACATGGATGATTTTATTGTACTTAAAGATTGGATATAATATAAACATGCTTTAAGCTGTTATTCATACATAGGTAAGCTTAAAGCTACATATTAAGTGGTACAACAAGTGAGCTCCAGCACTTTTTGTCTCCCAAATTTTCCATTCAAGGAAGTGTATATGCTGCAAAACAAGCAATTATAACATAAGAAAATTTTCTAAAGGGAGGAGTGAAAATGGAGCAATGAGAGAAATCAAGACTCACCTCCACATTTGTAACCGACTGGACGGTTGGCTATGTTGCAGCGTTTAGGGATGGTTATGGCAATCTCAGGCTTGATTCCAGATGCTTTAGCAGTGTTAGAGAGCATAACGGCACAGAGACATTTCGGACTTTGGCCGATTTTCCTCACCTCGGCGCAGCAACTGGCTGAAACAGGGGAATTCTCGTCTTGTGCAGCTTCGGCACATGGGGCTAGCTTCATTGCCTCATTATCCGGAGATGATTTTCCACATTCCCCTGCTGCATCAACCGCCTTTCCCAGGCTAATAAGCACAATCAATCCCATAACAGAGATGAGTTTCATTGCAGCTGCCATCTTTTGTTATCTGAAAATAATCCAACCACCCTCAGCTGAACCTGAACCTGACTCTGAAATCTGAATGCAGATTGGCCTCTTCTGAAGGGGGGCATTTATACTGAAACTTGAGCATGTAATGGAATTGTAGCCTCATCCACTAATGGTATAATGGGGGTGGCACTACAAGGAGAGACAATTTTATAATTGTAGCACTTCAGTTTAAGAATTATATATTTGTTGTTTTAATCTATTTAGTCCCATCATATATCAAAGCATTCATCCATCTGTAATCATCTCAACGACTGTAAAACCCTCAAAAGTTTGACATTTCGACACTTAAGCTGCTATTTCTGGAACTCCACACTCCATTTGCTAACAACAACGACCCAACAGAGTGCGTGATCCAATCATGCAACTTTTTGTTGTGGCTACGTGTAATCAACTTATAAGCAACTACTCCCATCTTCATTGCCAGTGTCATCAGGCCACCTAAGTTATGATATTGTATATGTAGATAAGTAATAGGTAGTTTGCCAATTTCTATTCTATGTTTGATCCTCAAAATATTGAGCAATAATCAAATTTGAAACCACAAATGATGCCATGACAAAGCATGAATCACTCAACTTATTTATCATTTACAATAACAGGGTGAATGTCTGTCATTCTCAAGCATCTTCTAATTCCTACCAAATTTAAAACTTAAAGAAAAGATATAAAATTGATTCATGATGTGCAACATTAGGGCTCTTTCTCAGGAACTGGCTCCAGTTTCGATAAGCTCACCTCCGCTTTTAGACATTCAAAAGATACTGATCCTTCTTGAGTTATGGTTGAACCTGATTCTGTTCCTTCATCTGGATTACTGTATTCCTTCGGCCTTAAATCGATATTAAGAAAGTCTGTCAAGACCTTTGTCACGCCCATCCCACGCTGAGGAACTTTGCTGCTTGAAAGAAATGGTGATCTATCACCCTTTGCAGGGGTAGCTAGCTGTGCTGGTGAAAAGTTCGGGGTTGAAAAAGCTGTTCTATAAGGCGTGCTGGGGAAGGGCACTGAGTAAGGAACCAAAAGACTCTTCTGACCAATAAGTCCGATCCTGGACAGTGAAGAGAACTGATCTGAATGCTTGGTCAAGTCATCCACATAGAGCACATCATCAATACGTGCGATAATGTTGAATGCAAGACTTTCCAAAACTCTCGAGTAGCTCTCCAATATGGATTTTCCAACATCCTAATTAATACCATAATGTTCATTTATCAGCATGAATTTTGTAATTAAAAGCATTCATAAGAACAAGTCTCAAATTCAAACTATTGACACAAACCTTGTTGTACTGAATTTTGCTCATATCTAAAGTGGTCTGGGGAAGACCGGGGAATCGCTGCTTCAAGCAAAGCAGGAGGCTCTCTGCTCGATCTGCAAGCATTTCTCTTTTGTCAGAATCGATCATCAGGTCCTTGACCAAATCCCATGATGACTTAGAACTGGGCCGATTTGTGCTAATAGGTTTGGAGTTTGATTTTTTCCGAGATAAATATATTGAGGCCTCCACTCGGTTGGCAATCTCAATAGCTTGATGCTCGGATGACAAATCAAGGCAATCAAGAAGGCAATCAGGTGTAAAAATATCCGATGAAATATAGCGATAAATGAGATCTCCTAAGCTTGTTCGGCTATTCTGAAACAAATTTGTACCAAAATTTTATCAACAAAAACTTCCTAAAATACATAATGCCAAGTATTTATTCATTGTCTTTTACCTTTGGAAGAGATTCCAAATATGATTCAGGGACTTCCATGTCAGCTAGAGTAATACTATTGATTGCCATGGCAGCTTTTAGGATCTGGTTTGTGCAATCACGTTTGTGCTGCAACTGCTTCCTTGAATTTTCATGGAGTCCCCCCGGTGGCACTCGGGACACAGGAAGCCACCATTTTTCCTCTTGACGTTGAAAAGCTTTTCGGAACGAGGTGGATCCATCAGCCTCTGGGGCTAGAATCCCTTGATCAACATACCAGAACTCTGTATCGGTGAAAGTTTCTAATATCTCCTGTAAAAATGATTGTTATATTAAAAATACAGCTCTGTCAACAGAAGAGTAACCACATTGTTATACAGTTATGGATCTCACGAGTAGCATGTTGTCCAATTTTCTTAAAGCCGGGAGATTAATGTAAAGATCCGAACGAGGTCTGCAAGTCATGACCTGAAATCACAACAAAAGCCAGTCATGAATTTGAATTAGACTATATAATTATAAAACCTTTTTCCATGATTATATAACTATACAAGTAGCTTAGGGAGGCTCTCATTACCAATAGCATTTGATTTGATTGCCAGAAACTAGACATGGCATTCTAAACTAAAAATCTTTCATTAGTTACAACTTGTTCCCTAGAACTCAAAAACTGTCCTAATGTCACATTTTCAAAACATGGGAGAAGTTTATGGGGAAAAGTATTGATAGCTTTACCTCGAGCTTGCTTCCATCCGGGAATGTCTGCCACGAAGGTATCAACTCAACAATGTGATCACTAACAGAAAGAAGCCATTCCATCTCTCGAAGCCACATTGCTTTCTTCTCAGGAGGAACTGGTTCTAACCTCCATATTTGCCCAAATAAGGTAGCTTCAAATGGAAGCGAAAGGGAAATAACCATCAAACTAGAGAACCAATAGCAATTGAACAACATAAAATCAGAAACAAATGCCAACATAGGTAAACAGAATAGAAGAAACAGCATACCACAAAGATTGGTGATGGCATTTGAAATAGCCAAGGCTGTGCAAACGCCATTTCCACACCCAGACATATCTTCTCCAAGCAACAATTTTGCAAATCTTTCCTTCATCAGCTCAATCTCTGAAATCCCCATTATTAACCAATAAAAAAGAAATTCAATTGAGAAACAAATTCATATGATAATCAATAATAATACCTGAAATTGTGGAGCCTTGTTTCTCTAATTTCCTATTATCCAATGGGGTTTTCTTTCCATCTTCACTACAATTAGTACTGGTGCAGTCTTCTGTCCCAGCATTTTCCTTTACAGGCCAACCTAATGAAGGTGGTGAAGCAGACCCTTCCTCGGAACTACTGTGACTGTGTTCCTCCTCATGCCCGGTTGTTTCAGATGTTAAAAAATCAGAACTTGAACTACTTTCCCTACCCTTGTCTTCAAGCAACTCGGCAAATGTCCCCATTTGAACCCCATTCTCACTAAAGCTTTCATTTTTCTCTTTAAAGCTTCCTTCTTTCTCCACCAAACCCTCCATTTCAGTTTGCTGTTCTTCAAAAGGACCAGGTGAAGCACAAAACACAGAGTTATTTACTATCATGCCACTATACTCTAACCTCTGTGAGCAACACACATTGGACTCTATAGCTTTGTAGCACAAGCTTCTAAAATATTTTGAAACCCAAAAGCTCTTAGCTTTTAGCTTTGGCGCAGGCATACAAAGCTTCAACTGGTGATATTGTTGTTGTTGCTGCTGTTTGGTAGAGCCTATTTACTCTGGTTGGTGAAAGCTCCTCCATCCATAAGGTCGCCAACACGTCTACTTCAATGGGGTAAAGTGGAAGCAAAAAAAAAAAAAAATGCAGAGAAATTTGGTGTGGGGTCTTCCTTCTTTTTCCTTTATCTTTTTTATGTGACAGAAAGAAGGCAGAAGCTTTATGTTCTTAAATATATGGAGTCAAGCTATTGATGATTACTGAGGCCTGCTCAAAGACATGACTGGGGAGCCTTTTTCTTCACCTATAAAACTATTTAAGACCTCCTCATATTTCCCATTTCTTTTTTCCATTTTCAGAATTTTAAGCTACTTCCTGTTAATATTTTCTAAACATATCAAAACAAACAAATCTTAAAAACTTTCCAGGCTCTGTTTGAAAATTAAAGATAAAATGTAAGTTAATGAGGAGTCGTGTTGGGGACGGATTTATCATTTATCCATGATATCTAACCTCTTTTTGGCAAAAAAAGAACAACCTTTTTAAAATTCTAAACCTTCAATTAAGTTGTTAAGTTCCAAGGACACACCAAATTTTTGGCTTTCAAAAACTGTTCCATTGCCGGGTTCTCCAAGTTACTTAACCACCCTCTTCATGGCCATGTCCCAATGTATTAAACAAAACCATGGTATCTATATGCTTGGGAAGTATAGGAAAGTAATTTACGAGCTGAAAATTCCTAGAAAGAAGTGGTGGGTTCTTTGGCAACCACATTGTGATGGATATACTAAGGATAATGGAAAAGGATGCCTTTGTCTCTTGGGCAACATCAAAATGGAATACTATGCAGGGCAGGCGAGTTTAGTAATTTCAGAGAGGGAATCAGGGATTTTTTGAAATTTTACAGGATCTCGATCCCATTTGAGGGGCAACCGCATCATGGTATATGATTATTTAAATAAAAATCACTTTTTTTAAAGAAAATATAATATAAACATAGTTAGGGTTTTAAGGAACACTTTAGGTAAATGAAAAATAAATGTGAGGGCTATATATTCTTTCATAAAGAAATCATGGTTCACTGATTGCAGACATATGGTGTAAGCCTTTTTATTATTATTATTTTCCTTATAAACTATGACATTTTAGGGACATTTTTTTAATGTTCTTTTACTTTGTTCAACAGGTTTAAGGATTGGGAGTAGAATGAAGATATGAAAGCATAATTGAGATAACTAACAATGACAATGATAAGGGAAAGTGACAATGGAGTTTAAGTGAAGTTGTCATAATTCTTAACTCATTCCTTCCCCCTGTTTAAAACACTTCTCACTATGCTCTTTTTTCTTTCTCTTTTTCAAACTTTGCTTGCAAGGCTTAAGGTTGGTTGTTCCAACTAAAGATTTTGTTTGCTGATGTTGACTTTCTAATTGAAATAAAAAATTTGAGTTAATTGAGTTGTCGAGTTTTATTTTATCATCTTAACTCGATTTGATTTTTTTTCGAATCTAGTCAAGTGAAATGAAATTCGAGTCAATTTGAATATAATAGAATGAAATTGTTTGAGTTAAATTAAAAAATTAAACTTTAGGTTCTCAAAATTGTTATTCTAGAAAATTTTAAAATTTTAACTTTCTTCATATATTTTTATAGAAATTTTTTAAAATATATAAAATTTGGAATTTTATAAATATTTTGAATTTTAAAAATTATTTTAAATTATTTTGTAATTTTGTTGAGAGAGAGACTAATTTATTCATTTTTAGCTTGATAGGGACCAAAATGATATTTACACTAATCTATTATTCAAATTATTTGAATTGTAACTCGGATTACTTATTCAAGTTTACTCGAATAACTTAATTTAATAAACTCAAATTTTAATTTTTTTTGAATTTAATTGGATTTTACTCAACCATAAAAACGAAGAGTGAATCGGTTTTATTTCCCAAAAAATGTTAATTGCATTCAAATTATGATTGTATATTTTAAATTCATACTTAAAATATTCTAACTAAATTTCAAAATATTACTATCATATGAATTAACAACTTTTGTCATCTTAATCATTAAATGGAGCATTAAATATGTACTCAAATTTTGCGTGTAGCATATTTGAAATTAGAAGCCAATTTAGAAATTTTGTGTTAGGGATTAAGATTAAATTATAATTTTTTTGATAAAATTAAATAAGAGATTTAAAGGATTTAAATTGAATTATTGTTCTTAGGAGGTCAAAATAAAATTTTCCTTTACTGTCTACTCCTATGGATCAAAATTTACGTGTATCTAAATTTAGACCTAAGATGTTAAAAGAATATATAAATCCTAAATTTTAATAAAACTATTTTTTTTAAAACATGTCAACTCCATGTATATAATAAATACATATATGTTTAAAATTTGAACAAAATGTTTTAAATATGCTACTCAAGTGAGGATTTAACACCAAGCTAACAACTTGATTGATAAGATATTGATAGCTTTGAGACTCATGTGAATGGAATTAACTTGTGTATCAAATCATTACTCAACATTAATCCTTTCTCACTATTTATATTTCAATTGTAAGGAGTCCTTGTTTTGGTTTAAATATGTCAAAGGTCTCTATATTCTTTTGAAATATAAAATTTAGTCTATATACTTTATTTTTAAGACATTGAGTCCTAATACTTTTTTTTTTTTAAATCTTCATCTCTCCATCTAATTTTATCGTTAAAGTTAATGATGTCCAAGGTAAAATAATTTTTTAGCTCTCAATATTTACATTTTTTGTCAATTTAGTCCTTACCTTTTAAAAGTACTTCAAATTTTAATTTTTTCATATTTTAAATAAAAACATAAAATTAAAAATCATATTTTAAAAAAATAATGAAAAGAATGAAAACTCTGTAAAGTTATAAAAATAAATTAAAATAAAAATTCAATGTTATATTGACTCGGTCAAGTCGGCCATTCAAAGTTGGAATCAATTGGAGCATCGATCATGCGAGAGGTAAAAAACCGATTAACCCGTGACTAGTATAAACTAGTTGAACATATTTTCAGTTGCCAGTTCAATTGATTCTTGATCCAATTGGTCCAATATGGTTTAGATAACAATGAATTTAGAAATTTTTTATTTTAAAATATTTTTAAGAACAATCTTTTTATGTTTTATTTTTGAATTTTAAAGATTTTTATGTTGTTTTAAATATTTTTAAATTATAATGGTTTTGTTTAAAATAATAAAAAATATTTTTTTTAAAAAAATACATTCGTTTCAAGGTTATGAACCAAATTGACAAAAAAACTGTAAATGTTGAGGGCTAAAAAAGTTTAAAAAATTTAAAAATTGGTAGACATGCAAACCAATACAAACTAGTTGAACGGGGCCAAAAATTTAGTTGATTTGACAATTGAATCAATTTTTATATTTTTTTAATAATTTATTTGCTTGAGCCAATCAAATTAATCGTTTTGGGAACCAATTGGTTACCATTTTGAAATTGATTTAATTAATTTTTTAGTTCCGTTCAATCAGCACATATCGATTTACGATCAATTAATTTTTTACCTCTCACCAAACTAATACCCTAATAAATTCTCAATCCAACTTGTTGATCTAGTCTCGATTAGATAGAATTTTTGGTTATATTCTTTAAAATAAAAAGTCTTTGCTTTTTATGGTCGTCTTCTTTGAAATAACTCCCAAATATTTGAAAATTGAAAGCAAGCGATTTAAGAAAGGGAGCCTTTTTCTGTTAGAAGCATAAATGGGGTTTGTTTAGAGTTGTTGCTTTGTGGTGAGCTTTTGAAATTTGAATAAAATATTAAACACCCAAAACAGTCCACCATTGCTTGATTCTATTTTTCACATTAATTACACTCCAGAACTTGGATAAGAAAAGCCCAACAAAAAATAAGGTCTCCAAGGCCCAATTTTGTCTCAAACCAACACAAAAGCTGATATCAACAAAGCATATGACTTATTTTAGTAATATTGAGTTAAATGACATAATTCAGTAATAAAAATATTTTGTCTAAATCAACACAACGGGTTTGTTTATTAAGTTAAATAAATGAATATAAACAAACCAAAAACGAATAAAGCTTACTTAGTAATAAGCGCTTTTATGTTTGCTTCAACCTCGTTTAAAACTCATTTACTATTTGATTATTATTTATTAATACTATTATTTTATTATTTGTGTGTTTCTTTTTTATTTATAATATAGTTATTAATATTAATATTTAATTATTTTATATCTAAAAGCTAATATAATATATATATGAATATTGTTCGTGAATATATTTACAAATATATATTTTAAATTTAATTAAATAAACATACATGATTTTAAATAAACAAATGTTAACACCATTTTAAAATTATGAACTTTAATTTTCAACCCTATGACTATACTTTTAAAAAAAAAAATTATCCAATATTCGCTTTGTCCATGACCATGTTCATATTGCTTTGACTGAGCTGCATTTATTAGACAAATATAATTTTCAGAGTTGAACTTTTCCTCCATGTCCATGTTCATATACCTTTGTCATTTGTTGACTTTCCATTATGTTCATTAACTTGAAGATTCTAACTAGTTGGCTCTCAATTGATTAGATAAAGGATGACTAAGTTGACTAAAGCAGGCGTATATCTCCGTCCCCAATGAAACTAGCAAATCCTCCCTCTATAAGAAGCAAGAAACCAAGGTCACCTTCCAAGCGAGGAACAAAGGTAGCATAATGGGCGAAGAAGTGAAGGTTTTTGGATTTTGGGCAAGCCCTTACAGCCACAGGGTAGAACTGGCTTTGAGCTTGAAAGGTGTTCCATATGAATATATAGAAGAGGATATCTTAAACAACAAGAGTGATTTACTTTTGAAATATAATCCCATTCATAAAAAAGTCCCAGTTTTTCTCCACAAAGGTAAACCAATTGTAGAGTCTATTGTTATACTTGAATATATAGAGGAAACTTGGAAAGTCAATCCCATTTTATCACAAAATCTTTATGACAAAGCCATCGATCGGTTTTGGATCAAGTTCATCGATGACAAGGTAAAATTTATTTATTTTTAATTTAATTTTTCTTATTCAAACATCATATTTGTTTAATCTCTCAAGTTTATTGGGCCAATTTTTAGTCGAAATATCGTATTTTTCTTTCAAAGTTTAGGTGCATATAAACTTTTGTATGTCAATTTCGTCTCTCATGAAGTTGAATTGTATTATTTTAGTGATAAAATAGTAAAAAATAACTATTTTGATGATAACAATAATTTTATATTTTAAATGAGATGAGGAATTTTAAATTTTGTCTTTTATAAAAAAAAATTAAGTGTTTTAGTGATTTGAATTTTAGACTAAAGAATAATCAGATATTAAATCTCAAACAGTAATTCATCCATTTGTGCCTCACTACTTTTTGTGGTGTACATATAGTGCTTGCCTGCGGTTAGGAAAGCTACATTTAGCCCTGAGAATGAGCGAGAAACGGCGGTGGAAGAAGCTTGTGAGTGTCTAAAAACGCTTGAAAGTGCACTGAATGGAAAGAGATTCTTTGGTGGGGATGCGATCGGAATGGTAGACATTGCTGCCAACTTTCTTACCATTTGGCTTAGGACCATTCAAGAAGCTACGGGATTGGAGGTGTTGTCAGTTGAGAAATTCCCCAACTTGTTTAAATGGACTGACGACTTCATAAGTTGCAGTGTTGTTAAGGAAAGTTTGCCTCCTACAGACAAACTGTTATCCTTTGTCAAAGCTAGTCTTTCCCGATGATTGACACCTTTTTATTACCTCGTTTTGTCTGTAATCTTCGTATATGTTTGGATATACTACTTGATCTTGTTTTGAGCCAACAATAAATTAACAGAGTCTTAAATAAAAGGTCATTTTATTTATTATTTCATCATTTCTAGATACTCCATTTTTCCAATTGTATTTTTGGGTGCTTATGCCAACTTCTTTCATTAATTTCCATCGAATAATATTATGTGATTATTTTTAAAACATATATATGCCTTCTAATTTTTTTTTTTACAGTTTAATGAATATTTTATTTTTTTAACTTGCAAAAAAAAATTTGTTCAATTGTAGAAAAATGACAATGTGTACATGTTATATAATCAAAGGTTTTAAAATAAGTTGTGTTAAAATATTATGTCATTTCACTTAAATAAATTGATTGTAAAAACACTATTACAATAAAATTGGATCGATATCTATATGCTAATGGTCAATGCTCATCACCTTGCCAACAACTGCTAAATACCATTTAGCATGTATAAAACACACTAATCAATCATCATGTAAATTGAGGAAATCTCCTGAAACAACATGTAACTTAAGAATCGAATCCTAAAACGTGAAAGAAAACCCCACAACCCCTAAGCACTATTAGGAGGACACTTATCTAGGGAGTATATATACTCCCACTTATTATAGAGAAAGGCAAAGTCTCTTTTTTGGTCTTATCACAATACTTTTTGTGTGAGATAACACTTTCAATCTTTATTTATTGTATTAATAATTGATACAATGATTATGAACTTCATCTCATAAAAGATATTCTCAATTATAAAAATCAAAATACAACAATAACTTTAGTGGGTTATCTAACTATACAACACGTATAACTCTTACGAACAATACTAATTCTTTACCCAACAACAAAAATACTTTTTCGATAATCTTTCCATCCCACCATCAAGAATATTTTTTTTACTCTACCCTTAACAATTAAACTACACAAAACTCAAATTCAAACTCGTAAATTAATCTTTAAACTCGAAGGACAAGTGAAGTCAAAAGTAATTACAACAATAACGACAACTCTACTCACAAAATTGATTAACTTATGCATCATTCCATTAGAGTAAAAGATTTTACGAGGAAAAAGCAACATCTTTCTATTTTGGAACAAACAATAATTCGTACGTAAAGAGAAAATCCTTCAAAAGACAAAATGAATATGGTAAGAAGAAAATTGCAAGCACTCCAATGGAAAAGTTTGATGATGTAGAAGTGCAATACAACAGTCACTTAGTCTGTTAAACACATTCTCCAAAATTTTAAGCTACTAAAAGAAAAATACGATGGTAAATGACACCCTGATGACCACCTATAACAATATTACATGGAAATTCTGGGTGCTACAAACCCGCTTAAATGCAAAAGCTTTCTTATGACACTAATAGATTAATAAGTGCTAAATCCAAGCATAAATAAAAATTCTATGCTTAAACCAGAAATTAAATAACAAGAAAGAAACTAATTGAAGGGATTTTTATTGAAAAATAAAAGAAGAATTAAAGCTTAAAAAAATTAAAACAACAATGGCCAAAGTCTGGACATTCCAACCACCCCACCAATATATATAACAATATTCACACACTAAAACTACGACAAATGTCGCAATTGTATTTTATGTAATTTTATATTTTTATTATTCATTTATAAATTAATTTTTTATTAATAATTAATTAAATAAAAATGTATTAAATAATTTCTATAGTTTTAAAAACTTAGATAAATATTTAATTAAATAAAAATTAATCAGATAATTCATCAATTTGATTTAACTTAAATACTTTTTATATATTATCTATAATATATCAATGTTAAATTTTCATTTTAACATAAAAGTTTTAAAATTAATGATCACATTTAAAAATAAATAAATTTAATAAATTTAATTTACCTGTAATACTATCTCCTTTTACATTTTTATGAGATAAATTTATTTTAACATTAATTATCATTACTTTCAATAATTATAAATCTATTAAAATTATATAAAATTGAAATCATAATTATCTTTAGATTTTATTTACTTACCAATAACTCTATAAATACTCACCTAACAACTTTTGTTTTCAAAGTAGCACTTTTTTTTTCCTATAGCTTTCATTAATAAAAAAGAAAACCATGGGTTAAGTTTTTAATGTTAGACGAGGCCAGCGGATTTATGAATTAGATCATAAGGAGTGGAGGCTGAAGAGTAGTTGTTGTGTTCAGACAAGTTTTCTTCTGTACATAACAAACAAATGATGTTCACCATGCAAATTTTGCTAACATGGCAACACTCTTTAAAGCACTACTCGGCCGTCGATAAATTATGGTGATGTTGATTGTAGTTTCAAACACTGATAAAGTTTTCTCCCAACAACATGTCCAATGTTGGAGGAGAAGGATAGGGATTTCGGCGTGGGATAGGTTTAATACCTTAGACACCAATAAACTGACTGTCATACACAACTACAAAGAAACAAGACTACTTCAAGAGAGAGGTGATTAATTTTAAGCAAAACTAAAGAGTTAAAAAAGCAGAAAATTTTTGTAACCCAAATTTATAAAAAGTTAGGAAAAATAATTCTTTTGGTGAAAGTGGGCTCAAATGCAATCATTTTAGAAAATGAGAGCGAAAGTACCATGAAAATTTATTAAAAGTCTAATTGTATTTTGACCTTCAACTAAAACATGAATAATCAAAGAGAAAATAGGTCCTTTTATTAAAAATCCCTTCATTTCTAAAATGCCCCTTTTTTGTGCTAATGTCGTGGCCTGACGCCACAACCTTTGTTTTTTGAATAGCATACTAAATAGATTCACCATGGTTTTGTGCCACAACCTTCTAATCGTAAAGAAAATGTTGTTGTGATTCCTCGTCGTCTTCACCAAGTTGAATGTTGCGGCGTTGAAAACTATGTCCGGTTGGTCACTGCAGCCCGCCGTTGCAATATTCTTGTTCCAAAATCTAAGTGCAATGTCTAGTCGTTACGAACTTGCAAATTCATGTCGTGACCTTGTGATTATATTCACTTGGGTTTACCTGTGCTTCTAAAAGCACTTTTCATTCAAAAAGTGCTTTTCTCTTACATTATTTATTAAAAAACTCTAGTTCAACTTAAAAAACCCGTTTAAAAAGTCATTTTTCTTCAATTGAAAAAGTTAAAATTTTTAATTTTTTCTAGGCCAAAAGTGATTTTGGCTAATTAATTATCTTTTTATCCTCGTCATTTTTCACTGTTACAATTTCTTCTTCTCCCTAGTTCTTTTTTATTTTCCTTCCATTCTTCCATTTTCTTCAAGATCTTCAAAGTAAGGTGCTCTCACTCTCTCTCTCTCTCTCTTTCTAATCTCCTTAATCTCATCTTCTCATTTTAACTCCCCATTTAATTTTTTCTTTTTTTTCCTGTTTCAGGTGAGTTTCCACCAGTGAGCCTCCATGGTATAAAAATTTTATTTTTCCCCATTTAACTTGTGACTCAGAATGTTATGGTAGTATGTAATTTTAATATGTGTTTGACCTTTATTATGGTTGGATGGGAAGGACCAGCGCATAACACTAGAATATTTCTTGATGCAATTCGAGATCTAAAATACAAATTTCTGCACCCACCAAATGGTAATATATTTCATTTATTTTTTTTAAATAATAAATTGTAAGTTCTTTAATTGTCTTGAATTAATTATTTGTTATATTATGACATGTAGGAAAATATTATGTTGTTGATTGATATCCTCAAATGAACTTTTAGTATTTTGATAAAAAAAATGAGTCATTTTGAAAAGGATATGTCAAGTTATAGTTTTGAAAGCGAACTTTTAATTTTGATGATCATTAAGGATTGCTACAATGGCGAGCAAACGATGACAATTTTATACAATGGCGATGTACAATTTTAAAAATATGCGGTCGAAATGATGCAGATTTTATGAAATACAAAAATATTAACAAGGACATATGAGAATATTATTAATCCAGAAGATGTGCATGATGGAGAAAGTGATGATGATGGTGGTGAATCAAACAATTCAAGTTGTTTTGAAATGGAATTAGCAAGAGATTCTATAGCTTCTAGCTTAATGAATTCACTTTAAATTATAAATGCTAATGTAAAAAAATTTAATGATGTATTTGGTATATAAATATTACCCTTTTTGAAACTTTTATCCAAATGCATGTAATATTTTAATTTGTTAGGTTTATATTTTCTATGTTATGTTAATATCTATTATGGGTTATATATTCAAATTACATTTTAAAATAAAATAATACAATTGTGTTAAAATCATTAATTAAAAATTAAAAATATTTTTAAAAATAATACAACTGTGTTAATATCTAATTATAAATATTTAATTGTTATATTTAAATATTTAAAATATAGTTTATATATTCTAATTAAATATTATAAATAATTAATATTAATTATTTAAAATATTTAAAATTAATATTTTATATATTAAAATATTAACAATAAGTTATAATAAATTATTTTTATATTCTTGCTAAAATATCATAATATTAACTAATTTGAACATTATTTAAATACATATTTATTACTTTATAATATCATGTCTAAAATAAATATTTTATTTTTAAAAATATTTTTAACTATAATACTAAACACTAAAATTTTAAACTACAAACTTTTAAAAATTACTTCTCAAAAGTACTTAATAAACTAAGCCTTAGTGTCATACAATGCGGGGAGTGGGCTTAGGTTTCAAGATGTCCAAATTTTCCGCAAAGTGTTTGCCACCAACCTCATCCATTTTCAACCGTGCAAATGTATGTAATTCGAAAGTACGTTTCTAACTAACAATATTATTATCTAAGAACCTATACTAACACTAAGCTAAATGAATATTTTGCTTCATTTTGATGAGAAAAATGATGAATGAGAAAATCTTTTAAAAGACCATAAAAATGATAAATATATTTTGTAAGAGTTAGGAATGAGTAAATGTAACTTTTAAAAAAGTTAATTGATAAAAATTGAACAATAATAAAGATCTTTGATGATAAATACAATTTTTAAAAGTGGTGGATAAGAATGAAACAATGATAAAATGTTGTGGATCACAAATGAATTACTAAATTTACTTTGAAATTCATGGTTGAGTTGATGTGATTTGGGGGAGGGGTTTACAAGATCAAGAACAATTATGGCCAAGAACTTACGAAAGCTTTAGAAGCTTTCTTAGCCTGATGATACATCCAGATGGTGGTTGTCTAGCAATAATGACATGTTGAAGAAGGAATCTAACATCCTCAAAAGCTGGTTGGAGTTTCCATCCAATTTTTGGTGCGTTCAACAATATTGTTGCTCCATTTCTTTTCGGCACCCAGCAAACTACAAGAATCAATATTGTGGAACTTAAGTAACAAGAGAATAGCACGAAGGGCGAGAATTCTGACAAAAAGTTTGCTACCCAATTTGAAACTATGGATAGACATCAGTTGGAAACCGTTAGAATTATGGATGATGGTTGATCCTCTAATCATGTTATTTTGCCTATTTTGAACCATGTTCAGAGAAAGAGACCATTGTGAGGTGCGAGCATCCGAAATAGAAGCCGAATGTGTTCTGGCAGGAGGTGTCCGGGAAGGAATTGAGGACGATTGAAACATGTCAAAGATTCTTTGAATCGCACCAATGGGGCAAGGGACGGTTCCTCGAAATATGAGTTTATTTCTTGACTTCCAGATTATCCAGAGAGTGCAGGACATAGCAGGATAGAAGTTTCTTGAGTACTCAAGCGAGAGATTATTTCATTGAAGCCATTGAAGAGTCCAATTGGATATAGAATTTTCGTTTAAGGAGTCAATGCGAAGAGCAAGAGGAGAGCCAAACCAAACTGCTCTCACAGAGTTGCAACTGAAGAAAATAGGGTCAAGGGTTTCTCTATTTTCCTTACAAAGAGGACAAAGAAAATCACTGGTTGAAAACCTTCTTGAAAGGAGGTTTTTTGTGGGGAGGTTATTGTTACAAAAAGATGATCTTGAAGGGGATCTTAAGTCGCCAAAAATTTGTCCATGCTGCTTGGTGAGTCCGGTAAAAATGTGCATAAGCTTTTTTTATCCAAAAAAACATTTGAAATCAGATTTTCAAAATATTAAAATAATAGTATAATAAAAATATTTATGCCTTTCAATTTTTTCGAAATAACATATATTTAAAAATTATTCTTAAAAATTCAAATATATTTTTCAGTAAAAGCCGCATACAATTTCTCACCCATTTGGGATGTCCATTTATCTAGTCATTTATAGTACTAAAAGGTTAAAATCTGTCTCTCTTTTTTAATTTAGAATTTAATTTTATATTTTTAAATTTAAAATTTTAATTTTTATTTTAAAATTAGATTCAAATATTATCACAGTTCAAATTATTTTGTTAATAATTATCCTGAATTTTAAAATTTAAAAAATTAAATTCTAAATTTATAAAAAAACTACAAAACTTAAACCATACTTTAACCTGCTAAGAAAAGCACACACAAACAAAATATAATTACTACTTCAAAAGAAAGAATATATATAATTACATATAAAATGTATACGATTAGGACGCACCATTTTAATAATATGATTATATGAAAATAAAATTATATTCTATATACCGTCATAATTGACTTTGACTGACCTGCATATATGAATAATGAGTCGTTAATTTTTTCTTTTCCAATTTCGACCATGCAACCTGCCATCCTATTTTTGTAAATATATTATACGAATTGTATTAAATTATTTTCTTTATTATTAAATAAATAACTTTTATTTTATTTTATTAAAAAATTAAATTTAAATAGAGTTAATATTTACATTATAAAAATATCATTTACCGTATTAATATATTTAAAATATTTATGATTTCATAAATAAAATCTTTTTTCTTAGAATTTAAAAAATATGTTTTCACATTAAATGTTTTAAGACATATTTAAGTGTATTTTTCCGCATTCTAATTTCACATCATGCATTAAGTTAACATTGATCAAGGAAATAGTGACAGATATCTTTATCAAAAAATGGATTTCAAGAAGTTAAGAACAATTTTTTTTTTTCAATGTTTTTCATTTTAACAATTTTTAAATATCTAAAATGTTTAAATTTTTTGTAATTTTAAAACTAAATTCAAAATGAATTTGACTTTATTTTTAATATTATTTATTTTAGTAATTTTAGTACTTTTATATCAACAATCGTTATTTATATGAATTATCGAGTTTTCATCACAATAGTTAATTCAATGACCATTAACGATCACGACATCATCAAAAAGTTTAATTGATAAAAAAGAAGAAGAAAATAAATATGCCTTTATATTTATCCACCCATCCAATCCTACTTTCACTCATCTCGCTCCAAATATTTTTCTTAATTATATTTTTATTAGTATTTCATTTTCATCCATGACTTTTGTTAATATTTTCTTTTCATCTGTGTTTAGGAAATATAACAAATTTATTTTATTTGAATATATATTGTTTTAAATTAATATTTAGTATATTAATAATGTATTTATTTTATTTCACAAGTATATATTTCTAAAAAAATAAAATATATGTTTTGAGTAAAATAAATACAATTTGTGAGCCATGTGGAGGTTAAAAACACATGAGACAGAAACAAAAAAAAAAAAAGATATAAAATGCATTCCCAAGCTGCCCTGCATATGCAACTTGCCATTTTTATTTATTCTTCTTCAAATTGCCTATACCTTAATTTTTCTTATTTTATTCTTTTCAGAGTTGAACTTTCCTGCATTTCCATGTTGGCTGCTCTGTCCTTGTTGACAACTCCAATATTTTAACTAACGCTTGGCAGCCTCGCTTGACCGGCACCTGCTTCAATAAAAGACGTCGTCAACAATTATTTAAACTATTATATTAACTTTTTATAGTTTGCGTGTACCTTCATCCACATGAAAACTACCAAATCCTCCCTCTATAAGTAGCACCCACTCAAAGTCACCCTTCAAGTGTGGAACACATTAAAACAGAGAAAGGAAAGCAGCGAAATGGGTGAAGAAGTGAAGGTTTTTGGATATTGGGCAAGCCCTTACAGCTACAGGGCAGAGCTTGCTTTGAAGTTGAAAGGTGTTTCTTATGAGTACATAAATGAGGATATCTTTGGCAACAAGAGCGATTTGCTTTTGAAATACAATCCGGTTCATAAGAAAGTCCCGGTTCTTCTTCACAACGGAAAACCAATTGTAGAGTCTGTTGTTATACTTGAATACATTGAGGAAACTTGGAAGCATAATCCCTATTTGCCACAACATCCTTATGACAAAGCTACCGCACGATTCTGGGTCAAGTTCATCGACGAAAAGGTATAATTATTTCATTTTGTATTATTCATCATTAAAAATTTATTTTTTATGTATGTTTGATAATCCAAAATAAAAAGTAATATGATAAAATTTTTCTAAAAATATGAAATAATTAGATAAGTATTATTTAATGGAAAACATTTTCAATTTATATTTTTTTATTTTAATATTAAACTATCTTATAAAAACTTTAAAATAATAGGCAAACAACTTTTTCTCTTCTTTTTTTTAGTTTGGTGTTTGTCATATTATAAGCCAAAATATTTTACCTATCCAAAAGCTGCCAACAACAACGTTAAACAGAACACTATTTTGGTCATATGTTCTAAGTTTGGGTGTGAATATATATTTTATTTTCAGTGCTTTCCTACCCTTTGGCAAGCTGCATGGAGCCCCGAGAATGAGCAAGAAAAAGTGACGAAAGAAGCTTGCGAGTATCTGAAAACGCTTGAAAGTGCGCTTAATGGAAAGAAATTCTTTGGTGGAGAAACCATTGGAATGGTAGATATTGTTGCTAGCTCTGTTGGGTATTTCATTAGGGTCACTCAAGAAATTATGGGGCTAAATCTGTTGTCAGCTGACAAATTTCCCCAATTATTCCAATGGTCTGAAGATTTCGCAAATTGCAGCATTGTTAAGGAAAGTTTGCCTCCAAGAGACAAACTACTTCCCTTTGTCAAAGGTCTCATTGCCAAATATCAGCAAGATAATGCTAAGGCTTAAGCCCTCCCAATGAACGTCTTTCACAATGATTGCAGTATGCAATTTGCCTTTTTTGTATTTGCTGCTTTTGAGTGTAATAAGCTACTTGCTTTTATTTTCGAGTAAAAAAATAAATTAACTCATTGTACTGTTAAACAAAATTTTATCATAGTAATAAATATTTTATATGTTAAAATAAATTTTATCATTGTACTGTTAAACAAAATTTTATCATAGTAATAAATATTATATAAATATTTTATATAATCTTTTTATATGTTTAATAAATATTTTATAGGTATAATAAACTATTAATATATACATTTAAAAAAAGACACATGTCATTTCTTCTTTATTTTTAAAGTTGTTTGTGAAATAAAAAATACACTATCTGTCTACCAGATATTCAATCATGTTTAAATATAGATCGATCAACCTAAATTAGTTTGAGCTAAATCCTTTATGAAAATAAGTTGAATTGAATTTAGGGCAATTTGCCTTGGTGATACGTTTACTTGTAATTAGTATAAAAATAATAATAGCGGTGAGATTAAATATTGTAGTGTGAGATAAAAAGAAAACTAAACACACCACACTAAAAGTAAAGACCCATCCAAATGAGCCCTTAGACAAGTAAATACGATCATATATTTAGAAGTTAATTACTTTGTATTTAAATTTTTAAAATGTAAATTCGATTGTTAATAGTTTAAACTTTTTTAAATTCCAAATAGAGGTAGAATATAATAACTTTGACCATATTTCACCAAAAGAAAGGGAGTGAGGGGTGTTGGCACAATGCACCAAATAGTCTAAAGGAAGGCCCAACGTAGGTGGTAGAAACTAAGCTTTTGCAGCTCCAAATCCAAATGCCAGTTATCTCTTTACGGAACCCCCCAGTAGGCCTGCTTTAATGCCTTAAGTTTCAGGCTTATTAGGAATTAAATCCAATTCTATTGATCGATTTCATCGCATTTAAGAATGTTAGCGGATTGAATCTTAACACAGATAATATTTATATTATTATATGAATTTAAATGTGTTAAAATGTATTTATCTTTTTATTTAAAGGTTGAGATGAATTATGAGTTAAAAGGTTTACATCCTCAATAAATTTTATTTCTTTTCAGACCTACTTTAGGCCCAAAACTTTCCTATCATTCAAACCTTCCATCTGTAATGCAACACTAATAATTTAGTAGACTTTCGTGATGCTAAGATCCATTTTCTTAAAATAATGCTAGTTATTTGATCACGAGGATTCAATTTTTTTTTTTTTTAAATTAGAAGCAAGAATTCAAGAAATATTTCCTTTCTTTATTTTCTTTCTCGTAGTGGATGCGCCACAATAATGAAATTATATAGAATAGGGTTTTAACTCATTTTTGGTTAATTACACCTTTAGTCCCTAAACTTTATTGAATTTTTTAATTAAGTCTTTTCTTGTTTTAATTTCCAAATTTCATTATATATATATATGACCTATTAGGCTTCCAATTATGATGACGACAAATATAATCTATTTCAATTAAGAAATAATTATATCTATAGATCATGAGTGAGATTTAGCGGCCCAACTTGACCTCTAATTATTAGAAGAGTTAACATGGTCTTTCAGTGTCCAGTACTTATGCATAATTTGATCTCTCAACCATACATCTCGAATAAGCTATAATGTGTGGCACAGTAGTTACATTGGCTTATCCATATTAATCTTACAACTCCTTGTATTAACTCAAACTAATTGTGTTGGCTAATGACTTGTGCTTAATACGAGTCAAGAACAAAAAAGATATACCCTTCATATTATTGTTAAAAATGATTTATAGAATTTGATGCAATCAAAAAGGTTATTAAAATAAAGCATATCTAAAATGTAATAAAAAATTATATTTTTCATATACGTTTTATACCCAACACTTACCAGTAAATGTAATACTTTTGTAATACTTAATTCAATCTTGGTATAATCGTTAACTATTGGATTATTGTTTATTTAGTTTTTAATCTTACAGATGTTATTGGAAAATTGAGTAAAATAAACACCATTATGGTGCAAAATATTTGGGAAGAAGAAGTTCATAAGACGACAAGTATGTAATTACAAAATGCTGTTTTCTGAATGCATATACAGATGGATATCTCATTTCACCATTTTCCTTTATTTTTAAAACATTCATAGTGGGAAGAAGTCCATGGAGATAACACTTTGAGGTGGAGTTATCTACCAATTTGATAACAATATATTCCATGATGTTGTGATTGTCACTTCAACAACAGTAAAACAAGTAACCAAAAATTTAACATTATTTCTTCAGGCATGTCAGAGAAAAAACCAACTCAAAAATCTTTAAAAACAAGGCCTAGTAACTGTATCGCCGTCATTATCATATACAGTGTTTAATATAGTATTTTCGGAAATTGAAAAGTCTCCTCTATTTTCTTTGTCCCTGTTAACTTTTCACTATGTTGATAACTTGAATCTCACGGAGTTGATCGTCACTGCTTACGTAGAAGACGACAAGCCCCGTAGTTAGATAAAAACTGATTAATTTCACTAAGTCAGGCGTGTATGTTCTTCCCCAAGGCCAACGAAACCACCAAATCTTCCCCCTATATAAGTAGCGCCAAACCAAAGTTACACTCCCGAGTGAGAAACAAGTAATAAAAAGTGGGGTAGCATCAATATTGATATGGGTGAAGAGGTGAAGGTTTTTGGAACATGGGCAAGCCCTTTTAGCCGTAAGGTAGAGCTGGCTTTGCGGTTGAAAGGTGTTCCATATGACTACATAGAAGAAGACTTGAATAACAAGAGCTCTTTGCTTTTGCAATACAATCCAGTTCATAAGAAAGTCCCGGTTCTTCTTCACAACGGGAAATCAATTGCAGAGTCGATTGTTATACTTGAATACATTGAGGAAACTTGGAAAGCCTATCCCATCTTGCCACAAGATCCTAATGACAAAGCCATGGCTCGATTCTGGATCAATTTCATTGATGGCAAGGTATACCTTTGTTTTTTTAGTTTAATTTTTCCCATTCCAACATCATATTTGTTTTCTCTATGTTTTTTTATAGGGATTATTTGAATCTAAGCTATTACTAACCATAAATATTGGCCTTTTAAGTTTGGGTGTATATAAATTTGTGTAGGTTGTTTCTGTCTCTAGTCCTCTCACAGTTTTTTTTAGGGAGTTATCCAATTATTGTCAATGTTTTTTTAGTGCAAATAGTTAATATGGTTAAAAAATTAATCTTACATGAATTTGAAAAATAAATTCAAATCACGAGATTAATTTGTATTTTTTAATGATAAAGTAGTTAAAAATTATTCTGATAATCATAATTTTACATATTGTTATCTGTTTTAATAATTTAAATTTTGGATTAAAGAATAATATAAATAATAATATGAGAACCTGAATTTAAAATATAAATATTAAATATCTATAATAAAAAGACTCTAACTAATTCATGCCTCACTTTGGCCATATAGTGCTCGTCTGCCATTAGGAAAGTTGCATTTAGCCCTGAGGAGGAGAGAGAGAAGGCAGTGGAAGAAGCTTGTGAGTGTCTGAAAACACTTGAAAGTGCACTGAATGGAAAGAAATTCTTTGGTGGGGATACAATTGGAATGGTAGACATTGTTGCCCTTTTTATTGCCTTTTGGCTTAGACCCTTTCAAGAAATTATGGGGTTGGAGCTGTTGTCATCTGAGAAATTCCCCAACTTATTCAAATGGACTGACGACTTTGTTAGTTGCAACACTGTTAAGGAACTTTTGCCTCCTAGAGACAAATTAGTAGCCCATATCAAAGCTCATCTTTCCAAATGATTGTCTCCTTTATATTACCTGCTTTCCTGTGTAATCTTACTTGCTCTTGTTTTCAACCCAAACATAAATAATGCAATCTTGATTACAAGGTCATCGGTATTTGGCATATAATTTCATCATTTCCTTCTCAAATATCATTTTTTTTTTACTGCTTAAATCATTTTTTTCACTACTTCCTTGATGGGGTTTATTTTTAAAACATATAAAATATATATATGATGACATGGCATTTATATGCTTTACTTTTTTTCTACAATTTGACAACTTTATTTTCTTTCTTAAATGTGCAAAAAAAAAAAACATTACCAAAATCAATATTATTTGAATCGAATCGAATCAATCAGTCAAATATCAAATTGGAAAAAATTTGAACCAATTGAGTTCAGAATCAGTTCAATCGATCTAAAAAATCGACTGAAGTGGTTTTTAATTTTTTTTAAATTTATTTCATCGAACCATCTAAACCAATCAAACTAGTTTGATCAATAAATTAATAGGTTGACTAGTTCAACTATCAATCTGATTTTGAAAAGCTTGACCAAAATGCAAGTAAATTTGATAAAAAATGTCATCACACATTTCATCTATCGTTTAGAATAGCACATTTCATCTATCGTGTCGGGATAGAATTATCACTTTTGATTCTCATCGCATTGCAACTCAGGCTCCCAATTCACGATGATTATACGGTCACGAGTTGAAGTATAACTAGAGCTCCTAATTGGTAGTGGTTATGTGGTCATAAATTCAAGATTCATGATACTGGAAGAGGATGCTTTATATACCCTATATAAGTTTGAGATCATTGTCATAGGAAAAAATAAAGGTGTTTTTCAGTAGACTCAACTTATTATTTTTCTCCATCCCCACCGAAGCAATATCTTTAACCTAATTGTCTGAAACTTGTGATAAAGTTAGGGGCAAGAGGACTTTAAGGAGGGAGTGACTATGGTGGTGGAGAGTAAGCTAAAACTCGAGTCGGGATGGCAGCGATTGTAGTTAATAATGAGTTATTTAATCATAGGTTTCAGACAATGAGGTTAAGGATACTACTTTGGTGAATATAGACTAAAAGAATAAGTTGATTATATTGGAAAGCCCTTTAATTTTTCTAGATGATTATGGTTTCAAATTTATGTATGGGCCTTGTAAAGCATTCTCTTACGGTGGCATTAAACTTGAATACATAATCGTATAACCACCGTCAATTGGGGCCCAAGTTAGACTTTAACCCGTGACTGCATAACCCTCGTCAAGTGGGAGCCTAAATTATACTTTAACTCGTGATCGTATAGCCACCGTGAACTAGGAGTTTGAGTTGCAATGCGATAGGCTTCTAAGGTTATTATTCGGACCACACATCACAAATAAAATGTAGGGGTCTCCGAGTGCCATCGCATCATCGTGAGCTCAAACACGCCTAAAACTATCACACTATCTCCCTCAAACACAAACACAAATAAATTTTTCCATCCAAAAATTTCAACACTAAAAAAAAACAATTTAGAAGAGAATTTTTTATTTTATAAGAGACAATGTCAGAGAGAATTGATGGAGCAGGGGAGTAAAAGTCCCCTTTCTATAGGCAACCCAATGGAAATTAAAGAAAAAAACAATATGGGAGCCCATGATCGAATTGTCACTTAAAAATCAGCTTATTCCCTAAATGTCGAAAAATTGATGTAAATCCTAATTATTTTATAAAAGAACAGCAGATATTGCTAACTTACCCACCAAAACGCACATAATAATGAAATATAAGGTATTATCCAAACTGAGCTTAGGCCTACTTAACTAGACCTTAGTCGAGTCGTAGGCCTATAGAATTTGATATTTTGCTCAACTGTTGGGCTACCAAAGACGAAGTAAACGATAGCCTCTTGGTTCGCATTGATGTGGCTAAGCAAACATTACCGTCATCCAATTCTCCAATGTTTTGATTTATTCTTAAAGTTTTGTCTGCCACACAAATTAAAATACGGTGTCAACATTTAAATTTCAAAATAAATTTTTATAATTTCATTATTCCTTTCTGAGAACATAAGTAATTGAAGCCAATCAGAGCAACATTCTTAAGTACACAACTTGCTGGTTTTGTTTCATGCATGACAGCCACCGGGAGAATTTTAAAACAAGAATAAAAAATACGGACACGAAGGACAAATTGAAAACGCTGTGTGAAGAAAAGGCTCCCTCAAAATATAACTGTATCACTGTCATTGTCATCTCAGATGATAATCATGTTTTCTATTAATTACTCATTAATAATGGGTTTTTAACCACTTTGGCCCCATTTTGCTTGCTAATCAATCTTAAGTTGGGACACTTTGTGATTAAAAATATAATTGCAATTGTACCCTGTCTTCCACTTTAATTGGCAGATTTAAGTGAAGTGCTACAGATTTGTGTGCTGGGGAGAGCTTGCTAATGCCTAACAAAGGAGACAAATAGTCAAAAGTTTTGAGATACTCTCACCATAACAAGTAAAATTTAAAAAAATAAAACTAAAAGGAAACGACAAGTTTGAGACACAAAACCCCATTTGGTTTCCCCGCTAATCAAGGTGACATGTTCCTCGATATTCCCCTTTTCTTCCATACCTTGGAAAACCCTTTTGGTTGCAGTATCCAATTTTTATTTAATTAATGATTGATTACAAGTAATCAGACATGTTTAAGCTTATGGCTTTACAGCGGTCTCCTACAACTCCCCAGTCATTGCACTTAAACCGCCCCTTTTTGATCTGATGGCTGCTTTGTTGCTAACCATTATTCCTCAAAATCTGCCCCAAAACCCTACTGCCCAACATCATTCTTATTTTACTCTACTCTGCTTCTGGATTTAGTGGTTTGGATTCTGTATATTCTTAAATCTTTTCTTTCTTCTCCTGTCTTTTATGTCTTTCATGAGTTCAAAATTTTAATTGATTAACTCAAACTTGAATTAATTTAAATCTAAAATTTCATCATTAATTCCAACATAAAATAATTAAAATTCATAAATCCTAATTGAATGATCCTACCGAGACTTAACCCAACCCAAATTAATAGGTTTCTACAACCACATTGTTTCCATTTTTAATTTATAAATACAAATTCTATTTGAGATTAGAAAGGTGAAGGGAAAAGCTTAAAACTTGCTCATTTTCATTTGGATTTAAATTACCTTAATCAATTTACTAATCATCGATTAACATTTTTCATCAAACTATATGAGATGGGAAACCCCTTTGATTAAAAGAAAAAACTATATCAACAATGCACTGTGCCATTGATTTGATCAATAATTGCAGAGCAATCCATTTTCTGGGCGTTTGGCAGGGGGTGGAATGGTGCCTTTCCACGTTCACTTCCTTCTAGCTTTTTACAAACAAGGGGCGGTGGACTCCGATTCAAAAGACTGCCTTTCTCACGCAGGCATATGCATGTGAGAGCTATGAAAAAAAAAGCTCAATTAGTGATAAGATCAAGTGACCATCCATAATATAAAAGAAAAAAAAAAAAAAAAAGAAGGCCAATTTTTATTAATAATAGAAGATCCCCCCCATGTGCAATTTCTGCCCACCCCAATTTGATCTTTTAGACCATGACTACACGACACTACCCTCAACATAGCATAAAGGGTATTAAGACAATTGAAAACAAAACCTATTCTATTTGATTGATTTACATGAAGTGTTCGATGGAAAGATTTGGAAATAACCCTGAATTTCCATGAAACCACAACTCATGCAAAGCTAACTATATTAAAATTTGGATTCAAATCTTTCGTGTGTTGAATACCATATGAACAATTAGAGGCATATGAATACGTGGATTATGGCATGGAAACTGAAAAAGGTAGCTAAAGGTATCAAGATCCTCCCACCATAAAGCATTCGATGGGGAAAAAAAGGTGAAAGGAAACGTAAGCAGGATGTATACACACCTTAACTTTAAATATAATCAAATAAAAAGAAGAAAATGGTAATGGGGTCTTCCATTCTTATTTGATTGATTTTTATTTTTTTACAAGTACATGGGGGTTGACTCAAGGGCAACCTTCCTTCTGCACCTTCAAAGAAAAGCTATCTTGATCCTATCCTACCCCAACCTTTTAACCTTTTGAAATTTGATGCATGACCAAAGTTTTTTATTATTATTCTAAAACTTCCCAAGATTCTATTTGATTCAATATGGTGTTGATGGTGAAATTGAGGAGAGTGTTAGAAGAAAGAGCAGGTCATGATTTACCAGGGTATTGTATTCATAGGTAAAGCCTGAGTACAGTCCTTAGAGTCAAAGGATCATGCGAGCTTTGCTTCATTTACTTAAATTGCATTCATTCTTTTCAAGGATGGGGTCCTACATATATCACAATGATAAGCTGATCTCTTTTATTTATATATTAATATGGATATGTATGAAAGAAATCAGGTTATCATCGTGATATAAATGTTATAGCCGATACAAATCCCACATTTCACAACCCAGATTTAGATATTAGAATGGACTTATACCAACACTTAATCAAATAACTATCATCACCACTTTAAAACAAACTATATATTTTATCAATAAATGTCATATATATCATTAATTAGTTAATTACAATGTGTCACCTTATTAATTAGACGAATAATAATTTTAAGTTGTATAAATCATGTGTGGGTTTTAAAAGTGTTCTTAAGTATAATATTAACATACTTTATGCTTGTCCAAATTCAATCCGGCCCAAAATATGAGTCTAAAGTTTTGTCTAAACCTGCCCATATTTGCAAAATATTAACTCAAGTCTATTTTAGGTTGGCTCATATTATTTTTAATTTTTTTAAAATATTTTATATTTTAATATTTTTAATTTATTGAAAATTTTATATAGTCATCTTAACATAATTTTAATGTTTACATTATAGTATTATTATATATTTAGTATAGGTTTATTTTTTTAATGTGTTCTAAATTACATAAGATAAAATATTATAAATTTAAAAATGGGTTGGATCGAGCCGGGTTCTACCCTTGAAGGTTCAAGCTCGAGCCCAACCCCACTTTTTGATCTTAATATTTTTGCCCAAAACATCCAAAATTTTGGACAGGCCTTCGGGTCTAGACAAATAACCCAACCCATAAACTAGTCTAGTGGGTTCTCTTCATATTTTATTTTAGTTTAAGTCCGATTATGAGCGGATATAATTTGAATCGTGATCTAGGTTTGAATATATTTTAACTATCAGTTTAATTATGATCTATTATGTGTATTTATAATTATAATTATACTCGTAAATTCTTTAAAAAAATTATTTGGGTCACATTATGTAAAATTTACATTACAAAATAAAATTACTTGCTTTTGAATCAAACATTTTGGATTAAGATTACTCTATAAATTCGAAACATTACTATCCACCCATAATTTGAAATTCTCAGATGCAAATAATTTATTTATTTCAATGTAGAAGTCGACCAACCTTTTATTTGTCGAATAAAAGATAACTGGAGGAAGATTGAAGATTTAGGAGGGAGAGAATAATGGGAGTAAACTTAAGGCAGACTCAAAGAAAAAATCATAGATAAGTAGATGATGATATTCTGATATAATTTATCGACAGCACATCCCTCGCCTTCAATGATGGATCATACCTCAACATTTTTCACTGTCACGTTTCAAAATCATCCTTCTCAAAGAAAATGACACTTGTTTTTATTTCCTTGCTTTCTATATCTAATCACTTAATTACTTATCTTTTATTCCATTTCCGGACTATTTAATCCAAATTCAAATTAACAAATTTTAACATAAACCAATATTGGATTATGATTTCTAAATAATAAAAAATTAGAATAACTTTTTAATCTCAATTTTTGTTAAAGTATAAGGACCAACAATATGTTTTAACCTTTTAAGAATGCCCGGAAGCAAATTTTATATAAAAAGATATAATCACACCCTTGATGTTTTATTTATCTATGTATTTTTCATTTTCTATTTTTAATTGTAAATATTGAAGTATTAGAAATTAAAAATATTTATTTTATTTTATATAAAAATTATATTTGACTTTGTTTAAAATTAAATATTTTAAATTTATATTAACTTGAGGTGAATTCATTCAATTATTTTATGTAAAATTAACTAGTTTCATTATTTAGAAGAATCTAATGAAAAGGATATTGACTATAAATTAAAAATAAAAAAAACAAATGAATTATCTCAAAATTAATATTATAATTAAATTTAAATTTAAATTTAAATATTACCATATATTTGCATAAATTTTATTAAAAATAAAAAATATTATTGAAGACCTTGATAATTATTTAAATTTATTAAATATAAATGTTTTAACTTATATTTAGAAATTAATAGTTAACTTGATACATTAAAATCAGAATTAATTTTATCTATTATTTATAAACACATACAAATTAAACCAATCTCTATTCTCAGTTTTTAAATTCTAACTAAATAAAATATATAAAAATAATTAAACACATATACTTATATTGAACTGTAAAATTTTAATTAGTGAAATGAGAATTTAATTAATGAAATACATTATTTAAGTTAATAGCAGTGAACCAAAACTGAGGGAGCAGGCAAAGGCGACGGCATGCCATCCAAAAGCGTGTTACCGTTACGATTACGAGGATGCTTTAAACACACTGGAACACTAATTTTGCTACCCATTATATTTACTGCTTTCTCTACAGTACAATTAGTGAAATGGTTGACCCACTTTTTTTAATGAAAAAATATCACATAATAACAATTTATTATTTATTTTTTCTAATAACAGATAAGTGGTACTTTAATGATTTAACTCAGATCAATATTACTTGACAACAAAAAAGATCATTATAACTAATGTAATTCATTTTTATCACCAACCAAATTATGTCACCTACAAACCTTGCTTTTCTTGAAACCAACTTAATTACCTTCAACTTCTACTTCCTAATCTAAATAAAGGAATTTTATTTTTTTTTCCCCTTTTGTGGGAAATTATGTTAGCATGAATAAGACTTACAAAAGGGACAGAGTTGTGCATGGATTGCATGTGTCTGCTCTGTCCAAATCCTCTCTTCTTACCTTTGCTTTCATTTGTATTTTACACGTATACCGAGATATTTGATTTTGGTACTTCAATTTTTGTTTTACTTAATTAACATCTAAATTTGAAAATTACAAGTTAACTTACTATTTTTTTGAGGTATTTAACTAATGTCATTAAAATATACTGATGTGACATTACAACTAATAACATATGACACATGTCAAAATGTGAGATGACCATTTGATATATGATTTTATGTAAAAAAAAAATTTATTTATTCAACAATATTAGACTTAAAAATATAAGATTATATCAAATCTGTAATGTGAATGAAAGAAAACATTTTATGTAAAAAAATTATTTTAAAATTTATTCAAACAATGATTATAGACGGAGTGGTAAAGAACATGTACATATATCTTATTAAACATGTGTTTGACCATTAAATATATGATTTTTAATTATTTTATTTAAAATTATATAAAAGAATAAACAAAAGTACCATCATAATAATTTTAATTATCATTTAAAGAAAAGTATATTAATTTTTTTTTTTTCAATTGAGCTTATACCTAAACCTACAATATAAACTCGATTAGGAATTTTATAATAAATATAGATAGGTTAATGCAAAAAAAAAAAAAAAAAAACACCTCGTAAGAGAAATGTACACCTTGTTTTATGTAGGCAGGATTAGTCGATGTTGAATCACTTTCCGCTCTCTCCTAAACACGGACAGTGCAATTGTCTTGTTTGGAAGTGGGAACAATACTCATGGTTTTGTCATCTTTAACTTTAATTGGTTAATTTAGGATCCTTTTTCAACATAATTTTGAAAATTCATCTTATTCTTTTCTCTCATTTTATTATTAGTATTTTATATTGACGAATATGATTTGAAACCTTCTTTCTTTCGTCGAATTGGATAGAAAGAAAGTTTTATTTAGAAACAAATTGTGCCTTCCTCTCCTCTCTTAAACTAGATCAAAAGATAAATTTTCTTTAAAATGGGTATGATGTTTGTCAAAATTTCTTCAAGTTATTTTATTTCTTTAGAGATATTTTCAAAGAATTTTTAGATTTTTTGAACTTGCCAAATTATAATACCAATCAATCAAATAAAAAAAAGTGTTTCATTTGAGTGATATACAAGAATTAAACTTTTTTTATTTATTACTTACGTCTTATTAATTTAATTAACTAAAGATAAAATAATCACTTAATATTATTACTCAATTATTTTAATTTAATTAGTGATAATATATTTTTATTATTTATCTAATAATTAATTTAAATTAATAAAAAAAATAAACCTGAAACAAATATTATTATTTTCACTCATACTACTACCCCATAATATCTCGTAACAGAATGGTTCCAATTCCATTAGGCGGTTGGTTTAAACTGGTATTGACCAGATCCCTGGGTAGTGCTCATCTTTGCCACGTGGTCCGCAATATATACTTTGCCTCCCATGTTCTTCTACATAGCATTTAACAATCAGGGCAAGGCTGTTTCAACAGAAAATTTTATGATTGGTGTAACTGATTTTTATATCATCAACTAAATTAAGTTCCCTATATATACCTTGTACTAACCTTACTTTAGAAAGTCATAAACATGAAGCCTTTTCAATAAAACAGTAATTACTCTCATTAACAATAAACCAAGTCTCAAAATTAACTTAATTACACTTTTTTATCATTTGCAATCCAAATTCATAAAAACATGATGTTAAAACATGAATAAGACCTAGAAAGGGACAGGTACGTTCATGAAATGCGTGGGTATGGTCTGTCCTCCTCCTCTCTCGCCAACTTGTCATTTCAGACATTGTTGATGGTGGTGGTGGAAGGAGGTCAGTAAACCTTTAAAGGGAGAAGAACTGTCAAGTGAAGACGATGACGAATGGAGTAGAGGAGAGGATGAAAACTTTAAGGTTCGAGGAGAGCATTGTAATAGCCTAAATTTCAGTGGTGTCGGTAAACAGTGATTTGAGATCACTAAATTCAACAAGTAAGTTTGAAAATTTAGTAATTAATAATTATGAGTCAATAGTGAATTTAGAAATATATTTGAATTAAGGAATTTTGTAAATTAAAAGAAATTATTAGGTCAAATGAGTCAAGAACGAAGTATCAAGACCTCGATTTCATAAACCGAGCCATAAATATTTTTAGAAATATTTATGGAGTGTTATTGAGTTAATATTAAAGTTTCGTTAGGAAATATTACCATTTTGATAGTTAATTAATTAAAAATGACTAAATTGTAAAAGGTGCAAAATTTGCTAAAATCATTAAATAGCTTAAGTATCAAATGAGGGAGGATTAAAAGGCAAATTAGTCTAAAGGGAATGGTTGAGGCGGCATAGCAAGAAAAAAAATATGAAATTAGGTGAAATAAGGGTAAAATTATAAATTTTGCAAAATTAAACAAATAAAATATCAATTAAAAGAGAAATCTAGACATTTATTCAAAATTTACAGCCAAAAATGCCATAGAAGAATTCCTCTAAGCTGGTTTTTCATAATTTTGCTCTATATCAAGAACCCAAAGCGAATCGTGGAAAGAAAAACTTGCCAGAATAGTCCTTAAATTTCTACGACTTTTGCAAATTAGTCCAAGTAAGTTCATATGGCTAAATTTAATGAATTGCTATGAAAATTTCATGAATGCTATAGTATGTTATTGTATATGAGTGTTATTAAACTGAGATAATTGTGAAAGTATGAATGTTTGAATAAAAGTTCTAATTTAGTGGAACATCGATTGAGTACTTTCGTTCAGTGACTAATATGCATTGACGGAAAAGACCATGGTTGGACCATGGCAATATGTGATATGTCATTTCCTATAAGACCATATATGGGATATGGCATCGGTGTGATATGTGATTTCCGTATAAGACCATAGTTATGGGTGATATGGCATAAGACCATGTGATATGTGATCGGTGTGATATGTTCAGTATAAGACCATAGCTAGGCTATGGCATCGTGTGATATGTGACTATGTGCAATACCATAATAAGACTATAGCTAGCCTATGGCTTCGGTGTGTGATATGTGACTATGTGCAATACCATAATTATTGATATTGAGCTCAATCAATTGAATTTTATCATTGATTTTTGTGATTGATAGGATGGATTAGTGAAATTATATATTGTATGATTGTTATAAGATGTTCGGTAAGAATTATTTTCTATGCCTATGAGCTTGCTAAGCTTTCATAAGCTTATATTCATGTGTTTAATGTTCTTGTAGATTAACATAGATTCGGAGGATCGGATCAGCACGAAGGATCACACTATCCAGATTATTTTCGATAGCTTTTGTTAATCATCTTTTGATTTATATGGCATGTATTTGAGTTTAATAAAAAACATATAGATTGAATAGTAATGGTATGACTTAAATGATAAAATATGTATTATAACCTAGTGTAATGAATATATTAGAATATATGTAAATGATGCATGTTTTGGTTTGGATTTGGTTGATTGGGTTGGACTATATTAGTATATGAAAGTGTTAAGTGCAGGTTAATGGTGTTTAGGTGAGAAAAATGGTCTAAAATGGCCAATTTTCGTCCACATGGGCGTGTGTCTAGGCCGTGTATGACACACGGCTTGCCTCGTGGGCGTGTATTGAAACCGTGTGTCCCTGTATCTTAAAAAGTTGAAAGAGAATGCTTGAAATTTGACACACGGGTGTGTGTCTCAGCCGTGTGGACAGCAGGGCCTAGAACATGGGCGTGTGCCATGGCCATGTGAAGTTTGCACCTATTTTATGAAAAATTACAAAATTTAATTGATCACACATCCTAAGCACACGAGCATATGACTCGACTGTATGACCTCAATTTGATGATGATGTCATAAACAGAATGCACCCTAATTTGAACACGGCCTGAAGCACAGGCGTGTCTTCGGGTCACACGGGCATGTCCTACACGGGTGTGTGACCCCTTTTACATGAAAATTTTTTAAAGTTTTTCAAAAGGTTTCTAAAATTCTTGGTTTAGTCTCGAACCACTTTCGATGTATGTTTTGGGTCTCGAAGGCTCGTAATAAGGACAATGTTTTTGAAAAGTTTTATATTTGAGTGAAATTCATGTCTCGGTTTTGAATGTTTGCTTGTGAATAAATCCGGTAATGCCTTGTACTCTATTCCAGCATTGGATACGGGTAAGGAGTGTTACAAGAATAGATTGCGGGGTGAGTGAGGTTGGTTAGGGGGAGTATTTGATTGAACTAAGGGAAAAATTTTCGAATTAGTTAAGTTGATGAGTAATTCGATTTGAAATTTTTTCGAATCGAGTCAAGTGAAATTATATTTCAATTAAGTTGAACCAAATAATATTGTTTGAAATAAATTAAAAAATTAAACATACCAAATTGAAATATTGTTGACAATATTACAAATTTCAAGTTGAAGAACATCTATACCATATATAAAACTCTTGTAAAACAAATTAAGAGAAAGAAACAAAATAGTTAATATGATAAACTTGATTTGATAATTTATTTATTTAAAGCATAAAATTCTCATTTTGGATTTTCTTTAAAGAAATATAATTTTAGCATTATATTTTTAAGACATATTTTTGAATTTTTATATGTATTTTATAAAATTTGGGAAAAATATCTTTATAATTATTTGAATTTTTTTTTGTAATTGTTAGAGAGACTAATTTGCATGTTTTTAAAAGTGTTAGAAACTCAAGGGTATTTACATTAATTTGTTATTTGACTAATTTAAAAACTCAAGTTATAAAATTTAATTCAACTCTCTAAATTAAAAAAAAAATAATTAATTTTTTTAATCATATTGAATTTTGCTGATCACTAAAGTTTGTCGTGTTTCACTATTCTCAAAAAGTGAGAAGGGATTCATATAGGAAAATATTCAGTAAAGTTTCAATTGAGTTACTCACTTAAAATTAAATAAACATTAAATATAATTGATTAAATAATTTAAAGATTAAAACTATTTGAGTAAAATATTGATTTTATGAGTTGAATTTTAATAATTAACTTTGGATTTTAAATTAAACCGACAAGGGTAGATGTGAACAATGAATCATAAGAAGCCGCATTCAAATTCCAAATCTTGCAATTTGAAAGAAAAATGCTATTACTGCTTATGCTAATATGAAAACTATGCTCCTCCATTATTTTCCCCCTTTCTCTTTTCTTTCGGCGGCAAAGTTGAGATTATATTTATTATTTTTCACTGAACTAATCATGTTTTCAATCCATTTCCATTTTCTTCATCAAATAAAGATTATGGGAACCAAATTAGTTCCTGTCTGGCACGCCGACTAACTGAGAGAATTTCATCTCCACGCGCTACGATAGTGAGGAGACGTTACGAACGCTTGATATTATCGAAATTTTAGTTGTCAGGAAACTGACGGCTGTGATGGCGAGTATGCCTGTTCCTCATGATGGGTTCGTGATTCAGAATGTACGGCCTCTGGTTTTTACAGCTGAGTAGTCCTTATGAAGTGTGAGCTGTCCCTTTTGCAAGCAACCATGCCCCAACCAAATTTCTTTTTTTTTTTAAAAAATTTAATAGGGAATGGATTTGAAAAAATAATATAAAATGGGGTTGATAAAAGGATGTCGTGTCCACGAGGGAGGCGCCGACTAACGCCGGCAAATGGTTGAAGTGGAAAAGGACACGCCGAAATTACGTGTACATATAACGACGCACGTTAAAACAAACGGTGGGAAGGAAAGAAAAAGTTTGACCAACGACAGATCAGACAGTTATAACTGCCGAATCAAATGATCTCCGCCACGGTCCACGCCATCATCTTTTGCTTAATTACCTTTCCTCAACTTTTTAGTGGAACCACCCTTACTTTATAAAAGTTCACTATTTTACACTATTATTTCTCTTTACTAATCATGGAAATGTACAATAATATAAAAAATCCACCTCATTAATTCATAAAAATTCATATTAGATTATCTTATAAAGAGTGCAATAAGAATATCTTAAGGATTTCTCTCCATAATACGTTCCTTCATTTTCCTTTCTAATAGTTAAATTACTACGTGTCTTTATATTTTCATGGACATAATTTAATTTAGTTTTTATAATGTCTTAAATTATTACGTTTAGTTTTTATATTTTAATTTTTATAATATCATTAATTAATCTAAATACTTAATATATTTAATTATTTTTATTATGAGGATAACGTGAATCTTTTAAAATAAACATATTTTTACACAAAAAAATATTCAAGTGACAAAAAAAATTAAAATTTGAAGTGTTAACAACCTCCTACTCCAACCTTGATAAAACAATCTCACCATGGGTAAAAGAAAAGAAAAATACATTAAATATTTAATAAAATTGAAAATGAAGAGTATAGATGATAAATGTTTTTGTTTTCTTTGGCGATGTTGCTCAATATGATTGTAGTGTACACATATAAATCATTAGGTTTGATGTTGGGGATCAAAAATATTTTCAATGTGAAGTTGTTTAAGAGTTCCAACATTAATTTCTTGTCCTATTAAAACATAGAACAAGGATCTTTTAAGATTCTTTAACCTTTTTCACGAACCTTGTCCTTTTCCCATCATTTTCCTTTGTTTAAACATCGTACGTGTGTGCTTCCATTTTCATTGACACACACATACTAGGAACCCATCATCATCGTCATCCTCATGCAAATGAAATGAGATGTTTAGATGATTATCTTTGTTAATCGATTTTTTTTATTTAAATTATTTACCATATTATTCATCCCCTTAAAATTTATTGGTCCAGAATATATAATATAACCTGACAAATGAGGTCCAACAACATATTTTCCATTGCCTCCATAGTTGTTGAGATTAAATCTTGACTTAATACATTCAGTCCTTAGTCTTTAGTCTTTAATATTTATATATTTTGTTAATTTAATATTTTTTAGTTGAATATAATCTTCGTTATTTAAAAAAATTGAATTTAACTATCAACTTTTCGAAAAGAGTTGAATGGTTTTGCTTAACGAAAATACTAATTAATACATAAAATACAGCACTTATAGCAATCCACGTAAGCTTCAAACTTTTTTCCAAAATTTTTAATTTTTAGTTTTTGATTTTTATAATTTAAAATTATCTATTAATGTGGCACAAATAGTGTCGTGTTAACATTAACTATACATGGACTACCACGAGGGTTGTCATACCAACACCATTAAAAATTAATGTTTCATCAATATTTTTATTACAAAAAAAATTAAAGTTAATGATCAAATTTAACTAAAAAATTATTAAAAGCTAATTTATCGAAAAAATATAAATATTAAAGGCTAAATTTATCATTATACTATAAATATTTATCCATAATAATTTTAATCAGTCTAAAAAGAAAGCATAACAAAATAGCTCATGAATTAACTGGTTTGAGTTTGGCATTAGATTGCAATGAACCCTAAATTAATAATTTGCACTTAAGCCTTCTTGTTAATAATATAAATCTTAATTAAATCTTAAATTTTTGTTTAATGCCTATGAACTTATTAAGCATTTTATATGCTTACTCAGTTTATTTTCTCTTTCTTTTGTAAATCGTCACATTGCGGAACACATCAAGTTAGATCATTTCAAAGCTCACATTAGCCTCATTTCGGTAGTTATTTGATCATCTTGAATTAAGGATTATGGCATGTATATAAGTGTTTTGGTATATACCTTAATGGATAAGATGTCTTGATGGGTTTGATAACTACCGGTGACTTGTTTTGATTCATATATAGAGATAAATATATATATATATGTGTGTGTGTGCGCATTTCATGATTAATAATATAATGATCTAAAGATAAGTGAGTGGCATATTGAATGGTATGAAATGAGGTAGAATTGGTAGTTTGCTTAATTGGTGAACGAAGTGAAAAAGCATTTGAACAATTGTAACTTGTAGCATGCTTTTGAAAGATGGCCTAATCTAGATAGTTGTTAGACAATGCTTAATGCTTATATGCTCTAAATGTGTATATGTGTATATAAGTGCTTGAAATGAAATAGAATTGGCACGTTTTAAGGATCTTTAGCATAGGTAAACATCGATAATTGAATGATTTGCTTGGTGATTGATTCATGGCTTGAAATGTTTAAGGTTTAATTAGTGTTTAAGGGATTAATATCTCAATAAAGAGTTCAACATAGAAGTTTGAGCTTGTTTGTTATGTTTTATTAAGTTTTGATTCAAGTAAAATGGATATTGATGAACATTTTGGTTGGTTTGTTTGGAAACTTGAAATAAGTACCAAAAGGTTTAAATTTTACTAAAAATAGAATTTTCGTCGTAACGTCGGCCGATATTATATGACATTGCAACATCATGACGTGGAATAAATGACGTCACGACGTCAACCCTTAACTTTTAAAACTTTACAAACTGATCATCTTTTGTACTTTAATTTAAAAAAATAATTGGTTGGAAATGAATTGTAAGTTTAATTTTAAGTCTCCAAATGTGAATGTGATCCCCTTACATAATTTACATTCGAATTCACAAAAGGAATGCAATAACCACAAGGAAAATAAAAAATTATATATATTTAAAAAGAAAAGAAATTTAGCACTAGTAACAAACACTCGTGTGGAGATTGGCAAATTTTTCAATGATTGTTTAGTAATAAATCATTAAACTTCAAAGAAAGTTAATTCTAATGCAACTTTGCATAACCAAAGACAACTTTTATATTAAAAAATTCCAACCAAGGCACTGATATCAATTTTAAAATAGGTGAACTTTAAAAATAGTCATTCTTATTTGTTTTAGAATATATTTTAGTTATTTATATTTAAAATTTTACGTTTTAGTTATTTATGTTATTGTTTTGTTACAAAGTGGTCACTCTATCGATAAACTCCATTACCTACTTAACTGTAGTCCTACGTGGCAGTCTAAATATGTTTTAAATGCTAACTTGAATGTCTAGTTGTTAGGATGAAAATATGTTTTTAATTAAATAAATTTAATTTGGATTGTCGAGTAGAATATCAAAATTAGCATTTAAAATCCATTTGGACTGCCATGTATGACCGTCGTTAGAGTGGTAACGGAACTTAACGGTAGAGTAACCACTCAATAACAAAACGATAACGAAACATTTTAAATATAAATGACTAAAATGTAATATGAGGTAAATAAAAATAATTATTTTTATAATTTATGCTTTTGAAATTTATAAAATATAAGTATATAAATTAATTATATTGGAGTTCTCAAATTACGATTTAAAATTTAAACAGAATCCTAAATTTAAAAATATTAATGGGTAGAAACATAGTTTGAGCTTTGAGGTTATTTAATAGAAATAAATCGAATATTTGGAATAAAGAACAAAAATATTAAATTATGATGTCTATTATGATTGTCTCAATCAGGGTGTGGTAAAAGATCTGGTGCAGCACCCGAAGCTGACCCGACCACAGGCTTTAACCGAAAAATCTGAAAATGGGAATGTACATACAGTTGGTGTCATATCCCAAAAAGGAGTATGAAGGCTGAAGCCCTAAAGACTAGTACTGTTTGTAACGTGAGCCCGTAAATACAAAAAACTTTTGGGGACAAATACGTAAACAACGTTTAACACAGTTTCTTCATTTTACTAACATTAATCTTTTTCTTTATTTTTTAATAATATTATTAGTTCAAATAAATAAGTGTGAAATAATTTTCAAATGATAATTTTGATAAAAAGATTAACATTATGGTAACAATTATTTTGATGAAAATAATAATAATTTTAATGTTGAGACTCTGATTTTTAAATTAGAAAATTTGAATTGTTTAAGTACAAATATAAAATTTTAAATTTTATCTAAGTATAATAACCAATAACATATATTTTTTTTTTACAATAAGGAAAGAAATTACAAATAACATTAATAATTGTAGTGAACACGGATTGGTCTGAGTGTCATTTGATAAATGATCTATAATTATCATTTTAGTCATCTATTAAAAGCAAATAGTCATTACTCTAGACTACCATAAGGTTAGTATCATATCATAGTCATTCTTCATGTAAAATGTCAATTATAGTAAACCTCATGTGAGAGTAGTCTAATTAACATGTCAAGTTTGTAAATTTTGATGAAAATACCAATAAATTTACTCATGGGGCAGTGATTTTTAAACTAGAAAAGTGAGAGGGCTTATGTTTTAGCCGTTTAAGGATTAAAATTTAAATTTTATCTAGTATAAGGACCAATAAGATATTTTTTTATAATAACGAAAGAAACGGCTAAAAACATGTTTTAACCAAATAAAAATAACATTAATAATGGTATCCGATGTGGATTGGGTTGAGTGTCATTTGATAAATGAATTGTAATTACCATTTCTAGTCATCTATTAAAAGCTAATAGCCCTTACTCTAGACTATAAGGCTAATAGCAAATCATAGTCTTTATTCATGTAAGATGTCAATTATAATCAACCTCATGTGAGAGTAGTCTAATCAACATGATAAGTTCTCAAAGTTTGATGAAAATATTAATAATTTTAGTGATAAGACTACGATTTTTTAATTAGAAGAGTGATATGGATTAAATTTTAACCATTTAAGTATAAAGATTAAATTTTAAATCTTATCTAAGTATAATGACCGATAACAAATTTTTTAGAATAACGAAAGAAATTCCAAATTGCATGTTTTAACCAAATAAAAATAACATTAATAATGGTATCGAACACGGATTGGTTTGAGTGTCATTTGATTAATGATCTATAACTACCATTTTTTGTCATCTATTAAAAGCCAATAGTCATTACTCTAGACTACCATAAGGTTAATACAACATCATCGTCTTTCATCATGTAATATGTCAATTATAGTCAAACTCATGTGAGGGTAGTCTAATAACATGTCAAGTTTGTAAATTTTAATGAAATTACTAATAATTTTATTGATGGGGATGTAATTTTTAAACCAGAAAAGCAAGAAGGCTTATGTTTTAGCCTAAAATAATAATTTTATTGATGGGGTGTGATTTTTAAATCAGAAAAGCGAGAGGGCTTATGTTTTAGCCATTTTAGTATATAGATTAAATTTTAAATCTTATCTAAGTATATGCACCAATAACACAATTTTTTATAATAACAAAAGAAACGGCTAATAATATGTGTTGAAACTATTTTTCTTGAAAGGTCGACTTTTTATTTAAAAAAAACGAAAAAGGAGTTGCCACAGATCATTTTTGTGAGGTATGATCGCGTCATCTCGTAACGGTTTAATTTATTAAAACAACAATTTTGGTCTAGGAAATTCAAAAAAAGGGGTTCGGGAGTTGGTTACATACGAGGAAGGATTAGCACCCACATAACGCCCAAAATTGATACCTAATTGATTAATTAATGTCTTAATGTCGAAATTGAAAACTCGAAAAGAATTTAATATACGATCCCTCTTCATCAATGTTATTTTTAGTTAAAATCGCTTGGATAAATCAAAACGTGCGTTTAAGACTTTCTCGTCCCGAAGTAGCAAAATATCACATCCCGTAAGTTAGGACACAACACCTTGAACCTTCGAGAATGAGCTTGCCTTTATTTTTATTTTTATTTTAAATCTTATGTATTTTGATTTTAAAAGGATATTCGGTTATTTGAGTTCAACGAGAGAATCGAAACCCCGTGAGTTAAGGTACAATTTCTCGAAGCTCTAAACACGGAATATTGCCTTTATTTCTAAAAGTTTTTGAATAAATGCACATGTAATGTTTAAAACTATGCATATTTATTTTATTTGGATTATAGTGTAAAGAATGAATATTTAAACATTGCTCGCGACACGATTGGAACAATAATAGAATGATAATGCGAATAAGTGAAATGACGATATATTTATAATAATGAGACAACAAATAAGCAATGGCAATAATCAATTAAATCTAATGTTAATTAAACAATAAAATAATAATAATAAAAGAAAGTGGAATATGCATAATAAAAATAATAGATGTGAAAGTATAAAAAGGAATAAATAAGTAATAAAGAAGAATTAAAATAATATAATGATGATAATAGTAAAATTTTATGTAAATAAGAGATTATAAATAATTATATAATAAACAAGTAAGTGAATAAATAATAGATAAAATGGAATAATAAAATATGTATATAAAAAATATAAAAAAATACACCATAAAGGAAAAAACGAGCCAATTGGAAATACTAAAAACAATAATAAAAGAAATGATAGGAACGTAAGTAAATAAAAAAATGAATCATTAATAAAAATTTGATTAGAGATTGAAATTATACAAATAAATAAATAAATTAGACAGTTTGAAATAATACAAAATTTGAAGATAAATAGATTAAGGGTGGAATTGAAATTAAAAGGATGTTTTGGGCCTAAATTATAATAAAATAAATGCCTAAAGGACTAAATTGAAGTTTAAACGGAATTTTGGGCAAAAATCGGGAATGAAAATAAGGTAAAGGACCAAGTTGTAGCGCGCGAATAATAGAGAGGGACCAAATGGGAAATATCCCTATCCTCCAAAACGCACAATTCTAGTAGGGACTAAAATGAAATAAAAGCGAAATTAATGAAACGGGTAGAAAAAGCGAAATGGGTGAATGAGTAAATATCCCTTCCGCTTAAAAAAACATGCGGATCCTTAATCTGGAGCGGGTCGGGTCTCGGGTCCCTTTTCTAAACGACGTCGTTTTGGGGCTTAAGAACGCCAGCCAAAACGACATCGTCTAGGCTTCTTATTTAAGAAAAAAAAAACCCAAAAATCATTTGAGATAGGTTTTAAAAAAAAAAAACCTCTATTTTCTCTCTAGTTTTCTTTGAAACGGGGTTGGGGTTCGACTTAGGGGACCTTTGTCCCTCCACCGCGACTCCACCATGGCTCTGCCGTGGCTGGTGGCCGGAGCCACACAAAAACGAGCCCTTTTAGCCCATTTCAATCCCCTTTTTTAAAAAAGCTTTTAGACATCGACTTTTGTTTCAAAAATCAAAAGGAAAATATTATGCGAGAAAGAAAAAACTCAGCCTCCATCGCCTTTTTGAATCCTCATCAGAACTTTAATGGGTTTCGAGGTATCCAGATGTCGGCAGTGGCCTCCGACGGTGACCGAAGATGAACCGATTGGTAAGGTTTTTTATTATTTATTTATATATCTATTTCAAATAAAGTAAAAATAAATAAAAGAGGCACCTTTTGAAATTTTTGTTCTTTTGATTGATTTCTCTATTTTTTTTTTTTTGTTTGATATTGCGTGTGTAATAATATTACATTAACGGATGTGGCTTTTATAGCCATTTACAACACTGTGTATCATTTTTGCTATTATTTTTATTGTTTCTGCTTTCGTTTCTATCTTTTTCTGCTCTGTCTTCTTTCTTTGTTCTCTTTGCAGGTCTTGGCAAGGTCAACGGAAGTAGGTTTTTGCCATTTTGGTGCAAAACGACCAAGGTGCCAAAGCTTCGGATTTAGGCGCAAAGTGGGCGACCGAGGAGGTCGCCCATTAGGGTTTAGGTCTCCCTTTTCTTTTTTTAAAAATTTTAAGTTTTTGGGCCTGTCGGGCATTGTAATTTTGGGCTTAGGGTTTAAAAAGTGGACTTCGTAATGTTTATGTCTGGTCCGGGCAAATTTGGGCCTTTTCAATATGTATTAAACAAGTAAAAATAACATTAATAATGGTAGCGAACACAAATTGGGTTGAGTGGCATTTGATAAATGATATATAATTACCATTTTTAGCCATCTACTAAAAGCTAATAGTTGTTACTCTAGATTACCATAACGTTAACAACATATCATGGTTTTTCTTCATGTAAGATGTCAATTATAGTCAACCTCATGTGAGAGTAGTCTAATAAACATGTCACATTTTTATATCTTGATGAAAATACCAATAATTTTTAAACTAGAAAGGCAAGAGGGCTTATGTTTTAGCCATTTAAGTATATATACTAAAATTTAAATCTTATCTAAGTATATGAACCAGTAACATATTTTTTTTATAATAACGAAAGGAAAAAAAACAATATGTTTTAACCAAAACATCAATAATGGTAACCAACGCGGATTGTGTTGAGTGTCATTCGATAAATGATTTGTAATTACCATTTTTAGCCATCTATTAAAAACTAATAGCCGTTACTCTAGACTACCGTAATATTAATATTATATCATAGTCTTTCTTCGTGTAAGATGTCAATTATAGTCAATATCATGTGAGAGTAGGCTAATTAACATGTCAAGTTTGAAAATTTTGATGAAAATACCAATGCTTTTACTCATGGGATGTGATTTTTAAACGAGAAAAGCGAGAGGTCTTATGTTTTAGCCATTTAAGTTTATAGACTAAATTTTAAATATTGTTTAAATATAAAGACCGATAACATATATTTTTTTATAATAACCAAAGAAACAACTAATAGCATGTTTTAACCAAATAAAAAAAAAAAAACATCACTAATGGTAGCCAAACACGTAATGGGTTGAGTGTTGTTTGTTAAATGATCAGTAATTACCATTTTTAGCCATCTATTAAAAGCTAATAGTCATTACTCTAGACAATCATAAGGTTAATATCATATCAGAGTCTTTCTTCATGTAAGATGTCAATTATAGTCAAACTCATGTGAGAGTAGTCTAATTTACATGTCAAGTTTGTAAAATTCGATGAAAATACCAATAATTTTACTCACGGGGCTATGATTTTTAAACTACAAAAGCGATAGGGCTTATGTTTTAGCCATTTAAGTATATAGACTAAATTTTAAATCATATCTAAGTATAATCACCAATAACATTTTTTTTATAACAACCAAAAAAATAACTAATAACATGTTTTAACCAAATAAAAATAAAATCAATAATGGTAGCCAACGCGGACTGGGTTGAGTGTCATTTGATAAATGATCTGTAATTATCATTTTTAGCCATCTATTAAAAGCTACTAGCCGTTACTATTGACTAACATAAGGTTAATATCATATTATAGTCTTTATTCATGTAAGATGTCTATTATAGTCAACCTCGTGTGAGAGTTGTCTAATTAACATGTCAAGTTTGTAAATCATGATGAAAATATCAATAATTTTACTCATGGGACTGTGATTTTTAAACTAGAAAAGCGAGAGGGCTTCTGTTTAAGCCATTTATGTATATAGACTAAATTTTAAATCTTATCTAAGTATATGGACCAATAACATATTTTTTTCTAATAACGAAAGAAACAGCTAATAGCATGTTTTAACCCAAACAAAATAACATCAATAATGGTAGCCAACGCTGATTAGGTTGAGTGACATTTGATAAATGATTTGTAATTACTATTTTTAGCCATCTATTAAAAGCTAATAGCCGTTACTCTAGACTACCATAATGTTAATATCATATCATAGTCTTTATTCATGTAAGATGTCAATTATAGTCAACCTAATGTGAGAGGATACTTTTTAAATTTGATGAAAATACCAATAATTTTACTGATGGGGTTGCGATTTTTAAACGAGAAAAGCGAGAGGGCTTATGTTTTAGCCATTTAAGTTAATAGACTAAATTTTAAATATTATCTAAGTGTAAAGACCAATAACATATTTTTTTTTATAATAACGAAAGAAACAACTAATATCACGTTTTAACCAAATAAAAATAACGTTAATAATGGTAGTCAACATTGATTGGGTTGAGTGTCATTTGTTAAATGATCTGCAATTACCATTTCTAGCCATCTATTAAAAGCAAATAGCCGTTACTCTAGACTACCAATAGGTTAATATCATATCATAGTCTTTCTTCATGTAAGATGTCAATTATAGTTAACCTCACGTGAGAGTAGTCTAATTATAATGTCAAGTTTGCAAATTTTGATGAAAAATACTAATAATTTTACTGATGAGACTATGTTTTTTAAATTAGTAAAGCGAGAGGGCTTATGTTTTAGCCATTTAAGTATGTAGACTAAATTTTAAATCTTATCTAAGTATAAGGACCAATAACAAATTTTTTTTTTATAATAACAAAAGGAACAACTAATAGCATGTTTTAAGTTAGAAAAGCCAGAGGGCTTATGTTTTAAACATTTTAGTATAGAGACATAGCATATCATAGTTTTTCTTCATGTAAGATATCAATTATAGTCAACCTCATTTGAGTGTATTCTAATTAACATGTCAAGTTTGTAAATCTTGATGAAAATACCAATAATTTTAGTCACGGGGTTGTGATTTTCAGACTAGGAAAGCAAGAGGGCTTATGCTTTAGTAATTTAAGTATATAGACTAAATTTTAATTCTTATAAGACCAATAACATATTTTTTTATAATAATGAAAGAAACGACTTATAGCATGTTTTAACCAAGTAAAAATAACATCAATAATGGTAGTGAACGCGGATTGGGTTTAGTGTCGTTTGATAAATGATCTGTAATTACCATTTTTAGCTATCTACTAAAAGTTAATAGCCGTTATTCTAGACTACCATAATGTTAATAGCATATCATAGTTTTTCTTCATGTAAGATTTCAAATATAGTCAATCTCAGGTGAGAGTAATTTAATTAACATGTCAAGTTTGAAAATTTTGATGAAAATGCTAGTAATTTTACTGATGGGGCTGTGATTTTTAAACTAGAAAAGCGAGAAGGCTTATGTTTTAGCCATTTAAGTATATAGACTAAATTTTAATTCTTATCTATGTATAAGGTCCAATAACATATATATATACATATATATTTATTATAAAAACGAAAGAAACAACTAATAACATGGTTTAACTAAATAAAAATAACATCAATAATGGTAGCCAACGCGAATTGGGTTGAGTGCCATTTGATAAATGATCTGCAATTACCATTTTTAGTCATCTATTAAAAGGTAATAGTCGTTACTTTAGAAGCTAATAGCCGTTGCTCTAGACTACCGTAAGTTTAATAGCCTACCATAACTTTTCTTCTTGTAAGATTATATGGTGGAATAGTGAAAATGCTATACTACCTTGCTTGGTTCATTTGGTCGAAATGTAATATTTTGATGTTTGATTGATGTAATGTAATATTACCTAGAAGCGTATTTTTACTAAATTGTGCTTGTTATAGAATTTGTTTTTATAACAAGTTTAGATCATTTAATATTCTTCAATCTCAACTTTCAAAAAAATGTGATACATTATGATAAATTGTTTCAGATGACATGTTATATATTAACAAGTGAATATACGATATTGAAATAAAATTTATAAATCATAATTATTGTCTTCATTAATAGGCGAATATAAATATTTATGTTAGAGTTGTGACCCAAATTCTTATTAAAATAAAATATAAGTGGCAAAATAAGGAGATCCACAAGGCCGAAAGCCGAAGTTTACTTCCTCTGTTTGATTTTGATTTGAATAATGTGTTTTAACCTTAATGGATTACTTCTATTAGATGTTGATTAGAATAACGTTTTATAAACCTATAAAGAGATGCAATCTATATTTCTTGTAATAATTCGAATTTTCTCTTGTGAATTTTTTTTTCTTTTTCGGTAATTTTTTTTCCCGAAAAAATTTTCACGTAAAATCTATGTGTTATATTTTTCTTTTTTTTTTATTATTATCGATATTCTATTTTTATAATTTAAAATAAATAAAATAATTAAAATTTAAAATTGACCTTTATTATTTGACTGCTAAGAAATAGGAGAAAAAAATTATTTTTAATTAGATTTGAATTTTTTAAAAAAAGCAAGAAATTTACTAAAATAATAAAAACAAAAGGTAAATTAGTCCCAAATCTATTTTCCCCCTATTTCTTTTATGCTCATTTGTTGACAGTTACTACTCTCTTTAGCACTCAGTTATTTGGTTTCGTCTCATACATTTTCTTTTTTCTTTTTCGCTTTTTTCTCTTTGGCTGGGCCCGATCTCTGCCACAACCAGCGATATCAACAGGGCTGTATATTAATTCTTACCCATAAGCGCCGAGCTCCCTACCCTCACCAAATGCTCCCTTCTTTTCCCTTCTAATAACCTCTCTTTGCTGCTTTTCTTTGGGCTTCTTTGTTCTTTTTCTTTTTTTAATTCTCTAGAGGTTATGGCGGAGCTTTTAGACGACGGTGAGTTTTGGCTTCCGTCCCAGTTCTTAACCGACGATGACTTTTTCGCTGACGGAGTTAAGGCTACCAACGATACCAATAATCTTAAAGATGGGTTCGGGTTAGAGCTTGAAGGTTCCAAGTCTTTGTTTCCCTTGGAGATCCCCGGCGGGTTTGGGTCTCTCGGGTTGTCTCCGGATCTAGGTTCTCCTGTTGAGTCTGTGCTGGGTTCAACTGAAACAGAGAGTGATGAAGATTATCTCGCTGGCTTAACTCGCCAAATGGCTCACTCCACTCTCGAAGACGATTCCCGCCGAAACGACCGCTCGTTTGGCGCTGAAAATACCAAGGTTTGTTGAACTACTAAACATGAAACTTGTTACGTTGTTTGTTAAGTGTTATTTCTTATTCTGTTTTCGGTTTTTGCTTTGATTTTTAGGGTTGGGTCTTGTCCAGTTCACCGCAGTCTACCCTATGTTCGTTACCGAGCGGTTGTGGTTTTAAGCAAGGTTCTAGTCGTGCAAGCCCGAACTGTCAATCTCGAGTTTCGTCGCCGCCGGGAACCTGGGACTTGCTTTATGCAGCGGCCGGGGAAGTGGAAAGGTTGCGAATGAATGAAGAAGGGTATGGTGGATTCGGCAACAGAGGCCTTTTGGGTCCACCAGCTAGAAAACACTCTCCAAATCTCGATGTTTCTGGGTTTTACACTCAACAGTCACTTTCTCACAATAAGCTGCGGACCACTCATGTAAGATCCTCAAAACAGAGTTTTCAGAATTTTTTTCACTGCAGGATATTAATATTTTGGACTTCTTTGTTGCAGTTCCAGCAACTGAAGCAACAACAGTTAATGAAGCAACAAAACGCGTTGGCGTGGGAAGGATTGAAGCAGCAACAACAAAACCATGTGGTCCAAAACAGAGGAAGGTATGCCAATAGGACTTTGGGTTTGGCCTCATCTGCGTGGCCCCCTCTGCAGCAGCAGCAACAGCAACCCCAGCCTCCGAACGGGTCGGGTATGCGGGCTGTTTTCTTGGGCAATCCAAATGGGAAAAGGGAATGTGCTGGGACTGGTGTTTTCTTGCCTCGTCGCGTTGGAAGCTTTTCTGAACCTCGCAAGAAGTCAGGTTGGTATCCATTTGTTAATCTTTTGTTAGAAAAAGTATAGTTCACTCGAAATTTCATAGATCTGATGTCTAATCTTATTTTGCAGCTTGTCCTACTGTTTTGGTTCCAGCTAGAGTGGCTCAGGCCTTGAACTTGAATCTGGATGAGGTTGGGGCTCAACCCCAGCTTCAGCACCCTCGGTTCAACCCAAGCTTCACTTCTGGTAGCAATAGTACTTAATTGATCCCTGAAATCCGAATCGATTCATTTTTGCTTATATCCTTTTTTAACTGTTCAGTTATTTGGTTTTTGGATTTGTATGTAATTGTAGATGCTGCTGCTTTGAGGCTTCGAAGTGGGGGAAATTTTGTGGGAAATCCAAGGCAGCGGAGTTTGACGCCACAGCAAGAGATGAGTCATGAAGTTCTTTTACCGCAGGAGTGGACTTATTGACTCAAACCTGCATGTGGTAGTGGCTTACTAATTGTTGGTTATCTTGTTTTAAACCTTTTTTTAAAGTTTAGAAATTTTAAGGTTAGAAGAAAGAAAAGGGGAAGAAGTTTGATAGCTTGCTATAGGGAAAATAGTAGTATAGTGGGTATATAGGGTTTAAGATGGAAAATGGGAATGAAAAAGAAGGGCTGGTTTTTTGGGGTTAGGTTTTTAGGGTGAAGAAGAAGAAGAAGAAAAATAAAGAATTTTCTAGTTTCAGTGATGGGTACAGCACACAACCAGCAGCTTTTGTTCCTTTTGGTTGGGGCTGGGCTAACTAGGGGAGAACAGTGAAAAAGTTCAATGGGGGGGGGTTACTCTTTTATTGTAATTCTGGCATTTGGGTCAATAAGTTTTTGAATTTTGTTGGAAAAAGAAACGAAATGTCGATGAAATGAAAAGGCTTCTTTTTTTCTCTGCATAGCACATGGGAGGTGTGCAGATTTATTGTCATTCGATTTGTAGAATTTGTTGCCCTTTCCAACCTGTCCAACCAACTGTTTAAAGTACTAAAAACGGATTATGGATTTGTCCTTAAGCTTTAATTTCATTAGGATTGAAGTGGTCAAACGAAAACAGAAAAAGTTTTTCAATCTATGAACTTTGTCTTTGGATGTTGGAATTTTATCTATTATTAATAACAATATTAATATAAATAGAAGGATCTTTTGCACTCCCCAAGGTCTGGCTCTTTGGATTCACTTTCTAAACACCATTTTCATTTTTTAGTTAAAAAAATCTCACTACTTTTACTTTTAATCAAGAGTAAGATAAATAAGGAGGAATTTTCCTTAGGAGGGAAGCATATAAATACATGTTGATGGAAGTGGACCAAAGCGTATGGGTATTTTGTACACGTGTCCAACATTAAGGTTACCTTCTCTCTTTTGTGATCTTTCCGGCATTGATATTTTCTTCTTGCCATTTGCTTTCTTTATCAAATTTCAAAGTGGGTCTTGGAACTCGTCCCTATTGTTGCAATCAATGCGTGGGCATTCACCGCATTGCCACCATGCACCAGCTGCAGCTACTGCTGCTATCGAATCTTTGGCTCGAGTCATGCACCTTCGTGTCTCCACTCTCATCCCACATGCTGCCCACTACTTTTGTTTACGTGACGGTTTTTTCACGCACCCAAGTTTCGCGTATGTTACGCGTGGTTGGTTCGTGTATTTTAGGTCGGTTCATATGTCCTTTCTCCTTACTGCTCTTAATGCTGCTAATATTGTGCTGCTTCTGATTCTGCTTCATTTTTACATGTGGTGGGTTTTGGGGTGTTTGTTTGGCTACTTCAATATTTTTGCTGAATTACCCAACAGATTCTTGTTTTGCTGATATTTTCTTCATCACCTATAACCAATAACGACCTTTCAATTTCATCCATGCTTTTTTTTTTCTTCTTCTTTTCGTTTGATCAGTAAAAAGTTGTACATTACATTCCACTGTTGATATCAAATCTTGTTGTGATTTTTATTTTTTGCTTTCACATCAACTGAGTCTAATCTTTGGCTTGTAGCTATAGGCATTAGCCACCCATGAATAACAGTGTCTTAAACATTTATTGGGCAACCATTTGAAGGACTCTTGGTAGTACACGCCTCCCACATTCCTTTGAAAAATTAATGAATTTGGAATGCATATCTACCTTAAAAAGCTATTGCATTAGCTAAATGTATTGCCCTCTGACTAAGAGCTGGATCCGCGGATAGAATATAAACCGACCCCATATCAGTTGCCTATAAATGTGCCCAGGTTACGGCACTGTACAAGATATTTGTAATATACTGCTTACTGAACCCAACAAACACTGCTACCATGGACCACGGCCTACAATTTAGTTTAAATGGTATAATTTATTTCAGTTTAAATCCAAATTCGAGAGATACAAACTCTTCTAACATTGTTTTGCAATATTCAAACTTGAAATTTCATTTAAAATGCATCAAATGTTTTTATTAGTGGTGGAAAAATAGGTTAAATAATTGAATATCAAGTATCCTAAGAAATTTGGGTGGAAATTATGTGTGCGCAAAAGGGCTGAGGAAGGACCACCCTATATCTTTACAATTTCAACGGTTTGCTCAACCAACCAACCAACCAACCAAACCTCTTATTTGGGAGCTGTCGACACAACAATAGAGCCAGGAAATAGACAAAAATGTAAAACCTTAATGGAAAATAATGGAGTAGGGTGATGGTTTTATTGGAAGGGTTTATTGCTGACAGATAAGGTGGTCTGATCTTGTCAACAACAACAAAATGTTTATACTAGCGTACGGCTTGGTTTCATAGCTCAATGGGTTGGACTAAGTTGGATTAGGATACCTTACATTTATTTTATTATGCACATCCCTATACTAATTATTTGTGTTTTTTTCAATATTGGTGCTTATTTTTAAGGATAAAATTTATTTTATCTCTACATATTGCATACACAAAAAATATATTACATTTTTCTTTAAATATATATAATTGAATAAAAATCAAAATTTTATGTACATAATTGAATCAAAGTTTACCTTTAAAATTACACATTAAGTTTTTAAAATTTTACCAACTAAGTTGGGTTGTTGAATCAAGTTATACCAAGCTCAGCCAAAAGTATTTATAAAGCAAATATAAAAATCATAAAAATTATAAAATATTAGAACTTTTTATAAATTTGTAAAAATTATAAAACTTATAAAGAAATTGTAATGATATTTTAAGATATACAAAACTAATAAAACGGAAAACATATTAAAAATATTTAAAATTTTATATAAACTTGTAAAATTCATAAAAAAATTATAAATATTACAAACAGTATCTAACACAATTTTGATAAATTATAAAAAAAAAATTGTAACAAAAAATTCATTTATTGCTCCCTCATTCTAGAAATTAAACCCCTAAAATCAAAATAAATACACGATATCAGACCAAGTGTTGGATGATAAAGAGAATAGTCATTAGTCATTAGATCGTTGGGTCATTTTCTTATTAAATCAAATGTTCTTGACCTTCCATGGATAAAACCACAATTGTGGGGCACTCTCCTTTTTATTGATACTTTATTATTTTAATCTCTAGTGGACCTTGAAATGTTGAAATTTGTTTACTAAGTATTATATGCTATATAAAGTATTGTAGGTATGATTAGATACTATAAAACTAAAATTTTATTATCCGACCGATGTAATTATTAATATTTGTCAACATGAAATATTTTTAGAACTATTCTCATTATCCAATGGTTAATTTGATATCACATGTTCATTTTGATCTTAGGTGTTTAATTTTCAAATAAGAAATCAAGAAATGCCTTTCAATATAATTTATTTTTAAAAAAGTTATAAATTTTATAAGTTGTTATAATATTTATAAGTTTTATGGATTTTTTTTAGTTTTACAAGTTTATATACTTTTATAAGTATTTATAATTTTATATAATTTGTAAAATAATTTATAATTTTATAAGAAAAATACATTAAAATTTAATAAAATATATTTTGATGTCTAAAAATTTATTATTGAATTCTCTTTAAAAATTTTAAAATCACCATGAATATTTCTCTCATCCATGCCAACATGTTGTTGGATGTCAGAAAACATAAGCTTTTCAATTTTTGGCATAGAAAAACCTATATATTTCCTCGAAAAATTTATATTTTTGGGGATTTTCTTTTGATTTTGAAAAAAAAAACATTGGGATTCTTGCCTTCTCGCAGGAAGTGTTCTACTTCCTTTTTGTTTTTTAAACCTTTTCCCGTAAGAAACAAAACGTTTTTCTTCACTACCTTCTTATTCCAATAAAAACTGCATCTTTTTTAAAAAAAAACACACCTAAATCTGTCTTGTTGCTTTGCCTTTTTTAAAATCTCAGTGTGTATCTCTATATTCCTTGTCTGCGTTTTTTCCATCTTTTTTAGATTAGGTTCATCCTTACGCCGCCTTTGTCGAAACCCTTTTTATTTTCTATTTTCCTTATATTTTCAAAAATTAAATTCTAGTAATAAGTACTTACACATAACCACGTTTGATAGTTCATAATAAAAATAAATAAATGATAGGATATTTTCAATGAAAGAATGTGGAAAATGACTTATTACTTATTATTCAATGTATTTTATTTCTTTTAACCTAAACAACTTGCATTTTATTTCTTTTAACATTATCCATTAAATACTTTTATCTATAATTATCAAAAATCGTACTTCTTTTAATAAATATTCCTAATAAATTTTATAACTTAAATTCAATAATTATTTTTAATTTATCAAATAGCACTTTAATATATACCCATTTTCTCATCTTAGTATCTAAACATTTTCTTTTATCACGAGTGACACCTAAATTACTTTTTTTATTTTCCTAAAATGGTACCTTCGTTAATCAAACCTTTAGGATTTTTAAAAAAATATATATATGTACCACTTATAATAAAAAAAATTAGATATCAAAATATGAAAAAGGACATAGTTTAGGTACCGAGGTTAATGCAAAAACACCCTTTGACTCTAGTCACAACAAGCAAGCCTAAACTGTTGGGTTCTAACTTGAATTGGGCCGGATTAAAAAGTATTTAAACACTTTGGATCATTTGACTTAATTAAACACCGAGTCAAATTTGAACTTTTTTTTTTTCATAATAGAAACTTAAATTAATGGGATAAATTTTAAAATTATACATGAATTTTGATTTAATGTACAATTGTATGTATGAACTTTAAATTAGTGCAATTATGCACGTGAAATTTCAATTATGGTTCAAATGTATATTTGAAACTTTAATTTCAATTTAATCATACACATTTAAAGAAATAAATATATCAATTTATTTTTATATTAGATAAATATAATTATTCATGTATGTAATATATAAACATAAAATGATGTTATATCAATAAGTGTGTTAATAATTTACAAGAATTGGATCAAATCAAAATTTCATGTATACAATTGCACATTAAACCATAGTTGATGTATAGTTTTGGTATTTATCCCCAAATTAATTAATTAATTTAAAAGTAAAATAATCTAATTTTACTTAAAATTTAGATTATAGTTCAAATTTATATAGGAGACTTCATATTTGATTCAATCATACATATTTACAGAAATAAATACATTAATTTAGTTTTATATTTGAAAAATAATTACTTATCTATTCAATATATAAACATAAAATAATATTATATCAATAATTGTGTTAATAACTTGAACGAATTGGATCAAATAAAAAAATGTATAAAATTGTAAAAGAATCAAATTTTATATATAAAATTATAGATTAGGTCAAAATTGGTATATAATTTTGAGGTTTATAAAAAATCAATTATTAATAATTTTTATGAAATTTATGGGTTTGTTATTTGAGGCCCATTTCTAAATATTCACCGACTTTTACTAATATGACAACTTAAAATCGAAATTAATCTAGTTGGAATTTAAATAAAATACATAAAATTCGTTTTTATCCCAAGTTTTATAAAAATTTAATTTGGCCCCAAAAGAAATATCGAATTAAAAATAAAACAAAAAAAAAACTAATTGAATCCTATAATAAAATCAAAAATTGCAATTTAGGCTTAAACCCAATATAGAAGCCCATTCTCTAAAATTTTGAAGCCTAATCATTGTAAAAAACTAAAAATCATTATAAAGCCTGGACAAGGTTAAGTGCGTACAACTACGGACTACCCATCTTTGTACGCTTTGTGTGAAATAGGTTGTGTGCAATTGCAAAGAGGTACACTCTTATCCTACTATTTATTTATTTATTATATTGAAAACCAAAACAAAAATCTATTAAAAATGAATATTTTTGCAAGAACGACTTTAATCTGGAAAGTAAATGAACTTCTCAATTAGGACTTTAAATTGAAAAATAGGTGGACTTCATAAATAGATCTCAGAATTAGGTTTTTTTTAAATTGAAAAATAAATGGATGTGCGTCATAAATAAAAATTTGTTAATTAAAAATATAATTATTATTTAATACATAGACGATGAGCTTTTTAACTCCACAAGCGGAGTTTAAAAAAAAAAAATAAGATGCTTGAGACTTTTTAATTCTATTTGCTCCATCTATTATATTCCATAAAAACAACATGAAGCTATCAATTTTATTTTAATAAAAGGTCCCTCAAACTTACTAAAAATAAAATCTACCCAACCAAATTATATAATATAATATAATTAATTACTTATTTATATATATATATATATATATAAATAAAATAGTTAATAGTTAAAAATAGAAATTAAAATAAAACACGACATTACTGTGAAAGAAAATTGAACACATGTCCGACAGGATAATTAACACACATCTTAACCATAAAACCAAGTGAGAAATAAAGTTAATGATAAAGTGTTGTTTGTAATAGCGCTTATCAAAAAGTAAGCTAATTTTCTTTAAAAAATATATTTTTGGTATTTAATCAAAGATTGAATCAATCGATCCAATTAACATTGGTCCGAAATAAAGTATAGAGCGAATTAATCCCTTCTTTGCTGTTGCCGCGGTGTGCTTCCAGTTTTGCTCTTTTACTCTCACCATTTAATGGATTGTTACTTTCCAGTTTCCTATGCTTCCTTCCAATTACTAGTGACATTAGCACTGCTGATGGTTTATTTTTTCGATGGCACCAATGATGATTGTGGAAGTGGAAGTGGAAGTGGAAGTGGAACTGATTGATTTTGTTTTTGATTAGAAAATGTTAGAATAAGAAAAGAGAGAAATTGAGAAAGTTAAAAAAAGATGTTAACCATGAAGTAAACAATAATGATAGCATATATATAACTATTTAAATGTTATAATGCAGATCGAATATAAATACTTTCAGTTATTGTTTGAATTAGATATTAAAATTTAAATGTTATACTATTGTTGAGCATGTTAAATCATCGATAAAGTTGTCAAATTTAATCGTATGAAAAATTGAAAATCGACAAAGTTTTCTAAGCACTCGAAAATATTACTAGATAAAATATATACTTTTTTGTTTTATTCTTTAATGCTTAGGGACATTATACTAATTGATAATTATAGTAGTGATTCTTCATAAAAAAATTATCAATTACACACTTCACTATCTCACATACAAAGATAATGGGAGTGACCCCACGAAAGGTGAGAATGTGGGAGGCCTTCCAGGAACAATTCCCAACATAATAACCGTTCTAACATTGCTTGGGAAAGTAAAGAAAGAAGACTCTTGTAGGTGATGTTGAAGGAGAATGGAGAAGAGGAAGACGTAATGAAAATGGATGGGCAGGTGAGATAATAATGTAATTGTCATTGTATTTAATAATGGTATCCAACGCTTAAAAGGGATCTTCAACTGGATTAAAAAACAAGCTCTTAGAAAATCAAGTTTTTTTTTCTTAATCGATGATTAAATTAAAAATTAACAATCTATTTTGAAAAAACGCAACATAAATCCACAATCGGTTCATTTTCATAGTAATAAAACAAACCCAACGGCCCGTTTTTGGTCTGAATTAGGTGAGGCGAAAATAGCCGCCTAGAAGCTGCTGGGCTGGCTATACTGGCCCACTCACGTGCCTACCATTTAATAATAGTATGGCGTCAAAGCCGGTGCACTAGTTAGCGGTTAGCACCTCATCATGCTGTGAAATTAAACGTTATCAACGGCTACGATTGGTCCATGATCTTCTTGTGAAGTGATCAATGATCGAATATTAGCTGACGGACTTTGTCGCGGCATTCGCCTGGACGCTTGGAAACATCAACGACATTTGGTCAACCACTCTTGAACATTCGCGAATTCCCGGTAATTATTTTAATTTTTTTATTTAGTTTAATGTTCACAAGTTTTAATTTTTGGGTTCTATTTTTCGGGATTAATTTTGGTTACTAAGAAGATGAAATGGAGCGACTTTCAAACAGTTAATTACGACTGTTTAGTTGAAATTAAGCTTAAACAAACTGCGATCATAGTGTAATATTGTTCAAGTATTCAGTTAACGATGGCGTCAGAGGAAGATGCTGAGCAGAGCTATGTACCGCAGAAGAAGAAATCGGAGTCTGAGGATGACAAGAGGTAGCTTTGTTTCTTCTTCAACAATATTTTTTTTTTCGAACTTTTAGGAAAACAAAACAATACGGTTTTTATTTTGGGTTTGTAATTAATAGGAGAAAGAAAATTGTTCCTGGAAGCCTAATGAAAGCTTTGATGAGACCTGGAGGAGGAGAATCAAATCCGTCAGATGGTGATCAGGTTATATATTTTTTGTTCATAATTGGATGTGTGAAATGCGGTGTTTTTTTTTTTTTTTTTATATTTGTAATAGAGAATATGTAGTTTGAAAAACAATACAATGGGTTGAGTTGTGAATTGGTAGTTCTTTGTTTTCTTTTCTAATGTTTTGTAGATTATATATCATTGCACGGTTAGGACATTGGATGGAGTTGTCGTTGAGTCAACGAGATCAGAACATGGAGGTGAATACTAAGCGTTTGATTAGATTTAACTTTGAGGGATAATTTTGCGCCCTTGCTCTCTGGTGAATTGTGGAATATTGAAGTTGGATAAGTTGGTCTTAAGTTAAAGAGTGTGCATAGTTGAATTGTCTAATGGTACTTGCTTTTCTAGAAAAAAATGAATTGACATTCCTTTATGTGACAGGGAAAGGTATTCCGATAAGAAACGTAGTGGGCAAGAGCAAAATGATATTGGGCTTGTTGGAAGGGATTCCAACAATGCTGAAGGGTGAAGTGGCAATGGTATTGTTGTCTTTGTAGTTCACTGAACTATTTTTGTGTTTATTGCTCCAAAATTCTTTACCAAAAGTGAAAATAAAGGAACTTTGATTTCTCATTTCTTTTTATTTCTTAAAAGAATCTGGTGACATCTCTTGTTTCAGTTCAAAATAATGCCTCAAATGCACTATGGGGAGGAGGATTGCCCTGTTCCAGCTCCTAGTAGTTTCCCCAAAGAAGATGATCTCCATTTTGAGATTGAGTTGATAGATTTCTCCAAAGCCAAGGCAAGAATTGCTAAAGTTCAAATTTGCTATTTTTCTTTTTTGTTGTAGCATTTTGGCATAATGCAATTATTATCCCTTTACACAATGTGTATTCAGTGTTCCCATACATGCTTTCTTAGTAATGTCATTCATATCATATTTTTGAGGAGCTGGTGATTTCTAGATGTTATTGATTAGTTCGCATGTAGCCTATTTTTAGTTCTAATGGCTTGTTATTTTTTGATGCCCATTTTCAGGTTGTGTCTGATGATTTGGGAGTTTTAAAGAAGGTAAAGTGCCATAGCAGCACTTACATTTTGCTAGGAATATGGTGCTAGCTGGAACTAGGAAGTATGCAAGGAAGATTGGACCATATTCCTAGTTTTTAAATATGCTGTCAAATTTTAATGCTTTGCAGCTACATAGTTCATTATTATCATCATCATTTTTGGTTTGTTGTACTGTTGCTGTTTGGGCTTCATTCTTTCCTCCATACTTGCACCGTATTTATTTTATTCTGAAAGACATCACCTCATTAATACTTAATATAATTAGGTGATAGATGAAGGACAGGGTTGGGAATCACCAAGGGAACCATATGAAGTAAAAGCTTGGTAAACTTTTTCTCAAGCCTTTTTGTATTCTTTTGAGTGCATTGCACTAAGCTTTCCAGAATAGTTTAGATCATTTATTAGATGTATCTTATGTGAACCTTTCAGGATTTCTGCAAAGACAGGTGATGGGAAATTGATTATGTCACACACTGAAGGAGAACCCTATTTCTTTACTTTTGGGAAATGTGAGGTTGGTGATTTGTCTTGTAGATTTTTTTTTTTTTAATTAGTCATCCTGGTTTTCTTTATCTAATCATGCGCTTGTTCTATCCTGCTTCGTGTTGTCATGCTTAAGCTACTTTTGATATAGATTTTGTTCTCGATCCAATAATATTTAGGTACCTAAAGGTCTTGAGATGGGAATAGGAACAATGACACGGAAAGAGAAGGCGGTAGTTTATGTTACCAATCAATACTTAACCCCATCTCCTTTATTGCCCATAATAGAAGGCTATGAAGAAGTTCACTTTGAAGTTGAGCTTGTCCACTTCATCCAGGTAAGTCATTGCTCTGCTCTGCTATAGATATTCTCATGCATATGTTTAATTTTGAATTACCAAATTATGGATGTAAGTGAGCTCTAGAGTGTTTGACTTATAGGTGAGGGACATGCTGGGAGATGGTCGCCTAATTAAACGACGACTACATGATGGAAAAGGTGCTGTTTGTTATTTGATTAAATATTGCCACAAAGAGATAGCTTTGTTAAAATCTCTTCAGTTTTCGCTTCCTTATTCCATGCTAGATTCATTCAATGAACAAATCTATTGTTGACATATCATTAGTTATGCTCATGAGACATTGTCATTCTATTTGTTCCTTCATTTGAAAGTTTTATTTGGAATTACAGTTTCTACACTCATTCTTCTTTGATGGAAAGATACCTAGGATGATGCTTAAAATTTTGATTTTCATATCTGCAATTTATGTGCTAGTTACCGATTCCATTTCATATTACTGTAATTGTGTCTGTCTGTCGGCAATCCTCTTTGTGTGGGTGCGTGGATGATGATTTTCTTTGTTGTTTGGAACAATCAGGGGACTTTCCCATGGATTGCCCACTTCATGACAGTCTTTTACGAGTCCATTACAAGGGCATGCTTCTTAATGAAGAAAAGACAGTATTCTATGATACAAGAGTTGATAACCAGGGAGAACCTTTGGAGTTCAGTTCCGGAGAAGGGATGGTAAGTTCTCCCTATAAAGTTGAAAAGGTTTTGTGGATTCTTTTATCTTCATCTTGTTCTAGTTGAAAATCAAAATGTAATATCAATACCAATTATCCAAATTGCTTTGATCAAAATTATAATGTTAGATTGAGACTGTACCTTGCATCTTGTGAACTTTTATTTTTCCTTACAGGTGCCTGAGGGATTTGAAATGTGTGTCCGCTTGATGCTACCTGGGGAGATTGCTCTTGTCACAAGCCCTCCTGACTATGCATATGACAAATTCTCAAGGTTGCTCTTTTTATTTATTTATTTATTCTCTTTGAATATTATTATTTAATTTTCTTTTTTTGTGGATGACCAAAGTGCCTTGCTTCCAATTGGATTAGGCCACCTAGCGTTCCTGAAGGCGCTCATGTTCAATGGGAAATTGAGCTTCTTGGTTTTGAGATGCCGAAGGTAATGAAGTCATCTTATAGTCACAATTGGTTTTAGGCAGTGTTAGGCAGTGTTATCTGACATCTATTAAGTCTTGACTTTCATATACTATTACATTCAAGTTAGGTCCTTCTGCCTATAAACAATTGGTTTTAGGGTGGATGCTTAATATAATATCAAAGCTCAGGTGTGTTCTGTTCTTGCTTTGGTTAACTACCCCTTGTAAGGCTGTCCACGTGTAGGCCCTCGTTGAGATAGATGAGAGAGGGAATGTTAAGTGGTGTTATCCCACATCTTTAAATTGGGTTTTCTGTAGGCTTATTTTCAAGTTAGACCCTTCCACCTATAATTAATTGGTTTTAGGTTGGATAATATAGTCGTTACATTGTCATTGTGCACTAATATTTTGTCATGACAAAGAGTGCATCCTAACTCAAATCTTCATTACAGGATTGGACTGGTTTGAACTTTCAGGAAATAATGGATGAAGCAGAAAAAATTCGAGTGACGGTATGTGGCATATTTTATGTTGCATTCTTCCTAAATGAGCCATTGTCTGGTCGTACACTTTTTCCATGTGTATGCTTGCAAGCTGTTGTGGTGATGCACATTAATTGTTTAATCTTTTGTTTTGTCGTGCTGTAAGACTATTAATTTGAATATTTAACCATTTGTCTGCAGGGTAACCGACTCTTCAAAGAGGGAAAATTTGAACTTGCCAAGGCAAAATATGAAAAGGTAGTATGTCAACTGTTTTAAATAGATCTTATATCTCCTTTGGGATCATGAACTATGTTTTAAGCATCAACCAAATATCTAAGCCCAATAAGAACAATTAAAAGAAATTGGCCTACATTGTGGTAAACAAATATGGTGATAAATGATAGAAAAACAAAATAAATAACCCAGATCTGAAAACCAAGCTTAACATCCAATCCAAATGAATTGGTAATGGCTATAGGGTAAGCCTAAATACACTTTATTTAGAAGATGTTTATGTGAAATCAGTGAAAGTGTTTTCTACTGTGGTACATTGAAGTTCATATGTAGCTCAATTCCATGTGTTGCTTTATTTATAGGTGCTTCGGGAGTTCAATCATGTTAATCCACAAACGGATGAGGAAGGAAAAGTGTTTTTAGACACAAGAGTAAGTTTCTTCCTGCCTCGTGGTAACTGAAAGAATTTATCCTATCCTTTGATCTATCAGTTGGTACATGATATTAGATAGCTGTTTCTGGATACTATTAATTTCTACTTTCCTGATTTATTGCATGAAGAATTCTTTACATCTGAATGTAGCTGCGTGCTTCCTCAAAATGGGAGAATGCAGAAAGTCCATTGACGCATGTAATAAGGTTTGTTATGACTTCAAATTGAAACTCTTTATCTTTCTCTCTTCCTTTAGGAAGAAATTTTTGTGATTTTATTGGTGTTCATGTGAAGAGATGCATATTATTATCATAAATAACCAAAGGTAAAATATCATCTTTCATGCAAGAGTTAAAGGATATTCAAATTAATCAGATTGTTACCAAAATAACGTGGTGATTGGTTTCTCAACTTCACAAGGAGAATTTTGTGTACATCTAATTTTGAGGTTTAAAGTTGAACTCAGGGAAGAAATAAAGATAAAAACAACCAACATAGTGGATCAGGAAAATGCTTTGCCATGAGCTGCTTTCTGTTTGACTTGTTTACGTATCTAAATGATAGATTGTTTGAGGATAGGCCATGGATTTGGTGATATTTTTTATTTAAACTATGTAGGTTTTAGATGCAACACCTGTACATGCAAAGGCACTATACCGTCGTGGAATGGCTTACATGGCAGCTGGAGATTTCGAGGAAGCAAGAAGTGATTTCCAAATGGTACTGTAAATCTTTAAGCTTAGTGCTCTCAAACTGGATTCTTGACCAATCTAAAACCCTGTTTCTGGATACTATCAGATGATCAAAATTGATAAGTCATCAGAACCAGATGCAACTGCAGCTCTAGCAAAACTGAAGAAGCAAGAGCAGGTGTGTTAGTCAGCGATATGCTTTGTTTTCCATTCAACACAGTCGAAACATGGGAACTCATTATGTATATTTGTCGAGTTTATGAGCAGGAAATAGAGAGGAAGGCTCGGAAACAATTTAAAGGACTATTTGACAAGAAGCCAGGAGAAATAGCAGAAGTTCAAGTTGAAGATAGAGCTGGAGGTGAGATCACTGGTGAAAACCAGAAGAATGATTTGTCGGTGCCATTATTAGAAAGAGACGATTCTCAACATTGTAATGAAGCTGATGGTGGTCAATATCGAATGGGCTGGTTTTACAGCTTGTGGCCTTCTGGGAGAAGAATATTTTCAGCTCTTGGCCTTGATAGATGTACAATACTCTAAGATTCTAAGTTTCTCACGGAAGAATAAAACTACTAGGTATAATTTTAGAAAAGAGCAAGGTTTCTTCCTGTCTTTCAACTCTTTTCCCATAGTTTTGTCAATCGAGTTGTGTTTCAGAGGTCTCTGATTCTTCAAAACTTTTAACTTTCTCTTCTCATATCGTTAGAATTGAAACCAAGGTACCAAAATTTATCAATAAGAAATGTGAGGGGTATCCAATGATCTTCTATATTTGTTGCAACGTATGTCATATGTGAATATTCTTTATCGCAAATCTTTTAAGCCTTCAAGCAGACTTGAGATGACAGACTCATAGTTGATTTTGGTATTTGAAGATGTAAAATATTACGAGGGATTCCATTAGAAATATTTTGTGCAATACTCAAAAGGGAACCCTTTATTTATCTATTACATGCACACAATTCATGGGTAAAAGCTTTTAATGAGCACCGTTAACAAAGAAGTTGGTGGAGACGACACAAATTTCACAGAGCTTAATTATATCCTCGATCTTAGCAGCCAAGGCTGTAAAACCGGTTCCTTTTAGGCCATCTTGGCAAACTCTAGTAGTATTTGCAGCATGATACAGACGAGCAATCATGGGATTGATGATCTTATTGTAAAATAAACTGCTAGCAATCCAAAGGTCCTCCATGGTGTTCATGTTAGAATCCCAACATATTTGGAGAAGCTCTTCGGCCTGTAGAGGGTTCTTTGCTACTGGTAAGATGGAAGAAGAGTCATTAAGTAGACTAGCTATGATGGTTCCGGCTTCCAGAGCTTTTATCTGTGCCCAACCCAAAGTGGTACTGGCGATCCTTTCCCCGGATAATGGTGGCTTTGGGATTATGGTATCGACGCAATATTCATTGTGGGATGTGTGGCGGCAAACCTCGTCGACAAGGGCTATACCTTTCAAATGCTTAAGTCCGTCTGAGGGATGGATGATGACCACCAAGGTCAGTAGAAAGAAAAGCTGAGGGGGGAGAAGTTTGGCCATTCTTATTCTAAGTTGTTTGGGTCATTTTAATTAAGCCGTAAACAGACCTTTTTAAATAGTTAGAAAAACATTCAGTGTCTCAGTTCATTACAACTTCTTCCAACTTGTTTAATAATGTCGTAATTTTTGTAACCGTTTCAGGAATATATGGCTTGCAAGGTCTTCATGATAGTAAGGTAGGGAAGATTATGATCTTACCATGATGCTAGGACTGACTTCTCTTTAATTTATTGTCCATAAATCTTTTATGGCAAATGCCCATACCCAATGATCATGACATCAACATTGAACCCATCATATACATTTTTGGTTTTAATCTTTTACCATGTATATTTCGCATGTGTACAATTATGTTTAATCAAAATTTTAAGTTTGGATCCCGACCTAAAAAATAAGCATAAAATTTTGCTCAAATTCGACTTGAATAAAAATGCTATCATTGTTTTTTATGTTATACTAAGGTGATATTGCTAATGTAGAAAATATTTTTTTTAGAATACCAAAAGTCTTTTTAATCCCATTTCTAAGTCTTAAATGTCTCAAATTTAAGAGCTAGCGAGCTGTTAAGATTAATTTGAAAACATTTTGTATTTGCATAATTAACACCGACCTTATAATATTTGGATTCATAGTCCAAATAACTTGTATATTTAATTATAAAAACTTATATAAAATTAATTTGAAGAAAGACTTATGCTAAGTTGTATCTCTTTTATAATACATAAATTAAATAAAAATTGTATTTATAAAAAGATTTTATAAATTGTTTAGTAACTTTCATAACACTTCTTATAAATAATATATACTTTTTACTTCTAAATTTATTTTTTATAAATAAGTTATAATTAAAAAAAGGCTATAACATTTTTATGAATAAATTATTATTTTTATAATATATAACATGGACACATAAATAAGTTGTTGCCATATTTTTTGGTCGTAAATTTTATAAATAAATATATTATAACATTTTTAACATGTAAAACAAAATTTTAAATAACATATATTTTGTTATATTTTATTAAATACATAAATTATTCTTATAATATAATAAAATTTTGGTCATAATCATCCCAAATAGTTGATGTTTATAATATAAATTTTATAACTTATATAAAATAATTTTAAATTTAGATTTGAGATCTGTGTAATTATTCACATTCTTACCCTCCTTCGAAAATTAAAAGTCTCCAATTACATTAAATTAAGTAAATTACAATAATCACTCAAATATACTATTATTATATAATTATTAGGTTGCTACCTTAAATCTCTCTCATCAGCTCAACCAAATATATATTTTTGAATTTTTATAATATAAATAGTATTTAATTTATCATACTAAATTATAAGAGCCAAAATATATTGGCAGTTTACAGCAAAAGCACTCGTACATATGATTCATAAAGACCTAGTCTCATTCCCTGATGACATTGTTAAGCAAAAGGGAAACACGAGATTACTGGCCATGGATCTGAATGGTTCTTTTAGGGTGGTGTTTGTGCTCTTTCTTAGGAACTGTGACGGTGAGCAACCCCCGCTCCAAACACGCCGTCAGCTTATCAAGCTTCGCATCCTCAGGCAACCTGAAACGCCTAACGAACGCACCGCTGCTGCGTTCAATGCGATGCCACGTCCCGCCGCTCACTTCTTTCTCCACGCTCTTCTCCCCGCGAATGCACAGAACTCGCCCCTCCTCCACTTCCACCTTCACCTCGTTCTTCTTCAGCCCTGGAAGCTCCGCTTTGAACACGTGAGCTTCCGGGGTTTCCTTCCAGTCTAGCTTCCTAAGCTCGAACCGTGATTCGGGCGAAGCAGCCGCAACCAAGCTGCTCCCGCCGTGCGGGACTTCTTGGAACGGATCCCAAACTGCTTGCTGCTGGTAGTAAGGCTCGTAAACACTGTGGCCACCGTAAAACATACGTGGAATCATGGCCATAGCTGTAAAAGCAAACTAGGCAAGACGTCTAGATTATGTAAGAATAATCAAATGCTATTTTGCTATGAGAAAGAGGCTAAGATAGAGAAGCATTTTTATAAGGGAAAAATGGGATATTCTTAATGTAGAAAATGTTTGTATTTGATGCGTTTATAAATTTATATTATAAAATTGAATTACATATATATACACTTTTTAAAATCATATTCACTCAACTATCAACCATTTTTATTAAAGAGATCTGTTCCAAATTTTGTTATTTTTCACCTTTCATATTAGTATTCACCTCCTTATTTTTCATTCAAACAATTTATTTCCTTTTTAGTAGTATAAACCAGTTTTGAAGCCTCATTTTCATGATTCACGGGAATAATCTAATTTTAGATTGATTATCGGAAAATTTGTCCAAAAACAAAACCTTTTAAAAGTATATCATATAATTTATTGTCTGTGTTTAAATTTATATATTGACGGTGCATGTAAAGGCCGCGCTAAAGACATCCTAAGTTTTAACCCTTAATTAGAAAAATTTTAATTTTAATCTCTTTAAAAATAATTAAATTTAATACAGTATAAATCATATTTTTATAATTCAATTTTGTGCTTAAAAAAATAATTTGCTTCACACTTGGTGCATAGAATAGTGAGCGTGAAGATGTTGGAGACAGGAATAAGGAATCCTCTTTAGGGAAATGGTGCACATCCAGATGGAATTTTATCTATGATGAAGGGATTTAGACGAATATATATACTTATGGAGTTTCTTTTGCGTGGGGAGTAGTCATTTTCAGAATATATTTGCATTACTAACAGTTCCTCAACAGAAGGGTGATGTAAGGGACATTGACGCCATGTTCTGTTCTCAACCTAATTTGGTCTAAATTGGGTCTAAATGTCACTAAACAATCCACCATGAGAAAAACCAATGAATGGGCCATCAGAGTCATGTTTAAGCTTTTGTGAAGTCCTCGCAACCCCATGGGCGTTATGTTGCCACGCACAAATATCAATCTCTTATTTTTAGAGTCTGAATAGAGAGGGATTTGATGACATTTAGAGTTAGTTTAATAATGCTTTCAAGAAATATTTTTTGGATAAAAAGTGTTTTAGAAAGAAAAAAAAGAAACAATTTTTGAGAAAAAAAAATATTCTTTAAAAGTACAAAATGGACTAAATGCAAAAATAAAAAATTTGAGTTTTTGTCAAAAATATTTTTTAGAAATATTGTTAAATTAGTCTTTCGAGGGTGCCACTTGGAAATGAAATCAATGATTAAACATGAAGGTAACCAACCAACATAGTATTCCAATAGGAGAAAACTTATAATATGAAACAAAGAATAAAGGATATTAAGTACCTGAGGGTCGACGTACCAAATAAAAACTCTCTGACTAACGAGGTAAACAATTGCCGATTCATCGACAGGCTTAGGGCCTCCTTCACATGACAAGTGTCTTAGGTTGGGCTTGCTTAATCAAATCTTTTAGTATCCGACATGCTCAAAACAGACATATCAATGCGGTTGGATGAGAGCCAATAATACTACAAAGCTGGACTTTGGTTTCATACATTTACACACACTTCTTCATGAATCTTCCACTCATTCAATGGATAACAGCTTGGAATACCAATCAATTATTCCATTTTTTTAACGTTTTTGTCTATCAATATATTCATTATTATAATCAACTTTTGTTGAACAAGTTGCATAGAAACTTGCCAAAACTCAAACTGTACAGTAAGCTTTATTTACTATTAATATCGAAACTATTTTGGTAAATATTAATTAGGTTCAACGTTAGATCGAATCGAGTAAAAAATTTTAATGTTCAAATTAAAATAAAAATTAAACGTGTCAAATTAAAATTTTTTTACAGTATAACTAATTTTATATTAGAACACAAAATTTGAAACCATATATATTTAAAAAGTTTTCAAAGCAAAATAAGAAAAATAAATAAGATACTTTAGTATAATAAACATGAATCATTAATTAACTCATTTAAATCCCAAAATTATTATTTTAGAAAATTTTAGACTAAATCATCTAATTAGGTAAACTTAGTAACTAAAAGATAAAATTGAACCAATTAGAAAATTGATAAATTTAACTCCCTAATCTGAGAATTAATTATTTATAGGATATTAATCAACTACTACATTTTTCTCTGATTATTTTAATTGTAATTTTAGTCTTGTTGTAATCTAGTCCTGTAGTTGATAAGTTAGTTTAATTTGACAATTTTATGGTTTGTTGTATTTTTTTTTTTTTTACATTAGCTAGCGAGACTCTTTAATTGCATACATTCTCTTTGTTAATTCTTCATATCACCCAATATCTTTTAGTTTTAGTCCTTAAAATATTTTTTGTTCCATTGAAACACATAAATATTACAACTAGACCAACGACACTTGCAAAACATCATACTTCACTTTATTTGTTTGCAATTTTCTCTACTTGATGTACATATATCAAGGTGTGGTTAGTTGCAGAAGTTGTAATGATTCGCCTTGAAACTTCTTTCATTGAGAGAAGAAAATAGAATGATATAATGCTTAAATCCGACAAAAACGATTTGATTGTATCTCTTAAAAGCGCTATTGAAGGTGAGATTTTTAATTTAACCAGTTTTTGCAATACTTGGTTTCAAATAGACTCCTAGGTGTTGTAGCAAAGCTGCGAAACTGACAGCAATAGACTGAGTTTTGTTCCCCTTGATGCTCTTGCTAAGGTTCTTAGCAATGATGCAATTCATGGGTAATGAATTCTTTGTTTTCTTTGCAAAAAGGAAAAGTTGATTACTTGATTCCCAAATTAGTGAAACCGAAAAGAAGAAACGAGTTTGTGTTTTTGGGACTAAATATTTTCAACTTTCCATCTTGTGTTTCTTTTATTAAAGATTTGAACTTGAGAAGATTGGAATACCATCATCCAAAAAGATAGAAAGACAAAATGATTCCAATTAAATATATATAAAATTGTATTTTCCCCCAAATTTTGTGGGCTCTTTGCCCTTTCTTCATACCTTAATTTCGCCTTGCCTACTCACCAGACTTTTGTCCAAAATTTCAGCCTTTTAATATTTTCCTCCAATTACGTTCAAAAAACAATATTTTCTTGCAATTATATATATTTTTAGTGGCTAGGTTTTTTAAATAATATTACGTCAATACGGACAATTTTATTTCATCCTTTTGGATTGGGGTAATAGTTTATTTTAATTAGATTATAAAGGAAATTTTAAAAATTTAATATGCTAAAAGTTTTTATATTATTTTTATATTTGGAATTTAACCTTTATAATTTTATTTTAGAGATTTAGTTCCTCTACTCTTCAAATCTAAAATTTTAAGTTTATTTTTAACATTATTAAGATTTTTCTATTGAATTTGTTAGTGTAACATTTTGAAATTAAAAAAAAAAAAAAAAGAAAAGAAAATCTAGTTGGTATTCATCTAACAAAAATAATGGCATTATAATAGATCTGAATTTAATAAAAGAATTTTAAAAATTCACATCACTATTTTAATTAGAATAAATTATTTAAACTAATTAAGGATTAAATTTTAAATTTGAGCAAAACATGAGAAGAGAGGTGCTTACCAAAACGACTTTGGTAAGTTGGCATTTGACAACATACATCAAACCTTTTCCATGATCGTTCTATTCATTCGATTCTGCAATGCCGTTTTTGTGGAGTATGACAAGCCGTTAAGTGTCTCACGATCCCTTTCGACTTGCGGTTTATTAAACTCATCGAACAAAACTCTAAGCCATTATGCATGCGGAGGTATTTTATTTGTTTTCCCATATGTTTTTCAATCATAGTTTTCAAGACTTAAATCACGGAAACACATCGCTTCGCTTGGGAAGAATGCCCAAACTTTTACGGAAAATCATCAATAAAAGTTAGCATATAATTAGCTCCACCTCTCGAAGGCACTCTTGATGGCCCCACGGATCGAATGAATATACTCCAATGTTCCCCGTGTTATGGATTCCTCGGTGAATCGAACTCTCTTTGCTTCCCAAAACGCAGTTTTCACAGAACTTCGGTTGCAAATTCCTTGCCCATCAAGAAGTCCTCTTTTGCTTAATTTCGCCATGCCATTCTCACTCATATGCCCTAGGCATATGCCAAAGTTTAGTAATATCATCATCGACAAAGAAGAGAAGCGGCAATTGCATCATCAATAACATTAGAACCACGCAAAACATATAACTTGGCGGTCTTTCTCCGCCCTTTCATCACAATGAGGGAACCTTTAGAAATCTTCAAAATCCTACTTTCAGCTGTGTATTTGTACCCTTTTGAATCAAGAGTACTCAACGAAATTCAATTTCTCTTCAATTCTGGAATGTGCCGTACGTCACTAAGTGTTTTGACAACTCCATCAAACATCTTAGCTTTAATTGTTCCAACACCTGTGATTTTACACAAAGCATTATTTCCCATCAAAACAACACCTTTAGACACCGTTTCGTAATTTGTAAACCAATCCCGATTGGGACTCATGTGGAAGGTGCAGCCTGAATTAAGTATCCACTCTTCGTTCTCTTTAGAATTGTTGATGTTTACTAGAAGTTCACCATCAACGTAGTCTTCGCAATATCACTTCACCAGATTTTTCTACTTGTTTTCCTTTTGATTCGTAGCCTCCTTTTAATCTTGTTCTATAGCTTATAGACTTTCAGTTTAATGTGCCTTTCTTCTTCAAGAAGTTACAAGTTTTACCTCTATTTGAAAACTTTGATCTACCCTTAGATTTACATGAGATTCCGATCCTGTATCCTTCCACGATCATCATCAGCATTCCGATCTTGTCTCCCACGAACAATGAGACCCTCTCCCTAGAAGTCGAGTTTAACCACAAGATGCTTCATCTTATCATACAAGGTTAAAGAATCATAAACCTCATTAACTGTGCGAGACTCGCGGCTATATAAAATTGTGTCTCTAAAGGTTGAATAAGACGGGGGCAACGAACAAAGTAGAATCAACCTAGATCGTCCTTATCATCTTGAACCTCCATGGCCTCCAAGTTTGAGAGAATTTCTTTAAACATCATTAAGTGTTCGTACGAACACACCTTCCTCCAAACGATGAGCATAAAGACGTTGCTTCATATGCAACTTGCTAGTTAAAGTTTTTGACATACATATTTGTTCTAGCCTCTTCCATAATGCTGCGGCAGTCTTCTCCTTTATCACATCCTGCAAAATTTTATTAGACAAATGCAGATGTAACTGTGTTAGCGCCTTTCGATCCTTACGCTTTTTATCTTCCTCCGTCAATGTCGAAGGCATCTTATCTACCTAAGGGCTTCCTCTAAATCCATCTGCAAGAAGCGCTGCATCTTTATACGCCACAACGCTGAATCGATGTTGCGATCCAACAATAAATTTCATACTTCAAAGACGCCATTACCGTGATCGAGATGAAAACACGGAAGCTCGATACCAATTTGTGAAAAAATATAACGTTGGTAATGACAATATATAGCAAAGAAAAAGAGAAATAAAATAAAATAAAGAGCACCATGATTTTACGTGAAACCCTTTCGGAAAAACCACGGCAGAGGAGAAGAAAAATTCACTATGTCGAATTGAATCAATTACGGAGGAATAGACCATGTCTATTTATATGCTTATAAAGCCATATTCAATAGAAGTGTAGTAAGATTCCATTATTCTAATCAATATCAATTAGATGAGTTTAATAAGGGAGTAATTCTATAGGGACTCTTCTTTTATTTTATTTAAACCGACCACTTAATTCTAACATATGTTTACCGACCAGCAAGCTACTCAGCAAGCTCATGAATCACCTTGTTAGCAGATCATCTAGTTCACTCTAAACAACCATACATTTAATTACCGTCTTATTATTTTTTCTTTTTAACTTTCTCGTCATTATTTTTTCTTCGTGATATTATTTATCACATTTCATCGTTTTTTTCACGTTAACCGAAGTTTTGAGAGAATATTTTTAAGTAATTTATTAGAAAATACTTTTTTTTTAAATTTACGAAAAATGATCTACTAATTAATTATTTATCGGAATGGGCCATTTTTCTTAGAAGCGCGCCTACGTCAGCGCGATTTCAAGGGATGCAACAGGAAAACGCGTCCCTGAGGAAGTGTTTTCTGCCACATCAGCAAAAATCGAGTCCTTGAGGGTGCGCTTTGCTGATGTGACAAAAACGCTCCTTCAAGGACGCGTTTTGCCTACTTTCCAACGGTCCAAAAAAAAACTATAAAATCTCCCCACCCTTTCATTTTTTTCACACAAAGGTCCTTACTCAATTTTCTCTCAAATTCCTTTAAAGTTCCTCTCAAATTTCACAATAGTCCTTTATTTTTTACAAAAAAGTCATGTTTAAAAGTTTTTGAAATATTTTTTTTGTTGAATTTAAAAATATTCGATCGTATTAGCAATGGCAAGAGAATTAATTCGTCTCGACAATAAACACATCTCTGTCGATCAAATGACAATGGTAAGTTATAATTTTAATTTTTCAATACTATTTAACATTTTTAGGTTTATGCAATTTTAATTAATTTTTATTTTATAATTTTTGAACAGTCTGTAGATCGGGTGTTGCAATGCTATATTCGCAATATGCTTGGTCTGCCATATCCGTTGATCGAGAATTACCTGCGGGAAGCGGGTTTTTGGCATGTGGCCACGATAGGTCGAGGGTGCAAGTTGGACCCGAAGCTAATCAGTGCGTTGATAGAGAGGTGGAGACCCGAGACGCACACTTTCCATCTTCCATGCGGTGAATATACTATCACTCTAGAAGACGTGCATTTGCAATTGGGATTATTGGTGGATGGATAAGCAGTCACCAGGTCCGCAACTTCTGGTGATTAGGGAGCCGTATGCTACGAGCTTTTGGGTGCTGTTCCAGATAACATTAACGGAGGTCAGATCGAGATGGGCTAGTTACGAGACACATTCCCGGAGCCGGATAATGATTCGATCGAAATAGAAAGAATACGATATGCTCGGGCATACATTCTTGAGATGATTAGAGGCTATCTGATGCCGAACTTGTCATGAAACCTCGTACATCTGAGATGGCTGTTGAAACTTGTTAATTTTAGAGCAGTCGGTGAATTGAGTTGAGGGTCTGCCATGCTAGCAAAATTGTATCGGGAGATGTGCGAGGTGACGCGGCCTAATAAAGTGAAAATAGGAGGTTGCCTATCACTACTGCAATTATGGGCACATTTTTCCTTTTCATTTTTACGTCCTCGAGTGGACCACCCATATACATTCTCACTCATAACGAGGTAAATTTAATATTAGATTTTACAATTATTATGTAGATTTAAAATATAATTGTATGCTAAAAATTTATTTAATTAGGTGAAACCATTCGGCGAGTTATGTTGGAAAACCTACCTCGCTTGAAGATATACAGATTCTATTAGAGCAACGGTCGAAAACACAAGTAAGTATTAAATAAAATATATTTTCGTAATAAAATAGTCGTTTCGTATTTCATATTTAGTATTTAGTATATAACTAATATTTTTATCATGTTAATATAGTTTGAGTGGACACCATACGAGGACGTCAATTGGGGCAATAATTTGGAAGAGTTCTTTCAAAATCTAAACATTTGGCATGTGATGTTGCCATTGATCAACCATGCCGCGTGGAGATGCACCAGTCGTGTTCTGCGTTAATTTGAATTCGACAACCGATTCCTATGGCACCTGAGGTGCTCGATGATGAGCATAAAGTTGACTTACGGCAGTTGCATACGTATTGACCAAGATTTTGGTCAGAATATATCGAATTATGGGAAAATCGGTATGATTATATATCTACTCGGGAACCGAACATTGTTCCTGAGTTAGCGTGCGTACCGAAATACATGCCATGGTTTAGGATCCATGGAAAGCCGTATTTATTGTTAGAAGAGAAGAGACGACGACAACTTCGTGTACAAAGGGAACGATGGGGCCCTTTAAATCCAAAGAGAAGGAATGATGAGACGGGCCCATCAACAGTGCTGACACAATCATCGGGCCCATCAACAGCGCCACACAGTCACCGGGCCCAACATTTCAGCCGACGACACCCACATCACAACATTTTTCGGTTATGCCAGGTGCGTATCCTAGCCCTTATATGTATCCTAACCCCTATATGTTTCCTTTTCCCAATCCAATGGCAGGTTGGAATGCATGGCTCGGTTCGAGTCCGTTCCCAACTACTCCGACTGGCCAGCCGATCTATAGGCCGCCGTCGCATGAGGGATCGCACGAGGCGCCGTCGGGGAGCTCTTCTTTTTTACTAATCTCCTTCGTCTTATAGGATTCAGACACCTCTGCCATGGGTGATGCGAACACCTCCGCAGTCAATATTTTATCAAGGTGGGTCATCCTCCCAACACCCACAACCAGACCCCTTGTCGGAAGAACCAGAATCCCCGCCTGAGCAACCACAACCCCTGCCAGAAGCTAGAATAAGGAGGAATCCAGCGCGTAACCGTTGACCACCCCCATGTGGCACTGATTCTGACCGCCACCAACATTGATTTTTTAAATATATTTGTATATTTTTTTATATTGTTTCATTTAATAAAATAAATGTTGTATTTAATATTTCAATTGTAATTTAATTTTATATTTAAAAAATAAGTTTTTTTTATTTTTAATTGTAATTTATTTTTATTTTTATAAAATAAATGTTATTTTAATATTTCAATTGTAATTTATTTTTATATTTTTAAAAATAAAAGTTGTTTTTATTTTTATTGTAATTTATTTTTTATTTTTTATAAAATGAAAGTTATTTTTAATATCCTAATTATAATTTAATTTTATATTTTTAATAAAATAAAATTGTTTTTTATTTTTATTGTAATTTATTTTTTATTTTTATAAAATAAATGTTATTTTTAATATTTCAATTGAAATTTAATTTTTATATTTTAAAAAATAAAAGTTGTTTTTTATTTTTTATTGTATTTTTTTTATTTTATATAAAATGAGTTGTTTTTTAATATCCTAATTGTAATTTATTTTTTACATCTTTAATAAAATAAAAGTTATTTTTTATTTTTTATTGTAATTTATTTTATTATTTTTAATAAAATAAAAGTTGTTTTAAGGGTGGAAGGATCTAGAAACTAAGAAGAAATGAATGAATTAGGACTAAATTGAATAAGTGAAAAGTATGAGGGATTAATTTGTAATTTTATAGAGATGTGTGTTGATCCAATGTAGGAATTTTGAAAGATTGTAAGGGGCAAAATAATCATTTAGCAAGAAAGATAATTTTGAAGAATACCGATGATGGTGATATTTTAGATTAATTGAATAACTTTTTTTTGTTTTGCAACTTAGTCCTTCTACAAAAGTTCACAATTTTCATTAAGAAATTAAAAGAATTTTCATAGCCACCAAGAGACAAAAATGATAAGGAGACTATCAACTATTCCGATTTGGACACGAGCGAGATGTATGGCCTGGGTTCCTACACCATCCGCATAATTTCCGTTGGTTGACTACTTCTCGAATATCCATATTGTTGGGTATTCTAGTCGAGCAAGGTTGACCCTTTAGTTTGCGACATAGTTCTTTATTCGGTAACATCTTAAACGGAGTAATCGATACAGACGGCCACTTACGTTTATCTGAGACTGGTGGGAATACGTGTCTCCACACGTTGTACATGTATTCTATTTTATACACTTCGTCGACAAAACTCATGGGATCCAAACGGAGATTCTGACAAGCCACAATTACATGAGCCATGAATAACGAAGTGCGTCAAATATCCTATAGTCGCAGGTCCTATTTCTTAGTGTACACAATATTGCCCGCTAACAATACCTTGGTTCTGTCTGTCAAACTTCGTCACACGAAATCATAGGTTGTCGCGATCGTGACACACTGTGTGCATGGTGTTGGCCCGTGCCTTCGCCTTATTAATTTCTTGCAATACCTTCGTACACCATAAATGGCCTCCCTGCATTTAGCCTTTATAACTCGCTGCTTGCTTCAGAAATAGTGCCGCTAAATGAAAATATATCTTTCGCACAATCGATGTTATTGGCAAATGACACGTTCATTTTAGAATAGAATTTATGTATTTAGCTAGGTTTGAGGTCATATGACAATATCGTAGGCAGCCATCGTATGCTTGTGTCCACTGTTCGAAAGGTATGTTGCATAGGTAGTTTGCACCTTCTTCGTTAACTAAGCGCAAACTTACCAACATCTCGTGAAAACGGTCCTTATTGATCTCGTACCCTGCCAATATAAGTTAATAGTGAATATTACATACCACTCTTCAACTAAGAATAAATTGAATATTACAAATGAAATTATATTAATAGATATTACATACCCATGTTGGTCACTTGCCGTCGTTCACTTGTAGATCGATGTTGCCCTTGGTAGTTGGACGCAACATGCCTTAGGCAATATCAATGGTGTGTGCACTGCCATAGGCTTTCCTGTCGCTCTATTGCGGCTAGTATTCTAGGGCCTCGATCTGATATAACGCATATATCAGGTTGGAGGCAGACATGCCTCCTTAACCTAGATAGAAAGAAATCCCAGTCATCAGCTGACTCCCCCGGTGTTATTGCAAACGTAATTGGAAGGATTCTCCCACTGCCATCCTGTGCCACAGCTAGCAATAGCCGATGCGTATATCTACCATACATAAAGGTACCGGCAATTTGTCCCAATGGCTTGCAGTATAGAAATGCGTCTCGAAATTACTTAAATGTCCAATAGACGCTTGAACACTTGGCATCCACGAAGCAATCAATCGTTGTAGTACGCAGGTACCGTTTCAAGTCTGTTATATTGCCTAGGACATATCTCTCCAGCACCTGACACTACTGCCAACTTCATTATATAAAGCTTTTCACCAACCATGCAACTTTTCCAACGCCTTCTGCTTAGCTATCCAAGACTTTCGGTAAGATGACATGTACCCTAATTGACTACGAATATTGGTAATTAAGGTCGGCACTGAAGTCTTGGGATTCGCCTTCACCATCGGTATTATTAAGTTAGCCAACATATCTGAATCTATCTTGAGATGATCTTGTGAAACACCTGTCAACGAAGTACGTTAAATAATGCAACATTACGTAATATCAGTATTATTCAAAAACCTTGAACACCTAGTGATACTGTACTGGCAAGACATGTATGTGGACCTTTGTACTTTTTAATCTCCCACAAGTCTGTCATTTTCCTCTACAAGGCCATGATTTTCTATGAACATGTATCGTCTTGCACTGCACACTTGGCCTCGTACTTATCGAGTTTGGATTTAACCACATTGTAGTTAACACCGTTCTTAATGTTATATTGTTTCAATGCACTAAGAAAACTATCCTTGTTGGAAACTCTTTACCAACTTTTAATTCACCGAATCCAATGACAAACTTGTACAGTCACGCCTTCTGTGTGGTAGTTCAGGAAACTTCAATGCATCATCTTGAGATAGATCGACATTATACATGTGGGCTGGAGGTGAGTACGCCCTGAATCGCGAATCTTCTTCTTCTTCATCTGAACCACCTTCAACATCTTCAGGTATGGTTGGAACAGACTTCGGTTCAGAAAATAATGTAACTTCTGCACCATCGGGGCCGGGTTCTCGAGGTTGATCCATATCGGACTTATCATCCAACTCACCATCATCTGTAACGAACGAGGTCCCCTCGCCGATGGATGTCATGGGGAGTACATTATCCCTTCTTAAACAACTTTCCTAACGTCTCTAATCATATGTGGATTGCCAACCACTAGAACTTGATGACGTTCCCTAATACGTATTTCTAGCATCGAACGTCGAAGGAAGGATATGCATGTCCCATCCACCAACCGAGTGTCGTGCAGGGGTTGTGTTTTCCATACTACCACCAAACAAGGGCGCTTCCATATTCTGTCTCCTACTAACAGAATGTCAGCTTGGGGTCGTGTATTCCCCTCGAACAGTAGTAGATGTTGAAGTCAAAGAAAAATTACTTGGCGATGAAAATTGTACATATACCTCAAGATAGGGTGATCCACTGGCAAGATAAGTCTCCACCATTGCCTCCAAGCTTCGAGGACCTTTGATTTCGAATGAGCCATATCTCACGGGATCAATCGAAGCACAAAATTTATACTTAATAGACTGAACTTTCATTGGCGTTGTTCCGAAGATTTTATGCCTAATTCTTTTGCGAAGTTCTGTCAAATCTATGTTTTAGTTAAAAACCAGTCACGCTATTTTCTCTGATAAAAAAACAACACCATTTTCGGTGTCACAAACCTCACCATCATAGTAAATAATAGCACTAATACGTTCACTCATCTTCAATTTCTATTTTACCTTTGCCTCAATTTCTATTATGCAACCTGAGAATGAAATTTGACTCATTTATAGTCTAAGGACAAATATGAACTACTGTAGCAAAAGAGCGTCCACTAGGAGCTTTTTTCAGTACTCTTGCTCACAGTGCATCCTGCTTGAAGCATTTTGGTCACTATTTGTTCAGAAACATCTTTTAAAATTATTTTGCCGAGACTCATCAGAGTAAAAGAAGCGTCCACATGGGAGCTTTTTCAAGATTTCATGGAAGTGCATCCCGCTTGAAGCATTTTGGTCACTATTTGTTCAGAAACGTCTTTTCAAAATTATTTTGCCACAGACTACTGTAGCAAAAGAGCGTCCACATGGGAGCTTTTTTAGTACTCTTGCTGACAGTGCATCCTGCTTAAAGCGTTTTGGTCACTATTTGTTCAGAAACGTCTTCTCAAATTTATTTTGCTATAGACTACTTTAGCAAAAAAGCGTCCACGTGAGAGCTTTTTTCAATACTCTTGCTGGCAGTACATCCTGCTTGAAGCATTTTGGTTACTATTTGTTCAGAAACGTCTTCTCTAAATTATTTTAATAGATACTACTGTAAAAAAAAATTATATTGCTGATATTTTTTTAAAACCCTAAACCTAAAATTATTTTAATTAATTAGCCCTAAACTCTAATTCATTAACTTTCCCCTATAACACTTTAAACCTTAAACCCTAGAACTTTAGCCATAAAATCCCCAAAATCCTAACTTTAACCCTAAAAATAGCTAAAAACCCTAACGAAAGCAGAGGGCAAAAACGCGTCCCCGAGGGAGTGTTTTTGCTACATCAGCAAAGCGCGCCCTCAAGGACGCGATTTATGCTGATGTGGCAGAAAACGCTCCCCTGGGACGCGTTTTCTTGCTGCATCCCCTGAAATTACGCTGACGTGGATGTGCTTTTAGGGAAAATGGCTCATTTCGGTAAATAATTAATTAGTAGATCCTTTTCTGTAAATTTTGAAAAAAAATAATATTTTCGATAAATTACCAAATATTTTCCTTAAACATAAGTCAAAGTATTTTAAAACATAATATTAAATTCAACTTTCAATGTTTATATATTCTATTAATTTATTTTTCTTTTAATTAAATTTAACTCTTAACTTTAAAAAAAATCAAATTACTTTTTCAATGAAAATGCTAACTAAAATCTTAATTTTTTTAATGATATTGACATGACAACTTGTATGACAATTTATATGTATTTCATTCTAATATAACAATATTTGCCTAATATGTCCCATGAATAAATAATTTTAAAATATAAAAGTCAAAAGTTATAAACTATAAAAAAGTTCAAAATTTAGAAAATAGTATGAAATAAATGTGTATTTGCTATACGAGCTGCCAAGTTTAAAATTTTAACGTTTTAGTCAATATTTTCGTTAAAATTTTTAACCATTTTCCAAATATTGAGAGCTAAATTAAGCTTAAAATAATAATAAAATGCCAAATTGATAAAAATATATATATATATATTGAGAGTTAAATTTAACATTATGTCTTTCCTCCCACATTTTGTGGGGCCAATATTGTCTTTGCCCTTTCTTCAAAATTTAATTTGGCTTAGGCTTTGGCTACATGAGCATAATTAAATTAAGATATATATGTTAATTTTTATTAAAAATTCACCAATTAATATTTTTGTAATTATATAATTTTTGTTCGTGGTTAGAATTTTTAAGAAATAATTATCATTTAAAATAATATTATATCAAGGGATGGATCCACTTACACAATATAAAAATTAAAATAGTTTTACATAGTTCAGTAATTATTTATATGATTAACATTATATCGATCTAACTGTTATATTTCATGGAATCATGCATGCCGATTTGACGTAGATTTAAAATTTTAACAATTTGTTTTATATAAAAATTCAACCTTTAATAAATATTAATATATAGAGTATTTTAAATCAATATGATAGATATATTAAATCGATTCAAAAATTTACATACATGACAAGTATAATTATATTAATAAATTCAATGATTAAATTATTAAAATATTAATAACATAAATATTATTAAAAATATATAAATTTATTTAATTTTTACCCTATGTAATTGAATCCCCTCAATAATTTTATTCAATTTTATAATCTGTTTTAAAATGATATTTTAAAATATTACTCATTTCTACAATTTTTTCCTTTTCGGCAATTATCTAAAGTAAATTAAATCGCGAAATCCCATTTTAGTATTATGAAATTTTTATTGTCGAAAAAGGAAAAGTAAAATAATAATATTCTTTTTATTAATTAAAATTTTTAATCACTGTTTTTAACAAAAAATAATATAAAGTAAATTATATCTAATTTCATTAAATTATACTCAAGTTTATGTTTTGGTCATTTAATTTTAAAAAGTTACAAAATGATCATTGGATTATTTAAAAATTTTCATTCAAGTCAATGAAATGTTAAAATCCTTGTTGTATAACTTTTTTTGTTTACACCGTTTGCAGCAATCGAAGTTCACATTTCTTTTCTATTTTACAATTTAGTTTTAACTTTGAGCATCATGAATCAGTGAATTAAAATTCAAACAACTTTCTTCTCCGATATTTAACACTAATCATTAGATCTATTTAGATATACGGTATATTCTTCTAATCACTGACGGGTACTAATCCATTGCACTGATCATCGAAAGTTCACATTTCTTTTCTATTTTACAATTTAGTTTTAACTTTGAGCATCATGAATCAGTGAATTAAAATTCAAACAATTTTCTTCTCCGATATTTAACACTAATCATTAGATCTATTTAGATATACAATATATTCTTCTAGTCACTAACGGGTACTAATCCATTGCATTGATCATTGAATTGTAGTTTAGAGCTCACAAGTTGAATTTTTTTTTAAAAAATACGTAACTATTTTTTTCTAAAAAAGTAGAAAGTAAATAAGAAATTGGAATAAAAAATAATAAAAAAAATAAAAGAGAGTTGCATAATAAGCACGTAGAAAGTTGGTAATTGTAGGCAAAAAGAAATGATTGAATTTATGTTACAGATTTTGAGGGGCAGGGTGTAAATGAAGACAATCATAAATTATTTGTATAACGTTCATTTATTAAGTTAAATAAATGAGTATGAATAAAAATTTTATGTTCGTTTAATAAACGATCGAATACGAATAGATGTGTGTTCGGTTCATTTATGTTCATGAACAAGCTCGTTTATTGGCTCGTTTATTTATTAATAATATTTTCTTATAAAAATTCCATTAGTATATATTAATAAAATTATATTAGTTTGTATTTTTTGTTTATAATATAATTATTAATATTTATATTTGACTATTTTATATCTAAACAATATATATGTGTTGTCGAAACCATTTTAAAATCTGGGTTTTGAAAAAATAGGGATCATCTTTAAAAACAAAAACAAGAGTCGCCACCAATCTTTTTTACTTTAGGTGTGATTGGATCACCTTGTAAAACGTTTTATTTTAAAACATTTAATTTTGGTCCACAAAAAACAAATAAACGGGTTCGAGAATCGGTTACGTATGAAGAAGGGTTAGCACTCTCATAAAGCCCAAAATTGGTACCTAATTGATAAAATCATATCCGAATGTCAAAAATAAAGAAAGTTAGAAAATATAATCCTTTTATTAGAAAGAAAATCAAGACTTACTTATCACAAAGAAATAAAGTACTTTACCAAGTAAGTTAATGTATAGCACCTCATGACTTTGAAATTAAGCTCGTCTTTATTTTAGAAAATTTCTACCTCGAGACTCAAAATGTTGAACCCAATAAGTTAAGGCACAACACTTTGAATTCCAATAATAAGTTTTTATTTAAAACTTGAGATTTCTTTATTCCGAGGGAATATAAACATCACATCCAGTACGTTAGGACGCGATATTTAAAAACATTCGTAATCAAAATCATCTCATGATTTACAAAATTTGTAAAAGGGTATTTAGTTATTTAGCTAAACGGAAAATCGCAACTTAGTACATTAGAACACTATTTCCGAATTTCTAAATAACAAAATATTGCCTTATTTTAAAAACTTTTAAAAGATAATGGTTTTGCAAAAAATTGATTTTATTTTAAATAATAATCCATGTAATAATATTACATTTATCGAATTATTGCACATAAATATTAAAAGCAATTATAATATGTGAACATTTAAGGTAGACAATGTAAAATACAACAATACAAAATATGACAAATAATGATTCCTACATAAAGCAATTGCAAATACATGATAAATAAACAAATGAATAATAAAACAAATATGAACATGTTTCATGCAAGATTAATAAAAATATTTTATACATATATGATATAAATAATGCAAACAATGTATAAATAAAAATAATAGTATATAATGATTTTGAATAAATAAAATAAAATATAAATAATATAAATGAGACATAAATATATTTTATATAAAATATGATATAATATAATACTATACAATGTATAAAATAATATAATAACTAATTTATAAAAATAATATATAATTAAAATAATATTAAACAAAATAAAATGATGATATATATATATATATAATACACTAATCATAATATAAACAATATAAATAAAATAGATTAGGTAATATGAATAAATTTTATAAAGATAAAGTTTTAGAAATAATATATATAAATGTAACATAATAATACATACTATACAAAATATAATAACATATAAATTATTAAACAAGTAAAATAATATATATAGTAATAATTAAAATATATAAATAATACATATACAATATATATATAAATTTATACTATTAATAGATTAAAAAAAATGACAATATAATAAAAATAAAGAAATCATGATCAAATAACAATAATAATAAATAAAAGGGTTAAAAATAGCAATTAAAACAAATATAGAAGGGTTAGATTTAAATGCGCTTAAATTATAGGGACTAATGTGGAAATTAAACCTTTTTACAAAACTTCGTCGTTCTGATTTTTACCATTAAAACGAACCGAGAGACTAAATTAGAACCAAAACAAAACTTTAGGGCTAATTTTAAAATAAATAAAAATGCAAATTAGGTGAATTAAAATTAATTAAATTATGGAAGGACCGAAATGTCAAATATCCCATTTTCATAAAACGCGTGGATCTTGAGGGCCGGATCGGGTCAACACGCAGATCCTTGACCTCCAAAACGACGCCGTTTCAAATTTATTATATAAATCAGTTTTAATTATAAAAAATCATTTTAACATCTGTTTAAAAAAAAAAACCTAAAATCCTTTCACCTCTATCCCGAATGAGTCACCGGACCCCCGAAATTCTTCCTTCACGCGCAACACGCGCTACCACGAGCGGTGGCTAGAGACTGAGCTTTTTCTTTTCGAGCCCTCCGAAAGGTAAACCCCCTTTTTTTATTACTATTTTTTTTTGTAAATAAAACATGCGCAAAACATAAAAAAAAAATAAGAAAATAACAAGAGAATAAAATATAGATCACCTTAAAAAATTTGTATTCTGTTTCAATACTTTCTTTTTTTTTTTTGTATTTCTCTGTGTAATCGTGTATAACAGTGTATATCCTCGATTTACAAGTTAGGGGCTTTATATAGCCTTGGAAAAATGAAAAATAAAAGGAATCCGCTACTGTTTTAGCCATTTTTGCTGCTATTTTGTTTCCTTTCTTTTGTAGGTGGCGAGGATTCTGGTGATGGCTGATGCAGGGTTTGTGCGCGTCGATGACGGCGTGACCGATGCCTGGAGTGGCTTGAGTGACCTGTGGCGTGACTGATGGTGGGCGCGAGGTTCTTGCGGCGTGACTGTTGGTCTCCTGCCATATCGGCGCAGAAGGATCTGGAATACTGCTTGCAGCACTAGGGTTTCCAGACTTCATTTACTTCTTGGGCCACTTGGGCCATGTTTGTTGTTGGGTCTGGGGTTGTTTTCTTGGGCTAGTTTAGTTGGGCTAAGGGGTTTAGTTTAGGTGTAGATTAGTTCAGGTAATTGGTTAGTGGGTCATTTGTTTGGGCTCAGTAGGGTTTTTTTGTAAAAGGGACTGGACATTATTTTTTGGTTTTGGTTTATTCTGATTTATGGGCCCGGACAAAATGGGCTATTACATGTGTATGTATTTATTGTTTGTTTATTATTTATTAACATTATTTGTGAACATGTTCATGTTCAATTATATGTTCATGAACATATTCATTTAATGTATGTAAACATGTTCCATTAAGTTAAATGAATATGTTTGTGAACATTAAACAAACGAATATGAACATACATAATTTTAAAAAAATAAATATGAACATAAATTTAAAATTCTTAACGAACACAAACTGAACATGAACAAGTTTAAAAATAAACAAACGAGCATGAACAGAAGTTTATTAGTTTAAGCTCGGATCATTTGCAGGCGAAGTGAGGTGTAGGTAGCAATGAATGTTGATATAGAAAAGGCGTGATATTTTTTCAATTTTATTTTAATTGAAGTTTTATAATTAAACTGAAATTATAACAATTAATTTGTTAATTAATTAGGTGAAGGGGCTTCAAACGTAAGGTTTAATTGTTAAGGGTTTTTTTCCTGAAACGTAATTACTAATATTTTATTAGTAAAAAGAAAACAAAAGAAGAACCATTAATGATCTATTTACTCCAAAAACATGACGGTTTCTAAAATCAGAACAATTATTTCATGAGGACGTATTAGTCAAAGAAAAGGAAAAGCGAACGAGTGTAATAGCCAAGATATGTCCAACTTTTACTATTAGAATTAAAATATTATTTATCATGATATTAAAATTTCTAAATTTTCTAGCATTTGAAATTTTAAAAGGTGAGTTATTTTTTTTGAAAATTTTAAATTTTAAAAATTAATTAAACATTAAAATATTATCTACGTACATGTCACATCAATAAAATTAAAAATATTAATTTTTATTCATTTTGAAGTAATTTAAAAATATATATAAAAATTTAAAATATAAAAATAACTAATTAATTAAAATAATTTTTATAAAATTAAAGTACCAAATAAATAATTATATCTAAAATATATTTAGTCTTCGGAGAGGCAGAAAAGACAAATATTAAAGTCACTAATTCACGACTTTATGCAATTGCCTCGTGCTTAGGCTGCATTTGGATAAATAGAACGTCCAAGTCAAATTAATTTGATATTAATTAAAAATAAACAAATGCATAACATTTTCTACGGAAATAAATAAAGTATTGTTATTTAATAAAATGGTTGTTGGGTTTTAAATTTTACAAGTGGTGATTAAATAATTATTTATTTTTAAACTTTTAGTATATATTTGGCAGTTTTTTCACATCATTTGTAAAACTAAAAATTACACCATCAACTTATTAAATAATTAATATATATTAAACAATTATCCATAAACAAAATATATAACTAATAAAGAGAATATTAATTCAAAAACAATAAAGAGATTAAATAAAATAATTATTTAATAATCATCAAATAATTATAATTGTCAATTGTATATTAGGAAAAATTATTTTATGAAACTTTCTCACCACATTATTCATGGCTCATTTTCGATTATTTAATGATATTTTAACAAATTTTTTCATATCATTGACACTTAATTTTGATAATTCTTTTACCTTAGACCTTGAACATAATATCTTAAACCTTGAATCTCAAGTTCTAAATCCAAAACTATAAACCTTGAATCATGGATCTTGAATCTGAACACTGAATCTTAAACCTTAAGCTCGGGGTGCGAGATTTAAAGTTTAAGATTTAAAGTTCAAGATTCAGAGTTCGAATTTTAGGGTTCAAAATTTGATATTTAAAATTTAAAGTTTAGGGTTCAAGACTCAAATTTAAGATTCAAAATTTAAGATAAAAAATAATCAAAATTATGTGTCAATGATATAAAAAATAATTGAAATGGTAGATAAAATAATTATGGTCGAGGACAGGTGATTAATGGCTTTGTTAGCATCAAAATGACCTTAAATTACAATTATAATCAATATTACATGACATAATTAAAAAATATATAATTGATACAAGATATGACTTAAATTAAAATCTCAAAAAATTTTATTGTCCTGCTTTTTTTTTTTAATTATAATTCATCTAAAAATAAAATAAGAAAAAGAAAAAGAGCAAAGTGCTTAGCCTATAATAATTAATAATTAAGAGAGAAACAGAATGTGAAGAGTCCGCTGTTGTGGACCGGATAGTGAAAGGGGTGGCGAGTCGGACCCACGTTTATACATTGGGATCCGCACTAAGGGAGGAAATGGTCCAAAGTCACAAAAAGCGGGCCCACATTTATAGCAAAATCCCCCGCCCCGCCCCCGCTTTTTTTTTAACCGTACGATCTAAATTATATAACGTCAACCTTTCTCAGTCTCACTTACACTTCCCCTTTCGCTCCCCAACAAAAAAAAGAACTTGATTAGCCGCGGTTTTTTTTTTCTCCGCCACTTGATTGCTTCTTTTTATTTCTGATCAAAATAATATAAGCAAAATTGATATTTTGTTGAAGAAGATAAAGATTGGTGATTGCTTTTGGTACAGAGATACATATCATTTCATTTGTTCCTTGTTCTCGATTTGAGGTAATTGTTAATTCTTTGCTTTGCTTAGAATCTACGTTTGAGTTTGTTTCTTTTTTTCTGGCGTTCGGGATTTTCGCCGACTTACTTCTCTTCTGTAATCGATATCTTTTTTAGATCGGCGAGGTTTCCAAGGTTTTCGTCGCTTTCTCCAACCTGCATTGCTTCCATTCCTAGCTGGTAATCAATTATTCTCTCCCTCACGCACACCCTTTTTATTTGATTAATTTCGCTTTATGTTTTCATTTTTCTTTTCTTGTTTGTTAATTAGTGCTGTGTTTGGTTGCCGGTAAACAAGAAGGAAATAAAGAAAAATAAAGGAATGGTTCTGTTTTAAGTTCTTTTGTTGTTTTATTAATTTTGTTTCAGCTGAACTTTATGACCAATGTTAGCTTTTTATCTCGATATTGGAAAGAATGCGAACTCTTTTCTTTCTTTCTTTCTATCCTTTTATTTTTTATTTTTTGGTTTTATCTTGCATTTTCCGTAAATTTCTCAACCGCTAAACAGAGGCTGGCTTCTGTGATCCTTAATTAGGATTCTTTATGGATCTGTGAGATTCTTTTGTTTTGGACTTGAATCAAACGAAGCTGATTGTGTTTGATTGTTGTCCGTAAATTTAAGTACGGTAAAGAAACGTCGTTAAGAATATAGAATGTTCTTTTTCTAGAGACCAGAGTTGATTACTAGACCTAGAGATGGACTTCTGTTTAAATGATAAGGAAAAAGATTACATCTTTGGGACTTTTTCAATGGCAAATGACTCTGATCACTAGTGGTTTGTTGCATTTCTATTGATCGGTTGCCTTGCCTGCTGAGCTGCCATAGATTCTAATTACTGAAGCAGAACTAATCTTTTCTATTGATCCATTGATTTTGTGTTTGTTTTTTCTTTCCGGAGGGAATTGGACTTATATCTGGGCAAATAAAAGATGAGCTTGGATTTGTTTGACCCTAGATGACCCGGATAAGATTTTTTGCTGTATTTGTTGGCCATTGATGATTAGAACAAAGTTTTGTTTCAATAGGTTTTGAGAGGAAACTTGGCATGTTTTGTTAACATGACTTGCAAAAATAACAATAAATTTAGTACATTATGTCATTTATACATATTCAGCTATAATTCAATGAAATTGGTGAACAGCTCATGTGAGAAACTAAATTTTGCAAATTTGCAGCTAACATGGGGCAGTAAAGCAAAAGAATATCATTGCCATTTGATAGAACAAAAAGCTAATGAATAATTAGAAAGTTTGAGGGACATGGGATTTGGTTCAAAGTCAGAAAGGAGTTCAAATCCACAGCAAAGTTCAAAGACAGGGAAGGAGAAAGTTCACTTGCCTCATGCAGGCCTGAGGTTAAAGAATAATGAGAAGTTAAATGTAAAGAACGGTATTACTTTTCCATATGGTAATCTGCCAGGTGAAATAGTAAAAAATCAAATTCAAAGCACCTTGGTTGAAACAAAACCTTTTGGGAATTGCCAGGGTCAGCATCTCAAGAGCAAACCAACAAAAGAAGATGAGCTTGTTAGGTACATGTCAAACTTACCGGGTTACCTACAGCGTGTAGACAGTTCAGATAACCTTCAAGAGAAGGCATTGAATGTTGGAGTTCTGGATTGGGCACGTCTAGAAAAATGGAAGTACCACCGAAAGCATATCCCAACAATAACTGGCAATGATGTATCATCAACAAGCACCATTTTAACATCGAAAACAGATACCAAGTCCGCTTCCTTTTCTAGTGCTGTTACCAAGGTTGCCTCTGCCAATAAAAGTAAGCAACACACTTCGGCTTCCTCTAGTCCTACCTCACCTCAAAAGGGTGGCATTCCTCGAGGTGCAAAACCATCTACTCCAAAGGTTAGACACTATCAAGATATTGATACTGCTTCCAAGAGTACCTTGGATCAGCAGAAGAAGACATCCAAGACAAATAAATCCTTTGGCAAAATTCATTCCGATGTAATTCTTGAGAAGGGGAAGAAAAAAGAGTTAGATCAGAAAATCACTTCAGAAATGGGAAATATGTCATCAAACATGAGAAACCATGGGGTCTCACCTCTGCCAAAGGAAACTGCAAGAGTTTGTAATGGTGGAGCAAAAAAGAGAGTAGTGCAAAGGCGGGAAACTGATGTAAACATAAAGGACTTGGATCAAAAAAGCACTTCAAATCTGGAGGCTTCTTCGTCAAAATCCAGAAGTTATGCAGCTCCACTGGGTCCTAGCAAAACACTGAGTGCTGAGAGCAACAAAACTAAGAACAAAGAGATGGAGGAATCCAAAATTGATCTTACTCATCAATTTTCTCCTGGTGAGCGCAAGAATGTTGTTCTTCTTCTTCCAAGATCTGCCCGAGGCAGCTTTTCTGAAGAACTCCGAGATGGGACTTTGAATGAAGCAAAACGGAATAGCTTTTCCTATGACCTACTTCAGAAGGATCTTTTTCTGGAATTATGTTCTGATGTTCCTCATTCTTGTCCACTTCCTTCTGGAGTTGAGAGGAATCCTGAAACTGGAACTATGGCACAAGGTATGAAGCCTTCTTCTGATTCATCTAGTAGGTCTGTGTTAAATAGCACAGGAAATATAAGATCTCAGGGCAAGTGTTCTGCAGAGAACAAGATCAAGTCTCAGGATGCTCATGTCGAAACTTTAAAGATACTGGAAGAAGAAATGGCTGAATTGACTACCAAAGGAAGCAGAACTAGCTCACCAAATCGCCGTTTTAGTTTCAGCTTAAGTCGTCTGAGTAGAAGTTTCAGTTTTAAGGAAAGTTCTGCAGTCCCACAAATGAACCCCGGTTATGTTTCTGTCAAGTCTGGCCCAGTGAGGTCTGATTCTTCTCGTTTTCTGGATGATATGAACAGAGAGAAGTTGAATGGCCATACCAGAACTAGATCCAGCCCCTTAAGAAGGGTGCTAGATCCACTACTGAAGTCCAAGGGCTTAAATTCCTTCCGATCCACTGACGCTGTTCAGCCATCAAAAGGAGGCTTGAACTCCTCTAATCCAGGGACCGTTAATACAAACGAATCCTTTCAGGCAGAAAAGTTGGGGCGATCAATGATTAAAGCTCTTCTAGAGGTTGCAACAAAGAATGGACTCCCACTGTTCAGATTTGTTGTCAACGATGGCAGTAACATGCTTGCAACTACCATGAGAAGTCTAGCATCATCTGCCAAGGGGGAATCTGATCAGATTTATGTATTCTCTTCAGTTAGTGAAATTAAGAAGAGTGGCAGCTGGATAAGTAAAGGAAACAAGGATAAAAAATGTGGCTACCTCTACAATATCATTGGACAAATGAAGATTTCGGACTCTCATATTTCAGATTTGGTAAAGGAGTCTGTTCTGTTCAGTGTGGAGCAAAGACAAGCAGATCAAGCATCAGCGAAGTTTACGCCAAGTACTGAGCTTGCTGCTGTTGTCATCAAAATACCTGGTGAAAGCAATGTACAGCAGGTTCAAGATATAACGAATAATGGCTCTATAGAATCTTTGGCTACATATGGATGCACTTGCAACCTGATAGAAAATTCGAGCTCCAATATTACTACTGCCATACTTCCTGGTGGTGTCCACAGCTTGCCTAACAAAGGAATACCTTCCCCATTGATTGACCGGTGGAGATTTGGTGGATTATGTGACTGTGGAGGTTGGGATGTTGGTTGTAAATTACATATTCTCTCCAACCAGAACTGCAGTTGCTGTAAGAATTCAACGATGTATCAAGCATGCCTGGATCCCAACCATCTTGAACTTTATCCACAGGTATCCTCGTTTCTTTTTCATTACCATTTAGTTCACCACTGTATCATAATGTCGTTTGAATATCTAAATTAGTTCCTCTTTTGTACTTTATGCAGGGAGAAGCACAACAGGACATGCCTATCTTCAGCTTGGTTCCACATAAAAATGGAATCTATGCAATTGAGTTCAGTTCATCAATCACTGCATTACAAGCGTTCTTTATCTCAGTAACAATTATAAGTTGCCGGAAATCCTCTGGTTTTCCGGAATTTGGTGACCTGCCTGAAGGAGAACTTATAAAGGAGACAATGTTGAATGGCAGCCTTGGGATGGACAACAAACAAACCGTTGCCCTTGGAACCATGCCTGCAAGATATGCTCCGAACCCACCACATTCCCCGGTTGGGAGAGTATAGTTTCAAATGCCGGGACCAGCTTTGATTTTTCAGGTATAGTTATCAAAAATCTCAAAGGGTACAAAACACTGGGATGCCATGTTGAGAATCAAACCATTCATGATCCATACAGGGAATTGGATTTGGGTGTAGACTTGTTCAACATGGTTAATCATGATGATTTTGTTAAGAGTTGCACATCGTCAATAGATCACTTGTATAAAGGAAATAATATTGGTAATTCATTATATACCATTCACAGTTTTAATCAAATGGGGTTTTCGTTTTAAGGTCAACAAATGCTTAGCTGTGTTAGCACTTAGCACAAACCTTTTAATAATATGCTTATGAAATATACCAATCAGTTATTTTCCTTGCTATGATCATTGGACTGAGTAATATAAATGCACTTATTCTGAATGTAAAATCTTAAATTAATAGTGTAATGGTCAATTCAATAAAATATAAATTGTATAAATGACTTCATGGATAATTATTTGGTACAAAGGCGGAAGCGAGGTTACAATTTTGCCACGTCTTTTTTTTTATTTAATTTTTTAAAATACAACTTAAAAACGAGTTAAAACTTTCCACCAATGTACCAATTACCTTCTATATATATTTGAAGCAGACTTGATGTGATTATAAAGCAAATTGACTACCATCATATGAACAATGTAGACCACCACAGCAGCTAATCATTTTATTTCCAGATAATACTGATATCGGCAATGCATTAAAGAAAGTATTTGATTTATGCAAACATCCACCCAAATTAAGAGGGAAAAGAAACCCAGACTTGATTGAAAAGGAAATGTTCACAATGTGTTCTACAGATGATCTTCCAAAAGAAAAAAAAAAGAATGTATATAATAGGAGTGCAAAACATAATGATAATGAAAAATGAAATATGATTCACAAGTCAGCCTGAGAAGCATGGTGAATGCATATATACCATTCACCATTAATCCTCTCAAACACATTTGTTACAAACTGTGCCCCCCAATTGTTACCTTTTGTTGTCTTCACAAATTCCATGCATGTAACATACCCGAAATCTCCTTTAACATGAACCCTAACATTTTTCAGCTCTATTTCTAGCGGAAATTCATAGTTCATCCACACAATTTCCCAGCTTTCCATTATGAAATCATAACCGGATATCCCATTTGCCGCTGGGTGCACGCAACAAACATCATCTCCTTTCGCCCAAAGGTTCTGCATTGTGGCTAGATCCCCTCTCCTAAAAGCATCATAAAACCGTGAATTTGCTGCTAGTACAGAAGCCTTACTATCCTCATGTAGGACTCGTAGATCGTCCCTGATTTTTGCTGCTTCAGCATAGTTTTCTTCCTCGATGGCAATCTGTAGGTCCCTCAGTAAGGTTTGTTCATCCGATATGATGCTTTCAGCACTCAGGTTACCCTCCACGTCATCGCCTTTGGCTTGACAAAGCATCGACAGTAGCACGTGTGGATTTTGTCTGAAGGGTGCTGCACTAAATTAATCAGCCATTACAACTATCTCAAACTCAAATCCCAACAAGAAAATACATAGGCAGAGTGAAGAAACCTAAATAAAAGTGAAATTCTTCCAACAAAATATATATATCAAAGAACTCATTGGAAGCTAAATATGAGTTCAATTCCAAATGAAGATAACCAACTTCACAATTACTTAATTTATATGAAAAAAAAACCCTCAGAAATATATATATATATATATATATATATTCAGATAATTTACAAAGCCAAGAAACTCACGAGGTCTTCCATTAGGCAACTTGGAGAGGCACTGACCCGGAAACTTGGTCTTGTTTCCTCTTGAAGCCTTAGCTACTACCGTAATGCATGGCTTTGGAATTGGAAGTGGTTGAGAAAAGCAACGAAGTCCCTTAAAACAATTAGTGCTTGAACATGGCATGCAATTAACATTTGCCTATACCAATAAAAGGAAGATTAAGGATAATTTAATTGTAAATATCTCTGGAAATAAACAAAATCCCCCCGCCCCCGCCCTTTTATCTCAAGCAAATGGGAAATTTTCGTCATTCATCATTTCAAGAATTTATTTTTTCCCAAATGAATATAAAATAAAGGTGATCTCAGTTGGAACCATATCTATAGGATTTTAATTAATGAAATTGAAAGGGGTTATTAACTAGATTAAACAATAAAAAAAGCCCATTTGTTCAAATTCAAGAAATTAACAGCAACTAAAACTTGAGCGAAATAGATTACAAAAACAAAGACACGTAGGAGTAGGGAAAATAAAATAAAACTTACATTGTAGCAAAAGCTAGATCCTTGGATTGCCATGAAAGTGAAAACCAAAGTTACTTACATAGAAAGATAAATATAAGAGAGGGAGGAAAGAAAAAAGGGTTTTGGGGTTTGAAAGGTAAAAGGGTTTTGCTGTATTTGCTCTATCTTGTGTAGGATTAGGACAGGCGCGTCTGGAAGCAGAAAATGGGAGATCTCATTATGGAGGGCATTTCATGTATTAGAAAATGAGTAAAAGGTTATGGGCCTCAAAGGTCCAGTTGAACATAAACTCAGACATGGGCTCCCTGGATTCACTCGACAAAAGATAAGCTAATGCAACAGACCTGGGTTTTGGGTTCACATAATTGAAGCCTGTTTGGTGGAATTCTATGGCTCAAATTGAAGCCTACAGAGTAGAGGCTATGATGAATCCAGGAAGAGGAAGGCGACATTAGTGTTAGGTAATTGAAAGGTGCCGCTGTGTATTTGGTATTTGGCAATTGGTACCCACGCACTGCAGACAGGGAAGGGGAAGCAACAAACAAATTAGCCATCAAGCGAAGTCAGCCCTCCTTTCATCTGGAGTTTCCAGGGAAGGGTCCCCCACTGGCCTAGCGCTGATACCACCCAGCAGCCTTTCTAATTTTGACATGCTTTGAAGCCTAGTTTAAGCCTTTGGAATAAACGATGCTTCAATATAGGGTTTAGGGTTTAGGCTTTTTTATCCAACCACTGTATCGTATAAATATTCAGGAGGCCACTCTAGGCTCCCAGCTAATTTTAATTTCTCTCAAAATCAATAACGTAATTTAGTTCGTAACCTATTTAAAACTGAGAAAAGAAATAAACAATTGAATATAATGTTAAGTTTCTTGTTAACACATGTTACACCCTGCCATTATAGCTTGGAAGATAGACCTTGAGCAGTAGGACTCTTGTGAGAAAGTTTGGCTTATAATTTGTCTACAAGTGAACTTACTCATTAATCACCATATTAAGTCTCAATTATCGCGTTTTATCTAAGATCTCACTCATGACACGTCTTAGTGTTACTTTATCTTGGCATATGACATCAAGTCACTTGCTTCTAGCATACTAATAGCCAGTGGAGAGCCAGGATATTAATCTTGGAAGAGCCACGCTAAAACTAGACATGCTACTTAACAGTCGATTTAAATACATAAACAATCGGTTCAAAAGAAGTAATATTCCAACATAACAATTGATTTAAACAGAAACAATCGATTCAAAAGAAATAATATTCCAACATGGCAATAGATTCAAAAGAAGTAGTATTCCAACATAACAATCTATTTAAATATATAAACAATCGATTCAAAAGAAATAGTATTCCAACATAACAATCGATTTAAATATATAAACAATTGATTCAAAAGAAGAATAAGCAATATCCCACCATAACAATCAATTCAAAAGAAACAATATTCCAACATGACAATCGATTTAAACATATAAACAATTGATTCAAAAGAACTAATATTTCAACATGATAATCGATTTAAACATAAAAATAATCTATCCAAAAAAAGCAATATTTTTGGGAATTTACAAAAGTCTTAAAACCTTGGGGGGCCATAATATATCTACAAAGAGTTAAATTGCAAAAATTTTAAACATTAGGAGGCCATAGCCCCCATGGGCCTCTACTAGGCTCCACCATTGCTAATAGCAATTGAGCACATGGAATATTGAGATAAAACATGACAATTATATAATGCCTCGAGTCTAAGGAGAGACCTAAGCAACCCAAATTCTATTTCTCTTGACCTATCCCAAGCCTTATCATCTCCTTCCTTCTCCCAACTAATTCATTATCCTGTTGTTCTTTGTCTTGTCTTAAACAGGGTGAACCATCCATCTTCACGACACCTCTTGTATCATAATACACAAACACATGTCCAACAACAATTTTTTTTTCTTGTGTATAACTACAAGTGTCCTCGTTTGTTTTACGATTTAAGCCTGATACTATTCTGCGCCAGGATGGTCTTCAAGTAAAACCCTCTCAATAATTATGACTTCAAGATTCAAATTCAAATTCAATTCAAATACTTGGAGAAAATGTCCATTACGACTTATTCTAATCAATTAGTTTAATTTTGATTCTACATATTAACAAAAATATTTAACACCAACTTCCATTGTGATTGTTTGTTTATATTTTAATTATTAGAAATCCTATTACACAAATATGCGTGTGAAAATTACGGATTTAGAACACAAATGTATATTTAAAATAAAATAAATAAAATAAAATATATAAAACATAATAAAATGAAGTTATAGTTGAATGGTAAACTTAAAATTTTACTATTGCAATTGACCTAGGTTTAAATCCCATCATTTTCATATTTTTATTGATTTTTTTCATATAAAGATTAAATTACTCTCGACTAATATAGCTTATTTTAATTATGAAAAATATTTCCATAATTTCCCAATCAAAGTTGACTCGTGATACCAACTTAATTAAGTAATTTATTAATAATATATATAATCAACTAGTTTGTATTCTCCTATGATGTATGGGTTAATTAACTTTATAATATTTTTATAACATTAGTTTTGTTTAAAATATTTAATGATTAAGTTGTAAATGTAATGTAATTAAAAATTAATTTTAAAATTATTTAATATTAAACATTTCTAATATTAAAATACAAAGATTCATTATGTTTGAATATTAATACTATGTTTAAATTTGTGATCTAATAATGGAGTTCACTTTGATTAATAATAATAAAAGATGTTGATTAAATTCAATCAACAATTATGATTATCTGAAATTAATTATGATTGTTATGTGTAAACAAACTATAGAAACAAATAACATTATTCTATATATACTACATGAACAAAATTTATTTATTTGTAGACCACCTTAATTTAGTGGGGCTAATTAGAAGAAAATGTTGATTTTAAAATTTAATTAGGAAATTAGGTTTTTTTCCTTAAATTTAAGAAAATAGACTAATTTTAAAGAGAGACGAAATGGTTAGAAAACAATTTCTCATATATCGACAACTTCGCTAGTGTAGTTGAAAGACAACAATACGCACGAGCATTCATCCTGAGGTTAATTGAGAGTTTTTAATGCCAAACAAATCTCAAATTTTGGTACATTTAAGGTGGCTCCTACAATTACTCGACTTAAAAGAAGCGAGACAACTCAGTTAAGGATCAGTTGTGTTGGCGACATTGTACTCGAGAGATGTGTCAGGCAACAGAAGCACAAAAATTTAAAATCGGTGGTTGCATACTCTTTCTTTAGTCATGGGTTATGGTACCACCTACCGTTTTTATGTCCCCGAGTAAACACCCCTTATGAATTTCCACTCGTAATAAGGTAAAATTCATTTAATAATATAGTTATCATAATATTTTTTTCATTATTATATTTTTGAAATAACATATTATTTGAATAGGTGGAACAATAACGTGAGTCATATGGGTATACCAAACGAGCTCGAAGATATCCGATTATTGTTAGATCAACGATCAGAAGCCGATGTTTGTTTTTAAAATTGTCAATTATATAATATTTACATGAGGATTTGAAATTTAATATTAGGTACATAATAAAATTTATAATTTCGTCACTCGCCTGGTATGTGAAATCGAATCGATGGGCCAACCAGTGGTAGGACTAGACCGGTTGGGCTGTCATTGGCCTAGATGGAACCGACTCGGGGTACCATGAGAGTGTCGTACCTGCGATGGTACCATCGGACCCTACGGTGTCGGCGATGGCGACATTCTAGTGGCCAACGGGTGGTCCTTTGGTTGAGCAATAGAGGAATCATACTTCTACTAAGACACTACCAAATAATTTAATTTTAAATTAACTATTCCAAAAATAATATTGTTTTAATAATTTAATATTAAATTTAATTTAATACTTATTTTGATAGTATTTTATTAATTTAATATTAAAATAATTATCTTAATATTAATTTAAGTTAATATTTATCTTGTAGATAAATATTCTATTAATTTAATATTAAAGTGATTAATTTTAATCATAGTTGAACTCTCTAAACTCTCTCTTTATAAAGAGAGCCATGGGTCATACTTTGTAAAGAGAAAATTCTCTAAAGAAATTACTTCAAAAGATTTCTAGAGGTTTTTTATTTACAATTTGGTCTAAAAGTTTAGAGAAATTGCGAAATTACCTCACTGGTAATTTTGTGAATTTTTTTATTCTAAACCATACCTATTTTATTTTTTAGGATAACGAAGAAGACTACTCGGCTAAAGCGTTCATCTTAAACGAATCGAAAATGTACAATTATGTACCATTATGTCAATGCAACAACACCTTCTCCAAGTAGCTCCATCCCAAGACCATATAACATGCCACTATCAACAACAACACCGATGTATCTACCATGGCCTACAATTCCAGCATTCTATTCATAACTGGATTATTCGACACCATACACTTATTCGTCGATAGTGCCGCAACTTTAGCATCATTGTTCTTTAGAGGTGGGTCATCTTTGCAACCACATATTAATACCACAAACAATAAACGATGGGAGCCTAGGACACAAATGCACTCTAGCATGGAGGAACGAGATGAAGATAAAGATCAAGAAGACGGTGGAGGTCAATATGAAGAGTTGGAACCCTAACTACGGCAAAATCCTCTTTGTAACTAGCACCCACTAGGTTGTGGCACACATTCGGGCTTATGATGCTAATGAATTTTTTATTTTAAAATTTTCTCATGTAAATAATCATTTAGTGTAACACCCCTAACCCGTATCCGTCGCCAGATTAGGTATTACGGGTCATTACTTTTTATGTCACAACTTTTAATCAATCACTTAAGTTATAAATGAACATTCTTATATAATAATCCAAATAAATTAAAACGATCACATATGCATGTAAATGTGTATTGCATATAATTTCTTAAAGCATACTTACCATACTAAACCTAAGTCATATACGGCATAATCATCAAAGAACGTAAGCCGAACATGCTATGAACATTTATTCATACCACACAACAATGTAATTAACAAAGGCCCCAATTACTATATTTTTATTTATATACTACTTGCTCGTATAACTAAACCAACAACATCTATAAAAGATGATTTAAAACATGCTTCATTTAATTAACTAACTATTGTAAGATTGTTCACATATATAAATATATACTCCAAATGGGTCATTGTAGCAATTGACAAAATGGTTCTATTTATTTAGTAATTTAGGTCACCTTAACCGAATATACAGATGCACATACTTAGTTCTTAACTATGTAATAATCATGGCATTTAAATAAACATATATGAGATCACATGTACATTTCTCATACCAAATTCAAATAGATCCAACACTCTGTCGAACCAATGCACAATTAAATTTGTCTCAGATGCATAATTGAGCCACAAATATTTATACAACTTATTCATTACTTTTGCATTCACCAACCGTACCTAATTTGTAAATCATTCAAATATATATATGTGCATACATTGCCTTTACAAATGAATCAAAACAACCAATACAAAGTCAAGTATATATATATCTATCCCATATATCCTATTACTAAGTGAGTTTATAGTCATACTCAAAGCCAAGTCATACCAAGCATCAAGATTATCAAAAACGAACTAATTATAAGCCATTCACATCATTCCCAAATCAAGCCATAAAATCAAAGTATTATATACACATGCTATATAACATAGTTACCAAATAAACTTATTATATGACCGATTATATATATATATGCCAAACTAGCATCATTGTCAATCCATTTTCGCATGGCTTAAATACATCCACAAAATACCATTTAAAACTTAAGCTAGCCTATACATGCCTTAGACTTAAAAATTCTAGCTAAAAAGGTACCAAAATAGGTCGATAGTGGGGATGACTTCGGTGACGATCCTCTGAGCTCGTAGCTTGATTGAAATCTATAAAACAAAACAATGAACACACACAAAGTAAGCTTACTAGCTTAGTAATTTTAAGCAATTATATTATAGCATTCAACCATTCAAGCTTTTAAAACAATTGGTTTATTACACTGAGTATAAATAATTTAACTTATAAGTTCCTTATAACCGGATGCCATTACCTTACTTAACTTAACCATTATCATTTCTTACCATAAGCATGTAACTCTCCGAAATACCTAAATACAATAGGCATTCCCATATTCCAACCCAAACAAATATAACATAGATCTTAATCACATATAATCAGTCATACACATATATATAAACATATTCAATCACTCTCACATTTAACATTTACACATATGGCCAAACCTCAAAGGCATAACCAAGCTTAAATTCCAATATATATATATCATACCCATTATTGGTAAGATCAAATGCACATATTAAACTATTACTGAAAGTTTCAACTATATCACATCTTACTTAATTCGAATGGTAATATATTAACTTACCTTACTCCTTGCAACTATGAAAACTTATACTTACCCGAGCATTTAGCTTATTGCAGTAATTACGTCTTATCTTGTAAATGATTCATGAATTCTTTATTTATAATACATCATCGGCATTAAGCCTGCTAGGCATCAAAACCTAAAATACACACCGGCAATAGGCCTGCTAGACCGAGGTCTAAAATTTAAACACCTACTTTTAGCCTGCTAGCAATAAGCCGATATATTTCATCAAGACAAGGCACGCTAGGCTCAAGCCCGATACAATTCAATCACACAAGGCACGCTAGGCAATAAGCCCGATATTCATATTACCAAACCAAGTCATTCACATTACACTTTAACAATATCACAAAAATCACATATAATTCACATCACTTTCACATAGTGAACTCAATTAATTCAATTACATATCATTGCTAAATTACTTTCACACATTCGGCTTTAACATATTTCAATCCACAAGTTCATAATTCAACATGTATACTAGGTTATAATCGATACTTACGATATTAACTTGCTTAAAGACTTACCTCGGATATCGTTGGACGTCGAGAACCGACTATTCGTTAACTTTCGCTTTTCCCCGATCCAAGTTCGTTTTTCTTTGTTCTTGATCTAAACATATTCAAAATAAACTAATTCAAGTACATTTCATTTCAATTTAATCCAAAAACACTTAGATGGGCAAATTACCATTTTACCCCTGACATTTACAACTTTTACAATTTAGTCCCTATTGCACAAAACACAAAATACACATAATTTGAACTCAATCACTAAGGGCCGAATCTTCCCCATGCTCCTACAAGTCCCTACATTTAATTTATTTTGCATTTTAACCCCTCAAAAATTTATTTTCTCAATTTAGCCCTATTTAGCCAAATTCATCAAAAATTCAAGAACAAAGTATATTCATCAATTACATATCTATCATTTAACACATAAAACAGCACAAAATTCATCATAACATCAATGGCATTTTACACAAATATCATCAATTCATGAAATTAAGACATGAGTTTTAAAGCTCTCGAAGCAACGATTACAAAAACGTAGAAATTATCGAAAACCGAAATAAAAAATTACCTTAATTTAGCTTGATGAATGCCGAATACCTAGCTTCTTTTTCTTTTATTTTATTTTTGTGTTTTCCGGCAAGAACAATGAGAAATGAGACAACTTTTATGTTTCTTTTATTATATTATAAACATAACTTATAATATAAATAAAATATAACTTTAACTATTTAATAAAAGAAATAAACATATAATATAATGGTATACATTAGTCATTGTCGTCCACTACCCTTTAAATTGGGTAATTTGCATTTTAAATGTTCCTAATTAGAAAACAACCTTAACTTAGTCCTTACACTTTAAACTATCAAATTTATAATTTACACGATTAAGCCTTTTTATTTAATTAAGCATGCAAATAGTCAAATTTCTCTACGAAACTTTCACACACTTTAATTCACATATAATAAACACATAAAATAATATTTAAATATTTTTAGACTCGGACTCATGGTCTCGAAACTACTATTCCGATTAGGGTCAAATTCGGACTGTTACATTTAGTTTGTGGACAAATTAGGTATTCTCCTCAATGTTGCCCCCAAGTGTGGACATGTTGGCTTGCTATGCTCTAGGTCCCTACAATAACTGAATAACCTCGATTGGTCTATCCTCTCCCAAATGTCCATATTGTCGTGTACCCGAGTAGAATTAGATCGACCTGACTCACGTTTCAACTTTTTCTCCACTGTCATAATCACTTCCCCCTGAAAGTCTTCTTGTCCCCACCTTTGACAGAAGTTTCAAACAATGAGGTTAAGGATACTACTTTGATGGAGAAAAAGAATAAGTTGATGATATTGGTGGCCCCTTTTTCCTATCATTATGATATAAAACTTATGTATGGAGTTTATATAGCATTCTCTTTTGATGGTATGAAACTTGAACTCGTTACCGCATAACCACCGCCAACTAAGGGCCCGAGTTATACTTGAATTTGTGACTGCATAACCACCATGTTAAACTAGCTTTATTTGATGAATTATTTTGATATAACAAATAAAAATATTTTTAAGTAAAATTTGTTTTTAGACAAAGAAATTATAAAGTTCAAAACATTAAAATAATTTCAAGACTTCCAAACATCTTAGAAATTGTTTTGAACATTTGGAAAAAATTTGGACAAAGTTCAAAAACGATTTAAACTCTTTTAACTCAATTGAAACAATTTTAAGTTGATTGAAAAACTTCTCCCTACAAAAAGTATCAATATCGATACCTATTGTATTTTTTTAGCAATATCGTTTTAAGCTTCGAAGTTGAAAAATATTGAGCAAAAATCATAAGTATCGATACTTATCTGTAAGTATCGATACCTAGACTTTTTCTTTCGATACCTTGGCTGGTATTGATAAAAATTTTGGATTCTAACTTTGAGATTTTTGAACAATCACAAAAAGTATCGATATATTTTATTAGGCATCGATAAAATGTCTTTTGTATCATTGTAAACCAACTTTAATGGTCACTGAATCAGGCATTAAATGCTAATAGTATTGATACTCGCAGAAAAAAGTATTGATACCTTTTGTTGCAAGTGACTTTAATGATCTGGTATTTTCATCCCCAATGGCTCTATTCAATTCCTCAACAGTTACAACGGTTGGAAATGAATTAGAGGGTATAAATACTAGATTCCAAAGGTCCTACAACAATAAGTGAGATTACAATAGATCAAATGCTTCAAGATACAAAAAATTCCATTACCAATCACTTTGGGCTTCAATTCTTTATCTTCTTCTTGTAAACACTTGTGAGCATTCATTGTATTTTCTATCAGCTCAAGTATTTTCTTTATATTTGTGCTTAATTGGCAAACATCCTAATCTTGTGAGGAATATTTCTTTGTTTTCTTTTTGTTTCTCTTTGAGAGGGTTTGTGTCTTAAGATTTAGATAGAAATTTTAAGGGAGTTTGTAAGGTTAAACCTTGTCCTCAAAGGTTGATCAAATTAGTAAATTTAAGAAAATTCTTAGTTGTGGAAAGCTAAGGTAGTGAAGTAGGCAATTAGAGTTGAACCATTATAAATCATTGTGTTCAATTTTTCTATCCTTTCTTTCAAGTTTCCACACAATTTTTAAAAGGTCAATTCACCTCCTATTGGTTATTTCCAGTAATCAATTGAGCTAACACACAGTCAATTGGGAGCACGAGTTTCAATGCGACACCTTATAAATTGATGGTGCACTCTCCATATGAGAAATAAAATATATAGGTCTTTGAACTCCACCGCATCACCGTGAACTTAAAGGTACCTTAAAATTATCACAGTTTCTCCCTAAAAAACATACACAAATAAATCTTTCTCCCCAAATTTCTAACACCCAACACGAAATTTTTTTTTGGAAGGACGAAAACACATATTGTTGAATGCATTTTCTATTTATCTCTTCAAAATCAAACTATTTCCCTAAATTTGAGAAAAAAAACCTAAATTTCTAATTAAATTCTAAAATCAGCCTTTTCTACTAATTTCCCCTACTTTAGTGCATATATATATATATAATTTATTTTACTTTGAAAGGTAGTAAACTAGTCCCACGTCCCTTGGTTATTTTGTAGTTGGAGGAAAGAAGAAATTTGGGAAGTGGAACAGGTTTTCAACTGTAAATAATCCTTTCCAAGAAAAGTGGGTTAAATCAAAATATTATCTGCTAAGATGGGCTTTATTAATTACAAATATCTTCGTGCATAACTTTATTTCTCAACAATCACACTACTTTATATCATCTTAAATTCTTTAGCGGGTAAGTTTAGGACTTAATCACTCTCTTCATTATAAAAATCAACCTTCTTTTTTTTTTGTCTGCACACTTAATTTCAAAACTAATTAGTTTAATTCCTTTTTTTTATAAATCATAATGTTGAAGCCACTTCAAAATTATAAAAATTTTCACAATTTCACAACTAATTCAAGACTTTGAGGATGAGACTTACTCAGTTAAAACTTTAATTTTGGTATAAAAAATATTTTTACCCTTTTCATAAAATTTATAAAATCAATTTAAACAAAGAATAAATCTAAAAAATACATTATAGGACTTATATCTAAGACATTAATAGCCCCAAATCTTCGAATCAACATTTCATTAATCTTTTATATAATTTTTATTCACGTTACGGTGGGCTTTAATATTAATTTATATATAATAATTTATTTGATCCTCTAATTTTATAAAAAATATTTTAGTCTTTCATTTAATTGTTTATCTCTTTTTTTAGAAATATTAACTTTGTTGATGTAACATCACGTCAATAATTAATTAATTTTAAAGTTTAAAAAATTAATAAAATTATAAAAATGTTTTTTAAAAATAAAAATGATTAAGAATATTTAAAAAGTATAAAAATTTTAAAAGTGTTTTTAATTTTTAAAATTAATTGATTGCTAACATGAATCATGTGCATGCCACCTTTACAGATGTTAAATTTTTTTTATTTTAATATGATTTAATAAATAATATAAATTTAAAAATTAAATAAATAACTAAAATATTTTTTTTAAAGGTTTGTTTTTGGGGATTGGAATTGGGTTAGGTCCGGCCATCGCCTCGCCTGTAGATACATTGTTTGTTTTGATTTCATTGTTTTGTGGAGCCGTTAATTTGCAACGGTTTGCCCAAAAATGCGAAAAGGAAGAGCCCACCTTGAATGTGGAGAAGGGCCGGCAAATAACGACCATTGACTATTGACTCCCATTATCTTCTTTTTAAATATTATTAGTTAATTTATCATATATATGTTGATAATAATAAATCACTATTCCTTTCCTTTATATTTTAAACAGCCACAACTGCCCTTAACTCTCGATCGCATTAATTTCTTATTAGTTTTTTATAGAATAATTTTTAAAATATCTGAATGAATTAATATCATAAGACAATTGAATATTAATTTAGTTGTAAAAAGATTAAAAAAAAAAAGAAGAAAGAAAGTTGTTTCGTTATATTTTATGAGGATATTGTTTTCTCATGTTACTTGTTTATAAGTAGTATTGAGGTTTATTGCCATCAAATGTTAGCTTAGTTTGTATTAAGTCATGTATAATAAAGTTAACTTGTTTGCTTGAAGTTGTTAACATCATTTTTGTATTCTATCTACAAATCTCTAAACACTTTCATCAACATTATGAATTAACACTTACTGACAAACAACTTTTGTTATGTTGCTTCAAATGTCAGTATCATGTTGCTAGGTGATGAACATAATCAATTAAAATGAATCGTGCGATGATGATATATATTATGCAATTGTTGAATAAATATATCATGTAAATCGTAATCCGATGAAAATAACACAAATACGTGTCTCACAAATGATTTGGATACCATATGTTGGGACATTAGAGAATAGTTGATGTAACGGAAGTCAAAATATGGCAATCCCTCGTCATGGAGCCATGTGCATTATAATAGATCCGAGGTGGTAAACGATTCAAAATATGCCTTGTTTCTTTTTGAGTGGAGGATTCGAGTTTAATAGGATATTTTCAACTCGAAAAATGAATTGCCGATGCAACCTTTCCCATCCGACCTTTACTATATCCACCCAACCAACATGATTGAAAGTCCTGTGAACTTCATCTTGAAAATGATTTTGGGTGGCTTAGAAAAAATGGGATGACAAAGTTTTATTTTTTTTCAAATTGTTTTGAATAATAAAAATAAACACGTTATGAAAAGATCAAAGCGATTTAAAAATAAATGTAATATCTTATTTTCTTTTAGAATCCTATAAGATCTCTTTAATCAAATTATTTAAATAATTTCAACAAATAAGATTTTTCTCTAATTAAAATCATATCACATATGTTTCTTATACCCTCTTAACATATGTGTCATGCACAAATATATTTTGTGCCCAAATTTAATCATGTTGAATTAAATTTATTATATGAACATTTCTATATAGATAGTTTCATATAATTAATTTAACTTTATGTGATGATTGACATAATCTTGATTTTTTGGATCTCAACTATTCCACTATTGGGTGCAACCTTGTAGGGTCCTATAACATTGATAATAAAATTAAAATACTTCCGTTAGGCCCATAATACTAAGAGAGGGTGAATTCATATTTTGAAAATTCTTTACAAACTATTCCAAAATAAAAGAACAATGGAGAATAGTTTCGACACTTCAATTTATAGTGGTTTAACCTTAAATGGAGAATAGTTTCGACACTTCAATTTATAGTGGTTTAACCTTAATTACTTACCTCCTCTACCTTAGGTTTCCACCACTAAGGACTTCTCAATTCACTAGTAGAATTGATACCTTTCAAGGAGAAGACATAACCTTTACAACTCAACCTTTTTCTTAAGGCTCAGATAAAACCTTTTCCTCTAGCTTTTATGGCTAAACTAGAACCCTTTTTAGTTTTTGTGGCTTAACTAAAACCTTCCCAATTTACAGTTGGTGATATGAAAGAGAGTAAACAAAGATTTAACAAGAGAAAATGAAATAAAGCTCTCAAAGAAATGAAATGAGAGTGATGAAAGATCTAACAATCAATTCCTAGAGATATATACAAGAGAAAATGAAAGAATAAAGAATTTTGAGGCTTTTCTCTTGACTTTGTTGCTTGGGGATGTTTCTCTTGTGCCTTGATGTGTCTTTGAAGTGTATCTATACCAAGGAATAAGTTTGTGGACGTTTATGGCCGTTGGGGATTATTTAGAGCCGTTGCAAGCATTAATTTCGGGATGAAAATGTGTTCCTACAACTTAGGTCTTGATACTTATCAAGGAGGTATTGATACTTGATATAAAACTAATCATTTATAGCTGTTACAGGGCTAAGTCTTGAGACTTATAGTCCTAAGTCTCCATACTTGCCTGGTAAGTCTCCATACTTTTCCCCTCTAAAAGGTGTTGTTAGCTACTAACTTGCAGGTATCAATACTTAGACCTCAAGTATCAATACTTGGCTTTCAAAATGCCTTGAAAAACATGTTAAACACCTTAAAACACTTTGATATTGACTAAAATTTTTTTGGAACGTTATGAAACACATAACATATTTTTGAGTTATTGCAAGTCATTGAAATGCTTTGAAAATGTTTGATAAAATTTTCATAGTTTCAACAAATGACTTAAGGCTTTAAAAGCTTGGGACTTTAAAGCTAACAACTTCTAATATTACAAACAATGAATGACATCTAGCAATACATCACTGTTGCTCGAGTTGCAAGAAATTATGGTTCAAAATAACCTTTTTGTGATAATGTTACTATGTAGTCCATCATTTTGTTCATGATGTTGATTGAACATGAGTCTTGACACAATTACACTAGTATAGCTCAATCTTTTATTTATTGAATCTTAAATAAAATAATATATACAAATAGTTTGATATATCATATCGACTAATTTAAGCATGATTATGCATTTTTAATCTAATTCTATCAGGTGGCTCAAGATATTACTCCAATTATATAGGAGGGACAAATTCTATCTCAACCACTATTATGCCACTACATAGTTTGTGGTACATACAATAACAATCTATTTAGTACATCTAGCTACAAAAGACGTTTATCTGTGTCAAAATAAACGACTCTCGATGTGAAAACTATGTGACCTCCAGTCTAAATATCACATAAATTAATATCACTATGAGAATTATTGTGATCATTATATAACTAAGAAGAATTCTCATAGCAGGTCAATTTAGTACATTGTTCTTCTAACATGTATCCATGTGTTGACTTAATATCCAATAAACATGACATGAAAATTCTTATCATCAATCAACTGCACACTAGCCTAAACATGCTATTGTTGTCCCGGTCCACAATAATTCTTGGTTAAGAATAATTTAATAATAATCATATTATTTTAGGGACTTTATTATTAATCTATTTACTTAATACATAAAAATAATAATTGAAATAATAATGAGAATACTTGTATCATAGACAAGGTAAATTATTATGGTATTACAATCATATTATAATTAGTCTTTGGACATACCCCAAAACTTAGAGGCAAACTCATTAGTGAATAGCGTTAAAAAAATAGTGTAGTATTTCGTTCTTCTACAGAAGTAGAATACAAAGCTTGACAAATACTATGTTTGATTGTTGATACTATATGGTTAAATTCGCTACTAAGCAAACTAGGGGTTTCTTTATCATCAATTCCAATTGTTTAGTATGATTATACAAGTAATGTTGTGCACTTTGCTAACTCAATACAACATACTCGTATAAAGCACGTTGAACTCGATTTTGTGTTTTGTACGAGAAAAAGTCATGGAGAGCTAGTTCAAATCAACTATGTGCCTACTATTGATCAGGTGGTTGGTGCCTTTAACATCGTTAATTTCATAAATTTTATTCAATATTATTAATTTTATAAATTCACAATATATCATCAGGAAAGTGTTAAGTGAACCAAGTGTGTTAATGTAACTTTATGGAGATTTTAATTGATACTTGCCAATGTATATCAAACATTGTAAAGTAACTCTCCCAGCAATGATTACTAACAATTACGTTTAAAAGAATCACATTTCATTTAAATCAAAACACATGAAACATCAAACATCTAGAGGCATTTAATTAATGGAATGTGGAATTATGAGTGATAATAATTCTGAAATCACATTCCCATGTTTGGATGAAGAAGATTACATTGACCCAATAATACGATATTACCAATAGTGCCAAGATTTGAAAATATATAAGATAATCTCATTATCACATATTTCTTAAGTAATTTTAATTACTTTACTAAATCGAGATTTGTGTTAGTTTTACCCTTTCTTTAATATATTTCATGAACTACCATTTTGTATATTATTATCTTAATTTTTTTCTATATTTTTATGATCAAGTTTTACTCCAAGCATTTTTAATAAAATTTCTCATTCTCATTTTTTATTAAAAATGATTTTGAAAAAATACTTTTGGTTTTATTAATTAAATAGTTAAATTTTACCTTTCAATTAAATAAGATAATGTAATTAAATTATAGTTGCATTTTATATAAAAAGTGTATTAAATTAATTAGATAGATAAATTAACCAATATACCATTTGGTAGACTATTACTTGGTTGAAATATTTCACAAATAAGGGTAAAAACATTATCATATATACTTAAATAATATAAAATTAAAAATAAATCAAAACAAATATATATCATTCATTTGACCCTATTTAACTATAAACAAAATAACAATCATAGGGCTAAGCCGTAAAATATTTTTAGGGACTGAATTAAATTGTAATTTTACGATAGTAAAATGTAATTTTATTATTTTAATAGCCTATATCTTTATAATTTTTAAAAATTAAATCAAAATTTTATCATTTTAGGGGCAAAGTGCAATTTTACATTTACTAATTTAAAATTTTAAAAATTTCAAAGAGCCTAAGTGAAAAATTTTCCAATTTAGGGGGTAGGGACCCCTGCTAGCCCCTTAGTTTCGCGCCTGACAATCTATACATAAATAAACAAATTTAACATTTCCTTTTTACATAGAATTAAGCAAAGTCGAAACTTGAGTTATTAGGACCTAAAGCACATTTTTAAATGTTAATAATTTTTTTTCAAAAAAAATCAAATTGTAGCATTTCAGCCATTTCAATAACCTATAATCCACTGAGATTAGTTAATGGGAATAAAGAGTCCCTCTGAAACCAAGAGTGCTATCCATAGAGCCCTAGAGAGAGTAGTTACTGTTGCGGCTGGGGATGGAGAAAAGTGGTGGCGGAGAGAGGGATTTCGGTGAAGAGATCAAACTGTTAGCGGAAGAACTCGTCCAACTGTCAATAAAGAGATCCTTAGTAGTACCAGCAGAAAAACCCACTTTAATATGTTCGATGTGGACTAAAAAGCAATTTAATTCTAAAAGTTTCAAGGTGCAAATGAGGAGCATCTGGAAGACAAAGAAAAAATTTGAGATCAGAATAGAAGGGCAAAATTTATTCTCAATAATTTTTTATTTAGAAGATATGGATATTGGATTAAAATTGGCCCTTGTTTACCTAATTTTGATAAAAAGATCTTTTACATGCAATTGGTATTACGTTTGGCGGGGTTATTAAATCGGAGATTTATGATGATTTTTGCCAACTTAAAGTTATGTTAGACGTTTAGAATCATTTAAGAAAAGGCATCTTTGCTACTAGTAGTAATAGTGTTAAGTCATGGGTTCCTTTTAAATATAAGAAATTACCAGTTTTCTGTTTCGGCTGTGGGCGGTTGGGTCATGGCTTCCATGATTGTGTGTTAATGAGCCTGGAAGAGAAAAATAGTATTAAAGATGACCCCCCTTTCTCTGTTGCTCTTAAGGCAGAATCTAAGGCTATGGGGAAAGAAAGTATGAAATTCACAACTTTCTCAAAAAAACAGGGAGTCCAATGCTCATACACAGGGGGTTTGAAAGAAGGGAACGTTGGGTGCGTTCAAGGGGCTAATTATATGGCAAAGTTAGAGAGCTTAATTAATGGACGACAATTGACAAGTTGGGAGGAGGGTCTAAAGCATAAGGAAAATGTTAGGGGTATGGTGGAAAAGGGAGTGGTAATCAAACCGTTAGAAAACGACAAAGAAGCACACAAAAAAAAGAGTTAGAAAAGAATGGACGCAATGAGTAAGGGCAAAATCAGGATGAGTGAGCAGGCGGTGGGAAAGAGGAAATTTATTAATAATGAAGTTGACAGAAGTTATGAGGAAAGCTTAAGATATGGAAGTGTGAAAAGGATAAAAGTATATCGTGAAAAAGAATTATTTAGGAGATAAAATTTTGAGATGCAGGTTGATTATACATAATCAGACACTTTTAAATCAACGGCTGCCATTAGGCAAGCCGACCGAACACAATGAAAAGCCTATGTTGGAACGTTCGCGGGTTGGGGAGTCCACGGGCAGTTTGAAGGCTGTGCTACTTAGTTAAGCAGCACAATCCCCATTTGGTCTTCTTAATGGAGACGAAACTAAACAAGAATAGGATGGAAAAAGTCCGGAGAAGATGTGGGTTTGTAAATGGAATTAAAGTTGAAGCTGAGGGATCTAGGGGATGGCTTTGCCTGGCATGGAATAGGGAAATTAGTGTTAATTTGAGAAGTTTTTCCAAATGGCACATTGATGTTCTAATCAATGAGGATAACGTGGAAGATGTATGGAGATATACAGTTTGTATGGTTCTCCCTACTCAAAAGACAAAAATACTGTTTGGAATTTGCTTAGAAGACTTGCTCATGAGATTGATTACCCTTGGCTTGTTGAAGGTGATTTCAACGAAATTTTATATTCTTTTGAGAAATGTTGAGGAATTCAAAGGGATAATAAGATAATGGAGGCCTTTAGGGAAACGTTAGAGGATTGTCAACTGGTCGATATTAGGTTTTCGAGGGTCTGGTTTACATGGGAAAGGGGAAATCTGCCGGAAACAAATATAAGAGAGAGGCTGGACAGGGGGGTTGCAAATGATAAGTGGTTTAAGCTTTTTCCGCTGAGTTTTTGCAGCATCTCCCTTATTCTACTTCAGACCATTGTCCTCTTCTTTTGAATACAAAAAAGTATGTAGCATTCACAGGGAGTAGGAAATTTCACTTTGAAGCATGGTGGACCATGGAAGCATCTTTCGAAAAAGTCATTCGAGATTCTTAGAAGGAAAATGAAGGAACGTTATTGGAGAAGTTAGGGAAACTGCAGCTCTACTTGGAGGAATGGTCACGTAAAAATAGCAGAAATACGGAGGGGTTGAAAAGAAAATTAACGAAGGAGTTGGAAGTTCTATTAGAAGATGAAAGGAATGATGCCACTATAGCAAAAATCATTGATACTAAAATACATTTAAATTTGGAAATTGACAAAGATGAGATGTATTGGGAACAGTGAGAAACAAAAAATTGGTTAAAGCTCGAGGATAAAAATTTGGCATATTTTCACAAGTGCGCTTTGGCCCGGAGGCGAGCAAACACTATCTCTAAATTGGTGACGGAAGAAGGGATGGAGATTGTGGAGGAATCAGATATTATGGATGAGGCTTCTTCATTCTTTAGAATTGATTCAAGTCAAAGGAAGTGGCGAATCCTTGTAAGGTTTTGGAAGGCATTGAAAGAACGATAAAGCAAGACGACAACGAATTCTTATTAGAGTCTTTTCGAGAAGAAGAAATCCAAGTAGCCTTGGAAGGTATAGGACCACAAAGGCTCCGAAGCAGATGGTTTTCCAGCTTTATTCTTCCAAAAGTATTGGCACATTATAGGACGCGATGTCATTGACTTCTGCTTGGGAATTTTGAATAATAAGCAGGATCTTGGAGGGTTTAACAGAATAGATATTATCCTCATTCCTAAAACTCAAAGACCTACACAACTGGTCAACTTCAGGCCTATCAGTTTGTGTACAGTTGTGTATAAAGTTGTGGCTAAAACTATAGCTAATCGACTGCAGAAGATTATTGATAAATGCATTGATAAAGTTCAAAGTGCCTTTGTACCAGGATGACTCATTACAGATAATGTGCTTTTAGCTTACGAAATTCTTCAAACGATTAATCAAAAACGTACAGGAAAGAAAGGTGTTATGGCAGTCAAATTAGATATGAGTAAGGCATATGATAAAGTGGAATGGGGGTTTATCGAAGAGGTAATGTTAAAGATGGTTTTGATTTTGAATGGGTGGAACTCTTAAGACGATGTGTTACTACAGTCACTTATGCAGTCAACATAAATGGAATGAGGGGGAATTTGTTTTTTCCATCTAGAGGACATAAGCAGGGGGACCCATTGAGCCCTTTTCTTTTTTTGATTTGTAGTGAGGGTCTTTCATCTTTTATAAAAACTGCTAAAAGGCGAGGATAGATCAAAGGTGCTAAAGCTAGCAAGCAGGGGCCAGCGATATCGCATTTATTATTTGCAGATGATTGTATACTATTTGAAGAGGCATCTAACAAAGGAGCAAAAATTCTAAAGGACATTCTGCAGGATTATGAAATTTGTTCAGGCCAGTGTGTCAATTTTTCGAAGTCCACAGTCTTTTTTAGTCCAAATACCGCTGAAGAAGATAAAGTAGCAGTGTCTTTTATGCTAGGAGTCAAATTTGCAACAAACCCAGAAAAATATTTGGGTCTCCCCAATATGATTGGTAGAAGGAAAAAAGAATCGTTTCAAAATCTCCTCGACAGAATTTCCATACACACTGAGGGGTGGAGTAATAGATTGTTATCACAAGAGGGAAAGGAAGTTTTCATTAAATCGGTCCTACAAGCTATTCCAATTTTTGCAATGTCGTGTTTTCTTCTTCCGAATTCTTTATGCAAAAAAATGGAGCACATTTTCGCTAAGTTCTGGTGGCAGAAAGGAAAGGGTAGAAATGGTATTCACTGGTGTCAATGAGGCTATTTATGCAGACCAAAAAGCGAAGGGGGTTTGGGTTTTCTTAATATGGCCCAATTTAATTTAGTTATGTTGGCAAAGCAGGGCTGTCGTTTTTTAGAAAATCCAAATTCTTTAGTTTCACAAGTGTTCAAGGCAAAATATTTTCCAAAAAGTAATTTTCTAAATTCGCAATTGGGAAATAGAAATTCATACATTTGGCGAAGTATTTGGGCTGCAAAGGAATTTGGAAAAGGGCTGATTTGAAAAGTGGGAACATGCACTAGTATCTCTATTGTTAATGATGCGTGGGTTCCAGATCTTGTTAATTCCAAGTTATTATCTTCTTATTCAAGTTTAAATGATAATAAAGTTGCAAAACTTATTAATTGCCAAACAAGAGAATAGAATAGGGTAGTGGTTGAATATACCTTCGGAGTTGACGAGGCGGAAAAGATCATTCGCATCCCTTTAGCAAAGCATCCACATGATGATCTACTGGCATGGAGGGGCGAGCCATCAAGGAGTTTATCGGTCAAGAGCACCTATAAACTATTACAGAGTTTTGATCCTAACGCTTATGCGATACATCCGGTCTACAATGATTTTTACAAAAAGCTTTGGTGTATTGATCTTCCTACGAAGATTAAAATTAACATCTGGAAAGCCTCCTGGAATTACCTACCCACAAGGGTAAATTTACTTCACAAAAAGTTAACTACAGACGCCTCATGCCCTCGTTGTGGTTTGGGAACAAAACGTTGAATCACCTGTTTAGAGAATGCCTAATATCAGTGGAAGTGTGGACACAGCTATCGAAGTAAAAGTGTTACAAGATACAACTACTGAGTTTAAACAGTGGCTCACCTCGTCTCTCGATCTTCTTTCTCTAGACATGTGTAGACTTTTCTGCGGAGCTTTATGGGCCATCTGGGGGGATAGGAACATTCGGGTTCATGAAAAAATAAGTAAAACGGGCTATGAGATTGCAGTTTATATGAGGAACTATGTAAAAGAACTTGATGGTGTAAATAGCAGAGTAGTTAAATTTCCAAAAGCTATTAGCAGATGGAAACACCCACCACATCAGGTTGTAAAAATCAATTTCGATGGAGCATTTGCGGTGAAAGAACATCTATCAGCATCTGGAATTGTGGTCAGAGATAGCAAAGGGTTAGTTCTCGTCTCGAAGTCCAAAATTCATGAGCAGGTGGTGTTCGCTTTCCGCACCAAAGCCTTGGCTTGCCGAGAAGCTGTTCAGTTAGGGATCGACATGCAAAAAGAAGTAGTTATTATTGAGGGTGATTCACTTACAGTAATCAAAAAATGTAGAAATAACCCGACAGGTAGATCTCAGATCGATCCATATATAAATGATATTGGTAAGAAGAAGTCAGATTTCAAAGAGATTAGGTTGGTTTTCATTTCCAGATCAGTCAACACTTTAGCACATATGATACCGACAGAAAATTTGAAGAAGAAATAGGAACTTTTCCTGGTTGGGGGAGTACCATACTTTGCTGAAGCACAGGCGAGGAACGAAAGCCTAAGGGAGCCCGACTGATCGTCAGAGAGAAAGGAAGGAACAGCTAGAACGGAGGGAGGCAAATGAATTTGTGAATCTGTTTCACTTTCAAAAATAAAACCCCTCGATTTTATCAGGCATTGAATAACAAAATGACGGATTTGATGGGGAGCCAGATGATGCGACTACTGATTGAGCAATAGGTCGGCTGCATTAATTGCTTGCAGCCTTTCCTCTTTTTTTGTTTTATTTAATTAGTTTTTATTGAAAGGGCCTTTAGTTATTATTAAACTTGGGTTTTGTATGGGCCAGACATTAGTCTTTTGTTGATTTTATTTTATTTTCTTTTATATATATATATATAAAAGCCCAACTGCTTTTGTTCAAAAATAATAATAATAATAATAATAATAACCTATAATCTATAATATTTATTAAGTGTTTTATTGAGTTAGTATTTTTAAATGGATCATCAACTCGCTTAAGAAAATTACGTAATGTCTTCCAAGAATTAAAATAATTTATATTATTTAAAGGTATTTTAATCTTTTCATTTTAACAAAAACTAATAAAAATATACATATGATATGATTTAAACCCGCACCAATTACATTAATAAAATTTAAATTTGTCGTTCAACTAAAGTTTTATTTTAATATTTTTATACATTTTAATTTAATTATGCAAACTTTATTACCTCCATCAGCTTTTGTATATTTATATTTCTCCTTCTTCTTACTGAAGGAGAAATTTTAGCTTTTTAAACGGGCTTCTTGGCTAATATTTGACTATTTTAACCCTTTAATCCTTGGCATCCTCAATTAGTTGGAACCCATGCCCAAGTCCAAGCCTCATCCCCCAAACTTCTTCATTGTTCCATCTTCCAAGAAAACCCCATCAAGAATCTCAAGAAGAAAGTCGATCAAGAAGAACGCCGCCAAGGCACAGGTCTCCACCGTCACCAAACCTTGTCCGATTGCATCCTAAAGAAGCAGTTGTTGAAGAGTCAAGCATTGGAATACTTGAATTTGACTTCGTTTGATAGCTCAAGTTGCTTGAGCTTGATTGAACAATGACCAAAACGATCATGATTCTTTGGTGCATTATCTTGATGAACATTTATCTTACTCTACTTATTCGATAATCTCTTTTTTCCCCTCATTGTTGTGCTTTGCGATTTAATGTAAGTACATCTAGAATGTGCATGGTGGGTGATAGACTAGATAATCGACATTTTATTTGGACAAAATCTTTGGTTGCAAAACCCCCTTGTTCTATCGGGTTTATTGCTATCTCTTGCTCTTAAGACCATTAAACTAAGAATCTTCTTAGGTTTTCTTATATTTTCTAATGTTTGCAATGCCTAAAATTTCGGGAGTAACAACACAGTCCACTCTTGATGGCCCTCAAACGACATCAAACCGATTATTACACCAACAAGGTATCGATATTCTCGGTTTATTGGGAGAATGATCCGATTGTTTCATTTTCACCATTTTACTCCTCATTCTTGCCTGTTTGGCGGTGTTGTTTGCAAATTTATACTCAAAAGAATTATTTCTGCGATTTCTCGTGTGCGGAAAATGTTGAAGCATTCTCGCATTATCGGGATCTTGGCAGATTGTTTCATGGCCTATCCTTGTTACGAAAACAAATGAATAAATTAAAGCTCAACGTATATATAGTTTTTAATCTTTTGTTCTTTGAACAAAATGGACGAAAGCACTATCTTGATTATCATACTTGTTTGCATGATATAAAAGGAGCATATATGAAGTTGCAATTTACATTTGGGATCATCTTCCCTCTCCTCGTAAAGTTACATAGTTAAATTTACTCCGTAATTAGGCTCGATAATTTTAAATACGATATGATTATAGCACTAAAAAATGGCATGAGCACGATATGAGTATACAAATGTATCACAATTGGGTTAAAGTGCAAATTTACCATCATACTATAAGTGATAATTGAAATTTGTTACTATGTTTTTATTGATGTTTGTCATTATATTTTGAAAATATGAGTAAATTTGTCATTAAACTCTTATGTTATTGAATTTCTTTATTAAATTTGTCATTCAATATTAATTTTAATGATTTGAAAACATAATTTAAAAGAAAAATTCTTTCAAATTTTATTTCACAAGTCCACCGCCCACCAACTCAATTAGGAAGTTATGAGAATGCTCTAACGTAATTAAAATAAATAATATTATTCAAAGGTATTTTAGTTATTTCACTCTAAAGAATACAATAAAACTATGTATATGATGGAATTTAAACTCACAATAATTGTATTAGTAAAATATTTAATTTACCATTTAGCTAAAATTTTACTTTGATATTTTTATACGTTTTAATTTTTTATTCACAGTTCATTACTTCCATTAGTTGTATACAAGGGTGAGTATTCGATCGAGTCAAGTCGAATCGAGTCAAAAAATTTTGAATTAGTCGAGTTGACGAATCCTATTTTAACAACCAAACTCAATTTAAATTTTTTCGAATCGAATCAAAAAATTTCGAGTCAAGCCGAGTTGAGTTAACGAATCCTATTATTTATACTCTATTGTGTTTATGGACCGATTATTTAATTAGTAGACGAAGTACAAGATTATTTAACTACATAAGCAATATAATGATTTTGCCTTTTAACTTAATGGGATAACATTTATCAAAATGATATAGTTTTGTTTTTTAACTTAATAATTTTGACTTTTAACTTTTAAAAAAGTAAACATTTATCAAAATAATATAGTTTTATCTTTTCTTATTCAGATTTTCGGATAACTCAAATTGTGTAATTTATATTCGGGTTAAACCGAAAAACTTATTTTTTTATTCGACTTGATCCGAATAACTTGATTAACTCAAATAACTCGAACTATTTAATTCAAAATTCGAATTTTTTATTCAGTTTTTCGAATCGAATCGAATTTTACTCACTTCTAATTGTATATAACTATACTATCTAAAAACGCCGACTGAGTTGGTGTCATGAGTTAATCGGGTGCCAACTTGGTTAGGAAATTATTACTATACCTTTTTATTAAATGATTACTATTATTATTTTGATGATATTTTTATCTTTTCATACTTTTTTATCATTTTTAAATAAAATTATTAAAATTAACATATTTAAGAATTAAACTTATATTTAATGGAGTTAATTCTTTATTGTTACACCAATAATAATTCTTAAATAAATTTAAAAAGTCAACTTTTAACATAAAATATTTTCTCTTACCAAATTGTAATTCCTACACGCATACTCATGTGGTTGAATTTCTAATATATATTAATGTACTAACGAGATAGTCTCGCCTATTAATCGAGTCCTAACTTAGTTAAGAATCACCAAATACTTCTTAATTTTATAAAATAAAATAAAATAATATTTTGAGACCATTTATGTTTTTATATATATATTTTGTTATATAAACAAATGAATGCATATAAACGTGAATGGTGAGGTTTAAACCCAAGATATCATAATTTTACTCATATCAAGTTTATAATTTCAAGAAAAACCACATTTAATTTTTATGTTAATTTTATTAATTGAGTTTTATTCGATTGGTATTGTCATTATTGCCAATACAAAAGAGCATGAGTTTAAATATGTTGAAGCTCGATTATTTTTCTATTTCAAGGTTAGTGAAAGGTTATGAATTTTTTTTGTATTCTCCTTGTCTATTTTTACGGTTCATTATTATCCCTCTCAATATCATTTTTAAAATTCAAACAAATATAATGAAACATGTTTATTTTTCTATTTAAATATTAGAAAAACATTATAAATTTTATTTATTTTCTATATCTATTTTTACGATTCATAATTAAAATTTATAATTATTTTTTAATAATAACATTTTCGAGATTCAAACTTATATCTCTCTTAATTATTTTAACAATTGAATGCCTATACAAATCCATTCACTATTTATTCAGCATGTATATAAAGAAAGAAGAATAATATTTTATCAATAAAAAAAAATAAGAAAATTAGAAGAGAGTAATGGTAAGCAAGAAATGACATAATGACAGACAGACAGACATACTGGCAAAAATAACAAAATCTGAGTATTTGCAGTTTGCACATTCACAGTTTGGCAGTTGGCAAATGGTCGAAAATATATATTTTTTCAAAAAAGAAAAGAAAATGGAACCCATCCTATCAATCCAATAGTGCGTTCAACATGGCATCTCCACGTGGATTTGTCCCCTTTAATCATTAAACTTAATCACCCTCTAAACCTCAAATAATCCCCTCTTACATTTTCTTTTTCTTTTTTTAGAAAAATCAAATCCAACCGTTCAATTAAATCGATTGAAATTGTTGATTTATATTTGGCCAGAAAATTGGAAATTGAAAAAAAGGCAAATCAGAGTTTCTGCTTTTTGTTTTTATTATTTTTACAATTTTGATTTATTAAAACAAATTTTTATAAATATTTTAATTGCTTTTTAATAAGTTAGGTTTTTTTTAAAAGAAAAAATCAAGCAACTCAACTTTGAATTTGATTTTTCAAAATTTGAAAATCGTAAGACGAGTAAATACAAAGAGTCAAACAGAGACCCAAGACCACGAGGCTGCTTCATAATTATCGTAAGCCGAGACACTCGTGAGTCGTGACTAACTCACCCACAAAAGGGCATTTTAGTAAATAAAGCAGTTATATTATTAACTGCAGATTTACCCGAAATTGCAGGCCGAAAACGGAGCTCACAATGGATAGACGTGTAAAATCAAAATTTACTGCCTGTCCAAAGTCCAGTAAGTAAGTAAAAGTTAAAAGTAATAAGGTTTAAATATCCCTACAGTCCTCTACTTTTTCAACCTTTAAACTTAAAACTTCTGATTTAAAAAATTAAAATTTAATCGATCAGACATTCAATTTTAACAACAATTAACTTGTAATGTGGAAGATGTCGCAGAATTGATCCTTCATATACCTTTGTCGATGGAACCCCATGAGAACTTTCTGGCTTGGAGTGGCGAACCAACGGGTGTTTTCTCAGTAAGAAGTTCCTATAAACTATTACAGAACTTGAATATTATAGCTTATGCTTTACATAATATCTATAGGGACTTTTACAGGAAATTATGGCAAACTGAAATACCCCAAAAATAAAAATCTTCATCTGAAAAATCTCATGGAATTACATTGCTAGTAAGGTGAACATGTTTAATCGACGACTGGTGAACAACAGATTGTGCCCTCGGTGTGATGGTAACGATGAGACGCTGAACCATCTATTTCGTGAATGCCCTGTTTCAGCAGAGATATGGCGAATGTTACTAGAGGTGGAGTTAACAGGTTTTACAAATACAGAGTTTAGCGACTGGCTTCTCTGTCACTAGAGAAAAGTAGAACTTTCTACATAGCTCTTTGGAGTATTTGGGGCGATAGAAATTCTCGTGTCCATGAGAAATCAAACAGATCAAGCAAAGAGATCATCAGTTTTATCTATAAATATATTCAAGATCTGGAAGGAACTAGAACAAATATTTCCAAAAACCCCAGTGTGAACAGAAAATGGAGAAACCCACCTGGTAGCAGACTCAATATTAACTTTGATGGGGCTTTTGATATGAGAAGAAAGGCTTCAACGGCTGGAGTGGTAGTTCGTGATAGCAGAGGAAATATTCTCCTTTCAAGTGCAAAAATCCACAAAGGGGTTCATACAGCGTTTGCGGTTGAAGCACTTGCGTGTAGATGAGCGACCCAAATAGCACTCAACATGAAAGAAGAGGATATTATTATCGAAGGGGACTCATTACCAGTTATAAAAAATGCCAAAACACAGATCAGGATAAATCGCAGATCAGCACATACATATATGATATTCGGAGCATGAAATCTAGAAAAAGAAAAAGGAGTTTGACGTATTTATTTATCCCAAGATCAGCAAATAGTTTAGCACATGTATTAGCAGTAGAATCACTGAGAAGAGAAGAGAAGAGGGATTTTACCTGCTTCATGGGGTTCCAGACTTCGCAGAGGGACAGGCCAGGAAGGATAGCGAGAGAGAACCATATTGAGAAACAAGAGAGCAAAGGGATAGAGAAAGGGATTTCAAACGGACATAGGGATGCGTATTGAAGAAGCATTATAGCCTTTCTCGAAAATGGAAGACGCCTTTATTGCTGAAATGACAGAAATGAATGCTCTGAAAAGGCGAAATGATTTGATTGGGCTAGAAGGTCGATTGGTTTTTTTAAATTTAATTTTCAATTTTTTATTTATTTGTTTATTTGTTATTTTGTTTTTGGAATTTTCTTTAGTTAGATGTTTTCGGGCCAAGTATATTGGGTCAGACTTATTGGACCAAGTTTTTGTATTTTTTTCATTAATTATAACCCAATCTGAGTTTATTCAAAAAAAAAAAAAAACAACAACAATTATCTTGTAAATCTTCTTAAAATTAAAAATGATTCAATTTTAAAAGTTGAAAGCGTACAAGGACCGAGACAGAATTAAACCACGCAATAATAGTAGGAATAGGCTAATAGCGGTGAAAATATTTAAAAATAATTGAAAATAAATGTCTCATTGTAATGTCCTTCTCCGTGTTCAACTCGCGTCGCGTTCTCTACTAGGAAAAAAATTAATAATAAGCGAATCCATAACCCAAAAAGAAGATACACAGAGATAAATCCAGCGAAAGAGTTTCTCAAAGTTTTTTTTTTTTTTCCGAAGAAAAGTTTCCTTCATATTTATATCGAAGCTGAAGAAGCCTTAATTCAACACTTTATTCCCTCGCTCATTTTCTTTGTCTTCCTTATTTGTCGATCTCGATCGAGTGATCGCGTTGTCTTTGATGATCGCTTGAAGAATCGATAAGAGGGGCGTCGATTTTCAGTTAATTATTGGTGGAAGGAAATAGAAGCTTAAATAAATTTCGCCCACTTAAATTTTTTCTTTTTTGGCGGCGGTTAACTTGTTAAGGTTTTGAGTAAAAGGGGATTTTTCTTTTCAAAAGATCGAGTTGTTTTTAGTTTTAATGATGTTAGCCTTAACTGCTGGGTTTTGAAGTGCTATGGACCTTGTTGTTACACCGCAATAAAGATGACGCTTTACATTGGTCGCGAAGCTTCAAAGGTTTTTTCTCTTAGTTTACGAGAAATGAAAAGCATAAGGGATTTTTATTAAATTGTGAGTATTCTTTTATTTTCTTTTTTGTAGTTATGGAAGAGAATTTGTTCAGAGACGACTACAGAGATCAACCTTCTTCTTGATAACTGGAAATACCTTCTTGCTGGTCTTATCTTTCAGGTTTCATTTTGTTCAAATTAAACCCATTTTCTATTTTCAGTATCTATTTCGTTTGAATAATTTAAAAAAAAAAATCCAACTAGCGAACTTTTTTAGCGTTTTATGTATTGATGGGAAGTGGAAAAACCAACATTTTACTCTCTCTCTCTTTCTTTTTTTTTTTTTTTTTAAAAAAGTGAGTTCCATGTTTTGATTAAAAAATGGTAGGATCTGGTAAACTGTAATGATCGTAGTTTCATATACTTGGAGAAACGGAGCTTATGCTTTTAGCATAAGATAAATCTCTAACGTGGTTCATACAGATAACGCTGCTTTAGCAACGAAAATTTTCACCTGAATGGATTTCATGGTCTACTGATTAAGCTTTTCTGTACAGCTTAGTGTTTTTATTTTCCAAAAAAAAGTATGCTTAATTTATGGTCATTTCATAACTAGATTGTGTCTTCTGTTCTGGGACTGAAATGTGCATTTTTCACCTCTGCAGTATATTCATGGTCTAGCTGCCCGAGGAGTTCATTACCTTCATAGGCCAGGGCCAACACTTCAGGATCTTGGGTTCTATATTCTTCCAGTAAGAACTAGTTTTGTTTTTGTTTTCGTTTTTGCTCTTTGATTATCTCTATTATCTGCCAATTGTTTGGCGCAATGCATTCTTATATTTAATTATCTTGTAAATTTAGGAGCTTGGGCAAGATAAAGCCTACATCAGTGAGACTGTGTTCACCTGTGTCTTTTTATCATTTTTATTGGTAAAGTTATCTTGATACTGTCCTTTTCTATTTTACTTCTCTTGGGGTAGTCCTTTCACTTTTTTAGTACTTGATATTGCAGTTCTCTTTTTTCAGTTCTGTTAGCAACATTTATTTCTCTGACTTCTAACATATTAATGGATATTGCAGTGGACTTTCCATCCATTCATCTTCAAGAGTAAAAAGATCTACACTGTTCTTGTTTGGTGCAGGGTGCTAGCATTTCTAGTTGTGAGCACTGATGCTTAGTTTCTATTTGTTCTGATTATATGTGCACCTAACATAGAGTCTTGTTCTAGTAGTACCGTTTTCATCAATAATATATCTAATAAAACTGAACTCATTGCTGAAGACTACCTTTACTAATTTATCTTGATAACTTCTGAAACATTGAGCATTTCTTCAGTATTTTACTTAGAATTGTTTCTTTTCTTTGTTTATTTATTTGCTGCAGGCTTCTCAGATTCTCCGAATCATCACATTCTATTCTACTCAGCTTCCTGGACCAAATTATCATTGCCGAGAGGTATAGTCTTGAAATTATATGGGAGCTTGCCCTTACCTTTATTTCTATATTTTGAATTTTATGTCCATATATTAAACAACCCTGTTTTTTGTAGGGTTCTAAGCTTGCCAGATTGCCAAAACCAGAGAGTGTGTTGGAAGTCCTCTTAATTAATTGTATGTCTGTTTGTTGAAAATTTCAATTATTGCTTTTAAAGATAATGGCATGTTTTTGTAATAAATATTTTGGCTGATTTGCTTGTCAAATTTGCAGTTCCTCGTGGTGTAATATATGGTTGTGGTGACTTGATTTTTTCATCACACATGATCTTCACCCTGGTCTTTGTTCTCACCTATCAAAAATATGGCACGAGAAGGTAAAAGAGATAGCTTACTCTTTTTACTTGATTTTAGCTATTAGTCCCCAAAAGGAAAAAGAATTAAATGAATATAATCGTTGGTAACACCTAAAAATTATTGTATCAAATAGTATTCTTATAAACTTTTTTATTTGCAATAGCCATGTTTAGATGTGGTAACGGGCAATGCATTCTAGCTTGCTATGTTGACATACATATGAGTAAATAATCGATAGTTTTCTGATGGTATTGTTGTCTAATTGCAGCTTCATAAAGCACTTTGCTTGGTTGGTAGCTATTGTTCAAAGTCTCTTGATTGTGGCATCCCGAAAACATTACACAGTTGATGTAGTTGTTGCATGGTATGGAGTACACTTTTGAAATTTCTATCTATGATCGATATTTTATTTCTTTTCAATTTAGTTGGACAATGGTATAATTTTTCCGCAGGTACACTGTTAATTTAGTGGTATTCTTCATAGACAAGAAACTGCCAGGTCTGAATATTCTGTGATCTTATTGAACTTTCGTCTAATCTAATTTCAATTGGCATAATGTTCTAACAGTAAGATATTACTGCAGAATTGCCTGACAGAAGCAGTGGAAGCTCACCAATGTTGCTACCATTGAGCACCAAAGACAAGGATAGTAAAACCAAAGAAGAGAACCACAAGCTCTTGAATGGGAATTCTGTAGATCCTGCAGATTGGGTATAGTAATTTTATTTTGTTAATTCTTTGAATACCTTCATGACGATATCCAAATTAGATTGTTTACGTTTCCTTCTTCATTTGTTTAGAGGCCGAGAACTCAAGTAAATGGCAAGATTCAGGAAGATGGCAATGGAATCCATGATACTGCAATGAACGGAGCATAGATGATGGAAATTACATGCTGCCACTGTAATGGGGCTGCCTCATTGAATCCTTTATGTTTCTTCCAAGGCTGGTAAATTTGAATTTGTAATCATACGAAAACTGAACCTTAGTGCAGTTGTAAATTGTGCAGTCCTCCTAAAGTGTGTTTGTTAAAACCATCATCAGCATCAACATGTATCATGGAATTTCCCTATTCTCTCTAAACAAATGTCGAATTGGTGAAATATAATTTGTTGGTCTTTCTCAATGCCGAAGGCCATTGAGATAAGAATGCTTTCAATTGACTTGAAAATCTTTATGTTTCCCATTTCAAGATAGGATTTTTGGTAGGGGCTTGGACCCTTTAATGTTCATATAGCTGTGGCAGCCTGGCTTTAACTATAATTACTTCAACAAACTAAAAAGAACGATGTGGCGTTGGCAGGATCTGATTCTAATGTAAGCTAATGCGCATTGCCTGAACGTCCCCGAGCGCCAGTTGTCTACAGGCTTTGCACCCTCTTTTTAGTGTACCTTTTTTATTCGTTTGGAAGGTACAATAATGTGCCGGGGAAGGCTTCTTTTTCCTCCACACAACCAAGCCAGGCTGCTTATGGTTTTTTTTTTTTTTTTTTGCGTGTAGGAAAATCATTTCCTATACTTTAATTTAGTATGTTTAACTTTTTACTTTTCGAATTTTAAAATTTTGATTCTAACCAAATAACATTTATTAAGTTCATGAAGTTATGCTATTTTCAAATTTTGATATGACAAACTTATTAGGTGTAATAGTCACGTTAATTTGTTATTTTTACATACTACACACGTAAAAATTAGTTAATGAATTTAACAACTGTTATTTGCATTAAGACTAAAAATTTTAAATTTGAGAAACATAAAGACAAAAATAATTCAATAAGAGAACATGAACTAAATTTATAACTTTATGTAATATGAGATTAATAGTAGAAATTGGCCAAATAAATTTAGCTACTACCATTTGATTAGAACTAAAGTTTCAAATTTTGAAAAGTACAGAGACTAAATCAATGCAGAAAGCATAAGATTAAAAATTAAAGTATAAAGATTAAATCCATAATTTATGTAGAGTACAAGGACTAATAACAAGATTTTGCCCTTTTTTATCCAATCATACTTTCGGCAACGTCTAACTGCAGCGCAATATAGCCAACGAATCTTAACGGAGCTTGACAATTATCCAACTGTAGTGCTGTAACCTTTTTCTTCGTAAAAATATCTTCAAGATTTTTATTTTAAGAGTCAGAAAATTGTTAAATTAATTTTTATAAATTAGTTTAAAAAGTAAATTAGTACTTTCTGTAAAAATTAGTGTCTGGCAAAATAACTCGATAATAATATGTGACGTGTTACATATATATTATAATGGCATATAGAGATCAATTTTAACTATAGAAATAGATAAAATTTATAATAGAAGAATCAATTTATTTTTAATCTAACATACATGCATTTATTTACTTTTTTTAATAAAGAGAAAAATATAATCTAATTCCTAATATAATTACTTCTATAATATTTTACCTTTTTTAGGGGTGAAGTTTGAACCATTTCATGCTCCCAGCTGTATATTTAGGTTAAATATTTTCCTCCATGTATTTTATTTAAATTGAGAATTTAATATATGTAATTTAATTTTATATAATTTGTATTTTTACCATGCTTAGTTTCAACTCACTAACAGAGTAAAAAGAACTAGTTAGTCAGCTCATGTGATTTGTTTATAACTCTGGAAGTTAAAATTTTCTATGACTCAAAAGGTTAAGGTTTGTTAATTTTAGATTGTTATGTAAGTAATTTATGTATTTTTAAAAATTATTAAAATATTTTTTAAATATTAAAAATTAATTAATTATTAATGTAGCATACATGTAAATTAAAATGATTTTTTATAAAGTTATAAGATAAAATAAGTCATTATGCCTGAATACTCAAATTGAGTATTTGAGCTCATATTTATATATATGATATAGAAATCGTTGCTTATCCATAGTAGAGTTTGAAGGGTATGGGGTAGAGCCGAGGACAAGTTGACAGCAAAGAGGCCCCATAAATGTTGGGTGATATTATAAGCAAAGGGGAAGTGGTGTGGGGGATGTGTGTAGAAAAGCGAAGCATGCAGGGGCGCGATTTAAGCTATGGAAAAGTTGGTCAATAAAGAGAAGAAGCAACAACGGCGTGTCTGATTTAGAGAAAAAGCAAAACAGCAGGCTGCAATTTTCATCATTGTTGGTTGCATAGCATTGCATGTCTGAATAACCACCATTGTCTCCTTTTGCATGCTCTCCCCGTTGGGTCCTCTTGAACCCTAAGTGGGTGCTTCTAATTATGTAAGACATGGATGCTCTCTCTTCATCCTTTTATTTTTATATTGATCCCTCGGCCGTTGGTGCAATATATGTGATCCATCGCTGCTATTAAGATTACGGTCCGAGTCTAGAAAATAGCAATATTTTCAATATTTAACTCTTTTTCAACTTTTTTGAACCATATGTTCATATTCATATTTAAATAATATTCAACACGAATTTCGAATATTTTAATCTTGTGTGGAGGGCATGGTTAAATTGCGACATGGACCTTTATGTTTTCTGTTTCATATGAAATCTTGTGCCTAATTTATTTTTTTATTGGTTAAATTATTTGATAAAAGTGAGCAATTTAAGGGTGATATTTTAATTTTTAATTAATGAGTGAATTTTAGTACACCGTCACTAAATAATAATATGATATATCACTAGTGACATAAAAAACAGTAATGGATGAATAGCACATAAATTCTAAACTCAAGATTCCAAATTCCAAACTCAAAATTCTTAAATTCTAAATCATAAACTTTAAACTCTAGAAAAATATAAAATGATAACTAATATTTAATTATGATTAAATGAAGTTATTAATATTTATTTTAAGATATGTTTATTTGTCTTATTCAATACTTGATGTGCATTGTTATTATTCTCTAATGGTATAGGAAACTCATGCACTAATAGCACATCAAATATTATTCCTTTTTCAAATATATTCTGTGTTATATCCTATTTAAATAGATTAGATCCATTTAAAGTCTAAACAACAACCTAAATGCACTTCGACTCAAGAAGGGCACAAAGCCTACACATGGTTATAGGTAAGATTTTCAGAACTGAACTAGTGTCGAATTGATCAAGTTATTAATTTATTAGACCAATAATACAATTCAATTAAATAAATCACTACAAAATATTAAAAATCTAGTTCAATCGTTTCTATGTCAACTAATTTAATATATTTCTGTAAATCGATATCTCAACTAATTTTCAATCCGACCAACCATTTCAATTAAATTCAAACAACCTTAGCTATAGGTAGACCTTAACCTAAGTAGTGATCCAAACAACTTCAGCTCAACTAAGCCACATAACTTGTCACGAGTCTAAACTCAACATGCCCATGATTAGATATACTAGCGTAAGAATACGTGACGTGGCATCAGTAAATTCCCTCCTCCAATAGAGAGAGGGTTCTACATAGCCTTCCTAACTCAACCGAAGTAGCAAAGAAGAATGAGCAACTAACGTCCCTAAAAGGGCAGGATGCTGCAATCATGGCATGTTTCTAATTTCTTCTTTGGCATTCTTCTTTATCAATACATTTAACATTTTTTTTATTATATCTATTTAAATACTGATTTAAGTATTGAAAAATGTTTTGGAATATTAACTCCAACATTTCTTAATTCATTTATGTTTTGTATAATTCATAATTCAACCTATGATATATCCAATTTGTCATTAAAAAGTATCAACACTTTTCTTTCTCTAAGTGATTAATCAATTACATATGTTATAAACAAAGATACTTTAGAGGTGAGTGTTTTTTTCCCTTAAACTCTTCGATATAAAATTGTCGTATTAAGCTTAACTAAATCTAAGGACCAATCAAATTAGGCCTTTGAATGGGGCTCAAAAGTTCTAGTTGTTTTTTCCATCACAAAACTATAATCCAAGCCATTGATACAACAACGTGGAGGTTATAGTTTTGAGCGCAAATTTAGAAATTTGGGGAAGACTATTGGTATTATTTGATACAATACTACTTTTACCTTTAACAATTTTTTTTGACCTTTAGATAAGAAAAAAAGGTACTCGAATCAATAACCTATTCAAATGTGGCATCATGGGGCTAGTAGGAACCTTAACCTTTAGCTCTTTAAAATTTTAAATTAGTACATGATAAAATTATTTTTTAACCCCAAAACAATAACATTTTAATTTTGTCTTTTAAAAAATTATTAAAATAATAAAATTATATTTTAAATCTGATAAAATATATAATTTAATTTTTCTTGATTTTACCACCAAACCTCAAATCCTATTGAGAATCAAACTCGTTAGTAATTATCATAATAATTTATAAAAGGTAATAAAATCTCCTTCAAAAGACATCCACCTTTTTTCCTTTGATTATGGCTTCTTGGAATCACATTATTTAAATTCCGAAAAAAAAAAAAAAGAGTGAAAAAGGAAGAGGTTGACGAGTCAAATTACACGACAATTTGGCTTCATTGTCAATGATCACATGCTTTTCCACCATTTCCTATAATCATCAATGGAGTCTATAATTTCAAAATTCCCTAAAGAAATTGTTTTAATAATATCAACAATCATTTTCCAGATGATCATGCTCACATACATAGTCATACAAAGCGTGTAGAATATACAATACAAGTTCATTTCTCACTTCAATTTTTTAACAAATCAACCCATCAACTTTGTGCCAAAGCAGGAAAATTTAACCCAAAAAATGGTGAATTGGTCTCTGTCAAAGCAAGATAAGATCTAAAGACAAAACCAACCCACATACTCACATAAATCCGCTTCCCACGTCAGTGACCAGACCAGACCAAACTATACCATCCTTTGATCTTGTCCCAACTTTTACCTCTACGCGTTTGAAGAACACTGTGTTTCTGAATCTTTTTTACACTATTAAAGGCCAAAGAATATTTCAAAATGACCCCCTCATCATAACATATTTTCCAGAAAAGCCACCTACAAAGTTGAAAACAGAATGAGAGGGAAAAGGGAACTCAAATCATGAGATTGTAGAAAAAGCTGAAAAACTCAAAAACAAAAAATAAATTTAAAAAAAAGAGCTTTTTCTTTCCTTTTAGAATCGGTTTGATAATTACTTAAAAGCGAACATTTTTATTTTGCTGTAAATTTCCCATTTTTGTAGTAAAGAAAGGGGGAAAAGGGAAACTTTGGATTCACGACGATCAGAGTTCGGGATTGTTGCAGAAATGTACGGAATCTGATTATTTGACTTTCCGTTGATTCTCCGTCTTTTGATCGTTTGACTTGAAAGAAAAAAAAAATGGGAGCTCGTTGTTCTAAATTCTCTATCTGCTGGTTTCATTCTCACCTTAAAGCTTCTGTCCTCGAATCCTCCGATCTCGGTACTGCATTTTTTATCTTCAGGTTCTCGTTCTTTGTTAAAAAAAAGCTTCATGTTTTATTTTTGGGAGTAAAAAGTTTAATGAAATGCAGAGAATGGGGGCAAAGGTGAGAAGAATGCATGGCCGAGTTTCGGTGAGTTTAGCTTGGAGCAACTCAAAGTTGCTACGTCTGGGTTTTCTTCCGATAACATAGTGTCGGAACACGGTGAAAAAGCTCCTAACGTCGTTTACAAAGGGAAACTCGACAATGACCGCTGGGTTGCCGTTAAACGGTTTAACAAGTTCGCCTGGCCCGATTCTCGCCAATTCCTCGTCCGTTTAATTCATTTCCCTGCTCACCGCTTCATTTTGTTTACTGCCTGTTTGATCATTAAACTGAGTAAAGATTACTTTGAAATTTTCATGTTTTTAGGAGGAAGCCAAAGCTGTTGGGAGTTTAAGGAGTGAGCGGTTGGCAAATCTGATCGGTTGTTGTTGTGAAGGCGATGAGAGATTGTTGGTCGCCGAGTTTATGCCCAATGAAACGCTGGCTAAGCATCTTTTTCACTGTAAGTTACTCAAAAGTGAAGCTTGGGATTAAAGTTAATGAAAGTTACTTACAGGGTTAATTTTGTCAGGGGAAAATCAGCCAATGAAATGGGCAATGAGGTTGAGGGTGGCACTCTACTTGGCACAAGCTTTGGAGTATTGTAGCAGTAAAGGAAGAGCTTTATACCATGATCTCAATGCTTATAGGATTCTGTTTGATAATGTACTTATTAAGTTCTTCAAGATTTTGCTTGTGAAATCAAATAACCCTTTGATTATGATTTCTGAATTGGGTTTTTTTTCTTTGGTAAAAGGATGGTAATCCCAGACTGTCTTGTTTTGGGCTCATGAAGAACAGCAGAGATGGCAAGAGTTACAGTACAAACTTAGCTTTTACACCACCTGAATACCTGAGAACAGGTTAATCATGTTCAAACCACTCATTTAGTCTTTATTTAAGAAGTCTATTTCTTTGAATCTAAACTCAAACTCTGGATGTGCTTCTATGGCAGGTCGAGTGACTCCAGAAAGTGTCGTGTATAGCTTTGGAACCTTGCTGCTAGATCTTATGAGCGGCAAACATATTCCTCCCAGCCATGTAAATTCTCTTTGTTATAGCATTATTTTTTACTGCAATTATGATCTTTATGTTACTGCAAGAGAAAGCTTGGTGATGTGAACTTAAAAATCAGTGTTTCATTCATATTGTGAATCTGGATGTACCAGTTTTTGGTTGGATAATTAGAATTTACTGTTATTTCTTCTCTGTGATTCGATTTCATAAGCAAGTTAAAGGTCCTGCAATAACTGCATGCGGGAGATGAAAATGTGATGTCAACATTTGGATGCTGTTTGCTTTTAGTGTATCTTGGTTGAATTATCCATGGTATTTTAGTTTGTTTGCTTCGTTATAGGCACTTGATTTGATCCGCGGTAAGAATTTTCTCATGTTGATGGATTCTGCTTTGGAGGGCCATTTCTCAAACGAAGACGGAATGGAGTTAGTGCGGTTAGCTTCTCGCTGTTTGCAGTATGAAGCTCGTGAGAGGCCAAATGCCAAATCCCTCGTCATATCTCTCATGTCTGTTCAGAAGGAAGCAGAGGTACATACAATAATTGCTGATTGAATTAAATACTGCAAGTTTATAATCTCCAATCATTAATTCTGTGCAGTTTGGTATCTCCCCAACTCGATGTCCTTCATTATTAAGGATTTATGTTTTGTAAACACCATTAAATTTCTCATTAATTATATGGAATTTTGCTAGGTACCATCATATGTATTGATGGGTATTCCACATGGAACTGCTTCTTCAAAGCAGCCATTGTCATTGACACCTTTTGGGGAGGCTTGCATGAGGATAGATCTGACCGCCATACATGAAATATTGGAGAAGACGGGATACAAAGACGATGAGGGAATTGCTAATGAGGTTTGCTAACTCTGTCCTCGATATTCTACATTTATGAGGTGCAAAATACCTTGTAGCTCAAGGGGCAAAGGACCATTACCCGACTTCTTTGGTTATCTTGAGTCTAATTTTATTTTTATATGTTTAATGTTACTTCACATATCATGTAATTTGTATGCGAATTCTCTGGTTCCTTTCAGCTTTCTTTTCAAATGTGGACCAGCCAAATGCAGGAAACCTTGAACTCCAAGAAACATGGTGATACCGCTTTCCGAGCTAAGGATTTTGCAACTGCAATTGATTGCTACACGCGGGTGAGTTTCTCACTTACAATTCTATTCTGCTTGTGATTGTTGCTCTATAACAACCAACTTAGTTCAATACTGCCTATTTGAAATAATAGACACCATGTTTCAAACGCAAGGAAACAAGATCATACTATTGTTCGTTGGTTTTCGATTTTCTCAGCTTTTTTTCTCTTAGCACTAACAACTAGTGCATTAATATGCCATAAAGGAAAGATACTTTTTGATGGTCTGAACAGCATGATAAATAGACTGAAGATGTTGACCATTCTTATGTAGTTCATCGATGGCGGGACCATAGTGTCACCAACAGTCTATGCCAGACGCTGCTTGTCCTACTTGATGAATGATAGGCCCCAAGAGGCCCTTGGAGATGCGATGCAAGCCCAGGTGGTGTCGCCACAGTGGCCCACTGCTTTGTATTTACAAGCGACTTGCCTGTTTAGCCTAGGGATGGAAGGTGATGCTCAAGAAACCCTCAAAGATGGCACCAACTTGGAAGCCAAAAGGAGTAAAAACTGAAAATTGTATAGGTTTTCAATTTGTTTTATTTAATTTCTCTTTTTGTTTTTCTTCTGGCTATTGTATTTATTCTGGGTTTTCGCCGCATTGCAGAATTCTTCAATGTTTTTATGGTTGGTTTTTTATATTTAACGTTTGTTCAATCTCCTATTGAAAGGACAATGCTCCTGCAACTCAAAATGGCTAGCTTAGGTTAGATTCTATAAGACAATCACTTCAAACATAAAGAAAACAACTATCTCACTGATCACATGGAAAGGAAAATTTGGTTAAATTTTCCCACTGGAAATTTTCTTGGAATCACAACCGTGTTTAAATGCGAAATCCCATATAACAACACCTCACACAACCAGAGCATAACCATCAGGAGCTCTTCTAAAACCAGATATGGTGGTCGTCTACTAAAGCAAGATAACACAGCTTTAGTAACTATGATGAATGTGCATAATATAACATGCTTTCTACACGTATGAAGAAGAGAGATGTATATAATTCGTATTGACCATCACGAGACTCTAGGCTAATTCCATTGCTCATCATCAGAGCAACAAGTTTCCCCAGGCTCCTTTACTGTAATTCTGTTCCTTTATTTATTTTTTTTATTTTCCTTCTTTTGATTTTGTTCGACGAATGTGTGCGGAAAGAAGTTTTAGGATGACGGTACATTGAAGTGGAAGAGCCAGGATATGACAAATGCAAATACCATGCAAGCAAGGAGAAAGTTGAGGAAGCGATGACCATGCCAGAAGCTTCGAGACTCTGTATAGGATGCTGCTCCCGAGACTGCAGTGGTTGCAGTGGAACTGTTTGTCTCGTTTGGTTGCTCTGTCGACTCGACCTCGTTCACTCCAACTACGTTGCGTGCAATAGAATGACAAATTTCACAGGTCCTAAATGATTTAAGCAGATTGACTGAGTACATAATACAATAATCCACAAAAGAAAAGCAATGCATTATCAGTTACAGATACAATGATTTGATATACGATCATTACACTTTACTTATCACTTAAATGCTTTAAATACAAGAATCTATGTATCACATAAATTATTATGATGTCATTGTATACAAAGAATCATGCTCCCGTGTAAAGATAACAAGTTCATTCAATGTTCTAACAGCTGAACGTTAACTCGGATATTATAGTTGACATTCTTCAATTCCAAATGCCTGTCTCTTTTGGTATGTGATTACATCAGAAAACACTTAATTTGTTGCCTATGACCTTTCATTTGCAACATATAAGACGGATACCTTGTAAATTCTTATCCAAAACCAGTAAACTTTGATGATCAATAGAAGAGTTGTATTAGGAGCACAACAGATCATTTGTAAGACAGTTCTAAATCCAATCTAATCAATTACAAAGGTCAATGATGGAGGGAACAATTAACCACATAATTGGAACTTCGATGGTACAATAGCTAGCAAACACTGTTCAGTTCACTGCAAACGTGGTAGTCACCGTGGCAATAATTGTTTCGCCAATGTAGGGAGGCATGAAGTGCAGAACATGGCAATGCAAGATGTGCTAAAACTTTAGAATCAAGGAATTCCATGCACCCATGGTTTGGCACCTAAAATATCACTAATCCCTAATCATGTCAAGCAAGAAATCTAGAATTTGCAATTGCGAATTAAAAATTCACAAAGTGATGCACCACCAAACAATGATCATCGACCAAAAATTAGATAATGCATCAATAAAAGGTCAAATCCCCACTTTCCTACATGGAAAGAGAACATAAAGTAACAAAAAGAAGAAAAAGAAATAGAGATTCCTAACCCTCAAAAAAAGCACATAACAGCACAGAATCGTCGGTGTAATTAGACTGACAAAAGAATCGTCTTAGTCTTTAGCTTTATTTTCAACCTCCTTTATAAATCCAATATCCATCCCACTTTCTTTCACATTAAGCAAATTTCACCTTTTCACATGCATATTTTCACCTTACACTTTATTTTTTAACTAGGATTGTAAAACTAACATCTAAGATAATCCACCTTTTTAACTACCAAGAAAGAGTAACTCTCAATTCCAAGCAATCATCAAAAGAACAATACATAGAAATCTCAATTATGATCCATGAAAAAAATAGATGGTTTTTTACTAAAAAGTTAACAATGTTAAGAAGATTGAACCAGAAAAAGAAAAAAGGGTTGGGAATTGGAATTGTTTTAACTTACTTATTTCCTCTGATCTTAAACCATGCTTCAGCACAGTGTTTATGAGCAGCAGCAAGGTCATCCTTGCAAGAACAACCCAATTCAATAGGGGCACCAGATTCATGGCTGTTGCTCTCTAAACCCAAATGGCAAATTCTACAATCTTTCTCAACTTTGGCCAAATGCAGCTTGAGTTCATTAGCTCCACTTGGAGCCCGCACCTCCACCGAGCAATCCGAGGCCGAAGACACCCTCCTGGAATCCGAATCGCCACCAATCTCGCAACCGAAGCTGTACTCATCGTAAGAACCACCCGTTGTGGAATAAAACTGAGAGTAGCAAGAGCCCTCGTCGGCGTCCGAGAAGCACACGCTAGCTTCGCCGGCGCTGACTTCACTCTCGTTCCGGCGGTGAGTTCCTTGCTCTAAATCGATATGGGACATCTCTAATGATGACATTTTGGAAGGACCCAGAAGCTGAAGAGCATTAGCAGGCTTAAAGTTTCAAGCTTTGAAGATCATCAAGTGTTTCTATACTCAACAGTCTCAAAGTTCAAGCTTTTGAAAGGGCTTTGAACAGAGTTCGTATAAAATGTTAAAATTTAAACAAGTTACAATTGGATTAGATTACCCTTTACCTCCATTACCCTTTCATTAAACAAGAAAAGTTACAATAAAATGGAAGAAAATAAGGACTGACACAGAGAACCAAAAGTTGAAAACATGGCAAGCTTTTACAGAGCCATGGCTTCTCACTCAATAAAAATGCATAGAAAAAAAATACAAAGACAGAAAGAGAGAGTGAAATAGAAGCTTAAAGAGGAGAAGGGACCTTCTGTTCAAAGCCAAAAAGAAAAAAAAGGCGGAGAAACAAAGTTGTTGGAAGATCTGGTGTTGGTACTTGAGGATCTCTGTCCTAAGCAGATTCTGTACGTCCGATGGTATCAATATAGAGATGTGTGAATCTTGAAGATAATCTGGCGGTTAAGAATTGAGGTAGGCATACTCTTATGAGTAGCGCAGTCCTTTTCATTACAATAGAATTTCGAGGTTACCAAACAAATTTACATGTCGGAAAATTGCCAATTTCAGTCTTTTTTTTATTTTAATATTTATTGGTGTCTCTCTGTTTCTGTTTCCATTTTCACATATTTATGTTGGGTTTTTTTAGGTTGTTTTGTCGATATTTCTTAAATAGATATTTTAGCATTTAATAATTGGGTTTTAAAACTTAATATAGAAACGAAACCGTAACATTTTCATCACTTGGCTTTTACATCTTTACAAAGCTAATAAAAGTAATTACTTCAACTCCATTTCCATCTCTAAATTCTGTGCATCGATCTGACTAAACTTTGATCGCTCATCTTCTCAAGCAAAGGGGACAGTGACGATGATTTGATGGATGGAAGGGTAGAGTGGAGTAAGCCTGCATGGAGTCTGATAAACATGCGAAACATCTGATTAATATGTCACAAGGAAGCGGTTTGACTGGACGTGGACCACCACTGACTCCCTGCCTCACGCTTATATGGTCAAATTCTAGTCTTGGTCCTTTTGTTAAATTAAAATTCGAGGTTTAGTCACTATATTTTTAGTTAATCGAAATTGCTGTGCTCAGTCCCCGACACCCTTAATTTTCTAAATTCTTTTATTATCCGTTTAAAAACTTATATGATTACTTTTATTTATGCTAAAATTCTGGGGTTAAATACAGAAAAATACTGACTTCTTTTGGAAAATTATTGGATTTGGATTTTTTTCTAAAATTTATCGAATTAGGCTGAAAAAACAAAAATACATCTAAATGGCGCGTTTTCAGTGGATCCGCATACTAAAAGCATTTTTCATAACGGGTACCCCACACCCCTACGGTCAAAAACCCAACTGCTCCCCCATCCCCAACGACTATTTCAACGACCATTTAAACCCTCCCCCCAACATCTCTTTTTTTTTTTCCTATATAAACCCCTAATTCTTTTTCTTTTTCAATTCAATCTCAAGTCAACTTTCTCAATTCTCCCTCAAATCTCTTTTAAATTTCTCTTAATTCTCACTCAATTTTTATTACTCTCTCAACTCTCTTTTTTTATTAAAATTGTATTAAGGTTTTTTAAATTAATTTTGTATTACAATTAATTTTGTATTTATTGAAATTAGCAATGACAAAATCTCTAATTTGTTTGAATGGCAAACACATTTTGATCAATCAATTGCAAATGGTAATAATTTTTTTATTATATTTAATCTAATCTAATTTAAATAATTTGTTGTTATATTGAAATTTAATATTTTGTATGGTTTTTTTATAATATTTTGTTGTTATGCTTGAAAGATTCGAGATTTTTGCATATGGCCCGTATGGGTAAGGGTGTAAATTGGACCCCACACTTATAAGTGTGTTGGTGGAAAGATGGAGACCCAAGACGCACACATTTCATCTTCTATACGGCGAGTGTACTATCAAACTTGAGAAGTTCAATACAAATTAGTAGAATTACCTGAGTTCGAGCTCCACCAATAAGAATTCATCAACTTTTGAAGCCCATCACAAATGCTAAGTGGAAGCAAAAAGACACTCATGTAGTAGACTGGTAGAGCTTGGGTAACCGTTTTCAATAGAATCTCCTTACCATCCCGTAAGAGAAGTCAGTTCTTCCAATTGAGAAGACACTTAGAAAGCCAATCCCAAAGAAATGAGAATACTTGCTTTTTGTTTCACCCAATAAGAAATGAAAGGCCTAAATAACAACTATGATCAAGAAATGCAAAAACTCCCAAAATTGAATGCACCATTTGCCTAACACTTATCAAAATGTTCAAGCTAAACATAACACTTGACTTTTACAGATTAATAGCTTAAGTAGAAGCAAATTCATACGTGGCTGATCTATCGAAATTTATTATGTCAAATTGGCTCTCTAAAACATTTATGAGTTTGTTCTCAAGCAATTTAAGAGTCTTTTCTATACTTTTCGTTAATTTTTAGTTTTAAAAATAATTTTTATTTAGTTTTAGTCCTTTTGAGGTCCAAATTGGCAAAATGGTGCAATTGGGAATCTAATAGTGCATTTGAGTTGGTGTAGGAAGATGACGACAACCAAACCTTGAGGAGAACTACTTTTGATGTGGGTGTCGCAACACTGATGCTAGGATGCCACAACACTGAGCCTCCATTACTTTAAGGGTGCAAGACTTTAACAAGAAATCAATTTGGAGCAAACTGTCGAGGGTGTCGTAATATTAAAACCACAGTCGCGACACCAAGCTTCCAAGATCGCGATACCACTGCTATTTGTTAAAGTGAAGAAGTCATGGCCATTGATAAGGATGTCATAACATCAACTAGTCCATGTTGCGACATCGAGAACCTCTAGAGCCAATAGCATGCCACTGTTATGGCTGTCGTGTCATCGTTGCTTGATGGGCTGAAAAATATTACAGAGGTATAGTTTTATATCCAACACAAATCCAAGTCAACCCATACACTCTAAAGTCAATTTTGTAAATTTTAGGGTTGAAACTTCTGTTGTCCAAAAGATACTTTTGGTTGTCAACTTTAAAAGATGAACCTTCATTTTTATCATCTTTTTAGCTAAGTAGTTATTCTCTTAACCATTTTTAGGTTTTAGTTCTTTACTTTTTTAAGCTTAGTGCTTGTAGTTGGTAGTTTTATTCGTTTTTACTGTAGTTTTTCTTTTCTTTGCACTTGAATACACAAACTCTACTTTGTATTTTGATTTCTCTTTGAACCCTTTAATATATTTCAACTTTGTTAACCTTCAAAAGTGTAAAATCTCTGCTTTAGATTTGTTTGCTTCTTCATTATTGCTGTTGTCATCTTCTCCAAATAACTCATCAAGAGTCCATAAGATTTCTCTAACATTGCTTTTTATACTTCTTTCGTGAATCATTTGAGCATGTATTTGACTGATGTTGTTGTGTTGATGATGGATAGTAGCTAAACTTCATGTTGTTGGTTGATAGAAATGTTGCATGATTAGTTTTTGGGTCAGGGACTAAATCGTAAAAACTAGACTAAATTGAATAAACTTCAAAACCTAGAACTGACGCTTTCAAGTGAACAATTAAATAGGTGAAACTGAGAAGAGAACCTATTGGAAACTAATTTGATCGTCCCGATTTAGTTTAGTGAGATTAAGAGATAAAGCAGATTAAATCGTTTAATTAGATAAAATAATAACAAAAAGTAAAATTGAACCAATTAAGAGTTTGAACCTTTTAGATTCCTAATCCAAGAATTAATTAGCAACATGGAACTCAACCGGTCACTTTAGCTATTTGAATTGTTTTTTGTGCACTTTTGGTCATTTTGCAATTTAGTTCTTTTAGGTATTAGATAGCTTAGTTAATCTTTGATAAATGATTTGTCATACTATAATACTTATTGAGTAGCTAGCTGGACTTCTTGTTTGCATTCATTTTTATTGTTAATCACCTTTTCACTAAAACTCTCTTGAGTTCAATTTGAAATACTTAATGTTCTGATATAACACAAAAATATTATAATTAATCTATCACATTCGCAGATAATTGTTATATTTCTGATTATATTTGTGTCAATTCTCCTTTATCTTGGTGCACGCACATCGAAATGTGGTCAATGACTTGCAAAAGCTTCACAACACGAATTTCCAACTCCTCGGCCCGGAAAAGTAAGGAACTATAATAGGAGATGGGAAACGACTAGGCTACTACAACAAACCGAAACACCATGCAGCTCCCCGTGAAGTTCCGCTTGCCTAAACAAGAAACTAAACCCTTCCACGCATAAAATGAACAAAGAGAGAGAAAGCGAATCAACTTAACGGAGACCCCGATAAGGAATAATTGGAGCCATCTCATCGCCATTAAAAGCCACAGAGTATTGAACAGTAGTAACGCACATCATAACCCATTTGACCACAATTAAACAAATAATAATTAGTAACTTAGTGATAAATTATCATTATCATTTTAAATTAATTATCATATTATTATATATCAATTAAAATTAAAATTAAAATTAACACTATAAATAGATGCATTACCATCTTAACACTTTCAAGCAGCACTTAGAAAAACAAAATTTAGTATTATTTATTAAATTTCTAAGAAACATCTCAAAAGAATAAAATATTAAAGTACAAAATACTGAGTCATGTTGAAATGGAAATAGGATAGGAGTCAAAGGTTAGTTCAATTGATGCTGAGGCAATTTTAATATATTTATACTTTAAATTTAATTTATATTTATATTTAAATTTCAAGGAATCAAAATTCAAACTATGAAGTTTAATGTTGATCTAAATTAAAATTTTACATATGCAACATTAATAATAATATTTAAATATCATTTTTATTGAACTAAGAATAAATTCATGTATTATTTGTAATATTTATAATACATAATATTCTAAATTAAATATTTTCAAATTAAGAGTATGTTCGATAAATCATTGAAAATAAAAATTTTAACATTTAATATTTTAAATATGTTTGATAATCATTATAATTTTTACTTAACATAAAATTTTCAATAAAAAGTGTTGAATAAGATAAGTAAGTAGGTAGCTACTTATCACTTAATGTAGAAAATATTAAATTGATTTTATTTCATTAAAAATTGAAATGTAGTAACTTTTTTTAAAATATTGAAATATTTCAATTTATGATATTTATTTTTATCTAAAACTATCCAAAATAAAAAATAGATTAATAAGATAAAAATTAAAAATAAATAATATTTTTAAAATAAGTATTTATTTTATCAAACAATAAAATTATATTTTGTACTTATATATTATATTTACTAATTTACTAAACAATTTTTTAAGATAAATTTAGTACTTATAAAATTTAGTATTAAAATTTAGAACTTAATTTTTCAACACTTAAAATTTTAGTTTATTAAATATTCCCTAAATTTTGAATAGGAGAAAATTTAATTTGTAGGAAGTTTAAAACGTTAATGCTTTAGAATAATTAATTGCATCAAATTAAAGTATAAAGATTAAATTTTAAAGTTTAGTATAATAAAAGGACCAGGACTAAATTTTACTCATTTATATTTATACTATGATCTGCGTTTGCGTGAATAACACAAAAGCTAGTGTATGAAATTTAGGATGTAGGCAAGTATATATATACGCAAAAGGAAATGAGGAATAAAGAAAAAGAAAAAGAAAACCACAAAAATTAGAAGGAAAAAGAAAAAGAAAGAAAAAGAAAATTCCAAATGGAAGAGTTTTGTAATAAAGCCAACTTGGGAATGTAATGACAATAAGAAAATGATAAAGATAAGAGTAGAGACTGGCCGACGCCGTATTAAGAAAACGACAGCTCATTTTTATATTTTTAAATATAAATCAAGAATAAGTATCATTTTATTAATTTAACCTATATTTCAATATAAAAAAAAAAATCATTACTTTGTAGTTGAATGAGAATAATGCCTCATTTATCTACCAATTGCTAATGTAATTGTGGGAAATCTGGAATTGAGATTTGGGGATATTGTCAGAATTAGATTAAATTGATAGGATGAATGGATTGAATTGAAAAATTAAAATTTTAAAATTATAATGTACGCTTTTGAATTGATAAAAAATAAAAAGTCTATTCGATGTTGGATTCCATTGTTGAAAATTTGGGTAGTGCCTACTTTGGATCCAAAGGCACATGTTTATTTGCAAATAAAGGCAAAATGGGTCAGTACAAATATTGCAATCTAAGTAGAGGTTGAAAGGACTTTTTTTTTTTTTTTCATTTTTCAATGTATTTGTGTTGACACTGAAAATTATTTGCACTCAACAACCCCCCCCCCCCCCAAAGTAACAAGAGTCAAATAAAAACCGTTTTGGATCGCTTTCAAGTGTCAAAAGTTGAATCTGCCATCCCAATTCTGCAATTTCCACATAGAAACCAAAGTGGAGCAAGTGAAAAAACAGGGTTGGGGGAGGTGGTGGGGCTGGTAACCCTGTTGTTGTTCAATCTGCCATCTTTGTTTTTCCTTATGTTTTCTTTTTTATATTTGCTTCTTTTTGTCCAGGGAATAGTTTCTTTTTGAGCTGTTAAAGTAGAAGACAAGCATCTAACAAATTGACCAAGAATTCTCTCCCTTCTATTTTTTGGTCTTTAAAATCAATAATATATTATAATAACTCAAAGTTGTCAATCATCTTGAAATATTTTAGAGCTTATGTATGAACATATGTATTGGTTTTGGTTTGATGAGGAATCATTGTTAATCTATTATTTCCTTAAAGGTATTCCTTGGTGGTTTTGTTGAAACACAGCAGAGTAGGCATAATCCATCAAGTTTGATGGGGTCAATTACAAAAACAGGCAAATATTCAATTCATTTTGGTTAAACAAACACCAAATAAAGAAAAGGATCCCTTAAGTGCATAAAGTTTGAATCTTTCTATTCAAAAACCATCAGAATAAGCACTAAAATGGACTTGATAGGTATTCAGAGTTAGGCACCACATTCTGATAATTCACATTTGATTTCAATCAGAAAGCAGCTCTGCAAATGCAATACCACATGCTTATCTCTTTCAAGCAGCCCCCTAGCATCTGTCTTTTTCAGGGTTTGAATCCTGGAAAGATTAAAATGGCATTCCCTTTTTTGCCCTTATTTTTTTTCTAGTTTAAGGGTTTCTGAATCACTGAAACCTGCAACATGTTTCTTTCACTAGCGATGGGCACTCGTTATTAGTGAACCAGATGTCTTCCACTTCTATATCAGCTCCCATCACCACCTTTAAAAGCCATTCAATCTCATTTGCTACCAAAGATAATAAACATAACTGGCCCTGATTACCTGTTTCAATCTAACATGACTAAAACATCAAAGAAGCTTTGTCCTACACCCCGTGTTAAACTTTGGCACCGAAGGTCATTCAAGCACTAAATACCATCAATTCACCTAGGTGACTACTTGTTATGTCCCATGTTCTCATCAACTTTCTGCAACCTAAATGCCATAGTGTCCTAGTTCAATATGAATCACAATTAGAGGCTTTTCCCACTATGACTCATTCTAGGATAAGCCATGCCTCTGCCACATACTAATCAGCCAATGAGTTATTTATTTGGGCAGGCTTAAGTATCAAAAATAGTCCTCATTAGTAGGCAGAGATGTCACCATTAATTGTTCTAACAAGATTAGAAAATGAGATGGTGAAAGATATGCACATAATAAGATTGTTTTGAGGCTCTCAAAACAAACTATACTAGATCTAAAAGCAGGCCCAACAAAGACTGATAAACGAGGCTTTAGTTTTTCAAGAAGAGAATGGTAGAACAGGATTATAAGGCCAACATGGATACTTGGAAAGATATTTAAAATGCTAAGAAAGTTAAGGGAAATGTCAACAGAAAACAACTACATACGGAGCAAAAACGATGAATAGTAGTAATTAGATTGTAAATCAATATTTTCCAAGCTTTATCATCAATTCATGCTGGTAAAAGGATGTTAATAGGCATTGTTTGTAAAACGAATACGTAAACAAGCTCCCCTGCATCAAACTTATCAGCCACTATGTCCATTTAAGCATCTAGGTCAAGCATAGCAATGAACATGAAACAATTGAGCCCTTCTTATAATTCAGTACCATATGGCGATTACCTTGAACACAAGAAATCAGGATCCCATTCCAGCATCACTCTCAAGCTAATTTGAAGGCCAAGACTATCATCTTTCATAATTTTTTTGACCACCATCTCTCGACTTAGAAGTAGAGTTGCCTCATATTCTATGTTGACAGCAGGTTGGTCATAGTGCCCATAAACTTGCTGTTTCTCTCTTCAATACGTAAACGATCGCTCATTTGGCTCTCCTCAAAATGTCCCATGTGCACTTGAGATCTATGAGATGTACCAGCAGTTGCATCATCCATTGCCCTGATGCTGTTATTTTCCAATCCACTTTTCAGCCATGCAAGGTTGCTTATATCAGTGGCTATAGCAGCCAACTCGTAATTTGGAAAAGATAGAGGTTCTGAAAATTCCACAAATTCTGGCCCCAGCAAAGACTTATTTTGACCATTTTGAGTTCCACAACACCCATGACCACAATGCAGAGGTACTAAACGATCAGTGTAAGCTCCTTCAAGCAATTTGCATGTCCCAACATCTGGCTTTGATGTTTGAATGGAAGGGCCTAGCACCGGAACTGGCCTTGAACATGGTGAAACAAATTCAGGTGTATCCATGTTATTATAAACATTAAAAGCACTGATACGGGCCACAGGACGGAAAAGAGTTGGTGGTTCAATTAATTCATGGTTAGATTGAGTCCCTGTCAGTGCTTTGCCCTTTGATTGATTATCTAACTTTTCCGAGGAGCTTGCGTCTTTCCATTCCAGGGATCTGAAAGAACTGTCCTCCGCACAAGACAGAGTTTCTTCAGATGATGCCTTGGTTTTGTCCAAGCAGCCAGCATCTTCCATCATATTTGTAGATTCCGTGTTTATTCTACCAAGATCCATGTACCGGCGCCGCAATGTGGAATTCCAATGATTTTTTATAGCATTATCTGTTCTTCCAGGTAGAAGCCTTGCAATCACAGCCCATTTGTTCCCATGTACTGCATGTGCTGAAATAATCATCCGATCCTCCTCATCTGCCACAGACATGATGATCAGTTCCATTTATCAGAAAGAAGTAGATACATTCTTGTTAAAATTAAATGTTTATAAACCGAAATGCACAAACTAACTAAAGAAATGCAAAGTTATGTTTAAAGGTAAAAAAAAACTTATAAAGTGAAAGTTGCAAACTAATACTGACTGCTGCCATGTGAGTATGAGTAGAATGTTCATTGACACTTTCTTATATGTAATGACACTTCCCCAAGTTACAAGCAGTTTCTCTAATGCTCACCAAAATTACTGCCATTTCCGAACAACTAGACTCCTGCCCAATTTCAACAAGACACATGTGATTCAAGATTTGACATTAAAAGGCTAGCTACTTTGTTTCAATTTGAACATTATCATCTCTGTTTCTCGATTGAACCAAAGGTAGAGTGGCAAAGGACTTGTGTTTATGTCTCCAATTGACACCAGCCCTAAGTCCAACCTTAGTAAGAGAGAAAAAAAAAAACATCTTTGTTTCTCTCAAACATTTCCCTAAAATCTCCCAAAAGTACAGCATTGAGAAATTTTGGGAATTGATATGATTGGTTACTTAAAGCATAGTTCTTAGGAGATTGTGGGTTCTAAACACATTTTAAGAAAAAAGGCACTAAATTTTGCTAATCATTAGATGGCATAACTTGAACATCCAAAAGCAAAGTAGTCTAAAGTCTAAACTTGAAACTGTTACACAAATCTAACATGCAAAAACATCCGAGCAGGTACTAAAAATTAAGAAAAATAGATAACCAGATCGACAGATCGAAAAAAACAAAACAAAGGTGTAGACTTGGTACCAGTAAATGGCTTGCGCTTAACGGCCGGGTCAAGCTGATTACACCAACGAAGCCGACACGACTTCCCAGAACGACCGGCGATTCCACGCGCAATCAAGCTCCAATTCCTCGCCCCAAACTTGTTCACAAGTTCACTCAGAATCGCATCTTCCTCAGGGGACCAAGGCCCCTTCACTCGCTGTTTACGCGCTCGCCCTCCCGCCGCCGAATCGTCGCGGCTTCCACAATCGCCCCCTTCGCCGCCATCTAGGGGTGGTGGTGATGGGACGTTGATTTCAGCAACAGTGGTGCCGTTGCCGTTATCAACGGCTTCCACTTCTGTTTCCATTTAGTGGTGAGAGTGATGACGGTCCCCTCGAGTACCAGACTTAACGGCAAAGAGTCTTTGTTACGTGAAAAATGAATTGACCACTTAGAAACAGATTTTATCGAGCAAAATGTTGTTACAGTTTTATCCTCCAAATTTTTTTATCTTGACGGATTTGTCCTACCTTTGATTCACTATCAAATTCAAAATATAGGTTTTTTTTTTTCAGTTGCGCTTGAATTTAAAAATCTTTAAAATTTTAAAAAAAAATTGCTCCCAAATTTTACATTACTTGAACTTCCTCTTCGTTATGGCAACATGCTTTTAATTCCTTTTCTTTTTTTTTTTTTTTGACAGAAAACATGCTTCTAATTCCTTGTTAATGGCTTTGAGGGACAAAAAAAAAAAAAAGAGGAGGATAAAAGGGAGGGGCGTTTTGTAATTTGAGTCTGATAATTCGGACAATTCATTCATAAAACATAGTAATAATAAAGTTGACCCTGGGCTGGACAAGCACAGCACAGCAGGGTTTTATTATATTGGCGGGAAAACAGAGAAGGTAAATGGCAATGGGCCAAGGTTCAAATGGGTTGATCATGGGTCAGTGAGCTTGCTTCTCATCATGGTTAACCACACCTTCCATGCCCATTTCTCGGATAACCTTAGATTAATTTGTCAATTTTATTTTGATATAACCACACAATATGCAATTTTTTCTATTTTGATACTTAAATTGTTTTTTTTTTTCAAGTTGGTAATCATACATAGTCAAACTTTAAATCTATTTAGAAAAATCTTAACTCATAAATTAGTATCTAAATTATACTTTTTTTTCTCAAATTGATACCTACATTTTTGTTTTGCCACAAGTGATATCTAAATTATTATTCCATCACCCATTTTACACCAAACTGTTATATCCATTAAAAAGCTTTCATTGAATAATAGACAATTATGTCATATAACCTTTTAAATTATGATTTTTATTATTATTTTCTTTTGCATGATTTCTCTCTTTATTTTTTTTCTTCCTTTATAATGTCTCACAATATCAGTAATGCTCAAAATTTGCCCTTCGAAGATCGAGATGTCAACAATTAATTATGTTTTCGAACTTCACCTTCTACTTCACTTGTTAGGATAAAAAAATTTCTTTCATTAATCAAAACTAATGTTTTTTCAAACCGAATCAACTAGTCGGATTGAGGACCGGCAAGGTACCGATCAAGAGATTGGGATTGAACCAATTGATTCATAAGCCTATATAGACAGGTTGAACTGGCTAAAAAGCTAGTTGAACCGATTGAATCATTTTCTCTATTTTTTAAATATATATATATTTTTTAATTGTTATGAATATTTAATAATTTATTTAATCAAATTGGACGAATTGATCAAACCAGAAAGTGGTTATCTAGCCAGTTTGACCAATGATTCAATTTTAAAAACCTTGATCAAAGCATGAAGCCCAAAATGCTTACACTTAGTGAAGAAACTATGCTTTAGTGCCTATAGTATATAATATTTCCAACTTTGATCCTTAAAGGTTTTATCAGCCAACTTCACTCCTTAATATTATCAGACATTCTCGATTAAATTATGTGAGAGTTAAAAAATCGGTCAAGTAGTCAATTAATCATAAATTGTCACGTATCATACGTCAACATCGTCATTCAAGAAAAATCTTTAAAAATCTTTTAAAATATAAAAATTTACAAAAATAGAAATAAAATTATAAGAATATATAATTTTAAAAATATAAATATTTTTAATTTTTTAAATGATAAAAATATATAAAAGTATTAGAAATTGAAAAATTTATTATAAATTTTAAAAATAGTAAAAATTATTGTATTTTTGAATAGAATATACATTTGCTAATCACATTTAAAATATAAAAATTGGTATTAATATTGTATATAGATACACAATTAATTTTTATAAAATATAATTTAAGTATCACTTGTGATAAGAAAATGTTGGATACCAATATGAGAAAAAAATAGAGTTTAAATACTAATTTGTGGGTAAACTTTATATATATATATATATATATATATAGTATAACTATAATTAAAACATTCACATAATATTTTACTAGTATCATAGTGGAGAGCAATTTTCAATTTTAATCGAAAAATCAACTCATTTAATTTTTTTTATTTCAATTTTGTTGAGTGGGACGAGTTGGTCGATTTTGACATCTTAATTAATTAATTCAATTAATTATCAATTTTTGAATTTAGGAATCAAATTGACAAAAAAAACTTATTTTATAATGTTATTAAATTATTCAAATATATATATATAACCATATAAACCTAACCTAATGACTCATAAAATCTAATTAAACCCAAATAAAAATAAAAACTCAAAAAAAAAAAAAAAAAAAAGAAGAAGCTCTCAGCATTCATTCCCTTCTCCAAAACATCCCCGACATTTCTAGCAAAAAGAAAACCCTAAAACATCATTACCGTTCATACTCATTCCGTAGGAGCTTCACTGTTGTTCAGCTTGGGGTACATCTAGAGGTGTGGATGGCTGCAGTCGGGCCTAACTAAAATTTAGGGTTCATTGGGCCGGCCTAAAATGGTCTGAAATTTTGCCCAAGCCCATATAAAAATATTAAAACCTAGGCCGGGGCCTATATTAATTTTTATATTATTTTATATAATTTTAAATATATATAATACATCAAAATATTAAAAATCAAAATAAATATTTTCAACAAAGAGAAATAAATTTTAAAAATATGTAGCCTTAAATAACACTAAAATATATGCAACTTAACAAGCAAATTCCTCTAAAATAATAGAGGTGAGCATGGGCCCAAGTTTGGGTCAGCCCAACTATAAAATTAGGCCTTCATTAGCCCTAAAACTGAAATTTTGCCCAAGCCGACCCATATAAATATACTAAAACCCGCCTTATATTAATTTTTATATTATTTTATATAATTTTAAATATATATAATACATCAAAATATTAAAAAATCAAAATAAATATTTTTCAACAAATTGAGAAATAAATTTTAAAAAATATGTAGACTTAAATAACATTAAAATATATGCAACTTAACAAGCAAATTCCTCTAAAATAATAACAAAATTAACAAATACTTTTAAAATAATAACAAAATTAACAATAAAATAAGTTTTATATAATATCTAAACAATAACAACAAAATAATAGAAACATAATAGTAAAATGGTAGTAAAATAAAGAGAAAATAATAAGAAAATAATATTTAAAAATAATTTTTTTTTTAATACCTTTAATAATGCCAAGAAATTCTTGAGGCCAGGCCCATTTTTAAAGCCTTACCGAGGTCAAGCCCATTTTTTGCCTATATTTTACCCGAACCTCCCATTTTTAAGGGCCTTCAGAGGTAGCCAACCATGCTCATTCTATAAAATAATAACAAAATTAACAATAAAATAAGTTTTATATAATATCTAAACAATAACAACAAAATAATAGAAACATAATAGTAAAATGGTAGCAAAATAAAGAGAAAAATAAGAAAATAATATTTAAAAATAATTTTTTTGCCTTTAATGAATCGGTTTTTGCCAAGAAATCCTTACGAGGCCCGGCCCATTTTTTAAGCAGGCCTCATTTTCATCAAGCCCATTTTTGGGCTATATTTTTACCCGAACCCTCCCATTTCTAAGGGCCTTATTGTGGCCCAACCCATGCTCAGCTCTTACATCTTTCTCTATTTTTTGCTTGTGGGTTAAAAAAAATGTTATATTGTACCAACTATGATTTGTTCTTTCTCTATTTTTTTCTCTGTGGGTTAAGGAATATGTTGCACAACGCTTCTCGTTATACTATATGTCAATAATAACAGTAAAAATTATCGTAAAACAATAAAAATAAAAATACATAAAATTTAGGTGGAAAATTTTTATCGAGAAAAATCACGGACAAATGAGAAAATTTTTACGAATATTAAAAAACAATAATATTAGATGTTTTCGTCTATACACAGTTTTGAAAGTTTAAATAAGTTTTTTTTTATATAATCAACGTCTAATAAAAAAAGTATAATCCTATACAAATTCAACTTGTGTGGCAAGGTTTGTACGAGCAAAGGTGTTCGACCCTCAGACCTTCGCCCCCATAGATCTCCAATTATGCCTCTTTGTTTTATTTCTTTAATAAATGAGTTACACATTAAACTTTTTAGATTAGATTAAATGAGATTCGGATCACACAACTCTAATAATTATTACTTACAAGAGCTTCACCGCCGTTTAGCTTATTTGTTCATTATTAGGAAACAAAGAAGAAAAAGAAAAAAAAAATTGGGTCAGTTAACTCAAAAAATCAACCGTACCGACTAAATCAAAGTCAATTCCATTTAATCAAAATTTTCAATTAAAGTTAGTCAAAGTAATTTTTTCATGTTGAAGTCTGTTTAAGAAAACAACAACCAAACTAATCAATTAACCTAATTGATAATAAAAATAAAGTATATTTAAATTTTATAAAAATAAATTTATAATTAGAAAGTTTTAAAATTGTATTTCACTCAAAAAATCATTAACCATGGTATATAAAGTGTTGTGATAAAAGTGAAAGAGAGAAAAAAAAAAAAGTGAAAGCCGGTAAGAATAATAATTTTTTTTATAGTTGTTTATGCTAATAAACAATTACTATCTATATTTTATTACTTTTAAAGTATTTAAGTAATTTAGTTGATATCACTTATGTTATGTTTGGTAGGATTATTACTAATTTTATATGTTTTAGTCGTGAATTAGTTATAAATTACATTCGCATGACTTGTTTGTGGCAAAAGAATGAATTTTTTTTTAGATGACTTTTTTTACAAAATTATTATTCATTCTTCTAATTTCAAGTTAAAATTTATACAAATTATTTTTATTTTATCTGTTATAGAACATATATAATAAATAATTTTTATATTATTACAACAATAACCAAACGTAATATAATTCATACTATTCAATTCAAAACAATCAAAATTTATCATATTAAAGATAGAATATACGTTGCGGTCAGATTGGAAAATTTTTTTTTTTACACAAAATTTACATACATAAATACAATACTATAACTAAATGTGCTCTTTAATTAGGAAAACAAAGAAAATATTAATGGATGTAGGTATCTAAGTGTGTGACATCAATGGCCTTCGGTGGTTGACTGTCGGTTGAAACCTAGGTATAAACCAAAGTTTAAAACTTTGGGTAGAAAATAATTTAAATATGGAATTGACAAGTCACTGAAAAAGAGCTGAATCATCATCTAACTGAACACTAAATGGTCCTGGTGGTGGTTCATTTTCATCTTTGCTTCCATTTGATGCCCATATGATATAATCGTGTCTACTTTCTTTTACCCATGATAGGAGTAGCTATCTCCCTTCCCTTTCTTCATTGTCTGTATCTATCTCTATGGTTCAACATTGCAGAGGTTATTTACTTATTTAGTTGTCACATTCATTTATGCTTGGATGAAAATTATTTGGGTAAATTGCATTAGTTGTTATCTAATTATAGTAAATTTATTTTTAGTTGTTTAATTATAAAAGTTACAAATGATCATTCAATTATTAATAAATTTTTTTTTATCACTAAACTATGAAAATAATTTTATATTTTTTATCATCATATAGTTAATTATGGTAGCTTTAAAATTGATATAATAGTAACTTTAACTCTCAATACTTATATATTATGTCTATTTAGTCTTGATTCTAAAAATCTAACACTCAACATTTCCATATTGTGTAATTTGGTCTTTTGTAGTATTTTTTTTGTGACCCTTTGACTTAAAAATCTAAAAATAAATTTAACAACTAAATTTGATTGAAAATATACCAAAAAAATAGAAACACCCAAAAATCCAAGATAATAATATATTTTCTCATTCTTTTAAAATTAATCCTCAATATCACAAAGAAAAATAAAATTAAAAAAAGAGACCAAATTACATCATGTATAAATGTTGAGGATTATTATTTTAGAATCAATATAATTTATAATTATTAAGGGTTAAAGTTACTATTATGTTCATTTTAAATGCTGTTATCTTTAGTCAATTGGTGATTAGAAAATAAAAATAAAATTAAATAGTTGAATGATCATTTTGTAGCTTTTTATGAATTGATCAAAATTTTTATTAATAATTGGATGATAAAAAATTTTCTAATAATTAAGAGACTACTAATATATTTTACCCAAACAAATTCTCTTATTATAGGAAATAAATGTATTTACTAATATTTTTTTGTTAATCTAATTACAACCCCAGAAACATATGTAAAATGGTAGAATACAAGGATGTAGGCAAATGTCTTGATTCTCGTTACAAATTATTAAATTATAAATTTATGATAAAATTTTATTTTAACTCTTTCAAAAAAGAAAAAAATTGATATAAAATTTTTAAATATAAATTCATAAACGATAAAATCATATTTTAAACTCTCAATAATTTATAATTTAATTTCAACCATTGTGTAAAGAGTTAATTGAAAACCAACAAAACCGATAGGGTTTTAAATGACAGCCAATAAAGAAGCAGTGGTCACAAGATTCATTTAAGACCTCAAAAGCCAATGGTCCCCTCTCCTTCCATGTTTTCAAATTCCATGCACAACCCTATCACAATGCTTCTTAACTTTGTTGCATTATGCAATTCGTTTAATTTATTCTATAAAATTATTTATACTAACGGCACATTAAATATAAACTTATATATATATATATATTTAAGAGTTGCTGAAATGGATGAGGCAGGAGAGTACGGGCGAGTAGATTTAAAACAAGTACGATTAATGAATGCAAAGGTTCCTTTACCCACCAAAATTCCGCAGATGCTTTCTCACGAATCATATCATCCTAGGGCTTGAGTGAAGTCATTAAAATACAAGAAGTGACTGCCAACCCTTTTACTCAGTCTCCTATTAAATGCTGCTGAGAGAGAGACAAAAGTGTCAATTTCCAAACTCATTGTTCAACCTTTTTCCAATTCTTTGTTTCAAATGGATACAAAAATTCAACCTTACTTTTCTTCTTAATCATTAACAATGAATTCCTTCAATAAGATTTTATGAATAAAATACCTATTTCCCATTTAATGATTTAATTTAAGTGTAATTACCGAAATTTCAAACCAAAAAAGAAAGATAAAAAGTTAGAGGCTTAAAGCACGCCGATTTTAGTTTTTTTTTTTTTTTAATGTTGGTGTGTGGGTTTATCTACGCCTGACCATGGCAGGTTAGAAAATGGTCCCTCTCTTCCAACAACAGAGAATCTCATTCTTTTCCTCTTGTTAAAATAAAGGCTAAATTGTATTAATAATCATTTAATTATAAAAATTTCTATTTTATATACTTAAAATAAAAATAATAATTTAAACAGTTACATGATTTGGTGATTTTGATGATTTCTATTAAAATCACAAATGTTAAACTAACCTGACAGTTAAAAAAATAATACAATAACCTTTAATTTTTATGTATTATATTAATTTAATTATGATTTTAAAAAATTAACCATTAAAATTTACAAATAATATTCTAATTCTAAAAATAAAAAATAAAAAAACACAAATATTTTAAAAATATAATTATAAATTTTAACACAAATGTCTTCGTTTGTCAAAAACCGCTCCTTCGCCATGTTAGTCCGGCTGCCTCCTGTGTTTATCTTTTTTTTTTTTATTCATCTTTGTTATTTCTTCTGTAAAGTCTGATGGATTGGAGATATTGCTCAAGTTTAAGTCCCCAGTAGAAAAGTCAGATTCTAATGTATTCAGTTCATAGACACGGGAGCTCTACATGTAACTTCAGCGGAGTTGTTTGCAATTCCACTGGATTCGTCAACGGAACCAGTCTTCCCTAACAATAAATTGTTGGGTATCTTCCTTTTGATTCAATCTGCGAGTTGCAGGCATTGGAGAAGATTGATGTTGAGAACAATTCTTATCATGGCAAGATTTCCGAGGACCTGAAAAAATGTTATGACCTATACTACTTGGATTTGGGGTGCAATGCTTTTTTCTGGATAAGTCTCTGATTTGTCTTCTCTAATTGGATTGTAAAGTTCTTGAATTTGAACAATAGTCGATTTTCCGGGATTTTTCCATGGAAATCACTGGTGGGCGTGGGAGGAGGTCCGGTGGTGGGGCGGGGGGATTTTTATTTTATTTAATATTAATATAAAATTTATATTTATTATTATATTTTTAAAATATTTATTTTATTTACAACATGTATTTTTTATTATTTTAAAAAAATTTTTTATTATGTAATTTTATATTATAATATGATCTAATTATAAAAGTGTTTAAATTATAAAAATTTATTTTAAATACTTAAATAAAATATAAAATTTTAATAATTAAATAACTATCTTTATAATTTATCCTAAAATAAAAAAATCAATTTAAAACAAAAAGGGAATTGAAAGTGGAGGATTTTGCTTAGAATTGATAAAGACCTGAGAATTGTGACACTTACTTTTCACAGACCATTGTCTATGCTTTGACAAAACATTTATCTTTCCTTTTAACCTCCTTTTTTGTTGTTGCGCTTTAACACATTGGGAACTCTTCAATCCAATAAATTCCAAATTTTTTAATTTACACCCGAAATGATTTGGAAGTTGGAACTAACAAAAAATGAAATCTAGGTTTTTAGATAAAATTGTAAATTGTCAAAATAAAAATAAAAATGAAGTACAATTTGAGAAGTTAGAAAAAAAGTAGCAAGAGGAAAACTGAAAAATGTTGATTATAATAATATTCCCTCAGTCAGCAACCACTGACAGAGGGAGAAAATGAAAAGGCGTTGCAGAAACGAGTAAAGTTTGTATTTAATTTTCACAACCTCCAAACCAACCTCTTGTTTCTTTTCTCTGCTGCTTCTTCACCCATAACCCTAATTTGTGAACGGAATCATCAACCGGCAATTTCTAGCAGTCCAACCAAAGTTTCAGATTTAGCTCTAAACCTCTAACCCATTTCAGCAATGGCCTCATTCACCATTCCCATGTACTTCTTCACTGCCCTTATCCTTTTCCATTTAAAATTCGTTGCTGCAGAACAAAGTTCCTCCTTTTCCTTCAAAACTTTCGGTGAAGATTCCAACTTTGAGTCTAAGATTGCTTTATATGGGGATGCACATGTTGCTAATCATGGCTCTGTGATTCAACTCACTAACTCTGTGAAATGGAGTGCTGGGAGGGTCATGTATAAGAAACCTATCAAGCTTGTTGAAGGTAAAGTTAGGAACTTTGCTTCATTTTCAACCTACTTTTCTTTCTCAATGTCACATGAGAAGGGTGATGGTTTGGCTTTTCTTATGGTTCCTAGTATTTTTAATGTTAATGTATTGGGCAATAGTTCGTTTGGGATTTCCTTTGGGTTGAAGGAGAAAAGTAAAAAGGGTATTGTTGATGTAGAATTTGATACCTCCAAAGATGGCAAGTATGGTGATTTGAATGAAAACCATGTGGGGATTGATGTGGGTAGTCTTGTTTCAGTTAAAGTGAGAAATTTATCATCTGTCAAATTGGTATTAAACAATGGGGAAAAGTTGCATTCTTGGATTGATTATGAGGCAACTTCAAAGAGACTAGAGATTAGGTTGAGTGAATCTAGTAGTACCAGGCCTAATGAACCATTGCTTTCACACTCAATCGACTTGGCCACCCTGTGGAAGGATGAGGAAGTGTTTGTGGGCTTAAGCTCTTCAAATGGGAACTCTTCTCAGACATGCTTTATTCACTTGTGGAGCTTTAAGCTAAGGCAGGTTCCAAATTGGATGCATTCTCAACCACTTGATCCTGAGGCTATTTCAAAGAACCCCAAGCCTTCAACAACGGCACACAAGAGTAGCAATTGTTTATGGAAAGTGCTTGCCATGTTCATCTTCGGTTGCGGTTGTGGAGTGCTGACAGCTTCTTGCCTGCTATATCTATGGACCACACTTGGTGCTAGGCGTCCAGTAGCGCCTGAAGAGTGTAGTGTGCACCCTGTGGAATTTGAATACAAGAAAGTCAAAATAGTAGTAGACGAAGTTGTCAAAGATGACAAGAAATAGATGGTTTATGTTGTAAATTGATCATCTTTTTTTTTTCTGTAATTGTAGTTGCAGGTTTTGTGTGCGCTTGTAGCTGATGACCAATTGTGAAAAATGTAACTGTTTGTTAATTAGTGTTTAATGATGAAAGCATTGAGATTTACTTATGTTGCTTGTTGTAGCCTTAATTGTAAATGCATGATTTTTTAGCAAGTTGTGTAAGAAATCTGTAACTGTGACCTGAATTGAGGAAACATGCATGAATTAGACAAATAGTGTGGTGTGCACCTTGTGGATTTTGAATACAAGAAAGTCAAAACAGTAGTAGACAAAGTTGTCAAAGATGTTTTTTTTTTTCTTTTTGGTAATTGTAGTTGCAGGTTTTGTGGTGCTTGTAGCTGGTGATCAATTGTGAAAAAATATGTAGCTCTTTGTTGAGATTTATCTTAAAATATAGATTGCAAAGTTGCTTGTTGTAACCTTAATTATGAATGCATAAATTCCAGAGCAAGTTGTGTAAACAAAACTATGAGCGTGAGCTGAATTATTGTCTCTGGAAGCATATGCCACATGCCTATCTCGTGGTCTAGGTAGGCTGACTTAAATATGTGCTTTATTTCGTATTGTTAGATGATTGATGCATTGATTTCACATTTAATAATAATGTCTTTGTTGGCATAGATGCTCTTGATGGAAGAAATGAGTGAAAAAATGAAAAGAAAAACAAAATTTTAGAAGTTCATTTGGAGAAAAGTAAATGAGAGAGGATAAATTTTCACCATAATGCATAAAAACAAGTCATTTCTATTTTATAAAAAAGTTCATTTTCTTTCCTCAAAATTTTTCTATTTTATAAGCAATGAAGGGTTTAACTTTTGCCTTCTCTCTACATACACACTACCAAATAAAGCCTTGGTGAAATTTGCAGAATAGTGAACGATTTATAGCATTTTTGTACTAACAGACGGGAGCTGTCGATTTTCTGCAGGTTGAGCACATTTTATGACAGACCACCTATGTTTCTGTTTGATAACATGAAAGGCTCCAAGGGGATCAGGTAATTTGAGAGATTGTTTGCGAAGTCCATAGTTTAGATTAGATTGGCTTATATATGCTTGCATATGTCATTCGCACTTGAAGTTGGAATATTGAAAGAAGAGAGCTGGAATTATTAATATTGGCACTTGACATCATATTGCATACAGATATCCAATCGGTAATTGGTATTTCTTTTAGCATTGTTCTACAATGAAAAAGCTATATCTATATAGAACCGAATTAGTCTTGATACTCCTCCTCTTCCTCCTCATACTCTTCCTCATCGTCTGCAGTTGCATCCTGGTACTGCTGATACTCCGACACCAGATCATTCATGTTGCTTTCTGCTTCTGTGAACTCCATCTCGTCCATACCTTCGCCCGTGTACCAATGCAAGAAAGCCTTTCTCCTAAACATGGCTGTGAACTGTTCACTCACACGCCTGAACATCTCCTGTATCGAAGTTGAGTTTCCAATGAATGTTGATGCCATTTTCAACCCATTAGGAGGGATATCGCACACTGTTGATTTGACATTGTTTGGGATCCATTCCACAAAATAGGATGAATTCTTGTTCTGGACATTGAGCATCTGCTCATCGACTTCCTTGGTGCTCATTTTGCCCCTGAACATAGCCGATGCTGTAAGGTACCTTCCATGGCGTGGATCGGCAGCGCACATCATGTTCTTGGCATCCCACATTTGTTGGGTGAGCTCAGGCACAGTTAAGGCTCGGTATTGCTGCGATCCACGAGAGGTAAGAGGCGCAAAACCGACCATGAAGAAGTGCAGCCTGGGGAAGGGAATGAGATTCACAGCGAGCTTCCTAAGATCGGAATTCAGCTGACCAGGAAACCTCAAACAACATGTTACTCCAGACATTGTAGCAGATATCAAATGGTTCAGATCTCCAACTGCACCAGCAAGCAGACCAAACAAATCATTAGTTCAATCCACATTAAAGATTAAATGAAACTCAGAAAGGAAAAGCATGGTTCTTACAGCTAGGAGTGGTGAGCTTCAGAGTACGGAAGCAGATGTCATAGAGAGCTTCATTGTCGAGAACCATACACTCATCCGCATTTTCGACAAGCTGGTGTACTGATAAAGTAGCATTGTAAGGCTCAACCACTGTATCAGAGACCTTTGGAGATGGGAAAACAGAGAAAGTAAGCATCATCCGGTCCGGGTACTCCTCTCTGATCTTTGAAATCAAAAGAGTTCCCATTCCTGATCCTGTGCCTCCACCAAGCGAGTGGCAAACCTGAAACCCTGCAAACATACATACCAATAGAATCCTAAGAACACATACATGGAAAGAAAAGAAGAAGAAAAGAAAAGAATAAAGCTTACCCTGCAAGCAGTCACAGTTCTCGGCTTCTTTTCGGACAACATCAAGAATGGAATCAATGAGTTCAGCACCTTCGGTGTAATGGCCTTTAGCCCAGTTGTTTCCAGCACCGGATTGACCGAAGACAAAGTTGTCTGGTCTGAAAATCTGACCATAAGGACCAGACCTGACACTATCCATGGTACCAGGTTCAAGATCCATGAGGACAGCCCTGGGAACATACCTCCCACAACTAGCTTCATTGTAATAAACATTGATCCTCTCGAGTTGAAGATCAGAATCCCCATGGTATTTCCCGGTGGAGTCAATGCCGTGTTCGGCACAGACCACTTCCCAGAACTTAGCCCCAATTTGGTTACCGCATTGGCCTCCCTGGATGTGAAGGATTTCACGCATTTTCGGGATTGAATAAAACACGCTGTTAGAAACAGAGATTGAAAAGAAAGAAATGAAGAAAGGGAGCGGGGCAGGTTAGAGAGGAGGAAGGTGGGGCGGAGGAACGGAGCTTTTATAGAAAAAAGTAAAGGTGTTAACGGTAAACAAATTTGTGGGGTTATTTTTGAATTTTGAATGACCAAGCGGAATCTATCTATACTTGCTTTTGTATTTTAATTTTCTTTGCTACTCTTTTCAACGGTCAGCCTTTATTTTTAAGGATGATTAGGGCTAGTTTTCCAAAAGTATTTTTAGAAAAATTACTTTTGTAAAGTATGGGAAAAAAATGTGATTTCTTAAAATTTGCGATTGAAAATTAAAATATTTTTTCATATGATGGTAGAAAGTAAAAATTAGTTAAGTTATATGATATTTAAATAATTTAATATAATGATACATGAAATATAAATTAATATAATGATAAATAATTTAATATTATTTTTGCAAAATTAATGATATATAAAATATTTCAAAAATTAAATATAATAAATAAAATTTAAATAATTTAATATAATGATATATAAAACATAAAGTAATGCAATTTCATATACATTTTAAATAGTAAATATAAATAAAAGTTTTTTCTTTTTGGATAATTTTCAGTTTTAAATACAAAAACCCAAAACACGCTTGAGTGGAAAAACACTTTCTAGTCCTACTTTTCAAAGTAAGTGTTCTTTATTACTAGAATAAAGAACGCAACTTTACTCTGTTTATTTGAAATTAAAAAGCTAATTAAAAAATTACAAGACTACTTCTTAATATTTGTGAAAGCTATTATGTGTAGGGGTGAGTAAAACTCGATTCGACTAGAAAAAATCGAAAAAATTCGAATTTCGAGTTAAACAAATCGAATTATTCGAGTTAATCGAGTTATTCGAGTCAATTCGAATTTTTTTTTTGAATTTCGAGTTCGAATCGAGTTAAGTTTTCGAATTCGAATAACTCGAATAATTCGAATAATTTGAATATTAAAATATAATATTTTATATTTTTACCCTAAACTCCCAAACCTTTTTACTTTTCCCTCAAAATTTTTACTCCTTCCCACTTTTTCCCCAAAACTTTTATTCCCTTCCCATCCCAACCCTCCAATCTACCCAAAATCCATTTCCTACCAAAATTTTACTCTCCCATTTACTTTTTCTCAAAATTTTACTCCAAAAAACCCTCAAAACTTTTTATTTTCCCCCCCAATTTTTACTCCTCCCACTTTTCCCTAAAACTTTTACTCCTTCCCATCCCACTCCCCATCTACCCCAAACCCACCGCCTAATTTTTTTTATATTTTCCTTCCAAAATTTTATTCCCTATTTACTTTCCTCAAACTTTTATTCCCAAAACATTTTATTTTCCCTAAACTTTTACTTCTCACCTTTTACCCTCAAATAAAAATTAAAATTATCCAAAAAATTACTAAACATAAATAGCAATAATTTTATTTATATCTACTATTTATATTATTAAATTAAATTTCACATTTTATATTATTTATATTATTGAATTGTTTAGTCATATTGAATATTTATATTAAAATTAAATTATTAATTATGCCATAAAATATTCAGTATTAAAATTTTATATTGGTATCAATTTCATATTTTATCTTTAAAATAACTTTTATTAAAAAATCACATTTTATATTTAATATATATTTTAATTCCAAAATACATAATGACAAGAATATGAAGATAATTGAAATAACTAAGCAAGCAAAGAAGCTAACCCGTATATAAAAGATTAATAAATAAATTATGAGGTGATGAAAGTTAATAAAAATTTGATTAAGGTGGACAAATTTTATTACGATGGGTGATAGTGGTTACAAGGACCCAAAATTATTTTTAAAATTTAACTCGAACAAATATATTCGATTCGATTCGATTCAATTCCATCTCACTCGACTCGATTCGAGAAAATTTCAAATCAAATTAGAATGATAAAATATGATTAAATCAACTCGATTAACTCGAAATTTTTTTCGATTCGATTCGATTCGATCGAACGCTCACCCCTAATTATGTGTAGCTAATAATAATTTTTTTTAAAAGAAACGACATTTACAAATACAATTTAAGCTTTATATTTATGAGTATATATCTTAGAGTTATTATAAAGTCGAATCAAATCAATAACATATAAATGGGCAAAAGATAAGGAATAATTTGCAATTGCACATGATAAAATTGTGGACATAAACATACGCAATTGCATATAATGGAACTCGAATCTGGATACTCAAGATCTCATACTTAATAATAGTATTTTTTAAAAAATAATTTTTAAACAAATATGCACTACCGCACTTTATTTGTCAAAGTCAAATCATAACTCATATTTACCTAATATCAATTTCTATTGGAGAATGATTCAAAGTTAGTTTTTTTCCAAATTTAGATTTGGTTGGGTTGTGCTTAGGGGTGAGTAAAACTCGATTTGATTCGAAAAAATCGAAAAAAAATTTAAATTTTGAGCTAAACGAATCGAATTATTCGAGTTATTCGAGTCAACTCGAATTTTTTTTCGAATTTCGAGTTCAAATCGAGTTGAGTTTTCAAATTCGAATAACTCGAATAATTCAAATAATTCGAATATCAAAATATAATATTTTATATTTTTACCCCAAACTCCCAAACCTTTTTACTTTTTCCTCAAAATTTTTACTCATTCCCACTTTCTCTCCAAAATTTTTATTCTCCTCCCATCCCAATCCTCCAATTTACTCAAAATCTATTTCCCACCAAAATTTTACTCTCCCATTTCCTTTTTCTCAAAATTTTACTCCCAAAAACCCTCAAAACTTTTTATTTTCCCCCAAATTTTTACTCCTTCCCACTTTTCCCCTAAAACTTTTACTCTCTTCCCATCCCACCTCTCATCTACCCCAAACCCATCCCCCCAATTTTTTTTATATTTTCCCTCTAAAATTTTACTCCCCCTATTTACTTTCCCTCAAACTTTTATTCCCAAAATTTTTATTTTCCCCTAAACTTTTACTTCTCACCCTTTACTTTCAAATAAAAATCAAAATTATCCAAAAAATCACTAAACATAAATAGTAATAATTTTATTTATATCTACTATTTATATTATTAAATTAAATTTCACATTTTATATTATTTATATTATTGATTTGTTTAGTCATATTGAATATTTATATTAAAATTGAATTATTAGTTATGCCATAAAATATTCGTATTAAAATTTTATATTGGTATCAATTTCACATTTTATCTTTAAAATAACTTTTATTAAAAATCACATATTTACATTTAATATATATTTTAATTCTAAAATACATAGTGACAAGAATCAAGATAATTGAAACAACTAAGCAAATAAAGAAGCTAACCCGTATATAAAAGATTAATAAATAAATTATGAGGTGATGAAAGTTAATAAAAAATTTGATTAAGGTAGACAAATTTTATTACGATGGGTGACAGTGGTTACAAGGACCCAAAATTATTTTTTAAAATTTAACTCGAACAAATATATTCGATTCGATTCAATTCCATCTCACTCGACTCGATTTGAGAAAATTTCAAATCAAATTAAGATGATAAAATATGATTCGCCAACTTGATTAACTCGAAATTTTTTCATTCGATTCAATCGAATGCTCACCCCTAGTTGTGCTTAGTTTATTATTTTCCTGATTTTTCTGTTTTTGTTGAGACATGATTTAGTGCCAGATTTTTCTTATTGAGATTGGTTGCTGTGTAAAGCCTATATAAAAGGCTGATCTTTAGTTGAATAAGGGGCATCAATTTTTCCCAAATATACTATAACTTATTTGTGTCCATAACCTGTTTGATAAGATTACTCTTAAAAACCTTTTTACTATCTCTTATTTTTAAAGGTTGTTTTGAGTTTCTTTCCCTTTGTGTAGCTGTCCTCTCCAACATTCTTTGATATCAGAGCAGGTTTGGTGTATTTCTCATGACGACAAACAATAATACCGTGAGTGTTTCTCAACTGGCAATTCTCGTTTTCAATGGTGACAACTATGAGTTTTGGAGCATCAAAATGAAGAAGCTGTTTAAGTCTCAAGACTTGTGAGACTTAGTTGAGAATGGGTATCCTGATGACGATGGGGAGGCTAAGTTGAGAGAAAACCAGAAAAGAGACAACAAAGCTTTATTCTTCATTCAGCAAGTTGTTCACGAGTCAATTTTTTCAAAAATTGCAGGAGCAGAAACTGCAAAAGAAGCTTGGACAACATTGCACATGGCGTATCAAGGCACTTCAAAAGTTGTTACAGTGAAACTTCAGACTCTTCGTCGTGACTTTGAGACGTTGCAAATGAAAAGTGGAGAATCCGTACAAGATTATCTTATAAGGGTAGCATCGATTGTCAATCAAATGAAGTCCTATGGAGAGCAAGTTACGGATCAAACTACTGTTGAAAAAGTGTTGCGGAGTTTAACTCCAAAGTGTGATCATGTCGTTGTAGCTATTGAGTCTAAAGACTTAGCTACTTACTCATTTGATCATGTCGTTATAGCTATTGAGTCTAAAGACTAGCTACTTACTCATTTGATAAACTACAGGGATCTTTGCAGTCCCACGAAGCGAGATTGAACCGCACAAATGAAAAGTCTAACGAAAAGGCATTCCAAGTGATGGGTGAGCCTCCCAAGCAGCGAGACGATTCAAGAAAGGCCACATACATAGGTGGTTATCGTAGCAGAGGTGGTTATTGTGGTAGAGGAGGTCGAGCAGAGGTAGAGGTGATGGACATGTTGAGCAAAGGCAGATGACAAAAAAAAGAAGTAATACAGGAGCAATGTTTAATGCTATTATTGCAAGAAATATGGGCATGAGAAGACGGATTGCTGGAAAAGAGAAAGAAAAGCCAACTATGCAGAAGGTGACAAAGAGATTAAGCTATTCATGATTTATCAAGATGATGTTATAGCTTCAAAAGACATATGGTTTTTGAGCAGCGGCTGTTCAAATCATATAACGGGGATAAAATCTTTGTTTAAAGCGCTGGATGAGTCATACAAGGTGAAGGTGAGACTTGGTGATGACAAGTAGATACAAGTTGAGGGCAAAGGCACTGTGGCGATAAACAATGGTCATGGTAACATAAAGCTCCTTTATAATGTCTATTTTATTCCTACTTTATCTTAAAATTTATTGAGCATTGGGCAGCTTATGGGTAGTGGATATTCTGTCATGTTTAATGATATGTCTTGCGTGATTAAAGACAAAAAATTAGGAAAAATTATTGTTGATGTTTAGATGGCACCAAACAAGCTCTTTTCTCTTGAAGTTTCTAATGTAGAAAGTCAAGCTGTTGTTATTAAAGAGAATAGTGAGTCTAAGTTCTAGCATTTACGGTATAGGCACTTGAATGTAAAGGTCTAAAATTGTTGAGTCAAAAGGAAATGGTGTTCGGGCTGCCAAAAATTGAGTCTTTAGATTTGTGCGAAGGGTGTATATTTAGGAAACAATGTAAAAAACCATTTCTTGTAGGAAACTCTAGAAGGGCATCTGAGTCTCTTGGGCTTATACATGCTGATATTTGTGGTCCCATGAAGACAGAATCCTTGGGTAGAAGTCGTTATTTTTTGTTATTTACAGATGATTATAGCCATATGAGTTGGTTGTATTTTCTTCACTCCAAATTAGAAGCATTCGAGACTTTTAAAAAGTTCAAGGCGTTCGTTGAAAAGCAAAGCAGAAGAAGTATCAATGCTTTGTGCATTGATCGAATAGGAGAATATTTTCTAATGAGTTTAACCAGTTTTGTGAATATCAGGGTATACATAGAGAGTTGACAGCACCTTATACACCGCAGCAAAATGGTGTGGCTGAACGTAAGAACCGAACGATTATCGAAATGGAAAGAAGTTTGCTGAGATCTAAGGGGCTGCCAGATAAGTTTTGGGCTGAAAGTGTTGTTGTTGCTATTTATTTGCTGAATTTGTCTCCAACAAGGTCGGTTCTTAACCGAATACCTTATGAAGTGACTGGCTCAAAACTAACTATTATTTCGACAAAGGCAAGCGTACCTATCGAACAGTAGTATAGTTATGGCGAGTTCGAAATATCGTATCCTCAAGGACTAAAATTACTAGTAATAACTATCTTTTTATTATCTAGCCTAGTAATTAAGGGGATTTAATTTTAATCTAAAATTTACTAACTAATTTAACTAACTAAATGACTATGAACGTGACAGAGAGTGAATTGTGAAAATACTTTTGGACAATTTATATGAGATAGGCAATACTTAAGGAAGAATTCACCTAGACTTCACTTATTACTTTTGATTCATATGATTTATTCATTTGACTTAATCCATAGAAATCCCTGATTTATGTTAACATCTCTTTCAAGACTAAAAACAACTAACTCTAGGTTGATTAATTGAAATTTTTTTCTAATTAAAACCCCTATTGTCGTATTAACTCGATTTATGAATTCCCTTATTAGATTTGACTATAATCTGGCAGATTTTTATCGCATTATTTTTAGGGTTGCAATCAACTCTGCTTAATTGTGTTGATCTACTCTTAAACAGGGACTTTTGCTCCGCTAAATAAGCACATTCAACTTGGATCAATAACTTGAATTATCAAAACAAGAATAAAAACTCACAATTAAAAATAAGAAGTATTTATCTTATAAATCAAATAATAATAAGATTCATCTAGGTTTCATCCCCTTAGGTATTTAAGGGATTTAGTTCATACTGATAGAGGGAAACATCATAAAATAGGGAAAACAACAAAACATAAGAAAACTCAAAAACTTCTAAAGAACATGATGGGAGATCCTTGGTCTTGATGGAGATCTTTCTCCTAAGTTGTTCCCGACGGCTGTCTTGGAGTATTTTCTATCTTCTACTCGACTTCCTCTTTTAGGTTGCCCCTTAGGGTGTTTATATAGGCTTTCGAACACCTCTTTTGGCCCACAAGTAGCTTATTCCGAATAGAATTCATCTTTGCTACTGTGAGGACACGCCCGTGTTTGACTCCTTAGATCGTGCTCGTTTCTGCTCGCCACACACAATCGTGTGGTCAGGCCGTGTACGTTGATCCAGACCGTGTCTCAGTTTTGCTCGAAACACACAGTCGTGTCTGTTAGCCTAGGCTGTGTGAGTTCCTAAGGTAGGCCTATTTTGTCCGGTTTTGGCCTGTTTCTCGTTCTTTTCGACTCCCTAAGCTCTCCTGAGTGTAAAACATGAAATTAAAAGATTAAGAGCATCAAATCCATCAAATCTAAAGAGAATTCATCCAAAAATAAGCCAAGCATTGGGTTAAAATATATGTAAATTGAGGTTTATCATGAAGCGTGAAGTGCTAGGAGACCTTCGGTAAGCCATTTGAAAATATTTGGTTGTATAGCCTATTCTTTGGTAGATTCACACAATCGAAGCAAGCTTGATGAAAAGTCTATGAAATGCATCTTTGTTGTTTATTGCTCTCAATCCAAAGCATATAGGCTTTACAACCCTTTGAGTGACAAGGTGATTATTTGCAGGAATGTTGTTTTTGATGAAAATGCAAGCTGAGATTAGAATGAATAGCAAGTACATCAACAAATTTCTATGCCCATTGAGGGATGAAAGACAAGAGTTAAATTCAGCAAGTCCACCTCATAACTCACTAAGAGCTATAATTCCTAAAGAGCATTTAGCTGAACAACTCCCACTTAGATGATCGACAAGAGCCAGAAAGTCGATTCGAAATATGTTGATGACACTTATGCATCTTATCAGTTTGCTCTTTCTATTTCAGATTCTACATACTATAAAGAAGCTGTTGAAAAAGAAGAGTGGCAGAAGGCAATGGAGGAAGAGATAAAAGTAATTGAGAAGAATGGACATGGGAAGTGGTGGACCTACCGAAAGACAAAAGTGCAATTGGCTTGAAGTGGGTGTTCAAAACAAAGTTTGTTGCCGATGGAAGCTTACAGAAACACAAAGCTCGTCTTGTGGTGAAAGGTTATGCATAACAACATGGTGTTAATTTTGAATAAACTTTTTCTCTGGTAGCTCGGTTTGAAACAGTGAGGCTTGTTCTAGCATTGGCTGCACAATTGCAATGGCCTATTTATCAATTTGATGTTAAGTCAGCATTTCTTAATGGAGATCTACAAGAAGAGGATTATGTAACATAGCCGGAAGGTTTCATAAAAAAGAGCAATGAAATGAAGGTGTACAAGCTGAAAAAGGCGTTATACGGACTGAAGTAAGCCTCTCAAGCATGGTACAATAAGATTGATGGGTATTTCCAGAAAAAAAAAAGGTACATGGGAATTGAGAATGAGCCCACCTTGTATGTGAAAAAAGGAAGGTAATGATTTCATCATTGCCTGTCTTTATGTTGATGATATCATTTATACTAGTTCTTCTACCTTTTTTGTGGATGAGTTTAAATCTCAAATGATGAATGAATTTGAGATGTCGGATATGGGTCTAATGCATTATTTCCTTGGTCTTGAAGTTCATCAGGCTGAAGATGGTATTTTTATCTCACAAAGAAAAAATGCCAAGGACCTTCTTAGTAAGTTTGGCATGCTTAATTGCAAGTCTGCAACTACACCCATGAATATCAATGAGAAATTGCAGCAAGAAGATAAAGGAGAAATGGCAAATACAAAAAAGTTCAAAAGCTTGGTAGGTGGTTTAATTTACTTGACGCATACCAGACCCGATATTGTATTCGCTGTTAATGTTATTTCCAGGTTTATGCAACAACCTTCAATAGTTCATTATGGAGCAGCAAAAAGAGTCTTGCGTTATATTGTAGGAACTTTAGAGTATGGTGTTTGGTACTCCAAAACTTCAAATTTCAGATTGTGTGGGTTCACAGACAATGATTGGGTAAGTTCGTTGGATGATAGACGAAGTGTTTTAGCAAATGTTTTCACTCTAGGTTCGGGAGTGATAACTTGGAGTTTGAAAAAACAAGTTACAGTAGCACTGTTAACTTCAGACGCTGAGTATTGATAAACCGTAAAAGTAACATATTTTAATCCCACATTTAGCATACTTTTGGATGATTTATCCCTTGATTTATGTAAAAAGGTGCTCTTAATCCTTTCTTTTCATGTTTTATACTCAGGAAAGCACCCGAGGACGAAAAGAACAAGAAACGGGCTTAAAACGAGCCAATTTGGGCCAAAATAAAAATCAACACGGCCTGGACTTCAAGCCACATGGCCGTGCCTCGTCAATTAACTAAAACACGGCCTAACCACAATTTACATGGCCGTGCCTCCATCACCAGACCCGAACACGGCCTGAAGTCAATTCACACGGGCGTGTGCCTAGGGCGTGTCCCTGCAGCAAAAAGAACAATTTCACTCGGAAAAGGATACTTAGGGAGAAAGAAACGCATTCCAAAGCCTATTCAAACACCCAAATAGGAATTATATTTGAATTAGGATACGCCAATTAACGCGTTCCAAGAGCCTATATAAAGACCCTAAGTGTAACCTGAAAAAAAGCGATTAGTTAGGCAGTTAGCTAGGCCAAAGAGCCGAGTCAGAAGGCTAGATCTATGGGAATCACTCGAAGATAGCCAGTTTGTAACACCCCTTACCCGAGACCGTTGCCGGAGTCGAGCACGAGGCATTACTAAACTTAACTTACTGATTCGGGGCATAAAAATTGAACCTGTCCATCTGCGTTATGTTAAGTAAATCAATTATAACTTGAGTTACTGAAACTCAAAATCTAGATCCGTAAATTTTTCCTGAAACTAGACTCATATATATTCTTACTATAATTTTTCCAGAATTTTTGGTGTGGCCAATTAGTACAGTTTATTAGTTAAAGTCTCCCTATTACGTAATCGACGATTCGACCCTTTGTACTAAAAATCAATTATCTCATAATATACAACTCTTTTCCTACACTTTTTTTTATATAAAATAGACTCAATAAGATTTAATTCTATATCTCATGGCCAACATAATTCCATTTCTACTAGTTTTGGTGATTTTTCAAAATCACGCCTTCTTCTTGTCCAAACTGTTCCCTGCATATAATTACATAATTTCTTTAAAATAACTATCAACTAGGCATTTCATAGCATCCAAAACATGTTCTTAATTAACCATTTTAATGGCTTATCATTACTAAACATTTACAAGCCAATCTTAAGCCATATCATAAGGACATACACACAAAATGGCTAAGTCCCTATACATCCATAACTTAAAATGTTTGAGTCACAAAATACCAATATAATCCTTTGATAGTGTGTAACGATCTCCACATCCTTTCGATTCCCTGAATTGGCTTGTAATACTATAAAAAATAAAATAAAAATGGGCGTAAGCATAAAGCTTAGTAAGCATTGAGGGGATGAAAGACAAGAGTTAAATTCAGCAAGTCCACCTCATAACTCACTAAGAGCTATAATTCCTAAAGAGCATTTAATGAACAACTCCCACTTAGATGATCGACAAGAGCCGTAAAGTCGATTCAAATATGTTGATGACACTTATGCATCTTATCGCTTGCTCTTTCTATTTGATTCTACATACTATAAAGAAGTCATTGAAAAGAAGAGTGGCGTAAGGCAATGGAGGAAGAGATAAAAGTAATTGAGAAGAATGGACATGGGAAGTGGTGGACCCACCAAAGACAAAAGTGCAATTGGCTTGAAGTGGGTGTTCAAAACAAAGTTTGTTGCCGATGGAAGCTTACGAAACACAAAGCTCGTCTTGTGGTGAAAGGTTATGCATAACAACATGGTGTTAATTTTGAATAAACTTTTTCTCCTGGTAGCTCGGTTTGAAACAATGAGGCTTGTTCTAGCATTGGCTGCACAATTGCAATGGCCTATTTATCAATTTGATGTTAAGTCAGATTTCTTAATGGAGATCTACAAGAAGAGGATTATGTAACATAGCCTAAGGTTTCATAAAAAGAGCAATGAAATGAAGGTGTACATGCTGAAAAAGGCGTTATACGGACTGAAGCAAGCCTCTCAAGCATGGTACAATAAGATTGATGGGTATTTCCAAAAAAAAAAAAGGTACATGGGAATTGAGAATGAGCCCACCTTGTATGTGAAAAAAGGAAGGTAATGATTTCATCATTGCCTGTCTTTATGTTGATGATATCATTTATACTAGTTCTTCTACCTTTTTTGTGGATGAGTTTAAATCTCAAATGATGAATGAATTTGAGATGTCTGATATGGGTCTAATGCATTATTTCCTTGGTCTTGAAGTTCATCAGTGAAGATGGTATTTTATCTCACAAAGAAAAATGCCAAGGACCTTCTTAGTAAGTTTGGCATGCTTAATTGCAAGTCCGCAACTACACCCATGAATATCAATGAGAAATTGCAGCAAGAAGATAAAGGAGAAATGGCAAATACAAAAAGTTCAAAAGCTTGGTAGGTAGTTTAATTTACTTGACGATACCGCATCTGATATTGTATTCATTTGTTAATGTTATTTCCGTGTTTATGCAACAACCTTCAATAGTTCATTATGGAGCAAAAAGAGTCTTATGTTATATTGTAGGAACTTTAGAGTATGGTGTTTGGTACTCCAAAACTTCAAATTTCAGATTGTGGGTTCACAGACGGTGATTGGGTAAGTTCGTTGGATGATAGACGTAAGTGTTTTAGCAAATGTTTTCACTCTAGGTTCGGAGTGATAACTTGAGTTTGAAAACAAGTTACAAAGAGATCGTTAACTTCGTGACGACGAGTATTGATAAACCGTAAAAGTAACATATTTTAATCCCACATTTAGCATACTTTTGGATGATTTATCCTTGATTTATGTAAAAGGTGCTCTTAATCCTTTCTTTTCATGTTTTATACTCGTGAAAGCACCCGAGGACGAAAAGAACAAGAAACGGGCTTAAACGAGCCAATTTGGGCCAAAATAAAAATCAACACTACCGGACTTCAAGCCACACCACCGCGTGCCTCGTCAATTAACTAAAACACGGCCTAACCACAATTTACATGGCGTGCCTCCATCACTGCAACCGAACACTACTGAAGTCAATTCACACAAGGCAGTGCCTGTATGCGTGTCCCCGCAGCAGAAAAGAACAATTTCACTTTAAAAGGATACTTAGGGAGAAAGAAACGATTCCAAAGCCTATTCAAACACCCAAATAGGAATTATATTTGAATTAGGATACGCCAATTAACGCGTTCCAAGAGCCTATATAAAGACCCTAAGTGTAACCTGAAAAAAAGCGATTAGTTAGGCAGTTAGCTAGGCCAAAGAGCCGAGTCAGAAGGCTAGATCTATGGGAATCACTCGAAGATAGCCAGTTTGTAACACCCCTTACCCGAGACCGCTGTTTGAGTCGAGCACGAGGCATTACTAAACTTAACTTATCGATTCGGGCATAAAAATTGAACCTGTTTATCTGCGTTATGTTAAGTAAATCAATTATAACTTGAGTTACTTAAACTCAAAATCTAGATCCGTAAATTTTTCCTGAAACTAGACTCATATATATTCTTACTATAATTTTTCCAGAATTTTGGTGTGGCCAATTAGTACAGTTTATTAGTTAAAGTCTCCCTGTTATACGTAATCGACGACTCAACCCTTTGTACTAAAAATCAATTATCTCATAATATACAACTTTTTTCCTACACTGCTTTTTTTATAAAATAGACTCAATAAGATTTAATTCTATATCTCATGGCCAACATAATTCCATTTCTACTAGTTTTGGTGATTTTTCAAAATCACGCCACTTCGTCTTTGTCCAAACTGTTCCCTCGCATATAATTACATAATTTCTTTAAAATAACTATCAACTAGGCATTTCATAGCATCCAAAACATGTTCTTAATTAACCATTTTAATGGCTTATCATTACTAAACATTTACAAGCCAATCTTAAGCCATATCATAAGGACATACACACAAAATGGCTAAGTCCCTATACATCCATAACTTAAAACGTTCGAGTCACAAAATACCAATATAATCCTTTGATAGTGTGTAACGATCTCCGACGTCCTTTCGATTCCCTGAATTGGCTTGTAATACTATAAAAAAATAAAATAAAAAATGGGCGTAAGCATAAAGCTTAGTAAGTTTACATGTAAATAAATAACAACATTCTTAATCAATTATCTTATTCTTTTCTTATCAAGATCACTTAAGCTTTTAACTCATTGTACTTAAACTTGTATTCTTACTGCACTTTAAACATGAATTTGCCTTACCTTACCTTTTTAGCTTGAACTTGTCTTACCTTTACTTTGGTATACTCTTTGAATTTTCCGTTGAACCACTTGGAATACTAAGGATACGCGGTACCTTTCCTTATGAAACTTAACCATTGCCATGTCTTGACATGGTCTTACGTGGTATCCTTGCCTTATGAACTCACCAATGTCATACCTTGGCATGGTCTTACATGGGACCTTTGCCTTATAGTAACATATCAATGCCATGTCTTGACATGGTCTTACATGATTTCTTTAAACCCTAATGTCATGACATTTGTATCCTATACATTCCTAAGGTTTAACCGGAACTTCCTGGGATAGCTTTTCCGTTAATTCATACTTGAGTCTTTAAATAGTATATTTACAGAATAAATATGTAAATGCTGGAATTTAACAGTATTAAATATAAAATAATAGAATATTGCATTTATTTAGTGCAAACTTACCTCAAAACAAAATACGATCAACTATATCGATTTAGTCCTCTATCTTTTTCTTTCCTTGATCTAACTCTAGATTTCGTTCTTCTTAATCTATAATAGCAAATTTAGCTTATTTAATACTCACATTCATCAAAACAGTCCTTAACTCTTAACTTTGGCAAAATTACAATTTTGCCCCTAAACTTTTACATATTTACACATTTCCCCCAAAGCTCAGAAATTAAACTTTATCCCTTATTCTTATGTTTTATGACATGCTGATCATTTTTCCCTTCTATGGCAACATCAAATTCTCACTCTAACTTGTACTTATGAACATTAGGTATTTTTACCGATTAAGTCTTTTTACTCGTTTTCACTTAAAATCACTTAGCAAAAGTTGTTTAACATAATTTTAGACTTCATATTCTATCATAAAACATCAAAATAAACACATTTCACCTATGGTTATTTTTCCAAATATGAACCCTAGCATGAATTATTGATAGAATAAGCTAAATCGAGCTACCGGGGCTTCAAAAATGTAAAGAACATTAAAAACGGGGCTTGGAATCACTTACTATGGAGCTTGGAAGCTTGAAACAAACCCTAGCTATGGTGACCACTTGAAAATTCGGCCTAATGAAGAAGATGAGCATATTTTGCCATCTTTTTCCTTTTAATTCCTTTTATTACCAAATGACTAAATTACCCTTCATTAAAAACTTTGGTTTTTTCTACCTATATATGTCCATTTTGTCCATGAAAATATAATGGTCTAATTACCATTTAAGGACTCCTACTTCAAACCCCATTTCAATCAAGTACTCTATAAATTAGAACCCCTATTGAGCAACTTTTGCAAACAAGTCCTAATAGGCAATTTAAACATGAAATTAATAAAATTTCTTATCAATACTCTAACACATGTATTTAATCACTCGATAAATCATAATAATTAATCATAATAAACTTTTATAGCTTGGATTCATGGTTTCGCAACCACTATTCCGTTTAGGCCCTATTTCGGGATGTTACATTTCTCTCCTTTTAGGGATTTTCATCCCCGAAAATCTTACCTGTAAAGAGGTTTGGGTACTATTTTCGCATAATCTCTTCGGGCTCCCATGTAGCCTCTTCTATCCCATGCCTATTCCATAATACTTTCACAAGTGCAATACTTTTGTTCCTTAATTGCTTAACCTCTCGAGCTAGAATTTTTACCGATTCTTCACCGTAAGTCATATCTGGCTGAATCTCAACCTCTGTTTGTGAAATCACATGCGATGGATCTGAACGATAACAACGTAGCATAGAAACATGAAACACATTATGAATCTTCTCTAACTCAGTTGGCAAAGCTAACCGATATGCCAATGGCCCAACTCTCTCGATCACCTCTCAGTCCATTCAAACTTGACATCTTTCTCAGTCCATTCAAACTTGACATCTTTCTGTAGCAATCTTGTCAATAGAGTAGCTATCACGAAAAATCCCTCTACAAATCGTCTATAATAATCGGCAAGACCAAGAAAGCTTCTAACCTCTGATACATTCTTGGGAGGCTTCCAATCGACAATGGCCGAAATCTTATTCGGATCAACTTTAATACCTTCACCTGAAACAATGTGTCCAAGAAAACAAACTTCCGTAACGTAACTCGCTTTTGCTAAACTTGGCATAAAGTCGATTATCTCTCAAAATCTATAAAGCTGTCTCAATTGCTCTGCATGCTCAGTCTCATCACGAGAATAAATCAAGATGTCATCAATAAATACAACTACAAACTTGTCCAAGTAAGGTTTAAAAATTCAGTTCATTAAATCCATGAAGATGGCAGGAGCATTGGTTAAACCAAATGGCATCACAAGAAACTCATAATGACCATACCTAGTTCAAAAAGCAGTTTTCGGAACATCTGACTCTTTAACTCGCAATTGATAGTATCCAGATTTCAAATCTATCTTAGAAAACACAGTGGCTCCTTTCAGTTGATCAAACAAGTCATCTATTCTAGGCAATGGATATTTGGTCTTTATGGTTACCTTGTTAAGCTGCCGATAGTCTATGCACAATCTCATAGAACCGTCCGTCTTTTTCACAAATAACACTGGCGTACCCCATGGTGAATAACTAGGTCTTACAAAGCCTTTATCGGTTAATTCCTGTAGCTGAGCTTTCAATTCTTTCAATTCTATCGAAGCCATTCTATAAGGAGCAATAGAAATAGGTGTGGTACCTGGAATCAATTCAATACCAAACTCAACTTCTCTGATAGGAGGCAAACCTGGTAGTTCTTCTCGAAACACATCAGGAAACTCATTTATCACAGGCACTGATTCAATTTTCAACTCTGGGTCTTTAGTATTCAACACAAAAGCAAGATAAGCTTCACATCCTTTCCTTAAACATTTCGGAAAGACATAACGTAAATCATGGAAATTGAACTACCGACTCATCCGAATTAACCCAAGGATCTCACCATTTTCACATGTCAACTCAATGAATTTCTTTCCACAATTCACTATCACATCATGCGATTAACCAATCCATACCAAGAATCACATCAAACTCATCAAATGGCAATAGCATGAGATCACCAAAAAAAGTAACCTCTAATCATCAAAGGGCATTTTTACATACTTTGTTTACTAACACATGTTGACCAAATGGATTTGATACTTTAATCACAAATTTCAGTAAACTCTATGGGCATGTTCATACTAGGCATTAATTTCATGCAAACATAGGAATGGGTTGAACCGGATCAATCAAAGCAATAACATTAACATCATGAAGAGAAAATGTACCCGTAATTACATCGGGGAAGGATGCCTCTTCACGAGTACGGATAGCATAAGTCCTTGCAGGTGCTCTAACATCCGATCTCGTTGTTTGATCTCTAAATGTACCTCTACCGCCCTTACTCCTCGGATTTCTCCGAGGTTCACCTCTAACGGGCATTACCGATCTTGCACTCGGTATTACTTCTTTTTTACCATCTCGGACACTCCGAATGAAATGATCCGATGCACCACATCGAAAACAACCAACCTCAGTCGCTCGACATTGACCTGGATGACGTCGACCAGATTGAGGACACTCAGGTCTATTAGGCTGAATACTACCAACACTCGCAATCGAAGTGGTTTGAGTTTTTGAATCCATAAATCTTCCACCTCTGTTTCGATTAGAATACCCGGCTAAAAAATTAGATCTCGTAGAGAACTCTTTAGGCCTCTTAGATGTAGACTGAAATGACTTGCTCATCTGTCTTTTTTTTGTATCTTGCATCTCAATTTCACTTTACCCTTTCTTTTCAATAACTCCTCGCCTTACGTGCTCATCAACTAAAACAACAAACTCTTTTATCTCTAGAACACCAACCGACAATGGATATCATCATTGGGCCCATCCTCAAATCTTTTGCACATGATAGCTCTCAGAGACACACACTCTCGAACATAATTCATTGAGTCGGACAAATTCACGTTCATAGTCGGTCACGATCATCTTACCTGTTTTAATTCAAGGAACTCTTTTCTTTTTCGTCAATAAACCTCGATCGATGTACTTCTTACGAAACTCCTCCTAAAAAAAATTCCAGGTAACTCTTTCTTTCGGTACTATTGATACAAGTGTCTTCTACCACTGGTAGGCTGAATCTCTAAGAAGTGACACTACACATTTAATACCCTCTTCCGGTGTACAGGATAACTCATCAAAAACTCTGATAGTATTTTCGAGCCAAAATTCAGCTTTCTCTGCATCATCATCTTTAGCAGCCCAAAACTTATCATCCCCTTGTTTTCTGATTTTGTCAACGGGTGGCTTCTCTCTTCTGACTGTATTTGTGACTGGAGAAGCTACATGGGTGGTATTTGGATCATGAGGGGGTGGAGGTCTAACGGCCGGGTTCGTACGAACGAACTCAGCAAACCATTTATTCATAGCTTGAAAGAAGGCTTCGAGCCCTCCTCCCCGACTAACTCGTGAATGGGCCTTTCATGACTATCTTGTGGCACCGCCCCTCAAGGAGTGGGTGCACTACTCTACATCATCTGCACCACTGCGTTTGGGATCCATAACTATAAAAGAAAAACATTTTTAAATCGTCAAGAGTCGTCACACTATCAAAATATAAGTATGGCATGTATAGATAGACTCTTACTCATACTAAATATTTCGAGAATCGACTAAAACTTGCTCGATAGCAATAAATGTAACACCCTTACCCGAGACCGTTGTTTGAGTCGAGCACGAGGCATTACTAAACTTAACTTACTGATTCGGGGCATAAAATTGAAACCATCCATCTGCGTTATGTTAAGTAAATCAATTATAACTTGAGTACGAAACTCAAAATCTAGATCCATAAATTTTTCCTGAAACTAGACTCATATATATTCTTACTATAATTTTTCCAGAATTTTTGGTGTGGCCAATTAGTACAGTTTATTAGTTAAAGTCTCCCTTATACTGCATCGATAGTTCTGACCCTCTGTACTAAAAATCAATTATCTCATAATATACAACTTTTTTCCTACACAGTTTTTTTTATAAAAATAGACTCAATAAGCTTTAATTCTATATCTCATGGCCAACATAATTCCATTTCTACTAGTTTTGGTGATTTTCAAAATCACGCCACTTCTTCTGTCCAAACTGTTCCCTGCATATAATTACATAATTTCTTTAAAATAACTATCAACTAGGCATTTCATAGCATCCAAAACATGTTCTTAATTAACCATTTTAATGGCTAATCATTACCAAACATTTACAAGCCAATCTTAAGCCATATCATAAGGACATACACACAAAATGGCTAAGTCCCTATACATGCCATAACTTAAAACGCTCGAGTCACAAAATACCAATATAATCCTTTGATAGTGTGTAACGATCTCCACGCCCCTTCGATTCCCGAATTGGCTTGTAATACTATAAAAAATAAAATAAAAATAGGCGTAAGCATAAAGCTTAGTAAGTTTACATGTAAATAAATAACAACATTCTTAATCAATTATCTTATTCTTTTCTTATCAAGATCACTACTCATTATACTTAAACTTGTATTCTTACCGCACCTTTAAACATGAATTTGCCTTACCTTACCTTTTTAGTTTGAACTTGTCTTACCTTTACTTTGGTATACTCTTTGAATTTTCCCGTTGAACCACTTGGAATACTAAGGATACGCGGGTACCTTTCCTTATGAAACTTAACCATTGCCATGTCTTGACATGGTCTTACGTGGTATCCTTGCCTTATGAACTCACCAATACCATACCTTGGCATGGTTTTACATGGACCTTTGCCTTATAGTAACATATCAATGCCATGTCTTGACATGGTCTTACATGATTTCCTTAAACCCTAATGTCATGACGTTTGTATCCTATACATTCCTAAGGTTTAACTAGGAACTTCCAGGATAGCTTTTCCGTCAATTCATACTTGAGTCTTTAAAAATACATTTACGAATAAATATGAAAATGCTGGAATTTAACAAGATTAAATATAAAATAATAGAATATTGCATTTATTTATTGCAAACTTACCTCAAAACAAAATACGATCAACTATATCGATTTAGTCCTCTATCTTTTTCTTTCCTTGATCTAACTCTGGATTTCGTTCTTCTTGATCTATAATAGAAAATTTAGCTTATTTAATACTCACATTCATCAAAATAGTCCTTAACTCTTAACTTTGGCAAAATTACAATTTTTCTTCTAAAGTTTTACATATTTACACATTTCCCCCAAAGCTCAGAAATTAAACTTTATCCCTTATTCTTATATTTTATGACATGCTGATCATTTTTCCCTTCTATGGCAACATCAAATTCTCACTCTAACTTGTACTTATGAACATTAGGTATTTTTACCGATTAAGTCGTTTTACTCGTTTTCACTTAAAATCACTTAGCAAAAGTTGTTTAACATAATTTCAGACTTCATATTCTGTCATAAAACATCAAAATAAACACATTTCACCTATGGGTATTTTTCCAAATATGAACCCTAGCATGAATTATTGATAGAATAAGCTAAATCGAGCTACCGGGGCTTCAAAAATGTAAAGAACATTAAAAACGGGGCTTGGAATCACTTACTATAGAGCTTGGAAGCTTGAAACAAACCCTAGCTATGGTGACCACTTGAAAATTCGGCCTAATGAAGAAGATGAGCATATTTTGCCATCTTTTTCCCTTTTAATTCCTTTTTATTACCAAATGACTAAATTACCCTTCATTAAAAACTTTGGTTCTTTCCACCTATATATGTCCATTTTTGTCCATGAAAATATAATGGTATAATTACCATCTAAGGACTCCTACTTCAAACCCCCATTTCAATCAAGTACTCTATAAATTAGAACCCTTATTTAGCAACTTTTGCAAACAAGTCCCAATAGGCAATTTAAGCATGAAATTAATAAAATTTCTTATCAATACTCTTAACACATGTATTTAATCACTCGATAAATCATAATAATTAATCATAATAAACTTTTATAGCTTGGATTCATGGTTTCGCAACCATTATTCCATTTAGGCCTATTTCGAGATTTTACACAGTTGATCCATCTCAAGAAGCCGAAATTCTACTCAAGACGGTGGATTTCTCATTCAATTCCTTTAGGGGGTTTTAGGGATTTCTTATGTTTTTTTTATCTTTTCTCTTGAGATGCTTTATTTTATCATTATGAACTAAACCCTTTCAGATACCTAAAGAGAATGAAACCTAGATGAATCTTGTTATTGTTTTTTGAACTATATGATAAATACTTAGTTTGTTCTTAATTATGTTGCTTAATTCTTGTGTTGATATTTTCGGGATATTGATTCAAATTCTAGGGGTTAATTAGATATAGATTTTAATTAATCAACCTAAGGTTAGACGTTATTCGCCTCGAGAGAGGGTATAATATAAATTAGGGAGTCTTACAGATCAAGTTAAGTGAATAAATCATCTGGTTCAGTGTTAGATAACAAGTGAAGTCTAGGTGGATTCCTTCTAGGGTATCGTCGTGATCAACTGAGTTTTTCTAAAAGTTATTTCTTCAATTTGTTCTTTTTGTCTTTACGTTTTTAGCTTAGTAGTCAGTTAGTTTTTAGTTTAATCAATCAATCACTTTATATTTAGGCTAAATAATAGAAAGAAAGTGAGTATTAGTACTTTTAATTCCCTTGGGTTCGACAATTCGGTCTTGCCTAAACTATACTACTGTTTGATAGGTGCACTTACCTTAAGCCGTTGTCAGAGTTAGTTTCCAGGTTCGATCATCCTCTTTATAAATTTTAAAACTTGATAATTCAGACGATCAAGTTTTTGGCGCTGCTTGAGGAGTTAAATATTAAGAAAACTCTATTTTTATTACTTTAACCATTATTTTTATTTTATTTTTATTTTTATTTTCACAATTTATTTTTTTGTTGTTGCTAATTTTATTTATTTCTTTTCCTAGTAGGTACCTCTAGTTTATGACTAGAAGGAACCCGACAAGACCTTTAATATACGATAGTGATATTGAAGCTACTGCCCGTAGGAATCGCAGAGAAATTAGGCGAGCTTTAAATTACCAAGAAGAATAGCAACAAGTCGAATCCAATCCTACTGAAGGGATGGATGAAAACAATCCACCACGAGATGTGGCAGATGCTCCACGTACTATGTATGATTATGCAAAACCTAATTTAACAGGAGCGGAATCTAGTATTATTAGGCCTGCTATAGTTGCTAATAATTTTGAATTAAAGCCTAACACTATACAAATGATTCAACAATTTGTTCAATTTGATGGTTTGCAGGACGAAGACCCGAATACTCATATAGCTAATTTTTTAGAGTTCTGTGATACCTTCAAAATAAATGGCGTTTCTGATGATGCCATACGTCTTCGGTTATTTCCCTTTTCATTATGGAATAAAGTTAAACAATGGTTAAACTCGTTACCATGAAGGTCAATAACCACATGGGATCAAATGACCGAGAAATTTTTATTAAAATATTTTTTATCGGCCAAAATGGCCAAATTACAGAATGATATTTCTTCTTTTGTGTAGATGGATTTAGAGACATTATACGACACATGGGAGAGATACAAGGATATCTTAAGGAGATGTCCACACCACGGATTACCTTTGTGGCTACAAGTTCAAACTTTTTACAATGGTGTAAATCCCTCAATGAGACAACTAATAGATTCAGCCGTCGGTGAAACTCTAAATAGCAAAACTCCTGAAGCAGCCTACGAGTTCATTGAAGAGATCTCGCTGAACAACTATCAGTGGCAAGTTACAAGGACAAAACCAACAAAATTAGCCGGAGTTTTCAACCTCGACGCACAGTAACCTTGCTATCAACACAGGTAGAGATGATGAATAAAAAGCTTGATAGTTTGTGTTCTTCCAAGGTACATCCAATAATGCAATGCAACGCAAGTGGAACTGTGGCGAATCCTGAGTACCCACCCTATCAATCAGGCACAGAAAACGAACAGATGAACTATATAGGTAATAATTTCAGATTTAATAATAACCCTTATAGTAATACCTATAATCCAGGTTGGAGGAACCACCCAAATTTTTCGTGGGGAGGTCAAGGAAATCAGAGACAACAACCTCTTCTAAATTTCCAAAATCAGCTCTATCCACAGGAAAAGAAGCCCAATCTTGAAGAGATGTTGACAAAATTCGAGGCAACCATAGAAAATCGTCTCTAAGACACTGAGGCAACACTGAAAACCCAACAAACATCGATGGAAGGGATTAAGAACCAAGTTGGGGAACTTACTAAGTAAGTCGGGGAAATTACAAAGTCAGTTGGACAACTTGCAAAGTTAATGTTCGAACAACCGCAAAGGTGTCTACCAAGCAACACCGAGATCAACCCAAATGAACAAATCTAAGCCATAATAGCTCAGGAAAATGTAGGGTTAGATGAACCCAATTCAATTCAAGAAAGTGAAGTAGAAAAAGGTAAAGTTGAGGTAACACAAGAAAAGCCAAAACTGGTAATAAAATAGTACCAACCTCGCATACCTTATCCCGAAGCGTTAAAGAGAGACGATATAGAGGAACAGTTCGGTAAGTTTCTTAAACTTTTAAATAAATTACATATTAACTTATCGCTTCTTAAAGCTCTGTCACAGATGCTAGATTCGAGAAAATTTTTAAAACAACTTTTGACGAACAAGCGTAAGTTAGACGATGAGCTGCATATGGAATTAAATGCAACGTGCTCAGCAATTCTACAAAATAGACTACCACGAAAGTTAAAAGATCCAGGGAGTTTTACAATTCCATGTTTAATTGGTAGTTTAATTGTTGGCAATGCTTTAGCTGATTTTGGGGCAAATATAAATGTTATGCCTTATAAAATGTTTAAACAACTAGGTCTAGGGAAACCCAAACAAACTAGGATGAGTATACAATTAGCTGATAAAACTGTTAGAATTCCTAGGGGTATTATTAAAGATGTTCTCGTAAAAATTGATAAAGTCGTTTTCCCAGTTGATTTTGTTGTCTTAGACATGGATGAGGATAATTCAATTCCTTTAATTTTAGAAAGACCCTTTTTAACAACTGTCAGGACTAAAATTGATGTTGGTACAGGAGAATTCATTCTTCGTGTAGGTGACGAATCAATCATTCTACAAGCTCTTGACTCAGCCAGAACATCAAGTGATGAAGGTGAGAAAGTAAATTTAGTTGATAACCAACTTGTTCAACTTTCACCACAGGAAACACCACAAAGTTACAAACCTGAGCCGGATCATTGACCTCGTGCCCAAAAAGAAAAAGAATATGAGGAGAAAAGCCTTATGGTCGACAAACTAGAAGAATAGAAGACACACTTTAAAGAAGAACCGGAACCACACGAAGTAAAATTGAAGGAGCCCCCAGAAAAGCTCGTAGGAACATCAAACCACTTCAGAATAGGAGATCAGGTACTATTAAATAAAACAGATTCTCGCATGGTTACATCAGACCTGAATACAAAAGAGGGAACTCCTCTTGAGGTACGCAAAATCTTTCCTTACGGAACAATCGAGATAAGCAATCCAACATTCGACAATTTTAAGGTAAACGCTTCTTGACTCAAACTTTATCATGAAAATAAAACTAAAAGCATTAGGGAAGATGTTCAAACATTTAAACCACCCTAATTTTTTGAACACGAGGAAAGTCTAGCTTAAGACTTTAAACAAGCGCTTCTCGGGAGGCAACCAGAGCACTAACACTATCTCTTTATTTCTATTTTTTGTTATTTCTTTTCTATTTTCATTTTTCTCCTTCTCTAGAATTTTAATGAATCAAAAGTGTAGATTCTCACACCATACGGCTTAGCACACGACCGTGGCCGTGGCCGTATGGGTACTCCGAATCAATTTTTTGAAGTCACGGACCTAACCATCACGCCACGGTCGTGCGATGCGGCCGTGGCCGACACTGAGAGTTCATACACAGCCGTGGAAAACTAAACATGGGCGTGGGAAAAACAATATGCCCCCCACCACGGCCATGCGATGCGGCCATGATCGACATTGACTTACCACACACGGGCGATACGATCCACAACACGACCGTGCGAGGTGGTCGTGTGCCTCGACACACCCATGGTACACGGGCGTGGGACGATGTCAGGATCTAAAACTCTATTTAAATCTCTCCACTCCTCCCTATTTCACCCATTAACCTTTATCCCTACCTTCTTTCCCTTAGATTTCTCTCCTTTTCTCCTATCGTTCTTACAACTCTTGAGACACCAAAGCCATGCCGAAGAAGCGTAAGAGGCCAACCACAGTCTTCTCAAGGAAGGCCGATCTACATAAGTTCATGCCGACCGCTTCAACCCTCCAACACGCCAAGGGTCTCCGAGACCTTTTCATTTCTATTTTTCTCTTCTCTTTTGCTTTAATTTCCTTCTCTTTGACTATCTTATGCTTAGTTTAGCTTATTTTAATTTAGTTTCTTAGTGTCAGGTTCGTCAGTCTACTTGAGAATCATGCCACCTCCACCGCCACCAGCACCTCCGCAACCTTAGAGGTCACACCCATCTCGCGAACCATTTATCAATAATGACTTTTTAGTCCATTAATCTTTTCTTTTAATTTCAATTTTCTTCTTAGTCTCATTCTCTTTATTTTTCTTGTCTTTAATTATATTATTAGTATATTTTTAATGTTTCTTTAGATTTCCTGGCTATATCTTTGCAGGCTCCCCAATTTTTTCATCTAGTACAGAGATTGTCGGTAGCCACCCCACCAGGACCATAGAAAACACCACCACCGCCTCCTTCTCCAAATCAGGCAGGGAATAGTGATCCGAGAAAAAATTCAGGAAGTTTCACTTCTCCCATTCTCTTTTGATTTCATTATTATATGATTATTTATCTATCTTTGTACATTGAGGGCAATGTACATCTTAAATGTGGGGGGTAAAAGTGCCTAACTTTTTACATTATTCTCAAATACCTAAATTATATTTAGTTCTTAAGTAATTTCCTCATATTACTAATTAGGATAAAATTTCTGATGATTTATGATTCTTATTGATCTGTCTTAGAGTAAGTCATATTTAATTGTGCATTGATGATTTATACTTTAAGATACTAGAGAATCAAGCATGATAAGTCTATTTTTTAAGAATAAAAATTTTTCTAGGTTGTCAAAATGAATTTGAATATTACCTTGAAGTTTAAAATTTACAGGGATTGATGTCAAATACCTATAATTTTTGTGAGATTTGAGCCTTTTAGAGTATATATTCTTTTTCGTGCTCACTTTATTGATTATGAGTGTGTCAACACTGAATTGTTATTCTAGAACTTATCTCGATTATACATGTCAAGACCACATTTTTGATTTGATATACTGAGATGATAAAGGCACTTAGGTTTTAACCCACTCACTCCACTAAAAAACCTACCTACATAATTAACCCCTAGTGAACTTCGTTGATCCTAACAACCCTTTTTATTTATTCACCCACTAATATTAACCAAAAACCCTTTGTATTTGTTATCACCATTCTTTTGACTACCCTTCTATCGAGAATTGATTTGACCAGTTGCCTTAATTTATTTCAGTTGATAAAGTTCTTTCTTTATTTATGAGTGCTTAAAAAAATAAAAAACGAAAAAAATCAAAGTATATTCAGTATTAGTAATATAAAAAATGAGCTTATACATTTAAATTTCAATTATCGAAGAAAAAGCTCGTATTATTAGTTTCAAAGTTTCAATTGATGTAATCATTTATTTTCTAGTTCATTGTTTTTAGTTAGGTGATTTGTCAATTCAATCTCGATTCTAAACCTTCTAATTCAGCTTTTATCCACACCTTTAACCCAAGCCCTGTTACAACCCTGTTAAAGACCTTTTGATTTGTGTATCATCTCATATTACAGTGGTGGAGATTTGATTTTCAGGCAAGCCTATGGGATTAACTTTTCAGGTTCGACTTATGAGTGCTTATTCTTGAACCTTAAACACTTTGAGTGCTTTGAGTAAATCTTTAGTGAGGATGTCAATCCTTGTCGGTTTTGAATTAAAGGTAATCATTTAGATAAGGGGAGACACCTATGTTTTCATGCTACAAAATATATAACTTAGAATTGTTTGAATCTTTAGGAGTCTTTGAGTTAAATTATCCATGTATAAATTATCTATGAATTATGATGAGACATTGTTGATGAGAATTATGAATTGTGAAAAGTTCGTTCTAATTATAAGTTGAGAATTTTGCTTGAGGACAAGCAAAAGCTTAAGTTTGGGGGTATTTGATAAACCGTAAAAGTAACATATTTTAATCCCACATTTAGCATACTTTTGGATGATTTATCCCTTGATTTATGTAAAAAGGTGCTCTTAATCCTTTCTTTTCATGTTTTATACTTAGGAAAGCAGTGAGGACGAAAAAAATAAGAAATAGGCTTAAAACGGGCCAATTTGGGCCAAAGTGGAAATCGACACGGCCTGGACTTTAAGCCACACGGCCGTGCCTCGTCAATTAACTAGAACACGGCCTAACCATGATTTACACGGTCATGCCTCCATCACTAAACCCAAACACGGCCTGAAGTTGATTCATACGAGCGTGTGCCTAGGGCGTGTCCCTGCCGCAGAAAGAATAATTTCACTCGAAAAGGATACTTATGGAGAAAGAAATGCATTCCAAAGCCTATTCAAACACCCAAATATGAATTATATTTGGATTAAGATACGCCAATTAACGCGTTCCAAGAGCCTATATAAAGACCCTAAGTGTAACCTAAAAAAAGGTGGTCAGTTAGGCAGTCAGCTAGGCCAAGGAGCCGAGCCAGAAGGCCAGATCTGTGGGAATCACTCGAAGATAGCCAGTTGATCCATGTCAAGAAGCCGAAATTCTACTCAAGACGGCGAATTTCTCCTTCAATTCCTTCAGAGGGTTTTAGGGATTTCTTATGTTTTGATTTATCTTTTCTCTTGAGATGTTTTATTTTATCATTATGAACTAAACCCTTCAGATACCTGAAGGGGATGAAACCTAGATGAATCTTGTTATTGTTTTCTGAACTATATGATAAATACTTAGTTTGTTCTTAATTATGTGTGCTTAATTCTTGTGTTGATATTTCTGAGATATTGATTCAAGTTGAATGTGCTTAGGTGGTGGAGCAAAAGTCTTTGTCTAAGAGTGGATCTAGCATAATTAAGCGGAGTTGATCGCGCGCCTAGAGATAGGGTGACGAGATTTTGCCAGATTAGGGTGAAACCTAATATGGGAGTCCATAGATTGAGTTAATGCAATCTAGGGGTTTTAATTAGAAAGAGATTTCAATTAATCAACCTAGGGTTAGACGTTATTCGCCTCGAGAGAGGGTTTAATATAAATTAGGAAGTCTTACGAATCAAGCTAAATGAATAAATCGTCTGGTTCAGTGTTAGATAACAAGTGAAGTCTAGGTGGATTCCTTCTAGGGTATCGTCGTGATCAACTGAGTTTTTCTAAAAGTTATTTCTTCAATTTGTTCTTTTTGTCTTTGTGTCTTTAGCTGAGTAGTCAGTTAGTTTTTAGGTTAATCAATCAATCACTTCATATTTAGGCTAAATAATAGAAAGAAAGTGAGTATTAGTACTTTTAATTCCCTTGGGTTCGATAATCCGGTCTTGCCTAAACTATACTATTGTTCGATAGGTGCACTTACCTTAAGTCATTGTCAGAGTTTGTTTCCAGGTTCGATCATTCTCTTTATGAATTTTAAAACTCGAAAATTCAGACAATCAAGTATATAGCAGCAACCTCAGCAGCTTGTCAAGCCATTTGGCTAAGAAGAGTGTTAGCATATCTTCAACATGAACAAAAGGGAGCAACGAAAATATTTTGTGACAACAAAGCAACTATTACCATGACAAAAAATCCAATATTCCATGGTAGAACGAAACATATAGACATTCGCTATCATTTTATACGCGATCTGGTTGCAAAGGAGGAGATAACATTAGAATATTGCAGCACTCAAGATCAGCTGACAGATGTGCTGACCAAGTCATTGTCCAAAGAGAAGTTTTGTTATTTTAGAACCTTACTTCGTGTGTGCAAGTTTGAATCAAGGGGGAGTGTTGGAGAATGATTCAAAGTTAGTTTTTTTCTAAATTTAGATTTGGTTGGGTTGTGCTCGGTTTATTGTTTTCCTGATTTTTCTGTTTTTGTTGAGATATGATTTAGTGCCAGATTTTTCCTATTGAGATTTGTTGCTGTGTAAAGCCTATACAAGAGGCTGATCTTTAGTTGAATAAGGGGCATCAGTTTTTCCCAAATATACTATAGCTTATTTGTGTCCATAACCTGTTTGACAATATTAATCTTAGAAACCTTTTTACTATCTCTTATTTTTAAAGGCTGTTTTGAGTTTCTTTCTCTTTCTGCAGCTGTCCTCTCCAACAATTTCATAGTGTGGGTATCACATTAATTTTTTAAAAAAATAAGCTTACTCATTGGCAAATTCATCAAATTCCGAGAGTTATTTCTAAAACACAAGGAAGAAATTGCAAAAATAAAATATCAAATTTCAAGTTTGTTAAATATCCTCGTTTCGAATTTTCTGAATAAATGGTCATGTTTATGAGTTGAATCATATGACCACACTTCTATTCTTATATTGTTTTGACATTATTAATTGATGGTGCATGAGATCAATGCATCAATTATTCTCCTAAATGCAGGTTAGTACAAGTTATGGTCCCATGTTGTAGAATTAGCACTAACTAACTATTCACATGACAGCCAGCTAATCCTACGTGCAACAAACACATGGAAACCAGCATTAGCCAATTGAGGCAATTTCTAATAAAGCTTCATCTTTATTCTTTTAGAGGGGAAAAAAGGAGAAAAACAATGGTACAGTCACCACGTTCCAGGTCATATTTGTTTTTGAATGTTATAAAATTTCAGTGCACATGGTGAAGGATCTAAATCTAGTACTGAACAGACCAATAATCATTCCAAAGTCAACATCCAGTTCCCCAGCAGTTAGTAAGATCGAAAAAGGGCTTCTCAGCATGCTGCATGCAACTGCACATGGTTGCTACAATTTCTTAGTTCGATAGTACCTGCAAAGCCTCAAATTGATCCTAAAACAAAGATATATACAATGCAAAAGATAGATTCCATTTAAACAAGATATTGGTTAAATATAGACTTTTATATCTAATCTTTAATCAAATGCAAAATACAAATCATATCCAAGTGATTTATGTACCCGTGAATGATCAAACAAATCAAGTTTTGATGTAAATCTACAGGAAAAAAGCAGGCACTGTTCATATAAAAAGCGAATGCCAACTGACAAAAACAATAATTTATCCATTAAGAGTGAACATGTAAACCCTTACTGTAATTGGACTCATAAACATAGCTCTAATGCTATTGAACTTAACCTGAAAGAGACACATATATGCAGTGGACATGTTACAAAAGGCAGTAGGTCTGGATCTCAGAATGGAACATCATCTTCAATTCCTTGAACAGGAAGTTCGGATAGATGATGCCAGTTTTGAGAAGTAGCATCATGGATCCAATGCAATCATCTCACTAACCGTTGTAACATAGATCAACACTCGCAAGGGTTTCGATTTTAGTCGACTACCATAACAAAAGAAGAAACCTACCTTCATTTTTTTAGTATTATCAGATTGGTAAGACTATGAAAGTAGCATCTTTAATCCAAAGAAAGATTTCGGGGAAAAGAAAAAAAGATATAAGTGCAAGGATAATTTTTTTAGTATCTCCTTATTGATGCCCTGCTTTAAAATCGAAGTGCCAAAAAACAAAGAAAAACATACCAGTCATCCACTACTGTTATTCATTCACAACATGCAACCATTACCCTATCATTACATCAGCTTGATTTGCCTACCTGATTTCTGGCATCATGTTCGGCCATACACACGATATTTCTGTCTGGTTCACTTTTTGTTAATAAAGTAGAGCAGATAGAAGATTACAACAGCGACAAAGTTAGGCAAAGTTGAGTAACTCCGAATAAAAAAAAAGGACCTTCACATTAACATGGTAGACTCTTTCCTGAGAAAATTTTTAATAATAGTTACCTTTTATCAGTGGATGTCAAATGCCTCAAGTTGCACCCCATCCTATTAGTACAAACTGTCAAACAAGCAAAATGACATCCATGTATTAACCCAATGATTTGCCACAGTAACCCTCGTTTAGTAAGGAACCTACCTTCATTCAGTATTGCTAACGCATTGCAAAGAACAGCACAAAATAAGGTTACAGTTCTCAAATCGGTACAAACACTGGGCCTCATATACAATAGTGAGAACTCAAAACTTCTTTTTGGATTGGATTGGATTGGATTGGATTGGGGTATAATAATATCTTGCATTCCCTGTAAAGTACTAGAAGGTGCTTGCAGTTGTTACTCCAATTATTGTGTCTACTTGTTGCAACATGATGAACAAGAAGTAGTCGACAACCTGAGAGTTACTTGGAAGTATCTGACTTTTGTATTTATCCATATGTTTTTCCGTAAAGGAAGCTTGATGCAGCATGCTTTAGAACTTAGAAGAGTTCCAGTTCAACTACATTTCAATCAATCAGGATCGAGTGTGACATTGGATAGGCTTTTGGATTGGGTTAATTTTTCTAGATAAATAATCTCAGTAGTTGATGATACGTCGAAGCTACAAACCCTATTTATCAAAGCTTCACTTGATTGAAATTTATGAAAAATAGAAACCATTTCCAGTATTAGGAACTACAGAAGTGCATTTATCATATACCTTTGAGTGTTTTTAGTTTTGTAGAACTACCTTCAATTGGTAAGGTGAGTTGAGTGAGTGAATTCATTCTAAATGTACACAAGTGAGGCCGCAACAGTTGAGTTATGGGTCGAGCTTAAATCATTGTTTGTCTTGTGGTTTTATAGTGGATTTATCTCTGGGCAACTTAGGTTTCCATACTGCGTAACTTGCCGCAATCCTTTAGTTTTTGTGCTTTACTTGTTACAAGCAGTTATAGCGAACTTAAAATGCATATACAATACACCCTTCCATTTTATATTGGATTCATCTCTAGGCAACTTAGGTTTCCGAACTGCGTAAACACTTGACGTGTTCCTCTAGTCCCTTTTTTCCCACTTGTTTCTTTGTAAATCCCTATCTTTATCTAGCTTTAACTAGCATTACTGGAGCTAAGTTTCCCTAAATATTATGGCAGTGCTTTGAAATTATAAGATGTAAAACGGCAGGGAACACATTTTATACTTTTTCAATCATCTTGCAATCAGCTGAACTAACTACATGTTTTAGCTCCTGCTTATCATATTTGCCTAAGCAAAGCACATACTCAAATCTTGAAAATCTATGAAATGTAAAGCAAACAGGTGAAAAGATCAAAAGAATCAAATCAACATATATTTACAGAAGCATTGCTGCTTTGAAATGTGACCCAATGTAATAATTTGTGCAAAGATTCAACCTTTGATTAACTTCCATTAAACTAACGAACAAGCAACAGAAATTATACCATTATAAATGCAAGAAACAGCATCAGAAGAAAAGATTCTAGTTCGTATCAAGTTTATCATTTCGAGGTTCAAGTGAAGTAAACCCTGGAGGCGTGGACATAAAAGATCTCAACTTTACTCCCGAAATAAGCTTGAAACAGAGCAATCATATTGGAGAACACAAAGAATAAAAAAAAAGTTTCTAAAAGATGCGAATTTTCTCACCTATGACAAGAAGAATGGAAACCAAGTCGAGGAGACCGAACCAACAAGAAAGCTGCAAAACGACAGACAATTTCAGCTTGTTGGGCCATGTCAGATTCAGGGAAAGGGAAACTTTGATCTAACGGATAGGATCGTCCTTGGATATGTCCTGTTGTTTCTTACATGACCCGAAAATTAAGGCCCATAAAAGTGACCCGATAAAGTTTATCAGACGAAGGACAAGGAACGAAAAACCCCAATGGATAAACCCTACAAGATTTGAATCAGAAGAATGGCATCACTTCTTCAACTTCCTCACTCTTTCTCACCATTTTTAAACTCCCAGAACCCAAGAATTCAGTTTCTAAGTTCTGCGAAGGTTGTAGCTTTATCAAGAGCCTCAGTTGAAACCAACGGAGCCGTTGAAACTCCAAGACCAACTCGTCGAGGCAGGAAAAAGAAGCCAACTTCATCTTCCCCAGAAACTCCAACAGTGAAGAGAACAAGGCGCAAGAGAAAAGCCCAGACTGAAAATGGCTCAGTTGAATCCGAAAGTGAGGGAGAAGAAGAGGAGCTAGCGGATTTCGACGACGGCATGGATTTTCCGTACGATGAACCTCCTTTGATCTGCTGCTTCGGCGCTGCACAGAAGGAGTTTGTACCCACAGTTCGGGTGAACGAAGAGCAGATGCACCCGGACAAATACTCCACCTGGAAAATGCTTCAATGGGACCCACCGGAGTTCGGGAGGGCTCCAGGTGGGCCACCTTCCAACGTGGCGATATCCCACGTTAGGCTTGGAGGGAGAGCTGCATTCATGGGGAAAGTTGGGGAAGATGAGTTTGGCGATGAGCTTGTTTTGATGATGAATAAAGAGAGAGTGCAAACTAGAGGTGTTAAGTTTGATGAGAATGTAAAGACTGGGTGTACTTATATGAAGGTTAAGTTTGATGAGAATGGGAAGTTGAAGATGGAGACCGTTAAGGAATCTGCTGAGGACTCTCTTCTTAGCTCTGAATTGAATCTTGCTGTTCTCAAAGAGGTAACTTTTACAACTTTTTGTTGATCTTTATGCAATGAAATCCCACATTAATATTCTTGGAAAAGTTCCAAATTTTGTTTTTGGAACATGTTATGATGAAGTGAAATTGACTAGGCTGCTGATTGAATAGTGGGCACTTGATATTTGAATCTTTTATTCTCTTAATGTAGAAACCAGTTTGGTCTTAGATGATTGAAGTGAAACATATGATTGCATTGAATTTCTTGATTGAATATCCAACATTAATGCAGGCTAGGATTTTCCACTTCAATTCAGAGGTTTTAACTTCTCCTTCCATGCGATCTACACTTTTTAAAGCAATTGCATGGTCCAAGAAGTTTGGGGGCCTCATATTTTTCGATTTGAACTTACCATTACCTTTGTGGAGATCACGTGACAAAACAAGGGAGGTGATCAAGAAAGCCTGGAACAAAGCAGACATCATTGAGGTATCAAGGCAGGAGCTGGAGTTTCTACTGGATGAAGAGTATTATGAGAGGAAGAGAAATTACAGGCCTCAATATTACGCCGAAAGTTTTGATCAAACCAAGAAACGGCGAGACTACTATCATTATACACGCGAGGAAATCTCTCCATTGTGGCACGATGGACTTAAATTTCTGTTCGTGACTGATGGAACACTCAGAATACATTATTATACGCCTTTGTTTGATGGTGTGGTTGTTGGAACAGAAGATGTGCTAATAACACCGTTCACTTGTGATCGAACTGGTTCTGGTGATGCTGTTGTAGCTGGTATTATGAGGAAACTGACGACTTACACTGAGATGTTTGAAAATCAAGATGTCTTAGAGAGGCAGCTCCGCTTCGCAGTTGCAGCAGGAATTATATCACAATGGACAATTGGTGCTGTGAGAGGTTTTCCTACCGAGAGTGCTACACAAAATCTGAAAGAACAGGTTTATGTACCTTCAATGTGGTAGTTGAGAACCAGAAAACATGATATCAGGTTTTTACTGTTTTTCTATTAGACTATGAGGCTTTGTAACCAATGACTATTTATGAAAAGAGGAAAAGGCTGCATGAAATATTTTCATTCCATCTTGAGTGACTTCTCCATAGGCAAAGCCTTTGTTACTTGTAGAGTAGTATTGGTAAGGGATGGATTGCACAATATGTTCTTGTGTTGAATTATATTCTGTAATCAGAAGTTTTCCATCTAAGATCCCATATTGTTTAAGCCATTGAAAATAGTGTCTGCCCCAGGCACCAGACAGTGGAGGCTGCCCAAGCCAAATTACTTTGGTAATATTATATTCAATCAACTTTTGTCAAGGCATCTTGCTATTGATGAACAACCCCTTTTTCTTTTGGCCTTTTGCCGTTAATATATAGGCAATTTGCTTCCTCTTCTGTTGTTTTCTGATTATCTTATAACTTTCTGCAATGTTAGAACATCTATGAAGGTGACAAGCACAAACTGCTGGTTATAATAAAAACAGAATCATGCAGGCCAACAAAAACGTCAATTCAAGCTTTCTGCCATTCGACATGCAATGAATTACAGCTATTTCCTCGGAACTAAGGCCCATAGGAGGAGAATGAAAAAGATGCATCAACATTTGAACGTTGGTTCTTCAGCCTTTTCTCACTCCAATAATACTACTGGATAATATGAGCTAAAAATGATTGTATATCCAGCTGTTAGCCGGATTTCAATTCCCTTTTTCATTACTTTAAACCTGATATTGCGGAATAATCAATATGGAAAGGCAACTGCTACTTCTGAATTCATCTGATAAGACTGCTTCATTGCATTGTAGCATTATTTTTGTATGAAAATGGAATATCAGCTAGGGAAAATCGAGAACTAGTCTCCGTTATGTAAGAGACTAATTTGGCAAATGTTATGTTTCTACAATCAAATTATTGAAAGAATAACGAATAAATCAATATCATGATTCCAGTATGACATATATGGTCGTGTGCCTGTAGAACTAGCCTGATTTGCCCCAGAATTATACATCATCTTCTCTGCTTACCTAAGTTGGAAGTTTCGGTCCTCTTAACAAAAACTCAAATCGCTACTGTATAATTCAAGTGACAAATCGGAAACCACAAGATTTCACAGCCTAGTAGGTGATTGCTGCAAGTCTCTTTACCAGGGGAAAGCACCAGAATCAAAGAATGTAAAATGCAGTGTATAATTCAACTGACACGATTGACTACCTTAAATACCGTCTTTGAACTGAACTCAAGGTCCGCTAAGCTTCAGGCTGATAGTTTGCTTTCCTGGGATCTTTTGCAGATGCATCCAGGAAGAGGATTTGCATAAAAATTCTCCTCCAGTCGTGGTGACTCCCCCGGCTGTCTTAGGTACGGCGCTCCAAGCCTGTCGAAATGTAAACTCTTTACTTCCAAAGAAAAATCTTCCCAAGATATTACACCCGCATCCAGCTGATCGACGAGTTTGACAAAATTTTGTCTGAAAGAAAATATATTATTGTTATGTCAGCTTCAAGAAAGAAATTGTGCATGTATCCAACATCCTAATATGAACAGACCTGTCGGGGTTGATTGTCTTTAGGAATCCTTCAAACCTTCGGTGACCCTGCGTTGCTTTAGCCATATTCCCATCATAGGTATAAACAAAGACATCGCTTTCAAATGCCACAATATAATCCAATGCAGCTAGGCGATTCTGGTATGGCTTGAACAATTCCAACTCTTCCTCAGTTGCCAAAGTAGAATGAGAAAAGATATTTGGATACTCGGCACGTAATGTTGCCATGCTATTGCTGCCATAAATTTCTCCGGCAACAATATAGACAGGCGTGGTGGAAGGGTAACCCATTGCCTTGAGAAACATGGCTGCTTCCCTAGGGGTCATTGGACATCCCCCTTGGCTTCTCCGTTCTTCACTATCTATCTCTTTCTCCTTCCAATGTTTGACATTGTATCTCATTAACGTGAGCTCATCACCTTCTTCAGCAGTAAGGTTATGGATGCAGCCTGTGAAAGCAAGCATATCTTTCTCATACCTGCAATTAAGATTCGAATTTGACTGTTTGGCTTTGACTCTTCATAAGGAGAAATACTACTAGATGGCAGTAATGACAGTACCTTAAATGTAAAGCAATGTATGGCTCATTATTTTTCCTTAGTCTGTCAATTAAAGTCTGCCCAAGATCCTCTATCTCTTTCGTATAGCGGAGAGCCTCATAATTGGCACGGCACCTTAGCCTTTGAATGGAGGTTGCAAGGCCATTATCAGCGAGCCTCGAATCAGTGTGAGTGAACTTGATCACTTTATGTCGCTTTAGTAACGGAAGCACCTCCCTTCTGTAGTAACTAGCCTGCAAATGAAGCCATCTAAGATACCATTCCACTAACAGAAAATCAAATGAAGAATTCATCATGCATTTAACAAATTTCAAGTTTTTTTTTTCCATACCTGTGACCAGGAAACAGGAGCCATTACAAAGGGCTTCATTGTTCTGTAACTAAGGGGTAGATGCACAACAATCTCAATGTCATTTTTCAGCACATTGATGAAGTGCTTCCAGTCAAAAATATCCTTGAAATCACTGTGCAAATTTTACTATGAAAAAAATTAACATTTCTGAATCTCACGAAGAAAAAAAACTGATATCAAACAATTAGAACCTTGGGTCTTTCCAAAATGAATCATGATCAAGAGAAGGAAGAACCAAAGTGGCATTCATTATCTTGGCAACAGCAACCATATCACAAATCTGCAAATCAATAGAGCCAAAATATTATTAGCTAATGAAATTATTAAAAAGCTAAAAATAAAAACCAAAGGCCTTGTAAGTCTAGGAAAAACAAAGTTGTCAAGAGTTAAACTTACTCCCGTTCTCATTTGATTTAGTCCACCATTGGCATGAACGATAATATAGCCATTAGTCTTTGATCCTGTCCCTAAAGTGACCTCAGGGTATGAATAAAAAATACACATGAAATCCTTACAAGTTGAGGGAGGAACATGACATACTTATCCGATTCTTAGGTCGGGATACACATTGATGATAATTTTCACTGTCTGGTTTCCTCCAAATTTCTGGGGTCTGCAAAAGAAAAGAACAAAAGGGTAAGAATTTTATTGCGAGCTATAGATTTCCATAGAAAGGAAGTCAAAGAGACATCACACATAATATTCATTTAAATGCACAATTGAATGTCATCAAAGAACATAACACCAAGTAAACAAAGGGTCAAGATTAAGTAAGCCAAAGAAAGTGGAAATCAGCTGTTCAATATTGATTCAAAAAGAAATACAGACCCTTTCAATAACGCCTTTAGGCATGGAGTGTTCAGCTTGGGATTCGACATTGGTCTCGGCAATAATGTGTTGGGCCAAGGTCCGATCCTCTGTGAACGTTTGCAAGATCAACAAGCCGTTATCTCTTCCCCATTTGGCATGATTACTGAGACGCGAAGCTTTGAGAAAAAACAAAACAACCGCCACCAACAGCAGAGCTGAGAGGATGTTACGGCCAGCGTTCCTGCCGGATCTTAAACTGTGAGCCATAACAAACGCCCAATGACACGTATCAGAGACCCAAGAGAATAATGATAATAAGTTCCTGCGAAGCAGAAGATTCCTTATCATGGATTGCAAGAAATGGGACCCGCAGGAGTAAGGAATGTAGCCGTTGGGGTTGTCGGCCTCTTCATCGTTATAGGCAAGGGCGTGGTGGTCCGAAGACGAAGATGAGTTATTGCTGCCGGACTCCGGTGTTATTGGAAGATCTGGGACCCGTCGTCTTGTAGTGGAGGGACAACCTAATACTGGGTTCCCGTTTGCACAGTCGCTGGCAACTCCCGACGACATGGCGTCGCCGGAAGTTAATGAAAAAAAGCAAAGGAAGAAGAAGAAGAAGAAACAACTAGACGGAAAAGGAAAGGAGAGAAAGGATTGTTCCGCAATGTATGGCAGAAACAGAGGTGTGAAAAGATTTTGCTTTTGAAATATATTTTTTTGCCACTGCCACTGCCACTGCCTGCCTTTCTGTTTATAATCTATTCCATCTTATTTTATTTCTTCAAAGAGAGAATCGGATTTTTATTTTTCAGTGTGCAATCATGCCAAATATTTTATCGTCCTTTGAAAAAGAAAATCGTAAATAGGGTAGTGTTGATTTATAATCATATTTATTTATTTTTACTGTTTACAAAATTAAAATAATAATAAATAAAACATTTTCTGATTTCTAAATTTGCTTGTGAATTCCTTTTATATCTATATAAATTGAATTATTGTTTTAAAAATTAGAAATAAATGAGATTCTAAACTTTAAATATTTATAATTGAAATTTATATATATATATATATATATATTTGTAGGTAATGGATTTGAATATAAATATTTATTATCCAAATTAATTTTAGTTTTACAGAATCAAATTTGAATATAAGAATCTATGGGTAAAATATCCAAAAATATCAAAAAAAAACTTATTCACGGAAAAAAGTCAGTTTCAAAAATATTTACGGAAAAGGGTCGTTTCACCTTAAAATGCGTCTACGTCAGAGCATTTTGGAGGAAAAAAGAAAAAGTCTTATGGGGACGCGCTTTAGCTCAAGTGTAAAAAAATGGCCAAATTTTTTTGACCATTGGGGGCCAACGGTAAAAAAACTATAAAAACCCCTCAAACCTTTTATTTTTTTCACACTTTAATCCTTACTCATTTTTCTCTCAAATTCCTCTCAAAATTCTCTTTAAGTCCTCCAAACTTCCTCTAAAATTTCGAAATAGTCCTTTAATATTTACAAAAAAACCCTTTTTAATTTTTTTTATTTTTTTAATATATTTTTTTGAAACTTTTAAAACTTTCGATCGTATTACAAATGGCCGGGGAATTACTTCGTCTAGACAGCAAGCACATCTCCGTCGAGCAATTGCAAATGATAAGTTTTTAATTTTAATTTTTCAATATTATTTAATATTTTTTAGGTCTATGCAATTTTAATTAATTTTTATTTTATAATTTTTAAACAAATCGTAGATCGGTGTTGGAATGTTATATTCGCAACATGCATGGTCCCCATCATTGTTGATCGAGAATTACTCATGGAAGCGGGTTTTTGGCACGTGGCCACGATAGGCTGGGGGTTCAAGTTTGAGCCACCTTTGATCAGTGCATTGATAGAGAGGTGGAGACCCGAGACGCACAATTTCCATCTTCCATGCGAAGAGTGTATCATCACTCTGGAAGATGTGCGATTCTGATTGGGATTGCGGTGGGCCGAATTCAGAGTCACCGGTCCATAACTTCGGTGATTGGGGAGCCGTATGCTACGAGCTTCTAGTTGCTATTTCGGATAAAATTCAAGGAGCTCGGATCGAGATGGCTTGGTTACGAGACACATTCCCAGAGTCGAATGAGGGTTCGACCAAAATAGAAAGAATACGGTATGCTCGGGCATACATTCTTCAGATAATTGAGGCTATTTGATGCTGGACCTTTCTAGAAACCTCGTACACTTGAGATGGCTGCTAAAACTTGTTGATTTCAGAGCAACCGGTGAATTGGGTTGGGGTCTGCCGTGCTATTGAGGTTGTACCGGGAGATGTGCGGGGTGACGCGGCCGAGTAAAGCGAAAATCGGAGGTCGTCTATCATTATTGCAGTCATGGGTATGGTTTCGATTTATATTTTTACGACCTCGATTCGACCACCCATATTCATTCCTACTGATAACGAGGTAAATTTAATATTATATTTTATAATTATTTCGTAGATTTATAGTATAATTGTATGCTAAAAATTTATTTAATTAGGTGGAACCATTCAGCGAGTCATGTTGGAATTCCTACCTCGCTTGAAGATATACGGCTTCTATTGGATCAATGGTCGGAATCACAAGTAAGTTTCGAATTTCGTATTTATAATTTAGTATTTCGTATTTAGTGTCTAGTATTATGTATATACCTAATATTTTGGTAATGTTAATATAGTTTCAATGGACACCGTACGAAGATCCAAAAATTCGGACAGTAATTCGGAGGAGTTCTTCCAAAATCTGAATAGTTGGTACGTAAAGGTCCCATTGATCACCTATGCGACCGTGGAGATGCATAAGTCAGATCGGGTTCTGCGACAATTTGGATTCTGGCAACCAATTCCCGTGCCACCTGAGGTGTTCGATGATGAGCACAAAGTGGACTTACGGCAGCTGCACACGGATTGACCAAGATTTTGGTTAGCACATATCAAGACGTGGGAGAACCGGTATGACTATTTACCTATCCAGGAACCGATCATCGTTCCTGAGTTAGCGTGCGTGCCGGAATACATGCCATGGTTTAGGATCCATGGTAAGCCGTATCTGTTATCGGAAGAAGAGAAGCGATGGCAACTTCGTGAACGAAAGGAACGTCGGGGCCCTTTAAATCCAAGGAGAAGGGGTGATGAGACGGGGCCATCAATAAATACCGACACGACCACCGAGCCCATCATCAAATTGACGACACCAACATCACAGCCTTTACCTTTTATGCCAAAGGCGTACCTACCCCTTATATGTATCCTCCTAACCCATATATGTTTTCTTTTCCCAGTCCCACCCCAGGTTGGAATGCATGGCCGGGTTCAAGTCCGTTTCGACTACTCATTGGCCACCGATCTTGAGGCCGTCGTCGTGTGAGGGATCACAGGAGGCGCAGTCGGGGAGCACTTCTTTCTACCACCCTCATTCGCCATACGGATTCAAACACCCCGCCGTGGTTTATGCAAACACCCCGGTCATTATTTTATCAAGGTGGGTCATCCTCTAACACCCACAACTGCACTCCAGGCTGGAGGAACGGAATCCCCCTGAGGCTCCACGACCCCACGGAAGCTAGACGAAGGAGGAATCCAGTACAGAATCACTAAGCCGCCCCATGTGGCACTCGATTCCAACCAAGCATCAACATTGATTGAACCGACTTTTTTATTTTTAATTGTAATATAATTTTTTAATTTTAATTTTTTAATAAAAGAAAAAGTTTTAATATCTTTAATAAAATAGAAATGGTTTAATTTTTTATTGTAATTTAGTTTTATATATTTAATAAAATAACAGCTTTTTATTTTTATTGTAATTTAATTTTATTTTTAATGTAATTTAAATTTTTAATGTAATTTAATTCTAAAATCTTTAATAAAATAGAAATGGTTTAATTTTTTATTTTAATTTAGTTTTTATATATTTAATAAAATAATAGTTTTTTATTTTTTATTGTAATTTAATTTTATTTTTAATGTAATTTAATTTTTTAATGTAATTTAATTCTAATATCTTTAATAAAATAGAAATAGTTTAATTTTTATTGTAATTTAGTTTTATATATTTAATAAAATAACAATTTTTATTTTTATTGTAATTTAATTTTTTTATATATGTGGATTGCCAACCACTAGAAGTTGATGATGTCCCCCAATACGTATTTCTATCATCGGACATCAAAGGACGGATATGCATGTCTCATCCACCAACCGAGTGTTGTGCAGGGGTTATATTTTCCATACTACCACCGAACACGGGCACTTTCGTATTTTGCCTCCCACTAACAGAGTGTCGGCTTGGGGTCGTGTATTTCCCTCGAACAGCAGTAGATGTTGAGGTCGCAGAAAGATCACTTGGAGATGAAAATTATACATATACCTCGATATAGGGTGATCCACTAGCAAGATGAGTCTCTACCATTGCCTCAAAGCTCCGAGGACCTTTGATGTCGAATGAGTCATATCTCACCGGATCAACCGAAGCGCAACATCTATACTTAATAGACTGAACTTTTATTGGCTTTGTTCCGAATATTTTACACCTAATTCTTTTGCGAATTCTACCAAATTGACGTTCCGATTAAAAATCAGTCGCGTTGTGTTCTCCGATAAGAAAACAACACCATTTTGGTGTCACAAACCTCACCATCGTAGTAAATAACAGCATTAATACGTTCACTCTTTCGCTTTTTTTTCGCTTTTTTTTTCTTTTGCCTCAATTTCCTTATAGTCTAATTTTCCAATAGAGAATGAAATTTGAGAGCTCTTTTCAAGATGCCGATAGTCTAATTTTCCACTGTTTGTTTAGATCTTCTCAAAATAATTTTCCGGAGACATCAGAGCAAAAGAGCGCCCACGTGAGAGCTCTTTTCACTACTCATGCCGATAATGCACCCTGCTGGAAGCGTTTTGGCCACTGTTTGTTTAGAAACGTCTTTTCAAAATAATTTTCCGGAGACTCATCAGAGCAAAAGAGCGCCCACGTGAGAGCTCTTTTCACTACTCATCGACAATGCATCCTTCTTGAAGCGTTTTGGCCATTGTTTGTTCATAAACGTCTTCTCAAAATAATTTTCCCGGAGACAACTGTCACAAAAATTCAATTAATTTTTTGGGCTAATATATTTTGCCCAAAACTCTATATATATTTTTACCGTAGCCAAAAAACCTTATAATATCATACTGTAATTGGACGGGGAGGGAGGGAAAAAACGCGTCCACGTCAACGCGTTTTCCTGGTGATTCAGCAGCAAAGCGCGTCCCCAGAGGCGCGCTTTGCTAGCGTTTTCCCCCCAAAACGCGCTGACGTAGACACGTTTTGGGGTGAAACGACACTTTTCTGTAAATTTTTTTGAAATTGGCCCTTTTCCGTAAATAAATTATTTTTTGGTATTTTTAGATATTTTACCCAGAATCTATTATCCATTTTGCTTTTAAAATTTTATGTTTTAAATTTGTTTGTCTTATTAAATTTGAATAGTTTTGCAAATGTAAATTTTATTTAATTTATATTCATATAATACAACTCGAATATAATAAAATAATAAATAAATTTAAAATTTAAAATATGTTTTTTAGAATAGTATTAATTCCATTGTTAACAAATACTATGGAATTTACCACAAATTTAACATCAATATGTAAATGAAAAACAAAGTACCTAGAATTAAAAAGATTAAATTTAATATTGATAAAATTTAGATTTAATATTGCTATTTGGGAGTTGTATCCTAAACACTATCTTATTTACTTTCATATTTTATTTCCTGAATAAGCTTTCACCCTTTTTAACCAAATCCATATAACTGTAACAGTTAGAGGTGCTGGGCGGTCTTGGATGGGGTTGTTTTTAGATTTAGATTGTTTTAGTTTGGATTTTTTAATTTTCAGTTTTTTCATATTTGGTTTTTTTAAGTTTAAATTTCGAGTGTAATAATTAATTTATTTTTATGTAATAAGAATAAAAAGTTTATATAAATATCTTAATTTTAATAGAAATATTGCATATAATATAAATTAAAAAATGCTTATTAGATATTAGACATAATCGTGAGTTAGTTCATTTGTCCAAATTTAAAGACTCACTCGAAGAATGGAAAGGTTCGGACAAAAATATAAGTCTAAAAATGAGTTTAAACAAAAAATAAGACTCATTTTCTAAACGGGCAAAGCATCGGTTAAGATTTTTTAACTCAGGCCTGACTCAGATTGACCAAATCAGCCTGAACTTTATGTTTTACTGTCATTATACTATTATATTGATGCCATTGTGTTGCAACTATTATGTTATTGTTGTTAATTTTGTGTATTATATTTTTAAAATTTATTTTTATATAAAAAATAATTTAAAATTTTTTTAATACAGACCAATCAGATTAAACTCGAATTTAATATTTTTAATTTAGATAAAATTTGGGCTTTTTTATTATTATCTAATTTCTCGATCAACATTTCAACTTCATATACTTGCGTTCAATACAAAGAAGAGAAGACACAGTTTAGCTAGGTTGCTAGCTCATTCATACATAGACATTTCATGTTCTCACATCATTAACATTTTAAGTCACTAAATGCATTTCATCTGAGTTAAAGAGTTGAATTGATAGAAACGCTTAGCTCTCCATGTTGTTTAGAAGCAGAAACATGTAACAGGGACCCTTCCCCAGATTCTTTTTGTTCTCCATTCAGTGAGATTGCCAGGCGTGGAAAATGAGGGGTACAAGGCAGCTGTTTAGCAATATTTACTGGCAGGTTCCAAGAACTATAATTTGCTCATGGAATCTTGGGATGGAAGTATGAATAAAGCACTAAACTTGTTTGATGCAATGACTGAAAGGAACATTAAGCCTTACATTGTGACATATTTGAGAAATAGAATGTTGCAATTATATGTGTAAAGCACTGTTGATAAAATATAGTATATATTGATGGGGTTTTCCATTTTGGTCAGAGTATATATTTCAAGTTTATTTCTTAATATTTTAAAGAACCTTTTTTTGGGTAACATTTGCTTTTACAATCGAAAAAGAAACATTGAAAAACAGACTTATCACACTAATTCATGTTTTTTTGCTATAAATTCTATCTTCTTGTTTCTTGCCTGAGTTACCTTATTGAATAAGATACATACCCGACATCCTTGAACTTATCCCATCTAGGCTTGTCCCACTAATTTAAATTTTTGTTGCTTGATAGTGAATCAAAGCAGCTCCACCTCGTTAATCAAAACAACGTTACAATCATCCAAAATTATTGCCTCCAAAGTTGCTGCAAGTTTGCTGCTGTTTCAGCCTTCAGTCTACGCCTTTTTCAATTTCGCCGATTCAAATTACCATAGGTTATTTTGTAACTTCTTGTTGGTTTTGACATTTGACTAAGTGATGTTATTTGATTTAATTTTTGCTTATTTCGCTATTTGCAAATTTGTTTTTATTGATCTAATGTAGACTGTAAAATGAGATAATTTAATTAGGAAGTTTGTTGTTACTCATACAAATCTGGCCAAAGGTCCATGAAATACAAATATTTGATATCTTTATTCTAACACCCGTGGACAGTTACCACCTAATATCTTTGTTTTCACACTCACGGGCGGTTACAGACCATGGACAGTAAACACCCAATATGCTTATTTATACTTGCTTATATATTCATATCTATATGAGTTTGAGAAAGAGAACCCGCAAAGGGTTCCCACACGTGGTTATACATCCTTGCATATATGTATGTTCATATAATGTATATTGCTAAGGAGGGAACCTGCCAGGGACTCCCACGGATAGCCACATCCATTGTTTACATTTATACCACATCTATAATTCTACATGTTATATTTGTAATCCTACTTTCACAGTGTAATTCCGGGCAGATTTGGCAAATGGTTGTGATTCGACATGATATTCATCACAAAAGTCCAAGTGGAGTGGATTTGGCTGTCAGCTATGATTCGACACAATTTTCATCACGTAAATCCAAGTCGAGTAGACTTGGTCGATGGTTGTGATTGGACGCAACATGACCTTACTCTCCACATAATTCCGGGTTGTGAGAGTCACGATAGTGTGGTCGACCAATGATTTTTCTTTTATTGTTATGAACTAAACCCTTCAGATACCTGAAGGGGATAAAACCTAAGACGGATCTTGTTATTATTTTCTGAACTATATGATAAATATTTGATTTGTTCTTAATTATGTGTGTTTAATTCTTGTGTTAATATTTCCGGGATATTCATCCAAGTTGAATGTGCTTAGGTGGTGGAGAAAAAGTCTCTGCCTAAGAGTAGATTTAGCATAATTAAGCGGAGTTGATCGCGCGCCTAGAGATAGGGTGATGAGATTTTGCCGGATTAGGATGAAACCTAATATGGGAGTCCATAGATCGAGTTAATGCGGTTTTAGGGGTTTTAATTAGAAAGAGATTTCAATTAATCAACCTAGGGTTAGACGTTATTCGCCTCGAGAAAGGGTTTAATATAAATTAGGGAATCTTACAGATCAAGTCAAGTGAATAAATCGTCTGGTTCAGAGTTAGATAACAAGTGAAGTCTAAGTAGATTCTTCCTAAGGGTATCATCTTAGTCAACTGAGTTTTCCTAAAGTAATTTCTTCAATTCATTCTTTTTGTCTTTGCGTCTTTAGCTTAGTAATCAGTTAGTTTTAGATTAAACAACCAATCATTTAATATTTAGGCTAAATAATAGAAAGAAGGTTAGTATTAGTACTTTTAGTTCCTTTGGGTTCGACAATCCAGTCTTGTCTAAGCTATACTACTGTTCGATAGGTGCACTTGCCTTAAGTCATTACCAGAGTTAGTTTCAGGTTCGATCATTCTCTCTTTATAAATTTTAAAACTCGACAAAACAACGATCAACACCCCTCTCCCCTTTTCACCCATACCCCATTCACTCCCCATTTCCCTTCATCTTCACTTTCTTCCTTCCTCACTCAATAAAAGTTTCAATCTACAGGCTCCAACAATGTCAAAGAAATGGAAAGACCTGAGTCCTGTCGCCCTGTGCGAGACAAATCAACATAAGCTCATGCCGGCCGCTTTATTAACTCAACAAGCTAAGGGTCTTTGAGACCATTTAACTTTTATTTTACTCTTCTCATCTCCTTTATTTACTTTTTCCTTATTTTTCATATGCTTAATTTATTTTATTTTGTTTTAGTTTCTTGGTTTTAGGTTCTAAAGGCTGCTAGGGAATCACAACACCACGGCCTTAGACACCACACCCACCTCGCGAACCATCTACCAATAAGGACTTTCTAGTCCATTCATCTTCCCTTTTAGTTTTATTTTAATTCATATTTTCTTTCTTGTTATCTTATTTAACTTAATTATATAATTAGTATGATTTAAATTATTATTACTAGTTCCTGGCTAATTCTTCACGAGTTACCCAATTTCTTCATTTAGCACAAGAACTAGAGGCGCTCCCTCCGACTTATCTTTAACCTCCGAATCAAGTTTCCACACTTCCAACTCAAGGAATCCATCCAAAAATTCAGGAAGTTTCACCTCTCTCCCTCTCTTTTAATTTGCATTATTCTCAAATCCCTGAATGATATTCTATCTTACAGTAATTTTTCATATCACTAATTAGAATGAAATTCTTGTTGATTCATGATTTTTATTGATATGTTTTAGATTAAGTCATTGATAATTGTGCAAGGATGATTTAAATTTTAAGATACTAGAGAATCAAACATGATGAGTCTATTTTCAAAAATTAAAATTCTGTTAGGTTGTCTACCTGAATCTAAGTTGTTACCTTGAAGTTTGAAATTTACGAGGTTGACATCAAAATACCCATAATTTTTGTGAGATTTTGAGCCTTTAGAGCATACATTCTTTTCGTGCTCACTTTATTAATTATGAGTGTGTCAACATTGATTTGTTATTCTAGAACTTGCTTCGATTATACATGCCGAGACCACACTATTGATTTGATATACAGAGATGATTAAGGCACCTAGGATTCAACCCACTTATTCCATTAAAAGCCTACCTCATAATTGACCCTAGTGAACCCTTTGATCCTAACAACCCTTTCTTTTGACTCAACCCACTAATATTAAATCAAAACCCATCTCGTATTTGTTATCACCATTCCTTTTGATTAACCTTCTATCGAGACTTGTTTTGATTAATTGCCTAATTAGATTATTTCAGTTGTAAAAGTTCTATTTTATATTTGATTTGTTCCTAAAAAATAAAATAAATAAATATTTTGAAAAATCAAGCATATTCATTATTATCAAAGTATATTCATTATTAGTTATGAGATTTAAGCAAGCCTATACTTTTAATTTCAACATCGTGAAAAAGAAGCTCGTATTATTAGTACTACAAGTTTTCAATTGATGTAATTATTCAGGTTATTAGTCATTTTTCTAGTTAGGTAATTTGTCAATTCAATCTCGATTCTAACCCTTCTAAATTAGCCTTTATCCACACCATTAACCTAAGCCTCGTTACAATCCTTTTTAAATACCTTTTGATTTGTGTATCATCTCATTTTACAGTGGTGGAGATTTGATTTTCAAGCAAGCCTATGGTAATAACTTTTCATGTTCGACTTTTGAGAGCTTAATTTTTTAACCTTAAACACCTTGAGTGATTTGAGTGAATCTTTATTGAGGATGTCAACTTTTGTCGATTTTAAATCAAAGGTAATTATTTAGATAAAGGGAAACACCTATGTTTTCATGCTAAAAACTCATGAATTTGGTTATTTAAATCTTTAAGACTCTTTAAGTTGAATTATCCATGTATAAATTATCTATAAATTATGATGAGGCATTGTTGATGAATATTATGAATTGAGGAAGTTCATTTTAATTGTGAGTTGAGAATTTTGCTTGAGGACAAGCAAAAGCTTAAGTGTGGGGGTATTTGATAAATCGAAATAGTAACATATTTTAATACCACATTTAGCATACTTTTGGATGATTTTTCCCTTTAATTATAGAAATAAGTGCTCCTAATCCTTTGTTTTCATGTTTTATACTCAGTAGAGCACCGCAAGATGAAAAGAACGAATAACGGGCGAAAACGGAGAAAATGGGCCAAAGTACAAAATCCACATGGCCTGGGCACAAGACCACACATTCGTGCCTCGTGAGAAAAGTCGACCATGGCCTGGACCCCAAAATACATGGTCGTGCCTCATCAACAGGATTGACCACGGCCTGGCCACGATTTACACGGGCGTGTGCCATGGGCATGTCTCTGTCGTAGGAAATAAAAATTATATTTGGATTATGGTACTTAGAGGCAAAGAAACATATTCCAAAAGCCTATATAAAGACCCTAGAGGCCAACCTTTAATGGGGCGTTTAGCTAGGCCAAAGAGCCAAGTCAGAGCAGTTAAATTCAGGGATTTACTCGAAGAAAGCTAGTTGATTCATCTCAAGAACCCGGAATCATACTCAAGACGGAGGATCTCTCCTTCAATTCCTTCAGGGGGTTTTAGGGATTTCTTATGTTTTGTTTATCTTTTCTTTTAAGATGTTTTCTTTTACAATTATGAACTAAACCCTCAAATACTTGAGGGAGATGAAACCTAAGACGAATCTTGTTATTGTTATCTGAGCTGTATGATAAATATTTGATTTGTTCTTAACTATGTGTTCTTAATCCTTATTTTAGTATTTCTGGGATATTAAATCAAGTGTGATGTGCTTAGGCAGAGGAGGAAGAGACCCTGTCTAAGAGTAGATATAGAATAGTTAAGCGGAGTTGCTCGCGCCTAGAGATAGGGTGACAAAAATCTGCTGGATTAGGGTCAAACCTAATATGGGAGTCCATAGATCAAACTAATGCAATTCTAGGGGTTTTAATTAGAAAGAGATTTCAATTAATCAACCTAAGATTAGATGTTAATAGCCTTGAAGAGAGGGATTAATATAACTTAGAGAATCCTACGGATCAGGTCAAATGAATAAATCATTCGGTTCAGAGTTAGATAACAAGTGAAGCCTAGGTGGATTCTTCCTCAGGTATTGTCCAAGTCAATCGGTTTTCTCTCAAGTCTTTTCCCCAATTTCTTCTTTGTCTTCGCACCTTTAGCTTAGTTAATTAGTTAATTTTAGATTAGATGAAAATCCACTTAATTCTTAGGTTAAATAATAGAAAGAGAGTTAATATTAGTACTTTTGGTTCTTTTGGGTTCGACAATCCGATCTTACCGCTAGCTATACTATTGTTCGATAGCCGCGCTTGCCTCCATCGTTGTCTTAGTTAGTTTCTAGGTTCGATCATTCTTTTTATAATTTTTAAGACTCGACAGACAAGATCAGTGGGCGTTTGGCTGCAGGATTAGGGTAGTCATGGAGTAGGGATAGGTTATTCTTGGTCGGAATAGAGATAGGATAAAGGCTGTTTGCATGCAAAAAAAATTTTTTTTCTCCGTTTTCTTCCTATTTTCACCTCGATTTACCTAGACAGAAGAAGAGAATTCTATCAATATTCAAAAATAAAGTAATAAAATAATAAAATAATAAATAATGAATAAGAAAATAAATAAAAAATAAGAAAAATAAAAAAAATAAAGGTTGGGTTGCCTCCCAACAAGCACTTGTTTAACGTCGTTAGCTTGACGCCGTGAATGGTTCTATGGTGACTTCAGATGAATTTTTTCAACTGTGTGGGCTTGAAAATTCTCATAAAATGTCTTCAACTGTTGGCCATTAACTACAAACCGCTTTCCTGATTCTTTACATTCTATTTCAACCGCACCATGTGTAAATACTTTAGTCACAAGAAAAAGTCATTGCCATCAAGATCGAAGCTTACCTGGAAATAATTTTAATACGAAATTATAAAGCAAAACTTTTTTCCTATCGAAAAATGATTCTGAGCTATTTTCTTATCATGAAACAACTTTGTCTTGTCTTTATAAATGTGAGCATTCTCGTAGGCATCATTACGAATTTCCTCCAATTCTTAGATGTCTAATTTCCTTGCCCTCCATACGGCTTCTAACTCCATGTTACATTGTCGAACAACTTGATAAGCTTTATGTTCCAACTCTACCGAAAGATGGCAAGCTTTGCCAAAAATAAGTCGATACGAGGTCATGCCAATTAGTCCCTTATATGTTGTCCGATAAGCCCAAAGTGCGTTATTTAGCCAAAGGCTCCAATCCTTTTGATTGGGCTGAACTGTTTCCCCAAAATGGTCTTGATTTCTCTGTTTGAAACTTCCGCTTGGCCGTTCGTTTGGGGATGGTAGGCTGTAGCTATACGATGGTGGACTCTGTACTTTTGCATAAGTGTCTCCATGATTTTATTGCAGAAATGGGTCCCACGATCACTGATCAAAGCTTGAAGTGCGCCAAACCTGGAAAAAATAATTCATTTTAAAAACTCCACAATAGTTTTAGCATTGTCATTGCGAGTAGGTTTTACTTCTATCCACTTAGAAACATAGTCTACTGTAAGAATTATATATACGTTTCTAAATGAAGAAATAAATGGGCCCATGAAATCGATGCCCTATACATCAAAAATCTCACATACATGAATCGGGGATAGGGGCATTTGATTTCGTTTAGTGATGTTACCTGTACGTTGGCATTTATCGCAAGACTTACATAAATTATATGCGTCCCAAAAAATTCTGGGCCAATATAGCCCATACTCCAATACCTTGTGAGCAGCCCGTTTAGGGCCAAAGTGACCTCCACAAGCTTTTTTATGACAAAAAGTAAGGATAGAGGTTACCTCAATTTCTGAAATACATCGTCTTATTATTTGATCTGAACAGTGTTTTCATAAGTATGGGTCATCCCAAATGTAATATCGAGCTTCTTGTCTAAGCTTGTCTTTCATTGAACGTGCAAACCCAATGGGTAATGAACCTGTGGCAAGAATGTTTACCATGTCCGCATACTACAGAAGATGTGTTTGATTTGAAAATAGGCTCTCATCAGGGAACTCTTCCTTAATAGAGATGTTATCAAAAGGTATTTTTAACCTACTCAAGCCACCAAGTTTTTGCATCCCTTTTTGTCTTGAATCTTGATGTCAAATTCTTGGAGCAGCAAAATCCTCTTGATGAGCCTTGGTTTTGCTTCATTCTTTGTGATCAAGTACTTGAGAGTTGCATGATCAGAAAAACAATGATCGAAAAACAATCACTTTAGATCCCAACAATTAAGATCAAAATTTATCTAAAGCAAATACAACTGCTAAGAGTTCTTTTTCCATAGTGGTATAGTTGTTTTGTGCAGCATCAAGGGTTTTGATGCATAACAAATGACATGGGGTTCTTTGTTAATAATCCTTTACCCCAACACGGCCCCCACACTGTGTTCGCTTGCATCGCACATAATTTCAAAAAGGTATTTCCAACCTGGAGTTTGCACTATAGGAGCGGAAACCAACTTTTGCTTGAGTGTGTCGAAAGCCTCCTTACATTTTGGGCTAAACTCAAATTTCTGATCCTTCTACAATAATTCACATAGTGGTTCAGCTACTTTTGAGAAGTTCTTTATAAAACGCATATAGAACCTTGCATGGCTAATGAAAGAATGAATTTCCCCATAGTAGAGGGATATGGAAAAGAATTAATAATGTCAGTTTTGGCCTTATCGACCTCAATTCCCTTAGCTGAAGCTATATGTCCTAGAATCAAACTTTTGTCTACCATAAAATGACACTTTTCATAATTCAAGATAAGATTAAATTCTATGCACCTACTTAAAATTATCGTAAGGTTATCAAAATAATTTCCATACACAGTAAAATCATCCATAAAAACTTCGATAATTTTTTCCACATATTTAGAAATATACTAATCATGCATCTCTAGAAGGTGGCCGGTGCATTACAAAGACCGAATGGCATCCTTTTGTACGCAAATGTGCCAAATGGGCATGTAAAAGTGGTCTTCTCCCGGTCCTCTGGTGCGACTGGAATTTGGAAGAAACTTAGTATCCATCAAGACAAAAAAAGTGAGTTTTTCCAACTAAACGTTCAAGCATTTGATCTATAAAAAGGAAGAGGGAAATGGTCTTTTCTAGTACAAGATTTCAACTTCCTGTAATCAATGCAGATACGCCACCCATTTTGCACTCGGGTTGGTACCAAGTCACCTTCAGCATTTTTCTTTACTGTCATGCCCATTTTCTTGGGCACGACTTGCACCAAACTTATTCATCTACTGTCAGAAATGGGGTAGATTACATCAGCATCCAGCAGCTTGATTATTTCTTTTTTTACTACCTCTATCATATTCGAATTCAGCCGTCTTTGCGCTTCTCGTCTCTGTTTCATGTTTTCTTCCAAGTATATCATGTATGTGCACGTCAAAGGGCTTATCCCTTTTTAGTTAGAAATGGTCCAGCCAATCACCTCCTTATGACTTTTTAGTATCTGGACCAAACTTTGCCCTTCGTGCTTGGAGAGTCTATTTGAGACTATGACCGGTAGGGAATTATCTTTTCCTAAAAATGCGTATTTAAAATGTTCAAGGATCGGTTTCAACTCTAAATCTGGTGCCTGCACAACAGAAGGTAGAAGTTTAGTATTCATTGGAGACAATAATTCATTAACAAAATCATAATCATCTTCATAAAAGTTTCTTCCACCAATGAGTCAATTATGTCGACACGATTTACGCTCAAAATTTCACTTGGATAACTGATAGTGTCTTAAATATTAAACTTCACGATCTCCCCATCAAACTTCATTATGAGAGTTTGCTTCGCACGTTAATTTTAATGCTAGCGGTATTAAGGAAAAGTCGGCCCAATAGGATGTCTGAAGACCTAGAAGCATTATCCTTTTCCATTTTTATCACGTAAAAATCTGCAGGGAAAATAAGCTTGTTAACTTTTACTAAAACATCTTCGAGGACTCCTTCAGGATGCACAACAGACCTATTCACCAACTGTATAATAACACATATTTTCGTCAAAAAACCTGCTTTAAGTGATTCATAAATAGAAAAAGGTATTACATTTATGAAGGCCCCCAAATTATACATAGCTTTTTTTATTCCAAAGTGGCCTATTTTGCATGGTATTGCGAACATGCCCTTATCTTTGCATTTTGCCAGCATTTTCACTGTAACACTGCGGATACATTCTCACCAATGCTTACATATTCATTACCTGTTAATTTCCGTTTGTTGGTGCAGAGCTCTTTAAGAAACTTAGCATATCGCGAAATCTATTTGATGGCATCCAACAGTGGTATGTTAATCTTGAAATTTCTGAATGTTTCTATGATCTCCTTGTCCTCTTTACCTTTTCGACACTGGTAAAACCTTTCTGGAAATAGAGGTTGAATTTTAGGTAATGGAGGTTTCACTCGGACCTATTCGTCGTTTTCGAGCTTTTCCTGGGTAATTTCTTGGCCAAGATTTCTGCCAGGAACTGGTTCTAGTACTTTTCCACTTTGCAACGTTACTGCATTCGTGTTTTGTCTCGGGTTGGGTTCCATTTGTGACGGCAGCTTCCCTTAAGAGTTTAATTTCTCAACTGATGTGGTCAACTCTCTTATAGATACCTCAATTTTCTGTTGAAAATCCTTCATTTGTTGTTGGAAATCAAGGACATTAGCTGCTAATTTATTAACCAAAGTTTCTAGAGAATTACCTAAATCTCACAGCTGTTGTGGAGATCAATTTTGGTATGGCTGGTTATATCGTGGGTTGGCCCCATAACTTAAGTTAGGGTGGTCCATCCATCTTGGGTTGTAGGTATTAGCGTAAGGGTTGTATCGCCTTTGTGGTGGCCCAGAAAAGTTCTCCACTGCATCTAAATGGGCCATAGTATCGTCACACAAACTAGGGCATGCATTAGTCATATGTTTAAGTGTAGCACATATTCCACACAGTCGGGCAAGTTTTACTTTTTCTACAACAAGAGAATTCAAAATATTAGCAATTCTATCAACCTTATCTTCTAAGGTCGAATTACTTAGCTGGTGAACCCTCCTAGGGGGTTCATAATTGGCTCGAAATTACTAGCATTTGCAGCCATCGTGGAGATCAAGTCTCTTGCTTATCGGGGAGTCATGTTGACTAACGCTCATCCACTAGCGGCGTCTACCATATTCATCTCCATGGGTTTCAGGCCTTCATAAAAGTACTGGAGAAGAGTTTGTTGTTATACTATGTTGTGGGCAACTTGCACACAACTTCTTAAATCACTCCCAATAGTCATACAGGGACTCTACTTCTTTTTGCTTTATTTCCACGATCTCCTTTCTTAACTCAGCTGCTCGTGATGTTGGGAAAAACTTGTTGAGAAATAAGTGAGATAGATCAGCCCAAGTTGTAATAGATCTAGGGGGTAAATAAAATAACCATTCCCTAGTAGAATCTGCTACGGAAAAAGGGAAAGCACACAATTTGATTTGATCCTCAGTTACCCCCTGAGGTTTCATGCTAAGACAAACCATATGAAACTCTTTCAGATGTTTCTAGGGATTTTCGTTTTGTAACCCACGAAAAGTTGGCAGTAACTGGATTAAACCTGACTTCAGTTTAAAATCAGTATCCATAGTAGGATATACAATACACAATGGCGGTTGTTCTATCGGAGCTTCGGCCAGTTGCCGAATTGTTTGAGCCATTGGTTGATATGCTAGACTTGGGTTTTCGTTAACCCTAGCGTAAAGCACTTCTTCTGATGAGTGGACTTCTACTTTTTTGCTTTCAAATGTTTGAGTAGGGTGGTTTTCGTTAACCCTAGACTCAACTTCGTCGTCGACTTTAATTTTTAGTGGTGGGTTACTTTGAGTTCCAACCACTGCTGACTGCTTTTTCGTAGTTTTGTTTCCTTGTGATTAGCTCTCACAGCTTCTCTATTTCTGAATCAAACGCAAAAGTACTTGGAGCAGATCTGGTCATAAGAAACAAAAAAAAAAGATTAGTAAGTTACCAGTCCCCGGCAACGGCACCAAAATTTGATGTGTCATTGAAGCACCAAATATATCCTATCCCTATGGAAATAATAAAAAGAACAGTATAAGGGAAGTAGGGTCAAATCCTCATAGACTAGATTTGCACAATGTCTTGTTTCGTGAAATATCGGATATAATCGTGCCCAAGAAAACCTACGTACCTGGGGGGAAAAATAAAAAGATAAAATAAATAAAGACAGAATTAAAAGTTGATTGAAATTACGAAATTAAATAAATTGTGAAAATTAAAATAGAGAATATAAAAATAAACAGAGTTTGAGAAAAGAGAGAGTTTCTTATGTGGCGAGATTCCAGCCTCCGGTTGTCTCGATCCTCATTGGGTTCAATCCTCGGCTTTTAGGTGATCCTTCTCGAATTGAATAAGCCAGTTATAGTGGAAGAGGACGCCTACGACCACCAGCTCCATTTAGGGTTTAGATTTATAATTTAGAGGAATCTGACTCTAGCCAATCGTCGCTCCTATGGGACCATCTTACACTAGATCATCACTTTCAATAGCGAACCCCACACCATTTTGTCTATTAGGCTTGACAACCACTGACGCAGTAAGCTAACGAACCGACTGTGCAACTTTCCTAAAATATACAAAATAGTTGTTCCTTGCACAAGTTGGAAAGATCACTTTTGAAGGGACATGGATGGAAGCGTCAGCCCCGTAATGCGGAGAAATGATGAATACTCGTTGAGAAGGCTAAACGTGAATTCTAAGCCTCATGAACCTTTTTTTAGGGATTTTTAACAACCTTTGGCTAAATGGATTTAGTGGCTCATGCTTTTGGGAAAAGAAATAGATTTTATAAAAAATGAAATTTTATTGAATAAAGAAAAGAACAAGGCTAAGCTTTTTTGGGGAGGGAGTGTTTACAGAAAAGATGATATCCAAATTGAGTCACTCCATCCTCTATTTATAGTACTAGGAAACCTAGTCTAGTCTTACTTAAATTCTAAAAGATAAATACAAATAATTAAAAATAAAAGCTAAAATAAAATCTAAATAATAATATCTAGCAATTATCCTAATATAATTAAAAATTAAATAAAGTCTTGTGTTTATAAAATACCTCTTCTTTGCATTTTTGTCCTTATGTCTTCCATGCTTGCATTTTCGGCACCACCTTTTTTTCTATGTCGCATGTTGACCCACTTTATCTCCAAATTCACGCTTTTCGCCCTTAAATTTACTTTTGCCTTGAATTTAGTCCCTAAAAGATAAAATATCATAAATAGCCCAAATTAGTAGGATCATACTCAAAATAAATATATAATTAACACATAAAAATATGTCGTTCTAGAGTATTATCATGTGTTTAAGGACTTGTAAGAGATTATTCTTCTTGTTTTGATATCACATACTACAATGGTATGGCTTTGGGGAATCCATTTATGGGTCTTTTCTCGGTCTAATATCAATTATGCGAAAATTTTTTATCTCGATCAAAATCATCTCACCCATAGAGAAATATTGAAGGTAATTGAATTCCCCAATCAGATCTTTTAATCAGGTTGCCTAATATGTACCGGTGGCTCATTATGATATACTATATGGATAAACTATAGTTGGTTGCCTTGTTTCTTGTATTGTTCTTCAGCTAATGATATACTATATGGCCGGAAATGGTTGCAATTTATTTCTAACATTCAATTGAATTTCATCCTGGTCTGGAACCTATACTTTCTTTAGTGATTTCAATATGTTTGAAGTTTGTGTAGTTGATGTATTATTTTGAGGGATCCATTTATAATGTTATCTTTAGCTTCAAGCTTTGTAAATGTGTATCAGGGATATAACATTGAACTTTTGAAGGAATTGTTCCATTTTCTTCTTTTGTTTTCTTAGTTTTCCTTTTTATCTTGAAATACCTACATAAAGCTTGATGGTCTACTGGTACAATCATTGCTAATAGTGCTTGGTAATTTTCCTCAAATAAAATAACTCTCTCTACGATTGTTGTAATTTTAGTGCGCTACATGGATGACTATAGTTGTTCCGACCAATATGACAGCATATCTTTATCTCTACTCTAATGGAGAAGTATCATTGGCTGCCTTCCAACCAGTGTAATAGATGTAATTTTATCATATATTAAATTTTGAGATTAAAATATAATTTTATCATATATTAATTTATAATTCCATCTTTTTTGAAGGTACTAAAGATAATTATTTAATATTTTTGGGGCTAAAGTGCAATTTTACTATAGATCAATTTGTAATTTTATTCTTTCTAAAGGGACTAAATTGAAAATTTTTATTTCAAAGACTATGAGTTTTGATTTTTATTTCACATATGAAAAGAACTAATGTTACTTAAATTTAGTAATTTTATGTAAAATTTGAAGGTTTTATTTCACCAAAAGATTGCTATAAATAATTAATTTATTAAAGAGTATACCTTATAATTAATTTTATTATCATGTTATTATAAAGGAAAAAATAAAATATAAAAAATATGTTTTCTATTAAAATTGACTATTAAAATAAAATGTTATTAGAGGATTATCATTAAACTCATTTTTATTTTGGCGACTTAAGAGAACGGTGAGAGGCTAGATTAATGCAAATATATTAGGCATTGAAATATTCTTAATAATAAATTATTATTAAATATTATTAATAATTATATTAAGAATGTTATTAAATTATATATTATTTTATTAAATTGTATTTAATAATAATTATGTTAAAATATGACTAAATTATTTATTTTATTTTTATTAAAATATATTTAACAATAATCTTATTAAAATTTAATAACAATAATCATCTCATTACAAAAATTTCGCTAAAAGTACTTTGGTCATTTAAATCTTTTTCTTATACTATTATAATATCTATTCTATTCAACCAAACATAAGAATTCTATTACAACTCTATTTAATTCCATTCAACCAAATAATTAAATTACGATTACAATTTTATTTCATTACAACTCTATTCAATTACGTATTTCTATTCTATTACATTGAACCAAACGTAACCTAAAACTTTCCTAAATCTTTGAATATCCAAATTTAAGTCTTACCATACATAATTATAATGTGTGAGTCTTAATTTAAATAGATTTTATCTGATTCTATATTAATTATATTTATTAATATTTTAATTCTACGTTATAATTATTCGGACATTTCTTTAAAATGTTGGCGGTAATTTTTCCCTTACTCCAAATACAAATGGCCAATAGGTAAAAAGGTTTAAAAGCCCAATGGAAGATGGGCTAAATCCAGCAGTCCAGAAAGGTTAGAACGCCGTCGTTAGTTTATCAAAGAGACCAAACCACTATTTAATTCGAGCACTCGAGTCTACGAAATTTGATACGTTTTGCATCTGGGAATAGAGAGGAAAAAAGAGGGAAATAGAAGGGGAAGAAAGTTGTTCGATTTTGATATTCGTGGAAGGGAAAGCCGAAGAAACGAGTGGAAATAAAGATGCTTCAAATCAGACTAAGCAAGGGCTCCTCCTCGGATGCCGGCGGTTCCGTTAAGCCATTGCCCGTTGAGACGGTGACGGTGGCCTGCCCCGACCATCTCGTTCTCGCCGACCTACCCGTTGCCAAGAGCATTGGTGCCGCTACCTCCTCCTCTCTCGTGAAGACCGTCGGTCGGAGATCCCGCCGCCAGCTTGGCGAGCGAGTCCACTTCTGCGTTCGCTGCGATTTTCCGATAGCGATTTACGGCCGCTTGGTATGTTTTAGTAACTATTACTAGTATTATTTTTTTTACCTTTTAATTAATTAGTTAATTCAAAATAAGTTGAGTAAACAATTAATTAGATAACTTATGACTAAACTGTGGAAAATAGATGACAATGAATTGCTAGGTATTGAATGTTACATTCAGACTAAAGTTGAAAATTTGAAACAATTTAAGTGGTAAGGTGATTTTCATCGATGGCTAAGGGTCGCAATTGTTAAAAAAATTATTGTTAGGACTTAAAGAGTTTCTTAATAATTTGGAATTTGTTCTGTATATGAAAAATATATGCTCTTTTCCTTTGGTTGCAGAGTCCTTGTGAGCATGCTTTCTGCCTTGATTGCGCGAGGAGCGATTCGATTTGCTATCTGTAAGTGATTGCTTCTTAATTCTTTAATGAAAAGTGGTGTTTAAAGGATCATAGAGTTTCATATCTAGCCTTATCCATTTACTTTTTTGGTGGTGTTCATGAGTTATCCCAACTAGGATCAAATAGTTGACTGGGGTTTTACTAGGAGCAATATCATTAAGATGTGGAAATGTAAATGGTGGTTGTCTGTGTTTGTGGCAGTTTGATTTTAGCTGATTTTTGAACTGATCTTTATTCAAGCTTAAACACAAGTAATTTGACTTTGACTAAAAAGTAATTGTTTCTTATGTTTGCATAGTTGTGATGATCGAATTCAGAAGATTCAGACAATCAAGATAATGGAGGGGATATACATCTGTGCAGCTCCTCATTGTCTTAAATCGTTTTTGAAGAAGACTGACTTTGAATCTCATATCCATTTAAGCCACACTGACCTTTTACAGCCTAATGCCGAGAAGGAAGATGGTAAAGAATCAGAGGTTCAGAGTGGTAACCAACCTACAGGTTCAGATTCCACTGTTCGAGGTCCTCCAAGGCCTGCCATTTCTCCTGGTTCAAACCCACAGCTTCATGATACTGACGACAAAGCTCGTTGGCAGCAGCCGAGGGAACAACTGCCTCCAAGGCCAACAGTGCCGAAGGGACCACCAGCATTTGGTCAAGTTCAGAATTATCCATCCGAGCCCCAAGTAGACAATAACCAACCCCCAGGCTTTGACAGGACTGGCCCTCACAACCACTTTCAGCAAGGCTTTGACAGGCAGGGCACCCCACAACCAGAATCGAGTCAGTTTCCGGACAAACCACAGGGACTTTTATCTGAGAACCAGTTTCCTGAATACCCGCCAATGCATTCCATGCAACCTCCTAATTTTGTTATCCCAATGAATTCAAACCCTATGTTAACTCCATATGGTATTCCTCCATTTCCAACTGATGGGGCTCAACAGTTTTATGGTGCTCCCTATGAGATGGCTCGGCAGAGTTCAGCTCCAGGTGTTGGTTCCGAACAGGGATCGTTTATGGGTCACCCACCAGGTCCAATGGGGGGTGTAAATTACGCAGCAGCTTATCCTCAGCCCTGGAACGGAGGGCAACCTGGTGTCCGTTTTGAAGCCACACCAGGTAGTCACATGATGGCAGACAGTTTTGCAAATTATCAAGGTGATTATGTTCGAAATCCTGGAGGTTTACCAATGATTCCTCCCCAACAATCAGCCAACAAAGGGATGGAAGCTGTGCAGGGCAGTAATGCCATGGACCCCAGGGATGGCGTAGGTATATTGGCACCACAGCCTATGCAGGTTCAGCCACCACCTCCCCCGCATCCACATCATATGTCACAACATAAACGAGGCAAGTTCCACTCGGGCGATATGGGTCGTGATGCACAAGGGTTTGGTTGGCAGCAAGAGAACCGTGATGGCTTTGCAGGTAGCCAGGACTAGAAATTGCTTGTATTTTTGCGGTTGAGATGTAATCTTTTTCACTTTTTGGATCTTTGATTAAGCATCGACGTGCTGTCAATTATCTTAAGTTCTTTAGAGCATTCTCCTCTGTTTTATATGATAATTAATAGTTTCCAAGCTTAAATAATTTGCATCTAGGTTCCTCATTATAGCATACGGATCGAGTTATATTGTGTAAATGGGTTTCCCGAGACCCTTTAATATTCGAGAGGAAATTGGTTTTGGGGGTAGCAGCATCCAACAGCTTAGTTCGTCATCATTTTGCTTCATCCTGTAACAGTTGCTGTACCATGTCGTGTAAAAGTCAGCAATCAAATTGGATAAATTTTATTACAATTTAACGTAATCGTTAAAAACTACAATAGATGCATTTCATAACTGAGGTGAAATTATTTTTACTTTTATGTGCGACATCGATGAATCGTTTAAAAATGATAAAAAAAGCTAAAAAAATACTAACTTCAAAATAAATATTAAGAAACCATAAAAGCTTCATACAGATTGATCCCTCTATTTTCGGAATAGCGATGTATATTGGCATAGGGAAAGGATTAAATGAAACAGTGACGTCACGTCATATGTATCTCTTATCAATAGATTTATGCCACATCAGCATTTTTATCCTGAATTTTAACATTTTTATCCTGAAAAAAATTAAATCCAAATTAAAATCCTGAAATTCAAGATAAAATGCTGAAATTTAGGATAAAAATGCTGATGTGGCATAAATCTATTAGAAAGGGATACAGATGATGTGGCGTCACTATTTCATTCAATCCTTTCTCTATTGGCATATGCATATGCCACATTATTTGATTAAAAAAAACAAGTCAACGAAAAAAATAAAATTAGAAACAAAGGATTTCAACTAAATCCTTACCAACAAAAAGCTCATTACGATTTGAGTGCTATTTTATTTTTAATACATTTGATTTATTTATTTTATCAAATGGTATAGTATATGCATATAGGAATATGTAACACCACATAACAACCACATAATTGGATGAATATATATATATATATATATAAAGCTATATCATATGGATCGAGGGTTGTTTAGCATTAATGCATAATAATAAATTTAACTTTAAATGTTTATATTTTTATTAATTGTGGATTTAAATTAAGGATGATAAAAAATTCAAAATTGATGGATTTCGAGTCAACCCGTCTTGATAGGGTTGTTTTTTTTTTTTTTTAATGAAATCAAGTTTTGAGGTGAGTCGGGTTAGTTTTAGAGAATGGTCGAGTCGGGTTTAGCAAGAAACTACCTCGCCCGAGATATTTACTAAATTATTTTGATATATTTAACATTAATTAAATTAAAAAGTCCTTAAATTTTATCAGTACCAATATCACTTTACCACATTTATTCCCGATAGTTTCTTTCCCTCTCATTTTAATTTAATTTTTAGGTCTCCTATCATTTATTCCTAATTTTTTATAATGTAATATATATTTTACTTAATCATCTCAAGCGGTCTTTTTAATATATATATATATATATATATTTGATATCAATTAACTATAATTTAAAAATAAATTGAACTCAAGTGAAGGATACAATTAATTTTTGAGTTTAAGTTCCGGATGGTTTAAATTATTTTAAAACCTGTCCTGTCCTGCCATGCCCCGTTGCTATCACTAATTTCAATTGCTAAATCAAAAGAGCAGAGGTGGAATTAAAAGTAGATGAACTAAATTTTAAAATGTTCTAATAGTAAAAGGAGTACATCATAATTAGTCCTTTTAAACAGTAGCTGCTAGATTTGATTGTACGCAGTAAAGAAGGCGTCAAAAATCGCCAACGTTACGACCTTGTTTTCTGCTCGAAAATCTTTGAGAGGAAGACGGGAACTGGATATTTACAACTCTAGCCCAGGGTTTATTCATCCCCTTCTCCGATTTCCCTACTCTCTTTCTCCAATTTACAATATTTCTTTTCCTTTTTTTTCTCTCACCAAATTCTGTTTTGAAACGAAGATCACAACATGAGATTCTTGGAGATTAGGGTTTTTTGGATATCCTTCCTTTTGATTAGTCGCTCCGGTTTCTCTCTCGGTGAGGACTCCAATAATAAATTCCGTCAACGAAAGGCCACCGATGACGAGCTTGGTTATCCCGATATGCAAGTCGTTTTATCTCAATTTTATTCCTTTTCATTTTTGGATTCAATCACAGGGTATATTGTTGTATGAAAATTTTGTGTGTATATGAATCTGTAGGGATGAAGATGCCTCGTTGAACACACAATGCCCTAGAAATTTAGAACTTAGATGGCAAACTGAGGTCAGCTCCAGCATTTATGCAACTCCGTTAATCGCTGATATCAATAGGTCAAATTTTACTCTACCTATAATTTCATGTCTTTATCGCATCTAAGCCTTGACTACTGTTCTTCTTATGTGAGTAAATTCATCATTTAAAACAATTTAGCTGATTCTCGTATGATTGTATAATTTTTAGTGATGGGAAGCTTGATATAGTGGTTCCTTCTTTCCTTCACTACCTTGAAGTTCTAGAAGGTTCTGATGGCGACAAAATGCCAGGTACTAGTGCTTCATTTTCCTCTAATCATGTTAATTTGAACTTATCAAAATGAATCTAGAGTAATCCAATCGAAGTTGGTGCATTGAGTTTTCAATAATTTGTCAGGTTGGCCTGCTTTTCACCAGTCAACCGTGCATTCCAGTCCTCTCTTGTATGATATTGATAAAGATGGTGTGAGGGAAATTGCTCTAGCTACCTACAATGGTGTAGTGCTTTTTTTCAGGTTAATTTTCTTAGTTAATTGCTCATTATAGGGACTATTCTCCAGGTCACCTCATTATTGTGATGTTGGAATACTAATTTGTCCAAGGGTTATTGTTTTCAGGGTTTCAGGGTACTTGATGACTGATAAATTGGAGATACCTCGTAGAAAAGTTCGAAAAGATTGGCATGTGGGGTTGCATCCTGATCCAGTGGACCGTTCTCATCCAGATGTTGACGATGATTTACTCATCCAGGAGGCTGCTAAAATGAATGCTGTGAACCGTATGCTATTTCCGAATTTCAGTAGTTTTATACCCCTGTTATTTCTTTCTTAATCTCTCAAATTATATTAGTTGCTAATGTAGCTCCATTGCACTCCACTTCATAAGGGTAGTATGCAGACAATGAACTGGTTCTTTCCTTATTCTGCCACTAAGTTGCAGTACTTGTTTCTAATTTTATTTATGTTTCCTGTTACATTGCTTTCATCTTGGAAAGGAAATCTGAAACAACTTTAGAAGATCATGGTTTTATTAATATATTGAAGCATTGTTCCCATGAAATGACTCATACCATTACCTGTTGGGTTCCTTGCAGAAACAAATAAAACTATACCTGAATCTAACCTCACTGAGCCAACACCAATAGGCAACCACTCTAGCAAGGTTAACTTGTCTGAGGCAGTGAATGAAAAGAAAACGAATGGAAATCAAATAGAAGATACCATCAAGCTGCCTACTAGTGTTGATAATCCTTCTGGGAACACTGGATCAGTGGGAAGCAATGAAACGCATACGAAAACAAGTTCTGGGAGACGCCTTCTAGAAGATGACATTTCAAAAGGTTCCCAGGAAGGCAGCTCTGATTCAAAAGAGAATGCTAAGGAAGCTACTGTGGAAAATGATCAAGGGTTAGAAGCAGATGCAGATTCATCTTTTGATTTATTCCGTGATAGTGATGAGTTGGCTGATGAATATAACTATGATTATGATGATTATGTTGATGAGTCCATGTGGGGAGATGAGGAATGGATGGAAGGACAACATGAGAAACTGGAGGATTATGTGAATATTGATTCTCACATCTTGTCTACTCCAGTGAGTATAAATTTCAATTAGATAATGTGTTTCTTTATAGTGAAGGAACAACATTGGTAGACACTAGTGGAATTCTACTACAAAAGTCATAATTTTTTTTCTCTATTGTCATCAGGTCATAGCAGACATTGATAATGATGGTGTATCAGAAATGATTGTTGCTGTTTCCTACTTTTTTGATCATGAGTGAGTTCTCTTCCTTACCTTTCAATCTGACTTCGGAGTCTAGGTTACTCCCAATTGCCACTTGAAATTCATTCATGGAAAATTTTAGCTTTTTTCTTCCTTTTTCATATTTAACTTTTGCAAATCTGTTTTATGTTCATTTATATTTTGTGGAAAGAGGGATGAGGGATGCCCTTTTACAATTGAAGTTACTGAAAAACTGAATTATTTGTTAGGTACTATGACAACTCTGAGCATAAGAAGGAACTTGGAGATATTGATATTGGAAAATACGTTGCTGGTGGTATTGTTGTATTCAATCTTGATACAAAGCAGGTTAAGTGGACAAAAGATTTAGATTTGAGCACAGATACTGCCAACTTCCGTGCACATATATATTCTTCGCCAAATGTTGTTGATTTGGATGGTGATGGAAACTTGGACATCCTTGTGGGAACTTCATTTGGTTTGTTCTACGTATTGGATCACCATGGTAATCCCTTTAAATTGATGAGCTTTTTCCTGTATTTTTAGTTAGATTTCTTACCGTTGGTCTTGTATGGGTGACTTATACTTTAGAACATAGCTAATCAATATTTCCCACCTTTGTGCATATGCAAATTCAAGTAGTTGCCTAATCTACTCCAGTGTGGAAACTACTTCAGCTTATATTCTATTTTTTACCAAATCTCCGTTAAGATTCTTCTTTGTCTAGATTAGTTTATTTCATTAAATATGATTTTGGTTCAATTATATGGTTTCGCATGTGAATTTGTTGAAAATGTAACACTCTGGAATTTTCTACTTGAACCCTGATTAGTATCTACTCACTGCAGGCTTGCACATCATCCCTTGTATCATAGTACTCTGTTTCATGTTCCTTTTTTTTTGCAGTTTTCGTCCTCACTGAACCTGGTGTCGTTTCATTAGAAATAACGTTCTGCGCAAAGATCTTCCATCATTGTTTTTCTCTTTCGATATGACTTTAATTATAAGCAACTATTTTCACCAATTAATCCAATTGGATTGTTCATTTTCATTCAGGAAATGTCAGAGAAAAGTTTCCTCTTGAAATGGCAGAAATTCAAAGTGCTGTAATTGCAGCTGATATCAATGATGATGGCAAGATAGAGCTAGTGACAACAGATACACATGGGAATGTTGCTGCATGGACTGCACAAGGGAAAGAAATTTGGGAAACTCACGTGAAGAGTCTAATTCCCCAGGTGAGTTGTAGCACCCTTTCTGTATGCGTTTATAATTTGGTATTGTTCTGTCACTTTCTTTTCATTCCTGACAAATTCCATAGCTTGTTATCACTACTGATTATAGTTGCAGTAAGGGATATGATATGTTCATCGTTGCATGCCCTGGGTGCATGTTAGCCATCTTTCAAGCATCTTTCCTCTAGTTTTAAACTTCTAATTGAACTAAATATCACATTGAGAAACTAGTGCTGAGCTGATATACATCAAGAGTCATGCCTATTTGATGTACTAAATATCTTTCAAGCATCTTTCAGGGTCCTGCTGTTGGTGATGTTGATGGAGATGGCCACACAGATGTTGTAATTCCCACATTATCGGGGAATATTTATGTTCTGAGTGGAAAGGATGGTTCAGTGGTTCGTCCATATCCATATAGAACTCATGGGAGAGTAATGAATCAAGTTCTTCTAGTGGACTTAAGTAAACGAGGGGAGAAAAGCAAGGGACTCACTATTGTTACAACATCCTTCGATGGTTATCTGTACCTGATAGATGGACCAACATCATGTGCTGACGTTGTAGATATCGGTGAAACTTCGTAAGTTATTTGTGCTTGGTTCAGTACCTTACCCAATGCTCTTTTTGGTTTCTTTGTCTTATATTTGTACCATTTCTTGACAGGTATAGCATGGTGTTAGCAGACAATGTTGATGGTGGTGATGATCTAGATCTTATCGTTACAACTATGAATGGAAATGTCTTTTGCTTCTCGACCCCTGCCCCGCATCATCCTCTCAAGGCAGGATAGACTTAACCGGACATATGATTGAGTTCTTGTGCATTTGCTAAGAATTATATTAATTAATTTTAATTTATTTCAGGCATGGAGGTCAAATAACCAAGGAAGAAACAATGTCGCAAACAGGTACAACCGTGAGGGAGTCTACGTTACACATTCATCCCGAGCTTTCCGTGATGAGGAAGGCAAAAGCTTCTGGGTGGAGATTGAGATTGTGGATAAACATAGATATCCTTCAGGGTTCCAAGCACCTTATAATGTCACAGTAAGCCGCCATTTCACACACAAATCGCTAAAAGCGATTCAGCTGTTTCTTAACTTTTTAAAGCATTTTAGTTGATTTTTTGCTGAAACAATGCAGACAACATTGTTAGTCCCGGGTAACTACCAAGGAGAAAGAAGGATAAAGCAAAGCCAGATCTTTGAGCGTCCGGGAAAATATCGGATTAAACTTCCAACTGTAGGGGTGAGGACTACAGGGACTGTTGTTGTGGAAATGGTTGACAAAAACGGACTCTATTTCTCAGACGACTTCTCCCTCACATTCCATATGTATTACTACAAACTGCTGAAGTGGCTTCTTGTCATCCCAATGCTTGGGATGTTCGCTGTGCTAGTCATCTTTCGCCCACAGGAAGCCATGCCTTTGCCGTCATTCTCCCGAAACACTGACTTGTGACAACTGTACCGAATTGAACCTCAGCACGTGCTATACTTCACATCACTTAAATCAAGGCCCTGATATAAGATGTCTTTTAAGTCTTAGTTACAAAGGGAGAGATAGGGAGACAGAGTACCTCAAGTTTGATTTTTCTGTTGTCTAAAATGTTGGCCTTTACAACGTATTTGATTAAGGATGTCGAAAATTGTAATATTGTTGTGGAATTTGAGGTTCTTTTTAGAGGTAGTCAAAAAGTTAATTTTGACACGCTGCTTTGTGCAGTGAAGCAATGTCGACCGGTTTTTGCCCCAACATTTCTGAGTTCCAGGGAAAAGAAAAAATTGACTAAAACATAAATATTGCAAACCTAATGAACATAAAGGCTAAAATCAGGTTTAAATGGGTATTATTATTAGGGGGTGACGATTTGATTTTGGAGAAAAATTACAATCGCTTTCAAGCATTTAGGAAATCAAATTGAATATCAAAAGTGATCAAAGTGAATTTGGTTTTGTTTATCATTTTTTATAATTTTTAAAAACATTTTTACTAGTTTATATTAAATAAAAATTAAATTTGATTCAATCTGTATCATAGTGATTTATCCTGAAACCTGAAAAACAACGAATCGATTTAATAAAACCATATGGAAGCCGCGTCGATTTGGCTTTCTGTCTTTTTGCTCAGCTTGCTTGGGGGAAAACAATTGCTCCCCGAAAGATGCATCGACCGACAACAAATGTCTTTTTTTTACAAGTATGAGGCATCAGCGAGACACCCACACGAAAGAAAAAGAGAGGGGACAGCTCGTCAACGCCAATCGAAACAGGCAGATTGGTTGATAGTACTTCACATCCACAACCAAATTCACTACTATAAACAACATTCTTTTTATCTATTAATTTAACACCTGTCTTAAAATTTTGGTCCTACAAAAAATACACGTCTGATTGCTCCGAAACCAGAATTAGAGGGGGGCGGGGTCTTCACTTCATCACACCACACAATCTTCAATGCATCCTATTTGCAAAATCATAGTTGCTCAATCAAGCTACTCTATGGGATTCACCTAAACTAACTGTGCTTGCCTACTTCAATTCAGATATTACAGGTGGCTTGCCACATGTTAACGGTGTTAAACCATAACAATACACGCACTGATACTTTTAAGTACCAAAATAAGCATTTTAAAAGTTTAGGTGCTACATTAAACATTCAGCTGAAATACATCTACCATTTATGCAATTATCCCTTAAATATATTACCAAATTAACTCCGGGACTAGCCAGCAACTAACAGTAATACATTCACTACCTAGAGCTTATATCCCTTAAATATATGGAAGGTTTACCCAAACACCATGGCTGAGCAAATGCTTTCTTAAAATAAGTTGAGCTGACCAATGCTCATGACTGCAAACAAAGTTCTAGAAAAGCAAGACTGTGGGATGGACAATGGTGAACCACATATTTGTTCGCTTGCACTACATGTCCTTCACCGCTATATCGGCACCATTATTCCTCAAACAACAATCTAAACCTTTCCTCTATGAATTTTGAAACACCTAAAGCAGAAATCAAACCTGAAATCTAGGCCTTTCACAAAGTGGTCTCTGCACAAACTGATTCTTCAGCTAACGTGAAAGCTTTAACAGCATAATATCACTCAGAAAGACCACAATTATATTTACACCAACAATCATCCAGCTGAGTCTCAAATTATTGCTGTTCATCAATCAATTCTACTCAATTATTCATCATAAGTTTAACAGAAACGTGATTAAACATTGTCAGAGGCAAGATGTAAAACAAGAGTTCAACTAGAGCGGACAGCATCCTAGAAAACAGATGAAATACAAGTAATTGTACCATGAATTAAACAGAAAGGAAGGGGGGGGGAGGTTTTTACATAAGAACCCTCAGAAGCCCTGTAAGATAGGTCTCTTTCCAAGCCTCTTGATCTCTCTATCCATTTTCCCAGTAAGCATCAACCCAAACATCCTGAAGTCACATAAAAGGGACCAAAAGGGATGCCCAAAAGTGGCAGGAACGTTCCCTTCCACAAAGAAATGACTGTACCAGGCAAATCCATAACCACATATTGGCACAAACACCAAGAACCACCAGTTAAACAACATAGAATATATAAACAATACAATACTCATGAGTGTGCCAGCAAAGTGCCAGCGCCTTGTCGATGGTTTCGAGTGCTGATTCACATAAAAGGCCCAAAAGTCCTCCAGGCTCCTGAAATTCATCTCTTTGAAATCAACAAAAAGTACCCCCAATCGAGAAAGTTGATCCCTTGAATCACCTGATCAACAAAAAAAAAAAAACCCTCACAAGAAATTAAGCCAAGAAAAATTCAATATTGATTTGATGGGTTTTGATTAAAAATCACACAAAATCATGAATTGATAGGAAAAAGAAAAAAGAGAGTTTGACTGGGATATTTCCCAAATCCAAATCGAGGGTAATTACAAAGAAGAGGATGGGATTTTTCACTCAGTGTTGGGAGAAATGATGGAAAGAAGAAGGGGGTAATGAAAGGAAGGAGAAGGGTGTAAGAGAGTTGAAAAAGGGTGAATAGTTGTTGTCTATGGGGGTGAAGGAATCAAAGGTAGGTTTGGAGGTTCGTCTTCAACAGTTATATGGGCTTTGTCAGCTGAGATATGTGATGGATAAAAATTTGGACTTTCTTTTCTGTTTTTTATCTTTATTTTTTGAGCTGACTAATAGTGTACAAACATTTTCTTTTTCTTATGAAGCTTGTAGACTTTTGGTGAAATAATTTAGTTTTTTCTACAGGAGACGTGGAGTTTTATATCATTTTCACAGGTTTCAATAATTAAATTAGAATATCTATATAAACTTGTGTCGGTAAAATATTTATTGTCTCAAGTGTAATTTAAGTTCGAATCGTATTGTTATTAGTATATTGCTCTCGCTTATAATTCACAAAAATATATATATATCAATAAACATTTTCATTAGTATTATAAGATTTGGATCGAAACCATCGTAAATTATACAATCATAATTTTACCATTACAACTAAATTTATATTTGATTTTTATATTAATTTATATAAATTTGTTACATATTTTTACCAACATTGAAGGTATCATAATCTAATATATATGAATATGATTTTATGATATTATTATTTCAATATAAATTTAAAAGATATATTGAAATTACTTAATTTCAAATTAATATATTACCACATTGATTAATAATCTAAATACATTTTTTATTTAAAGATTAAAATAAGGTATAGAAAAAAATTAACTTTTATATATTATATAATAATAAATTAGAAAAATAGCTATAAACAAATTTTAATATTAATTTAATAATATGAACAACCAATTAAAAATGTTATTTTAATTTTAAAATTTCTTAAAATTCGTGCTGAAGCAGAGTCGATTAGTATTTAATATTAATTAATAACAACACAAATAATAGGAAAGGTCAAAGCTATGGCTGAACTTTCTTGGATGTCATCTACTTTATATGCATTACTGGAAAGGCATATCTTTTATTGGGTAAATATAGTTTTTGGTATTTCGCTTCGTTACACACAATGGTATATACGACAAACAATCTTAACAAATAAAAATATATTAAACTTTTAAAATATTATAAAACTACAAATATTTTATTAAATATTTCATAAAAATAATATTTTTAAATAATTTTCATAGTGTTATATGGAAAATAGTATAATTTTATATAAAATAATAATTTTAAATAAAATTAAATCAAAATCATGAAAACATTCATTCACCTTGTACTTTTATATATATATATATATAAACCTATACCTTTTCTACTTAAAATGACTTTTATTTTTAAAATTTTTAAAATTTTAAATTTTCAAACGCATTTACATTATCGTCACATGTCAAATATTTATTTAACCACATAAAAAATTAATATCATTTATATAACGAAAGCTAAATATAAGTATCACTTTTTTTAAAAAAAATACCAAAATGTATATTAAAATCAAACATAGGTAACAAAAAGTATATATTTTTGGCATAATGATTCTTTTGGCCTCTCAATTTTACAAAAATTCATTTTAACCTTCCATTTTATTTTTACCTCTTTTAGCTCTTAAATTTGTATTTTTTTTGTCAAATTACCCCAAAATAGATGAAAAAGTTAATATTTGTTAACTTTGCTGACATGGCATTTATGTGGATTGTCATATGAATGGCATATCAACGTTTAATTCAATTTTAATATTTTAAAATATTTTTATATTTTTATATTTTAATTATTTTTAAATTTTAAATATAATTTTTTTAAATTTAATATTTTTAAAAAATATTTAAATATTGACGTGTCATCCACGTGACAATCTACGTCAACAAAGTTAAAACCGTTAACTTTTGCATTTATTTTTAGGTGATTTGACAAAAAAACATAAGTTTTAAAGGCCAAATAAATCATTATGCCTTCTCGATAAAGTTGCAGAGTTGAGTCAAAGTGTGGTAAGTGGTCCTAACTTGTTTGTTAACTGGGGAAATTTTCATTTTCATGATTCAGTCATTTTGATAAAGTCCATTGCCAAGTTTCAGTAGCAGGGATCAAACATATAAATGAACAGTGTGTGGAAAAATAAACTCTAGCAAATATTTTTATTCACTCTACTAAAATTTGAAGAGATTTCTTATGTATACATCAAGCATGGCAAAGAAAAGATGTAAAATGCGAAACAACATGAGGCACTTTTGCCATAAGCAAACACAAAGAATGAAGTGGAGATATATATGTTATTCGCTAAATACACTTAATATTTCAATCATGAAATCATGCCTAAAAAGATTACACCCCCAAAATCTTGAATGTTGAACTTCAGTTCCCAAGCACGAGCCCTGTTTCTTCTGATGATTTATGTTCGTTGACAACACTAGAAAACTCGCTCCCCAGTTGCAAAGAGGTTCCAAAAAATGGTTGTAATGAAATACAGGCAAGCTGTTAAACTGAGGAATGCTTGGAAAGATCCTAACCACTGTACAAAATAGCCGGTTCCTATGGTGCTGATTATGGCTGCCAAAGTCCCTGCTGAATTTGCTATGCCTGTCCCCACATTCCCATTAAGCAAATATGTCATTATTGTTGGGTGAAAGTTAAATCATCAGCTTAGTATTAGATAGAATTGGCTTTAACATACCATGGAGAAATCCTGCATATTGAGGTGCAATATCCTGATGATATAAACCAAGTAAACAGCATTAGTTTGGTGGTCAATCCTTTTCTTTTGCTAAGTTTATTTAATATTTTCATGATTGAATGGACAAAATGAAACTTACTTGCATATTGAGAAGAAAACCAGCTTGGCTAAAAGAACTCAAGCTCAGGGCTGCTGTGATAAATACAGCAGCCATTTCAGGTGACTTTGCAAAATTCAGGCAGAGCAGGGACACTCCAGGGCCGATGAAGCCTATAGACTGTTTAATTTGCAATTACACATCAACAAAAGTTGCCAGTTTCAGAAAAGATGTTAAACTAAATAAAAAATCGATTTGCTAAGGACCGAGCTTCCAGCTTCTAAAGGTCTTTTACAATTGCTTTTTCCATCTTTTCATCAGATCATGGTTATTCTTCTATGATTAACTTCCTTACATCTTCCACGTATTATCTATTGTGGCTAATATTCAATGAGCAGAATAAGAATTTGAGAGTGCAATATGTCCTACGAGATCTTATCTTTTTAAGATATTAAACAGCTTGGGAAGTACCTGCATGATCTTCCGAACGGATGTTATAGAGTAGCCTGCCTTGACTAGAGAATCCGATATCGCTCCTGCAATGTAACCTGAAACAGCCATTGTACCCCATGGAACCGCACTAAACCAAGCTGCCTGTTTCAAGTTCACATTAAACACCTACATTCATTCAATGAGGAACGTTTATTATACCAACATGGATGCTCAAACACCACTCTTAAATTTATAAAACAAATTGAACAAAAGATGTAAGATAGATCCATATGTAAGCTTGACAAAAAACTTTGTGCCAACGTGTGTGTATGTGTCTCTATACTCACTATGTTGATCTCTACAAAGTTATCAGGCCACAGAGTATGCCAACAAATATAATTTAAAAGGGAACTACTTACAGTCTTGAAATAAACTGGCATCCATGAGAGAAGAACAAAGTATCCCTGAAATAAAAAGTGCAGCTTTATTATGTTGTAAAAGAAATAATGAAGCCAATGAGAAGTTTTACATATTATGAGAAGGCTCACCCAATTGTTGGTTACATTAGCGAAAATGATTGCCCATGTGGGTAACTTTGATAGGAGGAGGCCTATAGGTGGAAACTCAGCTGTAGTTGTGAGAGGATCAGTTTTACCAGCCTGGATTGATGTTAGCTCAGATTTGGTGATAAAAGGACTTTCTCTGGGATCACTTGTAACTTTATAAACCCATGATGACAACCATAGCAACCCAAGAGATGAAAAGAGGATGAAAGGCGCAGCAATTCCAATGGTGGACAACATGATTGGTGTCAGAATTAAGCCCACAACGTTTCCAAGATGAAATCCAGCCATGGAAAATCCAACTGCACTTGCTCTTTCATGCCCTGGAAACCATCTAAACAACAGTTTTTTGGTCCATCAAGGCTCAATTCTTTATTCATTACTTTAAATTATATAACTGTTATTAGTGTTTGACATTATTTAAGAGCTGAGCAGTAGGTATTACCTAGATAAGATGGTGCTCATGGAGGGAAGGGCAACGCCTTCAGCTAGACCAAAGAAGGCACGAATGGCCAAGAGAGCAAAGGTGGAGTGATTGGCAGCCCATGGGGTGAGAAGTGTGGCCAAAGACCACAAGGCCACACCCCACGCCATCACTCGTTTGCCTCCATACTTGTCCACCAAAGCTCCTCCAATCGCAGAAGAGAATATGTATCCCCAAAGGAAAGATGACTTCAACCAATTAAAACCATACTCATAAGCATCGCCAGAGAAGAAAATAAGACGCCATTAAATAAAGGCTTTGATATTTGAACACATGTTTCATTGCATGTGCTTGGGTTTGGTTCATAGTTAAAATAGAACAGCCCATTTAAGGTTTAGCCAAGGCCTGCTCTTCTCTCTTAAAGTCCAAACGTCAAATATTTTAGGTTAAAACTACTTGGCAGACTCGTAAAATATTCCAATTTAAGTGAGGAATAAAGTCTATTTATAGTGAAAAAAATAACAATTTTTTTTTGTAATTTTCATATATTTTCATTTTAATTTTTTAATATTAAAAATTTAAAATTTTCAATCAAATACGTTCCTTTAGGTTTTTCCTTTTCTTTTCCTAAAATCATGAAAAGAAAATGGCATTTATGAACTAAACATAAATATTTATGATAGGGACCAATTTAATCAATATTTTACCAGCAAAAGTATTTCCAATTTATGGCGGCTGACGTTGGTGAAAACACCGTCTCACAGTTTCTCAACAACCACCAGATTGTCTCACCTGCTACCACCATCACCACAACCACCAGATTGTCTCACCTGCCACCACCATCACCATTCTTTTTATTCCCTTCTGATTTTCACATCACAAATTAACAATCCCCCTTTTATCTGTTTCCAATGGATGGAGCTCTAAAAAACTTGGAAAAAGAAAGATGAATTTATATTTACCTGAACAATGCCGAGGAAAGAACTGGACCAACCAAGCTTATCGGCAAGAGGAACAACGGCAACTGACATAACAACTCTATCAGCATTACATAAACACATAACACAAGCCATTAAAGCCACCACCTTGAACCTTTCCGGTACCCTCACGTTGGCTTCCCCGGGGATCAACATCCTTCTTTCTATCCCCTCCGCCGTGCATCTCACCACTCCTCCTCTCTCCTTCTTCGATACCTCTCTTCTTGATGTTAACCCCAAGCTCTCCCATTTGACCTGCTTTCCAAGCACCACTTTACGCTCAAACCGGAGGTTGGTTGCCCTGGATTCGGTCCAACATGATTGAGGACTGCTCAAATAACAACGAGGTTTGGTGGAAGAATAAAAAGAATGAAGCAGCATAGATTCGGCGGCCATGGGTAGGTGAGGACAACAAGAAGGTTTTGGATATGGAAAATTTGTTTAATATAGGAATTGTTTAAAAGATATTCTTTATAATATATTATTTAACACAAGAAGCAAATATCATATTACATTGCTAAAGATTTAGCCTTTTGTTGAAGAATAATAACAATAAAATAATCGGTCGTCGTTTTATCTATTATTTTGAAATTTAGTTCACGCTGAATTATATACACCTAACTCGCCCTAAAATTAACTATATACCTAACTCTTCAATAACTTAATATATTAATAATACATCACACATTAATATTTTTATTAAAAATTAATATAAATAAAAGTGAAAATATTTATTTAGTAAATTTGTAAAATTATAATATAACTTTAATTGAAATGGTAAAATATAGATAGTCATGTTGATTGAGTATTAGTTCGATTGAGCATTGATATTATTGTCAGTGTAGGAGAATGTGCATTCAAGTACCTATATTATCTCTTATTTAAAAGTTGTGGAGGAGTTATGGGTAGTTTTAGACATTATATTAAAAAATTTGAGATACAATAACAATATATAAAATTAATATTAAAAAAATAGATAATCAAAACTTTGATGTGTTTGATTTAAATTTTATGATTATTTTATGCATATTAAAATATAAAAATTATAATAATATTTTTAAATTGAAACTCGATTAATCAATCCCTTACGTAAATATTATAGTTATGAATAAATATAAAAACTTTTATCACATCACATACTTTAGTATAAAAAATATATTATTTTCCGAACGCTCTTGCGTGGCGAGACGTGTCGCACACCCATTTTGCTCACCTACTATTACTTCCAATGTGTTTACTTGTCACTGGGATTTGCCGGTTCCATAGAATATTTCTTAATCACATTAGTCTCTAAATTCAATATTCATTCTGCAAATTGATGCTTATGATTAACATCATTAATTTTTAACATTTCAGTGATGTGGTCAAATTATGATGTGATTCATGAATAAGGAAACAACATGTGTTTTCCTTTTAATTTTCTAAAGTTATTGAAAAAGTACATAATAAAAACAAGTTTTTAGAAAATATAAGAAATATATATATATATTTAGTTATAAAAATTCAAATAAATTAATATATACAATTCAAAACATAAAACTAAAAAATTAGTTAAAACTTCAAATTTTCAAAAAAAAAAGAGAATATTTTGAAAATTCAATAAAAAATTATAAAATTTTAGAAATTAAAAAAGTAAAAAAATTGACCGGTCTATTTTTTCTTATTTTGTAAAATTTTCTAACATTTTAACTATATTTTTTGAAATTTTTCAAAAAAGTATTTTTAATTTAAATTTTTAATTATATATTTATTTTTGAATTTTATAATTTATATATATTTTATAATTTAAAATTTGTTTACCTTTTTAATCTATATATTTTTTAATTTTTTAGAATAATTATTGAAGAAAACAATACCACTTTTGTGTTTGGCCACGTTAAATATTAAAAACTAACGTTGTTAATCATAAAGACCAATTTATGTAATAGATACCAACATTAAGGACCAATGTAATCCGAGAAAAAAAATAGAAGTTAATTTGAGAAAAATTGTCGGGTTCAATGGCTAATTTATTTATTAAGCCTTTTCTCGAAATTATTATTAGGTATAATAGCAAGACTTACTCTTATATTTTAACAAAAATGACCAATGTAATACTTGATCATTTGATTTATCCAATTTAATACATATACTTTTTATTCGTCCATTGTATTCTAATCATAAGTTAATAGGGGTGTTGTTTGGACAATCCGAGTATCCGTCAAAGTCTGAGTGAAATTAATAAGAGTTACAAATCATAAGTTAGTAAATAATCTGGATATGATAATATTTGATACTATTGAGCCAAACTTATAACTATATGAATTGAAATAAAGAAAATATATGGTCATTTTGTGATTTAACTGAAAATGAGGTCTAAGGGCCAAAGTGAATGGGAATGAGTTGTCAGACTCTAGAATAGATCCCAATGGTATAAAAACTAAAGTAAAAAGGATGAGTGTCTTGGTACATAAATGATATGATGATATTGACATATTGTATAAATGCATAAATGAGTGTTTGATCATTGAATGATATGAAATCGGTATGAATTGAATGATTGTTAATGGTTGAATAAGTTGAAGATAGTGCATATATGATGAAATGTTGGTAATGTTGTTTTGGACTTGATATAAGTACGTTACATATGCAAATTGATGGTTGAAAATTGCTTGTCGCTTTAGAACATGAATTAGTTTATTTATTATGTGCATATAAACATGTTTTTATCTTGAAATGTATTGTTAATGTATGTTATATATATATATATATATATATATATATATATATCTTGAATCATAAATGTACCGTTGAGCCCTATTGCTCAAAGTACAATTTGTTTTTTCTGTGCACAGGTTCAAGTATCCTTTGGATGTAACACTCCTAACCTGAATCCGTCGCCGGAACAGGGTTACGGAGCATTACCTAAATTTACAAATCAAATAATAGACATTTCATATCATCTAGCACTCATTCAGAAACTAATCTAAATCCATCATAGTGTCCCTTATGTGAGCCCTTGAGGCTTAAAATACATGTTAGAAATAAGTCAGGACTAAACCAGGCACTCAGAGAATTTTTTTAGAAAACATTAAAATTTCTCAAAGGTGCAGGGGATACAAACCCGTGTGGCGAGGCCGTGTGGACATTCGAATAGGGACACACGGTCGTGTCCCAGCGCGTGTCCAAACTACATGAGCTTTCTGACTTGGGTCACACGGCCAAGCCACACGCCCATGTGTTAGGTCGTGTGAGCATACTGACTTGCATTAATAAGATGTAGGGGTCATACAGCCAAGCCACACGCCCATATGCTAGGCCGTGCGAGCATTCTGTTTTGCATTAATTAAAAGATACAGGGGACACACGACCGTGTCACCTGGTCTTGTGTCACACATGGCTGAGACACACACTCGAGTCTCTGCCAGTGTGGATGAAATAGACCATTTTTCTAGCTACATTTCTCACCCAATTTGTCTTCAACCTACATCAACACTTTTGCATATCATCAACCCATATAAAACTACTTTAAACAAGCCAAACTCAAGTCTTAAACATAACATATCATCAAATATATCCAAGAATCCATACTTACAAATTAACCAAACCAAATACACATATAACCATATTTATACGCAATATATCAATCCAATCCAACCATCAATATGCTTATGAATTGTCCATCATTCAACCTTACCAAACACATATTAAACATGATAATGCCACATATATTTACATCAAATTCAAGCCATTCAAATGGTTAATCACAACAAAACAATTGTATGTCATCATTGGCCAAACAAAGCTATACATGCCATTATAACCAAAATGAATTTATTATATATATCAAAATGGGCAAATGGATAGTGTGAAGTAACTCCAACCAGCTTCCAACCAAATCGAGCTTCTGAAATACTATAAAATATGGAAAATAACATAGAGTAAGCATTTAAGCTTAGTAAGTTTGTATAACATGAAATTTAACTTACCATTTATTCACATTTAAGGTAAGCAAACAAGATATATCCAAAGCAATTTGGCCAATAGCCTAAACACTTATCCTCATCAACCACGTTAGTCATGTATTTCATATGAATATCAAGAAACATGTATGAGCTAAAAAATAATCAAATTTCCATATATATATATATATTACACATCATGTGTCCATATAACATGTACAAATCATATCCATGTATTTCAAGTCTACACTCGTAATAATTTGTCTCGAATTCATATTATCTCATATCAAAACTTTGCCCGTTGAACCATTTAAAATATCGTTGGATACACGAGTAGTACACATGAAGTGTACAAATTTGTAATCCGTCAATTCATATACGGGTATGCCCATACGAGCATGTAATCAGGAAGCTCTTTCAAGCCATGTAACGGGAAGCTCATGCGAGCTGTATAACGGGAAGCTTTTGCGATCCAATTATCGAGAAGCTTATACGATCCATAAACGGGAAGATCAAGAGAGCTATTAATTGGGAAGCTCATGAGAGCCAAATATCGAAAAGCTTGTGAGAGCCATATAAGGGGTTGCTCATAAAAGCTAAATAACGGGACGCTCTTGTGAGTTGTGTGTGTCGCAACACATGCAGGACCACAATCAATTCAGGAACCCTTAATGACATGTCATTTGTATCCATCAAATTTCCAATGTTCAAATGAGACTTAGTACTTTTCGGATATGAGATCAATACTTATACATGAAAATTATACATTTCACATACATATCATTCAATTTAAACATATAAATATTCAACTTAGTTACACGAACTTACCTCGACAAGTATACGTAGATTTGTAAGCTACTAATCTAATAAATTATCTTTTCCTCGATCCAATTCCGTACTAGGCCTATTTGGATCTATACAAATAAATTTAGCTCAATTTAATACAATTCACATTCAATTCAATCCAAAACACATTATTAGCAAAATTACTATTTTGCCCTTATTATAACGACCTAATTTTCAGTGGTGTCAGAAAAGGTGATTTGAGATCACTAAATCCAACAAGTAAGATTGAACAAGATAGTAATTTAGTATTTATGATTCAAGTAAGAATTTAGAAGAATTTTTGAATTGGTGAATTTGGTGAATTAAAAGAATTTATTAGGTCAAATAAGTCAAAAAACAAGGTATCGAGACTTCAAATTTGAAAACCAAGCCATAAATATTTTTAAAAATATTTATGGAGTGTCATTAAGTTAGTATTAAATTTTTGTTGATAAATTTAAACGTTTGGGTAGTCAATGAAATAAAAAGGACTAAATTGTAACAAATGCAAAATTTGCTAGAAGGATTAAATAGCTCAAGTGTTAAAAGAAAGAGAATTTAAAGGGAAATTAAGCCTAAAAGTGAATAGGTTGGACGGAAAGTGAAAGAAAATAATCAGAAATAAGGGAAATAAGGGAAAAATTGGAAATTTTATAATTTTAACATATAAAATAAGGACAAATTTGAAAAATCTAGAGATCTCTTCATATTTTCTAGGCCAAAACGACATAGGAGGTCTTTAGAAATCTTGTTTTTCATATTTTTACATCATGTGAGTTTAATTCTTGTTTTTTCTTGCTAATTTTATGTTTTTATGACTTTTATAATTAGGACCACTTATAGAATTCATTAGTTTTTGATTTGGTGGGTGAAATTGGAAGTTACCCTGGCTGAGTAAGAGAATTTTATGATGAATTATTATGAAATTTAAATTCTAATTTCATATTAAGGTGGTTTTATTAAGTGATTTTGATAGAAAATGGTATTTAGGACCTAATTGTGAAAAAGTTGTGAATTAGAAGTTGGTGTTGAAATTCAGAATATCAAAGGTTGTGAAATAGTTTATAATGATAAAATAAAGTGTTAATTGAGAAAAATTAGTTCAACTGATGGGTGAATTGAGTAGGGACTAAATTGTAAAAACTATAAATTTTGGGGTAAAAGTGTAATTTCAAAAATTGAAGAGCATAAATTATGAAGTGAAATAGAAATGAAATAAATGCTAATAAGTGAAAATATTTTACATTATAGATCAAGAATCCAAAGAAGAACGAGGAAAAGAAAAATTACGGAATAATCCCTAAATTTTAATATCTTCTACAAATCAGCCGGGTAAGTTCATATGGTTGAATTTACATGTTTATTTGTGAATGATTGAATGATATAATGTGTTATTAAATATGAATTTGCTGTGGGATTGTGAAAATTATGATAAAATGAAAGAATAAATGTGGTAATTCAAATTAGGAAAAAAACGCATGATTGAGTACATTCGTATCTTGACATGTGATGAATTACGGATAAGACCACGTTGATCTATGGCAAAGTGTGAAACATAGGTATGATATTAACCATACTGATTTGTGAAATGTAGGTATGGTATCATCCATACTGAGTTTTGAAACTTAGGTATGGTATTTCCCATACCGAATTGTGAAATGTAGGTATGGTATTTCAATGAGAAAAACCATAATGAGTTTTGAAACGTGGCACTAAGCAACGACGTACTCAAATTCGTAAGATGTTTCCTAATTTGATAATAAGTAACACAAGAGGAGTGAACCAAATGAAAGAGATTGAATAGTTGTTAATGTTGAGCTTAACTATGTGAAGTATTATAACAGTGGTTGTGAATGGTAGGGAACTTTAGTAAATGTTTTGTTATTGTTTGGAAATATTATGTTTGGTAAGCATTACTTTTAAACCTATGAACTTACTAAGTTTCAATAAGCTTACTTGTGTGTGTTTGATATTTTTATGTAGATTGAATTAAAGGGAAGTTGGTAGATCGGATCATCACAACAAAGCTAACTATCCAAATCAATTCGGTAGATTTTTCTTTATGTTTAAAGATTTATATGGCATGTATAGAGTTTAAATGAAATGAAGTAACGATGTTATAAACTAGTTAACAATATTTTGTACTAAAATAGTTTTTGGTTAGTAGCAGTAGTTCGACTTTGAAAATTCATCATAAATTATGGAAATCAAATTAGAGGTTGAATAAGACATGAAATTAAAGCCTATTTAATCTAGTTTTACATAGACTAAATGGTGTAAGCAAAAGACTTTCATATTAGGAGATATTTTAATTTTTGTGAGACAATGTCAGAGTGATTTCGAGCTCTCCTATTCTGACTTTTAAAAATCATTAAAATTGTAAAAAATAATTATGGGTTATAATTTATATACTTAAAATCCTTAATGAGTCTAGTTTCAAAATAAATAAATTAGAACATCACCCAAATTCCGTACTATGAGATAATTAATTTTTAGTAAAGAAAGGTGGAAACTGTCAAACAACAGAACAGGGGTAATTTGAAGAATAAACTGTACTTTTTGGATAATCCATAAATTCTGGAAATTTTATGATAAACATATATGAGTCTAGTTTCAAATTATTTTTACAGATCTTAATTTAGAATTCTGTAGCTTAAGATATAAATAATTTAGTGAATACGACTCGAGTGGACAACTTTGATGTGAATATAAGTAAATAATGGAATTTATGTGTAATTATTCTGTAAACTTCGGTAACATCTTGTAACCCTGTTTCGGCGACAGATATGGGTTAGGGGTGTTACACCTATACTTTTAATTAATTATGATTTAATCCCTAGGCTCGAAAAATGAAATTCATACAATTTAATCCTTATTCCAAGCCTAACCAATTTTCAAATATAACAATAGCAGCCCATATATTTCATAAAATTCAAAAATTTTCCATAATTTTTTTATATTTTCAATTTAGTCCCTAAATCATAATTCCATTAAAATTCTCTTTACAAAAGTTGTTTATCTATCAACAACCTTTCATTTTCTACCATAAACTTTATAATTCAACTATAATCATCCATGGCAAAACCCTAACACTTTAATAGTTTTACAAATTAATCCCGAGATAACTAGATTAAGCTAATACGATCTCGAAAACATAAAAATCATTAAAATTTAGACAAAAATACATATGATCCCGAGATAGTCCATGTATTATTGCTTAATTAAGTATGTATTTTCATACTTGGATCATATCTCTTAACATACTTGTAGTTTGGAGCCGAAATTTCTAAGGTGAATGTACAATATATAGATATTCAATTAACTCTCTTGGCTTTTCCCATTGGGAGTTGAACTTGGACAAACGAAGTCATCAATTAACATGTGAAAAATGACTTCAAAAGATGACAAAGAAGTGGGCCCAACATTTTATTACTAACAAGTCATTTGCATTGTCATTTTTCTCTTCTCAAACCTCTATAAATAGCCATTGGTTTCACGATATGTGGTATCTTGGAGTTGATATCAATATAATTTTCTTGTTAGTGTTGTTTGACAAAACTAAATCTAACTTTGTTGATTTTTTGGAAACTGAATTTACTGTTTGTCCCTTCAAAAATAGTATAAATAGGAGGTCATTTTCTTTATTTTCATAGAACACAACAAGAGAAAAATAGCTTCTCTCATCCTTTTGTTCTTTCAATTTTGGTGTTCTACTAACTTACATGAAAGAAAAATTTTGTTTAGAAGATTGGGTTTTAAGCGGAGACTATCTGTGATCCCTCCAATCTTTATTAGGAATTGAATCTAGTGTGGTTTCGCAGGTTTTTTTCCAGTTTATTTTTTGATCAGATTTCTAACCAACTGCTTTAGTTTTTTCAGTTTCAATTCTTTTCGAGAACAGCAATACCAATTGTGTTCTACTTTTCTTTATTCGGGTATACAACTATTGAAGTATTGTGTGAACTTTTGGGGACGATGTTTACTATACAAACCAAGCTTCTTGGGCTCCTTGTCTGCTCCATCGTTCCCTTCGATGAAATACTTCCTCGAAAACTTCCGCAACCTATGCAAACCATTACACAAGAAGCACTCCACTTGCTTCTTCTCGCTTTCGACCTCCTTGGCTTTGACACCCCTTACGCTCGAACCAAGTACCAAGGCCTTACCCACCGATTTTTTCTTAAGCGCAGATTTTATCAGACATTTCTTCAATATATGTAGACCTTTACAGAGAAAGTATTTCAACTTGTCCATTTCCCTCTGAGGTTTCTTCGTCCCCACTCGTGGTTTCTAATTACCACCATTGTTGCCATTGCCATTGCCATCAACCTTGTCTTCCTTGTGATCCTTTTCACGTGCGTCCCTTTCCCGCAGACTTGAAAGACCCAAGCTTGTCTTTCCCTAGACCAAGCTTAATCATGGATTCCACTATCGTTATGGCTTTCGACAGCTTTTGGACACCTTTATGTTCTACCTTCTGTCTGACCCACGACTTCAATCTATTTTGAAAAGCAAGCAATACTTCTTCCTCAGTCACGTCTGAAACTTAGAGCATGAGTTCCTTAAACTCTCGAACATACTTCCCCACTGTACCCCACGATAAATGGTATCCGAGCTATTGGTTCAAAGGCACCGTTGGGATGTCGAGAGAAGAATTTAAACAAATGTGGGTGAGAAAGTCTTTGAGGGAGATGTTTTCGGCTGTTGATGAACGCGTGGGTAAACTTGAAGAATCTATGGAGGATGCAAAAGATCAGACAATATGCTTAGGGAAAGCATTGAGGACTTGAAGGAGTAATCCAGGGACTTTGTGACCATGTGTCTCACTTCCCAAAGGGATAGCATGCAAGAGTTACTAGATTCCCAAAGGAAGAAGCTGACGGAGAGGAATAGTATTCTTGAGATAATAGTGAAGGCTTTGAGCATAAGTATAGAAGAGCTCGAAGGAGAGCCGGCCTTGTGCCGAGCAGCCGTAGAAGTGTCAAGTGCAGCACTCAGTAACGAGGACATCTCGAAGTCGAAAGAGTTTGTGGGGACAAGGTCTATATGTGATGTAGATAATTTCTTGTGGAGGATGGAAAACTACTTCTACACCAAAGGCATCGTGAATGATGCGGTTAAATTAAATAATGCTTCGATGTTTCTTACTGACATTGCACTTTTATGGTGGCGAGGCAGGACAACACATAAAGGCAAGGTGAGATTGGGACGTGGCAAGAGTTCCAATGTGAATTGAAGGGACAGTTTTACCCAGAGTTTGCTAAAGAAGAAGCTTGGGCAAAGTTGCAAGGGATAACGCAATGGGGCACAGTAGAGGAGTATGTTCGAGAGTTCAATGAACTTATGCTCAAAGTTTCAGATGTGATCGAGAAAGCAGCATTGCTTGCTTTTCAAAATAGATTGAAGTCGTGGGTCAGACAGGATGTGGAACAAAAAGGTGTCCAAAAGCTGTTGGAAGCCATGACGGTAGCGAAATCTATAGTTAAGCTTGGTCTAGGGAAAGACAAGCTTAGGTCTTCCAAGTTCGAGAAAAATGACGCACGTAAAAAGGATCACAAAGAAGACAAGGTTGATGGCAATGACAACAACAACAATGATGGTAATGGGAAGCCACGAGTTGGAAAGAAAAAACCCAATAGGAAAAGGGACAAGTTGAAATGCTTCCTATGCGACGGTCTACATATATTGAAGGAATGTCTGATGAAATTTGTACTTAAGAAGAAACTAGTGGGTAAGGCATTAGTACTTGGTTCGAGCGTAAGGGGTGTCGAAGCCAAGGAGGCCGAAAGCGAGAAGAAACAAATAGAGTGCTTCTTGTGTAATGGTCTGCATAGGTTGCGAAAGTGTCCGAGGAAGTCTATCATTGAAGGGAACGATGGAGCACAATGAGCCCGAGAATATTGGTTTGAGAAAAGGAAAAGCTGCAGCCAAGAGGGAAAAGAAGAGCAAAAAGAAGCGAGTAAAGTGCTTCTTGTGTCGTGGTCCGCATGAGTTGCGGAACATTCCAAAGTAAGTCGTAGTCAAAAGAAAGGCAACGTCCGAGCTTGGTGAGTCGTCGAAGGGGCTTCCACCCAAAGAATGTAACATCCTGAATTTTTGGGCCTATGCGTTTAATGGGTGGATATGTTTAATGTGTTAATTTAAGTGCTAGGGGTCCAAATTAGGCTCAGGCTTAGGTAGAGGCCTTGATTAAAATTATCTGTTTGGGCATTATAGGGTTTAAAAGGTAGTATCTATGTTTAAAATACCAAAGTGGGCTTGTGACCCAATCTTAGGAGGTGACGCCACACAAGGGAGTAAGGGGCCCAAATTTAAGTTTCATGGAGCTCAATTCTTTTAATTTAAGTTAGCTAAATTTTGGGCATTAGGATTAGGTGGAATGGATGGCAACAAGGCTAAAATTTAGGGTTTTAATGTTTAAAATATGTGGATAATAAGCAGATAAAGGCTATTATTTACTAATTTATTTTATGTGGATAATAAGCAGATAAAGGCTAAAATTTAGGGATGTTAATGATTAAAATATGTGGATACTATGCTAATAAAGGAGAGGAGGAGTTAGAGATAATTAAGTCTTTTTTAGATGAGCTAGTAGATTAAGATAAATGAGAAAAGATAGGATTTATCTGCAAGGTTAGGTAAGTGCCGAAATTTCTATAAATAGGGGGAATATTTCTTCAATTTTGATATTTGGGTTTTTCTCTCATTCTTTTCTCTTCTTCTCTGAGTAAAAGCCGAAAACTCCTAAAGTTCTATCTTCCTCCTCATTCTCTGCAAAAGCCAAAATCTCTAAGCCAATTCCCTCATCTTCACTTTAATTCAAAAGCCGAAACTCTTTTCATTCTTTTTCTTCCTAGCTGAAATCTTCAAGTCTCTTCCTTGTTTTCTTTTCTTCTTCTCTTTTCCTGTCAGAAACTGAAACTTTTCACTCAAGTATTTTAAAAGCCAAAGACACATCAGCCTTCTCTTGTTCATACTTTTTCCGGGATTTTCCTAAAAGCTGAAATCCCTAGATCTCATCTCTTGTGATTGCCGAATTACTTCTGTGGTGCCTACTTGTGCCGAAATATGAAGGGAATTTTGTGGGTCAACAAGATCTACATGTTATAGATCAGAGCCTTTCGAATCGTGTTACTTTCGAGATTTCAAGGTGAGAAGATCTATTAGTTTCAATGTGTAAATTCAGGATTTACTAACCCTTCGCTGAATATAGGAGAGGCCCTATTTTCACATCTTTCCGGCTTTTTGAGCAAAGTTGTAGATCGGTCTAGCAAGGGTATCGACATTAATCAGGTGTGTAACTTCTCACACCATTAGATTGAATGCTATTATCTGTATATATATAAGTATAAATCTGTTATACTCTGTTAAATGCCAAAATCCTGGCATAACGTTTGAAAACCCGAGAAGGGTAAAGGGTAAATACCAGGTTAGTGTTTTTGCCATTCTTCATTGAATGTTTCTGTTAAAAAGATATGTTTTGTATGTCGATTCCTATGTATGCTTGGGGTTGGGTGATTGATGAAAAGGGGAAGTGATCTGTTCTTGTGGCTTATGCCATTTCAGCCTGGTGATTCTGTCACAATTCTATTTCTGGTGGCTTATGCTATTTCAGCCTGGTGACTCTGTCACAACTCTGTTTCTGGTGGCTTATGCCATTTCAGCCTGGTGACTCTGTCACAACTCTATTTCTGGTGGCTTTTGCCATTTCAGCCCGGTGACTCTGTCACAACTTTGACGATGAGCAGCATGATTGCCATCAATGGCGTGTAGCGGTGTGGGTTGATTGTAGAAATCCCCAATGGTGTGAATCTAATGGTGTATGGGGGTTGCACACTGAGTCTCGCGACTCACCCTATTATTTAACAATTTCAGGTAGCACCTAGTGCATCGGACCAGGCTGGAGAGGAGCGCGAGGTGGCCATGCGAGAGAGTATTCTATTCCAGTAGAAGACTTTATTCAGAATATTATTTTTAATATTTTCAATTAATGGGTTTTAAATTTCCTTGTAATAAGGCCATGGGCCACTAGACTATTATTTATGTTTTGGTTTTATGTTGGGCTTTTATTACTGGGCTTTTAAGTTTTATGTTTTAAATTAAGTTAAGACATGTATGAAATTATAGCTTTTGTTTAAAATTCACCAAAGTAATTTATAACTTTATATTTTATATGAATTAATGAATTATTAAGTTTTCGGTATAAATGTTTAAACCTAGTAATTGTTTTCCAAACTGCGACATGTTTTGTAAAATCCCTTAAGTGAAATACCAGATCTAGTTGTAGCGCTTGGGCCGGGTTTGGGGTGTTACAAGGAAGAGGTGAGTTTTTCATTGGGCTTAGGGAAAAGTTACGATGAAAATAGTGAAGCTGGGACTAATGAGTCTCAAGTCGAGTGAAGCGTCGGAGTTGGCTGAGTCATCAACAAGGCTTCAACCTATGGGAGAGGTGGATGATGCATCGGACTTCAAGGGAAAATAATTGATGCATGTGGGACAATTGACCTGAATAAATGCAAAGGTACATTCTGAACACATTGATAGTGTGTTGCATTCTAACTTGTTGACTTGGCAAGAACGTATGAGCCTTTTTGAAGTTCTTGAGCAAAGAGGCCGAGAGACTATGGGCAAAATGAAGCCAAGTGTTGTGAATCAAGAGGATTCTGTTCTAGTCAAGTTAGAATGTGGGCAAGAGAGTGACATAACTTTTTTTCGTCGAGATGTACAAATGAGTAGGACGGTTCGAGTTAAAAAGTAACGTAAACCGAGGCAAAAGTCCCGAATGAAGGGAAAAGCTATGGCGTCGAGATTAAACCGAGGCGAATCAAGTCAATGCCACTCAGAAGTCACAACGAGGGCATTACGAGAAAGGGTGGGGAAGAATGTCATGGGCCGCAATTCAAAGCCAGTGACTGTCACACCCAATGCATCCGATGAAGGTCTATTGTAACAAACCAATTTTAGTGATATTGGAATAGTGGTTTCGTAACCACAAATCTGAGCTAGATAGAAAATTTATTTTAAAATCATGACATGGTCTATATTATGATAGGAAAGTTGCATGAAAATACTGATAGAAAAATTTTACCAAATTAGTGATTAATTAGAAAAAGGACCAAATTGCATAAAATTTAAAAGTTAAATTCTTGAAGCTAGAAAGATCAAATGGCTATGAAGTTCAAAACTTAAGGTCCTTACATAGTAATTAAACCATCAATCAAAAGATGGAAAATATCTTTGTTGAATCATCCATGGAATTTGAGAAAAAAGAAAAGGGGTAAATTGGAATTAGAAAATATTAAAGGATGATAATGAATTAAATCATCCTATTTTCATCTTCTTCTTCTCCAAACTTGATGGAAACTCTAGGAGAGAGAAAATAAACTTTCTTGGCCTAATTGGGTAAGTTTTCATGTCTCGTTTTTAGTAATTTCTATATTTTTAGATCGGAATAACATGCTTTCTTTATTTTGGGGATTAAATCGAAAAGTGATCAAAGTACAGAAATTGTGGCATGGATGAATATGCTGCAAATTAAAAATTTATGGAAGAAAATGAAAGGTTGTTAGTAAATAAATAATTTTTACAAAGCGATTTTGGATGAAATTGTGAAATAGGGACTAAATTGTAAACTTGTGAAATTTATGGAAAAATTTTGATTTTTATGAAAAATAAGTGTTATAAATAATGCATATAGAATTCGGCTAGGCTTGGATAAAGGATTGAATTGCATGAATTTCATTTTTCGAGACTAGAGACGAAATTATAATTTATGAAAGGTTTAGGGGCAAAATAGTAATTTTACCTAAAAAATAAATTGAACTTATTTGAATATGAATTAGATGAAAATGATGGTTAAACTTATTTATTTAGATTTTGATGACTCAAAATACGAGGTTAAATCGAGGCAATGAAAAAGTCTTGGATTAGTGAATTTTACGAACGAACAAGTATTGAGGTAAGTTCGTGTAACTGACTATTGAATCTTGAAATGTTTGAATTGTATGTTATATGATGTGAATGTAAATTGAATGTTCAATGTATAAATATGATGAAATATGTGACATTACTTGAGAAAAAAAAGAAAAATTCCAGTTGAATAAAAGGGAAATCGGTGGATCAATGAAAAAGGGGTACTGTATGTGATGTAAATAGGATTTAGTCCTGACGGGTAATTCTGATATAAGCCCTCTCGTTGTATATGTTTTGGAATGGATTTAGCCCAGACAGGTAATCCAGATTAAGCTCTATAGAGTATCTGTTACTGAAAGGATTTAGCCTGGACTGGTAATCCTGCTATATAAAAAGGGACTCGAGAGTGTGCTCTCTAATAAGGGTGAATACGAATTGGCGGATTATGGTTCTTACACTATAAGTGTACTACCAAGTATCCATTGAAATTTCGATAAATTCAATGGGATAAACTCATGAAAGGTATAAGCGACATGGAAGTAATAAGTATATGGAAATTATGGAAATATGAGCTCATCATTCATCTATGAATTGGTGTTGCATGAAATTATTTGACTAACTCAAGTGTTAAGGTTGTGTATGATAGGGTAATATTATAATGCTTGAATGCATATGTGTTTGATTTAATTAAATGGAAACATGTGGTAAGTTATGCTCTTGTTACATGAACTTACTAAGCACTAAATGCTTATTCTGTTTTATTTCCCTATTTTATAGTGCTCAGAAGCTCGGAAGGTTGGAGATAGGTTGGAGCTTCATCACACTATCAACCGACTCATTTTGGGTATGTAAAAATGTTCTATTTTGGCATAATGGCATGTATAGGCTACTTATACTAAGGTGGATGTGGATATGGATAAATGTAAACCTAGCCATTGGCATGGCTAGTGTTAGCTTATATTTTGGTATGTTATAAAGTAAATTAGAGTTTATAAGTATGCTTGATAATGGTTGAATTGTTGAGATAAAACATGCAAGATTAAAGAGGTAAGATTTGTACTAAGTGTGTATGTAAAAACATGATATATTGAATGCTGAAATTAATTGAAAATCATGCTTGAATTGGTTGGTTGGTATTGGTATAGTCTTATGCAGGTTTTGGATGAAAATGGGTGAGAAATAGGGCTTGGAAAATAACATTATTTTGTCCACACGGGTAGACACACAGGCATGTGTCGAGGCCGTGTGTGACACACGGGTAGACACACAGGCGTGTGCCAAGGCCGTGTGTCCCCTGCACCCTAGAATTTGAGAAATAGAATACTCAGAATTGAGCACATGCAGAGTCTCAGCCATGTGAAGTACACGACCTTGAACACGGGTGTGTCCTTTGGTCGTGTGAAACCTGCACCTATTTTCAAAAATTTGAATTAACCACACGGCCTAGCACACGGGTGTGTGACTTTGCCGTGTGACATCAATTTGTTCATGAGTTGCAAGTCAGAGAGTTACGCGGCTAAAGGACACGGGCACGTGAACTCACGTGGCCTGACCACATGGGCGTGTCCCATACCACACGGTCGTGTGGCTTTTAATAGTGGGAAAATTTTTAGGATTTTGTGAAAAATTCCCTATGATCTTGAATTAGTCCCTAATCGATTCTAATGCATGTTTTGGGCCTCGATGGTCCATTTTAAGAGACAATATGATAAATCTCGGAAAGTGAATAGTAAATGTCTTGGTTTAACTAAGAATGTTCTGTAAATCTCTAGTAAAACCTCGTGGCCCTATTCGACAGCGGATTCAGGTTAGGGGTGTTACATCATTTATTTAGATGGGGATCATTTGGCCCACGATAACTGGTCTGATTCCAAGAGTTGTTGGAGAAGCTTATCATATTGAAGCCTGGTTGGCCCAATAATGAAAATATGGCAACTTATAGAGGGAATCATATTCTATAAAGATTAGATTAGGTTTGATATGACATATCTTATAAATCCCTAAAATCAAGGGATATGGTTAATCTCTTCCGTTGATGTAAATGTATCTTGACCGTCCGTTTTGGGGGGGTTTAACTATAAATAGAGAGCCTCCTCCTCATTTGTACTCACTCCATTTATTGTTTCATTATTCTTTGTGAATAAGAGAATAGAGAGCATTTACTCAAACACTTTGTGTGTGTCCTTTCTTTTGTTCTTTTGGTTGCTTCTTTTGGCATAAATCGCTTCCGCTCTATAATTGGTGCCTTGGAGGAGTTCTTAAAGAATCCTCACTTGAGTAAAGGCCGACTTAGGGGAGTTTGGAAGAACGAATCATCTAAGGCCATACGAACTTTCTTAATTAAGCAAGAATACATATTTAATTAAGTTAATAGTTTTGACATACTTTCATATTTGGATCATATCTCCTAACATACTTGAAGTTTGGAGTTGAAATTTTTACGGTGAATGTATAATATACAGATCTTCAATTAACTCTCTTGGCTTTTCCCATTGGGAGTCGAACTTGGACAAAAGAAGTCATCAATTAACATGTAAAAATGACTCCAAAAGATGACAAAGAGTGGGCCCAACAATTTATTACTAAAAAGTCATTTGAATTGTCATTTTTTCTCTTCATAAACCTCTATAAATAGCCTTTGGTTTCACGATATGTGGTATCTTGGAGTTGATATCAATATCATTTTCTTGTTAGTGTTGTTTTTTTCTTTATCATTGTAAAATATCAAGTTTCTTATATCTAATATGTCTTTTCATATAATTTTGAGTTGTTTAATTTTGTTATGTTATTCTAAGTTTTCAATGTTGAAGCGAAGGGTAAAACTTTTAGCAAATATTAAAATAAATTTCATTTTAATTGAGTAATAACATTGAGTACTAAAATTTAATTTTAATATGACACCAATAGTGTTGGTAATGAAAAGAAATTGAAAAAAAAAATTAAACGATTACGATTTGACAAAATTAAAAGTTAGTTTCTAAACGATTACAATTTGACAAAATCAGAATCTGGCTATTGAATTTTTTTTGGAAACTGAACTTATTGTTTGTCCATTCAGAAAACAGTATAAATAGGAAGTTATTCTCCTCATTTTTAATTGTACGCAACAAGAGAAAAATAGCTTTTCTCATCCTTTTGTTCTTTCAATTTTGGTGTTCTACGAATTTACGTGAAAGGAAAATTTTGTTTAGAAGATTGGGTTTTAAGCGAGACTGTTTGTGATCCCTCCAATATTTATTAGGAATTAAATCTAGCATGGTTTTGCAGGTTTTATTCCAGTTTATTTTCCAATCAGATTTCCAACCAACTGCTTTAGTTTTTTCAGTTTCAATTCTTTTTGAGAAGAACAATATCAATTGTGTTCCACTTTTCTTTATTCGGGTGTACGAACATTGAAGTACTGTGTGAACTTTTGGGGACGACGCCCACTATATGATAACACTAATCAAGACAAATTTGCTTCTAAGGTAGTTGTTATTTCATGACACAGTGGTTGCTTTATTTATTTACACTCAGTTTGGTTTCCTGTCAGCACTAACAATTTTGTTTTGCAATCGTATATTTCCAACAATTTAGAAGCAAATTATATGTAACACCCCTACCCGTATTCATTATCGAAATAGGGAACGAGGCATTACCGGAGTTTACAATATATTTTTTTATTTTTTTTTTTTTTACTCAATATAACTCCTTTATAAATAATCTAGTCTTCCCTGCAAATTTTTAAACCGAGACTAACTCATATCAACCAATCCAATTCAACATACTTTCAAAATAGATCCATGCAAATTTATAAGATAACCTCATTACATACTGAAATTAGAAATTTGTTAGCCATACCAATGGCTAACCTTACATTCATTTCATATTAACATCTACTTTATTAGCTTATACATGCCATTGATTTCCAAAATAAAGTTTCTTTATATACCAAAATCTTGGGGTTGATAGTGTGATGTGTCTCCCACCGAATTCGACCTCCGAGCTCTTAATACTACAAAACAGGAAAAGGAAGCAGAGTAAGCACTTTGTGCTTAGTAAGCCCATGTAACAAGAATTATACTTACCTAACATTTTCAATATAATGTAATAACCATTTATATATCCATTCAATGCATTATTACCTTAACATGCACAAACTCAACATTCAAGTTAGTCCAATAATTTTCATGTATCATTAATATATACCATGATTGATGAACTCATCAATACCATGATTTCCCATTCCTTATTCTTTTCCATATTTATCCGTTGAATTTCTTGGAATTTCGATGGATTTTCAGAGGTACACTTTAGTGTACAAATCCGTCCGTCAATTCGTATTCATGTGCGCACATTTCCATTTCGGAGAGCACACTCGCTGAACCTCATCCTTACAATGGATTACCACCAAAGCTAAATCTCAGAATATAAACTCATAGAGTATTGTTGGATTACTACCAAAGCTAAATCCTCGCAACGACAATTACTCTAATGAGCTTGGATCTGAATTACATCCCAGCTAAATTCAGACCCTAAGTCGGATTACCCGTCTGGGCTAAATCCATTTTCCACATATTCTTCTTGGAGGGCTATATCAGATAGGATCACCCGTCCTGCTAGATCCTTTTTACCGTCAATTCCTTTTCAGAGATTCATCGAATTTTCCTTTCATTCAATCGGGATTTCTTTCCCTTTTTATCAAATATATCAATGTATCATCAATCTTCATACAATGAACATTCAAATTATATCCACATCAATAACATACATTTCAAGCATCTAAGAATATAATTCAAGTTACACGAACTTACCTCGATTCTAGTTTGTATACAAAATCTACTAATCCGGAACTTTTTCCTTTCCTCGATTTAGCTTTGTGTTTGAGTTTTCCGGATCTAAATAAATAAATTCAATTATCAATTCAATACATTTCATGTTCACATGTAGCATTCATTATAATTCTATTACTATTTATAGTTCATTCAAAACTGTCTACTTGAGTCATAGTCACTAAATTATTTATTTTTCGAGCTACAGAACTCCAAATGAAGAACCGTTAATTTTCCTTGAAACTACACTCACATATCTTCACATCATAAAATTTTCATAATTTTTGGCTTAGCCAATTAGTACAGTTTATTCATTAAAATTTCCCCTGTTTCATTGTTTGACAGTTCTACTATCTCTTCACAAAATCTCAGATATCTCACTGTACAGAATTAAAATAATGTTTTCGTTTGTACCATAAAAAAATAGACTCACTAAGGATTCTAATAATATAAACCACTCCCCATAATTATTTTTATTCAATTTTTTATGATTTTTCAAATTCAGAACAGGGGAACCCGAATTCATTCTGACCTTGTCTCACAAAACCTATTATATCTCATGATTTACAATTCTATTACTTACAATGTTTCTTCCATAAGAAACTAGACTCAATAAGTTTTAATTTCATATTTTGTTCATCTTCTAATTCAACTTCTACCATTTATGGTGATTTTTCAAAGTTAGACTACTGCTGCTGTCAAAAACTGTTTTAGTGCAAGCTGGTTATTACCATTTTTCCCCTAAACTTTCAATGAATGATAATTTCGTCCCTACTCAATTAACCTCTCAATTGAGCTTATTTTTCTCAATTAACATTATATTCTATCACTTTAAACTACTTTATAACATTTAGAAATCATAATTTCAGTAATAGACTTCAATTCCAAACACTTTCATAATTAGGTCCCAAAAATCAATTTCTATTGAAATTACCTAATAAAATCATCTCTTAAACGAATTAAGGCTTAAATTTCATGCTATTTCATCATAAACTTACATAAACCAACCATGGTGGCTTTCAATTTCATCCATAAAATCAAAGACTAATGAATTTAATAGTAGGACCTAGTTGTAAAAGTCTTTAAAAACACAAAATTACAAGAAATAGGCAAGGATTCACTTACTTGGTGCAAAAATTATGATATACCAGCTTAGATACCCCTCCTATGGCGTTTTTATCTGATAAGAGTGAAGAAAATGAAGAGATTTCTAGATATCCCTATTTAGTCCTAGTTTTATTTAGCAAATTTTGTTATTTTCCCATTTTACCCTTATTTCTCCTTATTTTCTTGCTGATTTCATACCCTTGCCGTCCAGCCCAATTAGACCTTGGGGCTATTTTCCTTTAAGCCCTCTTTCTTTTATCCTTTAAACTATTTAATCATTTTTCATAATTTTGTATTTGTTACAATTTAGTCCTTTTATTTAATTACATACTCAAACGTTAAAATTTTCTAACGAAATTTTACTACCACATTAATAACATTTTATAAATATTTGTAAAAATATTTCCTACTCAATTTTATGAGATCAAGGTCTCGATACCTTGTTTTACCTAATTCCTTCAATAATTCCTTTTCTAACTAACCACTAAATTGGTAAAATTTTTCTATCGATATTTTAATACGATTTTCCTATCATATAAATATTCATGCAAAAATATTAAAATAAATTTCTCTTTAAATCGGATTTATGGTTACGAAACTATTGTTCCGATAACATTGAATTTAGGCCATTACATTATACTACTGTTTGAACATGAGAATCGTTTTCGTTTCTCGTTGCTGAAACAAATGAAGGCTCCTACAGGCAAGAGTACACTTGAGGATCGTTGGAGCAAATGAAGTGTCCTATTGAGGCAACCAGTTTAAGGGCACTTGAGTAGTGCAAGATTGTGCCTAAGTTAATTTCTTTCGTTGATTTTTATTTTTATTTCTAATGTTTCTTGCTCCTACTTTTATTTTCGACACTCATTCCAAAGTTAAATGTTAAATATTTGTTCTAACACAATACTTGTAATATTGTAAGTTCCAATCAATTTCTCTGTGAATCGACCTTAGACTCTTGATATTGTATTACTTAAATATATCTTGCACTTGTGTTTTAGACCTAAAAATTCGTGTCAACTCTTGTTTGAGACATACACACAGAAATAACAAAATGGTACCCTGAGCAATAAGGCCCAATAGTGCTATCTTGATTTCAAACAATAATTAATTAAAATCAAAATAAACATGTACATTCTAAATCCCTTATCCAAACATACCATTATAAATTTATTTCATTTAATATACATGGTTCCACTATAAGTCAAATTATTAAAACTTAAAAAAAATCATTTTTATTTAATTCTAATATATAATTATAAAAAATTATTTTATTGAAAATAATTATAATTTTTATAAATATAATGATATACCTATTGAATTTTTACATTATTTATTTTAAATATAATTATTATTCTTTCATCATTATTTTTAACCCATACAAATTTAATAATCTAATTTTTCTTAAACAAGTATTTATCAAAATAAAGTAATTATGGTTGTTAATATTTTGAATTGATGAAATCGAAGATGTTAGAATTTTAAAAATCTTTAAATTTTTAAAATTGTTCGTCCAAACACATTCCGAGGGAATATTTTAGTTATTGTCTATATTATTATTTAAGCATGGAGACCAACTCAGTTACAAAAATTACAGAAACATTATTCTGTAATTAAAATAAGTTGTATTATTTGAGGGTATTTAGTCTTTTTATTTAACAAATTAAAAATAAAAATATGCATATGATAGGATCTGAACCCACACTAAGGGTCCGTTTGTTTGCAGAAAAACATTTTCCGGAAAATATTTTCCTGATTTTCCAGTGTTTGTTTGACTGAAAACATTTTACATTTGGAAAATATTTTCCAAGACATGGGTAAAATGGATGGGTTTGAGGGGAAAATGTCTTACGGATTTCATTTCTGTAGGGCATTTTCCGGTTCCTCCTTTATCCAAGTAAGGCTCATTCTTCTTCCTCTTCCATTCTTCATTCTTTTTCCTTCTTCCGTTCTTCATCTTTTCTTCCAGGTAAAAGCCTGTTGCATATCTTCTCTTCTCAGCATATTCTGTTTCGCTTCCTCTCTTTTTCTCTTTCTTGGGCAAATCTACCATGAATTCTTTGCAGGGTCTTGGCTTAAGGTATAGCATAAAGCTCTTTTTTTTTTCTTCTTCTTGTTCTTTACTTGTCCACATTTTTAACCGATTTTATGCCTGAAATTTGTTGCCTTTCCTTGGTTGTTTAGCTAGGCAAGAAACTTGAATGATTTTGGGATTCCGAGCTCAAATTTTTAGAAAAAAGAAATACCGGAAACAAGCTTGAAATTGAAACTGATCGGTTTCAAAAATCTCCGATTTTTGTTCTTTTTGTTGTTGATCTTTCTTCAAGTTCATATTCTTTTTGCGGTTCCTCAAGATTCCGTTGTTGTTTCAGGTAATTCTTCTGTTTTTGAATCGAATTTCTGTTAGATTTTCTGCTGTTGATTCGATGAATTTTGGTCAAAATGAGTTGAAATTGATTGAAACTATTTCTAATAGATGATAACGAAAAAAAAAGTTCTCTTTTTGGCTGATTGAATCGGTTACTTTCGGTTCATTGAATGGATTATGGATGTATGTCTTCTTTATGTATATAAACCAAAGCTCTAGTTTGATCGAGGGATAAAAGCAAGATTAATGCTTGTTTTTCGTTTGGTTGCTTAGAAAAGAAAAACGGAACAAGAAAAAAAAAAGTATACGAATTAATAGATGTTCTTGGAAGTGAAAATAGATTGAATTTTCATTTGTTGAAATAAAATTTTGATTATTTAATTTATTTTTCTTTGAAAATCAATAGCTTAAAGCTAAATCTATTAGTTGAATTACTGAAAAATAGTTATGTAATGTAAAATTTTCTATAATTTATCTAAGTTCTGAGTCTTAAGCTAAATTGCAGTAAATTTCATCCAATAACATATAGATAAGATTTGCTTGATATTGCATTTCTTTGTGATTTGCTTTTACTTTGGGGAAATTACTTAACAGTTAAGTGCATTGAGCTAGTGTTACTAGTACCTCTTGTAAGACCCAATTTTAAACGCAGGGCCCAAACCAGATTAAACAAAGATAAAAAGGGTCAATTCCTTTACAAATCAGCCCAAACAAAGGCGGTCCAAACCCAAATAAGAATCAGAAACCCTAAGTCGATGTAAGAGCCCTCGCGCCGTACGCCCTTCGTTGAATCCTCGCGCCGCACGTTTCGCCAGCAGCCCTCAAGGTCACGTTCACCACTTCGGCGTCATGCTCCATCACATCTCTAGTGTGCCCAAAAAATAGGACATAACAGTAGATGATTCAGGATTTGATTTTGTTCTATTTTTAGGGAGTTTTTTTTAGATATAAAAGGGGATACAAACGATTGTAAAAGGATCTTTTTTTTTTTTACAGAGATTCAGATATAAAAAAAAAAGAAACAATACACCCACAATTGCCAGAGACCAATACACAAAATCAGTTGATTAAAGTAGATTTTTAGTAAAAATAAACGTTCGAGTAGGAAACAATTTTCAAAAGGTGATTTTCGCATCTCCTATCTTTCTATATAGTTTCTTTTTACGTTTTTTTTCAAAGAAAATATCCAAAAAATAAGAGGAAAGTTAGGGTCTTACTGGGCTTTCGTTCTGGTACGGGATCGGTTGCCTGACCGGAGGGGATACCGCGACGTATGAAAGGTTGAAGGGCTCGAGCCCTAGAGAATAAAATGGGGATTTTGGTTCTGGATTCTTGAAGCAGGAAGCCGAAATAAAAGCAAATGGTTTTTTTTTATTCTAAATATTAAAAGGGAATGGGGTTGTAAAAGGGGGGAAGGCCTACGTGACCACTTGCTTTTGCAGATGGGTTTGTGCATTTTCACCCTTCATGGGTAAATTGCGCCCTCAGTCCCCCTGTTTGCACCATTGTTTTAATCACGTCCTATTCCACTTTATTTTTACTTTTAAATTTGGCCCTGGACTCCTATTTTTAATACAATCTAGTCCTTCCCTCATATTTTATTCCTGATTTTACCGCAAAACTTCTATTTTTTCGATCCAATTTAATCCTTTTTTCACTATTTTGCTATTCTACTATTAAAATTAGTTTTTTTTTATATTTTTATTACTACTAATGTTTTTATTCTTTCTTTTCATATGTGTATTACTAATTATAACTATATCCTTTCATATATTTACTATTTTATTAGCACTATTTTTTAAATATGATTGTTACTATATTTATATTTTTATTACTATTATATCTATCATTATTATATTTATGATTATTATATATTTATTTTTATTATTTAGTACTATTACTACTATACCATACTTATTATAATATTTATCATTATATTATTTTATTACTAATATTTTCCTCTATATCTCTATCACTAATATCTTTTCTACGATTTTCTTTAATACTATTATTCTAATTTTATTATTATTTTCTTATTGGTATATGTTTTTGCTTATTGTTGTTACTATCCTATTATCATATTCATATTGTAATGTCATATTTATTTGCTTTTACTATGTTTTTGTTCCATTCATTAGAATTATTGTCATCTTTTTATTTGTCATTATTTATACATGTACATATTATTATTATTATTATTATTATTATTATTATTATTATTATTACCATTATTGTTCTCATTTATTATTATCGGGTTCACGTTTCAACATTTTTCTTATTTTTTTTCCAAAATTCATAAAAAGTTTTTCACAAAGGCAATATTTCGTGTTTGGGAAGTTCGAGAAATCGTGCCCAATCGTGTTGGGCTTCGAATTTTTCCGTTTGCCTAGATCATTAAGTATCCTTTAAGGATTTTGATCCTTTTTTTTTGAAATAAGGCAATGTTTTGTATTTGGACGTTCGAGAGATTCGTGCCCAATCGTGCTGGGTCTCAATTTTCTATTCGTTCAAATGACCAAATATCCTTCAAAGATTTTGACCAGATTTTTCGAAATGAAGACAATATTTCATGATTGAAAGTTCAAGGAATCCTAATCGTATTGGGTTTCGATTTTTTAGTTTGGCCAAATCGTGAAATACCATTTTCAAATTGCAACACATAAATTTTGGAAATCATGAAATGATCTTGGTATCAAGGGTTTGAAACATCGTGTCCTATCGTGCTGGATGTGGTATTTGACTTTTCGGGACAAGAGAGTTTCGATGTCCAATGCGAGTTATCCAAACATTTTTAAAGATTTATATTTTAAATTTTTTTCTAATTTTTGATATTAAGGACATTAATCAATCAATTCGATACCAATTTTTGGGCATTGCGAGGGTGCTAATCCTTCCTCATGCGTAACCGACTCCCGAGCCCATTTTCTTAAAATTCGTAGGCCAAAATGTGTTCTAAAGTGACCCAATCGCACTTCGAAAAAGATTGTTGACGACTCCGTTTTCCATTTTAAAGTTGGCCCGTTTTTAAACAAAAAAATGGTTTCGACACCTTGGCGACTCCGCTGGGGACCAATAGGAGAGTCAAGCCTTAAAATTGGTTGATTAATGTCCTTTTTATCGAAAATAAAATTTTTTATTTCGTTTTTTCATTTGCATGAGTCTGTGTCGCGTCATATATCTGCTTTGGTTTGAGACACATAGAATATTTTTGCATTCATGTTGCATGACCGTTGTGGTCACACCTTAAGTGGGAGTGAGAAGTTATGCCTTCGTGAGGTTTTCACCTCGCATGGGCTAGGGGACTACTTCCGGGATACATCCGTACCTATGGTTCCGTGAGGTTTTCACCTCTGCATGGCCATAGGGAAATGTATTCCCCTGAACTGAACTCAATCCGTATGAGCCTATAATGGGTGAGTATTGAGGAATCTGCTAGTTCGGGTACCCTTTCTTTAGAACTAAACCACATATAGTGAACCTTAAGAGCCCACCTCAGGTAGGGCCATGCTAAACGTTAGTGGCTACCTATATAGTGGTTTGACATTTTTCACTTGCTTTGGTTACTTTTATGTGATACTAACTTGTTTTATTTTGGTTATATTTACATGTCATTTCATACTTAAAAGGCGTTGATTCCTGTTTTAATTACTAAGTTAGAAGGCTTGTTATGGAGAACGGATTCCTTAATAAAGTAGAGGATAATGCGGTCGTGTGTATATGGTCAGAGAAGACACAGCTTGAGAAGGGGGATAGTCTAGCCGAAGGGTACACATCAGAATTATTGGACTTCACTCGCATCAGTGTGACACAGAATGAGCTCCAGGAACTAAGAGATATATGGGCCTGTTGGGATGAAGCAACTAAGCAACTTTTCTATCTTAATTATGGTGATCTACCCTACTTACTCGACATCAGAGTGTACAAACACTTGTTTCGAGCTATGACTCAATATTGAAATCCCTCTTATGGTTGTTTCACGTTTGAGGAAGTGGACTTGGTGCCTACTGTGGAAGAATATACGACTTTACTTCGCAGTCAAAGGGCTCGGGTCGACAAAATTTACTTCAGGGCCGCTAACGCACTGACTTTTGTAAAGAAGCTGGTGAGTATCACTGGGATGAGCGAACAGTGGGTCATGGCACGAATTCAGCAGAAAGGGAAGGAAATGCATTCCTTGGGTGAGCTTGAGGGACCTGATGGTGGCACATCCAGATGTTAAGAGGAAAGTTGACATTTTCGCCTTAAGTATCTACGGCTTGGTAATTTTCCCAAGGCTTTGAGACATGTAGATGAAGCAGTTATTGACTTGTTCAATCACCTTAACAAAGGGGTTACGCCGATACCAGTGATCCTTGCCGAAACATTTAGATCTTTGAACTCGTATCGAAAAGCAAGTGATGGTAGATTCATGGGATGCGCAAAACTATTGCTGGTATGGTTTCATAGTCATTTCTGGAAGATTGATAGAGTTTCCTATCACGTTTTTTTGTGAAGTACTCACCATTAAAGGAGCTGACAGCCGCGCCCAGAAGAGATGATATATCAGAAGAGAACTGGATCACGCTCCTTCAGAATCTTCAGGAAAAGGACGTTGAATGGAGAGCTCATTGGTTCATTCCCGATAAAATTCTCTACCGATGTGAGAGTTATGATTGGGTTCCTCTGCTAGAGATCGGAGAGCCATTGGGTATGCTCTTTTGCTCGTGCTAAGGCAATACCAATCAAGACAGTTTATACCAGCGACTCATGGGCTAGCTCAGTTTGAATTCTCGTATAGTGGGAATAATTATAAGAAGAGAGTTCGAGAAGTTTCTGATGCTTGGAAGTAGATTCACCAAATGAAAAGAGTTATTGTAGGTCCAATGGCAACCCTCGAATATAATGCATGGCAGAGCAGGAGATTAAATGATAATATCCTCCGGGCCGACACAGGATGGTGATCGATCGATAGAGGGATACCTGTAAGTAGTCACTTTCGAGTTGGAAATCCTGAAGCAAGACTTTGAAAGTAAAAATTCAGAGTTAAGAAAGAAGATAGAATAACTGGAAGAGGAAAATGTGCACTTGAGGTTAGATATTGATGTCCAAAAATCAGAGGCTGAGCAACTGAAGAAAGGGAAAAGAAAAGCCGAAGAAGATTTGGACAGTTTGAAGACTGTCTATAGGAAATTGCATTTATCAATGAGGACTGCTAGGTTGGGTAAAACCTCAGAACAATGGCGTCAAGAAATTCACGAGGAGAAGACCAAGGTCGATCATTGGAAGAAGAGATTCCATGAGGCTCAAGCACAAAAGGATTCCCTAAAAAAGACTATGGGTGAGAGCTAAAGCGAAATTAAGATGCTAAAACTCGAGTAGCAGAGCTAGAAAGGCGTTGTGTCGAAGTCGTGACTCTACGGTGAAGTTGGAATCAAGCCTAAGCCAGATTGAAGAGTTGAAAGGAAAGGTGGTGGAACTCGAAATAGTGCTGCAAAATAGTAAGCTCCAAATCCAACTATTGGAGGCAGATAACCAGTAATGGAAAGAACGACTTCAACAGTCTCAGAACCAGGTCAGAGAAAAAGACTACATTATGGGCGAAGCTGTGGCTCAGATACGAGAAGTGGTTGATCATTTACAAACCTTAGCGATTCAAGCTGATGTGTTAAGTACGATATATGAGTTAAAGTCAGACCGGGGTCGAGAGTTAGCTTTACTTTTTGAGAAAGTTAAAACTTTGGGCATAAGGGTTAGGTCGTATATGTAACTCTGTTTTATGTAAAGGATTTTATTTTTTTCAATAAGTATTCTAAAAGAAATTGGATCAGAATTGACTCCTCTTATTTTTGTATTCATTCATTTGCATTGCATTTCATGCATTTGCATCACAACATTTGTATTAAATATCATAAGACAACCCTATTAACTAGAGGTTAAATTATAGTTATGCTGGAACACCGCTATTACACTCGAAAGAAAACAAAAGCTATGGATCAAATGATAGAAAAGTTAGAGCAGATGCAGAAAGAGATGCAGGACCAACTGCAGACTCGGATGCAAGAACAATTGGCTAAAATCCAACAGGACATGAGGGATCAAATCTGGAGTCCCAGTGGAGTATGATGAGCCAATTAACTTATTTGTTGACTAAAGGGCAAGATAAAGGAAAGGGCCCTATGGGCGGTGTCGAAGATGAAAATGAAAATTCTGCTTATCCTCTAAGCTTAGCCCTGAAAATTCTCAAGCGCAACCACCGAGAGTGTCTGTCAATATCAGACCTCAGTACCAATCTGATACCTCAGCGCCGGTAAATTTCCCTGTAGGCTTCAGCTTCAACCCTGGAGGCAACTTGACAAAACTGATGGTCTCTGATTTCGATGACTTAGCAGAGGAGTAAAAACCAAAAGTGGAGCTCTCAAAGGAGTTCGAGGATCGATGAAAATGGCTGGAGGAGAAGTTTAAGGCATTGGAAAGTGCTGATTACCAATGTGAAGTGGATGCTAGAAAGTTGAGTCTAGTCCCAAATCTGGAACTCCCACCGAAGTTTAAGATGCCAGAGTTTGAAAAATATAGTGGGACAAGTTATCATGAGGCCCACATTACAATGTTTTATCGGAGGATGACAGGATATGTCAACAATGACCAGTTATTGATTCACTGTTTCCAGGATAGTCTGACTGGGGCTGCAACGAAATGGTACAACTAGCTGAGTTATACACAAATCAAATCGTGGAAGGACTTAGCACAGCCTTCATGAAGCATTATGGCCACGTAACTGATATAGCGCCTGATAGAATCACGCTACAAAATATGGAAAAGAAGTCGGCGAGAGTTACAGGAAGTATGCCCAAAGGTGGAAGGAAGTCGCCATACAAGTCCAACCACCGCTGCTAAAGAAGAAAATGACCATGCTGTTTGTTAATACCCTAAGAGCACCTTTTACCAACCATATGTTAGGGAGTGCCACCAAGAGTTTCGCAGACATAGTGATGTCAGGCGAAATGATAGAGAACGCGATAAGGTGTGGGAAAACTAAAGTTGGAGAGAGCATGAGAAAAACGGCTCCAAAGAAAAGTGAGAATGAAGTGGGTAATATAAACTTGGGTTATCCCAAACCCATTACTATTAATCAACTAAGAGAGGTGACTACGACAGGGCCTCACCAAGACAAGAGCCCAACATGAGACAGAAAATCGAGAAGTTGTAGTTTACCCCCATACTTGTGACGTACAGGGAGTTGTATAAAACTTTGTTCGATGCGCACACCATAGCCCCGTTCTACTTGAATCCGTTGCAACCTCCGTATCCCAAATGGTATGACACAAACACTCAATGTGAATACCATGTGGATGTAGTAGGTCACTTGATAGAAAATTGTACTTCATTCAAAAGGCTAGTCGAGAGACTTATCAAAGCGGGGGTGGTAGAGTTCAATGACGCTTCTAGGGAGGAAATCTATTACCTAATCATACGGATAAGGGGGTAAATACGATAGTTGAAAACAGAGGGAGGAGAACCAAGCAGGAAGTTGCTGAGGTCGAACCCTATTGAGAGAGGTTTGGAAAGCAATGCAGAAATGGGGTTAGTTTGGAAGAGAATGTGAACAGATCTTGAGATGCAAGGAACTACTGTGAGTTCCATGATAAGGAAGGCCATGAGACTCAGCAGTGTAACGAATTCAGAACCTTAGTACAAGGGTTAATGGATAATAAAGAGCTGGAGTTCTTTGACTTTTCTGAAGAGGAGGATGTATGCACCACAGAGGGTGGGTCTGTAAAAAGGATCCCTAAAGTCAATCACCCAATAGTGATTATCACACGGCCAAGGGTCGACGAGGCAGGAGTGAAAATGGCACTAAAGGTCAAAATTAAAAAACCCGTGACTTCTCCTTATAAGGATATACCGAGGTTGTAATCAGAAAACCCGTAACTTCTCCTTATAATGATACACCGAGGATTGTAATTCAAAAACCTGTGACTTTTCCTTATAAAGATGACAAGAGGGTACCTTGGAATTACAATTGCACTGTGACAATTTCTGGGAAAGAGAGTTCAGCCAGCACACCCAACCCAGAAGCTGAGTCCTCTATGATGAGAAGGGGAGACGAGAAGATAGGATTACTAGTTAATGAACCAGTAATAGAGAACAAGGCCGGGGAGTTTCTGAAGTTCTTGAAGCACAGTGAGTACAGTGTTATAGAACAGTTACACAAGCAACCTAGCACGCATATCAGTGATGGCCTTGCTCTTAAACTCAGATGTACACCGTAGCGCACTAATGAAGGTGTTGAATGAAACATATGTCGTGAAGACATTTCAGTAAATAAGCTGGATCGCCTTGTTAGTAACATAAGCGCAGACAATTTTATCTCTTTTAGTGATGATCAAATTCCACTAGATGGCATTGGATCCACCAAGGCTTTACACATCACTACTCGATGCAAAGGATATACATTACCGGGGGTATTAATCGATAATGGGTCGGCATTAAATGTCTTGCTCCTATCTACACTGAATAGATTGCCCATAGACAGCTTTCATATGAAGTCATGCCAGAATATAGTGAGAGCATTTGATGGCACCGAGAGGGAAGTGATGGGAAGGATTGAGATACCTCTCCTTATCGGAGAAGTACATACGAGGTAGACTTCTCGTTATGGGCATCAAGCCCTTGTATAATTGTCTATTAGGGAGGCCCTGGATCCATTCAGCAGGAGCCGTACCATCGTCATTGCACCAAAAGTTAAAGTTGGTGACAGAGGGTCGGTTGATAACCATAAATACGAATGAGGATATCATTACATCTGTTACTAGTAATGCACCGTACATAGGGAATGATACGAAGGCCATAGAGTGCTCCTTCAGGTCGTTGGAGTTTATAAATGTGACTTTCATCAGTAAAGGAAGTAAAATCCGGTGCCCAAAATCTCTGAAACAACAAGGATGAGCTTACAGCTGACAATAGGAAAAAGAGCGTTGCTTGGGAGGGACTCGAAAAATATCTCCAAGGGCTGGTCAGAGTGCCAGGGTCGGTTGACAAGCATGATCGCTTTGGTCTGGGGCATAGGCCAGATGCCAGACAGAGAAAGGATGAGCTAGAGAGGAAACGTGAAAGACGAAGGGCACGACTGAATGGTGCAGAGATCGAGTGGGGTTCAATGACCTTTCCCCATATATCCAATACATTCGTGTCGAGAGGAATTATCCATTCAGGGCCAGAAAATATGAGTGAGGAAACGACTGAAGAGTTGATGAGAGCTTTAAGTATCAACGCCGTGTTTGAGGAAGATCTGGAGGAAGAGAACTTGGCGGGTATTTGCCCTTATGAGCCTGGGATTGTTCTGAACAACTGGACTGCGGAATAAATTTCTGTAGTTTTTAGGACTAAAATAGAGTAATGTTCAAAACACACTTGTTGTTTCAAGCCTAGGAACAATAAGAATCTTTTGTGAAATAGGCTCATGTTCAAGCATCGTTATTTTCAATAAAAGTGCATTTCTTTTCATACCATGTAGTTATTTTTTTTACTGTTCCATTCCATTCATAATTATAACGCATAAATGATCTATTCTTAAATTCATTTCATTGAATATTCTTTCATACCTACCATAGGTCCTCAGATGTCGATGGCATGAGCAATGCTGTTACGAACCCAGAACTCCCCTATGAACGAGACATGTGTTTAGAGGGATCTCAGGACTTTACAGATGACAGAGATTGTAGTGTATCCCTGGATTTTGTTGAGGATGGTAGAATAGGAGGAAAAGCTAATTTTGCCTCACAAAGAGACAATTGAGAATGTGACTCTGGAAGAAGGGAAAGAGGTGAAAATTGGAACCCTCATCACCAAGGAAATAAGGCAAGACCTCATTAGACTTTTGTTAGAGTTCAAAGATGTCTTCGCATGGTCGTATCAAGATATGCCGGGGTTGAGTGCTGACATCGCGGTACACCATATCCCAATAAAGGAAGATTACAAGCCGGTCCAACAGAAGCTCCGAAGGATGAGACCCGATGTCGCGGTAAAGATAAGGGAAGAGGTCAAGAAGCAATTTGATGATGGGTTTTTATGAGTGGTGAATTACTCAGAATGGGTAGCCAACGTTGTCCCTGTTCCTAAGAAAGATGGAAAAGTACGAATATGCATCGACTACAGAGACTTAAACAAGGCCAGCCCAAAAGACAACTTCCCACTGCCTCACATTGACACTTTGGTGGATAACATGGCAGCTTTTTCATTTTTCTCCTTCATGAATGGTTTCTCGGGATACAATCAAATAAAGATGCATCTTGAAGACATGGTAAAGACTACCTTCATAACCTTATGGGGAACTTTTTGTTACCAAGTGATGCCATTTGGGTTAAAGAATGCGGGGGCAACATACCAAAGGGCTATGGTAACCTTGTTTCACGACATGATGCACAAGGAGATTGAGGTTTACATCAAATACATTATTGCAAAGTCGCGAACGGATGGGGAGCATGTAAATTTTGAGGAAACTATTCTTAAGGTTGAGGAAATTTCAGTTGAAGCTTAATCCAGCCAAGTGTACTTTGGGGCTCGATAGGAAGCTACTTGGTTTCGTAGTCAATGAAAGAGGGATTGAGGTTGACCCGGATAAAGTTAGGGCTGTACAATAATTACCTCCACCACGCACTTAGAAGGAAGTTCGAGGTTTTCTAGGAAGGCTGAATTATATTGCCCGATTTATTTTACAATTAACAGAGAAGTGTGACCCCATATTTCGTCTTCTTAAGAAACACAATCCAGGCGTTTGGGACGATGAATGCCAGAAGGCATTTGACAAGATCAAACAATATTTGTCTAAAACACCAGTGCTAATACCCCCTAGTCCTGACAGGCCATTGATCTTGTATTTGATGGTATTCGACAATTCAATGGGGTGTGTGCTGGGCCAACATGATGAAACAGGAAGGAAAGAAAAGACGATATTTTACCTCATTAAGAAATTCACTGAGTGTGAAATGAGATACTCACCAATTGAGAAATTATGCTGTACCTTGGTCTGGACAACTCGGAGGTTAAGGCAATACATGTTGTATCACACGACTTGGTTAATCTCTAAACTAGACCCTCTCAAGTACATGATGGAGTCAACCGCTCTGAATGGAAGAATGGCCCGATGGCAATTTTTCTCTCTGAATTTGACATAGTCTATATGAACCAGAAGGCTGTGAAGGGGAGTGCAATAGCGAATTTTCTAGCTAGCTGAGCGCTAGATGGTTACGAGCCCTTAAACTTTGATTTTCCAAATGAAGATTTGATTTGGTAACAATTACTGAGGAAAATGCCTTAGAAAATCATCCTTGGAAACTGAACTTCGATAGAGCGTCAAATGCCGTTGGTAACGGGGTTGGGGCAGTCCGGGTATCCCTAAAAAGAGAATATTATCCATTCACTTGCAAGTTGGACTTCAATTACACGAAAAATATGGCAGAATATGAAACATGCATCATGGGAATCCGAGCAGCCATAGACCGTAAAGTTGAGGTGCTAGAGGTATATGGAGACTCTACGTTGGTTATATATCAGCTCAAAGGAGAATGGGAAACAAGAGATCCCAAATTGATCAGTTACCGAAAGTTAGTTTTGGAACTAGTTGAGGAGTTTGATGATATCACATTCTTTTACCTCCCGCATGATGAAAACCAGATGGCTGACGCCTTAGCCATTCTAGCCTCTATGATCAGAGTAAACGAGCAAGAGGGTATGAAGCCCATCCAAATGAGTATTTACGAGACTCCGGCTCACTGCTGCAAAATTGATGAAGAAGAAGAGAGAGATGAGCATTCTTGGTATCATGATATTCTGCGGTATGTGAATAGCCGTGAATATCCTGATCAAGATACAGAAAATGACAGGAGAACATTAAGAAGATAGGCCAATGACTATATCTTAGACAGAGAGATCTTGTACAAAAAGAGGAAAGATCATGTATTGTTAAGATGTGTTGATGCTATTGAGGCTAGGAAAATCCTGGAAGAAGTCCACAAAGGTGTCTGTGGGACACATGCCAACGGGTTTACAATGGCTAGACAAATCATGAGATTCGGGTATTACTGGTCCACGATGGAAGGAGACTGCATTCGTTATGCCAAGAAATACCACAAGTGTCAAATTTATGGAGACAAGATCCATGTACCTCCTTCATCTCTTCATGTTATGACTTCTCCATGGCCTTTCTCAATGTGGGGCATGGATGTCATTGGGTCGATCTCACCGAAAGCTTCTAATAGACATTGATTCATTTTCGTGGTTGTTGTAACCATTTTTAACAAAACGGGAATTGACTTTTAAAAATAGGGAGTCGCCACCGATTCCTTTTTGTTTAGGTGTGATCCGATCACCTTTGTTTTAATAAAACATTTTGATTTACTAAAACAATAATTTTGGTCTACGAAGTTTGAGAAAACAGGTTCGGGAGTCGATTACGTGCAAGGAAGGGTTAGCACCCTTACAACACCCAAACTTGGTACCAAATTGATTATTTAGTGTCCTTCGTTGAAAATTTGGAAAAGTTATTGGTTTTCTAAGGAAAATTATTCAATACTGAATTTGAATCTCAAGATTAGCTCGTCTTGAAGGAAATAAAAAAGATCACATCCAGTACGTTAGGATATGACATCTTTATACCCCGACACTGAGATCACCTTTGATCTTCAAGACATGCAATTAAAGAAGAGTATTTGATTATCGGGTTAGACAGAAAATTAACACTCAGTACGTTAGGGCATCACCTTCTGACTTTCCAAACGCACAAACATTGCCTTATTTTAGAGAGAACAAAATCTTATTTTAAGCTTAAAATGCATTTGAATAAAACATTTAATAAAAACTAGAGCATATTAGAATGTGAGGCGTAACGATGATAGAATGCATAGACATCAATCATGAAATATATAAATCAAGGATCGTATTAACAACACGCTATAAAATGCGAGTTTACTTAAAGAAAGTTAGTTTATATTGAATCTTGAACTTCAAGATCAGCTCGTTTCAAAGGAAATAAAAATATCACATCTAGTACGTTAGGACATAACACATTTATACCTTGACACCGGATCATCTTTGATCCTCAAGATGTTTAATTTAAAAGGGCTATTTGGCTATCTGGTTGAATAGAAAATTACACCTAGTACGTTAGGTCATGATTTTCCATACTCCCAAACATACAAATATTGCCTTATCTTTGAAAATATGGGCAAAATTTGAATAATGCTTGAACATGACACTTTAGGTGAATAAAGTGCTATGGCATAATAACATACAATATGGAGCAATTACTTACAAGCAAAATACAATGCTCTCGAGTCACAAATGTAAAACGAAAATTTAAAATGCATAATAGCAATAAACAAATATTTACAAGTACAAACTATTGAATCACAAATAGTAGGTAAATATAAAATGAGAACTAAATACATGATGGCGATAATTATCAAACGTTAAGTTAATGGTGAATGAATAATTTTAAAGAAACAAAATACATGAATTTAAGTATATATAAAACATATATAAGTAATAATATATAAAAATATTAGAAATAAATTAAAGTATACCATAGAATGTGATCTTCTAAGGTGACAAAGTGTATATACTAAATATTAAAATAGATATAATGTATATGAATATGTGTAAGTAATTTTAAAACTGAAGATACATATAGCTAATGAAAAATGACAAATTGAAACATAGTAGAATAAACTTCAAAAATAATTTGGTTAAAATAATTTGAACAATAAATTTAATACGTAAAAAGTACAAGAATTTAAAATTAAAAATACTTAATCGAGTAAGAAATGAAATTACAAGGCTAATTTATAAATGAAAAAATCATTTAAACAGGGTCAAGGATCGATATAAATGCACCCCAAACAAATAGGGACTAAACCAGAAAATAACCCTCGATTGCAAAAAAGTTGCGTTTAATAGGACTAAATTGAAAATGCGGGTGATTTATAAAGACTAATCTGAAAAGGAGTAGTACAAATGTATTTAGGACCTAATTGAAAGTCGGCGCAACAGAAGAGAACCAAGTACGCAAATTCCCTTTTTTTTAAAAAACGCAGACCCAGTACACGGGTCGGGTTGACGCGCGGGTTACACCTTTCCAAACGACGCCGTTTCATGTTTTATTTAAATTAAAAATTTCGTTTTGAAATCATTCCTTCAATACTTCAGAGAAAAAATTTGAAAGACTCCCTATTCTCTCAAAAATAGAAGGCAACCCTCTCTTCGTCCTGACGATCGGACTCCCTCCGGTGCCCAGATCACCACCGCGCCGCCACCGATTGGTGGCCAGTGATGCTCGAAGACCCAAGGTTCAGGTAAGGCTTCTTCTACTTTTCGTTATTACCGGGATTTTTTGTGTTTGTGAAACTTAAAGAAAAATAGAACAAATACAACGAAAATAAGGAATAAGAGCAGTAAATGATGAATCGAAATAAAAATCAACCTTTAACTCCTCTTTGTTTTTGTATTTCTGATGCTGATAAAGATTTTTTGAACCCCTCTTACATCGATTTTGAATGGCTTTATAGCCAAATACAATGTCCCTTTTTTATTATTCAACTATTTCCCCCCATATTTCTCTGTTCTTCATTTCTCTGTTCTTTGCAGGGCATGGGCCATGGTGCGAACGACGGAGGCCAAGGCACTGGGAAAGCTTCAAGCGTCAGGGGCTTGGGCACGGGGAACGACATGCGTGGGAAGCCAAAAAAAAGCGTGGCGCGTGGTGGCAGACGAAGGGACAGTGCGCACATGGGGGCTGCGGCGCTTGGAGGACTCCTAAGGGTTTCTGAAACCCTAAGTGTTTTGGGACATTGCGCCTCTGTAATTGGGTTTTGGGTTTGATAATTGGGCTAATTTATACTTGGGTTTGTTTATTTGTATTAAATTTGGGTCTGGTATTTTGCTTTGTAATTGGACATTTAAATGGACTGGTTTTTTATTATTTTTTTGGGTTTTTATTTTATTAGGTATGGGCCGGGCAAATTTGGTTATTACAGCTGCCCCTCTTTGCTCATTGTTGTGAAACGAGAATAAAGCAAAGAAAATTGAAGAACCAATTTTGCCAGGTCTTGGCCAAGCCTTGACTTATTGGTCCTCATCTTCCTCAAACGTCTTCAAACCCTGTTGCTTTGATCCACTCCACTGCTATTTCCAAGAGATATGGCCTGTAGATTCCCTTTGCTTTTCCTCAATCTTCTAAGGGGTGAAATTTGTTTATTTTTAACTTGCTCCCGCATGGCTTCAGGACACGAAGAGATTCGTAGCTTCGATCTACCAATCGCTTCACTAGGACTTCGAAAAAATGAATCTGAACTTTTCAAACTGCTTCCTCATTCTCACAATACGCGTTGACCTTTTCTTTCTTTTTTTTTTTTGCAGACAGAAATTGAAAAACAGAAATTGAAAGACAGAAATTAAAAATACCTCGGCATGTGACCCGAGGCTTAACTCACCTCTCGTGTTATGAGTTGATATTTTGAACAGAAATTGAAAAACATCTCAGGGTGTGACCTGGGGCTCAACTCACCTCTCGTATATGAGTTGATATTTGAAAAATAAAAATTGAAAAACACCTCAGCGTGTGACCTAAGGCTCAACTCACCTCCGTATTATGAGTTGATATTTTGAACAGAAATTGAAAAACACCTCCGGGTGTGACCTGAGGCTCAACTCACCTCTCGATATGAGTTGATATGAGTTGATATTTGCGAAATTGAAAACACCTCAGGTGTGACTCGAGGCTCAAAATAAAATTGAAAAACACCTCGATTATGAGTTGATATTTTGAACAGAATTGTGACTCACCTCCGTATTATGAGTTGATATTTTGAGCGAAATTGAAAACACCTCGGGTGTGACTGAGGCTCAATTCACCTCTCGTATATGAATTGATAGGCTCAACTCACCTCTCAATATTATGAGTTGATATTTTGAAAATTGAAAACATTGACGAGGCTCAACTCACCTCTCTATTATGAGTTGATATTTGTGAAAAACACCCGAGGCTCAACTCACCTCTCATATTATGAGTTGATATTTTGAAGTCCGAATTTCAAAATGCATCATCTGGTGGAACTCGGACGTCATCAAACTTCTTGCTTTACTGGTGTACCTGTATGTGTCATGTGTGATGATATGCATGTGCTTGTCTTAAATGCTTTTATGCCTATATGATTATACCGTGAGCCCTGGGCTTGTTTGTCCCGTATCCTTTTTTGTTACGACTTTTGTGATGACCTGTATTCATTGCATCGATTCTTGACATTTCTTTTAGGTTTTGTACCGGTCCTCAAGTTTTACGAGTGATCTGCGTTTCTCGTGTATCACCATTTTGCTCCTGTTGAACTTTGTCCTTGTTTTGAGGCTCTTGTACTTACCAAATTCTTATCCAAGTGATGCTTAATATTCCTTTTGTTTAGAGTATGTCATTTCACTATTTATCATTTAAATAAACCAAACATGAGATGTATGAAAATGACCAAGGGGGTATGAAAGGGATACCTCACATCTATATTTATTTTAAAGGCAACAAGCAAAGAAAATTGACAAGGAATAATTCAATAAAGAAAGCACTATATATAAAAAAGGAAAGCAGGGTTCAATTGTCACAAATGCTCTAGATATCCGACGCATAAACTTCTCCATGTTCCTTCATCCTGGATCTTTCGAATAAAGCTTCTTGTGTAGAAGATTTTGAGCCTCCGAGTCTGCTTCAAATATTATAATCTTGCCGTTTAACTCTCTGTTCAAATCGTCTTGCTCCTTATGTCTGAATCCTCTTCATTAGGACGCCCTTTCAGGTTTTCATCCTAATATCTTTTGTTTATCAAGACGCACTTTGCGGGTTTTCATCCTGATTGATTTTTTTATCAAGACGCCCCTTTCAAGTTTTCATCTTTTTCTCTCTCTTTTTTAGGCATAGTACTTCTTCACGACATCTGAGTTCACTGGATTTGGTACCTCTTTCCCATCCATCTCAATGAGAATCAAAGCTCCACCCAAGAAGGCCTTTTTACGACATATGGTCCTTACCAATTTGGGGCCCATTTTCCTCGAAAGTCTTTTTGTATTGAGAGAATCTTTCTTAGCACGAGTTCTCCTTCGCGAAATTCCCTTGGCCGTACCTTCTTGTCATGGGCTGTGATCATTCTCTTCTGGTACATCTGTCCATGACAGATTGCTTTTAAACGTTTTTCTTCGATGAGATTTAGTTGGTCATATTGAGCTCGAACCCATTCTGATTCTTCTAGTTTTGACTCCATTAAGACTCGTAAAGAGGGGATTTCAACTTCGATGGGCTAGCACAGCTTCCATTCCATAGACCAGAGAGAAAGGAGTTGCCCCCGTAGAGGTCCGTACACATGTGTGATATGCATATAGGGCAAATGGTAGCTTCTCGTGCCAGTCTTTATATGTCTCGGTCATTATCCCAATAATTTTCTTAATATTTTGTTGGCCGCTTCTACTGCTCCATTCATCTTTGGGCGATAAGGCGAGGAATTATGATGCTTTATTTGAAATTGCTCGCACGCCTCCTTCATCATCTTGTTGTTCAGATTCAAAGCATTATTTGAAACGATTCTCTCAGGTAATCCGTATTGACATATGATCTCTTTTTTTAAGAACTTGCAAACTGCGGTCTTTGTCACATTAGCAAACGAAGTGGCTTCTACCCATTTTGTGAAATAATCTATGACCACGAAAATGAATTGATGTCCATTAGAAGCCTTTGGGGAAATTGGCCCTATAACGTCCATGCCCCACATAGAAAAGGGCCACGGAGAAGTCATGACATGAAGGGCCGAAGGTGCTTCATGAATTTTATCACCGTAAACATGACATTTATGGCACTTTCGCGCGTAACTAATGCAGTCATTTTCCATCGTCAGCCAATAATAACCGAGTCTCATAATCTGTCTGGCCATAGTGAAACCATTGGCGTGCATTCCACAAACTCCTTCATGGACATCTTCAAGTATTTTTATAATAACCCAAATTCTACGGGCACCGGAAAAGTGAGTTTAGGGCCTCCGTCCTAGGAAAATGAGTCCGTAAATATTTATTAAAAATATTTACGAAGTTAGTATAGGTTGAATTAGATTTTTGATAAGTGAATTTAGTTTAATTTAAAGTAGTTAGGGAAAAGATCAAATTGAATAAAGAGTGAAAGTCTAATTGTAGATTAAAAGAAAATAAAAAGGACTAAAGAGGAAATTATGCCAATTGCCAAACTTGAGGCGGCATAAGCATAAAATCTAAGATTTTTTTTATGTGTTAAAATATATTATTATTATTAGATAACTTTATTATTATTATAATATTATATTATATAATAAAGAAAAGAAAAGAAAGATATAGAAACAGAGAAGCAAAACAAAACAGAGAGCAGGGAAAGAAAGAAAAGAGAGGAAAGAAAGAAGAAAGGAAAAATTGAAAGATTGAAGCTTGAAAGTTGATAGGTAAGTTAATTTAGCCCTTTTTACTTAATTTTGATGTTTTAGAAGCTTTAAAGCAAGACTTTGATGAAACTAAGTTGATATTTTCAGAGTTTATAGGTTTTCAAGTGTAGTTGATGTTGAAGAAAAGATGAATCAGGGATTAAATTGAATGAAATTTAAGTTAGAATTAGTAAGAGGATTAAATTGTAAAGTAAGCTATAGGTTGTGTTAGAGGGATTAATTTGGAAGAAATTAGAAATTAAAGTTTTAATATGAATATTAGATAGTCTAGTTGAATATGGAAGGAAATTAAGAAGAAACAAAGTATGAATTAAGTTAAGAAAATAAGTAAACTTAATTAGGATTAACTTGTAAAATGAGTTATAAGAAAACAGTTTTGGGACAGCTGCAGTAAAGTAACTTTGAAAAATCACCAAAATGGTATAAATGAAATTAGAAGTTTATTGAGATATGAAATTAAAGCTTATTGAGTCTATTTTCATATGAAAGAAACATAGAAAGCAAAAAAATTCTGTATCTTGAGATATTTAGATTTTTGTGAGACTAGTTTAGAGTGATTTCGAGATCCCTGTTCTGACTTGGAAAATTCATTAAAATTATAAAAAATAATTATGGGACATAATTTATATGGTTAGATTCCTTATTGAGTCTATTTTTATAAGAAAGAAACTATAACTTCACTTGAATTCTGTACAAAAGATAATTAAATTTTAGCAAAGAGTGGTCAGAACTGTCAGACAACAGAACAGGGGTAATTTTAAAGAATAAACTGTACTTATTGGCTAAATAAAAATTCTGAAAATTTTATAGTAAGAATATATGTGAGTCTAGTTTCATAGAAAATTTACGGATGTTGATTTGGAATTCTGTAACTCAAGATATAGATAATTTAGTGACAATGACTCAGGTAAATGGCCTTGAAAGAACTTATAAGTAAATAATAGAATTGTGTACAAAGAATGTGGAATGAAGAGCAAGGGTAGGAATTGAATAAAATTCAATTATTTGTTGTAATTTAATGCTATAATTAATAATGTAAATTGTTGTTATTATTTTTGTAGCAAACAAGGAAGCCGAGACGTCTAATACGAAGGGGAAGGAAAAGTGATCGAGGAGTAGCTCGAGAAAATATCGGTTTGTATTATCATAATTCAAGTTATTTATAATTGCATGTTTAATTTCAATGTATGTGTATGAAAAATGAAATTTAGGTAAGTATTGATGTTTGAATTGAATATGACTTGGACTTAATTGATGAATATGTGTTAGTATTGAATTAAAAATATTGATATGAAAGGTATATTGAATTAATTTGTGAAATTAAATTGGAAGTGTTTTGAGATTGAGATTGAGATTGAGATTGTATTGATAATATGTATGAATTGAATCCGAATGATTATGATCAGTTGAAAGTGAAAGTGATATGAATATGTGATTTAAATACCCTATTAACTAGTCGGAATTTGAGTCGGATATAATTGGCATGCCATAGGATTGGAAGTGTTCAGGATTCTTCGACCTTGAGTCGATGAGACCTTGGGTGTCATATTATTTATTTCGGATAGATTCAATAAGGTACTGGTACCACTTTACTTGACTAGGCCGATGAGACACCGGGTGTCACTATATTGCTTGAACTATCCGATTAGGCTTTGGGTGCCCGATGGTGTGTTTGGTTGGATCCGAGTATCCGCCAAAGTCCGAGTCATGTTAATAGGGGTAATTATGTGAAATGAGAAAATCATATGAATTTGATTATTTGAACCTCTGAATGAATAGTTAAAGAGATATTGTGAAATGAAATTATATGTGATTGAGAGATGAACCAAAGGTTCATGAAGCAGTTGGAATTCTATGGATGAGATATTAATTCAAATATTAAAATTGTTACATTGGAAATATAACAACTTGGTATAATTATATATATAATGTGTTATTTATCTAAGTATGTTTACGATATTTGATCATTGTTATAAATTGAATTATGATAATACCACTGAGTAATTCCAATACTCAGTGTACGGTTTGTTTTTCGTGCGCAGGTTAGTAGAGTTTCTGATCCGGTTCAGCATCCAAATCAAGCCCGACTCCAACAAGAGGATTTTGGTGATGAAATTCTTCCTTTTGTTAAGTGGCATGTACTAGTTAGTTATATGAATTATAAATATACATACTTAAGTTAAATGATTTTGGTTGTACATAATTATAATGTTTTGGATGAGGAAAATGATATGAAGTTATAAAATGATAAATTTGGTATTGGTTGTTTTGGTTTGAATTTGCAGGGGGATTTAGGTAAAAAAAAATGAGTAGAAATGTTGGCGAAATTTTTATAGAATTTAAAAAAAAAATCTAGAATATTGAATAAGTCTCGTTCTACTCTTAATAAATGTTTTAGGCTTTCAAAGTTTATTATAGGGACTTATTTAATAATTATATTATGAATGTTATTTTATTTGTGAATTATTTGTAAATAGTCTGATATGTCTGGTAATGTCTCGTAACCCTATTCCGGTGACGGTTTGGGGTTAAGAGGTGTTACAATTTTATTGGTATCAGAGCTTATCGTGTTTAGTCGATTCTCGTGCCAATTTGAGCTCGAAGTGAGTTTAGTAGTACATGCCACTTTTGAATTAAAAATTGAGTCGGAAATTTTGGATCTTGGCCTATTTATTTATTTTTGTTTTATAGATTAAAGATGTCGATAAACACATTGATGATATAAATGAAGAAATGTTCATGAAGATGAAGAATCATATGATTTAGATGAAACCGAGTCACTACACCCATCAGAATCCCATCAAATCAACCTCCCAATGTAGAAAGAGAGAACATTAGGAGAGAGATGAAAAGGTAGAAATGATTATGATGTAGTAAGGGTTTTAACTGATGCTCTTCAGCGAATAGCGGAGTCTCTACCTGCTACCACGTCTGTACCTGTTCCTAGACGGGCCCCTATTAAGGAATTAAGAAAATACGGTGCCACAGAATTTTCGGGTTTGAAAGGAGTTGATCCGTCTGTAGTAGAATCGGATGGAGGCAAAGAAAAAGAATTTCTGGCCAGTTAGAATGTATGTCACGAGAAAGCTTTGTTATGTGTTGTATCTTTATTACAAGGTGAGGCATATCTATGGTGGGAACTGTAATCGACATTTACTGGTGATCGGGTAACATGGGATCTATTCAAAAAGAATTTCAAAAGAAGTATATTGGGGATATGTATATGGAAGACAAGAAATAAGAATTTTTGACGCTTAAACAAGGTGAAATGACAGTAGTGGATTATGAATGGGAGTTCTCAAGACTTGGTAGATATGCATCAGAGTTTGTACCAACTGAAGCTGATAGTTGTAAAAGATTCCTACGGGGATTAAGGGATGAAATAAAACTGCAATTGGTGTCCCAGCGAATCACTGAATTTGTTGATTTGATTGAACGGGCCAAGATGGTAGAGCAAGTCTTGGGACTAGACAAAAAGCCTGAATCTTTAAAATCAGTTGGGAAACGTACAGGAACTATGAGTTTGAATCCTTCATTTAAAAGATCTCGAGATTCTAGAGGTGGATGGAAATCTAGTTTTCGAGCAGATAGAGGAGACAAAAATTGGGAAAAACAAACTACGTGTGTCTGGGTAGTGTAAGAGGTCCATCTCGTGAAATAAAAATTCCAGTTATTGTCCTTTGTGGGAAGAAACATAGAGGAGAATGTTGGAAATTAGCTAGAATTTTTTCGATGTGGTTCTAAAGATCATTTCATCGAGACGGTCAAGACTAATAGTGCTACACTGCAATATCACGAGATCGGTATCTCTGACTAGAGGCGGAGGATTGACCGAAGTGGACCCGATATCTAAAGGAGCAGTGCGAGAAGAGGAGTGATATAGTGACCCGTGATCAAGCTAGCGTCTTGGCGGAGCTTATGTAGTTAGAGCCCGGAAGACAATGATGCACATGATGTTGTGTGGTATATTTTACTATATTACGAGCCTATTTATGCTTTGATTGACCACGGATCTTCACATTCATATACAAATTTGAAGTTGGTTGAATTGGAAAATTTGAATCAAATGTCTAGTGTAACAATAGAAGTGTCAAGTCCATTAGGGCAAACAAGTAATAGTAAATCAAGTATGTCCGAGATGTCCGTTGAAAATTCGAATGAAACTTTTCCGATTGATTTGTTGATTATGCCATTTGGAGATTTTGATATAATATTGGGTATGGATTGGTTGTCTGAACATGGTGTGGTTTTGGACTGTTATAAGAAGAAATTCAGCATTCAGACCAATGATGGTAACAATATTGAGATCAAGGGGATTCGGAACAGTGGGCCAACACGTGTTATCTCGGCAATTAAGGTTAATAAGTTCTTACAGCAGGGTTGTACAGCATACTTAGCTTATGTTATTAATTCAGATTCAGTTAGTAGCCAATGCAATAAAATAAAAATAGTTTGCGAGTTTCCAGACGTATTTCCTGAAGAGTTACCAGGCTTGCCACCAGACAGAGAAGTTGAATTTTCTATTGAAGTGTATCCGGGTACGAGTCCAATTTTTATGCCTCCATACCGTATGTCACCTATTGAACTGAAAGAGTTAAAGATACAGTTACAAGATTTGTTAGACCCTGGATTTATTAGATCGAGTATTTCACCATGGGGAGCTCCAGTGCTATTTGTTAAAAAGAAAGATGGCTCGATACGACTTTGTATTGATTATAGACAGTTAAACAAGGTAACAATCAAGAATAAGTATCCACTTCCCCGCATTGATGATTTATTTGATCAGTTGAAAGGAGCTACTGTATTTTCAAAGATTGATCTCCGTCGGGCTACTATCGATTCTGGGTAAAAGAATGTGATGTATCAAAAACGACCTTCCGCATGCGAGATATGGTCACTATGAATTTTTAGTAATGCCATTCGGGTTGACTAACACCCCAGCTGCTTTTATGGATTTGATGAACCATATTTTTCAGCCATATTTGGATCGGTTTGTGGTAGTTTTCATTGATGATATCTTGGTCTATTCTAAATCGTAGTCGAACATGATCAACATCTTAGAATTGTACTACTGATATTACGAGAGAAGCGGTTGTATGGAAAGCTTAGTAAAGCGTGAGTTTTGGTTATCGAGGTTGTATTTTGGGGCATATGGTATCGCAGATGGAATTAGAGTTGATCCAGAAAAATTGAAGCAATTGTCCAATGGAAAGTACCAAAGAATGTGTCCGAGGTGCGTAGTTTTCTTGGTTTAGCAGGGTATTACAGAAGATTTGTGAATGGATTTTCGAAGATAGCTTTGCCAATGACTAAGTTACTACAGAAGAATGTTCATTTTATATGGGATGATCAGTGTCAGAAAAGCTTTGATATGTTGAAGCAAATATTAACCAAGGCACCAGTTTTGACATTACCAAAATCGGGTAAGGATTTTGTATTATACAGTGATGCTTCTTTGAATGGTCTGGGTTGTGTTCTAATGCAGGATGGGAAGGTAATAGCCTATGCATGTAGACAGTTGAAACCACACGAGCGTAATTATCCGACTCATGACTTGGAGTTGGCCGCTATAATTTTTGCATTAAGGATTTGGAGGCATTATCTTTTTGGTGAAAAATGTTATATATATACCGATCATTAAAGTCTTAAATATCTTCTATCACAAAAGGAGTTGAATTTGAGACAGAGACGGTGGATCGAGTTTTTGAAAGATTATGATTGTGTCATAGATTATCATCTGGAAAAGGCAAACGTAGTAGCTGATGCACAAGTAGAAAAGCTGTAATAGAGTTAAGAGCAATGTTTGCACGCTCGATGTCGTTGATGATGGGAGTCTTTTAGTTGAGTTGAGAATTGCGGTAATGTTTGATCGATCAAATCGCACAGTTGAATGATGATAAGTTGTTGAAGAAGAGAGATGGTATTGAGTGGCCCGAGAAAATTTCAGTATTGATGATCAAGGTTGTTTGAGATTCCGTAATCGAATTTGTATTCCAGTTACTTCAGAACTTAAAGAGTTGATTCTTTGAGAAGCTCATGATAGTTCATTTGCTTTGCACCCTGGAAGTACGAAGATGTATCGGGATTTACGAGAGCTATATTGGTGGCCTGGAATGAAAAGAGATATAGTCGAGTATGTTGGTAAATGTTTGACATGTCAGCGGGTAAAAGCGGAACATCAGGTACCAACAGGTTTACTTCAGCCTATTAATATTCCTGAATGGAAATGGGATCGAATCACAATGGATTTTGTTACGGGATTACCGTTGTCAACAAACAAAAAGAATGCTATCTGGGTGATAGTTGATCGGCTTACTAAGGCTGCTCACTTTATAGCAGTTAGAACTGATTGGTCTCTACAGAAGTTGGCTGAGATCTATATTAGGGAAATAGTGAGACTGCATGGTATTCCTGTATCTATTATTTGGGCAAGGATTCGCGGTTTACATCAAGATTTTGGAGACAGATTACGGTTCTCTAGGTACCGGACTTAATTTCAAAGATTGCATTTCATCCGCAAACTGACGGGCAATCTAAACGAGTAATTCAAATATTAGAAGATATGCTTCGAGCTTGCATTTTTGATTTTGAATTAGGTTGGGAACGTTATCTACCCTTAGCTGAATTTGTGTATAATAATAGTTTTCAATCAAGTATTCAGATGGCTCCGTATGAAACATTGTATGGGCGGAGATGTAGATCACCTGTGTGTTGGACCGAATTAAATGAAAGAACAATAATCGGGCCTGAGTTGATCCAAGAAACCGAAGGAGTACTAAAAAAGATACAAGAGAAATTAAAAGTAGCTTTTGATAGACAGAAGTCTTATGCTGATTTGAAACGGCGAAATATTGAATATTCAGTTGGTGACAAGGTATTTCTTAAAGTCTCTCCTTGTAAGAAAGTATTGAGATTTGGCCGGAAAGGAAAGTTAAGTCCTCGTTATATCGGGCCATATGAAATAGTAGAGCGAGTTGGACCAGTAGCTTATCGTCTGGCTTTACCTCCAGAATTACAGAAGATTCATGATGTTTTTCATGTTTCGATGCTTCGAAGATATAGATCAGATCCTTCTCATGTTATCTCTACTGAAATTATTGAGATTCGACCAGATTTGTCTTATGAAGAAAAACCAGTTGAGATTCTAGCACGAGAAATAAAAGAATTAAGAAATAAAAAGGTTCCTCTAGTGAAAGTGTTATGGAGAAGTCATAGTGTGGAAGAAGCAACATGGGAACTGAAGAAACTATGAGAACACAAGACCCCATCTATTTTAGGGTAAATTTCGAGGACGAAATTTATTAAGGGGAAAGAATTGTAATAACCCAAATTCCACGGACACAGAAAAAGTGAGTTTAGGGCCTCCGTCCTAGGAAAAGCGAGTCAAGTAAATATTTATTAAAAATATTTACTGAAGTTAGTATAGGTTGAATTAGATTTTGATAAGTGAATTTAGTTTAATTTAAAGTAGTTAGGAAAAGGATCAAATTGAATAAAGAGTGAAAGTCTAATTGTAGATTAAAAGAAAATAAAAAGGACTAAAGAGGAAATTATGCCAATTGCCAAACTTGAGGCGGCATAAGCATAAAATCTAAGATTTTTTTTATGTGTTAAAATATATTATTATTATTAGATAACTTTATTATTATTATAATATTATATTATATAATAAAGAAAAGAAAAGAAAGATATAGAAACAGAGAAGCAAAACGAAACAGAGAGCAGGGGAAAGAAAGAAAAAGAGAGGAAAGAAAGAAGAAAGGAAAAATTGAAAGATTGAAGCTTGAAAGTTGATAGGTAAGTTAATTTAGCCCTTTTTACTTAATTTTGATGTTTTAGAAGCTTTAAAGCAAGACTTTGATGAAACTAAGTTGATATTTTCAGAGTTTATAGGTTTTCAAGTGTAGTTGATGTTGAAGAAAAAGATGAATCAGGGATTAAATTGAATGAAATTTAAGTTAGAATTAGTAAGAGGATTAAATTGTAAAGTAAGCTATAGGTTGTGTTAGAGGGATTAATTTGGAAGAAATTAGAAATTAAAGTTTTAATATGAATATTAGATAGTCTAGTTGAATATGGAAGGAAACTAAGAAGAAACAAAGTATGAATTAAGTTAAGAAAATAAGTAAACTTAATTAGGATTAAATTGTAAAATGAGTTATAAGAAAACAGTTTTGGGACAGCTGCAGTAAAGTAACTTTGAAAAATCACCAAAATGGTATAAATGGAATTAGAAGTTGATTGAGATATGAAATTAAAGCTTATTGAGTCTATTTTCATATGAAAGAAACATAAAAAGCAAAGAAATTCTGTATCTTGATATATTTAGATTTTTGTGAGACTAATTTAAAGTGATTTTGAGATCCCTATTCTGACTTGGAAAATTCATTAAAATTATACAAAAATAATTATGGGACATAATTTATATGGTTCGATTCCTTATTGAGTCTATTTTTATAAGAAAGAAACTAGAACATAACTTGAATTCTGTACAAAAGATAATGAAATTTTAGAAAAGAGTGGTCGGAACTGTCAGACAACAGAATAGGGGTAATTTTAAAGAATAAACTGTACTTATTGGCTAAATCAAAATTATGAAAATTTTATGGTAAGAATATATGTGAGTCTAGTTTCATAGAAAATTTACGGATGTTGATTTTGAATTCTGTAACTCAAGATATAGATAATTTAGTGACAATGACTCAGGTAAATGGCCTTGAAAGAACTTATAAGTAAATAATAGAATTGTGTACAAAAAATGTGGAATGAAGAGCAAGGGTAGGAATTGAATAAAATTCAATTATTTGTTGTAATTTAATGCTATAATTAATAATGTAAATTGTTATTATTATTTTTGTAGCAAACAAAGAAGCCGAGACGTCTAATACGAAGGGGAAGGAAAAAGTGATCGAGGAGTAGCTCGAGAAAATATCGGTTTGTATTATCATAATTCAAGTTATTTATAATTGCATGTTTAATTTCAATGTATGTGTATGAAAAATGAAATTTAGGTAAGTATTGATGTTTGAATTGAATATGACTTGGACTTAATTGATGAATATGTGTTAGTATTGAATTAAAAATATTGATATGAAAGGTATATTGAATTAATTTGTGAAATTAAAGCTGGAAGTGGTTTGAGATTGAGATTGAGATTGAGATTGAGATTGTATTGATAATATGTATGAATTGAATCCGAATGATTATGATCAGTTGAAAGTGAAAGTGATATGAATATGTGATTTAAATACCCTATTAACTAGTCGAAATTTGAGTCGGATATAATTGGCATGCCATAGGATTGGAAGTGTTAGGATTCTTGACCTTGAGTCGATGAGACACTGGGTGTTATATTATTTATTTCGGATAGATTCAATAAGGTACTGGGTACCACTTTACTTCGACTAGGCCGATGAGACACTGGGTGTCACTATATTGCTTCGAACTATCCGATTAGGCACTGGGTGCCAGTATGGTGTGTTTGGTTGGATTCGAGTATCCGACAAAGTCCGAGTCATGTTAATAGGGGTAATTATGTGAAATGAGAAAATCATATGAATTTGATTATTTGAACCTCTGAATGAATAGTTAAAGAGATATTGTGAAATGAAATTATATGTGATTGAGAGATGAACCAAAGGTTCATGAACAGTTGGAATTCTATGGATGAGATATTAATTCAAATATTAAAATTGTTACATTGGAAATATAACAACTTGGTATAATTATATATATAATGTGTTATTTATCTAAGTATGTTTACGATATTTGATCATTGTTATAAATTGAATTATGATAATACCATCGAGTAATCCTAATACTCGATTGTACGGTTTATTTTTCCGCTTGAGTTAGTAGAGTTTCTGATCCGGTTCAGCATCCAAATCAAGCCCGACTCCAACAAGAGGATTTTGGTGATGAAATTCTTCCTTTTGTTAAGTGGCATGTACTAGTTAGTTATATGAATTATAAATATACATACTTAAGTTAAATGATTTTGGTTGTACATAATTATAATGTTTTGGATGAGGAAAATGATATGAAGTTATAAAATGATAAATTTGGTATTGGTTGTTTTGGTTTGAATTTGCAGGGGGATTTAGGTAAAAAAAATGAGTAGAAATGCTGCCGAAATTTTTATAGAATTTAAAAAAAAAAATCTAGAATATTCGTATAAGTCTCGTTCTACTCTTAATAAATGTTTTAGGCTTTCAAAGTTTATTATAGGGACTTATTTAATAATTACATTATGAATGTTATTTTATTTGTGAATTATTTGTAAATAGTCTGATATGTCTGGTAATGTCTCGTAACCCTATTCCGGCGACGGTTTGGGGTTAAGGGGTGTTACAATTTTTCTGGCTTCACTAGTATCCACACACCTCAAGAGCACTTGATCTTTTCCTCTTTTGTATAGGATGTCCCCATCAAGAACAAATCCCACCACCATTCTTCTGATTGTTCTTTTGTCGTTCTCATTTGCTTGCTCGGGATACCTTTGATTCTTGACATATTTTAAGATATCATGGAACCATGGCTGTCCATCTGCTTCTTTTTTAATGCTAAAACAATGCGCAGGGACCTCATATATACTCATCTGGAGAGGCATTATTTCTGTTTCTCGGTTTGCTTTAAATATTGAAGCCAAAGTGGCTAAGGCATCAGCCAATTGGTTTTCTTCTCGTGGGAAGTAATTAAAAGTTACTTCTTCGAATTCTTTGATCAGCTCTGCCATGAGATCGCGATATTTGACCAACTTCGAATCTCTCACTTCCCAATCTTCCCGGATTTGGTAAATCACTAGCTTTGAGTCTCCGTATACCTCTAAGATTTTGATGTCTCGTTCAATAGCTGGGGGAAGTCCCATGATGCAAGCCTCATATTCCGCCACGTTGTTGGTACAGAATAAATTTAATCTGGCAGTGAATGGGTAATGATTCCCTTCTGGTGACACTAAGACTGCTCTAATCCTATGCCACAATGCATTTGATGCACCATCAAAGCTCATCTTCCGTGATTTCTCTTTTGACGACTCACCTTCTTTTTCCGTAATGCCCATCAGGTCATCGTCGGGGAAGTCAAATCTCAATGGCTCGTATTCCTTTGTCGTTCGAGTTGTTAGGAAGTCAGCTATTGCGCTCACTTTTATCAGCTTTTGGTTTACATAGATGATGTCGTACTCCGACAGTAGGATCTGCCATCGTGCCATTCTTTCTGAGAGTGCAGGTGATTCCATCATGTACTTTATTGGGTCCAGTTTTGAAATCAACCACGTCGTATGACACAGCATATATTGTCTGAGCCTTCGGACTACCCAGACCAAAGCACAACAGAATTTTTTAGTTGACAGATACTTTGCTTCACACTCTGTGCATTTCTTGCTGAGGTAATAAATTGCCTTTTCTCTTTTTCCCGACTCATCCTGTTGCCCCAATACAAAACCCATTGAATTTTCGAACACAGTCAGACACAATATTAACGGTCTCCCGAAAGTTGGTGGTATTAAAACCGGGGGGCTAGACAAATATTGTTTTATCTTGTCAAAAGCTACTTGGCACTCCTCGTTCTATTCCTCAGGATTGTGTTTTCAAAGGAGTCGAAAAATCGGGTCACACTGGTTGGTAAGTTGAGCAATGAATCGAGCGATGTAGTTTAACCTCCCTAAAAATCCTCTGACTCTCTTTTGTGTGTGTGGAGGCGGTAGTTCTTGTATGGCTTTTATTTTATCCGGATCAACCTTAATACCTCTCTCACTGACTATGAAGCCTAGTAGTTTTTCGGAGGTAGCTCCAAACGTACACTTGGCTGGATTAAGCTCTAGTTGGAACTTTCTTAGTCTTTCGAACAATTTCCAGAGGTTCTCTACATGTTCTCTTTCCCCCCAAGATTTGGCAATCATATCATCGATATAAACTTCTATTTCTTTATGGATCATATCATGGAACAGCATCACCATAGCCCTCTGATAGGTTGCCTCGGCATTCTTTAATCCGAATGGCATCACCTTGTAGCAGAATATTCCCCACATCGTTACGAAGGTAGTTTACTCCATATCTTCGGGAGCCATCTTTATTTGATTATAACCTGAAAATCCGTCCATGAAAGAGAACAATGAATGTTTTACTGTGTTATCCACCAACGTATCGATGTGTGGTAAAGAAAAGTTATCTTTAGGACTTGCTCAATTCAGATCACGATAATCTACGCACATTCGCACCTTGCCATCTTTCTTCGTACGGACTATATTAACCACCCATTCTGGATATTTAGAGACTTGTAGGAAGCCGGCATCAAATTGTTTCTTGACTTCTTCTTTTATCTTTAAGAGCATTTCAGGCCTCATTCATCTTAGCTTCTGTTGAATGGGTTTGCATTTAATAGTTTCAGTGGGAGTCTATGGACAGCTATATCCTCGTTCAAACCTGGCATGTCCTGATACGACCATACGAACACGTCTTCGTACTCATGAAGCAGGGCGATCAAATCATGTTTGGTGTTCTCCGAGATGGAGGTCCCAATCTTCACTTCTTGCCTATTTTCTTCACTTCCCATGTTTACTATCTCAACGGATTCTTGATGGGGTAGAATTTATTTATCTTCTTGTTCTGTCATCCTTAGTAAGTCAGGGGACGAGACATAATCTTCAGCATTTTTCTCAGCTTCGAATTCTCCTAAACAAATAGCTTTCTCAAAATCGATTTCAAGACTTGTAACAGGATCGTTCATGTCGTTAATATCTGAGCACCTAAAAGGTGAATGGAAAAGAAAACTATAGAGGAGCATCAAGGTATTGGAATCCACAAACATAATGTTATGGCATGATATGAGGTATATGTAAGGAAAAACTGTAAGAAGAGGGAATAAATATGAAGCTAACGATAAAATGCATCTCCATTATCGTTCATTTGAATGATAAAGATGAAACATAAGTTCTTACAAAAGGGTCCCACTATTACTTAGGGGAACACAAAAAGAGTTAACATTGAGCATTACTTTGGAGAGGACTTAGAAACTACAAGAAGGTCCACAGCAGTCCAATTGTTCAAAACGAATCCAGGAGGAATAGGGCGTATCATTGAAATATCTCCAACTGTATCATCCACTTTGTCAATGACATTTATACTGAAGTTTTGAAGACCTCTTTCAATCGATAACAACGTGCTTCGTGAATTATCTCGCCCTGGGCACATCATTCCTACAGATGTAAATGTTTTTGACAAAGGAGGATACGCTATGGGTTCCCATTCCAATTCCTGACCTGAGGCCCTTGCAATCCTCCTTTCCTGATCTTTCTGCAACTGTTTCCTTCTTTGTTATGCATCTGGCTTGAATCCTAAACCGTATCGAGCCTTGTGATGTACTGGCTTAAGTGCTCTGGCTATCCCTTGCTGGTACCTCCCCAAACCTTTCTTCGCTCGGGCTCCTTTTCCCACAGTCAGCTTGATTCCCATCTTGGTATTCCTTGACAGTTTGGGTGCGAGAATCTTATTTCTTTCGACAACAAATGTAACATTGATAAATTCGAAGGAACGGAAGGAACACTCTACTGCATCTTTATTTACCTTAATGTATAGTGCGTCAGTAGAGATAGACAAAACAATGTCTTCTTCAACAGTGACCATGATCAAGCGGTTATCCATGATAAACTTTACTTTTTGATGGAGAGATGAAGGAACTGCCCCAGCAGAATGGATCCAAGGCTTCCCCAAGAGGCAGTTATACGAAGGTGCGATGTTCATGACCTGGAACTCAATATCATATGTACACAGGCCCACTTCTAGAGGAATCCCGATCTTTCCCATAAACTATCGTCATGTCCTATCAAACGCCCTTACTGTAGAATGACAAGGCCTCAGATAAGACATATCCACTGGCATTCTGGATAGTGTAGCCAAAAGCATGACATTAAGCGCAGACCCGTTGTCAATAAGCACATTTGGTATTATATAGCCTTTGCAACCGTCGTGATGTGCAATACTTTTACAGAGCCCCTACCGTTAGGTGGTATTTCATCATCACTGAAGGAGATGAAATTATCCGTATTTAAATTACTTACCCACCTATCAAGCTTTTCAACGGGTATGTTGCTCGCACATACGCTTGGTTTAACACTCTCAGTAAAATGTTTCGATGTGGTTCTGAGTTCAACAGTAGAGATAACACTGAGATTCTTTTGATTGCTTGTTCAACTACTCCACGATGTTATATTCGCTGTGCTTGATGAACTTTAAAAATTCATGTGCTTCATCCTCATTCACAGGTCTTTTAATTTCCTGTTCGGATAGAGTTTCAGTATCGACCTCTGCCTCATGTATTGGTGCCTTTCCTTTTTTATTCGAGCCACTGGTCTTTTTACTTGGTTCAACCACCTCAGGAGAATAACATCCCCCACTGCGGGTAAAATGCCCCGTCTCGCTAACACTTCCATTCGTAGCTTCGGGCATGGTAATGTTGACATTATATTTCCACAGCACCGCCTTGCTGTCCTTATAAGGGAAAGGAAAAGGTACTTTGATTATCATCTTTGGTTTTACTTCTTCCTTTTTTGCCTCATAGTAGATCACTAAAGGTCGGTTAGCGCTAACCTAATGATTGATCATCTGAAGCGCATATCTCCCCTTCATCGACCTCTTCTATCTTATTGCAGATTTTGACCTTCTTATTGTTCATTATATCTTGAAGTAATTTTTAAATTCCCACAAGATTGGATGTTATGCCCTTTTATGTCATGAAAGGTACAAAAACTTTGACCCTTTGTGCTTTCTTCTTTGAAGCTTCTATTGAGTGGACAGAGCAAACCCTTCTCAGTCATTATTTCCCATACTTTCCATAAAGGCGTCCTTATCTCGAAAATATAACTTTTGGCTCGCCACTTGTCTTCCTGTGTCACCACACTCATGTTCCCTTCAGTATGGTTAGGGAGCAGATTTCACCATATTACTAACACCATCAAATCGTAGAAAGCCTGCGTCAATAAGACCTTAAACCCTTTTCTTAAAGGCTAAATAATTCTCTGTAGAATGCCTCGATTTCCAGTATGGTACATACAACTAGCATTGGGATCGTACCATTTTGGGTATGGAGGTTTCAAGGGTGCCATGTAATGTGAGGATATTAATTATTTTTCTAGTTATTTTGGGCACAGCTCTCCATACGACACAAGAATAGGGGTGAATGGTCTTTGGTTATCGGTGGCATAGAAGGGGTAAGGGGGAGGCGCTTGATAGTAAGGGTTTTGAGGAGGAGGAAAATAGAAGTTTGGTGGTGGGCAAAATGGAGGTCTCGGTTGGGTTGGGTAAGGGCTAGAAACATAGTGGCCCTCAGTCCCCACCATATGGGTTTTAGACTCTTTTTTCTTTATAGGTACTGACCTGTTTGAACTCTCGGGACCTTCTATCCTTCCACTCTTGATGTCATTTTCAATGAGTTCCCTAGACATTACGACAACGACAAAGTCTTTTGTGGCATTTCCCACCAGCTTGTCATAAAATGGCACTTTCAAAGTGTTGATAAAGAGAACCGTTATCTCAGTTTTAGTCAGTGGGGGTTTTACTTGGCCGAGACGTCCCTCCACCTTTGAGCGTATTATCTAAAAGTCTCAGTTGGCTTCTTTTCCATCATCTGTAGCGTTAGTCGATCGGGCGCCATATCGGAGACATGCTTGTATTGTTCATAGAACGCTGATGCTAGGTCCTTCCATGTTTGGATCCTTTCTCTACTGAGTTGATTATACCATTGGAGGGCTGGCCCGATCAAGCTATCTTGAAAATAGTGTATTAACAATCATTCACATAACCATCCATCTTTCGACAAAACATGATAAGATGCGCCTTTGGACATCTCGTTCCATCATATTTTTCAAAAACTGAGCTCTTTGGCGCTCAGTGCAGAGAAGACTCCAGTACCTTCTATCGCCTTGAGTCTTTCTTCTAGACTCTTATATTTGTCTTGAGTATCATGATCCTTCATTCTCAGCTTGGCTATTTCTATCGGATCATCCAAATCTGGGACGATTGGATCAACAGGGTTAGCTCTGGGGTTTGATACGAATATTCCTTACCCTATATGGGCAGGTGGTGGTACAAGTGGTTGTTTTGGGCCCGTAGATTCCCTTTGAGGCCAATTTTCGTGCATTACATGGGTGTGAGGTGGAGTGAATCCTGGGGGATGAAATGGACTCTGATTAACTCTTGAATGGGGTTCTGTAATATCAAGACTCTGTGCGGGTCCTTTTCCTTTGACCAGAGTTGTCATCATCTCTATCATTTTGGCCATTTGAACCTTTTGCTCGAGCGATTCTTCTCGAGATCTTACCATCAGATCTATTGTTTCTTACTGTGACTTGGCCAACTGCTCTTGCAACTCTCCTTGGATTCTTTCCATTCTTTGATTCTTTCATTGAGTTCAGCATCCATAGCTCTAGCTCTTAGACGTGTCCTATAAGGATGACGTGATTCCATATTTGTAGTTTCGTAACTGTGGATTATACGATTTTAGCCTCAGTAAATGATTAGGGTGATATGATACTACTGCAGGTGATGCAATGCCAATGCATGGTATGAATGCAAAAAAGGTGTCAACTCTGATTCAATTCCCCATAGAAAACTTTATTAGAAAACAAAGCTCTTTACATAAAATAGATTATAGATATGGTTTGGCCTTAGCACCTAGAGCCCTAATCTTTCGGAGTAACGAAGCTAACTCCTGTCCTCAGCTTGTCTGTGACTCGTGCAGCACGCTTAATACCTCTGCCTCTGCTGCCAAAATATGCAAGTGCTCACCACCTCACGAATCTGATTTATGGCCTCTCTCATGAAATAGTCCCTGTCTTCAATTTGCTTTTGGGCATTATGTAACTCCTCCTTCTGTTGCTCCTTACTCTCTTTCAAGTACCCAATATAATTCTGACAATCCTGCAGTGCCATTTCTAACTCTTCAGTCTTCTTTTCCATTTTTTCAATTCTACACAAACTTGCTTTTAATTCTATTACCGAGTTACAGTTTCGATAATAATTAAGGGACCTTTCCAACTTCACCATTCTAGATTTCAATTCATTTTTTTCGTTTTGGCATTCTGACACTTGCCTTTCCAGGATGTCCTTCTGAGCTTTTATTTCTTGAAATTTCCTTTCCCATTGCTCTGCCTTAGCTCTCTCTTCTTGTAACTCTTGTCGCCATTGAGTTGAAGTCTTTCTTAGCCCTGCAGTTTTCATTGGGAGACACATCTTTTTGTAGTCCCTCTTTAGGCTGTCCCGATCTTTTTCAGTTTTGCTCTTTTCTTTTCTTATCTTTTCTGCTTCTGATTTCTGTATCTCTACATCCAATTTCAAAAGCATCTTCTCCTCCTCCAACTGCTTAATTTTCTTCTCGATCTCTGATCTCCGTTTCACAAAATCCTGTCTGATAATTTCTAGCACTGATGGCACCACCCGCAAGCATTCTTCCACTGATCGAGCATCATTTAAAGTCGGGCTCGGAATATTATCGTTGATTCTTTTACTCAACCATGCTTTATACTCAACAGTTATCATTTTGCCCATGCTTATTCCTTTCATCCGACGAGGTCGTATCCAAGCATCAGCAATCTCCGACTCTTTTTCTTGTAATTTTCCACTTTATAAGAAAAATCACTTTGGGCCAACCCGTGCATTACCGGTATAAACTGCCTAGACTTATACTGTCTTGCCACGAGTAGCGGAGCATACCCGATGGCTCTCCATATTCCTGGTAGAGGGACCCAATTAAAATCCCTGCATCTGTATAGTATCTCATCGGGCATCATCCAAGGAGCTCTCCACACAACATCATCTTCTTGAAGATTCTAAAAGACTATTATCCACCTTTCTTCTGACATATCCTCCCGTCTCGGTGCAGCCGATTCCTCATTCAAAGGTGAATAATTCTCACGATAGGGTCAATAAGAAACTTTATCTATCTTCTAAAAGTGACCATGAAACCATACTATTAATTACTGTGCACACCTAATAAACCTACCTTCTCCAGCTTTCTAACATGCACTTAAAGATCTAAAGGTCTTGGCAAGAATCGCGGGAACTGGTGTAACTTGCTTATTCAATCGATCAAACAAATATGCCACTGCTTCATCTACTTGCTTTAAGACTCTGAGGAAAATGACTAATCCGTATATGCTCAAAGCAAAGATGTCCACCCGCCTCTTCACATAGGGGTGTGCCGAAATTAAGTCTCTTAAATTTTCCCATGGATGCATCTTCCCTCGCCTTTTTGCTGTATCTGAACCGCAACCCACTACTCGCTCATCCTGGTAATGCTCATCAATTTTTTTACGAAGGACGGAACATTAGCAATCCTAGTATAAACTTTATCCGCTTAGATCCCCGGACAACGAAGCAAAGTTGTATACTCTTCTATAGTAGGTACCAAATCTACGTTCCCAAAGGTGAAACAACTATATGTCGAATTCCAGAACTGAACCATAGCCCGAAATAAGTGTCGACCTACTCTAACATTAAGCAAATGAGAGATATCACCATAATTGCTACAGAACATCTGTTTAGTATCATCCTCCCAACGAGTCCAGATATCCCTTAACTCTTGAAGCTCATTTTATGCTACACTAATGTGGGTGTGATCGCACGACTCAGAGACATACCCTTCAACTAGACTGTCCCCCTTTTCCACTTGCAATCCTTCTGACCATGCATGAACAGCAGCATTGTCCTCTACCTTAGCGAGAAATTCATTTTCCATGGTAAATCTTCTATCTTAGCAACCGAACAGGAATCGACACCTCTTTAATGTGAAATGTTATGCAAATAACAAGCCAATTGAAACGAGTTAGTATTGCATAAAAAAATCAAACAGGTAAAATATTATCAAAGACTTATCTAAGTAACCGTTAAAGGTTTGGTATTCTATCTAGGGCAGGCTTCTGGGTTGACTATATGTGGTTGGTTCTATAGAAAGGGTACCTGAACCGGCAGATTCCTCAATCCTCACCCATTATAGGCTCATATGGATCGAGTTCAGTTCAGGGGAACACATTTCCCTATGGCCATGCGGAGGTGAAAACTTTACGAAGTTCATAGGTACAGATGTGTCCTAAGTAGTCCACTAGCCCATGCGGAGGTGAAAACCTCACGAAAGCATAGCTTCTCACTCCCACTTAAAGGTGTGACCGCAATGGTCATGCAATGCAATGCCAAAGTATTTTACGAGATTCGACACTATAGCACAAGCAAATGCATCAAACAGAAACACGATTTTTCAAAACAATTTTCCAAATTTTCAATCAAAAGGACAAAAATTAATCCGTTGATAGCCTGACTCTCGAGTCCCCGTGAAGTCGCCAAGCTGTCGTAACCATTTTTGACAAAACAGGAATTGACTTTTAAAAATAGGGAGTCACCACCGATCCCTTTTTGTTTAGGTGTGATCGGATCACCTTTGTTTTAATAAAACATTTTGATTTACTAAAACAATAATTTTGGTCTACGAAGTCTGAGAAAATGGGCTCGGGAGTCGGTTACATGCAAGGAAGGGTTAGCACCCTTACAACACCCAAACTTGGTACCAAATTGATTATTTAGTGTCCTTCATTGAAAATTTGGAAAAGTTATAGGTTTTCTAAGGAAAATTATTCAATACTGAATTTGAATCTCAATATTAGCTCGTCTCAAAGGAAATAAAAAAGATCACATCCAGTACGTTAGGATATGACATCTTTATACCCCGACACTGAGATCACCTTTGATCTTCAAGACATGCAATTAAAGAAGGGTATTTGATTGTCGGGTTAGACAAAAATTGACACTTAGTACGTTAGGGCATCACCTTCTGACTTTCTAAACGCACAAATATTGCCTTATTTTAGAGAGAACAAAATCTTATTTTAAGCTTAAAATGCATTTGAATAAAAAATTTAATAAAAACTAGAGCATATTAGAATGTGAGGCGTAACAGTGATAGAATGCATAGACATCAATCATGAAATATATAAATCAAGGATCGTATTAACAACACGCTATAAAATGTGAGTTTACTTAAAGAAAGTTAGTTTATATTGAATCTTGAACTTCAAGATCAGCTCGTTTCGAAGGAAATAAAAATATCACATCCAGTACGTTAGGACATAACACATTTATACCTTGACATCGAGATCATCTTTGATCCTCAAAATGTTTAATTTAAAAGGGCTATTTGGTTATCTGCTTGAACAAAAAATTACACCCAGTACGTTAAGACATGATTTTCCATACTCCCAAACATACAAATATTGCCTTATCTTTGAAAATATGGGCAAAATTTGAATAATGCTTGAACATGACACTTTAGGTGAATAAAGTGCTATGGCATAATAACATACAATATGAAGCAATTACTTACAAGCAAAATACAATGCTCTCGAGTCGCAAATGTAAAAGGAAAATTTAAAACGCATAATAGCAATAAACAAATATTTACAAGTGAAGTACAAACTATTGAATCACAAATAGTAGGTAAATATAAAATGAAAACTAAATACATGATGGCGATAATTATCAAACGTTAAGTTAATGGTGAATGAATAATTTTAAAGAAACAAAATATATGAATTTAAGTATATATAAAACATATATAAGTAATAATATATAAAAATATTAGAAATAAATTAAAGTATACCATAAAATGTGATCTTCTAAAGCGACAAAGTGTATATACTAAATATTAAAATAGATATAATGTATATGAATATATGTAAGTAATTTTAAAAGCTGAATATACATATAGCTAATGAAAATGACAAATTGAAACATAGTAGAATAAACTTCAAAAATTATTTGGTTAAAATAATTTGAACAATAAATTTAATACAGAAAAAGTACAAGAATTTAAAAATTAAAAATACTTAATCGAGTAAGAAATGAAATTACAAGGCTAATTTATAAATGAATAAAATCATTTAAATAGGGTCAGGGATCGATATAAATGCACCCCAAACAAATAGGACTAAACCAGAAAATAACCCTCGATTGCAAAAAATGTTGCGTTTAATAAGACTAAATTGAAAATGCGGGTGATTTATAAAGACTAATCTGAAAAGGAGTAGTACAAATGTATTTAGGACCTAATTGAAAGTCGGCGCAACAGAAGAGGACCAAGTGCGAAAATTCCTTTTTTTTAAAATGCGGACCCAGTGACAGGTCGGGTTGATCTGATTGGATTACACTTTCATGTTTTATTTAAATTAAAATTTTCGTTTTGAAATCATTCCTTCAATACTTCAGAGAAAAAAAATTTGAAAGACCCCCTCCATTCTCTCAAAAAATGGAAGGCAGCCCTCTCTCCGTCCTGACGATCGGACTCCCTCTGGCGCCCAGATCACCACCGCGCCGCCACTGATTGGTGGCCAGTGATGCTCGAAGACCCGAGGTTCAGGTAAGGCTTCTTCTACTTTTAGTTATTACTGGGTTTTTTTTTTTTTTGTGAAACTTAAAGAAAAATAGAACATATACAACGAAAAGAAGGAATAAGAGCAGTAAATGATGAATCGAAATAAAAATCAACCTTTAACTCCTCTTTATTTTTGTATTTCTAATGCTGATAAAGATTTTTCGAACCCCTCTTACATCGATTTTGAATGGCTTTATAGCCAAATACAATGTCCCTTTTTTATTATTCAAATATTTCCTCCCATATTTCTCTGTTCTTCGTTTCTCTATTCTTTGCAGGGCATGGGCCATGGTGCGAACGATGGAGGCCGAGGCGCTGGGAAAGCTTCAAGCATCAGGGGAGTGGGCACGGGGAACGGCACGCGTGGGAAGCCAAAACGACGCATGGCGCGTGGTGGCAGATGAAGGGACGATGCGCACATGGGGGCTGCACGCCTTGGAGGACTCCTAAGGGTTTCTGAAACCCTAAGTGTTTTAGGCCATTGGGCCTCTGTAATTGGGTTTTGGGTTTGTAATTGGGCTAATTTGTACTTGGGTTTGTTTATTTGTATTAAATTTGGGTATGGTATTTTGCTTTGTAATTGGACATTTAAATGGACTGGTTTTTTATTATTTTTTTGGGTTTTTGTTTTATTGGGTATGGGTCGGGCAAATTTGGTTATTACAGTGGTTATTGATTACCTCACCAAGTGGGTAGAGGCAGCTTCATATGCCAATGTCACGAAGACAACAGTTAGCAAGTTTTTGAAGAAAGAGATCATATGTCGCTACGGTATGCCAGAAAGGATCGTGTCTGACAATGCACTAAACTTGAACAACAACGCGATAGTGGAAGTCTGCAGTCAGTTTAACATTAAGCACCATAACTCATCGCCATATAGCCCGAAAATGAATGGAGCAGTTGAGACAGCTAATAAAAATATCAAGAAAATTGTGGGAAAATGACTGAGACCTACAAGGATTGGCACGAAAAGTTACCACTTGCCCTTTACACCTATCGAACATCAGTTAGAACTTCCACCGGGCAACACCTTTCTTATTGGTTTATGGGATGGAAGCAGTCTTGCCCATCGAGGTTGAAATTTCTTCTCTCCGTGTTTTGTCAGAACTGAAGTTAGATGAAGTGGAATGGGTTCAGTCTCGATATGATCAACTGAATCTTATTGAGGAAAAACGGCTAAGAGCCATTCGTCGTGGTCAAATGTACCAGAAGAGAATGATGCGGGCTTACAACAAGAAGGTCCGCCCCAGAATATTTTATGAGGGAGACTTGGTGTTGAAACAGATCCTCTCTATGCAAAAAGACTTCAGGGGAAAGTGGATGTCTAATTGGGAAGGACCTTATGTGGTAAAGAAGGCTTTCTCTAGGGGAGTGTTGATACTCGCTGAGATGGGCGGCAAAAGTATGCCAAATCCAATTAATGCAGACTCCGTCAAGAGGTATTTCGCGTAAGAAGGGAATGGGACAAGGAAAAAACCCGTAAAGGGCATCTTGAGTTCAAAAAAAAATGAAGAGGCCAAGGTGAAAACCCACAAAGGCACTTTGAGACCAAATGAGCTTTGAATTGAAAACCCGTAAAAGGGCGATTCAAATGTTTGGAAGAAATGCGCTAGCCATCCTATACCTGAATTTACAATGAGAGACATGCTTCATCTTCGGGGCATTAGCAAAGTGTTGTAGGTCTCCTAGATATATGTTGAGTTTAGAGTGGTCTTCAAGAAGTACGTACAGAGAAGCTCAGGCTGTGATATTTGGGGCAATAATGCCATTCTTACTCGTTTTGTACCTTAGTGGAATTTGTTTTCCTTGTTCAATCCATTCTTCATGGGTTTTTATCCCTAGTAAATTTTAGTTTTATTCATTTCTATAGTCTTTTTCCAAGCATTTCACATTGAAGTAATGATTATTGAACTAATAATGCTTTCACAAAAGAAGTTTTATGTATTACTCTGAAAATCTCTAAATAATACAAGAATCCGAAACAGGACAATTATTTAGAACTAACCAGGCTTAAAGGGCTTGGAACACTTGAGATAAAGGTCAAAGCAGTGACGACATCTTCAGATTCTTGGTTAGAGGTACCAGCTGAACGAAGAAGACATACGTCAGGGATCACCTTAATAAATAGCAAGCAAGGACAGCCCAAGTGTTAAAAATGGATCATTCTCATGACATTTTGCATTCATTCATATAGCACTCATAATACATAGGGTTAGGGGCTTTTTTTTTCATGACATCCTAATCATTTGACATAAGTATAGACTCCATGAAATCGACTCTACATGTAGGTTCCCCAGAGGACAATGTAGCAAAATTAATGGGAGTTACAGAAGATTACAGATCTTATCTCTACTGAACAGGAGTAGAGCAGATCGAAAGCAGCAGATCTTATCTCCACTGAGCAGAAGTGGAGCAGATCGAAGATTAGAGCCTTATCTTCACTGAGCAGGAGTGGAGCAGGCTGAAATAATGGATCTTATCTCTACTGAGCAGGAGTGGAGCAGATCGAAGAGCAGATCTTATCTCTACTGTGCAGGAGTATAGCAGATCGAAAACAACAGATCTTATCTCCACTGAGCAGGAGTGGAACAGGTCGAAGATCATAGCCTTATCTTCACTAAGCAGGAGTGAAGCAGGCTGAAAGAATAGATCTTATCTCCACTAAGCAGGAGTGGAGCAGATCGAAGAGCAGATCCTATCTCCATTGACCAGGAGTGGAGCGGATCAGAAGGCCACAAGTCTTATCTCCATAAATCGGCAATGGAGCAGACTGAAGATCATAGCCTTATCTTCACTGAGCAGGAGTGGAGCAGGCTAAAAGAACAGATCTTATCTCCATTGAGTAGGAGTTGTAGTGACTCGATAGTTGAGTAACCGAAAAATATATTTTCGGTCTCCATTTTCATAAAACTGAATCGTAAATATTTACTAAAAATATTTACGAAACTAGTTGTGCGCCTAATTGGGTTTTATTTAGGTGAATTGACTTAATTAGAAGTATTTGGGGAAAAGGGATTAGATTGTAATAGGTGTGAAAGTTTAATTAAAGATTAAAAAAATAAAAAGGACTAAAAAGGCAATTATGCCATTTTTAAATGTTGAGTGACATAAGCATAAAAATCTTAAGATTTTATGTGATAAAATATATTATTATTAGATAATTATGTTAATATAATATAATATTATATAATAAGGTAAAGAATAAAAGAGAAGAAACAGAGAAGAAAATGAAACAGAGAGCAGGGGAAAGAAAGAAAAAGAGAGAAAAGAAAGAAGAAAAGGGAAAATTAAAAGTTTGAAGCTTGGAAGTTTAATAGGTAAGTTAATTTAGCCCTTTTCTTTTAATTTTGATGTTTTATAAGTTTTAGGATAAAGTTTTGATGAATTTAAATTGAGGTTTTTGGAGTTTTAAAGTTTTTGAACATAGCATATGATGAATAAAAAGATGAATTAGTGGTTTAATTGAAAGAATTTGAAGTTAGAATTGGGTAAAGGATTTAATTGTAAAATAAGCTATAAGAAAACTATTTTGGGATAGCAGCAGTAGGGTAACTTTGAAAAATCACTAAAAATTGTATAAGTGGAATTAAAATCTGAGTGAAATATGAAATTAAAGCTTATTGAGTCTAATTTCATATGAAATAAACAGGGAAAGCAAAGGAATTTTGTATTTTTAGATATTTATATTTTTGTAAGACTGGTTCAAAGTGATTTTGAGATCCCCTGTTCTGACTTTGGAAAATCATAAAAAATTGGAGAAAAATAATTAGGGGCTTAAATTTATATGTTTAGAATCCTGAATGAGTATATTTTCAATAGAAATAAACTAGAACATCATCTGAATCCTGTATAAAGAGATAATTAATTTTTAGTGAAGAAGGGTCAGAACTGCTAGACAGCAGAACAGGGGTGACTTTGATGAATAAAATGTACTAATTGGCTAGGCTAAAAATTCTGGAAATTTTATGGTATGAATATATGTGAGTCTAGTTTCATGAAAAATTAATGGTTCTTCATTTGGAGTTCTGTAGCTCTGTAAATGAATAATTTTGTGACTATGACATAAAAGGACAGCTTTGAATAAGTTTATGAGTAAAGGATTAAATTGAAATGTGAGCAAAAGTAAGAAAGCATGAATTTATCATAAAATACATGTTTATTTTATTAAATAGTACAGGAAATTATTTGATTATTTTTTAACATATAAATGTTATATGTTTATATGAAATTGAAGAAAAAGAAAAGGAAGGAGAGGACCGAATTGAAGGAAAAGGAAAAGAGAAGGTTAAGGAGTGAAGGAAGAAGAATTTATATCACCTCAACTTTTTGTTGTAAGTACTACAAGAATTTTAAATTATTGTTATTTATTTTTTTGAAATATTTATATGAATTATTTAAATATATGAGATTTAGCTTTAATGCCCAAGTAGACGAAATTAGAACTACTGGGATATTAGTGGCATGCCGTTAAGGAACTTTAGCGCACTCTCTAATTATTAGCACATTGGTGCTCTCTGTTCACTTGTGCATCATAATGCACCTCTGTATTTGTTCCGTATATCCGGTGTGTTCTATAAAGTTTACTTTGGGCTAAGAATGTGAAATGAGAACAAAAGTGAATCACTGATGTGTTAAGGTAAGTTTAATACCTTACAAAAGATAAGTTAAATTTATTTAAAGTAATGCATAGTTGACATGACTTATATGTGAGAAGATATGCAATAATTGATTGAGTTAAAATATTCTGTTATAATTGCTTATTTAATTATTCTTGTAGTGCTTACTAAGCCTTCACCGGCTTAACGCTTTTATTTTAACGCGTAGGTACAAATAGACTAGAAGAGAAGTCCAACTAGAAGATCTCTTATCTCATCACATCCTCAAGGACTTCAAAAGTAGGTACTATATTTTGTATTAAAATGGCATGTACATATGCAGTTCAAAGGTATTCCCATGTGATAGGGACTAAAATGTAGACTCTTGAAATTCTATCTATTTTGAGTTACTTGAAGTATTTTGGTATATATGGAATGAATTAGTAAACAATAAATATGTTTGTAAAAATGATTGGTAAATTAAAATATTACATACAAATGTTTTTAATTAAATAGTATCTAGCCATAACCGTTTTGGCACCAAATGTAATAGTCTTATACCGGGTCTGAATGATTAAACCAGGTATAGGGGTATTACAGGAGTGGAGCAGATCGAAGAGCAGATCCTATCTTCACTGAGCATGAGTGGAGTGGATCAGAAGGCCACAAGTCTTATGTTCATGTATCGGCAATGGAGCAGACTGAAGAACCAGCCTAACCCCCTAAGCAGTAGGGTAACAGGCTAAAAAATAATAGATCCTATCTCCACTGTGTAGGAGTGGAGCAGATTGAAAATAGCAGATCCTATCTCCACTGTGCAGGAGTGGAGTGGATCGAAGATGACGAATCTTATCTTCATGTATCGGCAATGGAGCAGATTCAAACCGCCAGCCTAACCCCCTAAGCAGTAGGGTAACGGCCTAAAGAATAGCAGATTTTATCTCCACTGAACAAGAGTGGAGTAGATCGGAACAAAATTTCTATACCCCTGAAGATACAGTGGGTCAAAGCAAGGCTACCTGAAGAAAGGAAACATCAAGTCAAGATTCAACATGATGGGGCAAAATTGGCTTTTTTAAAGTCTTTGCTCTATTCTCGTTACACGACAATGAGCAAAGAGGGGAAGCTGTAAGACCCAATTTTAAAAGTAGGGCCCAAACCAGATTAAACAAAGATAAATAGGGTCAATTCCTTTACAAATCAGCCCAAACAAATGCGGTCCAACCCCAAATAAGAATCAGAAACCCTAAGTCAATGTAAGAGCCCTGGCACAGTATGCCCTTCGTTGAATCCTCGGCACAGACGTTTCGCCAAACAACCCTCAAGGTCACGTTCACCACTTCGTCATGCTCCATCACATCTCTAGTGTGCCCACAAAATAGGAGATAACAGTAGAGGATTCAGGATTTGATTTTGTTCTATTTTTAGGGATTTTTTTTTTACATAAAAGGGGATACAAACGATTGTAAAATGATCTTTTTTTTACAGAGATTCGGATATAAAAAAAAACAGAAACAATGCACCCACAATTGCCAGAGACCAATACACAAAATCAATTGATTAAAGCAGATTTTTAGTAAAAATAAACGTTCGAGTAGGAAACAATTTTCAAAAGGTGATTTTCGCATCTCCTATCTTTCTATATAGTTTCTTTTTACATTTTTTTTCAAAGAAAATATCTGAAAAATAAGAGGAAAGTCAGGGGTTTACCGGGCTTTAGTTCTGGTACGAGATCGGTTGCCTGACCGGAGGGGATATGGCGACGTATGGAAGGTTGAAGGGCTCGAACCTTAGAGAATAAAAGGGGGGATTTTGGTTCTGGATTCTTGAAGCAGGAAGCCGAAATAAAGGCAAATGGGTTTTTTTATTTTAAAGATTAAAAGGGAATGGGGTTGTAAAAGGGGGGAAGGCCCACATGACCACTTGCTTTTGCAGGTGGGTTTGTGCATTTTCACCCTTCATGGGTAAATTGCGCCTCAGTCCCCTTGTTTGCGCCATTGTTTTAATCACGTCCTATTCCACTTTATTTTTACTTTTAAATTTGGCCCTGGACTCCTGTTTTTAATACAATCTAGTCCTTCCCTCTTATTTTATTCCCGATTTTACCACAAAACTTCTGTTTTTTCGATCCAATTTAATCCTTTTTTCACTATTTTGCTATTCTACTATTAAAATTAGTTATTTTTTTATATTTTTATTACTACTAATGTTTTTTATTCTTTCTTTTCATATGTGTATTACTAATTATAACTATATCCTTTCATATATTTACTATTATTATAATATTATTACTTATTTTTTTATGATATATTATATTTTTCTTACTATTACTTTTTATTAGCACTATTTTTTTAAATATGATTGTTACTATATTTATATTTGTTATTACTATTATATCTATCATTTTATATTTATGATTATTATTATATATTTATTTTTATTATTTAGTACTATTACTACTATACCATACTTATTATAATATTTATCATTATATTATTTTATTACTAATATTTTCCTCTATATCTCTATCACTAATATCTTTTCTCGATTTTCTTTAATACTATTATTCTAATTTTATTATTATTTTCTTATTGGTATATGTTTTTGCTTATTGTTGTTACTATCCTATTATCATATTCATATTGTAATGTCATATTTATTTGCTTTTACTATGTTTTTTGTTACATTCATTAGAATTATAGTCATCTTTTATTTGTCATTATTTATACATGTACATATTATTATTATGTTTATTATTATCATTATTGTTCTCCTTTATTATTACTGGGTTCACGTTTCAACGTTTTTCTTATTTTTTTCCAAAATTCATAAAAAGTTTTTCACAAAGGCAATATTTCGTGTTTGGAAAGTTCGAGAAATCGTGTCCAATCGTGCTGGGTTTCGATTTTTTTCGCTCGCCTAGATCACTAAGTATCCTTTAAGGATTTTGATTGTGTTTTTTTTTGAAATAAGGCAATGTTTCGTATTTGGACGTTCGAGAGATTCGTGCCCAATCGTGCTGGGTCTCGATTTTCTATTCGTTCAAATGACCAAATATCCTTCAAAGATTTTGACCGGATTTTTGAAATGAAGGCAATATTTCATGATTGAAAATTCAAGGAATCGTGCCCAATCATGCTGGGTTTCAATTTTTTAGTTTGGCCAAATCGTGAAATACCATTTTCAAATTGCAACACATAAATTTTGGAAATCATGAAATGATCTTGGTATCAAGGGTTTGAAACATCGTGTTCTATCGTGCTGGATGTGGTATTTCGGCTTTTCGGAACAAGAGAGTTTCGATATCCAATGCGAGTTATCCAAATATTATTAAAGATTTATATTTTAATTTTTTTTCTAATTTTCGATATTAAAGACATTAATCAATCAATACGGTACCAATTTTTGGGCGTTGCGAGGGTGCTAATCCTTCCTCGTGCGTAACCGACTCCCGAGCCCATTTTCTTAAAATTCGTAGACCAAAATGTTTTCTAAAGTGACCCAATCGCACTTCGAAAAAGATTGGTGGCGACTCCGTTTTCCTTTTTAAAGTCAGCCCATTTTCAAACAAAAAAATGGTTTCGACACCTCTTCTTCAGTAATGAATATTTTGAGTGTCTTTAAGAGAAATGCTGTAATGAATTTGGCTTTGTCATGTAGCAACTAGTTTGTGTAAGTAGTTCAAGTAGGCCACGTTTAAGTTAGAACCAGCGATTTCTCGGAGTTTTGCTGCGAGTAAGAGGCGCGTCCATTTCTTCAAACAGGTTGATGCTTAGAGGTCTCTGGAAGTTTCAAATTCATAGCACTTGCATTGGTTGTATTTAATGTGATTATTTTCTTTGGGATAATTGAAGCTATGGTTGCAGCCTTCTATACACATGTATAAGGGCACTAAACATAGTTTCTATTTCAGTATATACAATAAGTGCATGATGTACGGCATGAGAGTAGCCATACTGGTTGGGGACTTCATGTTTGCTCAGTCATCATGATTCCTTGCAATTCTTGAAAACTTTGAAGTCATTAAGCTCATTAGCCAAGTATGTAGGACCTAGGCATAACATTTACCATCTCGTTTGGATGTAAACCCAAGTATTGACTAAAAAGTACCACCTGTGGAGATTCGTAATGTGCTATGGTTATGGAGATAATTCTCAAACTATTGATACTTCACTTTAACTAGTCTCAAGTGTATCCTCATTAATGATATTGCAAGTTACTAAGGATTTTGCAAGTGGTGAGATTAAGCAGGCATCGAGTTTGTTTGACTGTGATGTCAAACTTGAGGACTATTTGCTAAAGAGTTATTATAAAACAGCTTCATTGATTGCAACTAGTACCAAGGGAGCCGCCATTTTTAATGGAGCTGATCATAGTGTAATAGAGCAAATGTATGAATATGGAAAGAATCTTGGCCTATCATTCCAAGTTGTTGATGACATATTGGATTTTACACAATCAACAGAGTAGTTGGGGAAACCAACTGGTAGTGATCTAGCAAAAGGCAACCTTAAGTACCTGTAATTTTTACGCTTGAAAAGGAGCCAAAACTTAGAGATATCATTGAATCTGAGTTCTACGAGACTGGTTCCTTTGACGAAGCAATCGAACTAGTAAAGTAATGCGGGGGAATCGAAAGGGCACAAGAGTTGGCAAAAAAGAAAGCTGATATTGCAATCAAGAGTCTCCAATGTCATCCTCAAAGCGATTTTCGGTTAGGGCTTGAAGATATGGTGATGTTTAATCTAGAAAGGATTGTTTAACTTAACTAATCCAAAACAAGTAGCATGATACATGATAGATAAACATGGCTTGAAGTTTAAGCCGGTACCAATATAGGACAACTTTCTTAGGATATTAATTGGTTCCTTGTCACTGGTTGTATATTCATATAAGGCTTTGAGCTTTGACTTGGGCTCCTAATTTCAATGTCTTCAAATTATACAATTGTCTAAGAAAAAATAAATTCTCTATTAAATTAAATTGATGAATAATAAAGTTTTTATGGTCATCAATATTAAGCTAATAAACTTCCATTATGTATACAAGGAAAACCTATGTTATAGGGGTTTCTCTTTTTCTTCTTAAAAGTATTTGGGTTTGACGTTTATCTAAAAAAGTGTGAATAAACTTTGGTTGTTTTCAATTTATGACAGTTAATATTCTAGCTTAACAATTGAGTATTATTATATATTTAATTTGATTTATTTATAAATAAATAAATCATTACAATATATGTAAAAAACAATTTATTAGTATATATATGCTGTTTTCCGTAAAATATTTTCAGGAAATCTGCCAAACAACAGAAAATATTTTACATAGATTCATCCAAACACTAGAAAGAAAAGTAAATCATTTCCAGAAAAGTAAATCATTTTCAGAAAATATTTTCTTTGGAAAACAAACGAGCCTAAATAAATTGGTAAAATTTTAAATTTACCACTCAATCAAAACTTCAATTTATTGTATTTTATACATTTTATTTAAATATACAATTTTATTATCTCCATAATTTATATATATTAATAAAGTTATTGATTAAATAAGTATTACAAGTCAATTCGACACTAACTCGTGATTGAAGATAACACTTTGATAAACAATTGTAATGCATTTAATATTGTTAATTTAATGTATTTACTATTTATGTGTTTAAATTTCGTTATACTCACAATTTAATCTAATTTTATTTTAATATTATATATATTTAGTATATTATTATAAAGTTAATTTAAAACCATACATTTAATTATTTATTAAACATATATCCTTTTTATGAGATGTTTACCAATTATCAAAATATCTCTTTTATCCAAATAACTAAATATTTAATAATACTTTTGAAGTCTTAAAATTTTTGATAAATCAATAATATGCCCTTAAATATTTTGATAAACATATTTTAGTAAAAGGTTTTTTAGTGATAATTTCAGTCGATTAAAATCTTCATTAATAGATTTAGGGCTCATTTGGATGTCCGTTTTCCTCCAGTGTGGTGAGATTGGGAGTCTAATCTCACCACATTGCTGTTTAGTTCAACATTTCAGTGCAGTGAAAATTAATCTCAACCTCATCTGCTATCTTTGAAAGCGGAATTGGAGAATTCAAAGACCAGTTAAAGGCAATTGGGGCGTGAGGTATTTTAAGAGACAAAAATACCCTTAAAGAAAGAAAAAATGAGGCTTTCATGGAAATTCTAAAGAAGGAAGCAGATCCAGGTATAATCTTACCTTGGAATCTCTCTTTTTGGGTAAAGACGAAAGAAAAATGAAAGGAAAAATACAGGAAAAAGACGAAAGAAAAATGAAGAGGGGAGGGAGGAGCAAAAAGAAGAAGCCAGAAGAATGAAGGAGAGAAGGAAAAAGAAGAAGCCAGAAAAAGGAAGAAGAACAGATGCTGTAAAATGGGTATTTCTAACGCTACAGGACTCGGATGAAAAATCCGACCGTACAAAGTCAAGAACACCTTGTCGCCTAGCTGCTGTCCAAAAATCAGCTCAATCGAACCACGGATGGACCTCCGATCGAAGAGTTGATCACAGCTGCTCCAAACTTGAAAAACTGATTTTGCTTCAGTCTTTCTCTCTGTTTCTCGCGTTTTTTCTCTCCTTTAAAATCTGATTTTTGCTCTCTATAAAATGCTGCCCACATCCACATTAAAAAGGACAAAAGAAAATGATAAAGAAAAACAAAAGAAATGCCATAAAGCATGCCAAAAGAAAATGATAAAGAAAAACAAAAAAAAATCTTTAAAACTATATATATAAAATCATTTTACATCAATAATCAACTTTAATGTATAATTATCTAGACAATCACTTGTTATGTATAAAATATGTGTTTTTAGTAATTTTACATATTTTAAATTATTCTAATTTTTAAGTTATTATTATTTTGAAAAATATATAAAATATGAATTTATAAATTTATAATAAAACTATATATATAAAATATGAATTTATAAATTTATAATATATCATAAGATACATTTTAATATTTTATTAAATGAATTTATAAATTAACATATTTTTAATAATTTTATAAAATTTATATATCAATTCTAATCGATGTCTTAATAGTATTTTATATTCTCACCGCTATACAATTGCGTTTGAATCCAAACACACACTCTACCGCTATTTTTAATCTCACCGCTACAGTGTTCAATCTCACCGCTACAATAACTAATCTCACCGCCACCGCTATTTTTAACCTCACCGAAAATAAACATACCACCCATCCAAACTAACCCTTAATTTTACAAATTCCACCCAACGGAAAAGCGGACCTGAAACTCACACGTGTTTTATTTTCATAACGCATTTTTTTCTTTTTACTTTTTAGTGTTTTGATTTGCAAAGATTTCCCGCCCCCATACCCAATCCCTATTCATTCGAAGTTCGAACGTTACCAGTAGACCATAAACAACTTCACTTCCTCCAAAAATATTAGCAATTTCCCCCCTTCCAATATGAAAACTAATCGAAAGCTCAAGAAATCAGATCCAGCGTCATCCAAGGTACGTATCGTTTAGATGCCTAATCTATCCAAAATTTTGTTTACAGTAATAGAAGAGTTGTGGAATATATATATCTCCATCGATTCTGATTTTGGTTTGCTATTGCAGCTGGTTTTGAAAGAGATTATCGGATTAACTACGAAGAACGCCAACGGATTAGCTGCCGCCGTATCGACCTCGAGATTCGTTTACGTTGCAGGTTGCGTTGCGGTGGTTTACGATGCAGAATCTGGAACCCAATTGCATCTCATGCTCTCTCATCGAATGGCTAAACCTTTGAGCTGCGTTGCCATGTCGCGTGACGGTCGCTTCATAGCCGCCGGGGAGGTACCAAAATGATTTTAACCGAAGGTTTTAGTTTAATCTGCTCATAGATTACTTCCTATTGCGGTGCGATTGGGTTTTAAAAGTATATATTGAACTGGTAGTACGTTTAATGTTTCAATGATATGAAACGAGAATTTGTTTATTTGTAATTATTCATAAATTCATTATTTGGTTTAAAAACTGCAACGGCGAATTCCTTATGTTTGTGTTTTATTACTATCTGTACGGATCAAATGTTGTTTTGCAGTCAGGGCCTCAACCTTCGGTGTTGGTATGGGACTACATAACTCGTACCTTCATATCTGAGCTGAAAGGTCATATATATGGAATTGAGTGCATTGCTTTCTCACCAGATGGTTAGTTACTGTATATCAATGGGTTTGGGAAATCTATGTTGCGGTTATATTCATATTTACATAACCTACATTAATACATTCTAAATTTCTGTTTGGTTTTTGTAGGGAAACATCTGGTGTCTGTTGGAGGGTACATTTACCTTTGGGATTGGCGGAGTGGGATTTTGGTTACAAAGCTTAAAGCGAGTTCATCATGTTCTTCAGTTACGTCTGTCACTTTCTCTTCAGATGCCAATTACATTGTTACTGCTGGAAAGAAGCACCTGAAATTCTGGGCTGTTGGTGCATCTCCTAGGACTCGCATGAATAAAGGGACAGTGTCACTGTCTATTCATGCGAAGCCTATTAATCTTGGCCCTCAGAAAGGCAGTTCATTTATATCTGTCTCGTCCTCCATCTGGACAGATGGTAGTGTTGTGAACTGTGATCAGGTTGATGAGCTCTTTCCTATATACGCACTGACTGATAAAGGTTACTTATTTCTTTCCATTGTATTTAAGAGTTAAATTGATTAGAGTTTCTGAAGCATAGTCAAAATTTTCAATCTTTCTTCTTTTACGTACAGGAGTTCTATGCCTCATAGATTCCGGGCTGTCATTAAGAAATTCGGTTGATTTAAAGGTACGTTTGAGACTTCTGATGTTATGTTTTTTGTTTTGGATGTAAATGAACCAGCATACCAAGGATTTATCATTCCACAATTTTGAATTTTTGATCTGACGAAGATTTTAGTTCTGCTTTAAGGTTAACATATTTGGATACTATGGTAAGATTTTAGTTAGTCATTAAGCTGGAAAGTTGTCACTGACGTCTGAAGCTTCTAAATTACAGAATGTGGTATGGATGTGTAGAACTGCATCAAATATAACTCAACCATTGCAATTTGGGTCACGTTTGAGTTTGATGCATTCCAAAATGAACTTTCAGGTTGAAAAAGGATTTGCACTATCTGCATCCAGCAAGTTAATTGCTTGTGCTTGTAGTAACGGACAAGTACAGCTCTTCAATGTTGAGGATCTTGGATATGTGGGAAGCCTATTGTACTCTAAGGCCAAATCATGCCATGGAGAAATTGATCTTTTTTGCCCTAAAGCTGGTGAAAATAATTTTCAGTTAGCCCCTACTCTTCCTGATGCAGTTGCTTGTCAGTTCATCTCAGAAAAGCTTGGTGCGCTTTTTAACTCAACTGGTTCTCTTTAGTCTTGATATTCCACCTCTTTGTAACTCAATGGTACATTTTCAAATTTTCTCTTTTGCAGTTGTGATCTATGGAGATCATAGTCTCCATATATGGAATTTCCATCAAGAGAATGAGGTGATTGTTTCATATTAGTGATATTCATTTTTTATTTGTTCTTTGGAAGAAACCACCTAATTCTACAAGAAACTTAATTAGTTACAACCTAAGGTCTTTTCCTTTAGTTGGTATTTTGAGCTTATTAATAGATTAGAACTTGATTAAGTGAACTTTTATTGGTATCTTTCCAGGCTACCAGGTCCTTTGCTCTTATTTCTCATTCGGCTTGTATATGGGATATCAAGAATCTCTGTTGTGAAAAAATGCACCATCCATCTCTTATGTGTGCTGCGAAGGGATGTTCTGGAGGAGTCTCTTTTGCAACCTGTTCAGCTGATGGCACAGTTAGGTTATGGGATCTTGTCTTACAACCTGATCTATTAAGGGATAATGCTGACAATAATTATTTGATCACTGAAGCAGAGGGGATTATTAATATAGGTAAAGGCCTCAGTTATAATAGGTCCTAGCATAAGTTGGAAGCATGTTAAAATGTGCAGATTTGTTTAGTTATCAGTCCAGGCAGTTTATCTTTTTTTTTTTTTTTTGGATTTTTTATGAATTGAAATGTGTTTTAGTAAGTTAATTTATATTTGTACTTTCCACCCTGCAACTGTTGGATTAAATTTCTTTTTTTCTTTTGCCTGAAGCAGTTAGTGCCGGAAGTTTTGAGATCGCCACTGAGGATACAGCTTTTGGCAATCTAGGTTTGAGGTCAATGGCAATTAGTTCAGATGGAAAATACATGGCTGTTGGTGATTGTGAGGGAAACCTCCATATCTATGATCTTCACAATTCTGATTATACATGCATTAAGGTAAACTTGAGGCCACCATAATGCATTAAGATATTTGTTTTAAAAAGAATTTAGTGCTGTGAGTACTTTAACTATGTCTGCAACTAGCTTACTATATTCTGGCTGTCTTACAAATTATATTCTTTAATGCCACAGGATTCCCATGATGCAGAGATTCTCTCATTGAGTTTTAGCGTGTCAAGTACAAAGGATATAGATTCTGGAGGAAATGACAATCATTACTTGCTTGCTTCTGGGGGACGGGATCGAATAATCCATCTCTATGATGTTAAAAGGTTTTAATTGAATATTTAATCTCTTTTTCTCTTTTTGAAATTTATTGGAGCTTCTTGGATCTGTATGCTGAATGATCTAATACCCTTCATGTCAGGAACTTTGAGCTCATTGGAAGTATAGATGACCACTCAGCTGCTGTGACTTCTGTTAAACTTGTTTGCAATGGATGTAAGATTCTGAGTTGCAGTGCTGATAGGTATTTTGCTTTATATATAAAAATGAGACCTGGTTGATTAGGAAACTACTTGAGAAAATGACGAAGAGAGACAAAATCACTGTTAGTTTGTACTCTAGATAGTTTAATTTTGCTCAATGGCATTTGAAATGGCTTTAATTTGTTTTAATTGCTTTCAACTAAAACCAAAAGATTATGGTTTGCATTTAATATTTATATCTTGCAATTTTTATTTTTATCAAATGATTACTTACCATGGGCGTCCATATGGCTAATCTTAGCTAATGTCCTTTTTTTTATCCCCCATAGGTCCCTTGTGTTCCGTGATGTCTGTTTAACTGATAACAGATGTAAGGTTTCACGTCGTCACCACCAAATGGCATCTAATGGAACTGTCTATGATATGTCCGTAGACCCAGAGATGGAGGCTGTTGTCACTGCTGGGCAAGTAAGTTTCCGGGGGAGTAATTGGCATATTCCAATGGCGGTTTCAAGAGCTGCCTGAAATGATTTTCATGCAACCAGGCCCTTAAATCCATCATATGGTTAAATGCTACACATTAACAAGTAACCTTTAGTTGACTGTTTGACATAATTTGCAGATGCCTCATGTTTGAAACCCCAATTCTTTGAATTAATTATTAGATCATTCAAGCAAACCAATTTTGCAGATGCCTCATGTTTGAAATCCCACTTCTTTGAATTAATTATGTCGTTCCTTTCAGGATAAGAAGATAAACATATTTGACATGGCTAGTGGAAAGCTTATTAGATCATTCAAGCAAAACAAAGACTTTGGTGATCCAATAAAGGTGAGTTATGACTTATGAGTGAATAATCAGGAGGATTTGACCATAAATGTTTCTGCTCCTGAAACTTTATTTTCGTCAGGTTACAATGGACCCTAGCGGCAGCTACTTTGTATGTTCATTTTCAAACAAGTCTATGTGTATGTATGATTTTACGACTGGAGAGATGATTGCCCAAGCTGTAGGACATGGAGAAGTTGTGACAGGTGTCATCTTTTTACCAGATTGCAAGCATATAGTTTCTGTGAGTTTTCTCATGGTTAACTATCCCTTTTGACATTATGTGTATCGTGTATTTCACTGAATTTGAACTTATTCAAGGTAAGTTATGTTTGTTTACATGAATTATTCTCAATTTTATGATGCATCCAGGTAGGTGGTGATGGTTGTATTTTCGTGTGGAAAATTCCCTCTCGCTTGGCTTCCAGGATGTTACAGAAAGTGAAGGAAAAATCTCTTTCATTGTCCCCAAGAACCATATGCATGCCAGCGGCTTTTAATCAAACCATAAATGATAAAGAGGGAAACAAGTCATGCAGAATTGATTTGCAGGATTCATTGCTAGCTGAGAGGTCAAGCCAACTTAAAAAAAGAGCGAATTATCATGGATGGGATTCCCAAGAGACCTATGCATTTAAATTAAGCATTTCCAGACTTCCAAAATGGGCACAAGAGAAAGTAACAAGGTCTGATTTTGTCCAGAGAAATCTTGAGTTCACTTCACCTCAGGTATTCTTGATGGTAGACTTTAACATGTTGATTTGCATTCATACTTCCAAAATAAAAAAGCAAAGGAAAAAGAAATGGTTTTCTAGACCCTCATTTATCGGATTAATAATATTCTCCCCACATTTTTTCTGTTGTCATAGTAATGTAACCAATAAGATTTTTGGAACTCCGTAAACTTCCATCAGGATTTAGGGATAATCTGAATGATGGATACCTATATTGTTTGTGTTCTGGAAATTTTAGTGAACAGTTATCTTGAAAGCTGGCAGCGATAGTACTTTGTGTTTCTGTGACCATGTGCACTGGCACACAATCGATTTTCCGAGTCTCAGTTTAGTTCTGTTCAGCCATTTTTCTTTCATTTTTGACTGGACTTGTTCATGGATATGAACTGATCACTTTATTCCTGTAAGGAATTGGGAGAATTTCATCTTCTCTTATACCAAAAGAACATTTTGCTTCAGCTGAATGGTTTTGAATTTCATTGAGCCTAATTTATCTTTCTCGTTAATCCCTCCAGCAAATGCAGAAAGAACCAAAAATTTCATCTTGTTTGATTAGCAGTGGTGGGGATCACGGTTCATTGTGCCATGAACATCAAAATCCATCTGGTCCTTGGTCAGGAGGCAACAACTCGTGCCTCAGTAGCTTACACAGTTCTTCCAATGTTACTAAAAGTGAAAGTTCGGCATCACCGGATGAAATAGTTAGGTGAGGTTTAAATAATTTTAGCACTGCTGCTCTGCATAAGCTAGGTCCAGCATTCACTATTAGCTTCTATCCTAATGCCTCAAGATACTTTATTATTACTTCAGCAGCTCTGCAGTGGAAGATCATTGGTTCACTGTCTACAATGTACGTTTGGATCTACTGAATTCCCCAGAGGTTCAAAATCTTAAAGACGTACAGATGCCAGTGTCATCGCCAAAGCTAGGTAAAACCCAATTTTTGTCTTGAAAATGAAGTTTCTTTTATTGCTCTTCTGAATGGCTGCAAGGTTGAAGAGATAGGTACAAGCTTCTCAAGGTCAGTTTGTTGTAACTCATTATGGTGAAAAGATTCCAATGAAATTCAGGATGGAACTGAAGATAGCAAACAGCAATGCATATATCGGACTTGGTATTATTAAAGTGCAGTGTCAAGCAAAATTAATGAATCCAGATATTGTAAAGGGGAAAACTAACTACAGTTAATAGTAGCCTAAAATCAGCTATTATTAACCTTTTTGGTATATCTCTTGCAGTGCAAGGCCTAGCTGAGATGCCAAGTGAGAGTGAAAAATCTTTAGGTCACAGGGGCCATTTCATAGATGCAGGTGAGACTTTCCACCTCAAAACATACTTGTCTTAGTATTTTCGCTTTCCTAAGCAAGAATCAGAATAATCTTGGCATGGAGAGAACAAAAGTTTGCCACAAGGCAGTTCCTGAATTGATAGTGCAAGTTTATTCTGATTAAACAGAACCAAGCGCTAAGGATGTTGCGATCTTCCATATGAAGTCTGAGGACAGTGATCTGTTCAAGGAGCACTTTGGCAACCTGTCCGCAATACTCAAGGTTAGTTTTCATACCTGCTATTTTTTAAATTAAAGTCTCAAAATGTTTTTCCATTCAGAATTTTGGGAGAAAAGAGAAGAAAGGTGGCCAGAACTGGGGTGGATCTTGGAACCTGAATTATTCTGTTGTTTCTTTCGTTTTATGCCCAGGGTCAGGCTAGGAGTAGATTTAAGTGTTTCAAATTAAATCACTTTTCTTGGTTTGAAGGAAAGAAAAAGTTATTATGGGTCTTCTTCCAAAAACCATTTATATTTCACATTACATAAAGTACCTGACAGACCATATAAACCATTTGGTCGACCCTAAATCTTTCAAAGTTTCATTAATATCTGTTTACAGGTTGAGAAAAGGCAATCATCTACTAGGAGAAGATACTCTTCACAATATTTTGTACGGCGGGATTGTTTAGTGGGTTGCAAAAGACTGTTTAACCCATCTAGTCAAAAGAACGAATCAGCCACTAATGTGAGTTTGGAGGAAGTGGCAAGCTCTATTGATCAGGTACATCTATCATTGTATGTCATTGTTTATATCTTTTCCCCTGTAGTTAATGTATTGAAAGACTATTTCGAGTAAACTGAAGATAGAAATTCTGTTTTAGTAAATATAAACACAAATTATTGAACATATCAAAATCTAAACACGGATATAATATTTGTAAATCTGTCATGTTAATTGTGTTTAAACATACCGAGTTGTGTTCATTACATTTGTTTTTGTATCTGTTAAACTTATTCTGTTCATATCGTGTCTATAGTTATTATGTTTCACGTTTGATCCTTGTCACAGGACCTAAACTCGACAAAATGCTCGCTTACACAAAGTTATGCTCTTCCTTATGATGAAAAGGATGAAAAAGATTCATCAACCATTGATGAAGAAAGTGAAGTAGGGGAGAAAATCAGAGCATGTAGAGAAGCATTACTAAGCCTCGACATTGCTGCCGAGAATGTTTTTCAGTTATTTACGAAATTAGGAATAGAATATCCCATGGAAGAGGGTTCAAGTAGATGTAGAGCTCAATTATACGATGAAGCAACAGGGCTGCTTCCAAAATTTGCTGAAAAAATCAATGCAATAGCCAAAGGATTACAAAAGAACACTACTGGCAACGCTGGTTCTTCCGCAAGTAATATTGAAGGAGATTCAACATTTGGACCTATGTTAGGAACACTGGCTGAGAGCTTATCGCAAAGAGTCGTTGAAATAGTAAAACAGAATCTCAGCTCTGTTTAACTCGTTTAATTCTACGAGATTAATCATCTATAGTGAAACGATTTTCTTGTTTCAGTTTATTAAGATTTTATCTTTCAACAGCATCAAATTGTAGAGTTGGTTGCTGCTTGTCAAATTATGGGGTTGATCGAACTTAGTGCAAATCATCAGAGAACAATTAGCAAGGGATTAGCACAAAAGTGTATCATACACTTCAGATCAGCGAATATAATTACAAATTCTTTAATAGAGTTAAGCAAGAATGATCCTGTTGGTCTGAAAATTTGAGAATCCTTCTAATCAGATTGCTAGGAGTGTGTTACAAGAAAGCATTGATGACTACTATAAATTTAATTATGTCTAATTGTAATTAGCTTCTTTATTTACAAAATAAAATAATCCTTCCATTAGAAGTTTGATGGTAATTTGAATTTAAGGAGTTTGGAATTAAATTTTATTACTGGCTAATAAAATTTATCAAATTTATAACTAAAAATTTAATTTTATTAAAACACATTGTCTGTAGATTAAATTTATAATAAATTTATATCTTGTAAGACGTAGACTTTATCATGTTTAAAGGTGTAATATTTTTTACTTTATAAATTAATAAGTTATATTTAATTTAGACGTATGAAAATATATGATTAAAATTAATTAAAAACTTAATTAATTAAATATTCAATTTACGTGTCAGTATTTATTTAAATTAAAATTGTAAAAAAAATTAATTATTAAACCAATCTATCGTAACCATTTTTTTGAAAACAATAAAGACGATTTTGGTTTTGAAAACGAAAATAAAACTGGGAGTCGGCACCAATCCTTTTTTATGAGGTGTGATCGAGTCAACTCATAAAACGGTTGTTTTTAATAAATAGTTTGATTTATCAAAACAACGATTTCGATCTACAAAACTCAGATAATGAATTCGGGAGTCGATTACGTACGAGGAAAGATTAACACCCTCGATACACCCAAAATTGATACCTAATTAATTAATTAATATCTTAATGTCGAAAATTTGAAAATTTGAAAGAATAAAAATACGATCCTTCTTTTATAGAGGTGCTAAAAATCATTTTAAAAGAAAATAAAAATGTGTGTCAAGGCAGTCTCATCTCAAGGTAAAATGTCATATCCAATACGTTAAGACACTACATATTGACCTTCGAGGTTAAAAATGCCTTTTATTCAAAACTTATGAATTTAATTAAAAAGATATTCTGTTATTTAAAATGGACGAGAAAATGCAAACCCAATACTTTAGGGCGCAATTTCTCAAGCTTCTAAATACAGAACATTGCCTGAATTTAGAAAATCTTATTTCGAAATAACAAAACACCACATCCAATGTATTAGTACGACATTTCGAATTCCCAAGAATAAACTTTTTGTTTAAAAATGTATTTGTTTTAGAAAGATATTCGATTATTTAGATTAAACGAGAAAAATCATGACCCAATACTTTAGGGCACAACTTTCCCGAATTTCCAATCGTAGAATTTGCCTTATTCTGAAAGCTTTTCGTTTTTTTTTTGAATACTTAGCAAGTGCAACAATTAAAAGTATACATTTATTTTATTTGAAATAAAATATGACGATCTAAGTTGGATAAATGTGAGATTTAATACACAATATGATGGCAAAATATGAAAATAATAACAATTATGAAATAATAATAAAATATTACGTAAATGAATGACAAATAATATGAATACGAATAAGCGAATAAAACGAACAATATGGAAATAAATAAATAAATAAGGAAACCAAAGAGTAGTAAATAGCTAAACAAATAAAATACAAGAATAAAATAAAAGGACTTGATTGATGTCAAAGGAAAATTAAAAGATATATGTTACTAATAAAAATTAAAATAAATAACACATAAAATAGTTTAATATATATATATATATATATATATATATAATTTAAGAAATAAATAATACATAAGTTTAAAATAAAACAGATAATAAATAAAAAGGTTTTAAAATCATTAGTATACAAAATAGTTTTTAAGAGATGATGTATAAAAACTTTAAATAATATAGTGTACATCTATATATACATCAATACGTAAAAATAATAATGATAAGGTGAGAAAACTTAAAATAAATAATAAATCAATTAAAATGATATATGAAAGATTTTGAAATACATAATGTATGAAAGGAATCTTAAGGTAAACAATATATATAAAGTTTAATAAAAGTAGTACATGAAATCTTAAAATAAATAAATGATAATAATACATTTTAAAAAAAATTTCCTTACATAAGTCGAGGACTGGATTGAAATCAGAATAAAAAATCAAAGGCTAAAATTGCAAATAACTAAAGTAGAAAGAGGAACAGGGACCATAACAACAGTCGCCTAAACTTACGGGGACCAAATGGGTGAATAACCCAGTTCATAATGCGCGGCGTTTTTCTTGGCTGAGGCACGGATCAAATTAAAAATGAAGCGGAAATCATGGGGTAAAATTGAAAAAACAAGAAAAGCAAAATGGGATCCGATTGAACAGAGCCCCAAGAGGAAGGGACTCTTCACGCAAATACCCCTTTTAAAGAGACATGAACGTTTCCTCTTGTACCCAAACGGCGCCGTTTACTTATGTGTTTTAAAGCCCTTTTTTTGTTTTATTTCATTCAAAGTTCAGAAAAGAAAGAAAAAAGGTTAAAACTTAAAAAAAATTCTCCCTCCCTTTCATCTTTCATATCTGTCTGACGGTTGGGATCCCTTCAGCCGCCCGTCGCGCCACCACCAGTCCGGTGGTCAACTAAGGGTGGGGATGGGCCTTTGTGCCCCGTTTCGAAGCTCTCTGTCGAAGGCCATGCCTTCGGGCTCCGAAAGACCGAAAGAAGGAAAAAAGAAACCCCCCCTTTTCGCATTCGATCTGGTTTCGGCGACGGAGAGGAGACTCCGACGACGTGATTCCGGGGTTCAGGTGAGTTCCTTTCCTTTTCTTTTTCGTTTTAGTTCTTAAAAATCTTAAAATAAAAATAAAAACTAAAAATATAAATGAAAGCAGTAGTTAATAACAGTAAAAAAAATGGAATCAACCTTCTCAAGTTTCTTTTTTGTTCTCTGAGATTAATATTTCTGCTCTTGTTTTCAATTCAATAAATTGTCTCACTTTGTTACATTGTCTGGTACAAGGCTTTTTATAGCCGAAAAAAAAGATAAAAATGCTTCGGTTTGCTGTCTGCTTTTTCTTTCTGTTTGCAGGCCTATGACGAGGGGTCAACGGAGGCGGAGGAGAGGTTGGCTTGGCAGAGGGCAGGTGCGGCACTTAGGGTTTCAGCTTTTCTGAAACCCTAATTTGGCTATTTGGGTCTGTTGGATTTGGGGTAATTGGTTTGGGTTTAAAAAGTTGGGCTGTAATTGGGTTTTTATTATTTATTGGTTTTTGTTTTTAGTTTCTGATAGGTAGTAGGCCGAGCAAAAATGGGCCTGTACACAATCAATGTTTTATTCCGACTCCACGATCAAATCTAATATTTAGAATTTAATTTAAGCTTTAAAACAAAATCCAAAATTACGGTCCTTTTTTTCTTCTTAATTGGCAAGAAAAAAAAAAAATCAAGGAACAATGAAGTGTGGAGTTCAGTGGCATGTGCCGTGTGCCAGCCTAAACCAATTTGATGCTATATATATAATTTCAATTCCCTTTTTTCCATTAAAAAAATATAGGATTCTATCAAATTTTAAGTTAACCAACATAAGAACCAAGTCTTTTATAAGATAACAGGAGGGTAGGTGATGTTTACACCTAACTGCCCATTCTTTTTCCTAAAACAACTAGCTCTAATTGGGTAAGCTAGTAGCTTTTATTTGCCTTACACTTACATTTTAATAATTTACATTTTAAATGTTACATTTTAATTATTTATGTTATCATGTTATAATATTTTAGTATTTGAACCGTTAATGGTGTAATGATGAAGTTGACGTGTCACGTTAAATGATCATTTTAAGCGAAACTTTTAGGTTAAATTCTACAATTGATCAATACACTTTTTTTATTTTTATTTTGAGCAATTTATTTTTTCTTTTATGTTCTTTGAATTTTTTATTCTCTTTTATTCCTCAATAGGATGATAAGCGGTTCAAAGACACTCGATCTATATACTCTTACACTAACAACAATGTTAATGTAAACCAAAGCGACAAATAATTTAAAATAATAAGATTGAATAAATTGGAAAGTTTAAATTATAATGAAAGTGTAATTAAAAATAAATTAACACTTATCACAAATTTAAATAAAATAAAACAATAATTTCATCTTAAAAATTATTTAAATATCTTAAAAGGTTAAATTAATGGAAAAAAGTGATTATATCTAAATTTTAAAGATAAGGTTAATATGGACTTTTAACTTCCCAAAGTTTTAATAGTCATCCCTATGCACAAGTATTTATCAACATCATTAAGCTCAAGGAAATATCCCAATATACCATCAAATAATTGAAGATTCACAGATTCTTTCCAAAAGCATTATCCTAAACATAGTTATGAATGGGATTTTATTTGGATATAAAAGGAAGGATGTTTAATGTTTTCCATTTTTAACAATGACAGTAAAATGTCCAGATACAAAGGCTAACTGGATTGAAATATTAGAATCTAATTTTAGAAAATGTCAACTATTAATATTTATGATTTTCACATCAGTCCTTTATTAATATGAATAAACTATCTATGTCCTCCTCTAACTCCTTTAGTATGAAAATTGCATAAGCAACTAAGGAGCTTGGTCAATAGTTTTATAATAAAATCTTGGACTCACCATGATATTCTTTAATAATGGAACTGATTTATAATAATGATTCCAAATGCAAATCCCAAAACAGTATGGGGACTAGAATGCAAAGAATCTGAAAATATTCCATTATTATATATGGTATAGAAAAGTTGCGTTGGCTGTGTACCGGAGTTGGAACCGGGCTTCCCTTCTTGTTTCTCTCCTACTATCTCCTCTTATCTTCTTTTCTCTTCTCTTCAAAGGTACGTCACGTTCATAGACTTTTGATTCTTGTGTCTTTGGCTTCTTTCTATCGAAATTCTCTCTTGTTTCCTGGGTTTCCTACTTTTGCATGCATGCCCATACATGCGGATTTATGGGGCTTTTTTGCCTTGGAATATTACATACTCTGTTTTTTAACGTTTGAGTGAACCTTCCATGGATCTGAGATATACCAAACACTCAGATTTCTTATGAGTTACAGTTTTTTTTTTTTTTTTTGTGTGTGTGTGTGTGTATCTTGGTTTAAACTTGTCTTTTCGGTACTCACTAGATTTTTCTTTTGCGGCGAGGAAATATGTTGAGTTATTATAGGTTTTTGATTTACCACCATTATACTTATGGTTACTGTAAGCTTTAAATTGATGACGTTTTAAGCTTTGGCAATGATTTGAACATAATGATAAGCAGGACCGCCAGGACAATTGTTTCCTTTAATTATCTGAAAATCTGGATTCCTTTTGGCAGTAGCTTATGGGCTATTTTGCCACTTTGTGGACAAATTGCAAGGAAACTAAGTTATATAGGAACAAAATGAACAAAATGAACTAAAGAAGCTATTGCATTCTGTTCAACTCAAATGCTGATCTTCATGTTAAGCTGCTGCTGATCTCCATGCTGAACTGCTGCTGGTCTCTTGTTTCTCTTGTGATTCAATTTGATTCCACTAACCATAAACAGCAGATATATACTTCATTTTCCATTTTCCATTTGACCTTATTATCAAACCTAACAGAACAATTAGAGAAAAAATCTTTATTTTATTTTTTCATTCTTATTAAAATCAAGCTATTGGCATCCACAAGTCCCTATAAGACGTAGACAGCACTTCCTATTCTTAAATTCTCTCAATTTAATATATATATAATTACTCCTATTCTTCTTCCCCCACTTTTTTTTATGAAAAAGGTCCAATATCTTACTGGTATTTATATCCTTCAAGCTCATTAAAACAATCCATAAGACATAACTAAATTACGTAGTTTTTTATGAAGTTTTCACACCTTTTGGACCATTTTATTTCTCCATCTTAGGGACCATTTTTGTTTCTTTTAGGTCCAAAATCATGGGTGATAGCCTACGCCTAGCAGTTGGTATCATGGGTATTAATTCTCTGATCTTCTCCTCTATACTTTTTTTTTTTAATTTAGTTTTGCTGATACAAAAGCATAATACCTACAAGATCTTTCTCTTGCAGGCAATGCTTCTTCTTTGTTGCTTTATGCTGCACCAAGGTAATGTCAATATATCCTACACATACATACATGCATACATATATATACACGTACATACATACATACGTGATAAACAAATATATGTGTTGTACAGCTTGACTTTTACAAGGGTAATAAGGAAAAGAAGCACTGAAGAATTCTCATGCATCCCATACATCGTTGCACTATCAATTGTCTTCTTTACATGGTATGGATTGCCTGTTGTGAGCTACAAGTGGGAAAATTTCCCTGTCTTCACCATTACTGGTTTAGGGATCATCTTAGAGTTATCTTTCATCTTCATCTATCTTTGGTTTGCTCCAACACGAGGAAAGGCGAGTTATCTTTGGTTTGCTCCAACAAGAACAGCATACATTCCCACACGAGCCAAGAACGAGAAAAAAGATAAATAAAACGGCATAAATTCCACACTCTTTGTCATTATCACTTGTTTCTGCAAATTTAAAATAAAGAAAAATAATCAATTCCACACGAAGATAACAATTTGATGCTATATATATAATTTCAATTCCTTTTTCCATTAAAAATATAGGATTCTATCAAATTTGAAGTTAACCAACATCAGAACCAAGTCTTTTATAAGATAACAGGAGGGTAGGTGATGTTTACACCTAACTGCCCATTCTTTTCCTAAAACAACTAGCTCTAATTGGGTAAGCTAGTAGCTTTTATTTGCCTTACACTTACATTTTAATAATTTACATTTTAAATGTTACATTTTAATTATTTATTTATGTTCTTTGAATTTTTTATTCTCTTTTATTCCTCAATAGGATGATAAAGCGGTTCAAAGACACTCGATCTATATCCTCTTACACTAACAACAATTTTAATGTAAACCAAAGCGACAAATAATTTAAAATAATAAGATTGAATAAATTGAAAGTTTAAATTATAATGAAAGTGTAATTAAAATAAATTAACACTTATCACAAATTTAAATAAAATAAAACAATAATTTCATCTTAAAAATTATTTAAATATCTTAAAAGTTAAATTAATGGAAAAAAGTGATTATATCTAAATTTTAAAGATAAGGTTAATATGGACTTTTAACTTCCCAAAGTTTTAATAGTCATCCCTATGCACAAGTATTTATCAACATCATTAAGCTCAAGGAAATATCCCAATATACCATCAAATAATTGAAGATTCCACAGATTCTTTCCAAAAGCATTATCCTAAACATAGTTATGAATGGATTTTTATTTGGATATAAAAGGAAGGATGTCCTGAGTCAACCTGAAAAAAATTAGAATTTTCTGTTCTTTTTTAAAGGGCCTACCACGGCGACAAGTGGCGCAGCATACATTGCCATTGAAGCCACCAGCCCAATAGTCCCAACAAAAACTTTCCGATGATGATGATCATGAAATACAAAAGCCGATATAATTGCAGTTACGGTAAATATTACCATAACCATCGTCGTTATGGTACCAGCTTTAATCTGCAAATTTTTTCACCAAGCTACCATCAGTGGTGATCACATGATAACGAAAGAAAAAAAAGAAAAACAGGGTTTTATTAAAAAACTCGCCTTTCCTCTTGTTGGAGCAAACCAAAGATAGATGAAGATGAAAGATAACTCTAAGATGATCCCTAAACCAGTAATGGTGAAGACAGGGAAATTTTCCCACTTGTAGCTCACAACAGGCAATCCATACCATGTGTAAAGGAGACAATTCGATAGTGCAACGATGTATGGGATGCATGAGAATTCTTCAGTGCTTCTTTTCCTTATTACCCTTGTAAAAGTCAAGCTGTACAACACATATATTTGTTTATCACGTATGTATGTATGTATGTGTATATATATGTATGCATGTATGTATGTGTAGGGATATATTGACATTACCTTGGTGCAGCATAAAGCAACAAAGAAGAAGCATTGCCTGCAAGAGAAAGATCTTGTAGGTATTATGCTTTTTGTATCAGCAAAAACTAAATTAAAAAAAAAAAAAAGTATAGAGGAGAAGATCAGAGAATTAATACCCATGATACCAACTGCTAGGCGTAGGCTATCACCCATGATTTTGGACCTAAAAAGAAACAAAAAATGGTCCCTAAGATGGAGAAATAAAATGGTCCAAAAGGTGTGAAAAACTTCATAAAAAAACTACGTAATTTAGTTATGTCTTATGGATTGTTTTAATGAGCTTGAAGGGATATAAATACCAGTAAGATATTGGACCTTTTCATAAAAAAAAGTGGGGGAAGAAGAATAGGAATAATTATATATATTTTTTTTAAAATTGAGAGAATTTAAGAATAGGAAGTGCTGTCTACGTCTTATAGGGACTTGTGGATGCCAATAGCTTGATTTTAATAAGAATGAAAAATAAAATAAAGATTTTTCTCTAATTGTTCTGTTAGGTTTGATAATAAGGTCAAATGGAAAATGGAAAATGAAGTATATATCTGCTGTTTATGGTTAGTGGAATCAAATTGAATCACAAGAGAAACAAGAGACCAGCAGCAGTTCAGCATGGAGATCAGCAGCAGCTTAACATGAAGATCAGCATTTGAGTTGAACCGAATGCAATAGCTTCTTTAGTTCATTTTGTTCATTTTGTTCCTATGTAACTTAGTTTCCTTGCAATTTGTCCACAAAGTGGCAAAATAGCCCATAAGCTACTGCAAAAAGGAATCCAGATTTTCAGATAATTAAAGGAAACAATTGTCCTGGCGGTCCTGCTTATCATTATGTTCAAATCATTGCCAAAGCTTAAAACGTCATCAATTTAAAGCTTACAGTAACCATAAGTATAATGGTGGTAAATCAAAACCTATAATAACTCAACATATTTCCTCGCCGCAAAAGAAAAATCTAGTGAGTACCGAAAAGACAAGTTTAAACCAAGATACACACACACACAAAAAAAAAAAAAAAAACTGTAACTCATAAGAAATCTGAGTGTTTGGTATATCTCAGATCCATGGAAGGTTCACTCAAACGTTAAAAAACAGAGTATGTAATATTCCAAGGCAAAAAAACCCCATAAATCCGCATGTATGGGCATGCATGCAAAAGTAGGAAACCCAGGAAACAAGAGAGAATTTCGATAGAAAGAAGCCAAAAACACAAGAATCAAAAGTCTATGAACGTGACGTACCTTTGAAGAGAAGAGAAAAGAAGATAAGAGGAGATAGCAGGAGAGAAACAAGAAAGGAAACCCGGTTCCAACTCCGGTACACAGCCAACGCAACTTTTCTATACCATATATAATAATGGAATATTTTCAGATTCTTTGCATTCTAGTCCCCATACTGTTTTGGGATTTGCATTTGGAATCATTATTATAAATCAGTTCCATTATTAAAGAATATCATGGTGAGTCCAAGATTTTATTATAAAACTATTGACCAAGCTCCTTGGTTGCTTATGCAATTTTCATACTAAAGGAGTTAGAGGAGGACATAGATAGTTTATTCATATTAATAAAGGACTGATGTGAAAAATCATAAATATTAATAGTTGACATTTTCTAAAATTAGATTCTAATATTTCAATCCAGGTTAGCCTTTGTATCTGGACATTTTACTGTCATTGTTAAAAAATGGAAAACATTAAACATCCTTCCTTTTATATCCAAATAAAAATCCCATTCATAACTATGTTTAGGATAATGCTTTTGGAAAGAATCAATGGAATCTTCAATTATTTGATGGTATATTGGGATATTTCCCTTGAGCTTAATGATGTTGATAAATACTTGTGCATAGGGATGACTATTAAAACTTTGGGAAGTTAAAAGTCCATATTAACCTTATCTTTAAAATTTAGATATAATCACTTTTTTTTCCATTAATTTAACTTTTTAAGATATTTAAATAATTTTTAAGATGAAATTATTGTTTTATTTTTATTTAAATTTGTGATAAGTGTTAATTTATTTTTAATTACACTTTCATTATAATTTAAACTTTCCAATTTATTCAATCTTATTATTTTAAATTATTTGTCGTTTGGTTTACATTAAAATTGTTGTTAGTGTAAGAGGATATAGATCGAGTGTGCTGAACCGCGTTTATCATCCTATTGAGGAATAAAAGAGAATAAAAAAATTCAAAGAACATAAAAGAAAAAAATAAATTGCTCAAAATAAAAATAAAAAAAAGTGTATTGATCAATTGTAGAATTTAACCTAAAAGTTTCGTTTAAAATGATCATTTAACGTGACACGTCAACTTACTGTTACACCATTAACGGTTCAGTTACTAAAATATTATAACATGATAACATAAATAATTAAAATGTAACATTTAAAATGTAAATTATTAAAATGTAAGTGTAAGGCAAATAAAAGCTACTAGCTTACCCAATTAGAGCTAGTTGTTTTAGGAAAAAGAATGGGCAGTTAGGTGTAAACATCACCTACCCTCCTGTTATCTTATAAAAGACTTGGTTCTGATGTTGGTTAACTTCAAATTTGATAGAATCCTATATTTTTTAATGGAAAAAAGGGAATTGAAATTATATATATAGCATCAAATTGGTTTAGGCTGGCACACGGCACATGCCACTGAACTCCACACTTCATTGTTCCTTGATTTTCTTTTTCTTGCCAATTAAGAAGAAAAAAAGGACCGTAATTTTGGATTTTGTTTTAAAGCTTAGATTAAATTCTAAATATTAGATTTGATCGTGGAGTCGGAATAAAACATTGATTGTGTACAGGCCCATTTTTGCCCGGCCTACTACCTATCAGAAACTAAAAACAAAAACCAATAAATAATAAAAACCCAATTACAGCCCAACTTTTTAAACCCAAACCAATTACCCCAAATCCAACAGACCCAAATAGCCAAATTAGGGTTTCAGAAAAGCTGAAACCCTAAGTGCCGCCGCTATCCCATCACCACCGCAAAATGCGCACCTGCCCTCTGCCAAGCCAACCTCTCCTCCGCCTCCGTTGACCCCTCGTCATAGGCCTGCAAACAGTAAGAAAAAGCAGACAGCAAACCGAAGCATTTTTATCTTTTTTTTCGGCTATAAAAAGCCTTGTACCAGACAATGTAACAAAGGGAGACAATTTATTGAATTGAAAACAAGAGCAGAAATATTAATCTCAGAGAACAAAAAGAAACTTGAGAAGGTTGATTCCATTTTTTACTGTTATTAACTACTGCTTTCATTTATATTTTTAGTTTTTATTTTATTTTAAGATTTTAAGAACTAAAACGAAAAGAAAAGGAAAGGAACTCACCTGAACCCCGGAATCACGTCGTCGGAGTCTCCTCTCCGTCGCCGAAACCAGATCGAATGCGAAAAGGGGGGTTTCTTTTTTCCTTCTTTCGGTCTTTCGGAGCCCGAAGGCATGGCCTTCGACAGAGAGCTTCGAAACTGGGCACAAAGGCCCATCCCCACCCTTAGTTGACCACCGGACTGGTGGTGGCGCGACGGGCGGCTGAAGGGATCCCAACCGTCAGACAGATATGAAAGATGAAAGGGAGGGAGAATTTTTTTTAAGTTTTAACCTTTTTTCTTTCTTTTCTGAACTTTGAATGAAATAAAACAAAAAAAGGGCTTTAAAACACATCAGTAAACGGCGCCGTTTGGGTACAAGAGGAAACGTTCATGTCTCTTTAAAAGGGGTATTTTCGTGAAGAGTCCCTTCCTCTTGGGGTTCTGTTCAATCGGATCCCACTTTGCTTTTCTTGTTTTTTCAATTTTACCCCATGATTTCCGCTTCATTTTTAATTTGATCCGTGCCTCAGCCAAGAAAAACGCTGCGCATTATGAACTGGGTTATTCACCCATTTGGTCCCCGCAAGTTTAGGCGACTGTTGTTATGGTCCCTGTTCCTCTTTCTACTTTAGTTATTTGCAATTTTAGCCTTTGATTTTTTATTCTGATTTCAATCCAGTCCTCGACTTATGTAAGGAAATTTTTTTAAAATGTATTATTATCATTTATTTATTTTAAGATTTCATGTACTACTTTTATTAAACTTTATATATATTGTTTACCTAAAGATTCCTTTCATACATTATGTATTTCAAAATCTTTCATATATCATTTTAATTGATTTATTATTTATTTTAAGTTTTTCTCACCTTATCATTATTACTTTTACGTATTGATGTATATATAGATGTACACTATATTATTTAAAGTTTTATACATCATCTCTTAAAAACTATTTTGTATACTAATGATTTTAAAACCTTTTTATTTATTATCTGTTTTAAACTTATGTATTATTTATTTCTTAAATATATATATATATATATATATATTAAACTATTTTATGTGTTATTTATTTTAATTTTTATTAGTAACATATATCTTTTAATTTTCCTTTGACATCAATCAAGTCCTTTTATTTTATTCTTGTATTTTATTTGTTTAGCTATTTACTACTCTTTGGTTTCCTTATTTATTTATTTTTTATTTCCATATTGTTCGTTTTATTCGCTTATTCGTATTCATATTATTTGTCATTCATTTACGTAATATTTTATTATTATTTTATAATTGTTATTATTTTCATATTCTGCCATCATATTGTACATTAAATCTCACATTTATCCAACTTAGATCGTCATATTTTATTTCAAATAAAATAAATGTATACTTTTAATTGTTGCACTTGCTAAGTAGTCCATAAGCCAACCAGCCCAATAGTCATAATTATGACTAAATCGAGATTGATAATTATGACTAAATGGAGTTTCTACATCGGGTAATAAAGACAATAATTATGACTAAATCGCGTTTTGACTAAATGGAGTTTCTACAGATTTGGTCCTCTATATTACCCGTGTTTCTCGATTTAGTCATAATTATTGTCTTTATTTCCGATTTTTACCTTGTATTTTCGATTAAATTCCAATCTAATGCTTTTAACCATTATTTATTATATTTTTAACCCTACAATTTTATTTTAACTTCAAATTGATCCCCATAAGTTTATTTTGAGTATTTCTTTATATTTCTTAATCCGTTTTACTTGATGTATTTTAATGCTATTATTATTATTATTAATATATTTCTTATTATTATTGCTTGTGATATTATTACTTTTATGTATGTTATTAATTTTATATTATTTTATATATGTATTTTCTTTTAAATCTATTTATGTGTATTAGTCATTTTATTTTATTTTTTTCATGTATATTATCAATTAACATATATTATTTTATGTATATTTTACTTTGATTTTTTTACTTAAAATTTTTATTTTAAGATTTTATGTATATAATTTATTTTTAAGACTCTATTTTCAATTACATATTTATCTATTCCAAACATGTTTATATGTCATTATTTTTATATATGCATAATTTTTATTCATTATCATAACATATTTAAAAACACTTGTGTTTATTTAGAATATGTCTTACATCTATTATACTTTTATGTATTTAATCAATCTTCCTTATTATCGTTCTAATGTTTGATAATTATTGTTCTCATATATGTTTTAATTCCGTTCCATATTTATTTGTTGCTTAAGACTCAATAACATTGTGTTTTACTTGCAAATAATTGCTCTACATTGTATGTTATAGCATTATGTTCACTAAAAACGTCATATTTCAACAACATTCGAATTTTAAAATCATTTTTACTTAGAATTTTCAAAATAAAGTGATATTCATGCGTTTGGAAATTCAGAAAAATTGTGCCCAATTGTGCTGGGTGTGATTTCTTGTTTGACCAAATAAACAAATATCCCTTCAAATTTTGTCCATATTTTCAAAATAAGGTAATATTCGTGCATTCGGGAATTTGAAGAAATCGTGCCCAATCGTGCTGGGTGTGGTTTCTTGTTTGATCAAATAAACGAATATCCTTTCAAATTTGGTCCATATTTTCAAAATAGGGTAATATTAGTGCGTTTGGAAATTTGAAGAAGTTGTGTCCAATCGTGCTGGGTGTGGTTTTTTCGTTTGTCTAAACAACCAAATACCCTTTCAAAATTTCAACACGTGCTTGGAGAATTATGGGGATAATCTTGAATCCGATGACTTGTCATGTCCAATCGTGCTAGATGTGATACTCTATTCCTTCGGAACAAAGGAATCTCAATATTCAATTAAGTGACTTAAAACAAAAAAAAAATTAAAACCATTTCAAACTTTTCAACATTAGGACATCAATTAGTCAATTTGGTACCAATTTTGGGCGTTGCGAGGGTGCTAATCCTTCCTTGCACGTAACCGATTCTCGAACTCGTTTTCTTCTGGAAATTCGTAGACCAAAATTTATTTCAAAGGTGACCCGATCACACTTAAACAAAAAGGATTGGTGGCGACTCCATATTTTTTCAAAAAGTCGATTCCCGTTGTTTTTCAAAACCCGATAAAAAATGGTTTTCTGCTTGGCGACTCCACTGGGGACTAGTTGAGAGTTAGGCCATAAATTGATTAATTTTTGTCCTTTTGATTGAAAATTTGGAAATTTGTTTGAAGAATCATGTTTTAATGTATTATTGGTGTTATGATGATGAGTCTCGAAGAATATTTGCATTTGCATTGCATGACCATTGTGGTCATACCCTTAAGTGGGAGTGAGAAACTAAGCTTTCATGAGGTTTTCACCTCCGCATGGGCTAGTGGACTACTTCTGGGATACATCTGTACCTATGTGTTTCGTGAGATTTTCATCTCCGCATGGCCATAGGGAAATGTATTCCCCTACTGAACTCGATCCATATGAGCCTATAATGGGTGAGGATTGAGAAATCTGCTGGTTCAGGTACCCATTCTTTAGAGCAAAGCTGCATATAGCAACCCTAGGCGCCTACCCTAGATAGAGCCACACCAAACCCTAGTGGTCACATGGTCAGGTGTTCTATGCTATTTATTTATCTTGCACTAACGTGTTTTCTTTTGTTTTTAATTGCATTACATTGCATTTATTCCATACATTTGCATGTACATTACATTATTTGCATTACGCTATTTTCATCACATTGTATCATTTGCATTAGTTCTTACAAAATGACCCTGATAAGGTGAAATAATGTTCAGTTAACCTAAAAGACATGGAGCAAAGACAAATATTGGTGCAAGGGCAGTTGGATAAAGTTCAACAGAATATGCGAGATCAAATGAATATGATACGCCAGTTAACTCGATTATTAGTCGGAGGGCATGAAAAAAGGTGTGGCTCAGCGGCCAGCAGTGTGGATGATGATGAAGACATTGTTTATTCCCCAATAAATATCCCATCTCAACCAGACATGCATTTGTATGGGGTATCCGTCATTATTAGACCCCAATATCAGAAGGATACCTTGGCATTGACGAATTTCTCAAGGGGTTCAGATTTTAACCCAGGGAATGATCAAGTTAATCCTATTGTTCTTGGCTCAACAGAGACAAAGAAAAAAGGGATGGGGATCTCAAAGGCCCCGAGGGAGAAAGAAAAAGAAAGGAATAATATGAGTAAGTGTAACAGGGGTAGTTCGAAGCCGATTACGATAGCTAAGCCAAAGACAACTGCTACCAGCTATCAGGTTTCCCCAAGACAAGAGACCAATCCAAAATCAAATTTGAAAAACTCCAGTGTGCGCCCATTCCAATCTCGTATAGAGAGTTGTACCGAATTTTGTTTGACGCACATGTTGTATCCCATTTTCATATAGAACCAGTACAGCCTCCATACCCTAAATGGTACGATGTGAACGCCCAATGTAAATACCATGCAGAAATTACGGGGAACTCGACAAAAAATTGTACCGCTTTCAAGAAATTGGTCGAAAGACTCATTAGATTGAGCATCATTAAATTCAACGATCTTTCTGGTACAGAAAATTTGTATCCCAAAATTTTTGTTAAAGGGGTAAACATTGTGAGTCCCATGATGAATGGGGGCATGAGATCTGGAGTACATCAAGTTCAGGGCTCTATTGCAAAACATGATACTAGCGATTTTGAACATTAATGACATATCTGAAGAGTGAACTGAGGAAAAGACTTTTCCAAGCTTCTGCCTTTACATACTTAGAATGTTTTGAACAATGAGACTGTGGAAGAGACATGTATTTTTAAGGCTAATCTAGAGTAATATTCGAAACACACTTATTGCTTTCAGCCTAGGGGCAATAAGAGTCCTCTTATGAAATAAGCTTGTGTCCAAAATATTTATTTCAATGAAATGCATCCTTTTGAGAAAATATCTTTTCTATCTATAGATTCTTTTGTCCTTTGGATTTCTATGCAAATATTCTTTCATTCTTTATTCATGATCATATCATACAAATAATAATCCTTAAACCATTTATTCTTTGGATTGCCTTTGTACCTAGGTACCCAGATATCAACGACATGAGCGACGTTGTTAGGACTCCCTTTTTGAATGAGATATGAGTCTAGGGGATCTAAGGACTTTGAATATGACAGAGATCATGGCCTATCTTCAGATTTGTTAAGGATGGTAGAGCAAGATGAGAACAGACTCTACCTTGCGAAAGGTTAGTGGACATTACGAGATTAAGAAAGAGCAAATATCGAAGCCTAATTCACCATAAGGCGAGACATCATTAAGCTATTTTCAAGAATTCAAGATGTTTTCGCACGATAGGCTACTGAAACGTGGGTATGCTGTTAAGATTGGTGTTCGAAGAACCCATGCTAATGGTTCTACAATAGTCAGGCTAATCATGATGTTTAGGCTACCAGTCTACCCAGAAAGGGAAATTGTATCAAATGTCAAATTGAGGAAGACAGAACTTATGTGCCTCCTCCATTTTGTCTACATGTGGGACAGAAATGTTATGAGGCCGATATCGTCAAGAGGATTTAGCCGACACTAATTTATTCACTAAGAGGGTGAAGGTCGCTTCATATATCAATATTACAAAGTCGATAGTCATTGAAAAAGAAAAATAGAAAGAAAGAATACTGAAAAAAATGTCAAAAAGATCACATTTAACCGCACAATGTCAAAAGTCTGCGGTCTGTTCAAAGATCAGATTCCACATCACAGTAAAGGCAGCCAAAAAGAAAAACAAAAGATAAAAAAAAAAAGACCGAGACTTGTAAAGATTGGCATACAGAAGTTACTATTTACCCTCTATGCTTATCAAACATTGGCTAGGACGGTCACCGGGGTAGCACAGTCTCATTGATTTTGCCCATTAAAGTCAAATTTCCTTTTTAAAGTCTTATCAGAACTGAAGTTAGATGAGACAGAACGCGTTTAATCTCAATATGATCAGATGAATTTGAAGAGAAAATGTTAAAAGCTATCTATCATGGTCAAATGTTGCAAGCTCACAACAAAAATGATTCGTCCTAGAAAATTTCATGATAAGGCTTTGAACAAGATTCTTTCTCTTGCAAAAGGGACTTCAGAAGAAAAAGGATGCCAAACCGGGAAGAACCTTAGGCAGCAAAGAAGGCCTGTTCTAGGGAAACATGGATATTGTTTAAGATAGATGACAAGGACCTACCCAATTCGGAGAGTTCAGATTAAATAAAAAGAATTCAAAAAAATTTCAAAAAAAAAAAAAGAAAATGAAAGGCCAAGGCAAAAACCCGCAAAGGGCGCTTTGAGACCAAAGGGGATTTGAGTTGAAAACCCAAAAATGGCAGCTCAAATTTTGATCAAAGGGGGCATATAGCAGTCTTGCTATGCCTGAATTAACAATAAGGAATTATGCTACGTCTTGGGGCATCGACAAAGTACTTCAGATCCCTAAACACATATTGAGCTTAAAATGGTCCTCAAGAAGTTTGAACAGAGAAGCTCGGGCTGTGATATCTGGGGCACCTAGTTTCCACTTTATCCATTTTAAATTTGTTATTTTTGATTACCTTATTCTTTTCAAGATACGCCTTTAATAAATTTCCTTTTTGATTGCGATTGCTATCTTCGCTTAACTTATTTGTTTTGAGCTATGCTCCTAATTAATTTCCTTCTTGTCCATGGTTACGATCTTTTTCAGGCATTTTGCATTGAAATAACAATTAGTGGACTAATAATATTTTCATAAAATGAGTTTCGCATATTACTCTGGAACCTTCTAAATAATACAAGAACCTGAAACAGGACTATTTTTAAAACCTACCAAGTTTAAGGAAGAGTCTAAATTGAGGCTATCTCATTGGATTCTCTGTTAAAAATAGTTGGTGATACAATCTCGACGAGAATGGGCAATGACAACCCAAGTGTAAAAGGGAATCATTCTCTAAAGAAAAATTGATATTCTGCATTCACGCGAGCATCATACATATACATCTGGTTGGGTCACTAGAGGAGTGATCAGTTGATGGAACAAGCTACAGGCCCTATACCCACGAGTTACAGTGGGATAGGTGGAAGATAATACATATCTTATACCTTTGAATGTCAATGTGATGGATTGAAGAAGAAACAAATCCTACATTTCGAGGTCGCAGTGGGATAGATGGGAAGAGATTCAGATCCTATACCGCTAAGTCACAATGAGATGAACCCTGAAGTTACAGTGGGGCAAATCTGTTGAGCAAGATATTTGTTTTCTCGGGTTTTCTGTCAAGAATACTGGCCGAACAAGATCGCAGCATAATACATCAGTGGTATAGCCCTGATAAACAATGAACAATAACCACCTTAAACTTTTTTTAAAAAAAGAGATCATTCTCATAAAATTCTGCATTCATGCAAAACATATTTAGTTAGGAGCATTAGATTCATTCCGATCATTGCATCCTAATCATTGTAGGAAATCATTCTCATGACATTCTGCATTCATACAAATGTCATCCATAAGACACATTTAGTTAGGGAGTAGTAGATTCATTTCGATCATTGCATCCTTAAACCTTAAGCAGGGATCATTCTCATGAAATTCTGCATTCGTGTAAAACACGTTTAGTTAGGGGCATCTGATTCATTCCGATCATTGCATCCTAATCTTTGTAAGAAATCATTCTTATGACATTCTGCATTCATACAAATGTCATCCATAAGAAACACATTTAGAAGCATTTGATTCATTCTGATCATTGCATCCTAATCTTTGTAAGAAATCATTCTTATGACATTCTGCATTCATACAAATGTCATCTATAAGACACATCTATTTAGAAGCATTTGATTCATTTCGATCATTGCATTCTAATCTTTGTAAAAAAGATCATTCTCATGACATTCTGCATTCATACAAATGTCGTCCATAATACATTTAATTAGGAGCATTAGATTCATTCTGATCATTGCATCCTAACCATTTTGCACAAACACAAAACTGATTTTGCAGGACAGGTCCCCTAGAGGACGTTGTCGCAATATCGGTGAATTCGAAGATCTTGCCTCTCTGAGCGAGGCGGATCGAAGATAGCAAATCTGGTAATCCTAAAGTTGCAGGAGCAGATCGAAGCCATACAAGTCTTATTTCCTCGAAGTTCCAGCGGAGTAGGTTGAAATTTCAAATCCCTCCTCCCTGAGTTTACAACGAGGATCAAACTTTATTTCCGAGAAGTTTCAGTAAGAAGATTGAAATTACAAATCTCTTCTATCTGAATTCTTATCACCTCGAAGTTCCAGCGGAGTAGGTTGAAATTACAAATCCTTCCTCCCAGAGTTTACAACGAGGATCAAACTTTATTTCCGAGAAGTTTCAGTAAGAAGATTGAAACTATGAATCTCTTGCAATACCCCTATACCCGGTTCAATTATGCAAACCCGGTATAAGACTATTACATTTAGTGCCAAAATAATTATGCCTAGATACTTTTTAATTAAAATATTTATATATAATATTTTAACTTACCAACCATTTTTACTAACAAATTTATTGTTTATTAATTCATTCCATATATATATATAAATACTTCAAGTAACTGAAAATAAATAGAATTTCAAGAATCTACAATTTAGTCCCTATCACATGGGAACACCTTTGAACTACATATGTACATGCCATTTTAATACAAAATACAATACCTACTTTTGAAACTCGTGAGGATGTGATGAGGTGAGAGATCTTCTAGTTGGACTCTATCTCTTCTAGTTTAATTGTACCTACGCGTTAAAATAAACGCGTTAAGCCGGTGAAGGCTTAGTAAGCACTACAAGAATAAATAAGTAAATGATCATAACAAAGCATTTTAAACTCATTCAATTATTACATATCTACTCACGTATAAGTTTCTTCAACTATGCCTTGCAATAATAAAAATTCAACTTATCTTTTGTAAGGTATAAAACTTACCTTAATACATCAGTGATTCACTTTTGTTCTCAATTCACATTCTTAGCCCAAAGTAGACTTTATAGAACACATCGGATATACGGAACAAATACAGATGTGCATTATGATGCACAAGTGAATAGAGAGCACCAACATGCTAATAATCAGAGAGCAGTGACGTGCTAATAATCAGAGAGCACTGACGTGCTAATAATCAGAGAGCACCAACGTGCTAATAATCAGAGAGCACCAACGTGCTAATATCGAGAAGCGCTAAAGTTCCTTAATGGCATGCCACTAATATCCCAAAGAGTTCTAAATTTCGTCTACTTGGGCATTAAAATTGAATCTCATATATTTAAATAATTCACATAAATATTTCAAAAAGATAAATAACAATAATTTAAAATTCTTGTAGTACTTACAACAAAAAGGTTGAGATGATATATGTTATTCTTCCTTCACTCCTTAACCTTCTCTTTTCCTTTTCCTTCCATTCGGTTCTCTCCTTTCTTTTCTTCAATTTCATATAAACATATAACATTTATATGTTAAAAAATAATCAAATAAACTTCCTATACTATTTAATAAAATAAACATGTATAATATAATAAATTCATCCTTTCTTACTTTTGCTCACATTTCAATTTAATCCTTTTGTGTCATAGTCACTAAATTATTTATTTCCAGAGCTACAGAACTCCAAATGAAGAACCGTTAATTTTTCCTGAAACTAGACTCAGATATATTCATACCATAAAATTTCCAGAATTTTTAGCTTATCCAATTACAGTTTATTCATCAAAATCACCACTATTCTGCTGTCTGGCAGTTTTGACCCTTCTTCACTAAAAATTAATTATCTCTTCATACAGGATTCAGATGATGTTTCCGTTTATTTCTATTAAAAATAGACTCATTCAGGATTCTAAACAGATAAATTTAAGACCCTAATTATTTTTATCCAATTTTTATGATTTTCTAAAGTTAGAACAGGGGATCTCGAAATCACTCTAAACCAGTCTTACAAAAATATAAATATCTTAGAATACAAAATTCCTTTGCTTTCCCTGTTTCTTTCATATGAAAATAGACTCAATAAGCTTTAATTTCATATCTCACTCAGCTTCTAATTCCACTTCTACGAATTTTAGTGATTTTTCAAACTTACCTTACTGCTGCTGTCCCAAAGCTGTTTTAGTGCAAACTTTTATTACCATTTTTCCCTAAGCTTTCAATAAATGATAATTTCGTCCCTGCTCAATTAACTTCTCAATTGAGCTGATTTTTCTCAATAAACACTTTATTCTATCACTTTAAACTACTTTATAATCTTTGGGGATCAGAATTTCAGTAATAGACTTTAATTCCAAATATTTTCACAATTTAGTTCTTAAAATCAATTTCTAACTAGATATTCCATTAATTAAACCCCTAATTCATCAATTTAATCCACATAACTCATGTTTAAAAATCTAAGAATTTCCAGAATTTCAACTTAATTCAACAAAGATTTGTTCTAAAACTTATAAAGCATCAAAATTAAAAGAAAATGGCTAAATTAACTTACCTATTAGACTTTCAAGCTTCAAACTTTGAATTTTCCTTTTCTTTTTCTTTCCCTTTTTCTTCCCCTGCTTTCGTCTTGTTCTCTGTTTCTTTTTTGTTCTTCTTTCTTTTACTTTCTCTTTATAATATGTAATAACAATATAATATAATATATTATATTTAAAACATAAAATATCTTTATTATATAATAATATATATTAAACATAAAAATCTCATTTTCTACGTTACACAGAGGTGAGCATGGGCCGGGCCGGGCCGGGTTCGGGTCGGGCCCAACTAAAAATTTAGGCCCGTTCATTGGGCTCGGGCGGGGCGGGCCTAAAAATGGGCCTAAAATTTTGCCCAAGCCCGGCCCATATAAAAATACTAAAACCAGGCCCGGCCCGCCCGCCCATATTAATTTTTATATTATTTTATATAATTTTTAAATATATATAATACATCAAAAATATTAAAAAATCAAAATAAATATTTTTCAACAAATTGAAAATAAATTTTAAAAAATATGTAGACTTAAAAATACTAAAATAGATGCAACTTAAAAAGAAATGCCTCTAAAATAATAACAAAATTAACAAATGTCTTTAAAATAATAACAAAATTAACAATAAAATAAGTTTTATATAATATCTAAACAATAACAACAAAATAATAGAAACATAATAGTAAAATGCTAGCAAAATAAAGAGAAAAACAATAAGAAAATAATATTTAAAAATATTTTTTTTGCCTTTAATAATTTGGGCGGGCCGGGCCCGGCCAAGAAATTCTTACGAGGTCTGCCCATTTTTAAACGGGCCTCATTTTTGCCCAAGCCCATTTTTCGGCCTATATTTTACCCGAACCCTCCCATTTTTAAGGGCCTTGGTAAGGCCGTGGCCAAACACCATGCTCACTCTAGCCTCAACTATACAAAATGGCTTAATTGCCATTTGGTCTTTTATAATTTCTTTTAATTTATAATTCAACTTTTACTTCTATTTCAATTTAGTCTTTTCATTTAATTACCTACCCAAACGTTAAAATTTTCTAACTAAATTTTAATACCACATTACTAACATTTTATAAATATTTATAAAATATTTCCTATCATATAAATATTCATGCAAATATATTGAAATAAATTTCTCTTTAAATCGGATTTATGGTTGCGAAACCATTGTTCGATAACCTCAATTTAGGCCATTACATCTCTACTCTAAATTTCAGAATGGCCTAAATTCAATGTTATCGAACAATGGTTTCGTAACCATAAACCGATTTAAAGAGAATTTTATTTTATATTTTGCATGAATATTTATATGATAGGAAAATCGATTAAAATATCAATAGAAAAATTTTACCGATTTAGTGGTTAGTTAAAAAAAGAATTATTGAAGGAATTGGGAAAAACAAGGTATCGAGACCTTGATCTCATAAAATTTAGTAGGAAATATTTTATAAATATTTATAAAATGTTAGTAATGTAGTATTAAAATTTCGTTAGAAAATTTTAACGCTTGGGTAGGTAATTAAATGAAAAGGATTAAATTGTAACAAATGCAAAATTATGAAAAATGATTAAATAGATTAAATGATAAAAGAAAGAGGGCTTAAAAGGAAAATAGACCCAAGGTCTATTTGGGCTGGACGGCAAGGGCACGAAATCAGCAAGAAAATAAGGAGAATTAAGGACAAAATTGGAATATTGCAAAATTTACTTAATAAAGCTAGGACTAAAGTGGAATTATCTAGATTTCTCTTTATTTTTCTTCATTCTCATCAGCAAAAACACCATAGAAGAGTTTTATTTGAGCTGTTTTTTCATATTTTTACTGCAAGTAAGTTAATTCTTGCCTTTTTCTTGTAATTTTTGTATTTTAAGCTTTTTACAACTAGGTCCTACTATTAAATTCATTAGTTTTTGATTTCATGGATGAAGTTGAAAGTTACCATGGTTGAGTGCTGTAAGTTTATGATGAAATAGCATGAAATTTAAGCTTTAGTTTGCTTATGAGATGATTTTATTAGGTAATTCCTATAGAAATTGATTTTTAGGATCTAAATTGTGAAAATGTTTGGAATTAAAGTCTATTACTGAAATTTTGATTTCCAAAGGTTATAAAGTAGTTTAAAGTGATAGAATAAAGTTTTAATTGAGAGAAATCAGCTCAATTGAGAAGCTAATTGAGCAGGGACGAAATTATCATTTATTGAAAGCTTAGGGGGAAAATGGTAATAAATAGTTTGCACTAAAACAGTTTTGGACAGCAGCAGTAGACTAACTTTGAAAAATCACCATAAATTGTAGAAATCTAATTAGAAGATGAACAAAATATGAAATTAAAGCTTATTGAGTCTAGTTTCTCATGGAAGTAAGCAATAGATATGTAAATCATGAGATATAATGAATTTTGTAAGACAATGTCAGAATGAATTCGGGTTCCCCTGTTTTGACTTTAGAAAATCATCAAAAATTGGAGAAAATAATTAGGGGCTTAAATTTATATGTTTAGAATCCTGAATGAGTCTATTTTCAATAGAAATAAACGATAACATCATCCAAATCCTGTATAAAGAGATAATTAATTTTTAGTGAAGAAGGGTCAGAATTGTCAAACAGCAGAACATGGGTGACTTTAAAGAATAAACTGTACTTATTGGGTAAATAAAAAATTCTGAAAATTTTATGGTAAGAATATATTTGAGTCTAGTTTCAGGAAAAATTAGCAGATCCTAATTTGGAGTTCTGTAGCTCAAGATAAAAATAATTTAGCGACTATGACTCAAGTAGACAGCTTTGAATGAACTAAAAATAATAATAGAATTATAGAGAATACTACATGTGAATATGAAATGTATTGAATTGATGATTGAATTTATTTATTTAGATCCAGAAAACTTAAATACGAAGCTAGATCGAGGAAAGGAAAAAGTCCTGGATTAGTAGATTTTGTATACGAACTAGTATCGAGGTAAGTTCATGTAACTTGAATTATATTCTTAAATGCTTGAAATGTATGTTATTGATGTGAATATAATTTAAATGTTCATTATATGAAAGTTGATGAAACATTGATATATTTGATAAAAAAAGGGGAAGAAATCCTAGTTGAATGAAAGGAAAATTCGATGGATCTCTGAAAGGAATTGACGGTAAAAAGGATCTAGCCCGGACGGGTGATCCTATCCTGATATAGCCCTCCCGAAGAATATTTGGAAAATGGATTTAGCCGGACGGGTAATCCAAATTAGGTCTGAATTTAGCCTCGATCGGTAATTCAGATCCAAGCTCATTAGAGTAATTGTCGTCTGCGGGATTTAGCTCGATGGTAATCTCGACAATACTCTATGAGTTTATATTCTGTGATTTAGCTCGGTGGTAATCCGCTTTGTAAAGATGAGGTTCGCAGGAGTGTGCTCTTTGAAATGGAAATGTGCGCACATGAATATGAATTGACGGACCCGAATTTGTACACTAAAGTGTACCTTTGAAAATCCATCGAAATTTCGAGTAATTCAACGGGATAAATATGGAAAAATAACAAAGAAATGGAAATCATTGTAATATCCTGGGTTAAGGGCTATTTTATTTGGCTTTGCTGCATGTGCTTGATGTGCTATGTTGTTATTTCGATGTTGTTGGGGCTTAGTTATAAGCTAGGTGTAAGCTCGAGTGGTAGGGAAAAATTTTTGTTTTTGGGCTTTATGTGATAGGGGCTGAAGGAGCTGGGTCTTATGTATTTTATTTGGTGAATTGTTGCACAAGTGATGAGCTAGCAAAGTGGCAAAGCATGCGCCACTTAGAGCTTGTGTGTGGCGTCAAGTGCAAGGGAGGATGTCCTGGGTTCAAGCTGCGAAAATCCCCTATTTTTGCATCCATTTTGACGGCATGGAAGGGAGGAGTTGTAGGCAGTTCGAACTCTGCCTTGGACCAAGTCAAAACTTCAAACAATGGGTGGAGAGTGAAAGTAGGAGGGGGACTAGTTCAACTAGTTTGAATTGGTGGCTTGGGAGTGTTTGGGGGGAGTTTGGCCGGTTGTTGAGGAGGTTTTGGGGGAGTGGCCGGTTGGTAAGAGTTGGGGAGTAGTGTGCCGAATGGTCATTTTGGCATTTTGGTACATTTTCGGTCAAAGGGTGGTAAGCAAAAGCTCTCTTCACTTGCAAATAGCCTAAGCCGAAAAACCCTTCCATTTTTGCTTCTTAAAACCGAAACCCCAAGCAACTTTATTTGCCAAACTTTGCACTTTTATTTTTCTACATTTTGTGTTGCCAAACAAATGCCCCATTCGCTTTCTCCATTTCTTCTTCATTCAAACCAAAGCTTCAACAATCATACCCTTGCCGATTTTGTTTTTGGTAGCCAATGCTCCTTGATCTCTTTGTTTTGCTTCACCGAAAGTACCTCCCTTTCTTCTTCTTTTCATTTGTGCTAAGTCAAACTAGCATCTTCTTCTTACACTTTCTTTCTTCCTATCTTGAAGATTAGTAGTCAAACTCATTCTCCAAAACACCTCTCCATTTCTTATCTTTTCAAAATCAAGGTGCTTTCTACTTCTTCCCTTTCCATTTCGATTCCTGGCCGAATATCAACCCATTTCTTCTCATCTATACTCTCTTTTCTTTTCACACAAAGCCGAAAGTAGGAGTGTTAACATCTAGGCCGAATCTTTCTTCTCTCCTAGTGGTGTTTTGTTGGCCGAATATTGGTTGTTGTTGGGTGCTTGGTTTCAATCGGCTGGTAGTGGGTAAGAGCTTGGCCGAATGGCCATTTTCCCTCTCTCTCGTTCTTATATATTGTGGTTTAGATAAAGGCCGATTTTGTTATTGGTTGAAGGGTATTAATCTATTGTGTAAACCAATTTTATTATAGGACATCCGGATTTTGGGAACATTGGAGAGGAGCCTTATTTCTCCGACAAGCAATCGGTAAGTGGTGGTAAGAGTAGTTTCTTTTAGTCTATTCATTTAGTCTTCGTTAAGTCAAGCTGTTAAGGGATTAACCATTTTCTTTCTAGGGTGAGGCCGATTGTCGGAAGAACCATTGTTGGTTCCGAATTGGGTAGAAAACCAAAGCAAGTTTAAGGTAAGGGTTAATCGATATACCCTTTGGTTTAAATGGTTTTGGCCGAATGGGTTAAGTGTTAATCCTTTGTTGGCCGATTGTAGGATCAGGGTTGTCGAGGTAATCAAGGGACGTAGACCGATTCTTAGGATTAAAACCTTCGCTATTTCGTGTGTAAGCTAACACACCGATTTCTTAGTAATAAGTTAATAACCCGTGTTGTAACAAGTGAAACAGTTGATGATTGTCATGATACCCGATAGGTATGATTCACTGATTCGTAAGTCCGTAGTATTACGAGTTCTATTGTTGATACATCTAATATTATGATCCATGATATATGTGTTATAAGATGCAATATTGGGCATGAATTACATGATTTGCATATTGTACATGAGTCAAGATGACATGTATGGGTAATATGAGAGGAGGGGGAGTATGATATCCGTGTCTTTGGGACACCGAGGTTTGGCACCTCCGGTGGTTTGGTACCACATATTTTGTGACTTTGGGTCACCAGAGGTTTGGCACCTCGCCTCGCCCCAGTGGCTTAGCACCACGGTGGGTTGGCCCCACGCTTGATTATACGGATTGACGCCATGATTTGGTATCACACGATGGGTTGGCCCCATCATCGGATTTGTGATCATGCGGTCACCAAAGTGATTTGGTATCACACTTGTGTCTTTGGGACACCGAGGTTTGGCACCTCATTGCGACTCGCCCCGTAGTTTGACACCACCGCGGGTTGGCCCCACTTATGAGATACGGATTGTCGCTAGTGATTTGGTATCACACGATGGGTTGGCCCCATCATTGGATTATTCGTGACTTGGTCACTAGTGGTTTGGCACCACATTATGGATATCGTGACTTTGGGTCACCAGTGGTTTGGCACCACCAAAGGGTTTGGTACCACACGGGTAGAAAAGGTGTAATGGATGGTTAGGAACGGTGCATTAATTGTATTGCTTTGCTATGATGTGTGTTAGTATGTTGTATTATCGGGAGGGGATTTACACACCGAGTCTTATGACTCACTCTCTCCTTTGACATTTCAGTGACACTTAGACGGACATGGAGCCGGATGGACTCGAGGTGCTCACGCCATGCTTAAATAAGGATTTGTTCGACTTTTATAAAATTTGGTACTTAAGCTTATTTATTACTATTTGGTTTTATTTTGGGTTGTAAATGGCCTTTTTAAAATTATGTTTTGCTATGTTATGTTTAAAATGGGTTTTTGATATGCCTTAATAAATTAATTGGGTAAGATTTGCTAAAACTTGGAAAGACAACGAGTTCAAAACTGCAAAAGCGATATTTTAAACTATACCATCGGGTATCACACTAAGATTTGGAATAAAAGGGACTCAAATGTTTTTTAACCTAAACTCGATTTTCTACTAAGTCAAAATGTGCTAGTAACAATAAGAAACAACTTGAACTTCTAAATGAGATAAACCTGTTTTAGCTACACATCTGATTAAGTATTCAAAAATTTCTGGGTTTTCAAATACATCATCAGATTTTAATCAAGCCTACTCAAGTTTTCTTCAAATACACAATTTAGCGAAGTGATCTCATCAAATTTTTAAACAGAAACCTAACTTCTCAAAAATTCAGATTTTTCCTCGTGACATACCAGATTCGGTTGTGGTGTGCTGACCGGGTTTGAGGTGTTACAATTGTGGTATCAGAGCTAAGTTCAAAGGCTCGACTGTGGGCCTGAGGCCCAAAATGTTTTCAAAAGTCTGTTTTAAGTGTTTTTATGGCTTGAAAGGCATGACACCGAGTCTCCAGCACCAATCCGCCCAGGTAGGTACCCCTTACTATTGTTTGTGATATTGATGAGATGTGATTGGATGGCTAGTGATAATAAGACTACCTTAGAAACTGAAACTGATAGGACTGAGTGGACTCGCGAAAACAAAGCTTCTTTAATATTCATAAGACTTTGCTTTTAAACAGTAGAATAAATACTGATACATAAAATTCTTTAAATTAGACGAGATTTAGTCATGAGTACCCGAGGTGGACGTGGTCGTGGACGTGGTCGAGGTAGGATGACAGTTTCTGAACCCGTAGGTTCTGGTCAGAGGTCGGAGAACGAGATACTGGGTTCCTCCACCACCGGAGGTGGTGAGTTTCAAGATCAGACTGGGGATGACGCAGGTCACAAAGCGATGTCGCGAGTTTTAGAAAGGGTAGCTGGAGTAGATGGGGCGCAGGAGTTAGGAAATCTGTGCTCGAGCGACTTCGCAAACGGGTCAATTCTTTCGGTGTCTTGGGTGTTGCTCCAAGATCGCCGAATATTGGCCGAAGCGACAGAGCGGATCATGGACGATCTAGACTTGACCGTCAAGAAAAGTTAAAGGGATAGTATCACTTCTCGAGATGAGTCATACCAATGGTGGCTCACGGTTCGGACAGTACCGCAATGAAGATCCGACTTGGGACTATTTCAGGTCGCTTATCGTAAAAAGTACGTTGGAGCTAACTACATTAATGAGCAACGGAAAGCATTTCGAGGTTAGTTCGGGAGTAAATGCGTCGAGCACGAGGCGTAGTTTCGAGGTCGAGTCGGTATGCCGAGGTATGGTGGCTACCGAACATGAGAGGTGCGTTCGCTTTGAGGATGGTCTCGCGAGATGAACTAAGGTTGTTGATTGCGCCAAATAGAGCGTGAATTTACTGTTTTGGTTGGAAAGACGAAGGTAGCCGAGGGTATTAAAGAGTCTGTGAGGCAAGGCATGGATAGGAACCGACACAAGAGGAGTTTTAGATCTTCTGGGTCATCAGGTAATTCGCAGAAAAGGCTAGACCGAAAGGGGTCAATCAATCGGGTAGGTTTGTTGTCGCTAGGCGTGGACCGCCGCAGGTAACCGCTAGGGAAAGCTCGTTGGGGAGGATGTTGACTGGTGGAAAATCTGTTTTGAGTGTGGCTCACCGGACCACCGTGTGAGGGATTGTCCACGCAAGTTGGCTAGGATTCACCCGAGAGTCGTACGTATACAAGACAGAATAACGGACCACTACCGCAGAGGGCCGAGGTAATGGCAGAGGGGTAATGGTTCGGTGGGGCCGTGGAGCACCGCGGAGGTGTGTAATGCCGAGGCCGACAAATAGGGGCTAGTGTATCGCGAGGCGCCGAGAGGAGGATGCGATTTAACGGACGTCATAATCGGTATGTTTTAATCTTTGGTTCTCCATTTATCGCTTTGATTGATGTGGGATCAACACACTCATATGTTGCAAGTAGCATAGTGAAGACCATGGATTTAGACTCGAGATATCTTCTAGGCGATGACCGTAATAAGCCCTCAGGTCACTCAGTAGTTGTAGATAAGTCGTGATAGAGACGCACTCTAGAACTCCAAGGGTAGTGTTTGTGGTCGATCCGATGGAACCGCCGCTTGGGGAGTTCGATCCGATTCTGGATGGACTGGCCGGTTAAGTACCGTGCGAAGTTGGATTATGCGGCTAAGCGCATGGTTTCTGAAACAATTAAGGGAGATGAGGTAGTCCTGATTGGTAATAGGAGAAATTATCCGTCCAATGTGGTATCTGCTTTGAAAGCCGAGAAGATGGTCGAAGAGTTTGTGAAGCATATGTGGTTCATGTGTATGCCTTGGAGGCTAAAGAGTCTGCTGTGGAGACGGTTCAAACAGTTAGGGAATTTGTTGATGTGCTTTCTGAGGAGCTTCTGGGTTTGCCACCAGATCGTGAGGTAGAGTTCGGGATAGATCATTATCTTAATCGCGCCAAGTATCTATAGTTCCGCATGTGATGGTGCCTAAAGAGTTAGTGGAGCTTAAGGCTCAAATCCAAGAATTGTTGGACCGAGGCTTTATCGTGCCAAGTGTTTTGCTTTGGGAGCACTGTACTTTTGTCAAGAAGAAAGACGTATTATGCGGATGTGTATAGACTACCGCTAATCGAATAAGTCGACGATCAAAACAAGTATCCGCCGCTTCTGATAGATGACTTGTTTGATCACCAAGGGTGCGCCGGTTTTTCAAGATTGATTTAAGGTCCGGTATCACCGCTAAAGGTGAAGGAGGCGGATATCCGCAAGACGGCATTTCGATTTCGGTATGGGCACTTTGAGTTCTTAGTTATGCCGCTTGGGTTGACTAACGCTACCGCCTTCATGGATATGATGAATAGGGTGTTCCAACAAAGATTTGGATCAATTCGTAGTGATTTTTATCGATTTACATCTTGGTATATTCCAGGACCAAGAGGAACACGATGCGATTTGGGTAGTATTGCGATTCGAGGGAGAAACAGCTCTATGCGAAGTTTAGTAAATGCGAGTTCTGGCTTAGGAGGTGACGTTCTTGGGTCATGTAGTATCGGCTGAGGGGATTAGAGTGGATCCTCGAAAGATTGAGGCGGTTTTGGATTGGAAGCCGCCTAGGTCAGTAGCTGAGGTTCGGAGTTTTCTGGGTTTGGCAGGATACTACCGAAGGTTTGTAGAGGGGTTTTCGTTGATCGCAGCGCCGATGACCAAATTATTAAGAAAAGGGGTTCCGTTCATTTGGACTGAGAAGCAGCAGGAGAGCTTCGATAAGTTGAAGAAGATTTTGACAGAAGCTCCGGTTCTGATTCAACCTGAGGCTGGTAAGGAATTCACAGTTTACTGCGATGCATCACATACAGGATTGGAATGTGTGCTGATGCAAGAAGAGAAGGTTGTGGCTTACGCGTCTCGGCAGCTGAGGCCACATGAGGTCAATTATCCAACGCACGATTTAGAGTTAGCGACTGTAGTCTTTGCCTTGAAGATTTAGAGGCATTACTCGTACGGAGAGAAATTGATAGTCTACACGGATCACAAGAGTCTGAAGTACCTTCTGACTCAGAAAGACTTGAATCTGAGACAGCGCAGATGGATTGAGTTGCTGAATGACTACGATTGCTCAATTGAGTATCATCCCGCAAGGCTAACGCCAGGCGTACGCGTTGAGCCGTAAGGTTGTTTCGGATCTAAGAGCGATGTTTGCCCACTTGAGTTTGTTTGACGACGGGAGTATTCTGGCAGAGTTACAGGTTAAGCCTACTTGGGTTGAGCAGATCAGAGAAAAACAGTTGATGGATGAGGTTTTGAGTGCGCAGAGAACACAAGTGCAGAACGATGGTTTGGAGGGTTACAGTTTGTCTAGTGATGGGGTACTGTGTTTTCAGGGGAAAGCTTGTATGCCGAGAGACACTGAGTTAAGGCAAAAGATTCTTCAGGATGCACATAGCAGCCCCTACGCTATGCATCCTGGAGGTAGTAAGATGTATAGAGATCTCAGAGAACAGTTCTAGTGGCCGGGTCTGAAAAAAGAAGTGACAGAGTTCGTAGGGAAGTGTCTGACATGTCAGCAGGTCAAGGTCGAGCATCGCTGTGCCGCCGGTTGCTTCAAAGGTGAAGATTCCACAGTGGAAGTGGGAAAGGATAACCATGGATTTCGTCTGGTTTACCGCCACGCCAAGCAAGAAGGATTGATTTGGGTAATTGTGGATCGATCGACTAAATCACCACTTTATTCGGTGAGGGTGGATTACTCACTTGAGGTTGGCGAAGTCAGATGTGTCAAAGATAGTGAGACCGCACGGGTACCAGATCGATCATCTCGAGATAGGGATCCCAAATTTACGTCAAGGTTCGAAAGCGTTGCATCGTGCTCGGTACGCGGTTGATTTCAAGACGCATTTCATCCGCAGACGGACGGGCAATGGAAAGGGTTATACTGATCTTGGAGGACATGTTACGAGGTGTGTATTGGACTTCGTGGGTAGTTGGGAGGAGTATCTTCCGTTAGTGAATTCGCCACAACAATAGTTACCAAGCAAGCATCAAGATGGCACCATATGAGGCGTTGTACGGTAGGGAAGTGTCGCCACCTACTTGTTGGATAGAGTTAAGTGAACGCCGCTTGTTGGGACCAGAGTTGGTTCTTGAGACCAAGACAAGGTTAAGTTGATTCAGGCTCGATTGAAGGAAGCTTCGGACCGGCAGAAGTCTTATGCCGATCTTAAGCGAAGAGATATAGAGTTTGTTGTGGGAGATCAAGTTTTTCTGAAGGTCTCACCGTGGAAGAAAGTATTAAGGTTCGGAAGGAAAGGCAAGCTAAGTCCGAGGTTTATTGGGCCGTATAAGGTACTGAGACGAGTGGGACCAGTTGCATATCAGCTCGAGTTACCAGCAGAGCTAAGTCAGATTCACAACGTGTTCCATGTTTCGATGCTTCGGCGTTATCGCTCAGATCCGTCGCACGCGGTGGCAGTGGAAGAGATCGAGGTAAACCCAGATTTGACCATGGAGGAAGAGCCTGTACAGATTTTAGATCGGGATGTGAAGGTTCTGCGTAGGAAGTCTGTGGCTTTGGTTAAGGTTCTTTGGCGGAATCATGGCGTGGAAGAAGCTACGTGGGAACCCGAGGATGTGATGAGACAGCAATACCCGCAACTCTTCTGATCAGGTAATTTCGAGGCCAAAATTATTTTTAAGGGGGGTAGAACTGTAATATCCCGGGTTAAGGGCTATTTTATTTTGGCTTTGCTGCATGTGCTTGATGTGCTATGTTGTTATTTTGATGTTGTTGGGGCTTAGTTATAAGCTAGGTGTAAGCTCGAGTGGTAGGGAAAAATTTTTGTTTTTGGGCTTTATGTGATAGGGGCTGAAGGAGCTGGGTCTTATGTATTTTATTTGGTGAATTGTTGCACAAGTGATGAGCTAGCAAAGTGGCAAAGCATGCGCCACTTAGAGCTTGTGTGTGGCGTCAAGTGCAAGGGAGGATGTCCTGGGTTCAAGCTGCGAAAATCCCCTATTTTTGCATCCATTTTGACGGCATGGAAGGGAGGAGTTGTAGGCAGTTCGAACTCTGCCTTGGACCAAGTCAAAACTTCAAACAATGGGTGGAGAGTGAAAGTAGGAGGGGACTAGTTCAACTAGTTTGAATTGGTGGCTTGGGAGTGTTTGGGGGGAGTTTGGCCGGTTGTTGAGGAGGTTTTGGGGGAGTGGCCGGTTGGTAAGAGTTGGGGAGTGTGCGAATGGTCATTTTGGCATTTTGGTACATTTTTGGTCAAAGGTGGTAAGCAAAAGCTCTCTTCACTTGCAAATAGCCTAAGCCAAAAACCCTTCCATTTTTGCTTCTTGAAACCGAAACCCCAAGCAACTTTATTTGCCAAACTTTGCACTTTTATTTTTCTACATTTTGTGTTGCCAAACAAATGCCCCATTCGCTTTCTCCATTTCTTCTTCATTCAAACCGAAAGCTTCAACAATCATACCCTTACCGATTTTGTTTTTGGTAGCCGAATGCTCCCTTGATCTCTTTGTTTTGCTTCACCGAAAGTACCCTCCCTATCTTCTTCTTTTCATTTGTGCTAAGCCGAAACTAGCATCTTCTTCTTACACTTTCTTTCTTCCTATCTTGAAGATTAGTAGCCGAAACTCATTCTCCAAAACACCCTCTCCATTTCTTATCTTTTCAAAATCGAAGGTGCTTCTCTCCTTCTTCCATTTCCATTTCGATTCCTGGCCGAATATCAACCCATTTCTTCTCATCTATACTCTCTTTTCTTTTCACACAAAGTCGAAAGTAGGAGTGTTAACATCTAGGCCGAATCTTTCTTCTCTCTTAGTGGTGTTTTGTTGGCCGAATATTGGTTGTTGTTGGGTGCTTGGTTTCAATCGGCTGGTAGTGGGTAAGAGCTTGGCCGAATGGCCGTTTTCCCTCTCTCTCGTTCTTATATATTGTGGTTTAGATAAAGGCCGATTTTGTTATTGGTTGAAGGGTATTAATCTATTGTGTAAACCAATTTTATTATAGGACATCCAATTTTGGGAACATTGGAGAGGAGCCTTATTTCTCTGACAAGAAATCGGTAAGTGGTGGTAAGAGTAGTTTCTTTTAGTCTATTCATTTAGTCTTCGTTAAGTCAAGCTGTTAAGGGATTAACCATTTTCTTTCTAGGGTGAGGCCGATTGTCGGAAGAACCATTGTTGGTTCCGAATTGGGTAGAAAACCAAAGCAAGTTTAAGGTAAGGGTTAATCGATATACCCTTTGGTTTAAATGGTTTTGGCCGAATGGGTTAAGTGTTAATCCTTTGTTGGCCGATTGTAGGATCAGGGTTGTCGAGGTGATTAAGGGACGTAGACCGATTCTTAGGATTAAAACCTTCGCTATTTCGGTGTGTAAGCTAAACACATCGATTTCTTAGTAATAAGTTAATAACACGTGTTGTAACAAGTGAAATGTTGATGATTGTCATGATACCCGATAGGTATGATTCACGGATTCGTAAGTCCGTAGTATTACGAGTTCTATTGTTGATACATCTAATATTATGATCCATGATATATGTGTTATAAGATGCAATATTGGGCATGAATTACATGATTTGCATATTGTACATGAGTCAGTATGACATGTATGGGTAATATGAGAGGAGGGGGAGTATGATATCCGTGTCTTTGGGACACTGTGTCCTTGGGACACCAGAGGTTTGGCACCTCCAAGTGGTTTGGTACCACATATTTTGTGACTTTGGGTCACCAGAGGTTTGGCACCTCGCGCCTCGTCCCAGTGGCTTAGCACCACGGTGGGTTGGCCCTACGATTGATTATACGGATTGACGCCGGTGATTTGGTATCACACGATGGGTTGGCCCCATCATCGGATTTGTGATTGCGGTCACCAAAGTGATTTGGTATCACACTTGTGTCTTTGGGACACCGAGGTTTGACACCTCATTGCGACTCGTCCTCGTGGTTTGACACCACCGTGGGTTGGCCCCACTTATGAGATCTGGGATTGTCGCTAGTGATTTGGTATCACACGATGGGTTGGCCCCATCATTGGATTATTCGTGACTTGGTCACCAAGTGGTTTGGCACCACATTATGGATATCGTGACTTTGGGTCACCAAGGTTTGGCACCACCGGTGGTTTGGTACCACACGGGGTAGAAAAGGTGTAATGGATGGTTAGGAACGGGTGCATTAATTGTATTGCTTTGCTATGATGTGTGTTAGCATGTTGTATTATCGGGAGGGGGATTTACACACTGAGTCTTGCGACTCACTCTCTCCTTTGACATTTCAGGTGACACTTAGACGCGGACATGGAGTCGGGATGAACTCGAGGTGCTCATGCCATGCTTAAATAAGGATTTGTTCAGACTTTTATAAAATTTGGTACTTAAGCTTATTTATTGCTATTTGGTTTTATTTTGGGTTGTAAATGGCCTTTTTAAAATTATGTTTTGCTATGTTATGTTTAAAATAGGTTTTGATATGCCTTAATAAATTAATTGGGTAAGATTTGCTAAAACTTGGAAAGACAACGAGTTCAAAACTACGCAAAGCGATATTTTAAACTATACCATCGGGTATCACACTAAGATTTGGAATAAAGGGGACTCAAATGTTTTTTAACCTAAACTCGATTTTCTACTAAGTCAAAATGTGCTAGTAACAATAAGAAACAACTTGAACTTCTAAATGAGATAAACCTGTTTTAGCTACACATCTGATTAAGTATTCAAAATTTTCGGGTTTTCAAATACATCATCAGATTTTAATCAAGCCTACTCAAGTTTTCTTCAAATACACAATTTAGCGAAGTGATCTCATCAAATTTTTAAACAGAAACCTAACTTCTCAAAAATTCAGATTTTTTCTCGTGACATATCAGATTCGGTTGTGGTGTGCTGACCGGGTTTGAGGTGTTACAATTGTGGTACCAGAACTAAGTTCAAAGGCTCGGCTGTGGGCCTGAGGCCCAAAATGTTTTCAAAAGTCTGTTTTAAGTGTTTTTATGGCTTGAAAGGCATGACACCGAGTCTCCGGCACCAATCCGCCCAGGTAAGTACCCCTTACTATTATTTGTGATATTGATGAGATATGATTGGATGGCTAGTGATAATAAGACTACCTTAGAAACTGAAACTGATAGGACTGAGTGGACTCATGAAAACAAAGCTTCTTTAATATTCATAAGACTTTGCTTTTAAATTGGAATAAATCTTGATACATAAAATTCTTTAAATCGAATGAGATTTAGTCATGAGTACCGAGGTGGACGTGGTCGTGGGACGTGGTCGAGGTAGGATGATGCTTCGAACCCGTAGGTTCGGTCGAGGTCGGAGAATGAGATATCGGCCCGCCACCAATTTGGAGGTGGTGAGTTTCAAGATCGATCAGGGGATGACGCAGATGTCACAAAGCGATCTCGCGAAGTTTTAGAAAGGGTAGATGGAGTAGGTGGGGCGCAGGAGTTAGGAAATCGTACTGAGCGACTTCGGCAAACGAAATTTGAATTCTTTTCGGTGTCTCGGGTGTTACTCCTAGCCTTCGCCGAATATTGGTGAAAGCGACAGAGCGGATCATGGACGATCTAGACCTGACTGTTGAAGAAAAGTTAAAGGGGATAGTATCACTTCTCGAGATGAGTCATATCGGTGGTGGCTCACGATTCGGACAATACTGCAATGAAGATCCGACTTGAGACTATTTGGTCGCTTATCGAAAAAATACGTTGGAGCTAACTACATTAATGAGCAACGGAAAGCATTTCTGAGGTTAGTTCAGGGGAGTAAATCTGTGTCAGGGTACGAGGCAGAGTTTCTGAGGCTGAGTCGGTATGCCAGGGGTATGGTGGCTACTGAACATGAGAGGTGTGTTCGTTTCGAGGATGGTCTGCGAGATGAACTAAGGTTGTTGATTGCGCCCCAGCAGGAGCGTGAATTTGCTGTTCTGGTTGAAAAGGCGAAGGTAGCCGAGGGTATTAAAGAGTCTGTGAGGCAAGACATGGATAGGAACCGACACAAGAGGAGTTTTAGATCTTCTGGGTCATCAGGTAATCTGCAGAAAAGGGCTAGACCTAGTGGGCCGAATCAGTCGGGTAGGTTTGTTGCTGCTAGGCAGGGACCGCCGCAGTGTAACCGTTGTGGGAAAGCTCATTGGGGAGGATGTTGGGACGGTGGAAAAGGTTGTTTTGAGTATGGCTCATTGGACCACCGTGTGAGGGACCGTCCCATAAGTTGGCTAGGATTCACCGAGAGTCGGGGCGTACAAGACAGAATAACGGACCACTACCGCAGAGGGCCGAGGTAATGGCGAGAGGGGTAATGGTTCGGTGGGGCCGTGGAGCACCAGGCGAGAGGTGCAAGTAATGCCGAGGCAGACGGTAGGGGCTAGTGTATGTGGCGAGGCGCCGAGAGAAGGGAGGCGACAAGGCGTCATAATCAGACGTTTTAATCTTTGGTTCTCCATTTCTTGCTTTGATTGATGTGGGATCAACACACTTATATGTTGCAAGTAGCATAGTGAAGACCATGGATTTAGACTCGAGATATCTTCTAGGCGGATGACCGTAATAAGCCCTCAGGTCACTCAGTAGTTGTAGATAAGTGTATAGAGACGCACCTCTAGAACTCAAGGGGTAGTGTTTGTGGTCGATCGATGGAACTACCATTTGGGGAGTTCGATCCGATTCTCGGGATGGTGGTGGTTAAGTACCAAAGCGAAGTTGGATTCTTGCGACTAAGTGCATAGTTTCGAGAAACAGCTAAGGGAGATGAGGTAGTCCCGATTGGTAATAGGAAAAATTATCGTCTAATGTAGTATCTCGCTTTGAAAGCCAGAAGATGGTCGAAAGTACGTGAAGCATATGTGGTTCATGTGTATGCCTTAGAGGCTAAAGAGTCTGTGTGGAGACGGTTGGACGATTAGGGAATTTGTTGATGTGTTTCTGAGGAGCTTAGGGTTTGCCACCGATCGTGAGGTAGAGTTCGGGATAGATCATTATTCTAATCGCTACCAGATCTATAGCTCCGCATGAGGATGGCGCCTAAAGAGTTAGTGGAGCTTAAGGCTCAAATCCAAGAATTGTTAGACCGAGGCTTTATCAGGCCAAGTGTTTCGCCTTGGGGAGCACCGGTACTTTTTGTCAAGAAGAAAGACGGTACTATGCGGATGTGTATAGACTACCGCTAATTGAATAAGCTGACGATCAAAAACAAGTATCCGCTGCCTCGGATAGATGACTTGTTTGATCAGCTGAAGGGTGCGTCAGTTTTCTCGAAGATTGATTTAAGGTCTGGGTATCACCAGTTAAAGGTAAAGGAGGTGGATATCGCAAGACGGCATTTCATTACTCGGTATGGGCACTTTGAGTTCTTAGTTATACCGTTTGGGTTGACTAACGCCGGTGATTTTCATGGATATGATGAATAGGGTGTTCTAACAAAGATTTGGATCAGTTCATAGTGGTTTTTATCGACGACATCTTGGTATATTCCAGGACTGAAGAGGAACACGATGCGCATTTGCGGGTAGTATTGCAGATTCTGAGGGAGAAACAGCTCTATGCGAAGTTTAGTAAATACGAGTTTTGGCTTAAGGAGGTGACGTTCTTGGGTCATGTAGTATTCTACTGAGGGATTAGAGTGGATCCTTGAAAGATTGAGGCGGTTTTGGATTGGAAGCCGCCTAGGTCAGTAGCTGAGGTTCGGAGTTTTCTGGGTTTGGCAGGATACTACCGAAGGTTTGTAGAGGGTTTTCGTTGATCGCAGCACCGATGACCAAATTATTAAGAAAAGGGGTTCCGTTCATTTGGACTGAGAAGCAGCAGGAGAGCTTCGATAAGTTGAAGAAGATTTTGACTGAAGCTCGGTTCGATTCAACTTTGAGGTGGTAAGGAATTCACTTCATCGCGATGCATCACATACGGATTGGGTTGTGTCTTGATGCAAGAAGGAAGGTTGTGGCTTACGCGTCTCGGCATTGAGGCCACATGAGGTCAATTATCCAAAGTACGATCTAGAGTTAGCGGCTGTAGTCTTTACCTTGAAGATTTGGAGGCATTACTTGTACGGAGAGAAATCGATAGTCTACACGGATCACAAGAGTCTGAAGTACCTTCTGACTCAGAAAGACTTGAATCTGAGATAGCGCAGATGGATTGGGTTGCTGAAAGACTAGGATTGCTCAATTGAGTATCATCCGGGCAAGGCTAACGTTGTGGCAGACGCGTTGAGCCGTAAGGTTGTTTCGGATCTAAGAGCGATGATTGCCCACTTGAGTTTGTTTGACGATGGGAGTATTCTGGCCGAGTTGCAGGTTAAGCCTACTTGGGTTGAGCAGATCGAGAAAAAGCAGTTGATGGATGAGGTTTTGAGGCGCAGAGAACACAAGTGCGAGCGATGGTTTGGAGGGTTCTGATTTGTCTAGTGATGGGGTCTTTGTGTTTTCGGGGAAAGCTTGTATGCCGAGAGACAACGAGTTAAGGCAAAAGATTCTTCAGATGCACATAGCAGACCCTACGCTATGCATCCCGGAGGTAGTAAGATGTATAGGGATCTCGAGAACGATTACGGTGGTAAGTGCGAAAAAGGAAGTGAGCGAGTTCGCAGGAAGTGTCTGACATGTCAGCAGGTCAAGGCTGAGCATCAGTTGCCGTCAGGGTTACTTCAGCCGGTGAAGATTCCACAGTGGAAGTGGGAAAGGATAACCATGAATTTAAATCGCTGGTTTACCGCTTATGCCAAGCAAGAAGGATTGATTTGGGTAATTGTGGATCGATCGACTAAATCACTCACTTTATTCCGGTGAAGGTGGATTACTCACTTGAGAGGTTGGCGGTGTATGTGTCGAGATAGTGAGGCCGCATGGGGTACCAAGTGTCGATCATCTCGGATAGGGATCCCAGATTACGTCAAGGTTCGAAAGCGTTGCATCGAGGCTCTGGTACGCGGTTAGATTTCAAAGACGGTATTTCATCCATGACAGACGGGCGATCGGAAAGGGTTATCTGATCTTGGAGGACATATTACGAGGTGTGTATTGGACTTCAAGGGTAGTTGGGAGGAGTATCTTCCGTTAGTGAATTCGCCTACAACAATAGTTACCAAGCAAGCATCAAGATGGCACCATATGAGGCGTTATGCAGAGGAAGTGTCGCCACCTACTTGTTGGACGAGTTAAGTGAACGTCGCTTGTTGGGACCGAGTTGGTTCTTGAGACCAAGACAAGGTTAAGTTAATTTAGGCTCGATTGAAGGAAGCTTCTGACCGGCAGAAGTCTTATGCCGATCTTAAGCGAAGAGATATAGAGTTTGTTGTGGGAGATCAAGTTTTTCTGAAGGTCTCACCGTGGAAGAAAGTATTAAGGTTCGGAAGGAAAGGCAAGCTATCCGAGGTTTATTGGGCCGTATAAGGTACTGAGACGAGTGGGACCAGTTGCATATCAGCTCGAGTTGCCAGCAGAGCTAAGTCAGATTCACAACGTGTTCCACGTTTCGATGCTTGGCGTTATCGCTCGATCCATCGCCGCGTGGTGGCGATGGAAGAGATCGAGGTAAACCAGATTTGACCATAGAGGAAGAGCCTGCATGATTTTAGATCGGGATGTGAAGGTTCTGCGTGAGGAAGTCTGTGCCTTTGGTTAAGGTTCTTTGGCGGAATCATGGCGTGGAAGAAGCTACGTGGGAACCCGAGGATGTGATGAGACAAGAATACCGCAACTCTTCGATCGTAATTTCGAGGTCGAAATTATTTTTAAGGGGTAGAACGTAATATCCGGGTTAAGGGCTATTTTATTTTAGCTTTCTTTGCATGTGCTTGATGTGCTATGTTGTTATTTTGATGTTGTTGGGGCTTAGTTATAAGCTAGGTGTAAGCTCAGTGGTAGGGAAAAATTTTTGTTTTGGGCTTTATGTGATAGAAATTTGAAGGAGCTGGGTCTTATGTATTTTATTTGGTGAATTGTTGCACAAGTGATGAGCTAGCAAAGTGGCAAAGCATGCGCCACTTAGAGCTTGTGTGTGGCGTCAAGTGCAAGGGAGGATGTCCTGGGTTCAAGCTGCGAAAATCCCCTATTTTTGCATCCATTTTGATGGCATGGAAGGGAGGAGTTGTAGGCAGTTCGAACTCTGCCTTGGACCAAGTCAAAACTTCAAACAATGGGTGGAGAGTGAAAGTAGGAGGGCGACTAGTTCAACTAGTTTGAATTGGTGGCTTGGGAGTGTTTGGGGGGAGTTTGGCCGGTTGTTAAGGAGGTTTTGGGGGAGTGGCCGGTTGGTAAGCGTTGGGGAGTAGTGTGTCGAATGGTCATTTTGGCATTTTGGTACATTTTCGATCAACGGGTGGTAAGCAAATGCTCTCTTCACTTGCAAATAGCCTAAGCCGAAAAACCCTTCCATTTTTGCTTCTTGAAACCGAAACCCCAAGCAACTTTATTTGCCAAACTTTGCACTTTTATTTTTCTACATTTTGTGTTGCCAAACAAATGCCCTATCCGCTTTCTCCATTTCTTCTTCATTCAAACCGAAAGCTTCAACAATCATACCCTTGCCGATTTTGTTTTTGGTAGCCGAATGCTCCCTTGATCTCTTTGTTTTGCTTCACCGAAAGTACCCTTCCTTTCTTCTTCTTTTCATTTGTGCTAAGCCGAAACTAGCATCTTCTTCTTACACTTTCTTTCTTCCTATCTTGAAGATTAGTAGCCGAAACTCATTCTCCAAAACACCCTCTCCATTTCTTATCTTTTCAAAACCGAAGGTGCTTCTCTACTTCTTCCCTTTTCGTTTTGATTCCTGGCCGAATATCAACCCATTTCTTCTCATCTATACTCTCTTTTCTTTTCACACAAAGCCGAAAGTAGGAGTGTTAACATCTAGGCTGAATCTTTCTTCTCTCCTAGTGGTGTTTTGTTGGCCGAATATTGGTTGTTGTTGGGTGCTTGGTTTCAATCGACTGGTAGTGGGTAAGAGCTTGGCCGAATGGCCGTTTTCCCTCTCTCTCGTTCTTATATATTGTGGTTTAGATAAAGGCCGATTTTGTTATTGGTTGAAGGGTATTAATCTATTGTGTAAACCAATTTTATTATAGGACATCCGAATTTTGGGAACATTGGAGAGGAGCCTTATTTCTCTGACAAGCAATCGGTAAGTGGTGGTAAGAGTAGTTTCTTTTAGTCTATTCATTTAGTCTTCGTTAAGTCAAGCTGTTAAGGGATTAACCATTTTCTTTCTAGGGTGAGGCCGATTGTCGGAAGAACCATTGTTGGTTCCGAATTGGGTAGAAAACCAAAGCAAGTTTAAGGTAAGGGTTAATCGATATACCCTTTGGTTTAAATGGTTTTGGCCGAATGGGTTAAGTGTTAATCCTTTGTTGGCCGATTGTAGGATCATGGTTGTCGAGGTGATCAAGGGACGTAGACCAATTCTTAGGATTAAAACCTTCGCTATTTCAGGTGTGTAAGCTAACACACTGATTTCTTAGTAATAAGTTAATAACCTGTGTTGTAACAAGTGAAACAGTGATGATTGTCATGATACCCGATAGGGTATGATTCACGGATTCGGGTAAGTCCGTAGTATTACGAGTTCTATTGTTGATACATCTAATATTATGATCCATGATATATGTGTTATAAGATGCAATATTGGGCATGAATTACATGATTTGCATATTGTACATGAGTCAGTATGACATGTATGGGTAATATGAGAGGAGGGGGAGTATGATATCCGTGTCTTTGGGACACCGGAGGTTTGGCACCTCCGGTGGTTTGGTACCACATATTTTGTGACTTTGGGTCACGGAGGTTTGGCACCTCGGCGTCTCGTCGATGGCTTAGCACCACGGTGGGTTGGCCCCACGATTGATTATACTGGGATTGGCGCTTGATGATTTGGTATCACACGATGGGTTGGCCCCATCATCGGATTTGGATTGCGGTCACCGGTGATTTGGTATCACACTTGTGTCTTTGGGACACGAGGTTTGGCACCTCATTGCGACTCGTCCTCGTGGTTTGACACCACCGTGGGTTGGCCCACTTATGAGATACGGATTGTCGCTAGTGATTTGGTATCACACGATGGGTTGGCCCCATCATTGGATTATTCGTGACTTGGTCACCGGTGGTTTGGCACCACATTATGGATATCGTGACTTTGGGTCACCAAGTGGTTTGGCACCACCAAGTGGTTTGGTACCACACGGGTAGAAAAGGTGTAATGGATGGTTAGGAGCAGGTGCATTAATTGTATTGCTTTGCTATGATGTGTGTTAGCATGTTGTATTATCGGAGGGATTTTACACTTTGAGTCTTGCGACTCACTCTCTCCTTTGACATTTGGTGACACTTAGACGCGGACATGGAGCCGGGATGGACTCGAGGTGCTCATGCCATGCTTAAATAAGGATTTGTTCAGACTTTTATAAAATTTGGTACTTAAGCTTATTTTTTACTATTTGGTTTTATTTTGGGTTGTAAATGGCCTTTTAAAATTATGTTTTGCTATGTTATGTTTAAAATGGTTTTTGATATGCCTTAATAAATTAATTGGGTAAGATTTGCTAAAACTTGGAAAGACAACGAGTTCAAAGCGCAAAAGCGATATTTTAAACTATACCATCGGGTATCACACTAAGATTTGGAATAAAGGGACTCAAATGTTTTTAACCTAAACTCGATTTTCTACTAAGTCAAAATGTGCTAGTAACAATAAGAAACAACTTGAACTTCTAAATGAGATAAACTGTTTTAGCTACACATCCGATTAAGTATTCAAAATTTAGGGTTTTCAAATACATCATCGATTTTAATCAAGCCTACTCAAGTTTTCTTCAAATACACAATTTAGCGAAGTGATCTCATCAAATTTTTAAACTGAAACCTAACTTCTCAAAATTCAGATTTTTCCTCGTGACATACCAGATTCGATTGTGGTGTGCTGACCGGGTTTGGGGTGTTACAATCATGGTATATATTATTGATACATAGAAATTATTGGACTAACTTGAATGTTGAGTTTGTGTATGTTAGGGTAAGAGTGCATTGAATAGATATATGAATGTTTATTACATTGTATTAAAAATATTAGGTAAGTATAATTCTTGTTATATGGACTTACTAAGCACAAAGTGCTTACCCTGTTTCTTTTTCCCCTGTTTTGTAGTGTTAAGAGCTCGGAGGTCAGATTCGGTAGGAGACACATCACACTATCAACCCAAAGATTTTGGTATATAAAGAAACCTTATTTTGGAAATCAATGGCATGTATAAGCTAATAAAGTAGATGCTAATATGAAATGAATGTAAGGTCAACCATTGGTATGGCTAACAAATTTTAGTTTTAGTATGTAATGAGGTTATCTTATAAATATGCATGGATCTATTTTGAAAATATGATGAATTGGATTGGTTGATGTGATTTGGTCTCGGTTTAAAAAAAAATTTGCAGGGAAGGCTAGATATTTATAAAGAGGTCATATTGAGTAAAAAAAACATTGTAATGTTTTTGAAAAGACACTTGAGGTTAGTTCGGTAATATTTTTGAAAAGTGCTTTTGAAAAGTAAGGTGGAAAATTGCTTTTGAGAAGTGCTTTTAAAAAGTTTACTTTAAAATTTGAGTGTTTAGTATTACTGTCAAAAAGTATTTTTGAGAAATAAAATATCCATTTTAAACATTTATTATCAGGTAACAAATATACATTTAAATAAAATTTAAATTAGTTAATATTATTATATTTTAGTAAGAATATAAAAAATTACTATAACTTATTAATATTTTAATATAAATTTTAAATATTTTTAAGTAATAAATATTAATTACTTATAACATTTAATTAGAATATATAAACTATATTTTAAATATTTAAATATAACCAATAAATATTTGTAAATAATATTTTAAAAATATTTTTTATTTTTAATTAATGATTTTAACACATTTGTAATTAAGTACCACGAAAAAAGGAAAAGTACTATGTTATTAGAGGGTGAAAAATAATTAAATACTAAAAATACTTTTGGGAGAGAAAAAGCTAAAAATTTTAGCTTCTCCTTTTTAGAATTGCTTTTCAAAAACACTTTTGAAAAATCTAAAATTTCAGAAAAAATAATTTGTTTACACAACTTTTCTTTCCAAAAGTACTTTTAAAGTTAGAAATACTTTTGAAAAGTAATAGAAGAAATTGGATTAACTACAAATTTGATGGAATCCTACTTTTTTTAATGAAAAAAAGGGAGTGAAATTATATAAAAGAATATCCCATATAACATTAAAATAATTAAAGAGTCCACAGATTCTTTCCAAAAGCATTATCCTAAATATAATTATGAATAGGCTTTTTATGATTCAAATTTAAAAGGGAAGAGTGTTTTACGTTTTCCATTTTTTAACAATTTACGTTTTCCATTTTTTAACAATGCCGGTAAAATGTTTAGATACAAATGTTAATTTGGATTGGAATATTTTAATTGCGAAATCTAATTTTAGAAAATGTTAATTATCAATATTTATGATTTTTTACATCAATTTTTATGAATCTGAATAAACTATCTATATCCTCCTCTAACTCTCTTTTTATGAAAATTGCATAAGTAACTAACAAGTTTGGTCAATATTTCTATAATGAAACCCTAAACTTACCATAAAATTATCTAAAAGAATCTGAAAATATTGCATTATAGTATATAGTATAGGAAGGTTACCAAATGGTGACACATTGTCTGGGGTTTGAAGTCTAACCCCGTTGGCTGTGTACCGGAGTTGGAACCGGGCTTCCCTTCTCCTTGTGTCTCTCCTATTAACTCCTCTTATGTTCTTTTCTCTTCTCTTCTGCACTTTTTCTTCAAAGGTACGTCACGTTCATAGACTTTTGATTCTTGTGTTTTTGGCTTCTTTCTATCGAAATTCTCCCTTGTTTCCTGGGTTTCCTACTTTTACATGCATGCCCATACATGCGGATTTATGGGTTTTTTTGGTCTTGGAATATTACATACTCTGTTTTTTAACGTTTGAGTGAACCTTCCATGGATCTGAGATATACCAAACACTCAGATTTCTTATGGGTTACAGTTTTTTCTTTTTTTTTGTGTGTGTGTGTGTGTGTGTGTGTAGTATCTTAGTTTAAACTTGTCTTTTCGGTACTCACTAGATTTTCCTTTTGCGGCGAGGAAATATGTTGAGTTATTATAGGTTTTTGATTTACCACCATTATACTTATGGTTACTGTAAGCTTTAAATTGATGACGTTTTAAGCTTTGGCAATGATTTGAACATAATGATAAGCAGGACAGTTGTTTCCTTTAATTATCTGAAAATTTGGATTCTTTTTGGCAGTAGCTTATGGGCTATTTTGCCCCTTTTGTTGTCCTCTCGTCTCTTGTGATTCAACTTGATACCCCATTCTTTTAACCATTAAAATAGCATCTCTTATTTGAAGTGTGCTCCGCCTAATAAGCCCAGGAATTTAGTATGACAGGATTTTATGGGATTGGTTGGGCATCAGTTTGGATTTTGGCAGAATCCATGGTAAAGTTCGACGATGGGGTATTAAGGTACTATTATGCCCTGTTAATCCCCGGACCTTAGATTGAATTCCGGAAAGGGAATGCAAATTTCTGTTTTTGGAATTCCTGAGAACTGCTTTATTTCATTTATCGAGATGCTTACTTTAGTTCTTAATATGCTTGCTATAACGTGTTAATGACTGATTCTTTCATTAACTTCAAGATATACCTGCTTACTGTGTTCATATTCCTTTTAAAATCGAATTGATTGCCAGCCTTCAAAGGGTAGAAAGATCGCTCCAAATATAAGATGGTGGTGACTGATGACATCTATACAAAGGATGGGACAGTGGATATCAATAAAAAGCCTGCCAACAAGAAAAAAACTGGGAATTGGAAAGCTTGCTCTTTCATTCTTGGTATGATTTTAAGGTTTTCCCGGTTTATCCTTGTTTTAAACATATTCATGTTCTTTATTTATTCCCTCTGGTTTGCTTTGCATTTTTCGAACCCGAAAATTTCATCAGGAAATGAATGCTGTGAACGGTTGGCATACTATGGGATGGGGACCAATTTAGTCAACTATCTCCAAGAACAACTCAATCAAGGAAATGTCACTGCATCAAACAATGTTACAAATTGGTCCGGAACCTGCTATATTACACCTTTGATCGGAGCCTTTGTTGCTGATGCATATTTGGGTAGATACTGGACAATCGCTATTTTCTCAATCATCTACTTCTTTGTAAGTTTGGCTTCAACACACAATTTTCTCTTTTTTAAGCAATTAAGTTCTTGGAATGCCTATCCTGATAGTATTTTTATAGAGACATCTAGTTCTTTCAAAAAAAAGCAACTATACTCGATGCCTTGAGTGATGATTATTTTATTTGTTTTCTTGAAGGGTATGACACTCTTAACATTGTCTTCTTCTATACCTGGACTAAAGCCATCATGCAGCGGAGATGTCTGCCACCCGACACAAGAACAAATCGCAGTGTTCTTTGTAGCTTTATACATGATTGCTCTTGGTACTGGTGGGATTAAACCATGTGTCTCATCTTTTGGTGCTGATCAGTTTGATGAAACTGATGAAGTTGAGAGAAAAAGGAAAAGCTCTTTTTTCAATTGGTTTTACTTCTCAATCAATATCGGAGCACTTGTTGCTTCTTCTGTTCTAGTATGGATACAAATGAATGTGGGGTGGGACTGGGGTTTTGGAATCCCAGCTGTTGCAATGGCTATTGCAGTTGTATTCTTCTTTGCTGGTAGTCGAACATATCGCCTTCAAAAACCTGGGGGAAGTCCGCTTACAAGTATAGCTCAGGTTATAGTTGCATCCTTCAAAAAACTCAACGTGAAAGTTCCTGCAGATAAGTCTCTTCTTTACGAGGTTGCTGACAATGAATCCAATATTCAAGGCAGCCGAAAGCTAGAGCACACAGATAAATTAAAGTATGTTGTTAAAGCTTAACAACCTGCTTATACTTTGTTTACATAGGCAACCTTGCTGCTCATATGATTTGCTTAGATTTTGTTCACATAGGCAACTTTTTTGTTTATTTGAATGTTGATCTAGTCATTGATCCTTTAAACTCGTAGGTTCTTTGACAAGGCTGCTGTAGAGACTGAAAATGACCATGATAAGGAATCATTAAACCCATGGAGACTGTGTACTGTTACCCAAGTCGAGGAGCTTAAATCAGTTATCAGGTTGCTTCCAGTATGGGCATCTGGAATCATCTTTGCTACTGTCTACAGCCAAATGAACACCATGTTTGTTTTGCAAGGCAACACAATGGACCAACACATGGGCCCGAATTTCAAGATTCCTTCGGCATCTCTCTCCCTCTTCGACACTCTCAGTGTTATCTTTTGGGCTCCTGTTTATGACAAAATCATTGTCCCATGCGCAAGGAAGTTCACAGGCAAGGAACGAGGCTTCACCACACTCCAAAGGATGGGCATTGGCCTTGTCATTTCTATCTTTGCAATGATCACTGCTGGTATCTTAGAAGTGGTCCGGCTTCAAATTGTCCAGAAGAACAACTATTATGATCTTAAGTCTATTCCAATGTCAATCTTCTGGCAAGTCCCTGAATATTTTCTAGTCGGATGCGCCGAAGTTTTCACATTTGTTGGACAGATAGAGTTTTTCTACGACCAAGCACCTGATGCAATGAGAAGCCTGTCCTCAGCTCTTTCCCTAACAACTGTTGCATTAGGCAACTATTTAAGCACTCTGCTCGTTACCGCCGTGACGAAGATAACCACACAAAATGGGAAGCTTGGGTGGATTCCTGATAACTTGAATAAGGGTCATCTTGACTATTTCTTTTGGCTTCTGGCTATTCTAAGTCTGCTTAACTTCATAGTCTATCTCTGGATTGCGAAGTGGTATACATACAAAAAGGTAGCTGGACACCCTGATTAAATTAAGCCTAGGACTCCCATATGACTTGTTGAAATTTGTAGACTTGCTTTTGGTGATATTAGTATATTATGGTTTTAATTTTTTTTTTTTTAAATTTGCGAATTATATTTCAATCCAATATGCCTTCATAGCAGCTCTTCCATAGCAGTTCCATAGGTTCAAGTAGAACTTTAACAGTCCGTTATCGATGTTATTTGGCGAATACCTTGCACTCCAACACAAACTCATCTCTCTTCTTCTTACAGTGCCCATTTGACTCAATGCAGCTCTTCCTTGCACCGACAAATGGTCCACCAAAACTGCTCGAACTCCTCCAACTGCTCCTCAAATCTTCGGATCAAAACCTCCTCTCACATCTCCGTTCTGTTCCCCTCTCAACTTTGGCCAAGATTCTGCATAAGACCCTCTCGACACGTCCTCAGTTCTGCTATACCTATCTCCATCCTCATCTTAACACTCCTCTTAATAAACCAGAAAATGTTCCAAGGTTTATTCCATCTCCACGACTTCTTAGACAACCCTTTGCGTTCTCTGTTCCCAAAATGATGATCCCTCGAAGAATTGGAGTTAGAAGCCCTATCTGGAGCAACAAGCTTAGCCCCATTGATGTAGTCATCAGTTGCAGCAGATACCTTAGCATTAGAAATCAATTTCATTTCATCCATCTCAGCCACTATAGCTGCGACAGTCTTCCTAATAAAACTAGACGTATTGAGACTCTTTCTTCTCCTAGAAGAACCAAAATAATAATCCCTTGTCTGAGCTGACCCTCCAGGAAGTGATTCATCTCTCAAAGAAAGCTTAGGTCCACTAAACGTAATCAACAGTTGCAGGAGATACTTCAACATTATTTCATTTCATCGGTCTCAACCACTATAGATGCAGCAGTCTTCCCAATAGAACCGGACCTATCGAGACTCTTTCTTCTCCTAGAAGAAGAATTAGAATAATAATCTCGTCTGATCAGACCCTTCAGGAAGTGATTCATCCCTCAAAGAATGGGAGTTAGAATCCCTATCCGGCACACCAAGGTCCATGAATGTAATCAACATTAGAAACCAATTTCATTTCATCTACCTCAACCATACTAATAGAACTGGACATATCAAGGCTCTTTCTTCTCCTAGAAGAAGATTCAAAATAACAATTCTTGTCTGAGTTAGCCCTCCAGGCAGTGATTCATCCCCCCAAAGAATTGGAGTTAGAGTCACCATCTAGAACACCGAGCTTAGATCCATTGATGTAATCAACAGTTGCAGGAAAGACCTTTGCATTAGAAACCAATTTCATTTCATCCATCTGACCTACTATAGCTGCAGTAAACTTACCAATAGAACTGGACCTATCAAGACTTTTTTCTCCTAGAAAAAGAACTGGATCTCCGGGAAGTGATTCAACCTCAAGGAATTGGAGTTAGAATCAATATCTAGCACATCAAGCTTAGGTCCTTTGACATAATAAACAGTTGCGGGAGAGACCTTTGCATTAGAAACTGATTTCATTTCATCCATCTCAACCGCTACAGCTGCAGCAGTGTTTAATATAGAACTGGACCTATCGAGACTCTTTCTTCTCCTAGATGAAGAATATGAACAATAATCTCGTCTGAGCTAACCCTCCAGAAAGCAATTCATCCCCATTAATTGAATCTAGGTTTTATCTACAATTTCACCTTTAAATTATACTCATTTTCTTACACTGGTATTTAAAATTTTTTTTATCCACTTTAATACCTCAACTATTGTTTTATCCTTTTTGGCACCTTTAAAAAAAAATTCTAGCAATCAAAATGCATCTTGTGCCAAGTATTGACAGTTGATGTGGCTGTTAATTGATGACATGTACATTTATGGAACTTGACTTTTCGTTCATTAACTTTGACTAGTCAAAAACATCAAAATTATATTTTAAAAATTTAAATTTGTATAAATTATTAAAATGAAAATAAATGGTATAGATTATTAAAATTATAAATTAAATAAAATTTATTGCTTAAATAAACAACTCAAGCTTTAATTCCGGGTAATATTATCTAAGGGTTAATAAAGAATCGAAAATAATTACACAATTAATTTTATAGGTTTCAAAACAGTCTTAGAAAAATATTCTTTAATACTAAAGCTCAATGGAGATGATAAAAATTTCGTAGACTCAGATAAATTACGAAGCTTTTTAACTTTAGCTTTGTTAAAATCGATTGAATTATAAAATTTAAAAACGTAATGAGCTAAATTTTGAGACCAAAAAGAGATGATGATTAGGATGATTTTGCCCCTGCCATCAACCCAAATTTAAAAATAAAATTAAGAAAAAAAACTCACAAACTAACAAAAAAAAAAAAAATCAACACTTTTTTGTTTTCATGAAGGATAAAATTGAAGATTTTCTAAATCTGCTATGTGGTTTTCTAAATCTTTTTAATTTTTTTCAATTTTTCAAGAACGAAATGATGAAAGGAGAGGGCAATTTACTAAAATATACCCAAAAAAAAATTTACAAAAATGGGCCGAAAATTTCATTATTTACGGAAAAAGGCCATTTCTCCCCAAAACGCGTCCACGTCAGCTCGTTTTGGGGGATGCAGCTGCAATGGTCAAATTTTTTTTGACCGTTGGGCCCCCAACGGTCAGAAAAAAAACCTATAAAAACCCCCACCCTTTTATTTTTTTCACAACAAAGTCCTTATTCATTTTTCTCTCAACTCTCTCTCAAATTCTTCTCAAATTTCTCTTAAATTCCTTGTAACTTCCTCTCAAATTTCACAATAGTCCTTTAATATTTACAAAAAACCCTTTTTTAAATTTTTTGAAATATATTTTTTTGATAAATTTTAAAATATTCGATCATATTACCAATAGCCGGGGAATTAATTCGTCTTGACGATAAACACATCTCCGACGATCAAATGCAAATGGTAAGTTTTAATTTTAATTTTTCAATACTATTTAATATTTTTTAGGTTTATGCAATTTTAATTAATTTTTATTTTATAATTTTTTAAATAGTCTGTAGATCGGGTGTTGCAATGCTATATTCGCAATATGTCTGGTCCGCCATCGCTGTTTATCGAGAATTACCTGCAGGAAGCGGGGTTTTGGCACGTGCCACGATAGGCCGGGGGTGCAAGTTGGACCCGAAGTTAATCAGTGCGTTGATAGAGAGGTGGAGACCCGAGATGCACACTTTCCATCTTCCATGCGGAGAGTGTACTATCACTCTGGAGGACGTGCAGTTGCAATTGGGATTGCCGGTGGATGGGTCCGTAGTCACCGGGTCCGTAACTTCTAGCAATTGGACCGCCGTATGCTACGAGCTTCTGGGTGCCATTTCGGATAACATTTACTGAGGTCATTTCGAGATGAAATTTGATTCTGAGACACATTCCCGGAGCCGAATAATGGTTCGATCGAAATAGAAAGAATACGGTATGCTCCGGCATACATTCTTGAGATGACTGGAGGTTATCTGATGCCAGGCCTGTCTCAAAATCTCGTACACCTGAGGCTGCTGAAACTCGATGATTTTAGAGCACCCGGTGAATTGAGTTGGGGGTTTTTCGTGCTAGTAAAATTATATCGGGAGATGTGTGGGGCGACACGAAAATAGGAGGTTGCCTATCACTACTGCAGTCATGGGCACGGTTTCGATTTTCATTTTTACGTCCTCGAGTCGACCACCCATATACATTCCCCCTCATAACAAGGTAAATTTAATATTATATTTTGCAATTATTACGTAGATTTAAAGTATAATTGTATGCTAAAAATTTATTTAATTAGGTGGAACCATTTAGGGAGTTATGTTGGAAAACCTACCTCGCTTAAAGATATACAGCTTCTATTAGAGCAATGGTTGGAATTACAAGTAAGTATTAAATAAAATATTTTCGTAATAAAATTGTCGTTTCAAATTTCGTATTTAGTAGTTAGTGTTATGTATATAACTAATATTTTGGTCATGTTAATATAGTTTCAATGGACACCATACGAGGATCTGGCAATTCGGGTAGTAATTCTGTAACACCCCTACCCGTATTCGTTGTCGGAATAGGGTACGAGGCATTACTGGAGTTTACGAAATTTTTTATTATTCAATATAACCCCTTTATAAATATCAAGCCTTCCCTGCAAATTTTAAACCGAGACCAATTCACATCAACCAATCCAATTTAACATATTTTCAAAATAGATTCATGCATATTTATAAGATAACATCATCACATACTAAAACTAAAATTTGTTAACCATACCAATGGTTGACCTTACATTCATTTCATATTAACATTTACTTTATTAGCTTATACATGCCATTGATTTCCAAAATAAAGTTTCTTTATATATCGAAGTCTTAGGGTTGATAGTGTGATGTGTCTCCCACCGAATCCGACCTCCGAGCTCTTAACACTACAAAACAGGGAAAAATGAAACAGGGTAAGCATTTTGGGCTTAGTAAGCCCATGTAACAAGAATTATACTTACCTAATATTTTCAATACAATGCAATAAACATTCATATATCCATTCAATGCATTATTACCCTAACATGCACAAACTCAACATTCAAGTTAGTCCAATAATTTCTATATATCAATAATTTATACCATGATTGATGAGTTCATCAATACCATGATTTCCATTTCCTTGTTATTTTTTCATATTTATCCCGTTGAATTTCTCAGAATTTCGATGGATTTTCAGAGGTACACTTTAGTGTACAAATCCGGGTCTATCAATTCATATTCATGTGCGCACATTTCCATTTTAGATAGCACACTCCCGTGAACCTCATCTTTACAGTGGGATTACCAGTCCAGGCTAAATCCCTTTAATATAAACTCATAGAGTATTTTCAGATTACCGGTCAAAGCTAAATCCACAGCGACAATTACTCTAATGAGCTTGGATCCGAATTACAGTCCGAGGCTAAATTGAACCTAATTCGGATTACCCATTCGGGCTAAATCCATTTTCCACATATCCTTCGGGAGGACTATATCAGGATAGGATCACCCGTCCGGGATAGATCCTTTTTACCGTCAATTCATTTTCAGAGATCCATCGAATTTTTCTTTCATTCAACCGGGATTTCTTTCACTTTTTATCAAATATGTCAATGTATCATCAATCTTCATACAATGAACATTCAAATTATATCCACGTCAATAACATACATTTCAAGCATTTAGGAATATAATTCAAGTTACATGAACTTACCTCGGTACTAGTTGGTATACAAAATCTACTAATCCGGGACTTTTCCCTTTCCTCGATCTAGCTTTGTATTTGAGTTTTCCGGATCTAAATAAATAAATTCAATCATCAATTCAATACATTTCATGTTCACATGTGGCATTCACTATAATTCTATTATTATTTATAGTTCATTCAAAGCTGTCTACTTGAGTCATAGTCACTAAATTATTTTTATCTTGAGCTAAAAAACTCCAAATTAGGATCCGCTAATTTTACCTGAAACTAGACTCAAATATATTCTTACCTTATAATTTTTAGAATTTTTGGTTTAGCCAATAAGTACAGTTTATTCTTTAAAGTCACCCATGTTCTGCTGTCTGACAGTTCTGACCCTTCCTCACTAAAAATTAATTATCTCTTCATACAAGATTCTGATGATGTTTATGATTGTTTCTATTGAAAATAGACTCATTAAGGATTCTACAAATATAAACTTAAGCCCATAGTTATTTTTATTCAAATTTTTATGATTTTTCAAAGTCAGAAAAGGGGAACCCGAAATCATTCTGATCTTGTCTCACAAAATTCATTATATCTCAGGATTTACAAATCTATTGCTTACACCGTTTCTTCTATGAGAAACTAGACTCAATAAGCTTTAATTTCATATTTTTTTAATCTTCTAATTATATTTATAAAATTTATGGTGATTTTTAAAAGTTAGTCTACTACTGCTGTCCAAAACTGTTTTTGTGCAAGCTGTTTATTACCATTTTTCCCCTAAGCTTTCAATAAATGATATTTCGTCCCTACTCAATTAACTTCTCAATTGAGTTGATTTTTCTCAATCAACACTTTATTCTATCACTTTAAACTACTTTATAACCTTTAGGAATCAGAATTTCAGTAATAGACTTTAATTCTAAATATTTTCACAATTAGGTCCTAAAATCAATTTCTATTGAAATTACCTAATAAAATCATCTCATAAACAAATTAAAGCTTCAATTTCATGCTTTTTCATCATAAATGTACAAAACTCAACCATGGTTACTTTCAATTTCATCCATGAGATAAAAAAACTAATGAATTTAGTAATAGGACCTAGTTGTAAAAGTCTTAAAAACACAAAAATTACAAGAAATAGGAAAGGATTAACTTACTTGGTGCAAAAATTATGAAATAAAAGCTTAGAAAACCCTCCTATGGCATTTTCAGTTGATGAGAATGAAGAAAAATGAAGAGATTTCTAGATATCCCAAATTAGTCCTAGTTTTATTTAGTAATTTTTGTTATTTTCCTATTTTGCCCTTATTTCACCCATTTCCTGAATTTTTTCACAGCTATTGCCTCCCAAAATATCTCCTTTGGGCTTATTTTCACTTTAGGTCCTTCCTTATTTGACAATTAATCTATTTAATCTTTCTAGCAACTTTTACACCTTTTTCAATTTAGTCATTTTTATTTAATTAACCACCCAAACGTCAAAATTTTCTAACGAAATTTTAATACTATCTTATTGACATTCCGAAAATATTTATAAAAATATTTATGACTCGGTTTATAACATCGAGATCTCGATACCTCATTTTTACCCAATTCCTTTAATAATTCTTTTTCTAACTAACCACTAAATCGGTAAAATTTTTCTATCGATATTTTAATACGATTTTCCTATCTTATAAATATTCATGAAAAAATATTAAAATAAGTTTCTCTTTAAATTAGATTTATGGTTTCGAAACCATTGTTCCGATAACCTTGAATTTAGGCCATTACAACTCTCCCCCCCTTTTAAGGATTTTCATCCTCGAAAATCTTACCAATTAAGAGGTTTGGGTATTGTTTCCTCATTATCTCCTCCGGTTCCCATGTCGCTTCTTCAATCCCGTGCTTTTGCCATAATACTTTCACCAAATTTATTTTTTTATTTCTAAGCTCCTTTGTTTCCCGTGCCAATATCTTGACCAGTTTTTCACTGTAAGTCATATTCGATTGAATCCTCACTTCTATCGGAGAAATAACATGTGAAGGATCTGACCGATATCGTTGTAGCATAGACACATGAAAAACATTATGGATTCTATCAAGTTCCGGTGGTAATGCCAATCGATAAGCGACCGGTCCAATTCTTTCTATGATCTCATATGGCCCGATAAATCTTGGACTCAATTTACCCTTTCAATCGAACCGGAGAAATTTCTTCCAAGGAGACACTTTTAGGAATACCTTATCACCCACCTGAAATTCAATCTCTTTTCGTTTAAGATCGGCATATGATTTTTGACGATTGGAAGCTGATTTTAAACTATCCCAAATAACCTTTACTTTTTTTCTGTTCCCCGAATCAAATCAACCCCATGTATCTTCTTTTCACTAAGCTCTGTCTAATATAACGGTGTTCTACATTTTCTACCATACAAAGCTTCATGCGGAGCCATTTTAATACTGAACTAATAACTGTTATTGTAAGCAAATTCAATCAAAGGCAGATACCTCTCCCAATTACCTTCAAACTCTAGTATACAACATCGGAGCATATCTTCCAATACCTGAATTACATGCTTAGATTGGTCATCCATTTGAGGATGAAATGCAGTGCTGAAATGCAACTGAGTACCCAAAGCTTCTTGCAATTTGTCCTAGAAACGAGACGTAAATTTGGGATCTCTATTCAATATAATGGAGACAGGCACTCCATGTAGCCTGACAATCTCAGATATGTACAGTTCAGCCAGTTTATCTAAAGAATAATCCATACGTACCGGAATAAAGTGCGCTGACTTTGTCAATTAAATAGCATCTTTTTTCCTCGGAGACAACAGTAACCCCGATACAAAATCTATAGTGATTCTTTCCCATTTCCATTCCGGTATAGTAATTGGCTGGAGTAATCCCGAAGGTACCTGATGTTCTGCTTTGACCTGTTGACATATCAAACATCTTGATACAAACTCAAAAATATCACGTTTCATACCTGGCCACCAGTACATCTTCTTCAAATCATTATACATTTTATTACTTCCTGGATGCACAGACATGGTACCGCTGTGAGCCTCGTGTAGAATCTTCTGTATGAGCTCTGAATTCTTGGGTACACATACCCTACCTCTAAATAATAAACAACTATCAGTCCTAATCTGAAATTCTGAATCATTACTTGACTCACATTGTACCCGTTTAGCCTGTAGCTTCTCATCATTTTTCTGAGCTTCATATATTTGCTGTAGAAATGTCGGTTTAACTCTCAACTCAGCTATAATTGAACCATCATCAACCAAAGACAATCGGACATTCATAGTTCGCAAAGCAAACAGAGATTTTGGCTTAAAGCATCAACAACAACATTAGCCTTACCCGGATGGTAATCAATAATCAAATTATAGTCCTTTATCAATTCAAGCCACCTACGCTGTCTCAAATTCAGATCTTTTTGTGTCATCAAATATTTCAAGCTTTTATGATCAGTATAAATATGACATTTCTAACCGTATAAGTAATGCCGTCATATCTTCAATGCAAATACAATAGCAGCTAACTTGAGATTATGTACCGGGTAATTTTTTTCATGTGGCTTAAGTTGTCTTGAAGCATAGGCTTTTACTTTACCTTCTTGCATTAAGACACAACGTAAGTCATTTAATGATACATCACTATAAATAATAAATTCTTTACCCGGTTCATGTTGTACCAACACAGGTGCTTTCGTCAATAAATCTTTCAATCAGTCAAAACTCTGCTGGCGTTCATCAGTCCACTCGAATTTAACATCTTTCTGCAACAAATGGGTCATCGAAGAAGCTATCATAGAGAACCCCTGTACAAATCTCCGATAATAACCAGTTAAACCCAAGAAACTTTTAACTTCAGATACATTCTTCGGTGGACTCCAATTAAAAATTGCTGAAATTTTGTTCGAGTCTACCCTGATGCCTTCAGCAGATACAATATGTCCAAGGAAACCCACTTCTCAGAGCCAAAATTCACATTTACTGAATTTAGCATAAAGCTTATTTTCACGCAGAATTTGCAACACTATTCTCAAATGTTCTGGATGCTCATTTTCATCTCAAGAATAGACTAGAATATCATCAATGAAAACTACCACAAACCTGTCTAAGTACAGTCTGAATATCCGATTCATCAGATCCATAAATACTGTAGGTGCATTAGTCAGCCCAACTGCATAACCAGAAACTCATAATGCCCATACCTAGTTCTGAAAGCTGTTTTTGGTACATCTGACTCTTTTACCCGTAGCTAGTAATAACCTGATCGAAGATCAATCTTCGAGAATACTGTAGCACCTTTCAGCTGATTAAATAAATCATCAATCCAGGGCACCAGGTACTTATTCTTTATAGTTACCTTATTGAGCTACCGATAGTCGATACGCAATCTCAAAGACCCGTCTTTCTTTTTCACAAATAGAACCGGAGCACCCCAAGGTGAATGACTCGGTGGGACAAAACCCCTGTCAACAAGCTCTTACAACTGTGTCTTTAATTCCTTTAATTCTATAGGAGCCATCCGTTACAGAGCTATGAAAATCAGAGTAGTTCCCAGAATCAAATCTATAGAGAATTCCACTTTTCTTTCTAGTGGCAACGCTGGTAACTCCTCTGGAAACACATCAAAAAATTCACATACGACTGGTACTGCCTGAATCTTCGACTCAGATACATTGGTGTTTAATACATAAGCAAGAAAAGCATCATACCCCTTTTTGACATACCTCTGAGTAGTAATAACTGAAATCACATCAGATAATCCCTCTGTCTAATCAGATTTAACCCAGAGCAACTCACCATTCTGACATTTTAGCACAACATATTTCTGTCTACAATTTACTACTGCATCATGCTGAGTTAACCAATCTATGCCCAATATCACGTCAAATTCATCAAATGACAGTAATATCAAATCAGCCAGGAAACAATAAACTCCTACCATCAATGGACAATTTTTACAAATTTTATCCACCAAAACAGATTGGCCCAGGGGGTTCGAGACTTTAACCACAAATTTAGTAGGTTCAATAGATAAATCTTTAACACATGCAAGATTTATACATATATATGAATGCGTAGAACCAGGATCAATTAATGCAGTAATATTAGTGTGAAGTAAAGAAAATGTACCAGTAATAACATCGGGTGCTGAGGCATCTTCCCTGGCACGAATGGCATATGTCCTTGCAGGTGCTCGTATCTTAGGCCTGCCTGTAATATATTTTGTAGCTCCTCGGCTACTATTGACATTATCGGATGGTCGAGATGGTCTACCCCTCGAAGCTGGATTACTTAGCTTCAATATCTGTTCAACTTCTTTTTCACCCCTTTCTGGACAATCTCTGAGGAAATGGTCAAAAGAACCACATCGGTAACAAGCCCCGCTCTTAAATCGACATTCACCAAAATGAGCTTTATTACAATACTGGCATCTCGGCTTAGGGGTACCAATACTACCAACACTGGTCACTGATGGAGTGGAAGGTCTTGGATTAGTACGTTGAAAACCTCACTCTCTGCCTGAATACCCAGTGGCTGAGGTAGTACGATCCTGGTACTTCTTCAATTTCTTTGGAGCAGAAAACTGGGATTTTCCCATTAGTCTTTTACTAAAAATTCGAGCTTCCCTCTCAGCCTGTTTCTTTTCTTTGCTCAATTCTTCTGCTTTATAAGCTCGTTCTACCAATATAGCAAACTCTCGAATTTTAAGAATTTCGATTAGTAGCTTAGTGTCTCCATTCAACCCTTCTTCGAATCTTTTGCACATTTCAGCTTCTGACTGTACCCATTCTTGAGCATATTTACTCAACCAAACAAATTCTCTTTCATACTCAGATATCGATCTATTGCCCTGTTTCAGCTCAAGAAATTCTTTTCTTTTCTGATCAAGGAACCTTTGGCTGATATATTTCTTTTTAAATTCGTTTTGAAAGAACTCCCATGTAATTTCTTCTTTCGGAATAATTAAAGCTTTAGTATTCCACCAATGATAAGCTGTGTCTTTTAGTAGTTAGACCATACATTTTAGACATTCTTCTAGTGTACAGGATAAATCTTCCAAAACCCGAATTCTCTAACCAAAATTCAGCCCATTTGGGATCATCATCAATTCTTTTTCGAAATTCTTCTACCTATATTTTGATTTTATCAACCGAGCCTTCCTTTTCGATGATTCAATACCTGTACCTTGTAGGATCTCGAGAACCGGTGGAGAAGCAGGAGGGGGAGCTTGAGTTTGCTGTATTATAGGGTTAGTTCTTATGTACTGAGTAAATCATTCATTCATCGTTTGAAAGAAGGCTATTTTTGCCTCCTCCCCTCGACCTTCTGTCTCGGGCCTTCTACTGCTAGTTTCTTCTCTTTGTACTGAAGCCGGAGCATGACTCTCAGCTTCCTCGGATTGAGCTCGGTCGGATGACATTACTATAAGAAAAACACAATTTAAATGCTCAGGATATATCACACTATCAATAATAATTTAAATGGCATGTATAACAAATTTGTATTTGCTACATCGGCCGAGAACCGGCTAAATCGTGGCTCTGATACCAACAAATGTAACACTCCCTACCTGTATTCATTGTCGGAATAGTGTACGAGGCATTATCGGAGTTTATGAATTTTTTTTATTCAATATGACCCCTTTATAAATATCTAGCCTTTCTTGCAAATTTTAAACCGAGACTAATCCACATCAACCAATCCAATTTAACACATTTTCAAAATAGATTCATGTATATTTATAAGATAACATCATCATATACTAAAACTAAAAACTTGTTAAAACTAAAATTGTTGACCTTACATTCATTTCATATTAACATTTGCTTTATTAGCTTATACATGCCATTGATTTTCAAAATAAAGTTTCTTTATATACCGAAATCTTGGGGTTGATAGTGTGATGTGTCTCCCACCGAATCCGACCTCCGAGCTCTTAATACTACAAAACAGGGAAAAAGGAAAAAGGGTAAGCATTTTGTGCTTAATAAGCCCATGTAACAAGAATTATACTTACCTAATATTTTCAATACAATGCAATAAACATTCATATATCCATCCAATGCATTATTATCCTAACATGCACAAACTCAACATTCAAGTTAGTCCAATAATTTCTATATATCAATAATATATACCATGATTGATGAGTTCATCAATACCATGATTTCCATTTCATTGTTATTTTTCCATATTTATCCCGTTGAATTTCTCAGAATTTTGATGGATTTTCAGAGGTACACTTTAGTGTACAAATCCGGGTCCATCAATTCATATTCATGTGCGCACATTTCCGTTTTAGAGAGCACACTCCCGCGAACCTCATCTTTACAGCGGGATTACCAGTTCAGGCTAAATCCCTTGTAATATAAACTCATAGAGTATTGTCGGGATTACCAGTCCAGGCTAAATTCAGACCCTAATTCGGATTACCCATTCGGGCTAAATCTATTTTTCACATATTCTTCGGGAGGGCTATATCAGGATAGGCCTTTTTACCGTCAATTCCTTTTCAGAGATCCATCGAATTTTTCTTTCATTCAACCGGGATTTCTTTCCCTTTTTATCAAATATGTCAATGTATCATCAATCTTCATACAATGAACATTCAAATTATATCCACGTCAATAACATACATTTCAAGCATTTAAGAATATAATTCAAGTTACATGAACTTACCTCGGTACTAGTTCGTATACAAAATCTACTAATTCGGGACTTTTCCCTTTCCTCGATCTAGCTTCGTATTTGAGTTTTCCGGATCTAAATAAATAAATTCAATCATCAATTCAATACATTTCATGTTCACATGTGGCATTCACTATAATTCTATTATTATTTATAGTTCATTCAAAGCTGTCTACTTGAGTCATAGTCACTAAATTATTTTTATCTTGAGCTACAAAACTCCAAATTAGGATCCAATAATTTTACCTGAAACTAGACTCACATATCTTCTTACCTTAAACTTTTTATAATTTTTGGTTTTAGCCAATAAGTACAGTTTATTCTTTAAATTCACCCCTGTTCTGCTGTCTAACAGTTCTGACCCTTCTTCACTAAAAATTAATTATATCTTCATACAGGATTCGGATGATGTTTATGCTTGTTTCTCTTGAAAATAGACTCATTAAGGATTCTACAAATATAAACTTAAGCCCCTAAGTATTTTTATTCAATTTTTATGATTTTTCAAAGTCAAAACAGGGGAACCTGAATTCATTCTGACCTTGTCTCACAAAATTCATTATATCTCATGATTTACAAATCCATTGCTTACACTGTTTCTTCTATGAGAAACTAGACTCAACAAGCTTTAATTTCATATTTTTCTCACCTTCTAATTCGATTTCTAAAAGTTATGGTGATTTTTCAAATTTAGTCTACTGCTGCTGTCTAAAACTGTTTTAGTGCAAGCTGTTTATTACCATTTTTCCCCTAAGCTTTCAATAAATGATAATTTCGTCCCTGCTCAGTTAACTTCTCAATTGAGCTGATTTTTCTCAATCAACACTTTATTCTATCACTTTAAACTACTTTATAACCTTTAGGAATTATAATTTCAGTAATAGACTTTAATTCCAAATATTTTCTCAATTAGGTCCTAAAATCAATTTCTATTGAAATTGCCTAATAAAATCATCTCATAAACAAATTAAAGCTTCAATTTCATTTCGTTTCATCATAAACTTACAAAATTCAACCATGGTGACTTTCAATTTCATCCATGAGATCAAAAACTAATGAATTTAGTAATAGATCCTAGTTGTAAAAGTCTTAAAAACACAAAAATTACAAGAAATAGGCAAGGATTAACTTACTTGGTGCAAAAATTATGAAATACCAGCTTAGAAAACCCTCCTATGGCGTTTTTAGCTAATGAGAATGAAGAAAAATGAAGAGATTTCTAGATATCCCAAATTAGTCCTAGTTTTATTTAGTAATTTTTGTTATTTTCCTATTTTGCCCTTATTTCACCCATTTCCTGATTCTTTTTCTTAGTTATTGCCACTAGAGCTGAGTATGAAATTTGGGCCACCGGTCCCTACCAAGGCCCCTTAGAAAAATGGGAGGGTTCGGGTAAAAATATAGGCTCGAAAAATGGGCTTAGACAGAAAATGAGGCCCGTCTAAAAAATGGGTTGAGCCTCGGGTAAGAATTTCTTGGCCCAGGCCTGGCCCGGCCCGGCCCGAAATACATATTAAATAATTATTTTTAATCCTTTTTTAAATTTTTACCTTTACCTTCAATTTCTATAATAATTTTAGTTTCTAGTTGTAGAATTTTTTTTCCCCTCATTTTACAACATTTGCACCGTGGTCCCTCAATCCAGTCGCAATCTGCAGGCCAACCGAATGATGAACATCTGCCATCGTGCATATTGATCACATTCATAATCCCTTTATATTGCTCCATTCCATTCTCTTTACAATTTTTAGTATATAGGGATATCTATTACATACAGTATATATAATGTTTGTGTATATATAGAACATGCATAAGTTAAGAGGTGAAAGAGTAAATTTAAACATGTTGCAAAGTTTACTTGTCTGATGGGACATGATTTATAATAGCAAAACAGGGGGTACAGCTCCCATTTCCTACTCTAACATTTCTCATCATTGACCACAGTAGTATAACACCAGAAAGTTAACTCAAATGGACCAGCTCACTTCAAATGACCAGACCAACAACATTTGACAAATTAAAATTATTGAAGGGCTAAATATGATACATACCGGCTCCATGTTTGGAAAAAGAAATAGGGTCATGAACTTTATTTTAAATGTTTTTGTATTTTGTTTTAGTATTATTTTTTATTTGTTTCTTGTTTTAATATTTATTTTTATTTTTTAAATGTATTTGATTTATTATATTTTATTTTTAATAAAATAAGTTTAAAAATTAATATTAGCCGGACCGGGCTCGGGCCTACTAATTTTATGTCAGGTCGGGCTTGGACAATTTTTCAGGCCCATATTTTTGGCCGGGTCGGGCCCGGGCTTGAAAAATGGGCCATAAATTTTTTTGGGCTTGGCCCGACCCGGCCCATGCACACCTCTAATTGATGCCCAAAACATCTCCTTTGGGCTTATTTTCACTTTAGGTCCTTCCTTATTTGACAATTAATCTATTTAATCTTTCTAGCAACTTTTACACCTTTTTCAATTTAGTCCTTTTTATTTAATTAACAACCCAAACGTCAAAATTTTCTAACGAAATTTTAATACTACCTTATTGATATTCCGTAAATATTTATAAAAATATTTATGACTCGATTTAAAACATCGAGATCTCGATAACTCATTTTTACCCAATTTCTTTAATAATTTCTTTTTCTAACTAACCACTAAATCGGTAAAATTTTTCTATTGATATTTTAATACGATAACCTTGAATTTAGGCCATTACAAATTCCAGAGGAGTTCTTTCTAAATCCGAGCATTTGGCATGTGAAGGTCCCATTGATCAACTATGCCACCGTGGAAATGCACCAGTCAGATCGGGTTCTGCGTCAATTTGGATTCTGACAACCGATTCTCGTACCACCTGAGGTGCTCGATGATGAGCACAAAGTTGACTTACGGTAGTTGCACACGGATTGGCCAAGATTTTGGTCAGTATATATCAAAATGTGGGAGAACCGATATGATTATATACCTATTCGGGAACCTATCGTCGTTCCTGAGTTAGCTTGCGTGCCAGAATACATGCCATGGTTTAGGATCCATGGCAAGCCATATTTATTGTCGGAAGAGAAGAGGTGACGACAACTTCATGAACAAAGGGAACGACGGGGTCCTTTAAATCCAAGGAGAAGAGGTGATGAGATGGGACTATCAACAGCGACGACACAGTCACCGAGCCCATTAACAGCACCCACACAGTCATCGGGCCCAACACTTCAGCCGACGACACCGACATCATAGCCTTTGGCCTTTATGCCAGGTGCGTACCCTAGCCCTTATATGTATCCTAACCCTTATATGTTTCCTTTTCCCAGTCCCACTGCAGGTTGGAAAGCATGGCCCAGTTCGAGTCCATTCCCGACTACTCTGACTGGTTAGCCGATCTTGAGGTCACCGTCGCATGAGGGATCACACGAGGTGCCGTCGGGGAGCTCTTCTTTTTACCAGTCTCCTTCGCCTTATGGGATTCAGACACCCTCGCCACGGTTTATGCAAACACTTTCGCAGTTATTATTTTATCAAGGTGGGTCATCCTCCCAACACCCACAACCAGACCCATAGACCTCCACCGGAAGTTTTAAGAAGGAGGAATCCAGCACGTAACCCCCGACCACCCCCATGTGGCACTAATTCCGACCGGCACCAACATTGATTCCGACCGCTTTTTTATTTTTTATTGTAATATAATTTTTTATTTTTTAATAAAATAAAAGTTATTTTTTTGTAATTTAATTTTAATATCTTTAATAAAATAAAAGTTGTTTACTTTTTTAAATTTATTTTTAATATCTTTAATAAAATAAAAGTTGTTTTTTAATTTAATTTTAATATCTTTAATAAAATAAAAGTTGTTTATTATTTTTTATTATAACTTAATTTTAATATCTTTAATAAAATAAAAGTTTTTTATTTTTATTGTAATTTAATTTTAATATCTTTAATAAAAATAAAAGTCCAAGAGTTGTTTTTTTTGTAATTTTTTTTGCAAATTAGTCCTACAAAAGTTCACCGTTTTCATCAAGAAATAAATAGAATTTACATAGCCACCAAGAGACAAAAAAGCTAAGAAGATTGTCAACTATTCCGATTTGGACACGAGCGAGATGTATGGCCTGAGTTCCTACACCATCCGCACAACCTACGTTGGTTGGCCGTTTCTCGGATATCCATATTGTTGTGTATTCTAGTCGAGCAAGGTCGACCTTTTGGTTTGCGCCTCAGTTGTCTATCCGGCAATAGCTTATACTGTGCAAGCGATACAGATGGCCACTTACGTTCATCTGGGACTGGTGGGAATACGTGTCTCCACACGTTGGACATGTTTTCTATTTTATACACTTCGTCGACATAGCTTATGGGATCAAGCCGGAGATTCTGACAAGCCGCAAGTACATGAGCGCATGGGTAACAAAGTGCATCTAATATCCCACAGTCCCAAGTCTTATTTCTTAAGTGTACATGATATTGCCCGCCAACAATATCGAGGTTCGGTCTGTCAAACTCCGTCACAAGAAACTATACGTTGTCGCAATCGTGACACATTGTGTGTATAGTTTTGGCCCGTGCCTTCCCCTTGTTCATTTCTCGCAAGACCTTCGCGCACCATACATGGCTTCCTTGCATTTGGCTTTTATAACTCGCTGCTCGCTTCGAAAATAGTGCCACTAAACGAAAATATGTCTCTCACACAATCGATGTTATCAGCAAATGACGCATTCCTTTTAGAATAGAATTTGTGCATTCAGCCAAGTTTGAGGTCATATAACTATATCGTAGGCCACAATCGTATGCTTGTGTCCACTGTTCGAAAGCAAAATTGCATAGGTAGTTTGCACCTTTCGCAAACTCGCCAACATCTCGTGAAAACGGTCCTTATTGATCTTGTACCCTGCCAATATAAGTTGATAACGAATATTACATACCACTCTCCAATTAAGAATAAATTGAATATTGCAAATGAAATTATATTAATAGATATTACATACCCAAATTGGTCAATTGCCGTCGTTGACTTGTAGATCGATGTTGCCCGTGGTAGTTAGACGTAACATGCCTTAGGCAATATTGATGGTGTGTGCGATGCCACAGGCTTCCCTGTCTCTCTATTGCGGCTAGTATTCCAGGGCCCCGATCCGATATAACGCATATATCATGTTAGGGGCAGACATAACTCCTTAACCTAGATGGGAAGAAATCCCAATCATTAGCTGACTCCCCCGGTGTTATTGTAAATGCAATTGGAAGGATTCCCCCACTGTCGTCCTGTGCCACAGCTAGCAATAGCCGATGCATATATCTACCATACATAAAGGTACCGTTAATTTGTACCAATGGCTTGCACTATATAAATACGTCTTGGTATTACTTGAATGTCTAGAACAGACGCTTGAATATTGCGTATCCACGGAGCAATCGATTGTTGTAGTACGCCGGTTCCGTTTCAAGGTCTATTATGTTGCTTGGGACATATCTCTCCAGCACCTGACACCACTGCCACACTTCATTATATGAAACGTCCTACTGACCATGCAACTTTTCCAATGCCTTCTGCTTGGCTATCCAAGTCTTCCGGTAAGAGGGCGTGTACCCCAATTGGCTACGAATATTGCCAATTAAGGCCGACACTGTAGTCTTAGGATCAGCCTTCACCGTCGGTATTATTAAGTCAGTCAACATCTCTGAATCCATCTTCGAATGATCTTGTGAAACACCTATCAACGAAGTACGTTAAATAATGCAACATTACGTAATATTAGTATTATTCAAAAACATTGAACATCTAGTGATACTGTACCGACAATATATGTATGTGGACCTTCGTACTTTTTGATCTCCCACATGCCTGTTCTTTTCCTCAACGAGGCCATAATTTTCCATGAATATGTATCGTCTTACACAGCATACTTTGCCTTGTACTTATTGAGCTTGGATTTAACCACGTTATAGTTAACCCTATTCTTGATGTTGTATTGTTTCAATGCACCGAGAAAAGTATCCTTGTTGGAAAACTCTTTACCAACTTCTAACTCATCCGAATCTAGCAACGAACTTGTACGGTCACGCATCTGGTGTGGTAGTACAGGAAACTCCAATGCATTGTCTTGAGATAGATCGACATTATGCATGTGGCTGGAGGCAAGTACACCCCGAATAGTGGATCTTCTTCTTCTTCATCTGAACCGCCCTCAACATCTTCAGGTACGGTTGGAACAAGCTCTGGTTTAGAAAATAATGCAACTTCTGCACCATTGGGCCCGGGCTCTCAAGGTGGGTCTACATCGAACTCATCATTCGACTTATCATCATCCGACCCATCATCATCTGCAACGAATGAGGGCCTCTCACCGGTGGATGTTGTGGGGAGTACATTATCCCTCCTTAAACATCTTTCGTAACGTTCCCAATCATATGTGGATTACCAACCACTAGAAGTTGATGACGTTTCTCAATACGTATTTCTATTATTGGATGTCGAAAAAAGATATGCATGTCCCATCCACCAATCGAGTGTCGTGCATGGGTTGTATATTCTGCCTCCCACTAACAGAGTGTCACTTGGGGTTGTGTATTCCTCTCGAACAACAGTAGATGTTGAGGTCGAAGAAAGATCACTTGGCGATGAAAATTGTACATATACCTCAAGATAGGGTAATCCATTAGTCAGATGAGTCTCCACCATTGTCTCAAAACTTCGAGGACATTTGATATCGAATGAGTCATATCTCACCGGATCAACCGAAGCATAAAATCTATACTTAATAGACTGAACTTTCATTGGTGTTGTTCCGAAGGTTTTACGCATAATTCTTTTGTGAAGTTCTATCAAATCTATGTTCCGATTAGAACCTAGTCGCGCTGTGTTCTCTGATAAAAAAACAACACCATTTTTGGTGTCACAAACCTCACTATCATAGTAAATAACAGCATTAATACGTTCACTCATTTTCAGTTTCTATTTTTCTTTTGCCTCAATTTCTGTTATGCAACCTGAGAATGAAATTTGTCTTATTTATAGTCTAAGGATTGCCAGAGACTACTGTAGCAAAAGAGCATCCATATGGGAGCTCTTTTCAGTATTCTTGCTGACAGTGCATCCTACTTGAAGTGTTTTGGGCACTATTTGTTCAGAAACGTCTTCTAAAAATTATTTTACCAGAGACTACTGTAGAAAAGAGAGTTCACGTGGGAGCTCTTTTCATTACTCTTGCTGACAGTGCATCCTGCTTGAAGCGTTTTGGGCACTATTTGTTCAGAAACGTCTTCTCAAAATTATTTTACCAGAGACTACTATAGCAAAAGAGCGTCCACGTGAGAGCTCTTTTCAGTACTCTTGCTGACAGTGCATCCTGCTTGAAGCATTTTGGGTACTATTTGTTCAGAAACGTCTTCTCAAAATTATCTTGCTAGATACAACTGTAAAAGAAATTCAAATAATTTTTATTTTGCTAATATATTTTGCCCAAAACCCTAAACATAAAATTATTCTAATTAATTAACCATATAATCTAGTCCATTAATTTTCCCCTAAAAATCCTAAACTCAACGACCTTAAAAAATCCTAAACCCTAGCCCTAAAACTTTAAAACCTCATACCCTAACACTAAAAACAGCTGAAAAGGCAATTGGGGAAGGAGGGCAAAAGCGCTCCCTTGGGAGCGCTTTAGCCACATCGACAAAGCCCGTCCTTGAGGTGCGTTTTTGTTGATGTGGCACAAAGCGCTCCCTCAGGGAGCGCTTTCTCTGCATCCCCAAAACTGTTGGCGTGGACGCGTTTTTAGGGGAAATGGCCTTTTTTCATAAATAATAAAATTTTTAGCCCATTTCTGTAATTTTTTTAATTTTGGTATATTTTAGTAAATTGCCCAAAAGGAGAGCTTTGCCTTTTTCTAGAAATAACCTCAAAGCAAGAATTTGGCTTTTAATTACTGTTATAATTTTTTAATAATTTTAGAATTTTAGAATATTTTTTATATTATATATTTTTAAAAATTTTGACCGGTCAATAGATCTACCAATGGTCAATGTTTGACACAACATCCTTGCTGCATCTAAAGAGATCCTCCCAGCATTGAGATAAAACCTTGGATCCATGTCACAAGACCTTCTCCCGAACTGTTAAAATACTAGAAAGAGAAGAAGAATGAGCTTATCTTGATTTGTGCAAAGGAGAGTTACAGAGGTATTTAATATAGTGAGTTAACAACTAACTAACCAACTGTAACTAAACTTAACAGACTATAGTTTGATTAACTGAAGCTTAATAGATTTCTTTATTCCATAACATGCCCCATGCTTCTCAACTTTCCTAGTTTTTGTAAGTCATGCTCCCTTGGTGATACAACCCCAAGTTTTATTTGAAATTTCTCAAATAACCCTACTGCTAAGGGCTTAGTTAAGATGTCAGCAATTCGATCTTGACCAGATACATGGCTAACTTGAAGCACTTCATTTTCCACCTTTTCCCTGACAAAAAACAGGTCTAATTCAATGTGTTTAAACTTGGAATGGAGGAAAGGATTGCTTGCTACAGCAACAACAACTGAGCTATCACACCAAACCATTGCTCTCTTTTGTACTGAAATACCAAGTTCTATTAATAAAGACTGAATCCAAATAATTTTTGCTGTAACATGAGCTAAGCTTGGTATTCCACTTCAGCAGCGGACCTTGATACGACCTGTTACTTCCTGGAGCTCCAAGATATCGGATTGCCTCCAAGAAAAACACAGAAGCCAGAAGTGGAACGATGATCATCCATGTTAGCTGCCCAGCTTGCATCTGAATAGCCTTCAAGGGTTAGTTTTGAGTCTCGAGTGAACTGTAACCCAAAATCTAGAGTCCCTTGTAAGTATCTCAGGATTTTTTTGACTGTTTTGAAGTGTGTATCCAGTGGTTTGTGCATATATTGACAGAAAATGCAATATCCAGTCTTGTTATTACAACATACTGTAGCGCACCAACAATGTTGCGGAAGAGGCTTTCATTTTCTACTGGGTTCCCTTCATGAACAGACAGTCGATAGGTGGACACCATTAGTGTAGGAGAAGCATTGGACTTATCCATGAAAGCACGTTAAAGTAGCTCCAATATGTAATTTTTCTGACTCAAGAAGATGCCATTCGAGGTATGTGTTACTTCAATCCCGAGAAAGTAACTCAGTTGCCCTAAATCCTTCAAGGAAAATTGATCATTAAGATCCTGGATAAAGTGATCAATACTGGAAGAGTCATTTCCAGTGATTATTATATCGTCAACGTAGACCAGAACAAGAACAAGTTGAGATCCGACTCATCGAATGAAGAGGGAGTTATCAGCCTTTAACACAACAAACTTAGTAGCTAGCAAGTATTCACGTAATTTGTGAAACCATGCACGAGGGGCTTGTTTCAGGCCATAGAGTGCCTTTCGAAGTCTGCAAAAAAGTGGTCGACCATCATTTTGAGGATGTTCAAAGCCAGGTGGTTGTGTCATATAAATTTCTTCAGTTAGATCTCCATTTAAAAAGGCGTTGTTGATGTCAACCTGTCTTAGCAACCATCATCGAGTCAATGCAAGAGCCAAAACAACTCGGATTGTTGTTGGTTTAACCACAGGGCTGAAGGTCTCTAGAAAGTCGATACCAGCTTCTTGTAAATAACCTTTAATAACCAATCTTCCTTTGTACTGAGCTACTGTCCCATTGGCATGATGTTTAACCTTGAAGATCCACTTGCAACCAACTGTTCTACGGCCTTCAGGAAATGGTACAAGATCCCATGTATGATTCGCTAGTAAAACTTTGTATTCAGCTTATGCAGCTGCTATCCATGCAAGACTCAGAAAGGCTTCATCGACTGTGGTTGGTTCTTTGTCATATAACACAGTAGAGAAAACCTTTGGTTTAAAGATACCACTTTTTGATCGAGTAGTCATTGGATGTAGATTAACTGTCGACCCTGGCTGTGTACATGTAGGAGCATCAACTGAAGATAACGCCCTTGGTGAATGACCGAAAGCTGAAACAAGAGGAGCTGGGAATGATCGTTCAGAACCATGCAAAGAATCAGGAGAACAGTGACCATCAATTGGAGCTGAGAATGAAGCTATGGAAGATCGTAAAGAACCATGCAAAGAACTATGAGAACCGTAATTATCAGATGCCACCATAGGAATACGAGAACTACAATGAAGAAATTGTGTGGGAACCACTGTTGATGCTCGAGAGAAACCATCATGAAAGGGAAAACAACCCTCATCAAATAAAACATGTCGTGAGATATAAACCCGACCATCTTCAGTTAAACATCTGTAACCCTACTGGTTAGACCAAAAGCCAAGAAAAACACACTTCTGAGAGAGAAATTGAAGCTTGTGTGACTGAAACGGCCTCAAACATGGGAAACATACACTTCCAAACATCTTCAACTGAGAGTAATCAAGTTGAGTGTTATAGAGTTTCTCATAGGGGCTTTGATATTATAAAATAGAAGTTGGCAGTCTGTTGATAAGATGTACAACATGAGAAAATACTGATGACTAGTAATCTAGTGGCATTGAGGCTCGAGCTAGTAAAGTAAGACCCATGTCAACTACATGTCGATGTCTCCTTTCAGCGACTCCATTCTGTTCGGAGGTGTAAGGACAGGTTACTCGATGTTGAATGCCTAATTGAGAAAGAATGGTTGATAAAGAACGATACTCACCTCCCCAATCTATCTAAAGCTTTTTGATTGACAATCCAAACTATTTTTGAACCATTTTGTGAAAATGAAGGAAACAGCAAAATACCTCAGACTTGGATTTGAGAAAATATAACCACGTAAACCTGCTATGCATGTCAACAAAGGAGAGATAATAAAAGAAGCCATCAGATGACACATGTGATGGACCCCAAACATTCGATGCCACTAATTCAAAAGGAATATTATACACTGTTTGTGAAGAACTAAAGGGTAGCTTGTGAAACTTTGCCATCTTACAAGATGTACACATAAACTGCAAATTGTGATGTTTGAAAGAAATTTTACAAAACTTCAAAATACGAGCAAGAGTATTAGGAGATGGATGTCCAAGTCTATTGTGCCAGAGTTCAACAGAAGAGGGAGTCTGCATGTTGCACACAAGAGGAGAACCAGCACTTTGAGGTGAACTGAGCCTTTGTAAAATAGGACGAGAAACATCAAACCGATACAAACCATCATGCATGTGGCCCTCCAGTAGAATCTTCCCTATCTGAATGTCCTTCACAAAACACAAGAACGGATGAAACTCGAAAAATATTGCATTGTCTCTTGCAAATTGCCCCACTGACATCAAATTTTTACATACTGTAGGAACATAAAGTATATTCTTGAGATGTAACAGTCGAGAACCAGACACAAATGTTGAAGAGCCTATATTAGCAATAGAAACTGACTCACCATTGCCCATTGAAACTTGACTTGTACCTGTGTAAGGAGAAGCATCATTGAGACCAACTAAGTCTGGAGTGATATGATTAGTTGCACCTGAGTCAGGATACCAAGGTTGAGTGATCATTGAAGTAGGCATGGCTGGAGAAGATGATGCAGGGGCTGTCAAGGGAGGCCTGGAATACTGGTTACAACATTCCATGGAGGAGCACAGAGATGGAGAAGGAACACCAAAATGATAATAATTGACCGACACTAAAGAAGTCGAATTAGGGCCAGTAAAATTCTCATCAAATCGATGATAGCATGTCTGTACCAGGTGACCTACTTTACCACACAACTGGCATTGTGGTTTAGAGTGAGACTATCCTCTACCCGAGCCACGAGAACGACTACAAGACCAACCACGAGCCTGACCCCTTTGATTCTGATGAAAACTTCGAGTAGAATTAGACTTCATGCTATCGAAATCACCCTGCTGTAATTGAGTTACCATGTCGGCTTGAAGAGGTAGATCGATCAATAGAGCTAATTGACGTGCTTCATAATTAAGAAGCATCTCTGTTACCAGTTCAAGACTCAAAGAAGTAGCAGATGCAAGGACTCGTATAGACTCAAATTCAATAGGTAGACCTGCCAAGATAACACTGACTTGTTCTTGTTCAGTGACAAAGCAACCAGCTGCGGTCAAATTGTCACTTAGACCTTTAACCTTCGAGATGTAATCTTTGATGGTGAGACTGCCTTTCTTGATCGAGTATAACTCATGTTGCATACTTGAGAGTTTGATATTGGACTTAGCACCAAAACATCTATCAATGGTTGTCCAAATGTCGCGACTGGTCTTGGCAGCGGTCAGATGAACCAATATGGCGTCAAACACCGTAGAAAATAGCCATGAAACCAAGAACTTATCTTGCTTGTTGTGAACCAGAAACGCAGGATTTGTTACAAGTTGTCCGTCTAAAGTAAACCGGTTTCAAACATTTTCATTACTTAGAGAAAATACGAATGAAAGTAGGAGGAGGATGGGTTGTGCCCAAGTAAAACGAACCCTTCAAGACCATCTCCTTCAAGAATAATTCCCACAATGGGGTGAGTCAGCAGACTCGAGCATTCGCCCATATCGTTGTGTCATTAGACACTATAATCAAATTATCGTTGTGTCATTAGACACTATTGTAACCGAAGTTACCAAAATTTCGCAATGTGACCGTAGTCAACATATTTCGTTGGTGAGACCGAAGTCAACACCTTCGTTGGTGAGACCGAAGTCAACACCTATTCTCCCCCTTTCACATAAATCCCGAATGCCCCAAAACATATATATTGCATAACTTAATTTCATGTTCATATACATATATTCGCATGTTATTAATTAACATATTTCACAATCCTATCAGGAGTAGGAAACGTACACGGGTACTTTTTGCCACATTTGTGGTACAAAGCCACATTCACATTCTTATTCATAATCATATATTAAAATATTTAGCCATAAAATATCGAAGGATAGTAAGGGTACATTTTGATTTGTTTAGCGATTCCTTGAGATTCAGAAAAGCTAGATCTAAAGTTTAGATCCTTAGTCCCTACATTTGATTCATCCTTTATTACTTAGCATAAATTCTATTTGGCTATGATATCCAAATCCTAGTAGGATTTGTAAAAAGACTTACCTTTGATGCCGATTTGGTGTTTATTCAAATCCCGAAAACTTGGTTTTCCTTCACTTGATATTCGGCCAACCTTGAATCTCAATATGGGTTAGTTTTCGGCTTTTTAATAATTAAAGAACTGATCTAGATAATCATACAAGCTTTGGCCGAATACTTTTAGGTACTTACCTTGTGGATCTTAAATCCCGAAATTCACCGAATAACTAGGGAAGCAGTGGCCTATGGTGTACCTTCGGGAAAAGAATTTCTTCTTCCATGATTCGACCAAGATTAATAATCGAAATTAGTCTCTAAATTTCAATAAGTCTAGAATATAAAAGAATGGAAAACTAAACTTGGATCTTACCCTTATTTGAAGGAATCGATTGCACTTCACTTCAACCTTCAAAGATTCACTTAGAGACTTGATGAACAATGGCTATGATTCCCTTATGTATTTGGTTTACAATTAGGCCAAAATGCATAGGCCCTTTTTCGGGAATTGATGCTTCCACATCAAATAATTTTGTTCACTGAGTTTAATGGTATCATGTTTAGCAAAATAATGAATACCATTTGATGACATAATCTTAGGTGGATGAACTGCTTCACCGGAGTTGAAAGACTGCCGAGGTGCATCAACATCTGTAGCTGCGTCGGTAGCCATTTTCACAAGAAAAAAATTTTACACTAAAAACCGCTCTGGCTTTTGATACCATGTTAAGATACTAGAAAGAGAAAAAGAATGAGCTTATCTTGATTTGTGCAAAGGAGAGTTATAGAGGTATTTAATACAGTGAGTTAACAACTAACTAACCAACTGTAACTAAACTTAACAGACTATAGTTTGATTAACTGAAGCTTAACAGATTTCTTTATTCCATAACACGAACCCATAATCCATAATTTCAGACTGGGTTTCCCTGTATTGTCTCCCAATCGACTTCTCCATAAGCAATCTCTCTATCCCATTCCATTTCTCCTCTTTTTAAGCTTTTGTTCTTACCTCCATTTCTGCAATTTCTTATTGAAAATTGAAGCAGCAGACTAGAAACTCCTTGCAATCTCCTTGAGATCACTTTCGAAAGCATTAAGATCTACATGTTCCTTTATGGGCTTCAACTCCACTTCTTGACAGAGTTCCCTTTCTTATTCCTCTACAATATCTTCAAATTTCTATTCAATTAAACTCGCATTAGCAACTGCACATTGCGCTGTTCTTTAAATTTCTATGATCTATGGACTCTTCAATTACTTTGATATTATATGGGATATTCTTTTATATAATTTCACTCCCCTTTTTTCCATTAAAAAGGTAGGATTCCATCAAATTTGTAGTTAATCAAGAATAGAGCCAAGTGTCTTTACTTTCTAGTCCCCATACTGCTTTGGGATTTGCATTTGGGATCATTATTACAAATCGGTTCCATTATTAGAGAATATCATAGTGAGTCCAAGGTTTCATTATAAAACTATTGACCAAGCTCGTTGGTTGCTTATGAAATTTTCATAAAAAAGGAGTTAGAGGAGGACATAGTTTATTCAGATTCATAAGAGACTGATGTGAAAAATCATAAATATTGATAGCGGGCATTTTCTAAAATTGGATTCCAATATTCCAATCCATGTTGGCCTTTGTATCTAGACATTTTTCTGCCATTGTTAAAAAATGGAAAACATTAAATATCCTTCCTTTTAAATCTGAATAGAAATCCCATTCATAACTATGTTTAGGATAATGCTTTTGGAAAGACTTAATTTGATGTTATATGAGATATTCCCTTGGACTTAATGATGTTGACAAAGACTTGTGTAGAGGGATAACTATTAAAACTTTGGGAAGTTAAAAGTCCATATCAACCTATCTTTAAAATTAGACATAATCATTTTTTCTATTAATTTAACTTTTAAGATATTTAAATAATTTTAAGATGAAATTATTGTTTTATTTTTATTTAAATTGTAATAAGTGTTAATTTATTTTAATTACACTTTCATTATAATTTAAACTATCCAATTTAATCAATCTTATTATTTTAAATTATTTGTCATTTGGTTTACATTAACATTGTTATTAGTGTAGGAAGATATAGTGTGTTGGGATTCGGATAATTATAGACATTATATAAAAAATTTAAATTTTAAAAATTATTATTTTTATTTAAATGGAGATTAATTTTATTATAAAAAACAAAAAAAAATGCCGTATACAAAGAGGTGCTAATACAAAGAAAGCACATATAATATATTTATTTAAAATTGAAAATAACATTATTATTTAAAACATGGATAATATTGTTATTTTGTTCACATCGATTTTTAGAGATTAAAATAAATAAGATTGAAGAATAAAATTATAAATCTATAGTATGTCCATCTTTTAAACATTGTACATATATATTTTTAATATTGTACAATTATTTAATTCTGATTTGAAATTATTTTATTTTTAAGAGTAAATTGCTTAAAAATGTCATTTTTTTTAAAATTACTGGATTAGATTGTTTCTTTGAAAAATTACTGGATTAGGTCTAAATAACTAAAACGCTTTCAACTGGAACTGTTTTCAGCGGATTTGTAGGAAAATATATTTTGTTAGAGCTTAATGTTGTATAAAGCTTTGTCTTTAATTTGTAAGAATTAAGTGTAGTTTTTAATTTTATGTTGTTAGTTAAAATAGTAAGCAATCCCGCATTATCTAGAAACAAGTTGCAAATGGATTATGAGTCTATATAGACCCATATCCCACATCGTTTAAGAAAACAAGAAAATGAGACTTGAGGTCTATATAAAGACATGTTTTTTAAAATTTTATTTTTACAAGAGATGGCACCAAAAAATAAAAGATATTGATTTTTTTTCAATACGTTGAAAAAGTATTTTCTTGCAAATCTGTTGAAAATGCTTTTAGTTCGAAATGTTTTTTGTTATTTTAGTTTAATCTCGTAATTTAAAAAAAAAAAAAAGGCTAATCTAGTAATTTTTTTGGAAAATGACATTTTGGGAAATTTACTCATTTTTAATACTATCTTCTAATGTCACATGTGATTTTATCCATTTCTTTAATACTAACTTAAAATATTATAATAAAACATTTTCAAATATATTTAAAGCATTTTAACATATTCAAGTGACAATATGATTTTACTTTATGTAATTAAGGCAAATTATATAAAGGCAAAGTAAAATTATTTAAAAGAATAACTAATTAAAATAATTAAATATAGTATTAATTAAGTAATAATTAATATATTTAGAATTCTATTCAAGTAATAAATTTATTTTACATCAATAAAATTAAAATTAGCACAACTTTGTTCCTATATTTTATGCTTATAGTTCTATTCAAGTAATAACTCTAATTTAAAATTAACAAACTTTTTAATTAGTAATGTTAAATTAAATAATAATTAATTTTAAATGTATAATTATCTCAACTTCTATTTTATTTAAATTTTTAACTTATAATTATAAATGAAATATTATAATTATTTTTAAATGTGAATTTAATAATATGATAGAAAAAAAGGGTATTCTTGCCAATGCAAAAGTTTTCCAAACTTATGCACTTATATATATTATAGATAATATATATTAAATGTTTTTAAGAATAATAATTATGAAATAAAAATATTTTTTAAATAATAAAAATATAATTGTATATATTCACACTACACCAAACAGACTTTTAGCGGTGTTTATATTTTTTTAAATAATAAAAATATAATTGTATATATTCACACTACACCAAACAGACTTTTAGCGGCGTTTTAATGAAAAACGTCGCAAATATTATACATTCGCGGCGTTTTAAAGAAAACGCCGCAAAAAAGTTGAGCAATAATGGCGTTTAACAAATAACCACCGCTAAAAATGAGAAATAGCAGCGTTTTTAACCAAACACCACTAAAAACCTGAGCATTAGCGGCGCTTTTTAAAAAACGCCGCTAAAAACCGGAGCATTAGCGGCGCTTTTTAAAAAATGCCGCTAAAAACCTGAACATTAGCAGAGCTTTTTAAAAAACGCCGTTAAAAACCTGAGCGTTAGTGGCGTTTCTGAAAAAACGCAGCTAAAAACCTGAGCATTAGTGGCGTTTGCGAAAAGTTTTCCATTTCTTTTCCTTATTCCATATTGAATTATATATTTTATTTTGATACATTCACTTATAAGCAATGAGAAACTTTCATTTTAGTTACTTAATTATGAAAAGTTACAATTTGCTAACTAAACAATTTAGAAGTTTTCATTTAAGTTACAAATTAAGCTACTAAAATTGATTTAGGGTTTAGTGTTTAGTATGTTAATTTCATGGTTTAGGGTTAATTTGTTATTTTGGTGTATGGGTTTAGTGTTTTAAAGTTTGTTGTTTGAGTTTATTGTATAGTGTTTGTAATCGGCCCAAATTTGCCCAGGGCCCAACAACCAAACAACAATTACAAAAAATATTGGGCTTCTTTGAGTCTTTGCTCTATTGTCGTTTACGACAATGAGCAAAAGAGGGCACTGTAGAGCCCAAATTGCCCAGGCCCAATCAAAATCATAAAAATTTTACAAGCCCAATTATAAAAATACAATAACAAGCCCAAACCAAAAACAAAAAAGAGACCCAAAATAAACAAAGAAGCCCAAAACAACCCAACTATCGAAAATAAAAAGACAAAAAACCCTAGCTGCTCGACTCGACCTCGACTGACCTCATGCTTCTCTGCAGGCCCACACCGTCCGCCTCCGCTCCGTCACCACCTCCTCCACCACCACCGCAAACAAAACAAAAGGATAGTAACAAGAAATAGCGAATGAAAGCAACAAAATCAATGTATTATGTTTTTCATTCTTTATATAAGCCACGAAAATCGTTGTAAAGGGGGGATTCGAAAAAGGAAAAACAGAGAGTATAAAAAAGGGAAAACAGAGAGTGTAAAAAAGGGGAGCCTTTTTGTTTCGAAAAAATTCAAAAAAGGCAGAAACCTTGAATACAAGGGTTGTCCGAAATCGAAAACGAAATACAAAAGGTTGATCTCATCACTGTTATTTATTTTTCGTTTCTGTTTCATTTTTTTATTTTTTTATTTTTAGATTTCTAAAACTAAATCTAAAAAGAGAAGGCAAGGCTTACTCGACCCGGGCGGCGTCGGAATCCTCTCCGTCGTCGGTTTAAACTCGGAGCAAACAAGGAGGGTCTTCTCGGTTTTTTTCAAAAACAAAAAAAAGGGGTTAGTAAATAAAAAAGAAAACAAAACAAATATATATTTAAAAAAAGTACCATTTTGATTTTCCGGCCACCGTGTACGGTGGCCGGCGACGGCGCCGGTGACCGGATTCCGACCGGAATCCCCTCCGGAGATCCTCCCTCTCGGATCTGCAGAGGGGGGAAAGGAGAGCCCTCCCCTTTTTTTTCTGATTGCTGTGAAAATGAAAAAAAAAAGCAAAAATTTATATTTATAAACATTTCAAAACGACGCTGTTTGGGGCACGTCGACATGGCCCTAAAACGACGCTGCTTGTCGTGACCCGAGTCCGACCCGACCCGCTCCAGAGGATCCGCGTGTTTTGCCGAAAAAGGGAAAATTTACGCGCGCGGTCCTTCCGCATTTTTTATTTTTACAATCAAGTTTTTAAATTTTGCTATTTGGCCCAGAAGCTTCGAGCGATTGCAATTTAGCCCCTTTTAGAACGCTGCGTTTTGGCGCCTTGGGGAAATTTGTGCTCCCAGTCCCCCATGTTTTCGCGCGCGTCACAATAGGGTCCTCTTTCCTTTCTTTTATTATAAATCTGCGCCTCAATTTTGTTTTTAATTCAATTTGGTCCCTCCCTTTAATTATCCTTGTTATTTAATGTTTTAGTGTTTATTTCTTATTATTATTTTATTACTATTATTATTATTATTACTATTATTATCATTTCATTTTTTTACTTTTGTTTATTTATTTACAATTGCATTTATTTTTTATTATTTTATTATCACTATATTATTATTATTAATATTATTGTTATTATTATTATTATTATTACTAGTATTATTATTACTATTGTTTTTATTATTACTCCTATTTATTTTATTATTGTTCATTTTTAATATGCTATTATTTTCATTATTAATGTACTCCTATTATCATATTATTTTATTAATATCTTCACCATTTACTTAATTTTATTTTATATTATTTTATTCATTATCTATTTATTTGTTATCTTATTTATTTATGTGTCATTTTTTATTATGTATTCTTTTATTGCTCCTTACTTTTTAAACACTTTAAAACACTTTAAGTACTTATCACATTTTTTCAATTTTTGTTTATTTATTGTTATTATCATTATCATCCCATTCGCTTTCTATGATTTTATTATTGTTGTTCTTATTCCATTATTTATTCGCTCATTCGCTTATAAGAATTAGATTTATTCACACATTTGCTTCGTTTGTCGGTATCATTACTTCGCTTAATATTAATCAATCAAATTTCCAAAATAAAGATGATGTTCGGTGTTTGAAAATTCGGAAGATCGAGCCCTAACTTATCGGGTTCGGTTTTTCTCGTTTATGTTAAACAACGAGATATCTCCTTTTAAGTCGCGATTTTCTCGCTTAATCTAGATGACTGAATGCCCCTTTAAACAAATACATTTCTAAACAAAAGCTTAATCTCGAAATTTGAAATGTCGTGTCTTAACTTCATCGGACTCGACATCTAGATACTTCGAGATAAGTTTCTTTTCCTAAAATAGAGGCAATCTTCCGTATTTGAAATCTCCGAAAATCGAGCCCTAACTTACTGGATTCCGATTTCCCATTTGACGAATAAATGGAAGATCCTCTCCAAATAAAAACCAAGTTTCAAAAGGCGAGCTTAGTTTCGGGAGTTTAAAGCATTGTGCCCTAACTTATCGGACGTGATGCTTTACCTCTTGAAAATAAGAAAGCCTTAGCGCCCCTCCAATTTTAAAAATAAAAGCATTGCATTTTCAACCCTTTGAAGTTTTCAACAAATAGGACATCAATCAATCGGTTTGGTACCAATTTTAGGGCGGTCGAGGGTGCTAATCCTTCCTCGACGTAATCGACCTCCAACCCGTTTTCTCAAAGTTCGCACCAAAAAGCACTGCTTTTAGTAAATTAAGTGTTTTATTAAAACGAAGGTGATCCGATCACACCAAATAAAGATCGGTGCATACTCCTTTTCCTTTCTTTTCTTAAAAATCGAGTCGATCGCTGCTTACTGCTTCCTCAAAAAATGGTTACGACAGTGTTTAATATCTTAGTGTCTACTGGCCGTATTAAGGTTTAAGTGTTAATTAGTGGTTAGGGGTTTAGGGGGGAAATGGTTAATTGGTTAGGATTTTGGGTTTAGGGTTTATAGCTTATGGTTCATGGGTTTTGTGTTTGGGGTTTGGGGGGAAATGGTTAATGTGTTAGGTTTTTGAGTTTAGGGTTTATGGTTTAAGTTTAGGATTTTATGGTTTAGGGTTTGAGGTTTTAGGGTTTGAGGTTTTGGGGTTATGTATTAGGGTTTAGAGTTAAATCTAAACAAGATATATATATATAAATTATTATTTTTAAAAATATTTATATATATCAAAATTAATGGGTTAAATCCCAAAGGCATACATGAACAATAGTTTAGTGTGCAATTGTATATACTTTAATTTATTTTGATCCAAATATTGTAAAATATTAACACATGCAATTATTATATTGATATAAGTAATTAACACCATTTTATTATATTTAGATATGCATGCATAAATATTTATATTAATTCAATATAAAAATATATCGATGTGTTTATTTTTAAAATGTGTCTGATAAAATTAAAATTAAAGTTTCAACTGTACTTAGGTTTGAGAATGTAATTTTAAGTGTAATTTTAGTGGCATTTTAGCTTATAAACGCCGCAAAGAAGCTTCGGGTGTAAAAACGATGTCGTTTTCATCCTTTTTTAGTGGCACTTTAGAAAAAATGCAGCAAAATATGTTTTTTAGTGGCGTTTTAGAAAAAAAACACCGTAAATTTGGAAACTAAAACGTTGTCGTTTTACCTAAAAACACAAAAATTTAAAAACCTAAAAAACTTTGAAATATATATATTTGAATGTTTACTTTCTATAAAATTATATACAAAACTAAAAAAATATTTATAAGTAAATGAATATCTATTTTTCAATTTTTCTAACATGAAATTTATTTTTTAAAGAATAAATCTAATAAATAAAAACAATATTAATAAGTTAGCATTAGTGGCGTTTTTCATAAAAACGCCGGTAATATATGAACGACGTAGTTTTGTGCTGAATGCTTAGTGGCGTTTTTGCAAAACGCCGCAGAAGGTTGTGTTTTGCCGGCGCTTTAGTCGAAAAAGGCCGCTAATATATATCAACTGTCTACAAAATGGCTCCGTTTTGGTGGTTTGTTGTTAGTGGCATTTTAGTAAAAACGCCGCAAATATGTATTACGTTAAGGAAACGACACCATTTTTCGTTCTTATTAGTGGCGCCTTTAATAAAACGCCAGAAATATATTCGTTTTACTGATGTTATTAGTGGCGTTTTTTGCCCAAAATGCCACAAGAGTGGGAAAAAACGACAGCGTTTTCGATAATGTATTTTGTGGCTTTTATTTAAAAGCGCCGCAATAGGGATAAATTTTACAGAAACGGCGTCGTTTTTTTTACAGCCATTTTAATTACTCAGATACCTTAAGTAGGGGTGTTCATTCGGTTAACCGACCGGTTAACCGACTCGAATTAGCATTAACCGAATTAACCGACCTCTCAAAATTTTTAACCGTTAATCGAATCAAATTTTTTCAAAAAATTAACCGAACCGAAATTTTTTCGATTAATTCGGTCGGTTAACCGAATTAACTGCAAATTATATATTTTTAATTTTTGGTTAAAAATTACCCGAATTATCCAAATTACTTGAATTACCCGAATTACCCGAATTACCCAAATTAACTGAATTAACCGAATTACCTGAAATAAATCACTACATAATTACAAAGATTACATAAGTCCTTGAATCACTACATAATTAAAAAGATTACATAAGTCTTTGAATAACTAAATAATTAAAAACATTACATAAGTCTTTGAACTACTATATAATTAAAAACATTACATAAGTCTTGAAATTAACACATAATTGAAATGTAAGTCTTTAATATTGTTCATTTGTATCCATTTGTTCTCTCCAAAAGATCTCCATTTGCATTAAACTTACAAAAGAAAAAACATGTGCAAAAGTTTAGCATATAATAGAAATATACACATTTCATCTAAATACAATTGATAAACATCCTACAAAAGAAAAAGAAATTATTTGTAATTTTATTTATTAAATTATTTGTAATTTTATAATTTTTATTTGTTATTTTATTTATTAAATTATTTGTAATTTTATAATTTGGTTGGGTTGGGTAATTGAGGGTTGGGTAATTGGACTTGGTTGGGTAATTGGGTTTGGTTCAATATTTGAGTTTGGATTGGATTGGGTTAGTGGGCCTTTTATATGTTATAATTTTATTTATTAATTTTTCGTTAAACGAAAAAATTCGTTAACCGACCGATTTGAACCGGATTAACCGTTAACTGAAAAATCAAAAATAATTAACCAACCCCTAATCGAAAAAATTGGTTAATCAATTCGTCAGAACCATTTTTTGGGGTGAACGTAAACGACGCAGTCGACTCGATTTTGAAAAAGGAAAAGGAAAGGAGTCGCCACCGATCTTTATATGGTGTGATCGGATCACCTTTGTTTTAATAAAGCATTTAATTTACTAAAACAAAGTGCTTTTTGGTCCACGAACTTTGAGAAAACGGGTTCGAGGTCGATTACGTGCAGGAAGGATTAGCACCTCGACACGCCTGTAATTGGTACCAAACCGATTGATTGATGTCCTATTTGTTGAAAACTTAAAAGGATTCAAAACACAATGCTTTTTATTTTTAAAATTGGGAGGGACGTTAAGGCTTTTTATTATCGAAGAGGTAAAGCATTACGCCCAGAAGTTAGGCACAATACTTTAAACTCCCGGCTAAGCTCGCTTTTGGAACTTGGTTTTATTTAAGGAGGATCCTCCGTTATTCGTCAAATGAGAAATCGAACCCGATAAGTTAGGGCTTGATTTCCGAGATTTCAAATACGGAAGATTGCCTCTATTTTAGGAAAAGAAACTTATCCCAAGTATCTAAGTGTCGAGTCCAAGAAGTTAGGCGACATTTCAAATTTCGAGATTAAGCTTTTGTTTAGAAATGTATTTGTTTGAAAAAGGACATTCACCATTTAGATTAAACGAGAAAATCGCGACTTAAAAGGAGATATCCCGTTGTTTAACATAAACGAGAAAAACCGGAACCCAGTAAGTTAGGGCTCGATCTTCCCGAATTTTCAAACACCGAACACCATCTTTATTTTTTTTGAAAATTTGATTGATTAATATTAGACAAAATAATGATACTAACAAATTAAACGAATATATGAATAAATCTAATTTTATTAACGAATGAATGAGCAACTAAATGATGACACAAGGTTGACGATAATGGGACTTTAGAAACAAATAGAATGATAATAACAACAATGATAAGAAAATAAAAAGTATGATACGTAAATGAATAAATTGCTTTAAAGTATTAAAAGAGTAAAGAGCAATGAACGAATAAACAATAAGTAAATGAAACGATAATAAATAAAATAACAAGAAATGAATAACGAAATAAAAATTTATAAAATGGTGAAAATTAAAAACGGAAATCAATTCAAATTAAATAATTATAATAAAATAATAATAATAATAATAATAATAATAATAATAATAATATCAATAATAATAACATAGTGATAATCAAATAATAAAAAATAACAATAATAAATATAATAGTAAATAAGTAAACAAAAGTAAAAATGAAATGATAATAATAGTAATAATAATAATAATAGTAATAATAATAATAATAATAATAATAACAATAATATTAATAATAATAATATGGTGATAATAAAATAATAAAAAATAACAATAATAAATATAATAGTAAATAAATAAACAAAAGTAAAATGAAATGATAATAATAATAATAATAATAATAATAATAATAATAATAATAATAATAATAATAATCGATAATGGTAATATAACATAGTAATAATAAAATAATAAAAATAACAATAATAAATATAATAGTAATTAAATAAACAAAAGTAAAAATGAAATGGTAAATATAGTAATAATAATAATAATAAAACAATAATAATAAGAAATAAACAATAAAACATTAAATAACAATGATAATTAAAGGAGGGACCAAATTGAATTAAAAACAAAATTGGGCGGATTTATAATAAAAGAAAGGAAAGGGACCCTATTGTGACGCTGCTGAAAATATGGGGATGGATCTAAATTTACCCAAAACAATTAAACGCGCGTTTTATAGGGACTAAATTGGAAACAGAAACAAATTCTCGGGCCAAATTTAAAACAAAAAGTTAATTGAAAATAATAAAAGGCGGAAGGACCAACTCCACAAATGACCCCTTTTTCTAAAAACGCGGATCCTCCGGAGCGGGTCGGGTTGCTCATGGAGTCACGACGAACGACGCGTCGTTTGGGGCCATCAGACGCCCTAAACGACGCGCTTTGAAATGTTTATAAATTCAATTTTTTGCCTTTTTTTTTCATTTTCGCAGCTTCGAAAAAAAAAGAGAGGGCTCTCCTTTCTCCTCTCGCAGACGGAGAGGAGGGTCTCCGGAGGATTCCGTGAGGGTCCGCTGCAAGTCGACGCCGGCTGCCGGAGCTCGGCCACCGCCCACGGTGGCGGAAGGTAAAAACGTTTTTTTATATTTTTTCTTTTTATATTTTCTTAAAAATTTGAAAACCCTAACCCCTTTCGCTTTCGTTCTCGTCGCAGGAGGAAACCAAAAGTCGAAGGCTTGTATCGAGAACAGATCCGAGAGAGACCTCTCGCACAAACCTCGATGTCTTGCCCTCGGTCTATGCCCAGATCCGCGCTCTGACATTACGGCGGAGGAGATACTGGATAGACCCCAAAGGTAACCCCTTTCGTTAATCTATTGAAAATGACTAAAGATCGTGTATAACATAGATTTAAAAAATATATGAGCAATAGAAAAGGAGAGTAATCGGAAAAAAGGAAGACCTTTCGTTTTTTTTTTGTATTCAATCAGATTTTCACAGATGTAGTTAAAAAACTAAATCCTTTTCTTTGAATTCTTTTTTGAAACAAAAATCCCCTTTACAACGATTTGAGCTTATATAGCCGAATGAAAAACATAATACATTGATTTTGTTGCTTTCATTCGCTATTTCTTGTTGCTATCCTTTTTGTTTTGTTTGCAGGTGGTGGTGGAGGAGCTGGTCGGACGGAGCGGACGGTGCGCAAGCGCAGAGGCGCATGAGAGGTCAAGTCGTGGGTCGAGTCGAACGGCTAGGGTTTTTTTTTGTCTTTTTTTATTTTCTGATAGTTGGGTTGTTTTGGGCTTGCTGTTTATTTTGGGTCTCTTTTTGTTTTTTTGGTTTGGGCTTGTTATTGTATTTTTATAATTGGGCTTGTAAAAATTTTTATGATTTTGATTGGGCCTGGGCAATTTGGGCTCATAATGCCCCTCTTTGCTCATTGTCGTGTAACGACAATAGAGCAAAGACTCAAAGAAGCCCAATATTGCCCGGCCTCGCCGAGTCTTGGCCTCTCAGGTGCTTTCCTTCGAATAGCCCCACCCTGATCCTTCACACCTTGTTGCTCTGATCCTCTTCATCGATATGTGGCTTCAATCTGCTCCTGCTGCGATTTCAATAGGATGTGACTTGTTTATTTTCGATCTGATGCATCTTCAGAGAGATGAGGTCTTTGGTCTTCAGCCTATCCCACCTCTAGTTAAGGCGATAGGACTAAAGCTTAACCATGCTCCCCACTGGTTAGGGACAGGAATTGCAGTTTTTTGACCTATTCCAATGCTGGTCAGTGGCGATAGGAGGGTGGCCTAAATCGTGTTCCCTACTGGTTAGGGAGCCATGATTTGCCTTCGATCTTGCCCCACCACTTGGTTATGGTGACAAGATCTACAATTTTTGGCCTATTCCACTGGCCGGTCAAGGGCAATAGGAGGGTGGCTAAATCGTGTTCCCTACCGTTGTGGAGCCATGATTTGCCTTCGATCTTGCCCCATTATCGTTATGGTGACAAGATCTACAATTTTGGCCTATTCCACCGCCGGTCGGTGGCAATAGGAGGGTGGCCTAAATCGTGTTCCCCATCGTTAGGAGCCTCGATTTGCCTTCGATCTTGCCCCATTATCGGTTATGGTGACAAGATCTACAATTTTGGCCTATTCCACGCTGGTCGCTGGCAATAGGAGGGTGGTCTAAATCGTGTTCCCTACCGTTGGGAGCCATGATTCGCCTTCGATCTTGCCCCACTCTTGGTTAAGGCGACAAGATCTACAATTTTGGACCCATTCCATCACCGGTCGGTGGTAATAGGATAGTCTTCAACCTATTCCACCACCGGTCGATGGCAACATGATAATCCTCAACCTATTCCACCGGTCGATGGTAATAGGACAACCTTCAACCTATTCCACCGCTGGTCGATGGTAATAGGACAATCTTCAACCTATTCCACCATTGGTCGATGGTAATAGGACAATCTTCAACCTATCCCACCATTTGGTCGATGGTAATAGGACAATCTTCAACCTATTCCACCGCTGGTCGATGGTAATAGGACAATCTTCAATAGTGTTGCTACATCGTCCTCTAGAGGGCATATCCTGTAGACTCGACTTTATATGCTTGTATTTATGCCAAATGATACGATGCTATGGTCGGAATGACTCAAATGCTCCCAACTACGCGTGATATGGATGACATTTACATGAATGCATAATGTCATAAGAATGATGATTTTCCATTAAGATGTAATGATTGTAATAAATCGAATGCTCCTAGCTAAATGATATTATGGAGGCATTTGCATGAATGCGGATGTCATGATAATGACTCTTTGTTAAAATGTATAAGGATCACGATGCGATGATTGCACGCCCTAATGATGATGAATGTAAAATGAAAAACCCTTTTTATGCTTAGGGTTGTCACCGCCGTCATCCACCGTAGTCGTACATAACCCCGATATCTTGCTATTATCGTACCTTTGCCGTAACTCAAAGAAACAATCATATTTTGCTCAAACAGCTTTGCCCTAATGTGACTTCAAGGCTCACTCCATGGCACATCTGAGGACTTTAAGGCCTATACTATCTTCAGATCAACCCATTGTGCCCCATGGGTATAGAAATTGTGTCATCTTCAATCCATCCCACTACGACTCGGGGTGTAGAATCTATGCTATCTTTAGTCAATCCCACTACGACTCGGGGCATAGAGTTTTTGATTTGGTCTGTTGCACCTTTCTATTTCGTGGATTGTGACCGGTGTGTACACATGATAGTTGCATGGATACAAAATCATTTTTTCGCGGATGATTCCCCATTCATACATCGCCTTCTTTTTTATATCGCGATGATGCCATTTACGTAATACCTCGCCATTTGTTCAATCCTTGCTTTTGATCCGAAGAGATAGCCTCGCCTCGTAAATTTCCTCCACCATTATTCCCGCCCTCTAAACTCAAGAGTTTTAAGCAATGGTCTGCTTTCAGTTCGACACTACTTAGAAGTTTCCTAGAGTAATATGTGAAACTCCTTTTTGTGAAAGTGTCGTTAGTCCATTAATCGTTATTTCAATGCAAATGTCGAAAGAGATCATAACTATGGATAAGAACGAAGTTAGTTAGAGCATAGCTCAAACCAATGGGTTAAGCAAAAGTAGCGAGTGCAATCAGAAAGAAATTTATTGGTAGTGAATCTTGTAAGGTAAAAATAGAAACTAGGTGCCCCAGATATCGCACTGAGCTTCTCTGCTCAAACTTCGAGGACCATTATAGGCTCAATATGTGTTTAGGGATCCGAGTACTTTGTCGATGCCCCAAGACGCAACATACTTCTTCATTGTTAACTTAAGCATGGTACGACTCATCAGATGCCTTACTTTTGATCAAAATTTAAGTCGCCTTCTCGGTTTTCAACTCAAATCCCTTTGATCCCAAGGCGCCTTTGCGGGTTTTCGCCTCTACCTTTTTTTTTTTTTGTGTTTTTGATGTTTTGTTTTGTTTTGTTTTTTTTCACCATTTTTCGCGACTCTCTCTTTTCTTCTTTTTTTTTTGAAATTGAACTCACCGGATTGAAGAGGTCCTTGCTATCCATCTTGATTAGTACCCATGTTTCCTCAGAACAAGCCTTTTCTTTGCGTTTACTTTTCCTTTCTGAGTCCTCTTGAATACGAAGAACCCTTCTTAATGCCCGGTCTTTCTCCCGAAATTCTTTTGAGCTTAACATTATAAACCAATGGTAAAGATGCCTCGGTGAAAGTCCCGCCAACTTTTAAAACCTAGAGGGTAAATGGTAACTTCTCTATGCCAACGTTTACAAGTCTCATCATTTTTCAAAAATTTGAATGGTTTTGGCTATCTTGTCAGACCGATGTGGTGTCGACCTTTGGATGGACTATAAATTCGTGCCAACCCATTTCTTTCTCGCATTCTTTATCGCCATTCTCTCTTTATTCTTTTTCTTTTCCTTCTTCTTTTTTTTTTTAATTTTTGATTTTTTTTTGTGTGTTTTGTTTTTTGAATTTGAATTTGAATTTGAAGTTGAGGTCGATGACCACTGACTTCGTAATTTTGACATGTGAAGCGACCTTTACCCTCTTAGTAAGGTAACCAAAGGCTATGAATATGAATCGATGTTGGCTCAAAGCTCTTGAGTAGACTGGCTTGATAGCGTCCATGCCTCACATATAGGAATCCATGTTTCAAATGGTTCTAATGTGTCCGATCGTGATCATGCGATAATGTCTTGCCTTATTCTTGCGGTGAGCTAAGCTTCCATCTTTATCTCCTCGTTGGTTTGTAGTGTCGGTGACATTTCATGAGGTAGGATCACCATTTTAACAAGTTAGGAAGTAAGTTTCAATCTCGTCATCTTCTAAGTCCTTAGATCCTTCTAGACACATATCTCACTAGAAAGGAGTCCGTAATGTCGTCGCTCATGTCATTGATATCGGGACCCGTCTTCGGTATGGAGATAATTTCTGGAGAATGAATGATTATTTATGAACAAAAGAATATTCAACGGAATGTATAGCATGGAAAATAAAATATTGGTCCAAAAGATGCATTTTATTGAAGCAGTAATTCAAAACACGAGCCTATTTCACAAAAGAGATCTTATTACTTCTAGGCTTAAAGCAACAAGTATACTTCATATATTACTCTAGGTAAGCTTCTAAATACTATAGGAATTACTTCCACAGCCTCATTGCTTAAAATGTTCTTAGGTTCATGCTTCGCTTTTGGTGCGTCGCCTATCTCCACAACACCCATTTTGACTAATTTTTCCACCAACTTGAAGGTTGTGCAATTCTCTATCGAATGTCCTGTAACTCCCGCATGATACTCACACTGGACATTTAGGTCATACCATGCTGGGTATGGAGGTTGCAGTGGTTTTATAAAATAAGGAGCTACAACATGCATATCAAATAAGGTCTGGTATAACTCCCTATACGTCATGGGAATAGGAGTGAACTGAGGTTTTTCCGGATACGCTCCTGGATTGGGTTTTTGCTTTGGGGAGATCGGGTGACTGGTAACTGCCTTCTTTGGCTGGTTTGCAGTAAACGTCTTCGAATAACCCTTAGCATACGCATTCGTGCCAGTCCCATCTTTATCCTTCCTCTTCGAGGCTTTTGAAACCCCTTCTCCCTTTTTCTTTGTCTCTGGTAGGCCAAAAACAACGCGATTGGCTTGCTCATTACGGGCCCATTGAGAATTCAAGAAGATCAAGTATCACCCTATATTGAGATCCAATAATGATAGGTACCACGCGAGAATGTGCATCAGGTTGAGTTGGGACATTTATTGGGGAATAAACGATGTCTTCATCATTATCCACATTGTCGGTCACCGGTCACTCCTTTTTCAAGTCCTCCGCTAGTAATCGAGCTAATGGCCCATCATGTTCTTTTTGAAGTCTAGCATTTGCTCTCGCATTTCTTGTTGAATTTGGATCAATTGCTCTTGCATCCAGATTTGCCTTTGCTCTATCCTCGCCAACCTTTGTTCCATGTTTTCCGTGTTAATCAAACATTTTGCCTAATTAGGTCTTTTTGTAAAAGTCTAATGCAAATGAATGCAATGTAATGCGAATGCAATGTAGTGCGAATGCATGAATGCAAAGAGGTATCGATTCTGATCAACTTCATTTTAGAAAACTTTATTAGAAAACAAATTCTTTTACATAAAATGGACTACTATATGCTTTCGTCCCAAGTCCTAAAGGTTTTGATTTCCCAAGCAATGGAGCTAGCTCTTGACTGTGATCAAACTGTAGCCCATATCTTATGCTTACCATATCCACCTGTAATGCCAAAACCTGTAGATGACCAACTACCATTCCCTTCATGAGGTAATCTTGACTTTTTAACTTGATGATCATAAGAATGATGAAGTTCTTCTCTCCAACACTCCTCTCTTATTTCAAGAAGCTCGATCCGCAGTTCACAATTGTGTAATGCTAAATTTAACTACACTTTGTTTCCTTAATCTTGTTCAGACTTAACTTCAACTCGATTGCATAGTTACAGCTTTGAGGGTAGTGAGGAGGCTGTCTCAGCTTAGCATCAATTTTCTAAAAAAGTATCGATCATTTACTCTAGCTAGCGTCGTACTCTGAGGGATTCTTTCGCTTCCATGGCTCATAAAGATTAGAGTTTTTCTAGACGAAGAAGGAATTGCAGAGCTCCAGACATTTAAATTGTACCTATTTAATAGCTTTTCTCATTCTAACCGCAGGTGAAAGTCGTCTATTCTAGTTAATCTCTTTGGATCTATCAAATGGGGTCAATGCAAATTCCTTTCACTTCTTCACACGAACCCAATCCCTTGCAATGTTGTTTGGATCACAACGATGAGTCAAGAAGTTTACAAAAACCTAACTTTCCCTCTTAGATGGCTCCACTAAATCCAAAGAAATTTCTATCATTGCCCTTTGGTAATCGATGATCACGATCTTCGACTTTGGGTGAAATTAACGCTGATAGAAACACCACAAGAACGTATTATCGACTTGGCACTATGGTTGCTCCCCTGTGAAGCATTGGATAGGGCTTTCATTCTTTCCTGAGACTTCTATCTTAACCAAAGAAGCTCTCTAGTTAGTGCTTTGTCAATTGCAAATACCTCCAGGAATGGAGCTCCAAAAGAATGTAGATTGTTTCGGCTCTCCGACATTGAAGCATGGCAAGTCTTGCAGAGAAGCGCGAATGTATGTTGTGATGGTCGACAAAATGACTATATACAGTAATCTCTAGATTCTCAGTTTCACCATTAACTTATTTCACACTTTTCCCTTCAATAAAAACGACGGATCTTTACACAACTACCGCTCAATCCAAAGGATCTTGTACTGTGATTGGATGGGTGACTTTTGTCCTCGTGTTCCTAAAGCTTTGCTTAGCCATGGTCTAGTCCAGATCCATGGCATTTTGATTGGCAAAGGATCCACAATCGGGCTAGGACGAATATCAATATTTAGGGAAAGACCTCTTTGAGTGGCCATGAAATTTAAACGGAAGCCCCTATTGCCAAGGGCACCTCTTCCAATGTCTCATGGCTATTCGATTATCTTGAAAGATTGACAAACCAAGAGGCATCCCTGCTTTTGGCATGCTATCCTAAAATAATATCTATCACCTCAATGCTTCTTGAGAGTTTTAGATTCTGTCGCGCCAAGCATTTTGAGTTGCTCGCATGGGTGTCTATGCAACAAAGTCGATTTGACCAATAAGGCCATTTAATTCTCTTCCTGTTTTGCCCATTTGAGTCATCATGGACATCGGTCTTGCATTATCTTGTTGTTTCATTAGATGTAACATCCTCAAATACAACTACAAACTCATGTTTGTTATTTGGAAGAGCACCAACGGTAAATAAACTTTTCTCCCGCTGTAAGCGAAGTCCTTTTCACCAATTTATTGTCACAGTCTCTTGCTCTCCGCTCATCACTTTTCTTCCAACCGCCACATTTCCTTTTGCTCAAATGGATCCACACCCTTCTAAATGCCTAGGTTCTAACTATACTAACGATCGCATTGTCTTCCACGTTATCAAGGAATCTGCTTTTCCATAACCAAACTTTCTAACTCGAACCGACCGTGAATCGATACCTCTTAAAATATGAAATGATATGCACAAAAAATGAAACACAACAAGTTAGTACCATAAAGCAAGTAGAATAAACAAACACCTATCTGGGTGACCACTAAGGTTTGACATAGCTCTACCTAAGGTGGGCCTTGGGCTCACTATATGCGGTTTAGTTCTAAAGTTCAAGGTACCGAACCAGCAGATTCCTCGCTCTCACCCATTATAGGCTCATACGGACCGAAGTTCGGTTCAGGGAATACATTTCCTATGGCCATGCGGAAGTGAAAACTTCACGGAGACATAGGTACGGATGTATTCAAAGCGATCTACTAGCCCATGCGGAGGTGAAAACCTCACGAAGGCATAGCTTCTCGCTCACACTTAAAGGTGTGACCACGACGGTCATGCAATGCAATGCCAAAGTATTTACAAGACCAATATTGAAAGTGCATTAAAAGAAGCATGATTTTTTTTCGAAACCATTTTAATCAAAAGGACAGAAATCAATCAATCTATGGCTTGACCCTTCGTCCCCAGTGGAGTCGCCAAGCTGTCGTAACCATTTTTTTGGGGTGAAACGGTAAACGACGTGGTCGACTCGATTTTGAAAAAAGGAAAAGGAAATGAGTCGCCACCGATCTTTATATGGTGTGATCGGATCACCTTTGTTTTAATAAAGCATTTAATTTACTAAAACAAGTGCTTTTTGGTCCACGAACTTTGAGAAAACGGGTTCGAGGTCGATTACGTGCGAGGAAGGATTAGCACCCTCGACACGCCTGTAATTGGTACCAAACCGATTGATTGATGTCCTATTTGTTGAAAACTTAAAAGGATTCAAAACACAATGCTTTTATTTTAAAATTGGGAGGGACGTTAAGGCTTTCTTATTATCGAAGAGGTAAAGCATTACGTCCGAAGAAGTTAGGCACAATACTTTAAACTCCAAGCTAAGCTCGCTTTTGGAACTTGGTTTTATTTAAGGAGGATCCTCCGTTATTCGTCAAATGAGAAATCGGAACCCAGAAGTTAGGGCTTGATTTCCGAGATTTCAAATACTAAGATTGCCTCTATTTTAGGAAAAGAAACTTATCCCAAGTATCTAAGTGTCGAGTCCAAGAAGTTAGGGCGACATTTCAAATTTCGAGATTAAGCTTTTGTTTAGAAATGTATTTGTTTGAAAAGGACATTCATCATTTAGATTAAACGAGAAAATCGCGACTTAAAAGGAGATATCCCGTTGTTTAACATAAACGATACCCAGTAAGTTAGGGCTCGATCTTCCCGAATTTTCAAACACCGAACACCATCTTTATTTTTTTTGAAAATTTGATTGATTAATATTAGACAAAATAATGATACTAACAAATTAAACGAATATATGAATAAATCTAATTCTTATTAACGAATGAATGAGCAACTAAATGATGACACAAGGTTGACGATAATGGGACTTTAGAAACAAATAGAATGATAATAACAACAATGATAAGAAAATAAAAAGTATGATACGTAAATGAATAAATTGCTTTAAAGTATTAAAAGAGTAAAGAGCAATGAACGAATAAACAATAAGTAAATGAAACGATAATAAATAAAATAACAAGAAATGAATAACGTAAATAAAAATTTATAAAATGGTGAAAATTAAAAACGAAATCGAATTCAAATTAAATAATATAATAATAATAATAATAATAATAATAATAATAATAATAATAATATCAATAATAATAACATAGTGATAATCAAATAATAATAAAAAATAACAATAATAAATATAATAGTAAATAAGTAAACAAAAGTAAAAATGAAATGATAATAATAGTAATAATAATAATAATAGTAATAATAATAATAATAATAATAATAATAATATTAATAATAATAATATGGTGATAATAAAATAATAAAAAATAACAATAATAAATATAATAGTAAATAAATAAACAAAAGTAAAATGAAATGATAATAATAATAATAATAATAATAATAATAATAATATCGATAATGGTAATATAACATAGTAATAATAAAATAATAAAAATAACAATAATAAATATAATAGTAATTAAATAAACAAAAGTAAAAATGAAATGGTAAATATAGTAATAATAATAATAATAAAACAATAATAATAAGAAATAAACAATAAAACATTAAATAACAATGATAATTAAAGGAGGGACCAAATTGAATTAAAAACAAAATTGGGGCGGATTTATAATAAAAGAAAGGAAAGGGACCCTATTGTGACGCTGCTAAAAATATGGGGATGGATCGCAAATTTACCCAAAACAATTAAACGCGGCTTTATAGGACTAAATTGGAAATGAAACAAATTCTGGGCCAAATTTAAAACAAAAAGTTAATTGAAAATAATAAAAGGCGGAAGGACCAACTCCACAAATGACCCCTTTTTCTAAGAAACGCGGATCCTCTGGAGCGGGTCGGGTTGCTCATGGTCCTGACAAACGACGCTCGTTTTGGGCCATCAGACGTGCCCTAAACGACGCTGCTTTTGAAATGTTTATAAATTCAATTTTTTGCCTTTTTTTTCATTTTCGCAGCTTCGGAAAAAAAGGAGAGGCTCTCCTTTCTCCTCCGCAGACGGAGAGGAGGGTCTCCGGAGGATTCCGTGAGGTCCGCGCAAGTCGACGCCGTGGCTGAGTTCGGCCACCGCCACTGTGGCGGGAAGGTAAAACGTTTTTTTATATTTTTTCTTTTTATATTTTCTTAAAAATTTGAAAACCCTAACCCCTTTCTCGTTTCGTTCTCGTCGCAGGAGGAAACCAAAAGTCGAAGGCTTGTATCGAGAACAGATCCGAGAGAGACCTCGCACACGACCTCGATGTCTTGCCCTCGGTCTATGCCCAGTATCCGCGCTCCGACACGGGCGGAGGAGATACTGGATAGACCCCAAAGGTAACCCCTTCGTTAATCTATTGAAAATGACTAAAGACTGTATAACATAGATTTAAAAAAATATATGAGCAATAGAAAAGGAGAGTAATCGGAAAAAAAGGGAAGACCTTTCGCTTTTTTTTGTATTCAATCAGTATTTTCTGCGTATGTGTAGTTAAAGAAAACTAAATCCTTTTTCTTTGAATTCTTTTTTTGAAACAAAAAAGGCCCCTTTTTACACTGATTTTTGTGGCTTATATAGCCGAATGAAAAAAACATAATACATTGATTTTTCTTGCTTTCCTTCGCTATTTCTTGTTGCTATCCTTTTGTTTTGTTTGCGGTGGTGGTGGAGGGCTGGCCGGGGCTGAGGCAGCATGCAGGGGGTCAAGTCGAGGTGTGCCTCGGCTAGGGTTTTTTTGTTTTGTTTCTGTTTGTTTTTTTCTGTTTTCTTTTTTTGGGTTTTCTGAGTTGGTAATTGGGTTTGGGTTTGTAAATAGGCTTGTAATTTTATTTTTTGTAATTGTTGTTTGTAAAAATTTTTATGATTTTGATTGGGCCTGGGCAATTTGGGCTCTACACGACCGATTAACCGAATTCGGTCGGTTAACCGAATTTTTTCGGTTTTACCCGAATTTTGCACACCCCTAACCTTAAGTCGTTTCGTCTGTTCCCCAATTTTTCTAACTCCCGAAATCCCTAAGTTTTTCTTCCCCCTTTAGAATTCCCCTCTGAATCCCTAATTTCTTAATCGATTCTGGTACGAATTTCTTCCCCAAATTGATTATTTCCCCCATCAGGTATTTACTTCCCCGCCGTTTCAGTGTTTAATTCAATGTTTATGGTTTTTTACAAGTGTTTTTTGGTTTCTGGTTTTTTACATCAAACAGCTTCTTTCTTAATGAGAGACGCTTCTTTCTCCTGTAATTTGTGTCTACTGTTTCCTTTTTGTTCTGATTTTTACCTTTTTTTATTATTAATTTCCTATTTTCTCGTCCTCCCTTTCAGTCTGTGTTCCTTTCCATTTTTTCCTCGAGATTTCTTTTTTAACTTTGCTGTAAGCGCATGCCAAAATAACATACTATTCAACAGGTTGTTGAAATCCCGTTCTTCGTTAGATTGCGATTTCAGATATGAGTTTCACCTCTTATTTTTCGGTTTGGTTTCTGAGTGAAGAAAATCGACAGAAATTTGTTTCTGAGTGAAGAAATATCTTTGTTTTTGTAAACAATTACTGATCCACCTGTGAGTTGGTAAATTTTGTTCATCCTGCATTTTCCTGGAAGCCAAATAGGAGAGTTAAATGTTATTTACTTCGAAAATTTTGTACTCTGAAATATTGAAAAAATTTTAGTTGATCCCTTAATAGAAGCTTCGAATTGCCTTCTCTGTCTGTTAATTTCCCCAAAACAATTTTATTGATTTAAAGAATGTTTTAATCACCATAAATGTTACCGTTGACATCAATCTAATTTTATATATATTAATTCGTTATCCTAACCTGCTTTTATGTTATTTGAAAACTATGCTTTGGATTTTTCCGTATTTGCCTTCAACCTAAGTTTTCACTTATATTTTGTGTCTGTTTGCGTTTGAGATATGCTTTCTCTATTTGTTCTTTAGATACTGTTGGTGTTGAAGAAATTGACATGGGTTACAAAATTTTAACTCGAATCACTTTGGGAGCTGTAATTTTGGACTGTTATTGAATGTTGGGGGATTTAATGGCATATGTTTTATTTGTGGTATGTTGAGTCAATGTCCAAAACTCTTAGTGTTTCAGTACTATCTCTTTTGATATCTCTAGCTACTAGATTAAGGAACTATGTTTTATTGTTTTTGACTTTGTTTTATTGTAGTAAAGTGTGCCCCCATTTGTAGAAGCCGAACTCTGGTTCGAATCAGCTGGAAGCTATCTGCCTGTGCGTAAGCCTAGTTATGTTACATACTTATATTTCTTGTCTGTTTATCCATGGAGTGAGTGGAGAACTATTAAGGATAAGTTTATATTAGATTGTCTTAATTACACTGGGATTTTTACTTGTGAGCAGCACTAGCAAAAGCCCAACAACAAGTGCTTCATCGACAAGAAAGGGATTATATTATTAGCCAAGTTACTGCTACGAAAGGTAATGCATAAATTTTAATAACTTTCTGAGGAGGACTTATATATTTGCATAGCATTGTTACTTGAAGTTTTATTAAAAAATCGAAAAACTTTTGTTGAAGAATAGAAATTTGTTTTGTTTTCACTATAATTATGATATAAATTCTGAGCTTTGCATTCAACTTTTGATATGGATGATATTAGTGATCTTGTAGTGCAAAGGTAGGATGAAAGTTACTAGCATAGTACTACTAATAGTAGCAGCAGTAGGAATTATATGGACATTGATTGTGTTAATAATTACATTAAACAGTTAAAATGATTGATGCAATTAGAGTTCTACAATTGCAGAGATCAACTGAATGTGCCTTTGTGATCATAAAACCTTGAAATAGGATCAATGGTGTAGAAATCAGAGAATTTCGAAATTGAGATCACTTGTGTATTGAGATGAAATAGTACATAAATATACGCATGAGGAAATTAGCAAGTAGTACATAATAAAAAAATCATTTATAATCAGTAATTCCAAAGATGATGTTGTTTGGTGTAGCATATGCCTTAGGAATCTCACCCTTACTAAGTTTCATCAGTGCTAAATAAAAGCTATAAATGCACCTTCAACCAGGAAAGATAGTAATAACTTTTTGTGTATTTGAATTCTATTATTTTATATTTAAATTGTAATAATTGAATCTTATTTGCTTAGTTGTATTTGTGGTTTATGGTTGCTTGTTTCTTTTCATTGTGTTAACTTGCAGACAGTGGATCAATTCATTTTGGTGCTGTTACTGCTCCATTTTTAAACTGTTGAAGCCCTATTCGTCATCAGAACTTGAATTGTTTATTTATGGAAATTGAGATGTTTTATTGTCAGAATCGAGGTCTAAATATGTTGCTAATTTTTTACTGCAGCCTCTATTTCTTGGTGTGAGTGGAGAAGACCAGCTTATTTGTTTTATAAAATGATGTTTGTATATAAGAAGATATTTGAAATTTGTTTGATTTCGCTACCCACAAGCTATGCTATACAACTTGTTGACATAATTGTTGTTGAAAACCGGTGCATAGCGACTCTATAGGCCTTCTACAATTAGCACGTAAGTATGCTTGGCTCGCTTATATCGACCATTTATTTAGTTTCAGTCATTTTTCCCGGAGACATTGTTCAAAGCTATTGTTTGTTCTTTTGGCGTTTATCCAATATAAGCTTTCATTCTAATTCAACAGCCTCATTTGCAGGTTTTATATAGTAACTGAAGCTTAAGTTGTAAAGGATTGACGAAAAGCTGTAATTATCTGGTAAGTGTCAAACACATTCAACTGTTGAAAAATAATTTTACACCATTTTACACCTATTAATTTATCAACTGATTCGTACCAATTTGCAGCCTCTGTTTCTTGGTGATAGTGGAGTAGAGTAGCTTCTTGAAATTATTAAGGTACTTTTTGGTTCAAAATTATGATTAGTAACAGTCATACCATGATGAATTTGTTTAAATTGCTGTCCAAATTATTGTTTATTATCCTCCTTGGTTGGTATATATGCTATTTATTATTTTGCTGTCAAAAAAAAAAGATTCAAAGTATATAGGTTGAAACCTAACGGGTTGCCATATTTCTCATTGTAAGATATAATGGATCCTCCCCATGTATAACAATGCCACGTATGATGAATCTTCAAAAATGTTTGTCCAAATTGACTGTCCAAATTGCTGTTTACTATCCTGCTTGGTTGGTATATGAGTTGTTTAATATATCGACCATTTATTTAGTTTTAGTCATTTTTTTATATTATAAAATGTGCTGTTTAATATAATATAAAATGCGATGTTAAGCATTTTAGTTAGTTTTCTTACGGAGGTAGCAGCGAGGCAGACGGAGCATATTGCTCAACTTAGAGCGGAGACAGAGAGCGAGGAGGCGAGCATATTACTCAACTTAGAGCGGAGGCAAGCAAAGAAGGAGGGAGAGAGAACATAAAGTATGAAGAACTCCACTCTGACTTGGACTATGATGAAGATGTTCCAGTGAATGCAGAGGTCGCCATCTTAGACATTTGTTTTCTTGTTGTAAGATGATTTTTAACATTGTTACATTTAACATTATTGTAAGAATTGTTTGAATTATACTTCATTTATTAATGTATATCATATATCTTTTATTAAATTTGAATTATCGTTTAGATTTAATGCTTTTAGTGAGATTTAAATGTTTTTATTTGCTGTCTTGAGTTGAAATTATATGCAATTGCTACTGTTTTTGGTTTGTTTTAATGCAGGGAGGGTAGGATATTGGAGAAAATGAGCACTGCAAATCTGTGCAAATTAGCGGCATTTTTTTAAAAAGCGCCGCTAAAAGCCCCTACCTTTAGCGGCGTTTTTTCACAATAAACGCCACTAAATTTTGCGACGCCTGCTTTAGCGGCGTTTTTTGCTGTGGCGCTTAAAAATGCCGCTAAAGGTCTGTTTTGGTGTAGTGTCAAGTGGAACATATATGATATAAAAAAACTAGCAATATTTCAACAATAGAAAAATAGTAATATTTTAAAGCTATAAAATAAGACTAAGTTAGTTAAATATGCCAAAAAAAAAGTTGATTAACTAAATAGACTTTTTTTTAAAAAAAATTTAGAGAAATAAACTATTTTTGAAGAGAGTGTGAAAGCGTGTTCACGCTCAACTTGGTGCATTGTTCGATAATTACAAAGAAAGTACGTCCGGCTTGGTGTGCTTTCCTTGACATGTCAATAAGAAAGTTGGTTTAGCTGAATGCATTTTCATACACTTTCTCGAAAAATGGCCTAATTTTAAAATAAAAAAATTGCTCATTTCCTTTTGACATATTCAACTAATTTAACCATAAAATAAAACTCATTTTGTAAAAATAAATAAAAATATAAAACTCAAATTAAAATAAAAAGAAAGACTCAATTAGATAAAATGATCATAAAAAATTTTAAAAAATTCAAAAATTCAACCAACCAAATCTTACTTGTGCATAAAATATTAGTATATCATCAGCGGGTCTATTTATATTTGGAAACTAGATACGCTAATGCTTTCATCTACTCTACGCAACAAACACACTAAACTATGATCAAAACCAATTCATCTTCAAACAATACAACATATTACTATTTAACAAATAAAAGAAGTCATTTAAACTTTAATTATGAAGATGTATTAATATAAACTATTGTCGATTTTCGGATTGCACAATCAACAATGGCACCTATATTTTTATTGTTATTGAATTGCATAAATCATTAGTCAAAGCTAGAAAGGGGGCCGGGGGAGTGACAAGTTTGTTACTTGCTCTGGGTTGGTTTAAGTGTGGCTTTCAAGCAAGACATTGTTCTCTGTTTTGGGTTGCCATTTGATGGACAACTTGGAAGCCATGTCTCAACCTTCGGTTTTCTTGGTTCATAAGATAAACATCCAATAGATTGGATTCCCATGCTAGCGACCTTGTGACTATACATGTAAGTACTTAGATTATCGGGGTGCATTTCTTAAGTATGATTTGTTGTTATATAAAATATTCTCAAATAAAATATATATTACTAAAGTTTTATATTCTTACAACAATCATACATAGAAAAAGGAAAAATGTAATTGACGAAAGGTATTTCTATGTAAATAGAGATAATTATTCATAAATTTTTTAAAGAAAAAGTTACATCCTTTTAAAGAGACATATAGATACCTCTTGAAACTCTATTTATAGACACCAAAATGATAATCGAATAAATGGAATTGAGTTTTAAGAGAACACTGTTAAAATTATATTTTTCTTTCTTGTGTGTCTCTAAATTTAATTCGGTTTTAAAATAATTGATAATGCAGTATGAATTCTTCTGTTTGAGTAAAAGCATAGTATTCTAATAATAGTATTTCTTGATAGTTTTGCACGAAGAGTGAATATCTATTCTTAAAATAGTTTCTTTGAAACACCTTACCTTTATAAAATATCAATAATCCAATTTTTTTTTACAACATGATCTACATTTAAAGTTACCGAAACCAACTCATTTATTATGCATTGTGTTGGTGTGAAGCTTCTATTGTTGGTAAGTCCAAAGGTCATAAGAAGAATTGCCATTCAATCATTAGGGGTCCTTGAAGCACTAAGCAAATCATTAGAAGAGGAAAAATCGTGGAAAACTTGTTGGTTGCTGATAGAAATGGTGGTCGCCACAAACACCATAAAAAAACAATTTTGAGCCTTCCATATATTCCACCATAAAATGGGAATGGACAGGGTATGGATTGGAGTGAATTGGTAAGTGTCACTTATAGGACTTGTGAGGTGGATTGGTGCCAGCGATTGATAATTAAAGTTTACAGTGGAATTTTCAAAATCTCAAAAGCCCATGCCTCGTTGAATCTTAGTGTGGCGAGTCATAACCAACTCATCTAATCGATGCCATTATGCACCTCCTCACCGTCACTTGTTAAGCATCAAATTTACAGTATGGCAGAGGATGTGCAGTAATTTGAAGCAGTGTTGTGTAAAACAACTGCTTTTAAAAGAACCTCTATCCCTACTTGGGAAAGCAATTTTCTTTTTCATATCTGTGTTTTACCTTATCTAAAACAAAGCAGAGAGATGCCTTGTAATTTTTGCCTCAAGTAGACGGTAATCCCAAATATTTGGCCTTTTGCCTCATATTACACCTAATTAACGTCTAGCTTATATGTTCAAGATACAAAAATTCGATCGAAATTTAGTAAGATTTAAGTAAAAAATATTAGCTTCAGAAAATGAACTTAGATAAAAATATGGGCTGAACTTAAGTTTGAACATTCAAAGTTTAAGTCCAGCTGGACTTAATTTCTAATTTTGTAATTGTAATCTACTATATTATGTTTATATATATATATATATATATATATATTATATGTAATTTATAACATAAAAAATCCATAATAATATATTAAGGGTAAATTACACTCGTTGTCCCAAAACTTTGATTAAGATTACGTTTCGATCATTCAACTTTTAAAACTTATGTAATAGTCATTAAAATTATCGAATAGTTACATTTTGCCACTCATCTATTACCTCCCGTTAAAATAATGACATGGCACGTTAATTTAAAGGGCTAATGACCAATTTGATCCCTAATTATAAATAATAAATATAATTATTAAGAAAATAATTAAAAATGTCAAAAATAATATTTTATTTCTATTTCAAGGACCAAATTAGTTATTAGCCCTTTAAATTAACGTGCCACATCATTATTCTCATGGGAGATAACGGATGAGTGTAATAATTAGATAATGTTAATAATTATTACATAAATTTTAAAAGTTGAGTGGTCAAACGTAATCTTAACAAAAATTCAAGGGCAGAGGATATAGTTAACCTATATATTAATATTATGCTTAAATCAAACTTGGCCCATAAAACACCTCTACTTCGTATCATTAACCCCTAGTAATCCCAACCAATCGTAGAGGTGTATTGATGGAGAAAACTTAATTAGTAAGGACATCCAGAGCTGATCCAAAATTCCTTTGCACAGCATGAGGGAACAAATTAAATAAGACATCAATAATTAAAATAATAGAATCACATTGTCTGAGTCCTCTTCGCCCCTCAACTCATTAACCACAATCTAAAAACTTTATACAAGTGACACAATTCATTACCTATTCAACCTAAAAATAACAAAATTCCAGCTTTCGTTAAAAGGCGGTTGAAGCTCCAATCTTGATAATGATAAGTCCAATTTCATAGCCATAACTCCTTAATTTCACACCTGGATTTCTGACCTCAAGTACTTATCTAAGGTGTTGGAGTATAACTGAAGACCAGTAATGACTGAGGCCGCTCATAATGGGGCCTTGTCGCAAAATTTATTTTTCTTAAAAAAAAGATTAATTAGGTACTCAAATTTTTAAAATTCCCACCTTTCAATTTGTTTTTTTTTTAATTTTAATTAAACTCTATCAAAATCTTTGAAAATTCTCATTAATCTAAAAAAAAAATTCTTAAAAAATTTCTCATTAAACTCCTAATTTTTTAAAAAAATTTTACTAACCTCAAAACTTAGTTCCAAAATCCGTCATGGAATAAGTTTTGAAGATTCGTATTCAATTATCTTAAATTTGGTTTTATAATTAAAAATGTTAATAAATTATCAATTAAAGGTATTATAGCAAATTTATAGAAAATTGGATCTTAATTAGTGTAATCAGTTCCGCACCAGTTCCAGTTATTTCGGCCAATGCGCACCATTCCAATAATGTACTAATGCGATCAACTCCCTATTCTACACCAGTTAAAATTTCAGTCTGATTGAATTAGTTAGAACATTGTGCACCAGCTAGTGCATGAATAATATTAAAAGAATATAAAATTTTAACTTATTATCGTTATGGTAATAAACAATAAGAACTTTACTAGAACATTGTGCATCGGTAGCTACATAAATATTTTATATTTGAAAGTTATTTAATATCATTTATTTTATATTAGTAAATATTTTATAAACATATATTAAATATTTTTAAAAATATCGATAAATTTAAAATGATTCATTAAAATAGATTAATATTAGTACACACCACACCAATTCAAGTAGAAAATGATGTATCCTTTGATACTTTATTTATTATCATGTCTAAATTATTAAAAAATGTTAAAATAATAAATTTAAAATTTAATCTCTATATTTTATTTTCAAAAATTTATTAGTGTAACATTTTAAAATAAAAAATATTCATTTAATAACCATATAATTAAAAAATAACATAAACAATTTAACTTAAATTTTAAAATGTAAAAATTAAATTTTTTTTTTAAATTATGACATATTTAGGATAATGATAGAGAAACGTGTGCTACTGCCAAATGTCAAACACTCAACCGCAATTAGCACCACTTCCGTTCACCAACCAAACCCAAATCAAATGCCCCATTCTCCATTTCCCAACCTCCGCCCCCAATATCTTTGCTTTGGCTGCCTGCCACATTCACCAATCCAAACTCGCCGCCTTTCACACCCTCTCCATTTCACCAATCTCTGATTTTGGGTGTCTCTTTATATAAAATATTACATCAAGATGTGCTTTTTCTTTTCATACTGCTTCTCGAATTATCCTTTGGTTTTGGAAAGTTACTTTTTGAGATTCCCCTATTTGATCTTAGGTGAAAAGTAAGGGCACCTGGGATTCCATTCTTCTATTAAAACAGTCGCCATTTTTGAACTTTTTTATTCAAAGAGAGAGCAAAGAAATGATGAGCAGGGGATTTGAGATTCTCTCCCCACCTTCTTATTCACATGCTTCGAATTGGTTGTTTCAAGAGAGCAAAGATATAAAATGGACTCACCAAGAGAACAAGCGTTTTGAAAATGCTCTGGCCAGGGATTTAAATTGCGGTCGCGGTCGTGTTTTCGGTCACGTTGCATTTATCGCGGTTGCGGACGTAACAAACACTATTGCGGTCACTGCGGGTATCGCGATCATGAATTTTTTTAAAATTCGCACAACTTATTATAAAACATAATAATTATAATTATAATTATAAAAAGTCACTTTTAATAATTTTTAGAGTGTTTTCTAATACTTATGAACTTTTGAAAATTCAATACCATGTGATCCAATCAGTATACAATTTATAACCCACAAAATGAAGCATTATTTTTTTTTGAAACTAAAAATTGTGCTTTATTTTAACAAATCAATAATACACAAATTTAAAAATTAAAGGGAAAAAATTAAAAAATAAAGGAGTCCAGTTATAATAAGACTTGGCCCAAGCAAATCAAAACTAAAATAAAGAGGAAAAGAATTTAACCTAAGAGTAAAATCCATAAATAAAATATTTTTTAATTTTAATTAAAAAAATTAAAGAACGGCAGACAAAATTTATAACCCTTAACCCACAAAATATTTTTCAAGTCTCTGAAACGCCTCTGTTGTCTCTTGTCTGTTCTACTTCTTCTTCACTTACTTTACTTCTTATTTCTTCAAAGTAAAATCCTTAAACAGTAAACACTAAACACACAAAATTTAGAAGAAAAACTGAAGAGTTTTAGAAACTCTATCATCCTCTCCTCTGAAATTCTTGGAATATGTTGCTGGTTGCCTTCTCCCTTCATCGGTTCATTTCATACTTCATCGGTCATCCCTAAAGTCTCTAAAGAACATATGCATTGCAGATTGAAGACATGAAAGCAAGAACCAAGACAAAATTTCAGGTAACTTACTTCAAAATTATCAATCTCTGGACTGGATGATTCAAGTCCTCGCCCGTCGGTGCTTTTATTTGCTCCTGTGTTGTTCACTGTTTCTGTTTGTGTTTCCGTTGATACTTGATAGATGAAATTTTTTATCTATAACGGAAAATAACAGAAATAGCGGCCTGTTATTGCCGCAATCGGCCGTTACCCGTTAAATTGCGGTCGCGATCTGCCCTATTGGTGTGACTCCGCTGCACACCATTATTTTCAGCAATAGCGGTTTCAGACGGCGCCGCTACCGCTATATAACGACCGCTATTCCGATATCGGGCCCCTATTTGAATCCCTGGCTCTGGCTTTGTATGACCAACAAACTCCTGACGATGGTTTAATGTGGCTGCAATGATTCCAGGGAAAACAATGGCTGATGTAATCAAACAGTACAGAGAATTAGAAGAGGATGTTAGTGACATAGAGGCAGGGCTTATACCAATTCCTGGATACCTAACTGATTCTTTTACATTCAATTGGGTTAATAATCATACCCTGGGTGAAAAATAGGGACTGGGACTCCACCTTGTGATCAAGAAAGGAATGAAGGTGTTCCATGGACTGAAGATGAACACAGGTATTTTTGCTTGTCTTTCTTGATTTTTTTAATGTCATTTAGTTATGATTGAATAAACCAGGATACATTACCAAATAATATAGAAAATTCCTGATTGATCACAATGTGCACGTGCTTGGTTTATGAAGTTCCATTTGATGATTAAATGACAGGCAATTTCTAATGGGTCTTAGAAAATATGGTAAAGGGGATTGGAGAAGTATATCGTGCAATTTCGTGACGACTAGAACCCCAACTCAGGTGGCATTTATGTCGTTTCATTTATCTTTTTTCTCGTTCTTGGCTAGTGTTCTTTGGTTGGCTTATGGACTACTTAGTCACGATCTCTTTCTAGCGGTTCGTATTATATCCATTATGAGAAAGGATGATATGAAACAGTGATACTACGTCATCTATATCCTTTTCCAATAATTTTATGCCACATCAGTATTCTTATATTGAATTTTAGGATACAAAGGCCAACCTGGATTGGAATATTCTGGTTGTGGAATCCAATTTTAGAAAATGCCAGCTATCAATATTTATGATTTTTCACATCAGTCCCTTATGAATCTGAATAAACTATTTATTTCCTCCTCTAACTCCTTTTTTTATGAAAATTGCATAAGCAACCAACGATCTTAGTCAATAATTTTATAATGAAACTTTGGACTCACCATGATATTCTCTAATAATGGAACCGATTTGTAGGATAAGAATATTGATATGACATAAAACTATTAGAAAGGTGTAACACCCCCAAACCCGGCCCATGCGTTTCGACCAGATCTGGTATGCTACGAGTTGTACATTAAAAACTTTTGCCTTGTTGGTCTTGGAAGTCAGACGTTAATTAGACATCATTTGAATAAATGAATGACATTTTAAAATAAAATCATTTGTATTATTATTATTAAGTATCAATAAACCTTGTCACAAATTCATAAGTTGCAGAACATTGAAAACTACTTAGTTGAATAAAAACTAGGGGGCCTTATTACATAGATATTCCCAAAATAAAAATTAAATAAACTTAAAGAAATCCCAAAAAAAAGTTTGTAGAAATAAAAACTTGTTGGCCCCTTGAGTCTGTCTCGGCTCCCATGTCCTCGATCTACTGCTCATCTAGAAGAGTAGAGAAAAAGGAAAGTGTGAGTCACCAAGACTCAGTGTATAAATCTCAAACACACAACGACCTGAGCCCACAAACATATTATGGGCCCTGGCCCATACATGAAGGCAACAATCATGAATATATATATCAACTAATAAATGGTGATTAACCCAACCCATCCCAGGTTTCCATCCTCTACACACCAACCCGTACAAACCATCACACCTTGGGGATTTCTACAATCAACCCTCCATCCGCTACATACTATAACGACAGCCGTACTGCCTATTCCTGTTATTCAGAATCATTAAATATGGCATAGCCACCGATCACTATGTGACCTAACATTTACATTTGTGAGATTTCTACCACCGATCACCAAGTGACCTATCATGCCCTTCCCCTTCAATATCATAATTCCCCCCATGCATATACATATAGAGAAAACATCATGCAGACTTACATATATTCTGATACACATAGAGAGTTTTATGTTTACGTACCTGGCATCCATGCCTAACCCTTTTAGGGTTCCATTCGACTGTCTATACAGCCTCTTTCTGGCTTTTTAGCCCATAACATATATATAGACATACATACAAGATTAATAGTGTGTTAGAGATCTACACATCTGATTACCGATAAAACGATGCTTTCTATGTCGACGCAATCCTTAGTTGACACAACTGCTATATGCCTAAGGCGTTGTTCAGAAGCCGGTCCACAACCAAGTGGCCAATCTCGAACGGCAGATACTATTCGTTTCTTAAACTTAGGGATTCTCTCCTTTGCCTGATCCATATTTAATTCCATCACAAGTCCTTGTCAGAACTACTATCCTCATCATAAAGTTAAGATCTTGTATACAATGAACGAATCTAGTAAAAATCTAGGGAAAATCTCCTTACCTTAAAATCCCGAAATTGGAGACTAGCGATTTTCGGCTTTTAGATCTAGATGACCAAGTTTCCTTCAAATCCCAGAATGCCGCCCAACATAGAACCATTAAACTATTAGCTTTTCGGCTTTTGCCTTTTAAGAACCGAAATAGAACATGAGATCTAACAAAAGTCGACACTTACCTTAGCACAGGGAATCCGGCTAGTACTGGAGAGAAGATTCGGCAATGTCAAAGAAGAAGTTTTAAATGCCGGAAGGAATAAAGCCAACTCACAGATGAGATGAATAGAGAAAAACTATGGAGATTTCGGCTTTTTAGAGAAATCGGCACAAGAGGAAAAGAATGGAAAGAGAGTGAAGGGAGAGGTTTCGGCTTTTGAAGAAATTAAAGAAAAGAAATTGTAGAGGGAGAGACTAAGAATTTCAGCACAATGGAAGAAGAAGAAATTAGGGTTCAAATGCCAGAATCAATGAGCTATCCCCCCTATTTACAGAATTTTCGGCACTTACTTATCAAAAACCGAAAGTACCCTTCCTAATAATTAAAAATCAAGCTAATAAAAAGGGAAAATTCGGCACCCCTTTTCCATGAAGTAGCCGAATTCTTTACTCCTCTAGGTGGTGGATTTTCGGCCATCACCTTTCCTTGATAGCTCCTATCTTTTCTCCTTTTTATCTTCTATATTATCAATTATAAAATCCATATAAATCCTCCTATTTTTGAGCCTTGTTTCCGTCCACTTCACCTAACCCTAATGCCGAATTTAGCTTACTTAAATTAAGAGAATTGGGCTCCATAGAACTTAAATTTTGGGCCCCTTACACCTTTGTTGTGGCGTCACCCCTTGCTCACTTTTAAGTGCCGAAAATGGCCCAAAAACATGGGCTCCTTGCGGACAAAACTTGGGCCCTTTTAACTGTTAGTGACGCCACCTTCGAACTCCCTTATAGCGCCATCTATTGTTGGGCCACAAGCCCACGTTGGTATTTTAAACACAATTAACACCTTTTGACTCTATAATGCCCAATCAGATAATTTAACCAAGGCCTTTGCCTAGTCCTGATCCCAATTTGGACTCCTATCACTTAAATTAACATGTTAAACATATCCTTACACTAAACGCATAGACCCATTAATTCAGGATGTTACAAAAGGAATACCGATGATGTGGCTTCACTGTTCATACAATCCTTTCCCCTTGGGCTTAATGATGTTGACAAAGACTTGTGAGGGATGACTATTAAAACTTTGGGAAATTAAAAATCCATATCAACCTTATCTTTAAAATTAGACATAATCACTTTTCTTTCCATTAATTTAACTTTTTAAGGTATTTAAATAATTTTTTAAGATGAATGTAATAACCCAAATTCTACGGGCACCGGAAAAGTGAGTTTAGGGCCTCCGTCCTAGGAAAACGAGTCCGTAAATATTTATTAAAAATATTTACGAAGTTAGTATAGGTTGAATTAGATTTTTGATAAGTGAATTTAGTTTAATTTAAAGTAGTTAGGGAAAAGGATCAAATTGAATAAAGAGTGAAAGTCTAATTGTAGATTAAAAGAAAATAAAAAGGATTAAAATGGCAAATAGACCATTTAGCATATTTGGGGCGGCATAAACATAAAAATCTAAGATTTTTATGTCTTAAAATATATTATTATTAGTTAACTTTATTAATATAACATTATATTATATAATAAAGTAAATAGAAAACAAAACAAAACAAAGAAACAGAAAAAGAGACAGAGAGCATTTCGACACAAGCAGGAAAGAAAGAAGAAAAAGAAGGAAAAAGGAAAAACTAAAGATTCAAGGTTTTAAACTTTAAAAGGTAAGTCAATCAAGTCCTATTCTTTTAATTTTGATGTTTTAGAAGCTTTAAAGCAAGACTTTGATGAAACTAAGTTGATATTTTGAGAGTTCATAGGTTTTCAACATGTTGAAGAAAAAGATGAATCAGGGATTAAATTGAATGAAATTTAAGTTAGAATTAGTAGGAGGATTAAATTGTAAAGTAAGCTATAAGTTGTGTTAGAGGGATTAATTTGGAAGAAATTAGAAATTAAAGTTTTAATATGAATATTAGATAGTCAAGTTGAATATGGAAGGAATTTAAGAAGAAACAAAGTATGAATTAAGTTAAGAAAGTAAGTAAACTTAATTAGGATTAAATTGTAAAATGAGTTATAAGAAAACAGTTTTGGGACAGCAATAGTAAAGTAACTTTGAAAAATCACCAAAAATGGTAGAAATGGAATTAGAAGTTGAGTGAGAAAGCTTATTGAGTCTATTTTCATATTAAAGAAACATATGAAGCAAAGAAAATCTATATCTTGAGATATTTAGATTTTTGTGAGACTGGTTTAGAGTGATTTCGAGATCCCCTGTTCTGACTTGGAAAATTCATTAAAAATTATACAAAAATAATTATGTGACATAATTTATATGGTTAGATTCCTTATTGAGTCTATTTTTATAAGAAACAAACTAGAACATCATTTGAATTCTGTACAAAAAGATAATTAAATTTTAGAAAAGAGTGGTCGGAACTGTCAGACAACAGAACAGGGGTAATTTTAAAGAATAAACTGTACTTATTGGCTGAATAAAAAATTCTAAAAATTTTATGGTAAGATGATATGTGAGTCTAGTTTCATAGAAAATTTACGGATGTTGATTTGGAATTCTGTAACTCAAGATATAGATAATTTAGTGACAATGACTCAGGTAAATAGCCTTGAAAGAACTTATAAGTAAATAATAGAATTGTGTACAAAGAATGTGGAATGAAGAGCAAGGGTAGGAATTGAATAAAATTCAATTATTTGTTGTAATTTAATGCTATAATTAATAATGTAAATTGTTATTATTATTTTTGTAGCAAACAAGGAAACCGAGATGTCTAATACGAAGGGGAAGGAAAAAGTGATCGAGGAGTAGCTCGAGAAAATATCGGTTTGTATTATCATAATTCAAGTTATTTATAATTGCATGTTTAATTTCAATGTATGTGTATGAAAAATGAAATTTAGGTAAGTATTGATGTTTGAATTGAATATGACTTGGACTTAATTGATGAATATGTGTTAGTATTGAATTAAAAATATTGATATGAAAGGTACATTGAATTAATTTGTGAAATTAAATTGGAAGTGATTTGAGATTGAGATTGAGATTGCATTGATAATATGTATGAATTGAATCCGAATGATTATGATCAGTTGAAAGTGAAAGTGATATGAATATGTGATTTAAATACCCTATTAACTAGTCGGGCTGAGTCGGATATAATTGGCATGCCATAGGATTGGAAGTGTTCAGGGATTCTTCGACCTTGAGTCGATGAGACACTGGGTGTCATATTATTTACTTCGGATAGATTCAATAAGGTACTGGGTACCACTTTACTTCGGCTAGGCTGATGAGACACTGGATGTCACTATATTGCTTCGAACTATCCGATTAGGCACTGGGTGCCAGTATGTGTGTTTGGTTGGATCCGAGTATCCGCCAAAGTCCGAGTCATGTTAATAGGGGTAATTATGTGAAATAAGAAAATCATATGAATTTGATTATTTGAACCTCTGAATGAATAGTTAAAGAGATATTGTGAAATGAAATTATATGTGATTGAGAGATGAACCAAAGGTTCATGAACAATTGGAATTCTATGGATGAGATATTAATTCAAATGTTAAAATTGTTACATTGGAAATATAACGACTTAGTATAATTATATGTATAATGTGTTATTTATCTAAGTATGTTTACGATATTTGATCATTGTTATAAATTGAATTATGATAATACCACTGAGTAATTCCAATACTCATTGTGACGGTTTGTTTTTCGATGCATGCAGTTAGTAGAGTTTCTGATCCGGTCCAGCATCCAAATCAAATCCGACTCCAACAAGAGGATTTTGGTGATGAAATTCTTCCTTTTGTTAAGTGGCATGTACTAGATAGTTATATGAATTATATATATATATATATATATATATACTTAAGTTAAATAATTTTGGTTGTATTTAAATGATTATAATGTTTTGGATGAAGAAAATGATATAAAGTTATAAAATGATAAATTGGTATTGGTTGTTTTGGTCTGAATTTGCAGAGGGATTTAGGTGAAAATAAGCAGAAATACTGCCGAAATTTTTATAAATAAAAGAAAATTTTACGAAAAATTTTCTAGAATGATTGAACAAGTTTCATTCTACTTTTAATATATGCTTTAGGCATTGAGAGTCCAATATAGGGATTTAATTATTAAATTATACTATGAATGCTATTTTATTTGTGAGTAATTAGTAAATTGTCTGATATGTCCAGTAATACCTTGTAACCCTGTTTCGGCGACGGTTTAGGGTTAGGGGGTATTACAATGAAATTATTGTTTTATTTTAATTTAAATTCGTAATAAGTGTTAATTTATTTTTAATCAACTTTTTTTGGCATATTCAACTAATGTAGTCTTATTTTATAGCTTTTAAATATTACTATTTCTTTTGTTGTTGAAATATTACTAGTTTTTATATCATATATGTTGTACTTGAATATATACAATTATATTTTTATTATTTAAAAAATATTTTTATTTCATAATTATTATTATACATTATCTATAATATATATAAGAGCACAAGTTTGGATTATCCTAAATATAGTTATGAATGAGATTTTATTCAGATTTAAAAGGAAGGATATTTAATGTTTTCTATTTTTTTAACAATGGCAGTAAAATGTCTAGATACAAAGCCAACCTGGATTGGAATATTGGAATCCAAGTTTAAAAAATACCAGCTATCAATATTTATGATTTTTCACATCAATCCCTTATGAATCTAAATAAACTATGTCCTCCTCTAACTCCTTTTATATGAAAATTGCATAAGCAACCAACGAGCTTGGTCAATAGTTTTATAATGAAACCTTGGACTCACCATGATATTCTCAAATAATGGAAATTGTAACATCCTAAAAAAAAAAAAAGAATTGGAGCATGATTAATGGGAGCCATGGCAAAAGCATGAAAATTTCATAAACAAACAAAATTTGAGATAAGCATGGGTTGATTTTTAATTTGTAAAAATCCTTCAAAAGAATGTGCATAGAGGGAGTGGCTATTAAGGTGAAAAGATGACTAATAAAAAATTACTTTTGATATAATTAGTGGTAATGTTGACTCACCACTAATTAAATTTCCTCATGAATATGCATATTTCTTGTCATGGTGGGGTAAACATATATTTTGTGATAAGGGGTATGAGGTGGATGGCATGAGAGATGAATTAAATTCTTTAAAATTAGGTATATTGGATGAACATTCAGCCCTTCAATTTTGTTTGTAAATGAAGAAGCAAAAAAAAAAAAAAGAATTAAATTCTTTAAAATTAGGTATATTGGATGAACATTCAGCCCTTCAATTTTGTTTGTAAATGAAGAAGAAAAAAAAAAAAAAAAAACCTCTTAGCCATATCTCTTCTCCTTTCTTGTGTATTGGACATTTCTTCCTTTGGTTGAATCTGTGCTCTAGTAGTTTGGCTGAATAACACATCCTTGCCAACTAATCTTTAGCCTTAAGTCAAATCGGTGGAAGTCGGATATATCATAGTTAAGTTGCTCTTCTCTATTCGTTGACCTTTGGAAGTAGTGGTGTCGACGATCAAGAAGGTTTAGTCCTTACCGTAATCAGGTGTGTAATCCCTTACTTTCCGAATACATGTTTGAAATGGGGTGTGTAATCTCATACCTCTCTAAATGTTTGCATGAAATGTTCTGTGATTCGGTTGAAAGACTGAAAAGCCGCAAACCAGCATCTGTGGCCACTCGGGCGTACGTACGTTCGAAGTGGTAACCATATTTTGTAACAAAACAGTTTTGGTTAACAGCAGTGATGTGATTTTGAAAAATCACCAAAAATAGTAGGAATTGAATTAGAAAGTGAAGGAGATATGGATTGAAAGATAATTGAGTCTATTTTCTTATAAAAGAAACGCATCAAGCAAATGATTAGTATATTTTGAGATTTTTAGATTTTTGTGAGACTGGTTCAGAGTGATTTCGAGATTCCCTGTTCTGAATTTGAAAAATCACTATAAATTGTAGAAAAATAATTACAGGACATGGTTTATATTATTAGAATCCTTAGTGAGTCTATTTTTATTTGGATCAAATGAAACCAGTATTTGAGTTCTGTACAATAAGATATCTGAGATTTTGTGAAGAGAGGGCAGAACTGTCAAACAGTGAAACAAGGGATACTTTGAAGAATAAACTGTACTAATTGGCTAAGCCAAAAATTCTGAAAATATTACAGTAAGAAGTTATATGAGTCTAGTTTTCGAGAAAATTTACGGATCTAAATTTTGAGTTTCCCAACTCAAGTTATAGTCAGTTTAGTCAGTACGACGCAGATGGACAGTTTTGATTTTTATGCCCCAAATTAGTAATTAAGCCTAGGTTGCAAAAATTACCATCATACCCTTAGAGGGTAAATTACCGAATTACCCTTAGTGGTTACGATTACCGAATTATAAAAATGCCCTTATGGGCCGAATTACGAAAATGCCCCTAATGGGCTGAATTATGAAATGTCCCTATGGACCGAATTACGAAAATACCCTTAATGGGCCAATTTGATAAATTGCTATATGGGTCAATTTGGTAAATTGCTATATGGGCCAACTTGATAATCTGCTTAATGGGCCCATTTGATAAATTGCTATATGGGTCAATTTGGTAAATTGCTATATGGGCCAACTTGATAATTTGCTTAATGGGCCAACTTGATAAATTGCTATATGGGCCAATTTGATAATTTGCTATATGGGCCAAATGTCTTATTTGATAAATGGGACATATTGATATGTGATAAATGGGCCAAAACTGCTAGATCGTTAAATGAGATAAATTGCTATTTTGACTAACGGGCCAAATTAATACTTGTGATATGGGCTTTTTGTTGAAATTTACCTTATGAATATATTGTTATGCATTATATATATATATATATATATATACATGACTACATGGGTTGGGATAATTGACGAAGAGAAGAAAGGCCTGTTTCCAAAAAAAAAAAATCTAGTTTGGTGGCTCTGCCACAAATATTTTAAATCGCTCAATGCCTCTAGTTCGGTGACTCTGTCACAATCTAGTTCGGTGGATCTGCCACAAAAATTTTAAATGGCTCAATGTCTCTAGTTCGGTGACTCTGTCACAATCTAGTTCGTTGGCTATGCCACAAATATTTTAAATGGCTTAATGCCTGCAATTGGTGTGTTGGCGGGGTGGGTTGACTTGATCCCCACAGGTGTGATGGCTGGTACGGGTGGTGTGTAGCGGATGGAAATTAGGCTTGGTTGGGAATTGCATATTCCATGCATTCTTATATTTGATTTATATAATGTACATTTGTAAATGGGCTCAAGCCCAAATATATGTTTATATGGTTATGGCCCAGTGGACACGGTAAGTGGGTTACACACTGAGTTCTAAGTAACTCACCCCGTTTTCCTTACCCTTCTCAGGTAATAATAATTAATGGAGGCTTGGGCCGGGGATGACTTCGTGTGGAGGCCATACTACGAATGATGAGTTATAAAAACTCTGAACTTCTTTTAAGTATTTTTAATTAAGTACTATTTCAATTACGATGTAATAAGGCCTCTGGTATTATTTTTATGGATTTTTGTGCGTGGATGGATTTTTATATGTTTTAATTACTTAAATGGGGTTGTTAAATTTTTATAAATGTTTTTCTTAAACTTGCGTATAAAAAAAAAAGATTTTTCTTAAATATCACTTACTCAATAAATTTTGTGAAAACTCTTTTATAAATTTATTTCAACCAATTATTAAAGTTTTAACCAAATATTTCTCTGAAAATGAAATTGTGAACTCTTATGTTTTTTAAAAAAAAAATCATGGTTTTCAAATAAATCTCAATTTTTGATAAACTCCAACTTCAAAATCGTTTTGAAAAAATTGTTTTCATTAAAAGCATTTATGGCTAGACGTAAGTTTGAATTGTGTGGCATGCCAAGTCTAGTCTTAACGCATAGGCCGGGTTTGGGGTGTTGCATTTAATGGTATCAGAGCTAGTTTCAAATCTCGGCTGTGGTTTGGGTTCAACAACAAATTTTGTTTAAAAACTGTTTAAATTTCTAGATTTTATGTGTAAAAGGTAGTATGGCACCACGAGCATCCGACACCAAGTCAAGTAAGTATTTGTATATTAAATATTTATTATGGTGATATGACCATAGGAACACTCTAGAACTTCTAGTTTTAGATGTTGAAAACGGTATAGATTGAGACTATAGGAAGTGATTACGAAAATAACTTTACCTCTTATATCTCATAAAATATCGTTATTAAATGCTGAAATAGTATACTGATTTATAAAACTTGTAATCAGATTAAACCGAAATACCCAATATGAGCACTAGAGGACGTGGATGTGGACGTGGTAGACGTGGCCGTGGTAGAGGCCGAGGTGCTAGGGTGGCATTTGAAGCGTCGGGTCTTATGCCAGAAATAGATGCACCTGTGTCACCTGGGAGTGAGACTGGATCTTATGATCATACGAGAGAGGATAATGTTTTGACTCAAGCAATGTTGCGATTCCTAAAAAGGGTCACTGGGGTTAGAACTGGTCCAGTAATTCGTGGATCAATCTCGGAACGACTTAAATCAAGTGGTCCTCCGAATGTTGTGAAATATTGGCTCGAGGCTGTAGAGCGGATCATGGATGATTTGGAGTGTACCACCTAGCAGAAACTAAGAGGTGATGTGTCCTTGTTAAGAGACGAGGCGTATCAATGGTGGCTTATGGTTCGAGAAGGCACCGAGGCTGCATTGATTACTTGGGATTTCTTCAAAGCTGCTTTCCAAGGGAAGTACGTTGGGACAAGTTATGTAGATGCCCGGAGAAAGGAATTCTTGAATTTGGTTCAAGGAAATAAGACGGTGGCAGCCTACGAGGCGAAATTTCTTCGTTTGAGCCGTTATGCTCGCACTATAGTATCGACCGATCATGAGCGTTGTGTACGCTTTGAAGATGGGTTGAATGATGAGTTACGGGTACTGATAGCCCCACAACAAGTACGGAATTTTGCCTCGCTTGTGGAGAAAGCCAAGATAGCCGAAGAGGCTAAGAAATCAGAACGCCAGAACCGGGAAAGAGTTAGAGGCAAGAGGGATATTAAGTACACGGGCTCTACTAAAAGGTTTCAGAAGAGGCCCCGAAATGATGAGCCAGCTCAAGCTAGAGCACCTGTGACTACTAATCAGAGTCGAGATTGTACTGAATGTGAGAAGCGACATCCCGGGGAATGCTGGAGGAAAACTGGTGCCTGCTATAAATGTGGTTCCAAAGATCATCAGTATAAGAATTGCCCTCGACAAACTCGACTCCAGTAGCTCGTAACCCTGATGCTCAGCCAGCTAGAGGCACTCAGCAGCCACCGAGAGGCCGTGGGCCAGGTCGTGGTGGTAATGGTGTTGGACGTGGTCAAGGTGCACCGGGTCGAGGAAATAGCTTTAGAGGTAACGCGGAAGCAAGACAGCCGGGGTTGGTTTATGCGGTTAGGCATCGGAAAGATGGCGATGCACCTGATGTGATAACTGGTACATTCTTCATCTTTGATGTACCTGTTACTGCTTTGATAGATATCGGGTCTACCCACTCGTATATTGCTAGTGCCATATCTGGAAACCTGAATATTAGATCTGAGATTTCGATAGAGAGATAACGGTAATTAGTCCTTTAGGACAATCTGTAATCATGAATAAATTGTATATAGACGTGCCCTTGGAAATTCAAAGAGAAATATTCTTGGCGAACTTGATGGAATTGCCTTTCGGCGAGTTTGATCTTATTTTGGGCATGGATTGGTTGGTGAAGCATTGGGCGCAATTGGATTGTGCTGAAAAGCGAATGTTAATAAGGACTGTGAATGATGAAGAGGTAGTAATGATAGGCGAGCGAAAGAACTTTTTGGCAAATGTGGTATCTGCTGTAGAAAAGTTGATGTGAAAAGGGTATAAAGCGTTCCTAGCCTTCATTAGTGCTTTGGATGCCAAGGAATTATCAGTAGAAGATGTGAAAACGGTGAAGGAATTTCCAGATGTCTTTCCTGAAGAACTTCCGGGTCTACCCCCAGATCGTGAAGTAGAGTTTGGTATTGAACTTTTGCCCGGAACGGCTCCGGTGTCCACTGCTCCTTATAGAATGGCGCCTAAAGAGTTAGCGGAGCTTAAGGCTCAAATTCAGGAATTTTTGGATCGAGGATTTATTCGACTGAGTGTGTCTCCGTGGGGAGCACCGGTCTTGTTCGTCAAGAAGAAGGATGGGTCGATGCGTATGTGCATTGATTATAGACAGTTAAATAAATTGACGATCAAGAACAGGTATCCATTGCCGAGAATTGATGACCTATTTGATCAGTTGAGAGGAGCTTCAGTTTTCTCCAAGATTGATTTGAGATCGGGTTATCATCAACTCAAGGTAAAAGAGGCAGACATTCATAAGACGGCATTCCGAACTCGTTATGGACATTATGAGTTTTTAGTGATGCCGTTTGGCTTGACCAATGCACCAGCTGCATTTATGGACATGATGAACCTAGACTTTCAACCCTATTTAGACCAGTTCGTGGTGGTGTTCATAGATGACATCTTGGTATATTCGAAGAATGAGGAAGAACATGACTCACATTTGCGCATAATATTGCAAATATTGCGAGACAAGCAACTTTATGCCAAATTCAGTAAGTGTGAATTTTGGCTGAAGGAAGTAACTTTCTTGGGTCATGTGGTGTCAGCCGAAGGAATAAGAGTTAATCCTCGGAAGGTAGAGGCTGTGTTAGATTGGAAACCACCGAAGTCAGTGGCTGAGATTCGGAGTTTCTTGGGATTGGCTAGTTACTATAGACGCTTTGTTGAGGGGTTTTCATTGATTGCTGCACCCCTAACTAAGTTGTTGCGAAAAGGAGTATCGTATGTGGGTGATAAACAACAAGAAAGTTTCGAGAAATCAAGAAGATTTTGACTAAGCGCCAAGATCTTGATTCAACTTCGAGGTTTGAAAAGAGTTTACCATTTACTGTGATGCGTCACATACGGGTTTAGGATGTGTGTTGATGCAAAGTGGGAAAATTTTAAATTTTCATTCGGCCCCCCTAAAAATTTGTTCTGGCTTCGCCCCTATCAACAACTATTTTGCCCCTTTTGCTATCCTATTGTCTCTTGTAATAATGATACCCATGATAGAGGAGATGAGAGAATTGATACCCATTATACCAACTGCTAATTGTTGCCTATCACCCATGATTTTGGACTTAAAAAGAAACAAAAAATTGAAACCTTTTATTATTTTAAAAAATAAATATTTTTTAAATATATACAATTATATTTTTATTTTATAATTATATTATACATTATCTATAATATATATAAGAGCACAAATTTGGATTATTCTAAACATAGTTATGAATGGGATTTTTATTGATTTAAAAGGAAGGATATTTAATGTTTTCCATTTTTTAACAATGGCAGTAAAATATCCAGATACAAAGGCCAACCTGGATTGGAATATTGGAATCCAATTTTAGAAAATGCCAGCTATCAATATTTATGAGTTTTCACATCAGTCCGTTATGAATCTGAATAAACTATGTCCTCCTTTAAATCCTTGTTTAAGAAAATTGCATAAGCAACCAACGAGCTTGGTAAATAGTTTTATAATAAAACCTTGGACTCGCCATGATTTTCTCTAATAATGGAAATGATTTGTAATAATGATCCCAAATGCAAATCCCAAAGCAGTATGGGGACTAGAAAGTGAAGAATCTGAAAATATTGCATTATAGTATAAACCAAAGCAGTTTGGAGACTAGAAAGCAAAGAATCTAAAAATATTGCATTATAGTATATAGTAAAGAAAGGTTACCAAATATTGACATATCGTCTGAGGTATGCAAATCCCAAATACTGCTGCTGGTCTCTTGTTGCATTGCAAGCCAAAGCTCAATGACCAGAGAGGATGGATCTGGGTGGCATCGCCCTAGCCCCCTAAAATGAAAAATTTATATTTAAGCCCTTGAAATTTTTTTAAAACTTTAAATTAGTAAAGGTAAAATTTTACTTTGACCCCCCTTAAAATTATAGATATTTAATTTAATCTTTTAAAAATTATAAAGATATAGATCATAAAAAATTAAATTTTCATTCGACCCCTAAAATTTGTTCGGTCACCTGTCAATGGCTATTTTGCCTCTTTTGCTATCCTCTTGTCTCTTGTAATAAAGATGCCCATGATAGAGGAGATGAGAAAATTAATACCCATGATACCAACTGCTAGACGTAGTACATCACCCATGATTTTGGACCTAAAAAGAAACAAAAAATGGAAAACTTTTATTATTTAAAAAATAAATATTTTTTGAATATATACGATTATATTTTTATTAATTAAAAAAACTATTTTATTTCATAATTATTATTATACATTATCTATAATATATATAAGAGCACAAGTTTGGATTATCCTAAACATAGTTATGAATGGGATTTTTATTCAGATTTAAAAGGAATGATATTTGATGTTTTCCATTTTTTAACAATGGCAGTAAAATGTCTAGATACAAAGGCCAACCTTGATTGGAATATTGGAATCCAATTTTAGAAAATGCTAGCTATCAAAATTTATGATTTTTCACATCAGTCCCTTATGGATATGAAAAAACTATGCTCCTCTAACTCCTTTTTTTTATGAAAATTGCATAAGCAACCAACGAGCTTGGTCAATAGTTTTATAATGAAACATTGGACTCACCATGATATTCTCTAATAATAGAAATGATTTATAATAATGATCCCAAATGCAAATCCCCAAGCAGTATGGGGACTAGAAAGCGAAGAATCGGAAAATATTGCATTATAGTATATACCAAAGCAGTATGGCGACTCGAAAGCAAAGAATCTAAAAATATTACATTATAGTATATAGTATAGAAAGGTTTCCAAATGTTGACATATCGTCTGAGGTATGTAAATCCCAAATACTGTTGTTGGTCTCTTGTTGCATTACAGGCCAATGCTCAATAGCCAGAGGCGGATACAGGGGGGGCTGGCAATGGCCCTGGCACCCCTAAAATGGAAAATTTATATTTAAGCCCTTGAATTTTTTTTAAATTTTAAATTAGTAAATGTAAAATTTTACTTTGACCCCCTTAAAATTATAGAAATTTAATTTAATCCTTTAAAAATTATAAAGATATAGATCATAAAAAAATTAAATTTTCATTCGGCCCCCCTAAAAATTTGTTCTGGCTACGCCCCTGTCAACAACTATTTTGCCCCTTTTGCTGTCCTCTTGTCTCTTGTAATAATGATACCCATGATAGAGGAGATGAGAGAATTAATACCCATGATACCAACTGCTAATTGTTGTCTATCACCCATGATTTTGGACCTAAAAAGAAACAAAAAATTGAAACCTTTTATTATTTAAAAAATAAATATTTTTTGAATATATACAATTATATTTTAATTTTATAATTATTATTATACATTATCTATAATATATATAAGAGCACAAGTTTGGATTATCCTAAACATAGTTATGAATAGGATTTTTATTCAGATTTAAAAGGAAGGATATTTAATGTTTTCCATTTTTTAACAATGGCAGTAAAATGTCCAAATACAAAGGCCAACCTCGATTGGAATATTGGAATCCAATTTTAGAAAATGCCAGCTATCAATATTTATGATTTTTCACATCAGTCCTTTATGAATCTGAATAAACTGTGTCCTCTTTTAACTCCTTTTTTATGAAAATTGCGTAAGCAACCAACGAGCTTGGTAAATAGTTTTATAATGAAACCTTGGACTCGCCATGATTTTCTCTAATAATGGAAATGATTTGTAATAATGATCCCAAATGTAAATCCCCAAGCAGTATAAGGACTAGAAAGCGAAGAATCTGAAAATATTGCATTATAGTATATACCGAAGCAGTATGCGACTAGAAAGCAAAGAATCTAAAAATATTGCATTATAGTATATAGTATAGAAAGGTTGCCAAATGTTGACATATCGTCTGAGGTATGCAAATCCCAAATACTGCTGCTGGTCTCTTGTTGCATTGCAGGCCAATGCTCAACATCCAGAGGCGGATACAGGGGGGCTGGCACTGGCCTTAGCCCCCCTAAAATGAAAATTTTATATTTAAGCTCTTGAAACTTTTTTAAAATTTTAAATTAGTAAAGGTAAAATTTTACTTTGACCCCCTTAAAATTATAGATATTTAATTCAATCTTTTAAAATCTATAAAAATATAGATCTTAAAAAAATTAAATTTTCATTCGACCCCTTTAAAAATTTGTTATGCCTTCGCCCTTGTCAACAACTATTTTGCCCATTTTGCTGTCCTCTTGTCTCTTGTAACAATGATACCCATGATAGAGGAGATGAGAGAATTAATACCCATGATAACAACTGCAAGACGTAGCCTATCACCCATGACTTTGGATCTAAAAAGAAACAAAAAATGGAAAACTTTTATTATTTAAAAAAATAAATATTTTTTGAATATATACAATTATATTTTTATTATTTAAAAAATATTTTTATTTCATAATTATTATTATACATTATCTATAATATATATAAGAGCACAAGTTTGGATTATCCTAAACATAGTTATGAACGAGAATTTTATTCAGATTTAAAAGGAAGGATATTTAATGTTTTCCATTTTTTTAACAATGACAGCAAAATGTCCAGATACAAAGGCCAACCTGGATTGGAATATTGGAATCCAATTTTAGAAAATGCCAGCTATCAATATTTATGACTTTTCACATTAGTCCCTTATGAATTTGAATAAACTATGTCCTCCTCTATCTCCTTTTTTATGAAAATTGCATAAGCAACCAACGAGCTTGGTCAATAGTTTTATAATGAAACCTTGGACTCACCATGATATTCTCTAATAATGGAAATGATTTGTAATAATGATACCAAATGCAAATCCCAAAGCAGTATGGGGACTAGAAAGCGAAGAATCTGAAAATATTGCATTATAGTATATACCAAAGCAGTATGGCGACTAGAAAGCAAAGAATCTAAAAATATTGCATTAGAGTATATAGTATAGAAAGGTTGCCAAATGTTGACATATCGTCTGAGGTATGTAAATCCCAAATACTGTTGTTGGTCTCTTGTTGCATTGCAGGCCAATGCTCAATAGCCAGAGGCGGATACAGGGGGGGCTGGCAGTGGCCCTGGCCCCCCTAAAATGGAAAATTTATATTTAAGCTCTTGAATTTTTTCTAACATTTTAAATTAGTAAATGTAAAATTTTACTTTAACCCCCCTTAAAATTATAGAAATTTAATTTAATCCTTTAAAAATTATAAAGATATAGATCATAAAAAAATTAAATTTTCATTCGGCCCCCTTAAAAATTTGTTACGCGCCGCCCCGCCATCATGATTATTTTGCCCCTTTTGCTTTCCTCTTGTCTCTTGTAATAATGATACCCATGATAGAGGAGATGAATGATACGAACTGCTAGACGTAGCCTATCACCCATGATTTTGGACCTAAAAAGAAAGAAAAAAATGGAAAACTTTTATTATTTAAAAAAATGAATATTTTTGTATATATACAATTATATTTTTATTATTTTAAAAAAATATTTTTATTTCATAATTGTTATTATACATTATCTATAATATATATAAGAGCACAAGTTTGGATTATCCTAAACATGGTTATGAATGGGATTTTTATTCAAATTTGAAAGGAAGGATATTTAATGTTTTTCATTCTTTAACAATGGCAGTAAAATGTACAGATACAAAGGCCAACCTGGATTGGAATATTGGAATCCAATTTTAGAAAATGCCAACTATCAATATTTATGATTTTTGACATCAGTCCCTTATGAATCTAAGTAAACTATGTCCTCCTCTAACTCCTTTTTTATGAAAATTGCATAAGCAACCAACGAGCTTGGTTAACAATTTTATAATGAAACCTTGGACTCACCTTGATATTCTCTAATAATGGAAATGATTTGTAATAATGATCCCAAATGCAAATCCCAAAGCAGTATGGGGACTAGAAAGCGAACAATCTGAAAATATTGCATTATAGTATATACCAAAGTAGTATGGCGGCTAGAAAGCAAAGAATTTAAAAATATTGCATTACAGTATATAGAATAGAAAGATTGCCAAATGTTGACATATCGTCTGAGGTATGCAAATCCCAAATATTGCTGCTGGTTTTTTGTTGCATTGCAGGCCAATGCTCAACAACCAGAGGCAGATACAGGGGGGCTAGCAGTGGCCCTGGCCTGCTTAAAATGGAAAATTTATATTTAAGCCCTTGATATTTTTTTAAAATTTTAAATTAGTAAAGGTAAAATTTTATTTTGACCACCCTTAAAATTATAGAAATTTAATTTAATCTTTTAAAAATTATAAAGATATAAATCATAAAAAATTAAATTTTCATTCGGCCCCCCTAAAAATTTGTTCTGCCACTTCATCAATGACTATTATGCCCCTTTTGCTATCCTCTTGTCTCTTGTAATAATGATACCCATGATAGAGGAGATGAGAGAATTAATACCCATGATACCAACTGCTAGACGTAACCTATCACCTATGATTTTGGACCAAAAAAGAAACAAAAAATGGAAAATTTTTATTATTTAAAAAATAAATATTTTTTGAATATATACAATTATATTTTTATTATTTAAAAAATATTTTTATTTCGTAATTATTATTATACATTATCTATAATATATATAAGAGCACAAGTTTGGATTATCCTAAACATAGTTATGAATGGGATTTTTATTCAGATTTAAAAGGAAGGATATTTAATGTTTTCCATTTTTTAACAATGGTAGTAAAATGTCCAGATACAAAGGCCAACCTCGATTGGAATATTGGAATCCAATTTTATAAAATGCCAGCTATCAATATTTATGATTTTTCACATCAGTCCCTTATGAATCTGAATAAACTATGTCCTCCTCTAACTCTTTTTTTATGAAAATTGCATAAGCAACCGACGAGCTTGGTCAATAGTTTTATAATGAAACCTTGGACTCACCATGATATTCTCTAATAATAGAGAATATATACATTATTTAAAAAATGGAAAACTTTTATTATTTAAAAAAATAAATATTTTTTGAATATATACAATTATATTTTTATTATTTTAAAAAAATATTTTTATTTCATAATTATTATTATTATACATTATCTATAATATATATAAGAGCACAAGTTTGGATTATCCTAAACATAGTTATGAATGGGATTTTTATTCAGATTTAAAAGGAATGATATTTAATGTTTTCCATTTTTTAACAATGGTAGTAAAATGTCCAGATACAAAGGCCAAACTGGATTGGAATATTGGAATCCAATTTTAGAAAATGCCAGCTATCAATATTTATGGATTTTCACATCAGTCCCTTATGAATCTGAATAAACTGTGTCATCTTCTAACTCTTTTTTTATGAAAATTGCATAAGCAACCAACGAGCTTGATCAATAGTTTTATAATGAAACCTTTGACTCACCATGATATTCTCTAATAATAGAAATGATTTATAATAATGATCCCAAATGCAAATCCCCAAGCAGTATGGGGACTAGAAAGCGAACAATCTGAAAATATTGCATTATAGTATATACCAAAGCAGTATGGCGACTAGAAAGCAAAGAATCTAAAAATATTGAATTATAGTATATAGTATAGAAAGGTTGCCAAATGTTGACATATCGTCTGAGGTATGCAAATCCCAAATACTGCTGTTGGTCTCTTGTTGCATTGCATGCCAATGCTCAATGACCAGAGAGGCGGGATCTGTGGTGGGTGGCCACAGCCCCTAAAATGAAAAATTTATATTTAAGCTCTTGAAATTTTTTTAAAGTTTTAAATTAGTAAAGATGAAATTTTACTTTGACTCCCCTTAAAATTATAAAAATTTAATTTAATCCTTTAAAAATTATAAAGATATAGATCATAAAAAATTAAATTTTCATTCGGCCCCCTTAAAAATTTGTTCTGGCTTCGCGCCTGTCAACAGCTATTTTGCCCCTTTTGCTGTCCTTTTGTCTCTTGTAATAATGATACACATGACAGAGGAGATGAGAGAACTAATACCCATTGTACCAACTGCTAGACGTAGCCTATCACCCATGATTTTAGACCTAAAAAGAAACAAAAAATGGAAAACTTTCATTTATACCAACTGCTAGACGTAGCCTATCACCCATGATTTTAGACCTAAAAAGAAACAAAAAATGGAAAACTTTCATTATTTAAAAAATAAATATTTTTGAATATATACAATTATATTTTTATTATTTAAAAATATTTTTATTTCATAATTATTATTATACATTATCTATAATATATATAAGAGCACAAGTTTGGAAAACTTTTGAATTGATAAGAATACCCTTTTATCTTCTATCATATTATTAAATTCACATTTAAAAATAATTATAATATTTAATTTATAATTATAAGTTAAAAATTCAAATAAAATAAAAGTTGAGATAATTATACATTTAAAATTAATTATCATTTACATTACTAATTAAAAAGTTTGCTAATTTTAAATTAGAATTATTACTTGAATAGAACTCTAAGCATAAAATATAGAAACAAAGTTGTGCTAATTTTAATTTTATTGATGTAAAATAAATTTATTATTTGAATAGAATTCTAAGCATATTAATTGTCGAAACCGTCCCTTTTTTTTTCGAAATGGCGGGAATCGACCTTGGGTTTTGAAAATAAGAACGGGAGTCGCCACCAATCTTTTATTAAGTGTGATCGGATCACCTTTGTTTTAATAAAACATTTCGGTTTACTAAAACGAAGCTTTTAGTCTACGAATATTCGAGAAAATAGGTTCGGGATTCGATTACGCGCGAGGAAGGAATAGCACCCTCGCAACGCCCAAAATTGGTACCGAATTGATTAATACATGTCCTAATATCGAAAAGTTTGAAAATTTGAAAAGAATTAAAAAAAATAGACCTCTTTTGGAAATATTTGCGTTCTCTTGAATTAAATGAAGATTTTCTCGTTTCGAAGGAATAAAATATCACATCCAATACTTTAGGACACGATAGTTTAAATCTCCGATCCTAAGATCATCTCGTGGCTTTCTCGAAATGCACATCAAGATTCTCTCGTTCCAAAGGAATCAAAATATCACATCCAATACTTTAGGACATGGTAATCCAAATCCTCGAACCCGAGGTCATCCCATAGTTTCTTTGAAAATCAAGATCTTCTCGTTCCAAAAGACTAAAATATCACATCCAATACTTTAGGACACGATGATTTAAATATTTGAATTCGAGATCATCTCGAAACTATCGATTTACATAAAATGACGCGAATGAAAATAATCATAAAAATGTCGAAACAGAAACAAAAATGAAATAAAATAAAATAAAAATATGGAAAATAAAACGAAAAATTTTAAAAAAATGAAACAATGTCAAAAATGATAGAATTAGTAACAACGAGGATAATAAACATCATGATATGAATACTATAATAATAATAATAATAATAATAATAATAATAATAATAATAATAATAATAATAATATATAATAATATACTAATATACATGTAGTAATGATAATGTAATAAAGTTAATATGTACAAGTGATAAAATATATACAACATGATAATAATAATAGTAATGATAATAGTAATACGATATGTACAATAATAATAATAATGGTAATGATGATGATGATAATAATAATAATAATAATAATAATAATAATAATAGTAATAATAATAATAATAATAGTAGTAAGTAATACATATAATAATAGTATAATAGAAATGGTAATAAAATAATGATAATATGATAATACATATAATAACAAAATAATATTAATAAAATACAATACTAATAAAATAATAATGATATGATAAAAATAATTAATGATGATGTGAAATAAAAATGATTACAATAATAAAAAGGGACTGAATTAAAAATCAAAACAACAAAAAAAAGGGAAATCTGTCAATATAGGGAATATAGGGACGAAAATGCGATGCGCGGAAAGACGAGGGACGAGGGGAGCAGTTTTTCGGGGCTAGTAAAACGCAGCGTTTACGGAAGGGCCGAATTGGAACCGTCATAAAATATTTGGGCCAAATTTGAAAAAACGAAAAGGATCTGATTGCAAAGGTTTGAAAAGGCGGAAGGGCTAAAATGGAAAATAACCCATTGATTTAAAAAAGCGCGGATCCTGAGGGGGGTCGGGTCAACACGCGAATCCTGGGGGCAAAACGACGTCGTTTTGGGCATTAAAGGCCAGCCCCAAAACGACGTCGTTTTGATGGGGTATTTAAGGCCCTAGAGTCAGAAAAAAATCATTTTGAGCTGCCCCTAAAAAAAAGCTAATCTCCCTCACCCTTTTTTCTCTGTAGGGTCGAAGGGAGAGTGGGGATTCCGGTGGCCAGACCACCGTCCTCCATCGCCGACGCCGCCATCGCCTGTCACGTCATCATGTGGCCGAAAAAGGTAATTTTTCTCTCGCTCTCTCTCTTTCTTTTTAATATAGATAGGTGTAAGTATATGTAGTTAAATAAAAGTAAATAATATAAAAAAGGGGAATTCGGAAAATAAAAATGAAAAAAAAACCTTAACACGATGTTATTTTTCCTTCGAATGGTGTTGATATTTCTTGCTTGGTTTTTTTTTTTTTTGCTTTGAATCTTCTTTTTTGTTTTATTGATTGCCGAGAAAAAAAAAGGTCCCTGCTTACAGATCCATATTCGGTTTTTATAACCGATCTTTAAAGAGATAAAAATACAAAGATTCCCCTTTTTTGTGTTATTGCGTTTTTCCATTTTTGCAGAGGCTAGCGGCGGTGGCAGACAAGGGATAGTGGAGCAGGGTGCTGCTGTAGTGGAGAACGGCGCTAGGGTTTCCCAAAACCCTATCTTCTCTGAAAAGAGTTTAACCGTTTGGGCCTTTTGGGCTTTTAAAATTCAGGCATTGTAACTGGGCTTGTTTGATTTGGTTTCTTGGTTTAAACGGGCCCGGACCAATTGGGCCTTCTACAGCTGCCCCTCTTTGCTTGTTGTCGTTAACAGGAATAGAGCAAAGACATAAAGAAGGCCCAAATTTGTCGGGATCCACTGAGTCTTGTTTCCTTTGGTGCCTTTCTTTGCTAGGTAGCTTCAAACTCCATCGTAACTTGTTGCTTTGATCCGCTATTTCTGAGAGATAGGACCTGTAGCTTCAATCTATTTTATTGTCTTGTTGAGTCTTCAGGGAGATAACATTTGTGATCTTCAACCTATTCCACCGTTGGTCAGTGGCAATAGGACAATCTTGAATCTATTCCACTACTGGTTGGTGGCAACAGGACGATCTTCAACCCATTCCACCACTGGTCGGTGGCAACAGGACCATCTTCAATCTTTTCTCTACTGGTTAGTGGCAATAGAATAATCTTCAATCTATTCCACTACTGGTTAGTGGCAATAGAATAATCTTCAATCTATTCCACTACTGGTTAGTGGTAATAGAATAATCTTCAATCTATTCCACTACTGGTTAGTGGTAATAGAACAACCCTCAACCCATTCCACCGTTGGTCAGTGGCAATTGGGTAATCTTCAATCTATTCCACTACTGGTTAGTGGTAATAGAACAATCCTCAACCCATTCCACCGTTGGTCAGTGGTGATAGAACGATCTTCAACCTATTCCACTGCTGGTCGATGGTGATAGGATAATCTTCAACTCATTCCACCGCTGGTCGATGGTAATAGGACAATCTTTGATCTGCTCCACTATCATGTATAGGGGACGAGACTTTGAACTTTCCAATTTGCTTCCTTACTATCTTCAGGAAGACTTTGATCTTCAGTTTGCTCCACTATCATCTCTAGGGAACAAGATCTTGAACTTTTCAACTGTTCTTTGAGGAACCTGTCTTGTAGAATGTGTTTATGCTTAAATAAATGATGATGATGCTGTGATCGGAATGACTCAAATGCTCCTTACTAGATGCATGGTGGATGACATTTGCATGAATGTAGAATGTCATGTGAGTGGTCCTTTTACAATGATTAGGATGCAATGATTAGAATGAATCGAATGCCCCTAATGTGAATGATGAATGCACGAGAATGATTTTTTTGTAATGTATCACCCTGCCTTCTTGTTTGATCGATCTCTTTAGGGGTCACCATTTTAGGTTTCGATTACCCCATGAACCTAGTTAGTTCTGAATATTGGACTCACTTCGAGTTCCCGTAGTAATTAGAAGCTTTTAGAGTGATATGCAAAACTCCTTTAATTTAAATATTAACTGCCCAATAATCGTTATTTCAATGAAAAGTACTTGGAAAATGTCATTACAATGGATATTGGATTAAGGCTCAAAATGGATAAACTAATCAGAGGATCATGCTTTGACCAGGCAAACTTTGCTAAAATGTGGAATTGAAGATGAAAACAAATGTCCAGATGTCATAGCATGAGCTTCTCTGTACAAATTTCTCGAGAATCCCTTTTGTACTCGATAAGTGTTGGATAGACTTAGGAGTCTTTATTGATGCCCCAAGATGTGACGTCTCTCTCTCTTGTTAACTCGACATGTAGCAAGCCCGTTGCATACCTCCTCCTCAAAAATTTGAATTGCCCATTCTTGGGTTTTCAATTCAAAACCCTTTGGTCACGAAGCGCCCATTGCGGGTTTTCACCTCGGCCTCTCCATTTTTTTTTTAGGCGAAGTATTTCTTGACTGGATCTGAATTCACAGGATTCGGTAAACTTTTGCCATCCATCTCCGCTAAAATTAGAGCTCCACCAAAAAAGGTCTTCTTTACTACATAAGGTCCTTCCCAGTTTGGCATCCACTTTCCTCTAAAGTCTTTCTGCAAGGGGAGGATCTTTTTTAGGACAAGGTCTCCTTCATAGAATTCTCTAGGGCGAACTTTTTTATTATAAGCCCGTATCATTCGCTTTTGATACATTTGTCCATGACAAAGGGCTTTCAACCTCTTTTCCTCGATTATGTTTAGCTGATCATATCGGGATTGGATCCATTCTGCTTCTTCCAACTTTATTTCAGACAAGACCCGAAGGGAATGGATCTCAACTTTGATGGGAAGTACTGCTTCCATCCCATACACCAAAGAGAAAGGAGTTGCCCCGGTAGAGGTTTTGACTGATGTTCGATAAGCGTAAAAAGCGAATGGTAGCTTCTCGTGCCAATCTCTGTAAGTCTCAGTCATCTTTCCCATGATTTTCTTAATATTCTTGTTGGCTGCCTCGACTGCACCATTCATTTTTGGACGATATGGTGACAAGTTGTGGTGTTTGATGTAACATCCCGAAATAGGGCCTAAACGGAATAGTGGTTGTGAAACCACAAATCCGAGTCAGTAAAATATTTTAATATTATTTTCAGTGCTTATAATATGTGAATTTACATGTGTGAAAGTTTCGTGAATTAATTTTATTGTTAGTGTGCTTAATTTAATAAAAGGGCTTAATCGCGTAAAATGAAAATTTAGTGGTTATTTTTAGAAGGGCCAAATAGTGGATGTTCTTTTAATATGGAGGTTTTATGTTGCAATTTTTCCAATAATAAAAAGTAGTGGACGGCAATGAATGATGAAATGCATTTATGTGTTTTTATTATATTAAAAATATTAGTAGAAATTTTATATTATATATTAATGTTATAATAAAACAAATGAAGAGATAGTGGGGTGGGTGTTCATCTTCTTCAACGAAAATGAGAAAGATGAACAGCCATGGAAGCTTCAAAATTCGGCCAAGCTTCTTAGCTTATTGGTAAGCCCGTTTTTGTTCGGTTTTTAATAATTTTTATGTTTTTGAGATCGTTACTTCGAGTGCTACAAAACCCATGTTGAATTTTTTTATTTTGGTGAATATTTTGAATTATGTCATTGTTGAAAACTTGTGATTTTTGATGATTGATGGTAGATAATGCATGTTTATGAGTAGAGAAATAATTTTTACTAAGTGATTTTCGGTGAAAACGAGTAAAACGAACTAATTAGTAAACGTTGTTATTGTTCATAAGTATGTGTTATAGTAAGAATTTGAAGTTGCTATAGAAGGGAAAAATGTTCAGCATGTTAGAAAACATAAGAATAAGGGCTGAAGTTTAATTTTCGAGCCTAGGGGCAAAATCATAAATATGTAAAAGTTTAGGGGCAAAATTGTAATTTTTCCAAAGTTAGAGTTAAGGACTGTTTTGATAAATGCGAGTATTAAATAAGCTAAATTTTCTATTATAGATCAAGAAGAACGAAATCCAGAGTTAGATCGGGGAAAGAAAAAGATAGTGGACTAAATCGATATAGTTTATCGATTTTGTTTCGAGGTAAGTTTGCAGTAAATAAATGCAATATTCTATTATTTTACATTTAATATTATTAAATTCCAGCATTTACATATTTATTCTATAAATTTATTATTTAAAGACTCAAGTATGAATTGACGGAAAGGGCTATCTTAGAAAGTTCCGGTTGAACCTTAGGAATGTGTAGGATACAAATGTCATGACATTAGGGTTTGAGGAAATAATGTAAGACCATGTCAAGACATGGCATTGATAAGTTACTATAAGGCAAAGATCCCATGTAAGACCATGTCAAGGCATGGCATTAGTGAATTTATAAGGCAAAGGTCTCATGTAAGACCATGCCAAGGCATGGCATTGGTGAGTTCACAAGGCAAGGATACCACGTAAGACCATGTCAAGACATGGCAATGGTTAAGTTTCATAAGGAAAGGTACCCGCGTATCCTTAGTATTCCAAGTGGTTCAACGGGAAAATTCAAAGAGTATACCAAAGTAAAGGTAAGACAAGTTCAAGCTAAAAAGGTAAGTTAAAACAAGTTCAAGCTAAAAAGTAAAGGTAAGACAAGTTCAAGCTAAAAAGGTAAGGTAAGATAAATTCATGTTAAAAAGGTAAGGTAAGATAAATTCATGTTAAAAAGACAAGGTAAGAATACAAGTTTGAGTATATTGAGTTAAAAGCTTAAGTGATCTTGATAAGAAAAGAATAAGTTAATTCATTAAGAATGTTGTCATCTATTTACATGTAAACTTACTAAGCTTTATACTTACTCCCATTCTTTATTTTTTTTTTTATAGTATTGCAAGCCAATTCGGGGATCGAAAGGACATCGGAGATCATACACACTATCAAAGGATTATATTGGTATTTTGTGACTCGAACGTTTTAAGTTATGGCATGTATAGGGACTTAGCCATTTTATGTGTGTGACCTTATGATATGGCTTATTATGGACTTGTAAATACTAGGTAATGATTAGCCATTAAAATGGTTAATTAAGAACATGTTTTGGATATTATGAAATGCCTAGTTCTTAGTTATTTTAAAGAAATTATGTAATTATATGCAGGGGAATAGATGGACAGCAGCAGTGATGTGACTTTGAAAAATTACCAAAAATAGTAGAAATTGAATTAGGTTGTTCATGAGATATATAATTAAAGCTTATTGAGTCTATTTTCATATAAAGAAAACAGTGTAGAAAAAGAGTTATATATTATGAGATAATTAATTTTTAGTGAAGAGAGGTCAGAATTGTCAAACTATGTAATAGGGGAGACTTTAACTAATAAACTGTACTAATTGGCCACACCAAAAATTCTTGAAAAATTATAGTAAGAATATATATGAGTCTAGTTTCAGGAAAAATTTACAGATCTTGATTTCGAGTTTGGTAACTCGAGTTATAATTAATTTAGTGAACATGACGCAGACGGACAGTTTCAATTTTTATGCCCAGAACTAGGAAGTTAAGTCTAGTAATGCCTCGTGCTCGACTCCGGCAACGGTCTCGGGTAAGGGGTGTTACATTTGATCTTGAATTGAATGCAGACCTCTGCTATCGTACTGTTGTTCAGGTTCAGTGCATTGTCAAATATGATCCTTTCAGGCATTCTATACCGGCATATGATTTCTTTCTTTAAGAACTTGCTGACTGCTGACTTCGTGACATTCGCATACGAGGTGGCTTCTACCCATTTGGTGAAGTAGTCGATTACCACAAAGATAAATCGATGCCCATTCGAGGCTTTTGGTGAGATCAGCCCAATGACGTCCATCCCCCATTTAGAGAAAGGCCATGGGGAGGTCATGACATGAAGAGGTGAAGGAGGTACATGGATTTTGTCTCCATAGATTTGGCATTTGTGGCATTTCTTAGCATAGCTGATGCAATCTCCTTCCATGGTAGACCAATAATACCCGAACCTCATAATCTGTCTCGCCATTGTAAAACCATTAGCATGTGTACCACAGACACCCTCATGAACTTCTTCGAGAATCTTCTTGGCTTCCACAGTATCCACGCATCTTGAAGTACCTGATCCTTCCTTCTTTTGTATAGGATTTCTCCATCCAAGACATAATCACTGGCCAGTCTTCTCAATGTGCTCTTATCATTCTCAGTTGCTTGGTCAGGGTATTCGCGATTCTTTACGTATCGTAATATATCATGATACCAAGGGTGATTATCTTTTTCTTCTTCTTCGCTGATGTTGTAGCAATGCGCTGGGACCTCATAAATGTTCATTCGGATAGGCTTTACTTCTTCTTGCCTATTCATTTTGATCATAGAAGCTAAGGTAGCTAGGGCATCGGCCATCTGGTTCTCTTCTCGTGGGAGGTAACAGAAAGCGACTTTGTCAAACTCCTTGATTAACTCCAAGACTAGCCTTCGATAACTGATTAGCTTCGGATCTCTTGTTTCCTATTCACCTTTTAGTTGATAGATTACTAGCGCAGAATCGCCGTATACCTCCAACGTTTTAATTTTGTGTTCAATGGCCGCCCGGATACCTAGGATGCATGCTTCGTATTCAGCCATGTTATTCGTGCAATCGAAATCTAATTTGCTGGTGAGAGGATAGTGATCTCCATCTGGGGATACTAAAACTGCCCCAATTTCATTCCCTACCGCGTTTGAAGCTCCGTCAAAGTTTAGTTTCCAAGGAAGGCCTTCCCTTTGGACATCGTCCTCAGTGATTGCCACGTATATCACGTTTTATTTGGAAAATCGAAGTTCAATGGTTCGTAATCTTCTAAAGCTCTGTTGGCTAAAAAGTCTGCTATTGCACTTTCTTTTACGGCTTTCTGGTTTATGTAGACTATATCGAATTTAGAAAGTAGAATCCGCCATCGAGCCATTCTTCCATTTAGTGCAGTCGATTCCATCATGTACTTGAGAGGGTCTAGCTTTGAGATAAGCCACGTGGTGTGATATAGCATGTACTGTCTTAGCCTTCGGGTCGTCCAAATCAAAGCACAACACAGTTTCTCAATTGGTGAATATCTTGTCTCGCATTCTGTAAACTTCTTACTGAGATAGTATATCGCTCTTTCCTTTCTTCCTGACTCATCATGTTGGCCTAGTACACATCCCATAGAATTTTCAAATACTGACAAATACAATATCAGTGGCCTATCTGGGCAAGGGGGCATTAGTACTGGGGGTTCAGACAAGTAACGCTTGATCTTATCGAAAGCTACCTGGCATTTCTCGTTCCATTCAACTGAGTTGTGTTTCCTAAGAAGACGGAATATAGGGTCATATTTCTCCGTTAATTGTGCAATGAACCGAGCGATATAGTTTAATCTCCCCAGGAAACCTCGAACTTCCTTTCGGGTACGTAGTGAGGACAAGTCTTGTATAGCTTTTACTTTATCAGGATCCACCTCGATTCCTTTTTCACTGACTACAAATCCCAACAATTTACCCGACCTAGCCCTAAAGGTACATTTTGCTGGGTTGAGTTTCAGTTGGAATTTTCTCAGCCTTAGAAACAGTTTCCTCAAGACTTGTACATGCTCTTCCTCAGTTTTGGACTTTGCAATCATGTCGTCCATATAGACTTCGATCTCCTTGTGCATCATGTCATGGAAGAGGGTCACCATGGCTCTTTAATATGTTGCCCCTGTATTTTTTAGTCCAAACGGCATTACCTTGTAGCAAAATGTTCCCCACATGGTCACGAATGTGGTCTTTTCCATATCCTCAGAGTGCATCTTAATCTGGTTGTACCCGGAGAAGCCGTCCATAAAAGAGAAAAGTGAGTAACCAGCTGTGTTATCCACTAAGGTATCGATGTGAGGCAACGGAAAGTTATCTTTTGGGCTAGCCTTGTTCATATCCCTATAGTCCACACACATTCGTACCTTCCCATCTTTTTAGGAACAGGCACTATGTTTGCTACCCATTCCGAGTACTTGACCACTTGCAAAAAACCAGTATCGAACTGCTTCCTGACTTCTTCTTTTATTTTTAACAAAACATCAGGCCTCATTCTTCGAAGCTTCTGTTGGACGGGTCTACATTCCTCTTTTATGGGGAGGCGGTGTACCACTATATCCATGTTCAATCCGGGCATGTCCTGGTATGACCAAGCGAAGACGTCCTTGGATTCTTGGAGTAACTTGATGAGGTCTTGCTTTGTCTCCGCAGCGATGTTAGCCCCGATTTTCAACTCTTTCACTTCTCCCAAGCTTACAATTTCCACTGACTCTTTGTGGGGTAAGATTTGTTTCTCCTCTTGCTCTATCATCCTTAGTAATTCAAGAGATACGCTATTGTCTCGGTCATCTTCAAAATCTCGAGAGTCCTCCATACCTATATCTTGTTCAAAAAGAGATTCTGAGTTAATAACAGCGTCGCTCATACCATTGATATTTGGAGACCTGCTAGAAAGGCAGAGAAAAGTGCAAAAACTGAAATAATCTAAGAATGACTATTTGTGTGAATGAATGAAATGTAAAGGATAAAAACATTTGCCCAAAAGATGCATTTTATTGAAATAAAGATGCTTGGACATATGCCTATTCAACAAAGGGTTCCCTATTACTCCTAGGCTTAGAGCAATAGGTGTGCTTTGAATATTACTCTGAATTGATTCTAAAAGCTACGGGAATCTCTTCTACGGTCCAATTGTTCAGAACACATCCAGGAGCACAAGGGCGAATCCTGGATAAATCCCTTTCTCCAGGCTTTCCTTCGGATATGGCTTTGATGCTCAAGTTCCCCAACACTTCTTCTACTTCTTCTCTTATTGTCATGCCTCGATCAGGGTATATGATCCCCCCTGAGACAAATGTTCTGGATAAATGAGGAAAGGTCAATGGTTCCTATTTGGTCTCCTCTTTGCCTAGGCGCGCCCTTCTTCTTTCTCTTCTCTTTTTTCCTCTCTCCTCCTTTGTTCTGCATTTGGCTTGAATCTTAAGCCAAAGTGGTCTCGTTTTTCTCGTCGCATTGGCACTTCAGTCCTTCCTTGAAGGTACCTTTCGAGCCCTTTCCCTAGTAAGGCTCCTTTCCCAACTGTCATCTAGAGGCCCATCTTGTAGACTTAGATATTCTGGGTACGGGGATTTTGCTGCCCTCGGCAATGAAGGTTGCGTTGATAAATTCTAGTGATCGAAAAGAACATTCTACCACTTCCTCGTCCACCCCAATGTACGGAGCGTCACTAGTAACAGATGCTATGATATCCTCTTCCGCATTGATTGTGACCAATCTTTCTTCCGCTACCAATTTCAACTTCTGATGCAGTGACGATGGCACAGCCCCTGCCGAATGGATCCAGGGTCTTCCTAATAAGTAATTGTAGGAAGGTTTGATGTCCATCGCTAAGAAGTCCACTTCGTACGTATTTGGGCCGATCTGAAGAGGTATATCAATTCTCCCCATAACTCTTCTCTCCGTACCATCGAATGCTCTCACAACATTATGGCATGTTTTCATGTGGGAGCTATCTACAGGCAACCTGTTTAATGTGGATAAAGGTAATACATTCAGGGCTGACCCGTTATCGACCAACACCCCGGGCAATATATAAAATTTATAGTGTGTGGTTATATGTAGGGCCTTGGTGGATCCCATACCCCCGGAGGCATCTCGTCATCGTTGAAGAAAATGAAGTTGTCGGCACTTAGATTCCTAACTAGACGGTCCAGTTTTCTAACAGATATATCGCCCGCTACGTATGTTTCGTTTAATACCTTCATCAACGCATTTCGATGAGCTTCTGAGCTCATGAGCAAGGCTAGTACCGATATGCGAGCTGGCTATTTGTGCAGTTGCTCCACAACACTGTACTCGCTGTGCTTAAAGAATTTTAAAAACTCCTTAGCCTCGTTCTCTGTCACGGCTCGTTGACAAGTGCTTCGGGTTCGATTGTTCTTTCTTTCCTTCGCTCAATTGCCACCGCTTTTCCTTTGGTGCTTCCACACTCGTGATTGGGGTGTAACGCCTCTCACTACGTGTAAAGAAACCCCCATCCCGATCTTCTTCTGTAGCATTAATTGGATTCTCTTTCCGGGATTACTACCTTACAATCGTAACTCCACGGGACCTTTTTATTGTCCCTATAAGGGGTAGTCGCGGGCTTTTGAATTATGACCTTCGGCGTGATTGATATTCCAGTCTCCCCCGTCCTTGGTCGTGATATAATTACTGCGGGGCGGTTGCCCCCATAGATTCTCCTAGATGATCCTTCTTCCGACGTGTGGACCTCTCTTTCTGGTGTGACCTCAACCGCTTCTAGGTCGTGATATAATCACTGCAGGGCGGTTGCCCCCATAGATTCTCCTAGATGATCCTTCTTCTGACGCGTGGACTTCTCCTTCTTCTGGTTCTCCAATCTCTTCGTAGAATTCTATCTCCTTGTTGTCCATGAGATCTTGAACGAGAGCCCTGAACTTGAGGCATTCTTGAATATTATGATCCGTTTCGGCATGCAACTCGCAATATCTCTCTGTTCCTTCAATCTCTCCTCCTGGCTGTTGTGTGATTAAGCCACTGCTTATCATTTGCTTCCAAACCCATCTTAGCGGGGTTTTTACCTCATCGACGTTTATTTTCACTGTCTTCCCCACTTTCTCCCCCAACATGTTCACCCCGTTATTAGCGTGATTGGGTAATGGGTGTTCTGTGTCGTTAACTTTCACAACACCCATTTGAATGAGTTTTTCAACCAACTTCTTGAAGGCGAGACAGTTTTCTATTGAATGTCCAACAACCCCCACATGGTATTCGCATTGTGCATTCACATCATACCACTTAGGGTATGGGGGTTGTATGGGCTTGTAGGTAATAGGGGGCAACGACATGCGTGTCATATAGTTTTTGGTACAGTTGCCCATATGTCATGTAGACCGGAGTAAATTGGAGTTTCTCTACATTCAGCTTTGTATTGGGTTCTTGTCTATGTGATCTTAGACGATCAGTAAATACGGTACTGGGTTGATTCAGGGTGGCTGACTTGTCACGGGCATTCATGTTATTTACGTCACCCTCTCTTTTCATCAGAGCCGTCTTTCTGGGACCTTCTCCTGCTTCTATTTTGCCACACCTGACCGCGTGTTCTATCCTTTCTCTACACCTCATAATTTCTAAAAAATCTATCATAGAACTCCCCAACATGTGATTGATAAAAGGAGCTTTCAAAGTATGGATGAAAAGTATGGCTGCTTCTTCTTCTAAAAGAGGCGATTGAACCTGCGTGGCTACCTCTCTCTACCGTTGAGCATACTGCATGAAGCTTTCGCTTGGCCTTTTCTCGATAGTTTGGAGAGTGACTCTGTCGGGAGCTATGTCTGCTATGTGGCCGTAATGTTTCATGAAGGCTTGGACTAAGTCCCTCCATGTTTTGATTTGGGTATTACTGAGCCGATCGTACCATTTGGCCACAGACCCAACCAGGCTATCCTGAAAGCAGTGTATCAATAATTTTTCATTATCAGCGTGTTCCGCCATTCGTCGACTGAACATTTTCAGGTGTGCTCCAGGGCAGCTGGTCCCGTTGTATTTTTCAAAATCTAGAGTTTTAAACTTTGGTGGAAGTACTAAGTTTGGGACCAGACTTAGCTCTTTGATATCGATCCCATAACGAGTTTCAGACTTTTCTATTGCTTTGACTCTCTCCTCCAACCACCTGTAGCAATCTTCCATCTGCATTGAGGGTTCAGCTTTCATTCCTTCCTTCTCCATTTATATCAAAATCCGGTACCATAGGGTTAATAGAGTCGTCTCCTGGGTTGGATCCTGAACCCATTTGGAAATTCATGGGAGATCCAATGTTAGCTTGGCCTTGTTGAGGCTTAATTGTGAAGGATGGCCTCCGGGGACGTTCTTCGTGCTGTAAAGGCACTTGCGGTAGGGTAGATCCTGAAGGAATATCCTCATTCTCCCTCAGTGATAGCCATGGGGCTTTTTCCTCTCTCCATGAACTTGTTCAACAGTTGGGTCATTTGAGCTATCTGAGACCTCATGTCCCTCTGGGACTCCGCCATCTCTTGCTGGATCTTGGCTAACTGCTCTTGCGTCTGTGCTTGCACTTGGTCCTGCATCTCTTTTTGGAACTATTCTAATCTTTGATCCATCTTCTTTGTTTTAGTGCGGGTGCCGTACAGATGCTCAGCTTCCAGGTTTCCCCTTTTTCTCTCTCTCTCTGTTGTATAATTCCAACTAGTCAGATTCTCTCAATGTATATGATGCGATGTGATGCGATGTGATGCGAGTGCATGAAATGCAAATGTATGAAATGAATGCAAAAGGACAGAAAGGTGTTGATTCGATTCAATTCTATTAGATCAACTTTACTGGAAAATAAAGTTCTTTACATAGAGCAGACAATTTATATGTACGACTTAGCCTTATCACCTAGATCTTTGACTTTTTAAGAAACCAAGCTAGACTTTGGCCTCGATCTGACCCTGACTCATACATTAGACTCAATACATCAGCTTGAACTGCCAAAGTTTGCAAATGAGCGGCTACTTCTCGGACTTGAACCACAGCTTCGCCCATTGTATAATCTCTATTCCTGATTTGCTCCTGAGAATGGTGGAGCTGCTTCTTCCAATGTTTATTAAAGAGCTCAACTTGATGTTTACCATTTTGTAACACAGTTTCGAGCTCTTCTATCTTTCCTTTCAAATCATCGACCTTGCTTTGGCTGGCTCTTAATTCATTTACCGAGTTACGATTTTGATACAGGAGCAGTGATCTTTCTAATTTCGTAGTTCGGATCCGTAACTGTTCTTTCTCACTTTAACTCTCCAATAGGCTATTTTTCAGAACATCTTCACGTACTCGAGCATTTCGGCACTTCCTTTCCCATTGGTCAGCCCTAGTCTTTTCTTCTTGAATCTCTTGCCGCCATTGTTCTGACGTCTTACCCAAACCAGCGGTCTTGATTGACGCACGTAGTTTCTTGTAATCAGTTTTTAAACTGTCCAGATCCTCTTCAGCCTTGTTTTTTCCTTTTCTTAACTTTTCGACTTCTAACTTGTAGATGTCGATGTCCAGCCCTAAGTGCATCTTTTCCTCCTCTAGCCGCTCTATCTTTCTTCTCAATTCCGACTCTCGGTCTCGAAATCTCCTTTGATGATCTCTAATTCAGATGGGACAACTCGTAAATGTTCTTCTATGGATAAAGCATCCCTTTGGCTTGACCTCGGGACATTGTCATTGATTCTTGCATTCCTCCACTCATCATATTCAGGGGTTGTCATTGGTCCTACGGCGAGTCCCTTCATTCGTCGAGTTTGGATCCACACACTCGTTATTTCTCGAATAACCATCATCTTTGTATGAAAACTCACTTTGGGCTAGCCCGTGCGTTGTAGGTATGAACTGTCTTGATCGATACTGCCTTGCCACGAGTAGTAAAGCGTACCCAACAGCTCCCCATATCCCGAGTAAAGGAACCCAATCAAACTCTCCACACCGATACAAAATCTCATCAGGGATCATCCACGGAGCTCTCTATTCAATATCTTCTACTTGTAAATTTTGGAGAATTGCTATCCATTTCTCTTCAGAAAGGTCGTCCCGTCTTGGCGTAGTCACTAATTCCCCCAAATGAGAGTAGTTCTTGGAGAAGACTTTACACGAGACCTTTTCCACCTTCCAAAAGTGGCCATGAAACCACGATAACAAAAGTTGCGCGCACCCTATGAATCTCCCTTCACCTACTCTTCGGCTAGCGTTCAATGATCGGAATGTTTCGGCTAAGATTAAGGGACAGGTGTGACTCCTTTATCCAGTTTATCAAATAGATCTGAGACAGCTTCCTCCACATATCCTAACGCCTTGGGAAAGACAACCAAGCCATAAATGCTTAAGGCGAAAACGTCGACCTTCTTTTTCATATCAGAATGCGCTAGGATTAAGTCCTTTAAATGTGTCCAAGGGAGACATTTACAATCCCATTTTTGCTTGATTCGAGCCGTAATCCACTGCTCACTCATCCCTGTGATGTTCATTAGTTTTCTCACGAATGTTGGTACATTAACAGCCCTTGAATAAGCCTTGCCCGCTTGAGCACTTGGGCACCGGAGTAAGGCCATATATTCTTCAATAGTGGGTACCATGTCTACTTTTCTGAAAGTAAAGCAACTATAAGCGGGGTTCCAGAATTGAGTAATAGCCCGGAATAGGCGCTCATCCACCTTAATATCAAGCAAATAGGGTAGATCGCCATAACTGCCGTAGCATAGTTGTTTCATGTCATCACCCCATGAATCCCATATCTCTTTCAGTTCCTGCAGGCTATTCTGAGTCACGCTGATACGGGTGAAGTCCCACAATTCTGATTCATATCCCACAATCAGGCTATCTCCTTTCTCGCGTTGTATCTCTTCGGACCATGTTCGAACGGTCGCATTATCCTCCACTCTATCAAGAAATCTTTTTCCATGTTAAGTTCTTCTACCTAGTAACCGAATGCAAATCAACACCTTTTTATGATGAAATGCCATGTGATTACAACAAAATGCCACGAGTTAGTACCATGTACAAAACCTCAAGATAAGCAAGAAATAATCAGACACTTATTCAGGTAACTGCCAAGGTCTGGCGTGGTCCTAACTAGGTGTGGTTCTTTAAGGCTTATTACATGGGGTTCGGTTCTAAAGAGAGGTACCCGAACCAGCAGATTCCTCGATCTTCACCCATTATAGGCTCATACGGAACGAGTTTGGTTCAGGGGAATACATTTCCCTATGGCTGCACGGAGATGGAAATCTCACGAAGACATAGGTACGAATGTATCCCGAAAGCGATCCGCCACCTTACACGGAGGTGAAAATCTCACGAAAGAGTAGCTTTTACTCCCACTTAAGGGTGCGACCACAACGGTCATGCAATACAATGTGCACAAGGAGATAGGAATCACATGCAATGACACAAGCAAAGGCAACAAAAGGGCAGTAATTTTCAAATCGAATTTTCAAACTTTCGATAAGGGACATAAAATAATCAATTTACGGCCTGACTCTCTTTATCGGTCCCCAGTGGAGTCGCCAAGTTGTCGAAACCGTCCTTTTTTTTTCGAAATGGCGGGAATCGACCTTGGGTTTTGAAAATAAGAACGGGAGTCGCCACCAATCTTTTATTAAGTGTGATCGGATCATCTTTGTTTTAATAAAACATTTTGGTTTACTAAAACGAAGCTTTTAGTCTACGAATATTCGAGAAAATAGGTTCGGGAGTCGATTACGCACGAGGAAGGATTAGCACCCTCGCAACGCCCAAAATTGGTACCGAATTGATTAATACATGTCCTAATATCGAAAAGTTTGAAAATTTTAAAAGAATTAAAAAAAATAGACCTCTTTTGGAAATATTTGCGTTCTCTTGAATTAAATCAAGATTTTCTCGTTTCGAAGGAATAAAATATCACATCCAATACTTTAGGACACGATAATTTAAATCTCCGATCCTAAGATCATCTCGTGGCTTTCTCGAAATGCACATCAAGATTCTCTCGTTCCAAAGGAATCAAAATATCACATCCAATACTTTAGGACATGGTAATCCAAATCCTCGAACCCGAGGTTATCCCATAGTTTCTTTGAAAATCAAGATCTTCTCGTTCCAAAAGACTAAAATATCACATCCAATACTTTAGGACACGATGATTTAAATCTTTGAATCCGAGATCATCTCGAAACTATCGATTTACATAAAATGACGCGAACGAAAATAATCATAAAAATGTCGAAACAGAAACAAAAATGAAATAAAATAAAATAAAAATATGGAAAATAAAACGAAAAATTTTAAAAAAACGAAACAATGTCAAAAATGATAGAATTAGTAACAACGAGGATAATAAACATCATGATATGAATAATAATAATAATAATAATAATAATAATAATAATAATAATAATAATGATAATAATAATACATAATATATACAATATACTAATATACATGTAGTAATGATAATGTAATAAAGTTAATATGTACAAGTGATAAAATATATACAACATGATAATAATAATAGTAATGATAATAGTAATAAGTTTATATGTACAATAATAATAATAATGGTAATGATGATGATAATAATAATAATAATAATAATAATAATAATAATAATAATAATAAATATAGTAGTAGTAGTAAATACATATAGTAATAATACAATAATAGTATTAATAGAAATGGTAATAAAATAATGATAATATGATAATACATATAATAACAAATATAATATTAATAAAATACGATACTAATAAAATAATAATGATATGATAAAAATAATTAATGATGATGTGAAATAAAAATGATTACAATAATAAAAAGGGACTGAATTAAAAATCAAAACAACAAAAAAAAAAAGGAAATCTGTCAATATAGGGAATATAGGGACGAAAATGCGATGCGCGTGAAAGATGAGGGACGAGGGGAGCAGTTTTTCGGGGCTAGTAAAACGCAGCGTTTACGGAAGGGCCGAATTGGAATCGTCATAAAATATTTGGGCCAAATTTGAAAAAATGAAAAGGATCTGATTGTAAAGGTTTGAAAAGGCGAAAGGATTAAAATGGAAAATAACCCATTGATTTAAAATACGCGGATCCTGAGGCGGGTCGGGTCAACACGCGGATCCTGGGGGTAAAACGACGTCGTTTTGGGCATTAAAGGCCAGCCCCAAAACGACGTCGTTTTGATGGGGTATTTAAGGCCCTAGAGTCAGAAAAAAAAAATCATTTTGAGCTGCCCCTAAAAAAAAAACTAATCTCCCTCACCCTTTTTTCTCTGTAGGGCCGAAGGGAGAGTGGGAATTCCGGTGGCCAGACCACCGTCCTCCGTCGCCGACGCCGCCACGCTGGCCACCTCTCGCGGTGGCTGAAAAAGGTAATTTTTCTCTCGCTCTCTCTCTTTCTTTTTAATATAGATAGGTGTAAGTATATGTAGTTAAATAAAAGTGAATAATATAAAAAAGGGGAATTCGGAACAATAAAAATGAAAATAAAACCTTAACGCGATGTTATTTTTCCTTCGAATGGTGTTGATATTTCTTGCTTGGTTTTTTTTTTTTGCTTTGAATCTGCTTTTTTGTTTTATTGATTGCCGAGAAAAAAAAAGGTCCCTGCTTACAGATCCATATTCGGTTTTTATAACCGATCTTTAAAGAGATAAAAATACAAAGATTCCCCTTTTTTTGTGTTATTGCATTTTTCCATTTTTGCAGGGACTAGCGGCGGTGGCAAACAAGGGATAGTGGAGCGGGGTGCTGCTGTAGTGGAGAACGGCGTTAGGGTTTCCCAAAACCCTATCTTCTCTTAAATGAGTTTAACCGTTTGGGCCTTTTGGGCTTTTAAAATTCGGGCATTGTAACTGGGCTTGTTTGATTTGGCTTCTTGGTTTAAACGGGCCCGGACCAATTGGGCCTTCTACATTAATTATTATTTAATTAATACTATATTTACTTATGTTAATTAGTTATTCTTTTAAATAATTTTACTTTGCCTTTATGTAATTTGCCTTAATTACATAAAGTAAAACCATATTGTCACTTGAATATGTTAAAATGCTTTAATTATATTTGAAAATGTTTTATTATAATATTTTAAGTTAGTATTTAAAAATGGATAAAATCACATGTGACATTAGAAGTTAGTATTAAAAATGAGTAAATTTCCCAAAATGTCATTTTATTAAAAATTATTGAATTAGGCTTTTTTTAAAAAATTAAGAGATTAGACTAAAATAACAAAAACATTTCCAATTGGAAGCATTTTCAACAGATTTGCAAGAAAATACTTTTTCAATGTATTGAAAAAAATCAATATCATTTATTTTTTGGTGTCATCTATTGTAAAAATAAAATTTACAAAAACATGTCTTTATATAGATCCAGGGGCGAAGCCGGGGGGCTGGCATAGGCCCCGGCCCTCCTAAAATGTAAAATTATTATTTAGGCCCTAAATTTTTTTTAAAATTTTTAAATTAGTAAAGGTAAAATTACACTTTGGCTCCCTAAAATTATAAAAATTCGATTTAATTATTTACAAATTATAAAAATTTGATTTAATTCTTTACAAATTATAAAAATATAAACTATAAAAATTTAAAATTTCATCCAGCCCCCTAAAAAATTGTTCTGGCTTCACCCCTGTATAGATCCTAAGTCTCATTTTTCTTGTTTTCTTAAACGATGTGAGATACGAGCCTATATAGACTCAGAATCCATTTACAATTTATTTCTAGATAATGCGGGACTGCTTACTCTTTTAACTAACAATATAAAATTAAAGACTACACTTAATTCTTACAAATTAAAGACAAAGTTTTATACAACATTAAGCTCTAACAAAATATATTTTCCTACAAATCCAGTGAAAACAGTTCCAGTTGAAAGCGTTTTCGTTATTTCGACTTAATCCAGTAATTTTTCAAAGAAACAACCTAATCCAGTAATTTTAAAAAAATGACATTTTTAGAAAATTTACTCTTAAAAAATAAAATAATTTCAAATCGTAATTAAATAATTGTACAATATTTAAAAATATATATGTACAATATTTAAAAGATGGACATACTATAGATTTATAGTTTTGATTCTTCAATCTTATTTATCTTTAATCTCTAAAAATCGATGTGAACAAAAGAACAATATTATCCATGTTTTAAATAATAATGTTATTTTCAATTTTAAAATAAATATATTATATGTGTTTACTTTGTAGTAACACCTCTTTGTATAGGGCATTTTTTATTTTTTATTTGATAATAAAATTAATCTCGATTTAAATAATAATAATAATTTTAAAATTTAAATTTTTATATAATATCTATAATTATCCATAATCTCTCATCAATCCTTAAATAAGAGTATAAACGCGTTTCAACACACTCGACCTATATCCTCCTACACTAGCAACAATGTTAATGTAAACCAAGCGACAAATAATTTAAAATAATAAGATTGATTAAATTGGACAGTTTAAATTATAATGAAACTGTAATTAAAAATAAATTAACACTTATTATGAATTTAAATAAAAATAAAACAATAATTTTATCTTAAAAATTATTTAAATATCTTAAAAAGTTAAATTAATGGAAAAAAAAGTGATTATGACTAATTTTAAAGATAATGTTGATATGGACTTTTAACTTCCCAAAGTTTTAATAGTCATTCCTCTGCACAAGTCTTTGTCAACATCATTAAGCTCAAGGGGAATATCCCGTATAACATCAAAATAATTGAAGATTCCACAGATTCTTTCCAAAAGCATTATCCTAAACATAGTTATGAATGAGATTTTTATTCAAATTTAAAAGGAATGATGTTTAATGTTTTCTATTTTTTAACAATGGCAGTAAAATGTCCAGATATAAAGGCCAACCTGGATTGGAATATTAGAATCTAATTTTAGAAAATGCCAGTTATATATTTATAATTTTTCACATCAGTCCCTTATGAATCTGAATAAACTATCTATGTACTCCTCTAACTCCTTTTTTGTGAAAATTGCATAAGCAACCAATGAGCTTGGTCAATAGTTTTATAATAAAACTTTGGACTCACCATGATATTCTCTAATAATGGAACCGATTTGCAGAATAAGAATACTGATGTGGCATAAAATTATTGGAAAGGAATACAGATGATGTGGCGTCACTGTTTCATACAATACTTTTCTCTTGGGCTTAATGATGTTAACAAAGACTTGTGTAGAGGGATGACTATTAAAAATTTGGGAAATTAAAAATCCATATCAACCTTATCTTTAAAGTTAGACATTATCACCTTTTTTCCATTAATTTAACTTTTTAAGATATTTAAATAATTTTTTAAGATGAAGTTATTGTTTTATTTTTATTTAAATCCGTAATAATTGTTAATTTGACAACCTTTAAACCTCAAACGATATGTCACCATTTGGCAATCTTTCTATACTATATACTATAATGAAATATTTTCAGATTCTTTGCTTTCTAGTCCCCATACTGCTTTGGGATTTGCATTTGGATCATTATTACAAATTGGTTCCATTATTAGAGAATATCATGTTGAGTCAAAGGTTTCATTATAAAACTATTGACGAAGCTGGTTTTGAGATCACACTAATCCCATTCTTACACCCCATTCTTCTCTAATCTTAACTTTTATTTCCTTCACAATTGAAACTTTGATTCCTCTTTCCTCAAGCTTAAAATAAAAAGAATAATATGAAAATTTACACGTAAGGGTGAACATGAGATACCATTTGTGCAAGTTACATTTCCTAGAGATGAGACCTAGTCAGAATAATGGTTCAGCCCAACCACCCAATCTATGGAGGTTGTGCTACTTATTAGTCCAAAATTCCGTTGGGCCAAACAAAGATGATTCGAACACCACAACTATCCTTTAAACAACAAAAGTGCTGAACGAACGGGTTAGAAAAGCCTAAGCCAATTCATAATAAAGACCTTTGAATCCATTTAATTTAATGCTTAGCTTCACAAAGTCGTCAGTATTATGGTCCAAAACTAAGGCCATTGCCCTAACGACATGGTCCATCCTGCACCCAAAAATAAGGACTGTCATCGCTTCACATCACAGGGACAAGAAAATTTATGACTGAAAACAGGAAAGGCCAAGTGCTGAAAAATGGTTCCACATCTCAGTTATGACAATCGAAAACAAGCATTTATGGAGTTATTGTCACTCTTTGTCCCACGGGAACTATGACCCTTAAACACATATTTTCTATGATGTATCTACCTCTATTCCAACATTTTTATATCAACGAAGTTATTGCTTTGAAATCTCGTTCCACTGTCACCTTCATGCTTATCTCACCTACGGAATTCGACACTGGACATTAAAAACTTTGATTGGACCTTACAAGGAAAAAAAGGAAATGCAATCCTCTAGCCTCTAACCCCACTTCTTAAGTCATCGTCCTTTTTTATCCCTAAAATGAAATTTTCATTATGTTTATATATTATATCAGCATTAGATAAGCTAAGATAATGAGGGAAATAAGTCGTGCGAGTGGCTAGGACTCACTTTTGCTGCTTTCCCTTTAATATTTGCTGTGCATTCAAAAAGCTTTATTTATGAACATGACGTCTTTGATTACTTGACCCATATGCACTCCAATAGAGATGCAAAAACTGAAAACTGGGGCCTTTTTCGGTCAAAAAATATCCTTAGCAGGCAACAAAGTTCAACATGAAATTGTCTTCTGCCAAAGTGGTAAAGGGGATGGGATGGTTGGTTTCCCTCGTATTCACGCCAATGCCCACACTCCCATATTCAAATAGATTCCCTCTTCTTTCTTTTTTCATGTTTGAAAAATGGGCCAATCTCTCAACCATTCTATTTCCAGAACAGGATCAAGAAATGGCCAACAAAAGAGAAATAAAGTAGGCCCTGACACCACCTCAAAAGCAACGCTGATAAGAAGAGTATCGAGTGCTTGTCTCCCTGTGTTCCCTTCCCTTCCTACCTTCTGCTACTCTCTTTATTTTTGACCAACCCTGCACCCCCTTTTTTTTTTTCCTCTTTGCTTCCCTTTCCCTACCTTCCATTTTCTCCTCTAATCTTCTTAATCTCAGGTTTAAAAGTCTTATAACACTCTTTATGGTTGTTTTCTTTCTTCCAAAGAAGTGGAATTATGAGCCAATTATGACAAACAATGTCATACCGGTATTTGATTTTTTTTTTGGGGGAGTTGGGTATCAATAATTATAGTGAAAATAAACAGCAATTATATTTATACATTTCAATACGCCAGATGCATGGCTCATGCATTTAGATGTGAAAAAAATTGAAATGCTATGTTGAAAATCGTAATTAGCCCCTGCAGTCAACATCTATGAACATTATTAATACGCATTTGCTTTGCTCACCCACAAATTAAATTCCTCTGCCAATTACTCATTTCAATGACAAATCCTATCCAATCCCATCCCTTGCTTCAGTATTCTCCTTTTTTTTTCCTTTCTCTTTTCAGTTTTCACTTTATTCACAATAATTCGTCAATAAATTAAATACCCTCTTAAACCTTAACAACTGCCCCTTCTTCCTTGTTCAAAGCTTCACATATCAGAGTTCCTTTCTCTTTTTCTCCTCTAGAATGTCGAGAAGAACAATCAAGCGAGTGAGTTTCAGTCCTGACGTCAGTGAAAGGCCTAAGCTGTTTGTGAAACATGGAGGCAGCGCCACAACTAGAGGAGGTAACCGAAGAAGGGTGGTGGTTGGGATTTTCACGTTTAGGCTTGTGGAAAGGTCAAGCTTTTCACCAGCAAGTTTTTTGAGACATGTTGGGGCTAAAGTTGCAGGCGCTTTGCGTTTCGTATCCATTCGAGGGAACTCTTCGCGTAAAGTTTCTTCTTCCAACCTACCCAGGTCTCGATCGTTGGCTGACTCTATCGACTCCCATCGTGCTGAAGCTATTGAAGACTGCATCGAGTTCTTGAATTCTTCCTCTTTGTCAAGGTCAAACTCGGTTACCACATGTTCTTGCTAGAAATTTGAGTAAAAAATTATATGTAAATGAAAGGGAAAAAGAAAAGGGATTCCATATAATTCATTGATCGCTTAGTTTCCAATATTAGACGTAGAAAAACACATGCATATATATTCATTAGATGGTTATTAACAATCATTTGCTACCATAAATTTTCATGGAAAACCATTCTATCGCTGGCCACGGCAGAGGTTTGAGCCTGAGGAAATATTCCAAAGGAAAAAGTCAGTGTTAGGACCCTAGGTGAAAGCTCAGTAAAATACCCCACTTGGTTTCTCATTTATTTCAGTTCTTTGGATTTTAAGATTGTTTGGACCAAGTCCACCTGATTATGTAGTTTATAAAGGATTGAGACTAGAAGAGAATGACAAATAAACTCTTGATAGTTTCATAACATGAATAACTCATATGATATACTATGGGTTTAGTTCAATGATTTAAACATTAGAATGGAAATCTTAACTTTGAATCATGATTTCTTACAAAAATACAATGGTCATTGTTTGGAACAAGATGCCAAGGGATTAAAGATGACTGATGGTTTGAGGGACAGAGAGGGCATAATGAGAGAAGAGTACTCCACTTCCTTTTCATAGAAAGAATATAAATTGTATATGAAACAATAGCAGTAATCATTGTTTCTACATTAAAAACTCCCATCTCACAATTACCCTTTTTTTTTTAAATTCAAGCATCCAAAGAAAGCTTTTCAAGGTCTCGGATACCATGACTGGAAGCTTTCTTCATCTCAAGAGCTCTCTTATAAGGGGGGGCAATGGGAGGCTGAACAGGATCCAAACTCTGGTAAGTTCCATCAGCAACTTTTGGCAGTGGATATGAACGGTCAGAATCGTACCCTCTTAGGTCCCCGCAAGCTAAAAATGGAATATAAACCTTATTTGGTCCTTCTAACCATCCACTACTGCAATCTGACAAATGAAGAAAGGAAACAAGAAATACAATAAAGTATAAACCTTTTACTAAAGAAAGAGGATTATCCAAGTATCTCAAAATCTTAAGTAGGAAATCGGATTCTTTGGCAACCATGATGTCCGTTTACCTAGATCATCTCCACCCGAGGGACTGCCAACCATTTCCAGGAGACGATGCAAGTCTTTTGGATTGAATCCTTCAGGTGGTGAATAATTCTCACAAACTGCAAATGCCTCTGTATTAGAAATAAGATGAGAATTAGCCACTTTCGACTTAGAGTCAAGTTGTTTAGAAATTGCTATGAAGCAATAAAATCCAAAGAGGGGAAATGAAAGGAGGTGAGAACTAGATATTAAATATAATGTCTAACTGCCCCTCCTTATACATAGCAATGTAGAGCATTCCATGGGTTCGATTATAATGCATGAGCCAATGTCTCATATACACCAAAGGTAAAAAAACTATGTTGCTAAACAAACTTAAAAGCTTGAAAGATAAAGTCAGAAGATTCGAAGGATAATACAACCAATATATCAATATGTTCTAAAAAGAGAAGGAACAAAAAAACAAACTGATGCAGCTGCCAAGGAGAAGTACATGTATGATCTACACATGTTATTCCTACCTATGCTGGAGTTTCTGCTGCTTTTTGGTTTTGCAAAAGTAACTACAGGGAAAAATAATTTCAGCTGCAAGAAAGAAGAAAAAAAAAGGAAAGAGTGTTTATCAATTTAAGGAGTTTGATATTGAAATAAGCTTTGTTACTAAATCTCACAAAACTTGGACACTAAAATTAAGTGTTTTTGGAAAAACTTTACCTGGCAATACAGAAGACTTGTATCTTTTCCACGAAATATTTTTGCAATAAATTTTCCACCTGGTCTAAGTATATGAGTAACAATTGTTAAACCCTGCATTAACATGCAAAATCATAAACAAAGACCGGCAAATTCAGGGAAACAAAAAGAAAGAATAAGATGTAATACACAGTAAAACTATATTATCAAGTTTTCACAAATGGTAGGATCTTGGTGGGAGTGGCCGTACATGATGAGGCGTATCACAATTCACATCCATGCACATCACACATCCAGAATTATTCACAAAACTGAGTTTCTCATTACAGATGCAGATCAACACAAGGAATTAGAACACTTACGGCGAGAATGAGTTGGGACTGAACAAATTCATCCATGTCATGAAGACCAGTTACTGCAAATCCAGAGAGAATAAAACAAGCTTAAGAAGCTTAAGGGGACAAAATAGAAACAACCAAAATGCTTTAGACCGTAGGCTAAGTTAGAAACCCTAAATATTGTTCTACCATCAGGAGCACCATCGCACACAACAAGATCAGCCTTACAGCCATCAAAATGTCTAATTACCTGCAAATGACTCAAATAAATAACAAATGAAATTGATGTCATATATACACATTTGATAAACAATATAGGATCAAACAAATTAAACCTTAGCTCCAAAAAGTAAATCATATATATGCACTATCCATATTTTCTAACCATTTCACGATTCTAAAACAAGTACAGTGAGTACTGAATCATCTTAGATTTTAGAAGTGGATCAAGGTTTCCAATTTTCATGTAATTATCAACAGAATATTGAACCTAAGTAGAAAGCTAATAATTAAGACTCAACATCAAAACAACATGCAAACACTCCACTGAAGTAAAGAATTTTGCCTATAATAAATGGTTCTGTCCCAAAGCACTTTTGGCATTCAGGGATTCTCCTAATGTGACCATCCAAAATTCAAGCATGGAAAATTTCTAATTATCATAAACTGGAAAGGCAGGTTAAAAACAAGTCAATTAAAATAAAAAGGAAGTCCTCACCACTTCAGCTGTCCGGGCATTAGTTATATCACCCTGCACTTGGATTACGCCTTCAATTGGAGCCATTGGCTGCAAATCAATGGCTACAATTAGAGGAAGCTCACCATCCCTGCAAGTTATAATAAAGTTAACGAAAAATGGTAGCCGGAAATTAAATTTCAGGTGCAAAAGGAACGAGCAGGCAAAACCAAACTACAAGGTGTGTACTTCAGCATACCTCCTAATTCCTTAAGCAAAGGAGTAGACACTAAACGCATGAATCAGGCAAATATACACCAAAAAGTAAGCAGAAAAAGAAATTACTTTGAAACGGGTGATTGCTTCGAAGGAAGATACAGTTTGCGGCTCAAAACCTGTAGGCATTATTAGCAAGCATGTTAACAAAGAAGACTAGTTACTTAAAAGTAGCCGATCGGGTTACTTAAAAGTAGCCGATCAGGTTATCATCACTAAGTGCGTGCAAACCTGACTCCAGCTACCAGGGGCAGCACATAAATCTACCACGCGCTTAACTCCTACACATCAAAACAGAATCAAAACCAATGAACTCAATGTTCTACGCATGTATTTATGCATAGACATAAATAAGAGAATTTGACCTTCAAAAATATTGAATTCTTCGTCAATCTGGAGAAGCTTAAAGGCACTTCGAGCACGCCAACCTTCTTCTTTTGCTTTCCGATAGTAAATATCCTGAATATCAAACAGCTTACCCTTGTTAGAAGTTGCAAAAATCACTGAAAATCCCAATAAAGAAATTAATACAAAAAAAAAAAAACTCACCCTCTTATCCCTGGAAGCTTTACCCATTAGTTTCAAAATATGATACCGTTTCTTTTTCTAAATACAAGGAGGAATAGGGAAATTTCTTAGTTCTAACTTCAAAAACCCAGCCGTCGAGGTCGAGGTCGAGGTCGAGGTCGAGGTTTTACAGTAAAAAGGGGGTGATCGGACAATCAAGAAGGAAAAGCCTGGGCAAAACTACGTACCCAGAAAAAAGATAATTGGGCCGTGAAACAAGAAAAGGTTGGGAATGGACACCGGTTCAACAACCATGGGCTTATTTGCCTATTAAGCTATAACAAAAAAACCCACTAAGTTTGATCGAATAGACTTGTTTCCTTTCTTGGAGTGCCTTCCCATTCTTTTTGTAGTGGTATATATTATACTATGCTTCAACTCCATGCAGACTGTTTATAGCATAAACATTGTATATACCACTAATAGAGTCTGAATCACCTTACTGTCTCAGTAAAATTACCTTGAATTTCTCTCTGGACACTGTTTTATCAGTTTTATTGAAGCGTATGAAAAGGACAAAGGGTCCTTAAATGTGTGTACAGATTTACTGGGTCTCTTTTATGTACGGTTACTGTACTCCCTTTTTATTTTAATTGGATGAATGGGGATTCTTTTTGAATACTCTCTTTTTTGGAGGACTGTTTGCTCAATCAAGGTTGTGTGGAGGATAGGCCAAAGCATGTACATGGTGTTTTCAATCATATTAATCGATTCTTGTTATAAGATTATCTAATAGAAAGGTTTCTGATTTTATGGGTCCAAATATCCTTTTTGTTTTTCTTTCAACAAATTATGCGAATGGTGAAGTAATTGGGTTTGGAGCTTCCACTCATTTTTTTCCTTTTGAGCAAGTGGAACTCGGAAGTTCAAAAGAGCCCTCTTGGCATACAAAGTAGATTTATCTATTATAAGCAGTTGTTGATTGGATTGTGAGATGGATTGAAGCAAACCCTATGGAGTAAACACTACTAACAACTCATGGATTTACTGATATAATAAATGTTGAGTCCATGCATTAAACAGGCCGAATTTAAGAGCTGCTGAAGTTGTGGGACTGCTTGACAGTGTGGCTAACATAACGGTGCCAGATTTGGAGTAACTGCAATGCAAGCTCAATTCTTTTTCTGTCATGGCCACGTGCATTATTACTGAATGAAAAACAAAGTTGTAATTTGAATATTAGGCAGGGGATCTAGAATTCCAACTGTTTGTAATCGAAGGTAGGGGCGAACATGGGGATTGGTCCCCATTTTCCAGGATGGACCACTCCATTTTAGATCAAACCAATGGTTTTTCTAATATTTTTGTTTAGCACTGAAGTAAGCCAAATCTGGATGTTTGTATATCATCCAACTCCTGGAATTCATGAGTGGTGGCCGTATTAATTCTTCTGCTTAAACAGTGGGAGAAAATCAAGCAATAAAATTGGGCTGGTGGGTGGAGACTGGAGAGGTAAGGGAAGATTCTGGTTTATGAGCTAATTTTGGAGACATTAATGGTCTGGTTTGGTCTATGGCTCTATACTAGGTCAATAAAACAGAGATAGACAAGAAAACTAGTGTCCTGCAATTTCAACAAGTGTTGGTCACTACTCACTACTCTTTGGCTTTGAGACAGAAAAATGCTTATGTAAACTATGTTCTAATTCAAGCATCTCACCCTAGCAAACAGGAAAATCAAAGGTGAAAAAAGCAGGTTGCAATTGCATTATTCATCTCTCAACTTGAATTGAGGTTGGCGGCCCATTAAAAATAGAAAAAAGGAAACGATTTTAGTTCACCTATACCATCAAATCCATATGCTTAATCAATTCCGTTGACACAAATGCATTGAATTTTATCACCTTACTAACTAACTAGGAGCCCGCAGCCGTGGCTTGATGTCTTCAACTTTATTTAGTAAACAATGAAAAGATAAATGTACAAAAAATATCTTCATTACCGACTTTCTCATTAGAGGTAGATTGAATTCATAAGCTATTTATGTTTTAACTTGATGATTGTTTTCCTTCGTTGGAGATTTCTTGAAGTTAAAAGAAGAAGAAGAAGCAACCACGCGACTCAAATCAATGCAGCATTACTTGCTCTGAATCTAATCTCTGATAAGTCATTATCGAGCCAAGCCAACCCTTAGGACCACAAAACAAAGCAAACATCTCATTTTCATCAATTCATCAAATGGTCATCACCAAAAAATATGGTGATATCCTAGAAGAATGAAGATGCAGAAAGATAGGGTAGGAATAGCAGAGAGCAACCAGTGACATTAGGCATTGGCCATTAACACATTAAAGATTTGTATGTATTCAAATTACTAGCAAAATATACATATTTGTTATTTTTATAACTAGCATCACAAACAATTTTTTATTTGTAAGACAAAAGTTTCAACGTAATGAAAAACAATGGCCAAATTAATATAAATCATCTCTCTTTTTTTAAAGTACTTCAGCCTTTTCATTTTCCTTTTCCTTTTCTTTCTTGGATGGAACCCGACCGTCCGTTCCTGCAAGCATGGCATACTTGTCCTTCCTTGTCAAGTTGGTGCACTCAAATCCCAATGTCCCAGCCAGCACCCTTTGGATGTAGTTTGCAACTTCAATGGCTGATTTTCCACCTTTGCAAGTAAGCTCTGTAGGCAGCTGGTTCAAGAAGGTGATCTCGTAAGTAGGCATCGGATTCATGAATACAAAATAAGGATCCAACAATTTGTGTCCCCGAACTGTTGTCCCGTGGAAAACTGTTTGTTTTGTGTTGATTGCGACCGGCACAATTCTATCAGTGAGTTCAGCGAACAGTGCACTGAATCTTAGCAGAAATGGTTCTCGGCAGGTAGTCCCTTCAGGACAAATAACCAAGTCACCTTCCTCGAGAAGGCGCTTGATGTCGGCAGCATCTTTTTCTCTTTCTCTCGATAATGCAACGGCCCGAATAGGCGAAATAATTTCAGTGAATTTGCTAATACTATAAGTAACACAACTGATTTTTCGGCCTAAGGCAACCGCTGTGACAACTGGGTCTAAAACTGTTCTATGGTTGCAAACAAAGAGGACTCCACTTTGGCCTTTCCTAGGTGCTGGTGGAGGGGTACCCTTAACAATCAATTTGATCCCCAGCAAACTGTAATTGTATCGAGCAATTCGCTCCGGCAACGGGATGTTGGTGTAGACCCTGAGTAGGGAGAGAATGAAGCCTATAGGAAGCCATAGGAAGGTCAACAGAGCAGCCAAAGGGGTTGGCCTTTGGACTAGGCGGCCCTCATGAAATATAACAGGGCTGAGAAGCTTGTTCCTTGGCAATGGTTCGCATTTGGTTCTTGGCACCATGTACCCTTCCTGTACATAAACAAAATCATTGTAAAAAATGCCAATCAATTCCATAAGTTTATTCAATAAAACTTGAAATTTTTTGGTGCTCACTTCACCTACAATCATCTAACCATCTTGCCATGCATTAACTCCACTAAATATTATTGCAGCTCAAGAATATGAAGCTATACGTAAGGAATCCATGCACATGTTAATTTTTTCTTTTAATTATTATTAAAGAGTTAATTCAAAAGTATTAGTACTATATTTATGATACATGTCAGTTTCATGTAAAAGTACTTTTCCTTTTCTTCTTCTTATTAATTGGGGGACAACCCATTGAAAACATCACGTGGATGGCGCTGCTGCTTGGAACAAATGATCATGATTTGTATAAAAACTAGAGGTACAAAAGAGTGGTTATGGCACGAAAAAGTTGTGTTCTTAAGTAGAAAATTAATTGAAGAAAAACTGGCCTGAAAATTGAATTGCAACTTGTTCTTTGATAATCTTTTCGGCAAAAAAAAAAAAAAGCTAGAAGAAAAAGATTTCGGGATTAGCAAAGGTGTTGGGTAAAGTTAAACGTATTATTAGGAGTATGGAACACTGTGGACCATTGAAATACGAATTTTGTAACTATAAAAAGGCAATAGCAATCTAAAGATCTAAAGGGACAGGCATCTCAAGCAAAAACATTATTGGATCATAAACGCTCTCACCAAACATAATCTTATGTTTAAGGAATCTGTGTTAGATCCTATATTAAGAAACCATTTGTAAAATTGTTCAAATATGGCAGTAAAAAAGAGAAAGGAATGAGGGTTTAGTTAGTGAGACTGAACCTTGCATAATGACATGAAATCATGGTCGGTTTCTCTGTCTCCTAGCCCCAAATCTGGCAAGTTGGTGCCAAATTCTTTCAAAACGGCAGCCCTTTTGTGTTCTCCGACGAGAACTCCAGGTTTAATGGCAAAACCAGTTGCCCTGCCAGATTTCGTCACTTCCAACTCTGTTCCAATAACCTTGTCAGCTCCTAAATATGTCTTGGCAAAGGGTTCCACCATGATCCTAGGACTCGCTGTAATAATGTATCGTTTGCCAAAGGAGCTGAAAACTCTCCAGGTGTCCGGGTGAACATCCTCGGCATAAAACTTGGGCAAGACCGACCTCGAAACGAGCTCAATGTCTCTAACTTTTAGCCCGGAGAAGGTGATGAAAATGAAGGTTTTAATGGCTACGGACTCAGAGATGAACAAGTACGTAAAGTACACAAATGGAACGGATGTTAACAGAACAAGTGCTCTAACAAGGCTACCAGCTTCAAGAGCAACAAGCATGAAATAAGGAAAAGCACTTCGTGACACGAGAAGGGTCCCATCTAAATCCGCAGCCACCGTCTGATTCGATCTTCCGTCGCTGCTACATTTGGAAATCGGTTCGAAACAACGGTGAGCCCCCATGATTATGGAAGAGAAGCTAAAAGATAGCCTTAGCCAATTGGTTTTTGTCAGTAATGTCGAGAAAAGAGAAAGGAGAAAGGGGGATTTAATAGGATTGGAGAAAGATGGCAAATGGCTATGATATTGTTGAAGCTATTCGTTAGCTTTTATAATTTAATAAAAATAAATAAAGAAATAAGCAATGTAGTTGAGACTTTGAAGGATTCGAAAATAAAATGTTTCTAATTAATAGATCCCTCGAAAATAATGATTATTATTGTAGCCTTGTGATTAACCTTTTCAACGACAAAAAGATTATATGCATAATATATATTTTACGTACAAATTTGGGCAGTTGAGTGAGAAGAGGGGTCCGTCCGAGTAGTTGGAAATCAGATACCAATATCCACAGGGTCATTCAATTAGCCTATATTTTAGTTCTCGGACAGCCGCCCACAGCCGCTTCACCAAAGCTCATATTTCGGCTCCACTTCATTCCTCGATTGCTACTAAATTTACCATACCCTCTTTAGGTTAAATGAAATTTTCATGGTTTTCAAACTTATTTCATTCTTAATCATCATTAATGTTAGGAACAAATATAATCTACTTTGAATTGAGTTTTGTATTTATATTTGATGGTCTGATTTAGGGCAGGCATAATGAAACATTAATTTCGAGTTTGGGTTGAGCAGAAAGTGACCAATAACTAATTACCACGTGGCTTTAAGTTCTCAAATGAAAAATATATATATATATTAGCATGTGGTGACAAAATAATATATAAAAAAGTAAATAAGACATTAAATTCAATTAGATGTAGGGGGAGAAAAACAGCTGGATGAGGCTTCAGCAGTTGAGCCAACTGGAGACTGGAGGTGCTTGACTTTTAATTAATGCAAGACTAACTAAATGGGCTTTATTTTCATTATCTTTTCTAAATATTTACGACTTATTATTTTGTTTATTTTTTTTAATAATCTCATTATAAGTGTAGAATTATTCATAGTTCTTCTTTAACGGTCCAATCTATAAAGAGAAGGATAATGCGCTTCAACGCACTTAAGTTAAAAAAATATCGACTATTTTGTTTAATTTTTTAAAATATCAAAATTATAAAATTATTTATTAAAATGTATTTTTCTTTTTGGATTTAAGAAATTTTGCTATCCGGTGTGAATGGAGAGAGTTCGGATAGAGACTTGCCCTAAAATAAGATAAAAATTTATTTTAAATCATATAAAAATTTGATTTAATCTTTTTAAAAATTATAAAGATATATGCCGATACAAATACAATAGTGAAATTATATTTCAACTCTCATCAAAATATATAACTTAATCTCGAATCCCCAAATAAAATTTCTCATAACTACCCGAAAACGACAAAGTTCTTAGTGTCCATTTCCCCATACATTTTTTTTGGGTACATTTCTCCTCTATGTTTTTTTTTTCTTTGATACAATGCTTACTTCTACCCATTTATCCACTTTGGAACTTTGATTTGAAAATTTTGATAAACACATATAATATGGATAAATTAGTTGAGATTCAATCTAATATATATTAGAAAAGTATAAAAACATGGATTTATCAAATTCAAAAATATTTTTAGGTTTTCAAATTCCTTACTATATAGGTCTCTAGCAAATTCATGAATTTGAGATTTACATTTTTTTTTTTTAAATTCTAATTCTAATTCTAAAATCCTAGTTCCCAAATGCTATTTAAATTATATTTTTTTATAAATTTAAAATTAAATATGTTTGAATTTCATGTTTGAGGTTTGTAATTATTTCTCTTAACAATATTGTTTCTAAAGTTTAAATATGGGTCTCCTTTCAAAAGTGTAATGTGCCTTTACAACACCACTTAATATTTATTAGTGCTATTTTTATGAAAATTAATTTCGTTATCAACTAAATTAAATTTCTATGAAATGAAATAAAAGAATAAATGATTGTCTTATTGTAACTTAAAACAGGCATTTTCAGTTGAACCTGTTATGGAAATTTATAGACATCGAAAAAGTAGTTAAAATTCCAAGGGGGTTAGATATTGACATCAACCAACTTCGACTTGTCTCTTCTAGCCAATAAGAAAGCGATTAAATAAAATAAATTCATCAAAACAACAGTTGATTAAAAGCAGGATTTTGTGGTTGAAAGGTAGGAAAGTTTTAGCCTTTTATTTTTCCTATCTATATTTTATTTTATTGGGTAAACTGTGAAAATGGTCATCAATTATTCTCATGTTTCTAATTTGGTTACTCAATTTTAAAATTTTCAATCAAGGTACTAAACTTTGTATTTGTCCCTATTTTGGTCACATGCCGTTAAATTGATAACGTAAATAATGACATGACTTTTTTCTAACTGGTATAATGACACATTTAGTCATCAATACTTAGATATTCTATCAATTTGATCCTAATTCTAAAAAATTCAATAAATTTAACTCTTTACATTTACAAATTCTATCAATTTGATTCTCGCACTTCCTAACCAAAACTTTCAGAAAACTTTGACAACAAGGCATTCCAAAACCAAAAAAAAAAAAAAAAAACCTTCTCCGATTATGCATATAGAACATACTTTATGGGGTTTCTTGATAATTGAACTATAGGAGGATTTTAATTTCTAGGTCATTTAAACTTCTACTTTTTCTTGTATTTAATGGTTACTCAATTTAATCCATAGCTCAAATATAGGTTCTTTGCTACTAGAAAAACTGAAAAAATAGAATTTTTGTTGCTAATTGATTTTATTTTGTCTGCTAAATCATCCATAAAGAATAACTTCAACTTTGACATTAGTTATTCTAAATTTTATTGAATTAGTTAGTACCTACGGCTAGATTTTATGTTTCAAGCTTGGTTCTTTGGATTTGGATGTTTAGTAGTGGTCCGATTGTTTGGCTTCTAAGTAATAATATATTTGTACGTGCTATCTATTACATGTTATATTTGCACAATTAGAATTTTTTACTTCTTTTTTTAGGTTTTACAAATTTATAAATATGAAATGCATCTGTTTTAAAAGTTAAAAGATAAAATTTATAAATGTGAAGAGTTAAATTTATTAATTTATTTAGAATTAATATTTGATTATTTGGTTTCTAAGCAATAATATATTTGCACGTCATATTTATTACATGTTATATTTGCCCAATTGGAGAATACTTTTTTTTTTTTGGGTTTTACAAATTTATAGATGTGGAATGTTTCTATTTTAAAAGTTGAAAACTTGGTTAGGAAGTTTGAGCATCAAATTAATAGAATTTGTAAATGTGAATGGTTTTTTTTAATTATTTAGAATTAAGATCAATTTAATAGAATTTGTAAGTATTGATGACTAAATGTATTATTATACTAGTTAAAAAAAGGTCATATCATTATTTCCGTCATCAATTTAATCGTTGGTGACTAAAATAAGAACGAATACAAAGTTTAGTGCTTTAAATTGAGTGACTAAAACAAGAATGTGATCATAGTTAAGTGACTATTTGTATAGTTTATTTTTTTTTTTATACACCTATCTACATTTTATTAAGTTACTCTCCCAAGTCCCAACGACTCATGTGAAACCCCCCCTCCCCCGCTTTAGTAAGGGATAGTAAAATAAATGACCCATCTCAAACCATATATTTTCAATTAAGTTACATGTTATTAGAATTTTGAATAACATTATTATAATTAAAATAAAATATTGTCATCGGTTAATTGTTTTATATTAATAATGCAAAAATAACCAATTTAAAAAGAAAATTCACCAATTTAGTACAAATTATCCTATTCAACATCCAAGAACAAACAACTTTTGGGAGGGCAAATAATGCAAATATTTTGCATAGAAACAAAATAAATAATAAAATAATCAAGCTATGATGAACGAGGGATTGGCAGGATCTCTAAAATGAAAAAAATTATTTAGATTTTTTATTTTTTTAACAAATTAGTAAAAGTAAAGCTGCATTTTAACTTTTTAAAAATAATAAAAATATAGGCTATTCAAATAATAAAATTATATTTTAATATCATAAAATTAAAATTTAATTTCGTCTACTTAAAAATAAATTTTACCTTCACCCCGGCTGGCTTGTTTCATTTCTATTACCAGATCAAGGAAAATCCATGAAAAAGCAAATGAAAATAGTCACTAAGTGCTTTAGAAATTTTGAGATTTTTATTTTAATATTTGTATTTAATACATTAAAATAGACTGAAATTGCCAATTTATATATTAATGTTATGCTTATTTTGTAAATAATATCATGATATTAACGAATTTTCTCTTAGATTCAATAAAATTAATACATTAAAGATAAAAATTTATTAATAAGAAAATAATAATTTATTAATAAGGTAAATTGAAATAGTCATCTAATTATTAGTATTTTTTTTCAACCAACCATGAAATGTTCTTTTTGATCACCTACTATTAATACATTCATTTTTGATCATCCAACTATTTAATTTTGTCTCTTTTTTTATTTATTTATTTATCATTAGCTCGCTAGTGGTTGCAACTTTTAAAACTGGCATAATAATCACTTTAACCCTTAGCATTTATACATTGTGTCAATTTAGTCTTGATTCTAAAAAATCTAACCCTCAACATTTACACATTATGTAAATTGATTTTTTTTACAGTTTTGTATGACCCTTCCACCTAAAAAGCAATAAATAAATAAATTATAAACTAAATTTGATTGTAAATATACAAAAGATGGACACGTCTAAAATCTAATGTAATAATTTTATTTTTCTCATTTTTAAAAATTAATCCTCAATGTCATAAAGAAAAACAAAACTGGAAAAAAAAAGACATAATGACCTATTTGGTGTTAAATTTAATAACAAAATTTATTATCTTCTAAAATTGTAAATATAGTTTTAAATTAATTAATTTTCAATTATAACCATTTTAAATAGGTAATAAATTTTATTCAAACATAACATTTTATTATTATGAGCAAATTTAACCTAATTTTGGTCTAAATTTACTAACAAAATATATTAATTAATTAAATGCATGGACCTAATCGAACATGCTAAATGCTTCAAATAGGGATATAGTTACATAACAATAAAACGTGAGGGACCGAATATGCAACTAGGCCATTATTCATTTCCCTCAAATGCCAACATTTTCTTCCCTAGGTAGGTGTCACCATGCGAATACCCATGGACACTCGTTTCCTATATAGTTTATGTTAAATTATACAGCAAATATTTGAGGTAAAAATATGCTTGCAATCTCTATATAATTTCTACGTTTAGGGTTGGTTAGTCAAATTTTTTAAGAAAAATTTAATAGAGTAGTGACTTAAATAAAAAAATTTTTAAATAGTTAAGTGACTATTTTATAATTTTCTAAAATTAAGTGACCAAGATGAAAACCTATAGATAGTGTACAGACCCATTTTACCCGGGCTTACAAGCCCAAACTCACTCAAACCCGAGGCCCAATTAGCCAGCCCAAACAAACCCAAAAAAACAAAAAAACACAAAAAAACAAAACAAAAGAAAAACAAATCAGAAAAGAAAAAAAACCTAGGGCAACTTGCCCCTCTGCGCCGAGCCTAGGCCCCTGCCTCTGACGCCACCGACCCCCCACCTGCCTCTGACGACTCCGGCCGAGTTCCCCCTCAAACCTGCAGAGAAAACAAAGGGGAGTTAAAGATTTTTTTTTTAGAAGCTGTTGAAAATGAATTTTTCTTAAGGTTTTTTCATTTATATACCCATACCAATACGGCGTCGTTTTGGTCATTGCCCTTAAACACCAAAACGGCGTCGTTTAGCTGTGGTCCGTAGCGTCAACCCGACAATTTGAAGGATCCACAGTTTTCATTAAGTGGGCTAATTGCCCACTTGGTCCTTCCGCCTTTTTGAGCCGACAATCGTGTTTTTTATTTTTATTTTGCCCCAAAATTTTATACGGCTTTCAAATTAACCCCTATCGATCGCTGCGTTTAGCAAAGAGGAGAATTGCATCTTTAGTCCCCACCTTTTACGCATGTCTTTCTAGCCCCCGAACCACTGTTTTATTTACAATTTGACCCCAAACTTTAATTTCCAATGCAATTCAATCCTTTTTCACTTATTTTGCAATTTTCACTATTTTTGTTGTTATTTTTATTTTTTATTTTACTATTATTAATTATTATTATCATCATTTATTATTTCCATTATATTTCACCTTTGTTTCTTTATAATTATTCACGAGTATGCTATTATGTTATTTTTATCGTTTTATCATTACTTTATTTATTACTATCATTAGCCATTATTATCATTATCTATTATTATTATTATTATTATTATTATTATTATTATTATTATTATTATTATTATTATTATTATTTTTTATCATTTTGTTATATTACTATTATTATTATTATTATTATTATTATTATTATTACTATTATTATTTTTATTTGATTGTATTTAGTATTATTGATACTATACTTACCATTACTACATTTATTGTTAATATTAATATTACGATTACTATTATTATATTTATTACTTGTATTCAATTATTAATTTACTTTATTTTACCTTACTCACTCATTTGTTTTTTATATACATATATATATTATCTCCATTATCATTATTGGCATTATATTATCATATATAAATACTATTATTATTATTATTATTATTATTATTATTATTATTATTATCGCTATTATTTGTTATTTCTATTGTTAGTCATTGTTTTCACATACCAAATCCATGGACATATTTTATTTGTTATCGTGTTCATTTTATTTTTATTATTACCATCATATAACATCTTTATTATCATTTGTTTAGTATTGTTACCCATCACCACCTGCCTTCATTATTGTCATCAATCATTCTTTATTTGCGTTATTATTGATATTGCAATTTTCAATAATCTCGCTAAATAAAAATACATTTTGTGCAATCGTCCTATTCTATCCAAAGATTCTTAAAGCAAAGTAATGTTTCGTATTTAGAAATTCGGAAAATAGTGCCCTAACGTGCTGGGTTGCGATTTTTCGTTTAACTAAATTACTTAACATCCCTTTTACCAAGTTTTACAAATCACGAGACGACTTTGATTACGAGAGATTAAAACATCATGTCCTAACGAGCTGGATGTGATGTTTATATCTTTTCGGGACGAAGAAATCTCAAGTTTTGACTCAAGCCTTTTCCTAGAATTAATCCGATACGATGCATTTTGAAGAGTCGCTATACTTTATTCAAAGATTTTTAAAATAAAGGCAATGTTGTGTATTTAGGAACTCGGGAAATGGTGCCCTAACGTGCTGGGCTACGACTTTCCGTTTGACTAAAGAACTAAACATCCTTTTGGTAAACTTCGAGATAGCTTTGATTACGAAGGTTCAGAATATCATGTCCTAACGTGCTGGATGTGACGTCCGTACCCTCTCGGAATAAAGACATCTCAAATATCCTAATACATTTTAAAAAAAAGGATCCGAATTTAAAAATCTTTTCAAACTTCCGACATTAAGACACTAATTAATCATTTTGGTACCAATTTTGGGCGTATCGAGGGTGCTAACCCTTCCTCGTGCATGTGAATCGACTCCGAACCCGATTTTCAAAACTTCGGACCAAAAACACTATTTTAGTAAAGCAAAATGTTTTATTAAAATAAAGGTGATCCGACCACACCAAATAAAGGTCGGTGGCGACTCCCGTTTTATTCCTATTTTCAAAACCAAAGTCGAACCTCATTTCGTCGTTTTCCAAAAAAATGGTTACGACAGCTTGGCAACTCCACTGGGGATATATTTAGAGAGCCAAGCCATAAATTGATTATTTTCTGTCTTTTGTCGGAAGTTTGAAAGTTCGATTTGAAAATTGCGATCCTTTTGTTACATGTTGTTTTAATCTTGGCATTGCATTGCATGACCGTTGTGGTCGCACCTTTAAGTGAGAGTGAGAAGCTACTCCTTCGTGAGGTCTTCACCTCCGTGCAGGATAGTGGATCGCTTTCGGGATATATCCGTACCTATGTCTTCGTGAGATTTTCATCTCCGTGCAGCCATAGGAAATGTATTCCCGAATCGAACTCGGTCTAAATGAGCCCATAATGGGTGAGGATCGAGGAATCGCTAGTTCGTACTTACCTTAGAACCAAACCACACGTAGTGAACCCTAAGAGCCCACCTTAGATAGAACTATGTTAAACCCCTAGTGGTCACCTGGATAGGTACTCTATTTGATTTATTTCTCCTGTGCTAACGTGTTTTGTTTTGTTTGAGATTGCATTGCATTGCATCACACCGCATCATCTTAGAAAAGAGGTGTTGATTCATATTCGATTGCTAGATAGAAGGGTTTATCATAAGGAAATGTGTTACTTGATAAAATGGATTATAATACGGTCGTTCGAACATAGTCCAAGTAAACAACGAGAGAGGACTGATAACCCAGAAGAATACAAGACTTGGCTCGAGGATTCAAGCCGACAAAGATTATTCGAGAGTCATCATTTTCTGAAAGAAGCTTATAAATATCGCGGAGGATAAGCGGGTGAAGAGGCACGGCCTGGACTGAAGAACAAGGAGCTAGAAGAGGCATCTATTGGGGGAAGTTCACGGGACACGACCATAACTTCCGGATACAAAGAAGAAGACTGGTGTTTTCACCTGGACTATGAGGATAAAGCCGTATATGCAATTCGTTTTATGTAAAGAAACGTATTTTCTAGAAAAGTTCTTCTAATAAAATCGAATTCATAATCAACGCCTCTCTTTCTTTCTGCATGCATTTGCATTGCATTTCATGCATTTGCATCGCATCATATCACATGCATTAAAATTTGTAGAAAGACCCTAATTAGGTGAAGTTATTTCAGTAACCTAGAAGACATGGATCAAAGAATGGAAAGACTAGAACAAATGCAAAAGGAAATACAAGAATGATGCAAGAACGATTAATCAAGATACAACAAGATATGATAGAAGCGGATGCAAGAGTCCCAAAATAACATGATAAGCCAGCTGGCGCAACTATTGGCTAGTGAACGAGGAAAGGGCACCGCTAGCTCAAGGAATAATGACGACTAACTTACCCTCCGGATTTACCCGCCAAATACCCAAGCACCACCGAAATATGTCCCCAAGGACGCCTTTTGTTATCGAGCCACAGTGCGAGTTGAGACTGCAATGCCGCCGCACTTTCCGATCGGTTCAGCACTAATCCGGAGAAAGTCCGCTAATCCTATAGTCCCGATCTTGATGAAATGGTGAAATGGATAAGGCAAAAGCAAACCTTCCGCATAACTCGAGGATCGTTGCGGATGGTTAGAAGAAAAGTTTAAGAAATAGAAGCTACGACCATCGCTACGGGTAGACGCTAAAGACTTGAGCCTAGTCCCGGACCTCGTACTTCCTCCAAAGTTCAAGACCCAGATTTTGAAAAATACAATGGGACCGGTTGCCCAAGCTCACATCACAATGTTCGTCGACGGATGGCGGATATGTTAACAACGATCAACCGCTTATCCATTGTTTTCGGGATAGTTTGGCCGAAATTGCTGCCAAATGGTACAATCACTCACCGTACCAGATCAAGTCATGGAGGACCTAGCACAGCCTTCCGAAACAATCTTGCACGTGAGCCGATATAGCTCTGATCGAATCACGCCCAAAATATGGAGAAAAAGCCAAACGAAAGTTTCAGCAATATGCCCGGTGGAGGGAAGTAGCCACACAAGTTCACCACCGCTTCTAGAAAAAGAAACAACCATCTTTGTTTGTCAACACGTTGAAAGCTCCCTTCATTAATCACATGCTTGGAAGTGCCACTAAAAGTTTTTCTGATATTGTGCTGTCAGGAGAGATGATCGAACATGCAATTAGATGCGGCAAGATTGAAGCAGGGGAAACCACTAGAAGGCCTGCTCCTAGAAAAAGGGATGACGAGGTGAATAATACAAACATGATGGACCCAAATCACCATCGAGTATCAAGGTTCATCAAGGAAAGAATCTCGACAAGGAAAAACGTTGAAAACTCCAATTTACGTCAATCCCTATGACATATAAGGAGTTGTATCAAAGTTTATTTGATGCACACGTAGTGTCCCCCCAATATCCAAAACCGATGCAACCTCCGTACCCAAAATGGTATGACCCAAACACTCAGTGTGAGTACCACGCGGGGATCACGGGCCACTCGATAGAAAATTGCCTTACTTTCAAGAAATTGGTGGAAAATCTCATCAACATGGGTATTGTAAAGTTCGATGATGAAGCAGTGGTATACCCGAAGAGAACCGAGGAATAAAAGTTTTTCGGACATCTGCCTTTATGTACTTAGGAGTGTTTTGAACAATGAGACTGTGGAAGAAACATGTATTTTTAAAGCTAATCTAGAGTAATGTGTAAAACACACTTGTTGCTTCAAGCCTGGAAGCAATAAGTTTTCTTTTGAGAAGTAGGCTTGTGTCCAGAATTTTTATTTCAATAAAATGCATCTTTCTAAGTAAATATTTTCATTCTTTACATTTCATTCTGAATATTCTTTCACTCATAACCATATCATACGAATAATCATCTTTAAGATCATTAATTCTTTGGATTTTCTGCCCACAATGGGCCCCCAGATATCAATGACATGAGCGACGCTGTTGCTGACTCCCTTTTTAGTGAGATATGTATCTAGAGGGATCTAAGGGCTTTGAAGATGACAAAGATTGCGACTTACTTCCCCAATGGTAGATCCTACCTTGTGAAGTGTCAACAGACGCTATGGACTAACGAAGGAGATGAAGATGGAAGCGTAGCTCCTTGAAGGAATAAGGCAAGGCATCGTTGAGCTATTTTTAGAAATTCAAGAGGTTTTCGCACGATCATATTGAGACATGCCCAAACTACTAAAACATGGGTATGCTGTTAAAAGTTGGGGTTTAAAGAACCCATGTTGTGCAACAACCCTAGCTAATCAAGAGGCTCGGGCTATTGGTTCACCAAGGAAGGAAATTGCATCTGTTATGCCATAAGTCGAGGAAGGCGTGCCTTCTATTTTCTCTATATGAAGCATGGATGTTAACAAGCCAGTCTCCTCAAAAGCTTTTAGCCAACACCGATTCATATTCATGATCGTTGGTTACTTCACTAAGAGGGTGAAGATCGCTTCATATGCCAAAATTACAAAGTTTGTCAAAAAAAAAAAAACCATTCAAGATTTTTTTGGAAAATGGTGAGACTTGTAAAGGTTGGTATAGAGAAGTTGCCATTTACCCTTTTGGTTCTTTGAACGTAGGCCAGGACCTTTGCCGGGGCATCTTTCCCATTAATTTATGAAAGTGAAATAATTGTTGGGAGATAAGATTCCTTTTCCCAAACTTGGATTGAATTAGGTAAAGCAGAATGCCTCCGGTAAGCTCGATTGAAAGTATTCAGCAGGATCAAATGTACCGAAAATAGATACGGGCTTGACGAAAAGGTTCGCTCAAGAATATTTCGGAAGATGACCTAGCATCAAGAGAGATTTTCTTATCCAAAAGAACTCCAAAGAAAACTAAATGCCTTATACAAAGAAAGAAGGCACTTCTAGGGAAAATGGGTGTTAACCAAGATGGATGGCAAGGACCGCCCAATCCAAATGAGTTCAGATTCAATAAAAAGTTTTCAAAAAAGAAGAAAAAAAAACAACACAAAACAAAAAACATGAAAAGGAAAAAGAAAGAAGAGAGGCCAAGGCGAAACCCATGAAAGGGCGCTTTGAGACCAAAGGGTATTTGAGTTGAAAACCGAAAAGGGCAGCTCAAAGTTTTGATCGAAAGTAGGGCACACGAGTCTTGCTACGCTCGAAGAAGTATGTTACGTCTTGGGGCATCGACAAAGTACTGGATCCCCTAAACACGTATTAAGCTCATAATAGTCCTCAAGAAGTTGGAACAGAGAAGCTCAAGCTGCGATATCTAGGGCACTTAATTTCCATTTTACCCATTTTTGTTACTTGTGATTATTTTATTCCTTTCAAAAAAAAAACACCGATAAATTTCCTTCTTAATTGCCTTTGCTAGCTTTGATTAACTTGTTTGTTTTGAGCTATGCTCCCAATCAATTTCCTTTTGTCCATTGTTACAATCTTTTTAAGCATTTTGCATTGAAATAACGATTAGTGGACTAATAATACTTTCATAAAAGGAGTTTTGCATATTACTCGGAAGCCTCGAATAATACAAGGACTCAAACAGATCGTTGTTTAGAACTAACTCATTTCGTGGTTTGGAAATATTGGAGAAAGATGATTATCTCTTTGGACCTTTTATTTTCACCGGTGATCGACCTTGACAGATAACGAGCAATGTCAACCCAAAGAAGACAAAGAGATCATTCTCGGAAAAAGAAAAATGATACTCTGCATTCATGCACGTATCAGGCCTACACATCTGGCCATTACACCAGTGAATGATGTAACAGATCAAATTGATCCTATACCTTGGAGTTACAGCAGGATGGATGGAAGAAACCAAATGTTATTCTCCTAGAGTTGCAGTGAGAGATGCAAACTTTATGTCTCAGAAGGTACAGTGGAAGGGACCCTGAAATTACAGCGGGGCAAACTTGTTGAGCATAATATGATCACTTTTTTGGGTTTTCTATCAAAGGTACCAGCATAATAGCATATCAGTGATAGAACATTAATGGACTACGAGCAATGATGACCCCGAGCATTTAAAAAGGGATCATTTCATTTTGCATTCATACATCATTTCAAAGCACGTTTAGTTAGGAGCATTCGACTCATTGTATCTTAATCATCATAAAAAGACCATTCTCATGACATTCTGCAAAAGTCATCCATTGTCATTTAGTTAGGAGCATTCGATTCATTCTGATCATTGCATCCTAATCATTGTAAAAAGACCATTCTCACGGCATTCTGCATTCATGAAAGTGTCGTCCATAACACATGTAGTTAAGAGGCTTTGGGTCATTTTGATCATAGCATCTTCATCATTTGCATAAGCATAAGCACATAAAATTCATTCTACAGGATAGGTTCCTCAAAGAACGATGTAACGATATTAAAGTTCAGATTTTGTTCCCTCGAGATGATAGTGGAGTAGACTGAAGAATGAAGTCTTCCTGAAGATAGTAAGGAAGCACATTGAAAAATTCAGATTTCGTTCCTCAAGATGGTAGTGGAAAGGATCAAGATTGAAGTCTTCTTGAAAATAGTAAGGAAGCAAATTAAAAAGTTCTGAATTCTCATTTCCTCGACGTTCCAGTGGAGTAGGTTGAGATTGCAAATCCCGTCTCCCTGAGGTAACAATGAGGATAAATCTTTATTCCTTTGAAGTTTCAGTAGAGAAGATGGAGATTACAAATCTCTTCTCCCTGAATTATTATTTCCTCGACGTTTCAGTGGAGTAGGTTGAGATTACAAATCCCGTCTCCCTGAGTTAACAATGAGGATCAATCCTTAATTCTTTTGAAGTTTCAGTAAGAGAAGATGGAGATTACAAATCTCTTCTCACTGAATTCTTATTTTCTCGAAGTTCCAGTGGAGTAGGTTGAGATTACAAATCCCGTCTCCCTGAGTTAACAATGAGGATCAATCATTATTCCTTTGAAGTTTCAGTAAGAGAAGATGGAGATTACAAATCTCTTCTCACTGAATTCTTATTTCCTCAAAGTTTCCGTGGAGTAGGTTGAGATTACAAATCCCGTCTCCCTGAGTTAACAATGAGGTTAAATCCTTAATTTTCTGAAGTTTCAGTAGAGAAGATGGAGACTACGAATCTCTTCTCCCTGAATTCTTATTTCCCCGAAGTTCCCGCGGAGTAAGAAGTAAATCAAAGAAATCAGTCTGGTGATCCCCGAGTTTGCGGGGATCAGATTGAAGAAAACAGATTTGACGTTCCTAAAGTTGCAGGAAGCAGATCGAAGACATCAGTCTGGTGATCCTTGAGTTTGCAAGGTCGATTGAAGAAAGCGATTCGACATTCTGAAGTTGCAAGAAGCGGATCGAAGACATCACCGTGATCCTTGAGTTTGCAAGGGTCAGATTGAAGAAAGCAGATTTGACGTTCCTGAAGTTGCAGGAAGCAGATCGAAGACATCAGTCTGGTGATCCTTGAGTTTGCAAGGGTCAGATTGAAGAAAGCAGATTTGACGTTCCTGAAGTTGCAGGAAGCAGATCGAAGACATCAGTCTGGTGATCCTTGAGTTTGCAAGGGTCAGATTGAAGAATGCGGATTTGACGTTCCTAAAGTTGTAGGAAGCGGATCGAAGATATCATCGGTGGTCCTTGAGTTTGCAAGGATCGATTGAAGATAGCGATTTTGACATTCCCGAATTTGCAAGAAGCGGTCGAAGATACAAGGCGCAATGAATAAATTAAAACTACAAGTCCTATCTCACCAAAGCAACGGTGGAATAGAATCAAACGACCGGATGCGGTGGACCTGAATGGGGCTACCTAAAGAAAAGAGCACCAAAGAAGTTAAGGCCCACCGAGATCGGGCAAAATGGGTCTTTTATGTCTTTGCTCTATCGCCGTTACGACAATGAGCAAAGAGGCGGTACAGACAGACCCATTTTACCGGGCCATAAGCCCAAACTCACTCAAACCCGAGGCCCAATTAGCCAGCCCAAACAAACCCAAAAAACAAAAAACACAAAAAACAAAACAAAAGAAAAACAAATCAGAAAAGAAAAAAAACCTAGGGCAACTTGCCCTCTGCCCGAAGCCAGCCCCGCCTCGACGCCACCGACCCCCACCGCCGACGACGACTCGTGAGTTCCCCTCAAACCCGCAGAGAAAACAAAGGGAGTTAAAGATTTTTTTTTAGAAGTCGTTGAAAATGAATTTTCTTAAGGTTTTTCATTTATATACCCATACCAATACTGGCGTCGTTTTGGTCATTGCCTTAAACACCAAAGCGGCGTCGTTTAGCCCCTGTGGTCCAGGCGTCAACCCGACCCGGTGAAGGATCCACAGTTTTCATTAAGTGGGCTAATTGCCCACTTGGTCCTTCCGCCTTTTGAGCCGACAATCGTGTTTTTTATTTTTATTTTGCCCCAAAATTTATGACGGCTTTCAAATTAACCCCTCAACAATTGCGTTTAGCAAAGCGGAGAATTGCATCTTTAGTCCCCACCTTTTACGAGCATGTCTTTCTAGCCCCGAACCACCGCTTTATTTACAATTTGACCCCAAACTTTAATTTCCAATGCAATTCAATCCTTTTCACTTATTTTGCAATTTTCACTATTTTTCTTGTTATTTTTATTTTTATTTTACTATTATTAATTATTATTATCATCATTTATTATTTCCATTATATTTCACCTTTGTTTCTTTATAATTATTACGAGTATGCTATTATGTTATTTTTATCGTTTTATCATTACTTTATTTATTACTATCATTAGCCATTATTATCATTATCTATTATTATTATTATTATTATTATTATTATTTTATCATTTTGTTATATTACTATTATTATTATTATTATTATTATTATTATTATTATTATTACTATTATTATTTTTATTTGATTGTATTTAGTATTATTGATACTATACTTACCATTACTACATTTATTGTTAATATTAATATTACGATTACTATTATTATATTTATTAATGTATTCAATTATTAATTTACTTTATTTTACCTTACTCACTCATTTGTTTTTTATATATATATATATATTATCTCCATTATCATTATTGGCATTATATTATCATATATAAATACTATTATTATTATTATTATTATTATTATTATTATTATTATTATTATTATCGCTATTATTTGTTATTTCTATTGTTAGTCATTGTTTTCACATACCAAATCCATGGACATATTTTATTTGTTATCGTGTTCATTTTTATTTTTATTATTACCATCATATAACATCTTTATTATCATTTGTTTAGTATTGTTACCCATCACCATCGCCATCATTATTGTCATCAATCATTCTTTATTTGCGTTATTATTGATATTGCAATTTTTCAATAATCTCGCTAAATAAAAATACATTTTGTGCAATCGTCCTATTCTATCCAAAGATTCTTAAAGCAAAGCAATGTTTCAGATTTAGAAATTAGGAAAATAGTGTCCTAACGTCTTTGGGTTGCGATTTTTCGTTTAACTAAATTACTTAACATCCCTTTTACCAAGTTTTGCAAATCACGAGACGACTTTGATTACGAGAGATTAAAACATCATGTCCTAACGAGCTGGATGTGATGTTTATATCTTTTCGGGACGAAGAAATCTCAAGTTTTGACTCAAGCCTTTTCCTAGAATTAATCCGATACGATGCATTTTGAAGAGTCGCTATACTTTATTCAAAGATTTTTAAAATAAAGGCAATGTTGTGTATTTAGGAACTCGGGAAATGGTGCCCTAACGTGCTGGGCTACGACTTTCCGTTTGACTAAAGAACTAAACATCCTTTTGGTAAACTTCGAGATAGCTTTGATTACGAAGGTTCAGAATATCATGTCCTAACGTCTTTGGATGTGACGTCTGCACCTCTCTGAATAAAGACATCTCAAATATCCTAATACATTTTAAAAAAAAAAAAGGATCCGAATTTAAAAATCTTTTCAAACTTCCGACATTAAGACACTAATTAATCATTTTGGTACCAATTTTGGGCGTATCGAGGGTGCTAACCCTTCCTCGTATGTGAATCGACTCCCGAACCCGATTTTCAAAACTTCGCAGACCAAAAACACTTTTTTAGTAAAGCAAAATGTTTTATTAAAATAAAGGTGATCTCGACCACACCAAATAAAGGTCGGTGGCGACTCTGCTTTATTCCTATTTTCAAAACCAAAGTCGAACCTCATTTCAATGCTTTTCCAAAAAATGGTTACGACAGATAGTTAAGAGATCTTGGGTGTAGTTTACTCACATATTAGTCTTTAAAATTCTTAAGACATTCAAATTATATATAATCATATAATATTTTAATAAAAAAATCAATGACTAATTAATAATATTATAAAAAAATTAACTTCTAGAAACAATGAAGAAACCAGAGGTGAAAAAAAAAAAAAGGGAAAAATAGAAGAGTGAGAAGGCAAAGAAAAACAGAAAGATATGATTATAGAAAGAAAAACAAAAATTAAGGCCCTGGTTAAACCAAAATCCATAAACTAGAAACTAGAAACTGGAGCTTAGCGTTTCCCATGAAAGTTGGCAGAAAAGCATGTGTGGGATATTAATTTCTAGAAACAATCAATTATAAGGAAATGACAAAGCAGAGGTCAAAACTCAAAACAAATCCATATCTCAACTTTAAAAACACCAAAACCAACAACCCTGAATAAGTCTAAAACTCTTCTCAATCAAGAAAGATTTGCTTAGACGAAGCAGTCATGGATTTAGTTAGGTTAACAACAAATTGCTTTTGGTTTATACTCATAATTTGTATAAAATTAGCAGCCCAAGATATAATTTGTATTAAATTAGGAATGTTCATCACAACTAACATAGCGGCCTAGTTCGGGAAGGTCCATTTTCATTATTTATTTTATATACAATGTTGACATTAATTTGTTAGGCCATAGTTTTCTTTCATTAATGTATATTATATACATATTTTTTGGATAAATATAATAGAAATATTTGTTATTTATATGATGATATAAGTTAAGGGTACATGGCTTTTTGCATTTGGTCTTACCTAATTTATCGGCACTTCTTCCAAACCCAGTTGATCATAATACAAGTAAGCAGTGTAAATGTAAGGAGTATTACTAAGTATATCTGCAGCAGTTGAATTTATAAAATTCCATTAATATAATCAAAATTTTACTATCCATATATAAAATAATATAGTCGAATTCAACGGCAAAGGAAGAGGGGCATTCCGCAAACTTTTTTTTTTTTTTAATTCAACTTTTGAAAATGTTTCTTTCAATATGTTTATGAAAATTCATGAATTCAAAGATAATAATTTTTTATTTAACCAGGAATTAAATAAAAATTTAAATAGTTATTTTTCCCTTTGGTTCGCCTTTGATTAAATAAAAATTTATTACATTTTAATAATTTATTTATCGTTTTTTTATGAAGTAGTCATTTTCTTTGTTAAGTTTCGTTACTTCTCTAACAACAATCTTACGTGGTTGTCTAAATAAATTTTAAATGTCAACTTGAATATTCAATTGGGATGAAAATAAATTTTTAATTAAAAACTTTAAATTAATTACACCTTAAACTGAAAAAAAAAAAACCGTTTGTCTTATTTTTCTTTTAGTTTTCTTTTCCATTTTGACAGAAAAAATTATTCTCATTCCAGTTAGACATCTAAGTTAGTATTTAAAACCCATTTGAACTGACATGTAGGATTATTATTAGGAGATAACAAAACTTAACGACGAATAACTATTTTATAACAAAATAATAATATAAATAACTAAAATAATATTTTAAAAATAAATAACTAAAATATAATTTAAAATAAACAAAAATAATTATTTTTATAATTTACCTTATGTCATGTCCTTAACGACATGAATTCATTTGACAACACTTAATCATGTTATTTAAGCCGACCATCCTTAAACATATACATGTGTAAATTACACGTCAATCAGCATTTCATTCTAATGTCATGTAAAAGAAGAAAGTGAATTAAATGCGGTAGAAATAGACATCATTTCATTCCTTTTTTTCGTTAAACACATTATTTATTTTTATGGGAAAATAAACTTTCTAGTATTTTTGTAGTAAGCCTTTTTTTTTTCTTTTCAAGCAATTTCTTAAAACGGAAACTACTTTTTTACTTTTTTTAAAAAATAAAGTGAATTCGTTATTACGGTAAAAAACACAACAAAAAAGTTAAAATTTAGTATAAGATACACTCAAGTTCTAGAGTTTTTTCTAACGGGCACATTATAAGCATCTGTAGAAAAGAGATCATATAAACATAATACAATAATCAAATACATGAACGAGATCGACCCGTTATTTTTAAGACAGGTGAACATAGATTAATAGACGATAATTTAAGTTTTAAAATTTGACATTTCAATCATTTATATTATATAGATTTTGAAAAATATCTTATATATATTGGGTTAGATTAATATTGATGTAATTTGTCATATAAATGCCACATTAGTTGTTAATTGATTTTTTAAAAATTATGAAAAAATGTAAATGTTAAAAATAATTAATTGCTTACATGGTATACATGTAGATGTTACGTTAACAAAGTTCACAGACAGACAAATAATAAAAATTCAAGAGTTGAAAGAGGCAAAAATTTAAATAGAGGGCTGGAAGACTAAATAAGCTATTGTGCCAAAATAAATAAATACCAAATTGCATATTAAAATCTAAATTTACGTACTAAATGATACATTAAGCAAGTGCATTTATGCTAACATTGAAGACGTTGTGTACGCTGGCTTTGACTTTGATTCTGATAAACTAACTAATTACCTTTTCACTACAAATAAAAAAAATTCACTTAAGACTCTACTTAATTGAATTTTGATTCAAAGGAAAAAACCCGTGGAGCTGAACTAACTCACTCAAAACACCTTTTAAAGGATTACGTGGTACGATTGGATCGAATAAACCCTTATGGAATAAATATTCAGCGCCTTTCATTATATTATAAAGTAGGGGCCCATGAATCTATTCTCTTTTTTTTTTTATTCAGTGCTTGCTTAGCCCTTGAATCTAATTGAATCTAAAAAGAATACAGAATATAGAAAATAAGAATCCACTTTAAATTAGAATGAAATATATATTATTGTGATATTGTTATTGTTTCCAAATATCTCAATTGATCAAATTCGAAGCAACTAATATTATGATGTTATTTTACCCTAATAGTAATAAGCCAACGTCATAGGCTGTCAATGAAGAAGCCCACTAATAATTGTTTTGTGTTTGGCCCAAAAAGGGCATATATCGAAAAGTTTATATCCGATTGAATGGGAAATTTATATTTTAAGCCACTTAATTTACCATTCATTTTAATATAGGTTACAAACTTTTAGTTTTATCAAATTATATCACTAAACTTCAATCATTATCAAATCAATTCACTTATGGTAATTCTATTAAGTGATTTTAATAGAAAACCCGGCTCAAAATGCATACTTGATTTAGCATGATATCCCAAAATTGATTTTATTTAAAAGATAAATCATGTATGCATGCTAAGTTAGATTTTAGATTAAAATTATTGAATGGAGTTAGCATGAGTAATCAATGTTAGGAGTAAAAAGATTGATATAAAACTTAATAAACTATGATTTGTCATATCAAATCATCAAGAATAAAATTAGATGCAGAAATGTACCTGAAGATGACTTTCTTTTTTTGAAGATGAGATGTCAAAAAAATTAAGTATATGTAATTTATATAAAAAAAAATTAAACCTAAAATAAAATATACAAATGGTGAGAGTTGAGACTTGAAAACTTAACATTTGAACATCAATATCTCCAACATTTTCAAAGCTTTTTATTAATATACTCTTACATAAGTAATTTTTTGACATGCATGAGAAAGCTTTGCTTAGACAATGTATTTAAATTTATGTTATATTTGTTTTTAGTTAGGGATCGAATATGGAAAGGGTGCAAAATGCAAATCATATGGAGACATTTCTGTGTGAATAGGCTTAGGGCGGTGATAGAGGAAACAATTATTTTGCTACAAACTCAGCCTATACGGCTATACTAGAGATAGAGTGAAACAAGCCGGCAATTTATTCAAGAGTAGAAAATGGTCAATTTGCCTGCCTTAATCATAACTTTTGTCGTGCATCAATTACATTCATATTAGAGAAAACCATTGACATGGAACCACCACTAGTACAATATAGGCGCCCATGCTTCGTTCCTTAACCGACCATTAATTACATAGATGAAAAATAAACATCCAACTCACTCCTTGGAAGAGAAAATGATAATGGAGAACACATTATCATAGACTGACACTTATCAAGCACCTGTTTCCTTCCTCACTCCATTACTTGGACTTGAAAGGGATGGCCCTTATCACTATTTGGTGGTACAAAGCTGCTAAGGCTGCTCCAATGAAAGGTCCTACCCAGAATATCCACTGCACTCAAAGGAGGATTTTGCATTACATATACATATCGTTTCCAAATCATATTTATTTGGCCTCTTCTACTTGCTTGAAATGGAAAAAAAAATTAAAGAAATATGGGAAGACTTACATGGTCATCCCATGCTTGGTCCTTGTTGTAAATAAGAGCTGCGCCGAGGCTCCTAGCTGGATTAATGCCTGTTCCAGTAACGGGAATTGTTGCCAAGTGGACCAGGAACACAGCAAACCCAATAGGCAGCGGTGCCAAGATCTGACATCCATTTTAGATTAAACAATGGGCAACTTTACAATAAATTTCAGATAGAAAGGAAAGGGAAGGTAGAGAAGCTGTAATTTTTGCTTACAGGGACGTGAGAGTCTCGTGCATTACGCTTAGCATCAGTGGCGGAGAAGACCGTATAGACCAGAACAAAGGTACCAACAATCTCAGCACCAAGGCCACTACTCTTGCTATATCCCGAGCTAACCGTGTTTGCACCGCCGCCTAGCCTTTCGTATTGGGTCTTTTGGAAGCTCTTTACGACGGCAGCGCCACATATAGCTCCAAGGCATTGCATTATCATGTAAAAGACTGCTCTTATCAGCGACAACTTCCTCGCTAAGAACAGCCCGAAAGTCACCGCTGGATTAATATGACCCCCTGCCAACATACATAAACAACATTAGTACATATCCATGTTGGAACTAATCTCCAAGATTTTAACTCGAGTAGTGTACCTGAAATGCCAGCAGTGCAGTAGACAAGAGCAAAGATCATGCCACCAAAAGCCCAAGCAATGCCCTGAATCCCTACAGTTGAACACTTGGTTGAAGATTTAGCTACACCCATTACAGTTAAAACGGTGATGTAAAGAAACAAGAAAGTGGCAACGAATTCGGCAATGCCAGCCCTGTAAAAGGACCATGAGGATAACTCGGCAGGCTCAAACAGTGGTGCAGCAGGTGGTTCCTTGTAGTCCTTGGTATCTTGGGTTTGAGCAGCTGTTCCTATAGGCTGCCTCTCCCTGTACTTATTTGCTCCCAGCCTAACATCTTCACCTTGTCCTTCCATTTCTCCGACGATTAATACTGTTTCAGGCTTCTGCTGGGATGGAAATGGATCAAGCAATGAACTTAAATAAAAATCAAGGGCATGGCTTAGGAAGTGAGGGGATTAGGGGGTATTTATTTGTGGCGTGACTTTGGGACAAAGATTTGAGGGAGAGTAAGCGGAACCCTTCTGGAGTATTCTGATTGGTTGAAGAGGGAAATGGACTGTGTCACTGTGCACTGGTGTGACATGTGACCGACAGTCCATTCTCCACGCACATCAAGAAAAGGTCGCCTCTTTGCTGGATATCATGTAAAGATTTTGGATGTCCTTGTCCTCTGTTGTTTTTCTTGAGTAATTTTCACTTCATTAAATATGGACCTTGCATTTGAATATTGCATGCAGGAGTGGGTTTCTTTTTCTTCTCAATATGTGGTTTGCAGTATGGTTATGATTCTCGCTTTCGGCGTAAATTATTAATGTTTATTTTGTAAGATAAGAAAAATGCTATGGAGGATTAATTTGTTAAAAGGGTTGGTGGAGTTTTCAAGTTCTCAACGTGCTTCATTAAAAAATCTAGTTTTTTTTTTTTTTTTTTTTTGAATTTCTTACGACATAAACTCAAAATTGGTGCCATCTTCTTTGTAAAATACTACGCTTTATATAAGGGAATGATGGCACCAAATATTATATATACTTTGAATTATTTTTAACCTATAAATGTAGTTAATAATTCAAAGAGAAAAAATGTAGCTGGTGCTATAATAGTACATTTTTACCTAAAAATAAGAAGACAAAAGGTTATATAGCACGGGTTGGCAGGTGCTGCGGTGGGCGCAGTCACATCCTGGGACCGAGGCGCACACCCTTGCGGGTCCCAAACTAGGACCCTCAAGAATGACTAGTGATCATCGACCATTTCACTAGCAATTTATTTATGAAACTAGATAAATTGTTTCCATATCAATATTGTTTTAGTTAAAAATCTCTGTCCACATTCAACTCCATATATGTCTAAATTTAAGTGGTAGTCCATACCGGGACTTGGGAGGAATAAGATGACAATTAACAATTAGAAATGATTCTCTCCAAAGATGTGCTCTTTTTAACTGCTTAATCACTAACATTCCATAGAGTAAAGACAATTATTGATGTCCTCAGAACTTAATAATTGGTTATGGAGGATGATGGGTTTCAGGCAATGGTCCAACCTAATAATCTAGTCACTAAAAAGAAATGTTGCTTTTACATTTATATTGGTTGTTGTTTTTCTTCCACTATAGTGAGTGGCTGCAGCTATAGGACCGACCTCATCCAAGGGGAGGATGATGGATGAAAAGTGTGAGTGGGTGGTATGGCCCTGATGTTGCCTGCTTTTAGTTGAATAAGAGCCGCAAGATGAACAGACTCCTACTTCTAGTCACCATATTGAGCATGGTGACCACCGACTTTTGCCGCCCTCTGTCTTAAACTAGTACAAAACTCATCTACGTCACGTTGCTAGGGAAAGGGACATTGGGCTCTACTCTCAACAATGACCCATTAGCTAAGGCTTCTTCTTCATTATTTTTAGTGGTTTCTTGAGAATGAACCCACCACAGTCTGGGCTATGAGCCTATAATGTTTTATCATTATCTACTTCTGGGCTTGTCCTCATTATAAATTTGCCAACCAAATGCAATGATGAGTTTGCTGACTACAGCAATTTGGTAAAAACTCCTCTCTGGTCCCTCTCAATTTTGATATTAAACAAATTGGTCCATCTCAAAAAAATCAAAGCAATTTGATCCCTTTTAATTTCGAAAGTGAGCAACTAATGACAATTAATTACAATGATAATGTTTTTAGCAATTGTACATGTTTTTATTGATTTAATAACAAATTTAACCCTCAAAGTTTACATATTTTATCAATTTGGTCTTAATTTTAAAAAATAGCTCGCAACATTTACACATTCTATCAACTTGGTCTTGATTTAACAAATTTAACCTACATTTGTTAACATTTAGACAAGATATGTAAACATTGAAGGCGAAATATGTTATTACACCAATCAAAATTAAGTACAATTAACAAAAAACATTAACATCATAATTAATTATCTTTATTTGCTCACTTTTAAAATTGATAGGGATTAAATTGAGAGGGACCAAATTGATCAATTTAAAAATTGATAGGGACTAGAAAGGTGTTTTTACTGAACTTTTTTATAGTAGTTTTTAATCTGGAATTTCACTCGTAATATGTGGCCCAAAGCTGAGCCTGGTGAAGAAAACTCCTCCAGGCATCATTGATAAAACCCAAAAGTCAGACGATTAAATTTAACGAGGCTTTGTATTCTTAGCCATAGTCGTTAGCCCAATTATGCCTAATTCTGGTTTTCTTACTTTACAAAAAACCGTTAATAAACATATAAACTTCAACTAATGAACTATTGATTTTCATGTCCATGATAATTGGATTAGCTTTTTAATTTTGGTAATTACCGACAAATTAATATAAATGAATTAACTAAAGTATAAAGACGGAATTCAAGATTATACATCTTTTCAAATTCCATGTATGACATTGAAAACCGATACCACTTCCTTTGGCTCCCATGACCTTGTATGCTTCGATACAACTAAACCATGCAATATGGGCAATGCGTTAGTAAATTTAACGGTCCAGCCATCCAAATCTTGAAAAACAATTTCGCGTGGGTTCCCTTCATGTCTGCCACAAACACTATCCAATCCCTTCTTGTAATGAGAAAAGGAGGCAAATAGTAGTGGCAGAAAAGAAAAAGGAAAAAACAAAAGAACATGAAGGTGGAAGAAATACACTTTCAACATGGACTCCCTTTTCATTCATTCATAATAGAAAACCATTTACTTGAAATCATGCCAACAAGCTACTGGTTTAGTGGGCATTTAGAGTTGACACCAAGTTCAAGATTTTAAATCTTGGACAAACCCTAAAATTAGCAAAATAAAGAAGATAAAACCAGAAATGAATGTGCCATCGGTTACTCTTTTTCAGTGCCAGGAAGCATCAGCTTATAAGGCTTCCATTTGAGCAAAGCGGTTCATCACATGCACTTTCAACAATTGTAAGGTGTAGGACACGAATGCCCACTAGCAAAGGTAAAAGGTGAAGCTTTAGTTTTGTACCTAGGAACTATAGAGCTCAATCAATCAATTGATGCCTGTGTAAATATCCATGTATTTGGATTTCTAAAGTTAGTGAAACCAACGCTTAACATTCTATCAAATTTTATCCTCGCATAAAACTTACATTAGACAAGAAAAATAAAGCCAGAAAAAGCCCAATTCAAACTTTGAAAGCGGGGTCAGAAAGCAAGGCAAATGGATAAAAAAGCAAAGGAAAAGAGGTGTAAAGCGGAAGGATGAAGACAATTTTTTCTATTATCTTTCAAGTCTCCTGTCCTGCTCTGCTACATGGTTATGAAGTTTGAGTACTCGATTTCCCTAGAAAACTTGGAAAAAGACGTGTGGTGGGAAATGGCTCATTTTTTGGTACACCATAGTGGCCGCAAATATGCTATGTTAGCCCCTGGAAATCTAACAATCCAAAGAAATATACTTTTCGTCCTCTGGCATTGGTTCATGTGTGTCACAAGCTTTTGTGTGGAAATACGAGGGAGGTATTCTTAAGTCAAAAAGATGCCCACAAATTCGATGGTGGCTATAGTCTGATAGGACAATTGATATTGAAATTAATCATTTGATTGGATTCCATCGAAGGGTCTTAAAATATCTCAATATCCAAGCCCATAAAAATAGCAGTAGAAAAAAGGACTAAGTTGTCCATAAAAACAAACTCTGGAAAAGTGTGTGAATACTTATTGATTCGAGTTTGTTTATGAGGGAAAATAATTTTTGAAAAATATTTTTTTTATATTTTTTATGCTGGTAACTTTGACAAATGACTTTACGGTGATTTTATTTTATATAAAAATTAATTTAAGTCAAGTTTAATATTATTATATTAATAATAATTTTTATTTTTAAAATAATTAAAATAAATAAAATATTATAATTTTAATATTATTAAACATGTATTTAATTATTTATGTCTAATCATATAATAAATTATATTAATAATTTATAATTTTAATAAATTATTTAATATTTTAATTTTATTTTAATAATAAATTTTAAAATAACAATTTTAAATAATATTCTTCATATATTATTGAAATTTTTCAATATTAATATTTTAATAATAAATATTTATTAAAATTATAAATATATTAATAATAAATGTTTTGTAGTGTAAAAGTTAAAATATGCCATAAGTCTATGTATTCTTCATAAATTTAGAATTTAGTCCCTATATTTTTATTTTCAAGAACTTAGTCCCTCTACTTTTCAAATTTAAAAATCAAGTCCAATTGTTAACATTGTTATTTTTTTGTCAATTTTATTAATATCACATTTTAAATAAAAAATACTCGGTATTCATGTGACTAAAAATGACGTTATAATGAACATGAATTTAATAAAATATTTTTAATAATGCTAACAACTGAATTTGAATTTTGATATCTAAAAGTAAGACTAACCCCAAAATAAAATTACATGGACTAAATTTTAATTTTCCAAAGAGTACAAGGACTTGTGACATATTTTAACCTAGTATAAAATTTGAATATTTTAATTGTATAAATATGAGTACTTGTTTAAATAATGCTTAGCTTCATTTATCCCTTACAACTCTAATGTGTCAATATGCACTCTTATATATATAATTTAAACTAAGTTTTAATTAAGCATTATTTATTATTAATTTCATATATAATTGATTATTACAAAATATTTTTTAATTATAAAATAAATTTTGATTGTTAAAAGGAAATTGCACTATAATATTGGCCAATTTACCAGAAAATATCAAAATTTAACAAAATTTACGGAAAAGGTCCCAAAAAATAATTATTTACCGGAAAGGGTCATTTTCCCAGAAAACGCGTCCACGTCAGCGCGTTTTCAGGGGATGAATCAAGAAAGCGCGTCCACGAGGGAGTGCTTTGTGCCACATCAGCAAAAAACGCGTCCTTGAGGGCGTGTTTTTTTGATGATAGCAAAAGCGCTCCTCGTGGACGCCGCTTTTCTTCTACCGATGGGTTTTCAATTGTTTTAGTGTTAGGATATGAGTTTTTAGGGTTTTAGGGCTACGATTTAGGGTTTTTAGGGTTTTAAGGTTTAAGGTTTTTAAGGAAAATTAATAAACTAAATTTTAGGGTTAACTAATTAAAATAATTTTAGGTATAGGGTTTTGAGAAAATATATTAACAAATTTTTTTGAATTTTTACGAGTATATCGGCAAAATAATTTTGAGAAGGCGTTTCTGAACAAATAGTAACCAAAACGCTTCAAGCAGGATGCACTGCCAACAAGAGTACCGAAAAAAGCTCCAACGTGGACGCTCTTTTGTTATAGTAGTCTATGGCAATCCTTAGACTATAAATGAGTCAAATTTCATTCTCAGGTTGCATAATAGAAATTGAGGCAAAAGTAAAATAGAAAATGAAGATGAGTGAACGTATTAGTGCTGTTATTTACTATGATGGTGAGGTTTGTGACACCGAAAATGGTGTTGTTTTTTATCGGAGAACACAACGCGACTGGTTTTTAACCGAAAAATAGATTTGATAGAACTTCGTAAAAGAATTAGGCGTAAAATCTTCAGAACAACGCCAATGAAAGTTCAGTCTATTAAGTATAGATTTTATGCTTCGGTTGATCCCGTGAGATATGACTCGTTTGACATCAAAGGTCCTCGGAGCTTGGAGGCAATGGTGGAGACTCATCTTTCTAGTGGATCACCCTATTTTGAGGTATATGTACAATTTTCATCGCCAAGTGATCTTCTTTCAACTTCAACATCTACTGCTATTCGAGAGGAATACACGACCCCAAGCCGACACTCTGTTAGTGGGAGGCAAAATACGAAAGCGCTCGTGTTTGGTGGTAGTATGGAAAACACAACCCTTGCACGACACTCTGTTAGTGGATGGGACATGCATATCCTTCCTTCGACGTTCGATGCTAGAAATACGTATTGGGGAACATATCAACTTCTAGTGGTTGGCAATATACATATGATTGGAAACGTTACGCAAGTTGTTTAAGAAGGGATAATACATTCCCCACGACATCCACTGGCAAGGGGCCCTTGTTCGTTACAGATGATGGTGGGTCGAATAATGATTCTTATGTGGATCCACCTCGAGAGCCCAGCCCGTTGGTGCAGAAGTTACATTATTTTTTGAACCGGAGCCTGTTCAAACCATACCTGAAGATGTTGAAGGCGGTTCAGATGAAGAAGAAGAAGATCCGCGATTCAGAGCATACTCGCCTCCAGCCCACATGCATAATGTCGATCTATCTCAAGACGATACATTGGAGTTTCCTAAACTACCACACAGAAGGTGTGACTGTACAAGTTCGTCGTTGGATTCGGGCGAATTAGAAGTTGGTAAAAAGTTTTCCAACAAGGATACTTTTCTTGGTGCATTGAAACAATATAGCATCAAGAACGGGGTTAACTACAACGTGGTTAAATCCAAACTCGATAAGTACGAGGCCAAGTGTGCAGTGCAAGACGGTACATGTTCATGGAAAATCATGGCCTCTTTGAGGAAAAGGACAGGCTTGTGGGAGATTAAAAAGTACAAAGGTCCACATACATGTCTTGCAAGTACATTATCACTAGGTGTTCAAGGTTTTTGAATAATACTGATATTACGTAATGTTGCATTATTTAACGTACTTTGTTGACAGGTGTTTCACAAGATCACCCGAAGATGGATTCAGAGATGTTGGCTGACTTAATAATATCGACGGTAAAGGTGGATCCCAAAACTACAGTGCCGGCCTTAATTGGCAATATTCGTAGCCAATTGGTGTACACGTCCTCTTACCGGAAGATTTGGATAACTAAGTAGAAGGCGTTGGAAAAGTTACATGGTCAGTAGGACGCTTCATATAATGAAGTGTGGTAGTGGTGTCAGGTGCTGGAGAGATATGTCTTAGGCAGCATAACAGACCTTGAAACGGAACCGGCGTACTACAACGATCGATTGCTCCGTGGATGCCAAGTGTTCAAGCGTCTGTTTTGGACATTTAAGCAATGCCGAGGCGTATTTCTATACTACAACTATTGATACAAATTGACGGTACCTTTATGTATGGTAGATATACGCATCGACTATTGCTAGCTGTGGCACAGGATGGCAGTGGGAGAATCCTTCCAATTGCATTTGCAATAACACTGGCGAAGTCAGCTAATTATTGGGATTTCTTTCTACCTAGGTTAATGAGGCATGTCGCTTCAACCCGATATATGCGTTATATCGTATCGGGGCCTGAAATACTAGCCATGATAGAGCGATAGGGAAGCTGTGGCATCGCACACACTATCGATATTGCCTAAGGCATGTTAAATCCAACTACCACGGGCAACATCGATCTACAAGTGACCAACGACAAGTGACCAACATGGGTATGTAATATCTATTAATATAATTTCATTTGTAATATTCAATTTATTCTTAATTGAAGAGTGGTATGTAATATTTACTATCAATTTATATTGGCATTGGCAGGGTACGAGATCAATAAGGACCATTTTTATGAGATGTTGGCGAGTTTGCACTCAGTTAACGAAGAAAGCGCAAACTACCTATGCAACATACCTTTCGAACAGTGGACACAAGCATACGACGGTGGCCTACGATATAGTTATATGACCTCAAACCTAGCCGAATGCATAAATTCTGTTCTAAAAGGAACGCGTCATTTGTCGATAACATCGGTTATGCGAGAGATATATTTTCGTTTAGCGGCACTATTTTCAAAGCGAGCAGCGAGTTATAAAGGCCAAATATAAGGAGGCAATGTATAGTGCGCGAAGGTATTGCGAGAAATTAACAAGGGGAAGGCACAGGCCAACACCATGCACACAGTGTGTCACGATCGCGATAACCTATGATTTTGTGTGACGGAGTTTGACAGACCGAACCAAGGTATTGTTGGCGGGCAATATCATGTACACTTGAGAAATAAAACCTGCGACTGTGGGATATTTGATACACTTCGTTATCCATGAGCTCATGTAATTGCGGCTTGTCAGAATCTCCATCTGGATCCCATGAACTATGTCGACAAAGTGTATAAAATAAAATACATGTACAACGTGTGGAGACACGTATTCCCACTAGTCCCGAATGAACGTAAGTAGTCGTCTGTATCGATTGCTCCGTATAAGCTATTACCGAATAGAGAACTGCGTCGCAAACCAAAGGGTCGACCTTGCTCGACTAGAATACGCAACAATATGGATATTCGAGAAACAACCAACCAACTGAAGTTATGCGGATAGTGTAGGAACCCAGGCCATACATCTCGCTCGTGTCCAAATCGGAATAGTTGATAGTCTCCTTATCATTTTTTTGTCTATTGGTGGCATTGAAAATTCTTTTAATTTCTTGATGAAAATGGTGAAATTTTGTAGAAGGACTAAGTTGTAAAATAAAAAATTTATTCAATTAATCTAAAATATCACCATTATCATTATTCTTCAAAACTATCTTCCTTGCTAAATGCTTATTTTGCCCTTATGACCATTCAAAATTCATACATTGGATCAACATCCATCTTGATAAAATTACAAATTAATCATCATACTTTTTCACTTATTCAATTTAGTCCTAATTCATCCATTTCTTATTAATTTCTATATATAAAAATAAAAATAAATTACAATAAAAATAAATTACAACTTTTATTTTATTTAGGATATAAAAATAAATGAAATTACAAAAATAAAAATAAAAACAACTTTTATTTTATTAAAGATATAAAATCAAATTACAAAAAAATAAACAACAACTTTTATATTATTAAAGATATAAAATTAAATTACAATAAAAATAAATAAATTTTATTTTATTAAAGATATAAAATTAAATTACAATAAAAAATAAATAACTTTTATTTTATTAAAGATATAAAATTAAATTACAAAAAAATAAAAACAACTTTTATTTTATTAAAGATATAAAATTAAATTACACAAAAATTTATTTTATTAAAGATATAAAACTAAATTATAATAAAAAATAAACAACTTTTATTTTATTAAAGATATAAAATTAAATTACAATAAAAAAATAAACAACTTTTATTTTATTAAAGATATAAAAATTAAATTACAATAAAAATAACTTTTATTTTATTTAATATATAAAAATTAAATTAAATTACAACAAAAATTAAAAATATCTTTTATTTTATTAAATATATAAAAATTACAATAAAATATAAAATAATGACTATTGAATCAATGTTGGTGTCGGTTGAATCAATCTCTACATGGGGTAGTCGTGATTCTGCGCTAGATTCCTTCTTCTTCTAGCTTCCGACGGGGGTTGTGGAACCTTAGGCGGGGATCTTGGTTCCTCCGGCAGGGGGTCTGGTTGTGTGTGTGTGGAGGATGACCCATCTTAATAAAATATTGACTGGAGAGGTGTTTGCATCGCCCATGGCGGAGGTGTTAGGAGATTGGTAAAAAGAAGAGCTCCCCGACAGCGCCTCGTACGATCCTTCATGAGACGACGGCCTATAGATCGGCTGGCCAGTCGAAGTAGTCAGGAATAGACTCGAACCGGGCCATGCATTCCAACTTGCCATGGGACTGGGAAAATGAAACATATAAGGGTTAGGATACATATAAGGGCTAAGGTACGCACCTAGCATAATCTAAAAAGGCTATGATGTGGGTGTCGTCGGTTGAAGTGTTGGGCCTGGTGACTGTGTGGGCGCTGTTGATGGGCCCGGTGGTTGTGTCGGCGCTGTTGATGGTCTCGTCTCATCACCCCTTCTCCTTGAATTTAAAGGGCCCCGTCGTTTCCTTTGTTCACGAAGTTACCGTCGCCTCTCCTCTTCCGACAATAAATACGGCTTGCCATGGATCCTAAACCATGACATGAATTCCGGCACGCATGTTAACTCAGGAACGATGATCGGTTCCTGAGTAGGTATATAATCATACCAGTTCTCTCATAATTCGATATATGCTGACCAAAATCTTGGCCAATCTGTATGCAACTGCCGTAAGTCGACTTTGTGCTCATCATCGAGCACCTTAGGTGACACGGGCATCGATTGTCGGAATCAAAATTGACGTAGAACCCGGTCTGATTGGTGCATCTCCACGGTGGCATAGTTGATCAATGGGAACTTCACATGTCAAATGTTCAGATTTTGAAAGAACTTATCCAGAATTACTACCTGAATTGACGGATCCTCGTATGGTGTCCATTCAAACTATATTAACATAATAAAAACATTAGTTATATACTAAATACTAAATACTAAATACCAAATCTGAAACGACTATTTTATTACAAAAATATATTTTATTTAATACTTACTTGTGCTTCCATTTGTTGCTTCTAATAAGTAGTATATCTTCAAGCAATGTAGGTATTTCAACATAACTCGTCGAATGATTCCACCTTATTAAATAAATTTTTAACATACAATTATATTTTAAATCTATGTAATAATTGTAAATTCTAATATTAAATTTACCTCTTTATGAGTGGGAATGTATATGGGTGGTCGACTAGGGGCGTAAAATGGAAATCAAAGCCGGTCGATAATTGTAGTCGTGATAGGCAACCTCTGATTTTCGCTTTATTCGGTCGCGTCGCCCCGTACATCTCCCGATACAATTTTGCTAGCACGACAAACCCCCAACTCAATTCACCGGCTGCTCTAAAATCAACGAGTTTCAGCAGCCATCTTAGATGTACGAGGTTTCGTGACAAGTCCGACATCAAATAGCCTCCAATCATCTCAAGAATGTATGCCCGAGCATATCGCATTCTTTCTATTTCGGTCGAATCATTATCCGGCTCCAGGAATTGTCTCGTAACCAGCCCATCTCGATCCGACATCCGTAAATGTTATCCGAAATAGCACCCAACAGCTCGTAGCATACAGCTCCCCAATCGCCAGAAGTTGCGGACCTTGTGACTACGTACCCATCCACCAGCAATCCTAATTGCAAATGCACGTCTTCCAGATTGATAGTACACTCTCCGCATGGAAGATGGAAACTGTGCGTCTCGGGTCTCCACCACTCTATCAACATGACCGATTAACTTCGGGTCCAACTTGCACCCCCGGCCAATAGTGGCCACGTGCCAAAAACCCGCTTCCCGCAGGTAATTCTAGATCAACGGCGATGGCGGACCAGACATATTGCGAATATAGCATTGCAACACCGATCTACGATGCATTTACAAAATTATAAAATAAAATTTAATTAAAATTGCATAAACCTAAAAAATATTAAATAGCGTTAAAAATTAAAATTAAAACTTACCATTGTTATTTGATCGACGGAGATGTGTTTATTTTCGAGATGAATTAATTCTCCGCCATTGCTAATATGATAGAATATTTTAAATTTATCAAAAAATATTTCAAAAAATTTAAAAAGGATTTTTGTAAATATTAAAGGACTATTGTGAAATTTGAGAGGAACTTTAAAGGAATTTGAGAGAAATTTGAGAGAAAAATGAGTAAGGACTTTTGTGTGAAAAAATAAAAGGGTGGGGGTTTTTATAGTTTTTTATTTTTGATCGTTGGAGGCCTAAAGATAAAAAAAAAAAAAGACCGTTGGAGGGCAAAAGAGCGTCCACGAGGCGCTTTGCCACATCAAAGCGCCCTCAAGGACGCGTTTTTTTCTTGATGTGGCACAAAGCTCCTCGTGACGCGCGCTCTAATTAATCCTCAAAAACGCTTTGGCGTGGACGCATTTTAGGGGGAAATGGCCCTTTTCGATAAATAATTATTTTTAGGTCATTTTCGTAAATTTCGTTAAAATTTGGTATTGTCAGTAAATTAGCCTATGATATTGTATAACAAATATATTTATATTGTGTTTTCTTTACAAAGAACAATGTAAAATATAAATGAATAGATATAAAATAAATTTAATTAAACAATGAAAATATAAGAAAATATCAAATATATTTTGTTTGATTAAACATAACTTTTATAAAATATTTTCAGGAAATTTATTAAATAATAAAAATATTTTACATAGATTCATCTAAATACCAGAAAAGATCAACTTTTTTAGAAAAATAAATATTTTTTAAAAATCATTTTTAAAAACTAATTTCAGTGAAACAAAGGGAGGTAGGCGTCAATTTTTGTTCATTAGCCTAAATGGCATACGACAACGTGTGGCAATTCAAGAAGGGATAAATAGGCAGAGCTGCCTTAATTTGTGTCAAAGGACAGGATACACGTGACTAGGTCGATGATCCCTAATCTCGAATGTCTGTACTGTTCGATGGCTCCAAATGGTTAACCACCCTTACCCCAACCTAGCTTCCTCAGTATGACATTGAGGCGCCATTAATGTTTGACATTTGACAAGTTAATTATTGAACTCATTAAATCGGAATTTGCTGAAGTTCTATTGCAAATTCGTTTGTAAGGTGATGATACAATTGTAATAGGGTGCTCATTATTTGTGAAGGAATGGAAATGAAAGGGGCTTCTCCTGGACACATAAATCCAAATAAAATTCAAAGTGTTTGTTGATGATCCATCATGAAGGAACATTGAAAAGATTGATGGGAAATTGAAATCAGGGCATTCCCCCACCCCATTAAGCCCGGATAATTCTTCTGCTCACCACCAATTGTTGTTTCATATATCTAAAATGGAATTCATACTATGTGCACAGGTTTGAGACAGACCCCATTAGTTTCTCATTTATGATGATCCACCCCATATGTGTCCATCCAGAGATGCTAATCGTGTATATGACTTACTATAGCATGTCTCAAACATGACGTTTGGATTTTTTTTGCCATAGAAATTAAATACTTGAGTTTCAATAAGATTAACCAGAGATAGATTGTCAGCTTAATTATTAGTACACGTATAATAATTGTACTACTATCTTTAGCATGCAAATGTTTGAAACATCTACAGCATCGAGTTAAATAATTGAGCATGGAGTAAATTTTGAGCAAGAGAAAAACAAGTACAGATTGAGAGACAAATGAGGGGAGCATATATAAACTGGAATCATGCCCATGTTGGAAGAAAACAAGAGGGCTATAGGCTCACATGGCATCTAAAACAACAAACATTGAACCTCCTGACATGAAATCCTTTCCCAAGGAGGGAAGGAAAGAATCTCATATTCAAGATTATATATATTATGTGCCTTAGAAGAGCTGGTAATTAAATAAAAGGAATAAAGTATGGGAAGTCCTTGAAGCAGCCTTCAAACCCCAGATGGTGTAGCTCCTTTTATGGCGTGCAATGAGGGCCGAGACTCTCAGGACTCTGATTACCACTCACATTTCATTTCAAAACATAGTGTAGACATTACATAAACATCACACAATAGCTCCTCCACATATATACATATTTAAAGAAAACACAGACAGAGAACAAAAGAAACAAAAGAAGCATTATTATCATTATTAGGGTTATTATTATATATGATTCGTAAGCCAAATTGTCACTGTTATGCCACGGGCTTTTCCAACAACTCCCACATGGCTATGTAACCAAAATGCCAGGCATCTGATGTGTGTCTCCTAATCCAAGGCCTTTTCCATCATCATCTTCCGGCAAAACAAAAGAAATCTTTAATTACATGATCTGTAAATAATTATTACTCCTTTGCCTAAGCCTTAACCACAAATCTCTTTGATACCTGCAAACAAAATCAACAAATATTCATTTTCCCATGAACTTTCAAAAATTAGCTCAAACATATGACTCTATCATCGCCATCAAAACAGTGATTGATCGAGCATCGAAACTGAAACTGAAATGGCACAAAAACAATTGCATTGAGCTCAGCACGAAAATTTCTGTTCACGTACGTACAAGATGGATGAAAAGTAATTATTAGTCCATTTTAATCACAAAACCAGAATTCGTGGGCACGATGTTCTCTTCATGTCCAGCTTGCTCTCGAGTGGAGGCTGCGAATGTGGGCCACTAAAAACCCCGGGCATGATTCAAATCACTGATTTTGTTTCCCCAACACAATGCTTGCATGCTTTGAATAGCCGCACCAATTCCTCTCTAACAACTTTCACCACCCAAAACTCATCTCCTTATTCATGCTTGCCCTTTGCAATGCACCCTTATCTCTCTCTACTCTACTCCTACAATTGCCATGCTCGTAAATACCTGATTGGTCCCGGAAGTTCAATTGGTTGATGAATGATATACGTTTGAACTGAAAAAAAATAAAATAAAAAATTGTTAAAATAATGAGATTAGAGTAAGGGTGAGTGTTCGATTGAATTGAGTGAAAAAATTTTGAGTTGGTCAAGTTAACGAGTTCTATTTTATCATTCTAACTTGATTTGAATTTTTTTAAATCGAGTCGAGTGAAATAAAATTGAGTCAATTCAAGTAAAATTATTCAAGTTAAATTAAAAATTAAACATGTCAAATTAAAATCTTGTTAAAATATAACTAATTCCATGTTAGAGCACATAAATTTAAAATCATATTTATTTGAAAAAATTGTACTTATCATAAACTTGAAATAATAATTAACTTATTTATGTCTCAAAATTATTGTTTTAAATTTTTTTAAAATTTTAAATTATATATATATATTAGAATTTCTATAATTTTTAAAATATAAATTTTGAAATTTTTATAAATATTTTGAATTTTTGAAAATTATTTTGATTTTTATTTTGTAATTTTTGTTGAGAGCGAAACCAATTTGCTCATTTTTAAAATTGATAGGGACCAAAAGGATATTTACACCAATCTATTATTCGAATTATTCAAATTGTAAAACTCAACTTGACTTGGACTCGAAACTCAAATTACTTATTTGAGTTGACTTGAGTAGCTCGATTCAATTAACTCGAAATTTAAATTTTTTTCGAATCGAGTTGAGCTTTGCCCATCCCTAGATTAGAGAATAAAATAATCTGGTAAAATCAATTTGCTATTATTTTTATTAATTCTAGATTAGTTTAATGAAAAAAATGAGGCTTTTTTTTATATTTTGGTTTATTTTTTTGTAAATATAAATTTTTAAATTTTATTTTATGATTTTAATTAATATCTTTTAAAGAATCTTAAAATAATTATTGAGTGAGTGTTAGTTAGATTGACATGAGCATTATTGTCAATGTTGAAAGATATGAATTCGAGTGCGTTAAAACGCATTATATATAACAACCTTAAAAAATATATTTTCAGAACACTAATTTAAAATTTTATCTTAAAACACCATTAGATGCTTGACGGTAACCAATTGCTTCAAGTGACAACGCAACTGCTACTTTTTTTTTTTTTTTTAAATTTCCATTTGATCAATCCGCAACTTTTGGTAATGCCGTTGGAGTTAATCTAGCAGCCATGTCTTAGATCCGTTGAAGAAATTAGAGTGGAGAAAGTTGAAGACAGAGTGCATGTTTACTAGACTTTGGTCTCCCAATTGTGAAGCCCAATTTGTCATGCAAACTATACGGTGTTTTTGTTATCATATTTTGTTCGTAATTGTTACCTACCATCACACTCATTCGTTTCCTACAGTGTGGAGCCGAGAATTCATTGCACAGTGCTAAAAAATTAAAAATAAAAAATAAAAATCAATCTAATCAAAATTAGTGTCTTGTACATAACTTAATATTCGAGGTTACTGCAATTCATCTCTTTCGGTTAAGTTCAACCATTAATTTTTCTATTTCTTATTGGATATATCATATTTTAGATTCATAAAAACTTTTATCGCATTCTTTAATTGTTAAGTTATATTTGAAGCATAAATTAAGATGAATTTTTTACTTGGAGACTTTTTATATTCATAATTACATTGAATTTAATTAAAATTAAAATTAAAATTAAACCGAATTAAATTAATGAAATTTGCCAAAATTTTGATTTCTTTGAATATAAAATTTAAATTCAAAATTTTAGTTAAAGAATATCTTTATCATAGAATTCAACGTGTCTAAATAGGGTAGCATTGAATAAATATATACTATATAAAGTGAAAAAGTTATTATGATTTTGCTACAGCTTTTGCAGCTTGCGGTTTCATTAAATGTGAATTGGGTTAAACGATGTTGCTTTGAATTGGTGAAATTCCGAACAGCTTTTTGTCGCTGTAATGTATGGCAGCGGTAAAATCATGTTGGCGCCACCTCCGTAGACAGTTTACCCATCATAGTAAGAAAGAAACTGTTGGAGGGCAGTAAAAGTAAACTAATAATGTATATACTGTTTCCGCATTTTTAAAAAAAAAAAACAACAACAGAACAGTAGCTTCCATTACTCCCTTATAGCATTTTTTATTTTTAACCTTTGGTAACGGAATTTTTGAGCCCTGTACATAAAAGAAAAAAAAATTACACTATAATGATTCTAAAATAGGATTTATTTTATTTTTAATTATTCTAAATTTTATGAAATTAAAAGTCTGCTATCTTAGCATGTCTCTGTCTACTCTCTGGCAAGTTTAGGTTTTTGTTTTTTTGTTTTTTAAGATCAAATCGTTTGACGGCCATCATCTCTGGAAATTTTCTCAATAACTTCATAACAATCTTTGTTGTTTCAGCGTTTTTTTGTTGTTTAGCGGTCTTTCTTCTAGTATCTATGTAAGTAGATTTCGCTGATCTTACTCTAGAGGAAGAAGAAGAAGAGATCCTGCAAATACAAACAGATCCAAATTCGGTAAGGGAGGAGGAAGTTCTTAATCTGGTAAGATGTTTTCTTATAGCAAGTATTATTCACTTTCCAGCAATGAAAAGTACCATGGCTAATTTATGGCATCCAGTTAGGGGTGCAAGTTCGAGATCTGGGAGAAAAAATACTACAATGGGGAGAGGATCCTTTAAAAATCCCTTTAATATTCACACCTTTTTAGGTACAAGTTCATAACGTTCCTATTGGTTACTATTCTGAGAATTTAGCTATACAACTGGGAAATTTCATAGGAAAGTTTATTGAGTACGACGGTTCAAATCTGGGGCATAGTGATTCCTTTTGTAAAGCTAAGATGGAGTTAAGTGTAGAAATTATAGAAATGGGTTGGGATTTGACTCTACGTGCGCAATCAAGAAGAGCCCAAGCAATGAAAAGTATCTGGCTAAGAGAAGAAGGAGGATTTATCGGCGAAATCAGTACAAATGATAACTCTAGAGGGAATGGTAGGTGGGGAGGTGTCAGAAGATTTGGATGTATTATCCTGTTCTAGGGTTTAACTTAGAAGGAAGAAGTGTTCCCTCAAGAATAGGGAAAAAAACCATAATAGGGGGACAAAGTCAAATGGCGATGGAACATGGTATGGAAAATGGGGTGGTTATAGGGGAGGAAAGGAAGAAAAGAGCTAGAGGGGACATTAAAGATAGTAACGGTATGGAAGGGAGAAACAGGAGAATGTTTGAAGTAAATCATCAATTATCGGCGGCTGCCAAGAGGCAAGCTGACCGGTCGCAATGAAAATATTAAGTTGGAATATCCGAGGTTTGGGGAATCTTCGGGCAATTCGGAGACTTCGGCATTCGCTAAAGGTACACTATCTCCAAGTGGTCTTCTTAATGGAGACAAAAATTAACAGGTACAAGATGGAAAAAGCTAGACAAAGATGTGGTTATCAATTTGGTATTGGTGTTGATTCAATTGGCTCTAGAGGTGGACTAAGTCTAGAATGGCGAGGGGATGTTATTATAGTATTACAAAGTTTCTCTAATCGTAATATAGATGTGATTATTGAAGAAGTTGACGGTGGAAAAAAATGGAAATTTACAGGTTTTCATGGTTCTCCATACACACATGACAGGAATGAATCATGGAATCTGTTGAGGAGATTACGTAATCAGGGAGAGCATCCATGGCTGGTTTGTGGGGATTTTAATGAAATTTTATATGGTTTCAAAAAGGGAGGTGGAATATCGAGAGAAGAAAGAAGAATGGAAGAGTTTCAAAGGGTCTTAGAAGATTGTAATTTGGCAGACATGGGTTATTCAGGAAACTGGTTTACTGGGGAAAGAGGCAATCTACCGGAAACAAATATACAAGAAAGGCCTGATAGAGGAGTTACTACGGAGGAATGGAGTTCCTTATTCCCAGTTTCCTTAATTCAACATCTTCCACATTCATTTTCTGATCATTGTCCACTTCTTATTAATACAGAATACAGAGCTAGAAGGCTGATAAAGGACAATTTCATGTTTGAAGCTTGGTAAGTTCTTGAGGATACTTTTTTTAAGGAAGTTAGAAATATTTGGCAAAATTCAATGGGTGATCTTCTGCAAGAGCTGGAAATTATGAAAGGAGGGTTGGTAAGTTGGGCAAACCATATTCGACGAGAGAGGAAAATGAAAAAATAGGTTTTTACTTCAAAGCTGGCAAAACTACTTGAATCTGACCGGAATGACAAAAACTTGGCAGAAATTATTGATACAAAGATCCATCTGAATCTTGAGACTGATAAAGAAGAAAGCTATTAGTAATAGAGGGCTCACATTAATTGGCTGAAACTTGGAGACAAAAACACAGCGTTCTTTCACAAGTAAGCTACACAAAAAAGCAAGCGAAATTTAATTCATAAGTTGCAGTTTGAAGATGGTAGGGAGACAAAGGAGAGTAAGGAGATGGAAGAAATTGCTCAGTTGTATTTTATGAAGTTATTTTCAGCAGGAAGACAATATATCAATGAAAAAATATTGTCAGGAATTGAATTATGTGTTTCGAATGAAGATAATCATAAATTGAAGGCCATTTACACTAAAGAGGGGATATGGGAAGCTGTATCAAATTTGAGCCCTACAAAGGCTCCAAGAGAGGATGGGCTACCACCCATATTCTACCAGAAATGCTGGCCGATTATTGGGGAGGATGTCTCTAATTACTGCCTTCAAAGATTGAACGATGGTATGGATTTATGCTCTATTAATAAAACAAATATTGTGCTAATTCCAAAAATTTTAAACCCTTCCAATATTACTCAATTCAGACCAATTAGCTTATGCAATGTGATTTACAAAATGATAGCTAAGGTCATTGCTAATCGGTTCTGGGTAGTGATTCATAAATGTATAGATCAAGCTCAAAGTGCTTTTGTTCTAGGGAGGCTGATTTTTTATAATGTTTTACTTGCTTACGAAATTTTGCATACTTTGAAACATAAGAAGGTAGGGAGAAAATGACTTATAGCAGTGGAACTAGATATGAGTAAGGCATATGATAGGGTTGAATGGGATTTTGTAGAGGGGGTAATGAAGAAGATGAGATTTGATCCAGGATAGGTTGATATGATAATAAAATATGTATCTACAATATCATATTCTGTGGTTGTAAATGGAAATACAAGTGAAAATTTTCTTCCATCAAGAGGTCTTAGGCAAGGGGATCCTTTAAGCCCTTTTTTATTTTTATTTTGTGGGGAAGGACTCTCGAGACTAATGAAGATGGCATAAGCAGGAAGCATTCTTAAAGGAGTCAAAGCTAGTCGAAGTGGTCCAATTATTTCTCACTTACTATTTACAGATGACTGTATTTTATTTGCGAAGCTACAGAAAGAGAGTGCATTCTTTAAAATAGATTTTGAAGGAGTACGAGATGAATTCAGGCCAATGTGTCAACTATGATAAATCGACTGTTTTCTTTAGTACTAATACACAAGAGAGGGAAAGGATTGCAGTCTCAAATATCCTTGAAGTTAGAAGATCAACTGATCTAGAAAGGTATTTAGGGCTCCTTAATATGGTGGGAAGAAAGAAGCGATCGTCTTTTTAGAATTTGAAGGATAAATTTAAACAGCGTGTGGATAATTGGAGTATTAGATATCTCTCCTAAGGAGGAAAATAAGTCTTCATTAAAGCCGTACTCCAAGCAATTCCAACTTTTACGATGGCTTGTTTTTTACTCCCTAAGGTTCTTTGTGTGGAATTGGAGGGAATAATAGCTAAGTTTTGGTGGCAAAAAAGTCGTACTAGGAAAGGTATCCATTGGTGCGCTTGGAAAGATTTATGTTTATTAAAGGAAGATAGTGGCCTTGGTTTTCAAAATCTTGCGAAATTTAATGTCACGTTATTAGCAAAACAGGGGTAGTGTCTTATTAACTTTCCAAATTCATTATTAGTGCGTGTGTTGAAAGCTAAATATTATCCTAACTCAAATTTTTCTGAAGCTCGGTTAAGAAATTTACCTTCACTTACCTGGAGAAGTGTCTGGGCCGTGAGAGGGCTTCTTGAGAAAGATGTTTGCTGGAGGGTTGGAAGGGGTGATAAAATTTTTGTGTGGGATGATTTATTGATTTCAAGAAATGAAGCAGATAGGATTTCGAATCATGACAACAATATCAATGTTAAGTTAGTATAGAATTTAATTGATGCTACTAATAGAAGCTGGAAAATAGAGGTCGTAAGGAATACCTTTCAGATGATACAGCTGAAAAAATTCTACAGATCCCACTTGCTGAGTTTGTTCATGAAGATTTGCAAGTATAGGGAGGGGAGTTGACAGGGGAGTTCTCCGTTAGGAGTGCTTATAAACTATTACATGAGCCTAGCCAGGATCCTAATACTATTAATTTACATGTCGAAATCAAAAACTTCTATAGGAAACTATGAAATCTAAACCTTCCTACAAAAATCCAAATTACAATATGGAGAATCTCGTGAAATTTTATCCCGTCCTTGGTAAATCTCAAACTCAAGAGGGTCGTGGTGGAAGTCAAATGTCCTAGATGTTGCCAAGAAGATGAAGACTGCTGCCACATTTTCCAACAGTGTCTTGCAACAATTGAGGTTTTGGAATCAGTTAAAGTTAACATGGATGATTAATCATAATAATCGAATATGTGGGAATGGCTTACCTGGATCTTCGAAAAAGAGAACAAAGAACAAATTTGGCTCTTCTGCTGTGGACTTTGGTTCATCTGGTTCAGTAGAAAATCCTTATTATATGAAAGAAAACTTCTAACAAGTTCAAAAATAGCAAAAAAGATTAGAAGTTATATTGAAGAAATAGATGCAATAAAAGGTGAAAAAATACTCCTCGGTTTACTGGAAATACTCACCAAATCCAAAGTAGGGGAAGGGTCATAGTTCAGTTCGACGCGGCTTTCGATCAACATACATTCAGATCGGCTACGAGTTTATTTGTCCGAAATGAGAAGGGGGAGATCCTTGCATCGAAGGCAGTCATCCACTCCAAAATAGCAACTCCGTTCACGACAAAAGCACATGCAGGGTTACAAGCAGTGAAATTAGGGATCTATATGGGCTTGAATAAAGTAATGATATTGGGTGACTCAAAAACGGTTATTAAGAAATGTCGAAGCAAAGATACAGATAAATCGGTCATCAGAGCAATTATCAGAGACATACAAAGTCAAACAGATAGATTCCAGGAGATTGAGTTTATATTTATCCCTAAATTTGAAAATAGATATGCGCACACCATTGCAAAAGAGGCCCTAAGAAGAGAAGAAAGCTTTTACCTGTTGAGAGGATTTCCAGATTTCGTCCGTCCAGCATTTGGAGTTTTCTCGACAGAGCATATAGAATGAAGGGAGATAGAAATGAAAAGGCAAAAAATAAATGAAAAGGTAAAGAAGAAGGTAGTAGAAAAAGTAGTTAATCAATCTTGAAAATCTGCTATCATTAATGGCTAGGTCGGTGGGAATTTGAAAGTTTGCAGAGATATGGCATCCAGCTGTTGCTGATTTGATTGGAATTTTGAATTATAAATTAGGCTAAGCATTATGGTTTGGTTAATTATGGACGTTTTGGGCTAGATTTATTAGTTTTTAGGCTTGCTTTTCCATTTCTTTATTTTCTTTTGTTCTTCCTGTTTATGTTGTAGACAAAAGCCCAAAAAAGATTTGTTTGTTTTTTAATTTTATTTATTAAATAAATCCAATTGATTATTCAAAAATTTTTATGAAATTAATCACTCTAAATAAGATAATTGTGTTAATTAATTAATTTCGCTAAAATCTCTATTTTTAATGGATTATTGATGTGATACATTAGCCTATTAAATAAATGACATGTGGTTTTTTTTCGACATTTTATTAAAGTTTAGGGAGAAAAAGTTTTGGATTAATTGTAAAGAGGTCCCTAAACTTTAGTCAAAAGTCAATAGAAAATGTCATGCGTCAATTACTCAATTTGTTAATGTGCCAAATTAGTAATCCGTTAAAAGAAAATGAAAAATTTAACAACAGTGACTAATTCACACAATTATCTTATTTGAAGTAACTAATTAGTGATAAAAATAAGACAATCTATTTTAGAGATTATGGATGTAGTTTACACTAAAAAATTGTAATGAAGCGTAAATATATCATTTTGCACTTTGTGCATATATTGCTATATTTCCATTTATAATTATATGCGTGTTTACATCTGGTTTGTGAATTATAATTCGTTGACAAAAAAGATGGTATAATTTATGTTTCGTATGTTATTCCACTAAGGATTCTCTTCATCACTTTTTCATGCCATATGCACACATATATATATAAACATTTATACCGGGTAAAATACCCAAAATACCAAAAAAATAACTTATTTATGAAAAAGGGCCAGTTTCAAAAATATTTACGGAAAAGAGCTGTTTCACCACAAAGCGCGTCCACATCAAGGCGTTTTGGGGAAACGCCAACAAAGCGCCTGGGACGCGCTTTGCTCTCTTGAATCACCAGAAAACGCTACCGACGTGGACGCGTTTTTGCTCTCCCTTCCCGTCCAATTAAAGTATGATATTCTAAGGTTTTTGGGCTAGGGTAAAAATATATATAGGGTTTTGGTCAAAATATATTAGCCCAAAAAATTAATTGAATTATTGTGACAGTTGTGGCAAAATAATTTTGAGAAGACGTTCGAACAAACGGTGGCCAAAAACACTTCAAGAAGGATGCATTGTCAAGGCAAAATCTTGAAAAGAGCTTCACGTGGACGCTCTTTTACTCTGATAGTCTCTCGGAAAATTATTTTGAGAAGACGTTTCGAACAAACGGTGGCCAAAATGCTTCTAGCGAGGTGCTTTATCGGCGATGAGTCTTGAAAAGAGCTCCCACGTGGACGCTTTTTACTCTGATGAGTCTCCGGAAAATTATTTTGAGGAGCGTTTCGAACAAACAATGGCCAAAAGGCTTTCAATGAGGTGCTTTGTCACCTGAAATCTTGAAAAGAGCTCCCACGTGTATGCTCTTTTGCTATAGTAGTCTCCGGGAAAATTAGACTATAAATCAGCCAAATTACATTCTCAGGTTGCATAATGGAAATTGAGGCATAAGAAAAAAAACTGAAAATGAGTGAACGTATTAATGCTGTTATTTACTACGATGGTGAGGTTTGTGACACCGAAAATGGTGTTGTTTTCTTATCGGAGAACACAGCGCGACTGAGTTTTAATCGGAACATCGGATTTGGTAGAACTTCACAAAAGAATTAGGCGTAAAATATTTGGAACAACGCCAATGAAAGTTCAGTCTATTAAGTATAGATTTTGCGCTTCGGTTGATCTGGTGAGATATGACTCATTCGACATCAAAAGTCTTCGGAGCTTTGAGGCAATAGTGGAGACTCATTTTGCCAGTGGATCACCTTATCTCGAGGTATACATCACCAAGTGATTTTTCTGTAACCTCAACATCTATTACTGTTCGAGAGGAATGCACGACCCCAAGCCGAAACTCTGTTTGTAGGAGGTAAAACACGGAAGTGCCCTTGTTCGGTGGTAGTATGGAAAACATAACCCCGCACGACACTCGGTTGGTGGATGGAATATGCATATCCGCCCGCCGATGTCCGATGATAGAAATACGTATTGGGGGACATCATCAACTTCTAGTGGTTGACAATCCACATATGATTGGGAATATTACGAAAGATGTTTAAGGAGGGATAATGTACTCCCCACGACATCTACCGGCAATGGGCCCTCGTTTGTTGCAGGTTGTGGAGGGTCGACGATGAATCGATGTGGATCCACCTCGGAGCGCGGGCACGATGGTGCGAAGTTGGATTATTTTACAGCGGAGCTGTTCAATTGTACCTAAAGATGTTGAGGCGGCTCGGACGAAGAAGAAGAAGATCTGCTATTCAGGGCGTACTCGCCTCCAGCCCACATGCATAATGTCGATCTATCTAAAGAGAATGCATTGAAGTTTCCTAAACTACCACACCGGATGCGTGACCGTACAAGTTCTTCGTTGGATTCGGAACAATTAGAAGTTGGTAACCACTTTTCCAACAAGAATACTTTTTTTGCTGCATTAAAACAATACATCATCAGGAACGGGGATAACTACAACGTGGTTAAATCCAAGCTCAATAAGTACAAGACGAAGTGTGCAGTGCAAGATGGTACATGTTCATAGAAAATCATGGCCTTGTTGAGGAAATGGATAGGCTTGTGGGAGATCAAAAAGTACAAAGGTCCATATACATGTCTTGCCGGTACAGTACCACTATGTGTTCAATGTTTTTGAATAATACTAATATTATGTAATGTTGCATTATTTAATGTACTTCGTTGACAGGTGTTACATAAGATCATCCGAAGATGGATTCAGACATATTAGTTGACTTAATAATCTCGATGGTGAAGGCCGATCCCAAGACTACAATGCCGACCTTAATTGGCAATATTCGTAGCCAATTGGGTACACGCCCTCTTAAAGAAAGACTTAGATAGCCAAGCAGAAGGCGTTAAAAAAGTTGCATGGTCGGTGGGACGCTTCATATAATGAAGTGTGGCGGTGGTGTCAAGTCTTTGGAGAGATATGTCCGAGGCAAAGATAATGAGACCTTGAAAGCGGAACGATGTACTACTAGCGATCATTTGCTCCATGGATGCTAAAGTGTTTAAGCGTCATTACGGACATTTAAGCAATGCCGAGATGCCTTTATATACTGCAATCCATTGGTACAAATTGACGGTACCTTTATGTATGGTAGATATACGCATCGGCTATTGCTAGCTATGGCACAAGACGGCTGTGGGAGAATCCTTCCGATTTTGTTTGCAATAACACCAGGGGAGTCAAGTGATGACTGATACTTCTTCCTATCTAGGTTAAGGAGGCATGTCTGCCCCCAACCTAATATATGCATTATATCGGATCGGGGCCCTAGAATACTAGCCGTAATAGAGCGCCAGGGAAGCCTGTGACATCGCACACACCATCGATATTGCCTAAGGCATGTTGCATCCTACTACTACGGACAACATCGATCTAAAAGTCAGCGACAGCAAGTGACCAATATGGGTATGTAATATCTATTAATATAATTTCGTTTGTAATATTCAATTTATTCTCAATTGAAAAGTGGTATGTAATATTTGCTATCAACGTATATTGGTAGGGTACGAGATCAATAAGAACCGTTTTCAGGAGCTGTTTGCGAGTTTGCGCTCAGATAACGACGAAGGCACAAACTAACTGTGCAATATTCCTTTCGAACAGTGGACACAAACATACAACGGCGGCCTACGATATAGTCATATGACCACAAACCTGGCCGAATACATAAATTCTGTTATAAAAGGAACCCATCATCTACCGATTACATCGGTTGTGAGAGAGACATATTTTCGTTTAGCGGTACTATTTCCGAAGCGAGCAGTGAGTTATAGAGGGAAGATGCAAGGAGGCTATGTATGGAGCCCGAAGGTCTTGCAAGAAATAAACAGGGGGAAGGCACGGGCCAACACCATGTACACAGTGTGTCACGATCGCGACAGCCTATGGTTTCGTGTCACGGAGTTTTACAGACCGAACCAAGGTATTGTTGGTGGGCAGTATCGTGTACACTTGACAAATAAGACCAGCGACTGTGGGATATTTGATGCACTTCGTCACCCATACGCTCATTTACTCGCGGCTTGTCAGAATCTCCGTCTTGATCCCATGAGATATGTCGACGAAGTGTATAAATTAGAAAACATGTACAACGTGTGAAGACACGTATTTCCACCAGTCCCAGATGAACGTAAGTGGCCGTCGATATCGCTTGTACCGTATAAGCTGTTGCCGGATAGACAATTGAGGTATAAACCAAAAGGTCGACCTTTCTCTAGTAGAATACGCAACAATATGGATATCGAAAACGAGCAACCAAAGTAGGTCGTATGGATGGTGTAGGAACACAGGGCATATGTAATGGCCTAAATTCAAGGTTATCGGAACAATGGTTTCAACCATAAATCCGATTTAAAGAGAAATTTATTTCCATATATTTGCATGAATATTTATATGATAGGAAATATTTTATAAATATTTATAAAATGTTAGTAATATGATATTAAAAATTTAGTTAGAAAATTTTAACGTATGGGTAGGTAATTAAATGAAAAGGACTAAATTTATTTTTTTGTCAATTTTATTAATATCACATTTTAAATAAAAATACTCGTATTCATGTGACTAAAAATGACGTTATAATGAACATGAATTTAACAAAATATTTTAATAATGCTAACAACTGAATCGAATTTTGATATCTAAAAGTAAGACTAGCCCCAAAATAAAATTACATGGACTAAATTTTAATTTTCAAAGAGTACAAGGACTTGTGACATATTTTAACCTAGTATAAAATTTGAATATTTTAATTGTATAAATATGAGTACTTGTTTAAATAATGCTTAGCTTCATTTATCCTTACAACTCTAATGTGTCAATATGCACTCTTATATATATAATTTAAACTAAGTTTTAATTAAGCATTATTTATTATTAATTTCATATATAATTGATTATTACAAAATATTTTTTAATTATAAAATAAATTTTGATTGTTAAAAGGAAATTGCACTATAATATTGGCCAATTTACGGAAAATATCAAAATTTAACAAAATTCTGAAAAGGTCCCAAAAATAATTATTTACCGAAAGGTCATTTTCCCGTAAAACGCGTCACGTCAGTAGCGTTTTCGAGGATGAATCAAGAAAGCGTCCACGAGGAGTGCTTTGTGCCACATCGACAAAAACGTGTCCTTGAGGCGTGTTTTCGATGTAGCAAAACTCCTCGTGGTGCCTGCCTTTTCCCCACCGATGGGTTTTTCAATTGTTTTTAGTGTTAGGATATGAGTTTTTAGGGTTTTAGGGCTACGATTTAGGGTTTTTAGGGTTTTAAGGTTTAAGGTTTTTAAGGAAAATTAATAAACTAGATTTTAGGGTTAACTAATTAAAATAATTTTAGGTATAGGGTTTTGAGAAAAATATATTAACAAATTTTTTTTGAATTTTTTACAGTAGTATCTGGCAAAATAATTTTGAGAAGACGTTTCTGAACAAATAGTAACCAAAACGCTTCAAGCAGGATGCACTGTCAACAAGAGTACCGAAAAAAGCTCCAACATGGACGCTCTTTTGTTATAGTAGTCTATGGCAATCCTTAGACTATAAATGAGTCAAATTTCATTCTCAGGTTGCATAATAGAAATTGAGGCAAAAGTAAAATAGAAAATGAAGATGAGTAAACGTATTAGTGCTGTTATTTACTATGATGGTGAGGTTTGTGACACCGAAAATGGTGTTGTTTTTATCGGAGAACACAACGCTAACGGTTTTAACAGGAAAATAGATTTGACAGAACTTCGTAAAAGAATTAGGCGTAAAATCTTCGGAACAACGCCAATGAAAGTTCAGTCTATTAAGTATAGATTTTGTGCTTCGGTTGATCCCGTGAGATATGACTCGTTTGACATCAAAGGTCCTCGGAGCTTGGAGGCAATGGTGGAGACTCATCTTGCTAGTGGATCACCCTATTTTGAGGTATATGTACAATTTTCATCGCCAAGTGATCTTCCTTCAACTTTAACATCTCTGCTATTCGAGAGGAATACACGACCCAAGACACTCTGTTAGTGGGAGGCAAAATCTGGCCTTCGTGTTTGGTGGTAGTATGGAAAACACAACCCTTGCACGACACTCTGTTAGTGGATGGGACATGCATATCCTTCCTTCGACGTTCGATGCTAGAAATACGTATTGGGGAACATATCAACTTCTAGTGGTTGGCAATCTACATATGATTGGGAACGTTAAGCAAGTTGTTTAAGAAGGGATAATGCATTCCCCACGACATCCACTGGCAAGGGGCCCTTGTTCGTTACAGATGATGGTGGGTCGAATAGTGATTCTTATGTGGATCCACCTCGAGAGCCCAGCCCGTTGGTGCAGAAGTTGCATTATTTTCTGAACCAGAGCCTGTTCAAACCATACCTGAAGATGTTGAAGGCGGTTCAGATGATGAAGAAGAAGATCTGCAATTCAGAGCGTACTCGCCTCTAGCCCATATGCATAATGTCGATCTATCTCAAGACGATACATTGGAGTTTCCTAAACTACCACACGAAGGTGTGTTGTACAAGTTAAATCGTTGGATTCAAGCAATTAGAAGTTGGTAAAAGTTTTTCAACAAGGATACTTTTCTTGGTGCATTGAAACAATATAGCATCAAGAACGGGGTTAACTACAACGTGGTTAAATCCAAACTCGATTAATCTGAGGCCAAGTGTGCGATGCAAGACGGTACATGTTTATGGAAAATCATGGCCTCTTTGAGGAAAAGGACAGGCTTGTGGGAGATTAAAAAGTACAAAGGTCCACATACATATCTTGCAAGAACATTATCACTAGGTGTTCAAGGTTTTGAATAATACGATATTACGTAATGTTGCATTATTTAACGTACTTTGTTGACAAGTGTTTCACAAGATCACCCGAAGATGGATTCAGAGATGTTGGCTGACTTAATAATACCGACGGTAAAGGTGGATCCCAAAACTACAGTGTCGGCCTTAATTGGCAATATTAAGTAGCCAATTGGTGTACACGATCCTCTTCTAGGAAGATTTGGATAACTAAGTAGAAGGCGTTGGAAAAGTTGCATGGTCGATGGGGCCTTCATATAATGAAGTGTGGTAGTGGTGTCAGTCTTTGAGAGATATGTCTCGAGCGATAATGAGACTTTAAACGGGAACGGCGTCTACAACGATCGATTGCTCCGTGGATGCCAAGTGTTCAAGCGTCATTTTGGACATTTAAGCAATGCCGAGGCGTATTTCTATACTACAACTATTGATACAAATTGATGGTACCTTTATGTATGGTAGATATACGCATCGACTATTGCTAGGCATGTGGCACAAGATGGCAGTGGGAGAATCCTTCTAATTGCATTTGCAATAACACTGGCGGAGTCAGCTAATTACTGGGATTTCTTTCTACCTAGGTTAATGAGGCATGTCTGCCTCCAACCTGATATATGCGTTATATCGTATCGGGGCCCTGAAATACTAGCCGCAATAGAGCGATAGGGAAGCCTGTGGCATCGCACACACTATCGATATTGCCTAAGGCATGTTGCGTCCAACTACCACGGGCAACATCGATCTACAAGTGACCAACGACAAGTGACCAACATGGGTATGTAATATCTATTAATATAATTTCATTTGTAATATTCAATTTATTCTTAATTGAAGAGTGGTATGTAATATTTACTATCAACTTATATTGGCATTGGCAGGGTACGAGATCAATAAGGACCATTTTTATGAGATGTTGGTGAGTTTGCGCTCAGTTAACGAAGAAAGCGCAAACTACCTATGCAACATACCTTTCAAACAGTGGACACAAGCATACGACGGTGGCCTACGATATAGTCATATGACCTCAAACCTAGCCGAATGCATAAATTACATTCTAAAAGGAACGTCATTTGCCGATAACATCGGTTATGCGCGAGATATATTTTCGTTTAAGCGGCACTATTTTCAAAGAGCAATGAGTTATAAAGGCCAAATATAAGGAGGCAATGTATAGTCTGTGAAGGTATTGAGAAATTAACAAGGGAAGGCACAGGCCAACACCATGCACACAGGTGTGTCACGATCGCGATAACCTATGATTTTGTGTGACGGAGTTTGACAGACCGAACCAAGGTATTGTTGGCGGGCAATATCATGTACACTTGAGAAATAAAACTGCGATCGTGGGATATTTGATACACTTCATTATCCATGAGCTCATGTAATTGCGACATGTCGAATCTCCATCTGGATCCCATGAACTATGTCGACAAAGTGTATAAAATAAAATACATGTACAACGTGTGGAACACGTATTCCACTAGTCCCGAATGAACGTAAGTAGCCAAATCATGTCGATTGCTCGTATAATGTTATTCGAATAGAGAACTACGTCATGAAACCAAAGGGTCGACCTTGCTCGACTAGAATACATAACAATATGGATATTAGAAACAACCAACCAAGCCGAAGTTATGCGGATAGTGTAGGAACCCGAGCCATACATCTCGCTCGTGTCCAAATCGGAATAGTTGATAGTCTCCTTATCATTTTTTGTCTATTGGTGGCATTGAAAATTCTTTTAATTTCTTGATGAAAATGGTGAAATTTTGTAGAAGGACTAAGTTGTAAAATAAAAATTTATTCAATTAATCTAAAATATCACCATTATCATTGTTCTTCAAAACTATCTTTCTTGCTAAATGCTTATTTTGCCCTTATGACCATTCAAAATTCATACATTGGATCAACATCCATCTTGATAAAATTAAAATTAATCATCATACTTTTCACTTATTCAATTTAGTCCTAATTCATCCATTTCTTATTAATTTCTATATATAAAAATAAAAATAAATTACAATAAAAATAAATTACAACTTTTATTTTATTTAGGATATAAAAATAAATGAAATTACAAAAATAAAAATAAAAAACAACTTTTATTTTATTAAAGATATAAAAATCAAATTGCAAAAAATAAACAACAACTTTTATATTATTAAAGATATAAAATTAAATTACAATAAAAATAAATAAATTTTATTTTATTAAAGATATAAAATTAAATTACAATAAAAAATAAATAACTTTTATTTTATTAAAGATATAAAATTAAATTACAAAAAAATAAAAACAACTTTTATTTTATTAAAGATATAAAATTAAATTACACAAAAATTTATTTTATTAAAGATATAAAACTAAATTATAATAAAAAATAAACAACTTTTATTTTATTAAAGATATAAAAATTAAAATACAATAAAAAATAAACAACTTTTATTTTATTAAAGATATAAAAATTAAATTACAATAAAAATAACTTTTATTTTATTTAATATATAAAAATTAAATTAAATTACAACAAAAATTAAAAAATATCTTTTATTTTATTAAATATATAAAAAATTACAATAAAAATATAAAATAATGACTATTGAATCAATGTTGGTGCTTATGGTGAATCGATTGCCATGGGGGGGTAGTCGATTCTACGCTAGATTCCTTCTTCTTCTAGCTTCCGACGGGGGTTGTGGAACCTTAGGCGGGGATCTTGGTTCCTCCGGCAGGGGGTCTGGTTGTGGGTGTGTGGAGGATGACCCATCTTAATAAAATATTGACTGGAGAGGTGTTTGCATCGCCTATGGCCGAGGTGTTAGGAGATTGGTAAAAAGAAGAGCTCCCAAAGCGCCTCGTGACGATCCTTCATGCGACGGCGGCCTATAGATCGGTGGCCGGTCAGAAGTAGTCGAGAATAGGCTCGAACCAAGCCATGCATTCCAACTTGCCATGGGACTAGGAAAATGAAACATATAAGGGTTAGGATACATATAAGGGCTAAGCACGCACCTAGCATAATCTAAAAAGGCTATGATGTAGGTGTCGTCGGTTGAAGTGTTGGGCACGGTATTGTGTGGCGCTGTTGATGGGCAGGTGGTTGTGTCGTGGCTGTTGATGGTCTCGTTTCATCACCCTTCTCCTTGAATTTAAAGGTCCGTCGTTTCCTTTGTTCACGGTTACCGTCGCCTCTCCTCTTGAGCAATAAATCGACTTGCCATGGATCCTAAACCATGACATGAATTACAGCACGATGTTAACTCGAGGAGCGATGATCGGTTCCTGAGTAGGTATATAATCATACTAGTTCTCTCATAATTCGATATATGCTGACCAAAATCTTGGCCAATCTGCATGCAACTACCGTAAGTCGACTTTGTGCTCATCATCGAGCACCTTAGGTGACACGGGCATCGGTTGTCGGAATCAAAATTGACGTAGAACCCGATCTGATTGGTGCATCTCCACGGTGGCATAGTTGATCAATGGGAACTTCACATGTCAAATGTTTGGATTTTGAAAGAACTTATCCAGAATTACTACCTGAATTGACAGATCCTCGTATGGTGTCCATTCAAACTATATTAACATAATAAAAATATTAGTTATATACTAAATACTAAATACTAAATACCAAATACGAAACGACTATTTTATTACAAAAATATATTTTATTTAATACTTACTTGTGCTTCCAGCTATTGCTTTAATAGAAGCCGTATATCTTCAAGCAATGTAGGTATTTCAACATAACTCGTCGAATGATTCCACCTTATTAAATAAATTTTTAACATACAATTATATTTTAAATCTATGTAATAATTGTAAATTCTAATATTAAATTTACCTCTTTATGAGTGGGAATGTATATGGGTGGTCGACTCGAGGACGTAAAAATGGAAATCGAAACCGTGTCGATAATTGCAGTCGTGATAGACAACCTCTGATTTCCACTTTATTTGGTCGCGTCGCCCCGTACATCTCCCGATACAATTTTGCTCGCACGACAAACCCCCAACTCAATTCACCGGCTGCTCTAAAATCAACGAGTTTATTGACCATCTTAGATGTCTGAGGTTTCGTGACAAGTCCGACATCAAATAGCCTCCAATCATCTCAAGAATGTATGCCCGAGCATATCGCATTCTTTCTATTTCGGTCGAATCATTATCCGGCTCCAGGAATGTGTCTCGTAACCAGCCCATCTCGATCTGACATCTGTAAATGTTATCCGAAATAGCACTCAACAGCTCGTAGCATACAGCTCCCCAATCGCCAGAAGTTGCGGACCTTGTGACTACGTACCCATCCACCAGCAATCCTAATTGCAAATGCACGTCTTCCAGATTGATAGTACACTCTCCGCATGGAAGATGGAAACTGTGCGTCTCGGGTCTCCACCACTCTATCAACGCACTGATTAACTTCGGGTCCAACTTGCACCCCCGGCCAATAGTGGCCAAGTGCCAAAAAACCACTTCCCGCAGGTAATTCTCGATCAACGGTGATGGCGGACCAGACATATTGCGAATATAGCATTGCAACACCTGATCTACAGACTGTTTACAAAATTATAAAATAAAATTTAATTAAAATTGCATAAACCTAAAAAATATTAAATAGCGTTGAAAAATTAAAATTAAAACTTACCATTGTTATTTGATCGACGGAGATGTGTTTATTTTCGAGATGAATTAATTCTCCGCCATTGCTAATCTGATAGAATATTTTAAATTTATCAAAAAATATTTCAAAAAAATTTAAAAAGGATTTTTGTAAATATTAAAGGACTATTGTGAAATTTGAGAGGAACTTTAAAGGAATTTGAGAGAAATTTGAGAGAAAAATGAGTAAGGACTTTTGTGTGAAAAAAATAAAAGGGTGGGGGTTTTTATAGTTTTTATTTTGATCGTTGGAGGCCTAAAGATAAAAAAAAAGACCGTTGGAGGCAAAAAAGCGTCCGAGGAGGCGCTTTTGCCACATCAGCAAAGCGCCCTCAAGGACGCGTTTTTCTTGATGTGGCACAAAGCGCTCCTCGTGACGCGCAACCTAATTCATCCCCAAAACGCTTGGCATGGGCGCATTTTAGGGAAAATGGCCCTTTCGATAAATAATTATTTTTAGGTCATTTTCCGTAAATTTCGTTAAAATTTGGTATTGTCTCGTAAATTAGCCTATGATATTGTATAACAAATATATTTATATTGTGTTTTCTTTACAAAGAACAATGTAAAATATAAATGAATAGATATAAAATAAATTTAATTAAACAATGAAAATATAAGAAAATATCAAATATATTTTGTTTGATTAAACATAACTTTTATGAAATATTTTCAGGAAATTTATTAAATAATAAAAATATTTTACATAGATTCATCTAAATACCAGAAAAGATCAATTTTTTAGAAAATAAATATTTTTAAAAATCATTTTTAAAACTAATTTCAGTGAAACAAAGGGAGGTAGGCATCAATTTTTGTTCATTAGCCTAAATGGCATACGACAACGTGTGGCAATTCAAGAAGGGATAAATAGGCAGAGCTGCCTTAATTTGTGTCTAAGGACAGGATACACGTGACTAGCTCGATGATCCCTAATCTCGAATGTCTGTACTGTTCGATGGCTCCAAATGGTTAGCCACCCTTACCCCAACCTAGCTTCCTCAGTATGACATTGAGGCGCCATTAATGTCTGACATTTGACAAGTTAATTATTGAACTCATTAAATCAGAATTTGCTGAAGTTCTATTGCAAATTCGTTTGTAAGGTGATGATACAATTGTAATAGGGTGCTTATTATTTGTGAAGGAATGGAAATGAAAGGGGCTTCTCCTGGACACATAAATCCAAATAAAATTCAAAGTGTTTGTTGATGATCCATCGTGAAGGAACATTGAAAAGATCGATGGGAAATTGAAATCAGGGCATTCCCCCACCCATTAAACCCGGATAATTCTTCTGCTCACCACCAATTGTTGTTTCATATATCTAAAATGGAATTCATACTATGTGCACAGGTTTGAGACAGACCCCATTAGTTTCTCATTTATCATGATCCACCCCATATGTGTCCATCCAGAGATGCTAATCGTGTATATGACTTACTATAGCATGTCTCAAACATGACGTTTGGATTTTTTTTGCCATAGAAATTAAATACTTGAGTTTCAATAAGATTAACCAGAGATAGATTGTCAGCTTAATTATTAGTACACGTACATGCAAATGTTTGAAACATCTACAGCATCGAGTTAAATAATTGAGCATGGAGTAAATTTTGAGCAAGAGAAAAACAAGTACAGATTGAGAGACAAATGAGGGGAGCATATATAAACTGGAATCATGCCCATGTTGGAAGAAAACAAGTGGGCTATAGGCTCACATGGCATCTAAAACAACAAACATTGAACCTCCTGACATGAAATCCTTTCCCAAGGAGGGAAGGAAAGAATCTCATATTCAAGATTATATATATTATGTGCCTTAGAAGAGCTGGTAATTAAATAAAAGGAATAAAGTATGGGAAGTCCTTGAAGCAGCCTTCAAACCCCAGATGGTGTAGCTCCTTTTATGGCGTGCAATGAGGGCCGAGACTCTCAGGACTCTGATTACCACTCACATTTCATTTCAAAACATAGTGTAGACATTACATAAACATCACACAATAGCTCCTCCACATATATACATATTTAAAGAAAACACAGACAGAGAACAAAAGAAACAAAAGAAGCATTATTATCAGCATTATTATCATTATTAGGGTTATTATTATATATGATTCGTAAGCCAAATTGTCACTGTTATGCCACGGGCTTTTCCAACAACTCCCACATGGCTATGTAACCAAAATGCCAGGCATCTGATGTGTGTCTCCTAATCCAAGGCCTTTTCCATCATCATCTTCCGGCAAAAACAAAAAGAAATCTTTAATTACATGATCTGTAAATAATTATTACTCCTTTGCCTAAGCCTTAACCACAAATCTCTTTGATACCTGCAAACAAAATCAACAAATATTCATTTTCCCATGAACTTTCAAAAATTAGCTCAAACATATGACTCTATCATCGCCATCAAAACAGTGATTGATCGAGCATCGAAACTGAAACTGAAATGGCACAAAACAATTGCATTGAGCTCAGCACGAAAATTTCTGTTCACGTACGTACAAGATGGATGAAAAGTAATTATTAGTCCATTTTAATCACAAAACCAGAATTCGTGGGCACGATGTTCTCTTCATGTCCAGCTTGCTCTCGAGTGGAGGCTGCGAATGTGGGCCACTAAAAACCCCGGGCATGATTCAAATCACTGATTTTGTTTCCCCAACACAATGCTTGCATGCTTTGAATAGCCGCACCAATTCCTCTCTAACAACTTTCACCACCCAAAACTCATCTCCTTATTCATGCTTGCCCTTTGCAATGCACCCTTATCTCTCTCTACTCTACTCCTACAATTGCCATGCTCGTAAATACCTGATTGGTCCCGGAAGTTCAATTGGTTGATGAATGATATACGTTTGAACTGAAAAAAAATAAAATAAAAAATTGTTAAAATAATGAGATTAGAGTAAGGGTGAGTGTTCGATTGAATTGAGTGAAAAAATTTTGAGTTGGTCAAGTTAACGAGTTCTATTTTATCATTCTAACTTGATTTGAATTTTTTTAAATCGAGTCGAGTGAAATAAAATTCGAGTCAATTCAAGTAAAATTATTCGAGTTAAATTAAAAAATTAAACATGTCAAATTAAAATCTTGTTAAAATATAACTAATTCCATGTTAGAGCACATAAATTTAAAATCATATTTATTTGAAAAAATTGTACTTATCATAAACTTGAAATAATAATTAACTTATTTATGTCTCAAAATTATTGTTTTAAATTTTTTAAAATTTTAAATTATATATATATATATTAAATTTCTATAATTTTTAAAATATAAATTTTGAAATTTTATAAATATTTTGAATTTTGAAAATTATTTTGATTTTTATTTTGTAATTTTTGTTGAGAGCGAAACCAATTTGCTCATTTTAAAATTGATAGGGACCAAAAGGATATTTACACCAATCTATTATTGAACTATTCAAATTGTAAAACTCAACTTGACTTGGACTCGAAACTCAAATTACTTATTTGAGTTGACTTGAGTAGCTCGATTCAATTAACTCGAAATTTAAATTTTTTTGAATCGAGTTGAGCTTTACCCATCCCTAGATTAGAGAATAAAATAATCTGGTAAAATCAATTTGCTATTATTTTTATTAATTCTAGATTAGTTTAATGAAAAAATGAGGCTTTTTTTTTTTTGGTTTATTTTTTGTAAATATAAATTTTAAATTTTATTTTATGATTTTAATTAATATCTTTTAAAGAATCTTAAAATAATTATTGAGTGAGTGTTAGTTAGATTGACATGAGCATTATTGTCAATGTTGAAAGATATGAATTGAGTCTTTTAAAGCGTATTATATATAACAACCTTAAAAATATATTTTCAGAACACTAATTTAAAATTTTATCTTAAAACACCATTAGATGCTTGACGGTAACCAATTGCTTCAAGTGACAACGCAACTGCTACTCTCTTTTTTTTTTTTTTTTTTTAAATTTCCATTTGATCAATCCGCAACTTTTGGTAATGCCGTTGGAGTTAATCTGGCAGCCATGTCTTAGATCCGTTGAAGAAATTAAAGTGGAGAAAGTTGAAGACAGAGTGCATGTTTACTAGACTTTGGTCTCCCAATTGTGAAGCCCAATTTGTCATGCAAACTATACGGTGTTTTTGTTATCATATTTTGTTCGTAATTGTACCTACCATCACACTCATTCGTTTCCTACAGTGTGGAGCCGAGAATTCATTGCACAGTGCTAAAAAATTAAAAATTAAAAATTAAAATCAATCTAATCAAAATTAGTGTCTTGTACATAACTTAATATTCGAGGTTAATGCAATTCATCTCTTTCGGTTGAGTTCAACCATTAATTTTTCTATTTCTTATTGGATATATCATATTTTAGATTCATAAAAACCTTTTAAGTTATATTTGAAGCATAAATTAAGATGAATTTTTTACTTGGATACTTTTTATATTCATAATTACATTGAATTTAATTAAAATTAAAATTAAAATTAAACCGAATTAAATTAATGAAATTTGCCAAAATTTTGATTTCTTTGAATATAAAATTTAAATTCAAAATTTTAGTTAAAGAATATCTTTATCATAGAATTCAACGTGTCTAAATAGGGTAGCATTGAATAAATATATACTATATAAAGTGAAAAAGTTATTATGATTTTGCTACAACTTTTTGCAGCTTGCGGTTTCATTAAATGTGAATTGGGTTAAACGATGTTGCTTTGAATTGGTGAAATTCCGAACAGGTTTTTGTCGCTGTAATGTATAGCAGCGGTAAAATCATGTTGGCGCCACCTCCGTAGGCAGTTTACCCATCATAGTAAGAAAGAAACTGTTGGAGGGCAGTAAAAGCAAACTAATAATGTACAACGTGTGGAGACACATATTTCTACCAGTCCCAGATGAACGAAAGTGGCCATCGGTATCGCTTGTACCGTATAAAGTTCGCTTGGATAGACAACTGAGGCGCAAACCAAAAGGTCGACCTTTCTCTAGTAGAATACGCAACAATATGGATATCCGAGAAACGAGCAACCAAAGTAGGCTGTACGGATGGTGTAGGAACCGGGGCATATGTAATGGCCTAAATTCAAGGTTATCGGAACAATGGTTTCGCAACCATAAATCCGATTTAAAGAGAAATTTATTTCCATAAATTTGCATGAATATTTATATGATAGGAAATATTTTATAAATATTTATAAAATGTTAGTAATGTGATATTAAAAATTTCGTTAGAAAATTTTAACGTATGGGTAGGTAATTAAATGAAAATGACTAAATTGAAATGAAAGTAAAAGTTGAATTATAGATTAAAAATTATAAAGGACCAAAATGGTAATTATGCCATTTTATAAAGTTGAGGCGGTGTATTGTATAAAATATGAAATTTTATAAAGATAATTATTATTATAAATTAATAATATATATTATAAAAAGAAAGGAGAAAAGAAAAAAAAGCGTAAAACAAAAGAACAAGAGCAAACGTGAAGGAAAGAAAGAAACAGAGAAAAGAAAGAAGAAAAGGAAAATTTAAAGTTTGAAGCTTGGATATTTAATAGGTAAGTTAATTTAACCATTTTCTTTTAATTTTGATGCTTTATAAGTTTTAGAACAAAGTTTTGATGAATTTAAGTTGAAGTTTTTAAAGTATTAAAGTTTTGAATATAGCATATGATGAATAAAATGATGAATTAGTGGTTTAATTGAAAGAATTTGAAGTTAGAATTGGATAAAGGACTTAATTGCAAAACAAGCTATAAGAAAATAGTTTTGGGACAGCAGCAGTAGAGTAAGTTTGAAAATTCACCAAAAATCTTAGAGGTGGAATTATAAGTTTAATGAGATATGAAATTAAAGCTTATTGAGTCTATTTTCATATGAAAGAAACAAGAAAAGAAAAGAAATTCTGTATTTTGAGATATTTAGATTTTTGTAAGACTGGTTCAGAATGAATTCGGGTTCCTCTGTTTTGACTTTAGAAAATCATAAAAATTGAAGAAAAATAATTAGGAGCTTAAATTTATATATCTGGAATCCTGATTGAATCTATTTTCAATAAAATAAATTAGAACATCATCCAAATTCTGTATGAGGAGATAATTAATATTTAGTGATGAAGGGTCAGAACTGTCAGATAGCAGAACAGGGGTGAATTTAATGAATAAACTGTACAAATTGGCTAAGTCAAAAATTCTGGAAATTTTATGATATGAAGACATGTGAGTATAATTTCAGAGAAAATTAACGGTTCTTCATTTGGAGTTCTGTGGCCTGAGAAATAAATAATTTAGTGACTATGACTCAAGTGGACAGCTTTGAATAAACTAGAAATAATAATAGAATTATAGAAAATGCTACATGTGAACATGAAATGTATTGAATTGATGATTGAATTTATTTATTTAGATCCGGAAAACTCAAATACGAAGCTAGATCGACGAAAGGAAAAAGTCCAGATTAGTAGATTTTGTATACGAACTAGTATCGAGGTAAGTTCATGTAACTTGAATTATCTTCTTAAATGCTTGAAATGTATGTTATTGATGTGAATATAATTTGAATGTTCATTGTATGAAGATTGATGAAACATTGATATATTTGATAAAAGAAAGAAATCGGTTGAATGAAAGGAAAATTGATGGATCTCGAAAAGGAATTGATGGTAAAAGGATCTAGCCGGACGGGTGATCCTATCTGATATAGCCCTCCAGAAGAATATGTGAAAATGGATTTAGCCGGACGGGTAATCCGAACTAGGGTCCAATTTAGCCTGGACTGGTAATTTAGATCCAAGCTCATTAGAGTAATTGTCATTCTGAGGATTTAGCTTTGATTGGTAATCCCGACAATACTCTATGAGTTTATATTCTGAGGATTTAGCTTTGATGGTAATCTCATTGTAAGGATGAGGTTCATGGAGTGTGCTCTCTGAAATGAAAATGTGCACATGAATATGAATTGACGGACCAATTTGTACACTAAAGTGTACCTCTGAAAATCCATCGAAATTCGAGTAATTCAACGGGAGAAATATGGAAAAATAACAAGGAAATGGAAAATCATGATATTTATGAGCTCATCAATCATAGTATATATATTATTGATACATGGAAATTATTGAACTAACTTGAATGTTAAGCTTGTGTATGTTAGGGTAATAATGCATTGAATGGATATATGAATGTTTATTATATTGAATTGAAAAATATTAGGTAAGTATAATTCTTGTTATATGGGCTTACTAAGCACAAAGTGTTTACCCTATTTCATTTTTCCCTGTTTTGTAGTGTTAAGAGCTCGGAGATCGGATTCAGTCGGAGACATATCACACTATCAACCCCAAGACTTCGGTATTTAAAGAAACTTTATTTTGAAAATGAATGGCATGTATAAGCTAATAAAATAAATGTTAATATGAAATGAATATAAGGTCAGCCATTGATATGGCTTATGTGTTGAACTTATCTTATAAATATGCATGAATTTTATTTTGAAAATATGTTGAATTGTAATGGTCTCGGTTTAAAAAAAAATTGTAAACTCCGGTAATGCCTTGTACCTTATTCTAACAATGAATACGGGTAGGGGGTGTTAAAGCATACATCTCGCTCGTGTCCAAATCGGAATAGTTGACCGTGTTCTTAGCTTTTTTGTCTCTTCGTGGCTATGTAATTTCTATTTTTTTGATGAAAACGGTGAACTTTTGTACAAAAACTTTTATTTTATTCAAGTTTTAATTTATTAAAAGAAAAAATCAAATTACAATAAAAAATTAAAAATTGTTATTTTGTTAAATATATAAAACTAAATTACAATAAAAATTAAACCATTTTATTTTATTAATGATATTAAAATTAAATTACATTAAAAAATTAAATTACATTAAAAAAATAAATTACAATAAAAAATAAATACTGTTATTTTATTAAATATATAAAAATAAATTACAATAAAAAATTTAAACCATTTCTATTTTATTAAAGATATTAAAATTAAATTACATTAAAAAATTAAATTACATTAAAAAATAAAAATAAAAATAAAATCAAAAACATTATTTTATTAAATATATAAAACTAAATTACAATAAAAAATTAAACCATTTCTATTTTATTAAAGATATTAAAATTAAATTACATTAAAAATTAAATTACATTAAAAAATAAAAATTGTTATTTTATTAAATATATAAAACTAAATTACAATAAAAAATTAAACTATTTCTATTTTATTAAAGATATTAAAATTAAATTACATTAAAAAATTAAATTACATTAAAAATAAAATTAAATTACAATAAAAATAAAAACTGTTATTTTATTAAATATATAGAAACTAAATTACAATAAAAAATTAAACCATTTCTATTTTATTAAAGATATTAAAATTAAATTACATTAAAAATTAAATTACAATAAAAATAAAAATTGTTATTTTATTAAATATATAAAACTAAATTACAATAAAAATTAAACTATTTTATTTTATTAAAGATATTAAAACTTTTTCTTTTATTTTTATTAAAAAATTAAAATTAAAAAATTATATTACAATTAAAAATAAAAAGTCGGTCCAAATCAATTGTTGATGCTGGGGTAGAAATCAAGTACCACACGGGGCGTCGTGATTCTGTACTGGATTCCTCCTTCGTCTAGCTTGGGCAGGGTCGTAGAACCTCGGACGGGATTCAGTTCCTCCAACCTGGTGCAGTTGTGGATCTTTGCGAGGATGACCCACCTTGATAAAATAACGACCCCGGAGGTGTTTGCATAAACCACGGCGGGGTGTCTAAATCCCGTATGGCGAAGGAGGGTGGTAGAAAGAAGTGCTCCCCGATGGCACCTCCTGTGATCCCTCACGTGACGACGACCTTAAGATAGGCTGGCCAGCGGGAGTAGTCGGGAACGGACTCGAAGCCGGCCATGCATTCCAACCTGGGGTGGGACTAGAAAAAGGAAACATATATGGGTTAGGAGAATACATATAAGGGGTAAGGTACGCACCTGGCATAAAGGGTAAAGGCTGTGATGTCGGTGTCGTCGGCTGAACTAATGGGCCCGATGATTGTGTCGACGCTGTTGATGGCCCCGTCTCATCACCCATTCTCCTTGGATTTAAAGGGCCCCAACGTTCCCTTCATTCACGAAGTTATCGTCGCCTATCTTCTTCCGACAACAGATACGGCTTACCATGAATCTTAAACCATGGCATGTATTCCGGCACGCACGCTAACTCAGGAACGATGATTGGTTCCCGGATAGGTAAATAGTCATACCGGTTCTCCCACGTCTCGATATGTGCTGACCAAAATCTTGCCCAATCCGTGTGCAGCTGCCGTAAGTCTACTTTGTGCTCATCATCGAACACCTCAGGTGGCACGGGAATCGGTTGCCAGAATCCAAATTGTCGCAGAACCAGATCTGACTGGTGCATCTCCATGGTCACATAGGTGATCAATGGGACCTTCACGTGCCAACTGTTCTGATTTTAGAAGAACAACTCCGAAATTACTGCCCAAATTTCCAGATCCTCGAACGATGTCCATTGAAATTATATTAACATTACCAAAATATTAGTTATATACATAATACTAGACACTAAATACGAAATACTAAATTATAAATACGAAATTCAAAACTTACTTGTGATTCCGACCGTTGGTCCAATAGAAGCCGTATATCTTCAAGCGAGGTAGGTATTCCAACATGACTCACCGAATGGTTCCACCTAATTAAATAAATTTTTAACATACAATTATACTATAAATCTACGAAATAATTGTAAAATATAATATTAAATTTACCTCGTTATCAGTGGGAATGAATATGGGTGGTCGAGTCGAGGTCGTAAAAATGGAAATCGAAACCATGCTCATGACTGCAGTAGTGATAGGCAACCTCCGATTTTTGCTTTACTCTGACACGTCGCCCGCACATCTCCTGATACAACCTCGATAGCACGGGAGACCTCCAACTCAATTCACCGGCTACTCTGAAATCAACAAGTTTCAGCAGCCATCTTAGGTGTACGAGGTTTCTAGAAAGGTCCGGCATCAGATAGCCTCCAATTATCTGAAGAATGTATGCCCGAGCATACCGTATTCTTTCTATTTCGGTCGAACCCTCATTCGACTCCGGGAATGTATCTCGTAACTAGGCCATCTCGATCCGAGCTCCTTGAATTTTATCCGGAATGGCACCCAGAAGCTCGTAGCATACGGCTCCCCAATCACCAGAAGTTGCAAACCGGTGACTCTGACCAAATCCACCCAAGCAATCCCAAGCTGCAATCGCACATCTTCTAGAGTGATGGTACACTCTCGCATGGAAGATGGAAAGTGTCGTCTCGGTCTCCACCTCTCTATCAACACACTGATCAAAGGCGGCTCCAACTTGAACCCCCGGCCTATCGTGCCCACATGCCAAAAACCCGCTTCCCGCAGGTAATTCTCGATCAACGGCGATGGGGACCATGCATGTTGCGAATATAGCATTCCAACACCGATATCTGATTGTTTAAAAATTATAAAATAAAATTAATTAAAATTGCATAGACCTAAAAAATATTAAATAATATTGAAAAATTAAAATTTAAAACTTACCATTTGCAATTGCTCAACGGAGTTGTGCTTGCTGTCTAGACGAAGTAATTCCCGACCATTTGTAACACGATCGAAAGTTTAAAAGTTTTAAAAAAATATATTAAAAAAAATTAAAAGGGCTTTTTTGTAAATATTAAAGGACTAATTCAAAATTTTAGAGGAAGTTTGAAGGACTTAAAGAGAATTTTGAGGGAATTTGAGAGAAGAATGAGTAAGGATTAAAGTGTGAAAAAAAAAAAGGGTTAGGGTTTTTATAGATTTTTTTTTACCGTTGAACCCCCAACGATCAAAAAAAAAATTTGGCCCCGTTTTTTTTACCATTGCAGGATTAAAATATATATATGTATGTATGTATATATGCAATTTGCATCAACAAAATCCCAAGAGAGAACTTTTGGGGCGAACTACTGGAAACCTGCAAGCTTCGTCTTTTTCCATTCTACTCAACCACCATGATCATCTTTAATCCTAACCAACCAACTTATTATATATTATTACCGGATGGGGGGGGGGGGACATTTACATGATGTTTAATGAGAATTTGGGATCCAATCCCCACAAAGTGACGCCTAGATACGGACTCACCTTTCTCCAAACTGGAATTCCCATTAACTGCATTTTTCCATGTTGATGCAATCCATCGATGTAAAGTGTAAACGCAATTAATTGCATCAGCAGTCATGCAGATGCACTCCACATTTAATGAGAATTTATAAACTCTTGAATCAAATTCAAAATATAATAATTATTTTTTATTCCAAGAAGTGGGAAAGTATGAGGCGATCATCGGAGGCCGTACCCACTGGTTTGACCCTTATCCTAATTTTGCTTTTAATATGGCCTACCCAATTATCACGTATTATTAAACCCCATTACAATATTCTTCTTCAATGTGCAAACTCTTTATATTTTTAATGTTTTCCGTATTAAAACTTCATTTAATTAAATATCACTCCACTCAGCATGTATTAATTTTTATAAATTTAATTTCTCTTTATATTTTTTGAATTTAATTTTCCAAATCCCGTTTTATATATAAAGGATCTGCCCAATCATCCAGTCTTTTAGGGTTTTTTACAGGTACCTTTAAACCCCCCAAAAAAGGGACTCTGTTTATACATTTATTCTTATTGACATTTTTTTGAAACAAAAAGTAACTTTTATAAAATAGAATTAAAAAAATGGGGAAAATATAGTTGATTTAATAAATACAAAGAAGGGCGGATCCAAGTATAACATAATGGGCCACAACAAGTCGTCCGATTAAACTATAAGCCTTCCGGGAAGTGAGCTTTTATTTATAAGGCTTCATTGCGCGCGTGTTTTTCCTTTAAAAGCGTGCCGCGTTCTGGCGGGTCCTTCTTTGCTCCTCTTTTTACCCTTCTTTTCCTTTTATATCAACTTCCAATTATACTGCTGTGCCCATGTTGACTTTCCTTTACTGCTTTTTCCCAAACTATTCACTTTGAGGAATTATAAATTTATTTTAGGGTAAATTATAACAATAGTTATTAAATTATTATTTTTTATTTAATCATTAAAATTTTAAAATCAAATATTTTGGTCACTTTGGTTTAATAATAAATTTAATTTTTAATATTTACATATTTTTAATTTAATTCTAAATAGAAAATATTTACAAAATTAATCATTTTAGTTTGAATTTAAAAATTAAATAAATTTAACCCTCCAAATTACAAAAATTATTAATTCTAAAAAGTTGAATAGATTTAACCATCAATCTAACTCTTTATCCTCTTTTTAGGTCTCTCATTCAATGACATTTCATCTTTGTTATAATTCGTCTTCTTCACACACGCTTAATGAAATAAATGTAAGTTTACGATGAGATTCATGTATTTTTTCTTATAATACATAAAGTAAAGAAAAGAAAAAACATCATTAAAAACAGAAATAAAACCAAAAAAAATCCTCAGTGCTAAAAGTATAAAGCTTGTATTCTCCAAAGTAAAAATGAAAACCAAAATGGACGTCCATTAGTCCTTATTCTTGCCTACATTAGGTGTTCAATTACTAAATAGAGAATACATATATAAATAAAATCCTTCTCACATCTTTCATGTGGGACTTGCTAATGTGTACCCACAACCGTCACAAACACACAACTTTAAACTCATGGCTAACTATGTAACTTTAATGGGTTAATACCGAAATTTTACCATCATTTTTTTTATATAATTTTTGAAAATTTTTGCTATTGATATTTATCATTATATTTTAAAATTACCATTAATTTTATCACATAACTACTTTTATATGTTTGAATTCTATCATTATAATTTACCACCAATTTTAAATTTTTATTAAATTTTATCATTCAATTTCAATTTTGATGATTTGGAAACATAATTCAATAAAGATTTCTTTCAAGTGTTTTATTTTAAGGAAAATATTTGGTACAAAATACTGACCCTTATTTTAATTGTTAGCAATAAGTTAATTTATAAAAAAATATAAATTAAATTCAAATTTTATTAAAGAAACAATTACTTGAAAAAATTTAAAAACTACATGTATAAAAAATTAGTTTACTTTTAAAAAAATAACCATTTTAATATTATAGTAATTAATTTATTATGGTTGAATATTAAAGTAAAATATAAAAAGTTTTTTATTATTAAAATTGTCTTCAAATTATTCCAAAATAAAATTGAATAAAAATAATATATTAGTGGCAAAATCGAATCCAACCAAAAGTAAAACCATAAAATTGAATATAAAGTTAAAACATAGTGAATGAAATATAATGAAGAAATTTTAATTTTCAAAGGCAGACATATAAATGTTTTAAATTTTTATTAAATTTGGATGAAGGGTTTGATTATATGATTGATTGAATTGGGTGAGAAGGCAGTGTAATCCTGATCCATGTGCTGATGGGATGAGTGGGAAATGGAATCCATTTCATTGATTGGGGTGGGGCGAGGGAAGAAGCCTGTATCAATGACCAATTAAAATTCAATACAGAAAATGAATCCCCTCAATTATTTTGACTTGAGATTGAGATTTTGGATTTGGACCTGAGGTTAAGCAACAGGCAGCAGCTGAGCCACCATTAATTGGGAAAATAAATCCCCGGAATTACACAACTTAAGAGCCTCGTAAAACAGCTCTGGATCTGTTGCTTGCTGTAATAAATAAATTATCCTCTCACTGACACACAGCCACCATTACATAAATACCAAGCAATAACTTGACAGAATTAGCTAAAAAAACATTCGTAAAAAAATTTATGGTATTTGGTTAGGTTGAGACTCTCCATTTGAGATCAGAACAACGTCTCAGTCGCTTTGATCTTTAATTGTCTTTTAAGAATCGAATCAAAAGTGAAATAAAACACAGGGAATTTTGGGTTTAGTCACTCTCGCACTTTTCCTTTCAAACTCCACTCACACAAAAATAATTATTATTAAGAAAAAAGAAGTATCTTTAGCTGCTTACTGCTTAATGTAGTGAACTTTTCAAAAGCCAAATACAAAAGCAATAGTATTACTTCAGAGTATATAAATATAAATCTATATATAGTAGTTCAATAGGTGTGCAATGAGCCTTTAATTCAACCACTGCAAAAACCATTGAAGCTGGTTGGGAAGGAGGGGGGTTGCAGTGAGAGAGAGAGAGAGATTTTTTTTATTTCCTACCTTTAAGGTCTCGCCGTCATTGGGTGCCACAGAGTCGTTCTTTTTTTTATTTATGATTTCAGCAGAGAGAACCATGGTGGCTGCATTAAAGTAAGAAGCTTTTACTACGCCTAAAGTCTTGACTGACGAAGAGGAGGCAAGCAGACCCAGAGCTGGATCTTTGAGGCAATTATTTCTGCCAATTCTTCAAACTCTTTATCCCCATTTATACAAGTCTGTGCTACACATAGTCTGCCTGTTAGTTTCTTTGGCTTTTCCTTTTTCATCCAAGACATAATATTTGGGGGTCATTCACACATCTCTGCTTGATTTTATTCAATCTTTTTACACGAAAGAGACAACTCAGAGCAAGGTTTGTGCTCAACTCACTTGACTTTTTTCTTTCCATTTCTCTTTTTGGTGTTTCTATGGAGTTTTATCTTTTTCTACATTTTGGATCTGGAGTGTTATTGACTATCGTTTTCCTGGGGGGCTGCTCTCGTTTTGATTATAATTTGTCTCGTTAATTGTCCTTTTATATGATTCAGATTCTACCAGGATTTAGACGTTAAAACAATGTTGCCTCAAAAGCAAGCGGAAGAAGCTATCGTCTCCAACTTTAGCGAGACGGGTCATGAAACCAGAGAAGAAGAAAATGAGGATGAGCAACAACAATCGATGTTCAGCGTTACGAACTTACTCTGGCATGGTGGCTCCGCCTGGGATGCCTGGTTCAGCTGCGCCTCCAATCAAGTACCCATTTATCTTCAACTACCAATGCCCACCATTCTTTCTTAACCTCTTAATGTAACAAAATTTTTCTCCTTTTGTTTTCCTTATAGGTGGCGCAAGTGCTATTGACACTTCCCTATTCCTTCTCTCAGTTGGGGATGCTGTCAGGATTCTACTTCAGGTATTTTATGGACTGATGGGAAGTTGGACTGCATATCTCATCAGTGTGCTCTATATAGAATATAGAAGCAGGAAGGAGAAAGAGAATGTCAGCTTCAAAAACCATGTCATCCAGGTTAAGAAACCTGAAACCCACTACTACCACCATTACTGATGCTTAATCTTTCCTTACAAAACCCTGAAAAAATCTAAAAAACCTTACTGTTTGGGATTTGCAGTGGTTTGAAGTGCTTGATGGGCTGCTGGGTCCATACTGGAAGGCAGCTGGACTTGCTTTCAACTGTACTTTCCTCTTATTCGGATCTGTCATACAACTCATAGCTTGTGCGAGGTTAGGAGGATCCATCTTACTTCTTGATTTAACATCAAACTTAAGTAGAATCTGAAACTGGGTTTTTATTATTTTGTTCTTTTGCTTTGCATGATAGCAGTAATATTTACTACATCAATGATAAGCTGGATAAACGGACATGGACCTACATCTTTGGTGCTTGCTGCGCAACCACAGTTTTCATACCATCCTTTCACAACTATCGGATTTGGTCTTTCATTGGCCTTGGGATGACTACCTATACGGCCTGGTACATGGCCATAGCTGCTGTTCTTCACGGCCAGGTAAAATATATAAAAAAAAAATGCCATGCAACCAACGGCTTCAATGCTTTTTTTCTTTTTTTTCCTCTTCTCTTTGCATAACATAATTTTGGTGCTTAGGCCGAGGGCGTAACTCACAGTGGTCCAACAAAGCTAGTACTCTACTTCACCGGAGCTACCAACATTCTCTATACCTTCGGCGGACATGCGGTGACTGTGTAAGCTCCTGGGTTTCTCCTTGAAAAGTTGGAAGTGATAATAGATATTCATTTCTCTTTCTCTTGTTTCTACGCGGCTTTTCTTTGCAGCTTTTGCCGGCCATCTCGGGGTTCGAGACCAACACAAAATCATGCAAACAACTTTTTGTTTATTGAACATTATAATCCCACCCACGCCCTTTATCCATTTCTCTAGGAAATTGAACAGTTAAATAGTCATATGTTCAACTTCTTTTCTTTGTTTCTTCAAAAAAAAAAAAACTTTATTTTGGGGGTTCAATCATATATTCAACAATTTGCGATTTGTTTTCGCTGCAACATACATCTTGATTCTAACAATTAGCCCAGTTTAGTCTCCTTTGTCTTTACCTGTACCGTAATTTCTCTATAATAGACTAAAATGTGCATAGTTCATTCACCCAAAGAATATTACTAAAAAAGTTACAACATCACTTGGCTTTAGGGCATTTTTGCCATTTAGGTATACTTCCTAATCAACTTGTTATACACTAAGATTAAGCTAATGAATTAACGTTATTGACCATTTTATCACTTTTTTTTTTGAGGTAAAAACAATTTTGACTGAAGTTTTTTTTTTTCTTTTCAGGGAAATAATGCATGCAATGTGGAAGCCTCAAAAATTCAAGTGCATATATTTGTTGGCCACATTGTACGTTTTTACCCTAACAATTCCATCTGCTTCAGCCGTGTACTGGGCATTTGGGGACCAGCTTCTCAACCATTCCAATGCCTTTTCTCTCCTCCCTAAGTCCGGTTTCCGTGACGCCGCCGTCATCCTAATGCTTATTCACCAGGTTCGTTTATACTAATAGTTTTTTTTTTTTTTGCTTCATAATTAAACCAGCGAGTTTTCTGAATTCGAACTTGTAATAATGGTTTTATTTAATAGCAAAACTAACAGTGGGATATTGATGAAATGTTTTGGCAGTTTATAACATTTGGTTTTGCTTGTACTCCATTGTACTTCGTGTGGGAGAAAGTGATAGGGATGCATGACACGAGAAGCATTTGTTTGAGGGCGCTGGCTAGGCTGCCAGTGGTGATTCCGATCTGGTTCTTGGCCATCATCTTCCCATTCTTCGGACCCATAAACTCAGCAGTTGGTGCTCTTTTGGTTAGTTTCACCGTCTACATCATCCCAGCTTTAGCCCATATGCTCACCTACAGAACAGCCTCTGCCCGACAGGTAAATTTTTTTTATTTTATTACCCAGTCTTTTTGGACTGTTATCTCATCTATCACTTCACAAAAGTTTCAGTAAGGCCATCATCTTGTTGTCCCACTTGCCAGAATTGCCCCCTTTCTTCATCACTTCATGTATGTGCTAGTTGTAGTTTCTTTGTTTATGAAGGCTATGTTGTTGGCCTTTAATTGTGTGGAGAAAAAAAGGGGTGGGGATGGGGGGAGTCTACAGCAAGTGTAGAAAAGCATTTGAGGCTTGGATTTGGAAACATTATTGTGTCTTGGATTAGCTGGCTGACTTGACTGTTTTCCTTCCAGTTTGGTTGTGTATAAGTTGGTCACACTTTATATCAACAAATGCCTAACCCCAATTGACTGATTTGGTTGCCCAACTTTGATACTAACCCGTTTGGGTGTAAGGAGTTTGAACTTATTCTGTGTGGTTCGTTCTCTTTTCCCTGTTGTGAGCAGAATGCTGCAGAAAAGCCTCCATTCTTCTTGCCAAGCTGGACTGCAATGTATGCAATAAACGCCGTGGTTGTGATGTGGGTGCTAGTGGTTGGATTTGGGTTCGGTGGATGGGCTAGCATGACCAATTTTGTCAGGCAAATTGACACTTTCGGGTTGTTTGCAAAGTGCTATCAGTGCAAGCCTCCAACACCAGCAGCTGCACAGCACCACTAGTCTTACTCATGAATCCAAACCCCAACAAAAAAATTGAACTCTCTCTTTTTACTCCATGTTTTGTATCATATACATAGGGAGATAGCAAAACCTCCCCTACATGTGATGTGTGTTAGATTTTGCCTTTTCTCCTTTATATATATATATATATATATATTTATCATCCTTTCCCCCCTCTCTAAATTAGTTGTTAAATTAAAATAGTGTGCTTAATAGTGATGATTCCTTTTTGTGTCACGGCAAAGGCCTAAAATTAATCATAAAACAGTCTTATATGTTTAACTTCACTTCATTCTCTTCTTTTGTTTATATATATTGCTAATTTTTTTCCTTTTGTGCAATGCTGGTTTATATAAAACTAAGGGTTGATTACATTATACATCCACAAAATATTAATCTCTAAAATCTTTAAATCAAACATTATTTCAATCAAGCCATCAGCTTTGACATCAAATGCCACTTTAGATTGAACATGATTTTCTTTTTAAATACATATAGATTAATAAATATTTTCTAAAGCTAATTGATAGATTGACAAACAAAACTTAATTGGAATAATGAAGATCCAATGCGTATGGGTGTATAGTGTCTGGTATTTTGGACATGTTTAGACGGGCCTTTTGACATTAAATTCAGTCGATGAAAGTGGGCCACATTCACATGGGTTTCACGTTGACTCATCTGATTGTCACATGCCACTCTTTACTCCAAAATATTCCCTCCCAAAACTTGGCATGTGAACATACCTACACTACTAAATTCATGTATCTCACCTCACGTGGTTTCATGTATAATCAAAAACCAATAACCATATAATATATCTATCCTCACTAAATTATTAATAAATTTATATTATAATTTTTTAATTTTATAAAGTTATAAAATAATGATTAAATTATTTGAAATTTCTTATTTAAATTACAAAACAATTCAATTTTTTTATTCAAGTTATTAAGCTGTTAAGTTTTTTCATTACAAAAAATATCAAAACTAGTGAGCTTAAAGTGACGATCGAATAGGTGAATCAATAAACATCGACAAGTAGAAGAACATATCTTATGTCCAAGTCGATCTGACAGTCAATGTTAGAGGTCGAAGAAAAAACTGTTTGATTTTTTGTTCGCAAATTGGAGAGAAAAAAAAAAGGAAAAAGAGAAGGATAGTTTTCAAGTGGTCTAGATTTTAATAATTCAATGATTTAAATAAAAATTTTAAAATAGTTGAATAATCATTTTGTGACCAAAATATATATTTTCAGATAATTTAATAACTTTGAATATAGTTTACGTTTATAAAATATTTTACTCCGATATTTTATTAAAATTCTAAATATGGTATATGAAAAACGTAATGATGCAATTTATAAATAAATAAATAAATTTACAGTTAAATTTGGAATTAATGAAACATGCCATAAAAAGCGAAAGTAATATAAAAAGAATTAATAAATTATGAGTACATTTAAAAGATATTAAATTTTTTACTTTTATATTATTTGTTTATATGTGAGTGTGAAAGTTATTCCACATTATCACTAGAGCTGACAAAAGAATGAATAATCCTTCCCCTTCCTCCTACTTCTTGCAATCATATTCAGCAAAACTCATCCACAAAACAAACATAGACTTTCAAGGTTCAGCAATGAGGTCTAAGGCCAACCTTCCAACTTCCAAAAGCTAAAGTTGTAGATGATCAGGAGAGTGTCACAAATATGGGTGAACGTTCGATAGAATCGAGTGAAAAAATTTTAAATTAATCGAGTTCACGAGTTCTATTTTATTATCCTAACTCAATTTAAAATTTTTCAAATTGAATCTAGTCATATTTAAAAAAAATAAACATGTCAAATAAAAATATTGTTATAGTATAAATAATTTCATATTAGAGTACATAAATTTAAGACCATATATATTTAAAAATTTTAAAGAAAAAATAATAAAATAAGATACTTGAGTATTATTAATTAGGCCCCAAAATTATTATTTTAGCAACTTCTTAAAATTGTAACTTTTATATATATATATTTTTGGAATTTTATAAATTATTAAAAAATTAAAATTTATAAATATTTTGAATTTTAAAAATCATTTTAAATTTTTGAAAAATATTTTGATTTTTTGTAATTTTTGTTGAGAGAGACCAATTTAGTTATTTTCAAAGTTGACAAGGACAAAAAAAAGTATTTACACCAATCTGTTATTCAAATTATTCGAGTTATTTGAATTGTGAAATTCAACTCGAATAACTCAATTTGATTAACTTGAAATTCGATTTTTATTTTATTTTTTCGAATCAAATCAAGTTTTGCTCACATTTAATCACAAAGATGGCTGCCACTTTCCTAGCAACAAAAAAAGAGTTGTTGAGCTCTTTACTGAGTGAATGGAACGATGTTTTCGTTGGATCTGGTACCCAAATTGTAGTATTTTTGTTTATGTACACTTGTAATTTTCAAACAAATCGGTTTAATTTCCAAATATTATGCATTGGTTTATATGACTTTTATAAATGTTTTAATTTTAAAAAAAGTTGATCCCACAATTCAATTTTTTTTTTTTTTGGCTTGACTCTTATTCAATGATTGTAAATAGATATAATTGTATATGATGTTTATTGGTAATTATATTGCCGACTACTTTCTTATACTAACATATTGGAAATGATGGTTTTGATTACTTGTTTAGAATTTTTTTCTCAAGTATTATTAATAATTACAAAGAAATTACCTCTATCAATTAAATATGTCTTGGGAATTACAATTTCTTATAATTACTAAGTGCAACCTTAATATTACAGGAAGTGCACCATTAAAGATTATGAAATTTTAAGCTAAAGTATTGAACTATTTAAAGATGAAATAGGTCACTAAATTTCAATCTTCAATAGTATCTGTTGTTTTTGTTTAAGCACATGGAACAGATACATAGTTGTCTTGTTGCTGTTCTTTTTTATTTATAAAGGATATAAGTGTCTAATTCCAAACGTCCCCATTTGACAATGCTGACTGACTAATTAAGATCAAAGTAGTAGAAGTAAGTGAAAGGGAAGAAGCATTGATTAGGCATTTATCGGATTTCAGGTCGTCATTTTAACTTTTAATCATGATTAGGTAAACCAAAAAAACCCGATTCATGTGGGAGAGCTGGGTTTCAATAAGATGATAAAATATGGTAGTGATCGCCAAATCTACCACATGCTTTACTTCAGTGGTGCAATTATTGCAACCTCATCAAGTTGATATTCATTCCAAAAAGATGGCTTAGGATTCCATCTTCATAAACAGTTTACTAATTACGTGTCTTTATGCATAAAACATCTTATAATAGAAATGGGTTTTTAAATTTCTTGTCTATACTCAATATCGTAAGACTATATAAGTTGAAGAGACAACTCAAGTTTGATTTCATTACTTTTCTTTTGATATTCAGTAGTTATTTTGAGTTCCCATTTATTTGGAGTCAAAATTGATTTACACGTGAAAGGAATGATTAACATTGCAATTTGCAAAAGGGTAATCAGGGCCATGGACTTACTCCTTTGGGCCATCCATTTTAACTTCCATTCTCAATTAAAGAGTTTGAGCATTGAAGGCTTAAACTGACCCAACATTTGAATCTTAACTCAATCTACAAAAGGTCACTTGGTTTGGAGGGGGAAACCGAGTAAGATCCATTGTGTCCCCAGATGTGTCCTTTTTTTTTTTAATTACTTGGTTGCTTGATACTTTGTGCACCAATTAGTGGCATTCTTCAACCGGATAAACCTTTAAAATAAAATAAATTGAAATCTGTATACAAGTAAACTTTCTCATAGTTGTACAAAACTGCTTAGGCTGATATGAGAAAGATGATTGAATAAATGAAATGGGGCAGGAGCAGGGTCCATATTCCCATTCTTCAAGTCATCAATCCTGGTTTAAGCTGGAGTATTCTTCACTTAAAGTCACCTCAATGTGACCGCAAAAACATTAAATCCACCATCCATGAGTGAATTCAGGATCCTGTAACCTTCTGGGGTGTTCATGAAGCTATACAAATTAAATTAGTAAACGTATGCACAATCCATCTGGTTTGGTGCCGAGCAGTCCATCCAATGGCTAACAACTATCTAGGTCCAAAAGCCTGCCACATTATGAAGAATTGAGCCGAACAATTTGAATGTAATTTCTCACTCACTTCCACTGCACTATTCCATTCTTTCATCTACACAAGCATTGGGAGGTGGAGATGAACGATCTTCATTCTCTGTTTCTGTCAATCCCCAAAATCCAAATGTTGTATTCTCATGAAACGAATCTTATAAAGCATTCCAAGTAATATTTATCATATTAAACAAAATCAAATTACTAAATGCCTCTAAATAGAAGAAAATACAAAAACATCAAAAATGGAAAGAAAAAAATAACTGACTTGGAATCAACAAGTTGAGTTTTTTTCATTTAAAACTATGTACAAACTTGTTATTGTCCTTCAACAAGTTCAGTTTAACCGAAATTGGAGAGGGTAGGGCACTAGGTTATCTGTATGGGTAACAAAAAGTATAGCAGCAAAGGAGATGGAGGAGAGGTAAACTGGCACACTCATATAATAATATATAAATAAATGATATATAATTTAAGGCTTAGTGGATTTTTTTTTGAAGCAATATTACAAAAAACCTCTCAACTGCACCATCAGTGTTCATCTGAATTCAATTTTCGAACAATGGTAGAGTTGGAGTAGGAATTTGCAACTTAGACACATTTATTGTTTAACCCAACTATAAGATACTTTTTCAACACCCAAAGATATTCCCTGAAAACAAATAGATTGCAATTCTTTCAAATATGCCAGACAACCATTTCAAAAAAATATTGTCAATCAATCCCTTCCATTTTCATCCTCAACTTATTCTGTAAATTAGACGCTAGCCACTCATGTAAACCTCCAAAAAAGAAAGCATTCAGCTTGACTACTGGAATTATTTGAGACCATATCTCCTTTGCTGCAGGACAATCACGAATAACATGTAATATAGAGGGAAGGCGAGCAGAAAGGCTAAAAAGAAAGGAAATCTAAGCAACTGAACCTGCCAACTGGCTCTACCTCCAAAGCCGAAGATTCAATTTCACCGCTAACCGAACCTAATTCCTAAGGTCACATACCTGTCGCATAAAAAGAAAATGCATAAATGCATATATAGTTGGAATCTCCAATAGGGCAGGCATGAATATGAAAAGGTTTACTTTCCAGCTGGGACATCATCCTCAGAGACATGCCCACATAGACCACAAGAACCATCCTGTCCAATCCCTCGCTTCATACGTTCCAAATTAGTAAGTAAGCATTGTTTGAGTACAAGCCATATAAAGTACCTAATTGATAATACTCTAGAATAACGTATTTTTATGTATTAATTATGTGTTTATTCTGAGTATAATCCTTCTAATTTGAGTTATTTATGATCTTTTATCTCATAGGGACTAAATTGGAGGCAAAAGTGAAATTAAGGGCAAAAAATGTAAATTTAGAGATAAAATGGGCCAATGTGCGACATAGGGAAAAGTTGCTGCCAAAAGTGCAAGCATGGAAGACACAAGGGTTGAAATGCAAAAAGAAGAGATTTTATTCTATCAAATTCTATTTTGATTATATTAAGATAATTAATATTAAGATAATTGTTAAGGATTATTTAATTTTAGGATTTTATTTTATTTATCTTCAATTAAATGTATTTATCTTTTGAGAGTTTAAGTAGGATTAGATTATCTCCCCTAACTATAAATAGAGGGTGAAGTGACTCAAAATGCATCCATATTTTTCTGTAAACACTCTCCCCTCAAAAGTCTAGGGTTTTGTTCTTTCTATATTTTCCTTCAATAAAATTCCCTTTTCCATTTTTATAATTATTTTCTTTTACACCACAACCATGAACCACTAAACCCATCTAGCTGAAGGTTGTCGAATTTCCCAAAAAGGTTCTTGAGGCTTAGAATCCGTATTTAACCTTTTCACCAAGTATTCATCGTTTCTTTGCACTACGGGGCTGACGCTTTCATCCATGTTCCTTAAGAAGTAAAATTTTCAACGTATGTAAAGGCGGCCGCTTTGTATGTTTTGGAAGGATTGCACCGTCGGTTCGTTAACTTACTGCGTCAGAGGTTGACGAGCCCAAGAGACAAAATGGCGTGGGATTCGCAATTGAGAAATGTTGATCTAGCATAGATGATTCCACAAAAGCGATTGCAGGCTAGAGTTAGGTTTCCTAAATTCGTAAGTCTAAATACTTAGAGCTGGTGGTTGTAGCGTCCTCTTTCACTATAACTGGATTACTTGGTTTGAGAAGGTCATCTAAAAGCCAATGATTGAACCCAAGGCGGAACGAGACAACTGGAAGCTAGAATCTCGCCACATAAAAAACTTACTTTTCCCTAAACTATTTTTTTTCATATTCCTTATTTTAATTTTCTCAATTTATTTAATTTCGTAATTTCAATTCACTTTAAATTCTATTTTTTATTTTTCCAGATCGAAATTCTTAATTCTGTTTTTTTTCAGGAACGCAGGTTTTCTTGATCAAGAAATTGTCCAAGATTTCAAGAAACGAGCATTCGTACAATCCGATCCCTGAAGATTCGACCCTACTTCCCATTTACTGTTATTTTTACTATTTTACATGGAATAGGATATTTTTGGTGTTTTCAACGACGCATCAAATTTTGGCGCCGTTGCCGGGGACTAGCAACGTACTAATCTTGTTTTTTTTGTTTCTTATGACTAGATCTGCTCCAGGTACTCTTGCGTTCGATTCTGAAATAGAGAAGACTGCTATAGCCAATCGCAAGGAAACAAAACTAAGGAAAAAGCAGTCAGCGGTGGTTGGGACTCAAAGTAACCCACCGCTAGAAATCGAAGTCGACGAAGTTGAGTTTAGGGTTAATGAAAACCCTGCTCAAGAAATTGAAAGCGAAAAAGTAGAAGTTGACTCTTCTAAAGAAATGCTTGAAACTAGAGTTAACGAAAACCCAAATTTAACACAACAACCAATGGCTCAAACAATTCGGTAACTGGCCAAAGCTCCGGTAGAACAACCGCCACTATGCATCGCGTATCCTACTATGGATACTGATTTTGAATTAAAGTCAAGTTTAATCCAACTACTGCCAACTTTTCGTGGTTGCAAAACAAAAATCCCCACAAGCATTTGAAAGAGTTTCATATGGTTTGTCTTAGCATGAAACCTCAGGAGGTAACTGAGGATCAAATCAAATTGCGTGCTTTCTCTTTTTCCTTAGCAGATTTTGCTAAGGAATGGTTTGCTAAGGAATGGTTATTTTATTTACCCCCTAGATTTATTACTACTTGGGCTGATTTATCTCGTTTATTTCTCAACATGTTTTTTCCAACATCTAGAACAGCTGAGCTAAGAAGAGAGATCGTGGGAATAAGGCAAAAGAAGCAGAGAATCTTTACGATTATTGGGAGCGGTTTAAGAAGTTGTGTGCGAGCTACCCATAACACGGTATAACAGAGTAATCTTTCCTCCAGTATTTTTATGAAGGTTTGAAACCAATGGAGATGAATATGGTAGACGCCGCTAATGGAGAAGCATTGGCCAACATGACTCCCCAACAAGCAAGAGACTTGATCCCCACGATGGCTGCAAATTCTCAGTAATTCGAGCCAATACTGAACCCCTAAAAGGTTCACCAGCTAAGTAATTCTACTATAGAAGATAGACTAGATAAACTTACTAATATTGTAAGCTCTCTTGTTGCAGAAAAGGTGAAACCAGCTCGGCTATGTGGAATATGTGCTACACCTGAACATACAATTGACGCATGTCCCACTTTGTATGATGACACTATGGCTCATTTAGATGCCGTGGGAAATTTCCCTAGGCCACCATAGAGGCGATATGACCCCTATGCTAATACTTACAACCTAGGATGGAGGGACCATCCCAACTTGAGTTATGGGACCAACCCACGGTATAACCAACCATACCAAAATCAACTTCCACAATAGCCTCTAAATTCAGGTAATTTCTTAGAAACCATGGTCAATAAATTAGCAGCTAATGTCCTTGATTTTCAACAGGAAACTCTTATACCAAAATCAGCTTCCACAATAGCCTCTAAATTCAGGTAATTTCTTAGAAACCATGGTCAATAAATTAGCAGCTAATGTCCTTGATTTTCAACAGGAAACTCTTAATTTCAAAAGAGAAATGAAGGATTTTCAACAGAAAACTGAGGCGTCTATAAGAGAATTGACCATATCAATTGAGAAATTGAACTCTCAAGGGAAGCTGCCATCACAAAGAGAATCGAATCCAAGATAACATGTAAATGCAGTGACGTTGCAAAGTGGAAAGGTATTGGAACCAATTCCTGGCAGAAATCTTGGCCAAGATTTCGCCCAAGAAAAGCCTAAGAACGATGAATAGGTCCGAACGAAACCCTCATTGCCCATAATTCAACCTCCATTTCCAGGAAGGTTTTACCAATGTTGAAGAGGTAAAGATGACAAGGAGATCCTCGAAACATTTAAAAATGTCGAGATCAATATACCACTATTGGATGCCATCAGACAAATTCCATGTTATGCCAAGTTTCTTAAAGAGCTTTCAACCAACAAATGGAAATTAACAGGTAATGAAAGGGTAAATGTTAGTGAAAATGTATCTGTAGGGTTACAGCGAAAAATGTCGACAAAATGTAAAGATAGGGGCATGTTTGCGATACCATACAAAATAGGCCACTTGAGAATAAAAAAGGCTATGTGTGATTTAGGGGCCTCCATAAATATAATGCCTTTTTCTATTTATAAATCACTTAACGGGTTTTTTTACGAAAACAGGTGTTACTATACAGTTGGCGGACAAGTCTGTTGTGCATCCTAAAGGAGTCCTTGAGGACGTATTAGTAAAAGTTAACGAACTTATTTTCCCTGCAGATTTTTATGTGATAAAAATAGAGGTAAAGCTCCTGATCTTCAGACTTCTTATTGGGGCGACCTTTCCTTAGTACTGCAAATACTAAGATCGACGTACGAAGCTGAACTCTGTTTGGTGGGGAGATCACAAAGTTTAATGTTTACGATGCTATTAGTCATTCAAGTGAAATCTTGAGCGTAAACCATGTCGACATAATGGACTCACTAGTAGAACAAACTTTTGAGTTATCTTATGGAGATAAATCTAAAATGATGTTTGATGATTTTTCTGTTAATAAATTATTGGCTCCTAAGGATACTAAACTTCTACCTTCTGTTGTACAAGCACTAGATCTAGAATTAAAACCACTTCCCGAGCATCTGAAGTGCGTATTTTTAGAGAATGATGAGACCATAGCCGGTTTAAAAGGGATTAACCCTTTGAAAGGCACACAAAGATGATCGTCTAGAATTGTCGAGTTTTAAAATTTATAATAGAGAATGATCGAACCTGGAAACTAACTTTGACAACGACTTAAGGCAAGTACACCTATCGAACAGTAGTATAGTTTAGGCAAAGATCGGATTGTCGAACCCAAGGGAATTAAAAGTACTAATACTCACTTTCTTTCTATTATTTAGCCTAAATATGAAGTGATTGATTGATTAAAATAAAAATAACTAATTACTAAACAAGTCGCAAAGACAAAAAGAACAAATTAAAAATAACTTTTAGAAAAACTCAATTGATTACGACGATACCCTAGAAGGAATCCACCAAGACTTCACTTGTTATCTAACACTGAACCAGATAATTTATTCACTTAGCTTCATCCGTAAGACTCCCTAATTTATATTAAACCCTCTTTCGAGGCGAATAACGTCTAACTCTAAGTTGATTAATTGAAATCTCTTTCTAATTAAAACCCCTAGAATCGCATTAACTTGATCTATAGACTCCATATTAAGTTTCACCCTAATCCGGTAAAATCTCGTCACCCTAACTCTAGGCACGCGATCAACTCCGCTTAATTATGCTAGATCTACTCTTAAGCAGGGACTTTTGCTCCACCACCTAAGCACATTCAACTTGAATCAATATTCAAAAAATATTAACACAAGAATTAAGCACACATAATTAAGAACAAACTAAGTATTTATCATATAGTTCAGAAAACAATAACAAGATTCATCTAGGTTTCATCCCCTTTAGGTATCTGAAGGGTTTAGTCCATAATGATAAAATAAAACATCTCAAGAGAAAAGATAAAACAAAACATAAGAAATCCCTAAAACCCCCTAAAGGAATTGAAGGAGAGATCCGCCGCCTTGAATAGAATTCCAGCTTTTTGAGATGGATCAACTGGCTATCTTCGAGTGATTCTCACGAATTTGGCCTTCTGGCTCGGCTTCTTGGCCTAGTTGACTACCTAACTGACCGCCCCTTTTTAGGTTACACTCAGAGTCTTTATATAGGCTTTTGAAATGTGTTTTTTCTCCCTAAGTATCCTTGTTCGAGTGAAATTCCTCTTTTCCATGACTTAGGCCACGGCCATGGCACACGTCGTGTAAATCAAATTCAAGTCATGTTTCGGTTCTATTGATTTAGGCACGGCCATGTAAATCATGGTTAGGCCGTGCTTCGGTTCTGTTGATTGAGGCACGACCATGTAAATTGAAGTCCAAGCCGTGTCGATTTCTATTGTAACACCCCTTACCCGTATTCAACGCTGGAATAGGGTACGAGGTATTACCGGAATTACAAATTTATTTATCAGACATTTTATTTCATTTAGCATTTATATTTGAAACCAATCAAAATCAAACATATTGTCCTTAAACATATTTATTTTTCTCGTCATGTCTTACATAAATTTATTACTCATCTCAACATACTCAATTATCTTGTATTAACATATTAAAGGTAATCACATATTTACATTTCATAAAAAAAATATCATTCAATTATCTCCTTCATAAACATAAATCAGCTAATTTATCATATCAATATTTCACGTACCATCAACTCATATTTTCAATATCATATAATTAAGTTACACGAACTTACTTGGCTAAATTTGTAGAAATATCAAGATTCGAGGTCATTTTAGAAATTTTCTATTTTCATCGATTTTTCAATCGATCTTAATCTAAATTAATAATTTCATTCAATTTTGCAATTCTAAATAATAAAATAATCTATTTCATGCAAATTGGTCATTTCTACATTTTTTACAAAATTAATCTCAAAGTTTTACTTTTATTCAATTTAGTCCCCGAGCCTAAAACATTTCAAATTAGCCATACTACCTAAATATTCATACATATTTTCCTCCTCCTCCTCTCCATTCCACATCCTTAATGTATATAACATGCTATAAGTAACATTATCAATAATTTCATTAATTACTCATAAGTATATTCAAAACTGTCCATTTGAGTTATAGTCACTAAATTATTTATTTCCAGAGCTACAGAACTCCAAATGAAGAACCGTTAATTTTTCCTGAAACTAGACTCACATATCTTCTTGCCATTAAATTTTCAGAATTTTTTATTTATCCAATTAGTACAGTTTATTCTTTAAAGTCACCCCTGTTCTGCTGTCTGGAAGTTCCGACCCTTCTACACTAAAAATTAATTATCTTTTCATACAGAATTCGGATGATGTTTCCGTTTATTTCTATAGAAAATAGACTCGTTCAGGATTCTAAACATATAAATTTAAGCCCTAATTATTTTTCTTCAATTTTTTATGATTTTCTAAAGTGAAAACAGGGGAACCCGAATTCATTCTGAACCAGTCTTACAAAAATCTAAATATCTCAAAATTTAGACTTCCTTTGCTTTCTTTGTTTCTTTTATATGAAAATAGACTCAATAAGATTTAATTCCATATCTCACTCAACTTCTAATTCGATTTATACAATTTTTGGTGATTTTTCAAATTTAGACAACTGCTGCTGTCCAAAACTGCTTTAGTGTAACATGTTGATTTCTATTTTGTCCTTAATTCCACAATTCATACAATTCAGTCCTTGCTGGATTAACCCCTCAATTGAGTTAATTTTCTCATTTAATACTTTTATCTATCATTTTAAACTACTTCATAACCTTTAAAATCAGAATTTTAACACTAGGCCTTAATTTCAGCTATTTCACAATTAGGTCCTAAAACCAATTTCCATCAATTTCACTTGATTAAATCATCATATAACAAAATTAAAGCTTCAATTCAATATTTATTCATCATATTCTTCCAGCACTAATCCACATAAACTTTAAAAATTAGCCATAGAATAAAAAACTAATGAATTAATAAATTGGACCCAATTGTAAAAGTCCAAAAACATAGAAATTTCAAGGAGAAAGCAAGAATTAAACTTACATGAAGCTTGAGTATGAAAACCAGCTTGAACTTTCTCCCATGGCTATTTTTCAGCTGAAGAAAATGAAGAGAAATGAAGAGAATTCTCCATATATTTCAATTTGATCCCCTTTTTATTTAGCTAATTTTGAAAATTTTCCAATTTTCCCCCTTTTTTCTTCTTTCTCTTCTCTTCTTCTTTCTTTCCTGCTCTCTGCTTCTTCGTTTGGGTTTCTGTTCTCTATTCTCTTTTTGTTTGTTTTTATATATAATAATATAATAATATAAAATAATAATATAATATAATAATAATATAATATTAAACATAAAAAATCTCAGATTTTCTTCACAATAACCGCCTCAACTAAACAAAATGGCTTAATTGCTATTTTGGTCCTTTATACTTTCTTTAATCTATAATAAAACTTTTACACCTTTTTCAATTTAGTCTTTTTCATTTAATTACATATCCAAACGTTAAAATTTCTCAACTAAACTTTAATAATAACTTAATGACACTCCATAAATATTGCTAAAAATATTTATAGCTCATTTTATGAATTCGAGATCTCAATACCTCATTTTTGGCCCAATTTTTCTAATTAATTCTTTTAGTTCACAAAATTTACTAATTTTAAAATATTTCTAAAATCACACTTAACTTGTAATTATCGATTAACAAAATTTCCTAACTTTTAAATCGATTTAATGATCTCAAATCACTTGTTCCAACACTATTGAAATTGGGCTGTTACATCTATTTTGGCTCAAATTGGCATGTTTTAAGCCTGTTTCTCGTTCTTTTCGTCCCTAGGTGATTTCTTGAGTATAAAATATAAAAAGAAAGGATTAAGAGCACCTTTTTACATAAATTAAGGAATAAATCATCCAAAAGTATGCTAAATGTGGGATTGGCACGTTCAGGGTTATTAGCATGGCCGTGGGTAAATGGGCACGCCCGTGTTCTTCTTCACACTGCCATTTAGAATGGGCGTGTCTCACCCGTGTCGATAAATCAGTATGTTCACATGGTCATGCGGCACGGTCGTATTCTTCTAGTGTTTAGAAAGTCAGTATCTTCGCACGGTCTTGAGGTACGGCCGTGTTCGGCCCGTGTCGATAAAAATTTACCTTTTATCGTGTACGACTACAAAAACACCCGTATTTTTTCTTGTGGGTTCCGCACGGCTATGGGCACGCCCGTGTACAAGGCCGTATGGTCTAAAAAACCTGTGCTTCATTGGAATGATTAGTATGGAGTTAGATGCTAAAATAAAAAGTATAATGTTAGTGAAAGTCAGTGCTTGGGTTGCCTCCCGAGAAGCGCTTGTTTAAAGTCTTAAGCTAGACTTTCTCTTCGTTTATATAATCATAGTAGTTTGAAGGTTTGAATATCTTCTCTCATGCTATCAGTTTTATTTTCATAATAAATTTTAAGTCGGGAAGTATTTACCTTAAGAGTGCCAAATATGGGATTACTTACCTCGACTGTTCCATATGGGAAGATATTTTGTACCTTGAGAGGGATGTCTGTGTTTGAATTTGAGTTTGATGTGGTGATGCAAGGATCTGCTTTATCTAACCGTACTTGATCTCCTATTTTGAAGTGATTCGATATCCCTACGAGTTCTTCTGGGGGCTCCTTCAGTTTCACTTCTTGTGGTTCTGGTTCTTCTTTAAAGTGGGTCTTCCACTCCCTTAGTTTGTCGAACTCAAGGCTTCGTTCCTCATATATTTTTTCTTTGTTGGGACGAGGTTTATGATCCGGCTCAGGTTTGTAGCTTTGTGCTTTGTATAATTCGAATAGAATTGTTATCAACTAAATTTACTTTCTCACCTTCATCATTCGATGTCCTGGCCGAGTCAAGAGCTTGTAATATGATTAATTCATCACCTACATTGAGTATAGGTTCTCCTGCACCAACATCAATTTTAGTTTTGACAGTTGCTAAAAAGGGTCTTCCTAAAATTAAAGGGATCGAATTGTCCTCATCCATGTTTAAAACAACAAAATCTATTGGGAAAATAAATTTATCAATTTTTACAAGAACATATTCGATAATACCTCTAGAAATTCTAACAGTTTTATCAAACAATTGTATACTCATCCTAGTTTGTTTGGGTTTCCCTAGACCTAGCTGTTTAAACATTTTATAAGGCATGACATTTATGCTTGCCCCTAAATCATCTAATGTATTATCAACGGTTAGTCTACAATTAAAAATGGAATTATAAAACTCTCTGGATCTTTTAGCTTTCTTGGTAGTTTATTTTGCAACATTGCTGAGCATACTACGTTCAGTTCCATACGTGGTTCCTTGTCTAACTTACGCTTGATCGTCAAGAGTTGTTTTAAAAATTTTCTCGAATCCGGCATCTGTAACAGAGCTTCAAGAAGTGGTAAGTTAATATGTAATTTTTTTTAAAAGTTTAAGAAACTTACCGAACTGTTCCTCTGTATCGTTTCTCTTCAATGCTTCGGGATAAGGTATGCGAGGTTGGTACTCTTTAATTATCGGTTTCGGCCTTTCTTGTGTTACCTCAACTTTACCTTATTCTACTCACTTTATTGAATTGAATTGGGTTCATCTAACCCTACATTTTTCTAAGCTGTTATGGCTTGGATTTGCTCTTTTGGGTTAATCTCGGTGTTGCTTGGTAGACGCCATTGCGATCGTTCGGACATTAACTTTGTAAGTTGTCCAACTGACTTTGCAACTTCCCGACTAACTTAGTAAGTTCCCCAACTTGGTTCTTGATCCCTTCCATCGATGTTCGTTAGTTTTTAAGTGTTGCCTCAATGTCTTGAAGACGGTTTTCTGTGGCTGCCATAAATTTTGTCAACATCTCTTCAAGGTTGGGCTTCTTTTCCGTGGATAGAGCTGATTTTGGAAATTTGGAAGAGGTTGTTGTCTTTAATTTCCTTGATTTACTTGACCTCCCCATGAAAAATTTGGGTGGTTCCTCCAACCTGGATTATAAGTATTACTAAAAGGATTCTTATTAGATCTGAAATTATTACCTATATAGTTCATCTGTTCACTTTCTGTGCCCGATTGGTAGGGTGGATACTCAGGATTCGCCACAGTTCCACTTGCGTCACATTGCATTACTGGATGTACCTACAAAGAACACAAACTATCAAGCTTTTTATTCATCATCTCTACCTGTGTTGATAGCATGTTTACTGCGTCGAGGTTGAAAACTCCGGCTGATTTCGTTTGTTTTGTCCTTCTAACTTACCACTGATAGTTGTTCAGCGACATCTCTTCAATGAATTTGTAGGCTACTTCAGGAGTTTTGTTATTCAGAGTTCTACCGGCGGTTGAATCTATTAGTTGTCTCGTTGAGGGATTTACACCATTGTAAAAAGTTAGGACTTGTAGCCACAAAGGTAATCCGTGGTATGGACATCTCCTCAAGAGATCCTTGTATCTCTCCCATGCATCGTGTAATGTCTCTAAATCCATCTGCACAAAAGAAGAAATACCATTCTATAATTTGACCGTTTTGGCCGATGGGAAATATTTTAATAAAAATTTCTCGGTCATTTGATCCCATGTGGTTATTGACCCTCGTGGTAAGGAGTTTAACCATTGTTTAGCTTTATTCCTTAATGAAAAGGGAAATAATCGAAGCCGTATGGCATCGTCAAAAATGCCATTTATTTTGAAGGTATCACAGAACTCTAAAAAATTAGCTATATGAGCATTCGGGTCTTCGTCCTGCAAACCATCAAATTGAACAAATTATTGAATCATTTGTATAGTGTTAGGCTTTAATTCAAAATTATTAGCGACTATAGCGAGCCTAACAATACTAGATTCGCTCTGTTAAATTAGGTTTAGCATAATCATACATAGTACGCGGAACATCTGCCACATCTCGTGGTGGATTATTTTCATCCATCCTTCAAGAGGATTGGATTCGCCTTCTTGGTAATTTAAGGCTACTTTGATTTCTCTATGATTCCACGACGGTAGCTTCGATATCACTATCGTATATTAGAGGTCTGTCGGGTTCCTTCTAGTCATAAACTAGAGGTACCTGCTAGGCAAAGAAAGAAATAAAATTAGCAAAAAAATAAAATAAAATAAATTGCAAAAATAAAAATAATGGCTAAAGTAATAAAATAGAGTTTTCTTAATATTTTAATTCCCAAACAGCAGTGCCAAAAACTTGATCGTCTAGAATTGTCGAGTTTTAAAATTTATAATAGAGAATGATCAAACTGAAACTAACTCGACAATGACTTAAGGCAAGTGCACCTATCGAACAAAGAGTATAGTTTAGGCAAGACCGGATTGTCGAACCCAAGGAATTAAAAGTACTAATACTTACTTTCTTTCTATTATTTAGCTTAAATATGAAGTGATTGATTGATTAAACTAAAAGCTAACTAATTACTAAACTAAGATGCAAAGACAAAAAGAACAAATTGAAGAAATAACTTTTAGAAAAACTCAGTTGATTACGACGATACCCAAGAAGGAATCCACCTAGACTTCACTTGTTATCTAACACTGAACCAAATGATTTATTCACTTAGCTTGATTCGTAAGACTCTTTAATTTATATTAAACCCTCTCTCGAGGCGAATAACGTCTAACCCTAGGTTGATTAATTGAAATCTCTTTCTAATTAAAACCCTTAGAATCGCATTAACTTGATTTATGGACTCCCATATTAGGTTTCACCCTAATCTGGCAAAATCTTGTCACCCTATCTCTAGGCGCGCGATCAACTCCTCTTAATTATGCTAGATCTACTCTTAAGCAGAGACTTTTGCTCCACCACTTAAGCACATTCAACTTGAATCAATATTTCGAAAATATTAACACAAGAATTAAGCACACATAATTAAGAACAAACTAAGTATTTATCATATAGTTCAGAAAATAATAACAAAATTCATCTAGGTTTCATCCCCTTCAGGTATCTGAAGGGTTTAGTTCATAATGATAAAAATAAAACATCTCAAGAGAAAAGATAAAACAAAACATAAGAAATCCCTAAAACCCCTGAAGGAATTGAAGGAGAGATCCGCCGTCTTGAGTAGAATTTCGGCTTCTTGAGATGGATCAACTGGCTATCTTCGAGTGATTCCCACGAATCTGGCTCTTTGGCTCGGCTTCTTGGCCTAGCTGATTGCCTAACTGACCGCCCCTTTTTAGGTTACACTCAGGGTCTTTATATAGGCTCTTGGAATGCGTTTCTTTCTCCCTAAGTATCATTTTTCGAGTGAAATTCCTCTTTTCTACGACAGGGCCACGGCCATAGCACACACCCGTATAAATTGACTTCAGGCCGTCTTTCAGTTCTGTTGATTTAGGCACGGCCGTGTAAATCGTGGTTAGGCCGTGTTTCGGTTCTGTTGATTGAGGCACGGCCATGGAAATTGAAGTCTAGGCTGTGTCGATTTTCACTTTGGCCAAAATTGGCCCATTTTAAGCCCGTTTCTTGTTCTTTTCGTCCCTAGGTGCTTTCCTGAATATATAACATGAAAAGAAAGGATTAACAGCACCTTTTTACATAAATCAAGGAATAAATCATCCAAAAGTATGCTAAATGTGAGATTAAAATATGTTACTTTTACGGTTTATCAAAAGACAATTAAAGCCAAATATGGTAGATGTGTTAAAAAAGGAAAATTTTTGAGCCCATACAGATGAAAGAATTCAGTTGGAACAGCTCCAATACTAGTTGAGGCGTCAAGCTAGCGACGTTAAACATGCGCTTGTTAGGAGGCAACCCAACCTTTATTTTTTACTTTTCTTAATTTTTATTATTTATTATTTTATTTCATTTTATTAGTATTTATTATTTTATTTTATTATTTAATACTTTATTTTTGGATATTGATAAAATTCTCTTCTTTTATCTAGGTACACTAACGCGAAAATACGGACAAAAAGGAGAAAAGTCAAAAAATGGAACCAAACAGCCTTACCACGGTACCAAACAGCCTCTATTCTAGATACTATTCTAACCCAGAATGTTATATCCCTGTAGCCCAACTACCCTATTCCTACAGCCAACCACTATTATCCCTGCACCCAAACATCCCCTTTCAGCCAAATAAAATCCTAAAACCCTAAAAATAAACCCATTTTTACACTAAAAGTCCCATCAACCGCCACACATTCTTCCCCACCCCTCCATCATCGATTTCTAGCCACCAAGGTGAGAACCCAAAGTCAAGCCGTCGTCGCACGCGTCACCTTCCCCATCGCCACCCTTCACCGGTTCGCCTTCTTTTTCTCTTCCACACAAAATCACTGCACTATCGCCCTCCTCTCTGCGTGTACCGTCATTTATGATAGTAATTACACGGGGAGTTCTTCTAAACTTTTTTCACCTTGATAAATCGTAAAAGTAACATATTTTAACCTCATATTTAGTATACTTTTGGGATGATTTAGCCCTGATTTATGTAAAAAGGTGCTTTTAATGATTTAGCCCTGATTTATGTAAAAAGGTGATTTTAATCATTTCTTTTCATATTTATACTCAAGAAAGCACCTGGTGATGAAAAGAAAGAGAAATGGGCTTAAAACGGGCCAATTTGGGCCAAAGAGAAAATCAGCACGGCCTGGACCTCAAGCTACATGGCCGTGCATAGATGGAAACATTCCACACGGTCTAACCAACGATTTACACGGTCGTGTATCATCAAATTACCACATACGGGCGTCACGATATTTACATGGACGTGTCTAAATGACAGAATCGAGACACGACCTAACCACGATTTACACGGGCGTGTGACATGGCCGTGCCCCTATTACGGGAGAGAGCAATTTTACTTGGGTTTGGATACTAAGAGCCAAAGAAACACTTTCCAAAGCTTATTCAAACACCAAGTAAGAAGCAGACTTGAATTAAGACACTTAGGGACCAAGTAAAGCATCCTAAGAATCTATATAAACGCCCTAAGTGCATCCTGAAAGGGGTTGGTTAGCTAGGCCAAGGAACCGAGCCAGAAGGTTCACATTTATGGGAGTCACTCGAAGATAGCCAAGTGGATCCATCTCAAGAAGCCGGAATTATACTCAAGACGGCGAATTTCTCCTTCAATTCCTCCAGGGGGTTTTAGGGATTTTCTATGTTTTGTTTTATCTTTTCTCTTGAGATGTTTTCTTTATTTGTTATGAACAAAACCATTCGGATACCCGAAGGGGATGAAACCTAGATGAACCTTGTTATTTATTTTCTAAATTATATGATAAATACTTAGTTTGTTCTTAATTATGTTGCTTAATCTAAATCTGATGTGCTTAGGTGGAGGAGGAATAGACCCTGCCTAAGAGTAGATCTAGCATAATTAAGCGGAGTTAATCGAGCGCCTAGAGATAGGGTTACAAGATTTTGCCAGATTAGGGTGAAACTTAATATGAGAATCCATTGATCGATTTACTGCTATTCTAGGGGGTTATTATAAGCGAACGAGAGTTCCACTAATTAACCTAGGGTTAAACGTTATTCGCCTCGAGAGAGGGTTTAATATAGGTTAGGGAGTCCTACGGATCAAGCTGAGTAAAGAGATCATATGATTCAGTAATAAGTAACAAGTGAAGTCTAGGTGGATTCTTCCTGAGGGTATAGTCGTAATCAATTTAGTTTCTTCGAGTTATTTCCCAATTTGTTCTTTTTATCTTTATCTTTAGCTTAGTAGTCGTTAAACTAGATAAAATCAACCAATCACTCCATATTTTAGGCTAAATAATAAAAAGAAAGTGAGTATTAGTACTTTTAATTCCTTTGGGTTCGATAATCCGATCTTGCCTAAGCTATACTACTGTTTGATAGGTACACTTGCCTTTAATCGTTGTCAGAGTTAGTTTCAAGGTTCAATCGCATTCATTATAAATTTAAAGCTCTGATTTCAGCGATCACACCTACTTGTTTATTTTCTTCCACATCGAGGACAATGTGTTTTAAGTAGGGGGAGGAACTCTTCTCTTCGTTGTTTCTATCAAATTTTTTTATTTTGGTTGTTCTTGCTGCCGTGTTTTTGTTTGATGTTGCTATTTGAGGCCCCATTTTGTCCATATTTATTTTTTTAGAATATCCTGCCTCTTTTTATACCCAAGATTTTGACCAGGAATTGTCTACTATTGCCCTACAAACATGATTCTTGCCTTCTGAGGAAATTATGATTTCCCCCATAATTGATGCCATCTCCACTTTTTATTTTTATCAGGCTAAAAATAATTGTGATTAATAGAGTTAACTCTATCTTACTTTTCATGAAATTGATCAAGTTTAATATAAAGTGAACACTTAAAATGATTGCATGTTTTATTTATGTTCATGGATATTAGGTGATTATTGAAACTTATTCTTGACACTTAAATTATTTTTCCTAAGTTCTCAAAAATTTAAATTTCGTTTAATTGTTAATAAATTTTTCCATGGTTATGAGTCTGACTTAGAACATGACCGATGAAAGTAACCGGGGTAGGGTGCTTAGGTTGTCATTCTACGTGTCAAAAGGTTGTGACGTGACAAGTAAAACTCCGCTAGCCGAGGTTATGAGTGTAGCCCAGAACGTGACTGACTAAGTAACCGGTGTAGGGTGCTTGGGTTGTCATTCTACTTCGCGTTAAAAGGTTGTGTGACATGATGGATAAAACTCCGCTGACCGGAAATAGAAATATATTTCTAAGCAAATAAATAAATAAATCAGTAAAAAAAGAAAGAAAGAAAAAAAAGAAAAAGAAAAAATATGTGTAAATAAATAAAATTTGGGACTAAAGGAAGAAACAAATAGGGTGTCTTGGTAGGTTTAGTAATTTACCTAATTTCCATGAAATAATTCAAGTTGATGTTAATGTCTGTATTAATTGGAAAACTTTTTCTGTTTCACTTAAAGCAAGCTTAGGGTTCTCTTTATTTTTCATATGCATTTTTGACTAATTTTTATGAAACTTTGGAGTGGTATTTCTTTTATGGCAAAATCTCATTTTCACAGTGGATAGGAACTATACTTGAGGGCAAGCATGGGCTAAGTAGGGGGGATTTGATAATACTCTAGAATAACGTATTTTTATGTATTAATTATGTGTTTATTCTGAATATGATCCTGCTAATTTGAGTTATTCATGATCTTTTATCTCATAGGGACTAAATTGGAGGCAAAAGTGAAATTAAGGGCCAAAGGCATGAATTTAGAGATAAAATGGGCCAATGTGAGACACAGGAAAAAGTTGGTGCCAAAAGTGCAAGCATGGAGGACACAAGGGTTGAAATGCAAAAAGAAGAGATTTTATTCTATCAAATTCTATTTTGATTATATTAAGATAATTAATATTAAGATAATTGTTAAGGATTATTTAATTTTAGGATTTTATTTTATTTATCTTCAATTAAATGTATTTATCTTTTGGGAGTTTAAGTAGGATTAGGCTATCTCCCCTAACTATAAATAGAGGGTGAAGTGACTCAAAATGCATCCATCTTTTTCTGTAAACACTCTCCCCTCAAAAGTCTAGGCTTTTGTTCTTTCCATATTTTCTTTCAATAAAATTCCATTTTCTATTTTTATAATTATTTTCTTTTACACCACAACCATGAACCATTAAACCCATTTAGCTGAAGGTTGTCGAATTCCCCAAAAAGGTTCTTGAGGCTTAGAATCTGTACTTAACCTTTTCGCCAAGTATTCATTATTTCTTCGCACTACGGGGCTGACGCTTCCGTCCATGTCCCTTAAGAAGTAAACTTTTCAACGTATGCAAAGTCAACCGCTTTGTATGTTTTGGAAGGATTGCACCATCGGTTTGTTAACTTACTACGTCAGAGGTTGGCGAGCCCAAGAGACAAAATGGCATGGGATTCGCCATTGAGAAACATTGATCTAGCATAGATGATTCCACAAAAGCGATTGCAGGCTAGAGTCAAGTTCCCTAAATTCGTAAGTCTAAATCCTTGGAACTGGTGGTTGTAGGCGTACTCTTCCACTGTAACTGGCTTACTTGGTTTGAGAATGGTCATCTAAAAGCCAAGGATTGAACCCAAGGCGGAACGAGACCATCGGAGGCTAGAATCTCGCCACATAAGAAACTTACCCTTCCTTAAACTCTTTTTATTTTCATATTCCTCATTTTAATTTTTGCAATTTATTTAATTTCGTTATTTCAATTCATTTTAAATTCTATTTTTTTATTTTTCCAGATCGAAATTCTTAATTCTTTTTTTTTTCAGGAACGCAGGTTTTCTTGGTCAAGAAATTGTCCAGGATTTCAAGAAACGAGCATTCATACAATCCGGTCCCTGAGGATTCGGCCCTACTTCTCCTTTACTGTTATTTTTACTATTTTACAGGAAATATGATATTTTTAGTGCTTTCAACGACGCATCACTAATCTTTTGAGGCCCTTAAAACTTCCATGGAAGCTCCCAAATCATCTTCTTCGAATTTCATGACTCCTCACGAATTTTTCAATAAACACTTTTGATGGAAAAGGATCCGATTGATGACCTAACTCAAATGATCCTATCAGATCCTGCTTCCGGATGGAGGGTAGGAAGACTTAGTGGAATATTTTAATTCTACAAGAGGATTTAAAGAAGAATATATATCTTTTTTTAAAAAAAAAAATTAATTACTATACTTTAAATGTGACATGTACCTCTCCTTAAAACTTTGCTAAAAGCTCTGCTAATAATATATTAAATAATTTTCCGTGTATTATCGTTGGTGGGTCAAATTTAAACAAATTGTGGTTGTACATGCAGATATACATGTGATCATAATTATACTAATAGAGTAAATGCATGATATCAAAGAGAATGTTCTTGCATGCATCTGAGGAGAAATGGATGTATCCTAGTCTGAACCAAATTTGGATGGATAAATGAGAAAGTGACTCAGACATGCCTGGTTTCAGGTAGTTAATAATACCGTTAAGAGATATGCAGGGATCTCATGGAATCGGCTACATAATTCGGTCCTACTTACAAATGCGTGAGCTAGGATGTTCAGGGGAACGATATATATAGATGGATGTGCCCTGTTCTTTTCATTATTACTGTCCTGGGGAATTCCAAAGGTATCTCCCTTATCTAGAATGAACATATTTACTTGATGAAATTCTTTTCTTGGTTTCTATATCGCATATAATAAAATGTGTTCTTTATTTAGCTTGTTTATAAAGCAAGCTTCAACCATTATCTAATGTAAGAACATCCCTGTTTAAGTCAAGTTCCAGGTTTACTCATAGATATGAACCCAGGATGTGTGTCATCTAGCACAAAACTAGACCCTCTTCTGTTCTGTTTTCTTTTCCTATGGCCGGCTTTTACTTTTGTTTTCTGGCAGTTGTTGGCGTATGTGTTCCTTTTTTATTTCTTCTTTTGTCCATATTGAGTTTCTCAATAACAATGAATTGTGTTTTAATTCTTGAATTGAGGGCTGATTTTGGACACAAAAAAAAACATTTTGGATTATGATATCATCGGAGATAACCGAAGAACAAGATGAAGAGAACCCTTATTTCATCAATTCAGAAGCTCAAAAAGAAAGCATTAGGCGGATAATCCAGCACCAGAAATCTCTGTGTTGGTCTTCATCATCATCGTCTTCGATAACTTCCAACGCAGCGGCTTCGAGTTCCTCCATTTCGTCTTCTCGAAGAAGTAGCAGTTTATTAGAGTTGATGAAAAGCGGAAGCACGTCATTGAAGAGATTATTCGAAATGGAACATACTAGTTTGTTAACTCATTTCCAGGATTACAGTGGCTCACCAATCGTAAAATCTGTACCTTTATGGGGAAGTGATACAGATGGCGAAGTAGAGGATCCCTGGGCATCGATTAAGCCGATTGGATCGATAGATAGGTTCGAAACCGGTAGCCTAAGTGGCTCTGTTTCAGATGGTAGTTCCATGGGGAAAGACTCTAGATTCAACAATAGGAAAACAAGAAATAGTAACCGTAGACTGAGCAGGAAAAAGTCATACAGGAAGCTGCCGGGTTTTAGATTCAGGTTGAGGTTGAGAAGACTTAGGATTATGATTTGTGATAGATTGTTCTGATTTATCTGTATCTAATTCACATTAAATTTACAAATGGAAATCATAAAGAAATGAAAAATCACAGACCTCGATTTCGAGTTCCTTTCAAGCAACGAACTGTACAAAACTGTGAACCTGTTTGAATCGGCTTTACAATGTGCAATCAAGAACTATATATCTGATTACACAAGACACAGTGCTCTGATAATAATTTTCCCATTGCACTTCCCTCTTCAACCATTAGTTTGCTACTTTGCTTATTCCAGAGATGGAGTCCGTAGCTCTTCTCGTTTAGCTCTTGCAGCTTAGCTTCAAACCATTTGGGGTCAGCCTGTTGTGATGGCACCTTAAAAAGGCGAACTATTTTAATCCAATCAACAGGATAAAAGGCCACAGGTGGCAAGATGGTGAAATTGTAACCAGGTCTTCCTTCCACTCTATGAACCACCCTGGAAACCATATAGGGACCATTATGTCCCCATTTGTTACCATCAAAGGTTAAAGCAAATTCCTCGATGAACTTGTATAGGAGGGGATGGTTCATATCGAACACCAGAACTGCATTGTTCAATCTCGTCCAGTTCTTCGCCGAATTAATGCTTTGTGCTCCGATTGTATTCCTCAGACCTTTAAAACTTTTCAGCACTATGAAATCCGTGTCCAAGTAGACACCTCCGTACTTGTATAAAGCTGCAAGTCTCATTAAATTGGATAGATTCTGAGCCAGAGGGATCCCACCAGGGTCCTTTTCCCCACTCTTGATGTCATTGAACCAATCTTCGGCCGGCGTATTCTTGAGCAAGAATGGCAAGTCTGGGGTCACTGCTTGAACTTTGAACCCACGATCGAGCAGGGGTTTAAGGATCATGTGACCCTGGGCAGAGTCCAGGGTTCTTGATAGAATCATCAGACAACCATGAGGATGTGCCTTAAAAACACTTTCCACAGCTAAGATTTCTCTTGTTCCAAAAGACTCAGCCGTCGAAATCCATGTCATGAAGAATTGAACCTCGCACTTGTGATTAAAGAATTCCTGGACCCGACCATGGAACTTCTCTGTCAACTCGTCCGACCTGAAAATCTCGTTTTCCGGTAGTTTTCTACGGATTCCCCTGTGAAACTGATCATTTTCACTATCACCTTCAACGATCATATTCCTTTGTGTAGAAATAGTGAATGAAATAGGAAGAACAGTGAAGGCAGCCGATTGCAGCGACATGCTAGAAATGAGACTGTATGCAAACATAAAAAAAATAAGAAGCGAAAACAAGACAATAGAAATAACAGGCGACTTGGACCGGCTAACTAGCCGGTGGCCAAAAATTTCATGAGAAACTACTCTTTTAAACGTCATGGTACTTGGCAAGATATGGGGTGGAGTTTCAGAAGCAATTAGAATTTAGAGCTCCCGAAAGAAAGCTTGGATGGAGGTCAGAGAAGAAAGAGATGGTTTCAAGTAAATAAAAAGAGAGTCAGAGACACGTCCCAAAGGAAACATGTATAGAATTAAATATATAAAAATGGGAAACTATGAAAATCGATTTGTTTTTCTTTAAACACGTAATAATATTTATTATAGGTCTAAAGCCTGGCGTAGTGATTGAAGAATTCTAAAGGCATGCTGTCAGTCGTGATTGGCAAGTTTGAAAAGCCGCCAGCCGCCTGGGTGTATCGAAAATAAAGGATGGAAATAAGCAGTTTCCTTGACCCATCTTACGAGTTCTATTTATCCCGTCCTGCTTATATTACTAAATGGATGTTAAATTCATGCTCTTCTTCATGGGCAAGGCTTGAAAGGAATAGTTGAGGCTATCCATAATCCTACAAAAATGCCAATAATCATGTTATCTAAACGTTTAGTTTTTTAAGGGAATTTTGACCAATTTTTTTATTCTCATTAATAAAAACAACTCTCCGATATAATATTAACCGTCAAAAATAAAAATAAAAACTTGTCCAAATTTACTTAAACCTGCTTTAAAATCTAAAGCCGATAAAGAAGAAAAGTCATAATTTTGAACATTACTTGTTAATTACCAACCCTATCTAAAATTACTCCATTTATTATTGACTTCTTCCTTTGTTTATGCTTTACAAAAAAAAAAAACCTATTATTTTTATTAATATGACCCACATTCACTCTTAAATACTTTACCTAATATTCAGTATCTTTAATTTGTGGGTTCTAAGTTTTAACTAAACCCACACGATATTGATTTTTCATACCTAAATCTTTTATGTAAAAATAAGCTTAAATTTTATCCCTTCCATTCAAAATATTTCATGTTATTATTCTTTTTAAAATCAATTATTTATTACACGTTTATGTAATAATTGGTTTTTAAAACTAATTTAATTACACATGATATCTATAATCATAATTAAGCAAATCCATTCAGATTTATTTCTGGCAATAATCGTGCGAAAGTAATGCGGATTTCTGACTTTAGGAGTCAATTAATATACTTGGAATAGGTTATGGATTCTGACACAGTACACCTCCGACTCTAATTTTTAATTATATATTATTTAATTTTCTTTAAATTTATGTTTAAGTCATACATCCAAAGTTAAATTTATCAACAATTTGTCTAAATTACTTGTTTTTAATAAGGTTTTTTTTTGATTTGACGTAATTTTACTTATACACTTTTATAGCATCATCACTCGTTTTGTTCAGTGATTTTTTTATTGAAATGATGTTTTTTAATATCTATTTTAATAATATTATAAAGTACAAGTTGAAATTATAGGTTGTCTCAAAAATAATAAAATATCAATTTAATTCTTTTAAAATTATAAAATATACATTAATGCCGCGGCAAAATTAGGCTAAATCACCAAATTGCATTCTCGGTTAGCGAAAGCATTCAAGCAAAAAAAAAAAAACCGAAAATGAGTGAGCGTATTAATAGTGTTATTTACTACGATGGTGAAGTCGTGACACGAAAATGGTGTTATTTTCTTATCGAGAACACACAGCGATTGAGTTTTAATCGAAGCGTCGATTTGGTGGAACCGCAAAAGAATTAGGCGTAAAATATTGAACAACGCCAATGAAAGTTCGATCTATTAAGTATAGATTTTGCGCTTGATCGATCCGGTGAGATATGACGATTCGACATCAAAGGTCCTCGGAGCCTTGAGGCAATGGTGGAGAATCATTTTGTCGATGGATCGCCCTATCTCGAAGTTATATGTAGAATTTTCATCTCCAGTGATCATTGCGACCTCAACATCTAGTATCGTTCGAAGGAATACACGACCCGTGTCGACACTCTGTAAGTGGGAGGCAAAACACGAAGTGCCGTGTGCGGTGGTAGTATGGAAAACATAACCCCGCGCGACACTTTCGGTTGGTGGATGGGACATGCATATTCGTCAATCGGCGTCGGATGGCGTAAATACGCATTGGGGGCGTCATCAACTTCTAGTGGATGGCAATCCACATACGATTGGAATCTTACGAAAGATGTTTAAGGAGGGATGATGTATTACCGACGGCATCCACCAGTGAGGGCCCTCGTTTATTACTGAGTTATGGAGGATCGGACGATGAATCCGATGTGGATCCACCTCGGAGCGGGGCTGACGGTGCGAAGTTGGACTATTTTACAACCGGGCCGTTCAATTGTACTGAAGATGTTGAGGCGGTTCGAGACGAAGAAGAAGAAGATCCGCTATTCGGGGCATACTCGCCTCGGTAGCACATGCATAATGTCGATCTATCTCAAGATGATGCATTGGAGTTTCTGAACTACCACATCGGACGCGTGGCCAGTACAAATTCTTCGTTGGATTCGGACCAATTAGAAGTTGGTAACCGTTTTCCAACAAGAACACTTTTCTTGGTGCATTGAAACAATACGACGATCGAGGAGCAGGGTTAACTACACCATGGTTAAATCAAAGCTCGATAGGTGCGAGGCGAAGTGTCTTTGTGCAAGGCGGCACATGTGCATGGAAAATCATGGCGTCGTTGAGGAAAAGGGCGGGGATGTGGGAGGTGAAGAAGTACAAAGGTCCGCATACATGTCTTACTGAGTGCAGTACCACTATGTGTTCAATGATTTGAATAACACTAATATTATGTAATGTTGCATTATTTAACGTAATTCGTTGTGAGTGTAACACAAGATCATCCGAGGATGGATTCGGACATGTTGGTGATTTAATAATCCGACGGTGAAGGCCGATCCCAAAACTACTGATCTTGGCCTTAATTGGCAATATTCGTAGCCAAATGGGGTACCGCCCTCTTCGAAAGGCTTGGATAGCCAGCGAAGCGTTGGAAAAGTTGCTGCGTCGGTGGGGCCTTCATATAATGAAGTGTGGCGGTGGTGTAAAGTCTTTGAGAGATATGTCGAAGACTATGAGACATTGAAAGCGGAACGGCGTACTACAATGATCGTCGCTTTCCGTGGATGCGCGGTGTTCAAGCGCTGATTCGGACATTTAAGCAATGCCGAGATGCTTTTACATCTGCAAGCCATTGGTACAAATTGACGGTACCTTCATGTATGGTAGATATCGCGATCGGCTATTGCTAGGCGTGGGCACAAGGCGGTACGTGGGAGAATCCTTCGATTGCGTTCGCAATAACACCGAAGTCGGTGATGGTGGGACTTCTTCCTATCTAGGTTAAGGAGGCATATACGCCTCAACACGACATATCGTTATATCGGATCGGGGCCTGGAATACTTGCGGCAATAGAGCGACGAGGAAGCATGTGGCATCGCACACACCATCGATATTGTGCGAGGCATGTGGCATCCAACTACTATGGGCAACACCGATCTAAAAACGAAGCGCAAGTGACCGATATGGGTATGAAATTTCTATTAATATAATTTCTTTTGAAATTTTCGATTTATTCGCAATTTGAATAGTGGTATGTAATATTCGATATCAACGTATATTGGCGGTGCGAGATCAATAAAGACCGTTTTCACGATATGTTGGCGGTTTGCGCGAAGATAACGTGAAAGGCGCAGACTACTGTGCAATATTCCTTTTGAGCAGTGGACACAAGCATATGACGCTGACTACGATATGGTCATATGACCACAAACTGGCCGAATGCATAAATTCATGCTAAAGGAACCCGTCATCTGCCGAATTCTGACGGTTTTCGGGAGACATATTTTCGTTTAGCGGCACTATTTCGAAGAAGCGGCGAGTTATCGAGGCGGATGCAAGGAGGCCATGTATGGAGCGAAGGTCTTGCAAGAAATTAACCGTGGGAAGGCACGGCGAACACTATGCACACGATTTGTCACGATCGCGACGACTATGGTTTGGTCACGGAGTTTGTGAGCCGAGCCAAGGTATTGTTGGCGGGCATTATCGTGTACACTTGACAAATAGGACATGCGTTGTGGGATATTTGATGCGCCGTTACCCATGTGCTCATGTACTTGCGGCTTGTCATAATCTTCGTCTTGACCCCATGAGCTATGTCGTGAAGTCTACAAATTAGAAAACATGTACAATGTGGAGACACGTATTCCCACCGATCCAGATGAGCGTAAGTGGCCATCGGTGTCGCTTGCACAGTATAAAATTTGTTGGATAGAGAATTGAGACGCATAAACCAAAAGGTCGACCTTCCTCGACTAGAATACGCAACAATATGGATATCAGAACCGACCAACCAAAGTCGGTGATGCGGGTGGTGTAGGAACCCGCCATACATCTCGCTCGTGTCCAAATCGGACTAGTTGACCGTGTTCTTAGCTTGTTTGTCTCTTCTTGGCTATGTAATATACATTTTTTGGAGGAAAGCGGTGAACTTTTGTACAATAACTCGAATTAAATTACAAAAAATTAAAAAAATGAAATTACAAAAAAATTAAAAATTAAAAAATTAAATTAAAAAAACAACCTCAAATTGTATTAAAAATAATACAACTTAATTACTACAAAAAATTAAATAAATGAAAAAATTAAATTACAAAAATAAAACTCAAATTGTATTAAAAATAATACAACCTAATTACAAAAAAAAAATCAAACCTATTTTGTCAAAGTTATTAAAATTAAATAAATTAAAAATTTAAATTACAAAAAAAAAAAAACAAACTCAAATTGTATTAAATATATTACAACTTAATTACTACAAAAAAATAAATCAAACATATTTTGTCAAAGTTATTAAAATTAAATAAATTAAAAAATTATATTACAAAAATAAAACTCAAATTGTATTAAAATAATACAACTTACTTACAAAAAAATAAATCAAACATATTTTGTCAAAGTTATTAAAATTAAATAAATTAAAAAATTATATTACAAAAATAAAACTCAAATTGTATTAAAAATAATACAACTTACTTACAAAAAAAATAAATCAAACATATTTTGTCAAAGTTATTAAAATTAAATAAATTAAAAAATTAAATTACAAAAAAAACAAACTCAAATTGTATTAAATATATTACAACTTAATTACTACAAAAAAATAAATCAAACATATTTTGTCAAAGTTATTAAAATTAAATAAATTAAAAAATTAAATTACAAAAATAAAACTCAAATTGTATTAAAAATAATACAACCTACTTACAAAAAAATAAATCAAACATATTTTGTCAAAGTTATTAAAATTAAATAAATTAAAAATTTAAATTACAAAAAAAACAAACTCAATTTTTATAATATATATTACAACTTAATTACAAAAAATTAAACGAGATCAATACAAAAAATTAAACTCAAATTATAAATTAATTTACAATTACTCAAATTATGGGGTTTAGGGTTTAGTGCGGATGTCGGTGGGAACCATGCCACACACGAGGCGATTCGTGATTCTGTATTGGATTCCTCCTTCTTCTAGTTTCGGCGGGGTTGTGGAACCTCGGTGGGAATCCGTCCTCCGGCGGTGGAGTGCAGTTACAGGTGTTGCGATGATGACCCACCTTGATAAAATAATGACCCGGAGGTGTTTGCATAAACCACGGGGGTGATTGCATCCGTCTGGTGAAGGAGTCAGTAGAAAAAGCGCTCCCGACGGCACCTCCTCTAATCCCACACCCGATGTCGGCCTCACGATCGGTGGCTAAAAGGAGTTGTCGAACGGACTCGAACCCGCCATGGATTCCAACACAGGGGGACTAGAAAAGGAAACATATATGGGTTAGGAGGATACATGTAAAGGCGGTACGCCGGCATAAAGCGTGGATATTGTGTTATCGGTGTTGTCATTGAACCGATGGGCCGGTGATTGTATAAGTATTGTTGATGGGCCGGTGATATGTATAAGCGCTGTTGATGGGCCGGTGGTTATATAGGCCTGATGATGGGCGGCGGCGATGTAGTATTTATTCTTTGGGCCGTCTCATCACCCTTCTCCTTGGATGTAAAGGGCCCGACGTTCCTTCGCCATGAATTTGCTGTCGCCTCTCTTGACCGACAACAGATCTGACTTCCATGGATTCTAAACCATGGCATGTACTCGACGCACGCTAACTCGGGAACTACGATCGGTTCCGGTTAGGTAAAAAGTCATCTGGTTCTCCACTTCTCGATATGTTCGACCAAAATATTGGCCAATTCGTGTCTTTGCCGCCAGTAAGTCCACACTGTGCTCATCATCGAGCACCTCAGAATACGGAATCGGTTGTCGACATCAAATTGCCGCAGAACCGATCGATGGTGCATCTCCACGGTCGCGTAGGTGATTAGCGGGACCTTAACGTATAGCTGTTCGGATTTTGGAGGAACTCCTCTGGAATTCTTGCCAATTTGGGATCCTCATCGGTGTCCATTGAAACTATATTAACATTACCAAAATATTAGTTATATACATAAATACTAAATTATAATAACGAAATTGACACTTACTTGTGATTCGACCAGTTGTTCCAATAGGAGCAGTATATCCTCAAGCGAGTCGGTATTCCAACATGACTTCTGGATGGTTCCACCTAATTAAATAAACTCTTAGCATGCAATTATACTATAAATCTACGACATAATTGAAAAATATAATATTAAATTTACCTCGTTATCAATGGGAATGAATATGCACGGTCGAGTCGAGGGCGTAAAATGGAAATCGAAACCATGCCCATACTGCGATAGTGATAGACAACCTCCGATTTTTGCTTTATCCAAGACCGTCGCCCAAGCACATCTCCGATACAACCTCGATAGCGGCGAGACCCCAATGAATTCACCGGTTGCTCTGAAATCAACAAGTTTGAGAGCCATCTCGGTGGACGAGGTTTCTAGAGACGTCCGACATCGGATAGCCTCCAATTATCTCAAGTATGTATGCGTGCATACCGTATTCTTTCATCTTCGATCGAATCTTCATTCGGTGCGGGAATGTGTCTCGTAACCAAACCATATCGATCCGACCTCCTTGCAATTTATCCGGAATGGCACCGGAGCTCGTAGCATCGACCATCCAATCGTGAGATATTACGGTCCGGTGACTACCGGCCGATCCCACCGGTAATCCCAAGCTGAATCGCACATCTTCTAAGGTGATGCTACACTCTCGCATGGCGGATGGAAAGTGTGCGTCTCGGTCTCCACCTCTCTATCAGCAGCGCTTATCAAAACCGGGTCCAACTTGAACCCCGGCCTATCGTGGCCGTGCAAAAACCCGCTTCCGCAAGTAATTCTCGATCAATGGTGATGGGGACCGGGCATGTTGCGAATATAACATTGCAACACCGATCTCTGATTGTTTAAAAATAATAAAATTCAAAATTAATGAAAAATTGCATAATTCAAAAAATTTAATAATATTGAAAAATTAAAATTCAAACTTACCATTCTCAATTGCTGGACGCCAATGTGAGTGCTGTCTAGGCGATGTAAATCTCCGGCCATTGTACTCCGATAAAGATTTTTTTAATTTTCCCAAAAAATAAATATATTAAAAAAATTATAAAGGGCTTTTTCGTAAATGGTAGAAGACTATTTCGAAATTTAAGAGTAAATTTCAAGGGCTTTGAGAGAAACTTGAGAGAAAATTGAGAGCAAATTGAGAGAAAATTGAGAGAAAAATGAGAAAGGATTGAAGTGTGAAAAAAATGAAGGGTTGGGGGGGTATTTATAGTTTTTTTTTTCCCGTTGGTTTTTTGACCGTTGGGGTCCAACGGTCACTTTTTTTTTTGACCGTTGCGGCCTAAAGCGCGTCACGTGGGGCGCTTTAGGCCACGTCAACTCAAAGCGTCCCACGGTAGCGCTTTGACGTAACGTAAAGCGCTCCTACGTGAAACTTACTAAACGATTTCAAAAGCGTGGCGTGGACGGCGCTTTTTGGGAAATTGCCCTTCGGTCAATATTTTTGAAATAAAATTGTATTTTAATTTTCATAAAATGTATAACCCAATATTTTCCTCTAAAAAAATTTAGCTTCACATTCGTTGGAATGTTAGATTTAATTTTCATTCTACTATAAATATCGCTCTATATCATTTATATCAATACATCTCGATAAATCTCACCCATATATATTTAAAATGCGTTGTCTCAACTTTCAACAGTATAAAAGAATTTTTAAAATTTTAAATAAAACTTCGCTTGAAATCTATTCAATATAATTCATTAATATTTTATATTTGAAATCTATTTAATTTTATTAATACAATATTTTTATAAATTAAATATTTTAAAATAACAATTAATCAAACGATAGATCAAAATATCAATATATAATAATACTAATCAAATGTATACGTATCTGTATGGTACTCACTGTGTTGACAAAAACCAATCTATACGTATATTGCCTAATCTTACGCTAGCTCAGCAACACCCAAATTTCAACGCTTTATAGTTTACGTTTCTATTTTTCTTTTCCCTTTGAAATTAGTAATTCTTGTAGGAGTTAAAATTGGTTGAATTTAATATGGGTGGAGTCACCGATGGTTATAAGTAATTTTAAACATTATGTTAAAAAATAGATATAATCAAAATTTATATTTATTTGTCTTTTTATTGGATCTAAATGATTTTGTTAAAAAAAAAAAGCATTACTTGAGTTTGATGGGTATAAATGATTTTAAGAAATAAATTATTGAAATTTATTGTTTTAAAATTGATGATAAAAATAAATAAAAACTAGTGGAAGGGAGCAAAATAAGTAGATATCAATTATAATGGATTAATAAGAGAGGACCAATCGGTTTGGGTTGATGATGTTTTAGGGAATTGATTAAATCAAGTTATTTAATTTTTATGATGTAACCATTGAAATTGACTAAATCTTTGATCTTGACCCTTCTGAATATATAAATTTTATGGACCAGCATTGGAGGTCTTGAAGACCCAAATTTGGTCCCTAATTATATTTTGGAAGATGAGAAGTCCCTATAAGGTTTAAGTGTTTACAATTTTTTAATTGATAAGATTTATTTACAATAATAATAAAAAATTATAAAAATTAGTCATGAATCATGATAAAATTATAGTTTTGTCATGTCATGTCAGTTACAAAAAAAATCATCATAAAATATCTATGCTGCTTTATGATAATTTATCTTCTTTTCTTTCTTGCAGGGCTTTACTTCTCCGCAACTTGAGTTTAGCATTAAACTCATGTATGCATTAACAAGTTTAATTATATTATTATATTTATTAATAATGGTCGATTGTCCATGTCTTAATCTCTAAATTAGCACAATTAATTATTATATAAAAAAAAATCCAGGCATCTAACAAACATAAATATGACAACATGTGGAAATTTCTGCATTATTTTTATTTTCGATTAAGTATTTTAGCCATTAATTGCTGTATTTGTAAATTGAGTAATCCAATCGTGGCTACATGATTAATGAAGAATTTTAAAGGATGGAATCAGGGACCGCGCTAGGGGGCGGAGGAGGGCAGGGCGGCTTGCCCCCAAAATGGTGTATTATAGTTTAGTCCCTTTAAATAATAAAATTTTAAATTTATATTTTGGATTTTAAAAATTATTTTTAATTTTAAATTTTTTAAATATAATACTTTTATAGTTTAATTCCTTCTAAATTTTAAAATTTTAAACTAACATGATATTAAAATTATATTTTAACCCTTCAAAAACTTAAAAGAGAATCTCTAACTTGGTCCTTGGATGGAATGGAGGCTTCATAAGCTTTTCTCCATTTTTTTTTTTTACTTTTTGCCCAAAAACATCAATTGGCTCCACATTTGACTTCTTCACTGGGTCTAAACTATACAACTTGCTTAAGCACGTCCACCCCACCACACACTCTTATATGTTTTTATTTAGATTTATTAACCTATATATTAATATCATATTTGTATTCTTCTGACCCCAAACATACTTCGTTTTGACTTTTAAAGGTAAAATTTTATTAAGAATAAAAATATATTATAAAAACTTTTATAATACATTATTAATTAAATTTAATTGATTAAAGCATTTAAAAATAATTTAAGTTTAAATTTAAAAGGTTTGATCCTAAAACCTCAGTTATAGATAATATAATTTTGTATTATTAATTTTAATATATTATATTTACAATTAGAGCCATTTTAATAAAATATATCAACATTAATGACCAAATTAGTCATTAAACCATAATCTTATTATGTTTATGTATTTATTTTAAATATTCATATTATTTTTATTTGGTATATGAATATATCTAAACAATACCATTTAGATATTATTTTGTAAAGACAAGTTGTCTGGCAATACTACTTTAGATATTTGTAATGATTTCCATTTTAGAATTTGAGTGAAAACAATAATTTAAGGGTGTTTAAATAATTAATCGAATATAATTAATATTAATTGATTTTTCATTTTTAACTATTAATCAATTAAAATTTATATTTTTTATTTTTATCAAAAAAGTATAAAACATATCAAAAAATAAATTGATAAGGTTAATTTGACGAATTAACGAATCAAAATTACATATAATTTGTATTATTAATTATTAAATTTAATTAATTCGATTAATTATCTAATTTTGAACCAAACTAACTGATAACTAAATTTCAAAAAATTTATTAACTGACGTCCAACCGAATTAAATAAGTTAACCGATCGATTCAATCAGTTAATTCCATTTTAACCGAAATTTAAACATCCCTATATAACATATATGTTGTTGATTAATTTATGTAGCTTACCCCGTCGAAGTAGAGTTAGACTCCATGATATAGTGTTAGAAAATTCTAATGTATTCTTACACTTTAATTATAAAAGACATTACTTTTTTTCAACTCAACCGACGAGTTTTTCAATTCTACCATCAATATACTTAATAGGCACAATTCATCACTATATTTTTAGATTTAATTTATATGTTTTAATTTAGTATTTTATTTTCTGTATTTTTGAATTATTCAATTTTATTATTATCAGCAGTTAAATTCTCTTGATTAAGTTTTATTATTAATGTATTATATGTAAAATTATAAATTTAGTCCATGTTTTTAATTTGATCATTTTGAGTATTTATATTTTTTGAATTTTAAAATTTTGGTATTGATATAAACAATAACAATTAAATATCTTAATTGATTTTTTTGTGAGTAATATGTAAAAATAATATTATACATGTGATAAAATATTTCCCACCTAAAATTTCAAAAACAACAAACTTAATAAAATTAATAACTACTATTTTGTGAAGATTAAAATTTCAAATTTAAAAAAAAATATATATAGAAACTAAAAATATCGTTAAAATATAAAGAGTAAATAATAGAGTTCAACCTACCTAAAATGAATTAGTAAATTAATTTATTTGTTTATTATTAGTAGGGAAATTAGGGAGTTGGTAGGGCCTGACTCCTTTAAAATAATTTTTTTATATGGTCTCTTTAAAATTTTAAATTAATAAATATAAAATTATATTTTAACTCTCTAAAATATAATTTATTAAAATAATAAAATTATATATTTTTATGGTAAAAATTATAATTTATATTATAAAGACTAAATTTCTAGTCGTCAAACTTGAAAACCGAAAGTATCATCTAAATGGGGTCCACAAGAAGCGATATTTTTTGAGAAGTCTTTTGAGAAGTAATGTTTTTGAGAAGTCTTTTGAGAATTCTTTTGAAAAATTTAAGTGTTTGGCATTCTTTGTGAAAAAGTCTTTGAGTAAAAGTCTTTTAGACATTGTACAAGCCCAAGTTCAAAACCTAAACCCAAACCCTTTTACAACCCAAAAAATTTAAATTGTTTAACCGGGCAAGATTAGCATATCCTAAATTAACCTAAGTGAAAAAGTGCTTTTGGCCACTTCTCAGAAGTAAAATGTCTATTTGCCAGCCACAAAATAATGATGAGAGATCAAACGGAAGAATCCAAACGCATAGCAGACGGATCGGTAACATTTGGAGGTGATTTCACATTTTTTCTCATTCGTTGTTTCGTTTTTTATGTATTACTCGGTCAAATATATATATATATATACCTAAATCATATATAAAAGAAAAAAGGAGGATTTTACCTTTTTCATGGCGATAAGCGGCGGCGTAATGACGATCTAGGAGATCCCACGGAGACCAACCCTGCAGAGAAAAAAAAAACAAAGGAGATTTTTTTGGGTGAAAGCAGTGAAATGAAAAAAAGAAAATTGGGGTTTTATAAAGTTTTCAAAGCAGCCTGCTTTAGGGCTGATTCAATGGCCCTAAAAGCGATGTCGTTTAACTATGACCCACGCAGACTGACCCATTGAAGGATCCGCGTGTTTTTAAGCCAAAGGGAAATTGCGCTAATGGTCCTTCCACATTTTAGTTTTTAAAATCAAACTTTTAATTATTGCAACATCATTAATAATTTTTCGCGATTTGTAATTCGGTCCCTTTAAACGCTGCGTTTTAATTTATGGGAAATTTGCCCTGTGGTCCCCCTTTTTCACGCGTTTCAAATAGGCCACTTCCCTTCTATTTTATTTCAAATTAACCCCAAAATCTCATTTTTTAATTCAATTTGATCCTTTTTAATTAATTTACGATTTTGGCTTTTTGGCCATTATTTAATATATTCTTATTACTACTATATTATTCATTACTTATTATCATTATTATTATTATTATTATTATTATTATTATTATTATTATTATTATTATTATTATATTTATTATTATTGTTATTATTATCATTTTTGTATTATTAGTCCTACTATTATTACTATTTTACTACCTTATTATTATCCATATTATTTATTTTCAGTATCGTATATTTTCTTTATCATTTTGTTTACCGATAGTTTCTATTATTATATTATTATTATTATTATCATCATTATTAATGTTGTTATCACCATTCTTAGACATGATATTATAAAGTAACAAATATGTATTTAAATAATGTTCAAATTAGTTAATATTATGATATTTTAGTTAAAAATATAAAAATAATTTATTATAATTTATTGTTAATATTTTAATAAATAATATTAATTTTAAATATTTGTAAGTAATTAATATTAATTATTTATTAAATTTAATTAGAATATATAAACTATATTTAAATATTTAAATATAATAATTAAATATTTGTAATTAGTTATTACAATTGTATTATTTGCATGTCTTTTGGTTTAATTACAATTATTCAAGTTTGTTAAATATATGACCAGATTTGAAAGCTTAGAATTATTGCTTTATGAGTTAGATAATTAGTTGATCAATTGGTTTGGATAATTGTGATAATTGCATAACAACACCGCTTTTGCTTGAACTTTAAAACTAAGAAAATGTAGAGAAGCAACATCAAATTTTTCGTGTTTTTCATTAAAAGAACATTCATTGTCATTGAAAAGTGCATATCTCACTAAAATCCTTAATCAACAAAAAACATAGATCCAATTACGTAAAATTGATGCCAAGCAAAGTTTTCAATATTTTGAAAATGCTCAAATTAATCGTCTTTTGAATCCTCTCCTAGAAGGTCTTCATATAAACAGGGACCCTAATTCTATCATGAGCAGTTTGCGTGTTCCTTGACCTTTGAACTCTTCATCGGGTCATTAGGAATAAGTCCGATATCTTGTGGAACACTTGCGCAATTCCATTCGAGAGTGTAGTTTCTTGAGAAGAGATTTCTTTGCTCTGTCTTTGGTGCTTGTCGACATTTTGTTGCTTAAATTGCTTCGCAAGATTATAAATACCAATTAGGCATCATTCTAGATTAGTATTTGAAGAACAACATGATACATGAGCCAAAGGCTCTGAATCGTACTGCGATCTCATCTCAAGCCAGTTCAAAGGCTATTTTATGAAAAGCAGAGTTGCTTGAATCATAATACTAATGTTAACAACACTTGTCATCACGCAATTAGATAATGAATTTGGAAAACCAAAATCTACAAAAGTTTTGCAAAATATTGGAAGTTAATCTAAGAAAACAAGCAAAGCATACAAACAACCACGCAAGGCAACTGTTTCCTAATGATTGTTATTTAGACATCCAATTGACAAATGAACTTGGAAGTTTTCATGCGCACATGTTAATATTCAGCGGACAAAAAGAAAAAAAAAAGAATAGAACTCTATGTGCAAATAAGTACACACCTCAAATTCCTTGGCCTTTTTCATTATTTCTCGATAAGTAGCTGGTTCTCGTGCTTTTATGATATTCCATAATATGCCACCACCATCCAACATTGTTCGCCATCGAATCATCGACCCGAGATTTGCATTGAAGGGAGTGATATTACGAACCGAGATTTGCTTATCAATTGCGTTGAAATACAAATAATTGTCAACCACTTATCGGCAAAACGATACAAGTGATTCTTAAATTAGCAACTTATTTGAAGTTCACACTTCATACCACTCAACTTTATGTTTTATAAATTCTTGAATTAAAAAAAGAAAAAGAGAGACACATGGAAATCAAAGTTTCTTCGCTGTCCAAGAGACACATAACAAGTTTCCCCCGTTTTCATGACATCAACCAAGCAAAAGACAACTTGGGAAAGTATGGTGGCTATTGCAACACATTCTTGAATAAGAAAATGTTGTTGAACATAGCAAAAGATCTCAAGTTCCTCAAAAAGCAGTTCCGACAAATCCCAAGATACTACGGATGTTATTTCGGATAACCAATGTTAAATACATGGAAATCAAAGTCAAGATCTTTCTTTTCTCATCCAAGAAAACACATTCAAGCTAACAAAACAGCAGTTCCTATACTTACTTGTTCTTTGAGTTTGTCTTGCCCATATTTCCTTAGGTTTTTCTTGCGTTCTTTAATAGAAACCTCTGGCGCTCTAGTTCAATTATCTTATTGCTAACAATTGTGTTCTTATAGAAGAAGATTTAACAAATCAATCAAACACCATAACACCAAAACATTAAATATATATATCAAAAGTCATATACTTATCTAAGCTCCTCTTTAAGTCTACGTTCTTTTTCAAGCTCTTCTTGGTATTCCTTCTGCAGATACTCCATTTCAAAGACCATCAACAACCTCTAATTTTGCACTGCTCGCTTTTCTCCTTGCAAGCTTCTATCTTTTCTTCATATTCGCAATTTTTTGATAGAGAAGCGGGAAAAAGAAATAGCGCACTATATGCAAATCAACAAATCAACAACTCAAAGAGCAAGTAAAAACACAAATTAGAACTAAAGATCCGAGAACAACGCACTATCATTGAAGATCGCCACAAACAAATTATTAAGTATTTAAAACATGCAAAACAGTCACATAAATCGAATGAATGAATTAGTAGAAACTAAAGACAACCAATTGAAGGAAATAAAGAAATAGTGAGAAGTTAAAAAAAAAAAGCATGTCAAGCACAAATAACATAGATTATGATGATTCGTTCGACCTTTTACAAACCAAATTCCATAAAGTCGGGCAAGTCGGTTTTGTTTGATCGGAAAAAGCATTCTTTAGGGAAAAGAAGGAACTTGAATGATTAAGATGGCATTGTAAGACACATATTTTGATAGAAAGCGGGAAAAGAAAAGAGAGACCTAATTGCTGATTGGGAGATATCTTACGCCTTGAGCCATTATTGATCGTGAACAAAAGTCTCCAAATAAAACCGATTTCATTGCCCAATCTCTCCTCGGGTATACCATTGCCAAAGAACCAAGAAAGCAAAGGAAAAGAAGGGTTCTCCTCGGGTATACCATTGCCAAAAAACCAAGAAATCCTCCGAAAGGTTATTTGGAGAAGAAATAATAAAAGGATGAAAAAGTAAATTGGTCGCCAAAAGTCCTTTTACTCTGAGAAAAGGAGAAATTTTTGGCTTCTTCATCTGGCCAAAAGTCCTTCACTAACGTGAAAAAAAAATTCTCCACTGCCCCCCATTCTTTATTCCTTTTTAGGGAAAAGGACTTTTGAACCCAAAATTCCATCCCAAAAGCATTAACGAATGGGGCCTAAGTTTTATTGTTTGCAACAAACTTCAGGCTTTAAAAAAAGAAACAAAATCACGTTTGCATTCGCCGATTCAGCAACAAAGATTAAAAGATAAATTGGTGAAGTCCAACATTTCCGAGAGGAAACCATAAAGCATCGTTTTCATCATATCAGAAGCTTTGGCTCCCCAGTCATCCGACTATCAATTACTTGCTTTTCAGCATGCAAACTATTTAGTTGGTCACCTAATTTTTAAAATATTTTCATTTTGATCATCTAAAATAAACTTTTAGCAATTTGATCACTCAACTTTTAAAAACGTTTTTATTTTAGTCACCCAACGTTAAATCTCTAACGGCAATTAATTATATACATCAAATCATGTTTACACTTTTATTTTAATCACTCAATTTTTAGGTCACTTTCATTTTAGTAACCCAAAATGTATTTTTTAAAAGTATTGATTGGGGTAAAAAATCAAGGATTAAAATGAAAAAATGATAGAAACTAAAATCATTAACAAATTGTTAAATTGTACTTGTTTATCCCATTGCTGAAAATTAAATTTTTTAATATTGAAATTTGAAAATTCAAAACATCAAAATAAATTGTTGAAACTTTTTATTCATTGATAATTTCAATCGATTTGTTACTATAATATCAAAATTAATTAATTTAATCTCCTTTTAATTTTTAATTTTTTTCTAAATTATCATTAATGAAATGAACTCAAATTTTGTCTATAAAACTTAGATTTCTTTTGATTATATACTCTCGAATATTCTATGTTAAGCTCAAAGTAAAGAAAAGATACTTGCAATTAATTAAAGGCATAATTACTTTTTGGCTCTCTAACTTTACAAAAAAAAATCATTTTAGCCATTCATTTAATTTTTTGCTTCTTTTAGCCCTTGAACCTGTATTTTTTGTCAAATCACTCCAAATTAGATAAAAAAGTTAATATGTGTTAACTTTGCTAATGTGTCATATATGTGGGTTTTGGCACATCAACATTTAATTAATTTTAAAAATTTAAATAATATTGAAAAATACTTTTATAAGTTTTAATAATTTTAATGATTTTTAATTTTAAAAATAGTTTTATAATTTTTTGAATTTTAAATTTTAATTAAATACTTATGTGTCATCCACGTGTATCCAACATAGTAAAGTTAAAAAATGTTAATTTTTTTTATTTATTTTGGGGTGATTTGACAAAAATGCAAGTTTAAGGGATAAAGAAGGTGAAAAATGAAATGGATGGCTAAAATTTTTTTTTTTTTTGTAAAGTTTGAATATCAAATAAGTCATTATGGCTTAATTAAATTATTGCTTGTTTTAGGTTTGGGTAAAGAAATGATGAAAAAATTATGAGTTTTGTTTGGAATGGAAGATAAGATTAATTAATTGTAAATATTTTTCTTTACTTTTTGCTTAGTATGAAAGACTCAATATCATATAATCAAAAGAAATATAATTTCAAAACATCAAAATAAATTAAATAAATTATTGAAATTTTATCCATTGATAATGTCAACCGATTTGTTATTATAATTTTGAATATTGCTATTTAAAATTTATATTTTAAAACCCAAATTTAGAATTTCGACAATGTGATAAATAAGTACAATTTGATAATTTTTGTGTAGGAATTAAATAAGATGATAAGGGTATCTACTATTTCAACTGGTAATCAATGATTTGACAGTCGCCTTAAGTCAAGTGATTATAGATTTGGATCTCGATTTGAGTTTGAATGTTTTAAAATTATATTAATTTTAGAGTTTGATTTAATATAAGCTCGATGAATGAATCACATTTTATAAGGCTCCGTTTGTTTGGCAGTAAAATATTTTCCGAAAATGATTTCTAGAAAATGATTTACTTTTCTGGAAAATAATTTACAGAAAATATTTTCTGGTGTTTGGATGAATCTGTGTAAAATATTTTCTGCTGTTTGGCAATTTTCCTGAAAATATTTTCCGTAAAAGCTGTTTTTACATATATTAATAAATTTTATATACATATTTATAAATTTTTATATTTTAAATTGTTTTTACATATATAACTTGATGATCAAATGAGCAATACTCGTTTTAACAGTCATCCATCAGATTGTTATAAAAGAAACAGTCATACAACAGCCAGATTGTAAACTCATACTCGTTTTAACAAAAACCCGAAATAGCAATATAATCAGTAAGGCAATAACTACAAAAATACACACCAGATTGTAAGCCAATGCTCCACTTTCAACACAGACATAAGTTCATTGTAAAATGGTCAAGATTGGTTAAAATACATAGCCAGCAACCAGTCTAAGTGCTAAACCAATCTTGCAAACACATATTTACAAAAGCATAAACTTAAATTTCATTAAACAAAAGAAAAAAGGCCATTGACACCACTCAGCAAGAAGTTGGTATTAAAGTCATGGCACTTACAAGCATCAAAAAGGGTCTAAAAACATGCAAATGTTCTTATATACATAAACATGTCAGGTCTTTATATAATACCATAAAACGCCATATCTGTTTGGATCAAGTGGAAGAGTGACCAGCAGCTAGCCAGGATTTCAGTCTAGTACAAAATAACCAATGTCCAAACTCCTCTTCAACTTTCTTCCTCCATAGATCATTATTCGAAGCCACATATCGCATTTCAACCGAAACACATGCCATCCTTGCGACATCGGTGCCTGGCAATGAGTCCAGAATCTGGAGCTTTAAGTCAGCTGGGAGACGCATGAAACAAGCTGGAAGAGGCAATCCAATCTTAAAAGAGAGATCTATCAACAATGGCAATGCAAGTCCATCCTTAACAACCTTCCAAAACTTGAAAATTTCTTTTTCCAAATTCAAATCCATTATTTTTAGAATTCAAATCTAAAGCATTAAAGAATTTTCTGAAATATGAACTATGCCCTCAACTCATTAGGAATGAAAATAAAAATTAGATGACAATACAACAGAGAGTAAATGAAATACAAGAACTTGGAAATATCAATGAACATTTCTCAAGAGTATGGATAGCTTAACTAACCAAAGCCCAAAGAGTTGGAAAACTCAACAAGTTGAACAAGAGATTTTGCATGAACAAGAAAGAAGAAAGATAGATGCATGTAAAAAACCAAGAAAGCAATGGCATCTCATTTAAACTCTTACACCCAAGTTGGAATAGGCTGCTAAACATATAATATTAGACCTCCAATTCAGCAATAAAATAGCAGAAACAGATAAATAAAAGGGCTTACTTGAATCGAAATGAAACATAATGTATTGACAATAAATCAACAAGAAGGGTATGAGGAAAACATAATCATAAGCATTGAAATGGTGATAAAAATCAAAACTTTGAAGGAAACAGAGTAACACAGGAAACAGTAAGAAAGACAGGAATTACATACCCAATTTGTTCCTTCTAGCTGGCAATAGAAAGAAGCTGCAGTGTACCCAGCAATGCCAGATGTAAGGGCATAAATGACGACCAGAGCAATGAAAAGAGCTCCTCGGTTATATGGATAAAAGACCCCAACTAGAGCAAGGATAAAAATGAAACTTGTACCGAAAAAGGATGCAAATGAATAACAGTCAACAGATTGCAGATTGCTTGAAAACTAAGAGCCAATTAACTATGTAAGATGATACTCACAGAGTGAAGAGCTAGGTGCCAGAACCAAGGGCGGCGGCAAACAAGGACTTGTGCTTGGGGTATCTGAACACATCACCATGAATATACTTCCACCCAGACTCCTCATGGTCATCTGCCGATTCCTCGTCATGTGCATACCTATTAAATAAGGAATACAGGAATTAAGAAACAAAACCAAGTATACATCGAATTAGATATGGAATTTTCCATGCATGAAAAATAGATGGAAACCATTCATACTTGATGAAATCATTCTTAAGGACTCGCATAAGAATGGTGGCCAGGAAACCAGTCAATAACAAAACGGTGGCACATGAGTTGATGATTGAGAACTAGTGGATTTCCAAATGGTGTGGCAACGAAGAAGATAGCGAGAACTTGTCCATCCGTTTCTCAAAAGGATTGTTGGTTTCCTTCCATTTAACAGTGTACATAAAATCCACATCAACTGGTTCATCTTCAGTGAGATCCACAAGGGCGTTGGGATCAGATCGAACAGTGATCTCAATGACACGATCCTTGTTATGATGGATCTCAAAAACGAGATGCTTAAAGAGGTAATATTTGTAATCAGCTGGATCGGTCTTCCCTTCCTTTTCAACTTTCCCCAAGAAACCCCAAATTTTGGAGGAATCTCAGTAAATTCATCTCTTGTTTTTAATTTAAGAGGTCAGGGGAAAGGATTTGGTAAAAAATAAAAAGGAACGATGAACCTCGCTTTTAAAGAAATCCCTAACACATCCAGCTTCAAAAATTTGCAGAAACCCACACATTCACTACAAACCAAACTTGAGCAGAATACAAATATGCAGAAACCCCTAAATCCTAGAGCTTGCAATCAAGAATGTGAGTAGAAATTTACCTTCGATGAATCAGCAGAGAAGCCGAGGCAAAAATGATGAACCAGCAGAGAAGATGAGGCAGAGACCAGCAGAGAAGAGGAATTCTTCCTTAGGGTGAGAGAGTGAAGAGAAAGCTGTGGAAAATGTCTTACCGTTTAAAAATTGGTAAGACGTTTTCCGGAAATTATGAAGGGATTTTCCCGTGTTTTGAAAAATGTTTTCCTTAGAATTTCATTTTCCAGCCAAACAAACACCGTAAAATGGGGAAAATGTTTTCCGGAAAACATTTTCCCCGTATCAAACGGAGTCTAAATATCACTTTTTGGAATTTGGGTTGGAATTGATATGCGACTGTCAGTCCATTCCAATTGTTGTTCTTACAATAATCCCAGAAACTAGATCTCAAAGCCCAAATCGGACGAGGTCTAACCAGTCTCTTTCAGGAGCCCTTAAACAGGATAGTGGCTCCAGAGTCCAGAGAAGGCTTACCAAAAGGCCTAAATTTGCTAAGTTATTTTAGGATTTGATCATACACCAACATTTCAGGGAATATGGTAATCCATGCTCCGTAATTCATGTTAGTGTCACAGAAAGGAGATTGGATGGAATGTGGAAAGTGTTAACCCCAATGCTCTGACCTCTAACAACTTTTAAAAAACTGGTGGCCATAAATGGAGTATAGCACCTGGAACTGCAAGCCCCTTTATGAAACAAGTAAACAGACAGATGTGGCCGCCATCGAACGGCGAGGGATCAAAACAAAGGCTCTCTCGAAATGTTAAAAACATAACAGTTGCCAGTTAGGTTGAGAGATTCTTACGCAAGTAAAGCCAGATTCAAACTCAACTCATACGGTCATTGCGTGTCTAAACGCCACGTGGAGGATGATACCAATCCCCTTGCCTTCTTTATCCCGATCAGGTCCCACCCATTTTATAGAGATCACCCCCACCACAACCAAAATTATTACTACTATTTAGTTCCCACAATAGGCAAAAGCAATGATTTTTGTGAACCACAACTGACAGCCGCAAGTGAGAGAGAGCGAGAGTTACTGTTGTGAACTGGAAAATGATGAAAACCTTAACAAGTTCTTGTTGCTCCAAGCCCATCATTGAGAAACATAATGATGTAGGGTTTTCTTGTTTCAAGGATCTTTCTCTTAATAGACCTCAACTATGCTTATTTCCTTCAAAAGATGTTAGAATCCGGTTCTTGCATTTGCTTTCTCTGCAACACAAGCGTCTGCACCCTCTTCTTTCATCACAGGACTCGCAGGTATGTACCCTATATCTCTATTTTCGGTTTTTTTTCCCCTTAGAGATATTTCTTCAAATATTTATGGTTTTGTTTTATTTTCTTCTTGCACTGGTTCTTGGATGGTTTTGGTTTCTGGAAACTGTAATTCTTGCAGGAAACTCGTTACCACGATTCCCAAGTTTCTGCTCTTTTTTTTAATATATATGATCTTCCCTGTGAATCTTTAATCTAGTCTGGCGGTGACTGCCTTTTAATATTTTAAGGAATCTTTTAGTCTGTCTAGTTCTAAAGAATTTAATAATCAATCGATGGTTTCGTTTAAATGTAGAAACGTAATATATTGTTTCATTTACCGTTTCAATCGGTAAATTTCCCTTATGTAGGTGGAGTTGGAAACGGTGGAAACTCAACCTGAACAAGAAAGTAAGATCTTGCAGCCTTTTAAATCTTTGTCTGTTATTGATTTTGCTGAAATTCTCATTTTAAATCCTGTAATGCACAGTTCCATCAAAGACTGTTAATGTCAGATTCCAATTAGAGAAGGAGTGCTCCTTTGGAGAACATTTTTTTATAGTAGGTGATCATCCAATGTTAGGGTTATGGGACCCTGAAAATGCTGTTCCACTGACTTGGTCTGTAGGACATGTTTGGACAGTAGAGCTGGTAAGGAGGAATTTTATGAAGAATGTAAAATAATTTTAATGTTGAAACTCGCAATGACCATATTGATGACATTTATTGATTTGAACTTGCTCAGGATGTACCTGTTGGAGTATCAATCCAGTTCAAATTCATTCTTAAAACTAGCACTGGGTACCTTTTATGGCAGCCGGACCCTGATCGGATATTTGAATCCCATGAAACTGAGACCATAAATACCATTGTTGTTTGCGAAGACTGGGATAAAGCTGAATATCAGAAAATTATAGAGGAAGAGGCATTAACTAATCAAGACGGACCTCTTCTTGATTCTGAGATGGCAATCGTTGCAGAAAACTTGACACCTCCAGAGGAAGAACTAGTCCCTGACATAAATCTTACCTCTCCTGGAGAGGAGCAATTACAAGCATTATCTGAGGAATTGGCCACTGGCAATGGTGATCCTTCACCAGAGAAGCCCTTGGCTATTGTTGCAGAGAACATTAGTTACCCAACAGAAGACTTCATAGCAAATGCTGCAGATGGAGTGCTTGATTTGAAGAGAACTAACTACCCAGATGATGAAGCTTTGGATATTTCAAATAAGAATGTTTTGGTAGCAGATGACATTGGTGATATCAGCAGAGCAACTGAAGAAGTTGAGGGAAATATAATAGCATATGAAGGTAATCCTGTTCTAGTGCCTGGCTTGAGTCCATTAACAACAGTGTCAACTGAAGAAGAGATGTTGAGTGATGATGAGAATAGTACAATTAATGCATTGATTGGAGTTGATGAACCCTTAGATCACAATTTTTCTGAGGTAATTGCCTGATGAGTGTATTGCTCTGCCCTTTCTGATGATTTAAGAAAATGGCATATAAAATTATTGCAAATGGGACAAGAATTATCAATGCTTGATCTGTTATTCTAATATGTAAAGCCTCAAATTTAAAGGGGAGACTTCAATGCTTGATCAGTTCAGAATTATCAATTACTTGCCCATTTGACAATCTGTGATGCTTTGATATGAACTTTACAATGATAGGGTTAAGGGAGGCAATATGTAGTTTTGCCCTTGCAAAATCTGCCATGGTTGTTGGTATTGCGGCTGATATAGTTATGCCTTTTCCTTTGCGATGTTATTTTAATGCCAACATAATAATATTCAGTTAGATGAGAAGCCAGAACCTGAAGGTGAACAACTGGAAGAAGAAACAACTGCAGTAGCCAAGGACGATGAGGAGCAGCTCAACCAGCATATTCAGGAGCCCCCAGTAGCCAAAGAAGAACTTCCTGATGTGGAGCCTTTTCACGGCAATGTGTTGCAAAGTGAAGTCCAGTGGGGTCGTAAAACATTCCAGAAGCTTCTCAACGGTTTAAGATTTCTATAGCTCATCTAGACTAAACTAGATATTACATATAGTCAATGAAGGATGCATGCTCATTGCCATGCTTATTCTAAAGAAGGCCTGGCAAATAAAAATGAGTGTTAGGTATTGGTAGTGCATTATTGTTGTTAGCGTGTATCATGTACATAGAAACACTGCTTCCTTTTATTCTGTTGTGTATTCTACCATGTGAAGTAACCAGAATTTTGTACTATGCGTTAATGATGTGTTCTGTATTAATATCAGGAGTTAACAAGCAATCCATTTGGTAATATGTAAAGACTTGCATAAAGATTTCATTAGGAAACAATGACAAACAACATGGACTTTGACGAATGGTATCATTCTAGTATCAATTGCAAAGGAAGCTCAGTAACAGAAAATATTTCCATATTAAGAGGCCATGGAAGGCCAACAATCACATGAGATTAAAAGGATGTACAATTAAGACGTTTGGTCAAATGGCAAACTGCCAAAACAGAATTGCAAAGTAATCAAGCATTATCAGCATCACTTCCACTAACCATGGCATCATGATTCACCAAATAGTTGCTTCCATCAGGACCCAAGACCTTAAACCTGCTCCACAGTTAGAAAATACATTTGAGAGCATTGAAGTTTTACATGCAAACCAAAAGAAAAAGGTGAATATGGCACCTCTCAAGAATGAACTTTCCCTCTTTGTACTTCTGAGTCTTTTCATGTGCAGATTCCTAGAATCACTCAGAATTCAGAACGTTAGCAGAAGATAAAAGGTTCTGTGAAAATAACTCATGCAACTAAGCCTTGAAAAGAAATCAAACCGGCAAATGTGCCAAAAACTGAAAAACTAGTTCTTACATATTTCCATCCCACAATTGAGCCACACCCAACACAGAATATATCAACAACAGTGTGCAATCCAGTCATCATCATGCGTTCTTCTTTCTCTCCCACTGTGATATTCACACTGCTATGCATTAAGAAAGAAAATAAGTAATTTGAATGATTCATATCTGCAGATTATGCTATGATATGAGTAATGAAGCATGCCCCAGGGCTTTGAAATCCATCATGAGTATTTTGCATTTGCCTATTCCATGGTTCTTCTTGCAACAATGCATATACTTCACTTATAGTCTAGAGATTTGACAAACTAAGTAGTCATTAATGAAGGGAAATCATAAAAAAGTCATGAATGACTTATTTATCTGTGAGCTGTGTGCTTGTCAGTGTGTTGTCTAGAATAGCAGGTGGCTGATTGGTTCAGATTGTTGACTTCTTAGTGTTTATTTAGTGGAAATAAGATGATCTGGGTCATCTTTCTTTGTGCAAATTGAAAGAAAAGAGCATACATACCACAATCAAAACCTCACAAATACATAGCTCTCATTGATTGCAGAACGGAAAGAATAAATACATAGTAATATAGTAGAAAAAACTAGATTTTTTAATAGAAAAGAACATTGCTAGACAAGACTCTACAGACAAAAGTTGGCTTTATAGAGTACGCAACAAAGGAACACTTACACCTTATCAAAGAGATAAGCCTTTCCATGCCTGCAGTGGAAAGACTGAAACACGGGTAAAGGATGAGGTTAGTATGTGTCTGTTTTGCTGAAATATAACTGATATTATGCCAGGGGACAATGAGAAAACAGGGTTTAGATGAAGAGATAAAAGACAGAAAATACATTCAGATTCGAGTAAGTATTGACAATCTCCCCTGTTAGTATGATGATTCTAAGAGTATCCAAATTTTAACAAGTTAGACTATCGTACAACCTACTTATTCTACTTCTTCAATCAAAGCAAATATTTATACAAGAATCAATATACCAACATCCACAATTGCAAAACAAAAAAGGAATCACATTGAATGTAATGTGCAACATTTCAGCAATCAGAAGCAGAATAAGGCATCAGTTGAATCCCCACTATTATTTAGATGATGGTTCAATCATATTCGGTTTATCTATCACAATATTTATCAATTTCCCGTAACCCAATAACACTTCAGAATGGAACCCAGAATCACATGTAACCCCATAAAAAAAAAAAACTAACAATGTAGAAAACTAACACGTGAAAGATCAAAAGATATTGTCAGCAATAAGAAAAAAATGAACCTTAGAAATGATGTCGTCGAGGAAAGCCAGATGGGTATGGCAGTGGTTGCAGCTATAAACGCTTCCTTCAAGAGTAATTACAAACAACCTCCCCATTCTGCTTTTTTTTCCCTCCCTTTCGTTATCAAAAAAACCTATCAATCTTTCCACTAAACCTTCAAAAAGAAATCAAATAAACGAGAAAAAAAAAAGAAAGAAAGAATGGAAGAAACTGGATCGAAAAAGAAACCAATGAAGGAAAAGTAATGGCGGACGTGTAATGTACACATATGTTACATATGAATGACATTACCTTTACCAATTCCCAGGCAGCAGTCACAGAGAGCAAAATATAAATGAAAACCGCGATGAAATTTGGAGCCAATACTGTATCGGTTAACCCAATTTTTATTTATATGATTCCAGGGTAAAGAAAATATGGAAAGTTGAGTTGAGCGTAATTTATAATATTCATTATTAATATTAATTTCTGGAACTTTTAGCTTATAACTAGTTTATTAAATATATTTTTAAAAATTTTAAATATATATTTATTAATTATATGAGAATTGATTTAATTTATAATTAAAATTAGTTAATTTTAAATAATAATTAAAAATAAATTTATGTAATTAACGTAAATAAAATTATTAAAATTATTATTTACACTTTCTTCTAACATATAAACATTAATTTATTTATCTTTTAAACAAAGATTCAAACGCGACGCAGATTTCACCCATCGTCGTCGCACCGTAGGGAATAATTTGGCTGCAAAATAATCAGCAACGCTCAAGCTCATCGATCACAAAATTCCCCTAAATTAAGTACGTGGCCCTAATAAAATTTCATTAAATACAAATATATAATCATCAACCATATTCTCGAATATATCAAACCGGCTATATCCAGTAAAATAAACCGCATTGGCTCCTCAGGCGATGGCGGCAATCGCCTTCACGCCAAAAGCCCTTAAAAGAATAAACCGGCTGATCCGGTCAGTTCTATCAAGTTTTTTCACCGCTCTCTGCCCCCCTGTTTTCCTTTCTCTTTCACCGCCCTTTGATATTCTCTCAAAACTCTTCGATCCTTATTTTTGTTTGCTCTCAAAAGCATCTGTTATTAATTTCCTGTGAGATAGAGTTGGTATTCTCTACCTGGTTCCTTCTAGTTCTGTTTTTATTTTGTTGTTTTTATAGATTAGAAAGGTGAAGTAAGCAAAATTTAAGAAAATCGTAACTCTGTTTGTGTATATATAATGTTTTTTATTCAGTAAAAAATCATGTAATGGGAATAGGCTTATTTAAACACTTATATTATGTTATTGGAATTCGACTTATCATGATTTCTTTTGTAAATTTGAGTTTTATTATTAACTTAAGTTCTGCTTTGCTTGACTACTAGTAGTTTGTAATGATCAAAATGTCATTTTATTTTATGCTTATTTGTTTGTTATTCTAATGTTTTTACATCTTTTTTTTTTTTTAAAAAAAGAAGGTAATTCAAAGTCAATGTGTTTATTATATTCTGAATTTTGATTTACATGTTTATATAAGTGGTTTATTATAGTCTTTTTTCATGTTTTTGGTTTTCTGTAGAATGACGGGAGCTAGAGGTAAGGGTGCTGTGAAGCCTGCTGAGGATAGGTGAGGTGACTTAGTACTGCTTTTTTCACTTTTTACATCTAAAATGAATTTTTCTGATAATTTACTAATTGTTGTCGTTGTTCCTGCTAATGTGTTAGCGGTGATTTCTAAACCAATCGGTTTTATGAATGCTTAAGCCTTAATGAATGTTTATATATGGATATGATCCATACAGTTTATATAGGAATATTGTAATGATGAATTGTCTCTATTCTTTGTAGAAAGGTTGGGAAGCGGAAGGCCCCTGTTGATAGAAGCAGCATTCGGAAAGCTAAGAAGGAGAAAAAGGCTAAGAAAGACCCCAACAAACCAAAGAGGCCTCCTAGTGCTTTCTTCGTTTTCCTGTATGTATTTCACCTGTAGCTGTAGGTTATAAAATATTTGAATGTGGTGCTCTACTGTTTTCATTGGTTTAATCATGTTTGCGTAACAGCGAGGAGTTTAGAACTACATTCAAGAAGGAAAATCCTAATGTGAAGGCTGTATCAGCTGTAAGTTGCAATCTTTGAGCATGCTACTAAATGTATGTTTTTCGAATGACTTTATGGTTTTCTATTTAAATTTTTTTGCTTCCAGGTTGGAAAAGCTGCGGGAGAGATGTGGAAATCCATGTCCGAGGAAGTAAGTTCTGAAATCTTTATTACATAGATGTCTATTTGTTGTTGCTTGATACTTCAATTTTTGTGGATCTCCCCCTTTTTCTGCCGCAACTTTGGATATGCGTTATAATTTCTGGTAAACAGTTTCCATGTCAATTTATCATGAAAGGTATATTAGTAGTCATGGTACATAAAATTTTCATTTTTACAAGAAGGGTTATTAACAATTGTAATAATTTCTGTTAATGACATTATTGCATGTTTATGAAGGAAAAAGGCCCTTATGAGGTCAAAGCACAAAAAAGGAAGGCTGAATATGAAAAACAAATGAAGGACTACAACAAGAAACAGGTGAATAAATTGCATTATGATTTCTTCATTTCAACCAATGATTTGTTCGACTTTTTATTTTATTTGTTTCACTGTCATAATTGGTAGGAAATTTCTGCTAATGGTCGGGATGCTGAAGAGGTGAACGATGAAGAGAATGAGGGTAGTGGAGAGGTAATCTAGTTTCAAGTTCTGCAATACTGGTTTGTATTTCCCTTTCCTTGTATAGTATTGACGCTGTGCACCTTTTGGAAGGAGGAGGAGGAGGATGAAGACGAAGATTGAAGGGCAATGGTTGATTTGGACATAAAATATGATTAAACATAGCGGAAAGGTTCTACTTTTTGTATGTTAATACTTGTAGGTCTCTTTGTACCATAGCATAATGATGTTTTTGTATCTTTCTCGCTTTTATCCAGTATATAGTTGCTGACAAGATGAAACATATTCTAGTGTATCATGTTTTCCTCTGTTGGACAATTATGCGCTAGAAAGCAGCCCAATTGTTGACCTTCGATTTCATTATTTTGTTCTGAAAAGGGCTCTAATTAAGGAAAGCCACCAATGACCAAACAGAGTAAATCAAACTCCATAGCATTTTGAAGAATCACATATTTACGAGGACAAGGGATTAAAGTATATATGAATTTACTAACAAGTGGTTGACTGTAATGGATCTAGGTTCGAATTTTAGAGACGATATTGTTGATAGTGGCAGTCATGGATCCCGAAAATGGACCGTAAAATAGACATAAAGAATACTAAAAGAATAGATATGAATTTTGCAACTTTTAATTTACCTAGATTTCTTTACAGATTGCGGATTAAGTCAAAACTCGACATCCAATCAACCTATGGGGTTTTAACGACTTTGACATTTAAATTTTTATTAAAATTATAATTTATATTCACGCTTATTTTGATATTGAGCTGAATAATTAATTTAAATAAATTATATCAAATCCAGTTTGTTTACACATAATTTTTATAGTTAGGATTTAATTTAGGTGCTCATAGTTTTATGACAAAGGTGCAATATTTTAGGGGTTGGTTTATTTTCACGGGGATAAAATTAGTTCCCATTAAATGAAAAATAATGGGTGAGATTTGTTATTGGTGACTATATTGGATAATGTAATAATGAGATTCAAATCAATCATATGTATCTAGAGATAGTTGTAGAGAGGCTGGCCGATTATGGCAACATTTAAGTTGCCTTGCTTTCAATTTCCACCATTTCCCATCAAATGGATCATTCTACATGTAAAATTTTAGGTATATTATAGTCTCTTTAAACTTCCAGCTCCACATGTTGTGCAGAACTCTGTTGGTGCTGGAAAATAAGATGTGACGGACAAGAATCTGGCAAAAGAATTGCACTTATATCAATTGTTACAACCCTAGCTGGAATTAAGTCATTCTCACAAAAGCTTTGGCGCATCCATATCTTCCCGCGTTGCAACCAAACGATTGACGTCCCTACTCCCTATTGAACTTCGGGGCTCTGCTCCACGGCCTAAAAAACTAAAGAAAATGCACTCTTCCAAGGCCTAAAATTGATGCAGTTACAAGCAATCATGCAAGGTAGTTCTTATCTTATGGTGTGGGGGGCAATAGAGATAAGTGCAGTGGTAACGAGGATTGGTGGTTTTTATGATGGACGAGAATCGGTGATTCTTAGGTTGCAAATAAACTAAATAAATGTGTTTTGGATAAATCATAAAGAAGTCCCTAACTTTAGTCAAAAGTATAAAAAAAATGCCAAGTCAAATTTAATGACAGTGACTAAATTGTCCAAATAAAATTTAGAGTGATCAAAATAAAAGCTTCACTAAAAGGCAAAAAAAAAAAAAAAGGGACAAAAAGTAAATAACCTTATCTCTTTATTACTGAAGGCCTCCAGAGAAACATTAGTACAGAGTGGAGCAAATCTTACTTCACTACACGTAATTTACATGGTTATTAATCTATCACCCTAAGGAATATAGAGGGAAGTCATGGTGAGGAGAACTTAATGACAGTTACAAATTACAGTGGGGGGTCTTTCGAGTGTTGAACCTTGTTTACGATCAACTTCCAGTTCCAAGGACGTTACATCTAGTTTCTTACGTGATTGCACTGCAAAATATATGCTCTGTGCAAGTTGATTCTAATACTCCAATGGCCAAATACATCTTCTTGTTAAGCCCCTTCGTATGTCACCATCAACTCCTTCCATTCCAAAATAACTAAGAGTCAACAGTCGTACACAAATAACTTCATACACCGTAACGTCTCTGCCTTTGCTGAAAGGCAAGCAATGCCTTCAAAAACTCGGCTTCTCCGAAATCCGGCCATAGTGACTGTGCAAAGAACAATTCAGTATATGCCAGCTGCCATAACATGAAATTGCTAATTCTAAACTCTCCACTTGTCCTTATAAGCAGGTCGGGATGGGGGAATTCTGTGCAATTTGTTTCTAGTTCCTGTTCCATTAGAGAGACATTGATGTCACTGGGTTCGATAAGACCACACTTTGCCTTCAGAGCAAGCCTTTGGCAAGCTTGAACAACATCATAGTGTCCGCTGTAACTGACCGCTACGATTAGTTGAAAACGTGTGTTGTTCTTGGTGGCTTCCTCTAAGTTGACCATCAGTTCCTGAAGGGCCTTAGGGAGCTTAGTTAGATCTCCAATAACAGATATTCTAATGTTTTCCCTGTTATCAAAGCACTTTCTTCCTTAGATACTATCAACAAGTCAGAATGGAGAATCGGTGGAAATTAGGAGAGAAATTTGAAGACACCAAAGCAACACATAAGTTCATGTAATATAGTATCATTGGGTTCCAAATGCATATGCAGTAAGATGAGAGAAACTTATAGCACAACATGAAATTTGAATATCAACAGAGCGAGTTCAAAATGTATTAATATTACCTAAAAAAGATCCCTGTGTCCTCTTGCATTCCCCTTTCAAACAAACTCATCAAAAATTCCACTTCCACCTGCAATGCGATGAATGAAAGTGTGAGCAGCTATAAATTAACACCCCATTTAAAAGAAAGCAGGGCATGAAAACAGAACTAACTTTGGGACGAAACCAATTATCACTAGAGAAAGCAAAAACACTGAGTACTTTTATCCCCCATTTGCAACAGATCTCCACAATCTTCCTCAAGGAATCTACGCCGGCTTCGTAACCTGACCTGACCGGCAAGTCTCTCAACCGGGCCCACCTACGGTTCCCATCCATGATCACCGCCACGTGGCTGGGCATTTTGTCTCTCCGTAGTCCTAATGGAAGCGTTTGGCTGTCTTCAGGTCTCTGATCAAAGGCTTCTTGTTTGCCTTGATGAGTGAGCGCGTGTTCCATGGAGGAGCAGAGTGAGGATTTGGGCGCGTGGAATGTATGGTAGTACGGCACGAGGAAGAAAGGTTTGGATAGAGGAGAAGGAGCGGTGATGAGCGGAGCCGGAGAGAAATGCAGAGAGAAGGGCATTGCTAGGTTTCGGCGGAACGGTAAAGGGTGTTGTTTTGCTCAAAATTGTCGGCATCGCTTCTAATCTATAAGACAACGGGTGAAGTGGGTTAACCTATTACAAAATATAATAGACAAAAATAAATAAGTACAGAAAGTAAAGTTAGCAGTTAGTTGTTTTTGTATGAGCTTTGAAAGAAACGGAACTTGTCATGATGATCACCATCCATCCTTTCCTTTACCGTTAGTTTTTACAAGTGTATTTATACATAATTATAAGTTTTAAAAATATTAATTACCTCCAATAATTATTAATTTTAAATATAATTATATAAATTAAAATGGTTTAGAGTTGGTCTAAAATGTATCAACCAGTACGGGTCGATATGAGGCTAGAACTTAAATTCAAATATGCTTATGTCAACTTAACTCTCGAACCAAAATTCTCTAAGTCATTGAAATAAAATGAAAATAAACTCTCAAATGAAGAAGAAAAAAGCGATATAAAAAACTAAACACGACATATATTTGAATAAATGCTATCAGGGAAACCTCTATTTAGAGTTAAACTTCTCCAAATATAATGGTATAGTTTAAATTACATCAATGATTGAGATCAAAACCTATCTACAAGGTGTGAGTCCTGAAAGTTTTAAAGTTTTATATAATCTTATCTCTTAAAATTTACAATATTCAAGTATTAGAAGTCTACCTTTTGGCACGATTTTCTCTGTCTGTCTTTTGGCACGAGTATTTTTTCTTTTCTTTTCTTTATTCTTTTCTCCTTCCTTTTGACAGATTCTTGTTGTGTCCTTCTTTTCCTTAAATATTTTGCACTGTCTGGGGTTGCTGAGTAACTAATGGAAGAAGAGTTGGCGAATCTAAGTTTATTGGATGACGAGAAACAAGTATTTCAAGAGGAAACAGTGGTGTTGGAACAAACTTATCAATTCTGTCTAGTGGGTCGTTGTCTAACAGATAGTGTTGTCCATTTTCCTTCACTACGTAACACAATGGCTGATCTCTGGCATCCTATTGGAGGGATTTGCATTACGGATCTAGGGAAAAAGGTATCTTTTCCAATTCTTTCATGAGGTCGACATTCAGAGGGTACTTGCTGGTACACTGTGGTTTTTTAATAATCATTTGCTTATACTTCAAAGAATTCTAAATGGAGAAAATCCAGTAGCGTTGGCGTTAAATTTTACAGATTTTTGGGTACAAGTCCATGAACTACCCCCAAGGTTGATGATTGAATCGATGGATAAACAGTTCGGTGACTTCTGTGGAAAATTTCTTGATTATGATACTTCCATACCGACTTTGGGCCTTAAGAAATATATACGCATTCGGTGTGTTTGGATGTATCAACACCATTGAAACGTAAGAAGAAGATCCAGATTGGGAAGTATATGATTGTTTATGCTCAATTTAAGTATGAAAAGCTAAGCTTATTCTGTTTTATCTCTGGAAAATTAGGGCATGGTGAGAGTTATTGCCCTTATCGGTTAAGAATTGAGACATCAAAAATTATTTTTGGTAGGGACTTATCCCTGCGTGAGGTGTCGAGGCGTCGAAACACGGCGGTAAGCAGGTGGTTACGTGAAGCTGATGGTTCACAGAGCAACGATGGAAATTTGGAAAGCCTCAATCAAAGCATTGTATTAAATGAAGGAAAAGGTACTAAGCGGAATTTAGGGGGAAATTTTGGGATTCAAATATTAAATCCCAATTTAATTCCCTTGAGATCTAATCAATAGCATATCCCTAATGGACACAAACAATGGCGTAATTGGAGCAAAGATGATTCGTATCATGATGGGATGATAAATGGGCCCACGAATTTGGTTTTAGAGGAGGAAAATGATCTAATTGTCACGTTGGAAGGAAAGAAGCGACAGAGATTAGTGGAGAACCCCATTAATCCTTTGGGTTCTAAAGTTGGGACAAGTACCTTGGATTTATAGGCTAGCTCTGGTGAACAGAGCAGCCGAGCATAATGAATCACTTAAATTTATCATATAGAACACTTGAATCACTCATTCTCTAACCATTGTCCTATTCTGCTAGATATAATGGGAGAAAGATGAAATGATCAATGTAGTAATGCAAAGACGTTTCGGTTTAAGGCCAAATGGTGTTTAAAAAGTTCCTTTGAGGAGATGATTAAAAAATGGTGGGAAGATACTCCTAGAAGTATACCGAGTAAGCTTGATAGAATGGGTCACCAAATGTAAAATTGGAGTAAATCTAGAAGTCGAGAAGAGAAGAGAAATTGGGTTGACTTAGAAGACAATTTGACTTGTCTTTATAACCAGAAACTTTCTGATGAGACTTTAGCTGAAATCACGGAGGTTCAATTAGGGCTTAATTTAGAGGCTGATAAGGATGAGTTATTTTGAGAGCAACATGCCCGAGTCAAATGGCGAAGAATGGTGATTGAAAAACCAGTTTCTTTCATAAGATTGCCGTTCAACGTCAATTTCGTGGTCGAATCTCTGAGTTGGAAGATGAGAATGGTGGAAGGACTACATCAACTGAGGAGATTATAAAGATTGCTTAGGATTATTTTGGGAAACTATTTTTAGCCTCTGATGGGGGATTGGATGAGCACCTATTTGGTCTAGTAGAAAAAAAAGTTACTGCTGGCATGAACGATAGTTTGCTAAAGTAGTTCACTGAGGAAGATATCGCCTATGCAGTAAAGATGATGGCGCCTTTGAAAGCTCCCTGTGTTAATGGATTCCCCGTAATTTTTTTCCAAAGGTACTGGCATATTATTGGAACGAAGATTTCCCGTTATTGTTTATCTATTCTGAATGGCCAGGCTGAAATAGGAGATATTAATAAAACACACATTATTTTGATCCCAAGGTTGATAAACCAAAAAATATGTCACAGTTCAGACCCATAAGTCTTTGTAACGTTGTTTACAAAATTATTACTAAAGTCTTGGTAATTCGTATGAGTGATATTTTGGGTAATTGTATTAATGAAGCCCAAGGGACTTTTATCTCAGGAAGACTTATTTCGGATAATGTGTTGATCGTTTATAAGGTACTTCATTTTCTTAAAATGAAGAAGAGTGGCAAGAAAGGGAATTTTGCACTTAAACTTGATATGAGTAAAGCAAATGACCGTGTTGAATGGGATTTTTTGGCTGGAATGATGAAGCATTTTGGTTTTTATGCTGATTGGATCGTTCTCATCATGGGATGTGTTTATTCTGTTTCCTATTCTGTTAGTCTTTATGGGATTAATAGTGAATGGTTTTCTCCATCAAGAGGATTAAGACAATGAGACCCTCTCAGCCCCTATCTATTTCTAATTTATGCTGAATGTTTTCTACGCTACTTCAGGATGCTAAACAGAAAGGTCGGATGTTGGGTGCACCTATTGGTAGGGAGAGATTATCTATTAATCACTTGTTTTTTGCAGATGATTGCATCCTTTTGGAGATGCCTCGTGTGAGGGGGCCAGAGTGGTTCGTGATGTCATTCGAGAATATGAGATGATCTCGGGACAGAGGGTAAATTTTGATAAATCTCTTATCTATTTTAGAGCTAATGTGGCCACTAGTGGTAAGGAGGATATTACCAATTTATTAGGAGTTCGAGTGACTTCAAACCCTGAGAAGTATCTAGGTTTGCCTATGCAATATTTTCTCTTGCCAAAATTGCTATGTCTCAAACTTGAAGGACTTATGAATAGGTTCTAGTGGTCTAACAACAAGACATTGAAGGTGTTCATTGGAGCAGTTGGGAAATGTTATGCAAACCGAAGTGCAATAGGGGGCTTGGTTTTTTAAAACTTTTTTTTGTTTAATAAGGCCTTATTAGCAAAATAGGTTTGGCGTATTTTATCTCAGAATCATTGTCTATTACCCAGAGTTTTAAAAGCTCGTTATTTCCTTTTTAGATATACTACCAGTGAAACTTGGTTCTTACCCTTCATTTACCTGGAGAAGCACTTGTAGTGCTCGGGAGCTGATTGGGGAAGGGATTTTGTGGCGGGTTAGTAAGGGTGATCGCATCAACATCTGGAATGACCTTTGGCTACTTGGAAGAGAGAACAACAGAATTTCAGTCCAAGAGATTTGCTTAATTGGACAACTTTTAATCAATCATTGAGACTGAGTCCAATACCTAGAATAGGGAGTTAGTTCATAATCTAGTTGACAAATCTACAGTAGCTCGAATTCATGCTATTCCTATTTTTCGGAGTAGCTCGGAGGACATGATGGTTTGGAAACATGAAGGTTCCAGGGAATACACAGAAAAGAGTGGATACAGGGTCCTAATTATAAAACTTTTACAGACCACTACGCACACCTCCTCTAATGATGATGATTACAAAGAATTTTACAAAGCCTTATGGTTGCTGAATATTCTAGGAAAAATTAAAATTCACATTTGGAGGCTTGTTAATAATCTGGTGCCCCACTTTGGTAATCTGGCGCGTAGAACATTGTGTGTAGAGGTCGTTTGCCCGCTGTGTAAAGTAGATCTGGAGGATTTAGATCATTTGTTGTGGTATAATGCTACTCTATAGTGTGTGTGGGCTTCCTTACAAGTCAAGATTCTGTCATTTGAAGCTTCATTGTGCTGCAAGAGTCGTTTTGTTGGAATATTTTCTGCATCAGATGAACAGTAAAAATGCATCATTACAATTTTGATATGGGTCTTATGGTTTCGTAGGAATAAATTGATTCATGAATAGGTAAAATTTTTATTGCAAGAATTGTTGGGGTTTATTCGAGGTTATGAATAAGATCTGAACCCAAATCAAGAGAATCTCCGTCCTCCTCTTAGATCTATGGTAAAGGATCTTTAGAGACCTCCTGCTATGGAGTTATTAAGATAAATTTTGATCGACTTACCAAAAGAAGAAAGACTACTTCTAGCAATAGCTTTTAGCCGAGACTCTACAATGAGAATTCATAAAGGCGAAACTTATCATTTGAGGATGTTGTTGACACATTCGTGGCAGAAGCAAGGGCTTGCGAAAGGGCATTAATCTTTGCGATGATGATGAGCATTCAGCGTCTAATCGTGGAGGGCGACTCCTTGACTGTTATCAAAAGTATTAAGAAGAAGGGGGAAGATAAATCGGTTCTCAGGTCAATTACTCATCATATTTATAAAATGGGTTTGCATTTTGATGATGTAGCTTACCTTTTTGTGCTCCGAACGATTAATGGAGCGACTCACACTCTAGCGTTGGAAGGTCAGAGAAGAAAGGTTCGTGGTGGCTGGGTTAATGGACTGCCTGAATCGGTGATATGGTGGCGACGAAGGACCATTTGGACTGGAACCAGTGTCTTTAAGATTCCTCCTATTTTGCTTTGAAGATGGAGAAGGTTCGATGAATCTCCAGTGTCGACTTTAAAGCTTTCATTCTCTTCCTTTAATTGTTTCAGTTTTCTCAGATGGGAAGAGAGGTTTGGCTGATATTTGAAAGCGGAAGCGGTGTGGGTTTGGTGGCTCAAGAAGTTTTGCTTTTTGATTTTGTGTGGTAGTTTCTAGGAGTTTTAATTATTTGTTTGCTTTGGCACCTGTTTCCATTTTCTTTTGTTGTTTTGTCTTTTTATGTTGCCATGTATTATGGTTCTTTTACTTCTTTTTATGCCTTGAGTCAAGTTATAATAATATCAGACAGTTATTGATGGCTGTCGATTCCACCAATATAAACCTACACCTAGTTGCAAATTTTAGTAGTATAGGGAGTAGGGTCGATCCCACAGAGACTGGTTTTACTGAAAAATTGTCTATCTCTTGACCAGATTAATGTCTGGGCAATTGTCGTGCCCGCGATGTTTGGGGGGAGTAAAATGTTAAACACAAAGCATACAAGAAATAAAAACGTAAAAAGCAATAGATTAAATAAGAAAATAAATTGAAATAATCTGAAAAGAAATCGATAAAACTTAGCTCAGCCTCAAGCACGGTTTTTTCTATCTTTGACCCGATCCTCGAAATTAGATGAACTCGTCTTTTCCAATAAGCTAGTTATAGCTACCAAGGACACCTCGGAACCAACTCTTCCTTGTGTAAATTAGCTATGGAGCGTCCTATAACTAACCCTTACCGATCGAACAACCTACTAAACGTTTGTGATTTAGAACTCCGCGACTTTGCGTTCTAGAATAGCCTAGCTCGAACCAATGCCCTCAAACGTTGGGACATTTAAATCCGGTTACTATTTCCTTTGACAGAACCAAACAGTAATCCCCACTCGGTACGCCAATATGTTCACGGAAGACCAATTAGACAATCGATCCTTTCGGAATTCCAACTGTACATCTAGTCATGCTAACTCAAACGACGTCTTTTTTTACTTAGTACGACTTGACTTTATGAGCTGACAAAGTCATACTCTTAATCCGGAGAAATAATAAGTATCGAAAATCGAGAGTTGAATAGCTCGGGTTCATAACTCACGGGTTTTTTGACGGGGTTAATACCGGCTTAAGGCTGAAAGGGGTTTAGTGTGGCATGATTTCACTCATGCTTGAAGGTTGTGGAAGTGTTTGGGTTTTTGTAGAGGATGATGGAAATTGGAAAGGGAAGGGGCTTTGAAGGTAATTAAACCAAATTTGGGAAAACAATCAAAAGAATTGAAACAAGCGAGAATGTTGGACGTTGGCTTGAAAAATAGAATAAAAGAAATCTTATTCAAAATTGAAATAGGAAAAGAGAAAAACAACTCCAAATTGAAATAGAAAAGAGAGAATTGATTGATGATCATCCAATTACAAATAACCCCTATTTATACTAATAGATTTACTAAAAATAGGCTTAATTAAATTAATATAAAATCTTAAATAAAAAATAAAAATAAATAAATAAAAATAAAATAAACTAAAAATAGGATTTTCTATTCTTGGCTTTTTACAAAGTCAAATTGCTTGATGAGTCCTTGGCTTCCTCCATCTTTTTAATTTGGCCCAATTTTCATGATTTTCTTTCAATTTAGCCCTTTTTAGCATGTTTCGGATCAATTGCGTCCCTAACAAGAATTAAATCATAAAAATGTAAATTAGCAGGGATTAATTTCAGAAATACACCGAATTAAATACAAGAAATCATGCAAAATAATCATGTTATCAAATCCCCCTACTTAGCTCATGATTGCCTTCAAGCGTGTTGTTCTTTCAAACATTAAAATTAATTCCACAATTTATTAAGAATCGAGCCTATTTTCCACATCCATACTCAATATAGACAACATAGGTAAAAATAATTAAATAAATGCTTAGAACGTATAGTTTAATCAACAAAACTAGTGTCATAATCGAAGTATGCGAACTAGATAATTAAATTGAGTTTGAATCCAATAAATTGCAATGTATTATTAATTCACTATACTATAGAAAAAAAAAAAAAACTAGACATGGTCAAACCTTTTTACGCGAACTAGGATGACAACCCAAGCACCTTATCCCGGTTACTCAGTTCAAGCAGCCTTTATTATTGGGCTCATTAAGCGGAGTGTTATTAAGCCATCGACTCGTCACTCGAACCTTTTTACGAGAGATGAGATGACAACCCAAGCACCTCACCCCGGTTACTCAATTCGGTCACATTTTTTAGACTTTCACTCATAACTTGAGCCTTTATTCATTTATTTAATTTTCTTTTTTTCTCTTTTTTTTTTCCGTGCACAAGCAAATATTTTTCAAACAATCAATTCATGAAAATCTAGTTACATACATCAACCTTAAAACACAAGTGACGATTAATCTATATACTTGAGCATTTAAATTCAAAAAAATTTTACCCAATTGTCCAAGTTGACTAAGTATGAGATTAAAGGCTCATCGTCAAAATAAACTGCTGAATGAATTTAATGCAAGATTGAACATATGCAAAAGAGAATCATGTAGCAAAAATCAATCAATCATCCATGCATACTTACTATATTCATCCCCCCTACTTATTCTATGCTTTTCCTCAAGCATGCATCATATAATAGAAAAGAAAAACAACAGCTCAAATAACAAGTAAAAATGAAAAGTCAAGAGTACTCCCCATGTGTGGCTTCAATGATTTTGTCGATGTTGGGGGTAATGGCTTTGCAGGATATCAAGGATTATGGAGACTTGGTTAAAGTGAACAGATACTATGCACCAGGTAGGATTCCAGAGAAGAGGAGATGGGTCATTAAGACCGCTTAAGTACCAAGCTCTCCCTAGATCCAATCCTAGACATGTATATACCCATTGCCACACCTTAACCTTATAGTAAAGAGGGAAAACGGTGACGGTAGTGCAGTGGCATCGGTGATGGTAGTGCGACAGCGACGGAGATGGTGAAGGCATCGTGGGTTGGTTGTGGGGGAGAGGGTTTGATTTGAGGGTGTTTTTGGGTAAGTGTGGATGGGTTTTTTTTAGGTAAATATTTGTCACCAAATTAGCATGTCGTGCCCGCGCCACCACTGTTATCCGACTTTCGAGAAAAATTCATGCTCTCCATTGTTTTCCTGAAAACATCAAAAATTGAACTAAGTAAAAATTTATTTATCTACGCCCTAGATTTACTAAAAATTTAAAATTAAATAAATGAGAAGAAATTTGGGTTGCCTCTCAAAAAGCGCTTTTGTTTAACGCCGCTAGCTCGACGACCTTAAATGTTATCCGTTTGGCTTATTGAGAATTAATTTCTCCATTTTGTGCACTTGGATGTCATTGCAGAAAGGTTTCGACCTCTTTCCACTATCCGTGAAGCCCTTCCCAGGTTCCTTTATCATTAGTGGATTGAGGAGTATTTGAGCTACTTCGTTCAAGAATGCATTTTTCTCTATTGGAATACTTGTACGTTCTAGAAATGATTTCAGCTCTAATCTCGAGGCTTTCATGACAGCTTCATGTATTGGTTTTTGAATTATCGATAATTCCTCTTGCTTAACATCAATATCAGCATTCCTGTAAGGCACAGTTTGTAACTTATCATTGGGATGTCCCATATCATCATAAACATTAAACCTAACCACTTCGCCATCCAATTCCATGGTGAGTGTTCCACTCCAAACGTCAATTTTCGTTTGCGCAGTACTCAAGAATGGTCTTCCAAGTAAAATGTCAGACGAATTAGTTGAGTTATCATATTTCATATCAATAATGTAGAAATCTGTAGGGAAAATTAATTCGTTAATTTTAACAATGACGTCTTCAAGTAACCCTTCGGGATACACGACTGACCTATCCGCCAACTGGATTATTATTCCTGTTTCTTTTAAAGGACCCGCGTTAATCAACTTATAAGTAGAATAAGGCATAACATTAATGGAAGCCCCTAAATCACACATGGCTTTCTTAATGCCTACATTACCTATCTCACAAGAAATAACAAACATACCTTGGTCCTTGTATTTGGGAGGAACTTTCTTTTGCGTAATCGGAGACATTTTCTCCTACATTTACTCTTTCATTCCTATCAACCTTCTCTTGCTAGTACACAATTCTTTAAGGAATTTTGCATAACGAGGGATTTGTTTGATAACGTCGATTAAAGGGATATTTACCTCCACCTTCCTGAATATCTCGAGGATTTCTTTTTCCTCATTCTCTTTCTTATCCTTTGCAAGCCTCCCTAGAAAAGGAGGTGGCATCACAATTGGTTTCTGAATTTCTGATTCTGGCCTCGCTGTTGGATCCGAGGTTTGCTTTTTTCGTTCCTTGTCTTGCCCATGACTTTTGGCTTGCACTGTTTCCAGAACCTTTTCACTACGAAGAGTTATTGTACTTACATTCTGTCGAGGATTCGGCTCTGTCTGAGAAGGTAATTTACCTTGAGATTCTAAACGATTAATTGCCAGCGAGAGTTTACTAACCTGATTAGTCAACTCTTGTATTGATGCGTCTGTCCTCTATTGGTATTTTGCAGCATCGACAGTAAGTTTTTCCACAATAGCTTCTAGAGATGTGCTTGATTTGGGTTGCTATTATGGTGGTTGCAGAGGTCTCGGTTGGTACGATTGATTATATCGGGGATTACCTCCATAACTCAAGTTAGGGTGATCCTTCCACCCAGGATTGTAGGTGTTGGAGAAAGGATCATAACATCTTTGAGGAGGTCCCAAAAACCTCCGACAGCATCAACATGTGCCACTGAATTATCGTTAAGGATTGGGCACGAATCCATCGGATGTTCGGATGTAGAACAAATTCCACACAATTGAGTCGGATTCTTATTCTCTGTAAGCAAAGATTGAACACATTGGTAAGCTTATCCAATTTATCTTCTAAAGTTGAAACATTTACCCCATGAACCCGTCTTGTGGGTTCCAAATTCGGTCGATACTGTTGAGAATTTGTCGCCATGGTGGATATCAGTTCTCTCGCCCTTTGAGGAGTTATATTGACAAGCGCCCCTCCACTAGCAGCATCGATCATTTTCATTTCCATAAGGAGCAATCCCTCGTAGAAATACTGAATGAGTGATTGTTCGGTCAACCCGTGTTGAGGACAACTTGCACATAGTTTTTTTATACCGCTCCCAATAGTTGTAGAGTAATTGATTCTCCATTTGGAAAATTCCCATTATGTCCCTCCAAAGTTCAGTTGCTCGTGATGCTGGGAAAAACTGTCAAGAAAAATACGAGATAAGTTATCCCACGTTATGATAGAATCGGGAGGTAAGTAAAATAACCATTCTTTTGCTGTATTAACTAAAGAAAAAGGAAAAGCCCGAAGTTTGATTTCATCTTGGGTACTCCCTACGGTTTCATGCTTGAGTAGACCATGTGGAATTCTCTAAAGTGGGTGTGCGAATTTTCATTCTTCAGGCCTCGAAAGGTAGGCAAAAGGTGAATCAAGCCTGATTTCAGCTCGAACAGAGTTCCTCCGGTAGGATAGTTATGCATAACGGTGTTTGCTCGTTGGGAGCAGCGGGTGGTTGACGAATGGTTCGGTTCGCCATCCTTACTAGTTCACCGAGGTTGCCTTTTTCTTCTTTTGTTTCAAGAAGTGGTTCGGTCTCAGTTCCAACCACTTCGACTTGTTTCCCACGTCGAATTGCCTCTGTACGAATTGCTTCGCTCAATTTTTTAACGTCAGATTCTAGGATCTCTTGTCCTAGTTCAGCTTCTGCTTTACCTGTGCGTTTAAGAGCTTCTGTCTCCTTTTGTTGCGCTCGCGCTGATTTCTCGATTTCTGGGTCGTATTCGAGACTTCCTGATGAAGATCTGGTCATGAAGACGATTAAATAATCGTAAGTGTTGCCAGTCCCCGGCAACGGCGCCAAAATTGATGGCTATCGATTCCACCAATATAAACCTACACCTAGTTGCAAATTTTAGTAGTATAGGGAGTAGGGTCGATCCCACAGAGACTGGTTTTACTGAAAAATTGTCTATCTCTTGACCAGATTAATGTCTGGGCAATTGTCGTGCCCGCGACGTTTGGGGGGAGTAAAATGTTAAACACAAATGCATACGTAAAATAAAAACGTAAAAGCAGCAGATTAAATAAGAAAATAAATTAAAATAGTCCGAAAAGAAATCGATAAAACTTAGCTCGACCTCAAGCACGATTTTTTCGTCTTTGACCGATCCTCGAAATTAGATGAACTCGTCTTTTTCGATAAGCTAGTTATAGCTACCAAGGACGCCTCGGGAACCAACTCTTCCTTGTGTAAATTAGCTATGGGCGTCCTATAACTAACCCTTACCGATCGAACAACCTACAAAACGTTCGTGGTTTAGAACTCCGCGACTTTGCGTTCTAAAAGAGCCTAGCTCGAACCAATGCCCTCAAACGTTGGGACATTTAAATCCGGTTACTATTTCCCTCGACGGAACCAAACAAGAATCCCCACTTGGCACGCCTAATATGTTCACGGAAGACCAATTAGACAATCGATCCTTTCGAATTCCAATCTGACGTCTAGTTGTGCTAACTCAAACGACGTCTTTTTGACTTAATACGACTTGACTTTATGAGTGTGAAGTCATACTCTTAATCCGGAGAAATAATAAGTATAAAAATCGAGAGTTGAATAGCTCGGGTTTGTAACTCACGGGTTTTTTGACGGGTTAATCTTGGCTTAAAAGTGAAAGGGTTTAGTGTGGCATGATTTCACTCATGCTTGAAGGTTGTGGAAGTGTTTGGGTTTTTGTAGAGGATGATGGAAATTGGAAAGGGAAGGGGCTTTGAAGGTAATTAAACCAAATTTGGGAAAACAATCAAAAAGAATTGAAACAAGCAGATTGTTGGACATTGGCTTGAAAAATAGAATAAAAGAAATCTTATTCAAAATTGAAATAGGAAAAGAGAGAAAAACAACTCCAAATTGAAATAGAAAAAGAGAGAATTGATTGATGATCATCCAATTACAAATAACCCTATTTATACTAATAGATTTACTAAAATAGGCTTAATTAAATTAATATAAAATCTTAAATAAAAATAAAAATAAATAAATAAAAATAAAATAAACTAAAATAGGATTTTCTATTCTTGGCTTTTTACAAAGTCAAATTGCTTGATGAGTCCTTGGCTTCCTCCATCTTTTTAATTTGGTCCAATTTCCATGATTTTCTTTCAATTTAGCCCTTTTCAAAGCATGTTTCGATCAATTCATTCCCTAACAAAAATTAAATCATACAAATGCAAATTAGCGAGGATTAATTTCAGAAATACACCGAATTAAATACAAGAAATCATGCAAAATAATCATGTTATCAGTTATTAGCAAAAAAAAAATAAAATTATAATATTTACCATGGTAACTCTAGTTTTACTGGAGTGTTTCATTGGCAATCAAAACTTCAAGTAAATGAGTTTTTTTATATGTTCCACGAATCGGGTTAATGTAAGTGAGTTAAATTAGCTTCATTTAATCAGTTGACCTCCATGGAATGTTATGTATACATTCATCACGACCTTTGATCAGTGACCCGTGACATTGAAATTTTAATTGAATAAAAACATAACTAGTTGATATTGGTTTAGAACCGAAACAATATGTACTAAACAATACCAATACAATACCGACTACGATATCCCCAAACGAACATTTTACTTTTGGTTGACAATCCATCCTGGGCAGCTAACTAAGAAATAAACAACTCTATGCCAAGCAACTTTAGGATGCTTAAGTCTTAAAAGTTTTAAAAGTGCTTTAAAAAATTCTGTAATAATGGGAAGTTTCAATTTCTTCTTCCAAGCCCAGCTATACCAATTCTTAAACTTGATTATCCTGTAACCATTCGCCTTCAAGTAAATAACCATTTATCTATGCCACCTATAAGGATCATGTCTAAAACCATATTAACCACTTTTTTCTTTACCATACAATTTCAATACCAACTTATTGTATATTTTCAGAACCACTTTTTCACCATACCTTTTAAATATACTTTTTTCACCTGTAAGGTTGCAAGAGAGAGCTTGTGTAAACCTTGCAGGAACAAAGTCACGAGTCATGTTTGTGAAGAGGACCCCTCCTCGTGATTGACAGATGTGAGGCTTGTTGGGAGAGTCAATCCTACGGTCAAAAGGACCAAATACTCCACAAATAAGCGTCTAATAAATCAAAGAAGGCCCAAAAAATGTCAACACCAATAACAAAGAATGTCAGTGCCTTCGACCCAAAGGTCAAGACAAAACAACGGACCCTATTGAAACTGTAATAGTATCAATAAAAAGTATATATAAATACCCTATGAATTTCTCTTAATACCTTTTAAATATACTTTCTTGAAACCAAGTTTTTTTTTTTTTCCTTCTATAAATTAGCTTTTAATGTTGAAAGAAACATGACAACTGACAAAAGTTGGATAATAACAAGGTAAAAGAAAAATAAAAACAATGATATTTTTTTATCGGCAGGCTCATGGTCCTACAAACTATCTCCTATGAATGTGATCATCTTGTAAGAAGGGGAGAAAAACCATGTGGCGTCCCGATGAATTTGCTGCATCCCAGTTTCATTAACATAAATTCATAATCACCCGTATTATTTAGCTGCAACGAAGTAGGTACATATACTTATCTCGACACCTACCTACGTGCTTGACTTTTCATCATCATCATCAACCTTAGACACTCATAAATTACTGAAAAATAATATTTAGATCTTGTAACTATTGCCTCGTGTTTTTGTTTCTTTGCAGCTAACAATGAACTTGATTCGACACGAATTCTTCAGGAAAATTTAAATGGAATATTGGCAAATAAAGAACAACAACGATTTCATTTATTTTGATAGCTGCAGTACAAGAGGGAAACAAACCACCACATGTGTAGCTCATTTGCTGCCACTACTTAATTACGGGCATAACTGAGAAACACACCAAAGAGAGATGTATACACAGACAGAACAATGTGCTGTGTATTGTATAGCCTCTCTTCATCAAGCTTCAACGGTATACTTATAGATAGTATCCATCTCAACTTTGAAGGCATGACAACTTCTATGCGGCCTAGTAACTGCAAATTGTCAGCTTTCCGCCAGGCCCCAGATATGAAAGAATAACAAATGCATGAAATCTCAGTTCAAGTTTCAAACATTTCATCATCAAAAGGGGGGGTGGGTGGAGTAACGACATCCCCCGAGACGGCAAAGCCTGCATTTGAACCCATGGTTAATCGTTAGTTTCCGTAAATATTAAAAATCAATTCTTGTAAAAGCTGTTTAAGAAATGCACTTACTTATCAAGCTCTGAAGATTGTGTCAATAGCAAGTTTAGCTCCCGAGTTTGTGATGTTTATTTGGTCTGAGGTGAACAAGTGAGTTAGAGGAAATAATAGTGGAAGTAGGTGATATAGTTGAGAGCTAAAGATGTACGAGTATCCTTACTTAGAGGTGTTTTGGATACGAAAAAGCAAGCTCCAATAACAATGTAGAGCAGTAGAAGAACCAGGCCTTTCATGTAGTGAGAAGTGCCATCCTACAAGGTTGATAATTCAAGATTTTTAGGCTCAATTTGGTTAATAATGAATGATAATCGAGATGTTTTATATATTTGCAAAATTGAATAGAACGGTTAACTTACCTGTAAAGTGAAGGCAACAGCAATAATGGATAGAGCGAGAGAGCCAGTTTCAAGGAGATTGAAATTAAGATCCATGTTAATGCCCATAATCCAAGAGACAAGGACGCAGAGTGGGACCTGAGTCAACATTGAAATGTTGATTTCTTTTAAACTCAGAAGCTCCAAAATATAATGTAAAGTACAGCATGTGCCAAAGAAGGCTTCAATTATTTTAAGTTCGTACCACAAACATGGAAATCTGAGTTGCAGACCCTAATGCAACACCCAAAGAAATATCCTGCAATATTTGTTCAGTCCCAAATTTCTGTCAACATATTATTCTATTTATAAAACAGTCTAGAGGGAAAGGTAGAGGGCAGGGATCTTTGATTTACTCACCAGCTTATTTTTAAAGGCAAAAATGATAGCTCCTGCATGTTCTGCTGCATTTCCAACAATAGGTAGCAGAATAATGCTGATGAAACTTACAGAAATTCCCCAAGTATCCGAGGCATCCTGAAATTTAGTTACTCATAGTTTAGTTGTAAATAATAAAGTTGATAACAAAGAAATTATAGACCAGGTTATCAAGGGTAGTAAACAAAAATTACCTCAATAGTTTCTACAACATATTCAGAGAGGAGAGAAATGACAACAGTCATTCCAACTAGCCATATAAACCCACTCCAAAATCCAATTACTGGCTCTTCTTCTGCTGTTCCATCATCGTCGCCTTCTGCTTCCTAATCAATGGCATCACAATGGGTTATTCACCAAAATTAGCAGAAACTGGGTTTTAGGAGATAAATATGTAAGATTAATGAACTAGAACTACCTCTGGAGCTTCAAACAACTGCCTGTGAGTGAATAGTTGGAAGACTATGTATGATACGTATGCAATCAACATGACAATGCTGCTTGCTCTTGACAACTGCAGCGTTGGGTCGGCTGTGAGAGCAGCGGATGCTCCACTCATACGGAACAACAATGGCAGCGAATGGCACAATAGTCCAAGCAAAAGAAGGAGAGAGTTCACATCCGCTTGTCTCTGTCAAATTCAACGGTGTTTGACACCCAAATTAACCATGTTAAACATCTATATCCCACTCCCACCATGTATGAAATAACGTTTAGGTGGTGGAAGTAATTTTTTAAACAAATATTGCTCGTAAAGATTGACACGTAATAACTTACCCTATCATATTTTTGTTCCCTTGCGATGTTGGCAATACCGCCACAGAAGAGAGAAGACCCAAGAACCAAAAGCAGGTTCGATAGGACTGAACCCAGAAGGGAATACTTGACCACATCTATTTTATGTTGGCTTAGTGCGAAAATTGCTATGATCAGCTCGGTTGCATTCCCGCATGTTGCATTCAACAGCCCTCCCACTGTAAAATTGAAAATTATATTAATTTAATTCCATTGCTCAACAGCCCTTTCATATTCTTCATACAAAAAGAAATTTTAATTCTCAGGAAGCTAGGCTGAAATGTTCATTTTGTGACCATATGTTGCACCAAACACTCACGCTTGGAAGAGAGATAAGAAATAGTATTTGACAACTGTTTTTAATTTTTTAAACACTTGGGATTCTCTTGTTGGTTTAGACCTACAAGTGTCGAATCTGCTAGAAACATATGGTAGGTAGCAAAGTTGGCAATCATGGAGAAAGATAAATTGACCCAACCTTTTGAAAACTAGAGTAATATATATATGTGTGTGTTGATAATTACCTGTTGGACCAGTGTAATAAGCAATTTGCCTGCAAGTACACAGAAAGAAGAAACAAAAGGGGTTCATGATTAGCCAAATTAGTTAAATTCTAGATAAGGATGGATAAAAGCACAAATGAAGATGAATATGCCTTACTCGGTGAGAAAGCTGACTCGTTCAGCCAATGGTGTAAGTCCAAGTAAACTTAATGCAAACACCCAGGGCTGTTAATTATTTACAGCAAAATCATAAATGTCAGCACACAAATTGAGAAACAGCAATAAATACTGTTTTCAAGTGGAAATAATCAAATCATATTTTATTAATTAATAGTTGAAAGAAATTAGTGAATACATTTTGATGGTTTCATATTTTACTTTTTATATAATTTGAAGATTTGATTCATCATCAAAGTCTTCCAGCACAGAAAATCTCGTAGCAGATAAGTCAAAGCGAATTGAGTCCAACTCAAGTCAAGCTAAGTTATAAAATAAATGATTAAAGAAACAAAGAAACTCACTCTTCCAAATCCATAACACTCAGCAGCAATGGCCAATGGAATAGCAGGGAAGAGAACGGAGAGCTTGGTCCCTAATATGACCTCTTGAAGATTGGCGAGGAACTGCCTAAGCATTGCATACCGAACCTTGGAAACAAGCGTCAGGTCCGATTTTTTCCGCAACGACGAAGACGACATGTTGTGTGCAGTCCTGCCATGGCGAATCTCCTTGCTAGATCCCTTCAACCCGTTCTCCACTAGCCATGGTTCATGCAGGGAAGCCATCTTGTTTTGCCACAATCTTGGTCGTTTTTTTAATCACAAAACACCGTTGAGTATCGTGCTATCTATCTCGATGAGTTCGGGTGTAAGACATAGTCCGTTATAAATAGCACTCCATGCAGCTTCCAGGAAGTTTCATAGAAATAATATAAAAAGAGTTAAATGATTGCATACCAATTCAGGTTTTACCACATGTAATTCTCACCCGTTGATGTATACTTTATATTTTTATGAAAATTAAAATGATAAAAGTATAAAGTTATGATATATTAACTTTATGGTATAATTTTATTTTTAATTGTTGAGACATGTATATAATTATATTAGATTATATTATGGTATTATATTTGTATATAGGCAGGACATGGGTAGAATATATTAATTAAACATAGAAAAGGGAATGTTTGAGTTGCATGATTGGAATATATCTACACATTATTGTATTGCAAATGATTTTGTACGGATGCGGTATTTAATTATTGTGTCAAAGTCGTAAATAAACATAGTTAATTCTGTTTTGCTTCTATCCTTTTAGATCTTTAATTTCATCTTTGATTAAAACGTTCACATCAATTTTAAAAAGAATATATATGTCCAACTAAAAATAATAGTACTTCAGAATGAGTATTTTATAAAAATTCAGCTTAATCATTTTAATTATTTCGGTGTCAACTATCTAGAATAACTAATATATTGTAAAAGTAAAAGATTTAAATTATGTCAATTTAAAGTATAGATGTTAAATCCTAAATTTAAGCATAATAGAGGGTCCATAACTATAATTTAACCTAAAACAATCTATACCTAACTTAATCACTTGTCATTTGGTTTAAAAAATATTTATTATTTTTTTATTGAGTCTTTGTTCGATTGGCATGGGCACTATTTCCAATGCAAGAGGACCTAAGTTCGAGTGCACTGAAGCGCATCATCCTCCTATTTATGAGTTAGGTTGGGAGGGGTTTTGGGTAATTCTAGACATTATATTAAAAAAAAAGCAGATATGATGTTTGAATTTTTTAAAAATATTTATAATTACAATTTTAATTAATAAATAAATAATTTTAATCATAATTATTCTAATAAATACATATTAAAATTTTAATAGGTATCTAATAAATAATTAAAATATAATTAAAATTATATAAAAATTTGAAGGCAGGAGAATTCTCTATGAATACATTCTAGTGTATATATAAGCAAGATAATTTTTAAATAGGTTAAAATATCTTTAATTGTTCAAATATATTTTACTAAATTATAATTAGAGTAAAATATTATTATTGCATTATGATTATAAGTTTTAAATTTTTATTTGAATATTTGGATCACTTATTTTTAAATTCGATTATTGATTATATATTTATATTATAGTTAATGTATTTATTAATAAATTTTATGTTAATCATGAGTTGTCAATTGAGTCATAGTTAGGTTAGCATTGGCGTTTGTTGGTGCAGAATGACACGAGTTCGAATATGCTGAAGTGCACTTATTATTTTATTTGATAGGAGAGGAGTTATGGGCAGTTCTAAGCTTTATATAAAAAAAATATTAACCTTTAATTAATTAGTTATATAATCTTATAGTATTTAAAATTAAAATATATTGAACTCCATATATTGGCCTGATAGCAAGAGTGTTAATATTTAATTAATTAGTTATATAATCTTATAGTATTTAAAAAACTTGTACAAGACAATACATGGCAAAAACTTCCAAAAATGAATACTTATTAAACAATAAAAAAATATAAAATACTTAAGACAATAATCGTCCCAAATATAGATCTGTAAACTGAAAAGAGAGAGACATGTGGAGTGAAGGAGGAAAACAAAGAAATAGATGATTGGTGAAAGGGAGGAAAAACGATGGCGGTAGTCAATTTAAAAGCTAGCACCAATGCTGGACAAAACAAGGGAGGAGAAACATAAATCATAAAACCCAAAATTATTTAAGTCATAAAATCGAAACTAAGTTGAGTAAGATGAGAACAAAAATCTTTGAATGTTATTTTCTCTGTCTATAAAACTGGAATGGGAGGGTAGGAGAAGAATTAGACATTGTTGGGATTCAAAAACTACACGAGTTTTCTTAATTGCTTCTTATAGTATACAAACTGAATTGCAAAACGATAGGATTGGGGGAGAATGAGTAGTCATCGTTTACGGGCAAATCGGAGCCACGTAAAAGATTTTGTACAACCAAAATTTGTTTTTGATCGTACAATCCCAAGATTTTCTCTGGCTATAATATTGGCCTCACTATGTTGAAGTGTTGCTATCCTAGTAGATGTTATATGTTAATGTCAACCTTGTGTTCACACTACATGAAGTTTTTTACATTTTTCATATGATTTTAAAAATGTCGGTTTTCCTTGTTCTTTTATGAGTTATGACAGTACAATTAAAGTTGAAGCATAAATTTTGAAGAAGAGAAATTAAAGTTGGAAACGACCATGTATACCAATAAATAAAAAAAAGACGTGCAAAATTCCGTACTGAAATTTGGGCGACGAAACTCCGTGGGAGAAAAATACAAAAACGACGGTTAGTCGGTTACGTTATGGATATGGTTGAATTTGCGCCTTGCTGCAATGTCACTAATCCTAATTATTGGTATATCTATCAAAAATCCCAATTGTTAGTAACGACACAGCAAAATTATTTTTAAAAGATGATATATTATTATAGAAAATGCAAAATTTGCTTGGGAAGATGGCCATCAGGGAGGATTATTTTCAAAAGTTACTGGAGTGTGTTAGTATTAGAAGCTGAGCTGTGGGGGGCGAGACTGGTTTGCCAAGGGTGATATTAGGAGTAGATAATGCTGCTGCTGTCCAGATGGTTAATGGGGAGGATCGGGAAATGCACCATAATGCGGTGGTGCGAGGAGTAAAGAATATGCTTCGTCGGACGTGGGAGGCAAGAGTCCAGCATGTTTACCGATAAGGTAACGTTGTAGGAGATCGTATGACAGCATTAGCACGAGGCTATGGAATGGACCTACGGCTATACCTATCACCACCAGTGAGGCTATGGAGTTACTGAATGAAGAAAGGAAGACGTTGCTGTAATTATTCTTGAATGATTTTCGATTGTTCTCTTATTCTACCAAAACAAAAATTGAGGAATTGAGCAAACCAAATTCTATAGAGATACACAGTCCTATTTATTCTTTTATTTAATATATTCACTATCAAACCTTTGCTACTGCAAAAGAATTTATGATTTAAAATTTATTATAACAAATAAGTTATTCAAGAGGTTAGGGTAGATTATAGTGGTGGTTAACACCATGTGTAGTATGGAGATTCATTAAAGATAAATATTTGGAGGTAATATTTGAGCAAAATGAGTACAATATAATAGATTTTTTATATCTTTATTTTAGAAGAGGATATTTATAGGAGGTTGGCTCAATGTGGATCTCGGCCATCGAACGCTCTATCGTATTTGTGCAAGCAATAGAATGGCGGATTGTCATGCTAGGAACATTGTTGAAGTTGGTGTCAGGTGATTAGTTGAAGTGCCATTAGACTTTACAATTTAATATTTAGGGTTGGAGTTTTATGGTTTAGAGGATTTTTTTTGTAAAATTTTTAAAATAGTCCTTAAAAGTTTTTTTTTCTCTATCAGCTAAACTATTAATTGTTTCATTTTACTAAAAATATATGACAAACAGTATTTGATGCATAATAATATGACATCTCATTATTAAATAAAATAAAAGAATATTGAAAAGTTGTAAATAAATATTAATACTTTTATTCAAATATAATTAAATATTTTTTAAACATTAATTTCATTATATATTTTTATCATATTTGCATTTTTTGATATAATACCTAAAACTATCCATACCATCTCCTTAATCCTTTAATACACTCAAATTCATTAACTCCTACACTAGTAACAATGCCGATACAAATCGAGTTAAGACTCAATTGGTAATAAAATTAAATATTAATGGTGTATAATTAAGATAAAATAGACAGTTCAAATTAAGTCCCCAGCCGAAGAAAGAAAAATGGGTTTTCAATTCAATGAGAAGGTAAGTGCAAATTTACACTTTACAAGTCATCTCCAAACATGCAGAAGACGATAAATCATATTTGTCGGAAGCAAAATGTTAAATAAGGGAAGGAGGAAAGAAGTTTCCAGGTCAAAAAAGTAAGTAAAGCTTTTCCACTTTACACGACCTATAAAAAATTAAAATTTGCAATTCATCAACTTATTCATCAAGTTTTTTCAATCTCAAAAGTATCGAATTGCAACGTTTTATTTCTCAAGAACGCTCTCTGCAGAATGCTTTCCATCGGCAGATCAGCTGAGATAATTTCGTTGCTTCCACATTTTTATTAAAGCAAAGGTAAAAAAACATCTTATCGTGTATAATGCATGCAATTATTTGTTGTTTTTAACGGTTTAATTAATCATTATATTAAGTTTGGTGGGTGGTGGTAGGTAGAAATTTATTATTTATCATTTTTTAGTATTTTTTATTTTATGTTCAGAATTTTAGTTATCTTTCTCTACAATATTATATAATAAATGGAGCTAAATTCAGTCAACTATTTGCTAGATTAATTGACTCAAACCCTCCACTTGCAGAGAAGGTTTATGTTCATATATAGACCTTTAGTTTTTGAAAATGTTGTGGCCACTGAAGCACCTATCAACTTGCTCTCCAGGTGGAACACTGCTGACCTCGAACAACAGCTAGGCATATATAGCTACCCCAGAGCCGTCCCTGAATTTTCTTTGGTTCGGGACGAATTGAAAAAAATAGCCCCTAACGCACTTCTTCTTCTTTGGACTGAATTTTTTAAAAAAAATAGGTCTTTAACGCTTCTTTTTCTTTTTTTAAAAAAATATACTTCTTTTCTTCAAAAATGCTGAACTGAATTTTTTTAATAAAATTTAAAAAAAAATATTTGTTGAGCCCTGGGCAGGGGCCCCACTTGCCCTGCCCCAGGACCGGCCCTGAGCTACCCTTTCTTCCATTCTTGTAACTTTCGAAATATTTTATTTCATGGCAGTTTTTTCCAAATACAGTTAAAAAGTATCTCAAATTTCAGTTCTAACATAAATTTTTTTTGGAGTTAAACTCATTAGTCTCTCTCCAACTCATAAATAAGAAGATAATACGGTTCAGTACACTCAAATTCACGTCTCCTTGAATTGGTAATAATATTTATATCAATTGAGATAATACTCAATCGGCTAGTTCAACATAATTTTATTTTCGATTAATTTTAAATCCATACATTTTAGGGATGAAATTTAGAAGTAGTGTCAATTGAAAATTAAAGATTGAAATCTTTAAGTATTTTGTTATGTAATTCATAGTTCTTTAATTGAACTTCTATCCTAATCAAATTGATATTACTTTATGTTTTTTATCATTTTATTACTAGTTAATGAAATTTACATAAGTAATCTTTTTTATTTATATATGAAATCTATTTGACATATAATTTCTCCTATCTTTAAATCGGAGGAAAAATATGTTTAAATACGCTTCGAATCCAATCGACATTAGAGTGAACAATAATGAGTAGATTTTTATTTTAAATATGATTGATTAGGTAAAAAATCTTTTACGTCGACAACTAATTGGAGAGAGCAATAATGAAAAATTCATTATCAAGTTGATTTTCGCCGATATTGGTGCAAACATTAGTTAGTACGAGGACAAATATTTAAGCAAGAGGTGGAGCCAATTGAGGGCAGAAAGAAAGGAAGGAAAAGAGTGACATGTTCTTGTCTCCATTAATATCTGTCAATATGCTTATTTATGGCCAATCAGTAACGGAAGATCCGCCCCACAAGCATGTGCGAGGAGCCAGGGAGAGCTTCCGGGAAGTTTCCTCTATCAAATTCAAAATGGAGTTTGTTTCATGCGAATTATGGGGGCAACAGCTAGTCCTTAATAGTGTTGCTGAAAAACAAGGTTCTTCCAAGATTTTCATACTCTCCAAGATATCAATGTCGTGAATTTATTTCATTTATTTTTTTCCCCTTTTATCCTTCTTTTCAATAAGGGAATTATTTGTGTACCGTAATTAGTGATTTGGTTGCAGTGACATCAATGATAGGGAGGGGTGATGCCAAGGGCAGTTTCCAGGAAGTTTCCTCTGCAGGGCAAATCGAAAATTTTAGCAGATATCTCATTCATATATAGCTTGAAGATTTATTTTATCTGTACATTTCATCCAACTTCAAGTTGGTTTAGATTTAGATATGAATGTGGAATCAATTAGTGTTGTTAATTCTACTTATTATTAATTGGCCACATTAGGTTGGTTTCAGACTTACTTCATTTCATTTTTTTTTTATAATTTTTAAGACTTTTGTTACTTTTTGATTTAATGTTGTCTTTTTTTTTAATTTTTGTATTTATTCGAGGTTAATACTCATATACAAGTCATTCTGAGTTATTTATTCTGATTATTTCAATTTCAAGTAGAATGAGTTTAAATTTTTAGAAATCAAATTTTTTGAAAGTGAGAGTTAATAGACAGATTTGAATGGGAAGCAAAAATTATATGTTGCAAGAACTAAATTCATAACTTTTGCATGATAGAAAATTTTAAGTCTTGGATCATCTGCAATTGACATTTTCTATTTTTGATCTTCACAAGAAACTATACTAAACTTTTTCCAATTTTTGGATAAATGATAAACGGATGGTTTCTGTCACACAAAACAATGCAAATTTTATGGACTGTCGTAGGGTTTTTTTCCATCTTATAGATTTGTAATTTGACTTTTGGAGTTTAATGGCTTGTACGTATATCTTACCGAGATATCTGTGTTATGAAATAATGAAAGGAATAGAATAGAAGATAAACAAGACAACTTTTTATTTCATTTATGTGCATCTTTACAAGCTTCTATTTATACACTTTCTAACAGAATACAATCCCTTCTTAAGTTACAAAGAATAAATAGAGGTTTAATTACTATATAAAATTCTCATAATCCCATTGGGGATTGCTACATTGGAGGTTAGGACATCCATAATAAAGTAATATTTATAACAATCTGAACCTTGAATTCTCTACTCCATTTTTACACGACAAATTAATTAGACAGAATATGATTTTTATTTATGTTTACTACTCATTTGTATATTAAATTAGTTGTTTATTTCTTTTTATTAGTTGCATTCCTATTATTTATTTATTTATTTATTATTATATACGAGCTACATTTTTTTTTTTTTTTTTTGTGATTTGAGATTCTTGATTAAAGAGTATAGATGAATTGTATTAATCATTTCATCAGAATATTGAGTTTCTACTTACTGATTTGAACATTTTATTCTTCTGCTTCTACTTCTTTCTCTTCTATTGTTATATCTTCTTATTCTTTTCCTCTCTTTTTTTAAAAAATTTTGAAAAGGTAATGATTTACAATTTGAGCAACATTATTAATATCAGAGCTACATTTTTTTATAAGATGATAAAAGAAATTGCATCAAAATGCAGTAAGAACTTAACCAACTACAACAAAAGCTATTCAAGATACAAACAAATGAGAAATTCAATAAAAAAATTTAAAGGATTAAGGTTGGAATTGCAAAATTTCATTGAGCTTTAAGCATGAAAGGAGGCATGATGAGGTTTCATCATAATCATATTTTAGATCTCTTTTAGTTTGTATTTAGCATGATTCTTGAGAGAATTTACATTATTAATTCATGAGATTTTAGTTAGTTTGACATTTTCACAAAGTTCCATATATATTTTTTAAGTTTTATGCTTTATTGTTATTCTTATTAATTTTAATTAGTTTTTTATTTTAATAAAGTGGTTATGTGGTTTTATAAAGATTAGAAGATGTTTAATTAAAGGCAAAAAAAAAAAAAATAGTTCAATGAAGAAAAAAGGTCAAAATCATACTTTAGCAAAGAATGCTTAGGGCACTGCGATGCCTTGGTGATTTTTGGCATATCGTTTTTACTTGGTTCTTATGAAATCTGATTAGGTCTTTTTCTCATCTAGACTAGCCCCTAACTCTAAGAATCATTATAAAACACCTATAAGCTGTTAATTTTATCAAAATTAAGGATATACAACTTTATTTTAATTTTATTGCATTTTTCTCTCAATATGTGTTCTAAAGACTTTTTAGTCAAAGAAATTTGAAATTTTGATTCTACATGTTTGTGAGATATCATATAATTGATTTTTCTCTCTATTATTTGGTATTTACATATATTCTACTTAAATTACAAATATTTAGGTTTCTTGGATTCATATTCGATGGCCTAGAATATTTGTTTTGTCAATTAAAATTGTTACATCTATAATTATTTAATTATTCTAATACTTGCCTATGAATAACATGGTTTGATATAAGATAAGTAAGCAATTTATCTTGAGTGTCATAACATGTCAAACATAAAATTTATAGGCTAGACATAAATATTTTTAACTAGGATTCGCCACTAATCATTTTGGGCTAAGTGTGATTAGTCATCTACTAAGGGCTAGTTCTCCATTGTTGTTACGGTTGAAAATGCTTTTCAAAAGTGATTTTGAAAAGTGTGCTAGAAAAAGTGTTGTGCAAAAAGTGATTTTGGAAATGCTAGAGGTGTGGAAAACCGATATGGAACCTATTGAATTATCATTGAGGCTACCACCTATAAAAGAGGTGGGTTGTGCATCAAGCTTTGTGGAAAAGTGGTAATTCAAACTGGGTTATTGGACAGAGTAAATGCTATAAGCGAGGGACATCTCAAACACTTATCTAGTGTTTTACATTATGACTTATCGTTGGCTTGACAAAGACACAGGGGCCTTTTTAGAATTTTGAAGCAGGTAAGCCGAATGACTTACAAATCAGAGTTAGCAGCAATACTCAAAGTTAACCCAGTGTTCAATGTAGGTGTGTTGAAGCCTATTTGTAAGGATCAAGGGGATCTCGATCGAAGCAAGTCACGATGGGGCAAGAATGGAGGGCTCTTATGATCAAGATGTGCAAGAGAGAGATACAATTCGAGTTAGGCAAAGACAGAGACATAAGTTGAGGCAAATGTTCCAAAGGCGGAACTACCCGACGAGAGAACAGTTGGGAATCAACCGAGGCATTAAGACAATTCATAGACAAGTCAAACCAGTTTCACTCCGAGGACGCGATAAGGGCATCACGAGAATGGATGGGGAAGAAAGTCATGGACCTCGAATCAAAGCCCATAATGAATGCGCAAAAAGTCTCATGGAGGTCAATTGATTAAATGAGACTAATTTGACCCATTTGAACTAGCTCGATTCGCAAAACCTATAAAAGTCCATCTACTAAGACCTTGGTGGCCTAATGAAACACTTCAGTAAACTAGAGTTATCAGACTCTCATCTTGTAAATAGGTACTAATTTTAGTCCTTGATATAATTCAATTTGTATTATTGGATCTATGAGAGTTTAACTATAAATAGAGGCATTCCCTCTCTTTTGTAATCATCCCTTGTATTCTATTCGAAAGTTATGAAATATATTTTGAGAGCATTTACTCAAACACTTACTTGAAGGGGATAAAATTTTTCAGGCAGAATTGTTGCCATTCGGGAGGAAAAAGAAATGAAAAGAGTGAGAAGAAAAAGGAAATTGAGAGAAGATGCTACCATTCGGTTAATACCATGATAGACTTTGCTTGAAAATAATGCCTTAGCTTCCGAGCAGAGATGACCGAAGCTAGTGCTAGCTTCTCTAACTTGTAGTGCTTGACCTTTGCTCCTTGTTACACTTTGCTAATGAATACTCGAGTCTCTGGTTCCCTTCTATGTATTTAACCAATTCCACACTATTGTCTTATCCTACATTGTTTTAATATATAGTTTAGCAATAAACAAACTCATTTGATAATATTTAGTCACCCTTATAACTTATTTTTAGTAAAGAGAAGAAGGAAATCTTAATTTTTACAAAAACTTTTATTCATCTTTCTAATTTCAAATCTAAATTTATATCAATTATTTTTATTTGATGTCTAACTACTTTAATACTTTAATTAATATTTTTTTTTTCTTTATATCATTGCATTAGTAATCAATTGAGGCATGAGTGGGAGCGAATATGTTCAGAGAAAGGATGTCATGTTGATGAGTAGAGCAGCGTGATTAGGAAGGTCTAGAGCTGCTGAAAAACTTCTTTGCATTCTGATGTCCAGTCAATGACTTCTGTTTCCTTTCAACGTTTTGAAGAAAGGGAGACACCTTTCTGTTGATTTGAACATGAATCTACTTGCACGACTCGGAGGTCTTTTGGGGGCTTACTGGTTACCATTAGATGGTCCATAAAGGGATATGGTGCCATTGTCAACTGCAGCCACTCCAGGCTTCAACAACCTTGGTTGGCCGTGACCAGTGTTCTAATATTAGCCATGCCTAATTTTTCTTTTTCTTCCAGTTTTACAATAAAGAATGATGCTTCAGGAGTTAGGGTAGGGGCTTTTCTTACACATCAAGGCAGACCCATTGCTTAGTACAGCAAAGTTTTTCAATCAAGCTATGTCCATTTATGACATGACAAAGAAATGTTAGCTGTACACTTTGAAGCTACCATCCGCAGACAAATTTTTAACGGTGGCTGATAAGAAAATATCTTAAAAGACTTTCAAAGTGTATTTAATCCATTCAAAATGGTTTTTGTTACAAACGTTGCAAACTCCCAGAGCTGACACTATGACAATTTTATTGTCTCAAGAGAAACATCAACATCACGCATTAAAAAAACTTTCTAAATGATCAAATTCTCGTTTGCCACTTCACTAAATAAGACCATGCTCCCGATTTAGACCACAAAGAAGCAACTGCCATTCTTAAATTTCATACCAGCTTCAATCATCAATACTACCAGTGGTGGACACCATATTTTCTCTTGGTTTGATGCAATACACGCGGGATCCAATATGGTTTACTTCAAGACCAGCATTCTCACAGCCGGTGAAGAAGAGTGATTCATCCTCCTTGCCAATTCTGCGTCTCCAGCTCATTAGAAATGCCGGTACAGCCAACCCCATACACATTCCTGGCAGCAAGAAGTAGACATCAATAATCAAATAATGACCAATAATTGATTCTATCAGTCCTATAAGGTCAACTTTTTCCCTACATATATATATATATATATATATATAGATCGTTTACCGCTACTCTGGTCATTTCCTACAGAAGGAATAGCTTTGTCATCTTTTGGCTTGTAAGATTTTAGGAGAAAAGAGAGAGACTTTATCAAGTTAGGGTACTGCTTGACATCTGCAAAATCCCAAGAAATAGATATAACATGTTTAAACAAATCCTTGTTAAAAGATTTGGAGATTTAATTACAAAAGATAACATGAACTTTAAATCTAAAGTTTATAATTCCAGAGAACAAATCAGTTCACAGAGCCGAATTATATCTAAAACAGCAAATTACTCTAATCAACTCCTAAGTTTGATCTTATTGCTAAGATATTGTCAAAAGCCCTTTAGCCAGAAATAATGATGGCAACTTCACGCTTCAGCTTTCATAACCATTTACATGTAAGTAACCACCGGGATTACAAAGATGATCGATAAAGTAAAACATCAGCAAGCAAGAAACTTGTCCCCAAGTTCTTGATCTTCTTCTGGTTTATCACTCCTCAGGGTCCACATAATTCAAAGATGATGGTTCTCAAATTCTACCAAAACTTTCCGTGTTTCTATTGCATGTAAGTATTAATGTACAACAAAATAAGTAATAAAAATCAAACCATTAATTTATTTAGGCATCAGCCTTTCTTCAAGCATAAAATGTAGAAATTGCAGAAGCTAAATAACAAGAAGCTTACACAATAGGATATCACTTGCTATGATAAGGTCCCAGTCTGGTTCAGCACTTGGAAAGGTTTCTCCCCATGAATCTGAAACATTTTAATTTGAACATTAAAGTCCATGAAATCAATGCTTCATGTTTCCTCTCCGTAGTACTTGACAGACTGTATGAATGCTAGATTTCTGATAACTGAAAACCAAAGAGACTAAAGGGAACTCACGCTTTACATGAGGAAGGACAGGCGTAATTCCATTTGCCTGGCAGTTATGAGCTATGTTCTCTTCAATTTCCTGATCATCATAGTCTGATGTTGTTATGTCAAGATTAAATGATTTCTTAAGGAAAATAGCCAAAGCTCCAGTCCCACTGCCAATGAGTAAAGAATCAAGATCATTAAGAAAAATATCAATAAAAATTCAATTTCAGAATTATAACAATCTATTCTTATTTCAAGAAACAAACCAGATTAAAAATCAGAAATCAGATCTGGGGTGCTAACATAGCAGTACAAAGAAATTGTACAATGGACATAACAAGTTTGTGCTCATAATTCTAAAGTTGAATGAATTTGCAGATAAAGCTGTGCCTTAAAAACATAAACTATTCAGAAAACATGCATCAGAAGGGCAATGTACCCCTCAACAACTGATAATAGGGCCTACCACTAATGATAAACAGCCCTCTCGACGGTACTTATAATTAAATAAATGTGTACAGACTAGATAAATGGACTAAAATAAAGAATAAACAACTAAAATGAGTGTGCACTCTCGTAAAGTCCCATGCTTTTTTTTTCTCTGCAGCTGAAGGGATTACCTTCCCAATTCAAGGCAACGACAACCTTCTATCCATGAATGATGTTGAACTAACCATTCTGCAAATGCAAACGTACCTGGCCAGAGTAAGTTAGCATTCAACTGATGGAAGGAAAATTCTCGAATAAGCAACTCCTGCACAAAAGCCAAAATGCATATAATGATATAAAGGTAAAAATAGGTTAACTCAGGTGGATTCTAAAAGCAAAGTACTGAAATACTAGAATAAGTTTCAACTATATTGCTAATGCTGAGCTACAACTTATGCTGAGGTATCAGGAGTCGTTTGTGGCAGTAATAAAGTTGACTAAATCCCAATATGATAAGAAAATTCAAGAAACAATGACAGTTAAGCTCAGTCAAATTATCATCGAATTTACTTTCCAGTAAGTTCAGAGTTACAATTTTTTTTCCTTCACCACGTATCATACTGCATACTAAGTGCCAACTCTACATCTTAAAGCATATCATTAGGGTTTTCTAATAAACTATAGATCTATCTGCAGTCATATAATTTCATATTTAATGAGACCAACGAGAAAATACCCTCTCTCTTTTTTCCAAAACGATTTTCACACAATTTGGATACAATTACTGCAGGGAGGTACTAATCAAGAATCAGTTCCATTATATCTTTCCCCGGCATAAGCATAGTTGACAGAAAGCAATTTAATACTACAAAAAGGTTAGAACTTTTTTCCATGAACAAACAGTGCTATCTACTTTGTTAAGTAAAAGGTGTGTTTTTTGTTTTCTAAGATTGGGTATCTTGAAATAGATGCAAGGTATTATCGGAAGAACATTGAGCTACAGCTAAAAGTCCATTAGCTAAAGCAAAATTATGAAACGGGTAAGAAATGTATTCTAAAAGAAAAGAGACCTACCATGCCAGGAAACTGGTGTCTCCTCTCCACAAAGCTCTGATGGACATCTGTAACTTCCTCGTCTGCAAAGGGGGGAAAAAGGGTGAAGAGTTTCTTTAACGTAAAACCATCAAAGTAAAATGAAATTGGAAGTAAATATAAGAAGAGAAAGAATACCAACAGAGACTTCTTCGGCATCGGCAAAAAGTGAAGACGGAGAAAAGAGTGCTATGTCCATTTTTAATTTTAGTTTTTTTTCCTTTTAGTTCAACAATACACTGCAAAGGGAAACAAAGCTCTCTGCCAAAAGTACGAACACCAACAAAGTGAAGATGGGCGATGCTCGCTGGGTTTTACAGTTTTTTAGTTCTTTTTGTTTGATGGAGTTGGAGGCCCATTTATCTAATACGGGCTTATTTGGGCCTTTTAAGGTCAAATTTAAAGGGTAAACTACACTATTAGTCACTAAATTATAGGTAAATTTTCGTTTTGATCACTTAACTAAAAAAAATTTATAATTTAATCACTGAAATATTCAAAAATTTTCATTTAAGTTACTAAATTGTTAAAATTGAAACTCATTGGCGAAACTTTAAAAAAAAAACCTTAACAACCCAATAAATCTATTTAAAAGCAAAATAGACCACCCAACCCAATAGGCCCAACCCAACTAGGGTAAGCTCAGACAAAAATTTTTGTACTTCAAGTCAATCCGACCCGACCTAAATTTAATTTAAATAATAAAAAAGTATTCCTAAATTAAAATTTAATTATAAAAACATATAAAATAGCAACTAAACAATATATTTTTAATATTTTATTAATTTTAATAGTACAACAGGCTTTTTGGGCAGGATAAGCATGCCCGAAAACGAACCTAGACTTAGAAAAATATTTTGAAACCGAACCTCAACCCAACCCATTACACCTCTACATCCGAGTAACTTAAATAAAAACTTTTAAATAATTTAATGATTTAAATGAAAACTTTTGAATAGTTTAGTAATCAAATTATAATTTTTTAATTAAGTGACCAAAACAAAAACTTGCCCAATTTACCCTTAATTAAATTTGATATCATAAGCATTTAAGTATAGTCTTATATATAGAGGGCATAAACATTTGAGTCACCGAGTGTTAAGTGTTTCACCTATTTATAGAAAGACCAAAGTATAAATTTAGTACAACTCAGTTCCAAGACAAGCATAAATTGCGCATAAATCCAGTTCACGTGTCAACTGTCAAAGACAAGGAAACTCAATTACATGCCCAACCCAAATGCGTTAAGTGTAACATTTAACAAATAGCAAAGAAAAAAATAATAACAGAAACTACATACAAAAGGAGATGAAAAGCAAGCAAGCATAAAGAGAAGCAGTTGCGGCACTCAACATGCTCCTCCTTCAGGCAACCAATTTAACTAGCGAGAAAAAAGCCTCTCTCTAACCTTCCACAGCCGTAAGCATCCGAGCATATCAAACACCCTCTGAAGGGATGATATAAAAGAGAAATATGATTATTTGAGAGGCTGCATTGTCTTCTAGGGGAACATTCTTACGAGGAAAGCTGGAACCTGCCGCTAGGTTTTTTTCTTCTCCATCCCTGAAATGTTCAGAAACAAGAACAAAATCAGGCCTTCAAATACAGGAACCAGACAGGCAATTCACTCAAAGAATGAAACAGAAAGATAAAAGCAAAGATGGCTGATGACTTACAAAGGCAACATAATACACGAAGGTCAATGCCGCTAAAACAATGAATGCGATTTGAAATACATTATACCTGTAATGCAAATATGCCCAACAATGTCAGTAGACATATACATATATGCCTGATCTGAATCAAACTTGGAATTCACATGGTATAAACTCACTTGTACAAATATTTAATTCCACGAAGAGACTGCAATGTATGGCCGAATATTTCCTGGGCAGCAGTTGCTTGAGCATAGTACCCAAATGCAGTGGCACAGAACTGTATGACACTGAAATTGCAAACAAATATATTATTTCATCAATTACTGTTCAACACATAATTCCCTAATACAATTTTCGATAACCAAGCACAAACCTAGAAATTCAACATGTTCTAATAAGAGATAACTCGAGATAACATAGAAACAAAGATTGAGTGCATCAGCCAAGTCACCAACCTTATTGAGCACAAAAGAATAAGTCCCACATTGAACAGAAAAGAGTTCATTAGCGTAGCTCCCCACCTACAAATGTCCATTGAACATGTCAGCCAGCAGGTCGTTTTCTAGATAATTAACCAAAATGCCATCAACATAAGATACATTACTTCATAGGATGAATTGTAATGAAAACCAATCGCAGTCCAAGCATCATTGCTCCAGCAATCACAGCAAGCAGAAGGTAGAAGCAAAAGAATGCAAATGCAACAGTACCCAGAAGACCTGAAAAAAACGAAAACATAGATCTCCCATAAATTCTGAAAGCATCAAACAGATAAAAAAAGGTTAAAAATGGTTTAGGAAGTACCCCATATATCATCCAGCTTGATGAAAACCTCATTCAGGAAGGAAGAAAGTGGTGGATCAATCAGAAGGTATATGACAATATGAACAATCCAAGCCACTGAAACAATCAACCTAACAAATTGCCGAACGAAGGCATGTTAGATAGTTCCTTTTAGTACACTGGTTGCAACCTCTCATTGCTTAGAGAAAGACTAAGAGTTATATCCTTTTTTCTAAAGATAGCAGCAATATATTTCTCTTCAGTGCATATATCGACACAAAATGCATGATGTAAGCACTCACCCTAAGATTCCCAACACAAGTTTTGCCAAGTATCCAAGAACAGTCAAGGCCCAGGAAGTTTCAGCCTGAAATGTCATGGGAAGGGAGTTGATACAGGAATAAGAAGGAATGAGTCTGTAACCAAGTGTCATGTCAACACACCACACAAAATTCCACGTTATTTCAGATACCTTTTCTCCTTGAGGATACATCTCTTCCAAAAGTTTTACATCTTCTTCTAGCTGAAGCAACTCCTGCAGTGTTAATCAAGAATGTAAATAACCACAGCTAATGAACAATAGGAAATATGCGAAACATCAAATGATAACTACTTCATCACTCATACCCCTAAAACTCACTATATTAACTTCAACTCTTACCAAGCAACTGCTAAAAAAACTGCCACAAACTAATACAGCAATTGAAATATAACAAAGCTTTAGAATAATGATTACAACACAAGCCAAATTATTGAATAATCTGATATTTCAACCCAAAAGGAGAAGTGAATAAGCAAATAACATTTGAACTATAGGGGCCTACAACTCATGACCAGAGCTAGTTCGGACAAAGTAATTATTGTCATAGAGAATGGAACAAAGTAGAATTCAGAGACAAAAGTAAGTTTAAGATTTCACAACATACCTTTTCCACAGCCTTAACATTTTTACGCCATTTTCTACCCTTAGAGCCACTTCTTTCTTCCTGATGAAGGGCATCAGCAGCTTTCTTCACTTCTTTTGCCCTTTTACCAAGTTCAGTTGCTTCCTACAACATCAATTAAAACTATGACCATTGGCAATTACAACAAAATATGCAAATATCAATACTATTTTCCAACTCTAGTGCATAGCTTGGTATCGCAGCATCATACGCAATTAAAAGGAAAAGAAAACCTTAATATATTGTGAGCGAGTGATAACAGCCTTTGGACGGCGTATAAATGAAGCAATAAGCCCAAGAGGCAAACAAGCGATACCTACACCACCAAATATCTGACAAGGAATTTCGACATGTAAGCAATATATTCTACCAAGAGAAAAGGTCAACATTAACTAGAACTTCTAACCAAATTCAAATTAAAAAAATATATGAACATTGAAATTATCAAGAAATTCATTACCGAGAAAAGAACTGATCCAACAATCGTGGCAAGAGCAACAACATATTCTGGAAAGGTAGTACGCATAGTCCATGTTTTCTCTGATGAAGCACTTGCAGTATATGCAGAACACTGTATCAAAAGAGAAAATAAGGAAACAAAAGATGGAATGATGAGCTTAAAGAAACTGATTAAGGGAAAAACCACAATATTCTACAATAATAAAGGATAACACCACATCTTAAATGGGAAAAACAATTACTAACCGCATGTGCACCACTGCCACCAATACAAGGCTGACCACTAGAGAAGTCCCAATTACTTGGGAAATTAGTAGTGACAGAAGACAAGTGCCTAACAGTAAAATCCACCTTTCCAGCTAACCCTGATATACCATAAAAAAAGGTTAAAATCAATGGTACGGCTGCTACAAATAAACCTATAAGTAAAACACTCCAATCAACAAATGCAAAAAAACAATTTGCTTTGTTCTACCAAGCCTGTCTATGTAAAACTTTTTTGGCTACAGATATTCTGATTGTAAAAGCAACTTCAATTACAGTTTGTACTAAGAGACATTAACTGAATATTCCAGTGATCAATCTTGCTCCTATTCCTAACCTAACATTCAGCTCAAATGCTCAATATTTACACGGCATTTAAAAAACTCAATGACAAAAAAGAAACGCTAATGAAATTAAATTTGATATAAAAAGGGCAAAACGAAAACCAACCATAGAGAATTCCAAGCAAGAGAGCACAAACAATTGCCGTTGTCACCACCCATAGCAACGCGCTCTTTATCCGTTTCCCAACACTCCTGCAACCAAAACCAAACGCATAAAAGGGAAATTGGAGAAATGCATCAATAGCTCCAAAAAATCATAGTCCTACAAATACATACTTGTCCTGGTCTCCTTCGTAGTAGAACATAGCGAAGGGGATTACAAAAAAAACGAGCACTGCATCGATGATATAAACAGCGAGCCAAAGCTCTTTCATAGGCAAGGTGAAATTACAGGCGCCGTTGTATATCGCGTGCCTACACGCCTGCCGGTTGGCAACATCAGCCGGTAACATGAGTATGGAAATGGCAGCGATGGAGAGCCCGAAAACGACGACGAATTTGGGGAAATACGCTTGGTTAGCGTCGTCCGGATGCTGGTAATTGACAAGGAGGTAGACATTGAACAAGAACACTAGGACACACACAACTATGGCGACGATTACCAGAGCCAGGTTGAAATCGCCCATCCTTGCTAAGCTACCGATTCGAATCAAATCGAATCGCTATCACGAAGTTAAAACGAGATTAGAGGAACCAACGTTTTGTTTTAACCCTTTGAAGTTCAAATTTCAAATTAGAGATTTTTTGTAGATCGGATCTAAGCTTTCCTCTAAGTGGTTTTTTTGGAAAGGGAAAGGTGGGGGTTGAGTCCGGTGGCGGTGAACTAGGTTTGTTGAATATTGGGGTATTTTTGACGTGTTGGAAGCTGAATGACGTTTCTACCCTGAAATAAAGTTGTTAATGGCGGGATAGAGTGCTCGTGGAGAAGACTTGGAATGGGGTTCAATGTAAACTCGTTTTGTAGCCCGGTTACTGGTATCGAACCAGGCTGTCCAATGAAACAATAAGCATTGTTTTTGGTTTATAGAACTAAATGATAGAGAGACAATTTTAAATTTATTAAGCTTGCATTGCTGCTTTTTCTTCCTCATTTATTTAATATTTATCATCCAACTTCTTTTAACTCCAATGTCCAAATATAGGGGATATCCTTTTGTTGTGTGTTCTCTTCCCTTCAAAAAATCAACAACAATTGTTCCTATTAACTTAAGATAATAACTGAATTTAGAATTTTTTTTTTGTCTGTTAAGTAATTTTATTTCTAGTAGAAGGAGAAAATATTATTGACAGAGTTTTGTATTTCATTTTGAGGTTTAATTAATTTATTTTTCGATCTAATCAAGATTCACTTTTATTATCAAATGAGTTGGTTTTATTTTGCTTCATTTAATATAGTATTGATTAGTAGACGAACCTAAACATATCTTTGATTAGTAATACTAAGCGGTATTACGTGGTTAAATTGTAATATAAAAAGATAATTTATATTAGTAGACGAACCTAAATATGTCATTACTCTAATTAAAAATGAGCAAACCAATTGAAAGATTAATATGTTGTCTATCAAGTCCAATTAAGAAAATGTTGTTTTTAACATCAAAGCATGTGACTCCCAAAATATAAATATATAGATTTGACTGACTAGACTGACAGTATGTTAGATTAGACCCAAGAAAAATAGATCATGAATATGCTTATTCACTTGACGTTTATAGTGTGACATCCTAAATCCTGAATGGATGGCAAACTATATATAATTAGATATACGACTTGTGTAGTATGTAGGCCCTAACCTATAAATAATAGGATAATGCGCTTCAGTGCACTTGAACTCTTGTTCTCTTATATTAACAATAATATTCATATTAATTGATCTAATACTCAACTAGCTGCTGATTCAACACGTAAAAGTGAGTACCTGTAGGGAACCTTTGTTCTTTGTATCCATCCATATTTCTCCTGCAAAAAATTATATTTGGTGTTTGTAATATTTTATTTATACTTTTCAAGGGTCTTCTTATGAAATTATTAAAACATTTTCTTATATATTTATATGAGATTGTTTTATCTTTTCATATAATCAATAAAATTTTGATCCAAAACCATTATACATAATAAACAATTAATTTTATCATTATAATCAAAATATTAATTATGTTTTTTTCCCATAAATCTAGTACTATTTTAAACAGTTTTACTCTCTAAAATTTACTTAGCAAAAACAAAATCTATTGTTTTGGAATTGGATGAGAATTTATTTTCTTAATTTTATTTCCTAATTATTATGTTAATATTTATTTTATTATAAAATATAAAAGTATTGATATAAAATTTGCCCAGCTCCAGTCAAATGTTCCAACATCCCATTGGTGAAATTTTCCTTTTACACCCTTACTCTTATTTTTTTCCTCTATTTTTGTTCTCTGTCTCTTTCTTCATTTTGCCTTCTACTTCAATAATTTTGTGTATTCAATTGTAAGATAATTTTATTAATTTAAAACAATAAACATTTCCCCATTATTTTATAACAAACTAATATACGTTATTATGAAAAGAAATTTTAATTTACCATTCCTTTAATTAACAACATTTAGATTATTTATTTTAATATTTTAATATTAATTATTTTGATTTAAAAATATTAAAATTCCCATTTTATATAATAAAATATCGAAGAAACATTTTAATATTTTATTAATAAATTTATAAATTCAGATATTTTAATAATTTCGTAAAAGTAAAATAAATTTAAAAACTTCTATCATATATTAATCTAATGTACTTAATAGTTATTTTCTATTCTCACATCATTACTATAACTGCATTTAAATCTAAACACACACCCTACCATTATTTTTAATCTCACCGCTATAATATCCAATCTCACCACTACAGTAATTAATCTTATTATCACCGTTGTTTTGAACCTTACCAGAGATAAACACACCGCTCATCTAGACTAAGTCTTAGGGTGGGTTTGGACGAGCAATGTGTTTACCTGCGATTAGTGTAAAAACAGCGGTGATGAAGTGATTAGATACTGTAACGATACTGTAGCGTGAGACAAAAATAAACTAAACGCACCGCACCGCATTCAATCGCCCTTTCAAACCCATCCTTAGACTCCATTTGGTTTAGATTTTACCCATGGTAAGATGGAATATTGGATGAATATTCCTTTTCACTGGACTGATTTCTTGTTTGAGAAATTTGAGGTGTAGTGTAATTGGACACTCTCATCACACTGTTGCTCTATATTTTTATTGGAGCCAAAGCTGCTAGTGGAGAAAAAGTTGAGATCAGTTTCTTTATTACTCTTGTTCATTTTATTTTTTTTTTGAGTTTTATAGAAAGTAAAAGTATTATTAGATATTATTATATAATTTTTATGTAACAATCTAATAAATATATAAATTTATTATCATAAATATATAAGTTTAATTATTATTTAATATAAAATAATTTAAATATAATTTATTATTTATTATGAACATAATTTAAAAATATTTAAAATTTATTGTATATGATTTTAATATTTTAATTATCATTTTATAAAAATATAAATTTAACTTATGTTATATTATTGAATATAAATATAAATTTAATTATGTATAGGATTATAAATACATTATAAACTAATGTATATAATGGTTATTTTTTATTTTAATCTCACCTCACCATTAACATGTAAATCTAAACATATATCTTATTATTGATTTTAATCTCAATATTATTCTATTACAATAACTAATTTTACCATCACAGTTATTTTTAATCTCACCAAACTTATCTCACAACCCATTAAAAAGCGTTAGTTTATTTCCTGCTCCGGGGGAGAACGTTGATGAAATCTCAATTTGGGGTTCTGTGTGGCATTTCATCGAGAATAAAGACAAATATCAAGTGTTAATGTGACGATGGAAGTAGACGCTTTGCTTTCCTTTTCCAACTGAGCTATAGATTGGAAACGAGCGGCAGACTTTACAGCCTCCCTCCCAGCCTCTTGATATGCTCTCTTTTATGTCATCTCCATGCATATTTGGGCCACTGCTTCTGCTCATCGCCATGACAAGGAAATAAAGTCATCAATTTATAACTCTTTTCTTTATTTCTAGACCCTAAACCTCTTCTCTAATAAACGATAATAAGAAAAAAAGAAACTTTAAAGGTTAATGAATTGAAGGAGACATTCGCAATTGAGTTAAAAAATATTATAAACGAAATTAATAACTTCGCATGTGTTTTTATGTTATTTTTCTAAAAACTTAGTATTAGGATACATTATCATGATTTATACCACAATTACAGTTTGTCAACAATTAAAATAATTTATTACCTTTACCTTTACCTTTGCTACTAATAATAATTATCATTAAATTTTAATTGATTGACATGACATTATTATTAATATAGTAGAGCGTTAATTTAAGTACGCTTAAAGTTAATTATCTTCTTATTTATAAATTAAAAATAATTATATGTTGTTCTAAATATTATGTAAAAGGAACAAATATAATCAAAATATAAAATGATGTCTATTGAAATGTAAATTTATATTTTGACACGAATAATTATTGGATTGATTTTTATTTCAAATATTAATTTTTAAATTTTATATTATAACGAAATATTTAAATAGATAGGTAATAGGAGAGCTTAAATTAATCAGAGGTGGGAAAACTAAAATACTGCTAATGGTATTAATACAAATGATTTCAGGATACTGACATGCAACCTTCATCTCCACCATAAGATAGAAGAGAGATTGATTCAATCTTGGCGAGTGCACGTAAAATACGCTACATTGCAACTCGCGCCAACTTCTGTGCTGCACCTCTGCTTCACGCCAATCCCGTTCAATATATCTTCATCATCTTTCCAGTCTTCTTTATCATTTTTCCAAAAGGGAAACAAATCTCTTCTCTCTTGCTTTTCGTCTTGCGTTCTTTTGATATGGCAGGAACCGGGGTGGTTGCAGTTTATGGAAACGGGGCTATAACCGAGACTCACAAATCCCCTTTCTCGGTGAAAGTGGGGCTAGCCCAAATGCTCCGAGGCGGAGTTATAATGGACGTGGTCACTCCCGATCAAGCTCGCATCGCTGAAGAAGCCGGAGCCTGCGCCGTCATGGCTCTCGAACGAGTCCCCGCCGATATCCGAGCCCAAGGCGGCGTGGCTCGAATGAGTGACCCACAACTCATCAAAGAGATTAAGCAATCCGTTACTATACCTGTCATGGCGAAGGCCCGTATTGGACATTTCGTTGAGGCCCAGATCCTTGAAGCCATTGGCATCGATTATGTTGATGAAAGCGAAGTTCTTACCCTGGCCGACGAAGAAAATCACATTAACAAACATAATTTTCGGATTCCTTTCGTTTGTGGGTGTCGGAATTTGGGGGAAGCGCTTCGGAGAATCCGAGAAGGAGCTGCTATGATTCGAACCAAAGGTGAAGCTGGAACCGGGAACATTATCGAAGCTGTTAGGCACGTCAGGTCCGTGATGGGTGATATCAGGATCCTTAGAAATATGGATGATGATGAGGTTTTTAGCTTCGCTAAGAAAATTCAGTCACCTTACGACTTGGTTGTGCAGACGAAGCAGCTGGGGAGGCTGCCTGTGGTGCACTTTGCCGCTGGAGGAGTGGCGACGCCGGCGGATGCTGCTCTCATGATGCAGTTGGGTTGTGATGGCGTGTTTGTGGGGTCTGGCGTTTTTAAGAGTGGTGACCCGGCTAGACGTGCCCGGGCTATTGTTCAGGCTGTCACCCATTATAGTGACCCGGCCGTGCTTGCTGAAGTTAGCTGTGGGCTTGGTGAGGCTATGGTTGGTCTTAATTTGAATGATAAGAAGGTTGAGAGGTTCGCTGCTCGATCTGAGTAGTGTATTTCAAATTTCTGTGGCTACGCGAAGGTGATAAATTCCACTTGTATTTTATTTTTTCAACATTTAAGCCGAAACTTTAATGATTTTCCAAGGTATTTGATGTTTTAGTTGAATAGTGTAGCAATGAATATTGATGTTTTAATGATATCCATCGCATTTTGATGTTTTAAGGAATTGTTTAAGCATTCATGGCATTGGATTTTACTAATGTGATGTGATGATAGATTTGGAGTGACTTATAGTAAGATAAGAGTTGTTTCACACAAGTTGTAGTTCATGCTATTGGTTGATAATGGAAAACCATTTGATGTTACTGGATTCTGACATAAATGATAGATACTACTGTAACATGCTCTGTATGTGATACTTTTATAATTTAAACTTCTTGTTGCGAAGCCATTTGTTCATTCCTTCACGTCATCTTGTTCCTCCCACATGAGTATTGTTATGCTATTCGCGATTATTGACCTGCTACTCGCTTACCTGATTGGAACTGACCCGATCCTCTTTACTTCAATAGTGATAGCCTGCATAGCTCTCTTATATGAGTTTGCACGTGGTGGGTTTGCATCATCATGTAAGTGAACACATTTAGGAAACACGTGTTAACCTTAGAATAGGGTACGTGTTGGAATGCATGGGAGCCTATCTAGGGTCACATTCAAGATCTGTATCATATAAATAGATAAATTAGCCCCATTGAGTGATAGACTCACAAAAACACTCAACAAGTATTGGATTATTTGTTGTTTCTTTTTTCCAATGCTTTTTCATTTCTTGTAAACATCACTAATGATGATTTCTTATCATTTCTTTCAATGTACAAGTAATGCTTCAAAACATTAAATTCACCGTGGAGAGATTGTATTTGCAGGAATTCTTTGTCGTGCATCCAACATCGTCTTCATTATGTGCTTGTTTTCCAGGTTATCCAAGTCAAGTGTCGTCTTCCGTAAGTGGGGGTCTACTTCTATGTCTAAATGTTCACCAAGTGAAGGATGTTCTTGTTAACTATGCTGTTTCGTTCTCTAAAATTTGATCTTTAAGCTTGCTAGAAATCAAACAGCTCGTCCCTGCATTCTGCATCTATACTAATTCTAATCTTGAGCTGAATTATGCAATTTTTATGTATGATATTCTATTTGCTGACTGAACGTTGCTTTATTTGGTCATCTAGCCCGAACAAACATCCGACGATGGACATCTTGAATTGTTCTCTTTGTTACTATTAACCTCTGGGAAAAACCTGATAAAGAAAATAGTGAACAGTTCTTTTATGATGTCCAGCATATAAGACTAGCAGCGCACAACACTGGTCATACACTTGTTTCCAACTGTGCCTAGTGAAGTCACTTTCGTCTTCATAAATTGAAAGTAAATTTACATATTTTACCTCCAGGACGGGGCAATTGTGTCCGACAGAAACGAGAGTATTACAAAACCCAAATTAGGTGGTGATGCACTGCAGATTTTTGCAGCCATTGCCTTTGTTTTTTGAGCGAACAGAGGAGTGGTTTCCTGCTCTATTAAGATCGTTGCCAATAAACGGCATTTATGGATTCAATGAAAAAGCTCAAAACTCTGAAGCTGACATATTAAAAAAAAGGGCATAATTACTTACATAGAAAAAGTTATTTTAGTCTTCCATTTAATTTTTCGTCTTTTTTAAGCTTTTAAACTTAAATTTTTGTTAAATTATCCAAAAATGGACGGAGAAGTTAACATTTGTTAATTTTGCTGATGTGGCGTACACATGGATTGTCACGTGGATGACATGTTAATATTTAATTAAAATTTTAAAAATATGATAATATTTATTTTTGATTTTGTTATGTTTTAATAATTTAATTTATTTTAATTTATTTTATGTTTTAATAATTTAATTTATTTTTAATTTTAGTTTTTTTAATTTTAAAATTAAAATAAAATAATTAAATGTTAGACATATTATTCACATGTATATTATATCAGCAAAGTTAAAAATATTAACTTTTCATTCATTTTAGATGATTTAAAAAACAAATATAAAAACTAAAAAAAATGAAACAAAATAAAATTAAAGCTAAATATTTTTTTAAAAAAATTGGAAGCTAAAACAAACCATTATGCCAATAAAAACCGAATCATGTACAGTTCCAGCTAGATTGCTGGTTAGCAAGACTGGGACCGCGTCAGCGTTAGTAAAATCTCGCCCAGAAATGACTCTAGACTAGCTAATCAATTACTCTTTGCCCACAGCTTGCAAGAGGAGGAGCAATTGGAGGAAGTAATAAGACACACCCCCAATTGTAGCGTACTGCAACTTTTCAGGCCCTTCAATCTCTGGGAAATCACTATCTGCAGCTCGATTAAATCCTCCAGCCAACCACCCCAAGTTCTTATATCCTCCCTCATATAGCTTGGAAGTTGCCATCATGGACCTAAGGATAACAATATCATCACTAAAAAATGAAACAAAAAAAAAGGGAAAAAGTTGGCTAAGAAGGTTTTACCTTAGGCCTTCGCCACAAGCTACAAGCAGCTTAGCGTCCTTGGCAGGAATAGTAGCCTCTACCTCTTGGACGAAATTAGGATTGATCATAGTAAAGTTTTGGCCAGTCCACAAGCCAATGTAGCCAAAATGCACCCATTTCTTCAAAAGAGTAATGGGGCTATTGTCCATGTCCTTGACGAAGAGTGGCACATGAAGTGACCCTTTAACATATGCCTTTTCTCGTTCCCACTGCGGTCTAATGTCGAGTAACTTGAAACCCTCGGAATTCAGGGCCGTGGCTGCGTCCTTAGGCAGTATAGGCTTCACCTCACCCGACTGTATTAGCTGCTGCCCACTGCTTGACGCTGCAGTATTGACACCAAAGTTTTTGGTTTTAGAGGAAGTGAAGAATAGCGGCTTAGGTTGCTTTTCTTGCTTCAGCAACGATGATTGGAAGTGGTTCAGTTGAATTGCCATTTTTTTTTTCCTTATCCTGAAAGCAATCGTCTTTGGTTGTGTTCACTTGTTATCTTTGTTTGCCTGTTGGAGGAGCCCACCACGTTATCTTTCAAGCCTTTGTTGTTTGGATGGTTGAATTCCGATTTTGTCCCACTATTACAATAAATTTGAGATTTAATTTGATTTTTTTAAAACTTATTTTTGTAATGTTATTAGTTGGTCTAAATTAATAATACCAATAATTATTGTGTGAAGAGGTAAAATTTTCTTATATTGTAATTTGATCATACAATTAATAGTCTGTAAAAATCCAATTAATTATATTTAATCAATAATAAATTTAGTTTAAAAGCGTTTTTATAATTAAAAAATCAAACATCATTATTTTAAAATTTTTAATAAGCTCTAATAATATTAAAAGGTACAAATATCAAGTATATGAACTAAATCCGAATGAAAGGTGGGAAGGAACATGAGCCAAACAAGGTTGACATTGCAGTGCATGGTGGTTGATTCTGTTTTTTTGCTTTATGTGTCCAAGTATCATGTTTAACGAATGGGAATGATGTAGTTGAAAGCCAGTCCCAGATGGCAGACTATGCAAGATTATCAATGTGAGTACTGAAAGGACCTATTAGATTAGAGACAATCCAAGCATGGATGGTGGGACCAAATCTGAGGCCTGCATACATAAAGGTCGATAAATTAAAATTTGTGGTTGTTCGAGCTTGATAGTTTCAATCACACACTTTTGCCTGACTTTTAGTGTGATTAATGCACAGTTTGGGATGAACACAGGCTAATATTCCCTGCAGATAAAGAATAATTTTATTTTTCCTTGCTTTACACTGTGTAGCTTGGGAATGAGAGTTACTAAGCAGACACTGCGGTGGAAATTACAATGCAGATGAATTTGGGGATGGGGTCTGAAAGCATTTCCATGGCTGACAAACAATAGTGTAGCAACATTCATTTGTTTAGTACTGTAATGATGAAATTTAACTGGATGCTTCTGCACATAAAGCAAAAAACAGAATTATCTTTTCTTGATGATGTAGTTAAGCCCAAAACAAAGTCCAGTTTTAAATTTAAGAGCACTTTAGTTGTGGTAGGTCATAGGGTGGCCCATCCAGTGTTGAACCAAGTGGAAAGGGGGGAGGGGGGTCTTCAACCTTCATGTTATTGTAAACTAGTAAAGCAAGTAATCTGCTTTCTTACTGAACATGGAGATTATCGGCAAAAGAGTTAGAACAAGGAACCTAATCTTTTAATTTGAATTTGAATTAATTAAGCAATTTGGATTATGGGAAATCTCTGCGAATTGCGACAGCTAAATGACATTTTAAGGCACCCATTAATCCTATCAATCCATTCTTAGTGCTTATCGCTACCTTATATATATATATATATATATTGGTTCCCAACTGTTTTTGTCTCACTCCCTCCTCTCTATAATCAACCTGGGACACACAAGGCAGATTGCTCGTGCTACAATCGAGCCAATCTCTCCACAATGCGTCGTCCAAATCGAGCCAATGGCTTAGCCAAAGAACGCCTCAGATGGACTAAAGAGCTTCACGACCGATTCGAACAAGCTGTTAATCAGCTAGGAGGTCCAGATGGTAAGTGTAGAGCTGGGAATTTATTTATTTATTTTTCAGCTCTGTTTGGTTTTACGGTGGGTGATGATTGTGGGAATTGTGGTTGCCAGGGGCAACGCCAAAGGGAATTCTGAAGGCTATGGGCGTTGATGGCCTCACCATTTACCATGTCAAAAGTCACTTGCAGGTTAACTCATATTTCTCCAAGAGTTATACGAACATGTATTGTCATCGGTTTATGATATAAACATCTGAGTAATTGATTTCTTTTTTTCCCCAGAAATTCAGGATTTTAAAGTTTGTTCCCGAAACAAATACTAGTAAGTTGAAACAGCCTTAGTCTGTCACTAACATTGAAGTAGTCGATAGATCCTTTGATAGCTTCGATTCTATATCTCTCTAACTTGGGATTAATATTATCACGTTGTTTAACCGCAGAAGGCAAGTTTGAGAGGAGAAATATTTCAGAAATACTGCCTAATTTTGGTACAACATCGTGAGTTATCGTTTCTTCATTGGGGAATTCTTTCAGTACATATGTATGTATGCATATATTCACTTGCTTTTTGTGTCTTTGCTATGACTGGAAAAACATATGAAGAGGCGCGCAGCTTAATGAAGCTCTGCAATTATATATGGAAGCACAAAGAAAACAAGGGAATGATAAACTCCAGGTATTTGCATATATCCATGCATATGAGACCAAAGAATGATAAGATTTTAGATTTTGTCTTCGGTTTACTTTTACTTAAGAATAAAGGTATAATAAGCCCAGCGATGGGGTTTAACACTTTCCTTAATTATATCTCAAGGTTAGAAGGAATTTGAAGATTAAGTTTGAAGCACAGGTGAGATACTTTGAGAGAATTGCAGGGGAGCATAGAAACCGAGTGACCCCAACAAAAGCTACTAAATCATTGTCCCCCATATCATTGCCTTCGTTATGTGAGGAGTCTGAGTCCAACTCAAAAGATTTTGAAACCGATTCCGAGGCCGACAAAAACGAAATAGAGTCTGGAGAAAGAATTCAAGCTCTAAAAAGGGCTGGAATAGTGGAAGATAACTCAGCGTCATCTTCATCATCATCATCATCATCAATGTATGCATTCCCGTCGTCATTCAGCGCAGATGGCTATGAATATGATGATCAAAACATGCTTCTTAACGGGGGAGAAAGACTTTCCTACACTGCAAATGATATCAGCTTTCCCTGGAATATCCCAGTTTGCTCATCACCCTTGGTGCCTAGCTTTATGTGAATCTTGCCACAGGAGACTTTGTAAAATAAAACAATATATGATCATATTATGTAGACATACTTGCATGACTGCTTTCAAGGTTTGCTAAATTAAAGAAGCGGAGCATTGGAACTGAACTTTATAATTTTTCTAAACCATGAAAGCAATCCATATATCTAAATAAAACTTTGTAGCATTATAGAAATGCTGCTTCATTAGGTAATAAAAGAGGGTGATCTGATACATATATATGTCATTTTGTGTCGACTTGTAGAGCATGGATTGCTCATATTGTATTTAGAAAAAAGATTTATTATCTTTTTAGCCATCTCTCTGGATTTTAATTTTGTTTTGTTCTTACTTGGTTATAATTTTTTTCATGGGTCTAGCTCAAGCAGGCGCAGACACAACAGACAACAAGATGAGTAGCTATATGTCAATGGCTACTATGGCATTATCCATTGAGTTTTAATTGAGAGTTGACCTGGGTAATTAAACGCACAACATGGGTGAACAGGGCTGGTTTGGTCAAATGTTTGAAGCTAAGCAAGCAGCAGCCTAACAAGCTTCTATGCAAAATTAAACTAAATTAAACCACACCAAATCAAGCCAATTTAATTAATTAACTTCAACACTGTAGTAAGTAGCTAGGCATGAGTTGACACGAGGAGTGGGTGAAATATTAGTCTAATTTTTAAGTAGGTGAGCTTTGTTAATATTGCAAGTCATAGTGAAATATATTTCAAGAATTGGATGGATTGTATTAAATGCCTATGTTGGATTGGGTCAAAATTTAAAGGTTTATCTTTCAACAGTCCATCTTATTTTAATCTTTATTATAGTATTGTATTTAGTTTAGCTATTGCTTAGAAGAGATATTGATTAATTTTTAGCATGTTAGAAAATTTCAAAAATATCTATTTATTTAACAGACTTGTATAGGTTGATATATGTTAATATTGAGGGCACTTATCAGGAATGCTATTTTTAAGATTATAAAAATTATTAAATTAATAAAAGATGATAAAATTATTAAAATTATTAAAACTTTAGAAAAAATATTAAAATTATTAAAAGTATAGAAAAGTTATAAAAATATTATAAAATATAAAACATAAAGAAAATTGTTAAAAATTATATAAAAGAAAAAATAGTTACAATCTTGCTAAGACTTTCAAGTTCAAAGGTCATCTGTATTGTGACCTCTCTTTACTCATGTTCCATTACTATGATCACCACTCGAGTTTTAGGTACAAACCCACAACTTCCACAAATGATTTTGAACCAATACCAACACAGCTCCATCATTCATATACCACTGCTGACTGCAACCCTCACCTCACCCAGAACTCATACTCACAAACAACACAAGGAAGCATACCTTGGTCTAACCTTCCTGCTTTTGAAACGAAAGGAAACTTATGAGAAATTCAACAATCAAGATTCAAAGCCAACAAAAGTGAAAACAAAGTAAAACTAAGACCAATTTCGGGTTTAATCTAGATCATTTTTTAAAGTATATTTTTAATATTTTTATAGTTTTTATTATTTTTATTTTTATCATTTTTATCACGTGTCACAACAACAACTTGACACGTTGCAAAGAAAAAAACTTTAAACTTTAAAATTTATAATTTTTATATCTTATTATTTATATATTTTAATATTTTATATACTTTTTTAAAATCTTAATTTTTAAATTTTTTAATTATTTTTTTCTATATTTAATCATTTTCGTCATGTGTCACAACCACGATGTGACATGACATTGTTAATTGAAAAAAAAATGGGATCGTTAACTTTAGCAGTCAACCATTAAAGTTGATGGTTAAAGAATTTTTTTGATGTATTTTGGCTATTTGAGTACCCAATCAAGTGAAAACAAAAATCAATGGCTTACTTGCATTTTGAAAAAGTTTGAGGACTTTTTTACACTTTTAAGTCTAAATTTTAGCATTTTAATTATTCTATATAAGATAACTTTAATAAATACATATAGTTATGTTTTTTATAAGGTAAACTTGAATTATATTGTCATCGAATAAAAATAAATGAAGTACTACATTCAAAATTAAAATTTTTGTAACTTATAAAATTCAAATAATTTTAAATATTTTAGAGCCCACCCAACTCGATTTGAGTTCAAATCTAAATTCAAAATGACTTGAGCCCGAAAAAATATGAACCAAATTGATGGAAACCCGAAATAAGCTCCATCCGAACTCACCCATTTACAATATACACTAAGGTCCAAAGTCTGCCAACCATCTTTAGAGGGACCAATGGTGTTGATGTTAAAAATCATACTAGGAGTGACTTTTTATTTACATTAACATGACTAAAAGGTCCATGTTTCCTGAAATGGCATATTATTGGGATACGTCCAAAATTTCGACGTACATAGCATCCATCATATCTATTATTGGTTGGTGCTTCTCTAAAAGGAGGCCCTATGTTTTTTTTTTCTAATTAAATTCACCTTATAAGTTATTTTCCAAAGGATATGGTTTTTGTTGATATTCTTTTTCTATTTCATTTGTGTCCTATTATAAATTTGAAGCATGTTTTGATCAGATTTACCTATGAGTTAACTATGCCATTGAAGTAAGATTTAAGATATTTTCAATTTCTTTCTGAGAGTCGGGTAATTTATCAATAAATTAATACCTATTTCATCATCACCTTGATCTTCTAGCACATCTATCTTCCACCAGTTGAAAATTAAAATAAAGCATACCTTCTTTAATGTCTCTCAAATTATTCTTTTGTTTTGCTCAAGAGCAAACTTGACTATAATAATTATAAAGATGGTCAGACATTCAATTAAGTAAATAATTTTTACACTGGTCATGACCTTCTCCAGTTCTTCACAATCTGTTTTCTTGTAACTATAATTCCCACCAAAATATATGAGACATTCTAAAGGGTGAAGTGAAAAAGTCTTTTCCTTCCATTCCTTATATAATTTACATCACGAAAGCAACAAGGACACTTTTAGACCAACTTAAGTAGTTTTGGCAAGCTTTCAATAATGTTGTATATGTTTAAAGAAAAATGTTAATAAGACACAAGATTTTGAGGTGTACACACGTCACTCTCTCGCGACCACAATTATAATAATTTATTGCATGATATCCTTCAAAATACAACAAATCCAATCACTCATTCTACACCTTACTCATTTACCAAAATTAAGATAAAAACTCCATAAAAATAACATTTTCTTCACTTAATTAATTAACTCTCTTACAAAGCTTTTAAAGGTAATAAATGACTAATAAGATTCTTTTTCCGAATGAAGAACAAAAGAACATAATTCATTTATGGATTTGTTTATTAAATTTATAAAAATTAAAACTAAAACTCATAAATATAGTCTCAAAAGAAACTTCATAAATATTTTTTATTAAAATACTTCAATATTTGAACCTATATGTTAACTTGATGATCAGGATGTTCATCGCCCTAAATGTGGTTTGGGTTCGAGTTGTGTTAATTGTATTGTTGTTAAGCCTTTACTCTTTACTAAATTTTGTTAGACTTATTATTCATTAAATTTTATTATAAATAAAGCATTTTACTAAAGTAGTTTTAAATATATTTTTTGTAAAATTTAAATAATTAAAAGTCATTTAAAAAATCCAAAAATATCTATTGTAGCATATTAATTGAGACAAAGAAAGTACATAATATAAATGGATGTGTGGAAATCCATTGGGTCTTGTTGTATCACAAGATAACATGAAGAACTAATTATTAGCTTGAAGAATTAATTTCAGCTTTTCCCATATACCATAAACTATTCACTCTGGTACAGGGTTAGTATTTTTAATTGATAAAATTTATTTTTATTATTCACATGAATAATTTGGTTAGACGGATTATTGGATTAGTTTATTATTTTTATTAGAAAATTAATCTTATAATCCTAATTTGGCGTCTAATTGTTCTGAACATTCTTAGAAAACCAAGTGTTTAACCGAGGAAGCAGCTAATTGGTTTGCATGTGCGAAGCAATACCTGAGTCTGACATTTTCACAGCGTAAACGTGATAACATTTTATTTTTCTTACCAGGCAACTCCACCCAAATGCCAATGCCAAGCCCAAATTAACTTTTTCTACGTCTTATTCATCCTATCATATATTAAATATAATTGTTATTTGATGAGTTTCACCAAGCTTATTCCATACATGTTTTGACAAAAGCAGTACTTCATCGTTTTGCAGTTTGGTATCTCCTTTGATTCAATCAACAACTTCCAGTAAAAAGGGTCAGTAGGTACAAGTTGAGATGATAAAAGAAGTATAAGTTCCTGAAAATACTAGCATATATTTTTCGCATTAATGTAGAACTTCAAAGGCGAAATCAAGTTATGATTTGCAAGTGAGGTGAGATCACTGGCACACACTGTTTTTATCACATAAATATTTTAAGATTGGATATTTCTATCTGTTGGATTTCATGGACTCGATTTGTGTTTTGCCACAAGGGCCATTCATCCTAATGTAGAGCCTGTACTCATCAAATGTCATTGGCTTGTACAGTGCTGGCCGGTCCTCATTCACCAGCTCCTTGGCCGGTTCTATCAGTAAATCGCTCTTGGGGTTGTAGAAGACAGCTAGGGAGATTCGATCTTTTCTGAGTTCACGATAACACGGTGTTCAACACTCTTGTAAATTGCATTGCTCAGCACCTAAAACATGCATGGGTCAAATTTGCCCTCCATGAAAATATGTATGGCAATTAAAAGACATGAATATTATATCAAACAAAAGCTATAGAGACCTGGATTTGATCTCCGACGTTGACAATGAAAGCATTGGGAAATGGCGTCACCGTTATCCACTTGCCACCCTTTCGAACTTGGAGTCCAGCTACGTCGGGATCAGGCAGGAGAATGGTGATGGCGCCAGGGTCTGAGTGTGAGGAAAGGCCTAGTGTAAGTTCAGGTTGAGGACATTTTGGATAGAAATTGACCCTTAAGCAGGCTCCCATTTCATCTCCACCAAAGGCATTTTGTAGGTTGTCTTCTTTTAGTTCAAGGTTGATAGACATTGCCTTCAACAGCCTTCCACATAGTTTTGTAACTTGGGCACCATATTTAGCAACCAGTTCCCTGAGTCCAGATTCAACAACTAATAATTAATAGAAAGCTAGTGAGACTCAAATTGCCAAAATACTCACGTACAGACTATATCGGCGATTATATTATAATCATAATATTTGAGGCAGGCGCACCTGCATGATGCCGGCTGTGCAGGCCACTTGCTTTGATTCCTTAATGTAACCGGCAAGTAATTAAGAAAAAAGTAATCGCTCCAATCAAGGATCGCTCCTTTCTCGATCCCTAAGCGACTACCGTACCCTTCATAAGTACTTGGCGAGTTGGCGTACTGTTGCTTCACTTCAAGCGGCAACTCAAAGAAGTCACGCCACACCGCACGCGTGCGCTTCATGAGCTCATGGCTAACCCCATGGTTTACAACCTGGAAGAAACCCCAGTCCCTGCAGGCGCTGGAGATGCGTCTCGAGGTCTCCTGGTGGAGGGCTGGGTCTTTGCCGAACAGGTTCTGGAGATCAATAACGGGAACGTCAAGGTGGTCATGGATTTCAGATTTCAGGGCAGGCCTGTCACTTATAGGCTTAATATATCGATCCGGAATGGTACCTATGCCATTCTCAGACAGAGACTGAACTCGAACCACAGGCTCAGGCCAACTCATGAGACGATTCATTATTTTATATACTCGGAAAGAGAAAGAAAAGAGAACAAGAGGAAAAGAAAGAGAGGTGGAATGAGGGTGATAAGAGAGGAGGGAGCGAAAGGGGGTTTATATAAGGATATAGGAAAGCAATTTCGGCGCCCGTGATGACTTTAATCAAAAAGTAGGAATTAAGGAAATGGATATTGGTGAATGCCGACTCTGGTGTGATGTGAGTTTTCCAATATATAGATTGAAGATTGTATTTGTATTTTTGTACAGCGAAAGCTGGGTTCGGATTAGCTTTAATACACTGTCCTCGAGTTGTACAGCAAAATTAAAGACGAGATTTCTTTTGGCTCTGCTTAGTGGAAAGCCAACAAAATCAGACATTTATTATTATTATTATTTTAGCACAGAAACGTAATAGGTAGGGTTTTTTTTTTTTTTGTTCTTTTTATGCACGTGTGTTTTAAGAGAATTACTGACTGAACAACAACGTTCTAATTTCTGGGGCAACTTGAATTTTCAAATGTCTAGTGTAGTGTAGGTGGCAATCTTAGTGGGCGCAAGCCAAGTTTCCATTAATTTAACAAAAATAAAAACCTTTTTCTTTTTTCTTTTAATTTGGAATTTAGAATTTAGATTTCTATTTTCGTTTTTGGACAGGTGAAATATTATATGCGAGAATAAGAAATTTTACGTTTCCTTTCACGGTGAACCTTCGTATACTTCGATATAATTTTGGGTAAATATGTAATGCTTAAGGTAAGATTATACTCAAAACAACTCATATTTAATTTATAAATAAAATAAATACTATTTCATTTTACTTTCCCAACATACTCTAAATCCTCATTAATCTCGATAAAATTGACTTGCCTGCTCGAGATATAAAAAGTTTTGAGTATAAATATAGGTTTAAAAATAAGTTTAGACAAAAATGTGTTATTTTGTTACTATTTCGCTATTATGTTATTCTTATTTTGTTGTTAATATTTGATATTATATATAATACTTGTTTTTATTATTAATTTTGTTACTATTTTAGAGATATTTGCATGTTAAATTATATTTTATTTTAGTGCTACTTAAGTATAAATACTTTTTAATTTTCTTGAGAAACATTTATTTTAATTTTTTTAATGTATTTGGTGTATATTATATTTTTTACATCTTTTTATATAAAAATAAAATTAAAAAAATTAATAAGGCAAACCGGATTGGGCCCGGGTTTTAGTATTCCAAATTGAAATGATGAGGGGAAAGAAAAAGGAGAGAAATGTACCTTAATTCAAAACTATGCATTTTTCAAATGTTTTATTTCTTTCCCTTTCATTTTTCAACTACTCTACCAAAAAATTTTCATCTTTCCAACCACATACACCTATGAAAAGAATATTTACATTTTTCATCTTTCTAACTTTTTACCTCTACCAAGCAAAAACACAAAAAGTCAACTTAAATTCACTAGTATAGTGAACAATATTTGTGTTGATTTAAATTTCTAGTTGTATAATGTCAAATTTAACCCTCAACGTTTATATTTTTGTTAATTTAATCTTTATTCTTTTTTAATTTAAATTTAACTATCAACCTTTTTAAAAAGGGTCAAATTGTTATTCTTTGAACATAAATATTGACTAAAATGTTAAATTTTTAAATATTGCAACTCATGTGAAAAAGCAAAATGTAGCTAATGCTACTTTTCTAAATTTTATGAAATTTTTATAATAATTTTAATTTTTGAATATTTGAGTATTTTAAATTACTCATTAATGTGACATATAAGATGAATATTGTCATACTAATATGAAGTATATGTGAACTATCATGTAAGTTGGCATGTCAATATCGTTAAAAAATTAATGCTTTAGTTAATATTTTTGTAATTAAAAATATTTAAATTTTAAAATTTAATAATTAAATTTAACTCAAAAAGAAAATAAAGATGAAGTTGATAAAATGTAAATATCAAATATTATGGCAAAAAAAAAAAAAAAAACATGGGGCGAGAGAGGGAAAAAACTATTAGGCCAATAATTAGTTAAAAATGGAATGGAACGCATAAGCGTAAGCAGTGAAAAATCGATGCCATACATATTCTGGCTGTTTTCACGTGATATTTATGTTGGTCCAGCGAAAAGATTAGGCTAATATTTAGTCAAACAATAAATATATGGCCAAATATGTCAAAACTCATGATGATGGTTTTAATTGTTTTTGGTGGTTTAGAAGTTATCTAAATATAGGTTAAATGGTAAAAGCTGTCTTTTAAAAAATAAAAATCAATTTGAGTTTTCAATGGTAAAAAATTTAATTGTAAATTTGACTCTTAATTTATTGAAAAATTTATCATTAACGGTGTACTGACGTAAATATAACACATTAGTAAATATATATATTTTATACAATTTCTTTAATAATTAAAATATGCATATATATATATATATTTAGAATTTTTAATAAATAATAATTTTAAGTTTTTATGCATTTAAATTTCTATAGTTTTTGTATAATTTTGAAAATTTTAATCTTGCACTAATTCAAAATTAATATGGACAAATGGTCATTTTAATTCATTTTTATAAAATATATTTTATTGACGTGTCATGCTAGGTCAACATATTGTCACATGGTAATTTCTAGGGCTTTCGTTAGTCGCATCAATAAAGTTAACAGTCAAACCAATTAATTGACGATTTTTATTAACAAAAGAGATCATTTAAATTTATTAAGATTATTGAAAATTTGATAAGGTGGGGATTCAATTTATTTTATTTTATTTTATTTTTGTTTTATCCTTTAAAAATGATAAGTGAAATGAAGGGAAATGGGTTGAATCCAAGTATGTAACTCTTTATTGTTTTTCAATGGAAACTGACGTGGACGCAACTCTTATCACATTGCCAAATATCAACCCGTTTACATAATAAACTAATTAATAATGTAATGGGAAAAGTGTATCCAAATTAAGGAAAACATCCTTCTAAAACTATAAACTTCTTACATATATATGATTTTATTAATTTTGTACAAACTCACACTCACCTCCCCTATCCCATAATCATATATTATTGTATCAGCCTCACCAAAAACCTCTTATGTACATCGTTAAAGATTAAAAATATAGACAGATCTTTAATTATTTTTTCATATATTTATTATATTCAAATATTTTTACTTTTATCCCCATTTCTCTCTTCAAAATGAAATGTTTCTATCAATTAAAAGAGGAAAAGTTTTAGAAATAAATATCAAATTTATGTTTGAGTTTTATTTAATATGCAATTTGATATAGAGAGAAAAAAGAAATTAGAAAAGATAAAATAGTTAATTTAAAATTTAACGTAAAGAAAAAAATGAAGAAGAACAAGTTTAATGTAATGAGAGGGACTAAAGTAGTTATTTTAAAAATGGAAGTACCTTAAAAGGAAAATAATAAGTAAGGAAGGGTTTATGAAGGGTTTTTTTTTTTTTTTTTTTTACAACAGGAAAGTTTCATACAGGCCCCTCAACTTTTTGTTCTTTTTACATCAAACTTCTTTTAGTTTTGATCCTTACATTTGGCTGAAATTTGAAATTCAATATTTATATTTTATTTTGGAATAAAATTTTAATTTTGACACAATTTGATATCTCAACTCTTATAATGTCATTAGTTAAATTAAATATATTACTCTTTTAAAAATACTGAAGTGAATTTTTAAGAAATATTAACACCATTAAAATTCTCTATTAAATTCAAGTTCATTACAATGTTACTTTTTGTTATATGGATAATAAAAGAATTTTTTAATTTCAAAATATTACACCAACAAATGTAACAAAAGGATTATAATGGTGTAAACAAATAGACCTAAAATTTTAATTCAAAAATAAAGTAATTAAATTCTTGAAAATAAAAATATAAAAATTAAATTTTAAATATCTGAAAAATATAATAACATTAAGCATATTTTAACCTTTAAAATTTTAGCCTATATTTAATAAAAATAATTAATCTTGTGCAAAGAGTGAGCATATATACATCAAAAGCTCACATATATAGTTTACATGTTATATATTCTATATTTGAAGTTGTTACAAGATTACTTTATAAAGAAAATAATAAGGAAAGGTTTACGAAGCAATCATCCCCAAAATATATTTGGTGTCGTTACACTGTCACACAGTATCCTTTAATTTTTTTTTTTTTTAACAATAACCAATTTAAAAAGAAAAGTTTTATATCAAGTATTTGAATGTTTTGATTTATCACACTTTAGTCTAATATCATCAACGTGTCAGGTGATACTAATAAAAAATTATTTTTTAAAACTTAATGATTGGAGAAAAGAAGAATATTGTCGCTAACTAGTCAAGCGACATTCGATTTTACGATAGAAAATGACCTATTTTTATAATTAATCTAAAAATAATACTATTTCTGTAATTTTTTTATTTTTTATAAAAAAGCCACGTATAATATTATATTATTTTATAAAATTTATCAGTTGTGTTATAATTATATATAGATTTAAAACTAGTGTGAATGACAAATAGAGAGTGACACGGCAGCACCATCAACCTGAACTTACCTGAACCGCATAAAAGTATCGGCCGACATCATTGGAAGATGACCGAAACACTAGACCTCGCCGTGTAAGGAAATCACGTGTCAAACATTGATCAAAATTCAGAAAAATAAAAATATAAAAAAGATTCTCACAATTCAAAAACACGTGACAAATAACCATATATGTTGATGAGGCACCCGCCTCCATGGTCTTTAGTAACGGTGATTTATTAGCTCCCAAATTAGGATATTCGTTTTACTTTTACGAATTTGAATAACGTGAATGGAAAAATATTTTAAATTTTATTTTAAAATTATGAATTTGAAATGAATACGAATAGATATTTGTATATTTATTTTTTTAATTTATAATATTTATTTTAATAACGGATGCAAAATTAACTACTCGAATCCATTAGTTATAATTTTTTATAATTTTAATATTATATATATAAAATTTTGATAAATTTAAATTTAATTTTATATATTTGAATATCAAAAGGATTGAAAATTTAAAATTGATTTCTTTTTAGGATTCAGATATTCTCTGGACAATAGGATTTAATTTGAATGTATAAAGTAAAACTTGAATAATTTATGAATAATAAATAAATTTAAAATTTTAGATAAATTTGTAGATTCAAATTCATATAGTTTAAAAAATGTGAATATTTATCAATTGACTTAGCTTGATTGGCATAAGTATTGTTGCTAATGTAGGAGAGTGTAGATTCGAGTACACTGAAGCACATTATTCTCCTATTTATATGTTGGAGAGGGGTTATAAATAATTCTAAATATTCTATAAAAAAATGAATACATTTTATTCATTAACAAAAGGTATAAGAGGATTGATAGAACTAACTCATTTTTTTTATGGTGAGTAATCGATGGAATTACAAATGGAGTAGGCATTACAAGTTTTTTGTGCGGGATAAAGTGTAAAATATCTAGGGAGAAGTCGCATCTTGTTTTATGTATTATTATATTTATTTTATATATTTATTTTCTAGTAATTAACTACTTCATTTTATTTTTATTTTATGCTATTTATATATTAATATTATATTTATATATGTTCATTTTTATATATTTTTTAGTTTTAGAATATTAAAAATTATTATTATATAATTCGAATAATAATTAGAATAATAATATTTAATATTTAATTAAAATATTTTATCCGACCATAACGACCGAATTGATTACGAAAGAGGAAATGTCTTTTTTGTCTAGCCCTCCCCAAGTAATGAAGATGGGCCTTTTTTTTAATATTTGGATCATGAATATTGTAACACCCCTTACCCGTATTCGACGCCGAAATAGGGTACGGGGTGTTACAATTAGTGGTATCAGAGCTATGGTTTAGTCGGTTCTCGGACCAAACTGTAATAGCCCAAATTTCAGTTATATTAAAAATAATGGTTCGAGACCACCAAATCTGAGAAATGGACTTGTAGATTATATTTATTTAATATTTACGAGTCAAATGTAGCTTTTAAAATGTTTTTAAAATAGTAAATTGTGTTTTATAAAGATTTATTTGGTCAAGAAATCGAGAAAAAGAAGTATCGAGATCTCAGTGTTATAAACCGAGTCATAAATATTTTTATGAATATTTAAGGAATGTCAATAAGGAAGTATTAAAATTTCGTTAGAAAATTTTGACGTTTGGGTGGTTAATTAAATAAAAGGACTAAAATGAAAAGTGTATAAAAGTTGCTAAAAGGATTAAATAGTCTGATTGTCAAATGAGGAAGGACCTAAAGTGAAAATAAGCCCAAAGGAGATATTTTGGGCGGCAATAGCTGAGAAAAATCAGGAAATGGATGAAATAAGGGTAAAATTGGAAAATTGCCAAAATTAGTTAAATAAGTATGGGACCAAATTGGAATTATCTAGATTTCTCTTCATTTCTCTTCATTTTCTTCAGCTGAAAAACAGCCATGGAGAGAGTTTCAAGCTGGTTTTCATACTCAAGCTTCATGTAAGTTTAATTCTTACTTTCTCCTTGAAATTTCTATGTTTTTGGACTTTTACAATTGGGTCCAACTTACTATGTCATTAGTTTTTGATTCTATAGCTAATTTTTAAAGTTTATGTGGATTAGTGCTAGAAGAATATGATGAATAAATATTGAATTGAAGGTTTAATTTTGTTATATGATGATTTTATTAAGTAAAATTGATGGAAATTGATTTTAGGACCTAATTGTGAAAGAGTTGAAATTAAGGCCTAGAGTTAAAATTCTGATTTTCAAAGGTTATGAAGTAGTTTAAAATGATAGAGAAAAGTATTAAATGAGAAAATTAGCTAAATTGAGGGGTTAATTGAGCAAGGATTGAATTGTATGAAATGTGGAATTTGGGACAAAATAGAAATCAACATGTTATACTAAAGCAGTTTTGGACAGCAGCAGTTGTCTAACTTTGAAAAATCACCAAAATTGTATAAATCGAATTAGAAGCTGAGTAATATATAGAATTAAAGCTTGTTGAGTCTATTTTCATATAAAAGAAACAAAGAAGGTAAAGGAAGTCTACATATTGAGATATTTAAATTTTTGTAAGACTGGTTTAGAACAACTTCGTGATCCCCTGTTCTTACTTTAGAAATTCACTAAAATTGTACAAAAAGAATTATGAGTTATAATTTATATGTTTGTATTCCTTAGTGAGTCTATTTTCATTAGAAAAATCAGAAACACTATATGAAAACCGTACTATGAGATAATTGATTTTTAGTGAAGAGAGGTCAGAGTAGTAGGACTGTGTAACAGGGAGAACTTAACTAATAAACTGTACTAGTTGGCCACACCAAAATTCTGGAAAAATTATGGTAAGAAGATATGTGAGTCTAGTTTCAAAGAAAATTAACGGTTTGAAATTTAGAGCTCTGTAGCTCGAGATAAAAATATTTTAGTGAATATAACACAGATGGACAGCTTGAACATTCACATGAGTAAATAGTGAAAATTATAGAAAATGTTACTTACAAGTGTATTGTTTATACTAAGGATGTGGATGGAGAGGAGGAGGAGGAAAATAATATATGAATGACTTGTGTATAAATTGATTACATGTTCGATTATAATTGATATAATGTTTTATTTGGAATATTTATTATGAAACTAAGATTATCGTTATGGTATCAAAATCGAATTGTAAGTTCATGTAACTTGAATTATATTCTTAAATGCTTGGAATGTCTGTTATTGATATGAATATAATTTGAATGTTCATTGTATGAAAGTTGATGAAACATTAATATATTTGATAAAAGTGGAAGAAATCCGGTTGAATGAAAGGGAAATTGATGGATCTCGAAAAGGAATTGACGGTAAAAGGATCTAGCCGGACGGGTGATCCTATCCCAATATAGCCCTCCGAAGAATATGTGTGAAAAGGATCTAGCCCGGACGGGTGATCCTGATATAGCCCTCCCGAAGAATATGTGGAAAATGGATTTAGCCCGGACGGTAATCCGAATTAGGGTCTCAATTTAGCTTTGGACTGTAATTCGGATCCAAGCTCATTAGAGTAATTATCGTTTGTGGATTTAGCCTTGGTGGTAATCCGACAATACTCTATGAGTTTATATTATGAGGATTTAGCTTGATGGTAATCCCACTGTAAGGATGAGGTTCATGGAGTGTGCTCTCTTCTGGGATTTAGCTTTGGTGGTAATCCATTGTAAGGATGAGGTTCATGAGTGTGCTCTCGAAATGGAAATGTGCCCACATGAATACGAATTGATGGATTCGGATTTGTACACTAAAGTGTACCTCTGAAAATCCATCGAAAATTCCAAGAAATTCAACGGGATAAATATGGAAAAATATTAAGGAATGGAAATCATGATATATATATATATATTATGTGATATAAGGAATTACGAGTTGATGAGACATGAACGTAGAACTTGGTTGTGAATGAGTTCATTTGTGATTATATATTTGTACATCCTTGAGTCTATTATCTGTATGAATTGGTATTCCAAATGAGTTAATGAGAAGAGTTCTAATATAAAATAATCTTAATTCTAAATGAAATATTATGAAAACGTATTTGAAATACATTGGTATGTCTTGTATATGTTATTTGAGTTCATAATATGTAAAGTAATGTATGTAGAAATATGAGATGATGATACTGTACATGGAATTTATTGGTGGATACGTACATCTAAATTTATATGATAGATTGTAGTGAACATTGAAATTGGGCTCAATAAGTGAGTTGCCAATTTAAATTGTAATTAGCGGAAGAGTTAGTGAATTGCATGATTATAAGTTGTTATATGTATTTGTCAAAATACGAGAAAATGATGGTAAATGATACATGGAAATATGAGACTGTAATATATATAAAAACATGGAATGTGTTTGATAAATGTGTTCATTCATAATTATAGAATTTTTGCATCTCAAGTGCACTATATGTATAAAGATGATGTTTCAAATGATTGGATAAGTAAAACTCAAATATGAAGTAGTTTGAAACCAAGACAAATTGTTATAAAATGTATATGAAAAAACAGAGGTGTGATTGTTATATGCTATATGAATACATAGGATGAAAAAGTACAAGTACAAGAGAAATTTAATGAGAATTGAGCCTATATACGTTTCTTGTTATTTATATGAAGTGTACGACTAACAAATCGTATTAAGTATAAGGCTCAGTTGAATATCTTAAAAAAAAAAAATTATACGATTCTAATTTAGTCCCGACCCAATCCCAATGCATGATTTGGACTTCAAGGGTTCGTTAAAGGAACTTTTATAATCAATTTTGATATTTGAGTGATAAATGGTTTAAATAATCTGTAAGTGTTTCGTACTCTTCGGTAATGCCTCATACTCTGTCCCGGCGTCGAACACGAGTAAGGGGTGTTACACAAACGTAATATGTGTGAAGTCTAGAAATGTATGCCATTATTAATATATAACTTAAAATAATGTGATATCTCCAGACTTTGATGATATTTGTATCACTATTATTCAAACTTTATCATTATTATGTGTAATTTATTAATTATGTGTGGTAAGTATTTTAATGTAAGTATTTAGTAAAATGATAAATTTAAGATTGAGTCTTGAAGTTGAGACCGATATTGAACTGAATTATGGAATCTTGAATATTATTTTGTGTCTTGAATTGAATTGTGAAGTTATTGAATATTGTTATGTGTATTGCATTAAACTATGAAATTATTGATGTAATTAATTATTGCAATCTGTGAAACCGATTGAAATAAGAAGTGAAAATAGAATGAATGGAATTTAGAAAGTTATTTAAATTACGTGAATCGAATTATGAATTATTTGAATATTTGAAGGTATATTAAATAAAGAAAAGATGCGAGTAATTGAAATGTATATTGATTGAAAAGTAATTAGTGATTTTAAATTTAATTGAACAATAAACTAAAATACTGAATTGAAAAAAAAAGAAAAAGAATTAAATTATGAATATGTGTAAATATATGAATCGTGTATTGATTGAAAAGTGGTTGGAACCGAATTGAAGTATGATTATATGTGAATATGTGAAATATGTATTGGTATTGAATTGTATAACGATTAGAAAATGAAAAGTGAATTTGAAATAGAAAAAAAAAATGATTTGAATACCCTATTAACTTATCAGACTAGATTGGATACAAATGGCATGCCATAGGATTTGTGATGTGATGAGGAGATTTGAGGCTCGGCCGAGGTGATAATTCTGTATTATATTCTTCGGTTTATCCGAAGAGGCATTTAATGCCTTATTGGTGTGTTTGGGAGGATATGATATTTTGGTGTGTTTTGGAGGTTATATTATACTGGTGTGTTATGGAGGATTTATATTATTCCGGGTGTGATTGGGTTGGATATTTTGGTGTGATTGGTTGGGATCCGCGTATCCGCTAAAGCCCGAGTCTTGTTAATAGGGGTAAATATGAATATTATGTGAAATTGAAATGAGAATCTAATACCCTATTAACTTGTCAGACTAGTTGGATATAGTTGGCATGCCATAAGATTTGAGAAGGGATTTGGAGATAATGAAATTATATCCTTCGGAATTATCCGAAGAGGCACTATGTGCTATACTGGTGTGTTTTGGGTGGATTATATTATATTGGTGTGTTTGGAGGATTATCTGATTATGGTGTGTTTTGGAGGATTATATGATTATTTTGGTGTGTTTTGGTTGGATATTCTGGTGTGTTTGGGTTGGAATCCGTGTATCCGTCAAAGTCTGGATTGTTAATAGGGTGAATAACTGAAATGAGAAAAACTAAATAACTTTGATCGATTGAACTATTGAAAATATGAGTAAGAAATTATGAGTTGAATTGTGAATCGAATTGAAATGTGAGGATTGAAGTATGAATTTAAGGTTCATAAATTTGTTAAAATATCAAATTATTATTATTGGAATCTGTTGAATAAACGAAATGAGAAAATCGATTGAATTTGATCGGTTGAACTATTGAAAGTATGGAAAAGTGGAATTAGGAATTGAAATGTAAATTGAAATTGAGATATGAGATTGAAAACTTGAACCAAAGGTTTATGAATTGATGAAAGATAATATAGATGATATGTGATGTCATGTGATGAAAGACTATTGTTGAGGTATGAAATTAAAATATAAATTAACACATATGACTTATATTGTTACATGTTTGATGTCTATTATTTAATATTAAATGTTAAATTTAAATTATGCGTATAGTAAGTGAAGTATGAGGTAAGTGTTATTGTTGAATTAAATGGAAATTGAATTAAGTGATGGATAAATATTAGTATTGAATTGTATATTGATGAGAAAGTGAAATTAAATTTAGTTGTGAATAAATTGAAGTTAAATTGGAATTGAAAAAAATGATATGTGAAGCGCATAATAAGAATTATTAGTAAATTAAGAATGACTAGTAAGTTTTGAAATATGTTACATATATTAAAGAAAGAAAATATATAAACATACAGGTTTTTAGTACAACGGTTAAATTGTAAAGTATGTAAAAGCATTATGTTAAAATTGTAAAAGTGACATGCGTGTATAATGTAATTTTCCCAAGTAAATAAGGTTAGATCTACTAAGATATTAGTGGTATACCATTAAGGAACTCTAGCGCATTCTCGATAATAACACTTTGATACTCATCAAGTGCTATCGATTAATAGTACATAATAATACATTTCTATATTTGTTTCATATATCTTAAGTGTTCATTTAATCTATTGGGCCTCTTATAAAAAGGTAAGTAATTTTCGTTTATAAGGTATGTTCATAATATTGAATTAAAATGAATTGCAAACCGAAAGGATATGGAATGGATATAAATGATAAACTAGATAAATATGTGCACAAAGGAGCTATAGAATTATAGAAATAATGAAGTACATGATCAAAATAATAAGGAAATTTCGAGAGGCAAAATTTTTTTTTAGGGGAAGAGTTATATGACCCAATTTTAATAGTGTCGAACGGTGATTGAGATCACTAATTGACGAAAAGTTAAAACTTTGTTAATCGATAATTATAAGTTAAGTGTGATTTTAGAAATATTTTAAAATTAGTGAATTTTGTGAACTAAAAGAATTAATTAGAAAAATTGGGCCAAAAGCGAGGTATTGAGACCTCGAATTCATAAAGTGAGCCATAAATATTTCTAAAATATTTATGAAGTGTCATTAAGTTATTATTAAAGTTTAGTTGAGAAATTTTAACGTTTGGATATGTAATTAAATGAAAAGACTAAATTGAAAAAGAGGTAAAAGTTTAATTATAGATTAAAGAAAAGCTGAAGGGACTAAAAGAAAATTATGCCATTCTCTATAGTTGAGGTGACACACATAAAAATATCGGAGAATTTTATGATTAAAATATATATATATGATTACTTAATAGATAAGAATATTATTATTTATTATATTATAGTATTATATTATATTATATAAATAGGAAAAAGAAACATAAGAAAGGGGAGAAAAGAGAAGAAAAGAAACAAAACAAAGCAGAGAGCATACGAAGCAGGGGAGAAGGAAAGAAAAGAAAAAGGAAAAATTAGGGATTTAAAGCTTGAAGTTTAAATTGGTAAGTCAATTAAGTTGATATTTTGAGAGTTTTAGGTTGTCAAGTGTAGTTGATGTTGAAGAAAAGATGAATCGGGGATTAAATTGAATGAAATTTAAGTTAGAATTAGTAAGAGGATTAAATTGTAAAGTATGCTATAATTTGTGTTAGAGGATTAATTTGGAAGAAATTAGAAATTAAAGTTTTAATATGAATATTAGATAGTCAAGTTGAATATGGAAGGAATTTAAGAATAAACAAAGTATGAATTAAGTTAAGAAAATAAGTAAACTTAATTAGGATTAAATTGTAAAATGAGTTATAAGAAAAGCAGTTTTGGGACAATGTGATAAAAGGTAACTTTGAAAAATCACCAAAATGGTAGAAATGGAAATAGAAGTTGAGTGAGATATGAAATTATTGATGTAATTAATCATAAACTTTTACTTAAATTTATTTCTTTTCTTTCTCTGTTTCTTTCATATGAAAATAGACTCAATAATCTTTAATTTCATATCTCACTCAACTTCTATTTCCATTTCTACCATTTTGGTGATTTTTCAAAGTTACCTTCTTCTTTGTCCCAAAACTGTTTTCTTATAACTCATTTTACAATTTAATCCTAATTAAGTTTACTTATTTTCTTAACTTAATTCATACTTTGTTTATTCTTAAATTCCTTCCATATTCAACTTGACTATCTAATATTCATATTAAAACTTTAATTTCTAATTTCTTCCAAATTAATCCTCTAACACGACTTATAGCATACTTTACAATTTAATCCTCTTACTAATTCTAACTTAAATTTCATTCAATTTAATCCCTGATTCATCTTTTCTTCAACATCAACTACACTTGAAAACCTAAAACTCTCAAAATATCAACTTAATTGACTTACCAATTTAAACTTCAAGCTTTAAATCCTAATTTTCCTTTTCTTTTCTTTCCTTCTCCCTGTTTCGTATGCTCTCTGTTTCTTTGTTTTGTTTCTTTTCTTCTCTCTTTCTCCCCCTTTTTATGTTTCTTTTCCTATTTATATAATATAATATAATACTATAATATAATAAATAATAATATTCTTATCTATTAAGTAATCATATATATATATTTTAATCATAAAATTCTCGATATTTTTATGTGTAAGCCGCCTCAACTATAGAGAATGGCATAATTTCCTTTTAGTCCCTTCAGTTTTCTTTAATCTATAATTAAACTTTTACCTCTTTTTCAATTTAGTCTTTTCATTTAATTACATATCCAAACGTTAAAATTTCTCAACTAAACTTTAATAATAACTTAATGACACTTCATAAATATTTTAGAAATATTTATGGCTCACTTTATGAATTCGAGGTCTCAATACCTCGTTTTTGGCCCAATTTTTCTAATTAATTCTTTTAGTTCACAAAATTCACTAATTTTAAAATATTTCTAAAATCACACTTAACTTATAATTATCGATTAACAAAGTTTTCTAACTTTTCGTCGAATTAGTGATCTCGAATCACTGTTCGACACTATTAAAATTGGGTTGTTACAACTAATTGTAACACCCTTACCCGTATTCGGCCGCGGTAGGAATAGGGTACGAGGCATTCTTAGAATTACAAATTTATTTATCGACATTTTATTTCATTTAGCATTTATATTTGAAACCAATCAAAATCAAACATATTGTCCCTTAAACATATTTATTTTTCTCGTCATGTCTTACATAAATTTATTACTCGTCTCAACATACTTAATTATCTTGTATTAACATATTAAAGATAATCACATATTTACATATCATGAAAATATCATTCAATTATCTCTTCTTCATAAACATAAATCAGTTAATTTATCATATCAATATTTCACGTAACATCAACTCATATTTTCTTATATCATATAATTAAGTTATACGAACTTACCGGTTAAATTTGTAGAAATATCAAGATTCGAGGTCATTTTGAAATTTTCTATTTTCATCGATTTTCAATCGATCTTAATCTAAATTAATAATTTCATTCAATTTTACAATTTTAAATAATAAAATAATCTATTTCATGCAAATTGGACATTTCTACATTTTACAAAATTAATCATAAAGTTTTACTTTTATTCAATTTAGTCCCTGAGTCTAAAACATTACAAATTAGCCATGCTAGCTGAATATTCATACATATTTTCCTCCTCCTCCTCTCCATTCCACATCCTTAATGTATATAACATGCTATAAGTAACATTATCAATAATTTCATTAATTACTCATAAGTATATTCAAAACTGTCCATTTGAGTTATAGTCACTAAATTATTTATTTCCAGAGCTACTGAACTCCAAATGAAGAAACGTTAATTTTTCCTGAAACTAGACTCACATATCTTCTTTCCATAAAATTTTTAGAATTTTTGATTTAGCCAATTAGTACAGTTTATTCTTTAAATTCACCCCTGTTCTGCTGTCTGGCAGTTCCGACCCTTCTTCACTAAAAATTAATTATCTTTTTATATAGAATTCAGATGATGTTATAGTTTATTTCTTCTAAAACTAGACTCATTAAGGAATCACACCATATAAATTATGTTCCAAAATTATTTTTATACAATTTTTTATGATTTTTCCAAGTCAAAATAGGGGATATCGAAATCACTCTGAACCAGTCTTACCAAAATCTAAATATCTCAAAATACAGAATTTCTTTTCTTTCTCTGTTTCTTTCATATGAAAATAGACTCAATAATCTTTAATTTCATATCTCACTCAACTTCTATTTCCATTTCTACCATTTTGGTGATTTTTCAAAGTTACCTTACTGCTGCTGTCCCAAAACTGTTTTCTTATAACTCATTTTACAATTTAATCCTAATTAAGTTTACTTATTTTCTTAACTTAATTCATACTTTGTTTATTCTTAAATTCCTTCCATATTCAACTTGACTATCTAATATTCATATTAAAACTTTAATTTCTAATTTCTTCCAAATTAATCCCTCTAACACAGCTTATAGCATACTTTACAATTTAATCCTCTTACTAATTCTAACTTAAATTTCATTCAATTTAATCCCTGATTCATCTTTTCTTCAACATCAACTACACTTGAAAACCTAAAACTCTCAAAATATCAACTTAATTGACTTACCAATTTAAACTTCAAGCTTTAAATCCCTAATTTTTCCTTTTTCTTTTCTTTCCTTCTCCCCTGTTTCGTATGCTCTCTGTTTCTTTGTTTTGTTTCTTTTCTTCTCTCTTTCTCCCCCTTTCTTATGTTTCTTTTCCTATTTATATAATATAATATAATACTATAATATAATAAATAATAATATTCTTATCTATTAAGTAATCATATATATATATTTTAATCATAAAAATTCTCTGATATTTTTATGTGTAAGCCACCTCAACTATAGAGAATGGCATAATTTCCTTTTAGTCCCTTCAATTTTTCTTTAATCTATAATTAAACTTTTACCTCTTTTTCAATTTAGTCTTTTTCATTTAATTACATATCCAAACGTTAAAATTTCTCAACTAAACTTTAATAATAACTTAATGACACTTCATAAATATTTTTAGAAATATTTATGGCTCACTTTATGAATTCGAGGTCTCAATACCTCGTTTTTGGCCCAATTTTTCTAATTAATTCTTTTAGTTCACAAAATTCACTAATTTTAAAATATTTCTAAAATCACACTTAACTTATAATTATCGATTAACAAAGTTTTCTAACTTTTCGTCAGAATTAGTGATCTCGAATCACTGTTCCGACACTATTAAAATTGGGTTGTTACAACTAATTGTAACACCCCTTACCCGTATTCGACGCCGGAATAGGGTACGAGGCATTGCCGGAATTACAAATTTATTTATCAGACATTTTATTTCATTTAGCATTTATATTTGAAACCAATCAAAATCAAACATATTGTCCCTTAAACATATTTATTTTTCTCGTCATGTCTTACATAAATTTATTACTCGTCTCAACATACTTAATTATCTTGTATTAACATATTAAAGATAATCACATATTTACATATCATGAAAATATCATTCAATTATCTCTTCTTCATAAACATAAATCAGTTAATTTATCATATCAATATTTCACGTAACATCAACTCATATTTTCTTATATCATATAATTAAGTTATACGAACTTACAGTTAAATTTGTAGAAATATCAAGATTCGAGGTCATTTTGGAAATTTTCTATTTTCATCGATTTTCAATCGATCTTAATCTAAATTAATAATTTCATTCAATTTTACAATTTTAAATAATAAAATAATCTATTTCATGCAAATTGGACATTTCTACATTTTACAAAATTAATCATAAAGTTTTACTTTTATTCAATTTAGTCCCTGAGTCTAAAACATTACAAATTAGCCATGCTAGCTGAATATTCATACATATTTTCCTCCTCCTCCTCTCCATTCCACATCCTTAATGTATATAACATGCTATAAGTAACATTATCAATAATTTCATTAATTACTCATAAGTATATTCAAAACTGTCCATTTGAGTTATAGTCACTAAATTATTTATTTCCAGAGCTACTGAACTCCAAATGAAGAAACGTTAATTTTTCCTGAAACTAGACTCACATATCTTCTTTCCATAAAATTTTTAGAATTTTTGATTTAGCCAATTAGTACAGTTTATTCTTTAAAGTCACCCCTGTTCTGCTGTCTGGCAGTTCCGACCCTTCTTCACTAAAAATTAATTATCTTTTTATATAGAATTCAGATGATGTTATAGTTTATTTCTTCTAAAACTAGACTCATTAAGGAATCACACCATATAAATAATGTTCCCAAATTATTTTTATACAATTTTTTATGATTTTTCCAAGTCAAAATAGGGGATATCGAAATCACTCTGAACCAGTCTTACCAAAATCTAAATATCTCAAAATACAGAATTTCTTTTCTTTCTCTGTTTCTTTCATATGAAAATAGACTCAATAATCTTTAATTTCATATCTCACTCAACTTCTATTTCCATTTCTACCATTTTTGGTGATTTTTCAAAGTTACCTTACTGCTGCTGTCCCAAAACTGTTTTCTTATAACTCATTTTACAATTTAATCCTAATTAAGTTTACTTATTTTCTTAACTTAATTCATACTTTGTTTATTCTTAAATTCCTTCCATATTCAACTTGACTATCTAATATTCATATTAAAACTTTAATTTCTAATTTCTTCCAAATTAATCCCTCTAACACAGCTTATAGCATACTTTACAATTTAATCCTCTTACTAATTCTAACTTAAATTTCATTCAATTTAATCCCTGATTCATCTTTTTCTTCAACATCAACTACACTTGAAAACCTAAAAACTCTCAAAATATCAACTTAATTGACTTACCAATTTAAACTTCAAGCTTTAAATCCCTAATTTTTCCTTTTTCTTTTCTTTCCTTCTCCCCTGTTTCGTATGCTCTCTGTTTCTTTGTTTTGTTTCTTTTCTTCTCTCTTTTCTCCCCCCTTTCTTATGTTTCTTTTTCCTATTTATATAATATAATATAATACTATAATATAATAAATAATAATATTCTTATCTATTAAGTAATCATATATATATATTTTAATCATAAAAATTCTCTGATATTTTTATGTGTAAGCCGCCTCAACTATAGAGAATGGCATAATTTCCTTTTTAGTCCCTTCAATTTTTCTTTAATCTATAATTAAACTTTTACCTCTTTTTCAATTTAGTCTTTTCATTTAATTACATATCCAAACGTTAAAATTTCTCAACTAAACTTTAATAATAACTTAATGACACTTCATAAATATTTTAGAAATATTTATGGCTCACTTTATGAATTCGAGGTCTCAATACCTCGCTTTTGGCCCAATTTTTCTAATTAATTCTTTTAGTTCACAAAATTCACTAATTTTAAAATATTTCTAAAATCACACTTAACTTATAATTATCGATTAACAAAGTTTTCTAACTTTTCGTCAGAATTAGTGATCTCGAATCACTGTTCCGACACTATTAAAATTGGACTGTTACAACTAATTGTAACACCCCTTACCCGTATTCGACGCCGGAATAGGGTACGAGGCATTGCCGGAATTACAAATTTATTTATCAGACATTTTATTTCATTTAGCATTTATATTTGAAACCAATCAAAATCAAACATATTGTCCCTTAAACATATTTATTTTTCTCGTCATGTCTTACATAAATTTATTACTCGTCTCAACATACTTAATTATCTTGTATTAACATATTAAAGATAATCACATATTTACATATCATGAAAAATATCATTCAATTATCTCTTCTTCATAAACATAAATCAGTTAATTTATCATATCAATATTTCACGTAACATCAACTCATATTTTCTTATATCATATAATTAAGTTATACGAACTTACAGTTAAATTTGTAGAAATATCAAGACTCGTGGTCATTTTGGAAATTTTCTATTTTCATCGATTTTCAATCGATCTTAATCTAAATTAATAATTTCATTCAATTTTACAATTTTAAATAATAAAATAATCTATTTCATGCAAATTGGACATTTCTACATTTTTACAAAATTAATCATAAAGTTTTACTTTTATTCAATTTAGTCCCTGAGTCTAAAACATTACAAATTAGCCATGCTAGCTGAATATTCATACATATTTTCCTCCTCCTCCTCTCCATTCCACATCCTTAATGTATATAACATGCTATAAGTAACATTATCAATAATTTCATTAATTACTCATAAGTATATTCAAAACTGTCCATTTGAGTTATAGTCACTAAATTATTTATTTCCAGAGCTACTGAACTCCAAATGAAGAAACGTTAATTTTCCTGAAACTAGACTCACATATCTTCTTTCCATAAAATTTTTAGAATTTTGATTTAGCCAATTAGTACAGTTTATTCTTTAAAGTCACCCTGTTCTGCTGTCTGGCAGTTCCGACCCTTCTTCACTAAAAATTAATTATCTTTTTATATAGAATTCAGATGATGTTATAGTTTATTTCTTCTAAAACTAGACTCATTAAGGAATCACACCATATAAATAATGTTCCCAAATTATTTTTATACAATTTTTATGATTTTCCAAGTCAAAATAGGGATATCGAAATCACTCTGAACCAGTCTTACCAAAATCTAAATATCTCAAAATACAGAATTTCTTTTCTTTCTCTGTTTCTTTCATATGAAAATAGACTCAATAATCTTTAATTTCATATCTCACTCAACTTCTATTTCCATTTCTACCATTTTGGTGATTTTTCAAAGTTACCTTACTGCTGCTGTCCCAAAACTGTTTTCTTATAACTCATTTTACAATTTAATCCTAATTAAGTTTACTTATTTTCTTAACTTAATTCATACTTTGTTTATTCTTAAATTCCTTCCATATTCAACTTGACTATCTAATATTCATATTAAAACTTTAATTTCTAATTTCTTCCAAATTAATCCCTCTAACACAGCTTATAGCATACTTTACAATTTAATCCTCTTACTAATTCTAACTTAAATTTCATTCAATTTAATCCCTGATTCATCTTTTTCTTCAACATCAACTACACTTGAAAACCTAAAAACTCTCAAAATATCAACTTAATTGACTTACCAATTTAAACTTCAAGCTTTAAATCCCTAATTTTTCCTTTTTCTTTCCTTTCCTTCTCCCCTGTTTCGTATGCTCTCTGTTTCTTTGTTTTGTTTCTTTTCTTCTCTCTTTTCTCCCCCCTTTCTTATGTTTCCTTTTCCTATTTATATAATATAATATAATACTATAATATAATAAATAATAATATTCTTATCTATTAAGTAATCATATATATATTTTAATCATAAAAATTCTCTGATATTTTTATGTGTATGCCGCCTCAACTATAGAGAATTGCATAATTTCCTTTTTAGTCCCTTCAATTTTTCTTTAATCTATAATTAAACTTTTACCTCTTTTTCAATTTAGTCTTTTCATTTAATTACATATCCAAACGTTAAAATTTCTCAACTAAACTTTAATAATAACTTAATGACACTTCATAAATATTTTTAGAAATATTTATGGCTCACTTTATGAATTCGAGGTCTCAATACCTCGTTTTTGGCCCAATTTTTCTAATTAATTCTTTTAGTTCACAAAATTCACTAATTTTAAAATATTTCTAAAATCACACTTAACTTATAATTATCGATTAACAAAGTTTTCTAACTTTTCGTCAGAATTAGTGATCTCGAATCACTGTTTCGACACTATTAAAATTGACTGTTACAACTCTTCCCCTAAAAAAATTTGGCCTCGAAATTTCCTTATTATTTTGATCATGTACTTCATTATTTCTATAATTCTATAGCTCCTTTGTGCACATATTTATCTAGTTTATCATTTATATCCATTCCATATCCTTTCGGTTTGCAATTCATTTTAATTCAATATTTGAACATACCTTATAACGAAAATTACTTACCTTTTTATAAGAGGCCCAATAGATTAAAAATGAACACTTAAGATATATGAAACAAATATAGAAATGTATTATTATGTACTATTAATCAGATAGCACTTGATGAGTATCAAAGTGTTATTATCAGAGAATGCGCTAGAGTTCCTTAATGGTATACCACTAATATCTTAGTAGATCTAATCTTATTTACTTGGGAAAATTACATTATACACGCATGTCACTTTTACAATTTTAACATAATGCTTTTACATACTTTACAATTTAACCATTGTACTAAAACACTGTATGTTTATATATTTTCTTTCTTTAATATATGTAACATATTTCAAAACTTACTAGTCATTCTTAATTTACTAATAATTCTTATTATGTGCTTCACATATCATTTTTTTCAATTCCAATTTCACTTCAATTTATTCACAACTAAATTTAATTTCACTTTCTCATCAATATACAATTCAATACTAATATTTTATCAGGTCAGATTTTGAATCGGATTATTTTTGTAGCAGGCCCATTTTGCACGAGGCCCAATAAGACCCAAAATAAATCAAAACAAAAAAACAAATTACAAAAAAAAAACAAAAAAAAAGTCCAAATACAAGGCCCAATGCGGCCCAAAAAAACCCTAGCCCAAACCTAGGGCCCAAAAGGCCCAAAACTTTAAAATTTTCAAAAAACCTAGTGCCATCCCTAACCCTACCCTAGGCCTGTGCACCGCTTCTGCCCACCTGCTCCACCGCCCATTTGCACCCGCAGAGAAGCAAATAGGCAAGAAATAATCATTAACAAAACAAGTTGTAAATTAGGCTATAAAAAGCCTCAAACAATATGTATTTTTTTTTGGACAGGGATTGAATACAAAAACAGTGATTCGAAGAAAAAACAAAGACTAAAAAAATACAAGGTAATCAGAAACGAAGAGTTCTAAAGGAAAGGTGTTTTTTTATCGTTTTCAATTTTTTGCTTTTATTTTTTTATGTATTTAAACGAAATAAACAAAATATAAAAAGATCGGAGCTTTTACCATTTTTCGGCCGGCGATCAGCAGATCCGTGCTCGTGAGGCCGAGAGAGAGAAAACAAATATTTTTTTCTTTTTCCGGCCACCGTCGCCAGTGGCTGGTGGTCCGACGGCCGAAGCTCAGGCCTGGGCAGAGGGAGCTTAAGAGAAAAAAAAAAAGGGAAGCTTTGTTTTTTTTTTTTTTTTAAATGGAGGCTGAAATGAATTTTTAAAAAAAAATTAATTTAAATAGGGGTTTCAAAACGATGTCGTTTTGGCCTATTTCCCCATACACCAAAACGGCGTCGTTTTGGTCTACCTGATCTGACCGACCCGACCCGTCCAGCAGAATCCGCATGTCTTTGAAAAATGGTCTTATTGCGCCTTTGGTCCTTCTGCTTTTTAAGTGGTTTCCAATCAAGTCCTTTTTCCTTTTTAAAATTTTTACCCAGTTAGTTTTATTTTGTTTTCAATTTAGTCCCCCGATTTGGCCCAAAAACGCTGTGCATAAAGGACCAGGGATATTTTCCCTTTCAGTCCCCATTAGTTTTCGCTCCTTTCATTTTGATCCTTATTTTCTTTTATTTACAATTTGAACCCCCTAACTTCACTTCAATTTCAATTTAGTCATTAGTCTATTTAACTTCAATTATCATTATTATTATTATTATTATTATTATTGTTATTTACATTATCATCTTCATTATTATTATTCTATCATGCATATTAGTACCGTAATTTACTATTACTATCATATCTTTTATATTTTATTAAGCATATTATGTCATTATCACTACGAATTTATGTTGCATTATTATTATTTGCTAAACATGATTTTTTTTTTTAACCTTTCAAATTTTTTACCATACCGAATAAATTAATTACACGATATTTCAAATGTTATTTGTTTTCGCACAATGCATATAAAAAAGAGATTTTAAAATCGAGATTAATTTTCATTATTTTGGAATTAGAAAAATCGTGTTTTACCGTACGGAATATGATTTCTTTCTAAAAACAAAGATAATCAAATATCTTTTAAAATTAATAAATTTTTTTTGGTGTTTATTCTCGTTTCGAGGATTTAAGGCATTGTGTCCTAACTTACGGAACGTAATCTTTTTGCTCGGTTAACGTGAAATATACCTATTGTTTGTAAAAATTCAATTAAGTAATATTTTAACAAAAGATCGTATTTTAAAATCTCATCAAATTTTTAATTTTCGACACTAAAACATCGAGTAATCAACTAGGTGCCAATTTTGGGCGTCACGGGGGTGCTAATCCTTCCTCGTGCATAACCGACTCCCGAACCTATTCTTTGGATTTTTTTGGACCAAAAAACATTGTTTTAATAAACCAAATCGTTTATTAAAACGATCAAATTACGAGGTGATCCTATCACACCTCATAACAAAGATTGGTGGCGACTTCCATTTTTTCTGAAACACCCCACACCCGGCCCACGAGCCTGAACCGGATCTGGTATGTTCCTAAAGTAAACCGATTTCAAAACATTTTCGATACTTAGAGAAAATTGTAAATTTTAGAAAAAAAACTATTATTTTGAGCTGGGCTTAGATTGGAAACCCATTTATTTAATCTTGTAGGCCCATTTAATTAAATACATCCAATATAGTTCTTAGCATGTAACTTAACAGTAGGCAAACATAAAGAATAATCCACTGGGCCTTAAGGCCTTATTACATCAAGTAAAAACCCAAAATAGAATAAAAGTAACTAAAAATAAAATTAAGTCCAAACTAAATGAAATTTTTCGCATGTAGCATGGCCACCTCATGGTCCACCGGCCGGTCAAATCACCGCTCATCACGAAAAATAATTCCCACAATGGGGTGAGTCAACAGACTCAATGTGCACACAATACTATCATTCAATAAATCAGGCATTCAAGTTCAAATCATCAAGTCCATATAATAATGAAATTATGATGCAACCCAAACCCAATCCTAATGGTCCATCCGCTACACACCACCGCACCGCCATTTACACCGTGGGGACTACTAAGCCAACCCTCCATCCGCTACTCTCCATCGAAGGCATTAGCCCATATCGTTGTGTCATCGACACTATAATCAAATTTATACGTTGTGTCATTAGACACTATAGTAACCGAAGTTACCAAAATTTCGCAATGTGACCGTAGTCAACATATTTAGTTAGTGAGACCAAGTCAACACCTTCGTTGGTGAGACCAAGTCAACACTGTTCTCCCCTTTCACATAAATCCGAATGCCCCAAAAACATAAATATTGCATAACTTAATTTCATGTTCATATACATATATTCGCATGTTATTAAATAACATATTTCACAATCCTATCAGAAGTAGGAAACGTACCTGGGTACTTTTTGCTACATTTGTGGTACATAGCCACATTCACATTCTTATTCATAATCATATATTAAAATATTTAGCCATAAAATATCGAAGGATAGTAAGGGTACACACCTTATTCGCTTAATAGATTTCTTGAGATCTCGAGAATCCCGATCTAACTTTAGATCTATTAATTCCTATATTCGGCCCATAAAATAAAACACATTAATAAACCCTTTTGGCTTAAAACAAAACCAAATCCTAGTAGGATTTGTAAAAGACTCACCTTTGCCGATTTGGTGTTTATACAAATCCAAAGTTTGGTTTTCCTCTACCGATATTCGCCAACCTTGTATTTCATTATGGGTTAGTTTTTCGCTTTTCAAAATTAAGGAATTGATCTAGATAATCTTTCAACCATTGGCGAATATTTTAGAGGCTTACCTTATAGATTCGAATCCCGAAAGTTCCTTTTGTCTTGAATATCCGTGAAATCCTAAAATTCATATGTTAGATCCGATCTAACTTTAATAAGTTATAAGCGGCCTTTGGCGAATATGTCTTACCTTAATTTCCTCGAATCAAATCCCAAACCTCCTCCTTTGACATTCGACCATAGACATAAGAGAGGTTATTTTCTTAAGCCTTGTTTAAGCGAATCGGAAGAACAAGAATTAATTGTTCTTACCTTAAATCCTTGATCTTTGTATTCGGTAGTTGTGGAAACTTGAGATCCCTTGTATATTCGGCCATGATCAAGAATAGGATTAGACTCTTTTGCTTTCGGCAACTAGAAAGAAAGGAAATTGAATGGCTTAACCTTACCTTGAAGCCTTTAATCACTTGCTTCCTTGTCTTGAGTTACTGAGATCCGGCTATGGAGATTTAACCGAGATCGGAAGAGAAAGGTTTTGACTTAGCAATGGCAAAGGGAGGAAAAGAAAAGATGGAGTCCTTGCTTAGGGAAATTTCAAAAGAGGGGAAGAGAGAGCAAAATTTGGCAAGGTAGAGTGAATGAGAGAAAAGTCTCAATTTTCCTCTTTTAACTGAAATTGCTAGACCAAGAGTCCAAAACTTGGCCATTACTCTCCCAAGTGATAATTTAATCTCCATTAATTATCACTTAATTAAATTAAAAGTCTTTAATCCATCCTTTAATTCCTCATTTATCTTAGTAGAGAAAATCTTTTATTTATCACTTTAATTTGACAAGTTTTAATAAAATAAAACTCTTCCTTTTAAGCAAACAAGTGCCGTCCACCCCTAGCCTTGGGAAGCAAAATTAAACCTTCAATAATTGCTTTCAAGTGACTCGAACTCGAGCCATTCCCATAAACCCTAAGTGACACTTTGTGCCACTTTTCCAAGCTCGATTGTATGTCAAAATTCACCAACTTTTTCTTTTAAGGCCCTCTTGCCCTTATCTCCTATTTTGGGCTTTAAAATTTGTCATTCCGCCTTATTTCTAAGTTTCCTAAAATTTCACATACTCAGTAACTTGCCATTTTCCTTACATCTTCAGGTTTCCAAAATGTTTAGGTTTCCAAAATGTTCAAGTTTCTAAAATGTTCAAGTTTCCAAAATGTTCAAGTTTCCAAAATGTTCAGGTTTCCAAAATGTTCAGGTTTCCAAAATGTTCAAGTTTCCAAAATGTTCAGGTTTCCCAAAATGTTCAGGTTTCCCAAAATGTCTAAGTTTCCAAAAATGTCTAAGTTTCCAAAAATGTCCATTTCCATTTCCATGCATTTCTAGGTTTCCAAAAGTATCAAAAATTTATTCATAGTACTTGAAACTTGTCATTTCATACAATTGAACTGGAAATGCATAGGCCCTATTCAGGATGTTACAGTTCTACCCCCCTTAAACAAAATTTCGTCCCCGAAATTTCCTAACTAAAATAGTTGAGGGTATTGCTATCTCATCGCCTCTTCTGGCTCCCACGAAGCTTCTTCCGTTCCATGATTGCACCATAGCACTTTGACTAGAGGCACTGTCTTTCTCCGCAATACTTTCACATCATGTTCCAAAATTCGAATTGGTTCTTCCTCATAGGATAAGTCTGGCCTTAGTTCCACCTCTTCAACCGGTACCACATGAGATGGATCCGATCGATAGCGACGTAACATGGACACATGAAATACGTCATGCATCTGCTAGAATTCTGGTGGCAACTCTAATTGGTATGCCACTGGCCCAACTCGCTTCAGTACTTGATAAGGCCCTATAAATCTTGGGCTTAGCTTCCCTTTGCGACCGAACCTCATAACCTTTTTCCAAGGCGAGACTTTTAGGAATACTTGGTCTCCCACTTCAAACTCTATTTCCTTTCGCTTAAGGTCTGCGTACGACTTTTGCCTATCAGAGGCTTCCTTCAACCGTGCCCGAATTATCCCAACCTTCTCTTCAGTTTCTGCCACCAACTCTGGACCCAAAACTCTACGTTCTCCTAACTCGGTCCAACAAGTAGGTGTTCTACACTTTCTTCCATACAATGCTTCGTATGGTGCCATCCGAATGCTGGCTTGATAGCTGTTGTTATAGGCGAATTTAGCTAAAGGCAAGTAATCTTCCCAACTTCCTCGAAAATCCATTACACAGCCTCTCAACATATCCTCCAACACTTGTATAACTCGTTCAGACTGTCCATCTGATTATGGATGAAAAACCGTAGTGAAGTCTAGCTTAGTGCCTAAAGCTTGATGAAGTACTTTCCAAAATCGAGACGTAAACCTTGGGTCTCTATCAGAGATGATCGACATTGGTACTCCATGTAATCTCACAATTTCCGCCACATACAACTTAGCCAACTTCTGAAGAGAATAATCCATTCTGACTAGGATAAAGTGTGCGGACTTGGTCAAACGATCCACTATCACCCATATCGAGTCCTTCTTAGTAGGCGTAAGGGGAAGCCCACTAACGAAGTCCATGGTAATTCTTTCCCACTTCCATTGGGGAATTTTGATTGGTTGGAGCAATCCTGATGGGACTTGGTGTTCAGCCTTAACTTGCGACATGTCAAACATTTCCCACAAATTCAGTCACTTCGCCTGTGTCGGACCACCAAAATTGTTCCTTAGATCTCTATACTGACTTGATGCCTCCGGATGCATAGCACAAGGGCTACCATGCGCTTCCAGAAGAATCCTTTGTCTCAACTCCTTATTCTTTGGCATCTGGACTTTACCCTTGTAGCACAATACTCCTTCATTGTTGACACCATAATCCTCTAATCCCCTTCTTTGTACTTGCTACAACTTAGTACTTAAGTCATTATCGATAACCTGTCCCTCCTTCACTTCCTTTAGCCATGTGGGCACGACTTGCAACTCGCCTAGCAGGCTTCCATCATCATCTGAGACTTATATGAGCGAACAAAGCCCGTAGATCCGATACAACCTTCCGACTTAGGGCATCGACTACTACATTTGCCTTGCGGATGATACTCTATTAAATTCGTAGTCCTTGACAATTCCACCCACCTTCGTTGCCTCAAGTTCAACTCCTTCGAGTTAATAAATACTTAAGGCTCTTGTGGTGCTGTAGATAATCGACCTTTCTCCATAAAGGTAGTGCCTCCAAACCTTAAGGCGAAAACCACCATTGCTAGCTCTAAGTCATGAGTTGGGTAGTTAAGCTCATGAGGCCTTAGTGCCGTGACGCATAAGCAACCACTTTGCCCTCTTGCATTAACACACAACCTAACCCGTGCATGAAGCGTCACGATTACACCACAAATTCTTTTCCCACCTCCTATTTGAATTAACACTCTGAGTCTCTGTCAAGACCTTCTTAAGCTTTTCAAAGCTCTCTCTCGCTTATTAGTCCATTCAAGGTACTTCCTTCCTTAGTAACTTGGTTAAGGGCGACTATTGGCGAGAATCCTTCCACGAACCTTTCGTAATAGCCGCCAAGCCTAAGAAACTTCAATTTCAGCCACGGACCTAAGTGGTTTCCAATCCAACACCGCTTTGATCTTCCTAGGGTCCACTCTTATTCCTTCTGCGGATACCACATGCCCTAAGAATGCCACCTCCTAAGCTAAAATTCGCACTTCTTTGAATTTGGCATAGAGCTTCTTCTCCTTAATACTTCCAACACGACTCGGAGATGCTCATCATGCTCCTCTTCCGACTTGAATACACCAAAATATCATCGATGAACACAACGACGAATCTATCCAAGTAGGGTTGGAAAACCCGATTCATCATATCCATGAACGCTATTTGGAGCGTTAAATCAACCCAAATGGCATCACCACAAACTCAAGTGACCATATCTCGTCCTAAAAGCGGTCTTATGGATATCACCTCCTTTACCTTCAACTCGATGGTATCCCGACAGTAAATCGATCTTCGAAAACTCTGCGGCTCCTTGGTGATCGAACAAGTCATCGATCCTTGGCAAGGGATACTTGTTCTTAATGGTCAGCTTATTTAACTGACGGTAGTCTATGCACATACGCATAGTTCCATCCTTCTTCTTTACAAATAAGACTGGTGCTCCCCACGGAGACACACTGGGTCGGATGAACCCACGGTCCAACAGTTTTTGTATCTGAGCCTTGAGCTCCACTAACTCCTTTGGTGTCATTCGGTATGGGGTGATTGACACAGGAGCTGTCCCCGATAGCAAATCAATCCCAAATTCCACCTCCCTGTCTGGGGGTATTCTCGGTAACTCCTCTGGAAACACATCCACAAAGTCCCTTACCGTTCTAACTCCATTAATACCTTCCTCTTTTCCACCTATCGCACTTACAAAAGCTAAGAACGCTTTGCAACCTTTCTTAACCATCTTCTCAGCCTTCAGTGCCGAAACTACATTAAATAAATAGTTTCTCCTTTCTCCGATCATTATTACCACTTCATCTTCTGGGGTTCTTAGTTCCATACGTTTAGCCGCACAATCCAACACGGCTCGGTGTTCTACTAACCAATCTATTCCGAGTATAAGCTCAAACTCTCCGAAGGGTAACTCCATTAAGTCGCTTCAAAGCTCACTCCACGAATCTCAGGGTACATTCGAAGATCTTGTCTACCACTATAGTTTGGCCTAATGGGCTTACTACAGTCATCTGCCTATCAGAGAGTTCAGAGTCTAGGCCTAGTGTTTTTACTACACTACTTGCAACATAGGAATGGGTCGAGCCCACATCAATCAAAACAAAGTAGGGTTTGTCAAAAATAAAGAACGTACCGGTTATAACATCCAGCGCGTCTCCATCTTCCCTTCGACGAACCGCATAAACCAAACTCGGTTGTCTTGCATCGGTATTAGTATTACCTCGGCCCTGTGTTCCACGGCCTCTACCTATACCACTACCACGGTTACTCGAACCACGACCCGTTGAAAGGTCATTTGCGCCTCACCGGTCTCAGCTAACATTCTGAACTACCGGTCGGTTCTCGTCTGATTGTTTGGGGCAATCCTTAAACATATGGTCCTTGGACCCACACCTAAGACATGCTCCTATCTTTTTCCAACACTCCCCTAGATGCCTCTTTCCACAATACTCACAAGGACGAATCGCTTCACTGCATCAAATTTTGTTGATTAGTGGCCCATTAACCCTAGGCCTTTTGTAACCCTTTCCGATGACCCAAACCCTCTTTTGGCCTTATTCTTATCCACGGTGCGCTTAGTAGCATCCTTAATCCCTTCACCACCTTGGCCTTTTCAACCAAAAGAGAATTCCGCTCACGATGCGGTCTATCAACGACCTCAGTCATCTCTCATCAGTCCTCAAATCGAACACGGCGTTCATGCTCATCGCCACTACCCTCGAGCATAGCGGCTCAATCTCAAAATTCGCCTCATATTCTCATGCGGACTTACTCCCTTGTACTAACCCTAGAAAAGCCTTCCTCCGCTCATCTCAGATACCGGTTCCCACATACTTCTTCCGAAAGGCCTCTTTAACATATTCCGTGTCAAATTTTCATTGTGGTACCATCACGAGCAATCAACCACCATCGATACGCTTCATCGCGAATAACGCCACCATCCCTTTCAACTTTTCCTCCGAGTCGATCAAGCTCATCCATGATACGCTCGTTGCTTCTAACCAAGATCTCACCGGTATCTGGGTGCCACATGGATACTCTCGAAACATTTCGCTCCATTAGCTCGGAGCCGTTCAGTCTGACTTTCGATTTCCTCCGCACCGCCACCAATTCCAAAACTCATGAGCGACTGCGACCTGACCTCTTCCGTCTCGAGCCTCGCTGCTCAACATTAACCGCTGGGGATGGTGGTGGCGGTGGCATTTCATTGTCGGACCCTTGACCCGACCTAACGGGTTCCAACACGGTCATCCTTCCTCTTTCTCGACCACGACGACCACGTCCTCTAGAGCTCATTTTCTAACGTCGAGATCTGATTAAGAAATTTTATGGATTAGTCAATGTTCCACTTATTTATCAGCGAAGAAGTTTTATGAGAAGGGATTTTAGAGTGGTTATTTCGTATCATACAAACACACAGTCTTTTCCATTCTTCCATTCATTCATCAAACAAGTATGAACTTTCGTTCATTCAGAGAAACGTTGTAGTTTTTGTTGTTTGTTGTTGTTTTCCACTACCCGGGGTATTTTCGTAATTTTGTCCTATAGGGGTATTTTTGTGATTTGTCAAAATAGGGTTCCTTGGTGATTTTGTCAAAAATTATTTTTGGAAATTCTAAAATCTCGAGGTAATTTGGAAAAATTTTGAAGTCCGAGGGTATTTCGATAATTTTTGACCTCAGGGGTATTTTGGTAATTTTTCACAAATCAGGGTAAATTTGTAAAATTTAATAAATTTCGGGTATTTCAAAAGTTGTAAAACTTTGGGGGTTCCTTTTTTTTTAAAATGGTTACTTCAAAAATGGGAATGTTGTAAAAATTTTGGAAATCAAGGTCATTTTGGTAATTTTGTAAGTTAGGGGCAATTTTGTAATTTTTCCAAAATCATGGTATTTTGATATTTTACAAATTAGGGTTTTTGAATGTTTATGAAATGTTGAAATTTTGGTAAAGCTGTTGAGTAGTTGAGCATTTTATAAACCAAGGGCGTTTTGGTAATTTCACCCCTAAGGGCATTTTTGTAATTCTCGCAAATCAGGAGTTTTTCAGAAAATGTTGTAAAAATAATTTTCTCATATTTAAAAGAAAAGTTTTAAAGGTTTGAAAAACTAGGGTTTGTTGTTTTGTTCTATTCTTTTTTTTTTTTTTAAAACATGGCTAGTTCCTTTCGGGTTTTAGTCATTATGTTTAGCCTATGACCGAGCCCTCTTGGTCGTGGTGAACCAAAGCTACGCACTGGCAGGATTCGTGTGGAGAGGAGGTGAGTCACGCTGATCGCTTAAATACCAAGCTCCCACCAAACTATTCCTAGACATGCGTCTGACAGAGGTTGCCACACCACTGAGCCTCGAGTTATGGTGAACTGAAGCTACGCACTGTAGGATTCTGCAAGAGGAGGTGAGTCACTAGGACTGCTTAAATACCAAGCTCTTCCGGATCCAATCCTAGACATGCGTACAGGGGTTACCACACCACTAGCTCAATGACTTAGCCATAGGTTGGTTTAGTACATTAAGTCTTATGTGTTTGTGTTTGAGTAGTCTAAACCTAGGGTTCAAGTTCCTATCATTCTATTCTACGTTCCATGCCTTTTCTACCCTTATATAAATTACAGAATCACACATATAGTTAGGGGTACTTACCTGGTGGACTGCGGGTCGGAGACTTAGGGGCCATGCCAAAAGCCTGTTTATTTTTCAAAGAAAATCATTTGGCTCGCTTTGAAAACGTTTTGGGCCTTAGCCCACAGGCCGAGAGTTTAAAACTGGGCTCTGATACCAAACTGAAACACCCTACACCCGGCCCACGAGCCTGAACCGGATCTGGTATGTTCCTAAAGTAAACCGATTTCAAAACATTTTTGATACTTAGAGAAAATTGTAAATTTTAGAAAAAAAACTATTATTTTGAGCTGGGCTTAGATTGGAAACCCATTTATTTAATCTTGTAGGCCCATTTAATTAAATACATCCAATATAGTTCTTAGCATGTAACTTAACAGTAGGCAAACATAAAGAATAATCCACTGGGCCTTAAGGCCTTATTACATCAAGTAAGAACCCAAAATAGAATAAAAGTAACTAAAAATAAAATTAAGTCCAAACTAAATGAAATTTTTCGCATGTAGCATGGCCACCTCATGGTCCACCGGCCCGGTCCGTCACTGCTCATCACCTGAAAAATAATTCCCACAATGGGGTGAGTCAACAGACTCAATGTGCACACAATACTATCATTCAATAAATCAGGCATTCAAGTTCAAATCATCAAGTCCATATAATAATGAAATTATGATGCAACCCAAACCCAATCCTAATGGTCCATCCGCTACACACCACCGTACACGCCATTTACAAGTGGGGACTACTAAGCCAACCCTCCATCCGCTACTCTCCATCGAAGGCATTCGCCCATATACGTTGTGTCATCAGACACTATAATCAAATTTATACGTTGTGTCATTAGACACTATTGTAACCGAAGTTACCAAAATTTCGCAATGTGACCGTAGTCAACATATTTCGTTGGTGAGACCGAAGTCAACACCTTCGTTGGTGAGACCGAAGTCAACACCTGTTCTCCCCCTTTCACATAAATCCCGAATGCCCCAAAAACATAAATATTGCATAACTTAATTTCATGTTCATATACATATATTCGCATGTTATTAAATAACATATTTCACAATCCTATCAGAAGTAGGAAACATGCCTGGGTACTTTTTGCCACATTTGTGGTACATAGCCACATTCACATTCTTATTCATAATCATATATTAAAATATTTAGCCATAAAATATCGAAGGATAGTAAGGGTACACACCTTATTCGCTTAATAGATTTCTTGAGATCTCGAGAATCCCGATCTAACTTTAGATCTATTAATTCCTATATTCGGCCCATAAAATAAAACACATTAATAAACCCTTTTGGCTTAAAACAAAACCAAATCCTAGTAGGATTTGTAAAAAGACTCACCTTTGCCGATTTGGTGTTTATACAAATCCCGAAAGTTTGGTTTTTCCTCTACCTGATATTCGGCCAACCTTGTATTTCATTATGGGTTAGTTTTTCGGCTTTTCAAAAATTAAGGAATTGATCTAGATAATCTTTCAACCATTGGCCGAATATTTTAGAGGCTTACCTTATAGATTCCGAATCCCGAAAGTTCCCTTTTGTCTTGAATATCTGTCGAAATCCCTAAAATTCATATGTTAGATCCGATCTAACTTTAATAAGTTATAACTGGCCTTTGGCCGAATATGTCTTACCTTAATTTCCTCGAATCTGAAATCCCAAACCTCCTCCTTTGACATTCGGCCATAGACATAAGAGAGGTTATTTTCTTAAGCCTTGTTTAAACGAATCAGAAGAACAAGAATTAATTGTTCTTACCTTAAATCCTTGATCTTTGTATTCGGTAGTTGTGGAAACTTGAGATCCCTTGTATATTCGGCCATGATCAAGAATAGGGATTAGACTCTTTTGCTTTCGGCAACTAGAAAGAAAGGAAATTGAATGGCTTAACCTTACCTTGAAGCCTTTAATCACTTGCTTCCTTGTCTTGAGTTACTGAGATCCGGCTATGGAGATTTAACCGAGATCGGAAGAGAAAGGTTTTGACTTAGCAATGGCAAAGGGGAGGAAAAGAAAAGATGGAGTCCTTGCTTAGGGAAATTTCGCAAAAAGAGGGGGAAGAGAGAGCAAAATTTGACAAGGTAGAGTGAATGAGAGAAAAGTCTCAATTTTCCTCTTTTAACTGAAATTGCTAGACCAAGAGTCCAAAACTTGGCCACTACTCTCCCAAGTGATAATTTAATCTCCATTAATTATCACTTAATTAAATTAAAAGTCTTTAATCCATCCTTTAATTCCTCATTTATCTTAGTAGAGAAAATCTTTTATTTATCACTTTAATTTGACAAGTTTTAATAAAAATAAAACTCTTCCCTTTTAAGCAAACAAGTGCCGTCCACCCCTAGCCTTGGGAAGCAAAATTAAACCTTCAATAATTGCTTTCCAAGTGACTCGAACTCAGGCCATTCCCATAAACCCTAAGTGACACTTCAGGCCACTTTTCCAAGCTCGATTGTATGTCAAAATTCACCAACTTTTTCTTTTAAGGCCCTCTTGCCCTTATCTCCTATTTTGGGCTTTAAAATTTGTCATTCAGGCCTTATTTCTAAGTTTCCTAAAATTTTCACATGCTCAGAACTTGCCATTTTCCTTACATCTTGTGTTTCCAAAATGTTTAGGTTTCCAAAATGTTCAAGTTTCCAAAATGTTCAAGTTTCCAAAATGTTCAAGTTTCCAAAATGTTCAGGTTTCCAAAATGTTCAAGTTTCCAAAATGTTCAGGTTTCCCAAAATGTTCAGGTTTCCCAAAATGTCTAAGTTTCCAAAAATGTCTAAGTTTCCAAAAATGTCTAAGTTTCCAAAAATGTCCATTTCCATTTCCATGCATTTCTAGGTTTCCAAAAGTATCAAAAATTTATTCATAGTACTTGAAACTTGTCATTTCATACAATTGAACTGGAAATGCATAGGCCCTATTCAGGATGTTACATTTTCGTTTCCAAACAAAAAGTCAGCTTTTTTCAAAAAAAAGGTTTCGATAGCTTGGCGACTCCACTGGGGATAAAAAAGAGAGTCAAGCCACGAGTTGATTACTTTTTGTCTTTTTGTCAAAAATTGATGATTTGGTTTAAATTTAAGATCCTTTGGTTGCATTTCATCTGTCATCGTTGTGGTCTTCATCATTTTGTTTGTTTTTGCTTTTTGATTTGAGTTTCTTAGTATATTTTCGCATATTGTATTGCAAAATCGTTTGATCTTGCCCTCCTTAAGTGTGAGTGAGAAACTATTTCTTCGTGAGGTTGTCACCTCCATATAGGATAATGGATCGCTTTCGAGATACATTTGTACTATGTCTTCGTGAGATATTCATCTCCTTATAATCATAAGGAAATGTATTCCCCTGAATCGAACTCGGTCCGTAAGAGCTTATAATGGTGAGGATCAAGGAATCTGCTGGTTCAGGTACCCTTAGTTTAGAACCGAACCGCATATAACAAGCTCTAGCAGCCTACCCTAGGTAGAACCATACCAAACCCTAGTGGTCACCCGAATAGGTGCTTTATTTATTATTTCTTGCTTGCTTTGAATTCTAGCTTTGTATGAAATGTACTGACTTGTTTTGTTTTGCTTTGCTTTGACTGTGATTGCATGACATTTTTCATCATAAAAAAGGTATTGATTTGTAACAGCTCGATTTAGGGCCTAGTCAGAATAGTGGTGCGAGGCCACGAATCTGAGGTAAATTTATGAGTTTTTAAGGTTTATGCCATGTTTGCATGCTAGTGTGAAAATTTCATGAAGTAATTTTGTTAAATTGAGGTTGAATGGTCCAAAAGGACTAAATTGAAAAAGTTGCAAAATATGAGTTTCTAGAAGCTTTTTGTATGAAATAGCTTTAGAATATCAATTAGAAGTCCTTAAGTAGCAATTTTCCTAAATTATAATTTTTGGACAAAATTGGACATGAGTTAGTAAAATAAAATTTTTTAAAGAGAATGGCACTTTAGTCATTTGTGTAATAAATGATTAAAATAGGAAAAAGATGATAAAATCTATTCATCTTCTTCCTCACATTGCCGAAAATTTGGAGACTCCATAGCTAGGGTTCTTCATTTTTTTCAAGCTTGCTAGTAAGTTCATCTTAGCCCCGTTTTTAATATTCTTCATATTTTTGAAGTTCTCGTATTATGAATTATCTATTTTTAGCTATAAAATGAGCTAAGATGCATGTTCAAAAAAAATCTACCCATGAATGACATGCTTATTAAATGATGTTTTATGGAAGTTTATGAGAGTTTGATGTTAGATAAACATCTTTTTCTATGTGAAATTCATGAAAAATACATGTAGGGACTAATTTGTTAATTTATGAGATTTGGTCATACATGGTAGAAATAGTGAGAATTTGCTATTGCTATAGTTGAGATAATGAGTCACCTAAGCATGAAGTTTATGAAAGTTGAATGAGAATCATTTTACGAGCCTTGGGGCAAAAATGTAAATATGAGAAAGTTTAAGGGCAAAATAATAATTTTTCCAAAGTATGTGTTAAGGGCCAATTTAGTCAATGTGATTATTAAATGAGTTGAATTATTATTATAGATCAAGAAAAACGAAGCCCAGATCGAAATCGAGGCAAGAACAAAGTCGAGGACTAAATTGCATATCTACATACATTTTGTATATTGAGGTAAGTTTGTATGATTTCTAAGCTTTATAATTTTTATCATTGAATTGCTTAGTATAATGTACACTATTGTCATGGAATGTTTAATGTTATGTTAAACAAAGAAATCAATGAGATTAAGTATGAGCAAGTCCCGATTGAAGATGAATTTCCCAGGATACTCGATCTACCACGTGAGATAAGAAAGTCCGTATAAGACCAAGCCAAGGCATGGCATCGGCAATCAAGAACAAATATCATGTAAGTCCAAGGCAAGCTTGACATTGAACAATATCATGTAAGTCCAAGGCAAGCTTGGCATTGAACAGATATCATGTCAGTTCAAGGCAAGCTTGGCATTGAAAAGCTATCAAGAGAAAGAGATCCCATGTAAGTCCAAGGCAAGCTTGGCATTGAAAAGTTATCAAGAGAAAGAGATCCCATGTAAGTCCAAGCCAAGGCATGGCATTGGTGAGAATAAGAAAGACTTCGTATAAGTCCATGTCAAGACATGGCCTCGAAACCAAGATGAGATATTCCATGTAAGACCGTATCTAAGGTATGGCTTTGGTATCAAGTTCGTGGGAAGAGATTTAGTATCCTCAGTTATTCGCAGAAATTTATCGGGTAAATGAGTAAAGTTAAAATTAAATGACAAGAAAGATAAGTAAGCAAAGCTATTATCAAGTGGAAATGAGTATTATTCATGTTATGAATGATGAAGGAAAGATTATGATTATCATGTTAAAGTATACTGATCAATGTGATCAAGTGATACCGGTACCTTATTTATCCCACGGGGATGAGACTAGTAAGTATCATGAGATATGTAAGAATCAGTATAAGTAAATAAACTTTATAGCTGAACTCTATGATACCATTGTTTATGTCAAATGGTTTATATTAATCAAGTATGTTGCTACGTGCATTATATGCAAAATTACTAAGCTAAATGCTTATGTCTTTTATTCTTTATTTCTATGTAGTTCCGCTAAGCCAATCTCATGGATTATCGTCATCGGAGTTCGGAGCACACTATCAATCGCTATTTTGGTATAGCCATGTTATTTTACTAAGTATGGCATGTATAGGAAGCATTTCATTTTGTGAATATATTCTAAGAAGAGCCAAAGTGTTGGCTATTAAGTTTATTATTCTTTTGTATATGGCTAAGTGATTGGCCAAAATTGACTAAGTATGTATGTTTATTGAGATCAATGAATCATGTAGTAATGTTTATAAAAAATGTATTGAATTGAGCATGAGTTTGGTCTTGATTTCAGGGTGGCAATTGGTTTGGTAAATAGCCTTTATGTGCCCACACGGTTAGACACACAAGGGTATGTCTAGGCCGTGCGTACCCTGCACCTTAGTGTTTTACGTCAAAATAGGCCACGGGCAAATCCCACGGTCGTTTGTTTAGACCGTTTGTGATACACTGTCAGAACATGGGTGTATGCCCCAGACCGTGTGTGTAAGTCATTATATCAAGGTATGGCATACTGTTTACATCCACGGGCGTGTCAAGGTCGTGTGTAATTAGTCAGTGTCAACCACGGGTGAAAGACACGGGCATGTGTTAGGGGTGCACAGGCGTGTCCCAAGTCACACGGGCGTGTGATCCCTGTTTTAAGGAAAAGTTTTCATTTGAGTTCCGAAAGTTTCCAGATACGTGTTTAAGGCCTCGTAGGCCCATGAAATGCATGATTAGACTAAGAAAGAGAATTTTTTTAATTCAAAACAAAATTTTATAGCCTGTAAGTACATGTTTTTAAGTGATTTCAAGTATGGTAATGTCTCGTATCTAGTCTTAGCATCGGACTCGGGTATGGGGTGTTACATTTAGTGGTATCAGAGCTACGATTTAGTCAGTTCTAGAACTAACGTAGCACGAGCACGAGTCTAGCTATACATGCCATACGTAAGAATGTTTTTATAATGATAGTGTGACGACTCCTGACGACTTAAATTATGTTTATACATATAGTAAATGGATCCCGAAAGAGCTGAGGTGAATGATGTAGAAAGTAACGCGCCGGCTCCTACTAAAGGGACGATGCCAAATGAGAATGAGAATAGACCCACTACGGTGAGTCAAGGAGGAGGAGAAGATGCCAGAGAAGCCTTCCTCTATATGATAAATACGTGGTACACGAAATTTGTTCGTACGAACCCGAATGTACAACCCCCTCCACCCCCGCCTATCCATCAACCTATCCCTACAGCCCCTCAAGTAGTAGAGGTGGTAAGAGGAGACAAACCTCCAATTTATAGGGTCAGGAAACATAGGGCAGAAGAATTTCGGGCTAAAAAAGATGATGATCCGGAAAAGGCTGAGTTCTAGATAGAAAATACTATCAGGGTATTTAATGAGTTGTCATGCACACCTAAGGAATGTATAAAATGTGTAGTTTTTCTTTTAAGAGATGCTGCCTATCAATGGTGGAACACCCTTGTGTCAGCAGTACCGAGGGAAAAAGGTTACATGGGAATTTTTCCAAGAAGAGTTCAAGAAAAAGTATATCAGCCAAAGATTCGTGGACCAGAAAAGGAAGGAATTCTTAGAACTGAGGCAAGGCAAGATGTAAGTGACTGATTATGAGCATGAGTTTGTACGACTCAGTAAGTACGCTTACGAATGCGTGTCCACTGAGGCCATCATTAGTAAAAGATTTGAAGACTAGTTGAATGAGGACATCAAACTGTTTGTTGCTATCTTAGAACTGAAGGAATTTGTTGTACTAGTAGAAAGGGCTTGTGAAGCAGAAGAACTGGTAAAAGAGAAGAAAAATCTGAAATGGAGTCTCGTGACTCTAGAAAGAGACAGTGGAATAAGTCATTCCAAATTTCATCCAAGAAGTCAAGAGATTTCCCTACCCGATCAGCTACTTCCACTGGATTTTCAAAGAAGGATAAGAGTAAACAGTATTCAAGGAGTAAAGCACATACTACTTCAGTTGCAAGTGTTGGAAATATTAGATCTAATAGATCGAATGCCCACAGTGTGGCAGACGCCATCTCAGTGAATGTCGAGCGCATAAAAATTCTTGTTTTAGATGTGGTTCCCATGATCACTTTATAAAAGATTGTCCTGAGATGACGAAAGAAGAAAGAACTCAGAACCTGAGATTTGGGGGTATGGTCAGAGGCAGACCGCAAAGAAACTCGGGGAGTAGGGCAAGTGGAAGAGGTAACCCTAGAGAATAGGCTGTAAGACCCGAGGGTAGAGCACTTGCGAGGACTTATGCCATTCGCGCTCGCGAAGAGGCATCTTCTCCTAGTGTTATTACGGGTACCTTTTCTCTTTATAATGTCAAAGTTATTACTCTAATAGATCCCGGATCCATACACTCTTATATTTGTATGAAACTAGTATCCAGTATGAATATGCCTATAGATGCTACAGAATTTACGGTTAAGGTGTCTAATCCTTTAGGCCAGAGAGTGTTAGTTAATGAAGTATGTAAAGATTGTCCATTAATGATTGGAGGTCATTATTTTAAAGCAAGTCTTATGTTGCTACCATTTGATGAGTTTGACATCATTCTTGGTATGGACTGGTTGACCACCCATGATGTAATAGTTAATTGTGGAAAGAAATACATTGAGATGAAATGTGAGAATGGAGACACTCTTCATAAAGAATCAGATGAACAGAGTAGGTCGTCGGTAATGATTTCTCATATGATGGCACAGAGGTACATTAGAAAAGGGTATGAAGCATATTTGGCCTTTGTGATGAATGATAAAGAAACAGAGCTAAAGATTGAGTCAGTACCGATAGTATGTGAGTACGTGGATGTTTTTCCCAAGCAATTACCAGGACTACCACCAGTTAAGGAGGTTGAGTTCAATATTGAGCTAGCTCCCGGTACTGTATCGATATCTATTACTCCTTACAGAATGGCTCCAACAGAGTTGAAAGAGCTGAAGATACAGTTGCAAGAGTTGACAGATAAAGGCTTTGCTAGGTCGAGTTGTTCTCCTTAGGGTGCTCCAGTTTTATTTGTGAAAAAGAAAGATGGCACCATGAGATTGTGCATAGATTACTGTCAATTTAATAAAGTGACAGTGAAGAACAAGTACCCATTGCCTAAGATCGATGATTTGTTCGATCAATTGAAAGGAGCTAATGTGTTCTCCAAAATAGACTTGAGATCAGGGTATTATCAGTTAAGAGTAAATGATTCAGATGTGTCCAAGATAACTTTTCGAACAAGATATGGGTATTATGAATTCTTAGTCATGCCCTTTGGTTTGACCAATGCTCCTGCGGTATTCATAGACTTAATGAATCGCATCTTTAGACCCTACCTCGACAAGTTTGTATTCGTTTTCATTGACGATATATTGATTTATTCCTGGGATGAGAATAAGCATGTTGAGCACCTACGGACAGTTTTACAGATTCTACGAGAAAATCAGTTGTATGCCAAGTTCAGTAAAAGTGAATTTTGGCTCAAGAAAGTAGGATTTCTAGGACATATTATTTCGGGAGATGGAGTCCGAGTGGATCCAAGCAAGATTTCGGCTATAATGGACTGGAAACCACCGAGTAATATATCTGAGATTAGGAGTTTCTTAGGCCTAATCAGCTATTACCGATAATTTGTCAAGAGATTTTCTATGATCGCAACCCCGATGACTAAATTGTTACAGAAAAATGTGAAGTTTGAGTAGACTGAAAGATACCAACAAAGTTTTGAGAAATTGAAAGTAATGTTGACAGAAGCTCCAGTTTTAGTACAACTCGAGATAAGGAAAGAATTTGTGATTTACAGTGATGCATCCTTAAATGGATTAGGCTGTGTACTCATGCAAGAAGGCAAGGTGATTGCTTATGCCTCAAGACAGTTGAAGCCTCATGAGAAGAATTATTCGACGCATGATTTAGAGTTGGCTGCTATAGTCTTCACTTTGAAGATTTGGAGACACCATTTATATGGTGAAAGATGTTGGATTTTTACTGATCACAAAAGTCTAAAGTACTTGATGACGCAGGAAGAGTTGAACTTAAAGCAACAGAGATGGTTAGAGTTGATAAAGGACTATGAATTGGTCATTGACTACCATCCAGGAAAGGCGAATGTGGTCGCCGATGCATTTAGCAGGAAGTCTCTTTTTGCATTAAGGGGAATGAATTCATGGATGACCTTATCTGATGATGGTTCTATTCTAGCTGAGTTAAAAGCTAGACCAATGTTCCTTCAAAAGATCACTGAAGCTCAAAAAGAAGACAAAGAGTTACAGGCCAAGAGAACCCAGTGCGAGTCAGATGTTGAATTCAATTTTTGGATTAATTCTGATGGATACTTGATGTTTAAAGATAGAGTTTGTGTACCGAGAAAAGAGGAGCTTATTCAGAGAATTTTGTATGAGGCACATAATAAATGTTTATCTGTACATCCGGGTAGTACCAAGATGTATAATGACTTGAAGCAATTATATTGGTGGCCGAGAATGAAGAAAGATATTTTAGAGTTCGTTTCAAGATGTTTGATTTATCAGCAAGTAAAGGCTGAACACCAAGTACCTTCGGGTTTGCTTCAACCAATTATGATACCCAAGTGGAAATAGGGCCGTATCACTATGGATTTTGTAACGGGATTACCATTATCACCGAGCAAGAAAGATGCTATATGGGTTGTAGTTGATAGACTCACGAAGTGAGCTCATTTCTTACCTGTACGAGTTGACTACTCACTCTATAAGCTGGCAAACTTGTATGTTTCTGAAATAGTAAGACTTCATGGAGTTCCTTTGTCAATCATATTGGATAGAAATCCGAGATTCACCTCCAGATTTTGGAAGAAGTTGCAAGAAGCCTTGGGTACAAAATTGAGTTTTAGCACAGCTTTTCATCCTCAAACTTACGGTCAGTTGGAGAGATTAATTCAAGTACTCGATGATATGATTAGATGTTGTATTCTAGAATTTTGAAGTAGTTGGGAAAAGTTTCTCCCATTGGTAGAATTTGCCTACAATAATAGCTTTCAGTCGAGCTTAAAGATGGCGCCTTATGAGGCTCTATATGGGCGTAAGTGTAGAACGCCTTTATTTTGGACTGAACTCAAAGAAAACCAAATTTACGGGGTTGATTTGGTTAGAGAAGCTGAAGAGAAAGTGAAAGTGATACGAGAATGTTTAAAAGCTGCATCAGATAGACATAAATCTTATTCGGACCTAAAGAGAAGAGAGATAGAGTATCAAGTCGGGGATAAAGTTTTCTTGAAAGTGTCACCTTGGAGAAAAGTTCTTAGATTCGGCCGGAAAGGCAAGTTAAATCCAGGTTTTATTGGACCGTTTAAGATTACCGAGAAAGTTGGGCCGGTAGCTTACAGATTGGCTTTGTCATCAAAGTTAGAAAAGATACATGATGTGTTTCACATGTCAATGTTGAGACGCTACCGATCAGATCCTTCACATGTAATTACCCCGTCAGAGATAGAGATTCATTCTGACATGACTTACGATGAAGAACCAATCAAAATTTTAGCTAGGGCAATCAAGTAGCTAAGAAATAAAAGTATTACTCTAGTAAAAGTATTGTGGCAAAGACATGGGATAGAGAAAGCTACATGGGAACCAGAAAAGAGCATGAGAAACCAGTACCCGAACTTATTTGCCGGTAAGATTTTCGAGGACGAAAATCCCTAAGGGGGAAGAAGTGTAACAGCCCGATTTAGGGCCTAGTTAGAATAGTGGTGCGACGCCACGAATCCGAGGTGAATTTATGAGTTTTTAAGGTTTATGCCATGTTTGCATGCTAGTGTGAAAATTTCATGAAGCAATTTTGTTAAATTGAGGTTGAATGGTCCAAAAGGACTAAATTGCAAAAGTTGCAAATAATGAGTTTCTAGAAGCTTTTTGTATGAAATAGCTTTAGAATATCAATTAGAAGTACTTAAGTAGCAATTTGCCCAAATTATAATTTTTGGACAAAATTGGACATGAGTTAGTAAAATAGAAATTTTTAAAGAGAATGACATTTTAGTCATTTGTCTAATAAATGATTAAAATAGAAAAAAGATGATAAAAATCTATTTATCTTCTTCCTCACATTGCCGAAAATTTGGAGACTCCATAGCTAGGGTTCTTCATTTTTTTTCAAGCTTGCTAGTAAGTTCATCTTAGCCCCGTTTTTAATATTCTTTGTATTTTTGAAGTTCTCGTATTATGAACTAACTATTTTTAGCTATAAAATGAGCTAAGATGCATGTTCAAAAAAATCTACCCATGAATGACATGCTTGTTAAATGATGTTTTATGGAAGTTTATGAGAGTTTGATGTTAGATAAACATCTTTTTCTATATGAAATTCATGAAAAATGCATGTAGGGACTAATTTGTTAATTTATGAGATTTGGTCATACATGGTAAAAATAGTGAGAATTTGCTATTGCTATAGCTGAGATAATGAGTCACCTAAGCATGAAGTTTACGAAAGTTGAATGAGAATCATTTTACGAGCCTTGGGGAAAAAGTGCAAATATGAGAAAGTTTAAGGGCAAAATAGTAATTTTACCAAAGTATGTGTTAAGGGCCAATTTAGTCAATGTGATTATTAAATGAGTTGAATTATTATTATAGATCAAGAAAAACAAAGCTCGGATCGAAACTGAGGCAAGAACAAAGTCGAAGACTAAATTGCATATCTACATACATTTTGTATATTGAGGTAAGTTTGTATGATTTCTAAGCTTTATGATTTTTATCATTGAAATGCTTAGTATAATGTACACTATTTTCATGGAATGTTTAATGTTATGTTAAACAAAGAAATCAATGAGATTAAGTATGAGCAAGTCCCGATTGAAGATGAATTTCCCAGGATACTCGATCTACCACATGAGATAAGAAAGCCCGTATAAGACCAAGCCAAGGCATGGCATCGGCAATCAAGAATAGATATCATGTAAGTCCAAGGCAAGCTTGGCATTGAACAGATATCATGTAAGTCCAAGGCAAGCTTAGCATTGAAAAGCAATCAAGAGAAAGAGATCCTATGTAAGTCCAAGGTAAGCTTGGCATTGAAAAGTTATCAAGAGAAAGAGATCCCATGTAAGTACAAGCCAAGGCATGACATTGGTGAGAATAAGAAAGACTTCGTATAAGTCCATGTCAAGACATGGCCTCGAAACCAAGATGAGATATTCCATGTAAGACCGTATCTAGGGTATGGCTTTGGTATCAAGTTCGTGGGAAGAGATTTAGTATCTTCGGTTATTCGCAGAAATTCATCGGACAAATGAGTAAGGTTAAAATTAGATGACAAGAAAGATAAGTAATCAAAGCTATTATCAAGTGGAAATGAGTATTATTCATGTTATGAATGATGAAGGAAAGATTATGATTATCATGTTAAAGTATACTGATCAATGTGATCAAGTGATACCGGTACCTTATTTATCCCACTGGGATGAGACTAGTAAGTATCATGAGATATGTAAGAATCAGTTTGAGGAAGTAAACTTTATAGCTGAAATCTATGATACCATTGTTTATGTCAAATGGTTTATATTAATCAAGTATGTTGCTATGTGCATTATATGCAAACTTACTAATCTAAATACTTATGCCTTTTATTCTTTCTTTCTATGTAGTTCCGCCAAGCCAATCTTGTGGATCATCGTCATCGAAGTTTGGAGCACACTATCAATCTCTATTTTGGTATAGCCATGTTATTTTACTAAGTATGGCATGTATAGGAAGCATTTCATTTTGTGAATATGTTTTAAGAAGAGCCAAAGTGTTGGCTATTAAGTTTATTATTCTTTTGTATATGACTAAGTGATTGCCCAAAATTGACTAAGTATGTATGTTTATTGAGATCAATGAAGCATGTAGTAATGTTTATAAAAAAAAGTATTGAATTGAGCATGAGTTTGGTCTTGATTTCAGGGTGGCAATTGGTTTGGTAAATAGCCTCTAAGTGCCCACACGGTTAAACATACGGGCGTGTGTCTAGGCCGTGCGTACCCTGCACCTTAGTATTTGAAGTCAGAATAGGCCACGGGCAAATCCCATGGTCGTTTGTTTAGACCGTGTGTGATACACTGTCAGAACATAGACGTGTGCCCCAGACCGTGTGTGTAAGTTAGTATATCAAGGTATGGCACACAGTTTACATCCACGGGCGTGTCAAGGCCGTGTGTAATTAGTCAGTGTCAACCACGGGTGGAAGACACGGGCATGTGTTAGGGGTACACAGACGTGTCCCAAGTCACACGGGCGTGTGATCCCTATTTTAAGGAAAAGTTTTCATTTGAGTTTTAAAAGTTTCCAGATACGTGTTTAAGGCCTCGTAGGCCCATGAAATGTATGATTAGACTAAGAAAGAGAATTTTTTTAATTCAAAACAAAATTTTATAGCCCATAAGTACATGTTTTTAAGTGAGTTCAAGTATGGTAATGTCTCGTATCCAGTCTTAGCATCGGACTCGGGTATGGGGTGTTACATGATTCACGTTTGGTTACTAAATAGAGAGCTTGATATGGAAAAGGGATTCCCTTATAAAATGAAAGATAATGCGGTCGTCCGAATATGGTCTAAGAAAATGCAACAAGAAAAGGGTGATAGTCTGATGGAGGGATATGTGTCAGAATTGTGGGATTTCACTCGCATCAGTGTGACTCAAAATAATCTCCAGGAGTTGAAAGAGGTGTGCGACCAATGGGACGACGGAACCAGGCAGCTATTTTACTGTAATTATAGTGATTTTCCTTATCTACTGGATGTCAAAGTGGATAAGCACTTGTTCAGAGCTCTGGCCCAATATAGGAACCTTGCATATAGTTGTTTCATTTTTGGGAAGGCAGATTTGGTAACCACTGTGGAGGAATACACAACCTTGCTTCGTTGTCCGAAGATTCAAGCCGACAAAGCCCATTCTAGAGCCGCCAATGTCCCAACTTTCTTAAAGAAGCTAATGAACATCACGGGGATGAGTGAGTAATGAGTCGTGGCCCGTATTAAGCAAAAAGGAGATAGTAAATGCATACATTGGAAAAGTTTGCGAGATCTGATTTTGGAACATCCGGACACAAAGAAAAGGGTCGATGTCTTCGCATTGAGTATCTACGGGTTAGTTATCTTCCCCAAAGCACTAGGGCATATAGATGATGCAGTTTTAGATTTATTTGACCGGCTTGAGAAAAGGGTCACACCCGTCCTGAAAATCTTGGCCGAAACCTTCAAATATTTGAATGCATGTAGGAGAGCGGGTGAAGGAAGATTTATCGAGTGTGTGCAACTCTTATTAGTTTGGTTCCATAGCCACTTTTGGAAGATAGAAAATGTTTCTTTTCGTGTATTCTCTGAGAATTACTCTCCATTGAAGGAATTTGTGGCTAAGTCGAGGTGAGACAACATTTCAGAAGAAAAATGGATGGCAATTCTCTAGAATCTCCAAGACGAAGACGTCGAATGAAGAGCCCCTGAGATGATCCCCATTGAGATTTTGTACCGATGTGGAGACTTTGACTAGGTTCCTCTACTTGGAATTTGGGGGGCTGTTAAATATGCTCCTTTGCTTGTATTGAGACAATATAAATCAAGGCAGTTCATACCAGTGACGTAAGGGTTGGCTCAGTGTGAGTTTCCGTACAAGGGTGATAATTACAATAAGAAGGTTCGTGAAATATCGAACGCTTGAAACCAAACCCATAGAATGAAAATATTTGCTGCAAATTCGATGACAACCCCCGAATATAGTTGGTGGTGGGGTAAAAGAGTCAATGACAACATCTCTGTGCCAAGTCCAAAAGACACTCGATCAATGGAGGAACACCTGCAAGTAGTCTGGTTTGAGCTAGAGATCATAAAGCAAGATTTTGAAAAGAGAAATTCAGAGCTAGAAAAGAAGATAGAACAATTGGATGAGGAAAAACTACAGTTAAGATCAGATGTTGATGTTCAGAAGCTAGAGGCCGAGAAATTAAGAATGGGAAAGAATAAGGCCGAAGAGGATCTGGACATCTGAAAATGGATTATAAGAAGTTGTGTTTATCAATGAAAACTACCGGATTAGAGAAAACATTAGAACAATGGCGATAAGAGATCAAAGAAGAAAGGATTAGAGCTGATCGATGGGAGAAAAATTCCAAGATGCTCAGATTCGAGAAAAGGCCCTAGAATGGAGTTTGTCAGACAACTAAAATAAAAAAATTGGATTAAAAGCCTGGGTAGCAGAACTGGAGAAGTCACTTCATCAGCACCGTAGTCGCAACTCCGTAATTGAATTAAAAGCGAGCCTAGACAAGATTGAAGAGCTAAAAGGAAAAACAAAAGAGCTTGAGACCGCGCTATAAAATTGTGAACTCCAAGTTGAACTCCTTGAAGCAAACAACGAACATTGGAAAGAAGAACTCCACCGTTCTCAAGGTCAGATCAGAGATAGAGATCATATCATGGGTGAAGCTACGACTCAAATACGAGAAGTGGCTGATCATTTGCAAACCCTAACAGTTCATTCTGATGTGCTAAGCTTGAAATATTAATTAGAATTGGATCGGGGTCGAGAGCTAGCTTGACTTCTTAGAAAAGTCAAGGTTTTGAGTATTAGGGCGAAGCCGTATATGTAATCCATTTTATGTAAAAGGATTTGTTTTCTAGTAAAGTTTATCTAATAGAATTGAATCAGAATCAACGTATTTTTGCATTCATTTCATTCATTTACATTGGATTGCATCACATGCATTAAATTTCACAAAAATGTCCTAATTAATCAAAATTATGATAGTTAACCTGGAACCTAACAAGAGTATACCAACTAAATATCGTTACGATACTCGGGGCAAAACCAAAATAATGGACCAAAGACTGGAAATGCTAGAACAGATTCAAAAAGAGATGCAAGACTAGTTGCAACAACAACTGCAAGAACAGTTAGTGAAAGTACAAAAGGAGATGAGAGTTCAGATACTGGAATCCCAAAGAAGTATGATAAGCCAACTGACGCAGTTGATGGCTGGAGGACTCAAAAAAGGGAAGAGCACCGTGGTCAACTCAGGGGATGATAATGAGGACCCCACTTACCTCCCAAATTTTACCCCGATAAACGTCCAGGCACAACCAGATGTGTACCCACGAATGGTACCCATTACAATCAGACCTCAACAGTATCAATCGGTACCTCAACGCCAATAAACTACCAAACAGGCTTAGGCTCGAATCTAGGGGATAATCCAACCAATCCCGTTGTCTCTAATCTAGATGATATGGCAGAAATGGAAAAAGTAAGAGTGGAACTACCAAAGCAACTTAAAGATAGGTGTAGATGGTTAGAAAAAAAATTCAAAGTAATGGAAAAAGCTGATTATAATTGAGGAATTGATACCAAGGACCTGAGTTTGGTCCCAGATTTAGTGCTTCCTCCCAAGTTCAAAACTCCAGAGTTAGAAAAGTATAATGGGACTAGTTGTCCAGAAGCTCATATCACTATGTTCTGTCGAAGGATGACAGGATACGTCAATAATGATCAACTGTTAATCCACTACTTTTAGAAAAGTCTGATCGGGTCAACAGCTAAATGGTACAACCAATTGGTCATGCCAAAATCAATTAATAGAAAGACCTGACACAAGCTTTTATGAAGCAATATAGCCATGTGACGGACATGACACCCGACAGAATCACACTGCAGAACATGGAAAAGAAGCAAAATGTGAGCTTCAGGCAATATGCCCAAAGATGGAGAGAAATGGCAACGCAAGTCTAACCACCTCTTCTGGAGAAAGAAACCACAATGCTTTTCATCAACAATTTAAAATCCCCGTTCATCAACCATATGTTAGGAAGCTCTACTAAGAGCTTCCCAGATATAGTAATATTTGGTGAAATGATTGAAAAACAGTGTGAAGTGGTAAGATAGACGCAGGGGAAAACTCTAAAAGATCGGCCTCAAGAAAAAGGAAAACGAGGTGAATAATGCAAGCATTTATAATAAGGGTTATTCGAAACCAATCAATGTAGGCCCACCAAAGACAGTAACCACTAGCTATCAGGGCTCCCAATGCAAGAATCCAACCCGAGGTGAAATACAGAAAGACTCTAATTCACACCTATCTCGATGACATATAGGGAGCTGTATTAGAGTCTGTTTGATGCACACGTGGTATCTCCCTTCTACTTGAAACCTATGTAACCTCCATTCCCCAAATGGTACGACGCGAATGCTCAATACGAGTACCATGCAGGAATCACGGGACACTTAATCGGGAACTGCATCGCTTTTAAAAAAGTTAATTGAAAGGTTCATTAAGATAGGAATTGTAAAGTTTGACGACCCATCAGGACCTAATGTGACAGGAAATCCGTTACCCAGTCATTTTGGTAAAGGGGTAAATGCGATAATTGAGAGTGGAAGTAAAAGAACCAAAATTGACGTGGTAGACGTAAAAACCCTGTAACAGCCCGATTTAGACCCTAGTCGGAACAGTGGTTTTGAGACCATAAATTTGAGGTCAGAAAAATATTTCAATATTATTATTGGTGTTTATAATATGTGATTGAGCATGTGTGAAAGTTCTGTGTGAAAATTTTATCGATTGTGTTCTTAATTAAAGTAAAGGACTTAATTGTATAAAATGTAAAAGATGTGTGCTGATTGTTAAAGAGCTTATTTTTCATGGCTTTTTAAATGAGAAGTCCTTATGTTGTTAATAAACCATTAAAATAATGGATGGACATAAAAATGCATAAAATGGTTGATTAAATGGTTTAATAAATAAGGGTAAAATGGTAAACTATGTATAGAGTTATCATTAAATAAAATAAAGCTTAAATTAGGGGCATTCTCATCTTGTTCTTGCCGAAACATGAAATAAAAAGAAAGAAATAGGGCTTTGAGGCATTCAGCCATAGTTGCTCAAAATCAAGGTATGTTTTGAGCTCGATTTTTTATGATTTCTACGTTTTTATAATCGTTGCTTCGTTTTCTTTTAAACCCATGCTTTAATTTTAGATATTGATGGTGATTCTAAGATATGTCATTGATGAATTTTTGAGCTATGTGATAGTTGATGATGAAATATAAAAGATAGGTGAAAGATTAACATGTTTTGTCTTTGAATTTTTGAGTAAATTGGACTAAATTGTGAAAATAATATTTTGAGGAACTAAAATGTGAAATAAATGAAATGTGTAGGCTTGTATAGACATAGGGAGAATTCGGCTAGGCATGGATGAAGTGAAATTTTGTGTATTTTATGATTTTGTGAAATAGGGACTAAAGTGTCAAAATGTGAAAATGTGAGGGCTATTTTGTAAAATTCCTTAAATATGTGTTTTTGGAATAAATTGAATGAATTGGTGAATGAATGAGCTAAATTTGAATATATATAGACCAAGAAATGAGAGATTCGGATAAAGATCGAGGCAAAGACAAAGTACTCGATTGATCGGCTAGTCTCGGTATTTCGACGTCTGAGGTAAGTTCGGATATAATACGTGTTGTTGAATATATGTTTAAGTGCTATTAAATTTATAACTATGTGATTAATGGATTAGAAATGCTATATGTGGAATTTTAGAAAATGTGGCACTAAGTGTGCGTAATTGGAATTGCGACATAGATGAATAGCACTGTGTGTGCGAAGTAATGGAAGCTTCAGCTTTGTTGATTGGCACTGTGTGTGCGATACCGAGATAAGTTCAGTTTAAATTAGTGGCACTAAGTGTGCGATGATATTTATACTTCGGCTACGGAATTGGCACTAAGTGTACGATTAAATCGAATGATTAAAAAGGTTGATCGAAATATAATATCGATGCATTGAGTAGCATGAATGGTGAATAACTATGTGTTGGCTAAGGTATGTATTGAACCTTTGTGGTTGATGAAATTGTAAATGGAATTATGAATGGTTGAGTGAGTATATTAGCTATGGATGATATGGTGTGTATATTTTTGAGATGATCTATGTGATGGATTAACTTTGTATGTCGTATTTGACTTATTGAATTGAATGTATTATATTATGAACTTACTAAGCTTTAAAAGCTTACTATGTGATGTATTTCTCTGTTTTACAGTGTTAGTAAAGCAAGCTTGAATCCGAAGATCGTCAGCGACTTAATCACACTATCGGCTATATATATTTTGGTACTTTTGAAAGTTGTGTATACATATGTAGTATATGGCATGTATAGGCTATTGAATGTGGTATGTTTTGAGTTGTATAAGTCTTGCCATGGGATATGGCTTGAAAGTTGAATGATGTTGGTATATATATATGTGGGTTAAGTGAGTGATGAATATAGCATATTTCATGCTTAAATGGTTGATGATAATAATGGGTTAAATGAGGAATCATGATATGAATTGTATGATACTTGTTTTGTGTGATTTGGGATGTGAATTATGGTATTTTGGATGAAATAATGTGAGAAGATGTAACAGCCGATTTTTGAGTCTGATTGGAACGGGTGGTTTTGGGACCACTTAACCAATTCAAAATATTTATTTTATTATTTTATTAATATTTACAATATGATAGAATGTTCGTGTGAAAATTTCGTAAAGAAATTTTACTTTTGAGTGGTTAATTCGGTAAAAAGGACTAAATCGCGTAAAGCGTAAAACTTTTGTTCTATTAGCTACAAGTGCCAAATAGCTAGAGAACATTAAAGGAAAGGTCCTTAATTGATAATTGGACCATTAAAAGAGATAGTGGAATATGATGGCTTGGCATTTGGTGTAATAAATAAGTTGTATAAAGGTTATTTTTGTAAGTTAGTTAATAATGACAAAACAAATAATAAATAAAAGAAACAAAGTGTCATCTTGTTCATTCCTTTTTCACCAGCCGAATTTGAGGACTTAGAAAGTCATTGTTGGCTTTAACATTCGGCCAAGCTTTAATTTCTAATTAAGGTACGATTTTTACTCGGTTTTTAATGATTTTTATGTTTTTGAGCTCGTTGCAGCTCGATATAGCTAGCCCGTACCTCAATTTCTGAAATTGGTAATGTTTTTGAAATGTGCCATTATTGAATACATATTTATTTTGATATTTCTTGCAAGATTATTGATGGTTTTTAAAGATATACAAGTTTTATAAAGTGATTTTGACAAAAAAAATGTGAATTAGGGATTAAATTGAAAAAGATAGAATTTTTATGGTTAGACATGTGAAATAATTAAAAATATGGGCTGGTATAATATACATGAATATTCGTCTATGAATGGGTATATGGAAAGTTTGGTTATTTTGCATATTTATGTATAAGGACTAATTTGTAAAAAGTGTGAAATATCAAGGGCAAAATGGTAATTTTCCCATTTATGTGTTTTTGGACTAAATTGAATGGAATTATGTTTAAATGAATTTAATTTGAATATGTTTAGATTAAGCATTAAAGAAATCAGATTTGGATCGGGGGAAAACCAAAGTCGTCGAATAATCGTTCCATTCTGATATTCGTTATCCGAGGTAAGTTTATAAGTAAATAGATGTTAAATTTCAATATATGTGAACTTTAAATGCTGAATTGAGTTTATGATTATATAAATGTGATTGTCGAAAGGTTATAAACTTGGAGGAATTATTTATGAATTCGATTTGATTGATATGTGATTTCGGTATGTGATGAGCAAAGTAAGTTCGTATGTAATACGTATTATTTTAGCAAAGTTTATATTTTATGAAATGAGTTAAAATGTAATTGTGAAGTACAAATAAGCTCAACGATGATTCAGTAAATTGTGGTACTAAGTGTACAAGAGCAAATAGCTACAACTAAATAATTGGCACTAAGTGTGCGATATATATATAGCTTTAGCTATTCATTTGGCACTGTGTGTGCTATATCTATATATAGCTTCAACTATTCATTTGGCACTGTGTGTGCGATATCTATATATATAGCTTTGGCTATCCATTTGGCACTAAGTGTGCGAGTTCATTGAATATAAAAGATTACCGTATGATATAACGTATTGATCAATAAGGTGACGTGGGAAATGTAATAGATAAGTACGATGAGGTATAGGTACGTATGAAACCTATGTGGTTGTTGACCTTTGTGTATGAGTTTGAAAAGTGGAAGAAAAAAAAGTAGTGATTCATGAGTAAGAATTGAATAGTAAAACTTATTGATATTGATTTGAAATAATGTGCTTTTGATGATATTTAAGAGATTCAACGGGCTATGTGAAATTAAGACCGAATGTGAAAACGAAATAAAAGGGTCCAGGTATGTGTTAGCTAAATGCTTATATGAATTAAGGTAAGTTAGTTATTTGAAGTATGGAATAAGTTATGAATGAAAAAGATGAAACAAAATGTGTATATATGTGAATGATTATATTTGGTTTAATGTTATATGAATGATCAATTGAGGTGTGAAAATTTATATTTGTACCAAAGGCTTTAGGTGCAATCGGTTATATGACATTTGAAAGTGAAAATAGGTGCAATGAAGTGTGATCTATAAGTATGCATATGTGATAATAATTATTCGGTTAAATAAGGTATTTGTGAGGTTGAATATGAAAGTTGGATCATGTTAATGAATCAATGTGTATTCAAAGAATGATATAATTTATGTATAGTTATCGTTTGATATGATTTTTATACGATTGAAAATGTATTTATAAATATGATAGCATGATTCTATTTTATTTTATTTAATTAATGATGTCATTAGATTTGCTATTAGCTTATGACTTACTAAGCTATAATAGCTTACTATATGGAAATAATTGTTCTTTGTCTTATAGATCTTGGAGACTAGCTACGGGCTGGGGGATCGTCAGCAAAGTCTATCATACTATCGACTATTTTTCGGTACCTCTATAAGTTGAATTTTGAACCTATGGAATGTATAGGCTAGTATATGCTTTGGTAAATTTTAAAGTTGTAATTATGAAGCCATGCGAAAATGGCTAAATTTAATGTCTAAGTTATGCAAATTAGGTCTTGGTAATTATATAAGATGTGTTGGATATATTTGCTAATGGTTGTGTAAGTTCGGTCATGGTATATATATGTGTGTAATGAGCTTAGTTTTATATGTCCCTGGTTAAATGTTAGATATGTTTGGTCTTGATGATTCGGCTATGTTAATTATAAGATATGTGTTCGATAATATGGTTTGATGTATTCGACAATTGGTATTGAATTTGGATTAACTTTTGATGTGTATGATAATGGAAGATATGATATGTTTGATTCATGTTTAACTATAAGTGTATGATATTTGTCATAGCTATTTTACATTGGCGTGTAAATAAATATGTTCATAGGTAAATCGGTTTATAATGGAAAATGTTATGTGCATCTGATATTCGGTTATGTGGTGGAATAAATATGGTTGACAAATTGTGAGCTGTTCATGATTTGGACTCATACTTATGTCCATGAAGAACTGGTTTAGAAGTCATTATGATGCATTAATGTATTTTGCTTTCGTAAAAGAATATATGAGTATTGAATTTGGTAAGGCTAGCCCAAAAGATAATTTCCCGTTGCCTCACATCGACACCTTAGTGGACAACACGACAGGTTAAATTCACTGTTCTCCTTTATAGATGGCTCTCCGGTTACAACCAGATAAAGATGCATCCTGAAGATATGGAAAAGACCATATTCGTAACCATGTGAGGAACATTTTGCTATAAGGTGATGCCATTTGGACTGAAAAATGTGGGAGCGACATGTCAGAGAGCCATGGTAACCCTGTTCCATGATATGGTGCACAAAGAAATTAAAGTTTATGTCGATGATATGATCGTCAAATCTCGAATAGAAGAGGAACATATGTAAGTCTTGAGGAAATTATTTTTGAGGTTGAGGAAATTCTAGCTAAAGCTCAATCCAGCAAAATGTTCCTTCGGGGCCAGGTTAGGAAAACTGCTACGATTCATAGTCAGCGAAAAGGGGATTGAGATTGACCCGGATAAATCAAGGCTATACAGGAGCTACCTCTGTTGCTACTCAAAGAGAAGTTCGAGGATTCTTAAGGAGGTTAAATTACATTACCCGATTCATTTCACAACTAACCGTGAAATGCGACCCCATATTCCATCTTCTCAAGAAACATAATCTAGGTGTATGGGATGAGGAATGCCAGAAAACTTTTGACAAGGTTAAACAACACCTGTCCAATGCTCCAGTGCCAACGCCACCTAGTCTAGATAAGCCACTAATACTATATTTGGTAGTGTTTAAGAATTATATGGGATGTGTGCTTGGCCAACATGATGAGTCAGGAAGGAAAGAAATGGCGATATACTACCTCAGTAAGAAGTTCACTGAGTGTGAGACGAGATACTCGTCAATTGAGAAGTTGTGTTGCGCCTTAATTTGGACAACTCGAAGATTGAGACAGTACATGTTGTACCACATAACTTGGCTTATCTCGAAACTAGACCCTCTAATGTACATGATGGAGTCGACTGCTTTGAATGGAAGGATGGCCCGATGGCAAATGCTGCTTTCCGAATTTGATATAGTCTATGTGAATCAGAAAGTTGTAAAAGGGAGTGCAATAGCAGTCTTTCTAGCCAGTAGAGCTTTAAAGGATTACGAGCCTTTGAACTTTAATTTGTCAAACGAAGATCTAGTGTATGTTGCCACCACTGAAGAAGACTCTCAAGAAGGCCATCCTTGGAAACTAAACTTCGACGGAGCATCAAACGCTGTGGTTAACGAATCGGAGCAGTCCTCATATCCCCAAATGGAGATCATTATCCCTTTAGTAGTAAATTGGATTTTGATTGCACAAATAACATGGCGGAATACGAAACATGCATCATGGGTATCCGTGTAGCCATAGAGCCCGATATTAAAGTACTAGAGGTGTGTGGGGATTCTACGCTAGTGATCTATCAACTTAAAGGTGAATAGGAGACAAGAGATCCTAAGTTGATCAATTATTGAAGTTTGGTCCTTAAATTAATTAAAGAGTTTGATGATATCACCTTCTGCTACCTCCCGCGAGAAGAAAATCAGATGGCTTGTAACAGTCCGAATTTGACCCTAATTGGAACGGTGGTTTCGGGACCACAAATTCGAGTCCAAAAAAAAAAATTAAAATTTAAATATTATTTTCCATGTTAATTATATGTGAATTTGTATGTGTGAAAGTTTCGTATAAAAATTTGATTGTTTGTGTGCTTAATTAAATAAAAGGACTTAATCGCGTAAAGCGTAAAAGTTATAAGCTATTGTGTAAAGTGCTAATTTGATAGTGGCCTTTTAATATGGGATCCTTAAAGGGCAATTAGCCCATTTTTGAAGTTAGTGGACGGCATGTTAAAGTTTAAGTGATAATATTATGTAAAGTTTTATTATTATAAATGTTTTTATTTATTAAACATTATATTATGCTTAAAATAATAAAAGCATAATATGAGAGAGAAACATTTTCATTCATGCATGTTTTGGCGAAAGTGAAGAAGAAAGAAAAGAAAGAAACCCAAGCAAGGTTCTACCAACTTTAAGCTTGATTAAAGGTTAGTTTTAGTTCTGGTTTCGATAATTTTACGTTTTGAAATCATTGCTTGAATATTTCAAGACCCATGCTCTAATTTTGAGTTTGATGAATATTTTGAGTTGAGCTATTGTTGGTAGTTGGTTGTTTATGTTGTTTAAGGATGAATTATGAAATATATATGTTAGATTAATATGTTTTGTCTTTGGATTTTTGATGAATTTGAGCATTTTGGGTTAAATTGCAAAATAAATTTTTTGAGGGACTAAAATGTGAAAAAAAATGAAATGGATAGTTTTGCATAAAGTCTATGAACATTCGGCCCTTAAGGTGTGAGAATAAATTTTGTGTATTTTGTGTTTTGTGTAATTATGACTAAATTGTAAAAGTGTGAAACATTAGGGGTAAAATGGTAATTTGCCCATTTAGGTGTCTTTGGATTAAATTGAAATGAAATGTGTTTAAATGAGCTAAAATTGAATATGTTTAGATCAAAAACAAAGAAAAATGGACTTGGATCGGGGAAAAACAAAAGTTAATGAATAGCCGGTTCTTGTCGTCCGACAATATTCGAGGTAAGTCCTTAAGCAAATATATGCTAAAGAATTATTTATGAGTATGATGAATAATAAAACTCGAATAGTTAAAGTGTATTTATAGGCAATAGCCGAATATAGGAGTATGGTATTGAATTGAACTTACTTTGTAAAATGAGAAGTGTATAAGTATGTTCGGATTGGTAAGTGAAAGTAATATGAAGTATATGAGTTGTTTGTATTGTTGGTATTATGGAATGAGTGTTGAATAGATGATTATATCTATATCGGGCTTTAAGCCTAGCAGGCCTCGTGCCGGTGTTACTTATCGGGCTAAATGCCTAGTAGGCCTTGTGCCGGTGATGTAATTCGGGCTTTGAGCCTAGCAGGCCTTGTGCCGGTGATGTAATTCGGGCTTTGAGCCTAGCAGGCCTTGTGCCGGTGATGTATATCAGGCTTATTGCCTAGCAGGCTAAATGCCGGTGATCAAATTCAGACCTCGGGTCTAGCAGGCTTAATGCCGGTGATATATTATGAGCCCTTCACAAGGTGAAATGTAAATACTTCAATAAACAAAATGCTCGGGTAAATATAAAGGTTTATAGATGCAAGGAACAAGGTAAGTGATTATCTTTCCTTTCAAATTACATAAGTGGTAGAATGGTTTATGATATGTGCATTTGATTTATTCATTAATGAGTGTGATATGTATATGGAAATATAAGCTTGGTAATATCCTTGAGATTCGGTCAAATGTGCAATTGTTAAAAGTGAAAGTTATCGAAGATGCATATATGTATATATGACTAATTGTATACGATTGAGGTAAATGTTAAACTTGTTAATGGTGGAATATGTGAATACTTAAGGTTTAAAGTGTTTTGGAGGGTTGTATGCTTTCGACGAGGGAAATAATAGATACTAAGTTAAAGAAATGGCAATTCGGCCATAGTGGAATTATTAGTTAAATTATTTGGATTTTAAAGTCATGAATAATTTGATTTATAAATATATATATGTACTAAATGTTGGAATGTATGATTATTGATTCGTAAATGCTTAAGACTTACTAAGCTAGTGAGCTTACTTGTGTGATATGTTCTCCTCCGTTTTATATATTTGGTTAAAGCTACGAGCTCAAGAGGGATCGTCAAGAAAGTCATCCACACTATCAACCTGTTTGGTACTTATAAACTTAGTTTTTTTTATTAAAAAGGCATGTATAAGCTAGGTTAAGTTGTAAACCGATGGTATCTAATTTTGTTTATAATGTAGCCATGCGTATTGGCTATTTCTTTTGCTTATACGTTACTTGTGTGTTTCTAGATAAGTTTAAAGCTTAGTTTGAGCATGAATATATATATATGTTATGATAGTTATCTAGAGTTGTTTATCCATAATTCGGTGGTGCTAGTAGAAATGTTAATGTATATATATTAGAGTCGATCATTGAAGTGTTTAATTGAGGTCCGAATATGTGGTCAATGAATTGGTTATAATTAGGTATTCAGCTAGTTAGAGGGCTCACGTGTTTGATAAGTTTATAATGATATTTATGTATATAATTAGTTCATGTGGCTTTGAGTTGAATGAATGCGAAAATAGGCATTAATTCAGTTGAATGGAATTATATGGAAAATGTGCAGAACTATGATGTATATTTTTGTACTTATATAGATATGTAATTGGCTTGTGATATTTCTTACTTTGACTGAGTGTTTGGAATTACAAAACTTGATTTGTGCTATGTGATGAACTGGAAATTTGGTAAATGAAAACTTGTATATTCGGTTATGTGAAAATAAGTTTCAAGTCATATGAAATTCGGTCTTATTAGAAAGTTATTATGTATTGACATCCAAATTATGCTTATTTAGGTGTAACTTATATATGTGCCCAAGTTATGAAATGTTAAGTTGATGTTCGACTAATGAAATAGATGTATTGACACAATTTGGATATATATATTTTATGTTTAACAGGTAGGTACATTGTTCTTGAAAGATGAATATAGTTTTAATGCATGTTTCATGATTATATGATTCGGCTTATTCCCAAATGTTGTCAATAATATGGTTACGTAAATTTATTAATCATGATTGATTATGGCTTTGTCTTTGAGAAATATGCGCATATTGCATTAGTATCATGAACATGTTCAGTTATACTATAGTGTATTAATGTCACATATGTGAACGAATATACAATAGAGTTCTAAGGATTTGTATGTCTTAATAGGCAAATTATATTTATAAGGTGAATGATAAATGCTTGAACATGTATTAAATATTTGAATGACATATATTCGATGATTCAATGGTTTGAAATGTACAAGCATGAATTTAAATTCTTTGGTTTGATAGAAGTTTGAATTTTCGAAAAACGACTATGATAATCTGAGTTGGGCTTGGTAATGCCTCATAACCCTAATCTGGCGACGGACACGGGTTAGGAGTGTTACATGGCTGATGCCCTAGCAACTTTAGCTTCCATGGTCAAGGTGAACAAACAAGAGGATGTGAAATCGATCCAAATGAGTATTTATGAGGCTTCGGCTCATTGTTACAACATCGAAAAAGAAGAAAAGGATGATCATCCTTGGTACCATGATATAATGCGATATGTAAAGAATCGTGAATATCCTGACCAAGCAACTGAGAATGATAAAAGGACATTAAGAAGACTGGCCAGTGACTATGTCTTGGATGGGAAGATCCTATATAAAAGAAGAAAGGATCAAGTGCTACTAAGATGTGTGGACGCTGTTGAGGCTAAGAAAATCTTGGAAGAAGTCCATGAGGGTGTCTACGGAATACATGCTAATGGTTTCACAATGGCCAGACAAATCATGAGATTCGGGTATTATTGGCCCACCATGGAAGGAAACTGCATCAATTATGCCAAGAAATGCCATAAGTGCCAAATTTATGGAGATAAAATTCATGTACCTCCTTCGCCTCTGCATGTTATGACTTCTCCATGGCCTATCTCTATGTAGGGCATGGATGTCATTAGTCTGACCTCGCCAAAAGCTTCAAATGGGCATCAATTCATCTTTGTGGTCATCGACTGCTTCACTAAATGGGTAGAAGTCGCTTCATATGCCAATGTTACAAAGTTGGCAATTAGCAAATTCATGAAGAAGGAAATCATATGTCGATATGGAATGCCAGAAATGATCATATCTGACAATGTATTGAATTTGAACAACAGCACGATATCGAAAGTCTGCAGTCAATTCAAGATCAGACACCACAACTCGTCACCGTATCGCCCGAAAATGAACGGCGCAGTCAAGACAGTCAATAAAAACATTAAGAAGATCGTGGGGAAAATGACTGAGACTTATAAAGATTGGCATGAGAAGTTACCATTTGCCCTCTCTGCTTATCAAACGTCTATCAGGACCACCACCGGGGTAACGCCTTTCTCATTGGTTTATGGAATGGAGGCGGTTTTGCCCATTGAAGTTGAGATTTCTTCTCTCTAGGTTTTTCAGAATTGAAGCTGGATGAAGCGGAATGGATCCAATCTCGATATGATCAGCTAAACTTAATTAAAAAGAAAAGGTTGAAAGTCATCCGTCATGGTCAGATGTATCAAAAAATGAATGATGCGAGTATACAACAAAAAATTTACCCCAGAGAATTCTACGAGGGAGACCTAGTATTGAAAAAGATCATTCCTATACAAAAGGACTTTAGAGGAAAGTGGATGTCAAATTGGGAAAGACCTTATGTAGTAAAGAATGCCTTTTTTGGAGGAGCGTTGATATTGACCGAGATGGATGGCAACAACCTGCCTAATCCAGTGAATTCATATTCGATCAAGAAATACTTCACTTAAAAGAAAAAAAAAAAGGAGGAGAGGCCAAGACGAAATCCCGCAAAGGGCGCCTTGAGACCAAAGGGATTTGAGTTGAAAACTTGGAAAGAGGCAGCTCAAATTTGGATTGAAGATTGAACATGTGATGGTCGGGTTTCCTCAGAAAGAAGAACGTTACATATTGGGGCATCGACAAAGTATTCTGGATCCCCTAAACACATAATTGAGCTCAAAATGGTCCTCAAGAAGTTTTGTGCTGAGAAGCTCATACTGCGATATCTGGGGCACCGGCTTTCATCTTACCCGCTTTGTACTTTAGCAAAATTTTCTATTTTGATTACTTCTATTTATTTCGAGCTTTGCTTCTGATAAATTTCAGTCTTGCCCATTGTTACAATATTTTTCAAGCATTTTTTAATTGAAATAACGATTAATGGACTCATAATATTTACGTAAAAAAAGTTTTGCATATTACTCTGAAAAGCTTCTAAATAGTACAGGGACCTAAAATAGGCACACTAGTTAGAACTAACCAAACCTAAGAGTTGGAAACATTTGAGAAAGAATAGTCTAAATTGTGACTATTTCTTCAGATTTTCAGCCAAAGATACCAGTTGAACAAGAATGCATGGTAACACATCAGTGATAGAACCTCGATAAGCAACAAGCGATGACAGCTTAAGCATTACAAAGGGATCATTCTCGAAAATTGACATTTTGTATTCATGCAAATATCATTTATACACATCTAGTTAGGAGCATTTGATTCATTTTGATTATGACATCCTAATCACTTGGCATAAATAGGCCCATGAAATGGATTCTACAGGTCATGTTCCCCAGAAAATGGTTGACAGATCAGACGAATCACAAATCCTATACCCTTGAAGTCAAAGTGGGATGGATTGAAGTTATTATGGAAAATCTTATCTCTCTGAAGTTGCAGTGGAGTAGGTTGATGTTATAAGTCTTATCTCCCTGAAGTTGCAGTGGAGCAGATCCCTGAAGTTGCAGTGGAACAGGTTGAAGTTACAAGTCTTATCTCCCTGAAGTTGCAGTGGAGCAGGTTGAAGTTACAAGTCGTATCTCCTTGAAGTTGCAGTGGAACAGGCTGAAGATGGCAAATCTTATCTCCCTGAAGTTGCAGTGGAGCAGATTGAAGCCACAAATCTCATTTCCCTGAAGTTGCAGTGGAGCAAATTGAAGACAGGCTACAAATCTTATCTCTCTGAAGTTGCAGTGGATCAGATTAAAGCCACAAACCTTATCTCGCTGAAGTTGCAGTAGAACAGATTCAAGCCACAAATCTTATCTCCCTGAAGTTATAGAGGAGCAGATTAAAGCGACGAATCCTATACCTCTGAAGTTATAGTGGGTCGGGTCAAATCAAATCACAAATCTCATCTCCCTTAAGTTACAGCAGAGCAGATTGAAGCTACAAGTCTTATCTCCCTAAAGTTGCAGTGGAATGGATCAAAGCAACAATTCCTATACCTCTGAAGATGCAGTGGATTGGAAAGTGGCTACTTGAAGAAGAGAAACACCAAAGAAGTCGAGATTCGATGAGACCAGGCAAAATTGGCTTTTTCAAAAGTGTTTGCTCCATTCCCGTTGCACGACAATGAGCAAATAGGGGCAACTGTAGCAGGCCCATTTTGCCCAAGGCCCAATAAGACCCAAAATAAATCAAAACAAAAAAAATTACAAAAAAAACAGTCCATTTACAGTCCAATTACAAGGCCCAATACGACCCAAAAAAACCCTAGCCCAAACCTAGGGGCCCAAAAGGCCCAAAACTCTAAAATTTTCAGAAAACCTAGTGCCGCCCCTAACCCTACCCTAGGCCTGCTGCACAGCCTCTGCCCACCTGCTCCACCGCCCATTTACACCTGCAGAGAAGCAAATACGCAAGAAATAATCATTAACAAAACAAGTTGTAAATTAGGATATAAAAAGCCTCAAACAATATGTAATTTTTTTGGACGGAGATTGAATACAAAAACAGTGATTCGAAGAAAAAAAAGAGACTAAAAGATACAAGGCAGTCAGAAACGAAGAGTTCTAAACGAAAGGTGTTTTTTATCGTTTTCAATTTTTTGCTTTTATTTTTTTATGCATTTAAACGAAATAAACAAAATATAAAAAGATCGGAGGTTTTACCGTTTTTCGATTGGTGATCGGCAGATCCATGCTCGTGAGGCCGAGAGAGAGAAAATATTTTTTTTTCCTTTTTTCGACCATCGTCGTCGGTGGCCGGTGGTCCGAAGCCGGAGCTCAGGCCTGGGCAGAAGGGAGCTTGAGAGAAAAAAAGGGAAGCTTAGGGTTTTTTTTTAAAAAAAAAGTGGAGGCTGAAATGAATTTTTTTAAAAAATTTAATTTAAATAGGGGTTTCAAAATGATGTCGTTTTGGCCTGTTTCCCCAGACTCCAAAACGGCGTCGTTTTGATCTACCCGATCCGTCCGCCCCGACCCGTCCAGTAGGATCAGCGTGTTTTTGAAAAATGGTCTTATTGCGCCTTTGGTCCTTCCGCTTTTTAAGTGGTTTCCAATCAAGTCTTTTTTTCTTTTTCTTTTTTTTTAATTTTTACCCCGTTTGTTTTATTTTGTTTTCAATTTAGTCTCCCGATTTGGCTCAAAAACGCTGCGCATAAAGGACCATGGATATTTTCCCTTTCAGTCCCCATTAGTTTTCGCTCCTTTCATTTTTATCTTTATTTTCTTTTATTTACAATTTGAACCCCCTAACTTCACTTCGATTTCAATTTAGCCATTAATCTATTTAACTTCAATTATCATTATTATTGTTATTTACATTATCATCTTCATTATTATTATTCTAGCATGCATATTAGTACCGTAATTTACTATTACTATCATATCTTTTATATTTTATTGAGCATATTATGTCATTATTACTACGAATTTATGTTGCATTATTATTATTTGCTAAACATGATTTTTTTTTTTTTATTTTTTAACCTTTCAACCTTTTTACCATATCCGAATAAATTAATTACACGATATTTCAAATGTTATTTATTTTCTCACAATGCATATAAAAGAGATTTTAAAACCGAGATTAATTTTCATTATTTTGGAATTAGAAAAATCGTGTCCTAACTTATGGAATATGATTTCATTCTAAAAACCAAGATAATCAAATATCCTTTAAAATTAATAATTTTTTTTGGTGTTTATTCTCGTTTTGAGGATTTAAGGCATTGTGTCCTACCTTACAGGACGTAATCCTTTTCCTCGGTTAACGTGAAATATATCCCTTTTTTGTAAAAATTCAAATAAGTAATATTTTAACAAAAGATCGTATTTTAAAATCTCATCAAATTTTCAATTTTCGACACTAAAACATTGATTAATCAACTAGGTACCAATTTTGGGCGTCACGGGGGTGCTAATCCTTCCTCGTGTGTAACCGACTCCCGAACCTATTTTTTTGGATTTTTGTGGATTGAAAAATATTATTTTAATAAATCAAGCCGTTTATTAAAATGATTAAATTACGAGGTAATCCGATCACACCTCATAAAAAAGATTGGTGGCGACTCCCATTTTTTGTTTCCAAACAAAAAGTCAACTTTTTAAAAAAAAAATAGTTTCGACAATTTTTATTATAATTATATATAAGAAGAATTAATTATAAATTTGAATTACGTGTAGAAATAAACGGGAAACAATATGAAAAGCATAGAAGTATAACAAAATTAATGGTATTGTAGTAGAATAATAAACATTATATTAGTTTCTTTCTTTGTTTACGGTTATTGTGCTTAGTTTACTTGATTAGAACACGTTAAAATTATCCATAAAAGATCTGTGGTGGGTAGCTAATATAATGATTTAATACTATAAAGTGTAGTATATATATTTTTAATTTATTTTCATTACACAAAATCGAGCAGATGGTGCTAATTTATTTTCATCTCAATCAATATTTGACACTTGATGCCATCATTCGACGATTATGAGAAAAATTACAAAAACTTATAAAGACATTTATCAATAAAAATAAAAAATATTTTTATAATATTTTATGAAAATTAGAAAAATTAGAAAATTATAAAAAAACCAATATTTTTATGAAAATAATTTTTATATATAATAAAAAGTTATGAAATAAATCAAAATTATGAAAAATAATTTTTTATAATTTTCAGATGATGTCATCACCACGTGTGAAATATAATTGCACCATTTGTCTAACAAAAATTAAATATAAGTATGAAATTGAAAATACAAAAATGAATATTGAAGGTATGGAAAACTACATTTAGCTAAGTATATATATAGAGGGAGGGGAAAAATATCTGATCATATTTTGGGGTTTCTGTAAAAGCATTTTGAGCTCACAAATAAAATAGATGGGCTGAACTAATTGTTACTATTAGAGACCAAAAAAAAAAAAAAAATTGGAAGTGTGAACAATTGTAGCTAGATTGTCAATTCTTCACCACAGCGGCTTTGCATGATTGTTGCGATAAATGTGAAACTAATGGGACTGCAACAGGATCGTCGTTGTGGGCAGTTCAATTTCAGCGTAAATTAAGCTGGATTTATTTAAAACCATATGGAGCATGTGTACTATTCCTTGATGCAAAGACAAATGTGTTATACAGCCATGTGTGAAATGTGGTGCCAATGGTGCCCTTATATGATGAAATGAGTATATCTGAAACTATACCTTTTCAATTATTATGTGCAGCAGAGTAGTTTGTGGAGTGCATATGTGAACAACTTCTACAAGTAACCACTAATCTTTTCTGTGTTTTTTTAAAGTGTAGAAGGATGAGTTAAGCAAAAGGGGTTCTTTCTTTTTCCCTTACTAGTGCTCTAGAGTTTTAAGTTGACTAGTCAGTTAAAGTTGCTGCTTGCACATACATTATGCTGTAAATTTATTTCTTTTACTCTTTTTTTTTTAATTCAATTATGGTGTGAATTTATATATGTATTGCGGTAGTGCCTTAGATATCTATTATGATGTGAGTTTACCTCATGAAAAATCATTTGTTGAAGATCTGTAATTTGTAAAAAGTATTATAGAATGTATATTTTTATTCAAAGATAAATAAATAGGAATGTGTGATTCACTAAAAGAATGCTATTTGCTGACGGTCAACAGTCTGTCGATAAAACTAAAAAATCATCGGCATAGCACCATAAACCCTATACAACTTTTTTTGTCTGTCAGTAAATACCCTTGCAGACGGATTTCAATGCTTCAATAGCTTACGACGGTTTTAGTCAGTGAGTAAGGATTTGTCAGTAAATGACGGTTTTAGTGATACAGTTCTTTACTTTCAAAAATAAATAAAATTTATGGATTTTAACAGAAGCCCCATAAATTCTACGAGACCTTTTCCTAATTTCTATGATTGACCTATTAAACATTGGCATATGTTATACCTCTAAAGTTAGTAGCCTGTCAAATTGATTGGAAATAAGAATAACTCTTTCAATTGCCATTGTTAACGTGCTCTCTTCATTCGAAGGTTTGATCAAAATTTTAGAGGATTTTAAAAATATAGTTCAAAAAATAATTTAGATAAAAAATTAGATTTATTTAAAATATGGGTTAGGTTCGGATTTAAACATTTAAGCCGAATCTAGTTAAATCCGTTTTATATTTATAATAATTTATATTATATTATGTAATTTATAACACATAAAAAGTAAATTCATATTAAATATATAATATTACTCGATGTAAATATTAAAATAAAGTTAATATGATTATAAAAAATTTAATAAATAAAAAATATTAAATGAAAATAATATGGGTAAACTAAAAATAAGTTTAGGTTAATATTTTGTAAATATAGATACGTTTGAAAAATTTTATACTCATATTTCGAGTAAGGTCAGACTTAAACAAACATAAACTATGTTAATATATGCTTAAGTTTGGTCCAAACCCTATCTTATCCGACTCATCAACAGCGAATACTTTATATATAAATGTGTAAATTTTGAAAATAAAAACCTCAATATTTGACTTACAGATATATAAAGACAAAATAAGGATGTAGATATGTATTATTGGAGCTGGTTTCATGCAGAAACTGATGCAAACCACCCGCGTGCCTAAACATTTTAATCAAGGAAAGAATTTTGGCTCTTTCGATGTGGGTTTCAATTGAATGATAAAGACTTGTGACACCCCTCCTCTTTTCTGCGCCTAACAACGACATGGAAGCGGCTAAATAATCACATCGCAGCATAGAATGAGAACTTACTAAACTGCACATATCCTTCTGCTATCTCCTCTCACAATTGTCAAACCCTTCCCTTACTAAATAGATAGCACACAATAAATTAGAAGATTTCATTTGACCATTAATTTATTAACCACTCATCGCTCGTTAGAGCTCGGCCAACATGGCAATGGTGAAAGCAGTCGGCCTTGATGGCTTATCCGGATTCAGTTATATATACATAAAAATGGAAAGGAGAATCTGGTTTCATGTTGTTGCCTTCTTGTGATTTCAGAAGCATTATCTTTATATCTACTATTTCACCGATAATTTTCACATGCCGAAGCCATTAACATTCACAACAACTCATGGAAGGCATGGGCTTCTTAATGCTTAAGCTCGTATTAAAGGTGAACTCGGAATAGAATTATAAAACTAGAAGGTTGAAGAGGGGCTGGCAGGATGGAGCCTGGCCGTTTAAAATGGAAAATTATGCTTTTAGTATTTAAAGTTTCATATATTTTTAAGTAAATAAATGGTGAAATTATAATTTAGACTCAAAAAAGGTAAAACTATAAAGATGTATGTCAATACATAGGGATGACAATTCGGATTGCATTGTAATAGCTTAATTTTCAGTGATGTAGAAAATAGTGATTCGAGATCACTAAATCCGACGAGTGAGTTCAAAAATTCTATTAATTATAATTTATATTATAATTTATAAGTTAAGTATAATTTTAGAAATATTCTTAAATTCTTAAATTTTGTGTTTTAAAAGAATTATTAGGTTAATTAGTTTTAGAAACAAGATATCGAGACCTCGATTTCATAAACCGAGCCATAAATATTTTTTATAAATATTTACGGAGTGCCATTAAGTTAGTATTAAAGTTTCGTTAGAAAATTTTAACGTTTGGATAGTTAATTAAGTAAAAAAGAACTAAATTGAAAAATGTGTGAAATTTGCTACTTAAAGAAACAATGATTAAATGGCTTGATAAATAAATAAGGGAGGACTTGAGGAGCAATTAAACCTAAAGAAAAGAGATGAGGCGGCATAAGTAAGGAAAATAATAAAATATAGCTAATTTAATCGCAAAATAGTAAATAAAGCAAAATTTTAAATTTTAAATTGAAATCTAAAAGTCTCTAGACCATTCTTCTTCATAGTTTCGGCCATACAGCCATGGGAAAGAGCTCTCAAGCTGGTTTTGCATATTTTTAATGCATGTGAGTTTATTTCTTGCCCTTTTCTTGTAATTTTTGTATTTTAAGACTTTTGCAATTAAGTCTAATTATCTAATTTATTAGTTTTTGATTTTATGGGTGATTTTGAAAGTTATCATTGATGAGTGCTGGATGTTTATGATGAATTAATATGGATTTAAAGCTTTAATTTTGTTAATTCATGATTTTATTAAGTAATTTTGATAGATATTGATTTTAGGACCAATTTGTGAAAAAGTTAAGAATTAGCATTTGGTATTGAAATTATGAATATAAGTGGCTGTATGGTAGCCTAAAATAATTATATAAAGTGTTAATTGAGAAAAATTAGTTCAATTGATGGGTTAATTGATCGGGACTAAATTGTAAAAATTGTAAAATTTAGAGTAAATGTGTAATTTTGAAAATTGAAGGGTATAAATTATAATGTGAATTAGAATTAAATTAGATGCTAATGAATGAGTAATTTTATATTATAGATCAAGAAATCGAATATGCCACAAATTCTAGTCCCTAAATTTCTACAAATTCTACAAATATGCCCAGGTAAGTTCGTATGGTTGAACTTTGATAATTATATTGAATTGATGGATGGTATTATATATTTATTTATACTATTTGTTAAAAACATGAAATATTATTATATAATGAAATTAAGTAAATGTTTGGATTTAATGGAAAGCGGGATTTGAGTACCATCGTTTGTAGCAAAGGATGAAATGATGGATAAGACCATGGTTGGACCATGATAATGTTTAAATGTAAGACCATATCTGGGCTATGACATTTTAATGAAAAGACCATAACGAGGTTATGACACAAAGAGAACGATGTACTCATATCCGTAAGTCGTTCTTCGATTCGGAAAGACTTGATTAGTGACATGGAAAATTCATGTATATGAGACTTGTCTGATAATTATGTATATTCAAGATTATGAATTGTTATCAAAATAAATATACATGAAATTCATGAAACTAATGGTACAAATAATATTGATTGTTATTGAATTGAATGTATGTGGAATTGTGATATTTGAATATTGAAAAATTGTGGAAATAAAAAAGTGAATTGAAACCCTATTAACTGTATCGGGCTAAGTTGGATATAGTTGGCATGCCATAGGATTGGAAGTGTTTAGGGATACTTCGTCCTCGAGTCGATGAGACACTAGGTGTCAAATTGTTACTTCAGATAAATTTGATGAGATATTGGCATGACCGACGATAGAGGTGTTCATGGGCCGGGCGGCCCGGCCGAAATTTGGGAGGGTTTGGGCAAAAATATAAGCCCAACAAATGGGCTTGGACAAAAAATAAGGCCCGTATAAAAATGAGACGGGCCTCGAGTAAGGTATTTTTGGCTCGGGCTAGGCCCGGCCCGAATTCACTAAATGACAAAAAAAATATGCTATTTTTTTTGAATGTTATTTTCTTGTTGTTTTCTCCATATTTTGCTACCATATTACTATTATGTTGCTACTATTTTGTTGTTATTGATTGAATATTGTATAAAATTTCTTTTATTATTAATTTTGTTATTATTTTAAAGACATTTGTTATTTTTATTATTATTTTAGAAGTATTTGCTTGTTAAGTTACATCTATCTTAATGTTATTTAAGTCTACATATTTTTTAAAATTTATTTTCAATTTGTTGGGAAATATTTATTATGATTTTTTTAGTATTTTGATGTATTATATATATTTAAAATTATATAAAATAAATTTAATACGGGCGGGCCGGGCCGGGCTTGAGTTTTAGCATTTTTATATGGGATGGGCTTGGGAAAAAACTTAGGCCCTTTTTTGGGCTCGACCCGGCCCAACCCATGAACACCTCTATCTAACGAGACACTAGGTGTTAATCTGTTAATTCGAATTATCCGATGAGGCACTAGGTGCCAAACTGGTGTGTTTTGGTTGAATCCGTGTATCCGTCCAAGTCCGAGTCAGGTTAATGGGGGTAAACAAATGAATTGATAATATAATCGATATTGAATATGAATTGGAATGAGATATTGAATTGAATTATATAAATGATATGTATGAATCATGAGTTCATGAAATGGACATTGATATTGTTAAATGATTGTGCATTAAATTGTGATAATCTATTTGAGATAGTAAATTGATGAGAATTGTATGTGCTAAGAATGATCTATATATATAATTAATATTGAAAGACTTATGGTTATTACCAGTATATACCTAAAATACTTGGTAATAATATTTACTTGATATATTGAAAATGACATGTAAGTATGTGATTAACTTTGATATGTTGATACAAGGAAATTATGTATATGGTGATGAGTAATAAACCCAAGTGTGATATGTCGTGAAAATAAGTTTATCAATATTGAATTTATATGTAAGATGTCCAAGTATGCTAACTATTGTTGTTGCTTGATGATTAGGCAAGTGCCAACCTATTGATTGAATAGTAGTATGTTAATTTGTTTGAAGCACTAAAATGGTAAGTATTTAAGTGAAAATAAGTTAGTGCTCATGAAAGAATGGTAAGGCTTAAATTATGGAATTTCTTATGAAATGACCTATTATGTGTTCAATACAAAAAAATCTTGGTTCAATGCACTAACTTACGATCATGGCTATATGATATGCATATGGAATAAATGTAAAGAGTTAAAGTTATATAAAATTTTACTAAGTGTAATAGCCTAAATTTCAGTGATGTCAGAAATAGTGGTTCGAGACCACCAAATTCGACAATTGAACTCTTGATTATATTATTTAATATTTATGAGCCAAATATAGCTTTTAAAAGATTTTTGAAATAGTAAATTGTGTTTTATAAAGATTTATTTGGTCAAGAAATTGAGAAAAAGAGGTATCGAGATCTCGGTATTATAAACCGAGTCATAAATATTTTTATGAATATTTACGGAATGTCAATAAGTTAGTATTAAAATTTCGTTAGAAAATTTTGACGTTTGAGTGGTTAATTAAATAAAAAAGACTAAATTGAAAAAGATGTAAAAGTTGCTAGAAGGATTAAATAGCTCAATTGTCAAATGAGGAAGGACCTAAAGTGAAAATAAGCCCAAATGAGATATTTTGGGCTGCAATAGCTAAGAAAAATCAGTAGATGGGTTAAATAAGGGCAAAATTGAAAAATTGCCAAAATTAGCTAAATAAAAATAGGACCAAATTGGAATATCTAGAATTCTCTTCATTTCTCTTCATTTTCATCAGCTGAAAAACATCCATGGAAGAGGGTTCAAGCTGGTTTTCATACTTTAGCTTCATGTAAGTTTAATTCTTGCTTTCTCCTTGAAATTTCTATGTTTTTGGGCTTTTACAATTGGGTCCAACTTACTATGTTATTAGTTTTTGATTCTATGGCCAATTTTTAAATTTTTTATGGATGATTTCTGGAAGCATATGATGAATAAACATATAATTGAACCTTTAATTTTGATATATGATGATTTTATCAAGTAAAATTGATGGAAATTGGTTTTAGGACCTAATTGTGAAAGAGTTTGGAATTAAGGTCTAATGCTAAAGTTATGATTTTCAATGGTTATGAAGTAGTTTAAAATGATATAATAAAGTTTTAATTGAGAAAACTTAGCCCAATTGAGAGGTTAATTGGACAATGACTGAATTGTATGAACTGTGAAATTTGGGGCAAAATGAAAATCAACATTTTGTACTAAAACAGTTTTGGAAAGAAGCAGTAGTATGACTTTGAAAAATCACCAAAAATTGTAGAAATCGAATTAGAAGATGAATAAAATATGGAATTAAATCTAATTGAGTCTAGTTTCTTATAGAAGAAACGGTATAAGCAATGAAATTGTAAATAATGAGATATAATAGGTTTTGTGAGAATAAGTCAGAATGATTTCGGGTTCTCCTGTTTTGACTTTGGAAAATCATCAAAAATTGGAGAAAAATAATTAGGGACTTAAATTTATATGTTTAAAATTCTGAATGAGGAGATAATTAATTTTTAGTGAAGAGATAATTAATTTTTAGTGAAGAGGGGTCGGAACTGTCGGACAGCAGAATAGGGGTGACTTTAATGAATAAATTGTACTTATTGGCTAAACCAAAAATTTTGAAAATTTTATGGTAAGAAGATATGTGAGTCTAGTTTCAGGGAAAATTAACGGATCTTAATTTGTAGTTCTGTAGCTCAAGATAAAAATAATTTAGTGACTATGACACGGATGGACAGCTTGAATATTCACATAAATAAATAGTGAAAAAATATAGATAATGTTACTTACAAGTGTGTTATTTATACTAAGGATGTGGATGGAGAGGGGGAGGAGGAATAATATATGAACGACTTGTGTATAAATTGATCACATGCCCGATTATAATTGATAAATGTTGAATTAGAAATGATATAATGTTTTATTTGGAATATTTATTATGAAATTATGATTATCATTATAATAAAAAAATTGAACTTGTGAGTTTATATGGCTAAATTTTAGTGATCATTTGTTAATTTTACGAACTTCATGATGTGTTATTTCATATATATTGATGATAAAACCATGAATAATGTAAAAGCATGAAAATTGAATAAATGATCAAATTGAGCACTTCAGTTCAGTGACAAAATGAATTGACGGAAAAGACCATGGTTGAACCATGGCAACATGTGATAAGTGATAGTTTTGGCTACACTTATCTGATCAAGGACAAGTAAAAGTGATAAGTGATAGCTTTGGCTACACTTATCTGACCAAGGACAAGTGAAAGTGATAAGTGGTAGCTTCGGCTACTTGATCAAGTGAAAAGTGGTAGCTTCGACTACCTGATCAAGTGAAAAGTGGTAGCTCCGGCTACCTGATCAGTGAAAAGTGGTAGCTCCACACCGATCAATGAATAGTGGTAGCTTCGGCTACAAGTGAAAGTGAAAGTGATAAGTGGTAGCTTCGGCTACCTGATCAAGTGGAAAGTGTTAGCTTCGGCTACCTGATCAAGTGAAAAGTGGTAGCTCCGGCTACCTGATCAGTAAATAGTGGTAGCTTCGGCTACAAGTGACAAGTTCCGTGTAAGACCATATCTGGAATATGACATCAGTGTGATACGTGTTTAAGATGTAAGACCATAGCTGGGCTATGGCATTCTAGTGAAAAGTGATGAATTGACGAATAAGTCCATGGTTTCACCATGGCATAATGATAGTGAAGATGTAAGACCATGGCTGAGCTATGGCATTCTAGTGAAAAGACCATAGCTATGTTATGACATCAGTTATTATCAGTGAAATTCGGTGCATACTGCAAGTGCGAGACCAATTCAGTAAGACGTTCACTAATTTGACAAAGTTTGGTAAGTGTTACATTGAATTATGTGATATAAGGAAATACGAGTTGATGAGACATGAACATAGAACTTGGTTGATGAATGAGTTCATTTGTGATTATATATTTGTACACCCTTGAGTGTATTATCGGTATGAATTGGTATTCCAAATGAGTTAATGAGAAGAGTTCTAATATGAAATAATCTGAATTCGAAATGAAATATTATGAAAACATACTTAAAATACATTGGTATGTCTTGTATATGTTATTTGAGGTCATAATGTTGAAAGTAAATGTATGTGGAAATATGAGATGAGATAATTGTACATGGAATTTATTGGTGGATACGTACATCCAAATTTATATGATAGATTTTAGTGAACATTGAAATTGGGCTCAATAAGTGATTTGTCAATTTCAATTGTGATTGGCAGGAAAAGTTAGTGAATTGGATGTTTATGAATTGTTACACGTATTTTTCAAAATACAAGGAAATGATGGTAATTCATACATGGAAATATGAGACTATGATATATAAAAACATGGAATATGTTTGATAAATGTGTTCATTCATAATTATAGAATTGTGCACCTCAAGTGCACTATATTTGTAAAGATGATGTTTCAAATGATTTGATAAGTAAAACTCAAATATGAAGTAGTTTGAAACCAAGACAAATTGTTATAAAATTCATATGAAATACGGAGGTATGATTGTTATATATTATATGAATACATAATGTGAAAAGTATAAGTACAAGAGAAATTTAATTAGAATTGAGCCTATATATGTTTCTTGTTATTTATATGAAGTGTACGACTAACAAATGGTATTAAGTATAAGACTCGGTTGAATATCTTAAATTGGTTTTTGTATGTATTAAATGTGGGTGAAGAATAAAGATTAAATTAGTGAGAAATATGGTTTGGAAAATAACCTAATTTGGGAAAATTAACTTTACCACACGGCATAGCAACATGGGCATGTAGTAAGGCCGTGTGACCCGAGTTCCTTGATAGATGCAAGTTAGAGAGTTACACATCCCAGAGACACGGCCGTGCCACACGGGCGTGGGACCCTTGTAAATGAGATAAATTTTGGGATTTTGTGAAAAAATTCATAGATTCTGATTTAGTCCGACACGATCTTAATGCATGATTTGGACCTCGAGAGTCTGTTAAAGGAACTTTTATAATCAATTTCAAAATTTGAATGATAAATGGTTTAAATTATCTATAAGTGTTCCATACTCCTTGGTAATACCTTGTACTCTATTCCGGCAACGGATACGGGTAGGGGGTGTTACACTAAGCTTGGGTAATAAGTTTATGTGTGTGATATTATGGATTTATTCACCTTGTGAATTAATGAATATAGTTTTATGAGTACTAGGGAAAAACAATATGGAAATATTTTGATATTTATAATTTTATATTTGAAAAGAATTAATATGATTAAAGATTATACGAACTTACTAGACATTCATTACTTACGTGTTTGTTTTATTTATTTACCTTACAGATTATCGGAAGCTCGAATAGGTTGGAAGCTTATCGGAGCTATATCACACTATCCATTGGTTCTATCGGTAATTATGGATGACTTGATTTTGGTTATAATGGCATGTATATGTTATTTTGATTAAATGTTAGTCTATAGGTGTTATGTAGATATTAGTCATTTATTTGGTTTGCGTTTTGGTATTGTGGTATTTGCATGATTTGCCTTATAATGTTGATGTGATTGAATGATGAGAGGTAAAATAGTAGTCGGATATGCATAAGAGATGCCTAAAAGTATAATGATTATGTATGTCTAAATAAAAGTTAATACAAACAATCATAAAAGAGTAAAATTAACATTAAAATAGTTTCTAGACAGCAGCAATAGTTCAAATTTGAAAAATCATTAAAAATTATGGAAATCGAATTAGAGTTTGAATAAAATATGAAATTAAATTTTATTGAGTCTAGTTTTTCATAAAAGAAGCGGTGTAAGCAAATGAATTGTAAATTATGAGATAATAAATTTTGTGAGATAAGGTCAGAATGATTTGGGTTCCCCTATTCTGACTTTGAAAATCATCAAAAATTTAAAAAAATAATTAGAGGTTTAAATTTAAATATTTAAATTATTAATGAGTCTATTTTCAATAGAAATAAATGGAAACATCATCCAAATCTCGTACTAAGAGATAATTAATTTTTAGTGAAGGAAGGTCGAAGCTGTCAAACAACAGAGTAGGGATAAATTTGAAGATTATATTGTACTTATTGGATAAATTATAAATTCTGAAAATTTTATGGTAGAAAGATATTTGAGTCTAGTTTCAAAAACATTAATTGGATCTTAATTTAGAATTCTGTACCTCTAGATATAAATAATTTAGTGACTACGACTCAAGTGGACAACTTTGATATGAACATAAGTAAATAGTGGAATTATTTGTAATTTTTTACGTAAACTCGGTAACATCCGTAACCTTGTAACCTTGTCTGGCATACGGATGTGAGTTAGCCGGTATTAGATGCATACTCAGAGATACCGATGGATAACCCGATTGGAGATCGCTAGCCCGTTCATCTTGCAAGAGCGCTCGATCGATGAGCTATCGCACTCTTTATTACAAAATATTTAAAATTTTGTTTCTAACATGTTCGAACACATGACAATATTTGACCATAAATAAAACTATACTTTAATTATCAAATCTAAACTTGACGTCTTTGATTAAAATTTATTACAAACTAGTAAATATAGATATCAATAAAAATATTTTCTGAAATTAAATATTTAATTATTAATATAATAAATCTAAAAATGTTTAAAATTATCAAAAATATATCTTATTTAACATCTTATTCTCTTAAATTTTTTGTAACTTCTATTAAATCTTATTTTTTGTATTCCTAAACCTAATCGAACAATGAGATGAAATTATCAAAATTTCTAGATTAGTAATTATCCCTTTTATTATTTGATCAACTCAATTAGTTAAATTATTTTAAACAAAAAGTTAACTAATATTCATATAATTAAAATAAATATTATAATGTGATTTTTTTATTTGTTTCCTAATGTATCCATTGAAGCGAACCCAATGACTAATCCTTTGCATTTTATAAGCCTATTAAGAGGGTAAATGTTGGTCACGAGTTTTAAAATTGTTTCATACCCAAGGCAAATATCGAACCCTTTAAACATGGGTTATATGAATTTGTTTTGTAATCTGACATAATTATCTTTAGTACATATTATATTATAAAAATAGTATACATGCACTTTTAATGACATATAATATATCAATTGTTATATAATTAGATTGTGAACGTATAATAATTAAAACATTGTGATATTACAATGTGCATTCTTCTATAATGATTGTAATAGGCCCATTTTGACCGGGCTCGTGTAAAATAAATCAACCAAAAAAATAAAAATAAAAAAACAAAAATCAAATAAACAATCCATTTACAAGCCCGAATTACAATTAGCTTAACACCAAGACCCAAAACACCAAAATACAAATACTAACCCATTACCCATGGCCCACTTACACCCCAAACAGATGACCCAAAACATTAGCCCCTTTACAACCCAAACCTACGCGGCCCAATGGCCCAAACTCGTTTCCAGAAATTGGAAACCCCAAACCCTAGGGTTTCCTAGGCGCCACAAGCCCCAAACACCAGCTCCTCAGACACGCCGCCATCAACGCGCGAGTCGCACTCCGACGCCGAGATCTCCACCTCTCACCTGCAAAAAGGAAAGAAAGAGCAACAAAAAATGGCAAAAGAGACATAATCATTGTATTTCCTTTTTGGGGGGGGGGGCTATAAAACCTCAAATAATCTGTAACGCGAAAAAAAGATACAGAGAGAAATATACAGAGAAATATATTGAGATCATACAGAGAATAATAAAAAATAGCATAGGTGATTTTTTTTATATTTTATTTCGTTCATTTTTTTTTTTTTTTTCGATCTGTGCATTATATATATATAAAAACTGTTTAAAAATATACAAAAGAAGATTACCTTTCGATTTGCTCTAAAAAGCGAGATTTTGAACCTCCGGCCTCCGTATTTGGCGGCGCTTACGATGGCATGTGGGACACTCGCGTGACGGTCCAACACCGGAGTCTGGCCTCTGGCCGAGATGAACAGAGCATTTCGGGGGGTGGTGGCTTGTTTTTTTTAAAGGGTGTTAAAATGAATTTTTTTTTTTTTGGCCTATTTTGACTTATATAAGAGTATAGAAACGGCGCCGTTTTTGCTTAATCTAATAAGCATAAAACAACGTCGTTTTAAGGGAGGATCCGCGCGTTGACCCGAAAACTCGGGGAGGATCCGCGTGTTTTTATAAAAAGGGAAATTTACCATTTTAGTCCCTCCTCAATTTTATTAGTTTTAATTTCGTCCAATTTAACATTCTTTTCATTTTTTAAATTAGCCCTGAAAGTTTGCTATTGTTTCAATTGGGTCCCTTGGGCTATTTAAAGGTTGATAACGGAATGGCGCCGTTTAGGAGATAAGGCATAATTGCCTATTAGGTCCCTACAGTTTGTAGCGCACTTCAATATCATCCTTTTTACATTTTTCCTTAATTTTATTTATTTATTTTAATTTAATCCTTATTTCTTTATTTATTTTTTAAAACTCCTTTTTATTTTTTATTTTTAAATTATTTTAACAATATTATTTTATCATATTAAAATTCTATATTATTTTTACTATTTTTATATTAATTTATTAATAGTATAAAGTTTTTTTATATTTGTTTTTTTATATATACTATTTTTATATATATTAAATTATTATTATTTAATTGAGTTCAATTATATTTATACACATTACATATTATTTTATAATTTATATATTAGTTAGTATACTATACATTTTAAAATTTTGCATACTATATGGTATTATATTATATGTATAATTTAAATTATTTTATCCTCAATATTATATATGATTTTATATATTGTATATTGTTTATATTATTTTTAAATGTGTAGTTTTATACATATATATATTCGATTATTATATCAAAATATATTTTGTTTATATATCATTTATTTATTTAAAATATATTTTACTTATTTTCTAATGGATATATCTATTATTTTTAGGTTTTGTCATATCACTTTTTGTTGTTTCTTAATTTATAATATTTGTTATAATTCATTCTATGTTATTATTTTATTTTACATCTAATCATGCATATAAAACTTTATGTTTATTTAATAACTTTTTTTATCTTTTGTTATTTACCGCTTTATATCTTATATTTGTTTATTCTTTTTATTTTATTCGTTTATCATTTTTATATTCTACTTTAGTATAATTATTCTATTGTTTATATTACTTATTATTTCAGTATTATTCTTTCTTTAATTATCCATTAGTAGTAATTGTTAATATGATTTGTAATTATTATAAATTGTTATTTGGCATGTATGTTGTAATTTATTCATGCAATATCTTACTCAAACCATTTTTATAAAAACACATTTTGAATTGACGCATTTTAAAACATAGCGATATGTGATATTTGGGGACTTCTAGAAAAATTATACCCTAACTTACTGGGTTTTAATTTTTTCTCGTGGAACTCAAAGTATCAAATATTCTTTTTAAACCCTATAAATTTCAAAATCAAAATTTATTTTCGGAAATTCAAAATGTCATATCTTAACTTATTAGATATGATGTTTAGGATCTTGAGGTAAGAATTTTCTACAAATAAAGGCAAACTTAGTTCGAAGTTTTGAAATACTACATCCTAACTTATTGGGTGTAGTATTTTATTTCTTTGAGATAAGCAAGTCTGGGTTTTTCTTTCAAGTAAAAGGATCGCATTTTAAATTTTCCAAGGTTTCGATACTAGGACATAAGATTATCAATTAGGTACCAAATTTTTGGGCGTTTCGAGGGTGCTAACCTTTCATCGTACCTAATCGACTCTCGAACCCGTTTTCTGGTATTTCGTGGACCAAAATCGATGTTGTGAAATAAAACATTTTATAAGGTGATCCAATTACACCTAAGTAAAAAGAGATTGGTGGCGACTCCATTTCCCTTTTTTTTAAGTCAATCCCCGTTTTTTTCAAAATAAAAATGGTTTCGACAATGATGTGCAACCTAAATGTTAAACATGTAACTAATTTTATGGTATATTATAATAGATACAATTAGTATTATATAACTAAGGTATATTAGTTATGCATATTATAACATAATTGTATATAGGGTTACATATCAAATTCCATTTAGCATGTTAGCTCACAACAACATCGTTATATGCCAAATTCTACTAGATTGACTAAAGGGCTTTCTCAAGGATCTCATTCACTAACAAAGAAGGTAAAAAAAATAAAAAAAAAAAAAACTTTTCCATGGGAGTGAGTCTAATTGATGTAACAAAGAAGTCTAACCTATATACAATTAATTTCACATTTAATATATTTTTTAATTCTAAAATACATAGTGACAAGAATAAGAGATAATTGAAGCAACTAAGTAAGCAAAGAAGCCAATCCATATATAAAATATTAATAAATAAATTATGAAGGGATGAAAGGTATAACAAATTTAATTACGGTGGATGATAGTGATTACAAGGACCCGAAATCATTTTTTAATTTAATTTGAACAAATATATTCGATTCAATTTGAATTCCATCTCACTCAACTCGATTCGAGAAAATTTCAAATCGAGTTAGGATGATAAAATAGGATTCGTCAACTTGATTAACTTGAAATTTTTTTATTCGATTCGATCGAACGCTCACCTCTAGTTGCCAATGCAGGAGAACGTGGATTTGAGTGCATTGAAACGCATTATCCTCATATTTATGGGTTGGGAAGGGACTAAGGGTAGTTAAGATATTGTGTTAAAAAGAGCAAATATAATCAAGATATATAATGAGATGGATGTGAAGAGTACTTGAAAACTGTGGCACATTGGACTTTGCTGAAGCTAATGTAATGTAACAAATGGGTTAACTTAGAACTCAGAATAACGACCAATACAGGAATCAATCATGGGCCTAAAAGAGAATAAAGCTGATGATTAAACAAAATTGTAAGTGCCGAGTCCTAACTAGGGAACCAACCTCTGGTATACTGAAGCCACGTAAAATGGGCTAAGCAAAGCTACAGTTGGTTGTTTCATTTAGCATTTTTTTAGGGTACGATATTTACGGCATTTAGCTTCAATACCAAGTTGAGATACTTGATAAAATATGTCCGCAATTTGATCTTCACTTTGGCAATAGCTTGATAAGCACATGAAGCAGCAGCTACAAATTCAATTTTCAGTTTTTGGTAAGGAGACAATTGGCTGTTTCATTTTTATGGCCATCAAAATTATTTCACATTAAGCCGGTATTTAACAAATTAATAATTGGGTTGTATAAATATTTAATTGAATTTATTAATTATTAAAATAATTATTTTTTGGAAGAATATTTAATTATTAAGTTAGTTAAATATATTAATTTTGTTATTTATTTATTTATTAAAATCATATAGGTAAATTGGACTTAGACCAACCCAACTAGCATATTAGGGCTGGGGTTTGCCACAGCATAAGGAGATTATTTGCCTTGGAGTCGCCGACCTTATGCCCTAAGAAGTCCTAGTATTTCACATATACGTATTTTAGCTAAGGTTTGGCACCATTGTTGCACACACCTAGTTGATAAAAGAAAGAAAATGAGTCTAAAATTCTATATTAAAAATATGACAATTTATTTCACCCTTTATTACACCTACTTTAGATAATAAAAAATTGAGATATTTAATCCCTACTCCTACATGAGTCGGATGAGAAAAATGAACAATTTATGTACGATTCATTAGTAAAGTATTAAAACGGCAGTTTTTATTGACAGACTATTGTTATCGCCTATCGATTATAAAAATAATTATACATATCAAAGGATCACATAGGGCCAATTTAGAATTAGTTTTTATAAGTATTTTGAGTTAAAAATAATTTTAAGCAAAAGTTAAAATTTTCTACTTACGCTTTTAGTAATAAAAAAATAATTTTACAAAACATTTTTTATTTCTAAAGCACTTTTAAAAACCCCAAAACATCTTGTTTAATAATACTTATATTAAAAAAATTGTTTCAAATGTATTTTAAAAACAATGATAATATGAATCTTAAAATTTAATTACATGTCACATCACCCCATTTTAAAAATAAGGTTCCATACACATTAACTCTCTTCATGAACCTTAAAATTAGGTATAATTGACCAACTTCATTTATTCATCTCCACAAATTTAAAATATCCTTTCTCCCTCAGTTACCCTACCTAACTAATAATATTATTCATCTCCACAACTTCACTTGTGAATGGTGACATTTATGTGAAAGTCATTGAAAAATCAAATATAACCAATACAATTAATATTGGCTTGCTAGTAAGGTTTAATTTGATTATGCGTAATTGCGAGGCATACATTTCTACTCTTATTATGCGTATATATCATTTACGAGTTCTTCCAAATTTTATTTATTAAAGTTGTATATTTGATGCACCCAATAAAATTATTTATCCAATTCTTTTAATAATATATAATTTCATGCATGGTTTATTGAATAGATGATTACAAATTGTTTAAGAATTTTAAAACCAAATTTATTTATTTCATTTCTAATGATTTATCATCTTATTTATTAATAAAACAGTTGATTTATTAAAACATATTGTATTACACTATTACTTTCTAAAAATAAAAATAGATATACAGAAAGCAAATGTATTTAGCAGTGTTGTTTCGATCAACTTGTTGGATTAGAGTATTAATTTAAAGAGTGACTTTGAATTGGATAGATTAAAAATCGATACGGACTGGTTGAATCAATTGAACTAAATTTTTTTAAATATTTTTAAAATTATAATAATTTTTTAATTGTACCAATCAACCAATTTAATCATGGTTTAGGAAGGGGATAAATCACCTTTGATTGAATAGTAGAGCGTGGCGATCTACATTGTAACTGTAAAGCTAAAGACAAAAGTAATTAAGGGATTGAAAAACATGGAATTTTCACTCCTGTCAAAAACCATATACTAGGTTTAGTGTTCTCTTTAGATTTCACGTTACCTAAAATTTCCTCCTTTTTTTCTTCATTAGTGGAGGGATTCAAAATTCAGCATCTTTGTCTGATTATTTTAGTGACCACATTAAAGGGCCAAGAAATTTATAAATAGCTGACTTTATTTTCTTAGCATTATCCAATCCTGAAAAACCAAACGTGTAAGATATGCATTGGAGCAATAATGCTCGTTCAACAACCTTATTCTTCTTTTTTAATGGAATTTGAAGGAAGGGACTGTTTCAATGCTTTGAAATAGAGAAGGCAAAATTTGAAGGGTTAGCAGGTCCTGACCCAAAGGATCTCTCTCTAATTTCCAGGCAACTTCCAAGGGTTGATTAACATGTGGGTGTTCCACTTGAAATTGGATTTACCACTCTCCAAATTCTAGAAGGGTCTCCCCTTTAGGACCCAAAATACAAGTCTATGCGCACGTGATTTTGCATTTCCAGGGCCCCCTGTTTCGACTCAATATATGAGAAAGATTTGGCTACGTCTGCGTGTGACATAAATCTTTTATTTATTCCAATAGTTTTGATTTTGTGATGACGGAACTTCTTTTCCTCGCAACTTAATATGAATTTCCCACTTGGTTCATGTTAGGTATACCAACGATTTTCTGAAAACATAAATCCCACATGAAATTTGATGCTGCTCAACTTTTCTAGTCAATTTAAACATATAAGACCACTGAATTACGGTAAGTAATTAGTCTTCCAGTCAGAAATATGTTTCCATGAAAAGGTTTAACTTGTTTCTTTTCTTTCTTTTTTTCCTTATATACAAGTTAAAAAGGACAAGTGCTATAGTGATGGTTTAAATATTAGTGTAATGCTAAAATATGCTACTTTAGTTCCTAAAATTGTGGGATGTATATAGGATTAATTTGTCAAGTAAATAGTTAACATAATGTGCCAAAAATGTGATTGCGATTAAGCCGTATTTGCACTTTTTAGTTTGATATTGGGCTCAGCTGATGCTTAGTTTGATTATGTTAAATATTGATTGAACTTATGAATTTAAGCTTTCTTAAGTTTTATATGTTCTAATTTGTTAAATGAGGTATGTGGGTATGTAAATGTGAGAGTAGGACTGATAAATGCTAAAAGTAACATTTTAACATTGTTCTTAATGCGTTTTTAGATGATTATTCAATGTTAATTGTGAATTTTATATTTCTAATGCTTTAAATTCATATTTTTATACTTACGAAAATCGGAAATTCAGAGCAAGTTACAGGAGCTACACGGATTGACCCCTTCCACACGACCGTGTGACCCACACGGGCTGCCAGACGACCATGTGGTAAGCCGTGTCGGTTATGCGAAATTACACCCTAAATTGCGAAAAATCATTTTTTTAGGTTTTTTGGGCATTCTAAGGTGTATATATGACAAAAACAAGAAGATAGGAGAAAGTCATCATAGAATACTCAAGAAAACAACTTGAAAAACACCATTGATGTCGATTCTGAAGCAAATTTCCATCGAGATTGAAGACTCCCAATTGATTTCTCAAAAGAATATAATGAGTTTATTTATTTCTTTCAAATATATTGTCTCTTGAATGTTTTTATTTTCAAGCATGAACTAATTTTCTAAATACCTAGGGGAGATGAACCCTATGATAAATTTTATCTTTGGATTTTTTATTTTACGCAATAAATACTTAGATCTTGTTCTCAATTACGTGTGCTTAATCCTTGGTTTAATATTTCTAGATTATTGATCCATATTTGATGTGCTTAAGGAATAGAGCCTGTTTAAGAGTAGATCTTGCGTAATTGACTGGAGTTGCATGCAATCCTAGAAATAAGACGATATAAATCTACCGAATTAGATTCAAATTGTAACAGCTTAATTTTCAATGTTGTCGAAAATAGTGGTTCGAGACTATTGAAATCCGAAAACTGAGCTCATAAATTTTATTAATTAGTGTTTATGAGCTAATTGAGAATTTAGGAAAGCTAAGAATTAGTGATTTGTGTTTAAAAAGGAATTATTAGGTTAAGTGATTTTGAAAACGAGGTATCGAGACCTGGATTTCATAAACCGAGTCGTAAATATTTTTAAAAATATTTACGGAGTATTATTGAGATAGTATTAAATTTCGTTAAAAAATTTTAACGTTTTGATAGTAAAATATGCTAAAATGATTAGATAGCTCAAATAATAAATAAGAAGGATTTAAAAGCAATTTAGCCAAATTACAAAGGCTGGACGAGAGGGATATAGAAATTAGTAAGGATATAATCCGAACTAAGGGCAAAATTGGAAATTTTGCAAATTAACTAAATAAAATAATGACCAAATTGAAATTCTAGACAAATCTTCATATTTCTCCAGCCAAAAATAGCCATTGAAGAATTCTTCTAAGCTGGTTTTTCATATTTCTTCTCCAAGTGAGTTCAATTCATGTTTATTTCTTGAAATTTTTATGTTTTTGAGACTTTTACAACTAGGTCCAACTATATGTTTCATTTGTTTTTTATTTCATGGGTAATTTTGAAAGTTACCATTGATGAGTGTTGTATGTTTATAATGAATTAACATGGATTTGAAACTTTAATTTTTTATATGATAATTTTATTAAGTAATTTTGATAAATATTGATTTTAGAACTAAATTGTGAAAAAGTTGAGAATTAGGGTTTGGTGTTGAAATTCTAAATTAAAAAGGCTGTATGATAGCCTAAAATAATTAGATAAAGTGTTAATTGAAAAAAATTAGCTCATTTGATGGGTTTATTGATGAGGAACTAAATTGTAAAAATTGTAAAAGTTAGGTAAATGTGTAATTTCGAAAATTGAAGGGTATAAATTTTAAGGTGAAATGAGGCTGAAATATGTGCTAATGTATGAATAATTTTATATTTTAGATCAAGAGCCCAAAGAAAATCGTGGAAAAGAAAAATTATCTAAAATTCTAAATAGTTCTTGAGCTACAACAAATTTTACAAATTAGCCAAGTAATTCGTATAGTTAAAATTTATTGTTTATATATTAAATTGATTAATGATACTATGTATTTATTCATATCTAGTTTTGAAAATAAAATTATTGTTAAAATTATGAAATTGAATTAAATACTCAAAATAAGTGGAACGCGGAATTGAGTACAATCGCTTCTGTGGCGAAAGATAGCAAAGGAAGAATTGACGACAGATTACCCAAGTAAATCGAAGTTCAAGATTTGTTGCGAACTTTCATGTTTACTTTTTGTTTAGCTCTCACGAGCTTCTGTTTAACTCATATGAGTTCCCGTTCAACCCTTATGGGTTTCCATTCAACTCTTCTGAGCTTCTGTTTAACCTTTATGGGTTTCTATTTAGCTCTTATGAGCTACCATTCAACCCTCACGGGTCTCAATTTAGCACTTATGTGCTTCTATGTAGCCTTCAGGCTTCTGTATACGATGTACTCATATCCGTAAGACGTTCTTCGATTTGACAAAAGTTGGTAAGTGACATTTGGAATTCATGATTGAAGATTTAAAGTTATTATTGATAGTGATATGAAATAAGTGAATTCATTGATTGAAGTTGTGTTTGGCAGGAATTATATATTGAATGATTTATTTGAATAATTTGTTATAGTATGTTCGGTAAGATTTATGTTTAAAGCCAACGAACTTACTAAGCTTCATTAAATTTACTTGTGTTGTTTAATGTTCTTTGTAGATTAGCGTGAGATTGAAGGATAGGATCAACACATCAAGCTACACTATCCAGATTACTCTGGTAGATTTTGTTATACATTTTATGGTTTATATGGCATGTATAAGGATAGATTAAAAAGGGCTAAACTTGTATGTATAACTATGATAGTTAGTTAAGTATATATGAGTGTTTGTATGTATGTAAATAGAAGTAGGCTTTCGTAAATAATGAATGAGTTAGTTTGTCAAATTTAAACATTTGAGTTATAGGTCAATTTATTATGTTAAATACATGTTTTGGTTTGAATTTGTTGCTTGGTTGGGATATATTTGTGTATTTCAATATTGAGTGCAGGTGGATAATAAGAGGGTGAGAAAAATGGTCTTAAATTGACCTATTTTCGTCCACACGGGCAGAGACATGGGCTTGTGTCTCATCCATGTGTGACACACGGCCTGGCACATGGGCGTGTAGTCTGGTTGTGTGTCCCCTACACCTTAAAATTACAAAACAAAATGCCCAGGTTTTTGCGCATGGCCTAGCACACGGGCGTGTGACTTGGCCGTGTGACCCCTGCACTTCATGCGCGGCCTAGTGTCACGGGTCAAAGTTCAAAGCCCGTGACCATCGCACCAAATGCATCCAATGGAGGTCTATTGCTTAGATGGGGATCATTTGGCCCACGAGAACTGGCCCGATTCGAGGAACTGTTGAAGAAGCCTGTCAGATTGAAGCCTGGTTGGCCCGATAGCGAAGATATGGCAACTTAGGCCGATATGGTAACTAATCTTAAAGATATAGGGAATCTTATCTTGTAAAGATTAGATAGGATTTGATTAGGCTTAAATCATGTAAATCCCTTAAATTGGGGGATATGGTTAATCTCGTCCGTCGATGTAAATGTATCGTGTCCGTCGGTTGTGAGGGAGCTCAACTATAAATAGAGAGCCTCTCCCTCATTTGTACTCACTCCTGAATTCCATTCATTGTTTCATATTCTTTGTGAATAAGAATAGAGAGCATTTACTCAAACACTTTGCGAGCGTTCTTTCTGTTGTTCTTTTGGTTTGCTTCTTTTGGCATAAGTTTGCTTCCGCTCTTGTGTTGGTGCCTTGGAGGAGTTCTTAACGAATCCTCATTCGAGTTAAAGGCTGACTTAGGCGAGTTTGGACGAGGAAATCGCCTAAGGCCGCACGGATTGCTGGTGAAATCTCTAGCCCCGTGACAGTTGGTATCCGAGCTAGGTTCGAACCAAGTTGGTATCCGAGCTAAGGTTCGAAGGCACTGTTGGGATGTCGAAAGAAGGGTTCGAACAAAGATTGGCGAGAAAGTCTTTGAGGGAGATGTTGTCTACAGTTGAGGAACGTGTGGATAAACTCGAGGAATCCATGGAGGGCGTAAAAGAGGCAATCGATGGGATCGAGGGTCACATAGGCGACTGGGAGGATCATCCAGAGACTATGTGAAGATGTCTCTTAATTCGACCATGGATAAGGTAAACGAGTTGTTTAGTTCACATAAAGATAAACTGTTAGACAGGAATGATGCTCTTGAGGCCATGATGATGGCTTTGAAGGAGGAAACAATGGCCACGACGCTAGCTTGGAGCACAAGAATTGAAGAACTCGAGGGAGAGTTGGCCTTGTGTCAAGCAGCGGTGGGAAAGGTGTTGTCGTCGACTCAACTTGTCGAAGATGTTTCGTATGGGAGGAACATTAAGTCGACAGAACGGAATGTGACGAGAGCCCCTTTAGAAGAGTTGGTGGAGCAGGAGTCTGATATGAGACTTGTTGAGTCAACTGTGGAAACACCACCTTTGGGAAAGGTGGAGTGTATATCGGACTTCGTGGAAAAAGAAGCATTGCTTGCTTTTCAAGAGGGATTGAAGCCGTGGGTCAGACAGAAGGTGGAACAAAGACGTGTCCAAAAGCTGTCGGAAGCCATGATGGTGGTGATTAAGCTTGGTCTAGGGAAAGACAAGCTTGGATCTTCCGAGTCCGAGGAAAGGGGCGTACGTGAAGGGAATCACAAGGAAGATATTGTTGATGGCAATGGCAACGGCAACAATTGTGGTAATGGGAAACCACGAATTGGGAAGAAGAAACCCAAGAGGAAAAGGGACAAGCTGAAATGCTTCCTTTGCGATGGTCCACACATGTTGAGGAAATGTCCGATGAAATCCGCGCTTAAGAAGAAGCCGGTGGGAAAGGCCTTGGGACTTGGTTCGAGAGCAAGGAGTGTCGAAGCCAAGGAGGCCAAAAGCGAGAAGAAGCCAGTCGAGTGCTTCTTTTGTCATGGTCCGCATATGTTGCGGAAGTGTCTGAGAAAATCTGTCATCGAAGGGAACGATGGAGCAGACATGGAGCCCAAGAAGCTTGGTTCAAGCAAGGGAAAAGCCGAAGCCAAGAGGGCGAAGAGGAGCAAGAAGAAGCAAGTAAAGTGCTTCTTGTGCCGTGGTCCGCATGAGTTGCGGAACTGTCCAAAGCAAGCCGAAGTCAAAGGAAAGGCAACGTTCGAGCATGGTGAGTCGTCGGAGGGGCTTCCACCCAAGGAAGAGGTGAGTTTGTCATCGAACTTAGAAGAAGGAGTTGCGATGAAAACAGTGAAGCTGGAACCAATGAGGCTCAAGTCGAGTGAAGCGTCGGAGTTGGCCGAGTCATCGACAAGGCTTCCACCCATGGGAAAAGTGGATGGTGCATCGGACTTCAAGGAAAAAGAAGTGATGCATGTGGGACAGTTGACCAGAGTAAATGCAACGAGCAAGATTGCTCGAGAGAAGAGGCGACGGAAGCCGAGGCAAAATTCCCGGAGGAAGGGAAAAGCTAAGGCGTCAAGACGAGATTGTGACGAACCGAGTCAGAGCCATTCGGGAGTCGCAACGAGGACGTTGCGAGAATGGGTGGGGGAGAATGTCACGGGTCAAAGTTCAAAGCCCGTGACCATCGCACCAAATGCATCCAATGGAGGTCTATTGCTTAGATGGGGATCATTTGGCCCACGAGAACTGGCCCGATTCGAGGAACTGTTGAAGAAGCCTGTCAGATTGAAGCCTGGTTGGCCCGATAGCGAAGATATGGCAACTTAGGCTGATATGGTAACTAATCTTAAAGATATAGGGAATCTTATCTTGTAAAGATTAGATAGGATTTGATTAGGCATAAATCATGTAAATCCCTTAAATTGGGGGATATGGTTAATCTCGTCCGTCGATGTAAATGTATCGTGTCCGTCGGTTGTGAGGGAGCTCAACTATAAATAGAGAGCCTCTCCCTCATTTGTACTCACTCCTGAATTCCATTCATTGTTTCATATTCTTTGTGAATAAGAATAGAGAGCATTTACTCAAACACTTTGCGAGCGTTCTTTCTGTTGTTCTTTTGGTTTGCTTCTTTTGGCATAAGTTTGCTTCCGCTCTTGTGTTGGTGCCTTGGAGGAGTTCTTAACGAATCCTCATTCGAGTTAAAGGCTGACTTAGGCGAGTTTGGACGAGGAAATCGCCTAAGGCCGCACGGATTGCTGGTGAAATCTCTAGCCCCGTGACACTAGCACACGGGTGTGTGGTTGGCCGTGTGACCCAAGTTAGTAGCTACCCTAATTTGGACACGGCTTAAGACATGGGCGTGTCTCCTGGCCATGTGAGCCACACGGTTGGCCACACAGGCGTGTGTCCCCTACTCTTAAGAAAAAATTAAAAATTTTTGGAAAATTTTCCTAAGTGTTCAATTTAGTCCCAATTCACTTCTATTGTGTATTTTGGGTCTCGAGGACCCATCTAAGGGATAATATGAGTGTATTATGATTGAATCTTAATATGAGTAATAAAGTTATGAAATGTTTGTATTTAGTCCGTAAAGTCTGGTAATGCTCCGAACCCTGTTCCGGCGATGGATAAGGGTTAGGGGTGTTACACAAATCTAATAAGGGAATCCATAAATCGAATTAATGAGATAATAGTGGTTTTAATTAGAATGAAATTTTGATTAATCAACCTAGAGTCAGTTGTTCTTACTCTCGAAAGAGATTTAACATAATTTAGGGATTTCTACGGATCAAGATACTAAGTAAATAAATTGCAAATTTAGATTGATAGTGACAGATGAAGTTTAGGTGAATTCTTCCCTGGTATTGTTTTGCTTCTTGGTTGTTAATCGGTTATTTTCCTGCTTTGTTCTTTGTCATGTTCGTTAGTTAATTAATTTAATCAATTTTAGTTTTTAATCAATCACTCAAATTTATCGGTTAAATAATAAAAATATAGTAATTACTCACTCGAATTTCAAAACTCCTGAAGTCGCGACATAACTCACTGACTAGCAAAGTCGCAATGTGGAGGCCATGATGTCGCGACGTTAGCCTGCAAGTTTGATAATTTTACAATTTGGTTCTAATTCATCCTCGTTAGGGGTGAGCAAAACTCGATTCAACTCGAAAAAATAAAAAAAAAAATTTTGAATTTCAAGTTAAATGAATTAAGTTATTCAAGTCAACTCGAATTTTTTTCTGAATTTTGAGTTCGAATCGAGTTGAGTTTTCGAATTTGAATAACTCGAATAATTCGAATATCAAACTATAATATTTTACATTTTTACCCTAAACTCTCAAACCTTTTTACTTCTTCCCACTTTCTCCACAAAACTTTTACTTCCCTCCCATCCCAACCCCCCAATCTACCCAAAATCCATTTCCCACCAATATTTTACTCTCCCATTTAATTTTTCTCAAAATTTTACTATAACAGCCTAAATTTCAGTGGTGTCGAAAAATAGTGATTTGAGATCACTAAATCCGACAAATAAGTTTGAAAATTTAGTAATCAATAATTATGAGTCAAGTGTGAATTTAGAAATATATTTGAATTAGAGAATTTTGTGAATTAAAAGAATTTATTAGGTCAAATGAGTCAAAAACAAGGTATCAAGACCTCGAATTTATAAAACCGATCCATAAAAATATTTATGAGTGTCATTGAGTTATTATTAAAGTTTCGTTAGAAAATTTTAACGTTTTGATAGTTAATCAATTATAAAGGACTAAATTATAATAGGTGCAAACTTTGTTATATAGTGATTAAATAGCTTAGTTGATTAATAAGGAGGGATTTAAAAGGTAATTAGACCCAAATTATATGGTTTGGATGGTTTGGTCAAGAAAATCAACAAGAAAATAAGGTGAAATAAGGGAAAAATTGGAAATTTTACAAAATAACTAAATAAAATAAAGATTAAATTTAAAAATCTAGAGAAATCACAATTTTTATTCAGAAATAACGCCATAGGAAGTCTGGAATAAGCTGGTTTTTCATATTTTTGCACCATGTGAGTTCAATTCTTGCTTTTTCTTTTAAATTTTTATGTTTAGTGACTTTTATAATTAGGTCCAACTATAGAATTCATTAGTTTTTATTCTATAAGTGAAATTTAAAGTTTCCATGGATAAGTTCTGTATGTTTAAGATGAATTATCATGGATTTGAAGATTTTAATTCATTATATGATGAATTTATTAAGAGATTTTAGTAGAAATTGATTTTAGGACTTAATGATGAAAAAGTTAAGAATTAGGTTTGATGTTGAAATTCTAAATTTCAAGGGCTGTGTAGTAGCTTAAAATAGTTAGATAAAGTGTTAATTAATAAGAATTAGCTCAATTGATGGTTTAATTGAGAAGGACTAATTTGTAAACTATAAAATTTGGGGTAAAAGTGTAATTTAAAAAATTTAAGGTCATAAATTGTGAAGTGAATTAGAATTGAATTAGATGCTAATGAATGGAAAATTCTACATTATAGATCGAGAGTCTGAAGATAAACGTGGAAAAGAGAAAATTATCGATTAGTCCCTGATGTCTATAATTCTACAAATTGGTCCAGGTAAGTTCATATGGCTGAATTTTAATTTTAATTTTGTGATGTATACAATATTTATAATTTGTATTTTTTCTATTGAATTATGATAATTGTAATGATGTGAAAATCGAATTGAAAGTTCAAATTAAGGGAAACGCAAGGCTGAGTACGTTCATTCAGTGATCAGTGATGAATTGACAGATAAGATCATGGTTAATCCATGGCAAAGTTTGAAATGTGATATCATAGCGGAGCTATGGCACTGTGAAAGTGAATGTAAGACCATGATTGAATCATGGCAGTTATATATATGTGCGAGTGTAAAACCATAGCTAGGCTATGACAATGTGATAAAGTGTGTAATCATGGCAAAGTCATGGTAAAATGTGTGCAAAACCAAAGTGGAATGTGGTATCAAACTAATGGTGTACTCAATCCCGTAAGACGTTCCCTAATTTGACAAGTAATGGTAATTGTCACTCGAAATTAAGTGTTGAGATTTAATTAGTTATTAATATTGAGCTCAATCCAGTGAATTCATAATTTGAAATTGTGTATGACAGGAAACTTTAGTGACATATTTGTTATTAAATTGTTATTGTAATTCGGTAAGATTTATGTTTTGAGCCTATGAGCTTACTAAGCTTTCATAATCTTACTTCTGTGTGTTAATGTTCTGTATAGTTTGATGGAAGTTTAGAGAATCAGATCATCACATTGGACCACACTATCCAGATTTCACTAGTAGATTTTGTATTGCAACTTAAGGTTTATATGGCGCGTATAGAATGGGATGAAAAGAAAGTAAACTTGAAGTATGGTTATGAATAACTTTCATACATATATGTTAGTTTATGTGTATGTGTTTATTAGTATATAATTGTGGTTAATGATTGAAACAACATAGTAAATTTATGTAAATAAGTAGTGTAGTTGTAAATTTAGCTTACCATGTGAGTTATTAACTTGGATTGGTTGTGGATTTTGAGTATATTGGTATATGAAAGTATTGGGTGCAGGTGGAATGTGGCCTGGCATATGGGCATGTGTTTGGGCCGTGTGCCCCCTGCACCTTAAAAATGAGAAACAGAATACTCAGAATTGAGCACACAGGTGTGTGTCTCAGCCTTGTGGGTGACACGGCCTTGGACACGGGCGTGTTCTATGGCCGTGTGAAAACTGCACCTAATTTATAAAAATTAAATCAATCACACAGCCTAGCACATGGGCGTGTGACTTGGCCGTGTGACCTAAATTTCTTCATGCCTTATAAGTTAGAGAGTTACATGAGTTAGGGACACGGGCGTGTGAAGCCACACGGCCTAATACATGGGCATGTTTTATGGTTGTGTGAGCCACACTGCCTGATCACATGGGTGTGCCCCTAGACCACATAGGCCTGTGGGCATTATACATAAGGAAAATTTTGTAAATTCGAGAAAAATTCTTAGAGTTTCCGATTTAGTCCCAAATCGTTTCTAGAGTTCATATTGGGCCTCGAGGGTCCATTAAAGGGACTATATAATTATTGTCGAATGTGAATAGTATTTTTGGTTCGATTTATCTGTAAACCTCGGTAATACTCCATAACCCTATTCCGGTGACGGATATGAGTTAGGGGTGTTACATTTACTCCCAAAAACCCTCAAAACTTTTTATTTTCCCCCAAAATTTTTACTCCCTCCCACTTTCCCCTTAAACTTTTACTCCCTTCTCATCCCACCTCTCATCTACCCCAAACCCATCCCCTCCAATTTTTTTAATATTTTCCCTCCAAAATTTTACTCCCCCCTATTTACTTTCCCTCAAACTTTTATTCCCCAAAACTTTTTATTTTCCCCCTAAACTTTTACTTCTCACCCTTTACTCTCAAATAAAAAATCAAAATTATCCAAAAAAACTAAACATAAATAGTAATAATTTTATTTTTATATACTATTTATATTATTAAATTAAATTTCACATTTTATCTTTAAAATAAATTTTATTAAAAATTACATTTTACATTTAATATATTTTTTAATTCCAAAATACATAGTGACAAGAATCTGGAGATAATTGAAACAACTAAACAAGCAAAGAAGCTAACCCGTATATAAAAGATTAATAAATAAATTATAAGGTGATGAAAGTTAATAAAAAAATTGATTAAGGTGGACAAATTTTATTACAATGGGTGACAGTGGTTACAAGGACCCAAATTTTAAAATTTAACTCGAACAAATATATTCGATTCGATTAGATTCGAATTCTACCAAATTTTAAAATTTAACTCGAACAAATATATTCGATTCGATTAGATTCGAATTCTATCTCACTCAACTCGATTCAAGAAAATTTCAAATCAAATTAGGGTGATAAAATATGATTTGTCAACTCGATTAACTCGGAATTTTCTCATTCGATTCGATTCGATCGAACGCTCACCCATAATCTTAGGATTAACAAAAGAACTTTTGTAAGCTTGTATGGGACCCGAAAATGATTATTTAGCATAATATGATTGCATAATATACTGGTTTGCATGTGTAAATGGTTGTATGGTGTACAATTGACTGTAATTGCTCTAGCAATGAATGTGACATCTCGTAGCTCGGACATGGTGATCGGATCAAGTAATGGGTGTTACGGAACATCTCCTCCTTTTTTTATCAACAAAATTACCAATTTAATCTTCACTAATAAGAGATAGAAGGTCAGGACGAATGGCCTTTTGTATATCTCTAATCTTCTTTCCAGTCCTAGCCTCAACTCTAAGTCTGGCAATCTTGATCTCTTCATAAGCATTTTCAAGAATAGTTCAATCTTTCTTAGCATTGGTGCACTTAAAGATAAGCCTAAATTCTAAGAATCAACTCCAAATAAAATTGCATTAAGGGCTTTGGAGTTTGTGTTAACCAATTTTCCTTCATTAGTGGTCCAAGTTACTTTAGCTTTTGCAATCCTTACATCAGCTTATATAAATTGTTGGTTGTTCCCAACCAATCTGAATTGAGCACCAGGTTTTTTCATCCACGAGCTAGCTAAATGTCTTTATCCTTACCTTCTAGTAGGCATAGTTAATACCATCCAATAAAGGAGGCCTCGAGATTGATATTCCTTCCATCTAAATAGCAAATCAATGACAAAATCTCCACTTAGTACGTCAAGAGTCTAGTTATAATGCTAATTGTGAAATCCTTTTATATTTTAGTTCAATTGTAAATGGGCAAAATTACAAACAATTATAAAATAAAGATGGAAACCAAAGTGTGGTTACATTGTTCAATAACTTCCCACTTCTACAGGAACTTCCCATAAAGTGTGGTTAGAACCTCACTCCTATAGTCAATTTAGATCACTCTCCCATTAAGATTTTCCCCCTAAAGCTTAGTTGTAAACTAAACAACAAGAATAGTTTACTTACAAATATGCACAAAAATAAGTTACTCAATGAACAAGATAAGTGATCTATTTTATTCGTACATGGACTAAAACAAGCATAACGTGGCCTATTGGATTACAATCAATGTGGATATCTATCTCTTCAAATAAGTCTTTAATAAGGAATAAAGTGGAAGAGATTTTCTCGATATGAACTTCCTTGAGAAATAAATCTCTTTAATTATGAAAACTTCAATCACATTGAGAGTCTTCATAAAGTCTTTGCTCGACTTGACTCTGCTCGTATAGTCTTTAATAATTGCAGCTAAAAATTTCTTAAGATGTTCAATTAAAAGCTCCAACAATTGGTCAAAAGATTGCAACATATATGACAAGTTACAATGGTCAGTCAGATGCACGTTTGGTTGCAACTAGCACTTGAAACTGATGTAGACAAAGTAATTTTCGGACCAATTCAAAGTGCCACGTTTCAAGCAGAAGTTACCATAGGTCAAGCCAAAATTATCATAGGTAAAAAATGGTGTCATCACATATTGTGTCATAATTTTTAATTAATTTAAATTAATTAAAAATAAATAATAAAATTTTATATCATTACTAATTAAATTAAAATAGTTAAAAGATAATATTAAATGATTAATTCATCTCTAAAGTAATTAAATTAATAAAATATAAATTCTAAATGAAAGAGTTTATCTTTGCGGGTCACTTCAAATAAAGAGTTTAAATTCCAAAAGAACTTTCTTTTACTCAAGTGACTTGGCAATAAAAAAAGGGGTTACCTCCAAGTCATTCTATAAATTCACAAGTTTAAAAGTTTAAAAGTTCTCTAAAGAAGTCTCAGAAGAATGTGAAGAAATTCTGACTAACAGCATATCGATTCCGAAGAAAGCTACCTTCTGATTCCGTTCAACTGAAGAAAGGAAGTCAAAAATTATTTTTAAGAAAGCCACCTTTTGATTCGATTCAAATGAAGAAAAGAGAGCCAAGTTTGTTTGAAGAGCAAGTCAATACAACATTTGAAGCAACTAATATCTATCTAAGATCAAGTTTAGATGACCCTTGTCAAAACTCAACCGAAGAGAAGAGTCAAAAGATTTCTTTGTAGATAAATATCTAAAGATTTGAACCTTCTGATATGTCGAAGCTCAATCAAAGAGAAGAATCAAAAGAATTATTTGTAGATAAACATTGAGAGGTTAACTCTTTTCATGTTTTATATTTGACTCGAAATTTGTGCATTCTAATACTAACAATTAACACCCTCTAAAACAACTATTTATAACTAACTCTCAACATTAACCACTATGAAATAACTTTTTTATATAATTATTTACAAGAAAACTGAAAAATATTTTTCTTTTGAGAAAAGAAGAGTAAGAAAAGACAAATCCAGAAAACGGTCAACGGAAACGATTTATACCACCTACGCCAGCCGATGGGAAATATTAAAAGTTGGTCAAAGTCTTCAATGCCTCACCCTCACCCACCTTTCCTTCTACTTCTACGCACTTATGCTCCTCTCTCGACAAATCGTATGCACGGTTCCACCTCTCTTCTTTATTTAGAATAACATCAACTTTCATTTTAGAATTTTCCTTAAATTTTTTTAATTTTTCTTATCATTAATTAATCCAATAAACTGGGTTTTTGTTTAAAAAATGAATTCAGATTCCAATAATACAACCACTTAATTTATGTTGAACTAAATCCAATTATATTAACGTGCATTTGGTTGTCCAATCATTTTGTATTTACCATTGCTATTGAACTCAAAATTTGATTCATATTTTGTCACACAACATATACCGATGAGAAATATCTTAATTTATTTAAATTATGTTATCTCCATCTATTATATAAAAAAGGAAAAATCTTGTCTTTGAATTCACCTTTAGGTTTTTAATAAGAATGAAATTAAAAAAGGTGAAATAAACTTGGGGAAGGGGGACTAGTGGTGGCGCCTAGGATTATAGGTGTGAACCATAGGCCAAGTGGGTCCCTTTCTTTTTTCACCCTATAAAAGAGCTGCATGCATGTCACGTGTATGACTGTGGGAGGCGTATACACGTGGGACATGAAAGAATAACGCGTATAAGATCATGATCATTCAAAAGCCAAAACAAATAATTAATTATGAACGGCTTAAAATTTGAACCAAAAAATTAGCAAAGTAAAATGGAAGTTGTATACATCTTTTTTTTTTCAACCTTTAGATTTTCGGAAATCCATGCAAAAATTATTAAATAAAAAGTAGAAGAAGAAGAAAAAAAAAGCGTTACCGCCTCCTCCACGTACATTCTGGGAAAGCAAATCCCATTGTTGGGTCCTTCACTTGTTCGGACGGGTCCAAAAGCGAGTAGACCACACCACAAAGTTGCAAAATATATTATTCCATCGAACAAAAAAGACTAATATATATATATATAATTCACTTAAAATTTTATGGCTAAATCCTGGGATGATAATAAAATCTTCGGGTGCAAGTAATGTATGAGCGGTAGCAGAGAAGGAAGTCCCCACCACAGCATCAGGCATCAACAGTGAGACTTTCAGGGTCGTCAGCGTGACGCCGCGTGAACACAATGGGAACAAATGGTAAAAAAACGATTTATATAAATTATATTTCAAAAATAAAAAAATAATAAAGGGAAGGAAGAGAGAGATTCCGCGTAGACAGATAGAGACGGAGAGAGGAGTGTTGGGGGTAGGGGAGAGAATGTAAAGAAACAAAAAGCTTTTCCTTTCCTTGGTTTCGTTTTCTTGAATTTGAACGAATAGTAAAAACGCTCGCTTTTGACACCTAAGCTTACAGCAAATCTATCTATCTATTAATCTTTTTTTTCCCTTTTTTCTCTTCTTTTTATATATTTTTAGGTTTCCTCAGCGATTTTTCTTTTTCTTTTCTATTCTTCTTTTTAAAAATCTTTCTTGAGGGTTTCACATTTCTTGTTCACACCATCTCCATATAAATCTGTCATGTTTCTCTCTCTCCATCTTTTCTTCTTTCTGTCAATCTTCTCTTTTTTGGATCAATCATCCTTTTAGAGGCTGCAAAAACATAAGACTTATCGATAATCTTGTGTGGCTTTTGTATATGCTTTGCGTGTGATAGTTGTAAATGGAAGGGCACCAACACCAACATCATCAATATCAACAGCAACAGTATCAATATCATCATCAGCAGCAGCAACAGCAACAACCACCTACCAGCAGTGTTAACGTTGATGCTGATAGATTCCCTCAATGGAGTATTCAGGAAACGAAGGAATTCCTGATGATCAGAGCGGAGCTGGATCGAAGTTTCATGGAGACCAAGAGGAATAAGCTGCTTTGGGAAGTTATCTCTACCAGGATGAGGGAAAAGGGTTTTAATCGAAGCACTGAACAGTGCAAGTGCAAGTGGAAAAACCTCGTTACTCGGTTCAAGGTAGGCATCTCATAATAGTCAGTATTTTGATTTAACTCTTTTTTATTTTTTAAACGCAACGGATTACGTATCCAGGAATATTTATTTCTCTGTTTTGTTTTACCTAAAATATGCATCCTGAAAACCCTATTTTATATACACACACTCATTCAGGGATGTGAAACGATGGAAGAAGAAGCTATGCGGCAACAGTTCCCATTTTACAATGAGTTGCAAGCCATATTCTCAGCAAGGATGCAAAGTATTTTATGGTCAGAAAGTGAAGGAGGAACGACCGGATCGAAGAGGAAGGCGGTGGAGCTATCTTCAGACGAGGAAGAAGATACGGAGGAAAAAGAGTTAGAATTAGAAAAGAGTAACGTTAGGAAGAAGAAGCAAGGCAAAACCAGTGGTGGTGCAGGTATTGGTGGCAGTACAAGCGGGAACGGCAATAATAGTAATAACATAAAGGAGATATTAGAGGATTTCATGAGGCAACAAATGCAGATGGAAATGCAATGGAGGGAAGCGTTCGAGGCGAGAGAAAAGGAGAGGCGGTTGAAGGAGACGGAATGGAGGCAGAAGATGGAAGCATTGGAGAACGAGAGGATATTGATGGATAGGAGATGGTATGAAAGGGAAGAACAAAGGAGAATGAGAGAAGAAGCTAGAGCTGAGAAGAGAGACGCCCTCATCACTGCACTGCTAAACAAGCTCAGAAGAGATGATCACATGTAGACGACAAGTATTTATTTATTCATGCATGTTTTAGCAGGAGATGAAGCCTTTGTTTGAGAGGTTTGTCCTAGAACTCTGGTTCTATCTATCAGATCGATATGTTGTTTAGTTCTATGAATTGTTTCTCTCTTTCTGCTCTGCCCACCGAGGCTTCATCTTTTGCTAGTATAAGAGAGCTTCCATTTCCTTGAGTTTTTTGTAGTGTTTTTTTATTCTTCATTGCCATTATGTTATAGTTATAAGAGGTCAGTTGACAATGAAAGCACATTCTCAAAGCACCATGGATAAAAAGCTCCAAGGTCTAGACATATCTTGCGCGATAGTTAAACAAATTTAACAATATACACACAGCAAAATCCACAAACGATAGTGAGTCCGAAATAATGTTCATAGTGGCCACTGTTGAAAATGGTCCATTAATTCTTGCTACTGCCTCTCAACTTATTCAAAGTCTTGTACCTTTCACTCACATTACATTGATCAATCTCTTCATAGTAACCCTGGTCAGCACGTCTACAGCAAGAAGGATTTGGGTTTTTGGTTTTCCATGGATTCCTAAAGTTATGGCTGTCAAAACATGTGCTTGACTTTCCCATATGAGAAAGTTACCATATGTGTGTTGTGCATTTTCTGGTGAGCTAATTAGGTAAGGTAAACTAATAAGTGATAAAGAAGGATTACCATAAGGGGAGTCATCCTCTCTAAAATGATTACCCTCCACGCAAAACTAGAACAGGCAAAAGTATGTAAAGCAGATAGATGAAAAGGTTGTTTCCTGATGTAAGTGTTAGCTAACTTTAGTTGAAACGAGTCTAGCGGATTTTTAATACGTTTGAGCTCGGTTTTTTCATTTCTAGTTTACTTCACTTATGGCTTGAACTAGAGATGCACGTCTTGATTTATTTTGTTCATCAATACTAGTCTAGTAAACTTGTGTGCCAGCTTAAAAATCATGAATTTAAGATTATGCAACTATTTACATATTGAGTGTACATGAACCTAAAATCTATTTACGTTCATACTTATTAACTCATTGTAAGTTGATGGAGCTTGAGTGGTTCGCAGTGCGAGCTTTCCTCGTTCATATTTGTCACTGTGAAGTCGAATTACACTGTTTATATATTATGTGATGTGAACCTAAATTTTATTTTAAACTTTATTATCTATTATTATATATATAACAAAATAGGAATATGCATTTTACATTCAATTAAAATGCACGTGTTTTAGGTATGATCAAGAGAATCTTTATATATATATATATATATATATATATTTGTAGGCACTAATTAAAAAGAACTTCGGATTAATAGCCATTAACGCATGGAATTTAATCTATTTGTAAAAGCTCTTTTATTTCATTTCATTTAATATTAAATTTTTCGAAAAATTAATGCTTTAAAATGATTTGAGGATCTTTGTACAATAATTAACTTAGGATTTCACTTTCAATGTGTGAAGTATATTTTGTGTAAGTGGTAGAGATCATGATAACAAATAGATCAGTGTGTGGGGTTGATATCTAGGGTTATATATGTTATATCTGCCTAGCTAGCTAGCAAAAAAAAAAAGAAAAAGGAAACATCACGGGAATTAATTAGCTAGAAACAAGAATGCCATGTATATATATATTAGGGAAAGGATTGAATGAAACAGTGACGCCACATCATTTGTATCCTTTTCTAATAGATTTATGCCACATCAGCATTTTTATGTTGAATTTCAGCATTTTTATCCTGAAAAAAATCAAATCCAAATTAAAATCCTGAAATTCAAGATAAAATGCTGAAATTCAAGATAAAAATACTGATGTGGCATAAATCTATTGGAAAGGGATACAGATGACGTGGCGTCACTGTTTCATTCAGTCCTTTCTCGTATATATTATACATTGTTTTCATATGATTGGTATTTCCTAGCGGCGCATCAATTCACTGTAACATTCTTAGGCTGATATAATTTTTCTTTTTTTAAGGTTCATGCATTCTCAAAATGTAGCAGAAATTTTTTTTGGTAGTATTATTTCTTATGATTGACATATATAACATATGATGATGAAGTTAAAAGAAAACAAATTGATAATGGTAGGCATGTAAGATCACAAAATCGCAGGTAGTGAAATATTTTAGTATATATGAAAAAGTGTGAAAGCAAGCAATGAGTCTTCATGTGATGGCAACACATATTTGTCTGCTTGAGTTTTGCTTTTTCACATCTCCATAGCACTTTTCCTCGCTTATTGTTTTTGGTTTGCAAGTGATTAAAGCAATCAGTATCTTTGCTGACCCTATGCATGACTTACGGCTTTTTGTCCACAATACTCTTTCCCAGTTCATAACAAGCCTCTTCCAAATCCACATGATACTAATAATTATGACATATTTAATTTGTCGTTTTGTTTTTTCTTCTTCCAGTTATTAATAGACTCTAACTTGTATCTGCAAAAGGGTAAAAAACAATTTGTACTGTGTGTTTTTCGATGATCTTTCCAGCTGAGTTGATTTTCAAATGGATTGATGATTGGAGACAACCAGGCTTTAACCATGTCTGTATGCATGTAATCCATCAATAGATTCAGATATGATTTGAAAACAAACATACAGAAACAGGGAAATAAGAAGAAGCTTCAGATTTGCAGGACAGCTATCGCTCTAACCGTGTTTCTCATAGGAGATATAAAGATGCTTATTAAATTCACCGACGTATGTATTAAATATGCTGTCAAGAGCATATATGGATGTATCAGCATAAAACTTTGCAAAATGGTACTTGTAATTTTTCATTCACTTTCCTATTTATCTCTTCATACGACTTAATGCACTTATATTTCTCTTTCCTCAGAAATTGTTTACGTTGGTATTCTTGCTTCAATTAAATAAATGGTAATTCTCACAAATTACTTGAAATTGAAGAAATCAAAGGCTAGAAGGGATAGTTAATAAGTGACCGTCGAGGAAATCATTTGTTTGTGAGTGCGAGTTATAACCAATTTTAATTCAATTTTAAAAAGAGATAATAAAAAAATTGCCATTTGGTTGGTGGATTAATATATTGTATTTAGTTATTACCAACTTATTCCACTTGTTGACTAATAAATTTTGCATGCTATATATATTAATGTGAAGGCCAGAAGCCAGATGCTAGTGTAATATATTAACCATGTGAACCAAAACCCCGTCGTTTGACCAGATTTCTAATACTGCAGTAGAAAACATCCTAAGCTATTTTTATTAAATTATACAAAATAGAACTTTGACTCTCTTCCTCGCTCATGTGCTCAGCCATTATAACGTTCCAAATGGAAATGAACATCGCTATTCAAACAAAACGGATGAATTAAGATTCTTTCCCATTTCGTTCCACATGACCCTCATTCAAACTCTTGAAACACAGCACACGAGAAACATCCCACCCATATATAAATTGGAAAATTGAAAATTAGTTAATAATTTTTACTTTTATTTTTTTTCGTAATAATAGTGCAAAATGAGAAACTATACTAGCGGTAGACTTTTAATTTGGGGAAAAAATGTCACAGCAACAATCAAATCGAAGGGAAAAAGCAAGATTCTAATTTCTACACAAATCGCAATTATTTCGGTACCCCACTCACAATGCAATAAGATGCGACATTGTTTTCGCTTCATCCAGTTGACAACCTTTTTCTCTCAGGATCTGCTTTTTCAAATCCTTAATTGGAACTACATATTTTTATGGATTATGTGAGTTAATAATTCTCCGCTTTAACAAACTATCAAATTATTCATTTTTATTTATCTCATGCTATATTTCAATCTTTTATATTTTAAATATTATGTTTTAATCACTTACATTATTGTATTGTAACATTTTAGTCATTTGAGTCATTAATTATCATTAATGGTGTAACGAGACACGATGTAACATATTAAATCATCATTTCAAATGAAAATTTTAGATTAAATCTTACAATTAGTCCTTCTATTTTTCTCATTTTAAACAAATTAATTTCTTTTATATTCTTTTGACTTTTTTTTCATTCTCTTATGCTTCTCTCTTTTCATTTCTTTTAATATAATTTTTTGTGTTTTCATTTATTAAAACTAGTCCACAACCTCGCATCATTCAAAAAATTATATTGTTCAAAAATTTAAAATATAAGGACTAGTTTCAATAAATAAAAATATAAAAAATTACTTTAAAAGAAATGAAAAAAAGGAGAAAAACAGAGAGACAAGCAGAATGAAAAATAAAGGGAAAAGAAAAAGAAAAGTTAAAAAAACATAAAAGAAAGAAATTAAATTGCTCAAAATAAAAAAAATGAGGACTGATTGTATAAATTAACCTAAAATTTTTATTTGAAATGATGATTTAATGTGTCACGTCAGCTTACCATTATACCGTTAACACAATTAATGGCTCAATGACTAAAATGTTACAACGCGACAACATAAGTGATTAGAACGTAATATTTTAAACATAAGTGATTAAAATGTAGCTTAAAATAAATAAAAATAACTAATTTGATAGTTTTCATTATTGTATTACTGGTAGAATTTTATATAAAAATATAAAAGATAAAGTATTTGATAATTTTTTAACTAAGTTAAATATTAGTATAGATAAAAATGAAAGAAAGCCAAAAAGCTTTCCCTTCCTTCACACTATCCACATCCCTGGACAAAAATGAATAAACCCTAACCACTACCCCATGCCTTGTCAGCAGCAGCAACGATTGCTGCCTTCTCCATTACTTCCTTTTCTTTCTCTATAGCTGCCACTGCTCCTTCCCCTTGTCTCTCCACCTCCACCTTCCACTGCCATTCACTATCTTTTCCGCTTCCCTCTTCCCCTCCCTTTTTTTCGTCTTTGGCATGCAATTTCCAGGACTCCCCCACAATCGGGCTTGTGCCTTAAGCCTTGGATAGCTGCCTTTTTTCTCGAACCAGTGGAGGTTTGCTTTCTCGAGTTTGCGACTTTGTGTGTTTTGTCTACACTTGATCCAAACAACTTTTCTCTTTGAGGCTACGTCACAACTCATTGGGAAGATTATGAACATTAGCATCGAAAACAAAGCACCGATTCACAATGCTTCTGGTGATGGGTTTGTTCTCGAGTTGTTTGTGGCTTACCGGTGGGTATTTTTTGTTTTGTTTTAGCAATTATTAAAATCAAGGGTTGTTTCCAATGTGCTTTTGTTCTCTAGGATTCATTGTATGGGTTTTGGGGTTTGTGAGCTAGGCTTGGGCTTAAAGCCTTTTATGCTTTTATTTATTTATTTTTATAATTTATTCTATTTGTTACATCTGTCCAACTCTCAAACACGTGTCAAAAGCATAGACAACGTTGACCTCTTATTGACTTGACTAAAAAGTTATCTCGCTCGATCACCCGTTCTAAATAAGGACGCATTGTCTCTACACATTCTCAACTATCCACTGCACTAAGAAGGCTCTTAGCCATCTATTTTCCTGAAAATGGCTAGATATCCACTTTTCAAGTTCTTAAGTTTGAACACGCCTTTGAATTCATATAAGACTGATATAAGTATATTAACCTTTTACTAATAGACTGCATAACAGAATGAGCTTTACTATGCACATTTTATACATATCAGATAAGGATAATTCTTTTCATGATAATCTGTCACGTCACACTAATGTATAAAAGAATATCTCTTATAAATACTCTTATCAACAAAAAAGAAGGGATCGTCTTCTAGCACTCTAAAATTATTTTGAGCAATTGTTTCCTTATATAGTTACTATGCTCTCTTGCCTCTATATTGACTCTTCGCTTCTTTAGGTGAATTGACTTTCACATAACCACAGTTATCTTTTTTTTATCTTCCTCTCTTATTGTATATTATATCAACAAATACTATTACAATAGGATGGAAAGGAAAAAGAAAAGAGAGGAGAGAGAGAGAATGAATTGAGTGATTTAATTAGTTTGAGTAATATTAAGAAAAAGAGAGTGTAATGTAATGGCTTCTGATGCATGAAGTGGGTGACCCTACTAATCCAGGAAAATGTGTTGAGAGTGATTTTGTTCTTAGTGGGGTTAAAATTAAAAAGATAAATTTAATTAATATTGCATCATCCAATAGCTCAGTTGTTTGTGTCTTGGGGGAAAAGAAAAGCTTTTCTGGAATGAAGTTGACTCCCTTTTTCCTTGTAAGTTTTATGAGTTGGTCAAAATTTTGGACTATCTTCAATCCATTTTATTAAATGATTTTACATTTGATATATTAAATATTATATAAAATTAGTATGGTTTTAGTTCAGACCATGAAAGCAAATATATATATATAATTATTATTTTAGTCTGTACTTACCTACAAGTTCCTTCTATTATTATTAAATTAATGCCACGAATATGGTTATATTATTAGATTAATCTTTAAATTTTAAATTATTCTAATTATATTATTAAATTTTTTATATCAACAAGGTTCCTTCTATTGTTAAAATATTATATTTTATATTATTAATTTAAAATAAAAATATTTAAACAAAAATAAATATTATAAAATGAATGTCTTGAAGATCTTAATTTTAAGAGTTACGATGATAACATATTACTTTCCTTTAAAATTTTTATTTTAAATTTTATATAAAATGTTATTTATTATTAATGATTAAATTAACAATTTCATTAATGAAATGACTTAATTAATATATTATGTATTTAAAATATTTTAAAGCTTAAGAATCCATTTAAAATAAAGGGCATAATTTAAGTATCTCTTATGCAATTAACCGGCCGCCCATTAACTAACGAAACTAACAAAGAATAGACTCTGATTTTTCCAGTTTTCAGTTTCCAAGCAGAAGACAAGTAAAAGAACTGTGGCTAATAATTTAGCCACTTGTCATTCTCAAGGTACGTACGATCAATCTCTTCTATAACTCTTCTCTTGGAATGGATTTATTTAAAGCATTTCCTTTTGAGTCGTAGTTTCCCATTATATTATAAATTTGTATTTATTAAAAATTCTATACATGTAAAAACTATGTATTTAAAATAAATAAATATGTTTAAAAATAATATATAATAATAAAAATAATTATGGTTTGAAATTAAATAATAATACATGCAAGGTATAAAATGAAAAAATAAATAAATTATAAGTAAAACGAAAATTAAACACATAAAATATTATTAAGAATACTAAATGCATTATAATTATTTATCATGATGTTGTTATCAATTGTGAGTTATTATCGCAAACTCAATTAACATTATCGATATAAAAATCTTATCACGCGTGTTTGCATGTGAAAATACAAATTTAGAATACAAATGTGCTTTTAAAAATAACATATAATAACTAATGAAACTTATGATTTGAAACTAATTAATAATAACACATGAAATATATACATTATTAGAATGAAAAATTAGATTAAATTGTTTAATATGGTGTTGTCGTCAATCTTGAGTTGGTATCTAGTTAACTTGTGACACCAATTCAATTAAAAATATTGTCGAAACTATTTTTATCGGGTTTTGAAAAACGGGAATCGACTTTAAAAATATGGGGTCGCCACTGATCCTTTCTGTTTAAGTGTGATCAGGTCACCTTATAAAAATATCTTGGTCTGCGAAATTTGAGAAAACGGGTTTGGGAGTCGGTTACGTGCAAGGAAGGGTTAGCATCCTTGCAACGCCTAAAGTTGGTACCAAATTGATTAACATTGTCCTAATGTTGAAAACTTGAAAATATTGAGGGTGAAAATTTTTGGAAGAAAATTAATTAAATCAGAATTGAATCTCAAGATTAACTCGTTTCAAAAGTATAAAAACATCATGACCAGCATGTTAGGCTATAACACCTTTATACTCTGGCGTCGAGATCATCTTTGATCTTCAAAACATGTAAGAGAGGGTATTTGGTTATTTAGTTGAACGAAAAATCGACACCTAGCACGTTAGGAGTATTTAAGTTAAAATTTATACAAATTATTTAAACAAAGAAATATGAAATTTTGAAATCAAACATTTGTATGATAAATAAATAAAATATACCTAATTGGATTAAAAATAAAATTACTAGGCTATTTTATAAATAAATAAAATCATTTAATAAGCATAAGAACTAAACTGAAATGCGCATAAACTATTAGGGATTAAATTCGAAAATATTTTCATAATTCAAAACGCATCACTCAGACGTGTCTAGATTGAAACAGCGCCCAAACAACAAGGACTAAACGCGCAATTTGTCCATCACTGTGGAAACGCGCGGGTCCTAGGTATACTGGGTCGGGTCGAAATCGGGCCTCTAATACTGTGTCGTTTTGAGGCTATGAAGATAAACCCCAAACGACGCCGTTTCTTTAATAACTTTAAAACCAACTTAAAACAAATCAAACCCCCTCTAAACAATTCTAAAACGAAACCCTAAATCCCCCTATCTGTTTATTCTCTCAGCCGCAAAAAAAAGAAGAAACAAACCCCTTTTGTTCTGCCACTGAAATGCCACTGTAAACGGCGAACAGTGGTCGTATTAGGCCCTTTTCGGACGCTACCCTTCGAGCCCAGCCTAGTTTTCTTATTTCCAACCCCGAAGGACCTCTCCGCTTTGATTGCGACGAAAGAAGACGTCCGATCTAAGGTAAATCCCTCTCTTCTTTTTATTTCGTTTATTTTCACGTGCAGAAAAGAAAGGAATCGAAAACCAACAAAACCAGATTTAAGAAATTGAAAGAGATTGGAAACGAAAAAAACCTTTGAATCTGTTTTTTGATTTCTGTATTTCTCTTTGAATTTTTATGTGTTTGTAAAAACCATCCCCTTCCAATCGTTTGCTTCGGTCCATTTAAAGGCCGAAATCAGAAATTAATAAAAAATAATAACAAAATACAATCATTTCTTTTTATTTTTTCTTCATGCCTGCTGTGCTTTTTCGTTTGTTTTGTAGGTACAAGGCCGTATGCTTGCTGGCGGAGGTACGACGCTGATGCGCTGGTGAAGGCTTGCGCATGCCATGCGCGTCGTGGCTGCGAGGCGCGCGTGGGATCTATTCGTGGGAATCTAAAACGGTGCGCCTGTATAGCACGCGGGGAGTCAAAGGGCGATGTGGGTGGGCATGGAGAAGGCACCAAGTTTCAAGTTTCTTCAATTTGTTTGGGTCAATTCTGAGATTTGGGTTTTGTAGTGGGCTAGTAATTTTTGGGCTGAAATTTGGGCCACTATTTTATTTTAAACATTGGGTTTATAATTTGTAATGGACTGGGCATTGGACTTTTAAAATTTTAGGTTTATTTATTATGTTTGTCTCTTTTTTTTCTTTTTTTCTTTTTTTTTTTGGTGTTTGGTTTGGTCTCATGGGCCCGGGCAAATTTGGGCTTCTACAGCTGCCCTTCTTTGCTCATTGTCGTATAACGGGAATGAAGCAAAGATTTTAAAGAGGGCCAAATTTACCTGGTCCTATCAGATCTTGACTTCATTTGGTGCTTTTCTTCTTTGAGTAGCTTTATTCCATCCCACTGCATCTTCAAGGGCATGAAACTAGCATTTCGATCCAATTCGATGTAATTTCCTGGAGAAGAGATTTGTAGCTTCAATCTTCTCTGCTGAAACTTCAAAGAAATACTGACTGATCCTTATTGTAAACTCAGGGAAGAGGGATTTGTAGCTTCCATCTACTCCACTGGAGCTTCGAGGAGCTATAAATTCAGGGAGAAGAGATTTGTAACCTCCATCTTCTCTACTGAAGAAAAATTGATTGGTCCTCATTGTAAACTCAGGGAGGAGGGATTTGTAACCTCCACCTACCCCACTGGAGCTTCTAGGAACTAAAAATTCAAGGAGAAGAGATTTGTAACCTTCATCTTCTCTGCTGAAGAGAAACTGACTGGTCCTCATTGTAAACTCAGGGAGGAGGGATTTGTAACATTCACCTATTACACTAGAGCTTCGAGGAGCTAGAAATTCAGGGAGAAGAGATTTGTAACCTCTATCTTCTCTACTGAAGAACAACTGACTGGTCCTCATTGTAAACTCAAGGAGGAGGGATTTGTAACCCCCACCTACTCCACTGGAGCTTCGAGGAATTAAAAATTCAGGGAGAAGATATTTGTAACCTCCATCTTCTCTGCTGAAGAACTGACTGGACCTCATTGTAAACTCAGGGAGGAGGGATTTGTAACCTCCACCTACTCCACTGAAGCTTCGAGGAGCCAGAAATTCAGGGATAAGAGATTTGTAACCTCCATCTTTTCTGCTGAAGAACAACTGACTGGTCCTTATTGTAAACTCAGGGAGGAGGGATTTGTAACCCCCACCTACTCCACTGGAGCTTCGAGCAACTAAAAATTTAGGGGGAAGAGATTTGTAACCTCCATCTTCTCTGCTGAAGAGAAACTGACTGGTCCTCATTGTAAACTTAGGGAGGAGGGATTTGTAACCTCCACCTACTCCACTGGAGCTTCGAGGAGCTAGAAATTGTTTGGCTTCGACCTGTTCCTATAATTCAGGGTTGCCAGATCTACTGTCTTCGATCCGCCTTGCTGAGGAAGGCAAGATTTTTGAATTTACTGATGCTGCGACAACGTCCTTTAGTGGACCCGTGCTATAAAATCAGTTTCGTGCTTATGCTTATGCAAAATGGTTAGGATGCAATAATCAGAATGAATCTAATGCCCCTAACTAGATGTGTCTTATAGATGACATTTGTATGAATGCAGAATGTCATGAGAATGATTTCCTACAATGATTAGGATGCAATGATCAGAATGAATCTAATGCTCCTAACTAAACGTGTTTTGCATGATTTCATGAGAATGATCCCTTCTTAAGGCTGTCATTGCTCATTGTTTATCAGGGCTCTATCACGACGTATTATCTTGCCATCTTGTTAATTTGGTACTCTCGACGTAAAACTGTGGAAACAATTATAAGCTGCTTGATGATTTGCCCGCTATAACTTCAGGGTTCATCTCATTGTGACTTAGGGGTACAGGATCTGAATCTTTTCCGTCCATCTCACTGTAACCTCGAAATGTAGGATTTATTTCTTCTTCAATCTATCACATTGATATTCAAAGGTATAAGATCTATATTATCTTCCATCTATCCCACTATAACTCGGGGGTATAGGGCCTGTAGCTTGTTCCATCAACTGATCACTCCTCGGGTGACCCAACTAGATGTGTATGCATGATGCTCGCGTGAATGCAGAATATCAATTTTTCTCTGGAGAATGATTCCCATTTTACACTTGGGTTAATGGTGCCCATTTCTCGTCAAGATTTTATTACTGACGCAATATCTTGTCATTTGGTTCAACCACCATTCTTTGATAAAAGTTCGGAGAGATAGTCTCAGTTTAGACTCTTCTTTAAACGTGGTGAGTCTTAAACAATAGTCCTGTTTCAAATTCTTGTATTATTCAAAAGCTTCCAGAGTAATATGCGAAACTTATTTTATGAAAATATTATTAGTCCACTAATCATTATTTCAATGCGAAGTGCTTGAAAAAGATCATATCCATGGATAAGAAGGAAATTGATTAAGAACATAGCTCGAAACAAATAAGCTAAGCAAAGATAGCAATCACAATTAAGAAATTTATTGTGAACATGTTTTGAAAAGAATAATATAATCACAAATAATAAATTTAAAATGGGTAAAATGGACACTAGGTGCCCCAGATATCGCAGCCTGAGCTTCTTTGTTCGAACTTCTTGAGGACCATTTTAAGCTCAATATGTGTTTAGGAGATCTGAAGTACTTTGTCGATGCCCCAAGACGTAGCATACTTCTTCATCGTTAATTCAGGCATAGTAGGACTGCTATATGCCCCACTTTCAATTAAAATTTGAGCCGTCATTTTCGGGTTTTCAACTCAAATCCCCTTTGGTCTCAAAGCGCCCTTTACGGGTTTTCACCTTGGCCTCTCATTTTCTTCCTTCTTTTTTGCTAAAAACTTCTTTTTTCTCTTTTTTCTTCTTCTTCTCTTTTTTTTTTAAATTTTTTTCTTTTTTTGAATGCAACGGATTGGCCAGGTCCTTGTTGTCCATCTCGGTCGATATTCATGCTTCCCCAAAATAGGCCCTCTTCACTACATAAGGTCTTTCTCAGTTTAGCATCCACTTTCTTCTGAAGCCCCTTTTGCATGGGAAAAGTCTTCTTCAAAACCCTATCATGAAATTTTCTAGGACGAATCATTTTTGTTGCGAGCTCGCATCATCTGACCATGATAGATAGCTTTTAGCATTTTCTCTTCAAATTCAGCTGATCATATTGAGATTAGACGTGTTCTGCCTCATCCAAGTTCAATTCTGATAAGACTCGAAAAAGGAAATTTGACTTTAATGGGCGAAACCAATGAGAAATATGCTACCCCGGTGACCGTCCTGGCCAATGTTTGATAAGCATAGAGGGTAAATAGTAACTTTTGTATGCCAATCTTTACAAGTCTCGGTCCCTTTTTTTGATCTTTTATTTTTCTTTTTGACTGCTTTTACTGTGTGTGGCATCCGATCTTTGAACAGACCGCAAATTTTTGACATTATGCGATTAAATATGATCTTTTCGATATATTTTTTTCTTTTTTTATATTCTTTCTTTTTTTTTTTTGACTATCGACTTTATAATATTGGCATATGAAGTGACCCTCACCCTCTTGGTGAAGAAATTGACATCGATGTTGACCAGAAGCTTTTGAGGAGATTGGCTTGATAACGTCTATGCCCCACGTATAAGGGATCTGTGAAGAAATAGAGGAGGTGCGTGAATCTTGTATTCATCCATCTGGAGTTGATGCTACTTCCCTTTTCTGGTGGACTAGTAGTACCCTGTAACACCCCTACCCGTATCCTGTGCCGGAACCAAGTACGAGGCATTACCAGACTTAACAATACATTTGGTCAAATTAATTAACACATATACAAAATGACTTATTCAAGCCCCTATACATGCCATAAATTAAATCATTTATAAATAAAGATACCCATAAATAACTTGATAGTGTGAAGCGATCTCCGACGACCTCAAACCCGAGCTTGTTTAGTAGGACTCTGTAACATGGGAAAGAAAAGGGGGTAAGCTTATAAAGCTTAATAAGTTCACATGTAATAATAATAAGCATTAGCAATGAATTTAGCTTACTACTAAGCTGTCATAACTTGCATAAATAATGCTAAGTTTTTACTTTCCCAAGTTACTCATTTGTAGCCTTATCAAAGCCTTAACATGACAAATCCTCACAACAAGTTCTCAAAGTGATACAATCATTAAATCACATGCTTATACCTTATTACTCATGTTCACATTAATTTGTCTACTTGAATCACTGTCACTAAATTATTTATTTCTTGAGCTACAGAGCTCCAAATTTCAAACCACTAATTTTCCTTGAAACTAGACTCATATATCTTCATACCATAAAATTTCCAGAATTTTTGGCTTAGCCAATTAGTACAGTTTATCCATTAAAATTTCCTCTATTTCACTGCTCATCTATTCTGACCACTTTTCACTACGAATCAATTTTCTCCTTGTACAGAATTCAAATGATGTTATAATTTGTTTCATTTGAAACTAAACTTATTAAGGAATATAACCATATAAATTATGTCCCAAAATTATTTTTGTACAATTTTTAATGATTTTTCCAAGTCAAAATAGGGGATCTCGACATTACTCTGAACTAGTCTCACAAAAATCTAAATATATCAAAATACAGAATTTCTTTGCTTTCTCTGTTTATTTCATATGAAAATAGACTCAATAATCTTTAATTTAATATCTCACTCAATTACTAATTCCATTTCTACCATTTTTGGTGATTTTTCAAAGTTTCTCTACTGTTGCTGTCCAAAACTGTTTTATTTCTAAATTTCACTCTTTCATGTTTTCTTTATAGTAACTTTTATTGGAACACTTACTCCGTATCAATCTTACCAAAGTTCGATCACATATCGAGCACATTGCTCATAAGTTTACACGGATATACTTGCACTTATTCATCACATAATCATATTCAATTACACTTAGTCGTTACATAGCCACATTGTATTTTCACTTAGTCAATTTCCCGTTGAACTCATTGGAATATTAACAGATACATCGGAATATTGTACATAGTGCCACACTTGTAGCCAAAGCTACTTCATATCAGTTATCACACATAGGCTCGTTCTCGAGCTATTCATATTCGCGGGTCTGCTCACACAAGCTGTCGGTCATATGTAACTACTCGTCTTTGCTCACACAAGTCGTCAGTATCCGCAACACATGCAGATACCCACCATCGGTAGAACTTATAAGACCAGCACCCGTTTCACATAATCACAATCTCGGGTCTGCTCACACAAGCTGTCGGTCAATACGTAACTACTCAGTGCTGCTCACACAAGCTGTCGAGTATCCGTAACACATATCAGATAACTCAGCCACTGGTAGAACGTACGGACTAGCACCCGGATCACTTATTCCACTTAGATTTCACATAAGTTTCAAGTGAACATGTCACTCGTATCCATTTTTATTCCTAAGGTTCAACCGGGAAATTTCTCACTTGTCGATATTTTGTCAATTACATCAAATATTCAACCACAGTTCATACCATTTATCAAAATATGAAAACGTAAGTAAAAACGATGATTTATTTACATACAAACTTACATAATTACATTCTCAATCTCATGACATCATCAATTTAACTTATCCTCCCCAAATTATTCTATTCAATACTTCCTTGATATTACACAAAGCCATCTTTCTAATTTGATCTTACATGTAATTTATACCAATTTTCATTAAAATGTCGAGTCAATATCGAACATTATAATTATATTGGAAAATCAATACTAAAGTATTAATAACTAAAATTTCAATCTAACATTCAAACTTGCATCATTAAATGCTTGTTAAACATATGAACTTACCTCGATACCAAAACGGCCATTTTACCAACTTTCCCGATTTTCAATTTTCCTCCCGTTCTAGGTCCAAATCTCATTTTTTGGAGTCTAAAACATCACATTTCACTTATTTAATTAATGTACTGTTCAAAACAATCCTTAACTCAACTTTTTCAAAATTATATTTTGCCCTAAACTTTTACATATTTGCACTTTTGCCCCAATACTCGAAAATTAAACTTCAGCCCTTATTCTTATGTTTTATAACATTCTGATCATTTTTCTCTTATATGGCAACATCAAATTCTCACTAGTTCACACACTTATGACCAATTTATAACTTTTACAATTTAACCCCTTTTATACGATTTCATCGAAAATCATCTAATAAAACTCGTTTCTCTAATCATAGACATGCATAATATACCATAATTCATCAAAATTCACAATTATCCAACATGGGTAAATTTTTAAAATAAAAATCTAGCTCAAAATAATGGTAGAAATAGCTAGACTAAGTTACCGGATTTCAAAATACGATGAACATTAAAAAGCGGGCTCAAAAACACTTACTATAAAGCTTGAAAAGCTTGAAACCCTTAGCCATGGAGTCTAGAAATTTTCGCAGCAACTTGAAGAAGATGAGCAGATTTTTTCTTGTATTTTGTCTTTTATTCATTTAAAACACTAAATGACTAAAATACCCTTAAGACTTTTATTTCACTTTTGTCCTATTCATGCCCATTTTTGTCCATCAAGTTATTAAATGGTCTAATTTCCTTTTAAGGGCCTCCAATTTAAAACTCATAGCAATTTGACACCTCTAATATATAGAACTCAACTTTTACACTTTTTACAATTTAGTCCTTTTGACTAAATTGAGTGCTCAAACGTCAAAATTTTTGAACGAAATTTTTACGAAATCTTTCCGTAAAATTGTAGACCATAAAAATATAATAAAAATAGAATTTTACTCTTGAATTTATGGTCTCAAACCATCGTTCGATTAGACCCAAATTTGGGTTGTTACATACCCAAACTTCATTATTAGCCTGACTATTGTAGAATCATCTTAACAGCATGCCCATGTTTCAATGGTCTGACGTGCCCTAATATGATCGTGCAAAAACATTTTGAATGATGTCTCATCTTATTTCTGTGGTGAGTTAGGATTCGACTTTTGCCCCTTTTTAATCTCGCAATGTCCACTGACCTTTTGCAAGGTAGAGTTTTTTGCATCTCGTTCTACCATCCTTAACAAATCAAAAGATAGACTACGATCTCTATCCTCTTTCAAGTCCTTAGATCCCTTAGAACCCATATCTCATTCAAAAAGGGAGTCAGTAACAACGTCGCTCATGTCATTGATATCTGGGTACCTATTGTAGGTATGAAGGCAAATTCCAAAAAACAAATAATTCTAAGGATGATTATTTATATGGTATGATCATGAATAAAGAATGAAAGAATATTCTAAAACACAAAAGAAAAAAAGATATTTGCTTAAAAGGATGCATTTTATTGAAATAAAAATTTTAGACACAAGCCTATTTCACAAAAAAGATTCTTGTTGCTTCTAGGCTTAAAGCAACAAGCATGTTTTGAATATTGCTCTAGATTAGCCTTAAAAAATACATGTCTCTTCCACAGTCCTATTGCTCAAAACACTCCTAGGTTCATATTTTTGCATTTGGCGTGTCATCTAATTTCACAATACCGATGCCAGTGAATTTTTCCACCAATTTCTTGAAAGCAAGGCAATTTTCTATTGAATGCCCTGTGACCCCCGCGTGGGCATTTGGGTCATACCATTTTGGATATGGAGGTTGCATCAGTTTCGGGTAGTGAGGAGCCACCTCATGTGCATCAAATAGGCTTTGATACAACTCTCTAAATGACATCGGAATTGGTGTAAACTGGAGTTGTTTTACACTGGATTCTCGTCTTGATGAGCCCTGGTGACCAGTTGTCACAGCTCTCGGTTGACCTACAGTGACTAATTTGGGACGCTTGCTCAAGCTGTTCACTTCATTTTCCCTATTTCTCCTGGCCTTTGAAGTCCACTCTCCCTTTCCCTTCGTTTCTGTTACTATCGGTTTGGCTCAATCATCCTCCGGGTTAAAACCTAAACCTATCGGGAGTTTGAACGGGCCCGAAGCATCAGTTTGACATTGGGGCTAATAATGACGGGTCTCCCATATGAATGCATGTCTGATTGAGTCGGGATACTCATCGAGGAATAAACGATGTCTTCATCATCATCCACACTGCTGACCACTGGGCAACTCTTTTGTTCAAGCCCCCTGACTAGTAGTTGGGTTAACTGGCGCATCATATTCATCTGATCTCGCATATCCCGTTGAATTTCGACCAATTGCTCCTGCATTTGTTTTGCCTTTGCTCTAATCTTTCCAACCTTCGTTCCATGTTTTCCGGGTTAACTGAAATAATTTCACCTAATTAGGGACCTTATGTGAAAATGCAATGCAAATAATGTAATACAAATGCATGAAATGAATGCAAGAAGAAAGAGAGACGTTGATTCTTAATTTAATTCCATTAGAAGAACTTCTCTAGAAAATAGATTTCTTTACATAAAACGGATTACGAATGCGGCTTTGTCCTCATAGTCTAGGTGAAAACATCAATCTTCTCCTTCATATCCGGACGCTGCAGTTGAATCCTTCAAATCCTCCCAAAAGATATCTCTTTTATTTCCATTTGGCTTGATTCAGGTCATGGTTCGCTGCTCACTTAGCCCTTGCGATGTTGATTAGCTTCTTTAAGAAAATTGAGGTATGACGGTTCTTGCACAATTCTTGTTAATTTAAATCTTTCGGGCAAGGTTCTGCATTCCTCCACGGACTATCAACTTCCTTCTATTGTGTTTACTCAAACCATGTCCGGACAACCGTATTATAATCCACTTTATCAAGAAATTCATTTCCTTATGACAAACTCCTCTATTTAGTAATCAAATTACTGATCAACATCTCATTTTTATAATGATGCAGTGCTATGCAATGCAGTGCAATGTAATACAAACATAAACACAAAACACGGTAGCACAAGAAAAATAAACAACCAAAATAGATTACGTAAACGAGTGACCATTAGGGTTTGGCGCGGCTCTACTTAAGGTGGGTTCCTAGGTATCTCTATATGTGGTTTGGTTCTAAAGAGAGGGTACCTGAACTAGCAGATTCCTTAATCCTCACCCATTATAGGCTCATATGGATCGAGTTCGGTTCAAGGGAATACATTTTCCTATGCCCATGCGGAGGTGAAAACCTCACGAAGACATAGGTACGGATGTATTCTGGAAGCAGTCCACTAGCCTGTGCGGAGGTGAAAACCTCACGAAAGCTTAGTTTCTCACTCCCACTTAAAGGTGCGACCACAATGGTCATGCAATGCAATACAATGCCAAAGTATTTTGTTAGACTCGACATTATTGTAATTATAGCACAAATAGAATGCATTGAAAAAAACATGATTCTTCAAAACAAATTTTCAAATTTCAATCAAAAGGACAAAAATTAATCAATTTATTGCCTGACTCTCAACCATTCCTCAGTGGAGTCGCCAAGCTGTCGAAACCATTTTTATCGGGTTTTGAAAAATGGGAATCGACTTTAAAAATATGGGGTCGCCACTGATCCTTTTTGTTTAGGTGTGATCAGGTCACCTATAAAAATATTTTGGTCTGCGAAATTTGAGAAAACGGGTTCGGGAGTCGGTTACGTGCAAGGAAGGGTTAGCACCCTTGCAACGCCCAAAGTTGGTACCAAATTGATTAACGTTGTCCTAATGTTGAAAACTTGAAAATATTGAGGGTGAAAAATTTTGGAAGAAAATTAATTAAATCGGAATTGAATCTCAAGATTAACTCATTTCAAAAGTATAAAAACATCATGACCAGCACGTTAGGCTATAACACATTTATACTCTGGCGTCGAGATCAGCTTTGATCTTTAAAACATGTAAAAGAGGGTATTTGGTTATTTAGTTGAATGAAAAATCGACACCCAGCACGTTAGGATGTAATTTTTCGTACTTCTAAACACGCAAATATTGCCTCGTTTTTTAAAACCTTTGAATGAAATAGTTTTAGAACTTGAATGACATTAAACACAACATTTTCACAAGGTGCAATGAAATACTAATATACAAGGCAAGATATTAATCCATACATCAAATATTACAAGGATGAATCACAAATAATTAATAGTTACAATTTAACAAATTACTATGCATATGCTAGCAAAAATCATATAATGAAATTAACAATTAAAGAAAATGGAGCAAAATAATATATAACCAATCATAGGAAATAAACCTAAATCCAATAATAAATAAGTTTAAAACAAATGATGTAAAAAAATGGATAAATAGAATCTAAAATGAATCACATAAAATATTTTAATATAAAACATAAAAAATTTAAAACAATATATATACAAGTAATATAAAAGTATTTGCAATAAGTAAAATATAATTTAAAATAAGATCTTTAAGTGAACAATTATATATTTATATAAATTCTAAATATACATATATGTTTAGGAGGAACTCATAAAATAATGTGAAGCTAATAATATATACATAAAACGAGATAACTTTAATATAAATTATGCATGTATATATATGAAATAATAGTATGTAGGAGTATTTAAGTTAAAATTTATACAAATTATTTAAACAAAGAAATATGAAATTTTGAAATCAAACATTTGTATGATAAATAAATAAAATATACCTAATTGGATTAAAATAAAATTACTAGGTGTTTTATAAATAAATAAAATCATTTAATAAGCATAAGGACTAAACTGAAATGCGCATAAACTATTAGGGATTAAATTCAAAAATATTTTCATAATTCAAAACGCATCACTCAGACGTGTCTAGATTGAAACAGCGCGCAAACAACAAAGACTAAACGCGCAATTTGTCCATCATTGTGGAAACGCGAGGGTCCTAGGTATACTGGGTCGGGTCGAAATCGGGTCTCTAATACTGTGTCGTTTTGAGGCTATGGAGATAAACCCCAAACGACGCCGTTTCTTTAATAACTTTAAAACCAACTTAAAAAAAATCAAACCCCCTCTAAACAATTCTAAAACGAAACCTTAAATCCCCCTCTCTGTTTATTCTCTCAGCCGCAAAAAAAAAAAAGAAAGAAACCCCTTTTGTTCTGCCACTAAAATGCCACTGTAAACGGCAAACAGTGGTCATATCAGGCCCTTTTCGGACGCTACCCTTTGAGCCCAGCCTAGTTTTCTTATTTCCAACCCCGAAGGACCTCTCCGCTTCGATTGCGACGAAGGAAGACGTCCGATCTAAGGTAAATCCCTCTCTTCTTTTTATTTCGTTTATTTTTGCACGCAGAAAAGCAAGGAATCGAAAACCAACAAAACCAGATTTAAGAAATTGAAAGAATTTGGAAACGAAAAAAACCTTTGAATCTGTTTTTTGATTTCTGTATTTCTCTTTGAATTTTCATGTGTTCGTAAAAACCATCCCCTTACAATCGTTTGTTTCGGTCCATTTAAAGGCCGAAATCAGAAATTAATAAAAAATAATAACAAAATACAATCATTTCTTTTGTTTTTCTTCTTCTCTTTGTGCTTTTTCGTTCGCTTTGTAGGTACAAGGCCGTATGCTTGTTTGGCAGAGGTACGACGACGATCTTGTTGGTGAAGGCTTATGCATGGCGCGGTGTGGTGGTAGGCTAGGAGGCGCGTGGGATCTGTTCGTAGGAATCTGAAATGGTGCGCGTTTATAGCAAGCGGGGAGTCAAAAGGGCGCGTGTGGGGGTGGCCGCGGAGAAGGCACCAGATGTTTCTGGAGTTCTGCTTGGGCTATTTGGGTCAATTTCGAGATTTGGGTTTTGTAGTGGGCTAGTAATTTTTGGGCTGAAATTTGGGCCACTGTTTTATTTTAAACATTAGGTTTATAATTTGTAATGGACTGGACATTGGACTTTTAAAATTTTGGGTTTATTTATTCTGTTTGTCTCTTTTTTTTCTTTTTTTCTTTTTTTTTTTGGTGTTTGGTTTGGTCTCATGGGCCCGGGAAAATTTGGGCTTCTACATATATTATTAATATTAAAAATCCTATCACACGCGTATGCATGTAGAAACCACAAATTTAGAACACAAATGTGTGTTTAAAATAATATGCAATAAATAATGAAACATATTATTATAACACATGAAATATGCACGATGTTAAAATGAAAAAAAATAGATTCAATTTGTTTTTCATGGTATTGTGACAAATCTTGAGTCAGTGTCGAGTTAACTTGTGGCATCAACTCAATCAAGTACAAAATTGAAATATATAAAAACATCAAAATAAAGCTTTAATTGAGCGGTAAATTAAAAGTTTTATTAATGCAATTGGTTTGAGTTCAAACATCACTATATGTATATTTTTATTGTTTTTTAATTGAAATGACTAAAATACCCTTAAATAATATAACTTATTTTAATTACAGAAGGACATTTTCATAATTTTCCTAATCGAGTTGGTGACCCGGTTGAGGGTAACACCAACTCAGTAAAACACTTAATAAATAGTATAGATATAAAATTGATGGAGATAATAAAATATGCATGAGACAATTAAAATGTAAATATTATATTAAAATAAAGTTTTGATTTAGTGATAAAGTTAATGCTTTATTGATGTAAATAGCACAAGTTAAAATCCAACCTCATGTAAAAATTTTATTGGATTTTTAAATAAAAGATGAAAATATTATCGAATAATATAATTTATTTTAATTATAAAAGGATTTTTTGTAATTTTACTAGCCGAGTCAATACCCAAATAACTCATGACACCAACTCAATCAAGGACTTAAATAATAGTATAGATATATTGATATTATATATTATTATTTGTATAGAAAAATGATACATCATAAAAAATTAAAATTAATTTTATTTAATTTATTATAAAATTAACAATACATGAAAAAGTTATTTTTAAACAAATAATAAAACCTAAAATCAAATCATCAGAATATGTTAGCGTAAGAAAATATTCAACAATTCGATTACCGATACAATAAAATAAACATTAAACATATATATTCTTTATTGATCCTTGGCCAAGTATAAATAATTATTATGTAATTCAGTTAATTATCTAGTAAGTAAAAATATATAAAACTTATCTCTCATCAATAAAAATTTCATATTATTTAAATGAGATTAATAAAATAATATATAATTATATTTTATATATATATATATATATATATATATCTTAAAATCAAATTACTCCTATTATTGTATAAAATACATCTTTAAACTTAAATAATGCATAAACATGTTTGGAGAACATAGGGTAGTTGGATTTGAATATGATAATTTTAATTAATTTTTGTCTCATGCAATATACGGGTTAATTGTGTGTATTAATTAAAATATATTATATTGAATTATTAAAAATGATACATAATTTGTAACATTTCATAAATATTATTATTGAAAAGTAAAAATAATATAAATATTTAATTTTTATTATGATGATAATTTAAATTATAATCAATATAAATTAAGACAAAAATTTTAATATTTAAAATAATCTTGAATGATTTGAAATTACTCCATTTTAGCTTTATTTTTAAAAAAGATTTAAAATATAATTTAAAGGTTAAAAGAGAAAATAATATGTAAATTAAGTTATTAAACAAAAATTACGTAATGAAAAAAAACACAATTAGTAATTAAATTAATAAATTAATATGTATGATTTCAACAATATATTTAATGTCTTTCTCATTTATCAATTAAAGAAATAAATATTTTATATATATTATATAGGAAATTCAATTTTAATAATTAAAAAATGAGTGTACAATTTAAATTTTAGAGACTTGAACCATATATTTATATTTTCCTGTATTAGATATTAAAATCGTATGTAATGACTTAATATTAAGAACAAATTAAAATTAGATTAGGTGTGCACACAATTATTTTTTATTTTTGTAATCTATGACTAAATCAATTATAATAAAGACTATTGAGACATGTGATCCTTGTTGTATGAACAGATACTCAATATGATATATTTTATAAGGAAATTAGATTAAACTAATATTGTCAATAAAAACACAAACACGTGACAAATAATTAGTGTTTCAAATGACAAATTTTTAGGTGTGCCACAGAGAAATTATTTTATTTTATTGTAACCTCAAATTACATGGACTTACTTCAATTCTCACCCATTCTTGATAATTGTAAAGTGCAATAGAAGTGTTCTAATTACACTCAATGAGACTTGTTAATTACAATAATTAACCAAATATGTTATAAATATATATAATGAAAAATGTGTTGAAATCAGTGACATAAAAAGTCCATTGAAATCAAAGTAGTGAGGAGAGATCTGAAATCGAATGTCTACATTACTTTTCAGTCAATAGAAATTTTCATTCAAATTGGTTCCTAATTAGAATTTAAATCCAACATTTAACAAAAAAGGGTTGTATATATAGGTAATCTAAAGACAAGAACAGTATGTACAACTTATATAGGAGTTAGGGGTTTAACATGACAACCATCATACGGTTGGTGGAGTGTACAACTTATATAGGAGTTAGGGGTTTAACATGACAACCATCATACGGTTGGTGGAGAACGGAGGATGTAAGATCGATGAGGATATCCCATGATTGTTCTGAGCTTGGTAAGGACGCCATTGATGATTGCTCCAATTTGTGGAAGTCCAAAGGTGAAGGAATATAGACTTCAATCAGGTGGCGTTGATGTTGATAGACCCTCTCCTGGAATGATGAACTCAGTCAAGGAAAGGCTGCTATTGATGATTGGCCATCTTTGAAGGACGATGTTCTTTTAGAGATCAAAACAAGTGTAACAGCCTAAATTTGGGTCTAGTCGAAACAGTGGTTTCGAGACCACAAATTCAACAAGTAAAATTCTATTTTTATTATATTTTTATGGTCTACAATTTTACGAAAAGATTTCGTAAAAATTTCGTTCAAAAATTTCGACGTTTGGGCACTCAATTTAGTCAAAAGGATTAAATTGTAAATAGTGCAAAAGTTGAGTTCTACATGTTAGAAGTGTCTAATTTCTATGAAATTTTAAATTGGAGGTCCTTAAATGGAAATTAGACCATTGGTTAAATTGTTGGACAAAAATGGACATTAGATAAGTGAAATGGGATATTTTTAAGTTAAGGGCATTTTGGTAAATTGGTAATTAAATGAATTAAAACAAAATTAAAATGCCAAATTTGTCCATCTTCTTCATATGGATGAAATTTACCAGGGAAGACATGGCTAGGGTCTTCTAAACTTTCCAAGCTCATGGTAAGTCCGTTTCTAGCCCCATTTTTCAAGTTATTTACGGTTTTGGAGTCCTTAGCTCGATTTAGCTTATGCTACCAATAATTCATGCTAAGGTTCATCTTTATAAAATTACCCATAGGTGAAAAGTGTGTATTTAGATGTTTTATGATAGAATATGAAGGCTAAAATTATGTTAAACAACTTTTACTAAACGATTTTACATGAAAACAAGTAAAACGTCATAATCGGTAAAAATACCTATTGTTCATAAGTACATGTTAGAGTGAGAATTTGATGTTTCCATAGAAGAGAAAAATGATCATCATGTTATAAAACATATGAATAAGGGCTGAAGTTTAATTTTCGAGTATTGGGGCAAAAGTGTAAATATGTAAAAATTTAGGGGCAAAATTGTAATTTTGAAAAAGTTGAGTTAGGGATTGTTTTGAATATTACATTAATTAAATAAGTGAAATGTGATGTTTTAGACCCAGAGAAAACAAGATTTGGACCTAGAACGTGAGGAAAATCAAAAATCGGGAAAGTCGGTAAAATGGTCGTTTTGGTATCGAGGTAAGTTCGTATGTTAATAAGCATTAAATTTAATATGTTTAAATGTTTAACTGATACCATGTGTTATTTCGTATGTTATTATTGGATCATGAATAATATAAAAATTACGAGATTGTATTGAAAGATCAAATTAAGAGAAATGTAGGGCGGAGTATGATCGAAGTTCGACATGTGATGAATTGATAGTAAAGACCATGGTTGGACCATGGCAATATGTGTGCCAGTGTAAGACCATGTCTGGGACATGGCATCGGCCATGATATGAGAGCCAGTGTAAGACCATGTCTAGGGCATGGCATCGGCATTGATATGTGTGCTAGAGTAAGACCATGTCTGGGACATGGCATTGGTACGATACATCATGTACGAGTTTTTCCCGAGTATCCATCCTTAGTATCCCAAGAGTTTCAATGGGTAAATCCAAAGATGATATCAAAGAAATGACAAGGTATGATCATGTTGAAAGGGTATGTATGTACGCAAAATTCATGAGTACTAAATTTGATGTATATGGAACATTTGGTAAGAATGTAAATGAGTAAGTCATACCTATGAAAATGATCTTGTGATGACCTTGTGACGATAGGTCTATACTTATGATGTATAAATAGGTGATAAATTTGATTTATGACTATGTGTGAGGTTTTAGGCCAAATTAAATTGTGACATGATAAGTTTAAGTTTTGTTGTTGATGTATAGGTTAAAGGGGAAAATGAATGGCATGGAAATATTCGATAATGGCTAGCTATTGGAATGGCTAGTTAAGGATATGTTTTGGGGTTATGTATGATTAAATTGATGTTAATACAAAGCAATCATGAAAGAGTAAAATTTATAATAAAACTGTTTTAGACAGCAGCAGTGACGTGAATTTGAAAACTCACCAAAAATAGTATAAATTGAATTATAAGTTGTATGAGATATTTGTTTAAAGCTTATTGAGTCTATTTTCATATAAAAGAAATAGAGAAAACAAAGGATTTTTATATTTCGAGATATTTAAATTCTTGTAAGATTGGTTCAGAATGATTACGTAATCCCCTGTTTTGATTTGGAAAAATCATTAAAAATTGTACAAAAATAATTATGGGATAAAAGCTATATGCTTGAAATCCTTAATGAGTCTAGTTTGAAATTAAATAAATTATAAAATCATTTAATTTCTTTACAAACATAAAATTTATTCGTAGTGAAAAGTGGTCAGAATAGTCGAACAGTGAAACAGGGGAATTTTTAATGAATAAACTGTACTAATTGGATTAGCAAAAAATTCTGGAAATTTTATGGTATAAAGATATATGAGTCTAGTTTCAGGTAAAATTAGCGGTTTTAAATTCGTAGCTCTGTAGCTTAAGAAATAAATAATTTAGTGACAGTGATTCAAGTAGACAGATTAATATGAACATAAGTAATAAGGTATAAGCATGTGATTTAATGTTTGTATCAAATTGAGAACTGTTGTGAAGATTTGTCATGTTGAGGGTTTGATAAGGCTACAAATGAGTAAGTTGGGAAAGTAAGAACTTAGCATTATTTATGCAAGTTATGACAGCTTAGTAGTAAGCTAAATTCATTGCTAATGCTTATTATTTTTACATGTGAACTTACTAAGCTTTATAAGCTTACCCCCTTTTCTTTCCCATGTTACAGAGTCCTACTAAACAAGCTCGGGTTGGAGGTCGTCGGAGATTGCTTCACACTATCAAGCTATCTATGGGTATCTTTATTTATAAATGATTTAAACTATGGCATGTAGAGGGGCTTGATTAAGTCATTTTATATATGTGTCAATTAATTTGACCAAATGTATTGTTAAGTCTGGTAATGCCTCGTACTCGGTTCCGACATAGGATACGGGTAAGGGGTGTTACATTTAGTGGTATCAGAGCTATGGTTTAGTCGGTTCTTGGACTACCATAGTGAGTGTGAGAGTCTAGCTATTCATGCCATAATGAGATGTGATAGTGTGACGGCTCCCGGCACTGATGTAAATTATTTTATTAGATGGATGCACACTTCAACCGATCTAACTTTGATAGTGCAAACAGTGTGTTTATGATTAGTTGAGACTCGTAAAAAGTAAGAATAATAGTTTATGATGTTTATGTGATGATATATAAATTGTGGATAGGAATTGCTTTTGAAATATGAAAGATGAGATGAAAGGAAAGTCTATACTATGATAAGTGTCCATGTTTGATTGGCATTTGTATGATGCTATGAGTATAACTTGTGAAATTAAGTGAATGTTATGAGTAATTTTACTTGAGATTTATGAATGAAAGTATAAGTGCACTTGTTTGTATAAGATGATAGTAAGGTTGTGTAAAATGAGTATGCATGTTGAGTTACTTGAAACAAAATATATATTGATGAGTGTTAAGTTATATGCATGAATATATATAAGAGGCAAGTCAGAGGCGTTTCAACTTCACCCCCTTGTAATAAGGTATGTTATAAAAAAATTTTATGAAATTCAGATCGAATGGGTTTACAATTGGAAGACTAAAGAGTTGAGTTGTAGATTAACTAACAACGTGATCAGAGTTGAGAATGGTTTAGTAAATGAATACAGTTGCAGAAAAGATGTCAGATTAATATGAAGATCATCCGATTCCAAAATGTTATAGTTAAAGAAAGGTCGCTCGCTTAATTAACTCATCCAAGTATGAGACCTAAAGTATGTAATTGCCGGAATTTATTTTGAATTTATTTCTGTTTGCAATTGGAATAATATCAGATTAGTAAAGACAGAATTAGTTAGTGAAATCATGATCGAGATGTATTAGTGACTGAATGCAGTGTTTATGGTTAAGAAATTACAGCAATCTCTTCCGACTATTATATGTGTTTATTTACTCCCAGAGGTGTATATATATATATCTCTGCAAGATTTCGAATGAAATTCCTATAGTAAGAGAATGTCAGTTAAATTTATAGGTAGATGAAAGCATTGTAGTCTATTTGAGTTGTGATCGAAATTGCTCTTTCTTTTCTGGCTTTCTGCATCATACACAGATAGAAAGTTGACGGTAAGGTCCGTATGATGTTAGTGTCTTGTTTTACTAGCTATTGCTCAATGAAAATAAAGGAAGATTGTGTGGCTTTTGTTAAGATTATTTTCAGTGCTTATGAGTTTTTTTTGTGTAGCTCCATGTTATGAGATTTTGTTATTTCTGTTTCCTTAATAAATTAATGTTCAAAGAATCAGCCATGAGATATCAGTAGGAAATGTTCTATTGATGAAAATGGTTTCTTCTTATTATTAAAATGCTTAGGATGATTATAAGTTTTGACTTGATGGCGAGAGCACTTTGATATAGTTACCAGAGGTATAAAAATTGTGCTTTTGTATTGGTTGTTATGGAAATTTGTGTTTAAATTTCTCCGATGATCGAGATGTTTTGTTTTCAGCCGGGACATTATCTATTAAAGTAATTGAGAAGTTAGTCTTATTATGGCACTATGACTTTTAAGCTGTATGAGTATTGTGGCATCAGTATAGTTAAGTGCTTCGACGAGTAACAGTTGAAGTAAATTCTACTATAAGTTTAATCTTTCTCTAGATTTGAGAAGAAATTGAAGTTGGCAAAGTGTGAATGATAGGAAGTTCAACTTAGACCTGTGTATTGATTTTCACTTTTCAAATGATCTTGATATATATATATATATATATATATCAGCAAGTTAAAGACATAATATTGTGATGTCTAGCACAATGATAATTATCTGTTTATTTGAGAAGTACAGAGATGGATGATACTCCGAGGCAGTTACACTAGTAAGAGTATGAAATGTTATGTACCAGACTTTGAACCTGATGTCTAAACTTTTAATGGGTAAGAGTATTGAACTTAGATGTGTGTCAAGTGCTTCTGAAAGTATTTCATTCACAGAGAATTTTTTTATTTGGATAAGTGGTAGTAAGTTCATATGGCTGAAAATAAATGATTAAATGTTAATTTCATGAATTATATAATGTATGATAAGATATATGTATTGATGAATTGAGAATAAAACAACAATGCGAAAACCAAATAAATGATCAAATCGAGCGGAACATCGGATTTGAGTACTTCTGATCAGTGACAAGTGAAATTGAAAAGTGGTAGCTTCGGCTACCTAATCAGTGAAAACTGGTAGCTCTGGCTACCTGATCAGTGAAAAGTGGTAGCTCCGACTACCTGATCAGTGAATAGTGCTATCTTCGGCTACAAGTGACAAGTAATAAGTGGTAGCTTTAGCTATGCTTATTTAATCAATGATAAGTGATCATATGTAAGACCATAGTTATACTATGGCAAAGTGGAAGTGAAGTACTCAATTTTTCGTAACCGTTCCCTAATTTGATTAAGGATGGTAAGTGACAAAAGGGCCCAAAAGAGTTAAAGTAAATGTTTTGGGCATACGAATATGAACCCGTACTTCGACTCAGATTTAGATGTTGATATGTCGATGTAATTAAGTTGAATGTTAAGTGTATTCGGATTAACGATATCGGTGATAATATTAGAATGATAATAAGGCGTAATTATTGTGAATTTCAGTATCGGTTTCCCTCAATCTTCAGATCAAGAGAAATTCTAGTGAGTTATTTTCGAACGTTTGACTGAATTAGTATAGTAATTTCAATATGTATCGATTCATTATTTGATAGAATTGAGTGAGTTACATTGAGATTTAGATCGATGACAGAGTGTTTCTAAAAGCATCGTCTTAAAAAGGGTTATTTAGTGATGTTGGATATTGTGCGAAAGATATTCAACTTCATTCCGGTAAGATTTTCGGGGACGAAAATCCTAAAAGGGGGGAGAGTTGTATGACTAAATTTGGGTCTAATCGAAATAAAGTGGTTTCGAGACCACAATCGACAAGTAAAATTCTATTTTATTATATTTTCATGGTCTACAATTTTACGAAAAGATTTCGTAAAAATTTCGTTCAAAAATTTCGACGTTTGGGCACTCAATTTAGTCAAAAGGATTAAATTGTAAATAGTGCAAAAGTTGAGTTCTACATGTTAGAAGTGTCTAATTTCTATGAAATTTTAAATTGGAGGTCCTTAAATGGAAATTAGACCATTGGTTAAATTGTTGGACAAAAATGGACATTAGATAAGTGAAATGGGATATTTTTAAGTTAAGGGGCATTTTGGTAAATTGGTAATTAAATGAATTAAAAACAAAATTAAAATGCCAAATTTGTCCATCTTCTTCATATGGACGAAATTTACCAGGGGAAGACATGGCTAGGGTCTTCTAAACTTTCCAAGCTCATGGTAAGTCTGTTCTAGCCCCATTTTTCAAGTTATTTACGGTTTTGGAGTCCCAGTAGCTTGATTTAGCTTATGCTACCAATAATTCATGCTAAGGTTCATCTTTAGAAAATTACCCATAGGTGAAAAGTGTGTATTTAGATGTTTTATGATAGAATATGAAGGCTAAAATTATGTTAAACAACTTTTACTAAACGATTTTACATGAAAACAAGTAAAACGTCATAATCGGTAAAAATACCTATTGTTCATAAGTACATGTTAGAGTGAGAATTTGATGTTTCCATAGAAGAGAAAAATGATCAGTACGTTATAAAACATATTAATAAGGGCTGAAGTTTAATTTTCGAGTATTGGGGCAAAAGTGTAAATATGTAAAAATTTAGGGGCAAAATTGTAATTTTGAAAAGTTGAGTTAGGGACTGTTTTGAATATTACATTAATTAAATAAGTGAAATGTGATGTTTTAGACCCCGAGAAAACAAGATTTGGACCTAAAACATGAGGAAAATCAAAAATCGGGAAAGTTGGTAAAATGGTCGTTTTGGTATCGAGGTAAGTTCGTATGTTAATAAGCATTAAGTTTAATATGTTTAAATGTTTAACTGATACCATGTGTTATTTCGTATGTTATGATTGGATCATGAATAATATAAAAATTACGAGATTGTATTGAAAGATCAAATTAAGAGAAATGCGTATGAGTATGATCAAGTTCGACATGTGATGAATTGATAGTAAAGACCATGGTTGGACCATGGCAATATGTGTGTGATGTAAGACCATGTCCGGGACATGGCATCGGCCATGATATGAGAGCCGATGTAAGACCATGTCCGGGACATGGCATCGGCCATGATATGAGAGCGGTGTAAGACCATGTCAGGGCATGGCATCGGCATTGATATGTGTGCTAGAGTAAGACCATGTCCGGGACATGGCATCGCCACGATAGGAAAGCTAGCGTAAGACCATGTCCAGGACATGGCATTGGTACGATACATCATGTACGAGTTTTTCCCAGTATCCATCCTTAGTATCCCAAGAGTTTCAATGGGTAAATCCAAAGATGATATCAAAGAAATGACAAGGGATAATCATGTTGAAAGAATGTGTATGTACGCAAAATTCATGAGTACTAAATTTCGATGTATATGGAACATTTGGTAAGAATGTAAATGAGTAAGTCATACCTATGAAAATGATCTTGTGATGACCTTGTGACGATAGGTCTATACTTATGATGTATAAATAGGTGATAAATTTGATTTATGACTATGTGTGAGGCTTTTAGGCCAAATTAAATTGTGACATGATAAGTTTAAGTTTTGTTGTTGATGTATAGGTTAAAGGGAAAATGAATGGCATGTAAATATTCGATAATGGCTAGCTATTGGAATGGCTAGTTCAGGATATGTTTTGGGGTTATGTATGATTAAATGGATGTTAATACAAAGCAATCATGAAAGAGTAAAATTTACAATAAAACTGCTTTTAGGCAAAGAAGAAGTGGCGTGAATTTGAAAACTCACCAAAAATAGTATAAATTGAATTATAAGTTGGATGAGATATTGGTTTAAATCTTATTGTATAAAAGAAACAGAGAAAACAAAGGATTTTTATATTTCGAGATATTTAAATTCTTGTAAGATTGGTTCGAATGATTACGTAATCCCCTGCTCGACTTGGAAAAATCATTAAAATTGTACAAAAATAATTATGGGATAAAAGCTATATGCTTGAAATCCTTAATGAGTCTAGTTTCAAATTAAACAAATTATAACATCATTTTAATTCTTTACAAGGAGAAAATTTATTCGTAGTGAAAAGTGGTCAGAATAGTCGAACAGTGAAACAGGGGAAATTTTAATGAATAAACTGTACTAATTGGATTAGCCAAAAATTCTGGAAATTTTATGGTATAAAGATATATGAGTCTAGTTTCAGGTAAAATTAGAGGTTTTAAATTCAGAGCTTTGTAGCTCAAGAAATAAATAATTTAGTGACAGCGATTCAAGTAGACAGATTAATGTAAACATGAGTAATAAGGTATAAGCATGTGATTTAATGTTTGTATCAAATTGAGAACTGTTGTGAGGATTTGTCATGTTGAGGCTTTGATAAGGCTACAAATGAGTAAGTTAGGAAAGTAAGAACTTAGCATTATTTATGCAAGTTATGACAGCTTAGTAGTAAGCTAAATTCATTGCTAATGCTTATTATTTTTACATGTGAACTTACTAAGCTTTATAAGCTTACCCCCTTTTCTTTCCCATGTTACAGAGTCCTACTAAACAAGCTCGGGTTGGAGGTCGTCGGAGATCGCTTCACATTATCAAGCTATCTATGGGTATCTTTATTTATAAATGATTTAAACTATGGCATGTATAGGGGCTTGAGTAAGTCATTTTGTATATGTGTCAATTAATTTGACCAAATGTATTGTTAAGTCTGGTAATGCCTCGTACTCGGTTCCGACATAGGATACGGGTAAGGGGTGTTACAACAAGTGGATGCATTGCTTCCACTATTTATATAAATTATGGTCTTTCTTTAGTCTTTACTTTTGTGTTCTTTTTGCTACATTTGTTAGTGTTGGCTTTGGCTCTGGCTCTGGCTCTGGCTCTGGCTCTGGCTCTGGCTCCACAATGTAGTCAATACGTAAAAGACAAGTAGGAACGGGAGGATTTCAAATTCATTCTGTATATGGTTTTAGTATTAATTCCTCAGGTGGTCCTGATGGTTACCGTTTAGGCCTGACAATAGAGATTTGTATTGTAATGCCATCCCATTCCCTGCTCAAAATAGTAGAATCCAACGCTACAAGCTTTGACAAAAATACATAAGTCTCAAATTCATGTCCAACTCAACAACAGTGAAGCTTGGAAAATGTATATTCTCTCCCTAAAGCTGCAAAATATATAAAACCCATATAAGTCTACAAAGAAGAATTCTTTTTGAGTTTTCTAAACTCTGTTACTAGTAATTTTTTATTACTAACAAGTTTACATTTGCTGATGAATCAACATGCATTTTACATATTCCTAAGCCACGTGAGACTCGAATCTTGTTGCAGAGACAAAGTGGAAGAGTAATCAAAACCGGCCAGCTCTTTTCACACCCGATTTCCCCTTGGAATGTTGTTTCTTTCAAGGTTTACCAGTTACCGCCTTGCTTGGAAAATCATTGCTTGTCTATTATGTTTGCACAAATTTACATGTGTGTGAAATCCCACAAGTTCATCAGCTACCTGCTGCAGCAGGTAATCAAGTATATGCTCCTCAAACTCTGCACAAATCTCTTCGAATATGAAAACTTTCTTGGTTTCCCAGTTTGAGAATTTTATATCTCCCTCTGTCAGCTTGCTAAGCTTATCAACTAACTCCATGTAATACTCAGTCTCCTCCATATTCGTTGCCTCAAAATTCTCCTGCTTTCCAAGGCCTTCAGGGATTGAAATGCGAGCACTAGTATCTGTAGTGGTGAGGGACTCTTGTTTCACTGACTTTGATGACCATTTCTTCGACTTCACTTCCAACGACCTCGAATCTTCTGTCAGAAATGTTAGTGCATTACTCAAGTTAGATGGCAATGACAGTGTACTGTGTACCACACACATATAAAGCAATTGAAATTTAGAACCCTAACCTGAGACGCCACGGACGACAAACGGGGTCTCAGAGTACTCAATTTTCTTAACTGGACGTTGATTCTTTGTCTTCCTAGTCACAACAGATACTTCCTTCTGATTTACCACCTTCAATGCTTTTGAATTTGTTCCATTAATGCAGCTACCAGCCTTGAAAGAATGTTTACCAGAAACTCTCCTTGGCTCATTTTTAAGCTTAGATATCTTCTTGTTTTTCTCTCGAATCTGCTTCTTACAAACTACTTTATCTATTACATTATCCTTTTGCTTACCGTGCTTACTACCTGATCCATCTCTTTTCTCAGATTTCCTTGGCTTAAACCCTGCAGCTTCATTGTTTTTATACTCATTATCCAAGTACACAACCAGGAAGTCTTGGTTCTGATTATGGTGGAATAGTTGTGGACCTTGTGGTACCTCACGAAACGATGATGATGATGTTCTTACACGGCGATGTTTGGCTTGCTTGAAATCAAGCTCCAGCATGTAATCCATGGAATTGACTGACCTGCTGCGGGTAACAGGACCAGGAATTTTACTTTTCTGAAGCCAGTTGTTCTCCGGCAATGAGTCTAGCCCCATTAGCCTCGCTACTATCCCAGGACCAGTTTCAGAAGCTTGGACTTCAACCTTGGCTATATCATCCACAGTGTTTAACCCTACGATGTGGTCTGATGGGTGTGTTTGGGGAGTCCCTGAACAAAGAATCCGGCGCAAAACGGATGAAAAACACCCAGAACCAGACCTTTTTGTGTTACTCATGGTTCCAACTGAAGACAAAAAGAAAGATTAAAAAAAATGCTGTAATGATAAGTGAGTAAGAGGCAGAAACGTGGGTGCTTATAGGCAAAAAAGAATGGTTCAAATATAGTCAGCAAAAATAACCCACCGTGGAAAAAAAACAGAGGCGGGCTTTGAGTTTGAATCGTACACAAATGGGTATGAATTTCTGCATTGATTCATAGGATAGGGAGAAAGGTCGGTCTATATATTATAGACAGGAGGAGGGTGTAGTCGTGGTATTCATGTTAAAAATGGTAGAGCTACGCGCAATTAGGTCGCGTATAGAGTGAAGGATTATGTGCATTTAAGACAAAGTAGCCTGGTACAACATTTATTGATTCTTGTTGGCCTACGCGCCATGCTGAATTAGGGACTAAGGAGAATAAAAAGAGTTGATTATTTTAGATTAGCGAAGAGGGGGGACCAGGTTGTATATTTAGGCATATTTTTATCATTAAAAGGATAGAGGGAAAAGCAGATTGGGCAGCCGAAGTTGTGGACTTTTGATGATGTTCAGATTAGTGAGGGTTTTGGATGATTGTGGCTGTGGTCTTTGACACTTTTGAACTACGTATTTGCTGCAGCCACCGACTCTAGAGAAGAGTACAAGATGGCTTCAACGAAATTTATTTGTTCACAGTTCGTTTGGACCTTCACATGCCTCTGTCGGGCTTCATTTCATTTTGATTGAGTGATAAACATCATCTATATAAAATTTTAACATAAGCTTAACTAATTCTAACTGTCTATAGGGTTTAACGTTTTTCAGATAATTTAGACGGTTTGAAATTAATTATGTTAGGGTTTTTATTTAATTTGTGTTAATTGGGTGTTTTGAGGAGTTTGATTCGATCTGTAAAATTAAGGGTGAGCTAAGAGGCATTGGAGTTGGTATTTCGATAACTCTTTAATGCTTAAGTCAATCCAAAATTCATGATTATGGAGAGAGTAAGGTCTATTAGCTTAGTGAAGAAGATAAAGATGAGAGAAGGATAATACTTGCTCCTTATAGGTTGTTCGGTGTAAGGATTGGTCTCACATGGTACCAAGTAGAATAGGTAGTGCTTAATAGCTGACACATATATCCTTATTCATAATATGATCTAACAATAGTTACTTTCTGATCTGAAGCTATTATAAAGTAATTAAGTGAAGACCAAAACAAACAAAATATATCGCTAAATGAGCAGATTAAGAATGTGAAGGATATCAGAATTTTAGTTGCATCCTTTGGAAGATTTATGTTCAACCAATTATACAAGGCAAAACTTTGTCAAGTTTATAAAGAATGTCAAAGATTTAATTGTATCTTTTAAAAATCATAAAAAAATTTATGAAATATAAATTGTTTAATTAAGACTTCACATAAATATTTATAATTTGTGAGTCTAAATTATAGATTATCACTAACTTTTAATTTTACAAATTAAATCTAAATTATAGATTATCACTAACTTTTAATTTTACAAATTAAATCAAGCAGCTCAGCCTCAACCATATTAAGTTAAAAAAGACCAACAAATCACTAACTTAATTGGATTGTGATTTTGGAGGCATCCGATCGGTTAATCGATTATCAAATTACCAAAAAGAGAAAAAAGGTGTTTTTACTTTATGGTGGTTTGTACGTCAACCTCAATGTATCAATCCATCATTTAATAAAAGCCCTAAACTATGGTTCAATTTAAGGTGATTATGAGTTAGGTTATTTGGCCCAGTCTGATGGAAGGATTTAGATAAAAATATAGGTTTAAAATATGGGTTTGGGTAAAAAAATGAAACACGTTTAGAAAACAGGCCGGGCCTCGGGTAAATTTTTTTTTGCCTGGGTTGGGCCTGGCCCGATTATATATTAAATATATATTTTATTTTTAATCAAATATAATTTTTAAATTTACATATTTTTTATTTGTTTTTTGTTTTAATATTTATTTTAAAATTTTTTATTTAATGAAAAAAGCTAAAAAAAATTTAATATGGGCTGGGCTGAGCTTGAGTTTATTAATTTTCTTTCGGGCCAGGCTTGGACAAATTTTTAAGCCCATATTTCGAGCAGAACTGAACTTAAGCCTAAAAAATGAGTCTAAAATTTTATCTAGACCCAACTCAAACCTGACCTAACCCAACCCATAATTACCTCTAGGTTGAATCCTAAACATATCAAACCTTTGTTAATATGGCATTTCAGTGTTGGTTAAAACGACGGTAAAGAAATTCTTCTATTTCTTTGTGTGTGAATAGGGTAAAGCTTACAAAAAGAATTTATTCCACAATTTATTTTTAAAATTTAACACCTTTCAAAAAAATTCTAATCCAAATTTAAAATATTTATATTTTAAATAATTCACATATATATTTAATTTTTTATGAGGTGAGTGATTCGTTCAAGTTCAAAGGCCCATTCAAAATTTAGAAAGATTTGAATAAAAATATTAGATTCGAAAAATAGTTTAAGCAAAAAATAAAAAAATTAAACATGTTTAAAATATAGGCCGAGCTTGAGCTTACATTTAAGACTTGAATTTAGCTTGATCCATTTTTTAAGATTATAATGTTTTGTATTATATTATTTTAATATATTATGTAATTTATAACATATAAAGATTAAATTTATAGTATTATATAATACTACTATAATGTATACATTAATTTTTTTAATATGACTATATATAAAATTAAAATAAACTGTAACACCCTTTACTCGTATTCGATATTAGAATAGAGTACAAGGCATTACCGGAGTTTACAAATTTTTTTTTTACTCAATATAGCCCCTTCATAAATATTTAGCCTTCCTGCAATTTTAAACCGAGACCAATCCTCATCAACCAATCCAATTCAACATATTTTCATAATAGATTCCTGCATTTTTATAAGATAACATCAACACATACCAAACCAAGGTTTGCTAGCCATACCAATGGTGGACCTTACATTCATTTCATATTAACATTTATTTTATTAGCTTATACATGCCATTCATTTCCAAACTAAAGTTTCTTTAAATACCGAAATACTGGGGTTGATAGTGTGATGAGTCTCCCACCGATCCGACCTCCGAGCTCTTAATACTACAAAACAGGGAAAAAGGAAATAGGGTAAGCACTTTGTGCTTAGTAAGTCCATGTAACAAGAATTATACTTACCTAATATTTACAATACAAGCGATAAACATTCATATACCCATTCAATGCATTATTACCCTAACATTCACAAACTCAACATTCAAGTCAGTCCAATAATTTCCATATATCAATAATATATATTATGATTGATGAGCTCATCAATATCATGATTTCCATTTCCTTGTTATTTTTCCATATTTATCCCGTTGAATTACTCGAATTTCGATGGATTTTCGAAGTACACTTTAGTGTACAAATTGGTCCGTCAATTCATATTCATGTGCACATTTTCATTTCGAGAGCACACTCCCATGAACCTCATCCTTACAGAGGATTACCATTCAAAGCTAAATCTCAGTAATATAAACTCATAGAGTATTGTCGGGATTACCTACCAAAGCTAAATCCTACAACGACAATTACTCTAATGAGCTTGGATCCAATTACCAGTCAAGCTAAATTCAGACCTAATTCGGATTACCCGTCCGGCTAAATCCATTTTACACATATTCTTCTGGAGGGCTATATCAAGATAGGATCACCCGTCCGGCTAGATCCTTTTACCGTCAATTCCTTTTCGAGATCCATCGAATTTTCCTTTCATTCAACCGGATTTCTTCCCTTTTATCAAATATATCAATGTTTCATCAATCTTCATACAATGAACATTCAAATTATATTCATATCAATAACATACATTTCAAGCATTTAAGAAGATAATTCAAGTTACACGAACTTACCTCGATACTTGTTCGTACAGAAAAATCTACTAATCCGGGACTTTTTCCTTTCCTCTATCTAACTTCGTATTTGTGTTTTCCGGATCTAAATAAATAAATTCAATCATCAATTCAATACATTTCATGTTCACATGTAGCATTTTCTATAATTCTATTATTATTTTTAGTTCATTCAAAACTGTCTACTTGAGTCATAGTCACTAAATTATTTTTATCTTGAGCTACAAAACTTCAAATTTAGATCCGTTAATTTTTCCTGATACTAGACTCACATATCTTATTCCCATAAAATTTTTAGAATTTTTGGTTTAGCCCATAAGTACAGTTTATTCTTTAAAGTTACCCCTGTTCTGCTGTTTGACAGTTCTGATCCTTCTTCACTAAAAATTAATTATCTCTTCATACAGGATTCAGATGATGTTCCTGTTTATTTCTATTTAAAATAGACTAATTAAGAATTCTAAATATATAAATTTAAGCCCCTAATTATTTTTATCCAATTTTTTATGATTTTCTAAAGTTAAAACAGGGGAACCCGAATTCATTCTGAACCAGTCTTACAAAAATCTAAATATCTCAAAATACAGAACTTCTTTTCTTTCCTTGTTTCTTTCATATGAAAATAGACTCAATAAGCTTTAATTTCATATCTCACTAAACTTCTAATTCCACTTCTACGATTTTTGGTGAATTTTCAAACTTACTCTACTGCTGCTGTCCCAAAACTGTTTTCTTATAGCTTGTTTTACAATTAAGTCCTTTATCCAATTCTAACTTCAAATTCTTTCAATTAAACCACTAATTCATCATTTTATTCATCATATGCTATATTCAAAACTCTAAAACTTCAAAAACTTCAACTTAAATTCATCAAAACTTTGTTCTAAAACTTATAAAGCATCAAAATTAAAAGAAAAGGACTAAATTAACTTATCAAATTAAACTCCAAGCTTCAAACTTTCTATTTTTCCTTTTCTTCTTTCTTTTCTCTGTTTCGTCTTTACTCTCTGTTTCTTTTCTGTTTCTAACTCTTTTCCTTTAGTTTGTTTATATATATATAATAATATAATAATATAATAATATAATATACAATATAATAATATAATAATATACTTTAAAAAATTCTCAGATTTTCATACTTAAAACCGCCTCAACTTTACAAAATGGTATAATTTCCATTTTGGTCCTTCATAATTTCTTTTAATCTATAATTTAACTTTTAATTTCATTTCAATCTAGTCCTTTTCATTTAATTTCCTACCCAAACGATAAAATTTTCTAACGAAAATTTAATACCACATTACTAACATTTTATAAATATTTATAAAATATTTCCTATCATATAAATATTCATGCAAATATATTGAAATAAATTTCTATTTAAATCGGATTTATGGTTTGAAACCATTATTCCGATAACCTTGAATTTAGGCCATTACATAAACAATGTATATAATACTATTAAATATTAAATTATAATAAATATAAATACATATTTAAAATTTTAAAAACAATATTAGTGAACTTAAAATGAGTTTGGGTTAGCCATTTTCAAATATGGGTGGACTTCGAGCCAGACTTAACCGAACATAAATATATTTTTATCATTTTTAGACCTGACTCATGAATACCTCTAGTGTATATGCATATAAAAAATTTAAATTTAAATATTTTATTTTTAATTAATATTATGTTTTAATTTTTTATAGTTATTCAAATTTTGAAATTCAATTTATATTTTTATAAATTATAATAAATGAATATAAAATAAAATAATGATATCAGTAATTTAAGTCTACATATAATGATTTTTTAGATTAAGAATCTCTATTAAAATAAATTATTAATAAAGTGATACATCTTAAATTATACATAAACTTTGGTTGTTATTTAAATGTATACATGAAATTTTAATTTTATTTAATCATATTGTAACACCCTAATCCCGAATATGGAGTACTTGAATACTAAGGTCTACATCAAGTCACTGAGTAACCCAACAAAATTTTTAAAAAATTAAAACATAGAAATACATTTTATATAAGAAAAAATATCATACATAATTATACTGAAAATAGTAATAAAAGTAGTTATACAAAATATATGGAGCTCCAATTGTAACATCCCGAAATAGGGCCTAAACGGAATAGTGGTTGCGAAACCATGAATCCAAGCTATAAAAGTTTATTATGATTAATTATTATGATTTATCGAGTGATTAAATACATGTGTTAGAGTATTGCTAAGAAATTTTATTAATTTCATGCTTAAATTGCCTATTAGGACTTGTTTGTAAAAGTTGCTAAATAGGGGTTCTAATTTATAGAGTACTTGATTGAAATGGGAGTTTGAAGTAAGAGTCTTTAAATGGTAATTAGACTATTATAATTCCATGGACAAAAATGGACATATATGGGTAGAAAAAACCAAAGTTTTTAATGAAGGGTAATTTAGTCATTTGGTAATTAAAAGGAATTAAAAAGGAAAAAGATGGCAAAATATGCTCATGTTCTTCATTAGGACGAAATTCCAAGGGTTCTCCATAGCTAGGGTTTGTTTCAAGCTTCCAAGCTCCATAGTAAGTGATTCCAAGCCCCGTTTTTAATGTTCTTTACATTTTTAAGCCCCGGTAGCTTGATTTAGCTTATTCTATCAATAATTCATGCTAGGGTTCATATTTGGAAAAATACTCATAGGTGAAATGTGTTTATTTTGATGTTTTATGATAGAATATGAAGTCTGAAATTATGTTAAACAACTTTTGCTAAGTGAATTTAAGTGAAAACGAGTAAAACGACTTAATCGGTAAAAATACCTAATGTTCATAAGTACAAGTTAGAGTGAGAATTTGATGTTGCCATAGAAGGGAAAAATGATCAGCATGTCATAAAACATAAGAATAAGGGATAAAGTTTAATTTCCGAACTTTGGGGCAAATGTGTAAATATATAAAAGTTTAGGGGTAAAATTATAATTTTACTTAAGTTAAGAGTTAAGGACAGTTTTGATGAATGTGAGTATTAAATAAGCTAAATTTTCTATTATAGATCAAGAAGAACGAAATTCAGAGTTAGATCGAGGAAAGAAAAAGATAGAGGACTAAATCGATATAGTTGATCGTATTTTGTTTCGAGGTAAGTTTACGGTAAATAAATGCAATATTCTATTATTTTACATTTAATACTGTTAAATTTCAGTATTTACATATTTATTCTGTAAATTTATTATTTAAAGACTCAAGTATGAATTGACGGAAAAGTTATCTCAGAAAGTTCAGGTTGAACCTTAGGAATGTATAGGATACAGATGTCATGACATTAGGGTTTAAGGAAATCATGTAAGACCATGTCAAGACATGACATTGATATGTTACTATAAGGCAAAGGTCCCATGTAAGACCATGCCAAGGCATGGCATTGGTGAGTTCATAAGGCAAGGATACCACGTAAGACCATGTCAAGACATGGCAATGGTTAAGTTTCATAAGGAAAGGTACCGCGTATCCTTAGTATTCCAAGTGGTTCAACGGAAAATTCAAGGAGTATTCCAAAGTAAAGGTAAGACAAGTTCAAGCTAAAAAGGTAAGGTAAGATAAATTCATGTTAAAAGGTAAGGCAAGTATACAAGTTTTAAGTATATTGAGTTAAAAGTTTAAGTGATCTTGATAGAAAAACATAAGATAATTCATTAAGAATGTTGTTATCTATTTACATGTAAACTTACTAAGCTTTATGCTTACACCCATTCTTTATTTTTTTTATAGTATTACAAGCCAACTCGGGGATCGAAAGGACGTCGGAGATCGTTACACACTATCAAAGGATTATATTGGTATTTTGTGACTCGAACGTTTTAAGTTATGGCATGTATAGGGACTTAGCCATTTTGTGTGTATGTCCTTATGATATGGCTTAAGATTGGCTTGTAAATGTTTGGTAATGATTAGCCATTAAAATGGTTAATTAAGAACATGTTTTAGATGCTATGAAATGCCTAGTTGATAGTTATTTTAAAGAAATTATGTAATTATATGCAGGGGAACAGTTTGTATAGCAGCAGTGACGTGATTTTGAAAAATCACCAAAAATAGTATAAATGGAATTAGGTTATGCATGAGATATAGAATTAAAGCTTATTGAGTCTATTTTTATATGAAAGAAACGGTGTTGGAAAAAGAGTTGTATATTATGAGATAATTGACTCTTAGTGAAGAGAGGTCAGAACTGTCAAACTGTGTAAAAGGGGAGATTTTAACTAATAAACTGTACTAATTGGCCACACCAAAAATTCTGGAAAAATTATAGTAAGAAGATATATGAGTCTAGTTTCAGGAAAAATTTACGGATCTAGCTTTCGAGTTTCGTAACTCGAGTTATAATTGATTTAGTGAACATGACACAGATGGACAGTTTTAAACTTTTATGCCCCGAACTAGTAAGTTAAGAATAGTAATGCCTCGTACTCGACTCCGGAAACGGTCTCGGGTAAGGGGTGTTACACCAATATCATCGTATATCAAAATAGTCAAAATAACAAAAATGATAAATGAGTTACAGACCTACAAAAAAAATACAAGTAAGGCCTTAGGAATACTGTTAGAATTAAGTGACCCGAATCCTTATTTAAATAAAATACAATGGTAAAATAAAATAAAAGAAGAATCTCTATAGAACTACACTTCTTTTATTTTATTTTAAAAAAGGTTTTTTAAACCTTATTAAACTTCATCTATTTGTTATTGATTAGAATAAGATGTTTCAATCTTACTACACTCCTATTAGAATATGGCTTTGCAAGCCTATAAATAGACATAGTCTATTCCTCTTGTAATTGATTCAAATTCGACATAGTAAATTTTCTTCTCCTCTGCCCGTGGTTTTTTTCTCGAAAGGGTTTCCACATAAAATATGTGTGTTCTTTAAATTTTTATTTCTCTTTTCTTTGCAATATATTGTCATTACCGACGTTATATTTTTTACAAATTGGTATCAGAGCTTCCAGGTTTTTCATCTCAATCACGGTAATGGCGTCTTTGAAGTATGAAATTTCGCTGTTGGATTGTAACACCAGATTTGCTTTGTGACAAATAAAAATACAGGCAGTTCTTGTATAGATAGTTTTAGAGGAAGCCCCGCTAGGGGTAGATAAGATGCCTTCGACATTGACGGAGGAAGAGAAAAAACGCAAGGATCAAAAGGCGTTAACACAGTTACATTTGCATTTGTCTAACGAAATTTTACAGGATGTGATGAAGGAGAAGATCGCCGCTGCATTATGGAAGAGGCTAGAATAAATATATATGTCGAAAACTCTAACCAGCAAGTTGCATATGAAACAACGTCTTTATGCTCATCGTTTGGAGGAAGGTGCGTCTGTGCACGAACACTTAATAGTGTTTAAAGAAATTCTCCCAAACTTAGAGGTCATGGAGGTTCAGTATGATAAGAAAGATCTAAGGTTGATTCTACTTTGTTCGTTACCTCCGTCTTATTCAACCTTCAGAGACACGATTTTATATAGTCGCGAGTCTCTCACAGTTGATGAGGTTTATGATTCTTTGACCTCGTATGATAAGATGAAGCATCTCGTGGTTAAAATTGACCCTCAGGGAGAGGGTCTCATTGTTCGTGGGAGACAAGATCGGAATGCTGATGATGATCGTGGAATGACACAAGAACGGAATCCTCGTGGTAAATCTAAAGGTAGATCGAAGTATTCAAATAGAGGTAAAACCTGTAACTTCTGCAATAAGAAAAGGTACATTAAATCTGAATGCTATAAGCTACAAAATAAGATCAAAATGGAGGCTACAAATCAAAAAGGAAAACAATCAAAAAATTTCAGTGAAGCTAATGCAGTAGAAGACTACAGTGATGGTGAACTTCAAATTGCTTCTGTCAACAATTCTAAAGTGAGCGAGAAGTCATACTTGATTCGGGTTGCACCTTCCACATTTGTCCCAATCGGGATTGGTTCACAAATTATGAAACATGTTTAAAGGTGTTGTTTTGATGGGAAATAATGCTTCGTGTAAAATCGCAGGTGTTGGAACAATTAAAGTTAAGATGTTTGATAGAGTTGTCAGAATACTTAGTGACATACGACATGTTCCAGAATTGAAGAAAAATTTAATTTCGTTAAGTACTCTTGATTCAAAAGGGAACAAATACACAGCTGAAAGTGGGATTTTGAAGATTGTGAAAGGTTCCCTCGTTGTGATGAAAGGGCAGAGAAAGACTGTCAAGTTATATGTTTTGTAGGGTTCTACTGTTATTGGTGATGCAGCTGTTGCTTCCTCTTCCATGTCAGATGATGATATTACTAAATGTTGGCATATGTGTCTAGGGCATATGAGTGAGAATGGCATGGCAGAATTGAGCAAAAGAGGACTTTTTGATGGGTTTGCAAACTGAAGTTCTGTGAGCACTGCGTTTTTGGGAAGCAAAAGAAAGTTCGATTCACCAGAGGAATCTATAACACGAAGGGAACGTTAGAGTATATTCATTCTGATCTGTGCAGACTGAAACACCCCAAACCCGGCCCACGAGCCTTGACCGGATCTGGTATGTTCCCCGATGTAAACCATTTCAAATTCTTTTGTTATTTAGGAAAAACTTGTGTGTTTTGTAAGAAAGATTGGTTTGGGTTGGGCTTGAGTTGGAAACAAGTTCATTTTATTAAAAATCTCTTGCCTTAGGTGACAAAACGTTTAGGGTTTGTTTTAAAAATAAATTTACTTAATCTTTAATTGATAAAAATTCATAAAATAATAATTAAAAGAATAATAAAGTAGTTCAACTATGGCCTTATTACATCAAAATAATTCCCAAAATTTAAATTTCAAAATACTTAAAATAAAATAGTCCGAATAAAAATGAATTCCTTGCTGAGCATGGCCATCCCTAAGCTTCTGCCGGCCTGGTCCATCACTAATCGTCACCTGGAAGAAAAAGTTCCCCAACGGGGTGAGTCAAACAGACTCAATGTGTAACCAACACTAACATTTAATAAATTCAGGCATACATTATCATATCACATACATGTTCATATAACAGATAAAAAAAATGATGCAACCCGAACCCAAACCTATATACCATCCGCTACACATCACCCGTACCATCCTGCACACCGTGGGGACTACTAAGTCAACCCTCCATCCGCTACACACCATCGAAGGCAGTCACTGCAGTCGACGTGCTCATCGCCCTTATAAAATTCGTGGTCTTAGGTCACCACATTCAAATATCGTGGTCTTAGGTCACCACATTCAGATATCGTGGTCTTAGGTTACCACATTCAAATATCGTGGTCTTAGGTCACCACATTCAGATATCGTGGTCTTAGGTCACCATATTCAGATATCGTGGTCTTAGGTCACCACATTCACTTCCCCTTTTCATATAACCCATATGCCCCATATCATACATATCATGCATTAACATGCCAAATTCTTATTTCACATTCTTATAATGTCATATGTGTGTCGTAATGATATTTAACATAATCCTAGTAGAAGTAGGAAGCGTGCACCTGAGTACTTTGTACCATAGCATGGTACTTTAGCCATATTCACATTCTTATACACATACTTATATTAAACATTGCCATAAAACTTATTAAAAAAAAATAGTGTGGGGTACACACCTGATACACTTAGCGGTTCACTTAAATCCCGAAAAGCCCGTTCTAAAATCCCGAAGGCTCCTATGTACTTCTATCGATTTGCCCCTAAGAATCATAGTACATAATCGGTCAACACTTAATAACCAAAATGGCCGAATACCATGAATCACTCACCTAGCTTGTTGAAATCCCGAAAACTACTCCTTGCTCTTGAACTGTCGAAATCCCTATAATCCACTGTCAGAATCGGCTTTTACACCAAAAAGCATTAGAAAGTGGCCTTAGGCCGAATACTACACTGCTCACCTTGATGAATCGAATCCGAAAGAATCCTTAGCGTTCCCTTCCTTCACCTACGTTCGGAGTGAGAGATCACAAGCAAGTAGTCGACAGCACCTTCAATAAGGATTCGGCTATGGCTTCAAACAATGATGGGCATTTGGCTAACACCAACATAAAAGAAGAAGTTTGAGAGAGGGATATAGGTTCGGCCAAGAACAAATAGAAAAGAGGAATGAAACACAAGTGGCTTTTGCACAGGGGAAAAACGGCACCAATGGGAAAAGAGGTACTAAATTTCGGCAATAACCAAGATGAAAAAGAAAGGTTTTGAAAGGGGAAATTTAGCACACACTAGCACCATATTTATACCGAAAATTCAAGCTCCTAGAGTCCAACAATCGGCCACCACTTCCCCACTTATCAAATCCCAACTTAAACTCATATTTTATCTCTTAACAAATAAAATAATTAATCCAACACCTTATCTCTTATCTATCTATTAAACTAAAATAAATAAAATAAAATCTCATTTAATCTAAATAAAACCATAATTATCCTATAATAAAATAAATAAATAAAACTACAATTATCCTACTCTTAGCCGAATATTAATGAGAGAATTAAGCCAAATCCTTATCCAATTGAAATTCCATGTGCCGTCCAATTCCTTCCAACTCTACCTTGATGCAAACGCAAAATAAAACATTCCTCTTGCTGCTCACAAGCCTCGAACCCGAGACCTGTTGGAGCCCTTGACACAGGCTGCAGGTAACATCCCCAGCCACTTTGCCAAGGCGCTGTTTGTGATATAAACTCCCCAGAATTTCTTTTAAACCCTCTTTCGTCAGGCGCCTTCTTATCGCAAAAATAAAAGCTCCTTCCTGCCTCCTTCGCAACTCGAACTTGGACCCTCTACCCATTACTTGAGGCGTCACTTGCCCAAGCCTTAAGTAGCGCCCTGCTGCCACTTTACCAGGCCAACCCTTGTGTCATAAATCCCTCACGAATTTCCTTTAAAGCCTTTTTAGCCTAGTTCCTTTTTGACGAAATGTGCAAAATGAAAGCCACCCATTTCTGCCCCAAGTTTGAACATGAGACTCATTGGAACCCCACACGCTACCACCACTTTCTTTGTTAGCTCCTTTGTGTCATAATCCTCCACAATTCTTTTTAAGACCTCCTTTACCCTTAACGCCAACTTGCAAAAATAAAAACACGCTTATGTCGCCCCTGGGACTCGAACCTGTGCCCTTCTCCCCTGCTCATGGTGTCATCACCAAGGCCCTTAAGTGGCGCCTTGCAGCCACTTTACCAAGCCCGCTCTCATGTCCAAAATCCCTCGCAATTATTCATAAGGCCTCCTTAGCCCAATTCCCCTTTTAACTTAAAATTTCCATATTTTTCCAAAGCTTCCTCTTCCATCCTAGAGTTTCCAAAAATGTTCACTTTCCTCTTTTAAACTTAACATTTCCAAGTTTCCAAAAACGTTCACTTTCCTCTTTTAAACTTAACATTTCCAAGTTTCCAAAAATGTTCACTTTCCTCTTTTAAACTTAACATTTCCAAGTTTCCAAAAATGTTCACCATACATTCATAACACATAAGACATGCCATTTCGTATAATTTAATCAAAAATGCATAGGCCCATTTTCAGGATGTTACAGAGACCATCAAGAGTGCCTTCAAGAGGTGGAGCTAATTATATGCTAACTTTTATTGATGATTTTTCTAGAAAAGTTTGGGCATTCTTCTTGAAGCAGTAAAGCGATATGTTTTTTGCATTTAAGTCTTGGAAAACTATGATTGAAAAATAGACGGGAAAATAAATAAAATACCTCCGCACAGACAATGGCTTAGAGTTTTGTTCTGATGAGTTTAATAAACTATGCAAGTCAGAAGGGATCGTGAGACACTTGACAATTCGTCATACTCCATAGCAAAACGGCATTGTAGAACGAATAAATAGAACAATCATGGAGAAGGTTCAATGTATGTTGTCAAATGCCAACTTACCAAAGTCGTTTTTGGCCGAAACAGCCTCTACTGCATGTTTTTTGATCAACCGACCTTCATCCATTGCCATTGAGAAAAAGACTCTACAAGAGGTATGGTCTGGTAATCCTGCTAATTATTCTGATTTAAAGATCTTTGGGTATCCTACGTATGCTCATGTTGATAATGGAAAATTTGAACCGAGATCCATTAAATGTGTTTTTCTTTGTTATAAATATGGTGTAAAAGGGTGTAAGTGATGGTGGTGGAAAAAGTCTTAAAATTTATATAATGAATGATCGAGCCTAGAAACTATCACTACGATTGAGGCAAGCGCACCTATCGAGCAGTAGTATAGTTTAGTGGCAAGACCGGATTGTCGAACCCAAGGGAACCAAAAGTACTAATACTAATTTTCTTCTCATTATTTAGCCTAAGAATTAAAGGAATTGTTATTTAATCTAAAATTAACTAACAACTAAGCTAAAGATGTTAAGAAACAGAGAAGGAATTGGGGAAAATACTTGTGGGAAAACCAATTGATTAAGACAATACCGGAGGAAGAATCCACCTAGACTTCACTTGTTATCTAACTCTGAACCAGACGATTTATTCACTTGACTTGATCCGTAGGATTTTCTAATTTATATTAATACCTCTCTCGAGGCTACTAACGTCTAACCCTAGGTTGATTAATTGGAATCTCTTTTTAATTAAAACCCCTAGAATTACATTAACTCGATCTATAGACTCCCATATTAGGTTTGACCCTAATCTAGCAGATTTTTGTCATCTTATCTCTAGGGTTGCGATTAACTCCGCTTAACTATGCTAAATCTACTCTTAAACAAGGAATATTCCTCCTCTGCCTAAGCACATCATTACTTGAATCAATATTCTGGAATATCAAAATAAGAATTGAGAACACATAATAAGAACAAATCAAGTATTTATCATATAGTTCAGAAAATAATAACAAGATCCGTCTTCAGTTTCATCCCCCTCAGGTATTTGAGGGGTTTAGTTCATAATCATAAAAGAATACATCTCAGAAGAAAATATAAAACAAAACATAAGAAAAACCCTAAAACCCCCTGAAGGAATTGAAGGAGGAATCCTCAGTCTTGAGTATGACTCCGGCTTCTTGAGATGAATCAACTGGCTTTCTTTGAGTGAATCCCACAATTCGGCCTCTCTGGCTTGGCTCCTTGGCCCAGCTGGACTCCCCTTTAAGGTTGGCCTCTAGGGTGTTTATATAGGCTATTGGAATGTCTTTCTTTGCCTCTAAGTACCCTAATCCAAATAGAATTAAAACATGTCACAGTAGGGGCACGTCCGTGTGGCACGGTCGTGTGATTCGGGGCCAGGCTGTGGTCAAATCTGCTAAGGAGTCACGGCCATGTGTTTCGGGCCCAGGCCGTGTGTAATTCGTACTTTGGCCCATTTTCTCCGTTTTTGGCCCGTTTCTTATTCTTTTCATCATCTGGTACTTTCCTAAGTATAAAACATGAAATTAAAGGATTAGGAGCACCAAATTTCACAATTTAGGGAATAAATCATCCAAAAGTAAGCTAAATGTGGGATTAAAATATGAACACATTACGGTTTATCAAACACGCAGTTAAGAACAAATTAAGTATTTATCATATAGTTCAGAAAATTATAACAAGATCCGTCTTAGGTTTCATCCCCCTCAGGTATTTGAGGGGTTTAGTTCATAATCATAAAAGAATACATCTCAAAAGAAAAATAATAAAACATAAAGAAAACCCTAAAACTCCTTGAAGGAATTGAAGGAGAGATCCTCAGTCTTGAGTGTGATTCTGGCTTCTGGGATGGATCAACTAGCTTTTTTCGAGTGAATCCCACAATTCAGCCTCTCTGGCTTGGCTCATTGGCCTAGCTGAACGCCCTACTGAAGGTTGGCCTCTAGGGTGTTTATATAGGCTTTTGAAATATCTTTTTTTGCCTCTAAGTACCCTAATCCGAATGAAACTCTTCCTTGCTACGGTAGGGGCACGCCCTTATGGCACGGCCGTGTGAAACGAATCCAGCCTGTGGTCGAATATGCTAAATAGGCACAGTCGTGTGTCTCGGGCCCAGGCCATGTAAATTTTGTACTTTCACCCATTTTCTCCATTTTTGGCTTGTTTCTCGTTCTTTTTTACTTCCCATGCTCTTCTAAGTGTAAAACTTGAAAACAAATAATTAGGAGCATCAAATTTCATAATAAAAATGATAAATCATCCAAAAGTATACTAAATGCGGGTTTAAAATATGTGTATATTATGGTTTATCAATAAGTTATGGTGTCCTAAAAATAAAAAAGTTGTGATTAGTAGAGATGTTGTTTTTGATGAAACTGCTATGCTACCTAACTTATCTCTTAAAGACTCTTCCAATAAAGAAAATCAAAAGCAGGTGGAGCATCAGATTAATACAGAGTCAACTCCTCAAGCCAGTACAAAAATTGAGAATAGAGTTGATTCTTCACCACAATACTCTATCGCCAAAAACAGAACTAGAAGAGAAATTAAACCTCTAAAGAAGTATGCCGAGGTTGATCTAGTTGCTTATACTTTAAATGTAGCCGAAGATATAGATGCAAACCAAGAGTCGTCTAATTATTTTGAGGCGGTTAGCTGTGAAGACTCAAAAAAGTGGATGTTTGCTATGTAAAAAGAGATGGAATCACTCCATAAAAACAGAACATGGGATCTTGTGAAACTTCCTAAAGGTAAAAAGGTTGTTCATTGTAAATGGGTGTTTAAAAAGAAAGAAGGGACTCTAGGATTTGAAGAACCCAGATATAAAGCAAGCTTGTTGCAAAAGGTTACAGTCAAATTCCAGGAGTTGACTTCACAAATGTGTTCTCCCCAGTTGTGAAGCATAATTCGATTCGAGCTTTGATTGGTATTGTGGCCATGTATGATTTGAAGTTTGAGCAGTTAGATGTAAAAACTACATTTTTGCATGGATAACTTGAGGAAGATATTTACATGCAACAACCAGAGGGTTTTATAGTCTCAGAAAAAGAGGACTATGTTTGCTTGCTGAAAAAATCCCTTTACAGTTTGAAACAGTCACCAAAACAGTAGTACAAGAGCAAAAGATAAAGGAGAAATAAGAAAGGTCAAAGCCCAACTAAGTGAAAAATTTGAGATGAAAGATTTGGGACCAGCAAAGAAGATATTGGTATGGAGATTCTCAGAGATAGAAAAGCAAGTAAATTGTACCTAAGTCAAAAGGGGTACATTGAGAAAGTTCTTTGCAGGTTCAATATGCAGAGTGCTAAACCTGTTAGTACTCCTTTAGCAGCCCATTTCAGACTTTCATCGGCTTTGACTCCACAATCAGATGATGAGATTGAGTACATGTCACATGTTCCATACTCTAGTGTAGTGGGATCTCTCATGTATGCTATGTAACATCCCAAAATAGGGGTTATTTGTGATTGAATTATTTTGCTTGTGTTTAAATTTATGTGATATTATTTGTGGTGTTATAAGACTTAATTAGGGGTCTTGAGTAAGCTCGGTTTAGTAGGATAATTCTTAGTATGGCTTATTTAATGAAGAGGATTAAATGAGCTTAGCACTTAAGTTAATTTAAGTGTATATTAAAGCATAAGAGGAGTTAGTGGCAAGTTGGTTAAAGAGCTTGAAAGGTTGCATGAGGTTAATGGTTCGAGTAGTAGGTATAGCATTTTTAAAGTTTATTTTTGTATGATAGCTTTAATGGACGGTCAAACATAATTATGATAGGTGGACTAATAATTTTTGGTAAGTTGAATGGTTGTTTAAGGAAAGCATGGAATAAGGGATAAGATTCCTAAGGTTATGGAAAGATATCTTGAAGTTATGGTAAATTGAGGGACAAAGGCTTGGTTTGTGGAAATGTTTTGAAACAAATCCATGGCCTTTATGCCATGAACTTGGATGGCAATGTGGCTAAGAGGGGGGATTTGGCCGAATATGCTAGTTGTTGGGAAAGGCTTAGGAATTGTTTTGGTCATTTCTTTCATTTGGTGCAAAAGTTGCAAAACATTTTCTCTCAAACACTTTTCTTTTTGGTCGAATTCTACATTGTGGTAAGCCTAAACTCTTTTGACCATTTGGTCATTTTTTTTGATCATTTGCTATTTTCTCCTTTTTATTCTCCCAAAATCGAAAACACTCTCCCTTAGACTTTTCTTTTCTCTTCTCAACTCCTTTGGCCGAAACTCCTTTTTCATTTCTTCTTCTTCTTCTTTTTCACTCAAAACCGAATCTTGAGTATTGTCTTCAACCATAGTCGAAACCTCTTATCCCATTATTTCTTTCTTCCTTAGCCGAACCTACATCCTTGGTGTGCCGAAATTTTCTTTTCCTATTTGGTGTAGTCTTGGCCGAATCTCAAACAAAGGTGCTCTCCTCTATCTTTTCTCCAATCGGTTGGTGAAGTAAGTGCTTATAGCCGAATGACTATTTCTTTTCTCTCTGGATTCCTTGTCGATTTGGATGAATGGAAGAACCGAGATATGACGTTCGTGATGGCTAACTATTTCTCTTTTTAATCGATTCTATCTAGGTACTTTGGGATTTTAAGTGATCAATCCAAACTCCTCTCCTCTAGCAATCGGTTTTGGTAAGGTGGTAAGGATCCGTATTTCTAAGTTCATTAAATCTTTTAAAGTAATCGAAAGCCAAAGGCCATTAACACGTGATTGCCGAATATAGGAAGCGAAATATTTGGTGTGTGGTGGCTAGTATTCAAAGGCGTGTAGGTAAGGATTCGGATCGAAAGATAACCTTTTGATTTATTTGGTTTGGCCGAATAGGCCATGTTACTAATATCCATGTTTGGCCGAATATAGGGGCAAGGAAAGCTTGTGTGGCCGATTTGTCTATTCGGGATTTAGGACTCTTGTTAACATCAGGTGTGTACATACACACCTTATAACTTTTTAATATGCTAAGTGTTATTTTATGCTTAATCAATTTGTGTAGACATGGATGCAATACCTTCATGGTATTAACAAGGACTCGGGTAAGTCTTTATTGCTATGAGATTATTATTTGATGCTTTTGGGAAGCATGACACATTTGGTATGTGTATTATTTGATTTATGGCTTATGATAATCGATTGGATGTTGTTAAATCAATCTATCAACATGATTTTTTTTTGTATATGCATATGAATGATTGATATGGGTTGATGAGAGGAGGGGGCAGTGATATTCGTGTCGACGGACACCAGTGTTTTGGTAACACATCGTGACTACGGTCACCGAGGTTTGGTACCTCGGAGGTTTGGCACCTCATAGCGACTTGTCCCCGTGGTTGAAACCACCGTGGGTTGGCCCCACTTTGAGATATGGGATCGTCGCGGTGATTTGGTATCACACGATGGGTTGGCCCCATCATTCGATTTGTGTCTTCGGACACCAGAGATTTGGTATCTCCAGTGATTTGGCATCACATCTGTGACTATATGTCACCAGTGGTTTGGCACCACCAGTGGTTTGGTACCACAAGGGGTAGAGAAAGGCGTTTGGATGGTTAGGATGGGTGCATCTTAAACTTATGCATATTAATTTGTTATGATTTGTGTATGTTGTTACACTAAATCGGGGAAGGGTTACACATTGAGTCTTGTTGACTCACCTTCTCCTTTAATTTTTCAGGTGATTCGCAGATCGCGGGTAAGGAGCCGGATGGACTCGAGGTGGCCATGCAGTGGAGATTTTTTAATAAATGAATTTTTGGATTTTATCTATCTTACTTTTGGGTTTATGTTGCTTAATTGTAATAAGGCCTCTTAGGATGATTTTATTATTGTTGCATGTTTGAATGTTTTACTTTAAACTATATGATGATGTTAAAACGGATGCACATGTTTTTCTCAAATTAAACGTAAAAATGTTTTAAAGTACCATCGGGTACATTTGAAATTTATAAACAACTCGACTCAACAAAAAAATACTTAAATGAATTAAGTATATATTTTTTTTTACAAAGAAAATTTAAAATGAAAGGCATTTCGACTAATTTAAAAATCGATTTTAAAATTTGTTTTCAAAATGTTTTCTCTGTAGCAAACCAAATTCGGTCATATTATTTGGGCCGGGTTTGGGGTGTTACATGCTATGGTTTGTTCACGTCCAGATTTATCATATGCAGTCAGTGCAGTTAGCGGATACATGGCGAATCCCGGTAAAAAACATTGGAAAACAGTTCAGTGGATTTTAAGATACTTACGAGGTACTACTGATGTTTGCTTACAGTTTGGAAAAACTAGAGATGGAGTCATTGGGTATGTTGATGCTGATTTTGCTGGAGACCTTGATAGAAGAAGATCTCTAACTGGTTATGTCTTTACAATCGGAGGTTGTGCAATCAATTGGAAAGCTACTTTGCAAACTACAGTCGCTTTGTCTACCACTGAAGCTGAGTACATGGCGATTATTGAGGCTTGTAAAAAAGCTATTTGGTTGAAGGGACTCTTTAGTGAGCTCAATTAAGACCTTCAAATCAGCACATTATTTTGTGACAGTCAAAGTGCCATCTTCCTTACAAAAGATCAAATGTTTCATGAGAGAACAAAACACATTGATGTTCGGTATCATTTTGTTCGTGATATTATTGCTCGTGGTGATATTGTTGTGAGCAAAATTAGTACTCATTAAAATCCTGTAGATATGATGACTAAGTCACTTCCTATAACTAAGTTTGAGCATTGCTTAGACTTGGTTGGTGTTCATTGTTGAAGTTAAACCCTTAAGGGGTTTTATGGAAGAGGGTGAGAACTTGTTCGTTGAGAGTTCGCGATGAAAAACTTATTTATTGAGAATTCGTATCAAGGTGGAGATTGTTAGAATTAAGTGACTCGAATCCTTATTTAAATAAAATACAATGGTAAAATAAAATAAAAGAAGAATCCCTATAGAACTACACTTCTTTTATTTTATTTTAAATAAGGTTTTTTAAACCTTATTAAACTCCATCTATTTGATATTGATTAGAATAAGGTGTTTCATTCTTACTACACTCCTATTAGAATATGGCTTTACAAGCCTATAAATAGACATAGTCTATTCCTATTGTAATTGATTCGAATTCAACATAGTGAATTTTTTTCTCCTTTGCCCGTGGTTTTTCCCCGAAAGGGTTTCCACGTAAAATCTGTGTGTTCTTTAAATTTTTATTTCTCTTTTCTTTGCGATATATTGTCATTACAGACATTGTATTTTTCACAAATACAATGGCCACTAATAGATAAGGTACTGTACTCTGAATACGTGATGCTAGGAGTCTCTCGTCGATGATGTTCCTTGGACACGAACAAAAGTCTACAAATCTGAACAATAATAAAATTCGAAGGCTGAGCTTTACAAGCTCAGTGGTACACAACAAATCTACCATACTTCAAGCAATTCATAAATATAAGTATGCAAATCAAATGTATACATAGAAACATGATATGAGTATCGAATAATTAAATTATGAGTCATTAAAACTACATAACCAAATCGGTTGCATATCAAACTTGTCAAACTTGTTAGATTGCACATACTGCTCAAGTGATCGGGTATCTGGATAGTCCCGCGCCACTAATGGCCGCTAGTCAAATAATCCCGGGTGTCCGTAGGGTTATCCCAAGCGCCACTCATGGCCGCTAATTAGGTTAGAGCCCCAAGGCTGAGCGCAAACAAAGCATCAAACATATAATCACAAAAATACAACCATGACATTCAAGTCTCATACTTGTTTCAACTTACTTATCATTCCAACTAAAATATTAACTAAAGAGATGTAACAGGCTGCTACCTTGACATTCTGACATTTCTTCATTAAAAAATTAATAACTCTTAATATATAACTCTAAATAGAGCACCGTTTGTTTTAAACGAAACTAGACTTATGTAGGGTTATAGAGATATAACTCTAAATAGAGCACCGTTTGTTTTCCTAGCTATGCTGCTTACGGATTCACCAAATGTCAAGGTTACTGTTCTTCAATCTTCATTAATTAATGTATTTATGTACTTACTTGGATCTCAATGTGACACTTTGGTGTTTGTTGATATAGGAAGTTATCCTTTTTCCAGCAATGAAGCCTCAAGATTAGACTTTTCACCAATGACCAGCTGACTTTGAACCAAACACAAGGATTAGTTGTCAGTTTGCTGTATTTATAGTTGTCTGTGTACTCCTCTTTGGCTAATTGGAGATGGGTATTTTAAGCTCCTGTAATAATAAATGCTATCAAATCATTATTATAATATCTTATTCTTGTTTTGTATTTTCCACTTTTATTTTTATTTTTTGTCAATTTTATCAATTGAATCGGTGAGTAAAAAATTTTACATTAAAATATTGAATTAACACTCATTCCGATTTTGGTTTCAAGAAAATTGCTATCCCTACCTCTTACTAGAAAGCAACTCTCCTCATTTCTCATTTTTTCAGTAAATATTCATAATTACCTTAAATTCACTTTTTGAAAAATGTTAACGAGTGTGGTCATATTTCTATGAAAAATATTGTAATTATACACATCCTTTTTAAATTTGTAAAAAAATATTAAAACAATTTTTTAAAAAAATAATGAATGATTTTTCCAAAACAAAATCTTCGTTGTGACATCTAAAATAATAAACACTTAATCAAAATTATATATTTTCGATTCGTCTAGGATGAGCACTTTGATCGAGTAGTCTTCTTCGCTATCTTTAAACTCACGTCTGACTAGTGTGAGCTAACTTTAGAATTTCAAATAATCCACTCGTTGACTGCATAACTCATTTGAACTCGTTATCATCCTAACATAGCCAATGAAAACACTTACATAATCAATTTAAACCTGTTACCAAATAAATAACTGGCATCCGAATATAATCATTAAATTTAATGGTGTCGGAGCTCCACCAAATTCTCATTAAACAAAACATACTTTCAAATTTAAAAAATTACTGAATTAACAAAAACACAAATATATAAGAAAATGCTCCTCATTTCTCTCCCATTTATCCTCTAACAAAATATACATATATATATTTTTAAAATTTCAACTTAAATTAATTTGCCACAGGAATTATATATAACTATTTGGTCATACAAAGAGAATAACTCCACTAAATAAAATATTATTTTTATATTTAAATTAATATATTTAAAAAAGTATAGTGCACTGACGATAGGCCATTCTAAATGGAGCTATCTAATAAAATAATATTTTTTAAAATTTAAAAAAAAATAGACTTGGCATGTAAAAAAGTGGTGGGACTATTCTCCTTGACACCACCAAAAAGTCAATTTTGGTATTAAGCTAATTCACGTAGTATGATGGTGGCGTCATTTTCTTTAGTTTCATCAATTTTTACAGTTAAATTTAAATTATTTACGTATATAATCGAATAGAGAGTCATTTATATAATTAATCAAAATTTTAAGATCATTTATTTATAAAAGCCCTTATTTGATCCTCTAACTTTACAAAAAAAAGTTAATTTAGTCATTTATTTAGTTTTTATTTCTTATAACACTTAAACTTGTATTATTTATCAAATCACTCCAAAATGAATAGAAAAATTAACCTTGCTAATGTGGCATACACATGAATTGCCACGTATATACCACATCATCAATTAATTAATTTTTAAATTTTTAAAAATTGATTAAAATTATTTTAAAATTAAAAAATTAAAAAATTGTAATATTTTTAATTTAAAAATGAGTTAATTACTAACATAGTATACAAGTGGATATTAGTATTTTGGAGTGATTTGATAAATAATTCAAGTTCAAAGACTAAAAGAGACGAAAAATTAAATAAAAAGCTAAAATTATTATTATTTTAATTAAAAGGGTAAATAAGTGATTATATACTTTTAACATTAATCTCACTATTTAATTTCTTACAACCTTAAAGTTATAAACATCCTATTGGTCAATTAGCTATATATAATATAGAAATCCTAAACTTGCGTGCCAACTCTATCTTTCTCCGTCCCGTATAATCTCGTCTTCTACGTTTTCCATTTTCGTTCTGATCCGTAACTCTCATTTCAGCACCATGACTGTTCACTCCCAGATTCAAGGTTCGTTTACTAAATTTTGTTTTTACAAATTAATTATCAAAATTTTCTCTTTTTCTTTTCAATTGTTTCTCGTCGTTTGATTCTTAGATTTGCTCTGAAATTATATGGGGAACAGTTATTCGATTTAACGAGCCTTTTACTAATCTTCAATCAATTTGTTAGTAACTATAAAGAATATTAAGTGATGCATTGGTTCTGTTCTCTAAAAAATTAGGAGCGTTACATATATTTCTGGATGAATACTTGGAAATATGAAACCGTGGATATCTTGGTTAATTTTTTTTCAACTGAAGAAATATTTATATAATTTGCTAAGTGATGGTGTTTTTGATTCTTGTGTTTGTTTGGTCTAATAAATTTGCTGGCTTCGATGTCTCACAGATGAAACTGGCAGAAGTGTCAAGCCTTCTTATTTTAACTCACCACCTTTGGACGTTTCGGTCGCATTCCCTCAGGCAACTCCAGCATCTACCTTTCCTCCTCTTGGTATGAATTCTATCCATTATTCTCTGTTTTTCTGCTCCGCTTATGTTTATGCATTTGAACTTGTTGAAAATGGTTGCAAATTTGATTGTTTTTTGGAGAACAACAAATTATTGCTTCTGGTTGTTAAATGATTTATAGCTTTTGACAATTTGTTATTGCAAGGGGAATCGTGATTTCTAATTATGTGTTTGTTTTGATCTTGGAAAACAATTCAGCTTCCGACTATTATCAATTTGACGATCTATTGAGTCCTGAGGAGCGGGCTCTGCGTAAGAAAGTAAGAGAGTGTATGGAAAAAGAAGTAGCTCCTATAATGGCAGAGGTATCTTTTTCACTACATTTTGTAGATGACAATTAAATGCTGTGGTTTCTAGTATTTAGTTATGTTCGTTTCTGTTTATTTATATTGTATGTTCACAAAGAGAGCAACTAATTTGCAATTTTTCCCTCAGTACTGGGAGAAGGCAGAGTTTCCATTCCAAATTGTTCCCAAACTTGGTGCTCTTCGTATTTCTGGTGGTACTATCAAGGTTATTCCTATGCAGGTTTTGGTTTTTAGCTTATTTGTTCCTTGAAGTGGAAATCAAGCAAGATGCTTGGTTATTTCTGGGTTGCAGGGTTATGGATGCCCAGGTCTCACCCTCACTGGAAGTGCTATTGCAATGGCAGAGATTGCTAGGGTTGATGCAAGTTGCTCAACTTTTATCTTGGTGCACTCATCTCTAGCCATGCTTACCATTGGTGAGATCTATGATACATGTCAACAACCAACATTTCTCTCTATATATTAGTTCTAATTTCTGGTATCACTTCTTTTTATCAATAACAGCATTATGTGGGTCAGAGGAACAGAAGCATAAGTATTTACCATCATTGGCACAATTAAAAACTGTAGCTTGTTGGGTAGGTTTTTCTTTTTGGCATTAACATCTGGGTAGGTATTTAGTGTCTTTTTCAGCTATAATTAAAGAAATTTAATGTCATATTCAGGCTTTGACTGAGCCTGACTATGGAAGTGATGCTAGTTCTCTGAAGACAACTGCAACAAAGGTCCATCCACAACCTTGTCTTTTGGTTTTCACATCTTTTTTTAATATAGCTAATTTCACTCACTGGTCAGCATTCTGAATTTTGTGTCTTATCATGTTTGCTTTCATCTCAAACACTCAGGTAGAAGGAGGCTGGATACTTGAGGGACAAAAACGCTGGATAGGAAACAGTACTTTTGCAGATGTGTTGGTTATTTTTGCCAGGAATACTACAACAAACCAGATAAACGGGTAAGTGAAACAGCATACAAGAAATAGTGTTTAGCATTTGGTCTTGCACACAAAAGAATCCATTAATGATAGGCACGATCATATGTTCACTAGTAACTAAAGTATCAGTATTAGCATATATAGAATGATAACCCAGGATCACTTTTTAAGTTGAAAACTTATGTTCATGACGAAGTAGAAGCATTCAAACCCAGTAATAAGTATTAAACAATGGTAAAGCTTGTATTCAGGGGCCAGGCCTCTGGTCCCCATTGAGTTCCACAATTGTTAAAATTCTAAACAAAGGTGGACTGATATATCATTGGTTGCAGACCTTTGAAACTACCATGGGCTGTTTACTGAAATGATAGCCTAGGAGAGAAACATTGATATTGCTAATTGGAAGGTGATTAGATTCATTGCCTGCTCTTTTTCCTTAAACATGGGATGCTTCTGCCTTCTGTTTCAGATATTTAGTTAAGAAAGATTCCCCTGGATTGACAGCTACAAAAATACCAAACAAGATTGGACTGCGAATTGTTCAAAATGGAGATATTCTCTTAAAGAAAGTCTTTGTTCCGGATGAGGACAGATTACCTGGTGTGAACTCTTTTCAGGATACAAGCAAGGTTTGTTTTAATAACCTTCCTCAAAAAAATGATATCTGAACTCAATCCTTCTTTCTAATCTATCGATAAGTTCAAGTTAGTGGACAGATCCCATTTATATGGATTTTTTAATTTGTTCTGCTGGATCTTATTCAATAATTATGCACATATGAATTTCCACCATGGCAAGCAGGTACTTGCTGTTTCTCGAGTAATGGTTGCATGGCAACCTATCGGCATATCGATGGGTGTCTATGATATGTGTGCCAGGTATGCAATGAATTCTTCTTCAGTTTGCGAAATTACATTTCAAGCATTCAAGATAACATGTTTTGCATTTGCTATGATGCAGGTACCTGAAGGAGAGGAAACAGTTTGGAGCTCCATTGGCAGCCTTCCAAATTAACCAGCAGAAACTTGCTCGCATGTTGGGTAATATTCAAGCAATGACCCTTGTTGGTTGGCGCCTTTGCAAATTGTATGAAGAGGGTAAAATGACTCCCGGCCATGCCAGCTTGGGAAAGGTATAAACGTTTATGATATAGAAGCCCATGATTTCATGTGACTTTTTTCTTTTTGAAATCTTATACATGACAAACTGTTATGATCTTCAGTCGTGGATTACCTCAATGGCAAGAGAGACAGCTGCTCTTGGGCGGGAGTTACTTGGTGGCAATGGAATTTTGGCCGATTTTCTTGTTGCAAAGGTTTTCTCTACTCTCACCTCAAAATCACTTTCAATTTATTCCTGCCAAAGTACAATTTAGAATAGAAGTAGGTTCGAAAGTGCATAAAGCATGATGAATAGCTAGTTATTAGATGTTAGTTTTTAGTGAATCAGTTGCTTCTGAAGATTTGGTCCGCATTGGTTACCCAATCAGGGTAATTGTGGAAAATGATCTAGTTTTGTTTTTGGTAGGAACATCCTTAAGTTTTGTTGCATTGGTGACCATTGCAGGCATTCTGTGATTTGGAACCCATTTACACATACGAAGGCACGTATGACATCAACAGCTTGGTAACTGGTAGGGAAATCACTGGTTTTGCCAGTTTTAAGCCAGCCTCAGTGAACCAGCGAAGCCGCCTATGAGAAGCACTGTGTAGACTTTCTTCCCTTCGAACTTGTTACAGTAAAAATTGAATAATGTAAAAAAGAATCCTAAACAGAGTCAATCAACTTATTACAGTAGAAGTTAAATAAATTATTGTTACTGTTGCCATTACTTGCTTAATGCTTTTGAATGTGAGTCAACATTTTTTATCATTATAATATTGAAGAAGAGGTAAGGGGAATAACAAGGTTTAAACCCCTGTCATCTAAGTGTCAAAGAGTAACTTTAACTACTACTCTAAGTAAGTCTTAGCAACCTTTTTGATTCGTTATATTATATAAAATATCATCATCTCAAAATATTTGGAAGTTGAAAATTTTACCCAAGCTGCTGCAAATGTTTATATTGTTATTGTTAAAACTTCTCGTTGATTTTGGCTGATAAAATTTATCGAATTTGATGCGAACGGGTGTAATTGTTAAATCATTGGATATTCGATTATACTTCAAAATTTTTAACAAATAAGTGTGGTTATGTTTAACAAATAAGATTTGACTTGAAGTTTAAAGACCAATTTAGAGTACTCGTCATAATAATATTTGACATCTTAGTCACTTCCTTTCCTTTCCCCTCTAATTGAGATAAATAAAAAGCAAGTCTGCCGTGCCTAAATAAAAAGGAAGAGTTTAACTGAGATGCTTCTCCGGAGATTGTTACCATACAGTTTAAATAACTGATGAAAAATGCAATTATGATCCACAACCTATGAAAGGCATAACAATATAATACAACGTCTTACAATCTCATTTCTTTTCTTTCCATGCTCTCTCTATAGCTAACTGCTAAAAGCAAAACTCAAAGCCACTAGTTTTTGAGCAAACCAGCAAGCTCACCCTTCTCGTACATTGAGGTCAATATATCACACCCTCCAACCAGCTCTCCATTCACAAAAACTTGAGGGAATGTGGGCCAGTTACTATATCGCTTCAGTGTCTCCCTTAATCCACAGTTATACTCTTCATCCAGCACATCTACACTCTCATAATCCACTCCTTGGTTTTCCAGAATGGCTATTACTCTCTGCGAGAATCCGCACATCGGGGCACTTCTTGACCCCTTAATAAAGGCCACCACCTTGTTCTGCTTCACCAACTTATCGATGAGTTCCTCAAGTGGAACTGTCAATTGGACATGGCGACCAGGAGTAAGTCGGAGATCTGCCTTCTTTTTCGGAGGCTGCCGGACCCAAGTGGTGTTTCCCGATTCATTGCCTGGCGGGACCTTTCCAGTGGCTTCTATATGCTCTTCCATCCATGACTTCCAAGCTTGAGTTAAAGCTGTTCTATCAGCTTCATTGACTACACCAACCTACACAAGGCGAGTACATCACTCTTTGATTCTCTTAACTACTATCAAATATAAACACCAGCAGTTTTACCATAACATGACCTCTCAACAAAGTAGAGTTAAGAGAGAAAATATATAATATTGAAGAATAAGAAAGCCAGGTTAACTAAGCTCAGACATTCAATGCCAAAGCCAAGTTGGTGGATTTCAACTCAGCTTGCTTGGTAAGGATAGAAGCATTTGCTGCTTACTCTATTCATTACAAGCCTCAAGGATGATTCATGATGAAAGTTCACAACTTACAATTTTGTTTACATATAATCCACCCAATTTGGTGGTACAGCATTTGATTTCCAATTCCTTTCCATGATGAATAAAACTGTGACAAAGAGCATTCACCTTAAATGTCTAGTCACTAAACATTCAATTCCAGCACATTGATAAATACAAGACATAGAAACATTTGAAACATCTAGACCCACCATATTACAAATACCAATGAACTTTTGGCAACTAAACAGTTAAATAAAACAATCAGAACTTTGTGAACATGATTGAGCTAAAAACTTAAGCAACTCTGTTCAATATCTACCCATTTCAAATGGATTCCTGCATTTGGGATTTCCCATTAAGAAAATGCAGAGAAGTTGCACATTCACCAGTGCTTAGAATTACCCAACTTCGACTACACGGTTCTCAACCCACAAAAAAGATTGATGACTCCCTTGCATTTAACTTTACAAGCTTTATGCTATTAAAAAATCCGTCAAACTCAAGCATCAACCCAGAGCTTAGAAGTTGATTTCACTTTTTGAATTAAATATATTGCATTTATTTACTCAATAATTCCCAAACTCAACAATCAACATTCAAAGAATTAAAAAAATTCATAAAATATACCTTAACGGAGCAGCAAAGCTCCGGCACTGAACTTTTATGAGAAAAAAGGCTGCTAGCAATATTACGCGAGATGCCTATAAATTGAAGCTCGTCATTTTGATCAAAAACGGCGTAGACTCCAGCATCCGAAGGGAAATTAGCGGCAAATTCCTCGGGAGTGGCCGGGACGGGAAGGGGTTCGACCTCCGAGAGGTTCTTGACAGCAGAAGCGATTATTAAAGAGCGAGTTTTTGTGGAAATGGGAGGTCTGAGAGAAATGGAAGGGAAAGACAGGGAAGGGGCGAAGCGTGAGTATAAGGAAAGGGTAGGGGTATTTTGGGGAGCATAAGAAGAGAAAGTGCGAAGTGAAGAAGAGGAAGTGAAGAGTGGAGAGACATTGATTGCGGCCATTAGAACAAAGATTGCCTGAAATCTGAAATTGGGATAAAATAATGATTCGATTGATAATTTGAGTTGTGTTGAGAAGAAAGTTAGAAGGGACAGGACAGTGGAAGAAAGATTTTTCTTCCCATTTTTATATTTATTTGTTGCCATCAACTGGGCTTAGCATTAGTTACCCAAATCTAGCCATCTACATTTTAAAGTATGGGTTTCACAACTTCCTTTTTTCTTTACCCCATCAAACTTCCTTCCCATCTTCCTTTCATCATTTGTGCCGCTAAATAGAGTTGATACGATACGTAAAAATGGAATCTTTTTATTTTAAACTTTCACTTAATAATCGTAAAATGTTAGTTTTGCTTTTAAATATAAGTGAATACAACTACATTTTAACTTTCATAAATATATAAAATTTAAACCACATCTTCTAAAAAAAAAAATTGTTGACTTCACTCATGTGCCTAACTGATGCCACTCACCTTCCCTGGCCTCTTTGCCAAGCTCTTTTATCTTAGGTAGTCCTCCATCATTCCTTTTTTATGTTTTTTGCTTTTGCTTTTTTTTAGAGGACTCTTATCAGTTTCTAGTTAATTATCTCTTTGTTGTGGCCCTTGTCGACTTAGATGAGGTTTGGCAAATGTCCTGCCGAGTTCCTCCCCTTGATTCTTTCAAAGTTTTCGACTATGGTGATTTTCAAATTCGTGCCTCACAAGCTTCCCTTGCCACCGTCTCCTTGTCAATCGAGGCAAGGCACGCCTTTTCTGATAGCCTGCCTTCTTCTTTGACCATGGGTTGTATCGTTGCAAGAAGTGGGCAACACTTTGGATATTACTTTTTTTTGTTTTGGGCTCGTTTGGTTTACTTGAAATTGACATCACAATTCATCTATTCTGTAACTATCATTTAAGTTTCAAAAAACATGGCATTTGGTAACCTTAATAAATAACAACTTCAAATAACTCTTTTTAGTTAAGGTTTTTTGTTTTTTTATTAGAGGTAGGGAATGGGATTATTTAGTATTAAACTCAAGCTCTTGTGCCTATAACATAATACTCTCATCACTATACTAATTTTACCTATATAATGTATGTTTTTTAATATCACTCATCTTTTACTCAACTTCAATATTTTTGTTTCAATTGTATCCTTACTCAACAACCACATATTATAAATACAATTATTCATGGGTGCCTCCCCCCTTACCATTTCTTGTCCTTGAGCCAATTCCACTCGACTCGAAATAAATTTAAATAATTTTTCTTTAAATTTAATTATAAAATATAAAAATAATTAAAAATATATATTTATTGATTTATTATTTTAAAAATATTATTATTTTATTATATATATTTAATATAAAATCATACAATTATATTTTATTTTATTTTATTAATATTAAAATTATACATTTTAATATTTTTATTTATATATTTATATATAAATATTTTTTATTTTAATAAAATTATATATTTTATTGTTTTTAAAGAGTAATACTTTTATTTTATTATTTAAATATTAATATAGAAGAAAATATTATAATATTTTGTTATTTTAAATAATGAAATTTCATTTTATTTTAAATTATATAAAAATAAAGATACATTAACAAATAACATTTATGTTTTAATTTATAGCAAACAGGGGTAAAAAGAATAATAGATATCAAAAATGTCACCAACCCAACACCCTGATGTTGTAGCCTCTATCTTTTATCCATAATTTTGAAACTTGAATGTTATTTAGCAAAACACTTGTCTTTTACCTCATGCCTACCAAACTTGAAAATCTCTGCGAGGCTGTGGAACTTCTTGGTTCATGCGATCGCCTCCACCTGTGAGGCCAATTCTTTCTTCACCCATGTTCTGGCCAACTAGATGCTAACTTTCAGACCTTATCTGGGCCAGTTTTCCTTATGGTCATCTTCAATATAGTGGTTATAGAGCGCCTCTATCTCCACTTCTTTATGTGATCCTCGTGTGTTATCAACTTCGGCTTTATTTCAAAGAGGTCGAATTCTAGTTTATATAACCTTCATAATTCTTCAACTATTTTGGTTGATTTCTGTATTCAACTCTATTTTGTAAGAACTTCTTTAATGGACAAATACATCCACACAATTATTACACCTTTTTGAGCAAATTACTATAAACTCAATAGCAAGTAAATAGTTTCATTAATTAGACTGAATCTTTTAAACTGAGGAGGAGGAATAGTTCATTTTAATTTTTTTTAAGCATAAAAAGGATATCTCCCCAAAATTTAAAGCGATTATATGTTTTGACATAAAAACTAATATATCCAGTGCTTTACATTCAAACTACTTTCGCAACGAAACTTGAACCCAAATTAACCCAAACCCAATATATATATACACATTTGAACTTAAAACAATCCTAATTGGATGATAATCAGATCTTAACCTTCTCAAAACCAACCGTTCATTACAACTAAAAGTAAAGGATTCAGATGCTTATAAATAGACTTGAATATATAATAGAAGCAGATGGAGGCGAGAGCCGAAGAATGATCCATGGCGCATGCATGCAGTGTTCCGGGTAAAAGTAGGTCAAAATTTATTATGCAAGATGGCATTTATTCACTTCTTGCCAACACTATTGATAATGGCATACACTAGCAACTGTAACAGGAAACATTATTTTTGGTTATTATCTCTATGGGAAGTCTATAATTTAATTCCTCGTGTCATAGGCTGTATTTGATTCATTTTTCGATACACCATGCTCTGAGTCTAAGAACTAAGACATTGCAGATGTTCTCATTTCAACAATCTCCACTGCGTACATGGTTTAACCAGTGGCCTCAAACCATGTTAACTTCCTCTTCAGACTGTTGCTTGCCCCCTGCAATTTCTCAGTTCGTATGGCTCATGGTCCCTTTATGCAGGATGAAGGTAGAAGGCAGGTTTGCCTACTGCAACAAATAAGAGCAATGGAGGATATAATCCAAATTATACAATTATATTTGAAAAAAGAAAAAGAAAATCAAACGCGATGCAAAGGAATCAGATGGCTACCGTCTAGATATACTGGTAACATTCAAGAATGGATCCTTGTGCCGTATGTTCAACATTACTTGTCAACATCTGTAGGGATATCAGCCTTGCCCAAGTAAACCAGCTGCATCTCCTCTCTCCAGATCTGCACAAAGCATAACATGTTGAAAATGTTTGAATATTCACTAGCATCTGCATTCAAGTTATTTCAAGAGTCAGCTTAACAGATTACAGTTAGGCTCCTACCGTATGACGAAATTCCAGCCGGATATGAGGTACATTTGTCTTGTGTATATCATTTCCACCGGGCCCTCTCTTGTAGTAGTGCTTCCCAATCCAGTGGGACTGAAACAGACAAATTCATACTACTAATTTCAATTACAACAAATCATTTCAAAGAAAGGTCTACCGAAGTGGAAGGGAGTATTAGACCTGGAACAATTCCCTAATCAAACCATTTACTAGTATCATGAAATACTTTTCAAGCAATTAGACTGGTGCCATTTGGAGTAGACAACAGGCAATTCTTTATGTACAAGTCATTCCTAGTCTTATAAAAGGTTGCAGCAGTGTATCACTGCCCTTCCTAATCATCACCAAGATTCTAAATAAGAAAGAATTTTACCTTCAAAGCATGAGAAAAACCTGACTGGTAGACTGAATTACGGGCAATCTCACATAGATCACATGAACTCAGCTTCCACACCTGCAAATCGATGGTTTTAATTTAATTGAACCATAAATAATAGTATATATTGTAGATTCTTGCTGAAAGAGAGATTACAGAAGCAGCTATGCTATACTCTTCCACCAAAGGTTCCTTTGTTAAGTGTATTTGAAGAGGATCATCCGTAGAAAGGGACACATTCAGACCCCGCAAGAAGAACATTGGAAAAGGGTTCCGATGATAGTCCAAAAACAAGGAATTGTTGCTCAGAGGAGACATAGCCAAGCCAATCTGATAACCAATAGGCCATGACAACAGTTAGAAACGCTGTGCTTATTGATAACTAAAATTACTTTTCAACTTTCCATGTGCTCTTACCTGTGCCAAATAATAAAGATACTGTAGAACAGGCGATTTCTTCAAATTGATTCCATGTGCAATATTATGAGCAGTTAGAAATGTCGCAGCAAGATGGTCAATATCACCAGCCTGAAACACTAAAAATATGAGGGGCACACATAAAATTGAAACATTCATGATAGGTTGCATATAACTTTCATAAGTACCTCCCCGGAATGTGGTCGGAATTTGATGGTTGACATGCCCTTGGACTCACGAAGCTGAATAAATCATGCCACAAAGGTAAGTATTCGTATACTAGAAACATAGTGGTTGCATCTAGTACTGATTTAAAGAAGAAAGCCAGTACTAAAAATAATTGGCGGAGGGGCCAATTTATGTAATGAAAGAAGCTTAGAAAGCCAATGCAAAGAAAATAAGTAACTGTTCTCAAAAGTTACATTTATTTAATTTGAGACTGTAATTTGAAACTATAAAGATGATAAAGGTATTCAAATCTAGTGAAGCTGAAACAATGTCTGACTTATATTAATGCATACCTTGTTTAAGGTGTAAAGGTTCGCATAGCAGTAATATGCATAGTAGGAGAATGCAGGATTAAATACATTAGTCCATTCATCTGGTCTTGGCATGTGTTTTGTGGGGCGTCTTTCAGGTTTGCTTTCATCATCTACCAAATCCAACCCTACAACCTGAATTGCCAACAAGAAGAAGATGTCATGGCAAACACCACAAACTGTCACAACGTAACCCAAACAAAACCATGGCAAATGCCCCCCAAAAAATCAAATAAAAGATATTAAACCTGTTTCAAGAAAACATGCAACTGAGGATGTGAATCAGGATCCACAGTAACCTCAAAAAGAGGAATAAAGATGTTGTCAAGAATGTTCTGAAATGATGTAACAATCCCCATCTCCTTGTATACATTGTAAAGTCGAGGGATCTGAAGCAAAAAGTAGTGAAAATGTCACATAATCAAGGACTAAGAACTATTGCCCAGCCAACAGCACAATTTTATTATATGGAGCCTGTGTCACATTCTACTAAGGTTCTAATCCACATATACGGACCAATAACAGACCTATATATAAGGGTTCACAGGATATATCACAAAAAGGCAGTCATTATTTATTGAGATTATAAGCACCTGAATTAACCAAACAACATTCTCACTGTACAATTCGTTGTTAACGATCCAACTAGCCAGTTGATCCCACTCACTTTGCTTCCTGCCATATATAGATATTCTGTATTCAGCCATCTGCAACAAAAAAACTGAACATCAAAACAACGAAAATCCAGAGAACATGTATTTGCGGAATCATGTGAGAGGAGAACCATGTAGCATATTATCAAAAGCAAATATTAGCATCCATACTTCAGTTCATTGACTACATATAGTTACTCAAAGAATGAAGTAAAACATATTAAGCAAATTTATAGAAGGACAGTTCTCCTTATAATAGTACTACTAAACTAAAGTGCTCTGAAGGGATGCTATCCCCAAGCCTAAAAAGCCAAACCAGAATTTATCTCACGGAGAAAATGTATTTGCGAACTAGAATTAGGATGTACCTGGTATTTGCTTGCGGCAAGATCAGAAAAGACCTGCTTTGTCAGCTCCCCAAGGAATCGACCTGCAAAGTTACAAAACTTAACTGTGACTTCACAATGAAAATCACCACAAAGAAAACATTCCTTCATGGCAATAAACCAATCAAAAAAACAGACATGGAATCATTTTAGCAAAGAACCACAGAAGCACCTTATAATGTATAATAGCACAGACATGAAGAAGAGACACCGATGATTCATTGAAATAAAAGTTGGAAGGACTTATTCAGCACCATATCTGAACCTCAGTACATGCTAGAAGCAAACAATTTCATAGAGAATTCCGCATAGTACTCCAATGTCCTAAAAATCAAGGAAATAAAAAGGATATACCTTGGATAAGATTATCCTGCTTGAGGAAAATTTCCCTGAGTCTACTTTGACCACAAGGATTATACTTAAGGTTAAATTTATCAAAACGATGGAAGGTACTTTTGTCTGCATGAACATCAAGAAGGTCCACATTTAAATCATACCTGCTCAAACAAAAGCAAAAATAAGTTATATTTACTTGCATAATCTCTCCCTCCCCTTTTGAGAGAGAAAAAAAAAAGGAAAAAGAAAGTCCTTACCCAGTTAAATCCAGGCTCTCAAAAACTTCTTTCAGGGTTAGGTACGTCCCATCTCGAAATATTACAACCTAAACACAGAAAGAAAAAAGTAAACTCAATTTTCGGCCAAAAATGCTTCTTCACATGCACGCTTTCACACACCTTTTCCACAAAGCAATGAGACTATCCCGACATCACTTGTGTAGTTATAGTTGGTCGACCAAACAAATTAGCTTTTATGCAATTTCCATATTAGAGAGAATAAAAAAGAGTTACAATTTGCAAGAAGAGTGACACAATACACACAAACACATTTACATAGCACCTAAGGACCGAGGATATTAGTAATTTTAAGGACCTTTTGTAAAAGCACACCAGAGAAAATCAACAAGAATGAAAGTTACCTCATCTGGTTCCTTCCTCAACTTGGACTTTATAAACCTCAAAAGGTGTTTCTGGTTCATGCATGCTGAGTGATGAACGTGAGTATCAACTTTCCTCACATTATAGAAGTCCCTATGTGGTGCACTTTTCTGAGCTAGAAATTCTCTATCCGAATTAAGCATCAAGTGAAGATTGAATTTCTGAAAGAAATCAAAATGAAAAAGAATTTTAATGATCAAAATAGAAAATTACAAAATTAGGGTGCACTTCATAAACAGGGAGAAGCATTTACTTGTTCTAGAAGATTTAGCCGATGATGACATAAAGTTCTGATATTGCCTGCTGCTATAACTCGAAGTATGTGATGCAAGTCAGTAAAAAAGGTTGTAGCATCGGCTACAGGAAAGAGCTCTTCTTTTGCTGAAATAAGACAGATGAAAATTGCTTAAGCAAGAGAGTAGTTCAGCTCACAAGTAGGAAAGTTAATATCAGGTATGACAATACTCACAATCTTTATTTGCATAAACATGTATTACTCCATCTTGCATCTCAAAATAATGCTGCAAAAAAGGGTATGCATCTTTACAATCTAAGGAAGAATTGAGGTCAAATGCAAGTAACTTGTGGTACAGAATTTGGGATTGCGAGTATAAGCTTACATCAGACTTTCCCTCAGGAGCATAAAAAAAGGGTTCTGGATTAGGTTTTGGTGTGCTTGGGTCTGATATAACTTCTTTCTCCCAAGGAGCAACTGCCTCCTTGAATACATATCTTTTCCGCATTTCTAGGCATTCTTGCAGAACTACATAGACATCAACTTCATCCGGTGATGGTACCTCTGGTATCAAGTAGAAGATGAAAATTTTATTTAAAAATATTAAGGAAATTGTGCTTAGTGCTTGCAGAATCTAATATCAGAACCTTAAGCTTAAAAATAGGACCCTGTAAACTTTTTCTAACAAGGGAATACACACATTTGCCATCTTAGACTGCTGTCAAGCACACTTAAAAAACCCTTTTAGTAGCTTATATTTTATAAAAAAAAAGATAAGCATGTTTTAATAAGTAGCACAGGAATGGATTTTAGGTATATTTTGAATGTTAGAATTTTTCATTAAATAAATTGCTAAATGTATAACAAGGTGAAAACTTTGAATGCACGCACAATTTAAAGCTTTAAGACACAGGATATGGTGAAAGTGGTGTATGAAGCGATAACAAAAATTATAATGCAGACCTATTACATACAAACCTAATGTAGCATACATTAGAGAGTCAATACCAGTAGGGGAAATATTAAGTCGTGCAAAGGTCTCGTGCTCTGGCTCTTTCCTTAGGATATCAGCTGCAATAGGATCAGGTGGAATACCATGGAGGTCACCTGATACACTATGAGATCGAATCATGCTTGAAGCAGCTATCTGAATTGCCTCTCCATTAGCATTAACGTGGTCCGGCAAATTTGGGCCCTACCCAAGAGAAATTTCTATTACTCAAAAGATTGGTCAAGTTTCCAACAACCTATAAATGTATAGCAGAAGCAAGCTCAGAAAGAAAAGGCGAAAAAAGATTACTCACAGCATTTCCATTAGTATGAAGATATGTAAGGTCAATCTTAGAATTGTCAGTCATATTATCTTCATCCTCTGATCCTTCCATGCTCTCAAATGCACTTGCACTAGCAACCGGGGACTTGGGAGAAGTAGGTCGCATAACACTTCCAGATTTCTTAGTTGGTGTTGCATGGCCACCAGACTTCCCTGAAGCCAAAACAATTACAGCATCTAATCAGAAAAGACAATGACACAGGGAAATACAAAAAAGAAAGATTAAAAAGAACAAGACAGATCAATTTATTTCCAAGCCCAAAAATTGCATCTTTCTCGCGAGTGGAAGTTGGGTTAAAGTCTGAAAGACACGCAGCCAACAATCTCAAATGCACAAAAAAAAAAAGAAAAAAAAAACCTTCGGTTGTTTTTATTTTATAATCTACAAGAGATAATGGTCTTCAATTATCTTGAGTACAGTGTTTGTCAGGTTCCGGCTTCAGAAATTTTCCGAGTAAGATTCTCTAGAGAGCAAGGCTGATGTTCCGCGGAAGTACTTCCGTACAAAAGGTACTCTTTAATTGTTGCCTCGAAGTTTCAAGTTATCGTCTTTTCCCTTCGTTTTGTGCTGTAACTTGATTTCCTCTTTTTCTTTCACTCACGCTTACAAAATCAGCAATTTGTTTTTCCAATCAATCGGATAATAAGTTCCGTCTCTTTTCATAAAATAAGAATAACAGAGAAAAATGCAAGGAAAACAAGTTTCCAACACGTTAATTCTGTAATGTGCAATATTTTATTAAACAAAATAATAAGCTATCTACTTTGTATATATTATTATTCAATAACTCATCAATTCTCTGGATTTCAAATCCCATGTTTACCTTCCGGCAGCATATGGAGCCTCGGCAACCCGGGGGGAATCCCGTCAACATGGATAGTGCCGTTACGTTTCTCTTCTCCATCAATCCCGCCGTACATCATCGAAACATCCGGCAAAGACGAGGAGCTACGGCGGTAATATCCGCTGCCCTTCCTGCGAGAGTCTTGGGCGCGCCTTTTCTTGGAGCGCAGCGGCGACTCTCCCTCAGAGATATCCTCCCTCTCCACCGTTTTGGCGAACTCCAGCAACTGATTTAGGGTTTTCCTGTGCATATAATACGCCGACACGGCCACCAGCGAAGCTCCAACCAGAGCCGCCATCGCAAGATGGACAGTGTACGTGTCCATTTAGAACTCTCTATAAAACTCCTTTTTTTTCGTTCCAAACTTTCCAAATCCACAGCCAAAAAAAAAAAAAAAGATAGAAAGCAAGAAGGAAAAATGAAAGAAAAATAAAACCCAAAAAGCCCTAGTGAAACTCTCAGCACACTTGGACGAATGAAGAGAACAGAGAGAGCAGCTCTGTTTTATGGGAGACAATACAAGATAGGCTTAATCCACTATTTATAGGGCAAAAATAGAAATTTAAAAAGAAATCGAAGAGCACCAAGGTAATAGGCCAATTCTCTTATTTTATCCCTTTTTTCTGACCTAAACTTACTGTATTGCTAATTAATTTTTAATTTTAAAGTATGATTATTGTCAATCTAATGCGAAAGCAACTTTAATTTAATTTAATAAGCAAGTTAAACGTTTTTAAGTTGAATTAGTGTCGTAATTAGCATGCATTGGTTAGTAGAGTTTTAAAAAATAAGTATGTGTAAAAGAAACACTGTTCTTATGTTGTATAGAATCTCCACTGCTTCACTGTGGATCGCTTTCGTTAATATTAAATGAAGTGCAGTTATCATTCTTTTGCATGCAAATTTAATTGCTTTGTAGGAATTAGGATTGAAAGAAAATTAAGAGGGAGGAAGTAAAAAGTGTTGTGCAACAATATTATGTTGGCTGTTAATAACCATTAACATTATATAAAATAAGTATCTTGGTTAAGTGCGTTCATCACCTCAAGTGTAATTTGAGTTTGAGTCGCGCTAATCGTATTTGTTGTTCGGGCGTTGTCCTGTTATTATAATTCATATCAACAAACAATTTTAATAATAATATTTTATGGCATCATCAAATAATTTAATTTTAACAATTATTGATAAAGATTCAATATTATTAAACAATTCAATAATATAAATAGTACAAAATATAAAATTTAATTTAATAATATAAATAGTAGACATAAATTTGAAAAAAATTAAAGTTTAATAGGAAATAAAATTTTTAAAAGGGTTTGATATTTAATTTATTCAAATTATTTTAGTTATTTGAATTCAAATTTTATTTTATTTTTTTAAATCAAATCGAATTTTACTCACCCCTAAATATTATCTCAACTTTAACATCTAACTTCGCTTCGCCGTCTCCCATGTTATTTTTAGGTTTCTATAATTTTTTTCAACACGACTAATTTCAAATTTTCGAAGCTTCACCACCATTCATGTTATTTTTCAGTTTCTTTAAGATTTCTAAACACATTTTATCTCAGTTTTTTATTTCTTAATAACTCTAATTTTTAGCAAAAATTTAGGATTTTAGTTTATTTTGTAGGTTAGGTTTGGGTAGATTTTATGATTTTTATATTTAATTTATTTTTAAGTTAATTATATATTATTGGTATTAATTCGAACGTATTTTTTGTCGATTGTAAACTTAATGAAGTAAGAAAAAAAAAATAATAGTTTAATTTATGTAAGGAAGACGTTTTTCCGCTTCAATAAATATATATTGTAAATAGTGAAAGATAGCGTTCTACTCCAACGAAAACATCGTTGCCTAGAACAATGCAATTACTTTTTCAACTTCTTAAGCTCCAATTTTCTCATATGTTGTTTTTGTATTTTACTCTAACCTTCTTCCATGTTATTTGTGGCTTTCGATGTTATGGAGCTCCAATTATGTTTTCTTGTTGTTTTTGGGTGCAACTCCCAATTTTGTAATGGGTTTCATTTTCATGGAGTTTTGATTCTCCCTCATGTTGCCTTTTGGTTTCATTTTCATGCAACACTGTATAATGCAAAATTTTATAAATATGCAATAATTAAATTAGTTCCAAATCATAGTAATACAAATCAAAAATTCGTATCACTCGTTTTTAGTTCTCGCTTTTCTTTTCTCTCTCAATAGCTTGATATCGTCTCTAGCTATGAATAATAATTCAATAATAATGCAGTATCAAATTCCATTCAAATCATATTTAATTACAAAACTAAATATATTTTGTAATATATTCAATTTAGTCCCCAAATTCGGGATAATCATAACTTTCAAACTAGAGCTTCGGATTAAAATCTAATTTCACATATAGTCATTAGGGACCTCCTACTTTCTATTTCTACTAAAATTTTACACTTTATTCAATTTGATCCCTAATGTGCGAAATCAACAATTAAGCTTTAAAATTTAGTCACTTCATAAACTAAGCTTAATTTCTATCAATTCCATACCTAATTCTTCAAGAAATCAACAATTGCAACTTTCTAAAACTTTAGTAGTTTCACAAATTGGTACATGAGCTAACTAGCTAAATTAAACTCACATGACCTCAAATTTATAAAAATTACAAAAAAAAAGACTTGAATTTATATTACCTAATTGTATAGCCAAATAACCAAGGGTTTGAAAGTTTTCTTCAAGCTATTTCTATGGTGGACGGTAGTAAATGGGAAGAATTTGGTAGATTTCCACTAACTTTTCCTATTTATACTTTAATTAAATGTTAATTAACCTTGTTTAACTAATTTAATTATATTTACTTGATATAATTATCATTTTAATCCAACATAGTGGAGTTTCCATCATCATCCACAGTCACGTAATTAAAAATGGTTTATTTACTATTTTGACTTTTAGCTAATTGTAATTTAAGCCCCAAAACTTTTAGTCAATTAATAATCTATAATGATTGAACTTTACAATTTAGTCTTTAGGCCTTAATTAATTATAATTTTGGCTAAATTGTCTAACCAAATTTCAATTCATCAACATATTAACTCTGTAAATATCCTTATTTAATATTTACGGACTCAGTTTACAAAAATAAGATCCCGAAATCATAATTTTTAATACCACTAAAAATCGAATCATTACAGCATGGGCATCCTAATCGGCTAGACAATGTGTACATATAGAGACAAGAAAGAGAGAGGATTAGGATGCTATATGGGATAGTTAACAAAAGAAATCGACTTACTAATTACATTTCTCCTAGCTCCAAGTGGTTAGCAAAATGGTGAACTATATTTACACTAAGTTTCATATTAATAGTTTTATGGAATTATTAAATTTTGAAAAGCCAATATTTTTTTAAATAAAGGTTGTTAAAAATTTAAATTGGAATAGCAATTTTTCTTTTTGAAGAATCTAGAAATGCAAAATTTTAGGCTTAAATTTAATTAATTGTTATGAAAGATTAAAATTGACATTATATATACATTTACACTAAGACTAACTTAGCAAGAGGTGTTTTTGTTGGATACACGGAATGTGCATAGCAAGTAGGAATATATATTTGGAAAAACTTAAGAACTTTTATGCATCTTACGCTTCTATCTAATCTCCTATGAAGTCGTATTAAAATTGATGAATCGTGGAAACAAAATTCCCATATTTTCTTGAGTTTGTGTCATGTTGTGAAAGGCACGTGAGTAAATGCAAAAGCCATGACTTGGTGTTTGGTGGATTAAGGAATTACATTCTATTTTAGTACAACAACATATTTCCATTAACTTGAATTTTGGTGATTGAAATAAAAAGAAGAAGAATAAGAATGTGCCATAGAACAATACCCAGAATCCGAGCAACACTAGGTTCAAGTGGTTTAAACCATACAAAGGAAATGTAATGTGCCAATCGCATCCAATGCTTTTAAGAATATGTCTATACTTCTAGGAATTTATCAATAAGTATAATTGTTTACCAAAATTTCTAAGGATTTATCAAAATATTTAACGGTTTACCAATATAACTAAAGATTTACCAATATATCTAACAATTTACAAATATTTCTAATGATTGCTTTTTACCAAAATTTCAAAGGATTTATCTACATTTATGAGGATTTACCAATATCTTCAAATTTTGAACACTATACCAAGTCTTAACAATTACCAAAATTTTGAAGGATTTTACCAATATTTATAAGGGTTTACCAATGAATCTAAGGTTTTACTAAAATATCTAATGATTTACCTAAGATTTACCAAATTATCAAATGATTAACCAAAATTTCTAAGAATTTACCAAAATATTTAACGATTTACCAATATTTTTAAGGATTTATCAATATATCTAACATTTTACTAATATTTTTAAGGATTTACCAATATATCTAACGTTTTATCAATATTTCTAAGGATTTATAAAAATATCTAACGATTTATCAAAATTTCTATTGTTTTGCCAATATTTATGAGAATTTAACAAAATTTCTAATTTTTACTAATATTTTCAAAATTCTAACATTATACTAAGTGTTAACAATTACAAAAATTTCTAAAGATTTACTAAAATATCTATTGATTTACCAATATTTTTAAGGGTTTACTGAATAATACTAACGATTTACCAATATTTCTAATTTCACAAATAAATCTAACGATTTACTAAAATTTCTAAAATTTACCAATATTATGAGGGCTTACCAAAATATTCAAAGATTTACCAATAAATCTAACGATTTATCAAATTTTTACTGTTTTACCAATACTTATTAGACCTTACCAAAATTTCTTAGATTTTACCATTATTTTCAATTTTTAAGCCTTACACCAAGGCTTAACAATTACTAATTTTTTGTGACTTTACCAAAATATATAAAAATATACTAATATTTCTAAGGATTTACCAAAGATTTTAAGAATTTATCAAAATATTTACTTATATATCGACTATGTACTAGGATTGTAACGACCCGAAGTTTACGGGTATCGAAAAACCGTATTTTCGGTCATTGTTTTCAGAATAGATTCGTAAATATTTATTAAAAATATTTACGAAGTTAGTTGAGGTGTTAATTAGATTCTAGCTAGGTGAATTAGCTTGAATTAAGGTTAATTTAGTAGAAGGATTAGATTGAATATAGAGTAAAAGTTGAATAATAGAATCAAGAAAATTTGAAGGACTAAATTATCAAATAAACCATAAGTAAAAATAAGTGACAAATGTATAGAAAATATAATCTCATGTATGTATAATATACATATATTTGTTTATAATATTTAATGTATACTTAATATGTAAGTATAAAATATAATAATATAATAATATATTATAATTAAATAAAGGAATAAAAGAATAAAATCAAAAGAAAAAGAATAGAATTGGGACGAAACATAAAGAAAAAGAGAGAAAGAAAGGAGAAAGAAAGAAAAGGGGAAATAGGGTTTCTAAGGTTTCAAGCTTAATTGGTAAGTCAATTTAGTCCCTTTTCTTGTAATTTTGATGTTTTTGGAATTCTAGAACAAAATACTACTTGATATAAGTGGAAATTTTGAAAGTTAGTTGATTTTTAGATATGGTTTATGTTGAATCAATTGAAGAATTTGGGTTAGAATTGGTAGAATTTTAAGTTAGAATTGAGAAAAGGATTGAATTGTAAGTTAAATCGTAAGTTTTTATGTAGTAGGGACTAAATTGAAAGAAATTAAAATTAGGAATTTATAATGAAATTGAGTATTGAAATTAGTTTAAGTGGGAATTGGATGAAAATATGAAATAGTTTTGGAAAGAATAAAACTAGTATTGATTTAAGGACTAAATTGGAATTTTGGCAAAAGTTTTGTATAAATTGAAATGTTCAATATGAAAATTGTAGTGTATTGATAAATTTTAATTTTTTTAATTCCGTAACTAACGTTGAGCCGAAAGCCTCGACTAGGAAAGGAAAAGAGAAAGTCAACGAGGATTAGCTCGGAAAAAATACAGTTTGTATTTCTATGATCTAAAAAACTAAAATTATTGGATGTATTTATTATTATGTATGGTAAGTGAAATTGAGGTGAGTTTGATATATTGATATTAAATTGAATTGCTTTGTGAATATATATGTATGATTGAAAAGTGTATTGAATTGGAATTAATTGAGATTATATATTGATTTGAAATTGAATTATGAATTGAAATAACCTATTAACAATGTCGGGCTAAGTCGAATATAGTTGGCATGCCATAGGATTGGAAGTGTTCAAGGATACTTCAACTTCGAGTCGATAAGGCACTATAAATGTCGTTTTACTATTATTACTTCGGATAAATCTGATGAGGTACTGAATACCATACTGTTACTGTTTTACTTCGGCTTGGCCGATGAGGCACAGAATGCCGTACTGGTGTGTTGGTTTGATCCGTGTATCCGTCGAAGTTCGAATCATGTTAATAGGGATAAATAAATGAACTGGTCAAATTGATTGATACTGAATGATATTGAAATTGAATTGAATACATTACGGTAAAATGCTATTAAATAGCATCTATAAGATTGAAATAGAATATGAGATAATTGAAAGAGTATTGAATGATGTGTATTGTGAATTTGATTAATTATTGAATGGATTTGTTATGTGAAAATATGTATTTGAACTTTATAAATTTTTATTTAATAAGTATTCAGATTATAGAAATACCACTGAGTTTTATACTTAGCGTGCGGTTTGTTTCCGTGCGCAGGGTAAGTCAAAGTCAGACTGTTGAATCAGCACCCATAGCTGATCCCGAACTCTAATACGTGGTAAAGTATTCTCTTTTGAAATGGCATGTACCTAGGTTGTCTTTTGATGTCATTTTGAGATGTGAATATTAATGGTATATAAGATGATAATGGTTTATCTATATATACAAGTATATGTCTTATAATATGGTTATTTACATAGTCTAATTAGGATTGATTTGAATGGTATGTAAATAAATTGTTTAGATAAATTATGTTAGATATCTATAAAGATGCATGAGTTAGATCATTATATTACTAGTTCTGACATATTTTAGATGTATTTAATTATATTTTGGATTGGTTGAAAGATTGGATTTTGAGTTACTTGTCGTTTAAGGTTTGCAGGGTTGGTAAACTTGTTGTATAGGCTCATTTTAAGTCCACACGGCCTGGCACACGAGCGCGTGACCAGACGGTGTGAAACACACGGCTAACACATGGGCGTGTGGTCTGGCAGTGTGTCCCTTGCAACTTAAATTTTGAAAACAAAATACCTAGGTTTTAGCACACAAGTAGAGACACGGGCGTGTGTCTTAGCTGTGTAAAGGACATGGCCTTGAACACGGGCGTGTCCTGGCCGTGTAAGCCACACGGTATATCAACGTAGGCGTGTCATGGAGACACACGGGCGTGTCCTGACCCACATAGGAGTATGAGCCCTGCATCTAGGAAAAATTTTAGAAATTCATGAAAAAATTTCGGAGCATTCGAACAAGTCCCATTTCACTTCTAATATGTGTAATGGACCTCGAAGGTCCATTTTAGGAATTTAATGATTAAATGTTACTATGTATGTTATTTTATTTGTAAATTACTCGTAAATTATTTGATATGTCTAGTAATGTTCCATAACCCTGTTTCGGTGACGGTTTAAGGTTAGGGGTGTTACATTTAGTGGTATTAGAGCTATTCAGGTTTAGCCGATTCTCGGACTAAATCGAGCTCGGAATTGAGTCTAGAGGTACATGCCATAATTAAGTCGATTTGAGTCGGGATTAGATGTTGATATATCTATTTGTTTTTGTTTTATAGTTAAAATATGTCAAATGAATACATAGATGATACTGATCAAGAAATGTATACCGGAGATGAAGAATCTTATGAAAAAGATGAAATTGAGTCAGTAACACCAAGTGTAAATCCAATAAGATATCAATCCCCTATGTCGAAAGAGGTAATGCTAGAGAAATTGATAATTCTGAAATACTAAGAGTTATAATTGCTGCTACTCAACTAACACTTTGGATTTATCAAAATAACTAATGATTGACCATATCAAAATATCTAAATCATTTTGCTAAAATAACTAACACTTTGGATTTATTAAATATCTAAAATTTTACCAGTATATCTATCAATTTATCGATATTTATTTAAGAGTTTACCAATATGTGTATTGATCTACTAGAATATATAATATTTTATTAAAATTCCTATCAATTACCAAATTTCTTAAACTAAACTTTTTTTTACTGGGCAACATACAAACTTAGAAAAACTATTTCTAGGCTTTTTATATAGAATGCGATAGAAGAATTGTCGGACTCTTTGCGTGCCCCTTATTTTGCAATACGTGTGTTAATAAAAATTCAATAAATCAATTGCCGTTCACTTTTCTTTCCATTCCATCTAGAGAAAAAGAGATTGTATAAAATTATGATTTTACGTTATACTTATCACTTTTTAATAAAAAGATAACAAATCAAATTTTACTCTTAATTTTTAATATTTTTAGTTGAATTTAAATTTTTTCAAAAGTAAAAAGCTGAAAATCAAGAAAAAAAATTAAATTTATCATGCTTCTATTGAAAAGAGATAAGAATGACGTAAAATCATAAGTATCTTGTCGTTAACTATATCTACTTAGTTTTTAAAGCTCTTGAATCCTTCTGCTAATAACAACGGTATGCCAAGAAATTGCATCTATCGAGGAAACAAGATTGAGGGAAGACTAGAGAAAGTTGCCCCTTTTTCTTTTCAGAGCAAAATTTGGTAAAGGCGGGGCTAATCTGAGGAAGTTGGGCTTTAAAATTTCTCAAAAATGAGTTTGCAAGCTGAAAGTAAGATATCAGCACTTAACTCTTAAATAGATTTCATTGTCATCAGTTTCGGCCATCTTTTACCTAACAAAACCTGAACCCCTTTTTTATACGGTTGGCTGATTCCCTAAAGCTTTTGTCATTTCTGGATCTTAGATATTATATAGATGAGATTTCAATTGCAACATTATAATATAGTGGGAAAATGCTCCTCCTTGAAGAGAGTGAGAGTGAATTGAAGGAATTAAAATAGATCAAAATCACCAACAACTTGTCCAAGGAATTGAAGTGAAAAATAGAAAATGTTTTACTCCATAGGAATCTTCCACCTCCCAAATAAAACCATTAGCGCCGACAGCTAGAAGCATTGGAGTGCCTAGAAGAAGGTTCTAGAGGGGTTTCCAGAGAAAGGCCATAGCTCTAATCATTGGTGATGGAGAAGTAAACGGTAAAATCTCAGTTGAAGGCACACAAAGGGGTACACGATGGGGGTAGACGAATTTTGTCATAGACATCACAAGTATGATTTTCCTATGGACGCAAACAACTCCCATAGTCATCCTTCTTGAAAATCCTGCAAATAAACTGCTATTATAACCATGAAAACCCCACGAGGTTGAAAAAGAACAGTGACAGGCCAGCTTTAGTTGTGTGTTGTTATTAATATGTTCCAAAAGGGTTGCTCATGTAACACTATTAAGTCAAATATCGACACTCTATGTCCCACCTCATTGAGGATGCATTTTAGAATCTTGCCTCACATTCAGGATTAGTTTATGCTCCGCGCATTCCAATAACATATCAACCAAAAACACATTTCATTCCATAGTCAAAAAGCATACAGAAAGAAGAGAGACAACTTGCAAACTGAAAACCTCTCATATGCCATGCCACTCCATCATTAGTAACTACCTAAACATGCAGAGGGGTTACAGAAAAAGATACGATCTTAACACTTGGTCAACCTAGACGTACACAAAACTACCAAGACTCTCGACTTAAGCAAAACACAGTGCCAGCAGGCACTTAAGGGGCTATTGCATCAAGTTCTGTATTTGGACTCGTCAATGTCGATTCCTTCCTCAGCTGCACGCTCTCCTCCCGACTTGTCCATGGTACTCAGTCCACCTTTTCGCCCCATTTCCTGGTACCCTTCACTCCCTATCTGCTCCTTTCTTGTCTGACCTCCTTTGTTTCCCAGCTCCTGGTACCCTTCTCTTCCCAGTTGCTCCTTCCTTGTCTGACCTCCACGGCTCCTCCCTAAAACAACATTCGATCAAAGCGCCAAACTAATAGGTCAGTATCATATAAATGCAGGCATTGAATACAAAACAACAAATTAGACATCAGGTGGTGCGGGTCACCTTCTGCAAGGTGCTCTTGAGCTTCGAGACTCTTGCCACCAGTTCCACCGGGAATAACCGTCTCTCCCTGCCTTGCCCTGGCGTCAAGTTCCTGTCTTTCCTGTTGCGATGCCATGGCCACTTTCACTCTTCTCGGGGTTACTTTTGCTTCTTTCGTAAAAACAACTTGGAAACTACTGAGACAAGCTTACACCAGGTGAATTCACGTAACTGTGCATACAAAACGTAGAGTTGGTGCTTTATATAAAGGCAAGGTATGAAGGATGAGCAAGGGTGCCGATCAAGGAAGGCAGGACACGTAATCGAATAAACGCGGCGAAGGAGGAGCAATGAAGCCATATGGCAATGACACGAAGGTGCTTAGTCCTTCAAAAATGTATTGTGGATTCAAAGTCGGTTGACGCGAGTCCAATGCTGGCAGAGTTAAGTAGCTAGTACTATTACTTACTAGTAAATGATTTATTTGGTTTCTCAGATCTTTCGGGAACGAAAACATGTCTCTAAGTGTTTGGGGAAAGCCTTCTTCACACCATTTGAAGGTTACGGACCTTATGGCTAAAAGCCCGCCGGAAGAATAGCTAGATTGGACAGCATCGAATACAGATCCGTAGGCCGGAATATGGGCCCGTTATATGAGCCTCTCTGGTCTTTGTACACATTGTCAACCCTTCTTCACCGATTTTTGTTTTTGGGATTAAAAAATATTTTAGGAGTAACAAACAATATTAAACAGATAACTTTTAAAATTAAAAGTGCCTTTGAATACAAAAGTAAAATCATTTTTTTCTAAAGCAAAAGCGCTTTTAAAAACAAGAGATAATTTAACCATTATAAAGTATTTTATATAATATTTATATTAAGTATGCAAATATTTTTCTATTGAAATTTATTTTAAACATATATTATTAAATATTTTATTTTTTATTATATTTTAATATTTAAAACATAATTTATATATTTGAATTAAATTTTATAAATAATTAACATTAATTGCTTTAAAATATTTAAAATTTATATTTTATATATTTAAAATGAATAACAAATTATAAGCCATATATGCTAGGCTTTTTTTTAAAAAAAAATAGGCTTATAGCCATTTTTTTTTTACTTTAGGGAAATATGTCATTTTTGGAGAGAGACTGGACGCACTTTCTGTTTCTCTCTATTAGGGTTAGGGTTTTTAATATTTTTAGGTTTAAGTTTTTAGGGTTTTTAATAGAGTTTAGGGTTTTTGATTGAAACTAAATAATTTTAAAGGTAGTTTTAAGGATTCGGGAAGGTAATAACGCGCATCATAACACATACATTTCCTATGTTATGGTGGGATAGGACCATCACCTCAGAAACCCATTTTGGGGAAATCTAGTTTCGAGATGATTGTGCTTGATAAAATTAGGAGTCGAAGTCTAAGAGGAGGTCCTAGTCGGCGGCCGTGATGTGGTCACATGTTCGAGTATAACCGGAGGCCAGTTGACAGTCGTTACACAGTCATGAGTTCAAGTGTAACACCCCCTAATCCTTATCTGTCGCCAGAACAGGGTTACGAGGCATTACCGAAAAGTTCAGAACAAATATGGGCAATCACATAATTATTTAGCATACACATTGAAATTTAATCTTAACGCCCCTTAAATGTAACATCCCGAAATAGGGCCTAAACGGACTAGTGGTTGCGAAACCATGAATCCAAGCTATAAAAGTTTATTATGATTAATTATTATGATTTATTGAGTGATTAAATACATGTGTTAGAGTATTGATAAGAAATTTTATTAATTTCATGCTTAAATTGCCTATTAGGACTTGTTTGCAAAAGTTGCTAAATAGGGGTTCTAATTTATAGAGTACTTGATTGAAATGGGGGTTTGAAGTAAGAGTCCTTAAATGGTAATTAGACCATTATATTTTCATGGACAAAAATGGACATATATAGGTAGAAAGAGCCAAAGTTTTTAATGAAGGGTAATTTAGTCATTTGGTAATAAAAATGAATTAAAAAGGGAAAAATATGAGAAAATATGCTCATCTTCTTCATTAGGACGAAATTACAAGGGTTCTCCATAGCTAGGGTTTGTTTCAAGCTTCCAAGCTCCATAGTAAGTGATTCCAAGCCCCGTTTTTAATGTTCTTTACATTTTTGAAGCCCCGGTAGCTCGATTTAGCTTATTCTATCAATAATTCATGCTAGGGTTCATATTTGGAAAAATACCCATAGGTGAAATGTGTTTATTTTGATGTTTTATGATAGAATATGAAGTCTGAAATTATGTTAAACAACTTTTGCTAAGTGATTTTAAGTGAAAACGAGTAAAACAGCTTAATCGGTAAAAATACCTAATGTTCATAAGTACAAGTTAGAGTGAGAATTTGATGTTTCCATAGAAGGGAAAATGATCAGCATGTCATAAAACATAAGAATAAGGGATAAAGTTTAATTTCCGAGCTTTGGGGCAAATGTGTAAATATGTAAAGTTTAGGGCAAAATTGTAATTTTGCCAAAGATAAGAGTTAAGGACTGTTTTGATGAATGTGAGTATTAAATAAGCTAAATTTGCTATTATAGATCAAGAAGAACGAAATCTAGAGTTAGATCGAGGAAAGAAAAAGATAGAGGACTAAATCGATATAGTTGATCGTTTTGTTTCGAGGTAAGTTTACGGTAAATAAATGCAATATTCTATTATTTTACATTTAATATTGTTAAATTCCAGTATTTACATATTTATTCTATAAATTTATTATTTAAAGACTCAAGTATGAATTGACGGAAAAAGTTATCTCAGAAAGTTCCAGTTGAACCTTAGGAATGTGTAGGATACAAATGTCATGACATTAGGGTTTAAGGAAATCATGTAAGACCATGTCAAGACATGGCATTGATATGTTACTATAAGGCAAAGGTCCCATGTAAGACCATGCCAAGGCATGGCATTGGTGAGTTCATAAGGCAAGGATACCACGTAAGACCATGTCAAGACATGGCAATGGTTAAGTTTCATAAGGAAAGGTACCCGCGTATCCTTAGTATTCCAAGTGGTTCAACGGGAAAATTTAAAGAGTATACCAAAGTAAAGGTAAGACAAGTTCAAGTTAAAAAGGTAAGGTAAGGCAAATTCATGTTAAAAGGTACAGGCAATAATACAAGTTTAAGTATATTGATTTAAAAGCTTAAGTGATCTTGATAAGAAAAACAATAAGACATTGATTAAGAATGTTGTTATTTATTTACATGTAAACTTACTAAGCTTTATGCTTACTCCCATTCTTTAATTTTTTTTATAGTATTACAAGCCAACTCGGGAATCACAAAGACGTCGGAGATCGTTACGCACTATCAAAGGATTATATTGGTATTTTGTGACTCAAACGTTTTAAGTTATGGCATGTATAGAGACTTAGCCATTTTGTGTGTATAACCTTATGATATGGCTTGAGGTTGGCTTGTAAATGTTTGGTAATGATTAGCTATTAAAATGGCTAATTAAGAGCATGTTTTGGACATTATGAAATGCCTAGTTGGTAATTATTAGAAAGGAATTATGTAAGTATATGCAGGGAATAGTTTGTACAGCAGCAGTGACGTGATTTTGAAAAATCACCAAAAATAGTAGAAATAGAATTAGGTTGTGCATGAGATATATAATTAAAGCTTATTGAGTCTATTTTTATATGAAAGAAACGGTGTAGGCAAAAAAATTATATATTATGAGATAATTGATTTTTAGTACAGAGGGGTCAGAACTGTCAGTTTGTGTAACAGGGAGACTTTAACTAATAAACTGTACTAATTGGCCACACCAAAATTCTGGAAAAATTATAGTAAGAAGATATATGAGTCTAGTTTCAGGAAAATTTACGGATCTAGATTTCGAGTTTCGTAACTCGAGTTATAATTGATTTAGTGAACATGATGCAGATGGACAGTTTTAAAATTTTATGCCCCGAACTAGTAAGTTAAGTCTAGTAATGCCTCGTACTCGACTCCGGCAACGGTCTCGGGTAAGGGGTGTTACATTAAATGAGTCTTCGAGGCCCAATACATATATTAGAAACAAATCAAGACTTAATTGGAAGCTCAGAGGATTTTTCGAGAAATTTCAAAATTTTTCCTAGGTGCAAGGCTCACATGCCCGTATGGTTCAGGGACACGCCCGTGTGACCCTAAACACGCCCGTGCTTCAAACCATGTCCTACCCCATGTAACTCTCTGACTTAGGTCACACAGCCAGCCACACGCCCGTGTGCATAACCCGTGTGCCTAACACAACTGAGACACACGCCTGTGTCTCTGCCCGTGTGCAAATCTTGGACATTTTGTTTTAAAAAAATTTTTAAGGTGCAGGGGACATGGCCTGTAACAGCCTAAATTTGGGTCTAATCGAAACAGTGATTTCGAGACCACAAATCTGACGAGTAAAATTCTATTTTTATTATATTTTTATGGTATACAATTTTACGAAAAGATTTCGTAAAAATTTCGTTCAAAAATTTCGACGTTTGGGCACTCAATTTAGTCAAAAGGATTAAATTGTAAATAGTGCAAAAGTTGAGCTCTACATGTTAGAAGTGTCCAATTTCTATGAAATTTTAAATTGGAGGTCCTTAAATGAAAATTAGACCATTGGTTAAATTGTTGGACAAAAATGGACATTAGATAAGTGAAATGGGGTTTTTTAAGTTAGGGGCATTTTGGTAAATTAGTAATTAAATGAATTAAAAACAAAATTAAAATGCCAAATTTGTCCATCTTCTTCATATGGACGAAATTTACCAGGGAAGACATGGCTAGGGTCTTATAAACTTTCCAAGCTCATGGTAAGTCCGTTTCTAGCCTGCTTTTCAAGTTATTTACTGGTTTTGGAGTCCCAGTAGCTCGATTTAGCTTATGCTACCAATAATTCATGCTAAGGCTCATCTTTAGAAAATTACCCATAGGTGAAAAGTGTGTATTTATATTTTTTATGATAGAATATGAAGGCTAAAATTATGTTAAACAACTTTTACTAAGCGATTTTACATGAAAACGAGTAAAACGTCATAATCGGTAAAAATACCTATTGTTCATAAGTACATGTTAGAGTGAGAATTTGATGTTGCCATAGAAGAGAAAAATGATCAGCATGTTATAAAACATATGAATAAGGGCTGAAGTTTAATTTTCGAGTATTGGGGCAAAAGTGTAAATATGTAAAAGTTTAGGGGCAAAATTGTAATTTTGAAAAGTTGAGTTAGGGACTGTTTTGAATAGTACATTAATTAAATAAGTGAAATGTGATGTTTTAGACCCTAAGAAAACAGGATTTGGACCTAGAACGTGAGGAAAATCGAAAATCGGGAAAGTTGGTAAAATGATCGTTTTGGTATCGAGGTAAGTTCGTATGTTAATAAGCATTAAATTTAATATGTTTAAATGTTTAACTGATACCATGTGTTATTTCGTATGTTATTATATCATGAATAATATAAAAATTACGAGATTGTATTGAAAGATCAAATTAAGAGAAATGCAGGGCGGAGTATGATCGAATTTCGACATGTGATGAATTAATAGTAAAGACCATGGTTGGACCATGGCAATATGTGTGCCGATGTAAGACCATGTCGGGACATGGCATCGCCATGATATGAGAGCAGTGTAAGACCATGTGCGGGACATGGGATCGGCCATGACATGAGAGAGATGTAAGACCATGTGCGGGACATGGCATCGACATTGATATGTGTGCTAGAGTAAGACCATGTCGGGACATGGCATCGACCACGATATGAAAGCTAGCGTAAGACCATGTCCGGGACATGGCATTGGTACGATACATCATGTACGAGTTTTTCCCGAGTATCCATCCTTAGTATCCCAAGAGTTTCAATGGGTAAATCCAAAGATGATATCAAAGAAATGGCAAGGTATGATCATGTTGAAAGGGTACAGGTATGTACGCAAAATTCACGAGTACTAAATTTCGATGTATATGGAACATTTGGTAAGAATGTAAATGAGTAAGTCATACCTATGAAAATGATCTTGTGATGACCTTGTGACGATAGGTCTATACTTATGATGTATAAATAGGCGATATGAAACACCCCAAACCCGGCCCAAAAAGCCCAACCGGATTTGGTATGTTCCTCAAGTAAAACTTTAGCGGAAACATTATTTTTTAGAAGGAATTAATAAAATAAAAAGGAAACCAAACTTAAGAAAAATTTCTTTGAAAACATTTATATAATAGTAACAAACACATTTTAAATAATTTATCGAAAACCATTTAGATATTTGATAATTATTCATGGCGTAATTTAAAATAAATCCAAACACAAAATTAAAGATAATTTATAGTGGCCTTATTACATAAAATTTGGCAAACCCAAAATAAAGTCTAAATAATAAAATTAACTTAAAAAGTTTAAGTTGGAAAATCTCCACAATACTTAATACGAGCATCGCCACCTCGAAATCCTTGCTGTCCCGATCCATCGCACTACGAGTTATCTGAAAAGTTATCCCATAAAAATGGGTGAGTCATAAACTCAATGTATAACACATACACTAAAAAGCCCATTTTATGAAATGCTTAAAATTTCACATATGGCCATAGGCCCATTTAACTCATATTTAGCCCATAGGCCCATTTAACTCATATTTAGCCCAAAGGCCCATTTAACTCATATTTAGCCCAAAGGCCCATTTAACTCATATTTAGCCCAAAGGCCCATTTTACTCAAATTTAGCCCAAAGGCCCATTTCATAGCAGATCAAATAATAATCATACAATGTTACATGGATATACTTATGAAATGAGATGCAAGCCCTACCAACCTAAATATCCATCCGCTACACACCCCGCACCAACCAAAGACACCGTGGGGATTACTAAATCGACCCTCCATCCGCTACACACCATCGAAGGCGATTCTTTGCATCAACATGCACATCGCTCTTATTGTGGCAAAGCCACCAAAACAGATGTGACCAAGTCACCGATCAAGTCCAAATATGTGACCGAAGCCACCAGAGTCAAATATGTGACCAAAAGCCACCGAGTCAAATATGTGACCAAGCCACCGAGTCAAATATGTGACAAAAGCCACCAAATTCACATATGTGACCGGCCACCAAATTCACATATGTGACCAAGTCACGTAATTGTGGTAAAACCACCGAATACTTCCTCCTTTATTAAACATACCCATATGCCCATGCACATACATATCAAATCATATTTTCATGCTATTTATCTACAAATCATAATATAGTCATGCTTATTTCATATTAATGCATATAACAAAATAAACGGAATATTGAGGTAACATACACGAATTTTGTATACCAATGATTGGTATCCACAAACAAACATATTATCATATAATCACTTTTTAAGACATAAATCTATGGAAATTTTAATGTATGGTTACACACCTAGTAACAAGTGAGAACAATACTCTAGCTCGTCCACACCTAAATGATTAACACACTCGGTTAGTATAAACTATTGTTAGCAAAAACTATACTTATAAACGATGGATCTAAATCCTTACCCTGATTCACGAATAGCAGTTATTTGCGATTTTCTCCACTAGATGGATCAAAACCACCGATATTCCACCAACGTAAAGTGGTTCGGTTGTACGACTACTTTGAATAACCGATCCTCGTTAGCGGAAGGTCCACAACCCGGTGGAAAGTCTCTAACCCCGATCATCGCTTCTTCGCTTGTAATTCGATGGTAAAGGAATACCTCCTTCTTCCAAACACTTGAACGGCTCTTTTCTTACCTATCTTGATGATCTTAGATCGCTCCTAAAAATAACTTAGATTAGTGATCCGTCTAAAAAATGATATAATCTAAATTAGTAATCTTACCTTGATGATTCGAATGGTCACTTAAGGTTGTCTTCAACAAAGTTCCTTTCAAAGTCTTTTCAAGAGATTCTACCTAAGAGAGAAATAAAAGATTATGATTTTAAGTTTGCTAAAGTAAAAGGAATAATGAAAATAATTGATAGCATCTTACTTTGATCACTTGGAGGTTCGGCTTTGAAAAGAAGAAAAGAAAATGATGATTCGCCTTCACAAAATAAAAGAATAAAATGGTGGTTTCAATATGATGGTTTCGGTTTTGAAGGGAAAGAAGAAGGAGAATGAAAAGAGAAGGAAGTAAAGAGAAAGATGAGAAGAAAATGATAATGGTGATTTCGCAATGAGAGAAAGATAAGAGAAAATAAGATGAAAAGAAAAGAAAGAGAATAGGATCAAAGAGAGAGAGATTGACTATGGAACTTAGATGCATTCGGCAAGAGGAGAGAAAATGAAGAAGAATAATGGTGCTTAAACTTTGTGGTTTTGGTTTCAAAATAAAAACTAAATGAGAGAAAAAGGTTGTATTTGGTTCAAGCAATTGAGGCTAAATCAAAAGCGAAAATGTACCAAAATGGCTAAGGTACATCTACCAAAAAGAAGAAAATTTGGTCAAAAGGATGAAAGCTAAAACAAAAGAGAGTTTTACCTAAACTCTATGGCAAATTCGGCTAGAGAGAATTTTGAAGAAAATGAGAAAAGATGGACAAACAAGGACTTTTGGCTAACTTTTCCCCTAATGGCAAAGCATAAATTCTACCACATCAATGCCAACATATCCCCTTTTTCCTCCTTGTTTCTTCCCCATCATATCCAAAGAATTTACTACACAACTAGGCCTCTCCCTTTAGCCTTCATGTTGTCTAGGTTCATGGTCAAATGACCATGAACACATCCCCAAAATATAGCCCTTTATTATGCCATTGTCCCCTCATCTTATCATGAATTTGTGATTCCATGCCTTATGTTCTTTAACTTCCTTTTCTCATGGTCAACAAGCCAAAATGGATGAAAACTCATCCACTCTAGAATATTCTTGGCCGACACTTACAAGGAAGAAAACAAAAAATTAAAAATCTCCCTAATGTAAGCTAGGAGATTCGAACCTTACACCTCAAGCACACATCCATGCATCTTAACCACTTTGCCAATTACTTAACTTATGCTAGAACTTCTTATCATCAATTCTTAAGGCCTTATTAGCTTAGTTCTCTCTAATTAATAGAAATTAAAGTTTAGCAAAGCATTCACTTAATAAATGAAGCTCAAATAACTTCCAAAATGGCACTTAAAATGATTAAGCATGCAACATCATTCAATTATGTAAAATGCATAGCCCCAAAATATCGAGGATGTTACGCTTCTACCCCTTAAAATAATTTCGTCCTCGAAATTACCCGTCTCGAATAAGTGAGGGTATTATTGTCGATCGCTTCCTCCCGGTTCCCACGAAGCTTCTTCCGATCCATGATTTCGCCATAATACCTTAACGAAAGGAACTGATTTTCTCCGTAAAACCTTTACATCTCGCCTCCGAATTTGAATTGGCTCCTCTTCATATGACAAATCGATCTTAATTCCACCTCCTCAATCGGTACTATATGAGATGGATCCGATCGAACGGCGTAACATTGAAACATGGAACACATCGTGCATTTGTTTCAATTCCAAAGGCAAATCTAACTGATATGCCACAGATCCGACCCGCTTCACAATCCGATAAGGTCCAATGAACCTGGGACTTAGTTTCCCTTTGCGTCCAAATCTCATCACCTTTTTCCAAGGTGAAACCTTTAGAAAACTTGGTCTCCCATCTTGATACTCTATTTCTTTCCGCTTTAAATCTGCGTACGATTTTTGTCATCGACGCTTTCTTTAACCGAGCCGGATTACCTTAACCTTTTCTTGGATTCGACACTATCTCGGGCCCAAAATCATCGTTCCCTAATTACGCCCAACACGTAGGAGTGCGACACTTCCGTCCATATAGTGCTTCATACGGTGCCATCCGTATACTGGATTGGAAACTGTTGTTGTACGCAAATTCTGCCAACGGTAAGAACTCCTCCCAACTTCCTTTGAAATCTATCACACAACCCCTTAACATATCTTCTAAGATCTGGATTACTCTTTCGGACTGACCGTCAGACTGAGGATGAAATGCCGTACTGAAGTCCAATCTAGTGCCCATAGCCTGATGCAATGCTTTCCAAAATCGCGATGTAAATCTCGGATCTCGTCCAAATTATCGACAACGGCACTCCATGCAATCTCACAATTTCACCACATATAATTTTGCCAATTTCGAAAGAGTAATCAACCCGAATCGGGATAAAATGTGCGATTTCATCAATCGGTCCACTATCACCCAAATGGAGTCTTTCTTAGTAGGCGTAAGGGGAAGCCCACTAACAAAATCCATGGTGATTCTCTCCCACTTCCATTGCGGAATTTTTATCGGTTGAAGCAACCCCGATGGTACTTGATGTTCACCTTGACTTGTCGACACGCCAAGCACTTCCTACAAACTCAAGAACTTCCGCTTAAGACCAAAGCCACCAAAACCGATCTTGCAAGTCTCGATATAACTTACTTCCTCCGGGATGCATAGCATAGGGGCTACCATGCGATTCTCAAGTATCTTTGCCTCAACTCCCGATCCCCAAGATACATACTTTACCTTTAAAACACAATACTCAAATCACCGTTAATACCAAAATCTTCCAATTTCCCACTGCACCTGTCAAGCTTTTCACTCGGATCTTCATCTATTAATTGCCTCTCTTTCACTTGACTTAACCATGTCGGCTTAACTCAAGTTCGCCAACAAGCTTCCATCATCGTAGAGACTAAGATGTGCAAACATCGCCTCAAATCGACACCACTTTTCGACTTAGGCGTACGCCACCACATTCGCCTTGCCGGATGGTACTCGATGGAACAGTCGTAGTCTTTCAACAACTCTATCCACCTTCTCTGCCTCAGATTCAGTTCTTTCTGAGTCAGTAGATATTTCAGACTTTTGTGGTCCGTGTATATCACTGACTTTTCCCCGTATAAGTAATGTCTCCAAACTTTAAGAGCAAAGACTACAGCTGCCAACTCCAAGTCATGTGTCGGGTAATTAACCTCGTGCGGTCTCAACTGCCGAGACGCATACGCAACTACCTTTCCGCTTGCATCGTAACACATCCTAATCCCGTGTGAGAAGCATCGCAATACACGACAAAATCCTTTCCACTTCAGTGAATCAAAACAGAGCTTAGTCAAAACTTTCTTGAGCTTCAAAACTCTCTTCTCGCTTATCACCCCACACAAAAGGTACTTCCTTTCTCAACAATTTCGTTAAAGGTGCAAATTATCGATGAAAATCCTTCAACGAATCTTGGTAATATCCGGCTAAACCCAAGAAATCGCGAACCTCGCCACGGACTTAGGTGGTTTCAATCTATCTGACCTCGATCTTCCGAGGATCCACCTAATCCCTTTGCAGATACCACATGTCCTAAAATGTAACCTCTTTTAGCCAAAATTCACACTTGTGAATTTGGCGATGCTTCTTCTCCTTAAAACTCGTAACACAATCCGGAGATGCTCATCATGTTCCACTTCGGACTTAGAATACACCAAGATGTCGTCTATGAATACCACGACAAACCGATCCAAGTAAGACCGAAAATTCGGTTCATCATATCCATAAACGCAATTGGGCGTTCGTCAATCCGAATGGCATTACCGTAAATTCATAATGCCCATATCTAGTTCGGAAGTCGCCTTATGGATATCCGCTTCTTTCACTTTAAGCTGATGATATCCCGACCTTAGATCAATTTTAGAGAATACCGCAGCTCCTTTAAGCTGATCGAACAAGTCGTCGATCCTGGGCAAAGGATACTTGTTCTTGATAGTCAGCTTATTCAACTGCCGGTAGTCTATACACATCCTCATCGATCCGTCCTTCTTCTTCACGAATAGGACCGGTGCTCCCCATGGAGACACACTAGGTCGGATGAATCCACGATCAAGCAATTCCTGAATCTGAGCCTTAAGCTCAACCAATTCCTTCGGTGCCATTCTATATGGAGCAATAGAAACTGGCGCCGTTCCAGGCAATAAGTCTATCCCGAATTCTACCTCACGATCCGGAGGCAACCCTGGAAGTTCTTCCGGAAAAACATCTACAAATTCATTCACCGTCCTGACTTCATTAACAGTTGCATCCTTAGCCTCCAAAGCATTCACCAACATCAGAAAGGCTTCGCATCCTTTCCTAACCATCTTTTCCGCCTTAAGAGCGGATACTACATTAGATAAGTAGTTCCGTCTTTCGCCCATCACTACCACTTCCTTATCATCAAGAGTTCTTAAGGACATTCTCTTAGCAACAAGAATCCACATTTGCACGGTACTTCACAAGCCATCCATGCCTAAAATTAGGTCAATTCTCGAATGGTAATTCCATTAAATCACCGAACCGTATCCCTGGACTTCAGAGGCACTTCCTTAAAGAGTTTGTCTACAACATCGCTCCATCCCTGAGGACTAAGTATAGTCACCTTTCTAGTATGCAGTTTTAGAAGTCACATGCAAAGTCCCAGATACTTCACTAGCGATATAGGAATGAGTTGACCCTATATCTATCAAAGCAATAAAGGGCAACCTGTAAATCAAAAACGCATCGTGATAACATCAAAAGGCCATCGTCTTCTCTGCGACGAACTGCATACACCAAACCTTGTTGTCTCGCCTCAGAATTTCCACTACCTCTGCCTGAAGTTCCGCGACCTCTACCAGAACCATTGCCCCTTCCATTGGGACCACGGCCTCTTATTGGTTGCTGTCCACTTCTATCAGCTTGATTAGCACCCTGACTTGCTGGACGGTTCTTCTCCGAGTTCATCGGACAATCTTTGATCATGTGATCCTTCGAACCGCACTTGAAACATCCGCCGGTTTTCTTCCAGCATTCTCCCGAGTGCATTTTCCCACATTGAGAACAAGTACGACTTTGCACTCCCGTAGTAGTCTGTTGACCTCGCGGTCCATCATTCCTTGATTTCTTCTGAAAGTTTCCGGATGACCCCGAAGACCCAAAACTTCTCTTATTCTTGCTCGACCTCCGTCCGGCTCGTCTCTCGGTCGTTTAGCCTCTTCACAATTCTTGCCCTTTCCACTAAGATTGCAAAATCTCTTTCACGGTGTGGGGCAATCATCACTCTTAGCTCATCTCTAAGTCCATCTTCAAATCGACACACCGTTCATATTCCGTAGCCACTATCCTCCGAATAACGGCTAAGTCGCAAAAATTCGCTTCATATTCACTATCGACTTGTTTCCTTGTACCGCATTCGTAAATGTCTTCCTCCGAGAGTCGATATAGCTAGCTCGACATATTTTCCTCAAATTTCACTTTAAAATACCCCCAATCCGCACGATCCACGTGGGTACTTTCCTTAATAGTAAGCCACCACCGGTAGGCTTCATCACGAAGAAGTGAAATAGCTCCTTTCAATTTCTCTTCGTCGGTCACGGCCTATATCATCCATGATCCTCTCGATCGCCTCCAACCAATATTCACCACGCTTGAGCTACTCCAGATACTCCTCCAAAACCTCACTCCATTCGATCTAAGTCTCTCACCATGACTTCGAGATCCATTTCGTAACTAGCTTCGCTACTGTTCCAAAACTCGCAAGACGACTTGTGATCTGCGTCACCTCCTTCATTTTGTTCTTGGAAGTCCGCCTCAACAATAGGTGGTGGAGCTTAATTCTGGAACCCCGACTGCATCGAATCGGTTCAAACAATCATCCTTCCTCTTCCATGTCCACGACGACCTCGTCCCCTAGAGCTCATGTCTACTACGTATCTTATCTGTTTTTACGAAAAGTCTTATGTATTAGAATCTTTTCACTTCTTATTAAAAGAAAGTTTTATGAAACAGATATTCAGTGGTTTTCGTAGTAGTATACAAACACCTAGAGTCCATGTCTCTAAAGTTTCCTTAGGCTTATCAGACATTCATATCATTTATCAAATGAAGGTACATACCTGATGGATCTGGGCCGAGAATTCCGAGTGCCATGCTCTTATAAAACCATTTACTTAAGAAAAACTTTCAAAAATCTTTTTGGGCCAAATTTTGAAAACGTTGTGGGCTTCAAAACCCAAGGCCGAGAGTTTAAAAGCTGGCTCGATACTAAGTTGAAACACCCCAAACCCTACCAAAAAGCCCAACCGGATTTGGTATGTTCCTCAAGTAAAACTTTAGCGAAACATTATTTTTAGAAGGAATTAATAAAATAAAAGGAAACCAAACTTAAGAAAAATTTCTTTGAAAACATTTATATAATAGTAACAAACACATTTTAAATAATTTATCGAAAACCATTTAGATATTTGATAATTATTCATGGCGTAATTTAAAATAAATCCAAACACAAAATTAAAGATAATTTATAGTGGCCTTATTACATAAAATTTGGCAAACCCAAAATAAAGTCTAAATAATAAAAATTAACTTAAAAAGTTTAAGTTGGAAAATCTCCACAATACTTAATACGAGCACTGGCCACCTCGAAATCCTTGCTGTCCCGATCCATCGCACTACGAGTTATCTGAAAAGTTATCCCATAAAAATGGGTGAGTCATAAACTCAATGTATAACACATACACTAAAAAGCCCATTTTATGAAATGCTTTCAAGCCCAAAAATTTCACATATGGCCATAGGCCCATTTAACTCATATTTAGCCCATAGGCCCATTTAACTCATATTTAGCCCAAAGGCCCATTTAACTCATATTTAGCCCAAAGGCCCATTTAACTCATATTTAGCCCAAAGGCCCATTTTACTCAAATTTAGCCCAAAGGCCCATTTCATAGCAGATCAAATAATAATCATACAATGTTACATGGATATACTTATGAAATGAGATGCAAGCCCTACCAACCTAAATATCCATCCGCTACACACCCCGCATCAACCAAAGACACCGTGGGATTACTAAATCGACCCTCCATCCGCTACACACCATCGAAGGCGATTCTTGCAGCCAACATGCACATCGCCTTATTGTGGCAAAGCCACCAAAACAGATGTGACCAAGTCACCGACCAAGTCCAAATATGTGACCGAAGCCACCAGAGTCAAATATGTGACCGAAGCCACCGGAGTCAAATATGTGACCGAAGCCACCGGAGTCAAATATGTGACCGAAGCCACCAAATTCACATATGTGACCGAAGCCACCAAATTCACATATGTGACCGAAGTCACCAGAATTGTGGTAAAACCACCAGAATACTTCCTCCTTTATTAAACATACCCATATGCCCATGCACATACATATCAAATCATATTTTCATGCTATTTATCTACAAATCATAATATAGTCATGCTTATTTCATATTAATGCATATAACAAAATAAACGGAATATTGAGGTAACATACCTGAATTTTGTATACCAATGATTGGTATCCACAAATAAACATATTATCATATAATCACTTTTTAAGACATAAATCTATGGAAATTTTAATGTATGGTTACACACCTAGTAACAGTGAGAACAATACTCTCTAGCTCGTCCACACCTAAATGATTAACACACTCGGTTAGTATAAACTATTGTTAGCAAAAACTATACTTATAAACGATGGATCTAAATCCTTACCCTGATTCACGAATGACGCTTATTTGCGATTTTCTCCACTAGATGGATCAAAACCGCCGATATTCCACCAACGTAAAGTGGTTCGGTTATACGCACTACTTGAATAACCGATCCTCGTTAGCGAAGGTCCACAACCCGATGGAAAGTCTCTAACCCCGATATCGCTTCTTCGTTTGTAATTCGATGGTAAAGGAATACCTCCTTCTTCCAAACACTTGAACGGCTCTTTTCTTACCTATCTTGATGATCTTAGATCGCTCCTAAAAATAACTTAGATTAGTGATCCGTCTAAAAAATGATATAATCTAAATTAGTAATCTTACCTTGATGATTCGAATGGTCACTTAAGGTTGTCTTCAACAAAGTTCCTTTCAAAGTCTTTTCAAGAGATTCTACTAAGAGAGAAATAAAAGATTATGATTTTAAGTTTGCTAAAGTAAAAGGAATAATGAAAATAATTGATAGCATCTTACTTTGATCACTTGGAGGTTCGGCTTTGAAAAGAAGAAAAGAAAATGATGATTCGCCTTCACAAAATAAAAGAATAAAATGGTGGTTTCAATATGATGGTTTGGTTTTGAAGGGAAAGAAGAAGGAGAATGAAAAGAGAAGGAAGTAAAGAGAAAGATGAGAAGAAAATGATAATGGTGATTTCGGCAATGAGAGAAAGATAAGAGAAAAATAAGATGAAAAGAAAAGAAAAGAGAATAGGATCAAAGAGAAGAGAGATTGACTATGGAACTTAGATGCATTCGGCAAGAGGAGAGAAAATGAAGAAGAATAATGGTGCTTAAACTTTGTGGTTTTTGGTTTCAAAATAAAAACTAAATGAGAGAAAGAAGGTTGTATTTGGTTCAAGCAATTGAGGCTAAATCAAAAGCGAAAATGTACCAAAATGGCTAAGGTACATTCGGCCAAAAAGAAGAAAATTTGGTCAAAAGGATGAAAGCTAAAACAAAAGAGAGTTTTTACCTAAACTCTATGGCAAATTCGGCTAGGAGAGAATTTTTGAAGAAAATGAGAAAAGATGGACAAACAAGGACTTTTGGCTAACTTTTCCCCCCTAATGGCAAAGCATAAATTCGGCCACATCAATGCCAACATATCCCCCTTTTTCCTCCTTGTTTCTTCCCCATCATATCCAAAGAATTTACTACACAACTAGGCCTCTCCTTTAGCCTTCATGTTGTCTAGGTTCATGGTCAAATGACCATGAACACATCCCCAAAACATAGCCCTTTATTATGCCATTGTCCCCCTCATCTTATCATGAATTTGTGATTCCATGCCTTATGTTCTTTAACTTCCTTTTTCTCATGGTCAACAAGCCAAAAATGGATGAAAGCTCATCCACTCTAGAATATTCTTGGCCGACACTTACAAGGAAGAAAACAAAAAAAATTAAAAATCTCCCTAATGTAAGCTAGGAGATTCGAACCTTACACCTCAAGCACACATCCATGCATCTTAACCACTTTGCCAATTACTTAACTTATGCTAGAACTTCTTATCATCAATTCTTAAGGCCTTATTAGCTTAGTTCTCTCTCTAATTAATAGAAATTAAAGTTTAGCAAAGCATTCACTTAATAAATGAAGCTCAAATAACTTCCAAAATGGCACTTAAAAATGATTAAGCATGCAACATCATTCAATTATGTAAAATGCATAGCCCCCAAAATATTAGGATGTTACACGATAAATTTGATTTATGACTATGTGTGAGGCTTTTAGGCCAAATTAAATTGTGACATGATAAGTTTAAGTTTTGTTGTTGATGTATAGGTTAAAGGGGAAAATGAATGGCATGTAAATATTCGATAATGGCTAGCTATTGGAATGGCTAGTTAAGGATATGTTTTGGGGTTATGTATGATTAAATGGATGTTAATACAAAGCAATCATGAAAGAGTAAAATTTACAATAAAACTGTTTTGGACAGCAGCAGTGACGTGAATTTGAAAACTCACCAAAAATAGTAGAAATTGAATTATAAGTTAGATGAGATATTGATTTAAAGCTTATTGAGTCTATTTTCATATAAAAGAAACAGAGAAAACAAAGGGTTTTTATATTTCGAGATATTTAAATTCTTGTGAGATTGGTTTAGAATGATTACATGATCCCCTGTTCTGACTTGGAAAAATCATTAAAAATTGTACAAAAATAATTATGGGATAAAAGCTATATGCTTGAAATACTTAACGAGTCTAGTTTCAAATTAAACAAATTATAACATCATTTTAATTCTGTACAAGGAGAAATTTATCCGTAGTGAAAAGTGGTCAGAATAGTCGAACAGTGAAATAGGGGAAATTTTAATGAATAAACTGTGCTAATTGGATTAGCCAAAAATTCTGGAAATTTTATAGTATAAAGATATATGAGTCTAGTTTCAAGGAAAATTATCGTTTTTAAATTCGGAGCTCTGTAGCTCAAGAAATAAATAATTTAGTGACAATGATTCAAGTAGACAGATTAATGTGAACATGAGTAATAAGGTATAGGCATGTGATTTAATGTTTGTATCAAATTGAGAACTTGTTGTGAGGATTTATCATGTTGAGGCTTTGATAAGGCTACAAATGAGTAAGTTGGGAAAGTAAGAACTTAGCATTATTTACGCAAGTTATGACACCTTAGTAGTAAGCTAAATTCATTGCTAATGCTTATTATTTTTACATGTGAACTCACTAAGCTTTATAAGCTTACCCCCTTTTCTTTCCCATGTTACAGAGTCCTACTAAACAAGCTCGGGTTGGAGGTCGTCGGAGATCGCTTCACACTATCAAGCTATCTATGGATATCTTTATTTATAAATGATTTAAACTATGACATGTATAGGGGCTTGATTAAGTCATTTTGTATTTGTGTCAATTAATTTGACCAAATGTATTGTTAAGTCTGGTAATGCCTCGTACTCGGTTCCAATATAGGATACGGGTAAGGGGTGTTACATGGCCTATCCACACGCCTAAATGCTAGCAGTGTGTTTCACACAGTCTAGCCACACGCCCGTGTGCCAGGCTGTGTGGACTCAAAATGAGCCTTTAACATCAAGTTTACCAACCCTGCAAATCTTGAACGACAAGCAAATCAAATTCCAATTATTCAACCAATCCAAAACACATTTTAATACCTTAAAAACATGAAAAATTCATCAATCTAAGAACCTATTCAATGTACCAACAATATACCTTTCAAATACTAACCAAGTCAATCTAATTATAATCTATTCAAATCATTTCTAATTTCATATAAATTTTTTACTAAAACTTATCATTTGAAAACCTTTTCATGTTATATATATAACCAACCATTATCATATTACAACATCATTTACAAACATTTCAAAAAAATGACTAACACAACATCCTAGGTACATGCCATTTACCAAAAAGAAAATATACTTCACCACTTGAGTTCGGGATCGGCTTTGGATGCTGATTCAACGATCTGACTTTACCTAACCTGTGTATGGGAACAAGCCATACGCTGAGTATAACTAAGTGGTATTTCTATAATCTGAATACTTATTAAGAAAAATTTATAACGTTTAAATACATAATCACACATAACAAAAATCATTCAACAAATAATCAAATTTCACAAACACATCGTTCATAACACTTTCAATAATATATTCTATTTCAATCTCATAATTGCTATTCAACAACATTTCACAATAAGATACTCAATTCAATTTCAATATCAATATCCATTCAATAAATCCATGATTCATGCAATTTCATGCATTTCAACTACATATTTTATTTCTGATGGAGCTCGAAACTAACTATTATTTCGACAAAGGCAAGCGCACCTATCGAATAGTAGTATAGCTGTGGTGAGTCCGGAATATCGTATCGTCAAGGAATAAAATTACTAGTAATAACCATCTTTTTATTATCTAGACTAATAATTAAGGGGATTTATTTTATCTAAAATTAACTAACTAATTTAACTAACTAAATGACTATGAACGTGACAGATAGTGAATTGGGAAAATACTTTTGGACAACTTATATGAGATAGGCAATATTTAAGAAAGAATCCACCTAGACTTCACTTATTACTTTTGATTCATATGATTTATTCACTTGACTTAATCCGTAGAAATCCCTAAATTATATTAATACCTCTTTCGAGGCTACTAACAACTGACTCTAGGTTGATTAATTGAAATTTCTTTCTAATTAAAACCCCTATTGTCGCATTAACTCGATCTATGGATTCCCTTATTAGATTTGACTCTAATTCGGCAGATTTTCGTCGCCCCATTTCTAGGGTTGCAATCAACTCTACTTAATTGTGTTGATATTCTCTTAAACAGGGACTTTTGCTCCACTGAATAAGCATATTCGACTTGGATTAATAACCTGAATTATCAAAACAAGAATAAAAACTCACAATTAAGAATAAGAACAAGTATTTATCTTATAAATCAAACAATAATAAGGTTCGTCATAGGTTTCATCCTGGAACACCCCAAACCCGGCCCATTCACTACGACCGAATTTGAAATGCCACTGCGGAAAACGTTTGAAACAAATTTAAACTTAAGGATAAAACACGAAAATTTTGTTAAGTTTAGAAAATAGTGTTCATTAAAATTCTTAAGTAAGGTGTGGTGTTTATAAAATATCCGGATTAAAACTTAAGTATATATAGATTTAAATAAAATCGTTTGCAAATAATTCCTCAATTGTCAATCCATAATAAAACACAATAATAAACTTAATGAGAAACACTTAAGCAGACTTTAAATACTTTTAGGGCCTTATTACAATAATTGAATAATCAAAGTCATCAAGATATAAATGCTTAATTAATTAAAAATATCTTTCGCATGAAAATCTTTCGCATGGCCACCTTTGTATCCACTCCAACCCGGTCCAAGCTTTATGCATCACCTGAAAGGTTTAAAATATTGGGTGAATCAAACCGACTCAGTGCATAGTCATTTCACATATCTCCACATATGGGCTTGGCCCATATCCACACAGTCCATACACATAAATATGCAATTTATGAAGCCCAACCCAACCTAAGTCCATCCATTACACCTACCTTAGCAGACTCCCTGCCCAAGGCCGCGGCGAATCCACCACCAATCACATCGTGATCCACATATCCTACCTTGGCAAACTTGTTGCTCAAGGCCGTGGCTGAGCCACCGATCCCGTAGGGATCCTACATATCAATCAGTCCACGGTGATGCACACAGCTATCAACCGCCGAGATGGGCATCTAGCCAACACCTCCCTTGACGTAGCACTTAGCCAACATCAAGCGCTAATGTAGCACAAGGCTAACATTAGACCACGTACATAATGTACACCCTTTCCTTCGATGGTCACATCCCAAGTCCCATGTATCATGCCACAATATCATAAAAATAAGCATACATCACATGCCATCACATTTTCATACATATATCAATAATCATTTATTATCGTAAATCACTAACCTGATTATTCAATCACCCACCACGAGTATTCACAATCTTAGCCCTTATTTCGGCTATCATTCACTATATACACACACAAAAATAATACATATAAACATTCAAGAGACAGTGCGATAACTACGCACCTGATTAGCACAATTGACTAAATCCCGAAACCCACGTCTAACAATTTGCACCTTTGCGATTGTAGAACTCCTTCCTACACCACCTAAGTCAGAATCGGCTAACATTATATACCAAAATGGCCTATGGCTGAAAATCACTCTCGCCTTACCTTACGGATCTAAATCCCAAACCGCTCCTTGTAGTCCATAACTATTAGATCTCAAGAAAACCTTCCAAATTTTACCATGGAATTCTAAAGGAGTTAGATTCCTATATTTCGCTAAAGAGAGATTGAAAATCAAATAATAGTTGATCTTACCTTTTGGATGAAATCGGCAATACCTTCTGTCACAACAAAGATTTGGCTTTGGCGAATTTGACTTTTGGTGCTATAAAGAATTGACTAGGTTGGATTGTGTTTTGGTTTTGAATAAAAGAGAGAAGAGGCTAGGAATTTGGCTAGACAAAAGAAAAGAGAAGAGAAGAGAAGAGAACCCTAAGAATTTTGGTAAAGAGAGAGAGAAGGAAGAAAATTAATGAGTAGCCCTCCTTCCTTCCTTTTATAGACGAAATTATCATCTAAGAATCCTTACTTGGCCACCACTCTTCTATTTGATAGCTTTATCTTTTAATTATCATAAAATAAAAGAGTTTAATCCAACCTTTATCTCATGGGAATAATGATAAATAAATCCCTTATTTATCTCTTTAAAAATACTTAAAATAAATCATCATTTATCCTTATTTAGCCAAATTTTAAAGAGAATAAAACTCCCTTTTTAAGAGCCTTGTTGCCGTCCACCTCTGTGCTTCTGGAAGCAAAAATAAAACTTCTTTTATTTACTTTCCATGTGACTCGAACTCAGGCCCAACACCCTTGCATGTGGCGCCATTTTCAGATGCCCTAAGTGGCATCTTCAGGCCACTTTTCCAAGCCTGTTTGTGTGTCAAATTTCACATACTTTTTCTCTTAAGGCCACATTGCCTTAATTTCCCCTTTTAACTTAAAATTTCAAAAATTTCCAATGCATCCCCCTTTTAATCCTAGAGTTTTAAAAACCTTTAAAACATCACCAACCACACTTAAAGCCTATTAACACTTGAGTTATGCTCCAAACGCATAACCCCTAATCTAGGATGTTACAGTTCTACCCTCCTTAAAATAATTTCATCCTCGAAATTACTTACTAACGAGCATCCGTACATCCTAACTTACCCCACTGCTGCGCACTCTGATATTAAAGAACTATTATACTACCTAGGCACATTCTCTAAGTTCGCAATCAAGGTTCTATACACTTCATTAGCAATCATAGGAACGAACTGACCTTATAACGAACAAAGCAATGAAGGATAATCCAGAAATAAGAAACTTACCCGTTGTCACCTCGGGTACATCTTCCCCCTCGTGACAGCCGACTGCATAAACCAACCTTGGCTGCCTTGCATCTGCACCTTCAGCCTCTCTGTTTGGTGCTCCACGACCTCGGCCTGAACCATTTCCTCCATGGTTCAGACCACGACCCCTTGCCGCTTGCTGACCATCTCTATCCTACTGCACATAACCTTGGCCTGTTGTCCGAGCCCTATTCGGATCCTGAGGACAGTCCTTAATCAAGTGAGACTTAGACTTACACCTAAAACATTCCTGTTCCCGGTTTCAACACTCGCCGACATGATACCTTCCACACTGAACACACGGACGGTCCGAATTTTCCATAGCTGGCTTAGCAACACGAACAGAATTTTCAACCCTCGGTCTTTTTCGATGACCTCGATGATTGAGACGATCTAAAATTCCTCTTATCCCGATTCCTATCCTTATCTCTCGCTCATCTCACCGAGTCCTTAATCCTTCACTACCTTAGCCTTTTCGACTAACACAATAACTCCGTTCTCGATGAGGAGCTATCAATAACCTCGGTCATCCTTAATCCGTCCTCGAACCGGACACATCGCTCATACTCGTAGTAACTACCCTCGAGCATATCGGCTTAACCTTAAGAATTCACCTCAGATTCGCTACGGACTTGTTCCTTGAACCCGACCCGTAAACGCCTTTCTCTGCGCATCAATATAATGAGTACCGACATACTTCTTCTGGTACGCCGCCTTAACGTACTCCCAAGTGAGATCCTCTGCCGTGGCACTATCCCGAACTGTTAGCCACCATTGATATGCCTCATCGCGAAGCAGCGCCACCATTCCTTTCACTTTCTTCTCAGCGGTCAGATTGAGCTCATCCATAATTCGCTCGGTTGCTTCCAACAAATATTCAGCCGTACTGGGTGCCACACTTGATACGCCCCGAAACACCTCAGCTCCGTTGGCTCGGAGTCGCTCGGGTACAGACTTTCGAGCTCTCGAATTTCCTCCTGCACCAGCCACCAACTCAAGAACTTCGCAGACTGACTGCGACAAGATCTTCCCCGTCTCGAGCTTTGCTCCACACCAACAAATTGGGAGTGGTGGGGGCGGTGGTACCTCATTATCAGACCCTTGACCCGATCCAACGGGTTCTAACCTAGTCGTTCTTCCTCTACCGCATCCACGACGACCGCGTCCTCTAGAATTCATATCTAACTGTGCGCTTTAATCTGATTTGAGAAAGTTTTATTAGTACTTTTGTTTCACTTGATTACCCGCGAAGAAATTTTATGAAAAGGAATTTAGGAGTGGTTCTTTCGTATTCACACATGCACACAGTCTTTTCATCCATTCATACATCCATCAACCAATTATGAACCTTCGTTCATTCAGAGATATGTTGTAGTTTTCATTGTTATTGTTTTTCCACTACCTAGGGGTATTTGCGTAATTTGTCCTACAGGGATATTTTCGTAATTTGTCAAATAAGGTTCCTTGATAATTTTGTCAAAAGTATTTGAAATTTTATAGTCCCGGTTCTTTGGTAAATTTGGAAATTTCGTGGTATTTGGTAATTTTAATTTGGGGTAATTTGGTAATAAACCAGGGTAAATTTGTAAAGTTTAATAATTAAGGGATATTTCAAAATTTGCAAAACTTTGAGGGTTCTTTTTGAGAAATTTATTTTCCAAAACGATGAAGTTGCAAAAATTTTGGAAATCAAGGTCATTTTGGTAATTTTGTAAGTTAGGGGCAATTTTGTAGTTCTTCTAAAATCAAGGTATTTTTGCTAATTTGCAAATTAGGTTTTTTTTTGAACTTGTTATAAAATAATTTGATTAAAACTATGGGTATTTTAGACATTTTTATTAACCAAAGGCATTTTTGTAATTTTATCACTAGGGGTATTTTAGTAATTTTATAAATCAGAAGTTTTTCGAAAAATTATGTAGAAAAGATAGTTTCCACGAATTAAAGAAAAATGATTTTAAGAGTTTAAAATTAGCGTTCTTATAAAAAAAAACATGGCTAGTTCCCTTTCGGGTTTTATTTATTGAGTTTAGCCTATGACCAAGTCTTCTTGGTCAGGGTGAACCAAAGCTACGTACTAGGCAGGATTCGAGTGGAAAGGAGGTGAGTCACACGAACTGCTTCCAAGCACCCACTGAAACCATTCCTAGACATGCGCACAGAGGTTGCCACACCCACTAAGTCTTCTGGGTTAGGGTGAACCAAAGCTACGCACCAGGTAGGATTCCTGCGAAGAGGAGGTGAGTCACTAGGACTGCTTAAATACTGTGCTCTTCCGGATCCAATCCTGACATGCGTACCATGGTTACCACATCCTAACTCGATTGACTTAGCCATAGGTTTGTTTAGTGCATTAAGTCTTATGTATTTGTGTTTGAGTAGACTAATCTTGGGGTTCAAGTTCTATCATGCTATTCTACGTTCCATTCCTTTTCTACCCTTCTATAATTCACATAATCACATAGATAGTTCGGTACTTACCGGTGGATCATGGGTTTGAGACTTAGGTGCCATGCTAGAATAACCTGAAAAATTTCTAAAAAGCCCATTTTTTTCGAAAAGCCCATTTTTGAAAACATTTTTGGGCCCCACAACCCTCAAGCCGAGTTTTGAACCGGGCTCTGATACCAATTTGTAACACCTCAAACCCGGCCTATTCACTACGATCGAATTTGAAATGCCACTGCGGAAAACGTTTGAAACAAATTTGAACTTAAGGATAAAACACGAAAATTTTGTTAAGTTTAGAAAACAGTGTTCATTAAAATTCTTAAGTAAGGTGTGGTGTTTATAAAATATCCGGATTAAAACTTTAGTATATATAGATTTAAATAAAATCGTTTGCAAATAATTCCTCAATTGTCAATCCATAATAAAACACAATAATAAACTTAATGAGAAACACTTAAACAGACTTTAAATACTTTTAGGGGCCTTATTACAATAATTGAATAATCAAAGTACTGAAGATATAAATGCTTAATTAATTAAAAATATCTTTCTGCATGAAAATCTGCTTCTGCATGGCCACCTTTGTATCCACTCCAACCCGGTCCAAGCTTTACGCATCACCTGAAAGGTTTAAAATATTGGGTGAGTCAAACCGACTCAGTGCATAGTCATTTCACATATCTCCACATATGGGCTTGGCCTATATCCACACAGTCCATGCACATAAATATGCAATTTATGAAGCCCAACCCAACCTAAGTCCATCCATTACACCTACCTTAGCAGACTCCCTGCCCAAGGCCGTGGCTAATCCACCACCGATCACATCGTGATCCACATATCCTACCTTGGCAAACTTGCTGCTCAAGGCCGTGGCTGAGCCACCGATCCTGTAGGGATCCTACATATCAATCAGTCCACGGTGATGCACACAGCTATCAACCGTCGAGATGGGCACCTAGCCAACACCTCCCTTGACGTAGCACTTAGCCAACATCAAGCGCTAATGTAGAACAAGGCTAACATTAGACCACGAACATAATGTACACCCTTTCCTTCGATGGTCACATCCCAAGTCCCATGTATCATGCCACAATATCATAAAAATAAGCATACATCACATGCCATCACATTTTCATACATATATCAATAATCATTTATTATCGTAAATCACTGACCTGATTATTCAATCACCCACCACGGGTATTCACAATCTTAGCCCTTATTTCGGCTATCATTCACTATATACACACACAAAAATAATACATATAAACATTCAAGAGACAGTGCGATAACTACGCACCTGATTAGCACAATTGACTAAATCCCGAAACTCACGTCTAACGATTTGCACCTTTGCGATTGTAGAACTCCTTCCTACACCACCTAAGTCAGAATCGGCTAACATTATATACCAAAATGGCCTATGGCTGAAAATCACTACTGCCTTACCTTACGGATCTAAATCCCGAAACCGCTCCTTGTAGTCGACAACTACTAGATCTCGAAGAAAACCTTCTAAATTTCGGTCATGGAATTCTAAAGGAGTTAGATTCCTATATTTCGGCTAAAGAGAGATTGAAAATCAAATAATAGTTGATCTTACCTTTTTGGATGAAATCGGCAACACCCTTACGTCACAACAAAGATTGGCTTTGGCGAATTTGACTTTTGGTGCTATGAAGAATTGGTTAGGTTGGATTGTGTTTTGGTTTTGAATAAAGAGAGAGGAGCTAGGAATTGCTAGACAAAAGAAAAGAGAAGAAAGAGAAGAGAACCCTAAGAATTTTGGCAGATAGAGAAGAGAAGGAAGAAAATTAATGAGTAGCCCTCCTTCCTTCCTTTTATAGATTTAAATTATCATCTAAGGAATCCTTACTTGGCCACCACTCTTCTATTTGATAGCTTTATCCTTTAATTATCATAAAAAAAGAGTTTAATCCAACCTTTATCTCATGGGAATAATGATAAATAAATCCTTATTTATCTCTTTAAAATACTTAAGATAAATCATCATTTATCCCTATTTAGCCAATTTTAAAGAGAATAAAACTCCCTTTTAAGAGCCTTGTTGTCGTCCACCTCGTGCTTTCGGAAGCAAAATAAAACTTCTTTTATTTGCTTTCCATGTGACTCGAACTTAGGCCCAACACCCTTGCATGTGGCGCCATTTCCAGAGGCCCTAAGTGGCATCTTCAGGCCACTTTTCCAAGCCTGTTTGTGTGTCAAATTTCACATACTTTTTCTCTTAAGGCCACTTTGCCTTAATTTCCCCTTTTAACTTAAAATTTCAAAAATTTCCAATGCATCCCCCTTTTAATCCTAGAGTTTTAAAAACCTTTAAAACATCACCAACCACACTTAAAGCCTATTAACACTTGAGTTATGCTCCAAACGCACAACCCCTAATCTAGGATGTTACACATCCCCTCAGGTATTTGAGGGGTTTAGTTCATACTAATAGAATGAAACATTATAAAATATGGAAAACCATAAAACATAATGAAAACCCAAAAACTTCTAAAGAACTTGATGGGAGATCTTCAGTCTTGATGGAGATCCTTCTCCTAAGCTGTTTTCAACGACTGTCTTAAAGTATTTTTCGTTTCCTATTCGACGTCTATTTAACGTCCCCTTTTAGGTTACCCCCTAGGGTGTTTATATAGGCTTTGGAACACCTCTCTTGGCCTACAAGTAGCCTAGTCCCAATAGAATTCTTCTTTGCTATGGCAGGGACACACCCGTGGTGGACTTCTTGGGCCGTGGTCGATTCTGCTCACCACACACGCCGTGTGATTTCTAATGTAGGCCCGTTTTGTCTCTTTTTGGCCCGTTTCTCATTCTTTTCAACTTCCTAAGCTCTCTTGAGTATAAAACATGAAATTAAGGAATTAGGAGCATCGAGTTCATCAAATCTAATGAAAATTCATCCAAAAATAAGCCAAGCATGGGGTTAAAATATGTGTAAATTATGGTTTATCAATTTTATTGTTCTTTCCAATCCATAATCAATATCATTCAATATCAATCAATTGACCAATTCATTCATATACCCCTATTAACACGACTCAAACTCAGACGGATACGCGGATCCAACCAAAACACACCAATACGGCACTCAGTGCCTCATCGGCCTTGCCAATGTAAAATAATACAGTACTTAGTACCTCATCAGATTTATCCGAAGTATTAATACAACACCCAGTGTCATCGACTCATGGTCGAAGAATCTCCTAACTCATTTAATCCTATAGCATGCCAACTTTATCCGACTCAATCCGATACAGCTAATAGGGTTTCCAATTTACTTTCAAACACAAACAGTATTCAATAATCAATACACATTTCAAACAATCACAAAATTCTTATAATTCAACTCAATTCAATTCAATATCAATTTAACAATATTAATTTATTTTAATAGTCACATACGATTATACATTCAATTCAATTTAATATTAATACTCACTTAAATTTTACTTACCATGTATAAAAATAATAATAAATATAACAATTAATATTTAACTTCCGATTGTAGAAATACAAACCGTATTTTCCCGAGTTACTCCTCGTCAACTTTTTCTTTTCCTTTCTCAGCCGAAGTTTCTGGCACCACGTTAGCTACGAAATAAAAATAATTGAAAATTATCAATACAATACAATTTAACATTAAATATTTCAATTTATAAACAACTTTTACTTTAATTCCAATTTAGTCCCTAAACCAAACTAACTATTTTCTTACAAAACTAATTCCATATTTAAATTCAATTTCCACTTTAATCTAATTTCAACTCCCAAATTTCAACATTAAACCGTAATTTCAAAAAAAATTCAATTTAGTCCCTACTACCTAAAACTTATTATTTGTTTTACAATTTAATCATTTTCTTAATTCTATCTTGAAATTCTATCAATTCAAACCCTAATTCTTCAATTATTTCAACATAAACCACATTTAAAAATCAACAAAATTTTTAAATTTCCACTTATATCAAATGGTATTTTGTTCTAGGATTCCAAAAACATCAAAATTATAAGAAAAAGAGCTAAATTGACTTACCAATTGAACTTGAAACTTCAAAACCCTAATTTTTTTTCCTTATTTTCTTTTCTTTTTTCTTTCTTTCCTTCGCCCCTATTTTTCGTTTGGCTATTCTGTTTCTTTTCGTTCTTTTGTTTTATTTTATTTCTTTGATTTTATGTTATATTATTATATTATTATATTATATTTTAATAATAGTTATTATTTCTTAAATAATAAGCAAATACCTAAATGTATTACAAATGTACGATTGTAATTATTACATATGTACATTATTTTTACCATACATTTGTCTCAAATTGGTTTATTTATTTATTTAGTCCTTCAACTTTTCTTGATTCTATAATTAAGCTTTCACATTTAATTTAATTTAATCCTTATACCTACTTAACCTTAATTTAAACTAATTCACCTAATTAGAATCTAATTAACCACACAACTAACTTCGTAAATATTTTTAATAAATATTTACGAATCTATTTTACGAGAATAATGACCCGAAAATACACCTTTCGACAACTGTGATATTCGAGTCGTTACATCAAGCTTTTTGGATACCCTGCAAATGATGCCTTATATATACCATACATATTATTGAGGTCATAATTATAAGGAAAAACGGAGGGATTTTTGATGTAATCAACGTATTTTTTTCTATCTCCACGCACTCGATATCTTTAACCTTTCATTCTTATCTGAACGTTGACACCAAGGTGGACACAAGAGGACTCTCAGGGGGAGAGCAGATGTTTCAGAAGAAGTAAAGGTCAAATTTGGGTCAACGGTAGTTGTAGTTATTAATATGTTGTTTAATAACGACAACCACTGTCAGTCCGAAAGGAGTATCACCTTTACTCCACTGAAATAGTTGTTCCCTGCCTGAGAGTTTTCCTGCGTCTACGACGATGCTGACCTTCGAATAAAAAGGAAGGTCAAAGGTATCAACTGCCTGGAAATTGAGAAAAAATTACGCTGACTGTAGCGAAAAGACTCATAGTTTTTCCCTATGATTATTTCCTCAAACTTTTATATGTTATTTATAAGGCAACATTTTCGGGTATCCAAAAAGTTTGAGCTCGTGGTCGCGTAACAACTGTCAACTAGCTCCCCCGTTATACCTCGATCCATGACCACATAATGGTCATTGATTGAGACCTTCACGAATACTACCACATGTGACCGAAACAAAACAAAATCACCTCGAAACCCGACTTCTCCAAGATAGGCTTCGGAGGTAATGGTCCCATCTCAGCATGATGTATGAAATGTGTGCAGCTCGGAGCGATATCGCATCACCAACAGTTCAATAATACCTTGAACATCAACAAAAAAATTTAGCGACAACAATTTTTAACACTAGAAGTGTTTTATAAAGAGGGATGGAGAGGCTGTGGGAGAAGATGTTTGAGGGACAGTGAAACAATGAGTGGAAGACCCATTTTATAGGCATGGAGGAAGGGCTGAATTGTAATGTAGAAATTTACCGCGGTAAAAAACGCACTGCAGAACTAGCGTCTTCTAGGAATATATTGAAAACTTGCTTAAAAACGGCTAAAAATTTGGACCAACTGGGCGTGCTTTCTCTAACATTTTTCTTCAAAAGTACGTTAAAAGAAGTTGCCTCAAAGAATAATTTTGAATAATTGATGCATATTTTGAGGCACCAAATACTACTGGGAACATTGTTTTGATGAAATTATATAACTTCAGAAGCGCATTTCCGAATAATACTTTGCATTTCATCATCATTGTTCGACAAATGCATGTATTCATAAACGGATTTCAAAGCATGTATGTCCTCTCTCACTGGCTTATTTTCCTATTAAATGGACGTAATTTGCATAACTTAGACACGCAACAAATTAATACAAAAAAATGAAATTTTAAGTTGCGGAAGGCGTGTGTACTTTTCTCGACAACCCTCTACTTATTTTTTTTGGTATTATTAATCCAATTTGTGACTGATATTGAAATGAATAGACAAGTGAAATCTGTTATTTACTACGATGGTCAAAGTTGTAATACAACGGTCGGGGTGGTATTTGTAGGAGCATAGTCCGTGGAATTTGTGTTCAATCGTACCATTCAATTGCGTGAGCTATAGACTAGAATCAAGAGGAAAGTTGGAGGATTAACCCAGAGAAGAATTTTGAGGTTGCAATGTAGATATCTTGTTTCCATTTACCCCTATAGGTATGACCTATTTTGATGTGAATGGTAAGCTCCAGCTTGGGATTTTCATATCATCACACGTCTCAAGCGGAAATGCTATGATGGAGTTATACATCGAGTTTTTCGATGTCGATGGATCTGACCCATCATCGGCCACCATTGCGACTAATGTTGGAACCGGAGCTGAAGCAAAAAGTCCTACTACATAGTTGTGCAGTGGGTTTACTGGCTTGTTACAAAACTCCTACTATGATGTCCCCAAAACATCTATGGGTAGACAATCGTCAGTCTTCGGCACGGATCTAAACTTCAGAAGCCAGTACCAGCAAGAGTATGAGCATAACCCTAATATCGACATTCTGGCTCAACATTCGATTAGTGCATTCAATTTCAGCTTCAGTGCCGGCTCAATGTCATGGGTTAGAAGAACTTATACCGGGGGTTCATCGACGTACACCGGACATCAACCCAATACAAATTTTGGATGACACATGGGTTACAGAAGAACCGATGACTTACTTCTTTCAATTAAGACCGATGAGGGTACATCGAACTCCTTGCTTGAAGGGGACAATGGATGCATAGATGATGAAGAAGATGCGATCAAGGAAGAGGATATACATAAGGAATAAGATGCGGCCATGGAAGAAGATGAAGGTGAGGAGCAAGAGACAACAGATGCAGTTTACGTGGAGGAGTCAAACCCTGAGCCAATTTGGCAGTGCGAACCTTATGGTTCAAAGGTGGCATTGTTTTCCTAACTAGAGTCTGTTCTAATGTAGCCAAAACCTTGCGAGTCTGATGATGACAGCTCAGACAATGCTCCGAATCCAGATTCGCGAGACATGGCATATGAGCTTTCGCCCCACATGACCAACATCGACCTATCGACTGATAGTGGTTTAGAGTCTTCGCATCTACCACACAAAACACTTGGCCATGCAAGAACATCCTAAAAAATATAGAATGCTAGAGCAATTAGATAGAATTGCCTATTAATTGCTGAATTAAGGTATAAAGACTAAATTGTAAAAGTTTATCATTATAAATTTTTAACTGGCCAAAGGCTTAATGACTTAAATTACTATTAACCAAATATCCAAAATGGAAATTTAACCATTTTGGAATGTGTGTTAGTGGATGATGGTGATTAAGCTAATTAAAACATAATTAGTTATATGGTGTTTGTGGATGATGGAATGATATGAAAATGTTTGGTATTATTTATAAGAAGTGTTATGAAAGTTTTGGATAATTTATAAAATCTTTTTATAAAATTTATATGGTATAAATTTTACATAATAACTCGATTTTTAGTGGTATCGCAAAAGGTAGTTTCGAAACCGCATTAATTAATAGTTGCTGAGAGGGGGAGAGATTGAGGGAGGAATTAAGGAGTGTGGAGAAGAGGAGCAAATTCACTGTATGTAAAAATCTTAACTAATTTAGAATTTTAAAGGTGATCGCATTCCTAAATTCTTCCATGTAAGTACAAAGAGAAAAAGTGAACGGAATGCGTCACACGACATATTAACAATAATTAGGTTAAAAACTCTTTGAGATCAAATTGAAAATTTTCAAATTTTTTTTGCTAGATGGGTGGCATGTCGGTCAATGATATTAAGAGGACGCTAACTCATCTTAATATCCTTACTCTTACATAAGATCGCTTACTTCTCTTACATTGGTCTTTTATCTCCACGTGATATAATCTTAGCGTGTCATGTGATGAACATAATGATCATTAAGAATTTATGTAATTGTTAATTTTAAAAAGCTTAATTGATTACTTATATTCAATTAAGAAATAATGTTATTTTTATAATCACTTTTTATTATATTATGCCAAAGAAAAATACGTAAGGAATGAAATTGCATAGAAAAACAGAACATTCACGGTAATGATTCCCTTGCCGCATCCTTGGCTACGTGTTCGTTTTTATTTTTGTTTGAAAATGGGAGGGCCGAAGTGATCGAAATACATAATTAAAAGTATTTAGACAGTTGCCACGATTTTTTACCACAAAACATACAACACCCTGCCGGGCCGATGGCCCAGTGGTGATTGTAATATAAAGACGAAACTAATATATAAGCAAAGGCTGCCGTTAGCGTAAGGACCGCAACCCTAGCCACTCGTCCCTGATTTCATTTCTTCTGTACTCTCAGTAATCACCTCTCCAAAACCCTAGCTCATTCACTCACTGCCGCCAATTTCAACCAGTGAGCTACTACAATCCAATCTCTTGCTTATCTCCATTATTACTATTGCTTTTTTATATTGATTTCTCCCTCTCTTTTTCTTCCTGTAATTAAACAGATTATTTGTTTATAAGCGTCGAAAACGATGTCGGACGACGAGCGAGAGGAGAAGGAGTTGGATCTCACCTCTCCTGAAGTTGTTACTAAATACAAGAGCGCTGCTGAGATCGTTAACAGTTAATTTCATCTCTTCTTTTTCTCACTTTTAGTTTATTTGGAAACGGTTTTTGATTTTTTGAATTTAATTGTATCTTCTTTGGCCTTTTTTTTTTCCTATTTTGTTTTATGTTTGATAGTGTTTGGAAATATGCAGAGGCTTTGCAGTTAGTTGTAAAAGAATGCAAACCAAAAACTAAGATTGTTGACATTTGCGAGAAGGGTGATGCATTTATCAGAGAGTAAGTGTCTAGTTACTGATGGTTTAGTGTTTTCATATGTTTTAGAATTGATGGTGAAATTAGTAATTTATGAATTATTGTTCTCTGTTTATGAAATGTGAAGGCAAACAGGCAATATGTATAAGAATGCTAAGAGGAAGATTGAGAGGGGAGTTGCCTTCCCCACTTGTCTTTCTGTTAACAACACTGTCTGTCATTTCTCTCCACTTGCTAGTGACACCTCCGAGCTGCAAGAAGGTGATATGGTGAAGATGTAAGCTTCATATACTATTTCTGTTCCCTCCCCCTTTCCTAATTTAACATTTTTGAATATTTTATTGGGGTTTAATGCTTCCTCCCCCCCCTTATGCAGTGACATGGGTTGCCACATTGATGGGTTTATTGCTGTAGTTGCGCACACCCATGTTGTCCAGGAAGGACCAGTCAATGACAGGAAGGCTGATGTTATTGCTGCTGCAAATACCTCCGCAGAAGTTGCATTGAGGCTTGTTAGGCCTGGGAAGAAGGTAATTGTGTTGCATTTTATGTTGCCACATTGTATATTGTTCTTTTGTGTTTTCTTTAGCTATTGTGTTTTTTCCATCTAATAATTCTTCAGCCAAACTTCTGAAATTCGGTTGTATTTGTGATTGGTTTTTGAAACATGTGAAGACTGTTTTAAGTTTCGACTCTTGATTTTTGAATTTGATCCCCTAAATGATGAATATATTTTATTGGATATGGATTTACATTCAAATGAAGATTTTTGTCATAGTTACTCTGATAGGGGCATTGATCTCTTAATTCACTATGGTTTTTGATTTAATTAATGTAAGTGATTGAGACATTTAGGATAAAATTTGAAGGCTAGGCAAGTTTGCCGAGGTGATCAATCTTTTGTCGGTCTCCACTTTTCTCTGTTGCCAATATTATGTTTGGTCATGTTAGGCTGCCTTAGGGTAGTTCATCTTTTATTTGTTTATGCTGATTGCCCTAGATGGCCAACCTTTTCTTTATCACTAATATGAAATGGGTGTTACCCTCATGGCTGTTTTTATTAAACTTTTGAGAGATACCATTGAGTAAATACTTTCCTACTTCATTTATATTTGTTTCAAATCTTTTCTGTTTTGGTTGCGACTGGTTTTGGACTATTTGTAACTCTTTTCTCATGATCTCTACGCGATGAAGATAATCTCCGCTATGGATTTTGTTCCAATGTAGCATCTTTTAGTCATAGTTACACTGATAGAGATTTATGTGGAACCGTTCCTTTTGTGCCTCACTCTTTACCCTCCATGTGAACCATCCAATCTTCCTGCTGCAGTGGGAAGACAACTCACAAGAGGTCAATAGTTTTCTTTTTCATTTGTCTAAAATTATCTAACATAGGTTGGTTTTTCAAGATCTCCTCAGATCCTATTTTCCCTATGTGATGAATAGTGTTCAACAGCTATGGACCAACATCCAAGTGAGGCTTTTGTCATAGTTACTCTGATAGGGAAATATTTTTAATGTTCCTCCTTTTGAATGGACAATTGTGGACTGGTTTTTAGATAAATGCATTATTAATTACTAATTTCCTTTGTAATTTATATTGTTTAGAACTCATCCTCACTTCTTTACTTGATATTCTCCATTTTACTTAAAGTCTGTTATTATGGTTTTAATGGCAGAATAAAGATGTAACAGATGCAATTCAGAAGGTAGCTGCAGCTTATGACTGCAAAATTGTTGAAGGTGTTCTTAGCCATCAACTGAAGCAGTTTGTGATAGATGGAAACAAAGTCATACTCAGTGTCTCCAACCCGGATACGAGAGTTGATGATGCGGAGTTTGAGGAGAATGAAGTTTATGCAGTAGATATAGTTGCTTCAACTGGTGAAGGCAAGGTAAATTTTTCTTCTTGTTTTTTAATCTCTCCTGTTCCCATTTGTCAATTAATCTTGTCCTTAAAACTCCCATGTGCTGAAATTGCAGCCAAAACTTTTGGATGAGAAGCAAACCACTATTTATAAGAGAGCAGTTGACAAGAATTATCATTTAAAGATGAAGACCTCTAGATTTATTTTTAGTGAAATAAATCAGAAATTTCCCATTCTCCCATTCACTGCCAGGTCTGTGATTGTTAAAAGAATTTGTTATGAATTTGTGTTGGTGGTTACTTCTGCTGTTTAATGCTTCATGTGGATTTTCTACCTACAGGGCTCTGGAAGAGAAACGAGCTCGTCTAGGTTTAGTTGAATGCGTGAATCATGATCTGTTGCAGCCATATCCTGTTCTTCATGAGAAGCCTGGTAAGAAATGAAGGCCGAAATCTAGTTTAATAGTGATAGGAGATAGAATGTTGTCAGTATGAGCTTACACAATATGGACTGCAATTCTGCAGGTGATTATGTTGCTCATATAAAATTCACGGTGTTGCTGATGCCTAATGGATCAGACCGGATCACATTGCATCCACTGCAGGAGCTGCAGCCAACCAAGACAATAGATGATCCTGAAATCAAGGGATGGTTAGCTTTGGGAACGAAGACGAAGAAAAAAGGTGGTGGGAAGAAGAAGAAAGGTATGTTGTAAATATCATAAGAGGATAAACATGTTCTTTGTTAGGGGTATGTAGTAAACCCAAGGTGGTTCATGTGTTGCAGGTAAGAAGAATGAGGGTGATAAAGCTGATGCAGAGCCTATGGATGCATCAAAAACTGATGCCGCTGCATCTTAAGAAACAAACTCCTATTCTTCTACTCGACCTTTTTTAAAAAAAAATTCAATTTTGGTACTTTGTTCACTTTGTATCTGTTTGTCAAATGTTAGTGCATCAGATATTGATCCTTTTCCTAATTGAATTGGGCTTTTACTCAAATGTCTTCGTCTAATTATATCATATATATGGGTTTTAATTAGGTTTCCTGAGCTAAAGATGAAATGTTATTGTGATCGTCGCCATAAATAAATTTTGATTTATATGCGACTTTTTAAAACCTAGTTCGTTTTGAAAATAGTTTAATATGACCTGGCGTTGGAGATCGACTTTATAATATTTAAGGTATGGTAATTATATCATAAATTTGTGGAATCGATTTTTTAAAAATATTTTTAGTGCAGGGATTGTTATATAATAATTATTTTTTTCAATGTATGAAATTTAGTTTTTATTTATTTATTTTGATCAATGAAAATTTGTGATTCTTATTATCATGGGTGATGTGAAAGCAAATTGAGTTCATGGAAGGTTGCGGTCTGACCCTGTTTGGATTGAGGAAAGTGGGATGATTTGTGTTTGGATTATTTAGCATATTATTAGTTATATCTTATTTTATTAGTGACGAAAATTATTTTGATTACTTGGCACATTATTATATTAATGTAGTTATAAAAAATTATAAAATTAAGATAATTTATAATATATATATATAAGTATAAATTTGAAAAACTTCTAAATGGATAGAAACACTTTTTATTTTTATTATATTATTAAATTAATTTTAAAAATAATTATAATTTAATTTAAAATTATTATAACGTTACCATTTCATACATGGCTACCCACGTATTGTTCAAGCATAAGCTTTAGATAATATATAATATATGACAAGAAAATTAATGTGATAATCTTTTTCTTAATTTACCGTAAAATTAGAAGTAATATTGGCCTAGTATCATTAATAGTAATATTGATAATATATCATTGAATCGAATTTAAAAATAAATTTAAGATAAAATTACACCAATAATATTGAATTAGAATTTATATCATTTTAAATTACATTTATTATTTTAGATTAATAAGTGTCGGGGACTTTTTTTCTCTGATCTCTGATGGAAGTCATTTTTATATTTACAAGGCACGATTTCATGATAGAACATGTTAGGAGATAATTAAGTGTCATACACAATAACACGTTACCCTTCTAGGTTTGACATATATTCTTCAAGTTATCCTTATTGAGATCTCGCAAGTTAGAGAGAGGTGAGCAAGTAAAGTAGTGAACTAACAAGATAGGGAGCTAGCTGAGTGACGAGCCGATTCTTATCAACATCCAACCCTTTAAAATATATTTTTGGTTGTTTTGCTAATTTCCAAGTATTAATGTGAGTACATCTCCCATAATTTTACTCAGTGTTGTTCTTCTCAGGCCCTCACAATTTTGTTTGATTCATGTCAACCTTGCTCAGATGATAGCTCGTGTATGGAACTGAAAAGAATTTGGTACGTGAAATCAACTCATCTACTTGGGTCATTACTTCATATTTACCGGTGCTAGGCTTTTATATAAATAAGATAGTATTCACTTTTATATATATATAAAAGATAATATTCACTTTCACATCTACTTGCTTTTTTAATAAAATAATAATTGCTTATATATATTATATGGGATAAAAATATTTTAATAGATAATACAAATAAATACATATATTCACGTAGAATGTACGTAAAATAAAAAAAAAGTATAATTTAAAAGATGTAATAAACGAAAAGATGTTTCCTCAAATAATAATATTAAACTTATAATAAGAAAAATCAAAGAGAATTTAGTTCGGGTAAAATACCCAATAATATCAAAAATTTATTTAATAACGAAAAAAAGTCAATTTCAAAAATATTTACGGGAAACAGGAAAAGGTTGTTTCCCCCCAAAACGCGTCCACATCAGCGCATTCTGGGGGATATGCCAGTAAAGCGCGTCCCACATCAGCACAAAGCGCGCTGACGAGGACGTGCTTTACTGATGTGGCAAAAACGCGTCCCCAATAACACGTTTTAGCCTATGTTTTTTTTAAAAAAAAACTATTCTCAAATTTTTTAAAAATTTGTGAGAATAAACCTTTATAAAGGCTCAAAGTGACAACACTATTTTTTTTAAGGTGTCATCAATTAATAAGGAAATATAACTTACAAATGAAATTTTTATATAGACCCAAAATCTCATTTCCCTTGTTTTCTTGAGCAAAGTGGGATATGAGATATGTGTATATATAGACTCATGAATAGTTTTGCAGCTTGTTCCTAAACAATGTGAGATTACTTCCTCTTTTAACTAACAACATGAGATGACATGCTACACTTTTTTTGATTTTTTTTTTACAAAACAATTTATGTTTTTTTATATTTTGTTAACATTTTCTTATATTATAAAAAACAAGAAACAAAACAACTCAAATATATTTTTTACAAATCTAATCATAACTAACATATATTAATAATCCATCAAAAATGTACAAGAAAAACCCACTTACTATGACTTCTTAACCAGTCAATCCTTTGTTACATCTGGGTTCTTGAATAGCACATTAAAACTTTTTATTCAATTATGGATTCTGACGCAAGTCCTAATGATCAAGAGGTAAATCCATGGCCAACCATAGTGTTTGCTTTCCACAGAGGAGATTGCACAGCTACTTTGGCGCGGAAATATGTCATTCTCATTCTCAAAACGCGTAGATTGCAAGTTTTTGTAGATGGGGCTATTCTCATACCCTCACAAATGGTTACAGACGAGTCAGGGACTCCTGTATGTGTAATATGTATGTCCCTCTTGGCACATTCATTTGATTGGTCAAAGTACTCCCTTTGGTATTTGGAGTGCTCTCAATCAAATAGAAAACAATAAATACACATAAAAAGATTGGAGTTCATAAATCATAACCAACAAAAATAAGAGAACAAAAAGAAACAGCACCAGATCCGAAGATAGCAAAAGATTATAACAATAATTACATCAAACAATCCTTCACTGTCACCAGAAAAATAAATCAAAATCAAAACGAAATTAAAAAAAAAAAAAAAGAACTAACTTCAGCTGAGGAGGATAAGATTCGAGTAGAAACCAAGAACTATAGCATAGGGAAACGAATTAAAGAGAAATAAAAGAAGAATTGGTCGCAGAAAGAGAGAGGGGGAGCTAGGCTAGTCTGGTTTTTGGTCTAACTGGGGATGCACAAGGTTACAATTTCAATATTTCAATGTCTTTTCTTTTATTTTCTTTTTTATTATTATTTATTGACCAAATCTTAAGGGGCAAAATATCCAATAATACCAAAAAAAAATAATTTCTATTAAATAAGTGAACTTAATTGGGATAGTAAGTGAGTTTTTATTGTAAATTTTGATGGATTATTAATATATGTTAGTGATGATTAGATTTGTAAAAATATATTTGAGTTGTTTTGTTTCTTGTTTTTATAATATAAGAAAATGTTAACAAAATATAAAAAAGAGAAATTGTTTTGTAAAAAAAATCAAATATAGTGTAACATGTCATCTCATGTTGTTAGTTAAAAGAGGAAGGAATCCCACATTGTTTAGGAACAAGCTGCAAAACTATTCATGAGTCTATATATATACATATCTCATATCCCACTTTGCTTAAGAAAACAAGGGAAATGAGACTTTGGGTCTATATAAAGATTTTCTTTATAAGTTATATTTCCTTACTAATTGATGACACCTTAAAAAAATAGTGTTGTCACTTTGAGCCTTTATAAAGGTTTATTCTCGTAAATTTTTAAAATATTCGAGAATAGTTTAAAAAAAAAAAGGCTAAAACGGGTTATTGGGGACGCGTTTTTGCCACATCAGCAAAGCACGTCCTCGTCAGCGCGCTTTGTGTTGATGTAGCAAAAGTGCGTCCCCAAGGGCGCGCTTTGCTGGCATATCCCCCAAAACGCGTTGACGTGGATGTGTTTTGGGAGGAAATGACCCTTTCCCGTAAATATTTTTGAAACTGGCCCTTTTTCGTTATTAAATAAATTTTTTGGTATTATTGAGTATTTTGCCCATTTAGTTCACTAATTTTTATTTATTTTTCTGTTTTTTTTTCATTGAAGATAACTTAATAAATAGGTAGTATTAAAATTGTATAAATTTTATTGTGTGCTCTTTGGGAAGTGATTGTAATAATTTAGGTTCGAATATGGGGCTGTAATTATCCATCATGTAAGCGTAGACTAAGCTTAAGCTGATACTTGTTTTAGGTAAATTACTGAATAAAATTATTTTTTGAACAAGACTCTGTAAAAGTAAAATTAGTGAATTCGAATTGTATTAACAAATATCATGTGTTGATATTTCTTCTTGCCTTACTCTCATTGGAAAAAATGCCTTGCCCTATCTTACTGCCCCAACTCCCAACTATGGTTTGCACAACTAATAGAACAATAACTTGCAACAAGTGTAAATCGAGGTAATTTTAATATCATTCAAATTTTTTTGTTCAACTCAAGTTCATCGTAGTGTCATTTTTCTATTACATAACTACTACTTGAATAAAATTTTTTTATTTCAAAATGTCACATAATAGATTTAATAGAAGAATTTTAACAATAATAACAACTTGACCTAAATTTTGAAATTTAAAAGTGGAAGGATTAAATTTCAGAAAAATGAATGTAGAGAAACTAAATTTCAAATGTACAAAGGGCATAAAGATTTGAAGCATATTTTAACTTTTATTAAACTAAAATACCATAAATTTAAATAAAATAGATATATTACATCTTTTTGTACAATTTTTTCACGACCCATAACATTTCTAAACTCTTAAATTAAAAGATAAAACATATTGAAGTGTGCTCAATTCACATTTTTTGTATATTCTTAGAGCAACGATGCCAACTAAACAAAAATTAAATTAATCGTATTACGTTTTTTAAATATAAATATTATGCTTATATTAATATTAAACTTAAAATTGATTAAAATATAATAAAATTTATAAAATAATTTATTAAATAATACCTAAAACTACTTATAGTTACTCCTGAACTTTTAAAGAGAGATGGATAAAACGTACTTCAGAATGCTTGAACCCAAATCCCTTGCAATAACAACAATATCGATGTTAATCCCTTTAATACTCAATCGAACAATTTGGTGAAAGAAGTTTAAAACTATTTAAAATTTAAAAATATAATAGTTCGTTATAAAAATAATATAAATTGCTAAAATGAATATAAGAAACATATAATTGTGAAATAAATAATTGAATTTTAAAGAAATTTATTTTATGACATAATTTAATGAACATATATAGAAGTTAGAGAAAGAATTGTATTAAACAATGACGCCATATCATCAATATAATTTTCAATAGATTTATGCCACAATAATATTTTTATCTTGAATTTTAATATTTTTATCCTGAATTTTAAAATTTTAATTTAAATTTAACTTTTTAAAATAAAAATATTAAAATTTAAAATAAAATATTAATATAACATAAATCTATTAAAAAATTACAAATAACGATCTTTTTTCAAATAGAAGTTGCATAAATGTCCGTTCCACCTATGCGGTCCAAGGCGCTCTAAAATTTCATTGGTCAGAGAGCGTGGGAGCACATGCATCAGCCACGTTTTCCCAGCGGCTTCAAGGATCAGGACCCCGCCCGAAACATCTGGAAGTTTTTGCGTTTCAATCCTCCCGAAACTGTTCATCATGCAACCGTCATTTTCCTCCTTTTCAACTCCACGGCTCCTCCTCCTTTGTTGATTCATATCATATAACCAACATTCCGATTCAAAAATCTTACAGCTCAAAATAAAAAATAAAAATAAAAATCCCCCGCCGGCGCGTCACGTTTTTGCGAAGATGAAAATTCGATCGCCACTTTCTTTTGCGCTTTTTTCAACGCTGTTAGTTTTATACGGTGAAGCCAAAACCATTGATCCTTACAAGGTAAGGAAAAGGAACTTTCAGCCCCTCTAATTTCTGCTCTATTTGTTTGCATTCACTTCTTACTATAGTTTTTGCTTAGATTTTCTGGCGATTATGATTTATGAATCGACAGAATCGTCTTTTTTGCTATTTCTGTTCGTTCCTTGATAATTTTTTTCGAGTGCTATATATGGATACCGCGAAACCTAATATATGCATTCTTGAAATTCCAACAACTTATTTTATATTAAAGAATAGTGGAAGCATTGAGGTCATGAAAGGTGAGCTTCAGCTCTTTTGATTAAAAGAAAGTGAAAAATGTTTCTAACGAATCTACTTGATCCGCAGGTTCTTGGCGTAGACAAAAATGCGAGTCAAAGAGAGATTCAGAAAGCTTTCCACAAGTACGTTTTACTTTTATTTTGTTATCTATTATGAAAATTTAGTACATTCCTTCGTCTTCTAGGTTATAAATTGGGCCTTTATTCCTTCACTATGTGTTGATGATTAATGTACATCATTTCAGTGATTACCATTGCTTCTATTGAATAAAAATGTTTAATTTGTAGCATTACCTTCTGTAGTATTCTTCCTTTTTCGTTTTTACGTTTCTCAATATAGATTTCTTGTCATTTGATGCCAGCATTTGTGTTGATACTTCTAAACATGCTTGCTTATGCATGTTCAATCATATAATGGCTACAAACATGCATTTGTTTGTAATTGTTTTTCCTAATCATTTTGCATGATTTGTACTTTACCAGGCTTTCTCTTCAATATCACCCTGACAAGAACAAAAATAAAGGTGCACAAGAGAAGTTTTCTGAGATCAACAACGGTATTATAAACTTCTTACTTATTATCCTCCTGTGTTTCCCCTGCCCTTTCTCTGAATTAGGAAGTAGTATTACGGTCTTGATCTACATGGTCTCTGAGTCTTATTGCACAGATGTCAAGTTATTAAATTTATCAATAAAAGGACGGATTTGGTTATTGAACCTTTGAATTATTGTACTGCTTTTTGTCTGTTATATCGAGAAATCTGATTCATCTTTTTGTATGATCAGCATATGACATTTTATCTGATGAGCAGAAGAGAAAAAATTATGATATGTATGGTGATGACAAAGGTGCCCCAGGATTTGACGCTGGGCACCCTGGGGAACATGGTGGATATACTTTCTTCACTGGCGGTGGACCTGGACAAAGTGGGTTTACATCAGGACCAGGTGGTTGGCAGCACATGGGTGGGCAAGGAGGTTCCCAGAGTTTCTCATTTTCGTTTGGTGGCCCTGGTGGATCACGCTCATCTGGTAGCCATGGTGGACCAAGTTCCTTTGGTTTTGATATTGACGATATTTTCTCAGGGTTCTTTGGGGGTGGTATGAAAGATCAGGGTCAGTTTGGCGATTTCAGCAGTTTCAGCAGTTCGAGCTGGTCTCAGTCACAATCTAGGAGTTCATCTAAGAGCATCAGAGCAATAAATTCGGAGGCCTTCAGGAAAGAAATAACTGACCAAGGGATGACTTGGCTTTTATTATCTTATACACCATCATTGCAGGGGAAACAATATTATGAATCTATCACGGGGGAGGTGGCCAGTTTATTATCAGGAGCTATAAAGGTACCGTTGCACTTGTGAATATTTCTGTAATTCGAATTTGCTAAATAGTGATTCCATTAACTGACTTTTCTTTTTGTCCCTTCTTAGGTTGGGAGCATAAATTGTGAAACTGAGTTGTCTTTATGTAAGGATCTGGCTGTTCGTCCAGGGAGGTCTCCAAGGTTGTTTGTTTACTCATACAAAGGAAGTGAGAAGGGTTCTCTTGAAGAATACAATGGTGATTTGACGGCTAAGAATGTCAAAACATTTTGTCAAGATCATTTTCCTAGGTTTTCAAAAAGGATTAGCCTACATCATTTTGACTTGTCTTCTAGTAATGTAGAAAGATACCCAAGGGTGATGCTTCTTTCCACCAAAAAGGATACACCTGTAATCTGGCGTGTTCTCAGTGGCTTGTATCACAAAAGATTCACTTTCTATGATGCAGAGGTATGATCCCAAGATCTTAATACTTTGAATTTTTTTCTTGTAACTCTGCGAAATTTGGTGCTTTTAAATCTTATTTGAATTAGAAACATATCTATTCAATTTTATACATGGGAAAGGATAACGAGTAGCCCAAACTTCAGAAATTTTAGTGAAGTGTTTACTTGATGTCTTGCTCAGTACGGGCTTTTTTCGTTATTTATGTAGGTTCATGATGTTTCTGATCCAGCTGTGAAGAAGTTAGGTGTTGATGCACTTCCAGCTATAGTTGGGTGGCTGTCCAATGGAGAGAAGCACATACTGAAATCCAGTATTTCGGTAAAGGATTTGAAATCTGCAATCAAAGATCTCAGTGTGTTGCTTGATAGTTTTGAGAAGAAGAATAGAAAGGTAGCTTCATCTCGGACTAGTGAAGAACAGACAGCTTCCACAGAGGGACAGTTGCCTTTGTTGACAGCATCGAACTTTGATGGTCTTTGTGGGGATAAAACTCCTGTCTGCATTATCGGTGGATTCCGATCATCCAAATCTAGGGATAAGCTGGAGTCCCTTCTATCTAAGGTGAGAAAAATTCCTCTTTCTAAAGAACGGATTTCTTTTCCCCTTTCAATTGGTGAGAAGTAACTCAAAAGGTGCCAAAAGAATGTTGTGGCCTTACAATTTAGTTTCTACTGACATTCTCCTGTTCAAGTATAGAATACTGAGTGGAATTTGATATTGGTTTTCTATTTCTCTTTTTAGATAGCAATGTGAACATGCTAGTTGGTGGTGAATCATGTAGATACCACTAATATCACCGTATTAAATGTTTGCATTGGAGATTGCTTTCTGAAATGCCTAAGACTCTGTTGCATGTTATTATGTACTTTCAGGTTTCTAAGAAATCTCTATCAAGGAGACAGAACGTAGCATCTGGTTCTAGGGATGCTTTATCCTATGTCCTTTTAGATGCTACCAAGCAACAATCATTTCTAGGTGCATTTGAAAAGTCTGGATTCAAATCGATAGATAACATCCTGGTGGCGTACAAACCTCGAAAGGGAAAGTATGTTGCATTTACAGGTGACATGACCATTGAAGAGGTAGAGAAATTCATAAGCTCTGTTCTTAATGGAGACGTACAATTTACCAGGACAAGGCAGAAGCCAGTTCTCAAGTGAACCAGTGTATGAACATAGTTCTGGTTTCAGAACACGATGTTCAGATTGTAAAGCTTTCACATCATGCGAGTTCCTGAGAAATCTACACAGTACAAACACCTTAGCCCCGAAATGCCACCTTCGAGCTGTGTTCTTTCATCATACAAGCTTTATGAGTGTTGATGAATATCTGCATCATGAAAAAGGTGTTTACAAAAGCATTGTTGGTATCAGGGCCGGAAAATCCCCGCCATCTAACATAGTTATAGAATAATTTATCTTTTTTGATAATATAGAAAAGAGAATCACGATTTCAAGGTCTTTAATCATAATTTCTTTTGGTCCCTTGCTTTATTAGCCAGTGCAAGTGTGGTTGATGCTTTTGTTATTTTGTCAATCATCTATTTTTTTATTTTTTGGTTGGATCATCAGTTGTCGACGTCATTGGTTCTAAGTTAAAAGATGAGTTTAACACTATATAGACGTGGAAGATTCGCATTTCAATATGAATCCTAAACGTTCAAAGAGATGATGAAATTATGATGTTATTATACGACATGACAGAGAGAAAGAAAACGAGGGATGGTAGTTGCCGTTTGAACTATGATTCAAACACCACTAAGTTGGTTTTTGGTCAGTATTGACATTGACAACATGTTATTACTGTAGAACTATTTTTATGTAATAGTATAGACTACAGAGTTTCTTGTTTCCCAACAATGCTTCCCGGATTGGTCACTTTCCTCTTAACTGCCTCGTGAAACTGTAACAGGACACTTCTATATATATAGCTGCTAAAACAAGATACTTTACAGCTAATGCCGTCAAGGGTTGGCTAACCCCTCACCCATTGTTTCAGAAACCTCTTTAGAGCTTTCTTCTAGTTGCTTCCTTCATGTTTCATCCACCAATGGCTAATTATTAATGTCGAAATTTATTATGGGTATTAACTATTCATATACTTGGATTTACTTACCAATTTGAGTTTTGGTTCTAGAATACGTGGTTGTAATTTTCTTATAATAATAATAATAATAGGAAAAAGGAAACAACCCATTGGAATCAATCTGGGTTTCCAGTTCAAGAACGCTCCCATTGGCAATGGAATTGGCAGCTTGTTCAATCAACTCATGTGCCGGTTGCTTCTCTCTGCGACAGCTTTCGTCTGTAGGAAGTGGGCGCGTATTGCCCCACGTGCTCCATGCTACCGTTTTTCTGTGGACTCTGAATCATCTTAAACTAAATGAATTGTCCTTCTTGCTTATTCCCGTGATAATCGTTCAGGTGGTCAATTTAAATAATGATTCTATGGTTATCAAGTTATACATAATTTTGTACTATAGTAAACTTAACTTATGCCAACAGGTGTCTTATTATTGTAGACAGTAATAACTTATGGCTTCATCAATCATCCAAAACCTGACAGGTAAAAGATACTAGATTTCCAAGGATGGATGACTTGGTGACTTGGGCGTTACTCATTCCCAAAATGATACCATCGGGTTAGGTTAATTTAATAACCAACGTGTGGTGATATATTTTCAACTTGTTATAAATAGAATTAGTGCTTCTTTTGGGTTGGTGAAATTAACCCATTATTGATGTAATCTCGTCAATATTTTGAATAAATTAATGAAATTAAGTCCCTTTGACCTTGAAAATAAGTCATGATTTTAAGACGGAATATCCTCCTCTTGAAGCAAAAAGGTTCTCGAAATAGGATTCCCAGCAATTCCTATGGTTTCCAAAACCTTGGCTTTGCTTCTGGTTTTGTTTTTCAATTCAAAAGCAATGGGAATTGTGTCCCAGTAAGCACAAAGCACGCGCCAACTATGGAGAAAATCAATGAAAGTGAAGTAACAGGTGCAGCGTTCAAAACCCAGGGTTAGTTACAGGCCAACCCATGACGCTTTGGTTGACCACTTGACCTCCTTTTCTTTAGCGTTGCATCCCATTAATATTGTAACATTATTGAGACTCGGTGACACTGATAGGGCTACTATTAAGGCCTATAACCAAATATTATTATATTAATGCAGATTAATTAGTATTTGTTTTATACATATCTCATGAGTGTGTGAATTCCCAACTTTACAAGATTGTTTCTTATGATTATAATATGAGTTATAAACACTATTTTCTACTCTTTTTATTTTTTTATTTTTATAATAAGATGTTTCTATGGAGTAATTTAACAAAAAGAAAATGAATTCAACACTTATTTACAAAATTCTCGAGTTATAGTTTTATAAGGACCTTGATAAAGCTTAGTTTATATTTAGAAATTTTACTCAGACCCTAAATTTAGTTAAAATTTAATGTAATCATCTTAAAAAATCAATTAAGTTTCTATTGTTGTTTTTATTCAATTAAGTTCAAAAATTGTAAAATTGTATGTTGAATCAAAAAGTAAATTTATTATTTTTTTTAATTTTCATTCATTTTACTGTTAAAAATTTGTGTAGTTGATAGAATAATCAAATAGTTATAAGCGAGTGTTACTATTACCTCATTTTTGACGTTCAAATATTAGTTTTAACATTAAAATGGATAGAATTTTAACATAAAATTTAGTTTGCTTTTTAATCTAACGTATATGAATTAATTTTTTATTTTTAGTTAAAAAAAGTAAATTGCAATCCAAAATAAAAACTACAAAATAGGGGTGAAATCAAAATTTTTTAGAGGAATTTGAATTTAAATTGTAATTTTACGATAGTAAAAATATAATTTTATCATTTTAATAATTTATATTTTATAATTTTCAATAAATTAAATCAAATTTTTATATTTTTAAAAGACTAAAAATAATTTTATATTTAATAATTTAAAATTTTAAAAGAATTAAATGAAAAAAATTTCATTTTAAAGAACCGCAACCTAGCAGCTCGCCTAGTTTGGCGTCTGCTACAAAGGCCTCCTCATAGTAGTTTTACTAGCATGGTACGAGTATAAAACCCACTAATCTATTAGCTGTTAACAGCTACATTAGTAGGAATGTTAATATTTAATGGTTAATCATGGTGACAATTTGATTGAATTAATCATTTTAAAAGCTGAAATTAAATGTTAATTTTATTTTAAAAATCATTAACCAAAAATAAACGTAAGGATGCCGCAATCTAAGCCTTAGTGAAACTGCATGAAATTAATTTATTTTACTGTTAATTGAATTAATTTAGTTCCAATATCATTAAAAATATATTTATTTATTTATTATTTTAAAAAAATATCATTTATATGACTGATTTATCTCTAATTTACGAGGAGTACTATTATAGGAGGGATTCCTTGAGCTTGTCTTTTTTGCTTGTTTGCTTGGTGCATTTAGAAGAACATAAAACTCTTCACCTTCAAAGTATTCTTGAAACCCTTTTGAGGTCGTCAAAGTCTCCTATAGCTGGGCAAAGTAGTACATTTCAATTCATAAGAATACTTAGATTAGCCAACATGAGGATAGCTCCAGTTAGGTATTAACAAGTAATTGGGTTTTTTTAAATACTGATGATACTGTTAAATTGGAGTTGCTGGGATGGGAATGGTGATTGGATTTGTGGATATGATCGACATTTGGGGCGGTGTTAGGTATTTGATGCCGAATTATGGAGTATTTTGAATGGTCTGATACTCCTTTAAAAATAAGGCTATAAAAAGATAGTGATTCAATCTGATAATTTGCAAGTGATTAAAGCTATCCAAAACAATTCATTGGAAGACTTTAATTTAGTTCTAATCAGGCGGATTCAACAAGTTTTGCAACATGAAAGTCATTAGCTTTTAAGGCATGTTCTTAAAGAAAAGAATCAAGGAAAGATTTACAGATGTTCAAGAGTCCACCTAGGGAAATACTGGAAGCCTTAACTCCCCATATATTAGAAGGCAATTGTGGGCAAATTAGTTTAGTTTAATTCATTTTGTTTGCTTTCGTCAAAAAAGAAAATTATTTACAGTTTAATGGAGTTAATATTTTAAAATTTTTATAGTTTTGTAAATAAAATATTTTATTTGAAATTAAATTACAATTGAAAATAATTGTCAAGATATATTTTATACAAAAATGTTAACTCCTTTACAATTTAAAGTTATTTTATATTATTTAATGATATAGGGACTAAATTTAAATCATTTAAGGAGGACGAATTTGATATTGTCCTTATAAAATAAGGATCTGCACAGGAGTTAACCTAATTTAGAAAGAACGAATTTGTCCGTACGTTGTAGCGCCACATAATCCGACGTAGGCAATTAGTTAGTAAAAGAGAAGCGCGTGAGGGTGATTAATGATGGTACCTAACGTGCCCATAAAACATCCCCCAGCCGTAGAACTGTGCATTCAAAAAACAGCAATACTTGTACGAGGGGAAAAATCATCCATAGGAACTAGAAACCAAATCCACCCGGTCCACTGTCAGAGAAAAAACCGCCCCCTGTATCATTTTCCCTTTTAAATTCCATTATTTTCCACTTCACCTCACTTTCACATTCAAACCATTTCACCAAAACAAAAGGTTTTCCTCTCCTTCTCTGATTTTCTCTGCATTTTTCTTCGCCCGATTTCCTATTTCTTTTTCTTTGAAATGGATACCAAGATTGGATCACTTGACAACTGCAAGCCTGCTTCCAACGACGTTTGCTTTCCGGTAAAAGGCACCGTTTCCACCATTCAAGGTTCCGTTTCCCCCGCCGTTGTCAACTGCTCTGAAGCCACACTGGGCCGCCACCTGGCTAGGCGGCTTGTTCAGATCGGAGTGAACGATGTTTTCTCTGTTCCCGGGGATTTCAACTTGACTTTGCTTGACCATTTGATTGCCGAGCCTGGGCTTAACCTCATCGGCTGCTGTAACGAACTCAACGCTGGGTACGCCGCTGATGGTTATGCTCGATCACGTGGCGTTGGTGCTTGCGTTGTCACATTCACCGTTGGTGGGCTCAGCGTTTTGAATGCCATCGCCGGTGCTTACAGTGAGAGTCTCCCTCTTATATGCATTGTGGGTGGACCCAACTCCAATGACTATGGAACTAACCGGATTCTTCACCACACTGTTGGCTTGCCTGATTTTAGTCAAGAGCTCAGATGTTTCCAGACTGTTACTTGCTATCAGGTTATATTCTCTCCTTTCCCCTGTTATTAAATACTACTGCTTTAGTTTTTTGTTTAATCAGGAAGATGCTAAATATGGTGTCTTTGGTTTTCTCTAGGCTGTGGTTAATAACTTGGAGGATGCTCATGACATGATCGACACAGCTATTTCAACTGCTTTGAAAGAAAGCAAGCCTGTTTATATCAGCATCGGCTGTAACTTGGCCGCAATTCCTCATCCCACTTTTGCCCGCGAGCCCGTTCCATTTGTACTCTCTCCAAAGTATGCTTTTTTCCTTCTCTTTACAAGTTTAAAATTGTTCAGTGATTAATTTTCACGTCAAGTACTTTTTTTTTCTTAATGGGTGTAGATTAAGTAATAAGATGGGATTAGAGGCAGCGGTGGAGGCAGCTGCAGAGTTCTTGAACAAGGCCGTGAAACCCGTTTTAGTCGGTGGACCAAAGCTACGTTTTGCCAAGGCATGCGAGGCGTTTGTTGAGTTGGTTGATGCTGGTGGCTACGCCGTGGCGGTAATGCCATCGGGTAAAGGGCTTGTCCCTGAGCATCATCCTTATTTCATTGGGACGTACTGGGGAGCTGTTAGTACTGCATTTTGTGCTGAGATCGTTGAATCTGCTGATGCTTACTTATTCGCTGGACCTATTTACAATGATTATAGCTCTGTTGGGTACTCTTTGCTTCTTAAGAAAGAGAAGGCGATTATTGTGCAGCCTGATCGGGTGGTCATTGGTAATGGGCCTGCATTTGGGTGTGTTTTGATGAAAGACTTCCTCAGAGAGCTTGCCAAGAGGCTTAAGCACAATAATACTGCTTTTGAGAATTACCATAGGATTTTTGTTCCTGAGGGACAACCTTTGAAGGCAGCACCTAAAGAGCCTTTGAGGGTCAATGTTTTGTTCCAACATATACAGAAGATGCTTTCTGGTGAAACTGCCGTGATTGCTGAAACTGGGGATTCTTGGTTTAACTGCCAGAAGCTGAAGTTGCCAGCAGGATGTGGGTGAGTATTAGAGAACAAACTTTTACGTTAATCTTCAACTTAGACTATTAATAAGAATTCCAAGATGGGGTTTTTTTAGTTACATACTGAACTCAAAACTTTTGCGCAGGTATGAATTCCAAATGCAGTATGGATCAATTGGGTGGTCAGTTGGCGCCACTCTTGGATATGCACAGGCTGTTCCAGAGAAACGTGTCATCGCTTGCATTGGTGATGGTAGTTTTCAGGTACTTACTGTCATTTTTGGCCAGTAATAATATTTTTTGCGTTGAAAAACACATGCACTAATAAATTGATTCACATGTGTAGAATATTGTTCTTTGTTTTGGGTACATCTTTATAATGTTGGTGGTGATTGGTTCAATAGGTGACCGCACAAGATGTGTCCACAATGCTGCGATGTGGGCAGAAGACCATAATTTTCCTTATAAACAATGGTGGGTACACCATTGAAGTAGAGATTCATGATGGACCATACAATGTGATCAAGAATTGGAACTATACTGCCTTGGTTGATGCAATTCATAATGGTGAAGGCAAGTGCTGGACAACAAAGGTGAGTCAAATTCAAACCCCGTACATTGCTCGAATGAATCAAATGAAGTTCCTGACATTGATAAAATTGCTTGATATAATGCTAAAAAAAATTGATATTGTTTTAGGTATTTTGTGAGGAAGAGCTCCTTGAAGCAATTGAGACGGCAACAGGAGCGAAGAAGGACTGCTTATGCTTCATTGAAGTGATCGTTCACAAGGATGATACTAGCAAAGAGCTGTTGGAGTGGGGCTCCAGGGTTTCTGCTGCGAATAGCCGACCCCCAAATCCTCAGTAAATTCTTGGCGCTGTCTTCAGCACATGATGCTTTTGCTTTGACCTATTTAAGTTGATGAAAAATTATGGTATGAAAGCTGAGTTTTTCAACATTTTTCCAAAATTTGCGGAGTGCTTGCTCATATTTGTGTACATTCACTTTCAATATCGTTTCCGGTAATGCATGCTATGTTCTGGTTTTATATCTCTTTTGTCTTTTGTTAACAACTTGATGAGTAGTGCAAGATACCAACTTTCATCATAAAGGCCTGAAGGCAGTTGTTACAATCGATTAATGAATGTAAAATTTTTTTTGACTGTTAGACAAGTGTTATTTTATTAAACATATCAAATTAAAATATTATTATAATATAACAAATTTTATGTTGTTGTACATAAATTTGAAACCAAAAATACCTGATAAGCTTAAATTATTAATTAATTCCAAAACTATTATTTTAGAAATTTTTAATTTTTTATATATTTTAATTTTTATTTTGTAATTTTGTTGAGAGATATCAATTTGTTTATTTTCAAAATTAACACAAATCAAAAGATATTTATACAAATCTTTTATTTGAATTTTTCGAGTAGCTCAAATTATAAAATTTAATTCAATTTAAACTCGAATCGAGTTGACTCGAATAACTTAAAATTTTTTTTAATTTTTCAAATTAAATCGAATTTTGTTCATTCTTAGTAGAAGGATGGAAGGTGTGCTTAACATTCCTATTGAAATTTGTGATAGAATGAACCCAAAAATGGGAAAGATTTTCTTTAAAGCTAATCCTCACATGTAAAGGTATCAAGAGGGTTTTCTTGTTTAGAAGCAGATAAATTACTTCCCCCTTAAAAAAGATACATAGATGATAGGGAAAGATTAGAAAAGCTATGGGTTGTATGAAAATAGTATGTGTTCCGAAACACTCGATTGTGGGTTTTTTTATTGAAATAATATCAAAAAAAAAATAACCAAAATGGGTTGCGTTTTGGATTATGTACCGAAATGGTACATCCAGGGTGGTCACGCCACTCCCATAGGCAGCACCATCTTGGTGTCAAGCCATTCCTGCAGCAAAAGAAAAAAATAACCGTTAGAAACAGTGGACAACAGAGGCCTGCAACAAAAGAAGAAAAAAATAGTTAGAAACAGTGGAAAACAGTGAAAGCGAGCGGAAAGGTGGTCAATGTCACCTTGCAGCACCACACCAAAGGTGCCATTGCCAGAGGCAGCACCGATGGTGCCAGTGGCAAAAGCGACACCAGTGAGAAGACAGCTCCTGCATGCCGTTTTGGCATGTTCTGCCTCATGGGGACCTTAAAATGGTCCCTCCCCTGAAATGTGAAGGAAGAAGCAAAAGAAGAAGAAGAAGAAGAAGAAGAAGAAGAAGAAGGTGGTGGCACCGGAAAAAGAAAGAGAAAGAAGAAAGAAAGAAGAAAGAAGGAAGAAAGAAAGATCAAGGGAAAAAAAAAAGGAAAATTAGGTATATTTTTTTTTAAATAATGTTCGTGTGTTCTTGATTTTTTGTTGTTAATAATTTTATAGTATATTAATTTCTATTTTATTACTTATTTGTTGTTAGTTAGTTTAGTTTAGTTTATAATTATTGTTACTTAGTTAGGATTAGTAGGTTAATTAGTAATTTAGTTAGTTAATAAGTTAGTGATATTATTATTGGTAGATAGTTAGTGATATTATTATTGGTAGATAGTTAGTAAGTTAGTAATTTAGTTAGTTAGTAAGTTAGTAAGTTAGAAATTTTAATTTTTGTTTGTTAGTTAGTATATTGTTAGTTAGTTAAATCTTAATGATTAATTTAGTTAGTATATAAAACTGTTATTATTATTGTTAGTGTAATATTGTTGTTAGTAAAAATGGTAAATGCTATTTTATTTAGTATTATAGTATTATTGTTTGTAAAAATATTATAATTATTGTTAGTATAAAAAACATTAAAACAATACATGAAACATTATGTATTAAAATAATATAAAATAATAAAATACGAAAATAGTATATTTTTGAAAGTAATAGAATTTGAGAAAAAGAAAATACGAATAAATGGTCTAAATAAGTGGTTTTTACTAAATAGATATATAAAAAACAAGTAAAATAATACATTTAAAACATTATGTACTAAAAGAAATAATATAAAATAATAAAATATGAAAATAGTATTTTATTGAAAGTAATAGAATTTGAACACTTAGAAAATACGAACAAACATAGTGCCAAAATAAGTGATTTTTATTGAATTTATATAAAATAAACAGTAAAATAATATATTTGAATCATTATATACTAAAATAATATAAAATAAAACGAACAAAGGCTCGTAATATATAATAATTATGTACTAAATTATTATATGTTAATCACTAATTTTATTAGAAAAGGTATATGTATACGGAATATTGTTATTAAGAAATCCTAAATATTATTATTATTACTATTACTTTAGCTATGTTAATATAATATTATTATTAAGAAACCCTAAATATTATTATTAGTTATTATCATTGTTAGTAAAAACCCTATTTATTATTTTAGTTAATATTATTATGTTTGTATAAATAATAAAAATTATATTTATTATCGTCATTTACATGATGTTTTTGTTATATTATTAGTATTGACATGTTATTTTTACTAATTTAATATAGATTTATTGTTTTTATGTAGGTAAAAATTTATTTGAGACGGAAATGGCTTCATTGATTAGTAAAGTTCCTCACATATCGATGTTGCTAATAATATGGTAATGTATTATTATTTATTAATCATGGGTTATATTAACAAAATAACTACATAATAAATTATGTTATTAATGATATCTAATTTTTTTATGATTTAACATTGTCAAGACTCGTACCGTGTATTAAGGGGCCGGGTGAATGGCTTAAGAAATCCCCCGCATGAACGATTGATGCCATATATAGAGCAAGTTAGATTCGGGTCAGTAGCACTGATTCGGACGTTTGACTTGCGGTATGATTTAATATCCGCACTAGTTGAGCGTTGGTGCGGAGACCCACACTTTTCATTTCCCGTGTGGAGAGTGCACAGTCACTCTAGAGGATGTTGCAGTGCAGCTTGGGCACCCAATTGATGGGAGTCCTGTTACGGGCGTTAGTGCGATAGCTGACCCATTTACACATTGTCAGAGCCTACTAGGGGACTCGTACGGTGATAAAGAAGAAAATTTTACGGACTTGAAATTTGCATGACTGAGAGCGAGGTATGAACAGTTATTAGCTGATGCCACTGAAGGCGAGTTGATGTGCACTACTCGGCGTATATTATGCACATCATAGGGGGTGTACTGATGCCCGGTGCAAACAATAATAGGGTTCATATTCAGTACCTACCCTAATTGGCTGATTTGAGCAATGCTCGCTCGTATAGTTGGGGATCCGTAGTTCTTGCGTGGTTGTACCGTGAGCTTTGTCGGACAACAAAGCCAGTGGCCGTAGACATAGGCGGATGCTTTACACTATTATCGTCCCGGGCTCAGACGGATGTCATTCTTGGCATCAGTTACCCACCAACCATACGTATATTCGCTAGTAAACAGGTAATAAAATATAACTTGTTGTTAATTAAAAATTTCTTTATATTGATACTATTTGACTTGAAATTTATTTTTGTAGGTGGAGTATTTATCCGGGTATCGGAGGTCATTATCGTTGTCGATATCTGGCTTATGATGAACACCATGCCGGGGAAGGGATAAGCGATTCCAATATTGGTTACGTGGTAGTTTGTATATCTTACGTACACCGTGTTTAATTTTAACAATATTATTAATCGTGCAGTTTATATGGATGCCATACCGTATACCAGAAATTGCAGCCATTATACCCCCGTCCGCCTATATTCACTAGTATATGTGGTGCACAAACGCACCAATTTTCTATTTCAATGTAGTCGAGTGGTACCACGAGGATCGAGTGTTGTGCCAATTTAGTTGTGTCCAATATATCCCGGATTCGCCATGCCAGGTGGGAGCGGTTCATTACATAAATAAGAGAGGGAAACCAGGCTTGGATTAGGGGGTTAGGCATCAGGGATTTATTGCGGTGTGGAATGATCGCATGTCCCAAATACCCCAGATTGATATGGAGAAGCCACATATACTCAGAGGGCAGTCGACTGTAATCCCCCCACACATGCAACGACATGGGGCATACGAGCCAGTGGCCGATATGGAGGCCGAGGCAGCTGCAGATCCTGATCCCGAGCCGGAGCCCGAGCAATCACATTCACATTCAGATACACATTCGTATCATCCAGATGTGTCGGGTAATGACTACTTCCTGGGCTCGTCAGGAGGTAGAAACCAGTACGGGTTTGATATATTTGGATCGTACACACCGCAGTATAGCACTCCCGGCTCATATCTACTGTAGGACATCAAGCCTCTTGGGTCGTATCCACTGCATCAGGGCACTCCTTCTGGCTCGAGTTTATCTATGCCTTTCGAGCCACATGAATTTACGACCATGTTTAACACACCCCACCTGGACCCCCACCGGAGCCTGAAAAGAATGTTGGTCGTCGCGGGCACCCACGACGTGAACGTCGACCACCGCAGAAGTATACACCTAGGACCACACCATCGAACCATCAGTTTTAGGTGTTTCTTGCGGTTTTGATTTTCTTCTATTTTGTATTTGTAAATGTCGAAACCAATTTTTTCGTTTGGAAAAATGGTTTGACTTTAAAAAGAAAAACGGAGTCGCCACCAACCCTTTTTTTAAAGTGCGATTGGGTCACTTTAGAAAATATTTTGGTCTACGAATTTTCAGAAAATGGGCTCGGGAGTCAGTTATGCACGAGGAAGGATTAGCACCCTCGCAACGCCCAAAATTGGTACCGTATTGATTGATTAATGTCCTTAATATCGAAAATTAGAAAATATTTTAAAATATGAATCTTTTGAAAAATGTTCGGGTAATTCAAATTTGGATATCGAAATTCTCTTGTTCCAAAAGGATGAAATATCACGTCCAGCACGTTAGGATACGACGTTTCAAACCTTTGACACCAATATCATTTCATGATTTCCAAAATTCATGCATTGTCATTTTAAGAAGGGTATTTCATCATTTGGCCAAATGAAAAAACGAAACCCAGCACGTTAGGGCACGATCCTTCAAATTTCCAAACAAGAAATATTGCCTTGTTTTTAAAGTTGAGACAACGCGATCAAAATTTTAAAAGGATATTTAGTCCTTTGGACGAGCGAAAAATTGAAACCCAACACGTTAGGGCACAATTTCTCAAAACTTCCAAGCATAAAATATTGCCTTGCTTAATTTTTTTAAAAAAAAGGGACACAATTTTAAAGGATATTTAATGATTTGGTCAAACAGAAACCACAACCCAACACGTTAGGGCACGATTCCTTGAATTCCCCAACCACCAAATATTGCCTTTATTTGAAAAGAATTATGGATCGAGTAAAATTAATGGAACAAGAATTTGAAAAAACAAATCTCAACGTTGATACATAGTGGAAATAAAATGGATAAACCTAAATAACAATACTCGAGCAAAATAATCAAAGATAAATAAATAAAAGAAAGTTAATAACACAATAAGTAAACAAATGGGAATTAACATAAAAAAGAAAAGTTGAAAACAATGGAAATGAAAGAAAATATTGTATAAAATAGAAGAAATGAAAAATAAAAAATGAAATAATAATATAATTATGGTAACAAAAATAGAAATAGTAGATATAATTGTAATAGAAAATGATAAGTAAGAATGATGAAGTAAAATAAGAAACGTAATAGCAAAAAAAAATATTAATAATAAAAATAATACTGTAGGGAAGGAAAAAATTAAAACAAAGGAAAAAATATTAATAATAAAAATAGTGATAATAGCATAATAAAAAATAAAAATAGAATTAATAGTAAAATAATAGTGATAATATTAAAATAATAGTATTAATAAAAAAGTAGTAGTAAAAATAAAAGTATATTGATAATGATAAAATAATAGGTATAATAATAATAATATATAAATAAAAAAATAAAAGTAAGCAATAATATATATAGTAATAGTAAATATAATTATAGATAATAATATATAAAATAGGGGTAATAAAATATTCAAAAATAATTAATTTAATGGTAAAATAGTAAAATAATCGAAAAGGGACAAAATTGGATAAAAACAGGAACTTTGGGGCCAAATTTAAAATAAAAGAAGAATAAATGGCTAAATTGCAATACGCGCGCGACATAGAGGGACCAAAGTAGAAATTAATCCCGCTTTATGAAATGGTGCGTCGAATGAGGACCCAAATTGAAACCGTGGAATAATTTTCGGGCAAAATCAGAAAAAAAAACTTGATTGCAAGACTAAAAAAACGGAAGGACCACGGGCATAAATAGCCCATTTTATAAAAACAAGCGGATCCTCCTTGAAGGTCGGGTCACATGCGCGGGTCAAGCATGAAACGGCGCTGTTTTGGGGCTTAAATGCCCTAGCCAAAACGACGTCGTTTTAAGTAGCTATAAATTCCCAAAACCAAACAAAAATTTCATTTCAGCCCCCCCTTTTTAAAAAAAAACCCGAAATTCTCTCAATACCTCTCAAGCCTTTCCCTCCTTCCGACCAAATCACGATCGCCGGACCACCGTCGGCCGCCGTATATTATTGTAACCTCTCTCTCTCTATATATATAAAAGAAAAGCTTAAAAAACAGAGAATATTTTCGAAAAGTAAGGAAAAAACAATAGAAATAGTAAGACCTTTTGTGAATATTTTTTGTATTCCCCTGTGAGTATCCGAAAAACTGTATAACAATCAATCTGTATTTATCCAAAAAAAAAAATCCCCCCTTTTACATCCTTTTATTCCCCTTTTATAGCCTAAAAAATCCCTCAAAGTAGAGTTCCATCCCAACTACAATCCCTCTTTCGTGTTGTACTGCTTCCTGCTTTGTAGGTTCGACTACTGGAGGCGTGGAGGCGCACGATTCGGAGGGCGTGGTGACGTGGCTCGATGGACTGCTAGCGGCGCGAGGCTACTGTGACTAGGGTTTCCCGAACCATGATTTCTGTTTAGGTTGTATCGGGCTGTTAATTTGGGCCTAGCTATTTGGGTTTTTAATTGGGTCATGGACCATTTGTACTGGACTGATTGTATTTTGGGACTTTTATTTGGTTTGGGCCCCGAGCAAGAAATTGAGCCTTACAGTATTTATTACAATGTTTGTACCATATTTGTATAAAATTAACTTGATTATTTGGAGCTTTAAAATTTCGTAACAAGATTTGACCATGCGATAGAATATTTAAGTTTGATTTTGGTCATGTATATGGTTGCTATGATTAGTTAATATTGCGGTAAAGGTTTTAATATATATATATATAATATGTATGGTACGTTTGGATTTGGTATTTAAGTGAGTTCGGTTAGGTCTTTTAAAATGAACTATGTGTATAGGTTATATTGATTAGGTTTTGAATTGGCAATGTATGTTATATTAAGATTAACTTAGTTTGTGGTAAGAATGAAATTTATTTTGCATACAAATCCATATTCATACAAATCCATACATGTAATTTATTTTGCATTTCAGTCCCTAAATTTATTTATTTATTTGCAATTAAGCCTTAATTAATCAAAATCACCAAGAATCTGAATACAAAACATGTTAATCTGAATTAGATCAATTCCCAGTCGCTCGTGACGATTGTCCAACATGATAGTTTCGCTGCGGGCATTTTCTTCGATTATGACCACCTAACCTGCATATTTCACAGCGCTTACCGTCGGATTTCTCCCTAATGTCCATTTCATTACGGATTCTGGATGATTACGGACGACCTCTCGGATTCCTACGTAACGCTCTGGATGATTTCATTTTATCTTTTGTTTTGTTTAGTGGCGGTGTCAGCCTTCGGGTTAGTTATCACCAGCTTTTTTCCTCTCCCATCAATCCTTTCTTTCTTTCTTTTACTCATTCACTCATCCTCTTTCTTTCTTTCTTTCTTTTCTATTTTTCAGATATCTTTGTTGTCTTCTCAAGTTGTAATGGACAGATAACGGTGCATGTTGTTTGTTAAAACTTCATCAACCACGAGTAATTTTTCTTGGAAAGCGGGTAAGTACTTTTCGTCAACTTCTTAATTTGTTTCTGGTTTGATAGTATTTCGGACTACTAAATTATTTCACATATCGATTTGGACTTGTGTTGAATTAAGTTCTATATGTTTTTTTGTTTGTTTTTATATTGTTTAATACGTCTTCAGTTTCAGGAGTTTTTGTCTACTTTTATAGCACGTTTTTTAGTCTTGCTTATGCATATAATTTTAGTTTTATAAGTGATTTTAGGGATGATTTGGCTGTCATTCTCTCTAGTTTGGTGAATGATCGATTCTTTTGTCGATTTTTACTCACCGCTCTAGACCATCAGGAGCTGATTTCATTATCGTATTAAGTGTTTGCAATCACTCTAGATATGTCGTGCTTGAGTTGTGACAAAGTTAATTTTCAACGTGTCATAATATTATATTGATGCTGAGGCTAAAACCTTTGTTGTATTGATGGAGCTTGTCCTTTATCATCTACGACGTGTATTAGCTATTTTTTTCTCTCTGAATTGTATGATTCAATTCATTGAATAATGAATTAATGAATTTACCGTTAAAAAAATTGTATTAAATATATGATTAGTTTGTTTTACTAATGTTTTTCGGTATCTTATATTAGATTTTCGTATTTAAAGGAAATGTTATTTTTGTTGTGTTTTATTAGGTTTAAGTTTGTATTAAAGGTATGATTAATTTGTTTGATTAATGTTTTGAAGTATCTTATATCGATTTTTTGTATTTAAGGCATGAGCATATTTTTATAAGTTATTTGGGTTTATTTAATGTTTGGTTATTTGAGTTTATTAATATAATTGATATGCTATATTAAATTATTTATTATTTTAAGATAATGTTTAACAATATTTAATTAATAAATGTGACAAAAATCAGAATGAGTTCACGTATTAAATTAGGCGATCACACGGTACGAATGATAAATGAGGCGTTAAAAAATTAATTATGTCCAATCGAGAAGTTGAAATGCTAAATTCACAGAATTATTTTTTAGTTGATCAATTTTTTTTTTTAATTGACAGGTGAGTATCAGTGGGTCACTAACCACCAATGTGACTGCTTGTAAATAGGTAAGAAAATATCAATAACAACCCAACCAACAATTAATTTTTTTTACACACATTTATTTGTTAACAATTTTCCTTCGTTGGCAGATGGTTTGCATACCCCGCATTAGGGAGGTTCGCACAGCTTGAGGTGTATTGTCATATAATCGAGGTGTATTTCGGGGAGGAGGTGGAGTTTTTATAAAAATGTCAATAAAAACTGTATTTGGTTACTGTAGTATGACTATGTTAAATATTTTGCAGTTCGTCTGGATATCATATCCTGCGTCGGACGTTGCTGTTGTTATTTCGTAGTGGAGTCATGCACACTCAACCGTGTGGTGCATCAACGCTACGGTGTTGAATTTCTCGATTGTTGAGTGGTATAACGACGATCAATTTTTTTAATAATTTGATTGCAAACAACACTATAAGTAGCTTCATACAATCTTAAATAGTAAAAATATTATTTTTAAAATGTCTATATTCGATTTTAGCTTAGAATTTTTGTTCTCCTTACTTATGAAAAATTCAAAAAAAATCATAAAATTTCGATAAAATGTCTAAATTCACCAAAAAAAAAAAATATTGATCTCGGTAGGGTTAACATACAAAAGAAAAACTGAAACTGGAGCCTAAATAGAATCTAAATTATAAGATTGGTTTATAAATAGAACAAAATAGAGGAAGCGATGCGTGGAATAGACAGCTAAAGCCAGGGATAGAGCCCAAAAGTCCAAAATTGAGCAGGATAATAAAATATCCCAACATGATTCATTTTGTCGACTCTTTGCTGTTTCCTTCAACCTCGTCTTTTCACTGAGTATATAATGCAGAATAACATGATTCATCATACCTCTTCACTCTACACGTCCCAAGATTTCAAGATTGATTCCTATGAAGAATTAATATTATTATATTAATATCCTTAATATTTTATTATATTAATTAAAGGTAAAGATTTTAGAAAGTTTTTTATAAAAAACTTTTAATAAAGAGAGCCATCATAATAAAAAAAATAATTAGACCTTTTCGTTAATAAAAATCATTGTTGATTAGTTTGATTGTTAATAAATGTTGATGTGATTGATGGAAATTGACTTGTAATATACTATGTAGCATGTCATGTGAGATATTTTAATTTTTTAAATTATTAAAATATGTATACACAAAATGAATCTATACAAATGATTATTTAAGTTCATTCTGGATATGGTGAACACTCTAAAATTATTAGAAAAATATACAAATTAATAAAATTGATCAAACAACTAAAACTTATTGAAATAATTATTAAAAATTTTAAAAGTTAAAAGAATTTATAAAAATTAGTTCAAATATTTAAAAGTAGCATGTAAAAAGTATTACTTTGAAAGCAAAAGTTGTTAATTTTTTAAATGGAATTGTTATTTTTAATTTTAAATTAATTCACATATATACTTTCGTAGAAAAAAGGCAAAAATTTTAGAAAGCAAGTTAGCAATAATTTTTACTCTTTTTAGTGTAAAAATTATTATATTTAACTTTTATTTTAGGATATTATTTTAACTAACAAATATAGAAATAATTAGGACTAATCTTAAATTTTATTTGATATATTTTGAGCTAAAATTTATGGCACCTTAGAGGAATTTATTAAAATATTGAATATTAACATAAATGCCAAATTTTGATTATATTTTATTATTATTTTGATTATAAATGCCAAAATATTGAATATTTTTATATTTTAAACCACGTTCGAAATAAAGCAATATAAATTAGTTGTCCAAGTTACAATGAACATAGACATTCGTTTGTCAAAGTTCATTTTGGATATATATTTTTTAATAATTTTAAAATAATTTTCAGGACTTTATGAATTTTTAAAATTTTAGAATTCTTATATTTATTTATAGTTTTAAAAATATTTTTAATAGCTTTTATAATATTTAGAGCCACATCTAGAATGGATATGAATAAATAGTTATCCAAGTTCAAATATATGCTAACGTGCACATTGCATGTTATGTGTCGGTCTCTATCAATCACATTAGCATTTATTAATGGTCAAACCGGTTGATCGTGTCAAACGATCGAGTTTTAATATTTATAAAGAGTGATCAAACACAGAATCGATTGCGACAACGATAGAGGCAAGTGCACCTATCGAGCGAAGAGTGTAGCTCGAGCAAGAATATCTTATCGAACCCAAGGGAACCTAAAAGTACTACTACTCACTTTCTTTCTATTATTTAGCCTAAAATATGGAGTGATTGGATTATTAAACTAACGAAATACTTAGACTAAATGCAAAGACAAAAGATTGAATTGGAGAAAGACTTTAGGAAAACTCAGTTGATAAAGACGATACCCTCAGGAAGAATCCACCTATGACTCTACTTATTATTTATTCCCCAAACCATATGATTTCTTTACTTAGCTTGATCCGTGAGACTCCCTAACCTATATTAAACCCTCTCTTGAGGCGAATAACGTCTAACCTTAGGTTAATTAGTGGAACTCTAGTTTTCTTATAATAACCCCCTAAGGAAGCAATAAATCGATCAATGGATTTCCATATTAGGTTTCACCCTAATCTGGAAAAATCTCGTAACCCTATCTCTAGGCGCCCGATCAACTCCGCTCAATTACGCTCAATTATGCTAGATCTACTCTTAGGTAGGGTCTATTCCTCCTCCACCTAAGCACATCAGTTTGAATTAAGCAACATAATTAAGAACAAACCAAGTACTTATCATATAATTTAGAAATCAAATAACAAAACCCATCATAGGTTTCATCCCCTTCAGGTATCTGAGGGGCTTAGTTCATAACTAAATACGAAAACATCTCAAGAGTAAAGAATAAACAAAACATAAGAAATCCCTAAAACCCCCTGAAGGAATTGAAGGAGAGATCCTCCGTCTTGAATGGAGTTTCGGCTTCTTGAGATGGATCAACTGGCTATCTTCAAGTGATTCCTTAAAAAATGAAAGCTTCGGCAAAAGCCTCTGCTAAAAAGCCCCCCTTCAATGTCTGCCTTGGGTTGTTTATATAGACTTTGAGATGCTATACTTGGCTCCTAAGTATCTCCTTCAAGTAGAATTACTATTAGGGTGTTGGAGTAGACTTAAGATTATGTTTCTTTGGCTTTAAACATCCAAATCCAAGTTAAATTGCTCTCTCCTGTGGCAGGGGCACGGCCATGGCACACTCCCGTGTAAATCGTGGTTGGGCCGTGTCTCGATTCTGTCGTTTTGGCCACTGCCGTGTAGATCACCAGGCACGTCCGTGTGATCAATGGATGCTGCGCGGTCGTGTGTTACGTAGTTGAGGCCATGCTCTTAGGTAATTGGCGAGGCACAATCGTGTGGGCTTTGGGCCAGGCCGTGTTGATTACTTGCTAAAGCCTAATTACTTCGTTTTAAGCCCGTTTTGCGTTCTTTTTATCCTTGGGTGCTTTCCTGAGTATAAACATGAAAAGAAAGGATTAAAAGCACCTTTTTACATAAATCAAGGGCTAAATCATCCAAAAGCATACTAAATATGGGGTTAAAATATGTTGCTTTTACGGTTTATCAAATACCCCCACACTTAAGTTTTTGCTTGTCCTCAAGCAAAATTCTCAACTTTACAATTAAAACGAACTTTCCATAATTCATAATTCCTATCGACAATGTCTCATCATAATTCATAGATAATTTATACATGGATAATTCAACTCAAAGAACCCTAAAGATTCAATTACGATAAGTCATACCTTTATAGCATGAAAACATAGGTATCTCCCTTTATCTAAGTGAATACCTTTAATTCAAAGCCGACAAGGATTGACATCCTCACAAAAGATTCACTCAAATCACTCAAAGGTGTTTAAGGTTCAAGAATAAGCACTTTAAGTCGAACCTGAAAAGTTAATCCCATAGACTTGCCTGAAAATCAAATCTCCATCACTGTATATGAGATGATACACAAATCAAAAGGTCTTTAATCAGGGTTGTAACGGGGCTAGGGTTAAAAGGTGTGGATACAGGCTGAATTAGAGGTTATAATCGATATTGAATTAACTAATTACCTAATCTAAAAATAATAAACTAAATATGAATATTTACATCGAATGAAAACTAACAATATCTACTATTGATAATTTACTCTATAGTAAGAGTATTTTCATCACTCAAATTTTGAAAGTACTTTAATCGAGCTTCTTCTTTAACAATTAGAGTTTTAAATGCTCTAAGCTCTTTTATTATACTACTAATATTGAATATACTTGGATTTTTTTTTTTAAAACAAACCAAAATAAACATAATAGAAGGAACTTTGGTGATTGAAATAACCTAATTTGGCAATTGATCAAATCAATTCTTGATAGAGGGGTAGTCAAAGGAATGTTGATAACAAATACAAAGGGATTTTGGGTTAATATTAGTGGGTGAGTCAATAAAAAAAGTTGTTAGGATTCAACGGGGTTCACTAGGGGTTAATTTGTATGGGTAGGCTTTTTAGTGGAGTGATAGGTTAACACCTAGGTGCCTTTATCATATCTGTAAATCAAATCAAAAGTGTGGTCTCGACATGTATAAACGAGGAAAGTTTTAGAATAACAGTTCACAGTTGACACACTCATAATCAATTAAAGTGAGCACGAAAAAGGGTATATACTCTATAAGGCTCAAAATCTCACAAAAAATTATGGGTGTTTTGACATCAATCCTTATAAATTTTGAACTTCAAGCTGATACTCAAATTAGGTTCAACAACCTATCAATTTTAATTTTTAGAAAGTAGACTTATCATGCTCGATTCTCTAGTATTCTTCAAATTTAATTATCAATGCACAATTAACTAAGACTTATTCTAAAACATATTGACAAAAATCATGAATCATTAGAAATTTCATCCTAATTAGTAATATGAGAAAATACTTAAGATCAAGACTAATTTCGGGCTTTTGAGAATTATGCAAAAGTTAGGCACTAGTACCCCACACTTAAGATGTACATTGCCTCAATGTACAAAGATAGATAATAATAATTAGATGCCAAATCAAAAAGAGAAGTGGGGAAAGTAATACTCCCTGAAATCTGGATGATCCCTAGCGTCTTTGGTGGCGGTGATGGTGTTTTTTATGGTGATGGTGGAGTGGCTATCGAAAAGTAATTTGCTAGATGAAGAAATTGGGTAACCTGTGAAGATATAGCCAAGAGATCTAGAGAAATAATAATAATATACTAATAATATATTTAAAGATTAAGGAAATAAAAAGAAGGAGACTAAGAAGAAAACTGAAATTGAAAGAAAAGACTAATGGACTAAAGAGTCCTTATTGTTGGATGGTTTGCGAAGTGGGTATGACCTCGAAGGCTATGGTGTGTGATTCCCTAGCAGCTTTTAGAACCTAAAACCAAGAAATTAATATGAAATAAATTAAATTAAGCATAAAAGAAGTATAGATAAGGAAAATAAAGGAGACGAGAAAAGAAAAATAGAACTGAAAAGGTTTCAAAAACTCTTGGCATGTCAATTAAGTGAAGCTGCCGACATGAACTCATGTTGAGGTCTCTTCTGGGGAGATGATGCTTATGTTTCTTCGGCGTGATCTTTGTGTTGCTCAAGAGTCTTGAACCTTTTCTATGAATAGGAAGAAAAATTTGAAAGAAAAGAGAAAGAAGGAATAAGAAAGAAGATGAGAAAAAGAGGAAGGGCTGTGGGGATTTAAATAGGATTTCAAATCTGGCACGTTCCCACGCCCGTGTACTGAGTGTTTGTTATTCTTCCACGCTCGTTTTGTTGGGTTGCACGCCCATTCCTAAAAGGCCAGGATGTGAGCACGGATAGACTGCACGGGCGTGGTCTGCCCGTGCTCAATAAGTCAGTGTCTTAGCACGGTTGTGAGGCACGGTCGTGCTATTTTTATCGGTGCCCGTACTGTGGGTGGTTGGATCCGTGACATTGGGGGGGTGGTTGGACTGACTTGCACGGATCTGCTCTGTCAGTGTGGTGGTTCTAGTGGTCCACACGGCCACGGGCACGGCCGTGTGTAAAACCATGTGGCCTGGAAACCTGCATCTTTGTTTTAGATGTGGAGAGAGAAGAGAAAAAGAAAGAAAGGAAAATAAATAATTTTGAAAGATAAAAAGTGTTAGTGCTCGGGTTGCCTCCCGAGAAGCGCTTGTTTATAGTCTTAAGCTAGACTATCCTAGACCTTAAAAGATTTTAGGGAGGTTTAAAGGTTTGAATATTTTCCCTCTTACTGACAGTTTTATTTTTGTGACAAAGTTTAGGTCGATAAGAGTTTACCTTAAAATTGTCGAACATTGGATTGTTTACCTCGACTATTTCGTGTGGGAAAACATCGTGTACCTGAAGGAGTATTTCTTCCTTTTTCTTGATTCATTGAACGATGTAAGGATCAACTTTATCTAACAGCACTTGATCTTCTATTTTAAAGTGATTTGATGTCCCTATGAGCTCTTCTGGTGGTTCCTTAGGTTTTACTTCGTGTGGATCTGATTTTTCTTTGGTGTGTATCTTCTGCTCTTCTAAATCATTGATCGTACGATTTTGTGTTGGCTCAGTTTTGATGCTTTGTGATGTTTCCTACGATAAAGTTTGAATAATTTGATTATCTATTGAAATGAATTTCTTACCTTCACCTTACATTGTTTTGGTGAGTCGAGAGCTTGAAGATTGGTGATTCATCTCCTACACAAGTATGAGTTCCCTATGGCAACATCAATTTTAGTCTTGGCGAGTTGCAAGAAAAGGTCTTCCTAAAATTAAAGGGATTGAATTTTCCTCATCCATGTCTAAAACAATAAAATCTCTTGGGAAAATGAATTTATCGATTTTACTAAAACGTCTTCAATAATGCCCCTAGGAATTCTAACAGTTTTATCAGCTAGTTGGATACTTATCCTAGTTTGTTTAGGCTTCCCTAGACCTAGTCGTTTAAACAGTGCATAAGGTATGACATTTATACTTGCCCCTAAATCAGCTAACGCATTATCAATAGTTAAAATACCAATTAAACATGGAATCGTAAAACTCCCTAGATCTTTTAATTTCTGCGGTAGTCGGTTTTGTAGCATTGCTGAGCATGTTGCGTTAAGTTCCACATGGTGCTCTTCATCTATTTTGCGTTTGTTCGTTAAGAGCTATCTTAAAAATCTCCTTGAGTCGGGCATCTGAAAAAGAGCTTCAAGAAGAGGTAAGTTAATGTGTAATTTCTTTAGAAGTTTTAGAAACTTACCGAATTGTTCCTCTGAATCATCTCTTTTCAATGCTTCGGGATAAGGTATTCGAGGTTGGTACTCTTTAATTATCAGTTTTTCTTGTGCTACCTCTATTTTACCTTTTTCTTTCTTAGTTTCTTGTACTGAGGTGGGCTTGTCTACCTTTGTATCCTCTTGAGATGTGATGGCTTGTATCTGTTCTTTTGGGTTTATTTCTGTGTTGCTTGGTGGACGTCCCTGTTGACGTTCTGAAACAAGCTTTGTGAGATGTCCCACTGTAACACCCCAAACCTAGCCCAAACACTACAACCGGATCTGGTATGTCACTAAAGAAATTTTGTAAAACATGTCGCATTTTCAGAAAAACATTTTGGTAAAGTTTAACATTTTATTCGGGAAAAAAATTTATAATTTATAGTTTTAAATAAAATATGCCTTTATGAATTAAAAACCCAAATTTAAATACATGCCTTAGTTCAATTGAAAATAAAATTTAAATAACTAAAAGTAATAAAAACCCGTAATAAAATAAAATATAAGCGGGTGGCCCATGGCCTCATTACAACGCAGATTTAAAATCCATTAAATAAGAATATAAAATAATAACTAGAGTCTTTTTTTGGATCCAAATGTTCTTTCGATGGCCACCTTGCGCTCCTCTCCACTGGTCCGATGCACTAAATGCTACGAAATGTTAATTAATTGGTTAAGTCATGAGACTTAGTGTGCAACCCTCATGCACCATTAGATTTGGGCCTTAGCCCCATAAAACTAAAATAATCAGAATTAATATACATAATAAAAATAATATGCAAGCCCAACCCCAAATCCTAAGTTTCCATCCGCTACACGCCCCCGTACCAGCCATTCACACATTGGGGATTTCTACAATCAACCCACACCGCTACACACCTGGATGGCAGTCGTGCTGCTCATCGTCAGATCATGGCCGTAGCCACTACAACAGATCACGACAAAAACTGCTACAACAGATCACAGTAAAAACCGCTACAACAGATCACGATAAAAACCGCTACAACGTATAACTTCCTCCTTTCATCAAACCCAACCCATGCAATCATAGAAAGGCAGCGTACACATCTCATTTAATCAAAACATTCACTTAGAATGACAGGGATCACTAACCTGGTGATTTACTTTACCCTCTTTGGTTTTCAATCGTTATGCCAAAATTTTGGCATTTATCAGAACATATAAAAATTATAAACATGTATTAACAAACAGATCTAGATGGTGTGGAAGTGTTACACACCTGATATCGCGAAATCCAATATTCTTAGTCGATATCCTTGTTATCCCGATCTACAACTTTGCTCAAAAAGCCAGAAAGATGTGAAAATAGGGCCTCTCCTACATTCGGCCATGGTTAGTGTTCTACCCGATTTCATATATTTATAAATAAACCAATCTCCTTACCTTGAAATCCTGAAAATAACACGACTTGAGTATTATTGATCTTTGACTTAGAGATCTAACCGTTGGACTCCTCTTCAGATCTCGAAATGTCGAAAATAAGAAAAACCCTTGATTAGTCACTAAATAGCCATTCGGCTAGGACTTTGAAAAGTCGGAGAAATATTAGAAACTCAAAATTGACACATACCTATTGTTTTCTTGATTCGCACAAGGCAGACTTTCTTCAAGAAAATTCGGCAACTTCAGGAGGTGAGATCTAAAATTTCGATTTTAGAAGATTTAAGAATTGGAGAGATGGCTAGAGAGATTTGGCCAATGAATATTAAGAAGAAGAATAGAATAATAGAGATGTGATTTGGCTTTTAGGGATTAGAAGAAAAATAACAATAGAGGTTAAAAGATTGACCAACCAGAAATTTTAGAGAGGAAGAAAGGGGAAGAAAATGGTGGTTTTCGACTTTTGAGAGGAAGAAGATGAGAAAAGAAAATAAAAGAAAGGCTTCCAAAATTTCGGCACACCCCCTCTTTATATAGAAAATCGATTCCTCCCTTTAGCAGAGATTGATTTTCAGCCAACACTGCCACACATGATAGCTCCTATCCCTTTTCCCTTTTCCCTTATCTAAATCTATTATCTCCTCAAAAATAGTCTTTATCGCTTATTATCCTTAAAGACTAAATCCTAAATAATAGCCTTTATCGCTTATTATCCACATAGAATAAATATAATAAAATTCCCCAAAAAAAAATAGCCTTGTGCCTTCCACTTCCCTAATCCCTAATGCCAAATTTAACTAACTTAAATTAGAAGATTTGGGCTCCTTAAAACATAAAATTTGGGCCCCTAACACTTAAATTAACTCATTCCACATATTCACCCATTAAACGTATAGGCCCAAAAATTTAGGTTGTTACACCCACTGACCTAGTGATTTCCCCGACTTGTTCCTTGATTTCTTTTATCGATATTTCTTGGTTATCAAGTGTTGTATCAGTTCTTTGGAGACGGGCATTTGTGTCTACCATGAACTTTTTCAGCATCTCTTCAAGACTCGGCTTCTTTTCCGGTGGATAAGGTTAATTTTGGTAATTTGGAGGAGGTTGCTGCCTTTGATTTCCTTGTCCTTCCCATGAAAAATTTGGGTGGTTCTTCCAACCTGGATTGTAAGTGTTACTATAAGGATTATTATTAGATTTGAAATTGTTACCTATATAGTTTGTCTGCTCGTTTTCTGCTCCTGGTTGGTAAGGTGGGTACTCAAAATTCGCCACATTCCTACTCGCTTCGCATTGCATGACTGGATGTACCCGTGAAGAACATAAATTATCAAGCTTTTTATTCATTAACTCCACCTGTGTCGACAGCACTGTCACTGCGTCTATGTTAAAAACTCCGGCTAATTTTGTCGGTTTAGCCTTTGTGATTTGCCATTGATAGGTGTTCAACGACATCTCCTCAATAAAATCGTAAGCCGTTTCAGGAGTTTTGTTGTTTAAAGTTCTACCGGCTGATGAATCAATCATTTGCCTAGTTGGAGAATTCACACCATTGTAAAAAGTTTGGACTTGAAGCCACAAAGGTAATCAGTGGTGTGGACATCTCCTTAGGAGATCCTTGTATCTTTCCCATGCATCATATAATGTTTCTGCGTCACTCTGCACAAAAGAAGATATGTCATTCCTAAATTTAGCCGTTTTGGCTGGTGAAAAATATTTTAAAAGAAATTTTTCGGTCATTTGATCCCATGTGGTGTAATAGCCCAAATTTCAGTGATATCAGAAATAGTGATTTGAGAACACCAAATCTGACAAATGAACTCACAAGTTATATTATTTAATGTTTACAAGCCAAATATAGCTTTTAAAAGATTTTTGAAATAGTAGATTTTGTTTTATAAAGATTTATTTGATCAAGAAATCGAGAAAAAGAGGTATCGAGATATCGGTATTATAAATCGAGTCATAAATATTTTTATGAATGTTTACGGAATGTTAATAAGGTAGTACTAAAATTTCGTTAGAAAATTTTGACGTTTGGGTGGTTAATTAAAGAAAAAGGACTAAATTGAAAAAGGTGTAAAAGTTGCTAGAAGGATTAAATAGCTTAATTGTCAAATGAGGAAGGACCTAAAGTGAAAATAATCCCAAAGGAGATATTTTGGGCGGCAATAGCTGAGAAAAATCAGGAAATGGGTGAAATAAGGGCAAAATTGGAAAATTATCAAAATTAGCTAAATAAAAATGGGACCAAACTGGAATATCTAGAATTCTCTTCATTTCTCTTCATTTTAATCAGCTGAAAAACAGCCATGGAAGAGGGTTCAATCTGGTTTTCATACTCTGACATCATGTAAGTTTAATTCTTGCTTTCTCCTTGAAATTTCTATGTTTTTTAACTTTTACAATTAGGTCCAACTTACTATGTTATTAGTTTTTATTCTATAGCTAATTTTTAAAGTTGCTATGGATGAGTGCTGGAACAATATGATGAATAAATGTAGAATTGAAGCTTTAATTTTGTTATATGATGATTTTATCAAGTAAAATTCATGGAAATTGGTTTTAGGACCTAATTGTGAAAGAGTTAAAATTAAGGCCTAGTGTTAAAATTCTAGTTTTCAAAGGTTATGAAGTAGTTTAAAATGATATAGAAAAGTATTAAATGAGAAAATTAGCTCAATTGAGGGGTTATTTGAGCAAGGACTGAATTGTATGAATTGTGGAATTTGGGACAGAAATAGAAATCAACATGTTACACTAAAGCAGTTTTGGATAGCAGCAGTTGTCTAACTTTGAAAAATCACCAAAAATGGTAGAAATTGAATTATAAGTTGAGTGAGATATGGAATTAAATCTTGTTGAGTCTATTTTCATATAAAAGAAACAGACCAAGCAAAGAAAGTCTACATATTGAGATATTTAAATTTTTGTACAACTGGTTTAGAATAACTTTGTGATCCCCTATTCTTACTTTATAAATTCACTAAAAATTGTATAAAATGATTATGTGTTATAATTTATATGTTTGTATTCCTTATTGAGTCTATTTTCATTAGAAATAATTGGAAACACTATATGAAAAATTGTACTATGAGATAATTGATTTTTAGTGAAGAGAGGACAGAGCTATCGGACTGTGTAACAGGGGAGAACTTAACTAATAAACTGTACTAATTGGCCACACCAAAGATTCTGGAAAAATTATAGTAAGAAGATATGTGAGTCTAGTTTCAAATAAAATTAACGGATCTTAATTTGGAGTTCTTTAGCTTAAGATAAAAATAATTTAGTGACTATGACACGGATGGACCGCTTGAATATTCACATAAGTAAATAGTGAAAATTATAGATAATGTTACTTACAAGTGTGTTGTTTATACTAAGGATGTGGATGGAGAGGAGGAGGAGGAAAAATAATATATGAATGACTTGTGTATAAATTGATCACATGCTCAATTATAATTGATAAATGTTGAATTAGAAATGATATAATGTTTTATTTGGAATGTTTATTATGAAATTATGATTATTGTTATAATACAAAAATTAAACTTGTGAGTTTATACTGACTAAATTTTAGTGATCATTTGTTAATTTTATGAACTTCATAATGTGTGTATTTCATATGTAATGATGATAAAATCGTGAATAATGTAAAAGCATGAAAATTGAATAAACGATCAAATTGAGCACTTTAGCTCAGCAACAAGACGAATTGACGAAAAATACCATGGTTGAACCATGGCAACAAGTGATAAGTGATAGCTTCAGCTACACTTATCTGATCAAGGAAAAGTGAAAGTGATAAGTGATAGCTTCGGCTACACTTATCTGATCAAGGACAAGTGAAAGTGAAAAATGGTAGCTCGGCCACGATCGAGGAAGAGTGGTAGCTCGGCTACCGATCGATGAAAAGTGAAAAGTGGTAGCTCCGGCTACCTGATCAGTGAATAGTGCTAGCTTCAGCTACAAGTGACGAGTGATTTCTGTGTAAGACCATATTTGAGATATGGCATTGGTGTGATATGTGTTTAAGATGTAAGACCATAGCTGGGCTATGGCATTCTAGTGAAAGGTAATGAATTGATGGATAAGTCCATGGTTTCACCATGGCATACCGATAGTGAAGATGTAAGATCATGGTGAGCTATGACATTCTAGTGAAAAGACCATATCCATGTTATGGCATCGGTGATTATCGGTGAAATTCGGTGCATCTGGGTGCGAGACCAATTCAGTAAGACGTTCACTAATTTGACAAAGTTTGGTAAGTGTTACATAGTATTATGTGATATAAGGAAATACGAGTTGATGAGACATGAACATTGAACTTTGTTAATAAATGAGTTCATTTGTAATTTTATATTTGTACACCTTGCGTGTATTATCCGTATGAATTGGTATTCCAAATGAGTTAATGATAAGAGTTCTAATATGAAATAATCTGAATTCTAAATGAAATATTATGAAAATGTATATGAAATACAAAGGTATGATTGTTATATATTATATGAATACCTAATATGAAAATATATATATATATATAAGTACAAGAGAAATTTAATGAGAATTGAGCCCATATATGTTTCTTGTTATTTATATGAAGTATACGACTAACAAATAGTATTAAGTATAAGGTTCGGTTGAATTTCTTGAATTGGTTTTTATATATATTAAATGTGGGACCCTTGTAAATGAGATAAATTTTGAGATATTGCGAAAAACTTCATACGATTCTGATTTAGTCCCGACCCGATCCTAATGCATAATTTGGACTTCAAAGGTAACTTTTATAATCAATTTTGGTATTTGAGTGATAAATGGTTTAAATTATCTGTAAGTGTTCTATACTTCTCGAAAATGCCTCGTACTTTATTCTGCCAACGGATACGGGTAGGGGTGTTACATGTGGTGATTGACCCTCGTGGTAACGAGTTCAACCACTGTTTTGCTTTGTTCCTTAATGAAAAAGGAAATAATCGAAGACGTATCGTCAGAAATGCCATTTATTTTGAAGGTATCACAAAATTCTAAAAAATTAGATATATGAGTGTTTGAATCCTCATCCTGCAAACCATCAAATTGAACAAATTGTTGAATCATTTGTATTGTGTTAGGCTTTAATTCAAAATTAGTAGCAGCTATAGCGGGCCTAACAATACTAGATTCTACTCCTGTCAAATTAGGTTTAGCATAACCATACATAGTACGCGGAACATTCTGTTCTTGCACATTTGGTGGGTTGTTCTCGTCCATCCCTTCAGTAGGATTGGATCTTTGCTATTCTTCTCTTTAATAGTCTAGGGCTTGTCTAATTTCTCTGCGATTTCTGTGAGCGGTAGCTTCAATGTCACTTTCGTATTCTAATGGTCCTCTCAGATTTCTTCTAGTCATAAACTAGAGGTACCTGCTATGAAAAGAAAGAAAGAAATTTAGAAAAAAACAAAAATATATGTATAAAAATAAGAGAAATTTAAAATAAAGATAATGGCTAAAGTAATAGAAGTAGAGCTTTCTTAATATTTTAGGAGTTCCCAACAGCGGTGCCAAAAACTTGATCGTGTCAAGCAATGAGTTTTAATATTTATAAAAGAGTGATCGAACTCACATGGATGCGACAACGATAGAGGCAAGTGCACCTATTGAACCATAGTATAGCTCAGGCAAGAATATCTTATCGAACCCAAGGGAACCTAAAAGTACTACTACTCACTTTCTTTCTATTATTTAGCCTAAAATATGGTGTGATTGGATTATTAAACTAACGAAATACTTAGACTAAATGTAAAGACAAAAGATTGAATTGGAGAAAGACTTTAGGAAAACTCAGTTGATAAAGACGATACCCTCAGGAAGAATCCACTTATGACTTCACTTATTATTTATTCCCCAAACCATATGATTTCTTTACTTAGCTTGATCCGTGAGACTCCCTAACCCATATTAAACCCTCTCTCGAGGCGAATAACGTCTAACCTTAGGTTAATTAGTGGAACTCTAGTTTTCTTATAATAAACCCCTAAGGAAGCAGTAAATCGATCAATGGATTCCCATATTAGGTTTCACCCTAATTCGGCAAAATCTTGTAACCCTATCTCTAGGCGCCCGATCAATTCCGCTCAATTATGCTAGATCTACTCTTAGGTAGGGTCTATTCCTCCTCCACCTAAGCACATCAGATTGAATTAAGCAACATAATTAAGAATAAACCAAGTACTTATCATATAATTTAGAAATCAAATAACAAAATCCATCATAGGTTTCATCCCCTTCAGGTATCTGAGGGGTTTAGTTCATAACTAAATACGAAAACATCTCAAGAGTAAAGAATAAACAAAACATCAGAAATCCCTAAAACCCCCTGAAGGAATTGAAGGAGAGATCCTCCGTCTTGAATGGAGTTTCGACTTATTGAGATGGATCAACTGGCTATCTTCAAGTGATTCCTTAAAAAATGAAAGCTTCGGCAAAACCCTCTGCTAAAAAGCCCCCTTCAATGTCTGCCTTGGTTGTTTATATAGCCTTTGGGATGCTATACTTGGCTCCTAAGTATCTCCTTCAAGTAGAATTACTATTAGGGTGTTGGAGTAGACTTAGGAGTATGTTTCTTTGGCTTTAAGCATCCAAATCCAAGTGAAATTGCTCTCTCCTGTGGCAGGGGCACGACCATGGCACACGCCCGTGTAAATCGTGGTTGGTAGTGTCTCAATTGTCGCTTTGGCCCTTTAGTGTAGATCACTAGGCACATCCGTGTGATCAATGGATCTTGCACGATCGTGTGTTACATAGTTGAGGCCGTGGTCTTAGGTAATTGGCGAGGCACGATCGTGTGGGCTTTGGGCCAGGCCGTGTTGATTGCTTGCTAAAGCCTAATTACTCCGTTTTAAGCCTGTTTTGCGTTCTTTTTATCCTTGGGTGCTTTCCTGAGTATAAACATGAAAAGAAAGGATTAAAAGCACCTTTTTACATAAATCAATGGCTAAATCATCCAAAAGCATACTAAATATGGGGTTAAAATATGTTACTTTTACGGTTTATCAAATACCCCCACACTTAAGCTTTTGCTTGTCCTCAAGCAAAATTCTCAACTTTACAATTAAAACGAACTTTCTATAATTCATAATTCCTATCGACAATGTCTCATCATAATTCATAGATAATTTATACATGGATAATTCAACTCAAAGAACCCTAAAGATTCAATTACGGTAAGTCATACCTTTATAGCATGAAAACATAGGTATCTCCCTTTATCTAAGTGAATACCTTTAATTCAAAGCCGACAAGGATTGACATCCTCACAAAAGATTCATTCAAATCACTCAAAGGTGTTTAAGGTTCAAGAATAAGCACTCTAAGTCGAACCTGAAAAGTTAATCCCATAGACTTGCCTGAAAATCAAATCTTCACCACTGTATATGAGATGATACACAAATCAAAAAGTCTTTAATCAGGGTTGTAACGGGGCTAGGGTTAAAAGATGTGGATACAAGCTGAATTAGAGGTTATAATCGAGATTGAATTAACTAATTACCTAATCTAAAAATAATGAGCTAAATATGAATATTTACATCGAATGAAAACTAACAATATCTACTATTAATAATTTACTCTATAATAAGAGTATTTTCATTACTCAAATTTTGAAAGTACTTTAATCTGAGCTTTTCTTTAACAATTGGAGTTTTAAATGCTCTAAGCTCTTTTATTATACTACTAATATTGCATATACTTGGATTTTTTTTTTAAAACAAACCAAAATAAACAAAATAGAAGGAACTTTGGTGATTGAAATAACCTAATTCGGTAATTGATCAAATCAATTCTTGATAGAGGGGTAGTCAAAGGAATGTTGATAACAAATACAAAGGGATTTTGGGTTAATATTAGTAGGTGAATCAATAAAAAAAAGTTGTTAAGATTCAACGGGGTTCACTAGGTGTTAATTTGTATGGGTAGGCTTTTTAGTGGAGTGAATAGGTTAACACCTAGGTGCTTTTATCATCTCTGTAAATCAAATCAAAAGTGTGGTCTCGACATGTATAAACGAGGCAAGTTCACGAATAACAGTTCACAGTTGACACACTCATAATCAATTAAAGTGAGCACGAAAAAGGGTATATGCTCTATAAGGCTCAAAATCTCACAAAAAATTATGGGTGTTTTGACATCAATCCTTATAAATTTTGAACTTCAAGGTGATACTCAAATTAGGTTCAACAACCTATCAATTTTAATTTTTAGAAAGTAGACTTATCATGCTCGATTCTCTAGTATTCTTCAAATTTAATTATCAATGCACAATTAACTAAGACTTATGCTAAAACATATTGACAAAATCATGAATCATTAGAAATTTCATCCTAATTAGTAATATGAGAAAAATATTTAAGATCAAGACTAATTTCAGGTTTTTGAGAATTATTGAAAAAGTTAGGCACTATTACCCCCACACTTAAGAGATACATTGCCCTCAATGTACAAAGATAGATAATGATAATTAGATGCCAAATCAAAAAGAGAAGTGGGGAAAGTAATACTCCCTGAAATCTGGATGATCCCTGGCGTCTTTGGTGGCGGTGATGGTGTTTTCTATGGGCCTGGTGGAGTGGCTATCGAAAAGCAATTTGCTAGATGAAGAAATTGGGTAGCCTGTGAAGATATAGCCAAGAGATCTAGAGAAATAATAATAATATACTAATAATATAATTAAAGATTAAGGAAATAAAAAGAAGGAGACTAAGAAGAAAACTAAAATTGAAAGAAAAGACTAATGGACTAAAGAGTCCTTATTGTTGGATAGTTTGCGAAGTGGGTGTGACCTCGAAGGCTGTGGTGTGTGATTTCCTAGCAGCCTTTAGAACCTAAAACCAAGAAACTAATACGAAATAAATTAAATTAAGCAGAAAAGAAGTATAGATAAGAAAAACAAAGGAGACGAGAAAAGAAAAATAGAACTGAAAAGGTTTCAGAAACTCTTGGCGTGTCAATTAAGTGAAGCTGCCGGCATGAACTCATATTGAGGTCTCTTCTGAGGAGACGATACTTATGTTTCTTCGGCATGATCTTTGTGTTGCTCAAGAGTCTTGAACCTTTTCTATGAATAGGAAGAAAAATTTGAAAGAAAAGAGAAAGAAGGAATAAGAAAGAAGATGGGAAAAAGAGGAAGGGCTATGGGGATTTAAATAAGATTTCAAATCTGGCACATTCCCACGCCCGTGTACTGAGTGTGTGTTGTTCTTCCACGCCCGTTTTGTTGGGTTGCACGCCCGTTCCTGAAAGGCCAGGATGTGAGCATGGATGGACTACACGGGTGTGGTCTGCCCGTGCTCAATAAGTCAGTGTCTTAGCACGGCTGTGAGGCACTGCCGTGCTATTTTTATCGGTGCCCGTGCTATAGGTGGTTGGATCCGTGACGTTGGGGGGTGGTTGGACTGACTTGCACGGCTCTGCTCTGTCAGTATGGTAGTTCTGGTGGTCCACACGGGCACGGGCACGGCTGTGTGTAAAGCCGTGTGGCCTGAAAACCTGCATCTTTGTTTTAGATGTGGAGAGAGAAGAGAAAAGGAAAGAAAAAAAAAATTTGAAAGATAAAAGTGTTAGTGCTCGGGTTGCCTCCAGAAGCGCTTGTTTATAGTCTTAAGCTAGACATCCTAGACCTTGAAGATTTTAGGGAGGTTTAAAGGTTTGAATATTTTCCCTCTTACTGACAGTTTTATTTTCGTGACAAAGTTTAGGTCGAGAAGAGTTTACCTTGAAATTGTCGAACATTGGATTGTTTACCTCGACTATTTCGTGTGGGAAAACATCGTGCACCTGAAGGAGTATTTCTTCCTTTTTCTTCAGTTTTGTTGAACTGATGTAAGGATCGGCTTTATCTAACAGCACTTGATCTTCTATTTTAAAGTGATTTGATGTCCCTATGAGCTCTTCTGGTGGTTCCTTAGGTTTTACTTCATGTGGATCTGGCTTTTCTTTGATGTGTATCTTCTGCTCTTCTAAATTGTTGATCGTACAATTTTGTGTTGGCTCAGTTTTGATGCTTTGTGATGTTTCCTGCGATGAAGTTTGAATAATTTGATTATCTATTGAAACGACTTTCTTACTTTCATCTTCTGTTGTTTTGGCTGAGTCGAGAGCTTGAAGATTGATTGATTCATCTCCTACACGAAGTATGAGTTCCCCTGTGGCAACATCAATTTTAGTCTTGGAAATTGCAAGAAAAGGTCTTCCTAAAATTAAAGGGATTGAATTTTCCTCATCCATGTCTAAAACAACAAAATCTACTGGGAAAACGAATTTATCAATTTTTACTAAAACGTCTTCAATAATGCCCCTAGGAATTCTAACAGTTTTATCAGCTAGTTGGATACTTATCCTAGTTTGTTTGGGCTTCCCTAGACCTAGTCGTTTAAAGCGATTGCATAAGGCATGACATTTATACTTGCCCTAAATCAGCCTAACGATTATCAATAGTTAAACTACCAATTAAACATGGAATCGTAAAACTCCCGGATCTTTTAATTTCTACGGTAGTCGGTTTTGTAGCATTCTTGAGCATGTTGCGTTAAGTTCCACATGGTGCTCTTCATCTATTTTGCATTTGTTAGTTAAGAGTGTCTTAAAATCTCCTTGAGTCGGCATCCGAAAAGAGCTTCAAGAAGAGGTAAGTTAATGTGTAATTTCTTTAGAAGTTTTAGAAACTTACCAATTGTTCCTCGAATCATCTCTTTTCAATGCTTTGGGATAAGGTATTCGAGGTTGGTACTCTTTAATTACTAGTTTCTCTTGTGCTACCTCTATTTTACCTTTTTCTTGCTTGGTTTCTTATACTGAGGTGGGCTTGTCTACCTTTGTATCCTCTTGAGATGTGATGGCTTGTATCTGTTCTTTTGGGTTTATTTCTGTGTTGCTTGGTAGATGTCCCTGTTGACGTTCTGAAACAAGCTTTGTGAGATGTCCCACTGACCTAGTGATTTCCCCGACTTGTTCCTTGATTTCTTTGATCGATATTTCTTGGTTATCAAGTGTTGTATCAGTTCTTTGGAGACGAGCATCTATGTCTGCCATGAACTTTTTCAGCATCTCTTCAAGACTCGGCTTCTTTTCCTGTAATAACCCCAACCCGTATCTGTCATCGAAACAGGGTTACGAGGCATTACCAAAGAATAGAGAACACTTATAGATAAATTGAAATCATTATCTTTACACAAATAGTACACTTGAGGTGTACAGTTTTATAATTCTGAATAAACACATTTATCAAACATATTCCATTTTTTTTATATATCACATTCTCATGTTTCCATGTATCAAGTACCATCATTTCCACGTCCACCAATAGATTCCATGTACCGATATCATCATCTCAATTTCGACATGCATTTACTTTCCACATTATGAACTCAAATAACATATACAAGTCATCAACTCGTATTTCCTTATATCACATAATTCTATGTAACACTTACCAAACTTTGTCAAATCAGTGAACGTCTTACGAAATTGGTCTGCTCCGGTATGCACTGAATTTCACTGATAATCACTGATGCCAACACAGCTATGGTCTTTTCACTAGAATGCCATAGCTCAGCCATGACCTTACTTCTTCACTATCATTATGCCAAGGTGAAACCATGGACTTATCCGTCAATTCATCAACTTTCACTAGAATGCCATAGCCCAGCTATGGTCTTACATCTTAAACACATATCACACCGATGCCCTCAAGAAGAATTCACCTATGACTTCACTTATTATTTATTCCCCAAACCATATGATTTCTTTACTTAGCTTGATCCGTGAGACTCCCTAACCTATATTAAACCCTCTCTCGAGGCGAAAACGTCTAACCTTAGGTTAATTAGTGGAACTCTCGTTCTCTTATAATAACCCCCTAAGGAAGCAGTAAATCGATTAATGGATTCCCATATTAAGTTTCACCCTAATCCGACAAAATCTCGTAACCCTATCTCTAGGCGCCCAATCAACTCCGCTCAATTATGCTAGATCTACTCTTAGGTAGGGTCTATTCCTCCTCCACCTAAGCGTATCAGATTGAATTAAGTAACATAATTAAGAACAAACCAAGTACTTATCATATAATTTATAAATCAAATAACAAATTCCATCATAGGTTTCATCCCCTTCAGGTATCTGAGGGGTTTATTTCATAACTAAATACGAAAACATCTCAAGAATAAAGAATAAACAAAACATGAGAAATCCCTAAAACCCCCTGAAGGAATTGAAGGAGAGATCCTCCGTCTTGAATGGAGTTCTGGCTTCTTGAGATGGATCAACTGGCTATCTTCAAGTGATTCCCTAAAAAATGAAAGCTTCGGCAAAAGCCTCTGCTAAAAAGCCCCCTTCAATGTCTGCCTTGGGTTGTTTATATAGCCTTGGGGATGCTATACTTGGCTTCTAAGTATCTCCTTCAAGTAGAATTACTATTAGGGTGTTGGAGTAGACTTAGGAGTATGTTTCTTTGGCTTCAAACATCCAAATCCAAGTGAAATTGCTCTCTCCCGCGGCAGGGGCACGGCCATGGCACACGCCCGTGTAAATAATGGTTAGGCCGTGTCTCGATTCTGTCATTTTGGGCACGGCCGTGTAGGTCACCAGGCACGTCCGTGTGATCAATGGATGCTGCACGGCCGTGTGTTACGTAGTTGAGGCCGTGATCTTAGGTAATTGGCGAGGCACAGTCGTGTGGGCTTTGGGCCAAGCTGTGTTGATTGCTTGCTAAAGCCCAATTACTCTGTTTTAAGCCCGTTTTGCGTTCTTTTTATCCTCGGGTGCTTTCCTGAGTATTAACATGAAAAGAAAGGATTAAAAGCACCTTTTTACATAAATCAAGGGCTAAATCATCCAAAAGCATACTAAATATGGGGTTAAAATATGTTACTTTTACGGTTTATCACTAGTCAATGACGATTTCCATTAACGGAATGGCCTAATTGATCCTTTTTGTCACTAAGGGCTTGTAAATGTTTAAAGTTATTGATTAAATGCTTAAATATTGTATTAGGAATCAAATGTGGGTTGTTTTAAGGAAGTAGATAAAGTTTAGATAATGACTATTTCTTGGACTCTATCTTGTTGATTTTAAGGAACCAAGCTAATCAAATTTTTAATGGAGCTTATGATTTCAAAAATGAGGAGATAAAGTCTCAATTTTCTGGCTTGTTTTAAATTTGAAAGTTAACTTATCTTCTTTCAAAAAATAGGATAAAATGGAGCCTATAAATAGGTTCTGGAACATGCTAAGTTGGGTAGATTTTGGGAGTGTTTTGTAACACCCTATACCTGGGATTCGAGAACACGATATAGAATATTACATTTGGTGCCAAAGTGATTTTGGCTAATCACTATTATATTTGAATATTAAAATAAATTTAGATAATTTATATTTTAGTCCTTACTACTTGAAACACACTTGAACTTTCTAAGTACATGCCATTCTATTCCAAAATTTTGAAACAAACCCTCTTGGCACTTGAAGATGTGATGAGATAGTTGCCCACAATTTCAATAACAACTCTTTAAAATCATTGTACCTAATCTGCATACGGAAAAATAAACCGTCTGTTGAGTAAAAACTTCAGGTATTTCTATAATCCGAATATTTAAAAATAATATAATATAATATAATAGGCAAAATTAAATTATAAGGACATATTTATGTTTAGTATCATTTTTCATTTATTAAACAATATCCTAATTCACACAATTACTATATAAATGGTCATTCACATATCAAACCATATTTATTTGTATAATGACATTAGTTATACAATACTCGATTATCACATAAATCACAATTTCTCATACATTTATTTATAACTTATTCAATCTTTATCAAATATGCTATCCAGATAGCTTTGCACAATATGAACACAAATCACATTTTATTTTCAATTCACTATATCGGTTTCATTTCTCATATTCTTCACTTTGACTTACATATCATTTCACTATATCAATATCCATTTCATTCATTGCATCAATATTTATTTCATGCAACCATTGTTTCATACTTTTCATTTCCATATCTCTATTCAATATTTCATTCCATTTCATATTCACAATCATTCAATATCATTCAATTTGCCAATTCATTTATTTACCCTATTAACATGACTCGGACTCAGACGGATACACGGATCCAACCAAACACACCAGTACGACACATTGTGCCTAAAACGGTATTCAATACCTAATCAATATATAAGAAGTATTATACGACACATAAAGTGCCTGAAACGACAGACGTGGTGCCTGATACGACACATATAATGCCTGATCGGCAAAGCCAATAAATTCCCATACTCTTCCAATCCTATGGCATGCCAACTATATCCGACTCAGCCCGACTAGTTAATAGGGTATTCAAATCATTTCTCAATTTCAATCTCATTTCAATTCAAAACACACATTTCAATTTAAACACAATTCAATTTAATACAATTTTTCCCACTTTCCAATCAATAAACGATTTAAATACTCAAACATATTCATACTTCATTTCAATTTCATTCATGTCAATGGTAATACTTACCTTATAATTTAGTTACCATACATAAAAATTTAAATATAACATTAACTAAATAGTAGTTTGAATTATAGTAATACAAATCGTAATTTCCGAGCTACCCCTCGTTAACTTTATCTTTTCCTTTCTTAGCTGAGGTCTTTGGCACCATATTAGCTACGGAAATTAAATAATTAAAAATCATCAACACAACACAGTTTCACATTGAATATTTTAATTTTTATTCAACTTTTGCCTAATTTCCAATTTAGTCCCTAAATCGAGACTAACTTTATTTCTTCATAATTAATCTTATATTTTCATAAAAATGCTACTTTAAACTAAATTTAACTCCCTAATTTCACTTAAATCCATAAATTTCAAAATTTTCACAATTACTCCAGCTTTTTACAATTTTTACAATTTAGTCTCTTAACTAGTTAATCAAATCAACTAACTTTTCTCCACTAATACTTTATCCAAATATTCTAGGCTATCATACAGCCCTTAATAAGACAGAAATTTAATACCGAACTCTAATATTTTAACTATTTTCACAATTTGATCCTAACATCAATATTTAACAAAATTACTTTATAATATCTTCATACAACAAAATTAAATCTCTAAACCCACTTGATATTAATAATTTCTTCCAATGTATTAATTTATTCATGCAATTTGGTCATTTTAACATTTTACAAAATTGCCCTAAAATTTTACTTTTGTTTAATTTAGTCCTTGAGCCTAAAACATGCAAATTAGCCATTTTAATGTAAAACCATACTAACTGAATATTCATATATTTTCCTCCTCCTCCTCTCCATTCCACATCCTTAATGTGTATATATAATTCCATTATTTACTTACATGTTCATATCAAGTTGTTCACTTGAGTCATAGTCACTAAATTATTTATATCTTGAGCTACAGAATTCTAAATTAAGATCCGCTTGATGTTTTAGAAATTATACTCAAATATATTTCTACCATAAAATTCTCAGAATTTATAGTTTATCCAATAAGTACAGTAAATTCTTCAAATTTGTCCTTGTTCTGCTGCTTGACAACTTTGACCTTTCTTCACTAAAAATTAATTATCTCTTAGTACGGAATGCGGATGATGTTCCCATTTGTTTCTATTGAAAATTTTTATGAATTTAAACATATAAATTTAAGCCCCTTATTATTTTTTTTACAATTTTTTATGATTTTCCAAAGTCAGAACAGGGAATCCAAAATCATTCTGACCTTTTCTCAGAAAATTTCTTATAACTCATAATTTACAATTCCATTGCTTACATCGTTTCTTCTATAAGAAACTAGACTCAATAAAATTAAATTTTATATTTTATTCAACCTCTAATTAGATTTTACAATTTTTGGTGATTTTTAAAAGTTAGACTATTGTTGTTGTCCAAAATTGGTTCAGTGCAAAATGTTGATTACCAAGTTTATAACACCCTTATTTCCTTTCTCTACAATATTTCCCATCATTTTCTCTTATTTCCCTTCACTAATATATCAAGAACATAGAACTTTATATAAGAAATGTAATGACCTAAATTCAAGGTTATCGGAACAATGGTTTCAGTAACCATAAATTCGATTTAAAGAGAAATTATTTTAATATTTTTGCATGAATATTTATATGATATAAAAATCGTATTAAAATATCGAATAGAAAAATTTTACCAATTTAGTGGTTAGCTAGAAAAAGGAATCATTGAAGGAATTTGGTAAAAATGAGGTATCGAGATCTCAGTGTTATAAAACGAGTCATAAATATTTTTATAAATATTTACGGAATGTCAATAAGGTAGTATTAACATTTCGTTAGAAAATTTTGACGTTTGGGTGGTTAATTAAATAAAAAGGACTAAATTGAAAAAGGTGTAAAAGTTGCTAGAAGAATTAAATAGCTTAATTGTCAAATAAAGGACCTAAAGTGAAAATAAGCCCAAAGGAGATATTTTGGGCGGCAATAGCTGAGAAAAAATCAGGAAATGGGTGAAATAAGGGCAAAATGGGAAAATAATAAAATTTACTAAATAAAAATAGGACTAATTTGGGATATCTAGAAATCTCTTCATTTTCTTCATTATCATCAGCTAAAATTAAATATCTCTTCATTTTTGCACCAAGTAAGTTAATCCTTGCCCTATTTCTTGTAATTTTGTGTTTTTAAGACTTTTACAAATAGGTCCTACTATTAAATTCATTAGTCTTTGATTTCATGGATGAATCTAAAAGTTATCATGGTTGAGTGATGTAAGTTTATGATGAAATAGAATGAAATTGAAGCTTTAATTTGTTTATGAGAAAATTTTATTCGGTAATTTCATTAGAAATTAATTTTTAGGACCTAATTGTAAAAATGTTTGGAATTAAAGTTTATTACTGAAATTCTGATTCCTAAAGGTTATAAAGTAATTTAAAGTGATATAATAAAGTGCTAATTGAGAAAAATCAGCTCAATTGAGAGGTTAATTGAAAGGGGATGAAATTATCATTTATTGAAAGCTAAGGGAAAAATGGTAATAAACAGGACTAACTTTGAAAAATCACCATAAATTTTAAAAATCGAACTATAAGATGAAAAAAAAATGAAATTAAATCTTATTGAGTCTAGTTTCTCATAGAAGAAACGGTGTAAGCATTGGATTTTTAAATAATGAGATATAGAGAATTTTGTGAGACAAGGTTAGAATGAATTCGGGTTCCGGTGTTCTGACTTTGAAAAATAATAAAACATTGAATAAAAATAATTAGGGCTTAAATTTATATGTTTAGAATCCTTAATGAGTCTATTTTCAAGAGAAACAAACATATATATCATCGAATCTCGTATGAAAAGATAATTAATTTTAGTGAAGAAGGTTCGAATCATGTGGACAATGAACATGGGTGACTTTAAAGAATAAAGCTGTACTTATTGGCTAAACCAAAAATCCTGAAAATTTTATGGTAAAAATATATGTGATTCTAGTTTCAGAAAAATTAACGGATTCTAATTTGGAGTTTTGTAGCTCAAGATAAAAATAATTTAGTGACTATGACTCAAGTAGATAGCTTTGAATGAACTATAAATAATAATAGAATTATAGTGAATGGTACATGTGAACATGAAATGTATTGAATTGATGATTGAATTTATTTATTTAGATCCGAAATACGAAGCTAGATCGAGGAAAGGAAAAAGTCCCAGATTAGTAGATTTTGTATACGAACTAGTATCGAGGTAAGTTCATGTAACTTAAATTATATTATTAAATGCTTGAAATGTATGTTATTGATGTGGATATAATTTGAATATTCATTGTGTGAAGATTGATGATACATTAATATATTTAATAAAAAGGGAAGAAATCCCGGTTGAATGAAAGGAAAATTCGATGGATCTCTGAAGAGGAATTGACGGTAAAAAGGATCTAGCTCGGACGGGTAATCTGAATGAGGGTCTGAATTTAGCCTGGATTGGTAATTTAGATCCAAGCTCATTAGAGTAATTGTCATTGCAGGGGATTTAGCCTGGACTGGTAATCTCGACAATACTCTATGAGTTTATATTGAGGATTTAGCTCGGTGGTAATCCATTGTAAAGATGAGGTTCAAGGAGTGTGCTCTTTGAAATGGAAATGTGCGCACATGCATATGAATTGATGGACCCGAATTTGTACACTAAAGTGTACCTCTGAAAATCCATCGAAATTCCGAGAAATTCAACAGGATAAATATGGAAAAATAACAAGGAAATGGAAATCATGGTATTGATGAGCTCATCAATCATGGTATATATTATTGATACATGGAAATTATTGGATTAACTTGAATGTTGAGTTTGTGCATGTTAGGGTAATAATGCATTGAATGGATATATGAATGTTTATTGCTTTGTATTGAAAATATTAGGTAAGTATAATTCTTGTTACATGGGCTTACTAAGCACAAAGTGCTTACCTTGTTTTTTTCCCTGTTTTGTAGTGTTAAGAGCTCGGAGGTCGGATTCGGTTAGAGACACATCACACTATCAACCTCAAGATTTGGTATTTAAAGAAACTTTATTTTGGAAATTAATGGCATGTATAAGCTAATAAAGTAAATGTTAATATGAAATAAATGTAAGGTCAGCCATTGGTATGGCTAACAAAATTTAGTTTTAGTATGTGATGATGTTATCTTATAAATATGCATGAATCTATTTTGAAAATATGTTAAATTGGATTGGTTGATGTGAATTGGTCTCGGTTTAAAATTTACAGGAAAGGCTAGATATTTATAAAAGGGTTATATTGAGTAAAAAAAAATTCGTAAACTCCGGTAATGCCTCGTACCTATTCCGACAACGAATACGGGTAGGGGGTGTTACATTTGTTAGTATCAAAGCTACGGTTTAACCGGTTCTCGAACCGACGTAGCAAATACAAATTAGCTATTCATGCCATTTAAATTATTATTGATAGTGCGATATCTCCTGACCATTTAAATTGTGTTTTTCTTATAGTAATGTCCTCTGACTGAACTCAATCCGAGGAAGCTGGGAGTCATGCTCCGGCTTCAGTACAAAGAGAAGAAACTAGCAGTAGAAGGCCCGGTACAGAGGGTCAAGGGGAGGAGGCAAAAATAGCCTTTTTTCAAATTATGAATGAATGGTTTACTCAGTACATATAGTGCAGCAAACTCAAGCTCCCCCTCCTATTCCTCCACCGGTTCCCGAGATCCCACAGGGTACAGGTACTGAATCTGTTAGAAAAAGGATAGCACCGGTTGATAAAATTCAAAAATATGGGGCCGAAGAATTTCGAGCAGCAGTTGATGATGATCCCGAACGGGCTAAATTTTGGTTAGAGAATACTACTCGGGTTTTGGAGAATTTATCTTGTACACTAGAAGAATGTTTGAAATGTGTTGTCTCACTACTAAAAGATATAGCTTACCATTGGTGGAATACTAAAGCTTCAGTTGTTCCGAAAGAAGAAATTACATGGGAATTCTTCCAGACCGAGTTCAAAAAGAAATATATCAGCCAGAGGTTCCTTGATCAGAAAAAAAAGAATTTCTTGATCTGAAATAGGGTAATAGATCGGTATCTTAGTATGAAAGAGAATTTGTTCGGTTGAGTAAATATGCTCGAGAATGGGTACAGTCAGAAGCTGAAATGTGCAAAAGATTCGAAGAAGGGTTGAATGAAGACATTAAGCTACTGATCGAAATTCTTGAAATTTGAGAGTTTGCTACATTGGCAGAGAGAGCTTATAAAACAAAAGAATTAAGCAAAGAGAAGAAAGAAGCTGAGAGGGAAGCTCGAATTTTTAGTAAAAGACCAATGGGAAAATCCCAGTTTTCTGTTCCAAAGAAATTGAAGAAGTACCAGGATCGTTCTACCTCAGCCACTGGGTATTCGGGTAGAGAGCGAGGTTCTCAATGTAATAATCCAAGACTTTCCACTCCATCAGTGACCAGTGTTGGCAGTGTTGGTACCCCTAAGCCGAGATGCTAGTATTCGGGTAGAGAGCGGGGCTTGTTACCAATGTGGTTCTTTTGACCATTTCCTCAGAGATTGTCCAGAAAGGGGTCAAAAGAAGCTGAACAGATATCGAAGCCGAGCAATCCAGTTTCGAGGGGTAGACCATCTCGACCATCCGGTAATGTCAGTGGTAGCCGAGGAGCTATAAAAGATACTGCAGCCAGGCCTGAGACACGAGCACCTGCTAGGACATATGCCATTCGTGCCAGAGAAGATGCCTCAGCACCCGATGTTATTACTGGTACATTTTCTTTACTTGACACTGATATTACTGCATTAATTGATCCCGGTTCTACGCATTCATATATATGTATAAAGGTTGCATGTGTTAAAGATTTATCTATTGAACCTATTGAATTTGTGGTTAAAGTCTCGAACCCCCTAGGCCAATCTGTTTTGGTGGATAAAATTTGTAAAAATTGTCCACTGATGGCAAGAGGTTATTATTTCCTGGCTGATTTGATGTTACTGCCATTTGATGAATTTGGCGTGATATTGGGCATGGATTGGTTAACTTAGCATGATGTAGTAGTAAACTGTAAACAGAAATATATTGTGTTGAAGTGTCAAAATGGCGAATTATTCCGGGTAAAATTTGATCAGACAGAGGGATTATCTAATGTGATTTCAGTTATTACCGCTCAGACGTCTGTCAAAAAAGGGTATGATGCTTTTCTTACTTATGTATTAGACACCAAGGTATCTGAGTCGAAGATTCAGGCAGTGCCAGTGGTATGTGAATTTTTTGATGTGTTTTCAGAGGAGTTACCAGGGTTGCCACCAGAAAGAGAAGTGGAATTCTCTATAGATTTGATTTCGAGAACTACTTCGATTTCTATAGCTCCGTATCGGATGGCTCCTACAGAATTAAAGGAATTAAAGACACAGTTACAGGAACTTGTTGATAGAGGTTTTGTTCGTCCAAGTCAATCACCTTGGGGTGATCCGGTTCTATTTGTGAAAAAGAAATATGGGTCTTTGAGATTGTGTATCGACTATCGACAACTTAATAAAGTAACCATAAAGAATAAGTACCCATTGCCCTGAATTGATGATTTATTTGATCAGCTGAAAGGTGCCATAGTATTCTCGAAGATTGATCTCCGATCAGGTTATTACCAGCTACGGGTAAAGGAGTCAGATGTACCAAAGCGACTTTCGAACGGTATGGGCGTTATGAGTTTCTGGTTATGCCGTTTGAGCTGACTAATGCACCTGCAGTATTTATGGATCTGATGAATTAAATATTCAGACCGTACTTAGAAAGTTTCGTTGTAGTTTTCATTGATGATATTCTAGTCTATTCTCAAGATGAAAATGAGCATGCAGAACATTTGAGAATATTGTTGCAAATTCTGCGTGAAAAGAAGTTTTATGCTAAATTTAGTAAATGTGAATTTTGGCTCCGAGAAGTGGGTTTCCTTGGACATATTATATCCGCTGAAGGCATCAGGGTAGACCCTAATAAAATTTTAGCTATTATTAATTAGAGTCCACCGAAGAATGTATCTGAAGTTAGAAGTTTCTTGGGTTTAGCTGGTTATTATCGGAGATTTGTGCAGGGGTTCTCTATGATAGCTTCTTTGATGACCCGTTTGTTGCAGAAAGATGTTAAATTCGAGTGGACTGATGAATGCCAGCAGAGTTTCAACCGATTGAAAGATTTGTTGACGAAAGCACCTGTGTTGGTACAACCTGAATCGGGTAAATAATTTATTATTTATAGTGATGCATCATTAAATGGTTTAGGTTGTGTCTTGATGCAAGAAGGTAAAGTAATAGCTTATGCTTCAAGACAACTTAAGCCACATGAAAGAAATTACCTGGTACATGATCTCGAGTTAGCTGCTATTGTATTTGCATTGAAGATATGTTGGCATTACTTGTACGGTGAGAAATGTCATATTTATATTGATCATAAAAGCTTGAAATATCTGATGACACAAAAAGATCTGAATTTGAGATAGCGTAGGTGGCTTGAATTGATAAAGGACTATGATTTGATTATTGATTACCATCCGGGTAAGGCTAATATTGTTGCTGATGCTTAAAGCCGAAAATCTCTATTTGCTTTGCGAGCTATGAATGCCCAATTGTATTTGGTTGATGATGGTTCAGTCATAGGTAAGTTGACAGTTAAACCGACATTTCTACAGCAAATATATGAAGCTCAGAAAAATGATGAGAAGCTACAAGCTAAACGGGTTCAATGTGACTCAGGTAATGATTCAGAATTTCATATTGGGACTGATGGTTGTTTATTATTCAGAGGTAGGGTATGTGAACCCAAGAATTCAGAGCTCATACAGAAGATTCTACACGAGGCTCACAGCGGTACTATGTCTATACATTAAGGAAGTAATAAAATGTATAATGATTTGAAGAAGATGTACTGGTGGCCAGGTATGAAACGTGATATTTCTGAGTTTGTATCACGATGTTTGATATGTCAATAGGTCAAAGCAGAACATCAGGTACCTTCGGGGTTACTTCAGCCAATTACTATACCAGAATGGAAATGGGAAAGAATCACTATTAATTTTGTGTCGGGGTTACCATTGTCTCCGAGGAAAAAAGATGTTATTGGGTGATTATTGATCGATTGACAAAGTCAGTGCACTTTATTCCGATACGTATGGATTATTCTTTAGATAAACTGGCTGAACTATACATATCTGAGATTGTTAGGCTACATGGGGTGCTTGTCTCCATTATATCGGATAGAGATCCCAGATTTACATCTCGTTTCTGGGACAAATTGCAAGAAGCTTTGGGTACTCAGTTGTATTTCAGCACTGCATTTCATCCTCAGACAGATGGCCAATCTGAGCATGTAATTCAGGTATTGGAAGATATGCTCCGATGTTGTATACTAGAGTTTGAAGGTAATTGGGAGAGGTATCTACCTTTGATTGAATTTGCTTACAATAACACTTATCAGTCCAGTATTAAAATGGCTTCGTATGAAGCTTTGTATGGTAGAAAATATAGAACACTGTTATATTGGACAGAGCTCAGTGAAAAGAAGATACATGGTGTTGATTTGATCTGGGAAACAGAAGAAAAAGTAAAGGTTATTCGGGATAGTTTAAAAGCAGCTTCGATCGTCAAAAATCATATGCCGATCTTAAACGAAAAGAGATTGAATTTCAGGTTGGTGACAAGGTACTCCTGAAAGTGTCTCCTTGGAAGAAAGTTCTTTGGTTCGGTCGAAAGGGTAAATTGAATCCAAGATTTATCGGGCCATATGAGATCATAGAAAGAATTGGACCGGTTGCTTATCGATTGGCATTACCACCGGAACTTGATAGAATCCATAATGTTTTTCATGTGTCTACGCTACAAAGATATCGGTCAGATCCTTCACATGTTATTTCTCCGATAGAAGTGGAGATTCAACCGGATATGACTTACAGTGAAGAATCGGTCAAGATATTGGCACGAGAAACAAATGAACTTAGAAATAAAAAAATAAATTTGGTAAAAGTATTGTGGCAAAAGAACGGGATTGAGGAAGCGGCATGGGAACCGGAGGAGACAATGAGGAAACAGTACCCAAACCTCTTTACTAGTAAGATTTTCGAGGACGAAAATCCTTAAAGGGGGGAGAGTTGTAATGGCCTAAATTTAAGGTTATCGGAACAATGGTTTCGTAACCATAAATTCGATTTAAAGAGAAATTTATTTTAATATTTTTGCATGAATATTTATATGATAGGAAAATCATATTAAAATATCGAATAGAAAATTTTACCGATTTAGTGGTTAGTTAAAAAAAAGGAATCATTAAAGGAATTGGGTAAAAATGAGGTATCGAGATCTCAGGTTATAAACTGAGTTATAAAAATTTTTATAAATATTTACGGAATGTCAATAAGGTAGTATTAAAATTTTGTTAGAAAATTTTGACGTTTGGGTGGTTAATTAAATAAAAAGGACTAAATTGAAAAAGATGTAAAAGTTGCTAGAAGAATTAAATAGCTTAATTGTCAAATAAAGAAGGACCTAAAGTGAAAATAAGCCCAAAGGAGATATTTTGGGCGGCAATAGCTGAGAAAAAAAATCAGGAAATGGGTGAAATAAGGGCAAAATGGGAAAATAATAAAATTTACTAAATAAAAGTAGGACTAATTTGGGATATCTAGAAATCTCTTCATTTTTCTTCATTTTCATCAGCTAAAAACACCATATGAGGGTTTTCTAAGCTGGTATTTCATAATTTTTCCACCAAGTAAGTTAATCCTTGCCTATTTCTTGTAATTTTTGTGTTTTTAAGACTTTTACAAATAGGTCCTACTATTAAATTCATTAGTCTTTGATTTCATGGATGAATCTGAAAGTTATCATGGTAGACTGATGTAAGTTTATGATGAAATAGAATGAAATTGAAGCTTTAAGTTGTTTATGAGAAATTTTTATTAGGTAATTTCATTAGAAATTAATTTTTAGGACCTAATTGTGAAAATGTTTGGAATTAAAGTTTATTACTGAAATTATGATTCCTAAAGGTTATAAAGTAATTTAAAGTGATAGAAAAAAGTTATAATTAAGAAAAATCAGCTCAATTGAGAGGTTAATTGAGTAGGGACGAAATTATCATTTATTGAAAGCTTAGGGGGAAAATGGTAATAAACAGCTTGCACTAAAACAGTTTTGGACAGCAGTAGTAGACTAATTTTGAAAAATCACCATAAATTTTAAAAATCGAATTAGAAGATGAAAAAAATATGAAATTAAAGATTATTGAGTCTAGTTTCTCATAGAAGAAACGATGTAAGCAATGGATTTTTAAATCATGAGATATAATGAATTTTGTGAGACAAGGTCAGAATGAATTCGGGTTCCCCTGTTCTGACTTTGAAAAATAATAAAACATTGAATAAAAATAATTAGGGGCTTAAATTTATATGTTTAGAATCCTTAATGAGTCTATTTTCAAGAGAAACAAACATATACATCATCCGAATCCTGTATGAAGAGATAATTAATTTTTAGTGAAGAAGGGTCAGAACTGTCAGACAGCAGAACAAGGGTGACTTTAAAGAATAAACTGTACTTATTGGCTGAACCAAAAATTATGAAAATTTTATGGTAAGAAGATATGTGAGTCTAGTTTCAGAAAAAATTAGCGGATCCTAATTTGGAGTTTTTTAGCTCAAGATAAAAATAATTTAGTGACTATGACTCAAGTAGACAGCTTTGAATGAACTATAAATAATAATAGAATTATAGTGAATGCTACATGTGAACATGGAATGTATTGAATTGATGATTGAATTTATTTATTTAGATCCGGAAAACTCAAATACGAAGCTAGATTGAGGAAAGGAAAAAGTCCCGAATTAGTAGATTTTGTGTACGAACTAGTATCGAGGTAAGTTCATGTAACTTAAATTATATTCTTAAATGCTTGAAATGTATGTTATTGATGTGAATATAATTTGAATATTCATTGTGTGAAGATTGATGATACATTAATATATTTAATAAAAAGGGAAGAAATCTCGGTTGAATGAAAGGAAAATTCGATGGATCTCTGAAAAGGAATTGACGGTAAAAAGGATCTAGCCCGGACGGGTGATCCTATCTTGATATAGCCCTCCCAAAGAATATGTGTAAAATGGATTTAGCCCGGACGAGTAATCCGAATGAGGGTCTGAATTTAGCCTGGACTGGTAATTTAGATCCAAGCTCATTAGAGTAATTGTCGTTATAGGGGATTTAGCCTGGACTGGTAGCCCCGCTGTAAAGATGAGGTTCGCATGAGTGTGCTCTTTGAAATGGAAATGTGCGCATATGAATATGAATTGACGGACCTGAATTTGTACACTAAAGTGTGCCTCTGAAAATCCATCGAAATTCCGAGAAATTCAACGGGATAAATATGAAAAATAACAAGAAAATGGAAATCATGGTATTGATGAGCTCATCAACCATGGTATATATTATTGATACATGGAAATTATTAGATTAACTTGAATGTTGAGTTTGTGCATATTAGGGTAATAATGCATTGAATGGATATATGAATGTTTATTGCTTTGTATTGAAAATATTAGGTAAGTATAATTCTTGTTACATGGGCTTACTAAGCACAAAGTGTTTACCCTGTTTCTTTTTCCAATGTTTTGTAGTGTTAAGAGCTCAAAGGTCGGATTCGGTCAGAGACACATCACACTATCAACCTCAAGATTTCGGTATTTAAAGAAACTTTATTTTGGAAATTAATGGCATATTTAAGCTAATAAAGTAAATGTTAATACGAAATGAATGTAAGGTCAGCCATTGGTATGGCTAACAAAATTTAGTTTTAGTATGTGATGATGTTATCTTATAAATATGCATAAATCTATTTTGAAAATATGTTAAATTGGATTGGTTGATGTGAATTGGTCTCGGTTTAAAATTTGCAGGAAAGGCTAGATATTTATAAAGGGGTTATATTGAGTAAAAAAAAAATCGTAAACTCGGTAATGCCTCGTACCCTATTCCGACAACGAATACGGGTAGGGGTGTTACAAGAAAACTCTACTTTAACATCATTTTCATGCTTTTGATATTACCTTATATAATAAAACTCTACTTAAAATATATTGAAATCTTAAAGTTCTTCATTTGTCCTATTGATTTCAATCTTTAACTTGATTTTCTCTCTCCTCCAGCTTTTATTTCTTTAATCTAACTTGATATTCTAGCTCCCAATTGCCTTCTTATTATTTTACTCTCTTGGTAGCTATGGAAATTGTTTTGATTTCTAGGTGAAAATGATGAAATTTTTTGTGGAAGGAATAAATTGAAAAGAAAGCAAAACTTTCTTTCTTTCTCTCTTCTTCTAACGTGGGTTCATGCATGGAAAGATGAAGAGAATCTAAATGTAACACCCCAAACCCAGCTTAGACGTTATGGCCGTATCTGGCAATGTCACACAATAGTGTTTTGAAACCTCGTTGTTACGATGAAAACATTCTATGTTATTATCTTTCATAAGCCTTTGTTAGAACTTAGGAAGTCTTCTTTATTCATTTAAATCATTTATTTTGAAACATCCCTTGTTGCGGAAGCTTTAATAAAACAATCTAGGTGATATGCGTTTAGAAATTACTTTAACTTTTTGAAAACCGAATTTCCTACGACGAGTAGGTATAAATCCATAAAGTAAAATAAATAAATAAAAACCCAAATTTAAAACTAAAGTCCCAGAGGGTCCTTAAATTACAACCCAAATAATCAATAATAATCAAAACATAAATCGTAAATTGAAAACCATGAAGTCTAAAAATTACTGTGGTCACTGCTGAGTCCTCCGTCTCACCGGTCCGTCTAAGTCTGGGGATTATCTGTGCACATCAAACAAAAAGGGTGAGTTTACGTAAACTCAGTGTGTAATCCCGCATAAACAAACAAAAAATCAATATTCACAGTGCACAGTTGAACATTCTTGGGTCTAAGCCCTTTTCAGTATCAGTGACAGTTTGGGTCTTAGCCCATCTCAGTACAGTGTCAAAAATGCAGTAGGGCCTTAGCCTATCACGATGTCGATAGCGATATGATTATGCAAGAGCAAAATCCTACCCAACCAGCCTCTACACACCATATTCGTCCAACCCTACACTCCATGTGGGGATATAATCAACCCACCCATCCCTACACTCCAAGTAGTACCGAATGTAGCACAATACAATAGTTTGCAACTGAGCTGCCAATAAATTAGGTTTAAAGTCTTTCAGTACACTTCCTCAGAATAACAACCCCCAACCCAATGCAATGAAGCATACAATAAATGACATGCTATTATGCAATTTTAGTACATATATTCAGTTCAGATATTAACATGCCCAGTACAGATATCATTCAGTCAATTTCACACATTTAGGGGTCTAAGTTGCGCTTATCGACCCTACAGTAGGTTCACAGTCGACTTGGGTGACCCGTGCAACCTTAAAAACATTTCTGTAAAAATGGGACCACACGCCCATGTTCTAACACCCCTAACCCGTATCCGTCGCCGGATTAAGATTATGAGGCATTACCTGACAAAACACAGTTCAGCACGCTTATATAAATCATTTCATGTTCATAATATTTCAACTATTTTTAACAAAAAGTATTAAAACGAATAGCAACCATCTATTCATTCATATAAATCAAATTAGTACATATAGATCACTTAATCAACTAAAACCCAGTCATGCTTTATTACTATTAATACATAAACAATCCATGCTTCAAAATTCAAACATATGCATATCATTTATTTAATCAAATTTTATTTATTTATTTTCATTTTAAAACCAACTAACATGCATCAAAGTTAAACTACTTATACTTATACTTAATAAATATAACGTTCAAACATACAAACATTACATGCATGATATTCGAATACCTAGTTTATAAACAAACATATTTCACTTTATAAACCAAGCGCACATATTACAACATTTATTTATAAGACATTAGTATACATTACCAAATGGTCCGATATAAACTTGTGCTTTACTAATTTATATGCAATTCATTATAATATCATTAATCATTTTGGACACAAATGATATTTGATAACATATCCAATTTACAAGTCAAATAATATATCTAAACATTATACCTAAATTACTTATAACGACCAATTCACTTATCATCTATACTGCTATAAAATTAACCACAAAAGATCATACTAACACGCGATAAAATCTCAACTAAATTTACCATTTCATATCTATTAACCTGAATAATTATACACATTATATCAACCCAAGTGACCGACAACTCAACCATGAAACATGATCATCCCTTAACATTATAAACCGTATCAATATAATCAATTCAAAAACAATGATATTTTTCATTATATAATTTAATAAACCATACCACAATTGAAATCACATTCATCAACTACCTCAACATTTAAATTGAATCATAGAAACATACATACAAATCATATCATTAAACAATTACTAAACCGAATCATAGGATCTCCCACATGTGCAAATCATACATTTATCAAGTTTATCACATGCATATTTATATATATATATATCATACCTATTACCTAACTAACACATATTATACCTTAACTAACATCCATTAGTTAACCTATTGCCGAAACACTTATCACATCCTAAACAAAACATATCAAACATAATTCACACACACACACACACACACACACACACACATATATATATATATATATACCATGATCAAATCACCAAAACCAAACATTTTAGCATTTGAAATAAAAGCATAAAAACCAAACTTAACAAAATAAATAAGCCATTTTCGCATGGCTCATATTTACATATCCTAAAATCAAACGTATTAACTAGACTATACATGCCATAAGTTCGAATTCAAACTTTATAAAGTATCGAAGACAGTCGATAGTGTGATAGACTTCTCTAACATTCCCTAAGCTCGTAACCAACTTCCAAAATCTATAAAACGAAGAGCAAACATACACACAGTAAGCTTTCATAGCTTAGTAAGTCATAAGCAATGGAAACATTTAATCATATACAAAATTAAACTAGTCAAACCGAAATAAACCATTATTGACTCATGTACATTTCCAACTTATAATTTCATAAATCAAATCATATAAGTTTAGCATAAATTCTCCTTTGGCCGAATACTCATTCAAATATTAGTACATTTAATTATTACTTTTTATGATACACTTACATCATTAGGCCGAGTATATATATGTTCACATATACTATCACATAATTCACATTAACATATAACATTATACCATCAATTCAACATTCAACTTACTATATTTTTATAACTTAGTATGAGTACATACCTGAGCCTTTCTAACTCGATTTTACACTTGACCTTAATTTATCATTGCTCGTTGAACCATTCGAAATTAAAAAGGATACTTGGATAGTCGAACATTTCGTACAATGCCAACGTCCCAGACGTGGTCTTACATGTAATCACATATCGATGCCACTGCCCCAGACAGGATCTTGCACGTAAATCACAATTCGATGCCAATGTCCCAGACGTGGTCTTACAAGATAACACATAACGGAATCCTATGTCATGACATATGTATCTTAGCTATTACTAGGGTTCGTACGGGACTTTCGGACGTTGTAATTCGATCGAATCAATCTCGTAAACATAGTTCCCAAGCTTATAGACATTCGGCCAACACATATACATAGTCATAAAATTCAATTCGACATATAAAAGTCACATATATTCAAAAGTAACAATGTTTATATGCTTATAAACTTACCTCGGATATCAACGGACGGAATAAAACGACTATTCTATTATTTTTTGTTTTCCCCTGATCCAATTCCGTTTTCTTTGGTTCTTAATCTAAACATATTCAAATTAAACTTATTTAAACATCATTTTATTCAATTTAGTCTAAAAACACATAAATTGGAAAATTACCATTTTGCCCCTAACATTGTACACTTTTCACAATTTAGTCCCTATTGCATAAAACACAAAATATGCAAAATTTCAATGTCCCATACTTAGGCTGAATTTAACCCATGATTATATAAGTCCATATATTTCATTTTTTCACATTTTAGTCCCTCAATTTATTATTTTTACAATTTAACCCTAATTACTCAAAATCGTCAAAATTTCCAATACAAAACATATTAATCCAAAACACATCTTTCATAATCTATAATCTAACATCACAAAGCTTATAAATTCATCAATGGCTTAATTCAAAATGTTCATCAAAATCAAAAATTAAAGCATAGGTTTTGTAAATTTCATAGCAACGATCTCAAAAACGTAAAAATTATCAAAAACCGAGCTAGTTACATACCTTAATCAAGCCTAGCTATGGCCGAATATGGCTTTATTTTTCTTTTCCTTAGCTAGTTTCGGCTATCCCAAAGATGAACATGCATGGTTTTTTTATGTTTTATGCTTTTATTTAATTAACATATATTTAAAAATTACAAAATTAACCTTTATTCATTAACATAAAATATCATATATATTATGTACCTAACCGTCCACTAATATGTTTCATGGTCAAATTGCAACACAAACACCTCCCACTAAAAGAACAAATCAATTTAGCACTTTAACAAATAGTTAGTAACTTTTACCTTTTATGCGATCAAGTCCTTTTATTAAATCAAACACTCAAACTATAAAATTAAATCACGAAAATTTCCCAGATATAAATTCACAAAGTATAAACACAAATAATAATATCTAATAATTTTTCTGACTCGAATTTGTGATCCCAAAACCACTGTTTCGATTAGGGTCGAAACCGAATAGTTACACATGTGATCTGCCCGTATGGGCCCCCACGCCCGTGTGGCCCACTCGGCCCAAATTGGCCTTGGCCGTGTGATTTATTTTTAAAGTAACCCATGCTAGCTCAATACTCATTTATGTTTTCACTATTTACTTATATGTTCATTCAAAGTTGTTTACTTAAGTCATTATCACTAAATTATTTATATCTTGAGCTACAGAATTCCAAATTAAGATCCGCTTGATTTTTTGAAACTAGACTCAAATAACTTTCTACCATAAAATTTTCAGAATTTATAGTTTATCAAATAATTACAGTAAAATCTTTAAAGTTATCCCTATTCTACTGTTTGATAGCTTCATCCTTTCCTTACTAAAAATTATTTATCTCTTAGTACGGAATTTAGTTAATGTTTCTATTTGTTTCTCTTGAAAATAGGTTCACTAAGTATTTAAACATATAAATTTAAGCCCCTAATTTTTTTTACAATTTTTGATGATTAACCTAAGTCAGAACAGGGGAACCCAAAATCATTCTGACCTTGTCTCACAAAATTTATTATATATCATGATTTACAATTCCATTACTTACATTATTTCTTTCATGAAAAACTAGACTCAGTAAAATTTAATTTCATATTTTATTCAACCTCTAACTTAATTCTCACTATTTTTGATGATTTTTAAAATTTAGACTACTGCTGCTGTCCAAAACTATTTTAGTGCAAAATGTTGATTTCCAAGTTTATAACACCCTTATTTCCTTTCTCTACAATTTTTTGCATCATTTTCTCTTATTTCTCGACAGCAAGCAATTTTGACTTTTCGTCGAATCCCGTTTTCTACATTTCGGGTACACACCTGGTATCGTTTCTGATGCGTAAGCACTCCTAAGCCTCTAGAACCTAAAAATCGACCAACATATCTCCAGATTAATCTTTTAATTCTTTTTTAATCAACCAATTTCGAAATGAAATCGACTAAAAACCTAGCACAACCCTTACCTAGCTTGAGTAACCATGAATTCACACAATCACAGCGTCGATTCAAAACCACCAGCCCTTGATTAACTCCTAAACACCAAAAAGTAATCCCCTTTTAGAGATTAACCAAGAACGATTAACAATAGACAAAACCGTTACTTACCGAACACGCGCAACCAACGATGAACAATCGAATCAATTGGAAAAAAAAAGAAAGAAAGAAAATGAAGGGGAAAAAATAATGGAAATTTTGGCAACAACTGGGGAAAAGAATCGGCAGAGGAGGGAAAAAAAGAAGAATGAAGAAAACGTCGGAAAAAATTAGGGAATTGGAGAGAAAATCGAAACTCTACTCTTTCTTTTTTTGCAACAAAAAGATAATCAGATTATTTTTTGATAACCTCTCCCCAATTATCTATCACTCCCTATTAACCCATTAAAACACAACTACTCAGAATTTTGCCCCAACACAACTCTTAGCCTAAATTGGAGCAAAAATACTGTCTCCACGCCATCATAGAGAATTGAACACAAGACCTCCAACTTTTAAATCCACTTAACCACCAGATCAACAAGCCCATTCTGATATAAACTTACCAATAATTAAACTTAAGCCATTTGCACAAGGTTAAGGCTTTATTTATAAAAAAACCAAAATTTGTCCAAGTAAGGCTTGAACTTGAAACCTCACACACACACACCCAAAACACATAACCACTAAAGCAGATAGACATTGTGTGTCACACATACACGAAATCAAAAATTAAAATTTTGGGGCGTTACAATTCTACCCCCTAAAAGAAAATTTCGTCCTTGAAATTTACCCGGTCAGAATAGATAAGGATATTGCTGACGCATCGTATCCTCAGGCTCCCACATGGCCTAAGAATTAATATACTAAATAAATAATAATAAATATCTTATTAATATTAATAAATTAATATTTATCTAATTAATTTAAAATATCATCAACATAATCATTACATTCTAGAATTCTCTCTCTTACTAATTGGCCATTTTGCCCTTTATGATAGTTTAAAATTCCATCATTGAGTCATCACTCAATTTGGTAAAATTGTGATTTAGTCCCTCATAATTCTTTACCTATTCAATTTGGTCCTTATTCATCCATTTTCCTTAGTTTCTAGATCATTCCACCCATAAAATATTTGCACTATTGGTCCTTCAAATTTTCATATTTACCCTTTAAACCCCTTAATTTTTGAGTATTTACTCTTGGGCAAAAAACTTTTCTCACTTTTGCGATTTAATCCTTTCTTGAATTAATATGTCATTATATACTTCCCAATGTTGACAAAACTCAAAATTTCCCCCTTTTTGTCACTTTATTTATTTATTTTACTATATCAAGATACTATCTTACTTTCTTACTATAGAAAATTCGGGGTATTACATGTTTAATTTGTTTTACTTGAGGAATATTTTGTTAGGTGTTTAGGCCTTGTTATTTTGGGGACTTGGGGAGTGCTTTTTCAATTAGTATTAGAGCAAAATCTAAGCATACTTGAAAGAGATCTTAAGCTTAATTTGATGTTATGAAATCTATGAAAGAAGGTAGTTCAATAATTTGAACACCCATACTGATTAGCTTGGAATTATAGGTGAAAGGACTTAAATGCAATATTTAGTGGAATTAATATGTAACAATCCAAAATTGTTTCAATGTGTGAATTAACTAAAGAAGTATGGACAATAATGCAAAACCAACATGAAAGAATGTTGTTGTTTGCGCTAAAAAACTTCGAATTCTAACAACTAGGTTCAAACTTTTTTTGAAATGAATGAAAATGATGTTATTTCCGAGTTTATTCACGATTAAATGGATTTTCTAATCAAAATTTTTATCTTGATAAATAATTTTCAAATGAAAAATTGATATACAAAGTGTTGTGATCACAACAATTAAGGAGGCCAAATACATCACCACACACAGGCTGGATGAACTTATAAGTTCATTTTGAACTTTAGAAATGAATTTTGGTTGCAACAAAAACTCAAATTTTTTTATTAATTTTTGGCGTTCGAAAATCACTTTTTCTTGTTTTGAATATTTTTATCTCAAAAGCGTTTTTTTTTTTTTTTTTGGCTTAAAAATAATTTTATCATTAATTTTGTAATTAAATAAAAAAATATAGATTACATAAAATGATTATGATGACGCAGCTAGAGCCTAGATCTAGAAAGAACGAATTTGTGTTAGTAGGGAAAAAATAAAGGAATGAAGCGCGTGATTTCACACCATTCTTGACTCCCAAGCACATTAATCACAGTATCTAGTTTCCCATAAAACATCCCCCTTGGCCCTTGCCTGAATCAAGTTAAAATAATCAGTAATAAAATAGAAAATCCGATCCATAGAAAGTAGAAACCAAAACCCCCGGTCCATCTCTCAACAAAAAAACCGCCCCCCGTATTTCTTTCCCCTCACTTTCTTCCCTTTAAAATCCGCTCCCATTCTTTTCCACTTCACTTTATCATCCACATCAATTTCTCGATTACTTCGAAACTTAGGAAAAATAAAAAAAAAGAGAGAGAGAATTCACTCCTTTCTTTCCCTCTACAATTTTCTTCGCGAAATTTCGTATTTCTTTCTCTGAAATGGATACCAATATTGGATCACTTGACAGCTGCAAACCTACTTCCAACGACGTTTGCTGTCCGGCAAACGGTACCGTTTCTACCATCCAAGGATCCGTTTCCCCCACCACCATCAACTCCTCTGAAGCCACTATGGGCCGCCACTTGGCTAGGCGGCTTGTGCAGATCGGAATAAGCGATGTTTTCTCTGTTCCCGGGGATTTCAACTTGACTTTGCTTGACCATTTGATAGCCGAGCCAGGGCTTAACCTCATCGGCTGCTGTAACGAACTCAACGCTGGGTACGCAGCTGATGGTTACGCTCGATCACGTGGCGTTGGCGCTTGCGTTGTCACTTTCACCGTTGGTGGGCTCAGCGTTTTGAACGCCATCGCCGGTGCTTACAGTGAGAATCTCCCTCTTATCTGCATTGTGGGTGGACCCAACTCCAATGATTATGGAACTAACCGGATTCTTCACCATACTATTGGCTTGCCTGATTTTAGTCAAGAACTTAGATGCTTCCAGACTGTTACTTGCTATCAGGTTTTATTCTCTCCTTTTCCCCAGTTTTTTAATAATATTGTTGTAATTTTTTGTTTCATCAGGAAGATGATAAATATGGGATCTTTGGTTTTTGCTAGGCCGTGGTGAATAACTTGGAGGATGCTCATGAAATGATCGATACAGCTATTTCAACTGCTCTGAAAGAAAGCAAGCCTGTTTATATCAGCATCAGCTGTAACCTGCCTGCAATTCCTCACCCCACTTTTGCCCACGAGCCTGTTCCATTTTCACTCTCTCCAAAGTAAAGTTTATTTTCCTCTTTTCTGTTCAAGTTCAAGATTGTTCAGTGATTAATTTGCACGCCAAGTAATTTCTTCTTCTTCTTTTTTTTTTTTTTTTTTCCATTTTCACTCTCTCCAAAGTAATTTATTTTTCCTCTTTCCTGTTCAACTTCAAGATTGTTCAGCGATTAATTTTCACGCCAAGTAATTCTTTTTTTTCGTAATGGGTGTAGATTAAGTAATAAGATTGGATTAGAGGCGGCGGTGGAGGCAGCTGCAGGGTTCTTGAACAAGGCGGTCAAACCCGTTTTAGTCGGTGGACCAAAGCTGCGTGTTGCCAAGGCATGCGAGGCTTTTGTTGAGTTGGCTGATGCTAGTGGCTACGCCGTAGCGGTGATGCCATCGGGTAAAGGGCTTGTCCCTGAGCATCATCCTCATTTCATTGGGACATATTGGGGAGCTGTTAGTACTGCATTTTGCGCTGAGATCGTTGAATCTGCTGATGCTTACTTATTCGCTGGACCAATTTTCAATGATTATAGCTCTGTTGGGTACTCTTTGCTTCTTAAGAAAGAGAAGGCGATTATTGTGCAGCCTGATCGGGTGGTCATTGGTAATGGGCCTGCATTTGGGTGTGTTTTGATGAAAGACTTCCTTAGAGAGCTTGCCAAGAGGCTTAAGCACAATAATACTGCTTATGAGAATTACCATAGGATTTTTGTTCCTGAGGGACAACCTTTGAAGGCAGCACCTAAAGAGCCTTTGAGGGTCAATGTTTTGTTCCAACATATACAGAAGATGCTTTCCAGTGACTCTGCCGTGATTGCTGAAACTGGGGATTCTTGGTTTAACTGCCAGAAGCTGAAGTTGCCCGCAGGATGTGGGTGAGTATTAGGGAAGGAGCTTTTTATGTTATGAATTAAAATCCAAAGATGGGTTTTTTAATTTGACATTGAACTCAAAAACTTTTGCGCAGGTATGAATTCCAAATGCAGTATGGGTCAATTGGGTGGTCAGTTGGTGCCACTCTTGGATATGCACAGGCTGTTCCAGAGAAACGTGTCATCGCTTGCATTGGTGATGGTAGTTTCCAGGTACGTAATGTCATTTTGGCCACTAGATTTTGATATTTTTGTGTGGAAAAACGAATGCACTATAAAATTGATTCACATGTGCATAATGTTCTTGTTTTGGGTACATCTTCATAATGTTGGTGGTGATTGGTTCAATAGGTGACCGCACAAGATGTGTCCACAATGCTGCGATGTGGACAGAAGACCGTAATCTTCCTCATAAACAATGGTGGCTACACCATTGAAGTCGAGATTCATGATGGACCATACAATGTGATCAAGAATTGGAACTACACTGCCTTGGTTGATGCAATTCATAATGGTGAAGGCAAGTGCTGGACAGCCAAGGTGAGTCAAATTCAAACTTAGTGCATTGGTTGAAAGAATCAAATGAAGTTCCTGACATTGATAAAATTGTTTGATATAATATTAAAAATTTTATATTGTTGTAGGTATTTTGTGAGGAAGAGCTCATAGAAGCAATTGAGACGGCAACGGGAGCCAAGAAGGACTGCTTATGCTTTATTGAAGTGATAGTTCACAAGGATGATACTAGCAAAGAGCTGTTGGAGTGGGGGTCTAGGGTCTCTGCTGCCAATAGCCGACCCCCAAATCCTCAGTAAATTTCTACAGTATGCTTTATGCTATAAGCTTTTGAGTTTCTGAATGCTGAGTTAAAAATCTGTAATTTTCAACATTTTGCAAAATTTACGTTGTGCTTGTTCATCTCTGGTTTGCTTTCTCTTTGTATTTTGTTAAGAATTTGAGTACTAGTGGAGGGCGACGAAACCGCAAAATTGACACAAAGGAAAGAACCAGTTGGTATGATAAAGACGGAAAGGCGATAAATACAAGAATGTACTACGTAAAATTTCGGATAGATATTTTTTAGGTATGAAAGAGAATTCATTGGAATTTGATGGGGTCAAGGGGATCATATGATTGTTTTTCCCCTTCAAAGCTTTACGTGGATCGTAGGGAAAGATTGGAAAGTTGTGGGTTCCGTGATTTTAATGTGCGTTCATCATGATAACGTAGATTTGAAATGTTTTCACCACAAAATTGATTTTCGTAGATTTTAATGTGTGGATCTTAGGTACAGCTGCCTCCCTCTAAGGAAAAGAGCTAAAACCGGCCATTCAAATGTTTCCACCACAAAATTGATTTTCGTAGATTTGACATTTACGGCAATCTGCTGTGTAAAATATTCTATGTGAAAATGATAACGTGGCTCCTAGTTTCACCATATTTGGGTAACTAAAATTTCCTCTAACAGAGAAAATCTTCCAGTCCAACTATAGTTAGTTTTACCATATTTTTCTAGGATGAATATATTTGAGGGAAAATGTTATAAATAGAGTTGAAATTTAAAAAAAAAATCAAATGAGCTTTTAGGCAAAAAAAAAAAACACTCAACTAAGTATTTAGTAAAAAAATTAAATTAATTAAGTTCTTCTATTAATAAAAATTAATATTAATCAGACGGATGTTAGTGTGTGAATAGCAACAATAATAATAAGTTGACACATAGTATACTATGTGAATAAATATGGCAACATATATTTAAGAAGTCTTAACATTATAAAAGAATTACATAAAATATATGTATAGAATGAATCTGCACATTTGAATATCCAAATTCATCCAAATGGATATATATATATTTGTTTATATAATAAATTAAAAATTACATAAAATCCATTTATAATACTGTAAAGAAAATAGCATATATATATATATATTCATATAATAAGTAAAAGTATTTTCTTTCATTAATCATTAATAATGTTATATAATTTTACAATTTTTCAATAATTATTCTAAAACATGTATTTTAGTACTTTATAATATAATCTCCTTTTTTTTCTTCAATATATGTTGATATGGCATACTACGTCCGCTTACTTAACCACGTGATAGCTTCTCATTGCTTCCATTAGTCACATTAGTGCTAGTTAACAGTTACTCTAGTCATTGATGATTTCTATTAACGGAAATGCATAATTGATTTTATTTTTTTGTCAATAAAAGTTCAACTGATTGTACTTTTTTCTTAATGTCTCAATTGAATTATTGACAACAAAATAGTCCAAACATGAGTTATTTGCTCAATTTTAGTCCAAACATGAGTTATTTGCTCAATTTGACTAACGATAAACTATTTAAATTATTTACTAATACAAGTTGTATTATGCATTACAATCGATCATGTAATACAATTTAATATTAATTAAACTTTAGACAATCAATAAATGAATATTTGCTCGTTCAATTTGCTTTACTTGCAAAAACTATTGAGGACATCCATTAAATGAATATAAATTAATCATGTAAAAATCTTTATTTATTCAATCAATTCAAAACTTACAAGTAACTAGTTATGGAATTATTACACTAAGAGTGGGTTTGGATGAGTAATGTGTTTATCTGTTATTAGTGTAAAATAAACGATGTATGTAAGATTAGATATTGTAGATTGAGACAAAAAGTAAGTTGAACACACCACACCCCACCATACATCCAAACCTATCTTTAGCACACAAATCTCAACACAGAGTGAGACTCAAACGTGGGATATTAAAATTTTTAAAGCATTAACGTTACCATTAAACCATACCATTAACTTTCAATTCATTTGTTTCCTTTCTTTCTTCCTTTATTTTTATATTATATTTTAACTAATTTCATTTTATTAATACCTTTTAAATAAGGTAATAATTATTTTAACATAAATATAATTTAATAAAGATATCTCAAGTTTGTTATATAACTTAATTAAATATAAATGTGAAATATTTAATTTTAATTGATTTTTTATGAAAACGTCAACTATGTTTAATTCTATAGTACTTCAATATGTAACTAAATTTCTTTATTTTATAATTAAAATAGAAAAATAAATAAATAAAAATGTATAATTTTTTCTTCGAACCATAATAGTATTTTACCGAATTAAATATTTTAGAATGATATTTACATCAATCACTTTTAATTGATTTTTTAATCAAACCACTTGATAAAAATTCACAAACCCTTTTATTAAATGAATTTTAAATAAAATGAGAATTTTACCTTTTATTAATTAACCATTGTTGTATTTATTTTGATGCCTTCCATCTTTATATCTAATAATTTTAATAAAAATCTAATTAATTATAAAAATATTTTAATTATTACAAAATTAAATTATAAAATGTATAATATACTAATATAATCATATGTTAAATATAATGTATTTTTAATTGATATATGTAAGTGGTTTTAAAAGTTACTCGTACAATCACAATTGTAATTATAAAAAAAATTCAAATAACTATAATCGAATTAATAAGGATAAATATGTTAATGCATGTTAATTATTTAAATTTAAATTTAATATTAACTTTAATATAAATATTTTTCTTCTTTATTTTTCTTTTATATTTTAATCAATTTCTTTTAGGTAAATTATCTTGTTAATCACTCTAAAATTATGTCATTCCTATTTTAATAATCTATTTTTGTAATTAATTTAGTGATCGCATTAAATTGACTAAATTGATCAGTGCCTTGCTAAACCTAATGAAATACTCTCATTTTTCCTTTGTTAGCATTTCAATTTTCAATTGGACTTCCCTCGATAGATATACATTGTTGATGACTGTCCGACGAATCAATGCCACCAAAAGACTCTGTTCCTTCTCTCCATTGCTTTTATCGATTATGATCTTCTAAGAAATAACCAAAAATCACATGATTCACGCTCAAAGCCTTAAAAAATGCCATTGGATCTGCGTAGTTTACCATTTAATTGGCTTGGGTCCAAGATATGTGACTCTTCTCAGCCTCAACATTGAATCCACCAACGGAATTTAAAAGCAAAGCACCGTAGGCTCTGATTTTTTCAATTGAGTCTCCTTTTTAAGTTTTATTTTCTCTTTCTTTTTTTGATTTTTTTTTTCTTTGCTTCTTCAAGCTCTCCTTTTTTTTTTTTTTTTTTTTACTTGTCCTTTTTTATGTTCTAATTTGGAGTAGAATTTGAAAAATGTTGAATTCAAAAAATATTTAGAGTTTTGGGTCAATTCCTAAGATATTTAGAAATAAATCGATTTTGGAGAGAGAAACAGAAACTGTGTCCTATGTGCGCTTTTTAACATATTAGTTCATTGTTAAATATTAGTGGTTTTATTTTTTGAGTCTCGGGTTCAATTCCTCTCTAACTCACATTTGTATTTTTATTTCATATTTTATTTTCAATTACTATTTTTGACACAATGACTCTTTTGGTTAGATGATTAATTAATTATGATTTTATCATTGAGTTTTAGGTTCAATTCCTCTACATACGTATCTTTTATTTTATGTTGTTTTAGATTTTTTAATTAATATTTTTAATTAATAAATATTTTATTTTAAGTTTTAAATTTTCAATTCATCTTTTAATTAATAACTCTTTTATTTATAAAATCAAATAATTATTGCCAAATATAATTATTTTTAGTAAATATAATTTTCATATATGTAATATTTATTTTCAATCCATATCATGAGTGTAGTAAAATTTAGTATTATATATTTTTGTATGTGTATTTGAAATATTTCACATATAAACATAATGATATTTAAACAGATTATTTGATTTTATAATATTAGAAATCACCATACCCACAATATAGGTGGAAAAATAAATATTTGATATATAAATATTATACATAAAGATATATATATATATATAATAGTTGATGTTTTAAAAATAATATTTAACATAATGATAAATATCAATTTTATAAAAAAATTATTATATAATTGACAATAATTATTTGATTTTATAAATAAAAGAGTCATTAATTAAAAGATAAATTAAAATAAAAAACTTGAAAACAATATATTTATTAATTAAAATAAAAAAACTTGAAACAACATTAAATAAAAGTACAAATGTGTTTAGAAGAGAAATCAAACCTAGGACTTAAGGATAAAATCACTATTAATTAACCATATTTAACCAAAGGAGCTAATGTGTTAAAATTTTAATTGATATAATAACAAATTTAGCCTCAAAGTTTACACATTTTATCAATTTAGTATTTATTTAATAAATTTAGCCGCAATATTTATACATTTTGTCAATTTGATTTTAATTTAATAAGTTTAGTCCATAATATTAATACATTCCGTTAATATTTACATATATATATATATATATATATATATATAACAATGGCTAAAATTTTTATTATACTAATCAAAATTATATACAATTGACGGAAAATATTAATATTATGATTAATTATCCTTAATTACTCAATTTTAAAATTAATTGAGATTAACTTATTTCAATTTTTTAAAGAGATAAATTAATATCAAAATTAAAAGAGACTATACAGATGCTTTATACCTATATGATTTAATATGACATCATCTGTTGCCTCTAGAACTTCCTTATGCCCGTCATGCTGCATTGCAGTCTTATATAGAGATTGAAGTAATGGGGCTTGGGGTTTACTCATAGATCCTAATCTCATCATTTACCAGTGAAGGTATTGATAAATGCTTAGGCTGAGAATGTTGAAGTATATTTTTTTTAGTATAATTATAGGTGTTCTCGTTTATTTTTTGGTTTGAGTTTAGTTCTAGTCAAGTGATATTCAAGTAAAATATTTTTAATAATATCGATTTCAAGATTCGAACTTAATTCAAATATCTTTTAAGTAAGAAGTCCACTTTTATTTCTTCCAATCACTTGCTGGTTATATCGAAAAATTTTACAGCCACCAAAATTAAGTAATTAATTATGAAGTCAATTTGTTCTCTCAAAGTTCACATTGTGTCCAACAACATGTATTACATGGTCACCCTTGGAATAGCCTTCCTGACTTAATAAAAATGCAATGGGTCAAGCAATACTACAATGGATTAAAAAACACAAAAGCTGCGAAGGGCGATGTGACTCAGAAATATCCGTCGTTGTTCCAGCAACATTTTGTGATTATTATCTCTTAAATCCTATGATGATTGGACCCTCCACGCTTACCTCGGGCTCTGGGAAATGGACCTTTTTTCTCACCTTTAGGCCCAACTCCAGGCCTCAATTTGTGAGGAAAGCAGAATGTATGAAATGTTTTTTCTTTTAAGAACAAACCAACAAAAAGTATGACGAGTCGCTATTGATGACACCAATACAATTAAAGGTTCAATAAGATAAATCTTTTAAACTCAACTTTACCTGGTAAGTTAATTGACTACATCAGCTAGTTAATTGGTCACGTTAGCAGTCTCATTAAGCCAATGACGGAAAAAGTTAATGGGTGATTAATTTGTCACATTTCTATAACATTAGTTATTGTTTTATTATTTTTTAAAAAATTAAGTGATTGAATTGAAACCAGGCGATTATTTTATCAACTATCTCAAAATTAAGTGACTATTGATGTAATTTACTCTAATTCTAATTATACATGTGGACAATATTGTAAGATTATATTTGTTTAACTATATGATTGTGGCATATAATTGCTTAATTTATGGGTTTTTTAATTATGCCACAAATTTTATACATATTACATTAATATTTTTATGATTATTATAAGAATGATAATGTAAAATCAATGTTGTTTGTTGATTTAATTAATTAATAATTAAACTTTATTTTTAGTTAATATTATATTTGTTTCATTAAACTAGGAAAATATTTTCTATAGAATTATTCAAACACCAAAAATAATTAAAACGATCAAAACTAAACCCAATTTTTAATTCCATTTCATTTTTAGATTTACTTAAACTCAAATTAATTAAGATTCAAATATAATTATTTTTATTCTAAACATCTAATTAGATTAAAGTATTTAAGCCTAAAATTAGTTTGGTTCAACTCTAACCTAATTAATGTTAATTAAATTTAAGACCTAACTTGAATTATTCTATACCAACTTGATTTTAAAATTTAATCCTATATGGACCAAAATTTAATCCAAATCAAGCGTTTTAACTTATTTTTTAAAAATATTTATTTTGGTGATTAAAATTATCTCAAATTTAATAAATATATTTTTAAAGTAGGCCCAATCAATTAAATCTACTTTTAACATGTCAATTTTATATAAATATCCCATACTTCCTTATCAATATTTTTTACTTCACTCCTGATACCTCTATAGTATTTTTACCCGAAAACATTGAGTTCATACCATAAATGGTTTTTTTAATAAAATAAAAGTAACTAAAAGAAAGAAAGAAAGAAAGAAATAAGCAAAAAGTCTAAATGTGGTTGGTGGGTTGGTTGGTCTAATTCTATTAAAATAAAGGGGCGATGGCAGGAGTAGTGGTAGTGGCAGTACCACCTGTAACACCCCTCACCCGTATTCAACGTCAAAATAGGGTTACGGAGCGTTACCGAACATATCACACATTTAAACATTCATTTCACATACATTTTCATATTTCATGTAATCATCATTCAACAACATTCATACTGTCCCTAATACGAGCTTACGAGGCTTTAAACATGCATTCGAGGTAGTTCGGGACTAAACCGATAATTTTAGAAACTTTCTGAACACTCAGAAATTTTTTGTAAAATATAGGGGACATACGCCCGTGTGGCCCAGCTGTGTGAGACACACCCGTGTCACAGACCGTGTAGACATTCAAAATGGAAGCAAATGGCTGTGTCCGACCCCGTGTAACTCTCTGACTTGGGTCACACAGCCAACACACACGCCCGTGTGCCCTAAAATAATGGCCATACACGCCCGTGTGCCAGGCCGTGTGCTAGGCCGTGCCAAACCTTTAGGGTATACTGACTTATGCCACACAGCCAAGTCACACGCCCGTGTGTGAGGCCGTGTGGAGTATACTGACTTGGTTTCTAATTCAACACCAGGAGACACACGGCTGTATACATGACCGTGTGTCACACATGGCTGAGACACACGCCCGTGTCTCTGCTCGTGTGGATAAAAATAGGCTATTTACCAAGCCATTTTGCCCCCCAAATTTTGCATATATCCACACCAGCCCAATTGGCACACCAACAAGGTATAAATAGGCATTTAACATCAACTCCTACCAAGCATAACTCACCATTTCAATACCAATAATTAACATGCTCATATTATCTAACAAACCTTTCGCATCTTTAAATCATAAGATTATATACAAACTTATATATTTCTTCAATTCAAAGCTTATACGGTTCATGTACATACCTGTACCATCTCGTATCAATCTCATACTCAACCACATCTTTCATTTACCCGTTGAACCATTCGGAATGCTATCGGATACTCAGGAAAATCGCACCGAAATGCCACATACATAGCCAATACTATCTCAATCTCATATCACATATATGCTCACTCTCGAGCTATCAACGGGCCTGCTCACACAAGCTGTGGGTCAAGACGTAGCTACACGGTGCTACTCACACAGGCTATCAAGTAACCGCAACACATGCCGATATACTCAGCCACTGGTAGGACGTACAGGACCAGCACCCTGATCACATAATCACAATAAGCCTTAATGACATGTCATTCGTATCCTAATCTATTCTTAAGGTTCAACCGGGATTTTCAAATGCCAAATCGTCATCGAATCATTGTCGAATATGTATATAGTCTCGTATTCATAGTTTATACAATATCAAAGCATTAAAAACATAATTATAACAATGCTTATTACATGCAAGCTTACCTCGATTCACAAAAATGATGAAATGAACCGACTAGTTCGATACTTTATTTTTTTCCCCAATCTAAGTCCGAACCTCACTTTCTTGATCTATATGTAATCAAAATTAACTTATTTAATTATTTATTTATTCAATTTAATCCAAAACACTCATTAAAACGCATTTACACTTTTCCCCAAGTATTTTACATTTTTACAATTTAGTCATTATTTCATAAAATCACAAATTCATGCAATTTAATACCAACCCATGCTAGCCGAATTTCTCTAGTGCACATATCATCCCATATTTTTAATTTATTTCACATTTTAACCACAAATTTTCCACATTTCATAAATTAATCCCTAATTTGCATTTTCACTAAAAATCACTTAACAAAACTTGTATAATTATCATCAAACATTCATAATCTATCATCAAACATCAAAACACTCATGTATTCATCAATGGCAACATCTAAAATCTTTAACAGATTTGAAAAATAGTCCCTGGGCTAGCTAGACCTAGTTACAACGATCTCAAAAACATAGAAATCATTAAAAACGGGACAAAAATCGTACCTTTATGAGCTATATAACCATGGCCGAATGGAAAACCTAACTATGACTTTTCTTTCCTCCCAATTTCAGTTGAAGGAGATGATTAAAAGATTATACAAATTGTTGTTTTTATTTAATTTACCTTAATTACCAAATTACAAAATTAACCTTATTATTAATTCAAAATTTCAATTATGCCAAGCCATTATCATCCACTATTCAATTATTGGTCTATTTACCACATAAAGACCTTAAATTTAAGGCTCTATAGCTATTAAATACCTTTAACTATTAGAAAATCACTTTTGTACTTTACGTGATTTAGTCCTTTTTTATCAAATTGACTAATCAAACGATAAAATTTCTTAACGAATTTTTCACACAAACATATTAGCATGCTATAGACCTTAATAAAATAATAAAATAATTATTTCAACTTCGGATTTGTGGTCCCAAAACTACTGTTCCGATTTGACCAAAAACGGGCTGTTACACCACCAATCAAGTCTTTGCTTTGTTTTGATAATTCCAAAACGTTAGCTAAAACTTCAAAAACAAGATGCTGCCCTCAATCAAAAGTCTAACCAAAACTAACACTAAACAATTTTCGACAAAAATAGGGAACGCGTCTTGTAATAAACAACTACTACATACAACAACTCGATTTTACCTTTGAAGCTTCTTTCTTTGGCCGACCATCCCATTCTTTACCTCTCCTCTCTTCTTCCCTTTCTACATTTTTCTTTTGGTTGTCTTCCACTGCCAAAAGGGGTACCTTTTGGTCGCTCACCACTCACGCAGGATATGCTAAAAGCTCATGCATGCCTCAACCTATTCCCACTCTTATATTCATTTTAGTTGTATGGATATCCCACCATACTGTTACCAATGATGATTTCACCATTTTCATGGATTTTGTTTAATGCATTTCTAGTAGCAGCTTTCTTTACCATCCATCTAGTTTTGGTTTCAGGCCAATGTTAAAGAGATCAGGGACAGTTGTTGCTTGAGTTGAAAAGCAGCTTCAACTTTACTTCATTGGGAAAGTTATATAAGTGGAATCAAACAACGGATTGCTATTTCTGAGATGGTGTAACTTGCGATGCTAGTGGGCAGGTTATCAATCTTGACTTGAGCAATCAATCAATTTCGGGTGCAATAGACAATTGGAGTGGTCTCTTCCATTTTCAACATATTCAACAACTCAATTTGGCTTACAATAGACTCATAACTACTTTTTTATGGGGTTTGATAAGTTGGAGAATTTGAGTTACCTTAATTTTTCAAATGCTGGCTTTACTGGGAAAATTCCAACTGTGATTTTGAGCATGACAAGGTTGGTTACTCTCGATCTATCTATAAGTTCACTTCTTAGAAGATCATTGATGCTTGAGAAGCCAAAGTTGGAGATGCTTGTTCAAAATCTCACAAAACTGAAATTCCATCATCTTGATTGGGTGAATATTAGAGCAATGGGAAATGAATGGTGTCGGGCTATATCATCACTAACTGATTTGCAAGTGTTGAGCATGTCAAACTGTAATCTTTCAATACTTATAGATTCTTCAATTTCCAAGCTTCGATCTCTGTTAGTAAGTCGCCTCGACAATAATATTTTGTCTACTTTAGTTCCAGAATTCTTTCCAAAATTCCTAAATCAGTCATCCTTTCATCTTAGTACCAGTAGTTTTCGTGGAAGACTCCCAGCAGAAGTTCTCAAGATACCCTCATTGCAGATTCTTGACTTGTCAAATAATGAATTACTACAAGGCTTGTTTCAAGAGTTTCCTTTGAATGGTTTTCTTCAAACACTGACACTTATCGGTATAAAGTTTGTGGGGCAAGTACCAGATTCTATTGGTAACCTTGGGCAATTGACAAGAATAGAGCTTGAAAGTTGTAATTTTGGTGGACCAATACCGAAAGTAGTAAAGAAACTTACTCAACTGGTCTATCTGGATTTTTCCAGTAATAATTTTTTTGGTCCAATACCATCATTCTCATCGTCAGGAAATCTTACACAACTAAACCTTGCTTACAATCATTAAACGATACAATTCATTCCACAGACTGGTCAGTCCTTTCTAATCTAATAAATATTGACTTACAAAACAACAAGTTAAGTGGAACCATTCCACCTACTTTGTTTGGCATTCCATCACTGCAGAAAATTTTCCTTTCCCAAAATTGATACAATGGCAGCCTTGGTGATCTCCGTGGTAAGACTACTTTACTGTTTGATACCCTTGATCTAAGTAGCAACATGTTACAGGAGCAATTTCCAATGTCTGTATTTGAGTTTCAAGGTCTTAAGATCCTGACAATTTCTTCCAACAAGTTCAGTGGGTTCATACAATGGACTAACATTTAGAAGTTGAAGAATCTTTCCAACCTTGATCTGTCATATAACAACTTGTCCATTGATGCAACTTCTACTAATTTTGCCTTGTATACCTTTCCCAACATTACCACGTTGAAGTTGGCTTCCTGCAACTTGAAAAAATTCCATGGTTTTTTGAAAACTCAAGTAAAATTAAACCATCTAGACTTTTCGAAAAACCAGATGTTGGGGGAAATACCCAATTGGGTTTGGGAAATTAAAAACCTTGCTTATTTAAATCTTTCTCAAAATTCTCTTACGAAATTCAAAGGACCTTTTCTAAGTATTACGTCTACACTAACTGTTGTCGACCTTCATGGCAACCAGCTCCAAGGGCAAATAGATTGCTTTCCACAATACGCCACCTATCTCAATTACTCAAGAAATAGTTTCAGCTCTGTTTTGCCACTTGATCTTAGTGACTTCCTCTAGTTTTCCTATTTCTTTTCCATTTCAGATAATAACTTCCACGGGAGTATCTTTGAGTCGATATGCAAAAGTTCATATCTTCGAGTACTTGACTTGTCTAATAATTCCTGAAGCGGGTCTATTCTGGAATGCCTGATTCAGATGAGTGTGTCTCTTGGAGTACTGAATCTAAGGAGAAACAATCTTAGTGGCAACACATTTCCAGAGAATTGTTTAGTACAAACTCTAGTTATCAATTGAAACTTACTACGAGGAAAGGTTCCAAAATCCTTGGTCAGTTGCAAAATGCTGGAGCTTTTAGACCTCGAAAACAATCAGATCAATGATACATTCCCATGCCATTTGAAGAATATATCCAACTTGCGTGTCATTATTTTACGAGGTAATAAATTTAATGGGAATGTGCATTGTTCAGAAAAGAGCCATTGGCCTATGCTTCAGATTGTCGACTTATCTTCAAACAGCGTAACAGTCTGATTTTGGCCCTAATCGGAACGGTGGTTTCGGGACCACGAATCCGAGTCAAAAAAATATTTTTATACTATTTTTCGTGTTAATTATATTTGATTGAGCATGTGTTAAAATTTCATGAGTTAATTTGACTATTTGTGTGTTTAATTTAAGAAAAAGGACTAAATCGCATAAGTGGTAAAAGTAGCTTTTTATTTGATTGAGTGATTAGATGGATGTGTTTTTATAAAGATGAGGCCTTAAGTTATAAATTGGCCATTTAATAGGATAGTGGACGGCAACATGTATTTATATAAGGCATTTACATGTTTATTTTATATATGTTAAGTTTACTTTAATAAATAATATATTATAAGATTATAATAATAAATAAAACATAAAGTGGTTGCATGTTCATATTCTTTAACTTCATTCAACCGAAACTAAAAATAAAAAAAGGAAAGAAAAACACTTCAAGGGTTTGGCATTCATCTAGCTTGATTTAAGGTGAGTTTTAGCTCGGTTCTTGATAATTTTTACGTTTTTGAGATCGTTGCTTTGAATACTATCCGACCCATGCTAAAATTTATGATTTTGATGCATGTTTGATGTTCAACCATTGATGAAAACTTGTATTTTATAATGTTTGATGACAAAATATTAAAGATATGTTTTAGATTAACATGTTTTGTATAGGAAATTTTGATGATTTTGAGTAATTAGGATTAAATTGTGAAATTCATAAATTGAAGGGTCAAAATGTGAAATAAATAAAATGTATGGACTTGTATGAGCATGAGTAACATTTGGCCCTAAAGGAGTGTGTTCAAATTTTGAGTGTTTTGTGTTTTGTGCAATAGGGATTAAATTGTAAAAATTGTAAATGTCAGGGGTAAAATAGTAATTTATCCATTTAAGTGTTTTTGGACTAAATTGAATGAAAATATGTTGAATGATTTTAATTTGTAATTTATTTAGACCAAGAACAAAAAATATTGGGAGTGGATCGGGGAAAGGCGAAGTTAATCGAATAGTCGGAATAACAAAGTCCGTCGATACTCGAGGTAATTTTTAAGCAATTGGGTTTATTTGAATATCTATTCATAATGATGATTATAAATTTTATAGAATTATATATGGACTATATGATAATGCCGAATGAAGTAATGATGGAAATGTGAATTTAGTTGAATGAGATGTATGCATATATGAAAATGACAATTATGTGAGATATATATTTAAGTGATGGAATTGATTGAATGTGATGCATATTTGCATATTACTAGTATAACTGAATGTGTTGTTGGAAAGTGGATGTGATAAGCAAAATTGAATGTTTAAGTATATATGTGTTTGTTGAAGTGAATCACAGTTTCAAGTAAAGTACTAGGTGTACGAATTTGAATACCGAGCACTGGGTGTGCGAAATCGGTCATCTGGCACTAAGTGTGCGGAAATAAAAGTAATGGCACTATGTGTGCGATACATTACAAGTAATTGGCACTATGTGTGCACTTTATCAAAGTAACGGCACTAAGTGTACGATACGTTACATGGTTTGCACTAAGTGTGCGAGTTTGCGGATCCTCCAAGAATATCAACTAGTGAATTGTGATAAACGAAATGAAATTAAACAGGTATGTGATTCATGATAGTTGGGAAATTTAGTACTAATTTGATAAGTTATATTTGCTTATGAAATTAAAGAAATGAGCTGTGATTATTAGTTTTTGAGTTTGTTTTGAGATGAAATAATGATGCATAGTTTAACATGAAATCTAATGAGGAATGCATGAGTATTCGGTTTTGAAACTACTAAATATGGTAGTAAATGAATGGTAATATGATATATACTTATGATTATGACTTTCGTTGATGATCATGACTAATTGGTTTAATTTGTGAAATGTTAAATTGTATACTTTACAATTGCTTATAATTTACTAAGCTATGTTAGCTTACTGTATGTGTTTATTTGATTATTTTATAGATTTTGAAGCCTAAGTACGAGCTTGGGGATCATCGTCAAAGTCAATCACACTATCAACTATATTTGGTACCCTTTTTATAAGTTAAACTATGAACATATATGGCATGTATAGGCTAGAAATATTATGTTTGGTTTTGAAGTTGTATATATTTGTATAAACCATGCGAAAATGGCTTGTCCATCTTATTAATCTTGGAATTTATATTTTGGCTTGATGATTATGTTTGGTTATGGTTTTGGTTGATTTGGTTTTAGTATATATAAGTTTGGTTAATGTATAGAGTTTAAATGAAATGGAGTAAAGATGTTATAAACTAGTTAACCATATTTTGTAATGAAATAGTTTTTAGTTAGCAGCAGTGACATGATTTTGAAAAATCACCAAAAATAAGATAAATGGAATTAGAAAGTGAATAAGATATATAATTAAATATTATTGTGTCTATTTTTATATGAAAGAAACAGAGTAGGCAAATAAATTTTATATTATGAGATATTTAAGTTTTAGTAAGACTGGTTCTGAATGACTTCGTGATCCCCTATTTTGTCTTGGAAAAATTATTAAAAATTGTACAAAATAATCATGGATCATAGTTTATATTCTTAGAATCCTTAATGAGTCTATTTTTGATTGGAATAAACGAGAACATTATTTTAATTTTTTTACAATGAGATAATTGAGTTTTTGTAAAGATAGGTCAGAACCATAGAACAGTGAAACAGGGGAAAACTTTAATGAATAAACTGTACTAATTGGCCACATGAAAAATTTTGGAAAAATTTTAGTAAGAATATATATGAGTCTAGTTTCAAGAAAAATTTACGGATCTCAATTTCAAGTTTCGTAACTCAAGTTATAGTCAATTTAGTCAACATGACGCAGATGGACAGTTTTAATTTTTTGCCCCGAATTAGTAGTTAAGTCTAGTAATGCCTCGTGCTCGACTCTGGCAACGGTCTCGGGTAAAGGGTGTTACAAACAGTTTCAGTGGTAGACTGCATGAAGTACGCTTGTCGACCTGGAAGGCAATAGGATTTAAATCAATTTTATTATCAGGATGCCATAACAGTTAGAGGTGCTCATGGGCCGGGCTGGGCTGGGTTCGGGTTGGACTTAACTAAAAATTCAGGCCCATTTACTAAGCTCGTGTCTTAGGCCCATATGGACATTTAAAATAAGGGCACATGGTCGTGACCCAGCCCGTGCCCAAATTAGGGTGCTTACTGACTTTGGTCACACAGCCAAGCCACATGCCCGTGTGCTAGATCGTGTGAAAATTTTGAGCATTCTGTTTCTCAATTTAATAAATGCAGGGGACACATGGCCAGATCACACACCCATGTGCTAGGTCGTGTCTCACACACGGTTGAGACACACGCCTGTGTCTCTGCCTGAGTGGACAAAAATAGGCTATTTTTCAAACCACATTTCTCACCCCATTTGTCATCAACTGATAACACTCTAGAATGTCATGTTTTTATGTGTTAATTGCATATTAATTTTGAGTGTGATTCTACTAATTTGGGCTGTTTATGGACTTTTATCTCGTAGGGACTAAATTGAAGACCAAAGTAAAATTGAGGGCCAAAACTATAAAATTAGAGAGAAAAATGGACCAATGCGTAACAAAGGGAAAAGATGGTGCCAAAAGTGCAAACATGGAGGGCAGAGGGATTGAAATGCAAAAACAAGAGACTTTGCTTTATCAAACTCTATTTTAATTATATTAGGATAATTAATATTAGGATAATTCTTTAGGATTATTTAATTTCTTTATTTATCTCTATTTATCTTCAATTAAATTGTAATTATCTTTGGGAGTTTGAGTAGAACTAGTCCATCTACCTGAGCACTATAAATAGGGATGAAGTGACTCATTTTGGGTGTTCATCTTTTCTATACACTTTTCTCCCATAAATCTTTTGTGCTTCCTTTATTATTTTCCTTCAATAAAATTCTCTTTTTATTCTTATATATTTATTTATTTTTCCACCACAAATATGAGCCACTAAAATCCATCTAGCCGAAGGTTTTAGAACGCCCCAAAGAGGTTCTTGAGGCCTAGAGTCCGCACTTAACTTTTTCACCCAGGTATTTATCGTTTCTCGCATTCTGGGTGGACTTCCGTCGTGTCCCTTTAAAAGTAACCCTTTCAACGTATGCAAAGGCGGCCGCTTTGTGTGTTTTGAGAGGATTGCGCCATCGGTTCGTGAGCTTACTGCGTCAGAGGTTAGCGGGCCCAAGAGACAAAATGGCGTGGGATTCGCCATTGAGAAACGTTGATCTAGCGTAGGTGACTCCACAAAAGCAATCGCAAGCTAGAGTCAGGCTCCCTAAATTCTTAAGTTTAAACTCTTGGAGTTGGTGGTCGTAGGCGTCCTCTTCCACTATAACTGGCTTACTTGGGCAGAGAAGGGTCATCCTAAAGCCGAAGACGGAGCCCAAGGAGGAACGAGACAACTGGAGGCTAGAATCTCTCCACATAAGAAACTATTCTCTAAACCCTTTCTTTTTATTTTCCTAATTTTAATTCTCGTAGTTTATCCTCGTAATTTCAATTCGTCTTAATTTTTTTTTTCCAGATCGAAAATTATTAATTCTATTTTTTTATTTTTTCAGGAACACAGGTTTTCTTGGGCACGATTCTGCCCAGGATCTCGAGAAACAGGCATTTGTAAAATCTGATCCCTGTGGATTCGACCCTACTTGTCCTTTACTGTTATTTTCATTACTTTGCAGGGAGTAGGACATATTTTGGTGCATTCAACGACGCATCAAATTTTGGCGCCGTTGCCGGGGACCGGTAACGTACTAATCCTATTTTTTGTTTTCTATGACCAGATCTGCTCCAGGCATTCTTGCATTTGATTCGGAGATTGAAAAGACTGCAAAAGCCAATCGAAAATAGACTAAGTTAAGGAAAAAGCAGTCAGCGGTGGTAGTGACTCGGAGCAATCCACCACCAGAAATTAAGGACGACGATGAAGCAGAGTCTAGGGTTAACGAAAACCTATTCAAATGCTTGAAAGTAAAGCAGAAGAAGTCGATCCATTTGAAGAAGTGTTCAACACTAGGGTTGATGAAAACCCTAATTTGGCACAAGAACCAATGGCTCAAATGATTCGGCAACTAGCCGAAGCTCCGACGGAACAACCATCACTGTGCATCGCGTATCCTACTATGGACACCGACTTTGAGCTGAAATCAGGGTTGATTCAGTTGCTGCCAACATTTCGAGGGTTACAGAATGAAAACCACCATAAACACTTAAAGGAGTTTCATATGGTTTGTCTGAGTATGAAACCTCAAGGCATAACTGAGGATCAGATTAAATTGCACGCTTTCCCTTTTTCTCTAGCTGATTCAGCTAGGGAATGGTTATTTTATTTACCTCCTGGATCTATTACTACTTGGGCTGATTTATCTCGTTTATTTCTCAACAGGTTTTTTCCAGCATCTAGAGCAGCTGAGCTAAGAAGAGAGATCGTGGGGATAAGGCAAAAAGAAGCGGAGACTCTCTATGATTATTGGGAGCGATTTAAAAAGTTGTGTGCGAGCTGCCCACAACACGGTATAACAGAACAATCTCTCCTCCAATACTTTTATGAAGGTTTGAAACCAATGGAGATGAATATGGTAGACGCCGCTAGTGGAGGAGCGTTGGTCAATATGACTCCCCAACAAGCAAGAGACTTGATCTCCACGATGGCTGCAAATTCTTAGCAATTTCGAGCTAATACTGAACCCCCTAGAAGGGTTCACCAGCTAAGTAATTTGACCTTAGAGGATAAAGTTGATAGACTTAAAAATTATGATGAATTCTCTTATTGCAGAAAAAGCTAAACCAGCTCGGTTATGTGGAATATGTGCTACACCTGAGCACACAACTGATGCTTGTCCCAGTTTGTCTGACGATACTATGGCTCATTTAAATGAGGTGGGTAATTTTCCTGGCTCATCACAGAGGCGATACGACCCTTACGCTAATACCTACAACCCAGGATGGCGGGATCACCCTAACTTAAGTTATGGGGCCAACCCACAATATATTGACCATACCGAACCGAGTTCCACAATGACCATAAGATTCAGGAAATTCTCTAGAAACTGTGGTCAATAAATTAGAAGCTAATATGCTTGATTTTCAATAGAAAACCGAGGCATCTATAAGAGAATTGACCATATCAGTTGAGAAATTGAACTCTTAAGGGAAGTTGCCGTCACAAACAGAATCGAATCCAAGACAACACGCAAATGCAGTAACGCTGCGAGGTGGAAAAGTACTGGAATCAATTCCCACGAAATTTTGCCCAAGAAATCGCCCAAGAAAAACCGGAAAAAGACGAACAGGTCCGATCGAAACCCCCATTGCCCAGAATTCCGCCTCCATTTCCAGAACGATTCAACCAGTGTCGAAGAGGTAAAGATGACAAGGAAGTCCTCGAAACATTTAGGAATGTCGAGATCAACATTCCGCTGTTGGATGCCATCAAACAAATACCGAGGTATGCTAAATTTCTTAAAGAGCTTTGCACCAACAAGCGGAAATTAACAGGTAATAAAAGGGTGAATGTTGGTGAAAATGTGTCTGCAGTGTTACAGTAAAAAATGCCGGCAAAATGTAAAGATAGGGGCATGTTTGCAATACCATGCAAAATAGGTCATTTGGGAATTAAAAAGGCTATGTGTGATCTAGGAGCCTCCATAAATGTCATGCCTTTTTCTGTTTATGAATCACTTAACGCAGGTTTTTTGACAAAAATAGGTGTTAGCATTCAATTGGCAGATAGGTCCGTTGTGCATCCAGAAAGAGTCCTCGAGGACGTATTAGTCAAAGTCAATGGACTTATCTTCCCTGCAGACTTTTATGTGATAAAAATAGAGGAGGATAATCTCCTGGGTCTTCAGACATCTTGTTGGGGTGACCTTTCCTTAGTACCGCAAATACTAAGATTGACGTTCGAAGCGGAACCCTCACAATGGAGTTTGATGGGGAGATCGTGAAGTTTAACGTTTATGGCACAATTAGCCACCCAAGTGAAGTCTTGGATGTAAACCGTGTCGACATAATTAACTCATCAGTAGAAAAAACTTTTGAGTCAATTTATGGAGATAAATCTAAAATGATGTTTGATGATTTTGAATCTGTTAATAAATTGTTGGCTCCTATGGATACTGAACTCCTACCTTCTGTTGTGCAGGAATCAGATCCAAAATTAAAACCACTTCTCGAGCATCTCAAATTCACATTTTTGGAAGATGATGAAACCATTTCCAACTTAAAAGGGATTAATCCTTGGAGGAAAATATGAAACCAATGAAAAAGGCGCAAAGACGATTAAACCCAAATATAATGGATGTGATAAAAAATGAGAATTTCCAAGCTTACATGATTAAAAAGATTTATTTTGAGCCACCGTAAAACCATTTAAGTCGTTGAGCTAATGACGTTAAACAAGCGCTTGTTGGGAGGTAACCCAATCTTCATTTTATTTTATTTTATTTATTTTTATTTTTATTTTTATTTTTATTTCTTATTTATTAATTTCCAATCTTTTCATTTTATTTTATTAATAAATTTCTCTTCTTCCATCTAGGTAAAATGGAGCAAAAATACTAAGAAAAAGAAGACAAGTCAAAACCAAACAGCCCTATCCACGGTCCCAAACAGCCTCTATTCCAGATACTATTCCAGCCCAGAATTCCATATCCCTGCAGCCAAACTACCTTATTCCTGCACCCAACCATCCTTATCCTTGCACCCAAACATCTCCTTTCAGCCAAATAAAACCCTCAAAACCTAAATTTTTTTTCCCAAATTTCCTTCCCTAACTCCATTACCGCTAAAAACTCACTCCTCTCCACCAACCACCACCATTCACCGTTCGCAATGGTGCGAACCCGAAGGCGTGCCACCATTGAGCCTCCCTTCTCCATCAACTCGCGCCGTCGCCGCCTCTTTGCACCTCAAGACGTCGAGTTGACTAACGCCTTCTCTCCCTCCTCTTCCTCTATGGCCGCCACATAAGTCGTCGGGCCCACCACATCGTCCCCTTCATGCGCAAGTCCTCCGCAATCAATAGTAGCTACGCGGGGAGTTTTTCTAAACTTTTCTACCTATTTTTGCTTTTGCGTCCACATTGAGGACAATGTGTTTTAAGTAGGGACGACTCTTCAGACATCGTCAGATTCTGCTTGTGATTTGTGTTTGTTGCTTGAGGCTCTATTCATCCATTTTTTTAAGAATATTCTGTCGCTTTTCATACTCAAGAATTTGACCACGACTTGCCACTGATTGACCTACATGCATGATTCTTGGCTACTGAGTTAGTTATGATTCTGTCTGTTTGATTTTATCTCCATTCTTTTATTTTTATTAAGCTAAAAATAATTATGATTAATAAGTTAACTCTATCTTACTTTTCGTAAAATTGATCAAGTTTAATATCAAGTGGACACTTAATACATTTGCATGCCTAAATTATGTTCATGTTTATTAGGTGGTTACTAAAACTTATTTTCGACACTTGATTATTTCTATTAGGTCCTCTTAAAATTAAAATTTTGTGTAAATTTTGTTTAATAATTGTTTCGAGGTTATGAGTGCGACTTAGAACGTGGTCGATCGAGTAAGGGTAGGGTGCTTGGGTTGTCATTCTACTTCGCGTCAAAAGGTTGTGTGACGTGATAGGTAAAACTCCGCTAGCCAAGGTTATGAGTATGGCTCAGAACGTGACTGATTGAGTAATCGGGGTAGGGTGCTTAGGTTGTCATTCTACTTCGCATCAAAAAGTTGTGTGCCGTGATGGGTAAAACTCCGCTAACCAGAAATAAATAATTTTTAGGAGTATGTTGAAATGAGTGCTAAGGGGTGGGTGCTTGGGTTGTCATCTCTCTTAGCGTCAAAAGGTTCAATATATTCCTAAGTAAATAAAAAAAAAAAAAAAAGAAGAAAAACAAAAAAAAAGAAAAGAAAAATAGTACTAATAAAATTGCGGTTGGGGACTAAATGAGGAAATAAATAGAGTGTCTTGATAGGTTTGGTAATTTACCTAGAAAGCATGAAATAATTCAAGACGATTTTAATTTTGTGTGTATCAATTAGAATACTTTTTACATTTTACTTAAAGCAAGCTTAGAAGTTCTCTTTATTTTCATATGCATTTTGACTAATTTTATAAAACTTTGGAGTAGAATTTCTTTCAGGTCTAATTTTCACGGTGGATAGGAACCATACTTGAGGGCAAACATGGGCCAAGTAGGGATTTGATAACACTCTAGAATGTCATGTTTTTATGTGCTAATTGCATATTAATTTTGAGTGTGATTCTACTAATTTGAAACATTTATGGACTTTTATCTCGTAGGGACTAAATTGGAGACCAAAGCAAAATTAAGGGCCAAAATTGTGAAATTAGAGATAAAAATGGACCAATGCGTAACAAAGGGAAAAGATGGTGCCAAAAGTACAAACATGGAGGCGAGAGGATTGAAATGCAAAAGAAGAGATTTTGCTTTATCAAACTCTATTTTAATTATATTAGGATAATTAATATTAGGATAATTCTTTAGGATTATTTAATTTCTTTATTTATCTCTATTTATCTTCAATTAAATTGTAATTATCTTTGGGAGTTTGAGTAGAACTAGTCCATCTACCGAGCATTATAAATAGGAGATGAAGTGACTCATTTTGGGTGTTCATCTTTTCTATACACTCTTCTCCCATAAATCTTTTGTGCTTCCTTTATTATTTTCCTTCAATAAAATTCTCTTTTCATTATTATATATTTATTTATTTTTCCACCACAAATATGAGCCACTAAAATCCATCTAGCGAAGGTTGTCGAACGCCCAAAGAGGTTCTTGAGGCCTAGAGTCCGTGACTTAACTTTCTCACCCTGTATTCATCGTTTCTCGCATTACGGGCCGACGCTCCGTCTGTGTCCCTTTAAAAGTAACCCTTTCAACGTATGCAAAGGCGGCGCTTTGTGTGTTTTGGGAGGATTGCACCGTCGATTCGTGAGCTTACTGCGTCAGAGGTTAGCGAGCCCAAGAGACAAAATGGCGTAGGATTCGCCATTGAGAAACGTTGTTCTAGCATAGATGACTCCACAAAAGCAATCGCAAGCTAGAGCCAGGCTCCCTAAATCCGTAAGTTTAAACTCTTGGAGTTGATGGTCGTAGGCGTCCTCTTCCACTATAACTGGCTTACTTGGGCAGAGAAGGGTCATCCTAAAGCCAAAGACGGAGCCCAAGGAGGAACGAGACAACCGGAGGCTGGAATCTCTCCACATAAGAAACTATTCTCTAAACCCTTTCTTTTTATTTTCCTCATTTTAATTCTCGTAATTTATCCTTGTAATTTCAATTCGTCTTAAATTCTTTTTATTTTCCAGATCGAAAATTATTAATTCTATTTTTTTATTTTTTCAGGAACGCAGGTTTTCTTGGGCATGATTCTGCCCAGGATCTCGAGAAACAGGCATTTGTAAAATTCGATCCCTGTGGATTCGACCCTACTTGCCCTTTACTATTATTTTCATTACTTTGCAGGGAGTAGGACATATTTTGGTGCATTCAACGACGCATCATCAACCTAACTCAATACTTTTACACATCAACAACCCAAATCATAGCATTCAAATCAAGCTAAAACCAAGTTTTATACATATATGATCATCACAAATACTCTAGTATTCAAACTTATCAATTTGATCAAATTCACATATATGCATACTTGTACTAAGGATTAACATACCTATAAGATTATCATCATTCAACCATACCAAACATTCACATCTAAAATTATACTATATGACCATCAAAACATGTCCATCACAAACTATCCCAATGGCTAGATACAATAGAGCATTTATAAACCAACATTAGCCAAATTAACCTATACATGCCATTATAACCAGAATCAATTCATCCAAATTACCGATAAAACCAATGGATAGCATGATAAATCTCCGACAAGCTTCCAACCCGTTCGAGCTTCCGATAATCTGTAAAGTAAATAAAAACAAATATGTAAGCAATGAATACTTAGTATGCTCGTGTAATCTTTAATCATATTAATTCATTTCAAATATGAAATCTATAAATCACATTTTAGATACTAAAATCACATATAAGCATAAATCTTGTAAATTAATAAAAAAATCCATAAGTGATGGAATAATTGATTCAAATACAAAGTATCTTAATTTTTTGTGTATTTATTATTATCATGATACCTTATTTCTTGGTATTAACAAATATCCAACTTAGATTATAATATAAATATAACAAAATAATTATTAATAAATATAACTCATTGTTAAATTTTAAATAATTTTTAAGTAATTAATATAAGTTTTTATAAAACTTAATTTAAATGTACAAATAATATTTATAACTTATAGTTAATATAAAAAACTTATTTAACTTGAGAAACACCCCTAACTGAAACTCAAAACACCCTAGACAAACTTATACTAACGTTATAAATTGACATAATGACTTATTACTTTATTTTTGTTAAAAAGGTCATTTTAGCTTTTTATTTAATTTTTTATTTCTTTTAGTCATTGAACTTACATTGTTTGTTAAATCACCCAAAATAATGGAAAAATTAATTCATTAACTTTGTTAATGTGACATACACGTGTGTGCTAACGTTAGCAATTAATGAATTTTAAAATTTAAATTATTAATTATTAATGTGACAATCTACATGTAGAGTTACGCTGATAAAAGTAATAGATACTAATTTCTTCATCTAATTTAAATTATTTTAATTAAAAATATAAATTTAAAAGTTAAAAAAGACAAAATTTAAAAGAAAAACTAAAATGATTTTTTTAATAAAATTAAAGGGCTAAATAATATGTTTGTAAGGGACCTCGCATACATGTGATGTCGGGTGAGATATTTCAGTTTTTGATATAACATTATGGCCACATGAACTTGAGATAGCGTGAAGTGAAGATAATAAAAAAATCTACTAAGAGAACAAAGAGACATCTAAAGGTGGACCTGTTTCTTGAGGACGTGAACATCCAACTGCTGACTTGAACTACTTTATCACTCACCAGACAGAGGGCATACATTGTCATTTTCCAAGTGCTTCAAATTATTAAGTTTGTTTCATCACGTGAAAAATCCATGCATGATTGCCTTTTTTTTAAATTCATACATAGTATTTGTACTCAACCCATCAATCTCCGGATTATTTTATGTTTGATACAATGTTGAAAATTATTTATTATTATTATTTATTTTAAATAGAAAAATAAATATATTTTAACACATTTAAATATATATATATTTTTATATTTGTTATATTACTAATATCAATTGAATTAAGACTTAACATAAATATATAGTTTATTATCTCATATTTGGCTATTACATCCTGTTCCTGTATACCTTACAACCTTAGTAAATTTTTTCGCATGATTGTGATTGATAATGTTCTTTAATTTAATTTTCAGACATAATTCATTCCCTAATTGAGCAGAGCATATCCTGAACAATGATTTTGAAATTGCTTAGGAGGAAGATAGACTTTAATTCCGTGCAATCAAAAGTTCTTACTTTAAGAGATCACGTCAAAATGTCCAACTTAAAAACTTACTACATGGCCAAATTCAAATAATGGAAGACTAGATAAATATGTTGTGGCATGGATTTAAACTCCTTGGTATATTAGGAGCTTGATGCAAAAGAAATATGCTAAAAGTGATGAGAGTCAGAGAAACTATTGGGATCAGAGTGATTAAGATAAATTTCAATGTTGATAATGGAACCCAAGGTTGATTAACCAAATTGACAATATGTATAGATCTTTGAGTGCCGTTAATTTCTAAAATCAATATCGATGGGATCATACGAAAAGTTGAATACGAGTCATTGCTCAACATCTAACTACATTGTGGGTAGAATGGACATCTAAATGATACTTGTCTGAGTGTTTAAAGATATAAGGATTAAACACAACCATTGGAGGGGAAAGGGCAATTTCTGACATTAATCATTAAGTCCAAACGAAAATCTTGGAGTACCCTGATGGAGGTAGATCATCAGTCACAAAGACTAGGTAGGAGAGAAAATACAAAGTTGACTCCTAAAAAAGCAAGGATGATCAGGGGGAAGCCAGGACAATTTTTTAGGGGGGTTAGATGAAATTTTAATTTTTTATAGTTTATATCTTTCTAATTTGTAAAAGATTAAATCAAATTTTTATAATTTTAGGGGGTAAAGTGTAATTTTACCTTTACTAATTTAAAATTTTTAAAAAATTTTAAGGGCCTAAATAGAAATTTTACCTTTTAAGGGGGCCGAGGCCCATGCCAGCCTCCTGGCTTCGCCACTGAGGATGATGCTAATTAAGCATTAATTTAATTGGCATGATTACTATTGCATAAATGAGGAGAACGTGAGTTTAAGTATATTTAAACATGTATTTTCTCCGGTTTAAGGGTTGAAAAAGAATTATGAGTAAAATAGGTATTATATAAAAAATAAGAATAATGAAAATGATAAATCACCAGAGAATAAAACACTTTAACAAGAAGGTCCTAGATTTAACAGTTTGGCAAATTTTTATCAAACTAAGGGTTAATATATAGTTTGCCCCCTAAACTTGTCCAAATGTATCTAGTTGGTACTTAAAATTTTTTATTTGTATCTTATTGGTACTTAAACTTATATTTTGTCACCCAAGTTGGTACTTCCGCACTAATACCATTAGTTTGTATTGGCGTGGCATTGGTAACTAATATCACAAGTGGAGTGTGTAGTGTAGTGGCAAAGTGACACCACAAGGAAGGAAGGAGGTCCAAGGTTCTAGTTGTAGCATTTGCATTCCTTTTAGATTATTTTTATTAAATGAATTTAGACCTTGGCCATAGGGTTATATTTAATTGCGCATGGTTTGAGGCACAAAGAGCTAGTTGGTAAAGTGGCTAGCAGTGTGGATTATGTTATAAGGAGCCCAGGTTCGAATCTCATGAGAAGCGAGGAGTATTTATTTTATGAGTGGACGGTAAGAGTTTGATTGAATTTAAACTCTCGACGAAGGATCCCACATCGAAAAGATACAAGGAATGAAGGTGAAGAGCTAGCTATATAAAGAGCATGCCGGAGAAGGGTTAACATACCTTGGTGGGCGTTAGCACGGGAGTGGTCGCAGTAGTGATTTAGCACCGAGTCTATCGGTGTGTAACTCTCTACTACTCTAGTTGTAGGCGGCAAAGAATGAAGTCTCGAATCACGACAATAGTAGTTACTCGGCGTGCGAAGCGACGTGTAGGGCTTCAACGCGATAGTTGAGGCCATCGATGAGTATTCTTGTGGGTTAGTGGTCGCTTGAATGCGATGGTAGAAGTGGGCCCAATGGGCCCGTGAGCCCAAATGGAATAAATTGTATGATGATATAGTATATAGTGAACTAGACTAGGTGGAACTTATATCGTGGATAGATTTGTGTTAGGTGGGCCACACGAGCGTGTGGGCAGAATGGGCCGAAATCGAGTTTTAGGCCCAATCCGAGAAGATCGAAAATGGCGGTTGAGTCGCTCAAGGCGACACTGCACCTTTAGAAAGGCCATTCCATGTACAAAATTACGAAAATACCCTTGGTGGGTAAATTACGAAAATACCCTTGGTAGGTAGATTACGAAAATACCTTTGGTGGGTAAGTTACGAAAATACCCTTGGTGGGTAAATTACGAAAATACCCTTGGTGGGTAAATTACGAAAATACCCTTGGTGGGTAAATTACGAAAATACCCTTGGTAGGTAGATTCTGAAAATACCTTTGGTGGGTAAGTTACTGAAAATACCTTGGTGGGTAAATTACTGAAAATACCCTTGGTGGGTAAATTACTGAAAATACCCTTGGTGGGTAAATTACAAAATACCCTTGGTGGGTAAATTACGAAAATACCCTTGGTGGGTAAATTATGAAAATACCCTTGGTAGGTAAATTACGAAAATACCCTTGGTAGGTAAAATTACTGTTATACCCTTAGAGGTTGGTTAACCTGATTATTTTGTATATTATTATTCGATTATGATGGTAATTGTTTCATCGTTATTTGATATATGTCTCAAGATACATAACATAACGCATACATGAATTATTATGTCATATTGCATGGGTATGATGAGAGGAGGGAAGATTGATATTGGTAATAACGGACACCGTGTTTTGGTAACACATTGTGACTACGGCCACCGGAGGTTTGGTACCTCAGGAGGTTTGGCACCTCATGGCGTCGTCCCTGTGGCTTAGCACCACCGTGGGTTGGCCCCACTTTGAGATATGGGATTGACGCCGGTGATTTGGTATCACACGATGGGTTGGCCCCATCATTCGATTTGTGTCTTCGGACACGGTGGTTTGGAACCACCGGTGATTTGGTATCACATTCGTGTCTTGGACACCGGAGGTTTGGCACCTCATGGCGACTTGTCCCGTGGTTAATTCCACCGTGGGTTGGCCCCACTTTTGAGATATGGGATCGTCGCGGTGATTTGGTATCACACGATGGGTTGGCCCCATCACTTGATTTGTGACTTGATCACCGGTGTTTTGGTAACACAATTGTGTCTTTGGACACCGGTGGTTTGGCACCACCGGTGGTTTGGTACCACACGGGTAGAAAAGGAGTTATGGATGGCTAGGTTGGGTGCATTATGCATATGTATTGCTTTGTTATAAATTGTGTAAGTATGTGGCATTTACCCGGGAGAGGAATATGCCTTTGAGTCTTGGTGACTCACCTTCTCCCTTATATTTTCGGTGATTCGTGAGATCGCGAAATGGAGTGGATGAACTCGAGGAGGCCATGCAATAAATTTGGGTTCTACGTGAACTTTGGTTTGAGAACTTTAATTTATTTAAATTTGGTTTTATATTTATTTAAGTTGTAATAAGGCCTCTTAAATTATGATTTTGGATTATATTTATGCTTTGAATATGTTTAAAATATGGTTTATAAATTTCTTGATTATGAGCATAAATTGAGCACAAAGTTTTCTAAACTACACAACGCGATGGTTTTTAAAACGTTACCATCGGGTAACATAAATCATTTGATAATTTTAACAACTTGAGTGTTTTCGATAATTTAAACGATTTTCAAATATTAAGTTTCTACATTCAAATGCAAATGGTTTTCAAAGTATTAAATTTGAGTTTTCTTAAAATGATATAAACGTTTTCTAACCTATGATTTATTCATTTATTTTAAAGTTTTACGTAATTTCAAAGTAAATTATTAGTTTTAACTTATTATACACTTGATTTCTACAAATATAGAATTTCAAAGGGTTTTCACAAAATTTAATCGTTAACTCATTTTTCTTCAAAATATTTTCCTCGTGACATACAGATTCGATTATCGTGGCGTATTGACCGGGTTTGGGGTGTTACAAACGATGTTTTGGTCTGTAGTTTTGAAAATCGGTCCGGATTGATTCATGCATACGAGGAAGGATTAGCACCCTCGACACGCCCAAAATTGGTACCAAAATGATTAATTAGTGTCTTAATGTCGGAAGTTTGAGAAGGTTCTTAAACTCGGATCTTTAAAAAATGTATTAGGATATTTGAGATTTCTTTGTTTCGAGAGGATCGAACATCACATCCAAGACGTTAGGACACAATATTGAAGCCTTCGTAATCAAAGTTATCTCGGAGTTCTTGAAATTTACTAAAGGGTGTTTAGCTATTTAGTCCAACAGAAATTGTAACCCAAAGACGTTAGGGCACTATTCCCCAATTCCTAAATGCAAGACATTGCCTTTACTTCAAAACCTTTAAATGGAGTGTAGCAATTTTATAAAATACAAGTATCGTATTAATTTAGAAAAGACTAGGGTTAAAATTTGAGATTTCTTTGTTCGAAAAGATATAAACATCACATCCAAAGACGTTAGGACACGATGTTTTAATCTCTCGTAATCAAAGTTATCCGTGATTTACAAAGTTTGTTAAAAAGGATGTTAGGTTCCTTAGTCAAACGGAAATAGCAACCCAAAGACGTTAGGGCACTATTCCCAATTTCTAAATACGAAACATTGCCTTTATTTTAAAAATCTTTTAAATGAAATATGATGGTTCTTGTTTAACAATGTAGTGTTAAATTAATAACAATGATATCGAACAATGATAATAATAATAATAGTATGGTTATGAAGACAATGGTAGAAATGATGATGATAATAAATATAATAAAAACAATGAAGACATCATTAAGCAAAACGATCATAAAAAGCAAGATATAAAATAACTTAGTAAATAATTACGATAATGGCGTGAAATAAGAATAATAATACTAATAAATAATAATAAAATGTAGATGTATAAAATAATGAATAATAATGGCGATGACAAAAATAGTATTGCTACATAAGTGTAAGTAGACATACATGAGATACGATATAATGAAAATAGAAATGCATACGAGATAGTATAAGAATAAACAAACAAATAAATGAAAAGTGACTAAATAATAATAGTATTAAAATGAGAAAATAAATATAAGTATAAATATACTAATATTAACAAGAATGGAAAAGAAATAATAGTGACAAAATAATGTTGATTAATAATACTAAATAGATAGTAATAATAATAAATAATAGTAAAATAAATAATAATATAATAATGGTATTAATAATAAAATAATGATAATAGTAAATAATGATAATGATGATAATAATAATAATAATAATAATAATAATAATAATAATAATAACTAAGAAACACAAAAAAAAAAAAGAGACTAAATTGTTGATTAATAATATTAAATAAATAATAATAAAAATAGGTAATAGTAAAATAAATAATAATATAACAATAGTATTGATAATAAAATAATGATAATAGTAAATAATAATAATAATAATAATAATAATAATAATAACGAAGAAACACAAAAAAAGACTAAATTGTTGATTAATAATATTAAATAAATAGTAATAAAAATAGGTAATAGTAAAATAAATAATAATATAATAATAGTATTGATAAAATAATGATAATAGTAAATAATAATAATAATAATAATAATAATAATAATAATAATAATAACAATAGAAAAGGACTAAATTGAATTAAAAAGCATAATTTGGGTAAATTTGAAATAAAAGAAAGACTAGGGATCCATTTATGCTGCGAAAAGATGGGGGACTAAATGGCAATAAACCCTTCATCAAAAGCAGCATGACATCGAGGACTAAATTGCAAGTCGAGATAAATTGTGGGGTTAAATTTAAAAATAAAAAAACACGATTGCAAATGTTCGAAAAGCGGAAGGGCCTTATCATAAATAGCCCTTCTGCAAAAACACGCGGACCTTAGGCGGGTCGGATCGAATCGGGTCGGGTCATGTCAAACGACGTCGTTTTGGGGTTAAAAGCGACCCAAAAAGCGTCGTTTTGTGAACTATATAAAGCCCTAAAACCCCAAAAAAATCATTTCTCTTGTTTTAGAAAAAAATTCTTCTCTGTTTTTCTCTCGGGGAAGGGTGGGAACTCCGTGAGGGGGCCATTGGCCGTGGCCGTGGCCGAGCTCGGCCACCGCCTGATGGCCAAAAAGGTAAAACTTTATTTTTTTTATTGTTTTTTTTATTTTTTATTAATAGTTCATATATATATGTATTTAAGTGTATCTGCGAAAATAAAAAAATAAAATATAAAAGGGTTTTGAAAATATAAAAAAATCACCTTTTCAGTTTCTGTTTCAATATTTGCAGATCTACTTTGTTTTTGCTGTGGTGACATGTGACAACTTCTCTCTATGTCATGTGATAAGCATAAATTATTTTTTTAAATCTTTAAAATTAATTAATTAATAAAAAGTATAATTTTTGTCCAGATTCATCCTTGATGCGAAAAAATATTTTTTATTAGTTTATATATTTTAATGTTTTTAAAATTTATATCTGTCACGTGACATACTAAAAGGTTACCATATGTCACCAACAGATTGACTACCAATGTCATGTCAACATAAATTAACGATGTTAGTGCAAATGTACCAATCTAAAGGACGAAATATAAGATCAGGTACCAAATAAATCTAAAAAAAGATTCAAACACCTAATAAGTACTTTTAAACAAATTTAGAGGACAAACTATATAATACCCCTAAAATTAATGGTAAAGTTTCTATGACACAAGAATCAACAATGCTTTAAAATTTTTAACCTTCACCTCCTAAAATTTTATAAAATTACCTTAGCGTTCCTTAAAAAATTTATTGTAGGAAGAAATAAATCAATATATATTAAATATATATTTTAAAAATTTACAACTAAATTTATCCTAAAGTCAGTTTAGTATCATTTCTAATAATTACTTTTAAGATAAAAACACTTTTAAAATAAAGATATTAATAAACAAGATACTTTTAAACATTTTTAAATTACTTTTAAACAAAAATACTTTACAAAAACAGCTTTTTAACCAAAAGCAATGGTAGTTACCTTTCCGCTAACAAATTTCCAACCATCAAACCATGGTGTCGACTGTCGAATTAAGATTAACACTAACAATGCCAAACAACACAAGCGTAGGGACAGGCAGGACATTGCATTGTCACTGTTTCTGCTTTTAGACATTATCCCAAATTGCCAATTGTACCAAGCAAGCATTTAGACATGATCATGGGCCGAGTCGGATAAACTCGCCTGAAAATTGAGAGGATTTAAATAAAAATATAAGTCTGAAAAATAGATTTAGACAAAAAAGAGATCCGTTTAGAAAATGGAGTGAGCCTCGGGCAAATTTTTGGCCTATAATAAATATTTTATTTTTAATCATTTTAAATTTTTAACTTTACTTTTTAATTTCACTTTCACTTTCAATTTGTGTATTGCTTTAATAATTGTTTTAGTATCATTTTTATTTTTATGTTTTAAATGTATTTGATTTATTATATTTTGAAAAAATTATTTAATAAAATAAGTTTTAAAAAATTTAATATCGATCGGGCCGAGTCGGGCTCGGGCTTAGCAATCACCACTTGTGACGGCTTCTTTAAATATAAAATTTGTACTTTTAACTTACCCTCTTCTCTTAAATTGGTATTTAAGGTTTTTTTTTATAAATTGGTGTCTAAATTTTCATTCCTTCTATTATATTAATATTTTTTATAACACAGCTGGATTCAGGACAAATAACATAAGAATTATGACATGTAATATTAATGACATCATGATAATGTCATAATCTAATATACATTATAAATAAAAAAAATATTTTAAAAAATAAAAAAATTATAAATAAAAAATTTAAAAATACTATAATTATTTAAAAATCTAAAAATAAAAAATGAAATATATATTAAAACTGTCAAATTACAAAAATAATCATCTCATCTCAACAAAATCCTTTTCTTTTCATCAAGAGAAGAATTGTATGAAATTGTGATTCTACGTCATCTTTATCCTTTTCCAATAGAGGAGCATAACAAATTAGATTTTTTTTTCTGATTTTTAGCATTTTTAGTTGGATTTGAATTTTTTTTTGGAGGAAAAAGTTGAAAATCAAGAGAAAAAGCTAATTTATTATGCTCGTATCGAAAACGGATAGCGATGACGTGAAATTATGGTTTTACACAATCCATTCTCCAAGCATCAATTACATTTCCATCTAAAAATCAGGTAACAATTTTTTTTTCATTCTAAAATTTAATCTTTAACAAAAAAAATCCTAACTTCAAAATATCATTAACTTCATTTTCGTGGGTTTGATTTTTATGAAATCTGGGCTTGAGGGTTTTTTATGAAATTTCAGAAAACTCTGAGTATCCCATACCAAATTTATATTTAAGCATAAAATAAATTAAAAACTCGTGAATAAACTCGACTCCTCTTATTTAAAGCCACTCTTTTAAGTCCTGTCTGTCCTAGCCCTTTAAATAAAGCACAACCAGACACTCCATCATCGATAACTTCCACTATGGATACTCCTCCTCATCTGTTATCATCTTCCATGGCTCCCCATAATCCTCAACAAGATGATCACGTTTTCATCTCTCGTGATACTAACTTTGCGTTGCATGGTGAGATTATGTTGCTTATTTTTCTCCTACTTTTTGCCCTCTTCCTTTCCTTCCTGCTCTTCTTCCTCTACATAAAAGACTCCCGAAGTAATGCTAATCTGCGAGATTATTCATCCCAATAAGTCTGACCAACTAAATTCTTCGCTTTGCACACCAAAACCATTCACTGCACTGCATGAATCCACCTGCGTAACTGTGACCAATGGTACAGTAATACTATCAAACGGAAGCGTGATTTAGGCTTTGAGGTTTGATTTCTCTCTCATATCACTCGTGGAGTACACTAGGCAAGGCAACCAGGGGTGAATCGTCACATAACGATGCCTAACATATTGCCATGAAATGGGAGCTGCACAACTAATGGCGGAGAATACATATAAATTCAATCTATTTATGTGGATAATTAGTTTCCAGATTTGTAGGTCTGATTTTTAAAAATCCTATGTACATGTGGAATATTATGTATTAATAGGGAAGCTAATGAGGTTACCGATAAATTGGCCAGGGATGGTGTTAATACAATGTCCCCTACTGGTGCAATGTTGACAGAGGGAGTGAGATTGATGAGAACATCGAAGGCGTGCGCTTGAAGATCTTTCGGAATGTCTCGGCTTTTGTCCACACCATGTTGGGCTGCTTTTTCTTTTTTCCCCTTTATCTGTTTGCTGTCCTTGTTTTATTTATTTATTTGTTTTATTTGCTAATGAGGTTGCCGATAAATAGATATATGAATTGCAAATGGGTTTTGGGCCTGTTGGTGTTATGCCTCATTTAGAAGGTCGAGTGGTGGATGCAATAAGGGCTTGTACAAACGAAAAACTGGGTCCTCCCATGCCTCGAATGCTTTGAGGCCTTTAGGTTTTCAAATTCTAGTTTCACATTGCCTTTGAAAAAGTGATTTTCACAAGTGTGATTTAGGATTTTATGTATTAAGGATGATTGAAATTTTTTATTTTTATTTTTAATATTTAGTATTTTAAATAAATTTGATAATTATTTTAATTTTTATTAGGTTGATTTTATTAAAATTGAAATAAATTATTTTTAAAAAATGAGATATTCAAATTACCATATATATCTTTTATCCAAAACTATAAAAATAATAGAAATATTATATTAATAATATTAAACTTAAAAAATAAATAATCTTTTAAAATTAGTATTTACTTTTATCAAACAACATAATTATATTCAGTACTTATATTTGTTAATTTACCAAACAATTTTTAATATAAATTCAACACTTATAGAATTTAGCATTAAAAAAACAATACTTTATTTTTCAGCACTTAAATTTTTAGTTTATTAAATACACGCTAAATTTTACTGTCAAATAATTTTTATGAAAATTTAAAATATTTATTCTAAACATGAGGTTGAAAAGTAAAATAAAAATAAAAATTAATGTAGACGTTATTCAAATTGTAAATATTATGATAAATGAAACTAGTTATCTTAACTTGTGATGAACAAATTTGATTGTATGTGTCAATTAAAATATATCTAAATTATTTTATATAAATTTAATTTTATGATTGATTTTAAATATAATTATAAAATAAATTAAGTAAAATATATGCTAAAAGAAAATTAACAAATATCAAGTGTATTGTAAAGAGAAATATAGACACTTTCGAAAATGGATAGTAAAATAAATATAAAAAATATTATTTAAAAAAAAAAACAGCAGCTTATGAGAGGAAGGAGCATTTGAATAGGTTCAGAATAGAACGCATGGCCTAATATGATGTGAAATGTTGTTGACATGAGCCTTAGCGCACCAATTGGTTTGAGAATAGAAGCTCCCTCTCTGCCAAGCTGTTGAGGCTAGATTGTCTTGTGGTGTTGACTGTTGATATGATATTTGATTTTTTTCTGACAGCGTCCAGGCTATAGGCTGTTTTATTTTGACAATTTTATCATGCAACTTGTGCATGAGATCAAATTCCAGCTACCCAGTCCAATCATGCTGATTCTTTCTTTCAAGACAGTTAGGCAGCGTTCCTGAAAGCAAGTCCTAAATTGATTTTGGTTGGAAGCACTAATTACCACGTTTCACCAATGAACCATTAAAGTCAAAGTGAGAGGCTTCTTTTTCTCTGTATAATTTACTCATAAGGAAAAAAAGGAAAAAGAAAAAGTTAATCTTCCAATTAGCTCTCTTAAATCTGGTTTTAAAATCAGTCATCCATTTTAATTCGGTTCACAACAGTATTGATGTAAGTTTTTAAAACTTATTTATCATCTTAATCTCTGAAAATGATAGTTTCGTGTTTATCAATTTAATCCCATCGTAAAATTTTGGGGATGAAAGCTGATGTGGTGTTTGTTGATCTTTATTGTCAGAGCTGGCCGCATTGGTCTCCAAACTTTGACAAATCGATTTTTCTTTGTCATCCATTGATTAGTTTAACCATCATCGATCGTACGAAAGATGGAGCGGTACTCCAGGAGGATGGTTAGCAACCCAATCAATGAGGCAGCATCCTGTCCCAGTTCTCCAAGATATAAGATTTAAAGGTTGACTAATACATATGGATTGAATTCAAGTCTCTACCTTTTACAAATTAACAGTTAAAAAATGAAAAAAGAACAGGTTTGATTGTTGGATATCTATCTGCCGCTTCTCATGGAACGGGAAGAGAAACCAGCAGTGGAAGACAAGCGATAAGATTTTGTGATACTGTCAGAAGAAATTGTTTCCAAGAACTTCAAGTAAGTTTCATCTCTAGAATCAAACGCCTCCCAGTTATCAATGGAAGGAATACGTTCATCCCCGTTGAGAAAGCGCACGATTTTGCTCATGCTAGGCCTAACTTCAGGCTTTGGGTGAGAACAAAGAAGACCCAACAGCAGGACCAGCTTCACCTCTTCCGTTACATAACTGGAATTCAACTTAGGGTCCATTGCATCAATAATATGACCCATTTGGTGGCACTCTATCACCCAATCTACCAAGAAGAAGTTCCTCGAATCAACTGGCTTTCTCCCGCAAACAATTTCAAGGAGCAAAACCCCATATGCAAAAACGTCTGAGCTAGTAGAAGCCTTGCCATTGCGAGCCAGTTCTGGTGCAATATACCCAATAGTGCCCACAATGTTAGTGGTGTGCGAATCTGTACCATGATCGTACAACCTTGCAAGGCCAAAGTCCCCCAGCCGCGCATTCATGTCAGCATCTATTAGAACATTGCTAGACTTCACGTCTCTGTGGATTACCACCAACTCCCATTCTTCATGCAGATACAGTAGTCCCGCAGCAATGCCTTTAATGATATTGAATCTTTGTTCCCAGCTTAACACAAAGCCTTGTTCTTGATTGAAAAGGAGGGATAAAGGCTTCCGTTGGGAATGCGATCGTAGACCAGAAGAAGATCATTCTTTCGCTTGCACCATCCTTGGAGATAAACCAAATTCTTGTGCCTTAATCTTCCTAAGCTTTCGATCTCCGCTACGAATTCTCTCAGACCTTGGATTGAACTTTGAGTTATCTTTTTAACAGCAACTTCAGTTCCAGTTGTAGGCAACACACCTTTGTACACTGTAGCAAATCCTCCAACTCCTATTATCTCGCTCAGCTGGAAACCCCTTGTTGCTGCATAAAGATCCTTGTATCGGAACCGGTGAGGACAATCTAATTCCCAATCTTCAAGATCCTCGTACTTGGCATTCCTTTTGTACAACGTAAAATAGATCAATATTCCCAACAATAAAACAGTCACGGTGGATAAAGCAACAATAAGACCAATGACTCGAGGATCAAAAGAAGATCCATCGTTTTGTTTTGACGGTGCCATAGGTAGTCGGGAAGTATTGAGTTGGGCCGCTGTTCCATTAGTGGAGAAGCTCCATCCTAAGATGTAATGAGAGCTCGACTTTTGTCCCGTAGATGCAGAAAATCCAACGTACATGGTTTCCTGAACAAAAGGTGTTAATTCAATGGGATGGGAAATGAGAGGCTTAGAGGGTTTGTTTTGGTGAAAGGGACAGATTGTAACATTCACAAAGTTGCCATCATATTCTATCCAGGCCTGGATGGGCTCACCGCTCTCCAATATCATATCCTCCTTTAGCTTTGTGTTATTGACATAATAAGCGGCCGGTTCCGTCACGTTCGAATACATGGTATTGATGTTAATCCCAACATGATTTCCTTTGCTGTCTAAACCGTCGTTGTATCCATTGACAGTATCGAATTCCACTGCAACAATATGGTTGGAGGATGACCCATCCGTCTCCGAGTTGAATATTCCCATGTAATGCCCTGGTAGAGCTCCGGGGAACTGCTTGGAAGGGGATAACGTGAAAGCAAGGCCATGGCCTCCTCTCCCTGAGCTTGGAGTAACGATGGCTAACACGAAAGTTGTGCTAAAAGAAGAAGCTTTGGGAGAAGGTGAAGACTTGTTGTCCAACATTTGTATTGGTTCTGAATAGAATGCATGGCCAATAGCGTCACGTGAATCGTTTGTCAGCTCTAAGGCGCCACTGGGACTACTAATAGAAGCTCCGTCAAGGGTAAGCTTGGGTTCACTTCGATTGAAACCATGGAAGATGAAATTTGTGGGCTGAGGTTGAGCAATAACTGGGAAGAAGATAAACCAGAAGAGAAGGAGAGCCATGTGATTTTTTGAGCTAAAAAAGTTCTCTTTCTAACAAATAATATAGCATAAGAAATATGTGAATAGAAACAATTAGTCCCCAATGGACGACTTGAACATTTCAAAGTCATGCACTGATCAAATGGCATTGGCTCAAAACTTATGACCTGGGCAGTTGCCGTGGGGAAGTGGGGTTTGAATTTTAGGGACTAACTTGAAATATTGACCCATTAGTAATTTATCACGGAATGTCCTTTTTTTTGGTTTATCACCCTAATAAATATTTTGGGTTGACAATAGAGCATAATATTATCATGTAAAGAGGGATTAGAATGTTGTGACAAATTCCAAAATTTCTTAAAAAATGCAATTGCCATGCAATGCAAAAAAGCACAACCGTGAAATCAAGTAAAATAACGGAATCTTTTTTACTTTACCATAGAGCTTAGACCTATAAAGGTAAACCCAATGAAAATAAATAAATACAGAAGCATTTCATTATTTTCTTAATAACCCAAAAAGCCTATTGCTAGATTAAAAGTTAAAAATAAATTAAAAAAATTAATAAGCATCTCAAACTTTCCCAAAGTATATCCACTACTTGTAACTTCAAATATAATATAAATACAAATAATACATGTAAATAATTATAATCAAAATTAATATTATAAATAATTAGAAAAATCGAGTCCAAAATAAATTTAAAAAATTCAAAGTAAATCAAAATTAATTTAAATTGAAAATTCATATATAATTTACATATTATTTTATTAAATTCATTGAGATGAGATTCTAAAATTAAAAATAATTGCTTGGTAACCATGTGATACAAAATGACATTACAATGGACTTAAATTTAACAATTAATATTAATGTGGTTAACAATTCTTAAAATTAATTCACGTAAGCACTTTAGTTAGAATAAAGTATTTAGACTAATGTTGAGGTACCAAATGATGTTAAAATTAAAATATAAAGATTAAATCTTAAATTTAAGCGTTGTATAGAGATCGAAAACAAAACTTAACCATTTTTTATATAATCTAAAAAATAAATAAATCGAACTGAAATTTAACCCATATGTTATTAATAAAAAAAAAAAAAAAGAAAAGAAAATAGCCATCGAGGAGTGCCATAAAAGAAGGCCTGGTATAAAAATTAAATCTCACAAATTTGAGTGTAGTAGTGAAATTGAAATTGAAATTGAACTATTTTATATAATTTGAAAAAGTAGAGGGATGAGAATTGTTAATAATAAATATAAATAGCGAAGGTGACGTGTCATAAAATGAGTGGGGCACTCAATGTATTAAGCCCATCTCTTGACAAAGCAAGCCCTCTCTAGGCCCACATATAGTAGCAGAAGAAGTGAGACTTTAAAAATCTAAAATTTGCTTAAAGAATATGAAAAAAGGAATAGAAATCATAAAAAGTAAGGAGGTGGTTGAAAGCTTTTTCGTAGTTAATTCCTGGAAGTAAGATTAATTAATTACTTATGCTGCTTGCGTAATAAGATAATTAATGAGACACAGAAAGAACAAAAGTAAGGTAACCTTCATTAAGTAATGAAGTGAAAGAGACATGGTGTGGAATTTTTCAACTTTTTCATGCAGCCTGCTAATTTCATTGCTTCTTTCTTTCTTAAACTCAAATAAAATATGTCGACAACAACGAGGAATTGGTTTCTCCAGCCACAAACCATTGGCATTACTTCCTTTGGAAAGGACTAATATCACCTCACAAGCTCTTCTTCATATATTTTTTTAATGAAGGTTACTTTCCTATTCAAGTTCTCTTCATGAAATAAAAAATATATATAAATTATGGATTAAATTATTATTATTTTTAAAAAATAATGCAGTGAGACCTCTGAGAAGCTGCCAGGCAAGGAAGAAGACCCAACAGGGAACTTTGATGGGATAAAACTCTTTAAGAATTCGGGTGAAAGTGATTGGAAGTCGTTTTCTTTAATTATCTTATTCATGTCACTTTATATATATACTCGAAAATTAAAGGGGCAGTCAACTCAAAACTCAACCTGAAATAGCATCTTTCCAAGTTCTAAACCTGTAAAAGATCATCAAAAAGATGATGCAATCAGATAATTTTCCACCTTCTACATGGCCATTCGAAAGCTTCTTGAATTCAAGCATTGATCAGTTCGAAGTGCAACCATATGGGCCCAATATGGGTAAAAATTTTGATGGTTGTGAATTCTCTTCTTCATTCAATACCAGGGAGGATTCCCCTGAAATTTCCCATTTCTCTACAATGTTCTCTGGTGAGATTTTCCCATGTAATGATCATATTCAGGAATTTTTAGTCCCCTCGGAAGGGCTTGAGTCTATGTTCATCGATGGGATTGAGGATCTGTATGATTGTTTGGATGAGGGTGAAGACAGCTTTGGTTCAATGATGCCATTGTCCTCTCAAAGTCAAGATGTATGTAGCCCTAGTGCATCCATAAGATCTAGTGAGGCATCCGCTGATATGGCATCAACCCAATCATCACTTACCCTTCCTGGAGATTCCATGGAAATCGATAATCAATTGAGCTTATTTCATCTTCTCAAGGCTTATGGAGAGGCCACTGAAAAGAACCAGTCAGAGCTTGCGGAGGTGATCCTAAGGTGCGTGGGTGAAAAAGCTAGTCCAGTAGGTGAAACTTGGGAAAGGATTGCATTCAATTTGTCTCAAGATATTCAACATCAAAGTGATTATCTAATGCAAGAGTCTAGCAAGAACTTTGAGGCAGCCTTCAGGGTATTCTATCAGGTGTTTCCATATTGGAGGTTTGCTCATTTTGCTGCTAATTCGGCAATCCTTGAAGCGATGCCGAATGATGCAGACACGCTACATATAGTGGATTTCAACATCGGTGAGGGACTTCAGTGGCCTCCGGTGATTGAGACGATGGCATGGAAACACAAGTCGATGAGACTGACATCGATAAGATGGGAAGAGGAAGACTCTGCTCACTCTCCTTGGAGATTTAAGGGCACAATGAGGCAACTTTGCAACCATGCCAAGTCTTTTGGTCTAAAGTTGAAAGTGGAAGAAATGGGAATCCATGATTTGGTGAATGAGCTAAAGATGAAGAAACGAGGTGGCGCTGGAGAATGGTTGGCCTTCAATTGCATGGTAGGGATGGGAAAAGGCAAGAGAAGGAAGATTGTAAATGAGTTTCTAAACGCAGCGAAAGAAGTATTGGCAAGTTCAGGCAACTACGTTGCAAGAGACAGGGGGGTCATAACATTTGGTGATGGAGATGCTTGCGAAAAACTGAAAGACTGCTCAGGATTTGGCACATTCTTTAATGGCCAATTGATGCACTATCAAGCTGTTTTAGAATCGATGGAATCCAACTTCGCAAAGCACCTGGTGCAAGCAAGAATGGCAATGGAGTGTCTGTTTGTAGGACCTAATATATGTGGTCAAGCATGGTTACAAAAGTGGGAGGAGATAAATGAAATTTGCGATTTTGATGCAGGCACCGCATTGGAGGGTTTGAGGGTGAGCTCAGAGAGATTAATGGAAGCGAAAGAAATAGTGAGAGAAAGGGATACTTTATTTGAGGTGAGCATTGGAGGGGTTTCTGGGAACGAGTTAGCCTTGGAGTGGAGAGGCAATACACTAGTCAGAGTCTCCTCTTGGAGAAACACACAACTGTAGAGATTATTTATGTTCAAATTGTATAAAACAGGTGAATACAGGATTTCTACATTGTTATCAACATAATGTCTGTATATTTTTATCAAATATCAATTAGGACGTATATTTTCTAGTTAACAAAAATCCTCTCAACATGTACATTTAAAGCAGAACTTGATGAAAAAGGCTAGTTTGAATTAGATGTTGCGTTTATGTGCAATTAAGAACCATCATCATCTAGTCAAATAGCACTCAAAGAGCAATGGTTATTCTTCAATTAAAGCAGGGAGAAGGAGAAGCTAAAGTGAATCCCATAAATCAGTAACCATGTGATAGAGTATGGTGTATCAGCACTCAGCAACAACGCCTACATACGAGGGAATCGACAAAAAGGTTATATATTCTCAGATTTTCTTATAGTTTTTCACTAATTAGCATAGCAAACCGGATAACTGGGAGTTGCCTTTTTCAATGAATTGTTCATTAGTGGAAGTGGGTGGCAAGCCTCCGGCACTTGTTCTCCCTTGTACGCATTGCAGACGTAGGTAACGAAATTCTTGAAGTCCTGGTATTCACAAAAAGAGTAAGATTCAAGACATGATAGGACCATAAAAGTGACAGTATAAGATAGAAAACGTAGTGATCAGTGACCTCTTGTAGAGGTTGACCGTCAACAAGCACCCATGGCACAAACTTATGTGGTGGATCAAGCTGAGCAGTTTCAGCAGCATACTGGTTCTCAAGCTGTAAACAGAATCACACAATGGATAGTAGAAGAACAAAGTAACATGAAGAAAGATCATAAATAGAGATTATAAGCTCATGAAACTAAACTAACCACATTTCCATAGCCACTTTTATAGCAATCAATGGGAACTGTGGCCAATCCAGTCGTATTAAAACAATTAATCCACTCATTCAGCTCGTTGGCTGAGGCCAGACGCTCAAGGCAGAGAATGAAACTCAAATGCTGCTCCTGCATTAAGAAATCACAAGAAAAAAAACCAAGTGCCTCCATCCTCAATTATATTTGCAGTGTAACGCAATTCTCCTTTTAACTTGGTTGGTATGGAAATGAAGGCTGAATTGAAGAAGAAAGTGGATATTCCTAGGCCTAGAGGAATAGAGGGTTTACCTCGTTAGGATATACTGAGATGGTGCAGGCTTCAATAGTATTTAAGAGGCATTCATCTGGGCCATGCTGCAAGGTAATACGGATTAAAAACATTGGCTGTAAATCTGAAACTTGTTCTAAGTGGAAAAACAGAACTCTAAAAAGGATTGAAAACCCTGCTTTTTGCTAAGAGGATATATGCTTGAAATGAATTGAAGGAAGCCAATCGTGGTCCCCTGTTGAAGATGATAGAGTAGGAAAGTGCATTGAAAAGAACCTGGCAAAGGAAGGAGCCGTCACTTTGCAAAACAGCGTTGCCCCATGGAACCAGCCTGAGGTTGACGATGGAAAAGAGTCGGCTGTGAAAGAGCTTGACCAGATGGTTGACTATGAAGTCAGAGCAATAAGGGCAGAGAGTTTCGTAATAAACTGAAAGAGTGACGTTTTGAGCATGACATTGCCATATCCCAATAAACAACGCCAACAGCATACAGGTGAAGAAACCAGGAGACGCCATTTGCAAAGACGCATAGGTAATGTCGACAAGTTTTGGTTTGAGTTCAATTTGTGGAGAATCGCCTCATAACATACGCACTTTGAAAAGCTTACAAAAGTGTCACTTTTTATGGGGCTTTGGTATTACTATTAACCCTTTTTTTCTTTCAGCTTCTTTTCTCTCTAATCCTTTTGCAGATTTCTTTCTTTCCTTTATGTTCTTCTGCTTTGGGTATAAAAAAGAAATGAGAAATATCAGTCGCATTGCAGTTTTTCTTTTTAATAAGGAGTAATTCACCAATCGGAATATTTGGTTGCTGCAATGCAAAGTTGTGAAGGTCATCGCCTTCATAATGAATAATATTCTTATTCATCACTCACAATCAAATTTTCAATATATAAAGTGAAAATATTACTACTTTATGTGCATATATCCAAAATAAGAGTAGCTTTTTCCCCATTTAAGAAAGGAATAAAGTCTATTAGATAGTCATTTTACGTTAGTAATTTTATCTTAAATATTAAAAATTTTATTTAAATTTGATATTAAAATCTTAAAATTTAGAATGAAATTAAACTATTAAAAATGGACTTTTTTATACAATCCATTCCCGGAACCTCAGAATTTTTTTTTTTTTTTTACAATTATAATTTTGTGAAATTAATAGTAGAGATTTAAAAAACAATAAAAAAAAAATACACGTAGGAAGTCGTAATATTCTTCTGGTTGAAAAAAAAAACTCTTTCCTCTTATTAATTAGGTTTTTTCCCTCTTTGTTTCAAGTAAAACCAGTAGCTTTTTAATGGACAACACATTTGGGCCCATAAAGGCTTATTTATAAAGCACCCAATGTGGAAAAGTTTATTTGAAAAAGGCCCAATTACAAAATCTGATCTACATTATAAAAAAGTGAAGCATCGGGTAGTTAGGGTTTTTTGTTAGCCCCTCGCTTCATCGTCTTCAAAGAACGCTTTACCATCAAAACCAGCTAGCTAAATCAGCCGCATTTCACCAGGATGGTTAGTTTTTCTTTTTGATAATTTATTATGTGTTTGCACTCTCTTATTGTTTTCTTTTGCTAAAAGAAATTTGCTTATTCCAGATAATTTTCTTTACTCACTGTTATTTAATGCCTTTGGCCTTGTTTCTGAATGAATGAAGTAGGCTTGATTTGTTTATAAAAACCTTCTTCATTGCTTTTTTTTTTATTTACATTATGCATTTTCGGATCTGGTAACTACGCCTTTCTGTTACCTGCTTTTTGGTGGCTACCAATCTAATTCCTCTTTTAAGTGATAATTGATATAACTGACGATATAATGTTTGGAATGGAATCTCAGATCAAAATTCTCTCCTCCTGTTTTTCTGTTTTCCTATTTTTAAATTGCTACTGTTAAAATCTGCTTATTTTAAGTTTAACTATGTAATTTGTGAATGTGCAGTCTTGCTGTTGTTGATTTAGAAGTGCATTACTTAAAAATCTTCTCCATGAAAGAGTAGATTATTTCTGCTACATTTACACATTTTATTTTCCTTGGTGGTGCAGGCTAGAGGATTGAAGAAACACTTGAAGAGGCTCAATGCCCCTAGGCATTGGATGCTTGACAAGCTTGGTGGTGCTTTTGTATGTTTTAGTCTTGATCATTTTACTTTCTTACTAGTTTACTGCATTTTTTTATTCCTTAAGTTTTCAATTTTTACCGCTGTCGCCTGCTCAATTCATCTATTCAATTCTAGTTTTGTTTTATTATCTTGTTATGCAGGCACCCAAGCCATCATCTGGACCCCACAAATCCAGGGAATGCTTGCCATTAATTCTCATCCTGCGAAACAGATTGAAGTATGCTCTCACGTACAGAGAAGTTATTGCTATTCTCATGCAGAGGCATGTCATGGTTGATGGGAAGGTTCGGACCGATAAGACTTATCCTGCTGGTTTCATGGGTATGTGGACTTTCTCTTTATTCCTAAATTGAGTTGTTCTGTTTATACTAGGTATTCAATTGAGTGAAATGTATTTGGTCTGATTATTCTGTTGTGTATACAGCTTCAGGATCCTAACATCCATTCTTTGTGTTCATTGTTCACTAGTCTGCTTGACTGACACTTCTATACTAATTTATGAAATACATGCTGGGTTAGCCAATGTTCATTGGCATGTGATCTTGGGCTCTTGGCTTGTTGCTAGATTAGCTTTAAGTGCTCTGCTTTTTAGGCGTTGAATCCTTTCTCTCTGCCTGCCGGAGTTTATTGTATCCAAATCTTATGTAACATACTTGTTCACCCACTTGTAGATGTTGTGTCCATTCCTAAAACAAATGAGGACTTCCGTCTCCTTTATGACACCAAAGGGCGTTTCCGTCTCCATGCCATCACGGGTGATGAAACGAAGGTTTGAATTTTAGTAGTCAAGTCTTTGAAATATAGGAACTAAGTGTTTCTACTTTCTTCACCCTGTAGGTATAACAATTTTTTTCTTTTTTCTTTTTTTTATTCTGCAGTTTAAGCTTTGCAAGGTTAGGTCTGTCCAGTTTGGCCAGAAAGGCATTCCATACCTCAATACATATGATGGGCGTACTATCCGCTACCCGGACCCTCTGATCAAGGCTAATGACACCATCAAGCTGGACCTTGAGAGCAACAAAATTGTTGATTTCATCAAGTTTGATGTCGGAAATGTTGTCATGGTGACTGGAGGAAGGAACAGAGGCCGTGTGGGAGTGATTAAGAACAGGGAGAAGCACAAGGGTAGCTTTGAGACAATCCACGTTCAGGATGCTGCTGGGCATGAGTTTGCAACTCGTCTTGGTAATGTGTTCACAATTGGAAAAGGAACGAAGCCATGGGTATCCCTTCCCAAGGGCAAGGGTATTAAGTTGTCCATCATTGAGGAAGCTAGGAAGAGGCTTGCAGCCCAAAATGCTGCTTGAACATTAACACAAGATATCTAGATATGTCTTACTGCTGTAGTTTATTCTGGAGTTACTAGATTTCTTGCTTTTGGTTATGAAGAAAATTTTGAGAACTATTTTCTTCTTGCAACCTTAAATTGTTCGGTTGGGTAATGTTAGTGCACTTACAAGGCTATATTTTAAATGAATGTTTGGACTTGGGTGCTTTCGTGAATATGTTAATGCTTTGATTCATTATACAGTATCTTTGGGGAAATGCAAATGGTTCCAAATCACATTGTTCTTCCACATTTACTCAACGCCTTCAAAAACCAAGATGTTTATTGTCTCTTACATGGCAATGTTAAGGAGCTGCTACAATGACATATAGATATAGATATTCTACAACAACAATTTATTCTTCTCCACTACCTGTCCCTCATCATATATGTATATATAGTAGAACATCTGTGAAGCACTAAAACAACAGAAAGATGCAGCATTTAGATGGTGATTATGGGCAGCATCACGCCCCTTCGTGGAGTAGCATTTGATCGAAGTGCCACACGCCTACAAGCCAATTGCACTCGGTTATTACAAAGTAACTGAAACATTATCAACCCAATGATTTTATGAAAACAAATGATTCATATAGCTTGCAAAGCTTACCATGTCCTTTTCCAACCCGTCTTAATTGAGAAACATAATCTGATATCTTCTTAATGGCTTCAACCTGAAAACTTGAGATAATTAGAAATTGTGGGTGTTTGAAAGATTTCTTTTCTGGATACTAAGAATGAAGGTAAGCTCACCTGCTCAGCTAAAAATTCGCTTTCGATGAAATCGGCCATCTGAGCATCATTGTTTTGCACCGCTACCTGTTAAATTAAGACCATTAGATTAGTTGTAGACGCACACATCTCATCTACTACACCTACGGCGTATGGCTATAAGTTTAGAAACAATTAGTGTTACATCGTGCAGGCACAAAAGCTTCTCGTTTGTCAGCTTCTCCAAGGACAATGCTAATTCCATAGCTGAACTCAACAAAGAAGGCCAAAGTTAATAGCTCATAGAAACAACATTCAAACAAACTCTAACAGCAAAATTATGAGATATTGTGAACTATGAAGCAATTAGCATTGCATTTGAGAGCCGAAAAGAGACCAGAATAAACGTGTAAGAGGGACACCGACTCACCGTATAATGCATCTCCCTTCTCAGCATGATCAAACTCTGAAGGGGGCATCAGAATAGAGTGTAGTTTTACTCTTCCTCCTCGTTTGTTCTAATTAAACAGTTGAAATTAATAATTCTATTATATTTATATGCTCCCACTCCAATATATAATATGAAAAAAAAAAAAAAAAAAACCGGGCTAAGTGCACCAATGTCTTCAAACTATGACTCGAATTCTAAATCGATCCCTAAACTTTATAATATTCTAATTAAGTCTTCAAAGTATCAATATTCTATAAACCAAATCCTTCCATTAGCTTAACATCAACTCTGACCTTCAAACTATGACTCAGATTCTTAATCGATCCCTAAACTTTATAATGTTCTAATTAAGTCTTCAAAGTATCAATATTCTATAAACCAAATCCTTCCATTAGCCTAACATCAACTCTGACCTTAAATGCTAGTTTAGATTTGACATAGACCATATTTAAAATGTGTAAATCAAATTTTAAATTAGTGTATAACCAGTGACAGAGCCAAGGGGCTAGCAGTGGCCTACCCTTTAAAATTGAAAGTTTTTCATTTACACATTTTATAATTTATAAAATTTAAATTTTATCCTTTAAAAATTATAAAATAAGCTATTTAAATTATAAAATTATATTTTACTATCGTAAAAATATATAAATAACTTGGGCCAAATATGTTAAAGAGAATAAATAGTGTTAGGACTATTTTTTAATACATTAAATTCAAATTGTCTATTAAACTCTATATTTTAAATATGATCCATATCATATTTGAGCTAACATTTAATCGCAGATAGACAAATAGAAAGACGTGATTAATACTATGAATAGTGAATTGAAAGGTTTATAAGTTTTGAAGATTTAATTTAAAACCTGGGCCATAGTTTGAATACGCTTGGTGTGATTAACCCTAAAAAAATAGACATGAAAGAAAACCTGATATTCCATCAGCTTCTCTGCATGCTCTCTTTCTTCTTCACTTGATTCCTTGAAGAATCTGATGACAACAATATAAAAAATTTATCATGTCATACAGATATATATATATATATTAAAAAAATTAACTTTGGAGAGCTTCTTGTTGTTATAATCTTACTTGGCAAAGCCTTTGAGCGCAACGTTGTCTCTGTCGAAGTAAGCATACAACGAGTGGTACGCATAGGAAACGTTGTATTCCACACTGTCACACAAAATAAATAACCACCCCTATAAATCAAGAAACTGATAAAAATATCAATACACGAAACAGCACAACTCACTTGATTTGCTCATTGATGGCGGCTTCACAGGCATCAGCATATTTCTGGCGAGCCAGCGAAAGATGAGGAGCGACTGGGATGTCAAGTTCCTCCTTTTTCACTTCTTCAAAAGGCCAGAACACTACCCCTGTAAGTGCATGATTGTTGGTTCCTATGGATGCATAAACACCCAAAGCCCTTCCATGTTTTCTGGGAAGAAAACTCAGAGCAGATAATGATGATGATGTTACAGGGGAGCCCTTAAGGGAACAAATTAGATTATCCCCTTGCTTGGCTTGCACACACAAAGATGAAACTGGTCTCAAAAGCATTGTGGAGAGATTTTTAGGAATGTAGAAGAAATGGAGGAAGATTGTTGGTTGAGGGTGGAGGGGGAGATGGCATATATAGAAGAAGAGGTGGAGTACTCACTGTTGCAAGAGTTCCGGAGTGGATGGCATTCGTTCTGGACCGTCGGATTGGAAATTAAGTGGACGATCATGATTGAAACACGTAAGTAGGCGTGTGGCGAACCCGTGGTCTATCCTGAATAAGCTTTTGTGGGACTTTCAGCCCCCGTATATTCTTTCCACATTGCGATCTCTGCGTCATCACTTAGCTGTCCATGTGATGAGATGAACGTGTTGTTAACTTTTCTCAGTTGCTCGAAGCTTCCACGTAATCATCTTCTTGGCTTTTTCCTTCTTACAATCACTCTCAATAAACATCAATTCTTCATTACCAATTACTTTGTTACTGTGGAAATCATTTTTAAAATTGATTTAAAAGATGTGGATCGACTTTTAAAAACGAAAATGAGAGTCGTTACTTAATCTTTTTTATTTAGGTGTGATTGGATCACTTTGTAAATCGTTTTATTTAAATCATTTAATTTTAGTCCACGAAAAAACCGAAAAACGGGTTCGAGAGTCGGTTACGTACGTCATAACGCCCAAAAATTAGTACCTAATCGATAGAATCATGTTCAAATGTTTAAAATTTAAAAAGTTTAAAATAAGATCCGTTATTGAAAAGAAAATCAAGACTTACCTATTTCAAAGAAATAAAAATATCATACCTAATAAGTTAGGATACAGCATCTCATAACTTTGAAACTAGGTGCATCTCTATTTTAGAAAATTCCTACCTCGAGGCACAAAACATCACACCCAAAAGTTAGGATACAACGTTTTGAATTCTCAAGAGTAAGTTTTTTTTATTTTGAAATTGGTAAACTTGAATTTTGAAAATGGAGGGATATCTAATACTTTGAGTTTTACGAGAAAAATTACAACCCAATAAGTTAGGCACGATTCCTCTCAAAGACTCTAAATATCACATATCACCGTTAAAATATTTTAAAACAAAATTTTTAATGTAAAAGGTATTTTTATAAAAAATGGCATGAGTATGACATCGTAACATACATATCAATTGCAATAAATAATCAATAAATAATATAACATGAACAAATAAATAAAAACATGCTAAAGCAATAATAAACGAATATAAAGATACAAATAAATGTATATAACAATTAATAAAAATCATAATATATAATAATATAATATAAAATAATTAATAAAAATATATAAAGATTATACATAAAAATAATTAGTAAATAATATATAATACTTTTAAGTAAAAACATTTATATACAAAATATACTAATCATAAAAATTATGTACGTAATAAATAACATAAATAAAATAAGTTATATGATATAATAGACTTTATGCAAAACAAAATTTAAAAAAATACTACATAATATATAGATTAAAAATATAATATAATAAATAATATATAAATTATAAAATAATATATATTAAAACCAAGTAATATATAATAATAATTAAATATATGAAATTATACATAATATATATATATATAAATTTCGTACTACTAATAAATTAATAAATATAAAAAGTAGTAATATAAAGTATATTAATCTAAAAATAATATGTAATAAAAATAATAAAATAATAATAGTTTTTAAAAAAGGACAATATGTAATAAGATATATAAGTTTAATAGATTAATATACAACTAATAAGAATAATATAATATTTTAACATAATAAAATAATTAAAAACAAGATTAGAATAAAATAAAATAAAAAAATAAAGAAAGAAGGGTTAAAATAGTAATTAAAACATATTAAAAGGATTAAATTAAAAACACACATTAAACTACAGGGACTAATATGGCAATTATGCCTCTTTTTAAAACAGTGTCGTTTCGGTTTTACCTTTAAAACAGATTGAGGGATTAAATTAAAATAAAAATAAACATTTAGGATTAATTTAATAAAAATAGAAATTTAAATAGGACTAAATTAAAAATAAACCAAAATTACAGAAGGATTAAAACTGAAAATTTCCCTTTTTCATAAAATACGCGGATCCTGAGGGCCGGGTCGGGTCGACGCGCGGATCCCCTCACCTTAAACGACATCGTTTTTGTACTCCTATAAAAATCAGTTTCTGACCAAAAAAAAAAAATCATTTAACATTCAGTTAAAAAAAAAAACTGAGAGCTCCGGAATGCTCTCCCCTCCTCAGCCTGAAGTGATTTCGGCAGGCCTTTCAGTGAGGTCTCCGGTGACGCGCAGTCGTCTCCAGCCACCGTACACGGTGGCCGGAATAGGTAAAATTTTCTCTTTTTTTTATATTTGTATATTAGTTTATAAATAAAATGCTTGAATCGAGGAGAAAAATAAGAAATAACAAGAATAAAACAAATCGAAAATCATTTTAAAAATGTATATTGTTTCAATGTCTTTTTTTTTGTATTTCTGTGTATTTTTTTTTTGTGTCTCTCTGTATACCGTGTATCCCCCCCCTTTTTTACAAGTTTGACCTAGGGTTTTTATAACCGAGAAAATGAAAGAAATAAAAAAATAAATCTTTGTCATATTTGTTTCTTTCCTCTTCTGTTGTGTTTTTCTTGTTTTGCAGGTCAGGAGCGACGATCTTATGGCGACTATGGCGTGACTCAGACGTGGATCGTGGCACAACCGAAGGCCTGATTGTGGTGCAATGCTAAGGCGAAGTTTGCATGCGCTTGTCGTCAAGCTTCTGTTGAGGCGGCGCCTAGGGTTTCAGAAACGCTAGGCTATTCTCGCTTCGCTTAATGTTCGGGCCTTTTGGGCCACGAGTATTTTGGGCAATCTTGTTTTGGGTCACGTGGCTTAGTTCGGGTCTATTTAGGTGTTGGCTAGTCTGAGTTTGTAATTAGGCTCTGTAAAAAAAAAAACACTGGACATTATTTTTTTTTGGTTTTATTTCTAAGCCCGGTCAAAATTAGGCTCCTACAATTACCATTTCTAATAACATTTTACTCCCTCTACTGTTCATTTTGGTCCCTATACATTGTTAATTTTACCATAGCTTACTAGTTTCAAAAACAAATGGAAAGACGGTAATTTATGTGAACCAAACTAGTTATAATTTAAACACAACAATTATCTTTAAAATAATTTAATCTAAAACAAATTTAGCAAAATCAGTTTCTTTTATATCTACTCATTTATTTAATTTTTTTAAATTTAATATTTGATTTAATGTCGCATCAATCATCATTAAACTACGTCATTAGATTAATAACAAAGTTAATGCATAGGGATTAAAATATTAACTTTTCAAATATACAAAGCTTAAAATGTTTCTTTTAATAGTATAAGGACTCGCACTAAACTTTAACCTAATTAGTTTGGATTATAGTATAATTACTCTTAATTGCTGCATTTAATCAACTAAATATTCTTAATAGGTAAAATATTTTAGTGAATAAGATTTTGACTGGTCAACTAGTAATATAGAGTAGGGTTTATCTTTTAGAATTAAAGATGAAAATATAGATTTCTTTGTGAAGAAGGTTTATATTTTAAAAGATTTAAATAAATATATATATATATATATAAATTATTATGAAGAGAGTGTATAGTTTTTTTTTTTGTAAAATATTAATTTTATTATAGTTTTTATCATATTTGTTCTTTTTTATTCAAAAGGTTTATCTCTAACCCTTAAATAGGGGTTTAATATACTTCAACGTATTTAAACTCACGACCTCCTGCATTGACTATAATGCCAATATCAGCAGAGTTAAGACTTGATCGACAAGGAATTTATAGTTTTATTGGTAGAAAACTTGCATATTATAATAATTGTATTAAGATATGGCAAAAAGATATTGTATTAAGAGAATAAAGATGATCCTATTTAAAGCATGGACGTAAGCGAAAGTATAGAACAATATTAATATAATTTGTTATGATAAAGTTGATTTGGAATACCGTACTAATTTTGGGCAGGCGGAAGAGTAGAAGGTTTGACAAATTGGAGAGTGTTTAGCAAAGACAAAATAAGCAGGGCTGGGTTTTTCCACACCCTATAAACAAGTTGCTCTTATCTTTCCGTATACACAAACTTCCCTTTATAAGACAAATTCCAAGTCGTTTCATTGAAAGTTCAAACTAAAAAATTTACGATTTGATGCAAGTTTTGGATAATGGATGGTAGAAATTCTGACACCCAAAAACATCATCTCTAAGTTAAACCTCAATTTTTCTTTTTATCCAATGAATAACTAGTTGAACTATCAAAATTTAAATTGGGTATTGATGATGAAGGGCTTTAGTTAGTCAAGCTCAATTGCAGCATGGCCTGAATGGTGAGATTTTTGTTGAATGGCTTCATTTAACAGGCTCTACAATGGCCCAAATAGAGGACAAAATGAGTGCGACTATCAAACTGAAGTAGAGAAATGGGCTTTCTTATCTTTTTAAAAAGGAAAGCTGTTGTTTTAGGATCAGTTACGCAAAGAATCTAAGGCTCACACAAAGCGAAGCACGGATTTGACTCGCATATTACACTTGGTTGCCAGCCGCTGAGGAGGGGACCTTTTTGCCTTTTGCTACACATTCAGACAAATGCACCATTCCACTTATGCTTTTCTTTGTAGTTACTGCTTTCGGCCAAAGAGAGCTTATGGACACCACACCACCATACCCACTTGATGTTAAGCCCACAACTCCCTCTCAACCAGGTTATTACTTTCTCAAGTTAAAATTTACAACTATAGGTTATTAAAAATATTGAACTATTAATTATTATAAACACTTAATTAAATAATTAATTCAATTCAAATTAACTTATATAATTACACAAATGAAACTTTGTTGAGTGTTTTGGCGTGTCTATCCTTCAAAGGGAGTTAAATTCTCTATTTATATGATATAGTCCTTATTCTTGAATGTATCATCTTAAGTAGGCCCTCATGCATGTTAACACGTATTCTCTAGGTGCGTGTTCACCTACATGGTAGTGCGAACCCACCCCATGTGAGTTCATAAGAGAATGCGAACTCATCATGAACGAACTCCAATATGCGAACTATGCAGATGCGAAGTCAAAATAACTTTTTAGGGGGGCCGAATGACATTTTAATTTTTTATAGTCTATATCTTTATAATTTTTAAAGGATTAAATCAGATTTTTATAATGTTAGAGGGTTAAAATATAACTTTACCATTACTAATTTAGAATTTAAAAAAAAAATTAGAGAGTCTAAATAACAATTTTCTATTTTTGGGAGACCAAGACTAATTGTAACCCCCTAAATTCGCCTTTAAAACTATACAAGCTACAAATTAATTCTAGTCAAACAATCAAGTAACGAGTTAGAAATAACCAACACCATAACAAACTTAGATGTAGAATGTTTATTTAAACCACCTAATGAAATGAATTGGGACAAACTTTTCCAAAAAGAAAATTAAAATTGAATTGCGACCGACAATGATGGATGAAAATCCAATGATTCAAGTTTGTTCTTGCAGCATAAAATGGAATAAACGGCTTGCAGGCTTGTGGACAACACACGGCTCCTCGACAAGGATGGTGCTAACAAGTTATTTGAATTTTACGTCAAAAAAAAAAAAAAAATTAGATTCAATTCCAAGTAAATTCAATTTTTATCCTAAAAAAATTAACTATGAATAAATTTGAACTTGAATACGACTAATTTAAATATAAACTTAAAAATTGATGTTCAATTAATCTAAAATTAAATATCAAACCTTAAATTTCAAATCAAACTCGAGTTCAAAATTTTTACTATCTAAATTCCATTAAGACCGATTCTACCTTTTTCCATTGAAATTTTTTCTAAAAAAATCAAGTCTTAATATGAGAAAGTGTTAAAAGGCCTTATGGGTGACGACCTCAATATGTATAGTGACAACATACTTTTTTTAATTCAATTAATATTGTTATTATTGTAATAATTAAAAAACGTAAATATAAATATATTTAAACATATTTTATTTTTAAATTTAGGGTTAGAAAAGAATTTCAAATAAAAGGAGGCATTTATATAATAATAATAATAATAATAATAATAATAATAATAATAAGAGATGAAATATATGCATATGCATAATATGAAATCTTTTAAGTCATGTCATGAAGTGGTGAAAGAACAAATAGACTTTGTAATAGATGACCCCAAAAGTTGTGAGCATATATACTCTTTGTCTATACCCTATACCGGATGAGATTGATTTCCCCTTTACCATCTCCATTGAATAAAAATTAAGGTATGGATCGAATTTATTTAATAAATTGATTGTGATTTTTTTCTATTTTTATGATTTTTAAATATTTTTAATCAAATTAATTAAATCAATAAACTAGTAATTTAACTCGTTCAACTATTGATCTAATTTTAAAAATATTTAATAGATTGGTAAATTAGTTTATCCCACAATTTAATTTTTATTTTGGTAAAATATTGGTTTTGGTTTCTTTAATAACTTAACTTTGAGATTTAATTCTTATACTTGAATTTAATATAATTTAATCCTTAACATAATTAATTATTTTGATTAAAATATTCATTCCAAATTTTTCACAAAATTACCCTTCCAACACACACAAAAAAAAATTGAATTAATGACATTATAAAAATTAAAAAGACTAAATTTATGTCAAATTAAAATTAAGATATTAAATCTCACATTTAATTAATGTTTATAATTTATAATATACAAGATTCATAATAGTTTATTAACTAATTAAAATAATTAAGTATAAATTAGATTTTATAAGAAAAAAAAAATATCCTAAAAAATATAGGTATATATATGTATACTAGTGTTTTTCCATGCAATACACAAGTAATGTGTATATAAAATTATTTAGAATATATTACATGTATAAAGATTATAGAAAAAAACTTTAATATAAAAATAAAATATGCACAAATGAAATTATAGCCATACTTTTATTTATGTCTAAACCTTACTTTTGTATATATGGTATGAGTAATTTAAATAAAATTTGGTACAGTTTTTAAACTTAATTCGAAATATTTAATAAGATATATAAATATAATTATTTTTAATATTTTAAATAAAATAATAAGTCCATGAAAATTAAAAGGTAAGAAATTAGATTGTCAAATATTAGGCTGTTACATAAACTTTCTCTACAAACTTGTAAAAAATATATTTTAATACAACATATTTTTTATACAAAATTTGTCTAATATCAATCTATTTTATACTTTTAGCTAAAAATCTTTAATTTTAATTTGATTTTTATCTATTATTTTAAATTCTAAAACATTTTAAACATTATATTTTAAGATTGATGTATATATATATTAGATTAAATACCTTTTTTAAATTATAATAAAAGAAAAATCAACATTTCAATTACATGCTTAAAATATGTTTTAAAAGATACCAATATTTTATTTTAGAAATATTTTTAAAATTTTTTCCAACTTTTTCTTTTTAAATAGTATTTCAAATTTTTGAAAAAGAATTATTTGGAATAATATTTAAATATTTAAATATTTTTAAAATTAATTTTCTTGATGAATCTTTAAAATATTTAAAAAATTATTATCTAAAAAATTAAATATAATTTGAGATAATTTTAAAAGGAATGTTAAAACCAATTTAAATATGGTTCTTTAAATTTATTTGAAAACTATTTAATTTAAAAAAATTAAAACTATTAAAAACAATGTAAATATATATTTAAAAGACCCGTGGCATTGGGCAAATATCTCAAAATACAAAAAAAAATCAAAAATTAGGAAAGGATGTGTTTGAAATATTGACCGGAAGGGCAATTTCCCAAAATCGCGTCACGTCGCTAGCGTTTTTGGGGAAAGGAATAAAGCGCGTCTCGAGGAGCTTTTATTAACTCAAGAAAACGCCCCACGAGGGCGCACTTTTTGCCGAGGTGGCCAAAAGCACTCCTGTGGACGCTTAAGCCATTTTTCCCCAAAACGCGCTTACGTGGACGCATTTTGGGGATTCTTTCCCGCCCACTTGCAATGTGAAAATGAAATAAGTTTTGGGCAAGAGTCTCCGCAAAATAATTTTGAGGAGACGTTTAACAAAACCGTGGTCGAAAACGCTTCCACGTGGACTCTCTTTTGCTACAGTGGTCTCCGCAAAATTATTTTGAGAGACGTTTCAACAAACAAAGGCAAAAACGCCCAAGAGGGTGCACTATTACCAGAGTCAAAAGCGCCCCACGTGGACGCGCTTTTACAAGATTATCCGCAAAATTAGGTTATAAATCACCAAATTTCATTCTCGGTTGTAAAGCAAATTTAAGCAAAAGGAAAAAAATTGAAAATGAGTGAACGATTAATGTCTGTTATTTACTACGATGGTGAAGTGCGTGACAATCAAGATGGTGTTATTTTCTTATCGAGAATCTGGTAGCGATTGAGTTTTAATCGAACGACGATTTGGTAGAACTTCGCAAAAGAATTAGGCGTAAAATATTCGGAACAACGCTAATGAAAGTTCAGTCTATTAAGTATAGATTTTACACTTCAGTTGATCCGGTGAGATATGACTCATTCGACATCAAAGGTCTTCGGGGCCTTGAGGCAATGGTGGAGACTCATCTTGCCAGTGGTTCACCCTATATCGAGGTATATGTAGAATTTTCATCTCTAAGTGATCTGACTGCGACCTCAACATGAGTGAACGTATTTATTTACTACGATGGTGAAGTGCGTGACACCGAAGATGGTGTCGTTTTCTTATCGGAGAACACAGCGCGATTGAGTTTTAATCGGAACGTCGATTTGGTAGAACTTCTCAAAAGAATTAGGCGTAAAATATTCGGAACAACGCTAATGAAAGTTCAGTCTATTAAGTATAGATTTTGCGCTTCGGTTGATCCGGTGAGATATGACTCATTCGGCATCAAAGGTCCTCGGAACCTTGAGGCAATGGTGGAGACTCATCTTGCCAGTGGTTCACCCTATATCGAGGTATATGTAGAATTTTCATCTCCAAGTGATCTGGCCGCGACCTCAACATCTAGTATCGCTCGAGGGAATACACGACCCCAAGTCGACACTGTAAGTGGGAGAAAACACGAAGTGCCCGTTTGCGGTGGTAGTATGGAAAACATAACCCCGCACGACTTTCGGTTGGTGGATGGGACATGCATATTCGTCATTCGACGCCGGATGACGTAAATACGTATTGGGGACGTCATCAACTTCTAGTGGATGGCAATCCACATACGATTGGGATCTTTACGAAAGATGTTTAAGGAGGATGATGTATTACCGACGACATCCACCAATGAGGGCCCTCGTTTGTTGCGAGTTATGGAGGATCGGACGATGAACGATGTGGATCCACCTCGGGAGCCAGTCCCGACGGTGTAGAAGTTGGATTATTTTCAACCGGAGTCCGCTCCAATTGTACCAAGATGTTGAGGCGGTTCGGATGAAGAAGAAGAAGATCCGCTATTCGTGGCATACTCACCTCAACAGTACATACATAATGTCGATCTATCTCAATATGATGCATTGGAGTTTCTGAACTACCACACCGGACGCGGACTGCATAAATTCTTCATTGGATTCGCACCAATTAGAAGTTGGTAACCGTTTTCCAACAAGAATAATTTTTTGGTGCATTGAAACAATACAAAGATCGTGAACGGGTTAACTACACTATGGTTAAATCAAAGCTCGATAGGTACGAGCGAAGTGTGCAAGGCAAGACGGCACATGTTCATGAAAATTATGGCATCGTTGAGGAAAAGGACAGGGATGTGGGAGGTGAAAAGTACAAAGGTCCGATACATGTCTTACCAAGACAAGATTACTATGTGTTCAATGATTTGAATAACACTAATATTATGTAATGTTGCATTATTTAACATACTTCGCTGATGTGTAACACAAGATCATCCGAGGATGGATTCGGACATGTTGGTCGATTTAATAATCTCGACGGTGAAGGTCGATCCTACAACTACAAGGTCTGGCCTTAATTGGCAATATTCAGAGCAAATGGGGTACACGCCTCTTACGTAAAGGCTTGATAGCAGCTGAAGGCGTTGGAAAAGTTACAAGGTCGTGGGATGCTTCATATAATGAAGTGTGGAGTGGTGTCGTGTTGGAGACGTATGTCCCGTGCAAGACAATGACCTTGAAACGGAACCCGCGATTACAACGATCGTCTGCTCCGTGGATGCGCAGTGTTCAAGCTACTGCTCGGACATTTAAGCAATGCCGAGATGCTTTTACATACCGCAAGCCATTGGTACAAATTGACGGTACCTTCATGTATGGTAGACATACGATCGGCTATTGCTAGTCGTGGCACAAGACGGTTGTGGAGAATCCTTCCGATTGCGCTCGCAATAACACCGGAGTCACCGATGATCGGACTTCTTCCTATCTAGGTTAAGGAGGCATGTCCGCCTCAACCTCGACATATGCGTTATATCGGATCGGGCCCGGAATACTTGCGCAATAGAACGACAGGGAAGTATGTGGTATCGCACACACCATCGATATTGCCTGAGGCATGTTTCATCCAACTACTATGGGCAACACCGATCTAAAAGATAGAAACGGCAAGTGACCGATATGGGTATGAAATATCTATTAATATAATTTCTTTTGAAATTTTCAATTTATTCGCAATTGAATAGTGGTATGTAATATTCGCTATCAATGTATATTAGCAGGGTACGAGATCAATAAAGACCGTTTTCACGAGATGTTGGCCAGTTTGCACGCAGATAACGCCGAAGGCACAGAGTACCTGTGTAATATTCCTTTTGAACAGTGGACACAAGTATATAACGGCGGCCAACGATATGGTCATATGACCACAAACCTGGCCGAATGCATAAATTCTGTGCTAAAAGAAACCCGTCATCCGCCGATTACTGGCGATTTTACGGAGACATATTTTCGTTTAGCGGCACTATTTTCAAGAGAGCGTTGAGTTATCGAGGCGCGATGCAAGGAGGCCATGTATGGAGCCGAAGGTCTTGCAAGAAATTAACCGTGGGAAAGCACGGCAAACACCATGCACACAAGGTGTCAAGACCGCGACAACTATGGTTTCGTGTCACGGAGTTTGATGAGACCGAACCAAGGTATTGTTGGCGGGCATTATCGTGTACACTTGGCAAATAGGACATGCGATCGTGGATATTTGATGCACTTCGTTACTCATGTGCTCATGTACTTGCGGCTTGTCATAATCTTCGTCTTGACCCTATGAGCTATGTCGATGAAGTCTACAAATTAGAAAACATGTACAACGTGTGGAGACACGTATTCCACCAGCCCAGATTAACGTAAGTGGCCATCAGATCGCTTGCACCGTATAAGTCAATGTTCGGATAGAGAATTGAGGCACAAACCAAAAGGTCGACCTTTCTCGACTAGAATACGCAACAATATGGATATCCGAGAACCGACCAACCAAAGTCGGTGGTGCGGATGGTGTAGGAACCCGGGCCATACATCTCGCTCGTGTTCAAGTCGGACTAGTTGACCATGTTCTTAACTTGTTTGTCTCTTGTTGGCTATGTAATTTCGCTTTTTGGAGGAAAACGGTGAACTTTTGTACAATAACTCAAATTTATTAAATATAAGATAATTAAATTGCAAAAATAAAAATTAAACCATTTCTATTTTATCAAAGATATTAAAACTAAATTAAAAATTTAAATTACAAAAGAAATAACATTAAACTCAATTTTATTAAATATAAAAAAATTATATTGCAAAAACTAAATTATCAATGAAAACTTCTTATTTATTAAATATATTAAAACTAAATTACAATAAAATAAAAAATAAAAACAATTTCTTATTTTATTACATATATTAAAATTAAATTACAATAAAAACTTAAACAATTTCTATTTTATTAAAGATATTAAAATTTAATTACAATAAAAAATTAAACAACTATTATTTTATTAAATATATTAAAACTAAATTAAAAATATAAATTAAAAATAAATTTTTATTTTATTAAAAAATAAAATAAAATTACATACAAAAAATACACAACTTCTATTTTAGTGAAGATATTAAAATTAAATTACAAACACAAATAAAAACAACTTTTTATTCAAAAATAAAAAATTATTACAATTTAAAAATAAAATAGCCCATCCTAATCAATGTTGATGGTGGGAACCAAAGGCTACAGGAGGGCGATCGGCGACACGCTACTGGATTCCTCCTTCTTCTAGCTTCCGACGGGTCGTGGAACCTCAAAGGGAATCGGCTCCTCCCAGCGGTGGGTCCGGTTCAGGTGTTGCGATGATGACCCACCTTGATAAAATAATGACCCCGGAGGTGTTTGCATAAACCATGGCAGGGGTGATCGATTCAGACGTGAAGGAGCTCGGTAGAAAGAACTGCTCCCCGACGGCGCCTCCTCTAGTCCCACACTCGACGTCGGCCTCACGATCGGCTGGCTAACGGGAGTTGTCGGGAACGGACTCGAACCCGGCCATGCATTCCAACCTGGGTGGGACTAGGAAAAGGAAACATATATGGGTTAGGAGGATACATATATAAGGGTGGTACGACCGCATAAATCGTGGACGATGTGGATGTCGGTGTTGTCACCGAATCGATGGGCCCGATGATTGTGTAGCGCTGTTGATGGGCCCGGATCGTAGGCGCCGTTGTTGGGCCCGTCTCATCACCCTTCTCCTTGAATGTAAAGGGTCCCGACGTTCCTTCGCCATGAATTTGTCGTCGCTTCTCTTCATCCGGACAACAGATACGGCTTGCCATGGGTTCTAAACCATGACATGTACTCCCACGACGACTTAACTCAGAACTATGATCGGTTCTCGGTTAGGTAAAAAGTCATACCTGCTTCTCCCACATCTCGATATGTTCGACCAAAATCTTGGCCAATCCGTGTGTCAGCCGCCAGAAGTCCACTTTGTGCTCATCATCGAGCACCTCAGAGGCACGAGAATCGCTTCTTGCAGCATCCAAATTGCCGCAGAACCCGATCCGACCGGTGCATCTCCACGGTCGCGTAGGTGATTAGCGGGACCTTAATGTGCCAACTGTTCGGATTTTGGAGGAACTCATCCTAATTATCGCCTCAATTTCGGGATCCTCGACGACAGTGTCCATTGAAACTATATTAACATTACCAAAATATTAGTTATATACATAAATACTAAATTATAATAACGAAATTTGACACTTACTTGTGATTCCGACCGTTGTTCCAATAGGAGCCAGATATCCTCAAGCGAGTTAGGTATTCCAACATGACTCGTTGGATGGTTCCACCTAATTAAATAAACTTTTAGCATGCAATTATACTATAAATCTACGACATAATTGTAAAATATAATATTAAATTTACCTTGTTATCGTGGGAATGAATATGGTCGGTCGAGTCGATGACGTAAAATGGAAATCGAAACCATGCCTATGATGCGCAGAGTGATAGGCAACCTCCAATTTTACTTTACTCGACAATGTCGCTCAGACATCTCCCGGTACAACCTCGATAAGACGGCGGACCTCAACTCAATTCACCTACCGCTCAAATCAACAAGTTTCAGAGCCATCTCGTGGACGAGGTTTCTAGAGAGGTCCGACATCGATAGCCTCCAATTATCTCAAGCATGTATGCCCAAGATACCGTATTCTTTCTTCTTGGTCGAACCTTCATTCGGTGCATGGAATGCATCTCGTAATCAAGCCATATCGATCCGAGCTCCTTGAATTCTATCCTAATGGCACCCTAAGCTCGTAGCATACGGCCATCCAATCGAGAGATGTTACGGACCGGTGACTACCGACCCATCCACCGATAATCCCAATCAGAATCGCACATCTTCTAAGGTGGTGGTACACTCTCCGCATGGCGATGGAAAGTGTGCGTCTCGGTCTCCACCTCTCTATCAACGCTACCGATCAAAGCGGGTCCAACTTGAACCCCTACCTATCGTGGCCACGTGCCAAAACCCACTTCCCGCAGTAATTCTCGATCAATGGCGATGGGGACTGCATGTTATGAATATAACATTGCAACACCCGATCTACGATCGCTTAAAAATTATAAAATTCAAAATTAATTAAAATTGCATAATTAAAAAAATTTAATAATATTGAAAAATTAACATTCAAACTTACCATTTTAATTTGCTCGACGGCAATGTGCTTGTTGTCTAGGCGACGTAATTCCCCGGCCATTGTACTCCGATAAAGAATTTTAAATTTTTCAAAAATAGATATATTAAAAAAATTATAAAGGGCTTTTTCGTAAATAGTAAAGGACTATTTTGAAATTTAAGCGTAAATTTCAAGGACTTTGAGAGAAACTTGAGAGAAAATTGAGAGCAAGTTGAGAGAAAATTGAGAGAAAAATGAGAAAGGATTGAAGTGTGAAAAAAATGAAGGGTTGGGGGGTATTTATAGTTTTTTTTCGATCGTTAGCCAACGGTCAAAAAATTTGATCACAGACGTTGAAAGCGCGTTTGGGAGCGCTTATTACCTCAAGAAAAGCGCTACCGTGGGAGCGTTTTTGTTGAGGTGGCCAAAAGCGCCCTCGTGACGCGCTTTAGGTCGCTTTCCCAAAAAACGCTACCGACGTGGACGCGATTTTTGGAGAAATTGCCCTTTCCGGTCAATATTTTTGAAACCTGTCCTTTTCGGTAATTTTTGATTTTTTTTTGGTATTTTTAGGATATTTGCCCCGTGGCATTCATATGTTATGCCAAATGTCATAAAAAGTGTGAACACTACTATTTAACTAAATAATATATATAACATGAAGGTTATTCTTAGAAGATTTTTCTGACAAATAAACAAAAATGTAAGGAAAATAAATCATTAAAAACTGTCTCCTGTTGAAAATTTTAAAAATAATTTGTAGAAAATGAAAATAAAAATAATAAAAATCATGTTAATATTGTCAATTTTTTAATTTTCACTATTCAAAATTAAAAGTTGAATAAAAGAATTTTAAAATTAAATTTAATGAATTGAGTAATTGAAATCCGAAAAAATCAACAAAATTTAAATACCATAGCCTTTACCTTGAAATAATGTATTTTTAACAATAAAGCATACCTAGCTAATTACATAATAATATTATGAAGAGGAGAATTATCCTTAAATTTATTCATTTCGAGAAAAGTACAAACCATCATGAGTTTAGCCAAGCAATTCATAACTAGATGTACCGCAATAACCACGGTTTTTTTTTTTTTTTGAGATAAAATACTTTGAATTTTGTTTTTATTTTTAATAAAAAGGAAAAGAAATTCTATATTCCTAATCGATCCCCTGCCTATTGATAGCTACTTCCAATTCAAACGAAATCCGTTCCTGAAAATATAAAAATCTTGTTAACTTTTTTATTGATTTGTTTATTCTTTTTGCTTTTGAGTCTTTAACCAAAGATATTTTTTTAATAATTTTATCTTCAATGTTAGAATTTATTGTGACTTCCCACTTCACACCAGCTCTGCTTTGTTAGACCTGAAAGTCATCTCTAATTCCCGCCCACTCTTTGATTATATATTTGGACCCCAACCAACTCTTTGTTCGCCACCCTTAACTTCATCATGGCCACTGACGCTTCACCCCAGCTCCGGTCCGTGCCACCTCCTTCAGACTTTCACCCTGAAATCTCACTTTCCCAGTCGCCAACCCACGATGGCCTTCACTTTTGGCAATTCATGATCGCTGGCTCCATAGCCGGCACCGTCGAGCATATGGCTATGTTTCCTCTCGACACTCTTAAGACACGCATGCAAGCTCTTGGCGCTTCATGTTCGGTTCAACCCGTCAGCGTTCGTCAAGCCCTCGGTTCCATCTTAAAGCTAGAAGGTCCTCCCGGTCTTTACCGTGGTATAGCTGCAATGGGGCTTGGCGCAGGACCTGCACATGCAGTTTACTTTTCTGTTTACGAGCTATCTAAGCAAGTTTTGTCCCGTGGTGATCCGAATAACTCGATGGTTCACGCTGCTTCCGGCGTGGTGGCCACAGTAACAAGCGACGCGGTGTTCACGCCGATGGATATGGTGAAGCAGAGACTGCAGTTGAAGAATAGTCCGTACAAAGGTGTAGCGGAGTGCGTGCGTAGGGTGGTGATGGAGGAAGGGATTGGAGCCTTCTATGCTTCTTATAGAACTACTGTTATTATGAACGCGCCGTTCACTGCTGTCCACTTTGCCACATATGAGGCGGCAAAGAGAGAGTTGATGGAGGTGTCGCCTGATACAGCCAATGATGAGAGGTTGGTAATTCATGCCACTGCTGGTGCCGGTGCTGGTGCCTTGGCTGCGGCTCTTACTACTCCGCTTGATGTTGTTAAAACCCAGTTGCAGTGTCAGGTAAAACACTTTGTTTAATGCTTCGCCACTCTGTTTTTCTAGCTTAGAAATTGTGAATTGGATTGATTGATTGATGTTAAACAACAGGGAGTGTGTGGTTGCGATAAATTTTCGAGCAGTTCAATTGGGAATGTGATTGAAACAATAGTGAAGAAGGATGGATACAGGGGCCTTATGAGGGGATGGATTCCAAGGACGCTCTTCCATGCTCCAGCTGCTGCAATCTGTTGGTCTACTTACGAAGCATCTAAGTCCTTCTTCCAACAGCTTAACAGCCGCTAAAACCAAACCAAGCATCATCTCTGTCAAACAAATAACCTTCACACTTGAATGAATGTCCAATACAACATTGAAACTTCGCAGTACGCTTGTCTAAAATTTGTTCCCCGCACAGGTCAAGCAATATATTCTACTTTTTATTAATCAATCAAGTAAGTTGATCCTTTCTCATACGGCCTGTCAGGATATACGAAATTTGGACACTTCACTTTCTCAAGTCCTATGAGCTTGGATGATTAACTAGGTGTTAAACATTTTCCGTCAGGCATGTTACGATTTTGAGCCACCGAGGTCTATGACATCTCTGAGATCCACCAAAAGTATTAAAAGGGGGCGGGTTCTACGATATCATGTCATACATTTACAGCGCTACATCATACTACATGACAAAACTTAAAATTGGAACTAATCTTGTTTTCTTGGCTTGGCTGAATTAATATGGTACGATGAATAACAAAAAGGATAAGCTCCTTCCTCTAACTTTCTTAACTGTAAGTCTGCCAATGATCGATGTTCCAAGATGACGTTTGTTCATAAGCAGCGGCAATATACAGGAAACTTCTGCCTAAAAGGTGCTTTGGCTTCTATGTTTCAAATCCTTACTTTCAAGATACAGCACCGTATGCAACTATAAATCATCCATTTTGTGGCTTTGGGCATCAGAGTAATGCGCCATTTCATTTGCTAGAACCAAAGTCCTTAGTCCCGTACAGATATGATTACAAATCTTGCGCCATAACACATAAATGTCGAGATAAATTCTAATCTATCAGTGCCATGGCATTGGTCGATAACACCAAAGACTTGTTAAAAACAGAGAACTTGCAGATCCTCTAAAGCAACTTCCATACAATTTATAATATCTTAAAACACAAGGTTCATGCATTGCCACCTTCATTATATATAATATATTTGGCCAGACACCTTCAACATAGTGGAACAGAGTAAAAGCCTTATCACAATAGAAACCATAAAGTTGACCTGTCTTTGCACTTGAATCCTAAAACTTATTATGGACACAAAAGTATGAAGGTTCAGAGTTAAAAGAAATAGGATCTCCAAAGCATCCTAACCACTTTAAAACTTATCTACACTTACTCCATCCCTGGAAACCTCGTACGCCTCTCTATTCCTGCTTTTCTTCATTCCAGCAGTGACATAGATCTTCGATCCTTCGCAAGTGATGCTGGTTACTTTTACCCATATCATCACCTTTGTCTTCATTCCCTCTATATCAGCCAGCTTTCCTTTCTCCAGATACCCAGTCACAGTGGTGAAGAAGCGCAGAACAGATGAGTCCTTGTATCCCACTTCACATATTGCTGGAATAAAAACAGTGAGCTTCCCAGTCTCTTCATTGAATTCATAATTTGTGGCATCACGAGGGAAGATTCCTATTGGCAGGTTATACTCTCTTAACAGCTCTGGCAATGGCTTTTGCATTTTTCCTGTAAAAAGCCAATTATTGGTATTAATGACAAAATTTTGGGAGGAACCTATAGAAACTGCAGCATATTCTATTATCGAATGAAGTGTAAAGATGAAGTCTATATATCCCAAGTTCAACACCATTAATACCCCAACCCACAGACAGAAGAAGGGCTCCACGAGAATGTTTGAGAGGTAGGTAGTATTGTGAAAGTTATTATAAGGATCAGTATGTTCATTTTTTGGACAACTGATATCTATTGAAATTAGTGTTGGCTACGAAAAACACTAGAAGCCTTACGTTGGCATTCTCTACATCAAGTATCATCACAATTTAGGCAGCCACTTGGTATTCCAAAATGAAATACTTAAGAGACTAATAACGGTTAGCATCTTTTTCTTACAGGTTTAAGTACATAAGCTAATCATATATATTGATTATATGAAGCACAAGCAATGAACTGGATACACATTTTATCCTTCAGAACATAGCAAAAGTTATCTATAACAAGTAAAAAGAAACACAAAGAAAATAGAACAGCCAACAATTCTGCCAGAGAAGGACAAACCTTTGATTTTATTAACCAACCATTTGGCTCCCCCTTCAATACTGGTGGACAATGACTGATTGAAAAGGAGAAAAAAAATGATGTTAGCACGAGGAATGTCAATAGGGAAAGATAGACATGCAGAACACAAGGAGTAGAGAATACTGATAAATGAACAGGTATTCATCAACATACCAGCTTTGCAGCATTTGGAGAAAACATGAAACGAGTCTATAACATTCCAAAGACTGAATTTCTTCCAACTTTTTAAGAAATTCGTTAAATATTATATATTCAAAGATATGAAAATTGGCACACGATTGGATGCAAAACAGGCCAAAATAAAAAGATTTCCAATCAATCCCAGGTTAAAGTTTCAGTAACAAAGGGGAAAAACTGTCTTTGCCAATTACAGTGAACAAATAAAGCGTCGGAATTTGCACCTTGAGCAATACGCTGATTAATCTAACATTTGAACATCAAATTAACCGTTGCAGTTACATGTACGTAATCCGAATAGATCAATATTAAAACAACATGTCAGAAAGAAACCCTAGGCGAATTAACGATATCAACAAATTCTGGAGCAGAGCAGAGTAAAAATCGGAAACTGAAGTGAAAAAAATGAAGTAAAAGGTATGAACAGAGAGGGGCATAGCATACGTTGAGGTCGTCGCCGACGGAATCGATCTCCTTGTTGGCCTTCTGGCCGAGCCAATAGGAGCCCACCTTGTTCAATATCTGATCCATCTGTGGTGAGGAATATCAAATCTCGATTAAGCTCCTCTGATTCTCTCTCAGTCTCTGTGTGGAAAGAGAAACCTAAGGGGTGAAATCTAGAGAGAGAGAGAGAGAGAGAGAGAGAGAGAGAGATGAGCTTTCGTAATTCTGTATTCTAAAACTTTTGATTGTTAGATAGATAGAACATTCTTAACCGTACCCGCTAAGTAAAACTTTCTTCCAATTTTAACCGTTCTGCATATTTCAAAGTCAAACCCAATCTTATTTTCCTTTTGGTAAACTCTACTAATAGTGACCAACTCTTATAAATTTAAGAAAAGTTTATACTTTATTCACTCACATTTATATCTATTTTTATTTTGATCACTATATTTAGGGGTATTCAAATTTCGGATAAAACTAAATTAACCGACCTCCAACCGAATCGATTCAATTCGGTCTGAGTTCGGCTAACATTTTTTAAAAATTCAATTATCGGTTAATTCGATTCGAAATCGGATAAATAACGAATTAACCGAGTTAACCGAACTTAAGTAAATTATATGTAATTTTAATTTAGTTAATTTAAATAATTCGATCAGATGAACATTGCTAATTTATATATATTATACTTATTTTAACAAAAAAACAAAAACATATAAATTTCGGTTTGATAACGATTAAAAGATTAAAAATTTGATTAATTTAATTAATATTAATTTAGTTTAGTTAACCGTTTGAACACTTATATGAATATTCTGAACTAGCTGGTCAAATCAGATATTTTATTTTTCCACCTAGGATTTATTTTTTGGGCTACTTTCTTTTCATTTTAGTCGGTAACTTACTAAACTCCGCCTGTCGTTAGAGCGGCGATCAGAAACCACTTATCGGTGGTCCAAAATTCTTTCTTTTTCACCTATACTTTAGATTCCCTGAAAACTAAAAAGGGCTCGACCCATTCAATCAGTTGGGTTTTAAGCAAAAACAAAGGCCCATAATGCTAGAGTTGGTATGGGCTTAATCAGTACCAAATATCCAATTAAAATTAAAATTGGGCTCAAAAGATCAATTTAGACAAATTAGTTTTATAAAACCAAGGGCTCAACAGGCCCAAATGTTTGAAATGGGTTTCAATACGAAACTAAGAAGAGTGTAATCAAAATAGAAATTTTAGTTCCGACGAAACTGAGTATAGGGATATTGGATTAGGTAGTGATATATACGGGTGTAGGATTATTTAATAACTAATAAATTAATTGGTTTAGATATCCAAAATAATAATCAATTGAATGAAGTACAACAATCGATTAACCAATCGTGTTGATCTATTTATACATTTAAATCTTCGATGAGTCGGTGTCACAAGTTAATCAATAACTAATTTAATTAGAGAAATTAAAGAAATACTTTTTTGTAATTAAAATAAATTATATTATTTGAGGATACTTTAATTTTTTACTTTAATAAAAACTAATAAGAATATATGTATGAATCATGCCAACTGGATTAGTAAAATTTAAATTTGTTATTCACCAAAATTTCATTTTATTGTTATTTATATGTTTTTATTCTAATATACTTATTATTATTTAAGTCCCCGATTGAGATAGTGTTACAAGTTAACCGGACACCAACTCAATAATGAAAATTACAAAATGTCTTTCTCGTAATTAAAATGAGTTATAGTATTCGATGGTATAGTATTTTTATTTTTTTTAAAATGCATATAGAAGAATTTGAACACACCAATCGCATTAATAAAATCTTAAATTTAACAATAAATCAAATTTATACTTTAATTTTTTTATACATATTAATTTTATTATGCACATTTTATTATCTCCGTCAATTATATATCTAATACTTTTTTATCACAAAAAAAAAAAAAAAACCTAGTGAAATAAACACCTACAATGTTGAATAAAGGCTTGAACAAACCAAGAAGGGACCTCGAATTCTGCCAGCCCTGGGCTGGCTTGTTTTGCCAATTTAACCATTGAATCAGCTACTGAGTTAAGTTCTCTATTAGCATGTTGAATCTTAACATCCTCCATTCCTCCAAAAATTTCAGCACTCTTCGAGCAAGGGCAGAAGTATTAGCTTCTCTAGAACCATTAGCAAGCATCTTAACAACCTGGATGTTATCACATTCAATCACTAATTTATGAAAGCCATATTTCTATGCTAAGTGGGCTCCTCCAAAAATAACCCATAATTCCGATCGGAGAACCGAGCAGTATCCAATGTTATGGCCAAGTTGAGCAGCCATCTTGTCCCCGAAAACATCTCCAGTTAAAGCTCACGAGTTCGTTGTATTAACAGCGCCATCAGCATTCAATGTAATCCATCCCGTTTCAGGTGGGAGTCAGTGATTAACTCAAGTGATCCTACCATGGATCTAATTACTACTGCTGTCTCCGTTTAAAGTGTAGTTAGCCCACACTTTCGCTGTCATGAGAATTTGAGTTGAATCAAAGTTATCTTCTCCTAGAACTGCAAGATTCCTCTATCTCATCAGTGATCACATCTTCATCCTTAAATCTTAATATCATCATCTTCAACAGCCTTACTATTAGTAGCACTCGACGACCCCCAATCTCACATGAATTTGTCTTTGAACGATGTCGACTCCATCCGTCCAGCATCCATAGGGGAATCTCCATAATCTGGCGGATCATCCTCTCGAAGACGAACTTCCTTTGTTGCCCTTCCAGTGTTACCTGTAGCTTGCGTGGTTGTTCATTGTTGAGTGTCATAGTTTTGAATAACTTTAAATTCGTAGCATTTTTTTCACAAGTTGTACTATTTCTTTTAATCTAAACTATTATACAACTCTCTAATTGAGTTAATGTCACGAATTACCTTAACACTGATTTAATTAGAGAAATTATAAAAATATTTTTTCATAATTAAAATCTTAAATTTACTCCTCGATTAAAATTTTATTTTGATATAAACATTTTGTTACTTCTATTTGCGTATTTTAATAAAAGTGTTAGATTACAAGATAAAATAATTATATTTATTTAGTATTTTTTATTAATATCATATTCTATATCTTATTATTAACTAATTTCAAATTAAAATTTACATATTTCTATATTCTAATATACATAAAATTTTAATTTTAATTAAGTAAATTAAATTTATTTATTTATTTTTATGAGTCATCTCCTTAAGCAGCCCTCACTTTCTTTAGCTTAATCCGCCGAAGCGTTTTGATATTTACATTTGTCCTACAAATTAACCCAAAAATAACATCCAATTTATTTTCCTGGAAAGGTAATGTTAACACTCCAGATTCTCATCCACCGAAGTAGTAGAGTAGGTAAAAGAAAAGTGAACGAGGGGAAACCATAAAATAAGATCCAGAAAAGACCGAAATAGAGGATCTAAAGCAAAACCCTAAACTAGAAAAATTCTACTATTTTTGTGAGAAATTTAAAAATTAATATTTTTGATGATTTTTTGGAACCATGCGCATTGAGATACGTAGCTGGTTTAACGCCAGGAATTTGAAATGACCGCCTCGCCACCGCTTCTTTACCTCTGATGCATTAATTTTCAATACATTTTAAATGAATTAGGCTGTAATAATTTTATATGATTTATTTTTGTGTTCTTAGGTCAATAAACAAATTATGTATTGGGCTACAATTTGAAACGCCCTTTTTCGCTACTATCAACATCACTTATTAAAGTACAGTGTTATTATCAAATAAACCATCAATCTTCCAGACTCGTGTTTATATACTTGTAGACTAGGTCTTATATCAAATACTGCTCGATTTATTATTAATTGAAATTATACAAATTTTAACCAAAATAATTTTAATTAATTTAATTAATTAATTGAATTAATCTAATATATTGCGCTTATAATATTTTATTTCTAATAATTTGATTAATCGGTTAATTTAATTAATTACTTAATTTTAAACTAAATTAATTATTAATTAAATTTTAAAAATCCTTATATGATATTCCACCGAATTAAATTCGGTGACTGGTCGGTTAATCAAAATAATTCTGTACAGTCAGTTATTTCAGTTAAAACTGAATTATGCACAAACTTAAGTTTTAGGATTTCTAAATGGATTAATATATATTTTGCCCTAAAACCATTCATTTGTATTTTATGTTTTTATTGGTACTCTTTTTTTTTAATTTAGTTAGTATTTGAACTTACATTCCATCTACTAAGTTATTACTTCTGTACTAACATCAGTAATTTTGTGTTAATGTGGTACTGATAACTAATTTGGTGATGTCATGTGACAACATCTAAATGTGTCATGTGATAAACACAAAAAAAAATTAAAATCTTTAAAATATATAAATTAATAAGAAGGTGTAATTTTTCACATCAAGAACGAGCTCGACCAAATGGTTGCTCAAATACATTTAAATATGAATACCAATTTCTAGTGATTCATTTCAATAAGTTTATATATTTTTTATTTTTATAAAATGTCAAGTTATTTATATTATTTTTAAATTAAAATATATAAAATTTTAAAATATAAAATTACATGAAGAGTGAACCAAAACATATGATTGTCCATATTTAAATGCATTTGAACAACCATTTATCTACATTCATTGTAGACATGTATTTTAGTTCTTTATATGCTTATATATTTTTGTAATTATTTTATAAATTTATAAATTTAAATATATTTTTTTATAGGCTTTTAATATATTTTAGGATTAATATGTAGTTTAACTCTAAACTTGTTCAAAACTTCCTAGTTGGTACATGAACCTTTTTTGTACCTAGTTGGTACTTGAATTTCATCACACATATTGTCTCAATTTGTAAATAAGTTTAATTTTTTAATGGTTAACATGTAGTTTGCCATTTGAACTTGTGCAAAAATACTTAATTGGTACCTAAATTTGTACAAAAAGTACCTAGTTGCTTGTCCAAAAAAATAATACTTTTTAAAAATTAATTTATATTTTTAAAATATTTTAATTTTTTCTATCATATGTCACACAAAGAGGTTTCCACATGCCATTATAGAATTGACCATCAATGCTATATCAACACAAACTAACAGACGTTTATGTGGATGTGCCAACCTAGGTGACAAATTACAATTTCAAGTACCAACTCGGTACAAAAAAAATTCAGACACTAACTAGGTATTCTTGTACAAATTCAGGGGTAAACTACGATTAACCATATAGTTTAATTGTATATATATATATATATATTACATTTTAAAATAATAATAATCGAAAAAATTGATATTTTATAAAAAAATTAAAATATATAAAATTATTAGAAACACTCTAGATTTAAACAATTATTTGTCCAAATTGTTCTTAATATAAAAATTATATATTTTTATTAATTTATATATATTTAAAAAGTAATTTTATTTATACTTGTCACATGATATATTAAAAGAATGTCACATATCATTGTCGGATTAATTATTATTGTCACGTCAACACAGACTAATAGTGATAGTATAAAAATATCAACCTAATTCATATAATATAAATTTAAATATCAATTAAGTAAAAATAAATAAAATACTAATTAGATACAAATGAATAACTTAGACAACAAAAATGTAACTAACCCTTCGTAAACAGTTTTAATTTTTGAGAAATTGGTTTTCCTAATATTTGCTTCGTCATGTCGCTTTCCTTGTCTACGACTAAATATCCGGCATGTATCACTGATTCACTATCTTCGACCGATGTCTACTTTTCCTTTTTCGTATCTGACCATACATATATATAACCATGCAAATCCCATAGAAAGTAGATAATTTTGTTATCTGCAATGGAAGACTCAAATCAAAGCTTAACTGCAACACATTAAAAGGAAAGTTTGATGGGTGGGGTGGTGGAGAGGCCTCGTAATAGTCATCAGGAAATTGTTCGGGAGTTGATATCATGACTTCGGTCATCTCATGAAGATATAGAAGAATCCATACTAAATGAAAAAGGAAAAAAGAGACACTTGCAACATGGGGAGCTCATGGCGGTCAAATCATATAAAGGAAGGGATATTGAAGAGTATCCAAATGGGTGAATCAAAAGGTCCAAATCAACCAATCATACCCAACCAAAGCAATTTGACCCAAAACTCCCACGTGACTCATACCTGCACTACCCCAAGGATCATGAGCTAAAGCCTCCTCCAACTTGTTCCTTCTTTCTTTTATGCTACTACTACTACTTCCTAATTTTCTAAGCCACAACTCTGTTACTTAATTGTTTTTTAAGATGCAATGCAATGGGCTGCAAAACAAAACCCTAATATTTATGAGTGGTGGTTAAAAGACAAGACAGAAGCAAAGAATAACGTTAAAGCAGCAAGGCACCAAAAGTGAAAGCTATGGTTGCTTCGGGAGGGCATCCCATCAGCTGTTAACCATTAGGCATTACCATGGATTGGATTTTGAACCAGTTAACGTAGCTGCTGCTAGCTACTTGTTTTATTTTATTTTTATGCAAATATAAAATTTAAAAAAGAGATTGAATTATTATTTTGCGTAAATTATAGGGCGAGAGCTAAGGAAAGGAGAAGAATTTTCCATTCATCTCCTGTTTCAATTGTTATTATATTTATTTTATCTGCCGTGGCAGTCAGTTTAATTCAATGCTTATCTTATCCTTGGCCTTACGACTCTCCTGCAAGTTGATCGTCTATTTGACCACTCTGTACTATTTTTTCAAATCACTTTAGCTTTTGGCCCTCTCTTTCCTACACTTTTACGAAATTTGGCACTCTTTGAATTGACATTCATAGCCTTCTGCCAATATCTATATTCTATGATGTTTCTATCTGCCGGCCAGTTTTCTTATACCTCACTTCTCAGTAGATGGGTTAAAAGTGAAAACTGCTCCAAACATTTCCTACAAAGTTTTATCCATTTCAAATGGACCATCTCTTTCGATAATTACAATTCTATCCTTCTCTTTCTCTAGTATACAACTCTTTCTGGTAGACGATATATATAGGTGCATGAATGCCTTAGGACCACTTATCAATTTGCATCATGACATGTTATGGCCATGGAAGCTTGAGACAGGTTCCTCTTTTTTAGCCTATCTTGGACATCTTTGTCTCTAAAGTTTGGGAAATGGATTTGTTTTCATCTCTTTTATTTGACTAATTAATTGGTACATAATAGTAATTGAAAGCCAACCGCAATTACCGTTCTAAAATGACAACGACAATAATGCAGTAGGAGAGGAAGAAAAAAAATGCTTGGTGATATATATCTAGGGTTAATATTTAATGCATCAATTCTATCACATAATTTCTTATCGTCAAGTGAAATTAAATTTTTATTAAAAATAGTAAATAATTATTAAAAAAATATCACGGTAAATAACAGCCTCAGCATGCATAGAGTAAAATACAGTTCAATGGCTGTTGATAACGAACAGCCAAAGTGTTGCATAAATTATGAGATCTCTTCGGTTCTTTTACAACTTATTATTGTGTTTTGATCTACATTTTGTATGGGTTCACATATGCACATATGCGTAGTATGAGCAAACCTACGTAATATGAATTCGTTTATACACTGAGAACCATGGGTTAATTTAATATCTCAACTTTTGCATAGTTGTACTGGAAGAGAGAAGCCGAGAAGGAAATATTGGGGTAGTTTGGTAAACTGAAAGCATTGATAAGGAGAAGTTGGTAAGTTGAGAAGAAACAAGTAGGCATAGTTTATTAAATTATCAGCAGTTCTCCACATGAAGTTTTCATTTGCTTCCTTATATTACACTAGTATAGAATAGAAAAAATAGAGGCAGACCCACTCACCCACCTGCCTCGCTCATTAACATCATCCACTGCAACATCAACCTCTTCCCCAGTTGGAAAGCGACTAACCCAACACCTTCTCCATTTCTCCACCCATCTAACTATATATACTCTCTTTGCTCCTTATCTGCTTATATAATAATACCCCAGCTTTCACCAACAAAACTCCAAATAAAAATGCATGCCAATCCTCCAAAATCATCCCTCTTGCTCCACAGAATTAACAGTGACACCCCAGCACATAACTCCACCACCTCTGCACCTGATAATTCCTTCATGCTTTGCCAAAAGCGCTACCCTTTAACATGCAATATGCCCGTCCCTGACACCGTTGCTCGCCACCACACCCACCCAGTTGGTCCCAACCAGTGCTGCTCTGCCGTTGTCCAACAGATCGCCGCCCCCGTCTCCACCGTCTGGTCCGTTGTCCGCCGCTTCGATAATCCCCAGGCTTACAAGCACTTCGTCAAGAGCTGTCACGTCATCGTTGGGGATGGTGAAGTTGGTACCCTTCGTGAAGTCAGCGTCATCTCGGGCCTCCCCGCTGCCAGGAGCACAGAGCGCCTCGAGATCCTTGACGACGAGCGCCATGTTCTCAGCTTCAGCGTCGTTGGCGGAGACCATAGACTAGCTAACTACAGGTCGGTGACGACCCTCCACCCTTCCACTTCTGGGAACGGAACGGTGGTGGTGGAATCCTACGTGGTGGACGTGCCGCCGGGTAACACCAAAGATGACACCTGTGTGTTCGTCGACACTATTGTTCGGTGCAACCTCCAGTCGCTGGCTCAGATCGCAGAGAATCTCTCCAGGCGCAAATAGCAAACAACGAAACCAAGTCATTTTCGTGAGTAGATTCAGAACCCTCCATCAAAATAGGTTAATCTCTCTCTCTCTCTCTCTCTCTCTCTCTCTGGTGATACGCCGTCGATTTTGTGAGTATCCGATGTTTGGGTTGCCGATGGAACATCTCATCACTGCCAAGTTCATGTTTATCATTTCACCTGTGTATGTGTATTAGCTTCTTTTGTTTATTTTGTTTATCTCTTTTTCTTTACTTGTTTAATCTGTGAAATACTATTATACTAATAATAAATATAGACACTTGATTGTTAAAATATATGCATATATCTTTTTAGGCTCCACTAGTTTCTGTCGACATTGCTGCCGACTGTTTTCACCGGTTTGTATATAACTTTATAAAATTGGACAGAATGAAAATAAAAAAGAAAAGATAGAGATTTTAATATTTGAATGTAATGGATGGAGCATATGTGAGAGTGGTGTTATTAAATATTTAAAAAAAGGGTTTAACTCCAAAGCTGGAAAGATGGTTAGGGTGACAAATTAGACATCAAGAAACGAGACCAATAACAAAATGGCAGCGTAGGTTTGAATAAAGCAGAGAGTTGAGTGTTCCAATATGAAGTTTCCATGTGAATGAGTCGGTCATGAATTTGTTCATCATCCGGTTTCCACACAATAAAATTTTAAAAAAAATGTAATCAAATGGTAGTGGGGGTTGAACTGGAAATTCAGGGCTAGTCTTGGAACATGTGGTGTTAGCTTAAAAGGAAATTCAGGAAGATTGTGACATGCACATTATGTGCTTAGAGATTCTGAAATTGGAGAAGCCTTTTTTGGACGGAATAAGAGCAGGCAGGGAAGAAGTTGGGATCTTTTGCTAATTGCAAAGGAGGTAAAGTAAAAGGGGGAGAGGGCATTTCTGTGCCTTTGTTCTGCTGCACAGTGAATAGAGAATCATTGAACAAGTTGGCGGTTGGTTTAGTCAGCGAGTCTTTTCAATTTAACGGTGCAATTGAATACCGGACCACTGCAATAGGTGTAGGTCTGGTCTAAATTACTACTACATTGGGGGGGGGGGTTCCTTCACTCTTATATCTCATCCCATAAATAAATGAATTTATGATTAGTTTTTCTTTTCCCTTTTTGTCAGAGTTAAAATACCAAACATAGCACAGGGCAATAAGGCAGTCAATTTAAACGATCGTTAATATTCTTACTTTCCAGGCTGGAGCTGAAAAGGGATGATAATCCAACCAAGTATAGTTGCGTAGGGTTAAACATAGAAACTACTAGTATATTGTAAAGAAAAAAACTCTGAAAATGACAAAACGTGGGATGCGGGGTTGGGAGGAAAAGGGCAAGGGGGGGTTGGGTTGGAGTAACCTAGAAACTGCCGGTTGGGGTATTGCATGGGTGGGGGAAGCATGTTGCATTAAAATAGTAATAAAAAATAACGTGAAGGGAATCCAACAGCTGCTCTCTCTTTTCTGCTACAACTTGACTTTGATAATTCAAACTGTTAAAAAAGAAAAGAAAGAAGCAAGTTGCAAATTGTTTTGTGTGTCTTTATCTCAATCTATCTGTTAAAAGAAGCGCAAGTTGATATGAATGGGACGGAGGTCTTTGCAAGTTGGGGTGCAAGTGGGAAATTTGAGGGAATACTTTTTTAATAAAATCCCGCGTAAGGTAGCGTGCACAAGTGTCTACTTTTGAATGCGTTCACGCTACCCATCCATCCTCTTTCTTGCTTCTTCATCACCCATGGCCATCACACATTGACATGAGCTGTGCTGAGCTGATCTGAGAGTTTCTATTTCTCTACATTCCTTCATTCAGTATCTCCCGCTGCCATCCATGCCCATTCTCCTGCTATTTATTAATTATCTTATTCTTTTTGGTATTCTTTATACTCGTTTTACTGTTGATGTTTGTTTTACAGCTGCTTCTTTTAATAATATTGTTTCTAAAATTTAAACTTATATATTTTTTTAAAAAAATACAATATACCTTATCATTATATGTAACATATGTTTATGCTATTTATTAAGAATCAGACGTACATATATCCCACCTTCAACTAACTACTTACAAAAATATTGCATCTAACCCTATTTGTACATGCATTACTGCTTTTGCTATCTTCAATCTTCCCCAAATTTGAACTCTTGATAAAGTTCTGAAATTTAAGGTAGATTACAAGGTGGAAACGCAAATTCAAATTTTAAAACAATATTGTTAGAGAGATAGTCACAAATTTTATTGTAATTGTTTCGTAATAAAATATGACACTTTATAACTCGGACTGACAATTAAGGTAAGTAATAGGGTGTTAAAAAACTATATTTTACATAATAAATTATATTAATATTATTTTAGATTATTATATAAATTACTCAACAAATGATGACTCAATTAATCATATTTGCCTTTTTTATTTAATTTTGTTAAAAGTTGTTGATGATGTAATAGTTCTAAAATTGACATAAAAATAAATTCAGTTTTACGTTTTATTTCAATTTAATAGTTATTATAAAATGTTAACTCCCAGTTTATAAATATTGTCTCAATTTGATTCAATTTTTAAAAGATGTAAAATTCTTTTTTTTTACTCAAGTTTTTCTTTTCTGTCTATCTTCTTTGTTCTCTTTTATTGTCCTCTCTCCATGCTTACCCAACCTAACTTTGTTTTATCTTACAGTTGTTAGGCTAAAAATTAGTGACTGATTTCGTTTGCACACCAAAAATTAATCCTTACTGTATAATCACCTAATTTTTAAGAAGTTTTTATTTTATTTATCTAACCGTTAAATCTCTAACGATAATAAATTTGTACACATTACATCATGTTCACTTTTTTATTTTAGTTACCTAACTTCTAAGTTGCTTATATTTTGGTCACTTAAAATATATCCTTTCTTTTTAAAATATTGATCGGGTAAAAAAAACATTAGGGATTAAAGTGAAAAAGGGTAAAACTAAAATAATACTTTAAAATGGTCAAATTGTACTTATTTACCTCTCGACGAAAGTTCTAATTTTGTTTTCAATATTGAAAATTTAAATTCTTAAACACACTACAACAAAACAGTCTTATAGCGACACATTTTTTGACATAAGACGACGCAAAAAAGGTTGCCATAGGTTCAGCGACGCTTCTCCCGACGCTTTCAAAATAGTCGTATATAATGGGGTTGGAATATGCATTGCGACGCTTTTGAAAAAGCGTCGCTATAAGTCAACATAAACCGACGTTTATTTATGTGTTGAGAAAAGTTTAGTCAATACCGACCTTTAAAAAAGGTTGGGAAAGGCCTAGTTAAGTACAACCTTTGGAGAAAGGTTGCCAAATACCTATTTAAGACAACTTTAAAAAGGTTGGTATAGACTAGTCTAAGATAACCTTTTAAAGAAAGTTGGGATAAAATTTGTCTAAGGCAACATTTAAAAATAGTCGTGATAAGCCTTGTCTAATGCAACCTTTAAAAAAGATTGGGATAGAATAATCTAAGGCAACTTTAAATACGTTGGTATAGACCATTCCTAAGGCAACCTTTTGAAAAAGTTGGAATAGACCTCCTCTAAGACAATATTTAAAAAAGTTGGGATAGACTTGTCTAAGGCAACCTTTTAAAAATGTTAGGATAAACCTTGTCTAAAATAACTTTTAAAAAAGGTTAGTATAAATTAGCCTAAGGTAACCTTAAAAATGTTGGGAAAGGTCTTCTCTAAGGCAACTTTTAGAAAACGTTGATATTGACATGTCCAAGACAACGTTAAAAATGTCGGGATAAACCCTTTTACAGCAACCTAAAAAGGTTAAGATAGACATTTTCCAAGGCAAGTGAAAAAAAGTTGAAAGAAACCCGTCTAAGGCATCCTTAAAAAGGTTAAGACAAACCTATCTAAAACAAACTTAAAAAGGTTAGGATAGATCTTTTTCTCATGTCGATTTTTTTTACGATATTTTTTCTGATTTTTAAGAGCCTATTTTAGTGAAATATGAGCAAATTTGTATGAATTGATTTTCGATGAGTCAATATTAATTGAACAATTAATTAACATAAAAATAATCATATAAATACAAAATTATCATTAAATAATGTAGTTAGTAATTTATATACAAAATCCTAATAGAAGTAGTCAACAAGTTGCAAGCATGTTGTCAACCTATTTCACATGACATCAAAAAATTATACAAAATCCTAGTAGAAGCAGTCAACACGTTGCAAACATGTTGTCAACTTGATTCCCATGATATCAAAAAATTATACAAAATCCTAACGAAGCAGTCAATACGTTGCAAACATGTTGTCAACTTGATTCCCATGACACCAAAAAATTATGGGACAACTGCATTCATCAACCACTATTAACATATATATAATACATAATATGCAAGAATCATCATTCATCATCATCCGAATCAAGGCTTTATCATCAAGTCCGCTACTCAAATTCAACGCAAAAATAGCAATGTACATTTTCTATTTATACAAGTTAAATGAGAAACAACATGAACACATGGGAAGACTATTAATATTAACCAAAGAACCATAAATTGAAGCTAAATAAAGAATTTTCAGAAGACATCCAAGAAATATTAGTTGAGCAAGCAATGAGGACATTAAATAAGAGCCTAGCATTCAATTACAACAACCAATGTCTATTAAACCATTAACAAAGTTGTTGACAATATAGTTATAAAATAGTGACCTTAATATGTTTACTATGAAAACCTTGGAACTTACTTGACATTCCTTTGCCATACACTCATCGATGAGAGCCTTATACTTTTTATCACGAGCATCCATCATATCCATGAACTTTGCCTCTCAATTTCGATTAATTTCATAAATCTTTCTTCGCTTCACTATCAAACGAGCTTCGCTCCGCGGCCTCGCATTTAAATCGAGATTCGCTTCCTCGAGTAGAGTTTTCTCTCAATTGCTTGTTCGGCTTGAATTGTTTGTATTTGCTCGACATGTTTAGCGCTCATCTCTTCAATCAATGTACTGATGGCTGATGTAGATTGGCTTCCTCGGGTGACTGACCCATAGCCAAATAACCTAGATTTGGTCATCCCACGTCCATACGCCAACATTATTCCATCCTTTTCAGGGCCAAACAATTGTGTATAAACCTCATTTTCTAATGCAATATTATCTTGAGGTGTAAAAGAACTCTCAGGTGTTGGCATAGAGTCTTTAACCATCTTGCATGCTTCATCCTATAGTTCTCTTTAATTAGAAAAATCTATTTTGAAAAAAAAATTGATGTCAAAATAAATATAAATAAATAATACCCATTTGTTTCTTACATAAACTTGTTCTGCTGCCTGACTGCTCAATTTGTCACTCCCATCTTTGCGCAAATGTTGAAATCTAAACTGCTCCAAACGCGAGGGTTCACGGCCTTCCTTCTCAGCCTATTATACAACAAAAAAATAATTGTTAACAATATTCAGCAATGAGCGCAGAATAATTAATATAAGTTACATATTGATTAATATGTAATACTTACAAACTGTGCATTTAGGGTCGCATATCCTGTCCTACCAGCAGTGTGTGCATAACGCACCTTTGTTCGGGATTCTTTGGCCTTTTCTGATTGTGCCTATTTGTTTAAATTAATGAGAAAAAATATGAGTGTAATAGGAAAACTAAGTTCATTATGCCTCATTTAACAAATCACGCATTTATGCACCCCCTACTTTAATGATACCGTAAGTGGAAGCAGGAAAAATGAGACATTTAGTCTAATAAAAGTGTATACCGCAGCTTGCGGTGTTCTCCATTGCTCCACTAGCCACTTCCATTGATCGCGTGCACACCGGAGGATTGTTTTCAGATATTTCTTCAATCGTTCGACCTTCTTGGACCATCTCTTTGTAGTATCTAGTTTTCAAAGTCGATTTAAACTCTTTCCGGAGTTTTCCAACATGTGAGAGGATGTCGAGTCCTCCACCTTACCTTGGAGATCAAACTTTTCCTACATATAACAAAATAATGTAACAATTACTCATTACATACGATTTCAAATAATTCAAAATTATTGCAATATATTAAATTAGAAAATGATTATGTACTACATACATGAATGATTCTCAATATGTTTTCCAACACATATTTAGAAAGATGTTTCAATGTTTTGTATTCAAAGGATGATAGAACCATCCTTGAAATTGTACCGAGAAATTCATTAATTTGGACCCTTCCTTCCCAATAGGTGGCCATATTGGTTGGCATCTACTACTATATCGAGTTCCAGTTCAAGATTCCATATATCTTTCATGTTTGTAGGCCTCTCTTTCTCTTAGTACCCTTAGTAGCCTCTGTCAAAAGTGACAATTATATTTTTGATATGAAAATTGAAAAAAAATATGTATCAATTTGAAAAAAATAAATATGATGCATGAGAAAATTTTGAATATGGTAAAAAAAAGAACAAAAACCAATCTTAATTATACAGAAGCATAATAAAAGATGTTATTTATAATAAAAAATACATAAACAAGTTTCTTTTATGCTATTACCTGTAATGTGGAAGTGCCTCAAATTGGGCTAAAGTCAGAGAAGCATCAAAATTATTTATGTAAGAGAAGGGTTTTTGAACAATAACAAAAATTCTTTCTATTTGTTCAAATAACCAATAATTTCATAGCTAAAAAAAAGTGACAAAAGAAAAAAAAAGAAGAGCAGTGAGAAAAAGAAAAAAAATTTTGGCTCAACCTACACCTCATAAGAAAATTACATAAATGAAAACAAGAACCACCTACATAAGATACATAAGATACATAAGAGCAGAAGGTTAATTAACAAACAATTAATAAAATATATTAATACGATATATGTATATATGCTCAGACCAAATTTGGCTCGACATACACCTCTAAATTTCAAAAAGCAGTGAGAAAAGAAAAAAAAAAAAGAAGAGCAGTGACAAAAAGAAAACAAAAAAAGAAAAAAAAGCAGTGACAAAATGGTAACAAATATAAAAAAAATGGTAACAAAATGGTAACGAAGAGGAATCTATGAAGGAAACTAAAAAAAAAAAAGAACCCGTCTTTAAAACCAGAGAAATAAGGCGTGAGAAGGCAAAGGTACCAGCCGAAGTTGCAGGTACTGCTTCTGTTGATTGAGTTGGAGTTCCATCTCCTGTGCTTTGACTATCGGTAGCAGCAGTTTCGAAGGTGTTCGAACCTGTCGAAGAACCCCTCGAAGAGAATCGTACACCTTTTAATGTGCGCCCTTTGCGAATCATTTTCCTAGAAACAAAGTGGTGCTGGTTAAAGATGAAGTAAGCAGCAGAGGAAGGAAAAAGTCATGGGTTTTGAGGAGGAAAACCGGGAAAATATGAATTTTCAATCGGGAAAAATTTGGAACAAGGGTTTTTCTTTATTTACTTACCTGTTCTTTTACCGTGTAGGGCTTGGACGGCAATTTCAAAGTGAAGAGATGGAGAATTGGCTTTTATATATTTTCCAATATATGTATTTGACTTTATTAAAAGCATGGCCAAAAATAAATGACCCAAAAAGACCAAATGAAGCCCAAAAAGAAAACAAAAAAAAAATTTAAATTGTCTCTGCTCTAATTACATATATAGCATGAGAAAAGTGTATAGACTAAAATTGACTAATTTAAAAAGTCTAGGATTAAAATTGAAAAAATTAAAGTTCAGGTCCTAAATTCATACCTTTTACAAAATAGACGAACTAACAGTGAATTTAACTAGAAGTGAACTTCATGCGACCCACATATATGACAGCAAATGCATGCTATATGCATGAATTTGATGATGACACACATTAGCATAATTTTTAAACACATACATAATAAATTAACAACAATTTTAATTTATGAAACTGATTATAATGTTTGTTTTTTTACAAGGAAAAAGACTGAATGTGCCACGCATGACCTATATTGTGGAGTCATCAACACCATCTCTTCCAGATAAAATCCATTCTCCTTGTGGACCCAAAAGCATCAAATAAACTTGAAAGCAAAAGGCATATTATTTAAAGGACATGTTTTTTTTCCTCCCCACATCCAGTGAAAAATCAAGAGTTTAACCAATTCGATGACTAATGAAATATAATAACAAGGAAAGCTAATTCAAGATGGGAAAATGGAAGGAGATCTGCATGATAAACTTACGAATTTTCATCTCTGTAATTTCGTAAAGATTAAGAGAATTTGCCTTAGCAAGATATCCGAGTGAAGTGAGTATTCTTCGCAGCAGATAATGGAGGCCCACCTATGTCACCAAAACCAAGCATCTTAGCACAATTCCAACCACCTCGGGCTTGAGCAATTTTTTCCCATTGTTCTGGCGTCTCGGTCCGGATCTTTCATCGGACATGAAAGCGGGATCCAAATATGTATCTAAGTAACTTGAGTTTCTGAAAAATAAACAATTTTTTGACATGGTTAATTAATGACTTGAAATTCAAATAGACCATGATCATTTATCGTAATCAAAAGAACCATGACAATTTAAAGAGAAGACTTGAAAGCTGACATAAAACTACATGTCATCTCCACAGAGCAATGGTATGTTACATTTCGCGAATTCTAATTCTATGAAAAAAAACATAATTAAAATAATAACAAGATTTACTTCTTGCTTTAATAATATATTCCTCAAAACCTATCAAATCCACAAATATGGGGAAAAAAACAAATTCCATGTCTTATCACAGAATGTAACAAGTACAAGCATCCATATATGGCAACAAATAAAATGAACTACTCTGTTTATAAGTTAAACTTGCTATCACAAGGAACAGCTTTGATGGAATTCAAATTGTTCACAAGCATCCATATATGCATGTCTATTTCAATGAAGAAATATGTGTCTTCAAAGCATAAATCACCTTGCCACTAGAGTTTTGTTCATCTGCGACTCCATTTCCATAGTTTTTGAACCCCATTTGTATATAAAGCAAGAACTCCAACACCGAATTTGTGTAAAGAAGTCTAGCAACCTTGATATACTGAGCAAATTAATAATCATAAAATAATAACTGAATAAGATAGTTGTAAATGACAATGTAAGAGAGCAAAAAGTAAGTAATAAATTAAAACCTTGCTAGCAATCTCGAGTTATCGGCAAGGTGACTGCTCGACATCGAGTAGGATCGACAATCTCGGTTAGCTCCCAAGGTTTGGTTTTATCGACACATCCTCCAAATTTCTTGGCTTTTCAATGCCTCTAATCATTGCTTCAACTCCATTCTACAAGAAATTGTAATTAGAATTAGATGCTAGTTTAAAATATTGTAAAATTGCATCCAAGACAAGCAAACTAAACTGCAACAAGCAAAAGGTCCGAAAATCTCTTAAATTTATCTTAATAATATTTTATGTTCTTTAACGTGTGAAGCAATTGATACTTGTTAAGTGGTTATCCCACATCTATTAAGTCTTGAGTTTCTTGTTGTCTTATATTCAAGTTAGGCGCTCCAATTGTTACAGTGGTTTTAGGTTAGATTCTTAACATGATAATATTTGAATTTGTGTTAATCTCGGTGTGAATACATTTATGAATGAAAATCTTAACAAGTGGTATTAAAACTCGATGTCTTTTGTTCTTCCCGCTTAACCCTGTGTTGACAACTCCTTGTGAGGTTGTCCATGTGTATGCCGTTATTAAGCTACACATGATGAGGCGGTGTTAAGTGGTGTTACCCACATCTATTGAGTATTGACTTTCCTATGGTATCATTTTCAAGTTGGACCCTTCACCTATTATCGCTTATGTTTAGGTTAGATGCTTAACAATATTCATTTGCTAACCAAAAAGACCACCAAAAAAAGTAAGTGCATGTGCAACATACAAGAGTTGAAGTAGGCTTGGCGAGTCATCTACACGCTCGACCTTGCTAACAATGAGGACCAATGCTTGTAAGCATAGAAGAACTAGATACCTAATCCATAATCAAGAAAAGAAACAAAGTTGTCAATAGAAGTTCAAGACATAAACAAATGCAAAGTGAGTTAGCATTAAGATGGAAGATAAAACCTTCATCTCAAGTGGTGTTCTAGATGCTTCATAAGATTGAGCCTCTATTGCCCTTAATGCTCTAAGACCATTGGCATTTGCAAGAACCTTGAATCCATTGTTCGCTATAGTAACAACAAGCAAACTTCCTTCCTTGTTGAATCTCATCGTGGAAGACTCTAAACCATCCCAAATCAAGATTATGAAATTGAAATCAAAGTTAGATTCAAGATGCATAAAAGGGAAGCTCAAATGAAAAATGATATGCTAACAAGGAAGCCCCCTTCACTTACATCTGCTGGTGAGAATATTCGATTGTCCATATCCCAAAATTTAATTTGGCTATCATCACCAACACCAAAAAGCTATTCTTAGTTGTGTCAAACTGTACAACACCGGAAAGTTCTTTCTAAAACCGAAAATGTCCTCCTTATTTTTCCTTCACTTTCATTCCATTCAACCAAAAATGAATCCCCATCCTTACTTGTCCCAAGAGAATAATCAATTAGAGAGGGACTGTTAATTAGTTGCTTCTCTTACATGGCTAAGGAGATATGTAGGATCACTTTAAGAAAGAAAGACCAACCATTGCAGATAATACTTTGATTTTATCTACATACCTACTACCATCAAGACTATAGAGCATTCGGTACACCACCGTCCGTGAGCATCATAGTCAACTCTTGAACCCATATTGTCATACATACCAAGCCTTAATTTTTCCATCAATAGAAGTTGAAAATATAAACTGCAAGAATATGATAGAAGTTCATGCAATAGCTTAATGCAATAGCTTTGTTCTCCAGGATTGGAGAATTGACAATGCATGTAAACACATATTGCACATGCACACAGCAGTTCCATTTTACATGCCTACGGTAATGGCAAATTAAATAATGTTCTTTGTAACCAAAGGGTTAAGAATGCAGATCACCTGAGATAAGAAAACAACTGTTACCAGTATATATAAGTACTAATGTCCCACAACACACCTCAATAATGGCAACAAAGGACGGATTTATGATCGCAAAAAGCATCTCCAGCGTTAAAACGTGGTCTTCTCCTTTGAAATGGATATGGAAACCTTATCCTGTATATGCAGCAAACCAAAGATTTAGCTAACCTCTAATCGGACTCAACACTACCCTGAGGCATGGAGGCGAAATGGTAAGTTTCATATATTAGTAATTGAGGGTAAACGATAGAAAAAACCTCCTACCGTCATATATTATATGAAATTTGTTAATGAACAAAGTACTTACTGGATCTTGATTTTGGGTTTTGATTAGGGGAAAGAGATTAAGGGAAGGGAGGAGAAAAAGGGGGTTTTGATTTCGGGTATGGGGTTTTGTATTTTTTTTTCAATAACAGGAAAAAAACTCTAAGGGGATTACAAATTGCAAAAGAAGATCATGAAAGACAGAAATGACAAAGCAAAAAAATCCCAAAAATTGAACGCATTTTGAAACTAAAATCCAAATTTTCAATAAAATAATCCCTTTTCTTCGCATTTTGAACCAAGCAAAGATAGAAGAAAACAAAGAGAAAGCTTCGACTTCACCTTACCTTGGGAAATCGAGATATGGTGAGGATGGATCGAGAGTACAATCAACTCAAACGCTTGCTTTTAGGGTGGGTTGTTTAACTGATTTTGGGATTTAGATTTGTTTCAAAGTCCATGATTCAAATTTCTAATGGGATAACTTTAGAAATCAACTCCTTGGACTGAAATGACTAAAACCAGTAGCCCAATAGTGAATTTAATTTAGAAATCAACATTAGAAAAGCAATTCACTTAATTGTCCACTAAATTAAGGGTGAACTATATAAAGTTGACATCTTATCATTTTCAACATCAAAATTCAAAAGTGGTCATTAAATTATTTGAAATTAAATCATTTAATTAATAATAATTTTTATTCAAGTTATTACGTTGTTATATATTTAAAGATCCAACTAGCAAGTTTCAAGTTGTGATTTAATAATCAAGACGATATAGTAATATTTATCAAATATTCAAGTTAATTCAACGATTAATGTCAAAGATAAAAAAGAAAGTCAGATAGATTTTTGTTTGTAGATTACCGGTGTTCAAAAAGCTTCATGAAAAACAAGAACGTAGAAGAGGAGAGCAATATGAGAGCCTTTTAATTGGTGCAAAAAGGCAAATAAAAAGACTATAGTGATTTTAGCAACCATCGACTTGAATGAAATTTTTGAAAAATTTAATAGCTATTTTGTAACTTTTAAAGTTAAAATTGATATTAGGTGTGGTTTTGACAACATTACATTAAGTTAAGATATATTTAAAAGAATAAAAAAATAAATTAATCTTTTGATGAAAATTTACACACTAAATATTTCATGAGTAAATGTTAAAATTAAAAATCTTTAAGATGTTCTTAAAAAATAAAAATTCAAACTCAAATCGATTAGTGTTTTTCACTGCTTTAGAAAAGTTAAGTGGAAGTTAGCATCCTTCCCTAACTGAAAGCTTAACTCCAGCGACTAATTCACATGCTTCACTTTTCACTTCCACTACACTGCAACTTCCTCTTTCAGCTTTGTTCTTTCCTAATGATCTTTGCTAATTCAAATTGCATTTTCTCTTAATATAAACTTAAATACTTAATTTCTTAGCCCCTTGAAACGCTGTGATGTCCCACTGATTAAAATATCAGAGCATATTCTAAAAACATAAGTCTGATGCTTCCATTTTAAACTCTAAACCTTAAATCCATATCACAAAATCCTAAAATGATAAACCCTAAACTTATAAACCCTAAACCTTAAAATATAACACTCAAACCTTAAACCCTAAACTCTAAACCCTAAATCTTAAAATATAACCCCGAGCCCCTAAACTTTAAACTTTAAACCCTAAATCCATAATCACAAAATCTAAAAATGATAAACCCTAAACTCATAACCCTAATCCTTAAAATATAACCCTTAAACCTTACACCCTAAACTTTAAACATTAAACCCTAAAATATAATCTCTAACCCTAAACATTAAACTCTAAACCTTAAATACATAATCACATACTCCTAAAATGATAAACCCTAAACTCATAAACCTTAAACCCTAAAATATAATTCTTAAGCATTAAACCCTACACTCTAAACCTTAAACCCTAAACTAAATTTAATTTTTGCGACATTTTTATTAAAAACCTTATTCACACTCGAACCTATTAAGTTAATTTTAATTTGAATATATATAATTATTAACAAAATGATGATGTAAAATTTTAAGAAATATCCATATTTTAAATCTAATTTTTTGGTGCTACGTATTCAAAAAAAGCCGACTCTTATTCAAGCGTTGCCTTAGGTATACATCTCCCAACCCTTATACAAAGAGTTAGCCAAAGCGTAGTCTATCCCAACACTTAGGAAAGTGTCGCCCCAAAATTGTCGTATTATGACTACACAAAAGCCAACTCTTATTCAGGCGTCGCCTTAGGCAGACATATCCCAACCCTTATAAAAAGAGTTGGCCAAAGCGTATGTTGGCAAGTCTATCCCAACACTTAGGAAAGTGTTGCCACAAAAGTGTCGTCTTAGGACTATACAAAAGCCAACTCTTATTCAAGCGTTGTCTTAGACATACATATCACAACCCTTATACAAAGAGTTGGCCAAAGCGTATGTTGGAAGTCTATACCAACACTTAGGAAAGTGTCGCCCCAAATGTGTCGTCTTAGGACTAGACAAAGCCAACTCTTATTTAAGTGTTGCCTTAGGCTTGCATATCCTAACCCTTATAAAAGAGTTGTCTAAAGCATATATTGGCCAGTCTATCCCAACACTTATGAAAGTGTCGCCCTGTAATTGTCGCTATAGAAATTTTGTTTTGTTGTAGTGACATCAAAATCAATTAAATAAGTTATTAAATTTTTTTATTCCTTGATAGTGCAATTGATTTGTTATCATAATATTGAAATTAATTAATTTAGTCTCCTTTCAAATCTTAAAATTTTATTTTATATTTTCAAATTAAAATCAACTCAAATAAATCATCTTTACAAATTGTACATGAAACCAAAATTTATTTTGATTACATGACATCGAGTCTTTCATACTAAGCTAAAAGCAAATTAAGAAAAATATTTCAATTAATTTTATCTTCCATGCTAAACAAAACCCCAAAATTTTCATCCTTCTTTATCCAAACGAAGAACAAACAATTAATTTAATTAATTGTGATGATTTTTCTTTGTTTTTAGCTTAATATGAAATGTTCGAGATTATATAATCAAAAGAAATTTAAGTTTAATTTAACAAAATTAAATATGAGTTATCGAGTTGACTGCATTAAGAATAATATGAAAACGTAAAATAAAACTTAACAAATCGGTTAACATTATATTTTGAAATTTAATATTTTAAGGGATAAAATTTTTCTCAAAATTTCAATATTGGAAAAAAATTCAGCAATGTGATAGACAAATACAATTTGACAATTTTTAATTTATTATTTTAATTTCTATTGCTTTTTCAATTTAATTCTTATTTTTTAACTTAATCAATACTTTAAAAAGGATATTTTTTATGACTAAAATAAAAGCAACTTAAAAATTGAGTAACTAAAATGAAAGTGTGAATATGATATAGTGAGTATAAATTAGTTTTCGTTAGAAATTTAACGGTTTGAAAAATAAAATACCCTAAAAATTGAATGATGAACTAGGTAATTTACCCTAAAATAAATAATCTTTAGTTTGTGTGATAATAAGTTGTGCGGAATAACTTTTCAATTTTATCGTAATTAATTTCTGATTTTGAATCACATAAATTTAACTTTTGTTTCAAGACTTGCACAAAAGCTCAAAATGTACTTAGATTAATTAGATAAATGGGAGCTATTTTTTTTTTTAAAAAGAAATTTGTTTCCAAGAACGATTTAAGCCTGAAAGGGATGATGAGGCAATGTTTTGGGTTTTATGGAATTGTGGACTTGTTTAAAAAGGTTCAATGCCACATCTAGCATTGCTAGAGACTAGAGAGGCTTGTTTTCCTTGGGTACCAACGGGCTGGATTCAGCCTTCAGCCCTATAGTCCCACCTTCATGCTTCTCAATTTTGTTTTAACATATTTGAACTCAAGTTTTTCTCTATCGAAGATAATATTCATGTCAATCAAATTAAAATTGAATTAAATTTAAACTTTGTAAAAACTTCCAAATCAATTGCTTAGATTATATAATCATAAGGGTATAGGCATTTTATGACTTTGAAATTAGATTATTGGACTTATATAATATTTATTAGAATGTCCAATTGTAAATAAAGAGATACTCGTACTTAACTACCGTTTGTTACAAATATTTTATTAGTCCAACAATGTTGGCAAACTCATAAATCTAACTGTATATTAGAATTTTATATATTACTATTTATGTTTTTTTATTGAATTAGTTGAGGAGATAATTAGAAAATTGATGCACAAAATCTTAAGAAAATTTAAATTTACCAACACAATCAAAATCTAATTAATAAAATTTATACACATTTTTATTAAAAAAAAGGTATTACATAAATAAGTTTATTTTATTACATTTGGAATGTAGCATATGACTAGTATTGACTATTGATGTATGTCGTTAAATAAAATAAAAATTAATGAAGTAATAAATTTATAAAAATTAACACATCTAATTACTAATTATAAAAAAGATTAGGTAGATTAATTATAAATTTTCAGGTAAGGGCCAAAAATTATGGGTTGGGTTTGTCGGTGAAAATGGAAACGTGAATCACCAAAGAAACAGCCACAGTCAGCTGGCTGGATTGGATTTCCTCGTTAACTACCTATCTCGGACTTCAATTATTTGAAGTACCCATACCCAGCATATGTATTAACTGGCCAATTCAAGGTTGCATTGTTCAAACCTTTTTTAGTTTTAGCAACCGAATCGAATTATTTACTTGCGATGCCTTTGTATAAGTAGCAGTCATTGAAGGAAGTTGTTGCTTTCTGCAAATTCCTTTGGCTCTGCACATTCACCATGCCCGTGACGCCTAGATGGAGTAGAAAGAAATCCCATTTCCCTTTGCTTGCTGTTCTTCTCTTGGCCTTCATAACTTGTTCCATTCTTTACAATGAATTCAGCATTCAACAAATCCATGAAAGCCCGGACCATGGTTCTACTCCCACCACTCCACAAACTTCCTTTACTTATGTGAAACCTAATCTTCCAAACGGAGCTTCAGGTATGGTTATCCATCTTTAGTCTTTTTCGTTTAACACTTCGTCTTGGTCAAAGTTCATTTTTCTTGGAAGTTTCATCCCAAAGAGTTCTTTTTCTTTCTTGGAAGCATTTTTTGTACGTTTTGAATAACTGGGATTTGGATATTTATCTGTGTGAGGTTTTAGAGGTTCTAGATCGATTCAGTAGTTGCAACTCAACTAGGAACTACAGTGGGAAGAAAATCCAGTGGGCTGATCCGGGTACCGAATCGGGTCGGCGGAGGAGTGCAAGGCAAGAGAGCTGTGATATCTTCTCTGGCAAGTGGGTTTTTGATAACCAATCGTATCCGCTTTACAAAGAGTCTGATTGCCCCTACATGTCGGACCAGTTGGCATGCCATAAGCATGGAAGGTCTGATCTGCAATATCAATATTGGAGATGGCAGCCCCATAACTGCAATTTGAAGAGGTAATTTCCTGTTTCATTTAGTACCAATTTCAGATTTGCTTATTATAGGCTTCAAGCTTTTGTAGATAGGTTCTATTACGAGCAGGTGTAGCTAATTCAAGAGTACTTATTGATATGATATGGAATTAGATGTCCCGGCATTGCAATTAATGCCATGTGAAGAATGGAATGTGATTCCTTTAAGTAATGAAGCTGAGGGTTAATGTTTTGGCCTAAGATAATGGAACTTTCTGTCAACCTTTCTCTTATTTTCTGGCGTGTAGATGGAATGTGACTGAAATGTGGGAGAAGTTGAGAGGAAGAGGCTAATGTTTGTGGGGGATTCTCTAAACAGAGGTCAATGGATATCAATGGTGTGCTTGTTACAGTCAGTGATCCCAGCAGATAAGAAATCCATGACTCCGAATGCGCAGCTTACCATTTTCAGAGCAGAGGTATGCCAGGAAACATCCTCTAAGAGTTTAAATAGAAAGAATAAGAACTGCATTTATTTATGATGGTAATTGATTTTTTCCTTAAGTTTGTCTGTGCCTTAGGATGTATTTGGTTGAGTGGAAAAGTGAAAAGAAAATAAATTTCAAGTGTGCTTGATAGGAAAGAAAAGTGACTGGAAATATAATAAGAGAGATAACCATATTCTATCTTAATGCATAAAAATCAATCCTTACGAATTGAAATGATAAAGGAAAGAAAATGTGAGGGGATGTATGTTAGTTCAAAATTATGCATTTTCTTAAATGTTCATTTTCTTTCCTATCATTTCAACTCTACCAAGTAATGAATGAAAAGAAAATTACTTTTTCTTTTACTTTTTCCATCTTTCCTACCAAACACACCTTTGGAAAGGAAAATTATATTTTCTTCTATTTTTCTACTCTTTCAATTATCTATCTTTCTAATTTTCTGTTCACCCTAGCAAGCAAAGCCTTAATGTTGGTAAGGCCACGCCTAAGGACTAATAGTACTTCATGAAACATTATAAGCAGTTGATAGATGTTGGAAATCAATAATATAGTAAATCATTGCTGTGTCTTGCTCTTTTGTCATTTGCAGGAATATAATGCCACAGTGGAATTTCTCTGGGCTCCACTTCTGGTTGAATCTAATTCTGATGATCCAGTGAATCACAGATTGTCTGAACGGATTATCCGTCCGGATTCAGTACTTAAGCATTCGTCACAGTGGGAGCATGCAGATATACTAATTTTCAACTCATATTTGTGGTGGAGACAAGGCCCAGTAAAGCTTTTGTATGTTTGATAGCTGAAGCCTGAAAGATTCTAGTTTAGCTTTGTGAAAAATGCATTTGTATTTGAAGATGTATTGAATTCCTAGTATACATGCAACTTTTGCAGATGGAGTTCTGAAGAAAATGGAAACTGTGAGGAACTTGATGGGCTAGGAGCCATGGAGTTGGCCATGGGGGCTTGGGCAGACTGGGTAGCATCGAAAGTCATTCCCCAGAAGAAACGTGTCTTTTTTGTTACAATGTCACCAACACATTTCTGGTGAGAGTCTATATCCCTAACCTCAATTGTTCTATGTTTCTCTCATTTGGATAATTTCACCTGGTGAAAGCTTGCAAACTTATCTAGTTGCCATAAATCATAATATAGAGGTATATCAGACAGAGATGACGAATAGATGGACTAATAAATGCATCATGGAGGTATATCATACACTTTCTAGGGCTTGGGATCCTAGCTGATGATCTGGAAATGTTGAAGCTTTTAGGACCTGGTTAACAAACTGAATGAGCTGCAGATTTCATTTTTGTTATTTTATTTAGACTTTACATGCATGGAAATCATTGTTGGCCGTGAATCCATTGTACAATCTTAGTGCATCATTTGTGTTCTTCAATCCCATGGAGTGAAAAAAGGAGACCTTATGTAATTCTTGTGGCTAGTTATTAACTTATTATTTCCATACTGGGAGGAAGCATCTACAAGAGTATGGTGCTCCTACTCCCATTGTGACTAATGATTTCATAGCTCCTAGAATGTGAAAAAAATGGTTACTCTTCTCATCTTTTATTGAGGGCTATTTTTCAAAGAATTTTTGGCCAATATTTACTGAAAACTTGCCAATAATCAGGAGTCAAGAGTGGGAACCTGGAAGTGAAGGAAATTGCTATAACCAAATGAGGCCTATCACTTTGGAGGGCTACTGGGGAAGTGGTTCGGACTTGCCTACTATGCGCATGGTGGATAAAGTGCTTTCTGGTTTGGGTTCGAAGGTATCTGTCATCAACATTACTCAGCTATCAGAATATCGGAAAGATGGCCACCCGTCTATCTATAGAAAATTTTGGGAGACACTGAGCCCCCAGCAATTGGCTAACCCTGCAAGCTACTCTGATTGCATACATTGGTGCTTACCGGGTGTGCCTGATGTGTGGAATGAATTGATATTCCACTTTTTGTAAAAAGTGTGTGGACAATTGGAATTGTTTTAGTGGCTTTACATATAGCAATATGAAAAAGAAAGAGAGGTTTAATTGTGAATTTTTCTGCCTTTTCTGGAACTGGAGCCGGAATGAAAACTGTGTTGGCACTTGGATAGTTGAGTGAAATTAATTAAATTCCTTTTTGTTTGTCTAAAACTTGAGGACCATACTAGATGAAGCAAAAACATGCTGGGTCTGTCTGCATGATAGCATATAGCAACAATATCGATTCCTGCAGCACGAAGCAATTAGGGAATATGGTCACAACAGGGCTAGGTGGAGGCCCCCACCATAATATTGCATTACAATCACATATATTTTCTTTATTATCACAAATAATAGTGATGATAATTAATATACAACTAAATTATGGCAAAAAATACGGTCCATTTATTTATGAGGGAGGCAAAGAATTATTTATTTCCACAGGTACCGTATTCGGCAGACGCATTAAAAAGATTCTGGAAAATAGGAACAGAAATAAATAAAAAAAGGTTAGTATTTACATATCAAATCCGTAAAAGAGTTACAGTGGTCAAATTTGTAATGGCTCCAGGAAGAGCTGGCATTTGTCTTCATCCTTTGCAAGTTGTCTCCTCAGCTGCTATAAATAGAAGCTGCTCTTCTTTTAACTCCCTCACCCCAACGCTAACTTAACCGGGTTTTTTTTTTTTTTGGTTGGTTCATCTAGGGGGTGTCGTTTGTTTCAGAAAAGCTATGATATAAGTATAGAAGAATCTGTTAAGCTCAGGAGGGATAGCGCTATGGATGATCTTCACCCTGATCCTCATTAGCGCTATCTATCCTGAGTTACATGGCTTCTTCTTGCTTTTGCACTGCATGATGTCTCCTCTCCCACTCCCATCGAGAATAAGAAGAATTCATGCGACTACCTAGTGCTCCATTATCTTCTCTTCTATTATCTAGGCTCTACTAATCTTACGGAAAAAAATTACCCAGTTTTTGTTGGTTAAATATGTATTGAGCTGTCTCGGCCACTATTCGTACATGGAACTGATCATATGTGACATGGAAAGCTACAGGGAACAGTTGGAGCTTGAGTGGGAGATGATGAGAGATTGCTGCTTAATTGTTTCCTACTTGGTATAAGCCATACACGTTCGGGTCATTTTTTGTACCAAGGAAGGCTTCTTCTTTTAGCATTTGTATTGTTCATTTCCAGGTAACTGTATTTCCTGTGCTAAAAATTTCCCCTTTCATTTTCAGTACTTATGTGGAAAAATACTGTAAGAATCGACAAGAACCTCGTACATATTTTGCATCTTGGTTAGCTTGTGTACTGGAGATAGTATTCATCGTTTTGATTCTAACAAGTACACTGCGTTGTGTGCTATAGGGTTCACGTCAAGCTCCCCCTTTATTTAACAGTTAGTACTGACAAAGGACATAAGATCATCTCTGACTGTGAGAGATGATAATGGTTCGGTTTGAATCTATTTCAGAAAAAAAAGTACGGTTACTATGTAGCATTTTGATTGCAAGTGTACCGTTCAAGTAATAAATTTATAACAAAAAAATAAATTAGAGAGTATTTCAAGGATTGAATCCATAAGATTAACAGCAACTTCTTAAGAAATAAGAATTGAAGCTACTAAGCTTAAGTATCTGTTAGTAATCAACCTACAAGCACCAAGCAACGACATTAGGTGAAAATTACTAGTGTGATTGATTGATAAGGACATAAACATCTAAATGCTAAATAAAGCTTAAATAACAACTAAACACAAAGTACCAAGAACTAGATATAGAATAATGAATCAGCGACTAATAGGATAAATGGTATGCTAGTATGGTTCTAAAGACAATGGCCTAAATAACATGCAAGATTGCTACCGCTGTACTGTAATGCTCTATCAATACATGTTAAAAGTGCAATGGTCACCTTTAGTTTACGCCGGTTCTCTTGATATCAATGCTAATCAAGAAGTTCCAACAAGAGGGCCATCTCTTGCAATCTTCCCCAAATATGTTCTTATTTAGGGTCGACAATCTTAAATTGTCTAAGTGCCTCCAATTAAACAGACACATTGCATGCATATAATTTAACTAAATTAATTACAATCAATTCACATACTTGCTTGTACTATTAACCACAAAGAAATTTAATTATCTATAAGTAAGCAATAACAATATCAACCAACATCACCATTTATGCAGTAAAAATAAAAGAGTTTAAGGGTTTGGAAAGCTCAATAATAGAGTGCAAGTCAAATATTGATGAATGGAAGCTTAAGAGTCCCAAGGATCTTCCTTCCGCTTCCAGGAAGAAATTTTGAAAATTGAAAAAAAAAAAAAAAAGTCCTAACCTAAAACAAAGAACAAAATAAAATTCTATTATAAAAATTAGCTATCAACTTCCTCTCCTCTCTAAATAGTTGTGAAATTCTTTTTTGTATGGAAGTATTTGGATAAGTAATTTTACACATTTGCCTTTAATAAATCACAAATTTTCTACAAAAAAATCACGACCTTGCAAAGTTAGGGTTGCGACCCTGCCTCAAAATTCCTTAAGTTGTTTTTATATCTAATCTGGATCTGAGAGCATCGCAACCTTGAATGAAGGTTGTTCCAATCCTTTGTTGACGAGTAATCTTCTCATGTTTGATTAGTGATAGGTATCACAGCTGAAGGACAAGGTAACATCATGAGTCAATTTGGATGATTGATCTTCTTCTTCAATTAGTGCAGAAGGTAGCGACGCTGCTAAGATCTCTGTCGCGACTTTGGAGGAAAGTACTCTTCAAATCAATTGTCAACATCGCGATTCTCATTATTGACTCAACTTTTAGAATAACTTTGGGCATAAAGTCACAAATTTTATCAGACTATATATGTTGGGACTTCATTGTTAGTTTAATTCACTATCCTTGCATTAGGACCTTTCACCTAGAAGATGAGCATGTAGAAATAAAAAACTACTAAAAATGTTCTAAATAGTAACATAAGATGTAAAATCCTAAATTACTAAGAAAGACTCCTAAAAACAAGTTGTGAAAAGACTACTAAAACATTGTCTCAATTATTTACTCCGCAGTGAACCCAATTTAAATGATTTCCATTTCTTCACATTGCTTCTGTTTATCGGATCTAGTATCCTTTTAAAAAATAACTTTTTAAATACTAAATTTTTATGATATAAAACTAATAAAATTTAATTGTAAAATAAATATATAAAATATAAACTCGACTAGATTTGGATAATTACTTGCTAATCAAAAATGGATTCCAACAAAAATAAATTTTACCCGGGCCCAATACAATTAAACAATCCAATACAAAAAACCCATTTTACAAACAAACCCGAAGCCCAAATCAACAAGCCCAAACTAAAAACCAATGGCCCAAAAATCTAAACCTAGTTTTCGTAAAAATTAAAACCCTAATCCCTAATAGCCTCCAGCGCCGCACCCTTTGCTGCCCTCCTCTGCCACCAACTCTGCCACTGTTGACTCCATCACCCTACAAAAATGAAGCAAGCACGCAAAGCAGAAGCAAGAAACGATAACAAAACAGTAAGCAAACAGTGGCAGAAATACATAAAAATAATGTATTTGTTCGGCTATAAAGGCCATGAAAACATCAATGTAAAAGGGAATTGAATAAAAAAAAGAGTGAATCGAATCAAACAAAAATTCACAAAGACAAGAGGGCAAAGAAATACAAAGCAAACCGAATCGGATCAAGGTGGTTCTTCCTTTTTATTATTATTTTTTATTTTTCTTTTTCTTTCTTTTTTCGAAGTTATTTTTACATATATACATAAAATAAAATAAAAACATAAAAAAGAAAGAAGGCTCACCCTTTTTTTGCGACCAGCGGAGGTAAAGAAAATTTTTTGATTTTTCGATCGCGGCGCCGTCGCCGGAGACCAGAACCGCGGCGGTTCGCCTAGATCTGGCCGAAGGGGAGAGGGTTGAGAGAAAAATAAAAGGGGAGGTTTTAGTTTTTTTTAAAGAATTTTTTAAAAAAAAATTGGTTTAAATAGGTCACCAAAACGACGCCATTTTGAGCCTCTCAGACATCAAAACAATGTCGTTTTGGCCTAACCCTCCCGCAGACTTGACCCGACCCGCTCCCTAAGATCCGTGTGTTTTCAACAAAGGGGATATTTCTGTGTTCAGTCCTTCCGCTTTTCCAACGAGTTTCAATTTAGTCCTATTTTATTTTTTCCATCTTTTTAATTTTATCCTGAAATTTTATTTTCATTTCATTTTAGTCCCATATTTGAATGATGTTTTGGAGGAGAAGGGAGAATTTCTCATTCAGTCCCTTCTTGTTATTCGCGCGTTCAGCTTAGTCTTCCCCCTTTTCTTTATATTCTCAATTTTACCCAAAATTTCGTTTAAAAGTTTAATTTAGTCCCTTTTTGTTATTATTATTATATTATTAAATCAATAATTTAATAATATTATTATTATTATATTTCCTTTTTTCGTTTATTTACTTCTCATTATTATTATTATTATATCATTACTCTTATTATTATCATTTTATCATTTATTTTATTTATATCATTTTAAATAATTTCAAAATTTAGATTATTTATTAATAGTATTATCATTTTATTAGTATTATTATTTTTAAACTACTTTACCTAATATTTCTTTCTTTCTTTATTCATTAGTAATTACTATTAAAATTTTAAATTAAATTTTAATTTTAATTTGTTTATTTACTTTTCTTTTATTTTATTTTAAATAAAATTGGTTTGTTTTATTATTTTATTATTATTTACCTTATTTTTTATTTTTGCTTTTTTTGCTTTTATTATTATTATTATTTATGTTATCACATTCATTATTATTCTATTATGCATGTTAGTACCATGATTTTTATATTTTATCAAGCATATTATGTCATTATTATTACAAATTCGTGTCACATTAATCTTTGCCCGATACATAAAATTTCATTTTTAAAATAAGTAATTTTTCGTAATTCGAGATTCGAAAAGTCGTTTCTAACTTACGGGGTTTCGATTTTCTCGATAAATCCGAATAAACGAACGTTTTTAAAGCATAAATGATCGTGTTCTAACTTACGGATTATGATTTTTTTTTAAAACCGAGATAATTGAATATCTTTTAAAATAAATAAAATTTTTGGTATTTATTTGTGTATCGAGAATTTAAGACATTGTGTCCTAACTTACGGAATGTAATTCTTTTTCTCGATTAATGTGAAATATCTCTTTTTCTCAAAAAATTTTCAATTAAGCAGTATTTTAACAAAGGATCGTGTTTTTAAAATCTCTCCAAATTTTCCATTCTACTAAGACACTAATTAATCAACTAGGTATCAATTTTTGGGTGTTACGAGGGTGCTAATCTTTCCTCATACGTAATCGACTCTCGAACCCGTCTTTCTGAATTTCGGAGACCAAAAAGCGTTGTTTTAATAAATCGAACCGTTTATTAAAAATAACCATTTTACGAGATGACCTAATTACACCTCATCAAAAATGATTGGTGGCGACTATCGTTTTTTCGTTTTCAAAATCAAAGTCGACACCTCTGTTTGCAAAAAATAGTTTCGACAGAAACCAAACTAAAACTTAATTGAATTAATAAATCCAAACCAATGTCTACCATTGAAATGGTTTCAATCTTTACCCCATAGTGGCGGTGGCATAGATTGGACTTAATCTTCCTGCTGTTCGTCTAATCCTTATACTTAACAAAGGCATTGAACTTCGTTATTATCTACACTAAAAACATGGATAAGCCTGTAGTTTTTATTAATCTAGCATTGTCTGGCAAGTGGCAATAGATTAAAGACATCATAGGGCGCAGGTCATTACTATTATTCGTTTTGTTTCTCATATTTTACTAGCATGTGCATCAATAGTTATAAGCAATCATATATGGCTATCCCTCTCTGTTACCAGGGTCCATGTCTCATGTCTGTATCTGGAATCAAGGATTAATCATACACATAATCAACAGAGCAGATTTGTTTGCACTTTAATGTATACATTCATAACTTTATTCTGAAAATTGTGGCTTCACATGTGATATTGGGATATGGCTCCCAGTCCTTCAATTCATACAATTAAAAGTAAAAACTGTATATATTTACTTGCTCAGTACAGCAGATATGCTGAGGAAACACTCATTACGAACATGAAATGAAGAAAACAGTTCTAAAAATAATGAACCGCAAATAATCACAACACTACAACAGACAAAATTTCTATGAGAAACAATATTTTCTCTAATGACACGTTTGATTATAACTGCAATACTAGGCAGGCAGCAACTAAAAGATGCCCCAAAGTTTCTAAAATCCACGCTCGGGAGACCATAAATCAGTGTGTTTTATGGCTTCTAGAAAGTCCAAATCAACCTCAGGCCTCAAATATTCCATGGTGTGGTCTAAATCAAAGCCTGTTTCATCTTGGTTCCTACTCTCCTGCAGTCCACCTCCCAATCCGTACTTGTCATTTCTAATTAAGGCAAAAGGCTTCACATCAGCTATGGCTTCTCCTGACCAACTATGCACACTCTCCAATTTGTTAGTGGACCTGTTAAAGCCACCACCAACAAATGTGGGAGTATTTAGTTGTTGCTGGCAGCTCGAATCTGGGGGCTCATAGCGCTTGAGATCATAAACATCATCAAAACTGTTGTAGTTATAGAAATCATTAAACCCCCCAGGTTCAACATCCACTTCGTCCCTTGATATACTCCCTCCTGCTTTCATTTCACTTATAGGCTTACAATAAATATCTGAATCCGTACGCTCAGTCTTCAAGTTATCATCTTCACTAAAGAAACAGCTATACCCCTTACCGGATTCAATACTTCCAGCAAGCTCACCTTCCCAGTTTTCCCTTGTTACTGGCGTCTCAACTTTAACATCCTTAAACGGCTCCAACTCAAATATTGCAATGCCAGCATCTTGGTCTTTATTATCCAGGTAATTGTATCTAAAATTGAAGTCACTTGGTCTTGATATGATATTATGAGATAGCTCTACTTCTGATTCTTTTCCTCTTCTCTCCAAGGTTGTCTGCGTGTTATAATAATCAGAATCCATACAACTGTTCCTTAATTGGCATTCATCTTTAAGCTCATTGATACCATTAGAGTTGTGGATTCTAAGCTCTTTACTTGAATTGCATCCTGTTGATTCACTGGCTCTGGCATCTGTTGCAGTGTCCTCTGCTTCCTCCTCCGTACAAACTTGAGAATAATCATGTTTGTCTGTCGAATTAATCTCTAGGGGTACCTTAGATTCTTCAACAGGCTCTACTGCAGGGGTCTCATAATTAGCTCTTTTATCATCCAAAGTTGATGTTGAAGTAGATTCGATTGAACCTATCTCAGCAGTGGAGTTCTCTACCGATTCCTTGGAATGATGATCAGGGAAATTGAGACGAGCATAAGAACCGTACATAGCCTTTGCTGCCTCATCATAAGCAAGAGCTGCATCAATGGCATTAGAGAAGGTTCCAAGCCAAAGCCTGTTGTTTCCTTTACTTGCTAGACGATTTCCGTTGATGGGTTGTCGGATTTCAGCTACCCACTTCCCCCATATCCTTTGTCTTACACCTCTATACTTGCATCTGGAGTTCTCGGGGCCTCCTTTCCCTTGCATACACCCCTTTTTGGAACCTTTGGCAGGAAGCTTAGAAACCTTTTTGAGGCCATCTTCTTCACCCAAGCCATGTTGGTTGTTGTTGTTGTACTTCTTCCACTTCTCAATAGTGTCCTCTACTGATTCACGTCCACTCCTTGCGCGTGGTTTCTTATTACTAGCAATAAAACCATCCTCCGTATCACAAGAACTGCGCTTTATTTTCATAGGTACCTGATTCAGCAAAAAAGAGAAAAAAAACCTGACAGAGGAAATCGAAGTATGTCTATATATATAGCTAGTGACCTAAAAATGTAATGAAAGGAAACAGAATAAATTAGGAGCAGAAAAAGGAGATAGGGAACATTGGGTCAGGAATGATCTCAGAGGCTTTGACGAAGGAAGGGTTTAACTTTGTCTTTGGGTTTTATGTGGTGTGTTGTATTATGGAAAGCAGTGGAAATGTTGACGTTGTAATCTATTTTTGGTGAGGGTTAGCTGACGATTCCTTGGGATCGAAGGAAAACACAACATTTGATATTTTTTATTTAACTTATCTGTGCATTCCCAAAATGGATAAAAAGGGAACGCGGCATCTTTCGTATGGATCATAAGATAGGTATATAAGTCGTGGCTAAACCCCGACAAACGTAGCTCAGTTCCCATCCCATCCTTTCCTTTTCTTGGCGTGGAAGACTTGTCTTTTACTAGTTCTTTTCAGCGTGCACATTGCGGCTGCTGCTGCTTTTTTCATGTTGTATCATATTTAATATACAAAATAGTACGGGAAATTTTAGAATAGAAAAGTTAATATAAGCTTAGAAAAAGCTTTCAAAAAGGAGAGTTTTTAGAGGTTACTTTATATGAAAATGGTGAATTTTTTTTTTAAAATTAGGTTATTTTTTAAAAATATTTAAAGAGAGTTTCACGTGAGACATTTTTTGAAGAGAAAAGGTAGTGAAAACACGCATTGAAGGATACGTTTTTCTTTAATGATGCTATTTCAATAGTAATTTTTTAACGGCTACTAATGATCCAAAAGACATAAAAATTCATATACAAACCCTTCAATTCATTCTTTTCACCGAAATACTCCATATTCTTTCTTTCTTCTTAAATTCTTAATCTTCAAATTTCAATCCCCAATTTCTAATTTTATATTTTCAATCTCCAAATTTTAATTTTCAATTTCAAATTTTCAGTCCTCAAATATTTTTTAAATATTTTTTAAATTTTATTCTCTTGATTTTATCCTTTTCTTATAAAATTTTAAATGACAAATCAATTTATTCGTTTTGATGACAAATATATCTCTAATGTTCAATTACAAATGTTATGTAAGTTTATTAAATTATTTAAATTTAAATAGTTAATTATTAAACTGTTTAGATTATTAATTTTTTATGTTCATATACCCAGCCCGAATATTGAATTTTAGAGACGTACATAAACAACTTGAGCGAAGATGCACAAAAGGTCGTTCATGGACACTTGCGAGATGTAGGCTTTTTATACGCTGCTCGCATGCTTAGGGGACTAAATTGGATCCCCCACTCATCACAACACGCACACTCATTCTTCGTATTATCACCTTCAATTATGGTTTATTTTACATAACCACCACAACATGCACAATCATTCCATACGTCAACACATTCAGCAATAGTTTATTTTAAACAATCACCACAACATGCCCCATCATTCCCTGCATCAATACCTTCTCTAGGGATATATTATGCACGATCGATACCCATCATGCCATATTACATGCCAGTCCCGCCAACAACACTGACACATTCGGTATCACCTTTAGTTCCCACCTTCTATTCGCAATTGAGCTAGGCGACACCATATAATGGCTCATCAATAGTGTCGTAAACACCTTAGGCATCATTGTTCTACCAAGGTGGGTCGTCCTCGCAACCGTTGACTCAACCCATGGGGAATCCAAGATGGGTGGCCAGGACATGATCGGGTTCAACCACAGAGGAAGGAGATGAAGTCAAAGATTGAGACGTGCACGTCAAGGTGAGGCCGAAGTCGATGAGCAGCCGCCAAATGCAATAGTGCGACAGAACCTTAGGCGTCCTCAACGCCCACCCGATTGTGGCACACATTCAGGACGCCCATGATTAGGTTATTTTGTAATTTTTTATATTCTTTGTTTTACATTCAAAAGATACAATTATTTATAATGTACAAAACAAATTTATTAAATTAATTTGATTTGTATGCAATCAAGTTAATTAACGATTCAAGTTTATCATACTTTTTTTTTTTTTTGCTTTGGAAAAGTTCTAAAATATATATAATTTCAAATTTATATGCTTTAATATAAAATTAGTTATATTGGCACAAGATTTTAACTTGACATGTTTAATTTAACTCAAAAACTTCCACTCGATTCGATATGACTCGAATTTCATTTCACTTAACTCGATTCGAAAAAAAATTCAAGTCGAGTTAAGATGATAAAATAGAACTTGCCAACTCAATTTTTTTTTTCACTTGATTCGATCTAGGATGATAAATTAGGACACGTGTGATTTCTACATTTTCCTCGATCAAGTTTAGCCCAAAAATTCTGGGTTGTAGGGGCTTAAAAGTAATCTAATTTTGTGGTTGAAATGGCCAGAGAGAAAACCCCCTACATGAGGCGTTTTCCTCTAACATGGCAATGAAAACATTTTCTACAAGATGCATTTTCAAGCCACATGTTTGACATGTCAGAAAAAAACACCCCCTGTAGAGAGCATTTCCTTTCTAGCCATTTCAACCACCCTAACTTGATTACTTCTAAGCCCTGCAACTGAGATTCCCGGGATAATTTTTTTTCCCTTTATACCCCACCCTATCCCTTATATAAACACCCTTCTTCATCCCCTTACTCACCATATCTCAATCTCGTCTGAATTATTTTTTTCTTCTTTTTACGTGTTAAAATTTTTGGGTTTAAAGATTTATTTCTCTCTCGCTTTGAGGGAGATGTAGTCATAGCTTTAAGTTGTGTTTGGATTCACAGTGATGTCATGGAGCTCAATAACCTACAAATTTCAACTGCCGTGTGAATATGGCATCATCACCTAAGAAGCCGAGATCGCTTTGCAACTCGAGGTCCACTATATCTAACAGTTTACCAAAATCTTCAAGGATTTATCAAAGTATCTAAGAATTTACCAAATTTTCTATTGTTTTACCAATATATCTAATAGTTTATCAAATTTTCTAAAGATTTACCAAAATTTCTAAACCTTATACCAAGTCTTAACAATTATCAAAATATTTAGGATTTACCAAAATATCTAACAATTTACCAATATATTTAACGATTTACCAATATTTCTAAGAACTTACCAATATATCTAACAAGTTGCCAAAATTTCTATCTTTTATCAATATTTATGAGACTTACCAATATTACCAAATTTTCTAAACACCATACCAAATCCTAACAATTACAAAACTTCCTATGAGTTTACCAAAATATCTAACAATTTACCAAAATTTTTATCGATTTTATCAATATTTATGAGACTTAAACAATATTTCTAAAGATTTACCAAAATATCTAACGATTCTTGGTATATTTAATAAATTACAATTTTTTTTTAAGTTTTACCAAAACATCTAACAATTTACCAAAATATCCAACATTTACCAATATTTATGAGACTTAACCAAAATTTCTAACATTTTACCAATATTTCCAAATTTTCTAAACCCTATATCAAGTTTTAATAATTATCAAAATTTCTATAAGTTTACCAAAATATCTATGGATTTTACAATATATCGAACTATTTCCCAATATTTCTAAAGATTTACCAATATATCTAACGACCAAAATTTCTATTGATTTACCAATATTTATGAGACTTTACCAAAATTTTAAGATTTTATGAATATTTCCAAAATTTATAATCCTATACCAAGTCTTAAGAATTAACAAAATTTTCTGACTGTACCAAAATTTCTAACTATTTACCAAAACTTCCATGAGTTTACCAATATTTCTAATAATTTTACCAAAATTTATATGAATTTACCAATTTTATATGGATATTTTACCAAAATAATTAACATTTTGAATTTACCAAGACTTTACCAATATTTCTATCAATTTAATTGATTTATTAAATATCTAAAATTTTACCAAAATACCTAGTATATTACCAAAATTCTTAAAATTAAACCCAAAACTCTTTTTTAACAGTAACCTACAAGCTTTTCCTAAACTCTGTGTGTAGATATTAGTCTGGGTTTAAAGAAGAAAGTTGTAATTTCTCGTCCGGTGGGCGTTAGTACGTGGAAATATCTACCTTTCTTGAAAAATGGGCAGTCTTGTCTTGTCCTGTCTTGACAATGATGTCATCAGATAACGTCCTTGTCAATGAAATCCTGACAGTTTTACTTTTTCATGTAATGTATCTTATCCTTGTCAATAAATTCCATTGAATTGTTAGATATGCAATGTGTGATCATAAGCTGGATAATTTTTACCTACACAGCATGAAGAGAATGCCTACTAAATGACATTTCATTGCTCTGTTCAATTCACCAACTATATACCATACAGTTGTGCTGCCTGAAAGAAAGTTGAAGTAGCCAAAATGCACAAGAAACCATCAACTCACGCACAATCATCCAAAAAACACCCAACATCAAGAATTTTGTCTTCAAAGACTAGGCAAGGCAACCAACAAGATAAGGGATTAAACATGCAGAGAGTTCTTTTCTATTAGGATTTTTTTTTCTCAATCAATGATCTCCAAAGTAAAATATTACATGCACAATACAAAGCATCAACCACTTCTGCATAAAAGAAATGAGATGGTCTACACCAATATATTAGCCACAAGCTTTCTCCAAAGTCCTGAAGGTCTATGATTTTAGAATTTGGATTTGGATTTCAAAAATAAGTGTAAATTGAGTAGTAAACTATTTAGAAATGTAACCTTCATGATCATTTCGCAAATCCATGGATTTGTTAGAAGCCTATTTGGTAATGAATTTAAAATGCTTAAAATATATTTGGATTTGACAAATCCATATTTTTATACTTTTTCTAATATAATTAGATAGAATCTCAACTAGTTTGACTATGATATATGTGTTTCATTCTTACCATTTTCATAATAATTGAAATCCAAATCCAAATGATCAAACGGAGCGTAATGATTACATTCTACACAATGTTTTGATACCTAAAGCCTAGTTTGAATAATTATTAAAAGAAAAAGCAGATAACAACCTTGACTTGCAACTTAAAACATTATATAAATTATGCATTTCTGTGACATATGAAGAACATAGCATGCATGTGAATCGTAATGCCTCAGAAATAACACAAAATTCTGCATTTGCAAACTGATTTCAGGTGAGAGCTATCAAACGCTTTGAAAAGCACATGTCATGCAGCTCCAGAATATTGTCTAGTCCACTCCTTTATCAAATCCAGGAAGCTTTAGTGAATACAAGGCAACTCAACCTAAGCGTTCAGTATTTTACATCTAAATGTTAAGAATCTTCATCATGCACTAGTTATATTAGCTTTAAAAATAAAATCTATAAAGCCATAACACAAATTTCCATAGTGATTCAAGAGACAAACAAAAGAATCACTAAAAGAGGAAGGCATTAGTTGTAGCACAAATCATTATGCATTCACAACAATAGCAGGAATCAAAATGCTAAAAGCAAGGTGAACCTTCATGGGAAATAAAACACCATTTTTGAACATTTAATGGAGAAACAAACTCTACTCTGCTACCCTCAGTACTAAGTTCACTTCAAAGATAACCAAAAGACAAGGTTCAATTGGCAACAACTAGTCATGCAAGTAAAAATTAATAAATGATACAATAACATTAAGGGAAAACTAAATGAAATCAAATATAAGAAATTACCTGGCATGATATTGAAAAGAAAACAAAAGGAAGCAATTATTCCAATCCAGCAGACCTAGCAACTTTGTATCTTAGCTTTCTATTGTGATTCTCCTGTCAACAATTAATTTTTAGAACATAACTTGAAAAGCATAAAGAAATCAACTTTAATCACACCGAGCACAGAGAAAACAATGAGTAATAAGCTCACCTGTTCAACCACCTTAGCTGAGCTAGCTTCAACGAGCCTGGCCAAGCTTTCGATTTTACAAAGCATTTTCTCATACAAATCCTCTAATCCTGCCGTATAATTAACGGCTTCCGGTCCAATCAGCTGATTCAATCTCCCGATTTGCATTCCCTCGGCGCACATATCCAACTCCGATTGATCCTTTGCTATTCGTTTCCTTCCAATTAAATTTTCCTCATTTCTACATTCGTTGATCGCCGATGAGCTTCTTAACTCGCAGTTCAAGAAGGGAAGCGCAGAGGTGGGGCTAAACGCCCCGTAATGTCCTCTAAACGCAGGTCCAATGTTGACTATATCGATCGGCAGGGGATTAAAACAGAGGTTCGATGATTGGAATTGGAACGCCCTATATTGGCATGTTTGGATGAATTGGTCTTGTAGAGGAGTGGTGAAGAGGAGGAAAATTGAAGGAGCGAAAAGGGATTCAGAGCTAGCGTTTTGGACTGGGAGATAGAGTTGGGGGTTAGAGGGGAGGGAACGAGTGACGGAGGATTCTCGCATGGAAGGGCGGAGGGGGGTTTTCCGGCGAAAGGAGAACCAGCCGATGAGGGGATTCTGATTAAGGCTAGTAAGGGTGAGGCGGGAGGAGTCGACTCGGCCGAGTGAGTCATAGAAGGAGAGAAGGGAAGGGAAGGAGAGGAAGCTGGAGATAGTAGCGACGAGTTGTGAATCCGGGGTCGATTGGACGGAATCGTCGGAGAGGGCAGAAGGGGCTATGCAAGTGACGTGGCCGAAGAGGAGGCCGTCTAAGTCGGCAGGGGAAGATGAAAGGCGTTGGATCATTGAGGCCAGCGTTGGCCCAGATATTGCTATTTTCTGCAATACCAGATCGCCCATGACGTGAGAGAGCTCAGAGAAACAGAGAGTTATGGCTATGGGGTGATTGAGATACGATGAAAAGAGAAAAAGGGCATTTGCGTGTAACAGAGGTCTTGCATTCCCTTACGACTGAAAATTTGGGTTAAAAACTGAAAGTCCAGTGGGTTCTAACATTGCCAGGAAACAGTTCTCTTTCTTGGAGGGCTTTGTGTGTCTTCAATCATCCGCATCATTAATGTACATGTAAAAACCTGGCAATTGGAATATGGAAATAAAGTGTCATACTCATTTGCCAAAACAACATTATTCTCCTGATACAAAAGAATAGATATGTTTTACATTTGCAAAAAAACCACACATAATAACAAACAATAATAAGAATGAAAGAATACCCCCTCTTTCCCTTTCTCCTATAATCATATATATATTATATTTGCACCCTAAAATGCTGTAAACGAATAAAGAATTCACTTGTTGCTGCAAATTTAGCACCATCATCGCCACGACATGCTGCAGGTGAGGAATCAACGCAATGCAGAGCTAGTTTCAATGTGTTAAGCAACTCATCTTTTATGGTTGGTGTATCTCTCATGAGCTCCATATCAAAGACTTCATTAGTCCATTCCTCTTTTACAATGGATGCCAGCCACTCATCGGCTCACCCCTATAAAAAGCTCCAGTATGATGACTCGAAGATTTTTGAATTTAGAGAAATTAATTTATAGTATTGATTAAATCGCAATAGCGTGAGATAAAAATGTAAAAATTAGATTGATGAGAGGCTAGAAATGCAATTTAATGAAAAGAATGTTATGAAGGGTGGATGAAATTGAAATTGATTGTGGGTATGATGATATTAGTTGGTTAATGGAGCTTTATTTTTTTCTTTTATCAACTTCTGAATACTCAAAAGATCCATTAAGATGCGAAAACATCTTGCACCGATATTTGCAGCAACTAATAGGAGGATTATATAATCTTTTTTCTGGCATTACAAAAGAGGTGAACTCATACACAAAAGACAAAATCAAATCTTACACGAAGAATTCTGAGTTTTTTTTTTTGGTTGAAACATAATTAGAAATAGAATAAACAAATAAACAATATGATTTCTGTGTATTAGCTGTGCCAATAAAATGGAATTACAACTTCGTGTCATGGAGTCTCAATAGATTCACCAGTGTAAGTTATCTAATAAACCATATCCATATACATTTCACCAATGTTAATATAAATGCTACCCAGAAAATGAAGGGAAAAAGGAACCAAGCGGCGAATTTATTGTCTAAAAATGAAATTTGAATCAATTACAAATGAAGCGATGTTGTATTACCCTCGCTAAGGAGATTGAGAAAGAGCGATCCTTGGATAAGGTTTAGATACGACTGGCAGAAACAGCAGGAACAGCGGCAGCGGCGGCATTGGAGGCAGCACCACCAAGGAAGGACAAGAAGCCAGTGTTAGCGGGTTCTTGCTCGTCCAAGAACAGATCTTCAGGGGCCCTAAAGGCACCGTGAGCACAAACGAGACCGAACCCAACCATAATAGCGGAAATGAGAAGAGATCCAACGGTGGTGAGGAAGATGACGAAGACGCTTAAGATGATGAGGATTCCAAGGGTCTCGCGATCAGAGAAGGTGCGGCCAAAGATGACGAGAGGCTGGTCGGCGGGGCGGAAGAGGTACATGAAGACCCAAGAGAAGAGAAGGCCTAGAAGGAGGAGAAGGGAAAAGGGGTGGGAAAGAAGCGAAAATGCAAGAGTGAAACCAATAACCATCAGATAATTAACTCGAAAGTAGGAGTAATTTTTGCGAATACGAAGGGTGGCTTCGGAGAAAGACTCAGGCTTGGAGAAGGCAGAGCGATCAGTTAGTTCAGGCCAGGGACGACGTTGGGAGATGCCATTGCGAAAGGAATCATTAAGACGAGAGAGGAATGCGCGAAATGCGGAGACGGAGATGGGTGGCTGAGATTCGGTGGACTGGACAGTGGAGATAGGGAGGACAGGCGGACCTGTGGAGGACATTACGGCCAACTTGGGAAAATTGGAGAATGGGGAAAATGTTGTGGGTGTGTTATAGTTATTATTTTTTTGCGGTGGTTGAATTGAATTGGAGAAGTTAATGAGAAGGGATTTGGATTTTAGAGGGTTTGGATTAGAGCCAGAAGTTTGGCGTCGAGAGAGATTGATGGGGGAACGAAAGAATGCATACAACTATAGAACTTGAATACAAGGATGTACGTACGCACGTACGTTTAACCATGCTTTCTTGTTTTTTCTATTTATTTTTTCAAAAAAAGAAACTTTTAGAATTGAAGTACTCTAAAGTCCAAACTCAGATAGGATCACCCGAGATTTTCTATTATTTTGGGAGGGGTTGTTTTAAACGTATTCATAGATTAGGCCGGGTAGGGTCGATTTAAATATAATATTAATATATTTTATGTTTGGTTCGATTTAAAATTTAGGCTTAGAATTTTGTCTAAACATATCCATATTTACAAAAGGCTAATCCAAGTCTATTTTAAGCCTATTCATATTATTTTTTAATATTTTTTAAAATATTTATATTATATTATTTTAATATTTAATAATTTTATATAATTTTATTTATTAAAATTTTTATATACTCATCTTAATATTATTTTAATATTTACATTAAAGTAATACTATATATTTAGTATAGGTTTGTTATTTAATGTGTTCTAAATGACCCATTTACCCAAAAAGGTCTATTTCCAAACAAAATTACAGAAATGGGCTAATTAAAACATTATTTACGGAAAATGGCCAATTTTGTAAAACATGCCTACGTGGCCGCGTTTAAGGGGAAAATTTCTAGGAGCACGCTTTGCTCCCTATTTTTATATTTAGGGATATTTGTATGTTTAGTCCTTATTATTTTTAGGGTTTTAAGATTAAGGTCTTGTTAAAATAAATTAGGGTTTAGTGGTTATTTTTTAAAAAATAGGTTAGGGTTTAAAGTTTTAATAGAATTTAAAAATAAATCGAGATTTAGTATTATTTTGTAAAAATTATTTAAATTAAGTTTATGGTTTTTAAAAAATTAAGTAAATTAGAGTTCTAAGGTTTTAAATAAATAAAATTAGGGTTTATGGTGTTTAAATAAATAAATTAAATTAGGGTTTATGGTTTTAAATAAATTAAATTAGACTTTAGGGTTTATGGTTAAAATTAATTAAGTTAGGGTTTAGTTTTTTAAAAAATAATATTGTGTTTATTTTTTTAACAAAATTGACTATTTTGACCTTGAAAAAATAATTTTGAGAAGACATTTCTGAACAAATAGTGTCAAAAACGCTTCAAGAAGGATGCACTGTCAGTAAAATTACAGAAAAAAGCTCCCACGTGAACGCTCTTTTTCTACAGTAGTTCCTGAAAAAATAATTTTGAGAAGACGTTCCTAAACAAATAGTGTCAAAAACGCTTCAAGCAGGATGCACTGTTAGCAAAATTTCTGAAAAAGCTCCCCACGTGGATGCTCTTTTTTTACAATAGTTCATACTTAGCCTTAGGCTATAAACAAGGCAAATATCATTCTCAGGTTGCATAAGTTATAGCAAGAAAAATTAGAAAGGCTAAGTAGAATAGAAATTGAAGATGAGTGAACGTATTAGTGATGTTATTTACTATGATAGTGAGGTCCGTGACATCGAGAACGTTGTTGTTTTTTATCGGAGAACACAGTGTGAATGGTTTTTAACTAGAGTATAGATTTTAAAGAATTTCGTAAAAGAATTAGGCGCAAAATCTTGGAACAACACCAAGTAGGGTTTCTTCTATTAAGTATCGATTTTGTGCTTTGATTAATCCCGTGACATATGCTGCATTTGATATCAAAGGTAATCGTAGCTTTGAGGCGATGGTGCAGACTCATCTCACTAGTAGATCACCCTATCTTGAGTTATATGTTCAATTTTCATCGTCAAATGAAACATTTGTGACTTTAACATCAACTACTGTTCGAGAGGAATACACGACCCCTAGTCGACACTCCGTTAGTGGGAGGCAGAACACGAAAGCGCCCGTGTTTGGTGGCAGTATGGAAAACACAACTCATGCACGATACTCGGTTAGTGGATGGGACATGCACATTGGTGGGTCGATGTTCGATGCTGAAAATACATATTGGGGAATAACATCAACTTCTAGTGGATGGCATTCCATATTTGATTGAGGAGGTTACGAAACGTCCATAAGAAAAGATGATGTACTCCCTACGACGTCCACCGGTGATGGGACCTTGTACGCTGCAGATCATGATGGGTTGGATAATGAGTCCGACATGGATCCACCTCGAGAGTCGGGACTCGATTGTGTAGAAGTTGCATTATTTTCTGAATCGGGGCTGTTCCATCCGAACTTGAAGACGTTAAAAGAGGTTCAGATGAAGAAGAAAAAGATCCACGATTTAGGGTATACTCGCTTTCAGCCCATATGCATAATGTCGACATATCGACAGATGATGCGTTGGAGCTTCCAAATCTACCACACAGAACCCGTGACCATACAAGTTCGTCATTCGATTTGGGTGATTTGGAAGTTGGTAAGGAGTTTTTCAGTAAGGATAATTTTCTTGGTGCTTTGAAACAATATAGCATTAATCACGGAGTTAACTATAACATGGTTAAATCCAAATCCGAGAAGTTTGAGGCCAAGTGTATAGTGCAAAATAGTACATGTTCATGGAAAATCATTGCTTCTTTTAAGAAAAGACAGACTTGTTGGAGATAAAAAATACAAAGGTCCACATACCTGTGTTACCTGCAGTATCACTGGATGTTTAAGGTTTTGAATAATAATGTTATTACTTAATGTTGCATTATTTAACGTACTTCATTAATAAGTGTTTCACAAGATCATCCCAAGATGGATGCAGGCATGATAGCTACCTTAATACTACCGATGTTGAAGGCAGATCCCAGGACTTCTATGTCATGCATAATTACCAGTATTCATAGCCAATTGAGGTACACGCCCTCTTACCGTAAGGCTTGGATAGCTAAGCAAAAGGCATTGAAAAAGATGCATAGTGGGTGGGACACTTCATATAATAAGGTTTGGCATGGTGTCAAGTGCTGGAGAGGTACATCTGAGGTTGCATAATAAACCTTGAAACGATTCTTGCATACTACAATGACCGATTGCTCCGTGGATGCCAAGTGTTCAAACGTTTGTTCTAGAGCTTTAAACAATTTCGGGATGTATTTGTGTACTGCAAGCTATTAATACAAATAGACGGTACATTTATATATGGTAGATATACCCATCGGCTATTGTCAGCTGTGGTACAAGATGGCGGTGGGAGAATTCTTTCAATTGCGTTTGCAATAACACCGGGAGAGTTAGCTGATGATTGGAATTTCTTTATTTCTAGGTTAAGGAGGCATGTATGCCCCCAACCTAATATCTGCATTATATCGGATTGGGGCACTGGAATACTAGCCACAATTAAACGACATGAAAGCTTATTGGATCGCACACACCATCGATATTGTCTAAGGCACGTTATGTCCAACTATTATGGGTAATATCAGTCTACGACTGAATGAAAGCAAGTGATCAATATAGGTATTTAATCTCTATTAATATACTTTCGGTTGTAATATTCAATTTAATCTGAATGAAATATTGGTATGTAATTTTCGCTATCAACTTATATTGGCAGGGACGAGATCAATAAGGACCGTTTTCATGAGATGTTGGAGATTTTGCGTTCAGTTAACGATCAAACGCGCAGACTACCTCTGTAACATACCTTTCGAATAGTAGACATAAGCATACGACGGTAGCCTATGATATAGTCATATGACCACAAACTTGGCCGAATGCATAAATTCTGTTCTAAAAGGAACGCGCCATTTTTGATAACCTCGGTTGTGTGAGAGATATATTTTCATTTGGTGGAATTATTTTCAAAGCGAGCAACGAGTTATAAAAGCCAAATGCAATGAGGCCATGTATGGTCCCAGAAGGTATTACAAGAAATTAACAAGGTGAAGGCGAGGGCTAACACTATGCACACAGTGTGTCACGACCGCGACAACCTATGGTTTTGTGTGACGAAGTTTGACAGACCGAGCCAATGTATTACCGGCGGGCAATATCATGTACACCTGATAAATAAGACTTGCGACTGTGGGACGTTTGATGTACTTCGTTATCCATGCTCTCATGCAATTGTAGATTGTCAGAATCTTAGTTTGTATCCCATGAGATATGTCGACAAAGTGTACAAAATAGAAAACATGTACAATGTGTAGAGACACGTATTCCCACTAGTTCTAGGTGAACATAAGTGGCCGTCTGTATCGCTTGTTTCGTTTAAGATGTTACCGGATAGAGAATATGTCACAAATCGAAAGGTCGACCTTACTCGAGTAGAATACATAATAATGTGGATATCCAAAAAAGAACGAACCAACAGAATTTGTGTGGATGGTGTAGGAACCTAGGTCATACAATTCGATCATGTCCAAACTGAAATAGTTAATAATTACTATAATGAAACGATGTTGCATTATTTCTATTCCGCCTTATTCAAAAGAACTTATATTTTATTAAAAATATAAAATTAATTTACAATTAAAATATTAAAAATAATTTTTTTATTTAATGAAACAATATAGAAACAACGTCTACAAATATATTAAATAATAATGTATATGCCGGTTGGAATCAGTGTCACATGGGGGTGGATGGCGATTACGTGCTGGATTCTTCCTTGATTGCTCCGGCGGGGGTTGTGGTTGCTCCGGTTGTGGTTGTTGGGAGGATGACCCACCTTGGTAGAATAAAGAATGTGGAGGTGTTTGCATCACCCACGGCGAAGATGTTTGAATCCCATAAGGCGATGGGGAATGGTAATGAGATGAGCTTGTTGACGGTGCCTCGTACGATCCTTTCGGTAATGATGGCCTATATATCATTGATTGAGTCGTCGGAGTCATCGGAAAGGAGATGCACAGGGCCATGCATTCCAACCTGCCATAGGACTAAGGAAATGAAACATATAAGGGTTAGGATACATATAAGGGCTATGATACGCACCTGGCATAATTTGAAAGGGCTGTGATGTAGGTGTCGTCGATTGAGACATTGGGCTCGGTGATTGTGTGGGTACTATTGATAGGCCCGGTGATTGTGTGGGCGTTATTGATGGGCTTGGTGATTGTGTCGGCGCTGTTGATGGGCCCGTCCCATCATCCTTTCTCCTTGGATTTGAAGGGCCCCGTCATTCCCTTTCCACACGTATTTGTCGATGCCTCTACTCTTCCGACAGCAAATATGGCTTGCCATGGATCCTAAACCATGGCATGTAATCCGGGGTGCACGCTAACTCTGAGACAATAACCGATTCGCGATCAGGTATATGATTGTACCGATTTTTCCAAATTTTGATATATTCCGATCAGAATAATGGCCAATTTGTATTCATTAGACGTAAGTCGATTTTGTGCTGCTCATCGAGCACCTCAGGTTCCTTAAGAATCGGTTGTTGGAATCTAAATTGTCGCAACACTCTATCTGTCTGGTGCATCTCGACAATAGAATAGTTTACCAATGAGACCTTAAATACCAAATGTTCGAATTTTAAAAGAATTCTTTCGGAATTACTGCCCGTATTGCCAGCTTCTCGTATGGTGTCCATTAAAACTATATGAACGAGATAAAAATATTAGTTATATACATAATATTAAATACTAAGTACTAAATATCAAATGACTATTTTATGTATATATATTTTATTTAATACTTACTTGCACTTTCAACTGTTAGTCTAATAGAAGTCGTATATCTTCAAGAGCAGTAGGTATTCCAATATAATTCGTCGGATGGTTCCACCTAATTAAATAAATTTTCAGCATACAGATTTATTTTAAATCTATGGAATAATTGTAAAATCAAATAAAAATTTTACCTCGTTATGAGTGGGAATGTACATGGGTGGTTCACTCGAGAACGTAAAAATAGAAAGCGAAACCGAGCCCATTATTGTAGTAGTGATAGGCAACCTCTGATTTTGGCTTTATTTGGACGCGTCGCCCCGCACATCTCCGGTACAATGTTGCCAACACGGCAGACCCCCAACTAAGTTCTCCAGCTGCTCTAAAATCAACGAGTTTCAGTAGCCACGTTAGATGTACAAGGTTTCATGACAAGTCTGGCATCAGATAACCTCCAATCATCTCAAGGATGTATGGCCGAGCATATCGTATGCTTTCAACTTCAGTCGAATCATTCCCTCGCTGGGAATATGTCTCGTAACTAGCCCATCTCAGTCCGACCTCCGTAAATATTATTCGGAATCGCACCCAAAAGATTGTAATATATGGCTCCCCAATCAGCAGATTGAATGGAATCGGTGAGTGCGGACCATCCACTGGCAATCCTAATTGTACTGGACTTCCTCCAAAATGATAGTACACTCTCCGCATGGAAGATGGAATGTGTGCGTCTCGAGTCTCCACCTCTCTATTAAAGCACTGATGAGTTTCAGGTTCAACTTGCACCCCTGGCCTATAATGGCCGCGTGCCAAAAACCTACTTCCCCAAGTAGTTTTCTATCAATGGTATGGCAGACCAGACATATTACGAATATAACATTGTAACACCCATTCTACAAACTGTTATAAAAAATTATAAAATACAAATTAATTAAAATTACATAAATGAAAAATATATCAAAAATTAAAATTAATTAAAATTACATAAATAAAAAATATTAAATAATATTCAAAATTTAAAATAAACAGATTACCATTTTCATTTGTTCAACGGAGATATGTTTATATCGAGATCAAATATTTTGAAATTATAAAAAATAATATTAATTTAGAAAAAAAAGTAAATAACTAATTATAAAGAGTTTTGAGAAATTTAATGAGAAATTTGAGAGCTTTAAGGAGAAATTGTAGAGATTTTTGGCTAAATTTTAAAGAAATTAAGTGTGAAATACAATAAGGGGGTTTATACTTTTTTTTTGACTGTTGGACCCCCCAACGGTCAAAAAATGGTCAAAAAAATAGCTGTTGGTGCTAGCAAAAAGCGTCACTGAGGGAGCGCTTTGTTAGAAATTTCCCTCTTAAAAGCGGCCACGTAGGCGCGTTTTGCCAAAATTAGCTATTTTCCGTAAATAATGTTTTAATTGGCCAATTTTCGTAATTTTATTTGGAAATAAGCCTTTTTGGGTAAATGGGTTGTTCTAAATTCAATAATATAAAATATTATAAACTTAAAACGGGTCGGGTCGAGCCGAGTTGAGATTAGGCCTTGAATGTTCAAGTCGAGCTCAACCCACATTTCAAATAAGTCTAATTTTTTTTCAAAACTAGTTTATTAAGTATAATATTTTTGTTTAAACTTTCCTAAATTTCGGATAGACCTCTAAACCTAATAGTCCAGCCCATAAACAGATTAAATTAACTCTGATAAAATCATACTTGTAATGATAATAATTTTCGTAAGTTGACATTAAATCAGAGTTAAAGTTATATGTAATCCATAAAAGAAAATACATTTTGTTTTGTTGGTTCAAATGGGATAGTACTAAGATAATATTATTTTCCTACCCAAATTATTGTGGTTTCATGTTCCTGAGAAACACACACATACATGCGTAAACCCAAGATTTGCCAAATATTTCCCACCACTTATTCACCATAATAGAGCATTTGGACTAGACAACATCCATGCGGTGGGGGGATTTCACTGCAGGTCATGCTCATAAGGTGGATGACCCATTCCATCCAGCAAAATTATCCAAAAAAAGAAAAAAAAAAGGGTATGAGCTCTATCGACCGGCAACTGCCACAAATGGGTTCTAAAAGTAAATATCATCACTGTCAACCCCATGGCATGAGCTAGAGTTGCACAAATGCTAATGAAAGTGATGCTAACAGTAAGAAAAAGGAAAATAAATAGATCAAAATATTTATTTAAATTATCTAATATTCGTTTAAAGCATGCAAAACACTGTAATTTTTTGGCTTTAATTTGCTTGCCTAAACAAACAAGGAAATGCAATGAGAGGAAACACATAAATAATGAGGGTTGTTGGGAAAATACGGCATTGAATCGGATTAGGAACATTAAGAGATTGTGAAAAGATCTGAAGTGGTTGACATGATGAGTCAAATCTGTGGATCCATGATGGATGTTACCAAAGAACAAATGTCGTGCTCACCATCAAGCCACGCAAAGTCATCTCGACTGGGTTTCTTCAAACTCTTTAGCTCCTGCTTCAAGTAGCTACTCGCTCTGTTCATCGCTTTGAGGGGAATTGATGCGTGCTTTGGATTTGTTGCTTGTATGGTTGTTTTACGTTATTCCTAGTAGTGGAGGTAAGACTTTCATCTGGCGTTGTATGCTTGGAGAGCATAACTGCAGCCTGCATTCTTATGCTCATTCTAAAGGATTTTCTTATATTATTTTCGAGTCTTATTTGTTGTGCTGCGAAGGCGGTGGATGGGAGCATTAGGAATGATGATCTGGTTGTTGAGTCGTAGATGGTGTTACATTCATTATTGGCGACTGAGAGACTATTGTAGGAAAACTGTCCAGGTTGGTGGTCCAGATTTTATTAGCAGTTTGGTTCTGAGCATCCTGAGCATCACAAGGCTCGACGTGAATGACAATGGGGCTCTAGTATTGAATTGAGTTACAATTATTGACGGTTGAAGTAGTTGTGAAGAGGTGGTTGTGCTAAAGATTTTCTGGTAATGCTCGGGTTGTACACAGCTGACGGAATCTCAAAGAAAACATATTGCCTAGATGGATTAACAACTTCTGTTGGCCTAGCAGTTCCAAAACTTGTCATTCTAGGTGGAGCAGTAGCCCCTAAAGTTTCCATCAATGCTTAAAAGGATTTGAGCCGGCTGGTAGCAGTGTGAATTTACAATTTTTCTCCAAGATTTGGGCGATTTTTGTTCTTGTTTGTTTCGTGTGTCTGCTTAAAAATCTTTTGATTTTTATGGCAGTTCGGCGGTGGTGTTTGGGGGGTCTATGGTTTTTTTGAATTTTGGTTTCGCTTTTCAATCTGATCATTGTGTTTTGTCGATTTTTGCCTTCTTTGTTGCGGTGGATTTTGGATTTTGAGTCCGTGTTCTTATCCTTCTATGACGTTCTTGACTTGATAGATTGACATGCCTTGTCTTGTCAATTGACATCTTGCATCATATTCCTGGTGATCGGGTTTGGTTTTTCCTTTAAATTTGTTTTTGTTATCATTTTCTTTTGATTTCTTTTATCGTGAAGCCTTTCTGTTTTTGACTTTGCTCATGACTCTTTCTACGTAGATTTCTGCATGGTTTTATTCTTTGTTATTCTCTTTCTTAATTCCAAGGATTGTGGTGGGTCTCACGGTGGTCTGTGCGTTATTTGTTGTGGTTTCTTTTACGTTCTTGCATGGTTTTAGTAACTTCTTAGTTTCTACGTCATTTTTCATGCACATTTTGGGGGTTTTGTAAGTCAGGTTCTATTCTTTTTTAAGCATCGCGCTTTCTTTTACGATAGTTTCTTTTATTATTTTGTGTTTTTGAGTTTTGTCCTGCTGGTTCGTGCTTCCTAGGATTCGATTTGTTGAATGTTCTTCTTGCGTCTTTTACCCTAGCGTCTTTGTAGAGTGCCTTCTCGTTTGTTTTCTTGTTTTCTTATTTTTCTTGAACAGGAGGTCAGCTGCCTTCTTGATGGAAGATTGGCAGGACAAGGGAAAAGATGATGACATTAACGTGTTAATGGATAAATTAAAGTTTTCTGAGGAAGAATCTTCAAAGGTGTTTCGTCCAATGGAGGAAAGTAATCCCCATGGTGGTGAGTCGTGGGCAGTAGGCAGAGTTATGGCGAGGGTTAAACCGAATAGGGAGGCTATGTACAGGGTGTTTAGATCGATTTGGTTCACAAAAGAAGCGGTGAACTTTGTGGCATTGAGGGAGGACGCGATCATCGTCAAATTTGGTTGTGTGGAAGATAGGAACAGAATTCTTAATCTAATGCCCTGGTTGTTCGATAATTGTCTGTTTTCAATGCTACCTTTTGAAAAGGGAAAAGCGATCGATGATTACGAGTTCGACAGATCTCCATTTTGGGTTAGAATCCTCAATATCCCTCTGGAAATCATGGTCCGGCAAACTACCTTAGAAATGGGAGATATTATTGGAAAGTTGGTTGCTATCGATTAGAAAGATAGGGATGGAAGTTGGACGGAGTTTATTAGGTTAAAAGTGAAGATTAATATCTTAAAACCTTTGAGGCGGATTGTGAAGTTTGTCGATAGGAATGGGAATAAAAGCTTATATTTCTTGAAATATGAAAGACTTCCCGAGTTTTGCTTCAAATGTGGTATTATCGGGCACAAGAAGGAAAGTTGTTTGGAGAAGAGAGAACTAGAGGGGGTCAATGAAATAGATTTACAATATGGTAATTGGCTGAGAGCCACGGTCACTCCTCCGATTCAAAATAAGGGTAACTGGTGAAATGGCATTGAGGTACTATCATCAAAATCCTCATCGGTTGTGGATAAGGATGGGAGCAAATCTGAATCAAGAGAGGAAAGTGGTCCTGTCACCCTAAAGGGTAAGGAAAAAAGGGGAGAGGAGAAAATTATGTCTACCTCGCCAGAAGAAAGGAGGCATCACAAATTTATGAGAGATGGAATGGGCAGGTTTAAAAGTAAAAGGAGGAGATCGAAGGCACAATTCGGAGAGAGCTTGGAAGAGAGTCCAGCAAAATAAGCAAAGAGAAGAATGCTGGAATTCACATCCCCTAGTATGGCGGTGGCTGGCGTCCAGCCCATCCAAGAGCCATGAAGTTATTATGTTGGAACTGTCGAGGGTTGGGGAACCCTGCGACAGTTCGTGAGTTGAAGCAACTCATCGTTGCTAACTCCCATGATGTTGTTTTTGTTTGCGAAACGAAGATTAATAATAACAATACTTCGCGGGTTAGTTCTTTGTGTAGGATGAGTGGATGTCTGGTGGTTAGTTCGGATGGTAAAAGTGGCGGGTTGATGCTTATGTGGAAGGAGGAGGCCAAGGTTGTGGTACAAAACTACTCTAAATTTCATATAGACTCGCTTGTTGGCCTGGAGGATGGGAAGGATATGCGTTTCACGGGTTTTATGGTCCTCCGACCTCGGCGGAGAAATCAAGCACTGGATATGTTGAGAAGTATAAAAGATAGTATTAGAGAGGGATGGGTGGTGGGGGGATTTTAATGCCATTCTTAACCCTAATGAGAAAGAAGGCGGAAGGAGGAAGCCAAGGTCTTCTATGGAGGAGTTTAGAAACTCCTTGGATAATTTGTCCCTAATCGACATCAAGACGAGCAACGGCTGGTTTACTTGGAGCAACAACAGGGAGGGCTCGGGTCTAGTTAAAGAAAGGCTCGATAGATTTGTGGTTTCTGAGACTTTGGTCGAGAGCATGCCTTTTGTTGAGACCAAGGTTATTCGCCAGTCAAAATCCGATCATGATGCTGTCTTCATGGATACGATGGGGTAAAAATCAAAGGAAAAACGCATGGATCCCAAATATAGATTCAGATACGATATTTGTTGGGCTAAGGAGCATGAGGCTAAGGAAATTATTAAGAATGTGTGGTCGAACAGAGACAGATCTTTTGTCGACAAGCTAGAGGTTATTAGAGAGAATTTGGGACCCTGGTAGTATAAACGATTCAATGATGTAAAACGCAAGGTCAATGCTTTAGAGAGGAGGATTAGTCACCTTATGGATGGCCCTAACAGTGCGGAGGCTTCTAGGATGCTTAATATGGCGCATAGCAAGCTGGGTTATATCCTTGATGTTGAGGAGAAATACTGGGCCCAGAGATCCCATTCCTAGTAGCTTAGAGAAGGTGACCATAACACGCGATATTTTCATGTTCGAGCTACCTGCCGTAAGAAGAAGAACAGCATTGAGAAACTCAAGGACACGAGGGGGATGTGGCATGAAGATAGCACTGAAATCATCGAGGTGGCTCGGGACTTTTTTAAAGAGCTTTTCAAGAAGTCGACTGACCCTAGGGATGATATCGACTTACAATGTATCCCTTGCTGCGTGACAGAAAGCATAAACAGGGAGCTGAGTAAGGAGTTTTCTGATGAAGAGATCCTTGTGGCTTTTAACCAAATTGACCCTAGGAAAGCCCCTGGCATCGATGGTCTCCCTAGGAGTTTCTTCAGAGAGAATTGGCAGACTGTGGGAAAGGATGTCATTGAATTTTGTCATATGTGTTTAAGGGACACTAATAATATTCATCATATTAATGAAACTCTTATTGTTTTGATCCCGAAGATTAAAAACCCTAGTGATATGACTAACTTTCGCCCTATTAGCCTTTGCAGGGTAATTTACAAAATTGTGTCGAAAGTGTTCACAAACCGTCTCAAAGAAACCCTATCAATGTGCATTAGTGAGAACCAAAGCGCCTTTGTGCCCGGTCGGATGATCCACGACAATGTATTGATTGCTTATGAGCTCGTTCACTATCTTCGCAGTGCTAAAAATGGATCCAATAAAGGATGTGTGATCAAGCTCGACATGAGCAAGGCCTATGATCGGGTGAAGTGGGACTTCCTTGAAAAAGTCATGATTAAGCTTGGTTATTCACTCGATTGGGTCGTTAAGATCATGAATTGCGTCCGTAGCGTTAAATATAGAGTCAAATGCAACTCGAGTATTTCTAACGTTATCGTTCCGAAAAGGGGTCTCCGCCAAGGGGATCCCTTATCTCCCTATCTTTTTCTTTTCTGTATGAAGGCTCTCTCTCGAATGCTTTTGGAAGCTCAAAATATTAACTCTATCAAGGGCATTCGGGCTAGTATGGGAGGGCCAAGGATAAATCACCTTTTTTTCGCTGATGATGCTCTCTTGTTTGTCAGGAATAAGCGGAACGAGGTGGATGTGTGCTTGAAGATTCTTAACACGTTCGAAAGAATGTCGGGTCAAAGAATAAATACCAAGAAGTCGATGGTCTGTTTTGGCCCGAATACTCCAAAGGTTCAAAAAGAGATGTTGTGAACGAGGTCCTCTGCATGAAGCTGGTGGACAACTTGGACAATTATTTGGGGCTCCCGATTCTGGTGGGAAAGAAGAAAACTTTGGCGTTTAAAACCATCTCGGAGCGCACGGCTAATAGATTTAACAGTTGGTCTAAGCGTTTGCTATCGGGGGCGAGAAAAGAGATATTCATCAAGTCTGTGGTTTAAGCTATCCCTACCTATGCATTCTTCGTTTTTTATGCTCCGAATGGGGTGATTGAGGAGCTTCATTCCATGTTTGGCCGATTTTGGTGGGGTTGTGGTGACAACAACAGAGTTTGGAGCAGGGTGGCTTGGGACAGATTGTGTCTTCCTAAAGGAATAGGGGGCCTTGGTTTTAGGGACCTACTCCTGTTCAATCTTGCATTATTGGGTAGACAGGTTTGGCGTCTCCTAACTTGTAAAGAAACCCTTTGCTATAAGGTTTTTAGCGCAAAATACTTCCCCAACGGAGATGTTCTTCAACCCAAAAAAGTTGACAAGCCTTCCTTCACTTGGCAAAGTATTTCTAAAGCGGCAGATAAGCTGATCGGGGGATTCGGATGGAGTGTTGGCAATGGAAAAAACATAGACATTAGGAAGGATCATTGGGGAGTTGAGGGCTTAACTGGTCTTTCTATTCGGGTGGAGGAAAGTTTGGTGCATGAGAGGAAAGTTTTTGACTTATTAACCGAAAGTGGGGATGGGTGGAAAGAAGAAAGGATCCTGGAATTATATGGAGAAACTTTGAAGGACCAGATCTGTAATATTCCCGTTTCTTATAATGGGCATGATGACCAACGTATTTGGTTTCATAACCCGTGGGGCTTCTTCTCGACAAAAACGGCCTCCTGGTTGATTCTAAAGCAAGCTGGTTTCGATCCCCACCGTTTCTACTGAAAGATGATTTAGAAATTGAGTACCCTCCCTAAGGTCCGTATCTTTGCCTGGAAGCTCGGCCATAACATCTTACCTACTTATGATCGGATTGCTGAGATTAGGAGCGGCTTTAACAGTGCCTGTCCTAGATGCGGGCAGGATTGCGAGACCCTTCTTCATGCCATGAGAGACTGTCCCAAAGCAAAAGCTGTGCTGATGTATGGAGGATTAAATGATAAGTCGTTAGCAGGAGCTTTCTACCTTGTATAGATTGGCTTGAAGAGGCAATCGCATTTTGGATAGTCGGACTATGGCAGACTTTATCACCTTTATCTTGTGGAGCGTTTGGAGCAATGAAATAATCGGGTGTTTAGGGGTGTGGATGAAGAGGCTAGAGTAACGTGGGAGAGAGCTTCAAGCTTGAGCCAGGACTTTAGAATTTTTAATATGATTGGTAAGCCGTTGCTGCCGATTGAGGAAGTTGATAGGGGTTGGAAAAAACCCGAACATGGGGAAGTAAAAATCAATTTTGACGCCTCATTCTAGAAAGACAAAGCGAGCTTTGGCGTGTTGGCTAGGGACCACGATGGCTTTGTGTTGGAAGGCACGATGGGCGTGGGTGATGATGCTAAGAGCGCCGAACAAGCTGAATTGAAAGCTTTTGAAGAAAGTTTAAGTTTTGCACGCTTGAAGGGATGGAAAAAGGTGGTATTTGAAACAGACTGTGCTAGCATAGTTAACCGCTTCAGAAATAGAAATAATGACCGGACTAGCATTGGTTTTTGTATGAGTCGACTACTATGTTTAGCTGATTATTTTTTATTCTTTATTTTTAATTGGGTTCCTAAGTCTAGTAATAAGGCTACCGATATACTTTGTAAACTGGCTATAGACAACCATTGTACTAAGAGCTTCAACGTTGATTATCCGTTAGAGATTCACAATTGTATTTTGAAAGATGCTATAATATAAGGTGACCTATTGGGTCGTTTTCTATAAAAAAAATGGTTAAAAGGATTTGGAGACATTGGTTACCGTGGTTCAAAGGTTGTGATATCTACTATGGTTTGTCTTAGTTGCATTAATAGGGAGATTCCATGGCTTCTTGCTCAGATTCCCACATATGGTGCTAGTTATTGAGGTCTATTTGGACTAGACTGGATCAAGGCTTTAGGAAGACTTCAAGACGGAAAGCAATTACGGAAGCACTTAATCCGGAGCAATTGTACTTGCTGGACTAAACGCCTTTGAATTTGATCGCACCTATGATGAGATGGAATATATAGATGACATTCTTTTTTCTTTTGCACTAGTATAAAAAAACTGCTTGAAAATTTAAGCACAATCCTTTGGATTTGTAGGCCTCAGTGCCTCATGCATGTCCATCGAGAGAGCAAAAGAGGCCACCCCCATCTCAGCAGACATCCAATCAATTTGACCATTTGATACTCTTTTTATTATTCTCTAGTTGAGGTTTTTTTTTTTAAGAAAAAAAGGTCAACATCCCATGCTGATGCTATGGGTGGCGGCAGTGTCACTCCAAAAAAAATACTGGGAAAAGTAAGCTGGTTGAAAATCACACTACTCAGTAGAATTCTGCTTACTTTTTTAGTAACAAGGATTTGGAAATGGAACTGCTGTGAACTCCTTGTTAGTTTCTACCAAATCTAAAATAAAAATAGTCGTGAGATGAGACCTCTCTCAAATGCCTTTGACCCTTTATTACATTTACAATCTTCTTGACTAAGTGCAGTAGTGGAACTATAGAGAAAGGTCCTAGGTCTAGATGAACCAAGAGAATTGGAGTTTGGTCTTAATATCAATTATCTTAGGGGCTAATTGAAAGATGACAATAATTATATTGAAATAGATAATATAAAAAGTAAAACTGTCAGAGGCCTAATCTTTCGTCCCACTGATTTGGGAAATGTCTTTGATTAGCCTCTTGACATTGAGACAGGAAGATCCCTTGTTTTCAAATGCCTTGTTTTCCAAAACCTGAAGCTTCATTGTTCTCTTCCTCCTCTCTTCTCTTTCATTCCCTGAATCTATTACCAAATTTATGGCTTTGGTAATCTCTTTTCTCTTCACCATCACCCCATACGTTTCTTCCTCTCCCCACTTCATAGAAATATCTGCTCCTACCCTTTTCCCAATTCCCAATTTCAAGGAATCCATGGATTCAGTTACCCTTCTGATAGATATTGGTTTATTAAGTTCTATTTTAGATTTATTTTACAAATCTAACACTTGGACCTTCATAAACTGATCAGCCAACAATGGCCATGTTATCATAGGCAAACCCGCACATATTCCTTCCAGCACCGAGTTTCAACCACAGTGAGTCAACACCCCTCCAATTACCGTATGGAAAGTTGGGGTGCCCATCCATGGATTAAAAGCCCTCTCCCTTTTTTTCTCTCCTCAAATCCTTCTTCAAACAACCATTTATTGAACTCATCCGATTTATATCCTTCTCTTACAACCCATATGAATGGCCTATTTGATGCTTCTAAGCCTAAGGCCAATTCAATTATTGTTCCTAAGCAGACGTACGTTACCGAGTTTGTGGCCATGAATCAAGCCACTGCAAGCACTGGACTACATCAACTGAGGATTTGTTTCCTCTCTCAGCCATTTCTAACGTGTCCGTGTTACAAAGTGACAAGGGACCAATACACCAAATCTTGGTTCCAGTTCTTCAGAAGAATTAACCACCAAACCATATTATGTCGTGTCTGCTACTCTCATGTCTTATTCCTTGACTTTTAAAACTACTGATCCTGGATTCAGGTCATTAGGTAGCTGCCCTTTAGTTAGTTCAATCCTATCCGGTAAACCAGGCACCACAAAAGGCTCTCGATCATCGGAGACCTTCTCGTGAATCTTGGAAAGGTTGATAAAATGGGAGCAAGTGACGGTAAAACAGCTTGTGCCATCGAAAGCAAGCCTTGGAATTTTGAACTTTTGAGCAACACCAAATGTCCAGGGGTGATGTCTATTTGATATAATACAGCTTGGTTTGGGTTGTGTCTCTTCTAAGAACTGCTCAAGTGGCTGCTGTAACATCCCAACAGCATCCATAAAATTCTTTGACAAGAGTCGCGATGGGAGGGCGTCTATGTTCTCGCAACCTTCAAGCAAGCCTGCCTCGATACATGGAAATCGTAGTTGAAGAAGTTGGAGTTGGATCCCAGAAGCGATATCGCGATCAATGATGGTTTTGATCCTGGAAGCATTAAGAGGTGTGGTGACTATGGTCACTGTCACACCATGTTGAGCCAATAGCCTTCCCATGTCCACCATGAGGATAAGGTGACCTGGGCACATCTAGGGTATGAAAACAAAGTGAAGCTTAGAGGATTGAGATGACATGGTGTAGTTTGGGTTTTGTGCTCTTGTGCTACTGGACTCAGCTCTGAGGTGCATTTCAGATGTAATCATATAAATAGAAATCACAAAGTACGTTTATCCAGACACAATATGAAAGATGCTTGAAAAAAAAAAGAAAGACGATGTGAAACATGTTATGCAGGCTGACCTTTCCCTTGCATTATATCCACTAGATGTTTTCCCAGTTAAGTTGCGAATAGTGCCGATGTGCCAAGTCGTCTGATTTTCAAATAAATTGATTTCAGTTCTTTACCAAGGGTTTTTCTTAAACAAATGATTTTGTGGTTTTCACTCCTTAAATATATGTTTCAGTTTTTATTTAATTTAATTTATATTGTTAAATATAATTCAATCTATATCATTGATGTAAAATAGACTAACTATAAATAGAAGTACCCCTGACCTCATTTGTATCTTTCACTATTGAGTTATTCATACACTTGGAGCATTTCTTGAGTACTTTACTTCTCTTACTTGTTTCACCTTAGTAGCTCTCTAGTTTTGGTGCCTTAGATGATTTTCTGGATTATCAGCTTGAGTGTTTAGATTGTTTAGTGAATTTGAAGTGAATCCTTGTAAGGTGGTACAATTTACTTGGTTAAAATTTAAATCCATGATAGTTGAGATCAAAATCTATGGTTCGATTAAATACTAAGTTGAGATGATGTCTTATGCAAAAGATCAATATGTCCTATTAGAGACTTAAAAGAGGGCTACGATATTAGGATTTGTACCCTCGATATAGTAATTTCATCACAAATTACCATAATGTTTCAAACTGTTTAATTTAATAAAATTTTCATATGTTTATTTAATTTTTTTGTGTGAATGTCCTCAATCATTTTGCAAATAAAGCAAACTGTTAAGACAATATTAGCTCATCAATTAACTAAAGTTTAATTAATATAACAAATAATGTTTTGAAATAAAGACAAATATATTAGAAGGTAATCTAAATATTTTGTAGTTCATGGGGTCAAATTGAAGAAAAAATATAAAAGTTGAGGACTAAAATTATTATTATACCAATTAAAAAGTGTCACCCTAAATCACTCAATAGTTACAATCTTAAAACATTATTGACCAAATCAACATTTTTTAGTTATGACTAATAATGTAATTTACCTTCTTCTTTTTAATAAGCAAGAATAAAAGTTAAAATTATTTAAAGATTAAACTAAAATGGATGTTAATTAAAAACTTAAATATAAAAATTGAGAATTCATCAATAAAAGATTTATTATAAGTTGATTTTGAAGATTCTATCTCTAATTATTATAGAAGAAAAATGGAATTGATGATACAGAAAAATTCTCACATTAATGTCACGTGATTGGTTTATATTTGACAAATTGAGCACTAAACGTAATAACAAAGTAAAAAAGAAAAATGATTCCGTGCCAGAGATAGGCGTAAGTACATATATATATATATTATAGTTTAGAGCGGTTTGCATTTATATCATAGACTTTGAGAACAAAACGAGATGTGGGAATAGACAAGGCGTTCTCTAAAATGGTGCCCAATGTGGCAATCAACCTTCTCTTCACCTCTCTATTAATGCCGCCCATTGAGACTATCTCAGCGTACGCCGCTGGCTCCTTGTTCCCGTTAAACCTTATTGCCAATGATCCCTTCAGTATCACCATCACGAACTGCACCCGTTGCATGCATATATTATTATTTATTCAAAACAAAAACGATCAAAGAGAGACAGAGAACAAACTATTATTGGCTAATGATGATGATGATGTGCTTGAAAAGCACGCAATTAATTAATTTAAGTTATCAATACCACTTCTGTCTGAATGATGTTAAAGGTGATGAGATGGTTTGGTGGGCTAGACTGTAGCAGAAATGCTTTAATCATGTTATGACTCCGTAGGGACCAGCTTCTCCCATTTGCCCACTTCTCTGCTCTGCTCTTCTCTTCATCTCCATGTGAGTGCATCCTTACGTACTCATACAGACAATTGCCATGATAGAGGACCACAAAGGAAATTGAGGTTCCTCTAATCTAATTTATATTAGATATATTTCTTTTATAGCATACCAAATCTTGTTTTCACCCTTTTTTTAATTCATAGTTTCTCATCTTGTTGCTAAAGCCAATACAATATTTGATATTGCTGGAAAATTATATGCTACACCCTGTTGCACAATCATCCAATATTACAAACCACTATATATACACACACATGTAATATATCTTCTATCAAATTAAACCCCTTTTTTTTTCTATTTTCATTGACTTTAGATATTTGATACTCAGCAGCTGGCTCTTCCCCTGAACTGAATCTATCAATATTTTTATCACCAAAGTTTTTCCTTTTATATAAAGAAAAAAAATAAGTCAAATGATTTAAGTTACACAAGGAATGAATGGAATATTATGCCGTTCATGGCAATCTTGGTCATGTTACCATCTAGATGAAAACATGGAAGCTTTCCATCCATGACCAAAAAGATAGAAACCAAGAAACAGAGTAAAAGTAGACAAAATCATAACATAAAAGAGAAAGAAGAGATTACGTGTTCAGGTCTTCCGATAATGGAGGCGACGGCCTTGGTGGCTTGAGAGAAGAGGGGATCGGTGTCAACCTCGTCTAAGTTGAGGTTAGTGGAGATGTAAAGGCAAGGCATATCCTCTCTATATATCTCTACCTTTGCTGCTTTTTAATTCTGATGGAGCAAACGCAAATGAATGCAAAGCAAGGTAGCTTCTCCTTGCATTTATATAGGAAATTTTAGGATGAATGTTGCGGAGGGACATATTGGAAAGGGTAAACTACGGTGGAGGCGGAGGTCGCAATCTTGGACAACCCAAATAAAAATTGGGAAACGCGGTATAACCGCTCTTTTTACTCTTAATTTTCTTTCACACAACCATGGACCGACTTCCACTTTTGACTAATTTCTAATATATCTACAATATTACTACAACTAAATGATGCATTCAATTCTTTTTTTGGACGGAAAAGTAGTTAAATAATTACATAATCTAATCCACTCCCTTAATGAAGATATTCATACAAGCATAAATCATATGTTGTATGTTAAGCCAGTTTAACCGGTCTATCAACTTTATAAAGATATGACGAATATACCAGTATCCAATTCACATCACTAATTAATAGATTTTCCTAATCAATTTCATTTTATCTTTTTATACAACAATACATATGACAACGTTTTCAATTTCATCCTGAAATTATTATTTTTAACTTATTATTATAACTAGACTAAGTGCTCAACTTCCCACAAATCATGTAACATTAATGTGGGTTTCTTTTCTCTTTTCTGCATATCATTTCGCTCTCTCCCATGATATTTATTCTAATCTTATTATTATATTTAGTGAATCTTTTTACAAATACAGACACCAAATCCACAAATTTAAAACTTCAAAAATAGTACCAAATCAGTTAAATATTTAATATATACTAAATTATGATAAATTCAAAATGCGGTGAAAAATAAAATTATATAACAAATATATTTATAAAAAATTAATATAATTAACAAATGGGAATCTCGTTGAACGATAAAGTATGAATGCTTAAAACTTTGAAGCCTTGGGTTCAAAACCTATTATGTATTTCTATGTAAAAGATATAAAATGAAAGAACGCCCTTAAAATAATACAATTTACTTACATTCCAACAAATCGTGCACTACAAATAGGAACTAATAAGGAGGCCTATAATCCCATAGAAAGACATCACGATTCCTTGTGGAATAAAAAATTATTTGTTGAGATGAAAATAAAGATATCAAATTCCTACCAAGATAACTAGAAGTTCCAACTAATAAAAACCCTAATGAACCAAAAAAAAAAAGGATAAAGGCCAGCAGAAATTGCTTGTTTTTCGAGTTCCAACTAATAAAACCCTAATGAACCGAAAAAAAAGGATAAAGACCCAGCATAAATTGCTAGTTTTTCGAGATCCCACTATAAATTCTATCCATATAGATTTTAATTACCAACTCATACATACTAGATCCAGTTGCATTTTATTCGAATTGAGAGAATAACCAAAAAAAAAATTGATTTTACTTTTTTTTTTTTTTTGAAGTAACTCTCATCAAGTAGTACTATTTTAGCATGAACTTTTAGAAGGAATTCATCAAATTTTTTTGATCTAAAATCATCCCCTTTATATGACCGCCTATATGGATCTAGTAGATATATAGACTATAATTTCATACACCCGTTCGGTATCGAGCCACTTGCTATAATTCATTTAACACTATATCATGTTCATGCATGCATAAGATAGGCTTTTTCATTTATGTTCGGTTCGGGGGAAGCCGGATGTTATACAATAATCTACTAAATATGTATCCATGACATCTAAGTCTTGAAAAAAAAGTTTCATAATTGAGTTGGAACTCGGTTAATGGGTAACACCAATTCAATCAAATGCTTAATAACACTAATAACAATACATTGCAATATGTAAGAAATTAAAATGAAGAAAATTAGTTTAAATTTTGCATAAAAAAATAATAACTGCACTCCCAATATTTATGATGATATTGTTATTTTCTATAGCGCATCAAAAAATTATTATGTTGGTGAAAAGAAATTCAATATTAAAATTTAATTATAAAAAGTTTACTCAATAATTATTATTAATGAAGTGGTAAAAAGTTGTTTATAAATCTATCCCATTGGATATATTAATTTTAATTCATTTATTTAAAGATTATACAAAAAAATGAAAAGATAAAAGTATTATTAAATAATAATTTAAGAAAAATATAAATTAATTAATATCCGTATGACATCAATACAACAAAAAATGTAAATAATATATATAGGGAAGATAATGGGGGAGTAGAATGTACGTTGTACCACCATTTTATCAACTCGTATCGGATTTGGAGTAGGTGTAGCGATGCACTGAAGGTCCAATCCCTGTGTAAAGTGATTGATATGTGGCAGAATGGGGTCGAGTTTCCAGTAATAATTACCACTATAAAATATGGGTGATAAACAAATAAAGAGAAGAAATTGGAAAACTAAAAAGACCTCACAAATGAAATCACCTTCACTTCCATTCACATGTTTTTCATGGATTTCTTTATATCAATTTGTATTATATAGGCGTTGACTTTTCTATTAATTAAAACTTTCTATATTTGACAAAAAAATTATAATTATAGACTCTGCCACACAATGTCTAAAAATCGACATTATTCAAAAAAATCGAAATTTTATTTGTAAAATTTGTTTTCTTTAATTTTAAGTTTGAATCAATCTTTGTCCCGTATTCTATTAAAAATTTTAGATTTTTTTCCAAACCTTAAATATTTTTATAGATAATTTTTTTCTATAAGTTCAAGTTTGAAACAGAATTGGATGAGTTTAGATATATTCAAACTCGAATGATTTCAAGTGAATATGGAGTCATTTTGAGTTTAGATAATCTCAAGTTTAGAGATTGATTTGAATCCATTTAATCTCGGCTCTAACTCTTTATCTCGAGTTTGGGTTCGAGGTTGGATAATTTTTTATAAAGGGATAAATATTAAGTTTATACATAAATTTTGTTTCAGTATGTAATTTGATACATCGACTTTTATTTGATAAAATTATACACATGAAATTTGTATTGTCATTCATATTTATAAATAAAACTTTGATTTTAATTTAATTGAACACATTTAAAAAAATAAATACATACATTTACTTTCATATTAAATTAATATAATTATTTGTATATGTAAGATCAAATATAAAATAGTGTTAATTCGATAATATTATTAATGATTTTTAAAATTGAATAAAATCGCAATTTCACATATAAAATTAAATAAAATTCATATATAATTTTAATATTTATTATTTTTTAACTTTAACTAATATTTAAAATTTGAAAGAAAAATAAAACTAAAATCCTTAAAAGATATTTTCATTAAAAAGGTCCTTGAAGATACTAATATCATTCCGAACTTGAAATTCATTGGATGTTAAGCAAATTTTAAGATTTAAAATTAAATAAAAATTATTTTAAAAAGTCAAAGGGATGCTATCTAAACCAAAAACCCAAAAATAAATAAAATAAAAAAATCAAAGGACCATTTCTCCCATGGCTGGTGGTCACCCAAATTTTATTCTAAGAACTCCATCTTTCACAGCTGGCGAAGTTTCTATAAACCCGAAAGAAAACCCATTCTAATGAATAATTATGCATATTTAATACATATTATAGTTTAATTTTATATTCGCATCATTATCACTCTTAATAATGTTGTCTCTAAGATTTAAACTTATATCTACTATAGATTTTAATATTATGTCCATTATTATCTCATTAATCTTTTTTTAGAATAATTTTTTAGGGATATCTCGACATCTACGAGTATTGAATTTCAATGTATTTGTCACATTGTATTTGCAGAATCTATTATTCTATTATTCAATTATTCATTACTGATGAATTGCCATTGCTCTAGACTCGACATCCATAGGTGTCAAGGTGTTGCTATCATAATTTTAAGATTCCTCTCAGAAATCTTGTTTTTTACAATTAAAAATAAAGAGTTGGCGAATAAAACAATGACTCAACTCTTGTGTGTGTCTAGTTTTGTTTTTTATTGAAGAAATTGACATTTACAAACGGCGACTTCAAGCAAAATGTCGATCGAGTTATTAATTGGCTCCTTGACCAAGGCAAGACTCGAAGTGTACAAGCTACTAAAAGAAACCTTAAAAGTTTGGTGTCCACACCATACCAAAGCCGAGAGATATAGTTAAAGGAAATGGGTACAAAGTATTCTCGACAAACTAGTATGATGATTGTTGTTGGCTCGAATAAGCAACATCTAGATGCAAATAAAGGATGACCTAAAGAGGTTCTAGGCGATGACTAGGGGGTTGACAGACTCATCAACAACAAGTACACTTTCACGAGCTTAGCCATGTTGCTACAACTATGATAGTTATTGCCAACAAGTGGGTCAGGTCGAGCGGGATGTGGGATAGGCTCATCATCATATGTTGCACGTGATTGCACTCAAGCTTGTTTGTTCCAAATTCAAAAACTGCACGATACAAGTGCCTTCGAGATAATTCAAAATACGTCATCAAAACAAAAGAACGATAATCCCCTAACCCTGAACCATAGAAAGCAATATGGATCTGTGTCAATCTAATACTCATGGATCATCTATCTGATTATAACAAATTCATAATGCTTGTACCATTATATTAGTTTGTCTTGAAGTTCATGAACCCAATTTGTTTCCATTCGACCCTTATGTGTTCATCCCAAACTTCCTCCATATCTTTTGTCTTGTTACTACCAGCCTCCTCGACCTAATTTTCCCCCACAATATTTGACTAAAAGAATACCTAAAAAACAATATCAAGCAAACAAACTTACCAAATGTTACCCCTTACACCGATCTGACTCACGTTGGTGAAGTACAAACTCAAAACAAAGAAGGAAAATTTTAAAACTCAGTTTGAAAACTTTGGAAACTTAGAAATTTTTTGGACTTTGGTAAAAAAACAATCATTAATGAACCCGAGCACTTTATAAACCTTTCGGTCCAAGGAAGCTTCTAGAATACATTTCAACAAGCACTAATGAGAACTAGACACTTGACGAGTTTAAATGTTGAAATGTCAGATAATAATTAGCAATGTTTTCCCATAATGCACTATAACACATAACCATAAATGCAAGTGCACACATTCGTGCACCCCAAGCAATCGAACCACAAACATGCCTCCGAATGCAAGCTCATAACATTTCAAATTTTAAACTTCTAATGCGGCACAGTAATTCTCACCCAATGTTTTAGACAACTTAACACCTAACAATGTCTCGAGAGAGGCCACTGTATAACCTCCCTCTCAACTGAGGAGCAATTATTATACCCTCACTCCTTGGAGACAACTCCTAGGGCACACCCTCAAATTTACACCTCACCAAGGCCCCATCTACTTCTCGAGCACACCCCTCGAAAACACTCCTTGGCTTAACATTCACGTGGGCCTATATGGGCTCCACTCATTAACTACCATCTTTAAAACAACTACTACATCCCATATGAAGTGGTTGAAAACACATCTGATCGCCACCTTACTTAAGCCTATGGTGGCGGACCACTTGATATCTAACCGACCAATGGGGACTCTACATGTGGCATATTGGAATCATAGCTAAGAGTAAAAAAACTCTTGGATGCACTGGAAAAAGGGATCTCTCTCTCTCCTCCTTAACCCTTTTGACTAGACTTTATTCCTACCTTTATCTGAAATGCCATTCACAGTAGCTCTTCGCCTTGTACCTAACAAGGTGAACCACCCAGCTTAGTCGCCTCCTCCTTATTGTATACAGACATCAACACTTACCAACACAACCAAGACATTATTAACAATCATTTGAATTCTTTATATATAGTTAATTGCTTTTCATTTACAAACATCATATATTTTTAACACCTACTTACTGGTAGTTGAAGGGTGTAAAATGATTTTTTTTTTTAATAATCTTTTTTGAAAGTGGTAAAAAAATCATAATAATAAAAAAATCTCATTTTCTAAATTCAAATGGGCACTAAATATAACATTATATAATAATTAATCTCATTTCTTCTAAATATAATATTATTCACCAGTACAAAATATATGTTATTTTTCACCATAAAAATTGGGAAGAGGGAGATGGCCCCGCTGTGTGGGGGCTTGTTAAGATTTTTCATGAAGAATAAATCACTATTTCTTATTTAGAATTATGCAATACTATTCTTTCTTACAAAACGGTATTAACTAATTAGGAAACTGTAATTACCTTTTTATAAACATAATTGAAAGCACAAGCATTGGAGGAATTGACCGCCACCCTCTCACTTTATTATTCCATTATGTTGTCACTTTCAAACTGACCTTTCTCCGCATCAAATAATATTAGTTAGGCCATGCTTATGGTCAAATTATGAATTTCATCATTTTACTATCATATTACAAATCTTTCTACAACCATAAAATATTATTATTATTATTATTATTATTATTATTATTATTATAAAACGGTGCTTAAAATTCTTGTCAGACACATATTTAGTATGAGTTCAAATCGTATTATCCCATTCTTGCTTTAATATTGTATAAAAAAAGTACGAATTAATAAGCTATTTGCTTTTTATCTTTTGTTTTGCTCAGCGGCGGTGCCAATCTCCGGACTGGCTATCGCCCGCCTTTTTCCTCTCCCATCAATCTTTTCTTTCTTATTTTCATTCACTACACATGTTTTCTCTCTTTTCAGTTTGCAAATCTATTTTGTGGGTATCTTCGTTACTTTTACAAGTTGTGATGGACAAATAATGGTGCTTGTTGTTTGCTAAAACTCCACCGGCAATCAATAGTTTTTCTTGGAAAGTGGGTGGCTCTTCGTCAACTTCTTAATCTGTTTTTGTTTTGAGAGTATTTTAGAATAATAAATTATTTCAAGTGTCGATTTAGACCCGTGTTGTTATTAAGTTTTATATGTTTTTGTTTGCTTTTCTATTTTTTTAATAAGTCTTTAGTTTTAAAAGTTTTTGTCTGCTCTTGTAGCACGTTTTTTAATCTTGCTTATGCATGTAATCTTAGTTTTACAAGTGATTTTAATGATGATTTTATTGTCGTCCTTTCTAGTTTGGCGAATACTTGATTCTTTTGTCGGTTTTTGCTCACCGCTTAGGATCATCCGGAGCTGATTTCCTTATCACATTAAATGCTTGCAATCACTCCAGACGTGCTTGAGTTGTAACAAAGTCAATTGTCAATATGTCATAATGTTCTATTGATGTTGAAGCTAAAACCTTTGTTGTGTTGATTGAGCTTATCATTCATCATCTATAACGAATGTTTGCTCTCTTTTTTTTCTGAATTATATGATTTCATTCATTGAATGAATTAATAAATGTACATTTAAAAAAAAGTATGAATTAATCATATTACAAATCTTTTTCTGTTAAATATTGATTTGCTCAATTTTACTAAAATAATATAAAATATGTATAGTAAAAGGAGATATTCACTTATATTGGTATAAAATAAATATGGTTTTACACCTTTTATAAATTTTTCTGTTATTGGGATTTTAACAATCAAACCGTCATATTTCATATTTCATTCATATAAATCATACATGCAAAATTTTGAGTAATTTTTAAAAAAATATTTGTTTTATGTAAAAAGTTTAAACAGTCAAATATAAAGTTGTATGGGCAATATTGTAAATCAATATGATAGATATATCAATTTATTTAAAATTTACATAAATAACAAGTATAGGATATTTTAATTAAATAATAAAAAAATCATTTACAAAAATAAAGTGGGAAAATATTATTTATGAGAATGAAGCATTTTCTACAGTGACCCACAATGTTTCATTGTGTGAAGCAACACCAAGTGAAAAAGTACCCAAAATTTTGCATAATGATTTCAGCGGAAAAAAATCGTTTTTAAATGATGGGACTCAATAATATGGATGCATCGAAATTTTTAAAGCAATTTTTTTTTTCTTTTTTCCATATTTTCAAAATTTTATTCCATTAAAATACCAGTTTCTTAACAAAAACACTACAACAAAGTGCTCAAACCCTCTCTTCAACCGTTGGTTTAAAAGAAGAAGGTGGCACAGAAAGCATATATGAAGTCCGAAAAAGGAAACAGTAAACTTAATGCCCAAAAGCTCATCTAAATCTTATAATGAATTGGGCCGGGTTGATGTAAAATTTTAAGCCCGTTTTTAGGCTCAGGTTTAATCTAGTTTGAAAAATGTATCTAAAATTTTGTCCAACGCCTATATTAAAAATATTAAATCCGAGCTTGACTTGACCCAATCTAGACGTAATAAATTTTTTAGATTATTATTTTTATATAAAAATAAATTTTAAAAAATATAGTATATCAAATGCAATAAAAATATTAAAATAAATATTTCTTAACAAATTGAAAATACAAAAAAAAAAGTATAGACACTTGATTCGGGTCGAACCCGGGCCAAAAAATTTTACTTGAGGCTTGACTTGTTTGAAAAACGGATCTTAATTTTTGTCCAATCTCATTTTTGAGCCTATATTTTTATTCAAACTCTCTCACTTTTCGGGCGAACCTTTAAGCTTGGGTGATCCGACCCATGATCAAGTCTAATTTAACAAAAAAAAAAAGTTGTTTGAATTTCAAAAGCCAAAGGCTAATTATTTTAAAAGTTGCGGGGTTAAAATAAAAAATAAAGTTTATAGATACATCCATCTAGCAATTCTCACTCAGTTCCCACAGGCAGATTGAGGGTGTTGTCATATACAATGGCCACACAAGTATTCTATAGTATAAAATTCCAAAAATATAAAAAAAAAAGTATTATATTTCATGCCATAGAGTCCCTACACATGACCTCATGTGATGAAGACACATCAACCAATCTTCACCCACTCTTGTGAAAGAGAATGGCTGACGAAGGCTAAGTTTGGGTATAAAGGAGATATAACTAATTAACGTGTGTGTATTTCATTTTCACTCGTTTGAACCCTTCGTCTCTTTAAAAAAAAATGTTTATTGACTTAATTATAGAAGAGCACGCAAAACATGAACTCTTGTGCCCCCCAATTGTTTACCTTATTCTTGCGTACCTTCCTCTCCCAATCATACGGAGAAATCAGTTGTTTGAACTCAAAAATAGTAAAAAGAAAAATCGAAAATCAATTACTGAAAACTATCAGTTAATTGTTTTAAGGTTTCGAAAATTTGTCTCTAAAAAAATGATATAAAACAAATGAAATTCCATTTTTCTAAAAGATATTGAAATCATTAATCTATAATACCTGGGACTTTAGATTGATGGCAGAATACTAGCATTACCACTAACATTAATTTATGTCCCTAAATAGCTTTTGGTGGTGGAGATCTGCATGAGATTTACACCCATTAGAAACAAAATAAAATGGTTTAATAATGGGGAGTTAGTTGCTTCAAAATTAAATCCAAAGTGTAGTCTTCTTTCTTTTTTTTTTTTCCATTTCATCATGTTTTGCAAACCATTCCTATTTACGTGATTATATTATATGCAAATATTTCTCCATCTTTCTTTATCAATACCTACGTTGTTTGTCTTTGACTAGAGCTTAGGTTATGAGATTTTTTTAATATAAAAATGAAAAATTAAATTTTGTAATAAATAAATAAATTAAAATTTTTTAGTAAAATAAGTCCAATAATAAAGAAGAAGAAGAAAAAATCAACGTACAACGTTCTTTTCGAAAAACAAATCAATTTTCATCTTAATAAAATAGGCTAGACAACAAAAAAGAGAAAAACGGATACAAAATTTCCTCTAAAATAGCTGAAAACAAAAGTTTTTGGTGCCATCTAAAATATGACGTATTCTCTGTTAATTTAATCTATTTTGCTATATAATTTATAACTTAATTTTTCAATAATTTTTTGTGATGTAGCATGTGACCCAATTTTTCTCCTAAGTAACGTTTTAGATTTAAAAAAAAAGTTTAATTTGATATTTTAACTTCACAGTATTTCTTAAATTAGCATAAAGTTAACTTAATATAGTGTATCAACTTTTAACTCTCTTTTTATAATTTGTTGACTAAATTTATTTGGTCCAATTTGATACTTAAATTTAACCCTCTTTTTTCCTTATTTGATACTTAAACTATTTTTTTGTCAATTTTGATACCTAAACTTGTCAAATATTATACAAACTACCCTAAACACTAACAAATTTGTTATCAATAAGCGAACAAAAATAGTTGATGTAAGACTAATATGTGGCAGGCGATATGAAATTTAATGACAAAAATGATTACAATTATTTAGAGTTTTTTTCTGTTTTGCTACACAATATGTTCAAATTTTACTTTTCATTGTGATTGAATTTGAAATTACTTTGACTATTAATGGCAAAAGGAGTTGCATGCTTAAAGCATGGCCTAATCTTTACAAAATCTTCGGTTCACAAAAATATCATTATATTAAGGAAAATTCATGTTCAAATGTTTTGGACATCATGCTTTAACAAATGAACATTAAAAAAAAAACAAGTCTTTTATAAAATCATCATGTTAAATTAAAAAAAATAAATTAATTAAGCTAAATATGATTGAACATTTAAAACACACTAAAATAAATATGATGTCATTTACCACATATTGATCCTATAATGATTATTTTGTTACCTCAAAATTAACAGAGTAATTTATATAATGATTGGTGAACTTAGATACCAAATTGGACCAAAAATATTTAAGAACCAAAATATGAAAAAGTGTTGAAATTAAGTTCTCAAATTGAACTAAAAAAGAAGCAGCTTAAGATACTCAATTAAAAAAAATGACAAATGTTATATTATGTTAAATGCGTAAAAATAATTATGACTATGACAAATTCATATTTTATATTTTTTTATTAAAACCTAATTAATTTATTCATTATAGATCATGGATGTAACCAAAATTTCAAATTATGCCAACTAGATTATATAATGGTTAATGCAGAATTAGAAATTCTAATCCTACCTGCGAGAGGTTAATCTAATGTTCGTAAGTCGAAGCCTTTTCAGGGTTCCACAATTTAAGGTAAACAGCAAGTGAATATATGAAAATTGATTAATAAGACTGAATCGTTCACGTTTTAACAGTGTACATTTATATGTTTCATCCCATCCCATCCCATCCCACCCTACCCCCAAGGGACTCAAATCAAAATAGCAAGTGAGAAACCATATGTAACATCTGCTGCCCCCTCTAAATCCATGCTTGCTGTATGTTCACTTGAAAATAATGGCCGACAAAAAGCACCTTTTGCCAACAGCCGTGCTAGTTTTCAATTGCCAACCCCCACCCTCTTCGTAACATTCTACCTGTAAAGGTTCCAGCAATTTAAAAATCAAACTATTATAGTAATCGGTTCACCTACAGAATGAATCCCAAAGAGAAACGAACATACCGAGTCTACGATGTCTTCACCAGCTCTCAGACCTCCAATTACATATATTAATCCTTCAACAACAGCAGCAGCTGCATATCCCCTTGCCTGGTTAATTGGCTCTCCACTCATCCATGATCCCATACGTGGGTCATATATTTCAACACTTGGAACCATTTTAGTACCATCAAAACCACCAATAGCATATCTATCCAAGGAACATTCTTGTTAGGAAGATAGTGAAATCACTTCTACTCCGCTTTTACGGATAATTGAGGTCAATAACCCGGACAAGCTAAGGTATATCCACAACACGGCCATCAACTAAAGCAGTTCTAAAACTCACAACTGGAGCTAATAATATAATGGCAACAAACAACCAAAAAAGAAAAAGCTTACAGTTTTTCATCCAGAACCACCAGTGAATGGCAGCCCCTCTTCGTGCTCATACTTGCAATTTTAGTCCATGAATGCTCTCTGGGATCAAATCTTTCTGCAGACCTGACATGTTGGAAATTTAAGTCAACTGTCAATGATCACGGCCAGGGTGAACGAACAACAAATTAGTTTGTTACAATACAGCGGGATTCATGAATGAAGCATGCGTGCATGTTTAAATATGACAAACATATGCAGAAAACCAAAAGGAAAATGACCTCATAACTTACTTCAGGTAATCATTCCCATCATATCCACCAGTGGCATAAATTGCGCCATTAAGTTCCACAGCAGCAAGAGCAAATCGCTGCAAAACCAAGTCCAGGTAAATTTTAACATTAATAACTTAAATATAAATATTTGATGCATGTTACAAAAGAGTTGCATAATTTAAATTTTAATGATGCTGAAAGCATGCATGATAGAACATATATGATAAATAAACAAAGACATAACGAGCATAAAATCCAAATAGAGGCGAAAACTCAAGAAAAGATGACTCCTCGCTTCTTTAAGTTACTTGAGTTTTAAACCAAATGTTAACCATATTACTCCTTTAAATGGGAGATAATAATAAGACATTAAGAGCATCCTTGTCCTGAAATTGAAATTTTAGTAGTTATTTGATATGCTTTCAGTTATTGCCTATTGGAAAGAAATCCTTCAAATAAATATCCGCTACCTCTCTCAACAGAGAAACTAGATAATCCATTTTCCCTACGCCAAGAAAATTAGAATACCAGATACTTTTACAATAACCGAAAGGAAATGTCAGGCACTACATTCACCTTTTGTAGCATTGAACGCGTGCTGATCCAACGTCCTAGAATTAAGTCAAGCATTTCGACATCTGAAAAGCATTGAATCCCATTCCCACCACCAATGGCAAAGAGTTTGCCACCATATGCAGCTCCAGCTAAGCTTCCCTTTCGCTCCTTTAGGGAAGGGCAGGGTGTCCACTGATCACTTGATGGGTTGTATGATTCAACTTGACAAAAACATAAAAGCAACGTGAGACTTAAAGAAAATTTCCTTGAAAAGAAAAAATAAGACTTTAGGACAAGCTAATACCTGTATCATACCATGAATAACCATCACCACCACCAAAGACATAGAGCTCTTCATTCAACTGTGCAGCTGAAGCATATGAACGCACAGAACTCATTGGCTGAACAGATTTTATCACATCGTCAGATGGGAAGTAAGAATCCAGTGTTGATAACCACAATTGACCATTGTATCCTCCCACTAAAAATATTGACTTAGAAGGATCCAATTGCAGCTCCTCAGCAGGTTCAATTTCCACTTCATTAACATGTTCTACAGAATGACCGGACAAAGATTCCAACTTCTGGCAACGATCTTTTAGCCGTTGAATTTCCATTTCCGCTGCAATCTAAAAATCAAGATTATAAGTATTATCCACTGCATAGATTGGATTTAAATAAACAAACTCTGCATGCACAGTTTTCTGTTACTTTTAGTCTATTGTAGATTCAGAGCACACATAATTTAGTAGTATGGAGAACCAAACATAAGGATAAAGGTCAAGAAAACTGCCATAAAGGTCATAATTTTGGATCAATTTTACCATAATATTAACTGAAAGAAATGGAAAATCAGTGTTTCTATTAGCGGCTGTGAGATAAACAATCGTTTCACTGCAAATCTCTCATTTTATCATTCATAGTATCAGATAATAGTGACATTTTCTAGGTCATCAGCTTAATTAAGGATCTAGACATAATTTTTTTATCAGTTTCTCTAATATCACACTTTCTTCCATGTCCACACTCCAGAAAGGTCTTGTTGACTACTTGTAGAGTGTATATCTATGGCAACGCATCCAATTTAAAATGAATACATTATCTGCAACTACATGTATTCTTCAATGTGCTTCGACCTAATACAGTCAAGAAAAGTCTCTGTCCAATTGGATATAGATTCAAAGTGAAATTTTTCTGTTATTCTTAAATCCATCATTCTAGACTAGAGTATTACACATGATGCTATAGATAAACACCTAAAATAGCAGCAAAAACTAGAGTCAGAATATAATAAGCCCAGAATAATATTTTTAATGAAAAAGGTGTTCTTTCAGTTGTTTAATATCATACTATCAATCTTGCCAGATGAAAAGAGACAAAAAGTGATCTGGTGATATTCGCACCAGTTTTTGCTCCATTTGAATCATCTTCCCACATTGTTCTGCTTTAAATGTCCTTAGCTCTTCCATCTCTTGGATCAACTGGAGAAGAAGAAAAATAAATGAGATCAGAACTTTTCCTTCTTTTTTTCCCAATGAAAGAAATAGACCAAATCTACCCCTTCCTGCTTCTCTATTAATATATTTGAATAATAGAGCTTCCCAGTCACCTTAGATATACTGGATTGACAACCAGATGATGAACAAGCACCATCTTCCTTCCTCTGCGCCAAATCTGTTTGCTCCCTTAACAACACCCTATCTTCAATGTGTGCCTCTTTCGTAACTGTGGAATCTTCCACATTATCCATCAAAGAAATATCTTGATCTTTACGTTTTTGAGCCAGTTCTTTCAGTTTATTTAGTATAAGATCTTTCTCTCCTTGTCCTGTAGTCTTTGGCTCTACATTAGTTTCCAGAGAATCAAAAGGAGCATAGTCAGTAGACTCTGATTTACTACTCGACTGACTAAAATGCTCAACCTCTGAAGCTGAGAGCTTCCATCCATCATCTGCTACTTTTATGTCATCAAAGAAAACATCTGTTTCCCATTTTCCACTTGTATGATTAGTTTGCTCCATCTCAGGAGCAAGTGGTCTAAATCCTTCATCTTCCTTTTTTGTGCCAGATGAAGGAAGAGGCAGGAAAATATTTCTCCACTTTGCCGTATTTTGAGGCATATAAGTGCTTGGAGAAACTGCTAATGATGCCAATAAGGATATTAAGTTAGTTGTTTGAACATGGTCTAGCTCAAACCAGAAATGATTGCGGCAGTAGTAATTGTCTGAAATAATAGGTCTAAATTGTTCTTCAAGCAATGGTTGGCACTGCATTCGAACACGAATCTGAACCTTATTTCAGAAAAAAGAAAAAAATATCAGCAATAGATGAAAAAATAAAGTAAATAATAGATTAAACAGAAAGGAACTTTATAGCAAAAATACTTGTGCAGGATATTGTGTTTTCTCTGAACCGTCAGTTGTCCATCCATATGGATTAATGTTCATCTGACCATGGCTAGCAGCCTCAAAGATTCCATGTAGCTTTCGCTCACTGTAGTTGAACAGAAATAATGGTAATCCTGGATCAATGTTCTTCACATACGAAAAGTGTTGAGCAGGTAAGCCTGATAAAACAAAATCAACAATTACCACGGCACTCAGAAAGTTTCTTTGAAAGAATGAAACGAAAAAAAAAAAATCCATAAAAATAATCTGAGTGAACTTTCCTAACCAAAGAGGAACTCAATCAATAGGATTGAGAAGAAAAAATATGGTAACTCAGAAACAAGTGCTGGAAAAAAGGCAGCGAAATGAAAATGACTTACCAAAAAGCTGTTTGAAAAGACACTCTTTGTAGGTGGTGTTCTTGCACCCGAATATGACACCACCAAGTTGATTCTTCCTTAGATTTCTGGTAGCCACAACACAGTTGGCCGCATTTGGAGTAGGAGGGGCATTTCCATTAACTATGAAATTTTGTTGTTTCCTGCCCGCCACCATTCTGTGATCCATATGTGAATTAGAGAAGGTAAAGCCTATATGATCACAGGTTATAAATATGTTCATATCAAACCTATGAAAACAATATGAACTTGATTATATCCTAATCCTACCGTCACTAGTGCAAAACAGTAAGCAAAGTTATATAACCGTATCCTATAAATGCTGAGATCAGTAAATTCCTACTGATTAAAAGGATTAGACAATATAATAAACAGAAATACCTCAAATAAACAGCCAAAATGAACTCAAGTAACGGTTTCTAATCAACATACGGGGAAAAAATGTAAAATTTCTCAATTTTGCTTTAAGAGAGAACAACTAAATTCATTATGTGGCGTATTGTTGGAAATATAAGAAACACAAACACCTAAAAGGAAGCAGCCACAATGAATTCAAGAAACAACTTTCATTCACCGTAATAAAAAATCTAATACGTATCTTGGAATTAACACAGAAACAACATCAAACTAATCATGCGATGTATTGTTTACAACATATGGAACACAAAAGCCTCGAGGAAACAATTTTTAATGGAAAAATTAATAGTAAAATTTCTCAAATTTAGACAGTTGGAAATTCATTAAGCGAATGATAAACCGCGACATTGATTATACTGCTGGCAATCTAAAATTGCAGTAAGCAGATATAGCAGTGTTAATAAACAAAACAATCGAAGACATTTTGTTTAATATGAGCGATTAATAAACCCTAAAGATACATTTGGTGCATGGGATGATAGGGATTCTGAGAAACAGAATAAAGAGAAAGAAATTTAATATTTAAAATAAATTCAAAAGAAACCGAATCCTGTGAATGAAGAAGAAAGGGGAAGCGATAAAGAAAAATGAAAGAACCACCGCCGATTCAAGAAAGCAAAAAGAAGAGGAAATTCATGTTATAAATCCAAAAGATGAGACACATTCAAAGAAGCTTTGAAGCAAAAAGAGAGAGAGAATCGTACAGTGGATGTAGTTTGGTTTGCAGCCAGCGATACAGAAAAGGGCAAAAGACTTGGTGGAGAAGAAAAGAGAAGGGTGGTGATATTTGTGGCTCGTTCGCTCACTCAATCAGTCAGTGAGATGAAGCGCGAAAATGGAAACAATAAAATGGCAGTTCCTATATGTGCTGTCAATTGCATCAAACGAAATGGGCATTGGTGATTGGCCAGCGTTAACCTTGGAGTTTGAGAGTAATGGAAATGAATAGAATAATGTGGAAGCAGCTAGACTCCATACATTTTTATTAATTAATTTCAAAACAAAAATTTATTATTCATAGTATGTTATTTTTAAATATATATTTGTGTTTTAAATTTGTGTTAAAGGTGATTATGCTCAAAATGAAGTGATGTTTGGGTCTTTGGGCGAGGGGAGCACAATGGAGATCTCTCAAAATCGAATAATATCACACGATGTGTGAGGCTACATTACATGGGCATTTGTCGTACCTACGTACAGCCCGACCTATTGATGAGGCATTTCTTCATTTCGATTCCTCTCAATGAAAACCCTTTTATGGACTTGTCAAGGTGTAAATAATGCATCGTTTTTACAGAATTTGTTGTGATATGTTGTATCTTAAGTTGCCTAACTTATTGTGTTTGCTTGAAACAAAGGCTATGGCAGGGATAGGGAAGCATTTAGAGGGTAGATTACTCTTTAGTTGTAGGTTACGAATCTTCTTTGGCATGAGGGTTCTCTCCAGGTTGACATTATTTATTTGTCAAACCAAGTTATTCAATGTCGTATACGGGAGGGTAATATAGAGTGGGTTTCCTCATTTATGTACATTCAATCTAATTCGAATGCTAAGAACCGTTTCTCGAAGGCTATGGCATAGTAGGGCTCGACTTTATCATCTCCATGGCTAGTTTTAAGGGATTTCAATGACATTGCACTGTTGGAAGAATGGAGGGGGTGCTACAAATTGTATTGATCGAATGATTTGATTTCGGCGCTGTTGAAGTTCCTGTAATTTCATGGATGCTAGTTGTTCTAGTTCATCTTTTGTTGTTCATGACCGAGTGGTGTTACAAGAGCGATTAGATCGTGTTCTTCTTAATATTACAATTGTCATTACTTTCCCGAAGTTATACGTGCTTAACTTGCCCGGGTCGTATTCTGATCATCACCCTGTTCTTCTAAATATGAGGAATAATTGTATACCACCAAAGGATTTACAACCTTTTCAGTTTGAGGTTACTTGGCTGACAAATCCTGGGTTTTCTTTAATATTCACACTAGGTTAGAATGCTCACCCACATTGTTGGGTTGAGCTATAAATATTGTTATAAACGATGTTAATCTTTGGAAGGATTCGTTCGATAATATTTTTCATAAGAAGCAATCGGCACTAAATCGATTTCAGGCTGTTTAAGAGGGATGCTACTTATAACGACTCGATTTTATTCAGTGTCGAAAATCCAGTTCAAAGTTGAATTTCTTAAATCGAACCGTTCAAAACTTTAAAGTGAGAAATTAGTGAGTTGAATATGGGATTAATACATAGAATCAAATAGTAATTGAATAGATTAAGTCATTTTATTAATAGTACATGGACTAAATTATAAGGTCAGCATATTGAGAGACTTTGATTGAAGCTTTGTGCATATCCTTGATTAGAATATTGTCATGTCTTTAAAAACAATTTTTCCATGATTAAAATATCCTTAGTGGATAAATATGATCAATGCCATTGATTTCAACTCTCTTTAGTAAGCAAGCCTAAATAACCATTGATTTGATTATTTTATTATTAAAAAATAAGATTAACTATAAGATAATGGTTAGTGGAAAGAGAAATTTCATTTCCTCTCTCCTCTTCTTTCAGCATTCGGCTGTAGCAAGAAAATTAGGAAAGGAAAATTTGCTTTGGGCTCTTTTCATTGGGGTAGCTTACATAAAAGACGCTTTTTGAAATACATACGAGGATGAGTAAAATTTATTTAATTTAATTTGGTTAAATTGTCGATTTTAAACTTTGAAATACACCTTGAATGACTTGATTTTGAGTTCGAGAGTTTAAATTATGATCATTTTACTAAAAATTATACGAATGGAATTTTTGAATTGAATTAATCTGAAAAATTATGGGTTTTGAGTTTTAATTTAAGTTTAAATTTGATTTGAGTTTAAGGCCTAATTTTAATTATATATTAGCCCAACATTATATCTATTAGGTTTTATTATTTTATTACTTATTTATTCTAAAATTTAGGATATTTTTAAGAATTTAATTTTTGTTAGAAGTATTATATTTCTTACTCAATCAAAAGTTTAGTTCTTCTAAAACTATTCACTGTTAAGATGAATTAGAGTTCCATTATATTGGAAAGTTTTATTTAGAATTAATTAGCTAGCTTCTTCATTATTCATTAAAGACATTGATCTATTTCGTGTAAGATTGCTTTCTTCTAGTTTTTAAAAGTAATTTTTTCTCGATTTTCTTCAAAAGCCATGAAACTCCATTATTCATTATTCAATTTGCTAAGGATTTTTATTGGTGGTTTGATTAGAGTCATTACTTGAATTCACTATGGTTTATATATTAAACGGTTCAGTTAAACAATTATATTCTATCCATATCCATCAATTTATTTGATCTATCTTTCACCTTTTATTTTTTGTTTTCTTTATTTATCTATGTTTTAAATAATTATTTTTTAATCTTGAATTTCTTTATTTTAGTTGTTTTCGTATACTTTGTTTCTAAATATATTTGTTTCTTCTTTTAAGTGAGATCCAAATCTTTTTTGGAGTTAAACGATTTGAATACGGTATTAATCTGTTGCTCCTATCATTTGGTATCAAATTTGGGTATTTTTGGTCATTTCTTATTTTTGCTAATAATTGACTTCTTAATGTAACTTTTTTGTTGTACCAGAAATTGTTTTAACTAGAAAAAATTTCCAAAATTTGATCCTTTGAGTGGGTAAACGACCTCGTTTTGATCTAAAATTTTAACCACTGTTTTTAGGCATTATTTTACAATAAAAAATATTTCCACAACATAGTTGAAAAAATTTTAAACAAGTGAAAAAAAGTCAAAAAATATTTTGTGGGTGAAATTTTGTACTAAAAATATCCAGATTGGTTTTTTTATCATTTAAGGAAGCTCCAGATTAAATTTTATGATTTTAGTACATCAGAAATACCTCGAACAAAAAATTTAAATTGTTTTCCATTATTTCGAGTTTTTTATTGAGTAGATTATTTTATTTGATTCTAGTCTTAGGTTTTCTTTTGCTTTTAGCTTTTCTTGTTTTATTATGCATTCTAATACATTTTCGCTTCTTGTGCTAATGGGTATGAAAGAGTTGTTTTTTTTCTCCGTACAATTTACTTCATCTGGAATCGACTCTTTCTTTAGCTTTTTAAAGTCTTAGGTCAACTCTATTAGAAAATGATTTCACATCTGTAAATTTATAAAAAAAGTTTATAAGTATCTATAACTTTAAAAAAAACTTAAATATTTTTTTAAAATTATTTGGAATTTTAGGTCTTTTATAAAATTTATAATTTTAAGAATTCCTAAAGAAATTTATAGTATTCTTTACGAACAAACTCAAAATTCCCAAAATGCCAACATTTTAACTTAAAAGAGAAAAACCATAAAAATCTTAAACAATTTCATAAATTTCTAATTTTTCTTTAAAAAACTAAAATTCCAAATATATTTTTAAAAATTTTGCATACTTATAATTTTAAAAGTACTTTTATAATTTTCAAAAACCGATTATAATTTTTTAGATTTTATAGTTTTTAAGTTTTAAATATTTTTAGATTTTAATTTTTTTTTAAATTTTATACTAACCTTTTACTTTTTCTTGTTACATGGCATTGTGTCATTAGTAGAGGTCTTCAAACGGTTAATCAAATCGAACTGGTATTAATCGAATTTTTTAATCGGTAACCGTTAACCATTAACCGAAACTTATATATTTCATTTTTTTTGTTAAAACAAGTATAAAATATATCAAAATAAATAAATTGATAAAGTTCGTTTGACCGAATTAACCGAATTAGTAATAGCCTAATACATATAATATATAATATTATTTATTAAGTTTGCTTAATTCGATTAATTACTCGATTTCAAACTGAATTAACCGTTAACCAAAATTAAAAAAAAAACACCTTTAACCGACTTCCGACTAAACCGTTAACCAAAATTAAAAAAAAAAACACCTTTAACCGACTTCTGACTAAACTAGATCGGTTAACCGACCGATTAACCGAATTAGATCGGTTCGATCAGTTAATTCGATTTTAATTGAAGTTTGAACACTCCTAATCATTAATACTTTTATTTTTTTTAACGAAAATTTGAGTTAGAATAATAGCTTTTACAAAATGAAAGTAATGAGCCAAATTGATACAAAAAAAATTATAAGGATCAAATTGATAAAAAATATAGATAGTAGAATGATAATTTAACTATAGCACAAGCCTTAGAAAGAAATTATCCATCGTAAATAACTTCTTTATTAAACTGTCGACTTACATTAATTCCTCGTTAAAGAAATTAAAATCTTATAATGCTAACTTTTATTTTATAAATTATTTAGAATATAAGTTTTAAATATTTCCACCAGCACAGTGGATGTGCAATATTTGGTATTACTCTTAATTATGTCTCACAAGTTAATTAAATATAAATTCAGTTAAAGAAATTTTTAAAAGTAATTCTTTTCAAAAAGTAACATATATTATTGTATAAAATATGAATGCTTTTGTAATTTTATATATTATCTAAAATTTATAAAAAAAAAATTAAATTCAAAATAATTCTTAAAGAAAATACACATATAACAAGACTTAAACTTATGAAAATATCCAAAATTTGACATATTTTCATTTCATTCAAAGCCTCAATAACATTTATATATAATTTTTACGTCTTGACTTCAAATTTAGCTTATTGATCAAAACACAAATAGATGATTAATGTTGCGTTTAGTAATGCTTTTTATAAATGCTTTTGACATGAAAATTTAAAGCAAAATGAACGCTAAACAATCAACTTTTGAAAGAAATATTTAGCTTTTCAAAAATATTTTTTTCTCAAACGGAAAAGTTAAACTTTTTTGGCTTTTCTATCTCAAAAGTAATATTGACAATTTAATTACGTTTTCACCTCTCCAACACATGTTACTTTTCATTCTCTAGTTAATTGCTTAAAAATATTTAAAATTTATTTTTATATATTAAAATATTAACAAAAATTATAATACATTATTTTCTATATTCTTATTAAAATATCATAATAATAATTAATTTAAACATTATTTAAATGTTTATTTATTACTTTATAACATCATATCTAAAATAGATATTTTATTTTTAAAAATATTTTTGACAACAATACTAAAACTTAAATTTTAAACTAAACTTTTAAAATCACTTTTACAAAACACTTTTTTGAAATTTTTCTCAAAAGTAATACTAAACTAACCCAAATGAACAGAAATTTTAAATATTTTTATAATTTATTTGAGCAATTGGACCCACAAACTAAGGGTATGTTTGATTGCCTGTAAAATGTTTTTGGAAAATGATTTCTGAAAAATGATTTACTTTTCTGGAAAATGATTTACTGAAAATATTTTCTGGTGTTTGAATGAATCTATGTAAAATATTTTCTGTTGTTTGGCAAATTTCTTGAAAATATTTTCCGGAAAAGTTATATTTACATATATTAATAAATTATATTGACATATTAATAAATTTTTATATTTTAATTACAATGATTTATTTATAAATAAATAAATTAAATTAATTATTAAGCTACATTATTAACCGTCATAAATTGAAAACAACCAAAGTCAAATAAATTATTTGTAATTGTGTCAAAAAATAAAAAACAAGGATTGAATAATTATAAATTAGCTTCCAAACCACAATTTACTAGAAATTAAATAATATTATCCAAATGCATAATTAATAGTACACCACATAATAACAACATTGTCCAAGTGCATAACTAAATATTACACAACATAAACGTATCAATATCTTCAACCTTGAGAAAATTTTTGAAGCCAAAATTTTTTATGCTTTTTACTTTTAACTAAAAAAGCTTTGGCCTCGGATTCGTGACTTACTAAATAATCAAACACTGAACATAAGAAGTCATCGTCAAATCCTTCGTCCTCCATCGACATCACTTGTTCGTAAAGCTGTGGTGTCTTATCCGCAGTAAATTGTTCCAAAGCATTAGCAATTTTACCAAGTTGTTCACCCACAAATTTAACTTGTTCATCAAAGACACATCTTGAACATTTTTCTTTTACGTTTGGATGTGCGGATGAAGATACATTTGTTCTTACCTCTTCAGCCTCTTCGTTGTCGCAGTCTACAGGCACTGAATCTTGATTATCATCATCCAAATCTATGTCAACAAATGTTCTGGCAAAACTCCCTGTTACCATATCTTTGCCAACAACCAAAGCCATTTCATCATAATGATCAATGCTTTTATTCAAAAATGATTCATACTTCTTGTGTTCCTGTTGGATATTATACACAATTAGAATAACAAGTAAAAAACATTTGAAATATACTTAACATATATATACATATATTACCATCACTGCTGCATCATATGTCGCTCTATCACATGTAATCATTTTCATGTTATCATCCCATCCGAAACCACTTTCACCTCGAATTTTACATATAATCCGCCATTGGTTTTTTACAGTCCTCAAATGATTTTCTACATGCTTTGCATCGCATTGGACTTGGAATCTTTCAAAATAGCTTGGACAACTCGATTAATAGAAACTGCTTTGAAAGTATTAGAAGGCTTGTTTCCTTTTTGGGCCTCCTCTGCTAAAATTTCAAGAAAAACATGTTCCATCGGTTTTGTCCATCTAAATTGCTTGGAGGTCCCTTCTTTGTTGCCCTTGCCCATTCTACATTAATAATTGTCATTGTTAATCATTTCAATATCCAATAAGCTTAAAACATAATCAATATCTAACAAATTCAAGACATAATAATTTCAAAATCCAACAAACTAAAATTTCAATATCATTATACAACCAACATTACCAAAAAAAATAATAATTCTAATACTAAAACATACATAACATAGAAACAATAACCCTAAGCCCTAAACATACCTAATATTTCTAGCTATATAATCAGTCCACATAGTTTGTGCAATTTCGTCTCTCTTAGCAGACCATTCTCTTGCTTCTTCTCTTTCTTCTCGCTCCGTAAGAGTTAGTATTATCAAATCAGACTCAGACTACTCGTATAATCCTTGATTAAGTAAATCACTAGGATCAACTCCCATTATATGATTATGAATGATACAACAAGCCAAAACTATATCTACTTGAGTTTAAAAATTCCAAAATGGTTCAGCATCTAATACACGAAATCGTTTCTTCAAAATCCCAAAAACACGTTCAACAGTGATTCGTAATGATGAATGACAAAGATTAAAAAGTTCATTTGCATTCTCAGGCCCTTGAGCACTAAACTCTTTTAAATGATATTGGACACCATGATATGGCGTAATATATCCATTTCGGATGCCATATCCAGCATCAGCAATATAATATTTACCTACAATTTTACAAAACATAATTAATAATAATAAATTATGAGCTTACTAGAACTATTTGGTATTTAATGATAATTATTACCTTCCGGAATTTTAATTCTCTTGGGCGTGAAAGTGCATCACTTAAAATACGAGAATCATGTGCACTACCTTCCCAACTAGCTAGAACATAGGAAAATTTCAAATCAAATGTAATGGCAGCCAATACATTTTGTGTCGTCCCCTTTACTGCCACTTAAATCTTCCTTGAATGCTAAGTGGAACGGATGCACGAATATGAGTTCCATCTAATGCTCCAATACAATCTTTAAAATAAGGATAAAATATTGGATTGTTTCTGATTTCACTAGGGGTTGACTCATCAGGTAATCTAATAACTAGTTTATACAATTTCAAAATAGCTCTCAACACAACCCTAAAGTAACGGTGAACTGTCTCAGTTGATCTATAATATCTAGATCCAATCACTCGAAACCTTACATTATGACCAATTATATGTAAAAATATAACTACTTGGTCCCTAATAGTGACAGATTTAGCTGAGTCTAACAAATTATTCCTACTAAGAATATCACACAAATTAAAAAAGGCGATCGGTCTCATCCTTATCACATTAATATAATGTTGGTCACCACTATATAAAATACTATTCATATAATTTTCTCTTTCATAATCTCGGTTCACACGAGGGTGAGAAGCAATTTCCTTTCCAGTTTTTAATTTTTTAATCCAAAGAGCCCCAAAAGCTAAAACTAAAGCTACGGCTCCAATAATTGCATTTTGAGCTTGATTACGATTCATCTACACAAAATAATGCCACACAAATATTTGATCACTACAAAAAAGATGCAAGATTTTCATAAGATCACATATATGAAAAGTTACCATGACTAAAGTGCATACATACATATCAAGCTAATTATAATTGCATTAATAATTTTTTTGAGCACACATATATGCATAAATAAACCGACCCCAAGAGAATATAGAACAAAATTGGCTTTACTTTTTACAGTTGAGTCATTATAACAAGAAAAATGAATAAACTATTTAGCACCAGAAAATGGATGTTACCACTTCCCAGTGTAAATCTATACTTCAAAGTTGCACCATAACAGCAAGAACTTGTTGAATCATTTCCCATTAGTAACCAGAGCCGAAAGCAAAATTGAAATATTAACAATATGTAATCAAAAATGGTTTTGCTTTTTACTGTTTGAGTATACATTATAACAAACAAATAATAATAATAAGCTATTTAGTATTTAGCATCAGAAAATAAAAGCCCCCAATTTAAAACTATTCTCTGAAGTAGAACTACAATACCAAGTCGTTTCACATTAATCCTTGAAAAGCTAAACTGTGCAACTCTTAAATTATTGAAGCAATAGTTCAGACGAGTCAGTCTATTAAAATTTTCATGCCACTGAACAAGAGATTGCAGGCTAAACCAAAGTGCAGTCCAGTTTTAATGCTTGGAATAGACCTCAAAATGAGTAGAATAACAATAACAATGCTCTTTATATAAAATTCAGAACAATGTGATCACATATTTCATATTTTCAGACGAGTCAGTCTATTAAAATATTCATGCCACAGAACAATAGATTGCAGGCTAAACCAAAATGCAGTCCATGCTTTTAATGCTTGGAATAGACCTCAAAATGAGTAGAATAACAATAACAATGCTCTTTGTTTTAGGTGCAAAATAGGAATAAAGCCAAGGACAACAAAGTAGCTATGTCACCAAGGACAACAAAGAATGGGTGCTTATTCTTGGGTAAAAAGAACCTACGAAAGAACAGAACCCAATGCCAACAAATTAAAATATATGTATCAAGCAATATTAATGGACCTATTGAGTAATTAAACAATGAAGCTGAACTACTGTCCAAGCATTCATGTCTCAAAAGATGAGATATGATTGTTGATAATACTACCACTGACAATTTCAAAAAGACACTCAAAACAATTTAATAGAAGGGCTGATTTATTTGTGTAAATCAATTAACTTCTCTATATGTTCTATGTGGCAGATTGAATAATCACAAAATGTAGACAAGCATACAAAAGAGCCAGAACAGGAGTTTATATATTACAACAAAGAACATTCTGTGCATGTCTCAAAGCCAAAAAAAAAAAACTACTTGACATGAAAGGAGTAATGCAGTGCCAAACAAAGTATGAAAGAGGGACAAAGGTTTAAATCCATCACCATTTCCCTTTCTTTATTAATTATTCAGCCAAACAACTAAAACATTCCTAACCAATTAAATCATACTGCAAAATTGCCAATTCCTTTATTTTAAAGTGTTACTAGCCAAAGGAGTAAAAAATAAGTGACTTTGAATCAAACTCTAAACTCTATAGAACTTGTCTCCAAAATAATTTATAGTTAAAAAAGCTTTAACAGCAAACCATTAAAAAGAGGTAAAGCACAAAGATATTATCCACCATGTTTTTAACAAAGTATCTCAACTTGTAACGGAAGATCAACAGTGTTCTTGAGATCTTAATTATTCTAATACTACCAATAATCGACAGCTTATGTAACAAGAAAGAAAAATGCTTTTGAAAAAATCACAAAGCATTCCAATACAAAAGGACTGGTCATTCACTAAAATCTAGATAGTTGGAGACCAAGGAAAAGATGGAAATGAACTTTACAATAAGCAGCAGTTCCACCATCATAAGCAAACAAAGGAACTTGCAGAATTATTCAAAACTTAGAAAAGAAAAGTCCCGATGAAGCAACAGATAAACACTAACATGTTACCATAAATACAATATGTATATTCTAACTTCTAACCAGAGACAAAGTTAAAACGAAAAAAAGAAGAGAGGGAAAACAACCATTGTTGAAAGCTAGTTTAAAATTTGAAACATAAGGCGCAATCAGAATCTAATTTATCTGAACTCATCAATTTTCCTAAAATACAGGTATATGGACACATAAATATCCGATTAATCTAGGATAACGTAGATCGAAACATCGAATATCAAAATATAACATATTTCAAATTAAAATCCAAATTGATAATCAAATGAAATGAATGTCGGAGAGATCAACAGTAAAGATCGAACCGGAATTCAAGATCTAGTGTACCTGTAAATTTGAACTGTCGATCTGAAACCCTTTGAATACAAAAGAAGAGAAGAAAAGAAAGAAAGAGGCTTCTGGTAGGAGGGAAAGAATAGAAGATGTTAAAATTTGGGAGAAGGGAAAGAAGCCGATGTTCACGGAGGGGTGAGATAAACGTTTGCGTGGGAAAGTGGTGGTTTGCTTTTCCGTTTCCGCCGCTGCTACTGGCAGTGTATAGGAAGGAAGACGAGGGGATTCTGCTCTTCCGACCCCAAGAGATGATGAACCAGCAGAGGAGAAATTCTTCCTTAGGGTGAAGAGAGGAGTTTGGAAAATGTCTTACCGTTTAGAAATTGGTAAGATGTTTTCCGGAAACTATGAAATGAAATTACCCGTGTTTTGGAAAATGTTTTCCTTAAGAATTCATTTTCCAAGCAAACAAACACTGTAAAATGGAGAAAATATTTTCCGGAAAATATTTTCCCTATCAAACAGACCCAATTGTTGGGTTTGATTATGAAAACCTAGTGTAAAAATTAACAGAGTAGATGAATATTTTGAATAAAGTAGGGGGCGGGAGGTGCAGTGTCCAAGGTAGTTGTTGGTAGAACTGTTAGAGAAAAATGGGAGTGGAAGGAAGGGCATGATTGGGGAAGAGGCAAGCCAGCCCATTCCCCTCCCTAGTCCCTACGGCTACTTGTGAGCAATTTATTTATTAATTGCTGGGTCTCAGATGGTTCAATTATCATATCTGGGCCTAGATTAATGATCCAAAAAACGAATTATAATTTATTTCCATAAAACTAGTCTATAACATGCACATTAATTCTTCTTATTAGGAATTTATTTTGTAGTTTTAAATTTAAAATATTACAAATTAAAATTAAAAAACATATTAATTTTTTAAAAAATTACTTGTAAAGTAAAAATACATACTATCAATATATCAAATACATACTTTTGAAAATTATTTTTATATAATTAAATTAATTAAAAATTAAAAATAAATGAGTAAATTACATTTTAACTCATTCAATTACTTAAAAGTTTCATTTTAATTGTGTATGTTTTTTGGGTCTAAGTTAAAAAGAGACAAACAACAAATTCAATTCGACTTACAAATTAAAAAAGTCAATTACACTTAATATTACTCTAAAATACGGTATGTTTTATTTTAATCACTTTAATTTTTTCCCAATTTAGTTATTTCCATTAAAATAATTATTTTGATAATTATTTAAACTAACCACTCTAGTTTAAATAGTTTATTTTTCACCGATTTAATTATTAACGTGACACATTAAACCATCGAGTGACAACACATGACACATTTCTATTGACTTTTAATTAAATCTTAAGACCTCTTTATAATATGTGCCAAATAAATTAAAAAAATGACATTATGCAATATACCATATGAAAATGGCTTGAAAGGAAATAATTTTTTATTAAATAATATAATACTCGAATATTTTTATATTATAAAAATTTAAATTATGATATTATCTCCGAGCAATGAATCAAGATAAAGGAATGCCGTAAAAATTGGTTAAATAACAAGTTAGAAATTAAACAACATACTTTTAACCTTGATTCTGAAAATACCAACACTACCCCTTTCAGGGTTGGCCTAAAAAGGGGTTCATACTAGCACAACACCCTACGGATCAACTTTGCAATAGTTAATGATTTGGTATATGAAGTGAAATTTGACTTTTGCCCAACCAAACGCAATAATTAGTTGGTAAGGACTGAGCTTTGAATTTTAAATCGATTACAACACAAGCAGCTTTAGCTTTTTACTGTCATCAAATCAATCATGTATGTCCATGGCAATGCCATGTGCAATCTGAATAATAATTTGGTGTTTCTATATGTATAACAACGGCTCTACAGGCATGCTCTTATCTCTTTGAATACCTTCATTTTTCATTATTAAACTTCACCTAATTAATTACAATGCTAATGCACCTTTTTGGGTACTTCATCGACTTCACTTTGGGTGCGCTAGTCAAAAGCGAACACCACCACCAACTAGAGTGTCATAAAAAGCATTACTTGGATTCTTTATTAATTGATACAATAATACTTTTTATCCTCTACCTTTTTCTAAAAAATCAAATTAGCCCTTTATTCTTTTTCTATCTCTTTTACTTAAACTGATCTGTTTTCCACAGAACTACTAATGGGGCAAATATCCCAAAAATATCAAAAAAACTAAAATTATCGAAAATGACAGGTTTCAAAAATATTGAGGAAGGGCAATTTCTCAAAATCAGCGTCACGTCGGTAGCGTTTTTTGGGAAAACGTTTAAAAGTGCGTCCATGGGGAGCGCTTTGAGCCACCTCAAGAAAAACGCCTCACGAGGGCGCTTTTCTTGAGGTGGCCTAAAGCGCCCCCATGGACGCTTTTTAGCCGCTTTCAAAAAACGCTACCGACGCGGACGCGATTTTTGGGGAATTTTTCCATCCACTTGCAATGTGAAAAATGAAATAATTTTTGGGCAAGAGTCTCCGCAAAATAATTTTGAGGAGACGTTTGAAATAAACCGTGGTAGAAAATGCTCTCACGTGGACGCTTTTTACTACAAATGGTCTCCGCAAAATTAATTTGAGGAGACGTTTCGAACAAATAGTGGCTAAGAACGCTTCAAGTAGGTGTATTATTACCCGAGAATCGAAAAGTGCTCCACGCGGACGCACTTTTGCTACAAGGTCTTGTCCGCAAAATTAGGCTATAATCACCAAATTGCATTCTCGGCCATGTAAAGCAAATTCAAGCAAAAAGAAAAAAAATTGAAAATGAGTGAACGATTAATGTTGTTATTTACTACGATGGTGAAGTGCGTGACACCGAAAATGGTGTTGTTTTCTTATCGAGAACACAACGCGATTGAGTTTTAATCAAACGTCGATTTGGTAGAACTTCGCAAAAGAATTAGGCGTAAAATATTGAACAACGCCAATGAAAGTTCATCTATTAAGTATAGATTTTGCGCTTTGTTGATCCGGTGAGATATGACGATTCGACATCAAAGGTCCCGGAGCCTTGAGGCAATGGTGGAGACTCATTTTGCCGGTGGATCGCCTATCTCGAGTTATATGTAGAATTTTCATCTCCAAGTGATCGCGACCTTAACATCTAGTATCGTCGAGGGAATACACGACCCTGTGTCGACACTGTAAGTGAGAGGCAAAACACGTATGCCCGTGTACGGTGGTAGTATGGAAAACATAACCCCGCACGATACTTTTTATATTATAAAAATTTAAATTATGATATTATCTCCGAGCAATGAATCAAGATAAAGGAATGCCGTAAAATTGGTTAAATAACAAGTTAGAAATTAAACAACATACTTTTAACCTTGATTCTGAAAATACCAACACTACCCCTTTCAGGGTTGGCCTAAAAGGGTTCATACTAGCACAACACCCTACGGATCAACTTTGCAATAGTTAATGATTTGGTATATGAAGTGAAATTTGACTTTTGCCCAACCAAACCCAATAATTAGTTGGTAAGGACTAAGCTTTGAATTTTAAATCGAGTACAACACAAGCAGCTTTAGCTTTTTACTGGCAAAACATCATGTGGATCCACCCCTGGGGCCCGGCCAAGTGCGAAGTTGGACTAATAATTTGGTGTTTCTATAAATATAACAACGGCTCTACAGGCATGCTCTTATCTCTTAGAATTTTCATCTCCAAGTGATCCGGTGCGACCTTAACATCTAGTATCGTTAGGGAATACACGACCCAGTCGACACTGCGTGAGAGGCAAAACGAACACCACCACCAACTAGAGTGTCATAAAAGCATTACTTGGATTCTTTATTAATTGATACAATAATACTTTTACCCTCTACCTTTTCTAAAAATCAAATTAGCCCTTTATTCTTTTTCTATCTCTTCTACTTAAACTGATCGTTATCAACTTCTAGTGGATCGCCTTATCAAGTTACGATGTAGAATTTTCATCTCAAGTGATGTTTGTTGGATGTTTTTAATTTTATTTTATTTTTCTTTTCTTCTTTTTTTTTTTCGCATACAAACCCTAGCCACCTATGTTGTGTAATTGCTTCTCGGGTCTTTGATAGCTGCTTTTCAGTGCAATCATCTATCCTTTTCTAACAATAAGTGCCCTCTTTTCTCATTTTCCTCCTCTTTTCCTTTCACCCTTAGCCCTAACTTCTTGTTGTATTGTTGCGCTTCCTTGATAATGAAACACCATCCAAGACGACCCAAAACGATGCAAAGCCCTCACTTCCTTCCTCGAGTGCTTTTTTTTTTAAAATCATTGGAAATTTTAAATATCTAAGAGGCTTTCAAGCTTCTCAACCGAAGCCCGCTCCAATTGTAACCAAGATGTATACCGACGCGGCATCCACCGTTCGAGGGAATACTCGACCTTGTTACACACTACGCCAAGTGATCCGGTCGCGACCTTAACATCTAGTATCGCTCGAGGGAATACACGACCCTGTGTCGACACTCGTAAGTGAGAGGCAAAACACGTATGCCCGTGTACGGTGGTAGTATGGAAAACATAACCCCGCACGATACTCGGTTGGTGGATGGACATATTCGGTGGTAGTCGGGGAATACACGACCCGCTTCGACACTACTTTGTAAGTGAGGGTGATAGAAATACGTATTGGGGGCGTATCAACTTCTAGTGGATGAAAATCCACATACGATTGGAATCTTCACGAAAGATGTTTAAGGAGGGATGATGTATTACGTGGATGGGACGGCATCAACTTCTAGTGGATGAGGAAATACGTGTTCGTTTGATCAACTGACGTTAGTGGAGGATCGGACGATACGTTATGGAATCTTTACGAAGATGTTTGGATGATGGATCCATGATGGAGCCACCGTGAGGGCCCTCGCTTTACAGTTATGGACGGACGATGAAGTTGGACTATTTTCCCCGATGCGAAGTTGGACAACCAAGCCCGCTCCAATTGTACGAAGATGTTGAGGCGGTTCGACGAAGAAGAAGAAGATCCGCTATTCAGGGGCATACTCGCCTCAAGGCACATGCATAATGTCGATCTATCTCAATATGATGCATTGGAGTTTCTGAACTACCACACCGAACGCGCGGATCAGCACAAATTCTTCGTTGGATTCGGACCAATTAGAAGTTGGTAACCAATTTTCCAACAAGAACACTTTTCTTGGTGCATTGAAACAATACAGCATCAGGAATGGGGTTAACTACACTATGGTTAAATCAAAGCTCGATAGGTACGAGGCAAAGTGTGCTGTGCAAGATGGCACATGTGCATGGAAAATCATGGCGTCGTTGAGGAAAAAGACGGCGATGTGGGAGGTGAAGAAGTACAAAGGTTTGCATACATGTCTTACCGGTACAGTACCACTATGTGTTCAATGATTTTGAATAACACTAATATTATGTAATGTTGCATTATTTAACGTACTTCGTTGACAGGTGTAACACAAGATCATCCGAGGATGGATTCAGACATGTTGACTGATTTAATAATCCCGACGGTGAAGGTCGATCTCAAAACTACAGTGTCGGCCTTAATTGGCAATATTCGTAGCAAATGGGGTACACGCCCTCTACTGTAAAGGCTTGGATAGCCAAGCAGAAGGCGTTTGAAAAGTTGCACGGTCGGTGGGACGCCTCATATAATGAAGTGTGGCGGTGGTGTAAGGTGTTGAGAGATATGTCCCAGCAAAGACAACAGACATTGAAACGAACCGCGCGATTACAACGATCGTCGCCCGTGGATGCACAAAGTGTTCAAGTTACTGTTTCGACATTTAAGCAATGCCGAGATGCTTTTACATACCGCAAGCCATTGGTACAAATTGACGGTACCTTCATGTATAGTAGATATACGCATCGGCTATTGCTAGCTGTGGCACAAGACGGCTGTGAGAGAATCCTTCCGATTACGTTCGCAATAACACCAGGGGAGTCAGCTGATGACTGGGACTTCTTCCTATCTAGGTTAAGGAGGCATGTCTACCCTCAACCTGACATATGCGTTATATCGGATCGGGGCCCTGGAATACTTGCGGCAATAGAACGACAGGGAAGCATGTGGCATCGCACACACCATCGATATTGCCTGAGGCATGTTTCATCCAACTACTATGGGCAACACCGATCTCAAAGACAGAAACGACAAGTGACCGATATGGGTATGAAATATCTATTAATATAATTTCTTTTGAAATTTTCAATTTATTTGCAATTGAATAGTGGTATGTAATATTCGATATCAACGTATATTGGTAGCGCATTGAGATCAATAAAGACCGCTTTGGAGATGTTGGCGGCTTATACAGATAACGCCAAGGCGCAGAGTACCGTGCAATATTCCTTTTGAACAGTGGACACAAGCATATGACGGTGGCTCACGATATGGTCATATGACCACAAACTCGGCCGAATGCATAAATTACATGTATAAAGGAACCCGTCATCCGCCGATTACAGGTTTTACGGAGATATATTTTCGTTTAAGCAAGACTATTTTCAAGAGAGCAATGAGTTATCGAGGCGATGTAAGGAGGCCATGTATGGAGCGAAGGTCTTACAAGAAATTAAGTGGAAGGCACGGCGAACACCATGCACACAGCTTTGTCACGATCACGACAAATTTATGGTTTCGTGTCACGGAGTTTGACAGACCGAACCAAGGTATTGTTGGCGAGCACTATCGTGTACACTTAACAAATAGGACATGCGACGTGGGATATTTGATGCACTTTGTTACCCATGTGCTCATGTATCATGCGGCTTGTCATAATCTTCGTCTTGACCCATGAGCTATGTCGACGAAGTCTACAAATTAGAAAACATGTACAACGTGTGGAGACACGATTCCCACCGATCCCAGATGAACGTAAGTGGCCATCCAGACGCTTAACCAGTATAAGTGCTTGCTTGACAGAGAATTGAGACGAAACCAAAAGGTCGACCTTCCTCGACTAGAATACGCAACAATATGGATATCCCAGAACCGACCAACCAAAGTCGGCGGTGCGGTGGTGTAGGAACCCGCCATACATCTCGCCGTGTCCAAATCGGACTAGTTGACCGTGTTCTTAGCTTGTTTGTCTCTTGTCGGCTATGTAATTTCTATTTTTTGGAGGAAAACGGTGAACTTTTGTACAATAACTCAAATTTATTAAATATAAGATAATTAAAATTAAATTACAAACACAAATAATCAAACAACTTTTTATTCAAAAATAAAAAATATTACAATTTAAAAATAAAACATTTCATCCTAATCAACGTTGATGCCGAAATAAACCAACTTTTATTTTATTCAAGTTATTAAAATTAAATTAAAAATTAAATTAAAAAATTAAATCATTTCTATCTTATCAAAGATATTAAAATTAAAATAAAAAATTAAAATACAAAACAAATAAAAGTAAACTCAATTTTATTACATAAAAAATTAAATTTAAAAAATTAAATAAATTAAAAAATTAAATTACAAAAAAACAAACTCAAATTGTATTAAATATATTACAACTTAATTAAAAAAATAAACCAAACCTATTTTGTCAAAGTTATTAAAATTAAATAAATTAAAAAATTAAATTACAAAAAAAACAAACTCAAATTGTATTAAATATATTACAACTTAATTACAAAAAAAATAAACCAAACCTATTTTGTCAAAGTTATTAAAATTAAATAAATTAAAAAATTAAATTACAAAAAAATAAACTCAAATTGTATTAAATATATTACAACTTAATTACAAAAAAAAACCAAACCTATTTTGTCAAAGTTATTAAAATTAAATAAATTAAAAATTAAATTACAAAAAATAAACTCAAATTGTATTAAATATATTACAACTTAATTACAAAAAAAATAAACCAAACCTATTTTGTCAAAGTTATTAAAATTAAATAAATTAAAAAATTATATTACAAAAAAAACAAACTCAAATTTTATTAAATATATTACAACTTAATTAAAAAAATTAAACCTTAATTACAAAAAAATTAAACTCAAATTATAAATTAATTTACAATTACTCAAATTAGGGGGTTTAGGGTTTAGTGCGGATGCCGGTGGGAACCAGTGCCACACGGGGGCGGTCGACGGTTACGCGCTGGATTCCTCCTTCTTCTAGCTTCCTATGGGTCGTGGAACCTCGGCGGGAATCCTGCCCTCCCAGTGGAGTCGGTTCGGTGTTGCGATGATGACCCACCTTGATAAAATAATGACCCCGGAGGTGTTTGCATAAACCACGGCGGGGGTGACTGCATCCCGTACGGTGAAGGAGCCTGGTAGAAAGAACTGCTCCCCGACGGCACCTCCTCTAATCCCACACCCGATGTCGGCCTCACGATCGGCTGGCTAAAAGGAGTTGTCGGGAACGGACTCGAACCCGGCCATGCATTCCAACCTGGGGGGGACTAGAAAAAGGAAACATATATGGGTTAGGAGGATACATGTAAGGGGCAGGGTACGCACCTGGCATAAACTGTGGACGCTGTGTTGTCGGTGTTGTCAGCTGAACTGATGGGCCCGGTGATTGTATAGGTGCTGTTGATGGGCCGTTGTGGATCGTAGTAGCCGTTGTCGGGCCCGCCTCATCACCCCTTCTCATTGAATGTAAAGGGCCCGACGTTCCCTTCGCCATGAATTTGTCGCCGCTCTCTTCACCAACAACAAGATCTACTTGCCATGGATTCTAAACCATGGCATGTACTCCCAAGACGACGCTAACTCAGAACTACGATCGGTTCCTGTTAGGTAAAAAGTCATACCGGTTCTCCCACGCCTCGATATGTTCGACCAAAATATTGGCCAATCCGTGTCCGCCGTCGTAAGTCCACACTATTCTCATTATCGAGCACCTCGAGCCACGGAATCGGTTGTCGGAATCTAAATTGTCGTGATAACTCGATCCGACCGGTGCATCTCCACGGTCGCGTAGGTGATTAGCGGACCTTAACGTACAACTGCTCGGATTTTGGAGGAACTCCCGGAATTCTCGCCTCAATTTCGGATCCTCGTCTGATGTCCATTGAAACTATATTAACATTACCAAAATATTAGTTATATACATAAATACTAAATTATAATAACGAAATTTGACACTTACTTGTGATTCGACCGTTGTTCCAATAGGAGCCGATATCCTCAAGCGAGTCGGTATTCCAACATGACTTGTTGGATGGTTTCACCTAATTAAATAAACTTTTAGCATGCAATTATACTATAAATCTACGACATAATTGTAAAATATAATATTAAATTTACCTCGTTATCAATGGGAATGAATATGGTGGTCGAGTCGATGACGTAAAATGGAAATCAAACCATGCCCATGACGCAGAGTGATAGGCAACCTCCGATTTTTACTTTATCCAGGCATCCGCCCGTACATCTCCGGTACAACCTCGATATGCAGCGGACCCCAACTCAATTCATCTACCGCTCTAAAATCAACAAGTTTCGTGGAGCCATCTCGTGGACGAGGTTTCTAGAGAGGTCCCAGATCGATAGCCTCCAATTATCTCAAGTATGTATGCCCGTGCATACCGTATTCTTTCATCTTCATCGAATCTTCATTCGGTGCATGGAATGTCTCGTTACCAAACCATATCGATCCGACCTCCTTGCAATTTATCCTAATGGCACCGAGCTCGTAGCATACGACCATCCAATCGAGAGATGTTACGGACCGGTGACACCAATTGGCCCACCCGTAATCCCAATCAGAATCGCACATCTTCTAAGGTGATGGTACACTCTTCGCATGGCGATGGAAAGTGTGCGTCTCGGGTCTCCACCTCTCTATCAACGCTACCGATCAAAACCGGTCCAACTTGAACCCCTACTATCGTGGCTATCCGTGCAAAAAACCCGCTTCCGCAGTAATTCTCGATCAATGGCGATGGGGACCGTGCATGTTGCGAATATAACATTGCAACACCCGATCTACGTATCGTTTAAAAATAATAAAATTCAAAATTAATTAAAATTGCATAATTAAAAATTTTAATAATATTGAAAACTAAAATTCAAACTTACCATTTTCAATTCTTTGACGCCAATGTGATTCTTGCTAGACGATGTAAATCCCTACCATTGTACTCGATAAAGAATTTTTAAATTTTCTAAAAAATAAATATATTAAAAAATTATAAAGGGCTTTTTTCAGAATGGTAGAAGACTATTTTGAAATTTAAGCGTAAATTTCAAGGGCTTTGAGAGAAACTTGAGAGAAAATTTAGAGCAAATTGAGAGAAAATTGAGAGAAAAATGAGAAAGGATTGAAGTGTGAAAAAATGAAGGGTTGGGGGTATTTATAGTTTTTTTTACCGTTGCTTTTTGATCGTTCTTGACTAAAAAAGCGTCATGGGAGCGCTTTAGCCACCTCAAAGAAAGCGCCCTCGTGGGAGCGTTTTTCTTTGAGGTGGCCTAAAGCGCTCCCCATGGACGCGCTTAGGCCCTTCTCCCTAAAAAAACGCTACCGACGTGGACGCGATTTTGGGGAAATTGCCCTTCCGTCAATATTTTGAAACCCGTCCTTCCGTAATTTTGATTTTTTGGTATTTTTGGGATATTTGCCCTACTAATGGAGCCATTAAAATTATGATGTGGCATATATTTTTTAACACAATAAATCTATGTGGCTTTTATGTTTTCAATTTTTATTTTATTTTTCTTCTTCTTCTTTTTTTTTTCTGCATACAAACCCTAGCCACCTATGTTGTCGCAATTGCTTCTAGGGTGTTGCGGTCGCCGCTTTTCCAGTGCCGTCATCTATCCTTTTCTCGACAATAGGTGCCCTCTTTTTCTCATTTTCCTCCTCTTTTTCCTTTCACCCTTAGCCCTAACTTCTTGTTGTATTGTCGCCGCTTCACTTCGATGATGAAACACCATCCAAGACCACCCAAAGCGATGCCTGAAAGCCCCTCACTTCCTTCCTCTGAGTGCTTTTTTTTTTTTAAATCATTGGAAATTTTTAAATATCTAAGAGGCTCTCAAGCTTCTCGAACCCAAATCTCTCTCATCGACTGTTAAATCACCCTAATATGTTACTTTTCTTGACAGTGGCTATTTCTTCACCGTTGAGATTTGGAAAGTGATGGTGGGAGCTCCAGCCAACAACCCGAAAAAAATTATTTTCTTATTATTTTTACATAATTACAAGAATTGTATATGATTCCATAATATTTTTTTATCGGAAAAGTTAAACAAGAGAATTCAATCATTATTGATAAAAGTCCCGACCAAAACATGATACGGGAAAACATATAAAAAATGGTCCAAAAATTTCCATATAAATACTAGACTAGACCCAAATAAGACAAAAACTTAGAAATTATTGTGGTTGTAATAATATATCTCTCAAATACAATCTCATTCTTTCTTTGCAGCTTGGCACCGTTGGATCATTCTTCTCAACGCTCTTGATCCCACCAACAGCCACAGTCTGGGTTTTGCATTGGTAGATTGTTTCAGTGTCAATTTGTAACATATACAGAATACATGGTTTTCATTTCTAACCAAGTAAATTAAGGAACCATTGGGTTTTGTATATTGGCGCATGATTGCTTTTTAAACAATAGTCATCTTCAAATTAAATCTTTGAGTTTTGCATTTGTTGACTTTCAATTTGTAGCATTTACATGGTTTTCATTTCTAACTCAACCAATTAATTCTAATTATTCCACAAAAATTTATAATTTTGTTATAGTTTTTAATGGTTCTTTCATTTTTAGGATTTTTCTATAATTTTTACATTTTTCTAAATTTTTGTAATATATTTTTTAAAAAATTTAACAATATCTTTATAAAATTTATATATACATTTTTAATATTATTTTAATTAATTACTTATATGACACAGTCATGTCAGTAATTAATACATGTGGACTGTTGGCATTCATGCCAGCAAGTTAACAACACCGTTAACTTTTGGCCTTTTTATCCAATTAATCCTTAAAATATAAATATTTATAAAAATGACATAACTTTAAAAATAATGACGAGAATGACCTAAAATAAACAGTGTCAGGTGGTGTCACCACCCAAATCAATCCTCCCTCAATCATTAGTGCTAGTTGCATGGGGGTTGTAAAAAAAAAATTAGCGTTAACACTGTAATGGTAGGTACTCGTATGTAATTTTATATATATTTTTAAAAATATGAGTATTTCTCGATTTAAATTTTTTTATCTAAATGCGGGCACCGAAAAAATTAAAAAAAAATTGATAGTGTGGTGGCCGGCACTCATGGCAAGAAAAAAAATTTAGTGTTAGACTTCTCTTCGCAGGCATCAGAGTGATTTTTATTTTTTATTTATTGTCGGCATGCTTTGGTTGCCGGGACCGATTACCATTTGGTTCTTCTTCAAGCCTTGGACAATGTGACTCCTAAACCTTCAGTTGCATGAAAAAAGAGATTTGAAGAAAATAATACAATATCAATATAGCATAAATGCAAGATATTTGAGAAGAAAAAGAAAATGTTTTGAATTTGATTTACTTATTATAGTACTTAGTAGGCAAAGAAAACAAGTGAAGAAGAAGATAGAAAAATAAAATAAAATAGAAAGTTTCAAAGTAAGAAAAGTTTAATGCAATTTTATAATTTTAATAGGAAAAAGTTGTATGTAGTCAAAAGACATTATCAAATTATTAACCATAATTCCTGTTTTAATATTTTTAACCATATATAATATAAATACATTATTAATTTGAGAAAAAGATAACAGTTTAAGGTTAAAAAGGCTTAAAAGAGTAAAGGACTGATTTGATTTTTAAAAAGAAGTTGAGGGTGAAAAATGTGATTATGGCTTTTTTATTTTAAGATTAATTTTTTCTCGGCTTCCAATGTTACGTAGGCTTTCAACTTTGTCTCCTTCACTGTACTTTAATATCTCTCCCATATTTCTAGATTTTAGCTTTTGCAAGACCGAACCAAGCATATGATTCTTTTCTTTTACTTTACAAATCAACCAACCCACATCTTTGGTTTGTGTTGTTTTTTGATGTTATTATTTTATTTTATTATATATTAATTTTTTATTACTTATTTCTTGTTAGTTATTTTAAGTTTAGTTTAGTTTAGTAGTTTATATTATAAGAATAAGTATTGTTAGTTAGGATTAGTAGGTTAAGTAATAATTAATTTAGTTAGTTAGTAAGTTATAGTTAGAAATTTTAAATAAATGTGGAATTTTGGTATAATAAACGATCCATTTACTTAGATAACCTAAAAAAATTATTTTATATTAAAGTACAAAAAGTAAATAACATGCCAAATAAATAATATAATAAATAATATAATAATTTACTAACAAAATAATATATACTAACTAATAAAATAATATTTATTTAACTACCATTGATTTTATTTTACTCCAATACTAATTTCATATTTATTTTATTGTCTATAAAATTTATAAGTATCATCTCTTAATAATTTATTATATCTTTGGACTATATGATAGATAATGTTTAGACTATCCATGGACCAACTTTGATTGCTACCCAACTTAATTCATTTTCGACTCTACCCATTAGCTTGGATTCACTATAAATTTAATATTTAATATTATATAGTTTAAATAAACTAATTTGAAATTTATATAATAATTTAATATATTTAAATTAAATATTTTAAAAGAATTAGAATATGATAGACTCATGATATAGTGAAAAATAGTAAAATTAAATGCATAAAAATTATGTAACATAAATAAAAGGCTCAATCTAGCTTAAATTAATTTTATAAAATATAAAATTACAAAAACACATTCATAATACTATTTATTACTCTTTTAGATTAAAAAAATTTTTAATAATTTCTCAATTCAACTTACTGCACCCAACTTTAATACACTAACAAACCTACTAATAATACAACTAACCTAACTAAACTAAACTAAACTAACCTAAATAATACAACTAACAATAACTAAACTATTAACTAAACTAAACTAAACTTTAATACAACTAACTAACTAACCTAACATTAACTAAACTAAACTAATACTTTAACTAAACTAAACTAAACTACTAATACAACTAACTAACTAACCTAACATTAACTAAACTAAACTAATAATTTAACTAACCTAAACTAACAATAATTAATAAAATATAATTATTCATATTTAAAAAAATTCACATACTTCTTTCTTATATTTTTCTTCTTTTTGTTTCTTCTTTCTTTCTTCTTTCTCTCCTCCTTCTCTTCTTTTTTCCTGAGGCGTGAATACTTCTTCTTCTTCTTCTTCTTCTTCTTCTTCTTCCTTTCTTTTCGTGATTTGGGGACCATTATAAGGTCCCACGATTCAAGTGGGTGCCACCTCGCCATAGGCACCTTCGGTCTGCTTCTCATGTAGAGTGCACAATGTAGTTCGGACTTTTTTCATGTCTGTTTTTTTAGTGTTTTTTTTTTTTTGGCGGATGTAGGTGGGTTGAGGTGGTGCCGCCTGCAGGCGCGACCACCCTCTTTGTACCATTTGTAAATTTTAAAGGGCCCTATTTTCGTTTTTTTGTATTTTTTAGTAAAAACCCGATGGTGGGAGCTCCCGCCAACAACCCGAAAAAAATTATTTTCTTATTATTTTTGACATAATTACAAGAATTGTATATGATTCCATAATATTTTTTTTATCGGAAAAAGTTAAACAAGAGAATTCAATAATTCTTGATAAAAGTCCCGACCAAAACATGATATGGGAAAACATATAAAAAAATGGTCCAAAAATTTCCATATAAATACTAGACTAGACCCAAATAAGACAAAAACTTAGAAATTATTGTGGTTAGGGGTGAGCAAAACTCGATTCGATTCGAAAAAAATCGAAAAAAAATTCAAATTTTGAATTATTCGAATCGAGTTAATCGAGTTAATCGAATCAATTCGAATTTTGAGTTTCGAATTTCGAGTTCGAATCGAGTTGAATTTGTAAATTCAAATAACTCGAATAATTGAATAAATCGAATATAAATTATATATATTTTAAAAAAATTTAGGCTTTTACCGACCCATTTCCCCCCAACTTGTGGTTGTAATAATATATCTCTCAAATACAATCTCATTCTTTCTTGGCAGCTTGGCACCGTTGGATCATTCTTCTCAACGCTCTTGATCCCACCAACAGCCACAGTCTGGGTTTTGCATTGGTAGATTGTTTCGGTGTCAATTTGTAACATATACAGAATACATGGTTTTCATTTCTAGCCAAGTAAATTAAGGAACCATTGGGTTTTGTATATTGGCTCATGATTGCTTTTTAAACAATAGTCATCTTCAAATTAAATCTTTGAGTTTTGCATTGGTTGACTTTCAATTTGTAGCATTTACATGGTTTTCATTTCTAACTCAACCAATTAATTCTAATTATTCCACAAAAAATTATAATTTTGTTATAGTTTTTTAATGGTTCTTTCATTTTTAGGATTTTTCTATAATTTTTACATTTTTCTAAATTTTTGTAATATATTTTTTTAAAAAATTTAACAATATCTTTATAAAATTTATATATACTTTTTTAATATTATTTTAATTAATTACTTATGTGACACTGTCATGTCAGTAATTAATACATGTGGATTTGGCATTCATGCCAGCAAGTTAACAACACCGTTAACTTTTGGCCTTTTTATCCAATTAATCCTTAAAATATAAATATTTATAAAATGACATAACTTTAAAAATAATGACGAGAATGACCTAAAATAAAGTAAAGGTCGTGGTGTCACCACCCAAATCAATCCTCCCTCGATCATTAGTGCTAGTTGCATGGGGTTTTAAAAAAAAATTAGGCGTCAACACTTTTGCGATTGGGGGTTAGGCACTAGGATTTATTGCGGTGTGGAATGCTTGCGTTTCGAATACCGGATGGATATGGCATCCGATCTTCAACCTCCATTAGAGTACATACAATGGTACTCTAGTATGGGGAAGCCATATTTACTCGGAGGGCAGTCGACTATAGTCCCCCCGCACAGGCAGCGAGATGGGGCATACGAGCCAGTGGCCGATATGGAGGCGGAGGTAGCTGCAGATCCTAATCTCGAGCCAGAGCCGGGGGCCGAGCCCGAGCAATCACATTCACATTCGGAGGCACATTCATATCATCCATATGTGCCGGGCTCGTCAGGAGGTGGATACCAGTACGAGGTTGATATATTTAGATCGTACACACCGCAGTACAGCACTCTCGGCTCGTATCCACTGCCGGACATCAGGCCTCTCGGGTCGTATCGACTGCATCAGGGCACTGCTTCTAGCTCGAGTTCATCTACACCCTTCGAGCCATATGATTTTTCGCCATGTTTAGCACACCTCCACCGGACCCCACCTGCACTCCCCCCGAGGACCGAAGAGGATGTTGACGTCGCAGGCGCCCACGACGTGAACGTCGAGCACGCAGTATATACACCAAGGACTACACCATCGAACCATCAGTTTTAGGTGTTTCTTGTGGTTTTGATTTTATTGTATTTTGTATTTGTAATTGTTATAATGTTTGTAATTTATTTGTATAAATTTAATTTGATTATTTGGAGCTGCAACATTTAAGTAACAAGATTTGACCACGCGATGGAATTTTTCATTTTGATTTTTGGTCATGTATATGGTCACTATGATTAGTTAACGATGTGTATTGGTTATATTGATTAGATTTGAATTGGCAATGTATGTTATATTAATTGTCCGATTGTAGATTAACTTAGTTTGTGGTACGAATGAAATTTATTTTGTATACAAATCCATAGATTACTATATTCATAAAAATCCATACATGTTAATCTTCCACAAAAATTACCAAAAAAATCAGAATACAAAACATGTTACTCTGAATAAGCTCAATTCCCTGTCGCTCGCGACGATTATCCAACATGATAGTTTCGCTGCGGGCATTTACTTCGATTATGACCACCTAACCTGTATATTCCACAGCGCTAACCATCGGATTTCTCCCTAAAGTCCATTTCATTACGGATTCTGGATGATTGCGGACGGCCTCTCAGATTCCTGCGTAGCGCTCTGTCAGGGACAAGCTCAAAAGTCGTCCGAGGCACCTCCCATGTATGTCTGGTCGGGCAGACGAGAGAACTCATTTTCCCGCACACGCAATGTATGCTCTAGCGTGTACACATCATCGACAAAATGTTCAACACTAAGGTTCGCTTTAGCACACGCCGCCACAACATGTGCACACGGATAATGAAGTGTTTGGAACCTCCCGCATTCGCCTTTATGCATTAGAAGATTGACTTTATAAGACCTAGGTGGCAAACAGAATCGACGACCGATAGACTCCATAACTCGAAAAGTTTCTATTTGTCTTGAATATATTTTCTGGTCATCGACCTCATAATCCGTGGTTTGCAATCAATGCATCTCGACATCTTCCACAAACACGTGTCCTGCATCCATCCGGTTGACTTGTTGTTCAACCATTCTTGGCATCAAGGTTGCCAACTTTGTAGAATGTAGCCAGAAGACAGATGAAATCGGTAGATGTCGTGTTTTCAACAACACAGCGTTGACCCCTCCACCAAGTTTGTGGTCATTTGACCATAACGAAAGCCTCGCCAAAACTTTGAGCCCATTGCCACGGCTCCATTGTACCCAACCACTCCCGAAAAGATTTGTTCGTTTGACCTTCCATGTCACTATCAAGTTGAGTCATCATTTGGTGAAAATATGTGGCTCTAACTCGTCTGTTGTACATGTTTTAAAAATGTAAGTTCTGAATCGGGTAACTAAAAATATTAAACTTATATTGAAAATATAAGGTTATCATTTACCTATTTTCACCACTTCTCTTTTCGGTTTGGATTCTTATACTCTCGAAGAAAGTTAGCGCAATGTGACGGATACAAGAAGCGGATCTCTATGGCATACCGTAGCGCCTAATTGCGGCAATTAGTCCTTTCCCTCTATCGGAGATGATGCAAATATTATCGTTGCTAATAACATACCTCGCGGGTTGGTAAGGAAGAATTTCAAGATTCCATATTCTCCTTATCTACTATTGCAAACGCTTATTGGGAGCACGCCTATTGCCATCTTGAGTAACCGCAATAAGTAAGATCTGTATATTTTCCAGATAGCCATGTCCCATCCACTGCACAAACGATTTGCGGTGTGGAAATGCCCGTACACATGGATCAAACGTCCAAAACATCCGATGAAAAATTTTTTCCCATTTGTAATTGGTTATTTGGTAGTAAAAAGGTCGTGTTCGTAACTCAATCACGGTTCGGTATATACTCTCATATAGCATTATCCATCCTTGTAGCTCATTATACGAAGAATCGTAGTCCCCATACAATTGTTCCATTGCCATCTGTTTAGCTATCCACGCCTTTCGATATGATACTCTATCTTTGGAATCGTGCTTGTATTTCAATTAATCAGTACCAAAACTTTAATAGTCGGTCGTCCTTCACCATTGGCATAATACACATACATATAGTTTTGGAATCAAGTTTTCGATGATCTTCATCATACTGTCAATCTGCATGTGAGGCCCAACAAATTTTCTTATCTCCCACATCTGCGAATTTTGTATGAATGCATTTCGATCCGCCAATTCTGACCTTCCGCTACCTTCTAACACTCTGCAATATATACCGTCGATTTAGACGCTGCGACTTTGTAATCTCTCGATATATCCATGCTATACCGTTTAATAGCAGATACGCACTCTTCTTTACTTCTAAATCTCTGGCCTACGAATAACTCCTCATGATCAGAATTTACGGCCAGTCGGTGAGCAGGATATATTTTAGGGTACTCTGGGAACTCACCAGACCTTGTTGCAGACGGGGTCTATGAGCGACATGTGTGGCCAGATTATTGTGTATCGCAATACATCCCGGTGGTTCCCGATCGGAGACGCGCTAATGTTTTCATCGTCATCCACGTCTTCATCATCAATATCATCAAGTATATCATCCATATCCGGATCACTGTCACTATCGACCTCATCCCCGCAATGATCACTGCTATCGTGTCCATCATCACCAACCACATCAATATCGGGTGTAATATTAAGATCGATATCGATCCCACGTATATTCGATTCGGCATCAACATACGATGTTAGACGCACCATGGACGATTCTTGAGCTCCATGTTCTTCACCATATACATTGCTGTCTTCATTTGCCTCAATACCGACTAACTCAGCAAATAAGTGAATCGGTGCATTTACATTACTCCGCTTCCACAATAAAGAGTGATCATTGTCTCTACGTCTTCGTCATCTACAAGTTCCATTTCGTGAATTTGATCGGATCTGCGAACCGGAAACTTGTATAAAATCTCGAGATCGTTCCTCACACCGTCCCAACAATTTTGCGTTTATCCTTCGCTTCATATCATCCAATGAGACATTTTATTAAATCTCATTGCTATTTGTTGTCGACATTCAAATATGCATCCAACGGTTGTTGTCAAGATGATTCCATCGAAATAAACGCATATAAAAAACTCGATCATCCATCTTCAATATTTAATCATTAAAAATAAACAAAATTGCTCGAAAATTTTTGATCAAGATATACTATTCTTAAATAGAAAAACTTAATGTTTGAATATGCTATTTTTTCATTCTTAATCTCACACTATTAGAATTATCATTTTGTACATGAATAACATTTATCTTTACATCTAACCACTTTATCATTTTTTATTATTTTAATATTTAGGGTTCCTTACTAACAATATTTACTAATACTAACTAAAATATTAATATATTAACATAGTCAATATATGATTTTCGGTTTTTAACTAACATATCAACATACTAACAACAATATACTAACTAGTTACATATTTAATAAAATATTAATAGTATTCTAATATTTTAATTATACTACTACCAATATATCACTATTATAGGGTTTTAACTAACATATTAATATACTAATACATTAATATACATACTAACCATTTATTTTGACTATTTACTTGTATTTTCCTTTTTCTCAAATTACATTACTAACAATAATTATAATTTATATTATTTTCATATTTTCATATTTTATATTATTTATTTTAATACATAATGTTTCATGTATTATTTTAATGTTCTTTTATACTAACAATAATTATAATATTTTTTACTAAAATAATAATATTATATTACTAAATAAAATAATCAATAATACTAACCTAACAATAATAGTAATGATTTTATATATATACTAACTATAAATTAATCATTAAGGATTAACTAATAATAATATACTAACTAAAATAATGTTAGAGTTAAAACTAACATATTAATATATATATAGTTTACTAACTAACCAAAATATTTTTTAGGGTTTCTAACTACCTACCAATAATAATATAACTAACTTACTAGCTAACTAAATTAATTACCACTTAACCTACTAATCCTAACTAACAATACTTATAATATAAACTAAACTAAACTTAAAATAACTAACAACAAATAAGTAATAAAAATTTTAATATATAATAAAATAAAATAATAACATCAAAAACAACACAAACAATTTAAAAAAAATAATACCTAAATTTCACTAATTTTTTTTCCTCCCGTGATCTCCTCCTTTCTTCTTTCTTCCTCCTTATTTCTTCTTCCTTTCTTCTTTCTCTTTCTCTCCCAAGGCCACCACCTCCTTCCTCTTCTTCTTCTTCTTCTTCTTCTTCTTTCTCGCCTTTTTTGTTTTGTTGCTTCAAGTTTTGGGGACCATTTTAAGGTCCCCATGACAAGTGCCGCTTATGGAGGCCATGGTCCACCTGGTGCTGCCTCTGGCGATCCATTTTCAGAGCTTTGGTGCTGTCTCTGCCATGACATTGTTCTGCATGCTTTTCTTCTTTTCTGCATGCTTCTTTTCTTCTTGTTTTAGTTAAGCTGTTCTAATGCTTTTCTTTCAATTTTCTTTGCAGTGTGGGGTGGTGCCGCCTATGGGAGTGGCGTGACCACCCTGGCCATACCATTTCCGTAAATAATTAGGATGGCATACCATTTTGGTTCTTTTTTTTTTTTTCATACTATTTCTGTAAAAAAACCCACATCTTTCAAATTATTAACTTGTTTCATTTTTTTCAACCTCGGTAAGAAAATCCAACTCTTTTTTTGTCCGTAATGTTCTTTTTACTGATAGCAATGTTTTTGTTAGAAGATTCAATTAAAAAAAAAACATGGGATCCTTTCTCTCGATTCCACCTAAAATAAAAATTTTGGATGCATGTGTTGTTCCCCAAAGTTAACCGATCAAGAAAGTGAGATTTGGTTCTACTATCAGAACCATCAAAGTCATGGCAATGGATTACTTTTTTTTCTTAAATAAAGATTAAGTAGAGAGTGGAATAGATGACCCACAATTCGAAATAGAAAAGCTTCAAAGTTGGGGTGAAAAAAAAAAAAGTTAAATTAATCATATATGCCATTTTTTTAAAATTGATCAAATAAACTATTTTTTTTCAATATTTAGAGAAATAGACCCATTTTGGAAAGAATGTAAAAGTGTATCTAACTGGACAAGTTTTTACTGACATGTTAAGAAAGCGTGTTCAAATGGAAGTATTTTCTGAAAATTCCGAAAAAAACGCGTTCAGCTAAGTGCACTTTTCTTGACACATCAACAAAAATTCGCCTAACTAGAAGAGCTTTCTTAACAACTGTGCAGAAAACTTGTTCAATTGGACTGAGATTTTTGTCAAAGCGCAACCAGCTGAACGCGTTTTTCATACTCTATCTCCAAAATCAGTTTATTTCCCTAACTATTAAACAAAAATCTATTTAATCAATTAAAGAAAAAAATAGCCTATATGACTAATTTAGCCCAAAAAACTTAATTAATTCATAATATAATTATCTATAAACTAAGCACTAATCACTTAAATGTTCCCCAGAAATTCTTGTGAGCCTACCTAATAATAGGATTCCTTCAAAGTTAAATTAGTAAAATTGCAGGGAATTCAGTGTGAAATTTGTTTATATCACTCAACATGAACACCTAACACAATCTATATGGAAAGGATTAGGATGAAACCGTAGCATATATGCCAACTTGAACACTCTTGGTTTTCGCCGGCATTGCTTGAATTTGGGGTGAAAGAGACAAAGATGTTGGTCGAGGTCCCAAACCTTCATAACTACGCATTCCATTATTAATAACACAGAAAGGAAATTTCAGCCAATCATGCCTAATAGCGCATACAAAATATATACATATGGAGAAGCACAGGGGGACACAACACAGCTGGGACCAAACATTTTTCAACATCAATCAAGAATATGATATATACATTTCAAATTCAGAACAATTTTTTAGGGCGGATGAAATTTTAATTTTTTATAATTTATATCTTTATAATTTATAAAGAATTAAATTAAATTTTTATAATTTAAAAAAAATTAAAATATAATTTTAAATATTTAAATAATAATTTTATATTTTAGAAGAGACCGAAAAAAGCGAACCACTGACTTCGCCCTCGGATGAGAGTTGAGTTTTGCTTTATCAAAATACGTGTTTCGATTTTCAACCTACGGAAACCGAATTTTGTAGTAGAAAAAGATGGAGTTGGTCGTCTTCTCCACAGGAGCAGGGCCACTACCTGTTTACCAGAAAGCACTTGCATATTTATTTTTAATTGAATTCATTAAGAAGCTTAATTACCCATTTAACTTTGGGTTTACGTTTTCCCACTCCTTAACCATAATGATTTCTGGGGAATTTCTTCACTAACATAATACTTTTTCCTCAGCTTTTTGGCAGGAAAAGACAAGTAGGAAAGGATAAGGAAGAGAAAAAGAAGAAACAAGAGCTGTGTTTGAGTGAGAACAAAACTACTGTTGGTGCCCGAAATTCGAGCTAATCTAAAGGTCCCACCGACTGCCAATCCTCCGCTGTTCTTTTTTGGTTCAAATTTAAATCGGGTTTTCAAAATCTTCCGGGTTTTTATTTTATATTTATTTTTCACTGTTGTCAAAAAATTTGAAAACCACTTTTTCTAAACCATACCCAATTTTTTAGGTGTTTTTTTTTTTTTTCTTTTTCGACTTCATTAATACATTGCTCTTTTAACTATTTTCAATTTATCAATTTTGTTTATAAAGTGTACCAGACACATGTTATATTTTTATTGATTTTTAAATTATTTGTTAATACTTCTTCACACAACAAATTGAGATCTGTGATACTAATATATATACCATATTTAAATGTCGTATTGTTAATCAGATTTTGTGGAATTATAATATATATATTTAAATGTTTTATTGTCAATTTAATTGTGAAATAATATTTTTAAATTTTATATTATACCAAATATTATTATGTAAATGATGAGTTTTAAATTTAAACCTGATTGCATTCATAATTTAGTCATTTAAAAGCCAATTTACTAATAAAATATTTTTCCGCATTTTTTCTAAAAGTTACAAAGGTATTTAGTAAATAAAGTTTTAAATATTTTTAGTTGATTTTGACATAAATAGAGAATTAGTAGTTAAATGTTTTAATTGTAATATTGGGTGAATAAAAGTTTGTAAGAACTTATTGAGTTAAAACTTTTCAAATAAAAAACGTAAGGATGGATAACTTTTTTACGGCTAATCGAAATAAATTATGTGGAGCGACCTATCTTTGCCACATGTATTTATTTTTAAATATTATATCTTTCTTAATTTATTTTAATTTACTTATGCAAAATGAATTATTATGCGACTTTATATTGATTGAAATATAATACTTGATAAATTTATTCAAAGTGACATAATTATCAATAAGTTACATACTAATAATATAGTTTACAATTATATTGATACACTATTAATATTTATTAATTTTTACAAGGCTAATATTTGCAAATAAAGAACTAAAAAAATCTGTATATTTAAATTTTCAAAATTATTTACTAATTAATTTTCATAATAAATATTTTAATTGTTTGATAATAATATTTTATTTCAATAATTTCACTCAATAAAATTAAAATATTATAAATAAATAAATAAATACTTAATAATAAAATATAAAATATTTTTATTTATGATTTTACACATATAACCTTTTCGTTATCAAATTTTTACTAAACAGTTAATTAAATTATTGTCTGCAATCGGCCAAACAGGTAATAACATAAAATTTTAATTAAAGTAGATTAAATTTGGTTTAGGTTTTATTGATATGTGTTATTAATAATTTTGAGTTTGGGATAGTCAGAAATTTCAGGCTGTTGCTGTAAAAAGGAAGGAAAAAAAAAGAAAAAGAAAAAGGGGGGCATGTTTGCTCCCTTTTCTTTTTAATCAAATGTGAGCTAATCTTGTTTTGTCCCTTTGTTATTATAAGCCTGCTACTTGGTGGTGTGTGCAGTAGTCGCCCTCTTTCCTCTGCAAGTAAACACAGTCAATCCCAAAATCACTGCTTTTCTTCCTCCTTAATACTATTTTCATACTTCCATCTTATCAAAACCAATCCCCTCCCACTGCTTACCCTCTTCTGTTACAGAGATTCCTTCCGGGCTTCTCTTATTCATAACTCATTTCAAATGGAGAAAGCATCCTCACCAGAGGCCTCTCCCAAGCCTCACCACAAGAAAAGCTTTGTAACTACTTTAATAGAAGCTGCCACTCTCCGCTCTCCTTCTTTTAAGGAAGATACCTACTTCCTCTCCCATTTGAAGTCTTCCGAGAAGAAGTCCTTGCAAGAACTCAAGGACAAGCTTACGGCTTCTCTTGGCCCCGACGGCCAATGCACCATGTGGGGCATTCCTCTTCTATCCGGTGACGAAAAAGCCGATGTCATTTTGCTCAAGTTCTTGCGAGCTAGGGACTTCAAGGTCTCCGACTCCTTTCACATGTTGGAGAAATGTCTTGCCTGGAGAAAAGAGTTCAAGGCAGACAGTGTGGCGGAGGAGGAGTTGGGGTTGGAGGAGCTGGAGGGAGTGGTTGCTTATATGCATGGCTATGACAGAGAAGGCCATCCTGTTTGCTACAATGCCTATGGGGTTTTTAGAGACAAGAACATGTGTGAGAGAATGTTTGGGGATGAAGAGAAGCTGAACAAGTTCCTGAGATGGAGAGTTCAAGTTATGGAGAGAGGAATCAATCTGCTGCATTTCAAGCCTGGTGGGATCAACTCTATTATTCAGGTCACCGATCTCAAAGACATGCCCAAAAGAGACCTCAGGGTCGTTTCTAATCAGATCCTCTCTCTCTTTCAAGATAATTACCCTGAAATGGTTGCTCGTAAGGTACTTTAAATTCTTCCACAACTATACAATGGTTTTGTTTCTCTTTCGGGGATAAATTGCTTTTTTTCTTTTAACTTGCCTTTGTGGGTTCTAGATTTTCATCAATGTCCCATGGTACTTCAGTATGCTGTATTCAATGTTCAGTCCATTTCTAACTCAGCGAACTAAGAGCAAGTTCGTGATCTCCAGACAAGGATATGCAGCTGAAACACTCTACAAGTGAGTCTGTTGTCTTGTTTTACTCCTTACCATATATATATCAGTCTCTCTGCTTCAATACAAATGTTATTTGTTTGATTGATAGGTTTATAAGACCCGAGGATGTTCCAGTACAATACGGAGGGCTGAGTCGAACCAATGATTCGCAGAACGGTCCTCCAAAACCAGCCTCGGAGTTCACAGTGAAAGGAGGAGAGAAAGTGAACATTCAAATAGAAGGAATTGAGGTAAACATAGTAAAGGTGTTGATTTAACATAGTGAAATGATATTGGAGCATTAGTGATTTATAGTAAAAAGAATGGTTGTGGATGATGTGATACAGGGAGGTGCAACCATAACATGGGATCTGGTAGTAGGAGGGTGGGACTTGGAATACAGTGCGGAGTTCGTGCCCAATGCGGAAGGCAGCTACACCATTGCAGTGGAGAAGGTCAGAAAATTGAGTCTATGGGAAGAGGCCATTCATAACTCTTTCACATCAAGAGAAGCTGGCAAAATGATACTTTCTGTGGATAATACAGCTTCAAGGAGAAAAAAGGTTGCTGCTTATCGCTATATTGTCCGCAAATCATGCCTGGATTAGACTTAAGTGGAGAGAGGGGGGTGTTTGTGTTTTTATTTTTACCCTTTTTGGGGCGCTTGAATAGGGAGGGTTTGTTCAATTAATGGTTGTGACCCTTTTATTATTATTTTTGTTGTTTGTCTACTTGAGAGAGGACTAATTTGCTAATATGTGATTGTATAAATATGGAGGGTGCTATTGTCATATCATATCATTAGCATTGCTTTAATATAAAATAGAAAATACTGAATCTAAAAAAAAAAAAAAAATTCTAAATTGAATTTCACCCTCATGAGTCATGACATACATCATCCATCAGTTTCTAATGCACATCTGAATGAAGAGACACTAAATTTGGTTGTAAATGTTGTGATTGAGGGGTGATACGAAGTTGTAGCTGACCACATGGACTTGGTGTTAATAAAAGACTGCATGATGGATGCCTGTTCTGTTTGTTGGTCTCATTTTTTATGTTTCTTTCATTTCAATTTGGTCCCTTTCTGAAGTTGTAGACTTTATAGTCCTTTCTCTTGCTTACCATACAAGCAAAAAACCTTCTACACAGTGTACTGTCTTCAACAAGTAGCCATAACAATTTGGTTTGGATGCATTGTGGAGAAAAATACATTATCCTAACTTTTTTTTTTTAAAAAAAAATTCCAAACCAAATCAATTAATAGATTTTTAGATTTAAAAAAAATTCATATAACATTTTTAAGTTATATTCACTAATTTAATATATAAAATATTTATTTTTATATTATAAAAATTATAAATTAAATAAAAATAAAATTCTATTGGATTGAATAAATTACAATTTTTAACTTGTAGATTGAATCGGAATGAATCGAATTGATTCGAATTGAAATTCAGTTTTCTTGGTTTGTTTGCTCAGTCTTGTAGAACCACTTGCAAGTTTTTGTTTTGTTTACGGCAAATGTTCAAATTAAGACTCAATGTTTTGAAGTGCTCACATAAAGATTTTTTTTTTCTCATAATGATCAAATAACTGCCTAACATTAACAAATGTGCTTAGATAAGAGCTTTCCACACATTTCAACTTATAAAAAAAAAAAAAAAAGGTTAAATTCTAGTGTGTTTAGAATGAAAACACAACACTTGAATAAGATATTTCTTGAAAAAGAAAAGAAAGCAATCATAACATAATTTAAAACCTGATATGCAACATTTAAGATACCCTTATTTCTACACTTTTGACAATGTTTGGCCCTTATTTGAGCACTTTAGAAAAGGTTAGGCCCTTTTTTTAACCATATTGAGAGGTTTAACCTTCATTTGAGCACTTTTAGAAATGTTATTCCATTATATGACTATTTTGAAAATTTTGGTATTTATATACATAACCCCTACAAGGTTAGACCCCAATTTAATAATTTAGCCTTTTTTTCAATATGATAGGAAGTTTGTGTGAATTAACTATTGTGGGAATAATTGTTGGTGTTGAATGAAGCTTGTTATTACCTTCAAAACAGGGCATGCATGGGATGGAACACTAAAGCTTTCTTCAAAATTCAAAGAGTTTTGGAGTTGGTGACTCTGAGTTGGACCAAAGCTAAGATTTTGAAAAACAAAGGACAGCCTTTCATGGATTCCTGGTAGTACCACGTCTTCAGAGACATGGGCATGGGAAGAAACTGCAAAGATTCCTCTATTATTGATATCACTGTCAAACATTGCAATCTTGCTGACGCATTAACAATATATATATATAAAGAGAGAAAAACCATGGATTGATGGATGTGGCAAGTAAAATATTATTATTCATTCATTCATTCAATTGTGGCAGGGTTTCTCCAAATCCCGTATATGAATATTTCCACACAAGGCAATAGTGCATCAATCTTACATTACAAATAATCAATAATCAGTCCCCTGTTCAATCGTTTTATCCATTGTAAAATCGCAATTTATAACCGTCTCGCCTTCTTCAGCTTTCTTGTCTCCACATATATTAGAATCCGCAAAGTCTAGTTGACTTCCTCCGCATTTGCCCATGTCATAGTCATGGTCATGGTCTTGGTCATACAAGGATTTTGATACTAATGGCTGTTCCTTGAGGAACAAGCATATGACTGCACAGTCATCCACTTGGGAACATGGATACCTACTTTTCCATGCTTGAACAGCATAATAAACCAAAACTTTTGCTGCTGTGGATTGTTTCTTTACTGAAGCAACTATTGTTATGACCTCCTTGTTTGTTAGCACATCCCACACCTACAATACTTGTATATAAGTTTACAACAAAGACAAGCCATAGGTTACATTCCTAGAACTAGGATCCCTTCCTTCCAACAACACTCTGTTTTTCAATCATTAAATTACTACCGCTCATAGAAATCAAGATGCAAGTATAATATATTTCATAAATGTCAGAATTTAGGTTCTTACCCCATCAGTTGCCAACACTACAAATTCATCATTGTTTGTAAGCCTTCTGTAAGAAACTTCGGGGATTGAGCTAAGACCGTAGTCCTTCAAGCAGAAATCCCCAAAAGCCCTTGTCATGGCTAGACCAGGGCTATCTTGATCAGGCGCCCATACTCTTAGTACATGAGGTTCTTCATCCATCGCGAAGACCCTGCCTCCACACTTTTCGATTCTTTCAGCTTCATCTAAGTAGAGCACCATAGGACAGTTCAAAAAAGGAAAAAAAAAAAAATGTAACACCATGGGAAACACACACACCCTCAAAAAAAGAAAGAAAGAAAGAGGAAATACACACCTGGTAAACGAGGTTTTAAGTCGACTGTGAGTTGAATAGGAATGAGTCGATTTTTATTGCCTCTAGTGCAAAGAATTGCCCGAGAGTCCCCCAGGTTTGAAATTATCAAGTGCTCATCCTGTAAATGTTTTAAGAAAACAAAAAATAAAATAAAATAAGGAATCTTAATACAAACAAGCTCATCCAAATGAGCTGCAGTTGATGGTGTACCTGCTTAACAATAGTTACAGCTGTGGAACCGCTGTTGTAACTATTAAAGGACAGTCCGGAGTTAAGTTCTTCATCTGATTCTTTGAAAGCTCTAATTAAACTTGCTTCCCAAGAAGAAAATCTATCCTTGTTAACACCATTGCTATCATTTTTACCATAACTTTGTCCAGCGCTAGCAGCTGCATCATTTTCTGTGCAACCATTAGGTTGTGACGTTTTGATGATTGAAGAAAGCTTGAAGGGCAAGGTGTCACGTACATGGCATGAAACCTTGTGACCTAACGGACCATGACCATCAAATACACCGCAGAAGAACGATTTCTTCTCCCCCATAAAGTTCTGGATCAATGGTTAATTCCATGCATGGAGTAATTCATAAAATATCAAAATTTGGTGTTAAACAGCACAGCCAAAGAAATGATACACGTGCCCATAATTTTCCTCACAACGTCAAGACGAAAATCATGCAACATTTCCAGAAATGATATGCAAAGTAGACGATCAACGAAGGCATAAATAGACACCAAATATAATATGAGACATGGAAATTCTCAAATCATCAACCGTGAAACCATGTAATGCAAATACCAAATTATATAAAAACGAAATCTGAAGGAAGAAAAGGAATAAAATTTGGTGATGAAATTGAATTGAGAAGGAATGAAAAGAAGAAAGGGTGTGGACCTCCCAAACGGTCATGGCGTCCTGATTGATTCCTTTCTTTCCCTTGCGGGTGTACATAGATATGAAGGAAGAGGAACCCTGCAACCTGACAATGGCTCCATTATGTCCGGGAGTGGGAAGATCCTGCTGATGACCCTTACCTTCTTTCTCCGCCAAATCGTCTTCGGCATGGTGTCTACCTTGGTACTTGATATGTGTAGTACAGCAGGCACCCATGTTACCCCCCCAACACCACCCACCAAAACTCTATGGATTCCCGGAAAATCAAAGCCCAGGAATGGTGCTGGAGGGGACCCAGCGGCTCCAATTACAAATGCCCGGACACTCAAAAGAGAAGTCACGGCCACCATTTTGCTGGATATTCAATAAACTAGAATTTATAGCAAGGGCAAAAAAAAATATAGAATAATTTAATTAAGGATAATTATTTAAGATATAAATACTATAGAATCAAATAAAACTATAAAAGAATTAAATAGTTTTATTTTATTATAGTCATAGTCTGAAATTTATATAATTTAATTCAACAAGTTGGGGCCAGTAATTAGTTAAGGATTTTTATGATTAAGCATTTGTAGTATGAGGTGAGAAAAATATTATAAGAAAGATATGTAGTTGTCTCTTTAAGTTTCTTAAGAACTGTAACATTCTATATACTCATCCTTTGTGTTTATGAAGAGCATTTTTAAAACCTTTATCAGTGATTTAGAAGCCCACATGTAAATATCAAATGCAGACTAAAGATGAATGATTATAAATATATAATATTAAAAAGTAAATGCAACTCGATCTCCATACGTCATTGCATTAGTCAGAAATCAACAGCCATGCAAGCTTCTACACATATTAACATAATAGAATACATTGTGTGTATATATAAACACGTGCCATGCTTCTAATATATGTGAAAAATTCTTCCAGGAAAAACTCAAGAGATCAACTGAATCCTAACCTACAAGCGTAGAAACGGTTATGAAGAACACTGAAACAAACAAGTAGCCGCATAATAAATTTTCATTTCCAGCTGCATCCTACCTCTTAAAATGAAAGGAACCTGAATAAGAAATCAAATACCACCAACAAAAACAAAAACCTATGAGCAGAGGAGGAGACAAGAAATGAAAGTAGACATTAGAACATTACTAGCAGGAACAAGAACCTCCCCTTTCTCGTAGGGTCAATGAAGAGTTCCCATAATTTTTCTCATATATTCTGCTCCTCTCACCAGGGCAGCATCTCTGCCACCTCTTACAATGGCATTCAAGGAAAATACCTTCAATCAGACAGATTACCATTTCTGTTCCTTCAACATCCATCTTCATCAACACAAAATCCTTCTTGGAACACTGTCGAACGCTGCCTATCCCCCTGCCATGATTCACTTCTTCTTGGGCTGGTTCTGCCTACCTATGTCAGTGATTTGTCCATCCGAAGATGTCTCCACCTATTTGGTTAGCTGCTGCTTTTTGACTATTGATTGCATTAACATTCAACACTACAACACACTACACATCACATTGCATTTATCCACCATTTACATTTGACAGGCATCGCAATAATTACCAAAAACACAAAAATGGCCAAAACCACATCCCCAGTCTCTTGCTCAAATACAATTTACATCTTTCTTCAACATATTTATTCAGAAAATATTGGTAAGAATAATAAAAAGAAACAGAATTTCATTAGGCGCAGCCAATACTTCTACAGGCTCAGCCATGCATGTTGAAACTCTTCCTTGTATAAGCATTATATATATAGCAGGGCCTGGTGCCAGTGACTAAAAGTCTTCATTGTGTAAGTGAGATACATGGGAATGAGCAGAATATTATACACCAACAGAATGACAATTTTGAGGCAAAGAATACACCAGTCACCATACCAAACATATTTCCTATTCACTGTGATGGAAAATTTACTATTTGATTGAACATTTTAACCAAGAAACCTCTAAGAGTCCGTCACCATGCAAGTCCTTTCAAGAATCACTCCAACCATCTTCATCATCATCATCATCATCACTTCCAGCCAATGCCTATTTCAAGAGAGATTATTTTAAGAAATTGAACGCTCCAAAACAAGGCAAAAAGAGACAGGCAGACAATAGAAAGATCAGATCAAACACAAACCTGGCGAATTGCATTTGCTTTCTCCAAGATTGCTGCAACCCTTATGTTGGTTTTAGGACCCTGAACACTAGGCCTGGTCATCGCTGCAGGCTTCAAGTTGAATGACTGTAGCAACCAAAAATAAATCAGCCCTCACCCCAGTTTTACCAGAAAAAAAAAAAAAACATTTCCCACCAATAAAAACATAAAAGGAACACAAAGAGTATGTGTTTATTGGATCTAACCTTGGTTCGGATCTGTTCCAGCAATGAATCTCTCTCATCTACCTTAGGAATGGTTGGAGGTCGAATCCGCTCGGTTGCCTTTTTCATCTGCAGAAAATTTAAACAGTTACTTCACAAGAAGAAAAGGCAGGCTGGAACAATATTGAAAAGCAAGACCATAATCACCTTGCTTTTGTCATGAGCAGCAACAGCATCAATGAGAGGATTGCGAGGTCGAGGAAGTTTAACAGGTGGATTCCCATTTGAGTTGCCTTCTTCAGAAACTTGTATTAAACCAAGCGTATTTGATGGACATGCTGCCTCTCCCTCTGAAGTTGGCAAATCATGCTCTAGAGTTGTATTTGTTAACTGTGAAGTTTCTCCATCTGTGGCTGCCAAGCCATGTTGAACGATGGCATTTGATATCTGCACCTTTTCTCCCTCAGAAGCTTCCAAACCATGCTGAGGATGCTCATCTACCTTGGTTGGAAACTGCTCCTCTACTTTGGTAGGAAGATCCTCTGCTACCTTGGTTGGAACCTGCTCCTCTTTCTTAGTTGGTATGGGGACAGATGCATCATGAGGATTCCCATGTTCTTGATCAAAATTTTGTTTAGGATCCTGAAATGTCCTACCTTCTGAACTTGTATCCAGTACAACCTGGCTAGGACAGTTTGCTTCTTTCTCATGCAAAGATACAGGGATATGTCCACAGGTTGCATCAGTAGGTGGCATGGGCAATGAGAAACTGGATTCTACCCTTTCACCCTCAATAGCAAGGGAACCATATTCAAGGTTTTCATTAGATGTTGTGGGTAATGTTAAAAATGGATTTGAGTGTGCTCTATCGGAACAGATACCACTGTATTGGCTATTACCGTTGCTATCCATAGTTGCCGGATAAATAGAGAAAGGACTTGGTTGCATGAAATCAGCTGCCAATTGATCAGACACATTACCAGACCTCTCTTCACCATCCACAAGGGGTAAAAATGGGTTTCTGGATTGTTCAAAACCCTGCTCCAATGTTGGTAAATCAATCTGAGTTTTCTCACCAGTTCCATATTGTGGCATCATTGGGAATGACCGCTGACCATGTTCTACCAATTCCCTTTGAGGAGCCGTAGAAACATGTTGAACTCTCCCTATCCTCCACTGCATTGGAGGAAGAGGTGGCAATGGTGGCATTTCCTCCATGATAGCTTTAGTTGCCTCAGGTTGCAGGCCAAAGGCAGGATGAACAAGATCATATTGACTACTTTCTTGTTCATCCTGCCTACCTGATTGTTCTGAAAAATCTGACAAAGGTTCGCTTGAATACACTTCTTTGGAAGGTTCAAAAGAAGTTTGCAAGCATTGTTCCTGATCTATGTGATCCAAAGATCGCATCCGTTTTGAACTATCTTCAACTATGTGCAGCCTTTCCACATCATGTTGATAAGTATGGACGTCTAATGACGGTTCTGAAGAACTTTGTTTTTCTAATTGGTGATGGGTATGTGAAGACACCATGTCTTCCCTACTTTCCATTGGATTACTCAAATATTTCGGCTCTGACTCTTTATCACTGAATTCTGAAGAAGCTGGTGTAGTGGTTAAATCAACGAAATTTAAACTATCTTTGGTTGGTTGAGCCAGAGATGAATAGTGGATATCATTTTCTAAATTGAAATTGCCATATGAGATTGATTTGCATGAAGTGGAATCTATGTCCGATGGAGTACCTACCACTTGATTTGTTTCTTCTTGAGTCTCTAACTCTGTAAGACATTCTTGAGAAACAACCTCATTAGATTCCAATCCTTCTTGACATGTATCTCCATCACCAAATTCTGCAGAACCATGAGCAGCAGCCGGTACTGCAAGACTTTCAGCATGAACATGTTCAGTTGCCAGATCATCAAAATCCACATGATCCTTGAGGTTCAAAGTATCAGTGTAATCATATAGTAGATCACAAGGGATAGCATCTTCTTTCACCACATTTGCACTGCAGATAAATTCCCTAGTTTCTTCTCCCTCTGTAGCATCAAAAAGTTCATCAAAATTTTGTTGCTGCTCAGAATATGAAGCTCCTATCTCCATTAGGTCAGCCTCAAGTTTTGGATCATCATGTAATATGTCTGAAAATTTCTGTTCATAAAAGGCACAAATGTGTGAAGTATCCATCATAGGAGTTATTTGCTCCAATTTGAGATCCGCTTCTATAGTAGCATCACTGACCTCAGAACAAAGGTGCTGCTCCTCTGTTGGTGAAGCAATTGTTTGATTGACTGAATTTTCAGCACAAATTTCTCCAGCAAAATCTGTTTTAAGAACTTCATCTAAATCATCATTGCCACTTCTCTCTTCAGGATTAACCTGTAATAGGTTCAATAAATGTGGCAAAGCATCAGAAGAGACAGTTGTGTCTACTCTGTCCATCTCATCTACCGGCTGACTTTCAGTAGAAAGAGTTATCAAAGAAACCTGTTTCTCAGAAGAATCAGTGAAAATGACTTCTGAAGAATCATCCAAACATTTTCCCCCATCATTGTCTGCCAAATTAGAATTAGTTTCAATGTCAGAGGGCACTTCCTCAGGCTGTGGCTCCAGCAAAGGATTTGCCACTGAACTTACTTCATCCAACAAAATATGCGTAGAATTCAAATCTTCCAGACATGAACTATAAGAAGCCTCTCCAAGACAAGGAAGGCAAAGTTCACCAGAAAAGGTCTCTTTTGGTAACAAAACCTGATCAGAACTGGGACATTGCATCTCCGAAAATGTAGGAAGCTGGATGCGAGGTGCCTCAACAATCTCAGCAACACAGTTTCTATCAGAAGAGAACACTTCAACTGCTAATTCACCATCTGACATCATATCTTTAGCCAGACAGTCGATAGTATCAGAGTAGGTAGAACTAGATCTTCCTTTCTTCATAGAGCTATTTCCATCATCAGACACAAAGGAGATCCTATCCGATTGAGAATCTGATGAATGGCCTTGGACCCCAAGCTTTTCCTCGTTTGCATGAGAACCCGTTTGATATGTCCCAATAACCATGAAGCCAATATCATTCTTAGGTCTATAGTCATTGTCTGCATCCCTTTCAGACTCCATTGTAGTAAGTGCATCAATGTACTTGTCAGCCTCACTGGTCGTGTCATCGGAATGGCCCCCATATATATTGCATTCTTCTATGCCTTCTCCATTTACCATTATCTCCTCTTCAGTTGTTACTTCAAGAAGGGAAGGGGGGATTCTAACTTTGAAATTAACTGTTGGTTCAGGCCCCTTCATAATCTCTCTATCAATGACTTCTCCATTCAACCCTTCAATGGATGGTTTCAGGACAATTTCATGTACAGTAGATAAAGAACTTGAGGTTTCCTTTCCTTGTGAAGAAAATTTTACAGGACTCACCGTGCTAATATCAAGTGTTTCGGGCCCCGAATCACTAGAATTATCCAATGTCAACCTCAGAGGTGGAGTACCAGAGATCTCATAAACTGCTTTAGTTTGTGCTGGTGGAGTCTCCAGGAATTTCTCCATGTAACTTTTCCCCGATTTTGAGTCAAGTGGAGATTCATTCAATTGCCTTCTTTTCAGTTTTACAAAACGGGCAGGGTCATTGTAAGCATTCTCAATACGCTCCTCCAAAAACAGCTCATGCAATCTGCACTATTAGAAAGCAATTCAATCACCAAGATACCATATTAAAACTCTAATATGTGCAGTTCTAAACAACCAGAAGAAAGGCACAGATGCAGAATTGAAGGACTCACTTCGCATGTGATGCTTGTGCAAAATCTGGAGTCTCTCCATTCCTCCAGCGTGATCCTTTCTTCTGCCAGAAATAAAATATTAGACAATATTGACACAGGGAAAAATACCATATAGCACAACTAGCAAAAGAAAAACCTCTCCACTGAGCACTAAAACCATGATGTGCCAAAAAGTTACCATTCAGTGCCAGCAATATATAAAAGGAAAAAGAATGTTTCGTGCTGGTGAGAAGCAACTAAATTTTTAAGATATAATTGGTATAAATCATCCCAAATGCAACAATAGCACCTCAAAAAGAGCAGGCCTAAGATATAAAGTGTGCTCCTCACATGAAGGCACATCTCAACCAGATGTTTTAAGTTTGATAGTGGAGCTAACCACAAACCTTGCTATGATCTGCTCACACAAAAAAGAAGCATTTTTCTCCAGTGAAATTAAACAAATTGGTTCAATAAGACTACTAATAGATCTTAGGGTCATTCTAAAAACCAAGTTCAAGTTTATTCATTAAGGAGTAGAGATTTTGGATCATTCTGGAGACCTATCTCCCAATTTATGCTATAAATGAGACAAAACTGCAAACTGCTAAAAGAACATGCAAAAGAGAAACCTAAGCAAATCTTTTCTGTTTTCTTTTACTTATTTGTTAGTACCTTCACTTTACGTGCTTTCTTTTCTCTCTGAACTTCTAATGGTGCAATTCCAGGGAAATCTGATTCTGCTTTAAAGAATGATGGATCGGTGTAACGCTTTAAACATGCCCCAGCACCCGCAACATCAAATCTGGAACAAGTAAAAAAATTATTAGAATATTCATTATTGATAAGAAAAAAACTTGCAGCAAAATTAGTAAACTTAAGACCAGTAAAATCTTACTTGTCCAAAAGAAACAATCGTGGTGGACCCCTACATTCCTCATAAGAATCCAGCACACAGCGAGGTAAGTCTCCACGAGTGATCAGATTATGTTCAGTTCGCAGATTAGGATGCCAGTCAACACCTGTGAAAAGATAATACATTTCTTGACCGGTTTAGCAGACAATGTCTTTGTGCAGGTAAACTCCAATATGCTATTTCAAAACCAAAAATAAGTACCAATTAGCTCCATCACTTAAAGTTGACTCATTGTATGCCAATGATCACATTTCCTATCCATTCCATTATTGCATATAAAAAATGGGTATATTGGAATGTAAATGAATTCATGCATACTGATTCCATGATAATTTCCACTAGCAGAAAGTCATTAAAATAGGCATCTTTTGATTAGGTAAACAAACTTTCATTTTGCTCTAGGTGCTGATAATATACCGGGAAAGAAACTTGGAATACTCTTATTGCAGACACCAGGCACTCAACCCAGGAATCTACTATAGTTGTTTCAAAAGGTATAGATATACTTCCCAATATTGCAATCAAGTACACAAGATATACAACATATGAAACCAACACATATGCGAAAGTTCCCCATTATGAGAAGAAATGATCCAGAACCAATAAGAGCCAAATCCTGACCATAAAAATTATGACATGTTCCAGCAAAAATGTGTTACAAAAATTTGAACCTAACCTGCATTAGTAAAGAAAAATGAATGATTGGTTTGCGATAAAAATGCCTTCTCGATGGAAGGGAATTCTGCTTCAAGTTGTTTAACTCGGCCCATTAGAGCATGACCTCTCGCAGCAGTTACCACTACCTCCTCATGCAAGTTGTGGAATATCTCGGCAGCAAACCTTTAGTCAATCGGCAAGGAAAAGCAATTTAAAACAAGAAAGAAGGCGGAATGCAAAAATAAGACATAAAAATTTGCCACCAGAGTGCTACAACTCCAAGAAAAATCTATATAAAACGTAACAGTTGTACTAGTACCATGAATCCAAGTCAGTAGAGGAATTTCCGATATGCATGGTTTCAATTTAATGCATTCAAGAGAAAAATGAAATTGATACAGACTAATTTGAATAGAGATTCAGAATTTCAAGTGCTAATTTGGTGATTGCTACAAGTCAAGATACCCTAAACCAGAAAACATTAAATCATAAAAACAGGCCGCTTGAATAGTGAAGTTGATAGCAAAATTAGGTTAGAAAATTCCAAGTGTGCTTCAGATTAAAATGGCAGAAACTAAAACTAAAATTCTGTACACATGAGAAATATTGAACAGATTACGGTTGTTTCTATAACCTCGAGCTTAAAGCCAGGGAACTGAGAATTAAGCAAACTAACAAACCAAGCAAATTCAACCAATCTGTTAAGTGTAACAGAGAGAGAGACTGACTCGGCGAGGTCACCGAGCTGGCGTAAAACACCAACAAGGCCAGACATGGCTACTCCTTCAAGTAAAGCCTCGGGATCATCCTTGTCGGCAGCTCTATATAGCTCCGGATCGGCCAAGCTGAACTCGTTCCTAATCTGGTACCTAGTCAACGGCATTTCTTCGCCTCTCCTCCGCCGAAAAAAGAACAAACAAACCCTAAATTGATGTTTCTATTATAAAGAACAGATAAAGAGAAGAAGAAGAAGAAAGAATCTATTTTGATGTTTGAAACTGCATTGAGTTCATCATAGTATTGTCATTTTTCGGCGCTCTCTCCTCCTCTCTAATTTTTATGTATGTCAAGGAAAATGAACGAGTGATGGGATGAATATACCATACATAGTGATGAGACCTGAGAGATGTCAACTGAAGAGGGATTTTTTTTTTTTCTCCCTGAAATTAAAACAAATATCATGTGGCGAGGGGCGCGGTATTCGTTCGGGTGATCATAATTGGGAATCGTATGATGGGATTTAGATCCGACCAATTGCTTGAAATTTTAGAAAATTAAAAATAGATCGAATGCCGAGGTTTACCATTTTAAGTGTGGGTTTATGTTAAAGCCACGCTAGATGTTTTATTGTTAGGGTTTTATTTTTTCTTATTATTCACCAATAAAAAAATAAATCAATTATTATATATAAATAAATAATACTGAGAGAAAATCAACATTTATTTTAAAATTATAATAATAAAATAAATATTTAGTGATGTTATAATTAAATGTTATAACTTCCTCTCATTGTTTTTAAAGTCATTTTGATAGCTAGGAGTCAATAAATGTTATAATTAAAATAGGATATTGTCATTACGATGAAACTTTATTATATTTTTCACTTAAATACGACCATATTGTTAAAATATTATGAGTAGATTTTCAGTTTTCAATTTGATTGTATTTTAAATTAAATTAATTTTATTTATCGTTATTTAAACCTGTATTATTTATAATGATACTTATATTTGTTATTATTGTCGTAAACTTTTAAATATATATAAAAGATTCTTTCCTTTTGTAAGTTAGCATTAAAGTGAGGAATTAGGTTTGATTCTTAAATTTATATATACTAAATTTAGTACTATTAATGTTTAGTATGAGATTTAAGGTTGGATTCTTATATTTATAAATATTTTCTAGTTTGTTCATTGTAAGGTAGATATTTCTCGGTATAAATTAGTTTATTATTTTAGATAAAATTTTCAGAATGTATGCATTAAGATTTTAGATACGATTTGAATGACTTATATATAATGTTTCATGGAGTTTAATTAATACAATATTTTAACTTTTAACCCTCTATTTGTTTTTAATTTTTAAATTTTATCCTAACTTCCAACAAAAATTATTGAATTAGTAACTTAATAACCAAATTAAAAAGGCATCCTCGAATAATGAGGTAGAATTAGGTAAAATTTTGGGTGGAAGACATGGAGGGAGGAGGGTAGGCCAACAAATGTTAGCTATCTTTTGAAATTTTAGGTCACCTCTTTCTCTCAATCCTAATATCATATTTGGAAAAGCCTGATTAGAGGGAGATTGGTTGTGTACTTGGGCGTTATTGTAATTAAGGCTAAGTTGGGTTTTATTAACGGTTTGTAATAATTCGATTTACTACTTTATTATTATTCCCTTTTTTAATTTTTATGTTTTGTTTTATAAAATATGCTTTGTTTTATGATTTTGGACATTAATTGATAAATTTTAAAACAAATTTCATAAATATTCTTTAAAAAATAGATTTTCAAATAAATATAAATAATGAATAAATATTATATATTACTTTAAATTTATTTTATTATCTTAATATAAACTATTTATTTTTCACAGTATAAAATTTTAAAATTAATTATAAATTAAATAAAAATAAAAGCTTATCTAATTCATGACTTTTTATTATTATTTATAAACAAGAATATATGTGAAAAGGTTTTTTTTTTGAATTATAAGAGAAAAGTAAAATTTTAACAGCAATACAATTAGTACAATTTTAATTCAAGTCATATTTAATATATTAAACACCTTAATTATTAGGCTAACATTCGAAATTTAATGTGACTTATTTATTAATTAAATGGGTAGAAGTGGATATAAAGAATGCGGATATAAGTATACAATCATAATCATTATAATAATGTAATCTTTGCTTTAAAGCTGGCTTTGGTTGATGAGTTAGAGGAAAGTTTGAGGTTAATGGTTGCTGATGTGATGGATGATATTGTCTTAGCGGTAAAGACATAATTTGTCACCGCCAATAACCATATCCATTAACATCATATCAGCCAAGCTATGAACAAAAAATCTACAAGAATGGCTCTAATCAACCAATACATCTTATCATAAAATGGGTCGGACGGATATAAAATTTTAAACTAATTTTTTAGGTTAGATTCGGAAAATAAATTTAAATTTTCGTTTAAAATTTTAAGAATAAATATTTTTTGGCAAATTAAAAATATTTTTATATTTAAATAATAATAATATAGTTACAACTTAGTAAATAATGCCTCTAAAATAATAGTTATATAATATCTAATAATAATAACAATATAATAACTAAATGACGGCAGCAAAACAATAGATTAAGGTCAGGTCCAGGTCAAAAAATCTTATTAGTGCTCTACCCATTTAGTAAACTCTAAACTTATTTTTTGAACTTATATTTTTATTTAAATCTTCTTAATTTTAGAGTGGACCTTTGAACCTAAATGGGTATCCGGACTCATTATAAAGTCTAGCAACCAACCATCCATTCTTGATCAAGATTATTGGGCTTCGTTTAGTCCTAATCAATTGATTTTAATAGTACAGAGATTCTGCAATAAAAAGACTTTGAGGACCCATTCTCATTGTTCCAAACCACAGTCCAGCTCAACAAAATAGATAAAATATGATATGATCAGTTTGCCTTGGAATACAACAAAACAGAGGATCGCTAGTTGTTCTAAAATAAGAATATAAACTACTTTCCTAAGAAACTGGGCTTAGCTGAGGCCCATAATGAGCAGGAATGCCACATAGGGCCAGATGAGTAAAGCCATCGTAATTAAGTTTTCTATGAATTGCTATATATTACATATGTTAACTGGTTTTTACCTTCTTCGATATAAGTTTAATTTTGTGTATTTAAATATATGCTGATTTTTAATATTAAATGCCTTCTAAGTTATTTTATGTGTTTAATTTTAACTTATTAAATAATATTTATTTATTTTCGTGTAACAATATAAATTATTTTGTGATGCTGATATTAATATTTTTAAAATTATTGAATATAATTAAAATATATCAAATATTTAAATAATAATGAAAATAATTGTTTAATATTAAAAATGATGTGTTGCGATAGATTATAGCACACTTGGAATGTGCTTAAAAAATATGCAACAAATTTATAAATATATATATATAATTAAATGTGGTTTTGGTTGAAATGATAAAATTGAGATGATTTGAATCCTATTATGTGTATGTACCAATTGTAATAAATGTCTCAAACTTCAAAAAAGTTCTAATTGAGTCCTTAGAGTATCAATATTATATCAGTTTGGGTTTTAAATTTTATCTTAGGTGGACTATATTTGAAACGTATGGAACAAATTTAAAACACATATCACATAGATAACTTGGATATGATTTGTTAAAAAAAAAAAAAAGAAATAAAGAGAAAAAGCCCTCTTAAAATTTAACGACATTGCCTGTTTTTTCAATACATGAAATCCAAGTTATTCATGTAGTAGATACACACGTCTAAAATTTGATCCATGCATTTTAAATACGTTCCACTTCAAATCTAAGCAGGGGCCTCAACCCCCTAAAATGAAAAATATTTATTTAGGACCTTTAAAATTTTTGACAATTTAAATTAATAAAGGTGAAATTACATTTTGGGCTCCCTAAAAATGATAAAAAATTTATTTAATCCTTTAAAAATTATAGAGATATAGACTATTAAAATGGTGAAAATGCATTTTTACTATCTTAAAAATTATAATTTAATTTCGGCCCTCCTAAAAAAATTTTCTGGTTTTGCCCTTGAATCTAAGTTGGCATTTAAAGCTCAAGCTGAGGACTACGTTGAGGAAAAACTAAATTGAAATAATATTGATATTTTGAGAACTCAATTAGATTATTTTAAAATTTTATGACGAATCTAAAAAATATACCATAGTTTGGGGAGGTATGATGTAGTTAACCCTACTTTTTTTTCTCAACAAATAAAATTTCTATTAGAGAAACAAAGCCTGCAAGATCAGCACACAAAGGTATCCTAATGCAACACACCCAAAATCAAAACAAATTATGAATATGAAGCACATATCCAACCACTCAACAGCCAAATCAATCCAGGCAAAATAACAGGACATTTGCCATCTCTAATTAACATTTAAGCAATTTCATTAATCAAGTTTTAGGGGTATCATGTTGAAAAAAAAATTATAATCAAAAGAAAGCTCAAAGATGAAGAGAAACCATCTATTGAATCTCTAAATCTGTACTTTTTTATTAAAAAAACATTCAAGGTATGTTCGGATGAGAAATTTGGAGGAGAAATTTCATTTATATTAAGATTTTAAAATTCTAAATATAAATTTATTTTTTGGGTAAAATATTTGGAGAATTTCAAAACTCAATTTCCTTTACAAATTCCACAAGCTGGTTTTCAAAATTTTTATAATTTTATATTATTTAATACACATGATCCCATTATAAGATAAATACTAAAACTTTAAAAATACTTTTCATTTAATTCTAATATATATTTTAAAATTTTATTTTATTAAAAGTATTTTTAAAATTTTACAAATATTATTATATACATATTGAATATTTATATTATTTATTTTAATATAATTATTATTTTTATAATTATCCATTAATTTATAAAAATAATAATCTAACTTTTCTTAAAAATAATTATTTATCTAAATAAAGTAATTATAATTGTTAGCATTTTGAATAGACTGATCATGAGTTGAGATCGAAGATTCACTCAAAAAGTAAAAGGATCTGAGTAAAATTATAGGTAAAAAATAAACTTCGACAAAAAAATAGAACCTATTATCTAAACCAACCAAGTCTTAAATAAGCTTTATGAAAAAAAAAATTGAATAAAAGATTTTGAATTGCTAAAATCTAAAATGCTAATATTTTAATCATTTGACATGAAAAATAAACTTATATTTTAAAAATCTTCAAATTTTCAAAGTTTTTCATCAAATAGCTACCCCTATTACACGTGTATTTGAGATAACCGGCGCTAACAGACCTCAACTAATTCAACAATTGTTTACTGACTTTATCGATTTTAACTGCTGTTGACTGAGCTAAGATGTGATCCATTCTTACCATTTCCCTTTCGTCCTCCTTTCACACATTCATCCATTTATGAACACTTGGGGCGCGTTTGGTTCGCTGTAATATAATAGAACTGTAATGGAATAGAGGTTTAATGTAATAGAACTGTAATAAGTAATTCAACTGTTTGGTTAAATGGAATAGAATAGAGCTGTAATAAAATTCTTGTGTTTGGTTGAATAGAATGATGTTGTAATAGCATAAGGAAAAAAACTAAAATGACTGAGAATACCCTTAGCGAATTTTTGTTATGTAGATGATTATTGTTATTGTTATTAAATTTTAATAAGGTTATTATTGAAAATAACTTAATAAAAATAGTAAATAATTTAATCATATTTTAACATAATTAATATTAAATATAATTTAATAAAAATATAATTTAATAACATGCTTAATATAATTATTATATGAATTAAAAATATTAATATATAATACTATAAATATATATAATTTATTTTATTATTTTTAAAGCAATACATATATGTGCTAAAATATCATTATTGAACAAATAATTTAATTACTTTACAAAAAAATATTAGAAGTAATTAATTAACTTGAGAATTATATTTCACATCCAAGCGTAATATTCATATATTAACAAAAGTTACATGATTTCATTAGTTTATATGTCATAATCCATATGTTTTAAAATTTTACAACATCAAAAGTTACAACATTGTAATGATATTCTATCATGTCATTATACCATCCAAATATTACAAACACAAAAGATACCAAAATATAATATATACTTTTACTTAATATCTTTTACTTAATAATAATATATAATTTAATAATATACTTATATAATAAGTATATATACATGTATTTTACAAATATATGTATATTAGTATCACACATGTCGCCATATGCACCATACATTTGTCTTAATTTAATTTATTCATCACATAATATCAATTTAATAATAATAAATACATTAAATATTTACTTAAATAATAAGTAAATGCATACATGTATTACAAATGTATGTACAATATATTTATTACACATGTATTTTATTTTTACCATACACTTGTCTTTCTTTTATTTATTTAATAATAATTAATTTAAAACCTTAAACATAAAAAAATCCAATAATTAAGATTTTATCTAAGTTTGCCGTCACATCTATAAAAATTGGCTTAATTGTCATTTTGGTCCTTTTTATTTTCTTTTAATCTACAACTAAACTTTCACACTTTATTCAATTTAATTTTTTTCTCCTAATTATCCTTAATTTAAGCTAATTCACTTTATTAAACTTTAATTAACCAAATCACTTAACCGTAAATATTTTTAATAGATATTTACATATTCATTTTTCAAAGAACGGAGACCGAAAATACACTTTTTCGATGACCGTAAAATTCGGATCATTACAATTATAACACATGATGAATCAAAGGAAAATATATTATCATTCAGCAAGTCTAGTACGATACAAAAAAATAATTCAAACACCACCAAAGTTTCATAAACTAGATACATGAAATAACATAAACAACGCAACATTTACTATTTTTACCCTAAACCTAACTAATTTCTAGATGCTTGCCATTCATTGAACATTCGGTTGGCTAGTTCCATCCTCCAAGTAGCCCATGCATCCGATGGATGAATATTTGCGATATTCGATTCATCATCATCTATCACATTACTAGGTAATCTTTCTTCCAACTCCGCTTCAATAGGATCAATACTCATATAGGTTCTAATAAAATTATGGAGCAACATGCAATAATGATTCTATTGTGCACCCTCATGAGATAGAATGATGGACTCTAAGTATTCCCCATCTAAGTTTTAATAACCCAAAACATCTTTCAATAACATTACTGTATTGAAGCATGTTTCATATTGAAAAATTCTTCCGAGTACTTGGTTGGTAACCCTGACGCCACTCATTCAAATGATATCTTTGTCCTCTAAATGGCGTAAGAAATCCCTCACAGTTTGTGTATCCAAGCATCAACTAGATAATAACAACCTATAAAAAGAAACTATTTGTCATGGTTAATTTCCATAAAAGTATGATCTTAAAATTAATTCAAATTCCTATAATTTTGCACTTTACCATGCGAAACTTTTAGTCCATGTCTCCTACTAATAGCATCTCGAAGAACTCGTCCATCAGCAACAGAACCTTCCCAACCAGGAAGAACATAAACAAAATGCATATCAGGTGTACAAACACCTAACATATTTGTTGCTATGTCACCTTTTCGCGTTCGATATCTAGATTTATCAACTTCTGGAACCCTAATCTTGATGTGGGTTTCGTCTAAAGCACCTAAGCAATTCTACATCACATGTATAAAACCTCGAGTTAAGATACTATATTTAAATGTAAAAGGATTAAATTATGTACGAGCTATATATAGTATTCACTCCAATACCTTGAACCATTTCCACCTTGGGAGCTGTAATTGGCTCTGCCTTTTTAAATAACACACCTTGTAAGCGTATGACAACATTTAAAACATTGTAAAATGATCTACTAACGGTTTCCCCAGACCTATTAAAGTGATGCTTGATAACTCTATTCATAAGGTGATGAGAAATGATATGTAAAAACATTGCCACTTGCTCATCAACAAGCATGTTCCTTGACGACTTCAATCCCCCTAAAGTTTGTAACATCTCACATAGTTTAAAAAAGGTAATTCTATTCATCCTAACTTGTTCAATACAAGTCTCGTCACTAGCATATACAAGTCTCGTCACATAATCTCGTTGTGCATAAAAATCTAAAATATAGGATCTAATCCTTGGTCTATAAGTATGTAGGCTATGGATGGCACCTAATGCAACTAAGAACCAACTCGCAACAGTACACATTTGCAACCATATTGTAACAGCAAGACCAATTCTTTTACGCCTCACACTTTGTCCTATCAAAGGCAGACGAGCCATAACTGCAATATATTAAAGTTTCAATTTCTTCAAATCATAGTAAAAGGGTCACATTTCTTCAATACTAATTTCAATAATTGTAAAACAAAATCAAAGAATATAATTCCATATATATAATTAATAAGAAAGAACTGATTTTAGATCAAGAAACATGTTTCATCTTGTAGAAGAAACAAATTATTTGAAGCAAAAGTAGCAGTAACTGGAAGACATGCAAATCTATTCAAATAATTTAATGTTGTCCTAACTCTCAGCTAGTTTCAAAAAGCCAATAGGCATAAAGAAGTATTTTTTCTTAATTCCATGAGTTCGTGAAATTTGGAATGACTATTGTACTTCTTGTCTTGGTTGATTATGCATTATTGTACTTCTTGTGGATTAGGCAAGTGAGTATAGACTATAGAGTGTGGCATCCTTTTAGTGGTGAAAAATCGAGAAAGATTAATTGTTTGGCTAACTATGGTACTTAGTACTTAATAGTGAAGCCAATATTTTACGGTAGAAGTAATTTAAGCATTATGTTTCTAAGGTTAAAAGTTGGGGAGCCGATTTTAAAAAGATTAGGAATCCAAAAATATGCCCTATATTTGTTGAATTTTAGTATGAAATATATCTGTTGGATGCTTATTTATTCAGATTACCAAATTGAAGAGTTGAGACATTTGTTGGCTTCTTTGTAAATTATTATTAATGAACATTGATTCAGTCTGACACTTGATTATTAAGCTGTTAGATCAGATGTAATTGAGCTTCTCTTTTATGTTACTGGTCTATAGTGTTTCCCTTGAGCTGCTTTGTTACATTGAGTACTTTCTTGATAACTTGCTACAATACAAAAAATAATTTTAAACTATGCAAAGAAATGTGATTTATCAAACTGAAAGAAATGCAAAGATACAAGGATAATAGCAAGTTACATGGCTCATTGAACCATACTTAAAACTTCATGTAACAACTCATCTAAATTTCCAGCAACTAAACAGTTCAATTTGCAGTACTTAAAACAATTCAATTTGCAGCAGTCTTACACTTCAATTCACAGTATGTAAATACTTCAACTTGCAGCACTAAAATAATTCAATTTACAGCTCATATTTTTTTTTCTACCCTAATATTCAAAGAAAGCTCATATCAATCCAGTTTCATATACATGTACGAAATAGTTCTTGAAAAGCGGCAGGATCTGACATCACAAAATTCATCGTGAGATAAGCGTGGATACCAAATATTTGCAATTTTATATACCAAATCCATTATTGATCATGCAACACGCCTTAGAACTAGCAAAACATAAACTAAAATTTCAAGTTAACTAGCGATACATAAACTTATGGATTGTCCAAGTTTGGGTGTCCTAATTTTGCAAAAGCTCAAGCGGTGTTGTATCTCATATCGTATTATGCATATCGTGCTTCACGGAAATAAACTAAAAGTGCAGTAATTCTTCTATCTCGTGTTCACAAATAAACCCGCAATTCTACATGCGTTTCAAAAGTTAAGGAACATAAAAAAGCGGGATAAATTCCCAAAATTCGGAGAAAATACAACTTAATAAAATATCAAAGAATTGTAATGAACATTAACTAAATCCATGTTTACAATCAGACAAAAAAAAAACATTTTGTTATGTCAAAAAGAAAACCAGAGTCCAAAGCCTAAAAATTATAGGTGTTTCTAAAACAACCAAATACAGTGAAACAAAATAGACTAAACAGAGAACATAATATTAGATCAAACATAGTTCATTGGAAACAGTGACAACATACTACAATTTCAAGAAGGATAAAAAAAAGGTCAATAATAATAAGCATATACCAGAACAAAAGGAAAACGATGAAACCAACATCCAAGGCTGATTTGTAATCTTTAGCAAAAAAAAAAACAAATTTGATTTTCAAAGTCAGATGATCTGTGCAAAATGGATAAAATTACCAAAGCATCAACCTTCTAAATTTCCAAAATGACAACAGTTTTAATTTATCCAAAACAAAAATCAATCAAAAGTTGCCATATATTCAAGCTCCAAATTAAACAATATAAGTAATATAAAACATTCACTTTCTGCAACAAAACTAGCAGGCAAAATCCTTTGATATAAGAACCAAAGCTCACTTTCCAGAACACACAGGCACACACATATATATTGGATATACATTCGCTCCATTACAGGCAAGGAAACACAATCCATTTGCAAGCCTAAAAAACCAACTCAAAATTTTGCATAAAAAGACAATCAAGAAATAGGCAAATAGGTTTTAGCTCTTTACGACAAGGGCACAAGAATAAAAGCATGAAATTTGCGAGCGGGAATTGAACTTTATTTCAAGTTTTGCGGTAACAAAATGGCTAATTTCCATTTCCACTATAACTTCATCCACGAATGTATTAAATATCATGCATGATGAAATAATAAGAACAAAAAATTGGTTCATAAAACCCGAAGTAAAAACAAGACATCATGATCATAATATACATAAGCTTTTCTAATAATTACCACATCAAGAAAGTCAAATTCCATAAATCCAAATTAAATAAATAAGTAAGACTAGTGGCTTTAATCCTCATAAAAACAAAACCGAAACAATAAAGCAAAAAAACCGGCGTTCACTATATATAAGATACAAAACCTTGATCAAATCCCGATTATTGAATCAATCAAACAAGGTACAAACCCAATTCAAAAGTCATCACTTTTATATGTCTAAAATCAAACTAAATCGACCTCAAAATTTTTCTAGAAATGACTATCCAAAGATCATGAAAAGTCGTCACCTTTACATGTCTCTTACAAACAAACTAAATCAACCTTGAAATAACACGATGAATTTGAAGGCGACGAAGCGATAGCGGCGAGATGGGAAATAAGAAGGAAAAAGGAAATAAGATGAAGGAAATAAGAAGGAAAAAGGAAACGCAGATATAAGGCGAAAGCTAAGTACCCTGACTTCAATTCCAGACGAATCAATCAAAAATCAAATACCCAAAACAAATTAACAACAAAAGAGTTAAGAAAAGAGAAATCAGTCGTCAGAAGCACTTGCTTGAAACAGTAAATCGGGAGAGGGTGGAGCAGGTGGAGCCTTGTGGGGTGGCTTTGCTAGTAGCTTCTGTTTGCTCTTGCTTTTAGAGCTCTGTGTTGGGAGGGTAAAAATTGGAAAGGAATAGATAAACGGTGGTTTGAGAAGGGAATAGAAATCCCCCAAAAATCAGTGAATTTTTTGCATACAGACGTAATGGAATAAGCCCGTAATAGGCATTCCATTGAACCAAACGGGAGATTAAGGTGGGCCCATGGAATAGGGGTGCAATGGCATAGCCATTACACATGCCATTACACCCAACCAAACATACCGTTGGTGATATTAATTTTACCCTCAAAACGTAATTTGAATAAATGAAAAATAAAAAAAAAATATTTGCGCTGTACAGAAGAAATTATAATTGATTTTTCAATATTTTAGACTAAATATAATTTATAATATATGGAGATATTAGAAGAAATTAAATCCACAAAATTCATTCAAAATCTGATCTGCACATTGCGCCATGGTGATGAGAGTATGACGACCGTACGTGTTATACATATACCAGTATTAAAACATAATCGCCCAAATGGAGTTCCATGAAAATAAAAATTAAACTATAAGCACGCATGCACATATATTACATAAAAGACACGACAGCAGATAATCCAAAATCGATTCTCCATATTAATTTATTATATTAGAATATTTGTAGTGTATTTTTAAATTAAGGAGAAAATGACTTGAGTGAGAAGGGACAAGGGTCTGCTGGTGGAGTCCAAGTTCCAACTGTTCCTACTTACTTCACGCCATTCACATTACGCACAGTTACTATTTCCTTTATATATGATATGGGATTTGTTATGATAATATATATAATCAAACACAATTTCAATTTGTGTTTCTCTGTATATACTTTTTATTTTATTTTATACGGATTGATATTTTGTAAAATTCAAATTAGATCTGTAGCGAAATATAAAAAAGAGGCGTAATAAATATGAGTTTATGTGGAGATTTGTGAGGTGTGCATCGTATTTATCAAAAAGTTTACAGGCAGTTAAGACAATAATCAATGAATAGTTGAAGAAGGGCCAAAATAAGCCATGTGTCGTGACGAACAGGTAGCGCTCATCTGGACGACGCGATATAAACCCCAAATGAACATGGTGGCGACCTCATGACGAGCATGCATGGGAAGCTACGGTGATTTCTCCAAGTTATGCAGTCGCGTTTTAGACTCCAAGCAAGACTCCTTTCCGTCAAACTCTGATTAATACAGAGATATTTTAGTATGATTAGAACTCTAATCTAAATATATTTAAAGGTGCTATTGTATTCCTATTTGGTGATACCAATTAGTAAGTCACAACAAGATATAGTCATATATGAGTTTTAGTGAAACTTTTGTCGTAATTATGGAGAGAATTTTGTTCTCGAATTAGGATTTTATTTACAGGGTTTAAGTTTATACATTTAATATATTTAAATTTATTTTCTCTATATTTCATTCTCGTTTATTTACTCATTAGTGAAAAATCGAAACCTTTTTTACCTATCGTTTTTATTCTCTTCAAAAAATTTTTCATATAAAATATTTATATTTATTCCTCTCTGCTTCAACTATCTCGTTATTTATAAGAATCTATCTTTAACATATATGTTATTGCAAAGTGGAATGGCCGCATTATAAACAACTCAACACTTTCGAGTTGTTCCATCCATTATATAGCTGTAAAAGTAGGTGATGAGATTAGGATCCAATGGAATCTTTATATATATGCTCATACTCTCGTAGCTGAAGGCGGACTATTTGTCATTATTATGCGGTGTTAAATTGGTGTGGGTCTAATTGAGTATTTTTTTTCCCCTTAAAATTTAATCCCCCGTTGATGATTAATTACGCTAGCTAATGACCATAATGGTTTGCCCCCACAACACTCCACTGCAAGATTTTGTGCTTGCAAGTCATATGTCCATTACCTTTAATCTTTTACCTACTTTTATTCTTCTCTGCCCCATATTTTTTTAAAAAAAGAATTTAAAGTAATTGGCCTTTTTCATCTTGATTCACGGAATAACACCTCACTAACTCCACTATATTCTGTTGTGTTCATAATTTATTTACTTGGTACACTACTCCCTTTTCAGTACTTCTTGGTATTAATAATAATATATAGTTGGTTTATAAAGTGATGTCAAGTACGCACATACATATTTCAAATTGAGAGTAATTCCTTTCCTTGTATAGTGCTTAGTTAGTTAATTTATTATACTAGCTGTTCCTACTCATATCTCTATCAAGAGTGTTGTTGCGGTGGAGGTGAATAGAGCTTATTTCCCCGCATCGCATCTCTTACATGAAATTTATGGCCATCGTAACGTTGTTATCCTCTTCAATAACAATCATTCATCTCATATAAAGGCTGTTCCCTATTGGATGAGAATCTTTGAGATTCTAACATCACTGTCCACGCGAAATCAAAATTGTTGATAAGAGGGATCGAAATGTTTTTATTAATTATACACCTTTAAAGTAGGCATGATTTATAGGTATTTTTAAATTTGAGATAATTTTAATTATCGAAATTTGAAGAAAAAATAAGTTAAATGCACAATTTGTATTAAATATTATAATTATTTAATTTTATTCTTTTACTAAATTAATATTCAGATGCCATTTATAATTAGATATTGCAATTATTAAACCTTTATTTTTACCAAATTAAACTAAAAATATTACTAAATTTATCATAAAAATATAAATTCTATATAAGAAATCAAATTAAAAAATTTGAAAGGCCAAACAATTTTTTAAATTTAATTATAATATTAAAATTTAAAAATTTAAAACTTATAAACTTTAAAAAGTAATTTTACAAAATTTAGGGGTGGAGTCTCTACCATTCCCCTAAATTTCTCTTTGATTGTCCACTCCACAATTAACTCATGGAATTGTTTAGTTTCAATTGGTTTGGTTAAATACGTTATATATGTCAAAAAAAAAATGGGTCAATTTTTTTTTTTTAATTTAGAGGAATATGTCGTTTTTGAAGAGAGAGTGTGAAAACTCGTCCAACTGATTGAATTTTTTGCTGGCATGCCTGGAAAGCGAGTCGAACTTGAAGCGTTTTTTTAAAAATTCCAAAGAAAATGTGTCCAACTGAAAACATTTTCATGTCAACTCACTCCAAAAATGATTTATTTCTCTAAATTTTCAACAAATTGATCTATTTGATCAATTTTTTTGATATATGATTAATTTAACCGATTTTCTTTATTAAAGAAAGAGAGGCTAACAAAGAAAAAGCAAGGAAATAATATATATAAATTCTCACACTTTAACTAATTAAATTTTAAGATTTTAAATGATGAAATCGACTTGGAAGATGTTAGTAATTGAATTAGTACTTAGTCCATAGATAAATATGTAGAAATTTACCTATAACTAATTATTAACATGTAAAACACATAAATTCAGTTTAAAAACATGTAAAACACATGTGATAAACTATGCAAATCACAAAATGACAAGAAATATACATAAACATGAGATGTATTAAAATGCATCAAAATCAAAGTAAAACAAATTATTAGCATGAACATATATATAAATATATATATTTATAATATTTATTTTAAACTCATAGAAATAACATCAACAAAAATCAATAACTTTCAATTTATGTGTCATTTATTTTGGTGTTATTTTTTCTGTCATATTTAATATATATATATATATATATATATATTTATAGAAACTTTGAGAAACTAATAATATTTATGTAGATTTTAATAAATATGTTTTTTAAATAAAGCATATTAATGTGATCACAAATAATATACTGTCAAGTGATATTAGTCAAGTGGTTAATATCTAATTTGAGTAAGTTTTCTATCGAAACCAGGATCATTGTAAAAATATGCACTTCATTGCAATATAAACTTGGAAGTTTAGCCATATGGTCAACAACTTTGTTCTGGTCCCTCAAAATATATCGAAAACAAATTCTCCGATCATGACACAAGAGTTGGTGAATCAGACGCAATTCTAACATCCTACTATTTGCAGCACCACATGCTAGAATAGTTTCAACTACCAAAGCATTATCACACTCCACTAATAGCTTTTAACCTCATTCTTGAACATTGATGCCTTTTCAGTTCGTATAGTGAATCCACTAATCTATTTAACACAATGATATTGAAAAACCCCTCCAATCGAAGCAGAACCATTAGAAACCAAAATTAAACCATCAGTGTTGAGTTTAATCCGCCCTCAGTCTGGTGTGCCACCTAATATGCGCTTACTACTTTCTGGACACAATAAATTTCACTCGATCCCAAATTCGAAATGCTTGCAATCCAAGCTTTCCTTGTGGTGACAACATAGTCAACATATTGCTATGATATATATTACTTTTCAAATCATTTCATGATTACCTCTCATATTAATGATTTAAATTAGTTTACTCTTTATGTTTTTCTATCTTTTAAATTTCTTATGTAATGATATATTTATTAAAATTTTATATAAAAATAATGAAGCTTTAGTTTTGAAAAAATAAAATAAAATGTTAGTTGAAATGATAAAGTTAAAAGTTTAATTTATTGTGTTTTAGATTCAAATTTTATCATATATAATTTTTTTATAATTATGTTAATAATTTATTTAATAAAATTTATAATATTTTGAATTTAAAAAATTAATTAATTACTAACGTAGGCGTCCATATATATACCATCAATTTTAGAATGATTTGACAAACATCACAATTTTAATGACTAAAAAGACAATTTTTAAAAAAATATTTTTTGATAAAATTAGACAGGGAAATAAATTATTATGTTTTTTTTTTAATAAAAGAAATTGTTACCTGAATAGGTATAAGTTAAGTGATTGGCAAAACATGACATCAGTTGACACATGCCAAACGTCACCGGTGATACCCAGCTCGTTTGTTTCCAGCCGTAAATTAAAGTTAAACTTTGATTTAAAAGAAAAGAGAAGAGATAAATTAAGTTAAAACATATATAAAGCTTAGAGAGGGATTTGAAAAGGTGGGACTGATCTGACTCCACCTCCACAAGAGAAATTGAATTGAAGTGGGTGTGCTCAGCTCAGCTCAGCTCAACACTGCTGCAATTATGAATTTTCAAAGCCAAACAACAATCCTTAACCCAACTAATTATCCGTTACATAACCCAAGCTTATTTTGTATTCTACCATATAAACCAATAAATAGGGGAATTGGGAACCAGCCTCCATTTGTGATTTGTCAAGTGTGATATGTATAAGCTGTGCCCCACAATCCCATCATCACCAACATTGCTTCAAAACTTTTAATTATAACCCTAACCTAACTTAACCTAACCTAGCCTGCAATAATTAATTACATTTGTTGAGTTAATTGCACATGCATTTAATTATTTATCTACTTCATGCTTCACCCCCACTGTTTTTATCATTTAGTTAAGGAGGTATATATATATATATTATTTATACCTTCTTCCAAATACAATAGCAATGACAGGTGATATCAGTTTACATTTTTAAAGACCACCCAAAATTGTTATTGATAAACATGCATGAATGTGTGTGTGTGTGTGTGTGTGTGTATGAATCTTAAGTGAAAAAAACTTATACTATATAATATATGTATATGAAGGATGGAGGTGAAGGCAAATTAAGAAGCAAAAGGAAAAGGAAAAGGAAAAGGAAACAAACTTAGCTGTCATAAATTGCCATTTAAAAGAAGCTTTGATGCCAAGAAATGAGAATGCAACATATATGCATAGTAAATTAACACAAATACAGTTGATGTTGAGGTGATGAGGTGGCAACTATGAACAAAAATTAGAATATCTTAATTGCCATCTGAAAATCTGGCTGTGACCATTTTGCCTCTCCTTTCTATTTCTATTTGTAATTATTATGGAGCTGCAAAGTGCAAACCTCATGGGATCCAAGGGTCCCGCCCACAACTAAGCTACCTTTTTTCAATTCATACAACCACACCTTGAACAACACATCCATTTCCCCCTTTCTTTTTGGGGGGTTATAAAAGTGCGAGCAAGGGTTACAGAAATTTGCAGTCCCATTAATCTAGTTTAGGGTCTCTCACTCTCTTTCTAGCCATGGATCATGAGGAGAGAAGGTGTGTGTCGAGCAAGATGGAGAAGCAGGGCACGTGCATTACTAACTCATGCCTTGTGGCACTGCCAATGCCTGTTAAGCGTTTAATTACTTTCTACCTATGTCTTCACTTAGGCTGCAGTGAGTTAGTTCTTCATGTGCCCCTCTTCCCCATCATGACCACTGCACCTTGTTTTACTTCACTCCTGCCGTTTTCCACAAGTTTAGCTTGCCTATATTTATATATCATCACACACTACAAGAAGCTCAGATCCACCCAGTTTCAGGTGAGTTAATTAGCTACCATAAGCATAAGCATCGTATGCCATTGCCATATCCAGTTAAGCAAGTTACTGCATGCTCGGTCTGGTATATGCATGTATTTCATAGTAAAAAACATATATATGTCCTTCGTTTATGTGCATCCGCATGGAAATATATATATATATATACTGTGAGTTTCTTTATAATGAAATTTTAACCATGTCATATCTGTGGACATGGCGGGTATGTATAAATATAAATGAAGATGATATAGTTTAGGAATGATCCGTAAGCTCCCTTGCTCTCAGTCCTAATCAGATCAAAAGTTTTGTCTCCAAATGTAAACAAAACTTGACCCTAATCAATATTTGTGTGGCTGCATTTATTTATTTATTAGGCGTAAAATGCCAACATACAGGGAGGAGTGGTCTCATTCACCTTTATTTGTTTAGCAGTATCCATCAATTGGTCAAATATTATCCTAAAAATGTAAACATTGTGTGTAAAAGCTCCACACAGATATTATTCATGGTTGACCTTGCAATCATTACAGCACCAATCTAAGGCCACCAACCAAACACTAATCAAGCTTTAGATCTAAGGCCACACCAATATATGCTACTACTGCTGCAACATCAAGAAGATCCTAGTAGGTTCTTTACGTCCTTCTGCAAAGAGAGAAATGTTAACAAGGAACAATAATTTGATGGAATTTTATACATTTTTAGAGGTACCAAGTTTGATATCAGAAAAAAAAATAAAACATTAGTGTAACCTCAATTTTGAGGGGAGATGTAGTTGGAGCATATCTCTCCACAACTTTGCCTTCTTTGTTCACCAAAAACTTTGTGAAGTTCCACTTGATTGCATCCCCAAAGTATCCACCTTTTTCTGATTTTAGAAACTTGTAAAGTGGTGCAGCATTCTTTCCATTTACTTCCACCTACAATGGTCAGATCATATGACAGTATTACAAAACAGAAGTTTGTATACCAATCAACTGGTTTCATTTTCATGCTAAGGAGGTGATTGCTGGCATAAGGCACTCAATCAAACATATTTATAACCTTATCAAAAATTGGGAATTCAGCTTTGAACATTGTGCATGCGACTTCCTGAATCTGTTCATTGGTGCCTGGTTCTTGCCCCGCGAACTGGTTGCAAGGAAATGCTAATATCTCAAACCCTGCACTCCAACGTTTATAAGCTTCAAACCATTACACAGAACAGTACGTTCGAGGTCTGCAATTTAAAGAAAAGTGTAACAGAGACCTTGGTTTTTGTATTTTTCATACAAAAGATTGAGTTCCTTGTAGTTTGATTGCGTTAAACCACTGCCAAAAATAGAAAAAAAGGAAGATACTTAAGGTGAATGGCTAAAAGGTGAGACTCATTGATGAAGTGTTATGCTGAAAAGTTCAGGCTATATATAACTGATGAAGCTGGTTACCATTTTGAAGCAACATTCACTATCAGAACAACTTTCCCGCTGTAGTCACTTAAACTTACATCATTTCCACGAATGTCCTGCAGACCATAAACGATGAAGTTTGTTCAGTTGAAGCTTGAGCTTATTCTTTTTTTCTTTAAAGACATTGATGTTTTTTATTTTTGGTTCTGATATTGATGTGTTTAATGGAAAGTTAATACTAAGAGTAATGATAGACACAAAAGCAGCAAACGGCATTATCTCAACTCTCAAGAGTTGTCAGGTCATAGCGACCATTTCTCAGCTAATTCTGCAACTAGGTAGTAAAATGCTGGTATATGAATCAAAGCTAAAATTAAATAAAATAAAAAATATTTATGTATTATTTAAAGAATAAGAAAATCGAGAGCAGAAATATACCACATCAAAAACAGAAAGGTAAGTGGAACAATGCAATGATATGAATGCAATTTTGAGAATGACATTGTTAGCAAATTCTGGACAAATAATTCAAGTGAAATACAAACGTTGTAAAATAGCTTTAGTCAATGTCCAAAAATTATATGAGTTCGTAAGGGGTGAAGTAAGAAATTTTTTGCGGGCTAGAATTGAGTTAAAATTTTTATGAGAGTCAAAATACAATTTTACGATTATATTAATTTATAACTTAACATTTTAGGACTTAATCAAAAATTTATCATTTTTTAGGGTTAAAATGCAATTTTAACATATTTTCTATATCATTCAAAGGGACTAACATAAATATCTATTTTTAGGGGGAGTCAAGACTCCTGCCAGCATCCTTGCCGCTGCTCTTGGATGAAATGATGCATTGCTTGAACAAAGTAATGTATGGTTGGTTTGTAAGAAATTATAGTTATTCTCAACCATTGCAAGTACCACTTGTTCATTAGTTATCCACTCGAAAAGTGTTCCATGTTGAAAGGGAAGATTATGCAATTCCATGAAGAAGGAAAATCGAGTTTGAAAAAGAAGTGACATCATCAAACTTGACATCAGCCACTATGATTTCTCAATCTAATATGATGGCTAGAACCATAAAATTCAGCTACTTCGATCCAATTACATTGGCTCCAAGCAAAATCAAGACGGTGGATTTTCAAGGGACTTGGGGCAATTGTCTATTTCCAAAATATTTGAATGCTCACGGTTGAACTTCAGTCGCATGTTAAAGAAGTCAATAAAAAGCAACGCTCCTAGGCATGAGCTTAAACTGCCACATTGTTCTTAAACACAAACTTAAACTGCTCACAATAAATAAATGATGATGCTCCTAAGCATGAGCCTAAATTATTCATCCAAAATAAATGATGTTGCTCTTAAGTACAAGTATAAATTGTTTATAAAAAAAAAATACTCCTAAACACGAGCTTAAACTACACATCCAATAAAAATTGAACTACATTATGATTTGATCTTTAAAAAATGAGGGTCCGTAGGCAATTTGATTTCATTGCCAAGTTCAATCCAAATGAAAAAAAATATTGATGACGTCGTTTGGAACAAAATCTTCGAAGTTAGAAGCAAATAAAGTTTCAATACTTGCACACTTTCTACCCTCAACAAAAGTTGCGTACGTGACCAAGTTTTGAGGGAACATTTGTAGAGGAAGAAATTTTGGATCAATTAGAGTTTATAAATCATTTTAGAACTCTTTTATAAAGAAACTACATTCTTGAGGGATTATTTTATCTTTAATTAATTAAATTAATAAGAGATAAATAATAAATAAAAGAGTTTAAATTCTTGTAGAACAATCAAATAAATGAATTAAATTCTACAAGAACTCTGTTTTACTTGATTGATTGACACCAAAAAATGGGTTACCTCCAAGCCATTCAGCACAATCACAAGTTCATAAGTCCAGAAGTTTTCTAAAAAATCTAAAAATTTGAAGAAATTTCTGAAGAACGCCACATTAGTTTTGAAGAAAAATCGCACTCCAATTTAGTTCAACCAAAGAAGGGAAGTGAAAATTCGTTTTTGAAATTGAAGAAAGGATGTTCAAATCCGGTTTAAGATCAAATCTCGATGACCTTGAAGCAAATCGCATCCTTCCAAAATCAACTTTAAACGACTCTTGGATAAAAGCTCCATTAAAGAGAAGAATCAATAGAATTTTCTTTATAATAAAAAAACCCATAAATTGTAACTTCTTTTCAAAATTCATAAATAAAAATTGACTCCAAATTCTTAACTCAATTTTCGACTCAAAATTTATGTATATATAGATATTAAATTATGGTCAGAGCATATGTCAACCCTTTCCTTTTTATGTGATTTTCTGTCTCTCATGTCTCAACCTTATAGCAAGGTTTGCATTAAAAGGTCTAGATGTATTAGTTGGGCGGCTGCATGGCAGCATAGGCCCCGCCCTCTAAAATATAAAATTACTATTTAATCCTTTAAATTTTTTAAAAAATTTAAATTAGTAAAGGTAAAATTATACTTTGGCCCCCTTAAAATTATAAAAATTCAATTTAATCCTTTAAAAATTATAAAGATATCAACTATAAAAAATTAAAATTTTATCCGCCCCTAAAAAATTGTTCTGGCTTCGCCCGTGTGTATTAGTTTAGGACATGGATGTATAAGGCACTTGATTGTACATGGTATAGCCATTATCAACTTATGTTAGGTCGAGTATCAATTTAATAGATCCATTGACAAAATGTCAATCAAGGGTTATGGTAAAAGATAGTGTTGCTAAGATGGGACTAAAACCCTTACTCAAATGGGAGCCCAACTTTATTCTAACTAAAGTAATAAAATTTATGTGTTGTTGGATAAATTTAAAATTTAAACCTGAACTTTTTTTTTTATTATAGAATTTTGTGATACTAAGGCTCCTTTGGATTATTATAGAATTTTGTAGATACGCATCCCCACCTTGGTCTTAAATTTAAGATAATTATCTTGTTCACTTTGTCGATGGCGGTCGGGAGTAAAAATCTCCACTAATAGTGAACATAATAATAATACCTAATTTTATATTATAAAATTATTTGATATATTATTAAAATTAATTTTTAATTATACATTACTAGATTTGATAACATTTTTTAAGCTTAAACAATTTTTAGGGGGCGGATGAAATTTTAATTTTTATAGTTTATATCTTTATAATTTGTAAAGGATTAAATTAAATTTTATAATTTTAGGGGTCAAAGTACAATTTTAACTTTATTAATCTAAAATTTTAAAAAATTTAAGGGCCTAAATAGTAATTTTATATTTTAGGGGCCGAGGCCTATGCCAACCCTCTCTTCGCCTACTGTTCGTGTTTAACCCTTTAAAAATATTATCTTTAAGGTTCAAATCATATTCTTCTTTTAGAGTGTAATGTACTTTGTCATTGCATTTAATACCTATTAGTTATAATATTTTATTTATTTATTTATTAACAATTTGTTATAAAATTTGTAGCATTTTAAAATACTATTTTAAAATAATATAAATGTTTTGTATTTGATTTATTATAAATAGATGTCTCCCTTTTAGTTTGTAATTCTTTTTTCACTTTTGTTTTAAAGTAATTGAATATTAAACTAATTGAAATATATTATTTTAATAATTTTAATAAAATTTAAATCTCCGTTTGATATATATAAAAATAAATTAATTCCATATATTTTAGTTTATTAAATATTGATTTTTCTAATTTTTTATTTAGGTACAATTACGAAATTAATCCTTAATATTTATATCTTTTGTCAATTTGGCTCTTTTTTTTAGCTAAAATTGACACTCAACATTTTGAAAAAGATCGAATTTGACCATCAACTTTTGAAAAAGAGTCAAATTGATTTTTTTTAACAGTAATACTAATTGAAACATTAAAAATTTTAAACATAGCAGCTCACATGGCAATCCATATGTACTTCATGCTATTTCTATTTTTTAAAATATTTTATAATTTTTAAATTATTTGTTGACGTGACATATAAGACACATAGTACCATATTAATATGAAGTATATGTGGACTGTCACACGGGTTGCCACACCGGCATCACTAAAAATTTATTAGTCAATATTTTCGTCAAAAATAAATGATTTGACTCATTTTGAAGGTTAATGATCAAATTTAGCTAAAAAAAAAGTAAAGGCCAAAATAAAAAAATTTAAATGTTGAGAGCTAAATTTATCATTATATCTTTAATTTAATTATTAAATTAAATATTTATAGTTTTCTCTATCATCTAGTTAAATAACAACATTTTAAATAAAAAATAAAAATCAATTAATTGAATATTATTTTAGCAAAAAAAAAAACCCTCTTGCATCACATGAGTCAAAACTTAAATATTAGAAAAATATATATAATTAATAAATTTTATATATACATTTAAATATGTGCTAAAATATTTAGAAAAATTATAATTAATAAAACTTATGTATATCTTTTCTGTTTGGAAATTCAACCAAGTTAACGCAAATAAGAAGAGTTGGGCGAGTTATAAAATTTTTCCTTTTGCGTATGATTTAACTATAAAAAGAAAAAAAAGTTTATTATATGAAAGAAAATAGGATCACAAAAATAAATAAATAGCATAAATTATTCATGAGCACGATGATCTGTAGGGGTTAAAATTTCACCTTATTTCTTGAAAGGTAAATTTACCATAAGTTGGATGTAATTCTGTTAAATTTATCATACTTAATTAGAGTTATGCTAAATTTACCACTTAAATAGGATATAATTATAGATGTGTACCTTGTAATATTATAAATATATATATTTAATAAATAATGTATGTTTAAAAATTTATTTTTAATATTTAAATAAATATATATATATATATTTATAAAAATAAAATAAATTGTTTAAAGTTATTATTATTAAAATTTAATTTAAAAATGGACTTACTTTAAATATAATTTAAAAATATTTTAAAATTAAAAAACTAACCCATAATAACTCAAAATTTCCATCTTTGCTTCCGTAGCTTCTTTTATAATATATATAATTTGTTATTTTTACTTTAATTTTCTTTACATTTACATTTTAATTAACCAAAGTAATATTTTACTTTCAATGCTCACTATGAAAAGAAAACTATTACCATATTTAGTACAAAATAGAATGACCATAATCCTATTTGAAATATTAACATTATCTTAGATTTAAAATAATTTAGTCTTAGTAACATTTTTAGTTTAAAAATATATTTGGTCTCTCCAAAAACTAATATGATCTTATATTTTATTTTATAATAGTAAATAATTTCATTCATATTTTAATTATTTTAGATTAGAATTTTAATAATTATGATTTTTAGATAGGTAACTATAAACATGATTTATAATATCTAACATTATGAGGAGATATAATTATGAACCCCAAATATGAATTATAAAATATACATGAAGAATAAAAAATTATAATATTTATGTATATAATTTATCATATAAATATTATATGATATTTAAATATGGTGCTTTTTCTAATAGAGTTGCGCATTTAATGAGCTAGAACATATTTAGATATTAAAATTTTCTTGGTTAGCCAGTTTAACCGTCTAACATCTAAATACATTTTGAATGAAAATTAATAAAATATTTTAAATTAAAAAATCCAAGTTTATCTAATTTTATAAAGAAAATATTCTGATGGGGCCATCAAATTAGACAATTAATCTAGCTTAACAATTTTTTTTCCCAATTTTTATATATATAAGCCATTGAGTTTTAGCTTAATTGATATTAATATTATTGTTAGTACATGAAAATATGATTTTAATCATGCTAAAGCGTGTTTATCCTCCTATTTAAAAGTTGAAAATAGGTTATGAATAATTTTAAGTGTTGTATCTAGTCCTACAATAATATTTAATTTTGCTCGTAATTCCGCCCTAAAAGAATCTTTAACTTCACATTTAGTTTAAATCTATCTATACAACTCCTTTATACATTATAAAATTAGTAACATAGTTTGGATGCAATAACAAATAACTTGAATGAATTAATGTATAGTTCGGATGAATGATAGTAGCGATGGAGCTAGAAATTTTTTTTGAGGAGGGTTCGAATTAAATTATATATTTTTATGATAGTAAAATATTATTTCATCATTTTATTAGTCTATATCTTTATAAATTTTAAAGGATTAAATTAATTTTATCATTTTTAGAGGCTAAAGTACAATTTTACTATTATTAATTTAAAATTTTATAAATGATAAAAGACCTAAATTAAAAATTTACCATTTTAGAGGCCATAACGACTTGGGTCTCTACTACGCTCCGCCTAGAGGTGTGCATGGGCCGGGCTACCTGGCCTGACCCGAAGGCCCACCCGAAATGTGGGAGGGTTTGGGCAAAAATATAAGCCCGAAAAATGGGCTTGGACAAAAAAATAAAGCCCATTTAAAAAATGGGCTGGACTCGAGTAAGGCATTTTTGGCCCAGCCAATTCATTAAATAAAAAAAACTATTTTAATAATATTTTCTTATTGTTTTTCTTTATTTTACTACCATTTTACTATTATGTTTCTATTATTTTGTTGTTATTGTTTAGATATTATATAAAACTTATTTTATTGTTAATTTTGTTATTATTTTAAAGACATTTGTTAATTTTGTTATTATTTTAGAGGCATTTGCTTGTTAAGTTGCATCTATTTTAGTGTTATTTAAGTCTACATATTTTTAAAATTTATTTTCAATTTGTTGAAAAATATTTATTTTCATTTTTTAGTGTTTTGATGTATTATATATATTTAAAAATATATAAAATATTATAAAAATTATCTTGGCGGGCAGTAGCCAAGCCCGAGTTTTAGTATTTTTATATGGGCGGGCTTGGGTAAAATTTTAGGCCTATTTTTTGGGACCGGCCCAGCCCAAGCTCAATAAACGGTCCTAAATTTTTAGTTGGGCCCAATTTAAACATAACCCGGCACGACCCATGCACACCTCCGCCATAGGTCGGATAAAGGGATAATCTTTTTATTAAAAATTGTTATAATTATTCAAGTTTTAAATAAAAAATGAAGAAGAAGAAGAAAAGATCAACTCATGGCTTTAGATGTGGTTCTTCGTCTCCCAATAACAAGAAAGTTATAGTAATTGAGATAGGCATAAATTCGTGGGTGCGATCCAAATTACAATCCAAATAACTAAAAGGAAAAGAAATTACCTTGACAGTGAAGTGATATATGGATTTGAGAGCAGCGTCTTCAGCCATGTTTATGCGTCTGATGCGGCGAAGGAAGCCAAATTCTGAAAACTCCTTAAAGATCAATTTCATAGACTTGAGCCACTTCCCTTCTATTTATTTTGATTCTTTCATTTTCAAGTCAAACTTAGCTTTGTTTATTTATTTCTTTTTCAAACTTGGCGCTATTTAATTATTTATTTCCATTTTCAAATCAAATTCAAGCTTCCTTCCTTCTAGAATGCATGCTGCTGCCAATTTTGAATTCTCAGATTCAGGTTTAAAGTGCTTTTTAAATGACCTGACTCGCATGTTTCTTTTTTTTTTAAATCAAATTATAGTAGTTCTTTTTTTTTTAAATAACTGCGTTTTTCTTCTTTAAAATAATAGAAACTAATATTTTATATATTTAGTCGGTTGAAATTGAATTCATTTCATTTTTTTTATGTCAACTTGTATTTTAATTATTTTTATATTTGTGTTTCAAATTATCAAATTTAATTGGTATTATTGAATTGGCCACCTCAACTGTCGGCGTGTGAATATCGGGTTGATAAATCAACACTAACATAACCAAATAATAAAGTGGTATCTGTAAATATGATAGGTCAGTTATAATATTTATAATATTCAATGAAGCACGGAGTGTTCCAAAGATCGAACCCATAGGAGTTGGCAATTAAGCGATTTCTAAACTATTAGACATGAAATTAAGGAAGTCTAGCCAACTATTCACTAAGCATTATAGTATGACAGAACATAAATGAGGTTAATTATGCTAATTTACTAACTAATCGCTGAAAAGACTAAATCATAAAATAAGCAAAACTACGGACTTAAACGATTAATAACAATCAATGATTGATTGACTTCTATGTTGTTAGTTAACCCTTGAATTAGGGAACTAAATCGCTAAAACTCCTAAAATGACTCAATTTTACCAAGTTAGATGAATTAGCCCGGTTTATCTCTCGACCTCACTCAACTAACCCATGACTATCAAATTAGTGCCTGATAAGATCTCTTCTCGGCCTCACTTATCTTAATCTTCCCTTAGGGGCATCAATCCTAAGTTTTGAAGTCTATTCGATTTAGTCTAATTTTTGTAATTTAGTCCCTAAATCAAAAGCTAACTAGCTAATATTTCCATCAACCTCCCACTTCAGATTTAGTTACCTATAATCACACTTAAACAAACAAAACACAATAATCACACAAAATATGCATCTAAGTTAAATACAATAAAAATGAGAAAAGCTTAGGCTTTTCTTGAAAAAGCTTGAAAGTAATGAAAATGACAGCAAAAGAAATGTAAAAGAATACTTAAAAATCATATTTTTAATGATAAAACTAAAATGAAATTGAGTTATATTGAAACTAAGAAGTAAACTGAAAAATAAAGAGTTTAAGGTATTAAACAAGCAAATAAACCCTAACTACAATGATGGCTAACTTAACTAACTATTCTTGAAACTAAGAAAAACCATAAGAAAACATAAACTAAACCCTAAAACTATGAAGAAGAAGACTAAAACCCTAAAAGATGAGAAAGAATTGAAAAACATGAAAAAGAGTTGAGTGTTTAAAGTCTTCTTTGCCAACTTTTGGCCTTTTTACAATAGATTACGAACCCAAAAAAATAGTGATTAAGTTGTCCCTGATCATCTAATTTTGGTTAGGAGAATGTTGGACAAGACCTACTTCAGCATTTTTTTTTTTTTGTGATGGAAATCTAATTTAACATATCAAATTAAGACAGATAATGAATTATATGTTATGTTATTTTATTATTTCAAAAAAAAATAATCTAATATCAATAATATTATGTTATGAGACATGAGAACTTAGGTTAAATCCCAAGCAATCCCACCCCCATTCCTAATTATAAAAAAAGAAGAAGTGCAATTTCAATAATTTTAGATACTTTATGACAGATTGGTTGTCCGGAACAAATTAGCACGAATATAAAAAACTGTAACAGCCCGATTTTGACCCTAATCAGAACGGTTATTTCGAGACCACGAATCTGAGTCAAAATAATATTTTAATATTATTTTCTATGTTTATTATATGTGAATTGGTGTGTGTGAAAATTTCGTATTAAAATTTGATCGTTTCAGTGCTTAACTGTGAAAAAGGGTTTAATTGCATAAAAAAAAATTTGGTGGTTGAATGTGAAAGTACTAAATTGAAGGTGGCTTCTTAAATTGAGGAATTAATAGTGCAATTTAGCCAAAAATTAAGCTTAGTGTCGGCCATCATTTGCATGTAATAGTGATTGAAAAATTTTCATTATGTTTTAATATTAATGTATTATTTTAATTTGATAAAATAATATATTAAGTAAAAGATGAAAAGTGTTCATCTTTCTTCCTCAAGTGACCGAAAGTTAGCCAAAGAAAAATAAAAGAAAACCTAGTTCCATTCGGCCTTACTTGAGCTTGATTAAGGTAAGTATTTAGCTTGGTTTTTAATAATTCTTACATTTTTAAGATAGTTGTTTTGAGCTTTAATTAGCCCATGTTTAAATTTGAGATTTGGTTGTGTTTTTCGTGAGATGCCATTGAAGGAAGCTTGATGTACTTGTTGTTTAATGATGAAATATAAATTGTATGTGATAGATTAACAAATGTTGTTCTTGAATTTTTGATGAAGATAGGTGATTTGGATTGAATTGTAAAAAGAAAATTTTTAGAGGTTAAAATGTGAAATAAATGAGTTTTATAGGCTTGTAATGAGAGGATGGAAATTCGACCCTAAAGAATGGTGGCTAAATTTTGACTATTTTGTGATTTGTGCAATAGGGACTAAATTGTAAAAAATTGTCAATGTCAGGGGTAAAATTTTAATTTGCTCAAATATATGTTTTTGGATTAAATTGAATGAGAAAAATGTTGAATGAGCTTAATTTGAAATTATTTAGATCAGAACAAAAAGAAACGGGATTGGATCGGGGAAAAGCAAAGTTGAACGAATAGTCGGGAAAACTAATCCGTCAAATTTCCGAGGTAAGTTTTTAAGCAATCGGGTTGAATTAAATTGTATTCTATATGAATATGCATATGTTAAAGTGAAGTCAATATGTTTAATCTCTTAATGCCAAATGTGGCATGGAATATATTATGTGGTAGCCGAATGTGTGATTAGTATACATATATATATATATTAATAGTTGATTGAATATGTGTATTAAGTGATAGTTATATGTAGAAATGAAATGAGAGAGATGTTTGTATTTGAGTAAGTGGATATATATATTTATATGTATATTGGGTGTTCTTAGAATGTGATGATATGTGATAGGAGAAATGAGTGGTTTTGAACCTTTAAATATATGTGTATATTTGAATGAAGATGAAAGCATATGTGTTTTTAGTAGTGAGGAAAAGATGGATTAATGAGCACTATGTGTGCGAGCTTATATACCGAGCATTGTGTGTGCGAAATCGGTTGTCTGGCACTTTGTGTGTGGAAAAATAAGTAATGGCACTAAGTGTGCGATACATTACTAGTGAATGGCACTATGTGTGCTCTTTTTTTTAAAGTAACGGCACTAAGTGTGCGATACGTTACATGATTTGCACTAAGTGTGCGGGTTTTACAGATCCTCCAAAAATATAAACTCATGAATGGTGATAAACGAGAGGTAATATACAGGTAAGTGATTCATGATAATTGAATAATTTAGTACTAAAGAGGTAAGTTGTTCTTGTTTATGAAATTATAGAAATAAGATGTGATTATTAATCCTTGAGTTTGCTTGAGATGGAATAATGATACATGAGTATTCGATTTTGAGACTATTAAATTTGGTAGTTATCGAATGGTGGTAAGTTATATATTGCGATTATGAGTTCGTTGATGAACAAGTTAGATTGATTTAATTTGTATAATGAATAATTGTATATATTTTACCACTGCTTAAAACTTACTAAGCTATGTTAGCTTACTGTATGTGTTTATTTGACTATTTTATAGATTTTGAAGTTTAAGTTCAAGCTCGGGGATCATCGTCAAAGTCAATCACACTATCAACTACTTTTGGTACCCTTTTTATAAGATGAACTTTTGGAACTATGGCATGTATAGACTATATATTACTCTTTTGAGTTATTATGAATTTGATGTATAAAATGCCATGCGAAAATGGCTTTATTTCTATGCTTAGGATGGTTCAATATGCTTGAAATGTTGTATATGTTAGTGCATATTCGGTCATAATATAAGCTTGTTTTGGTATGTGTGTTTCATGAAATTATGACGGGTATATCATCCATATGTTTCAAATGAATATTTCATGTATGATTTATAGGTTTAACTTGGAAGTTATTTCATATTAGGTTATGTGTAATACTTGAGTATGTGACTTTGGTTTGAATAAGGTATATAGTGCAATTCGGGTTGATGGATAAACTTTTGCTTATTTTTGTATGCATTTACGAGACAAGTCATTGAAGAATAAGGTTATACTTTATGCATGTAATTAATAAATTGATTTATTAATGATCAAATGGAAGTAAACTTACTTGTAAATATTCGGCCATGGTATTGATTTAGTTGGAGTTTATATATTTTTCATTGGATGTTTATATATATTCGGTCATTAGGGTTGAAGAATTAAATTATGGTTATGAATAACTAGTTATGGTGTGCATATGATTGAATAAATCTAGTTAATTGATTGGTATAAATTGAATAAGGATAAACATACATATTCGGCTATAATATTTAAATGACCAAATGAATAGTGTTTTTGCTATTTGAATGGAATTAGTTTTTAAATGATGTTAATGATGATAAGTTGTGGTAACTTGCTTGATTGTGATATCATGAATTGATATGCATTAATTAATGTTATAAGATTCATATGAGTGTGTTGACTAGTGGTTAGATAAGTAATGCCTCGTAACCTTAATTCAGCGACGGATACGGGTTAGGGGTGTTACATTTGATTGGTATCAGAGCTACGATTTAGTCGGTTCTCGGACTAACGTAGCGCGTGTGAGTCTAGCTATACATGCCATAATTTATAATGTGATAGTGTGATGACTTTTGATAGTGAAATGTGTTTTCTCCTTTCGTATATTAAATGGATCCTGATCCCGAACGAGCAATAGCTGATGATGTCGAGAGTGTGGCGCCTACTCCCGCGCAAGGGACCGCGCTGGATGAATCTCGACCAGCTGCTAGTAATCCTGATGAGGGGGCTAAACAAACCTTCTATAGCATAATGAATGATTGGTTCAATCAATACCTCCGGACCAATCTGGTTGTTCAACAAACCCCGAATCCTAATACTCCACCTATAGTACCGATGGTACCCCTGATTGTTAATCCTGAGAGAATAAATAAGCCTTCGATTGACAGAATTAGAAAACATGGGGCTCAAGAGTTTAAAGCCGAAGACGATGATGATACTGAACGAGCTGAATTTTAGCTCGATAATACGATTCGTGTTTTTAATGAAATATCCTATACACCTGATGAGTGCCTGAAATGCGCCATATCCTTGTTGTGGGATTCTGCCTACTATTGGTGGAACACTCTCGTATCGGTTGTCCCAAAGGAACAAGTTACTTGGAACTTCTTCCAGGCAGAGTTTCGCAAGAAATATATCAACCAGCGATTTATAGATTTGAAACACAAGGAATTTTTGGAGCTTAAATAGGGTCGTATGACCGTATCTAAATACGAGCGCAAGTTTGTGAGACTTAGCCGCTATGCTCGTGAGTGTGTTTCATCTGAGGCTGCTATGTGCCGAAGATTTGAAGAAGGATTAAACTAAGATATAAATCTACTGGTTGGCATACTTGAAATAAATGAGTTCGTGGTACTTGTTGAGCAAGCTTGTAAAGCCGAAGAGCTGGGGAAAGAGAAACGGAAAGCTGAGTTTGCAGCTATAGATTTTCATAAGAGATCTACGGGTAAATTTCCTCAAACGTCATCAAAAAAGTTCAAAAATGACAGTAGCCGATCTAAAGCTAATATAGGGATCTCTATACAAGAACAACCACCAGTTAGGTCACGTGCTGCCTCGATTGTTAGTGTCGATAATACTCGACCGAATAAGCCCGAGTGTCAACAGTGTGGTAGACGGTATTTTGGTAAATGTTGGGGTAAATCTAATAACCAAGCTTGCTACAAGTGTGGTTCACAAGATCATTTCATTCAGGAGTGCCCGGAGATAGCTTAAGAAGATAGTGCTCAGAGTGCAAGACCGAGCAGTACTGCAACTAGAGGTAGACCACCTCGCAATATGGGAGGTAGGAGAGGCACTCAGAGAGGGACTTCGAATGCGGCTATTTGATCAGAGGCTTATGTGCCAGCTAGAGCCTATGCCATTCATGCCGGAGAGGAGGCTTCATCTCCAGATGTTATCACTGATATATTTACTCTTTTTAATACTAGTGTAATTACTCTGATTGATCCTAGTTCAACCCATTCCTATGTGTGTGAAACATTAGTATCTAGCAAGAATCTACCGTTGAGTCTACTGAGTTTGTGATTTGGGTTTCGAACCCCCTAGGTCGGTGTGTGCTAGTTGATAGAGTGTGTAAGAATTGCCCTTTGATGATTCGATATTTATGTTTTCTGGCTGATTTGATGTTACTACCATTTGATGAGTTCAATATTATCCTTGGTATGGATTGGCTAACCGTGCATGATGCGGTAGTGAATTACAGACGAAAGACTATTGATCTGCGGTGTCAGAATAATGAGATAATTCGAATTGAATCTGCAGATTTGAATGGGCTACCAGCAGTGATATCTTCGATGTTGGCTCGACAGTATTTGAGAAAGGGTTGCGAAGCTTACTTTGCTTATGTGATCGATAGTAAAGTAACCGAAAAGAAGATTGGATCGTACCAGTTGTATGTGAGTATCCGGATGTGTTCCGGAGGAATTGTCGGGATTGTCACATGTTCGGGAGGTAGAGTTTGGTATTGAATTAGTGCTAAGGACGACCCCGATTTCGATAGCTCCATATAGAATGGCACCGACCGAAATAAAAGAGTTGAAAGCTCAGTTGCAAGAATTGACAGATAGAGGTTTTGCTCGACCGAGTTTCTCTCCCTGGGGTGTGCCAGTTCTATTTGTGAAAAAGAAGGACGAAACTTTGAGAATGTGCATCGACTACCAACAACTCAATAAAGTGATCATAAAGAATAAATATCCGTTGCCATGTATTGATGATTTATTTAATCAGCTAAAGGGAGCTTCGGTATTCTCGAAAATTGATATGAGATCAGGTTATTATCAGCTGTGAGTTAGAGACTTAGATGTACATAAGACTGCTTTTTGGACGAGATACGACCATTACGAGTTTTAAGTGATGCCGTTCAGACTCACTAATGCCCCTGCTGTTTTCATGGATCTGATGAATCGGGTATTCATACCATATCTAGATTGATTTGTGGTTGTATTCATAGATGACATTCTGATCAATTCGCGTGACGAAACCGAGCATACCGAACACTTGAGACTTGTGTTACAGATTTTGCATGATAAGCAGTTGTACGCGAAATTCAGCAAATGTGAGTTTTGGTTGAATGAAGTTAGTTTCCTGGGACATGTTGTTTTAGCATCAAGCATTCAGGTTGACCCGAGTAAAATCTCGGCTATACTTGATTTGAAACCTCGGCGAAATGTTTGTGAAATTCAGAGTTTTTGGGACTTGTAAGGTACTATAGACGCTTTATGAAAGGATTTTTTATGATTGCAGCTCCGATGACAAAGCTGTTACAGAAAGACGTTAAGTTCGAGTGGTCAAAGAGTTGTCAGAAGAGTTTTGATCAACTAAAAACCTTGTTAACGGAAGCTCCAATGCTTGTTCAGCCAGAGTCGGGTAAAGAGTTCGTTATCTATAGTGATACATCCTTAAATGGTTTGGGCTGTGTTTTGATGCAAGAGGGTAAAGTCATAGCCTACGTCTCGAGATAGTTAAAGTCGCATGAAAAGAACTATCCGACTCACGATCTCGAGTTGGCTACCATAGTTTTTGCTTTAAAAATATGGCGTTACTATCTATTCGGTGAAAAATGTCATGTTTATTCGGATCACAAGAGTCTAAAATATTTAATGACTCAGAAGGATCTAAATTTGAGACAATGACGATGGTTAGGCTGTTAAAAGATTACGAGCTCGTGATTGATTATCACCCGGAGAAAGCTAATGTGGTTGCTGATGCACTAAGCCGAAAATCACTATTTGCTCTACGTATAATGAATGCGAATATAGCTATGACTGATGATGGTGTGATTATGGCAGAATTAAAAGCAAGACCATTATTCGTTCAACAGATTCGCGAAGCTCAAAAAGGTTGATAATGACTTATTAGCAAAAAGGAATCATTGTGGTTTGAGTACTGATTCAAAGTTTCAGATTGACGCTGAGGGATGTCTACGGTTTAGGAATCGAATATGTGTGCCTAAGAATCCTGAGTTGATTCAAATGATTTGTAATGAAGCTCGTAATAGTAGATTGTCAATTTACCCGGGTAGTACGAAGATGTATAACGACTTGAGATAACATTATTGGTGGCACGGTATGAAACGAGATATTTTAGACTATGTGTCGAAGTGTTTAATATGTCAACAAGTAAAAGCTGAGCATCAGATACCATCGGGATTACTTCAGCCGATTATGATACCCGAGTGGAAATGGGATCGAGTCACAATAGATTTCGTATCTGGGTTGCCGTTGACACCGAGCAAGAAAGACTCGATCTAAGTTATTGTTGATAGATTGACGAAATCGACTCATTTTATTCGGTACGTATGGATTTTTGCTTGATAAGTTAGCTGAATTGTACATTTCGCAGATCGTAAGATTGCACGGAGTACCTATTTATATTGTTTTGGATAGAGATCCGAGGTTTTCATCGCAATTTTGGAAGAAACTACAAGATGCTCTGGGTACTAAATTGCACTTCAATACTGCTTTTCACTCTCAGTCGGATGGTCAATCGAACGTGTTATTCAAATACTCGAGAATATGTTGAGATGTTGTGTTCTTGAGTTTGAGGGTACATAGGAACGATACTTGCCTTTAATTGAATTTGCATACAATAACAGCTTTCAATCAAGTATCAAAATGGCACCTTACGAAGCTTTGTACGGTCATAAATGTCGTACACCTTTATATTGGACCGAGCTAAGTGAAAGCAAGATACACGGGGTTGATTTAATTAAAGAGACTGAGCAGAAAGTAAATGTGATCCGAGAAAGTTTGAAAGCGTCTAATCGTCAGAAATCATATGCAGACTTGAAACGTAAAGATATAGAGTTTCAAGTGGGTGACCGAGTATTTTTGAACGTCTCGGCGTGGAAGAAGATACTTAGATTCGATCGTAAAGGAAAGCTGAGTCCGAGATTTATTGGGCCGTACGAAGTTATTGAGCGTATCGGGCCGGTTGCTTATAGGCTGATGTTGCCATCTGAGTTAGACAAGATTTACAATGTTTTTCATGTATCGATGCTTCGATGATACAGATTCGATCCTTCTCATGTGATTTGCCCATCAGAGATTGAGATTCAGCCTGACTTGACTTATGAGGAAGAACTAATTCGTATTTTGGCTCGTGAAATAAAATTTTTTTTGAAATAAACGGGCTGATATTATTAAAAGCTGGCTCAAAGCAAAGAAAAAAATAAAACCATTAAATATGGCTACATGAAAAGACAAAACATAAAAAATAGAAAAAGAAACAATTGGCAAGCAACAAAGCATTAAATAAAACATCTAGAAAAATAACCAAGCAAAAAAAACTTCTTGAAACTAGCCACTACATCGTTCTAACTACCGAAATATCAGCGACAGGAAAATGCTCTCCATTAGTAGAAAATCAAAACGATTTGGAGGAGGAGCAACTGCTTAGATCAAGATCTAAAGATTCAATGAACCTTCTTCAAATACCAAACCGAAATTAAACCTTAGTGACCCAGATTCCATGCCAACCGATCCTTCCTCGCTAGCAGCATCACTGAATCTGGTACTCCATTAACCCAGCAACCATAGAACTTGTTTCTCCGCCTTCCATCGCCAGGGTATGAGCCACTTCATTGACAGTTCGGGGCATAAAAAGGTATAAAATCTCCTCAAAACACAAACCCATCTGGAAAATATGTTATGTAACCGGCCTGAGTACCGATTTGTCTTGTCCATTCCTCTTAATGCTTTTAATAACTAACAATGAATCTCCTTCTACGATCAATCGCCGAAAGCCTATCTTTGCCACAAAAATTAGTGCCCTTTCATAAGCCATTGCTTCCGCTACAAACGGGTCTACCACATTCTCAAAGAGATAAGTTTTTGCCTCTATAATTTCTCCCATAAAATCTTTGGCTACAACTGTAGTTGTGGCTAAACTGAAATTTTTTCTGAAAGGATGCATCAAAATTTAGCTCAATAAAACTATCATCCGGGGGCTTCCAAAGATTCTTTGTCATAGATTTGTAGGGAGGACGAAAGTTCTTCTGGCTTAGGTCAAGTTCTTATTCATAACCCCGAATAAACCCCATCACTTCTTGTATTGAAAAATTTACCCATTCGTGAAGTAATTTATTCCGTCGGAACCATATACTCCATAAGAAAATTGCAATGATACGTTTTTGTCATTCATATGCTACAGAGAATGTTGTAGCAAATCTTTTCTTACAACACAACGAGTCTTCGAATGACGGTATCTTAACCTGTAAGGAGGACCACACACGCTGCAAAATTTCGCAAGACTACAACAGATGATCTGAATCTTCCCGATCTGCCTTGCATAGTGGACAAACAACATCCACATTCAATGTTCTTCTTGCCAAGTTACTAAAGTGGGGTAGCAGATTATTAAACACTCTCCAATTGTGTATTTTAATCTTTTCTGATATGTTCAACGACCATAGAGCATTGTAAAAATCTTTGTAGTCATCCTCGTTAGATGATCTGCATGTATTGGACTACAAAAGAGTTGTATTTAGGACTCGATATCTACATTTTACTGAATATTCCCCGGGTCCTTCATGTTTATAAATTAGAGTATCCTCCGGTCTACCCCCGGAGATAGGGATAGCAAGGATTCGTTTTGCTGTATTCTCATCAAATAAATAATAAATCAAATCCTTATTCCAGGTATTAGCTGCAGTCTCAAGGAGTTGATTAACAGTTGTCCACATAGGCCTAATATCCTAGAATGAAACTCTGTTGTTTTCTTTTCTAGGTAACCAAGGATCATTCCATATGTTGATACGATCTCTCTTACCAACCTGCCACAACACCCCTTTCTTAATCAGCTCTCGAGCGCTACAGATACTTCGCCAGGTGAGTGATGGATAAGAGCCAACTTTTGCTGATAATATATCTAAAAATGAGAAATAACTAGCTTTTAAAACTCTGGCTAACAGAAAATGAAGTTGAGATAAAATACACCAAACTTGTTATGCTAATAAGGCCTTATTAAACAAAGCTAAATTTTTAAAATCAAGTCCGCCATTGCACTTCGGTTTACAAAGCATTTCCCAACAACTCCAATAGATTCCCTTCATTTTTTTTATTATTAGACCACTAGAAACTGTTCATAATGCTTTCAAGCTTTCGACATAAGCATTTTGGGAAAAGAAAGTATTGTCTTGCATAAAGTGGTGTTGCCTGCAAAACCGATTTAATAAAAACCTCCTTACATCCCATTGACAGATAACGCAGACTCCACCCTTCAACTCACTTTCTAAATCTATCAACGAAATTAGCAAAAGCCCATGTTTTCCTTCGACCAATCATCATAGGTAAACCTAAGTACTTTTCGGGCTTGAAGCCACCCGAACCCCAATAATCATATAATATCCTCATTGACTTCAGTGCCCACATTTGCTCTGAAATAAATTAAGGATTTATTATAGTTCACCCTCTACCCGAAAATCATCTCATATTCCTGAATGACATCGCGAACCACTCTGGCCCCCTCACACGAAGCATCTCAAAAAGGATGCAGTCATAAGTAAAAACATGTGGTTAATAGAAAATCTCTCCTACTAATAGGTGTGCCTGCCATACAACCTTTCTATTTAGCATCTTGAAGGAACATAGAAAAACCTTCAGCACAAATCAGAAACAGATAAGGATTGAGAGGATCTCCTTGTCTCAATCTCTTGATGGAGAAAACCATTCACTGTTCATACCGTTAAGGCAAACATAATAAGAAACCGAGCATACACACATCATAATAAGAACGATTCAGTCGTCATGAAACCCCAAATACTTTATCATCCCCGTCAGAAAATCCCATTCAACACGGTCATACGCTTTGCTCATGTCTAATTTAAGAGCAAAATTCTTTTTTTTGCCACTCTTCTTCATCTTGAGTGAGTGAAAGACCTCATAAGCAATCAGCATATTATCTAAAATAAGTCTCCCTGGGATAAAAGCTCATTGAGTTTCATTAATGCAATCACCCAATATTTCACTCATGCGATTGACTAGGACTTTTGCAATAATTTTGTAAACAACGTTACAAAGACTTATGGGTCTGAACTATGACATATTCTTCATATTGTCAACCTTGGGAATCAAAACAATGCGTGTTTTATTGATTTCCCCTACTTTCGTCTGGCCATTCAGAATAGCAAGACAATAATGAGAAATCTCCGGTCCAACAATATACCAGTATCTCTGGAAGAAGATTGCAGGGAATCCATCTACCCTTGGAGCTTTAAAAGGTGTCATCGTCTTTACTGCATAGATAATATCATCCTTCATGAACCATTTAAGCAAGGAAGCATTCATACAATCGGTAACTCTTTTATCTAAAAGTCCAAACAAATGCTCATCCAAACCCATCTCAGAGGTAGTAAAAAGTTTTTCGAAATAATCTGAAGCAATTTTTATTATTTCTTCAGACGATGTATGGCTTTCACCATTCTTATTTTCCAACTCGGAGATTTGACCACGAAGCTGACGTTGGCCAGCAGTCTTATGAAAAAATTGGTATTCTGGTAACCATTTTTCAACCAATTAATGCTGGCCCGTTGCTCCCAAAATAACTTCTCCTTATCAGCCTCCAAATTAAGCCCCAACTAAACCTCCGTAATTTTAGCTAAATTTTCATTCGAAAGATCTTGATTATAGAGACAGTTCAATCTTTCTTCTAAAACAACTCGACTTTTCTTCTCTACTTCTGGCTCTCCTCAATTTTGCATTTGAAGACCCAAGCTCTCTAGTTTATTTGGTATACTCCCAATAATATCATCCCACCATCTCCGAATCATTTCCTCAAAAGAACTTTCTAAGCACCATTTGGCCTCAAACCGAAATATCTTTGCACTGCTCCTTTTGTCATTCCATCTCCTTCCCATTGTATCTAAAAGAACATGACAATGATCAGAAAAAGAATGACTCAAGTGTTTAACCTGATAACTTGGGAAGATATTCATCCAACTTAACTCTAATAGCTCGATTATGACCTTAATCGGGACGGTGGTTTTGGGACCACGAATCCGAATCAGAATAATATTTTAATACTAGTTTAAATGCTTATTATGTGTGAATTAGTGTGTATGAAATTTTCATATTAAAATTTGATCGTTTTAGTGCTTAATTGTGAAAATGAGTTTTAATTGCATAAAATAAAAATTTTGTGGTAGAATGTGTAAGTACTAAATTGGAGATGGCTTCTTAAATTGAGGTATTAAAAGTGTAATTTAGCCAAGATTAAGCCTAGTGGCTGGCCATCATTTGCATGTAATAGTAACATAATTGTTTATTATTATATTACATGTCATTAGGTAATAAAATATATGGTAAAATGAATTAATAATAAAAGAAAAGAAAGAAAAGAAAGAGTGTTCATCTTTCTCTCCAATGACCGAAACTAAGAAAAAAAAAAATGAGAAGGAAAGCTTCAAGAGGTTCGGCACATGGGAGGCTTAAATTGAGTAAGTAGTTAGCTTGGTTTCTAATAATTTCTACATTTTTGAGATAGTTGTTTTGAGTTTTAATTAGCCCATGTTCAAATTTTTAATTTGGTTTTGATTTTTGTGAGATGCCATGGAAGGTAGTTTGATGTTCATGATGTTTAGTGATGAAATGTAAATAGTATGTGATAGATGAACAAATGTAATTCTTGAACCTTTGATGAAGTTAGGTGATTTGGATTAATTTGCAAAAAGGAAAATTTTAGAGGAATGAAATGTCAAAGAAATGAATTGTATATGCTTGTAATGGGAGGAGGAAAATTCGGTCCTTAAGGAATATGTTCAAATTTTGTGTATTTTTGTGTTTTGTGTAATAGGGACTAAATTGTAAAAATTACAAATGTTAGGGGTAAAATGGTAAATTTCATAAATATATGATTTTGGATTAATTTGAATGAATATACATTTGAATGAGTTTAAATTGGAATTATTTAGATCAAGAACAAAATGAAACGGGATTGGATCGGGGAAAAACAAAGTTAAACGAATAGTCAGGAAGCTTAATTCATCAACTTCCGAGGTAAGTTTAAGCAATTGGATTGGATTGAATTTTTATTTTATATTATGCATATATGTTAAATGATTTCAAGCATGTTAATTATCATGAGGCCGAATGTATTGATGGAATTAGCATGTAATCGAATGTGTGACTTGATAGATGTATAAGTAAACTTGATTTCATGGAGTGGTTTTAATATGTATGTATGCAATATAAAATGGTTGTTTGTAAAGATGATAAGAGAGATGATTGTTTAAAGATGGAGGATATATGTTATATGTATAACAAGTGTGTCGAATGTGATGGTGTGTATTTGAATAAATGAGATACTTGTAAACCTTTAGTTATATGTATAAATATTTGAACATACGTGTAATTTATAATGAGGAGAAACTGGATTGATGGCACTATGTGTACGAGTTTGTAACCGAGCACTATGTGTGCGAGATTGGTTGTTTGGGCACTATGTGTGCGAGTTGATAAATCGAGCACTGTGTGTGCGAGATCGGTTGTTTGGCACTATGTGTGCGAGTTTGTAACCGAGCACTGTGTGTGCGAGATTGGTTGTTTGGGCACTACGTGTGCGAGTTGATATATCAAGCACTGTGTGTGCGAAATCGGTCATATAGCACTATGTGTGCAGAAAATAAGTAATGGCACTAAGTGTGTGATACGTTACACGAGTTGCACTATGTGTGAGGATTTACGGAGCTTACAATGACAAAAACAAATAAATGGAGATATCGAGAAATGGTAAATAGGTAAATGAAGCATGACAATCAAGTAGCTTAATACAAGAGGTAAGTTGTTGTTGTACAAGAAATTATAGTATTGAGATGTCATCTTCAATCTTTGAGCTTGTTCGAATGGATAAATGGTATGTTTGTATTCGGTTTTTGAGACTTATTGAATTTGGCAAATGATGATTTGTAACATGATATATGTAATGCATTGATGTGTTCGTTGATGTTCAAGTTAGATTGATTTAATTCGTATAATAATTAATTGTAATTTCTTTATTAATGCTTAAAACTTACTAAGCTATGATAGCTTATTGTATATGTTTACTTGACTATTTTATAGATTTTGAAAGCTAGCTCGCGCTAGGGGATCTCCGTCGAAGTCAAACACACTATCACCAAACTTTGGTATCTTATAAGTTACAACTCTTTTGAATTCATGGCATGTATAGGCTAGGTCTCTTTGGTTTATTTTGAATGGTGCGAATTTGTATATAAGCCATGCGAAAATGGCTATAATTTTATGCTTAAGTATGGATAGTTATGTTTGATTATGGTTTGATTACTTGTATACATATGGACACATTATAAATTTATCTTGGAAGTTCTTTCATTTTATGTTATATATGATATTAAGGTATTTGAGGTAATTTTGAATAGAGTATATGGTGAAATGGATTTGAATTGGAAAAGTTTGAGTAAAGTATTAAGGTTTGGGGATATTGGCCTTATTATACACTCAACTTGTAAATTTATTCCTTGTTATGTTACATACGAAAATCGTGTACTTAAATGTGGTTTTAAGTGAGCCCTATAGTATATTTGATTGGTAAGTGAATTTAAGTTTATTTATAAACATACGCATACATGTTAGGTTACAAGATGGCTATGTATGCCTTATCTATGTGACTTATGAACATGATTTCATAATGATCAAGATGTGGTAAATTTGTTGTAAAGGTACGGCAATGGTATTGACTAAATTTTAGATAGCTATATCTTATTGAATTTCATGCACCATTCGAACATAATATGTATAAGTTTTTTATTGAGATTTGCCATTATACGTCTTTAGGTTTTATATATACATATTTAGAATCGTGATTCTTTTGTAATTGTTTAAGAATACAATAAATGTGTAAATTTTATTCATGGTATAATCGGATATAACAAATTGAATGATAGATTGTTTGTTAATTTGATTCTGTCTTCTAATTTTAATATCTGTTAAGTAAGTGTTTAAAGTTGAAAGTAGGGATTAGATATGCCTTACAAGTCATATTATGATTTATATGAGTGTGCTGAGTTTGATTTGGTCGAGAAATGCCCATAACCCTAGTCCGGTGACGGATACGGGCTAGGGGTGTTACATTAACGTTGCGACTCCACGGTCCAAGCGCTCTCGTATGTTAGTGGAAATGAATCTTCCTCTTTCCCATGTGAACCATCGGCCAGTGAATCCTAAGTCATTAAGATTGAAATCCTCTAATGCCGTACGAAAAACCATCATCTGATGTTCTGATCGGCGTCCACCTTTCTTCTTAAAAGAATTTACAATCTCATTGAAATCCCCCAAAACGACCCAAGGGGTATTATGGTCGTAGCTTAACTGTCTAAGCAGATCCTAAGACACACCTCTGCAGCGTTCATCCGAATTTCCATAGAACCTAGTTAATCGCCACTTAACACCACAATCATTATCCTGAACCTCAACATCAATATGAAAGGAAGATAAACTCTTAAGGCTAACCAACGATTTCCTTTTCCAACCTAATGATAGTCCACCTCTAGTACTTGTGGCCCCAATATTGATTCCATTTTCAAAACCACACTTGAATCTGACCAACTCCATCTTCTTAGCACTTAATTTTGTTTCAATAAGAAACAAAATTCAGGGATTAATGGCTCGCAGCTTATTCTTGAGCCTTTTAACAGTCCGTGGTCTCCCCAAATCACAAACATTCTAGCTTAGGATTTTCATTGCTCTCAGCTGCTCTGTTCACCAGAGCTAGTCGATAAAACCAAAGAATCGTTTCTAGCATTCGAACCCAATAGATCAAGTGGGCCTTCTAAAATCCTCTATCATTTCTTTCCTTCCACCATTGCAATTGGGTCATTTTCCTCCTCTAAGACCAATTCCATGGGCCCATTCACCATTCCATCATTAGGCAAATCCTCCTTGCTCCAATTACGCCATTGATTTTGCCCATTTGTGATATAATGTTGATTGGATCCTGAGTGAATTAAATTGGGATTTAAAATCTGATTCCCAAGATTTCCTCCCAACTTTCGCCCATTATCTTTCTCCACATTTAATGAGATACCATGGTTGGTTCTTTCCATAATTCCAGCAGTAACTTGTGAGCCATCTGCTTCACGTAACCGCCTACTCACCACCATATTTCGCGGCCTTAGCTTCGCTCGTAGAGAAAGGTCTCAACCAAAAATGACTTTTGACGACTCAATTCACAATCGATAAGGGCAGTAGCTTTCTCCGTGGCCCAATTTTCCACAAATGAAACAAAATAAGCTGAGCTTTTCATATTTAAATGGGTATAAACAATCATGGACTTCCCAATCTGTCTTATGTTTCAAAGGGGTGGAAACATCTAAACACACACGAATACGCATGTAATTCTTGATTCTCGAAGACGAAATAAAAGTATCATAATCAATAAATCTTCCACAGAAATTACTGAACTATTTAGCCATCAATTCAATCATCAAACCTGGGGGTAATTCATGAACCTGTATCTAAAAATCAGTGAGATTTAACGACAATTCTATTGGGTTTTCTCTATTTGGGATTCTTTGAATTATAAGCAGGTGATTATTGAAAAACCACAATGTACCAGTAAAAACCCTTTGGATGTCAACCTCATGTAAAAATTGAAAGAGATACTTTTTGTGCCCTAAATCTGTAATACAAATATAGCCAAGAGGGTGCCAGAGATCAGCCATGGTGTTCCATAGTGAAGAAAATTGGACGACACTGTCTATCAGGCATCACTCCACCAGACAGCATTAATAGAAGCGTTCCACCACCGCTGCTTTCTCATGAAAAGCTTCTTCCTCATCATTTAATAGGCTTAGATTTGCCAAATCTTCTTCCATAAGGACTCAAAAAAATCCCAGCCAGAATATTTGACAAGAAAAGAAAAAAACTAGAATTCGGAGACTGTCAAAATAAAGAGAAAGAGTTTAGAAAGCAAAAAAACGTGCCAATGGGCAGACAGAGAAAAATGTGCCAACAGGCAGACTTTTTTTACTTTTCTTTTCAATCACTAAACTTGTATGACTTTTATATAGAGGTTTCCTTTTAATTATGACTAGAATGTTTTGCCCGCTTTCGCGGGGTTTGAATTTTTAATTATAATTATAATTATAGGGCAAAGAAAAGAAAAGCGACCTATGTGATGACAAAATCCCTTAAGAGATTCCTTATATTTATTAAGTACAAGGACCAGGCACTGGAATGATTATAGGACTATAGACTTGACGTTCATGGAGACTGTCTGGTGGGTTTTTGCTCAGCTTTACGAAAAAGGACTTGTCTATAAAGGCTTCAACGTCTGTTTACAGTTACATTCCATTTTTTATTGCCATAAAAAATGTTAATGGGGTTATTGCTTTCTTCTAATATTCTTCTTGAGAAACTGTTGTGTTGCAGGTCATGCCATACAGCACCGGGTGTAAGACCCCTGTGTCTAACTTTAAAGTCGGTCAAAACTACAAGGTGTGTTATGTTCATTTACTCGAGTTCCTCCAATGCTATTTTTTTCTTTGACGGTTTTATCCTAATCATGTCTAACAAGTAACCATAACTTCAATGTGCAGCTTGTGCCTGATCCTGAAATAATGATCTCTTTCCCCATTGTCGGCGATCCAGATAATGTTGCTTTTATGGCTTGGACAACTACATCATGGACCCTTCCTAGTAATCTTGCACTTTGTGTCAACGCAAATTTTGTCTATGTGAAGGTCTGTTGGGTTTAACTTGTTACTTATTTATGTCATTAGCAAAAGAAGGGCAAGTTTATTATCATGTCATATTTACTGCACTTTGGGTTGATGTATACTTTTTCTTAGTTCTAGCTAACACATCCTACTGGTCTACTTATTATTTTGTTACTTCACGGTCACCACCCAACAAACCTTCTTATCCGTCACGCTTTTGCAAATGAATGGGGTATGGAAATGCGAGAATATTTTAGCCTCCCTACTAGCACTTTCTTGGTTGATATATAAAGCATATTTAAGTTGTATCTTATTTTATTTCTAAGGTTTATAAATTATAGAGTGTGGAAAGTTTTTGTGGGAATGCCTATATGCATAATGTAGATTAGAAATAACCCCCTTTTTCGGGTAAAATACCCAAATATACCAAAAAAATTAAAATTTACAGAAAAGGGCCAATTTTTGAAAATTTACGAAAAGGGCGTTTCCCCACAAAACGCGTCTCGTCAAGAGCGTTTTGTGGGGAAAAATCAGAAAGCGCTACTTGGGATGTGCTTTGTGCCAAATCAGAAAAAGCGTGCTGACGTGGATGCGCTTTGCTGATGTGGCACAAAGCGCGTCCCCAAGGGCACGCTTTAGCCCTGTAACGGTCAAAAATTAAAACCCTATAAATACCCTTAACCCTTTTATTTTTTTCACACATACTCCTCTATCATCTTTCTCTCAATTTTCTCTCAATTTTTTCTTAAAGTCCTTGAAACTTACTCTCAAATTTCAAAATAGTCCTTTACTATTTATAAAAAAAACCCTTTTTAATTTTTTTAATATATTTTTTTGGAAAATTTTAAAATTTTTGATTGTATTACAATGGCTGTGGAATTAATTAAATCTAGACAACAAGCACATCTCCATCGATCAAATGCAAATGGTAAGTTTTAATTTTAATTTTTCAATATTATTTAATATTTTTAGGTTTATGTAATTTTAATTAATTTTAATTTTATAATTTTTAAGCAATTCGTAGATCGGGTGTTGTAATGTTATATTCGCAATATGCATGGTCCCCCATCACCGTTGATCGAGAATTGCCTGCGGGAAGCGGGTTTTTAGCACGTGGCCACGATAGGCCAAGGGTTCAAGTTGGAGCCGACTTTGATCAGTGCATTGGTAGAGAGGTGGAGACCCGAGACGCACACTTTCCATCTTCCATGCGAAGAGTGTACCATCACTTTGAAAGATGTGCAGTTGCAGTTGGGATTGCCGGTGGACGGGTCGATAGTCACCGGGTCTACAACTTCTACCGATTGGATGGTCGTATGCTACAAGCTTCTGAGTGCCAGTTCGGATAACATTCATGGAGGTCGAATCGAGATGGCCTAGTTACAAGACACATTTATGGAGCCGAATGATGATTCGACTGAAATAGAAAGAATACGGTATGCTCGGGCATACATTCTTCAGATAATTGGAGGTTATCTGATGTCGAACCTGTCTAGAAACCTCGTACACTTGAGATGGCTGCTGAAACTTGTTGATTTTAGAGTAGCCGGTGAAATGAGTTGGGGGTCTATCGTGCTATCGAAGTTGTATCGGGAGCTGTGCGGGGCGACGCGACCGAGTAAAGTGAAAATCGGAGGTTGCCTATCACTACTGCAGTCATGGGCACGATTTCGATTTCTATTTTTACATTATTGACTCGACCACCCATATTCATTCTCACTGATAACGAGGTAAATTTAATGTTATATTTTACAATTATTACGTAGATTTATAGTATAATTGTATGCTAAAAAATTATTTAATTAGGTGGAACCATTTGGTGAGTTATGTTGGAATACCTACCTCGCTTGAAGATATACGGCTTCTATTGGACCAACTGTCGGAATCACAAGTAAGTTTTGAATTTCATATTTATAATTTAGTATTTCGTATTTAGTGTTTAGTATTATGTATATAACTAATATTTTGGTAATGTTAGTATAGTTTCAATGGACATCGTACGAGGATCCGGTAATTCAGGCAGTAATTCTGAAGGAGTTCTTGCAAAATCTAAACCTTTGGCACGTGAAGGTCCCATTGATCAACTATGCGACTGTGGAGATGCACCAGTCAGATCGGGTTTTGCGAAAATTTGGATTCTGGCAACCGATTCCGTGCCACCTAAGGTGCTCGATGATGAGCACAAAGTGGACTTACGGTAGTTGCACATGGATTGGCCAAGATTTTGGTCAGCATATATCGAGATGTGGGATAACCGATATGACTATTTACCTATCTGAGAATCGATCGTCATTCCTGAGTTAGCGTGCGTTCGGAATACATGCCACGGTTTAGGATCCATGGTAAGCCGTATTTGTTGTCGGAAGAAGAGAGGCGACGACAACTTCGTCAACAAAGGGAACGTCGGGCCCTTTAAATCCAAGGAGAATGGGTGATGAGCGGGGCCATCAATAGCGCCGACACAGTCATTGGGCCCATCAGCAACGCCCACACAGTCACCGGGCCCATCAGTTCAGTCGACGACACCGACATCACAGCCTTTAGCCTTTATGCCAGGTGCGTACCCTACCATTTATATGTATCCTAACCCATATATGTTTCCTTTTCCCAGTCCCACCCCAGGTTGGAATGCATGGTCGGGTTCGAGTCCATTCCCGACTACTCTGACTGGCTAGCCGATCTTGAGGTCGCCGTCGCATGAGGGATCACAGGAGGCGCCGTCAGGGAGCACTTCTTTTTACCAGTCTCCTTCGCCATACGTGATTCGAGACACCCCGCCGTGGTTTATGTAAACACCGGTCGTTATTTTATCAAGGTGGGTCATCCTCGCAACTCCCACAACTGCACCAAGCTACGGAGGAATCAAATCTCACTCGAGGTTCCACGACCCCTGCCGGAAGCTAGAAGAAGGAGGAATCAATACAGAATCACCGACCACCCCGTGTGGCACTCGATTCCTAAGCATCAACATTGATTCGGATGAGCTTTTTTATTTTTTAAATTGTAATAAATTTTTTTATTTTTTAATAAAATAAAAGTTGTTTTTTATTTTTGTTTGTAATTTAATTTTAATATCTTCACTTAAATAGAAGTTGTTTATTTTTTTTGTATGTAATTTAATTTGATTTTTTTAATAAAATAAAAAGCTATTTTTTTTTTTTTTTTATTTTTGTAATTTAGTTTTAATATATTTAATAAAATAATGGTTGTTTAATTTTTTATTGTAATTTAATTTTAATATTTTTAATAAAATAGAAATTATTTAATTTTTTATTGTAATTTAATTTTAATATATGTAATAAAATAAAAAGTTTTTTTTTTTTTTTTGTAATTTAGTTTTAATATATTTAATAAAATAATAGTTGTTTAATTTTTTATTGTAATTTAATTTTAATATCTTTAATAAAATAGAAATTGTTTAATTTTTTATTGTAATTTAATTTTAATATATGTAATAAAATAAGAAGTTGTTTTTGTTTTTGTAATTTAGTTTTAATATATTTAATAAAATAAGAAATTGTTTTTGTTTTTTATTTTTTGTAATTTAGTTTTAATATATTTAATAAATAAGAAGTTTTTATTTTTTATTTTTTAATTTAGTTTTAATATATTTAATAAATAAGAAGTTTTTTATTTTTTATTTTTTGTAATTTAGTTTTAATATATTTAATAAAATAAAAAGTTTTTTTATTTTTGTAATTTATTTTTAATATATTTAATAAAATAATAGTTGCTTATATGTTTTGTAATTTAATTTTAATATATTTAATAAAATAGAATTTTTAATTTTTTGAAATTTAATTTTAAAAATAAAAGTCTAATATTTGTAAATTTTATTGCAGGCCTAAAGCGCGTCCCTGAGGCGTCTTGGCACAAAGCATGCCCCCTGTTTTTTTCCCCACAAAACGCACTGACGTGAACGCGTTTTGTGAGGAAACGGCCTTTTTTCGTAAATTTTCAAAAATCAGTCCTTTTCTGTAAATTCTGTAATTAAATTTCAGGTTCACAATAAGTACTCTGGAAAAATCTATGTGGTTGCTGAGTCAAGGATGTCCAAGCTTCCTACTGAGAGCCAAAGTCGAATGCTGCTAGTCCTTCTGGTGATACCAAGAAATCTAAGACCAATGGTGAAAAAACTAAAGATTCTGCAGCAGATGAATATGAAGTATTAGACAAAATTTCCGAGGCTTCACTAGTGGGGACAAAGTGTGTATTCATGCATGTATACTTTGTCCTAGCTGGCTTTATAAAGAACTATGTATTAGCTTGGGCTCTATCCTATAACTTTTGGTTTCCATTTTTCTATATTGAAATGTTGGTGGTATCAAATTTCTGTTTGTAGTGGTGGCGTGGTGATGTGTACAGTGTATTTAACCTTGCCATCCGTTGAAATTTAGCCTAGATTTGTTTGTATCAAAGATGTCAAATACTTTGGAAAATATTGGGGGGGGGGTTCTCTAGTTTTAGGCAACTTGCCCCATCTGGGTGATCTCTTGTATGCTATTACATAAAGTTACTGTCACTGTCTTCATAAGTAGGACTGAGCATCTGAATGTGTTTTATCTGCAGTCCTAAGTGAAGTATTTCGAAAAGATAAGCAGCATAGCTGACAATTGATATATGCCTGCCTGTTATGATGCGTCTACAGAAAGTTAAAAATTTGTGCCTAGGCTTTTGAGATATTTAAAAATGGTTTTGAGCTAAGGTCCAAGGACATTTCTTTGTAATGGGATACTAAGATGAAGTATATGTTGCAGGCATCACCACTGTTCAACTACTTCTTGGAGTTCTCAGAAGCTGCATTTAGGGTGATTGCTGACAATTATGCGACAGATGACAATGGTACTGGAATTGTCCACTGTGCTCCTGCATTTGGTGAAGATGTTTACCGAGTGTGCATTGAGAATCAAATAATCAATAAGGTTTGCCCGAAGTGCTTTCTCTGAATTATGTTCTTTTAGCCTTGATATTTATGATTGCCTGTTCCATAGTTTTCATTGGGTGCTCATCCCTTAGTAATTATCCTGGTAGATGGTTTTGACATGATTATTACTTTTTTCTCAGAAATTTTATGCTATGGTTGTCCCTTTGGATGCCACACATATTGGTTCTCTTCTTTAACATGTTGATGTTGACATGTAGGATTGGCTCATGCCTTAATCAGTAATGCCTAGGAAAGGTTAAGTTCTAGAGATTGCTGTGAAATGGTGGCGAACTATTGATTGCGAGCCTTAATTATAGATGGAAAATAGGAAAATGGTTGAGCATCTGTGACTAACTTCAGATAATACCTAGCCTCTTAATTTCTCAGGCAGAAGGCAGGCTTGTTAAGTTTGGAAGTTGGAGACCTGATACTCCTCTTATTTATAGAGCTTTTCCTAGCTGGTATGCCTGATTCTATCACTCTTATTCAGAAAAATAAGAATCTCAATTTATAGCTTTGGTAAATAAAATATAAGTTTTAAACTGGCTGAACAATTTTATTTTACCCTCCTTTAGTGACTGTTTTTCTGGGCCTCATTTTTAGTGTTTTTGCCAAATCAACTCATGTATTAATTTCAGTTGTTGGTGCATTTAATTATCTATTCTTTTGATTGCAGTATGTCTAGCACACTGCAGACGGAATGCTAAATATATCGTTCAAATTTGGACATTCATTTTCTGCCTATTTTATTGTGTGAATATAGTTGTACACATGTACTTTTGGTTGATCTTCTAGAACTGTTACTGACAAGCAAAAATGCTTGCAATCTCTTGAGGAGCATTTGTTCACTAATGGTGTTTCATGGAAAAACCATTAACAGATTAAGCTTTTGAAAGTTGATTTGTTTCTGTGATGTGCATTTTTTATTTAATGCAACAATAAACTTAGTCTTTAAAAGTTAGTTTAAGTTGAATGAATCATTAAATTCTCTAAGCGGAAGTTAATCTCATGAATGGTTGTTAAGTTATATCTAAATTTGTGCATAAACAAGCCAAATAGAATTGTTGTAATGATTTCACTTCTATATGGGATGGACGGTTAGCTTGCAGGCTTTGATTTTTTATGATACTGCAGTTTTCGTTTCCTTTCTGTGACAAGGTTTGATGTTGCTACAGAACAGGGAAGAAGGTCTGTTGGTGTTGAATTGTTATTTATTGATTGATAGGGGCTATAGCATACTTTGAAAGTTGGTTAAACGCGCACAAGGAGGGAAGACAGTCTAAATTGAGATGTGTGAAGGTTCTTAACAAGCAAAGAAATCGTACAAAAGTTAGTCCCTGATTAGGAAAATGTTCTGTAGATATAGAAGGGTATAGGTGTACAACATTTACTCCATTTGTAGAGTAGGCCTTTGAATTGCTTTGCTCTACAAACTTCATATCCTCTATATAGTCGGGTAATATCATTAACTAACAAGTTTGTATAATGTTCTTTATTTTATGCTCTTTCTACTACTCTTGATTGCTATATATTTCTGCTTTGCTTGTTTCTACTTTGTGTTTCTACCCATGTGGAACTTTTGATTATCTGTATGTACAAGGATTCTGGAAATCATCATTTTGCTGCTTTTATTTTTCCACTGTATTCCACTTATGTTAATCGCTGTATCATATGTTTTAGGTTGGAACAACTGAAGGAGCAATTATTAGAAAACAACAAGCAGACCTACTGGATACCTGAATATGTGAAGGTCAGATGATTTTTTTTCATTCCCTATTGAATATTGATAATCTTCTTTTTTACTTGTATGCGCAAGCTTTATTCATCTGCTATAGAAATTCTGTTTACATGGGCCTCTATTTTGCTCAATGGAAAGCTTGACCAGACCTCAAGGTGGATGGAAATGATTTTATCTTGTATTTGGTTTCTTTCAGACTCTCACCTTCTCAATGCTTTTTGTCATTTTACAGGATAAACGTTTTCACAATTGGCTTGAACTAGATTTTGGGGCGCTCCAATTCCCATGTGGATTAGTAAAGGTGGTGTGGAAGTAATAGTCATGGATTCTGTTGAAAAACTTGAAAGTCTTTCTGGTGCTAAGGTTTGACCTTTTTCCCTATGGCCAGGGTACTACTCTGTTTAGGATGATAAGTGTCTTGGATTCTATCTGTTTATTTGTGTCCTTTCCACTCCACGATTGGTCCTCCTTTTCTCCGTCGTCATGATAGTGGATTTATTTTAGTGCTGTTCTTGAGCTGTGAAAGCTAATAAGAATTTAACTAATTCCGTCTATATGAGGAGAAAAAAGAACTATTTTATTGATTGATCTCTGTGCTTTCAAGTATATATGTACCAATCATCTGGTACCTTATTATGTAGTTAATTTCAAGAATTGTCTGAAATTCAAAGTCCAGAGTGAAAGAACGTTGAATAGAAAATATTGAATGAGTGTTGAATAGAAAATACTGATGTTGAATAGAAAATAAATCTGTCCCTTTACAAGCCTTGATACAGAGATTATATAGACAACCATGCCTAACAGATAATTTGTTAGCTCATAACAGAATGCTAACCTCTATTTTATCACATGTGAATATACTATAACATTCACCTAGCTTCTTCTAATGGTACAATCTGAAGAAGATGCCGAAAACGAGCAAACAGAGATACAGATAATGGCTTAATGAGAATATCCGCAACCTGATCACTTGCCGGAACTTCACCAACAATCAACTCGCCATTAGCCATCGTTCCACGAACAAAAAATAAATCAAGTTCAACATGCTTGAACTTGGAGTGAATGTGATTAATGCAATGTACCACAAAGACTAGTATTATCACACCATACAAGATGGGAACATCAGTAGATGTGAGTTTTAATTCGGACAAAAGAGACACAAGCCACGCAATATCACTAATAGCTCCGGCTAAACTCCGATATTCAGTGTAACACCCTCTAACCCTAAACCGTCGCCGGAACAGGGTTACAAGGTATTACCGAACATATCAGATAACTTACGAATTATTCACAAATAAAATAACATTCATAGTATAATTATTTAATAAATCCCAATGAAGGACATTTAAAACCTAAACCATGTATTAAAAATGGGACGGGACTTGTTTGAATACTCGGATTTTATCTCAAATTTTATTTAAATTTCGATGACATTTCGCTTATTTTACATATAACCCCGCAATTAAAAACCGTATTCATTCCAAATATAACCAATTCCAAAATCCAACAATTCAACCAATGCAATTTCATATTTAATTATATTTAAATTATACTTATAACATCAAATACCAAATATCATTCTTTACAACAAAAAGTCATATAGTAATTTAAAGTGACCAAAACAACACCTATGTACATGCCACTTTTATCAAAGGAGAATACATCACCGAGTTTTGTTCTGGAGTCGGGATCGTCTTGGATGTGAATCGAACTTTGAACACCTATTAACTGCGCATGCGGAAACAACCGTATCTTTGAGTATACATAAACTCAGTGGTATTACCATAATTCAAATTATAAACATAATAATCATATCATTAAATCATATCCCTTTAATTTTACTAAACCAATTCAAACATAAGTTTGTCATTCTCAATATATTCATACAATTCAATTTTAGCAATTCAACAATTGAAATAATACACAATCATGTTGAGCCACTATCCATTTCTTGAACCAATGGTTCATACTTTCCATTCTTATACACATATTCCAATCACATTTTCAGTTCATGTTCTATTTTCGCATTACTTCCAATGGCTCAACCATTTCATTTTATTCAATTTAACCTTTTCCTTATTTACCCCTATTAATGACTCGGACTTTAACGGATACGGATTCCAACCCAAACACACATGCGACGGCACATTGTGCCTAAAACGGTACATAGTACACGATCGATATCGACACATAAGTGCTCGAAACGACACACGAGGTGCCCGATACGACACACGAGGTGCTCGGAATACGACACATAAAGTGCACGATAAACGACACATAAAGTGCCCGATCGGCAAAGCCGATAAATCCCGTGACGCTTCAAATCCTATGGCATGCCAATTATATCCGACTCAGCCCGACTAGTTAATAGGGTATTTTAGTTCTCAATTTCATTTTCATTTTCATAACAAATTCAATTTCAATATCAAATACACTTTTCCATTTCAATCCACATACAATTCAATTTCAATACATATCCATCATTCAACTCAATTTCCATTCAATTCAATAAAACACTTACCTTATGATTTACTTACCATATACATAAATTAATTTAACATTTAATGAATAATAAAGAATTTGAATTATAGTAATACAAACCCGAAATACGTTTACTCCTCGGTGATCTTTTCTTTTCCCTTGGATGCCTTTGCCTCTTTTTCCTTGTTAGCTACAAAAATAATAATTTACATTATTAATTACAGCATTAAATTACAATAAATAATGAATTTTATTCAATTTCTACTCTTCCTCTTCATTCTACATTCTTTATACACGATTCTATTATTTACTTATAAGTTCTTTCAAAACTGTCTACCTAAGTCATTGTCACTAAATTATCTATATCTTGAGTCACAGATTTCCAAATTAAGATCCGTAAATTTTCTATGAAACTAGACTCACATATCTTCTTGCCATAAAATTTTCAGAATTTTTGATTTATCCAATAAGTACAGTTTATTCTTTAAAATCACCCCTATTCTGTTGTCGGACAGTTCCGACCACTCTTTGCTAAAATTTAATTATCTTTTTATACAGAATTCAAATTATGTCCTAGTTTATTTCTTATAAAAATAGATTCATTAAGGAATCTATCCATATAAATTATGTCCCCAAATTATTTTTTTCAATTTTAATGATTTTTCCAATTCAGAACAGGGGATCTCGAAATTACCTGAACCAGTTTCACTAAAATTTAAATATCTCATAATACAGAACTTATTTGCTTTCTCTGTTTCTTTCATATGAAAATAGACTCAATAAGCTTTAATTTCATATCTCACTCAACTTCTAATTCCACTTCTATGATTTTAGTGAATTTTCAAAGTTACTCTACTGCTGCTGTCCCAAAACTATTTTCTTATAACTTATTTTGCAATTAAATCCTAATTAAGTTTACTTATTTCTTAACTTAATTCATGCTTTGATTCTACTTAAATTCCTTCCATATTCAACTTGATTATATAATTTTCATAATAAAACCCTAATTCATAATTTCTTCCAAATTAATCCCTATAGTAGAAAACTTATAGCTTACCTTACAATTTAATCCTTTTACTAATTCTAACTTAGATTTCATCTAATTTAATCCATAATTCATCTTTTCTTCAACATAAACTATATTTAAAACCTAAAACTCTCAAAATACCAACTTAGTTTCATCAAAATCTTGCTTTAAAGCTTCTAAAACATCAAAATTAAGAGAAAATGACTAAATTGACTTACCTTTTAAAACTTCAAACCTTAAATCTTTAGTTTTTCCTTTTCCTTCTTTTCTTCTTCTTTCCTGCTTGTTTCGAATGTTTCTCTGTTCTCTCCCTGTTTCTTTTCCTATTTCTTTTATACTATTTACTTTATTATATAATATAATATTATATTAATATAATTATTTAATAATATGAATAATATATTTTAACACATAAAATCTCAGATTTTTTAAGCTTATGCCGCCTCAACTTATGCTAAATGGCATAATTGCCATTTTGGTCCTTTATAATTTCTTTTAATCTATAATTAAACTTTTACTCCTTATTCAATTTGATCCTTTTTCCTAATTACTTTAAATTAAGCTAAATTCACTATATAAAAATCTAATTAAACACACTACTAGACTCATAATTACTCCTAATGATTATTTACTAACTCGATTTACTAAGACGGAGGCTGATAATACACTTTTTGGTGCTCACAGATTGGTCGTTACATTTCTCCCCCCTTAATAAATTTCGTCCTCGAAATTTACCTGAGAATAGGTGAGGATACTGTGCTCTCATAGTTTCTTCTGGTTCCCAAGTTGCTTCTTCCACACTATGGCTTCTCCACAATACTTTTACCAAAGGAACTCGTTTGTTTCTTAATTCTTTCACTTCCCGAGCTAGTATTTGAACCGGTTCTTCTTCATATGACAAATCCGGTCTAATATCAATGTCTTGAGAGAAATAATATGAGATGGATCCGATCGATACCTTCGTAACATGGAAACATGAAAACATCATGAATCTTCAGAACTCAGGAGGTAAAGCTAGTCGATATGCAACCGGTCCGATTCTTTCAACTACTTCATACTACCTAATGTAACGAGGACTTAATTTTCCTTACGGCCAAATCTCAAAACTTTCTTCCAAGGCGATACCTTTAGAAACACTTTATCACTTACGAATACTCTATATCCCGTCCGCTTCAGATCTGCGATAAGACTTTTGTCCATCAAAAGCTACTTTCAACTTTGTCTCTAATCTTTTAACTATTTCTTCATCTCTTGAATTAATTTCGTCCAACTATCTTTTCTCATTCAACTCTATCCAACATACCGGTGATCGGCATCTTCGATCGTGATAATGCTTCATATGGAGCCATCGAATCTTGGATTGGAAACTATTATTATAAACAAATTCACTAACGGCAAGTATCGCTCCCAACCCGATTCAAAGTCAATAATACAAGCCCAAGCATGTCTTCTAAAATCGATTACCGTTCCGATTGTCCATCAGTTTGTGGATGAAATGCAGTACTGAAATTAAGTCGAGTACCCAAAGAATCATGTAACTGCCTCCAAAATCTCGATGTAAATCGTGGATCCCGGTCGGAAATTATAGATGCTGGAATACCATGCAGTCTCACAATTTCTCGGATATAAACTTGACAAGCTTCAGAAGACCAATCACCCCGATCGCTATAAAATGAGCGACTTAGTAAGCCGATCAACTATCACCCAAATGGCATTCTTTTTGCTCACTGACAGTGGCAACCCCGTAACAAAATCCATAGTAACGCTATCCCATTTCCATTCAGGAATACTAATAGGCTGGAGTAATCCTGTCGGTACCTGATGTTCGGCCTTTACTCGTTGACAAGTCAAACATTTACTGACATATTCAACTATATATTTCTTCATCCACGCCACCAATAAAGCTCTCGTAAATTACGATACATTTTGTTCCACCGGGATGCAATGCAAAGGTGCCATCGTGTGCTTCTTGAAGAATCATCTTCTTTAATTGAAGTAGTGGAACACAAACCGATTTTGAAATCTCAAACAACCATGTTGATCAATACTAAAATTCTCGATTGTACCATTCGAACCATTTCTCTTTTCTTTAATAATTTGTCATCTTCCATCCGAAATGCTCGATCCAATCCCACATCATCGGCTTGACGAGAGAGCTTCGCTTGTTGGAATATTTTTAAATATTTATAATTTTTCAATAATTATAAATTATTGGGTATAATTAATTAAAAGATTATATCTTTTGATTTTTGAAAAGAATTATAACTATTTAAATAATATTATTTGAATAGTTATAATTAAATGAATAATAATATTTTATTTTAAAAACATTATTATTCGGAAAGGTACCTATTGATTAAAGATGTCTCTATGAAGAGACATGAAAATTCCTATAAATAGGAATCAGATTTCATTTGGAGACATACCAACAATTCAAATATTCTTTTTCTTTCTTCATTTTCTAATATTGTTAGATTGTTCTATAAAGTATTACTGCAGAAATCCTTTATAGAAATTGGTTTTCTTGTCATATATTGCTCAGTGTGTAGTGGGCTATTCTCGTCAGTGCAAAACGCAAATAGCCATTGGCTTCATTGTATCCTCGAGGTTAATTTGCTTGGAACTCGTTTGCACAATCAAGATAGGTGGAAGCTAATATAACCTTAAAGATAGTGATTTGATACACGCCTTGGAGCCTTGTTCTATTTCTTCTTCTGTTTGAGTTTTCGTTCGTGTGTTCGAGATTTTCCTCACCGAGTTTTGTACTAACAATTTTAAGGTTATAATCATAATGACTACCGTAACTCACGAAAGTGGAACACTAAGGAGTTGGCTTCAATTTTGTCAAACTTGATCGGTTTGATGGTGGCAATTTTCGACGATGGCGTAAAAAGATGCACTTCTTATTATCAACTTTGAAGATTGCATATGTTTTGGATACCCCAAGACCGAGGAGACCGAAACTAACTGCTGTCGCAACCCGAGAAAGACAAAATGGGACAATGTCGATTACATGTGCATGGGCCACATATTGAATGGTTTATCGATGGTTTGTTCTACACCTACCAAAATGAGGTCACCGCTAAAGAATTATAGGACAAATTGGAGACAAGATACATGACCGAAGAAGTTACAAGTAAGAAATTTCTTGTCAGTCGTTTCAATAATTATCAAATGATTAATGGTCATTCTGTTATGGAACAATTTCGTGATATTGAAAAGATGTTGAATCAATTCAAACAATATGATATGAAAATGGATGAAATGATTGTTGTATCCTCTATAATAGACAAACTTCCTCCATCTTGGAAAGACTTTAAAAGAAGTCTAAAACATAAGAAAGAGGAAATATCTCTTGAGGCTTTGGCAAATCATCTTCGTATTGAAGAAGAATATCGAAAGCAAGAACGAATCTAAATTCGAAAATGCCAAAGTGCATGTTACTGAGGAAGTACGACTACTAAACCATTCAAGAGAAAGTTCAAACAGTGATAGAGCACCTAAGTTTAAAAGAAACAAAAGGGCTCATGCTATCATTGTGGTAAGCGGGACATTTCAAGAATGAATGTCGATTCTTAAAGAAGAAATCATCTTCTAAGGCTGATAATAACGAAAAGTTCGTCGCAATGATATCTGAAATTAATATGGCACAAGATGATAATACATAGTGGATTGATACTGGAGCAACCAAACACGTGTGCAAAGACAAAAGCATGTTCACAAAGTTTACACAATGTGAAAATGACAATGTCTTGTACATGGGAAATTCTTCCACCGTAGCAATCAAAGGCAAAGGGTGCATTGAACGCAATTCACTTACGGAAAGGTTTAACCTTAAATGATGTATATTATGTACCGAAGTTAGAAAGAATTTAGTGTCTGAAGTCTCATTAAATAAGTTTGGTTTCAAACTTGTTTTGAGGAGATAAATTTATTTTGTCTAAGGAGAAATTTTGTAGGAAAGGATATATGTATGAGAGTATGTTCAAACTAAATATTATCAATAAAAATGAAAATACTATTTCTGCTTATATGGTTGAATCTTTTTGTTTATGGCATTATAGATTAGGTCATTTGAATTATAGAAAATTGAATGACATGTATAAGTTAGATTTAATTCCTATTTTAATAATAATATTGAAAATGCAATACATGTATGTTGACTAAAATTACAAGAAACCCTTTCCCTAAGGTTAAAAGAAAACAAAATTGCTTGATTTGATACATAGTGATTTATGTGACATGCATAATACTCCTACATTAGGTGGAAAGAAATATTTTGTTACTTTTATTGATGATTGTTCTAAATATTGTTATGTATATTTATTGCATTCGAAAGATGAAGCGCTTGATAAATTTAAAGTTTATAAATCTGAAGTTGAACTTCAATGTGAATCATTTATCAAGTGCTTAAGATCGGATAGAGGTGGAGAATACTATAATCCAAGTTATTTTGAATCCACTGGGATTGTCCATCAAATTTCAGCCCCTTACACACCACAACAAAATGGTGTAGCTGAAAGGAAAAATAGAGTATTAACTGAAATGGTAAATTCAATGTTATCATATTCAGGTCTTGGACAAGGTTTTTGGGGAGAAGCTGTTCTAACAGCTTGTCATATATTGAATAGAGTTCCTAATAAGGAAACTAAAATAACCCCTTATGAACAATGGAAGAAAAGGAAACCAAACCTTAATTATTTGAAGGTTTGGGGTTGTAGAGCTATTGTCAAAGTTCCAACACCTAAACGTAAAAAGTTAGGTGAAAGAGGAATTAAATGCATATTTATAGGATATGCACATAATAGCAAGGCATATAGGTTCATGGTAATTGAACCAAATGATTCAATTTCAATTAATACTGTTATTGAATCAAGAGATGCTATTTTGATGAAAATAGATTTAATTCTATATCAAGACAATTACACAATACAACAATTGATTCATTCTTCAAATAAGAATGAGATTCCATTGGAACAAATTGATAATAATGATGAATCTTGTCAAGAATTAAGAAGAACTAAGAGGATTAAAAGGTCAAAGATTTTGGACCAGATTTCATGATGTTTCTTGTAGAAGGAAAAGGTGAAAGTATATATAATAAGATACCTTATTGTTATAATACGAATCGATCCTATTACATTTGAAGAGGCAATGAAATCTCAAGACTCTGCTTTTTGGAAAGAAGCAATAAATGATGAGATGGATTCAATAATGGGAAATCAAACTTGGATCTTAGTTGATCTTCCACCGGGTTCCAAACATATAGGTTGTAAATGGATCTTCAAAAGAAAATGAAGGTCGATGGAACCATTGATAAGTTTAAAGCAATGGTGGTAGCCAAAGGTTTTACACAAAACAAGGTATTGATTACTTTGATACCTATGCTCCAGAGCAAGAATTGCTACAATTAGACTCTTAATATCACTTACATCCATATATAATTTGGTTGTTCACCAAATGGATGTTAAAACTGCATTTTTAAATGGTGAATTGGAAGAGGAAGTGTACATGGAACAACCGGAAGGATTTGTTGTTCCAGGACAAGAGCATAAGGTATGTAAGCTTGTTAAATCTTTATATGGACTTAAACAAGCACCAAAACAATGGCACCAAAAGTTTGACAATGTTGTTTTAGCTAATGGTTATAAAATAAATGAATTCGATAAGTGCATATATAGCAAATTTGAAAATGGAAAAGGTGTCATAATTTGCTTATATGTAGATGACATGCTCATTTTTGGCACGGATTTGGAACAAATAGAAAACACAAAGAAATTCTTGTCAAACAACTTTGCTATGAAGGATATGGGTGTAGTAGATGTTATTCTTGGGATTAAAATAACCGAGATGAAAGCAAGATAGCTTTATCACAATCACATTACATTGAAAATGTGCTTAAAAGTTTGATCTTTTCAATCAGATACCAACATCTACACCCATGGATCCTCAAATAAAATTAGTATCTAATGCTGGTAGGAAAATTGATCAATTGAAATATGCAAGTCTAATTAGTTGTCTTATGTACATAATGACTTGTACAAGACCGGATATTGCATATCTTGTTGGGAAATTGAGTAGGTACACAAGTAATCCAAGTAGTTTGCATTGGCAAGCATTGAATAGAGTACTTAGGTATTTAAAGAAGACTATTAACTATGGATTGTGTTATAATGGATATCCTCCAGTTTTAGAAGGGTATTCGGATGCTAGTTGGATTACAAGTTTGGAAGATCATGCATCTACTAGTGGATGGATCTTCATTCTTGGTGGAGGAACCATTTCTTGGGGTTCCAAGAAACAAACATGTATTACTGATTCCACCATGGCAGCAGAATTTATTGCATTAGTCATTGCATCTAAAGAAGCGTAATGGTTAAGAAATTTGCTTTATGATGTACCTTTATGGCCTAAGCCAATTTCACTGCTTTCTATCCGTTGTGATAGTCGACTACTCTAGCAAAGGCATATAGCCAAGTATATAATGGAAAGTCTAGACACATTGGATTAAGACATAGTTTATAATGGAAAGTCTAGACACATTGGATTAAGACATAGTTATGTTCGACAATTAATCTCTGATGGAGTGATCACTATTAATTATGTGAGGTTAAGTGAAAATTTGGCGGATCCTTTGACAAAAAGTCTTGCTAGAGATGCAAGAAAAGGACCTCAAAGGGATGGGACTCAAGCCCATTAATTAGAGTCACCCATGATGGAAACTCGACTCGATTGCTTGGTATAATGTCAAGTCTTGAGTTCAATGAGATAAAGTACATCATTATTATGTGACCGATAGCACTATAAATAAATCCATACTAAGATTAAAGTGCTAAGCACCAGTAATGATAAGGGAAGGATGAGTAATGTACTCTTAATGGACCCATAACATAAATATGTTAGAGTGTTTTAATTACGGAACACTTTTGATGGGATCTACCTATGTGAGTGGAAGTGTGGCGTTTCTAGGAGCTCAAGGGCTTGGCTCGACAAGACTCATGAAAAGAGGACACGCACACATGGCCATAATAGTGTCCCTAGATACTATGCATTGACCGATGTTGAGATCATTGTGTGAGATATGTTCGGTTAATCAAATGAAATAGTTGGTTCAAAGCATAGTCTACCATGCAATTTCGATTAACTTTAACATGTTTTCACTAAGTGAAGGTTCAATCGTAAGATACCTTCATTTATGCAAATTGATTTCCAAGAATATCAAAATCTAAAATATTTTGAAAATGGGGAGATTGTTGGAACATTTTCAAATATTTATAGTTTTCAATAACTATAAATTATTAGGTATAATTAATTAAAAGATTATATATTTTGATTTTTGAAAAGAATTATAACTATTTAAATAATATTATTTGAATAGTTATAATTAAATGAATAATAATGTTTTATTTTAAAAACATTATTATTCGGAAAGGTACCTATTGATTAAATATGTCTCTATGAAGAGACATGAAAATTCCTATAAATAGGAATCGATTTTATTTGGAGACATACCAACAATTCAATATTCTTTTCTTTCTTCATTTTCTAATATTGATAGATTGTTCTATAAAGTATTCTGTAGAAATCCTTTATAGAAATTGGTTTTCTTGTCATATATTGCTCATTGTGTAGTGGGCTATTCTCAAGGCAAAACGCAAATAGCCATTGACTTCATTGTATCCTCGAGGTTAATTTGCTTGAAACTCGTTTGCACACCGAAGATAGGTGGGGGCGAATATAACCTTAAAGATAGTGATTTGATACACGCCTTGGAGCCTTGTCCTATTTCTTCTTCTGTTCGAGTTTTCGTTCGTGTGTTCGAGATTTTCCTCACCGAAGTTTTGTACTAACACTGCTCACCCATTCTGTCATTCTCCATTGCAAATGTAATTGTATTTCAGGTCCTTGAGGCAGGAATATTGCTTTTCCAAGGTGTATTTGTTTATCTTTAATTTGATAAATTGCTTTGCATTTTATGTTAACTGAACTAGTCTCCAATCTTTTATTGTGTTTTATCCCTCAGTTTAACTTCACGTTTCTTTTACCGTTAACTTATCTGTTTTTGGCATGTAGGGAGAGAATCTGATTGTAGCAGTTGAATATGATGGTTGATTAAGTGGGAAAATTACTGGCTTTAATGGGCGCTATGTTAAGGATGCTGATAAGGATATTATTGAAGCACTTTAGGGTCAGATTGCTGTGAACTTTTATGTTTTGTTTGGCGAACTATTGATTGCGAGCCTTAATTATAGATGGAAAATAGGAAAATGGTTGAGCATCTGTGACTAACTTCAGATAATTATGGAGCTCGTGTGTTTTGTTTATAACTCCTTAGTGGGAACCTACTGTTGAATCCATGGCATTGGATGCGAATCTAGAGTCAGTGGTAATAGATTTTGTTACCATCATGAGCTAAAAAGGAAAAAAAGAGAAGAATCTAATTGACTTGTCCTAAGATTTGCTTCTCACTATGTATCTATGTTTATTTTCTTTCTTCTGAATTTTACCTAGCCTCTTAATTTCTCAGGCAAAAGGCAGGCTTGTTAAGTTTGGAAGTTGGAGACCTGATACTCCTCTTATTTATAGAGCTTTTCCTAGCTGGTATGCCTGATTCTATCACTCTTATTCAGAAAAAATAAGAATCTCAATTTATAGCTTTGGTAAATAAAATATAAGTTTTAAACTGGCTGAACAATTTTATTTTACCCTCCTTTAGTGACTCTTTTTCTGGGCCTCATTTTTAGTGTTTTTGCCAAATCAACTCATGTATTAATTTCAGTTGTTGGTGCATTTAATTATCTATTCTTTTGATTGCAGTACGTCTAGCACACTGCAGACGGAATGCTAAATATATCGTTCAAATTTGGACATTCATTTTCTGCCTATTTTATTGTGTGAATATAGTTGTACACATGTACTTTTGGTTGATCTTCTAGAACTGTTACTGACAAGCAAAAAATGCTTGCAATCTCTTGAGGAGCATTTGTTCACTAATGGTGTTTCATGGAAAAAAACCATTAACAGATTAAGCTTTTGAAAGTTGATTTGTTTCTGTGATGTGCATTTTATTATTTAATGCAACAATAAACTTAGTCTTTAAAAGTTAGTTTAAGTTGAATGAATCATTAAATTCTCTAAGTGGAAGTTAATCTCATGAATGGTTGTTAAGTTATATCTAAATTTGTGCATAAACAAGCCAAATAGAATTGTTGTAATGATTTCACTTCTATATGGGATGGACGGTTAGCTTGCAGGCTTTGATTTTTTATGATACTGCAGTTTTCGTTTCCTTTCTGTGACAAGGTTGTTGAATTGTTATTTATTGATTGATAGGGGCTATACCATACTTTGAAAGTTGGTTAAACGCGCACAAGGAGGGAAGACAGTCTAAATTGAGATGTGTGAAGGTTCTTAACAAGCAAAGAAATCGTACAAAAGTTAGTCCCTGATTAGGAAAATGTTCTGTAGATATAGAAGGGTATAGGTGTACAACATTTACTCCATTTGTAGAGTAGGCCTTTGAATTGCTTTGCTCTACAAACTTCATATCCTCTATATAGTCGGGTAATATCATTAACTAACAAGTTTGTATAATGTTCTTTATTCTATGCTCTTTCTACTACTCTTGCATTGCTATATATTTCTGCTTTGCTTGTTTCTACTTTGTGTTTCTACCCATGTGGAACTTTTGATTATCTGTATGTACAAGGATTCTGGAAATCATCATTTTGCTGCTTTTATTTTTCCACTGTATTCCACTTATGTTAATCGCTGTATCATATGTTTTAGGTTGGAACAACTGAAGGAGCAATTATTAGAAAACAACAAGCAGACCTACTGGATACCTGAATATGTGAAGGTCAGATGATTTTTTTTCATTCCCTATTGAATATTGATAATCTTCTTTTTTACTTGTATGCGCAAGCTTTATTCATCTGCTATAGAAATTCTGTTTACATGGGCCTCTATTTTGCTCAATGGAAAGCTTGGCCAGACCTCAAGGTGGATGGAAATGATTTTATCTTGTATTTGGTTTCTTTCAGACTCTCACCTTCTCAATGCTTTTTGTCATTTTACAGGATAAACGTTTTCACAATTGGCTTGAACTAGATTTTGGGGCACTCCAATTCCCATGTGGATTAGTAAAGATGGTGTGGAAGTAATAGTCATGGATTCTGTTGAAAAACTTGAAAGTCTTTCTGGTGCTAAGGTTTGACCTTTTTCCCTATGGCCAGGGTACTACTCTGTTTAGGATGATAAGTGTCTTGGATTCTATCTGTTTATTTGTTTCCTTTCCACTCCACGATTGGTCCTCCTTTTCTCCTTGGCTGGGGGTCGTCATGATAGTGGATTTATTTTAGTGCTGTTCTTGAGCTGTGAAAGCTAATAAGAATTTAACTAATTCCGTCTATAGGAGGAGAAAAAAGAACTATTTTATTGATTGATCTCTGTGCTTTCAAGTATATATGTACCAATCATCTGGTGCCTTATTATGTAGTTAATTTCAAGAATTGTCTGAAATTCCAAGTACCAGAGGCATCATCTTATTATTTTAGCTTGGGAAGCTAGGTCCAATAAACTTCTTTTTGTATTAAATTCTTTATTACATTTCCATTTAGTTATTCTTTATTATCAGGTCTTTGATCTCCATCGTCACAATATTGATCATATCACTGTACCTTCTACCCGTGGTCCAGAGCTGGGTGTGGTACGACGTATAGATGATGTAAGGCTACAGAGTTTGATTGTTTTTATGCAAAGAGCTGTTATTATTAGTTGTTCATCCCATTGAATGTTGCTGATCTACTGTTCCAACCCTATCTTCAAATTCGATCAAGTTTAATTTTGAGCCCATTACACCATAATTCTTGGATAAGTTCTAGTTTTTTAGACCTAGCGACTGCTAAACATCTTCATACATCTGTTACTATTACGCTTTTTGTTTTTATGCTGCATCCTCAGCTTTTCACACAGATTAATTCTGTTGAATTATTTTGGCAGGTATTTGATTGTTGGTTTGCGAGTGGATCTATGCCTTATGCTTATATCCATTATCCATTTGAGAATGTTGAACTTTTTGAGAAAAATTTTCCTGGGCATTTTGTGGCTGAGGGGCTGGATCAAACACGTGGATGGTTTGTTTCCTACTTTTAGAGCCATCCTAATTACCAGATTTTAGACTACATCTTCGTCATAGCTGATCTTATGCACTTTGACAGCTTGCAAACAAACTGAACAACCGAACAAGCCTCTGAGTTGATGAATTTTTCTTGATGTTTGTTTAACTGTTGGTTTTAAATTTCTTTGACATGCATGAATTATGATTGATGCTGAAGCTTTTTCCATTTTCTTAATACCCTTTAACGTTTTCTTTTTTGTGGGGAAGGGGTGGGTGGGTTTCAAGCAATTATAGACACTGGATTTCCATCTTATCCTGTAAGTTAACATTTCAATTACCTTTTGAATCGATAACCTTTTTACATTACTTTGTGCTCTTCCTATGACAGACCTTTTCTTTTCAATTATTCGCTTCCTGTATACTGTTGTAGAACTTTCCAGCATTAACGTCAAAATTTTAATTTTCATTTCTTGATATCATTTAGGAGGAGACTTTATTATTAGTATTATTATTTGTTCCATATTTATGGTTACGACTAATCAATTTTAGGTAAGGATTTGATAAACTACCTATGTGTCAGTATCCCCCCGTTTAACCCTCAAAGAAGTTTTGTGAATGAAGTTTGCTTCTGGAATTTTATTTCTTCCATTGTCCTTTGCATTACTCGGGACACCTGCATTCAGAAATCTCATTTGTAGTGGCCTTGTCCTTGCTGAAGATGGAAAGAAGATGAGTAAAAGATTGAAAAGTTATCCTTCACCTATGAAGTCATTAATGACTACGGGGCTGTAAGTCTTTTGTTTATTCAGCCTAGTTTTTCAATATAAAGTCTTTATATATTTCTTTCTAGTGGCATGAATTTTGTTTCACTCATCAGTGCTAAATTATTTTCTTAATTCTATAGGATGCTTTATGATTGTACCTTATAAACTCCCCAGTTGTTCGGACTGAGACCTTTTATGTTTCAAAACGGATGGAGTTTTTGGTGTTGTGAATATTTTTGTGCATTACTACATTTCATCTTTTGCTTTTGGAGAGAATTTTGTGTCATAACACCATTACTCTATTTTATTTTGGTTTTTCTTTTGGGCATGTTTCAGACCTGCATTTTCTTAATCCTTTATCTTGATCTCTGCCCAGGTCAAAGATGTCTTTCTCCCATGGTATAATGCATATAGGTTCCTTGTTCAGAATGCAAAAAGACTTGAGTATGAAGGTTCTGCCCCATTTGTTCCTATTTTCCTGAATGTTCTTTAGAAGTCATCTAATGTGCTAGACCAGTGGATAAACTCTGCAACTCAAAGTCTTGTTCACTTTGTTCGCCAGGAAATGGATGCATTCCGGCTTTATATGGTTTTTTCCATAAACTAACATAACCTTATGGAATTTTCTTAACTAAATATCAATGTTAGATACCTTTAGGGAGATGGTAGTTGTTCATCCGAATGAAGACTTTCTTGATGACATAGCTGGAAAATTAAGAGAGGTGTGTGAACAGTGTGGAAAATGGTCACTTTGTGAAATGTTGTGGACATTTTGCCCCATATTTGATGTAATCATTAAATAACAAAAACAGCTAAAGCCTTCCTGGAGTTTTGTTTGTTTTGGTTCATATGGTGCTGTGTGTGGATCCCTGTACCTGTGCTTAAGAGAAAGTAATGGATGAGTTTCCCTGTAGTTGCATCATATATTTGTGAAAATTTGCTGTATATAATAGCTTAAGCTTGAATCTTATGGCAGGAAAACTATACTAGGGATGCAGTTGGATCTCCATTGCTGTCTTCTAATTTGATGCCACAGCATATAAGTTTGATCAGCTTTGAGTTTGGCGTACCTTAATTGTAGATTAGTATCTTAGAATTTTGTTAATTTACAAAATATAACTAAAAACTAATGTGCTCATAATCTTTAATTTTTGGAGATGATGTGCAATGAACCTGTTCCTTAGTATTATCTAATTCAATAATTTGCTTTATGTATATTCTTGGAGTAAATATATTAATCCTGTCTTAGCTGCTGACTAATTACAAATGAAATCCCTATCTTATCAATAAACATTATATTTTATTGTCATTGGATGTGCGCTTGTCACCGACAGTCATGCTCTCACTGACAGGATGCTAACTTTCTTGCATTGCTTGTTGTGTCAACTGAAGACAAATCTGTAGTAGGTAACGCAGCTTGCTGTGTATATTTTTTTTTTCATTTGCATGGTAGCAGCCTTTTGTTAGTTGTTGTGCTGGTAGAATGTATGGCTTACTTATTCTTTCTACTTGGACAAAAATTGCAGGTTGTGCTTTGTGAAGAGAATTTCAGAGGCATCTCTAACATGTCATTTAAAATAAGGTTGGCTAGACCAGCCCTAGTTTTCAAGGAGAATGCTATTGTTGCATTATATGCAGATTAGGCAGCGCTAGTGAAGATTATAATTGCTGTTACTGAGCTGAATTGTTTTTGTTTTCGGTTCATCACTCTCTTTTGCCCTTATCGCCTTATATTATTGAATGGGGTTGCGGGAAATAGGAAACTTGCTCAAAGCCTACAGGTTTATCTTCTGTCAAGAGACTACTATTGTTTGAAGTTGGAGTTGGAACATGGAAATGGGCAGGTTTGTTTTTGGTTATGCTGCATAATAATTTAGGTGGATTGAAATATGTTAACCAGTGAGGTGAATAGAGGAAGAAGATGAAGGTAGAATGAAGGGAAGGAGTCTGAAGGTTGGGAGGAAATTATGGTTTTGTGGAGAGAATTCAGAGATTCTGCGAAGGGAGGGTGAGAAGAAGGGAGCAACCTACGTGAGCTGTTTGCATGATGCTTTTATCGTGGGGGGACAGCCTTAGCAATGTGTTTTAAGATTGTTGATGTGGAAGCCTGAAGGTCACCAAGCTGTGGTTTGTGAACCAATTGCAGGGTCCTTGAACTAGCTGTGGGTCTGCGATATCGTTGGTTTCATTGGAAAACACATGTCAAGTTTTCTCTAAGTGATTTGTAAGGTTGGCTATCTAGGGTATAACAAGATATTATTTTATTGTTTGGTTTTGTGGAATTGCAAGTAAGTTGAATGCATTGAAAATCAAGGTGCAGTGGAGGTGACTCAGAGAGAACATGTCTTCTTGACGGTGGGTGACTAATATTTAACGGACAAGAAGGGATGTTTATAATTACAGTTTTGAATACATGCATATATGTGTATATATCACAAGTATATGTTGGCTTGAGCAGACCAGAGCAGCAAAGCAAGGGAAGGGAAGGCAACAGCTACTCCTTGTTCATCCAATTGCTATATGCAATGCTCCGCTGCATTTATAGTGTAAAGTTATGAATGCATATGTAAATATACATAATAGGATGTTTATAATCCTTACATGCTAGTGCATATATTATAAGTATCTTGGGCTAAGCTAACTTCTTAGTTTTTATATATATATATATATATATTGTATTTTTTGTAAAATAGAGAATGAAAGAATTAGACTTCTTAATACATAATTATATTTAAAATAAAAATATTGATATCTGTAATTTTTATAATTTTATTTGAATAAAAATTAAAGCTGATTCAGTCAAAATTTAAGGAGAAAACATTTTAAAACCGGATGAGAAAGTAAGAAAGGTCAGTAAGTTGTAATTTAATTACATAAAATCTCAAATTATATATTTGGCTGCGGTTCCAATAGTTCTATTTTTATTTTGTTGGGATCCATGTTAAGAGTTCAGTTTAGTTCGGCTCACGATACAACAGTACACGAACACAAAGGCTTTTCCTTTTAACCTTCTATCATTATTATCCTAAGCTAAGTATTTTTGTGTGCGAGAACGCTATGAGCAGCAACATGAACTCGGTGTTCTACGCAGAGTCGTACCATCCTATTCAGGCTGGCAGCATCGACGGCACCGACATCCTCCCTCACGATAACGCCGTTTACCGAGCTCTTCTCTGCTCTAATGCTGCCCTCTGTATCTCTCTCTCACTTTTTCCACTCTTTGTCCTGTTTCTCCCTTTCTTTTTCGCTTATTTATTATTTTTTTTTGCTGAAGATGACCCTACGGGTGACCCCAAGATCATTGGTGATCCTTACTGCACCGTTTTCGTCGGTCGCCTATCCCACTTGACCACGGAACCCACTCTCCATAAGGTCCTAAAACCAAACAACACTTATCTTTTCTTTGGATCTAAATTTTCTTCCTTTAATTTCACTGATGTATTTGTTTGTGTGTTTCAGGCTATGAGCAAATACGGCCGAGTCAAAAACTTGCGCTTAGTCCGCCATATCGGTACCATTTTTGGGGGTTTTTATTTAATCTTTATTTAGCTGTGAAATATTACTAGTTTTTGCATATTAGATTATCGTTTCATTAAATTTTGGCTTAAGGGGATGATGCATTGTTTCTTTTGCTTGTGGGTCTCTTTGGTTGCAGTGACAGGGGCATCACGGCGTTTTGCTTTTGTTGAATTTGAAACTGAGAGAGAGATGCGTCATGCATATCAGGTCCTCAATATTGATTCATGTTCTCTCCCATTACCCTCTCTAGAGCCTACATCTTATGCTTGTACTACTTTATTCTTGCTCTCATAATTTAGCTCATTCTTCATGGTGATTCTTTGATATGGCAGCCAAAGTTGCTGACCGCTCATATACTACTAGCAACCTAAGTTCTACTCTAGAAATATATATCTTAGCCTTAGTTTTATTGTAGTCAGGGAGATTTACCATCCATAACATCTTTAATGTCCACTTTTATAAAATTAAAAGGGTGAACAAGTATGATCATTACTCCATTGCAGGACGCTCACCATGCAATTATTGATGACGCTGAAATTATTGTTGATTATAACAGGCAACAGTTGATGCCTGGGTGGATTCCTAGAAGATTAGGTCAGTCTAAATTTTCTCTTCTTTTCCATTTCCTCCAGCTACAAAATGTTGCTGATAATGACAGTATTCCAAATTTCCAACAGGAGGGGGTCTTGGTGGTAGAAAAGAGTCGGGACAGCTTCGTTTTGGGGGACGAGAAAGACCATTTAGAGCTCCCTTGTAGGCACCATTCTTCTGATAATTTTTATACATATTTTAATCTGTTATCTGATGCTCTTTATGCTTTATGGTTCTTGTGCCTTTTGAATTTTTATCATCAAAATTATTTCCTATGATTTTCTTGGTTTCAATTATACTAGGAAATGATTATGATGAAAAAATTTTCCTCTTTTTGTGGAACTTTTGGGTTCCATTAAGGTGCAAATAGTGAAAAAGACTAGTAGTCCTACATTCATAAGGTTTGAAGCCCTTGTGCGTAGATTACGGAAAGCTGCACTTTTCTGTTTGCTATGCCATTACACATTCTCTATTTCCCTTGAAATCCAGGCAGCCGATTCCTTATGAAGATTTGAAAAAACTTGGAATAACTGCTCCACCTGAAGGAAGATACATGTCTCGTTTCCAGGTGCTGTCCCTTTCACCTTGCTATTGTACACAAATTTCAAACCCTAGAGTTGCATATGTGTATTCTGAAGTGGGACAAAATAAGTACCGAGAAATCATTGTTGCATAAGTCTTGCTGCCATGCATGATTCTGTTAATTGTACATTTGCTTTGCTTCCTGAATTTGTTAGAGTTGCTGGTGTACATAACTTTTATTATATTTTCCTTTTTAATCGTAAATGACAGATTACCTTTTTTTGGAATCTTGAATATTCTCCAAACTGTTTGCCTCCTTTTCTTGGGTTTGCAGCCCCAGTTACTGTTATTTGGAAAACTCTTTAGGTATTTTCCCTTGGAATATTTTAGCCTAACCTAATAGGATGTCATTATGATATCATTTTTGCCCACCTGTTTCTAGGTCCCATCACCCCCTCGAAAACCAAGGAGGTTGGTGGAGAAGGAAGAATACTCTTACAAGAGGAGCTCTGTGGACAGAGAAGAATTATCCCAAAGAAGTAGCTCGATGGAGAGGGATGAACACATAAGGACAGTGGGGAGAAAGCAAGACTCCAGAAAAAGGAGTTATGTGGAGGAAGAATCCCAATATGGGAAAAGCTCTGAGGATAGGCCTGAGTGTTCTCCGAACACAACTTCTATAGAGACGGATCATAACTATAAGTGGAGTTCTCTGGACAGAGAGGAGCACTATCATTCCAGGATCAATGCAAAGGGGGGAGAAATCTCTCGGAAAAGGAGCTCTAGGGATAAGGAAGAACGCCCTAGCAAGCGCCATAGACATTATAGCCGGTCCAATCATTAAGCAAAGGCGGTCCCTTTGCTGATCAGCTGCTGGGCTAGTTGGTCCAGTCAACAAAAGATAGGTCTTTACTAACATAAAGCGCTGATGAAGATTTGTTTGTATTGTTTTCTAATCAATAGCTCTAGAAATATGGGAGCTTGGTGTGGCTGAAGAAAAGTTTCTTGTATTAAGATAGTTGCAGCAGCATTTAGGTCACCAATCTCTTGGTTAAAACTTGTTGTAATTGAATTTCAATCCTTGTTATTGATGCATTTAGTTTCATTGTTGACGTCATGCGTGCTACCACTTAATCCAAAATCCAATTGATAGATGATGTCTTTCATTGAATCGTTGTTGGATCCAAGATCATCCTAGATGGGGATTTGTCGGAAAATAAATTACAATGATGCTTCTTTGATTCTGATGCGTCCATTGCACAAACATAACGAAAAAAGAAGACAGCAGCTTACTGGAAATATTAACTAAATGAAGATGAATGTAGAATTGCGGGTTACAATACATGGCCTGCCTAACGAGTATTATAAAAAACAATGGTTTCACACCCATTCCAACCACCAAAAAACAGAGGAATCAAAGAACTGCATACATTTTGGAAGCTGAATTCTGGATTAAAACTATTTGGTTTGGTTAAAAGATATACAAGCCTTGATGATTTAGTCATACATACAACCTCCAACAAGGACTTAGCAAGTTTCTCCAAGGCTCCATATAAGTATGCTACAAATGCTATAATAATCAGGACGAATCTAAAGTTCCAAGTTTTAAGGCTTTGAGACACCACTTCCAGCAAACTCATCAAGCTGAGTGCGAAGGCATGCATGCATCATCGGTCATGTGCTTCATTCACAAATAGCAGCTCAGCTAGTTCATAGATGCCTATAATTCTCATGTCACTAAGATGTCAATGACAAAAATCGCACTTCGACTTCAGCTGTATTGTTTGAAGTTAACACACCTGGATCCAAGGATAACAGGATCATAAGTTAAGATAACTAAACTAACATATTATGAATATTGAAAGAAAAAATTCAACATAAGAAGATACTTAAGTCATGTTCTTCAAATGCATCACAGGAAAATGATATTCATAAGTTTAAAGAATGATCATGTATGTACTATGTATGAATTTTCTTGGTGTGAGCTAATTATAGTGTTCAGTAATGTATATATATATATATATTATATTATAGTTTTCAATTATATATATGTTCAGCTTTTTCATGTGGTTGTAGGACAATACAAATGACTACGTATAAAAGAAAATTACAGAACTGTTAAAACTATTGAGTAAAGGAAAAAAGAAAAGAAACCCATACAGCAGTAACATAAGCTATGGCCAACTCTCCTGGTTCAGTTGGCTAATCAGGCAACTTTCTAAAGTGTTTCTTTATATTTCTAAGAAAACAGTTACTAGACATCTTTCCATTTTATGATCACCGGTTAAAATCAAGTTTCCACAAAATGATCCTCTCAATTCCAAAGTTTAGAGGAAAGATGATCACCAGATGCTTTGATATGAATTGTGATAATTAGTGACAAAAGGAAAAAGGATATTGCTACAACTTGACACAGTAAAAACTGAGAAGCTGCTAGGATGGGTAACAAAACATCAAATATGAGATGAAAAAATGTATGCGTCTTAAAGAGGCTTTAAGGTGTCTAAACATTTCCCTCATTTGTTCAACAAAATTTGCTCAGAAAGTCAGTGAGTATCACCTTTGATTTTTGTAGCGTTTGTGACATGTGCAGTAGCTGTGAAAGGTTCAGGTAGCACATTCTTCCTTGATAGTAGCTTTACCACTGATTCCCCTAGAGGCAGCTCTTCTTTTGGCTTGGATTTGATGTACATATTCTGCCACTATGACATGAAACATAGGAGCAAGCTTACTTGATGACGAAACATTAAGACTTGCTTTCTTCAAGGCCCTGTTAACATGTTTCTGAGTCTTTTGGAAGTGCACGGTACAGAGAGAAGGAATGGCGGATCTCAGTATGGGCTTTCCACATGTTATAGGTCCCGCATGAGCACTGTACAAATACAGGCCAAGAATAAATAAAATCAATCTTCAGCATCCTAGCTTAGCCATTATCAAATTTGAAGAGAACCTCAACTTTCTAATTCTAATTCACATATATACAGACAAACCCATTACATATAAATGAAAGAAGATACCTTTTGATGACATAAGTGCAAGCCTTATAAAGCTTCTGCTTGGAATCGGAGAGAATATGGAGATGACAAAATCTAGTCAAAGCCATGGCTTTGAACTTACATCCAACGAACAAACAATGTTGATTATTCTTAAAATTCGAACTAAAATTATTATCAACATGAACATTATCAGCAGGGGGGCTTTCAATGTGATCGACAATGGGATTAGCAACAACTTGGGCATCAGCTAGCTGTTGATTATCATTTTGCTTGAAAGGACTGATACCAAACTTCCAATAATAGTTCCTGTACTCGATCTTGAGATTTTCCATAAGAGCCCAGTAATGGTCTCTGTAACATCGAGAAAGCTTCCTCAAGTGCTGCAATCGGCGCTTCAGGAGCTCTTCGCGCGTGAGATAGGCGCTGCGTGAGAGAACCACGTCCCGTGATAGAGGAGAAGACATGTTTTGAGGTTGATGAAAATGCTATTCACAGCAGCCCAGCCGCACTTGGTGATGGCAATGGGGTTAGGTTTTCCACATAATAATCCTAATAATACACAATCGCCAAACTGAATGCTATCTTGATTGTGAAATCAAACTTACTAATTCGGTTTTATTTTTATAACCTTTTTATATACATTGTATTAAAGAACTAAATTAAATAAAAATTTAATATTTTTAATAATTTACCTTGTATTTGTATATATTGATTTCATAAATCAATTGAATATTCTTTCAATAAAATTAGTATATAGATATTTTTTATTTTTTCATATTCTTTGAATAAAACCATTAAAAGATACTATTTAAAATAACTTGTTTGTGTATAAAACCTTTTACTGTTTTAATTATAATTCATTCAATAAATACATTTTATATAAAATTTACTTTTTATCAACAATTTAGTAATATATCATTTTTATTTTTAATTTATAATAATAGTTGTGTCCAGAATTGCTTGTGAAATGGCTTAAATACCGTACAACTTGCTGTTAGCTAATCCAATCAATGGTCTTTAACATCCAGAACTACTGGTTTGGGCATTTTTTATTTTTTTAAATCAAGAATTAATCAGTTATGCTGTAGATATTTTTGGAAGGGGCAGGGCTACTGAGGCTAGGATTGACTGAGGCCAAATAAAGGCTGAAGGGGTATTAGGTATGAAAGAATCGGAGAGTTGGAATAGAGCTCATTAGAAAGGCTGAAGGGGGATTCGGTATGAAGGAATCGGAGAGTTGGAATAGAGCTCATCAGAAACATACTTGCTGGGGAGGCTTCTATATGTTGCAGCCATATCTTTTAAGAGACTCTACTTTTTGGCAGAGGTATGCCGCTAAAATCTGGTTTGATATCAGATTGTAGTAACACAAGAGTGCACTGCACTGGCATAAGTTGATTTGGTTCTTGTACTCGTTCGTTGCTGCTTCTTTTGGATACTGAAATACCCCACTTATCCAGAAAGACAGACATACAAATACAACCATCTTACACGAAGCCAAGAGAAGAAACAAGTGCACTGCAAACGCATTTGAAGTACCTAATCTTGTTTAAATTAATTCCTCTCACCTAACATACTAAAATTGAATTTTCATTCAGGGTATTAGAAATGAGGGATAAAGTCAAATGCTGCATTTATTTAATATTATGTTATCGTAATATTGACAAAACTTGAGACAAAGAATACCTCAAACACTGGTGAATCATGATGTAAGGAACAACCGCCGTTATGGACTTTTATGTACGTAGTAATCTTTGTTACCTATACTTCAGCTATCACTTCGCCATTTACTTGTTACCATACGAGAATCAAACCTACTGAATCTTTGCTTTTTTCAACCTGTACATTAAGCATTCTATAGATTTTTGTATTCTGTTGTCATCTGCCTGCCTCACTGCCTGAGATGCCTGCCGTAAACTCTGAATCCCACGACCCAAACTGGCAATTGAGGGTGCTGCAGGAAGAGACTCAGCAGCACATTCAATACCATCTCCATATGCAAGCAAACTTGCGCAAGTTGCAATGCTACACCCAAAAGTAGCCCATGGTAGGACCCCAGTCGGCTGCACTCGCCTTCTCCTCATTATTTCATAGAAAGCTGTTCTCATGGCTGATAAACTGGTTTTTTCAGCTGAGGCAATAACACCATGGACCACCGTCCGGATTTTTTTAGCTGAAACAGCTGCCTTGAAGAGAGATGAATTCCCTCCGGAACTTGCAAGTCCAGGGGCCACCAATTTTGATGGACCAAGAGTTTTACCAAGAGCAATTCCAATGACCTTCTGGGTCTGAGTCATAACTAGCTTAACTGAAGCAGGAACATTCAAAGTCACAACCTTCATGAAGTTTGATGCAGGAATAACTTTAGACATAGATGAAGCTCCTAAAACAGTTGTTGCACCAACACCCACTGCCACCACAGGTTTATTAGATAATGACCGTTTATTATCAGTGTGGTCTGAGTTGTCCCCATAGCCTACATCATCTACAACAAGATGGGCAACTAAATCCTTGACCTCTGGAGGAACAGGAGTATTCCAATTGGTTCTCAGACCAGCCAAGCTACTAGCATCCACGATGGCTACTACAGTCTTGAACTTCTTAGCCTGACTTTGAAGAGCCTGTGCAAGGATTGCATGTGACTTGTCCTCAAAGGGGAGCTCAGAAAAAGCAATCTCAAATGTTCTGCCATTTCGTAATTTGTCAATGGGTAGCCGGCCAGCATTGTTAAGTGCAATTCTCAGTGCTTCAACAGCAATTCTGAAAGTGTAAACTTCTGACATTATCCTGATATCCACGGCTTCCCCTCTATTTACATCTAAAAGCAGCTTTTGTGAAACTGCTAGTGCCCTTCCAATTGAAGGAAGATCAACAAATATATCATGCAGATCCAAAAGCAGTGGATAAATTGATTGAGCAAATGATGGAGGCTCATAACTCCCCGTCAACTGAATTTCGTTTAACCCCACCTCAGAAACTGAACCTGACTCCAATAAATCTATATGTGAAGATAACAACTTCACCATTTGTGACTGAACATCATTGGTAATGCAGAACCTCATAAACTTGGGAACTGGAACCAGAGTGCCTTTTTGTGGAAACAATCTACTAACTAGACCTTGAATTTTGCTCCCTGCCTCAACTTCCTTGGAGGAATCATTATCATATGCAAGAAAATTACCTTGTAATGGTGAGTCAAGCACCATAAAAGCTGAACCAATCTCCCTTGCTGCCCTCTTGGCAGCCAAGATATGGCCATGAAAACCAACACCAAAAATCTCTCTCAGAACCAACTTACCAGCCACATTATCAAACTGGTCCTTGTTAATCTTATCAACAAAGCATCGTCTGAGTACTTCAAAAGAGGAAGTGGGAACAGTGCTATCAACAAGGGTGTCTTCAGATTGAATATCAGAGAGAGCCGAGTGACCAATCTGAGCTACGACAGCATCTGGTCTAATTGCTCTAATAAGACACTCGGCATCAGCAGCTGACCTCTCAGATAAGTTCTGAGCAGAAAGTATGTAAATGACAGAGTGAGAGTGTGGTGGTCTAACAGCCAAAACAAACTTTTTAGTGTGGTCAGGTATTGAAAGCTTATGAACCAAATCACGGGAGGCTCTTAAATCATCAAATTTGAACACCGAAAATGGCCATATATTTTGTAGCGTGGATAGGAAAGCAAAGGCCATTGCAAATTAAGCCAATTTCTATGAAGCAGAGGAGAGAGAATAATAGTTAGAATAAAAAAAGGGGTATTCTCTTAAACTTTCATTCGTTTCAACTATTATTCTCTTGATAATTATAGGCAGCAAAGCTATGTTCTTTAAATAAATAAAGAAGAGCACGTAACCCTAAATTCCATAAGTGACGGTGAACAAGAATTCGTAAAAAAATAAAAAAAAAAAATTAAGAGACTGGTTTACCGTAAATCATGAAATGGCATCAAAACTTCGAGACGGAAGAAACAAAATCTATGGAATTGGAGGCGATGAAGGGTGTGATTTGTTATTGACGTTGAGGTTTAAACAGAGAAGAGAAAGAGTGAGACGACTGAGGGAGGAATCGGCTGACTCCGTCTCTAACCGATGCAATGCTATAAATTAGTTTGGGGTTTTCTTTTGGATTAATATAACTTTAGTCCCTATAATTAGGTTCACATTAGTAATTATACTTTTTTTTTCCCACTTTGGTACATCAACTTTTGAACTTGGATTCTATCTAATTTTGATGATGCAGTATTTCGAGATTGTATCAAATCATCAAAGTTCAAAATGTCACAATCAAACTTTTACATTACTAAGTTCAAGTACTAAAGTAGATCTAATTGCCAAATTTAAGGACTAAAATTTTCTTTTGAAAGGAGGAAGAAAAGTTATATTAACCCTTTTATTATTGAAATATATATAAATTTTATTAGAAGATATTTTAATTTTAAGATTTTTATTTTTAATAATTTGGGATAAATATTAAAATTACACATGAACTTTGATTTCATGCAATTTTATACATGAAATTTTGATTTGATTCAATTATCACAAACTATTAACATAATTACCATTATATAGCATCATTTTATGTTTATATATTACATACACAAATAATTATATGTATCTAGTATAAAAATAAAGTGATGTTTTTTTTTCTTTAAATACATATAATTGAATTAAAATTAAAGTTTCAAGTATACATGTGAACAACAATCAAAGTTTTATTACATATTGAATCAAAGTTTATATATAATTTTAAGATTTATCCCTAATATTTTTATGTATTTTTATACATTATATAAATTACTCATATTTCATAATTTATGAAGAGCACATGAAATGAATATATTATATGCTTAAGCATACTTGAACTCCGGGAATGTTATAATAATAATAATAATAAATATAACAATTGAACTAAATCTCAATCAATTTTATATAGAAAGAGTCATACACTAAATGATTTTTATATGTTTTTATTAGTATATTATAAAAAAAATCCAATCTAATGTCATTACAATGTACTTTTCAATTTCATATACAAAATATTGCTTACAATCTGAAGAATATAAATTGGATAAAGCCGCGTTAGTGTCTTCGTTTTGGTATAGAAATGTGGTAAGTGAAGTGGATACATCATATGTCACATAAATTGTTATTGTAACATTTTTATTAGGATTGAGTGTCATATTTGATGTCCGAAAGTATTAACGATTAACTTTAACACATTTATAATTGTCGTCATTCTTTAATTTTTAAATCCAACTAAGCGTATTAGATTCTTACAAATAAATATTATTATATACAAAATTTTATCACTCATCTTTAATCATATTAAATTTTGGATTGTGATATCCATAATATAGGGTCTAGTATCGATACTTAGGTGGTGGTATTAATATTTAAAGATTAAGTATTTATTCGTCGAGGGGGATAAGTCTTAAGCCCATTGGTTGAGGAATTCATGGTGGATACTTAACTTAGTCTTCTAAGTTTAATGTGGTCAAATGAAATCATTGATAGACTTATAGTGCACATCTTTATATATCCGTATGACGCATTATGTACATGCATAAGAATAAGCTCCTTGGTTTTAATGAGTTCATAGCCCAAAGTTTGGGTGGTCCTGCTAAGATGGACTTGATGAATTCATCGAATATATAAGATGAACTACTAGATGCTCTTAATGAGTTCATAACCCAAGGCTTGGGTGTCCTATTAAGACAAACTTGATGAACCTATCGAATTTATAGGATGAGCCACTAAATGTTCTTAATGAATTCATATCCCAAGTTTCTAGTGAGATGGACTTAATGAATTCACTGAATTTTTAAACTGAAAGGTTGAGCTTATTAAACGCTCTTAATGATTTCATAGCCTTGGTCTGGTTGGTCTACACTGAGATAAACTTGATGGAATCACTTATGTAAGTGTGAATGATTAGTCACCTTTTATGAAAGATGTTGGGCCGTTTTTCTAGAGCACTTACCAACATCTCGAGGTATATTGGCTAAATTGTTGATCTATCACGGAACACAATTAGACCTGAGATTAATCGTGTGTTATGAGTTTACTCTTATTTTAACAAGTTTCAGATTCGTTCACTTGTTACCAATCAAACATATATTAGTACTTAAGCGACTAATTTCGCTCTAGCTCTTTTTGTGTCTTTTCAAAAAAAATTATTTCTTTTGTATTAGTGAGTGAATTTTGGTAATGCAAAAGTATGACCGTTGGAATCTGACAATTACAATATGGCCATTAAATTTTTTGGACCACTTTACCCCTTTGAGAATCCTATAAATTGGATTCATTTTTCCTCATTTTTAACAAGCAACAAAATTAGAGCTTCTCTCGTTCTTCTTGATTCTCTCATCTTTCTTCTCTCTAAAACTTTGGCATTTTACTAAAATTACATTAGATGAAATTTTGTCTAGGAAATTGAATTTTAAGTGAGACCATCTGTGATCTTTCCAACATTTCTTAAGAATTGAATCTAATGTGATTTTTCTGACCAAATTTTTCTGACTAGCTTTAAAGCTTTACTTTTATCTTATTTCCCGATTCCTCAGAGAAGAGCAATACCAATTGTGTATATATTCTTCATTTGGGTGTACGATTTAGAAACACTATGTTAACCTTGGGGGCGACGTCTGTTTCCGATTACATCGATCAGGATAAAATTACTTTTAAGGCAGTAGTTCTCCACGGCGTAGTATTTATTTATTTATCCCTTCTCATTTGTACTTGTCAGTGCTAACGTCTTTGTTTTGTAATAGTAATTTTCCAACATGTTGAGATTTTATTTGTTCAAAGTGTCACATAAATATTTTTAACCACATTACATTTAGGGGTCATAACACGTGATAGAATAAAATTTTAAGAACTAATTATAACAAAAAAAATTATTGCCAATTTAAGAATTAAGGTATAGTTGAAGGAAACTTTACTATTAAGTCTTTTATAAAAAGAACTTTAAAATTTTTTAAAATATAATTTTAAATCTATATATGAGTGAAAACTAGGGAAAATAATTTAGGATTAGAAACACAATAAGTGTGATAAAGGTTATAGTACCTCGTGATACCAAAATTGGTATATTGATAATTATGTATTCTTTCGTTTAAAAATGAAGTATTTTAAGATATAGTATTGAATTTCCTTAAAATAGTATTTAATTACAATTATTGAAATATTTAATAGGAAAATTTAATAATTTGAGTGAATCAATTTTTCTTAAAAAAAAAGAGAAAAACACTTTTTTCTCGAATCAATTAAATATGAGAATTTTTACATTTCAATAAAAAAATTTGCTCCATTATATATATATATATATATATATATGAAATTTTAATTTTAAGGTTTAATGTTCATCTTAGCCCTCGAACTATATACTTATTTTTTTATTTTCGTACCTAAATTTTTTTGTGTTAGTTTGGTACTTAAATTATCATAAGTTACTCAAATTAGCCCACAACAATTAAAAAATCAAAATTATCATGTGGCGCTATTGAATGTGTCATGTTGGCTTTTTGCTTTTTAATATTATGTATATTACATTGATTAAAATGTAAAAAAAAATCATACACAATATATATAAATAATTCAAAAAATATTTTTTTATAAAAATTTAAAATTTAAAATTCAGAATAATATATAAAATTGAAAATTTTATAAAAGATTGAAAAAGTATTTAAACTTTAGAAAATTGGAAAAAAAACTTTAAAATTTCAAAATATATATTCTAGAAATTTATAACAACTTTTTTTTCAAAATTCTAAATTCTAAAAATTTTAAAAATAAATCAGAATTTCAAAAGAGAAAAAGTTCAACTAAAAAAATATAAATCCTAGAAATTGAAAAAGTTTAACATAAAAAAATCAAGATATATAGATTTTATAAATAAATTTAATAATTTTTAAAGAATTACAAAAAGTATATATATTTCAATTGATATTTATGAAAAATTTTAAAATTTAAATTTAATGGATCATCATCAGTGGTAGTCAATATTGGTCAACAACAAGTCAAAATCGAAGGTATTTTTAAATAGTTAATTTAAAAATTTAATTTTAGTAAGTTAGATTTCCATTTGACACATATGTTAAATTTTTAACATTGTTAAAAAAAAAAAACTGAACCAAATAATATGATAGTTCAAGTGTAAAATTAAGACGATAATTTTTTTAAATACTAAAATAAAAAATAAATATAATTCCGGAGTCAAATTAAGCATTAAGCGTATTCATAAATCAAAGAAGGAATTGTAAATTTTATTAATTTGAAAACATTACATTGTTGTTAAAAATTATTTAAAAGTAATGTATGTATTTGAAAGACAGCATATGGCATAAGAATTGTATGCACTTAAATGACTCACTCCCATATATTGAGCAACTTGGAATGAAGGTGTCTACATAACCAATTTTATTTCTATTTTATTTTCTTGTATCTAAATAATAATTTCTATAGATTAAAACTAGATTATAGTTTTTTATTTTAGGATTTTGAAGTTTTTCTCTAGAGACTTATTTTAGATTTAAATTATTTTTATAAATTTTATAAAAAATTAAAAGACAAAAACATCCCTATTGTTAGAATAAAGAACAAAGAAAATATGAAAGCAATAAATAATGTACTTTATTGATCAAAAGGATGATCAAAATCTCTATTTATAGGTATAAGAAGTATAAAAGAAGTAGAGATCTAATTTTAATAACTATTAGAATTTTATTAAAATTTAAAGTACATTAAAATTTTATATTGATCATGATGAACATCCACTTAATAGAATATTTATAACACCTATAATGATATTTACTACTTTTTTAAAAACAATTTTAAGTATTTTTCTAATTAGTGCTTGATTAATTTATGTCATCAATTTAGTTAAAGACATAATAACAATAATAATGTCACACCCTCGATGTGGTAGGAAGGAAAAATTTTATGTAAAAAATATATAATAGCAAAAATGTATTTGGATCATAGGTGGAGAGATAAACAACTTATGTATGAAATTTTCTTAATCTTAATCTCAATCTCGATTCTTGAATATGTAATTTATGTTAACTAGTGGTTTTAGTTACTTTATTTAAATGTTTTACGTAAAAATATTAGAAGATAAAAATAATAAAAGAATCATTATAAATTATAATAATATTTAAATTAAAATATACTTCAAGTCTATGTATATTTTACATATTTGGAATTTAGTTCTATTATTTTTAGATTTTAAGATTTGGGTCTAACTAACACTACTAAAAAATTTCTTTTAAATTTATTGGCATGATATTTTGAAATAAAAAAAATTAGATAGATACAAATTATCATATAGTGACGGCTCAAAACTGTCACTAAAAACAATATTTCTGTCAATATAGGTCTAAAACCCTTAGACGGTCAAAAGGTTACTTCGTAATGTAATGTAAGTATAAATTTTATTATTTTAAATTTAAAAAGTAAAAGATTAAATTTTTAAAATAAAGGTAGGACTAAGAGTATATTAATAATTGGGGCATATTCCAACCTAATATTTATTAATTTCTTGAAAATAGTTTTTGACTTAATATTCAATTAATTCATTAATTATATCAACTGGTCAAAGTTAATTTAATTGAAAATAGATACAAAACTCGAAATCTAAATTCAGCTAAAGAAACTAAATTAATGAACTTGTACTTCAATATTGAATTCCGAATTTCATTCTGTGTCTATAATCACTACAAACATCTCTAATTGCAATAATCGTGAGTGAAATGGTATTTGAAATTCATGTCCTTATGGTATTTTTATGGATAAAAAAAAATCATGCGTTTGTGGATAGTTTTGAAGATAAATATTACTACAAGCAGCTTGAGGGCTGAACAAAACCAGAAGCGGTTCCATCAGCATTACTACAGGATGCTTCAGCTGCTTTGTTTCTGTAAGTGAGCTTGACTTCCTCCAGCCTTATATTACTGCAAGGATATTCTGAGCTACAATCAAACTTCACTGCTATTTCTGTCGCTGATGTTCCATGGATGTCTTGGTATGTCACATCGCTAATTTTTACTCCTGAAACCTGTGTTAATTCATTTCCTAATTTAATTAATCAATCCCAGCCGTTATAAATTTAATTAATTTATGTTAATATGTACCTGACCAGGGCAGCTCTTTTCATCTGGGCAGTAATGTTGATCAATGACGATGGGGTTTTGGACATCGGTCATGACTGCATGTTGAAAAAGTATGTTCCTAGCAAAACCAGAGCTTTGTCTCCCCCATGACTTTATTCTCACCCCATTTTCAGTGCCAGTAAATGCAACTGTTTTAACCGTCACATTCTGCACACCAGCTTCTTCAACTTCCTTCCCAAGACTCCCAATGCTGATCCCATGGCCAGGTCCACATGCCACCTTCTCAATCCATAGATTGTTGGTGCCGGGCCCAACCGAGACACAATCATCCCCTGTTCCGATTCTGGTGTTCAGAATGGTGATGCCGCTCGATGATTGCACATGAATGCCATCGGTGTTTGGGCTATTCCCAGAGGCTGACACTCTTACACCTTCCACTTTTACGTTGTTACAACCATTGATGACAATATGATACATTTGGCTGTTTAGCGATGTTAATCCTCTTATTACAATGTTCCGCGAATTGCTGAAGCCTAAGGACTGCAAAGCCAAATAATCAAATTTCAAAAAAGCAGAAATGGAGTCAAATTGAAGGATATATATATATACACAATGCATGTCCATGTGCAAGGAATTGTAGTCAAACTCACCGTTGACCCGCTGGGACAGCCTTTGCCTGACCGCTTGCAAGTCCATAAGCCAGTGCCCTGACCATCAAGTATCCCACCGTAAATCGAAACATCGTTTACATGCTCAAAGAGAAGCCAGTTTCCGGTACTTCCAATAACCTTATAATCCGATGGAGCAACAAGCGTGCCATCGATACGAAAAACAATACCATTGTTCTTGCACTGTCCACGAAAGACCACATTGCGCACCAAAAACCTCCCAGGTGGGACGTAAATAGTTGCGGGATTGATGGAGCCACAGGCCAAAGTCCATACAGCAACCAAGGCTTGGGTTGAGTCAAAATTGTCATCGGGTTTGGCTCCATAGTTAAGAACATTATAAGTCAATGGATCAGCTGCCCCAGATGAAGCGAAGAAAAGTAGAACAAATGCAAGAAAAACAATAGAATTGGCTGCCAGTTCCAATTTTTTTCTTTCAATAGAATTGGCTGCCTGCTCCATTTTTTTTCTTTTGTCCTTCTGGGTGATATAAAAATGTAGTGGTTTCTATAAGAGAGGAGGGAGTTGAGGGGATGAGAAGATACGAGAACTGAAAGGGATATTTATAAAAGACTGATTGAGTCTAAATTGGAAACGCAATGGGTTGTAATTAACTACAAAGTGAATAAAGCAACTTGGTCACGCCGAAATTGTTGATCTGTTTGCCGATTACGTGGGGCTTGGTCTTTTGATATGTCCACGCATGCATGGCATGCAGCCGCTATTTGCTTGATTCGTATCATAAGATATCACGATAACAATGTAAATCTATAACACATTCATCAAGTAAAATTAGCATTAATTCAGCTCTTGGTTGTCATTTTGTTGACACGTTGCGATTCTTTGTAGGACAAGAAAGGTGATAATGTGTAAGTAATCACTTGATCTATGTTTACACTTTACACAATATTAGTTATGCACATAGCGAGTTCTATACCGTCGGGTTTTCTAAAACGAATAATACTAGAAAAAGATCTTCCTGATAAACTGATAAATCAAAGGATCTTCGAAGTATTAAAACAGTCTATCTGATATATATATATATATATATATATATGTTAATGTACCGATCAGCAGTATGGTTGGAAGAGATACGAGCGAGAAAAAGGAAGCAGAAAATAAGGAAAGGAAAACATTAACAAAAAAAGAATAAAGAAATGAAGGAAGAGGGCATGCAAGCATGTGCTCCAAAGGAGGTATATGAGATGGAAGTTGCTTAAGATTAGACATTTCCAGATTTCCAGGGATAGTTAGTTTCTTAGTAGTTAAATATTTAATATAATAAAACAAAATGAATATATAATTTAAGAAAACAAGGAGAAGTGTTTTCATGCAGTTAATGTGAGCAACTGGCAAAAAGCATGTGCGAGCATGGAACAAGGGCGTCACCCCCATTGGCTTTGGGCATTAACATTAGGATTGGGCTGGGATCCTCCCCCGGCTACCAAATTTCATGTTTTCAGCTGTTCTGTTATCATGTGACTTTTGAGCAACGCTTGCCTTAGCTTTAAGCTTAAGAATATGAAGGAACAACAACGACGATGTCTCATCTCGATCTCATAATTGAACTTTATACTCATACATATTCTTTCATCATCAATTTCTTATTTAAAAAAGATCCCAAGCATCCCATGATAAGTATTATCCATGTTTACTACAATAGTGATGTATAAATCTTTATACTAATCTTTTTAGAATTTACGTGCTGATTTTATAAGTATATATATATATTATATTTTTTGAGAATTTTGACTAAGTCAAATTGCACTCAACCAAAATTTATCTCTTTCCCAAATTGTTCCCAGCACCCACTACAGCAAAACAGACTTTTAGCGGCATTTTTAGTGGCGTTTTAAACAAAAACACCGCAAATATTATACATTAGCGGCGTTTGAAGAAGAACGCCACAAAAAAAAAGAGAAATAGCGGCGTTTATTTACAAAACGCCGGTATAAGGATATATAGCGTTTATTCAGAACGCCAAGAAAGTCAGATTTTTAGCGCGCTTTTGTAAACGCCGCTAAAAGTTCGAACTTTAGCGGCGCTTTTTCAAAACCGCCGCTAAAATGCTGAACTTTAGCGGCGCTTTTGCAAAAACGCCGCTAAAGTTCTGACTTTAGCGCTTTTGCAAAACGCCGCAAATAATTAGGGTTTATGGTTTAGCATATATAACTTAAGGTGTAAGGTTTAGGAGTTACTATTTTAATGTTTAGGGATTATGGTTTATGATTTGCGCTTTAGTTTAAGGGGATGTGTTAGGGTTTCATAGGTTAAAAGTTAGGGTTAATGGGTTTAAAGGTAAATGGTTAATGATTTGGGGTTAATATGTTAAGGGTTAGGGTTTTATCGTTTATGATTTAGGGTTTGTGGTATAGAAGATAGGAATTATGGGTTTAGATTAAATTAGTGTATTTTAATTTATATATTAAATTATTTATAATATGGTTTAATTTAGGTATATAGTTTAGGGTTTAGGGTTTAGGGTTTAGGGTTTAAGAATTAATTAAGATTTATGGTTTCGGGTTTAAGCGCACGGGTTAGGTTATGGTTTAGGCAAGGTTTATAGTTTAAATTTTAGTTTTAGAATTATATATTGGGTTTAGGGTTTAGTGCTTAAATCATATATCGAACAATGAGTTATTAGAGAGTGTTAGTGTTTAGGATTTAAGTGTTCAAGAATTTGATAAAAGAGGTGAAAATCAAATTCTTTTAGGGTTTAAGGTTTGCAATAAGATTATTTCTTTAATTAACTTTGCACCTTGTAATATACGTATGCGCTAAGGTTTAGGGTTTAAGGTATATAAGTAAAAGTTTATAGTGTATAATTTAGGGTTTAGTGTATCATATGACACACACTTTTATTAGGTTCAGATAATTTAGGGTTTTATGATTTAGGTATGAGAACTTAAATTATAAAACTATATAAATTAAATATAGTGCTAGAAAGAGAACAAAATAAATTTAAAGGAATTTAATAAATAAATAAAGTAAAAAAATTATTGGTATTAGCGCTTTTGATAAAAAAGCGAAAAGCTATATTAATAAAAGAAAACTACGCTTTTCATGGGGCGATAGCGGCGTGGCCACAAAAACACCACGATAGATTAGTATTAGAGCAAAACGTCGGAAAAAGCATATTAATAAAAGAAAACGACGCTGCTTTTCATGGAAGGCGATAGCGGCGTTAGCCACAAAACGCCACAATAGATTAGTATTAGGCGTTTCACCAAAACGCCAGAAAAAACTATGAATTTTAATTCAAGCAGCACCGCTTATATAGCGGCGTTTTTGTTAAAACGCTAAAAGTCGACCTTTAGCGGTGCGTCTTGAAAACGCCGCCAAAGTCGACCTTTAGCGCGCTTATGCTCAAACGCCGCTAAAAGTCCGAATTTTAGTGGCGCCTTTTGGTAAACGCCACTAAATTTTAAATAATATTCAAAATTTCAAATTTGATCTAATTCTTTTAAATATTATAATAATTTTAAAATTATTTATTTAAATGAAAAATGAAAATACTATTATTAAATAATTTTATATTGTTTTTATTTTATATATTATTTTAAATATTGTTTTATTTAAATGAAAAAGTTTATATTGGTTTTTATTTTATATATTAAATAATTTTAAATTTTAAAGGCATTAGTGGTGTTTTGTTTAAAAACGCCAGAAAAATATCTTTTAAACGGCTACTGCTTTTATTAGTTTTTAGTGGCGTTTTGGTAAAACGCCATAATAGGTCCCCTTTTTGCGGCGCTTTGATTAAAAACGCCAAAGGTTAATTTCTTTTGGCAAAAGCGTGTCGTTTTGCTCTCTACCCACACAATAACCCTTTCCCATTTCGCTCGCAGTTCATTTGCCCCTTTTCATTTCATTTTCTACCAAGAAGTAACTGCACCGGTTTAACCCTCTTACCGCACCGGTCCCAATCTGAGCTTTCACGGACATCAAAGATATCCAATCACGCTCCTAGAAACGGAATTATTTTAACCCCTTTTTCCTCCATTGACATCCCTTTGATCATAAGCATAATAGGTAATCAAACCCTAATTTCCGATTTATTATTTTTCATTTTTTTTGTCAAATCCCTAATTCCCGATGTAAGAATGCTCTGCTCTTGCATTTGTGCTGTTTAGATTTATTATTTTCAAGTTTTTTTTGTCAAATCCCTAATTTAGTCATGTTAGATTGTTAACTTGAATGATTGTTAACTGGTATGGTGTTGCTCGGCTTTTGAATTTAAAATTGTTTGAGGGTTTTATATTGCAGTGATGAAGCGATAACATATAAGAAGTATCTATTTGTTGGATTCTTCGTTGAAATCAATAAAAGGTAATTTAGTCTTCTTCTTCTTCATCTGTTTGCTAATACATCGCTTAACTTTATCCCATGTTCTTTGCATATGTTGGGATGATAATTTTTCTATATTCATATTCGAATATATATTGAGTATAAATAATTTAGAATAAATGAAAAATCCATGTAACATAAATGTTTTTGGCTCAGCAGATTATCATGTAGTTTGTGTTTATGTTTTGCTATGTTAGCTAAATTCAAGTTTAAGCATCTGATATTGGTGTGTTTGACATATAAACTTCATCCCAAGTTCTTTTCATATGGTGGGATGACTTTTTTTCTATATTCATATTCGAGTATATATTGAATATGAGTATTTTAGAATAAATGAATTTGGCTCAGTAAATTATTATGTAGTTTGTATTTATGTTTTTCTATTGAATATTTTGGGTTAAGTATCTTTTTTTCTAAAATTTATGTTATTTAAATTCAAGTTGAATGTTAAAATATGAGTATGTATCTAAGACTTAATATATCTAATGTATTTGAATATATATATATGAAATGTAAATATTGAATGAAGATGCTTAAAGAAAAATAAAAGTTGGGAGTTAACTTTCATGTTAAACATGGAGTTAAAAGTGGTAGTCAAGAAGAATTGTAAAAGTATTGAAAATGGTAGCAAATTGCTCGAAAGTCAATTTCTTAATTTCAAAGGTTAGAGCCTCATTTATTTTAATTGGTTTTGTATCTTACGTATCTTATCGGGTAAATTTTAGTAAAATTTATGCTAATCTGAATCAAAAGAGTTTCTATTTTTATAATTTAAAGGAACTTTTAAATATATTAAAAGAAATTCGAATACATAGAAAAATTTAAAATATTTATATACACAATGAACCATGTCTATGTCTATGTAACATAAGTTTAATTAGTTTCTTCTCATCTTTATAGTTTTATGCATGTATTTGGAACTTTGATATAATATGGTTTAGTTTAGTATTATTTTTTTAAAATATTTTAAATTTATTAAAACAATACTTTTAAAAAAATTGATTTAATTATTTAAGTTTATGTAAAGTTAGGTAGATAATGAGTGCAAAAAAAGACGCTCATAGTCTAGGTCTTGAAGCCCGACATTTGATTGCAATATTGTCCGAACCATTCATCCGTTACATTCTTAGATGTTTGTATTAGATGAATTGAAAGAAGACATTTTTAGGAACATCGAGATAAAGAGAATATATGTTGAGCTTCGCTATTAAAATGAGTTGTTTGATCATTGTGGATGTTTGCTAAGTAATTTTGGACTGTATAATGAGTTGTTGATCATTGTGGATGTTTGCTAAGTAAAATGAGTTGTCAGATCATTGTGGATGTTTGCTAAGTAAAATGAGTTGTTGATCATTGTGGATGTTTGCTAAGTAATTTTGGATCAGAAATGAGTTGCTATCATTGTGGATGTTTGCTAAGTAAAATGAGTTGTCAGATCTTCTGTGGATGTTTGCTAAGTAAAATGAGTTGGTGTCTTCTTGTGGACATTATTTTTAGTACGAAATTTTGACTGCTTGTTGATGTTTTCTAAATAATCCATTATGTTATTTCTCTAAAATGAAATGCATCTACAAGAACGAATCTAAAATACATCATTTAATTACATCGCTTTTTTTAGGTCATGTATTTAGGTATTTGAACATTATTGGGTAAACGAACGCAGGAAGACTACAATTTATCGCACTCTTCTCACTCTTCAATTATACACTTGTTCTAAGGTTGTCGAGTCTTTGTTGCAACTTCTCCGTCTCACTTCCTCCAAAGGATCGATCTAATCCTCTGTTGGATTCAAGTTGCCGACAGAACCAAACAAATTAAATAAGGTAAATATTTAAACCCTACTCATATTTTGAGGATTGATTTATACTTAAGATTTTGAATTATTTGCTCTCGGTTATATTTTCTATTTTCGATCCTACTTAATGCTACTCCTTCGCATCGATTTATTTTAAAAGCTACTTAATGCTACTCCTACTTAATACTATTATCGCCGTTTTTCTCCTTACAAATACCAAAATTAAATACCAAAATAATATAACAATTATTAAATACATAATTAGCTAATAATATTAATAATTAAATTTCATAAAATTAACTTCTAAAACTTGAATTAAATCGCATTTATCATATTTTATTTGACAAATTAAACGTAAAATAACAATAACTTCACAATTTATTATTGATTTATTCTATTAAAATCATAAAATTTAAACTTAATAATATTAACCAAATTAAATATCGAAATAATATAACATTTATTAAACCCTTAAACCCTACAATCGTTGAAACCCTAAAACTTTAAAATCCTAAAACCCTAAATTCCCAAACCCTAAATTTCTAAACCCTTAAACCTTAAACCCATAAACCCTAAACCCTTAATCCTAAATCCTTAAACCCTAAACCATTAACCCCTAAACCTCTAACCCCTAACCTTTAACCACTAAACCTTTAATCCCTAAACCCCTAAACTTAAAACCTTTAAACCCTAAACCTTTAACCCTAAATCCCTAACCCTTAAACCTTAAACCCTTAAACTCTAAACCCCTAACCCCTAACCCTTAACCACTAAACCTTAAATTCCTAACCCTTAAACCTTAAACCCTAAACCCATAACCCTTAACCCTTAACCCTTAAACCTCTAACCCCTAACCCTTAACCACTAAACTTTAAATTTCTAACCCCTAAACCTTAAACTCCTAACCCCTAACTTTTAACCACTAAACCCTAAATCTCTAACCCTTAAACCATAAAACCATAAGCCCTAAACCCCAAAACCTTAAATCTCAAAACCCTTAAACCTTAAACCTTTAAACCCTAAACCTTTAACCCTTAACCCTTAACCACTAAACCATAAACCCTAAACCTTTAACTTTAAACTTTTAAACCCTAAACCCTAAACCCCAAACCCATAACCCTTAACCACTAACTTATAACGTGTAACCACTAAAATTTTAAGTTAATATCAAACTTCATAACTTTGAAAAAGATTCAAAGTATTTAGGCTGGAAACCTGACGGGTTGCCTTATATCTCACTGTCAGATATAACGGATCCTCCCTAGGTGTAACAATGCCACGTACGATGGATCTTAAAGAATACATAACTCCCTAGGTGTAAATTCCTAACCTATAAATTATAAACCCTAAACCCTTAAACCCTAAACCTTAAACCCCTAAAACCCTAAACTCTAAACCCTTAACCCCTTACCCTTAACCACTAAACCTTAAATTTATAACCCCTAAACCCTAAACTCTTAACTTCTAACCCTTAACCACTAAACCCTAAATCACTAACCTTTAACCTCTAAACCCCTAAATCTTAAACCCTAAAACCCTAAATCCCTAAACCTCTAAACCTTAAACCCTTAAACCCTAAACCCCTAACCCCTAACCCTTAACCACTAAACCTTAAATTCCTAACCCTTAAACCTTAAACCCTAAACCCATAACCCCTAACCCTTAACCCTTAAACCTTAAACCCCTAACCTTTAAATTTAAACCTTTAAACCCTAAACCTTAAACCCCAAACCCATAACCATTAACCACTAACTTATAACGTGTAACCACTAAAATTTTAAGTTAATATCAAACTTCATAACTTTGAAAAAGATTCAAAGTATATAGGCTGGAAACCTGACGGGTTGCCTTATATCTCACTGTCAGATATAACGGATCCTCCCTAGATGTAACAATGCCACGCATCGATGGATCTTAAAAATACATAACTTACCTAATTTTAATATCAAATTTCATAAAATACATAAGTTGACGATTAAATGTCATAACTTACATAATTTTTCCTTAAGATCAAACTTCATAACTTACATAAAACTTGTATAATTTTAAGAAAGAAGATTCAAAGTATATAGGTCGAAACCCGACGGGTTGCCTTATATCTCACCTGTCGATATAACGGATCCTCCTAGGTGTAACAATGCCACGACGATGGATCTTAAAGAATACATAACTTACCTAATTTTAATATCAAATTTCATAAAATACATAAGTTGACAATTAAATGTCATAACTTACATAATTTTTCCTTACGATCAAACTTCGTAACTTACATAAAACTTGTATAATTTTAAGAAAGAAGATTCAAAGTATATAGGCTGGAAACCTGACGGGTTGCCTTATATCTCACTGTCAGATATAACGGATCCTCCCTAAGTGTAACAATGCCACGTACGATGGATCTTAAAGAATACATAACTTACCTAATTTTAATATCAAATTTCATAAAATACATAAGTTGACGATTAAATGTCATAACTTACATATTTTTTCCTTACGATCAAACTTCATAACTTACATAAAACTTGTATAATTTTAAGAAAGAAGATTCAAAGTATATAGGTCGAAACTCGACGGGTTGCCTTATATCTCACTTGCCGATATAACGGATCCTCCTAGGTGTAACAATGCCACGCACGATGGATCTTAAAGAATACATAACTTACCTAATTTTAATATCAAATTTCATAAAATACATAAGTTGATGATTAAATGTCATAACTTACATAATTTTTCTTACGATCAAACTTCATAACTTACATAAAACTTGTATAATTTTAAGAAAGAAGATTCAAAGTATATAGGTCGAAACTGACGGGTTGCCTTATATCTCACTGCCGATATAACGGATCCTCCCTAGGTGTAACAATGCCACGCACGATGGATCTTAAAGAATACATAACTTACCTAATTTTAATATCAAATTCCATAGCATTATTTACATAAATTATTAATTAACAATTTAGCAGATAATTTATTGTCAACTTTAGACTTCAACAACTATGAAATGGATAGGAGTTGGATGAAATTGTCAAGGTAAGCAACGGCTATCGAAATGGAGTAGAAACTTTTTCGAATTTCGCATTTCAAAATGCAAGCCAAGAGAATATGATTTTTTGCCCGTAAGAAGTGTTGCAATATTAATCGGCATTATCGTGAAGTGGTCTACGAACATCTAGTTGTTGATGGTTTTGTCCGGGGTACAAAATATGGTTTTTCATGGCGTAGTCTACATCTAGGGAGCATCTTCATCGATGAATCGTGGGTATTCTCATAGTGCTTTCAACCGAATGTTAGTGACGATAACATGGAAAACATGTTATGGATACTTTTAATATGCGTGATGATGGTTTGGTCATTTCCACCGACTTGGGTGCAACCGATGATCATAATTTTGGAGGAAATACTATCACCGAAGGGAAAGAAGTGTAACGGATGAACAACCAAATGAAGAAGCGGCGAGGTTCTACGTTACTTGGTGAAATGAATGAAGAAGCGTATGAAGGATCAAAATTTTCCAAACTGTCATTCAGATTCGTCTTTTTCACTTGAAATGTTTGGGGGTGGACCGAACTCGTTGACAATGTGTTAGAGTTTCGCAAGAAATGTTTCCGCTTGCAAAAATCCATCGATCTTCCAAAGACATGAAGAAATTGATAAAGGATTTGGGCCTTGGATACAATAAAATTCATAGTTGCCTAAATGATCGCATGTTGTATTGGGCGACCGCATAAACCAACAAGTCTTTGTCATGTATGCGCCAATCCGCTGGATTCATAGAAATACAGAGAGATTCGTGAACGAGGACGAATACGGTACACATCCAAAAGCGACCAATTAAGATTTTGCGATATTTTCCCTAATACCGAGGCTTCAACGGCTTTTTATGTCGTCAAGACAACCGAATCAATGACGTGGCCCGTGATGGACGAACCGATGATGGTTTGTTAAGGCATCCCGCAGATTCTTTAGCTTGGAAATGTTTTGACTCTAAGTTTCCAAGCTTTGCAAGCGATCCTCTGAGTGTGAGGCTTGGGCTAGCATCCGATGGATTTAACCCTTACAAACTTATGAGCACAACGTGACAAGATTTGGCTCGTGGTGCTTGTTCCTACAATTTGCCTCCATGGGTTTGTATGAAACAATCTTCTTTTATCTTGTCTATGATTATACCCGAGAGAAAGGGTCGGGAATGATATTGACGCCTATTTGCAACCACTTGTTGACGAGTTAAAACAACTATGGGCTGGTGTTCGGACATTCGATGCAATGAGAAAAGAGAACTTTAATTTACGTGCGGCATTAATGTGGACTATTAACGACTTTTCGCTTATGCTAATTTATCCGGTTGGAGTACCAAGGGACGTTATGCTTGTCCGTGTTGTCAGCTTGCAGACATGTTCGCAATGGTTATATAATGGGAAGAAGTTTTCTTACATGGGGCATCGCGGTGGTTACCGAAAAATCATACATTTAGATTTCGAGTGCTCAATTTGATGGTATCAAGAGTTTAGATCGCTCCTTCGCAGACCGGTGGATCCAAATATTGTTAATGTTGAAAGATATGAATTTCATTTATGGGAAGATGAATCAACCAAGCAAACCCAAGATAGAAAAAGAGGATCTAGGGATGAATCGATGAAGAGGATGATCCTAATGAGGTGACTTGTGAAAAAAGAAGTATTTTTTCGAGTTGCCTTATTGGGAGCATCAGCTTTTACGCCATAACTTGATGTCATGCATATAGAGAAAAATGTCTGCGAGAACATCATTGGGACTATTTTGAATGTCGATGGAAAATCGAAAGATAATCTTCAGAGTAGACTTGATTTAGTCCACATGGGAATTCGGTGTGAGCTTCATCCCCGAGCACTTTCGAATATGAAATATCGATTGCCGCCTGCTATTTTTTCAATGTCAAGATGGAGAAAGAAGTATTCATGACGGTGTTGAAGGATATAAAGGTCCGGATGCGTATGCATCAAATATATTGCGATGTGTGAGTCTTAAGGATCAAGATTATATGGCTTAAAATCGCATGACTATCACATATTGATGCAAGACTTATCGCCAGTTGCTTTGCGGTGTTGTATGTCGAAAAAGGTGACGGCCTCGTAATTGAACCGTCAAATATAATGAAAATCATTTGTGGTAAAGTTTTGAATGTTCAAGAACTTGAGAGATCGCAAGATCGAGCCGCATTAACTTTATGCAACTGGAGAAGATATTCCGCCTTCCTTCTTCACTATCATGGTGCACTTGTTAATTCATCTCCGCGTGAAGCAATTCTTGGTGGACCCATTTTCTATCGATGGATGTATCCCATTGAAAGGTCTTACTTTATTTGCAAAATATTCCTTCATTCAGCTAAATGCCTTTATTACCAACTTTTGATAATGTTGTATATCGTGTTTAGGTTTCTTTCCAAATTGAAGTCATACTGCCGCAATAAGCGTTATCCGGAAGGATCAATTACCGAGGGATACTTGGCAGAGGAATGTATGACTTTCTGTTCGAGGTATTTGGAAGATGTTGAAACAAGAATGAACAGACCAAGTAGAAATGCTGGGCTTACAGATCATAATTTGGCTGAAACTTATTTATTTCAAAGTTTCGGAGAACCGATCGGCAGAGTCGAAATTACAGAATTAGACGATAGATCGTGGGTCCAAGCACATCGATACGTTCTTTTTCATCACGATTCAATGGAACCATTTCGGAAGTACGTTCTACAATTTGATAAATACTCATCAATTATGATTTGTTTGTCTTCTAACAAAGTAAAACCTTTTTTACCGTAGTCAATACAAACAAATATTGAGAGCTCGTTCACGATCTCGAAGATTAAATCGACGAGAAATTAATAAGTTGTTCGCAGAATCATTCCATGAATGGTTAAGCCAAATGGTATGCAATTTAAATTTTCATTGACAAGTAATAATATTTTCTCATAATATTAATAATTACTCGATTTACTTTCGACTCAATAGGTTTGGAGTCTGAATGAAGTAAATGACGACGTTAAATGGCTTTCACAAGGTCCAAACAAAATAGTTAAAAGATATAGTGGCTTCCTCATCAACGGATACAGATTTCATACAAGGTATCGCGAGAGATTGAGGAGAACTCAAAATTGCGGAATTGTTGTTAATTCTTCGATTACAAGTTATGCTAGTGCTAGGGATGAATCCATCGAGGGAATTTGGAATATTTCGGACTTATTATCGACATCATTGAGTTGGATTATTACGGCAAATGCAAAGTTGTCCTATTTCGAGGTGATTGGGCTGATGTGAATACGGCTCATGGAATTAAAAACGATCAATATGGTTTTACAATGGTGAATTTCTCTCGATTAATTCACACCGAGAACAACCGATGGACGAGCCGTATGTGTTTTCTTCTCAAGTTAAACAAGTTTTTACTCGGAAGATCCAACTGATGAGGGTTGGTACGTTGTACTTCAAACACCCTAGAGACTTCTTCGACGGCGGTGGAAGTAGAGATGACATAGTCGAAAGATCGAAACTTTGCCTTTTCCGAACAAGACTTAATCGAAAATATCCCTAGTACTAGTCAACAATTTCAATGGGTTCGTGGGATGTGGACGAAGATATTTACGAAATATGATGTAGTAAGATTTAACGATTTATTATTTATATGTAATAATATAATTTTATGTTGGTCATGTTATATAATTTTCATGTGTACCGCAGAAAATGCCTAGAAGACGATTACGAGATTTAAATATTGTACGAAACTCCAAATCCGTAAGAAGCTAATAGTAGTGAACAAAAGCATTGTTGGATCTTCTACTCACGGACATAGATGACGAGCACCGAGAATTTCAAAGTAATGTTAAGTTTATTTTACATGCATGTTGAATTTTATTATTGATTCATTTTTAATTTTAATATAATAATATATTATTTTTCAATTTGAAGGTGGTGGGACGCAGAGGTCGGGGACGATATTACTTCAAGATTTATACGACTTAGAGCCTAACGATCGTGTTAAAGTAAGGAGAAACAATGATGCCCAACTGTTGGATCTCAAGCTCGATTGTTAGGAGGCTATTTGGGCATTTTAGCACGAAATTCCAATATGTTGCCCATTAACTACGAATCATGGCATCACATGCCCGATGCCAACAAAAATCGAGCCCTCGAAAATATTAAGGTAATAAAACGTGAATGTAATTTATAATACTTTAATTTAATTTTCATTTATATTAACTTTTATACTTTTTTTCTTTGGTAGATTTAATTTAGAGGTCTCGATGACTATGTTAAGAAGACATTGGGTAAAAATGGAGAGACAATAAAAGCACCCTCAAAAACAATATTTCAAGAAAGAGATAAGCCTCGATTTAAAAATTAAGAAATGTTCCACCGGAATGTTGAGGTACCAATGGGAAGATCAAGTTAGATTTTGGAATTCAAAAAAGGAGAGGTATTACGTACATCTAAAATCGTATAAATTATTTGGTTTATAGTATTTACTATATATATAATTCAAATTGCATTATGTAGGACCGTGAGCGAGTTGGGATAAGCATGAGATGTAAATGTAAATTCATTTATTACCTGCAGTTCTAGAAGTTTTGCTTGTGTAGTGGCCTACGAGGTAATATAATTTATTAATTTCATCAAATATTAATTACTTTATACTATTAAATTATATTTTTTACGCTAAAATGTAGGAAACTTTGACCTGGTCAAAAAGTTGGACGCGTTCAACTTTTTGACATTACGTATAGAAAGAAGGATGGATCTCCGATGACATCCAAAGTGCAGTAAATTTTGGTATATTTACTTAATAATATTTTATTTTTATAAATATTTCTACCGCTTAATTATAATAGTTTAATTCATCGTTTATAGTTTTAAATTTATAATGTTAAATTATGTTGCATTCTTTCTTATTTATATATTTCGTTTCTAACTCTTTCATTGATTTATTAGGATAAACTAAAGGAGAAGAATATGAGTATGAAGCTACCGCTTGATCGATAGTTCTGTTAATCTTGAGGAGATTGATAACAGAATTATTACAGATGTTTTGGGTCCTGAAAGGTATGACTGCTTCGACTAATAGTTCTGCTAATGTTTAGTATATTTTTAATAGAATTATCACTGATGTTTTTGGTCTTGAAAGGTATGGTCGGGTTCGATTTAAAGGATCTCGTGTTACCCCGACCAATATTTTGATCCGCCTCCCAAGAAGACATGCCTTCCGGGGTCAATCTCGTCTTTCAAGTTCGAGGCTACAAAACCAGATAGCTCAGATGCAAGAGAGCACGGTTGAGCAGAAGCAAGAAATTGCCAATGTTCAAAGAAAATATGAAGAACTCAAAGAATGACTTAGAGCGGATCGAAAGCAGCACAAGCAAGGAGGAGGCAAAGAAGAAGAAGAGAGAGGGCACGCAATGCGAGGGAGGCAGAGGCAGCATCGATGCTAGCAGAGCAGAACAGAAAATACGAAGAGCTCCAGCACCAGCTTCAGCATATGATGCAGATGTTTCAGCAGTCGCAGAAACCGCCATCTTAGACATTTAGTTTTTCGTTGTAAGAAGTTTTGACATTATTACATTTAACATTATTGTTACAATATTTTCAGTTATCATTCATTTAATTTATTAAATTTCAAGTATCATTTAGAATTAATGTAATCCGTGTGATTTTTATGCTAAATTTCTTTGTTTTATGTTGAAATTATATATCGTTATTGGTTGGTTTTAGTGCGAGGAGGGTATAATATTGAAAAATTTTATTTTTTCAATCAGCATAAATTAGCGGCGTTTATGATTGAAAGCGCCGCTAAATCTCAAGAAATTTTATGGCGTTTTTGAAAGCGCCATTAAAGCCCCGACTTTTAGCGGCGTTTTTGGCAAAAGCGCCATTAAAGGTCTCGACTTTTAGTGGCGTTTTTTAAAAAGCATTAAAGCCCTCGACGTTAGCGGCGTTTTTAAAAAAGCCGCTAAAGCCCCTAACTTTAACGCGTTTTTTGAAAGTACCGCTAAAGCCCTCGACTTTTAGCGGCGTTTTTGAAAGCCGCTAAAGGCCCCGATTTTAGCGGCGTTTTTTGAAAGCTCGACTAAACTAAAGGCCTCGTCTTTTAGCGGTGCTTTTATTATAAACGCCGCTAAAGGTCGAGATCTTTAATAGCGTTTTTATGATATAAACGTAAAAATTTCGGCGGTAGTATTAGCGGCGTTTTTATGGCGCTTGAAAGTAGCAAATACTTTTGTGGCGATATAAACGCCGCTTAAATGCCCAAAAACGCCATTAAAAGTCCTTTTGGTCAGAGTGACCACTCGACCCTCCCAAGTCCCCCACCCCACGACCACCTCGCCACCATCCTCTATCGACCCACCCGAATCAACAGCCCTGATCTGCACCTCCGACCACCATCAACGCTCAACAGTCCCAAATCTATTTTTTTTATTTTTTTTCAGTTTTATTTTCAATTTTTCCCTTATTTTTGTTTCCAGCATCCTTGTTTCATTTTCATTTTCTTTCATTTTTTTCATCTTAATTAAATAGTTAATTTCGTTTTCCTTTGTAGGTTGAGGTTAAACAATGGATTCAGTGCAGACAGGGACGATAAATATGGTCGCTTTCACGAAAACCTTCCTACTTGTTTCGTCCCTAAAGTATAAATTGTATTTTTCACATTCTTGCATATGCGCTATTTTCATTCGGGAAAATTCAAGATTCACTTTGTCAAATATACTTTGAATTAGGGATGAGCAAAATCTGATTCGATTCGTAAAACTCGATAAAATTTTCAAATTTCGAATTAAATAGTTCAAGTTATTTGAGTTAATCAAGTTTTTTGATCAATTCGAATAAAAAATTAAGTTTTTCAATTTAACTCGAATGTGAATTACACAATTCGGGTTACCCGAAAATCCGAATAAGAAAAGGCAAAACTATGCTATTTTGATAAATATTTACCTTTTCTAAAGTTAAAAGTCAAAATCATTAAGTTAAAAGTCAAAACTACGTTATTTTGATAAATATTTACTCATTAAGTTAAAAGGCAAAATTATTATATTGTTTATGTAGTTAAATAACTTTATACTTCATTTACTAGTTAAATAATTGGTTCATGTAAATACAACATTAAGTATAAATAATAAGATTCGTTAACTCGACTCGACTTGACTCGAAATTTTTTGACTCGATTCAATCCGAATTGAAAAAAATTCAAATTGAATTCGATTGCGAAAATAGAATTCGTCAACTCGACTAACTCAAAATTTTTTAACTCGATTCAACTCGACTCGATCGAATACACACCCCTACTTTGAATCATGTAAATGTTAGAAAATTTCTGATTCTGTAATTTGATTTTGATAAGAAAACAATTAAATTCGCCTAATTAATTGAGATGATATTGTGTGCAAAATTGAATGTTCCAAGATACTTGATTTTTGCTAACTTGATTTAGACACCTTATTTGCATGATTTTTATTACCGTAAATAAATTTTGTTTTATCTTGTGCTGAGAAAAAAAATTTGAAAATTATAAAAAAATTGAAAAAAAAACGATAAATATTCCTTTAATTGTTTAAATTATGAGTAAAATCTTAGAATTGTGATCGATTGAATAATCGAGATCAGGTGCTTGAGTTGTCATCTGTCTTCACGTTAAAAGATTGAGTAACGTTCTAAGCAATTCACTTACTCCGATAGTCTTAACAATTATGAGTAAAGCTAGTAGTCGTTTAGAGATGTGACGAGTTAAGTAATCGAGGTAGGGTGCTTGGGTTGTCATCCTTTCGCATAAAAAGATTTAGTGACACTCTAAATAATTTTTTAATTAGGAAAAAAAAGAGAGAGAGAAATGAACACAAGAAATGAGACAAATGGTTATTTATGGTTGCAAATTTTTATTTAATTTTGGTGTATTGACAATTTAGCATGAATTGATATTATGGAGCTTGATATATTGTGAGAATATTTGATAATTATGTGTTTAATTGAATTGTGAATTGATGTGTTAACTTGAGAAAGACAGTTTGGGATCGATATTTTACTAATTTTTATTTGCTTGCATTGGATTCGGGATTGTGGTGATTACATTGACTTGAATTATCGTAGTATGTTTAGATTGATAAATGCAAGAAATACTTGAGTTAAGCATTGACTAAGTGAGGGAGGGGAATTTGATAATGCGTTTAATTGAAATATCATTATTAGTTATTTTAATTAATTTTGGATATGAATTTGACCTAAATTGACACTTAATTGATCATTTCTTATGTACAATTATTGTCTAATGTTCGAAAACGAGCAAATATGTACAAGATACAAAAGATTTGACACAATAACTCGAATTGGCGAGTAAGACAAAGATTTTAGAATTTATTATTATTATTATTTCTATTAAGACTTCTTTTCATTTTTAAGTTTATCTCTTTTATTTTAGGATTTTATTAAATTAGCTTATTATTATTATTGGGGCTAATAATTGATACACTAGCAGTCTATTTTTCTTTATTTCAAAAGCAATTTTAAAATTTTAACATGCGTCTCTTTTTTTTTTTTAAATATTTTACCATATGCTTATAAAAAATTTGTCAACCTCTTTTTACTTGTAAAATTTAATAACTCTAATGGCACATTATTATTATTAATTAGTAGAGGGGGAGGCGCATAGCTAACTAATGGCGAGTAAAATCCGATTCAATTAGAAAAATTTTATAAAAATTTAAATTTTGAATTAAATAGTTCAAGTTATTCGGATCAACTCGAATAAAAAATTAATTTTTTTGGTTTAACTCGAATATGAATTACATAATTTGAGTTATCTAAAAATCCGAATAAGAAAAAGATAAAACTACATCGTTTTGATAAATGTTTAACCATTAAGTTAAAAGCCAAAATAATTATATTATTTATATAGTTAAATAATCTTGTAATTCGTATACTAGCTAAATAATTGGTCCATGTAAACACAACATTGAGTAAAAATATTAAGATTCATTAACTCGACTCAATTTGACTTGATTCGATTTGATTCAAAAAAATTTCAAATTGAGTTTGGGTGCTAAAATAAAATTCATCAATTTGACTAACTCAAAATGTTTTACTCGATTCAATTCGACTCGATCGAATGCTCACCCCTATAGCCACCCAAAAAACTGTTAGGTTTTTTATCATTATTATAATAATAAGAGAGAGAGAAATTACATGAGTTGAAAGAGAAGAGGCGAAACCTACACCCACCAAAACTTGTTTTCTATTTTATTTTATTTAATAATTTATTTAATAATTTTTATTTTCATTAGATAGTTTTTGTAACACCCCAAACCCGACCCAAACACTACTACTGGATCTGGTTTGTCACTAAGAAAATTTTTAGTAAAACAAATCGTGTTGACAAAAAGCCCAAACAAGAATTACATAGAATGTGCCTTAATAAGCAAAAGCCTAAAACTTAATTACATGTCCTTGAAAGAAATTAAAACGAGAAAAATACTAAAGGCCCATATTAAATCTAAAATGTAAACAAATGGCCCATGGCCTTAGTACAATGTAGTTTAAATCCATCATATAAAGTACTTTAAAAAAAACTTATATGGGGAACTTGTCGCCGGATCCACCTTCTTATGCATGGCCACCTTGCGCTTCACTCCGGCCCGATACGATGCACTAATGTCACCTGAAAGGTTAGTTCAAAGGGGGTGAGTCGCGAGACTCAGTGTGTAACCCTCATGCACCACTAGATTTGGGCCTCATTAAACATAATAATAAATTCATTTACATGGAAACATATAATATGCAAAGCCCAACCCATTTGCCTAGGTTTCCATCCGCTACACGCCCCCGTACCAACCAACACACCATTGGGGATTTCTACAATCAACCCACACCGCTACTCTCCAAGATGGCAGTCATGCTGCTCATCAACATATATTGGTCGAAGCCCTTATAACATATAATGGCAAGCTCAGATAACGATTCACGGCATTAGCACATAAGAATTCACGGTAAAACCGTTACTCATATACATGTACATATAACTTCCTCCTTTCATCACCCAACCCATGCAACATGCACAATAATTTAAAACATGTGCAACAGTTTACTTGTAACATATAGTCAGATTATTTACTAACCTGAGGGTCCGCTGTTTAAATCCGAGATTTCGCTTTTAGTGTAACATGTAAATCTTATGAACACATATACATATATATATTTATTATTAATCGATCTAGACGGTGGGAAGTATTACACACCGATTTATGTACTAAGACTTTTGCTATGTCTACGCTACTATCACTTAAAACAACTATTATTGGCCCACGATCGACTTCGATTTCGCCCATACCCGTTAATAATCTCGCACTCACAAGCAGATCGCTTCTTGAATTTGGGTGACGGTTTTACAAATTCAACCTTCTCGTAACCTTGGTGTTAGTTCTAATATGTACAGTAGAATAATAGTAGATGCATTAATATAAATGACAATAATCTGACGAAAATGAAAATAGGATAAATGATAAAATAAATAAGAATAAATAAAAACCTATTATAAAATAAGTAAATAAACAATTGAAAATTAACAAATTAATTTAAAAATTCAAGAGTAAACAAATAAATAGATTGGGTAAACATTAGGTAAAATGGTTTTAAAATTAATAAACGAATGATCAATAATAGGAATAAAGTATGAAAAATATAAAGCAAATAAATAAATTAATAAACAATAGTGATAGTAATAATATTAACAATAAAATAAGTCTAATACCTATAATAATAGTTATAATAGTAGTAACAATGAATAATAATAATAATAAAATAAAGGAATAATAATAATAATAATAACAATAATAATTAGGCAAAAAAGATGGGGACTAAACTGAATTAAAAAATAAAATTTGGCGGCAAATTTAAAATAAATAGAAGGGAAAAAGGGGCCCAGTGTGATGCACGAAAACGAAGAGGGAGTAGAAGGGAAAATATCCCTGTCCCACGAAACGCAGCGTTCTTGTCACGGGCTAAAACAGAATCAGGGAAAATCTAAAGGGGCGAATTTGCAAATAAGAAAAAAACTAAATTAAAAAGGTCAAAAAATGCGGAAGGGCTATTCGTGGAAATATCCCTTTTAATAAAAACACGCGGATCCTCTAGGGTACGGGTCGGATTCGGGTCGGGTCGAGTAAAACGGCGTCGTTTTGGGGCCATTGAATCAGGCCCTAAACGGCGTCGTTTTGAAACCTTTATAAAACCCAAAATTTGCTTTTATCTTCTCATTTCAGCTGCTTTCAAAGAAAAAAAAAATCTTTCATTTCTTTTTTTTCTCTGCAGGGGGTGGTCTCCGATGGGATTTCCGGCCCCACTTTTTTTCAGGTATTTTCTTTCCCCCTCTTTGTTATTGTTGTTTGCCAAGTTTTGAAATAACAAAATAAAATAAAAAGAAAAAACAAGAATAATGATAGAAGAGTCCATATCAATCCCTTAATCACTAAACCAAATAATGATGAGATCTAACTCATTAGTTAAATGTAACCTTTAAAACGAACACTTACCTAGTTAGAACACTTACCTAGTTCGAATCCCGAATATCCTTTAGAAATTGTCACCATCAACCTTCCTACATTCGGCCATTCCCCAAATATTAAACGAATCGAAAATCACAACCATTCCAACCTATATGCCATTCGGCTAAATGGGAAGAATCATGGAAGGCCATTCGGCCACACATACCACTTCTTACCTTCGATTTTTCCACCAAATCGGCTTTAATGGGATAGTCTCGACTTCTAGGAGTAAAGAGTATAATCGACAGGGCCTTGGAATCAATGGTTTAGATTAGGAGTTTGATAAAAATAAGGGAATCACAGAAAAGGAAAAATCCCAAAACTCACCGGATTACTAAGGAGTATACGGCTTACAGTGCACCTTCGGGAAAATAGATATCTCCCTTGTAGATTCGGCTATAGAGGAAGGTGATATGCACTAAGAGTATTCGGCTTTCAGAAGGGTTTTTGAGGAGAGGAGAAATACTAAGGAGTTTCAGTTAGAAGAGAGAAATCAAGGCAAGTGAGTGAGGAGAGTTTCAGCTAGAGAAGAAAAGTATGAAAGAAAAAAGAAGCAAATGGAAGAAAAAGATGATTTCCCCCTATTAAATTTGGCACACACACACCAACACATAGAGTTGGAGTTTCTGCCAACTCTTTCCCTCCTGATAGCCTTCATCTCACCTGATAACCTCAATCCTTATCTTACCCTTTTGAAGAGCCCTCACTAAAGCCAACTCCTCCATCCTTGTTTATCATCTTTTATTACTTAAATAAAAAGAATTAAAGTTCCTAATTTAGTAGCCTACATGCCGTCCACCCCCTTCCCATTTAAGTGCCGAATTTGACCCATTTCCTAAGGCCCAATCAGCCACACAAGGGCCCAAATTCCTCTCCCTTAAGGCGCCACCTTATGCCCACTTAATGCACTTTAATTTTTTGGGCCACAAGCCCAGCTTGTCACTTAATTAACCATCTTCTTAAATTATAAGCTAACACCATTTATTAGCCACCTAACCCAAATTTTTAAAGCCCAATATTTCACTTTAAATTATCCAGAGCACTAACTTTAACCCTAATCCAAATATTTAATCAAAAAGTCAGCCCAACCTTTACAATCTCAATTTAACATATTAGACTATCATATAAATGCGTAGGCCCACTTTAAGGATGTTACAGTTTTTATCTAGTTTTAGGCCGATAATTGATCTGGTGTTTGAACTTTGAGACTTTGTAACACCCCTATACCGGTTCGACCCAAGAACTTGATATAGGAATATTACATGTGGTGTCAAAGTGATTTTGGCTAATCACTATTATATTTGAATATTAGAAATAAATTTAGATAATTTATATTTTAGTCCTTACTATTTGAAATACACTTGATCTTCCTAAGTACATGCCATTCTATTCCAAAATTTTGAAACATACTCTCTTGGCACATGGAGATGTGATGAGATAGATGCCCACAATCTCAATAACAACTCTTTAAAATCATTGTACCTAATCTGCACACGAAAAATAAAATCTTTCGCTGAGTAAAAACTCAGTGGTATTTCTATAATCCGAATATTTAAAAAAATTATATAATATAATAGGCAAAATTAAATTATAAGGACATATTTATGTTTAGTATCATAACTATCATTTTCATTTATTAAACAATATCCTAATTCACACAATTACTATATAAATGGTCATTCACATATCAAACCATATTTATTCGTATAATGACATTACTCATACAATACTCGATTATCACATAAATCACAATTTCTCATACATTTATGTATAACTTATTCAATCTTTATCAAATATGCCATCCCGATAGCTTTTCACAATATGAACACAAATCACATTTTATTTTCAATTCACTATATCGGTTTCATTTCTCATATTCTTCACTTTGACTTACATATCATTTCACTATATCAATATCCATTTCATTCATTGCATCACTATTTATTTCATGCAACCATTGTTTCATACTTTTCATTTCCATATCTCTATTCAATATTTCATTCCATTTCATATTCACAATCATTCAATATCATTCAATTTGCCAATTCATTTATTTACCCCTATTAACATGACTCGAACTCAGACGGATACGGATTCAACCAAACACACCAATACGGCACCCAGTGCCTCATCGGATAGTTCAAAGCAATAGTTGACACCCAGTGTCTCATTAGCCAAGCCGAAGTAAGTTGGTACCCAATACCTCATCGAATCTATCCGAAGTAACAGTATGACACTCAGTGTCTCATCGACTCAAGGTCGAAGTATCCCTGAACACTTCCAATCCTATGGCATGCCAACTATATCCGACCCAGCCCGATACAGTTAATAGGGTATTCAATTCATTTTCCAGTTTCCAATCAATACACATTTCAATTAATCACATATATTCTCAATTCAATACAATTCAATTCACTTTTCAATAACAAATATTCAAATTTCATAATAATCACATATTCATATCAATTTTATCACATTCCCAATCAATATATTTTTCAAATATAACATATATCCAATATTCAATTTCCACACCAGTCACATAATTCCATACAAATTCAATTCAATAACAATTGCTAATACTTACCTTAATTACTTACCATAATATATAAACCAAAACATAACAAATAATAATTAAAATTTGTATTAGAGAAATACAAACCGTAATTTTCGAGCTACCCCTCGTTAACTTTATCTTTTCCCTCCTTACCCGAGGTCTCCGGCATCATATTAGCTACGGAAGTTAAACAATTAAAAATAAACAATACAACACAGTTTCACATTGAATTTTTCAATTTTTATTCAACTTTTGCCTAATTTCCAATTTAGTCCCTAAACAGAGACTAACTTTATTTCTTCATAATTAATATTATATTTTCATAAAAATTCTCCTTTAAACTAAATTTAACTCCTAATATCAGTTAAATCCATAAATTTCAAAATTTTCACAATTACTCCAAACTTTTACAATTTTTACAATTTAGTCTCTTAACTAGTTAATCAAATCAACTAATTTTTCTCAATTAATACTTTATCCAAATATTCTAGACTATCATAAAACCCTTAATAAGATATAAATTTAATACTAAATCCTAATATTTTAACTATTTTCACAATTTGATCCTAACATCGTGATTTAACAAAATTACTTTATAATATCTTCATACAACAAAATTAAAGCTCTAAACCCACTTGATATTAATAATTTCTTCCAATGTATTAATTTATTCATGCAATTTGGTCATTTTAACATTTTTACAAAATTTCTCCTAAAGTTTTACTTTTGTTCAATTTAGTCCCCGAGCCTAAAACATGCAAATTATCCATTTTAATGTAAACCCATACTATCTGAATATTCATATATTTTCCTCATCCTCCTCTCGATTCCACATCCTTAATGTATATATATAATTCCACTATTTACTTATATGTTCATATCAAGTTGTCCACTTGAGTCATAGTCACTAAATTATTTATATCTTGAGCTACATAATTCTAAATTAAGATCCGCTTGATGTTTTAGAAACTAGACTCAAATATATTTCTACCATAAAATTTTAATAATTTATAGTTTATCCAGTAAGTACAGTAAAGTCTTCAAATTTGTCCTTGTTCTGCTATTTGACAGTTTTGACCTTTCTTCACTAAAAATTAATTATCTCTTAGTACGGAATTCGAATGATGTTCCCGTTTATTTCTCTTGAAAATAGAATCATTAATAATTTAAAATATAAATTTAAGCTTATAATTATATTTTAAATTTTTTATGATTTTTCAAAGTCAGAACAGAGGAACCCGAAATCATTCTAACCTTTTCTCATAAAATTTATTATAACTCATAATTTACAATTCCATTTCTTACACCGTTTCTTCTATAAGAAACTAGACTCAATAATTATTTTATTAAACCTCTAATTCGATTTCTACAATTTTTGGTGATTTTTCAAAGTTAAACTATTGCTTCTGCCCAAAACCGGTTTAGTGCAAAACGTTGATTACCAATTTTATAACACCCTTATTTCCTTTCTCTACATTATTTCCCATCATTTTCTCTTATTTCCCTTCACTAATATATCAAGAACATAGAACTTTGAATAAGAAAACTCTACTTTAACATCCTTTTCATGCTTTTGATATTACCTTCTATAAGAAAACTCTACTTAAAATATATTGAAATCTTAAAGTTCTTACCTTGTCCTATTAATTTCAATCTTTAACTTGATTTTCTCTCTCCTCCATCTTCCATTTCTTGAATCTAACTTGATATTCTAGCTCTCCATTTTCTTCTTATTATTTTACTCTCTTGGTAGCTATAGAATTTTTTTTGATTTCTAGGTGAAAATGATGAATTTTTTGTGGAAGGACTAAATTGTAAAGAAAGTGAAACTTCCTTTTTTTCTCTCTTCTTCTAACGTGGGTTCATGCATGGAAAGATGAAGAGAATTCTTCATCTTTCCTTCCTTATATACTAAATAAATAATAATAAATATCTTATTAATATTAATAAAATAATATTTATCTAATTAATTAATTTAAAATATCATCAACATAATCATTACATTCTAGAATCCTCTCTCTTACTAATTGACCATTTTTCCCTTTATGATCTTTTAAAATTCCATCCTTGAGTCATCTCTTAATTTGGTAAAATTGCGATTTAGTCTCTCATAATTCTTCACCTATTCAATTTGGTCATAATTCATCCATTTTTCTTAATTTCTAGATCATTCCATCCATAAAATATTGTCACTATTGGTCCTTCAAAGTTTTCATATTTACACTTTAAACCCTTCAATTTTGAGTATTTACTCTTGGGCAACAAAACTTTTCTCACTTTTGCGATTTAATCATTTCTTGAATTAATATGTCATAATATACTTCCCAATGTTGACATAACTCAAAATTCCCCTTTTTGTAACTTTATTTATTTATTTTACTATATCAAGATACTATCTTACTTTCTTACTGTAAAAAATTTTGGGGTATTACAAACTTTGAATTTGCACTTAATATTTTTCACATTAGTATTCGTTAATTCTCCGATTTAGGAGATAGACTCAATCGTCTCACAACTTTTAGCTTCAAATCAAGAAAGGGTACTCGGTTCAATGTTAGACGGCATACCATTCGTGAATTGGTACGATTCGTAATTGTCGTATTTGGTACAATGAAAAACAAATTGATGTGACTAATTGAGTGAGTGGTTGGATCCGTCAATGGAGTTAATGATCAAGTTTATACGACTCGTACAATTGAAGTCGTTGATTTGAGCTAGGTTGTTTTAGTTTGTAAGGTAGCCGAGGAATTAGATCGTGGAAGTTACTTTCAAGGTTATTTGCTTGGAAAGGGTTAGCTATCCGGTTGTTCCCGTAATTAATTTACTACTAAAGAAGAATTAGGAAGTTTGAGGTTGTTCATCGATCATTATAATCGACTTATTGACCGAAGAAAAAAATCTATTATCTAGGATCAGTTCCCACAATTAGTTTAAGAAAAAGACTAAATTTTAAAGTTTAATTGTTGATTCCGTACATTGGGGACCAAATTGAATAAAAAGCAAAATTGTTATGAAATTTTAGTAAGAATGAAAAGTGGGAGGTCCCTAATGAATATGTGAAATCGAATTTTAATCCGAAGGTCTACTAATACAAGCTATCTTTTTGTATTACGATCCTACCATGTAACACTGTTTAGTATTAGTTTAAACATTGGATGACCAGTGAGCAATATTTGCTTCTATTTTGCTTTACTTACAAAAACCACATGAGGACAATCATACAAACTATATTAATGTAATTAATGAAATTATTTTATTAATCAATCTATTCAAAAAAATTAAAAGTGTTCATAAACGAAAATACTACACTTAGGGCATGAGATCCAACAATTGGTGATACAAAAATAAGTTATAATATATGAATATTGTTAGCATGTAGAAGATCATGCAAATCGGATATACGAGCTTGGAGGGTCAATGTGAAGACATGACGAATCAATCGATTTGATTCGAAAATGGTATGTTAATATGGTTATATGTTATGAATCAAATAGAAATGTGAATCTCAATCATGCTAATATGTTAATACAGTACATTCATTAGATTGGTTAATTGAAACATGTGTATATTGATTCATATAGTATTGTTGGTACTTTAGTTGCAAATGCTAATTGGTATATGGATTGAAACCTTGGTATGATTGGCAAATTGATTGGATGAATATCATATTTGAATTGAAAACTTGGTATTTTATGTGCAAATTATTTAACTTGTACCATTTTGACTTAAATCATGGAAATACTACTGAACTTTATTACTCGATGTACGGCTTATTTTTTGTGCGCATGTTTAGGTGCATTTCGAGATCCTAAGTAGTGACTCCAACATTCAGCTAGAGATCCTAGACTCATCAAAATTTGTAAAGTCTCTTTTTGTTTGTTATACGGCATGTACTTAGATTAAGTCGAGTTTTGTATAATATACTATCTTGTGAATTTTTGGAAGTTAGAATTGAAAGTTTATGAGTAATGGCATAATGAAATAGTTGTATGTATATGATTTTGGTATATTTGATTTACATGAGATGATGCTAAGTTTAACTTATGTACATGAATTGGCTAAAATGGGCTAAATAGTTAGTAATATGTTAACTACTTGTATGCTTGAATTAAATAGTAAAATGGTAGTGATATTTAAGCATAAATTGTATTAATTGTTAAGGATAGAGTATTGAATTATGGTATGTTGTTTATTTGATTAAATGGAACGGATAAGTTGTACATATGAATGATAAAAATAGGCATCAAAATTTAACCATTCAAAAACAGTATGCCACGTTGCAATGTTGAACATTTTTCGTTGCGATAAGATCTAGCCCATATGCCACGCCACAACGTCGAGCAATGGTCGTTTTGACGAGGTCAAGTCAGTATGTGGCATCTCAATGAGGTATCCCCAATGTCACGACATCTACTCAAAACTTTGAAAACATTACAAGTTGGTCTTAATTCAATCTCGGGTTAGCAATAGAACTTTCGTAAACTCGTATATGACTCAAAAACGAATATATATCATATTTAATGTATGTATTGCTTGAAATTTAATTGTTTATATAAATCAAATATAGATTGATCGTAGTTACTCCGACAACGAATGTAACACCTTATAGCGCAGATCTAACAATTGATTCAGGTATCAAAATGTTACTAACTTGAGTGTGATTTAAAGTTGGACTAAAGGATATCCAAACTCTCCCCCACTCAAGCTTGCTTTGCGATTGAAAAAGTTTTTGCCTAAAAATTCTAACGCACTGGGATTCCAGTACAGCTGATCTTGTTAAAATTTTGTTTGCCTCCAAAAATATTAACAGTGATTGAGACAGCAACCAGCTTATTTCTTCTGCATGTTAAATAAATAAATAGAAAATTAAATAAATCATTCAGAAACATTACACTGTGCTGCCTTCAAGCAAGGAATGCTTGTAGTAGTCCGTGAATACATGAAAAGAATATGGATTGCTAAATATAAGAGAAAAGAAGCCACAACAACTTCACAAATCAAATCAACAGTCCCAACCCAACATCTCAAACAGTTGCCATGCTTCTTTTAGTATTTACATCAAGAAACTGACTTGAGTTGTGAATAAAATGGAATGAATGACTGAGGCAACCACAGACCTCCTTGCCTCAGGCTCAGGCACACGCACAGGCAGCGCTAGCTCCTTCCAGTTGCTGCCTTGCATTGCATCTACATCTGCCCTGTATATGTTCTACATACAGACCTCACTTCTAGCTTCAAGGGTTATGTCAGTTCCTGGAATCATCAATCGCATCTGAGGAGCTGCTGATCTTCCTGCTACCTCCTTGGTTTTTCTTGCTGGTGCTGGACTTTGAGTCGATGCGGACTGTCTTTGCTGAGAAGCAGTGACGCACGCGGATCTGATGGCTTTTTTTTTCTGTTGAGCAACTGCCGTTTATAGACACCGTCAATACCACTTCCTTATCACGAGTGTCTTCACACCACCAGTTCTGCGGGATGCCATCAACAAGATCTTCTAGGGTATGGAATTCTTCATGATGGACCGCAACCTCCACAGACTGTTCTGGTTTGATGATGCCAGCAGCTGGTGTAACCTAAGGCAAAAGGAGCACATAAGATAACAAACTCCACTTTCTTACAACTTGAAGATGGTTGGACTAGGATTAACTAGTTGGAATACCTCGAGCCACCGTGGAAAGCCAAAGGAGCCTCTTGGATGGTACTCAGCTGTGTCCTCCTCATCCTTCACAGTGGACTGACCTTCACAAACGATTCTAAATATAGCTTTATCCTTTTCACATTTGTTGGTGATTCGGAGGATTGATGTGTCCTGGTTTTGAAGGACAATGTTGTTGGTGCTAACAACTGTTTCTGGGACATAACGTAATTCATCAAGAATAGCCTTAACTTTCTTATTCACCTGCAAGACTTCCCCAAACGCCTGTCTCCTTACTGATCTATCTACATGTGCTATTGTAATGTGGAATTTGCAACGCACTGGTTTGTGGTCACTCTCCGTAACGTCCATGCAAGCCTCGTACCTAACCAATTACACATTAATTGCACTTGAGAAATGATATCAAAAGCAACGCCACAACATAACACTCTTTGTCAAGAAACTTACAGTAAAATAGAGGAGACTATCGGACATTCCAAACTGCACTCATCGATAGGTCCAGACCTGTTATCACGATATATCACTCTGTCACACCATGCAGGAATGCGCTTCTTTTCGCCAGAATCATAACCTTAAAAATGGGTGAAATAAACCTTTTGCTGATTAGTAGTAGAAAGACTAGGCAAGCTAAGTAGGTGAATGAGTTAAGCAATTGCTGTACCTGCCAAGCCAGGTCGGTGCCTTTCAAACTTGTAGGTGGGAGGGAATCTGATAATGGCCTCACGCATTCCTTGGAAAACCTTACCCGCTTTCATCTCTGCCCTCAGCTGATCCTTCTCTCTAAGCCAATCGAAGCATCTTTGAGAAACAAAGTCCCTAGCTTCATCATAAGATATACCAAACAGGCGATAGTTAAAATCGCCAAGAAACACAACCATATCTGCTTCAGCTAAATCAAGCTTTGTTTCTTCAGTGTTAACACCTGCAGCCTGTGGAAATGTAGCCGTAGTAGTGATTTTGAAACACAGGTGAAAGGAAATATTAAGAAACATGCATAACTAAATAAATAATAAACTAGATATGAATGAAATAGAGCAGGGCAAGGGTGTTACATTTGTGACCCGAGTCGTTTGAACCGCAGCGGAGGCTCCAGCTGCAACAGAGAGCACCAGTGGCAAGCCAGAAGAATAAAGCAGCCTAAATAAATATGTGGAGAACGCAAGAGAGCAACAGAAAAACAGTAATCGCACCATACCAGCTGCATTATTGAGTAGATTCGGTGAGCGGGAGAAGGACATATTTCGAAAGATATGATCGAAGTCTGCATTTCGGCGGTTTACTGCTTCCAAATGTGCAGCTAGGTGACAGTTAACAAAGCAGATTAACCGATCATACACTCTGATCCTCAAACCTACACCTCCCTGCACCACCCTTAAATCTTTTATACTGAAAACGCGTAAGTCCATTAAAGACAACATGAAAATCAAAATGGAAAACCTTATTGCCAATAGCTCGACCAAAGCCACACGGTACTGCTGCCGCATCAATGTCCCCAACATGTGTTCTAATACTCTTCCTTACCCTGAGTAACAATAAAATTATCATAAATTATTTTAGATAGCAAATGCAAAAGGATAATTTAAGCAAGGTGTTATGTTGACGTAATAGCCACTTACCAAAGAGAAACCAGCAATCCTGCCAGCTGCCTAGAACCCATCCGTTCAAATGTTGTGTTTTCATCCAAGGCCTTTCCAATTGTGTCAAGCCACCAATGCCCAATAGAACTCCCTTCGAGTCCTACCTACACTTAGATACAAGAGGTTATCGAAGAGAATACATGCGTATAAACAACAACTACGACTTTAAACCAGCTGAAATATCTAATCAACCTCCAGTTGAAATATCTAATCAACCTTTCTTTTTTACTTTAACAACCATGTATGAAATATTCTGATTTAATTGATTTCGAATGTTTTGACTATGTTAAATGAATGTATTAAAACTAGTAATGCATACAAAAATAAATGTTAATGAAGAACCAGTAGAATAGGACATAAGTTGTAATTTCAACAAGGTAACAGACCAGGCAGATGAGAACATTATAGATGATGACATGATATTGGTAAAATCTTACGGTTTCTTTAGCTGCAGACATTGCAAGGAAACCTGCACCCATTTCCACTTCTTGTAAGCCAACAACAACAATGCCAACGTCTGATACTACAGAACCCAACCATGACATGAGTGCTTCCTGAGAGGCTCTTCCTTGACCAACATTCCACGTTCCAACAAGCATCCTGACATTGTCTTGTCTTGAGTAAATTGGTTCTTTTTCTGCTAGGTCTGTTCGTAATAAGCTATCAATTGGCCCTGGAGATGAGATGCTCCACCCACGTATACCCCCGTGAGTAGCCAAGCTGAAGATATAACCATCGCCAGCTGCCAATTTTATCACAGGACCGTTGTGAGCCATCCATCCGGCAACCAGGTTCCCCTCAAGATCCATCACCTGGACCATCCCACTAACATAGCCTACATAAATTCGTGCACCGAAAGCACAAAAGCACTGTACTGCACAAGGGTGGTGACTAACATCTTGCAAGCGAACTCCACTTCCATCCCACTGCACAATTAGGCCATTCGTACATCCACTCCATATTGTCCCATCTGCAGCTAGTACTAGTGCTTCAGTCCTCTTATTGTCTTCTGCAAATGCCCCTGCTCCTCTTGTTGCAACTCTACGGACAGCATCTGCAGCTCCCATTATAGCATTCCGGGATCTTTGCAAAAAACCCCCAGATTTCTCCTTTTTAGAACTGGAAACAAATTTCACCTTCATCTCATCTTCTACGGCGCCTCCTTGATCTGAAGATGGCATGTCTACACGATTTTCAGTCTGACCCTCAATATTAAATACTTTGAGAAGCTCCTTCGTGCGAGCATCCCTGCACATTAAAGTCAGCCATCAATAGATTGTGCTGGCTTACAATATAAACTGGAAACTAACTATAAAACATTTACTCTTGCCGTTAAATTACATCCTTCAAGCTTTCAACACATGTATGACACTAGCAGCGGTGGTGAATGGTAGAGGAGAACTTTGCTTGCGAAGTTTATAAATACATATCAACATGTTAACCTCATATACAGAGAGTATAATTAATAATCATAGGCCAAGCGTACCATAGCGAGAAGGAAAGAGGCTGAGCGCACCAAACTTTGGCTCTTACACGGTCGGAAACCAAGCACTTGATATCCGACGAAGAAATGTTACAGTTACCATTAACAGTGACTTGGCTTCTTAGGTCTATGAATGACCTCTCTACCAATAAAGCAGCCATGTGTTTTTCCTCAGGTCTAAGAGAGAGAGATTTTTCAATGGATTCCCATGGCCAAATCTTAATAACACCGCCCTCGCCACCTGACCACAAGTCACCTGAAGCCAAGCATTATGCTTAAAAAGTTTTTATTTTTTTTTTTTTGGGAGAAATTATGCTTAAAAAGTTAAAAAGGGCTTTTTGTTCATTTTTCATTAATATATGTTACGACTCAAATGACGTCATATTATATGAGAAGCCTTGCAGTTGATAATCATTGTCAAGAAAATTGGAAAAGCGGAGGACAGAAAGGAAGAAAGAAACATAGTGGATTAGTTAATATAATTACCATAGGAGCTCATGACGATAGAAAAAACAGAACCACGATGCGCCTGCCATGACAAGCCTTCCTTGAAAGGAGAAGGTTCATCCGCAGCGTGATCCATCTTCCAAGACCTAATTTTTCCATCCTTGTGTCCACTCCAAACCAATCTATTCGCGCTATCTACCAGCAAACAGATGGTAGGGGCGGTGTTGCCAGACTCCTGAAAGGGCGCAGCATCCTCATCACCCCTCCTCACTTTGTTACCAAGGCCAGGTTGATAAGCGTCCTGGAACCTCCAAAAGCGAACCCCACACTCTTGGCCTGCCCACAGCTGTTTGTCGGTGCAAGCGATGTTCCTCAAGAACTTCCCTACTTGAGTCTCCCTGAGAGGGTGGGGCCTGAGCTCGAGGCAAGGTGGGCGCCTGGGGTGGACGGTGGCGCGCATAGGGACCTTGAAAATACTGTTGGTACCTCCAGCGCCAATGAACTCAGGCAGAGGCTGGAAATTGCGGGAATCATCGGGGAGGCAGCCACTGTCCAATGAGAGGTTATGGTCGAGCCTCTGAGAGTGAGTGATAATATAATCTTCACCGGAGGCATTGTTGGAATTTCGGGCGAAGATGTCGTCATCGGAAGAGTCTTCGTTGTTGTAGTAATGGTCGGAGGGCTTGGGGATGTCATCTAGGCTGTGCTTGCGGACTTGGTGGTGACGCTTATGCGAGGAGTTGGCGCGTAGCTGCTGGCTGTAGGAATGCATCTTGCGTTGGGGAGGTGGGACGGAGGAGAGGCCGGCAAGGGCCTCTTTGTCCTTATCGTCGTCCTGGATGTTATGTTCATCCATTATTAATTAGGAAGCAAAAAGGTTGGTTGTTGCTACGAGTAGTAGATGTTAATGAATGAAAAATGAAGGTTGATTGACATGGATCAGAAGAGAAAAATGAAAATGGAAATGAGAATGAGAATGAAAAGCAAGGGAGAAATGGGAGGGAGAGAGTGCTAAGTGTAAGGGGACAGCGGAAAGGGAGGATCCATCATCTCGCATCGCACGTTCCAAATTTTGCATTAAAATTTAAAAGTGAAAGCGAAGAGTGAGGCAGGCGAGGCGGGAGAGGAGCTAATTAAGGACTGGATACGAATGGTTCTTTCCATCTCCATGCCATTCCATTCTACATATATACCAACCCATCATCATTCCCATACTACCTAAAACAAAACTCTTTACCTTGACTTCACGACCTATCGAGTTAATAATTTTGGCTCTAATTAAATTTTAAAAAAATTAGAATTAAACTACGTGGGTTAATGAGACATTTAAATAAAAATAGGTAATTTAAATAATTTTAAAAAATTTTGAGGAGTTTAATACGAATTTTCAAATATTCTGATAAGTATGATTAAAATTTTCAAAAAATTTAAAAACTTAATTTTAAACACCTATTAATTTTTCAAAATTTTGAACAGCTTATAAAGGAAACTTAAATTATATGTGGATTGGGGCAATAAAGGAAACTTAAATTGAAGGAAAGGAGAGGAATATCATTTCCCAATTGAGTATCCATTCCTTTCCTTCAAAATTCACAATTTTATTTATTATAAATTGGAAAATAAATAAATAAACACATTATTGGAAGAAATTCTACTACTAATTTTTCAACTCCGGATAAATTATAGGTTTAGTCCATTTACTTTAATTTGATTCATTTTAGTTTTATAGTTTTTACTTGATTAAAAGTTTTAAGAGTTGAACTAAAACTTTCACAACTTTTAATCGGTAAAACTTTAATTTTCCATTCAATCAAATTTTTATTTTAATGTAATCTATACATTTTAATTTTGTTATGCATATCATATTATCTCTATCAATTGTATATCTATACTTCTATACTATTATTTAAATTAAATCGAGTTCACAAGTCAACTAAACACCAACTCGATCGGAGAAATTACGAAAATATCATTTCATATTTAAAATTATTATTTTGTTATGATGATAATTTTGAATTTTTCTTATTTTAAAAATCAATAAAAAGTTACAAATATTGATATTTAAACCCATACCACTAGCATCTACATAATCATTTCTTTACCACTTCAACCATAGCTTTATTTTGGTATTTTATACATTTCAATGTTATTATACATTGTGTGACTAAGTCAGTATCATGAGTCAACTCGATCCAAACTCAAGAAAAATAATAATATCATGATAAACAATTGGAGTGAGTTTAGCATTCTTAATCTATTGTATTTAGCTATTTAAATTTCCTTTTACTCATAATTTAAATGATTTTTTATGTTAATTGCATACATATTACAGATGTGTTAGTATTATTTGTTGGCCTAAACAGTTGATGAGGCTAAGCTATGTGCTTGGAAGAAGTGGACACTTCTTCAAGCACCGTGATAAACAGAAACAAAACAATGGGCACAAAGATTGTTTACGCAGTTCAATTTTTTAACGTTTGCAAAGGCTAGTTTAGTGAGAAATATTCATTATATTCAACACTTACACCAAATGACCCTAAATCTATCACACACCTGTGATAATTTCCTCACATTTGCACATTAAAAACTAATTAATACTCTCACCACTAAATTGACCCTTGTGAACTTAGCAAGTAAAAACACAACACAACAGATTTTACTATCACAATGCACTCATAAAATAAAGTTTCTCACTTGAATAGATTAAGTGTTATATCATTCTATACAATAACCTATACAAATCTATCAATTATGTAGAATATTCTGAGACTTGCTAACATAAAGGAGATCCATCATAATCCATAATAAACAACAAATAAATAAGTTGGATACAATATAATAATAACAAACAAGGTAAACAAGGATTGTTGGTAGCTAAATCTTCGGTGATTCGATTCAATCCAACTTACTTGATCCAATGGATTACATACTCATTATTTGATCCTCCATATACGTTAAGTGATATGATCTTCATTAATAGGTTGGATACATTCCACAATATCAGTATAGACCAAATATTTTGTTCAATAAATTGCCATTAAGACAAATATGAAAACAATCTCTTCTGTTGTGGTTGGTCAAGGAGTGGGCACTCCTTTAATCTTTCCATATTTTTCAATATTATTAATTTTAAACCTTACATTGCATTATTTATTGCACACTTATGTTCTAAGTTTGTGATTTCCACACACATACCCATATAATAAAAATTCTAATATTGACAATGTCATTAATTGGATTGGTGTCACAAATCAACCCGACATCATCTCGAGATTGATAACTAAGTTACAACTCTACCTATGATTTAATTGTTTAATAAATCTTTTATTATTGAATTTTTCTTTCACCAACCTGATAACATTTTGATGTTTTGATGACATATTAAATAATACTACCTAACACGATGACATTTAATGTCCTATAAAAAAATGACAATATGAGTTAAAAGCTATCGGAATAGATTTAATATATTTTATTACATGTATTTACGTATTTAAAAATTTAAGCCAATTCGATAATTTTTTTAAAAGTTATTTGATAAATTATAAATTCATACATATTGCATATAAGTTATTATTAGCTTCAAGCCATATGTTTCATTATTTATTGGATATTATTTTTAAACACACATTATGCTAAATATGTTATTTCCACACACTTGTGTAACATAATTACTAATATTAATAATGTCATAAACTTTTCTTAAATTTCATAAATATTTCATACGTGTCATTATTATTAGTTTCAAACATTACATTTCATTATTTATTGTATGTTATTTTTAAACGAACACCTTTGCTTTAAATACATAGTTTTCATGACGATATACTCGTGTAATAAAATTTCTAATATATATTGATATAACACATTAATTTATACTATATTTATTAAAATTTATAGCCTAATTAAGTTAACTTATTAATATATATTTTTTAGAAAACTTAACTTATTAATAGTTCACGCCATATTAACCATGTTTATAATATATGTTAAAATATAAATAATATAAACAAATATCTCTATTGAAAACTTATTAATTTTATAATAAAATATCTACGTGGAATTATACTTTAAACTTTGTACTATAACATTTTTACTGCATTTTTAAGTTAAATATTTTTATTAATATTTAAATTCATAATTACTTTTTATAATATATCGATAAATAATAACATTTTATAACCAATTAAGAATATAAACATAAAATAGTAATACATAATTCATAGTACAAGTGAAAATATTATGCATAAAATAATAAATTATATAAACATAAAAATAAAAAATGATAACAAAAAGTAATTATAAGTTTTGTAATTAAAATTGTCAAACTCTATATAACTTATTAACCAAGTAAAAATTATATATTTATATAAATATCGTAATGATTATAATACCTAATTAAAATTATATAGTTATATTATAAATTAATAATTTAAAAATTAAGTTACGATTAAATTAAATTAAATTAAATATATTCTTAAAATTGTTACAGTAAAGTAATTAATAAAATTTATTGTAAAATATTATAATATTTATATTTTAAATAATTCATGTGTAAATGTGTATAGAAAAATTGAATTAGAGAATGAGACTAAAATTCCAGAAAACGCCATTTTTTAAAATTACAAAAACAAGTCAAATTTTTGGAAATGAACCGATTTTGATAAAACGCTTAGATAATAGGAACAAATTGTTGTGATATAAAATAATCTTTTATATGGTATGGTAATTTCCAATTTAAGAAGAAAAATAATCTTACAGCAAAAAAGAAAAAACCACATTTTATTTTATCTTTTGGTACATATTACACCTTACAAATTAAAGATAGAAATGACAAGCAGTTTACCCTGTCTCTAAATTACAATCACTTTCTGATTCTATTTTCCTGTGTTTAAACGTTAAAAAGGAAAGAAAGAAAGAAAAATACAACATCATTCACATGTACTATCTCATGTGCAAGCCTTCTAATTCAGATGAACTTCGTGAATGAAAGTAATCGCCCTTTACCTTGAGCTCGAGCAACCCTAAGCATGGCTCCTCAATTAGCCAACGATTATTATCACAATTCATAGAGAGGAGTGGCCGACACCTCTTTTCCATCTTCCAAGCTTCTCTCTTCCCTGTTGAAGGAACCAGTACTTAGAAATCCTTGTGGCGTTGCGAGTTAATTAAGTCACTAGCCCTAGATATGGCTAATGGTATTAAGAGTACATCCAAGTGGAAGCAAAGAGCAGACTAGAGGTCCAGAAAAGCCAGTAAAAATTTTAAGAAAGAACACTCAAAAAGGTCATTCTGAAAGGAACCTAGTACTGAGGCAACGTAACAGTGTCATTGGCCAAAAGCATTATACATTGAATTCCTTACCATTAAAATATATTCAATCTTCTCTTCTGTTTGCCAAAAAAGGCATCAAATATAACCAAAAAAAATCTATACTAAGGAATGTCCACCAGAAATTGGTGGGGCTCCAATAATCTCTTTCCCCTTTTCCTTCCTCTTCTTTACTATTATTTACCACATACAGGATGGTCGGTCATAAATCTAATATAAACTATTATGATGGCATTGCACAAGGATTGTTCAATGTCATTTCTGACTAGGAGAAATTATAGCAATCACGTTACCAACAAAGATCCCGTCCTCACCTCCAGTGAAGGTGTTATCTTATATATGCTGTGGAATCATGTAATAGGTTTGCTCCTTTAATGACATTGTGATATTTAGTGCACATTCTTGAAAGTCCAATTACAGCTCCATATGGGGCACAATTTAGCTTTTGCAAGCTCAGACCAACAAGTTTACTGACAAAAAACAAGTTAACATACCTTTCTAGCTTCAATGGCCCATTCATTATCAACAATGGATACTGCCTTAAAGCCCATTGGATGCAAAACCTCTTCATAGCTGCATGGTTACAAAGTTCGACAGCTTGTGATGGATCATTCTTACGTCAACAGATAATATATATATATATATATCCCTCCCTATTTGACCAGAATATTACTAGCAATGCCATGGAAACAGGACTAGAAAATGCTTTTAACATAATCTAGATAAAAGCATATAAAGGTGGCAGAAAACTACTCTTCAATTGATACTTTAAAAGGGGGTCCACCAGCATGATCATCCATCTGCAATCAAGGAATTATTATCTTTTACTTTCAGTGATTGTATAGAGAGTAGAGTAGCAAAATCTCACTTCAATTACTACAAACTTGTGTAGATTGAAAGTTCTTTACAATCAGAGCTACTTATAATTGGGAAAGAACTGAAAACAACCATAAAAAGGTGGTTCCTCAATGAAAAGACAAGGAAAAAGAAGTAGAGGAAGAAATCATAGAACCAAAAAAGTGCTTACTGGAAACATCAATGTAACAAGCTCTCCATCTGGTTTTAAAAGGTTTTGGATTTGCTGAGCCCATGCTAATCTCATCTCTGGCAGAATGGCACAAAAAAACCTGCAGATTCCTACTATTGTGATGATCAAGAGATTTTCTTAATGGGATAATTGCCCCCCTAAAGATAACTTACGTGTAATCAAAAATAAGATCAAACAAGTCTGTAGGGCGCCAGGAGAAAAAATCTGCCTTTATGAAAGTAAAATTATCTGCATTTGTTAATGAGGAAGACATCTATATTGACAACCAAATATAAGCAATTCAGCAGAATGACTAAAACTAGCAAAATACCTAACACCAGAGCAATCATAGCATCCTATGGATCTTGTTAAAGTGGGAGGAGGGCACACTAACCTGCTTTGCTTTCTTTATGGCCTCCTCTGATATGTCCAGACCAACAACATAGCGTCCAGGGCATGCCATTGCCACTACATCATAGCCCTGCAGTTCAGTAACACGGTAATAGATATTTTTAAGGAATAAATAAATATAATGAAAATAATTGCAGAGCAGCAGAAAAGGTCGCACCGAATTTGACTAGTACATGAAGCTGTCGTTTAAAGCAATAAGGCATATTGCAAAGAATACAACTTACAGTGCCACATCCAGGGACGAGAACCCTGCCCATGGGGAGAGATCCAGAGTGATGCAGATGTAAAATAACAGGTGTAGGGCGACCTAAATCCCAAGGGGTGACTCCCTGCTTCCAGGACTCTTCCCAACCAGCTAAAGATTAAGCGGAAAGATATCATGACATGGTGTATGAGTTGTGATCATTCTAAGTGATAAGCTTCATACAAGTTTTCTCAGAATAGCAAGACAATAAAATATTCCATTCCAAGAACCCATGTAGTAAAACTAGTCTAATACATAAGCTAAACCCGCAATTAATTACTTGAAAAATAAGAAAAAGAATACCTATTACCTACACAATAAAAAGCAAAGAGAAAAATGAAAGGAATCGAGATGGGAAATGGGTATGTGCGAGTGACTGTTGGGAGTTCGAAGGAGAAGTACCAGATGCGTCGGTGTTAACGATTTGTTGGAGTTTTTGAATGCGTGGGTTGGATTGAACACTACTGTCAGTAGTGCGGCTTCGATTGTTGTTGTCCATGGCAAGGGTTGGACCCAGAGGGCTGGATGGCACTGCCACACTACGTATCCGGGGGGAGAAGAAGAGAGACCGCAACATATATTCAACTTTCAAAAATTTTCTTCAAGAAGAAAACAAAATTAAAATTTTATAAAAAAAAATTTATATAAAATAAGCCACACGCTGCCCTTGTTTAAAATCATTTTCCTTCCCATCTCCCATTTATACCCGAAAACAGACGAAAACCATTGGTCGGCTTACTATTCCTGCCTGATTATTAACCTTCAACTACACAAACATTACACAATTTCATAAATATTATTTAATTTACTATCATAGAATTCACTGGTTGGATAAAAATCAATAGATATTTCGAATTTAAAAAATTAAATAAATTAATTCACAAATTAATACATATTAATTGAATCAAATTAAAAAATTAATTAAACCAAAAGTTGAACCAATTTTCAATATGTATATAATTTTATTAATGATTTCTTTAATCAAATTATCCGAATCAATTAAACTAATGATCTGATCAATTTTATCATTGATCTAATTCTTAAAATACTAATAAACCACTGGGTTACATGAAGCCCTTCGCAAGAGATTGGAGTAACTCTTGCTGTTTTAAATGATGAAAACCCGAGATTTGGTGGCCTTGTAATGTTAATAGTAGCAAATGGAATGGTTTGTACCCCGAAAAAAAGAAAAGAAATGATGTGCAACAATTGGACCATCCAGCATGTCACGATCACATAATAACCAACCATTTGCCATCAGAATCAAATTTCAAAACTTCACCATATGCAACACATTTATGGAGTGGACCCATATAATTCCCTAGTTCTGACCTTTACAGTTTTGACCATCAAACTTGTGGATTCTACTCATTTTGCACTCTTCACAATGTCATAATAACCAAACTATTCGTAATCCCAAAGTTGATTACAACAGATCAACCTGTGCAACACATCAGTGGAGTGGGGAGATATGGACGTAACTCTTTTATCTAAGCAACTTCTATGCTATCTTGGATCCTTTTACTTTTGATCCTCTCCATCTGAGCCATCAACAGCTCATGCACCTTCGTCTTCAGCTGCACTCAAAAACACCACAAAGCAATTTCAAAGTAAATCAGTGACAATAACCATCACCAATCTTTACTGAATGTTCAAAGTCATAGAATGTAAGCTATATAACAAGCAATGCTCCATTTTATGCACACATGACAGGTGAGAAAGAAAAAGGGTTGTGCTGCGGGAGTTTGTTACCATTCCAAAAAAAATTGTATGTGAAGTCATGATAATGAAAACTAGATGGAGATTTAAGGAAATAACCTTATCGATTCCATCTTTATTTTTTACTGATACACGGAGTGCACCTTCAGGGCCTATTTTTCGATACTTAGCCAATTCAAGATGATCGACTTCCCTATCTTCTGTTATGAAGACTACAGGAGATTCTTCCAACAGATCACATTTTGAGATAACATCAAGCCATAGGTGATTCCCAAACCTTTCACTAATCTCTTTGTATATCATGAACTGCATACAGTAGTATAAAATATAATCATAATGTCTATCTTTAGTACCCAGAAAAATATTTATCTGACCTTTTAAGCAGGAAATGAAGTAAACCAGATCTCATATTGCTTATAAGAAAGATAAACAGAATAAAATAACCACAGGCTAAAATCAAAATAACACAGACAAATGACCAAAATACTTAGGAGGACTTGAGTTCCCTCAAGCAAACATAAATCAGGATATGTTCTGGTTATGTTCCAGATGTCTTAAATCTCACAGATTATACATTGGCATCACTTCTTTACTGCTAAAAGAAAGCCCATGGCATACCTGATCAGACGGTGACATACCGCACTGTCCTGATAAATCATGAACATAAAGAATTGCTGTTGGCAAATGTGAGAGCACAGCAAGTGTTAACTTTTCCAAATTATTTCTGTCTTCTGCAATGGGCCGGGGGAGTAGGCAAATAAGATTACATAAAAAAACACTTCAGACATGTAAGAACTGCAAACAGGATGCAGATGACAATTTTTAGTGTTGAGCTTAAAAGACAGGTAGTCAACCTGTTTACCAGTCAACTAGCATCTAACAAAAGGTTGGGTGTCTTGAAAACACTTCAATCACTTCAGATTCCATAAATAAATAGACTTGAAATAAAGCCACAAGTATAAGAATTTTCAACAATGATGCAGACACAACCAAAGAATAGTTACATTATAGCCAGTTTAGCTCCCCACAATATATTACTGCTCCTTTTCTGTCTCAACCTTTTGGACCTTAGTTTTGCCACATATTTCTGAATTAGTTACTCAATTACTACCAGGGAAAACCACTACACCTATCAACTCGAGATTTTATTTCTAATTCCATCAAGTCAATGTGAACTTAACAATCGAAATTACATAGAAGCCTTGAGAGAATGTGGTCAAATTCTGGAGGGGAATGGGGGATTAAATAAGGACTTTAGAACCACGTGCATGCTCACTTGTACCAACCTGTCCCAGTTTGCGTGTGCACAGTGATAGCAAGAATGTAATAGAGAGATGGAGAGATGCTGGCCAAGATAATTCTTCAGAATGTATAAAATCAATAAACTAGAAAAAAGAAACCTAACAAACTTCAAGATTCTTTACCATCACATCTCTTCAACAAGCCTGGGGTGTCGGTCACCTGGAAGGAGTTTTAAGTAAATTATAAAAGGTACAAGCTGAAAGCACACAAAATCTTATAAAAAAGACTAACCTGAAAATGCTGGTAGTCTAGAGTAATATGACCCATGAGAATTCCTCTTGTTGTAAAAGGATAGTTGCACACCTATGGACATAAAAGGAAAACTGTCCGGAAAAGGGAGATAAAAGGTAAATGATAATACAGTTTCGGTACCAATGGCACTTGATGGTATGTTGATTTTATATAAATCCCATACAGTTATCCTTGGCCAGTTTCATTCTTTCAACCAGGCAAAACCAGACTATGCTTAGTATATCACCAATTTCAGATGTAAAGAGACCAAAAGCTAATGTTTCAATCTGAACAAATCTTCTTTACTTACCTATCACTTATTTTAGGAATCACCAAACAAGTTCAGAAATGTCACAACCAGTCACATGTTCAACGTAAAAATTCATAAAAACTAGCAAATTTATAGATTTATGCCCAAAACATTACAAGACTAAACAATAATAGTACAAAACATGAGAGAAAAGATGGACCACACAGGTTAGGGGAGAGATCTCAAGAAATATCTGACAAAGAAAATGACGAGGAGTCTTGGCAAAAGCAAAACACCAGCATGGCTAAATGAAAACAAGAAAGACAAAGAAGGGAGGTCCTCTGGCTTGGTATTTGGCAACTAGTTCAGTAGACTATGTTATGGATGCCGTTCAAAAGTACCAAAGATGGAAAAAAGATAAAAACAACTTTGACTCATATTCCTAACTAGAATAATTTATATAGTTAGTACTTCATTGCAATTAAAAGTTTTTAATTTTAGTTTCCTTAATTTTAGTTTCTTATTCTACAAGTTAATTTAGTTTCTTAGTAATAAAATAAGACAAATTATATATAGAGGTTTATGACTCTATTTCTAACGAGACTTAGGTTAGGAGCTCCCTTTAACCAGTTCCATATATTATTAATCAGAGGTTCTTCTCATGGTAGAAATCGCAACAGGGGAAAAAGCTCCCTCAAAACTTACTTTCAAGTGAATCGCCCAGTGACTCAATCAACAAACCATAACCTTAACAGACCATCTTCTCTTAGAATACATATGGAAATTTCTCAATACAAGTTGGTATTTGACATGGTGTGTCAACCATTTAGTGCAACCAATTAGCAGCTTTCTTGTCAATCTGGCTCTTAAAATGTTGAACAGGGCATGTAGATCGATATCATAAACTATCAAGACTCCTTTCCTCTCAATTCTTAATCTTTGAAGTCTTTACTAAAATGTCAACAGTAGATGATTCAAACATATTTAAAGATCTTTTAGTGGGGTTCAAAAGAAGAAAGGATAGCTATTAGCATTAATCCCTCTTTGCTTTTTTCAGTTAAGACTTTAGATTTTTGTATGTATATCAAGTTTATTAATTTACTTGACAGACAAATAGTTTGAACTATGTTGGGAGACCACAATATCAGAAGCTCTCAGATTACCATTAAGAACCATTTTTGGGCTAGACTATTTTTCATAGGAATAAAATTAACACCATTTTTTGCAATGCTACTTTAAGCAATAAAGTACTAATCTAAGAAAATAGCACCCAAACCAAAACCTGCAAGTAGTTGTGCAAACCTCAGGCTTTCCTGTTGAGAGTAGACGGACCAATGATGACTTCCCCACATTTGGTGCTCCAACAAGACACAGAGTTGGCATTTCTAGATCCACAACTGGCATGGCTCTCAAAGTCTGGAAACCAAATAATATGAAGATAAACCATCTTACATATTCCACTTGCAATAAAATGAGCTTTCAAGGCTAAAGTTAAGGATATTCAAGCTTAAGTCATCAAGAAGAAGCTGAAACGGCCTAAAATGTTTCTACTTTGATGCAGCATAAGCACGTTAATCACATAGAATAAAACAATGAGAGGTATTTTCTTTGACAAATAGAACAAAATACTGAGAGGACATGACCTTAGAAAAGTAGCAAAACGAACTACAAACATAAAGCACTATTACTCCTAAAAGAGCCAAATAGAATGTCTATTGGCAGCAATGACTACCATGAACCATCACTTAAACTAAGGAAAGATCATGATTCTAGATGTTTAAAGGTTTGATCCGCATTATACAAACAATCCGATTCTTACAATCATTCTTGTTCAAGGAAGTCCTTCCTTAATTACCTTAGTAAATAAATATGACACTATGAACCTCCAATGCTAAAAACATAAAGAGAAAGAAATCCTAAAGTTAAAGTTTCCATGATCTCTGAGTAAATTCCTCAACACCAGTGAAGAAATTAATTTTCTAGCAGGATGCATCTGTCATCACCTTAGATGGTTTTCCAGCTACAGAGCAAATCACGTATACAAGCAAAACATACAGACAACTCAAAAACATGTGATGTAATAAGCCAATCTGCATGCCGAGAAAAAATGTCAAATTCAATATTGTGAAAAACACGGGTCAAAAAGTTCAAGGCTAAATTTCAACAAATTCAAATTATAGCATTATTGGATGTCCAACTGAAATTAAGACCAAAGGCTCACACTCAGGTATAAATGTCACATACGCATATGCATCCCTGTTCTTACTTTCCATAAAATGACATCATATTTGGAGGGCAAACCCCTCATATCCAGCTATGGATTAGGTTATTAAATTTGTTTCATGAGTTCTTGAAAAAAATGAAGAGCCTAAGAAACAGAGATTGTTTAATATTTAATTCTTGGTTATGCTAAAAGAGATATTTCTAGTTCCTACTTCCACATTCAAAAAGAAATTGTTCTTATATTTTTAGTTATATACTTTTAAGTTAATACTTGTTTTAAACTAGATAATTTAAAAGATTTATGATTATATACCTTTGCAATATACAATAAATCATCAATAGCCTGTCCTTCACACTTGAAGATTTCTTGAAGTTTCTCCAAACCCTACAATAACAGAAAATATACAAAAGTGATAGTACTGAACATCAATAAAAGATCTATATAGCAAAAAGATAACTACTTACCTCAGTCAATCGTTCCTCTGCTTCCTTCTTTGATAAAGACTGCAAAGAGTAAATCAATAGATGCTCAATTAGCATTTTCAAACAGACTTTCAAGTTGTACCTTCAACCATATACATACATATGCGTGTGTAGAGAGACAGGGGGGATTATAAATTTATAATTCAATATGCCAATATTGGAGTTTAAAAGCTCCATACATGGGTTCATATGCTTGCCACATTTACGTTGAACAATATGTTGGAAATCGAGTATTGACTTCCTTCTTTAGAGTTAAAAATGGCACATGGCAAGCATTAAACTCACCAGTAGAATATTTTAACTCCATTGTAAGGTATAGGATTATAATCCATATATAAATCACATGGTCCTTCGATTAGATTTGAAAGAAACAATGTTACTTTGCCTCTTCATTTTCTTAACACACATACTGGACGCATCATAGAGAACAGGGTATAAGCGTATGAGTAAGACACTAAAATATACGGGGGAAAACAATGAAAATGTAAAACAGCCCATGCCCAACGTTCAAGCATAAAAAAGTTAAATTTGTATTTAAATGAAACAGGCACATCAAATACAAGGAACCCCCCTCTTCTTTTCCCCAAATAAATCTCTCTGACATCTTTCCTTGAAAAGGGTCTTCAAACATGATTCTAAGGGAAGCACAAATAACCTTGGCACAAAGAGAAGCATGTTCCTTTCCAACAGATACCACCTTCTTCCTAAGAGCATCTACCTTTTTCAGAACCTGTGAGACAATAATCATGTTTTAATATGGCATTGAAAGAATGGAAGAGTGAATGAACCACATATAGTAATACCATAAAACATACAAGGGTAAGACAATAATAATGTTTAAATATGGCACTGAAAGAAAGGGGGGATGGGTAAATAAACCTTCCACAAACAATAATAAAACTGACAGGGATATCATTTTGCTTAGTTTTAGATGTTATTCCACTGGGACAGCACTAAAGCTCAAAATTTTGTTTCTAAAAGCCATTCATTTTGCTTATAGATGAATGGATAAAAAGCATCATAATTCTTCGTATATATAACAAGACCATCTAAGGTAAAAAGAAGAGTGAGCTATTAATGAATACCTCTTCATAATTTCCAGCCCCAAATGTCAACTCAATAAGAGATCGTTCATAAGGATGCAAATAGATTCTTTTGGGGAAATTCTCTATGTAGCCTCTCAGTGGAACTGCCAATTCCTGAAGATAAAGTTTAAAAAAATGTTAAATTCAAGCAATATATTCATTACTGCAAGCTACAAGTTTTCCTTTATTATAAAAAGAACAGACACTGGAATAAGATCATACTTTCATCAGTGCATCGAGTTGCTTTGCACCTCTATTTCGTTCTCTCTTTGCTACATTTGCAATGCCTAGGTAGGAAACCAAATGTCATGCTAGACCAACAGTTTGACTTGTTGAACTAAATATAACATGAGCAAATGAATTTATTCAAATCTATGTTGCTTTGACTCTTCATTTGTCTTGAAGCACTCGTGTCTGACATATGAGTATAGGGGTATAACCTCCAAGAATTCTCTAAATACATGGAAAAACTTGTAAATAATTTGACCATACCAATGTCGGACACATGCCCTTATCAAGGACTCGCACCCAAATCCCAAGTGACATAGTATTCAATCACCTTTTGTAGGCAAGACCCTTTTCGCCTTCCTCGAAGCAGATTGGAAAATATCAACTGATGGCATCACCATTGGCAGCTTCTGAAATGCACCAATAGTTTCTACTTTTGCTAATGATTGATCCTAAGAACAAAATATAAAGCCACCAAAAAATCCATTTTTCAGCACAATGAATATCATATTGTTAATGTGCTTGACTCATTATAGTCATGGGAATAATCATATATCATTAAATTCCATCATCTCAGATTAAAGACATGAAGTTGGTAATTTCAAACATTAGTCTACATATAGGATCAGAAATGGTCATAAACATGCCAAAATCATTGACAAACGGTCACTTATACTATGAAACTCGGTATTTAGTGATATATAATGGGCACGTGACAGACCAATTTCTCGTCTCTTCAAAATTTCCAATAACATCCATGAAGATACGTAGCTAGTCCTTAAAATAGAAGACACAACAATGCATGAGCCATAGGTACAATAATATATCAAAGTTTAGAAAAACAGTATCTTGCCTAAAAGCTTTCCAACAATGCAGCAGAGGCATTAGCTAGCTTTAAAAATAAATAAATAAACAAAATAGCTGCTTAATCCACCATCAGAAATTCAGAAGAACAAATAACCTTGGGTTTAGTTTGGGGAGTGGGTACATAGCTTGCTTTGACGAGCTCGCAAGCGAAAGTCTGCAAGTTTCTACACAAGCACAAGGTCTTGTGCTTTTAGGCCTCTGCATCTGGTAGCAGCCTAAATTTGGAGAGAAAAGATGGGAACAAGAGAAAGTAATTTATCATTAAAAATGAAATAAGAAGGAAGCTTATATACCTCTTGAGAAGCGGAAGGTTGTTGAAAGATATCTGGAACAAGGGAGGTGGCATGACTCAAGTAGACTAAAGGCGCAGCTCATTCCCCCCAACCACTTGAGAAGCCAATCGCAACTAGCCCCCAAGTTTACCAAACGGTTCCGACTCCTGCCTGCGCCACGGCAAAGCCAGAGATAAATAACTGAGATAAGAGTGAGTTCCGTCGTGTGTGTTTTTTCTCTTTGGGAAGTGAATACTAGTACTACGGGCCTAGCAGGCCAAGCCCTTCCGATTTTAGAAATGTTGTTTTTATTTGTTTATTGTTATTATTAGTAGTAGTATATTTCTTATCTATTGTTAATTATTTTTAAGAATAAATTATAAGTAAAAATTTAAAAGTTAAAATAAGTCAAAATTTATATTCTTCGCATACTTAGAATTTAATATTTTCTTTTAGAGAATTATGTCCCTTCACATTTTTTATCCAATTATCAATACTATTGAAAAATTTATTAAATTATTTGATGTGACATATTAAAATTTTAAAATACTCATTTAAAAATTATGTAATAAAAAATCGACATTATAATAAATTTAAATTTAATTAAAAATTTAACGGTTTTAACAATTCTTAAAATATTTAAAATAATTAATGGCATTATAAAAATTGACGTACTAAATTATTTTAAAATATAAAACATATGATTAAATATTAAATTTAAGCATAGTATAAGATTCAAATTTAACTATTATTACGTAATCTCAAAAGAATAATGCCTATACTCTATTAGGATAGTGATCAAATAAGGAAGCCTTAGAGCATTTTATTGACAATTTGAGTATACCCTTTAAATGATTGTCTATACAAACTTTCATTTCTATTTCTAAAGAAAATAATTAGTAATTGATTATATTCAAATTGCAATTTTCCTAGCTTCTTACTCTACCATGATTTGTTTTTTAGGACTTAACTTAAAATGTGTTGTTGGATAAAATTTTAAGAGATTTCGCAGAAAAATAATATTGGAGTCCTCAAAAGTCCTATACTAGATATAACACCCAGGCTAGGGGTATTCAATCGGTTAACCAACCCGAAATAACATTAACCGAATTAATCGACCTTTCAAAATTTTTAACCGTTAACCAAACCGAAATTTTTTCAAAAAAATTAACCGAACCGAAATTTATTCGGTTTATTTGGTCGGTTAACCGAATTAACCGAAAATTATATATTTTTTTATTTTTGGTTAAGAATTAACCGAATTATCCGAAATAAATCACTACATAATTAAAAAGATTACATAATTTTAGTTTTAGAATTTTAGAATTTTAGAATTTTATTTTTATTTATTAAATTATTTGTAATTTTTATGATTGGGTTGGATTGGGTAATTAGGTTGGGTTGGATATTTGGGTTTGAATTGGGTTTAAGGATTGGATTTAGGTAAATAGTGGGCCTATTTATATATTATAATTTTATTTATTAAATTTTTCGGTTAACCGAAAAATCACAAAATAATTAACCGATCCGAACGAAAAAATTCGGTTAACCGACCGATTAACTGAATTCAATCGGTTAACCGAATTTTTTCGATTTTACTCGAATTTTGCACACCCCTAACCCAGGCTTTAAAAAGGTATTGTTTGATGGGGCATTTGGCCTTAAGAGGTTTCGCCGAACACAATAATCAGGTCCTCAAAAGGCTATTGATGCTTGAATAAGCTACTTCCTTAGTAATATTATTCTTATCAAGTTTAGGCTTTACAAGGCATAGCCCGATGAGATATTAGAGCCACAATACGCTTTGTCGAAAATGACATTAGGGCCTTCAAAAAGCCTATGTTGAAGGCCTCATTAGGGCTTTAAGAAGACTTGCCTAATGAGGCACCAGAGCCTCAAGAGACTTCACAAAGTGTGACGTTAGGGCCCTCAAAAAGTTTTTGGTGTTTAAACAAGCTGCTTTGTTGGTAATCACATGTTAAGTGAGTTGGGATATTTAAAGGCCTCGCGTTTTGAATGTCAGTTCTATTGAAAAATGCAATTTTGAGATCCCATTTCGATAAATAAAACTCGTAAATATTTTATTAAGATATTTACAGAGTTTTATATAGGTGAATTAAATTTTTAATAAGTAATTTTTTTGAAATTGTGTTTAACTAGGATTCAGGGGCTAGGGAAGAAGTTTCGGCAAAAGGTTTTCAAATTTTAAAGCCTTCAATTGGTTAATTTAATTTAGCCCTTCAATTGGTTAATTTAATTTAGTCATTTTCTTTTATAATTTTTATATTTTGATATTATGAGAGTTTAATCTAGTTAATTCGTGTGTCAATTTATAAAAATGTTAAGGTTTTAAAATTAACAGTTTTATAAATTGCAATAGTTCAGAATTGAAAGTTTTAAGTGCTAATTTGATAAATTTTAAGCTTAAATGTGAAAAATGATTAATATGTAAATTAAATTGATAATTTCATACATTAGGAACTAAATTGAATGAAATATAAAATTAACTGTGGAAATAATAAATAAGAGGTCCTTGATGGATTATAGTGAAATCAGATTTCAAATTGGAGTTTTATATAAAAATTAGGTTAGTTCTAATTTTAAGGATTAAATTGAATAAAATATAAAATTTGTATAAAATGACAATTGATTGTGAATTTGGTTGGATATTAATAATAATGGATGTTTATGTTAATTATTAAGGTTTTTAAAGAGAATTTAGTATCATACAATTTAGAGAAAAACAAACACCTGTCATAAGCGGTGTAAGACAAGGTCTATCAACATTAGCATCAAATAAAGATTATGACATGTTAATAATTGACTCTATTATAATTTAAGAATGATATATTTGAAGTGATTGCAAGCAATTACTAAGATAAGAAAATCAACATAGGATAGTCAAAAGTGGCAAGTAAAAATCGACAAAAGAACCAAGTATTCACCAAACTAAAAATGATGACAATAAAACTATGCTAAAATCACTTGTAAAAATAATGCTACATGTATAAGAAAAACTAAAAACACGCTACAAGAAAACATATAAATAAATAAATTAAGGAAGCAAAAACGATTTCTCTCTGTGAAAACCCTGGTTCTGACATATCCATGGTGGAAGAGTTGACCCCTAAAAATTGGGGTCAAGTTGGATATGGATACAAATAGTAGGGCAAGAGGACAATTTGCCAGAATGGTTGTATATGTTAATCTAGACAAACCTTTGGTTTCCCAAATTCTGATTAATGGTCGGTCGCAGAAGGTGGAGTACGAGTCTCTATCTACTATTTGCTTTCACTGTGGGAGATACGGCCATGTGGAAAATATCTATCCCTTCAGAATTGCTGGGCCATCGGTTGAGAAGGATAACAAATCGCCGGAAACGATATCGGAGAATTCGAATTTGACCAGGGAAGATTCGGAGAAGAAAGACGACAATTTTGGGCCATGGATGATTTTCGAAAGGAAATCAATGCGGAAAGTCAGGGATAATGGTCAAAAGTCTGCTGGAATCCAAGGAAAATATAAGGAAAGTTCCCGTTTTAATGGACTGAATAATAGGAATCTAAATAATGGAATTCATGATGGAAATTCTCATGATTTTCAGAGCTCTAAAGAGAAAGAAATCAATAACAGAAATCAGCATGGAAAAAATTTGGTGCCTTTCACAACGATCAACCTGATATAATGGGAACTAGGATTAACAAAGATAACAATTCGGAGGTGGGCTCCATTATTGAATCTGGTTTGAATAATAAAAGAAACAATGGACAAGAGTTTGGACCCAGTTCGGCCTAAAGACATTCTAAGGGAGACTTACAAATTTCAAGGGAAAGTAACACGGGCTTGGACGTTGCTGTTATATCGGCCCGTGGTCAGACAGAGCAGATTGGCCCGGAAGGAGGCGTCCAGCTTAGGCCTGCTGATTCTGGCAATTGCAGCCGAAACCTTGATGCGGGAGGAATGGCCAGTGCTTCCACCGTCGGGACTATCCCTAAAGAAGTAGGCGAGTCGTCGCCCCTTTTTCTTCCAGCTGCGACTTCGATGGGAGGGGAACCGGAAGCAGTAGCGGTGGCAGTGAAAAAGCTCGACTCTGGAAAACATTCGACGGTGACCTTTTTAGGGATCAAAAATAAATCCAGCAGAAGCCATGGTTCCACCACAAGTAGCACCTTGGTCTCGACCCAGTAGGGGTTTCTTGGATCGGGTAAAAGGAACAGAATGAGGGGAAGGGGTATTTTCAACAAACAGAATAAATTCATCCATGGCAGCAATGTTCGCTTCAAGAACTCCAGTTCTCAACGGGTGTCGCTGAAAAAATCCATGGAACAGCTAGCAGAGAACATTTCGGCGTTCACACATGAAAATTTTGATTCTGGGACTCACACCAAAATCGTTAATCATCAAGGGGGTGTTAGTGACCCTGAACAGTAGGGTGAATTTGTCTTTTTAAAAAAGTGGCTTTTCGATTTTCTTTTTTTCTTGTTTCTCTTTGTTTAACTTTTAAACTTTTTCTTTTTACCTTTATTTTTTTATATATATGTCTATTAACCATTTTATGGATTTAAACCTTAAAATTTTCTCTTGGAATTGTCAAAGGTGTGCTAGAAGAAATTTTATTCGAACTTTTCGAGAATATACTACTGAGCATAATCTTGATATTGTTTGTTTAGTTGAACCAATAGGAAGCGGTAATAAAGCTAAATTTATTATTGAGCAGTTGGGCTTTAATTATTCCGATCGGGTGGAGTCTATTGGTTTTTCAGATGGTATATGGGTTGTTTGGAAGGATTCGATTAGAATTCAAATTTTTAAAAATCACCCACAATTTATTTCTCTCGGTGTTGATAATTTTACTCTAATAAATCTTTTCTGATCTCGTTTGTGTATGGAAGTCCTGATAGGTCGAAAAGAAAACTTCTTTGGGAAGGGCTGAAAACTGCTTCTCCAATTCAACCTATTCATTGGTTAATTATGGGAGACTTCAACGCCATCTTATCACCTGAGGATAAGAGGAGTCCATATACTGTAGGTAAGTGTTGTGATTTTTTTAGAAATTTTATTGACTCTTGTGATTTACAAGACTTAAGGTACTGTGGACCCTCATTCACTTGGTAATAAGGTGCTACTTTTGTCAAATTGGACCGGGCTTTAGCTAATGATGAATGGATGTCATCGTTCCCATAGTGTTTAGTTCACCATCTCACACGCATTAAGTCTGATCATAGGCCTCTCTTATTGTCTACTAAAATTGACCTTAGACCAGTTGTAGGAAGACCTTTCAGATTCCTAGCAGGGTGGACGCAGCACAATACTTTCCCCACCTTTGTTAAAGAGAAGTGGAATTTTTCAGGTAATGTGGTTGTTTCTTTGAATAATTTTACTTCTTCTGTTAAAATTTAGAACAAGAATGTGTATGGTTTTTTGAGAACTCATAAGCGACATCTCATGAGAGCTCTGAGCAATGTTCAAAAGGCCCTCGATCACTTTCCCTCTAGTCATTTAGCTTAGAAAGAGATGGATGTTCGGGATGAGTTAGAAAACGTCCTCGAGCATGAAAATTTACTTTGGAGGCAAAAAGCTCAGTGCAACGGGCTTCATATGAAAGATCGTAACACGAAATTTTATCATAATCGTACGATCAGGAGAAGGAAATTCAATCGTATTACTACTTTATGTATCGATAATGGGGTTTAGTGTTTTGACCAAGATATTTTGCAATCGAAGGCGGTTGAATTCTTTGAACGGCTTTATGGTGAGACTCTTCTATCTTGAATAGCAGTTCCAACTTTGATTTTCCTAGTCTCACTCATTCGGAGATTAATTTTTTGGAGGAGGATATCACAAATGACGAAATCAAAAGAGCATTATTTGACACGACGCCTTTGAAAGCACCTGGTAGTGATGGTTTTCATGCCCATTTTTCCAAAGTCAATTAGATACCCTTGAGGAAGACGTGTGTCAGTGGGTTAAAGGTGTCTTTGCTGGGCGACCAATCGAGCAGGAGTTAAACAACACGTTGATTGTTCTAATTCCCAAAAAGAGAGTCCAGAAGATTTCAGCCAGTTTCAACCTATCAGCTTGTGCTATGTCCTTTATAAGTTGGTGATGAAAGTGATCACAAATCGTTTTAAGGTGATTTTTCCTAAACTGATCTCTCAATAATAAGCTGGCTTTATAGCGGGCCATAACATTTTGATAATATTATTCTCGCGCAAGAAGTCATCCATTCTATGCGCTGCACGCGGATGGGGAGAAACTGGATGGCCATTAAGTTGGACCTTGATAAAGCCTATGACAGAGTGAGTTGGGATTATATTCATAATGCTTTGACTGCAGTTGGAATTCCTATCTCTTTACGTAAAGTTATTATGTTAGCCATAACTTCCTCTTCTATGCAAATTCTTTAGAATGGTGTGCCTTCCCGGAAGTTCAAACCGGTTAGAGGAATACGTCAAGGATGTTTTTTATCTCATTATCTCTTTGTCCTATGCATTGAGAGTTTGGAGCACAACATTCGGAAAAATATGGATGCTGGTAAATGGAAACCAATTCGATTATCCCGCTCGGGCCTTGTGATCTCGCACTTATTTTTTGCTGATGACTTGGTGATCTTCTGCAAAGCGTAACTGGAGCAAGTTAGGTTGTTGGATTCCATCCTTAATCAATTTTAAGCAAAATCGGGCCAAAAAATAAGTGTTAGGAAGAGTAATATCTATTCTTCCAAGGTTACTAAAGGTGTTGTCCGTAATCATATTTCCCAAATGTTTAGATTTCAAGAAGTTCAGAATCTTGGCACTTATTTAGGTGTTTTTCTCCTACATGAAAGGGTAACTAGCAGTACGTTGAGTTTTTTTGTTGAGAATGTGAGGCAGAAACTATAGAATTAGGATGCAAGGAAGTTATCTATGGCCGGAAGGATTACTTTGGCTAAGTCAGTCATTTTATCCAAGGTGTTTGCTCTAATATTGAGAAGTTGGTTAGACAATTCATTTGGGGGAGTACAGAAGGTCACAATAAAATGTCCTTAGTAGGATGGGAATTTATATGTCAGCCACGGCCTCGGGATGGCTTAGGCTTTAGATATTTGAGTGATCAGAACTCTTCATTTTTTTATTAAGATCAGGTTTAGCCTTGTTTCTAAAAGCAATGCGCTTTGGGTTCGTTCCTTCACTCTAAGTATGGAAGGAAAGACCATCTTCCAGACTCTATCAGCAGAAACCAATACTCCCACTTATGGAGGTCTCTTTCTAAGTTATGGCCTACACTCTGGGAGAATCTAATTTGGTTCATTAGAGATGGCGCTTATGCACGTTGTTGGAAAGATCTTTGGATTCTAGGTATGGGTTCTTTAATCTCAAAATTTCCATCTTTTTCTAACATTGATTCGGACTGTTGTGTTAAGGAGTTTGTCAAATCGGATGGGAGTTGGAATCTGGACCGATTTCGTGTCTGGTTATCTGAGGACGTGATTTTCAGGATTACTAGTATCCTTCTTCCACAACAAGACTCTGGACAGGACAGGGTCATATGGGCTCGATCAGCTTCAGGAGCCTTCTCTGTTCACAGTGCGTATTGACTTTAAAAGAAGACACTTGAAATTCTAGAGATGAGCACTGGAAATTTATTTGGAAATATTTGGGACCATAAAAAGTTAGGGTCTTTCTCTGATTGGCTTTCAAGCAAAGACTCCTTACCGATGCGGAGCGTGCACGGAGAGGAATCGGACATAATAGTTCTTGTACCTTGTGTGGGCACAAGGTTGAGGATTTGGCTCACGTTCTTCGAGACTATCCTTCTGCGAAGGATGAGTGGTTGCTAGTGCTTCCAAAACATCTTAAACAAATGTTCTTCTCTACCTTTTTTTTTATTGGCTTTTACTTAACCTTTGTTATCATGAAAGTTTGCAAGATAGTGGTCTCACTTGCTCATCATTATTCGGACTAATTGCTTGGCTAATATGGAAGAATAAAAATCTTTTTATTTTTCAAAATATCTCTGGACAGCTACTGAAGTGATCAAGGTCTCCAGTTATTGGGCTCGTCAATATGAATCTAATATTTGTGGCAGCAAAAAGAATAACTCCATTCAAATTCAGTTAACAACTCGGGGGATACTTGGATCTTTTTATCCACGGATGGGGCTGTGACCAAAGATTCAAGACACGCTGCTATAGGTATGGTCAATGATCAAGATAGAAGTTGGATAGTGGGATACACTCACTTTTTAGTTGTTCTCTGTTTGAGGCTAAAGTTTGGAGCCTACTTGATGGAGTGTTTATTTTGCTTAACAAAGGTTACAGATGGGCTATTATTCAAATTGACAATATTGAATTAGCCTAAATCCTGACGAATTTGACTTTAGAAGATTTTGGGATTGTCATACTCAAAAGGACTCAACACATCATAAAAGCGGAAGAATAATGGAAGATAACACATTCCAAGATCTTTGAACTTAGTTGCAAACACCTAGCTAAACTCAATTTGAGTTGGAAAACAAGCCTTCAAATCCTTAACGAGGCTTCAGAGTAAATAAGTGACTTGTTACAAGATGAAAAGGATAATCGTTCTAAAAAATAAAAATAAAAAATAAATTGAGGAAAAAAACAAAACAAATTAACTCCAATTTTTTCGTTTAGAAAACTCCACCATTAAGTTAAACAAACCAAATCGGGTCAAAGACTAACAAATTCCACCCAGAGCCGCACGGTTGCCGGCAATCATCACCACCGAGGAAATGCCAGGCCCAGGTCCCCACCTCATGCATGCTATGAGCTCGGGCCTAGCTCTGACCCACCTCACCAGGGGACGTTTCTCCCCTCACCACACCCTTACCTATACTCTCAACGCCTTCGTCGGCCCTGACATAGGCTCTTTCTCGGAGTGGCTAACCTCTGTTCTCTTCCTTGACTCTTCCGTTCTCGCTTTTTTAGCTGATTCAATCCATCACCCTGTTTATTATGTATTGATTATGGGGCTTCCTTTATGCCTTTTCTACTCCTGGGCATCAGGTGTTTTGGTGAAAAGAAGCCTTCTTGATTCTGTTTCAGGGGTGAGCTGTTTTAAAGTGGATCAGGATTCTTATTTCTTTTATTTACTTTTATTGTGGGAAAATAGAAAGATATTGTTTTTTGATAAATGATCTGATGGTTGAGCCGTAGATTTGCTAGGTTTTGTTTTCTTGTTTATTGATTTGAGTGCACATGGAACCTTTTTTTGCAACAGTTCTGTATGACCAATGCTGTTAGATTGATGAAAATGGTGATGAATATCAAATGAGTTCTCTGCCTTTGTTTATGAACAACTTACTTAGCTAAAAATATTTGATTCAGTTGCATCAAATAATTTGTAATGTCATATCTTGTTATGTGTGTACTTTATTTTTCAGGTGCCACTTTCAAGGAAGCAATGCTTATTGTTGATATCAGCTGGTTCTTTTTCCCACTTTTTCCTTGACCATTTATTTGAGGTGAATTTTAGAGATTCCTTTTTTCATAACATGTGGCTAATTGTATCTGATTTGTTTATTCCCCTGTAATTAGCATGTAAGTGTCGTTATGCAATATGATGATAGAAATTGTTGCAAAATAGTTTGTCAATGCAAAGGAAATTGATGTTTGAGGATGGACAATTCTGTTTCTTTTTGTGACAGAAATGATGAACTTATTAGTCAAAATGCTATACTGACTGCATAATTATGATCCGATGGCTCATTGGACAGGAGGGTGTAAAAGTTGTCTTGGTATGGCACAGCAGTGTACTGGGTGCTAAGGAAATGTATGTGTGGATTTGCATGCTCAAGCATATCCAATTTATCATTAAGATCTCATTGAGAAGTTTAAAGTTTGTTTGTTGCTTATTCTTGATTTGTGCTTAAATGCAGATTCCTGAAAATGGACATTAGGGCTGTTGTTGGGTTAGGGAACAGTTTGGACTTTGTAAGAAGGCAAATAATATGAATTATCCTATGAGAGGGGGAGTTACAATACTTGTTTTCATGGTTGTTCCACTTTGAAATAATTAGATATGGTTAATTTATTCAATCATTTAGGTAGCAATTAATGCTTTTTTAAGCATGATTTAATTTGTTTTTTTGGTAGCTTCCTTGAGATGAGTTACTGTAGTTTCTTTGCTCCCATCCTTTGTCATTGCACCTATATCACACAGTGCTACATGATATGATACAAAAGAGTTGAATTATTGTCTTGCCACCTTGCTGGATTACCATGTTAGGGATCATCTGGTTTGGTCATGTTAGCAGTATTATGATTTAAATAGTGTTAGAGGCCCTTTTATATGATTACACCAAGTGACATGAACATTCCTTGTTAAGGCATTCTCTTCTCTTGAATATCAGGTATCTTATCTGGGGTGCATATTTTGAAAATGGTGAAGTACAAGAAGAAAATGCTAGTTGTTAGGGTATGATTTTCCCTTACAACCAAACATAAACGAAATCTTTTGTAACTAGGAAGTTACTTTCTGCATAATTTTAACAATTGAATGCTTGGAAGGGCTTATGTTTCATGTCTTTGGTCAGCATCATTGAATATCTTGTTTTCTATAAGGCTCTGAGTCTTTGTTTTCTTGCAATACCTTGTGTGACATTTGCGCCTTGCACGTATCCAGACATGGGAATGTAAATATGACTCTCAAAGATTCATGGAGAAACATAAAAGAAGTTGTATTATACTCGTTACAAACACATAGATATCCAATACTCACACCCGATTTCAAGTGATATAGCTTATCTTTATTTTTTTGTTCAGCATTTCTATTGTATAATTTTGTAGACCTTATACAAAGATAAACATACAGGAAAACGGTAAGTCATCCATGTATACTTGGATATTGAGCACTGGCTGGTGGATAAACCGTGCACCTGTTAACAAAGATGCTGTGGTTGTAGTTGGATTCCTGTGCACTTGTTTAATTGGTGGCTTCATTTACATCAACAGGTGCTTATTTCTCACATTTGATATGTTTGTTTGATCTTATCATTTTCAGCTTTGAGTTTGAGTCTTGAGGAACTAATATTTTACGCAATCCTGTTTGCAGAGTGGGGTTGCCAAAATCTACCAGAAAACAATCATACCAATCAATGAAACTTATTATGGTCATAGCAAGCCTGTATTCTTTCTGGTGTGCAAGCCAAATATACTGGGCTAATCCTCGACGGCCAGCAGTTGGCGAAGAAGCTGATCTTGGAGTCCTTGTATTCTTGGCTACCTACTTTCTTCTTCCACATGGTCTCTGTATATTGTCCATGAACTCCGAGGATCTCCACACCGATCATATCCCTCTTTAATGGAGAAATTCAGCAATCTTATGCTAAGAAAAAAAAGAATAGTGTCTGCCAAAAAGGAAAAAGAAAAGGAAGAGGCTGCTCTGTATTTAGAATTACTTGTGTTTGTGTCCTAGGGCTGGAGGTGAAGTTTTTAGTGAAAAGGATGAAAGGAACTTACTGAAGTTTTTGGGGTTTCTACTGACTGAAGTTTGGAGAGCATTCCACCTTAACATGGTAAAAATGTGATTTTTAGTTCATAAAATCAATCTATCCATCCATTTGCTAAAAGAATGAAATTGAATTTCAATAGAGATTGATTAATTACTTTTTGAGGCATTATATTAACTATTAAGGAGGGGAACTTTTAAATTTTTATGCATGAATATTAGGAGTCCTAAAATTCAATCGTTAAGTTCTTTATATACTAAGTGTGTTACTTTCTCACAACACTTTCAAAAACATTTTTTAACTGCAATAGCAATGCCAAATGAATTTGTTTCCTAAGAAGAACTCATCCCAATATTTCGTATACTTCAACAAGTATACTTAAGATATTAGTTGTATGCATCAAGGCTAACATATGTTTATATTTACATTAATCACGAATGTTTTAAAAAAACATAGCTTTGATCTTATACTTACAAATCCTCATAATCGTTTGTAGAGCTCATGTCTCGTGGGCTTCATCCAATTATTGATCTTATTAATCATGCCACAAAAATGAAAGGAGATCTTTTATCACTTCAACAGGGCGTTAAGTTTTTACGTCTGCCAAAGTCGATCCACTCTAGAGCATATCTGAACACCAGTGACTACCACTTTTAATTCACAATGGACACTTACATGAATTAAGCTCTAGATTCCTATCAACTCTTGCTATTATCGGGCTCGCACGTACCTTCCCACTCTTGCTATTAACTTTATAAGTCGCTTGACTTGGATACCTAGCCAGGTCATTATGAATGGCCAAAGGGGTGGCTTCAGTAATGTGAGTGTTGGTGTCATAGAAATGCTAATCCGAGCCCCCTTTGCCGTTTGGGTTGGTGTTGGTTCCTAGCTTTTGTAGTGTGCTTGGTAGGTAGGGAATGTTAGGGTATGGGTTTGCATGATGTGCAGTTACAAGAGCCGGTGACAGGTTCGTTTGTTTCAGTTTTGAACAGCTGAAATAAAGTGCTAGTTTATTACAATTGGGCATAACAAAGAAATCCGAATCAACTTGATATCAAACCTAAATCAAATGTGACCCAAACCAAAACAAGTTATTACATTAGAGAAAATGAGATCTATTGGCCTTCAAAGAAAACTGTAGCATGCTTATCAACTGAAGCAGAATATAAAGCCCTTGCCAACGCTGCAGCTGGGTTTATAATCTCTTATCTGAGTTGCAAGTTCTCCAGACTAAACCGACTTTGATTCTATGTGATTATGTTTGAGCAACTTATCTTTTTCTTTTTGGCACATAGAGCAACATGTCATTTTGCAAGTCCTATTTTCATATTTAAGATTAATATTATAGTAAATATTATAGCTAGTATTATTGTGTCTATCACTCCCTAGTCCAATAAATGAAAGCAAAATGTATATTTCGTCTTCTCACTTTTTTATATGATATTGACATAATCTATTTTTGAAGCAAGTATAGTTTTTAAATTAATGAAGGAATATTGACACTCTAACCTCTCACATTATCTTATAATTATTACAACTTACTTTTAGTCCAAATTTACAGGGCAGAGAAATCAGGCTCCACAGGCTTAAACATTTTGGGCATTTTTAAGATGGAATCATCTTGGTTAATCCGGGAAACCGTCTTCTTTGCTCCTTTTCTAGTGTTTTTAGCAAATTTAGAAGCCAGTATGGTGATACCTAGATGCTGGGCATGGTTGGCTTGATCCGAGGATGAAGCATCGCCATCCTCATATTCTGCACCAGCCCCATCGTCCATGTCATACATGTCATCATACAACTGTTCTTGTTTTGCTAGCTCAATGGCCAGCTTTTTCCTCTTGTACCGTCTCCAAGCAGCTTGAATAAAGCATGCTCCCCAAGTCCTCCATTGGTGAGAATAGTATCTGAACGCATGTTGCAGTTTCTTGCTATGCAGTCGCTTAAATTGTTTCGCCACATATCTGAGATCCCAGGCACGGAGAGCAAAGGCCTCAACTTCTGTAATTGACTTCACCGTTCGGGTTGACAACGGAAGGTTTATGATGGAGTCTGAATGTGGAATCAAGGCCCATGTTAGCAACTCTTCACCACAAAAGTCACCAGGTCCCAGGGTTATCGAATTGTAAAACCCTGTTCGACCCCCGTTGGTTGTCGAGCTTTCGACTTTGCCTCGAATGATGAAAAGCATCTCCTGCACTGGATCACCTTCTCGGACAAGGAACATGTCGTTGGTGTTCAGGGACGAGACAAGGCGTTCACATATGGCATCTAGTAGCTGGTCATCCATCTGAGCAAAAAATGGAACCTGAAACCAAAACCAGGCTACTTAAGTATTACTGGTTACATTGGGGTAACCAAACAACAAATACTTACACGGCGAACAAGGGCAAGACAGAGATGCCTTTGAATTTGACGCCGGAGATCCAAGGGTAAGGACTTCAATATAGCTTCTTCATCAACACCTCTTGTGGCAGTCCATTGATAGTTAACGAACCGGCGCACACGGTCCTGCAAATGTGGTGGCAATTGCCGGTGTCTCATCCACTCTTCTGTATCTCTTCGTCGAATTCTCCACTCTTCTAGTCTAGCTGTAGTAGATTGAAGATAGCCCTTCAAGAAATGCAAAAGGTTCAATGGTAAGATAGCCATTATGTTTCAAGTCACAAGCAAGTTAGCTAAATGATGAAAATTTACCTGCATGTTGCCTATGAGATGTGAGAAGAAGACTAGACCACATATGCAAATAACAATGCAAAATAAAGTTTCTGAACTCAGAGTACTTGTCATAATACTTTGTCCATATGAACTGCATATATAACATATAATTGTTGCAGGTGTTAGAAAAATAACAACAACAAAAAAACTAATTTTAATACCTAATGCAATCAAACTAAATATATACCATAAATTTTTCAAACCCCACCAAAGGCAGTAAAAGTATTTATCAGGGAAATCCGATGAGGCAACATTGTTGCTAAAAGCATCAGAAAACATTCCAAACTGAAAATCTTTGTCATCATCATTCAAAGCATCGCAATTGATGATCACATTAGTTTTCTTGAGCCAAGCGTTCCGTGCAGACTTTCCGACGGTATTACAATCAAGGAAGTAAGGATTACATGAGGGTGAATGTGTGGAATTCATCTCTTTTGAACATTCTATTCTCCAGCACTCGTACTGCCGTTGAATCGACAACACATACCATGAAGCTCCCAACACCTGCACTGACAATTTAAAACCATAATTACAGATACCTTACCATGGCAGCTTCATGTTAACATCATCGTATTACAGCACTCACATGGCTAGCTAGCGTATACAGAACGAGATTGTATGCTGCCCCTGACCAAGCAGTCTTGGCGACAACTCCCGTAGTTTTAATAATCCGTCGATTAATCGGAAACATGATTAAGAATCGAGGAATATATTGAAGGAGGACAATGAAAGAAAGTGTATGGTTAGCATGAGCAGCCGTTGCACTTTTCGATGCCGGAATTATGAACCAGATGACAATCTGAGAAGCAATAAAACGAAATCAATGCCAGCAAAACTATATCAATCGACAAACCTCTAGCTGCAAGTTGTTGTTCAAGCAATTTTCCAGTTGTGGTTCATAGGGTTTGGCATGGGGAAAAATAAAAGGATATTGTACAAAAAAGATAATGGTAATATAATGAAAAAGTGAGTGAGAAACCTGAGGGAGAGGGAGGGCAGCAGCAAGATCAATGATGAAACTGGACTTCAAGTAGCGAATGGCGATGGCCTTTCGATCCATTACGAGCTCTCCCCTTCCGAAAACCCTAGAAGAGGGTGCGACAAAAGCAGTCCTGAACTTGATGGTGATGTGAATGAAAAAGAACAAGTCTGCGACGGTACGGAAGAAGGTGACAAAGATACCTAAGCCTAGATCGATTTGCATGCAGCCTGGGGCACCAATAACGGGAAGGAAAAAGTAGAGAGGGTCCAAAAACAAGGCAACGAGGCATGTGCAAAGAATAATGTAGTTCCATTTGGTTAGAGTGGGGCTTCCAGGATCAAGGACTTGATTCCACCATGGAACTTCCCGCCTCAGATCTGACAACTCTGAGAAGGTCTTTGGGAGCCGTCCGAGGCGGGTGGACGCGTACCGATGGAGGTGATTCATCTTCCACCAATATTAACAATCAATAATTAATAACTCATATTAAACATTTTTTTTCCATCAGATAATTACGAATAACAAAAAAAAAAAAAAAAAGTGTTTAGAAATTACTTACGGTGGTAGGGATTTCCCTCCAAAACCCCGGCTTGGCATGGACGATGGAAAGGTAAAGAGAGAAGCAGAAGAGGATTGGTTTTGAGAGATTTTTCCAAGTATGGAAGGCCTAGCTACTTCTGCGGATTTTCATGGGCAATTTGAGCGCCAAACAAAGCAATAAACTAATTAATGCAACTTTTATTATTGGCTTGTTTAATCAAAACAAATCTGTTAGGCATTGCACACCGGTGAAAAAAATGAAAAACTATAGTAACTTCAAATGTTTTTTAAATAACTCCTAAAATACTTTTTTTCAAAATATCCACCTACTTGAAAAATATATATATATAAATCCCCCTTAATATCTATTTATTAAGAAATTTCTAAATAAAACAATTATACCATTTTATTATTTATCTATAGTATATTCAAAAACACGAGTTTAAAAAATTTAAACTGACAAGAATATCCTTTATTTTCATCTTATTATTAAATTCACATTTAAAAATAATTATGGTATTTAATTTAAGATTATTAGCTAATATAGAAATAAATATAAATTTTGGGGTTAATTTTCTAAAACAATGACTAAATCGATATAATATATAAGAGTTTATAGCTAAATTTGTTATTATATTATTATTTTTTAACTAACACGTCACCCATACTTAAATGAAATAGACAAAAACAAAACAATCTCAATTAGTAAGTTTTCATTGAAAATATTTATGTATTTTTATATATGTCTTTGAAATTTTTAGATTTAAGATCACATTGAGATCATTTATAAATTTTAAGGGTTAATTTTAAAAAATATTATGAGTAAATCGATATAATACGTAAAAGTTAAAGGCTAAATTTGTTATTATATCATTTTTTAACTATCACGTCACTTGCCATTTGTGATTTTAATAAAAGTAACTAAAATGATCGAACTATATAACATGAGTGCTTAAATTAAAAAAAAAATAAAAATTTTAATTGCCTAAAATAAAATAAAAATTAATAATTAGGTAATATGATTACCATTTTGTAACTATGGTCGTTGCAAAATTGTATTTAGAATGATTTTGCCTATTATTTCATGAATAAATACTATTACTAACGTTCGATATTTTATATTTTATATTTTATATTTTAATTTTTAGTAATTATATTAGTTTATCAAAGTCGAAATTCCAGCGTTGATGGAATTTTACAAGTATTTCCTAACAACGATAATTTTTTTAAATTCCAGTGTTTTAGTCATGAATTTAGAAATTTTAAAATAGTTTAGATTTTTAAAATGATTATATTTAAGTTAAAAATAATATTATTATATTAAGACTATTGTACCTAAATATTTCTTTTGAAAAATAAATGTTATTCAAACTACTGATATGTGATTGATTTATACGTTCCAATTTATTATTTTATATAATAATTATATAAACAAGTAATAATCTAAAATAAGTGTATAATATACCGTTAACATGTAAGGGTAATCCTTATTGCTTCTAATTAAATTAAGTATATATATAAAATATATAATAAACATTGAAGTCTCTTCTAACCTATAAATAAGAGGATAATGCGTTTTAAAGCACACTTAAACTTACATATTTCTGCATTGACAATAATATTTATATAAATCGAATTAACAAATATGATATTTAAAAACAATATTGTAACACCCCCTACCCATATCCGTTGCCGGAATAGGGTACGAGGCACTATCGGAGTTTACTAAATATTTTCAAATAATTCCGAGTAATTTATTATTCATATTCTAAAAATAATCATAACGTCCCTCTATTGGGTCTTCAAAGCCCAAAACATACATTAGGAACCAACCGAGATTAAATCGGGATTAAAGGGAATTCTTCGCAAAATCCTAAAATTTTCCTACATTGGTTAGCGTACTTTAATATTAACAAACTTTTTTTTTTCCGACATGTCTCGCTTGAATTTATTACTTATCCTAAAATACATAATTTTCCTTATAAAACGATCAAAGATAGTTTTATATTTACATGTCATGATACATATCATTCTCTTACTATTTCTTCATAAATGTAAACTATTCAATTTATTATAACAATATTTCATGTACCATCATTTTCATGAGTTTAGTATATATTTGTTCTAGTAGTAGTTCATAATCTTGAATATGCATAATTATCCGCAAATTTCACATACATGTATTTTCCATGTCATATTTCAATATATCAAATAATTATCAATTCTATGTATTTCAAGTTTAATTTCATGATTTCAAGTACTTGTCATTTTCTATATTTATCTCGTTGAATTTTTCGGAATTTCGATGGATTTTCCAGTAGTACACTTATAGTGTACAATTCCGGGTCCATCAATTCATATTCATGTGCGCACATTTCCATTTCAGAGAGCACACTCCCGCGAACCTCATCTTTACAACGAGATTACCAGTCCAGGCTAAATCCCTGCAACGATAATTACTTTAATGAGCTTGTATCTGAATTACCAGTCCAGGCTAAATTCAAACCCTAATTCGAATTACCCGTCCGGGCTAAATCCATTTTCCACATATTCTTCGGGAGGGCTATATCAAGATAGGATCACCCATCCGGGCTAGATCCTTTTTACCACCAATTCTTTTTCAGAGATCCATCGAATTTTCCTTTCATTCAACCGGGATTTCTTCCCCTTTTTATCAAATATATCAATGTATCATCAATCTTCATACAATGAACATTCAAATTATATTCACATCAATAACATACATTTCAAGCATTTAAGAATATAATTCAAGTTACATGAACTTATCTCGTTGCTTGTTCATGTTTATAGTTTCGCTAATCCGATGACTTTTTTTTTCACGTTCAAGTCTCGTATTTGAGTTATCCGGATCTTTATAAATAAATTTGATCATCATTTTCATTCATTTCAAATTATGATACATTTAATTAATGCTTTAGGCAAAATTACCATTTTGCCCCTAATCTTTTAATTAATGACGATTTCATCCTTAGGTTTAGAAAAATAAAATTCTTGTAATTTAATCCTTGTTTCAAGCCTAATTATTCTCATATATATTGATAACAGGCCATGAATTCTATGAAATATCAGAAATTTTCCATAATTTCAACACTTTTCAATTTAATCCCTAAAACATATTTTCACCCGATCTTGATCTAAATTAATAATTTCATTCAATTTTATAATTTAAATAATAAAAAATTCATTTCATGCAAATTGGTCATTTCTTAACATTTTTACAAAATTACCCATAAAGTTTTACTTTTATTCAATTTAGTCCCTAAGCTTAGAACATGCAAATTAGCCATGCTAGTTGACTATTCATATATATATTTTCCTCCTCCTCCTCCATTCCACATCCTTAATTTATATAACATGCTTACAAGTAACGTTATCTATGATTTCACTATTTACTCATAAATTTATTCAAAGTTGTCTATTTACGTCATAGTCACTAAATTATTTATATCTTGAGCTACAGAATTTCAATTTAAGATCCGCTAATTTTCCCTGAAACTAAACTCACATGTATTCTTACCATAAAATTTTCAGAATTTTTGGTCAAGCCAATAAGTACAATTTATTCTTTAAATTCACCCATGTTCTACTATCTTACAGTTCCGACCCTTCTTCACTAAAAATTAATTATCTCCTCATACAGGATTCGGATGATGTTCCCGTTTGTTTCTCTTGAAAATAGACTCATTCAGGATTTTAAAATATAAATTTAAGCCCCTAATTATTTTCTCCAATTTTTGATGATTTTACAAAGTCAGAACAAGGGAACCCGAAATCATTCTGATCTTTCCTAACAAAACCTATTATATCTCGTGATTTACAATTCCATTACTTACACCGTTTCTTCTATAATAAACTAGACTCAATAAGATTTAATTCCATATTTTATTCATCCTCTAATTCAATTTATACAATTTTTTGGTGATTTTCTAAAGTTAGACTACTGCTGATGTCCAAAACTGTTTTAGTGCAAAATGTTAATTACCAAGTTTACAACACATTTATTTCATTTCTCTACAATGTTTCCCATCGTTTTCTCTTATTTTCCTTCACTAACATATCAAGAACATAAAACCTTATATAAGAAAACTCTACATTAACATCATTTCCATGCTTTTTACACAATATCAAACTTAAAAATATATTGAAAACTAAATATTCTTACCTTGTTTTATTGATTTCAATCTTTAACTTGATTCTCTCTCTCCTCCAGCTTCTATTTCTTGAATCTAACTTGATATTCTTGCTCTCCATATTCTCCTTGTCATCTTTCTCTCTTGATGGCTATAGAAATTATTTTGAATTTTAAGTGAAAATGATGGATTTTTGTTAAAAGGACCAAATTGCAAAGAAAACAAAACTTCTTTCTTTCTCTCTTCTTCTCACGTTGGTGCATGGGAAAGATGGATGGTGTGTTCTCCCCCCCCCCACATATATATAAACTAAATAAAATAATAATAAATATCTTGTTAACATATTAATAAAAGAATATTTATCTAATTAATTAATTTAAAATATCATCAACATAATCATTACATTCTATAATTCTCTCTCTTACTAATTGATCATTTTACCCTTCATGATCTTTAAAAATTTCATCATTGAATCATCACTTAATTTGGAAAATTGCAATTTAGTCCCTCATAATTCTTCACCTATTCAATTTGGTCCTAATTCATCCATTTTCCTTAGTTTCTAGATTATTCTACCCCTAAAATATTTACACTATTGGTCCTTCAACTTTTCATATTTGTACTTTAACCCTCAAATTTTGAGTATTTACTATTGGGCAACAAAACTTTTCTCACTTTTACAATTTAGTCATTTCTTGAATTAAAAATGTATCATAATATACTTCCCAATGTTGACATAATCCAAAATTTTCCTTTTTGTCAACTTTATTTCCTTACTTAACTAAATCAAGGATAATATCTTACTTTTTTACTGTAGTAATTTTCAGGGTATTACAGAGGCATTACCGGAGTTTACTGAATATTTTCAAATAATTCCTAGTCATTTATTATTCATATTTTAAAAATAATCATAACGTCCCTCTATTGGGCCATCGAAGACCAAAACATACATTAAGAACTAACCGAGATTAAATCGGGATCATAGGGACTTTTTTGCAAAATCCTAAAATTTTTCTCACTTTTACCATTTAGTCTTTTTTTGAATTAGTATATCATAATATACCACCCAATGTAAACTCCAAAATTTCTATTTTTGTCGCTTTATTTCATTATTTTACTATATCAAAGATAATATCTTCTTGTAAAAATTTTCGGGATATTACAAATATTGAAACTAAATAAATTGTTAATTCAAATTTGATTGTATTTGTCGTAATTCATTCAAAGAAATCAAAATTTTGAATTTTTTCTTAACTTTCGCCTATTCGACATTGTTGAAAAGTCACAACTAATAAAAATAATCAATTAATTATTGTTGTTGCCGAAAATTAAAAACTTACCTATGTTTTTGTAATACTTTAAAGTATTTTCAAACCTATCAATTAATTGTTATCATTGAAATATTTAAAGAATCTTATTCACTTGAGAAATATATATATTTGAAATAATTTCATTATAAGTTTTAATTATATCTACTCTTTTGACAAAATGACTAGGACCCATATTCTTTTCCTAACCCATCAATAATGTCGGGATCATTGTATGATCTTATCCTCTTGATAAGGATAAAAGTTTGAGAGCGATTGTTCATACCGAAGAGTGGTAGTTCATATCAACAACAGCGACAATGATGGCACTGAGGCAAGAAAAAGGGGAAAGAAAAGATGAAAAGAAAGAGGGGGAGGGAATGTGAAAGGAAAAATGGAAGGATAAAATATAGAAAAAAAGAAATAGAAAATGAAAGAAAAATGAAATAATGACATCATCATGATGTCATTGTTGGATACTGCCACCTTTCCTAGAGTTAACGGTGTTAGACTCGGGTACCAATATAGTTAATGGAAAAAAATGTTGGGTATCAATCTGGGACAAAAAAAAAACCTTAAGTACCAAATTGGGAGAAATACTGGACAAATTCGAGTATCAATTTTATATTTAACCTTAAGTACCAATACGAGATTACAAAGGAAAATAAATAATCAAGTTCCAATACTTTTTGACTCGTGACACTTCTATTTAAGACAATTATTTACAATTTAGATAAATTACTCTTTTACTCATTACCTTTTAATATTTTTAAGTTAGTTCATGCTTTTTATTTAAAGTTTTTCTTTATTTTTATTTATTAAATATAAAGTTGCTTTTAAACAACTCATCTATTTATTTTTAAATTTTACTTAATTGAATTATGTTTTAATATTGTAATATTAAATCATTAAGAATCAAATATAATTTTTTAAAGATACATATTAATAATATTTATTAAATTAAATTTATATTTTTCAAATATACTAAGAGTTTACAACCGAACATAAAACCTTATATAAGAAAACTCTACATTAACATCATTTCCATGCTTTTTACACAATATCAAACTTAAAAATATATTGAAAACTAAATATTCTTACCTTGTTTTATTGATTTCAATCTTTAACTTGATTCTCTCTCTCCTCCAGCTTCTATTTCTTGAATCTAACTTGATATTCTTGCTCTCCATATTCTCCTTGTCATCTTTCTCTCTTGATGGCTATAGAAATTCTTTTGAATTTTAAGTGAAAATGATGGATTTTTTTTTAAAAGGACCAAATTGCAAAGAAAACAAAACTTCTTTCTTTTCTCTCTTCTTCTCACGTTGGTGCATGGGAAAGATGGATGGTGTGTTCTTCCCCACATATATATAAACTAAATAAAATAATAATAAATATCTTGTTAACATATTAATAAAGGAATATTTATCTAATTAATTAATTTAAAATATCATCAACATAATCATTACATTCTATAATTCTCTCTCTTACTAATTGATCATTTTACCCTTCATGATCTTTAAAAATTTCATCATTGAATCATCACTTAATTTGGAAAAATTGCAATTTAGTCCCTCATAATTCTTCACCTATTCAATTTGGTCCTAATTCATCCATTTTCCTTAGTTTCTAGATTATTCTACCCCTAAAATATTTACACTATTGGTCCTTCAACTTTTCATATTTGTACTTTAACCTCAAATTTTGAGTATTTACTTTGGCAACAAAACTTTTCTCACTTTTACAATTTAGTCATTTCTTGAATTAAAATGTATCATAATATACTTCCCAATGTTGACATAATCCAAAATTTTCCTTTTGTCAACTTTATTTCCTTACTTAACTAAATCAAGGATAATATCTTACTTTCTTCTTGTAGTAATTTTCGGGTATTACGAGGCATTACGAGTTTCTTGAATATTTTCAAATAATTCATAGTCATTTATTATTCATATTTTAAAAATAATCATAACGTCCCTCTATTGGGCCATCGAAGACCAAAACATACATTAGAACTAACCGGATTAAATCGGGATCATAGGGACTTTTTGCAAAATCCTAAAATTTTTAAGTTAGTCCATGCTTTTTATTTAAAGTTTTTATTTATTTTTCTTTATTAAATATAAAGTTGCTCTTAAACAAATTATCTATTATTTTTAAATTTTACTTAATCGAATTATGTTTTAATATTGTAATATTAAATCATTAAGAATCAAATATAAATTTTTTAAAAGATACATATTAATAATATTTATTAAATTAAATTTATATTTTTCAAATATACTAAGGGTTTACAACCTTTGAGCAAAGATAAATATAAAATTACAAAATTAAATATGAACAATTTTAATATAAAAATTAACAATATATAAATTAATAATCTGCAAGAAATTATTAATAATATTATTCAAAGTATAACATATTAATATTAATATTCAATGAATTTTTGTATTATGTTTATGTTAATGTTAAATATTTTAAAAATTAAATAGAATTAATATAATTTATTCTAAATTAGTTAAAATATTTAAAATATTTTGTAATTACATTGTTTTTTAATTTATTAATGATATTAAAAAACACATTACAATTTTCAAATAAAAAATTATAAATTTAACATACACAATTGACCGTGCAGCATTGAGAATACAAACTAGTTAGTGTCTATCTATATTAAATTTTATATATCTATATTTATATAATATTATCGATGAGTCAGATCACCAGTTTGTCTCACTAGTAGTCACCCAATTATTAATAAAATTTTTGATTATCCAACAATGAGAAATTACAAAATGGTTACTCAACTATTCAATTTTGCCTTTTTTGGTCACCCAACTATCTTGGATTTTTTGGTGTTCTCATTTTTATAGTAGCCATCTGATGATAAAAATAAGAAGATAATATTGAGTAGTTGAGTGACTATTTTATAATTTTTCATAGTTGAGTGACTAGAAAAGAAATTTACTAATAGTCGGGTGACCAGTTTGTAACTTCTCGTAATTGGATGACAAAAAATAATACTAATAATTGAGTAAGCACGATCTAGTTTACACTTTATTTTAATATTTAGTTTTATATTGCTGATTAATTAAGGTTTATTTGTTTTGACTCCATTATATTTGTTTATTTTTAAAAAAATTATCCTAAGTATTTTTTAAACATTAATCTAATTATATGTTATTATAGTATCTCTTTTTTTATACGATGCTAAAATTATCTATAGCCCTTTCTTAAGTCTTAAATAGAAGGATAATGCACTTCAATACACTTGAACATATGTCTTCCTACAGACAATAATATCAATGCCAATCAAATTAAAACTCAATCAACTATTCGAGTATTATTTAGTGTAACATCCCAAATAAGGCCTAAACGGAATAGTGGTTGAAACCATTAATCCAAGCTATAAAAGTTTATTATGATTAATTATTATGATTTATCGAGTGATTAAATACATGTGTTAGAGTATTGATAAGAAATTTTATTAATTTCATGCTTAAATTGCCTATTAGGACTTGTTTGCAAAAGTTGCTAAATAGGGTTCTAATTTATAGAGTACTTGATTGAAATGGGGTTTGAAGTAGGAGTCCTTAAATGGTAATTAGACCATTATATTTTCATGGACAAAATGGACATATATAGGTGGAAAGAATCAAAGTTTTTAATGAAGGGTAATTTAGTCATTTGGTAATAAAAGGAATTAAAGGGAAAAAGATGGCAAAATATGCTCATCTTCTTCATTAGGCCGAATTTTCAAGTGGTCACCATAGCTAGGGTTTGTTTCAAGCTTCCAAGCTCCATAGTAAGTGATTCCAAGCCCCGTTTTTAATGTTCTTTACATTTTTGAAGCCCTTGTAGCTCGATTTAGCTTCTATCAAATAACTCATGCTAGGGTTCATATTTGGAAAAATACCCATACGTGAAATGTGTTTATTTTGATGTTTTATGATAGAATATGAAGTTTGAAATTATGTTAAACAACTTTTGCTAAGTGATTTTAAGTGAAATAACTCCAAAATTTATATTTTTGTCGCTTTATTTCATTATTTTACTATATCAAAGATAATATCTTCATGTAAAAATTTTCGGGATATTACAAATATTGAAACTAAATAAATTGTTAATTCAAATTTGATTGTATTTGTCGTAATTCATTCAAAGAAATCATAATTTTGAATTTTTTCTTAACTTTCGCCTATTCGACATTGTTGAAAAGTCACAACTAATAAAAATAGTCAATTAATTATTGTTGTTGCCAAAAATTAAAAACTTACCTATGTTTTTGTAATACTTTAAAGTATTTTCAAACATATCAATTAATTGTTATCATTGAAATATTTAAAGAATCTTATTCACTTGAGAAATATATATATTTCAAATAATTTCATTATAAGTTCTAATTATATCTACTCTTTTTGACAAAATGACTAGGACCCATAGTCTTTTCTCAATCCATAAATAATGTCAGAATCATTGTATGATCGTATCCTCTTGATAAGGATAAAAGTTTGAGAGCGATTGTTCATACCGAAGAGTGGCAGTTCATATCAACAACAGCGACAATGATGGCAATGAGGCAAGAAAAAGGGGAAAGAAAAGATGAAAAGAAAGAGGGGGAGGGAATGTGAAAGGAAAAATGGAAGGATAAAAAATAGAAAATGAAAGAAAAAGGAAATAATGACATCATCATGATGTCATTGTTTGATACTGCCACCTGTCCTAGAGTTAACGGTGTTAGACTCGGGTACCAATATAGTTAATGGAAAAAAATGTTGGGTATCAATCTGGGACAAAAAAAAAAAAACCTTAAGTACCAAATTGAGAGAAATACTGGACAAATTCGAGTATCAATTTTATATTTAACCTTAAGTACCAATATGAGATTACAAAAGAAAAATAAATAATCAAGTTCCAATACTTTTTTGACTCATGACACTTCTATTTAAGACAATTATTTACAATTTAGATAAATTACTCTTTTACTCATTACCTTTTAATATTTTTAAGTTAGTTCATGCTTTTTATTTAAAGTTTTTATTTATTTTTATTTATTAAATATAAAGTTGCTTTTAAACAACTCATCTATTATTTTTAAATTTTACTTAATTGAATTATGTTTTAATATTGTAATATTAAATCATTAAGAATCAAATATAATTTTTTAAAGATACATATTAATAATATTTATTAAATTAAATTTATATTTTTCAAATATACTAAGAGTTTACAACCTTTGAGCAAAGATAAATATAAAATTACAAAATTAAATATGAACAATTTTAATATAAAAAATTTAACAATATATAAATTAATAATCTGCAAGAAATTATTAATAATATTATTCAAAGTATAACATATTAATATTAATATTCAATGAATTTTGTATTATGTTTATGTTAATGTTAAATATTTTAAAAATTAAATAGCATTGATATAATTTATTCTAAATTAGTTAAAATATTTAAAAATATTTTGTAATTACATTGTTTTTTAATTTATTAATGATATTAAAAAACACATTACAATTTTCAAATAAAAAATTATAAATTTAACATACACAATTGACCTGCACCGCATTTGAGAATACAAACTAGTTAGTATCTATCTATATTAAAATTTTATATATCTATATTTATATAATATTATTGACCGAATCTGTATCACCAGTTTGTCTCACTTGTAGTCACCCAATTATTAATAAATTTTTTTTGATTATCCAACAATTAGAAATTACAAAATGGTTACTCAACTATTCAATTTTATCTTTTTTGGTCACCCAACTATCTTGAATTTTTTGGTGTTCTCATTTTTATAGTAGCCATCTGATGATAAAAAATAAGAAGATAATATTGAGTAGTTGAGTGACTATTTTATAATTTTTCATAGTTGAGTGACTAGAAAAAAAATTTACTAATAGTCGGGTGACCAGTTTGTAACTTCTTGTAATTGGTTGACAAAAAATAATACTAATAATTGAGTAAGCACTCGATCTAGTTTACACTTTATTTTAATATTTAGTTTTATATTGCTGATTAATTAAGGTTTATTTGTTTTGACTCCATTATATTTGTTTATTTTTTTTAAATTATCCTAAGTATTTTTTAAACATTAATCTAATTATATGTTATTATAGTATCTCGTTTTTTTTATACGATGCTAAAATTATCTATAGCCCTTTCTTAAGTCTTAAATAGAAGGATAATGCACTTCAATACACTTGAACATATGTCTTCCTACACTGACAATAATATCAATGCCAATCAAATTAAAACTCAATCAACTATTCTGAGTATTATTTAGTGTAACATCCCGAAATAAGGCCTAAACGGAATAGTGGTTGCGAAACCATTAATCCAAGCTATAAAAGTTTATTATGATTAATTATTATGATTTATCGAGTGATTAAATACATGTGTTAGAGTATTGATAAGAAATTTTATTAATTTCATGCTTAAATTGCCTATTAGGACTTGTTTGCAAAAGTTGCTAAATAGGGTTCTAATTTATAGAGTACTTGATTGAAATGGGGTTTGAAGTAGGAGTCCTTAAATGGTAATTAGACCATTATATTTTCATGGACAAAATGGACATATATAGGTGGAAAGAATCAAAGTTTTTAATGAAGGGTAATTTAGTCATTTGGTAATAAAAGGAATTAAAGGGAAAAAGATGGCAAAATATGCTCATCTTCTTCATTAGGCCGAATTTTCAAGTGGTCACCATAGCTAGGGTTTGTTTCAAGCTTCCAAGCTCCATAGTAAGTGATTCCAAGCCCGCTTTTAATGTTCTTTACATTTTGAAGCCCTCAGAGCTCGATTTAGCTTCTATCAAATAACTCATGCTAGGGTTCATATTTGGAAAAATACCCATACGTGAAATGTGTTTATTTTGATGTTTTATGATAGAATATGAAGTTTGAAATTATGTTAAACAACTTTTGCTAAGTGATTTTAAGTGAAAACGAGTAAAACGGCTTAATCGATAAAAATACCTAATGTTCATAAGTACAAGTTAGAGTGAGAATTTGATGTTTCTATAGAAGGGAAAAATGATCATCATGTCATAAAACATAAGAATAAGGGATAAATTTTAATTTTCGAGCTTTGGGGCAAATATGTAAATGTGTAAAAGTTTAGGGGTAAAATTGTAATTTTACCAAAGTTAAGAGTTAAGGACTGTTTTGATGAATGTGAGTATGAAATAAGCTAAATTTGCTATTATAGATCAAGAAGAACGAAATCCGAGTTAGATCAAGGAAAGAAAAGATAGAGGACTAAATCGATATAGTTGATCGTATTTTGTTTCGAGGTAAGTTTACTGTAAATAAATGCAATATTCTATTATTTTACATTTAATACTGTTAAATTCCAGTATTTACATATTTATTCTGTAAATTTATTATTTAAAGACTCAAGTATGAATTGACTTTAAAAGTTATCTCGAAAGTTAGGTTGAACCTTAGGAATGTGTAGGATACAAATGTCATGACATTAGGGTTTAAGGAAATCATGTAAGACCATGTCAAGACATGGCATTGATATGTTACTATAAGGCAAAGGTCCTGTAAGACCATGCCAAGGCATGGCATTGGTGAGTTCATAAGGCAAGGATACTGACGTAAGACCATGTCAAGACATGGCAATGGTTAAGTTCCATAAGGAAAGGTACCGTGTATCCTTAGTATTCCAAGTGGTTCAACGGAAAATTCAAAGAGTATATCAAAGTAAAGGTAAGACAAGTTCAAGCTAAAAAGGTAAGGCAAGACAAATTCATGTTAAAAGTGCAGTAATAATACAAGTTTAAGTATATTGATTTAAAAGCTTAAGTGATCTTGATAAGAAAAGAATAAGATAATTGATTAAGAATGTTGTTATTTATTTACATGTAAACTTACTAAGCTTTATGCTTACTCCTATTCTTTAATTTTTTTTATAGTATTACAAGCCAACTCGGGAATCACAAAGACGTCGGAGATCGTTACGCACTATCAAAGGATTATATTGGTATTTTGTGACTCGAACGTTTTAAGTTATGGCATGTATAGGGACTTAGTCATTTTGTGTGTATGTCCTTATGATATGGCTTAAGATTTGCTTGTAAATGTTTGGTAATGATTAGCCATTAAAATGGTTAATTAAGAACATGCTTTGGATGCTATGAAATGCCTAGTTGATAGTTATTTTAAAGAAATTATGTAATTATATGCAGGGAATAGTTTGGACAAGAATAAATGACGTGATTTTGGAAAATCACCAAAACTAGTAGTAATGGAATTATGTTGGCCATGAGATATAGAATTAAAGCTTATTGAGTCTATTTTTATATAAAAAAACGGTGTAGGAAAAAGATTTGTATATTATGAGATAATTGATTTTTAGTACAGAGGGTCGAATCGTCATTGTGTGTAACAGGGAGACTTTAACTAATAAACTGTACTAATTGGCCACACCAAAAATTCTGGAAAAATTATAGTAAGAATATATACGAGTCTAGTTTCAGGAAAAATTTACGGATCTAGATTTTGAGTTTCAGTAACTCAAGTTATAATTGATTTACTTAACATGACGCAGATGGACAGTTTCAATTTTTATGCCCGAATCGTAAGTTAAGTTTAGTAATGCCTCGTTTCGACCCGACAACGGTCTCGGGTAAGGTGTTACATTTAGACTACATCTAAATTTGAGTAAAATAAAAACGGATTCAATAGTTGAGGCTTATTCGAAAGTTTCGATCTTAGTGCAAGGAAGGCGAATATAACAAATTCATCAAAATTTTATGATTAATTTAAGAGAATAAATAAAATTAATTATTTTTTAAGAGGTTGACCTTGAATTTGACACTATTTTCAATACAATATTTATTTTTATATTTATAATATTTTATATTTAATAATATGGAATTTATTTCAAATATTTATTATTTATATTTAAATTAATATAAAATTTAAAAATTAAAGATAAAAATGAAAAAAATAACTTCAATAATATTCGATACTTAAATATATCAGTAATTAAAATTTCAATTTATGTGACAAAGCCTAAGTTAATCCTGCTTCAAAGCTTATACCATTATTTAAAACAATAAAAATGTTTTATATTAATATTTATTTACTTTTAATTAAATTTAAATAACTTTTTTAGTTTAACAAGTAATAATTCGAATTAAATCAAATTTACACGAAGTAAAAAATCTTATGCATTGCGATTTGTGATGGGACAGATCCATTACAAGCCCGCTGAAGCGAGCGGGCTCAAGATCTAACCCACACAGATATTTATGTCGAGAAACCCTTGAAAAACCCTACCAAAAAATGACAGCCCACGAAGACGAGGAGCAAGGCGAGGTATTCTTCGACGAATCCGATATAATCGACGAAATTGATGTCGATGAAGAAGGTTCTATGCCTCTCTGTCTTCAATTACGTTTTCCTAGTTATTTTCTGGTAATTCACTTGTATTTTCTTTTGTGTTTGGGTTAATTCAGAACTTCCTGATGCTGAAGATGATATTGTTGAGGATTCAGATGATTCTATTCACATATTTACTGGCCATACCGGTATTAACATTTCTTGTTTTGGTTATCGATGTCTTTCAGCTCCATTTTTGCTTTTCTTGTTTTCACGACACTAGGATTAAAGTAGAACATTTCGTGGTAGCTTAAAACAGCTTAACTTTATTTTTCAGACTGATTTATCTTGATTTAAGTTTAATTTGAGGTTCAATATTAGTTCCTGAAAACAATCATTGATATTTTCCGTAGTGTTTCTCTCGAGAGAAACTTGCTTGCATTACTAGCTCAAATGTCAAAACTAGTTCGCATTTCTGTAAAGGAAAAAAAAAAAAAAATGAATGTTTATGCTGACGGAAATTATTCCATCAATATAGAACTAGGGACTAGAATGTTTAGAACCGGTTGTCTGATCAAATTGTTGTAATTTTTATTTTATCTCGATTTACATTCTACTGCTAGGAAACACTGATTTTACAAAGTCCCTCCATTGGATATCAAGGCAGGCTTTCTGTGAAGGCTATTTTTCATTGTAGATGAACATCATTAAGAAAGTCATCCTATATGCGACCGAAAGAATTTAGAGTGACAGACTGAAAGCAGTTAACAAATTAATGAATAAACCTTCAACATTCACCAGAGTTTGTAGTGAATCTTAATTTATTGTATGTTTTATGTGCTGAGGATTTATTTTCTATCACAATTTTTCCAGGTGAACTTTATGCAGTTGCCTGTAGCCCAACAGATCCAGTGTTAGTGGCAACTGGGGGTGGAGATGATAAGGGGTTCCTTTGGAAGATAGGTCATGCTGATTGGGCTTCTGAGCTCCAAGGTATGGCCTTGATAATACAACATTTAGAAGGTTCTTTCTCTTCGTGAAGTATAAGTTTTCCTCTTCATTGCTTCATTGAAACCAAAATAATTTTTGCATTTGCGCTTTATTGCCGAAGTGGGTGTAATTCGCACACACATCCCTTTGACCTTTGTAACACTGTTCATTTCTTATTCTTCCACTAAACTGCAAAGCTTGTGCAGGCCATACTGATTCAGTCTCTAGTTTAGCCTTTAGTCATGATGGACAATTACTTGCATCTGGAGGTTTTGATGGACTAGTTTGACCTTTGTAACATGGTTCATTTCTTATTCTTCCACTAAACATCTTGTAAATGCAATGCTTGTGCAGGCCATACTGATTCAGTCTCTAGTTTGGCCTTTAGTCATGATGGGCAATTACTTGCATCTGGAGGTTTTGATGGACTTGTTAAAGTTTGGGATACCTCAGGAAATCTCAAAAGCACTCTTGAGGGCCCTGGAGGTGGCATTGAGGTAAAACTACATAATACTTGGATGCTGACTATTAATATTATATGTTTCCTTTTGAACTTAATTAATGACGGACTTGTTGCCTAACAGTGGATTAGGTGGCACCCTAAAGGACATCTGATCTTAGCTGGATCTGAGGACTGCACTGTTTGGATGTGGAATGCTGATAATGGGAGCTGTCTTAATGTATTCTCAGGCCATGGTGCCAGTGTGACTTGTGGTGATTTTACCCCTGATGGTACTAACTTTCCATTCTCTGCTATTAGATTGTTTATTTTGCATTTCTTTTTCTTTTTCTGCATCTTGCTTTCTGTTTACAGGAACTTTAATAAATATATGTGGTTTAACTAGGCAAAACAATATGTACTGGTTCTGAAGATGCTACCTTGAGGATCTGGAATCCAAGAAGTGGTGAAAGCATTCATGTTGTAAGAGGTATTAATCTGAAATCGTATTTGAAATGTCCTAATTGAGATTTCAGACCCAACCTAAATATAAGGTTATAAAAGACCGTGAAGTTAATTGATCTGAGAAAATACCATTGAAATCAAGGAGCTAAAGAGAGATGCAGAAGCATTAGAATCTTTAGCTCTCAAAGTTCATGGTTTAGCCTAAAATTTTGCATTATGATATGTGAGCCATTGTGGAATCCAAAACAGCTAGCTGTCATGTGGACTTATTTTGCAGAAAGTGGTGATTTGAAGTTTTACAATTTTTTGGATGAATACGGCTGTTGCCAGTGGTAACCATTTGCTCAAATTGTACTGTCCTTTACGACATGCAATGAGACATTTTCTTTATTTTCATGGTTTTACCATGACAGATTCATTCTATTAGAAGTTTTTTTATCAGGTTTGCAAACACAACATTAGTGCTGGAATGTTTTGGATTCATGTGTTCTAAAATATGGTTAGAAGAGGTTAATAAGCATTCCTTGTCTGTTGGGCTAGTTTTATTTAATTTGTAAAAGAGTATTTTATTTGCCCTCATTTTTATAGTTCTCTTTTAAATTGTTTGTACTAAATTCTTTTTTCTCCGTAGGTCATCCATATCATACTGAAGGATTGACATGCTTGTCTATAAGTTCTGATTCAACTTTTGCTGTTACTGGTTCAAAGGATGGCTCTGTTCACGTTGTGAATATCACAACTGGGAAGGTATGGCTTCTGATGCAACTTAAAGAAAATGGATGGCCTAGTACCTAATAAAAGGTCATTTTTTCTTTAAAAAATTTCTTTAACCTTCATTTTTCGACATAATTTCATCTTAATTTCATATATTTTTTACTACTCTCTCTTTCTGTGCTCCAACCAAAAATATAATTTAGTGATGTTATATGATTTAATATTTTTCTAATTTTTACTAGCAGAATATAAATACTAAAACTTCACTGTTGATTAAGGGAGCCTAAGAAATTAAATTATGCTACTACTTTTGGCATCGAATTTGAACTTTTTAACATTTTAATTAGTCCCTAGATTTTCGTTTTTACTTTTCAAATAGGTGTTTTTGGGTACATTTACAATTGACTCACATACCCGTCAGAAGCAAACCATTGCCATCTCACACACCACAAACAGGGCTGCCCCTGTGATTCAAACCCACGAAGTGGGTTGTGACCTGAACACCCAGTGCCACTAGGCTAAGAGTTGGGGTTCCAAACAAGTTAGTTTAATTAAAATTAAGATAGTAACTTTCTTTTTTGTTCCATTTATGCTTTGGTTCACAACTGCAAAAATATATTTGCCTTCTTTATCTTCTCCCTCCTTTTTAGGGAGTGCGAGTACAATGTGATGGTATGCTTATTCCATATCTGCGTATTCCCTAACATCATTGTAAGCAAACAAACAACATATTCCTATTTGTTATCTATTCTATTCAATGAACACCACTGCATAATACAGGTTCTCCTTTTATTCCATTGCCATTGAAAAGCTATTTTGTTCCTCCTCTATTCCATTAACTAAACATAATGTTAGTGTTTCTCTTTATTTCTTTCAATATGTTTGCAAATATTGCCATCTATGCAGGTTGTTAGTTCATGGGCTTCTCAGACAAGTTCAACTGAAGGCGATCTAGAGTCGATTGAATGCGTTTCATTTGCACCAAAGTATGTATATGATGCTCCCTCATACAACTAACCCAATACTTTGTTGTTTTAACCAGTTAGAATTTGGTTGCCTTTTTTCATCAAATATTTTTTTCTCTTCTGGATTTTTGGTGAATTCGTGATTTTATGACTACTAGATTATCAAGTCATTTGATGAATGCCCTAAACCTATTTCGGAAACAGATAGAAAAGCAAGTGTTTTGGTTTCAAACGTAAAACATATTCACCATAAGATTATATAAGTAAACCTGACAAAGCTCATTGGTGAGATAAAGAGCTTTTCTCAAATAGCTCGTGGGAGTGCACCCTAAGGTTGGGGATACCTATGATCATATTACCAAAGTAGAGTACATTTCATGGTTTTGTATGTTTGAGTTGAGCTTGTGTTAAAATTGTGCACGACAGGTTCCCTTGGGCTGTTTCTGGTGGCATGGATCGAAACCTTACAATTTGGGATCTACAAAACTCATCACCACGTTTCATATGTAACCACGAGGTTAGTGGAATCATTTAAATCTGTCTTAATATTTTTTGATAAAGTTTAATGTGTTATGATACGGACGAACAAAAAGAGCCTTCACCCTTTGCAGGAAGGAGTGACATGCTTAGCTTGGCTTGGAGCATCTAAATTCTTGGCTACAGGGTGTTGTGATGGGAGAATATGCATATGGAATTGTCTATCTGGGGAATGTGTGGAAACCTTCAAAGGGCATGAACATGCTATCCAGTCTCTCTCTGTATCTTCCAATCTGGAATTTCTCGTTTCTGTTTCCATGGACGGCACTGCACGTGTATTCGAAATCCGGAACTTCCATTGATAAAAGTAAGCCTCCAAGATCCTCACGTGTTGATTAATTAGTGTAATTTACTTTATTTTTACGGTGGGGAATTTGCTTACAAGTATGTATACTGAAATACTTTGTATTCTGTTTTTCTTTTCAAATCTTTATAAGTTGCGGGCAACAGTGAACATTTAAAAGAATATCTCCTAAATGTAAGCTTTTATGAGTGCGTCTTTTGCATCAGATTAAAGAAAATCTAATTTTTACGAGTACCCTTCTCCAGCTTTCCATTTACTATGATTTCGTAATATTATCATGGATCAAAAATACTTGTAGGTTTGGGGCAGTTGAATTGGAAATCGATTATCTTATCTGGTGCATGGAATGAATCACTTATTCAATTGATTTTTTAAGGATTTGAGTATAATTATTTATAATACTTTTGTGACATGTGAATTTAATATAATTGGAATATTTTAATTACATTTTCAATTTTTAAAGGAAAAACTGAGGTAATTACAAATATTTTCATCTAAATATGATTATTCTATATGATTTAAGTTTAAAAATTATTTTTATACAATTTAATTTTAGGATATATATAATTTAAGTATAATTATATGTTATTTTGTTAATCTCATTTGAATAATTTGAAATTTTTATTTATGAGAGATAATTAATTAAATTAGATAGTATTTATTTAAATTTAACTTAATTATATAATATTTATTATTAATTATTTATGCTCAGTTAAAATTATTGATGATAACAAATATTTCAGTTTTTGTTATTTGTTTAGAGAAAATTTTCTTATTATTTATGTTTTTTTATAATAATCAATATATTTTCTTGAAGTATCTTATTATATATTCTGATTATATCTACTCTTTTTTTTTTGACATTATGCCTAGAATTACATATAGCTCCTCTCTAACCTATAAATAAGAGGATAATGTGCTACGTACTCGAACTCACGTCCTCCTGCATTGGTAACTATACTCATGTCGATTGAGTTAAAACTCAATAGGCATAATTAATATTTTTTTAGAATTTAAAATTTTTTAGAATTTAAAAGTATATAGTTGCGCACTTATAATTTATATTATCAAACATGACAGAGAATTTTGATATAATTACACTTTACTAGTCAAACACGCACAAGTAATTAAAATTTCTTGTAATTACAAGAAAGTGTGCTTACTACCCAAGTAATTATATTTTCATCTTTAGACGTGTTCCTTAACTACATAGTAATTATTTATGTTATGTTTGATAATATATATTGTAGTTACATAATTATATAATTTTAAAATTTTGAAAAAAAAAGAGTATTTCTTATTATAAAAGTTTATTAATAATACTTGAATTTTTTTTGAAAAAAAATTACAAAACTCATAATCAAATCATTGTATGTAATGTTTTAGTATAATGAATTAGTGGTGAACCCAAGGGGCTAGAAGGGGCCCTTGGTTGGGATACTCGAAGAAGGTAACAATCACCTGGATTTTGCAACGGATGTAGACAAAGATGGAGTAGTGAAGCTTTCAATTACCGATAATCTTGTTTGTAGACGGCGAAACTCTTGGGTGAGGCTGGAGTATCTAGGTTTCTTTTTTTTTTTTTCTTATCTAGACTTAGGGTTGTTTTATCTTATTTGTTTCATTTGATGGTTGCTTTGTAAGTATTATCAAACGACTATAATTTTCAAAGTCCAATTTGGAGATAATATATCAACCAAAGATAAACATTTTAAAAAAATAATAATTTATCAACAAAAAGGCGAGGGTCCCATAATTATTAACTAACGATCTAATGATTATTTTCATTATCTAACAGTTGGTCGATGTTGTATGTTCATTATGATTTTAGGGTTTAAATGATATTTTATAAATTCTATTTTTATATATATTTATTTTTATATATTATTTATAATTTTTACATTATCTCGTAAGTTTTATGAATTTTAAATTTTTATAAGATTTTGAATGTTTTATTAATTTATAATCTATTAGAAGTTTTGGATTTTTTTCATAAAATTTATGAGTTTTTATAAGTTTATATAAAATTTAATATATTTATTTCTATATTTGTTATGAAAAAAAAATATAAAATTAAGTTAGAAATTATCATGTGTTACCATTTGATTGGTTTATTAATTGATTTTAATGATCAACGTGGTTAAAGACAGAAACCATTAAAGATAGGAACTCAATTAGATGTGAATTTAGTATAGGAGTTCAATTGATTTTTTACATAATGACATATTTCACCCTTTAACTTTACAATAAAAAATTATTTTAACCATTCATTTAATTTTTTGTCTCTTTTAATCCTTAAACTTAAACTTACGCTTTTTGTCAAATTAGTCCAAAATAGACGGATATAGAAATTTATAGGTAAATATCCCATATATACCAAAAATAAAGAAAAATTATAGAAATGTGCCGGTTTGAAAATTAATTACGGAAAGATTGTTTCCTCAAAACGATCCACGCGTAGCGGATCTGAGAAAGACGTTTTTGGCGTCTTTTGTCACCTCAAAAGCGGCCCACAGCGCTTCTGAGTGGACAAAAGCGCTCTTAGCCCTCCAATGGTCAAATCCCAACGGCCAATGCCAATGTAAAAAAAGTATAAAACCCCCAACCCTTTATTTTTTCACACTTCAATCCTTTCTCAATTTTCTCTCAATTTTTCTCAAAGTCCTTGAAATTTACGCTCAAATTTCTAAATAGTCCTTACTATTTACGAAAAAGCCCTTTATAATTTTTTAGTATATATTTTTTTGGAAAATTTTAAAATTTTTATCGATTACAATGGCGGAGAATTACATCGCCTGACAACAAGCACATCTCCGTCGAGCAAATGCAAATGGTAAGTTTTAATTTTAATTGTTCAATATTATTTAATTTTTTTTTCTATTATGCAATTTTAATTAATTTTTAATTATATAATTTTTTAAACAGTCTGTAGATCGGGTGTTGGAATGTTATATTCATAACATGCATGGTCCCCCATCGCCGTTGATCGAGACTTACTGCGAAGTGGTTTTGGCATGTGGCCACGATAGTAGGGGTTCAAGTTGGAGCCGCCTTTGATCAGCGCATTGATAGAGAGGTGGAGACCCGAGACGCACACTTTTCATCTACCATGCGGAGAGTGTACCATCACTCTAGAAGATGTGCAGTTACAGTTGGGATTACCGGTGGACGGGTCGGTATTCACCGGGTCCGCAACATCTACCGATTGGATGACCATATGCTACGAGCTTTTGGGTGCCATTCCGAATAGAATTCAAGGAGCTCGGATCGATATGGCCTGGTTACGAGACGCATTCCCGGAGCTGAACGAGGGTTCGATCGAAATAGAAAGAATACGGTATGCTCGGGCATACATTCTTCGATAATTGGAGGCTATCGATCTGGGACCTCTCTAGAAACCTCGTCCACCGAGATGGCTCCTCAAACTTGTTGATTTTAGAGCAACGGTGAATTGAGTTGGGGGCCTGCCGTGCTATTGAGGTTGTACCGAGAGATGTGGGGCGAGCGCGCCGAGTAAAGCCAAAATCGGAGGTTGCCTATCACTACTGCAGTCATGGGCATGGTTTCGATTTCTATTTTTACGCCCTCGACTCGACCACCCATATTCATTCCCACTGATAACGAGGTAAATTTAATATTATATTTTACAATTATTTCGTAGATTTATAGTATAAGTGCATGCTAAAAGTTTATTTAATTAGGTGGAACCATTCGGCGAGTCATGTTGGAATACCTAACTCGCTTGAGAATATACGGGTCCTATTGGACCAACTATTCGGAATCACAAGTAAGTTTCGAATTTCGCTATTATAATTTAGTATTTCGTATGTAGTCTCTAATATTATGTATATGACTAATATTTTGGTAATGTTAATATAGTTTCAATGGACACTATACGAGGATCCAAAAATTCGGGCGGTAATTCCAGAGGAGTTCTTCTAAAATCCGAACAGTTGGCACGTGAAGGTCCCATTGATCACTTACGCGACCGTGGAGATGCACCAGTCAGATCGGGTTCTGCGACAATTTAGATTCTGACAACCGATCCCCATGCCACCGGAGGTGCTCGATGATGAGCACAAAGTGGACTTATCGGAGCCGCAAACGGATTGGCCAAGATTTTGGTCAGGTCATATCAAGACGTGGGAGAATCGGTATGATTTTTACCTATCCGGAACCGATCATCGTTCTCGAGTTAAGCGTGCGTCGGAGTACATGCCATGGTTTAAGATCCATGGCAAGTCGTATTGTTGTCGGAAGAAGAGAGGCGACAAGCAAATTCGCCAAGCGAATGGAACGTCGGGCCCTTTAAATCCAATGAAGAGTGAAGAGATAGGCCATCAACAAGGTTTACACAATCACCGAGCCCAAAGAACAGCGTACTACATACCAACCGGGCCCATCGGTTCAAATTAACAACATCGACATCACAGCCTCCATCGTTTATGCCGGTGCGTACCTTACCCTTATATATATCCTCCTAACCCAGATATGTTTCTTTTTCCGGCCTCACCCAGTTGGAATGCATGGCCGGTTCGAGTCCGTTTCAACTACTCCCGCTAGCCACCGATCGTGAGGCCGACGTCGCGTGTGGGATTAGAAGAGGGCCATCGGGGACCGATTCTTTCTACTGTGCTCCTTCACCATACGGATCTGATCACCCCGCCGTGGTTTATGCAAACACCTCCGGTCATTATTTTATCAAGGTGGGTCATCATCGCAACACCTGAACTGGACCCACGGGAGGAACCCGATTCTCCCGAGGTTCCACAACCCCACGAAAGCTAGAAGAAAGAGGAATCCGGACGCGAATCGACCACCCCCTGTGGCACTAGTTCCCACCCCAAGATCACTCTAAACCCTAATTTAGTTTTGTAATTTTATTTTTTTGTAATTTAGTTTTAATATATTTAATAAAATTTGAGTTTAATTTTTATTTTCTGTAATTTAAATTTTTAATTTAATTTTAATATCTTTGATAAGATAGAAATAATTTAATTTTTTGTAATTTAATTTTTTAGTTTAATTTTAATATCTTTGATAAATAGAAATGGTTTAATTTTTTTGTAATTTAATTTTTTATATTTAATAAAATTTGAGTTTAATTTTATTTCTTTTGTAATTTAATAATTTAATTTTAATATCTTTGGTAAGATAGAAATGATTTAATTTTTTTGTAATTTAATTTTTTATATTTAATAAAATTTGATTTAATTTCTTTTGTAATTTAATTTTTTATTTTAATTTTAATATCTTTGATAAAGAAATGGTTTAATTTTTTTGTAATTTAATTTTTTATATTTAATAAAATTTGAGTTTAATTTTATTTTTTTGTAATTTAATTTTTTATTTTAATTTTAATATTTTGATAAGATAGAAATGGTTTAATTTTTTTTTGTAATTTAATTTTTATATTTAATAAAATTTGAGTTTAATTTTATTTCTTTTGTAATTTAATTTTTTATTTTAATTTTAATATCTTTGATAAGATAGAAATGGTTTAATTTTTTTTGTAATTTTGTAATTTAATTTTAATAACTTGAAAAAAAATTCTTGTACAAAAGTTCACCGTTTTCCTCCAAAAAAATAGAAATTACAAAGCCACCAGAAGACAAAAAAGTTAAGAACACGGTCAACTATTCCGATTTGGACACGAGCGAGATGTATGGCTCGGGTTCCTACACCATCCGACAAATGACTTTTGGTTGCTCGTTTCTGAATATCCATATTGTTACGTATTCTAGTAGAGCAAGGTCGACCTTTTGGTTTGTGCCTCAATTGTCTATCCAGGAAATAGCTTATAGGTGCAAACGATACCGACTACCACTTACGATCATCAAGGATGGTGGGAATACGTGTCTCCACTCGTTGTACATGTTTTCTAATTTGTACACTTCGTCGACATAGCTCATGGGATCAAGACGGAGATTCTGACAAGCCGCAAGTATATGAGCACATGAGTAACGTAGTGCATCAAATATCCCACAGTCGCAGGTTCTATTTGTTAAGTGTACACGATAATGGCCGCCAATAATATCTTGGTTCGGTCTGTCAAACTCCGTGAGACGAAACCATAGGCTGTCGCGGTCGTGACACACTGTGTGCATGGTGTTCGCCCGTGCCTTTCCACGGTTTATTTCTTGCAAGACCTTCGGGCTTCATACATGGCCTCCTTGTATCTGCCCTCTATAACTCGCTGCTCTTTTCAGAAATAGTGCCGCTAAACGAAAATATGTCTCTCGCACAACTGATGTAATCGGCAGATGATGGGTTCCTTTTAAAACAGAATTTATGCATTCGGCCAGGTTTGTGGTCATATGACCATATCGTAGGCTACCGTCATATGCTTGTGTCCACTGTTCGAAAGGAATATTGCACAGGTAGTTTGCGCCTTCGGCGTTATTTGAGCGCAAATTGACCAGCATCTCCTGAAAATGGTCTTTATTAATGTCGTACCCTGCCAACATACGTTGATAACGAATATTACATACCACTCTTCAATTGAGAATAAATTGAATATTACAAACAAAATTATATTAATAGATATTTCATACCCATATCGGTCACTTGTTGTTTCTGTCTTTTAGATCGATGTTGCCCATAGTAGTTGGATGAAACATGCCTCAGGCAATATCGATAGTGTGTGCGATGCCACTTGCTTCCTTGGCGTTCTATTGCCGCAAGTATTCCAAAGCCCCGATCCTATATAATGCATATGTTAGTTTGGGGACAGACATGCCTCCTTAACCTAGATAGGAAGAAGTCTCAGTCATCAGCTGACTCCCCCGGTGTTATTGCGAACGTAATCGGAAGGATTCTCCCACAGCCGTCTTGTGCCATAGCTAGCAATAGTCGATGCTTATATCTACCATACATAAAGGTACCGTCAGTTTGTACCAATGGCTTGCAGTATGTAAAAGCATCTCGGTATTGCTTAAATGTCCAGAACAGACGGTTGAACACTGTGCATCCACGGAGCAGACGATCGTTGTAGTACGCCGGTTCTATTTCAAGGTCTGTCGTGCTACCTAGGACATATCTCTCCAACACCTGACACCACTGCCACACTTCATTATATGAAGTGTCCCACCGACCGTGCAACTTTTCTAACGCTTTCTGCTTGGCTATCCAAGCTTTTCTGTAAGAGGGCGTGTACCCCAATTGGCTACGAATATTGCCAATTAAGCCGACACCGTAGTCTTGGGATCGGCCTTCACCGTCGGGATTATTAAGTCAGCCAACATGTCTGAATCCATCATTGGATGATCTTGTGTTACACCTGTAATCGAAGCACGTTAAATAATGCAACATTACATAATATTAGTGTTATTCGAATTCATTGAACACATAGTGGTACTGTACCGGCAAGACATGTATGTGAACCTTTGTACTTTTTGACCTCCCACAACCCTGTCCTTTTCCTCAACGACGCCATGATTTTTCATGAACATGTGTCGTCTTGTGCTGCACACTTTACCTCGTACTTATCGAGCCAAAATTTAACCACATTGTAGTTAACCGCGTTCCTGATGCTGTATTGTTTCAATGCAGCAAGAAAAGTATTCTTGTTGGAAAAGCGGTTACCAACTTCTAATTGGTCCGAATCCAACTAAGAATTTGTACTGCCACGCGTCCGTGTGGTAGTTCAGAAACTTTAATGCATCATCTTGAAATAGATCGACATTATGCATGTGAAATTTGGAGGTGAGTACGCATACGAATAGCGGATCTTCTTCTTCTTTGTCCGAACCGCCTCAACGTCTTCAGTACAATTGGAACGGGATTCGGTTCAGAAAATAATCCAACTTTTGCACCGTCGGGCCCTGGCTCTCGAGGTGAATCCACATCGAATTCATCGTCCGACCCTCCATAACCTGCAACAAACGAGGGCCCCTCGCCAGTGGATGTCGTCGGGAGTACATCATCCCTTCTTAAACATCTTTCGTAAAGATCCCAATCATATGTGGATTGCCAACCACTAGAAATTGCTGACATCCCCAATACGTATTTCTATCATCGGACGTCGAATGACGGATATGCATGTCCCATCCACCAACCGAGTGTCGTGCAGGGGTTATGTTTTCCATACTACCACCGTACACGGGCACTTTGTGTTTTACCTCCCACTTACATAGTGTCAGCTTGGGGTCGTGTATTCCCCTCGAACGGCAGTAGATGTTGAGGTCGCAGAAAGATCACTTGGAGATGAAAATTCTACATATAACTCGAGATAGGGCGATCCACTAGCAAGATGAGTCTCCACCATTGCCTCAAGGCTCCGAGGACCTTTGATGTCGAATGAGTCATATATCACCGGATCAACTGAAGCGTAAAATCTATGCTTAATAGACTGAACTTTAATTGGCGTTGTTCCGAATATTTTACGCCTAATTTTTTTTCGAAATTCTACCAAATCGAAGTTCCGATTAAAACTCAGTTGCGCTGTATTCTCCGATAAAAAAATAACACCATTTTCGGTGTCACGAACTTCACCATCGTAGTAAATAACAGCATTAATATGTTCACTCATTTTCAATTTTTTTTTCTTTTATCTGAATTTGCCTTCCGCCAACCGAGAATGAAATTTGGTGATTATAGCCTAAGTTTGCTAGAGACCATCAGTAGCAAAAAAGCGTCCACGTGAGAGCTCTTTTGGTACTCCTCACGACAAAGGCACCTCTTTGAAGCGTTTTTGACCATCGTTTGTTGAAATGTCTCTCAAAATTATTTTATAGGAGACCATCAGAGAAAAAAGAGCATCCATGGGAGCTCTTTTCGGTACTCTGATTGGCAATGCACCCTACTGGAAGTGTTTTTGCCACTGTTTGTTCGTAAACGCTCTCAAAATTATTTTCTTGGAGACCATCAGTAGCAAAAAATAGCGTCCACGGGAGCTCTTTTCGTACTCGCCGACGGTGCACCTCGCCGAAAGTGTTTTTGCCACTTGTTTGTTCGTAAACGTCTCTCAAAATTATTTTATCGGAGACCATCAGAGAAAAGAAGCGCCCACGTGAGAGCTCTTTTGGTACTCTGCCGACAAGACACCTCTTTGGAAGCGCTTTTGGCCACTATTTGTTTAGAAACGTCACCTCAAAATTATTTTGTTTGAGACTATCGCCCAAAAATTCAATTAATTTTTCATAGGGAATGGAGGCAAAAACGCCTCCCTCGTCGTTTTTACTAAGAAGCGCCTTTTTAGGATGCTTTTGTCCACCTCGAAAAAAAGCGCTTACGTGACGCGCTTTTTGAGAGTGGACAAAAGCGGCCCTAAGGGCGCGCTTTAGCTCAGATCCCCAAAAACGTCTTGACATGGACGCGTTTTTGGGGAAACGTATTTCCGTAATTATTTTTCAAACGGCACATTTCCATAATTATTCTTTATTTTTGGTATATATGAGATATTTACCGAAATTTATTGTATATATTTTAAAAATTTTAAAATATTAAAATTATATTTTAATTATTTTCATTTTTCTAGTATTTATTTTCATCTAAATATTAAAATAAAAATAATACTTTTTTTTAAATATGTTATAAATAATTTTTTATTTTTTTCCTTTTTCTTATTTTTTCCTCTACATATTTTTTTCTTTTTTCTTTATCTTTTTCTCGTCTTTCGTTCTTCTCGTCTCGCCCCTCCAAACCATCGCCACGCCATTTGACCCCAACTGATCGAAAGCCCCTAAACTGATGCTCCTTGTCCCTTCACTCATGTTTCTCGGTTTAGATTTCCTCAAACCCAAACCAAAACCTTCGAAAAATCCAAAAAAAAGAAGAAAAAGAAAATTGAAATAAAAAGAAACTTGATCCACCGTTTTCTGTCCTCATATCAGTCTCGTTTTCCAGTACGAAGTTCTTCACATCCAATGAAGTTTTTCACCGTTAGGATGTCAAAATGGACATCTCAAACCCCTTGGACCGGTCAAATCCAAACGGGTTGTGTTCTCACTTTTACTTTTTTTTTTTTTTTTGTTTTATTTAGTGTATAACTCTTCATTTTGTTCTTGATGTTTCAGCCATAACCCTCTGCTACTTGTTTGACATTCTTCATTCTTTTCCCCTTATATTTTGCTTTGAGTTTGTCTTCCATTGCCTTAATAAATCCGACTTCTTGATTTATATTGTTAGGGCTTGCTTTCGTGCTGTGAAACTATGCCATTGTGGAAGGTCACGAAGTTCAAGATGAAGGTTTGAAGAACGAGCCATCGCCTTTTCAAGTTCATTTTAGATATTATTGTATTTATTGTTGAAAATTATTATATTTGCCGTTCTTCATTAATTTGTAACAAATTTATCTAAAAAAAACTAGTTTCTATTAGTTTGATTATTCATTTATTTGTTGATTCATTTGTAATATTTTATTGGGATTTCAGATTTTAGTTGCAATAATCAATGAAAAAGAACTAATTAGTTTGTATAATGTTAAAAAATAATTAACAGAAAAGAAGAAAATAAATTATGGAAGAAATTTATAATATTTCTTATTTTTGAATTTTAAAAAATATTTAATTTTTAAATAAATGTAAATAAGTTTTTAATAATTTTTGAAAATTTTAAACATTTTTGGATGTTTAAAAAAATTAAAATGATTTTAATAAAGTTTTGTATTTTTAATTTTTTAAAATAATAAACTACTAATGTGTATATATAAATTATTACGTAAATGTCACTGTCACGTCAATAAAATTAATGATTATTAATTTCTTATTTTTGTGCTTGTTTTGAGTTATTTTGACATAAAAATATAAATTTAAATGTCAAAAAATAAAACTTAAATAAATAATTAAAATTATTTTTTATAAAGTTATAGGACGGAATTTGTCATAATATATATATTTAAGGGCCTTTTGTACTTATAAACCTTAATGATATATATACTTATATTTCATAATTATAAGATAATTTATATTGAGAATATTACAAATATATTACATTTAAAAAATTAAAGCATATTTTTAAATTGTTTATATCTTGTAAATATTATTTCATCAATAATTTAAATAATAACAATTTTATAAAACTGAAAGTAAAATTTAATTATTAAGTGGTTAATCTTTTATGATTTATTTTGTACATGGCATTAAATATGTTAATTAATACTTCCTTTTTTTACATAAAGCATTAATTATTGTAAATAATTCTTGAAACCTCTTTTAAATATCATCATCCAGAAGTCAAAATCAGGAAAAGAATGCAACTAAAGATATTTCTATAATTTACTTCGTGACATATGAAATAATTTCCTATTTCAAAGAAATTCCAAAAGAAACAAAAAATGACCTTATATCTTATATTAGAATTTCAAAAACTATTTTTTTTAATTTTATTTTCAGCCAATGGATGTGCAATATCTAATCATTGGAAAATCCTCTTCATAAATAAAAATAGGGTATTTTATTTTTAATTATTGTATATAAATGAGAGGCTTGGGCCTTTTTCGCAGGTTCAGTTGAATCGGAAGGGTGAGCGAAGCTAAGGAGTTTCCGTTATCCTTATTTATTTATTTTCATTTTCTTTTCTCTCTCTCAAACAAACTCCAACAAAATTGAAAAAAATATAAAATTTAGGGTTTCTTAATCTCCCAATTCTTTTAAGAAAATCTCTCTGTTTTCTTCATTGGAGCTATGGAATCTGATTCGATCAGCCACACTTCTTCTCCTTCAGCCTCTAACTGCAAAGATATCTCCAGAAAGAAGAGAGTAGGGACTTCATTGTACTGTTTTCATTTTCATTTTCATTTTCGATTTTTAATTTTTAATTTTTTTTATTGATGTTCTTTTTTCGTTGTGGATTTTCAGAGGTCTGCAAAATTGAAGCAGTGCAAACTCGATGCCCGCCGCGAGCAATGGCTTTCTCAAAGTGTGTTATTGAATTGTGTTTTTGCCCTTTTTGAATTAGGGTTTTTGATGGTTATTACCATTATTATTTTTTTCCAATTTTGATTTTGAGTAGGTGCGGTGAAGAACAAGGTTTGTTGCAAGGAGGGAACCAACGATGGCGACTCGAAGCAAACTCAGAGGGGTGAAAGGGACCGTTCCTTGGAGAACTTTGAGATGAGGGGAACTGCTGAGGCTAACGGAGAGGGAGAAAATGTATCTGTCCAACACGAGAGCGATTCTGAGTCTTTTCCTCCTAATAGCCACACGAGCAGCAGCCTGCTAGGAGGAATGGATTCCGGAACAAGCTTCACCAATAGTAGCAGCAGCAGCACAAGTAGTGGCGGATGCTGTTCCGGTAGCATCACAGAAGAGGAAGGCGGTGATGGATGCTTGGATGATTGGGAGGCGGTTGCTGATGCATTGGCTGCTGATGATGACAAGCAAGAATTGAATCCAAACGAGAATAACAAGGAAAACCTTTGTTTAGGGTCGACCCCTGGGCTTGAGCCAAATCCCCAGTTAGGTTCGAATGGGGAAGGATCAGATTTGAAGAATTCTGAACCTGAGTGTCCAAGAATGGTGCAGAGGGCGACAGGGAGCTGCAGGGCATGGAGGGCTGATGATACTTTTCGTCCGCAGACTCTTCCTAATTTGTCAAAGCAGCGAAGTTTTCCAGCTACTGACCGGCGTTTTGGTCAAGGAGGGGTGTCATGGATGCGTAGCAGTGTGCCATCCTCATGTCCCATATGCTACGAGGATTTGGATTTCACGGACTCAAGTTTTTTGCCCTGTTTATGTGGTTTCCGGCTCTGTCTTTTCTGCCACAAGAGGATTCTTGAGGAGGATGGGCGTTGTCCTGGTTGCAGGAAGCCATATGAGAATGATCCTGTGGAGGCTGAAGCTAGCGTTCAAGGAGGCAGTCTTACGACTAGGCTGTTGGCTCGTTCTTGTAGCATGATTGCAAGGTCTTAGGAGCAGTTTCTGTTGTTCGTGAATTATGTATGTTGGACTACTCTTTTCTTTGTTCCTTCTTAATTGTGTGTTTTCTTAGTAATAGACTCTGGTTTCCGTAGATTTAGATGTGAGTATAGCATTATCTCTTTTGGCACCCGGGAATTGAGCTATGTTTCTATGAGTTTGGTTCTTATCTGTTTGGTGCATGAGTTGATGTACTCATCTTGGCATGTGAATAGATAAGGTGGTATAGAAATTCAATACATAATGGATAGTATAATAAGTTTTGTGCCTCACTGTGTTTCCAACTACTATTATGTTTCTTTCTATATTAAAGTTCTGAATTTTATTTGATTATTCTTTTAATATCAAGTGAATATTTGAGTATTCAGTTTTGTTGGTTTTATCACTCAAGTTCTGCTTCTGCTTATTACTGTTCTCCTGTAATATTTTTCTTATTTAATGCATTCCCGTGGTGTTTACTGGCATTAATTAATATGACTGCTTTAGTTTCTTTCAATACCTCTGATGTGTGCTGTTTTCACTTTGAGGTAAGGCTTATTTGGGTTTAGCTTTTTATCCTAGAAAGGATATTGTAAGTGCGCTAAGTCAGATTTACTGAGAATATTCACATTTGTTTTGTTTCATCTGCTGAATCTATGTGTGCTTTTGGTAATTTATGCATGCTATTTTTTCCCCGAAGTGATACTTGAACATGGGTGATGGACAAGGGAATACATTTTTTGTTAACTGGTTGCTTTTACCTTTTGAGCACATTCTTTGGTTGCATTTAGGCTGACAATTTCGAAATGTAGAATTTGAATGGCTGTCTAAATGCAATAATCACACTTTTATTTGCCTTTTGTCTTCTTGAAGGGTGTTTGAGAGGTTAGTAATTAAATTTCTTTCAATTTTGCACAAAAGTTGCCAGAACATATATTGAACTGTCTCTTTAGATAGATATGATATCCTAAGACATTGTTATATATGTCTCAATTTATACCATTTTCTCTGTTCTGTTGCCACGGTTTCTTTTATTCTTGCACTACTTTGAACTTTCTAGGTTGGTCCTCACTGCTAAATAAAGTTGCGTCTAATATTTTTTTCTCTTTGTTCTTTTCCTTTAATGATAAATTAGATGACCGATGATCTTTAATAGGGGATACAATACTTCAGAAATTCAGCACTTAAAAGGAGGATAAAAGTAAGTGACCACTAGTAGTATGGGAATGGTACTTTATAAGCTTAGGCATCTTATAATTTTACCGATTTGTTGGTATATCATTGTTGGTATAGTCTGTACAAGCTGTATATTGAGGGCGAAGACAGATGAAGACTAGAATTCCAATTTCAAATATACTACATATCTTAGTTACAGAAATGCTACTGTAAACAATTGTCCTTTTGATGTTTCTGTTGTTTGTGTCGGATCAAATTCAACTATTATCTAATTTATCTTGTTTCTCAACCATGATGTTTCTGATGTTGATACCTCTATGCCTTTATGTCTGCTTACACTTGTGCATGGACCTGGTAATTCCCTTTGTTTCTCACTGTCATATGCTACCAACATTCTGTTACAATGGTTGTGTTCTATGTTACTTGGACTCAAGGCGTGTCAGATACAGGTATGTCTCCGACATAAGTATGATTAATTTTTTCCAAGTTTTTTAATGTATTTGGAAAGTGTCTTGAAAGTTCATATCCCCATTTTTATGATCAGATGTGCTTTGAACATGGGTACTTAATGAAGAGTCGATCTAAATAGGATGTGTTTGCCTACACGTGCACTGACGCATGACTGTTTTCTAATGCCATCTGCCTAGTAATTCTAATTTTTGCTCCTTTTCTTTGGTTCTGCGCTATGCTCTTTGGCTCATGAGTACTTAATTGTATATATGTATTCTTTGTCATGGTATTGATCTCTAGAAATTGATTTATATATGATGGTGATGTGTTTGAAGTTTGAACTCTTTGGCTTGTCAACTTAGGTTCACTCCTGGAAGTGAGTTCTGTTATTGCTTTGGCATTTTTTTTTTTGAGGCTCTCAAGTATAAAATGTCCTGAATAATAAGAATTCTAAAATTAATTAAGTTCTTCCCCCAACATTTGCTCCTATTTAAGCACTGATTATTCATTTTTCATCCCCTCTAACTTCCTTTGGCATGAGGTCATCATATACTTGCAAAAATATAAAAAAATGCTTATGAATTTTAAAAGGATTAAAAAATATATAAAATTCTAATTTTTTCAAAAAAAATAAAAAAGTGAAATGTACTTTAAATGGACAAAAATAAAATAAAATAAAATAAAAGTTTTCTGAAATTTCCAAAAACAAAATCGAAAATCTAAAAACTTAATTGAAGTTAAAAGAAAAATTCGAGATATCTGGGAAACACTTAAAATTCAAAACGAAAAATGTCAAAAAAGAAGGCAAATGTAAAAATCGACAACATTTTATATATATTTTTAAATTTAATTCATTCTTCTGCAGTAGGAGCAAAATCATTGTATTTAGTTTAACTTTTAGAGTTTTATTATTTACAAACAATTTTGGAAATTTTATTCTTGAATATTAATTTTTATATTTTTCCTTTAATTTCCTAAAACTTTGGTATTTAATTGGACAAAAAAAAACTTAGGAATCAATCTGAACTGTGAAACCAAGATTAAGTACTAAAATATATATTTGCCCTATTTATTTATTCATTTAACTTAAATCTTTTAGCTATTAAATATTAATAATTTTAAAATTAGCATTTGCCTATAAACGTAATAAATTGTGTCGAACACATTTATATATATATATATATATATGAATTGAAGATAAGAAAGTGAACTAAATAAGAATAAAGGTGGAATAAATACACCGATATCAGGTGGAATAAAAATGATTAAGTTTATCTACTTTGTGTTGGAACTAAATAAGAATAAAGGGAAATTCTTTTTTTTTTTCAACCCTTTATATGCGATCATAAAATACCCAAGTGTTGAGCTTTGCTGAAAAGAGGATAAAAAAAGTGGGAGACATATATCTATATCTACAGTTTAGAAGAATTTTCAAATGGGGGCTCTGTTTGATAAGTATTTTTTTTTTTCTGAAAATACATTAAACAACGTTGTTTTGAGGCGTCAACTTATGCGAAGAAAGTAAATTGGAATAAGACGAAGATGAAACTGTCTTAACGGACCTCAAACTTGCCATTTAGATAGGTGGCCTTTACACAAATAGGTGCTTCGTATACGTGGCTAATCGTGAGATCAAGCTCTGGGTCTTCGAGATATAGCATAAAAACGTGACAAATCTGTGGAGAGAAAAGAGTCCTCTGTTTTGAGGAAACTGGCGTATGCCTTCCATGCTTTTTTTTTTTTTAATCTATAGTTCAAACGGTTAGTGCTAGTTACATCGACACATGGTGTAACTGTCATTTGGTTGGCTTTTTTTTTATTTATTTAAAATTTTTGAATTTTTTAATGCGAGGATTTTTTGAAATACTTTATTGAGTTAAAACGTGAAAATATTCAAGTTAAAGGAGGATTTTAAAATGAATTTTGATGTGATTGAGTTTTCTTTTTAATTTCTAAAAGAGATTATTTCAATTACTTCATTCCAAATGAAAGATTTGATCAAAGTTGGTTTTAAGAAAATAAAGCTTCACACTGATTGCATCATTGACAAGCTAATTCATGTCTATTTAGGGGGTCTGTTCATTGTTTTATATATCAGAGCACTTGCCTAGTTCATTATGAGAACTTGACAAACTTTTTTTCAATTCAATCTAGTTCAGTGACAGAAAAGCTTGGACCATCTTTGAAATTATTCATGAAGGAACCAATAGAGATGCTGATAACAAAGTTTAAGACTTTGAGGAATACTGAGTTTTATGCAAAGGAGTGTGACACCACGAATCGAGCATTTGCTTTTGATGAAGAGTATTCCAATGCTAAATTGGTAAAAAAGGTGCTTACATCTTTATAAGAAAAAAGAGTTGCAAAGTATATTGATACAATGAGGATTGATGAACTCATTAGTTCATCGCAAACTTTCAAGATGAGTAAGCACAAAGCAAAAAAGAATGTAGCATTCCAATTATAATTGAATGTGAAACTACCATTGAAGACTTACAGGAGCAGTTAGCTCTTCTCAATCAAAACTTCAACAAAGCATTTAAAAAGTTAACCATGAAGATTGGGAAGTTCGATTCTAACCATAAAAAATGAAATACTCAAAATTAATATTGTAAAGAGAGACTTCTTTCCCAGCATGCAAAAGCTTCTATTCTCAACTGTGAAGATGAATTACAGATCATCTCCAATTTATAAGCTACTACTACCACCTAATATGAAACATGGTTTAAAATGTTAAAAAAGTTCTCACAATTTGGATCCCAATGGCAACATTTGAAAGAGGAAAATGGCTGATTGTGCAACTTCGTCGGTGCTGTTTTCCTAGATAATCCTCAACATCATATTTGAAAAAAAAACCCCAATATTTGTGACTCTGTTTAAATCGAAGTCTATTGGAAGTAAATAGTTTCGCATCAACACAATAGGTTTGGTAATTGCCAAGATTTTTCCCCTTCTCTTTTAGAATTTCGCTAAACCCTAACCAGATTGCCAAAACATTCCTTTTAATTTGTAATGTAAAAGAAAAAACAAATACAAGTGGCTTTCCACTTTATTTTAAGGACAGGGATTTATGATCACGTGAATCATATTGGAGGAAGATGACGTACCACCATTTCTTTAACGAAATTAAGAATAAAGATGTAGTTGAGCCAAGCTCCATCGAAATTCAGAGTTCCATGGTTGATTTAAGCTCGAGCCAGCATTTAATTTTAAGTTTAAAGTTAATTCAAGATATAATCGAATCACTCAAATTCGATTAAATTTATTTATTAACTTTCATATTCAAGTTCGATTAAATTTATTTATTAATTTTCATATTCAAGTTCGAACAGTTTAAGTTCAACCGAATAATTGAAGTTAAAGTTAAAAATATATACTAAAGAAAATAACATAAAAAAATTAAAATATATATTAAAAACAAAAGATCCGATAAAACTCAGTGAAATATTATTAAATTCAGTAACAAAATTATAAAAATTTTAAGATGGAGTTAAAATTAAATTGTATATTTTTTCGATAAAAAAATTATAATTTTACTATATCTTTATTAATTTTAAAAATTAAATCAAATTTTATTATTTTAAAAGAGTCAAAATATAATTTTATCAATATTAATTTAAAATTTTATAAACTAAAAAACCTAACTGAAAATTTTTTCATTTTAAAAGAGCCAGTTTGATTAAACTTGAACTTGATTTTATCAATAACTAAAGTTGCTAAGCTTAAACACACATTTTAGTAATTATTAAATCAAATTCAAGTAAGTTATGTCCCATTCTCGCAAGTTAGGTAATACAATCTTGAGTGATTATTCTAAGGATCAATATTTCTATACAAGTATTTAATATATATAGAATCATATACACATTAAAATATATTAGTAAAAATTGGAATAATATAAATGGCAAACATGTGGCTAGAAGTTATGGAAGGTGCAACGAAATCAGAATCCACCAAATTCATAACTATGCACACAGGTAAGGAAACAAAAGCCCATCATTTTTGTGATTCTAATGAATTTTTTTTCTTTACCTAAACGGAACAAAAAGAACACCAACTGTATCTCCATTTCTCTGTTTCAGGCCCTAATTAATTGTTATCAGCTTCTAAAGAGGCCTTGATAAGTGCCATTTACACGGGTTATCCATATGAGGGAAATTGCGAGGATATTGACAAAAAAAAAATTTACCATCGAAAAAACGGATGAGGGGAACTAGTTATGGTCGCGCAATTTTGCCCTCTTCAATGAATGCAGAGGTGATGAGGTTGCTGCAGTCGATGGTGAGGATGGTAATGGCGATGAAGGTGATGATGGTATTGATGATGATGATGATGATGATGACGATGATGATGAAGAAGCATGGTTATCGTCTTCAAGCTTTCTTTTGTCAACTCTTCTCCTTTTGTTTCCCTCTGTTTCTCCTCTCATTATGCAATCATTCATCACCCGTTTCACATCCGACAGTTTCACAGGCTTAACTAGAAACTCCTCCGCCCCTTCCTCCAAACAGCTGTAGATGGAAATAATGTTTTTAGCCTAGTTGTGCATGATCAAGCAAAGTGCAGATGCATTGTCTAAAGAGATTCAGAACAACCAAGGGTTCAAAGTATGCCAACATATTTTGTTCTTTGATGTACATGTTGAAATATGTCATGCAGAATCTCTGATTTTATAAAAGAAAATGCCTTGAACGTCAATAATTTCCAGTGAAACAGAATATATATATTATATGAATGAAACCAAGAGATCCGGAGAATAAAAACCAGAATATTATTTAAGAGAAAAGACAAGTGAATCTTTCATTATTATCAAGATTTTGGGTGGTCTGTTTCCCACACAAATTCAAACAAAATACAGAATCTTATCAGTTTTGTCTTATTACAGTACTCATGAGATTTGGGTAATCTTATAATGACTGATATGTTTTGATAAATCTTATCATATGCAATATTCCTTCATCTCAATTATCGTCCAGTAGCTTCAAGCCAAAGGGATTATTAGGCTGAAAAAGAAAATGCTTGCATATAATAATATCAATTTCCCCAGATTTCCTCTAAATGAATGTCATAGCCAAGATATGGTATATATTCCCGATCCAAACAGATTTGGTTTCCCCAAAAAATCATCAGAACAACAGACTGGCGTTCAATTAAGGCTCGGAGATATACCTATCAATACGGGTGAGGATGTTCTCGGACGACATGATCACCACAGGAATTTCTCTAAAGGCTGATGATCGCTGTTCCAACATCAAATGAAACATAATCAGTAATGGAATTCACAATAGTTTCATCTCCATCTTCAAACCAATTTTAGGATTAGAATGATCAAATAAACTTAGAAAAAAAGACCTTGATTTTCTTGAGGAGTTCATATCCAGTCATTCCGGGCATGGAGTAATCCGTCATTATAAGATTCACCTTCAAACCCTGTAATAGCAGCCATTTTAACACCACACACAATCAATCCTAAATTTCATCTAATATTTTATTCAATAGTTTGTTTGTTTGTTTGTTTTATTTAATTTTCTACAATTTTCTTAGCAACCCAAACAGATAGAACTACTCACATTGAAACCCAGAGACCCTTTTTCTTCATCCAAACCAAGAAACTGCAAGGCTCTTGCCCCACTCTCCACGGTTGTGACTGCACGAAAACAAAGAATCAGAACAGACCCAATCTTCAAAATCAACAAAACCCCACAAGTATTGATCCAAAACAAGGTGGGGAAATGGAAACTAAGCTGTACCTTTACAAGAGGATATCTTTAGCAACTTTTCAATAACCTTACGATCGACGTGACTATCATCCACGGCAAGAACATGAAGTTGAGACTCAGATGCTAAAACCTCACCAGCAATCTCCATAATCCAGTATGAGAGTGATGAGTTAAAAAGAAGAAGAGGAGGCTCTCTCTCTCTCTCTCTCTCTGTAAATGTGTTGTTTTAGAAACAAGGAAACAAGGGTGGGTTTGGATTTGGGTTTTTAAATAAAGAAGAAAGAGAAAGAGTGTTTAAAAAGGAGATGTAAAGGCGAAGATTGTGAAGATCCATCCAAATCCAATATCGTAGAGTAAGATCTTCGCAAATCTTTTAAAGCAGGAGAGGGAGCATTATCCCCCACTTGTCTCTTGTCCTGTCAAATTGACTAAATACTTCCATGTATATATATATATTGTAAAGAAAAAGGAAAAGTAAATGGCAGTGTTAACACTGTACGTAAAAATCACCGAAAAAATGGAGGCAGAAGACAAACCGTATATAAAATAAATTTAACAGAGGATTTGGGGTTTTAGTTTAGATTTGGCTTTGACTCTGTCTGGTAGATACCGAGAGCGTAGAGTAGTTGAAACTGGCACACTTAGCAGTAGTATTTGGAAATGGGAAATAAAATTCCCGTCTTTCTGTCCAACAGGCATGGATTACTGGTGGGTCAGTTTCGATGGGCTTTTTTTTCCCACGCGTCATCTCTTTGACCACCGTTTTATCAAATGGCCTTTTTGTCTTAAAAGAATAACTCAACACTCTCCTTAACTGTATGGTTGAATTACATAAAGGTAAACCGTGTAATCATTCTCATTTTTTTAATCATAATCATATTCATAACATTTCTTTTCTCCTTCATAATTTCATTCCACAATTACAACAAAACCAAGGAAGCAATAAACAAGCTCTCCTACCCTACAAGACAAAGGTGGAGATTGCGGTATGAACATGGCACACCCAAGCATCAAGGTATAAACTTTAATGCGGTCAGTCTCTAAACAGATTCTTAGTATCGGTAGTAGATGAATTCCTAAACCGAATGAATAGTTGTAACGAGGTAAAAAAAAAACCAAGTTCCCATAAAAATCTCGATAGTCCAATGTCATTAAGGAGTGAGGACTTAGAAAATCAAGTCACCATTGGACTTGAGTGTCACGGTTGTAGAGGCTTCTTTAATTGACAGAGGAAGCACTGCAAGCAAGGAATGTAGCCAAAAAGAAAAGGTAAGGAGGAAGATTGGAGAAGATCTTATAACATTAAGCGTAACAGTAGATGATGATTGATAAGATAAAGAAAAGGAACTGTGATTAATGATATGACTAAACAAAAATAAAATTTGAGACAATTTTAGAGAGAATTTTGAGAAATAGGAAGTCAAAGTAGCAAAAATCCTTTCACTAGTTGTGAAAATTTTTATTTATAATATTTTAAAATGCGAGTTATAAAGTTAACAATTAATGGAGTAATGATATAAAAAGAATTATAAGAACATCTATGAGAACTTCCAATTTTGGGATAATTGTTTCAATTCCAAAATACTTCTTATTAATTATATTAAAGTGGATCCTGTTTTCTTTTAAATTAAGTTTTAAATTTAATTTTCTTGCTATTATTAATAATAATAGTTCATCGGACAAGAAACAAAAAAACTTATTTTATTTTATTTTTATATATATATATATATGATATAACATATATACACATATATAATAAAATAGAGTTTTGAAATAATTTTAGTAACAATTAGTTCCAAGCCAGTTCTAAAATATTTGTAGTCAACATAATTTAATTTCGTAATCAAATTATTAAAGAAAATTATAAAAATAAATAGATACATAAAATAATTAAGTGCATTTTAATTGATGCACACGACTATGTAAACTAGTGTATAATATATAAAAAAATGTTATGGGAACATATTATAGAAACTTTGAGTTCTAAATTTTATTATATTTAAAGTAAATCCATTTTCAAATTAAGTTTTAAATATAATTTTATTACCATTAATAATAAATCATCAAATTTAATGCATATTTCACATTAAAATCACCAAATCAAATGGAAACCAATTTTGAAGTACACCACCAATTTTCTATTTAAATAAATTTAACATGAATTACTCTCTTACATAAATATTGAACTTGCAAATATTGTTTCATGTTATATTTAACTGGTTAATATTTTATTAAATTTTAAATATGAAATAAAATATTTTTCAAAATTTTCATTTTAATTTATAAATATTTGGCATATATTTTAATATAATTGATTTATATCAGTACTACCCACTTAAATCTCACTAAATCAAACATTTTGAAATAATAAAACTTTTATGCTATTTTGAAAGATTCAGGATACAATTAATTAAGATTTGTTTTACAAATTTTATTTCCAAAATAGAAAGCACAAATATTTAATTATTTTATAATTTAATATTTTATTTGATACACATAATTAAATCAATGCATCACTCAAGTACACAAATTAGTGAAATCAATAGTGTTTAATTATAGAATTTTTTTCTTTTTGGGTCAAATCACTCAAAAATGAATAGAAAAGTTAATATTTATAACTTTGTTAACATAGCATACATGTGAATTGTCACGTTGGCATAAAATTTTAGTTTTTTTATTTTTAAAAATTAATTAAATGTTGACATGTTGTACATATGACCACATGATAATTCACATGTACAATATGTCATCAAAGTTAAAAATGTCAATTTTTTATCTATTTTGAAATGATTTGACAAAAAATAAGTTTAAGTTCTAAAAAACTGAAAATTAAATAATATGCTAAAATAAATTTTTTTATAAGTTGGAGAACCAAATATGTTATTATACCTTTAAAAATATAAAATAAAAAATTAAAAGTCACAAGTGAAAATGGTTGCCGCCCTTATTGGGGACAACCTTTTATAATTAAATTATTATTATTTTTATTTTTATTAAAAATAATTAAAAAATATAGCAAATGCATACTTTAAAAATTAAAAACGAGTGCACATCAAGTACAAATTTAGAAAAAAAAAAATCAAAGTAGAAAAACAAATAAACTTTATATGTCAAATTATAAATTAAAGCTAATAAAAAATTAACAGTGACTTTATAAATTATAATAAAATTAAATATTTACCCCAGCAGTTAAATTTTTATAAAGTAACATTCCAAGTACATAATTAATTTAACATATTTATACACCAATTCAATATTCCTTCATTTTTAAGGTACCAATTAAACCGGTTTGATCACCAGTTTCCGGCGGAATCATTGCATAGATATCAAATACCAATGTTAATCCTAACACAGTTAAATTGCATAATTATTTCGATGAAAAGAGATTAAAACAGCAACTCCTCGCTTAAAAAGTCTCTTAGTAAATCGTCTACGTAGCTAATTTTGTTGCTTATATTGTACCACTTTCAGGATTTTCCAGTACAATAACCCATGAAACCATAAGCAATAGTGATGGCTTGGGCTTTTCAACTCCTAATGAAAATTACACCATGCAAACCCAAATTCCACATCTATAAACAAAACTACATCACGCAGAAGAAGCATACCCAGACTTCGCAGTTTACACATTTTGAACAACTTCATTCAAGCCCAATAGTCCACAGTACCAAAGTCATTAACCCGTTTTCTGTTTATTCCCTAAACAATACCTTACTGTAGAGATTTACTCACGAACTTGACATCAACCCAATACTAGAGGCAGAAAATCAATGGGATTGACTTTTGAGATTGAAAGTAGTTTCTCTTCAAAATAAATTAGTCATACTTAACCACAGTGTCAATGGGTCCTGTAAACGTTATAATCACCTAGAACTGCTGTAGTTATATATCATTAGTAGAAAATACCCACCATAAAACGGTCCAAGACAAAATTCCAATAGCTGACCAAATGTTCCAGAATACATACAAGGCTTTTCTTCTTAAGACCGTTTGACCTACCTAGCAATTTCAGTCAACAGAAAAATCACGGCGAAGCACAAGCAAAAGATGAATGCCATTGTTGCCTGTCACTGGTTATCACAAGGGCCAGTAGAGGTGAAAGTGCAACATCAAACTTCAACGCTATCTCTGTGCCAACACCTTATAAAAATATTGATATCAAAGTTGGCAGGAATCACAACTGTTGCAGATGAACTACAATTACAGTTCATAAATTAAATAGGATTAGAATTCAACATCAACCCGAGAAACCATATCAGGTGAGGAAAAAAGCTTCAGTATCAAAATTAGGTGAAACAAAATAAAACACAAAAAAAAAAAGGCAAGAAAGGTTTGCACTAAAAACCAGTATGGGCACCAATTTCTAATGTCTAGGCAACATAGAACATAAGTTCTCCAACAGTCAACAATATCTACAAAGGGGAAGGTGATCTGCTCCAAAAACTAATTCAAGGCACAATGGCTTGAAAATGCTTACGAGATTTTTTAGGATACAATTGATAAGAGTAAGATGTGGGGGTCGGAGACTATGAACATCAAATGGCTCACTTACCACCCATCCTCTAAGAGCACACAGGGTAGATGACCTCCGGGGTTTTAGCTAATTCCCATCCCTGAATACCTGAAATAAAATAAGAAAATTGTCACAGAAAATCCATAATTCTAATAATATAGTTTGGCTCCCCTTCGCCACTATCAAGTGTATGGAAGTGGTAGAATGCAAGAAAAAGAAAACACAGGTATTGTTAAAGGAAACTGAAAAGAATGCAAATGACACATGCCTTGAGTCATCAGAATGTGACATTTAAGGATTCTTGATTACTACTGCCATGAAGATTGCTTGTATCCATTCCATCCTCCCTCTGGTTCCTTCCTTTTCAAAATACCACCAGGAACCTGATGGATTCTTGCTTGCTCCTCTGCCTGGGGATATGAACTGGCAACAGACAGTTGCCTTGATGCAAGAGGTACCATCTCATCTCTTCCTTCAATGTCTGGGCCTCCAGGCCCAGCATTTAAGTCTAGTCCTTGCCTTCCCCAATGCCTACCATTCTCAGCACCACTACTATGACTACCATCAGGAAGGCTAACAACATAGGACCTTGGGTAATGGGATGGAACAGAACCAACAGGTCGTAACAATTGCGAATGAACTGGAGGAAAACAAAACCTCCCACCAGGAGATGAATCAACATAAGTAGATGAACCGGCAGAAAAGCTAGTTGAAGGAAGAGGGAATGTTGTTCCAAAAGGGAAAAGAGGGTATTGGAAAGGAGTTGATGGGAATGACACTGCTGGAGTAGATGACAACATGGGTTCCCTATAGACATCAGGATTAAAAGGGGTGGCACCAACAGGTGGGCCCAAAACCCTTTGTGGCCCACCAGTTGCAACAATTGGAAAAGGCTGCTCTCTATCGGGCAAGATCGATTGGATTGTGATAGATGAGTATGTATTCTCAGTAGGAAACCATGTTGAGAAATTTCCCATCTCCGTACCGTTCATCCGCAAGCTGGAAACTGATGGTTGAGATGGGGCATTGCTGCTTCTAGCGTTATGGCTAAATAGTGATGGATCAATGCTTATCTCATCAACAGCAGGTCCATTGTTCAAATCAAAGTCCCTACGGACAGTTACTTCACTATTAAGAATCCCAGACAATGATTTTATAGGCTGCATAGGGACATCCAGTCTACGACTAAACCCAGTAGACTGATTGCCAAAATCAGCTGGCTCATCAACTCTATTCAAATCAAGATCAAGTCCCCCGGAGGACCGAATGGATGGAGAACCCAGCATTCCACAAGTTAAATCACGAGTACTTGTAAGGTCCAGTGCAGAGTCTGTGCCCTTAGCAAAACTTCGGGAAGCTAGATCCTGAAGCACTCTCTCATCAGGTACATTCAAATCAATATCCAAAGGAGGACGACTTTGTTTCCTAGTTCTAACATCAGCAATAGAAGTGTTGCTTGTACCTAGAGGGATATCCAAAATCTTTCTGGGCTCAGCTGGCCGAAATGCACTAGTGGCTGCTGATCCCTTCCAACCAAGTGCCCCTTTGGTCCGCAAAAGGTCATCTGGGGGAACAAACGGCCCTTTAGCAGCAGCAGCAACAGTAATTGTAGAAGGGACACTGCTAGCCACAGAAGAAACAGGGAAAGGCAATGAGCTAAATTGGACAGGAGCTGAACATCCTGATGCTGTCAAGTTATTTGGATCCCCAAATTTCCCCTCATCTGCATTAAAGCCTTCATTCAAGTCAAATTCAACTTTTGCATCTGTATCTGTACCACCTGTAACAGGAGCATCTCTAGTGGCTGATGTCCCTTCCACTTCATCTGCCTCTTCGCTGGTCAAATTAGAACCCCTTGGCCACATAGGTTGCTCTGTTTCCATTACAGTAGGTGATACACATGGAGATGGTCCAGCACATGGTTCATTACCCTTATGATCTTCTAAATTCTCCTCCACATGCTCACCTTTCTGAGCATTGACAGCTGAACCAACAACAAATACAATTAATTACCAATTGATGATGTAAACTAAATTGAAAAAGAAAAAGGACTTAAATTGATGTGTATTTCATATTTAATTAAGAGAACAATAAGAGAAGCATTACTTTCCCATTCACCTGCATTACAAGGAGCATCACTCTCAACATCCTTCTCAGCCTTCACTTCATCAACATTTTCCAGAACCGTATCTTTACCAAAACCAGGAGGCAAAGTTTCTGTCACTGTACCGTTGATGGAATGTCCAACTACTGGTGACTTCTGACAAGTCTGTGAACTTCTTTCCAAACCTTCAAGGACATTTTTCTTGTTGTCAGCATCAACTTCAACAGAAGGTACAGATGAAGATACTGGAACAACTTCTTTCTCAACTTTTACAAATGGACCTACGACCTTATCTTCATTAGCCACAGAAGAGCACCCTTTTTGTTTAGTACCCAAACTGCTATCACAATCCACTCCACCTGCCTTTTTCTCCAGATGCTCTTTGCAATCTCCAATATCAGTAGTTTTCTCCACAGAGCTTGCAGAGGGCAAATTGATTAAAATGGTGGTTACATTTTCCTTTAATTTATCATTTTCAAGACATGGGTCTCCAGTGTACGGAATACTTAAAGACATTAAATGTTCATTCAGCTCTCTAGATTTTTCTAGAGAGGAACCAATCTTGCTGTCTGCATTCTTGGCCCATGAATTACCACCAACTGCCTGCTTCAAATGCTCATCATCGGCACCTTCAACACACTGATTTTGATCTCGAACAACCTCATCCCCAGAAGAAGGTTTTAGTTTTGTATCATTGCCTGTGTCAGAGAGCTCAACAAAAGGGGCCTTTCTTTGTGGAGATTCTATCAGTGAAGCTACATCCACTCCAGTAGCCACACTAGCAAGCAGATTCATTCCAGCATCATCTCCAACAGGCATGCACACATTTGATTCAGAGAACTTGACACAACTATCAATTAGAGCATTTATGGAGCTGAAAGAAGGCTCCTGCACTTTCCCTGATTTATGTTCATTTCCAGAAGATGAAGCAGTTTTAGTGACTTCATTTGTTTTCCTAGCCCCTTCTCCAGTCCTACAGTTTTCTTCATCAGGAGCAGCTGCAGGTGAACCATCTCCCTCATCTAACCCGGTCAGCATGTCTTTTAAGTCATTGCTCTGCCACGATTCAGTATTCACATCAGTAGTAACATTTGTCCGGTAAGTATCATTCTTCTCCTTCAAGTTACGATCGAATTGTTCCTGCATCTCTGAAAGCACAGGAGAAGAAGCCCTGCTATTCATGACTGAGTGATCTTCAAGAGATCCTCCACTGGCACTTTGTAATGGACTTCTACCTCGATTTGGGATCTTAACAATGAACTTATGACTATTAGACTCAGCCATAGGAGCATCCACAGCCTTTTCACACGTTAAACCAGACTGTGATATTTTTTCTGAAGCAAGATTTCTGTTAAAAGAAGAATTTTTGCCTGATCCAGTTTCCCTTTGAACTCCAGATGACCCTGGGAAACCATTATTGGATTTCCGATGTCGGGAAGAATTACCCGAGATCTTAGTCACTGATCCAGAACCAGCTGCAGAACTTCGTGCATCCTCCTTTATAGAAAGTCCACCAGCCTTTAAATGGTCACTAGAACAAGACTGACTATTGTTGTGGGACTGACTCGAACTGCTGCTTTTCTCATCCTTTGCTGTTGTTGGAGGATCAGAGGTGCCAACAACAGCAGTATTTCGTGCTTGCACATCTTTTAAATTTGCAATGGCAGAAGCAGGTGATATTGCTGCCTTCATAGATCCCAGTGATGCAGAAGTAGACTTGGTAGCAGTCTCTCCTTGAGCAAGCTTAACAGAACCAGTTTTAGAGGCAGAAACCTGTGTGACTGAATTCTTCATGGCAACCTCAGATGATCCAGAATGCTTGTTTCCACTGTGAGAAACCTCTGAAAGTCGAGACCTTGCAGACCAGGGAACAGCTTGGTTTGAGCCACACTTGGCATCCATCTCAGCCTCAACTCTTTTTTTCCATGTATCAACTAAACTCCTTGCCTTCTTCTGTATATCTATGTTCTTATGAGTGCGCAAATGATTCACAGACTTGCCAATGTTACACATCTGTAGAGCTGTGAGATTTACAGGTAACTTATCAAGTGCTCGGAGTAAGGTTAATAGAAAATCATCAACTGATCTATCATCCTTGGAGCCACTACCATCACCAATCTTCCCTTTGTGAACTTCCTGGAGCCATTCATCAAAAACACGCAACCCTCTGAGCTGAACAAAATGACTAAGACAGTCAAACTTGTCTGTAGCTGATATTACACTAGCAAGCATTGACCGGCTCACCAAGTCTATTTTCTTTTCATTTCTCTCAGGCACCATGAGATGAATCAATTTCTCAACTCCTTCATAATCTTCTAGACCACCCTTTTCAGCGATCTTTGCAATCTCAATTTTTAAATTAATTTCTCGTCTACCATGACCAGAATCCCCATCATCTATTTTACTAGTGCATTCCCGCTTGACAGGCTCGGAGCCTTGATCACCACGCTCCCTTTTCTTTCCCTTACCCTGAGAAGGAAATGAAGCACTGTTTTGTACACTCTCTAAACTAGGTTTTAACTGTGATGTAGATGTTGGACCATTCACTGGCTTTGGAGAACATCCATCTGGCTGGACTGTAGCTTGCATTTCTAAACGTGTCTTATATAATAGATTATCTACTTCCTCTTGATGTTCCTGTAAACGTAAGCAATATCAATTGTGAAAGTTCAAATTTGGAATGGATTATATACCTAAAAGAGAATCTAGAACTCACATGAATGTAATCTCGATCAGTTAGCCACCATAAACACTTATTTGTAATGTCATAAACTCGCCGGCAAACAAGTGAGCAAATCCCAGATGGAAGTTCAACGTCTTTAGGAAGAAATGCAACTTTACACGGATGGAGTAACGATGCAGCAGGAATCTCATCCTTATGAAAGGAATAAAAGATTTCGTTTGGCGCAGCTTCCAGCAGGATGCCTTCGCCAAGCTTTACTTCAGCGGGGCGATAAAGCCAATTCACGCCCAATTTAAACTTATTTTCTTTGCTTGCAGTCAGACACCGAATTATTCCAATGAAAGGTGGAGAATCTAGAGCTGGTTTGAAAAGAGCACAGTCACCGATGCTGATATTGCGTCCATCCTATAAGGGGGAGACCACGTACACAAACTTCACCAGTGAGAATATATATATAAACAATTTGGATAAAAGAAATAAAAAGGGAGAAGAAGAGGAAGAAGAAGAAGCTTGATCAACACCTCAAACTTGCATTAATCAGTTACTTCTAAAAACAATCAACTTAGCTACATAGACTGAGCAACCTAACAGCAGTACAAATGGCACCTCGATGCAGACAAAACCAACACAAATTAACAACCTCATCCAGCAACTAGTAATTGCTTAAACAATTAGATATGATGATGATTCCAAGAATCCATCTTTATTAGATAAGAACGTCTAAATGCGTAAGTGCAGAAAAAAGATGCATATAACGACAATTCAAGCCTTATTAGTAAATCAACTATAATTCTATATGAGCAAATTCCACAAGACTTCACCACTAGCAAGAACAAGGTTCATATGCGTTCAAAACTTGCTATACTCATCAGGGAAACCATTATCATCTAGACTGAACGAAAACTTAACAATTTGCATACTGATAATATGTTGTTTATATCACGCACTCCTCTTTAAAGCCTTGGATATGTCTTAGGTACTGCTTCAACAATCATCATTATCATATAAATATGACTCCGTTGAAGATGTCCAATACATTTCTCTGGACTAATTTTTGACACATTTTATCTGAGAAAACATCCAGCATAACAAAAATCATGTTCCTTCTCACTCATATACAACTATGTCAAAATTTGATTTCAAATGGGAAGACCAATACACTTGCGTTATCTAGGACAACTATCTTTTCACATATAATAGAACAGGATGCATTACAGAAACTCAAAAGACTTGCCATATACAGAAAGACCTTAGAATTCAGAAGCAAATATTGCATTTACCACATCCCAGGTCAACTATTGGAGGAATAACTCCCCAAAAAATGCATCCTTATTTTTCAAGCTCCTCCAAAATTGGAATAATTTTCCAATACGATTATAAATCATAATGCTGGTGATTACTCCTTAATCATCATTAGTACCGAAAGTTAGCAAATTCCTAATATTCAGGTTCATTTACATCAATCTGTCTAAAATCCAAATATTTTTATTGTGTCCAAAACATTTTCTACCTGGAATTAATATTAGCTTGGACGAAGAAAACCCACCCCATGGCATGCTGAATGATTATAGCTCCATGTCCACAATTAAAAGTTTCAGATAAGTTAGAAGTATATTTCAGCTGTAGAATAGCTTCTAGAGGAGAAAACGAAAAAGAAGTTATTGTTATTTTAGGACACTAATCCATCCGAGGAGAGATGCTCTTCCCTATCTTACCCAACTTATTATGTGGTACAATCGTTCTTCACAGCTGCAACACTATATGATCCGCAAAATCAAGCCTAACAAAAATGTCTTGCACATACACCTCAGTAAAACAATCAACCCAAAATATAAAAACTTAAATGCCTCCATATGATTCAGTTAAAAATTCGAAAAATGTCCAAGACAATTCAGACAACTGACTAGATTTTACTCCAAACGAGCTCAACAAATCATCCACAAAGTTCAAACCAAGCCAACAAAATTGACGAATTTTGCGATTATTTCAACACTTCCCCTCATCAATCAATACACCATCTCAAAATTCTCAAGCAAAATCGAACCTCTTCATTTACCAAAATCGATATGAAAAAGCACCTCTCACCAAATCACCTGATAAAACAAACCAACAAGCGAACAAAAAGGAAAACCTAGAAAATAACGAAAAATATCCAATCAAATCAAATTAAGTGAAATTGATTTAGAAAGTTATACCTTTGAAAATGAATTAACGGTAGAGGAAGAAGAAAAAGAGAGCGAAGCAACACCATCACCACTCAGAACCTCCGTTGCACGTGTAGGGACTGTCCACATCAGCCGTGCCTTTTTCCTCTCCTCATCTCCTCCCCGCCCATGCATAGCCTTGCATTTTTCCCTTCGAGTACCATCAATCCGCCCTCCTAATGTCTATCTTTCTTTTTCCCCTCTTGAATTCCAGCTCCCCTTATTTCACCAACTCAAGCCCTAGATCACCAACCCCTACCTCTGTCAGAAATCTTCCCTTAACCAAACCCTAATTTCCCCAATCACAAATCCAAAAACCTAAATCCCTTCGACCGTGATTCTTCCGTTGCCCAATCTAATTCAACCTTCCGCGTTCGATTTCTTAAGCCGCCTTTCGATCTACATAAGAAAGTAAAAAAGAGAAGTTAAAATTTAAAAGGAAGCAAAAACTTGCTCTATTTCTAGAGAGAGAAACATAGAGAGGGACGGCAAAAGAAAAGCTGCACTTCGATACATGGTAGGGCAGAGCGGGCAATGGGTTTGGGCAGATCGGATAGTTCGGGCGAGTTTTTAGCAATAGCAAGATAAAGTCACGGATAAGCAATGATTTAAAAATCGGTTCATTAGTTAAGTCGTTTATACTTGGTTCGGTTCATTTCAAATTATTTTATAAATTATTAGGAAGCCCAGTTCAAACACTTTTAAGCTCGTATTAAAATTCTGGAAGCCCAAACATTACCCTTTATGCCTTTACTAAGATTTTTGAATACCTTTTTCAGATAAATTAACATACAAACATCTTTTTACTTTGGGTTTTTTTCTTCCTACATTACGCTCAAAACTTAATACATTTTCTCAGTTTCTTTATTTTGACAACAAATTTTATTTAAGTCTTATTTGAAATTTTCTTTTATAATTTTTTTCTTTTCGATTTGATAATTTTTTCACATGATTACATGTACCACGTAATCTCAACTTAATGGAATCCAAGTTTAAAGAATAAATTGAAAAAAATTGCCAAATTCTAAGACTAATGTAGAAAAAAAACTGCAAGGACCAAGTTAAAAAAGTTGCCAAGTTTAGAGACTAAATATTGTTTTATTCTTATCTTATTTATATTTGAGCAAATTACATTTGTAGTCACCCAACTATTAGTAATTTTTTTTTTGGTCACTCAATTGTGAAAAGTTATAAGATGATCATCCAACTATTTGATTTTCTTTTTCTTTTTGGTCACCGACCTTAAATTGCTTACAAAGAGATGATGTGGTATATTTTAAAATTGGTATAATAGTAACTTTAACCCTAAATACTTATTTATTGTGTCAATATAGTCTTGATTGTAAAAATTTTAACTCACAATGTTTACACATTGTGTAATCCAATCTTTTTTTTTAAATTTGATTTTTTGTGACCCGTTCACTTAAAAAGCTAAAAATATCTATTAACTATATTTGATAAAAATATATATACCAAAAATGAAAACACCGAAAATCAAATATAATAATTTTCATATTTTCTCATTCTTTTAAAATTAATCATTAATGTCACAAATAAAAGTAAAATTGTAAAAAAAAGGACCAAATTATACGTGTAAATGTTGAGGGTTAATTTTTTAATCAAACTAAACGACACAATGTATAAATATATAGAGTTAAATTTGTTATTATGCCAAATTTAGAAGTTGCCAAATTATCTTTCCATTAGTAATTTAATGACTAGTGTTCAGAAAAGAAAATTTTGAATAGTTGGATGATTGAAAAAGAAAAGATTGAATAATTGGGTGACCATTTGTAACATTTCATAGTTGGTGTCTAAATAAAATACTAATAGTTGGGTGACTATTAATGTAGTTTACCCTTTATATTTCAAACTTTTTACTTTCTCAAAGACTGAAGTATTGTTTAATAAATTGAAAAATTATATGTTGAATTTTCATTATTAAATTTTATAGGTACTATTTTTTTTGGTACCCAGAAGATTTTTAGTGAGACACATTGTATCCCACAATTTATTTCCTCCCAGCTATAATGGCAACTCCATATAGGATGTGATTGGGACAAATAATTCTTGTAATTTTATTTTGTGAGCCCTAAGTGTGTTTTGTGTTGTCATATCCTCTTTGCTTTTCCAGAAAAGCTTGTTTTCTTTGACCCTTCAAAATGTTAGCTTTGTGAATGAATTAATAGGATTTGCTTTCATTCCTTTAAACATAACATCGCTTCTATGTATTCAGATATTTCGTAAGATGCGTATCATCATAAATTGGGTATTCTCAAATATTAGATTGCCCTAATAATCATATTAAGAATTTGCGTCGATGCCTCTCCTTCTAATAATTATATTCAAAATAAAACTTCTTATAGTTGAAAGATTTAGTTCCATTGATTTAATTCCTAAGCTCGATCCCAACTAGATTGCCCTAGAAAAATAACAAAACAAAATAGATGCTCATACAATTCATTTCGTTGTCTACACAATTTGCATGTTATGTCTTATCCATTGATTATGTTTCCTAAATCCTCCTTGCAAGGTAGTGCTTCCACACAAATTTTTCATAAAAAAAGAATGGTCTTTTAGGGATATTTCAACTTCCTAGTGATTTCCAATTTGTTGTTGTCCACTCTTATAATGTGTTATGTCTTCCTCTTGTCATTTCATTGTTGACTAGACATTCATATTTTGATTTTACTGAATATTCCCCATTGTTATTTAGATCCCACACCCTCTTATCTTAACCTCCTAAAGCTAATAAAGATCTTGATCTAAGCTTGTTTATTGTCTCTTGATCAGATAATCTAGATAATTTAATTTCATCCTGTAATACCCTGAAAATTACTACAGTAAGAAAGTAAGATATTATCCTTAATATAGTTAAGTAAGGAAATAAAGTGACAAAAGAGATATTTTGGATTATGTCAACATTGGGAAGTATATTATGGTATATTACATTATTAATTCAAGAAAGGACTAAATTGTAAAAGTGAGAAAAGTTTTATTGCCCAATAGTAAATACTCAAAATTTGAGGGGTTAAAGTGTAAATATGAAAAGTTGAAAGACCAATAGTACAAATATTTTAGGGGTGGAATAATCTAGAAACTAAGAAAAATGGATGAATTAGGACCAAATCGAATAGGTGAAGAATTATGAGGGACTACATTGTAATTTTTCCAAATTAAGTGTTGACTCAATGATGGAATTTTAAAAGATCATGAAGGGAAAAATAGTCAATGAGTAAGAGAGATAATTCTAGAATGTAATGATTATGTTGATGATATTTTAAATTAATTAATTAGATAAATATTACTTTATTAATATTTTAATAAGATATTTATTATTATTTTATTATTTTATTTAGTATATATGTGTGTGTGTGTGGAAAGAAAAAAAAAAAAACACACCATCCACCACATTTCCCATGCATCCAACGTTTGTGAAGAGAGAAAGAAAGGAAGTTTTGCTTTCTTTACAATTAGATCTTTCCACAAAAAATTCACCATTTTCACCTAGCAATCAAGAGAATTTCCATAACTACCAAGAGAGAAAAATAACAAGGAGACTATGGGGAGCTAGAATATCAAGTTAGATTGAATAATTAGAAGTTGGAAGAGGGAGAAAATCAAGTTAAAGATTGAAATCAATAGGACAAGGTAAGAATTTTAAGATTTCATTCAATACATTTTAAGTATTCTTATATAAGGTAATATCAAAAGCATGAAAATGATATTAAAGTAGAGTTTTCTCATATAATGTTCCACTTTCTTGATATATTAGTGAAGGAAATAAGAGAAAATGATGGGAAATTTTGTAGAGTGTAAGCACTAAATTTTGTCCGGTTCGATTTCGTGTTTAATTTCCAAAATTAAGAAAAAATTAAAAAATAATTAAAAATTACATTTTGACCTTTCAACTTTTCCAAAATTATATTTTAACCCTAAACTTTCTTAAAATTACATTTTGGCCCTAAAACTTTTCAAAATTACATTTTACCCTCATATTTCTTAAAATTACACTTGACCCCAACAGCTTTTATGCATTTCTGATTCATCCTTCATGGAAAATCTCCAAAAATCTGGTGGATTTCACAGACCCACCCCGATTTTAGGCCACCGACCTAAGGGATGGCCTCCTTCCCTAGCCACCACACTGCAAAAACACACTATAAAAGGGATTTTTCCCAAAATCAAACCCCATCAACAACATTCAAAAACCCACAAAAAAGAAAGAAGAGAAAGAAGAAGAAAAAGAGAGGAAAGAAGAGAAGAGGAGAGAAGGCTCACCACCCATGGGAGTCTGAGAGACGACAACAAGCATGCGGTTGTTGGAAGAAGAAGAAATGAGAATGAGAAGGAAGAAGAAGAAGAAGAAGAAAAGAAAAAGAAAGAAAAAAGAAAAGAAAAAGGAAAGAAAAAGAAAGAAAAAGAAAAAGTAAAAAAATTCAAACTCGGTCAGGTCAACCCGACCCGACCGTGACTGACCTGACCACACGGCCCACAGTGACAGGCGTCAATCAAAAAAAACCCAAAGGCCAAGCCAAAGAAAAAAAGAAGAAAGAAGCCAAAAAATGCCCAATTCCTCAAGCCCAAAGAGGAAAGAAAAGAAAAGAAGAAGGAGCAGCCCAATCCAAAAAAAAAAAAAAGAAAGAAGGAAAAAAAAAAAAAAAGAAGAAAAAAAAAATCGAGTCACGTAATCTGTTCGACTGTGCCCATATTTTGGGCTCTTGGTAATTTTTTTTCACTTTAAATTTAATTTGTGTATTCTTAATTACATCTCGTTTTAATATTATTAATATTTTTAGCATTTTATTTTTTAATTGTATTTTATTTTACTTTTAATTTTAATAATTTTAATAAATAAGGCAACGAATCGGTTTTACACTAGTCGTTGATTTCATCGCTATGTTGGGTGAATATCATCGGTTCGTGTTAAATACGATCACGCCTTTTAAAAAAATCAAAAAATCTAAAAAAATAAATTAAAATTTGAGTTTCAAAACTTTTTGTGTTTTCAAAAAATTGTCGTATTTTTCAAATTTTCGTGTTTTATGTATGACCCAATTTTTCACCTCACCAAGCCCAATTTTTTAAAACCCATTAAAACATAAAATAAACAAGCCCAAAACCCAAATTCATCAGACTAAAGCCTAGCCCAAATCTTTAGCCCAAAGATCTAAAAACAGAAATGGAAACCCTAGCAGATTGTTTAACTCTTCACGACAATGAGGCCCTCTTTCCATAACGTCATACGGACGCCACCACCCCGAGACGTGCACCACTCCACCACGCCGCATCAGAGACGTGCTTGAACACGTACCTGCAAAATAGAAACAAATAAGTTGTAAAATAAAGGCTATAAAAGCCACAACAGAAATCGATTTAAAGGGGTTTTTTGTTGAAAAGATAAAAAAACACACGAATACCGATAGTTTCAGAGAAAATCAATACCAAGCCGGAGAGCAAATCTTAAAGGTTTCGTTTTTTTTTTTTTCCTGAATCATTGACTTTATACCTTTTCTCTTCATTTTAAAACAAGACCCATACCTATATATATTAAATCTACGAAGAGGTGTTTTTCTACGATTGTGGGGTTCTTTTGAGCCTTGAATTCATTTTTTCTTTCGCCTTGCTATTATCTGTGAAAATAGAGAGGGGAGTATTAAAACTCCTCCTTTTCATTGGTTTTCAGACTTGTTTTCAAAAAATAAAACATTTTTTCTCTCAAAAGAAGGAAAAGAGGTCGAGGACCTTCTGTTGCCCTCTCATCGTTATTCGGTCTTGTGCATGGTGTCTCTATTTTTTTTTTTGAAACCGAAAAGGAAAGGAAAGAGTCATTTGGTTTTTAAATGAATATGGCGAAAAAGGGTTTTAACCTTAAGGGGAAAGAGGAACGACACCGTTTGAGGTGCAGGAGTCGACCTGTAGCGCTAGGCAGGCCAATCACTTTGGGTCCACGCATTTTTCCCTAAATGGGGAAATTACGCGATAGGTCCTCCTCCTTTGCGCGCCTGTTTAATTGTGTCCCCATCAGTTTTTCCCCATGTTTAAAATTCGCCCCTGCATTTCATGCGTTGTTTCAATTTAATCCACATATAGGCATAGTGTTCAGAAACTTGGGGTAATTGCGTTTCTAATCCCTTAATATTGCGCGCGCGATTAAATTTGGTCCTTATCCTTTATTTGCTTCGAGATTTTGCCCCAAGACTCATGTTTTTTATTCAATTTAATCCCTTTTAGTTTATTTTGACTATTTTATCGTGAAATTAATTATTTTTAATATTATTGTTAGTTCTGTATATATATTATTATTCACCCTTATTTTTTTATGCTATATTTATCATTATAATACTATCACCACTATATTATATATATTACTATTATATTTCTATTATATTTACTATTATATATGTACTTGTTTACTTTGATTTTTTGCCCCTTTACAATAATACCCATTATTTTATTATTATCAAATACCTTTATTTTCTTTTATTACTACTATTTTATCCATATTATTATTTTTTTATTTTTTATTTTATTATTATCATTCAATTATGATTATTTTAATACTTATCTCTTTTATTGTTATGTTCATTAATCTTATTATTGTTATTTTATTATTACCAATTTTCCGTTCCTTGTCATTTTTGCATACATATTACTATTAATTATATCTATCGATCTTATTGTCATTTTATTACTTTTCCTTATTGTTATAAGTCGTTTATTTTTGCGCCTATCATTTCATGTGATCAATGATTTTAAATCGCATCTCAACATTTTTATTTGTTTTTTAAATTCATAAAAGTGGGGTTTCACAAAGGTAACATTACGTGGTTAGAAGTTTGAGAAATCGTGCTCAATCGTGCTGGGCTTCGATTTTTTTTTTTTGTTCGTCCAGATCACTAAATGTCCTTTAAAGATTTCAATCGTATTTTGAGAAAATAAGGCAATGTTTCGTGTTTGGAAGTTCAAGAAATTCGTGCCCAATCGTGCTGGGTTTCGATTTTCTGTTCATCTAAACAACTAGATATCCTTCACAAGATTTTTTTTATCGTATTTCTTAAATAAGGGCAATATTTCATGATTGGAAATCCAAGGAATCGTACCCAATCGTGCTGGGCTTCGGTTTTAGTTTAGCCAAATAGTGAAATACCCTTTTCAAATTGCACTACATGTATTTTGGAAATTATAAAATGATCTTGGGATTGAGAGTTAGAAGCATCGTGTCCTATCGTCCTGGACATGATATTTCAGCTTTTCGGAACAAGAGAGTTTTGATATCTAATACGAGTCATCCAAACATTTTTTTCATACTTTAAAATATTTTCTAATTTTTGATATTAAGGACATTAATCAATCAACACGGTACCAATTTTGGGCGTTGCGAGGTGTTAATCCTTCCTCGTATGTGAACCGACTCAAGCCCATTTTCTTAAAATTAGACCAAAATGTTTTCTAAAGTGACCCAATCACACTTCAAAAAAAGATTGGTGGCGACTCCGTTTTTCTTTTTAAAGTCGGCCTGTTTTACTTTTTTTTTCGTTTTTCCATTGGCATGAGTTTTTGTCGCGTCATATGTTTGTCGTGGTTTGAAACACATGGGATATCTCTGCATTCATATTGCATGACCGTTGTGGTCACCCCCTTTAGTGGGAGCAAAAATCTATGCCTTCGTGAGGTTTTCACCTCTGCATAGGCTGAGGGGATCGCTTAGGGATACATCCGTACCTATGGTTCCGTGAGGTTTTCACCTCCGCATGGCCATAGGGAAATGTATTCCCCTGAACTGAACTCAATCAGTATGAGCCTATAATGGGTGAGGATTGAGGCATTTGCTGGTTCAGGTACCCTTTCTTTAGAACCAAACCACATATAGTGAACCTTAAGAGCCCACCCTAGGTAGAGCCATGCTAAACCTTAGTGGCTACCTACGTAGTGGTTAAACATTTTTTCACTTGCTTTGGTTACTTTTATGTGATACTAACTTGTTTTATTTTGGTCATATTTGCATGTCATTTCATACTTAAAAGGCGTCGATTCCTGTTTTAATTGCTAAGTTAGAATGCTTGTTATGGAGAAGCAGATTCCTTGATAAAGTAGAGGATAATGCGGCTGTGCGTATATGGTCGGAGAGAAGACGACTTGAGAAGGGGATAGTCTAACCGAAGGGTACACATCAATTATTGGACTTCACTCGCATCGATGTGACACAAAATGAGCTACAAGAACTAAGAGATATATAAATTTGGTTGGGATGAAGCAACTAGGCAAGCGCTCTACATTAATTATGGTGATTTACCTTACTTACTCGACATCGAGTGGACAAACACTTGTTTGGGCTATGACTCAATATTGGAATCCCGCTTATATTTGTTTTACATTTGGGAAAGTAGACTCGATGCCTCACCGTGGAGGAATATCTGACTTTGCTTCGTGATCAAAGGGTTCAGTCGACAAAATTTACTTGAGGCCGCTAATGCACCGACTTTTGTAAAGAAGTGATGAGTATCTTTGGGATGAGCGAACAATGGGTCATGGCACAAATTCAATGAAGGGTGAAGGAAATGCATTCCTTGGGTAAGCTTGAGGGACTGATGGCTCAAGACACCCGGATGTGAAGAGGAAAGTCGACATTTTGCCTTAAGTATCTATGGTTTGGTAATTTTCCCAAGGCTTTGAGGCATGTAGGCAAGCGTTATTGATTTGTTCGATCGTCTTGACAAAGGGTTACACGTGTACCAGCGATTCTCGTGAAACATTTAGATCTTTGAATTCGTGCGGAGAAGCGGTGAGGGAAGATTCATGGGATGCGCACAACTGTTGTTGGGGTGGTTTTATAGCCATTTCTAGAAAGTAGATAGAAATTTTTGTCGAGTCTTTTTTGTGAATTACTCCCCATTAAAGGAGTTGGCCGTCGCGCCTAGGAGAGATGACATATCAGAAGAGAACTGGATCGCGCTTCTTCAGAATCTTCAGGAAAAGGATGTGGAATAGAGAGCTCCTTGGTTCGTTCCCGATGAAATTCTCTACCGGTGTGGGAGTTATGATTGGGTTCCTCTTTTAGGGATCTGGGGAGCTGTTGGGTATGCTCATTTGCTCGTGCTAAGGCAATACCAATCGAGATAGTTTATACCGGTAACGTATGGGTTAGCTCAGTTTGAATTCTCGTATAGTGGGAATAATTATAAGAAAAGAGTTCGAGAAGTTTCTAATGCGTGGAAGCAGATTCACCAAATGAAAAGAGTTGCGATAAATCCAATGGTAACCCTCGAATATAACACATGGCGGAGCAGGAGAGTGAATGATAATATCCCTAGGCCGGCACAGGATGCTGGTCGATCAATAGAAGAATACCTGCAAGTAGTCCCTTCTGAGTTGGAGATCATGAAGCAGGACTTTGAAAGTAAAAATTCAGAGTTAGGAAAAAAGATAGAACAATTGGAAGGGGAAAAAATGAATCTGATGTTAGATATTGATATCCAGAAGTCAGAGGCTGAGAGGCTGAGGAAAGGAAAAAGGAAGGCCGAAGAAGATTTGGATAGCTTGAAGACCGATTATAAGAAGTTGCATCTATCGATGAGGACTGCTGGGCTGGGTAAAACCTCGGAACAATGGCGTCAAGAAGTTCAGGAGGAGAAGACCAAGGTTGACCAGTGGAAGAAGAGATTTCATGGGGTTCAAGCACAAAAGAATGCCTTGAAAAAAACGGTGAGGGAGAGCCAAGGCGAAAATAAGATGCTAAGGGCTCGAGTAGCAGATTAGAGAAGGCATTGAGTCAAAGTCACAACTCTACGGTGAAGTTGGAATCAAGCCTAGGCCAGATTGAAGAATATAAGGGAAAGGTGGTGGAATTCGAAACAGTGCTGTAAAATAGTGAGCTCCGAATCCAACTAATAGAGGCAGATAACCAGCGAGGGAAATAACAACTTCAACGATCTCAGAACCAAGTCAGAGAAAGAGACTACCTTATGGGCGAAGCTGTGGTTCAGAATCGAGAGGTGGCCGATCATCTACAAACCCTAGCGATTCGGTGATGTGTTAAGTATATTTTATGAGTCAAAGTCGGACTGTGGTGAGAGCTAGCTTCACTTCTTGACAAAGTCAAAACTTTGGGCATAAGGGCTAGGTCGTATATGTGACTCTGTTTTATGTAAAGGATTTTGTCTTTTTCAATAAGTATTCTAAAAGAAATTGAATCAGAATCGACTCTTTTTATTTTTTGCATTCATTCATTTGTATTACATTTCATGCATTGGCACTGCATCACTACATTTGCATTAAATATTATAAGACAACCCTATTAACTAGAGGTCATACTATAGTTATCCTGGAACACCGCTATTACACTCGAAAAAAGACGAGAGCAATGGATCAAAGGATGGAAAGGCTAGAGCAGATGCAAAAAGAGATGTAAGACCAACTGCAGGCTCAGATGTAAGAGCAGTTAGCCAAGATCCAACAGGATATGAGGGATCAAATGCTAGAATCCCAGAGAAGCATGATGAGCCAGCTAACACAGTTGTTGACTGGAGGGCCTGAAAATGGAAAAAGGCCTATGGTCGATACCGGAGAAGATAATGAAGATTTTACTTGCCCTCCGGCCTGGCCAAACAAGTTCCCAAGTGCAACCACCAAGAGTGTCGGTCAATATCAAACCTCGGCACCAATCCGGTGCTCAAGATCAGTAAATTTCCCATGAGCTCGAGCTCTAACCGAAGTTAATTTGGCAAAACCAATGGTCCCAGCACTTGATGAAGCGGCGAAGGGAGAAAGTAAAAGCGAGCTTCAAAAGAGTTCGAAGATCGATGCAAATAAATTTGGAGGAGAAGTTTGAGCATTGGAAAGTCTTGATCACCAATGAAGTGGATGCTAAGAAAGTGAGTCTAGTCCCGATTTAGTACTTCCTCAAGTTCAAGATGCGAGTTTGAAAAGTACAATGGGACTAGTTGTCCCGAGGCCCATATTACGATATTTTGTCGAGAATGACGGGATATGTCAACAATGACTAGTTGTTGATCCACTGCTTTCAGGATAGTCTGATTGGGGCTACAGCAAAATGGTACAATCAGTTGAGTTGTACCCAAATCAAATCCTAGATAGATTTGGCACAGGCTTTCATCAAGCATTACGGCCATGTGACCGATATAGCACCTGACAGGATCACGTTGCAAAACATGGAGAAAAAGCCAAGTGAAAGCTTCAGAAAGTACGCCCAAAGATGGAGGGAGGTCGCTACGCAGGTCCAGCCACCATTACTAGAAAAGGAAATGACCATGCTCTTCATCAATACTCTGAAGGCACCTTTCATTAACCACATGTTAGGAGGCACGACTAAGAGTTTCGCAGACATGGTGATGTCAGGCGAGATGATAGAGAACGCGATCAGGTGTGGGAAGATAGAGGCCGGAGAGAGCACAAGAAGAGCAGCGCCGAAGAAAAGAGAAGCTGAAGTAGGGAATATAAGCTCGGGTTATCCTAAACCCATTACTATTACCCAGCCGAGAGCTGTAGCTGTGGGCCAATAGGCCCGACCAAGACAAGAGCCCAACACGAGGCAGAGGACTGAGAAATTCCAATTTACTCCTATACCGGTGACGTATAAGGAGTTGTATAAGACTTTATTCGATGCGCACGTCGTGTCCCCATTTTATTTGAAACCGCTACAACCTCCATATCCTAAGTGGTATGACACAAACGCTCAGTGTGAGTACCATGCGGATGTAGTAGGTCACTCGATAGAGAACTGTACTTCATTCAAAAGACTAATCGAGCAACTTATCAAGGCAGGGGTGGTAGACTTCAATGACCCACCTCGTGGAGAAAATCCGTTACCCAGTCATGCTAATAATGGGGTAAACACGATAGTTGAAAACAGGGGGGAGGAGGTTCAAACAGGAGATTGCTGAGGTCAGAACCCCATTGAGAATGGTTTGGAAAGAAATGCAGAAGGTTGGGTTAGTTCTGTAAGAGAATATGAGCAGATCTCAAGATACAAGGAACTACTGTGAGTTCTGTGACAAGGAAGGCCATGAAATCCAGCAATGCAACGAATTCAGAGCCCTAGTACAAGGGCTAATGGATAATAAAGAGCTGGAGTTCTTTGACTTGATGGAAAGAGAGGATGTATGTTCCACAGAAGGAGGTTCAGCAGAAAAGATCCTTAAAGTCAATCATCCACGTGTGATTATCACGCAGCCAGGGGTCGACGGGACTGGAGTGAAGGTGGCACCGAGGGTCAAAATTAAAAAACCCACGACTTCTCTTTATAAGGGTGCACCGATGGTTAGACCCGTAACTCCTTCTACGAGGATTGTAATTCAGAAACCTGTGACTTTTCCTTATAAAAATGACAAGAGGGTACCTTGGAATTACAATTGCACTATGATGATTTTCGGGAAGAAAATTGGCCAAAGACACCAAGCCGGAAAATGAGTTTTCTGTGATGAGAAGGGGAGATGAGAAGACAGGATCACTGGTTAATAAGCTAGTAGCAGAGAGTGATGCTAGAGAGTTTTTGAAGTTCCTAAAACACAGTGAATACAGTGTGGTAGAATAATTACACAAGCAGCCGGCATGCACATCAGTACTGGCTTTGGTTCTAAACTCAGAGGTATATCGCAGCGCACTAATGAGAGTGTTGAATGAAATTTATGTTGCTGAAGACATTTCAATAAACAAACTAGACCGCCTCGTTAGTAACATAAGCGCAGAGAATTTCATCTCTTTTAGTGATGATAAAATTCCGCCAGGGAGCATGGGGCCCACCAAGGCTTTACATATTACTACCCGATGCAAAGGGTATACATTCTCGAGGATATTGATCGACAGCGAATTGACCTTGAATGTCTTGCCCTACCTACACTAAAGCAGGTTGCCCATAGACAGCTCTCATATGAAAACATGCTAAAATATAGTGAGAGCATTTGATGGTACCGAGAGAAAAGTAATGGGGAGGATTGAGATACCCTCCTAATTGGGCCAAACACGACGAGGTAGACTTCCTCGTAATGGACATCAAGCCTTCCTATAACTATTTATTAGGAGGCCACGGATCCACTCGGCGAGGGTCGTGCCATCGTCGTTACACTAAAAGGTAAAGTTGGTTATAGAGGGTCATTTGATCACCATAAATGCGGAAGAGGATATTATCGCGTCAGTTACCGGTAATGCACCGTACATAGAGAATGATATGGAGGCTATAGAGTGTTCCTTTATGTCGTTAGAATTTGTAAATTCAACTTTCATAAGTGAACGAAGCAAGATCTCGGTGCCTAAACTCTCTGAAGCAACGAGGATGGGCTACAGTTGACAATGGGAAAAGAACCTTTGCCGGGAAGGGACTTGAAAAATATCTCGAGGTCGGTCAGTGCGAGATTGGTTGACAAGCGGGATCGCTTGATGCAGGGCATATACCAGATGTTGGACAGAGAAAGGAAGAGCTGGAGAGGAAACATGAAAGACGAAAGGCACGATTTGAGTGGGGTTCAATGAGTTTTCCCCATATATCTAATACATTCGTGTCAGGAGGAATTATTCATTCAGGAGAGACGGACATGAATGAGGAAACAACTGAAGATAGATGAGAACTTTGAACATTAACGTTGTATCTGAAGGAAGTTCGAGGAAAGGAAACTTGGCGGGTATTCGCCCTTACGAGCCTGGAAGTGTTCTGGACAACTGGACTGCGGAAGAAATTCCTGTAGTTTTTAGGACGAAAATATAGTAATGTTCAAAACACACTTGTTGTTTCAAGCCTAGGAACAATAAGAATCTTTCGTAAAATAGGCATGTTCACGCATCATTATTTTCAATAAGAAGTGCATTTTTCTTTCCATTTCGTGCAATTATTCTTCTACTTCTGTTCCACTCCATTCATAATCATAACGCATAAATAAGTCGTCCTTAAATCCATTTTCATTGAATATTCTTTTATACCTACCATAGGTCCCCAGATATCGACGTCATGAGTGACACTGCTATGAACTCAGAATTCCTTTATGAGCAAGACACGTGCCCAGAGGGATCTTAGGACTTTATAGATGACGAAGATTATGATTTATCCCCAGATTTGTTAAGGATGGTAGAGCGGGAGGAGAAGCCGATTCTACCTCACATGGAAACAATTGAAAATGTGCTTCTAGACGACGAGAAAGAAGTGAAAATCGGTACCTGCATAACCCATGAAACAAGGCAGGACCTCATTAGACTTCTGTTAGAGTTTAAAAATGTCTTCGCGTGGTCATATCAAGATATGCCAGGGTTGAGTGCTGATATCATGGTACACCGTATCCCCATAAAAAGAGAATGTAAGCCGGTCCAATAAAAGCTTCGAAGAATAAGACCCGATGTCACAGTAAAGATAAGGGAAGAAGTCAAGAAGTAATTTGATGCTGGGTTCTTACGAGTAGTAAATTACTCAGAATGGGTGGCCAACGTGGTTCCTGTCCCCAAAAAAGATGAAAAAGTCCGGATGTGTGTCAATTACGAGGACCTAAATAAGGCCACCGAAAGACAACTTCCCACTAGCTCACATTGACACTTTAGTGGATAACACAATGGGTTTTCATTTTTCTCCTTCATGGACGGTTTCTCGGGATACAATCAAATAAAGATGCATCCGAAGACATGGTAGAGACTACCTTCATAACCTTATGGGAACCTTTTGTTACCAAGTGATGCCATTTGGGTTAAAGAATGCGGAGCAACATACCAAAGGGCTATGGTAACCTTGTTTCATGACATGATGCATAAGGAGATTGAGGTCTACGTCGGCGACATGATCGCAAAGTCTCGAGCGGAAGGGAGCATGTGCAAGTATTGAGAAGAAGCTGTTCACGAGATTGAGGAAATTTCATTTGAAGCTCAATCCAGCCAAATGTACTTTCGGGGCTCGATCAGGGAAGCTATTGGGTTTTGTGGTCAGTGCAAAAGGAATCGAAGTAGATCCAGATAAAGTCAAGGCCGTACAAAATTACCTCGCCGCGCCACTCGGAAGGAAGTCAGAGGTTTCTAGGAGATTGAATTACATCGCTTCGGTTTATTTCACAATTGGTCGAGAAATGCGATCCAATATTCCGTCTTCTTAAGAAGCACAATCCAGGCGTTTGGGATGATGAATGCCAGAGGGCGTTTGACAAGATTAAATAATATTTGTCCAACACCCCAGTGTTAATGCCTCCTAATCCTGATAGACCCTTGATTTTGTATCTGACAGTGTTCGATAATTCAATGGGATGTGTGCTAGGCCAACACGATGAGACAGGGAGGAAAGAAAGAGCGATATACTACCTCAGTAAGAAATTCACCGAGTGTGAAATGAGATACTCGCCAATTGAGAAATTGTGTTGTGCATTGGTCTGGACAACTCGGAGGTTGAGGCAGTACATGTTGTACCACACGACTTGGTTAATCTCAAAATTGGACCCTCTAAAATACATGATGGAGTCGATCGCCCTGAATGAAAGAATAGCCCGATGGCAAATTTTTACTCTCTGAGTTCACATTGTCTATGTGAACCAGAAGGCGGTGAAGGGGAGTGCAATAGCAGATTTCTTAGCCAGCAGGGCACTAGATGATTATGAGCCCCTTAATTTTGATTTTTCCAATGAAGAGTTGATGTTTGTAGCGGCGACTGAGGAAGGTATCCTAGAAGATCACCCTTGGAAGATGAACTTCGATGGAGCGTCAAATGCCATCGGTAATGGAATTGGGCGGTCTGGTATCCCCAAAGGAGAGCATTATCTATTCACTTGCAAGTTAGACTTGATTGCACAAATAACATGGCAAAATCTGAGCGTGTATCATGGGGATCCGAGCGACCATAGACCACAAAGTTAAGGTGCTAGAGGTATCTGGAGACTCGCCTTGTAATATATCACTCAAAGGAGAATGAGAAACAAGAGATCCCAAACTGATCTGCTGTCGAAAGTTAGTTTTGGGCCGATTGAGGAGTTTGATGATATCACATTCTTTTACCTCCCGCGTGATGAAAACCAGATGGCTGATGCTCTGGCCACTCTAGCTTCTATGATCAAAGTGAATGAATAGGAGGGTATGAAGCCTATCCAAATGAGTATTTGCGAGGCTCTGACTCATTGTTTCAATATTGACGAAGAGGAGGAGAGAGATGATCATCCTTGGTACTATGATATTCTGTAATATGTGAAAAGCCGTGAATATCCCGATCAAGTGACTGAAAATGATAAGAAAACATTGAGAAGACTTGCCAGCGACTATGTCTTAGATGGAGAGATCCTGTATAAAAGAGGAGGGATCAAGTGTTGCTCGAGATGTGTGGATCTTTGTTGAAGCTAGGAAAATCTGGAAGAAGTCCATGAGGTGTCTGTGGAACACATGCCAATGGGTTTACGATGGCCAGGCAAATCATGAGATTTGGGTATTACTGGTCCACGATGGAAGGAGACTGCATCCGTTATGCCAAGAAGTGCCATAAGTGCCAGGTTTATGGAGACAAGATCCATGTGCCTCATTCACCTCTTCATGTTATGACTTCTCCATGGCCTTTCTCAATGTGGGGCATATATATCATTGGGTCGATCTCACCGAAAGCTTCTAATGGACATCGTTTCATCTTCGTGGTCATTGATTACTTCACCAAATGGGTAGAGGCAGCTTCATATGCCAATATCACGAAGACGGCAGTTAGCAAATTTTTGAAGAAGGAGATCATATGTCGCTACGGTATGCCAGAAAGGATCGTGTCTGATAATGCATTAAACTTGAACAATAAAGCGATAGCGGAAGTCTGCAGTCAGTTCAACATTAAGCACCATAACTCGTCGCCATATCGCCCGAAAATGAATGGAGCAGTTGAGGCGGCTAATAAAAATATCAAGAGATTTGTGGGGAAAATGGTTGAGACCTACAAGGACTGGCATGAAAAGTTACCGCTTGCCCTTTACGCCTATCGAACATCGGTTAGAACCTCTACCGGGGCAACTCCTTTCTCGTTGGTTTATGGGATGGATGCAGTTTTGCCTATTGAAGTTGAGATCCCTTCACTCCAGGTTTTGTCAGAGCTAAAGTTGGACGAAGCAGAATGGGTTCAATCTCAATATAATCAACTGAATCTAATTGAGGAAAAGAGGCTAAGAGCTATTCGCCATGGTCAATTGTACCAGAAGCGGATGATGCGAGCTTACAATAAGAAAGTCCGCCCTAGAGTATTCCATGAAGGAGACTTGGTGTTAAAACAGATCCTCCCTATGCAAAAGGACTTCAGGGGAAAGTGGATGCCTAATTGGAAAGGACCTTATGTTGTAAAGAAGGCCTTTTCTGGAGGAGCTTTGATACTAGCCGAGATGGACGGCAAAAGTCTGCCAAATCCAATTAACGCAGACTCAGTCAAGAAGTACTTCGCTTGAAAGTGGACCAAGATGAAAACCCACAAAGGGCATCTTGCGTTCAAAAAAAAAATGGAGAGGCCAAAGTGAAAACCCGCAAAGGGTACTTTGAGACCAAAGGGGCTTTGAGTTGAAAACCCAAAAAGGGCGGCTCAAATTATGATCAACTCGTGAAGGGGCGTAAAGTAGTTTCGCTATACTTGAATTAACAATGAGGAGATATGTTACGTCTTAGGGCATCTACAAAGTACCATGGATCTTCTAGACACATGTTGGACTCAGAGTGGTCTTCAAGAAGTACATACGTAAAAGCTCGATTTGTGATATCAGGGCATCAATACCATTCTTACTCATGTTGCACCTTAATGGAATTTGTTTTCCTTGTTCAACCCATTCTTCATGTGTTTTTATCCCGAATAAATTTCAGTTTTATTCATTTCTATAGTCTTGTTTCAAGCATTTTTCTTTGAAATAACGATTCCGGAACTAATAATACTTTCACAAAAGAAGTTTTATGCACTACTCGAAAGTTTCTAAAAAATACAAGAATCAAAGCAGGACAATTGTTTAGAACTAACCAGGCTTAAAAGGGCTCGAGACTTGAGATAAGGGTTTAGCGGTGGCGACATCTTGATTAGTTGTTAGAAGTATCAATTTGAGCAGAGAAGACATCGTCGGGGTCACCTTAATAAGCGAGCAGCAATACTTGTTCAAGTGTTCAAAATGGATCATTCTCATGACATTTTACATCCATTCATAACATTTATGATACATATGGTTAGGAGCCTCTTGCATGACGTCTTAATCATTTGACATATACATAGACCCCATGAAATCACTTCTCTGGTAGGTTACCCAGAGGACAATGTAGCAAAGTTGATGGGAGTTCTGAATAGTCTGATCTTATCTCTCTGGCGAGGAGTAGAGCGGATCGAAAGCAAGCAGATCTTATCTCTTGGCGGGAGTAGAGAGATCGATGGAGCGGATTGAAGAAGCAGATCTTATCTCCACCGCGAGGAGTAGAGCGGATTAAAGATAGTAGATCCTATCTCCACCGAAAGCAGAGTGGAGCGGATTGAAGATAACAGATCTTATCTCTACTGGCGAGAGTGGAGCAGATCGAAGATTGAAGCCTTATCTCCACTGGCGAGGAGGGAGCAGCTAAAATAGTAGATCCTATCTCCACTAAGCGAGTGGAGCGGATTGAAGCAAGCAGATCTTATCTCCATCGGCGGGAGAGTGGAGCGGATCGAAGATTATAGCCTTATCTTCACTTTGGCGGAGTGGAGCGAGTTAAAGATAGTAGATCCTATTCAGAATACCTCTAACCCTAAACCGTCGCCGAACAGGTTACAAGGCATTACCGAACATATCGATAACTTACTTAATTATTCACAAATAAAATAACATTTATAGTATAATTATTATATTACATCAATTTAATATAATTTATTACTAATATATATATTTTATAATAAAATCTAAGTAAAATCTTAGATTTTTATCTCATTTGTCATCTCACTTATGCTAAATGGCATATTTGCCATTTTGATCCTTTTACTTTCTTTTAATCTATAATTAGACTTTTACTCCTTATTCAATTTGATCCTTTTCCTAATTACTTTAGATTAAGCTAAATTCTCTATATAAATTTCTAATTAAACACACTATTAGACTCATAATTACTCCTAATAATTATTTACTAACTCGATTTACTAAGACGGAGGCAGATAATACACTTTTGGTGCCCACATTTTTGGTCGTTACACTATCTCCACCGAAAGGAGTGGAGTGGATTGAAGCAAGAGATCTTATCTCCACTAAGCAGGTGGAGCAGATCGAAGATTATAGCCTTATCTCCACCGAAGCAGTGGAGCAGGCTAAAGATAGTAGATCCTATCTCCACTGAGCAGGAGTGGAGCGGATTGAAGCAACAGATCTTATCTCCACTGAGCAGGAGTGGAGCAGATCGAAGATTATAGCCTTATCTCCACTGAGCAGGAGTGGAGCAGGCTAAAGATAGTAGATCCTATCTCCACTGAGCAGGAGTGGAGCGGATTGAAGCAACAGATCTTATCTCCACCGAAAGGAGTGGAGCAGATCAAGATTATAATCTTATCTCCACCGAAAGAGAGTGGAGCAAAGCTAAAGATAGTAGATCCTATCTCCACCGGCGAGAGTGGAGCGGATTGAAGATAATGATCTTATCTCTACCGAAAGGAGTGGAACAGATCGAAGATTGAAGCCTTATCTCCACCGAGCAGGTGGAGCAAAGCTAAATATAGTATATCCTATCTCCACCGAAGGAGTGGAGCGGATTGAAGCGAGAGATCTTATCTCCACCGGCGAGAGTGGAGCAGATCAAGATTATAGCCTTATCTTCACCGGCAGAGGGAGCGAGTTAAAGATAGTAGATCCTATCTCCACCGAAAGAGAGTGGAGCGGATTGAAGCAAGCAGATCTTATCTCCACCGGCGAGTGGATCGGATCGAAGATTATAGCCTTATCTCCACCGAAAGGTGGGAGAGCTAAAGATGGTAGATCCTATCTCCACCGGTAGGAGTGGAGCGGATTGAAGCGGATTGAAGCAGCAGATCTTATCTCCACCGGCGAGTGGAGGAGCAGATCAAGATCGAAGCCTTATCTCCACCTGGCAGGAGTGGAGCAGCCAAGATAATAGATCCTATCTCCACCGAAAGCAGAGTGGAGCGGATTAAAGATAACAGATCTTATCTCTACTGAGCAAGAGTAGAGCAGATCGAAGACGACGAATCTTATCTTCATGTACCGGCAATGGAGTAGATCGAATATAGCAGATCTTATCTCCACTGAGTAGTAGTAGAGCAGATTGAAACAAAACTCCTATATTCCTAGAGATGCAGTGGGTTAAAGCGAGGCTACTTGAAGAGAAAAAGCACCAAGAAATCAAGACTCAGTAAGACGGTGCAAGACGGTGCAAAAATTGGCTCTTTTATCTTTGCTTCGTTCCCGTCACGCGACAACAAGCAAAGAGGGGCAGCTGTATGACCCAATTTTTCACCTCACCAAGCCCAATTTTTAAAACCCATTAAAACATAAAATAAACAAGCCCAAAACCCAAATTCATCAGACTAAAGCCTAGCCCAAATCTTTAGCCCAAAGATCTAAAAACAGAAATGGAAACCCTAGCAGATTGTTTAACGCCACCGCCGCCAGCAGGGCCCTCTTTTCGCAACGTGCGCCGGACGCCACCACCTCGAGACGTACGCCACTCCACCACGCCGCGTCAGAGACGTGCTTGAACACGTACCTGCAAAATAGAAACAAATAAGTTGTAAAATAAAGGCTATAAAAGCCACAACAGAAATCGATTTAAAGAGGGTTTTTTTTTGTTGAAAAAGAGAAAAGAATACACACGAATACCAGTAGTTTCCAGAGAAAAATCAATACCAAGCCAGAGAGCAAATCTTAAAGGTTTCGTTTTATTTTTTTTTCCCTGAATCTGTTGACTTTATACCTTTTCTCTTCATTTTAAAACAAGACCCATACCTATATATATTAAATCTACGAAGAGGGTGTTTTTCTACCTGTTGTGGGGGTTCTTTTCGAGCCTTGAGTTCGATGTTTTCCGTCTGCCCTGCTATTATACGTGAAAATAGAGAGGGGGAGTATTAAAAACTCCTCCTTTTTCACTGGTTTTCTGCACTTGTTTTCAAAAAAATAAAACATTTTTTTCTCTCAAAACAGAAGGAAAAGAGGTCGAGGGAGCCTTACCGCCGCCCCTCTCATCGCCGTCAGTGCGTGCATAGGGGGTCTCTTTTTTTGAAACTGAAAAGGAAAGGAAAGAGTCATTTGGTTTTTTTTTAAATGAATATGGCAGAAAAAAGGGTTTTAACCCTCATGGGGGAACGGCACTGTTTGAGGTGCAGGGAGCTGACCCGCGCGCTAGACCCGACTTGTCACTGGGTCCGCGCATTTTTTCCATAAATGGGGAAATTACGCGATAGGTCCTCCTCCTTTGCGCGCCTGTTTAATTGTGTCCCCCATCAGCTTTTTCCCCATGTTTAAAATTCGCCCCTGCGTTTCATGCGTTGTTTCAATTTAATCCACATACAGGCATAGTGTTCAGAAACTTGGAGTAATTGCGTTTCTAATCCCCTAATATTGCGCGCGCGATTAAATTTGGTCCTTATCCTTTATTTGCTTCGAGATTTTGCCCCAAGACTCATGTTTTTATTCAATTTAATCCCTTTTAGTTTATTTTGACTATTTTATCGTGAAATTAATTATTTTTAATATTATTGTTAGTTCATATATATATTATTATTCACCCTTATTTTTTTATGCTATATTTATCATTGTAATACTATCACCACTATATTATATATATTACTATTATATTTCTATTATATTTACTATTATACATGTACTTGTTTACTTTGATTTTTTGCCCCTTTACAATAATACCCATTATTTTATTATTATCAAATACCTTTATTTTCTTTTATTACTACTATTTTATCCATATTATTATTTTTTTTTTTTTATTTTATTATTATCATTCAATTATGATTATTTTAATACTTATCTCTTTTATTATTATGTTCATTAATCTTATTATTGTTATTTTATTATTACCAATTTTCCGTTCCTTGTCATTTTGCATACATATTACTATTAATTATATCTATCGATCTTATTGTCATTTTTATTACTTTTCCTTATTGTTATAAGTCGTTTATTTTTGCGCCTATCATTTCATGTGATCAATGATTTTAAATCGCATTTCAACATTTTTATTTGTTTTTAAATTCATAAAAGTGGGGTTTCACAAAGGTAACATTACGTGGTTGGAAGTTCGAGAAATCGTGCTCAATCGTCTTTGGGCTTCAATTTTTTTGTTAAATCCGGATCACTAAATGTCCTTTAAAGATTTCAATCGTATTTTGAGAAAATAAGGCAATGTTTCGTGTTTGGAAGTTCAAGAAATTCGTACCCAATCGTCTTTGGGTTTCGATTTTTCATTCATCTAAACAACTAGATATCCTTCACAAGATTTTTTTATCGTATTTCTTAAATAAGGGCAATATTTCATGATTGGAAATCCAAGGAATCGTATCCAATCGTCTTTGGGCTTCGGTTTTAGTTTAGCCAAATAGTGAAATACCCTTTTCAAATTGCACTACATGTATTTTGGAAATCATAAAATGATCTTGGGATTGAGAGTTAAAGCATCGTGTCCTATCGTCTTTGGACATGATATTTGACTTTTGAACAAGAGAGTTTTGATATCTAATCTGAGTCATCCAAACATTTTTTCCATACTTTAAAATATTTTCTAATTTTCGATATTAAGGACATTAATCAATCAACACGGTACCAATTTTGGGCGTTGCGAGGGTGCTAATCCTTCCTCGTACGTAACCGACTCCCGAGCCCGTTTTCTTAAAATCCGTAGACCAAAATGTTTTCTAAAGTGACCCAATCACACTTCAAAAAAGATTGGTGGCGACTCCGTTTTTCTTTTTAAAGTCGGCCTGTTTTCCAAACAAAAAATGGTTTCGACATTTTAAAAAAAATTTGTGTTTTCAAAATTCTCGTATTTCAAAATTCTCGTGTTTTAAAAGTTTTCGTGTTTTCGAAATTTTCAGATTTTAAAATTTTCATATTTTCAAAATTTCGTGTTTCAAAAATTCTCGTATTTTCAAAGTTCTCGTATTTTCAAAAATTCGTGTTTTAAAAAATAATTTTCGTTTCAAAATTTTCGAGTTTTCAAAATTTTATTTTTAAAAAAATTTTGTTTTAAAATTTTCGTGTTTTTAAAATTTCGTGTTTTCAAAATTTTGTGTTTCAAAAAATTTCGTGTTTTCAAAATTTTCGTATTTTCAAAAAAAAATCACGTTTTTAAAAAAAAATTTCTTGTGTTTTAAAATTTTCGTGTTTTTAAAAATTTCTTGTTTTCAAAAAAATTAGTGTTTCAAAAATTCTCTTGTTTTCAAAGTTTTCAGATTTCCAAAATTTCTTGTTTTCAAAATTTTGGGTTTTAAAAATCTTCGTGTTTTCAAAAATTCGGTTTTAAAAAAAATTCTAGTCTTAAAATTCTCTTGTTTTTTTAAAAAATTTTCTCGTGTCTCAATCGGATCACGATTAAATATTAAATTGAACTTGTATTTTGAAAATTAAGACAACGACGCTTAACGAGATACCAATTTTGGGCGTCATGAGGTGCTAATACCTTCCTCACAGAACCGACTCGAACCCTATTTTTTCTCTCGAATTTTGACGCAGACTTAAACCCAACCATTCTTTTAAGAAAATTCAAAAAAATGATTTTTCTTTAAAAAGAGGATTTATTAGGTGTCCGATCACACCTAGAAAAAGATCGGTGGCGACTCCTTTGTAAATAAAATTGAAACTCTGTTTTCAAATTTTAATAATTTTTCAATTAAGCGCCAAGCAAATTTTAGGTCGCTACATAGAGAAAGGAAATAAAGGTGTTATAAATTTGGTAATCAATATTTTGCACTAAAACAGTTTTGGACTGCAGCAGTAGACTAACTTTGAAAAAGCACCAAAAATTATGAAAATCGAATTAGAGGATTAATAAAATATTAAATTAAAGCTTATTGAGTCTAGTTTTTCTTAGAATAAGCAGTGTAAGAAATGAAATTGTAAATTATTAGTTATAATAAATTTTGTGAGACAAGGTCAGAATGATTTCGGGTTCCTCTGTTTTGACTTTGGAAATCATCAAAAATTTTTAAAAAAATAATTATGGGCTTAAATTTATATTTCTAAATCCTTAATGAGTCTATTTTCAATAGAAATAAACGGAGGCATCATTCAAAGCCCATACTAAGAGGTAATCAATTTTTAATAAAGAAAGGTCGAAGCTATCAAATGAGAACATGGATAAATTTGAAGAATTTACTATACTTATTGGTTAAAGTATAAATTCTGAAAATTTTATGGTAGAAATATATTTGAGTCTAGTTTTAGAAACATCAAGCGGTTTTTAATTTGGAATTCTGTAGCTCAAGCTATAAATAATTTAGTGACTATAACTCAAGTAGACAGCTTGATATGAACACATAAGTAAATAGTGGAATTATATACATAAAGGATGTGGTATAGAGGAGAAGGAGGAAATATATATATATATATATATATATATATATATATATATGTATGTATATGAATAATCAAATAGAATGGACTTATATTAAATGGATAATTTGCATGTTTTAGACTCAAGGACTAAATTGAATAAAAGTAAAATTTTAGGGTAATTTTGTAAAATATCAAAAATGACCAAATTGAGTGAAATGAATTATTTTATTGTCTAAACTCTAAATTAATAAATTGGATGAAATTATTAATTTAGATCAAGATCGATTGAAAAATTGAGAAAAATAGAAAATTACCAAAATGCCCCTAAATCTTGGTATTTCTACAATTTAACTAGGTAAGTTCGTGTAATCTAATTATGTGATATAAGGAAATATGAGTTGATGGTATGTGAAATGTTAATATAATGAATTAACTGATTTATGTTTATGAAGAAACAACAAGATAATGATATTTATCATGAAATGTAAATATGTGATTATCTTTGATACATTGATATAAGGAAATTAAGTATATTGAGACGAGTAATAAATTCAAGTAAGGCATGTCGAGAAAAATAAGTATGTTTAAGGGACAATTTGTTTGATTTTGATTAGTTTCAAATATGAATGCTAGATGAAATAAAATGTCTGATAAATAAATTTGTAACTCTGTAATGCTCCGTAACTCTATTCCGGTGACGGTTTCGGGTTAAAGGGTTACACATCCCATTCCCTTCCTCTCTTTGTTACCAATTTTATCAGTTGAGCACACTCGCTTGAACCATTGCTTACACCACCTTTATTTTCTTGTATATGTCCATTAATAATGACTAGGTCATTACCATTCCTTATTTGCCAATCCATCCTTTGTTTACATAAATCTCTTCCATTTAGAATGCTTTTCCATACCCATAAGTCAAAGCTTTTTCTCGTAACACTATAAAAATCCATTGTCATGCAATATTTTTTTAAAATTGTGTTTTGAACTAGCTAGTTATCTGCATTGTAAATCAACCAAGCTTGTGTGATTAGAAGTGCTTGATTCATTAATCTCGTTTTAGGGATTCTGAGGCCCCCTTCCAATTTTGGTTTGCATACCAAACCCAAATTATCATATGAATTCATGTTTAACCCACTCCATCATTTTAATAAAAGTTTTTTAATGATTTTGTCTATCTAATTGCAAACTTTAACTGGAATTTCAAAACATGATAGATAATATAGGGGTAAATTACTAAGCATGGATTTAATGAGAGTGAGCTTACCTCCTGTTGATAAAAGAATCGCCTTCCAACTTTGCAGTTTGCTCTGTAATCTATCCAGAGCTGATTGGAAAAAACCCACGATTGATTTTATTTTGTCCGATGGGAAGCCCAAATACTTGGTGGGATGATGACGAACCTTTACTTCAAGATTTTGACGGAAGAGTTCCATAAATCTCAGATGAAAATTCCTACTTACCATCATATATGATTTCTCATAATTGATGGCATGGCATGCCATGTTAGCATATTGTCATGCACAGATACAATTTTTGGTGGCTTTTATTTGTCAAGTCAGTGTGGTTAATTGTCAAACCGGATAAATAACGATTTCAATTAATGGAAAGGGTCAATTATTTGTTTGGGATCACCAAGGGCTCAATTGTGTAGATTTTTTTCTTAAAAGCTCAATTGATTTTTTTTACAGCTTTTTTGACCCTTAAGTCTAATTTTAAAGAGAGGGGATTGTATGAAACTGTGATTTCACGTCATCCTTATCCCTTTTCAATAAGAGAATGACAAATCAGATTTTTCCTCCTGATTTTTAGCTTTTTCCTCCTGAAAAAAATTCAAATCCAACTAAAAATGTTAAAAATCAGAAGGAAAAAATATGATTTATCATTCTCCTATTGGAAAGGGATAGAGATATCGTGGAATCACAATTTTATATAATCCTTTCTCAATTTTAAATAGTTTGCACATCCTAATTTTTAATTTTTCAGATCTTCTTAGATTTTTTTCCTTTTCTTTTATATTCTCTCTCTTTATATGTTTTTCATTCTAACTAATTAGAGAATGTAAATTAAGATTATTCACACGTGCATCACCTTTCATTAGGTCTTTTATCATTTACTTTCGTTTCTTGATGGTCTCAATTCGAGAGAAGATTAAGTAAAACAAATGTGTAGTTATAGAAATGTTGGTTTTATGGATTTTAACAATTTAACCGATTCCTAATTCTCAATTTTAAATAATTTTGTCAATTTTCACAAATTAATGACAATATAGAACGATCGCAAAGTAAAAAATAAAACACACAAATTTTACGTGGAAACTCTTTCAGAAAAAAACCACAGTCAGAAGAGAAAAAATTCACTAATATTGAAAACTGAATGATATAAGAGGAGTTGCGACGGCATCTATTTAAAGGTTGGAAAACATTATTCTAATCAATGTCAAATAGACGAAGTGTAGTTCTATATGGATTCTACTTATGCATCATCAACCATTGGCCTTAAGCCCTCCACAGATCCCCTAGTTTTACCACTGTATTTTCTTAAAAAGGAATTTGGGTCACATAACTCTAACAATATTGAACTACCAAACAAGTGATTTCCAATTAAAGTTTTCATATATTTGGAAATAAGATAATGCTTGTAGGATTCTGATATGGGAGACTAGATATGAATTTGGATAAACATTGAGTAGCATGTGTGTTGTTGAAGAGAAAATTTATCTTTTATTTTTTATGGGATTTTGAAGGAATTTTTATTAAAATATTATAAAATATTTCTAAAACAAGTTTATGTGAATTTTCAAAATATTTTTTTTATTGGACGGATGGGTGTCAAGATTCATGGATTTAAATTTTTCACAGAATACGTGCCCTTCATTATGAGAAGTACTAATGAAGTACAATCTTAAGACTTAGGAACTCGTCGAGCCTACATGCAATAAAAAACAAAATTAGTGTCATAATTGAATCTCTGTAGTTGAGATCCCTTTCAATTTTGGTAATGATTTGAACTCAAGTTATTCTTGAAGTAAATAAATGTTCGATAAATAAGTCACAACACGAGGTTCTATAAATACCCTCTTTCACCAAAAATACTCTAAAAAAAACCCCAAAACTCCTATCAAGTAAAAAACTCTAATTGTTCTACTTTCTCTACTTATAAAATGACAACATTGAGATTTCAAAAGAATGCATATAAACAATGTAAAATTACTAACTCGATTTTTTGATTTTGTTATTATTAGATTTTGTTAGAATTAAATCTTATTACTATTTTGGCTTTTGGTAGCCAAGTTTTACAATTTTTTAATATGATACTTGTATTATTTTTGGTCCAATCGATATATATATATATATATATTTGACAAAAGTTATATATTTTGGTACTCAAAGGTAATGATGTTAACTTATTAGTGTTTAATTTAAGTTTTAGGGTTGAATTAATGAAAGTTAATTGCCAATATTAATAGGTTTGTATTTTTCGTGATCTTGTTAATATAATAAATTTAGTGTTAATTGTGAATTTATTTAATTTTTCATTTGATTTGTCAAATACAATCTAACAGATCTTGATTTAATTCGATGAAAGTTAATTATTAATAATAATATTATTATCTAATTTTGAATTTTTATCGAATTATCTTTAAAACTGAATTAAACACTATTACCTTCAAGTACTAAAAAATATATTTTTATCAAATATAAATAAAAAAGAACACAGATACTATATTAGAAAAAGAGTTAAAACTCAATTAAGCATTAATTTATTTATTTGTGATATTTTGAAGAGGAAAATTGTTTTGTGGTTGAGATAATCTTAAATTCCGGAAGGTGAATGAATGTATGATGTCTAAAATTGGTATTTGAAAAACTTTTTAATAGGCATGTATCTTAAGCTAAACTTTTTCGCAACCCATAAAAGCCAAGCATCCTTAATTTACATGAATCATATACGTACAATATGAATCAGTTCAGCTAGTGCTGGAGTTGATCCTTAATTTTAATAATCCCTCTCTCCTCTCCAATTATTCCCAAACTGTACCAAAATATATAAAATACAATACAAATCCGACCGAATTGATTTAAAATTTTAAGTTTGAAATGTGTTAAAAGCATCGCATTTCCGCCTCACGTCTCCTTGGTTTCCAGTCTTAATCCCAGAAAGGCCAAGCTTTTCGATTGCTCGAGCAAAATCATTGGAAAAGGCAGTCTCGTTGAAAGCATATAAATCCACGAAATGGCTGGTTCTGGGGTGTCTCAATAGCCCATTATCCGATTCCAAAAGCCCCATCCCTCTCTTCAAGTTCTGGTAATACATGTTATCAAACTTCGATGGAGTCATGGGATCATTGAAAGCTGCCATATCACTATCATTCTTATAATTTGCACACAATGTCTTTAGAGCCGCAGAAAACTTTGGATGATAACTAGGATCAGTTGGGGTACTTCTGCTGTAGCCGAAAAGCCTGTAAGCGAACTCTTTGCAATGAGAGAACCCAATGGTGTGGGCACCAGAAAGGGCAACCATTTCTCCAACTGTGAAATTCTTGGATTCAAACATCCTGATGATCTCATCCATGGTCGTGTTGGCCCGCGGTATGTTGGCTTCGACGGAAGAGATATTCGACTCCAAGCTGTCCTTGCGGCCTAGCATAACAGTATAGACGGGTCCGCCAGCCATGGAGACAAAGTTGCGTGTGGCAAGGGCGAGAATGTCAGCGCATGAGACAATGCCAGGGCAAGACAGTTCCAGAGCTGTCTTTGCGCGTACAATGACATCAAAAGCATCCCCTGGAAGAGCCAGGTTAATGTCTGCGTCACGCTCGGCCTTGTTGAAGGCATTGGAGGAGATAAGGACCGAAGCATCACAGCCTCCAACCATACAGTCGTGAAAGAAGAGACGAAGGGTACCTGCGGCTGCGGCGGGGACGCTAATGTACTTGCTGGTCACCGTTTCTCGAATGATATTCTCCAATTGTGGGCATGAGTTCTTGTAATAATCAATGGTGAGGTTGGATTCCGAGAAAGGGATGGAGAGGAAGAGGAGAATGAGGAAAAGGGAAGAAGGAGAAACCATGGCGACCATCGAGGCTTTGTTTGTTGTTTCTGGATTCAAGTTCCAGAAGGGTTTGAAGAGAAGAAAATTAATGTTTTGGCTTGCTTCATTTGTCATCCCCCTATTTTATACGTATGTTTGCATGCTAAATTTTGGCTGATTGATTGTGTGCACAACATGTGGCAGTGCTAATATTATAATATTAGAAGAATTTCTAGTATTTTGTTGATCTCTATTCAAACTAATTTCTAGTAATTTGTTAGATGGTTTAACAAATCCGGACTTGATGTGAACTAGGGGATAATACTACTGGGTTTTATGTGCAATCAGAATGACACTAGGACATATATATTCTTTCATTTTCGAGACAAAAAAACAAACTTTGTGCTTCGGTCACGTGGAACAGTTGCTATGAGAGAGAAAGTGCAATTAAAAGAAGAGTAAATTATACCAACAGTCACTTAATTTTAGTGTAGCTAACAAAATAGTCACTTAGGTTTCATTTTAGTCACTCAACTTTTGAAAAATAATAAAACAGTCACTAACGTTATAAAAAAGTGACAAAATAGTCACTGACTAACAGTTTCCGTTAGTGTCTTAACAGAACCGTTGATGTGACAAGTTAACTTGCCACATTGGATGAATAAATTGAAAAAAAAAACCCTAAAAAAACCCTTTAACAGAGGAGAAGAAGAAGAAGAAGAAGAAGAAGAAGAACAGTCACTAAATCTAGGAAGCCAATGACCATAATTGCTTCTAGGAAAGGGTTTTACCCGGCCAGAAAGCGACCACTTCTCTATCACTCTCTAGTCACTCTTCTGCAGCAGATTAGCAGGGTTTTTGATGCTGTAAGTTCCATTGCATCTCCTTGAATATGTTTCATTTTTATTTGAATTTTTTGTGTGTACATGATTTACTTATGGCAAGGATCACTGATTTACCTTGCAAGCATACAAGGCTCTTATGAAAGCTTTCACTGAGCATAATAAAGTATGTAAAGTTTTCCATTGAGTTGCTGCATCTTTTATATGGATTACAAGAATATGGTTGGGAACTCACGTTTGTTTTATTTTCTTATCGTTTTTGTATTCAAAATTGCAGTTTGGCAACCTTCCTTATGGTTTTCGGGCAACTACATGGGTTGTTCTTCCCGTAGCAGCGGATAATCCGTCAGTTTTCCCCCACTTCTGGTGGAAGATGAAAATTGGGAAGGAAATGGAGGTAGACAAGGAAGAGATGGTAAACATGACAATAGGCAATGGGTAAAAGAGTTTGCAATTTTGGCAGCTATACCTTGCAAAACAACAGAAGAGAGGCAAATATGATATAGGAAAGCTTTTCTACTTCATAGTTTATTTGTTGACACTTCAGTTTTTAAAGCAATTGCGGCAATCAAGAACATCATTGAAATCAATCAGAATGCTTTAAATGGCCCTTCTACTTCAATTTTGCATGAAGAAAAAGTGAGAGATTTGATTATTAAGGTGACAATAGATGTTCCTGATGCAAGTGTGAAATTAGATTGTAAAAATGAGGGGAGTCAAGTTTTAGGAATGCCACAAGAGGAGCTGGCTCGGAGAAATTTACTTAAAGGCATAACTGCTGATGAGAATACAACTGTTCATGTGAGTAAATAATTTTTGCTGGATGATTACGACAAACCAGAGAAAAAGGCTATGCATTGCTAAATTTACTTTTTCTTTTTGTTTTGGTCTTGTAGGATACTTCTACTTTAGGTGTTGTGGTTGTAAGACATTACAGCTATACAGCTGTAGTAAAAGTTTTAGCTGAAGTAAATTGGGAGGGGAATCCCATTCCTTAAGAAATTGACATGGAGGACCAACCTGAAGGAGAGGCAAATGCTTTAAATGTTAATAAGTCAATGTTTATTTCATCTCCATTTCATTAAAAAGCAACTATGGTCATAGCTTTTCGGCTGGGTAAAACCCTTTCCGAGAAGCAACTATGGTCATCGGCTTCCCAGATTTAGTGACTATTCTTCTTCTTCTTCTCCTCCTCCACCTCTTTTGTTAAAGGGGTTTTTTTGAGAGTTTTTTTTTCAATTTCATCTAACGTGGCAAGTTAACTGGCCACATCAGCTACTTAACTTATCACATTAGCGATTCTGTTAAGACATTAACGGAAACTATTAGTCAGTGACTGTTTTGTTATTTTTCAAAAGTTGGGTGACTGAAATGAAACTTAAGTGACTATTTTGTTAACTAGCTTAAAGTTGAGTGACTGTTAATGTAATTTATCCTTAAAAGAAAGATAAAAGGACGGGAGAAAGAGAGAAGAAAATAAAAAAACTCATTTGGACTTGTAAATTGTTCAAAACATACTCGAATTTGTCTTAATAACTCCCTTTTATCACAATCATAGTGATGATGGGAAAGCATGGCTTCAATTTCTAATGATGTTGACGGCCATTGGGTAGGGGTAAAATCTAAGCCATACATTATCCTAGCTAATTCTCTCTCTCAACACAGAATTTCTCTGCCTTCTCTCTAAAGTAAGGCTTCTTCTCCGCTAAGCTTGCTCCCCTCTTTTATCCGTCAGCTGCTTTTTCTTTTCCATTTTTCCGCAAAATAAGTTGCTCCTTACCTCCTTTTTCCTTAATTCCGACCATCGTGAAAAGGATGTCTCCGTCTCTTTTTTTTTCTGGTTTGGATCTCGCCAGTGAGAGCTATGATTTCCATGCTTATTGACGTTGCCGCCGCTAGTTTCCACATTGGCCGGAGTAACATCGCTCATTGAGTTTCGTCGCACCAGTGGTGGTTTGAGGTCTTTTGGCCAGAAGTTCTCATCCACCGCCTTTCCGTTGATTAGCTCCCAAAGTGGTCAACGGCATCATTTTTTTGTTTCAACCATGGCATGGTCTTTCCGAAAATGCTAATGCTGTCAAAACGGATGCATCCCCTTGCCTCAACAATTATTTCTCAAATCCCTGAATTTATTAGATTACTATTTTAATAATAAATTTGAAATTCTTAAAACATTTTTGTTTCTATATTTTTTTTTCTAATATACGTTATATTAAATCTCAACTAATTTCAATTCATCTATAACATAAGCATCTCATTCTTACAATTTGCATAATAAATAAGCCTAACATGAATTCTTAGGCCTTTTTTGTGGAGCCTCCTTTTTATGTTTATATATAATCTGTTTATTTTGTAAGGCTTTGGTTTTAGCTGAATTGAGACCAAGCTTTGGGCTTTTTCATGTTTGTATCTGATCTATTTCTATAATGAAATCTTTCGCAAAGGTTGGAGAAAATTTCAGCATGGCCCAGAGAATTCCAAAATAACATCTGGTGAATTGCCTGATCCTAATTGAAGATTTGTTGATATTGGACAGGGTATGTGAGATACCGCTTGTTAAGAAAAATAATAAATGCTTCTGTTGGACACCAGAGGTGGTCGTTTTGGATTCAATTCATTCTATGTTCTCGCAATCTGTTTGTTGCTTCTACTGTACCCACTTTCTGTTGCATATTTTCCGTAAGAGGTATAGTGACATCATGAAGATGCTCTAACTCGCAGTAAGAATTATGATTCTGTGATCCCATATTTATAAATAAAACAATGCATGATCTATAAGCATAACTACACCATGTATAAGCAACATACCCAGAATTTGCTTTACACATTTTGAACAACTACATTCAAGCCCAATAGTCGGTTAGTACAGAAGTCATTACCCCATTCTCTTTTTTCCCAAAATATTACCCTATTGTTGAGTTTCACTCCTGAACTTGACTTCTAATCCCAACACTGCAGGCAGCAAATCAAAAGGATTGAGAATAGTTTCCCTTCAAAATAAATTAGTCATACTTAACAACAGTGCCAATGCGTCTTGAAAACGTTATAATCACCTAGAACTGCTGTAGTTATATATCATTAGTAGAAAATATCCACCCATGAAACGGTCAAAGACAAAATCCCAATAGCTGACCAAAAGTTCCAGAATACATACAAGGCTTTGCTTCATGACACCTACCTAGCAAATTCGGTCAACAGAAACATCAAGGCGAAGCACAAGCAAAAGATGAATAACATTGTTGCCAGTCACTGGTCATCACAAGGGCCAATAGAGGTGAAAGTGCAACATCAGACTTCAAACGCTACCTCTGTGCCAACACCTTATAAAAACATTGATATCAAAGTTGGCAGGAATCACAACTGTTGCAGATGAACTACAATTACAGTTCATAAATTAAATAGGATTAGAATTCAACATCAACCCCCGTCATGCAAGGAAAAAGGGTTCAGTATCAAATTTTAGTTATCACTTTAATTGGGAAACAAAATAAAACTGAAAGAAAAAGGCAAGAAAGATTTGCACTAAAAACCAATATGGGCACCAATTTCTAATGCCTACGCAGCATAGAATTTAAGTTTCCAACAGTTGTAATATCTACAAAGGGGAAGGTGATCTGAATCAAAAACTAATTCAAGGAACAATGGCTTGAAAACACTGAACAGTTTTTTAGGATACAATTGATAGGGTAAGATGTGGGGGTCAGAGACTATAAACATCAAATGGCTCACTTACCACCCATCCTCTAAGAGCACACAGGGTAAATGACCTCTGGGGGTTAGCCAATTCCCATCCTTGAATATCTAGAAACAAAATAAATATAAATTGTCACAGAAAATCCATAATTCGAATAATATTGTTTGGCTCAAGAGTGTGTTAGTGACAGAATGCAAGAAAAAGAAAAAAAGGGCATTGCCAAAAGAAACTGAAAAGAACACAAATGACTTACATGCCTTGAGTTGAGTCATCAGATGTGACATTTAAGATTTTTTGATTCCTACTGCCATGAAGATTGCTTGTATCCATTCCATCCTCCCTCAGGTTCCTTCCTTTTCAAAATGCTACCAGGAACCTGATAGATTCTTGCTTGCTCCTCTGCCTGGACTTGTGAACTGGCAACAGACAGTTGCCTTGATGCAAGAGGTGCCGACTCATCTCTTCCTTCAATGTCTGGAACTCCAGGCCCAGCATTTAAGTCTAGACCTTGCCTTCCCCAATGCCTACCGTTCTCAGCACCACTACTATTGCTACCATAAGGAAGGCTAACAACATAGGGCCTCGGGTAATGGGATGGTACAGCACCAGCAGGTCGTAACAATTGCGAATGAACTGGAGGAAAACAAAACCTCCCACCAGGAGATGAATCAACATACGTAGCTGAGCTGACAGAAAAGCTAGTAGAAGGAAGAGGAAATGTTGTTCCAAAGGGGAAAACAGGATATTGGAAAGGAGTTGATGGAAATGGCACTGCTGGTGAAGATGACAACATGGGTTCCCTATAGACATTAGGATTAAAAGGGGTGGCACCAATAGGTGGGCCCAACACCCTATGTGGCCCAGCAGTTGCAACAATTGGAAAAGGCTGCTCTCTATCAGGTAAGATCGATTGTATTGCAATAGATGAGTATGTATTCTCAGTTGGAAACCATGATGAGAAATTTGCCACCTCAGTACTGTTCATCCGGAGGCTGGAAACCGATGGTTGAGATGGGGCATTGCTGCTTCTAGCATTATGGCTAAAAAGTGATGGATCAATGCTTACCTCATCAACAGCAGGACCATTATTCAAATCGAAGTCCCTATGGACAGTTACTTCACTATTAAGAATCCCAGACAATGATTTTATAGGCTGCATAGGGACATCCAGCCTACGACTATACCCAGTTGAGTGATCACCCAAATCAGCAGGCTCATCAACTCTATTCAAATCAAGATCAAGTCCCCCGGAGGACCGAGTGGGTGGAGAACCCACTATCCCACATGTTAAATCATGAGTACTTGTAAGGTCCAGTGCAGAGTCTGAGACCTTAGCAAAACTTCGGGAAGCTAGATCCTGAAGGACTCTCTCATCAGGTACATTCAAATCAATATCCAAAGGAGGACGACTTTGTTTCCTAGTACTAGCATCAGCACTAGTGATGTTACTTGTACCCAGAGGCAAATCCAGAATCTTTCTGGGTTCAGCTGGCCGAAATGCACTTGTGGCTGCTGATCCCTTCCAACCAAGTGCCCCTTTATTCCGCAGAAGGTTATCTGGGGGAACAAAAGACCCTTTAGCAGCAGCAGCAACAGTAATTGTAGAAGGGACGCCACTAGACACAGAAGAAACAGGGAAAGGCAATGAGCTAATTAATTGAACAGGAGCTGAACATCCTGATGCTGTCAAGTTATTAGGATCTCCAAATTTCCCCTCATCTGCATTAAAGCCTTCATTCAAGTCAAATTCTACTTTTCCATCTGTATCTGTACCACCTGTAACAGGAGCATCTCTAGTAGCTGATGTCCCTCCTTCAGCTTCATCTGCCTCTTCACCAGTCAAATTAGACCCCCTTGGCCTCATAGGTTGTTCTTTATCCCTTACAGTAGGTGATACACAAGGAGATGGTCCAGCACATGGTTCATTACCCTCATTATCTTCTAGCTTCTGCTCCACAAGCTCGCCTTTCTGGGCACTGACAACTGAAAGAACAAATACAACTAATTACCAATTTTAATTATGAATGAATATTAAAAGAAAAAAAAGACTTCATAAATATGTTCAATAAGAGAAACATTACTTTCGCATCCACCAGTACGACCAGGTGCCTTAGTCTCAACATCCTTCTCAGCCTTCACTTCATCAACATTTTCGAAAACTGCATCTTTACCAAATCCAGGAGGCAAAGCTTCTTTCTCAGTTCCTTTGGGGGAATGTCCAACAACTGGTGACTTCTGATGAGTCTCTGAACTTCTTTCTGAACCTTCAGAGACATTTTTCTTATTGTCAACATCAACTTCAACAGAAGGTACAGATGAAGATCCTAGAACTTCTTTTTTCTCAACTTCTACAAATGGATGTATGACTTTATCTTCATTGGCCACAGAAGAGCACCATTTTTGTTTAGTACCCAAACTGCTATCACCATCCACTCCACCTGCCTTTTTCTCCAGATGCTCTTTGCAATCTCCAATATCAGTAGTTCTCTCCGCAGTGCTTGCAGAGGGCAAATTAATTAAAGCGGTGGTTACATTTTCCTTTAATTTATCATTTTCAAGACATGGGTCTGCAGTGTATGGAATACTTGAAGAAGTTAAATTTTCATTCAGCTCTCTAGATTTTTCTTGAGAGGAACCAATCTTGCTGTCTGCATTCTTAGCCCATGAATTACCACCAACTGCCTGCTTCAGATGCTCATTGGCACTCTCAACAGACTGATTTTGATTTCGGACAACCTCATCCATAGAAGACGGTTTTAGTTTTGTATCATTGCCTGTGTAAGAGAGCTCAACAAGGGAGGTATTTCTTTGTGGAGAATCCATCAGTGAAGCCACATCCACTCCAGTAGCCACACTAGCAAGCAGATTCATTCCAGCATCATCTCCAACAGGCATGCACACATTTGATTCAGAGAACTTGACACAACTATCAATTAGAGCATTTATGGAGCTGAAAGAAGGCTCCTGCACTTTCCCTGATTTATGTTCATTTCCAGAAGATGAAGCAGTTTTAGTAACTTCATTTGTTTTCCTAGCATCGTCTCCAGTCCTACAGTTTTCTTCATCGGGAACAGCTGCAGGTGAACCATCTCCCTCATCAAACCCTGTTAGCATGTCTTTTAAGTCATTGCTCTGCCATGATTCAGTATTCGCATCAGTAGCAACATTAGTCCGGTAACTATCATTCTTCTCCTTCAAGTTACAATCAAATTGTTCATGCGCCTCTGAAAGCACAGGAGAAGAAGCCCTGCTATTCATGACTGAGTGATCTTCAAGAGATCCTCCACTGGCACTTTGTACCGGACTTCTACTCGATTTGGGATCTTAACAATGAACTTATGACTATTAGACTCAGCCATAGGAGCATCCACAGCCTTTTCACTCGTTAAACCAGACTGTAATACTTTTTCTGAAGCAAGATTTCTGTATAAAGAAGAATTTTTGCCTGATCCAGTTTCCCTTTGAACTCCAGATGACCCTGGTAAACCGTTATTGGATTTCCGGTGCCTGGAAGAATTACCCGAGATCTTGGTCACGGATCCAGAACCAGCTGCAGAACTTCTTGCATCCTCCTTCACAGAAACTCCGCCAGTCTTTGCATGGTCACTAGAACAAGATTGACTATTGTTGTGGGACTGACTCGAACTGCTGCTTTTCTCATCCTTTGCTGTTGTTTGAGGATCAGAGGTGCCAACAACAGTTGCACCTCGAGCCTGCACATCTTTTAAATTTGCACTGGCAGAAGCAGGCAATATTGCTGCCTTCGTAGATCCCACAGATGCAGAAGCAGACTTGGTTGCAGTCTCTCCTTGAGTAAGCTTAACCGAAACAGTTTTAGAGGCAGAAAGCTGAGTGGCTGAACTCTTCACGGCAACCTCAGTTGACCCAGAATGCTTGCTTCCACTGTGAGAAACATCCGAAAGTCGAGACCTTGCAGACCAGGGAACACCATGAGATGAGACACACTTGGCATCCATCTCAGCTTCAACTCTTTTTTTCCATGTATCAACTAAACTCCTTGCTTTCTTCTGTATCTCAATGTTCTTATGTGTACGCAAATGATTCACGGACTTACCAATGTTACACATCTGTAAAGCTGTGAGATTTACAGGTAGCTTATCAAGTGCTCGGAGTAAGGTCAAAAGAAAATCATCAACCGACCTATCATCCTTGGAACCACTACCATCACCAATCTTCCCTTTGTGGACTTCCTGGAGCCATTCATCAAAAACACGCAACCCTCTCAGCTGAACAAAACGATTAAGACAGTCAAACTTGTCTGTAGCTGATATTACACTGGCAAGCATTGACCGGCTCACCAAGTCTATTTTCTTTTCATTTCTCTCAGACACCATGAGATGAACTAATTTCTCAACATCTTCATAATCTTCTAGGCCCCCCTTTTCAGTGATTTTTGCAATCTCAAATTTTAAATTAATTTCTCGTCTACCATGACCAGAATCCCCATCATCTATTTTACTCGTGCGTTCCCGTTTGATAAGCTCGGAGCCTTGATCACCACGCTCCCTTTTCTTTCCCTTACCCTGAGAAGGAAATGATGAAGCAGTGTTCTGTACACTCTCCAAACTAGGTTTTAACTGTGATGTTGATGTTGGAACATTCACTGGCTTTGGTGAACATCCATCTGGCGGGACTGTAGCATGCATTTCTAAACGCGTCTTATATAATAGCTGATCTACTTCTTCTTGTTGTTCCTGTAAAAGGAAAAGACATAAATTATGGAAGTTCAAATTTAGTGTATTTTACATACCTGAAAGAGCATCTACAACTCACATTAATATAATCTTGGTCAGTTAGCCACCATAAACAGTTTTTTGTAATATCATAAACTCGCCGGCAAACAAATGAGCAAAACCCTGATGGAAGTTCAACGCCTTCGGGAAGAAATGCAACTTTACACTGATGGAGTAATGATGCAGCAGGAATCTCATCCTTATGAAAGGAATAAAAGATTTCGTTTGGCGCAGCTTCCAACAGGATGCCTTCACCAAGCTTTACTTCAGCAGGTCGATAAAGCCAATTAACACCCAACTTTAACTTATTTTCTTTGCTAGCAGTCAGACAACGAATTATTCCAATGAAAGGTGGAGAATCTAGAGGTGGTTTGAAAAGAGCACAGTCACCAACACTGATCTTGCGTCCATCCTATTAGGGGGAGACCAAGTATGCAAACTTCATCAGTGAGAAAATATATATAAACAATTTGGAAAAATAAAAAGGAAGAAGAAGCTTGATCAACAACTCAAACTTGCATTAAGCAGCTACTTTTAAAAACTATCAACTTAGCTTCATAGACTAACAACCTATCAGCAGTGCAAATGGTGACCAAGGTTTTCAAAACCAAAACAGTAGTTGAACCGGTCAAGCCACTGGTTCGTCAGTCTGGTTAAATAGATCATTATAAATTCATAAAAATAAAAAAACTGGTTATACCGGTTTTTTAGCCCGGTCCATACAGGATCCCGGGTACACCGGTTTGTTGCCTATCTCCGGACCAGTACCTCGGCTGGTTCCCTGTCCAGCCAAGGGGTCCGGTCCAGTTCAAACAACACAAAAGGTAACTGAATACAGACAGAACAAACATAAAAGACACCTGCAGAAAAAGAAGCATATACCGACATTTCAACCATAATTCGTAAATCAATTATAATACTATATGAGCAAATTCCACAAGCCTTCACCACTAACAGGAACAAGTTTCATATGCGTTCAAAACTTGCTATACTCATCAGGGAAACCTTTATACATCTACAATCAAGGAAAACTTGACGCTACACATACTGAAAATGTGTTGTTTATATTGCGCATGCCCCTCTTTAAATCCTTCGATATATTTAAGATGCTGCTTCAACAAACATCGTTATCATATAAATATGGCTCCATTAAAGATGTCCAATACATTTCTCTAAACCAATTTTTGACATATTTACCAGAGAAACACCAAGCATAACAAAAATTATGTTCCATCTCACTCATATACAAGCATGTTAAAACCTTATTATAAATGGGAAGACCAATAGACTTGCTTTATATAGGACAACTAACATTTTACATAACTGGATGCATAACGAACTTGCAAGACTTGCCTTATACAGTAAGACCTTAGAAGTTAGAAGCAAATATTGCATTTACAACATTCCGGGTCATCTATTGAAGCAATAACTCCCCACAAACTATAAAAATGGCCAGCATACCTTCAAGTTGAAAATTTTGAACAAAGAACTTATGAAGTACAAACTTGCTACAAGTAGCACTTAAGAAAGTAAGAGCCTGTTGCCTAGGTCAATCCACAATAAGTAACAATATCTACTCTGATTCCTTGGTAATAAAAGTGCATTCACCTTAGTAAGAGTAATAGATCTTTAAATGGTTAATTCCTATTCCCCGTCTCTAGAACAATAAAAAAGTATCAATTTTAATAGACTTAAATCAATTCATGATTCAAGCATCCAAAGTATAGGAATTCCAATAGTTTGAACAACAATACCGAGGCGATTACCATCTCTCCCTCCAAGATGATGAACCAGAAACTATTTCCATATTTCTCTTCTAAATTGGAAATTTTTTCCAATATAATTAAATATCATAATGCTCATGATTACTCCTTAATCATCATTACTCTTGAAAGTTGGCAAATTGCCAAAATTCAGGTTATTTCTATCATCTCCGAAACACTTTCTGCCCAAAATTCCTTTCAGCTTGGACAAAGAAAAAACCACCCCGTGGCATGCTAAGCAACAATTACTCCAAGTCCACAATTTAAAATTTTCAGATAAGTTAGCTAATTTCAGCTGTAGAATAGCTTCTAGAGGAGAAAATGAAAAAGAAGTTATTCTTGGTACAAATAATTTTGCACACAAATTTTATCTTAGGACAAATAATTTCATCCAAGGAGAGATGCGTTTCCCTATCTTACCCAACTTATAATCTAGTGCAATCACTCTCCACAGCTCCAACACTATATGATCCACAAAATCAAGGCAAACAAAAATGTCTTGCACATATACCTCAGTAAAACAATCAACCCAAAACATAAGAACTTAAATGCCTTTACACAAATTAGTCTAAAATTCAAAAAATCTCCAAAACAATCCTAACAGTTGACTAAATTTTACTCCAAACGAGCTCAACAAATCATCCACAAAGTTCAAACCAAGCCAACAAAATCCAAGAAAATCGCGACTATTTCAACACTTCCCCATCAATCAAGACACCATCTCAAAATTCACAAGCAAAACCGAACCTCTTCGTTTACCAAAATCAATATGATAAAGCCCCCCTCTCACCGAATCACCTGATAAACAATCCAACAAGCGAACAAAAAGGAAAACCTAGAAAATAAAGAAAAATCTAATACAATCAAATCAAATTAAGTAAAATAGCTTTAGAAAGTTATACCTTTGAAAATGAATTAACAGTAAAGGAAGAAGAAAAAGAGGGCGAAGCAACACCATCACCATTCAGAACCTCCGTTGCACGTGTAGGGACTGTCCACATCTGCCGTACCTTTTTCCTCTCCTCATCTCCTCCCCGCCCATGCATAGTCTTGCATTTTCCCCTTCGAGTACCATCAATCCGCCCTCCTAATATCTATCTTTTTTCTCCTCTTGAATTCCAGCTTCCCTACTTTCACCAACTCAAGCCCTAGATCCACGCCAACCTTACCTGTGTCAGAAATGAGAAATCTCCCCTTAACCAAACCCTAATTTCCCCAATCACAAATCTAAAAACCTAATTCCCTTTAACCGTGATTCTCCCGTTTACCCAATCTAATTCAACCTTAGATCCGTCCACTGCGTTCGATTTCTTAAGCCGCCTTTTGATCTACAGAGGGAAATAAAAAAAGAGAAGTTTAAAATTAAAAAGAAGAAAAAGCTTGCTCTACATCTATAGAGAGAGATATATAGAGAAGGATGGCAAAAGAAAAGGTGTACTTTGGTACATGGTAGGCAGAACGGGCAATGGGTTTGGGCAGATCGGGTAGTTCGGGCCAGTTCGTAACAACGGCAAGATAAAGTCACGGGCTGTGACAGAATTAAGATAACGTTTGTGGGATTCTGTAATGGGACTCGACGGCTAGATATAAATTTAGAAAGTGTTGACTGATAGGTGTGCTTACCAAGGAAAAAGTTCTCTTTTAATTTTTTTTTCATTTTTAAAGTAATTTCTAGGCATAATTGCAATTTTCTCTTCCAACATTTGAGTGTCTTCTTTTTTAGTTTCGCCTTTGTTTTTTTTGTTTCATTACACTTTGTAACTCTTTTGTCCTTTTCCAAATCCATCAATTTTGGATTCACCTTGTGAGTGATATGGTATTTAATTAAAAATATTTGTAATTTCAACAATATATTTATTTGTGATTAATGTAAAAATAATGGTGGTGGTAATAAAATTAAATACTGTAATGTAAAATAAAAAATAAAAATAAACTCATTGCACTGGAAGTAAACTTCAATCCAAAGAGGCTCTCCCTTTCCTACGATTAAAGGACTGTCCTAAATGTGGGGTTTGTGACATCTGATCTTGTTTTGATTTGTAGAGCTACAGAATCTTGGATTGTGCCAACTTGTTCTTTAAAGAATGTTGATAGTGATATTAGCTTGCATCCTAATGGATCTATGCCTATAGTTGGATTTGTAGAAGTGGCCATTTCTTTTAGAATAAAACTGTGCGTTTCATTAAAAGATAACAGAGTACACGAATGAAACAACAAAACGTAAAGGACGTGTAAAGATAGAAATCAGCAGATTGAATTTGGAGACCAATTGTATGTCAGTGATATTCCTGGAGACTTCCATTAGAGAAAGCAAGTCTTTGGGAAATGAAAAAACTTCAGATTCTCGTTTCCATAATCCAAAAAGCTAGCCTCATGCAATCGTCAAGCCATGAAACCATGAAAAGCAATTTTCGAAATCATGCAGTGGGCTTCTCTAGCCCAACCTGGTGAGAGATGCAATGAGGAGCATCCTCCATCCATAATTGTTCAGTGTCGGCCTTGTTGAGAAAGAAAATGAGCCGCCTAATTCGCCTCTCACCGAGCATACCAGAGAGAACAAGAACGAAAGCCACACACCAACCGCCTGCCATCAACAATATATGCTGAGATAAGTGAACGGTCTATAGTCTTAGATTTCACTATGGTAACTTCTAAAACTACATCTCATAAAACCTGTTCTGGTGCAAAGAGAATAGCAAAAAGGCAACCAAGACCTCAACTGTGAAGCATACATGCTCCTAACTTCTCCCTCGAAATCCCTCTATGGCGCCAAAACTCTCAGACGCCTGAAAAGCCGTATCAAAATTGATCTTATAGACACCTAAATGGGAAGGAGGCTAAGGCTCAGAACGTCATGGACCGAGAACAAAAATGGGAACCCCTGCAATGTTAGTGTGAGAAGGTAAAAGTTGATAAAACGTGATAGTAGGGTAGTATAATTAGGCCTTTTTATTAAACTAACCCAAAAAAATTAATTAATTGTCAAAATAACCTACCTTTTTAATTAAATACCAAAATAACCCAAAAGCTACAGTAAATTTAGTTGGAGCCAAATTAAATGACTCCACCAAGTTGCCACGTCAGCATAGGGGATTAAAAAATAATTTTTTGGTGGAGCCATTTTGAATAGCTCCACTGTATAAAATCTGAGAAATACTATAAAATCTAAAAATTGGGGCCTTTAAAATAATTTTTCAATTTTGGTGAGCCATTTGAAATGGCGCCACCACCTTTCTGACTTTTTTTTTTTTCTAATTTTGTCTTTTTTACTTTTTCATGTATTTAAAAATTAAAGGCCTAAAAAGTAATTTTCTCTTTTTGGTGGTGCCATTTAAAATGGCACCACCACCCTCTTAATTTTTTTTACTTTTATATTAATTTCTTATTTTATTTTATTTATTTATTTTATATTATTAATTTTAAAATATTTGTAATATGTATTTAAAATATTTTATAATATATTTTAAAAATTTTAAATAGTATTTTAAATAAATTTTTAACTTTAGATATATTTTAGTAATTATTTTAAATATTATATTTTTACTTTTTCAAGTTTTTGAAAAGTTTTGGGGACTTAAAAGTAATTTTTCTTTTTTGGTGGTGCCATTTGAAATGGCGCCACCACCCTCTACCCTTTTTCTTTTTTTTTACTTTTCATTATTTTATTATTTTATTTTATTTAGTTATTTTATATTATTAATTTTAAAATATTTGTAATGTGTATTTAAAATGTTTTATAATATATTTTAAAAATTTTAAATAGTATTTTAAATAAAATTTTTAACTTTAGATATATTTTAGTAATTATTTTAAATATTATATTTTTATTTTTCAAGTTTTTGAAAAGTTTGGGGACTTAAAGAAAATTTTTTTTTTGTGGTGCCATTTGAAATGGCCCCACCACCCTCTTACCCTTTTTCTTTTTTTTTTACTTTTCATTATTTTATTATTTTATTTAGTTATTTTATATTATTAATTTTAAAATATTTGTAATGTGTATTTAAAATGTTTTATAATATATTTTTAAAATTTTAAATAGTATTTTAAATAAATTTTTAACTTTAGATATATTTTAGTAATTATTTTAAATATTATATTTTTTACTTTTTTTAAGTTTTTGAAAAATTTGGGGGACTTAAAAGTAATTTTTCCTTTTTTGGTGGTGCCATTTGCAATGGCGCTACCCCTCTTGACACTCTTGACACTACTTTATTGTTTTATATTAGTTATTTATTTTATTTTATTTTATTAATTTTAAAAATTTGTAATGTATATTTAAAATGTTGTATAATATATTATTTAAAATTTTAAATAATTTTTTAACTTTAGATATATATATTAGAAATTATTTCTTTATAAATTTTAAATTTATTGTTCAAATTGCTTTTGAAATTATTAGTTTTATAATAATTAAAATGTATGTTTAATCTTATATTAAATTTACATAGAATTTTTAAATTAAAATTTTAATTTTTCTTAATTTATTTGAAGTTTTATATATTTTCTTATTTTAGTTGTTTATTTAACTTGGTAAAATTACTATAGGGCCCTTATAATCTCAAAAATCACAGTTTTGGTGGAGCCATTCTTTATGGCTCCACCTCTTGGTTCTCTTCTATATATAGAGTGGTGTAACCGATGTGCTAAGTAAGGAAGTTAAAAATATCTATTAAAAATGAGTAATGAGGTGTTTTTGGTGTATGTTGTTTTTATGGTGAAATTGTAGAAGGTGATATTGGTACATGTATTTCAAGGTGGGCAAAAAGTAGGTTTACGATTCAAAAAAATGAAGCTAGTAGAAATGAAAAGGAAGATCGGTCTGAAAATAGCTATCCGTTGTGGAAGGCCAATGTCCAAATTATTTTACAAGTTCCCAATCTCTACAGATCCGTTCAAATTTTGTGCGATCATTTGTTAGATGATGATGACTTGTGCACTATGATGGAAATATGGTGGTCGAGTGAGAGTGATAACCCCAACCGGTTGAATTATTTGCGGTGCTAGCAGACTCAGAGCCTATTGAGAATGTTAGTCAATAAGTCAACATCACGAATTTGACTTTGATCTTAATGTTGGATGGACAGACCAATTAGAATGCGGTGGAACCTCACAGATACCGAAATTCTTAATTATGGTGGGAGTTCATACAAGAACCCTACCTCGATCCCGTCTACAAATACATCCGGAGGTGATAATAAGCAGAGGCAAATGTCGGAGAAATGACCAATAATGGTGAAGATTCGATCAAGGCGTTAAAGATTTTAGTGACCGATGTTGATGAAGTTAGGATGATATCGATGATGAAGGCTCGGAAGAGGTTGAAGATGTTCACGGCCCTTCATTAAGTAACCCAAGTCATGCCATTATCTTACGAAATGAACCTGGGGGCGACATGTTCAACGTAGATCCAGATGCAGCACATGCATCCGAGTTTCCTGAATATGCCGATATAGTACCTGCTCATAGATTGGCGATAAATTCACAGTTCGAAGAGTTATTCATTGGGCAACTGTTCGAGAACAAGGCGGACTATGTGTTTGCCATCAAACAATACACTCTGAAGTTATCGATTGATTACAAGGTTGTCAAATCTACACCGACATTATATGTTGGGGAATGTTGGAGAGCCAGTGATGGGTGTGGTTGGCGAGTTAATTTTGCATTTATCTGAGAGGACTCAACAATGGCAAATCGTAAACTAGAAGGGCATCATACATGTAGCGTCGCACGTATATCTCAAGACCACCGAAAATTGGATGCCAAAAGTATTTGCAAGCGCATCATACCACTAGTGAAAGATAGTCCAATCATTCCTGTGTCAACATTGATTACAGACATACAAGCTCGATTTGATCTGAGTTTAGTATAGGAAAGCATGGTTGGCGAAACAAATGGCCATGCAACAATTGTACGGGGTGGGATGAGTCATACAATGAACTTCGAGGTTGGATTTTGATGGTTGAATACATCCCAGGAACTATCGTGGACTTGCAAACATTGCCTTATAGAGGCCGTACTTTCGATCCATGTGTTAGAGCTTTCCCCCACTGCAAACTACTAGTGCAAGTTGATGGAACATGGCTTTATGAAAAATACACACAAATACTTTTGATTGCGGTTGCAAAAGACGGTAATGGAAATGTACTACCGATCACTTTTGCCATCGCAGAGTCAGAGAACTCCGAATCGTGGGCGTATTTCATTCAGAACTTACGGAGACATGTTGTGAGGCAAGACAACATTTGCATTATATCCGACAGATCAAAGGGTCTTGTTGCTGCGATTCGACAATCTGAAGTTCCATGGAGGTCCATCTATTGTATTCGTCACATCGCTGTCAACTTCCACAATCAGTACAAGAACAAAGACTGGCGCAAATGAATTGTGAACATAGGTAAATATATCATATTTAAATTCATATTTCTAATTATTTTCATCTATTTCCTAATTTGAATAGTAAAATAACTTAAAATTGGAATACATACATAGGATCTGTGGAAGCACACCGATTTGAGACATAAGTGGCGAGGTTAGAGGCCGATATGGAGGGTCCAATCCTTCTCTCGAGATAGTGGTTAGGTAGCATGGAGCCGTGGCAATGGGCCTAATATTTTGACGAGAGGTATCGATATGGTCAAATGACAACTAACCTCGTTGAGGCCATTAACTCCGTCTTGAGGCGTACACGTCACTTACCGATTTTGACCATTTTTCACCACATTTTATAGGCTAGCAACCTTAATGCCAAAAATAGGGTTGAAACAAGCAAAACAGATTAGAGGCGAGGACACGTATCGTCGAAAAAATTAGGGATGCCATGAGCGAGAACACTTGAAAGGGCTAGGTCGATGAATGCAGAACTATATTCCCAAAATTTGGAAACTTTTCGAGTGATGAGCATATTAGTCGTCGGTCGGGAATTTCGCATACAGTCATCTGGATTTGATCTCCTAAGCGGCGATGTGAGTGCGGGATGTTCCAAACACTACGTTATCCGTGTGTGCACGTGGTTGCGCGTGTGCTACCTACGTTTGAATACCGAATAATATATCGACAATGTGTACACTTGAGCATTACATTGCGTATTTAGGGTAATGAGTTTCCTTATTAAGGGATGTATCAACATGGAGCGCAACACTTTGTGTTCGAGATGTTGCCAGATCGGTCACTGCGTAGGAGAATCAAAGGTAGACCAATAACAACGAGGATTCAGAATGACATGGATATAAGAGAACAAGTTGATCCAAAGCGTTGCACCATATGTAGAACGGTTGGCCACAATAAAACAAATGTCCTCATAGAAAGCGTCTACACTTTGGTCAATCTTCACGATCTGAAAGAAATTAAATGTTCTACGATGTTTGCATTTTATGATATCTTAGAATTAAAGTTTGTATTATTTAATGTTAAGTTTTTACTTAAAATTAACAGTTGCAAATTTAAACACTTGAAAAGACATTATAAATTATATAAAAACAAGACTAATATATAAGTTGTGGAACTCTTGAGTAATACAAGAAATATGACATAACACTTAAAAATTAACATAACTTAAAATTGGAAAGAGCCGGGAGTGGTATCGTCATTCGGTATAACGATTCACGGCCTTCGTTGACGAGGTGGACGTTGGGGTGTACGGTACACATCGGGAATATCGGTAATTTGGATCGAAGCGTGGCACGAGGCGAGTGGAGTTCATGTTATTACCAAACATATCAAATGATATCGGTGGTTGCTCGGGTGAAATAAACTCGAACCGTCTATGTCTTGGTGAAATAAACTCGAGCGCCTATATGCGGGTGAAATGAACTCGAACCGCCTATATGCAGGTGATATGAACTTGAACCACTTATGTGCAGGTGATATGAACTTGAACCGGTAATGTTCGAGTGATATGAACTGCTATGCGACTCATCACAAAAGCGTCAACCCATTGGTCCGATGTGTTCAAGGTTGGTTCTCGGTTGGGCTCCACCATATGTTGATCCTCTAGCTCCCCATAGGTTGATTTCCACGTCTGTAGCCATGACTGGTACTATCATAAAGCATCCACCATATAAATAAACACGCCATCGAGTCATGTACCACTTGCATGTATTGGTCGAGGACTAAAGTCAAACATGCACGAGTGCATCTCAGGCCGTCTGTCGTACTGGGTATTCCATAGTGCTACAAAAGATTGATGTTCCACGCACCAATCTGTTGTATGTTTCCCCCTCATGGTCTTACCGTGGACCTCATCAAATTGTTCTGGCTCGACCGGTACAAATTGTCTACACCCAAATTGTCACATAACTCGATCACCGTTGTACCACTCAACGGTTGAGAAGTTGATCACCGGCGTGTTAATGCACCACGCATGGGCTTCAGCGTGAACCCTCTGAGAAATAATGGTTGCAACGTTCAGTACAGAATACGCCATCCACAAGAACTGCACAATATAACATAATGAGTCAATTCACATAACATACTATAACTGGATAAGTTAAATAAAGGTTACTTAAACTATATTAATATATATTACTTTCTCTCCAGCGTACGCCTCTATCATTTGACGGTAAATGATTAATGTTTGGCTCGCACCAATTCCCGGAGGCGTCGCCCATTTGAAATCGCAACAAACACGTTGGCAGTTAAACTTTGAAAAATGTTATCCACACTTATAAATCGTTAAATGTTAAGTATAATTCTATTTTTACCTATTCATAAGTGGCCACGAATATGGTTGGTGCCTAACAAATGCTAGAAAGCGGCATCTGTATAAAGCCCAAGGCTGCATGAGACCAGGACAACCAGACCATATTACTAACCCCATGTTTTGTTGCTCGACAAAGCTCATAGTATAATCGCGCCAACACTGCCGATCCCAATTTGTAACTACAAACGAGAAAAATCCTCCAATAGAGGCAAATAATTTAAGTGGACTCTATTAGGCGTGTTGTTCGCATAAGTACCCCCAATCAATTTGCATAATATAGGCTCGAGCGACATACATCACCTCACCTTTCGATGGCGATTTCGATAACCGCTTAAAATTTGCTCTTAACCATGACAATCTCAAGCATGTGAAATTTTCTTCCTCATCAGTAGGGAACCGTCCAAGCAGTCTGTGGCATACTACTAAAGGTTCTAACACTTTGCTTGACCGAGACCACATCACCGTCAATTTTAACCCAAGTTGCATAGCGGCGTCTTCTAATGTGATAGTGCACTCCCCACACGGCATAATGAAGGTGTGGGTCTTCGTACACCACCGCTCAACTAAGGCGGATATTAAGTTTGCCCCCAGGTCAAACCTCCGGATCAATGCGACGTCCCCAAATCACGCCATCTGTAAGTATGGCATGATCCATTCGTCCGGATCATACTTGGGAAAATGAAACCGCGACCTCAAAACCCGATAACCATCTCAGTATGGTAATTTTTTTTTAAATTTGATAAATCAATTATCTATATAATTTAAACATAAAAAATATATTGAAGAGTAAAATTGAAAGGTTGAAAAAACAAAACATCCGACTTATACTATACCAACATAGCCATTCTAAATATTTTTTATTTCACTTAAATTAAATAAGTAATAATATATTAATAATAGAAACATAAGAAAGACCTCAACATCATGACCACCACTTGAATCTTAAGTTAACTTTCAATAGGATATTTATTTAGTTCTAAAGGTTTAAGTTGTGGAATTTAACAACATTTTTTCGGATATTTATGCTCTTTGTACTTAGATTGTTATTTGGATTATTATAAAGTTAAGTGTCTTGAGGTGTTTTTTTTTCTTATTTAAGGTTAAAATTTAAGAGGAAGTATAAATAATTTTAGATATTGAATATACTAACATTATAACCCTACTACATCGTGATTTTAAAATTTTATTTCATTATGTTAAAATTTTAATTTTAAAATAAATTTTATTAAATTATAATATTATTTTATTATAAATAATTAAACATATTATAATTATTTCAGAGTTGTGAAGTTCGCACTCCTTTTTCCTTTTAAAATTTTAAAGCGGTTAAAAAGAATAATAACAACTAAATAGAGATTAATATCATGCAATAAAATAGTTAAAATGAATAATAACACCTAAATAGAGATTAATATCATGCAAGAAAATAGTTAAAAATGAATAATAACAACTAATTAGAGATTAATATCATATAAGAAAATAGTTAAAATGAATAATAACAACTAAATAGAGATAAATATTTTAAAGCGGTCAAAATCGTTCACAGAGTAGCGATTAGCAAGAAAAATAAGTAACTAAAAGCGATTTTTATTTCAATTATAAATAATTTTCTTGTTTAAATCGATCATCGATGATGTGTGATCCGTATTTGCTCCGGAAGACATTTTAATATCTGTACAACAAAAAAAACATAAATACAACAATTATTTTAATATAACATTAACTATAAAATACAAATAAAACAATAAAATACATAACTTAAATTTCTCTTAATTAGAAAAGGAGAATCGGTGGGGACCAAGCCCCACCCTATATATAACAAAATTTTAATTACTTATTTTTATTTATTAATAGTCACATCATTTGACGTGATGTATTAGTTATAATATATATTTATTTTTAATTCATTCTTTAAATAAAATAAGAATAAAATTAAAATTTTTAATTTAAATAATTCTATGTAAAAATATAATATTTAAAATAATTACAAAAATATATTTAAAGTTAAAAATTTATTTAAAATACTATTTAAAATTTTAAAAATATATTATAAAATATTTTAAATGCACATTACAAATATTTTAAAATTAATAATATAATATAAAATAACTAAATAAAATAAAATAATAAAATAATGAAAAGTAAAAAAAAAAAAAAAAAAAAAAGGGTAAGAGGTGGTGGCGCCATTTCAAATGGCACCACCAAAAAAAAAAAAATTACTTTTAAGTCCCTAAACTTTTCAAAACTTGAAAAAAGTAAAAATATAATATTTAAAATAATTACTAAAATATATCTAAAGTTAATTTTTTTAAAATACTATTTAAAATTTTTAAAATATATTATAAAACATTTTAAATATACATTACAAATATTTTAAAATTAATAATATAAAATAACTAAATAAAATAAAATAATAAAATAATAAAAAGTAAAAAAAAAATAAAAAGGGGTAAGAAGGTGGTGGCGCCATTTCAAATGGCACCACCAAAAAAAGGAAAAATTACTTTTAAGTCCCTAAACTTTTCAAAAACTTGAAAAATTAAAAATATAATATTTAAAATAATTACTAAAATATATCTACAGTTAAAAATTTATTTAAAATACTATTTAAAATTTTTAAAAATATATTATAAAACATTTTAAATACACATTACAAATATTTTAAAACTAATAATATAAAATAAATAAATAAAATAAAATAAAAAATTAATATAAAAGTAAAAAAAAAATTCAGGAGGGTGGTGGCGCCATTTCAAATGGCACAACCAAAAAAGGAAAAATTACTTTTTAGGCCTTTAATTTTTTAAATACATGAAAAAGTAAAAAAAAGAAGACAAAATTAGAAAAAAAAAACAAGCTGTAAAGGTGGTGGCGCCATTTCAAATGGCTCCACCAAAAATTGAAAAATTGTTTTAAAGGCCTCCAATTTTTTAGATTTTATAGTATTTCTCTTGTATTTTATACAGGTGGAGCCATTCAAAATGGCTCCACCAAAAAATTATTTTTTAATCCCCTATGTTGACGTGACAACTTGGTGAAGCCATTTAATTTGACTCCACCTAAATTTACTGTAGCTTTTGAGTCATTTTAATATTTAATTAAAAAAATAAATTATTTTGACAATTAATTAATTTTTTGGACTAATTTAATAAAAAGGCCGTGTAATTATCTTCATGAATTAACTTGTTCCTGGTGCCAAATATCCTAGATAGTAACAGATATTCCAGTGCACGTCATATCATCTTTTGAAACAAATTAAATAGATCACTAGTCTTTGGAATTATCTATATTACTGTTATGTGACATTAGATACCAAGTTCAAACAATGGGTTTTTTATTAAAATAGGATAAAAAAAAATTCAAAAATGGGACGGGGCGGTGTTAATTACCAAAATGGGTGAAAAATGGTGTCCCATAAGTGCACCACTTCTCCCCTGCAATGACGGTGACACACATGAAGAATGGTTTGCAATGATGCACCGGGGTAAAAATACCACAGCATAAGCGGCACCAGGTAAAAATACCACAGCATAAGCGGCACAAAACTTGATCAATACTGGCATAAGCGGCACCAAGCACGGAAAATGTGTTGGCGAGGCGGCACTGCATTTCCCACACCTTAAAAGCGGCACCTCCCCTTCCCCACACCGGAAGAAAGAAGCATCAAAGGAGGAAGAAGTGGTCTGGGAAGAAAAAAGAAAGAGAGGAAGGAAGAAAATTGAGAAGAAAAATAGAGGAAAATTAGGTATAAATTTTTTAAATAATATTTGTGAATTTAATTTTTTATTATATATTAACTTTTATTTTATTACTTAGTAGTTTAGTATTGTTAGTAATTTAGTTATATTATTATTAGTAGGTAATTAGAGTATAAATCCTAAAAATATTTAGAATATTTGTGTATTTAAATTTTTATTATATATTAACTTTTATTTTATTACTTTAATTAGAGGTTTTTATCTCTTTATTTTAGTTAGTATATTATTATTATTGTGTAATATTATTATTTTGTTAGTATATTGTTATAATTATTGTTAGTATAAAAAATATTAAAATAATATATAAAAATTATGCCATTTTATTGTTATTATTATTTTTATTTTATTATTATAATATTGTTATTATTATTGTTAGTGTAATATTGTTATGTTGTTAGTAAAAATGGTAAATGTTATTTTATTTAGGATTATATTATTATTAGTAGATAATTAGAATATAAACCCTAAAAAATATTTATGTTAGTTAGTTAGTATTTTAGTATAATATAAGGTTTTAATTAGAGTTTTTATCTCTTTATTTTAGTTAGTATATTGTTATTATTATTGTTAGTGTAATATTATTATTTTGTTAGTATATTGTTATAACTATTGTTAGTATAGAAAACATTAAAATAATATATAAAACATTATGCTATTTTATTGTTATTATTATTGTTAGTGTAATATTATTATTTTGTTAGTATATTGTTATAACTATTGTTAGTATAGAAAACATTAAAATAATATATAAAACATTATGCTATTTTATTGTTATTATTATTGTTATTATTATAATATTGTCATTATTATTGTTAGTGTAATATTGTTATGTTGTTAGTAAAAATGGTAAATGTGATTTTAATTATTTTTTATTATTATTAGTAGGTAATTAGAATATAAACACTAAAAATATTTATGTTAGTTAGTTAGTATGTTAGTATAATATAAAACCTTAATTAGAGTTTTTAACTCTTTATTTTAGTTAGTATATTGTTATTATTACTTAGTGTAATATTATTATTTTGTTAGTATATTGTTATAACTATTGTTAGTATAGAAAACATTAAAATAATATATAAAACATTATTTTGTTTTAAAGTTATTTTGTTTGTTTATTTTGATTTGTTAGTAATTTATGTGTTTATATTAATTAATTTTTATTGTGATATTACGTTTTAAATTTTGTTTGAGAAATTTTGTTTATTTTTGAGCAGATTGACCATTGAAGATGGATGATCGAGTTTTTAGTATCGTTTATTTCGATGGAATCATCTTGACAACAACCGTTGGATGCATATTTGAATGTCGGCAACAAATAGCAATGAGATTTAATAGAAATGTATCGTTGGATGATATGAAGCGAAGGATAAGCATAAAAATCGTTAGGCGTTGTGGGAAAAGCGATATCGAGAATTTTCTACAAGTTTCCAATTTAATGAGATCCGATCAAATTCACGAAATGGAACTTGTAGACGACGAAGACTGGAAACAATGATCGTATTTGTCTTGTGGGAATGGGAGTATGTAAATGCACCGATTCACTTATTTCTTTGAGTTAGCGGTATTGAGGCAAATGAAGACGACAATGCATATGGTGAACAACATGGAGCTCAAGAACCGTGCATGGTGCCTCCAATATCGTATGTTGATGACGAATCGAATATCGTCGGATCGATATCGATCTTAATATTACACCGATATTGATGTGGTTGGTGATGATGGACATGACGGTAGTGATCATTGTGAAGAAGAGGTCGATATTGATGATGATCCGATATGGATGATATCTGGGATGATATTGACGATGAAGGCGTGAATGACGATGGGAACATTAGTCGTCTTCGTCGGGAACCATATGCGATGTATTACGATACACAATAATCTCGGGCCGCACATGTCACTCATAGACCACGGCGCGGTAGCGTGTAATCGAGTTTCCGTCAATTGGGAGCCCAAGCTGCGATGCAACATCCTCTAGCGTGGTATGCACTCTCCTCACGGAAAATGAAAAGTGTGGGTCTCCGCGCCAACTTCGACTAGTGCGGATATTAAATCATACCATAAGTCAAGCGTCCGGATCGATCTTGCGACCGAATCCGCTTGCTCTATATATGGCATCGATCGTTCATCCGGGATTTTTAGGCCATTCACCGGCCCGTAATACTGATGCGAGTCTGACAGTGTTAAATCATAAAAGATTACTACTTATGTAGAATAACATAATTTATTATGTAGCTATTTTGTTAATATAACTGTAATTAATAAATAACAATACATTACCATATTTTTAGCGTAATCGCATATGTGAGGAACTTTACTAATCAATGAAGCCATTTCGTCTCAAATCAAATTTTACCTACATAAAAATAATAAATCTATATTCAATTAGTAACAAATAACATGCCAATACTAATCATATAATAAGAATATCATGTCAACGATGCATAATAAATATAATATTTTATTATTTATACAAACATCATAATATTAAGTTAAATATTAATTAGAGTTTTTTATAAACAATGATAATAACTAATAATAATATTTACGGTTTCTTCATAATAATATTATATTAACATAGCTAAAGTAATAATATAGTTTTTACGATTCCTTAATAATAATATTACGTATCGTATAGCTTTTTCTATTACTAGCCTTTGTCCGTTTTAATTATTTTATATTATTTTCGTACATAAGCATTCAAATATATTATCTACGACACATTTTAGTGCATAATAAATCAAATATTTTATTTTACTATTTTCGTTTTTAATTATTTTATATTATTTTTGTACATAAGCATTTAAATATATTATCTATGAGACACATTTTAGTGCATAATAAATCAAATATTTTATTTTACTATTTTCGTTTTAATTATTTTATATTATTTTCGTACATAAGCATTCAAATATATTATCTAGACACATTTTAGTGCATAATAAATCAAATATTTTATTTTACTATTTTCGTTTTAATTATTTTATATTATTTTCGTACATAATCATTCAAATATATTATCTACAGACACATTTTAGTGCATAATAAATCAAATAGTTTATTTTACTATTTTTGTTTTTAATTATTTTATATTATTTTCATACATAATCATTCAAATATATTATCTACAGACACATTTTAGTGCATAATAAATCAAATATTTTATTTTACTATTTTCGTTTTTATTATTTGATATTATTTCTTTTACTACGTAATATTTCAAATGTATTGTTTTATTACTTTTATATATCAATTTAATAAAATCCACTTATTTTAACTATTTATTCGTATTTTTTTTCTCAAATACTATTACTTTAAAAAATATATTATTTTCGTATTTTATTATTTTATATTATTTTTTATACGTAATATTTTATGTATTATTTTAATGTTATTTATACTAACAATAACTAGAATATATTACTAACAATAGTAACATAATACTTAACAACATCACACATTTACCTTTTTTATTAATGATAATATTACACTAACACTAACAATAATAATAATTATTTTATATATATACTAACTAAATTAATTATTAAAGTTTAACTAATAATAATATACTAACTAAAATCATGTTAGAGTTAAAACTAACATATTAATACACACTAACATAATAAATTATTAGCTAACTAACATAATTAAATATTTTTTAGGGTTTCTATTCTAACTACCTATTAATCATAATAGTATTTAACTTAGTTACTAACTAACTACAACTTAAACAACTAATGTTACTTATAAACTAAGTCATAAAATATAAATTAACATATAATAAATTTAATAAAATTATTATAAACTCTTAAACTACTTACATTATAAACTACTAACAACAAATATATCATAAAATAAAACTAACATATAACAAAATAATTTAATAAAATAAAAAATTAACAACATAAACATTATTTTAAAAAAATTATACCTAATTTTCTCCTAATTTCTTTCCTTCTTCCTTCCTTCTTTTCTTTCTTTCTTCCTTCCTTCCTTCCTTCTTTTCTTTTTTTCTTTCTTTCTTCCTTCCTTCTTTTCTTTCTCGTTGCTCCTTCTTTTCTCTTGAGCTTCACTCAATGTTGTTTGGGGGAGGGGGGGGGGAAGGGGAAGGATTTAAGGACCTTAGTGCCGCCTATGCGAGTATTATTTACCACGGTGTGCCATTGCAAACCAATCTTGATGAGTGTCGGTCTGCTTTGGGCGTACATCTTTGTGCGAGGGGAGAAGTGGTGCCGCCTATGGGACACCATTTTCACCTATTTGATAATTAATACCTGCCAGTCCCATTTTCGATTTTTTTTTATCCTATTTTAATAAAAAACCCTCAAACAATCAAACCATATCTGAGAAACAGATGGGCAATCACGACACACGTGCAGAACTATCTCCTCACCCTGTCGACAAAGCAGACATAGGTCATCGGAAGAAGCATAAAAAGTATGTTTAGAATAAAAAATACTTTTGAAATTAATACATAAGATATTTTCAAACTTTTCAAAAATATTTTGTAAAAATATTTTTTTAGCTAAAAGCAGAAGCAAAAGATATTAATTTTTACTAAAATGTTTTTAGTACAAAAACGTTTTTGAGAAGCATTATTAAACTAAGCTAAAACCTTAATCACATATTTTGACACAAAATTATGAAATTATAATAAAGGGACATGATAAAAATTAAATGTCTACATGCAACACTCCAATTAATTACGTAAAGCTGCACAAAATAAACAATACTCTCAAAATGGAAAAAAAAATTACTAAGTATAAAAATATTCATCAATGTAAAATTTTATTGCACCAGAACATATCATCTCAAGAAATGTCATTTTATAATCTTCCCACATTTTGAGGGACAATTGTTATATATATGACAACTTTACCTAGGTCAACCACCTAGACTATAAAAGAGGACAAAGATGAGTTCATCCTACTTATAGTTGAGAGGCTACTTCATCCAAAAGGATTGCCTCGGCCGTGATCATCATGTTTAGGCTATGTCTTTCTACAGTATCTATTTACTGCTAGTCGACAATCAATCTGGACTCAATCAGGGGTTCTACAACAAGACTGCAAAGTATCAAATCACATCCAAACACATGTGCTAGGACCCCTCCATAACTCTGCCACTTGTTCTCCTTATCCATACATTCGACTAAAGGAGCCTTCATCAACCCGTCATTTCTATTGGTCACATCATTTTAAAACATTCAAAATACTTGAAATTCTTTCAAACTATTCAGAGAATCTTTTATTTTCGTCTTAAACCTCAAAACACACTACATCAAAATAATTTTTTTACGCCGATTTTTTTAGGCTTTTAACAGCATTTATTAACACCACTAATAATATTTGTGGTACTTTTAAAAACGCCTTAAAAAATACCGTTAAAATAAATATCGTAAATTTTAGCGGCGTTTATGAGAAAAAATGTCGCTAAAGATAATGACGGCGCTTTCCCATAAACGCTGTTAAAGGTCATGACTTTTAACGGCGCTTTTCTAAAAAATGTCGTTAAAAATATATTTTTAACGTCGCTTTTTTTACAAACGCCGGTAATTTGGTCATGAAAAATAAAAAATTAAAATATTTTCTTCATATCAAAAATTAAGAAAAATAAAATTTTGCATTACTATTGGATCTACGATTTGTTTGGTACCTAAATACAACATTTTATGTCACATCAATCTACATTTTTCCTTCAATAAATGACTAAAAAGGGAAAAAATATAAAAGAAACCTAGATTTGCTCGGGCGATCATCTACCACATCGGGTTGTCTCTCCGCAATTATGTCGGTTAGCACATTCTTCAATGCCATTGCTCTCTATTTTCCTTGAGCTTCACTCCTTCACCAAACCAACCGCTTGATCTTTATGTGAGAATTGCTCTCTCTATAGCGAAGGGATTGATTCTAAGCGCAAATCGTGGACAACCCCATTGATATAGTGTAGTAAAAATAAAAAGTTCAAAAACGAGAATTATCCATATCGGTAGGCTTTAGCAAACAAAGCAATAAAATTGGAAGTAGAAAACAAGAATATCCGGGTTCGAACTCTTATATGATAGCATTACGGGAATGGGGTAATAATCAAATGATGGGTATCACATTTGCCCATGTCAAGTACCCAACAAGTGATATCCTTTTGGCGGTGCATGCAAAGTAATAGCATTATCAAGGAAATAAGAAACAAATAACTTAGGACATTGAATTTCAAGACCATGTCAAATTTTCCTAGAAAACTTCTAGTCAATCAAAATTTGAGAAAGCGGTCAAAAACTCTAACACTTACCACTTTTACGTGAAGGCCTTTCATGCTTACGTGGTTTTCCTTGATCATCATTGTCCTTCTTTGTTTTCCTTTGCTACTCTCCATCATCATCATGTATGGCTATCGATGCCACGATAAAAAAAGAAGATATAGTAATTTAAGTTCTATAAGATACTTAAAAAGCTAATCACTCACCGTGAACTTGAAGCATCATAACCCAATTTGTTTTGCTTGGATTGGAAAAAGTTTTGGTAAATACCACACGGATGTATTAACAAAATTAATTTCGAGGATGAAACCATGAAATTTTCTCAACAAATGTTCACCAAGCACTAGAGAGAAACACATGGATCTACTTCAACAAAGACACAAGTGACAAGCGCATTTCAAAGAAAGTATAAAAATATGCATTTGGAGCGGAGAAAGAATATCGGTTTCTTTAGTAGGTCCCCTACCATGACGCCTTCTTTTCCCACCAATGCTGTTTCATCTTGAAGTAGGTTCCTTTGGTTTGTCCGGATTTATTTGATGACAAAGTATTGACACGGTGTTACGCACCACAAACATAAATTATTGGGGCAATTTGGATAAAAATTTGCACAGAGCCAAGTTGAATATACACATAAAATAAGTGGGCACTGGCCGATCTTACAAGTCCGGTGTTCCACTCTGCGAGATCAAGGAAAAAGTCCTTGCAACTTTGCGTGCAAGCTCATTCCTCCTAAAAATAAATGCCAAAAGAAAATGGAATTCAGAAAATAATCCAATGATAGCATGATAGAAGACACCAAATCCATCAACAACACAATGCTAGATAATGTAGGACATAAATCCATCAACTTAGTAACAAATTCATGAACTGAAAATCATGAAATATGCAAGTAGAACTAACCTTTCAATAACATTTACTACATATTCCAGATTATCTTGCAATTCTCATACGTGAAAAAACCAAAATGGTAACATTATTCCACATTTGCACTGCGCTTTCGACTTCAATTTGGTAGTATATCATCCTCAAGCTCTTGAATGAATTGCTTGTATGACATCAATCATTCTCGAAAATTTACTTATCATGTCATACCATTGAATCGGATAAATAAAGATCCAAAATTAGATGTTATGGACAACCCCGAAATCAACTTCAACTGAAAGAGGACTTGAATGATACCAACAATGCCATGAAATGAAAAAAAATAAAACCTTATCTAAACCAAGAGCCCAAAACAAGATGAAGCTAACCTTTGAGTAGTCCACGAGTTAGAAGCATTACCATATCTACCACAGTGCGAATCCCAATCTGCAAAAGCAATATCATTCAGCAACTAAAATAAAACACCATAAATTGAAAAGTTGGATAATTAAGTTCACTGCTGCTGCATTATATGTGCATCATCACTCAATGAAAAAGCCAAGTCAAAATCTACTACAAGCAAGCAAAACGAGAAGTTATATGCAGTAGAAGGTATGTTTAACCCAAAAATGAAGAGAGCAGAGAATAAGAGAAAGAAAAAAGCCAAAAATAAATCAACATTAGGGGGTGATGCCATGGATGATGAAGACGACTATGACTTTGGTGTGGATTATGTGAAGGGGAAGGGTCAAAATACTTGTGGGGTGCCAATGTCAGGTATTGAAGTTGACGAGTAGTGAGAAACTAAACATACCTGGAAATCTCAAAATGCTTCATCTTTTCATTTATTTATTTTATTGACCGTCTAATTCAGCTCAATTGAAGCAAGATGTAAGAAATTTTGTTTAATACATCCACCAATATAAATGAAATGGAAATAAATCAAGAAATACAAAGCACCAGACGAAAAAACAAGTGCGGTAACAACATAAAGGGAATATTTATATATAGAATTGTTTGAACATGGAAGGTACAAACCATGCCATCCTCGATCTCTTGAGGGCAGTGAGAGGAAGAGCCAAGCAGCAGCTCTTTGCATAGCCTTGTAGGCTTGGTTTTCCCCATTTTGAAATACCGGATTCAAAATCCCGGAAAAATCAAAATTAAAAAAAAGAAAAAGAAAAGGAAGAGAGAAATTATTTTACGGTATTTAAGATATTAAGGGTAAAAGCTAGATCAATTAGTCTTTAAAACCATATCACGCACTTCAAATCCATAAAACCATATCTATTAGTCTCTAAAACCAGAAAATCTTTCAAATCATAGTCCATTGGAGAAACCCTAGCTCATTCATCAGAAACTCCTAAGCTCAATTTGTTGTCTTCATTACGGCTACCAATAGCTTCATCGGTAGAAACCCTAGCTTTCTCTTCGATTTTATCCGATCGTTTATCAAATTTAGCATCATCGTTCACAAGATATCATTCTTTTAATAGCTAAAGCAAAATAAATAAGCAAAGTCAAAGCCCTGTAAAATTTTAGAGCTTAAATGAGACACATGTAACTGATAAACATACCTTTGTTAGAGAATGATTACAGAAGGTGTTCTTCATTTTTCTTTTTCCTGGAAAATGAGAGAAAATTAGGGAAGAGAGATTTTTTTAGGATAATAATTATAATAGATACAAATGAAACGGTGAAGATAATAAAACAAAGACATAGAGAAAGAGGTGTTTTTGGATGGAAAGAAAATCTGGGGATTTTGCGATTTTCCCTTTCTCTACTGTCCTCGTTATAATTTTCCTTTTATTTTACTTTTGTTAATCTTGTTTGCGGCGTTCTCAATGAAAATGCCACTATTGCTCCCCATTTGCGACACTTATGCCAATTTGATTCGCTGTAATTCAATAGAATTGTAATTGAATAGAGGTGTAATGGAATAGAGATGTAATAGAATAGAGCTCTAATAAGTAATTCAACTGTTTGGTTGAATGGAATGGAATTGAGCTGTAATAGAATTCTTGTGTTTGGTTGAATGGAATGATGTTGTAATAACATAAGGAAAAGAACTAAAATGACGAATACCCTTAGCGAAATTTTTTAGGTAGATGATTATTGTTATTGTTATTAAATTTTAGTAAGATTATTATTGAAAATAATTTAATAAAATAATAAATAATTTAATCATATTTTAACATAATTATTATTAAATAAAATTTAATAAAAATAATTTAATAACATTCTTAATATAATTATTATATGAATTAAAAATCAAAATATATAATACTATAAAATATATATAATCTACTTTATTATTTTTAAAGCGCAATGCATATTTAATATGCTAAAATATCATTATTAAAACAAATAATTTAATTATTCTACAATAAAAAAATATTAGAAGTAATAAATAACTTGAGAATTATATTTTGCATAAACATAATATTCATATATTAACAAAAGTTACATGAAACATATATAAGGAAGTTAATTTTAACTTATGCCATGCATCTTTAAAGGCTAATTTTAATCAAAATAGATGAACTCCACGATCCTTGCTATGTATTAGTTAATTAATTTATGTGATTAAAATACATGTCTTGCATGCTTTATATTATGGTATAGTATATATTTCTATTGCAATCGCTATAGTTTTTATATCTACGATTGTACATGCTTTGTGCACCTTATCTTAGGATTGAAACATATGATTGACATGTTGAAATATATATCCTCTTAGGTTATGTATAGCCTTTGAAAAAACCAATATGAATTGAAAGGGGAAAGTGGATCATCCATGCATCTATTTCAATCATTTCTTAAAAGTTAAGCTGCATTTTCTTTCAGTAGAAATGCACTTATGAACTCACTTCAACTTCCCACTAGAAAGAGTGAGAAAGCAAAGTTAATGTATCAAAATAAAATATATCTAATTTTAATTCATATAATAACCACTGCTAAAATTGCACAAGGATTGACAGATTCGTTTCAAGAAGATCAAAACATTCAATGGCTATTGAAGGAAAAAGCTATATGGAGATAGTTAGAAATAGATTAATATAATACCAAGCTAAAACATACCGTCCCAAATATTACAAACACAAAAAGCTACCAAAATATCATCAATACAACTATGATTTTTAATGGTTGAGAAGAAATCTTGACCCATTCAATCGTCTGAGAAGAAGGTAAACTAAAGAAAATGAGCATTTGCGTTGGATGATCTGGAATTTTGATCAATGCTCAAAAGCTCATCCACGATTAAACCTCTATTTCACATAATGTTGGATATAAATTTATAACTTTTTATTGGATGGTGCGAAATTCTTACGACTTTTGTTGCATTACCGCATCGGAGGCAATACTCCTACTGATTTGTTCGCCAACGGCCCGCATATTTTCCGCCAATAAAGTGGCAGCATCATGAAATGAAGAAGAAGCATGATCACTTGAATCAGAATTCCTTTTTTTCTTCTTTGAAGATGTAGAACCCCTTTGGTTTCTAGCTGGTTGCGATTCTGTAGCTGAAACATCCATGTCATCCAAAGAGATATTAGCTTCACATTCATAGAATTCGTTTCTTTCTTCATGAATATTTGTAGTAGCTACATCCTCAACATTTATTTCTTCAATGATATTAGCGGCTGTTTGAGCATCTTTCCCAGTGGCTCGATCTTTTGCGTAAATTGCAGTAAGTTCGTCGTAATAAGGGAAACTGCAATGTTTAAATTGACTAGCTTCTTTATAACTCTATAAAAAATAGGAATTCATATTAGTTATAAGTTTGGTGAAAATAAGATAATAAAGACTTGAACTAATTCTTACATTTATATATGAATTCCACACCGCATCTTCAGCAACAACGAGCTGCCTATGCTCATCCCAACCAAAACTGCTATTTGTTTTTCCATTTAGCATGTCATAAACGATTGATCAATCCCTTTTCAGTAGTCTAATCCTCAATTCAATATTAGGTTTAGCCTTCAACATTGAATTGGGTAAAACTTTTTCTAACATTCTTTCTAACTCATTTAAATAACCAGCTTTAAATCCGTATCGACATTAAAGGTTCCAACATTGTGCAAGTCGAGCATACAAGAAACCAACGTAGCATCTTCTTCTGGAACCCATTTCCTTTTGGTTCCTCGAGAACTTTGGGAAGAAATATTTGATTACGAAAAAAACGACATAATTATCTTAAAAAAAACAAATTAACATTTGACAACATTAAGACATAATAGGTAGCTTTCAAGGCTCAAATAAACATCAATAAAATTTTCACATGCTAGTAAATGACTATTTATTACAAAGATAACGTGCACAAGCAACCAAAAAAAGAAAAAGAAAGAACAGTAAACAACTGCTCCTGCATCAATTGGAATGGCTACATGGATTCTCTAGATGTGACATTACTGTTAAGAATTTCTTGTTTATGTTGTTATCATCTGAAAATCTGCAAAATCATGGAACTTATAGAAGCTATTACATGAAATGTGTTCCGGTTGTGTATGATTTTCATAAGCAATTTATAGCAAGAATTGTAATTGTGTTCTGGTTGACTATGGTGCCTAGCAGTTTGAAATGTCATGTGAGGTAATACATTGCTAAGTAATAATTTGAGGCTTTGGGACTTGAGTTTTACTTTATATGATGTGTGTAAGTGTTAGCATTTTTTTCCTTCCTTTTATCTGATCTACTATTACTAGGAATTTGAATTGGGAGCTGTGACTATAATAGATGGCCCTTCCTATTTTAAGAAGTCTCTAGTGATGCTAAAATCATTTTGGTTATTTAGTTGTCGAATAAATCTATTATCGTTAAAGTTGGGCGAAATATTATACCTAATGCTTCTTGTTGAAAATATTATTTGTGCTTGTTTTGGTTCAACAAAACTTTCGCTTTCTCTAAAGAATGATATTCCCCTTGTGCGAGCTTGACTTACTACCATCTCATTGGCTATTTGTAAGGTTAGTCTTATATGTCACTAAAATCTTCCATGTAAAACTTTGTTCCATATAGTGATATCTTTGTTCCCAAGTGCAAGGAGAAACAAAAACATAAAAAACAAAGAATAAGGAAATTTTAAAAGTTTGCAATGAATTCCAAATATTTCGAGCGTAAAGCGAAGCTATTGGATAGATAAATTCCTTTCGATCGATCGGTTAATGAATTACGAGAGAAAAGTGTTGCTTAAATAACTTTAATCGATGCGACCAGCTAGAATAAATATTATAAGAGTACACAACAATACAACCATGTGGGACAACAAAATATAGATGATTCATTTATGGACCTCTTATAACATTGTTGAAAATTTGTTATTTCATTAGTTAGAAGCATCCTATTGATCTTCAATAAGTTGAAACCACCACAAAATAAGGGCATTATCAAATGCACGTTATTTCACAACAATGGTAATCAAAATCATATCAAGGTGAAAAGAACAAGTAGGCATTACCAAGCTACTGGAAATATCGATATAAAGCGTTAAGATACTAGCGGAGATTTCCACAATTTACGATAACTAGGCGGTTCACTGCATAAACATTACAAATACATTTGCAATAGAAAGACAATAAATAAAAATGGCGAAGTATAAAAGAGGAACCTTGAGCATGAAATTCACTTTTTGACATAAAACAAAGAATACCCATGTTTTTTATCTAAATTATCAATCCCAAATTTAACTTTATGATCATCTAATAAAAAGAAAAGAGGGATAAAGAGAGAAACTAACGAGGTAAAACAGGGGAGTTTAAGCAAGAAACAAAAGAAGAATAGTTGGTAAAACTTATAATGTAATATTACAAATGCAAAATGGCAAGGTACAACAACAATGATAAAGATAATGCTTTCCATACGTCTGGCTTCAAGTCTCTGTGAATGATATGGTGGGACTGCAATACTTCCAAACCGGCTCCTACAAAGGAAACGAATGGCTACTCCTTGAGAACCAACCTACACATAGAAAAAGGTTTATTAGATATAGAAATTATAACAAAAATTCATGGAGCGCTAAATTGAACCTTATTACTTAATCTCCTTGATTCATACAATCATTATGAAGAAGTCCGTATAATAGGTCTACATTGTAGCCTCCATAACTGCTAAACTAATTACTAACTTACTATGTTAAATACATAAGAATAATTCATCCGATGTGCTCAACTACTATTGATGATCAATCAAGGGAGCATACGTTGCAAATGGTTTACTTTACCCTGTTAAGAAAAAGATTCTCACCGTATGGAGTTTGGAACAATGCTAGTTGAAGCTCTTCCTGCAACACACACACACACAAAAAAATGAGTTAAGATAATCAGTAAGACTACTTTGATCAACAAAAAGGTAAACACCTACACATTTAATGAATTTATAAACAAATTCTGAGACTTCAATTTGAAGCAAAAGCATTCATATAAAATAGCACGTGGAAAAAGAAAATTCAGGACAAAAATACCAATTTGGCTCCAAATCTCAATTTACCTTGTGAATCAGCCCATCATCAATGAGTGAGCTACTCAACTTCTTGAACAGTCGGTACAATGCCTCCACTTCATTCATAGTAATTGCATTCATAATGCATAGCCGATAATAAAACCATTCAACCTTGGCCCCAAAGTAATAAAATTGCAAGGAAAAAAACATATATATGTATGCATACCGCACATAAGCAGCGGTATAAGTTCATAACGAGAAAGAAAAACCATTGAACCTCACCCACACACGTGCGCTTGCGCATATAAAGGAGAGGTATAAATTCAATACCGATGAAAAACCCTACGCTGCTTCCCGAGTAACAAAGTTGAAAGGAAGAAAGAAAGAGAAAGAAGAAGGGAGATTGAGAGTTTATGTACACGAACAAAGTTAACATTTCTTACTCCAAAGCGTAACAAAATGAAATCAATTCCATTTTCTTTTGCATTCAAGCAGGCAAGTAGCAGATAAAGGCTAACAAAGGGCTATGAGAGATGTTGTCGTGTTGAATAGATTTCAAAACAAAAATATGAGCGATTCTTTATCGCACATGGAAAAATTTACATACAAATTCATTAAAAACCATAAAGAACATTATCGAATGCTCCTAAACCTCTCAAGAAATGGCCGGTAAAAACATGTGAATTTCATAGGGTCATCCATGGCTATAAGCAAATGACCAAGAAGGCATACTGCTCCAACTACAACAATAATGACAAAGCAGTATATCGTTGAATGCAGTGATCTTTAAGCTTATATGATCAACCAAAATCAAACATCATCCCAGGTCTTCAATCATAAAAGCTAAAATAGAGTTCATCAACAATCAAAATTTTACCTTAAAGAGAGGTGGTGAAATTACATGCAGAAAAAGTGTTTGATTTACTTGGATCCTACCAAATTAGAGGAAAAACAAAGAAAATAAACAAGGTCTTGTAATCAATCAAATTGATAAATTTTGTTTATTAATCAATCAAAGAAAAGAAAAATGAATCAATGACTTTGAAAATTAAAATAAAAGAAAGAGAAATCACCATACGGAAACACTTGCACGAAAGCGATAAATCGGGAGAGGTGGGCGGGTGGAGCCTTGTGGGGTGGCTTTCTTTGGCGACTTCATTTTGCTCTTGCTTTTGGAGCTCGGGTTGGGAGGTAAAATTGAAAAGTAATAGCTAAGCGGTGGTGCAGGAAGGAATAGAAATCCCCAAAATCAGCGATTTTTTGCATACCTACGTAATAGAATAAGCCCGTAATAGGCATTCCATTGAACCAACGGAAGATTAAAATGGGCCCATGGAATAGGGGTGTAATGGCTATGCCATGTAGCCATTACACCTAACCAAACATAGTGTTAATTTTTTACAATTTTTATATTAAATTATTGTATTTTATATAAATTTTAAATAATTTTTTATTTTAAGTTATATTTAAAAGAATTAGATAAAATTATAATTTTTATGTAACAAAACAAAACAAAAATAAAAAATTCCAAAATATGAAAAAAAAGCTTTAAATTTTTTCTCTTTTGTAATTATATATTCTTTCAATATTTTAGGAATAATTTATATTTTAATCAATATAATTTATATTTTAAGTAAGATAAAATATTTATATTTTATATATTCAATTAAAATAAATTGTATTTTAATTAACATTATTAGTTAGGGTTTAAGGGTTTCAATAACTCAAAACTTCTTAAGGGTTTAATTATCAATTTGTAGCGTACTTTTCATAATTAAGTCAGTTAATTTCAAATAGCAAAATAAAATTAAAATCAAAACAAAAATAAGAAAAAATGAAAATTAAATCGAATAAAATCGAAATGAGTGTCGATTACCCTAAATAAAAATAGAATTGTTGCTTAACATTTAACGGCGTTTAAGGTTAGTGTTTAATGGTTAATGGTTTAGTGTTTGTAGTTTAGGGGTTTATGGTCAAGTGTTTAGAGTTATGATTTAGGGTTTAGAATCTAGATTTATGATTTATAGTTTATGGTTTAGACTGTGTAAGGTTTAAGGTTTAGGGTTTAAGGATAAACAGATGCACAATCAGATTTTGTTGGTGGCTGAAATTAATTTGTAAGTAAAAATTACAATCTCACCATTTTATAGCATATATTTTAATAAGTTTTTAATGATTAAATTAAATTTGATATTCTGTCTTCATTCGATAAACCCTAAATCCTAAACCCATGAACCTTAAACCATACACTCACAAACCCATAAACTCTAGCCATAACCCTAATCCTCAGACTAACCGTAAACCATAAACTGATAAAGTACACAAAATCTTGAAATGCTGAGTTCGAAACCCTAGTTAGCCCATATTAACATCTTTGCGGCGTTTTATCAATGCTCAGACCTTTAGCAGCATTTTTACAAATGCGTCGCTAATGCTCAGAGCTTTAGCGGCGTTTTTCAAAAGCGCTAATCTCGAGACTATTAGCGGCGTTTTATAAGCGCCGCTAATGCTCAGACCTTTAGCGTCGTTTCTGAATAAGCGCTATATGTCATTTTAGTGGCGTTTTGGAAATAAGCGCGCTATTGTTCTTTTTTTGCGGCGTTTTGCTTTAAAGCGCCACTAAAAAACGCCATGAAAAGTACATTTCTTTGTAGTGACAATCTTAAGTAACTCTCAACACTTTTATATGAATAGCCACCGACCTTTATCACCAAATCTTATATATAAAAAATTCAACATGAAAAAGAAAATTAGCATGAACGGATATTTCAAGCTCTTCCTAAGGCAAATTATGGATATATCAAAATTTATAAAAATACAAAATATGTTAAATACCATTATAACACGATTATAAACAACTAATTTTGTTCGAGGCTTTTTATTTTGATTTTACAATGATTGGACTGAAATGGGTTTTATATGAAATTTTGGACCAAATCATTTTAAAAAATTAAGGACTAAAGCGAAATTTGAAGTTTTAATCAGGATTAAATTGAACATTAAAAAAAAAGCATACTAAATCGAGTTTCATCTACTTAAGTTTAAATCAAGGGACAAATCTCAAGATTATATATAAATTTTGGTTTAATGTGTAATTTTATATATGAAATTTTAATTTAATCAAATTCTCACTAATTATTAATATAACATCGTTTTGTGTTTATATATTACGTGCACAAATAATTATATTTATTTAATATAAAATTTTTGATATATTTATTTTTAAATATAAATAATTGAATCAAAGTAAAAATTTCATGAATATATTTAAACCATAATAAAATTTCACATATATAATTACATCAAATAAGGGATTTGTTTTCCATGTTAATAAAAATCAAACTGGGGTGGCCGTCTAGATTGATGTGTTGTCTTGGAATAAACCAATTTGAAAGACCAAATATGTGGACCAATTAGAAATTCAGTCCCATGTTTTTCCATTTTTCTAGCTTAGCCCTTTTAAAAGATTGAATTTAATCAAGGCTTAAAGACGAGGCCTAAGACCATTTTAATCAAAATTTAAAATTCAAAATTGGACTCAAGCTCATAGTTTTCTGGTCTGGTGTTAAATGTCCAAGCTCGTTTGCCATCCAAGCCCAAAAATATAAATTCAGTATCCCTTGTCCCCCAAAATATTTTGTGCTGTTTAGATTTATATAAAAACCATTCTTTTTTAATTATTTAATAATTTTTTTATGTCATTTATAATTTTTACTTTAAATTTTGAATCTCTCAACTTTTGTAAAAATGTAGTGATAAGATTCTAATTTCAAGAGATCATAATTTTTTCACACTACACCAAAGCAGGACTTTTAGCGGCGTTTTTAGTGGCGTTTAAAGAAAAAGCGCAAATAAATATTATCATTAGTGGCGTTTGAAGGAAAGCAAAAAAAAGAACAATAGCGTTTATTATCAAGCGCCGCTAAAGGACATCTTCTTGCGTTTATTTATAAAAGCCGCTAAAATCGAGCTTTAAGCGTGCTTTTGGGAAAACGCTAAAAGTCTGACTTTAAGCGGCTTTTGGGAAAGCATACGCTAAAATCGATCTTTAGCGGCGCTTTTGGAAAGCGCTAAAAGTTTCATATTTTTTCCTTTTCTCGCTTTGAATTATATTTTATTTTGATACATTCACTTATAAGCTATGAGAAAGTTTCATTTTAGTTACTTAATTATGAAAAGTTACAAATTGTTAACTAAACAATATAGAAGTTTTCATTTAAGTTATAAATTAAGCTATTAAAATTGATTTAGGGTTTAATGTTTAGTATATTAATTTCTTGGTTTAGGGTTTGTTATTTTGGTGTATGGGTTTAGTGTTTTAAAGTTTGTTGTTTGGGTTTATTGTATGGTGTTTAATATGTTAGTGTTCTTGATATTAAGGTTTAAGTGTTAGTGGTTAAGGGTTAAGGTTTAGGGTTAGGGTTATGGGTTTAGAATGAAATGATTAATTGATTAGGGTTTTAGGGTTAGGGTTTATGGTTTATGGTTTATGGGTTTAGGGTTGGGGTTTGAGGGAAATGGTTAATGTGTTAGGTTTCTAAGTTAGGATTTATGATTTTAGTTTAGGATTTTAGGGTTTAGGGTTTAGGGTTTGGGTGTTATCTATATGACCCAAAATCCAAATCGAAATCCTCATGAGGATTTATGACTAATGTGTTAGATATTAAAATATATGTTTTGTACTACACTAACATTGGCTACATGAATTCCCAAAAGTTGGTCTCGGATTATGGTTTAGGGTTTGTAGTTTAGAGTAATTTAGGGTTCGAGTTTTATGGTCTAGTATTTAAGGTTTGGGATATAGCGCGCTTTTCAAAAGCGCCGCAAATATATGTATGTAATTTTAATTAAAAGCGGTGTAGTTTCCCATTTTTAGTGGCGTTTATTTTGAAAACGCGCAATCGATCAGGATATAATGGTAGCTTTTCAAAAGCATAAATATATGTATGTAATTTTAATTAAAGCGGTGTAGTTTCCCATTTTTAGTGGCGTTTATTTTGAAAGCGCCGCAATCGATCAGGATATAGCGGTAGCTTTTCAAAAGCGCCGCAAATATATGTATGTAATTTTAATTAAGCGGTGTAGTTTCCCATTTTTTAGTGGCGTTTATTTTGAAAGCGCCGCAATCGATCAGGATATAGCGCGCTTTTCAAAAGCGCATAAATATATGTATGTAATTTTAATTAAAGCGGTGTAGTTTCCCATTTTTAGTGGCGTTTATTTTGAAAGCATGATAATATCAGGATATAGCGGCGCTTTCAAAACGCATACAAACATATGTATGTAATTTTAATCAAAAGCGGTGTAGTTTCCCATTTTTTAGTGGCGTTTATTTTGAAAGCGCATGATAAATGGGATATAATGACTTTTCAAAAGCGCCGCAAATATATGTATGTAATTTTAATTAAAGCGGTGTAGTTTCCCATTTTTAGTGGCGTTTATTTTGAAAGCGCATGATAATCAGGATATAGCGGCTTTCAAAACGCCGCAAACATATGTATGTAATTTTAATCAAAAGCGGTGTAGTTTCCCATTTTTTAGTGGCGTTTATTTTGAAAGCGCCATGAAGTCAGGATATACGTGCTTTCAAAACGCCCGCAAACATATGTATGTAATTTTAATCAAAAGCGGTGTAGTTTCCCATTTTTAGTGGCGTTTATTTTGAAAGCGCCGCATATAAGTGGGATATAGCGTAGCTTTCAAAATGCCGCAAACATATGTATGTAATTTTAATCAAAAGCGATGTAGTTTCCCATTTTTAGTGGCGTTTATTTTGAAAGCGCATAAAGCTTATATTTTTTTTTGTAAGCGCGCCGTTTTGCTCTCGTCCATTTCCCCAACCCTTAAACCGATTTCCTTACCCCATCATTTCTCTGCCGAAAGAAATTCCCCCTTACGCTGAAATCCTAAAGTTTTAGTCCGAAATCCTTGATTTCTTTGATTTCCCCATCATTTCTTTGATTTCTCCTTGATTTCTCCTAAAGTCTTTGAAATCCTCGCCGTTTTAGTCATTAGTCCTCCACGGCTCCACCTCTCTTCGTCCGCCACCGCGCGCCTTCGCCTTCAAGCTTTACCTCTCTTTCTCCTTGCCTCCTCAACTTAACCACGGTAAGATAACTTCTTGTTTGTTGGTTGTTTAGTGACAATTTAGCATGTACATTTGTAATTATTTTGGTGCCCTTTTTGTTGATTGGTATTGTGTATTAAGATTGATTGTCATATTATGTTTCCCATTTTGGTTTTAGGAGTTAATGCATCTTGCAATACATCTTGCATTGAATAGGGCTCTATCTGTTGATATGTAACTTGAGTTGCCCTTTTGTTGGTATGCTAGATTTCTAATTTCCTTTTTGTCGGTTATATACTGCAGTGAATATTCCTTTTGGTGGTTTCTGTTTACAGGTATCGGTTGGAAAGGAATCAATTTTGAAAATTTCTTTTGAGTCTCAATATTTAATTTTATATTAGCTTCAAAGTGTTCCCATACATGGTTCCTATTACATTTAAGAGGACAATTTATATGTAAATTGAGTGGAGAATTTCTTGGTTGAGCTTGAAGTCGCCACACTTCTTATACACTTATAAGTGCATTTACATGTGTTTTCCTAAGTATATGAAGTCAATTTCTCAACTTAGGTAATCTTGCTTAGCCATGGTTGGTGAGCCATAATGATCCTTGTACTTATAAGTTCCATGTTCTGATTGTATTGTCGGTGGAGCCTTGAATAACTTGAGCGTAATGAATGTATTGCCTTGATCGTGGTATTTCAAATCTCAATAAATGGCATGTTTGGACTTTGAAGGAGTTTTGGAAGTTGATAAAATATGATGAGAAGTCTTGACCGTTTTATAAATAGTTACAGTATTTAAAAATATTTCTAATAATCGCCATCTAAATCCTCAACCGGTAATGGAAGAATTCCTTCTTTCATAAGTCGTCATAGTCTGGATAGTTATCGGCTATGGTCATTTATCCACTTACATTTTGTCTTGGAGATGTTGTTTTAGTCGGTCTTTGTGAGTTGACCTTTGTTTTAAGGCCTAATATAAAATTGTCATCTTGCTTTGGCTCAAATATATCGATTCTATGTCTAGATGCATCGAGGATTTGGCACTTTCTCTTTGTTTACGCTTTTCACAGATTTAAAGTTATTATTAGCTTATGGTAGACTAGATAAGTTTACTTGTATGCTTTATGAATTCTAATATTATGTTTGTGATCTTTCGGTTTTCTAATTTGGATTGCTTTACATTTTCGGTGTTATATGTCATTGCTCTTGCTTGATATATTACTACATGCACTTTCCACAGGATCTTGTCTTACATTTCTTTGAAATCAAATTATAACTTTCGAGGTGTTTTACGTAAGTAGTATTAGATATTCTTGGTAACATTTTTTCCTTTTCTTTTTTTGTACTCCCAATCTCTTTCTAATTGTTTATGCTAAGTTATTCCTTTAATATCGTTTTAATATATATTTGTATGCGATAAATTAATCTCATGTTGTTTCTATGTCGATTCTTGCTTCCTCTGGGTCCATAGCTGTTGGATTGGATTTGTGGTAATAACTTAACAGTGTATGACATCATTATTATTATTATTTATATGTTGTTGGTTCTTGGAGGTTGTTAAGCAGTTTTGTGAATATATATCCATTTTCTGCGCAAATTGATCAAATTAAATGTGTATTTTCATTAACTTCAAATTGAGGCATAACGGCATTACATATAATAGGGTGATAAAAAACAAACAAATTTCACCTAAACATCTACCTATTACCACTACTTACATTGAAACTAAACTAAACTAAACAAAGTTGATTTATCGACTCAAATGTCAACAAAAAATACATCAAGGTACATTAACAACTTGGTTCTAATTTAACTAAGTTAATGGTATGGAATGATATAAAGATTAACATAAACACAATATAAAATTTAATTGTTAAAAATGTTATAAATTTGTTATATATTAAATTTAATTCTTGTTATATATAATAATAATAAATATAATAATAAAGATAAAGATAATAATAAAGATAATAATAATAATAATAATAATAATAATAATAATAATAAATAAATAAAATAATAAAGATAATAATAAAGATAAAGATAATAATAAAGATTATAATAATAATTATAATAATAATAAACATAAAGATAAAGATAATAATAAATATAAAGATAATAATAAAGATAATAATAATAATAATAATAATAATAATAATAATAATAATAATAAAGAAAATAATAAAGATAATAATAAAGATAAAGATAATAATAAAGATTATAATAATAATTATAATAATAATAAACATAAAGATAAAGATAATAATAAATATAAAGATAATAATAAAGATAATAATAATAATAATAATAATAATAATAATAATAATAAAGAAAATAATAAAGATAATAATAAAGATAATAATAAAGATAAAGATAATAATAAAGATAATAATAATAATAAAGATAATAATAAAGATAATAATAAAGATAATAATAAAGATAAAGATAATAATAAAGATAATAATAATGATAATAATAATAAACATAAAGATAAAGATAATAATAAAGATAATAATAATAATAATAATAATAATAATAATAATAATAATAATAAAGAAAATAATAAAGATAATAATAAAGATAATAATAAAGATAAAGATAATAATAAAGATAATAATAATAATGATAATAATAATAAACATAAAGATAAAGATAATAATAAAGATAATAATAATAATAATAATAATAATAATAATAATAATAAAGATAATAATAAAGATTATAATAAACCTAAACCTTAAAACACTAAACCACAAAACTTAAACCCCAAACCCCAAAACCCAAACCCTAAAATTCAAACCTAAACACTAAACCTAAACCCTAAACCCTAAACCCTAAACCCCAAACCCCAAACCCTAAACCTTAAATCTTAAACCCTAAACCTAAACCCCAAATCTTAAACCCAAACCCTAACCTTAACCCTTAAACCTAAACCTTAAACCCAAATCCTAAATCCTAAAAACCTAAACCTAAACCTTAAAGCTGCAAACCTAAAACCCCAAAACCCTAAACCTTAAACTACAAACCCCAAACCCCAAATCTTAAACTCTAAACCTAAACCCTAAACCTAAACCCCAACCCTAAACCCTTAACCATTAAACCTTAAACCCTAAACCACTAACCCTTAACCCCAACCTTTAAACCTTAAACCTTAAACACGCAACCTTTAAACCCTAAACCCTAACCCTTAAACCCCTCACTCTTAAACCCTTAACCCCAAACCTTTAACCCCAACCTTAACCCCTAATTCCTAAAACCTAAACCCTAAACCCTTAACCCTTAACCTTAAACCTCTAAACCCTAAACCTTTAAGTCTTAACCTTTAACACTAAACCTTAACCTAAACCCTTAACCCCTAACCTTTAACCTCTAACACTTAAATCTTTAACACTAAACCCCAAACCCTTAACCCTTAACCTTTAACCACTAACCTATAACATTTAACCACTAAAATTTTAAGTTAATATCAAACTTACATAAAACTTAAGAAAAGATCCAAAGTATATAAATTTGGAAACTTTGACGGGTTGCCTTATATCTCCTTGTCGAGATATAACGGATCCTCCAAAGGTGTAACAATGCCACGTATGATGGATCTTAAAGAATACATAACTTACCTAATTTTAATATCAAATTGCATAAAATACATAAGTTGACGATTAAATTTAATAACACATAATTTTCCTTAATATCAAACTTCATAACTTACATAAAACTTAAAAAAGATTCAAAGTATATAAATTTGAAACTGACGGGTTGCCTTATATCTCATTGTCGGATATAACGGATCCTCCTAGGTGTAACAATGCCACGTCGATGGATCTTAAACAATACATAACTTACCTAATTTTAATATCAAATTGCATAAAATACATAAGTTGTGATTAAATTTAATAACACATAATTTTCCTTAATATCAAACTTCATAACTTACATAAAACTTAAGAAAAAGATCCAAAGTATATAAGTTTGGAAACTGACGGGTTGCCTTATATCTCCTTGTCGGATATAACGGATCCTCCCTAGGTGTAACAATGCCACGTCGATGGATCTTAAAGAATACATAACTTACCTAATTTTAATATCAAATTGCATAAAATACATAAGTTGTGATTAAATTTAATAACTTACATAATTTTCCTTAATATCAAACTTCATAACTTACATAAAACTTAAGAAAAAGATCCAAAGTATATAGGTGGAAACTGACGGGTTGCCTTATATCTCATTTATCGGATATAACGGATCCTCCTAGGTGTAACAATGCCACGTCGATGGATCTTAAAGAATACATAACTTACCTAATTTTAATATCAAATTGCATAAAATACATAAGTTGACGATTAAATTTAATAACACATAATTTTCCTTAATATCAAACTTCATAACTTACATAAAACTTAAGAAAAAGATCCAAAGTATATAAATTTGAAACTTTGACGGGTTGCCTTATATCTCATTATCGGATATAACGGATCCTCCTAGGTGTAACAATGCCACGTCACGATGGATCTTAAACAATACATAACTTACCTAATTTTAATATCAAATTGCATAAATTACTTATATAAATTATTAATTAACAAGTTAGCAGTATAATTTATTGTCAACTTTAGACTTCAACAACTACGAAATGGATAGGAGTTGGATGAAATTGTCAAGGGTAAGCAACGGCTATCGAAATGGAGTAGAAACTTTTACGAATTTCGCATTTCAAAATGCAAGCTAAGAGAATATGATTCTTTGCCCGTGTAAGAAGTGTTGCAATATTAGCGGCATTATCGTGAAGTGGTCTCACGAACATCTAGTTGTTGATGGTTTTGTCCGGGGTACAAAATATGGTTTTTCATGGCGAGTCTACATCTAGAGGAGCATCTTCATCGATGAATCAGGGTATTCTCATCTTGCTTTCAACCAGAATGTTAGTGATGATAACATGCAAAACATGTTGCGGGATGCTTTTAATATCTTGTGATGATGGTTTGGTCATTTCCACGACTTGGGTGCAACCGATGATCACAATTTTGGAGGAAATACTTTCACAGAAGGGAAAGAAGTGTCACGGATGAACGACCAAATGAAGAAGCTGCGAGGTTCTACGCGTTACTTGATGAAATGAATGAAGAAGCGTATGAAGGATCAAAATTTTCCAAGCGTCATTACGTATTCGTCTTTTCACTTGAAATGTTTGGGTGGGTGGACGAAAACTTCGTTCACAATCTTTGTTAGAGTTATTGCAAGGAATGTTCCGTTTGCAAAAATCCTCGATCTTCCAAAGACATGAAGAAATTGATAAAGTTTGGGCCTTGGATACAATAAAATTCACAGTTGCCCAAATGATTGCATGTTGTATTAGGCGACCGCATAAACCAACGATCTTTGTCATGTATCACGGCCAATCCGTTGGATTCATAGAAATCAGAGAGGGAATGATAACGAGGACGAACATGGTACCACAGTCAAAAGCGACGATTAAGATTTTGCGATATTTTCCCTTATCTGAGAAGGCTTCAACGGCTTTTCATGTCGTCCAAGACAGTAGAATCAATGGCGTGGCACCGTGATGGACGAACCGATGATGGGTTGTTAAGGCATCCTGCAGATTCTTTAGCTTGAAATATTTTGACTCTAAATTTCCAAGCTTTGCAAGCGATCCTCGCGGTGTGAGGCTTGGGCTAGCATCCGATGGATTTAACACTTACAAACTTATGAGCACAACGTCACAAGATTGCTTGGCACTGTGGTGCTTGTTCCCTACAATTTGCCTCCATGGGTTTGCATGAAACAATCTTCTTTTATATTGTCTATGATTATACACGGAGAGAAAGGCGGGGAATGATATTGGCGTCTATTTGCGACCACTTGTTGACGAGTTAAAACAACTATGGGTTGGTGTTCGGACATTCGATGCAATGAGAAAAGAGAACTTTAATTTCGTGCGGCATTAATGTGGACTATTAACGACTTTCCAAACTTATGCTAATTTATCGGTTGGAGTACCAAGGGACGTTATGCTTGTCCGTGTTGTCTTCGCAGACATGTTCGCAATGGTTATATAATGGGAAGAAGTTTTCTTACATGGGGCATCGTCGGTGGTTAGAAAAATCATACATTTAGATTTGAGTGCTCAATTTGATGGTCTTGAAGAGTTTAGATCAGCTCCTTCGCAGGCCGGTGGATCGAAATATTGTTAATGTTGAAAGATATGAATTTCATTTATGGGAAGATAAATCAATAAGCAAACCGCATAGAAAAAGAGGATCTAGGGATGAATCGATGATGAATCGATGAAGAGGATGATCCTAATGAGGTGACTTGTGGAAAAAGAAGTATTTTTTGAGTTGCCTTATTGGGAGCATCAACTTTTACGCCATAACCTTGATGTCATGCATATAGAGAAAAATGTATGCGAGAACATCATTGGGACTATTTTGAATGTCGATGGAAAATCGAAGATAATCTTGAGTAGACTTGATTTAGTCCACATGGGAATTGGCGTGAGCTTCATCCGAAACACTTAGAATATGAAATATCGATTACCGCTTGCTTATTTTTCAATGTCGAAGCGGAGAAAAGAAGTATTCATGCGGTGTTGAAGGATATAAAGGTCCGGATGCGTATGCATCAAATATATCGCGATGTGTGAGTCTTAAGGATCGAAGATTATATGGCTTAAAATCGCATGACTATCACATATTGATGCAAGACTTCGCCGGTTGCTTTGCGGTGTTGTATGTCGAAAAAGGTGGCGACTCACGTAATTGAAGCATCAAATATAATGAAAGTCATTTGTGGTAAAGTTTTGAATGTTGAAGAACTTGAGAGGCGCAAGATCGAGCCGCATTAACTTTATGCAATCGGAGAAGATATTCCGCCTTCCTTCTTCACTATCATGGTGCACTTGTTAATTCATCTCCGCGTGAAGCAATTCTTGGTGGACCGTTTTCTATCGATGGATGTATCCCATTGAAAGGTCTTACTTTATTTGCAAAATATTCCTTCATTCATTAAATGCCTTTATTTCTAACTTTTGATAATGTTGTATATCGTGTTTAGGTTCCTTTCAAATTGAAGTCATCTTTGCCGCAATAAGCGTTATCCGGAAGGATCAATTGCTTAGAGATACTTGGCGGAGGAATGTATGACTTTACATTGAGGTATTTGGAAGATGTTGAAGCGAGAATGAACGGACCAAGTAGAAATCTGGGCTCACGGATCATAATTTGGCTGAAACTTATTTATTTCAAAGTTTGGAGAACCGTCGGCGAGTCGAAATTACGAAATTAGGCGATAGATCGTGGGTCCAAGCACATCGATCGTTCTTTTCATCACGATTCAATGGCTCAATTTGAATCGTTCTACAATTTGATAAATACTCATCAATTATGATTTGTTTGTCTTCTAACAAAGTCAAACCTTTTTTTACGTAGTCGGTACAAACAAATATTGAGAGCTCGTTCACGATCTCGAAGATTAAATCGACGAAATTAATAAGTTGTTATTTGAATCATTCCATGAATGGTTAAGCCAAATGGTATGCAATTTAAATTTTCATTGACAAGTAACAATATTTTCTAATAATATTCATAATTACTTGATTTACTTTTCATTGAATAGGTTTGGAGTCGGAATGAAGTAAATAATGACGTTAAATGGCTTTCACAAGGTCCAAACAGAATAGTTAAAAGATATAGTGGCTTCCTCATCAACGGATCTGATTTCATACAAGGTATTGCGAGAGATTGAGGAGAACTCAAAATTGCGGAATTGTTGTTAATTCTTGATTACAAGTTATGCTAGTGCTAGGGACGAATGAATCGGTCGAGGAATTTGGAATATTTGGACTTATTCGACATCATTGAGTTAGATTATTACGGTAAATGCAAAGTTGTCCTATTTCGAGGTGATTGGGCTGATGTGAATACGGCTCAGGAATTAAAAGCGATCAATATGGTTTTACAATGGTAAATTTCTCGATTAATTCACACCGAGAACAAGCGATGGACGAGCCGTATGTGTTTTCTTCTCAAGTTAAACAAGTTTTTACTCGGAAGATCCAAGCGATAAGGGTTGATACGTTGTGCTTGAAACACCCTAGAGACTTCTTGACGTTGGCGGTGGAAGTAGAGATGACATAGTCGAAAGATCGAAACTTTGCCTTTTCGAACAAGACTTAGCGAAAATATCCTAGTACTAGTCAACAATTTCAATGGGTTCGTCGGGATGTGGGCGAAGATATTTCTGAAATATGATGTAGTAAGATTTAACGATTTATTATTTATATGTAATAATATAATTTTATGTTGGTCATGTTATATAATTTTCATGTGTCTTGCGGGAAAAATGCCTAGAAAGGCGATTACGAGGTTTAAATATTGTCATGAAACTCCAAATCCGAAGAACCTAATAGTAGTGAACAATAAGCAGGTTGTTGGATCTTCTACTCTAGGACATAGATGACGAGCACGGAGAATTTCAAAGTAATGTTAAGTTTATTTTACATGCATGTTGAATTTTATTATTGATTCATTTTTTAATTTTAATATAATAATATATTATTTTTCAATTTGAAGGTGGTGGGACGCGCAAAGGTCGGTACATTACTTCAAGATTTATCGACTTAGAGCCTAACGATCGTGTTAAAGTAAGGAGAAACAATGATGGCCACTGTTGGATCCGAAGCTCATTGTTAGGAGGCTATTTGGGCATTTTATACGAAATTCCAATATGTTGCCCATTAACTACGAATCATGGCATCAAATGCGATGCCAACAAAAATCGAGCCCTCGAGAATATTAAGGTAATAAAAGCGTGATTGTAATTTATAATACTTTTATTTAATTTTCATTTATATTAATTTTTATACTTTTTTTCTTGAGGTAGATTTAATTTAGAGGTCTCATGACTATGTTAAGAAGACATTGGGTAAAAATGGAGAGACAATAAAAGCACCCTCAAAAACAATATTTCAAGAAAGAGATAAGCCTCGACGAAAAATTAAGAAATGTTCCACAGAATGTTGAGGTACCAATGGGAAGATCAAGTTAGATTTTGGAATTCACAAAAGGAGAGGTATTACGTAAATCTAAAATCGTATAAATTATTTGGTTTATAGTATTTACTATATATATAATTCAAATTGCATTATGTAGGGAGTGGCGAGTTGGGATAAGCGTGACGAAACAAAATTCACGCATTACAGCGGAGTTCTAGAAGTTTTGCTTGTGTAGTGGCCTTGAGGTAATATAATTTATTAATTACATCAAATATTAATTACTTTATACTATTAAATTATATTTTTACGCTAAAATGTAGGAAACTTTGGTGGTCAAAAAAGTTGGACGCGTTGACTTTTTGACATTATATAGAAAGAAGGATGGATCTCAGATGACATCCGAAGTGCGAAATTTTGGTATATTTACTTAATAATATTTTATTTTTATAAATATTTCTACCGTTTAATTATAATAGTTTAATTCATCGTTTATAGTTTTAAATTTATAATGTTAAATTATGTTGCATTCTTTCTTATTTATATATTTCGTTTCTAACTCTTTCATTGATTTATTAGGATAAACTAAAGGAGAAAAAGCGGAGTATGAAGCGGTGCTTGATTGATAGTTCTGTTAATCTTGAGGAGATTGATATGAATTATTACAGATGTTTTGGGTCTGAAAGGTACATCGCTTCAATGATAGTTCATTAATCTTCTTGTATTATTAATAGAATTATCACCGATGTTTTTGGTCTTGAAAGGTATGGTCGGGTTGAATTAAAGGATCTGGAGTTACCCAGACCCAATATTTTGATCCGCCTCCAGTGATACATGCCTTCCAGGGCAATCTCGTCTTTGAAGTTCAAAGGCTACAAAACCGGATAGCTCGGATGCAAGAAACGCGATCGAGCGGAGGAGCAAATTGCGATGTTCAAAGAAAATATGAAGAACTCAACCTTGACTTAGGCGGATCTTGAGCGGCACAACAAGGAAGGCGGCGGCGGAGAGAGGCGTGCATGCATGCGAGGGAGGCAGAAGCGACGATCGATGCTAGCGAGCAAAGCAGAAAATCTGAAAACTCGGCACCGACTTCGACATATGATCACAGATGTTTAATGATCATGAAACCGCCATCTTAGACATTTAGTTTTTCGTTTAAGAAGTTTTGACATTATTACATTTAAACAATATTTTGATTATCATTCATTTAATTTATTAAATTTCAAGTATCATTTATAATTAATGTAATTCGTGTGATTTTTATGTTAAATTTCTTGTTTTGCATTGAAATTATATCTTGTTATTGGTTGGTTTTTAGTGCGGGAGGGTATAATATTGAAAAATTTTATTTTTTAAATCTGTACAAATTAATGGCGTTTGTAGAAAAGCATTAAAATCTCAAGAAATTTTCTTGGCGTTTTTAGGGGAAAGCGCGCTAAAATCCGACTTTTAGCGGCGTTTTAGGAGAAAGCGCGCTAAAGGCTTCTGACTTTTAAGCGGCGTTTTTGGGAAAAGCCGCTAATGACTCGACTTTTAGCGGCGCTTTTATAACAACGCCGCTAAAGATCGAGATCTTTAAGCGGCGTTTTTTTATAAACGCCATAAAAAATTCGGCGGTAGTATAGCGGCGTTTTTGTGGCGTTTGGAAAAGCATAAAGACTTTATTAGCGCTTATAAACGCCGCTAAATGTCCAAAAACGCATTAAAAGTGCATTTCTTTGTAGTGTCACTAATATAAATGTGGGATAAGCAATAAGAAGACACAAAACGAGAAGAATAAAAACCAGTGGGTTATAATCTATTTTGAAAATAATCAATACTCAAATAAAAACACTAAAAAATTGTAATTTCACGTTAATTGAATCAACTCACTACTCTATCTTTGCATGTAGACAAAGGAATAGGGTGACAGATGAAAGGGCACAATTATGCTTTAAAAAGGTTCATCTCCCAACGAAAAATTCAAGTTTTACTATTGGATTCAGTTAGAACGGTGGTCCATTGAATAAGTACTGAATTGGCATGTTTTAAAGATCTAACAACTTATAGATCTCATATTAAATATAATACCAAACCGCAAGCCACATTGTAATACTGAACGGAGGCTAAAAGCATACTACTATTTTAAAAATATATATTACAAGTACTAATAATTTTAGGCGTAGGTGAGAGGTCTGAGCTACAACATTCATATTACACAAACAAACATTTCATTTTTCCCCTTGATGGCTGCAACACATATTGGGCGATGTAAAGGTTAAGGGCACTTGGCAACGTTTCCATGGGTGGTCATGCCAGTATAGCAGGTCCCGCAGACCTCCCTGTTCCCTGAAGTCCCCGGTGGCACGCACTTGCACCTCAAGCAGCAAGTCCCACACGCCCTGTTGCATCTGTTTGGCCTCGAGTGTTGACTGCATCTTTTCTTGCATAATCCTCCACAATCTGCCAAACATTTGCAAACATGAGAACAATAATAAGAGGAAGCGCTACTCACAATATCTCACTAATTAAACCCACCAATCTCTAGCATCAGTCTTCTGTTTCCGCCTCTGGTAACCAAAGAACCCACCTGAAGAAAGCAACGGCATTTTCAGTGAACCTACACAACACTGAAAGCAAAATTTTGTGGACATACCTCACCGACATTGGTTATATCTTCTTCTGCCTTCAGAGCGGATGAAACCTACATTGAAGACGGTCACGTATAATTTATAAAGAGGTTAAAACTTAAACCCAGAAAGCAAAACTGAAAGCTAATTTACCTCTGCAAGGCAGAGTAGTAGGACACCTAACGCAAGAAGCATACGGACTGCCATGGCTGCTATGTTTTTGAAGTGAGCTTTGTACAAAGTCTGCTTAACATGGCGTTCATCTTTATAGTGGTCTTGCTCATGGTGACCTTACTTAATTGGACATTCAATTTCATTGTTATTACCACTAGACCACCATTTCGGCTTTGGATAAGTACAAAGAATTGGTAAGCTCAGGTTGTCGTGTTGGTCGATTCGGTTTAAAAAGAAATTTGTTGAACCCAATTATGATACATGGGTGAAAAACAATTCAACTAACCTATTAAAAGATTAGTTGATCTGCAATAAGTTTTTGGATAGGATCTAATCAGTTATAGGTTGAGATGTCTGTATAATATTTAAAAAGTTATTTTTTAGCTTCAAAATGTATTTTGACTCATCAATTTTAAGTTTAAGAGCTCAAGTTTTAACCGTTTAATGAAGACTGCATGAACAGAACTTTTAGACAAGATTATTATGGATAATTACAAATTTTAGACTTTAATTGAGTTTAAATCATAGGTTGAATTTTTAGGCTTAATTTTTATTATATATGAGTTCAATATTATATATATTAAGTTTTATTATTTTATTATTAATTTTAAAATTTAGGATATTTTTAAATATTTAAAGTTATTTAAGAGTTTTATGATTATTAGTCAACAATAAAGTTTAATTCTACTAAAATTACTTTTTATTTAAATTAATTAGAATTTTAATTTAGTGTAATTAGTTAACTTATATAAATGTCTCTTCATTATTCATTAAAAACAAATATTTTTATTTGTGAGATTTTTTTTGTTTATATTTTGAAGTAAGTTTTGTTTTGGTTTTGAATTAATGGGAGAACTGTTCATCTTCTAAATTACTATTTGTGGAGCTTGTTAAAATTCATTCTTCAAAGAGTTTTATAAGATATTAAATTATTATTATTATTGGTTATTTTATTGAAATTTTGTTGTTGAAGGGGTAATTTTTTTAACTGTCGACCTACGAACTATTTCTAAGCCTTTTATATAGGAGACAGACGGAAATTGTTATTGCAGACAGCTGTTTGTGCTCTGTATTCCAACATTATGTACGTTCTGTACTGGGGTTATTGTACCAAAGGATTTACTCTAATAATTTCTTTTAAAAGCATAATGTAATTTACATCTAACATTTGTTAATCTCCTCTTTGAGTCATATTTTGCGGGATAAGTGACTTAGCCGCTTACAAATTAGGGTGTAGCCCTCTTCTTCTGTAAAAAAATATCAGAAATAAAATTTTTATATATTACTTTATAAAATAAATCAAATTGAATGTAGAAATTTAAGATTTATTTCATATTAAATAAAAATATTTAAATCGAACTCAGTGATAACTAATTAAAATATGAATTCGAAAAAAGTTTAATACAAATAAATTGAGACTGAATTTTATTTAAAACATATCAATTAAATTAATCAATTTCAAGACATACATGTTCCAGCACCGATTGAATTTAGATAACATTCAACGTTAACAAAGATAGAGAATAAACAAAATCCTAATCCCGAGAGTCAGGACACTGACAAAAACTTGTTTGGGGAATGGCAAGAGCAGGCAGTTTGCGCTGTTCAACATCAGCGTCCCTATTCCAGCTGGATTTCAAGACTCCTGATGATCCTATCCATTCCAGCTTGTCAAACCCTGGCCTGCATTGTTTTGGGATCACAACCCCAACATTATTTTAGACACTGCCACACCTTATCTTCATGTTTCTTCACAACTATTTTTTCTCCACGTTTCTAATCAAATGATATTTAAATAATTTATTTTTATTGCAATTCTTTTTTTATTATAAAAAATAAAATATCGATATTTAAAATTGAATCAAACACAAAATTGAAATAATGAAATAATCAATTTTAATGTAATATTTTTAACATGTTTCAAGCTTTTATTTGGTTATTTATTCACATTATTTTCTTTTTAAATAATTTCTCCATTGTACACTGGGCAATTTAAATATTAAGTGTAAAATATTATATATATATATATACACACACACGCAAATGCACCTCTATCAGATACACATTTTTTTTACTTATAAACAACTAGATAAAAATATATAAAATTATAACAAATTATTAATGATTAGGTTAAATAGTCAAAATTTAATGAAATGTTTTATTTTTAAATGTAGTTATTTAAAAGTAAAATGATCAAAACGAGAAGTGAAACTAAAAAAAGAAAAATCAAAATCCTTTACTTAGTATTGACTAATATTGACAGCTATGGTCGGTTCAGATCAATACAAAGAGCAAAAGAGTACGATATTGATAATGTTTAAACTTTTACAATGATACCAGTTCAATATTGAGTACACACTATTAAACCTCAAAAAATGAATAAAAGCAAAGAAAAAGCATCGACCAATAGGTTGTATTTGTTGGATAATGGATTCAGGGACAATATGGGAGCCTAATAGCTAATTCCTGAAGGAAAATTAGGTGACAATGCATATCCATATTATTTTGCAAGTGCTACAACATGTAACTTTTTTGAGAGTAATTTCAATGTATTTATGTCTATGCTAGAAAGAATACCTGCTTTTGATTTTCAGTGATCATTGGATCCACAACCCACAGTAACCAGCCATGCTGCATGATCTTCTTCTACACGTACTCGAGTCAATTCCACATTCCTCATCACTGAAACACCTATGATCGGCACGAGAATCAGGGATGTGGCATGCACTCTCAACCTGTTGGACACCATATCCTGATCTCAAAGCTATTGCAGGACAGACTTGTAGAGACATCGCACTTGCACGTCTTGTTTGCTGTTCACTCTGCACCATAAATACTTGCACACATTTACTTGCTATATCACCAATTAGGATGGTAAAACTTGGTATTTTATGAATGAATGATTAAGAGAAAAGCAGAAGGAAGACCTTTGCATAAGTCCAATTGGTAGGAATGTATGCCTCCGGAAGCCTCTCATGCCAAGAACTTAATATTGGAAGAGGATGACCCTCGGTTGTGAAAATATAATTCCGATCAACCAAAAAAGAATCATCAAAAAGAAGATACAAATATTTACACCTATAGAAAATGGAAGACAGATCAGGAAAAAGGGCAGATTTAAGGGATGTATTTTTGTATCATTATGGTAGAAAGGCCGAAGATGGAAAGAAATAGATAAAAAAAAATGTCATCTTACGTTTCAGCAAGAAAGAAGCTATGTTGATGATCTTCCAATTGCATTGTTGTGACATCTCTAACACTTGCAAAACCACCTTTTACTTTGGTGTACAAATTAAGAGAATTGACAATTGATTCGCCAACTTGTATGTACCATGGATCTGTATTTAATGAGTTTTTTTTTTATTTAAAATGAACTAGTAAATTCATTACTATCAAGAGCTATTAAAATCATCAATCAAATATTAAACATAATTAGAAGAAAAACTTAGAAGATAGAACTGATAAAAAAGATTGCCATGCCGACCTTTGGTTGCTTGATAGAGGTAGAATGTGGATTCTGCCAACTCCGGCCGCAGGGGATAATACTTTTCAGTAGGATGTAACATCTGATGGTCCAACAAATACCTACAGAAATTCTATACTTTAAGTTACTATTATTCCGATGGAAAAAAAAAATGATCAACTAACCACTAGTCCCTAGTCATAACCAAAAACCATAAGCTCATAAAACTTCAAAAGGTCAAACACCTTTCCGGTATAACTCCAAATTTCTTCCATACATAAAAGAATTCACGGTGTGATGAATTAGCAGCTCCAATATCCCCAACAAGAACCTAAAACAAGAATTCAAACATGAAATCACAGGAGCCTTTCCATTGTAAAATAACTAGGCACCTGATGTCAGGGGCTTCAGTTACTTGCCTGTAAACCAGGCCAAAAGGCTTGAAGACTTGTAAGTTGCCAATATGTTGCTTTTCCTGTCCTCATATCAGCTTCATGGTACCTTTATTACAATAAAATGATCATAACCAGTTAGTGCTAATTTCTAAAGCTCTCAAGTATACTTATTGCAATAGCCAGCTATTAGAAGTTGATTCTTCAAGAACTATTGAGATGTGTCTTATAAATTATATAATAATTAAATTATAAATCTTCTAAAATTCAAACTACCAAAGAGACATGGAAAATAGTGATAGAGCAAGTCAATAAGATCTACAACAAAAGAAAAAAAAAATATCAAAGAGAAAGTAATGTATCGCTAAATAAAGCCTGGATACCTTGGTCTCTTACAAGTTGGTGGAATTAAGCTAGGAAATATATTGTTCACATATTCTGGGTGTTATTTACTTCGGTTGAATATCTAAAAGTGTTTTGAGCGTATAAATTGTGAAAAGTGACAGTGTAGATGAACAAAATATAATGGTTATGGGAGTACGTTGCTCAAACGCAGGAGTAAGAGCCAGATATAGGTACGTTCACTTTTTTGAAAATTTCCCTATACCACATCTGTTGGTTACATTATGAACATGGGTGCTTCAAGAACCATAAAGAGTTTTAGGACCCTCCTGCATCAGCAAATGACCCATTTAATTTGGGGGTTGGGAGTACCAGAGCTCAGCCTCAATGCATTTAGAAAAAATTCAATATGCGACAACATAACAGAACATTCAACTAAGTTGAAGAAGTGTCATCAATGCAGTACCATGGACCATGTCTGAAATACTTCTGTACTGCAAGATAAGCAGAATGAAACATTCTCCAATAGTCCTCCTTTCCAAAAAGAATATACGCCTTGCACAGATACTCATAGAATGAATCAACCCCTTAGAAAAACCCATTCAAAAGCTAACATCAGAAAGTTGATGACTGAAACAGAAAAGGTTTGATGAAGCAAATCATGGAATTCAATTGAGAAGTGTTTCAGATCTGAAATAGAAAATAAATGCTACCCATATGACCAGATGATGCCAATAAATTTAGCAACTCTCTATACCGCATAATAGAAGATCTTGCATGACATCAAAGCACAGATTGCACATACCAGCACCAATGCCAGATGAATATTCAATCCATTCTCCAGTTGTTACATCTAGTGTTGTTCCTAGTAGATTTAAGGAACTGCGCATGCTCCATAATTTTCGTAGAGCACGTAAAGCTGCAGATTCGTATCTGGGGTCACCGGTTAATCGTGACAATGCTCCCATTTCAAGAATCAGAGAACCTAAACAAAAAAGGAAATTTTAACTATTTAAGGATAACATATTCTATGAAGTACACAGTTTACATCGTTCTAATAAGATTCTTACCACACCCTGAAGTGCTTGTTTCAGGTGTCTCATCCTCCATTACTCCGTACTGCCCACAGAATTTTGCATTGATGCGGAGTCATATATCCTCTTAACAAACATAATCAACAGAGCATATTCATACTTCCAAGAAATTAAAATGTGCATTTCTGATTAAAATATCATGTGAGATCAGGGAAGTCTCAAACATGTAAGAAAGAGAGAATCAACCAGTATCAAAGTGTATTAGCGTTTCTAAAGGTTGTTTGCTACATGGTTTAGCTGCACCACTTTTTAAGCACATTTGCTATATTTCTTTTTTGGTGAATTATAAGAGGAGGGCAAAGCCCTAACAGCAATGCGACTAGTGTGTTTATTACCACCACCAAATGTCTTCATGCAACACTAACCATCAGAATGTATCTTATATTTTGGAATTCAATACATGCTACAGATATCACTAGAGTGTTTCCGGTACTACCTTTAAGTTAACCCAGGCATATGGTAACCCAGTTGGTGTATCGAAAGCAGGTAAAAAGCGGCGCCCCAAATCTTCAGCAAGATTAAGCAGCTGATTTTTGTAACACCCTTGAACCAACCTGTTTGTGGAATCAGTTGCAAGAATATGAGCAGAAATAAGTCCTCCAAGAACTCTTATGTTGCACTACACAATAGAAATCAAGTGAAAAGGGATGTAATTAGAAATGCATCATGTAAGTTGATCTTGCTGAGAATGTGACCTACAACTCTAAAAGATAACCATTGATCCCATAACAGTAAGTTTCAAATATAATCAATTAGATTATGAAAATCTTAAACAAGCCAATCCTACTTAATTCTCTCTGCATGAGGTACCATATTAGATACCTCAAAAAGATTTATCCTGGCATCAATGTTGAAAGTCAGGTTTTCAGATATCCATGTAACTGCCCTTTCAAATTCTGTGTTGTTTCCCATGATAACAAGGCTGAGAAGAGCAGAAACTTGTATCAGAACAAGGACTCGGCATAAGACTTGGCAAAATTCAGACATGCAAAAGCGAATATATAGGTGGTTTGATTCACAGCATTAACATATTGCCTACAAATTTGTTTTAGGTAACAGGTCATACCTGGACAATGATTCAATAAGTGTAAGGGCAGATCCATTATAGTTTCCCGGTAAGTGTTGAAGCTGCAAATGAAAGAATAAATTGTTAGTATTACATTAAGTACTGTTATTCTCAACTAATAATATATTACCTTTAAATTTCCAAGCTCGCTAAGAGAGTCTGTGAAGCTTTTGGTAAGAGGCTTCAACTCATCATGCTGTAAAGAATTGAATGTAAGTCAATATGAAATGCGAGAAATAATATAGTCTGGCTTATTGAAATGAAAACACGGACTGACCGGGAACGCGTGTTTCATGTAGTTTTCATATGCGTGATAGAACCTGCAAAAAAAAAAAAAAAAGGCCCAAAATTTATATAAAAAATAGATGCCAAATCCAGAAGCACAAAGTTCAGGTAATTGGACAATTTCAATCAGAAATTAATCTTCCTTTGCTTACAAAATAATTTCATTCCCAGGATGCAAAGTTCTCAAGTTGAAGGAAACATGCGTTGGTTGTATCAATTTCAAAAAAAGTGAATAAACATATAAAATTTTCTTTTCCACTACATTTCCTCGGGCACCAAACAGAAACAGCCAAAGGGAGAGGGAGAGGGGGGGATCCAAATTGACCATTGACCAATACCCATTAACCCAAACACATAAATATAAAACACCCATGAATTAACATCGGAATTTGATCGTAAAAGAATTTGGGAATTTGGGCTTACATTTTTCTAACTTTCTCTCTCATGTGCCTCTTCTTAGCAGCCCAAGGGGAATCAAGCTGAGACATGGAAGGAGAAATGAAGGCGGGTGAAATGAGGAGGAAGAGGACAAGCCAAGCTCCATAACTGCGAGATAACAGCATAGTCTGGTCTTGGGTTGAATTTGGACAAGAAAGCGAAATTGTGAGAGAGGCAAACTGAGCTCGGTGGGTGTCGCTGTAGATCCGGACAGGATTTGTTTGAAGCTAATATTACAACAATGTTGGAACAAATGCGAATATTTATCAGATTTGAGAGATAAATTAATTAGACAAATGACATGGATTGCAAATAACTCACCATTTACAATTTGCTAACCAACTGAACAGTAATTTTTTTTTTTTGGTTTTATAGTAATTTAAAATTTTACTGAAGTAATAAAAAGTAAATGAAAAAAATAAAATGATACATTAAATATTTATAATAATTTAAAAGAAAAAATATATAATTAATAGAATTGATTTTAAAATTAAATAAAATTAATTTCAAAATTAATTAATTAATAAAATACAATTATTTCCGAAAACAAATGTTTATTATGATTAATAGTGAGTTTTAGTTATTATTTTAATATTATAAAATGAGGCGTTTATGAATTTATGAATTCTTCCGCCTAAGATTGTTTTCTATTTTGCATAAATGGGGTAAAAAATTTAGGTAAATATTTTAGGTCCGATTCAATCTAAAAATAAATTTTAAATTTTAAGCGAGCTTCACTTGCCCGTATTGATATTTTTATATTATTTTATATAAAATAATTTTAAAAATATAATATATTAAATACATTAAAACATTAAAATAAAATTTTTTAATAAATAAAAATTAAAAAATATAATTAAATAACACTAAAATAAATGAAACCTACCAAACAAATACCTCTAAAATATTAACAAAATTAATAATAAAATAAGAGTTATATAATATTCAAATAATAATAAAATAGTAGTAATATAATAACAAAATAATAGTAAAATAATGAAAAATAAAAAAAGTAAAAAATAGCAACAATTTTTTTTACAAATTCGGGTTCAGCCGAGCCAAAAATAATTTACTTAAAGCTTGACATGTCTAGAAAAGGACCTTTTATTTTGAACTCATTTTTTAAATTTATATTTTTATCTAAATTCTCTAATCTTATTGAGCATTCCTTCGAATTTAGTAACCTAAACTATAGACAAATCTACATGCTATCCATATTGGATAAAAAAACAATAACAGAACAAAAAAATATGTTGAAATATTTGATATGTTGCAGACTCAATATAGGCATGCGAATATGCCAAAGTTTGTTGCAATACAAGCATTTTAATGGGTAAAAACTATTAGCTTAGATTGTTTTTCTCTTGAAATATTCAATTTAAAAGCATCAATCAATCAATTCAATCACACCAAAAATTTCGGTTGTTCCCTTAAGTTAAAAACATATGTTTGTTGAACTCATGTGTTAGTATGATAGTTAGGTTATTCCCTGTTTCAGATATAGTTTTGATTCGAGTTGCGCTAGTCGATTTATTGTTAAAATTTTATCTTCTTATAAATCAACAAAAAAAAGACATATGCTTGTTCCATTATTTCAATTTTAAATAATCATGTTTATTATATAAACTTCTATGTATAAAAAGTTATGACTTTTCAAAGAGATATTTGTATACTTATCGGTACATTATATTAGATGTTTGGTTGGAGTTGAAATAATTAATTCACTCCATCCAAATTATGTGTGAAATTTTTCTTTATTTCTCATAAACTTGAGATATTAATGATTTGTTTTATTCAAATCGTGATATTAGTAACTAGCATTTGAATATTATTTACGAGACATTATTTAAGTGTATTAATTGATAAACGATATACTAAATCAAAGTTTATCTATAATATGTACTTTCATTGTTGATTTAAAATTGCATATGTTTTAGTCTATGTTATAAATGTCGAACTATAAGTTGTTTTAACTAGAAATGAAATATGTTATAAAGTGTGACTTTTGGCTAAGAGTTGCCACTATTCATAGTGATAGGTTAGGTCTCTTAAATACCAAAAGTTATGTCACTTGGCCATTAACCAAGAGTTGATACATTTATAGTAATGAGTTATATCTCTTGTTATCAAAAGTCATGTCATTTAATTATTAACAAAGAGTCATAATTATTCAAGTAGATATCTATTGAATAACTTTATTTATTGCTATTATCTATTTGAATAGTTATGTCTCTTTATTATGAGAACTTCTATAAATAATAGTCAAAATCATTTGTTTGGTACCCTAGAACATATCAAAAGTTTTTTTCTTTCTATTTTCCTTCATCTTTTAATATTCTTATTACAAAAATTATTACAAAAATTGATATTCTTACTATGCTCTACTCAAAGTTCAGTGGATTGTTTCCGTCATTATAAAACATTGATAGTCATTAGGCTTCATAGTATCTTTGAGGTTATTTGCCAGTAACTTTTTGTATGCCAAAATATAGATGAAGACAAATAGAACATTAAAGAAAGTGGCGTTGTTACACATCTTGAAACCTTCATTAATTTCTCATAAGTTTATTTTTATCCCCACACACCAACACATTTGGTAGGAGCATTAATTTTTATATATGTTTTAGTATATGAGTTAACAATAATTAAACTAACTCAATTGGTAATATTTAGTCACTCCCATGACTTATTTTAGTAAAGAAAAGGAAAAAAACCTCACTTATTTTGAAGAAGTCTTATTTTTACAAGAGTCTTTCTCATCTTTCTAACAATTTAAATTTGTACACTATTCTTCATTTTATGCCTGCCTATTGTAATACATATATAATAAATATTTTTTAAGGAGAAACGTTTTGCTTTTTATGTGAAAAATACCAACTAGGATAAATTATCTATAGATTTTAGGGTTAGGGTTCCGTTAGTTTCTTTCAAAAAAAAAAAAAAAACGACACTCATTTTTATTAATCTCAATTTATATAATTGTTTCATTCTTCAAATAAATGATTACAAATTATGATATATATTTTTAAAATTTCTAGAGTGGACATCAATACTCACTATTGTCGAGCTTTATTTAAATATAATTCAAACAATTTACAAAATTAAATTATATCGTTATAGTTTAAATTTAATTAGTTTACCAAAACTCGACATCCATAGATGTTGAGATATCTTTAACTATTTGATAATCATCACCTCGATTTCAATGGGATACAGAAAATTTAGAATTAAAATTAATACATGAATTTAACACTCATGATTGTTGAACTATCCTTAAAAACATATTTTAGAACGTAACTTTTAAAACACATATTACAATAAATAAAAATTGTTATTTTGAGGTAAAAATTAAATTTTTCATTATTTTAAATATAAATTAAAAAATAATTTAATTATAAATTAAAAAAATAGCGATAATCACAAATTTTTAATTTGTGAAAAAAAGGGTCCAAATACCATATGTTGAAATTGTTTTTCAATTTCTTAAACTTTGCATTTCCACGTCTGATTGTCTAACATTTCTTTTTGTATTTAATTTTTTAAAGAAATGTCAAAGAAAAATGAAGGTTTGAAGCTTGGATGGTTTAATTATAGGGGCGAAGTCAGAATAATTTTTTAGGGGTCGGATGAAATTTTAATTTTTTATAATTTGTAAAGAATTTAATTGAATTTTTATAATTTTAGAGAGGCTAAAGTATAATTTTACCTTTACTAATTTAAAATTTTTAAAAAAATTTAAAGACCTAAATAATAATTTTACATTTTAGGGGACCGAGACCCATGCCAGCTCTCCTGGCTTCGCCCCTGTTTAACTATGATAGAAGGACATGTAAGGAATTAAATGAAAAGTTGGATAGAAGTTGAGGGGAGAAGAAGAAGTAGTGACGGTTTGTGTTTGAAAAAGATGATATATTCTACACCATTCCACTAAAATATCTCACATTTTTAATTAAAATGGTCAAATTGCTACTAAGTCCTTAAGCCATCCAACTTTGTACTTTTACCCATATCATTACACCTAATAAATATCCACTTAACTAATTACCACTTTGTCCTTCCTCATCTTTCATTTTTCTTAGGGCTAGTTTGGATGGCGGTGTGTTTAACTCAGGTGAGGTTAAAAAAACAAATGGCGGTGAGATTAGTTTCTTGTAGTGGTGAGATTGGACAACATGAGCAGTGAGATTAAAAACAAATGGAGTGTGTGTTTGGATTCAAACGCAATTAGTATGATGAGGTGAAAATAAAAATGACCATTAAGGACATCATATTAGAATTGATATATAATAGTTATTTTTAAATTATTTTACTTATGTAAAATTATTAAAGTATGTGAATTTATGAAATCATTTAATAAAATATTAAAATGTATTTTCCAATATTTTATTATAAATATTTTAATAAATTATATAATCAATTTAAATTATTTATTAGATAAAATAAAAATTATTTTAATTTTTATAGTTAAATATATTTTTATAACAATGATAAATATTATTTTCTAAATAGTAACATTATACTTGGATCAAATTTTGAAGTATCTTAACGAATGATTTTTAATAAATAAAAAATAGTAACATAAGACATAACAAGTTTCATTATTACTAGAAATTAGGTTATGATACAAAATTATTTTTACAAATATTGATTCATTAAACTATTTGCAATGATTTCCTTAACATTTGACCAAGTATGACATTATTACTAAGATCACACATAATATTTGACCAAGTGCAAGGATTAACTCGATTGGGATTCGGTCTCTCAACCGATCGAGTGAAGCACGGTGGGATTCGATCTATCAACCGATCGAGTGAAGCACGGAGTGAAGTCTTCAATGCAAATAAAGCATCTCCGAATCAAATGATATGAATATTCATAATCCAATTACGCAAACAAATAACACCAAGCCAAACCAGGCCTAAAGAGTTGGTATATAAAATCAATAGAACAAAGAAACAAGATTATCCAAGGAATATCATCTCACTATGCGTCTCACACATGCGCACATGTTTAGACATCCATATGTCTCTCCCTAGAATTCAAGCAAATATAACTTTTAGGCATATATCAATTTCTCAACTCGCTAATATCTCAATAGAGGAAATATAGTATTATATAGTTTGATTAAAAGCATATATGAAACCAAATCTAGAGCTCATTGAGCAAAATGAAAAGCTTCTAGCATCTTATTGTGTTCCCATTTCACTTCTTGGCTAAGTAACATATTTGGTTTACATCTAAATTCTTTAGCATGAATAAAGACCTAAAACTCAAGTAACTAGTATTATGAGAAAAAAAATAGATGTCTATTATCAAATTTATCACACCAAGTGAAACCAGAGAACAATTGCCTCCCATGTGCAAGTATGCATGTTTGACCAGAAAAAGAAAATTGAGACAATGAATAACCACATACCTTGTAAATTAGCCGATACAAAAGAAAGCAAGCAAGCCAATATAATAAAACCACGAAAGGATTCCATTTTCAACAAGGTTAGCCCTAATGATCAATGCCATGAAATATAAAATCTCATGAGCATAAATGTTAATTCCATCTCTGCGAAACATTCAAGCACAAAATGTAAGGCACAACACAATTAGCTAAATGTGCGAGCAAAAGGCAACTGAACTTACCAAGATTGCACTCCATACAGGCATGTATCGGTCAAGGAAGGAGAAGGAAACCTCGAAAAACTATCTCCTCCCACACTGCTTTTCACAATCTCTTGACTACAAATGACCCCTTCATGCCTTTTGCAGAATCAGTTAAAACAAGCTCACTCAAATGCTTTCAAGAGAACTCTTCTCTCCAAACTCATTGATCTTGGCATTGTCAAGATAAGTCGATATCCTTTTGAGGCGACTATGAAGGCAAGGCCAATTCTGTGTTTCCACTTGTAGGTTCCACAAGAATATTCTCAAACATTTAAGAAGAAATAGTGAGCATCATGCCATAAGTACCAAATTTAGTTGTTGTACATATTCCATAGATACACGAAGTCCCATCTACGACCCGTTACTGCTTCCAGTGTTATAAGTCCTCTTGCTCAAGATCGTAAATCATCATTGCACCCTATCCGAAACCAATTAAAAAGGATATTAATCATGGTCTTCCTATGATTAAAATTTTAATGACGAAACAGATAGTTTCAAGCCTCAAATAAAAGATTCGGAAGTTCAATTAGGATATATGAATAAATTTTGCTTGAGAAGAACTTAATTATCCATGTAATCGTGAAATTCTTTAGAACCGAAATGCCGATTGAACACACCTTGAAAGATACCTTTTACCAAAGATCCAAAACTATGCCGATGAGAAATGGGTCACGGACTTACCTTCCGGAGGCTTGAGTGAGAGACGCAGACAGAAGATGGATCGTCGTGAAGGAGAGAACCGAATGAAGATTGATGATGAAGGCATTTGGGTTTTGGGAAGAGATAAAGGAAGGTATTTTTTGTCATCAAAAATCCCTCTTGCTCAATTGCTCTAACTCACGCTCTCATCTCAGGTCTCATTTCAACACAAAGAGTGAGATTGAAATCAATTTTCTTGACCGAAATTTGAACCAAGCAATGCAGATCGTTGAGTTTGGTACCCCAACCGCACTTCACTGATGCTAAACGGTGAACCAAAGAAAGCCTTAGTATGGCTCATACAACACTTTGGTTAAATTTCTTTTTAATCCTTCATTCCTTTCATCTACTACTATATATCTCCTAACTTAATATTTTTCCTACTTTGGCCACAACAATTTATTTATTTTTTCAATTAAATCAATGTATCTATTTTAAAATTTCCAATCTAAAGAGTATTTATTTTATTTTATTTTTTTAAATTTCTTATTGGATATATATACTTACTAATTTAATACTCAATATTCCTATTATTTATATTTAAAAAAAAGTATGCTAATTCTTGACTCGATCCATCACTATACCTAACCCCGAGTTAAAAAGCGGATGTTACAATTCTCTTCCCCTTAAATAAATTTTGTCCTCGAAATTTACCTGACGTAAATAACTGTGGATATTGTTGTCTCATCGTTTTCTCTCTTTCCCACGTTACTTCTTCCGAACTATGATGCCTCCACAAGACTTTTAACAACAGAACCCGTTTGTTTCTCAATTCCTTCACTTCGAGCAAGTATCTTAATTGGCTCCTCTTCATAAGTCAAATATGGTTGAACTTCCATTACTTGAAGTAATCACATGAGATGAGTTAGACCGGTATCTTCGTAGCATTGAGACATGAAAAACATTGCAAGTTCTATCTAACTCTAGTGGTAGGGCTAACCGATAAGCAACTAGACCAACCCGTTCTAAAATCTTATACGACCCAATGAATCTTGGACTCAACTTCCCTTTCTTCCCAAATCGGAGAACTTTTTCCATGGCAACACTTTTAAAAATACTTTTTCACCCACATTATATTCAATATCTTTCTTTTTAAGATCAACATAAGATTTTTGTCTATCTGAGGCTAGTTTTAAATAGTCCCTGATCACCTTCACTTTCTCTTCTGTTTCTTTAATCAAGTCAGGACCCACTAATTTATTTTCATCCAATTCTGTCCAGCACACGAGAGTTCTATATTTTCTTCCATATATTGCTTCATATGGCGCCATTTGAATACTAGACTGGTAACTGTTATTACGGGAAAATTCAACCAATGGTAGATACATTTCCCAATTGCCTTCAAATTCGATGATGCAACTTCTCAACATGTCTTCCAGTGCCTGAATTACCCGTTCTGATTGTCCATCAGTCTGAAGGTGATATACCATACTGAAATTTAATCGCGTACCTAAAGTTTCATGTAGCCTCTTTCAAAACTTCGATGTAAATCTCAGATTCCGATCATAAATGATGGATACTGGCACTCGTGAAGCTTTACTATTTCATCAATATACAACTGTGCATACTTGTCCATGGAGAAATCAGTTCGTATTGGTAGAAAATGGGCGGACTTCGTCAATCGATCTACAATTACCCAAATAATATCCTTCTTCTTCGATGAAAATGGTAATCCAATTAAAAAATCCATAGTAATTCTTTCCCACTTCCATTTTGGTATGACTATTGATTGTAGCAATCCCAACGGAACTTGATGCTTTGCCTTCATTTGTTGACATGTTAAACATTTAGAAACGTATTCAACTATGTCTTCATTCATCCTTTTCCACCAGTAGAATGGTTTCAAGTCGTGATACATCTTATTACTCCCCGGATGTAAACCAAATGAACTATGATGTGCTTCATTTAAAATATTTTGCTTCAAAACTTCTTGATTAGGTACACATAGGCGATTGTGAAATTTCAAGCTCCATTCACTATCAATCTCAAATTCACTATTTTTCCCTTCCTCAAGTTGTTTCTTAATCACCAGTAATTCTTCAGTTTCTTTTTGAGCATTTTCACCTCCTGTAACAAAGTTGGTTTCACCTTTAACTCAACAAATAACTCACCATTTTGTTTCATTTCTAAAGGTGCATTCTTCATTTTCAAAGCTGCCAATGATTTTCTGCTTAAAGCGTTTGCTACTACATTCGCCTTCCCGGGGTGATAATCAATGATACAATCATAATCCTTTAGCAATTCAACCCATCTTCTCTATCTCAAGTTCAACTCTTTCTAGTTTAACAAATACTTCAAACTCTTATGGTCAATGTAGATATAACATTTTTCCCCGTACAAATATTCTCTCCATATTTTTAACATAAACACCACTGCAGCCAATTCAAGATCACGCGTCGGGTAGTTCTTTTTGTGTGGCTTCAATTGCTTAGAAACATATGCTACTACATTTCCTCATTGCATTAGCACTCAACCCAAACTACTCTACGAAGCATTACTAAAAATCACGTACTCTTTACCAGATTCTGGTTGAATCAACACAGGAGCTTCTGTCAATACTGCTTTTAATTTCCCAAAACTTTGCTGACACCTTTCTGTCCATTCAAATTTTACATTTTTTTTGCAACAATTTTGTTAAGGGTGATGCAATCATAGATAACCCCTCAATAAATCTTCTATAGTAACTAGCCAATATGAGAAAACTCCTTACTTCTGTCACATTCTTTGGTGGTTTCCATTCAAGTATAGCTTTTATCTTCTTCGGATCTACCCGAATACCATCTGCTAATACAATGTGTTCCAGAAAAGTAACTTCTTTTAACCAAAATTTACACTTAGTCAATTTAGCATACAACTATTTTTCTCTCAAAATTTGTAGTACAATTCGAAGATGTCTATCATGTTCTTCTTCTCCTTAATACACTAAAATACCATTTATAAATACCACCACAAACTGATCTAAATAAGGCTGAAAAATTCTATTCATAAGGTTCATAAAGGCGGCCAAAGCATTAGTCAATCCAAATGGCATAACCAAGAACTCATAATAACCGTACTGAGTCCTAAAGATAGTTTTTGACACATCATATTCCTTCACTCGTATATAACAATACCTTGATCTGATATCAATTTTAAAAAATACATTGGTTCCTTTTAACTGATCAAACAAATCATCAATCTTGGGCAATGGATATTTGTTCTTTATAGTCACTTCATTCAAATGACTGTAATCTGTACAAAGCCTCAAAGGCCTATCTTTCTTATTCGCAAACAATACTAGTACTCCCCATGGTGATACATTAGGATGTACGAATCTATTGTCTAGTAACTCTTGTAGTTGCATTTTCAATTCTTTCAACTCAGTGCGTGTCATCCGGTAAGGTGCTATAGATATTAGTGTAGTGCCCGGAATTAACTCAATCCCAAACTCTACTTCTCTTTCTAGGGGCAAACCCAGTAATTCCTCTAGAAATAAGTCGATAAAATCTCGAACCACCAGTATCTTTTCAATCTCAAAATTTGTTGCACAGATATCTAAAATGTAAGTAAGAATAGCAATATATCCTCTTCTCATAATCTTAGAAGCCTTTATTGTAGACACCACATTCATCAATGCACTATATTTTTCATCAATTATAATCACTTCCTCTCTATCTGAAGTTCTCAAGGAAATTTTTTTCTTCTGTAATCAACCATAACCCCGTATTCTAACAATCAGTCCATACCCAATATCACATTAAACTCATGAAACGTAAGTTCCATAAGGTCTGCTGAAAACTCATAATCATGAATTTTTAAGGGATATCTTCTACACACTTTATTAACTTTCTCACTTTGCCCGAAAGGGTTAGTAACTACTAATTTGTATTCTGTATGTTCTATTGAAAACTCTTTCTTTCACAAATGTAATGCATATGTATTAATGCGTAGAGCCAGGATCAATTAGTGCAATTACAGAAGAATAAAATAAAAAGAATTTACCAGTAATCACATCAAAAACATCTCCCTCTTCTCGTATTTTAATAGCATAAGTCCAAGGTCTCCGAGATTCAGATCTATTGGCTATTTCTCTCATAGATCTTGTACCACTACTAGTACCACCAGAAATTCCAGGCCATCTACCTATTTGTGGACTGAGTTACCTCTCGCAGACTGTTCTGTAACACTTTCTGACACATTTGGACAATCTTTGACCAAATAATCTTTCGATCCACATCGAAAATAGGCTCAAGAATTAAGTCGACATTCTCCCCAATGATATTTTCCACAATGCTCACATGATGGGGTGTTGGTTTTCTTTTGGAACCCCCAGTACTAACCATAGAGGTCACCTGCTGAGTTTGTCTTGTTTGACTTCTGGATCTTTTCCCAACAGCAGGAGAAGTGTATCTAGAATCTCTAGAATCCCTCACTTTTTTTGAAGACGGTGGTGGTGCTGAACTAGTTGCTAATCTCTTCCCAAAACTCTTCTCTTTCGAATGAGCTAACCCTTCTTCCAGTCGTTGTGCTCTATCAACCAAAATAAGACATTCTTGTAGATGTAATGGTATAAAAGGAACATAAATTTCTTTATTCAATCCCCACTCAAATCTCCTGCACATATATGCTTCATTTGCTATTAATTCCTTGGCATATTTACTCAATTTGATAAATTCACGTTTGTATTCAGCAGTAGACATGTTATTTTGTTTTAAATCTAAAAATTCTCTATTCTTCTTCTAAAGATAAAGTTGACTCATATATTTCTTTCTAAATTAGGACACAAAAAAATACAATTAATTTTCTCCGTAAGATGAATATTCATGACAGTGGTTCACCATTGGTAAGCCTCACCCTTAATAAAGATACTGCACATTTCAACTTTTCATCCCTTGTACATTACAATTCCTCAAATATCCTTTGACTGTTCTCTAACCATTTTTAGCTTCAACTGGGTCATCATTTTTCTTTCCTTTAAACTCTTTAGCTTCAGCTGGGTCATCATTTTTCTTTCCTTTAAACTCTTCATCTCCATATTTTCTTATTTTCTCTAGGAGAGATCGATAACTAGTTATAGACAGTTGTAGATAAGGAGCAGTAGGAGGAGGAGATGGTGGTGGAAAAGATGAAGCATTATTAGTTCTTACAATTTGCTGCAATAACTGATTCATTTTCTAAAACAAGGCTACAATTGGAATTTATTCTCTAGGAGGTATCGGCTCAATTCTAGGTTGAGTTCTTTCTTCCAATTCAGGCTCCCTATCATCCCCTAAGTTTATCAATTCATTTCAGGTTTGAGCTCTATGTTGATCTCTTTCTCTATCAAGGTTTGGCGCCTCTCTCTACTTTATTTTCTGACTCTTCACGAGGTCTATTTGACATCTTTAAGTTTCTACAATATTCATAAATTACACAATTAAATAACTAAAACTCATTTCATCACATCAATATACAAAATGGCATGTAGAGATAGACTCATTCCCAACCCAACAATTCAAAAAATCTAAGCTCTGATACTAATAAATGTAAAACCCTAAACTTGATTCGATTATATGGACTTGGTATAAGACTATTACATTTAGAGCCAAAACCCTAAAAACGTTTTGACACCAAATGTAATAGTCTTATACTGGGTCCATACAATTGGACCGAGTGTAGGGGTGTTACACATTTAATCATCTTGATATTTTAAATAAACTAATCTATACAAAATAGGTTACTTTGGCGATATTTTGTTTCAACTAATCTATTAAAATATTAGACATCCTTAATTAAAACCTAAAGCTAAAATTTGAATTTATTTGTTTCAAAATATTTTTCTTAATTTCATCTTTCAATCAAATTAAAAGATAATAGTATATATAGTTATCCCAAAACAACATACAATGATGTTGGCAAATATAATAATAGTTGAATAAATCATAAACCATAAATAACCTCACATAGACTTCAGATTTAATCCAAAATAATTTGAATAAAGGTAAACTTCATCTCAAGATATCAGACACTCCATTTATATTGGTGTAATCAAACATTGACAATAAGAACATGTCAAACCATAAATCTTCCTTTGGGCCAATTTATTGCTCACATATAAAACCAAATAATTGTCATATGTTTATTATCATAGTTGCACATGTAATATCATTAACCTTCATTTGGGCCGATCAATATTTACATAATTTAAGTTATATGCACACATCCTTTTATATTTTAAAACAAAATAATTTATACAAAAAAATTACTTTGGCGACTTATTGCTTCAATTAAGTTATTTTATATATATATATATATATATCAATGTTCAAATTTAAAATTTACTCAATAGTCAAAGGTCAAAACTAAAATTTCTGATTGCACTAGAGTTTCTGAAATAACCCAAAATAAGGATGTCTTAATAGTGCAATTAAAAAACCGAAAACCTTAATCTTTGACTAATTTTTTTAAACCATATATGCCAAAACCAAATAGAAATAATGTAATGATTTAAAGCCAAATGATCAAGAATAAAACTAGATGTGGAAGCGTATCTACATTAATTGATTTCTTGAAATCTATGGAATATGAGATTTTGATCTTCCAAATTAGTACACAAAAACTTCATAAAATATTTGCTCTAACCCATGAAATTTCATGAATGGATCATTTTAAAAAGTATAGAAATTTAATCATTTAGGCATCTACATCATGTCCATCTAAGAGAGGGGTGGTGGTTGTCTTGCCCACTTCTTCCTTGTCCGACTGTGCCCATATCACCCCATAAAAGCCCGTTACAATTATGGCTGCTCCCACAATACTGCATTAAGGAGTACTAGTATTATTATCTCATTCTTAAGATTTGGTAAAAGTAGTGCAATAGCTGCATGCAATACAACTTCCTTCGTCTATGGTAACTTAGATCAATTACTATAAAATTTGTGATGTAGATCCACTATAACAAACGCGGAACATATCACAATGCCACTGAATTTTAAGAGATGTAATAGAAATATTGATTAAGAATAACCCAAAGAGATAAGTCTACAAACTCAAATTGATAGAAGTTTGTTTCAAGTTTTTTTCTCTCTTGATTTTCTTGACCTTTCTCATCCGCCAAACACTGCTCTTGTGGTGTTAATTCTAACGCAAATATGTTTAAGTTTACGAAGGTAAACAATCCTATTTCCAAAAGCAGTTTTCCGCATAGAGAAGGAAAAACTGATGAATGAATCACATAGCACTATAGCATCGTATATTCAAAACTTCAAAGTGACTTGTGATACAAGAAACAAAGAAATGGTACTTTTAAGACAGTTTTGCAAAAGTAAAATAAAACAAACATGGCATCATAAGATTAGAATATAAGAGCAAAGACCTATTATGCTTTCAAACTAATAGGGTGAGCTAATACCATTGCATGTTTACTTATTCGGGTTGTGTGCGTAGGTTTCAGCCAAAACGTACGTAGAAAGGAAATTTTAAATAGGGTCCTTTGAAGGGTGATTTAATACTTCCCATCTCCCATCAGCTGTCGGAGGAGGCGTGACGGAAACACCCCCGAGTGGGGCAATTTCGCCACTTGAAAAAACTATTCCCAAGTAATGATATTAGTTTGATGGATCGGAAGATCCTTTGATTTGGCTTGCATCGGTGTGAATAGTTTTTCGAAAATCAACATAGGACTGAGGTAGATGGCAACGTTCCACATGCTGGATGAGGCACAACTTTGATATTTTCAGATTAAGTTAGAGGGGTGTGCTGAAATGATTATAATTTAGCAATTATTGCTCCCTCTGTTTTGGTCCTTCCGCATGGGAGATTTGGTTAGTTTGAAACAGATAGGAAGGGTAGAGCTTTATCATTGACAATTGCGATAAAAATTAAGACGAGCTAGTCAGTACATTCGGGCAAAACAACATGTTAGACTATTTATGGCTGGATTGGATGATTCCATCCGATTAAATGCTCAAATGCATAAACCCCCTGATTTAGTCACAACTATGAGCCTCGCTAGAGCCTTTAAACATAAGCAGTAAATGATGCGGATAGAGAATAAACATCATTATAAGAAGCTCTTTGGCTTAAATGAATAGTTCGATAAAATTCAGACCAATTTACACAATGTTTTTGTGAGAAGGCCCTTTGATTTTATGTCCAAGTTAAGGAATTTTTGTTTAGAGTATCCCTTGTGAAATCAACCGGTAGTCTATTTGTAGCCTATTATTGTGTTCATCTTTAGTATATCCCTTTATAATAATCAATTTATTGAAATAACACAATCCCACGTCTGAAAAATATAAAGTTATAGAGATTTTGTACTACATAAATGGGGGTTGTTCCTCCATCTTTGAATCATTGTCATATTCTTAAGACAATTTTTTCCTCTCTTTATTTGTAATGTTTCATTTGTATTTTTACAGTAAAATATAAACCTGTGTAATTTTCTAGTATAATAATTTAATCTCTTTTATCCTATTGGTACAACACAACTTATACTTCGGCTTCAAATATTTTATATTTTATCTCGTTGCTACTACGAGGGTAAGCAAATTAATACGCTCGTTTTTATCTAGTTTTAAACTTATTTGTGCTCATTTGCTAATTAATAGGTGAGCCCTTGCTTTTGTTCATGAACGGTTTACTAAGTTTACAAAAATTAGCAAATTAAAAATAATAATAAGGAAACTCGTACCTGCCAATATAAAGCGTTTCACCAAGGAAAATGAACCCCAAGAAGGCAGCAATAGCAATACTTAAGGGCTTGAACGTGGCCACAAAGACCGGCCCTTTACGCCGTATGCACCATGCTTGCACGCCGAATGTTACCACATTTCCAAATAAAGCCTGAAACGAAATTGGTCTCAGTTACTAAGCTTCGATTTGCCAAAATGACAAAGCTAACATGGGGAGTTGCAGTCTGCTTACTGAGTAGACCACAGAAATGAGCTCGATATCTGGACTCAACATCCAAGCGTTGGGGTCTCTTTCAAAAATCAGAGTAACCAATGCAGATTGAATGGTCCCAAAGAGGCAATAGAAGGAAACCAACGTTATCTCCGATGGATACCCTTTCAGAACCGCAGCCTACAAATTTAGTAGGGAAAGTATCAGTTTGAAGTAGTCAAAGCATTGTGGATTATGAAATAGCATATTAAATTACCTGACCAACAATGTTTGCTGAAAGTGACAAAGAGGCAGTAGCGATGAAGAGGCCACCTATGAGCCAATTGTTAGATGTTGTTAACATGGTAGAAGGAGATGGGTGTAAATGCGGTTGAATTGGTGGGAAAGTACTCGAGGACCCTTGTAAAGGGTCATAATGAGTGCTCCAGAAATGGATACCAAGGTGCCCAACACTTTGATCTGACTCTTTGGGCTTTTCAACTCTAGCTTTTCCATCCTATAAAGTTAAAAAAAAAAAAATGGAAAAACTGCTATAGCTAGCAAAGATCAAAGACAGCTGATTAGGCCTTATACAACAAAAACAAATGGCATAGCAGCAAAAACGAACCCGAAGATAACAGCAAGCAAGAAAGTGAAAGCTGGGATCAAGTTGGCAAGAGCAGAAGCAAGGGTTGGAGAGCTGTAACTTACACCAGTGATTACACAGTTCTGCATCAAAGTTATCCTGCAAAAAACCCAGTTTCAGACCGTAATTTTTTCACCAATAAAGGAATTATTGAACTCTGTTCAGATTTAATTGCATACCCAGCAATGCTTAAGCAGAAAATTTTGCACAGAAAAGATAAAGTAATTGGTGGCCGCTTTTTCCTGCATATAAGGAAGTCCCAAAACAGAAATAATTATCATTCATTGCTCATCCATGGATCTAATTGATAGATAGATGAGAACCTTGTGAAGAAAAAAGCCGCTGGAAGAAGAATGAGGGAAGCCAGAGCATTTGAGTAGACGACAAGGACAAAGTGGCTCATTCCTTTGGACATGGCAGCTTTGCTGAGGGTGGTTAAGCCAACATCCAGGCATTCCACAGCCACCATGGCTGCAAATGGCGCCGATTCAACTAACCACGACTTCACTTTCATCTCTTCTTTCTCTCCAGATCGCTGGGAGTTGGTGGTTGACTTAAGCCGCTGGTACAAGTAAAAATAATTTTCTCTTTCTGAGTTTCACTTGTATCATCTGGATTACAACGGAGTACGGACAACAGGTAGACACTAAACTGTAATTTTAAGAAAGGAAAAATGGAATATTTGATCACGTGCTGCATCTCATTTCCGTACTGTTGAAAAAGAAAAAGAAAATCCCCGAGATTTAATTAACACCATTCATAATTTACCATGGAGTGTTAACCAACCAACCAACGAACTACGTACGCGTGTGTTTTTATATATTATCTTCTAAATTTTTATATAATCTATATTTTAATACAGATTGAGTATTAATTCAATTAGTATCGATAAAATTATTAGTTTAGAAGAACGTTGATTCGAGTGCGCGGAAGTATATTCTACTCCTATTTTAAGGTTGAAAGTATGTGTGAGTGTTCAATTGAATTATTAATCCTTTAGTATAATAAATTTGAGTCTTTAATACTTATTTAGTTTCTAAAATTATTATTTTAGAAAATTTTAATTTTTAATTTTCTATATATGTTTTTTAGATTTTTTAATTTTTAAATAATTTTGTAAAAATTATAAATTATTAAAATTTTATAAATATTTTAAAATTTTAAAATTATTTTGAATTTTTTGTTGAGAGATTAATTTGTTCATTTTCAAACTTGAAAGGGATCAAAATGATATTTACATCAATTTGTTATTTAAATTATTCGAGTTATTCGAATTGTAAAATTTAACTCGATTTGAACTTGAAACTCGAATTACTTATTCAAGTTGAATGAATAATTTGATTCGATTAACTCGAAATTTGAATTTTTTTTTCGATTTTTTCGAATCGAATCGAGTTTTGCTCACCCTTAGTTAGGAGAGACTATGGATAATTTTAGGCATTATAAAAAAAAAACAGATATGATAAGAAAATTATTGTTAAAAAATATGTTTATATTTTAAGTTTTAGTTTTGTATATTATATATGTCGAAACCTTTTTTTTTTTTAAATCAACTTTTATTTTAAATGAAAATGGGAGTTGCCACCAATCACTTTTAGGAAGTGTGATTGGGTTACCTTGTAATTTGATCGTTTTAATAAGAGGTTTGATTTATTAAAACAATATTTTTTGGTCTACAAAAATCTAAAAAATAGGTTCGGGAGTCGGTTACGCACGAGGAAGGATTAGCACCATCGTTACGTCCAAAATTGGTACCTAATTGATTACTTGGTGTCTTAATGTCGTGAATTGAAAATTTGAAGAGAATTTAAAATACAAACCCTTATTAAGACATTATTTAACAAAATTAATTTTCGTAAAAAGGGCTTATGTCAAGTTAATCGAGAAGAAATGATCATGTCTCGTGAGTTAGGACACAACGCCTTAAATCCTCAAGAATGAGACTAGACGCTAAAAATTTTATTTATTTTAAAATATATTTGATCATCTCGGTTTTAGAAAAAGACATATTCCGTGAGTTAGGAACACGACTTTTCTAATTCCAAAAATAATGAATGTTATTTCGATTTAAAAAATTTTCTTTTTATTCATCGTTCAAAAAAAAGAACATGATACTTAAAGTGATATACGTTTAATTTATTCGAGCGTGGTATGAAAACGAAAAGTATGTTAAAGGTCATCTCATCTCAAGGTAACAAAAGATCACATCCCGTAAGTTAGGATACGACACTTTGAAATCTCAAAAAATAAGCTCGTTTTTATTATTTAATTAAATCTCATGTATTTTGATTTTAAGAGGATATTCGGTCATTTAGGTTCAACAAGAAAAGCGAAACCCCGTAAGTTAGGGTACGACTTCTCGAATCTCTAAATACGAAACATTGCCTATTTTTAAATTTTACTTCTTTTTGAATGATAACAAATATAATATTTAAAATGATGTACATTTTAAACGATAAAATAACTTAAAATAAATGAAAAATATATGATTGAAAAGACACGATTTGAAAATGCCAAAAATAATAAAAGAAATAATAAAATAACAAAAAAAGATAATAATGACAATATAACAATACGTGCAATATGAACAATATGGATTTTAAATTAAAGTAAAATAATAATAATAATAATAATAATAATAATAATAATAATAATAATAATCGAATCGAATGGAAAATGTAATAATCAACAACAAGTATTTAAATAAAGAAAATATAAGCATTACAATTTAAAAATATGTATATAAAGAATATAAAACATAACCTATAAAATATATCAAGTGTTGAAATTAAACAGCCAAGGATTAAATCAGAATAAAAACAAAATTAAAAGTAAAAATTATGATAAAATAAATAAATAAAGACTAAAATGTAAGGCGCGAAAACCAACGAGAACCAAATGAGAAAATAACCCAATACTCTGGACATGCGTCCCTTTAGTGAGCCAGGGACTAAATTGAAACGCGCGAAAAATTTAATGGCCAAATCTATAAAATAAATAAGAAAGTTAAAAAGGACTAAACTGAAGCGCGCCGCAAAAGCGGAAGGACTATTCGCGCAAATAGACCATTAGTTGAAAACATGCGGATCCTCTAGATCGGGTCGGGTTGGCACGCGGGTCGTATCAAAACGACGCCGTTTTGGGCGTCTGAGGCCAGTCTCAAAACGACGCCGTTTTAGGAGTCTATATAAGTGAATTTTTTTTCAAAAATTTCATTTGAAAACTCTGAAACCCTTTTTTTTTTGTCTGAAGGCCTCATTAGGCCAGCCATGGCTCCCGCCATCGGCGTCACCGTGGACCACCGCGGTCACCGGCCGCCTTCTCTGGTGGCCAAAACGTCGTTTTGGAAGAGCCTATATATTTTTCAATTCGAACCAGTTTTTTTTTAAAAAAACTCTAAAACCTCTTTTTTTTTTTTTTTCTCTGAAGGCCTTCTTAGGCAAGCCATGGCTCCGGCCATCGGCGCCGCCGTGGACCACTACGGTCATGGACCGCCTTTTTCGATGGCCAAAATTCTAGAAAAACCCTCTCTTGATCCTCTCGAACCCCGGAATCCAAATCTGGAGTCTTTTTTTAGAAAAGTGGCCAAAAAATCGCCAAAAGGGGATAAGACCCTTCGACTCTCGTCGACGGAGAACAAAACCAGGTAGTTTTTTTTTTCTGTATTATATATATATATATATATATATATAATATTCAAAAGAAAAATGAAGGAAAAGACCACCTTTGAAAATTTGACTGTTTTTTATTTCGATTTTTTGTATCTTTGTTTTTGTTACAATCCATGACCTTTATAGCCAATATTACATTGTTCATTATTTTTCTTTGCTACTGTTCTTGTTGCTTCTGCTTTTGTCTTCTTTTTGTTCTTTTTTGTAAGTTCGCAAGGTCAAAGGCGGAGATTCCAGCTTTTTGCCATTTTGGTGCGAAGGAGGCAGAGGAGGGGTCAGGCCTTGGGACGAGGAGCCTCGAGATGGGGCGCTGACGTGGCATGGAGGCAGCGGCGCTAGAGGTTGGATAAAGACTCTAGGTTTTTGAAAATTTGTTTATGTTATGAGCTAGGGTTTCTTCATTTGGGCCATAGTGGGCCACATTTGACTAGATTCTGTTATTATATTTTATTTTTGTTTGATTTATTTTTATTCGGGCGGATAAATTTGACTTATTACAATATATACATATACCTAAATTATATACCTTAGTAATTAAGATGCACATATGTATGTGTAAAACGCATATTTATATAATTAAACATATGAATATGATTATAATACTGACGTATGTAATAGTTACAATATTAAAATAAAATAGAATAGTTTAAATAATGAAATTATATAAAATAAAAATAAATGAAAAGAAAGAAACATGTCGTTAACTTGCATAATCAAATTTAGTTAGATATTCCAAATCGAAAGAAGTAATATTTTGGAATTATAATTCATTTAAGTATATTAAAGTTGCAACTTTAATTAATTTTGAACACTCCTTAAACTGAAATTATTTTTATTATATTTGTCCATTTTTATAATCAAATTATTTAATTTGAATTAATAAAATTGTAACTTTTATTTTTTTCCTTTTAGATAAGTTTTTAAAAATAAGAAATGACTTTGATTAATAAAATTACATATCGGCCCAAAATGAAAAACAACACTAAACCTAATCATTAGGTCCACTCTTTACATCCATCTTAATGTTTATAGACTAAATAGTTAAAATTTAAATGTTATAATATACTCTAAATTTTTGGAATCTAGTCTTTATATTTTTATTTTAAAATTTTAGTCCTCTATTTTTACCATTATTGTATAATTTGATCACTTTTGAATAATTAAAATTTAAATGGTCAACGTGGTCAATGATAGAAACTGATAATGAGGGACTTAATTAATTATTTTATATAATGATAGGGGCTTAATTGGGTGAAAATTTAATATAAAGGCTTAAATATTAGATTAAATCAAATGTTACCATGTGTTGTCGTTTAATTGGTCCATCAATTTATTTTAATAGTCAATATAATTAATAACAAATAGTTAAAAGAGGACTTAATTATTATTTTTAAACGATGATAGGACTTAACTGAATGCGAATTTACTATAAATGATTAATTGATTTTTATAACGAATTTTTATCGTAAAAGTTTTTTTTAAAAGAATGATATAAAGTAGTTGAATAGTGAAAAAAGGAGTAGATACTTTTATCTAGATCAGCGAAATAGAAAGAAAATAGATTGAATTTAAATTTTTGTAATTTTACACAAAAAGAATGTAAGAATAAAAATAAATTATATTGAAAGATCTTTATCCCAAAAGATATAATAAATAATTTTAAATTATATCCAAAATGGAAAAAATAGAAAGAAAAATAAATTAAATTACGGATTTAGAAATTTTATCTAAAAAGAAAATTAATTATATTTAGAAAATTTAAAATCTACCCAAAACGGCAAAAGCAAAAGAAAGTTAAATTAAGTTTTGAGATATTTGGTATTTTATTCGAAAAAATAAATAAATATTCAAAAAAATTTAAATTTGATCCAAAATAAGTTAATAAATGGAAGAAAAAAATACATTGAATAGAAAATTTTGAATAAAACCATTGAAAAGATGGGTAGATAAATTGTGAACTATCACTTATTGAAAATACTTTAGTCAATTTATACTTCAATTTTTTCCTTTAACTTTATGTATTATCTTTTAAATTGTAAATCAGTTCACAATAATTTACAAATATTTATTTTAATTTTATAATATTTTTATAAGATATTTTTATATTCAAATTAAAATTAATTGTAAAAATATAAAAAAAATTCAAAATTTAACATTTACATTTCTCAAATGTTAGTGTCACTATGAACATTGTAAGTACCTAATTTTGCTCGGCTTATGAAAATCAGAATAAAAATAAAAAATAATAAAATGTCCATGAACAATCCATTTTTACAACCAAACAAAGTAAACCCGATAGGCCCACTTACACCCATTAACCCAGTACCTAAAACTACCCAGCAACCCAATTACAGACTCATCCTTAAACAGACTATCCAGCAGCCTATGACCCAAACCTTACCCAACTGACCTACCGGGCCCAAAAGGCCCAAAACTAAACAAGTTATAGACCTAGGCGTCGCAGCACCCCAATCGTCGCAATACCCCTATCGTCGCGCCACCAATTCGCGCTGCTGATATCGCTTCATCTCCGTCGCGAGATCTTCGTCCACTTGCACAAAAGGAAAAAGCACATAAGCAAACATGGCAACAAATATATTTCCTTTATTTTTATTTTTCTTTCGGGTTATAAAAACCTAAGATCTGTAAACTAAAAGAGAGGAATAGACACGCATACAGAGAGGAAAAAAACACAAACATACAGAGAGAACGATACAAAAATATACAGGGAAAAAGATACGGAGATATTCGCAGAAAACAGAAATCAATAAAAACAAAAATTTTACAAAGGTGATTCTTTAATATTTCATTCTGTTTATTTTTATTTTTTTTATATACGTTTGTGTATGTAACCACTACCTTAGAAAAGAATAAAAAAAAAAGAAGGAATTACCTTTTGAAGACGAGGAAAAACGAAGGTTTTAGGCCTCTAGCCATCGGCCACGGAGGTGTGTGTGGCGCGTGAGGCGCGTGGCCCAGGAACCCGGTGATCGAAGCTCAAGTGAGGGGACGAAGCTTTCAGAGGATTTCAAAGTTTTTTTTTTTTTAAATCAGATATAAAAAAATTTTCTATTGAAACTAACTTTTATAGACAAAACGAAATGGCGTCGTTTTTGTTTAGCAGGATCCGCGCGTTGACCCGACCAAGCTCTCAAGATCCTCGTGTTTTATGAAAAAGGAAAATTTGTAATTATAGTCCTTCTGTAATTTAATTAATTTTAATTCAGTCCAATTTAAATTTATATTTTTTATTAAATTAACCCTAAATTTGTTTTTTTATTCCAATTTAGTCCCTCGATCGATTTTAAAGGTGAAAATCAGAACGATGCCGTTTTTAAAATTTAGAATAATTGCTATATTAATCCTTATAATATGATCTGCGTTTTAATTTTATCTCTTTTATATTTATTTTTAATCCTTTCTTCTTTGTTTTTTATTTTATTTTATTATTCTAATACTATATTATTTTTATTATATTAAAATTTTATATGATTTTTATTATTTTATTGACTTTGTAAATAGTATAAAATTAGTATATTTATATATATATATATATTAACCTATATATATATATATATAATTATTACTACTTATTTTATATGGTTTAATACTATTTATATGATGTATTATTTTATAATTAGTATATTATTTATTACATTATTTTTTAAATTTTATAATTATATATATATTAAATTATTTTAAAAAATCATTTTTATTAAATGTATAAATATATTATTCCCTTTTTTGTTTGATTTTATTATCTCGTGAAAGTCTTATTAATTGCTATTTATTTTACATCACATGTTTATTTATTTATGTTATTTTAATTGTTTATTATTGTTTAATATGATGCTTTATTTATTCATGTATATTATTCTTTTATTATTTATTGTTAATATAATTTGTATAATTGCAATTAATATGTGTGCTATAACGTCTTATTCAAATCATTTTTATAAAATACCTTTTGAATTAAAAATTTTATTCAAATCTTTAAAAACGGTGATATGAGATATTTGAGAACTTCAAGAAAAATTGTGCCCTAATTTACTGGGTTTTGATTTTTATTGTAGAACTTAAAATATTAAATATCTCTTTTATTTTAAAATAGAAATTTATAAAATTTAAATCAAAAAAACTTATTCTTGAGAATTCCAAACATTGCATCCTAACTTATTGGATATGATGTTTTGTGTCTCGATGTAGGAATTTTCCAAATTAAAAGCGAGCTGAGTTTCGAAGTCGTGAGGTGTTATTTCCTTAACTTCTGGATATAACATTTTATTTCTTTGAAATATGTAAGTCTTGATTTTCTAAAAAAAGGATCATATTTTAAATTTTTTATTTTCAACATTCGGATATGATTTTATCGATTAGGTACCAAATTTGGGCGTTACGAGGGTGCTAATCCTTTCTTGTACGTAACTGACTCCTGAACCCGTTTTCTGATATTTCTTAGACCAAAAACAATGTTTTGAAGTAAAATGTTTTATAAGGTGATCCAATCACATCAAAGTAAAAAGGGATTGGTGGCGACTCCGTTTTGTTTTAAAATTCGATCCACGTTTTTAAAACCAAACTTTAAAATGATTTCGACAAACATCCATCCTAGTTGTAATCTAAGGAAAAGTTGGCAACACTTTTTTATATTTTTATATTTTAATGGCATAATGGTAGATATACCAAAGTGTGACAAATTCTAAGTTTGTATATTAATTATATAAAAAAAGTTTCAATATCAATTGGTTATAAGTGGCTAAGTTGAGAGAGCAATTTATATATTAATCCTTTTTTTAATCCGACCAAAATCATTTTATTTAACTACAGTTTTAGTTGTCGGTTGGGTCTTAACTCGATTAGTATCGGTATTGTTGTCGGTATATGAGAATATAAGTTCGAGTGTTCTAAAACACATTATTTTCCTAATTAAGGGTTGAAGGAATTAAGAGTTGAAAGGCACTATAAGTAAATTTCACTATTAAAATTTTGTAGAAAAAGTGAAGTTAAAATTTTATGCCATCTTACATTTAATAAAGTTTTTTATTTTATACAAAATCCTGTGTTCATTAAATATAAAAACCTTTTTAATAAGTTACAGAAATGAAAATTGGACCGATTGATGAACAATCGAATTAATGCAAAAGTATGGCATTGGAGTGGTTCATACATATGACCTTGATTTATCCTCTTCATCTTTTAGCGTGTTGATCATAACAGCAACTTGGTCCATGTTGGGCCTTTCATAAGGGTTAGGATTTATGCACTTCAATGCTATCTGCAAAAGGATCAGCAACCTCTCTTCACTTGCACCTTCCAGAAGTAAGCCTTTATCAAACACTTCAACAGTCCACTCCTCTCTAACCACTGAGTTAACCCATTGAATCAATTCCAACTCATCACCCTGGACCGGTTTTCCTGTTACAAGTTCAAGAAGGATCACCCCAAAACCATAGATGTCTGCTTTAAAGCTTGTACGGATACGGGCAGGATCCAAGCTGAAACTGTTGGAGTGGGAATTCGATGATGGATTTTCACTGTGGGAATTCATTAGCCCATATTCACTCACACAAGGATCCATGTTGTTGTTGAACAGTATGTTTGCTGATTTCAGGTTACCATGTGCGATTCCGTCTTCACTCAGCTCCTCATGCATATATGCTAATGCCTCAGCAACAGTAGCTGCAACGTTTAATCTGCTTCCCCAGTCGAATGCCTGGCCATTTCGGGATCCTGAATCAACAAGGAACCATATCAGTAGTGATGAAAAGAGCCCAATTAGTTGCTAACCAACAAGTATAGGTGACAATGAAATTACCGTGGAGTAGCTTGGAAAGACTGCCATTTGGTTGATATTCATATACCAAGAGCTTCTCTTGCTTGGAACTATAAAAAGCTAGTGATCGCAATATATTCCGATGCCTTGTCTGGTGCAATCTCTGCATTCTTCTCCTGAAGTCTTGACTTGTAACACTCCAGTCCTTTACCCGCTTCACCGCCAAGGTTGTCGACCCATTATCAAGCATTACCTTGTAGATGCTTCCATGTTTCCCCTTTCCAAGCAATTCAGCCGGAGCACGAAGCAGGTCCTCGAACCTTAAACCTTGGGCCCTTGGACTTCTAAGAACTACAAGGGGTGACATTGCCGCTCTACTCTCTTCATAACTTGCTGAATATTCTGACTTATGCTCAGTGATCTTAGATACATCGTAAGAACTGCTAGTGTATGCGTTCACTCCCTTTTTGCAACATCAGCCTCCGCTTCTTTCAGCTTCTTTTTGCCGATTAATATGAAGGCAACGACCAACAGAATAATAAGTCCAAGAACAGCATAACCAAAGTAGATAAGAAGCAGTCTCCTTGATGAATCTTCAGATTTTCGTGGAGATAATGGTGCTGCTGCTGCTGATGGTGGGGATTCCTTTGAGATAAATTCTCCACCTAGTTCTGGATTACCAGACCAACTTTCAGCAGAGAACGGGCCTTTTACATCAGGAAGTGGACCACTGAAGTTGTTGTTGGAGACATTGAACTGCATCAGATTAGTGAAATCAAGCTTTGGTATCTCTCCGCTAAGTTGATTATTCTGAGCATAAAACGTAATCAACCTCGAAATTCGAGACAAATCCGGAACCTTTCCAGAGAAGTTATTGTTGGATATATCAAATCTTTTCAAGTTACTCAACTCTTTCAGAGAATCCGGAAGGTGACCTGATAATTGGTTACCACTTAAATACAGATGAGTTAAACGTTTGCAATTCCCCATTTCTTCCGATATCAATCCAGCAACATTGTTCTTGACGAGGCTAAATACGAGAAGGGAACTTGCCTTGCAAACTGAACCAATATCGAGAACTCCGGTGAGATTTAACCCATCAAGAACTACTTTCTTGACGGACCGCAACTGAGTGTCGCACGATACGCCCTTCCATTTGTGTATGCAGGGGTCTGATGTCGTGTTCCAACCCCAACTTTGATCTGTCTTTGCAGTTACACCCGCAAGTTTGTCCATGAATCTCACCAGGGATTGCTTTATTTCTTCATCTTCTGAATTTGAGACATTGAATAGCAGAAAAATCAAAATGGGCAGTACCCGGATTGAAACTCGGTTCATTTTCAACTTACAAACAGAAGCAAGGTTTCTACCAACTTTAAGGAAAAGGGATTGCTTGTTCACGAATTGTTGAAGAACAAACAGAAACAAAATGGTTTACATGCTCTGCCAACTTTTGCTTTGCCATGTGGCTGAATTTGAGTAGGTGGTTTGCTACGTTCCGTAAGACTGTCAAATAATGAGCAAGGAATGAGTCAATAAACCAAAGTGGCATTTAAAATTGACTGCCGGCAAGGTGAAGTGTCAAAGAATCCTTGCAATACAGTGCATGTCTTTCTCGGTTGCCGTCTAACTCACGAGCCAAATGCTTCAGGTCCTAGAAAAGCATAAATCTCAAAAGTAAAACTGCAACTTTTCCAAGGATTCTCTTCCTATTAACAAACCACCTTTTATTATTCTAGCATGAGGCTAAAAACAAATGTTATTAAAATCTTTATTCTTCCAGCATGAGGTTAAAACAAATTTAATCAAATACCAACCACATACAAATACAAATACATGACCATGTATTCCCTTAGTAAAGGATCTACGGGGAAAGAAGATACAAGCTGGTGTCTAATAAGAATATTTGAGTTTAATGTATCAATAGTTATTGCTATTTTTTTTTTTTCCTTTTGAGCCCTACCATATTGAAATCACTAACTTTACTTGCCACTTCTATTTTTATCTAATATATGCCGATGAGAAAAACAAAGGGGTTCATCATCGCTTTTATCAAATGTTTAATTCGTAGAAGCCAGATCTTCCAAGGTAGGTTATGGATCTGCATGTCCAGCAATTTCATCATCACTAGATCCAGTATCTTCATCAGTGATGTCATCCTCATCATCAGTTTCCTTGTCAGCTGCGGATTTCGTGATGTCTTCTTTCTTTGCATATCGCTCACAGTATTCTGCTTCCATGAAGGGGAAAAAGAAGACACTAGTTACATCACTCAGCCTATAAATGATTTGCTTAGTCAACAACCACCCTCTATTTCTTACACACTCATGGATAAATGTGATAAAGCAGTAATCCTGAGTATACTACCGGATCACAAAATTTCCAAATGCACAGTGTACATTGGAGCCATTCGACTAGAGCAAAATTCAGAATGGAGGAAAAGAAGATAAACCGATTCAATATATTTTACCTTTTACTTTTTGATCATATTGCTTTCGATCCTTCATCATTAATGATGCTGCATCCCCATTTAGAGGGTCTGAAGGATTTGGATAAAGCAAGAGCTGTGGAAGAAAAACTTCAAATATATTTAAAAGATCTGCAATAACAGGAAAAAGAAGTCGTATATAGCTCAGTTTCCATTACAAATTCCAGAAAAGAAAAAAAAGTACTAATTTGTATATGGAAGAAGCAAGGATATTATTAATGCAAAAAATGTATGTTAGGTGTCAATCAAGAAAATGAAGGTCTCCTCCTTGTAAGCAATGGTAGTCCAATTGATGCTTACCGAACATTGGACTCCATGATTGGTTAATAACATCCAAGCAAACAGAACCAGACCTGCAATTATTTGAATACAGAAAAAAAATCGGATTCTGTCAACTTTGAACAAGAATCAGCACGGCATACCCAGAAATACAAAAAGGTTACCAGAATCCTTGTCTATTAACAATTAATACAAGAGTATCTTAAATAATTTTCTTAGCAAATCAATTCCAAATTTTAGATGGCTGACCATGAAAGCTCAAAGGGACCATTTTTGAAGACAGTTAAAGAATGAAAAAAACTAAACAGCAAAGATAATACAGTTTATAAGAGTCAATTCTGAAATTATGAATTCCTCACAGTTCATCAACATTTGGGTGGAATATCTTGTTCACAAATCCAATAGAAGGAGACTTGAATGGGTAAGCATCCGGAAGCTCAACCCGGATTTTCCAAACCCCACCTTCATAGAGACCTGTATGCATTGAAGTTGATATTAAAGAAGTCAAAGTGGATTAAAAACAGGTACTTGGACTAGCAATAGAAACAATTTGTAATAAGCTGTAGCATAGATAAAGCGCTCTAAGTATATAATAAATTTAATAAAATTATCAACAAATTTCCAAATTTATAAGCATATATAACACTATGGAACAGTTCTCTGCTGGTCCAGCACCTGTTTTTCATTCGTATTATGGATGCAAATTTTGGGAACTCGATCATCTAGGTGTTTTGTTTACTTTGTAATGATAAATAGATATTGTATCCTCTCTCTATAGTAATAATAAAAATAATAATAATAACAACCAGGTGACTACCTGAAGTACATGCTTAAACATATAAATACTATGTGAGAGAGGATCATATCAAACACACATGAAAGAGAAACTTAAATTGAACAGATTAGTATAAGCATACTTTCTTTGGGGCCATGAAACTTGACATTGAATTCGTTGAGCCCGTCATTTATTGTTTCTACATTGTAATCACTCATCATCCTAGATAAAATTAAAAATAACAAACTCATCAGCAACTCAGGCTAAAATCCAAGTTTAGCAGCAATTTCTAAATTCAGCAAAGCTTTCACGAAGTGGAAATGGAAATAGTTCATTTGAATAAAATAAAAGTATCAAGAATTGAAATAATCACTCAGGCAAACAAAAAGAAAAATCTGTCACTAGGTCTGTTAAAAGTGAGAGGATGCCCTATAAAAATGCAATAAACTCACTGCTGAGTAAAGGTGAAAGCAGAAAATCATTAACATCTTTTACTGTTCATGGATTTCTTAATTGTAGAAAAGAAACAAAACAGTATCACAGACAGTTGACTTTCATGAGTATTTAATGAATAATGGCCATTCAAATTATAGTCCCATCCACCCTATGAAATCCAATTTTCAGAATATAGATGTTCTCATTCAACAAATTCAATTTACCATCTCTGCTACGATCATCTTCATGATGCTACTCCTAATAACTAAAAAGGTTACAACTCAAAATATCCCAACTTATCCATCACTTGTTATGTGATTAAGACAGCCAGTCTGGGTGCCTTGGCCACACTAATTACTAGCACAGCTTTAGAAAATTGCAAAGAAAAGTGCCCAAAACACCATGCAAAATACTATCAGTAAAAGCACTACACTAGCAAACTATTCTGAACATAAAATATGTAAGAGAAACGTACAACTTCATTACATCCATTTCTCTCCTCTTGCTAGGGGAAGACATTTTAAGCCAATATTGCAGATTCCAAACTACCTGCAGAATATCAACAACAAAATTACTTTTTGCACTTCTGCATGATTAAAACTTATGAAATGAACTTCACATTTTACACACTTCTATGTCCAAAATATTCTTATTTCTAAAACATTCTAGAAAAAACTAGTCTGATTATGGGAGAAGGGCACAGATTAACTTGTAGAATCATAGAGGCTGCATTCTAAGAAACCTCAAATTTTATGTCCTGCACCAAAAATAAATGTTGATGCACAGATAAAAACAAGTATATACTTTTGAGTGAACTAATCCAAAACAGGGTGTCGATGTAGTGAGTTCTGAATATTTAACGCAGTCTACATAACCAAAGAAATCCTCATATCAACCTAAGTTACACTTGCATGAAATTCTTAAAAAGACAAACCAAACCCTTAGAAATTCGAAAAGGTCCAGACAATTTTTTTTGATGCTCATGCTTATTTTCAATTTCTGAATTACACTGGATAACAAGCTCTAAATTATGACCAATTTAATGCTCCTTAATCTTCGGGAAATAGCTAGCCCAAAAATCCTGAAATCAATATGAAGCTCCACAGCTTGGCATGCAGATCAAAAACTTTAACTCAAATATGAGCCAATAACTTAAGAAAAAAGTACATCAGTTTAACAAAGTCGAATTAAAGTTAAGTGAAATGTTTTTTTTTTTTTTTAATAAACAAAGACTTTAAAGAACACACTTTTTTGAAAAATGGCCATACAATATTTAATGATCCATGTAAAACATTCCTAGACTTTAGAGTTATAAGTAACTGAGATTGAAAGCCAGTACGAAAAACCTCATAGTATAGTTGACATTAAGAACATAAGACTGAAGAAAAATACTGATAACCTTTCAACTGATATCGAATTCTTAAACAAAGAATATTGCCTTAGCACGAAAATTTTTCCTACTGGATTGCCATTAAAATGTAAATATGAATAGATTGCCATTAAAAGAATCTACAGATGTGAGTAAATGCTTGTAATTAGTACAACTTCAAAACTCTTTAATTACTTGGATTGGCATGTAACCCTGAACCAAAGATGCAAGGTTTTAGAAATTTGACAAGTTTGTTCATACACACACTACCTAAATGCAAAGATCCAACCTTAGCAGCTACATATTCTTCTGACGAAAATCTAAATGCAAAATATGTAAAGATAGAAGATTCAAGTCTGCACTTCAATTCCCAGTAATCCATAGATATTAATACTGCTGCAAATCTAGTATATAGAATTCTTAATTAGCACACTGAAAAAGGCACAAACTTCAAATGCTGCTTGCTGGTTATAAGTGTCACAATTACAAACACTACATATTAAAACCATCTTACGAATCAACAATTTTCCTATTCTTCTACCATCGATTTTCATTCATAAATCAATATACAATCCTAAGATGCAATATTCCAGTCTAAAAGTGGAAAATCTAATACTGCTGAAAGCAAGAAGTTTGTGATCATTTCCATAAAAGGATATAAAAATGCCTTAATTTGTCCACTATGTCACTTTACATTACACATTTAAAGCATAAATCTTTAGACTACACATTTGCATTAGAATACTACAAATATAAATCTCGTTTATCCTTAAGAAACTACCCATTACCCTAAGAATGTAGCCTAATCGAAAAGGGAAAAAAGAAGAAGAGATTCTATGGATCCCCATTTTCTTCCTTAAAGCATTGGAAACATATTCAAGGCATTCTTGAAATAGAGAAATATAGCATCAGAAACGCGCGAGCGCGCACAAACACACACATAGAAGTATAACCAAATTCATCATCTTTTCATTCCCATTAAACTTAACATCCTAATAGAACGTAATAAATTAAGATCCAGGGGCAAAAGGGCATCCACAAACACAAAAGAAACGACCAACAATTTGTTCCCTGTTTGATCACTTAAAGATAAAAAAGGGAGAAGACAAGCGAGAATGAAACCAGGGGATCTTACGTTTCAGCAAAGGGTAATTTTAACAAAAAATAATTCAGGGGATCGTTCCTATAAAGGGAGAAATGAACCGAAAATGGGGAAGGAGCGGAAGGAAAAAAAATTATAGAGAAAGGGAAAGAAAATAAAGATTTAATATTTTGAATAGGAAGTGGGAGTGAATGTCGTCATATTTACATGTGCACGTGTTGGATTCAAGTTTCTGTTACGTGGCATGCATGGTTTTATTTAGGACAACAAATTATCGAGAAATGTCATGTTGATGCATTTTTTTTTTCGTGATTTGCTACATATTTATTTAAATTTAAAATTATTAAAATGTTTTTTTTTGAAAGATATTAAAATGTTTTTATATCTAAAGTAAGGGTAAAATTATTATAAAGTTGTTTATATTAGGAGTGAATTTTATTTTATTATATTTAAAATAAATTTAAATTATCTTTTAATTTTAAATTAAAGAGTAAATTGATCATTCTAATTTTAAGTGACGACGTAATTAACAAAATAACTATATAGTGATGAATGATGTGCCACACATGTCTCATATTGATGTGTCACATTTTGTTATAACAGTACATATTTAAAAATTAAAAATCTCAAAAATTAAAAATTAAAAAATTGAAAATTGTTAAAATTATTTTAAAGTTAATTAAAACATCCAGAATGTCCATACACAAATGGTTGTCCAAGTATTTCAACATGGACAATCATTTGCCAAGATCATTTTGAACATTTTTGAATATTTTTATTGATTTTAAATAAATTTAAAATTTTAATAATTCTTAGCAAATTTTAAATAAATTTCTACATTTTATAATTTTTTTGAAAAAATATGTCCACCACGAAATGATCTAGCACAACTATTTGTTACGGTCCATACTAAATGTGGTTTTTAAAATAATTATGAAGTAATTTTATTTATGTTTAGGATTTCTTTTAATTTTTAAAACATTATCATTTAATTTACACCTGGTGAATTTTTAACAGAAAAATTATTAGAAGAGACAAAATGTAATCTGGATCATAGTGCAATGATCTTAATAGTACTATTAATTAATCCTATTCATCATTTAATTAATGCCATTTACAATAAAAATTAAAAAATTCAATAATTACATCATTTAATTTATTCATTTTTTAGTTGAGAAAGCAAAAGCATATTAAATTCCTAATACAAATATTTCTATGGTAATTTTACCATAAAATAAATTATATTATTACCGAAGTGTTTTTAATTTTAATTTTTATATAATAAAAAATTCATAAATTTGAATTTAGGAGAAAATAAATTTTACACAACTTTCATTTCAACTAGAGATTAATTTACTTTTTATATAAGGTTTTAGTAAATATACTTATCACAAAATTCTTTTCACCAAAAGTCGAATAAAAATATTAAAATTCAAAATAAAAATATTAATGTGACGTAAAATTATTAAAAAAAATACAGAAAAAATATTAATATAAAAGAAAGAAAGAAATTATCTTTTCTGCATACTTATTCCGATTCCGTTGTTACCGCGAGTTTTACGAATCAATCAAATCATATAAATATGTCTTCAACACAACATAGGTTGTGAAAAAAATCTCGAAACTCCTCAAAATATAAAAGTCAGGATCTTTTAAAAAATGGATTCGAGTTTCCGGGTCAAACTTTTTATTAATTTTCAAGTTGCTTCAAAAAGTATTGCTTAGAATACGTTTTCTTTTTGTGTAAGGTTCTGATTATTAAATTTTTCGTGATGAGGAAGAGATTCTGTTTAAATTTTGGCTCCATTGATATCGAGTTTGGTGTAATATTTTAACTTTTTTTTCTTACTACTTTTTTTCCTTGTTATATATAATACAAAACTTTAACTAGAAGCTCATTCACTGTACTTCTTCAATGAAAAAAATTCCTAAGAGCTTGAGAAAAATGTTGGGAGGCTTGTCCTATTTATAGATGAAAGAAAGAGCATAAAAAAGGCGCTTAAAATGCTATGTGCAAGTGTTGGTGACGATGGTAACAAGCCGACCGCCTTCATGGAAGGGAGGAGGGAAGATAAGAGAAAGGAGAAAGAAAACAGAAGGAAGAAGAACAGAGGACGGCAAAGGAGGTGAATGGGAGGGGAAAGATCATCAAGAGAGAAGGGAGAGGAGAGTGTAGGAAGGAGAGGGGGGGGCGACGACTGCCATAAGACCACTACCGCTGATTGAAACTGGCAAAAAGAGACTTCTCGATATTACAAAATGATAGAGAAAAATACTGGGACTAGAAGAGAACTCTATCGTGACTCATGTATTCACGACTTCTCCAATGTACCAAATACTAAGCCTTTATAAAAATCTGATTTTGTGTTATTGGTCGAACTATTAACCTAATCACTAATTTATTTAACCTGTTTAACTAACCGATCGGGAGATCCTTGTCTTGTCTGGGAAGCGGATCGGACAAACATTCTAATTAAAAAAACAAAGTTTTTGACACGTGGTCATCTGTATGTCACGTGTGCTTGAAGGATACGCTTGACTGGTTTCTCGCTTTCTGGGTGTCCTTTCCAAAAATTTTCATTTTGCTTCGGTTTCCCCGCAACCAAACATATTCTTCACACTGTAAATCATATTGCAGTTTCTCTCTCTCTCTCTCTCTCGTTCTATGGATGGAAAGGGAATTTTTATCGAATTTTAAATTTTTTCTTTGCAGGTATCTGATAAAGCAAGGAAATATTAGAAACACCAAGAAGAAAAAGGTACAAAACTTTAATTTTTAATATCATGTTTTCCATAATTGTTTGGAGTTTGGATCCAAAACTTGTGGGGTTTATTTATTTATTTTTGTTTGATTTAATGTGGAAGGGAGCAATTCTTTCTGTATCCCATAAAGGTAAAAGTTTGCATTTTTCATAAATAAATAAAAAAATCTGTAGTTGGCATGGTTATGGGTAACTTTACTCAATGACATTCTAAATTCATTTTCTCATGCCAAAAAAGGCAGTATACGAGAGAGATAATGGTGTCCTTTAAATATTGCGTACCCCAAACATAAAACAGGATAAGATCATCAAACTCTTTTCATTTTCTGAAGAGAAGAGAGAGAGAGGGAGGGAGGGAGGGAGGGAGGGAGGGGGAAGAAAATGTCTTCTGTTTCTGATATTTGTTTTTGCTTTTCAGAATGGCAATTTTGGAGGAATCAGTAGTGGATTCAAAGATTTCTCCACCAAATTCATATGGAGCTGTAGTTCTTGGCGGCACGTTTGATCGCTTACATGATGGTCATCGCCTCTTCCTCAGGGTAAGCATTTAAAAAAAAAAAATCTCTAGTTCTCATTTTCAGCTTTCGTTTTCTTTCAAAATTTTCATCTGAACGGATCAAATTTCAAAAGAAGTGTGCATTGTCAACAGTCATCAGCTGAGTTGGCTAGGAGCCGGATTGTAGTTGGAGTTTGTGATGGGCCAATGTTGACAAACAAACAGGTAAATGCTGAATTGTGTTTTCTTAGGGGCGATTGTGCGTAATAAGCTAATGAACTGCTATTATATGTGGTTTTAGTCATTGATAACTGATTTTTCATTCGAGAGAACTTCAGAGAGATGAGTAGCAATTTTGTCTAGCTTAACTGAAATCAGTTTGGAAGGAAACAGATTTTATGTCTGAACTCTGTTGTAGTTTGATATAAGTTCCTTCTCTAGACTGTATTACTTATTGCAAAATCCCCTTCTGCAAGAGTTGTGATGAGCACCAAAACCCTATTTATTCCTAAACATTACTAGTTAAATGATGTACGTATTTCAACTTGTTGCTTTTTGTCACATGTCCATGATGGTAAACCGTTAGTGCGGAGTTGGTTGAGTTATTACTCCATTATGGTCCTTTCAAAGAGGTGCTTTGCAAACTGTTGTTACATTCTAGCAAAAAAGTGGATGCACTCTTGAAGTAAATCTGTATCACTGCCGTATAAATTTAGACCTATTTTAATGTAAGAGATGATGTTTTCCATTTGAGACATCAAGATATTATGCTTTATTTTTATTCCAAGCTGTTGAAATTCCAAGATTACATGATATATATATAGTTTTTTGTTTCTGTAGTACTCTGATTTAATAGAGCCCATTGAGGAAAGGATGCATAATGTGGAATGTTATATAAAGGTAAATGAAGGAATATCTTGTTAATGTCTTGCATGTTGAGCCAGAAAAATGTATTTATTCGATTAATGCATTTTATTTCTCTGATTGCACCGCCATTTTTTTAATTCAACTGGAGTTGAATGTTGTATGCCAGCTTGAAGTGAGGCTGCGTTAAGGTTAATGGATATAGATGGCGTGTATCAAGTTGCATGTGTTTCCCTTGTCTGTCATTATGTTGTGTGTCAGCTAGATGACACTGCATCACCTTCTATCTAGTGTTCTATATCTATTCAATTAAGAGTTAAGAGAGAAAGCAAAATAACACAGTACACCATTCTTTCAACCTGAGATGTTATTTGTTGGATTTTTATTTTTTTTTGTATAATTTGTTAGCTTCTTGTCTTCGGATAGTATTGAATTTGTTTATACTTGTGCAGTCTATCAAACCTGAGCTGGTTGTGCATGTTGGACCGATTACAGATCCATATGGCCCTTCAATTGTTGATGAGAATTTAGATGCCATTGTTGTCAGGTTTGTAATTGACCAGCATGTTTTTAGTCTTGTAAAATAAAGCTTATAGAGCATTTCCTTTTTGGTGTGGTGTATAGAAAAATAGTTGTTTTGCCTTTCAGGCCTTTAGTCTTGCCTGGCTATACGTCGATAGTTCATAGGTGTTCTCCGTTTTTTAACCTAGTCGGATTTGCCAATTGGGGTTTATTTCTGTAGTTGATAGAAGTGTGGTTATGTTAATGCAAGCTGAATCTCCAAGGATATTGTACTGTTTTTATTGCTTAAGTAGTCATGGTTTCGCACATGCTTTGATTGGTTTTAATTCTCTGCAGCAAGGAGACAATACCAGGTGGAATATCGGTCAATAAAAGAGAGCTGGCAGAGGCCTTTCACAACTAAAGGTTAGAATTTCTGGGTTTCATTTTCTTTGTTCATGTGATGAGGATGAATATATATATTAAGTTGAAGCAAATTCTGTATTGGAACTAGTAAGGAGTTGGCTTTATATGTATCATGGAGTTGTGCAGATTGAAGTTGTTGATCTCGTTTCTGAAGAGTGTAGCCAAGATAAGTTAAGCTCAACAACATTAAGGAAGCTGGAGGCTGAGAAAGCTGAGAAACAGCAAGAGAAGGGTAAGCATGATGAGGAGTCGAGGTCATGCCAATGTTGAGAAGGTTAGGAAACCATTTTTATAGCAAGGTGTCCACAAGAGATTCCTCAATTACTGCAATGGCTATGGATGTACATATCATTATCACATTCTACAATGTGTTTTATACCGTCTTCTAAATGAAATTGAGAAGCACAAGTATGAAGTCTCAAGGAATAAATATTTTTATAAAGTAGGTGTATTCTTACTTTTCTCTTTAGATTATATGTGCTCCTATCGTTTCCTTGAACGAAGTACTAAATTTTATCATCCATTAATAATTTTCAGCAATATCATAAACAGAAAACAAGAACTACTTAGCAAGTATATTAGATGTCCATTCTAGGCAACTTTCTCGTTGTAATTAAATAGATCCACCAGGGGGCTTTTACGGTAAGCACTCTGATAAATTTTGATTTACAAGTCATAAGTCATTAAAAGAAATTACACGAATTAGTGTAAAAATATTGATGCTGTAAAAGTATAATAATTTTAAAATCTAAAATCAATGATAAACGCTTGACATGTTTAACCATGTCCATAAACGAATATAACTAAAGAAATAGTTTATAACTTAAATTGATTTGTACATCAGCTTCAGCAACCAACGTTCACTGATCTTGAAAACTCCATTTTCAATATCCATAGCGCACTCCATATTCATTAATCATTTATAGAACTCAAAGTCAGTGTCAGGCTTCTTCACATTTGTTCTGTAACCCTTTTCGAAGTCCTTGGGAAGTATCACATATCGGTTCTTGCGAACCGCATGCATTCCAGCTTCCTGGCAGATGGCAGCAATCTGTCCGATTCCAACATGCATTCCAATAATGAGTGAAAAATATTTCAAGGCCAAATCTAGAAATAGAGACACATAGGATGCTATGATAGATAGTATTCACAACCAACCTCGGCAGCACTAATTTTATCAGGCCGACTAACATAATCCTCCAAGTCAACCTCATCGCTTAGGTTCATTTTAGCTGTGCAAACCTGTGAAAGGTAAAGATCACCTTAAATACAGCCAACAAAACAAAATGCAACCTTTCCTACTCTCATCTAACCAGGATGGATAAACAGAATGAAAGGAAAATACACAACTAGAAACAATCACCAATCACACTGAAATGTACTAGTGATAGCAATGACATGGACATAGATACACATAATGCCCTACTTGCCTGGAAAACAAGCCTCTTCTGCCTTCTATCAGGCAAAGGGAACTCAATCTTCCTATCAAGCCTTCCAGGACGAAGAAGAGCAGGGTCCAAAGTGTCTGCTCGATTGGTTGCCATAATGACCTTAACATTCACAGTCTGGTCAAATCCGTCCATCTAGAAATAGTTTGGAGAAAATGGTTAAGTAAATTTCAACTTCCTCAGACATTCTGAATACACTGTACTTTGCAGAATCACGTCAAGAAATTCCTTAAGTCATACATACCTGATTCAGAAGTTCCATGAGGATTCGCTGAACTTCTCTATCAGCTCCAGTTTGGGCATCAAACCTAGCAGTAGCAATGGCATCCACCTCATCAATAAAGATAATAGCAGGAGCATTTTCTTTAGCAAGACGGAACACATCACGAACCATCCGTGGGCCCTGACACAGAAACAATGCTCAAGATAATTATCCGCCAACAGAAGAAGAGAACCGACACTAAATAACAATATGAGTAACATGAACTGTAGCCTTACCTCGCCCAAATATTTTTGAACAAATTCAGATCCAACAACTCTAATGAAGGCTGCAGTTGTATGGTTAGCAACAGCCTTTGCAAGCATTGTTTTCCCAGTGCCAGGGGGGCCATAGAGTAAAACACCACGAGGAGGGTCTATCCCAATCTGCTTGTAAAGCTCATGATGAGTCAATGGTAACTCTACAGCCTCACGGATTTCCTGCTTTTGAATGTCACATCCTCCAATATCCTAAGTGAATAGAAGAGAACAAAGTCTCAGATACAGGGAACAACCACCAAAACATAACAATTGTCATTTTTATTCCGAGAAAGGAGGATATGTACTCTGACAGAGTCTGTTTAGTCTATTACAGCAGAGGACTAACACTGACAATAACTTATCCCCAAATCAAAATAATACAAGAATCTTAAATTTCAAATATATAGTTGGTTCAAATTAAATAGTTGAAAAATGAACTTAAATTTACAATATTAGAAAGACACAAACGACTACAAATCATGTAAGATACTCAAAACATCCCTTGCTTTGTGTTAATAAAGTAACCAGTGAAACGAAAAGAACATTTTAAAATGAAATAAATAACCATTCAAGAATGAAAATACTATCCTTCCACTCATTCTACATGTGAAATTTAAGAAACCACTGAAAATAGCACAAATTCAGTGTGGAACCCATCAGTTTTAAAATAACATAGTTTCGTTATTCAAGAATAGGGCTGTAATCTACCCAAACATGGCTCAAACTCGATAGTGTTTTATTTTCTAAGATTGAGCTTGGCTTGAGATATGATCGAACTGCTCAATTAATCTCACTTACTCCATTCCCATACTTGAGCTCAAGCTCAAATTAAGCTTTTGCACATACAATTTTGGATATTAAACTCTATATAAAATGCTCAATTGGGCTTGCGAGCTACTCGAAGCAGGTATTAAGTTGCTCAAATTTGACTTTCTCATTATCTTGAGTTGCTTGAGCTCAAACTCAGCTTGATAAATACTGTATCAAGCTTGAGTTTTTTGCGATTCGAATCCAAATAACTTGCGAGCACAAATGACTCGTTTACACTCCTATTCAAGAACTAGTGACACAACCCAAAATTTTAGGCCAACCCTGGAATATTGAAGCCTATTTTAGTTATTAAGGATACAGAAAGAAAGCAAATAAGCTAATTTCCCCACGTAACAGATGGAATTTGCTTCACTTTATATTCCAAGCTTATGTTAATCTGGCTAAAAGTCCAATAAACCAAACAGAGGAGCTCATGAAGGTGCAAATTTTGTCTAACATATAGTAGACTCAAATTCAAACATCAAATTATTTAAGAATGTAAAAAGAAAAAAGACTCAAATACTATTCAATTCTTCTTACTTTTCAGCAAAACTAACCTTATCTAATTGTCAAACCCAAAACCCCATATTCTCCCAACTGTGGCATACAAAAATCCTAGTTTTTTTTTTTTTAACTACACACCCAAACAAATCGATTAACACAAGAATTGAGGCTGCAAGGTATAATAAAAAAAAAGGACCTAATACCAATCAATCATCGCAAACATATAACCTATATCCTAAAAATAAATCAATAAACTACCAAACTTCAGAACAGAAGAAATTAAAAGAAAGAAGATAAGAAACTGACATTGTAAGTAACATCGGGCTTCTCAGATTGGCTAAGCAGAGAAATACTGGAATCAGCCTCGGGAGGCAATACGTCGACAAGGGCATTGGAGTGTCGGTGAAGAGCCACAGAAGCCGAGGGCTTTAACAGCTCTCTGTTAATGGTGCTCAATATCCTGACATAGTAATTGGAGCCGGTGGTGGAACCGACGATTCCGTTGTTCTGATTGACCATCTCCATGAACTGGCCGATGACCAAAGGCACCGACTGGATTCGCTTGACTTCCTCCTGAGCCCTCAAAAGCTCTCTCTTGAGATTCTTCTGCTCATCCTTCACGTACTCTTCTTGGATGTCTATGAACTCCAACTGCCTTTGAAGGGATTTCAGCCTACTGTACAGATCGTCCTCATCGGCACCCAAGGGAGGGTCCATTGTCAGGCACTTGCCGAGGTCGGTTCCTGTGGCGGGGAATGGTGGCTCTGCCGAGGATTTCGGTTCCGCCACCACCGTTGAGGCTGCCATTTGCTTTCTCCGACTTTTCAGTTTGGATTGAAGAACAAGAAAAGGTCACAACAGAAGTTAAATAAAAATCGAATGGGATAAAGGAGACCTTTGTTTATTATATAGTGGCAGCAAAAATGGCTCCATGTACAGGTGTCCCTAGTCAGGGTCGGATTGAATTTAGGTCGGGCCGAGTTGAAATGCGAAAATTTTTGTCCAAGTTCAACTCTAATCAAGTCTGGCCTATCGGGTTAGCTGGGTTATCCAATCTTTGAAAAGGTTAATTTCACCTCTAACTTGGATTTAAAATTACATTCTGATTACTTAATTTTGATAAAAATATTTCTTCAGTTTTTTAATTTTGAAATTGAAAAATTATTTTTTAAATGTTTAGAGTAATTTAATTTCTGTTAATTTAAAAATTAAGCAATTAAATATTAATTGTGTTTGTTCAAAATGGTATAGAAGTTTGTTCAAAACCACATGTATTTTCGAATATTAATACTATGGGTGAAGCATTTTTTCATGGATGAAGTTTAGACTTAATTGGAGTATTTGAATTTAAGGGTGATATATAATGGTGACTAAAACTCGATTCGATTTAAAAAATTGAATTTCAAAAAAATTGAATTTCAAGTTAGTCAAATCTTTAGAAAACATTTTGGTCTCATTTAATTGTATACGAGGAAGAATTAGCACCCTCGAACTCCCAAAATTGATACCGTGTTGATTGATTAATGTCCTTAACATCGAAAATTAGAAAATATTTTAAAGTATGGAAAAATGTTTGATGACTCAGTATTGGATATCAAAACTCTCTTGTTAGAAAAAGTGAAATATCATGTCCAAAGACGATAGGACACGATGCTTCAAACTCTCGATCCCAATATCATTTTATGATTTCCAAAATACATGTAGTGCAATTTGAAAAGGGTATTTCAACGCTTGGCTAAACTAAAACCGAAACCAAAGACGATTGGAGTACGATTCTTTGGATTTCCAATCATGAAATATTGCCTTATTTAAGAAATACGATAAAAAAATCGTGAAGGATATCTAGTTGTTTAGATGAGCGTAAAATCGAAACTCAAAGACGATTGAGCACTAATTTCTTGAACTTCCAAACACGAAACATTGCCCTATTTTCAAAAATACGATTGAAATCTTTAAAGGACATTTAGTGATCGACGAACGAAAAAATCAAGCTCAAAGACTATTGAGCACGATTTCTCGAACTTCCAACCACGTAATGTTACCTTTGTGAAACCCTTTTTATGAATTTTGGGAAAAAAAATAAAACGTTAAGATGTAATTCAAAATCATTGATCGACATGGAATGATAAGAACAAAAATATACAAATTTAAATAGTAAATTACCAAAAAATAAAAATGATAAAGGTAACAAAAATAACGAAAATAGTAATATTAATATTGATAAAGAAAACATAAAATAATAAAACCATAGCAATGAAAATAAAAATAATAGGGACATATATATATATACCTATAATAAATATAATAATAAAGTAATAGTAACCATATTGAAAATAATAGTGAATATAATAGAAATAATAATAATGGATATAATAGTAGTATGCAAAAAAAATATAAAATAATAAATGTAATAAATAAAAATATTGGTAATAGTGAAAGGGAAAAAATGTAATATGTACATAATAGAATATGATAAAACAATTTAATAATATTAATAATAATATATGTAAAATAGAGGCAATCATTTGATAGAATATGAATATAATAATAATATAAAAATAAAAAAAGTAAGTAAAATAATATATAATAATAGTAAAGATGCTAGAAAATATAGTTTAATAATATCGTAACCAAAATATTTAAAAATAATTGATTTAATGATAAAATAGCAAAAATAATTAAAAGGAGACTAAATTGGGTTAAAAAGCATGTAATATTTAAATAATTTAAAAACAAATAATGATAAAGGAGTAAATTGAAATACTGCAGCAACTTAGAGGGACCAAAAGGAAATAAACCCCACTCAGAAACGCAGCTACTCAACCGAGGACTTAATTAAAATCGGCGAACTTTTGGGTCGAATCGGAATAAGAAAACCCGATTCTAGAACCAGAAAAAGCGGAGGGCTAAACGCAATTAGCCCCTCCCTAGCAAAACGCTGCGGATCCTAGCCCCTGTGCGGGTCGGGTCATGGTCGAGGCCCAAAACGACGTGCGTTTGGCCTCGACCCTGATGCTCAAAACGACGCCGTTTAGGGTAGCTATAAAAGCTAAAACTCATCCCAAAAAATTTCATTTCATCCTTTCTCTTCAAAAAAAAAGTCCAAAAACTCTCTCAAATCCCTCTGTCCGGCCTGGATTCCGGCCAAGGTCCGCCATGGCATGGTAATGGGAATTTAAAAAGTAAGTTTTTTTTATTTCCTTTGAAACTCCTATATATTTTTTTTAAAAAAAGAAAACCTCAAAAAACAGATTCGAAAAAGGAAGAAAAAATAAACAAAACGAAAAAGGGGAAAAAAAAAAATGAACCTTTGCTCTTTTCCTCTGTATTTCTCTGAACTATTTTTACAAGTGTGTATTTTTTTTTCAGATTCTCCCAAAAAACCCCTAGTGGCGCTTTCTATCGGGTGTGGCTTTTATAGCCCTTATTTTACAGCTTGATTTACTTTCTATTTTGCAGTGCGTGTTCGAGCACGCCCCCGACGTGGCGTGGTGGAGAGCTATTTGAGTCAACTCGAATAAGTAATTCAATTTGAGTTCGAATCGAGTTGAATTTTACAATTCAAATAATAGATTAATGTAAATAATTATTTGATCATTGTTAATTTTAAAATGAACAAATTGATCTCTCTCAACAAAAATTACAAAAAAAAACAAAATATTTATAAAATTTTCAAAATTTATATAATCTTTTAAAATTATTCTAAAAATATATAAAGAAAATTAAAATTTTAAAATTTTTCTAAATTAATAATTTTAGACCTAAATAAATTAATTAATAATTCAAGTTTATATATCTTAATTTTTTATTACTTTGTTTGGGATAAGTGTTCAAATATATATGGTTTTAAAGTTATGTGCTCCAACATGAAATTAGTTATATTGTAACAAGATTTTAATTTAACATTTTTAGTTTTTAATTTTTTAATTTAACTCGAACAATTTCACTCGATTCGATTCGACTCGAATTTCATTTTACTCGACTCAATTCAAAAAAATTTCAAATCGAGTTAAGATAATAAAATAGGACTCGTCAACTCGAAATTTTTTCATTCAATTAGATTGAATGCTCACCCCTAGTGCTATATTATCTCATTTCTATAAGATTGACCCATCGATTATTTTTGAAGTTGTGGATGAACTTTTTATAAGGATTCGGACATTCTCTTGTTTTTATACATAAAAGAGCATTATTAAATTTATTTTGAGACATTTGGAGGAATATTTCTAACTTCTTGACGAAGAGTTATTTTACAAGGTTATTAAGTAAAGTTATATTCAATGTATAAGAATAAGATGGAAACAGTTTTTGAATTGGTTGGACTTAATTTAAAATTTATATTGTAATTCCGTATTTGATTCTTCCATAGACATGGATTAAAAACCTGATCTACATAAAACAATTGGGTTACATTTTTGCTGTTGTTTCATTAGGTACAAGAATCTTGCAACCAAACAATTTTAGAACCCAATACAAATGGTAATAACAGTGAAGAGCTTTCATACAACTGATTGAACAAAGAGATCATTACAAAAGGGATCTCAAGAGATACCAAAAGCAAAAGTAGACATTGCAAAGTCCCTAAGTCGAACCATAAAATTGCTTGAGACTGTTTTGAAGTGCAGGAGTTTTGTATACAACGTACCATCCCTGTTCTGTAGGGTGAACTCCATCCCAAAAGAATTTGGATCTAGGGTCTGAGCAAAGTGTGTACTTGTTTTCCCCATTTTCATCTACATTTCCACATTTAAATCCTCCACTTACTCCAAAACAACATGGCTCAAATGGCTTCTCAAATGTTGGATCATTTCCTACAATAAAAAATTGAAAGTTTAATTATAACATATTCTAATTAAATTTTTAAATTATCAGTATTATATTAATCAAGTCTTTTCCTCAGCTTGAGTGTTAAATGTTAGTTTCGATTCAAATTGTTCATATAACATGTGCACTGATTTAAAATTTGATAATATATTTTAAATATGTTTCATGTTAGATCTGAATTGATATTTAACATAAGTTCACGGTTACTCATAGAAGGACCTAATTATATTTGATATATGAATACTTGATTAATCTACTTTTTAAGACAAAAGCTAAGAATGAAGAGTTAAATAAAATATTTACCTTGATAAGTTTCATTCTGATTGAAAACTGCCCAAAAGGCATTATAAAGATCAAGAATAAAGAAGGAGGGGCTGTCGGAGGTGTTAGTTTGTTGATTCAAGGTGTTGACAACTTGAGGCAAGAGTTGGTTATGAAGGTCAACGAGGGCGTTGTAAGTATCGTCGCAATGTTGAAAGGAGAATGGGGCGGTGTTTCTAGGGAGGCAACCCAATGGAACCAGTGAGGTAATGCCTATTTTCCTCACTCCCATGTCATGGATGCGTTTCAAATTCATCTTAAGTTGGTTCATGAGGCTTTCCATGAAGGCCGGAAAATCCTATAAATTTTAATGATTTTAACAATTGAATTTAAATTTTAAAATATAAAATTTAAAAATAAATTTATAAAAATAAAAATTAAATCTCAAATGCACAAATAATATAAAAAAGTATAGATTAACATAAATAAATATAAAAGTGACTATATCTAAGATCAATCACGTAATATATAATTTTTACAGAATCACATTCTCACGTAAAATTGAGACAACAAAAGAATAAATACAAACTTGAAAGACAAGATAAATGGTGATGGCAACTTTTATAAAACTTATCATTTTATATCACACACTATATTATCGAGCATGCTTTAAAATTTAAATTCTACTTTAATTAAATGAAAAGGTTTAATAGTAAATATATTTTTAATTTTGATGTTTAATTTTTTTTTTATTTTATTTTGATATTTGAATTATCATTTTCATTTCCGCTTATTAAATATAGATAAATTTTGGAAGGAAAAATAAGTCAAAAAGAATAATTGAAATATTAAAAAAAAGAGTCAAAGTTAAAATGAAAAGGAGATGATTTTAAGAATATTTATGTATTTTCTACTATTAGTTTAAAATTTAAATTATAAAAAATACATTCATATTTTATAATGTAAATTCTAATACTTGTAGCTGTATTTCACATTTATTCCGAGTTACCTACAATGCAGCCGACTATTTATGGCTTCCATCAAAAGTACAATAATGTTGGTTTCTTTTTCCGTTTTGGTTGTAAAAGGAGCCTGAATAATTTAGTTTAATTAGTCATCACCAACTATAAATAAAACAGATATGGTTTTATTACCTGTGCAGAGCCGTTTTTGGCATTGTAAGTGGCGTAGTCGTTGCCTGCAACACTGACAAATGCGACTGAAGTTTTCAAATTCCTTTTAGTGTAGACTGAGTCGTGGAGAAGCTGTTGTAGGAAATCGATTTGGGTGGTCATATTTGGCTCCGCAACCATCGTGTCGAACACACCTGTACCTCCATAAGCAATGTTCAGTCCATCCTTCACTCGCTCACTCAGTTGTTCCCTCCATCTGTACGGTATCGGTGTCTTCATTCCCAAGTACCCGGCTGCTTCTCCAAAAACCATTCCCAATTTAGTCTTAATTTGCTTTTCTTAATATGTAATAAAGATAGAAATTAATATTTTACCAATGTAATCAGTGGAAACAAAACCATCGGAGAAACGACCAGAAGGTTTCCCGGGAAATGTAATTCCGTAAGGGAATTTCCAAGATCTTGTCTCTGCTATCTTAGTGTTCCCTGTATCAGCATAGGAATCTCCGAACACAAACAACATTTTTGGTCTAAAACCAAAGGGTGATGATGTCCAAGGCAACCTCATACCTTCAACAACTTCTTGTTCACCTACAATTCCATTGTTTAACCATCAAAAGAAATTATTAAAAGCTCCTTGCAAATGAAGCAGAAAATGGGGTTAATTTGTTTTCTTATTACCTGAGAAAAAACAAACTAGGAAGAAACAAAAGAGTGAGAAGAGAGAGTTTTGAGTGTCCATCGAAAAGAAAATTTATGGGTAAAAGAAAGGAAAGGAAATGGTTTGGTTTGGTTAACCTTAAGCTTGAGAATTGATATTTGGAAGATGACCGATAAACTGATAATTTCAAGAGGTTATATAGTGGAACGTACGTAAGGCTTAATCAAGAGTTCAAACTTGTATTTCTCTCTAACATGCGTATATTTCTCTTAAGTTGACTTGGCTAAATGATAGACTAGGAAGTTTTTTACTTGTAAGCATTAGAATAGGACGCAGGTTGTATCATTTGGTTATCATAAGGCCATTGAGGAAAATCTACAAATGAAGGTTGTTGTGGAAGCCGGGAACGACTTTGATTCTTAATGATAATGAGTAATAATATTTTATTATCTAAAAAAGTAAACAATTAGAATCTAAAATATGATTATTCATAATTAGTTTTGTTGTATAATTTTATATAATTTTATGAAAAGTTATCTTCAAAAACAAAAAGTAATCTCGTGAAAAAATACATCTATTTGATAGGTATATAGCATTTTTCTATTAGTTTTGTTGTATGCTTTTAGTTTTTCTAAATTTCAATTTAAAGTTGTAAAGATGAATAAAGGAAGAATATTTATTTATTACTATAATACAATCATTTAAGATTAAAGATGAAGCAAAATTTTTTTTTTTTTTCTAAATCATTTGCTTTTTATATTTTGTTTTGTTCAGCGGCGATGCTAGTCTCTAGGCTGGCTATCGCCCGCCTTTTTCTTCTCCCATTAACTCTTTCTTTTTTTTTTCTTCTTATTCACTACACATGTATATTCTTTCTTTTCAATTTGTAGATCTATTTTGTAAGTATCTTTGTTGTCTTCACAAGTTGTGATAATAGACAAATAATGATGTCTGTCGTTTGCTAAAACTCCACCCATCACCAGTAATTATTGGAAAGTAGGTGGCTCTTGGTCAACTTCTTAATCTATTTATATTTTGAGAGTATTTTAAAAATAATAAATTATTTCACGTGTCGATTTGGACCCGTGTTGGCTTAAATTTATATGTTTTTGTTATTATTGAGGAAAATCTACAAGTGATGGGTGTTGTGGAAGTAGGGAACGATTTTGATTCTTTTCATGGAGTTTATTATATTGATAAGTAATAATATTTTACTATCTAAAATAGTTAAGTAATTAGAATTTAAAATATGATTATTTATTATTAGTTGTGTTGTATAATTTTATATAAAATTGTCTTCAAAAACAATATAATCTTATGAAAAATTATCTCGTGAAAAATTGCATCTATTTGGTAGGTATATAAAACACTTTTCTATTAGATATTTCCATAATTATATTTGGAGTATTGATAATTTTGTTGTATTTTGGAGACATATTAAAATCTTAATAAAAATATTTTACACGACTCAAATTCAAATTCATTATATTTACTTTTTTTTCAATTTTATTATTTATTTTTTAACAATTTTTTTTTTAATTTCAATTAAAAGTTGTAAAGATGAATAAAGGAAGAATATCCGTTTATAACTATAATACAAGCATTTAAGATTAAAGATGAAGCAAGAATTATTATATTGTTACAAAGTAAGGTAATTAATTGTTTCATTTTGTTTGTATAAAAGATTGCTTTATTTTATTGCTCAAAATTGTTAATATTTAGCTAGTTTTGATATCTTAAAATGATTATTTTGTCAATTAAAATAATTAAAGTCGTATACAAGTAACGAACTGCATAACTCGTTTATATCGTAGTTTACGCTTATGTGGTGCGGGAGTGTGATCCAACTTAAATGAACTTAACTAAGGTGAGTTTGTTGATTAAATTTAAGTCTTTATTATTTTTAATGCTATCGATAAGTTAAATTTTGAGTGCTGAGTTACAGTGTTATTTATCGTTTAGAGAAGTAATTTCAAATGAATTGCCTCTTAACTACTAAACAGGTAATGAGAGATTGGTTGCCCAGCATTGAGTCAGCGACTAGAACTAATTTATTAAAGGTGTAAAAGTTATTTTTGCATCAATGATCGAATTCATAAATCAAACAGAGATTTACTTTTGATTAGAGCTTTTTCCCATCGATTTTTCTAAAATTTTTAATTATTGCTTTCTTCAACCTAAGTTTTCAATTTAAATTTAGCTTTAGTTTAATTTTAGTTTTCGATTTCATAAAATCTTCCTTCCAATTAACTTTTATTATTTTTTACTTGAAGAAATAAAGTTATTACTGATCTCTATGGATACGACCCTACTTGTTGCTTTTACTAATTACTCTTTTTCAAGTACGTTTTGTCGGAACCATTTTTTGTTTGGAAAACAGGCCGACTTTAAAAAGAAAAACGGAGTCGCCACCAATCTTTTTTTGAAGTGTGATTGGGTCACTTTAGAAAACATTTTGGTCTACGGATTTTAAGAAAATGGGCTCGGGAGTCGGTTACGCACGAGGAAGGATTAGCACCCTCGCAACGCCCAAAATTGGTACCGTGTTGATTGATTAATGTCCTTAACATCGAAAATTAGAAAATATTTTAAAGTATGGGAAAAATGTTTGGATGACTCGTATTGGATATCAAAACTCTCTTGTTCCGAAAAGCTGAAATATCATGTCCAGCACGATAGGACACGATGCTTCAAACTCTCGATCCCAAGATCATTTTATGATTTCCAAAATACAGGTAGTGCAATTTGAAAAGGGTATTTCACTATTTGGCTAAACTAAAATCGAAACCCAGCACGATTGGGTACGATTCCTTGGATTTCCAATCATGAAATATTGTCCTTATTTAAGAAATACGATAAAAAAATCTGTGAAGGATATCTAGTTCTTTAGATGAACAGAAAATCAAAACCAAGCACGATTGGGCACGAATTTCTTGAACTTCTAAACACGAAACATTGCCTTATTTCAAAAAATACGATTGAAATCTTTAAAGGACATTTAGTGATAGGGACGAACGAAAAAATCGAAGCCCAGCACGATTGAGCACGATTTCTCGAACTTCCAACCACGTAATGTTACCTTTGTAAAACCCCTTTTTTTTGAATTTTGGGAAAAAAAGTAAAAACTTTAAAATGTAATTCAAAATCATTGATCGACATGGAATGATAAGAACAAAATATACAAATTTAAATAGTAAATTACCCAAAAAAATAAAAATGATAAAGGTAATGTAAATAACGAAAATAGTAATATTAATATTGATAAAGAAAACATAAAATAATAATAACCATAGCAATGAAAATAAAAATAATAGAGACATATATATATATACCTATAATAAATATAATAATAAAGTAATAGTAACCATATTGAAAATAATAGTGAATATAATAGAAATAATAATAATGGATATAATAGTAGTATGCAACAAAATATAAATATAATAAACGTAATAAATAAAAATATTGGTAATAGTGAAAGGGAAAAAAATGTAATATGATATAATAGAATATGATAAAAACAATTTAATAATATTAATAATAATATATGTAAAATAGAGGCTTTATTTGATAGAATATGGATATAATAATAATATAAAATAAAAAAGTAAGTAAAATAATATATAATAATAGTAAAGATACTAGAAAAGATATAGTTTAATAATATCGTAACCAAAATATTTAAAAATAATTGATTTAATGATAAAATAGCGAAAAATAATTAAAAGGGACTAAATTGGGTTAAAAGCAGAATATTTGGGGCCAAATTTAAAAAACAAATAATGATAAAGGGGTAAATCGAAATACTCGCGCAACTTAGAGGGACCAAAAGGGAAATAAACCCTACTCAGAAAACGCAATACTAACCGAGGACTTAATTGAAATCAGTGAACTTTTGGGGCGAATCGGAATAAGAAAACTTGATTCTAGAACCGGGAAAAGCGGAGGGCTAAACGCAATTAGCCCTCCCTAGCAAAACACGCGGATCTTATCCTGTCATGGTCGGGTCATGGTCGAGGCCCAAAACGACGTCGTTTTGGCCCCTGACCCCAATGCTCAAAACGACACCGTTTTTCAAACAGTATAAAAGCAAAAAATTTGTTGAAAATTTTCATTCTCCCCTTTCCTTCAAAACTAAAACAGAGAGGGGCTCTCATCCTTGGCCCCCAGGCGATTTCCGGCGACCCTCCGATAGTCACCGTCAGCGTCGACAACCGTCATGTGGTGTGGTGGAAAAAAAGGTGAGTTTTTTCTTTCTTTTTATTTCCTTTAAAACTCCTTTATATATTTTTCTTAAAAGATTAAGAAAACCCCAAAAAGATTAGGAAGAAAGGAAAAAAACCGAAAAAGGGAAAAAAAATGAACCTTTGTTCTTTGGATTGTATTTCTCTAAAATATTTTTCTGCTACCAATGTATTTTTTCTTTTTCGTATCTCTCAAAAAAACCCTCCCCTTTTAACGGTATTTCTATCTCCCTTTTATAGCCTAAAACCCCAATAGAATATAACCCCCTTTTCCTTACTGCATGCCATTTCTATTTTGTAGTTGTGCTATCAGAGACGTATAGGCGTCCACTGCGGAGAGGAGACGACGTGGCCTGGCACGCAAGCGAGGGAGCCGCTGACTGCGCGAGAGAGTGGCTAGGGTTTCCAAAACCCCGATTTTTGTTTGTGCTGTACTGGGTTGTTAACTCTTGGGCCTAGCTATTTGGGCTTTTTAATTATTGGACCGTTGGACTTTGTTTATTTTTTTGGGTTTACTTTGATTTGCTTCTGGGCTAAAATTGGGTCATACAGCTGCCCCTCTTTGCTTGTTGTCGTGTAACGAGGATGAAACAAAGACTTTAAAAGGGCCAATTTTGCCCCATGTTATTGAATCTTGACTTCTTGTAGCTTTATTCCATCCACTGCATCTTCAGGGGTGTAGGAATTTTGTTTTAATCTACTCCACTCCTGCTCAGTGGAGATAGAACCTGCTATTCTTTAGCCCACTACCCTACTGCTTAGGGAATTAAGGCTCACCGTCTTCGATCTGCTCCACTCCCGCTCAGTAGAGATAAGATCTGCTTGCTTTCAGCCTGCTCCACTACTGCTCAATGAAGATAAGGCTAGTGGCTTAAATCTGCTCCATTGCCGATACATGGAGATAAGATTCGCCATTTTTTTTGCCCCACTCCTGCTCAGTGGGGATAAGATCTGTAGTTTCTGATCTGCTCCCCTCTTACTCAGTGGAGATAAGATCTGTAATTTTTGATCCGCTCCACTCCTGCTTAGTGGAGATAGGATCTACTATCTTTAGCCTGCTCCACTCCTGCTCAGTGGAGATAAGGCTTCAATCTTTTGATCTGCTCTACTCCTACTCAGTAGAGATAAGATTTGTTATCTTCAATCCGCCCACTCCGCCTAGTGGAGATAGGATCTACTATCTTTAGCCCGCTTCCACTCCGCTTCGGTGGAGATAAGGCTACTGATTTTCGATCCGCTCTACTCCCTTTCGGTAGAGATAAGATCTTTTCTCCGATCCGCCGACTCGCTTTCAGTGGAGATAGGATCTACTATCTTTAGCCTGCTCCACTCACCCGCCGAGAGAAAAGGCTTGATTTTTCGATCCGCTCTACTCCTACTCAGAGAGATAAGATCATTATCTTCAATCCGCCCACCTCGCTCAATGGAGATAGGATCTACTATCTTTAGCCCGCTCCACTCCGCCGGTGAAGATAAGGCTTGATCTTTCGATCCGCTCTACTCCGCTCAGAGAGATAAGATCATTATCTTCAATCTACTCCACTCTCGCCGGTGGAGATAGGATCTACTATCTTTAGCCCGCTCCACCTTTCGGTGAAGATAAGGCTTCATCTTTCGATCGCTCTACTCTGCTTTCAAGAGATAAGATCATTATCTTCAATCCGCTCCACTCCTACTCGGTGGAGATAGGATCTACTATCTTTTTTGCGCCCACCCCGCCGGTGAAGATAAGGCTTGATCTTTCGATCCGCTACTCCCGCCAAGAGAGATAAGATCTATTATCTTCAATCCGCCCACCTCGCCGGTGGAGATAGGATCTACTATCTTTAGCTGCTCCACTCCCGCCGGTGGAGATAAGGCTTGATCTTCGATCCGCTCTACTCCCGCCAGTAGAGATAAGATTTGTTATCTTCAATCCGCCATCTTGCTGCTTTCGAGAGATAGGATCTACTATCTTTAACTCGCTCTCCACCCGCCGGTGAAGATAAGGCTTGATCTTTCGATCTGCTACTCTCCCCGCCAGAGAGATAAGATCTGTTATCTTCAATTCGCTCACCTCCTTTCGGTGGAGATAGGATCTACTATCTTTAGCCCGCCCTCACCTCGCCGGTGGAGATAAGGCTTTGTCTTCGATCCGCTCTACTCACCGCCAAGAGATAAGATCTGTACTCTTTGTAACTCCCATCAACTTTGCTACATTGTCCTCTGGGGAACCTACCTGTAGAAGTGATTTCATGTGGTTTATGCATATGTTAAATGATTAGGATGTCATGAAAGATGCTCCTAACCATATGTATCATGAATGTTATGAATGGATGCAAAATGTCATGAGAATGATCCATTTTTAACACTTGGGCTGTTATTGCTTGCTGCTTATTAAGGTGACCCTTAAGGTGACCCTTAGCGTATGTCTTCTTTGTTCAGCTGATACTTCTAACAACTAATCTGAAGATGTCGTCACTGCCTACACCCTTATCTTAAGTCTCCGAGTCCTTTAAGCCAGGTTAGCTCTAAACAATCGTCATGTTTCAGATTCTTGTATTTTTTAGAAACTTTCAGAGTAGTGCATAAAACTTCTTTTGTGAAAGTATTATTAGTTCAGTAATTATCATTTCAAAGAAAAATGCTTGAAACAAGACTATAGAAATGAATAAAACTAAAATTTATTCGGGATAAAAAACCCGTGAAAAATGGGTTGAACAAAGAAAACAAATTCCATTAAGGCACAATACAAGTAAGAATGGTATTGATGCCCGGATATCACTGATCGAGCTTTTTCAGATGTACTTCTTGAAGACCACTCGAGTTCAACATGTGCCTAGAAAATCCATGGTACTTTGTAGATGCCCCAAGACGTAACATATCTCCTCATTGTTAATTCAAGTATAGCGAAACCATCAGATGCCCCTCACGAGTTGATCATAATTTGAGCCGCCCTTTTGGGTTTTCAACTCAAAGCCCTTTAGTCTCAAAGCGCCTTTATGAAGTTTTCACTTTGGCCTCTCCGATTTTTTTTGAACGCAGATGCCCGTTATGGGTTTTCATCATGGTCCACTTTCAAGCGAAGTACTTCTTGACTGAGTCTGCGTTAATTGGATTTGGCAGACTTTTGCGGTCCATTTCGGCTAGTATCAAAGCTCCTCCAGAAAAGGCCTTCTTTACAACATAGGGTCCTTCCCAATTAGGCATCCACTTTCCCCTGAAGTCCTTTTGCATAGGGAGGATCTGTTTCAACACCAAGTCTCCTTCATGGAATACTCTGGGGCGGACTTTCTTATTGTAAGCTCGCATCATCCGTTTCTGGTACAATTGACCATGGCGAATAGCTCTTAGCCTCTTTTTCTTAATTAGATTCAGTTGATCATATCGAGATTGAACCCATTCTGCTTCGTCCAACTTTAGCTCTGACAAAACTCGGAGTGAAGGGATCTCAACTTCAATAGGCAAAATTGCCTCCATCCCATAAATCAACGAGAAAAGAGTTGCCCCGATAGAGGTTCTAACTGATGTTCGATAGTCGTAGGCAAGCGGTAACTTTTCATGCCGGTCCTTGTAGGTCTCAACCATTTTCCCATAATTCTCTTAATATTTTATTAGTGCCTCATCGCTCCATTCATTTTCTAGGCGATATGGCGACGAGTTATGGTACTTAATGTTGAATCGATGCAGACTTCCGCTATCGCTTTATTGTTCAAGTTTAGGGCATTGTCGACACGATCCTTTCGGCATGCCGTAGCGACATATGATCTCCTTCTTCAAAAACTTGCTAACCGCTGCTTTCGTGATATTGGCATATGAAGTGTCTCTACCCATTTGGTGAAGTAATCAATGACCACGAAGATGAAACGATGTCCATTAGAAGCTTTCGATTGAGATCGCCCAATGACATCCATGCCCCACATTGAGAAAGGCCATGAGAAGTCATAACATGAAGAGGTGAATGAGGCACATGGATCTTGTCTCCATAAACACGCACTTATGGCACTTCTTGGCATAACGGATGCGATCTCCTTCCATCGTGGACCGATAATACCGAATCTCATGATTTACACGCCATCGTAAACCCATTGGCATGTGTTCCATGAGACACCCTCATGGACTTCTTCCAGATTTTCCTAGCTTCAACAAACATCCACACATCCGAGCAACACTTGATCCCTCCTCTTTTTATACAGGATCTCTCCTCAGGACATAGTCACCGGCAAGACTTCTCAATGTTTTCTTATCATTTCAGTCGCTTGATCGGGATATTCACGTCTTTTCACATATTGCAGAATATCATCGTACCAAGGATGATCATTTCTCTCCTCTTCTTCGTCAATAATGAAACAATGAGTCGGAGCCTCGCAAATACTCATTTGAATGGGCTTCATACCCTCCCGCCATTCACTTTGATCATAGAAGCTAGAGTGGCGAGCATCACCATCCGGTTTTCATCACGCGGAGGTAAAGAATGTGATATCATCAAACTCCTCAATCGGCCCAACACTAACTTCGATAGTGATCGGTTTGGGATCTTTTATTTCCCATTTTCCTTTGAGTGATTTATTACAAGGCGAGTCTCCGTATACCTCTAGCACCTTAACTTTGTGGTCTATGGTCTTTCGGATCCCCATGATACACGCTTCAGATTCGCTATATTATTTGTGCAATCAAGTCTAACTTGCAAGTGAATGGATAATGCTCCCCTTTGGGGATACCGGATCCCCCAATTCTATTACCAACCAGATTTGACGCTCTATCAAAGTTCATCTTCCAAGGATAATCTTCTAGGATGCCTTCCTCAGTCGCTGCTACAAACATCAACTCTTCATTAGGAAAATTGAAATTAAGAGGCTCATAATCATCTAGCGCCCTGCTGGCTAGGAAATCTGCTATTGCACTCCCCTTCACCTCCTTCTGGTTCACATAGACAATGTCGAACTCAGAAAGTAAAATTTACCATCGGGCCATTCTTTCATTCAGGGCGATCGACTCCATCATGTATTTCAAAGGGTCCAATTTCGAGATTAACCAAGTCGTGTGGTACAACATGTACTGTCTCAACCTCCGAGTTGTCCAGACCAATGCACAACACAATTTCTCAATTGGCGAGTATCTCATTTCACACTCGGTGAATTTCTTACTGAGGTAATATATCGCTCTTTCTTTCTTCCCTGTCTCATCGTATTGGCCTAGCACACATCCCATTGAATTATCGAACACTGTCAGATACAAAATCAAGGGTCTATCAGGACTGGGAGGCATTAACACTGGGGTGTTGGACAAATATTGTTTAATCTTGTCAAACGCCCTCTGGCATTCATCATCCCAAATACCTGGATTGTGTTTCTTAAGAAGACGGAATATTGGATCACATTTCTCAATCAATTGTGAAACAAACCGAGCGATGTAATTCAATCTCCCTAGAAAACCTCAGACTTTCTTCTGAGTACGCATGGAGGTAATTTTGTACGGCTTTGACTTTATCCGGATCTACTTGATTCCTTTTACATCGACCACGAAACCCAATAGCTTCTGATCGAGCCCCGAAAGTACATTCTTGGATTGAGCTTCAGCTAAAATTTTCTCAATCTCAGGAACAACTTCCTCAATACTTACACATGTTCCCCTTCCGTTCGAGACTTTGCGATCATGTTATCGACGTAGACCTCAATCTCCTTATGCATCATGTCATGAAACAAGGTTACCATAGCCCTTTGGTATGTTGCTCCGCATTCTTTAACCCAAATGACATCACCGGTAACAAAAGGTTCCCCATAAAGTTATGAAGGTAGTCTTTACCATGTCTTGAGGATGCATCTTTATTTGATTGTATCCCAGAAACCATCCATGAAGGAGAAAAATGAAAACCCAGTGTTATCCACTAAAGTGTCAATGTGAGGTAGTGGGAAGTTATCTTCGGTGGCCTTATTTAGGTCCTCAGAATCATACGATCTGGACTTTTCCATCTTTTGGGGACAGGGAACCACGTTGGCCACCCATTCGAGTAATTTACTACTCGAAGAACCCAAGATCAAATTGCTTCTTGACTTCTTCCCTTATCTTTCTTTGTAACATCGGTCTCATCCTTCAAGCTTCATTGGGTGGCTTACATTCTCCTTTTATGGAATACGATTGTACTGCAATATCAGCACTCAACCCTGGCATATTTTGATATGACCACGCGAAGACATCTTTGAACTCTAGTAGAAGTCTAATGAGGTCCTGCCTTATTTCATGGGTTATGTAGGTACCGATTTTCACTTCTTTCCCATCCTCTGAAGCACATTTTCAATTGTCTCTTCATGAGGTAGAATCACTTTCCTCCCGCTCTACCATCCTTAACAAATCCGGGGATAAATCATAATCTTCATCATCTGTAAAGTCCCGAGATCCTCCGGCACGTGTCTTGCTCATAAAGGAATTCTGAGTCCATAGCAGTGTCACTCATGACGTCGATATCTGGGGACCTATGGTAGGTATAAAAGAATATTCAATGAAAATGAATTTAAGGACGACTTATTTATGCGTTATGATTATGAATGGAGTGGAACAGAAGTAGAAGAATAATTACACAAAATGGAAAGAAAAATACACTTCTTATTGAAAATAATGATGCGTGAACATGCCTATTTCACAAAAGATTCTTATTGTTCCTAGGCTTGAAACAACAAGTGTGTTTTGAACATTACTCTGTTTTAGTCCTAAAAACTACAGGAATTTCTTCCGCAGTCCAGTTGTCCAGAACACTTCTAGGCTCGTAAGGGCGAATACCCGCCAAGTTTCCTCTCCTCGAACTTTCTTCAGACACAACGTTGATGTTCAAAGTTCTCATCATATCTTCGTTGTTTCCTCATTCATGTCCTCCTCGTCTGAATGAATAATTCCTCCGACACGAATGTATTAGATATATAGGAAAAGTCATTGAACCCCACTCAATCTCAGCACCATTTAATCGTGCCCTTCGTCTTTCACGTTTCCTCTCCAGCTCTTCCTTTCTCTGTCTAACATCTGGCATATGCCCCAGGCCAAAGCAATCCTGCTTGTCAACCAATCCTGGCATTCTGACTGGACCCTGGAGATATTTTCTAAGTCCCCTCCCGGGCAGTGCTCCTTTTCCCATTATCAATTGTAGGCCCATCCTCGTTGCTTCAGAGAGTTTGGGCACCGAAATCTTGCTTCCTTCACTTATGAAAGTTGAATTTACAAATTCCAACGACCTAAAGGAACACTCTATAGCCTCCATATCATTCTCTATGTGCGGTGCATTCTTGGTAGCAGACGCGATAATATCCTCTTCCGCATTTATGGTGATCAAGAGCGGCCCTCTATCACCAACTTTACCTTTTGGTGTAACGACGATGGCACAGCCCCTGCTGAGTGGATCCAGGGCCTCCCTAATAAACAATTATAGGAAGGCTTGATGTCTATTACGAGAAAGTCTACCTCGTATGTGTTTGGCCCGATTAGGAGGGGTATCTCAATCCTCCCCATTACTTTTATCTCGGTACCATCGAATGCTCTCACTATATTTTGACATGTTTTCATATGAGAGCTGTCTACGGGCAACCTGTTTAGTGTAGATAGGGGCAAGACATTCAGTATTGACCCGTTGTCGATCAATATCCACGGTAATGTATACCCTTTGCATCGGGTAGTAATATGTAAAGCCTTGGTGGACCCCATACCCCCTGGCAGAATTTTATCATCACTAAAAGAAATAAAATTGTCTGCGCTTATATTACTAATGAGGCGGTCTAGTTTGTTTACCGAAATGTCTTCAGGAACATAAATTTCATTCAACACTCTCATTAGTGCGCTGCGATGTACCTCTGAGTTTAGAATCAAAGCCAGTACTGATGTGCGTCCTCATTGCTTGTGTAATTGTTCCACCACACTGTACTCACTGTGCTTTAGGAACTTCAAAAACTCTCTAGCATCACTCTCTGCTAATGGCTCATTAACCAGTGATCCTGTCTTCTCATCTCCCCTTCTCATCATGAAGACTCACACGGGTCGGGTGTCTTGGCAATTCTCTTTCCAAAATCACGGGTAATTGTAATTCCAAGGTACCCTCTTGTCATTTTTATAAGGAAAAGTCACAGGTTTCTGGATTACAATCCTCGTAGGAGGAGTTACGGGTCTAACCATCGGTGCACCCTTATAAGAAGAAGTCGCGGGTTTTTTAATTTCGACCCTCGATGCCACCTTCACTCCAGCCCCGTCGACCCCTGGTCGCGTGATAATCACACGTGGGTGATTGACTTTAAGGATCTTTTCTGTTGACCCTCCTTCTGTGGAACATACATCCTCTCTTTCCATCAAATCAAAGAACTCCAGCTCTTTATTATCCATTAGCCATTGTACTAGGGCTCTAAATTCATTACATTGCTAGATTTCATGGCCTTCCTTGTCATGAAACTCATAGTAGTTCCTTGTATCTTGAGATCTGCTCACATTCTCTTGCAGAACTAACCCAACCTTCTGTATTTCTTTCCAAACCATTCTCAATGGGGTTCTGACCTCAGCAATCTCCTGTTTGAACCTCCTCCCCCTCTTTTCAGCTATCTCATTTACCCCATTATCAGCATGACTGGGTAACGCATTTCCTCCACCAGGTGGGTCATTGAAGTCTACCACCCCCGCCTTGATAAGTCGCTCGACTAGTCTTTTGAATGAAGTAAAGTTCTCTATCAAGTGACCTACTACATCCGCATGGTACTCACACTGAGCGTTTGTGTCATACCACTTAGGATATGGAGGTTGCAGCGGCTTCAAGTAAAATGGGGACACGACATGCGCATCGAATAAAGTCTTATACAACTCCTTATACGTCACAGGTATAGGAGTAAATTAGAATCTCTCAGTCTTCTGCCTCGTGTTGGGCTATTGTCTTGGTAGACTCTTGCCATGTACTCTGACTCTCGGTTGGGTAATAGTAATGGGTTTAGGATAACCGAGCTTATATTCCTACTTGACTTCCCTTTTCTTCTTATTGCTTTTCTTGTGCTCTCTCTGGCCTCTATCTTCCCACACCTGATCGCGTTCTTTATCATCTCGCCTAACATCACCATGTCTGCGAAACTCTTAGTCGTGCCTCCTAACATGTGGTTAATGAAAGGTGCCTTCAGGGTATTGATGAAGAGCATGGTCATTTCTTTTTCTAGTAATGGTGGCTAGACCTACGTAGCGACCTCCCTCCATCTTTGGGCGTACTTTACGAAGCTTTAAGCTGACTTTTTCTCTATGTTTTGCAACGTGATCCTGTTAGGTGCTATATCGGTCACATGGCCGTAATGCTTGATGAAAGCTGCGCCAAATCTCTCCACGATTTGATTTGGGTACAACTTAACCGATTGTACCATTTCTTGTCGCCCCAATCGGACTATTCGAAGCGGTGGATCAACAATCGGTCATTGTTGACATATCCGTCATTCTCCCTGAACATCGTAATATAGGCCTCGGGCGGCTAGTCCGTTGTACTTTTCAAACTCGCATCTTGAACTTGGAGGAAGTACTAAATGGGACTAGACTCACTTCTTAGCATCCACTTCGCATTGGTGATCAGCAATGCTCGAAACTTCTCCTCCAGCCATTTGCATCGATCTTCGAGCTCTTTTGGAAGCTCTGCTTTTACTTTCTCCCCTTCTGTCGCCTCATCAAAGTTTGGGACCATTGGTTTTACCAAATTGACTTCGGGGTTAGAGCTCGAGCCCGCGAGAAAATTTACCAGTGCCGGAGCACCGAATTGGTGCTGAGGTTTGATATTGACCGATACTCTTGGTGGTTGCACTTGAGAACTCGTAGGGGCCAGGCCCGGAGGGCAAGTAAAATTTTCATTATCTTCTCCGGTATCGACCATAGGCCTTTTCCGTTTCAGCCCTCAGGTCAACAAGCGTGTTAGTTGGCTCATCATGCTTCTCAGGATTCTGCATTTGATCCTCATATCCTGTTGGATCTTGGCTAATGCTCTTGCATCCGAGCCTGCAGTTGGTCTTGCATCTCTTTCTGCATCTACTCTAACTTTTCTATCCTTTGATCCATTGCTCTCGTCTTTTTTCGAGTGTAATAGCGGTGTTCCAGGATAACTATAGTATGACCTCTAGTTAATAGGGTTGTCTTATAATATGTAATGCAAATGTTGTGATGCAATGCCAATGCATGAAATGTAATGCAAATGAATAAATACAAAAATAAAAGGAGTCAATTCTGATTCAATTTCTTTTGGAATACTTATTGAAAAAATAAAATCCTTTACATAAAACAGAGTCACATATACGACCTAGCCCTTATGCCCAAAGTTTTAACTTTCTCAAGAAGTGAGGCTAACTCTACCCGGTCCGACTTTGACTCATAAAATATACTTAACACATCAGCCTGGACCGCTAAAGTTTGTAAATAATCGACCACTTCTCGTATCTGAGTCACAGCTTCGCCCATAAGGTAGTCTCTTTCTCTGACTTGGTTCTGAGATCGTTGAAGTTGTTCTTTCCCTCGCTGGTTGTCTGCCTCCAATAGTTGGATCCGGAGCTCACTGTTTGGCGACCGCTTCAAGCTCCACTACCTTTCCTTTCAACTCGTCAATCTGGCTTAGGCTTGATTTCAACTTCACCGTAGAGTGGTGACTTTGACACAATGCCTTTTTTAATTTTGCTACTCGAGCTTTTAATATCTTACTTTCGCTTTGGCTCTCCCCCACTGTCTTTTTCAAGGCATCCTTTTGCGCTTGAACCCCATAGAATCTCTTCTTCCACTGGTCGACCTTGGTTTTCTCTTCCTGGACTTCTTGACGCCATTGTTCTAAGGTTTTACCCAGCCCAGCAGTCCTCATCGATAGATGCAACTTCTTGTAATCGGTCTTCAAGCTATCCAAATCTTCTTCGGCCTTCCTTTTTCCTTTCCTCGACTTCTCGACCTCGATTTACGGATATCGATATCTAACATCAGATTCATTTTTTTCTCTTTCAGTTGTTCTATCTTTTTTCCTAACTCTGAATTTTTATTTTCAAAGTCGTGCTTCATGATCTCCAACTCAGAATGGACTACTCGCAGGTATTCTTCTATCGATCGAAAGCAAAGATCTGTGTAGGCTTACCGGGATATTATCGTTCACTCTTCCGCTCCGTCATGTGTTATATTCGAGGGTTACCATTGGATTTATAGCAACTCTTTTCATTCGGTGAATCTGCTTCCACGCATCCAAAACTTCTCGAACTCTTTTCTTATAATTATTCCCACTATACGAGAATTCAAACTGAGCTAACCCATGCATTATCGGTATAAATTGTCTCGATTGGTATTGCCTTAGCACGAGCAAAGGAGCATACCCAACAGCTCCTTAGATCCCTAACAGAGGAACCCAATCATAACTCCCACACCGGTAGAGGATTTCATCGGAAACGAACCAAGGAGCTCTCCATTCCACATCTTTTCACGAAAATTCGAAGAAGCGCGATCCGGTTCTCTTCGATATGTCATCTCTTCTAGCGCGGCGTAACTCCTTTAATGGGAGTAATTAAGTAAAAAAGACCCGACAAAAATTTCTATCTACTTTTGAGAAATGGCTATGGAACCACCCAACAACGGTTATGCGCATCCCATGAATCTTCCTCACCCGCTCCCAAGCACAAGTTCAAAGATCTAAATGTTTTGCGAGAATCATTTGATCTTGGCGTAACCCCTTTGTCAAGACGATTGAACAAATCAATAATCGCTTCATCCACATGCCTCAAAGCCTTGGAAAAAATTACCAAACCATAGATACTTAAGGTAAAATGTCGACTTTCCTCTTTACATCCGGTGTGCCGCCATCGAGTTCCTCAAGCTTACCTGAGGATGCATTTCCTTCACCCTTCTGTGAATTCGTGCCATGACCCACTGTTCGCTCATCCCGGTGATACTCATCGACTTCTTTACAAAAGTTTGCATTAGCGTACAAGTAAATTTTGTCGGCAGAGCCCTTTGATGCAAGCAAAGTCGTATATTCCTCCACCAGAGGCACCAAGTCTACTTTCCCAAACGTAAAAAATGACTATAAGCGGGATTCCAATATTGAGTCATAGCAAAACAAGTGTTTGTCCATTCGATGTCGAGTAAGTAAGGTAGATCACCATAATTAATGTAGAACGGCTTGCCTAGTTGCTTCATCCCAACCAGCCCATATCTCTTAGTTCTTGTAGCTCATTCTGTGTCACACTGATGCGAGTGAAGTCTAATAATTCTGATGTGTACCCTTCGGTTAGACTATCCCCCTTCTCAAGCTGCGTCTTCTCTGACCATATACGCACAGTCGCATTATCCTCTACTTTATCAAGGAATTCGTTCTCCATAACAAGCATTCTAACTTAGTAATTAAAACAGGAATCGACGCCTTTTAAGTATGAAATGACATGCAAATATGACCAAAATAAAACAAGTTAGTATCACATAAAAGAAACCAAAGCAAGTGAAAAAATGTCTAACCACTACATAGGTAGGCACTAAGGTTTAACATGGCTCTACTTAGGGTGGGCTCTTAAGGTTCACTATATGTGGTTTGGTTCTAAAGAAAGGGTACTGAACGGTGATTCCTCAATCCTCACCCATTATAGGCTCATCTTGATTGAGTTCGATTCGGGAATACATTTCCCTATGGCCATGCGGAGGTGAAAACCTCACGGAACCATAGGTACGGATGTATCCCGTAAGCAGTCCTCTAGCCCATGCGGAGGTGAAAACCTCACGAAGGCATAGATTTCTGCTCCCACTAAAGGGGGTGACCACAACGGTCATGCAATATGAATGCAACTTATTCTATGTGTCTCAAACCAAAAGCAGATATATGACGCGACACGGACCTATGCAAATGAAAGCGAAGAGGAAGGAAAAAAATTTATTCTTGATAAAAGGACATTAATCAACCAATTTTACTGACTTGACTCTCTTCCTTCCCGATGGAGTCGCCAAGTCGTTTCGGAACCATTTTTGTTTGGAAAAGCAGTCGACTTTAAAATGAAAAGCGAGTCGCCACCAATCTTTTTGAAGTGTGATTGGGTCACTTTAGAAAACATTTTAGCTTACTGATTTTAAGAAAATGGGCTCAAAGTCGATTACATACGAGGAAGGATTAACACCTCATAGCGCCCAAAATTGGTACCGTGTTGATTGATTAATATCCTTAACATCGAAAATTAGAAAATATTTTAAAGTATGGAAAAATGTTTGGATGACTCGTATTGGATATCAAAACTCTCTTGTTCAAAAGTGAAATATCATGTCCAAAGACGATAGGACACGATGCTTCAAACTCTCGATCCCAAGATCATTTTATGATTTCCAAAATACGGTAGTGCAATTTGAAAAGGGTATTTCACTATTTGGCTAAACTAAAACCGAAACCCAAAGACGATTGGGTGCGATTCCTTGGATTTCCAATCATGAAATATTGCCCTTATTTAAGAAATACGATAAAAATCATGAATGATATCTAGTTGTTTAGATGAATGTAAAATCGAAACCCAAAGACGATTGGGCGCAATTTCTTGAACTTCCAAACACGAAACATTGCCTTATTTTCAAAAAATACGATTGAAATCTTTAAAGGACATTTAGTGATCGGGACGAACGAAAAAATCGAAGCCCAGCACGATTGAGCACGATTTCTCGAACTTCCAACCATGTAATGTTACCTTTGTAAAACCCCTTTTTTATGAATTTTGGGAAAAAAAAGTAAAAAGCGTTAAAATGTAATTCAAAATTATTGATCGACATGGAATGATAAGAACAAAATATACAAATTTAAATAGTAAATTACCCCAAAAAATAAAAATGATAAAGGTAATGAAATAACGAAAATAGTAATATTAATATTGATAAAGAAAACATAAAATAATAATAACCATAGCAATGAAAATAAAATAATAGAGACATATATATATACCTATAATAAATATAATAATAAAGTAATAGTAACCATATTGAAAATAATAGTGAATATAATAGAAATAATAATAATGGATATAATAGTAGTATGCAACAAAATATAAAAATAATAAACGTAATAAATAAAAATATTGGTAATAGTGAAAGGAAAAAAATGTAATACTGAGATATAATAGAATATGATAAAAACAATTTAATAATATTAATAATAATATATGTAAAATAGAGGCCTTTATTTGAAAGAATATGGATATAATAATAATAATATAAAAATAAAAAAGTAAGTAAAATAATATATAATAATAGTAAAGATACTAGAAAAGATATAGTTTAATAATATCGTAACCAAAATATTTAAAAATAATTGATTTAATGATAAAATAGCGAAAAATAATTAAAATGGGACTAAATTGGGTTAAAAAGCAGAATATTTGGGGCGAATTTAAAATAAATAATGATAAAGGGTAAATGAAATCGCAGCACAACTTAGAGGACCAAAAGGAAATAAACCCCACTCAGAAACGCAATACTCAACCGAGGATTTAATTGAAATCGAGCGAACTTTTGGGGCGAATTGGGAATAAGAAAAACCGATTCTAGAACCGGGAAAAAGCGGAGGGCTAAGCGCAATTAGCCCTCCTAGCAAAACATCGCGGATCTTATCCTGTGCGAGTCGGGTCACGGTCGAGGCCCAAACGACGTCGTTTGGCCCGACCCCAATGCTCAAAACAACGCCGTTTTTCAAACAGTATAAAAGCAAAAAATTTGTTGAAAATTTTCATTCTCCCCTTTCCTTCAAAACTAAAACAGAGAGGGGCTCTCATCCTTGGCCCCCAGGCGATTTCCGGCAGCCCCTCCGACCGTCAGCCGCCGCGTCGCGGTGGCCAAAAAAAAAGGTGAGTTTTTTCTTTCTTTTTATTTCCTTTAAAACTCCTTTATATATTTTTCTTAAAAGATTAAGAAAACCCCAAAAACAGATTCGGAAGAAAGGAAAAAAGACAAAAAAGGGAAAAAAATGAACCTTTGTTCTTTGGATTGTATTTCTCTGAAATATTTTTCTGCTACCAGTGTATTTTTTCTTTTTCGTATCTCTCAAAAAAGCCCTCCCCTTTTAACGGTATTTCTATCTCCCTTTTATAGCCTAAAACCCCAACAGAATATAACCCCCTTTTCCTTACTGCATGCCATTTCTATTTTGTAGGTGTGCTATCAGAGACGTGTAGGCGTCCACTGCGGAGAGGAGACGACGTGGCCTGGCACGCAAGCGAGGGAGCCGCTGACGGCGCGAGAGAGTGGCTAGGGTTTCCAAAACCCCAATTTACATTTGTCTTGTCTTGGGTTGTTAACTCTTGGGCACAGCTATTTGGGCTTTTTAATTATTGGACCGTTGGACTTTGTTTATTTTTTTTATGTTTACTTTGATTTATACAGGCTAAAATTGGGTCATTACCGTTTTATTTTTGTAGGTCTCGACAACCTAACATAAAGCAATACACAAATTTCTTTACATGTGAAGAACTCAAACAGTAAAAAAGCATACAATTTTTTATTAATTGATTTTACTTTTGTAATGTTTCGAGAATTTCAAAGTCGTTAACAATACTATTTCGAGAATATAAGCGATAAATTTCTCAAGGAGAATAAATAAATAATATTTGAATAATATTAGCAGAATTAAATTAGACATCAAGAAAAAGTATTAAAGGTAATAAAATATAAATTACAATTTCGGGTAAGGACTATATTAAAATTGAAGAAAATATAGACTTAAAATGTAATTTTAGTACATATTTGAGTGGAAGGTGAGGTTTGATATTAGCCATTAAAAACTAATAACAATTTAAGTAAGAAATATGTGACACATAAATAGCTAGGTGGCAAGTGAAAGATTGTCAAATTTCTCACCATTACATGGTGCTATTACACGGTGGGGGGAGACACTTCTCATGTTTTGGCAAAAGGGAGAAGAAAGAGAAGAGCCAAAAATTTGAGTGTTTTAGGCAACTTGAAAGAAGAAGAAAACTTGCTAAAACCTTAACATATTGATCATTACTTCATGAAAATACTACCTTAAATTTTAGTAAAGAATTCACCAAGGATTTGCTTGGTAGAGTATAAAGAAAATTAGAAGGATGGAAAATTGAGGATAGAAAAACAAGAAAAATGAAAAACATAAATTTTCTTTCAATAGGTGTGCTTGGTAGGAATGATGAAAAATTTCCAGAATAGAAAAGAAAATATATTTGAAAAATACATAATTTTGAACTAATATTTACATCTCTCTCATTTTCTTTCCTCTAATCATTCTAATTTGAAAAGATTAATTTTAATGCATTAGGATGAAAAATGCTCATCCATCCATTTTCTTTCTTTCACTATTCTCCTTAACAAAACATACTTAAAATTATTTTCTTTTCACTTTTTCATTCTCTTTTCTCATCCCTTCATTTTTTCACCCAACTAAGCACAATCCAAATCTGCAATTAAAAGAGGGTGAAATTGGTGAAGGGAAGCTAAGAAGCGAGGTATAAGAAATGTTAGTTAAACAAGCATTCTTTATTCAAACTTATATTGCTAATCTTATGTTATAAGATGGTGACAAAAAAATTTGTGTGTATATATAGTGAAGAGAGAAATGTAGAGAATGGTTATGGAGGATGGTAAGGTGCGACTAATAGGGGATTAATGAATAAGTGTTACAAAATTTAGTTCATCTTAATGCTCGGTAGTAATGGAAACTTTGTTGTTTACGGAATTGTGGTTGAATTATATGTTGTCTTAAGTTATATGAAGGATTATAGTTTTTTATCAGTTTTAAATTAATAATATTTAAATTTAATGTAAATAATAAAAGAATTTAAAAATTAAAGCAGAATTTGAATTCAAGAAAAAAAAAAAAAAAGGGACACATATCCGACCTACCGTGATCCCTAAAAAGAAGCCATGCAAATATTCTTGCTCCCCCGCCTGGCCTCCAAGTAGGAAAAACAAAGGTTTCATTGCAGTTGGGGGAGGAAAATTCTCAGATCTCTTGCCCTGCATCGCTGAGATTTACAATTGTTTGGTTCCCCAAAGCCTAAGGAAAAAATGAGTGAAGGCTATGTTGACTCCGTTGTAGCTTTAATTTAATGCCCGATGGCCTTCTGAGTGGATGACTCAGAACCTGTTTTAGGCTGATCTAAAGCTGAAGAATCCATTGCAAAAGAATCGTCGGGGGTGTGTGCCGGACTTAACACACTGGCATTTAAGAACGGAGGTTGTTTTGGACAAGGAATTTCACAATGTGCATTGGTTAGCATTTGAAGAACGTCATGCATGGATGGTCTTATTGCAACTGAAGGTTGAGTGCACAAAAGCCCAACTAGTAGCACAGTAGATGCCTCCCTTTCCTCATACTTGCCTTCTAACCCAGGGTCAATTGATTGTGTAATGTGGTCTGCCTTGTATTGCTTCCAAACCTGATTGAAAAAGCACAGTATTAAGAACCCCTCTATCCATGTTCTATAGTTTAAACATTAACATTAAAGATATCTGCTTGTAAGAATAATGGATATCTCACCGAGTACAAAATCGAACTTGAACCCTCCGAGAAAACACTGTTTTTCCGACCAGTTGCAATCTCAAGAACTAGTACCCCGAAACCATAAACGTCTGCTTTCTCTGTTAGTTGTCCCCGGACAAGGTATTCTGGAGCCATGTATCCTCTGCAACACAGATTAAAAGTTCATAGTTGTATCATATCATATCATATTGTTATATGTTTGTTTTGATTAGAAAGCAAGTCTCAGTGATTTTGCATTTATTTATCTTTTTGCACGAAAACTAAAAATCTTACAGTGTCCCTGCAATTGCAGTACTGACATGGGATTTATCCGAAGCAACGCAACGAGCAAGTCCGAAATCAGCAATCTTGGGAGAGAGATGCTCATCGAGGAGAATGTTGCTGGCTTTGATGTCTCTGTGAAGGATTTTCATGCCAGAACCTCCATGAAGATATGCCAGCCCTTCAGCCGTTCCACATATGATGTTGAACCTCTGGGACCAGCTTAGAATATATCTTTTGTCCTTAGCTGCATCAAATAATCATAATAATAAGAGTGGAAAATGGAGAAATGTATCAAATGATAATAAGGAAATTTAAGTTTAGAAAGCATGCACTTACAGAAAAGGATTTGATCGAGGCTCCTATTAGGCACATATTCATAAACAAGAAGACTCTCCGGACCTTCAATGCTGCATCCTAAAAGCCTTACAAGGTTCTTGTGTTGAATTCCACTGATCAAATTTACTTCATTAAAGAACTGGTCCACCCACTGCCGAGTATTGAAGAATAATCTCTTAACTGCAACAGCTTCTGCGTTAGGTAGGACTCCTTTGAACACCGAGCCTGCTCCTCCTTGGCCTAATTTCATTGATTCATTGAAATTATTGGTTGCCTTTTCAAGCATTTCATACTTGAAGTTTAAACTAGTCTTGAGTCCGGTGGCCGGAAGGGCATCTAGACCAGTCACCTCTACGAGAAATCAACAGAAAATAGTTAAACAAGTAAAAAAGGTTCAAATTTCAATCATTTTGCTTTATATGATATATGTATATATATACCTTCTTTTGTTCTGGATAATTTCTTGTAGCTTACAAAAGCACCAACGACAGCAAGCAAAAGGAATGTAGCTCCAGATAAAGCCACTCCTAGGGTGACCCAATCTGTAAACCCTACAAACACAAATTACAAGAATCACTATCCAACATGACAGACAACATAGATAAAGAAGAAAATCAATGTGGGCAGCAAAATTTACCCTTTTTTTCCACCGTGCCCGAACCATGATCAAAGAATCTATTGGTTGAATACCTCATATAACACCCAGTAAACAAAGCCCGGCCTTCGGCTGCTGGGCCACACTCCCTCAGCCGCATCCCTGCGTCGGTGAGGCACTTATCGCAAGCTTGTTTATCGATGGTTTTCCAACACTGAGCCAAGGCGTAAACGGTTACCACCCCACCTTTCACTTCGGTTGTCCCATATCCATTTTTCCGCAACGCAGCCTCCTCGACGTTCAAAATCACATGATCCAACTTACTTTGAAAATCCTGAGACATGTAAGTGTCATTGGAATCACCTGTAGGGGAGCCACAGGTGACGTGATCATACTTTGGATCAACCCCTTCGTTGTAAAAGTTATAGTGATCGAAACGATGGAAGCATTGGTCGAGATAGACCCGGCCAGATCTGGCAGGAATGCATTGTTGGAGTTTTACTTGGGATGTTTTGAAACAGAGTTCGCAATCGTCAGCATTCACATCTTGGTAGCATTGGGCAAATCCAAAAATATTGTACTTTGGATCTTTCTTAAGCACGGTTCCCCAACTTTTAGAAGACACGAGTTCCCACAATGATTCCATGGCTTCATTAACTTTGTGACCAAAGTTGTCCGTCGTTTGGTTGTTAGTTCCACATATAACGTGGCCTTCGAAGGACAAGGAAGGGAAAAAACATGAACAAAATACCAAAAACATCCATATTGTTTTTATGTTCCAAGGATATGGGATTGATAATCGCATCGAATTCTATCTCGGTTGTTGGTGCAATTTTCATGAACACATCGAAGGTTACCAGTTGTATTTTCTCTTGTCTTCTTTCCTATCCTACCCCTCTCTCCCTGTGTTGTTTGGGTAAAAAGGGGTGTGGGGATGGAGAGAGGATTTTGAAGCCCAAGGCTAGGGAGGTATGGAGTCGTTGTTGTGTGTACGAGGTATGATGTCTGGTGCTTTTTGCATGCATAAGGGAAGATGGTTTGTTTTGTTTGTCTTTATTGTTTCGTGGAGACAGAAAGATAAAAATGCAAGAATCAAGAACTGAATTTCGTTTCTCTTTGTTATTTTAAGGCCATTTTTAGATAACTGATTCATGGCATTTCGCTGTAATGTAACCCTTGCGCCCACGTTCCATATCAGCATTCAGCCGGCAACGTGGGTCGACTGCCACAACTGCCCCGCCTTGCGGGACAGCCAGCTTTGTTTAAAATTGTAATTAAATAGCCAATTCAGGTAATTAAATTTAGTATAATAATACCAAATTAGAACTTTTCTTTTTATATATATATTTTTTTTATGAAAACAATCAAAAGGAATTAAACTAAGGCTTAGTTTGGATGGACGGTGTGTTTACCTCCGGTGAGGTTAAAAACAGTGGTGGTGGTGAGATTAATTCTTGAAGCGGTGAGATTGGACACTTTGTAGCGGTGAGATTAGAAACAACGGTGGAGTGTGTGTTTGGATTCAAACGCATGGTATGTGCATGTGAGTGAAAATAAAAATGACTATTAAGGACATCATATTAGAATTGATATATAATAGAAGTTTTAAATTATTTTATTTATATAAAATTATTAGAATATGTGAGTTTATAAATTTATTTAATAAAATATTAAAATGTATCTTCTAATATTTTATTATAAATATTTTAATGAATTATATAATCAATTTAAATTATTTATTAGATAAAATGATAATTTTTCCTTCAAAACTAGTTCCCTGTCTCTTCTTCTTCTTCTTGATCAATACCTTGTGGCTCCATTACATGTGATTTCATTGTTACCCCTTACATTTATTTATATGTAACACTTATAAACTTTTATTTATATGATACAAGAACACAATTTTATAATCATTAATTATTCTTATATTTATTTACAATTTATTTTAGACCTTTCATAATACAATGTTTATAGCGAAAATACTCTTTCATATAAAATTATAATTCTCTTGCTTAAGTTGATCCATTAAATTACTTATTTTACTATTAAAAACATTTACCTATTAATTTATTAATTAAATTAAAATATAAATGGCCCAATTTAAAATAATTTGTCTATGCCCAAAATTCAACCTTAGTTAAAATCCAAATTCTATAGCCCAACCTTTGAGGATGGATTGATAGGATTAAAAGTCTAAAATTGGAAAAACAAAACCAAAAGAAAAGAAAAAAGGGCACAGAGAAACCAAAAGCCCATCCTCACCGCCTCATAATGTCATCATCTTCCTTTTCATCATGCCAAATTTAATACTTATCTCAAATCAAAACCTCAAAGTTCTCCCACACTTACCCCGGAAGAAATCAGCAAAATTAACCTTCTCCTCCCACGTCTACGCCTCTTTAATCACCTCCCAAGCGCAATCCACTAACTACCACCGCCTCACTCTCCTAACCTCCCCGATCCCAAATCCTCTCTCTTTCTTATTTCTTAAAACTGAAGAGTTTAAGAAGAAAACCAGCAAAGGAGATTCATCTGCCGTTGTGTTCGTGTTGTTTTATTGTGTTTGTGTTTGTGTTTGTGTTTGTTTTTATTTACTGAAGAGTTTTAGAAGAAAACCAGCAAAGGATATTTTAAATGCATTAAAAATACCTCTGTTGCACCAGTGAGCTTCTTCTGCTGAAAACTCCGATTAGCTTTTGGGATATCGGTGTGGTGAAAATTGATTTTGGTTGCACTGAAATACTCAACCAAACAGATTGACAGTGAGGTTGGTAACCCAACTGCACCTCACTGGCGTTAAACGGTGAACCAAAGGAGGCCTAAATTAATTTGGCCACAATTTCCTTCTAATCTATCGGAAACTAAGACTTCTAGTATCTCCTAAACGGACTCTCAAACACCTGCAAATTTTCCCTCCTATCAAAAGACATTTTTGCCATGCAGAGTCAGCAGCTTGATTCTTTTGTCTAGGAACATGCCTTAAGAGCTAATGACTTTAATGTTGCAGAACTTATTGGATCTGCCTGATCAGAACTGAATTTGAGTCTACCAAAGAATTGTCTTCGATAGTTTTGACCACGTACAAACTTTTAGATTGAATAACTACTTGTCGAAACTATTTTTATTTTGAAAAACGAGGTCAACTTTTAAAATAAACGAAAATGGGAGTTGCCACCGATCTTTTTTCGAGGTGTGATCGGGTCACCTTGAAATTGATCATTTTGATAAAAAAATATTTGATTTATTAAAACAATGATTTTAATCTACGAAATTCAAGAAAACGAGTTCGAGAATCGGTTATGTACGAGGAAGAGTTAGCACCCTCGTAACGCCCAAAAATTGGTACCTAATTGGTAAACTCATGTCCTAATGTCGAAAATTGAAAAAACTTAAAATACGATCATTTTATTTGAAAGAAAGCCAAGACTCACTTATCTCAAAAAATAAAATGTCACACCCAATAAGTTAGGATGCAAGATTTCAAGACTTCGAAACTAAGCTTGCCTTTATTTGTAGAAAATCTTTACCTCGAGATACAAAACATCATATCCAATAAGTTAGGACACAATATCTTGCATTCCCGAGAATAAGTTTTGATTTGAAGTTTATAGATTTCAATTTCAAAAAGGGATACTTGATATCTTAAGTCCAACGAGAAAAATCGAAATCCAGTGAGTTAGGGTACAATTTTTCTCGAAGCCCCCAAATATTATGTATCGCCCTTTTTTTAAAAAAACTTTTGAATAAAATGCGACAATTTAGAGAAATGTATTTTTATTAAAAAAATATTTTGAATAAAATATTACATTAATACATTACAAAACATAAATACCAAAAACAATTTACTGAAAATTACATAATATACTAACATAGATAATTAAGAGAAGAATAACGTAAAATAGCGAATGATGCAGAAATAAAATGATTATACTAAAGCAAACATAAAAATAATAAGCAAATAAAAGAACATGGATAAACAAATAAAAATATAAAGTAATAAATAACGAAAAATAAAAACTACGAAATAAATATGAAACTTTACATATAAGATCAAGTATAAAAATAAAATAACAATATACGATAAATGACCTATACCAAATAATAAATAGATACCGCAACAAAAATTAAAAAAAAACCAAAAAATGGCAAAATCTAAAATGGATTTATATATACAAAATAAAATAAACATGTGTTTTAAATAAATAATATATAAAAATATATATAAGGGATTACTTATAATAAATATATAATGTATGACCCAATTTTACCCCAACCAAAGCCCAAACAACAAACCAAAACAAAATCAAACCAAACCCAATTAACCAAGCCCAAGTAACCCTAACCCAACTAGACCACTAAACCGACCACTAACTCCACCACCCCACTAAACCGACCACTAACTCCACCACTCCACTAACTCCACCATCCCACTAACTCTATCACCCCACTTGCATGCATAAGTTGTAGAATTTGGCTATAAAAGCCATTCAAAACCATTGTAAAGGGGGGGTTTTTTTCTTCTATTTTTGAATAGTTCTGAATACGAGAAGATTCAAAATATTCAAGGTGTTCTTTTTATTTTGTTCTTTTATTCATTTTTTACACTTGTTTTTAAGAAAAACGCGAAAATACGGAAAAAGAGGTAGAAGCGTACCCGTTTGAGATCGTCAAAAAAGAAGCTTTTTAGTTTCATTGCAGTGCCTTCTTGGTCTGGCAATGACTCCGTTTTAGAGGGTGGGGATATTTTCCCTTTTAGCCCCTCCTTGTTACTCACAAGTTCTAATTGGTCCATCTTTTTAATTTTATTTCTGATTTTGCTCCAGATGCTTGTCTTTAAATTCAATTTAGTCACTATTTTGCTTTACTTTCAAATCAATTATCTCTAAATATATTATTGTACTTCTTTGTTTTAATGTGGCCATTACCATTATTGTTTTTAATATTTTTTTCCTTTTACTTTATTACTATTACTAGGGTCGTTAGCATTATTAGCATCATTTTATTATTGCCACTATTTTACATGTATTATTATTACAAAAATCATCTTTTATATTACTATTTATTATTCCTATTTTCATTACTATTATTTTTATCACTATTATTACATATGTATTATTACTATAATTATACTTATTATAATTATATTTATTTTTACTACTACCATTATTTTTATTATTACCATTATTAATTCTAATATTATTACTATTATTTTCTTCTTGATATTTTTATTTATGCTTTTTCCCAAAAGTCATAAAAAGGGTTTCAAAGGTAATATTTAAATGTCCGAAAGTCCAGAAATCGTGCCCAATCGTCTTTGGGTTTCAATTTTTGTTCGTCTAGATCACTAAATATCCTTTAAAGATTTCAATCGTATTTTTTGAAAATAAGGCAATGTTTCGTGTTTGGAAGTTCAAGAAATTCGTGCCCAACCGTGCTGGGTTTCGATTTTCTATTCATCTAAACAACTAGATATCTTTCACAGATTTTTTTTATCGTATTTCTTAAATAAGGGCAATATTTCATGATTGGAAATCTAAGGAATCGTACCCAATCGTGCTGGGTTTCGGTTTTTAGTTTAGCCAAATAGTGAAATACCCTTTTCAAATTGCACTACATGTATTTTGGAAATCATAAAATGATCTTGGTATCGAGAGTTTGAAGCATCGTGTCCTATCGTCTTTGGACATGATATTTCAACTTTTGAACAAGAGAGTTTCGATATCAATACGAGTCATCCAAACATTTTTCCATACTTTAAAATATTTTCTAATTTTCGATATTAAGGACATTAATCAATCAACACGGTACCAATTTTGGGCGTTGCGAGGTGCTAATCCTTCCTCGTATGTAATAACAGACTCCGAGCCGTTTTCTTAAAATCAAGTAGACCAAAATATTTTCTAAAGTGACCCAATCGCACTTCAAAAAAGATTGGTGGCGACTCCGTTTTTCTTTTTAAAGTCGGCCCGTTTTCCAAAAAAAATGGTTTCGACAGCTTGGCGACTCCACTGGGGACCAATAAGAGAGTCAAGCCGTAAAATTGGTTGATTAATGTTCTTTTTATCGAAAATATTTTTTTCCTTTTCCGTTTTTTCCATTTGCATGAGTTTGTGTCGCGTCATATATTTGTTTTGGTTTGAGACACACGGGATATCTCTGCATTCATATTGCATGACCGTTGTGGTCACACCCTTAAGTGGGAGCAAAAATCTATGCCTTCGTGAGGTTTTCACCTCCGCATGGGCTAGGGGACTGCTTCCGGAATACATCCGTACCTATGGTTCCGTGAGGTTTTCACCTCCGCATGGCCATAGGGAAATGTATTCCCCTGAACTGAACTCAATCAGTATGAGCCTATAATGGGTGAGGATTGAGGAATCTGCTGGTTCAGGTACCCTTTCTTTAGAATTAAACCACATGTAGAAAACCTAAGGGCCTACCCTAGGTAGAACCATGTCAAACCCTAGTGGTCACCCTGATAGGTTCTATGTTATTTATTTTCTTGTATTAACGGGTTTTATTACATTTTGATTGCATTGCATTCACATCATAGAAAAGAGGTGTTGATTTCAAATTCGATTACTAAATAGAAAAGTGGTCATAAGAAAATGGATTTTTTGATAAAGTGGATTATAATACGGTCATCGAATATAGTCCAAGTGAATATAACGAGAGAAGACCGATAGTCCGTGAAGGAATACAAGACCTTATCACCTGAGGATTCAAGTTGACAAGAATATTCGAAGATTACTCGTCTCGGCATTTTTAAAGAAGCTAACAAGTGAGCAGGAGTAGCGGTCCGGATCAAGCAAAAGGAGTTAGAGGAAGTATCTATTAGAATTTTACAAGACTTGACTTTTGCGAAGAAGGATTCATGTTTTCACTTGGACTATGAGGACAAGGCCGTGTATGCGATCCGTTTTGTGTAAAGAAATTTATTTTCTAGTAAAGTTTTTCTAATGTAATCAATTGAGTCAATGCCTCTTATTTTTGCATTCATTCATTTGCATTGCATTTCATGCATTTGCATTGCATCACATCATTTGCATTAAATATCATAAGACAACCCTTTTAATTAGAGGTTGTATTATAGTGACCTGGAACATCATTACTACACACAGTGTAGAAGCGGCTAAGGATATAATGAAAACCTTGAGCATCAACGCCGTATTGAAGAGGGATCGAATGAAGAAAACCTAGGAGGCATTCGCCCTACGAGCTGAAAGTGTTTTGAATAAGCTGAGCTGTGAAGGAAACTCTGTAGTTTTAGAGCTAACACGAGTAATGTTCAAAACACACTTGTTGTTTTAAGCCTAGAAACAATAAGAATCTTTTGTAAAATAGGCTCATGTTCAAACATCTTTATTTTAATAAAAATGCATTCTTGTGTTTCATCTTGAGAAAATATTTTTCATTTTTTTCCATGTCATACTATACATTCTTTTGTTTTTTGGGATGTCTTCCGTTCTTCATCATCCAAAGAATCGTTTATTCTTTGGAATTTTCCTTCATTACCTCGATAGGTACCCAGATATCAAGACATGAGCAAGCAGCATTACAGACTCCTTTTAAGTGAAATATGGGGCTAAAGGGATCGAGGATTTTGAAAATGTCAAGATTGTAACTTATCTTTTGATTTGTTAAAGATGGTAGAACAAAATGAAAATAGACTTTCTTTGTACAAAGGGTCAATAGACATTGTGAGTTTGGGAAATGAGTGAAGATCGAAGCCTTGCTCACCACGAAACAAAGCGAGATGTCATTGAGTTATTCCAAGAATTCAAAGATGTTTTGCATGATCGCATCAAGATATTCCTAGGCACAAGGAAACTATGGAGTGTTGAAAAGGCACATGTTAAGAGTTTTTCGATATATAGGTCGATTATAAGTTTCAAATCTTGTTGGTCTACCATGAAAAGGAGATTGCGTCGGTTATGCCATAAATGCCAAATAGAGAAGACAAGACTTATGTACTTCCTCCATATACATAGAACACGAGATGTTCTGTGAACGATCTAGTCAAAAGCTTCTAATGAGACATCGTCATCTTTTGGTTGTCAATTACTTCATTAAGAGGGTGAAGGTCGCTTCATATGCCAAAAGTTACATGTCTAAATATAATGTCAAAGTTGACAGTCTGTTTAAAGATCAGACGCCATATCAAGGCAAAAAAAAAAGAAAAAAAAAAGAAAGAAAGAAAGAAGAAGAAGAAAGAAAAAGAGAAGGAACATCCAAAGATTTTTTGAGACTTGTAAATATTGGCATAGAGAAGTTACCATTTACCCTCTTTGCTTCTCGAGTATTGGTTAGGACCTCCACCGGGGCAACGCCTTTCTCATTGATCTATGGGATTGATGCAGTCTTACCTATCGAAGTTGAGATTCTTTTCTTGAGATCTTGTCGGTGAAGTTGGATAAAGCGAGAATGGGTTCAATCTCGGTATGATCAACTGAATCTGATCGGAAAAAGATTAAGAGCCATCCGTCATAGTCAAATGTACCAGAAGCGAATGATGCGGGCTTACAACAAAAAGTCTACCCCAGAGAGGTTCATGAAAGAGACTTGGTATTGAAAAGATCCTCCCTATGCAAAAGGGCTTCAGGGGAAAGTGGATGCCTAATTGGGAAGGACATTATGTTGAAAAGAAGGTTTTTTGTGGAGAAGCATGGATACTAGCTGAGATGGACGGCAAAAGTCAGTCAAACCCAATTAAGACGGACCCAGTCAAGAAACGCTTCGCTTATAACAGAAATAGGCCAAGGCAAAAACCAGCAAAGGGCGCCTTGAGTCCAAATTTAAATTCAAAAAAAATAAATAAAAAAATCAAAAAAAAGGAGAGGCCATGGCGAAAACCCGCAAAGGGCGCTTTGAGACCAAAGGGGCTTTGAGTTGAAAACCCGAAAAGGGCGGCTCAAATTTTGAATAAAAGTGGGGCATCCAGTAGTCTTGCTACATCTGAATTAACAATGATGAAGAATGTTTCATCTTGGGGCATCGACAAAGTACTCGGATCCCTAAGCACATATTGGGCTTAAATGGTCCTCGAAGTTTGAACAGGGAAGCTCAGTCGGCGATATCTGGGGCACCTAATTGCCATCTTACCCATTCTTAATTTGCTCATTTCAAAATACACTACCAATAAATTTCCTTCTTGATTGCATTTGCTATCTTATTTGTTTTGAGCTATGCTCCTAATTAATTTCTTTCTTGTCCATTATTATGATCTTTTCCAAGCATTTTTCATTGAAATAATGATTATTGAACTAATAATACTTTCACAAAAGAAGTTTTACATATTACTCTGAAAGTCTCTAAATAATACAAGAATCCGAAACAGGACAATTACTTAGAACTAACCAGGCTTAAAGGGCTCGGAGACTTAAAATAAGGGTTTAAGCAGTGACGACATCTTCAGATTAGTTGTTAGAAGTATCAGCTGAACAAAGAAGACATACGCCAGGGGTCGCCTTAATAAGCAGCAAGCAATGACAGCCCAAGTGTTAAAAATAGAGCATTCTCATGACATTTTGCATCCATTCATAACATTCATGATACATATGGTTAGGAGCATCTTTCATGACATCCTAATCATTTGACATAAGCATAGACCCCATGAAGTCAATTCTACAGGTAGGTTCCCTAGAGGACAATGTAGCAAAGTTGATGAGAGTTAAAGAAGAGTACAGATCTTATCTCTCTTGGCGAGGTAGAAGCAGATCAAAAGACCAAGCCTTATCTTCACTTTGGCGAGTGGAGCGGGCTAAAGATAGTAGATCCTATCTCCTTGGCGAGAGTGGAACGGATTGAAGATAACAGATCTTATCTCTCTTGGCGAGGTAAGCGGATCAAAAGACCAAGCCTTATCTTCTTTGGCGAGTGGAGCGGGCTAAAGATAGTAGATCCTATCTCCCTGGCGAGGTGGAGGCGGATTGAAGATATGATCTTATCTCTCTGGCGGGAGTAAGCGAGATCAAAAGACCAAGCCTTATCTTCACTGGCGAAGTGGAGCGAGCTAAAGATAGTAGATCCTATCTCCACTGAGGAGTGGAGCGGATTGAAGATAATGATCTTATCTCTCTGGCGGGAGTAAGCGAGATCAAAAGACCAAGCCTTATCTTCCTTTGGCGAGTGGGAGCGAGCTAAAGATAGCAGATCCTATCTCCACTGGCGAGGTGGAGCGATTGAAGATAACGATCTTATCTCTCTGGCGAGGTAGAGCGAGATCAAAAGACCAAGCCTTATCTTCACCGGCGAGGAGTGGGCGAGCTAAAGATAGTAGATCCTATCTCCACCGAAAGAGAGTGGGCGGATTAAAGATAACAGATCTTATCTCTCTTGAGTAGGAGTAAGCGAGATCAAAAGACCAAGCCTTATCTTCCTTTGGCGAGGTGAGTGGAGCAGGCTAAAGATAGTAAATCCTATCTCCACTGGCGAGTGGGCGGATTGAAGATAACAGATCTTATCTCTCTTGGCGAGAGTAAGCGGATCAAAGATCGAAGCCTTATCTCCACCGGCGGAGTGGAGCGGTGAAGACAATAGATCTATCTCCGGCGGGGAGTGGAGCGGATTGAAGATGACAGATCTTATCTCTACTGAGAGAGTAAGCGGATCGAAGATCAAGCCTTATCTCCACGGCGAGGAGTGGAGCGAGCTAAAAACGATAGAAGCCTTATCTCCACTGGCGGGAGTGGAGCAAGCTAAAGATAGTAGATCCTATCTCCTTTGGCGAGAGTGGGCGGATTGAAGATAACAGATCTTATCTCTCTTGGAGGAGGTAAGCGGTCGAAGACTGAAGCCTTATCTTCACTGAGCAGGAGTGGAGCAGGCTAAAGATAATAAGTCTTATCTCCATGTATCGGCAATAGAGCGATGAAGAATCTGATTTTATCTCTCTTGGCGAAGTAGGCGGATCGAAGATTGAAGCCTTATCTCCACTAAGCGAGTGGAGCAAAGGCTAAGCAGATCTTATCCCGGCGAGGTGGAGCAGATCGAAGACGATGAGCCTTAATTCCCAAGCGGTAGGGTAGCAGGCTAAAAGAAGAGATCTTATCCCATGCGGGAGTGGAACAGATCGAAGGCGATGAGCTTTAATTCCCTAGCGGTAGGGTAACAGGCTAAAAAGCAGATCTTATCCCACCGGCGAGGAGTGGAACAGATCAAAGACGATGAGCCTTAATTCCCTAAGCAGTAGGGTAACAGGCTAAAGAAGCAGATCTTATCCCACTGAGCACGAGTGGAATAGATCGAAGACAATGAGCCTTAATTCCCTAAGCAGTAGGGTAACAGGCTGAAAATTGTAGATTTTATCTCCACTGAGCAGGAGTGGAATAGATCGGAACAAAATTTCTATACCCCTGAAGATGCAATGGGTTAAAGCAAGGCTATCTGAAGAGAAGAAGCACCAAGAAATCAAGACTCAGCAAAACGGGGCAAATTTGGCTCCTTTAGAATCTTTGCTTTGTTCCTGTTACACGACAGCAAGCAAAGAAGGGTAGCTGTATGACCCAATTTTACCCCAACCAAAGCCCAAACAACAAACCAAAACAAAATCAAACCAAACCCAATTAACCAAGCCCAAGTAACCCTAACCCAACTAGACCACTAAACCGACCACTAACTCCACCACCCCACTAAACCGACCACTAACTCCACCACTCCACTAACTCCACCACCCCACTAAACCGACCACTAACTCCACCACTCCACTAACTCCACCATCCCACTAACTCTATCACCCCACTTGCATGCATAAGTTGTAGAATTTGGCTATAAAAGCCATTCAAAACCATTGTAAAGGGGGGTTTTTTTTTCTTCTATTTTTGAATAGTTACGAATACGAGAAGATTCAAAATATTCAAGGTGTTCTTTTATTTTGTTCTTTTATTCATTTTTTACACTTGTTTTTAAGAATAAACACGAAAATACGGAAAAAGAGGTAGAAGCGCACTGTTTTGAGATCGTCGAAAAAAGAAGCTTTTTAGTTTCAGCCATTGCTGCTTCATGCTGGTCTGGCACAGACCGTTTTAGAGGTGGGGATATTTTCCTTTTAGCCCTCCTTGTTACTCATAAGTTCTAATTGGTCCATCTTTTAATTTTATTTCGATTTTGCTCGGATGCTTGTCTTTAAATTCAATTTAGTCGTTATTTTGCTTTACTTTCAAATCAATTATCTCTAAATATATTATTGTACTTACTTGTTTTAATGTGGCCATTACCATTATTGTTTTTAATATTTTTTTCCTTTTACTTTATTACTATTACTAGAATTCGTTAGCATTATTAGCATCATTTTATTATTGCCACTATTTTACATGTATTATTATTATAAAAATCATCTTTTATATTACTATTTATTATTCCTATTTTTCATTACTATTATTTTTATCACTATTATTACATATGAATTATTACTATAATTATACTTATTATAATTATATTTATTTTACTACTACCATTATTTTTATTATTACCATTATTAATTCTAATATTATTACTATTATTTTCTTATTGATATTTTTATTTATGCTTTTCCCAAAAGTCATAAAAAGGGTTTCTAAAGGTAATATTTCGTATCTGAAAGTCCGAGAAATCGTGCCCAATCGTGCTGGGTTTCGATTTTTCGTTCGTCTAGATCACTAAATATCCTTTAAAGATTTCAATCGTATTTTTTGAAAATAAGGCAATGTTTCGTGTTTGGAAGTTCAAGAAATTCGTGCCCAATCGTGCTGGGTTTCGATTTTCTATTCATCTAAACAACTAGATATCCTTCACAGATTTTTTTTATCGTATTTCTTAAATAAGGGCAATATTTCATGATTGGAAATCCAAGGAATCGTACCCAATCGTCTTTGGGTTTCGGTTTTAGTTTAGCCAAATAGTGAAATGCCCTTTTCAAATTGCACTACATGTATTTTGGAAATCATAAAATGATCTTGGTATCGAGTTTGAAGCATCGTGTCCTATCGTCTTGGACATGATATTTCACTTTTCGAACAAGAGAGTTTCGATATCAATCGAGTCATCAAACATTTTTCCATACTTTAAAATATTTTCTAATTTTCGATATTAAGGACATTAATCAATCAACACGGTACCAATTTTGGGCGTTGCAAGGGTGCTAATCCTTCCTCGTGTGAATCGACTCTCGAGCAGTTTTCTTAAAATCCGTGAGACCAAAATATTTTCTAAAGTGACCCAATCGCACTTCAAAAAAGATTGGTGGCGACTCGTTTTCTTTTTAAAGTCGGCCCGTTTTCCAAAAAAATGGTTTCGACATATAATATAACAAAAAATAATATATATTAAAATAAACAATATATAAAAACTTTTCATTAATAATAAATCAATTTGAGTAATGTACAATATACGAATAAAAATAAAATAGACTCTAATAGAATAAAAAATAAATAATTTTATATAATGATAAAGTAATTAAAAAATAAAATAAAAAAGATTAGAAATCAAGGAAACATGGATCAAATCGAAATAAAAAATAAAATCCGAATAAAAAATGTAAAAGGACCAGATTAGAACGCGCGTCACACTGTAGGGACCTATTAGGCAATTATGCCTTATCTCTTAAATGACGTCGTTCCCTCCTCTGCCTTTAAAATGGCCTTAAAGACCAAATTGAAACAATGACCCTAATTCAAGGCCAAATAGAAAATAACGAAAAATACAAATCGGACATAATTATAAAATTGCAATAATGCGGAAGGGCCTATAGAGCAATTAGGCCCTCTAACAAAAACATGCGGATCCTCCTCGAGTATCGGGTCAACACGCGAACCTTGCCCCTTTAAACGACGTCGTTTTGGTCATTAATTGACCACACCAAAATGACGCCATTTCGGTCATTAATTGACCACACCAAAACGACATCGTTTCACTGGCCTATATAAACAAAAAATTTGTTTAAAAAAAATCATTTTAAAGTCATTTCAGAAAAAAATAAAACAGAGCTTAAAAAAAAGCTCTCTCTCTTCCAGCCTCCAACCATGGCTTCGGTGACACACCGCCGCACGCGCCACCGCACGTGCCACCACACACGGCGGCTGAAAAGTCAAAAACTCTATTTTTTAGAGCAAATCTAAAGGTAAACTCGTTCTCTTTATTTTTAATAGTATTTGTATATATAAGAAAATGATTTGCACGGATCGAAAGGAAATGTAAAAAAAAAAAAAAAACTAAACGAAATGGAACAACCGGAAATCACCTCTGCTCTTTGATTTTTCTTGTGTTCTAATTTCTGTATTCTTTTTGTTTTTGCGTGTCTTTTACATATTACATCAGGGCTTTTTATAACCCCGAAAATAAATCAAAAAATAAATACAAAGATTCTTGCTATTTTTGCCATTTTTTCTTTCCTTTTGCAGGTGAACGGCGAAGATGGGAAGGTGAGCAGTGCTATTCGCGCGCTGATTGCGGCGTGACCAAAGGCCTGTGTTGGGAGCTGTGGCGCCTAGGGTTTTAGAAACCCTAGGCTTTTGATTCTATTTGGGTATTAGGCCTTTTTGGGCCCCGTAGGTTTGGGTCTTTGTTGGGTCTGGGTGTAATGGGTTTTGGGTAGTCTGTTTTGCTATAAATGGACTGTAAAAAAAAACTAGACATTTGGTTTATTTTTTGTTTTTTATTTTATGTTTGTTTGTTTGGGCCCGGGCACAAATGGGCTATTACACTACTTTTTTATAGCCTTGTTTTGGAAGGAACACTTGACGATCCAAAATATCTCATAATTCTATATCAAACACTGAACATTGCCCCAAATGTCGATTATATCGAAAATCCAATCATCATTCCCATCACGCACTACTCCCCTAGCAACTCCAATTCCTGAGTCCAATTTAATAACACCATCAGTATTTAAAAAAACCCAATTACCTGTCAATACCTGACTAGAGCTATCCTCATGTTGGCTAATCTAAGTGTTCTTATGAATTGAAATGTACTGCTTTACCCAACTATAGGAGACTTTGACGATCTCAAAATGGCTCCAAGATACACCTTGAAAGGTGAAAAGATTTTTGTAGGTGAAGAGATTTTTGTTCTTCTAAATACGCTAAGCAAGCAAGCCAAAAAGACAAGGTTAAGGAATCCCTCCTATGATCGTCCTCGAGTTACTCTATAAATTATAGACAAGCCACTCATAGAAATTAATAAAGAAAAACTTGCTTTGATCATAAATTGAAATAACCTGCGACCAAACTTCCTTGGCGATTGAACAGTCTCTAAGCACGTGTAACAAATCTTTCGATGCATGGCCACAGAACAAACAAGAACTATCATTTCCAATTCCCTATTTCACTCGTTCTACATTGGTAAGTAATCGTTGTTTGAGTACTAACCAAATGAAAAACCTTACCCTTTGGGGACCCTGAAACTTCCACACCAATTTCTATGCTGCATTTCTAGGAGACCAAGTACCCTCTCGTAATAGTCAATATGCACTTTTAATGGAGAAGGATCCTGTTGAAGTACCCGTCCACATAATTCTATCCAGTCCCACTGTAGGATGAGAAGGGGGAATACTCACAATACGTCTTATGACATCTTTTGATACCGAAACTCGAAAAAGATCTAGATTTTACATACCTTCGTTCATTACCATTTCACTTAGTAAACAATCCAAAAAAAGGTTAGCTTGAGAAAGAATTCGTAAAACCAAAGGACCTGCTTCAAGGACCCAGGGATCTGTCTAACACCGAATGTTGTTACCATTTCTTACTGGCCAAGCTAGATTACCACGAAGCAAAGGCTAGATCTTGGAGAAAGTCTTTCAAAGGAAAGAACATCTACCTTGAGAAATACTTTCCTGTAATCTCTCATTCAGGTTATACTTAGATCAAAGAACACAGATCCATAAAGCATTATCCTTTGAAACTATATTAAACCTAAGTTTTAGGAAAAAAGATATATTATGGTCCCGCAATTGCCTGAACCCAATACCACCACAGCAACGAGGTTGACAAGTCGAATCCCATCCAACAAGAGCCAAATTTTCCTACTATTTGAGGCACCCCAAATGAACTACCTAACCATACGTTTGATCTCCTCACAGATACCTTTGGGAATAATCATGTATTGCATAAAATAGGTAGGATTCGATAACAAGACTGCTTGTGCCAAAGTAGCTCTACTAGCTAAATATAATTGTCTGGCATCCCAACTTTGTAACTTACTACGAACTTTTTCCACCACAGATCTCAAGTAACTATTATTAACTCTCCCATGGAATAGAGGTACACCTAAGTAGTGTCCAAGATTATCCACTTATTGAAAACCAAGCAAATCACTAATTAGCATCCCCAGGTCATCATCAACTACACTAGAAAATAAGATATTTGTTTTTCGAGTGTTAACCTTACACCCAAAAAAGTACAGAAACACTCTAAAATATCCTTAAGGAGTCGAGCTTGTTGCATATCCACTTTGCTAAAAATAAACAAATCATCGGCAAAGAAAAGATAAAATACAATCGAACCGGTCCGGGATAACCAAATAGGACACCTCTTACCTATAAATATAGCAGAGTGGAGACTATGTCCAATCCATTCCATACAAAATACAAAGAGGTAGGGAGACAAAGGGCATCCTTGTCAAATCCCTCGTGCAGGCCTAGAATTTCTAAGTCGGCACACCATTCCACAATACTTGCATGGTATAATTAAAAATAGTAGACATAATTACATTTCTGAGTAAATCCGAAATACCAGTTGTAACGACCCAAAATCCGTGGGCACCGGAAAAGTGTGTTATCGGGCCTCCGTCTTAGTAAATTAAATCCTTAAATAATTATTAGGAATAATTATGAGTCTAGTTATATGTCTAATTAGGTTTTAATTAGGTGAACCTAGTTTTATTTAGAGTAATTAGTAAAAAGGACTAAATTGAATTAAGGAAAAAGTTGAATTATAGAACAATAGAAAGTAAAAAGGGCTAAAAGGGAAATTAAGCCAATTTGCTATGGATGAAGCAGCAAACTTAGATTAAAAACTAAGATTTTATTTAGGTTTCAAATTAAATTATAAATTAAATTATTAATTATATAATTATATTAGGAAATAAATTAAATAAAAGCCAAATGTAGAATAATAAAAATATACAGTGTAAAATATATGAAAATACATTTGTAATATATTAGTATATTTTCTTAAATAATTAGTAAAAGAAAAATAAAATAAATAATTGTTAATTGTTAATTAAATAAGAAAAATAAAATAAATAATTGTTAATTGTTAATTAAATAATTATCTTTAAGATTTTTATTTGATAGACAAATTAGATAATTGACAAGTGTAAGGTGTTGATTAAATACAAATGTAATAATATATGTATATACATTTGTATGATAATTATTTATTCACTTAAATATTAAGTTAAAGATACTTATAAATTAAATATTGATATTATAAGATTTTTATTTGTTAAATAAATAAAAGAAAGACAAATGGATGGTAATGATAGTGTATAAATGTACAAAGATACATGTATACAAATATATTAGTTATATTGTTATTAAATAGATATTTATTAAATAATTATTATTTATTAAATAATATAATTATATTATGAAATAGATTAGATCAAGACAAATGTAAGGTGGATATGGGATACAATTGTAATATATACAATTGTTATTAAATAGATATTTTATAATTATTAATTAATTAATATATATTAAGTAAAATAAAGTAAATAGAATAAGAAAAAAAAAGAAAAGAAACAAAACAAAGAAACAGAGAGCATTTCGAAACAGGGGAAAGAAAAGAAAGAAAGAAAATAAAAGGAGAAACTAGGGATTTGAAGCTTTAAGCTTTAAAAGGTAAGTCAATCAAGTTTTTTTTCTCTTAAATTTGATGTTTTAGAAGTCTTAAAACAAGATTTTGATGAAATTAATTTGATAGTTTGAAAGTTTATAAGCTTTTAAACAAAGTTCATGTTGAAGAAAAAGATGAATTAGGGATTGAATTAAATAAATTTTAAGTTAGAATTAGTAAAAGGATTAAATTGTAAAGTAAGTTATAAGTTTGGTATTAGAGGATTAAATTAAAAAATTTAAAATTAGGGTTATATTATGAACACTTGATAGTTAGGATGAATATGGAAGAAAAAAATGAATACAATTGAAGTATGAAATAAGTGAAACAAATAAAAGAGTCAATTAGGATTAAATTGGAATTAGGCATAAATTGAGTAGAAATTTAATTAATTATTTAAATTAATGCTGTAATTAATAATTTAAATTATTATTATTTTCGTAGCTAACAAGGAAAACGAGGCATCGGCATCCAAAGGAAAAGAAAAGATCGTTGAGGAGTAAACTCGTATTCCGTGTTTGTATTACTATAACTCAAACTATTTATTAAATGTTATATTGAATTTGTAATCATGGGACATTTAAGATAAGGTAAGTAATAATATTTGAAATTAAGTAAGAATATGTGTGAATATTGAATTATATGTGAATTGATATAATAGATGTTTTGAATTGATCAAGTATTTGAAATTGTTGTGGAAATAAATTCGAAATTGGAAAAGTAAAATAATACCCTATTAACTTGTCGGACTAGATTGGATATAAATGGCATGCCATTGGATTTGTGATGTGATGAGGAGATTTGTAGCTCGGGCGAGAAGATGATTCTGTTATATATGCTTCAGTTTATCCGAAGAGGCATTTAATGCCTTACTGGTGTGTTTGGGAGGTTATATTATACTGGTGTGTTTAGGAGGATTTCATTATTCTAGTGCGCTTAGGTTGGATATTTTGGTGTGGTTGGGTGGAATCCGCGTACCTATCAGAGTCCTAGCCTTGTTAATAGGGTAAATAATTGAATAAAATTTTGAAAATGAGATTGATTGATTTGACACTATTGAAAAGTATGAGAAAGAATGTATGAGTTAAATTATGAATTGAGTTAGTAGGGTTTTTTACATAAATAGGTTGAAAAAAAAGTACGAAAATGGTATCCCATATCAATTAATTACGGGAATGGTATAGCCAGGGTGGTCACGCCACTCCCATAGGCGGCACCACCACAGCACTGCAGACAAGCAGTGAGCGAACAAGTGAAAAGAGTGTAACATCCGAAATAGGGCCTAAACGGAATAGTGGTTGCGAAACCATGAATCCAAGCTATAAAAGTTTATTATGATTAATTATTATGATTTATCGAGTGATTAAATACATGTGTTAGAGTATTGATAAGAAATTTTATTAATTTCATGCTTAAATTGCCTATTAGGACTTGTTTGCAAAAGTTGCTAAATAGGGTTCTAATTTATAGGGTACTTGATTGAAGTGGGGTTTGAAGTAGGAGTCCTTAAATGGTAATTAGACCATTATATTTTCATGGACAAAATGGACATATATAGGTGGAAAGAACCAAAGTTTTTAATGAAGGGTAATTTAGTCATTTGGTAATAAAATGAATTAAAAGGAAAAATATGAGAAAATATGCTCATCTTCTTCATTAGAACGAAATTACAAGGGTTCTCCATAGCTAGGGTTTGTTTCAAGCTTCCAAGCTCCATAGTAAGTGATTCCAAGCCCCGTTTTTAATGTTCTTTACATCTTTGAAGCCCCGGTAGCTCGATTTAGCTTATTCTATCAATAATTCATGCTAGGGTTCATATTTGATAAAATACCCATAGGTGAAATATGTTTATTTTGATGTTTTATGATAGAATATGAAGTCTGAAATTATGTTAAACAACTTTTGCTAAGTGATTTTAAGTGAAAACGAGTAAAACGGCTTAATCGGTAAAAATACCTAATGTTCATAAGTACAAGTTAGAGTGAGAATTTGATGTTGCCATAGAAGGGAAAAATGATCAGCATGTCATAAAACATAAGAATAAGGGATAAAGTTTAATTTTCGAGCTTTGGGGCAAATGTGTAAATATGTAAAAGTTTAGGGGCAAAATTGTAATTTTGCCAAAGTTAAGAGTTAAGGACTGTTTTGATGAATGTGAGTATTAAATAAGCTAAATTTGCTATTATAGATCAAGAAGAACGAAATCCAGAGTTAGATCGAGGAAAGAAAAAGATAAAGGACTAAATCGATATAGTTGATCGTATTTTGTTTTGAGGTAAGTTTACGGTAAATAAATGCAATATTCTATTATTTTATATTTAATACTGTTAAATTTCAGCATTTACATATTTATTCTGTAAATTTATTATTTAAAGACTCAAGTATGAATTGACTAAAAGCTATCCTGGAAGTTAGGTTGAACCTTAGGAATTTGTAGGATACAAATGTCATGACATTAGGGTTTAAGGAAATCATGTAAGACCATGTCAAGACATGGCATTGATATGTTACTATAAGGCAAAGGTCCCATGTAAGACCATGCCAAGGCATGGCATTGGTGAGTTCATAAGGCAAGGATACCACATAAGACCATGTCAAGACATGGCAATGGTTAAGTTTCATAAGGAAAGGTACCTGCGTATCCTTAGTATTCCAAGTGGTTCAACGGGAAAATTCAAGGAGTATTCCAAAGTAAAGGTAAGATAAGTTCAAGCTAAAAAGGTAAGGTAAGATAAATTCATGTTAAAAGGTAAGGCAAGTATACAAGTTTTAAGTATATTGAGTTAAAAGTTTAAGTGATCTTGATAAGAAAAACATAAGATAATTCATTAAGAATGTTGCTATTTATTTACATGTAAACTTACTAAGCTTTATGCTTAGTCCCATTCTTTAATTTTTTTATAGTATTACAAGCCAACTCGGAATCACAAAGGCGTCGGAGATCGTTACGCACTATCAAAGGATTATCTTGGTATTTTGTAACTCGGCGTTTTAAGCTATGGCATGTATAGGAACTTAGTCATCTTGTGTGTATAACCTTATGATATGGCTTAAGATTGGCTTTTAAATGTTTGGTAATGATTAGCTATTAAAATGGCTAATTAAGAGCATGTTTTGGACATTATGAAATGCCTAGTTGGTAATTATTAGAAAGAAATTATGTAAGTATATGCAGGGGAACAGTTTGTACAGCAGCAGTGATGTGATTTTGAAAATCACCAAAAATAGTATAAATGGAATTTGGTTGTGCATGAGATATATAATTAAATCTTATTGAGTCTATTTTATATGAAAGAAACGGTGTAGGAAAAAGAGTTGTATATTATGAGATAATTGATTTTTAGTGAAGAGAGGTCAGAACTGTCAAACTGTGTAACAGGGAGACTTTAACTAATAAACTGTACTAATTGGCCACACCAAAAATTCTTGAAAAATTACAGTAATAAGATATATGAGTCTAGTTTCAGATAAAATTTACGGATCTAGATTTCGAGTTTCGTAACTCGAGTTATAATTGATTTAGTGAACATGACGCAGATGGACAGTTTTAAACTTTTATGCCCCGAACTAGTAAGTTAAGTCTAGTAATGCCTCGTACTCGACTCCGACAACGGTCTCGGGTAAGGGGTGTTACATTTATTGGTTTCAGAGCAAGGTTTAGTCGATTCTCGAAATATTTAGTATGAGTAAGAGTCTATCTATACATGCCATACTTATATTTTGATAGTGTGACGACTCTTGACGATTTAAAAAAAAATGTTTTTCTTTTATAGTTATGGATCCCGAACGAGCTGGTGCAGATGATGTAGAGAGTAGTGCACCCTCCCGCTGAGGGGCGGTGCCTAAGATAGTAATGAAAGGCCGTTACAGTTAGTCAGGGAGGAGGGGCTCGAGAAACCTTCTTCCAAGCTATGAATGAATGGTTTGCTGAGTTCGTTCGTACGAACTCGGCCATTAGACCTCCACCCCCTCATGATCCACAGACCACCCATGTAGCTTCCCCAGTCACAGATGCAGTCAGAAGAGAGAAGCCACCCGTTGACAAAATCAGAAAACAAGGGGCTGAAGAGTTTCGGGCTGCTAAAGATGATGATGCAGAGAAAGCTAAATTTTGGCTCGAAAATACTATCAGAGTTTTTGACGAGTTATCACACACCGGAAGAGTGTATTAAATGTGTAGTGTCACTTCTTAGAGATTGACTTACCGGTGGTGGAAGACACTTGTATCAAGAGTACCGAAAGAAAAAGTTACATGGGATTTCTTTCGGGAGGAGTTTAAAAGAAGTATATCATCAGAGGTTTATTGACGAGAAAATAAAAAGTTTCTTGAATTAAAACAGGTAAGATGGTGTGACCGACTATAAACGTGAATTTGTTCGACTCGAAGAATTATGCTCGAGAGTGTGTGTCTGAGAGGCTATCATGTGCAAAAGATTTGAGGATGGGCTCAATGATGATATCCGACTATCGGTTGGTGTTCTAGAGATAAAAGAGTTTGTTGTTTTAGTTGATGAGCACAGTAAGGAGAGGAGTTGTTGAAAAGAAAGGGTAAAGCTGAAATTAAGAGGCAAGATCTGAAGAAAAGACAGATGAGCAAGTCATTTCGGTCTACATCCAAGAGGCCTAGAGAGTTCTCTACGAGATCTAATTTTTCAATGGGTATTCTAACCAAAAGAGGTGGAAGATTTATGGATTCAAAAGCTCAAACCACTTCGATTACGAAAGTGTTGGTAGTATTCACTTAATAGACCTGAGTGTCCTCAATGTGGTCGACATCATCCGAGTCAATGTCGGCGACCGAGGTTGGTTGTTTCGATGTGGTGCACCGGATCATTTCATTCGGAGTGTCCCGAGATGGTAAAAAAAGAAGTAATACCGAGTGCAAGATCAGGTAATGCCCCCGTTAGAGACAGACCTCAGAGAAATCCGAGAGTAGGGGCAGGTAGAGGTACATTTAGAGATACTGAGAACGAGATCGGATGTTAAAGCACCCGCAAGGACTTATGCTATCCGTACTGGTGAAGAGGCATCCTCCCCCGATGTAATTACGGGTACATTTTCTCTTCATGTTAATGTTATTGCTTTGATTGATCCGGTTCAACCCATTCCTATGTTTGCATGAAATTAATGCCTAGTATGAACATGCCCATAGAGTTTCTGAAATTTGTGATTAAAGTATCAAATCCATTTGGTCAAGATGCGTTAGTAAATAAAGTATGTAAAAATGCCCTTTGATGATTAGAGGTCTTTGTTTTCCTAGGTGATCTCATGCTATTGCCATTTGATGAGTTTGATGTGATTCTTGGTATGGATTGGTTAACTGCACATGATGTGATAGTGAATTGTGGAAAGAAATTTATTGAGTTGAAATGTGAAAATGGTGACATCCTTCGGGTTAATTCAGATAGGTCAAGTAGTTCAATTTCTATGATTTCTGTTATGTCTGCTCAGAAATGTTTAAGGAAAGGATGTGGAGCTTATCTTGCTTTTGTGTTGAATATTAAAGACCCAAAGTTGAAAATTGAATCAGTGCCTATTATAAATGGGTTTCCTGATGTGTTTCCGGAAGAACTACCAGGTTTGCCTCCTATCAGAGAAGTTGAGTTTGGTATTGAATTGATTCCAGGTACCACACCTATTTCTATTGCTCCTTATAGAATGGCTTCGATAGAATTGAAAGAATTGAAAGCTCAGCTACAGGAATTAACTGATAAAGGCTTTGTAAGACCTAGTTATTCACCATGGGGTGCGCCAGTGTTATTTGCGAAAAAGAAGGACGGTTCCATGAGATTATGCATAGACTATCGGCAGCTTAACAAGGTAACCATAAAGAACAAATATCTATTGCCTAGAATGGATGACTTGTTTGATCAACTGAAAGGAGCCACTGTGTTTTCTAAGATAGATTTGAGATCTGGATACTATCAGTTGCGAATTAAAGAGTCAGATGTTCCGAAAATTGCTTTTCGAACTAGGTATGGTCATTATGAGTTTCTTGTGATGCCATTTGGTTTAACCAATGCTTCTGCCATCTTCATGGATTTAATAAATCGAATTTTTAGACCTTACTTGGACAAGTTTGTAGTTGTATTTATTGATGACATCTTGATTTATTCTCGTGATGAGGCCGAGCATGCGAGCATTTGAGAACGATTTCTGACTTTGAGAGATAATCGACTTTATGCCAAGTTTAGAAAAAGTGAGTTACGTTCTGAAAAGTTTGTTTTCTTGGACACATTGTTTCAGGTGAAGGTATTAAAGTTGATCCGAATAAGATTTCAGCCATTGTCGATTGGAAGCCTCCCAATAATGTATCAGAGGTCAGAAGCTTTCTTGGTCTTGCCGGTTATTATAGATGATTTGTAGAGGGATTTTCCATGATAGCTATTCCATTGACAAGATTGCTACTGAAAGATGTCAAGTTTGAATGGACCGAGAAGTGTCGAGAGAGTTTTGACAAGTTAAAGGTATTTTTGACTAAAGCTTCGTCTTAGTACAACCGAACCGGGTAAAGAGTTTGTGATTCTGGTGATGCATCCTTACATGGACTAGGTTGTGTACTTATGCGGGAAGGAAGGGTAATTGCTTATGCCTCTAGCAGTTAAAACCACATGAGAAAAATTATCCACACATGATTTAGAGTTAATGCTATTGTATTTGCATTGAAAATCTGGAGACATCATTTGTATGGTGAGAAATGCGAATATTCACCGATCATAAAAGTTTGAAATACTTGATGACTCGAGAAAGATCTAAAGTTGAGGCAAAGAAGATGGCTAGAGTTGATTAAAGATTATGAACTAGTGATCGATTATCACGGGTAAGGCAAAGCGTTATTCTTGATGCTTTGAGTAGAAAATCGTTATTTGCATTGTGACTTTGCACACTAGTTTGGCCTTGTCGGATGATGGTTCTATTTTAGCTATGTTGAGAGCTAAACCGATGTTCCTTGAAGAAATTTGTGAAGCTCGGAAGGATGACGATGAGTTGCAAGCCAAAAGGGTTCGGTCTTGAGTCGGTGTAGAGTCGATTTTCGGATCGATCGGCGGTTGTTTGATGTTTAGAGGCGAGGTATGTGTACCAAAGAATGATGATCTTATTCGGAAGATTTTCTGAAGCACATAGCAGTTCTTGGTCTATTCACCCGGGTAGTACAAAGATGTATAATGATTTGAAGAAAATGTATTGGTGGAGAGGAATGAAAAGAGATATATCAGAGTTTGTTTCTAGATGTTTGATTTGTCAGCAGGTAAAGGCCGAACATCAGGTACCTTGAGTTTATTGCGACTGTATTAGTTCCCGAGTGGAAATGGGACCGAGTTACTATGGATTTTGTGACAGGATTGCCTTCGGCACCGAGAAAGAAAGATGCAGTATGGGTTGTGATTGATAAGTTAACGAAGTCGGCTCATTTTATCCTAGTTCGTATGGATTATTCACTTGACAAGTTGGCTGAGTTGTATATTTCAGAGATTGTGAGACTACATGGAGTACCGTTATCGATTATCTCAGATAGAGATCCGAGATTTACTTCACAATTTTAGAAGAAATTGCAAGAAGCTTTAGGTACAAAGTTGAGTTTTAGTACAGCTTTCCATCCTCAGACTGATGGTCAATCAGAAAGAGTTATCCAGGTACTTGAAGATATGCTTAGATGTTGCGTATTGGAATTTCAAGGTAGTTGGGAGAAATATTTGCCTTTAATAGAGTTTGCTTACAATAATAGTTATCAATCGAGTCTAAAGATGGCACCTTATAAAGCTCTGTATGGACGTAAATGTCGCACGCCTTTGTATTGGATAGAACTTAAGGAAAATTAGATTTACGGGGTTAATCTAGTCAAAGAAAGCGAAGAGAAAGTAAAAGTCATCGAGATTGCTTGAAAGCGACTTGATAGATGAAATCCTATCAGATTTGAAAAGAAAAGAAATTGAATTTCAAGTTGGTGACAGGGTATTTTTGAAAGTATCCCCTTGGAAGAAAGTTCTCAAATTTGGCAAGAAAGGTAAATTAAGTCCCCGTTTTATTAGACTGTTTCAGGTGATCGAGAGAGTTGGGCCATTGGCATATCGGTTAGCTTTGCCGACTGAGTTAGAGAAGATTCATAATGTCTTTCATATTTCTATGCTATGTCGTTATCGTTCAGATCCATCGCATGTGATTTCACAAACAGAGGTTGAGATTCAGCCAGATATGACTTACGGTGAGGAACCAGGTAAAAATTTTAGCTCGAGAGGTTAAGCAATTAAGAAACAAAAGTATTGCACTTGTGAAAGTATTATGGAATAGGCATGGGATAGAAGAGGCTACATGGGAGCCCGAAGAGATTATCAAAACAAGTACCAAACCTCTTTCTGGTAAGATTTTGGGGACGAAAATCCTAAAGGGAGAAATGTAACATCCCGAAATAGGGCCTAAAGCTGAATAGTGGTTGCGAAACCATGAATCCAAGCTATAAAAGTTTATTATGATTAATTATTATGATTTATCGAGTGATTAAATACATGTGTTAGAGTATTGATAAGAAATTTTATTAATTTCATGCTTAAATTGCCTATTAGGACTTGTTTGCAAAAGTTGCTAAATAGGGGTTCTAATTTATAGAGTACTTGATTGAAGTGGGGGTTTGAAGTAGGAGTCCTTAAATGGTAATTAGACCATTATATTTTCATGGACAAAAATGGACATATATAGGTGGAAGGAACCAAAGTTTTTAATGAAGGGTAATTTAGTCATTTGGTAATAAAAATGAATTAAAAAGGGAAAAATATGAGAAAATATGCTCATCTTCTTCATTAGAACGAAATTACAAGGGTTCTCCATAGCTAGGGTTTGTTTCAAGCTTCCAAGCTCCATAGTAAGTAATTCCAAGCCCTGTTTTAATGTTTTTACATCTTTGAAGCCCCTTAGCTCGATTTAGCTTATTCTATCAATAATTCATGCTAGGGTTCATATTTGGAAAAATACCCATAGGTGAAATATGTTTATTTTGATGTTTTATGATAGAATATAAAGTCTTAAATTATGTTAAACAACTTTTGCTAAGTGATTTTAAGTGAAAACGAGTAAAACGGCTTAATCGGTAAAAATACCTAATGTTCATAAGTACAAGTTAGAGTGAGAATTTGATGTTGCCATAGAAGGGAAAAATGATCAGCATGTCATAAAACATAAGAATAAGGGATAAAGTTTAATTTTCGAGCTTTGGGGCAAATGTGTAAATATGTAAAGTTTAGGGCAAAATTGTAATTTTGCCAAAGTTAAGAGTTAAGGACTGTTTTGATGAATGTGAGTATTAAATAAGCTAAATTTGCTATTATAGATCAAGAAGAACGAAATCCAGAGTTAGATCGAGGAAAGAAAAGATAGAGGACTAAATCGATATAGTTGATCGTATTTTGTTTTGAGGTAAGTTTATGTAAATAAATGCAATATTCTATTATTTTATATTTAATACTGTTAAATTCCAGCATTTACATATTTATTCTGTAAATTTATTATTTAAAGACTCAAGTATGAATTGACTGGAAAAGCTATCCTGTGAAGTTAGGTTGAACCTTAGGAATTTGTAGGATACAAATGTCATGACATTAGGGTTTAAGGAAATCATGTAAGACCATGTCAAGACATGGCATTGATATGTTACTATAAGGCAAAGGTCCCATGTAAGACCATGCCAAGGCATGGCATTGGTGAGTTCATAAGGCAAGGATACCACGTAAGACCATGTCAAGACATGGCAATGGTTAAGTTTCATAAGGAAAGGTACTGCGTATCCTTAGTATTCCAAGTGGTTCAACGGGAAAATTCAAGGAGTATTCCAAAGTAAAGGTAAGATAAGTTCAAGCTAAAAAGGTAAGGTAAGATAAATTCATGTTAAAAGGTAAGGCAAGTATACAAGTTTTAAGTATATTGAGTTAAAAGTTTAAGTGATCTTGATAAGAAAAACATAAGATAATTCATTAAGAATGTTGCTATTTATTTACATGTAAACTTACTAAGCTTTATGCTTACTCCCATTCTTTAATTTTTTTATAGTATTACAAGCCAACTCGGGAATCACAAAGGCGTGGAGATCGTTAAGCACTATCAAAGGATTATCTTGGTATTTTGTAACTCGGCGTTTTAAGCTATGGCATGTATAGGAACTTAGTCATCTTGTGTGTATAACCTTATGATATGGCTTAAGATTGGATTTTAAATGTTTGGTAATGATTAGCTATTAAAATGGCTAATTAAGAGCATGTTTTGGACATTATGAAATGCCTAGTTGGTAATTATTAGAAAGAAATTATGTAAGTATATGCAGGGGAACAGTTTGTACAGCAGCAGTGATGTGATTTTGAAAAATCACCAAAAATAGTATAAATGGAATTTGGTTGTGCATGAGATATATAATTAAAGCTTATTGAGTCTATTTTTATATGAAATAAACGGTGTAGGAAAAAGAGTTGTATATTATGAGATAATTGATTTTTAGTGAAGAGAGGTCAGAACTGTCAAACTGTGTAACAGGGGAGACTTTAACTAATAAACTGTACTAATTGGCCATACCAAAAATTCTGGAAAAATTACAGTAAGAAGATATATGAGTCTAGTTTCAGATAAAATTTACGGATCTAGATTTCGAGTTTCGTAACTCGAGTTATAATTGATTTAGTGAACATGTCGCAGATGGACAGTTTTAAACTTTTATGCCCCGAACTAGTAAGTTAAGTCTAGTAATGCCTCGTACTCGACTCCGACAACGGTCTCGGGTAAGGGGTGTTACAAAGAGAGAGGCTGAACAATGGCCTGGCAGAGGCGGCACCATGCCTGGACAATGGCCTGCCACAGGCGGCACCAGGCCTGGACAATGGCCTCCCATAGGCGGCACCTCATGCTTCTTTCTGCTCATGGGCCGACCCCCCCCAAAACTTGAAGCAGCAGCAAGAAGAAGAAGAAGAAGAAGCAGCAGTAGCAAGAAGAAGAAGAAGAGGAAGGAGGTGGTGGCGCCGGAAAGAGAAAGAAGAAAGGAATAAGAAATAAGGAGGAAGAAAGAAGAAAGGGAGGAGATCACGGGGGAGGAAAAAAAATTAGTGAAATTTAGGTATTATTTTTTTTAAATTGTTTGTGTTGTTTTTTGATGTTATTATTTTATTTTATTATATATTAATTTTTTTATTACTTATTTGTTGTTAGTTATTTTAAGTTTAGTTTAGTTTATATCCTAAATATTGTTAGTTAGGATTAGTAGGTTAAGTGGTAATTAATTTAGTTAGTTAGTAACTAATTAGTTATATTATGGTAGGTAGTTAGAAACCCTAAAAAATATTTTGGTTAGTTAGTAAACTATATATTAGTTTTAACTCTAACATTATTTTAGTTAGTATATTATTATTAGTTAATCCTTAATTATTAATTTATAGTTAGTATATATATAAAGTCATTACTATTATTGTTAGGTTAGTATTATTGATTATTTTATTTAGTAATATAATATTATTATTTTTAGTAAAAAATATTATAATTATTAACATTAAAATAATACATGAAACATTATGTATTAAAATAAATAATATAAAATATGAAAATATATAAATAATATAGATTATAATTATTGTTAGTAATGTAATTTGAGAAAAAGGAAAATACAAGTAAATAGTCAAAATAAATGGTTAGTATGTATATTAATGTATTAGTATATTAATATGTTAGTTAAAACCCTATAATAGTAATATATTGGTAGTAGTATAATTAAAATATCGAATACTATTAATATTTTATTAAATATGTAACTAGTTAGTATATTGTTGTTAGTATGTTGATATGTTAGTTAAAAACCGAAAATCATATATTGACTATGTTAGTATATTAATATTTTAGTTAGTATTAGTAAATATTGTTAGTAAGGAACCTAAATATTAAAATAATAAAAAATGATAAAGTGGTTAGATGTAAAGATAAATGTTGTTCATGTACAAAATGATAATTTTCGAGCAATTTTGTTTATTTTTATGATTAAATATTGAAGATGGATGATCGGTTTTCAGTATGCGTTTATTTCGATGGAATCATCTTGACAACAACCGTTGGATGCATATTTGAATGTCGGCAACAAATAGCAATGAGATTTAATAAAATGTCTCATTGAATGATATGAAGCGAAGGATAAGCGCAAAAATTGTTAGGCGGTGTGAGAGAACGATCTAGAATTTTCTACAAGTTTCCGGTTTCGCAGATCCGATCAAATTCACATAAATGGAACTTGTAGATGAAGAAGGCGTGGAGACAATGATCGGTCTTTATTGTGGGAACGGAGAATGTAAATGCACCGATTCACTTATTTCTTTGAGTTAGCGGTATTGAGCCAAATGAAGACAGCAATGTATATGGTGAAGAACATGGAACTCAAGAACCGTCCATAGTGCGTCCAATATCGTATGTAGATGCCGAATCAAATATCGTGGGATCGATATCGATCCGAATATTACACCGATATTGATGTGGTTGGTGATGATGGACACGATAGTAGTGATCATTCTTGGGATGAGGTCGATAGTGATGATGATCCGGATATGGATGATATACTGATGATATTGACGATGAAGGCGTGAATGACGATGAAAACATTAGTGCGTCTCCGATCGGGAACCAGCTGGGATGTATTGTGATACACAATAATCCTGGGCCACACATGTCGCTCATAGACCCCGTGCGTAGCGTATGGTGAGTTCCCGGAGTACCCTAAAATATATCCTGCTCACCTACTGGCCGTAAATTTTGATCATGAGGAGTTATTCAGAGGCGTAGATTTAGAAGTAAAGAAGAGTGCGTGTCTGCTATTAAGCGGTATAGCATGGATATATCGATGGATTACAAAGTCCTGACGTCTAAATCGACGGTTTATATTGCGAGTGTTAGAAGGTAGCGGAAGGTTGTAATTGGCGGATCTGAGCCGCATTCATATTGAAAGGCGTGGATAGCTAAGCAGATGGCAATGGAACAATTGTATGGGGACTACGATTCTTCGTACAACGAGCTACAAGGATGGATAGTCTGCTATGCGGGAGTATATCTAGGAAGCTGTGATTGAGTTACGACCACGACCTTTTACGGCCCAAATAACCAATTACAGTAGGGAAAAGAATTTTCATCGGATGTTCGGACGTTGATCCATGTACGGGCATTTCCATCTGCAAGCCGTTTGTGCGGTGGATGGGACATGGCTATCTGGAAAATATACAGATCTTACTTATTGCGGTTGCTCAAGATAGCAATAGAAGCGTGCTCCCAATAGCGTTTGCAATAGTAGATAAGGAGAATATGGAATCTTGGGAATTCTTCCTTACCGACTGCAGAGGTATATTATTATAGCGATAATATTTGCATCATCTCCGATAGAGGAAAGGACTAATTGTCGCAATTAGGCGTCCGGTGTGCCATGGAGATCCGTTCTTGCATCCGTCACATTATGCTAACTTTCTTGAGAGTATAAGAATCCAAACTGGAAAAGAAGTGGTGAAAATAGGTAAATGATAACCTTATATTTTCAATATAAGTTTAATATTTTTAGTTATTCGATTCAGTAACTTACATTTTTAAAACATGTACTGTTGTCGAGTTAGAAACCACATATTTTTCATCGAATGATGACTCAACTTGAGAGTGACAAGGAAGGTCAAACCAACAAATCTTTTCGGGAGTGGTTGGGTACAATGGAGCCGTGGCAATGGGCTCAAAGTTTTGTGAGGGCTTTCGTTATGGTCAAATGACCACAAACTTGGTGGAGGGGTCAACGCGTGTTGTTGAAAACACGACATTTACCAATTTCATCGGTCTTCTCGGCTACATTTCTGGGTTGGCAACCTTGATGCCAAGAATGGGTGAACAACAAGTCAATCAGATGGATGCGGGACACGTGTTTGTGGAAGATGTCAGGGATGCATTGATTGCAAACCGCCGGATTGCGAGGTCAATGACTGTAGAAATATATTCAAGACAAATGGAAACTTTTCGAGTTATGGAGTCTATCGGTCGTCGACCCGGTTTGCCACCTAGGTCTTATGGAGTCAATCTTCGGAATAGACAGTGCGAATGCAGGAGGTTCCAAACACTTCATTATCCGTGTGCACATGTTGTGGCAGCGTGTGCTAAAGCGAACCTTAGTGTTGAACATTTTGTCGATGATGTGTACACGCTAGAGCGTACATTGCGTGTCTGGGAAAATGAGTTCCCTGTCCTGCCCGACCTGTCTACATGGGAGGTGCCTCGAACGACTTTTGAGCTTGTCCCTGACAGAGCGCTACGCAGGAATCCAAGAAGCCGTCCGCAATCATCCAGAATCTGTAATGAAATGGACTTTAGGGAGAAATCGTGATGGCAGTGTGGAATATGCAGGTTAGGTGGTCATAATCAAGTAAATACCGCAAATGAAACTATCATGTTGGACAATCGTCATGACTGATGTGGAATTGAGCTTATTCGAGTAACATGTTTTGTATTCTGATTTTTGGTGATTTTTGTGGAAGATTAACATGTATGTATTTTTATGAATATAGTAATCTATGGATTTGTATGCAAAATAAATTTCATTCGTACCACAAACTAAGTTAATCTACAATCGGACAATTAATATAACATACATTGCCAATTCAAATCTAATCAATATAACCAATACACATCGTTAATTTTAAAAAACCTAATCGAACTCACTTAAATGCCAATTCGTACCATTTAACATTTTTGAATAGCAAAATTAGCTAATCATAGTGACAATATACATGACCAAAAATCAAAATGAAATATTCCATCGCGTGGTCAAATCTTGTTACGAAATGTTGCAGCTCCAAATAATCAATTTAAATGTATACAAATAAATTACAAATATTATAATATTTGCAAATACAAAATACAATAAAATCAAAACCACAACAAACACCTAAAAGCGATGGTTCGATGGTATAGTCCTTGGTGTGTATACGTGGTGCTCGGCGTTCACGTCGTGGGTGCCCGTGACGTCCAACATCCTCTTCATAGTCTTCGGTGGGGGTCCGGGTGGGGGTCCGGGTGGAGGTGTGCTAAACATGGCAGAAAAATCATATGGCTCGAAGGGTGTAGATGAACTCGAGCGAAGCGTTCTCGATGCAGATGGATACGACCGGGAGGCTGATGTCTAGCAGTGGATACTGGCCGGAGTCTTTGTCTTGCGGTGTGTACGATCCAAATATATCAACCCCGTACTGGTATGCACCTCCTGACGAGCCCGGCACATATGGATGATATGAATGTGACTCCAAATGTGAATGTGATTCCTCGGGCTCGGGCCCCAGCTCTGGCTCGGGATTAGGATCCGCAGCTACCTCCGCCTCCATATCGGGCCCCGGCTCTGGCTCGGGATTAGGATCCGCAGCTACCTCCGCCTCCATATCGGCCACTGGCTCGTATGCCCCATCTCGCTGCCTGTACGGGGGGACTACAGTCGACTGCCCTCCCAGTAAATATGGCTTCCCCATACTAGAGTACCATTGTATGTACTCTAATGAAGGTTGAAGATCGGAAGCCATATCCATCCGGGGTATTCGAGAAACGTGAGCATTCCACACCGCAATAAATTCCTGGTGCCTAACCCCCCAATCGTGATCCTGTCTCCTCTCTTAGTTTTGCCATGAAGCTTTCCCACTTTGCATGGTCGATCCGGATATATTGGATGCAACCAAATTGGCGCAGCACTCGGTCCCCGTGATACCACTCGACTACATTGAAACAGAGAATTGGTGCGTTAGTGCACCACATATACGAGTGAATATACGAGGCCGGGGGTGTAACGGATGCAATTTCCGGTCTACTGTATGGCATCCATATAAAGCGCATGATTAAAAACATTGTTAAAATTAAACACGGTGCGTAAAATATAAAAACTACTACATAACCAATATTGGAATCGCACCCTTCCCGGCATGTTGTTCAATCATAAGTCGGTATATCGGGACATTGTACTACCTCCGATACCGGATAAATACTCCACCTACAAAAAGTAAATTTCAAGTCAATAATATCAATATTAAGAAATTTTAATTAATGATAAGTTATATTTTATCACTGTTTGAGCGGATATACATATGGTTGGTGGGTGGCGATGCCAAGAATGGCATCGTCTGAGCCCATGATCGCAATAGTATTAGACATCCGCCTATATCTCATGACTTGGATGCGCGTCCGACAAAGCTCACGGTACAACATCGCAAGGATGCGGAACCCCAACTATCTGACGAGTATTCCTCATATCGACTAATAAGGGGTAGGTCTTGAATATGAACCCTATTATTATTTGCATTGGGCATCGATTACACCCCCATGGCGTGCATAATGTACGCCGACTAGCGCACATCAACTCGATTGCAGTGGGATCGGTGATAAGCGCTCATATCTCGCTCTCGACCATGTCAATTTCAACTCGTAAAATTTTTTCCATCATCGCCAGATGAGTTCCCTAGTAGGCTCGACAAAGCGTATGTGGGTCATCTATCGACTGAAGTTCGTAACGGGTCTCCCGTCAATTGGGAGCCCAAGTTGCAATGTAACATCTTCTAGAGTGACTGTGCACTCTCCACACGGGAAATGGAAAGTATGGGTCTCCGGGCGCCAACGCTCGACTAGTGCGGATATGACATCATACCGCAATTCAAACGTCCGGATCAGTGCTGCTGACCCAAATCCAGCTTGCTCAATATACGGCATCAATCGTTCATCCGGGGGATTCCTTAAGCCATTCACTCGGGCCCTTAAAACACGGTACGAGTCCTGACAATGTTAAATCATAAAAAAATTAGATATGATTAATAACATAATTTATTATGTTGCTATTTTGTTAATACAACCTGCGATAAATAAATAACAATACATTACCATTTTATTAGCATGTCGGATATGTGAGGATCTTTACTAATCAATGAAGCCATTTACATCTCAAATAAATTTTTACCTACATAAAAACAATAAATCTATATTAAATTAGTGACAAATAACATACCTCAAATAATCATATTCACACATAATAATAATATTAACTAAAATAATATTTACGGTTTCATAAAAATAATATTATATTAACATAGCTAAAGTAATAATAATAATAATTTTAGAATTCCTTAATAATAATATTACGTATATGTATACCTCTTTCTAATAAAATCGAGTTATTATCACATAATAATTTAGTACATAATTATTATATAATACGAGCATTTGTTCGTTTTATTTTATATATTACGAGCCTGTTCATTTTATTATAATAATTATATATTACGAGCATTTGTTCGTGTTAATTTATATTATTTCAGTACATAATGATTCAAATATAGGATTTTACTATTTATTTTATATAAATTTAGTAAAACTCTCTTATTTTAGCACTATGTTCGATTTCGTATTTCCTAAGTGTTCAAATTCTATAACTTTCAATAAAATATTATTAGATTTAGTAAAACCACTTATTTTCACTATTTACTTGTATTTTCATTTTCTCATAATACTAACAATAATTATAATATATATTATTTTCATATTTCATTATTTTATATTATTTATTTTAATACATAATGTTTCAAACATGTATTATTTTAATGTTATTTTATACTAACAATAATTATAATATTTCTTTACTAAAAATAATAATATAATACTAAATAAAATAATATTTACCATTTTTACTAACAATAATACTACACTAACAATAATAATAACAGTTTTATATATATACTAACTATAAATTAATCATTAAGGATTAACTAATAACCATAGACTACCTAAAATTATGTTAGAGTTAAAACTAACATATATATATATATATATATATATATATATATATATATATACTTTACTAACTAACCAAAATATTTATTTATTTAAAATTTCTAACTAACTAAATTAATTACTACTTAACCTACTAATCCTAACTAACAATACTTATTCTTATAATATAAACTATTAAACTAAACTAAACTTAAATTATCTAACAACAAATAACTAATAAAAAAATTAATATATAATAAAATAAAATAATATATAATAAAACAACACAAACAATTTTTAAAAAAATAATACCTAAATGAAAACTAAATTTTTTTTCCCCTGATCTCCTCCCTTTCTTCTTCTTCCTCCCTATTTCTTCTTCCTTTCCTTTCTTCTTTCTCTTTCCGCGCCACCACCTCCTTCCTCTTCCTCTTTTTCTTCTTCCTCTTCTTCTTCTTCTTGCTGCTGCTGCTTCTTCTTCTTCTTCTTCTTGCTTCAAGTTTCAATTGGGGGAGAGGGACCATTTTAAGGTCATGGGGGCCAAGAAAGAAACATCTACAGTGCCGCCTATGGGAGGCCATTGTCGAGCTGGTGCCACTGTGGCGGAGCCATTATCCGAGCCTAGTCTTGCTTTGTGGCGAGCCATTGTTCCCCTTTCTCTGCCGTTTCCTTTGTTTGTTGTAGGCGTTTCCTTTGTTTGTTGCGGTGTTCACTTTGTTCTTCTTTGCAGTGCTGTGGTGGTGCCGCCTATGGGAGTGGCGTGACCACCCTGGCCATACCATTCCCGTAATTAATTGATATGGGATACCATTTTTGTACTTTTTTTTTCATCCTATTTATGTAAAAAACCCGAGTTAGTATGTGAAAATGAAATATATGTCGAAACCATTTTAAAATCGGTTTTGAAAAAAATGGGGATCGACTTTGAAAAACGAAAATGGAGTCGCCACCAATCCTTTTTATTTAGGTGTGATTGGACCACCTTGTAAAACGTTTTATTTTAAAACATTTAATTTTGATCTACGAAAAAAACAAGAAAACGGGTTCAGGAGTTGGTTACGTATGAGGAAGGGTTAGCACCCTCATAACGCCCAAAAATTGGTACCTAATTAATAAAATCATGTCCAAATGTTTGAAATTTTAAAAAGTTTAAAATAAGATCCTTTATTAGAAGAAAAACCAAGACTACCGATCTCAAAGAAATAAGAATACCACACCCAGTAAGTTAGGATACAGTATCTCATGACTTCAAAGTTAGGTACATCTTTATTTTAGAAAATTCTTACCTCGAGATACAAAACATCACACCCAATAAGTTAGGATACAACGTTTTGAATTCCCAAGTATAATATTTTTTATTTAAAACTTGAGATTTCTTTGTTCCGAAGGAATATAAACATCACATCCAGCACGTTAGGACACAACATTTTAACCTTTGTAATCAAAGTCATCTCACGATTTACAAAACTTGTTAAAAAGATATTTAGTTATTTAGCCAAACGAAAAATCGCAACCCAAAGACGTTAGGGCACTATTTCTCAATTTCTAAATACCAAAACATTGCCTTATTTTAAAAAAACTTTAAAAATATGATAATTTTGTAAAAATGTATTCATAAAACAATTAATAAATAATTACACAATGGCAATCATAAATAAAATAAATGAAAGAATATTGGCAAATAAAATATATACATGAAACCATAAATATCAAAATAAAAATTACTAAATAAATATGAAAATTTTCATGCAAAATTAATAATAGATAAATAAATAAAATAAATAAAATTACATACTTATGTGATATAAACAATGTAAACAATGCATAAATAAAAGAATAATATATAATGATTTTAAATAAAATATAATAAAAAATATTGTAAATAGAATATATTATAAATAATTTAGTTAAATATATATGATATAATATAATATTATATAACGTGTAGAATTTAAAAAAATATAATACAATACCTAATATATTAAATACTAAAATAATATGTAATAAAAATAATAATTAAACAAAATAAAATAATATGTATTTATAACTTAATAAATTAATATAGATAACTACTAAAAAGTTAAAAAAGCGTATAAGTCAACCTTATTCCCACAATATGAGGATTCAACGAAATTCCTCCACCAAAATCTAACTCGAACGGAAGCAACTCGAAAATAAATGAAGATGAGCGAAAAATAAAATAAGAACAAGCCACATAAAATTAGAACGCAAGAGGGAAAGAAATTTGAGTGAATGCTCTCAAGAATTCTTATTGCTTCCAAACTCCAGTCCCTTATAATGAAGGGAGAGACCTCTATTTATAGTTGAGCCTTCCCAAATCCAACGGTATAGATCAATTACATCAAAGGCTAAGATTAAAAGGTATCTACAAATTAAATCTTTAATATTACAAAATCACATCTTCTAAGATACCATATATTTTAGGATTGCATATCATATCTAAGATTTGCATATCATATGTAAGATTGCATATCCTTGAAGATTGTATTTCCATAAACGTCAAGCTTGTAGATGGAACTTCAACCTTTTCAAGTAATGGGCTATTCCGATAGGGCCAAATAATATATTTTGGACTGGACTGGACTTGAAATTTATTTTCTTATTTTGGGTTTATTATGTCACATGGGCGCCGGCAAAAATGGGTACTTACAATATAAATTTAAGATTTATGAAGTAATATAATTATATATAATTAGTTTAAATGATTATAAAGTTTATGGTTGATGTTTGTAATTTTTTTAATGTTAAACAGTTTTGATTTATAGTAATACCACTGAGTATGAAATACTCAGCGTACAGTTGTTTCCGTGAGCAGGTCATTAGAGTTTCGGATCCGGTCCAACGTCCAAAACAAACTCGACTCCAACAAGAAGATTTTGGTGATGAATTTTTTTCTTTTGTTAAGTGGCATGTACTAGGTAGTTGTATATGAATTATATATATATTTATTTATTTATTTAAGTTAATTGATTTTGGTTGTATATAAATGATTATAATGTTTTAGATGAGGAATATGATATAAAGTTATAAAATGGTAAATTTGGTATTAAATAATTGAAATGAAATAAAAGTTATTAATTATACATATATACTAACATGTTATATTGTTTAAACTTTAAACTAAAGTATTAAATTATTATTTTGATATAAATTAGATGTATTTGAACATACCTAATCACTGGTTGAAATATTGCTATTGGACTGTTTCGGTTTGAAATTTGCAGGGGGTTTATGTAAAAATAAGTAAAAATGCTGTCAAAATTTTATAAAAAATTACGAAAAATTTCCGAAGAATTCGAACAAGTTCTATTTCACTTTTAATTTACGTTTTGGCTACGAGCGTCTATTATTGAGACTTAATTATTAAATTATACTATGAATGTTATTTTATTTGTGAATTATTCGTAAGTTGTCTGATATATCTGGTAATGCCTTATAATTCTATTCCGACGATGGTTTGGGATTAAGGGGTGTTACACCAATCGCCTAAAGAGAGATGTCAATAAATTCTCATCGCACCCCGTCGTAAGCTTTCTCCATATCGATTTTATCTGTCATCCATTTTTCCTGTTTTGTTTACCTTTCAATAATTACATTATTTGTGATGCTCCTTCCGCAATGATATTGGGAAAAATAAGTTTGAAATGGTTGGCAATTAACTTCATAATTAATTTGTATAAACAGAACACAGGCTGGCTGAAATTGAACAAAATTCTCAGGGCTTGCTACCTTAGGAATAAGCAATATCAATGTATTGTTCAACTTTGGATCTATAATTTCTCGGGCGAATACCTTTTTGACCTAAGCACAGATATCAGCATCGACTTCCTCCCACTGATTCTGAATGACCCATGGCCCTTGAGAGATCACTTTTTCGAAGTCGCTTTTGTCCTAAAACTTTGCCAAAAAATACCCATTCTCGATATCCCTGATGAGAAGTTGATGAACCCTTCCTGAAAATTCAATCGAAGGGATGCCGTTAACTGTAGACTTCTTGATATCCCCATCAAAAAAATCAAAAACATTATCCCCTTCGAATCCAATAGATTCAGTCACCTTCTTCAGATCTGAATAACATTTTCCTAAAAGCCTATCTTTCCACGATAGAGTCGAATCAGATGACAGGTCCATAGCCTTAACTACATCGAATCACACCTGTTGGTCCTTAAATCTCACATACTTGGTGTGTCGATCTTCTGTAGCACGTTCGTCTATCCTATCCCCTTCATAGAGAGAGCTCGACAGCAGAAAGAGACAGTTTTAAGCATACATAAGATGCATAGAGAAAGAAGGGATTAAAGAACGAGATGACTAGGTTGACTGGGATTGCGATCACTCTGCACAAGCTTTGCAATTTCTTAATTTTTCCCTCTCCGATCCGATCTTAGTTTGCCCGCAAAAAAACCTAATAAAAACCTACTGCTCTCCCAAGGTATTTCATAATCATTACTGTAGGAAAAAAAAAAGTTAGTAAAATCAAAAGCAAAATTCTATGATTTGATTATGTCTTCTTTTTAAATATTTAAATAGTAATAATGTTCACACTCAATTCTGCCTAAGTTATTATCGTTCACTAACTTAACAATCAAGAAAAAGGCAGGGTTAATCATATATCTCAGCAAGCTCTTAAGAGAAGCTTTCCCACACATGGCACGGCATGAATAATAAGAATCCTTCACTGGAACTTCATCAACACCCCAATCATATTCATTGCACCATTTAAACCTTGACATTCATAAAAACTGCTGCAATTCTTAGTCAGAAGATTCAATTTTTCCACATCAATATTTTTGTCAATCCAAATAGCTCATGTTGACATTCCCATCCCACAGGCCTTCCATGTGAACCTTAAACTGCTCCACACTAATCTCCTCTGGCACAACAACCCAACATGACCTCCACATCATGAAAAAATATATTGATGATTAAAAGAAAATTCATCATAAATACACCATGTTAAAGATACTAAATATAATATAATTGTTTATCTTGGTGTTGCCATCAATTTTTATTTGGTATCAAGTTAACTTGTGATATCAACTTAATCAACAACTTTATCGATACTAAAAATTCTATCACACGCGAATGTATGTGGAAATCACATATCTAAAGTACAGGTAAATAGTTTAACTTGTGGGTAAAAGAAAATTGAAATAGGTAAATAAATTATATTAAGAATATTAAATACACTCTAATCATTTATCATGATATTATCATTTTCTATATCACTTCAAAAAGTTATCAAGTTAATGAAAAAATTCAGAATTAAAATCTAGTTTTTAAAAATTAAATATCGAGTTGACGCAATTAGTGATACAAAAATTTTGTGTGAGAAAAAATTTTATGTTAAAGTTTTTTTCTTTTTCTTTTAGTTTACTCAAGAATTATTAATAGTGTAAACAGGTTTTTTTTTTTTTTGGTAAAAAATGACAGCATTAAGCGATTACACTAGATAAAACCATAATCAAGAGTAAATAAATATGTAGCGATCTTTTCCTAACAAGTTCATGACCGAAACTAGTGGGGATCTAAATAAACATATCAAAAAGCTACTTGTATCAGCACATGTGATTAGCAACACCGTCTAATCATATGTAAACAAATTCTTTTAAACACATGTTCAATTCCTAAACATATTAATTTTAGTTATTTTATTTTAAAAGTATAAGAAAGTCTGAAAAGAAAAAAATCATCAATAATAATAATAATAATCATTTAATAAAATATTTTCTTTTACAATTTATGTAATTATAAATATAGTTGGAATGATAATAAATTTATAATTTAATACTATTGAACGTGTTAGATCCTTGGATTCATAATTTTTAATTATTTTATTTAAAGATTATGATATACAAGTACGATAAAACAAAAGTGTATCATAATAATATTAATTATAATTTAAAAATAAATATTTTATAATTTTATATATGAGTTGATGACCTATTAAGGGTGAAATCAATTCAATAAATTGCTTACATAATAGTAAGTAAAAATGAGTACTTTTTGAAAAGATAGACTATTTGTCTAATTTTTTGTTTGCTTCAAATAGCTTGTTAAAGTTCGAATGGATTAAGTTTAATTTAAAGAACTTTCCTGATGATCAAAGATTGTTTATATTAGAACCCACCAGATTCGAATCTTCGGAGAGCAGCTGTAACTCTTTATTTAGGCAACTCTCTTCGCACGTAGTGCATGCGTGTGATATAGGTATATCCTTACAATAAATGTGTGAGTACTAACCCTTTAATTGTACATTATAAAATATTAATTTAAAAAATATATTTTTAATTATAAAAAATTTAAGAAAACAACATATTAAAAGTTTTCATATTAATAATTAGCATAGATTTGAGAGGCTAGGCTAGGGAAATTATTTTTGTTATACAAATTTGTTATGGTGCAATCCTATACAAATTAAAAATAATATATAGAATATTATAATAAGATGCTGATTTTCAATTTTCAAAATGTTGGTTGTCTATGAATAGCCCAATTATTGCCCGGGGCCCAAACAAAACTAAACAAAAAATTAAACCACTAAACCTAATACCCAAGCCCAACTTAAACCCAATAGGCCCAATACCCTAAAATTATCAAAAAACCCTAAATCCCTTTTACCCTAAGTAGTGCCGCCTAACCCTAGCCCCAGGCCTAGTCTGCAGCCTCTACACTGTCACTAGCAACCCACGCCTCTACTACCGTCGTCACCTGCCACACTCAAGCAAGAAAAAAACAAAGAAACAAAGGACAAAATAGCAGAAAAACAAAACGAAAGAAAACAAAAAAAGAATCTATCACTCAGTTATAAAAACTGAAGTGAACCCCCTGTAACTTTCTTTCCTTTTTTATGAAAATCATAAATAAAAAACAAGAGTAGAAGCCTTAAGGGTTTTTTACTAAAATATTACAAAAAAATAAAAATACGAAAATGGGGTGCACTTTTTAAAAATTACGAGAATGGTACAGAGAGGGTGGTCGCGCCTCTGGCAGAGGCAGCACCACCCTCCCACCCCTACTTTTTTAACTGAAATCTAAAAAAAAAGTTAAAAAAAAAAAACACTAAAAACGAAAAAAAAGGAAATGGCAGGAAAAGTGACATGAGGTTGGTGACGCCTCTGCCACAGGCGGTACCGGTGGTGCCTCTGGAAAAGGCTGCACCAATGGTGCCACTGGAAGAGGCATCACCAGCTTTGCCCTCCCCCGTTTTAAGCTCCCCATTTTCTGCTCTAGGGTTTTTTTATCAAAATTTTAGCAACTGAGTTGAAGATGAAGAAGAAGAAGAAGAAGAAGAAGAAAAAAAAAGAAAGGAGGAGAAAGAAAGAAGAAAAAATAAGAGTATGTATAAAAAAATTTTAATAAGGAAGATATTGTTGTTGTTATATGATATTTATTGATGATTTTTATTTTTATTATTGTTGTTAGTTAGTTTATAACTATTGTAAATTAGGACTAGGTTAATAACATAGTTAGTTAGTTATTATTATTTTTAGTTAGAAACCCTAAAATGATATTTTAGCTAGTAGTTAGTATATTGTTAGTAACCCTAAAATAAAATATTAAAATAGTATTAGTGTATTAATATGTTATTATAATATTAATATTTTAGTTAATAATATGTTAGTTAGTAAATTGTTAGTCTATTAATATGTTAGTTAAAAACCTTGTAATAATAATATATTATTAGTAATATAAATAAAATATTAGTTTCTACTATTAATATTTTAGTTAATATGTTAGTTAGTTAGTATATTGTTAGTAGACTAATATGTTAGTTAAAAATCCTAAAAACCCTAAAATAATATATTGTTAGTATATTAATAATATGTTAGTATATTAATATTTTATTTAATATGTACATAGTTAGTATATTGTTGTTGTTAGTATGTTAATAGATTGAATATTGTTTATTTTCTAAGCAATTTTGTTTATTTTTTAACAGATTGAATATTAATTGAAGATGGATGATCAGTTTTTTGTATGTGTTTATTTCGATGGAATCATCTTGACAACAACCGTTGGATGCATATTTGAATGTCGGCAACAAATAGCGATGAGATTTAATAGAAATGTCTCGTTGGATGATATGAAGCGAAGGATAAACGCAAAAATTGTTAGACGTTGTGGGAGAACGATCTCAAGAATTTTCTACAAGTTTCCAATTTCGGCAGATCCGATCAAATTCACAGAAATGGAACTTGTAGACGACGAAGACGTTGAGACAATGATCGCTCTTTACTGTGGGAATGGGAGTAACAGAAATGCACCGATTCACTTATCTGCTGAGCTTACGGGTATTGGTATCGAGACAAATGAAGACAGCAATGCATATGGTGAAGAACATGGAGCTCAAGAACCGTGCATGGTGCCTCCAATATCATATGTTGGTGCCGATTCGAATATACGTGGGATAGATATTGATCTTAATATTACACCAGATATTGATGTGTTTGGTGATGATGGACACGACAGTAGTGATCATTGTGAGGAAGAGGTCGATAGTGACAGTGATCCCGATATGGACGATATACCTGATGATATTGACGATGAAGACGTGAATGACGATGGAAACATTAGCGCGTCTTCGATCGGGAACCAGATGGGATGTATTATGATACACAATAATCCTGGGCCACACATGTCGCTCATAGACCCCGACGTAGCGTGTAGTTGAGTTTCCCGAGTACCCTGAAATATATCCTACGCACCGGCTGGCCGTAAATTCTGAGCATGAGTTATTCGTAGGCCAGAGATTTGAAAGTAAAGAAGAATGCGTATCTGCTATTAAATGGTATAGCATGGATATATCAGCGGATTACAAAGTCGCAGTGTCTAAACCGACGCTTTATATTAGAGAGTGTTGAAAGGCTGCGGAAGGCTGCAATTGGCGGGTATGGGCTGCATTCATTCAAAATTTGCAGATGTGAGAGATACAAAAATTGGTTGGACCGCATACATGCAGATCGACACGTATGACAGAAGATCATAAAAAACTTGATTCCAAAACTATTTGTACGTGTATCCTGCCAATGGTGAAGGATATGCCAACCATTAAAGTTTCGGTACTGATTACTGAAATACAAGCACGATTTCTGTATCGAGTATCGTATTGAAAAGCGTGGATAGCTAAACAGATGGCAATGGAGCAACTGTATGGAGATTAAGACTCATCGTATAATGAGCTGCAGGAATGGATAGCTGCTATGAGAGAGTACGTTCCAGGAATAGTGATTGAGTTACAGACACGACCTTATTACGACCCAGATGACCAATTACAACCGGGGAGAAGAATTTTTCATCGGATGTTTTGGACATTTGATCCATGTGTGCGGGCATTTCCACACTACAAGCCGTTTGTGCAGGTGGATGGGACATGGCTATACGGAAAATATACACAGATCTTACTTATTGCGGTTGCTCAAGACGGCAATAAGAATGTGCTCTCAATAGCATTTGCCATAGTAGATAAGGAGAATATGGAATCTTGGGAATTCTTCCTTACCAACCTGCGGAGGTATGTTATTAGTAACGATAATATTTGCATAATCTCCGATAGAGTAAAAAGATTAATTGCTACAATTAGGCGTTCCAGTGTGCCATGGAGATCCATTTACTGCATCCGTCACATTGCGGCTAACTTCTTTCGAGAGTATAAGAATGCAGATTGGAAGAGACAAGTGGTGAAAATGGGTAAAGGGTAACCTTAAATTTTCAATATAAGTTTAAAGTTTTTATGTTATCTAGTTACCATAACTATCTTTTATTTAAACATATACAGCGTACGAGTTAGAGTCACATATTTTTCGGCAAAGAATGACTCGACTTGAGAGTGACATGGAAGGTCAAATGAACAAATCTTTTCGAGAGTGGTTGGGTACAATGGAGCTAGGGCAATGGGCTCAAAGTTTTGACCGGGCTTTCGTTATGGTCAAATGACCACGAACTTGGTGGAGGGGGTCAACGCTGTGTTGTTACAAACACGACATCTTTCGATTTCATCTATCTTCTCGGTCACATTCTACAGATTGGTGACCTTGATGCCAAGAATGGGTGAACAGCAAGTCAACCAGATGAATGCGGACACGTGTTTATGGAAGATGTCAGGGATGTATTGATTGCAAACCGTCGGACTGCGAGGTCGATGACTGTCGAAATATACTCACGACGTATGGAAACTTTTTGAGTTACGGAGTCTATCGTTCGTTGACCCGGTTTGCCACCTAGGTCTTATGGAGTCGATCTTCGGAGCAGACAGTGCGAATGCAGGATGTTCCAAACACTTCATTATTCGTGTGCACATGTCGTGGCAGCGTGTGCTAAAGCGAACCTTAATGTCAAACAATTTGTGAATGATGTGTACACGTTCGAGCATACGTTGCGTGTCTGGGAAAACGAGTTCCCTGTCCTGCCCGACCTGTCTATATGGGAGGTGCCTCGAACGACTTTCGAGCTTGTCCTGACAGAGGGCTACGCAGGAATCCGAGAAGTCGTCCGCAATCATCCAGAATCCGTAATGAAATAGACCTTAGGGAGAAATCTGACGATAGGCACTGTGGAATATGCAGGTTAGGTGGTCATAATCGAAATAAATGCCCGCAACGAAACTATCATGTTGGCCAATCGTCACGAGGGAATGGGAATTGACATTATTCAGAAATACATGTTTTGTATTCATATCTCTGGTTATTTTTGTATTCATATCTCTGGTGATTTATATTTTGTGCCAAAATCAATTCATACTTTTTCTAGTCATTTCACATGTACAAATCATGCTTTAATATTTAACCATATGAATATCATCTAAATAATCACATATTCAATTTAACAATATGCAAGAATTTATATTACAAGTACTTAATACATAAAATGTTCAAACCACTTAAATACCAAATCCAAACATACCATACATATTTTAAAGCTCAAAATAATCAAGTTAATTTTATACAAATAAGGTACAAACATTGTAATATTTACAAATACAAAATAGAGGAAAATTAAAACCGCAAGAAACACCTAAAATTGATGGTTCGATGGTGTGGTCCTAGGTGTATACTTCTGCGGTGGTCGACGATCACGTCGTGGGTGCCCGCGATGACCAACATCCTCTTCAGCATCCGGTGAAGGTCCAGGCGGAGGTGTGCTAAACATAGTCGAAAAATCCTGTGGCTCGAACGGCATAGATGAACTCGAGCCAGAAGGAGTGCCCGATGCACTAGAAACGACCCAGAAGGCCTGATGCCATGTAGGGGATATGAGCGAGGAGTGCTGTACTGCGGTGTGTACGATCCAAATATATCAAACCCGTACTAGTATCCACCTCCTGAGGAGCCGAGAAGTAGTCATAGCCCAACACATCCGGATGATACGAATGTGCATCCGAATGTGAATGTGATTGCTTAGGCTCCGGCTCTGGCTCCTGCTCGGGTTCTGGCTCGGGATCAGGATATGCAGCTGCCTCGGCCTCTATATCGGCCGCTGTCTCGTCTGCCCCAACTTGCTGTATGTGTTGGGAGACTACAGTCGACTGTCTCCCGAGTATATATGGCTTCCCCATACTAGAGTACCATTGTATGTACTCTAACGAAGGTTAAAAATCGAAAGCCATATCCATCCGGAGTATACGGGACATGCGGTCATTCCACACCACAATAAATTGCCTATGCCTAACCCCCCAATCCAAGCCTTGGTTTCCTCTCTTATTTTTACCATGAACCGCTCCCACCTGGCATGGCGGATCGGGGATATATTGGACGCAACCAAATTGCAGACTTTCGGTCGCGTGATACCACTCGACTACATGGAAACACACAATTAGTGCGTTTGTGCACCACATGTACGAGTGAATATAAGCGGACGGGGGTATAACGACTGCAATTTTCGGTCGACGATATGGCGTCCATATAAACTGCACAATTAATAACATTGTCAAAATTTAACACGATGTGCGTAAGATAAACAAACTAACAAGTAACTAATATTGGAATCACTTACCCCTTCCCCGGCGTGTTGCTCAATTATAAGTCGGTATATCGGGACAGTGTACAACCTCCCGATACCCGGATAAATACTTCACCTACAAAAATAAAATTCAAGTCAAATATAATCAATATAAAGAAATTATCATTTAATAACAAGTTATATTTTATCACCTGTTTACTAGTGGATATACATATGGTTGGTGCGTGGCGATGCCAAGAATGGCATCCGATCTGAGCCCATGATTCGCAATAGCGTAAGGCATCCGCCTATGTCTACGGTCCCCAGCTCGCTCGTCTGACAAAGCTCACGGTACAACATCGTAAGAACAGTAGAGCCCCAACTATACGAGCGAGCATTGTCGAAATCAGCCAATAGGGGTAGGTACTGAATATGAACCGTATTGTTATTTGCATTGGGCATCAGTACACCCCCTATGATGTGCATAATGTACGCTCTAGCAGCGCACGTCAACTCGGCTACAGTGGCACTATGTGATAACTGTCCATACTTCGCTCTCAGCCATGTAAACTTCAAGCCCGTAAAATTTTCTTCGCCATCGCCGTACGGGTCCCCTAGTAGGCTCTGACAAAGTGTAAATGGGTCAGCTATCGCACTGAAGCCCGTAACGGGACTCCCGTCAATTGGGAGCCCAAGCTGCACTGCTACATCCTCTAGAGTGATTGTGCACTCTCCACACGGGAAATGAAAAGTGTGGGTCTCCGGGCGCCAACGCTTGACTAGTGCGGATATTAAATCATACCGCAAGTCAAACGTCCGGATCAGTGCTACTGACCCAAATCCAACTTGCTCAATATACGATACCAATCGTTCATCCAGGGGATTTTTTAACACATTCACGTGGCCTCTTAGTACACGGTACGAGTCCTGAAAGTGTTCAATTAGAAAAAAATTATTATTATAACATAAATTATTATGTACCTATTTTGTTAATATATCCCGCGATTAATAAATAACAATATATTACTAAATCATTAGTCATGCAGATATGTGTGGAGTCAGTACTAATCAATCTAGCCATTCTTAGTCTTAGATATTTGATTTCTAACTCGCATAAAAATTTAATTTTATATTAAAACACAAAAAATAACATGCCAATAAAAATAATATAACAAAAACATAACATATTTTAATGTAACAAAAATATAACATAATTTAATTTATTATGTACCTATTTCACTATTTTTTAATATAAATTTAGTAAAATCCACTTATTTCCTTATTTCCAAACTCTAATGTAAATATATAATTTTCGTCTTTTATTATTTTATATTTTTTATTTAGTACTATATATATATATATATATTGATTATTAATAATTAAGGTAGGTAGGTAATAATACTAATAATAATAATAATTTTTACTAACAACAATAATAATACTAATTAACTAAAATAATATTTAAAGTTTTTAACTACCATTGTTTTTACTTACTACTACCAATATACTAAAATAATAATTAGTGTTCTATTTTTAACTAACATAATAACTTTTATTACAATCTAACCAACAAAATTATTATTTTAAGTTTTTAACTAACTATCTATAATAACTAACAACATAATTAATATTGTAACTTTTAGTAATACTAACACAATATATTAACTAATAACTAATTTATTATTTTAGGGTATTTAACTAATTAACTATAATAATAAACAATTTATTATTTTAGGGTTTTTAACTAACTAACTATAACACAATATAGTTAATATTTAAATTTTTAGTAAATCATCATAATAATAATAATAATAAATAACTAACAATTATTATTTTAGGGTTTTACCTAACTAACTAACTAACTAACTAAATATAATAATAATAAATAACAACTACTAACAATATAATTAATATATACTTATTACACTTGTTACTAAACTATACTAAACTAACCTAACATAAACTAAACTAACATTAACTAAACTAAACTAATAATACAACTAACTAACCTAAATAATAACTAACTAACCTAACCTAACCTAAACTAATATTAACTAAACTAAACTAATAATACAACTAACTAACCTAAATAATAACTAAACTAACCTAACCTAACCTAAACTAAACTAAACTAATAATAATACAACAAACCTAAACTAAACTAACCTAAATAATACAACTAACAATAACTAAACTAACATTAACTAAATTAAACTAATAATACAACTAACTAACCTAACCTAAACTAACAGTAATCAACAAAATAATAATAAACAAAATATAATCATCCATATTTAAAAAAAAAATTACATACTTCTTATATTTTTCCTTCTTTCTTCTTTCTCCTCCTCCTTTCTCTTCCTTTATTCGGCGTCGCCATATGCTTCTTCTTCTTCCTTTCCTTTTCACAACATCAGCTTTAATTTGGGGACCATTATAAGGTCCTCAAGCCACCGATCGGTCACTGTCATAGTGAATGGGTGCCGCCTCTGCTAGAGGCACCTTTATGTCTTGCTTTGTGGTTTTGCACCTGTGTGTCGATGCTTTCGGGTTTTTTTTTGATTTGTGTTTTTTTATATTGTAGGGGAGTAGGGGTGCGGGGAGGTGCCGCCCGCTGAGGCGCGACCACCTCTCTGCACTCATTCTCGTAATTTTAAAAAGTGCACCCCATTTTCATTTTTTTTGTAATATTTTAGTAAAAATCCCAAGCCTTAAAGATCGATTTTCATCTTTTGGTTTTATTTTATCTACTGCTTTGTCATTTTTTTTATTTTAAGTTTTTTTTTGTTTTTACAAACGAAATAAAAGAAAAGGAAGGAGAATACCTGAATTGGCTCGTGGATCCGTAGTCGGAGAACCCCCTCCGTCGTCAGAATCGGATTTAAGGCACGGGCAAAGGCCCCCTCTTCTTTCGGCCACCTAGGGTTGAGGAGGCTTGATCTTTGGGCGCGCTTTTAAAAGGGGTTCGAAAGGTGCCCTTTCGCCTTTCCGACCACCGCGCACGGTGGCAGTCGGCGGTGGTCCGGTGGTGGATCTTTCGGCCGGAGATAGGGGAGGGGATGAGAGAATCCCAAAGCTCTCTCAGTTTTTCTTTTAGGACTAAAGCTGAAAATGAAATTTTAAAAAAAAAAAATAGGTTTTTATAAAACATTGAAACGATGCCGTTTCAATAAGGCCTCCCCAGACGCCAAAACGGTGTCGTTTTGGGAGGCCGAACCCAACTGAACCGACTTCTTTGAAGGGATCCGCTTGTTTCCATTTTTGTGGGCAATTTGCGTGAGGGGTCCCTCCCTATTGCAGTGCCGTTCAATCGGGCCCTTTTCGTTATTTTTCTTATTACAGATTTCACCATTTAATTTCATTGGGTTTTCAGTCGGGTCCTTGACCCATAGGCGCACATAAGGGCTGAGAATATTTTCCCAATCAGTCCATCTTGCTTTAAGGGCGTTCTATCTTGGTCCCTGTTCGCCCCTTTTTTTAAAATTTATTGTAATTTTAGCCCCAGATTATTTATTCTGATTTCAATCTAGTCCTCAACATGTTTAAGAATTTATTTGTCTATTTATTTTTCTTCAAAATTGTATTATTATTATTATTTATTTTGAGTTTTTGTATATTCTTTTTATTAAACTTTATATATATTATTTATTTTAAATTTTTGACATTGTTTTACATTGTTTCATATATTATTTACTTTATTTTTGTCTTTACTTAAAATCGTTTTGTTAATTATTTTAAATTGTTTTATGTATTATTTCTTTTTAAAATTGTTTAATTCATTGTTCTTTGACTATCAATGTTGATATCTAAATAGTGTAAGCTATGTGATTATCATTCTTGTATGAATTATAATTTGTTTGTTCGTATTTCCATATCATTGATATTATCATCATCGTTATTATTGTTTATATTATTGTTCCATTATCATTATTATTATTCATGCATATTAATATTTTAGATCAACAATACCAATGTAATGTATTATGTGTATTATGTTATCATTACGCCAAATTTGTGTCATATTACTATTATTCGTTGAGTATAACCCCATTCACGCTTTAAATAGTGTTTCCTTAAAACATAATCTACCTAATGTATATCATTTTTAAACATTTTATTAATTTCATCCAAAACAAAAGTTTTTAAAATAAGGCAATATTCTATGTTTGGAAACTCGAGAGATCATGCCCTAACATGCTGGGTTTCGGTTTTTTACTTGGCCAAATAATCGAATATCCTTTTGATATTTTTAATGCATGAGTCTCGGGAATCATGAGATGATCTTGGATTCGAGGATTTAAATTGTCGTGTCCTAACACGCTGATGTGATATTTTATTCCTTCGGAGCGAGAAAATCTTAATATTCAATTCGAGAAAATTCAACTATTTTTAAAAGAGTTTGTATTTTTAAAATCTTTTTCAAATTTTCAACTTTCGACATTGAGACACTAATTAATCAATTTGGTATCGATTGTGGGCATGACGAGGGTGGTAATTCTTCCTTGTATGTAACCGACTCGCGAACCCGTTTTCTCAAATTTCATAGACCAAAAATCGTCGTTTTAGTAAATTTAAATTTTATTAAAATGATTGAATAAAGAGGTGACTTGATCACACCTCATAAAAAAGGATTGGTGGCGACTCCCGTTTTATTTTCGTTTTCAAAACCATAGTCGATCCCCGTTTTACAAAAAAATGGTAAGGACAGTCTGTATATTTAAAAAATTACATATAATTATTAATCTAATTAAAATTTATATAAAATTATTTAATATTACAAAATTTATATAATTATTAATCTTTTATTATGAGCATGAAAAGGTTGACGAAATAATTAAACATTATATATAATTAAAGTGTCACTGCATTATCATATCAAACTACAAATCTACGTGAATGGTTAAGAAAACTGCAAATCTATAAGGATTAGATTGAAAATTTATGGAGGTTGAAGGGGCCAAATTTAAATTTATATTACTTTCAAATTAAAATAAAGGGTTAATTCGAAACTTTTAAAACTTTTTTCGGTGGCAAATGCATTTTTTTACTCTCTTTTTTTCTTTTTCTTTTTTTTTTCAAAAACTTGTGAAAGATTGGGAGAGTTGCAACATAGAAGATCGAGCACCCAAGACAAGATTTACAGGATCTGCTAGACACTGGTTCTAAGTGTTTGTCGATAAAAACTCCAATTCAGAAAGAGTTAGGTGATGCTGGAAAATGTTATGAAGACTACGAAAGTAACAACATAAGGTAGTTCCTTATTCTTTAAAATTTCCGATTTTCCTCAAAGAATGTGCCAACATTTTCCATCACTCTAGTGTCTTAAATCAGTTGATCCAACAAAGAGTTTTTCTTATTTATTTTTGTTTTGAAGGGTATATTAAGTTTCATTTATGTGCCTACAACCTGTTTGATGAAATGCGCAGCTGAGGAATGGACGTGGCTCATTGCTATTTAGAAGGCAATGCTGATGTCGTAGAGTTTTGCCCCCACGATGGGTACCAACATGTATTGGCGGCTTCAACGTACACCCTGCAAGAAGGTGAGCAACCAATCCGAGCTGGTAGCATTTCATTATTCGATGTTAATGCCGAAAAGGGTAATCTCGAGTTGTTTCATTGCGTGGACACTGCTGGGATTTTTGATATTAAGTGGAGCACAGTTGGAAGCAATGTGGGTCCTCTCCTTGCTCAAGCTGATGCTGATGGGTACTTGAGAATCTATAGTTTAGACGGTTGCTCTAATGAAGAGAAACCTAGAGGTTTGTTTCAAGTTTACGTAACATTTTATGTATGTTTCTTAGTCTTGTTTTCATCACCGTAAGTAATTCAGAATTTTGAAACTCACTTTGCTATGCTTGGAAGTCCGTGTTGTCATATTGAAGATTCTAGTGATTCGATTGCAGATTATCTAATTTGTTGGGAGAACAAAATCATGCCTTGCATGCTTTAACATTCATGTCTTTATGTTGTTTAATCCATGGTAATCAACTTCAAGGAAGTAATTATGGGGTAGGTAATGATCAATTATCCCACTAACGAGAAAAAAATATATAAGGTACCTGAATTGATGAACTAAATTTACTCAACCTCAGGTGTGAATGTCAAATGCGAGTCTATGCCCAACATGGTATATTCACCCCTTTTAAGGCTTTTCCATGTATTTGAAAGATCTTTGGAAGTTCATATCATACTGTTTTCTAATTCATCTAACAGAAGCATCAAACATGAATACTTCTAGAAAAATGAAGTCGAAATAACTTAGATCATACAAACTTCTATATTAGTTTCTTTTACTTTAAATTAGTGTTAGAGCATATGTTAATATCTTTCACTAATTTAGATTAGTGCAAGAGCATGCTAATACTGGCGTTCAGTTCAATTTGTCATCTATTTTCTGCGACTCCTTAAAATATTGTTAGGATAGGGTTTCTTTTTAAACCCATGGTATCCCATGTCACATTGGACTTAGGACTAATCCCTATCAACCCAAGAGCGATTAAAGTAAAACCCTCACAACAAGCCAAGTGTGCTTTGCTTAAGTGAACTTTATCCCTATCAATGATGCTTTAGGTAACTTTCACCCTTTTGAGATGGCCATGAAAGTTACAATATTAACCCTTTGATCAAATATATTCTTACGTTGCCAGGCACCTTGATCTTGCTTATGTAGGAAATTTGCACCAATGTCGATATCTTTCGTTTTTTTTTTATTTGGTGTTTTTTTATATTGTAGGGGGAGTAGGGGTGCAGGAGGGTGGTGCCGCCTCTGCCAGAGGCGCGACCACCCTCTCTGTACCATTCTGGTAATTTTTAAAAAGTGCACCCCATTTTCGTATTTTTTTTGTAATATTTTAGTAAAAATCCCAAGCCTTAAAGATCGATTTTCATCTTTTGGTTTTATTTTATCTACTGCTTTGTCATTTTTTTATTTTAAGTTTTTTTTGTTTTACAAACGAAATAAAAGAAAAGGAAGGAGAATACAGAATTGGCTCGTGGATCCGTCGTGGAGAACCCCTCCGTCGTCAGAATCGGATTTAAGGCACGGGCAAAGGCCCCCTTGTAACACCCCGAAAATTTTTACAGTGAAATATTATCCTTAATATAGTAAAATAAGAAAATAAAGTGACGAGAAGGGAAATCTGGATTATGTCAACATTGGGAAATATATTATGATATATTACATTATTAATTCAAGATAGGATTAAATTGTAAAAGTGAGAAAAGTTTTATTACCTAAGAGTAAATACTCAAAATTTGAGGGTTAAAGTGTAAATATGAAAAGTTTAAGGACCAATAGTGTAAATATTTTAGGGGTGGAATAATCTAGAAACTAAGGAAATGGATGAATTAGGACCAAATTGAATAGGTAAAGAATTATGAGGACTAATTCAAAATTTTATCAAATTATGTGATGATTTAAGGTGGAATTTAAAAGATCACAAAGGGCAAAATGGTCAATTAGAAGAAAGAGTAATCTAGAAAGTGAAATCTAGAAAGTAATGATAATAGTGATGATATTTTATAATTATTTAATTAGATAAATATTATTTTATTAATATTTTGATAAGATATTTTATTATTTATTATTATTTATGTAGTATATAAGGAAGGAAAGATGTTGAATTATCATCATCTCTTTCCCATGCTAACCAACGTGAGAAGAAGAGAAAGAAAAGAAAGTTTTGCTTTCTTTACAAATTAGTCCTTCCACCAAAAATCCACCATTTTCACTTAGAATTCAAAAGAATTTACATAGCCATCAAGAGAGAAAGGTGACAAGGAGACTATGGGGAGCAAGAATATCAAGTTTGATTCAAGAAATAGAAGCTGGAGGAGAGAGAAAATCAAATTAAAGATTGAAATCTATAAAACAAGGTAAGAACGTCATGTTTTCAATATATTTTAAGTTTGATATTGTGGAAAAAGCATGGAAATGATGTTAATGTAGAGTTTTCTTATATAAAGTTTTATGTTCTTGATATGTTAGAGAAGGAAAATAAGAGAAAGTAATGGGAAATGTTGTAGAGAAAGGAAATAAAGGTGTTATAAACTTGATAATTAACATTTTGCATTAAAACAGTTTTGGACAGCAGTGGTAGTCTAACTTTGAAAAATCACCAAAAACTGTAGAAATTGAATTAGAAGTTGAGTGAGATATAGAATTAAAGCTTATTGAGTCTATTTTCATATGAAAGAAACATGGAAAGCAAAGGAATTCTGTGTTCTGAGATATTTATATTTTGTAAGACTGGTTCAGAGTGATTTCGAGATCCCTGTTCTATCTTTAGAAAATCATCAAAATTGAATAAAAATAATTAGGGGCTTAAATTTATATGTTTAGAATCCTGAATGAGTATATTTTCAATATAAATAAACAAGAACATCATCTAAATCTTGTATGAAGAGATAACTAATTTTTAGTGAAGAAGGGTCAGCACCGCCAGACAACAGAATAGGGGTGAATTTGATGAATAAACTGTACTAACTGGCTAGGCTAAAAATTCTGGAAATTTTATGGTATAAATATATGTGAGTCTAGTTTCAGGAAAAATTAACGGTTTTTCATTTCGAGTTCTATAACTCAAGATATAAATAATTTAGTAACTATGACTCAAATGGACAGTTTTGAATATACATATGAGTAAATAGTGAAATTATTTATAATGTTACTTATAGCATTTATATACATTAAGGATGTGGAATGGAGAGGAGGAGGAGGAAAATATGTATAAATATTCAGCTAGCATGGCTAATTTGTAATGTTTTAGGCTCAAGGACTACATTGAATAAAAGTAAAATTTTATGATTAGTTTGTAAAAAAATGTTGGAAATGACCAAATTGCATGAAATGGATTATTTTATTATTGAAAGTATGAAATTATTAATTTAGATTAGATCGGTTGAAAATTTTATGAAAATAGAAAATTACCAAAATGCCCTTAAGTTTTGGTATTTACGCAAATTTAACTAGATAAGTTCGTGTAACTTAATTATGTGATATAAGGAAATATGAGTTGATGGTATGTGAAATATTAATATGATGAATTAACTGATTTATGTTTATGAAGAAGAGACAAGTGAATGATATTTATCATGATATGTAAATATGTGATTATCTTTAATATGTTAATACAAGGTAATTAAGTATGTTGAGACGAGTAATAAATTTAAATAAGACATGACGAGAAAAATAAATATGTTTAAAGGACAATATGTTTAATTTTGATTGGTTTCAAATATAAAAAAATGAAATAAAAGGTCGATAAATAAACTTGTAATTAGGTAATGCCTCGTACCCTATTCCGGCGTTGAATACGGGTAAGGGGTGTTACATTTAGTGGTATCAGAGCTATGGTTTAGTCGGTTCTCGGACCAAATATAGTATATGTAGAGTCTAGAAATATATGCCATTATTAATATATAACTTGAGACAATGTGATATCTTCTAATTTTGATGATATTTGTATCACTATAATTCAAACTTTATCATTATTATGTAATTTACTAATTATTTGTGGTAAGTATTTTAAGGTAAGTGTATGTAAAATGATAAATTTATGATTGGGTAATGAAATTGAAACCGATATTAAACTGAATTATGGAATCTTGAATATTATTTTGAGTCTTGAACTAAATTGTGAAGTTCTTGAATATTGTTATGTGTATTGCATTAAACTATGAATCATTGATGTAATGAATTCTCGCAATCTTGTGAAACCGATGAAATAAGAAGTGAAAATAAAATGAACTGGAATTTAGAAAGTTATTTAAATTACATGAATGAATTATGAATTATTTGAGTATTTGAAGGTATATTAAATAAAGAAAATATGCGAGTAATTGAAATGTATATTGATTGAAAAGTAATTAGTGATTTTAAATTTGATTGGACAATAAATTAAAAATACGAATTGAATAAAAATGCATTAAATTGTGAATATGTGTAAATATATGAATCGTGTATTGATTGAAAAGTGGTTGGAACTGAATTGAAGTATGATTATATGTGAATATGTGAAATATGTATTGGTATTGAATTGTATCTTGATTAGAAAATTAAAAAAAAGAAAAGAAAAGTGAATTTGAAATAAAAAAATAAAAAAAATAAAAAAAATTTAAATACCCTATTAACTTATCAGACTAGATTGGATACAAATGGCATGCCATAGGATTTGTGATGTGATGAGGAGATTTGAGGCTCAGCCGATGTGATAATTCTGTATTATATTCTTCGGTTTATCCGAAGAGGCATTTAATGCCTTATTGGTGTGATTGGTTGGAATCCGCGTATCCGTCAAAGTCCGAGTCTTGTTAATAGGGGTAGATATGAATATTAAGTGAAATTAAAATGAGAATTGATTTCCCTATTAACTTGTCGGATTAGTCGGATATAATTGGCATGCCATAGGATTTGGAAGAGTACGGGATTTATCGGCTTTGCCGATCAGGCACTTTATGTGTCGTATATCAGGCACCTCGTGTGTCGTATCAGGCACTTTATGTGTCGTATCAGGCACCTCGTGTGTCGTATCAGGCACTTTATGTGTCGTATCAGGCACCTCGTGTGTCGTATCAGGCACTTTATGTGTCGTATTTCAGGCACCTCGTGTGTCGTATACTGATCAGGTACTATGTACCGTTTTAGGCACAATGTGCCGTACTGGTGTGTTTGGGTTGGAATCCGTGTATCCGTCAAAGTCTGGATTGTTAATAGGGTGAATAACTGAAATGAGAAAATTAAATAAATTTGATTGACTGTACTACTAAAAATATAAGAAAGATATTATGAGTTGAATTGTGAATCGAATTGAAATGTGAGAATTGAAAGAAGAACTTAAAGTTCATAAATTTGCTAAAATATCGAATTATTGATATTGAAATCGTTGAATAAATGAAATGAGAAAATTGAATGAATTTGATCGATTGAATTATTGACATGATCTGAAAAAAAATGGAATTATGAATTAAAATTGATATATAAAATTGAAAACTTGAACCAAAGGTTCATAAGTTGATTAGATAATATAGATGATATACGATGCTATTTGATGAAAGATTATTGTTGAGGTATGAAATTAAAGTATAAATTAATACATATATAAATTAATACATATGACTTATATTGTTACATGTTTGATGTCTATTATTTAATATTAAATGTTAAATTTAAATTATGCGTATAGTAAATGAAGTGTGAGGTAATCATTATTGTTGAATTAAATGGAAATTGGATTAAGTGATGGATAAATATTAGTATTGAATTGTATATTGATGAGGAAGTGAAATTAAATTTAGTTGTGAATAAATTGAAAGTGAAATTGGAATTGGAAAATGAAATGTGAAGTACATAATAAAATTATTAGTAAATTAAGAATGACTAGAAAATATTGAAATATGTTACATATATTAAAGTAAGAAAATATATAAACATTCAGGTTTTTAGCACAATGATTAAATTGTAAAGTATGTAAAAATATTATGCTAAAAGTGTAAAAGTGATATGCGTGCATAATGTAATTTATCCAAGTAAATGAGATTAGATCTACTAATATATTAGTTGTACACCATTAAGGGACTCTAACACATTCTCTGATAATAACACCTTGGTACTCATCAAGTGCTATCTGATTAATAGTACATCATAATACACTTTTATATTTGTTCCGTATATCTTAAATGTTCTGTTTAGTCTATTGGGCCTCTTATAAAAAGGTAAGCAATTTTCGTTATAATTAGGTATGTTCGCAATATTGAATTAAAAATAAATTGTGAATTGAAAGGATATGGAATGGATATAAATGATAAACTAAATAAATATGTGTACAAAGGAGCTATAGATATTGTGGAAATATTGAAGTTCATGATCAATAAGAAAACAAGAAAATTTCGAGGACGAAATTTCTTTTAAGGGTAGGAAATGTAACACCGAAAATTTTTCTGATGAAATATTATCCTTAATATAGTAAAATAAGAAAATAAAGTGACGAGAAGGGAAATCTGGATTATGTCAACATTGGGAAATATATTATGATATATTACATTATTAATTCAAGATAGGATTAAATTGTAAAAGTGAGAAAAGTTTTATTACCTAAGAGTAAATACTCAAAATTTGAGGGTTAAAGTGTAAATATGAAAAGTTTAAGGACCAATAGTGTAAATATTTTAGGGTGGAATAATCTAGAAACTAAGGAAATGGATGAATTAGGACCAAATTGAATAGGTAAAGAATTATGAGGGACTAATTCAAAATTTTATCAAATTATGTGATGATTCAAGGGTGGAATTTAAAAGATCACAAAGGGCAAAATGGTCAATTAGAAGAAAGAGTAATCTAGAAAGTGAAATCTAGAAAGTAATGATAATAGTGATGATATTTTATAATTATTTAATTAGATAAATATTATTTTATTAATATTTTGATAAGATATTTTATTATTTATTATTATTTATGTAGTATATAAGGAAGGAAAGATGTTAAATTATCATCATCTCTTTCCCATGCTAACCAACGTGAGAAGAAGAGAAAGAAAAGAAAGTTTTGCTTTCTTTACAAATTAGTCCTTCCACCAAAAATCCACCATTTTCACTTAGAATTCAAAAGAATTTACATAGCCATCAAGAGAGAAAGGTGACAAGGAGACTATGGGGAGCAAGAATATCAAGTTTGATTCAAGAAATAGAAGCTGGAGGAGAGAAAATCAAATTAAAGATTGAAATCTATAAAACAAGGTAAGAACGTCATGTTTTCAATATATTTTAAGTTTGATATTGTGGAAAAAGCATGGAAATGATGTTAATGTAGAGTTTTCTTATATAAAGTTTTATGTTCTTGATATGTTAGAGAAGGAAAATAAGAGAAAGTAATGGGAAATGTTGTAGAGAAAGGAAATAAAGGTGTTATAAACTTGATAATTAACATTTTGCATTAAAACAGTTTTGGACAGCAGTGGTAGTCTAACTTTGAAAAATCACCAAAACTGTAGAAATTGAATTAGAAGTTGAGTGAGATATAGAATTAAATCTTATTGAGTCTATTTTCATATGAAAGAAACATGGAAAGCAAAGGAATTCTGTGTTCTGAGATATTTATATTTTTGTAAGACTGGTTCAGAGTGATTTCGAGATCCCCTGTTCTATCTTTAGAAAATCATCAAAAATTGAATAAAAATAATTAGGGGCTTAAATTTATATGTTTAGAATCCTGAATGAGTATATTTTCAATATAAATAAACAAGAACATCATCTAAATCTTGTATGAAGAGATAACTAATTTTTAGTGAAGAAGGGTCAGCACCGCCAGACAACAGAATAGGGGTGAATTTGATGAATAAACTGTACTAACTGGCTTGGCTAAAAATTCTGGAAATTTTATGGTATAAATATATGTGAGTCTAGTTTCAGGAAAAATTAACGGTTTTTCATTTTGAGTTCTATAACTCAAGATATAAATAATTTAGTAACTATAACTCAAATGGACAGTTTTGAATATACATATGAGTAAATAGTGAAATTATTTATAATGTTACTTATAGCATTTTATATACATTAAGGATGTGGAATGGAGAGGAGGAGGAGGAAAATATGTATAAATATTCAGCTAGCATGGCTAATTTGTAATGTTTTAGGCTCAAGGACTACATTGAATAAAAGTAAAATTTTATGATTAGTTTGTAAAAAAATGTTGGAAATGACCAAATTGCATGAAATGGATTATTTTATTATTGAAAGTATGAAATTATTAATTTAGATTAGATCGGTTGAAAATTTTATGAAAATAGAAAATTACCAAAATGCCCTTAAGTTTTGGTATTTACGCAAATTTAACTAGATAAGTTCGTGTAACTTAATTATGTGATATAAGGAAATATGAGTTGATGGTATGTGAAATATTAATATGATGAATTAACTGATTTATGTTTATGAAGAAGAGACAAGTGAATGATATTTATCATGATATGTAAATATGTGATTATCTTTAATATGTTAATACAAGGTAATTAAGTATGTTGAGACGAGTAATAAATTTAAGTAAGACATGACGAGAAAAATAAATATGTTTAAAGGACAATATGTTTAATTTTGATTGGTTTCAAATATAAAAAAAAATGAAATAAAAGGTCTGATAAATAAACTTGTAATTCTGGTAATGCCTCGTACCCTATTCCGGCGTTGAATACGGGTAAGGGGTGTTACACCCCTCTTCTTTCGGCCACCTAGGGTTGAGGAGGCTTGATCTTTGGGCGCGCTTTTAAAAGGGGTTCGAAAGGCGCCCTTTCGCCTTCACCACCGCCATGCAGTGGCGATCGTGATGGTCGGTGGTGGATCTTTCGACCGGAGATAGGGGAGGGGATGAGAGAATCCCAAAGCTCTTTCAGTTTTTCTTTTAGGACTAAAGCTGAAAATGAAATTTCAAAAAAAAAATAGGTTTTTATAAAACATTGAAACGATGCCGTTTCAATAAGGCCTCCCCAGACGCCAAAACAGCGTCGTTTTGGGGAGGCCGACCCGAACCCGACCAGCTTGCTGAAGGGATCCGCTTGTTTCCATTTTTGTGGGCAATTTGCGTGAGGGGTCCCTCCCTATTGCAGCGCCGTTCAATCGGGCCCTTTTCGTTATTTTTCTTATTACAGATTTCACCATTTAATTTCATTGGGTTTTCAGTCGGGTCCTTGACCCATAGGCTTTATAAGGGCTGGGAATATTTTCCCAATTAGTCCATCTTGCTTTAAGGGCGTTCTATCTTGGTCCCTGTTAGCCCCTTTTTTTAAAATTTATTGTAATTTTAGCCCTGATTATTTATTCGATTTCAATCTAGTCCTCAACATGTTTAAGAATTTATTTGTCTATTTATTTTCTTCAAAATTGTATTATTATTATTATTTATTTTGAGTTTTGTATATTCTTTTATTAAACTTTATATATATTATTTATTTTAAATTTTGACATTGTTTTACATTGTTTCATATATTATTTACTTTATTTTTGTCTTTACTTAAAATCGTTTTGTTAATTATTTTAAATTGTTTTATGTATTATTTCTTTTAAAATTGTTTAATTCATTGTTCTTTGACTATCAATGTTGATATCTAAATAGTGTAAGCTATGTGATTATCATTCTTGTATGAATTATAATTTGTTTGTTCGTATTTCCATATCATTGATATTATCATCATCGTTATTATTGTTTATATTATTGTTCCATTATCGTTATTATTATTCATGCATATTAATATTTTAGATCAACAATACCAATGTAATGTATTATGTGTATTATGTTATCATTACGCCAAATTTGTGTCATATTACTATTATTAAATTCGAGTATAACCCCATTCACGCTTTAAATAGTGTTTCTTTAAAACATAATCTACCTAATGTATATCATTTTTAAACATTTTATTAATTTCATCCAAAAACAAAAGTTTTTAAAATAAGGCAATATTCTATGTTTGGAAACTCGAGAGATCATGCCCTAACATGCTGGGTTTCGGTTTTTTGCTTGGCCAAATAATCGAATATCCTTTTGATATTTTTAATGCATGAGTCTCGGGAATCATGAGATGATCTTGGATTCGATGATTTAAATTGTCGTGTCCTAACACGCTGGATGTGATATTTTATTCCTTCGGAGCGAGAAAATCTTAATATTCAATTCGAGAAAATTCAACTATTTTTAAAAGAGTTTGTATTTTTAAAATCTTTTTCAAAATTTCAACTTTCGACATTGAGACACTAATTAATCAATTTGGTACCGATTTTGGGCATGACGAGGGTGGTAATTCTTCCTTGTATGTAACCGACTCGCGAACCCGTTTTCTCAAATTTCATAGACCAAAAATCGTCGTTTTAGTAAATTTAAATTTTATTAAAATGATTGAATAAAGAGGTGACCTGATCACACCTCATAAAAAAGGATTGGTGGCGACTCCCGTTTTATTTTCGTTTTCAAAACCATAGTCGATCCCGTTTTACAAAAAATGGTAAGGACAATCAGTATATTTAAAAATTACATATAATTATTAATCTAAATAAAATTTATATAAAATTATTTAATATTACAAAATATATATAATTATTAATCTTTTTATTATGAGCATGAAAAGGTTGACAAAATAATTAAACATTATATATAATTAAAGTGTCACTGCATTATCATATCAAACTACAAATCTACATGAATGGTTAAGAAAACTGCAAATCTATAAGGATTAGATTGAAAATTTATGGAGGTTGAAGGGCCAAATTTAAATTTATATTACTTTCAAATTAAAATAAAGGGTTAATTCGAAACTTTTAAAACTTTTTCGGTGGCAAATGCATTTTTTACTCTCTTTTTTTTTTTCAAAAACTTGTGAAAGATTGGGAGAGTTGCAACATAGAAGATCGAGCACCCAAGACAAGATTTACAGGATCTGCTAGACACTGGTTCTAAGTGTTTGTCGATAAAACTCCAATTCAGAAAGACTTAGGTGATGCTGGAAAATGTTATGAAGACTACGAAAGTAACAACATAAGGTAGTTCCTTATTCTTTAAAATTTCCGATTTTCCTCAAAGAATGTGCCAACATTTTCCATCACTCTGGTGTCTTAAATCAGTTGATCCAACAAAGAGTTTTTCTTATTTATTTTTGTTTTGAAGGGTATATTAAGTTTCATTTATGTGCCTACAACCTGTTTGATGAAATGCGCAGCTGAGGAATGGACGTGGCTCATTGCTATTTAGAAGGCAATGCTGATGCCGTAGAGTTTTGCCCCCACGATGGGTACCAACATGTATTGGCGGCTTCAACGTACACCCTGCAAGAAGGTGAGCAACCAATCCGAGCTGGTAGCATTTCATTATTCGATGTTAATGCCGAAAAGGGTAATCTCGAGTTGTTTCATTGCGTGGACACTGCTGGGATTTTTGATATTAAGTGGAGCACAGTTGGAAGCAATGTGGGTCCTCTCCTTGCTCAAGCTGATGCTGATGGGTACTTGAGAATCTATAGTTTAGACGGTTGCTCTAATGAAGAGAAACCTAGAGGTTTGTTTCAAGTTTACGTAACATTTTATGTATGTTTCTTAGTCTTGTTTTCATCACCGTAAGTAATTCAGAATTTTGAAACTCACTTTGCTATGCTTGGAAGTCCGTGTTGTCATATTGAAGATTCTAGTGATTCGATTGCAGATTATCTAATTTGTTGGGAGAACAAAAATCATGCCTTGCATGCTTTAACATTCATGTCTTTATGTTGTTTAATCCATGGTAATCAACTTCAAGGAAGTAATTATGGGGTAGGTAATGATCAATTATCCCACTAACGAGAAAAAAATATATAAGGTACCTGAATTGATGAACTAAATTTACTCAACCTCAGGTGTGAATGTCAAATGCGAGTTTATGCCCAACATGGTATATTCACCCCTTTTTAAGGCTTTTCCATGTATTTGAAAGATCTTTGGAAGTTCATATCATACTGTTTTCTAATTCATCTAACAGAAGCATCAAACATGAATACTTCTAGAAAAATGAAGTCGAAATAACTTAGATCATACAAACTTCTATATTAGTTTCTTTTTACTTTAAATTAGTGTTAGAGCATATGTTAATATCTTTCACTAATTTAGATTAGTGCAAGAGCATGCTAATACTGGCGTTCAGTTCAATTTGTCATCTATTTTCTGCGACTCCTTAAAATATTGTTAGGATAGGGTTTCTTTTTAAACCCATAGTATCCCATGTCACATTGGACTTAGGACTAATCCCTATCAACCCAAGAGCGATTAAAGTAAAACCCTCACAACAAGCCAGGTGTGCTTTGCTTAAGTGAACTTTATCCCTATCAATGATGCTTTAGGTAACTTTCACCCCTTTTGAGATGGCCATGAAAGTTACAATATTAACCCTCTGATCAAATATATTCTTACGTTGCCATTGTTAGAGAAAATTTGTTGCTTATGGAGCTAATGTTTAGCCCTTTTTTTTTTTGTCTTTTTAAAATATTCCCTGAATTTATTTTTCTTCAATGCAGGAGGCTTTCTTAATGAAGTGTGTGGTGAAAAAATCAGCTCCTCCATGTGTCTTTTCCTGGATTGGAACCCAACAGCCACATCTATCTCAGTCGGACTTTCTGATGGTTCTCTTTCAATAACTACACTTGCAGAGTCCAAAATAGAAAAACTACAAGAGTGGAAGGCACATGATTTTGAGCTTTGGACAACTTGCTTTGACATTCACCAACCACAATTAGTATATACAGGATCGGATGACTGCAAATTCAGCTGTTGGGATATGCGGGATAATCCATCCGGGATGGTTTTCCAGAATTCCAAGGTGCATAAGATGGGAGTTTGTTGCATTGCCAAGAGCCCCACTGACCCAAATACCATACTCACAGGTAGCTATGATGAATACTTGAGGGTATGGGATCTAAGGTGCATCTCAAGACCAGTGAATGAAACTTCAGTTTGTCTTGGAGGAGGAGTTTGGAGAATCAAGCACCATCCTTTTGTGTCAGGTTTGGTCTTAGCAGCGTGTATGCATAACGGATTTGCAATCGTCAAGATTGGAGACGAGAAACCGGAAGTTGTTGAAGCTTACAGTCAGCATGGCTCACTTGCATACGGGGCAGATTGGCAGCGAGCAAAGTTATTACCAGGAGGCAGTACTATTGTGGCTACTTGCTCGTTTTACGACCGGCTTCTTCGCGTATGGAGGCCAAAAAGTGATTTTTGCTGCATTTAACCACGTCTCGTTATCTGAGTTCACACACTAGGAACCAATTATGTTGGTTTAGGAAATATTATTTTTCAAACTAAGATATGTATTGCCTACATACGATCATATCTTTCTTCCTTCCAACCAAGTATGACAAGTCGTTTTGCCAATATATATGTTCTTATTCATGGGATTTCTGTGTTATGTGGCTTCAAACTTCAAACATCTGCAGTTAAAAACAATAATTTATGTATGCTATTGGAACTTGACTTACTTGCTAGTTTGAATTTAACGAGCAATAATTGAACAAAGTTTATTTTTCGAGTTAAATTCAAATACCTTGCAAATATATGAATGAATGTATCAACAAACTTACAAGTTATTTGTAAATTTATCCAAAAAAAAAACCACTGAATTAACATTTTGACTTTGAACAAAACTTCTTTGATTTTTCTTTTTGGTTAAAATATGCTTCAAGTCCTTGTAGTTTTTAAAATTTTGGAATTTGGTTCCTCCATTTATGTTTTCAGGAATTTAAAGTTTTGTTCATCTTTTTAGATCAGAAATTATATCTATTATTATTTACCTATTCTTTAGAAAGGGTATTGTAGATTTTCTCAATTGATTGTATTGGCTAGTTGTTAAACTAGCTTCCTTATCTATCCCCAAAAAAAAAAAAAACATTTGCTTACACACTTTCTAATTATTTAAATTTAGGTAATTTGAGCTAGATTTAATTCTTGTACTTTTAGACTTTTGAAAGTTTAATTTATATTGTTAATAAATCTCTTATATTTTAATATTCAAAATATTAATTTAAAAATTAAGATTCAATTGATGATACATATTTACCTTTAAAAAATTGATGATACGCATTTAAATTTAACTGAAATCAATTAAAAATTATTAATTAAATTTTAAAGTAAAAAAGTATGGAATTGGAGAGACGCTAAATATCAAAAGGCCAAATAGTACAGGGACTGAGGGTAGAATTATACACTTGAGCTAATACCTTGTCATCTACCGAGTGGCACCGCCGCTTTAAACTTTAAAGAAACCAAATTGTTACAAAATCGTTTCCAGCATCAGCGGTATCTTCTGTTTCGCGACACTGAAATTTGATTAATGGAAGTCTCTGAAAAACATGAAGAAACCCACTCAAATGTAAGGGTTTTTTTTTTTTCTTTCAATTCAACTTTTCTTAATTGATTTTCTTTTTTCATAATATGAACATGATATAATCTTGATTCTATTCAAATATGACCATAGCTGTCAGTAAAAAAAAAAATGAAAGCCCTTTATCATTTCTACGATGTGCTTATAATTTCTCTTGATTTTGCAATTTTATGTTCTCTTGATTTCTCCAAGTTTCTGAAATTTTCTTGGAGCTTTTGTTATGAATTTGAGTCATGGTTTAAGTTGATTTGGTAATGCTTATATGTGGATATCTTAGTTACCCTAACTTATTAGCATAGACTTTTTTTTATATTTAATCGATCCTTATATCGAAGTAATTAGCCAATTTTATGGCTAAAGTGTTATATGCTGACTTCAGTGTTTCTAAATCAGAGAACCGAAAAATTAGCTGGAACTGTAAACTGGGGCACAGCCACTGTCATTGGAGTGTTTGCAGGCATGTTATATGGAGGTAGTAAGGAAGCTGCTGCTTCAGTTGTAAGTTGTTGTTGTTCTTTTTTTTGGTATAAAAGACCTTCAATTTGGTTCATAGGGAGTTGCAAGAATGTTTGAATGTGATATAATTTGTATATAATAGAGGTCTTTACAGTTCTGGCAATTGTTTTGTTTTGTTGCAATCATGTGATTGCCCTTTCTTCCTTCATAGCTGCCTTTGTTTATGTTTATCGGGTTTCTTTTGAGATCAATTATGTCCATATTAATGGTTAATTCATGTGCTTACTCTTATTCTGCTTTGTTTTTTTATTGAAACGTTGGAATTCTTTGGTAGAGCAAAGATGCAGAAGTAATGTTGAAGCTTGGCAGCACTCCAGATAAACGAGAGCAGTATCGGTTGATGCGAGATGCAATGGAAAAAAGGTTTATCCGAGTCACTCGTGGCTCAATTGTAGGTGGAATTCGACTTGGAATGTTCACTGCTGGGTTCTATGGTTTACAGAATTTGTTGGCTGAGAAACGAGGTGTCCATGATGTATTCAATGTTGTTGGCGCTGGTTCAGCAACTGCTGCAGCCTTTGGTCTAATTAGTAATAATTCATACCTAATTAAACTATCTTTAGAAGTTGCAAGAATTTTCCTATGAGTTCTAGCATAGTTAATCTCTATCACCAACTTCTTTCACAATTGAAATTGGAACCTTGGTAACAGAGCAAATGGATAATATGTCATCCTCATCTGTATTTAACTTCTTCCTTTCCTTTATTGGTTGATGTCCCGCAGTGCCTGGGTCTCTTCAATGGCGTGCAAGGAATGTGGTGCTAGGTTCGGTTCTTGGAGCAGCTATATGTTTTCCTCTTGGTAACTAATTTGCACTTTATAATGTTATATGGCTATTTTCTTGAATTAGCAATGAAGTGATTGTCTCCAATGGCTCTTTATTTAACTGCTGTGTAACCAATTGCTCATTTTCAAAACTAGCATGTCACTATAAGGAGAGGTGGAGAAGTGAGTTCATGTAAAATAGTATTTGCAAATTTTCTGCCAACTGATTCAATCACGAGCCAATATTACGAAAAATACTTTCAAAGGCGACAGTAAAAGGAATCTAGTTGCATTTTGTGATTTTAGATTGTTAGTGTTAGAATTTTAAAAGTCAGGACAGCTGATTTATAGGGCTGGGGCTGGGCATATAATATAGAGGTTGCATTTTGTGACAGGATGGATCCACTTGAAGCTTGTAGAGAAAGCAAATGAAGGGACTATGGCTGCTAAAAGTTCAGGTGAAATTGGAGAAGCAAAGAGTGGTCTTGGGGCTGCCATTGATCGGCTTGAAGAAAACTTGAATAAGTAGACCCACCAATTTTTGCATAGATAGAGAACACTACTGACAGCATTGGCATGGAACTAAATTTACTGCTTTTGGCAATGTATTCATTGTTTTTAAGGGCTAAAGTTTTGCATGGGATAAAGGGCTGAGGAGGTTGGAAGTATGAAACTGCTATTTGTGTAATCTTATTCTCTTGCTATTGCTAATGTAGGTCCTTGTCCAGCATTGAATAATATAAATGTTGTTGGTGATGCTCTAGTGTTAATCATCTTATTGTCTGAAATCTTTAGAGTAGAATGAAAACTATTGTCTGATCTAGTGTTTTCCTTTTCTGAAGATTCATCAATGATAAGATTTATTGAGACGGTTTTATCATGAAATTCAAATGTGTGTTTATTATATTCTGTGCCTAAACTGATTGACCACTTGGGTTTCTTCTTTTGCTTGTTTGTTTTGTTTTGTTTTGTTCTGGGCACATCTAAGGCTGGAGATACTTTTACACAAAGATCGTTCTGCATATTGCTAAGTCTTTTGTCTAATGGTGAAACCCATAAACCATCATTCAGCAGAGTTTAGTTCAGACCCTCGAACTTTGGTTCAATTGTTCGTGATCTTCTTAACCACAATTCCAGTTATTGGGATCATAGTAGAACCCTTAATCTTCTTGGTCCTAACCGCGCTAAATACCTTTTTAGCAGAACTTTCTCTCCAAAGCTCTTCTCCTAGGGAAATCGACCAAAAAGCATGGTTGAATTTCTGGCGTGTCAAGCTTCCTTTAAAGATTTTCTTTTAGAAATTGTGCAATAATTACATTCAAACTAAAGCAATTTAGTAATTACTTATTGAATGAATTTGTCATAGGTATGTTACCTTCATAGGGTATGAAAATTTATTTGACTTAAATTCGTTTATCTAATATGATTATATTTTATCTTATAATAATTATTACATTTTTATCATAAAAGCCAATTACTAATAAATAATAATTAAATAATTTGTCCTAAATCAATGACTCATGATCACGTTATTTTTTATATATTATGAGATGTTAATAAGAGAATATTATTTACCACTATCTCATGCAAAAGTCGTATACATTATATACCCGGTGTATCAACTTTCAACTCTTTAGTTATTTAAACTCATACTTTTAATATATCAAAATATACGAATCACGCATATATAGTCAGTTACTTACTCGAGATTGAGATAAGTTACACTATAAACGTCATAAGTGATTTAATCCATAAACGAATTTAGGATTAATTCTATTTAGGTCTTGTTCGATGTATTACTAATATAGACAATCATATATATGTCTTTATTTTTGAGGAATAAATCACTCGATACATGTTTGGACTTTGATATATGGCATAATAATTATTTAACCAATTTTCTCAATTTGGATTCATCATATTATGAACCTTTTAGATTATCTACTAATATAAGTTATCTTCATGCATTACATTCTAATCATGTAATACAACTTAATATTGGTTAAACATTAGGCAATCATTAAATTAATATTTATTTACATTTTGTTTTGAGTTCAAAACCATTCAGAATAAATATAAATAATATCAATATGAATAATTGAATTTTATTTAATGAAATATGTTTGAAAATTACGAATAAACTATAGATTCTAGCACCATAATAGGTCTCTTAGTATTTTTTTCTTTTGTTGTTTTTTGACCATTCTTATTCCCACCATATTCACCAGGGATAGACTTGGTAACTGCAAAATATTATCCATAGCTTCTCACGGCAAGATAAACTTATTGTTTCTATAATGAAACATGATTCTCATCTAACCAAATATTAATTCAATTGTTGGTGAAGTTTTTGTGCCCAAAAGCAGATCATGGCAATAGATCACGGCAGCTTTTTAGATCCGAAACTTGACAATCTTATGTACGCAACTAATCAGCACAATATTAGAGGGAAAATAAAGGCCCTGTACTATGTTGGATACTTAACAATCGTATCTAAAATTATATTTGGAAAGAAGAAAAGTAGAAGGAAATGAGAGAAAAATAGAATCTTGAAAATCAATCATTTTAATTATCTGCTTGCAACATAACAAGGAAATATAAAATATTACAGTGGGTATCCTTTGGATCCCATTTTAGTCATGGTGAGATGAAATCTTGAATGATATGTTGTCCACACCACACTGGTTTGCTTACCCACTGAGAAAATCTGAACGTATAGGTGGCTGACAATTTAGCTACTTTTTTGTCCATTGAAAATTTTGCTTACTGCAGTATTTAATCTCATTATTACCGTTGTTTTTAATTTAAACTTAAATACTGTTACATTAGAGAGTTGTTAAAAACTTATTAGTGACCATTTTTTAAGCCTTTTTCAAGCTTAAATGCTTGCTTTTTGGAGCTAAGCTTTGGTACTTGTTTGTGAAGTCTTTCGAGCACGAGCTTTACTACGTACTCCCCTTGCCTTGGTGCTTTTTGGAGGTCCCAGACCTGGAGCCTTTAACAGGAAAATGAAGCATTAAGCTCGAATAAAATTAGGTTTCCACAAACGTACTACACAGAGATACAAGATTAGGCAATTGACATTAGATCAAAGGATGCACTAAAACAATTAGTCCGTAACAAAGCTAGGCCATAGCAGGCAAATCATGAGACTTGCTCGCATGAATGATAACTCCCCAGCGATCTATCAATAATGGATACATTGCAACAACCGGAATGGGCACTCTTTATCATTGATTTGTCGTGGAGGGTCCATAATCATTCATCATTCCACGATCCAAAGTTGTTGAAGAATCCGTAAGTGTCTTTCCCGGTATCAGAACATCCTTGGCCTTGCCAGCAGTCAAGGGACAAGAGCTTAGTGTTTGGCTTCACGTCCGTTGCATGCTGATCTTCATTTGCAGCATAAGGAAACGTCATCCTCTGATAAGTGTCCATGAAAGTAATAGTATTAACATTGCCATCAAGGGACATCCCATATGGAGAGCAATCCCCAAGTCCTCCAATCATACCCAACTCACCATTCCCCATAACTTCATAGTTCCTAGACAAGAAATCAATCGGCCCTGGGTTTTCAAGCATTGGATTGTATTTACTCTCCATGAAGTTAGTATTACTACCATGAATACCAAGTATGTTATTAAGGTGAGAAAGGTGCATTTCAGGTAACGAAAGGTGAAGATCAGTGGGACTATGAGGCATAGATGACCCGGCAGAGTTGTTGGCTGATTGATCATTTGATCTTTTAGTAGTAGCGACTTTCTTGTTCTTTCTACACCCTCCACCGACAGGAATGTTCCTTAGTGTTCCGCCCTTGGTCCAGTACCTCCTACAAGTCTTGCAAAAGTACCTCGGCTGGGAGAGGCTGTAATTGTTGTAGTAGCAAAACTTGGTGTGGGTGGAGTCACACCTTGGGCACTTGACAGCTTGTTCCTGCGGAGGTCTTAGCCTCCTTTCTATCAATGGCCTTGAGCATGTGAGAATATCCCCACATGGGGATGAAGAATCCATTCCTGGCTCCTCCTGAGTCATTCCCTAAACATGGAAAAAGTGTCAGTACTGTGAAGTTTAACCATTAATCTATTAATTTATTATATATGTTAGCACTAGACATTCTTTGTCCTTTTTAGGCGGCAGATAATGCAATGACTAGATATTCCTTTATCCTGTCACGTTTTCAACTAGATTGTCTGAACTTAAAAAATACTATCAGAATAAACAGTACTAGAATAAGACCCGACAAAGTTTACTGTTGTCAAAATTAATGTGTTTTTCGTCGTACTATTTAGGATTAAATTGCCAAAAAAAAAAAGTGCTTTTGCTTGATTATAGATGTAATAAAACTAAATGTGTTCAATAAAAATGCGAGCTTGTACTCCAAAATCATTCATTCCATGTCGAAGTTATTCAAAGTTCAAAAGCATATTAAAATGCTTCTAATAATTAACACTGTTTAATATGCAATGCATGGAATCATGCTCATTATGCTTAGATGTCAGGCTAGGCAAAACGAGGCATTCCAAGCGCCAAGTTAAAGTCTAACTTGGCCAATGATGAATAAAGGAAACATACTGTAATAAGCATACCTGAAGCCAATCAGATGAATCCATGCAAACTTGAAGAGAAGTAAAACCCATCAAACAAACAAACAAACTGAAAACCAAATATACGCAATGCAAAAAATTTAATCTCCCTCTCACGCTTTATCTTCACTAACACTTTTTCTAAATATGCCACTAAATACTATAGAGAAAGGAATAGAGAGCAGATCAAAGGCAGAAGAAGAGAGAGTGAGGGAGGGATATCAGAAAGGGAAATGGCCTGTCAGATAAAGGGAGGAAGCTGTAAATAAGAAGGAAGAAAAAGGTCTATAGAGAGAGAGAGTCGCTGCAATCCCTTCCATTCTTAGTCGTCGGTGGGCTAAAACAATTATATTATTCTATGGGGCCAACAATGCTGTACAATCCAAGGACAGAGGTCCCACTTATTAGATCTTTACGAATACTCAGCTTGAAAATGTAGGACTTTGATGTCACCTTGGTCGTCCTGTTGGGACAACCTCAGCCGTGTGATCATTTGTTAAGAGTATGTCAGAAATATCGGCATTGGTAGGGGTATAACACTGAAAACACATGTTTTGACGTCACCCACAATCCACCCACAAGAGAAGGGCATATCAAAAGATCACTCCACTTGCGGGTCCAATTTCTGTAACTCTCACATTTGTTCTTGGATTCTAAAACCAGACAAATATTGATTCCTAGCTTGGCTAGAGCACAGAGTCCCTTTGGACAACCAATTTCAGTAACTAGCTTCAGGATCACACTTGCCCAAGAGGGCCCAACAGCCCCATTTGACAGGTGAATAAAGTGCCCACGTTTCACCCTACACTTGACACTTCCTTGGAGTAAACTCCATCATTAATTTTCCTTTTGGGTTCAGGAAATAATGATCTCCCAATCATAACACAATGCCCCTTTTTTTTCTCTTCTTGGATCCCCCCTAATTCCCAAAAAGGAAGGCAAGGTATTTTGGAGTCACAGTAAGTGACTAATCATCTGTTAATCCATTAAGTTGCTCTCATGATGATGTTTGTTGAAATCTTTAAAATTTTGAACTACTGTACTATTTGGTTAAGTATGAGTAATGTGAAAGAGGGTTTGGGTTACTTTTTGAAATAATAGATTAGCATGAGATTTGAGGATCATTTCAGCCATGCACCGCATTTAAAAATTTGACCAAATAGTTGTCATCTTGTGCTAAGGGTAGTGATAGTGGACTAGAAAGATTTCATTGCCTGATAATGACAAAAATCAATGTGAAATCATGGATTTTTGGACTTGGATCAAACTGTTAGTTACTTCATTCGTAAGAAAAATATATAGTCAAATTAACCATTTGGATGTGAGACTTGGCTTTGCTTCATTGTCTATTTCCTGTCTGTTTTTTTTTTTTTTCCTCAAACCGAATAATATATCGTAAAGTGGAATTGCTTTAAAAAAAATTCTCTCTTTTTGAGATGAATAATATAGCAATAAGGAAATATTATGTTACAGGTACAAGAGTTTAAATTCAATTTCATACAATTTTTTACTCCAATTATCTATAAATGTATACATAACAACAAAGAAAGGTGAACGCTATAGCTCATTATGATCCAATTAGTATATATAATCTCAAGAATACATTAATTACCCAATTCAATAAATTAACAATTTTATTAATATACAATTTATTATTGTAAATTTATTGAATAAATAAAGCATTCTCAAACTCTAAATTTTATTTATTTAAAATTATATATTTATATGAATACAAAACTATATATTTTTAAAAAAAATTACATCCTAATAAATCCTATTGCGTTTTTTACAAAATAAGAAATTCTCTTATGAATTTACATTTTATAGATTTAATGAATTGTATTCTAATTTTTGTTTCTCGTACTAAATTTAACTGTGTTCGAAGTAATATTCTCAAATTAACTCTTATGTATATTTTGATTTTAAAGATAAACCTAAAGTTTAGGAAAAAGCCATTTATTGCTCTAATTTTTTTTTATCATTGGATATTCAAATAAGTAAACAGCATTATTACACGCACACCCTATGATTAGCCGTCGTGTAAGCTCAAAGATGAACTCAAAGCTAAACCGAAGGAGCATTGTGGGTTGTACGAAAGCAGTTTCAAATTTTAAACTGAAACCAAGAGAGCCTTGAGCTTTAGCCACGCATATATATATATATATATATATATAGTATTTATTTTACATAGCTTTATCATCTGTGTACAGAATCAAGCAAATAAGGTGAGGAGGGTGGAGAGCATGATGAGAATCTGGTGTGGTGGTTTCTTAGTCAGCATGAGGAATGATGAGAGTGGAGTGGTGGTCAAACAATCCAATCTTGTAAAAAGTGTAGTTAATCGGGGTTCTCTTCTTCTCTTTGGTATCTTATCATTGATCCTATGCTCTTTTAAGCACATGGAAGGCAATCATGCACCAAACCCAGAGGAGGTCCAGTACTGATCAACTGGGTTTCAATCCATGATTGCTTGGAAAAAAAACTAAAAAGGTTTCTGCAATTGATATCACTCTTGATCCAATTGATTTTCATTGCTTGCCAAAGTTGGTGAGAAAGATTTTGGTATTAGTGTGAAGCAAACCAGATAAAGCTAAAGAAAGCATTAACATCCAAAATATTTTTTAATCATTTTGAATATAAAATGAAAAGGCACACTAATTTGTAATTCCCAATTTTTTGTCTAAAGCAATGTTATAACAATAATTTGAATCAAACCGAAATCTAAGTATTACAGAAAATTAATATGCGATTGGAGAATAAATTTATTTGTGTATTTCAGAATAATAATCTCAACTCAATGAAATTTTACTTAAAGAATCAATCTATTAAACAAATTTCCAATATAAAAGCTCTAATTACTCCATTTTTATAAAGATAAAATCAACTTCATTGGTGCATAATTATTTACGCTCAATCTCACCAAATATCTTCACTTATAGGTGAATAACCTCTTCAATAAGTACGAAGATGTTAAAGTGGAAACATCTAGTAATTAAATTGAATGTTCTTTAAGATGAACAAATTAATAATCTCTTTATTGTAGTTCTATCACAGTTAATAAGATTTTTTGAATTATTTTTCAAATCTATAACAAGATTTTGATGGAGCTTTCCATCACTTTTCTTAGGCTTCCATGCCCATTAAGTAAAGAACTTATTCAAGTTGGTTGAGAGGACTTGATGGTATTGAATATTAGTTGTACAAGAGTTAAAGTTCGGATATCCATTAATCGCAATAGCAATAGCAATAATGTTTGTTAAAACATATTAATCGCAATAGCAATAATGTAACTGATTTATTTTGTAATTTAACCATTAAAAATAGAGTTGATTTGTATTTTGATACGAACTATCCGTCGGATATCCATAACATGATTATTCAAGAAGCAATAAAATAAAGTGACCTTCGAGTCGTTTTCTTTAAAAATAAAATAAAATCGACTACATGCAAAGTCGGTCCAGACCTCCACATGTCGGTTTCACTATATAATGACTAAAGTCAAAGTTCTCCAACCAATCAAAATTTAATAAAAATCGTCAAAACTTTCACCACCCTTATTCCTTTAGCCATAGCACCTTTATGGCTTTATTCCAACGGCCAGATAGCAAATACCGACCGACTAGAGCTCTTCGTGGGTTAGGTCACTCGTTGATGCTTAAAGGTCTGTTTCAAAAATAGAAAGATTTGGATAAATATATAATACTTGAAAATAAGTTTGGATAAAATTTAATGTCTGTTTTCTGTATGGGTTTGTTTTCTATATGGGTTAACTTCGAGTAAGATTTTTTGGTTCGAGTATAACCCGACTCGTGTTGAATATATTATATTATAAAAATAAGTTATATTAATTATGTATATTAAATAGGGATAAATATAAAATTGGTACTCGAACTTATCCACTTCTCCTAGATTAGTACTTATGATTTTTTTTGTCTCAGATTGGTACTCGAACTTTTTTCCATATTGTACCTCTTTTTCTTTTTTATTTCCATCTTTTTTCCATTTTTCTTTTTTTTCTTTTTCCTTTTTTTGGCCTTGCTTTTACACTTCTTCATCTTTCTTTTTTCTGTCTTCTATCAAGAACCCTAAAATCACCACCAAAATCACATATCTCTTTTCGTTTTCCTTCCCATTTTCCAATCACCATCAACCAACCCCTACCATTTCCCTTCTCCTTTTCAAACTAACCCACAAAGATGGCTCTCCTCTATTTTATTTTTTTTGTCAGATTCCTTTTACTTTCATATCCTTCTTCATTGGCTTGGGTTTCTCATTTTTTTTCCTTTAATATCTCATCAATTTTATTAGTAGTCATTTTTTGAGTTGACGGCGTTTTCTGTTCTACAAAAGCATTTTTCCCCCTTATGTTCTGGTATTGCTAAATGATAGAGTTAGTAATGTTGTTCAATTTGTCAGTTGCTAAAGTTGTTAAGTATGGTTCAGGTTGTTAGCACAATCATTAGCATAAGCAGTTAGCTAACAATCAACTAAACCACTATATAATCAAGTGTATAATCAAGCGAAATAGATGAGATTCATTCGCGACAATACAATGATTTCTTGATAATTCTCTTCATCTTTCTATTCATTTTCATTACTGATTTAGTAGAAAACCTTACCATGCACTCTTCCGATTCCGCCTTCGTCGAGCCCACTAGTTCTCATTTTTCTAGTGATCAGCTTGTAAATTCTTTTCCTCGCCATGACGTGATCAAGCTAGATGGTCATACTTTTGTTCAATGGCAGAAACAGGTTCGTCTCATTGTCACTGGTTATGATTTGGCTGGCTTCCTCGATGGGACCACTGTTGCACCATCGCGATTCGTCCAATATCCAGAGGGAGCTCTTGTAACCAATCTGGTCGCCTTGGCTTTCAATCAACAGGACAATCTCCTCACTTCGTGGTTGTTGTCCATAATCAGCCCGTTGTTCATTTTCTCTTTCACCGACGTGCAAACCGCATCGGATGTATGGACAACGACGGGCACTCTTTTTGTGGCACGAGCTTCATTTGTTACGCAAATGTAATCTTTCAATAACAGAATTTATTGCAAAGATGAAAAGTTTATGCTCCCTCTTGCATGTGTCGGGATCACTCGTATCCAAAGCTAAGCGGACTGAGATTCTTCTCGCCGGTCTTTCCTCCGAGTTTGAGCCTATTGTTTCCACGGTGTCGCTCTCTCCGTCTTCCCTCCCTCTTTAACAGATCGTTGAAGCCCTCATTGAATGTGAACGCCGGCAAGAACGGACAGTTAATGATGTGGTTCTTGCGGCCAATCTTGTGGAGAACTCTCCGTCCGATCAATGATTTCTGCTCGTGGTGGCGGACGTATTCGCATAGCCATGAGAGGGTTTTCTACGCGACTCTGAGTGTCGATATGCTACGTTTTACGGACGTTGCTTAATGGTGCTATTACCATTATCATCGCAACGACTCTACTCCGGTGGTGGTTCCATTGTTTACCGTGATGGATCCTTCTTTGCTCCCTATTATGAGTCGCGCCTCATGTTTTATCAAAATGAATTGGATAGTCAGATGCATCGAAGACCACGATTTGAATTAACCTTTTATGGTCAAAATTTTAATAGATTCGGTCAAAGTCCAAATGATGGGTTCAATCAAAATCTAAATGATGGGCCATTCTTATGTCCAAGTCTTGGCAGGCCTTATGATGGTCATTTTACTCGTAGACCGCAACCTCCAATTGGGTCATTTCCTTTTTGTTTTCATAATGACGATAGACCACATACTTTTGGGCCAGTTCCTAGGCCTATACGGCCAAGTGCTCCATTTTTACCCCTCGGGCCCAACTCTAATAATGTTCAAATTGATTGGTGTTTTGGTGTAGGGACGCATAATGGTGTGAAGATTCCGTGGCCTACTAAACCACGTGCTCGTGTTTACTTTGAATCTGATCCATGTATTGGTCTATCACGACTTGGTGATCTTCACCCGTCGACCACTATGACTCTTCTGATTCGAATGTCAACACTGCTCAAGTTGGGTCTCGTGGGGGTTCAGATTCTTATATTCCTGTACTGGTTGGCAACACGTCCTGGTATCTTGACTCGGGTGCTAGTAATCATGTGTGTCAAAATCCGTTAGCTCTGCATCACACTACCTCGTATTCAGGTACTTCTGCTCTTTTAATGGGTGATGGCACTCTTGCCTTGATCTAGTCAGTCGGTGATAGTTTCTTGCCCACTCAGTCCAAATTGCTACGTTTATCTAATGTTTTATGTATTCCAAGCATCAGAAAGAACATTTTATCAGTTTCTCAATTTACAAATGATAATGATATTTTTTTAATTTCACCTGACCTACTGTCTTATTAAGGACATAATGACCTAAAAAACTTTGTTGACGGGGCACATTCGTGATTGACTATACCATTTTTTGGTGCCAATTATGTCTACTCAGTCGGCCAAAACTTCTAGTACTGAGTTCTCTGTTGCTCAGAATAAGTCTACAAAGTGTAATATTTTTTCATTATGGTATAAACGTTTGGGTCATCCCTCTACTAGTGTTGTAAAGGCTGTGTTAAATAAATGTCATATTACATCAAATAAATACGGCTGTGATGTTATATGTACTGCTTGTCAAAAAGAAAAGTCTCACAAATTGCCATTTCCTATTTCCACTACGGAATATAATGATCCATTTACTTTGGTTGTATCTAATCTATAGGGTATTGACTCTGTTTCATGCGAAAATAATTGATATTATGTGTCATTTATTGATGTTTACACAAGGTTCACATGGATCTATCTTCTTCGTTAAAAGTTTAAAGCTGTGTAGTGTTTTGTTCAGTTGCAGCAACTCATTAAAACTCAGTTTGGCAAGACTATTAAACAATTTCAGAGTGATTGGGGTGGAGAATATTGAGCTTTTACGTCTATTCTAGCTTCTCAAGGGATTATTCATCGATTGACATGTCCCCATACTTCCGAACAGAACGGGGTGGCTAAGTGTAAGCATCGCCACATTGTTGACATGGGCATCACTCTTTTGGCTCAAGCAAATCTGTCTATGGAGTATTGGGGCTATGTGTTCTGCTGTGCGGTTCATCTCATTAATCGACTGCCTACTCCAGTGTTAAAAGGACTAACTCCATTTCAGGCTCTCTACGGATGTGAACCCACATATGATTATTTGAGGGTATTTGGATGTTATTTTCCTTATTTACGACCGTTTCTAGCACATAAGTTGGAGTTTCGCTCTCAACCGTCTACCTTCTTGGGTTATAGTGCTCAACACAAGGGGTACTAGTGTCTTCTACTGACTGGCAAGATTGTTGTCTTCCGTCATGTCATGTTCAATGAGAATTGATTTCTATCAACTGAGTCTGCGTCTGCAGAGAGTTCAATGGGTCATGGTTAGTCTATTTTCACGTTTGTTTCACTACTTAGAAACATGTCATCTAAGCCTTCGGAGCCCCCGTCTGTCTAACCATCTTCGTCATCTCCTCCACCAGTGAACTGTCTTGAAACATTTACTTCTGTCGCAACACAGTCAAGAGTTGGGCCTGATCGTGAACCACAGGATTCTTCTTTGCCTAGTGATGATGGTAGGATCTGTTCCACTAACGTTCATGAGTTCTTCTCTAATCAACACACAAGTATTGTGCCTGTAATTAATAGTCACCCAATGGTGACTCGGTCAAAGGCTGGAATTTTTAAGCCCAAAGCATTGACAGTTGAAGCTTTGGAACCAGCTTCAATTGAGAAAGCTCTTTATACTCCCGAGTGACGTGAGAATGACTCAGTTGAATATAATGCCTTGATGCGTAACTCTACCTGAGATCTTGTTCCTGGACCTCCTAATTGTAAAGTAATCGGGTGTAAATTGCTCTTCAAGGTCAAGAAAAATTCAGATGATACTATTGCTCGACGAAAACTCTCAAGTTCACAGGTGTGATTTCAAGGAAACCTTGATCCGATAGTCAAAACCGTAACTATTCGTGTTATTTTGTCCATTTTGATTTGTATTTTGATACGAATTATCCGTCGGATATCCATAACATGATTATTCAAGAAGCAATAAAATAAAGTGACCTTCAAGTCGTTTTTGTAACACCCCATACCGAAACCCTTGCGGAATCGAGTACATGGCATTACTAGACTTGACTATTAACTCGGGTGTAAGATTTTAAAGCTGTCCAACTGTGTCATACTGACCAAATCGACCATAACTTGAGTTACAAAACTCGAAATTTAGATCCGTAAATTTTTCTTGAAACTAGACTCATATAAATTTTCACCATAATTTTTCCAGAATTTTCATGTGACCAATTAGTACAGTTTATTCATCAAAGTTACCCTTATTACACTGCTTGACAATTCTGACCTGTCTCTACAAAAATACAGTTATCTCATTGCACAAATTTCCTATAATGTTCTTGTTTATACCAATGAAAAATAGACTCATTAAGGGTTCTACATATAAATCGTGCTTCTTAATGATTTTTGTACAATTTTGACAATTTTTCCAAAACAGAACAGTGGCTCATGAATTCATTTAGAGCAGGTCTCACTAAAACTTAATTATCTCATAATATATAAATCTTTTGCCTACTCTGTTTCTCTTATGTAAAATAGACACAATAAGGTTTAATTTCATATCTCATTCACCTTCTAATTCAATATAACCTATTTTTGGTGATTTTTCTAACTCACATCACTGCTGCTACTACAAGCTGTTTTGTTGCATTTTATGAAAGACTAGCTTCTAACCGAACCTACCTACATCCCTAATTCAAGGATTCATTTCAGATACAAACATTTCCTTAACAAAACGATTAAACTTTAATTAAGAATGCATAAACATTGCCATCATAAACCAACATACATATCAAGACACAACAGCATTTAACTAAAAATTTAGCCATATTCGCATGGCCTTATATACATTCATTTCAAAGCAACTCAAAAGGACAACCTAGCTTATACATGCCAAAATTCCCAAAAGTTTCATAAATAAAGAGGTACCCAAAATAGATGATAGTGTGATGTAACTCGACAAGGATTCCCGACTTGAGCTGCAACTTTAAAGACCTAAATCACCATGAAACCAACACTTCAAGTAAGCTTAAATAGCTTAGTAAGTTATAAGCAACAAAGCAATATGCACAATTACACATTAAACCTTTATTCTTTAACCTTCAATCTAACTATTTAAAAATTTGTAATATCAATTCACCTTCCAACTTGACATTCATCCATTTCAAGCTCATTAAATCACAAAATAAAAGAAATAAGTACTCATATGCTTCATATTCATATTGAAATACCTCGCTTAACTTTATACCACATTAATAACTATTATCCAATATGAACATACCTGCACCATTCAATTTACCTTTGCAAAATGTTCTATCCTTGAGAAACATTGAAAATTGCACACACAAGTGCCATTCATCCGATCTCACACACAAGTTGCTCGGTGAATAATTCCGCACACACAGTGTCCATTCAACCGATCTCGCATACACAAGGTTCTCGGTGAATAAATCCGCACACAAGTGCCATTCAACCGATCTCGCAACACAGTGCTTCGGTGAATAAATCCGCACACAGTGCCATTAGCTCATTTTCCTTTCAGCACTAAATACACACATAATTTCATTGCCAACCATATAAATGCACATATAATTAAAGATTTAAAACAACTCCTTTCTACTATCATATGACATTACATTCGCAATACCATTATACATACTAACATGTGCATGTATTCACATAATCATTTTCAATCATTACTCACATTTCATTTCTTTTTCATGAATATTTATTCATCAGTACATATACATGTTTTATGCAATCTCACTTTCGAATATAACAACACTTTCCATGCTATATTCGGCTTTGTACAATTTATTCTATTAATTTACTCCATTATATACAATTTAACTTATAATAAAATTTGTATCACCCAATTGCTTATAGACTTACCTCGGTAGTCGATGAATTGAGCTCTGGCTATTCGTTAATTTAGCCTTTCCTTTGTCCAACCCTTTTCCTTTGAACCTTGATCTAAACAAGTTCAATTAAGCTCTTTAAGATCATTTCCATTCAATTTGATCCGTAAACACTAATTTAGCTCATTTATAAATTTACTCCTAACTTTTATCACATAAGCTATTTAGTCTCTAATGCCAAAACTCACCAAATATCCAAAATTTAATTATCCTCCTTTAAAGCCGAATGTTCTACTAGTCCATGTAACCCTTTACAAATCAATTTTAGCAACTCAATCCCTCAATTTCAAAGATTTTTGAATTCAAGCTATCGTACTCCTATTTTAATTTCTCATGTAAAATTTTTATACTATAACATGTAGATTTCAAACATATAGTTCTATTCATCCATTAAGCACTCCTAAAAATAAAAAAAAAGGAACAAAAACAAAACTCTTAACCATGGCGAACCTAACTCAAGCTTCTACCCTAAAATTCCCACATGGTTTTGATAGCATTTAGAAAGACTAACACAAAGATGTATATTTTATACAAGAATAAAACTCAAAACTAACCTCAAGTGAACATGCAATGGCCAAAATGGAGTTTGAGTTTTTCCCCTTTTTCTCTTTAGTTTCGTGGATGAATGAGAGAAAGAAGATGACACTCTTTTTTTTTTTCTTATTCTTTATTTATTTAATCTAATCATATTATAAAATGTTTAAAAAACCACTAACTAAAAATTTTAATATATAATATATATATGCAATCATATCACCGTCCACTAGCATGACCATTTGTCAAATTGACATGCAAGTCCCTTCATAAAGCATCAATTCAATTTAATCCCTACTTTAAAAATAAGCTACCTTTACTCATACACAATCTAATCCCTTGCTTAAAAATTAAGTATCCCTAAACAAATTAATTCATCATTTTTTAGAACATGCTCACTCATATAACATAGATATCAAATTAATAAATATCTAAATAAATAAATAAATAAAAATATTTTTCTAATCCGGATTCGTGGTCCCAAACCACCGTTCGATTAAGGTCTAATTGAAACATTAGTTTTCTTTAAAAAAAATAAAATCGACTACATGCAAAGTCGGTCCAGACCTCCACATGCCGGTTTCACTATATAATGACTAAAGTCAAAGTCCTCCAACCAATCAAAATTTAATAAAAATCGTCAAAACTTTCACCACCCTTATTCCTTTAGCCATAGCACCTTTATGGCTTTATTCCAACGGCCAGAGAGCAAATACCGACCGACTAGAGCTCTTCGTGGGTTAGGTCACTCGTTGATGCTTAAAGGTCTGTTTCAAAAATAGAAAGATTTGGATAAATATATAATACTTGAAAATAAGTTTGGATAAAATTTAATGTCTGTTTTCTGTATGGGTTTGTTTTCTATATGGGTTAACTTCGAGTAAGATTTTTTGGTTCGAGTATAACCATCGGTGTGAATATATTATATTATAAAAATAAGTTATATTAATTATGTTTATTAAATAGGGTTAAATATAAAATTGGTACTTCGAACTTATCCACTTCTCCTAGATTAGTACTTATGATTTTTTTTGTCTCGATTGGTATCGAACTTTTTTCCATATTGTACCTCTTTTTCTTTTTTATTTCCATCTTTTTTCCATTTTTCTTTTTTTTCTTTTTCCTTTTTTTGGCCTTGCTTTTACACTTCTTCATCTTTCTTTTTTCTGTCTTCTATCAAGAACCCTAAAATCACCACCAAAATCACATATCTCTTTTCGTTTTCCTCCCATTTTCCAATCACCATCAACCAACCCTACCATTTCCTTCTCCTTTTCAAACTAACCCACAAAGATGGCTCTCCTCTATTTTTTTTTTTGATTCCTTTTACTTTCATATCCTTCTTCATTGGCTTGGGTTTCTCATTTTTTTTCCTTTAATATCTCATCAATTTTATTAGTAGTCATTTTTTAAGTTGACGGCGTTTTCTGTTCTACAAAAGCATTTTTCCCCCCTTATGTTCTGGTATTGCTAAATGATAGAGTTAGTAATGTTGTTCAATTTGTCAGTTGCTAAAGTTGTTAAGTATGGTTCAGGTTGTTAGCACAATCTGTTAGCATAAGCAGTTAGCTAACAATCAACTAAACCACTATATAATCAAGTGTATAATCAAACAGAAATAGATGAGATTCATTCACAGCAATACAATGATTTCTTCAGTAATTCTCTTCATCTTTCTATTCATTTTTCATTACAGTTTAGTAGAAAACCTTACCATGCACTCTTCCGATTCCGCCTTCGTCGAGCCCACTAGTTCTCCTTTTTCTAGTGATCAGCTTGTAAATTCTTTTCCTCGCCATGACGTGATCAAGCTAGGTGGTCATACTTTTGTTCAATGGCGTAACAGGTTCGTCTCATTGTCACGGTTATGATTTGGTGGCTTCCTCAATGGGACCATCGTTGCACCACCGCGATTCGTCCAATATCCGGAGGAGCTCTTGTAACCAATCGGTCACCTTGGCTTTCAATCAACGAGATAATCTCCTCACTTCATGGTTATTGTCCATAATCGCCGTTGTTCCTTTTTCTTTCACCGATGTGCAAACCGTGACGGATGTATGGACAAGGCGGGCACTCTTTTGTGCGCGAGCTTCATTTGTTACGAAATGTAATCTTTCAATAAGAAATTTATTCGAAGATGAAAAGTTTATGCTCCCTCTTGCATGTGTCGGGATCACCGATCCAAAGCTAAGCGATGAGATTCTTCTCAGGTCTTCCCTCCGAGTTTGAGCCTATTGTTTCCACTTGTCGTCTCTCCGTCTTCCTCCCTCTTCACCGGATCGTTGATGCCCTCATTGAATGTGAACGCGCAAGAACGGACGATTAATGATATGGTTCTTGGCCAATCTTGTGGAGAACTCTCTCTCCAATGGATTTTCTGCTCGTGGTGGCGGACGTATTCAGGTGCGATGAGAGGGTTTTATCGCGACTCTAGTTTCAGATATCGTCATTACGGACACGTCGCTCAATGGTGCTATTACCTATTATCATCGCAATGACTCTACTCTGGTGGTTCCATGTCGATCCGTGATGGATTCTTCTTTGCTCCTATTATGAGTCGCGCCATGTTTTATCAAAATGAATTGGATAGTCGATGCATCGAAGACCACGATTTGAATTAACCTTTGATGGTCAAAATTTTAATGGATTGTCAAAGTCCAAATGGTGGGTTCGATCAAAATCTAAATAGAGGTCATTCTCATGTCCAAGTATTGGGCCTTATGATGGTCATTTTGCTCGTGCAACCTCAATGGGTATTTCCTTTTATTTTCATAATGATGACCACATCTTTGGGCGCTTGCCGTCCAAGTGCTCCATTTTACCCTCGCCCAACTAATAATGTTCAAATTGATGTTTTTGGTGGACTAATTGGTGGAGGTTCTGGCCTACTAAACCACGCGTGTTTCTTTGATCGATCCATGATTGGTCTTACGATTGGTTCACCGTCGACTACTATAGTCTTCGTCAATGTTAACACCCCAAGTTGGGTCGTGTGGTTATTCATTTCAGTCTGGTTGGCAACAATCCCGGATCTTACTGGGAGCTAGTAATCTGTGTCATATCTTAGCTCCTACACTACTCGTTTCAGTACTTTTCTGTATGGATGGCACTTCCTTTAGTAAACATGATAGTTCTTCTCTCTAAATTGCTAAGTTTAAATGTTTTTGATTCCAAGATCGAAAAACATTTTATGTTTCAATTTACAAATGATAAGATATTTTTATTTCCCGAATTTGTTTATTAGACATAATGACCAAAATTTATCAGTCACATTCGTGATTGAATACATTTTTATGCAATTGTTTACGATCAAAACTTCGTATGATCTCATACTCGTAATAAGTTGAAGTGAATATTTTCATTATGGTAAAACTTTGGGTCATCTCTACTAGTTTGTAAGTTGTTGATAAATCTATTAATCAAATAAATACTTGTTGTTATATGATCGCTTGCAAAAAAAAGTCTCCAAATTGCCATTTCATTTACACGAATATAAATCTATTTATTTGGTGTAACTAGGTATGTTCATTTGCGAAAATAATTATATTATGTGTCTTTATTATATTAACAAAGTCGTGATCTATCTTCTTAAAAGTCTAAAGTCGTAGTGTTCTTCTTGAACTTTAAAACTGTTTGGCAAGTATTAACAATTTTAGGATGTTGGCAATATTCCTTCGCATATTCGTTACTCAAGATATTATGAGACATACTCAACTTAAATAGAACGGATGGTAATTTTAACGAATCTAAGCAAACATGACAGAGAACATCAGCACTTGGCTAAGGAGAAGAGAATGGTAAATTACGAAAAAAGTCAAAAAAAAAATACACAAACAAAAAATTTAAAAGGATCAAAAACGAAAAAATTTTTTTTTTTTAATTATAACATCATTGTAAGTTACTTATGCCATGTATCATAATTTATTTCGCCACTTGTTAACTTAACGACTTTAAGCTCTAAACTCTGATTTAGTTTATGGGAAAAATTTGGGTACCAATTTTATATTTATCCTATTAAATAATAATTATACATATTTATATTTAATCACTAACCCAATAATAATTAAACTCATTATCTAAAACCCCAAAAACCTACCCAACCCAAAATATAAAATTTTAAAATTTATATTTGATACAATATAATATTTATTATATTTGTTTTTAATATAATAAAACATTTATTATACTTATGTTAGTGTATTTTAATATAAATACTTATTTGATGTATTTTTAAGGCTAATGAAAATTTGGCCACTAATTAATTTTTGTCAAAATGACTCTAATTTATTTTTAGCCTTTTTTTACTCAACCTTTATTTTTATTTTTTTGAATTGCTTTTTTATGATTTGATGAAAGTGCCATTAAAAAGTTCAAAGTTAGTGGAATATTTTTAATGAGATGTAATTTATTATTTAGATAACCTAATAAAATAATTATATGTGAAAATAATTAAATAATTCATGAAGTTAAAAATAACTTAATTTAAAGAAAATAAACCTAATTTAATCAAGTGTATAATCAAGCGAAATAGATGAGATTCATTCACGACAATACAATGATTTCTTGATAATTCTCTTCATCTTTCTATTCATTTTCATTACAGTTTAGTAGAAAACCTTACCATGCACTCTTCCGATTCCGCCTTCGTCGAGCCCACTAGTTCTCCTTTTTCTAGTGATCAGCTTGTAAATTCTTTTCCTCGCCATGACGTGATCAAGCTAGGTGGTCATACTTTTGTTCAATGGCAGAAACAGGTTCGTCTCATTGTCACTGGTTATGATTTGGCTGGCTTCCTCAATGGGACCACTGTTGCACCACCGCGATTCGTCCAATATCCGGAGGGAGCTCTTGTAACCAATCTGGTCACCTTGGCTTTCAATCAACAGGATAATCTCCTCACTTCATGGTTATTGTCCATAATCAGCCCGTTGTTCCTTTTTTCTTTCACCGATGTGCAAACCGCATCGGATGTATGGACAACGGCGGGCACTCTTTTTGTGGCGCGAGCTTCATTTGTTACGCAAATGTAATCTTTCAATAACAGAATTTATTGCGAAGATGAAAAGTTTATGCTCCCTCTTGCATGTGTCGGGATCACCCGTATCCAAAGCTAAGCGGACTGAGATTCTTCTCGCCGGTCTTCCCTCCGAGTTTGAGCCTATTGTTTCCACGGTGTCGCTCTCTCCGTCTTCCCTCCCTCTTCACCGGATCGTTGATGCCCTCATTGAATGTGAACGCTGGCAAGAACGGACAGTTAATGATATGGTTCTTGCAGCCAATCTTGTGGAGAACTCTCCTGTCCAGTCGACAGATTTCTCTGCTCGTGGTGGCCGGACGTATTCGCGTGGCGATGAGAGGGGTTTTCGGTCGCGACTCTAGTTTCAGATATGCGTCCGTTACGGACACGTCGCTCAATGGTGCTATTACCATTATCATCGCAATGACTCTACTCCGGTGGTGGTTCCGCTGTCGGTCCGTGATGGATTCTTCTTTGCTCCCTATTATGAGTCGCGCCTCATGTTTTATCAAAATGAATTGGATAGTCAGATGCATCGAAGACCACGATTTGAATTAACCTTTGATGGTCAAAATTTTAATGGATTCGGTCAAAGTCCAAATGGTGGGTTCGATCAAAATCTAAATAGAGGGTCATTCTCATGTCCAAGTATTGACAGGCCTTATGATGGTCATTTTGCTCGTAGGCCGCAACCTCCAATTGGGTCATTTCCTTTTTATTTTCATAATGACGATAGACCACATGCTTTTGGGCGGTTCACCCGGCCCTACGCCAAGTGCTCCATTTTACCCTCGGCCCAACTCTAATAATGTTCAAATTGATTGGTGTTTTGGTGTAGGAGCGCATAATGGTGTGGAGGTTCTGTGGCCTACTAAACCACGTGCTCGTGTTTACTTTGAATCTGATCCATGTATTGGTCTATCACGACTTGGTGATCTTCACCCGTCCGACTACTATGAGTCTTCTGATTCGAATGTTAACACTGCTCAAGTTGGGTCCCGTGGTGGTTCAGATTCTTACATTCCTGTACTGGTTGGCAACACATCCTGGTATCTTGACTCGGGAGCTAGTAATCATGTGTGTCAGAATCCGTTAGCTCTGCATCACACTACCTCGTATTCAGGTACTTCTGCTCTCTTAATGGGTGATGGCACTCCTGCCTTGATCTAGTCAGTCGATGATAGTTTCTTGCCCACTCAGTCTAAATTGCTAAGTTTATCTAATGTTTTATGTATTCCAAGCATCAGGAAAAACATTTTATCAGTTTCTCAATTTACAAATGATAATGATATTTTTTTAATTTCACCCGAGCTACTGTCTTATTAAGGACATAATGACCCGAAAAACTTTACTGACGGGGCACATTCGTGATTGACTATACCATTTTTCGGTGCCAATTATGTCTACTCAGTCGGCCAAAACTTCTGGTACTGAGTTCTCTGTTGCTCAGAATAAGTCTACAGAGTGTAATATTTTTTCATTATGGTATAAACTTTTGGGTCATCCCTCTACTAGTGTTGTAAAGGCTGTGTTAGATAAATGCCATATTACATCAAATAAATACGGCTGTGATGTTATATGTACTGCTTGTCAAAAAGAAAAGTCTCACAAATTGCCATTTTCTATTTCCACTACGGAATATAATGATCTATTTACTTTGGTTGCATCTAATCTCTAGGGTATTGACTCTGTTTCATGCGAAAATAATTGATATTATGTGTCATTTATTGATGTTTACACAAGGTTCACGTGGATCTATCTTCTTCGTTAAAAGTCTAAAGCTGTGTAGTGTTTTGTTCAGTTGCAGCAACTCGTTAAAACTCAGTTTGGCAAGACTATTAAACAATTTTAGAGTGACTGGGGCGGAGAATATTGAGCCTTCACGTCTATTCTAGCTTCTCAAGGGATTATTCATCGATTGACATGTCCTCATACTTTCGAATAGAACGGGATGGCTAAGTGTAAGCATCGCCACATTGTTGACATGGACATCACTCTTTTGGCTCAAGCGAATCTGTCTATAGAGTATTGGGGCTATGAGTTCTGCTGTGTGGTTCATCTCATTAATCGACTGCCTACTCCAGTGTTAAAAGGACTAACTCCGTTTCAGGCTCTCCACAGATGTGAACCCACATACGATCATTTGAGGGTATTTGGATGTTATTTTCCTTATTTATGACTATTTCTGGCACATAAGTTAGAGTTTCGCTCTCAACCGTCTACCTTCTTGGGTTATAGTGCTCAACACAAGGGGTACCAGTGTCTTCTACCGACTGGCAAGATTGTTGTCTCCCGTCATGTCATGTTCAATGAGAATTGATTTCTATCAACTGAGTCTACATCTGCAGAGAGTTCAATGGGTCATGGTCAGTCTATTTCCACGTTTGTTTCACTACTTAGAAACATGTCATCTAAGCCTTCAGAGTCCCCGTCTGTCTAACCATCTTCGTCATCTCCTCCACCAGTGAATTGTCTCGAAACATTTACTTCTGTCGCAACACAGTCAAGAGTTGGGTCTGATCGTGAACCACATGGTTCTTCTTTGCCTAGTGATGATGGTAAGATCTGTTCCACTAACGTTCATGAGTTCTCCTCTAATCAACACACAAGTATTGTGCCTGTAATTAATAGTCACCCAATGGTGACTCGGTCAAAGGTTGGAATTTTTAAGCCCAAAGCATTAACAGTTGAAGCTTTGAAACCAGCTTCAATTGAGAAGGCTCTTTATACTCCCGAGTGACGTGAGGTAGCTCAGGCTGAATATAATGCCTTGATGCATAACTCTACCTGAGATCTTGTTCCTCGACCTCCTAATTGTAAAGTAATCGGGTGTAAATGGCTCTTCAATGTCAAGAAAAATTCGGATGATACTATTGCCCGACGAAAACTCTCAAGTTTCTGGGTGTGATTTCAATGAAACCTTCAGTCCAGTAGTCAAACCTGTAACTATTCGTGTTATTTTGGCCATTACTATTTTTAGAGGGTGGTCACTACGACAAGTTGATGTGAATAATGCATTTTTAAATGAGGATCTTGATACTACTGTTTTCATGCATCAACCTCCATGATATGAATAGTTTGGTTTCGATGGCAAACCCTTTATATGTCGTCTGAAGAAAGCTTTATATGGTCTCCAACAGGCTCCTCGTGCCTAGTTTGAGAAGTTGAAATAGCTTCTCATCTCGGTCAATTTTGTTGCCTCCAAATCTAATGTATCTCTATTTGTTCGGGTAATATCTAGCTTCACTCTTTATGTACTCGTATATGTTGATGATATTATAATTACAGGCAACTTGCCAGCTTCTATCGACTGGTTTCTTCAGCATAGCGAGTTCTCGCTTAAGGAAATGGGTGATCTTCACTATTTCTTTGGGATAGAAGTGACTCGATCATCTGGTTGTCTACATCTTTGTCAGAAGAAGTATATTCGTGATATTCTTGATCGTTGTTCTATGATCACGACAAAAAGTGTTTATACTCCAATGGTTAGTTCTTCTTCCATGTCCAAAAGTGATGGAGAATATTTGGCGGATCTTACTAAGTACAGAAGTCTTGCGGGTGGTTTTCAATACGTTGTGTTGACCAGGCCTGATATTGCCTATGCCGTAAACTGGGTCTGTCAGTTCATGCACAACCCTACCACAATACATATGGTGGCACTCAAACGCATTCTGCGATATCTATGTGGTACTCTTGACTTTGGCATAGTTCTTCGTCCATCTAATCGACTATCACTGGTTGGGTATGCCGATGCCAACTGAGGATTAGATTTTGACGATCGACGTTCCACATCTGGATACTGTGTATATTTGGTCAAACTCCAGTGACATGGTGCTCCAAGAAGCAGCAGGTAGTGTCTTGGTCTATGGCTGAGGCAGAATATAAGAGTCTTACTGCAGCCATAAGTGAAGTTATATGGTTACTGTCGTTGCTCCAATAACTACAAATTAAGTCTGCTGATACCCCGAATATTTGGTGTGATAGTTTTAGTGTGGTGGCCATTGCAGCCAATCCCGTCTTACATTCTAAGTTCAAACATGTAGAGCTCGATATTTTCTTTGCCCGTGAGAAAGTCGCGGATGGATCTCTGCAAGGTGGTGAGGTTCCTGCTTGTGATCAAGTGGCTGATGTCTTCACTACGCCGTTGTTAGTTAATTTGTTTTCTCGATTTCGACAAATTCTTTAGGTCTTACCGATTGCAAAGATGGGTGCATGATAAATTAGTAATGCTGTTCAATTAGTCAGTTGCTAAAGTTGTTAAGTATAGTTCTGGTTGTTAGCACAGTCTGTTAGCATAAGTAGTTAGTTAACAATCAACTAAACCATTATATAATCAAGTGTATAATCAAACAGAAATGGATGAGATTCATTCACAGCAATACAACGCTTTCTTCAGTAATTTTCTTCATCTTTCTATTCATTATTCATTAGAGTTTAGTAGAAAACCTTACCTCTCATCACTAAATAACTCTTATTTATTAGGCATTATCCGAATCTGGGCAAAGATGGATTAAACAAACACAAGCAAACAATAAATCTAAAAAGAGAGTTGTCGGAGGGTAAATTAAATGTTATAATATTAATCATCTCATCATATTATTAAACCTCGAAAAGAAAATGAAACCCAAAATTGGAAACTTCCACCTATCAATCTAAAACTCAAAATCAATTAATCACTGCCTCCATTCACCTTACACTAAATCCAAAGAGAAAGTCAACAAATTGGTATTTGTCGTGGCGTAGCGATGTTGTGGCCACTATTTCAACGGCATCATCCGTCACTACTAAATACCTTAAGGAGGAACAGATAAGTGAACTAAACTAGACAGAGCAGCTCAAGAATTTTTAACGGAAATTCTAAGAAAAACAAGAAAGAAGAAGAACAGCAACTTGGGCTAAGGGAGGAAGAAAAAAGGAGAATAAGATACGACAGAAAAAAGCAAAAAAAAAAAAATACACAAACAAAAAAATTGCGAAAAAAGGTCAACAAGAAAAAAATAAGTTTTTTTTTTTTTTAAATTATAACATCATTGTAATGTTACTTATGCCATGTATCATAATCTTATTCTGCCACTTGTTCTGAACTTAACGACTTTAGGCTCGAGTACTGATTTAGTTTATGGGAAAAAAATTTGGGTACCAATTTTATATTTATCCTATTAAATAATAATTATACATATTTATATTTAATCACTAACCCAATAATAATTAAACTCATTATCTGAAACCCCAAAAAACCTACCCAACCCAAAATATAAAATTTTAAAATTTATATTTGATACAATATAATATTTATTATATTTGTTTTTTAATATAATAAAACATTTATTATACTTATGTTAGTGTATTTTAATATAAATACTTATTTGATGTATTTTAAGGCTTAATGAAAAATTTGGCCACTAACATTAATAGTTTTTGTCAAAATGACTCTAATTGTATTTTAGCCTTTTTTACCATCAACCTTTATTTTTATTTTTTTAATTGCTTTTTTAATGATTGATGAAAGTGCCATTAAAAAGTTAGCAGATTATGTGGAATATTTTAATGAGATGTAATTTATTATTTAGATAACCTAATAAAATAATTATATGTGAAAAATAATTAAATAATTCATGAAGTTAAAAATAACTCTTAATTTAAAGAAAATAAACCTAATTATCTAAAAAAGCTTCAAAATGAATGCATACATTCAGTATTTTCGGTTTGATTTATTAATTATGTTTTGAAATCTCTCGATAAACAAACGTATGCATTCATTTTGAAACATTTTTTAGATAATTATGTTTATTTTCTTTAATTATGAGTTATTTTTTAATTTTATGTATGATTTATTTTATTATTTTCCACATGTAATTATCTTATTAGATTATCTAAGTAATGAATTATATCTCATTAAAAATATTCCACATCATCCTCGTTAATTTTTTAACAATGCTTTCATCAAATTGACTAGAAAACAATTTGCAAAAAAAAAAAAAACAAAGGATGGTGGCAAAAAAAGGCTTAAAAAACAATTAATGTCATTTTGACAAAACATGTATAATTTAGTGGGCAAATCCTATTTTTAATGTGTTAAAAATATTTATTTTAGTATTTTTTAATGCACTTAGCGTATTCTATATATTTAAAATTGTTTTAGATAAAAATCTAATAAAAATTAAATGTGTGTGGGTTGAGTTGAGCTCAAATTTACCTTTATTAATTTAGATCGAGTTTGGAGAAAAAAGTAAACTATTTTTCGTGTCGAGTTAAGCTTAAACTTAATAATTTAATTTAGATACTTTTTACGATATTAACTCAACCCATAAATAGATCTATAACATATGCACAAACAAAAACAACAGTTGGTGTAGGGACAACTTCAAAAACCGACGACCGAGAGGATGGAGGGAGAGTTTTTTCAAGGGACTTCAACTTTGACAGAAAAATGAAACTAGGGATTCAAATTATTGGTACCTAATCTTGCCTTTAGAGGCATTTAAAGAAAATGCCACAAATACAAAACGGGGCATTTTGGTCACCATATTATTTGTTAAATTATTTATTAATTAAACGAGCCATATTGTTATAACTTAAAGATTTTGCGATGTTTAAAACCTAAACCGTTGCTTAATTAATTAAATTAAAATTGAAAATAAAAAAAAAATCTATTTATTTAGATATTTCTTTTATGAAAAACACAATTCTCAAAGACTAGGGGTGTGTAAAATTCGGGTAAAATCGAAAAAGTTCGGTTATCCGATTGAATTCAATTAATTGGTCGGTTAATCGAATTTTTTCAGTCGGGGGTCAGTCAATTATTTTGTGATTTTTCGGTTAACGGCTAATTCGATTTGAAATCGGTCTGTTTGAATGCAAAAGCAAAATGGAATTCAATTTCTTCCCCTGTTTTAAGATTTCAGAGTTGTTTACAAATAAACTTCCAATTAAGTTTTTATAACCCCACGGAAAAAGGTAACACAAGTGTGTGAGATTATCGATGTATTAAATTATAGGCTCATGTACTAGAAAGTTTTTGGTTGACTAAATTTTTTCGGTTTAACCGAAAAAATTAATAAATAAAATTATAATATATAAATAGGCCTACTATTCACCTAAACCCAATCTAAACCCAAATATCCAACCCAACCCAATTATTCAATCCAACCCAATCATAAAATTACAAATAATTTAATAAATAAAAATAAAATTCTAAAACTAAAACTAATATGTAATCTTTTTAATTATGTAGTGATTCATTTCGGGTAATTCGGTTAATTCGGGTAATTCAGTTAATTCGGGTAATTCGGTTAATTTTTAACTAAAAATAAAAATATATATAATTTTCGGTTTGGTTAATTTTTTTTAAAAAAATTCGGTTCGATTAACGGTTAAAATTTTAAAAGGTCGGTTAATTCGACTAATGTTATTTTGGGTCGGTTAACCGACTGAACACCAATGTCAAGGACTATGGGAAGCTGCCTTTAAAAGCTAAACAATTAGTGACGTTTTTTTCTTGTGATTATCGCGGCTAAAAATGCAGTTAGTGGCGTTTTTTTGTGATTGTTGTTAGTAATGAGTTGTCAACTGTTACAACAATCAAGTTGTTATCTTAGCTATTAGTTTATATGGTTAAAGTTTGTTATATGTTGTTATGAGCAAGGGTGAAGTCAAAAAAAATAATTTAGGGGGCAAAATTAAATCATCACTTTTACGATAGTAAAAATGTAACTTTATAATTTTAATAGCTTATATATTTATAATTTTTAAATGATTAAATAAAAATTTTATCATTTTAATAGTCTATATATTTATAATTCTATTATTTTAAATAGCCTAAATGAAAAAAATTCTATTTTATGATGATTAGAGCCCCTACCAACTCCCCTAACTACGCCGCTGACTACATATGCATGTAATTGCACGAGTATAGCTACACTTGTGAGAGTATATATAAGCATATTGACTCCTGAAGAATAGCGATAATAGAAATCTCAGGTTAATATTTTTTTTTTCTATCTTCTTGAGTGTTTTCCTCCTAAGTCAAATAGGCCTTTTTATTGAATCTTAACTATTGTCACCATATATACGTTAAAATCTATTGTGACGTTTATGATAAAGCATCATCTAATAAAAATTTAGGGTGGAAAAAAGAACCTAGAATTTTGATGTGATGCATTAGCAATGTTTATCTAATATTTGTCACTAAATTATGACTGTATAGTGACACATCTATGTAATTTGTATATATAAAGATGCGATATTGCCGCCAAAACAATAATGTGTTATAGTTAGGGGCAAAGCCAAAAAAAAAAAAAAATTAGAGGAACTAGAATTAAATTGTAATTTTTACGATAGTAAAAAATATAATTTTTAAATGATTAAATCAAAATTTTATCATTTTTAGGGGAGTGCAATTTTATCTTTTTAATTTAAAAATTTAAAGGGCCAAAATGAAAATTAATTTTTCATTTTAGGAGGACCGGAGCCCCTGCTAGCTCCCCTAGATTAGACTCTAGTTATAGTCGTTATTATTTAATGGGTGGCGATGTCATTTTAATGGGTCATCCTATTATTATTTTTTATTGTATTATTGTTTTACTTACAAATGGTTTGAATTAATTTTGTTCATCGATTTTTTAAAGTTACGATAACTTGCTTATGTTATCAATTTATTACATTTTAATCACTAAGTCATTAATTGTCGTTAACGGTATAAAAACTAACATGATACATTATATCATTATTTCATTGAACATTTTAGGTCAATTTGTAAAACTAATTCCTTTTTTTTAAATTTTATTTATTTATTTTCTTTCTCTTCTCCGATAATTCTAATACTAATTATCATGGGAAATGACTGGGATACTGGATTGTAATTAAACAAATTAACAATAGATATTTTGCTAAAAACCCTTTTGAACAATAGTCCATGGTTTCTCTCTCTCTCTCTCTTCTTCTTTTTTCTTATACAAGCTCTTATTTCCTCCATGTTAGTTCCACCTTGCGATTTCGCTTGCTAACAACTAGTAGTATGGTAAATGTATTATGATCAGATAGATGATTTGTGGAATGAGACGATTATAATCATCGATTTGCATCATCTAAATGTTGTGGCTTTCTGTGGAGTAGTGCTCGATGGTCCTAGAAGCTTTGTGACAACCATTCTAGAATACATGATTAATGGTTCTTTAAAAAATGCTTTATAGAAATAATTTGAGGTACTAAAAGTTTGCTTTTAGTTAGCTATACTATATATCCTTCCTATTATAGTGTTTCAATTGCACATTTACATAATTTAAATTTTTTTTTGGATAACCTATTATTGCTAGGAATTTTGATAAGCATGATCGACTTTTGATTGTCATGGATGCCGTCTTTAGAATAGAGTATTTGCATGGAATTAAGGAGAAATTTTATGTGAAAACTACTAGAAAATAGATGCTAATTTAAAATAATATACAATAAATAATAAAACATATAATTTAAAATTAATTCATATTAACACACGAAATATATATAACATTAAAATAAAAAATATATTAAATTATGAGTAAAATAAAATTTAAACATATAAATATATCATATTAAGAGTACTAAATGTGCTACGATTGTTTACCATGGCGTATTTATAAATCTTGAGTTGATATCGAGTTAATTTGTGTCACAAACTCAATAAACAACATTATCAATATATACAATTGATAGATATAATAAAATATGTACAATACAATTAAGATGCAATTATACAAATATTATATTAAAATAAAACTTTAATCTAGTGATAAAATTAATATTTTTTAAGTAAATAATATGCATTCAAATTTAGTCACATGTAAATTTTTATTAAGAGTTTTAAATAAAAGAATTAAAATACAATCGAATAACAATTTATTTAGGCCAAATGACCAGAAAATACCAATTTTTAAAATAATTTATGGAAAAAGGCCGAAAAAATAATTATTTATCGGAAAGTACCAATTCCCCAAAAAATGCGTCCACGAGGGAGCGCTTTATGCCACATCAGTAAAAAACGCGTCCCGTGCTTTGCTGATGTGGCAAAAGCACGTCCACGAATGGTCATTTTTTTACCGTTGGCCCTCTAACGGTAAAAAAAATATATAAAAACCCCCCACCCTTTTATTTTATTCACACAAAAGTCATTACACAATAGTATTTTAATATTTACAAAAAGCCCTTTTTAAAAATTCTTCAAATATTTTTTTGATAAATTTAAAAATATTCGATCGTATTAGCAATGGCCGGAGAATTAATTCATTTCGACAATAAACACATCTCCGTCGATCAAATGACAATGATAAGTTTTATTTTAATTTTCAATACGATTTAATATTTTTAAGTTTATGCAATTTTAATTAAATTTTAATTTATAATTTTTAAACAAATTGTAGATCGGTGTTGTAATGCTATATTCGTAATATGCTTGATCCGCCATCATAGTTGATCGAGAATTACATGCGAAGCGGGTTTTTGGCACATGGCCACGATAGGTCGGAAGTTATGCGGTAATCGATTAACTTCGGGTCCAACTTGCATCTCCGCTTATCGTGGCCATGTGCCAAAATCCGCTTCACAGTAATTCTCGATCAATCGGCGATGGCGGACTGTATATATTGCAAATATAGCATTGCAACACCGATCTGACTGCTTAAAAATTATAAAATAAAATTTAATTAAAATTGCATAAACCTAAAAAATATTAAATACTATTGAAAAGTTAAAATAAAACATACCATTGTCATTTGATCGACGTAGATATGTTTATTATCGAGACGAAATAATTCTCCAACCATTGCTAATACGATCGAATATTTTTAAATTTATCAAAAAATATATTTCAAAAATTAAAAAAGGACTTTTTGTAAATATTAAAGGATTGTTGTGAAATTTGAGAGGAAGTTTAAAGGAATTTGAGAGAAATTTGATAGGAATTTAGAGAAAGTTGAGAGAAAAATAAGTAAGGACTTTTGTGTAAAAAAATAAAAGTGGGTGAGATTTTTATATTTTTTTGATCATTGGAGGGCCAACGATAAAAAAAATTATTGGAACGTGCAAATACCACATCAGCAAAATGCGTCCTCACAAATACGCTTTTCTGATCATTTGGCCATTTATTTAATTAGGGAATAAGAAATTAGAGCTGATGTTGTAACCTTTTAAAGTTTAAAAACCGAAACCTAATCTTAACATTTACGAGCGACTAAATCTATAGTTTAACCAAAATCAAAATGTAATAGACTGGATTTTAAACCCACCCGTCCCCTCATTGTCAAGAAAACCCTTGTTTCCCGAAAACACAAATAAAATAACACTTTTCAACTCATTACTTCCCAAAACACTGCTCACTCCCTCCATTTTCCTGTTCATATATACTGTTAGTTCTGAAGTCTCTTCCCAACGGCGGCCATGGTTACTTCCAGTGATGTTCAAGAGATCGTATCTAAGCTGTCCTCCGATAAAGCCAAAGCCCGCGAAGTAAAACCATTTCACTTTCTACTTTCTTCTCCCGAATACAATCGGATTGGAATTTTGTTTCTATTTCCTTTCCTTTAGGTTTTGGTGACCATTGAATGTACTGTTTATTTTCGAAGCCCCAATTTTCGTGCCTAAAAAATCAAAACAAAAGTAATGAAATTACTATTTAAGGTTTTCTTGGTTTAACGACTCAAAAATGATAATGGCATTACCTTCAGGATTTCTTTTTTAATACTTTCTTATATATTACATGGAACTAAAAATGAATTTATTTCTCACATTTTCTAAGAGATGATCAAAGAAATTCGGTCTCCTATTTTTATTTTGACATTGAAAAGAATATTAGAAACATTTGGATTTTTAAACAATGTGCTTATATTGTTGTTTATGTGTTTACTCGATAACTAACTGAAATCTTTTCGTTTATTATTATTATTATTATTATTATTATTATTTTGCATTTTCAGGACGGAATAAAGTTGTTGAGTATGTGGCTAGAGGGAGAAAGATCAATCGGATTTTGTAAAGTTATAGGACAAAATTCTGCAAAACTTAAACCAAACGAGATTCCTCAGTGTAAGATCGATGTCTGTTTGTTTGCTTGTAACTTTGGCACGCATTCTTTAGGTGTTTTATTAAAACATCATCCGAATGGAATTGACATTGGTTATATTGTTATCTGCAGCGGAAACATGGCCATTTCTTATTAAGTTGCTTACACAGTGTGTATCATTGGAGATATCAACAAGCAAGCGGCGACCACCTAAGTTAATTTTTGCAAAAACTCTTCGAACTGCCATTCAACGTGCAGAAGATACTAAGTTTCCTGGTTAGTGACTGATTCGCTTGGTTCCTTATGACTTATATAAGATAAAAATATTTAGTTGCATCTTTGTGTTTTCAATAGCTGGGTAGTCTTGGTTTCCTTTACCTTAACTGCAGGGTTGTGGTTTTCAGCCAGGTTAATAGACTCTAGGGGATTTCTTGGTGAGTAAAATCCTTCTTGTTAATGCCAGCCAATTAATACATGGCCATCTGAACCAAAAGTAGAAAATTGTAAAACTACTTTGCAAATAGCTAGTAGCCACTGAAAACAAAGTTCAAAAGTTAGTCCTAGGACTTCAGCTGTTAAAGCCCATGCTACTTCTTAATTTTGAAAGTCCACATTGGTAGACTAGCTAAAAGGTTTGTGCAGGTTCCCGGCAATTTGTGCTTTCACGTATGATCAAAGCTCATATTGATATATCATATATTTTTCTTTCAGGAAGTGTGTATCCATTGTTGTCTGTGGTTAAAACACTTTTTAGTCACATACTGGATGTGATAAACAATGTTCCAAGCTTTCAGTCTGAATATGGGATTATATTACGACATCTTTTGCTGGTCAAAGAGTATCGATTTCATATGAGGAAGAACGTTTACTCTGGTGAGTTTAATACTGTTTATATTGCATTTGCAGGCACATATCTTTTCCTGTTTTTATGCTGGCAATCCTTTTTTGGAACTGTTTAGTCTTCTCAATTTTATTTCAAGACTTTTTGGCCAGGTCTTATGGTTTTCTACTTGGAAAAGGTGGCAACAACATTGACAGAGAAAAATAACACCCAATATAGTCAGAAAGAGGAGATCTTTCGCAGCATCCTAGCACTTCATTCTCTTCTAGAAAATCCTGCTGGAGATTTCCCAGATCACCTTAGGGAAGACATCGTGAAGGGGTTTGTTAAGATATTTTCTTATATAAGGTACACCATTGTTGGGACCTGCATGCTTTCATTTTTATTTTGCCTTCTTCTGCTGCTTTTAATCATTCTCTGTAGCGGTTGCTGAAAGTGATCTAATAGTTTCTGCTTTCCCTTGCTGCACATGTTCAGGGATGAGGGAAAAGTTTCTCGCAAGCTAATTGAGTGTATTAATACATACTTGTTAAAGGATGGTCCAAATTTGAGTTGTCATTCCTTAGAGATCCATAATGCAGTACAGCAATTTGTTTTTCGTTGTTGGCTGATGACACATGATAAGGGTCTTAAGGTTAACACTTATTCCAATTTTTAAATTAAACTTGAATTTATGGGTTATATCTTATGTATTTTTTTAATTCTATAGGATGCACTAGTTCTTTATGCAAGGTTACAACTAAATTTAGTTAGAGGTGTAACTGAGGGAAGTTTATTGGTTGAACAACTCTTGGATGTCATATCTAAAGAACTAGATCAAAGCAATTCTTCAATTCCTGGTACTTCATGGTGAGTGTTTTTAATTTTTATCCTATTCCTATTCTGCCTCACCTCCCCTTTTTTTTACTGCCTGTTGCTTCTTTTTTGATGGATTTTCATACAAGAAACTTTAGGAGAGATGGAACCAAGGATGATAAGTTTGGAACCTTGAGTAGTTCTCAGCAACATTTGGTGGAGCTTGCAGCACTTGTATTGTATCGGGTATTCTGTTCTAATGCCTAGTATCTAATAGCTATTCATTTTACTAGAATTGATGCTGTGCTACATTCTTAAAAGTATCAATGTTTTGATATAATAATTTCAATTTGCTACATATGTTGTGTTGAATTGTGCATTTGATTTTTGAGTTCGGGTGGTGTTCATATAAATTTGACTAATTATTTGTTGAAATTGGCAGTTTTAGTGGTCAAATTCTTTAAAATTTAATGGCTTAGTCTTTCTTAATGTGATACGATAGGCATGTGCAACTACAAGCAGAGCAACATCAAATGAAAAACGTGTTAAAAGAGAGAGTACTGCTGCCCGTCTGAAGGAGGAGCTTGTAAAAGGAAAATGGTTATGGTATGTTTAACCAGGAAAATAAGTACTTTTATACCACATATTGAGTGATTTACTATTTGATTACTCTTCCTTTGTTAAGTTCCATGTTATATCTCCAATGTATCACATGTTATCCCAGTGAAGCCTTTCTGAGCTTGTTTTATTCTATGCCATTTCTTTTTAGTAGCGAGGTAAATGAACTGAGCTTGAACGAACCTACCTTTGTTCATGTTCATTTGTTTATTTTTAGGCTTGTTTGTCTTCGGTTTGTTGTCGTTCATTTAAAATTTTGTTTGTACATGTCATTTGTTTAAATTAAATGAACTTGTTCCTGAACATTAAATGACCACGTTCATGAATAATTAACAATTTTGTTCATGAACAATAAATAAACAAATTTAAACAAACAAAAAAAAGCATATTTCTTATTTTTAGATGTAAAAGAATCAAACATAAATGATAATTATATTATAAATAAATTAAACCCAAAACAATAATAATACTAGTTTTATGTTTGTAAAATATGGGTTACAATCATATCTAATTATTCTCGATATGGTCATGGTCAATATTTTTGCTAAATCTCTATGAGTTGCTAGCTTATGCTTATCTTCTCAATGGTGCTGGAAGTTCCTCTTATTCTGTTTTCTTTGTAATCATTTTTGTTAAGTTGAGCTGCATGGGTGTTACTGCAGGAATGTGACATTTTGTTATCTCATTCGTAATTACTACACTCGCATCAGTAAGGATCTTTTTATCTACTGGTTTGAAGGCATTTGTGCAAGCTTTGAAAGGTATAATCAGACAATTTTTTGTAAACCTTATCTTAATTGTTTGGGTCTAGCTTTTTTGACGTCCCTTTCTTTTTGGGTGCATATTGATACATGAAAAAGTTGTGCCTTCATGTGGTTTCCTTATCATTGTTACTGATCCTTGAAAGTAGTCCGGAACATTGGGAAAATTTACTCGTATTATTGTCATAACAGGTGCAATACAGGCATACAAGCACGATCAAGTTAATGCTTGCATTTATGTATTCATGTGCATAGGGATGCATGCACTTGAAAATTTCTGAAACTTCTGTGCACAACATTATTATATTTTTTATTGGACTTGCCTCATGTTATTTCATCATTATGCAAAACATTCCATGTTGTCGTGGAGGTTACACCCTATTATTGGACTCCATCTTGAAGGTCCCAGGTTCATATTCTAAGATGGAGGGGGTGGAGTTTTTGGGTTGGGAGACGTTACCATCTATTGTATATCTCAAAATTCTTATGTGAAAAAGAAAAAAGAAAAACCTTTCACATTGAGATATGCTAAAGCCTTCCATGTTCAGGTGTATGCATGCCTATTTAGGAATTTTCTGGTTGATATTGATAGATTACTACAATCTTCAGGATATAATTTACTGTTTTTTCTTGTATTCTCTTAATACTTGTGAAATATAACCTTGCCCTTATTATTGTTAATTGTTTTTGTTGGACTAACATGTTTATGCTACAGGATCTTGAATGATGCAAATGTGGAGCATGCTTATGATGGTTTACTATGGACTTTGCGGTACACCCTTTTGACTATAAAATTTGGAATTGTTGTTGGCTTTTTTTTTATTGATTCTGTTTATTATTGTCTTCAAAATTGTCAGATTCAATGGTTGATTTATTAATGTCTCTTGGATTTAAGATTCAACTTTTCCTTTGAGCTTAAAATTGTTGTTACATGCATTAAAGGAGTCTGCAGGAACTCTCATTGATGGAGCTGCCTTCAAATTCTCAAGTGGAGATTTCATTGAGGTCATCTCTTACCTCAAAAGAGGTACATTTTTCTTAGTACTCTTTCTTTTGGCATAGTTTTCTGTAATTTGACAATACGCATGTTTCGCTTATTGATGTATTAAAAAAACAGATGCTCATAATTTTAGGTTGGCTTATATATTGGATTTTGGTGTCTACTCCTGGCCCTATGGCTTGTTTGTGTTAATTGGTGTTATTGTTATCTCACATATTTCAAGTTCAAAATTAGATGTTACGTTATATCTAAGTCCGGCTTTTTAACCTTGCTAGTAGGCTTTGATTTTGGTTGGATGTTTAATGTTTGTGTTAGAAATAGGCTTTTCTGTATTATATTTCTCACAAGAAATTACACTAATATTTATATACATAGTGTGCCTAACTTTAGGAAACTCTATACTAGGAAGCAAATCGATTCTAGGGATGCTGTCCATTAAAACACGACTTTAAAGTTAGGGATAGCAATAAATAAAATGTCTACAGATTCTTTCGATACATGAATATTCCTTATTAGGAAGCTGTAATCGACACTCCCCTCAAGTCGGGAAGTGGATATCATCCATTCTCGACTTGCTTACTAGTTTCTAAAGGTCTTCCCAGATAATCCTTTGGTAAGGATATCGCGATTGACCATCGGTGGACACATAAGGAGTGCAAATTAAGCCACTGTCAAGTTTCTCCTTGATGAAATGTCATCAACCTTAATGCGCTTCAGACGATCATGTTTGCCTTGGATTATGTGCAATATTGATAGCAAACTTATTATCACAATCTGACTTCATTGGACCTTCCCGCTTGATCTTCAAATCCTCCAAAATAATTTTCAGCCATAATAATTCACAATTTTCAAGAGCCATCGCTCTAAATTCAGCTTCTGCACTAGATCTAGCCACAACATTCTGTTTTTTGCTCCTCCAAGTTACAAGGTTGCCTCCAAGAAAAGTACAATAGCCCGAGGTTGATCTTCTATCAACCATAGATCCTGCATAATCTGCATCAGTATAGGCTTCAAAGGTTAAATTCTCCCCTTTCTTAAATAGGATTCCTTTGCCTGGAGTGCCTTTTAAGTACTATAGAATCTGATATACAGCTCGAAGATGTGACTCTTTAGGATTGTGCATGAACTGACTTACAACACCAACTCCATAGGCAATATCCGGTCTAGTATGTGACAAGTAAATGAGCTTCCCTACGAGTCTTTTATATGAACCATTATTAACAACTGCATCTTCTAGTGCATCTCCAAGTTTGTGGTTCACCTCTATGGGAGTCTCTGCTGGGTTACATCCCAACTTGTCCGTCTCTGTCAACAAATCAATTACGTATTTTTGCTGAGATATGAAGATTCCTTCCCGAGAGTGTGCTGCTTCAATACCAAGGAAATATTTTAATTTACCAAGCTCTTTGACCTCAAATTCTTTTACTAGGCAGTTCTTTAAATTTTCCATTCCTTCCAGATCATCACTGTCACTATAATGTCATCTACATAGACTAACAAAGCGGTCATTCCCTTGAAGATGAGTGCTTTACAAAGAGTGTGATCTCCTTGACTCTGTTTATACCCTGACTTGAGCATCACTTTGGTAAATCTTCCAAACCAAGCTCTCGGGAATTGCTTTTAGTTCGTTCAGAGCCTTTTTTAGTTTGCAAACTACCTGTCCTGTATTTGAATCGAACCCTGATGGAACATCCATATAGACTTCCTCCTCAAGATCACCATGTAAGAAAGCTTTTTTGATGTCAAACTGTTGTAGTTTCCAGCCTCTATTGGCAGCGAGTGACAACAACACTCACAGTGTTCACTTTTGCAACCGGGGCAAACGTCTCAAGGTAGTCTATTCCATACTTTTGAGTGTACCTTTTAGCAACTAATCTTGCTTTGTACCTCTCCAAAGAGCCATCTGAATTGTATTTCACTGTGTACACCCAACGACATCCAACTGTTTTCTTTCCTTTCGGTAATTTTACCAAATCCCATGTCTTATTTTTTTCAAGTGCTTCCATTTCAACCTTCATGGCATTTTTCCAATTCTCATCATTTAATGCCTCGGATACAGTTTTGGGAATGGAGATAGAATTTAGGCTAGTAAGAAAGGTTTTGTGGTTATGGGACAAATTTTTGTAAGACATGAATGAGTACAAGGGATGTTTTGTATGTGCCCTAGTTCCTTTTCTAATAGCAATAGGAAAATCATCTTTCGATCCGAATTTTTAGTAGTATTCAAAGTAGGTTCGAGAGTTACCTCGGGTTGTAGAGCGAGAGGTTGTTTATCGAAGAAGATGATTGAACTTGCACCGGTGCCTTTTTCCTTGAGTAAACTAGTAAAGGGCGAGTAGTGTCCTGAATCCCTTTGGGCGACTTAGGTGTAGTAGGCTCAATTTCGGGTTGCATAGGTTCAAGGTGGGCGGGCTGGTTAGTAGGTAAGGACTGAGTGTTTGGCTGCTGAATAGGAGTTGGAAAATTAAGTTGGGTAGGTGGTTGGTAGGTCGGATGAAAGTGGAAAATCAAGAAGAAAAATTCTCGCCTTTATCTTCGTGAATAAGTTCTCCCCAAGATAAGGACGAGTAAAGAATTTTTCTTCTTCGCAAAAGTGACATTCATTTGAAATATAAAATTTTTGGTGGTGGATTATAGCATTTGTACCCTTTTGTGTAGAGGAATAACCAGAAAGACACATTTGATGACTCGTGGATAGAGTTTTCCCTATTTTGAGAATGTACATGTACAAAGGCAACACATCCAAAGATTTTGGGTGGAAGGTTTGAGGTATTGAAATCAGGAAAAAATTTCGATAGAACTTGCATAGGACTTTGAGAGTCAAGGACCTTTGTAGGCAACCTATTTATCAGATGAGTAGCAGTTAAAACAGCCGCCCCCCAGTATTGTTTAGGTACATTTTTTTGAAACAATAGAGCTCTAGTAATAGCTAAAATGTGACCATTCTTTCTTTCGGCAATGCCATTTGGTTGGGATGTGTTAACACAAGAGGACTCATGGAGAATGCATTTTTCTTGAAAATATGGGGAGAGAAACTGATTGAAATAGTTTTTAGCATTGTCTGACCTAAACCGTTTTATTTCAACTCCAAATTGTGTTTTGATCATGTTGTAAAAGGTTGTAAAAACAGACCTCACATCAGATTTTTGTTTTAAAAGAAATATCCAAGACACACGGGTACAATCATCAATAAAGGATACAAACCACCGAGCCCCAGAGATGTTTGAAATGTTTGATGGTCCCCAAATATCACTATGAATAAGAGTAAAAGGAGCAGATGTTCTTTTATTGCTTACCGGAAAGGAGGTACGTTTATGTTTGGCAAGTTCACAAACATCACAATGGAAATTTTCAACAGGTATTCCTTTGAACAATGAAGGAAACATAAATTTAAGGACTTGAAACGAAGGATGACCAAAGCGGAGGTGATGGAGCCAAATTTGGTCTTTATTAGCTTGAACAGACTTGGATAGGAAAGATAATGGTGAGGAATTCAGAGCACTAATTTCTCCACTAGATTCTTCAAGATAGTATAGGCCATTGGCTTCCTTAGCATGTCCAATCATCTTCTTCATATTCCGTTCCTGAAAAAAAATCGATTGGGATAAAAAACCACACTACAATTAGAGTCCCTGGTAAGTTTTTTTATGGAGAGAAGATTGGTAAATAGTTTAGGAACATGAAGTACATTTTAAGAGTAAGGGTCTTGTTTATAACAATATCACCTTGACCACCCACTTGTTATCACAGAACTATCACTATTGTAATTTTTTATTACTAGGACAAGGTGTATATGAAACAAATTTGTGTGAGGAGTCGTCATATGGTCAGTAGCTCTGAGTCAATGACCCAAGACACATTGGTGGTCGTGTCCGAGACATTAGATTTTTGAGAATAGGATATACCGAAAGCGCCAAACTACAAGTACTGTGGAAGACCACTTGTAATTCTTCCCATTTAACCTCTAGGCCATTTAAATGTTCGCAACTTACTTGTTTGGTTGGAGTTTTCATAGAGACTTGAACTATCCCCATTGGTATTGGTTTGGATAATTTGGACATATTTCTTTTGACCAAAAGAAGCGAGGCTTGAGGGTTGAGTGGGAGTAAAAGATTACCATAAAAAATAATTTTAAATTGGTCTAATCGATACCATGTTAGAAATAGGCTTTTTCGTATTATATTTCTCAAGAAATTACACTAATATTTATATACATAGTGTGCCTAACTTTAGGAAACTCTATACTAGGAAGCAAACCGATTCTAGGGATCTGTCCATTAAAACACGGCCTTAAAGTTAGGGATAGCAATAAATAAAATATCTCTGAGATTCTTTTCGATACACCTGAATATTCCTTATTAGAAAACTGTAATCTGACAGTTTGTTACCTCGTTTTTGTTTTCTTGGCCTTTATTTGTTCCCCATCCATTAGAATTGCTTGTCCCTTAGTATTAAGTCTAGGCGAGGAGTGGTAAGCTGTGTTGTTTCACGTTGTTTACAATTAGTATTGTTATGGTTTTAAATTCAGGTTAGATTTCATCTATTGTCAATCAGTATTTGGTTGGATAGTTAATAGGTTGTAGGCATTGAATTGGGTTTTGTTGCCTCAAAGTAACTTGCATTTGGAGTTGTAGAGCTTAAGTAAGACTATCTTTTTGTGGCTGGTTATGTCTCATTTAGAATTTTTTTCTTGAATTTAAGATTTTTGAAAAGCTAAACTAGAGGAGTTTTCCCACAAATATGTGCTATTTTCATCTGCCATGAGGTATATATATAATTTAAGTTTTTCATGTTTCAGTTTTCATAATAGTAGAGCTTGTCAAGATTAGCCTTAAATGGTTTATGCTAACATTGTCAATGTTTAGAATTATCTAATGGAACCATTCCCATTTTTATAGTTTGAATGGCATTGTCTATAAAAGTAAGAAAATATCAAAATGATTGAAAAGAACATCACCAGAGAGATGTAGCTGAATATTTTCGACTTTGTATATAGGAACTACTATTGTACAATGCACATTAATTAATTAGTCCATATTATTGAAAAATTGCATTTACATTTGACTTATTCTTCTTCTTAATGCATTAATACTACTCTATGATCAAAGTACTAGGAGAGGCTTGATTCTAAATAATTGTAGGCATAATGGACATCCCATGTAGGCATAATGGACGTTACATGCAATATGGACTTTGTATAGTACATATAAGACACCTATCACAGGGGAACTATGATGTGGTAGTGCTTGCTCTGATACCATGTGGAAGTAGCGATAGAAACAATGCTTTGTGTTTATTTGATGTAAGTGTACAAATAACCTGGAGAGGCCATTAGGTTTAGAACCTAAATTTAGAATCAATCCCTTACGTATGGGGATTTATATTAACCATTACAATAGGGAACAAAGAAAACCTGTCTTATCTAACTACACAGTGCACCAAATAAAGACACAAATACTATATAAAGAACCAAAATAACTGCAGCTGTAATAGATGGCTAGCATATGGCAGATCTTCAAATAGTAGTTGACTAATTTCTTAATTATATCTTTGCTTTGGACGAGTTCTCTCTTTTAGCTGTTTTGACTTGGTATTTGACAAAAACTGCAGTTTGATTGTGGTTGGCAACTAATATGGAGCCATCTTATGCATGGATTACCAACATTTAGCAACGTAACTCCAGTGGTAAGTTCTCTTATGCCTTTCCCTCTTTTACTTATTTTGATAAGTAGTTTTAATCTTTTGTTCTTCTCATTATGCACTGAAATTTATTTGGAAAAAGAGCTTTCCAATGCATTATGGTTTCTTTTTGTTAGAGAAATTTAAGTTACCTGTGAGCCTGCTATAACATATTGATATCGAGGAATCTTTATAACGGTTGAACTTGAAATCAAAATTGAAAGGCAAAACAATTGAAATTATCAAGTGATATGGTCATTCATTTCTATGTATTTAATTATATCATATTTGGAGTTTTGTATGTATATTTATAATGATTGAGGTTAGAGTGGGCATTCTTATTTTGGAGCAGTATAAAATGTTCTAGAATTGATAGTCGCTAATTAGTGTTTATGCAGCTGGGAAATGGTTACTTCATCTTTATATATTGGACGCAAGTTTGTAGAATCCAGGATGCTTGCTTAGGTCTGGTCAACTCTTGAAATGATAGGATCTAATCCTGAGATTAAGTATCCTGCCTTGCTTAAGTTGCAAGTTATCTGTTCTGCAGTCCGTCTTGCTGTGTGGGTGCCTTCTAGGGATCTAAAAGTGTCTGTGATATGGGGAAACAGCCAGTATTTAAGGGTTTTGCTCCCATCTGCCACCATTAATCATCGTAACTGCTCTATGAATGCAATGAACCTATCCCAAAGATAGAATCCCAATTTCTATAACAAATCACGAAATTTAAGCCTCAATAAAGAAAATACAAAAAAAAAAAAAAAAAAAAAGAAAAGAAAAAGGAGAATCAATTCAAGGTAAATGACAAGTATTGACTTAAAATATACCAATGTTCCCTTAAGATTTTCAAAATCTGATTCTAGGGTTTGGTGGAGAGAGACTTATGGCATTCATAGCCACCAGTCGGCAATCAGTTCCAAGTGATGCCGGTGGAGGGTTAAGCTGAGGTTGAGCATGAGAAGGGTGGTTTGTTGGGTCAGGTGGCGGTTTGTTATGTGAAGGCGAAAGAAAATTTAGAAGGATGCGTGGAGAGTTGGAACTTGAAACAGATAAGAAAACGGGAGAAAGGGTGGGGTTGGTTTGAATGTTCTCTTTAATTATTTCAGTTCGGTTTTTATTTGTTTTTTAAGATAAAAGGGTTGAGGGGAAAGAATAAGTGAGCAAGCAGTGGTAGAGAATGCTCTGAAGATATAGAAGAAAATTTGAGAGGGAAAGGGGGATGATAAATAGTGTAGTAATTCTTTGCATGTAAATTATCATCATAATAGTTTTTTGCATGTATTATAATCCTTTTTTTGTGTCTTTGCTTATGATCAGATGGTTAATTGAATTTTATTGTAAATTTGTAATAACAAAATTTCTCATCATAATAATTTCATAATATTTATAGTCTTAACCATTCATTGAATGTTTATAGGCAAATCTTATCATATTTAACTATTGTTCCTTTAATAGAAAATAATGTGAATAATAATGCATGTAGCTAATTTTCTTGTAATAGAAATTAATATGAATAATGTGTACTTCATTATATAAACAAATAAATTAGAGTGTCATTTTATTTCTACCAATTATCAGCTTTATGTTTTGAGAAACTCTCTTGTTTTTTAAAAGCTTTTCTCTAGTCTTTATCTCTCTACCAGTGCGATTCTCCTTAGCTATATGGTTGCTTTTTAGGCAGCTTGGCAATGACTCTAAAAAATAACATAGGAATATCAAGATTATTAGATTTACTTGTATATGAAACTTCTCTAAAGTCCTAAATTTTACAATGTAATTATTGGCTGTGTCATGTTTTCATAATATCATAATTCTAAATAATCTTGGCTCAGTCAGCGTTTACAAGTAGTTGGAGAACTTGCTTTGTGCTAAATAGATATTTTTTTTGGGGGTTTTCACTAAGTTTTGGTCTTGTTTGGTTTCCTAGGAGATTTGAACTAGAATTATGTTGAATTTTTATATGTCATGTCCAATTTCCATTTTAAATAAAAAGGCCATCAAATCTGTCTAGTCCTTTAATTTCAAAATTAAATTATATGCTTGAAGGAAGAGATTTGTGTCAAGGAATACTTTTTATTTTTTAAAAATTCTAGAAGGATTATGTCCCAAAAAACCAGTTGCTAGCTTTTGAAACCATGTTTTGGGATTTATTTGCTGTTTAAGCTTCTGCTTGGATATTAACTTGTGTATTCATGCAGGTGGATGCTGCACTGGCGCTCCTTGGGAGCATTATTTCAAATGTGAGTGCTATTCTACATACAAGTGGCCTATTAGTTAGTAAGAGGGTGCTGTATTTTATTTAATTAAAACTCCCTAAATTAATCTGGTATTCTCTCATTTAAATGTTTTTATTTGGTTTTATTGTGATTTTGTCATTAGGATTTGTCAAACACATGTGTTGTGCCTCATGACGCATGGGATCTTCGATTATTTAAAGGAATGCCTTCCCTGTAAGCTCTCTTTGCTTTTGACCTGACAAAAATATTTGTCATTAGGAGTCTTTAACGAAAAGGTAAATAAGTTCTCGCTCAACGGTTCTAAAAAGATTTATTTAGGCAATTTTCTTTGTGAAACTTCTTCATAACATATGGTATTATTTAAAGAAGGTATACTGATGGGGTACAAGTTAGGTAAAATTTTGAATGGAGGGAACTAAATATTGAATTTCAACTGAAAAAAGTTGGATATAGTTGAGATGTATGCTTATTTGTCTATATTTAGTTTTCATTAGCTGTTTCCACTGCATCTGGCTGTATATAACTGCATGCAATGGATACGAAGGTCATCATTTGTCAATTAAAACATCAAGTAAATATAATATGGCTACTTAATGTGAGTCTTTATGTGCAAGCCTGAAAGCTGAACTGCTGAATTGCTGATTAAGGGACTGATTAAAAACCCCAGTTGATACTTGAAAATCTTGTCCTTGCTTTCTCCACTTCTCTTTTTGATGGAACCTCATTTCAAGTCTACATTTGATGTTATTATTTTATCTAATTGTCTGGCATTGATATCTTTCCAGGTGTACTCTGTACTTCATTGCCTGTTATTTTTCTCGGAAGGGATCTCAGGTAAGTGGCTCTAACTGGTTCCCTTTGGATTTTGAATTGTTACCTCACAATTGCTTTCACTGTCTCTATGTGCTGCTTGGGATATTTGTGTGTTATTTTTCATGTATCTTGTATATATTTTTTGATACAATGTACCTGCTAGTTGGTTTTCGCTCCAATAGCATGCATTAGAGTTTCTTAAAATTTTAGATATAATAATTTATCTCCATAGCTCTCTTTTGAAAAGAAACAAGCTAATAGAAGAATTTTGGAAATATCTTGTTAATTTGGTTGAATAAACTAGAACTGATCACCTTTTTATTTTAAATTCTAGCTGGTATGTCAGTTTTGTGTGTGCATGATATGAATGGGGAGTGAGCCATCTGATTTTTGCAGGGTGACCTGAGGGACATTTTACATCTACGGAAGTATCTTCTAAGAGCAACTTTGGGCTCTCTTAGCTGGAATGTATGTTTCTCTTGATTCCTATACCACTTCTATCCTTTATTTGGCATGATTTTTTATTTTAGTTATTGCCCCTTCGAGTTAGCATAGAAGGTAGAACTTTCAGACTACTGTTTATGTGTTTGTTTCTTATTTACTCCATGTTTGGTTTGGAGGAATGGCTATTTCATTCCTTATTCTATGTTGAACAGTTATGCAAAAGTTTGGTTGAAAGGAATAGAGATTCTGAGATCTCACATATGAATGACTGTTTTGGGTGGCAAGGAATAAGTCTCCTTTAGGACAATTTTACCCTCACATATTTTATGTATTTCCAATTATATCATATTTTCTTATCCTATTATTATTTTTCTTTGTTTATCTTTCTACTGTTCTTTGTCTAGATTTTTCTTCATTTCTCAAGCATTTGATCCGTTGTTCTGCTATAAGTTGATCCAAATATTGAAGCATGACAGATGCAATGAATTTTTTTTTTTTTTTTTAAGCTTTTAAGCATTAATACAAGCAGAAAAGAAGAAAGAAACCCAGAAATATCAATCTCAACTTGTGGTAAAAAACCCTCACAAATTAGTTTAAAATATGTTATTCTGCTGAATATAGAATCTGTAAATATATAATTTACATAAATTTACAATGTTTTGTTAAAATTATATAATGATTTTAATTTTTATTAGTAAAATGTTATTATTAAATTGAAGGGTAGAACAATTCTTTTATGTCTATTCCTTGTTTATTAACATCTTAACCAATCAAACATCTTAACAATATTCTTCCTGTATTCCATTTAATGATATGTAATATCTATTCCCTTTCTGCTATATTTTCATCGAATGACTACTCCATTCTCACTCTAATCCATTTAGTGAACCAAATGTAACATTTCTGTTTTAGGTCAAGATTAGAGTTGGAAACATTTCTTTTTCGAGAGAAGGAGCTATTTCCTTTTTGGCTGTTGGCAATCAATCAAGATTAATTATTATTTAATGTGGTGGCAGTGATTTCTAGATTTGTCGTCGAGTCTCTTCTCTGAGAATCTTCATTTTTAGGAGTTAGGAGAAATACCATTCTATTATCTGAAGTTGCTCTAAAGTTAAATTTCTTGATCTTGTTTAAGAATATTGCTACTTGGAAGTGGAAGCAATAATACCTTGGTCATTTTCCATTACCGCTTGCGACTTTCTTTGGTTTATTAAGTGAGTGATTTTTGTTTTGTTTCACCCTCCTGAAGCTAGTTTTCAGTAGGCATAATAGCCTGGATGTTTTGGGGGATTCCCATAGGCCTTTTTTTCTTGAAATGTATTTATTGCTGCAGGCATTTTTTCCCACTTCCATTGGATCCTTTTTAGGTTTATGCAAATTTTCTATCTTTAGAGTTCTATTACAAGTTGGTTTCTGAATGGTGCTCAAGTTTTATGCACTCTAGTCTTTTTTGGGGTTATGCAATGTTCCATTAAGAGTTCAACTACAAGTTGGTTCTCTGAAGTTTGAACCGCAATTCAGTTCGGTGCAATCTATTTATCAAGTCTGTCCTTGCTAGAAATTTTGAACTGAGAAGTTTGTTTTACGAGGAACTTTTTGGTGGTTGTGTGTATATATATTTGGCATGTGACAACGAATATATAATCAGATTTATATTCTTATTTGTGGATAGTTTGTCACCTTATAAGCTATTCATTTGCAGCAGTATAAACTGTTATTTTAACCTTAAATTTTTCTTTATTTATGGAATGCAGGAACCTTCCATACTAAATGAGCGCTTGGTATTATTGTTACCAGCAGCAGTTTATGCTCTTTGTGCTGGGTGCGAACCTTTTACCCAGTGTTACAAAGAAATTCACCTGTTACGGTCTTTTGTGGATGTTATTGAGGTTGCAGATGATTGGATCAAGGTATGTTATGATGGTTGACATTCCTTGTTGTGACTTGATTTATGAATCTTATACTATATGTTGTTTTTTCTGATAAATTGAATTTGGATAATGTATATAGGCTGACGAATATGATCACGAAAAGCAATTTGAAAATTTTGAATGCTCTATTGAAGTTCTTGCAAATATTGATTTGGATTCAATTATTCAGGTTATGGGCTGTTATTTTCAAAAGCATTCTACTTATTCAGGTTTATATGATTTATTGGTTTTGTTAATTTTGATAAATTTTCAGGTTTCATCATTTCATTTTCATCAAAGTTTACGTCTTCCTCGACAATTGAGAGAGTCGCTTATGCAAGAAATGGAGTCCTGTATTTTGGGACTTTTAGCAGATCTCAAGTTTGAAAAGAAGCCTTTGTCTGATATCTTCTTCATATGTGCTCTACTATGCAATTTCATTTATGGATTATATTTTACGAGGTTTGTATTATTTTCTCAAGACTTGTCTTTATCAGATTTGCTTTCCTTCTTTTTTATTTGTTCACAATGCATCCATGATGTTGGAGTTACTTATTATTACATGTTGTGCTGCAGAAAATAAAACCTATTCTTGGTCTTTCTCTAGTATCATAAGCCTTTAGGTTAAGTGGTTGCTTTGTATAATATCAAAGGGCTTTGAACCTAGCAGCACGTTTGACTCATGCATGCTTTTATATTTTAATTAATAATCAAATTTCAGTCCAACATATATTGTGGACTGTGCTATTTCAAAACAATGTTTAATTACAATGTAAGTCGTGGACTGTCCTAAGTCCATGGTAGCCTGACAAGATTGCAGGGGGACTTATTAATACTTTCTCATGTAAAAATAAGCAGTTTCAGTGAATTTTAATTGATGCAATGTTAGTTCAGGCAATTAAAATTACAATTAAAACTCTGGAAGGTAGTTTGGTAATTTAGTTTCGTGTTTCTAGGAGTTTCTAAGAATATCATGTGGTATATAATTTCTTATTAGGAGTCTAAGTACTTGTAAGTCAAGGAATTTTTCAAGAGCTTCTCTTAGTTTCAATCTCTTGTTTTTGTTTGGTTGGCCTCTGGTTAATCAAATTAGAAGTTATTTGTTTCCTTGAGGGCATGGTTGCCTTCTCGGTTATAACTCATCCAGTTTTTTTTTTTTTTTTTTGTTTTATTTCTCTAATTGTTCTCATTCTTCTTTATCATTGATCTCTATGGTATCACTACTATTTCATGCTTCGAATTAAGCCGTTCTTAAATCTTAGATTCTTGAATGCATTCCTTAAAGTTCTAGAACATTGTCCTACATAATGCCAAAAACTTGAGTCTACTGCCTATGACTAAAAATATGTCATCTAATCTTCCGGCAACTAGTGTCCAGTTTCACCAAATGAGAAGGCCTCAAATTATTGGAACTTTCGTACATATGAGGCCCAGAAGTTGTTGAACTTTGACCTTTGATCCCTATAAATAGAAATCTTGATATATGAACAAGCAATTAATTTTCCACTTTGTTGCAGTTTGGCAAAATCTTAATTTTTACTTGGGCCGAATTTTTGTGAAACTTGTGTTTTCTCCAGCGAACATTTTAGTTTGACCTTTCTACCGTGGAGACAACCAATTTGTTTTTAATTTTTCTTCTATTGAGATGGTTGATGTGAGTTAATACTTTGATGCTAACCAGTCCTATCTTTAGGTTATTCTGGAGACTGAATAATTTTGTCAATTTCCCTGATTCGGTTCCTGTAAATTTTTCTTTGTTCTCTTTCTATGTTTTCTCCATGGAAGGTGCCCTGCTGTTTGCGGTTTCACTCGATTAGAGTGTAGATTTTATGGTTGCAGACATGTTTATGTCTGTAAAACGAAAACAACTTTTAAATAGAATTTGACTAGACTGATTATGGCGAGTTTGGCTGTGGCATTTCTTGACAAGTTCATGCCTTATTTTTATTTTTTATTTGCTGTTCAGTGGTCTAAACAAATTTTTTGTTAATGGATTGTTTATTCATTACGTTACATGGATTGTTTATACCAGGAATAGAGAAGAAGTTTCATCATTTCTCTCAAAATTGGGCCAGTTTTTGTTAGAATTGCTGAACTATGCTGTTAATGTAATTCAAGAAAACAAAAATGACTCCAGATCTCTTGGATTTTTGGGCTTTACTTCCAGCTTTAACCAAAAAAGCGCTATTGTTGTTTCATTTAAAACCTTTGTTCTTGGGCCCCTTTTAACACAAAGGAGAGATGGCAATGCCCTGGATGTTGTACTTTATGATGCTGTAAAGCAATCCCTGCAGAAGCTTCTGAAGGCATTTACTGAACTGTATGATGAATATACTGAAAGTATAAATAACCTTAGGTCTGAGTTATTGGCATCAGATTCTTCTGGATCTGATTCTTCTATACGGATTTCTAACCATGCGGATAGCGATAAAAGTAGGATCATGGACATGGAGTTGGATGTAAATGAGGATGGCAAAGATATGACTATTCAGACATCTAGTGGGAAAACTCCGTCTGGTGGATCTTTCTCTGCAGTGAAGTGGAAGTTGGGTATGGTATCGCTAATCTCAAGTTTTTTCTTGGTTCTGCACGATAAAACTTGGGATGTCCTATCGAACCTCCTGGGAAAAGAACTTGACTTTAAGGTATGAAAGGGTGTAATAGTATTATGCTGTATGTGTTTCCTCCTGCGTTATCTGTATTTAACTGCTTTTATCCCCCACTTTATTTAATAATTACACTTTTCAATGAATTCAGGTGTATGAGGTTATTTTGTGCAATCTTTGTCGGCGTCTTCCCTCATTATATTCTTCAAAGCTGACAGATCTGGTATGAAAAATGTCTTGCTGATGATTATGTCGAATTAATAAGGGTTTCCTGTAGAAGTATTTGTAATAGAAACCATAGCAGCCTGTTTAATGCTCATGCCATTTTATTAGAACCATCCATAATCTGATTCGGAATTGTTATGACAGTGGTGTAAGTTTGGAATAGAGCGAGGTTACTCATCATATGGTCCAAGCACCGAATCTAGTATCCATGGAGATTGGTTATTAGATTCAAGAGCAATATTGAGAGCAGTACCTTGAGTGGCTAAATTCCCATGACTGGTAGAGGTACTCAGAAATTTCTGAAGATTTTCGAGTTGCGTCTTGGTTAGGCCCACATCCAGCACTTCATCAGCAGTATTGGAAGATAACAAAGCAATTTTCTTGTCTTTCTGTTTTTTATCTGGATAGCCATGGAGTTTAAAACATTTTTCCTTTGTGTGACCAACACGATTGCAGTGACTACACCATGGTCTGTTAGATCCGGACTCATTCCCAGCACGAGTTTTTTGTGTTTGAGGACCTTTGGACACAAGAGCAGCAGATTCAGCAGGCTGGTCAGTCGAGATTTTGGGTTCCCCCATCATGATAAGACGGCGTTTCTCTTCTCTCCTCATTCTTTTCAACTTTTCCATGTTCTGTCTAACCTTTATTTTTCTTACTTTAGGTCAATTTAATAGATAACAGGATCAGAGTGCAAGTTAGTCAGAAGCTTGATTGTTTTAACATTCTAGTTGCTATTGGTTGTTTGCTTGATACCCTTCGTTCTTTGGACACTGAAAAGGATAAACATGGTGTCGTAGCTTTGGAAGAAAGAGAAGCTAAACAGGTACTTAATAAAGTTGTTTTGCCTTTCTTGTTTATTCTTTCTTGTTGGTTTTATATGCTTGATTTGAAAAGAAATGATGATTGTTTATCTTTGTAAGAGATTGGGTTTTCAGGTGAATTTCTAGTTTTGCCTCAAGATATAATACATCCACAATTTGAATACTGCAGCCTGTGTGGATTTGGGTCAAATTTGCCACAGTTTTCTTCATTTGTTAATGAATATTGAGTTTTAGATATCATAAGCTGGTTTTAAACCAAACTGATCTTGGACTATGTCAACCTAAAATCAAGATCGAGCTGGACTTGAATTTGATTTCTATTTGCTAACAAATCAGTAAATGTAAAAGCCAATCCAAATTAATTTGAAAAGATTATAAATTGAAACCTTAACAACCTGAAGCAAACTGGAAGTGAAAACCTGAAATGATCCAATCTGCCCTGCTGCACATATTGCCGCATCTATTCTGGTAACCCTAGCAATAGCTGTCATTTGATGCATTAAGAGAGTGGTTGGTTTCTGCTGAAAGAAAAATACTATTATTGATGGCTAGAAGCCTTAAAAGGTGAAATTTTATAGAATTTTGAACTTTTTCTCACCATCAGTTGCTTAAAAGGGGAATCATCATTTTATGGATTTTAGGGGTGACGTGGGGAGTTTTCAGTTAAGAAGAATAAAATTAAGTTTAGATCAGGTGATATGAAAACTTGTAAGTTCTCAGGTTGGGTGAAAATTTGTCTTGGAAAGGTATTGAATTTTGATTTCAACCTGCTTTCTTCACCCTTTCTAGTGCCATAACTGCTGATTATGTGCTCTCTTCAAGTGGCATGCTGCTTTGACAAAGTTTCCAAATTCCTATCTGAAATTTTTTATTCAAAGATTGGACCTCTTTGATGCAAAACATAATATATTCTTATGCTATGATGATGACGAGATTGACCTGGAGATTTGTTCCCTACCATTGTGTTTTGGCTTGATATTTTTTATTGCAGTCCTTGTTGTATCTTGGGGAGCTGGTTGGCAAAGTTGCAGAATTTGATCTTCTTAACTGGTTTGGTCGTGTTAAGCTAATTGACTGCATATGCAATTTTGTTTTACTCAGTCCTGAGGTTGGCCAGGTGATTATTTTTGATCCTTCCCCTATATAGTGCCTCTCATGTTTCTCTTCTCAGATTGGACAAAGAAGTTCATGCACCGACTAAAATAATATGTTAGGAGTAGATTTAAAAAAAATTAGTGCTGATATGATTTTGTATACTTATATGATGTGGAAAATCTAAGAACTTGTAGGTCATTAGCACTGTGAAGGCACCTCTTCTAGATGAGAAACATTTTGAATCACTTTAATTAGGCATTCAGGGGTATTTTATTTAAAAGGAAATCGCATTTAGTAATTTAAATTCAAGACATATAAACATGCCTCTAAAGTATTCTACTTCCTGGACACATGTAATTTTAGGAGTAGTTTCAATTCCTTTTTCAGTTTTTTGTAGTTCTAGTTTTCATCACTCTCTCTTGGTTTTAGGACATCACGAATATTTTGTCCTTTTTGAAACTTATTTAAATAGAACGAACAGATTCAGTTCCTTGTTCTTTCTCCACGTGCCACTATATGGGGCATTTTTCTGATTCGTAACCATCTACAGACAATGATTGAAAAGCTGCTTTCCATGCTCCATGATCCTGATTATCGAGTTAGGTTCATTCTAAGTAGGCGCATTGGTGTTCTATTCCAGACCTGGGATGGCCATGGAGAGCTCTTTCATGATATTTGGTGAGTTTCTTGATGTGTTTTCAGTTTTATGAAAGGCTCAGCTAAGCACAAGGTTTTTTGATTTTGTGTGTTGGAATATGTCATAATACAGTGGTTAGTTCTTGCTAATTGTTAAGACGGACATCCATCCTCAAATGAATTGGCAATAGGTGGAAAGGCCATTGTTGTGTTTATCTGCCTAAGATACCGCAATTTGATATATGTGCGATTTCTTTTTATGACCAATTCATTACTCCCCCTCATGTATGAGGACAATGGACCTATCACTTGACATGAACTTCACATGTAGTCATACTGGATCTATTTGTGACGTGAATTTTGCATTGTAGGCATAATAGGTCTTTCACCAGGGTACTAATGAACGGGGATAGGTACCCCCAATTGTAGGCATCCACCCTAAAACTGATTAGCATTTGTTTGAGAGGCCCTTTTTATATTTATGTGGCAAAGATACCCCTAATTTATCATCTGTTTTTTCTTTTGTTTTTTCACCATTTAAGAGTTCTTATGTTTCAACTTTTTTCTGATGCATATGCCTATTATTTTGTGTATACAAATATTTGTTGTTTTGCTTTTAGTAGAACAGTATTGGTTTTAATGCTGGTGAAGTTCGATTGTTGCAGCTGTTGACATTGCTATCTTCATCTCTATTTTTTATAAGCACCGTAATAATATGATAGACATCATCGTCTTTATATGTTGTCTTCGTTTTTGATGTGTAAATTTTCTCAGAGTGACTTTCCTTTTCTTTTCTCCTTTATGGACAGATGTATGCTATCCATGTTTAATTTTAAGATGGGCATCCAACCTAAATCTAAATAGCAATAGGAAGGGAGGCCATGTTATATTTATGTGCCTCAGATACCCAGAATTTAATAGATGTTTTTTTATCACTTCAATAGTTCTTATGTTTCAACTTTGTTCTAATGCACTTGTCAATCATTTTGCCTTCTATTTATGTTATTTTGAGTCTACCAATATTAAGGCTATTTTTGGTTTGAAATTTTATTTTTGCAAACTGCTTTTGTTTTATACTGTTTTTTTCCTGGAAAATGTGTTTGGTGAGTGAACAAATAAAAGCTGTTTTTTTTTTTTCTAAAATGCAAAATGTTGAAACATGTCTTGTATTGTACATACTTTTCTGAAAAGAAAGCTTAAAGAAAGAAAGAAAATATCCAATAAATTTATCCCTTTATATATATCCAAAGTTCACAGGGGGATTTGAATTATTGGGAAATGGAGTCTCTGACTTTATTCTTTAATGTGCTTTTCACTAAGAAGTCCTGAAGTTGGTGAGAGTGATTTGGGTGTTTTTAAATAGTTAACAGTTTCAGGTTATTTGTTTAGGCTTTAACTTTGGTTAGCAGGTACTTTCTCATGGAAGAACCTTTGATGTTTACGGCACATTCTAAACAATGTTTTAGCTTTGGGCAATTGTGCTTTAATAGCACCTTCTTATGCAAAAATAAAATTATATCATACTATGCGCATGAGAAATGACAATGGGCCATCTGCGGTAGGTTCTTTAGCTAGGAAGATATCTCTAGTTTTCATTTTGTTAAACAGTTAACTTGTTTTTTCTCTTGATGATTTAGTCATGTAGGAGCTGTTGATCCATGATTGGAGTTTTTACCCACTCCTGGATTTGTAGTATCTGAAAATCTGCTCCGCCTTTCCTAACTAGTCTTTCTGAGAAATATATTCACTCAATGAATTGGAAGTCATCAAGTAATAAGTGTCTGTAGTCAACTGTTGCATGTAATGTGAAAATATATTCATAAATAGCACCTTCAAAAGTGCCCTAAGAGCACGTGTTGGCAAAATTCATTTTCTTTATAGCTTTCTTATCTTGTATAGTCTTGTATGCTAGAATTTTTTGCCCAAAACAAGTTTCAGTTGAAATTCTAATTTGAAGATGGGTGTTGTTTTGGATGGAAAAAGGTTTGATAAAGTTTCACGCTGACTAGATGTGTTCTCTGGAATCTACTAATAAAGGGATGCTGTTGAAAAATGTCTTTCTAAGCATCTTTCTTCCACTCTGAACATTAGAATTACTGTCAAAAGAGTAAAAATTCATGTAAATTATCTAAAAGGAAAACGAAAATACCCTACGCGCTTTCATGTTCTATCTTATATTGATATCTCTTAAGGAATTAGTGTGAAGGGTATATAGTATCAGTATACTTAATAGTTTTAATTAAGACTTACTATAATATATTGGTTCTCTAGTTCTCTTCAATCTATTTTTCCCTTTCCATTAACATTTTTAGAGTGATCCTTAATCATAAAAAAAGTAACACATTGAATTGTAACTCTTTCTTGGTTGTTTTTACAGTTCTAACTTTGGCATCGAGTTGATCTTTTACTCCAAAGAAAAACTTGTTACAGCTCGTGAAGTTCTTGCTGCTGGTCCACAGCCTCGTCAAAAAGTTGAAACTGTCATTATTACCCTAATGCAGCTTGCTTTGCATAGTGAGAACATCGAATTAGAGGTGTGATGTGATTTTGTTTGTTACTGCAGCATCTGCCCTTCTTGAACCTTTATTATTATTATTATTATGATTGAATGGGTTAGTTGTGCAATTTAGAAAGGCTTAATGGTTGTATTCATTTAATGTGCAGGCTGTTTTCATGATGTGTGCAGTTTCTTCCATTGATCCTTGTCAGAGGTACAATATTCTACCTTTTTCTTTGTGATTTTTACCAACACGGGTTTGTTCCTTTGAGTGGTAATCTTTTTGCTTCAGGGAATTAGTAAATGCAGCACTTGATAATTTAGCAAGAAAGCTAAAGTATATGTCAAGAATGAAGGTGAGCAGATTTTCTTCATTTTTAATTCACTATGATTGTTGACATGAAACAGCGATGGCTGTGATTTATATTTCTTGAGGAGGTTTTACCCTGTCAAAATGCCTCTTTATGAACTCCCTTTCAAAGCATTCAATGGAAGGATTGATTCTGGAATTTGTTTGCTGGAAGTTTTTGATTTTCTGAACTATCTGGACCTTCATTTTGCTTTAACTTTGCAGAACGTTTTTCCTTTGCAGTACTTGGAAGAACTTATTGGATCCATTTTATTTTGTTGGGTTGCTTGTGGTGTCAGCATAGCTGCTCTTGTTGAGGTAACTTACCTGTTAGCTTCTTATTGGATTCTGTTTTGTTTGAAAAAGACAATAACTGGCTTCTGTTGTAGTCAGTCAAGTATCTTTTTCAACAGCTCCTATGTTGTGTTGGTTTTTTGTTTTAGCAGCAGTTGTGCTTTTTGATACAGTTAATCTCAAAATTCTTTAAAATATTCTAAGGTAGCAGTTTTTCTGTGCTTTTTAAAGGTTGCTAAATGTTATTGAGTCTTCTCATTCTCTTGTCTGGTTGCTGATGCTAATAAATGATAGAAGTCACTGAATGAGTTGAAGTGTCATCTGTTCTGATTAACTCATCTAGTTGGATGACTAAATCAAATACATTGATTGTGTTGTAATTTAAACTTGGGTAATATTTTGTTATTAGGGTTGTTTTGTTTGCTTTCAATTATTAAATGTGGAAAGCATGTTTTGGATCCTTATTTATTTATGTTCCTTATTATTTTTATGTACGATGTTGCTTTTCCATTCTTTTTCCATATGGATCTAAACATTCTCTGACCATTGGTGGTTATTCTTTGCAGATACGACAACTTTTTCTATTAGATGCTGAACCTAGTTATTTCTTGCAATATTGTTTCCATTGGCTTCTTCCAGCTTTATTTATTCACGAGGACAACTCTAACCTGAACTGGGTTTCTAAGGTAGGACAAATTCCTTGTCCTATCACCTTTCCGGTTTGAATAAATAAAGACATTTTAAGGTTTATGGTTACATCTAGGTAAAAGATCTTTAGAGAAATGTCACTAATCAATATTGTCTTCTCTTTTGCAAGAAATTAAGGTTTATGGGTGGTTTTGGTCAATCTGATAAATGTTTTGTTTTAGACGTACTAGTCTCTTAATGATATCTATTCCCTTTTCTACTTACATACTATATTTTGTTTTACTGACATGATTAGTTGATTTCAGATTGCTGGCCAACCTTTGACTGTTATGGTTAAGGATCATTTCGTGCCAATTTTTTCAGTTTGTATGACACTGCATTGCAGTAAGAGCTCTGGTTGTGAGAAGGGAGCAATGGTGCTTCAGAACTCTATTTTACATTTTGCTGAGATCTCTGAGAGTGAAAGAGATAAACTCATAAAGAAAAATATGGTATGTTCCCTGTAAGTCTGATACATCCAGCTGTTTATGATAACAAAATTAGGTGGAAAACCTTTTTAAGTTGGTTTTGGCATGACAACCCCGCTGAGCAGGATCACTTACAGGAAGATCTTTCTGATAATATGCATGACTCACTTTGTTACTGTAATATGCAGTCATTAGTAACAGTTCCTCAAGATTTTTCTGATAATTCCTGATGATTCATTGTACGGGCTGACTATAGCAAAAATTAAGTGCCCAATCTAGAACCAATTGATATGATGTGGAGGCGGACAACTTGAATATATGGCTGCACTAAATTGAAATCTTATTTGATATTGGATAACACCATTTAATTCTGTTAGAAATAGGCTTTTTCTGTTCTCTTATTATTTCACAAGAAATTACACTAATATTTATATACATAGTGAGCCTAACTTTAGGAAACTCTAAACTAGGAAGCAAACTGATTCTAGGGATGCTGTCCCTTAAAACACAGCCTTAAAGTTAGGGATAGCAATAAATAAAATATCTACAGGATCCTATTTAATGCAAAATATCTACAGGATTCTATTTAATATACTGAATATTCCTTATTAGGAAACTGTAATCTGACAAATTCTCATCAGTATATATAGGTCTGATAGTGATAACTAAAAACCCAAACGATTTACGATGTGGACAGTGAATACAGAATAAACAATAATTAACATTCAAAAAACATTTTTAAATGAGAGTAGTTTTAGTTACATTTATTTGGATAGTATTTTCTCGAAGTGCAGCACCTTTAATTATGCATTCAAAGCATTTTAGTCCTGCGTAATTTATGAAGCCTCATTTATTGCAAAATCATTTTATATTTCGGGACATAGCTTTTATAATCATGTATGATCAGGACCACATCAACTCTAACGTTTTGATTTTTCCTCTTTTTTGTGCATTTGTAGGTGTCTATTGTCAGCCATATTCTTTCTCTTGCATCTTGTGCATCAGATCCAATTATTCCTTTTTTCTCCAGGGATACTATTGCCCGTGCAATACAAACAGTTGTTGATGGATTTTTGGAAATGTATGTTACATTTAGTTTTTATTTATTTATTTATTGTTCATTTTGTTAGCTTTTCTTTGTTTATTATTCATTTCTCCTTTGACTCATGTAGGGATGATCACTGTGCAATTATTAGTGTTGTTGACAAGATTAATATCTTTCGTCCTGACAGAGTTTTCATGGTGAAGATGCTTTCTTATAACAAGGATTTCTATTTAAGGATATTTCAATGAATAGTCTTCCTTATCTTTTATTTTCTCACATTCATTGTAATTTTGCAGTTTATTGTAGAAATGCATTACAAAATTGCAGCAGCTATTCATCACAGGCACAGATGTCATCGGTTAGCTTCAATAGAGGTGCTTATAACCGTTCTTGGGCATAGAGCTGCGCTTTCAAGTACATCCAAGTGAGTTGCGATCAAAGTCTTATTGACTTAATCACATGTGCATGTGTGAAACATCTGCACGAGCTTCGAGGTTTTCTTCTAGCAATTAATGGAACTTGCCTTATGCTGTTTTGAAAGGTTGTATCATACATATAGTCTATATATGGGTGTGATACGAGTTTTTTCATTCCTTTGCTATAAAAACAGTGAATGAAGATCACATCAGGACTAGGAAGGAAGCAGGGGTGAAGTTTGTGTGGAATTCCCCTTTATTGTTGTAAACAGTTGCATAAAGAAAAAACTAATTATGGATGTTTGGTTAACTGCGGATTCAGGATGTGTCTTAATTTACAAGTTTTCTTTTCTTTCTCAACATCTAACTTTATCTATGGGCTTATTAGTGAATACCATATTAGAATTCTTATGTTGAGTTGATTACCATTTTAGGGTGTTTAGTTGGGCCTTTTATCATCTAGACTGTTGCCTTATCTCCCATATTTCTATTGTTTGAAATATCCTCCCGACAAAGTTGCACTGCAGAATAGTTGTGCACTTGCTCAAAGACAATTTTACCTATACTGCGTTTTCAAGTTTGGGATAATAGTAAAATGCAATTGATGTTGATTAATGTAAGTTTTGGTTTTTTATGTTTTTGATCTTTTCTTTGGAATCTTTTAGTCTCCAATAACGGGGTTGTGTGAAAGGGTAAATTTCTCTCAGGAATCTTTGGCTGAGTTTAGTTGTGATTTTTTGATGCCTGGCTTTTCAGAAATGTCTTGAGGTTTTGGAAGAATTTCAGTCTCATGCGCGCTAGTTTTGGCTTGTACGGTTATTATTTAAAGTTATGCACTTTAATGAATTGAATTCTCATTTGAATCATTCTTGAGTTAATGCAGTTATCTTTTCAATTTGATTGGCCAATATATTGGTTGCCATGCTTTACAAGATCAGTGCTGTTGTATAATTTCTTCCTTACTCAAAACTTTTAAAAGCAACCCATCTAAGGAAATTGTTGGTGTGCTTGGTGAACAACTCCAGGTATTTTATTTGCTGAACTATTCAAAGATTACAATTTATTAACTTGGTGAAATCTCTGTTCTCAGCTTGTTTTCTTTTGCAGTTTTTGGTATCAAAGTTGGTGGCATGTTGCATTCCTCTTGAAGCTGAAGGGGAGCGTTCTGCAACTGTATCATCTCTATTTTTGTCTTTGCTTCTTGAGCTAACAGTGGAGTCTGATCCTTCTCTTTATGATTATATTAGAGTAAGTATCTTTTGCTTCCTACTGTAAAATGGAGGCTTTTTTATTATACCGTAATGGCGAAGTTTTCCAGATGCATGTGATATTGTTTTGTATGGTTATCTTTTGAACTTTTGGAAGCTATATCCTTGATATTGTTTTGTATTCTATTTCAGGAATTGGAACCCTTTCCTGAAATAGATATCTTTGAACGAATAAGAAACTTCCACCAGGATTTGTGCCGAGCATACTCTCCAAGAGACCATTTATTGAAGGTAAGACTGAATGAATTCTAGCTAAATCAATGTATATGACTGGATGATTTACTCACCATGGTTTTTCTGTTCTATTTCTCCCATTTTGTTCTGCTTGTTTTTAGATTGTGAAGAGGTCTTGCAACCTTCCGCCAAGATTACTTTCATGGAGGTCAATGTCCTTTCTAAACTTGCATTTCCATGCTCTTGGTTCTTCAGAATGAAGCTTATATAAATACCTTTGGGTTGTCTGGTTACCATGCAGGTGGTAAAATGAAAAAAATAGAAACCAATTAATACTAAATCACTCCCTGTACATTATGAAGTTATATTTTATAAAGTGATTGTTTTCAAAATGCTTAAGGTGTTGCATTCTATATTTAGAATGGGTTCAGCTGAAATTTCTGATATGCTGCTGTTGTTAAGATGCTTCATGTTTCTTGGCCCTTGCAGTCTACAGGCACTGCACAAGAAGCTACTTGCAGGGGAAACATTTCAGGGAGGGAAGACTACTAAAGAATTTGTGGATGATACATATTGGCATGGTGATGGGGAAATTGTGCATGCAGTTTGGACACTTGTTCGCATGTGTGCTTCAGATGATTCTAGTAGGATTAGAGGATTGGTGTCTGATTTAATATCCAGGGTATTTTTATTAGATTTGCTTACACCTTTGCCATCTGATGCTTTATGTGACAGCTTACATGATTTCTGCCTACCTGATTGTGGTTGTAGGTTGGCATTGGAGATCCACACTCTGTTGTTTTTCATCTCCCCACAGATTCTAACCATATGCATGTTCATGGACCCATTAGTCATAATGGTGCTTCTGAAATCATGGGGTCTAGTGTATCTGAAGAGCTTCTTATAGCACTTTTGAAAGTTTTGAAGAAATACTTGATGGATGATTCTGTTAAAATAGTTGATATAACGTCACAAACTCTTCGGGTGAGTCCATAAAGATCTCTTTGCCCTTGCTTTATGGTAAAGTTCCCATTTTTATCAGCCAGCATTTTTTTTTTTTGACTAGGTAAGCAGTAATGACAACATAAGTTCTGTAAGCTTTCCTACAAAATTAATTTTAATCTTATCTTTAGAACATTAATTGCTAATGCACTAAAAAACTATGATCAAAAATAAATTCTGAGTGGATGGGACCAGGAAAGGCGTGTTGTCTTGTTAAGATAGTAAAATATTTGGTGACGCTAAGTTCATTAAAATAATTATCTTGGACCTATTCTCAGTAAGTTGTTAGATCTCCTATTTTACTTGTTATTGCATGAAAGAGTCCCTGTAATTTATTCTATTTCCTCTCATAATTGTCTTGGACTTTTGGTCAGTGTTCTTGCCACACACACACACACACGCACTTTTTTTTCAAAATATTATTTTAAGCTTCTTTGATGGTAAAAAAAGAATCTTGTTGATTTCTTTTACTCTCTTCTATAGGGAATACTGTCAACTGAAAGGGGTCAAAAAGCTATATTATCATTTGATTCTTATGAAAGATCTTTGATTGAGGTAAATATTCTGTTCTCTGTTTTGTTTGCTTATTATATTGTTTAAACATTATAGGTTCCTTAAACTTATGATTGAGGATAAGAAGAACCTATTTTCATTTGATTTTACTTCATTTTAGCAAGGTTATTTGAAATCATATTGTGGTGTGTATCCACAATGATAGCTGAATTCTACAAGATTTCCATCTACCTCAGTTTCATTCCCTTGATTAGGTTGAAAACGGCAGGTCCTTGATGGTTGAAAGTTTTATCCAAGTTGAAATTTCTGTCACATTAGAAGATTGGTCTTTTGACATTGTCTAACCCTAAGCTACAACGAGAATGCCCTTGCACCATCTAACTCCACCTGGATTGATGAGGATGTTTGAACTTTTTGGAAAGAGGGAAAAGTTCATGCATTTTCACTGTACTTGGATTCTAATTGTTTAAATATACAAATATTAAAAGGGGGGAAAATAGGTGACAAATAAAAGATACCTAAAACAGCTATTCTGATCCTCGGCTTTAGGAAACATAATTACATGATAAATCTAAAGATAAATTATGAAACTTAGTGTTAGTTGTCGATTACAGCTTCCTAGTTAGGAATATTCAAGAGAATCAGAGATATTTTATATAATCCTGTAGATATTTTATATCCCTAACTTTAAGGTCGTGTTTTAAGGGATGACATCCCTAGAATCAGTTGTTTCCTAGTTTAGAGTTTCCTAAAGTTAGGCTCACCATGTGTATAAATGTTAGTGTAATTTCTTGTGAAAGAAATAATAGAAAAGTCTATTTCTATCATGGTATCAGATTAGATCGATTTAGGATTTTTCTTGTAAAAATCTCGTCACACAAAAACAGTCTTGGAAGCTTCATGGGAAGCCAGAGACAATAAAAGGAATTTTTCGACAACGGCGGACACCCAAAGGAACAAGGCGAGCAAATATAGCACGACAAGATGGATGAAGAAGAATGCAGTGTTTTTAATAAAGACGAAATTGAGAAGTTAAAGACGTTGTTGGGAACATTGGAAAAATCTTCTTCCACGTGTACTTGCGCTTTGGCACTTTCGGTATTTCCTCTTCTCAAAATTCTAATGTCTCGGACATAGTCACCAATGTGTCTTGGGTCATTGACTCAGAGCTACAGACTATATGACCCATTCCTCCCACAAATTTGTTTCATATACCCTTTGTCCTAGTAATAGAAAGATTACGATGAGTGATGGTTCTATGCTAACAGTGGTGGTCGGGGTGATATTGTTATAAATAAGACCCTTACCCTTAAAAATGTCCTTCATGTTCCTAAATTATTTCCCAATCTTCTCTCCATCCAAAAACTTACCGTGGATTCTAATTGTAGTGTGGTTTTTATCCCAAACAATGTTTTTTCCAGAATGAATCGAAGAGGATGATTGGACATGCTAAGAAGCAAATGGTCTATACTATCTTGAAGAATCTAGTGGAGAAGTTAGTGCTCAATTCCTCAACATTATCTTTCCTATCCAAGTCTGCTCAAGCTAATAAAGACCTAATTTGGCTCCATCACCTCCGCCTCGGTCATCCTTCGTTTCCACCCTTAAATTTATGTTTCCTCCTTGTTCCTAGGAATAAATGTTGATAATTTCCATTGCGATGTTTGTGAACTTGCCAAACATAAACGTATTCCTTTCCAAAGAAGCAATAAAAGAACATCCACTCCTTTTACTCTTATTCATAGTGATATTTGGGGACCATCAAACATTTCAAACATCTACGGGGCTCGGTGGTTCGCTTTCTTTATTGATGATTGTACCCGTGTGTCTTGGATATTTCTATTAAAACAAAAATCGATGTCAAGTCTTTTTCAAACCTTTACAACTCGATCAAAACACAATTTGGGTACGCAATAAAACGGTTTAGGATGATAATGCTAAAGACTATTTCAATCACTTTCTCTCCTCATATTTTCAAGAAAAAGGCATTCTCCATGAGTCCTCTTGTGTTCACACACCCCAACAAAATGGTGTTGCCGAGAGAAAGAATGGTCATCTTTTAGCTATTACTAGAGCTCTATTGTTTCAAAGCAATGTTCCTAAACAATACTGGGGGAGGCTGTTTTAACTGCTACTTATTTGATAAATAGGTTGCCTACAAAGGTCCTTGACTCGCAAAGTCCTATACAAGCTCTATCAAAATTTTTTCCTGATTTCCATACCTCAAATCTTCCTCCTAAAATATTTGGGTGTGTTGCCTTTGTCCATGTCCATTCTCAAAATAGGGGAAAACTCGATCCACGAGTCATCAAATGTGTCTTTCTTGGTTATTCCTCTACACAAAAAGGGTACAAATGCTACAATCCAACCACCAAAAATATTTTGTTTCAAATTGATGTCACTTTTGCGAAGAAGAACACTTTTTACTCGTCCTTATCTTCGGGGAGAACTTATTCACGAAGATAAGGGTAGAGTTTTTCTTCTTAATTTTTCACTTCATCCATTTCGCCTAACTTCATTTTCCAACTCCTATTCAAAGACCAAACACTCAATTACTTACCTACCAACCACCGACTTGCTCACCTTGACCCTATGCAACCCGAAATTGAGCTTACTACACCTAAGTCACCAAAAGGAATTCAGACACTACTCGCCCTTACTAGTTTACTCAAGGAAGAAGGCAGGTGCAAGTTCAATCATCTTCTTTGGATAAACAACCTATCGCTTTCTACAACCCGAGGTAACTCTTGAACCTACTTTGAATACTACGAAAATTCAGATCGGAGAGACTATGAGTTTCCTATTGCTATTAGAAAAGGAACTAGGGCTGTACAAAACATCCCTTGTACTCATTCATGTCCTACAAAAATTTGTCCCATAACCACAAAACCTTCCTTACTAGCCTAAATTCAATCTCCATTCCCAAAACTGTATCTGAAGCATTAAATAAATGAGAATTGGAAAATGCCATGAATGTCTAAATGGAAGCACTTGAAAAAAATAAGACATGGGATTTGGTAGAATTAAGAAAGGAAAGAAAACAGTTGGTTGTCGCTGGGTGTATACAGTAAAATACAATTCAGATGGCTCTTTGGAGAGGTACAAAGCAAGATTAGTTGCTAAAGGGTACACTCAAAAGTATGGAATAGATTACCTTGAGACATTTGCCCCGGTTGCAAAGATGAACACTGTGAGAGTGTTGTTGTCACTTGTCTGTAATGTAGGTCGGAAACTACAACATTTGACATCAAGAATGCTTTCTTACATGGTGATCTTGAGGAGGAAGTCTATATGGATGTTCCACGAGTTTTGGTTCGAGACACAGGACAGGCGGTTTGCAAACTAAAAAAGGCTCTGTACGGACTAAAACCAGTCCCCGAGAGCCTGGTTTGGAAGGTTTACCAAAGTGATGCTCAAGCTAGGGTATAAACAGAGTCAAGGAGATCACACTCTGTTTGTAAGGCACTTATCTTCGTGGAGAATGACCGCTTGTTAGTCTATGTAGATGACATCATAGTGACAGTGATGATTTGGAAGAAATGGAAAACTTGAAGAAATGCCTAGTAAAAGAATTTGAGGTCAAAGAGCTTGGTAAACTAAAATATTTCCTTTGTATTGAAGTGGCACACTCTGGAAGGAATCTTTATATCTCAAAGAAAAATACATAATTGATTTGTTGTGAGAGACGGCAAGTTGGGATGCAAACCAAAGAGACACCTATGAAGTGAACCACAAACTTGGAGATGCACTAGAAGATGCAAGAGTTGATAAAGGTTCATATCAAAGACTCATAGGGAAGCTCATTTACTTGTCACATACTAGACCGGATATTGCCTATGCAGTTGGTGTTGTAAGTCAGTTCATGCACAATCCTAAAGAATCACATCTTAGAGCTGTCTACCAGATTCTACAGTACTTAAAAGGCACTCCAGGCAAAGGAATCCTATTTAAGAAAGGGGAGAATTTAACCCTTGAAGCCTATACTGATGCAGATTATGCAGGATCTATGGTTGATAGAAGATCAACCTCGGGCTATTGCACATTTTCGAGGCAACCTTGTAACTTGAGAAGTAAAAAAGAATGTTGTGGCTAGATCTAGTGCGAAGGTAATTTAGAGCGATGGCTCTTGGAATTTGTGAATTACTATGGCTGAAAATTATTTTGGAGGATTTGAAGAACAAGTGGGAAGGTCCAATGAAGTTGTATTGTGATAATAAGTCTCATATCAATATTGCACATAATCCGAAGGCAACATGATCGTACAAAACACATTGAGGTTGAGACATTTCATCAAGGAGAAACTTGACAATGGCCTAATTTGCACTCCATATGTGTCCACCGATGGTCAATCGCGAGATATCTTAACCAAAAGATTATCGGGAAGACCTTTCGAATTAGTAAGCAAGTCGAGAATGGATGATATCCACTTCCCGACTTGAGGGGAGTGTCGATTACAGCTTCCTAGTTAGGAATATTCAAGAGAATCAGTAGATATTTTATATAATCCAGTAGATATTTTATATCCCTAACTTTAAGGTTGTGTTTTAAGGGACAAGATCCCTATAATCAGCTTGTTTCCTAGTTTAGAGTTTCCTAAAGTTAGGCTCACCATGTGTATAAATGTTTAGTGTGAGTCGACCCGCATCTTAAACTTGCTGAAAATACTATATCTTGCACACTCCCCCTCAAGCTGGTGCATAGGTATCATCCATTCCCAGCTTGATAATAATTTCATGGCATGTGTCGCCATCAAGTCCCTTTGTAAAGACATCTAGTAGTTGTCCCCTTGAAGGAACATATGGTGTACAAATCAACCCACTCTCTAGCTTCTCCTTGATAAAATGTCTATCTATCTCAATGTGTTTAGTTCGATCATGTTGCACTGAGTTATGTGCGATGCTGATGGCTAATTTATTGTCACAATATAGCCCCATTGATCGACTCCATTTAATCTTTAAGTCTTCTAACATAGTTTTCAGCCATAACAATTCACAGATACCTTGTGCCATCACTCTAAACTTGATTGAGCCACAACATTCTGTTTTTTACTCCACCAAGTCACTAAATTGCCTCCAATGAATGTACAGTAACCTGAAGTAGAACTTTGGTCTATAGGGGACCCAGCATAATCTGCATCAGTGTAGGCTTCAAGAATAAGTTCAGAGTTTCTCTTGAACATTATTCCTTTTCTAGGATTACCTTTCAAGAAATGCTTAACTTGAATCTGATCTGGACCTCCAATACCTGTTATTTACGTAGGAGAATCTGATGGTACTGCTGTGCCAAAGCTCAGTTTGCCTTCTGTCAGAAACGATTTGTGAAATTGCTTTGGTTAGATATTCATTTGGGTTGGATAATTTCTTTGGTGCTGAACCGTATGTACATGTTGCTGTTGTGTATGGTTGTACTAGAATAGAATAGAGGTGCCCTTTTACGTGAAGCATCATTCGACAACTCTAGCACAATTAAGTTAGATGTATGAAATATATGGTCACATATGCCTGAGTCAGATAGAGATGTTGCTGCATTTTAGTGGAACTTGAATGCTCACAATGCTTCTCTATTTCATATCTGTTGTACTTAATTGGCTACTTATAGTCTCTTGCTAATTATGATATGATCCCTTTCATTATCCAGATACATGATTTTATTTTATGAAACTTTTAGATGAATTTTCCTCTCATATGATTAAGTAATGATCTTCCTCCCTTACAGGTTCACTCTAAAGGCATTAACTCTGAGCTGGTGGAAAAGTTGTTAATGGATCTGGAAAAGAAGTTTAAAGGTAGTGCATGGCTAAATATTGAAAATGGTTTCTTTTAGTTTAAAAAAGGTTTATGTGGGCTTTACATGTTGAATGAATCTTATTTTGTAGGTTTATTATTGTTTGTTTTAATTATTATGTATTTCTTGGATATATTTTAGACTTTGTCAGATGAAGAAATTAATTGTTGTTATCATTGTGAACTTCTATTTGGGAGAATTGGATGATCTTTGTCACCTTTTTTTTGAAATGCAAACAAGCTTTCTCATTTCAACAAGGGAAGCATTATTAACATGAAAAACAAAACGTAATTGTAAAGAAAACAGTTAAGGGAGTATGGTTTGGGACAGGTAGACCCAAAATCATGCTATCAATAGGCTTTAGGTTATGAGCAAGACAAATATGTTATTACGCCTTGTAGGGACCCAACATTTTTGGTGCGTTCTGTTTTAGTTAGTTGAAGCTGCCATTGTCAATTTTTGCTTGAACGATGTGCTTGGTTTCAATTTTCTGGTCAATTATATAACATTTCTATTGGTTTTCCTTTATCGATGTTCTTTGGCCTTGAAATCTATATTGTGTCATTCTATGTTATTACAGCTGAAGACATTTTTCTGGAGAAGTCTACAACTTGGGTGACGCATGGTAAAACTTTTGAGATGTGGATATGTCCAGTTGTATACTCATTGGTTGGCTACTGTCAGTGATGTGATCCTAAGGTACTATTTTCATGCATCTTGCGAAATGTTTTATGGTAGGTTTGGAAATTCATATTAGTAATATTTGTATTATAAAATTCAAATTTGTGGTCTGGAAATGGTCGCAAAATATTGACTTTGATTTTTATCCATTTGGATTTTTAAAGGCATCCACATCTGTGATTTCAAATAAACTTTTAGGTATGTATTTGTCAAATTCACTTAGCTAAAAATTTCTTGCTTTCCAAAACTAAGAGTTTTTTAACATCCTTTTTAGATCCTATGTTTAGCCAAACAATGATTTTTGATTCCTGAGTTTTAAATCAAAGTGTTTGAAAATCTTAAAATTGATTATCCAAATTTAGGGACTGAAATAACCGAAATAATTCGTACTTCTGATTTCATTCTCTTGGTAGTGTGCTCAAATTCTTAATTGTTCAACATGCTATGTTCAGACTATGTCAGGATGTTGTGCTGCTGAAACCGGAAGTTGCAGAGCTTCTTTTGCCCAGCGTTGTTGTCAATTTAGCTGGAAGAAAGGATATTGGTGTTAATATTCAGAGTTTGATTTCTGACCAGGTTGCCTGTTAAACTTTTAGTGGGAGTTTTTGTTAAAGGAGATTGATGTTTTACTAGTTTTCCTTTCTGCTTTTTCTGGCCAAGGTTTTTGTTTTTGCTTGCCCCTTACCATTTTAATGTATATTTTCTGTATTTCATGTGTTTACTTACTAATTCACTGTCATTAGGGGAGACTGGCTTTAAGACTGGATTAGAGTACGAGAGTATGACAAGCTGTATACTTTTTTGTAGTGAGCACGAGGGTATAAAGTAGGCATGCTGTGTTTTTATCTAGCAAAATTTTAAATATATAACAATTGATAACAAGGCTTTGCGTGATATGTGATCTTTAGTTTTTAATACTCAAAGCTCAAGCATTTTGATGCTATTGATTGTAATAGTGAATGAGTAATTGAAAAAGCAAATTAAGGCCTAGTTTGGTATTGGTATTGCAGTTAGGAAAAGCTTGGATGGAAAAAGTGTGTTTGACGTGAGAAAAGTATGGTCAAAAAGTTTTAAGACTTCAGCTTTGATGTTGAAAGGTGTTATGATGAATTAAAATATCCAAAAACATATGCATGGATAGAAATTTAGAGATATAAGGACTAATCGCAAACTACAGCTTTTCACTGTAGAAACACTTGCATTGCTGCCTGGAAATCGGGCCAAAATTCTTACCCCCTTAGAATTGGGGTAACGTTGGAATGTAGCCTTTAGGTCAAATTCTTTCTTTCGCGTTTATGTCAAACAGGGCCTAAAGTTGTCAAATAACTCAATTTTTGAGTAATGGCACATCTTTTAGGATCATGATGTGTTAGAATCCCTTAAATTAAGGATAGAATATTAGGAGATCTTCTGTAAATAGAAACTAATCCTAATTACTGATTCTTAGGAAGTCACTATCTTCTTGCGATTATTTCCTACCTTAGGATAATCTCTCTATATATTTGTAAGTTAACCGTAGAATATACATAAAAGAAATTTCTTTAATTTCTACATGGTATCGAGCCTTAGGAATCATTCGATCTCTCTTTCTTTTGAAAAATCCTTCCTAAAATTTCCTCCGTTTTTTTTCCATGGGTGACCTCAATTATGCCATGTCCAAGGCGAGATCTCACAAATATCTCGAATGGCAATCGAGGATCAATCAAAGTGACCTTAATTCTTCTCTAATGATCACTAGTCATCGTCTAGATGGAAAAATTTCTGCAATGGTCCCAATCTGTCCTCATGGTGATTCGTGGTCGTGGCAAGTTAGGGTATATTAATGGAGACCTCCCACGTCCAAATGTTGCTGACCCGACTTATGCTACTTGGGAACTAAACAACTCTATTGTTATGGCGTGGTTGATTAACTCGATGGAAGGCCACATAAGTCGAACTTATCTTCTCTTCAAAACTGCAAAAGACGTGGGATGCAATTAGTGAGAATTATTCTGATCTGGGAAACCCTTCTCAAGTTTTTGAGATAAAACTCAAACTGAAGGATATTCGACAAGGGACTCTAGAGGTAACTCACTACTATAATAATCTGAAAATATTATGGCAGGAGTTAGACATGTACTACGAGGCAGATTGGGGTGAAGGCTTAGAACAGTCTAAGTTCATGACTCATCTCAACAAAGAACGACTCTATGAGTTTCTAGCTGGACTAAGGAGTGAATTAGATGAAGTTCGGGGCAGAATTTTGGGTAGATCACCCCTTCCAACCATTGGTGAAGCGTTTGCTGAAGTAAGACGAGAAGAAAAATGGCGTCTCGTCATGATGGGAGAACCTAAGCCAATGATCTCGTCTGAAAAACAGCCTACTGAAGTTTTTGCTCGTCTCCAAAGGTCCATCAACACAAAAGTTGCGTGCTGGAAGTGATTCTGGATCAAATAGACCGGTATGTAGCCACTGCAACCGTGTTGGTCACACTAAGGAAAAGTATTTTAAGCTTCATGGTTATCCGGATAAAAAGCAGAGAGAAAAGAAAACCGCCATGATATCCTCGACTAATGCGGATGAAGTACTTGATGTCCGCCTAACCAAGACTCGACTTACGAATCTCCATAAGATTCGAAAGTGCTTCTACTGGACATGGGACTCTAGCTGCTCAAGGTATCGCTCTTATTATCGTTCTTGAATCTAATAACCAAACCTCTTGGATACTAGATTCGGAGCCTCGGATCACATGACATGTAACTTCACTGTTTTGGACTTATACCACTTGTCATAACAAGTCAAGAATCTGAATAGCCGTTGGTTCATAGTCACCTGTGGTTGGAGTAGGGAAAGTAAAAATAGCAGAAAATTTTTCCCTTGATAATGTCCCAAACTTGTCTTGTAATTTACTTTCGATAAGTAAACTTACAAAAGATGGAAACGTGCTTGCTGAATTTTTTAATCTTGGTTGTGTACTACAGGAACAGAAATCGAGGAAGATGATTGGCACTGCTAAAGTTGATGATGGATTATATGTGTGGAATAAAAGCGATTACACAAGGGGATTGGCTCTATCTACTTCAAAAGAAGATAACATTATGTTATGGCACCAGTAGGTTAGGACATCCAAATCTCTTGTATCTAAAAAGGCATCTTCCATTGCTATTTAGAAATAAAAGAATAAATTCTTTGAAATGTGAAATTTGTGAGTTATCCAAACATACCCAAGTGCCATATCCTCCAAACCATATACCCAATCTAAACCTTTTTCATTAATTCACAAGTGACTTATGGGGAGCTAGCCGAGTGAGAAACATTACTGGTGCGAAGTGGTTTATAACCTTTATTGACGATCATACTAGGGTATGTATCTATTAAAAGACAAATCTGAAACACCCAATGTTTTTAAAAATTTTCACTCTATGATTAGAACCCAATTCAAATCCACCATACATACCCTCCACACTGACAATGGAAGAGAATACTTCAACTCTGTCCTAAGTCCTTACCTTTCTGACCATGGCATTATACACCGAAGCTCTTGTCCAAACACTCCTCAACAAAATGGGATTCTCGAGAGAAAAAATCGGCACCTCCTAGCTGTGGCTCGAGCCATTATGTTCACCATGAATGTCCCTAAATATCTTTGGGGAGAGGTTATTCTTACTGCTTGCTACCTAATTAACCGAATGCCCTCAAAGGTATTAAACTTTCAAACACCTCTAAATACCTTTCTAAAATCCTTTCCCCTATTCCAGGTTACTAACCTTCCAGCCAGGATATTTGGTTGCAAAGCCTTTGTCCATAATCATCACCCTAATCAGTCAAAACTTGACCCTCGGGCTCACACCTGCATATTCATTGGTTATTCTTCCACCCAAAAGGGTTATAAGTGTTACTCTCCTCTTTTACGCCGAATGTTTTTCTCTCGGGATGTGACCTTTTTTGAAGATGAACCATATTTTGGAGCCTCTCATCTTCAGAGGACCTTAAATGAAGATGAAAACCTTAATACCCTTCTTATCATACCCCCTCAAGATCCTGCCACTACCCTCAATCTGAATCTTGTTTCTCCTGATCCTAATACCATACCTGATCCTAATACCCTACCTGATCTTAATACCACATTGGGACTGCCTTCTAATCACGAAAAATAGCAAGGACAGATTCCTAACCTGCAGGTTTATACCAGAAGAAATCGCCATTCTGAAACTGATATAGCAGTGCCGATCCCATCTCTCCCTGAGGACTGTTCTGAAGCTACTGAAACTGAGGTCTCACCTCCATCGCCATCCATCTATCTTCCAATCACAATGAGAAAGGACACAAGGAGCTGCACTCAACACCCTATTTCTCGGTTTGTATCCTATGGTAATTTATCTAAGTCCTATAAAGCATTTGTGACTAATGTTGATTTTGTAAAAACTTCCAAAAATATAGAAGAAGCACTTGAGCCAGATGAATGGAGACAAGCTATCATGGAAGAGATGGAGGCCCTCAAGAATAATGGAACTTGGGAAGTTTCAGATCTGTCTAAAGGGAAGAAAATAGTGGGCTGCAAATGGATTTTTACTACAAAATTCAAACCTGATGGAAATATCGATAGATACAAGGCTCGACTTGTGGCTAAGGGCTTTACCCAAACCTATGGGCTTGACTATGAAGTGACATTTGCACCGGTTGCGAAACTTAACACCATTAGAGTTCTCCTATCTCTCGCTGTCAATCTTTATTGGCACTTGACTCAGCTGGATGTTAAAAACGCTTTTCTCAATGGTGAGCTAAATGAAGAAGTATACATGGATTTTCCTCCGGGGTTTGAAGAAAGTAAAGTCAAAGTTTGTAAGTTGAAAAAGTCAATGTACTGGTGAAAGCAGGTCTCCAAGGGCATGGTTGATCGTTTTACAAAGGCTATGATGAGCGAGACAGTATACTCAAGGACAAGTGAGACCACACCATGTTCTACAAGCACTCGAGAAGGAAAATGTTGCATTCTCATTGTCTATGTAGGCGATATTATCGTGATGAGGAGATGATACTAGAGAAATTGATGATTGAAAGAATTTCTCGAATGAATTTGAACTTAAAGACTTGGGGAATCTCAAGTACTTTCTTGGCATGGAGGTAGCAAGGTCTAAAAGAGGCATTTCCATCTCCCAAAGGAAATATGTCCTCGACTTACTCTCCGAAGTTGGGTTGATGGGTTGAAAATCAATTTGAAACTCCTATGGAGTTTAATCTCAAGTTAGTCTTGATCACGATGGAGAAGAAGTTGACGGGGAGATATCAACGACTAGTAGGTAGGCTTATCTACCTAGCTCACACTCGTCCAGACATAGCCTTCAGTGTGAGTGTCATAAGTCAATATATGCATGCTCCAAAGGAGAAACACCTGGAAGTTGCATATCGAATACTAAGGTATTTAAAAGGGACTCCTGGTAAAGGCCTATACTTCAAGAAGAATGACAACAGGTATGTGGAGGTTTATACGAATCTTGATCAAGGTGTTCTATCAACAACAGACGCTCTACTAGTGGATGTTGTAGCTATGTTTGGGGTAACTTAGTGACATGGAGGAGTAAAAAGCAGTCTGTGGTAGCACGCAGCAGTGTAGAAGCAGAATATCGAGCACTAGCGCATGGTATTTGCGAAGGAGTTTGGGTACATAGACTAATGAAGGAACTAAAAGTTCCTTATAATAGGCCTATGCAACTATTTTGTGATAACCAAGTCTTTGTCAAGATGGCTCACAATCCATGCATCACGATCGTACTAAACATGTTGAGATAGATCGTCATTTCATAAAGAGAAAATACACTCGGGAGAAGTGAGTGTTACCTATCTACCTACCGGACAACGAGTTCTTGATGTGTTAACAAAAAGCACGAACAGGAATATGTTTGAAGAACTTGTTGGCAAGTCGGGTTTGATAAACATCTACATTACGACTTGAGGGGAGTGTTAGAATCCCTTAAATTAAGGATAGAATATTAGGAGATCTTACGTAAATAGAAACTAATCCTAATTCTCGATTCTTAGGAAGTCACTATCTTCTTGATTATTTCCTACCTTAGGATAATCTCTGTCTATATATTTGTAAGTTAACCAGCAGAATATACATAAAAGAAATTTCTCTAATTCTCTACATGATGTTTTGCTTATTCTTTGCTAGAGGAGCAATCTAATTCATCAAATTGTCATAAGGAACAGGAGGCATGCATTATACAAATGGCAATTAGGTGGAGCACCCTTGGATACTAAGGATGGTATAGATAGATGCATGTATTGAATGTGTGAGATGTTACTTTTTGCTGTGCAGTTGGCTGACCACCATTCATTCATCAATGATGTAAAATACACAAAAGGACTACTTTACTATTTTTAAAACCATATTTCAGTTATGAATTTCCTCCGAGGGTACTCTTGTTTCTGTTGCTTATAACTTATTTCTTATTTCTTTTTCTTTTTTGTTTTTGTTTCTAGTTTTAATTATTATTTTATGAACAAGATAGTATGTTGTGCAATGGTTTCTAAATTCTCTTTAGGTTAGTTTTAGATGTCAATGCTGGTATTGTGATGCCTTTCTTTCTTCGTTGCCTAATTTGCAATGTAGGATCTTAGTTGAAAACACCAAATTGGAATTTTTGCTTTGCTTAATCTGCAGGTTCAGGAGCATATATTTGTGAAGTCGAATAATTTGATAAAGTCTATACAAGTTTGGTTGAATGCCCTTAATGAACTTCGAATATGTTATGTTCTGGAAAGATCTTCAGGGCCATTAAGAAAGGAAAATTCTAAGGTACACATATCAGATATCCTCATGATTGTTTGGTTGTGGTGCTGCTATTCTTTTATAGCCTCAGTTACATGAAAATTAGATAGAATTAATGTGGAATTCCATGGTTTTGTTGTCTTATTATCCATGACTTAGATTAAATTGCTAAAAGTTTTGATTGACTGGAGAATTTAGTTGTAGTCTTAGAATGGTTATATATGGTGTAGTCTTAGATAGGATTTAGTCCTGTAAATATGATATCTTACATGTACACACATCATGTGGTTAACAGAAATAATTGAAGTTTTCATTCAATCGAATCAATTCTTCTTTCTTGGCATCATAGCAGATGTATACTGTCCATGATAGGCATGCTATCGCTATGATGTGAAGTTCATGTCAGACAATAGATTTGTTATGCCTATATGTGAAGTTCATAGCACGGGGTAGGTTTGTTGTCCCTACACCCGAGGCAAATTACTAGAAATGGAGATAACAGAGATACCTTATCTGTTAAAACATAACTAACCCAGGGACCAAAAAAGAACTAATAATAACTAGAACAATACAGCTATTGCCCATTGGTTTTAGGTTGATTGCCCATCTTAAAATTTAACAATTAATGAATAACATATTTTTTATTTACAATATTTAAATGATTTATACACGAATTCATTCAAGATTGAATACCATTAAGATTTTGCCGTAGTGGCTTCTTTTACTAACCTTCATTTAAGGAGGCTAAAGAGGGGTAATTTCTTGAGCTTGATGGGAAATTCCAATTTTTAGCTTTCTGTAAGAGTCGAAAAAATGTGTAATTATTTGATCAGCTACTAATGTAGGAATTCATATTGTTCATTGCATAGTACTGGATCCTGTAAGACAGGCCTAAGGGGATGAAGCATTTTGTGCTTTGCTGCCATGGTAGCAAGTGAAGTTGTTTTATTCCTCACACTTGAGATTTTGCAATAGCTTACCTGTACTCCAATGTAATTGACCTATCAATATATGACATTCATTACTTGTCCACATCTATTCTTTGGGACTTATTATTTGATTTATGGCAACGTATCTGATGTTTGCATGGTTATGAATGCCATTATATTGTACTGAGAGTTTCATGATGATTTTGCAGCATTTCAGGCCCTCTAATTTTAGTTCAAGATCCCATTCCTCAATGGAACCTAGAGATTCAGTAGCTACATTGAGTGCAGTGATCATGTCAACATCTTCATGGGCCAAGGTTTGCTTTTTGCTTATAATGTGCACAAACATACCGGGAGTGCATTTGATGTCCTTGCATATTGGGTAGACCTAAATACTATATGCAGGATTACTTGATTAGTGAGCTGTTTCGTTTTTCAGTTCCAGCTTGTGTAAAAATTGTGTACAGTTCAACTCTATCAGGCTCTTCTGTTCATAGAAAGAGCTGTCTTCAGGGACAGCTCCAAGGGGGCAGACAGGTGCTTTTGTACCCCCCCAAAGTTGTGAAATGCTTGTTTAGTCCCTCCAAAATATGAATTTGTATCTTAATACAAAGATAATTTGCATTTTGCCACCCCTCCCCCAAAAGAAAAATTATAATTCAATTATGGGCTCTCTAAAAATGATGAAATATTAGTTTTGTCCCTCCATAAATTATAAAGTTGTAAGTTAATATAATGGTGAATTTTCATTTGAACTCCAAAAAGTTTATAATTTGATTATGTCCGATTACAGTTTCCTAATAAGGAATATTCAGTGTATCAGAAAGAATCCTGTAGATATTTTATTGATTTTTATTCCTAACTTTAAGGCTGTGTTTTAAGGGACAGCATTTTTAGAATCAGTTTGCTTCCTAGTATAGAGTTTCCTAAAGTTAGGCTCACTATGTATATAAATATTAGTGTAATTTCTTGTGAGATATATAATACAAAAAAGCCTATTTCTAACATGGTATCGATTAGACCGATTTAAGAATTTTTTTCGGTAATCTTTTACTCCCACTCAACCCTTAAGCACGCCTATTTTGTTCAAAAGAAATATGTCCGAAATTATCCAAACCAATACCAATGGGGATAGTTCAAAAGTCTATGAAAAACTCCAACCCAACAAGTGAGTTGCAGAACATTCCAAGTGGCATACAGATTAAATGGGAAGAATTACCTGAAGTGGTCTCAGCTGGTTCGCACTGGTTCTGCCTTAGCTACAAAGGCTGTCAGTGAGAGGAGATTTGCCATGGAACAGCCAACTGACAACGATATTAGGCAGAAAGAACCTACAAGGCCTATTAAAAAGGAGTTTGTATGGTGCACCTACTGTAAAAAATCTCGTCACACTAAGGAAAACTGCTGGAAACTCCATGGGAAGCCACAGACAATTAAAAAGAAATTTTCAGAAACTAGCGGACAACCAAAGGAACAAGGGCGAGCAAATATAGCAAGACAGCTGGATGGAGAAAAAAATTCTCAAGACTCACCTGGTGTTTTTAATAAAGACGAAATTGAGAAGTTAAAACACTTGGCTGGGATCATTGGAAAAGTCTTCTTCCACAGGTACTTGTAGTTTGGCGCTTTCAGGTATATCTTTTCTCAAAATTCTAATGTCTCGGACACGATCCACCAATGTGTCTTGGGTCATTGAATCAGAGCTACGAGCCATATGACCCACTCCTCACACAAATTTGTTTCATATACACCTTGTCCTAGTAATAGAAAGATAACAGATGGTGATGGTTACGTGATCACGATGGTAGTCAAGGTGATATTGTTATAAACAAGACCCTTACTCTTAAAAATGTCATTCATGTTCCTAAACTATTTACCAATCTTCTCTCCATAAAAAAAATTACCAGGGAGTGTGGTTTTTTATCCCAATCGATGGTTTTTTAGGAACAGAATACGTAGAGGATGATTGGACATGCTAAGGAAGCAAATGACCTATACTATCTTGAAGAATCTAGTGGAGAAGTTAGTGCTCTGAATTCCTCACCATTTTCTTTCCTATCCAAGTCTGCTCAAGCTAATAAAGACCTAATTTGGTTCCATCACCTCCGCCTTGGTCATCCTTCGTTTCAAGTCCTTAAATTTATGTTTCCTTCATTGTTCAAAGGAATCACTGTTGAAAAATTCCATTGTGATGTCTGTGAACTTGCCAAACATAAACGTACCTCTTTTCCGGTAAGCAATAAAATAACATCTGCTCCTTTTACTCTTATTCATAGTGATATTTGGTGACCATCCACTATTTCAAACATCTCTGGGGCTCGGTGGTTTGTATCCTTTATTGATGATTGTATCCGTGTGTCTTGGATATTTCTTTTAAAACAGAAATCTGATGTAAGGTTTGTATTTTCAACCTTTTACAACATGATCAAAACACAATTTGGAGCTGAAATAAAAAGGTTTAGGTTAGACAATGCCAAGGACTATTTCAATCAATTTCTCTCCCCTTATTTTCAAGAAAAATGCATTATACATGAGTCATCTTGTGTTAGCACACCCGAACAAAATGGTGTCGCCGCAAGAAAGAATGGTCACATTTTAGCTATTACCAGAGCTCTCTTATTTAAAAAAAAATGTCACTAAACAATACTAGGGGGAGGCTGTTTTAACTGCTACTCATATGATAAATAGATTGCCTACAAAAGTCCTTGAATCTCAAAGTCCTATGCAAGTTCTAGCAAAATTCTTTCCTGATTTCAATACCTCAAACCTTACTCCCAAAATATTTGGATGTGTTGTCTTTGTACATGTACATTCTCAAAATAGGGGAAAACTTGATTCATTAGCTGTTAAATGTGTCTTTCTCGGTTATTCTTCCACACAAAAAGGGTACAAATGCTATCATCCAGCCACAAAAATTTTTTATGTTTCAGCGGATGTTACTTTTGCAGAACAAGAGAATTTCTTTACTCGTTCTTATCTTTAGGGGGAGATCTTATTCACAGAAAATAAGGACAGAGAATTATTTCTTCTTAATTTTTCAGCTCCTGTCCAGCAGCCAAACACTCAGTCATTGCCTACCAACCACTTTGCCACAACTTGATTTTCTAACACATCCAAAGACCAAACACTCGATCCTTGCCTACTAACTAGCTTGCCCAACTTGAACCTATGCAAACCGAAATAGAGCCTAATACACCCAAATCAGAAAAAGGGATTCAGGACACTACTCGTCCTTACTGGTTTACTCAAGGAAGAAGACACCGGTGCAAGTTCAATCATCTTCTTCGGATATTCAACCTGCTACTCTACAACCCGAGTAATTGCTGAACTTAGTTTGAATACTACTGAAAATTCAGATCAGAGAGACTATAATTTTCCCATTGCTATTAGAAAAGGAACTAGAGCCTGTACAAAACATCTTTGTACTTATTCATGTCTTACAAAAATTTGTCCCATAACCACAAATCCTTTCTTACTAGCCTAAATTCTATCTATATTCCCAAAATTGTATCCGAGGCATTATATGATGAGAATTGGAAAAATACCATGAAGATTGAAATGGTAAGACATGGGATTTGGTAAAATTACTGAAAGGAAAGTAATCAGTTGGATGTCATTGGGTGTACACAGTGAATTTAGAGAGATGTCTCTTGGAATTTGTGAATTATTATGGCTGAAAATTATTTTGGAAGATTTGAAGATCAAGTGGGAATGTCCAATGAAGTTGTATTGTGATAATAAGTCTGCTATCAATATTGCACATAATCCAGTTCAACATGATCGTACGAATCACATTGAGGTTGACAGACATTTTATAAAGGAGAAACTTGGCAGTGGCTTAATTTGCACTCCATATGTGTCCACTGATGGTCAACTGGCAGACATACTTACCAAAGGATTATCTGGGAAGATCTTTCAGAAACTAGTAAGCAAGCTGAGAATGGATGATATCCACTTCCCAGCTTGAGGGGGAGTGTCATATTACAGTTTCCTAATAAGGAATCTTGAGTGTTTCAGATAGGATTCTGTAAATATTTTATTGATTGCTATCCCTAACTTTAAGGCTGTTTTTTGAGGGATAGCATCCCTAGAATTAGTCTGTTTCGTAGTTTAGAGTTTCTTAAGTTAGGCTCACTATGTATATAAATATTAGTGTAATTTCTTGTGAGATATATAATACAGAAAAGCCTATTTCTGACAGATTATAATTTTATTCTGCCTCCCCCCAAGAAAAACTTTCTGGTTGTTCCCCATTTGTCTTGGAACCTTGGTCTTCTTGAAAAGTATTACTTATTTCTAATTGGCTTTTCAAGATACAAGTTTGATTTAAGCATCAGTTTGACTTGTTTATTGTTGCATGCTACATACTGAAAATCTGTCATAATGTTCTGCTGAGTTCTGACAGTGGAACTTATGAGTAGGGCTATGAAAAAGTTTACCGGGAGCAATTAAATAATCTTACTCTGGTGAAGGTGAAGCACTCTACTAGTATGTAGTGAGACTTTATACTACAAATTAAGTATTGACTAGGTCTTTGTCTAGCTCATTAGGATTTCACTTTAAGTGAAACTGCCTCTAATTCTGGAATCTGGATGTGTTTGGTTTATTTTAGTTATGCTTTGTTGCTCCCTTGATTTTTCTTTTTTGAGATGTATGTATTATTTTGCCAGGTATATTGGCTTTCTATTGATTATCTCATTGTAGCTAGGTCAGCAATTGTGAGTATCTGAATCTTCACACTTCATTTCCTTTTAATTGTTTCCATATGTTTTTTATTTTAATTCTTTGGAATTATATGTGGTTTTCTTTGTAACAAGGTTGTATGTTTTATAGATTTGTGGCTCTTACTTTACATCCATGATGTATGTGGAGTATTGGTGTGAAGAACATTTTCATGGCCTCACCCTTGGGAACCCTGACTTTTCCAATCTTGAGATGGTAATTTGTGGAGAAACTTTGTGCTTTTAAACTTGGAAATGGGTACTTTCACAGAATATATGTCAGTTTCTGGCTGTCTTTGTAGAGCAGCGCAAGGAACAATGGAACTCATATACTAAATTTTCTAACAATTCTCCTTTTATTTTCTTCCCTGCAGTTACCGCAGCACATTGAAATTCTTATCTCGGCAATCACTCAAATAAATGAACCAGACAGCTTATATGGGATTATCCAGTCACACACAGTAAGTCTACCTAGTCCATACAGTACTCAATTAGTTATTATGATTTGTTCTACACAGGATATGTCTCGGTACGAACTGTCATAATGGTAATTGACCAACAATTATCTTAGAAATTAATTAAGTAGTGAATTTTTCATGAATATTATGAGTGAAAGTGAATCAAATTGTGTATCAGATCAACTAACGTTTTGTTAACTTAAAAGAAAATTTGTTCTCTGGCCTTGTTTGTGACATAAGGACTTATTATAATAATTATTATTATGGAATAATATTTGGTACACTACCAATGGAGTTTTTAGACTGCACAAGAAGGGTCAGGAGGTTGACAAGTGTCCTAGGGGTACAGTAAAATATTAAAAAATAAATATTAAAAGTATAGTAAAATATTAAAATTTATATTTAAAAAGAGAGACACATGACAATCTTTTAAGGCTACTTGTGGAATAAAAAAAGTACCCTGCCAATGTACCAAATATTAACCCTATTATTATTGTGTTTGTCAGCTAGGAAATGCTTCCTGTTGGCATGTATACGTACAATAAGAGTGTAAATGATAATGCGTTTGTCTTAATGGTTGGAAAAACAAAATGAAGTTTGTCTTGATGGTTTTCTAAATCCTGTTTTTTTTCTTTTAACAGTTGACCTCCCAAATTATTACCTTTGAGCATGAGGGAAACTGGAACAAGGCCCTTGAATATTATGACTTACAAGTGCGATCTGAAGCCACAGCTCACATGGATGGAAGTTCTAGAACACTATCATTAACAGAGACCCAATCTTTGTCTCAACCTCACCTTTCCACATCAGACGATGAGGCTAAGAGGAAACCTTACAAAGGGCTGATTAGATCTTTGCAGCAAATTGGTTGTAGGCATATGCTAGATTTGTATTGCCATGGATTAACTTCTGGGAAGGGTCAGTTTCAGCAGGATTTAGAGTTCACAGAATTGCAGGTTCATGACATTATTATTTATTCTCTTTATTTTGGATGGTTGATTAAAATGTAATTGAATGTTTTCTCACTCTTTCCCACTTGTTGCCTGAGCAAATATTTGCAGTACGAGGCTGCTTGGCGTGCGGGAAACTGGGATTTCTCTTTACTTTCAGCAGGACCTATTCCTCAATCTTCAGAGCAACATACTAAAACTCATCATTTCAATGAAAATTTGCACTGGTAAATTTCTTTGAATATCTTTCGTTTTTCAATTTGGATTCTTAAATTTTGTTTTTACTTTGTGTCAAGACTCAAAAGATAGGGATGTGTTGTTAGAAAAGACATTTTCTGTAAATTTTGCTTTTGTAAAGGTAGGGATATGTCAATTTAAAGCTCGTTAAAGGAGTTATTTATTTCAAAAAATAATATTGACTAGAGAATGAATGAATGAGATGAAAGTAAGTTTAAAAAAGATTTTGATGACTACTAAGCTTTAGAGAACATAATGATATTCATGTATGAAACACACGTCTCTGAGGATTTTCATTAACAGGTTTCATTGAATATGATGGTTTAAGTGATTCACCTTGATAAAAAAGAAGGTGTTATGATAATATTAGTATCTTTAGATTTATTGTGCATAATTCTAGGAATAATTAACGTTAATCTAGATATCTTTCCGTCTTTGTATATCTAGGTACTAGTATAAATATGTTATGTAGCATAATGTATATACACAAGAAATTATTTCAGAAAACCTTTTTCTCTCTACTCTCTACTTTTCTTCTTCTTCTTTCTCTTCTTTCTTCCTTTTTTTCTCTCTCCTTTGGTTTCACAGAAGGAAAAAAAAAAAAGAAAGCTAAAAGTAGGCTAACATGGAGAAGAAAATGGACTCAAGGGGTACATTACTTTTCTGTTGGCTTTTAAATAGAGTAGTAGGGTAATTTTTTTTAATCTATTATATAGACATTGTAGTCAATATGGCGGAGCCGAAAATTTTGTTTTGGGGGGCAAATTAAATTGTATATATTTACGATAATTAAAATACAATTTCACCATTTTAATAGTCTATTTCTTTATAATTTTAAAGGATTAATTCAAATTTTTATTATTTTGGGGGTCAAAGTGTAATTTTACCATTATTAATTTAAAATTGTATAAATTATCAAGGGCCTAAATGGAAAATTTTCCATTTTAGGGGTGGCCGGCCCCTGCCAGCCCCCCCTTGCTCAGCCACTGATTGTAGAGATATCGTACCATTAATAAATATATAAAACATTGCTAGCCGATTTTATCAAGAAAAGAAAACTTTTTAGCAGTCTCTATCACATTGGAGAATCTGTAATCCTAAAAGTCTGAGTTTCCAGGTTGAGGCTCTCAGTGTTTTGTACTCTGGCAGCATCCACACCAAGGTTTATTACTGCTTTAATGTTTTTCTAAAGTGCAGGCTTTCCCCTATGTGCTGAGTTCTCAAATAATAACAGCGTTCAGATTTAAAATCTGAACTGCTAGTCAAGTAGATTTTTTATGCTTACCTATATTATATAAAGATTGTATTTTTTTTTTTCCTGGTAAAATCTGTTGTAGAAAGCAAAAGGGAAGTAAACATTTTCTTGAGTTGATACGTTATAGGTACAGTGATATCTTACTGTTCTTAAATATTTAAGACATTGGTAGCTGATTTTATCAAGAAAAGAACTATATAGCTGTCTGTATCACATTAGAGAATCTGTAGTCCTAAAAGTCTGAGTTGCCAGCTTGAGGCTGTCAATGATTGGTACTCTTGCACCATCCACGCCAAGTTTGATTGATGTTTTAATGTTTTTTTCAAGTGCTTTCCCCTATGTGCTGAGTTCTCAATTAATGACGAAGTGTCTAGATTTTGAATCTGAACTACTACTCAAGTAGGTTTTTGATACTATACTATTAAAACTCATACCTAAATGTTTAAGCCCCTAGAATTGAGCTTACCTATATTGCCATGCCTTTTTTTCCTGATACAATGCTTTTGTTTCCACTTGGTGGAATGTCAGTTGCCTAAGAGCATTGCAGGAGGGAGATTCTGATGAATTTCAGAGAAAGTTGAAGCATTCAAAAGAGGTGGTGCTAGTTTCTCATATGTTCTAGTTTGTAAGGTGCTAGACTTTGTATGACCTACTAACATGCTTATTTGTTTGTTCAATTTAAGGAGCTTGTTTGGTCTGTTTCTCGTGCAAGTGAGGAAAGCACTGAGTTTATCTACTCAACAATAATTAAGTTTCAGGTACCTTAATATTGTTACTCTACTGATATGGAAATTTTAACAAGCTGTATTTCCTACTCATGGTACTATAGGCAGTCTGGAATTTTTTACTTATATTACGCTTGCAACCAGTATTGTTGTATACCGTCATCAGTCCAAGATATTTTATTTTATTTGGATAAAATGGCCAGGCTAGGGTTGCATGTTTCTCAAACTCTTGTAATCAAATAAAAAGCTTTCATATGTCAATTATGGTACTTGTGTAAAGCCAAATACATACTGGGTTAGTTTGATTAAACCAATTTACACATCAAAACTGACTAAACCGGCTGACTCTTTCTTCAAAAACCAAAATAATCAAACCGAACAATATCAGTTTGGTTCGGTTTTTTCCCCTCAAGTAAGCTTTATACCTGGAAGATTTGATGACACCCATGGTAAAAAATAACTAGAGACAGATGCAAGAATAATAAATATTGTAGGTCAAGGGGGGCAGCTTTTAACCTCAGGTACTAGGTAATGGGCTTATAGTTTTAGTTTGTTTTAGGGTAGATTCTATGTAGGTTGGTAAAAAATGATTGGTGAGAATTTTAGAGGATGTTTTAGGCTTTAGTTCATTTACCGGTTCGTCTCTCAACACCTGACAAGAATCTCGATGGAAACAGGGGTGGGGGAAGGATGTTGGGTGGTTTGGTGACAGGATAAGTGTTCCTTGTGATGATTTTACTTTTCTTTTACTTTTTCTTTATTATTACTTTAGGTTGGGTTTAGTATTTTAATATTATAAATGGGTTTAAAATGAGTTGCGTTGGGCTTTATTTCATTTAATTTTGAGTTGGGTATGGGTAACATTTATTGGATTAGGTGTATTGGGTTATTATGGGTATTAGGTTGGGTTATTATGGGTATTAGGTTGGGTTATTATGGATATTAGGTTGGGTTTTGTCAGATTACAGTTTCCTTATAAGGAATCTTGAGTGTATCAGATAACATTCTGTAAATATTTTGTTGATTGCTATCCCTAACGTAAGGCTGTTTTTTAAGGGACAGCATCCCTAGAATTAGTCTGTTTCCTAAGTTAGCTCACTATGTATATAAATATTAGTGTAATTCCTTGTGAGAAAATATAATAGTAAAAGCCTATTTCTAACATGATATCAGATTAGCCTGATTTCTGGGAATTTTTTTCTTTTGTCTGATATTTTTTTACTCCCTCAAGAAATATGTCTGAAATTGTCCAAACCAATACCAATGGGGATATTTCAGAAGTCTCTATGAACAATTCCAACTCAACAAGTGAGTTGCAGAACATTCAAGTGGCCTACAGGTTAAATGGGAAGAATTACCTGAAGTGGTCTCAGTTGGTTCGCACGTTCTTGAAGGAAAGAGGAAAGCTGAGTCACTTACTCGGAACGGGACTTGAAGAAGGAGATCCTAAGTTTGATGCTTGGGATGAACAAGACTCTATGGTAATGTCTTGGTTATGGAATTTTATGATGCCAGAAATCAGTGATACATGCATGTTTCTAAACTCATCTAAAGATATATGAGAGGCTGTGAAGCAGACTTATTCTAAAGTTCGAGATGCTGCTCAAATCTATGAAATCAAGACTAAGATTTCATCTACCAAGCAAGGAAGTCGGTCAATCACGGAGTATTCTAATCTGTTGCAAAACTTATGGCAAGAGCTAGATCATTACAAGTGCATTCAGATGAAGTGCAGTGCAAATGCAGCACTCCTGAAAAGTTTCGTTGAAAAGGATCGAATTTATGATTTTCTTGCTGGGCTAAATGTTGAGTTTAATGCAGTAAGAGTCCAAATGCTTGGAAAAGAGGAGCTACCGTCACTAAATGAGACAATCGCGATTGTTCGTGCTGAAGAAGGAAGAAGAGGAGTTATGATTGAGAATAGTCAAGTGGATAGTTCCGCCTTAGCTACAAAGGCTGTACATGAGAGGAGTTTTGGCCTGGAGCAGCCAACTAGCGAAGATAGTAAGCAGACAGAACTTACAAGGCCTATTAAAGGGAGTCTGTATGGTGCACCTACTGTAAAAAGTCCCGTCACACTAAAGAAAAATGCTGGAAGCTCCATGAGAAGCCACAGACAATTAAAAAGAACTTTTCAGGAACCGGTGGATAACCAAAGGAACAAGGGTGAGCACATATAGCAAGACAGTTGGATGGAGAAAAGAATTCTCAAGAATCACCTGTTGCATTTAATAAAGACGAAATTGAGAAGTTGAAGAATTTGTTGGGATCATTGGAAAAATTTTCTTCATCAGGAACTTGTAGTTTGGCCTTTTCAGGTATATCCTCTTCTCAAGATTCTAAAGTCTCGGATACAGTCACCAACAAGTCTTGGGTTATTGACTCAGGAACTACAGACCACATGACCCATTCTTCACCAAAAATTGTTTCATATAAACCTTGTCCTAGTAATAGAAAGATAACAGTCAAGGTGATAGTTATAAACAAGACCGCTCCTTTTACTCTTATTCATAGTGATATTTGGTGACCATCCACTATTTCAAACATCTCTGGGCTCGGTGGTTTGTATCCTTTATTGATGATTGTACTGTGTGTCTTGGATATTTCTTTTAAAAAGAAATCGATGTAAGGTCCATCTTTTCAACCTTTACAACATGATCAAAACACAATTTGAGTGAAATAAAAGGTTTAGGTCGACAATGCCAAGGACTATTTCAATCAATTTTTGTCCCCATATTTTCAAGAAAAATGCATTATACATGAGTCATCTTGTGTTAGCACACCCCAACAAAATGGTGTCGCCGCAAGAAAGAATGGTCACATTTTATCTATTACCAGAGCTCTCTTATTTAAAAAAAAGGTCACTAAACAATACTGGGGGGAGGCTGTTTTAACTGCTACTCATATGATAAATAGATTGCCTACAAAAGTCCTTGAATCTCAAAGTCCTATGCAAGTTCTAGCAAAATTCTTTCCGATTTCAATACCTCAAACCTTACTGCCCAACTTGATTTTCCAGCTTCTGTCCAGCAGCCAAACACTCAGTCCTTGCCTACTAACCAGCTTGCCCAGCTTGAACCTATGCAACCCGAAATAGAGCCTAATACACCCAAATCACAAAAAGGGATTCAGGACACTACTCGTCCTTACTGGTTTACTCAAGGAAGAAGGCACCGGTGCAAGTTCAATCATCTTCTTCGGATATTCAACCTGCTACTCTACAACCCGAGTAATTGCTGAACTTAGTTTGAATGCTACTGAAAATTCAGATCAGAGAGACTATGATTTTCCCATTGCTATTAGAAAAGGAACTAGAGCTTGGACAAAACATCCCTTGTACTTATTCATGTCTTACAAAAATTTGTCCCATAACCACAAATCCTTTCTTACTAGCCTAAATTCTATCTATATTCCCAAAATTGTATCCGAGGCATTATATGATGAGAATTGGAAAAATGCCATGAAGATTGAAATGGAAGCCCTTGAAAAAAATAAGACATGGGATTTGGTAAAATTACTGAAAGGAAAGAAATCAGTTGGATGTCATTGGGTGTACACAATGAATTTAGAGCGATGGCTCTTGGAATTTGTGAATTATTATGGCTGAAAATTATTTTGGAAGATTTGAAGATCATGTGGGAATGTCCAATGAAGTATTGTGATAATAAGTCTGCTATCAATATTGCACATAATCCAGTTCAACATGATCGTACGAAGCACATTGAGGTTGACAGACATTTTATAAAGGAGAAACTTGACAGTGGCTTAATTTGCACTCCATATGTGTCCACTGATGGTCAACTGGCAGACATACTTACCAAAGGATTATCTGGGAAGATCTTTCAGAAACTAGTAAGCAAGCTGAGAATGGATGATATCCACTTCCCAGCTTGAGGGGGAGTGTCATATTATAGTTTCCTAATAAGGAATCTTGAGTGTTTCGGATAGTATTCTGTAAATATTTTATTGATTGCTATCCCTAACTTTAAGGCTGTTTTTTGAGGGACAGCATCCCTAGAATTAGTCTGTTTCGTAGTTTAGAGTTTCTTAAGTTAGGCTCACTATGTATATAAATATTAGTGTAATTCCTTGTGAGAAAATATAATAGAAAATGCCTATTTCTAACAGGTTTTGGTTTATTTGGTTTAGAAAATCAAATCCGACAACCGATAGAATAAACCTATTTAAAACAAACTTCTAACTAACTTAAACGAATATCAACTAACCTATAAAATTCGGTAAAATGGGTTCAGTTTAATTCAGTTTAGTCAGGTAACTGACATTTTGATCACCCCTATCAGTTAGAATCTGCTAGCAGAAATATTTGTTATCTTTTGGTTCACTGTTTTGGCCAAATTAAAGTTCGGTCTAATGATAGGATTAAATGGTAAGTCATGCGTAGAACTTTTGTGAAGCTTTGACATGCTTTAGAAATTGAATTTCTGAATCATTGCTAGGCTGTTCAGCTGCATCTGTTCTCTTAAATGAGGGGGGAAAATCTTGCAGTTTATCTTACTTTTTGTTCCCTTTAACATTACCAATCCTTTCTTACAGATCCTGTATCATCTTGGTATAGCATGGGAAATGCGCTGGCCAACATCTTCATTTGAAAGAACTGAACTTCAGAAACATAAGCAGAAAATGTTTTCAGATCCTGTAATCCCTACAATGGATCAGGTATTTGCTTCCAGTACTTTGTATGCTGTAGCTGTGGCAATTGACTTATGAGTTATGACTAATAACTGTTTTGTTATTTACTGAATAATCCTGTTTTGATCCATCAATATCATGGTTACAATACTTTTCTTCTATAGTTGAGGGCTGGAAGGAAAGAAGGAAATGAAAACTGTGACAACAATTTTTTTGCATATTTGGACTTCAAAAGTATGTGGATTATTTGCATGCAATATAATTCTATAGATTGCTAGATTAATGCATTATCTAAGATGTTGAAGTGATATAGTAGTTAGAGATAACTTGGAAATGAAGGCAATAAGAACTTATTGGTGTAAAAGATAAAGTGTTGTTAAATTATTGGTCTTGTAAGATTTTGTGCCTCACCTTAGTGTGTGGTAGACTTGTGTTCTATGGAAAAAAGTTCTAAAACATGTTATGATAATATTCTTTTATACATGATGCTGTGAAAAATGTTCCATGACTCCTTTCTTGGTGGAAGAAGATTGTAGCCAATCTTGCAAGTTATTCTATTAGTGGAGCTCTCCTACCTTTTCTGCGGTGGGAATAGAAGGGAAATTCTCTTTCCAACATAGCTTTACAAAGTTTTTAATTTTCAATATAGTTGTTGTGGCTGAATAAGGACTGGAGCTCAATGTTGACGAAATCTCAGCTGCATATGAGTTTGTTAGAACCATTTATTGCATTTAGGCGAGTTCTACTTCAAATCTTGAATTGTCATGACTGTACAATGCAACATCTTCTGCAGTCTGCATCCACCCTTCGTAAGGTATGATAACCATTTGGCATACTGGGCAACCATGCTGCATTCTGTTTTTCTAACTGTTCAATGTGGTACAGGGCTCTCGATTTTCTCAAGCTGCTGCAGCTTTGCATGAATTTAAGTTTCTTTGTGTGAGAACTGGAGAACAAGGTTCATCTGCATATTGGCTTGGAAGGGTAATTTATTCCTATTTCTTTCTGTATTGCTTTACAGTTAAATTTGATGAAAGATACTTATATCACCAATGCTACGTTTGGTAAGAGTGTTATTTTTTCACTATATTTTAGTATATGAGTTAGCAATAAATTAATTTCAATCAGCAATATTTAGCCACTTCCATGACTGGTTTTTAGCGAAGAGGAGGAAATTTTTTTGCTTATTTTGAAGATGCCTTATTTCAATTGGTAACCTTTAGCCACTTCCATACCTTTCTTGGATGATGGCATGCCCCATGTAGGGTAACCATAAATGTCTTCCAATAAAATTTTGGTCCAGTTTTGCTGAAATATTTGTATGATGGCAGCTTGAGGAAGCAAAGCTGTTGCGTGCTCAAGGTCAGCATGAAATGGCCATCGGCCTTGGAAAATACATCTTGCAGACTAATCGGTTGGACGAAGAAGCTTCAGATGTATATCGATTGGTCGGGAAGTGGTTGGCAGAAACTAGATCTAGCAAGTATGAATGTCTCTTCTGTTTGGATCAATTGTTCTTTTCTTTTTTAATCAATAGAAAATGCTGATTATTTCATTTTTTTCTTTAATGCCTTTCCATGAAAATATAGCTCAAGAACCATTTTCGAGAAGTATTTAAAACCTGCTGTGTCACTTGCTGAAGGTGACAAGACTGCTGACAAGAAGTCAGCAGAAAGAAAAAGTCAGACTCATTTCCGCCTTGCACATTATGCAGATGCTCTGTTCAGAAGTTATGAGGAAAGACTTAATTCCAATGAATGGCAAGCAGCAATGCGTTTAAGAAAACATAAGGTAGTAATTGACAACATGCATCTATATAAAGATAGCTTCTCCCTAAAATTTGTGTAAAATTTGACTCTGCAGGAATTGGAACTAGAAGCCATTAAGCGACGTCTAAAAGGTTCAACAAAGGTATGTTGCCAGGCTGCCTCTATTTGATTTAGTGCTTTCATTTTCCTTGGCCTTGATGATGGTGCATTTTAGGGGGACAAAATTGACTACACAGTGAAAATACAAGAGTTGCAAAAGCAACTTGCAATGGACAAGGAAGAAGCTCAAAAGTTGCAGGTACTGATTTGCTTTTTCATGTTTACGAGTCATTTTCTATCTAAACCTGCATTTCTACATGTGCTCTGCAGAAAATGGCATGTGTTGAGCCACATATTTTGTTAGTGAGAAGTTGTCTTGGTCCTAAAATCAATCTATCTAAAGTTAGCCTATAACTAATCCATCATGCCCAACTTGTTACTGATACGATCAATCCCTAGGACCATTTAAGCTTTTTGAAAGATGTCATTTAGTTGTTTCTTGACATACCTAGTAGCGATATCAGGTATTTTCTCTTGAATAAAATAAAAATCAATTGCTGTGTGTTTAAACCTTTCATGGAAAAAAAAATGATTGATACAATATGATTGTCATACCACAGCTTCATAGGTGGTCAATTACCAAGACCAACTGGCTTTAGTAGTTGAAATTTCCATTGAAGCTCGCATGAAGATTGTGCCAAGGCTCTATATTCTAATTCTACACTATACCTAGAAAACATTTCACTTCTTACTTATGACACCAATTATGTCCATAAAAAATACTATGCTGTAATAGGTCCCCCTCAATTTTAGAACCAACCCAATTTACATATGAGAAACATTCAGTATGAGAGTGACAATGATTTCTGTATAAACTTCCTCCTCCTAGAGCTCCCTTAACATAAAATTTGTTCCAAAGCTACCCAATGGGTAGTTCATGCAGCCATAAATTCAGTCATCATGCTTGTAGAATTATGGAATATAATATGATAGACCTAGATGGTTAACATAATATCCTAAAATACCTCCAAATCCCTAATTGAGAACTCCAAATTTGTGCCAACCACTAGTGTAGAATTTAGAGTAATTCTCTGTATTTACTTATTCAAATACAATAAAACATATTACATCTTTATAGAAAATGATGTCTCTAATTTAGGAAACTCTAAGATAGTAAAGAAATTAATAGAGATATGATTCCTTAGAATAAGGGATTGTAAATATTTGCAGAATCCTTTAACTAAGGAAAGATAATCCTCTAGAATCCCTTTACTAAAGGGATGATAATTCCTACACTCCCCCTCAAGTGGAGAATATACATTGTATAATCCCGACTTGACTAGAAATTTATTGAAAACAGCTTTGGTAAAGCCTTAGTAAGAATGTCGCAATCTGTCCTTCCGAAGGAATGTATGAAAGAGTGGTGTCTTTTTGTTGCTTGGTCAACAATAAAATGCTTATCAATCTCCACATGCTTTATTCGGTCATGTTGGATTGGGTTCTTGGCAATTTGAATAGCGATTGATTATCACACAAGACTTCAAAGTGATCCTCCGATTAGTGCCAAGTTCTTTTAACAATTTAAGTAGCCAAATTCCTTCAGATATTCCCAAAGCTAGTGCTCTAAATTCACTTCAGCACTACTTCTTGAAATAATGATTGTTTTTACTTCTCCAAGTTGTAAGGTTACCCCAAACAAAAGTGCGAAGCCACTAGTGGATCTTCTTTCGGTGAAATCTCCTCCCAACTAGAGTCTGCAAAAATGTTATGATTCATCTTGTGTCTTCCTAAACATTAGGCCGTGTCACGGAGTTTTCTTCAAGTACTTGAGAATTCTATTTGTCACGCCATATGCTCTTCATGGGATTAGTCATGTGTTGACTTATCACATTTACGTGAAAGGCTATATCTGGCCTCGTCAAGGATAAGTAAATAAGTTTCCTAACTAATCTTTGAAATTTCTCTCTGTCTACTAAAGACTCATCTTCTTTGTTGAATCTCAAGTTTGCCTCCACTGGTGTATCAGTTGGCTTACAACCAAGAAAATCAATTTCTTTGAGTAAATCGAGTACATACTTTCTTTGATTTATTACAAGTCCTTTTGATCTTGCTACCTCCATTCTTAGGAAATATCTTAGCTTTCCCAAGTCCTTGGTTTTGAATTCCCTGTTTAACAGCTTCTTCAAATTGCTAATTTCTTAATCATCATCTCCAGTAAGAATTATGTCATCAACATACACAATTAGGATAGCTTTCTTATTTGTAGAAGTTACCTTGATGAAAAGTGTATGATCGGCAAGGGGCTGCTTGTAGCCGTTTTTAAGAATGACTTTAGTGAACCTCTCGAACCAAGCTCGGGTGATTGTTTTAGCTCAGATAGAGACTGTTGAGCTTGCACACCTTGTTGCTACCTTCAATGGACTTTAAGCCGGTGGCAATTTCATGTAAACTTCTTCCTCTAACATGCCATTAAGAAATGCGTTTTTACATCAAGTTGGTGTAATTGTCAATCGCAATTTACAGCCAAACTTAGAGTACTCGAACAGTGTTAAGCTTTGCCACGGGTGCAAACGTTTCTGTGAAATCTATCCCATAAGTTTGCGTAAAACCTCTAGCCACCGTCTAGCTTTTATCGTTGGATGCTTCCATTGAGTTGTACTTTATAGGAAAGATCCATTTACGTACCAATGACCCTTTTTCCCGAGGAAGGTGCATGAATCGTCCAAGTAACATTTTCTCTAGTGCACCAATTTCCTCTTCAAAAGCCCTTCTCCATTTAGGATCTTTTAGAGCTTCATTTATGCTTGTGGGAATCGTTCTTTATCTAAGGTTGTAAATGCTTGAAAAGAAGGCATCAAAGAATTATAGCCAACAAATTTTTCAATAGGATGCTTGGTGCATTGTCTAACCCCTTTTCTAATAGCAATATGAAAGTCATCTAGAGTAGAGGACTTACGATTTCTTCTTCCATTCCGGCAATGGACCCAAATTCAATTCTCGGCAAGAATCGATTGCAAAACAGCCTCGATGATATTTTTCTTTTTCTTGTGTAGACACGAAGTTGTTTGGGTGGTGATGTTTGTTGAAGATTTTCAATAGGAGTAGGTGTATTTTAGGAGGGTGTTTAAAGTAGGTGTGGATGAGGTAGTGATAGGTATAACAGAGAATTAATCTGAGTAGTCACGGTGACAAATTTGTAGGTAAAGGTAAAATTGGTGGCAATTTTAAAGGTTGAGAATGGAAATTAGGAGAAGATACCGATTTGGTGAAAATCATTTCATGTCTCCCCCAATTTCAACTTTGTGTGAAATAGGGATCTTGTTCATAAAAGGTGATATCAATAGTGTTAAAAAATCGTTTTGAAGGAGGATGAAAGCATTTGTATCCCTTCTTAAGTGAAGAATATCCAACCAAGACACATTTTAAAGACTTAGGGTCTAACTTGGACTTATGAGGAGCAATATTTTGGATAAAATTATGCGACCAAAGATTTTAAGTGGCGAATTGAGGAGATAGGCTTAAAATGAGGAAAGTCTTTGCAAAAATATAGATTGAGGTGTTTGAAAATTTAAAACCTTACTAGGCATTCGGTTGATTAAATAGGTAGCCGTTAATAAGGCTTCCCCCATAGATATTTAGGAACATTTGTAGTAAATAGAAGGGAACGAGTAACTTCTAGGAGATGCCTATTTTTTCTTTCGGCAATGCCGTTCGACTGTGGGGTTCCAACACAAGAACTAAGCTGAACTATGCCCTTATCCCTGAAAAAATTACCCAAAGACTAAGCAAAAAATTCATTTCCATTATCAGATTTAAAAAGCTGGATTTTAGCCCCAAATTGAGTGAGAACCATGTTATAAAATTGTGCAAAAATATCAGCAGTTTCAGATTTGTCTTTTAGCAAATAAGTCCAAGTTACCCTATTGTGATCATCAATGAAAGTGATAAACCACTTACTATGATCAGCATTCTTCACCCGGGAAGGGCCCCAAATATCACTATGGATCAAAGAAAAAGGGTGAGAAGGCTTGTATGGAGAAAGAAAATAAGAAGATTTAGTATGTTTAGCAAGAGAGCAAACTTTGCAAGAAAAAGAGTTTGGCCTTTTATTAATAAATAGATCAGGAAACAATTTAGCAAGGTATTGGAAACTAGGATGGTCTAAACGAAAATGCCATAACATAATGGTATCAACTGTATTTAAAGCTGTAAAAGATTTGGAGATCTCGAGTTTAGGAGAGGGAGGATGTAGAGACCATTCTGCAAGTTGGCTTTACCAATCATCTTCTTGAGTTCGATTACGCAAAGTACAATCAAGACCGTTAAAGGTTGCGAAGCGATTCAAGTCCGAGGAAATTTTACTTACGGAAATGAGATTGCAAGCCAAATTTGGTACAAAGAGAACATTATGAAGTGCAATCGATCATTGAGAATAGCAATTCCATGGCCTTCTATTTTGCATAAGGAACCATCACTCTTTTGATGACTTTACTAAAGGTGTGGAAAAAGTGTGAAATAAGGCCTTATTACTACTCATATGATCCGTAGCACCGTAATCGAGGATCCAATTAGGAGTGAACTGAGAGGAAAACAATCTTTGTTGAAGAAGGGTTACCTTCGGTTCTTTCATGACCAGATTACAAGACTAGACCTTTGAAACTTTCCAAACAGTTTTTGAAGTTAAGCAATTTGCTCTTTGGAGAAGCTTGTGACAGATGTGTCCGCGGCAACACTGGATTTATTATCTCTGGAGTTCTTTGACTTCCGGTTCTAAAGTTTACCATGAAGCTTCCAACACTTTTCCTTGGAGTGGCCAGGCTTTTTGCAATGATCACACCAAGTTCTCCAAAAATTTTCTGGATTTGAGGTGATCTCCGGAGTAGGAGAAGGATATATAGAATTTAGACTAATTCTCTGTATTTACTTATTCAAATACAATAAAACATATTACATCTTTATACAAAACTATGTCTTTAATTTAGGAAACTCTAAGATAGTAAAGAAATTAATAGAGATATGATTCCTTAGAATAAGGGATTGTAAATATTTGCAGAATCCCTTAACTAAGGAAAGATAATCCTCCAGAATCCCTTTACTAAAGGGATGATAATTCTTACAACTAGTCAACAAATATTCCTAAAATCTCTCTACCTAATATCAATCAACATAATAACTCCTAATTCTCAACATTTCTTGATTTCCAAACTGCACATCAATCAACATAATAACTCTGCTATCTAGTGAGGTGTGTAAACTAGCTTGATGATTCCTTCCTCCAATGAAGTGGCAATCAATCTCCAAATAGTTTGACCATGGTGAACGGGATTTTTCGCAATGTTAATAGCTGTTTTATTATTGCAGACAAGCTTCATGGAATTTCCTGGATATACCTCTAATTCTTTTAGCATCCTTTCTAACCAAATTCCCTCACAAATGTTGTGTGACATTGCTCTAAATTCAGCTTTTGCACTGCTTCTGGCTACAACATGCTGCTTCTTGAGGATAGGAAAATAAAAGAAAGTTTAGAACAAAAGGCTATAGTTTTCTGGATACTTCATTCTGAAAAAATTCAACATAATTTACAGGGAAAACATGGCATTGAATGTGGTATGAAATTCTTTTAATTGATCAGGATCCTTGATTCTTGGGATCTCTTTGTTAAAACTTTACATTAAAAAATCTCCTAAACTATCTCCAAATCCCTTATCGACAGATTATGTTAATTATCTTGGTCTATCATATTTTATTTCAAAATTCTACACTTCCCCTCAAGTTGGTGCATGGATACCCATTGTACCCAACTTGCTAATGAGAAACTCAAAGTTTGATTTGAACAATCCCTTTGTGGGAATATCTATCATTTGTTGTGATGCAGGGACAAATGGCATACAAATTGTTCCAGCCTCAATCTTTTCCTTTGTGGATTCCTATCAATCTCAATGTGTTTTTTCATGTCATGTTGGACTAGATTGTGGGTAATATTGAAGGTTGCTTTGTTTTCATACTACAACTTCATAGGCATAGTCATAAAGTCTTCTTAATTCTTCCAAAATTCGTTTAAGCTGCAACATCAGGCAAATCCCATGTGCCATAGATCTATATTCTACATCTGCACTAGGGGTGTAATTGAGCCAAGCCGAGCCCGAATACTGCCAAGCTCGAGCTTGACTCAAAATGTGGAGCATGATACCTGGCTCGAGCTCGATAGAACATCTATTTTTAAACTCAAGCTCAGCTCGAGATATAATCGAGCTACTCAAACTTAATTAAGCTTGTTTACCAATTTTTGTAGTCAAGCTCGAGCTTGACTCAATAATATATATTAAGATCAATAACGTAATTTAATAATATAAAAATATGAAAAGATCAATAAGGCCCGCGAGCCGTTCAATTCAAGTATTACTAAGTTTGAATTCGGCTAGATCGATAGCTCGAGCTCGGCACGATAATTACCAAATCGAGATCGAATTTTTTTTTAGTCGAACTCAAGTAGCTTGCAAGCACCAATGTCTCATTTACACTCCTAATCAACACCACTATAAGCCACCAAATTTTTTTTTTTATGTTTTCAAGTTACTACACAATTTGTTGGTCCAGTATTAGGAAAGGGGCTTTCTTACCTACCTTAATCAGGATTATTAGCAAATTAGCTTCTAGTACACCAAACTGGTCATGGGCATCTTCTGAAAATTCCACACGGGAACCATTTGTTCCTATCTAGCCTAGCATAGCTGCGTGCCACAATTCTTTATTGCAGCATTTTTTTGTTTTATCTCAACATTTGTTACCTCTTTCTCATCTTCTACCATGTCTAACTCTAATATGCCTTAAAAGCAAGTTGTACTATAAACCTAGGATCTGGTCAGGATCAAATACCAAAATTAGTGTGGTTTAGGGAGAAAACAGCTGCAAATCAATAGAACAAATCTGAGAAACAAGAAGTTGGAACTTTTATAAAAAGTATTGTTTGATAAACCTCAAGTTTTTGAAGTCTGTTAATTAATAATGATGATAATAATAGTAATAAAATAGCTGTAAGTCTATAATCATGGAAAAATAGTTGTAAGTCTGTCATCTATGATCAATGGAATAATAGTTGTAAGTCTGTCATCTATGCTCATGGAATATCTGGGTGTTTTTTATTTGTTACTTCAAAACCTTTATTTATCTTTTGACAGACATAAAGCTCTATAATCTAGTCTATAAATAATGTTTTATATCCATCTGTTGGCCTCCCAGGATGACAGAGACAATTTTCTCAACCTAGCTTTGGAGGGCTATAAACGTTGCTTGGTCATAGGTGACAAATATGACGTTAGAGTGGTATGCACTTGTATCCATTTTTTGCACATGATAAAACAAAAATTATATGATTTTTGTCATTGAAAAGATAAATTACTTTAATTAATTACTTCCTATTGCTTTGATGCGAGCAGCCAGTTTTAGTTTTTGTATAATAAGTTCTGCATCCAAATGGGTGGTGCATTTATTTGACTGTATTCTATTTTTCACTTAAAATAATTATAGCTAATAAAATTGCTTTTTTGTAAACTAACCATTGTGCATTTAGGTGTTTCGACTTGTATCATTGTGGTTCAGCCTTTCATCTAAACAAGATGTTGTCAACAACTTGCTTAAAACGATTGATGAGGTATGGAGTTCATTGCCAATGTTCATGCAGTTGAGATGTAACCTATTGTATTTTTAGTGAAATTTTTTTCTTATTCTAGCTCTTGTATGTGTAAATTTGCAGGTTCAAACTTATAAATTTGTTCCACTGGTCTACCAAATTGCTTCAAGAATGGGAAACATTAGAGATGGAATTGTGCCTAATAATTTTCAGGTTTGACAATTTTTGGACTGTTAAATTTTCTACAGAGTTCAATTTTATTCTAATCAAATTTATCCATTCGCAGTTTGCCTTGGTTTCTCTTCTGAAGAAAATGGCCATTGATCATCCCTACCATACAATCTTCCAGGTGAACTTAACAGCCTTACTAGCATTTTGTTGGGAAAATGAATTTTCTTTGCAAAAAAGTTTTTTAAAAAATTAAAAAATTCATAAAATTATAAAAAGATAAAAAATATTCTAAAAAATTAGACAACTTGTGCTGCTAGTAAGATTTGCTGCTGCTTTCCAATCAGTGCATAAGTCATCATTTTGAGTAACTTTAAAATTAAATAAATAAAGCTTATATATGAATTTATACCAGTGGTTGAAACAGAAATTGAAGGCCTGCATATCCTGTGTATCCTAGCTGGGTGTTTTGATTAACTTCTTTGTAGCATTTTAGTGTGTATGTATTTTTACATCTAAATATGGTTTATGCTTTTTTGTTTAAATATTGTATTTTTCGATCTGTTTTGATGCTAGCTTCTAGCTCTCGCAAATGGTGATCGTATCAAGGACAAACAGCGTAGCAGGAACTCTTTTGTCGTGGATTTGGATAAAAAGCTTGCAGCAGAAAATCTCTTGGAAGAGTTATCAGCATACCATGGACCTGTTATTAGACAGGTAATTAGATTTTTTTTCTTTTTATTTATAATTATTTTTGGTTCTTCTTTGTGGTTATTCTTGGATAGGTTATTGTTGTTGCCATTTTTTCATTATTTGTCAGATGAAACAAATGGTGGAGATTTATATCAAGCTTGCAGAACTTGAGACCAAGAGAGAGGTTTTATTACATGCTCCAAATGTCCACTGTTTCTTGTCTTTACAGTTGGTTATGGTTCTATTTCACTAGAATAATTTATTAATATTCTCTCAATAGGACACTAGTAGAAAGGTACCACTGCCAAGAGAAACTCGCAGTGTTCGACAGCTGGAACTTGTAAGTGCTATCGATTCATAACTTTTGAATTGTTGGTTTTTATTCAGAAGGTTTCACGTTAGCAGTTACACTCTTCCTGTGTTAAAAATGTATGTTTAACATTTTTTCTATTACATGGGTTACAAGTAGCAAACTTTTCTGAGGTATTTAATCCATAAGTGCTACAAAAACTTAGCTGAGTGTTCCTAGGAGGAAGCATTGATGGTACCAAGACATTTTAGGTGTCCAAGATAGGTTTTTAACTTCTCAATCTCTTTTTTGTTGAACCCTCCTTGTTATTAAGGCTTCTCTAGGCTCAGTTGTATTGTGTTCATCTGAACCTATCCTTCATTTCATGTTTGTCCCTTTTTGGAACCTCTTTCCTGCTTAGAGATTCTCCTTGCGGTTTCTAGCAATACTCCTTGGTATTCCTTAGATGCAATGACGCTTTTATCCTCAATCATTGCTTTTTGAGGTTCAAGCTTTTCTTGCTCCCTCCGTTTGACATCTCTCTGATTGTGTTATGGATGTTTCTGCGGGCGGAACTTATGTTAGGAAACATTGTTAATTTCAATTCTCTAATTAAGGTTTAGATTGTGATTTTATTTCTTTCCTTAGGTTTTTTTTATTATGATTCTATTTCAATTGATTTCTTTCCTTTCTAGAATAGGTTTCCTATTTATGGATTAATAAACCTTATGCAAAATTTCTATCAAAAACCTAAAGAGATCTGGATCTCTCTCTAACGAGTCCTGAGGTTGTAGGCTCTCTTTGATGAGCTTGAGTTGTTCTCTATCCATCACCCATGACTGAATCCCAAACTCACAGTTGTAATAGATTGTTGGGTTCAAGCATCACACCCGTCAAAGAACTAAGAAACTAAATATTGACAATTACTCCTGCAAATGCTAAGGAAACTAAATATTGACAATTACTCCTGAATCCTGATATCTTCATGCTAATTTATTTGTCTAATTACATCCTGATTATGGCATGTTTCAAACATATTGAAGAGTAGAACATAAATTTTAAAGCATATTTTCTTTGAGTAATCAGAATTTTTTTAAATTTGACTTTTGATCTTTTTAACTCATGCTTGGTTCATGTTGTTGTAACTGGAAAGTAACAGTTATCCTAAACCAGTTCAAGTTTGGCTTTTGTGACAGTTTCTTCTAACTGGTTTTCTTTATTTCTTGATCCTTGGTGGAAAGAAATTTTTCTTTAGCAGCTACCTTGTTTTGGATTCTTAGTTCTTACTTCAACCAGCGGCTATTTAGTGCCACTTTTACTTCTTGAATGCTGCTACTGGATGCTAAACATTGATTATTCTATTTTGATAGGTACCTGTAGTGACAGCCAGCTTTCCAGTTGACCGTAGTTGTCGATACTGTGAAGGCTCTTTCCCATACTTCAGAGGATTGGCAGACTCGGTCATGTACATTTGGCAATTTTAATTGTTTGAGATTATATCTTCATTTTTCAGTATAATAGCTATTGATGCTAATTGTTATGGATGTTATAAGCAGGGTAATGAATGGTATAAATGCTCCAAAAGTGGTTGAATGCTTGGGTTCTGATGGTCATAAATACAAGCAGCTCGCAAAATCTGGGAATGATGACCTAAGACAAGATGCTGTAGGAATTTTCTCTATCCATCTGTTTAGTATCTTCTTGGTGACACGGTCAATCTTAAGATATAATCTCAGAAATCTATCTCCTCAGTCCCCTTCAGCATTAAATATAAAAGTCTATACTAATGTCATTAAATTTGGCCAGAAAACTTTATTAAACATCATGTCAAAGTTCACTCAAACTAGTCTGAAGTCTCGTACGAGCACCTGTTGTGCATCTTTTTCATTTTTGAGGAATGCATCATTTAAATTAAATATAAACTCTGTGAGTACTTTTTCTTTAGGTTATGGAACAATTTTTTGGACTAGTAAATACTTTCCTACAGAATCACCGCGATACATGGAAAAGGAGATTAGTCATACGTACATACAAGGTACTTCCTCATTTCTTTTATAACAAGAATGAATATTATTTCACGCTTGTTTAGCTGAAGGTTCATTTTCAATGTGGATCAAAGATTTGGCTTCTTTTTCATAATTTTGAAATCTTGGTTTAGATGAGGTTAGCTTATAAATTTCCTTTTTCCTTTTCTGCAGTTTTGAAACTTAAGAATTCTTTTGGGTTTTCATTTTATTTGGAAAGACTACAAGCATGTCTTCTGGTTGTATAGTCATGTATATCTATATTCTCTTTATTTTACTGTACTTTTTCCCTTTTCTCCTTCTTTAGAGGCATCTGATATGGCGTAGAAGGTACTTATATTGATGATGGCATCTATGCAGTGTTGTTTTTTTCTCTTCAATTGGAATTTCATAAGAGATGCTAGGTTCCCTTGCATTGGTCATACAATTTCACCATTTTATTATGTTCTTTCAGGTGTTTGCTATAGAGCTCATATGATTAATTTGAATATATATGTCAGATTATAGTTTTCTAATAAGGAATATTGAGTGTATCAGATAGGATCCGGTAAATATTTTATTGATTGTTATCCCTAACTTTAAGGCTGTGTTTTAAGAGACAGCATCCCTAGAATTAGTTTGCTTCCTAGTATAGAGTTTCTTAAAGTTAGGCTCACTATGTATATAAATATTAGTGTAATTCCTTGTGAGATAATATAATAGAAAAAGCCTATTTCTAACATGGTATCAGATTAGCCCGATTTCTGGGAATTTTTTTTCTTTTGTCTAGTATTTTTTTACTCCCACTCAACCTTCAAGCTTGTCTATTTTGTTCAATAGAAATATGTCTGAAATTGTCCAAACCAATACTAATGGGGATGGTTCAGAAGTCTCTATGAACAACTCCAACCCAACAAGTTGCAAAACATTCAAGTGGCCTACAGGTAATGGGAAGAATTACCTGAAATGGTCTCAGCTAGTTCGCACGTTCTTGAAGGGAAGAGGAAAGCTGAGTCACTTACTCAAAACGGGAACTAATGAAGGAGATCCTAAGTTTGATGCTTGGGATGAAGAAGACTCTATGGTAATGTCTTGGTTATGGAATTTTATGATGCCAGAAATCAGTGACACATGCATGTTTATTAACTCATCAAAAGAAATATGGGAGGCTGTGAAGCAGACTTATTCTAAAATTCGATATGTTGCTCAAATCTATGAAATCAAGACTATGATTTCATCTACCAAGCAAGGAAGTCGTTCAATCACGGAGTATTCTAATCATTGCAAAGCTTATGGCAAGAGATGGATCATTACCGCAGCATTCAGATGAAGTGCGGTCAGATGCAAGACTCTCAAAAGGTTCATTGAAAAGGATCAAATTTATGATTTTCTTCTTTGGGCTAAATGTTGAGTTTGATGTAGTAAGAGTCCAAATACTTGGAAAAGAGGAGCTACCATCACTAAATGAGACAATCGCGATTGTTTGTCTTTGAAGAAGGAAGAAGAGGAGTTATGATTGAGAATAGTCAAGTGGATAGTTTCGCCTTAGCTACAAAGGCTGTCGTGAGAGGAGATTTGCCATGGAATAGCCAACTAGCAATGATATTAAGCGCATGTAACTTACAAGGCCTATTAAAAGGAGTCTGATGGGCACCACTATAAAAAATCTCGTCACACTAAGGAAAACTGCTAGAAGCTCCATGGGAAGCCACAGGCAGTTAAAAAGAATTTTTCAGAGACCAGTGGAGGACCAAAGGAACAAGGGCGAGCAAATATAGCAAGACAGCTTGATGGAGAAAAGAATTCTCAAGAATCACCTAGTGCTTTTAATAAAGACGAAATGGAGAAGTTGAAGACTTTGCTAGGATCATTGGAAATGTCTTCTTCAACAGCACTTGTAGTTTGGTGCTTTCAGGTATATCCTCTTCTCAAAATTCTAATGTCTCGGACACAGTCACTAACAGGTCTAGGGTCATTGACTCAGGAGTTGCAGACCATATGACCCACTCTTCACAAAAATTTGTTTCATATACACCTTGTCCTAGTAATAGAAAGATAACAGTAACCGATGGTTCTGTGATCACAGTGGCTGGTCAAGGTGATATTGTTATAAACAAAACCCTTACTTTTAAAAATGTCCTTCACGTTCCTAAACTGTTTACCAATCTTCTCTCCATCAAAAAAATTATCAAAGACTCTAATTGTAGTGTGGTTTTTTATCCTAATCGATTTTTTTTCAGGAACAGAATACGAAAAGGATGATTGGACATGCTAAGGAAGTAAATGGCCTATATTATCTTGAAGAATCTAGTGGAGAAGTTAGTGCTCTGAATTCCTCACCATTATCTTTCATATCCAAGTCTGTTAAAGCCAATAAAGACCAAATTTGGCTTCATCACCTCCACCTTGGTTATCCTTTATTTAGAGTCCTTAAAATTATGTTCCCTTCATTGTTCAAAGGGATAACTGTTGAAAAATTCCATTGTGATGTTTGTGAACTTGCCAAACATAAACGTACCTCTTTTTCGGTAAGCAATAAAAGAGCATCCGCTCCTTTTACTCTTATTCATAGTGATATTTGGGGACCATCAACTATTTCAAACATCTCTGGGGCTCGGTGGTTTGTATCCTTTATTGATGATTGTACCCGTGTGTCTTGGATATTTCTTTTAAAACAAAAATTTGATGTAAGGTCTGTATTTTCAACCTTTTACAACATGATCAAAACACAATTTGGGGCTGGCATAAAAGGGTTTAGGTCAGACAATGCTAAGGACTATTTCAATCAATTTCTCTCCCCATATTTTCAAGAAAAAGGCATTATACATGAGTCCTCTTGTGTTAGTACACCCCAACAAAATGGTGTTGCCGAAAGAAAGAATGGTCACATTTTAGCTATTACTAGAGCTCTCTTGTTTCAAAAAAATGTCCCTAAACAATACTAGAGGAAGGTTGTTCTAACTGCTAATCATATGATAAATAGATTGCCTACAAAAGTCCTTAAATCTCAAAGTCCTATGCAAGTTCTAGCGAAATTCTTTCCTGATTTCAATACCTCAAACCTTACTCCCAAAATTTTTGGATGTGTTGCCTTTGTACATGTACATTCTCAAAATAGGGGAAAACTCAATCCACGAGCTGTCAAATGTGTCTTTCTCGGTTATTCCTCCACACAAAAAGGTACAAATGCTATAATCCATTCACCAAAAAAATTTTGTTTCAGCGGATGTTACTTTTGCAAAAGAAGAGAATTTCTTTACTCGTTCTTATCTTCAGGGGGAGAACTTATTCACAGAAGATAAGGACAGAGAATTCTTTCTTCTTGATTTTTCAGCTCCTGTCCAGCAGCCAAACACTCGGTCATTGCCTACCAACTAGCCTGCCCTTGATTTTCCAGCTCTTGTTCAGCAGCCAAACACTCGGTCCATACCTACCAACCAGCGTGCCCAACTTGAACCTATGCAACCCGAAATAGAGCCTAATACACCCAAATCACAAAAAGGGATTCAGGACGCTACTCGTCCTTTACTAGTTTACTCAAAGAAGAAGGCACCGGTGCAAGTTCAATCATCTTCTTCGAATAAACAACCTATTACTCTACAACCCGAGGTAATTACTGAACCTACTTTGAATACTACTAAAAATTCAGATCAGAAAGACTATGATTTTCCTATTGCTATTAGAAAAGGAACTAGAGCCTGTACAAAACATCCCTTGTATTTATTCATGTCTTACAAAAATTTGTCCCATAACCACAAAGCCTTTCTTACTAGCCTAAATTTTATCTCCATTCCCAAAACTGTATTCGAGGCATTAGATGATGAAAATTGGAAAAATGCCATGAAGGTTGAAATGGGAACACTTGAAAAAAATAAGACATGGGATTTGGTAAAAATTACCGAAAGGAAAGAAACCAGTTGGATGTCGTTGGGTGTACACAGTGATATATAAGTCAGATGGTTCTTTGGAGAGGTACAAAGCAAGATTAGTTGCTAAAGGATACACTCAAATGTATGGAATAGACTACCTTGAGACATTTGCCCCGGTTGCAAAGATGAACAATGTGAGAGTGTTGTTGTTACTCGCTGCCAACCGAGGCTGAAAAATTACAGCAATTTGACATCAAAAATGCCTTTTTACATGGTGATCTTGAGGAGGAAGTCTATATGGATGTTCCACCAGGGTTCGGTTCAAATACAGGGCAGGTAGTTTGCAAACTAAAAAATGCTTTGTACGGACTAAAACAGTCCCCGAGGGCTTGGTTTGGAAGATTTGCCAAAGTAATGCTCAAGCTGGGGTATAAACAGAGTCAAGGAGATCACACTCTGTTTGTAAAGCACTCATCTTCAGGGGGAATGACTGCTTTATTAGTCTATGTAGATGACATTATAATGACTGGTGATGATCTGGAAGGAATGGAAAATTTAAAGAAATGCCTAGTAAAAGAATTTGAGGTCAAAGAGCTTGGTAAGTTAAAATATTTCCTTGGTATTGGTGTAGCACATTCTCAGAAGGAATCTTCATATCCCAGCAAAAATACATAATTGATTTGTTGACAGAGCGGGCAAGTTGGGATGTAAACCAGCAGAGACTCCCATAGAGGTGAACTACAAACTTGGAGATGCACTAGAAGATGCAGTAGTTGATAAAGGTTCATATCAAAGACTTGTAGTGAAGCTCATTTACTTGTCACATACTAGACCGGATATTGCCTATGCTGTTGGTGTTGTAAGTCAGTTAATGCACAATCCTAAAGAATCACATCTTCGAGCTGTGTATTAGATTCTACAGTACTTAAAAGGCACTCCAGGCAAAGGAATCCTATTTAAGAAAGGGGGGAATTTAACCCTTGAAGCCTATACTGATGCAGATTATGCAGGATCTATGGTTGATAGAAGATCAACCTTGGTCTATTGCACTTTTCTAGGAGGCAACCTTGTAACTTGGAGGAGTAAAAAACAGAATGTTGTGGCTAGATCTAGTGCAGAAGCTGAATTTAGAGTGATGGCCCTTGGAATTTGTTAATTATTATGGCTGAAAATTATTTTGGAAGATTTGAAGATCAAGTGGGAAGGTCCAATGAAGTTGTATTGTGATAATAAGTCTGCTATCAATATTGCACATAATCCAGTGCAAAATGATCGTACGAAGCACATTGAGGTTGACAGACATTTCATAAAGGAGAAACTTGACAGTGGCTTAATTTGCACTCCATATGTGTCCACTGATGGTCAACTGGCAGACATACTTACCAAAGGATTATCTGAGAAGACCTTTCAGAAACTAGTAAGCAAGCTGAGAATGGATGATATCCACTTCCCAGCTTGAGAGGGAGTGTCGGATTATAGTTTCCTAATAAGGAATATTGAGTGTATCAGATAGGATCCTGTAAATATTTTATTGATTGCTATCCCTAACTTTAAGGCTGTGTTATAAGGGACAGCATCCCTAGAATTAGTTTGCTTCCTAGTATAGAGTTTCCTAAAGTTAGGCTCACTATGTATATAAATATTAGTGTAATTCCTTGTGAGATAATATAATAGAAAAAGCCTATTTCTAACAATATACTTGAAAAAGATGGAGAGAGACAGAGGGGGATTGAGGATTCTTTTTGAAGAACTTGAATGATTATAAGGTTTTGTTTTATTTTTGGCTCTATGGTGATTTCACCAAGTAAATCATGGAAGATGAAAAAAGAATTGCAGTGCTGGCTAGTTCTGTATTTAAGTACACATATGTTTGTGCATTTTAATTAAAAATTGATTTCCTTCCAGAATTATAAATGTATTATTATTGATGAATTAGGTTGTTCCTTTCACTCCAAGTGCTGGTGTTATTGAATGGGTTGATGGCACACTTCCGCTTGGGGAATATCTTACAGGAAGGTTTGTTAACTTACAACAGTTCCAGTCCCATAGCATTACCAGTTGACTGTGAGATAAGATACGAACTTTAATGACTCAATATCATCAATTTTCAGCAATAGGAATGGCGGTGCACATGGTCGCTATGGAATCGGAGACTGGTCATTTCTAAAATGCCGAGAACACATGTCAAATGCAAGTTGCCTTTCCCTTCTATTGTTTCATCAAAACAGTAGTTTTCTGTTGCTGTAAAATTTCTAACGAACTTGGATTGCATGTCTAACCCTTCTTCCTCTGCTCTATCTCTTTTGTGATAACCAGTTGGCTTATTTCTGTAAGATCTAAATGTTCTAATTATCTGAAGAAAACATTTCTAACCCTTCTTCTCCATGGAGATTGGCAGATGAAAAAGAAAAACTACCTGATATTGTTTTTATTTGATGATAGGAAAAAGACAAGCGCAAAGCCTTCCAGGAAGTTTGTGAGAACTTCAGGTTTAAACTTTAGAATATAAGATATCTTATGTTTAATTGTTATGGTTTTCAAATCCTAACGTACTAGAGGCTTTTTGCAGACCTGTCATGCATTACTTTTTTCTAGAAAGATTTCTTCAACCAGCTGATTGGTTTGAGAAAAGACTAGCTTACACTCGAAGTGTAGCAGCTACTTCAATGGTAGGCATACTCTGTTCTGCATTATTGTTAATGTTCTATTTAAAGTCATTGTTTCCCCTTGTTATGCCATCCAACTATTCATTTTTTAACCTTCTAGGACATGATCCCGTTAATCCAAACATAAATAGATGGAAAGACAAAGAATGAACCAAAAAGCTTAGTTCCCATGTCTTTTGCACTGATACTTTTTAGAACAATGGGTTGCCAAAAATGGGCAGTTATTCTGTTTCCAACAATCAAAGTTCTTTTGTTCTCTCCATATTGGCAAATTCCACTTTGATATAAATCGTTAGAACAAAGTGATAAATGGAATAAGTTCATCCATTTGGAGGATTTTTGGTCTGTATTATTTCCAAGAAAATCATGTTTAAGTTCTTTCCTCTGAATTATTTATTTATGTTTTAAAAGATACTATTTCTGATTTCTTGAGTATTAGTAACTTCTATAAAAAAAATTATTAATAACGATTCAAATTAAATTCTGATTCATTACCTCTTCGCAGGACAATTTAGTCTGTCACAAAATGTAATAATACTGAAAACATCTTTGTTTCAGGTGGGTTATATTGTTGGCCTTGGAGATAGACATACTATGAATATTTTGATTGATCAGGCCACAGCAGAAGTTGTTCACATTGATCTTGGTGTTGCTTTTGAACAAGGTTTAATGCTCAAGACACCAGAGAGGGTAGCTTCTTCCATAATTCTAACATTCTTTTTTCTCCCATTACTTTTTCAATTATTGTTAATTAATGAGAAATCTGAAATATTTCTGTGAAATAGACTTTAAAACTTATACAGTACAATCGCCACTACCATAGGAAACTAAATTACACAAGTTTAGAAGGAAATCTTTCTTAGGAGTAACTAGAAAATTAATGGCCAGATTTTAGCAACTAAATAAGGGAAGAAACACAACTATTCTACAGCTGTAGAAGCTCTGTGTAATCTCTTCTTGATTTAAGTCATTAAATCAATTCCTTAAAAAATCAATCCGTAGGTGACATAGCCAGTTTGCATTTTAGATTCTTTGGATCTTTTGTCAATTATGGATGTTCAAAGGATTAGTAGAAAGTTTAGGCACGTGTAGCCCAGGTTTCGGTGAGAGGGGTATGAGGGGAGTAATTATGTTTCCTGCAATTTGACACCATTTTACCATTGGTAACTCTCTTTTGGTTCTGGGAGATGTAGTATATGTAGTGAAGTGATATGACCTATTGGTAATGTGATCAGTAGCACCCGAATCAACAACTCAGATTTATTGTGTTGTACTTTCCCTTGAGTTAAGAGAATGGGATAAGGAATGGTTACCTAAATGTGCAAATGAACATGTATCAACCTTTTTTCTATTGAAGTAAGAAGATTTTGAAGCTTCTCATTCTTCTCTTTGTTTAACTGATTGGTCTCAGTTTGGGACGGATTTGAGGCATCAGAGACAAGATATTATGGTTTTTCTGGGTTGAGAGAAATGGTCTTTCTTGTTTATATATTTATCTGTGTACAATATTGGAGAATCTAGGATTGAATTCCTTTATTCGTGTCAACAAATCCTCAAGGATTTGTCAGCTATTAGTATTTCTCACCGTTTATTCCTTTAATTGTGCCAGGTCCCGTTCAGGCTAACAAGAGACATCATCGATGGCATGGGTGTTGCTGGAGTGGAAGGTGTTTTTAGAAAATGTTGCGAGGAAACTCTCTCTGTAATGCGAACAAACAAAGAAGCTCTAATGACCATTATCGAGGTATGACTTTCGTGGACAACTTAAATTCCCCACATTAAGTATCCTTTCCTGATGATGAAAACTCTTTGCAGGTTTTTATCCATGATCCTCTTTATAAGTGGGCTTTATCACCCCTGAAGGCTTTGCAGCGTCAAAAGGTATTTTCTTGAACAATATTTTTTGCATTGAAGTTCAACATTTCTTTGGTTGAGATAAACGAAGAGCAAGATGATTGACATTGGCAATTAAAACCCAACCTAACTGCTGGCTTAATGATAGACCAGAAATTCATAATTGTTACCATTTATATAAACAAATAATAGAGTTCCTCGCCTCCATATTCTATTTTATAGCTGGTTAGCAATATGTATGTATACAACTCAGTTAGTTGGGGACTGAATTCTTTAATATGCCGCCTGTTGGGTATTCCTTTCTTTGGAGTACGGGAAAGTCAAATTTTGGTAACTTGGGGCGTCCAATTGGTTTACTCGCCTCCAAAACTAATGATTCAAAAACTGGACCGGTGGTTAACTGGTCAGACCACCAATTCCCGTTTCAACTGGTTCGACCAATTGGCCTTCGTCCAATGATAATTAATTAATTAATTAAAAATTCATAACATTAATAAATTTAAAAATATATATTAAAATTTATAAGCTAATTCAGCCAGTTCCTGGTTCATCAGGTCTTGCTCCAACAACACCGTCCAAAACTAAGAGGTGTCCTACTAGGTTGGGATTCGATACCTAGCACTTGCTGTTCGCCTTCTTATGTCTTTGGTTTCAGTTTCTCTTTCTAGTAATAAAAGTCCAATTTTAGGTGTTGCATTAGTGACAATTGGTGCTAAGATGTAGCATCTATTCTATACTATCATCTTATGCTGTGCTTGGAAACATGAATTCGGAAATTTATGGATGGATTCCATTTGTTATATAAATTATGGAACTGAAATGCATGGATTATATATGTGTTTGTGAATTAATTAAGATTCAATATCATATTTTGAAAGATTTAAAATATGAATTTCAAAATCGCAAGTATATTTATAGGAATTTCAAATTCACCGCTAAATGAATATCTAACAAATTAATGAATTTGAAAAATAATCACTGATATCATTACATTTATGTGTTTATCACGCATTTTGCACTAAAATGAAATTCAAAACCATTTTCTGAAAAAGTTCCAAAATGCAAGCTTAATTATTTGAGCAAGGAGTCATCACCAAATTTAATCTTTTATAAGAGAACCAGCACTTTTATGTAAACAGTAAATTGGCTGAAATGCTTTGACATATGTTTCTGGAAATGATACTTATCTTCTCACAGCATATATTCTCTGTTTTCCCTCTTGTTGGTTAACAGGAAACAGATTACGATTTGGATACAAGCATAGAAGGTTCCCAAGATGATTATGAAGGTAATAAGGATGCTGCACGTGCTCTCCTTCGTGTAAAACAAAAGTTAGATGGATATGAAGAAGGTGAAATGAGAAGTGTCCACGGGCAGGTAATATTCAATTTCAGCTGTCACATTATTGGTCCTAAATCAATGGAGTTCAAATTGAAATGTTTGATTAATGTGATGTAGGTTCAGCAACTAATTCAAGATGCCATTGATCCTGAGAGATTATGTCAGATGTTTCCTGGATGGGGAGCTTGGATGTGACCCCTTTTCCATATTCTTTTTTCACCGGTACCCCCCCCCCCCGGGGGCCCCTTTACATTTACACCCAATCATGTTTTTGTACAGGCGGTTCTCTATTTATATTTTTTTAATGAGGTTTGAGGGTTTGAGTTTGGGTGTTTGTACATTTTGTATAGGAAATTATTACAGGATTTCTTTTTCTTTGGGAATTTTAGGGTTTCCGAAATTCAAGATTGCTTTTATAAAATTTGAATTCTCTTGCATTCTTGCCAACGACTTAAAAACCTGATGTCAAATCAGTTAAGTCTTTGCTTTTCAATTCAATACTAATAAGTAAAGCCCAAACAAAAAGATTGAAAAATCGACATGTTTTATGTCATTTCAGATAAACTTTTTTTTTTTTTTAAAGAAACAGAACTGTTGAATTACAATATATTAAACTGAACAAAAACATCACTAGCTTTATCAAAGTAAAGGATTGTTAGCATTTCTTTTAGAGGATCAATAGTTTGGTAGTGCTCAACATGCATCAAAAGTTGTTGGATAAGCTCGATCAAAGCAAAATTTGATCCTGTTGAAGAGGTGTCTTTGGAGAATCTTGATCACTTCTAAGCAGTCACTTTGAATTGTCATTCTTTGGTACTTATGGCCTTGAAGAAGAATAAGACTATTCAAAATATCCCATAATTTAACATTAAAGATTGAACACTACCTCAAATAAGGTTTGTACCTTAGAATTTAACTTCTATTTTTGTCACATAAAACTCCCTCAGTTGATGCAGTTCCTAAGTTTGTCTTTAACGGCACCATCAATGCTTAAATGGATCCAAGTACTTGGTAGAGAATTCTCAAATCTAGTTTCATGCCACACTAATAAGTCTTCATTGTGAATTGGAGCTAGAGCCATTTTGTTTAGCCCAATCATAAGACTCAACAATTTTGAAGTGGCTCCAAGTTGCACCTTGAAAAGTGAAGATTTTTATTTTTCTATATATGTCAAGCAAGCAAACCAAAGAGGCAAAACAAGTTTACCTCTCCCACGGTTTGCCTCGAAGGGTTTTGAATATATGAAGCTAACCACTCATAGAGATTATCCGAGAAGAAATTACTACTATGATTTACCGGAATAACCTTCAACCATACTTATCTCGTTGCGGGCATCTTTAATCACATGCAAAACATCTCTTTGATTCATTTCCGCAAAATAAAGAAGAGCTATCATGTCTAATTCTTCGCCTCACTTGTTCCACGTTAGTAGTAATCGTTGTTGAAGGAGAAGCCATATAAAGATGCGTACTCTTTTGATGTCCTTGAAACTTCCAAGCAACGGTCTTGTTATGTTATTGAAGGATGCAGCACCAGTCTTGTGGCTTTGAATTTTTTTTTTTTATTTCTGTTATTGCTTTATTTAGTGTAATTGTTAAACGCTACGTTTTCGGCGTTAGAAACTTTAATGAAATAGTCCGTTGTAGCTAGGGTCTGAGTCGTGTTCAAAACAACACGTTTTGAGTCAATACCATTTAATGAAAACAATGTGTTTAAGGCAACTATTAGTTAGCAGCTAGCCAGTCTGTTCTCAGAAGTCGTTAGTTTTCCTCTTAAGCACCATTCATGGAGGAAAATTGTTATGCAATTCAGTGGATTGGTTTGCTCATCTGTCGGCTCTCATCTCTTTTCTCTTCTCTTGTTCTCTTCTCTGGTAAATTTCTTCTGTTCGAGTTCTTCACACATCATTTCAATAGTTGAAGTAGAATTAACTCTTGTTTTGTTTTCTTGAGGGAGAGTTGCTGCCGTTGGTGTAAGCCATTTTCCCGGCGAAGGTTATTGTCACTCAAAAGCTCTTTCACTTTTAGTCCTAAATTTACCTTGATTTCCTTGAACCTCATCTTTTCCCACTTGTGAAAGCTCCTCAGTTCCTTAGACAACTTCCTCACTGTTTATATCCCTGCATCGCGCCTCGACTCTTAGCTTTGCTCCACCACCGTTTCATCCCACCACTGTCAGCCTGTCAGCTTCTCCCCGCTCTATCCCCATTTCAACTTCTGAATTCAAGCACGCTTGTCACTCTACCTAGTTGCTCTTCCGCTGCAATCTGTCAGTTTGCTCAGATCTCCGATTTTATATTTATCTAATTAAATATTTATACCAAACAATACCACTTGGATGATTTCAAATGGAGAACCCAAACATAATATAAAGTCACAAATATGCCAAGCACTATTAACCTGTCAAAGTTTTATATAAATATTTAACACTTTCAGTACAATGATATCATAAAAAAAAAAAAACATGACATCAATTAGATGTAATAAAAACAACCCTGCTTAGCGGAGGCTGCTACTGATTGCTCGCATTTGTCCTATGATTACACCCAACCGCAACATGTCACGCTCTACATTCTTTAATTTGCCACTTCTAAATTGGACATTATAAAACTAAACGGGGGAATGATATCAATATCTCCAGATCGAGACACATGATACTAGGCATCTTTGAAAGAATGCTAGCCTTCTGCATAAACTGAGAACTTCCGAGTCTTCAAGATAGAGCCTGGTTTGGTCTGGGGGTGCAGGGGAGAAATCTATTAGGTAACGAATACACATGAAAAGAGTTGTACACGAGTTTGGTAGGGTATTCACCTTGTAACATGTGCAAGCCATCAGTTATGCAAGAACGGGACTCAGACCAGATGATTGTTGTATGCTAGCAGCATAGTCTCGAGCCCACAGGTCATAATGTATAATCTCCTCTAGGGAAGGAGTGGCCACAAATTCTTCCTGGTGCTTCTCACATGTTAATTCCACCACCTTAAAAATATCCAAATAGCTGATCCTGAAATTGGGTAAAAATTTATTTAGCTCCAATTCATCGATATCCACAGGAGGATCATATCCATACCCATGTCCGAGCAACATAAATTAAGATAAAAATATTACTACACATGTATGGAATCCCAACACTATAAGAAACCAGCAGATGATTCAAAGTTCCACCAGAACCTGAAGAATTCTCAGTTTGTGTAGAACAAAGAGTTCGTGAATAACAATGCTGAGTGCCACGGCCAATCATATCACTCCATGCGTTACTGGGAACTGAAGATTCTCAGAGTATGAGTACACAAGGCAGAATTAAGCACCTCAAGGTGATTCGCTTGATTGATTATGCTAGCATAAACTTCATTGACCAATCTTTGATCAAGAGGTTGGAGTTCCACACTTGGTCTGTTGCTGGGTGCAGTGTGACAGTAGCAAATGGTGACAAGATCCTAGTTAGGGATACTTGTAAAGCAGTTAAATGTGGGCATGAAGTTCACAGCAAAAAAAACTGATTTCTTGGTGCTAGTTCTCATGGGCTGTGAATAGGTACTGGGGGTAGAGTGGCTCAAGCAAATAGGGCCAATTGTGTGGGACTTTACAGGTCAATGCAGTCTGCTGTTGACAAGCACCTCAATTATGACTACCATTACCAACAATGCATGTCAGAATCAAAATGCAAACCACATACTGACAGAGGACCTCCAAAGACATATAGCTCACTATGCTCTGCTGTTTGAAATTTCGGAGGAGCTATCTCATAGGTAGCATGACCATAAGACCATATCGGTGGATAATTCTCAAACAGTCAAAATAAGGCCATACTGATACCTTACCATACAGAAGATGAAAGAGAGAAAATGGTTGTTGAGATGAATGATGCAGGCATCATCAGGAGGATGGGCAGACCTATAGGCAACCCAACAATCTTCTGGTCAAGGAAAGATCTCTAATCCCTTGGTGGAAGAACTGTTGGATGAATCAACTAGAGCTTGCTACTTCTCTCAGCTAGGACTAAGGTGGATAATAAGAAAGGGAGAATCTTTTTTGCTGTCAATTAGTCCATAAATATTTTTTTTAAAATAAAAGTACATGGACTCATTCATTGAAATTGAGTAGAGGGACCGAATTCATGCTTTAACCTTAAAAAAAAATCAAAATTCCCATAAAAGGTGAAGGCAGAACCCAGACATAAAACTGTAAAGTGAAAGCAACATTCGCTAACAAGATAACATCAGGAAACAAAAGACTTACTTTTCGTCTATGAACAATTCCACAGCTTTCTCATTAGCTGCACTAAGAACTCCTGTCATGGTGCCTCCAGCCCTTCCAGCAGCATAGGCAAGACTCATGGAGGGGTATTTCACGTTGTCAGGAGCCTTAAAAGTTAGTGAACCAAGCCTGCGTCATCCATCAACCAACTTAACCCATGAGAATGAGTATGGAGGCAATGCATTTTCAATAAACTTACTTTTTCAACCAACAAAAGTTTCAAAGGTAACATGCAGTAAATTTTGTAAATCGAATAAACTTTGAAAGTTTCAAAATTTTCAATAAACTGTTATATCAAATCTGCTAGCAACAGGTTATTAGCATTATTATTATCATCACAAGTATTATTACTGTTAATTGTAAGTCGAATGAAAACCTATCAAACTTTGAAAACTTAGATTAGAGGTGAAGAAAGTTTGAAAGGAGACAAACTAATTACTTGCAAAGATCAAGGCGAGGCCAAGTTATTTCAGAGCAATAAATTCTTTCCGGCCATGACATAGTGTAGAGGATTGGCAAGCGCATATCTGGCCATCCCAACTGAGCCAGCACTGATGAATCCTTCAAAACAAGAAAATGCAAAAATAATGATGGGAAATGAAAACTCAATTCCATTCTATGCTCTCCACATCTTGCAATTCAAGGGCACAGGTCCCGCACAAACTAAAAGGTAGACAACATGTAACATTTGTAACATCACCAAGAAGAAGTAGCCAACAAGATTAAGTTAAGAGTAACACCTGTGTTTCAACCATTGAATGTATAATAGACTGCGGATGAATTACTATCTCAATATCATCATACTCAGCTCCAAATAGGTAATGAGCTTCAATGACTTCTAGACCCTGTCAAATAGACAAATCACTTAATGCTAGTAATTTAGACTAGATTGACATCTAAATGATGATATACTATTTTAAAAAGTACAATGCTTGTAATTTTGAATGAGAGATTTGATAAAACTAAACCTTATTGAAAAGGGTAGCAGAGTCCACAGTAATCTTTTTCCCCATATTCCAGTTAGGATGCTTCAAAGCATCAGCTACTTTGACTTCTTTTAATTTATCAACAGGCCAATCCCTATGTGGCGAAAAACGAGCAAATTGTTCAATACAGCTTCTTTCTAGCGATGTTAAAGCAAGTTATATTAAATGTTCAGTAAAAAATATAATCGAAATGGAAGTTCATGTTTATGCACATCCAGGCCTAGTTTTAACAATGTCAATTTCTTTTCAATTGAGGACAGAAAGTAAGGAGATGTCAGCAAGTAAACAGTTCATTATATCAGGCTTTCAACTTACAAACTTAATCATTCTAACTTATATTATGATTCTACACCTGAAAGCCCCACCAGATGCAGTCAAAATAATACGCCGAAGTGCACCCTCTGGTAATCCCTGAATACACTGAAGAAACACAAGATTCTATGAGCTTGATCTGTAGTTATCAAGAATGAGTTAAGCAATAAAATGACAGCTCAAGCAAGTTGATGCAACAAGTTACACCAAAAAAAAGACCAAAGACAACCAACTGTTGACAAGAAAACAACACATTTGACAAATAATCTCTGAAATATGAGCAATTTTCAATAATCTTATTCATTGTATTATGGTCCACACCTGAAATATGGCAGAATGTTCGGAATCAGCTGGAAGAATTTTTACTTTATGTTTGTGAGCAAGAGGAAGGACAAAGGGGCCACCAGCGATCAAGGTCTCTTTATTGGCCAAAGCAATATCTTTGCCTGCTTCTATTGCAGCAACTGTAGGCTACAAGATATAAAAAAAAAATAAAAGATCGGGATTTTAGCAGCGCAAAAATATATACTAATAAACAACAAACTATTTACTTCTCTTTCTAATAAATATTCTAATGGTTGACGGTAAACTGTAGTTCATAATATCTTGAATATACTTTGTTTAGTGGATACAAAGGAAGCTATGCATGGAGGATGCAGAGATATATCTGCAGATATCAATGCGTACCTTCAATCCCGCACAGCCTACTATCCCTGTAACTACACTGACAGCATCTGGATGGCGAGCAACCTGGAAAATTTTAAGCAAACCATCTAAATACTAAAAGTTGCTTTATCTTGTTAAATCAAAGAAACAAAGAACTAAATGATAGGTACCTCTATAACACCAGATTCCCCAGGAATAATCTCAGGCTTTTGCTCCATATCAGCCAAAGCCTCTTTTAGTTCATTTACCAAAGACTCATTTCTAACAGCAACCAATTGAGGTTTGAATGTCTTAACCTGTAATAAGCAGAACAATTATCAGCCTACAAAGTTGCTACTCCCTATTCATTTAAGCAAAAACTCAATTCAAGTTTTAAATCTTATAAGAAAAAATTATCAGACTCTATCATATTGATTGTAACACTTTTAAGCATCTGCTGAAACCAGTTTATATGAGATTATACGACAGAACCACAGATGACTCAAGTATCAGTATGTCATGATGACACCAAAATCATGTTAGTCCATGAATCAAGCTACTCAAGCCCAAGGTTGACATCTCCAAATAGTTTTTATGTAAGAAAACACTAACGCATTATAAGTTGCCGGTAAAACTGAATTGTTACCTGATCAACAAGAAGGGTCACATTTGAACCAGCAGCAAGTGCCACAACTCTGAATTTATCTGGATTCTCTGCAACTATGTCCAACGTCTGCAAAACACCAAATTGTGATTCTAAACAATTTGATCAAGTGCTATGCAAGCCTAAAACTGGAGCAAAAAGCTACATAGGAAAATGGCCGCTAGATAGTTTAATCGTAAAAGGCCAAAAAGTTACTTTTAGCATGTAATAATTAAAAGTTTTTCGCTTTGCCCCATTTCACCTGAGTTCCAATGGAACCAGTTGAACCAACGATGGAGATAGGCTTGGGGCCATCCCAAGTTTTGCGTCCGGGATCTGGAAAAGCTCGTCCAGGCCATGCAGGTGGTGGTTGAGGAGCCTGAGCTGAACATTGAACTTTCCTCCCAAACGTGGTGCCACAATCCTTCTTCAAAACAAAACCCCCTTAAAATTCACAAAACAACAATCTTTAAAAGTACAATCCACACCCAAGAAACCAAAAGAGAAGCATTTTCAGGGATTTAAATAAATAAAAACAGTTTTCCAGGTGTCTAGGAAACCAAGCACGCAAAAAAGAAAGGATGAAACTAGGATAAGTTGCAGCAAAAAATAAAAACCTGGAAATAGCTTGGGGAAGGAGCTGGACTTAGTAGAACCCAAGAAGGAGATAGAATAGATTTCAGGAGGAGAAACCAAATTCAAAGCCATGATAACTGTGAAAAGGAACTCCCTTTTAACTCAAAACAAAAAGGAAATCACACCAGGCTAGGCTTTGGAGAAATGAAAAGTGGGGGTGCCAAAAGAAAAAACTTTGAGAACTCTTTGAATAAGGAATTGGTATAAATGTGTGGAGGTGGGGGAGTTTGGGAAGTGGCAAAGGATGGTGGTGGTGGTCTGCTGGCGTTTGTTTTTAGCATATATATATAGTTAGGCAATGGGACAATTGGGACGGTAACATCATCAATCACATACACCTATACTCACCAGTTACCACCATGGTTCTGGTAGTTTAGTCTTTAAGACCCAAGATGATGGTCTCAGCTCCCTGGTCGTTTCAGAAAAAACTTGTTAATCAAAATAAATATGTTAATCAATTTTATAATAATTTTTTTTTACTGAATTTGATATAATATTCAAATAACACCCATACAATTAAAAACTTAAACAAAAACATATATTTACACGTGGAAAATATAAAATTAAAAATAATACATTAAATTATAAATATAACTTTTAATTTTAAAAATAAACATAATTATTTAAAAAAATTAACTCCGTTAAAGAACTTCAAAGTAAACAAACTTATTGAAATCTTTTGAAAAAAATTGAAACCTTAAAATTTGTTAAAAAATAGATTTAAAAAATAAAAGGTTGATGATAAATTAATTTTAATAAAACATGTAAATATCGGTGATTAAATTTATAGTTAAACTTTAATTAAATTTGGGAAGTAGAGACATTGGAATAAATGAGAGAAGTGGAAGTGGAAGACGGCCGGTGGTGGTGGTTTGCTGAGTGAGCAATGGAAATATACTACATAATACTTTTTGACTTTTTGAGACAAGAGGATAAAGGAATGATGATAAATATATTATTTTGAAATAGAATTACGAAAACGTTTATTATATGTTTCACTTAAAAAAAACTATATTGCTGAATAAAGAGAATACCCACTATCACGTAGTGGGTGCTCAAATATTATAGGTACCAAACATATTTTTTTTGGCAATATTTACTACTGCATGCATAAACTTCTTCTTCTTCCTATAATTTTATTATTATAAAATTTTCAATTGAATTTTGTGTGATAGGTTAAGGGATATCAATTAAAGAATTAGAAAATTAGACTATTTTATTTTATTTTATAAATTAACTGATTAATTATAAGGTATTTTATATTTTAATTTTGCATATCTATACTATTATTTAAGTGTATAATTAAATTAGTATTACGAATCAAATTAACACCAAATTAATCAATAAAATTATTAAATTAATCTTATATATTTTAATTATATTATATTTTAATTGAATTAAAGAAATATAGTTAGCTACTTTTTTCACCTAAAATAGGTTTTTTTTTCTTTTGGGTAAAAGAAATGTAAAATTCAATTACACATCCACTAATCTAACGTCACCAACACTAGTCATATAAAAAAAATAACCCTCAAAATCTTTGACACCAACTTACCTTGCCTAAAGAAACCATATAAAAGCTAAAATTACATTATAATTTTAAAAATAAATTAGGATGTTTAGATTTTCTATTTTAAGTAATAACTCTTGACTAAAACCAACTATTCACTTAAAAACAAGACTTTATTTTTATTTTTCTTTTAAAATATAATATTTGTATTTTAAAAAATTAATTTTTAACCACGAGATTGAGTTGGTATCACCCTCAATCGGGTTATCAATTCAGTTAAGAATTACGAAAATGTCCTTTCGTAATAAAAATAAGTTATAATATTTGAGGGTATTTTAATCTTTTATTTTAACAAAACAATTACAATATGCATATGGTAGGATTTAAACTCATACCAATTGATTTAGTAAAACCTTAAATTTACCACTCAACTAAATCTTAATTTTTATGTATTTTTATATATTTTTTAATAAACACGAGCTATTATCTTCAATTCTCCATTAGTTGTATATCTATACTTACTATTTATTAAGTGTTTTACTAAGTTAGTGTTACCCTCAACCGGACCACCAATTATATTAAGAAATTATGAAAATGTTCTTTCGTAATTCAAATAAATTATGCTATTTGAGAGTATTTTAGTATTTTCATTTCAACTAAAACTAATTAAAATATGCATATCGTGGGATTTAAATCCGCATCATTTTGATTAGTAAAATTTTAAATTCACCACTTAACTAAAGCTTCATTTTGATGTGTTTTATGCATTTTATTTTAATATGTACAAATTATTATCTCCATTAGTTATACATATTAATAATGTTATTAATTGAATTTGTATCATAAGTTAACTCGACACTAACTCACATTTGTTGACAAAATCATGATAAATAATTATAGTGCATTTAGTATTATTTATCTAATACATTTATGTGTTTAAATTTCATTTTACTCCTAATTTAATATATTTTTATTTTAATATCGTAATGATTAATTAGTTTTAAACTATACATTTTTTTATTTATTGTATGTTATTTTTAAACACACAATTATATTTTAAACATGTAATTTCCATACACATAGACGTATGATAAAATTTTTAATACTTTTACATAATTTACTTAATTAAATTTGTTTCACTTTATATCAAACAAAATCACATTCTTTTTTTTTTTATAATAGTTATATGTAGTACTTACTATATCCAAAAATTTACAAAGTTGTTGCATTCATTAATTACACATTATATCAATTAGTAAAATTATTTAAAATAAAATTAATATTAAAATATTCAACTAAAGTGAATAATATTTATTTTAAAAAATTACTAAATAATATTAAATTAATTGGATTGTATAGTCAAATGAGATTATGGATATAATTTCAAACTTAAATATTTATTAAAGATTTATTTGAATAGGTATCATTACAAAAATTGTAATTTTCTAAATGTATTTGGTTGATAAAGTGTAATTACATCGTAATTCTCAATATCATGTTTGAAAGTACAAATTGTAATTATACAATTACACAATTTATATTTTTAAAGTATATTAATTACTATAAAATGATCAAGACGATAATTTTTTAAATGAGTAAAAAATTAAAATCAAATAATCATATATAAAATGTTACTTCAATAAAAGTAGTTGATAATATGTTTACTAATAAAAATAATAAGAAAAATAAGCATATTGTAACACATTTTTATAACATGTAAATTATTTTTACAATAATTTTTTTACCATAACTTTAGAAAAAATTTAAGATTTAAATAATATAAATTTTACTATAACTTTATAAAATTAATATGGATCGATTTTATAATATAATTTTTTAATATTTATAATATAATTTTAAAAATTTGGTCATAATCATCATAAACATTTATAAGTATTCATGTTTATAATATAATTTTACAACTTAAAACTTGTATAAAAACAATTTTTAAAGTTAAATAGTGTATGAGTGTTTAAAAACAATAATATAATTAGATTTGAATATAATTAACTAAGTAATTGCTTCTAATAATAGGGAAGTGTAATTAAGATACGTGAGTTACACCTAATTTAGTGAAACTTACCAAATATAATGGTTGCTCGAACATATCACTCATATGTAATTATAAATAATTATGAAACATTAACTAAAGTATGAATAATTTCTTTAACTTTTTGAGCTAGTCCTTCATGCATGTTTGTCCTCTCTATAATTTGAAATTAAAATATTAACTTCCTTATTTTCGTCTTTTCATCAGAAAAGAAGGTGAAAGGATGCAAGGACAAAGAGAGAAAATCCCAATGTCTCATTTATATAAAAATTTTATCGTCTTCTTCAAATCTAAAGATTCTTCATTCAGCAATACATTTAATAATTCATTGTTATGCTGAAATCACTAAGTTCAAAAGTATATATCTTTGGTATTATTAAAATCAGAATTTCTGCGCCAACGACACTTTGATCTAATAATAACATGTAAACTCTGAAATTTTTAAGATGCGAATGAAGTTTTATTATTTATAGGTTTCATAATTATATTAAAATTATCGAAGTATCATTGTGTTTAATTAGATTGATAGTTGACTTAAGTCAATTATACAATTTAAAAGTGAGCGCTCAATAAAATTGAGTGAAAAAATTTAAGTTAATCGAATTGACGATTCTTATTTTTTGAGATGAAAAATTAAATTTGAAATTTTTGAATTGAGTGAAATAGTTCGAGTTAAATTAAAAATATTAAATGTGTCAAATTAAAATATTATTATAATATAACTAATTCCATGTTAAAACATGTAAATTTGTAATCATATATATTTGAAATTTTTCAAAGCAATATAATAAAAAATTATATTTTAGTATGATAAACTTGAACTATTAATTAACTTATTTTCCAAAATCATTATTTTAGAAAATTTTGAAAATTTATTTTCTTTATATATTCTTTAGAATTTGTTAATTTTTTAAATATATATATTTTATAATTTTTATAAATATTTAAAATTTTAAAATTATTTTAAATTTTATGATTTTTGTTGAAAGAGATCAATTTACTCATTTTCAAAATTGATATGGACTAAAAAGTATTTACACTAATTTGTTATTCGAGTTATTCGAATTGTAAAATTCAAGTTGACTTGAAACTTAAATTACTTATTAGAGTTGGCTTGAATAACTCAAATAACTAAATTTAATTTAGTTGAAAATCGATTTTTTTGAATGGAATCAAGTCTTGTTCACCCCTAATAAATGGTCATGTAGTGATTGATTATGATTATGATTATGATTATAATTTTTTGTTTAATAAAAAAATGAGGGTTGATGTAATTAAAATGGTTAGAATTCTTATAAATAATTGTATTGAGTTAAAATAAAATAAGAGAAGGGATCTTGAGTTTGTGAAATTCGGAGATATTCCATTTCATGAAGTTTGTCTCTTCACAAATAACTTGCGTATAATTGGTTAAGTAGGAAACATGAAATATAAGTGGGCGCATTTTGGTCATCTTTTGTCTTTCTAGACACAAGCATCTCCCCTAATTTTGTTCTCACTTCAACTCTTTCTTAATTATTAAACAGCTGCTTCTTTTCATCATTCCAGATTCTTTCTTTTCTTTCTTTTCTAAGTAAACTTTGATAGCTATAAGGTTTTTTTTTTTTTTTTTTTTTTTTATAGATTTCAGTTAATGTTAAATCAATTTTTGATGAAACTCGAATTCTAATCATTGACAATTGCTAAGAATTATTGGGCTAATGCCCAAATAATACCCCAGCCCAAGATCAAGTTTTGCCTTAACAAATGACATCTAGCAGCCCATGAAACAAACTTTTATAGCTTCCAACACTTGGTGGGATCACATATGGGCACTTGTCATGTGCCACACTCCTGACACAGATTACCTTATATCCCATACAATATACTTCGGCTCAGCTAAGAACAAAAATGGGGGACCATCAATTTATAGCTTCCTCTCATGCTTCTTTTACTTATCATTTCTTTGCTTATCTTACATTAGAGCTTTACTTAACCATTTCATGTCAAAAGCTCTAGGTATCCAAGTGTTGGAACTGCTGTGGTTAGTGGGTCATTCCCACGTTTCTCCTGCCCCCACTTTCATGTTGCATGGTGATTAGTGGTAATTACATTTGTATGTGTGATAGTGGACATGTCCCCGGTGGTTTGACATGCTTGATAGTGATGCTATAGCATTAGCATTTATTTCAAGCAATGGTCGGAAGTATTTATATTAGATATTTTTGCTGATCTATATTGTAAACTATTATTTATGCTAACACGAAGAACATCTCAGAGTCCACGATCTAGGACCTCTTAGTTCACTTTCTTTCACCATGCTGCCCTTTTTAAATCAATTTATCTACCTTGAAGTCCAACTTCCATAAAAAAAAAGTTTCAAACAAGTACAACTTAAGTTGGTATTACCTTGCTTATCAGGCTCCAATGTGAAAATAATTGTCAAGTTTAATGATTAAATTAGACGCAAAAAAGCTCAAGCCCTATTGTGAGAATAATTATCAAGTTCATGTCCTAAATATTGATTTAATCCAAAAGTAAACTATTGAGTTGGAAAGGTTAACTTCTTTGCTTGTTGCCTATTTAAACAAAAGAATTCTTTGGGTTAAATAATCACAATTTTAGAAGTCAACAATGGTGAAGAGTAGGCAATCATCGACATATAGGAGATGAGAAATTCTTAGGCAAAAGTGATTAATCTTTAATCTATTAAAGTGATTATCATTCATAACTTGCTCTAGAAGAAGAGACAACACATTGGCCAAAATAATGAAAAGGTACGGGAAACAAGAGGTTGCCGTGTCTAAGACCTTTTTTTAGAGCAAACCCTTCTTTGCTCTCTCACCATCAATCACAAAGCCTAGACAGATAGTGAAAACTCGTGTCATGCCACAATTCATTGGTCACAAAAGCTCATTTTTCATGGGAGTTGATTGAGAAATTTCCAAGAAATTTGGTCATAAATCTTAATCATGTCAAATTTTATAGTTGTAGCCTCTTTTCTCCTTTATCTTCGTTTCTATAATGCATGAAAAACTTTACGGGGGATGATAATGTTTTGTTGAATTTGTTGATCGGTCACAAATGCAAACTCGATGAGGGTATATAATATTTGAAAGAAAGAATATCGTCTGTGTAGCCATATCCTTAGGGTGATTTTGTACATGAAAATACAATAGCCAATGGGGCGACTTTGAGAGATCAACTCCGGGTCATTTGCTTTCATGGTCAATATAATGTTCGTGTAGTTGACTTTTTAATAAGAATCTGGTGCTGGAAAGAAAAATTGAAAACCGTCAGCGCCCTCCTTGATCACATCCCAAAAGTTGAGGCAAAAAGTGCCAGAGAAACCATTGGGCCCAAGGGCCTTAAGGGAACCGATTTTAGAAACATTTTCAATTTCCTCATTAGGGACAATATCCATAAGAACAACATTCATCTCTTTGAAGAATAAACTTGTCCACCATTGCAAGCGATTCATTAATTCTAGGAATTAGAACATGATGGAACAACTCAGACACCTTATCTTCTTCATCAACCCATTTCCCGTCAAGCCCCTTATTTCTTCGAATGGCATTGGTGTTGCGATGTTGAATAGTGTTGAGACTGCCAAGCTTGAGCCAATTATTTCTTCCATCTCCTAGATGGAGTCGAGTTTCTTTTTCATGGCTTGAGCTTCATACCTTGTTTAAGTGGTAGTCTGGGCCAATTGTAGGTAATCAGGTTTTTAAGGAGTTTGGCCATCATCTTTCTATTATTTCCGAATTTCGACCTACTCCATTAGTGGAGAAATGAGAAGGTAGTCCTGAGTTTTCCATGGGAGCTGTGATCGCCCATATCTCCCGTACTCAAGTTCCATCTGTCCTGAACAATTGCACCACAATTTGTTGGCGGAAGGAAATATCAAATTCCATTCCACCATCACCAACACACGGTCAAGTTTTTCTTGAATAGCATCAACCCGTCCTAATTTTCCACGAGATCCATAAATTGCACTCATCAATCCACTGGCAATTATTTTTTTAAATGATAGAAATATACCTAAAAACATTTCAATATTTATATCTCTTCATGAGAATGAATACATTTTTTGAAAGAACAAATGCTAAGACACAGATATGTAAACTTCTAGTGGTTCATCATCTGTTTTCTTCTCTAACCAACTGGGGGGTGGAAGTCATAATTATCAATCTTTCTGTTCCATTGGGAGCAAAAGCCATACTATCAGTCTTACCACTTTTTTTCTTCAAGTGCTAAGGAAGTTGCAGTAATTTGAACATAGAGTAGAGGGTTATATAAATGATGAGATTTGTATCCCTAATATGTCAGATATCACTTTGTGGGAGATGATTAAATGAATGAATTGATCCAAGGCCTTAATTCTGTACGCCATCTTTTTACCAACAATGAAATAAATTTGTTTCTCCTCTGGAGATATATAGACATTGTGGGCAACCAAATTAACCATCAGAAAAGTACAGCCACAATTAATTAGCTGGGATAATTTTTTCCCTTTGCTTGGATTCCAGGGAAATCTCCAGAGAAAAGAGTAACAAGAGAATATATATATATATATTGATATTAGACCTGAATACACCAAAAAAGGGGCTTTGACAACATTAATATCACCCTACCGATAGCTTGCTAAGAGCAGATGTGCAGGGCGATTGAATCCAACTCCTATACAGACACAAGAACCAGGCACCAAATGACCAATAAGAGGGTGTATACCATATCCAAATCTGAATGCTTACATTGTTATCTTTTGAAGGGAAAAAATTTCACAAGAAAAACATGATATCATATGTTCTCTGTACAATAACGAAAACCGAATGTGCGGCTCAAGTTGATTTAATCCAATTGTGCTATGATTTTGTAATTGCCTCAGAGATCATGCAGATTCATGGGTACAGAGTTCGTAACCAGATAAAAGCGAGCTTAATGCAAATGCAGTAAAAGCCAGAAAGGCCATTGCAACTGAGGCACTAGTCATCTCAGTGAATTCATCTTTGCCCCAATTAGATTGCCAATCATCTATTCGCGTGGCTGCCGCAGATGATGCTGAAAGCAAAAGATAGGCTAGTATCTGCAAGATGAAACCAAAGAAGCAAGCAATTCTCTTTCAGCATTTGGCTCTGTGTTTGCACATATAAACGCATGCCTTTGTGTTTCACCAGCCATATTTATCTTATATAATACTTAAATCCATACATATGGTGCAATTTTATTAGCAAATTGGATGCAAGGGCATGTAAAGTGAACTCAACCTATCACAAAAAATGGGAAATCTAATTAACAGTTGCCAATAGTGATACACTGATACTCGACAACATGGCAAGAGCCAAGAGGCATATCCGGGGAGAGTTGCAGTAAATTAACTTGTATAGTAATTAAGAAAATGCCAGGGGTGAGTAACTGCTAACAATGAAAGCTAAAGTGGCTAGTTTACAATTGAGTGCTCTATAAAATGCAAAAAACTTGCCTGATCCATGAAGAAATCAAAATGCTGACGAAGGTAATGGCGAATGACATGTTTTCGCATGATGAGATGATAAGCTAGAGCATAGGCTTGAAACCCCGCATATACAAATCCAATCACATTTACCGATAGGCAATACCTGTAAAAAATATATATTCAGTGAAACATGTTAACGTAAAAAGTAGACATTTAATGAAGCATGTAATGAAGAACCTGTATTCTTTATAGCGGTCGAAAGAGTCACCGCTCCAGCCTGATGTTTTATCAGCAGCCATAACAGAGAAAGATATCAAGCATAAAACAATTTCACTTAATCGAAACCCTAGAGCTGCCATCTTCACAGTCTCCTTCACCTTCGATCTCCTCAGCACAGCCGCCACTGCCCTTGCTCCTTCTCCCCTTCCCCCTCCACCACTCACTTTCGTCTTCGTCGTCATCCCCTGTCCTTCCTCCCTCACCGATCGGTTCACTGACAAATGGAAGGGTTGTTGCGGTGGAGTAGTCGGCGGAAGCGGAGGCGAAGCAAACGGGGAAGAATTGGCGTTGAACTGGGTGGACTTGTCGAAGGCGACGAGTGCCTTGCAGTTGTCAACTGGGGGAGATACTGCCGAAGGAACATGAGGAGAGGAGGTATTTTTGGGATCGGGTGGGTCGGGGTCACCGTGGTCTGATCGGAGAGGTGAGTGGGGCGAGTCGAGGTGAGACAGCGAATCGGAGTTTGAGGAAGAGGATCGTTTCATGATGTCATCGAGAATTTGATTGTTTTTCATCGAGGCTTTGGGTTCCAATTCTTTCCGGAAATCTAATGGGCTGAGTAAAAGAGAGGAAACAAACTAAAATTAAAATTAGAAATAAAAAGAAATCAGGGTTTTGGGGTAGCGAGAAAATGAGTGAGTGAAAAGAGATCGATTGAAGATTATAAGACTTTTTAGGGAAAACTGTCAAACTAGTTACTTTTATTTATCTTATATTATATTTTAGTCATTTATATTTTAAATATTATATTTTAGTCATTTATGTTAACAATCACTTGGTGTTTTTGGTGAGTAAAATTATGTTTCTGTACTGAAAAATATGAAAGAAAGAAAATAATGGAGAAGAAGAAAAGGAAAATAAAGAAATTAAAAAAATTAAGTTGTTAAAAATATAAAAATATAGAGACTAGTTTTAACAAATAAAAAATATGAAAAAAACTTGGTTAAAATGAAGGGAGAACGAGGAAAACAGAGGGAGAATGAGAAGAGAATTAAAATAAAAGAAAAAAAAGGAAAGTTCAAAAAACAAAAAAGAAAAATTAAATTGTTGAAAGCGAAAAAAATATAAGAATTAATTGTATAATTTAACCTAAAATTTTCATTTGAAATGATGATTTATATATCAGCTAAAATGTTACATCACGATAACAACTAAAAAGTAACAATTCAAATATAAGTGACTAAAATGTAACCTAAGACAAATAAAAGTGACTATTTTGATAGTTTACCCGAGTTTTAATTTACTGATTTACTACAAGCTTTAGCTTTCGATCAAGTGCAGAAATGTATGAGAAAGCCCAGGATTTTTACCGGTAAATTCCTCTCACGTTTCTTTGGTATGACGTGGCAAGATACTATTTGTTGACTGTTTTTCACGGTGTTAACATGGGACTGTAGGGTGCAAAACACCCTGGCTTCATTCACAACCCTCAAATTATAGTCATCACGGAGACAAAGTTTAGAGCTGCGAATCTGCCAGGTGTTGTCAATAAGCTCTCTTTTCATGCTTGGCGCGATACAACTACTATTGGTAGGAGAGGTGGCATTTGGCTCTTATGACTCTCGGCAGTGGTTACAATCGACAATCTTTGTGAAACGGAGCAAGAGATTCACGCGAGGGTGAAGGTACATTCTAACTCTCAATAGCTCTTGTCTGATATTTACCATGGATCCTAGGATAGAGGAACGGAAAATTCTGTGGATCAACTTGTCTTCAGTAGCTAGGAACCATAATATACCATGGATTGCTACTGGTAACTTCAATGAAGTCATCTCCACTCATGCTAAATGAGGGGCCCGTGTACCTCCTCGAGTAGAATAAAGGCTTTTAACGACTGTCTCAATGAATGTGGTCTCATTCATCTGGGACTTTTCTGGTCCTAAATTTACTTGGACAAATTTGAAGGAAGCAGGTCATCTTATACAAGAACATATCGACTACGCTTTTGCCAACCCCAATTGGAGAATCCTTTTCGTGAACGTGCGAGTCCAATACCTCCCTCGTTTAAGGTCGGACCATTGTCCAATATTAATCTCTTTGGACAATAATGCTTGGAAAGATAGAAAAAACAAAAACCCTATTAGATTTCAGGAAATGTGACTCATTCATGATGATTTCCCTCACATAGTCGAAAAGTTTCTGGAACCAGCCTAGCCTCCCTTAATGGCTACCATTGAAGCTTTTACTCAATTATCAGTTGGAATAATAATTTTTTCGGTAGCGTCTTTAAGAAAAAGACAAGATTACTTGCTCGTATTGCAGGCACTGAAATTGCCTTAGCCGAGGCACCAAACCAATTCCTTATCGACCTCCACGCAACCCTCCAAAATGGTCTTTAATGCACCCATGATAAAACGATTTGGGCACTTAAATCTCGGGCTAGCTGGCTTACCGACAATGAGGTAAATACGATATTTTTTCACCTTTCTACGATGATCCATAGAAGCTTCAACAAAATAACCTGCCTGAAGGATGATTCAGGCTCCTGGATCAAAGACAAGAAGGGCATTGAGGATTTAATTCAATCCTATTTCATGAACCTTTTCAAGAGTTCCAACTTGGAATCTTCCTTGACCGTGCTAGAAACTATGATTGAAAAAAATATTTCTGAGAGAGAATTAGATCTGAAATTTCTTTTTAGCTTGTTTTCTTAATCTGATCATAAAACTCACCTTGATTCATCTGTTATTTCATATTTATACAAAGAGCTAAACACTAACTAATCTTAGCTGGACTAATCGCCTTCACCAACTAATAACTGCTTTAGCTAGGTACACTATATTCTATCATGCACCTATCTTCCCGACACTGTGAGACACAAAGTTGATTCAAACCGCGAAAAACATGTGGCATAAAGGCTTTGTAAATATATCTGCGACTTGATCACAAGGTGAACCTCACCGACCAAAAGAGATCCAATGGCAACCTTTTCACGAACGAAAAATAAATCGAGCTCAACATGTTTAAACTTGGAATACAAGACCGGATTGGCGCAATACCATCAGACCGAACTATCACACCAGATAGTGGAGTATCCTCGCACACAACCCGCAATTCTTGAAGTAACGAAACTAACCAAGTTATCTCACTCGTCGCCGCAGCTACACTTCTATATTCAGCTTCAGTCGTGGACCGAGACACACTTGCTGCTTCTTAGATCCCCACAAAATAGGAGTCTGTCTAAAATAAACACAATATCCAGAGGTGGACCGACGATCGTCAAAATCAAGCCCCCAGTTGGCATCGGCATATCCAACCAAAGACAACCGAGAAGACGGACGAAAGACCAAGCCAAAATCAATAGTTCCAGACAAATATCGTAATATGCGTTTTAATGCTACCATATGAACAGTAGTAGGATTATGCATAAACTGGCATATCCTGTTAACGGCATATGCAATATCTGGTCTGGTCAAAACAACATACTGAAGAGCACTAGCAAGGCTCCTGTACTCAGTCGGATCAGCCAAAGGTTCACCATCAGTCTTTGATATATGAGGCGAGCTGAGCATTGGAGTATGAACGCCTTTTACCGTGAGCATCGAGCAACGAGCAAGAATATCCCGTATATATTTTCTTTGACACAGATGAAGAGAGCCTTTGGTTCGAGTAACCTCGAGTCCAAAAAAATAGTGCAACTCACCCATATCCTTGAGCAAAAATTCACTATTTAACAAGCGAACAAACCATTCTATTGACTCAGCACACTACCAAAGAATTATAATATCATCAACATACACGAGAACATAAAGAGTGGAATCACCTATTATCCGCACAAACAAAGATGAATCAGACTTAGAAGCACCAAATCCCAACGAGTTGAAAAAGCGTTTAAGCTTCTCAAACCATGCACGAGGTGCTTGTCGGAGACCTACAAAGCCTTTTTCAAGCAACACACCAGAGGTTGGCCATCAAGACTAGTCCGCTTCATACCTGGAGGTCGATTCATAAACACCTCAAAGGTCGAGATCTCCGCTTAGGAAAGCATTGTTAACGCTAACTTGCCGCAATCGCCATCCTTCGAGAAAGCAATAGATGTAACAATACGCGACAAGAATAAAGTTTGACAACAAGACTAAAGGTTTCATGAAAATCACACCCAGGAATTTGAGAGCAACCTTTTGCTACCAGACGAGCTTTTCATGAAAGCAACAAGACTCATCTAGATTTCTCTTAATTTTGAACAACCACTTGTATCCTATAACTTTGCGATTTTATGGACGCGCTACAAGCTCTCAAGTGGAATTACGAATAAGGGCATCATATTCGGCCTGAGCAACGGCCCACCAGTCAGACGAAGTGAAGGTCTCTTCTATTGTAGAAGGTTCAACAACCTCAACAAACAGTGCCTTGGGTTTAAAAATTCCAGCCTTTGACCTGGTCACCATTGGATGAGCATTCACCATAGGAACACTTTGTGCCTGAGGGGTAGTACCGGAAGTAACACCCCTCCCACACTCACGACCATCAGCAGAATCAGAAGACAATGAGCATGGAGGACCCCCAATCTCATGTTGTGGCAAATTGGGAGAATGCGTAGATGAACACTCACTTGGAGGGTCTGGATCAGAGCCAACCTCAGGGTGTGGCGAAGCAGGGAAAGACGAAAATGACCCATCACCTCTTTGAGAACTCATCGGAGAACAACGAGCCAAGGGAGACTCTACATTTACGGATACACTAGACTGAACAACCAGAACAAACGTTGCGACAGGCTGATTTCCCATCTGTAAGCATGTATCCGAAAGAGATGGATATGACAAGAATTTGGTTTCATCAAACACCACATGACGAGAGACAATTATTTTACCAGTTGGTAATAGGCACAAATACCCTTTATGTTGAGCATTATAGCCCAAGAAGGTGGATGGTTGAGATCAAATTCCAAATTTTATGGTTCAAAAATGACGTAGATAGGGATAGCAATAAAGATCCGAAAACCCGCAAATGATCATAATAAGGTGCGATCCCATAAAGAGCTTGTTACGGGGATATTCCGCTCGTAATGGGTGGGTAATCGATTGATGAGATGTACAGCACAAAAAAACGCATAACTCTAAAACTCCATGGGTAGGCTTGCTTGAGCGAGCAGCGTGATGCCCATGTTAACAATGTGACGGTGTTTCCTTTCTGTAACACCATTCTGTTCAGATGTATGTGGACACGTTAAGCGATGAACGATGCCATACGAGTCTAGAACAGACTTGAACGCTCTATATTCACCACCCCAATCACTTTGAAACTGTTTGATGTTCTTCCCAAACTGAGTGCGAACTAATCGTTAAAACTCGAACAAAACATCAAGACCGCCGAGACTTCGTCAAGGAGATAAACCCACGTAAATCGGGTACACATATCAACAAACGAAATACAGTACCAATTATTTCCACAGAAATGATGTCGGACCACGATCGAGACCACCAAATCAAATGGATTTGTATATTTAGTAATGAACATTTAGGAAATGACAGCTTTATGAGCCTTCCTTTTCTGACACGCCGTACATATTCCATTAAGTGAAATATTTGGCGAAAAAATAACATTACACTTTTTAAAACACTTTTGACAATAGGAATAGATGGGTGACCAAGGCGATTATGCCACAAGGCCACTTTATTACAATCACTATTTTTATTACTAACTCAGATTTGAAGTAGAAACTGAACTCAATGATTGAGCGGACCAAGTCAGCAGAGAGAACTTGTAGAGTCCATCATGTATGTGGCCCTTCAGCAGCGTTTCCCGGGTCAGGATGTCCTTAATAACACAATACGTTGGATGAAACTCAAAAAACACACCATTGTCGTTAGCAAACTGAGACACTGACAACAAATTCTTCCGAATATTTGGCACACACAAAACATCAGTCAATTGAAGCAATCTAGAGCGTGTAGGTAAAAAACTATTACCAATAGAGGAAATTAGGGCCGATGTCCTGTCATCCATCAATAAAGAAGACGTACATAGATAAGGAGTATTGTCCTGCAGAGCCGACGCATCACGACAAACATGATTGCTTGCACCCAAATCAGGATACCACGAAGCAGTCCCGACTGATACCGGTATGTACGAACCCGTGGGATCAGTATTTGAGCCAACATGAGCAGTATTAGCATTTGAGTCTGACGAAGCAGAATAACCAGAAGCATTTAGATCACCAACTCTAAGAAGTCCGATACACGGATCAGTTCCCGAATAGACACGAGCTCGGGACTTAATACGCTAAGGAATAGAGGAGTCCGATACTTGTTCAAATTGAACACAATTATTAGCTTGTCTAACAGCCTCAAGTGGGCTAGAATCATGCCCATAACAAGTGTCTAAGACTAGATCATTAGGCCCAGTAGAATGAATTGCGATACTTGGCCCACCATGTACCAAAGGGCGCCGAAAATCCATTTGTGCTTGGCTAATATGAAACGCACGGGGCCCACCTTGTATGCCTTATCGAAAATCCATAGGTGCTTGGCTTATTGGATATGCACGGGGCCCACCATAGATGTCTTACACTTGAGTATTAGGCGGCCTAAATTGCGGTACAGTTGGTTGCCAATTTTGACCGCCATAAGTCCAATTTTGACCACTCCTATTTTGAGGCCAATTTTGACCATGAGATGGAGTATATTTCACGCGTTGAGAGGGCCATTCCTGGTGCCCGTGAGCCTGTTCTTGTGACGACGCATAAACCGCATCAGGAGGAAGATCGGACGCCGGAGACCCACGGAAGCTATAATCGGCCGGTGGAGGACGGAAGCCATCATAGTCCCGATTAAACTGATAGTAACATTTCAAGGCAAGATGGCCAAGACGGTTGCAGATCTGGCACTGGATCCGCGGTCGAAATCCTCGTCCACGTCCACCGGTCGGAGGTCGACCACCATGAACGGCCACACTTCGATCAGACTGAGATGATTCGACAAGATTCGCATACAAGGGAAGCTCCTGAACGTCTTTCAATTGACGTTGCTCACACTCCATTAACGTCGCCACAATCCGCCAAAAAGAAAATCGCTTCGACGAGAGAGACACCAGCGAAACAATGGCCTTAAACTCCGATAGTAACCCCGTAAGCAACACCTCTGGCTTCTCATCCTCAGAGACACAAACACCAGACGCCCCAAGTAAATCGCACAGGTGTTTTATTTTATCAACATATGCTTTCACAGACATATTACCTTTTTTTAAAGAATAAAGCTCATGCTTGATCTTTGACTGTTTGGCATTTGTATCGGCAGCAAAGAGACTTGTTACCGTACAGCAGACGTCCGATGACGTGCGAGCATCAGTGAACGAGGAAAGATGCGACGTGCTGATCGTGGAAAGTAACCATGAGACAAGCAAAAGATCTTGTCTAGAGAATACAAGCGCAGCCAGATTTGGAGCCATAGATCCATCGACCGTTTGAATAAACCGAGCCGGCGATGGAAGAGTACCATCAATGAATCCTAACAAATCATATGCACCGAGAATAACACGTACCTGTTGTTGCCAAAGGATAAACGTGCTCTCATCCAACTTCACCACGTCGTGACGAGGGAAAGACGTGACAACTTTGTCACCAGTGAACAAAGCAGAAACACCTTCAACAGAGCCAGAGTCGGAAGGGTGAGTGGCAGCCATAGATCCTAGAATCGAATGGCTACTGATACTATGCTAGAAACTATGATTGAAAAAAATATTTCTGAAAGAGAATTAGATCTGAAATTTCTTTCTAGCTTGTTTTCTTAATCTGATCACAAAACTCACATTGATTCATCTGTTATTTCATATTTATACAAAGAGCTAAACATTAACTAATCTTAGCTGGACTAACTGCCCTTCACCAACCAACTAACCGTTTTAGCTAGGTACACTATATTCTATCAGACCGTTACCCCTACTGATTTTGTTTGGCCCCACATCTCAAGTGACCGAGCTAATAACCTGCTTTCCTAGATTTCGGATGTCGAAATAACAAAAGTTACCTGGTCTTTTAAACCTAGAAAAGCACCCGGACTGGATGGTCTTTACCCACTCTTCTTTTAACGTTGTTGGCCTAAAGTTAAGCTCAATGTTTGCAACATGGAAAATGAGACTTTTCAGAAGGAATCTTAGAAGAAGGCAACAATAATACCCTCATCACTCTTATCCCTAAATGTCAAGGTGCTTTCTCCATCTCCCGCCCCGCCCTATCGGTTTATGCAAAGATACATAGGATCATTATCAAAATAATGGTAGTGAGGATTCAATCAATTCTTCAAACTATTATTTTGTATGTCCAAGGTAGTTTCTTCCCGAGGAGGCAAACAACGGATAATGTCATTATTGTCCAAGAAATCCTCCCACTCCGCTCTCTAAAAAATGAAAAGCAAGGTCGAGCGATGATTGTGAAACTTGACCTTGAAAAAGCTTACAATAAGTGGAATGATCTTTCGTTAGAAAGGTTCTTCTCTTTTTATTTCCCACCTTCTTAGGTTAAACTCATTATATATTGCATTTCCTCCACTACGACCACGATCCTTGTCAATGGTTCAAAGTCAAAAGCTTCACACCTTTTCGAGGTATTACACAAGGAGATCCACTCTCCTCATACTTGTTTATTTTGTGCATGGAGTACCTTAACTTTCAAATTTCAAAAAAGTGGATGATGGAAATTGGAAACCTATAAGAGCCTCCGAAATGGTCCCCAAATCTCACATACTGTTTTTCGTGGATAATGTTATTCTATTTGCGAAGTTGACTCGAGAACCACGAGGACTATCAAATGTGTTCTTGCAAAATTTATGGAAGAATCCAATCAAAGCATTAGCTTTCAAAAGTCAAGAATAGCATTCTCCTCAAAATGACTTGCTCGAAATAAAGAGGCAACTAATGCCCTCAAAATCAAAGAAGTTCAAGATCTCGGCAAATATTTGGGCTTTCCTATACACTCCAAGAGAGTCTCGAAGCTCGACCACGAGTTTATTGTTGACAAAGTGAGAGCAAAGTTGTGCTCTTGGAAAGCAAACATGCTCTCCCAAATGGGATGACTTGTTCTCATTCAATCAACCATGGCCTCTATCCCGATTCATATCATGCAATGTCACTATCTTCCTCAAATACCTTGGAAGAGTTTGATAGAATTAATAGGAACTTCCTTTGGGGTGTACGAAAAGTGCAAGGAAAATACATTTGCTTAATTGGGAGAAAGTTACGAATCAAGTCTCATAGAGGTTATCGATTAGGAAGAGAAAAGCTAGGAAACAAGCTCACTTCTTAAGCTCGGTTGGGACTTAATTTAGGAAAAAGACAAGCTTTGGGCAAAACTTTATTGTCAAAGTATACTCCAAATGGTGGCGTTGTAAGATTTAAGAAAGACTTGTCTCTTACATCGAGTTCTTTATGGAAAGTTAGTCCTTTTATTGAGAAGGGGCTAAGGTGGGTGATTCATAACGTGCTCTCGACAAGTTTCGATGATACTTGGTGGCAAGCACCTTTAATGAGTTTGGTTACAGCCCTTCGAGAGAAGAAGAGAGTTCTTGGACTTTCAATCAAGTCCGAAGTTTTGTGGGATAGTTAGGGAGAAGATTGTTTATCAATCAACTCCCTTGAAATTGCCAATAAACTTCTAAGCACTATGTTGAGGCATGATGCTTCCCTCATGGACAAACTTTGTTGGGGCCCTCAAAGAATGGGTCATTCACTTTGGCCATTGCCTATGATCTAACAAATGGATTCCTTGAGAAATCTCATGACATTAATGAGGGACCTCCGCAAACAATCCGGAAGTTGAAGCTTTCACCAAAACTAAAATTGTTTCTATGGAAATGTGGAATAGAATAATCCCACGAGAGCTATGTGTCCAAAATTAGGTACTTACCGATAAGCTTTGCAAAGTTTGTCATGGTTCTGGACGAAGACATTGGGTATATTTTCATTAATCGCCAAAAGCCAAGGAGGCTTGGCTCGATGTTAAGGCGCCATCGGTTTCTCTCCACCGAGTTGGACAAATTGAATGAATGGTTGTCGCTCTAATCTAATGTCTAAACAATGGGTTCATAGACCAAAACCTTTTATCCGTCCTTGGGAATTATGGTTGCAGTGAAACAATTTCATTTTTAACTTTGGCCACTAAGAGACGAGCTAAGTTTAGCTAAGAGCTTCAATATTAGTTACTCTTATTATTCATTTCATGTCTAATATTAACTTTTTAAATATTAATCCTATCTTGTCCCCATTAATGCAGTACGCTTCTCCGTCATTTGACGCCTACTAGCATCTCACATACTTTTCGGGAAAGAAACAAATGTGCAGAAGCTTTGGCTTCAATGGGAGCAATTCTCAATCAACTTCTTACTCGGATTGTAATTTCATCAAGGATTATAATTTTCATTAGTAATCACCCTTCTATTATTGTCATGTCCATTTTAGAGGCGGAGGCCAGAGGGACCGTTACTTATCGAACTCTTTTGTAATCTTTTGTTTTATTTCAGTTTTATGAATGAATAAAGTTCTTTTCTCGACAAAAAAAAAAAAAAACACACTTATGGTAAAGAAATCGTAGGGAAGAAGTTTTTTTCGGTAGCGTCTTTAAGAAAAGACAAGATTACTTGCTCGTATTGCAGGCACTGAAATTGCCTTAGCCGAGGCACCAAACCAATTCCTTATCGACCTCCACGCAACCCTCCAAAATGGTCTTTAATGCACCCATGATAAAACGATTTGGGCACTTAAATCTCGGGCTAGCTGGCTTACCGACAATGAGGTAAATACGATATTTTTCACCTTTCTACGATGATCCATAGAAGCTTCAACAAAATAACCTGCCTGAAGGATGATTCAGGCTCCTGGATCAAAGACAAGAAGGGCATTGAGGATTTAATTCAATCCTATTTCATGAACCTTTTCAAGAGTTCCAACTTGGAATCTTCCTTGACCGTTACCCCTACTGATTTTGTTTGGCCCCACATCTCAAGTGACCGAGCTAATAACCTGCTTTCCCAGATTTCGGATGTCGAAATAACAAAAGCTACCTGGTCCTTTAAACCTAGAAAAGCACCGGGACTGGATGGTCTTCACCCACTCTTCTTTCAACGTTGCTGGCCTAAAGTTAAGCTCAATGTTTGCAACATGGAAAAGGAGACTTTTCGAAAAGGAATCTTGGAAGAAGGCAACAATAATACCCTCATCACTCTTATCCCTAAATGTCAAGGTGCTTTCTCCATCTCCCAGTTCCGTCCTATCAGCTTGTGCAACACAATTTACAAGATCATTATCAAAATAATGGTAGCGAGGATTCAATCAATTCTTCAAACTATTATTTTGCATGTCCAAGGTAGTTTCTTCCCGAGGAGGCAAACAACGGATAATGTCATTATTGTCCAAGAAATCCTCCGGCTCCGCTCTCTAAAAAAAATGAAAAGCAAGGTCAGAGCGATGATTGTGAAACTTGACCTTGAAAAAGCTTACAATAAGCTGGAATGATCTTTCGTTAGAAAGGTTCTTCTCTTTTTTTTATTTCCCACCCTCTTAGGTTAAACTCATTATGCATTGCATTTCCTCCACTACGACCACGATCCTTGTCAATGGTTCAAAGCTGAAAAGCTTCACATCTTTTCGAGGTATTACACAAGGAGATCCACTCTCCTCATACTTGTTTATTTTGTGCATGGAGTACCTTAACTTTCAAATTTCAAAAAAAGTGGATGATGGAAATTGGAAACCTATAAGAGCCTCGAGAAATGGTCCCCAAATCTCACATCTGTTTTTCGTGGATAATGTTATTCTATTTGCAGAAGTTGACTCGAGAACCACGAGGACTATCAAATGTGTTCTTGCAAAATTTATGGAAGAATCCAGTCAAAGCATTAGCTTTCAAAAGTCAAGAATAGCATTCTCCTTAAAATGACTTGCTCGAAATAAAGAGGCAACTAATGCCCTCAAAATCAAGGAAGCGCAAGATCTCGGCAAATATTTGGGCTTTCCTATACACTCCAAGAGAGTCTCGAAGCTCGACCACGAGTTTATTGTTGACAAAGTGAGAGCAAAGTTGTGCTCTTGGAAAGCAAACATGCTCTCCCAAATGGGATGACTTGTTCTCATTCAATCAACCATGGCCTCTATCCCGATTCATATCATGCAATGTCACTATCTTCCCTCAAATACCTTGGAAGAGTTTGATAGAATTAATAGGAACTTCCTTTGGGGTGGCACGAAAAGTGCAAGGAAAATACATTTGCTTAATTGGGAGAAAGTTACGCAACTGAAGTCTCATAGAGGTTATCGCATTAGGAAGAGAAAAGCTAGGAACCAAGCTCAGCTTCTTAAGCTCGGTTGGGACTTAATTTAGGAAAAAGACAAGCTTTGGGCAAAAACTTTATTGTCAAAGTATACTCCAAATGGTGGCGTTGTAAGATTTAAAGAAAGACTTGTCTCTTACATCGATTATTGAGAAGGGGCTAAGGTGGGTGATTCATAACAGGCTCTCGACAAGCTTCTGGGATGATACTTGGTCAGGGCAAGCACCTTTAATGAGTTTGGTTACAGGCCCTTCGAGAGAAGAAGAGAGTTCTTGGACTTTCAATCAAGTCCGAGTTTTGTGGGATAGGTAGGGAGAAGATTGTTTATCAATCAACTCCCCTTGGAAATTGCCAATAAACTTCTAAGCACTATGTTGAGGCATGATGCTTCCCTCATGGACAAACTTTGTTGGGGCCCCTCAAAGAATGGGTCATTCACTTTGGCCATTGCCTATGATCTAACAAATGGATTCCTTGAGAAATCTCATGACATTAACAGGGACCTCTGGCAAACAATCTGGAAGTTGAAGCTTTCACCAAAACTAAAATTGTTTCTATGGAAATGTGGGAATAGAATAATCCCCACGAGAGCTATGTGTCCAGCCGAGGGTACTCGGTCGATAAGCTTTGCAAAGTTTGTCATGGTTCGGACGAAGACATTGGGTATATTTTCATTAACTGCCAAAAAGCCAAGGAGGCTTGGCTCGATGTTAAGGCTGCCATCGGTTTCTCTCCACTGAGTTGGACAAATTGGAATGAATGGTTGCTGTCTAATCTAATGTTTAAACAGTGGGTTCATAGACCAAAACTGCCTTTTTATCTGGTCCTTGGGAATTATGGTTGCAGCGAAACAATTTCATTTTTAACTTTGGCCACTAAGAGACGAGCTAAGTTTAGCTAAGAGCTTCAATATTAGTTACTCTTATTATTCATTTCATGTCTAATATTAACTTTTTAAATATTAATCCTATCTTGTCCCCATTAATGCAGTACGCTTCTCCGTCATTTGACGCCTACTAGCATCTCACATACTTTTCGGGAAAGAAACAAATGTGCAGAAGCTTTGGCTTCAATGGGAGCAATTCTCAATCAACTTCTTACTCGGATTGTAATTTCATCAAGGATTATAATTTTCATTAGTAATCACCCTTCTATTATTGTCATGTCCATTTTAGAGGCGGAGGCCAGAGGGACCGTTACTTATCGAACTCTTTTGTAATCTTTTGTTTTATTTCAGTTTTATGAATGAATAAAGTTCTTTTCTCGACAAAAAAAAAAAAAAAAAAACACACTTATGGTAAAGAAATCGTAGGGAAGAAGTTGAAGATTTCAGTGAACGAATAGATTAATATTTATATTAGTAGGTCGAATTATTGAAATTTTATAATTTTATAATATTTTTAGTATTTTTACAAAATTACTTAAGCTTTTATAAAATTACTGAATTTCTTATAGCATTATAAAGTTTTGAAAATTTAATAAATTTCTTGCAAAATTATTGAATCTCTTGATAACTTTCTAAATCTCTTTAAAAAATGTATAAAATCTTTTAAAAATTAAATGTGTCTATTATAAATTTACTATTTTCTTAAAAAAAAAGACAATATTGAATCTCTTACAAATTTACTAAATTTCTTACAAAATATTAATTTTTTCCCTGGTTTCTTGCTAAATCTCTTATAACATTGTAACTTTTACCTATTTTCTTATAACTTTGTACGTTATTGGATTTCTTTTACGAAATTACTGAATTTCTTTAAAAATTTAATATTATGAAATTTACTAAATCTCTTATTGTATCAGCTCCCACAAAATTTTTATATCTCTGGCAAAATTACTATTGTGTACTTAATTTCATACATTTTGTAAATTATTAAATTTCTTACAAAATTACCGAATATCTTAAAAATTACTAAATTCTTATAATATTATTGAATCTCTTACCACAGCGTAATGCTATCTAATTTATTATATAATAAATTGAAGTTCTTAAAAAATAGCAATTTTCTTATCCCTTGAAATTTAGTAATTTTTCCTGAATTTCTTGCCAAAATTACTAAACTTCTCCTATAGAATTACTGAATTTAGTATAAATTTACTAAAGCTCTTACAACATTACTATAGAAATAGAATAAGTGACTATTTCTAAAGCAATCCAATAAATAAATTTACTTTAAAAGTTTGTAATTGAACTCGAAATAATCCCTAATATGAAAAAATCTTTTACCATGTATTGTGGATGATAGAGTATAGTCATATTAACATCATTAAAATTGTGATGATAGGGCCACACTCCACTTGCATCGAATGTGGAAGTTGAACTTTGGGCATTAAAAAATGATCTCCATCTTATTCTTAATGTTAACATCAAGAAAATTGAAGTAGTAAACAGAACTGCTCTTTTAAGCCTAATTTCGAATAATATGCCTTTTAAATTATTGTTGCAAATTTTAATTGATAATTATAACACTCTTACTCCAATTTCAGATCTAGACGTTGAGCCTTTTATTTAAGGAAGTTAATTATTGAATTCGCAAACTTACAAAAATAGGACTTATTTTCTATTGTTGACGTTGCTTATATCTATAATTAACCGCCCATTAAACTCTTTTTTTCTGATGCCAATGGCTATGTTATGCACTGAACTATTATCTAAATTAATGCTATGCTAATGTTCTTTTATTCTTATCATAAATAAATAAAACACCCCTTTTTACTTCAAGGGAGTGGCCTATAGGCTACAATAGATATAAATTTTTAGAGAGATTATATAAGTATAATTATAATGTAATTAAATCTTGTCGAAACTATTTTTTGTTAGAAAAAGCGGCCGACTTTAAAAAGAAAAACAGAGTCGCCACCAATCATTTTTGAAGTGGGATTGGGCCACCTTTGAAAATATTTTGGTCTACAATTTTAAGAAAAGCGGGCTCGAAAGTCGATTACGCACGAGGAAAGATTAGCACCCTCGCAACGCCCAAAATTGGTACCGTGTTGATTGATTAATATCCTTAATATCGAAAATTAGAAAATATTTTAAAGTATGGAAAAAATGTTTGGATGACTCGTATTGGATATCAAAATTCTCTTGTTCAAAAGTTGAAATGTCATGTCCGGTAGCGATAGGACACGATGCTTCAAACTCTCGATACCAAGATCATTTTATGATTTCAAAATACATGTAGTGCAATTTGAAAAGGGTATTTCACTATTTGGATAAACTAAAACCAAACCCAAAGACGATTGGGTACGATTCCTTGGATTTCCAATCATGAAATATTGCCCTTATTTAAGAAATACGATAAAAAATCATGAAGGATATCTAGTTGTTTAGATGAAGAAAATCGAAACCAAAGACGATTGGACACGAATCCTTGAACTTCCCAAACACGAAACATTGTCTTATTTCCAAAACATGATCAAAATCTTTAAAGGATATTTAGTGATCTAGACGAGCGAAAAAAATCAAGCCCAAAGACGATTGGGCACGATTTCCGAACTTCAAACACACAAAATTACCTTTGTGAAACATTTTTAAGTTTTTGAAAAAAGGAAAAAAATAAATACGTGAGATGTAGATACAATTGATAGGGAATGACAATAATGAACACAAAAGGGAAAAATACACCATAATATTATAATAAAAAATAATATGTGATAAATAAAACAAGCGGTAATAATAATAATAATAATAATAATAAAGAAAGAAAGTTTAAAATAAAACAATATTAATAATAAAGCTAGTAATAATAGGTTTAAAATAAAATAATATTAATAATAAAAATAATAATAATATCAAATGAAATAGTAATAATAAAAGAAATAAAATCAAAATAATTTTGGCAAGAACGAAAATAATAGGAATACTAAAATAACAATGTAAATAATAAAAGTAATAAGAGTACTAATAATAATAACAAATATAATACTAATAATAAATATAATCATAGTCATAATAATATGTATATAATAATAATAATAATAAATAATAAATAATAAGAAAATAAGAAAATAATAGTATTAATAAAATAGTAATAATAAAAATATTAAATATAATAATATATATATATATATATATATATAAATAACATAGTAGTAATAGTAAAAAATAATAACACTAAAAGTGATAACAATAATAAAAAATGACAGTAATAAAATAATAAACAAAAGAAAATAAGAAAAAGGGACTAAATTAAGCTAAAAATGAAAACTCGGGGCGAATTTTAAAGAAAATAGAAGGATTAGGGGCCGAATTGCAACACACGAGAAACCTAGGGGGGCCAAAACAGCAATAAACCCTCCTACTGAAACGGGGCGTTTAAACTGAGGACTTAATTGAAATCAAAAGCGAATTTTTAGGGCAGAATCGGGAATAAGAAAAACCTGATTCTAGAACTAGGAAAAAGCGGGGGGGCTAAACGCGCAATTAGCCCCTCCCTAGCAAAAACACGCGGATCTTATCCCTGTGCGGGTGGTCGAGGGTCGAGGCCCAAACGACGTCGTTTGGCCTCGACCTCGATGCTCAAAACGCTATGCTTTTATAAACAGTATAAAAGCAAAAAAATTTTGAAAAATCTCATTCTCTCCTTTCTTTCAAAAACAAAACAGAGAGGGGCTCCCTAGGCGATTTTCGGCGTCCACCGATGAGGCTCCAGGGCCGACGCCGGCCACCGTGGAAATCGCAAAAGGTAAGCTTTTTCTTTTCTTTTTTATTTCAATCTGTGTATATATTTTCAAAACGACAAATAAAGAGAAAAAAAAGGGAAAAAAAAAAAAACAAGAGAACAAAAACCTTGCAAACCGGAATTTTTTTTGTGTGTATTCCAAAAATATTTGTATTCCTCCGTATTTTCAAAGGAAATCCCCCCCGTTACATGTGATCTCTTGGCCTTTTATAGTCGATCTTAACAAATAAAATAAAATACAAATCATAGATTCTGTTTGTTGTGCTTCTCTCTTTTCCTTCTTTTTCGCAGGTGAAAGCGTCGTGGAGGCCGTGACTCAGTGGTGGAGGAGCGAGACGTGCGGCTTGTGGAGGCTGCTAGACTTGCGGCGCAAAAAAAAGTGGCTAGGGTTTTTCTGATTTGTTTTCTGTTTTGGGCTTAGTGGGCTAGGGTTGAAATTGCTGTAAGATTTTTGTTTGGTTTTTTTGTTTTGTTTTGGTTAATGGCCCCGGGCTAGAATTAGGCCCTACACGTACAATTATAAATATATACTTAGAAAATTATAAAATAAAATCAATTCATATAAAACATGATCAGATTAAATATATATATTGAAAGCGTGGCAGCAGCATAGGGCAATTGATATATATTCTTTTGTTGATGATAATTCTATTTTGCTATCTATAATCTATAATATATAAAAATACGAATTTGATTTTTTTTAAAAAAAGTTTCATAATAAAATATTTGGTTAAAATATTTACTTTGTAATAAATTTTATCATACTTCTAAATAAGAATTTTAATTCTACTATAATGTTCTTATTAAATGAATTTACATAATAAATAAAATGTGTTTCCATTAACCAAACAGTAAAAAGAAACAGTTATATTAAATTTTAATTATTAACTTTATATTTCATATAATTTTTTATAATTAATAAAATTTCATAATGTATTATCAAAATAATTTATATAAGCTAAATATCTTTAGTGTAAATTATAAGTTTTTTTGGTTGCCCATGAAAAGTTAAAAAATAATTATTTAATTATTCAATTTTGTTACTTTTAGTCAGGTTAGTTAATAGCAACAATTTTAAAACTGACATAATAATAATTTTAACTTTTAGCATTTATAAATTATGTCAATTTAGTCAGGTTAGTTAATAGCATTTATAAATTAGTCTCTCTTTTTTTCTCTTGTAGTTTAACTTCTTTTTTTTTTTTTTTGTAACTTTGATGATTAATTTTAAAAGAAGGAGAAACAATGAAAATTATTACATTGGATTAGACCTGATCATGGGTCGGGCCACCCGACCCGGCCCGAAGGCCTGCCTAAAATGTGAGAGGGTTTGAGCAAAAATATAGGCCCGAAAAATTGGCTTGGATAAAAAATAAGGCCCGTTTAAAAACAGACCAAGCCTCAGGTAAGACAATTTTGGCCCAAGTTCGGCCTGGCCTGGCCCGATTCAATAAATGACAAAAAAATTTGCTTTTTTTTAATGTTATTTTCTTATTGTTTTCTCCTTATTCTGCTATCATTTTACTATTATGTTGCTACTATTTTGTTATTATTGTTTGGATATTGTATAAAATTTATTTTATTGTTAATTTTGTTATTATTTTAGAGGCATTTGTTTGTTAAGTTGCATTTATCTTAGTGTTATTTAAGTCTACATATTTTTTAAAATTTATTTTCAATTTGTTGGGAAATATTTATTTTGATATTTTTAATATTTTTGATGTATTATATATATTTAAAAATTATATAAAAATTAATACGGGAGGGTCAGGTCCGACCCAAGTTTTAACATATTTATTTGGATTGAGTTTGAGCAAAATTTTAGGCCCATTTTTGGGCCGGGTCAGGCCTGAGCCTAGTAAATGTGCATGAATTTTTAGTTTAGCCCGGCCATGAGCACCTCTATCTTGGATTTTTGAGTGCTTCTATTTTTATAAATTTAAATCAAAATTAGCTAATAATTTTTTTAGCTTTTTAGATGAAAGGATTACAAAAAAGATTAAATCATACAATGTGTAAATGTTGATGGTTAAATTTTTTAGAATCGAGCCTAAATTGGCACAATATATAAATGTGAGCTAAATTTACTATTATGCCAATTTAAAAGCCGTTAATCAACCCATGACCCAAAAAGATAAAATTAACTAATTATGTGATCATTTTATAATTTTTATAATTAAATAACAAAACAAAAATTTACTAATAATTTAGTGAAATTACCGTTATCATTATTAGTTAACTAAGTAAAATAAAATTGTATTGTATGTTAAAAATAATAAAAATAATTTTATTATAATTTTATTATTATAATATTTGAATTGTTAAATAAATTAAAATATTTTCATTTATTAAATAACTCAAATAATAAATAATTTCTGCTTTATTAATTCTCTTAAAAATAAAATATAAAAATTAAACATGGAATATCACATATGCAGCAATAATCCAAGTGATATTACCCCCAAAAAATACAAGTGAGATTGTTTTGTAACAACGCAACAAAAAAAAAAAAAAAAAAAAAGAATTAAACAGTAGTATAGTACAGATTTATTAATACGGCAGCCATGGGAGCGTACACTAAGTCTTTCGCTGCTCCCGAAGGAAGATACTGACTACAGAGCTGCTGGAGTCAGTGGGTAGTCTTACGGCCTTTTCCCCTTTTTTATTTTATTTTTTTCATTTTATTATTTAAAGTTTTTGCAATAATATACATTATCATGAACATTATTAGACGATAAGCGGTTTTCCGAAGGCGAATTTCAGGTGGAACTTGTACGGCTTGTAGCTTTTTTTCTTATTGTTGATGGGTCTGCTTTCTTTAGCTCGGCTTCTGCTGCTCTTTCCTCATGTTTTGCGACGGATCTTTCTTTACTAGCTTGTATTTCCCCCACTGTTTCTTAGATCGTCGTTATCTGCTTTAACTCAATAGGGTTTCACCGATCTCGCCAAATTTTCATGCTATTATTGTTTTATATGCTCTAGGGGTTTCTATTTCTCTGTTTCGCAGTTCATTAAGGTATGTTAGGGTTATTGACGCTCGCGCTTCTTTATTTATTTATTTATTTTTGCATTGATTTATGTCTGTATTCTCTTTTCCTCTCTGCATATGGGAATTACTCAATGTCTTATTTTAGTCGTATTATTTTGGTGGAAAACGCTTTTTAAAGTCTCATTGGAGGAGCAATACCTTTTAGTTTTGATCTAAAACACTTGCTATTGTATAAATTGAGCTTTCCATCTCTCCTTTCTGTTTACTCCCCTCTGATACGAGTCTCCTTGTTACTTTTCTACCATGTTCCAGTTACCATCATGGTTAGGAAGAAGAGAACTGATGTTCCTTCTGCTGGAGGTGAGAGCTCCCAGTCCCATGACACTGGTGTTGGCAGTGGTCGTGCTAGCCAACGCCCTTCTCAGCAAGGAGGAGCTGGAGGGGGAGGATACTCAACTGGAAGAGGTCTGGTTCCACAGTCCCAGCAAACTGGTCGGGGAGGTTACAGTGCTGGTGGTCGGGGTCGGGGTACGTCACAACAGCAGTTTGCTGAAAGATCCCCTGAATACCAAGGTAGAGGAAGGGGTGGTCCTCCCCAGCAAGGAGGTCGTGGGAGCTATGGCAGTGGTGGAGGCAGTGGTGGCAGTGGAGGAGGGCCTTTCCATGGTGGACCATCTCGACCACCTTATCCCGAGCTGCACCAAGCAACCCAACCTTTTCATGGGCCTGCATCATTTGAGGCAGGTTCTTCATCCAGACCCCCGGGGCATGCACCATCGGCACAATCGCTTCACATCCCGGAAGAAGCTGGCCAAGCAATTCAGCCAGTCCCTTCATCAAGCAAGTCTGTGAGGTTTCCTCTTCGGCCTGGAAAGGGTTTCACTGGCACAAAGTGTATAGTCAAGGCTAATCATTTCTTTGCTGAACTGCCAGATAAAGATTTGCACCAGTATGATGTGAGTTCTTTCATTATAGTTGTTTTAACTTGGTGTTTTATTAGACTTTATTTGCAGGTTTTTTATTGTTATTGTCAATGAAAATAGGTTACTATAACACCGGAGGTTGCATCACGTGGAGTGAACCGAGCTGTAATGGAGCAGCTGGTAAAATTATACAGAGAATCATATCTTGGAAAGCACCTTCCTGCTTATGATGGTCGAAAGAGCCTTTACACCGCTGGGCCTCTCCCTTTTGTGTCAAAGGAGTTTAGGATCACCCTTATTGATGATGATGATGGGTCGGGAATGCAAAGGTTGTTGATTACCTTCATGTTTCTTATGTGTTATGTACCTTCTGTTTTCTTTATGTTTTTTTTTTGGTGCTAGAAATTAAAAGAAAACGGATGGAAGTTGTATCCTTTTCACCTCAGTTGTAGGATCTAAGGATGGCTTTGAAATGCTAATTTCTGCTTTCTCCATGATTTGAACAGGTTCTTGAATGCCTACTAAGTGGCAATTACTATTAATCTTCCTTGTAAATTTTGTTGGTATAGAAGGAAAAATAGAAAAAGAAAAAGTTCAAACGAAATGGGGCTCTTACTTATTTCATCTATATTCCATCTCCTATTATATTTCTAATGCAGAAGAGAGTGCGAATTTAGAGTTGTGATCAAACTGGCTGCACGTGCTGATCTGCATCATCTTGGACTCTTTCTGCAAGGGAAGCAAGCTGATGCACCTCAGGAAGCTCTTCAGGTTCTTGACATTGTTCTTCGTGAATTACCTACTTCTAGGTACTGCTATTTGGATCTTCGCTTTCATATATGTTTACCACACTGCTTCTACTTCCAAATTCGATATGTGAGACTGAGAGATATGGCAATTGATTATAGGTACTGTCCTGTTGGCCGTTCATTTTACTCCCCTTACCTAGGGAGAAAGCAATCTTTGGGTGAGGGAATTGAAAGTTGGCGTGGTTTCTACCAAAGCATTCGTCCCACACAGATGGGGCTCTCACTTAATATTGGTACTGTGTTTATGAGGATACCATTTTCCTTGTTTTGGCCTATGTTTCATGCCTAGCTGTTTCCATGTGTGTGATTGTGCCTGTGTTTGATCTTTTTGTTAATCGAACGTTGTCTTATGCTGACAATTTTCTTATGGACAGATATGTCTTCAACTGCTTTCATTGAGCCATTGCCAGTAATTGATTTTGTTGCACAATTGCTGAATCGGGATGTTTCTTCTAGACCACTATCTGATGCTGATCGTGTGAAGGTTGAGATTTCTTAAAATTCCATCTGATTAGAAATTATAGTTAGCAAGCACTTTGACATCATTGCTGTATAGTCTTTTTATTTGTAACATCAGCTAATTTCATGATATCTATTTTTAGGAAACAAGCACGATTGCTTTTGTCTCAGCAGGTTAAAAATTCTGCAAGGCAATAATTGTGTTCTCTTTCTATTGTTTTAGCTATTATTTTTCCTGTCTTGGCTCAACCTTTTTTTTTCCTTTATATATTTTGTATACAAGCTCTTTTCCTTGGCTTAACTTGTATGCTTGTATTCCTCGAATGTTGCTTGAAATTTCTCTCGCCATGTTCATTGTATTTGCTTTTATATAAACAGATCAAAAAGGCTCTTAGAGGAGTCAAGGTGGAAGTTACGCACCGAGGAAACATGCGAAGAAAATATCGCATATCTGGTTTAACATCACAAGCAACTAGAGAGCTGACGTGAGTACTGCTATTATTCTGGGATATGATTTCTTTCTTTGTGAATCTCTATCTTCTTATTTGTTTCATCATACATACAGATAAAGTGTTTTATTTGTATCAGGTGAATAAGTTATCCTTTTAATCAGACAAAATGCAACAGCAGTCACATAAACGTTATTAAAAGTAAAAAGTTTTTGATCTTTGGGATTTTTAAATGTAGTCCAATAATACCAGTACATATGATCCACTTGTGAAATTTCTTTGTTACATCGTGGTGTTCCATGAAATTTCTCTAACAAAGCTTATTGTTTTATAGTTTTCCTGTAGATGAAAGAGGTACAATGAAATCTGTTGTGGAGTACTTTTATGAAACTTATGGTTTCGTAATCCAACACACCCAATGGCCTTGTCTACAAGTCGGAAACCAGCAGAGAGCAAATTATTTGCCAATGGAGGTAAAGTGAACTCCAGTCTTTTCAATTGAAGATGTAATTGCTATATGTATATGCATGCTAATTTGTAGTGATTCATGTAGGTATGCAAGATTGTTGAGGGTCAGAGGTACTCCAAGAGGTTGAATGAGAGACAGATCACTGCTCTGCTGAGGGTCACCTGCCAGCGTCCTCAGGAAAGAGAGTATGATATCATTGAGGTCTGACATTTTTGCCTTTTTTTTTTTTTACTAACATTCTTTTGTTTTTTCATGAGTCTTACATTTTTTAAGTTAATTGTTTCTTTTGATGGGTTGATATGATGTATTGGTCTTCTGTACTTTTTGCCTCAAAGTTTTTTTAAAAGTTCTCCTTTTTTATCCTTTATTTGCTGTTTGCCCATGAACAAATTGCCTTGTAAAAATGTCATTACTAGTGCATGGCAAAATGTTATATCCTTTAGCAATACTAAGTGTTATATCCATCTCAATAGTACCTTTAAATCTATGGTTCTTGCTGTGTCTTTTGATGTGAACTTTTTAAGCCAAGAAGAAATTGTTCGGTGAGTTGCTGGTTTGTTACTGTTAGACTAATTTCTTACGTTTTCTCTTGTAGACGGTACATCAGAATGCTTACCATGAGGACCCTCATGCCAAGGAATTTGGAATTAAAATTAGCGAGAAGCTTGCTTCAGTTGAAGCACGCATTCTACCTGCACCATGGGTAAGTTATTCATTATCATATTCAATTTTCTGCATTTTTATTTATTCTTGATTTTTAATTTCTGTTTTGCTTGTAGCTTAAATATCATGATACGGGTAGAGAGAAGAACTGCCTTCCTCAAGTTGGGCAATGGAATATGATGAATAAGGTATCTCTTGCTGCCAATGCTGGAGCATACAATGTGCTATTGAGCAGGATTTCTGTCATATACCTGTATCTGTGCTATTGTAGTGTATTCGGTCATTAATCAAACTAATCTTATGCTCACCAACATGTGTTTGGAATTGATAAATAATTTGATTATCTAGATAAATGTGAAAAGAAATTAAATTACAGTTGTCCTAAACTGGAGAACAAAGTTGCTGTAACTGCATCTGCATGTAGAATTGATAAGTAGGCACAAAAGTAGGTTTCGAAAAATGGAACCTTACCCTACTTTAAAGGAATAAACTCATTGCCTTAGTTTAGTAGCATATATATATATATATATATATAGTTCTTATGTGTTCACGCATTTTGTTAGTCATTTGACCTGTTACATCAAGCTCACTTTGGAGCTTTATTGTTGGTATAAATTATTGTTTAAGAAGTTGGAATTGTGGCCTCTCTTACTTATAGATGATTTAAAGAAAAAACTTTAGGGGAAAGAGTTAGGACACCGAGGGAATATAGAGAGATGCTATGTTCATCACTAGAAATGAAGGGTGATTTTGGTCCGAAGAGATGCCCTGAACATAGTTTGATTTTAATGTAGAGAACATTTATATCTTTATATATACATGTGTAACTTTATGTAATGATTTTAAAACATAATTATAGAAAGAAGAGAGCTTGGAGTAATTTAAGAGTGCTCAGTATTCTATGAACAAAGGAGCTAAAGTTATTAATTTAGGCTTAGAAAACTTTCTAAATTTGAGCTTCAAATGTTAGTTGGAAGTAGATCTGTCAATGGTGACCCAAGTTTGAAAAACTAACTCGACTGATGTGAACTTGACTTTACTCGATTTGACATTAAAAGTCAACGACCTGAACTTGAAATTAAACAAATATAAGTGTATGTGTTTTAAAAAACATTAATTTATTAAAAGAAATACCTTTAAGATAAGTTATTAGTTTGTTGTAATTTTATAACTTGTAATTGCTATTTTGGACTGTGATAGTATGCATTTGGTTATGTTGCTTTGACTCTTTATATTCTGAATGCCTATGTCTGACACCTGGGTTCACTGCAAATTTGTACTTGAGTACTGGGATATGACTCGAAAAAATTGAACAAACCTGTGTTGGACACATAAACTAATCTGACACTCACACCAATCCTGGTAACATAGCTATTTGGAGTATATAAATTTTCCGTTTTCTTATACTTGTTCTCTTATCTATATGTATAATAATGTAATGACTATACACGCACTCTAATATTGCATAAGATCTAATGCCTATAATTATGCTAATTTGACAATTTTAACATGTGATTTGTTTAAAAGTAGATAAATTAAATCATTGATGTGTGTATGTTATATTGTTTTGTACATTTCATTATTATAATCATTACATTGATTTTTCAAATATCTAATTCAATTAAGAACATAAGGGTTTTAGTTGTATAATAATACTTATTTGAGAAACTGTAAAATAGATACTTAAGTCTCAAATTAAAAAAATTATTGGATTATGATCGAATAAAAAGAATCTAGTTACATAGATATCTATTTTCAGATTCAAACTACAATATCTATATTTATTTTTAATATTATTATGTAATTTTTAAAATTTGGTTAGGTTCTAAATAAATCTAACTTGATTGATATTTGTTAAATTTAATAAACTGAACCTAAATGATCAGAAAGATTGAACTCAAATAATTTGAGTGACAAACATGAATAACCTGAACCCAAAATGACCCGACCTCAAATGATTTGAACCCAACTTGGGTGTCAAATATGAATGACCTGAAATAAAAAATGACCTGCTGCACCCGAAGTGCCCCAACCCAAGTTTTAGAACTTGAAATAATCCAAATTGAATTGGCCCAACCTGCTCAATTGATGGGTCTAAATGAAAGGTATGAGCTTGGGGACTCCATTATACATGAAAAATTTGATTTTAGGTCACTGAATCAAGCAACTCAAGTATATATTATGATTTTGATTTGAGGTTGTCTCAACTGTATTGTGCATTAATGCTTATTTAAGTGTTAGTCAACAATCTATTGCCATTATCATTTTGTCCTTGATTTCATTTTCCATCATGTAAATGATTCCCATGTTCATTACGTGCATCTGAATGATTGATATACTGGCAGGTGCATGAAGTTCATCTCTTCAACTTGGAATGTTGAATTGAACATTTTCTGATGTCTGATTATTTTGTTGCAGAAAATGGTTAATGGTGGGACTGTAAACAACTGGATCTGCATAAATTTTTCTCGGCAAGTCCAAGATAGTGTGGCACTAAGGTTTTGTTTTGAACTTTCACAAATGTGTTATATCTCTGGCATGGTAAGGGAGTTGCTGTGATATGACATTAATGTCTCTGATCTGAGTATTTTATTTTGGAAGGATTTCAGTGGACATCCAACATTGATATTTGTGTCATTTGTAGGCTTTTACTCCTGAACCAGTGCTTCCTCCAATTAGTGCTCGTCCAGAGCAAGTGGAGAAGGTCTTGAAAACAAGATATCATGATGCCGTGACTAAACTCCAAACCCAGTGCAAAGAGCTTGACCTGCTAATTGTTATTCTTCCAGATAATAATGGCTCTCTTTATGGTATAAATTTGTATATATTCTCTTAAAAAATTATACAATTCTTTGAAATATTCTATTGTCCTTGCAGGTGATTTGAAAAGGATTTGTGAGACAGATCTTGGAATTGTTTCTCAGTGCTGCTTGACTAAACATGTATTTAAAATGAGCAAACAGTATTTGGCTAATGTGGCATTGAAGATTAATGTCAAGGTTGGAGGAAGGAATACAGTTCTTGTTGATGCAATATCACGACGAATACCTCTAGTCAGTGACCGACCGACTATAATTTTTGGTGCTGATGTTACCCATCCGCACCCTGGGGAGGATTCAAGCCCTTCTATTGCAGCTGTATGCTCTTTAGTTTATACCTTTTTGCTTTTTGGGCATTAATTTCATAATCTCCTTAATTGGCTTCTTAGAAATTTTAACCATTAATATAATATTTAACTAAACATTCAGGTTGTTGCCTCCCAAGATTGGCCCGAGATTACGAAGTATGCTGGTTTGGTTTGTGCTCAAGCTCATCGCCAGGAGCTCATCCAAGATTTATTCAAGACATGGCAGGATCCAGTAAGGGGGACTGTTTCTGGTGGCATGATTAAGTATGTTCTTCTCCATGTGCTTCTAATTCGAATTCCATTTTGCCTTTGGTGGGCATCAACTGTAGCTTGTCTGAGAACTTTTCTTTCTGGTAATGCAGGGAGCTCCTAATATCTTTCCGAAGAGCAACTGGACATAAGCCACAGCGCATCATATTCTACAGGCATGGTCAAGCTGCTGTCTGTTTTATTCTCCCTCCCTAAGTTAAGTGATTTATTTTCTATTTTCTATTTGCAGGGATGGTGTCAGTGAAGGCCAGTTTTATCAAGTATTGTTGTATGAACTAGATGCTATTCGTAAGGTCAGGCTCTTTGTTGACCCATAATGCCAGTAACTTGTACACGAGTTTGTTGTGTAGGCTCTGCATTTTATTCACTCACTTCTCAATTTGCCATTTACTCATTTAAAATCAGGCATGTGCTTCTTTGGAGCCAAATTATCAGCCTCCTGTTACCTTTGTTGTAGTACAAAAGCGACACCACACAAGGTTGTTTGCTAACAACCATAATGATCGCAATGCTGTTGACAAGAGTGGGAATATTTTGCCTGGTAATTACTATTTAGTTATATAATTGACAATGATCTTATCACAATATCATAATTTATTGTATTCTTGTATATATTTTGCAGGCACAGTGGTGGACTCCAAAATCTGTCATCCCACGGAGTTTGACTTCTACTTATGTAGCCATGCTGGGATTCAGGTCATACTTGCTTTGCTTCTTAATTCTGTGCTAGAATGTTATATATTTTGATTGATTTTGTAAATGAGTAGGTTGTAGTTTGTGTTTCTAATATCTTATCTACCCTGGTAAACAGGGTACAAGCCGTCCAGCTCATTATCATGTGCTATGGGATGAGAACAAGTTTACAGCTGATGCTTTGCAGTCTCTTACAAACAACCTTTGCTATACGTATGTTCTTGCCTTGATCTTTTAATGAGTTTGGTCTTTATATTGCCGCGATTGCTCAATAAGTGGTATCATAGCATATTTAATCATTTTAAATAAGTTTCTATATGGTAATTTTATAAATATAATACAAATGTTTCTAAAATGTAAACTTTGTAGCATAAATAATTGAAATTTTATAATTTTAGTAAGTAGTTTAGTCTTAAATTGAAAATTTTGTCAACTATAGCAATTCAGTATAAACAATAACTTACTCTTATAAAAAGTGATGGTAAATTAATTCTTTTATCAATTTTAAATGAAGTTCTATCATTTTAGAAGCAAATTTCTTTATGGAATTCATTTAATATATGCTTATATGAAAATAGGTATCCAAATTATGCAACTTTTCCCATTTAGATACCTAAAGTTTTATTCTAATACCACTTTAGGTACCAACCGTTAACTCCTGTTCAAAAGAACCTGAATCAATCAAATTATGACATGTGACATTTTAATTGAATAAAAATATTTAAGATGAAGATGGAGGAGAGAGATTGAGAGTGGATATTTTAATTTAATTTTAAATATTTTTATTTAATTTAAAATGTCACATGTTATAATTTGATTGATTCAGAGGTTTTTTCTTACAAGAGTTAACTGTCGGTATCTAAAGTGGTAACGAGTTAAAAACTTTAGGTACCTATTTTAACAAAAAAAAAAAACTTTTAAGTGGGAAAAGTTGCATAGTTTGGGTACCCATTTTTCATATAAGCCTTTAATAATTAGAACACTTTTTATCTATAATATAACTCAAACTGTTTTTATTTAGTAGTTATAATTAAAATTTAATGATTGTGTAGAAATATGATAGGTAAGGATGTCCTTTTTGTTCAAAAATAAGTTTTTTGCATCCCTTTATCTTTGAACACTGTGTTCCTTCTGAAATGGGAGGCAGTAATATGAGTTAGTATCTCTACTTATTTTCACCTATTGCAGATATGCAAGGTGCACTCGATCTGTGTCTATCGGTTAGTTCTCTTTACTTGTTCATCTTCTTCACCATACAAATTTGTCTTTGGGTGCTGTCAACTAGTTTCTCCCCATTCCTGTCCCCCATGGCTTAACCCCACCCTTTTATCTGCTTTTATCGTGATTACTAACATAGAAACTAATAAATGTGCAGTTCCCCCTGCATACTATGCTCATCTTGCTGCATTCCGAGCTCGTTTTTACATGGAACCAGAGACTTCAGACAGTGGATCAATGATAAGTGGCCCGGCAGCAGGGCGAGGAGGTATGGGTGGAAGTGGTGGTCCACGAAGCACAAGAGCACCTGTTGCTGCTAGTGCTGTGAGACCTCTGCCTGCCCTCAAGGAAAATGTCAAGCGGGTTATGTTTTATTGTTAGGGGTCGCTTGATGATCATGACCCTCTGACCAATCTATGTATTTCGTGGTATTTTCAATAACTGCTACTTTGTTGGTTGTATCATAATTGGACTAAACCTATCCTTTGTAAGCACCATTCAGCTGTTGTAGTATTGTTGACTGACTGCTTTAACTTATCCTCTGTAACTTCCAAGTACCAGCTGTTGTTGTGTTGTTGAGTGACTGCTTAACTCTGTTAAATTACAATCTTGTGTTCCATTAGTAAACTAATGATGTGGACCTTTTTAACTTTGCTTTAGTCATGATAAGCATAGCTCCACATTAGACTGGGATTTTATGGTTACGACACTAGTGGACCGGTCTCATTCAAGTTCCACTCACACACCCACACTTACTATTACGCTACCACATGTAAGCTGACCCTGCGGATCGATCTGGCACTTTGGGACGGGTGAACACCCTGAATTCTTTCTTATTTTGAGGAGTTCATTTTTTACTAAAGTTTTGTTGATCTAATTTGAAGTATAAATTTGTACTAATTATTATTTTTATATATTAACGTTTTTTTTGTGTGTTATTTTTATTAGCAACCAAACGAAATATTATTATTTTAGTTCTGGTACGTAGTAATATTGTTATTTTGGTTCTGCTTTAAAATTTATATTGGAGATGTTTTGGTTTGCTCATTTGATTAGTTATTAAATGATATATAGATGTAATAATTGATTAAGATGATAACGTCTATACATTAAAAAGATATCATTCATCAGCTTTTATTTACTATTGAAGACTTTGTTTCACTAAATTTGTTTCCCACGCTAACCTAATAGCAGTTGGATCTGACAGCTATTTAATATATTTTTCTCAACGTTTTTTTGCCAGGATATATATATTTGAATAATGCTGACACATTGATTGCATCAACCATGATTGTTTGATGCAAGAAAATAGGAAAGTAGGATAATACTCTTACACTGAATACTAATCATCTGAAACAAGAGGGTTATGCTTATCTAAATCTTACGCATCAATCTCTGCGCCCAGCTGTTCTCGTTCAACACATTAAGAGCTCTATGAACAACTTCTGGATTATTAGTTCTTCCTTAACCATGAAGAAGCAAAGAAGACACTACCGATTGCTTCTGATGTTGCACAATGCAACAGTTTTGGACCTCTTAAACACAACGCTTGCCAGCTACCTTCTCAACAATATCAGTCATGGTGTCCTCCATCATCCAAAGATCACACCAAAACCCCCCATGGAACCTACGCCACAATCGCCAATGTTCCTCGTTGTCAATTATGTGATCGTCTCGAACACACTGCCAAAGTCTGCTGATCTCAATCGCAAAACCATCTTAATGCCAACGCCAACTATGTTGGATACATAACCCCAACGTAATTATATTGTTGACTCAGCTGCTAGCCATTACGTTACTGTCGGTACAAGAAGCTTAGTCACTACACAAGACTACCATGGCCTCACAGAGATCACTATGGTTAATGGTAGTCTAATTCTGCACACTAAAAATCTTAATGCATCGAATCAGAAATTTCATCTTTTTAGTACTTTTTTGTTCCCCAAACAAATAAACAAACCTCATTTCTTTTTCTAAATTTTGCGTTGATAACAAAGCTTCCAATGACTTCTTTCCCTTTCATTTTCTTGTGAAGAATTGAAGGCGCCTTTACTATAAGAACTGAATAAAGTTGGATTTTACGAATGACCAAAGGACAATTCAGACATGTGTCAGTTCCAATGCAACTTGGCAATTCATTCCCTAGACTTGTAGTGTTACTGGTTGGGACATTTCAATCCACTCATTTTATTACAAATTTCAAATAAATTTTGAATTCTCTATTTTTAAAAACAAAACTACTTACAGTTCTTGTGTTTCAAATAAAACCTACAAATTATTTTTTCCGAAAATTTACTGCATAATAATAAATCACCTCAAATTATTTATAGTGATTTTTGGGTACCCTTCCCTCCCTATGGTGTCAATTGATAAAAAAAAAAAAAAATTTACTATATACTTTTTTTGGATCAATTTTCAAGATATATGGCTATATGGGCTATATACCTTCCAAACAAAAGATGGAAGTTCAAAATATTTTCAGGAGACTTCATCCTTTATTAGAATTTCAATTTAATACCAAAACTTATTCATTACACATTGATGGTGGCAAAGAATATACATGTTTGTTGGACATGGAATCCAACATTTAGTCTCTCCACTATACATGATAAGGCACAACAGATAAAATTAAAATAAAGTTGTTGGAGGCAAGAGAAAACTAAATGGAAGAGAGAAAATCGTATCTTAACTGCTAAGCAACTTGAAATGTGAGAACAAATCAATTGAGAACTAGAGTAATTCAACATGATGTAAAACGCTAATGAAAAAAATGAAAAGAATCCAAGATAACTTAACATGTTTGAAACCTAAAATCAAACAAGAATATATTAACCCAACATAATTCGGTAGTAGGGGTGAGCATTCGATCGAATCGAATCGAATCAAATCGAATGAAAAAATTTCGAGTTAATCGAGTTGACGAATAATATTTTATCATCCTAATTTGATTTAAAATTTTCTCCGAATCGAGTCGAGTGAGATGGAATTCGAATCGAATCGAATCGAATATATTTGTTCGAGTTAAATTTTAAAAAATAATTTTGGGTCCTTGTAACCACTATCACCCATCGTAATAAAATTTGTCCACCTTAATCAAATTTTATTAACTTTCATCACCTCATAATTTATTTATTAATCTTTTATATACGAGTTAGCTTCTTTGCTTGCTTAGTTATTTCAATTATCTTGATTCTTGTCACTATGTATTTTGGCATTAAAATATATATTAAATGTAAAATGTGATTTTTAATAAAAGTTATTTTAAAGATAAAATATGAAATTGATACCAATATAAAATTTTAATACTAATATTTTATGGCATAATTAATAATTCAATTTTAATATAAATATTCAATATGACTAAACAATTCAATAATATAAATAATATAAAATGTGAAATTTAATTTAATAATATAAATAGTAGATATAAATAAAATTATTGCTATTTATGTTTAGTGATTTTTTGAATAATTTTGATTTTTATTTGAGGTAAAAGGTGAGAAGTAAAAGTTTAGGGGAAAATAAAAAGTTTTGGGAATAAAAGTTTGAGGAAAGTAAATAGGGAGTAAAATTTTGGAAGGAAAATATAAAAAAAATTGGGGGGATGGGTTTGGGGTAGATGGAGTGGGATGGGAAGGAGTAAAAGTTTTAGGGAAAAATGGGAGGAGTAAAATTTGGAAATAAAAGTTTTGAGGTTTTTGGAGTAAAATTTTGAGAAAAATAAATGGGAGAGTAAAATTTTGGTGGAAATGAATTTTGGGTAGATTGGAGGTTGGAATGGGAGGAATAAAAGTTTTGGGGAAAAGTGGAAGGAGTAAAATTTTGAGGAAAAGTAAAAAGTTTGGGAGTTTAGGGTAAAATATAAAATATTATATTTTAATATTGAATTATTCAATTATTCGAGTTATTCAATTGAAAACTTAACTCGATTCGAACTCGAAATTGAAAAAATTGAGTTGACTCGAATAACTCGATTAACTCGAATAATTGATTCGTTTAACTCGAAATTCAAATTTTTTTGATTTTTCGAGTCGAATTGAGTTTTCTCACCCCTATTCGATAGCTCTTTTTTCCTTACCATTTTAGAGTTGCCGATTTGAGATTTTAATCAAAGTCAAAATGTTTAGTTTTTGACTTTTGTAAAAGTGGTTTTGATTAAAATTACTTTATTATTATCTTCCACTCTATAATTATATTTAAAATTCATATTTTATTTTATTTTCTAAAATATTTTAACAACAATAATAAATACTATCAAATTTTTCAAAAGCATTTTTAAAGATATTTTTAACTTCAATGGTAAACTAGCCATTAATGTCGGAATTTGTAAATTAATCTAAAAGGGATTTTAAATTCATTATATTTTATACTATTTGTTATATAAAAACATTGCTAAAATGTAAATTTTCTTATCTTCGAATTTATATAAAAGTTTTGGTTAAGTTAGTGTTACCATCAATCAATTTAATTATAAATTTATAAAACCCTCTTATTTTTAAAGAGATAAATATTATTTTAAAGATTTTTTATATAAAATTTAAAAATACATTCACCTTATAAAATTCAAATCAAAACATCATAATTTTTACTCTCTCAGATATATTTGATATTTATATCAATTTTATAAATTTATTAAATAATTATTTTCACTCTTATAATTAAATATTATTTTATTCATTTTTATGGGAGTTTTAAAATAAGTTGCTAACTTAAGATTTGCTTTAATGATGCTTTGATTGGGCAGCTGTACCTAACCAATCATATATATATATATATATTCATAAAATAGCTGAGATTCTTGATTGAACACTTTTCTTTAATAATAAAACACTTGATTTAACAAATAAACTGCCTACTTTATTGAGCCATGCCTATTATTTTTAATTGATAATGTTTTTGCTTTAGATTAGAATATGGAAAATCGAAGGGAAACAACTATACAGAAAATAAAAAGGGAAGATTGGGCATCGAAGAAGCCAGATTCTTATATCCCATGTCATGCTGTGCCATTTACAGAGTAAAAGCAAGTCAATAAAAGACACACAAACAAACAAAAAAAAGGTCAGTTGAAGAAGATTATGACTGGCAATATTTTTGAAGTTGAAATAGGGAAAGAGAAGGACCATGCTCTTAATATTGTAGGTTTGGACCTATTGTTTTAGCTTTGTAGGGGCAGAGACAATGACCAGGCTTGAATGGAATTTAGGGTTGTGGATGATGATGAAGTGATAAAACGCCATTACTGCAGTCTCATTCTGGTCCTAGTTTTCTTTTTCCACGCTACTGATTTTGTGGACCATTGACTAGGCTTGAGGTCCAAGCTATTTGTACATTAGGATTTTAGGTGTTTTTATCCCTTTCATCTTTATTACTTTGTTGCCCAAATATCTTGCAAAATACATGTCCTCAGACTTCAAAGGCCAAAAGTACATTAATATTAAAGTGTTTAGAATAAAATATATGACAATTAAGTTAGATATTACTTTTATATAATATATATATTACATTTTTGTAAATATTTTAAAAGATTTGATCATGTTTAAGTACTTCTAAAATGTTTTACCATTATTTGATATTTTAAAACTTTATTGTTTATATGAACAACCTATAAACGATTTGGTCCAATTTAAGCATTTAACCATAGAATAAGGCAAAAGTATAAATTATCATATTTGCATCCATAATAAAAATATTTCATAATTTAATTTTTCATGATAAAAAGTATAAATGAATATGAGGCAAATGTAAGATTTTAGTCTAAATTTATAGACCAAATTAAATCAAAACTTTAGTAAACCAATTTAAGAAAATTGATGTTATTTTCTTTAATAGCAATTAAATTATGTTCATTCATCCGGTTACTTAAAATATTTATAGAAGAATTAAAAGTTGATCATATATAAATTAATTTTCCAAATTTTTTAACTTTTATTTTTGAAATTTTATTTTTTAAAATTTTTGGATAAGGTTGAGTTAATATAATTTCCTAATAATATTTGTTGGTTTGATTTGACGTCACTATTCATATATTTAATATGATACAGAGATTTTTTTGATCTAAACCATAAACCCAAATGAAAATTTTATATATACGAGGAACTGTATGAAATATTCAATTAAAAATATAAGGATTTATCATTTAGTATTGGATACTTGCCATAACTAAATAGCCTTATTGTTATTTCAAAACTTGATGATTTCGAGTTTAATGCTAAATTTAGATATGATTGTTTCAATTTATTTAAGAATAACATTGTTAATGATTCTTGAAACTTTATTAATAGTTTATATAAATTGAAATTTGATAAATTTTTGATCAATTCTTACTTATTGAACATATTAATGTTGGAATTAAACATAGTATGCTAAATGAAAATTATTCTTGTTTGTGGCATAAACATTTAAGTTATATATAGAAAGAAGGACTAGAAAGAATAGTAAAGGAGGAGATTATACCAAAATTAGATTTAGTTAACCTCGGTGTATGTGTAAATTGCATTAAGGGAAAGAAAACAAAACTTACGAAGAAAAGCACCATAAAAACACCCAATTCCTTAAAATAATACATATTGATATTTGTGGACCTTCTAATGTTCCATCTTTTGATCATCTTTATTGATGATTTTTTATGATGTTACATCTATTTACTTAATGAAAAATCTCAAATAGTAAATATCCTTAAGTTATATATTAATGAGGTTAAAAGGAAATTAGATAGAAAATTGAAAATAGTAATATCAAATAAAGTGGGTGAGTATTATAAGTAATACACCAAATCAAGATGGGGTCTTTTCTTCTTAAACAAGGTGGTCCAGTCATAAAGGATCTCTTGCATCCTTCAACTCTTCAATCATCTCTTCATTCCTTTTGTTTCATTGGTCAAGTTGGCGTTGACACTCTTATTATTTTTAATACAACCTTTGTTGTGCAAGAGCTGCTCCTCTATCACCCTCATTTTCTCTTCAATCTCTACCAATTGTTGGGACTTTGACCAGTGGAGAAGCCAAGATGGTAGTGTCCTCGCTCCCTTAAAATGGAAAATTTTCTATTTAAATCATTTTATAATTTATAAAATTTTAAATTAGTAATGGTAAAATTTCACTTTAGCCCCCAAAAGTAATAAAAATTTGATTTAATCCTTTAAAATTATAAAGTTATAGACTATTCAAATGATGAAATTATATTTTTATTATCGTAAAAATATACAATTTAATTCCGCTCTCAATTTTATTTTATTTTTGGTTTTGCCTCTAACCTTGAATATGGATTTTGGAAGGTTTAACCACCTGATAAGGCACCAGTGTTACCTCGCAAATACTAAGAATAGTACCAGGTTGGAGGAAATTGGTAATATTGAGGATGAGTTGCATAATAAGGGTATTGAGAATCATGAGGATGCTAGGGTTCTTGAGGATACCTTGATAGGTTTGGTTGACGTTGGCTAGTGTAACGCCCCGATTTTTCTTAATTCTGGCTTTTAAAAAATTTGTTACACAACTGCCTGTCTGCTTCAGTGATTAAGTGTTCTGGGAGTGTTTGAGAAGTCTTGGGCAAAATTTTTGTTTTTCTTTCAATAAAGCCCTATCTTCAGACAGTATGCTCTTAGTTAAATGTTGGTAAAAATATATTAGAATGGGCCTGCTGGTCTGGTGGTTAAGTGTAGTGTTGGAGTGTTGGAGGTCTTGTGTTCGATTCCCTGCTTTGGCTTTATTTTTGTGTGATTATGGGGAAGAGTTTGAAGTGTAGTAAAATGCTGAGTTTTTGAGGGGTAGTGGGAGTGTAGTGGATGGTTTTTAGGAGAAAAATAAGGGATTGAGGGTGGTTATCGTATATTTTGTCAGTCTTTTTTTTCCCAAAAATCTGCACGTTTTTCCTTTTCATTCTCCCTGCCGAAATTCTTTTGAATCACCCCTCTCTTTTTCCTGTTCGTTTTCCGTAAATCTTCCTTTCTTTTTGGCATTGATAATCGGCCCTGCGCAGTTTGGATAAGTTCCCGTTCTCTTCTGCCATGAATTTCCTAACGATTGGTAGTAATGTTCTCTTCTGCTGGAAATGGCGTAGGAGGAGGCTCTAATCAGTGAATTCTGTATTTCTCGTTTAAACGATGTTGATGGGAAGTCTTCGTCGGCGGTGAGTCGAATTACTATTGATAAGTTATTTTTGGAAAACTTGTTAATTAGTTTGCTAAATCGATTTTGAATGTTTCTCTGATAGGTTTTCAGGCTTAGGGTGTGTTTCAACATCAAAATCGAACCAGGTGTGTACCTGAAACACTAAAAACGTGTCTCAGTGAAAAGCCGAAAAAGCTTTCTGTTAACTCCACACGGGTGTGTGGTAGCCCGTGTGCAAGGCTGTAAGCCACCACACGGTCGTGTAATCGACAAGCCAGGCCATGTGATGGTCGAGCAAGGCCGTGTGTGAGACACAAACTCGACCAATTAGGCCGTCTAGGCCACACGGCATATGAACCTACACGGGTGAACCACACGGGCATGTGGGATTCTGGGTTAGGCTGTGTAATCACACGGCCAAGGCCAATTTAGGCCATGTGGGTCACACGGGTAGACAACACGGGCGTGTGAGCCCAATTTTACTAATTTGTTTGCCAAGGTTGCACGGGTCACCCAAGTCGACTGTGAACCTACTGTAGGGTCGGTAAGTTTACCTAGACCCCTAATTGACTGAAATTACTGGAAGACTGTTATATGCCTATATGAGATAGATATGTATGTTTGTATGTTAAGTATGCTATTCACCTGTGCTGATTATTCATGATACCATGACATGGCTGTATGTTGCATTGCATTGGGTTGAAAATTGATATTGATTGGAGGAAGTGTACTGAAAGGCTTCAAGCCTAACTTACTGGCAGCTCAGCTGCAAACTACTGTTTAGTGCCGCAACCAATACTATTTGGAGTGTAGGGATGGGTGGGTTGATTATATCCCCACATGGAGTGTAGGGTTGGATGGAGATGGAGTGTAGAGGCTAATTGGATAGGATTTTTTGATTGTATATTTGTTACTATTACTGTACTGTGATGGGTTAAGGCCTTAATGCTCACTGTTATTGAAATGAGCTAAGGCCCAAATTGATACTGATACTGATATTGAAAAGGGCTTAGGCCCAAACTAAGACTATCTATTATTGTCTGTTTGGTTGCATGGGGACTACATACTGAGTTTACGTAAACTCACCCCTTTTGTTTAATTTGTACAAGTAATCCCCAAACATAGGTAGATCGATGGGGTGGAGGACTCTGCGGTGGCCACACAACTCCTTTATTTACAATTTTTAGTTTTATTTTGGGGTATTTTTCTGTAATAATGGCCTCTATTGATTTTTGCCTAAAATTTAGATTTTATACTATTTTTGATTATATCTGCTAGAAGTAGGCAAAACACGGGTTTTTAAAAGAGATGAATGTTTTATCAAAATACCATGCATACGCAAACTATTTTAAAAGCTTCCGCAAAGAATAGTTTTTGGCAATGAATCACGATTGGATATTTAATGAAAGATAATGACAAGTTCTAAATGGAAAGTGTTTTAAGCAAAGTTACGGTTTTTCCAACACAAGCTACGGTTTTCAAACACACTACCATGTGACACTACCAGATTCACCATAACGTCTAGGTCGAGTTTAGGGTGTTACATTTAGTGGTATCAGAGCCATGTTACAAAACTCGATAGTGCATTTGGGTCTTAAGATTTGATTTTCTAAGAAATATATTTTTTAATGATTTGAATTATTTTTTCTGAACGTGTGGTACATCGAGTTTCTGGCGCCGATCCTGTAAGTTCTCTGAAACTGTTATGTGTTTTAAACTGAAACTGATATGAAACTGAAACTACTATAGGTAGTACACTGTACTAAGGATACTCTAAGTTAGTGTATACTAATACTATAGCAAAATCGATAAACATTGATAGACATTGTGTTGTACGAAAATAGATTTTACAATTTTGATACTGTTTCCTTAAAATACTCATTAATAAACACTAAAATTTTAAACTGATGCATAAAATTATTAATACAAATAAAAGCGCTTAGACAATGAGTACAAGAGTTACTCGCGGACAGGGTACAAGAGGCCGTGGTAGAGGCCGTAGAGGAGCCCAGTAGGGTCTTTATCTTCTGGTAACCTTCCTAATTTGGATACAAGTGAGACACCGGCTTCACCTATGACCGAGACTGGGTCTCATGATCGAGCGGCTAGGGACAACACACTGTCCAAGGCTATGTTGAGGATCTTGGAAAGGGTTGCTAGGACCAATACTAGAATTAGAGGCCGATGGTCGGTTATGGAACGACTCCGGTCTAATGGAGCCAAGATTTTTGGGAATTGCTAGAGTTGCCCCTAATGTGGCTGAGTACTGGATAGAGGCCACATAGAGAATTATGGACGACTTAGACTGCACCCTAGAGTAGAAATTAAAAGGTGGTGGCTCACTGTAAAAGAGGGCACTCAACCCGAACGACTGACCTTTGAATTCTTCAAATCTACTTTCTAGGTAAAATATGTGGGTGCCAGTTAAGTGGATGCCCGGATGAGAGAGTTTTTAAATTTGACTCAGGGGGACAGATCAGTGGCTGAATATGAGGCCGAGTTCTTAAGGCTGAGCCGCTATGCGAGAGGTATAGTGGCGACTGAGTACAAACGATATGTTCGCTTTGAGGACAGCCTCAGAGATAGCTTAAGAGCTCTAATAACTCCACAGAGGGAGCGATATTTTGCTACACTAGTGGATAAGGTGAAAATCGTAAAGAGGTTAAGCGCATTGAGCGCTAGAACCGTGAGAAAGAGAGAGGTAGGAATAGGAGGGATTCGGAGCCCTCGGGTTCCGTTCAGAGGCCCAAGAAAAATGCTAGAGTTGATGGATCAGTTAGAGTTAAGACCTCTATTGCTGCTACTGGGCAGCCGCTGTGTACTGATTGTGGTAGATGCCATCTAGGTGAATGCTGGAAAAGTACTGGGGCTTGTTTGTGGTGCGATTATCTGGAGCACCGTATTAGGGATTGTCCACGAAAGGCCGATCTGATGCAAACTCCGGGTACTGCTACTGCATCACCACTAAGGGTAAATCAATAGCCACCGAGAGGTTGTGGGCAGGCCAGGGGTGGTAATGGTTTGGGCTGTGGTCAGAGAGCACCGGATAGAGGTGCTTGTCATACTGAGGCGAGGCATTGATTCTGATATATGTTGTATGTCACCAAGAGGAGGGAGATGCTCCGGATGTCATCACGAGTACATTCTTAATTTTTAATGTACCCTATACTATATTGATAGATAAAGGATCCACTCATTCCTATATTGCCTGCTCTGTTACTGAAAACTTGTGGATTCCGATTGAGAGTACTCCGAGTGAAATTACGGTATAAAGTCTATTGGGGTAGTCCATCTGGGTTAATAAGTTATTTAGATATGTCCCTTTAGAGGTACAATAAGTTATTTTTCTGGTCGATCTAATGGAACTCCCTTTTGAAGAATTCGATCGATACTGGGGATGGATTGGTTGGTCAAACACTGATAAACCGTAAAAGTAACATATTTTAATCCTACATTTAGCATGTTTTCGGATGATTTAGCCCTTGATTTTGGTAAAAAGGTGCTTTTAATCCTTTCTTTTCATGTTTTATACTTAAGAAAGCACCCGAGGATGAAAAGAATAAGAAACAGGCTTAAAACGGGCTAATTTGAGCCAAAGTGAAAATCGACACGGCCTGGACTTCAAGCCACACGGCCAAGTCTCAACAATTAACTAGAATATGGCCTAACCATAATTCACACGACCGTGCCTCCATCAACAGACCCGAACACGGCCTGAAGTCGATTCACACGGGCGTGTGTCATGGGCGTGTCCCTGCTGCGGCCAAGAGGAATTTCACTCGAATTTGGATACTTTGAGGCAAAGAAACATATTCCAAAGCCTATTCAAACACCCGAGTAGGAATTATGCTTGAATTAGGATACTTAGAGGCTAAGTAAGGTATCTCAAAGTCTATATAAAGACCCTAGAGGCCAACCTTTGGGGGGACGTTGAGAGTTCGGCAGAAGCCTTTTGCCAGGGCGGTCAGTTAGGCAGTCAACTAGGCCAAGGAGCCGATCCAGAAGGCCAGATTCATGTGAATTACTCAAAGATAGCCAATTGATCCATCTCAAGAAGCCGGAGTTCTACTCAAGGCGGAGGATCTCTCCTTCAATTCCTTCAGGGGGTTTTAGGAAGTTCTTATGTTTTGTTTATTCTTTACTCTTGAGATGTTTTCGTATTTAGTTATGGACTAAACCCCTCAGATACCTGAAGGGGATGAAACTTATGATGGATTTTTTTATTTGATTTCTAAATATATATGATAAGTACTTGGTTTGTTCTTAATTATGTTGCTTAATTTAATCTGATGTACTTAGGTGGAGGAGGAATAGACCCCGCCTAAGAGAAGATCTAGTATAATTAAGCGGAGTTGATCGGGCTCCTAGAGATAGGGTTATGAGATTTTGTCGGATTAGGGTGAAACCTAATATGGGAATCCATTGATCGATTTTCTGCTTCCTTAGGGGGTTATTATAAGAGAACGAGAGTTCCACTAATTAACCTAAGGTTAGACGTTATTCGCCTCGAGAGAGGGTTTAATATAGGTTAGGGAGTCTCACGGATCAAGCTAAGTAAAGAAATCATATGGTTTGGGGAATAAATAATAAGTGAAGTCGTAGGTGGATTCTTCCTGAGGGTGTCGTCTTTATCATCTGAGTTTTCCGAAAGTCTTTCTCCCATTCATTCTTTTATCTTTGCATTTAGTTTAAGTATTTCGTTAGTTTAATAATCCAATCACTTCATATTTTAGGCTAAATAATAGAAAGAAAGTGAGTAGTAGTACTTTTAGGTTCCCTTGGGTTCGATAAGATATTCTTGCCTGAGCTATACTACTGTTCGATAGGTACACTTGCCTCTATTGTTGTCACAGTCAGTCTACAGGTTCGATCATTCTTTATAAATATTAAAACTCGACTGTTTGACACGATCAAGTTTTTGGCGCCGTTGCCAAGGACACTTTAAAATATTAAGAAAGCTCTATTTCTATTACTTTAGCCATTATTTTTATTTTAAATTTCTCTTTATACATATGTTTTGTTTTGTTTTCTAAATTTCTTTGTTTCTTTTCATATCGGTACCTCTAGTTTATGACTAGAAGAAATCCGAAAGGACCATTAGAATACAAAAGTGACATTCGTAGAGAAATAAGACGAGCCCTAGACTATCAAAGAGAAGAACATCAAAGATCCAATCCTACTGAAGGGATGGATGAGAACAATCCACCAAATGTGCCGGAACAGAATGCTCCACGTACTATGTATGATTATGCTAAACCTAATTTGACAAGAACATAATCTAGTATTGTTAGGCCCGCTATAGCTGCTAATAATTTTGAATTAAAGCCTAACACAATACAAATGATTCAACACTTTGTTCAATTTGATGGTTTGCAGGATGAGGATCCAAACACTCATATATCTAATTTTTTAGAATTCTGTGATACCTTCAAAATAAATGGCATTTCTGACGATGCCATACGTCTTCGGTTATTTCCTTTTTCATTAAGGAACAAAGCAAAGCAGTGGTTGAACTCGTTACCAAGAGGGTCAATCACCACATGGGATAAAATCGCCAAAAAATTTCTTTTAAAATATTTTCCACCAGCCAAAACGGCTAAATTTAGGAATGATATATCTTCTTTTGTGCAGAATGACGCATAAACATTATATGATGCATAGGAAAGATATAAGGATCTCCTAAGGAGATGCCCACACCACGGATTACCTTTGTGGCTTCAAGTCCAAACTTTCTACAATGGTGTGAATTCTCCAGCTAGGCAAATGATTGATTCATCAGCCAGTGGAACTTTGAACAACAAAACTCCTGAAGCGGCTTACGATTTTATTAAGGAGATGTCGTTGAACACCTCTCAATGGAAAATTACAAGGGTTAAACTGACAAAATCAGCCAGAGTTTTTAACATAGACGCAGTGACAATGTTGTCAACACAGATGGAGTTAATGAATAAAAAGCTTGATAATTTATGTTCTTCACAGGTACATCCAGTCATACAACACGAAGTAAGTGGGAATGTGGCGAATTCTGAGTACCCACCTTACCAACCAGAAAGCAGAAAATGAGCAAACAAACTATATAGGTAACAATTTCAGATCTAATAATAATCCTTATAGTAACACTTACAATCCAGGTTGGAAGAACCACCCAAATTTTTCGTGAGGAGGACAAGGAAATCAAAGGCAGCAACCCACTCCAAATTACCAAAATTAGCCCTATCCACAGGAAAAAAAGTCGAGTCTTGAAGAAATGCTGAAAAAGTTCATGGCAGCTATAGATTTTCGTCTCCAAATGACGGAAGCAACACTTGATGAACATCAAATCTTACTCAAAGAAATCAAGACTCAAGAGGGAGAGCTCATTACGTCAGTGGGAATACTTACTGAAATAGTATGTGAATTAAAGACGAAAATTTCTTCCAAAGACACAGAGCAAGTAAGGGCAGTCATACTAAGGAGTGGCAAAGAGCTAGTTGGACCACAAAGAAAGACACCACATGATGTCATCGAGAAAAAAATGTAGAAGTTGAGAACGACAATACATTGCATAAAGAAAATAGAACACAAATTCCATATCCAAAAAATTGAAGAAAGAAAAATTGGATGCTCAATACGGTAAGTTCCTTGAACTCTTTAAATAGATACATATTAACTTACCTTTCGTTGAAACTATTTCCTAGATGCCCAAATATGCAAAATTCTTAAAGGAACTTCTCACAAATAAAAGGAAGCTTGAGAAAGTATCAAAGGTGGAGCTTAATGAAGAATGTTCAGCCCTTTTCCAAAATAGACTACCACGGAAGTTAAAAGATCCAGGGAGTTTCACTATTCCCTGCTTAGTTGGTAGTTTAAACATCACGAAAGCTTTAGCAGATCTAGGCGCTAGTATCAACTTAATGCCTTATCGATTGTTTAAACGGCTAGATCTTGGGGAACCAAAACCCACTAGGATGAGCATTCAATTAATGGATAGATCTATTAAATATCCTAGAAGGGTTATTGAAGACGTCATGGTAAAAATTGATAAATTTATTTTTCCCGTTGATTTCATTGTGTTAGACATGGATGAGGACATTAATGTTCCTTTAATCTTAGGGCGCCCTTTTTAGCCTTCGCTAGAGCTATTATTGATGTGGGGATTGCAAACTAGCATTAAGGATAGGTGATGAAGAAATTATTTTCTAAATTTATGATGCCATGCGATATTCTAAAGAGCAATATGATTCCTGTTATTTTGTTGACACTGCTGATCACATTATTAAAAATTCATTACAAGAAATCCTATAGGATGACACGATAGAATTGTGTCCGCCTCAAGGAGAGGGGGAAGAGGATGAAGGTAATGAGATTAATTTGAATACATCATTATTCAGACAATTGAAAGAAGAGAACATTGAAGAATATGACATATTAAAACAAAAACCCTCCATCGAAGAGCTGCCCAAATTGAAATTAAAACAGTTACCAAAACATTTAGAATATGCATTCCTCGGGGATAATTTTACATTACCAGTAATCATCTCTTCAGAACTAGACCCCAAGGAAAAGGAGGAGCTGATAAAGGTACTAAGAGAACACAAGAAAGCCATAGCTTGGAAAATTTTCGACATCAAGGGAATAAGCCTCGCGTTTTGCACTCACAAAATTTTAATGGAAGAAGAATATAAACCGTGTGTGCAACCTCAGAGACGATTAAACCTCAACATGAAAGAAGTGGTCAAAGCAGAGGTAATTAAACTTCTAGATGCAGGAATAATTTATCCTATTTCTGACAGCACTTGGGTAAGTCCTGTGCAGGTAGTTCCAAAGAAATGAGGAATGACGGTAGTGCCCAACGAAAAGAATGAGTTAATTGCCACAAGAACAAATACAGGTTGAAGAGTCTGTATAGACTATAGAAAGCTGAATGATGCCACCAGAAAAGATCACTTTCCTCTACCCTTCATTGATCAAATGTTAGAAAGACTATCCAGGGCATATGTACTCATCGCTTCTTGGACGGGCTCCGTTATTTCCAAATTCCCATAGCTCACGAAGACCAAGAAAAGACAACATTTATATGCCCATATGATACGCTTGCTTATCGAAGAATGCCCTTTGGATTATGTAATACTCGCCACTTTTCAGCGTTGTATGTTGGCAATATTTGACGAACCGTAGAGGACATCATGGAGGTATTTATGGATGATTTCTCGGATTCGATAATTCTTTCCAACTTTGCCTTAAAATTTAAAACAAGTTCTAATTAGGTGTGAAGAAACAAACCTTGTTCGAATTGAGAAAATGCCACTTTATGGTTAGAGAATGGATTGTTTTGGGACATAAGATTTCTAAAAAGGGATTGAGGTAGATAAATCGAAAGTTGAAACCATAGAAAAATTACCTCCTCCTAGTTCAGTGAAGGCTATTAGAAGCTTCTTAGGACATGCAGGTTTTTATAGAAGATTCATTAAAGACTTTTTTAAAATAGCTAAGCCTTTGACAAAATTACTAGAAAAAGATGCCCCTTTTAATTTCAATTAGGAATGTTTAGATGCATTTAATGTCCTTAAAGATAAATTAATAAATGCATCAATTATAATCGCGCCTGATTGGAATTTACCCTTTGAACTAATGTGTGATGCAAGTGACTTTGCAGTAGGTGCAGTTTTGGGACAACAAAGAGACAAGCATTTTCAGCCAATTTACTACACTAGCAGAACATTAACACCCGCGCAAGAGAATTACACCACGACCGAGAAAGAACTGCTAGCTGTAGTTTTTGCTTTTGACAAATTTAGACAATATCTAATATTATCAAAAGTTGTCGTTTACACTGACCATTCAGCTCTTCGTTATCTTTTAACCAAACCTGATGCAAAACTTAGACTCATACGATGGATTTTACTATTACAGAAATTTTATCTGGAGATACAGGATAAGAAGGGAGCTGAGAATCTGGTGGCAGATCACCTCTCAAGACTCAAAAATCCACACACCAAAAAGTTTGATGAACAAGAAATAAATGATTCGTTTCCTGAAGAACAACTCTTCTCTTTAACGCATTCTGAAGTACCATGGTTTGCAAATATTACAAATTATTTAGCAGCTAACATCATGCCAAGAAAATTAACACATCACCAAAAGAAGAGATTCTTCGCTGATGTGAAAAATTATTTTTGGGAAGATCCCTTTCCTTTTCGCATATGTGCAGATCAGGTAATTCGAAAATGCATTACAAAGAGAGAAGCAAGCAAAATCCTGGAACATTATCATTCAGGACCATCAGGGGGACATTACAGTGGTATTAAGATAGTACACAAAATACTCGAATCAGGTTATTACTGGCCGACTTTATTTAAAGATGCCAACAGGTATGTTACTACGTGTGATAAATGCCAAAGAACAGGTAATATTTCTAAACGTGATGAAATGCCTCAAACATATATATTGTCATGTGAAATATTTGATATATGGGGTATTGATTTTATGGGACCTTTCCCTAGTTCATTTGGAAATAAATATATCCTAGTAGCAGTTGATTACATGTCAAAATGGGTAGAAGCAGAAGCCTTAGCTACCAATGATGCCAGGGTAATAGTTAAATTTCTCAAGAAACTATTTTCCCGATTTGGGACACCTAGAGCCATCATTAGTGATAGGGGTACCCATTTTTGTAATACACAATTTGAAAAGGTCCTAAAGAAATATGGAGTATGTCATAGAACAGCCACCCTATATCATCCTCAAACTAACGGACAAGTTGAGGTAACAAACCGAGAGCTCATGCGCATCCTAGAAAAAATGGTTGAATCAAATAGAAAAGATTGGGCAGTTAAGGTAGATGATGCTTTATGGGCCTATAGAACAACATTCAAAACACCTCTAGGAACATCTCCATACAAACTTGTATACGGGAAAAGCTGTCATCTACCATTTGAGCTAAAACACAAAGCTTTTTGGGCAATAAAATTTTTGAATACTGACCTCACAATTGCAGGAAAGAGAAGAATGATTCAGATGAACAAGCTGGATGAATGGAGAGCAGAAGCCTATGAAAACTCAAAACTGTACAAGGAAGCAACAAAGTGATGCCACGATGCTCGTCTCAAGCGATCAAAACCATTCAAAGTAGGAGACCTAGTCCTACTATATAATTCAAGGCTTAAACTATTCTCGGAAAAACTAAAGTCAAGATGGTCAGGCCCATTCATGATCAAAACAATCTTTCCATATGGCACCATTGAGGTAACTCATCCCACAAAAGACACATTCAAGGTAAATGGTCACGGACTTAAATTTTATAATAGTGCAGATCCTGAAAATATCAGAGAGGAGCTTCTGCTCCACGAAACCTCCTTTAATATCGAAAACAAGAAAAGTCCAGCTTAAGACTATAAACAAGCGCTTCTTGGGAGGCAACCCGAGTGCTAACACACTAACATTGACTTAGTCTTTCTAAAATCTTTCTAAAATTATCTAACAAAAATGCAGGCATTTTAACACCACATTGAACACGGGCGTGCTAACAACCGTGTATAAAGCAGGGGACACACCACGAGCGTGGCAGGATCCATGCACAAACAGGGAAAAATTCATTTAAAAACCATGGGCTACCATATCGACACGCGCCCGTGCGTTCAAGCGTGTGAGGTTCTCGACTTATCGAAACTTTGCTAGAATACTGACCGCGTTTACGATTCGTGCGAACATACTGACTTATTAAGCACGGGCTACACACGCCCATTCGACCTAACCGTGTGAAGTTACTGACTTATCGAGCACGGCTAGAACCCGACCGTGCGAATATACTGACTTATTAAGCACGGGCTACATACGCCCATTCGACCTAACCGTGTGAATCACAACACGGGCGTGGCAAACATCGACACAGCTGTGGCAAATCCCACTAAACGCGACTACAACCTGAGTCGCTCCAAAGCGACTGCCCTTCCTCCAGCTCTCAGGTATCTTCATGCTATTCTTGCTCATACTGTTAAGGTCGCAAAGAAAGCACCGACGTCGTCAACAAACAAGATGTTTATTTCTTATCATGCATGTCCGAATGACATGTTTTCGACGTGGCATACTTCATTGCATGCATGCGCACCAAACCGATCAGCAAAGCGAAAGGAATCCTATCAATGGGGCCTTACATCACGAGACTAGCCCGACATTTCGACCTCCTCAACACCGACAATCAGATTGCTTTTCTCACACTGATAGGGAACATGACACCTCAAGGCATCCGATGATGCTCCATATGAAGATGATTAAACATCGTCGATGCATCGATCCCCCTCAATACAGACTTGCCACAACCGAGGAGGTGCTTGAGGATATCACTGATGATGTCCTACCAGTCCCAAGCCAGCAGCCATCCTATCCAGCAGCCTTGATGGTAGACATCTCTGCATGCTTCACACAGACCGAAAGCGAAGATCGCACCTGATTTCATCGACATCGCTTTCGACGTTTTGATGGGATCGAGGCTACCCTTCAGCAAATCTGCCATCACTTCCACATATCACCACCAACACCGCCACAGGATCCAGTCGACGATGAGGACCTCTAAATCCTCTCTTTCATATATCTATCATTTACTTCCTTTATTTTAAAACTTTTCATTTGATGTTGTGTTTAAATTTAAACTTTCACTAGAATTAAAATATTTTCCTTTCCTCTCATTTACCATTGGCTATCTAATTTCTTAAGAATCCCTAACCAATCATATACTACAAGCTCGTTAACAAAGTGGCTTTGCAGAGTTACACACCTTACACACACAAACTCCGGGATCATCTAGATTTTAGGGAGTATTACTTTCCCCACTTATCTTTTTGATTTGGCACATAAATTTCATTATCTATCTTTGTACATTGAGGATAATGTAAATCTTAAGTGTGAGGGTAATAGTGCCTAACTTTTTGCATAATTCTCAAAACCCTGAGATTAGTCTTGATTTTAAGTATTTTTTCTCATATTATTAATTAGGATGAAATTTCTAATGATTTATGATTTTTATTGATATGTTTTAGAATAAGTCTTAGTTAATTGTGCATTGATAATTAAATTTGAAGAATACTAGAGAATCAAGCATGATAAGTCTACTTTCTAAAAATTAAAATTGATAGGTTGTTGAACTAAATTTGAGTATCACCTTAAAGTTCAAAATTTATAAGGATCGATGTCAAAACACCCCTAATTTTTTGTGAGATTTTGAGCCTTATAGAGCATGTACCCTTTTTCGTGCTCAGTTTAATTGATTATGAGTGTGCCAACTTTGAACTGTTATTCTAGAACTTGCCTCATTTATACATGTCGAGACTACATTAATGATTTGATACACTGAGATGATAAAGGCACCTATGTTTTAACCCGTTCACCCCACTAAAAAGCCTACCTACATAAATAACCCCTAGTGAACCCTGTTGAATCCTAACAACCTTTTTATTGAATCACCCACTAATATTAACCCAAAATCCCTTTGTATTTGTTATCAACATTCCTTTGGCTACCCTTTATCGATAATTGATTTGATCTATTGCCGAATTAGGTTCTTTCAATCACCAAAGTTCCTTCTATTATGTTTATTTTAGTTTGTTCTTAAAAAAAATAAAAAAATCCAAGTATATTCAATATTAGTAGTAAATAAAAGAGCTTAGAACATTTAAAACTCCAATTGTTGAAGAAAAAGCTCGTATTAAAGTATTATCAAATTTTGAGTGATGAAAATACTCTTATTATAGAGTAATTATCAATAGTAGGTATTATTAGTTTTCATTTGATGTAAATATTCATATTTAGTTCATTATTTTTAGATTAGGTAATTAGTCAATTCAATCTCGATTATAATCTCTAATTCAGCCTTTATCCACACCTTTTACCCCTAGCCCCGTTACAACCCTGATTAAAGACCTTTTGATCTGTGTATCATATCATATACAATGGTGGAGATTTAATTTTCAGGCAAGCATATGGGATTAACTTTTCAGGTTCGACTTAGAGTGCTTATTCTTGAACCTTAAACATTTTTGAGTGATTTGAGTGAATCTTTAGTGAGGATGTCAGTCCTTATTGATTTTGAATTAAAGGTAATCACTTAGATAAGGGGAGACACCTATGTTTTCGTGCTATAAAGGTATGACTTATCGTAATTGAATCTTTAGGGTTCTTTGAGTTGAATTATAGATGTATAAATTATCTGAATTATGATGAGACATTGTCTATAGGAATTGTGAATTATGGAAAGTTCATTTTAATTGTAAATTGAGAATTTTGCTTGAGGACAAGCAAAAGCTTAAGTGTGGGGGTATTTGATAAACCGTAAAAGTAACATATTTTACCCTATTTTTGGTATGCTTTTGGATGATTTAGCCCTTAATTTATGTAAAAAGGTGCTTTTAATCCTTTCTTTTCATGTTTATACTCAGGAAAGCACCCGAGGATAAAAAGAACACAAAACAGGCTTAAAACAGAATAATTGGGCCTTAACAAGTAATCAATACGGCCTAGCCCAAATTCAACACGACCATGCCTCACCAAATACCTAGAGCACGGCCTCAACTCCATCACACACGGCCGTGCATCATCCACTCACCACATACGGACGTGCCTGGTGATCTACATAGCCGTGCCCAAATCAACAGACCTGAAGCACGGCCTGATCCTCGACTTGCCACGACCGTGCCCAAAATGATAGAATCAAGACAAGGCTCAACCACGATTTATACGGGCGTGTGCCATGGCCGTGCCCCTACCACGGGAATGAGCAATTTCACTCAGAATTGGATCCTTGAAGCCAAAGAAACATACTCCTAAGTCTACTCAAACACCCTAATAGTAATTCTACTTGAAAGAGATACTTAGGAGCCAAGTATAGCATCCCAAAGCCTATATAAACAACCCAAGACAGACATTAAAGAGGGCTTTTTTGGCAGAGGCTTTTTGCCGAAGCATTCATCTTTTAGGGAGTCACTTGAAGATAGCCAGTTGATCCATCTCAAGAAGTCAGAACTCTATTCAAGACGGAGGATCTCTCCTTAAATTCCTTCAGGTGGTTTTAGGGAGTTCTTATGTTTTGTTTATTCTTTGCTCTTGAGATGTTTTCGTATTTAGTTATGCACTAAACCCCTCAGATACCTGAAGGGGATGAAACTTATGATGGATTTTGTTATTTGATTTCTAAATTTATATGATAAGTACTTAGTTTGTTCTTAATTATGTTGTTTAATTTAATCGATGTACTTAGGTGGAGGAGGAATAGACCCACCAAGAGAAGATCTAGCATAATTGAGCGGAGTTGATCGGGCTCCGGAGATAGGGTTACGAGATTTTGCCGATTAGGTGAAACCTAATATTGGAATCCATTGATCGATTTATGCTTCCTTAGGGGTTATTATAAGAGAACGAGAGTTCCACTAATTAACCTAAGGTTAGACGTTATTCACCTCGAGAGAGGTTTAATATAGGTTAGGAAGTCTCACGGATCAAGCTAAGTAAAGAAATCATATGGTTTGGGGAATAAATAATAAGTGAAGTCATAGGTGGATTCTTCCTGAGGGTGTCGTCTTTATCAACTGAGTTTTCTGAAAGTCTTTCTCCCATTCATTTTTTGTCTTTCTATTTAGTTTAAGTATTTCGTTAGTTTAATAATCCAATCACTCCATATTTTAGGCTAAATAATAGAAAGAAAGTGAGTAGTAGTACTTTTAGGTTCCCTTGGGTTCGATAATATATTATTGCCTGAGCTATACTACTGTTCGGTAGGTACACTTGTCTCTATTATTGTCACAGTCAGTATACAGGTTCGATCATTCTTTATAAATATTAAAACTTGACTGCTTGACACGATCAGATGTTCTTAAGTGGTGGAGCAAAAGTTGCTGCTTAAGAGTAGATCTATCATAATTAAGCGGAGTTGATCGCGCGCCTAGAGATAGGGTAACGAGATTTTGCCTGATTAGGATGAAACCTAATATGGGAGTCCATAGATCGATTTAATACGATTCTAGAGGGTTTTAATTAGAAAGAGATTTTAATTAATCAATATAAGGTTAGACGTTATTCGCCTCGAGAGAGGGTTTAATATAAACTAGAGTCTTACGGATCAAGCTAAGTGAATAAATCGTTTGGTTCAATGTTAGTTAATAAGTGAAGTCTAGGTGGGTTTCTTCTAGGGTATCATCGTAATCAACTAAGTTTTTCTAAAAGTTATTTCTTTAATTTGTTCTTTTTGTTTTTGCGTCTTAGTTTAGTAATTAGTTAGTTTTTAGTTTAATCAATCAGTCACTTCGTATTTAGGCTAAATAATAGAAAGAAAGTGAGTATTTTAGTACTTTTAGTTCCCTTAGGTTCGACAATCTGGTCTTGCCTAAACTATACTACTGTTCGATAGGTGCACTTGCCTTAATTCATTGTCAGAGTTAGTTTGCAGGTTCGATCATTCTCTTTATAAATTTTAAAACTTGACAAAATAACGATCAAACACCGAGTGAGTTTGGATTGTGCCACTAAGCGGGTTGTAATGAGATCTGAGGAAAACAACGATGTAGTTGTAATTGAGGAACGTTAGAACTACTTATCAAATGTGATTTTTGCATTGAGGGCTTAAAAGTTAGTTCGTAAGGGGTGTGAGGCGTATCTGGCCTACATCAGTGTTTTAGATTCAGGGGATTCTGCGGTTAAGGTTATAAGGATGGTTAAGGACTTTTGGACGTTTTTCCTGAAGAGCTACCTGAGTTACCTCCAAACCGTGAAGTTGAGTTTGGGATTGAGCTCCTTCCTAGTACAGCTCGGTGTCCATGGCCCCTTATAGAATGGCACCGAAAGAGCTTGTGGAGCTTAAAGCTCAAATCCAAGAGTTACTAGATCGTGGGTTCATCCATCCCAGCATGTCTCCGTGGGGAACACTAGTTATGTTCATAAAAAAGAAGTATGGATCCATGCATATGTGCATTGATTATCGCCAACTGAACAAATTGACTATCAAGAATAATTACCCCTTGCCAAGAATAGATGATCTGTTCAATCAGTTCCGATGAGCTTCAATTTTTCTTTAATTGACCTCTTATCTGGGTGTCATCAATTGAGAGTTAAGGAGACTAATGTACACAAGACTGCATTTAAGACTCACTGTGGGTATTACCAGTTCTTAGTAATACCATTTAGATTGACGAACGCACTAGCAACTTTTATGGATCTGATAAACTGAGTGTTTTAGCCCTATTTGGATCGGTTTGTGGTAGTCTTTATTGATAATATTCTGGTGTTTTCGAAGATTGATGACGAACATGATGAATATCTCTGAGTGGTTTTATAATTTTTGAGGGAGAAACAACTGTACGCCAAGCTCAATAAGTGTGAGTTTTAGTTAAAAGAAGTAACATTTCTGGGCCATGTGGTATCTGCTGAAGGGATAAGAGTCGATCCTCGAAAGATTGAGGCCGTCTTGGATTGGAAGTAGCCTAGGACTGTATCAGAGATTCGTAATTTTCTGAGACTGATTGGATACTATCGACGATTCGTAGAGAGCTTTTTTTGTAATTGCAGCACCCTTGACTAAGCTGCTACGTAAGAGTGTGTCATTTAATTGGTCTAATTCACAGCAAAAGAGCTTTGAGAAGCTTAAGACCATACTGACTGAAGCCCCTGTTATGATATAGCCAGTGCTTGAAAAAGAGTTTATTGTGTAAAGTGATACATCACATGTTGGGTTAGGATGTGTGTTAATGCAAGAGGGTAAGGTGGTTGCATACGCGTCTCGACAGCTTAAGACTCATGAGGTAAATTATCCGATGTATAACTTAGAGTTGGCCGCAGTGGTATTCGCAATGAAAATCTAGAGACATTACTTGTATGATGAGAAGTGTATCATTTACACTGATCATAAAAGTCTCAAATATCTCCTCACTCAGAAGAAGTTAAACCTTAGGTAGCGTAGATAGATTGAGCTGCTAAAGGATTACGACTGTACGATTGAATACCATCTTAGTACGACCAATGTGGTGGCCGACGCACTAAGCTAAAGGGCTGTAATTGATTTGAGAGCGATGTTTGCTCGTCTCAACTTATTTGATGATGGTAGTCTGTTGGCTGAACTCTAGGTTAAATCGATGTGGATCGATCAGATTAAGGGTAAACAGTTAGAGGATGAGTCACTGGGTCTTTGATTTCGACAGATTGAGAGTGGTAATACATCAGATTTTGGGTTAAATAGCGAAGGGGTTCTCTATTTTTGTGGGAGAGTCGTATCTTAGAATGATCTTTGAGTTAAGCGATCTATCTTTGCGTGAGGTGCATAGTAGCCCTTATACTATACATACTTGTAGGAATAAGATGTATCGAGATCTTTGTGAGTTATATTGGTAGCTGGGTCTTAAGTGTGATGTTACAAACTTTGTGGGTAAATGTCTGACATGCCAGCAGATTAAGGTCGAGCATCAGTTACCTTCGGGTTTGTTACAGCCAGTCATGATTTCGCTTTAGAAGTGAGAACGTATAACCATGGACTTCGTTAGTGGGTTACCCCTTACACCCACAAAGAAGGATTCTGTATGGGTCCTCGTGGATCGATTGACCAAGTCCATCCACTTCATACCGGTTCGTATGGATTACTCTTTACAGAAGCTGGCTAAGCTGTATATGTCTGAGATAGTGAGACTGCATGTGGTACCAGTTTCGATAATATTTGACACGGATTCTCACTTCACGTCTCGATTTTGGAAGAAGCTACATGAAGCTCTGGGTACTAGATTGGACTTCAGTACTACGTTCCATCCTCAGAAGGACGGTCAGTCAGAGAGGGTGATTCAAATACTGGAGGACATGTTAAGGGGTTGTGTGATTAATTTTCGAGGCAGTTGGGAGGATTACCTACTATAACAACAACTATCATTCTAGCATTCAGATGGCACCGTACGAGACATTATATGGTTGTAGATGTTGTACACCTTCGTGTTGGACTAAGTTGGGCGAGCGACGGATTCTGGGTCCTGAACTGGTTTCTTATACTGAGGATAAGGTCAGGTTGATTTGAGATCGGCTAAAAGAGGCATATGATAGGTTAAAGTCATATGCGGATCTAAAGTGTCGAGAGATTGAGTATTCTATGGGAGACTTCATTTTTCTCAAGGTCTCACCGTGGAAGAAAGTATTGAGATTTGGTCGTAAGGACAAGTTAAGCCTCAGATTTGTTGGACCTTATCGCATACTGAGGCGTGTGGGGCCAGTTGCCTACCAGTTTGAGCTACCTCCAGAGTCAGAGCAATACACGATGTGTTTCATGTCTCTATGTTGAAACGCTACCGCTCTGATCCCACGCATATTGTTCTAGTGGAGGAGATTGAGGTTAGACCAAATTTGACTTTCGATGAGGAGCCGGTTTGGATATTAGATCATGATGTAAAAGTTTTAAGAAGAAAGTCCATCCCACTGGTTAAAGTTTTTTGGCGTAATCATAGTTCAGAGGAGGCCACGTGGGAGCTGGAGGATACAATGCAGCAGTAATATCCCCATCTTTTCTGATCAGATAAATTTTGAGGCCGAAATTTTCTTTTAAGGGGCAGAGTTGAAACACCCCAATTTTTCTTAATTCCAGCTTTTAAAAAATTTGTTACATAACTATCTGTCTGCTTTAGGGGTTAAGTGTTCTGGGAGTGTCTGAGAAGTCTTGGGTTCAATCCTTGGCTTGGGCAAAATTTTTATTTTTCTTTGAATAAAGTTTTATCTTTAGACAATAGGCTCTTAGTTAAATGTTGGTAAAAATATATCAGAATGGGCCTGCTGGTCTGGTGGTTAAGTGTAGTGTTGGAATGTTGGAGGTCCTGTGTTTGATTCCATGCTTTGGCTTTATTTTTGTGTGATTATGGGGAAGAGTTTGAAGTGTAGTAAAATGCTGAGTTTTTGAGGGGTAGTGAGAGTGTAGTGGATGGTTTTTAGGAGAAAAACAAGGGATTGAAGGTGGCTATCATATATTCTGTCAGTCTTTTCTTTTTCCCAAAAATCTACACATTTTTCCCTTCCATTCTCCCTACCGAAATTCCCTTTGAATCACCCATCTCCCCTTTTCCTGTTCCTTTTGTAAATCTTCCTTTCTTTTTGGCATTGATAATCGGTCTTACGTGGTTTCGGTAAGTTCCTATTCTCTTCTGCCATGAATTTCTTAACGATTGAGAAGTAATGTTCTCTTCTACTGGTAAGGGCGTAAGAAGAGGCTCTAATAAGTGAATTCTGTATTTCTCGTTTAAACGGTGTTGAAGGGAAGTCTTCGTCGGCGGTGAGTCGAGTTACTGTTGATAAGTTATTTTGGAAAACTCATTAATTAGTCTGCTAAATCGATTTTGAATAATTCTCTGATAGGTTTTCAGGCTTAGGGTGTGTTTCAACATCGAAATCGAACTAGGTGTGTACCTGAAACACTGAAAACGCGTCGCCACACGGGTATGTGATAGCTCGTGTGCAAGGCTGTAAGCCACCACACGCCGTGTGATCGACGAGCTAAGCCGTGTCGCAGGCGACATGGCCGTTTGATGGCCGAGTAAGGCTGCGTGCGAGACACAAGCTCGACCAATTGGATCGTGTGAGCCACACGGGCGTGTGGGATTCTGGGCCAGCCTTGTGATCCACATGGGCAGACAACACGGGCGTGTGAGCCTAATTTCACTGATTTGTTTACCGAGGTTGCACGGGTCGCCCAAGTCGACTGTGAACCTACTGTAGGGTCGAAAAATTTACCTAGACCCCTAATTGACTGAAATTACTGTAAGAATTTTATATGCCTATATGAGATAGATATGTATGTCTGTATGTTGAGCATGATATTCACCCTGTGCTGATTATTCATGATACCATGACATGGTTGTATGTTTCATTGTATTGGGTTGGGTATTGATAGTGATTGGAGGAAATGTACTGAAAGGCTTCAAGCCTAACTTACTGGCAGCTCAGCTACAAACTACTGTTTAGTACCGCAACCGGTACTATTTGGAGTGTAGGGATGGGTAGGTTGATTATATCCCCACATGGAGTGCAGGGTTGGACCGAGATGGAGTGTAGAGGCTGATTGGGTAGGATTTTCTGATTGTATATTTGTTACTGTTATTGTACTGTGATGGGTTAAGGCCCTGATGCTCACTGTTATTGAAATGGGCTAAGGCCCAAATTGATACTGATACTGATATTGAAAAGGGCTTAGGCCCAAACTGAGACTATCTATTATTGTCTGTTTGGTTGCATGAGGACTACACACTGAGTTTACGTAAACTCACCCCTTCTGTTTAATCTGTATAGGTTATCCCCAAACATAGGCGGATCGGTGGGGCGGAGGACTCTGCGGTGGCCACACAACTCCTTTATTTGCTTGTTATTTATTTACGATTTTTAGTTTTATTTTGGGGTATTTTTCTGTAATAATGGCTTCTATTGATTTTTGCCTAAAATTTGGATTTTATATCGTTTTCGGTTATATCTGCTAGAAGTAGGGAAAACATAGATTTTAAAAGGGATGAATGTTTTATCAAAATACCATGCATACGTAAACTATTTTAAAAGCTTCGCAAAGCATAGTTTTTGGCAATGAATCACGATTTGAGATTTAATGAAAGATAATGATAAGTTCTAAACGGAAAGTGTTTTAAGCAAAGTTATGGTTTTTCCAACACAAGCTACGGTTTTCAGACACACTACCATGTGACACCGCCATATTCGGCCATAACTTCCAAGCCGAGTTTGGGGTGTTACATCTAGTGCTAATTTGAGGCTAGTTTTAGATAGTATTTGGTTGGTTCCATGTTGGGTGTTGTTGGTCTTGATTTCTTTCTTCAATATTTTCGAGGTGGCTAGTGGTTAATTAAGCTATGTTCACATGTTCAATATGTACTCATCGCACCAATTGTTGATACTAAATATTATAAAGGCAAGAAATAAGGACGAGGGATGAAGTTAGTTCACTTGTGTGGTTCGAAGAGTTGTCAGAGAAGGAGGTTGAAGAAGGTGGAAGAATGAAGACAATAAAATCGATCCCTTTTTTACCCTTGTGCTCTTGGTTTATAATGTGGATCACTTTTCATCTCATAGTGACATGTAGCAGACTGTAGTAGCAATCAAAGGTCAATGATCAAAGATTAGTAGCCAAATGGGTATTGTTGCTGATGTAGGTAGGTTGATATTATGATACATGATTTTGCCTTTGTCATAGGTTATCTTGTTTTGACATCGTTATCTCGTGCAATATCAATTATTGGATAAGCTCACTTATTGTACGAACCATTAATCGAGTAGCTATCATAAGAAATTCCTTACAAATGGTTATCAAAATTTTTTTTAGAAGATTCACGGGATGTATCCTATTTAGGTATAACAATACTAAAAATAATAATAAACACATATTTACCAAAGTAATGTGTCAGATACCAAGACTTTACTTGGGCAAGCATGCAGAATTACCTCTCAAAATGCCCAAGTTAGCGGCTACTATGCACTCCATAAAAAAGTCAAATGCACTTGTTAACCTCTAAGATACTTATTATTGGAGTCAAGTATGCTAGAGAGAGTTTAAGAATGGTTGGAAGGAAACGTACAGATGTGAGTAGGGTGGCTCCTATTTATAGATAATGCTCTTATATCAAACGGTTGATATAGTTACGAGGCTTAGGATAAATGGTCCAGAAATAATTCCAGAAACGGAAAGGCAACAACGGGCTTTGGGGACATCAAAGGTCCTGTTGACAGTCAACAAGATGGCGTTCTTCAGGACCTTCTAGAGGTCTTCCTACTGCCTTCCCCAACTAAACCCCTTTACGGACCTCCAGAAGCTTTTGAAGCGAGAACTACACGCATGGTTCAATATTGCGCATGCTGATGTTGGTGCCAATGGCTCTCCTGTCCGTGGCTATACCTTCCCCTCACTTTAGTGGCATGCTGCCAGCACTGCTCTTGCCCGCACCCTGCCAAATGCACTTTGCTGCCTCAACTATTAAACCAACTACGAGGGCCTGACGGTCATGAAAATGATAGTTGGACTTTAACAAAAAGTAAAATAAACTATTAAATCACATTTTATCTTCCATTCTCATTAAGATTTCTGTCTAAATCAAAAATCCATTATTTTACAACTAAAAAATAATTAGACAGCATTAAATATTAAAGGTTAAAGCAAATTTTGAGGATAAATAAGAAAACCAAATGACGAAGTAAAGGTTAAAAAAGAATAAAGCTGAATAAAAATTAAAAAGAAAAAACAAAACAAAATGAAAGCAGTTTTTATCTTAAAGCAGAGCACTTTCCCACTTCCCCCCCATTTTTTTTCCTCGTACTCCTATATAACCCATTATTCATTTAAATATGTAACAGCGAATCTACACTTCTTAGTGCCGATTGTACTAGAGATCTGAAATAAAAAATATGGTATGGTGTGATTTATTGATTCCCGAGAAAACCTCGACTGAAGTATTTGCCAGGGTGTTCTTCCTATATACACCCTGCAGTTACCTGCTTTACTTCACTTCATTGTTTCTTTCCACGAATTTCGCACGTTTTGGTTTGCTGAAGAAAACAATAAATGCCCAGTGTATCGATTTTCTCCATTGATATTTGGATAACTGGAAAACCTTTCTCTTTTTTTTTGAAATCTTTGAAGTTGTAGAAGCAAACCGGTTGAGCTACTTGTTTCACAAAATAGGACTCTGGGAATAGGATTTCCGGGTCCAGCTAAATCATCCCTTTGGTTTTCATATTCATGGTTTTGCTATAATCACTCTCCTCTTGCTTCTTCAGTAGTTCGTCGGTCTTCACTTGCTAATTCTCTGTTTCCTTTATCCTCTGTTACTGCACTGGAGTTTTATTTGCGAGAGAGATGGCATACATATTGAGTGTTTTCGCAGTGAGGAACTTGCTGGTTTTGTCACTGGCTCTGAATGTGAGTTTAATTTTGAGGTTCCTGCTTTTGCATGATTCTCAAGATGGGAGCTTTAATGGCTTCTTTTTTGCGGAGCAGAAGGAAGAGGCGCTTGCTACCAAAATAACAAGTCTCTCTTCCACTGTTTCACCATCTTCTTCGTCTCTTACGATGGCTCAAGGCGACGAAGACAGGGTTATCAACCTCGATCAGTAAGTTCTTTTATTAATGTTAATTAATTTGTCATTATTGGAAATACTAGTATCAGTTTCCCTGTCTGTTTGTTTAACATTTCTAGCACTGCAATCTACACTATTAGTAATTTTAGTGACGCTTTGGCGTAAGAGGTCATTTCATGGAGGCAGGAAACAGGGGTCAATGATGCAGTCTGTCAGTATGATTTCCTATAAATGCTCACAAAATTTGATTTTTTTTCTTGTAAAACGTGTTTTAGTGATTCCTTTTTATTTGGTTTTGTTAACTAATGATCAGCAATAGTTAGAAACTTTATTGTTTTTAATAAATTAAGTGATGAAAACTATTATAATAATGAGGAGAAAATTGTGGTTAACAACATCCTTGCTACTCTTGGTGATGAGTTATTTATTGATATTTTCCATGGTGCATGTTGAGAGCAGAGGTGGCTTTTCAGGGAAATTGATGACATGTATTGTGTGTGTTCCCAACCGTAGGTGGTGGTGGTACTACACATTTTGACATTTTCACCACTGCCTCATCATTATGCTCATTACATCTTGTGATTGTGGACCTCTCAAATTGCACAAATCAATGCGAAAGAAGAGCAAATAAACAACGTACATATTGGGTTTTCAGCTTTTAGTTCGCTGCAGCAAGTGGGATTCCTCCTCCGTGGTGCATAATAGCGCAACCCCACTATAGGCTTCGAACTAGGAAATAGAAATTAGAATAATAGAGCATTGCATGTCGGTTCTTTTTGTGGGGGCCATACCCCTCTGAGTGACTTTTGGGTGCATTGCATGTGACCCACTTTCTGCCCTTGGGCGACATCTAAAAATAATAATAATTAAAAAACAAACACTAAAAAGCTTGTCTTTGAGCTATTGACTTCAAGATCTTTTATAACTTTTTAGAAGCACCATAGGCGGCCTATGCTACCTGTAAATCAGACTTCTTTCTTGCTTTGCTTTTCTGGTGGACTCAATTTCGAAAGTGGGGTTGTCTGAAATCCAGCACCTTTGTGTCGTTTTGGTGGTCCTGTTTTAGAATTTATATGTGCTCCAATAATGAAATGATCTCTTGGTCTTCACCTTTACCACGTAGCACAACAATTTATTATGTGTCCAGCTGATGTGACTCATGCATTCGCATGTAATCATTGATCTCCTGATCACAGGGTCCCGCCATTGCCTGCGCTCCCCATGGCCCATTCCCAAATGGCAGCTGATGTCAGATTCTTTTCCGCTACTATTTACCATCATTTTTTACTTCTTGTGAACTGTTTTTACCCTTCATGAATTGTAGTTCTTCTTTTTTTTTTTTCTGGTTTTTGTATCTAATATCCTCGTTGAAATTTGCTATTTTGAATCACCCCGGATGAGTAGAGTAGATACGGGATCATCCTTCATGTGCATCAACATGTTTTCTGACTTTTCTAAATTGAACACTTTCTAATAATATCTTAGTTGTATTTCATGAACATAATAATTACAGTGGCGATCCGACAATGTACGAAAGCTATTGGCAAAAGAAGGGGGATGAGACCACTGTTGTTATTCCTGGATGGCAGTTCATGAGCTACTTTTCGGATGCCACTAGACTTTGCTGGTTCTTAGAGCCTGAATTTGCAAAACAAATTGTCAGATTACACAATGTGGTGGGAAATGCAGTGACGGAGAACCGGCACATTGTTGTTGGGACGGGTTCAACGCAACTCTTCCAAGCTGCACTCTACGCACTGTCGCCCTGCGCTGAGGCAGAGCCCATTAGTGTGGTTTCAGCAGCCCCTTATTATTCTGTAAGTACATGAATTCTAGAAGAAATAATGCATATGCAATGTGTTAAGATATGTTTAACTTGACCTCAGTTGTGTTGATTACTTGCAGTCCTATCCTTTGATTACTGATTGCCTCAAGTCGAGGTTATATAAGTGGGCAGGTGATGCCCGGAGCTTTAGTAAAAATGGCCCTTACATTGAACTCGTTACCTCCCCCAACAACCCTGATGGATTCGCAAGGCGCTCTGTCGTCAACGGTAGTGAGGGGATATTAATTCATGATCTTGCCTATTATTGGCCACAATATACTCCGATATCCTCTCCGGCTAACTATGATTTGATGCTATTCACTGTGTCCAAGAGCACTGGTCATGCTGGGATGCGCATTGGGTAAGTTGTATATAATTTTTTTAAAGAGAATTCTTTGGACGTAAGTGGTTTAGTCATTAGACTTGCTCAAATACACATCTTTCAGGTGGGCTCTTGTTAAAGATGAGGATGTTGCAAGAAAAATGACGAAGTACATAGAGATCAATACCATTGGTGTGTCCAAGGATTCGCAGGTCAGAGCAGCCAAAGTTTTGAAAGTTATATCAGACAACAGTGAAGGAGCAAATGAAGGCGATTCCTTCTTCGAGTTCAGCTACCGTGTTATGGCCAAGAGGTGGAAGCAATTGAGAGAGGCAGTGCAACAGAGTGGGCTATTTAGCGTGTCAGACTTCCCTCCCCAGCTTTGCATGTTTCTCAACAGGGTCTTCGAGCCTCAACCTGGTAAGAGAAAGGAAAAAGTAATTAAGTGCATCAATGTGATACCCCTGGTCCTGTGGACTAACCTGAACTCTAACCTTTGCAGCATTCGCATGGATAAAGTGCGAAGGAGATATCGAGGATTGCGAAAGCTTCCTTCGAGGGAAGAAGATCTTGACGAGGGGTGGCAAGCACTTTGGGGTTAGCCCTAAGTATGTCCGCATAAGTATGTTGGATCGAGACAAAAATTATGAAACCTTTGTACGAAGGTTGTCTACCATCCGGTCCTGACATTCAAGACTCCTCTGTAAGCATAACAGAGGGAAATGGGGAGTTATAATTCTTTTGTATATTGGCCAGCAAAAGAAGTAATAGATTATTTTTCTTCATTAATCCATCTGTGAATGCTCTCATGCTATTTGCAGTTAATCATGAAATCGAGCCCTGTACAAGGCTTAAGCTTCTTAATGGCACCACGAAACCCAGGGTGAGATAATTAAGAGGAACATTTTCTAAACATTATATAACACAAATTATAATGGTTTTATTTCATTCTTTTATGTTCTAATACTCTACATGACACTTATTTTGATAAAATATATAAGTTTAAACTCACACACACACTATACTACCACACAAGCAATGAAAAATGATTTAATTTTTTATTGTTTATTTGCAGCTAACATATGAAAAATTACTAAAATAATATGGGGTTATTTTTATCATTATTTTATAATTACCCATTTTAATCACTATTCATCGTCAAGCTTTGATCATTCTCTTTATATTTTACTTGGACCATTTTTTTAATCAGTATTCGATAAAATCTTCTCTAGCCATTCCTTGAGTGAGTTTGCAGCTTAGGGTTTTTTTCTACTTTCAACACAAATGCACTGGACCTTCAATTCTTTTGCCATTTGAATTGCCCATTTTCAGTTGGCTTTCTTTTTCCACTGATCTTTCAATTTTCAGTTGAAAACTGGACCTCCAGTGGAGTAATAATATTACTTTTTCAACCTTTATTTCAACTCTCTATTTTCATTTCTTATCTTTTAATTTTTTTTGTCATTTATATTTCTTAAATATATCTTAAATTAATTGTGTTTAAAATTTTCATGGGTGTTATCATTTAATTTTTTTATTTAAAATTTTTAATAATAAATAAATTCATAAGTGATATAATTAGTTAATTTATTAAAATGTTTAAATTTTTTTAAAATAAACATACATAAAATGACACATCTTTATATTAATGTCCTTAATGACATTAAATAACCAAAAAATATATGAGTAATTAAGGACGATGCTTTTAGCTAATGAGGCCTCTAGGCCTGCCCACTTAATATGGATCAGTCTCCTCGTCAGCTATAATTGTCATATTTTATTCACTTAATTCCGATTTGGGTCTCCATTAAATTAATTCTTTTTACCGTAGAAAAACATATTATTTCAGTAATAAATTTTGAAATCATATTATTTTAATAAATTTCTCACTAACATAACAATTATTTTAAGCTTTTTGAAATTATTGTATGGGTTTTAATATTTGCTTATTAGGGGAAGTGTTGCCATAATTTAGGGGTAAGCTTCTAACAACTTGTCATAAGATATCCAAGGATAGAGGTTATATGCTTAACTGGATATTTTATCATTTTTTGAGCTACTTTCTGCCCTCTTACGAACATCGCAATATAAAATGATATGTTTAAAAAGAAAATAAAAAAAAAATTACTCTAACTTTTCGATTGAGGTTTAATTGTCTAATTTAAGAATTGGGAAGGATATGCATAAATTCTAGATATATGAAAAAATTGCTCGAGTGACTGATATGGTTCTAACATCATTCCGAGGTGTTGGGGAAATGATTACAGTAACCAAGTGCAATTAATTACAGCTACCATTCTCTCTCAAGTATTTTAAGGAACAAAATTGCTTTGAAGGAGGACAGCCGAATCCGTTTGGAAGCAACAATTGGTTCAAGGCTAAGCCCCGAGGGGAGGAACACTAGTCAACATGAGAAATTAATGACTTTGGGTTACAATACTCCAATTATTATATTCCTATGGATATTCAAAATTGAGCTTACAACATTTTCAAAATATATTTATAATACTCCAATAATTATAATTAAAATGTTGTAACTAATTAAAAGTTAAAAGATTTGATTATTAATTGAGAGAGTTGTCATTATTCAAAACGATGAATTATATCTCTTAACTCTTATTATCGATTATTAACAAAGAATCGTGATTATTCAAGTAGATATTTATTAAATAAGAATGTTTATTGTCAAAACATGTGACTATCTATTTGAATAAATATAATTATATGGAGAGACATGAGAGTTCTTATAAATATAACTCAATACTCACTTGAATGTGCACATAAAGATATATGCAAAACTCACAAACAATGTTTTTTTTTTCTCTCTTCTCTTCCATCTTCTAATATTCAAATATTGTTCTATAAAAGAGTTACTATAGAAGTTCTTTATAGAATTTGATATTCTTGTTACACTCTATTTAGTGCTCAATGGATTATTTTCGTCAGTGCAAAACAGAGATAATCATTAAATTTTATTTTATCGTTGAGGTTCATTTACTTGTAACTTTTTTGCATACCAATATATATGATGAGAATGAATAGAACCTTTTAAAAATTAACGAATATTTCTTTAAATTTATTTTAACTCCACACATTAACAATTTTAAAGTTATATATTTTCACAAATTAATGAGCAATTAAAGAATGTATGTTTATTCACCACTTATCCACATGGCAAGCATAGTAATACGAGGAAGGTTATCGACAATAAGGTCACATTGATTTTGTTTATATTTTATTTATAAGACATCTTCGTTGCAAGAAAAAGTATGCCATATTTAATGCTTTACTCTTGTTGCATAAATTAGATTTTCATTTGTGATGTGGTTATTGAAGTATTACATGCAAAAGTATGAATGTCTCATGCATCAATTCTTCATAAAAATAAAGTGTTTGTATGTAGAATATCATGCATATAATAAACTTAGTTATGATTGGTATAGAATTATAGAACATTTATTATATACATACATATATATAACAATTATGAAAGAAAGAAAGAAAATGGATGGAATGCAAATGCATTGTTGGAAAATTTTCTATTAATGGATTGAAAGAATACTTTTTTTTTTTTTTTTTTTGATTGATGGTGCTATTCTTCAAACATTAGTTGAACAAACTTCTATCCAATTGAAGCATCATGACCATTTGAAAGAGTCTTCCCAAAATGAAAAGTTGTGCAATTGAGTTCAACGGTTTCTAAAATAAAAAAGGTGTAAGTTAGAAAGTGATGTTTTTTTAAATAGTTATTTAGGCATCTATTTGTGCATTATAAATAGACCATGGGTTAGGAGAGTTCAAATCTAGTTTATTCGATCCAAATTGTGAGTGAATTTTTTACTACATAAGTATCATGAATATATATTTAACTTGAGATATATCCTGATATTAATAATCAATGTTTGGATATTATCCATGTGACAAATACACTAAATTAAATTTTATCATACGGATGAACATATAAAATGAATCATTTTGATTCATTTAAATTAACCATAAACTAAATGGATTTTATATACGGTAATACATTTTCAATCCATATTAAAAAAGTGAATAAAATTATAATTATTTAACCATAGGATTATATTGGTTTTATGATATTAAAGGTTAGACTAAAAATGATTTTGACTAATTGTAACAGCCTGATTTTGGGCCTAGTCGGAATAGTGATTTCGGGGCTATAAATCCGACGAAGAAAAATTTAATATTCTTATATTTTTATGATCTACAGTTTTACAGAATGATTTTGTGAAAATTTCGTTCGAAAATTTTGATGTTTGGGCACTCAATTTAGCCAAAAGAACTAAATTGTAAAAAGTGCAAAACTTGAGTTCTAGAAGTTAGAGGTGTCTAATTGCTATGAAATTTTAAATTGGAGGCCCTTAAAAGGTAATTAGACCATTGGTTAATTTTTTAGACAAAAATGGACATGAAATAGGTGAAATAGAATATTTTTAAGTTAAGGGCATTTTAGTAATTTGGTGATTAAATGAATTAAAAAGCCAAAGTAAAAGCCAATTTTTGCTCAACTTCAACCCCTTGGACGAAATTCACATGAGGAAGACATAGCTAGGGTTTTTCAAGCTTCCAAGCTCGATTATCAAGAAAGACGAGGAATCGACCTTGATCGGGGAAAGGAAAAGATTGTTGACTAAATTGAAAAATTATTATATTTTGCACTGAGTGTCACCAAGCTAGCTCGAGATTCGGAGATCGTCGGAGATCCATCCACACATTCATAGCAATTAGACACCTCTAGCTTCTAGAACTCAAGTTTTGCACTTTTACAATTTAGTCTTTTTGACTAAATTGAGTGCCCAAACATCAAAATTTTCGAATGAAATTTTCAAAAAATCATTTCGTAAAATTGTAGATATGATAAACCGTAAAAGTAACATATTTTAATCCCACATTTAGCGTACTTTTGGATGATTTATTCCCTGAATTGCGTAAAAAAGTGCTCTTAATCCTTTTTTTTTTTCATGTTTTATACTCACGAAAGCACCTAGGGACGAAAAGAACGAGAAACGAGCTCAAAACGAACCAAATTGGGCCAAAGAAGAAATCAGCACGACCTGGGCCCAAGACCACACGTCTGTGCCTCCCTAATTTACTCTAACACTGCCTGGACCCCGAAACACACGGGCATGTCTCTTCAGCAGACTCAACCACGGCCTGAAATCGATTCACATGGGCGTGTGCCATGGCCGTGTCCCTGTCGTGGCACTGAGCAATTTTATTCGGAATAGGGTACTTAAAGGCAAAGAAACACATTCCAAAGCCTATTCAAACACCCTAGTAGGAATTCCACTCAGATTAGGATACTTAGGGGCCAAGTAAAGCATTCCAAGAGCCTATATAAACACCCTAAGCATAACCTTCGAGGGCGGTTAGCTAGGCCAAGGAGCCGAGCCAAAAAGGTCAGATTTGTGGGAATCACTCGAAGATAGCCAGTTGATCCATCTTAAGAAGTCGGAATTATACTCAAGACGGCGGATTTCTCCTTAAATTCTTTCAGGGGGTTTTAGGGATTTCTTATGTTTTGTTTTATCTCTTCTTCTGAGATGTTTTCTTTTATTGTTATAAACTAAACCCTTCAGATACCTGAAGGGGATGAAACCTAAGACGGATCTTGTTATTGTTTTCTGTACTATATGATAAATATTTGATTTGTTCTTAATTATGTGTGCTAATTCTTGTGTTAATATTTTCGGGATATTGATTCAAGTTGAATGTGCTTAGGTGGTGGAGAAAAAGTCCCTGCCTAAGAGTAGATCTAGTATAATTAAGCAGATTTGGTCACGCGCCTAGAGGTAGGGTGACGAGATTTTGCCAAATTAGGGTGAAACCTATTGTAGTGACCCGATAGTCGAGAAACCGAAAAATATGTTTTCGGTCTCTGTTTTCGTAAAACTGAAACGTAAATATTTATTAAAAAAATATTTACGAAGTTAGTTGTGCGTCTAATTGGGTTTTATTTAGGTGAATTTGACTTAATTAGAAGTATTTGGGAAAAAGGATTAGATTGAAATAGGTGTAAAAGTTTAATTATAGATTAAAAGAAAGTATAAAGGACCAAATTGACAATTAAGCTATTTTGTCTAGTTGAGGCGGTTTATTGTGAAGAAAACCTGATATTTTTATGTTTAATATATATTATTATATTATTAAATAATAAAGATATTTTAATATATTATATTATATTGTTATTATATATATATTAAAGAGAAAGTAAAAGAAAGAACAGAAAAGAAAAGAAAAGAAACAGAAGAAGAACAGAAAAAAGACGAAACAGAGAAGAAATAGGAGAGAAAGAAAGAAAAAGGAGAATAGAGTTTTTAAAGCTTGGAAGTTTAATTTGGTAAGTTAATTTAGTCCCTTTCTTTTAATTTTGATGCTTTATAAGTTTTAGAACAAAGTTTTGATGAATTTAAGTTGAAGTTTTTGAAGTTTTAAAGTTGTTGAATATAGCATATGATGAATAAAATGATGAATTAGTGGTTTAATTGAAAGAATTTGAAGTTAGAATTGGATAAAGGACTTAATTGCAAAACAAGCTATAAGAAAACAGTTTTGGGACAGCAGCAGTAGAGTAAGTTTGAAAATTCACCAAAAATCGTAGAAGTGGATTTAGAAGTTGAGTGACATATGAAAAAAGCTTATTGAGTTTATTTTCATATGCAAGAAACAGGAAAGCAAATAAATTCTGTAGTTTGAGATATTTAGATTTTGGTGAGACTAGTTCAGGGTGATTTCGAAATCCCTATTCTGACTTTGGAAAATCATAAAAATTGGAGAAAAATAATTAGAGGTTTAAATTTATATGTTAGAATCCTTGATGAGTCTATTTTAATATAAATAAACGAGAACATCATCTGAATTCTGTATAAAGAGATAATTAATTTTAGTGAAGAAGGGTCAGAACTGCCAGACAGCAGAATAGGGTGACTTTGATGAATAAACTGTACTAATTGGCTAAGCTAAAATTTTGAAAATTTTATGGTATGAATATATGTGAGTATAGTTTTAGGAAAAATTTACAGTTCTTCATTTGGAGTTCTGTAGCTCTGAAAATAAATAATTTTGTGACTATGACACAAAAGGATAGCTTTGAATAAGTTTATGAGTAAAGGATTAAATTGAAATGTGAGCAAAAGTAAGAAAGCATGAATTTATCATAAAGTACATGTTTATTTTATTAAATAGTACAGGAGATTATTTGATTATTTTAACATATAAATGTTATATGTTTATATGAAATTGAAGAAAAGAAAAGGAAGAAGAGGACCGAATTGAAGGAAATGGAAAAGAGAAGGTTAAGGAGTGAAGGAAGAAGAATTTATATCACCTCAATCTTTTGTTGTAAGTACTACAAGAATTTTAAATTATTGTTATTTATCTTTTTTTGAGATATTTAAGTGAATTATTTAATTATATGAGATTCAGCTTTAATGCCCAAGTAGACGGAATTTAGAACTACTAGGATATTAGTGGCATGCCATGAAGGAACTTTAGCGCGCTCTCTGATATTAACACGTTGGTGCTCTCTGATATTAGCACGTTGGTGCTCTCTGATTATTAGCACATTGGTGCTCTCTGTTCACTTGTGCATCATAATGCACCTCTGTATTTGTTCCGTATATCCGGTGTGTTCTATAAAGTCTACTTTGGGCTAAGAATGTGAAATGAGAACAAAAGTGAATCACTGATGTGTTAAGGTAAGTTAATACCTTACAAAAGATAAGTTAAATTTATTTTAAGCAATGCATAGTTGAAGAGACTTATATGTGAGTAAATATGTAATAATTGATTGAGTTTAAAATATTCTGTTATGATTGCTTATTTAATTATTCTTGTAGTGCTTACTAAGTCTTCACCGGCTTAACGCGTTTATTTTAACGCGTAGGTATAATTAGATTGGAAGAGAAGTCCAACTAGAAGATTGCTCATCTCATCACATCCTCAAGGGCCTCAAGAGTAGGTATTATATTTTGTATTAAAATTGCATGTACATATGCAGTTCAAAAGTGTTCTCATGTGATAAAGACTAAAATGTAGACTCTTGAAATTCTAGTTATTTTGAGTTACTTGAAGTATTTTGGTATATATGAAATGAATTAGTAAACAATAAATATGTTTGTAAAAATAGTTGGTAAGTTAAATTATTACATACAAATGTTTTTAATTAAATAGTATCTAGCCATAACCGTTTTGGCACCAAATGTAATAGTCTTATACCGGGTCTGAATGATTAAACCGGGTATAGGGGTATTACATTTATTGGTATCAGAGCCTAGGTTTTCTGAATTCTTGGGTCGAGTATGAGTCTATTTGTACATGCCATTTTATAAATTGATGTGATGAGATGAGGTTTAGTTATTTAATTGTGTAATTTATGAATATTGTAGAAATTTAAAGATGTCAAATAGATCTCGTGAAGAGTCAGAAAATGAAGTAGAGAGCAGGGTGCCAAACTTTGATAGGGAAATAGATCAACATAGAGCCCAAGTTCGAAGTGAAGTAGTAAACTTAGGAGATGAGAGAGAGCCTGAATTGGAAGAAAGAACTCAATCTGAAACTGAACCGATACCGGCTAGAGAAGAAATTTCGATTATAACCTTGTTACAGACAATGAATCAGTTATTGCAGAAAGTTGTGAGAACTAATAATGCTCCATCTATTCCACCACTATCTTCTCCTCTTACTGTTCCACATCCACAATCATCTATAACCAGTCATCGATCTCCCTTGGAGAAAATCAGAAAATATGGGGCTGAAGAATTTAAAGGAAAGAAAGATGATGACCCAGCTGAGGCTGAGGAATGGTTAGAGAACAGCCAAAGAATATTTGAAGAATTACAGTGTACAAGGAATGAAAAGTTGAAATGTGCAGTATCTTTATTAAAGGGTGAGGCTAATCAATGGTGGACCACTGTTATGAATATCCATCCTGTAGAAAAAATTAATTGGGATTTCTTTGTATCTGAATTTAGAAAGAAATATGTGAGTCAACTTTATCTTGAGAAGAAGAAACGAGAATTTCTGGATTTGAAGCAGAACAACATGTCTGTTGCTGAATATGAACGTGAATTTATCAGATTGAGTAAATATGCAAAGGAATTAATAACAAATGAAGCAGATATGTGCAGAAGATTTGAGTGGGGATTGAATGAAGAGATTTATGTTCCTCTTATACCATTACATCTACAAGAATTTCCTATCTTGGTTGATAGAGCACAACGACTAGAAGAAGGGTTAGCTCGTTCTAAAGAGAAGAGTTTTGGGAAGAGACTAGCAACTAGTTCAGCACCACCACCGTTTTCAAAAAGAGTGAGGGATTTTAGAGATTCTAGATATACTTCTCCTACTGTTGGGCAAAGATCCAGAATTCAGACAAGACAAACTCAGCAGACGACCTCTATGGGTAGTACCGAGGGTTCTAAAAGAAAACCAACACCGTCATCATGTGAGCACTGTGGAAGATATCATTGGGGAGAATGTCGACTGAATTCTCGAGCCTGTTTTTGATGTGGATCAAAAAATCATTTAATCAGAGACTGTCCGAAGATGTCAGAAAGTGTTACAGAACAGTCTGTGAGAGGTAGCCTGGTTCAACAAAGAGGTAGACAACCTGGAATTTCTGGTGGCACTGGTAGTGGTACGAGATCGGTGAGAGAAACAACTGGTAGATCTGAATCCCGAAGGCCTCGAACTTATGCTATCAGAACACGAGAAGAGGGAGACGCTCCTGATGTGATTACTGGTACATTCTCTTTATTTGATTCTTCTGTAATTCCATTAATTGATCCTGGCTCTACACATTCATATATATGCATTGCATTAGTGAAAGAAAGAGAGTTACAAGTAGAACTTACAGAATACGAAATAGTAGTTACTAATCCTTTCGGGCAAAGTGAGAAAGTTAATAAAGTGTGTAGAAGATGTCCCTTAAAAATTCATGATTATGAGTTTCCAGCAGACCTTATGGCACTTACGTTTTATGAGTTCGATGTGATATTGGGTATGGATGGTTGTCGAACATGGGGTTATGGTTGATTGCGTAAGAAAAGAATTTCCTTGAGAACTTCAGATGGAGATGAAGTGATTGTAACCGGTGAAAAATATAGTGCATTGACGAATGTGGTGTCTACAATGAAGGCTTCTAAGATGATGAGAAGAGGATGTACTACTTTTCTTGCTTACATTTTAGATACTCGTACAACGGATTCTGAGATTGAAAAGATACCAGTGGTTCGAGATTTTATTTATGTGTTTCTAGAAGAATTACCGGGTTTACCCCCAGAAAGAGAAGTAGAGTTTGGGATTGAGTTAATTCTAGGCACTGCACCTTATCGGATGGCACCCACTGAGTTGAAAGAATTGAAAATGCAGCTACAAGAATTATTGGACAAGGGATTTGTACATCCTAGTGTATCGCCATGGGGAGCACCAGTATTGTTTGTAAAGAAGAAAGATGGGTCTTTGAGGCTTTGTATAGATTACCGTCAGTTGAATAAAGTGACTATAAAGAACAAATATCCGTTGCCCAGGATTGATGATTTGTTTGATCAGTTAAAAGGAGCTAGTGTATTTTCTAAAATTGATCTCAGATCGGGGTATTATCAGTTACGGGTGAAAGAATCTGATGTGTCGAAAATTGCATTTAGGACTCGGTACAATCATTATGAATTCTTGGTTATGCCATTTGGATTGACTAATGCTCCAGTTGCTTTCATGGATCTTATGAATAGAATTTTTCAGCCTTATTTAGATCAGTTTGTGGTGGTATTTATAGATGACATTCTAGTGTATTCAAAAGGTGAAGAAGAGCATGATAAACATCTCCGAATTGTGCTACAGATTTTGAGAGAAAAGCAATTGTATGCTAAATTGAGTAAGTGTGAATTTTGGTTAAAAGAAGTCACTTTTCTGGGACATATAGTATCGGCAGATGGTATTCGGGTAGATCCCAAGAAGGTAGAAGCTATACTTGAATGGAAACCACCAAAGAATGTGACAGAAGTAAAGAGTTTTCTCGGATTGGCTGGTTACTATAGAAGATTTGTTGAGGGATTCTCTATGATTGCATCTCCATTAACGAAATTGTTGCAGAAAAATGTAAAATTTGAATGGACAGAAAGGTGTCAGCAAAGTTTTGAAAAATTAAAAGCAGCATTAACAAAAGCTCCTGTGTTGATTCAACCAGAATCTGGTAAGGAGTGCGTGATTTTCAGTGATGCTTCGTACAATGGTTTGGGTTATGTGCTAATGCAAGGAGGGAAGGTAGTAGCATATGCTTCTAGGCAGTTGAAACCACACGAAAAGAACTACCTGACTCATGATCTTGAATTGGCTGCAGTGGTGTTTGTACTAAAAATATGAAGACATTATTTATACGGGGAAAAATGTTATATCTACACTGACCATAAGAGTTTGAAGTATTTGTTGACTCAGAAGGATTTGAACTTGAGACAGAGAAGATGGGTTGAATTGATAAAGAATTATGATTTAATTATTGATTACCATCCAGGTAAGGCTAATGTTGTTGCTGATGCTTTAAGCCGAAAATCTCTATTTGCTTTGCGAGCTATGAATGCCCGATTGTCTTTGGTTGATAATGGTTCAATCATAGCTGAATTGAGAGCTAAACCGACATTTTTACAGCAAATATGTGAAGCTCAGAAGAATGATGAGAAGTTACAGGTTAAACGGGCACAATGTGAGTCAGGTACTGATTTTAAATTTCAAGTTGGGGTTGATGATTGTTTATTATTCAGAGGTAGGGTATGTGTACCCAAGAATTCAGAGCTCATACAGAAGATTTTACACGAGGCTCACAGTGGTACTATGTCTGTGCATCCGGGAAGTAATAAAATGTATAATGATTTGAAAAAGATGTACTGGTGGCCAGGTATGAAACGTGATATTTCTGAGTTTGTATCAAGATGTTTGATATGTCAACAGGTCAAAGCAGAACATCAGGTACCTTCAGGGTTACTTCAGCCAATTACTATACCGGAATGGAAATGGGAGAGAATCACTACGGATTTTGTATCGGGGTTACCGTTGTCTTCGAAGAAAAAAGATGCTATTTGGGTGATTGTTGACCGATTGACAAAATCAGCGCACTTTATTCCGGTACGTATGGATTATTCTTTAGATAAACTGGCTGAACTGTATATATCTGAGATTATCAGGCTACATGGAGTGCCTGTCTCCATTATATCAGATAGAGATCCCTGATCTACGTCTCGTTTCTGGGATAAATTGCAAAAAGCTTTAGGTACTCAATTGTATTTCAGTACTGCATTTCATCCTCAGACAGATGGCCAATCTGAGCGTGTAATTCAAGTATTGGAAGATATGCTCTGATGTTGTATACTAGAGTTTGAAGGTAATTGGGAGAGGTATCTACCTTTGATTGAATTTGCTTACAATAACAGTTATCAGTCCAGTATTAAAATGGCTCCGTATGAAGCTTTGTATGGTAGAAAATGTAGAACACCGTTATATTGGACAGAGCTCAGTGAAAAGAGAATACATGGGGTTGACTTGATCCAGGAAACAGAAGAAAAAGTAAAAGTCATTCGGAATAGTTTGAAAGCAGCATCTGATCGTCAAAAATCTTATGCTGATCTTAAAAGAAAAGACATTGAGTATGATGTGGGTGAAAAAGTATTTTTGAAAGTGTCGCCATGGAAAAAAATTCTCCGATTTGGGAAAAAGGGCAAGCTCAGTCCAAGATTCATTGGGCCGTATGAGATCTTAGAACGGGTTGGTCCAGTCGCTTATCGAATAGCCTTACCACCGGAATTGGATAGAATTCACAATGTTTTTCATGTCTCAATGTTACGAAGATACCGGTCTGATCCATCTCATGTGATTACTCCTGAAGTAATAGAAATTCAACCGGATTTAACTTATGAAGAGGAGCCAATTAAGATACTTGCTCGAGAGGTAAAGGAATTGAGAAACAAACGGGTTCCGTTGGTAAAAGTATTGTGGAGACATCATAATTCGGAAGAAGCAACATGGGAAAGAGAGGAAACAATGAGACATCAATATCCGCAGTTATTTACGTCAGGTAAATTTCGAGGACGAAATTTATTAAGTGGGGAAGAATTGTAGTGACCCGATAGTCGAGTAACCGAAAAATATATTTTCGGTCTCCGTTTTCATAAAACTGAAACGTAAATATTTATTAAAAAATATTTACGAAGTTAGTTGTGCGTCTAATTGGGTTTTATTTAGGTGAATTTGACTTAATTAGAAGTATTTGGGAAAAAGGATTAGATTGAAATAGGTGTAAAAGTTTAATTATAGATTAAAAGAAAGTATAAAGGACCAAAATGGCAATTAAGCTATTTTGTCTAGTTGAGGCGGTTTATTGTGAAGAAAACCTGATATTTTTATGTTTAATATATATTATTATATTATTATATAATAAAGATATTTTAATATATTATATTATATTGTTATTATATATATTAAAGAGAAAGTAAAAGAAAGAACAGAAAAGAAACAGAGAGTAAAGACGAAACAGAGAAGAAATAGGAGAGAAAGAAAGAAAAAGGGAGAATAGAGTTTTTAAAGCTTGGAAGTTTAATTTGGTAAGTTAATTTAGTCCCTTTCTTTTAATTTTGATGCTTTATAAGTTTTAGAACAAAGTTTTGATGAATTTAAGTTGAAGTTTTTGAAGTTTTAAAGTTGTTGAATATAGCATATGATGAATAAAATGATGAATTAGTGGTTTAATTGAAAGAATTTGAAGTTAGAATTGGATAAAGGACTTAATTGCAAAACAAGCTATAAGAAAACAGTTTTGGGACAGCAGCAGTAGAGTAAGTTTGAAAATTCACCAAAAATCGTAGAAGTGGAATTAGAAGTTGAGTGACATATGAAATTAAAGCTTATTGAGTTTATTTTCATATGCAAGAAACAGGGAAAGCAAATAAATTCTGTAGTTTGAGATATTTAGATTTTGGTGAGACTAGTTCAGGGTGATTTCGAAATCCCCTGTTCTGACTTTGGAAAATCATAAAAAATTGGAGAAAAATAATTAGAGGTTTAAATTTATATGTTAGAATCCTTGATGAGTCTATTTTTAATATAAATAAACGAGAACATCATCTGAATTCTGTATAAAGAGATAATTAATTTTTAGTGAAGAAGGGTCAGAACTGCCAGACAGCAGAATAGGGGTGACTTTGATGAATAAACTGTACTAATTGGCTAAGCTAAAAATTCTGAAAATTTTATGGTATGAATATATGTGAGTCTAGTTTTAGGAAAAATTTACAGTTCTTCATTTGGAGTTCTGTAGCTCTGAAAATAAATAATTTTGTGACTATGACACAAAAGGATAGCTTTGAATAAGTTTATGAGTAAAGGATTAAATTGAAATGTGAGCAAAAGTAAGAAAGCATGAATTTATCATAAAGTACATGTTTATTTTATTAAATAGTACAGGAGATTATTTGATTATTTTTAACATATAAATGTTATATGTTTATATGAAATTGAAGAAAAAGAAAAGGAAGAAGAGGACCGAATTGAAGGAAATGGAAAAGAGAAGGTTAAGGAGTGAAGGAAGAAGAATTTATATCACCTCAATCTTTTGTTGTAAGTACTACAAGAATTTTAAATTATTGTTATTTATCTTTTTTTGAGATATTTAAGTGAATTATTTAATTATATGAGATTCAGCTTTAATGCCCAAGTAGACGGAATTTAGAACTACTAGGATATTAGTGGCATGCCATTAAGGAACTTTAGCGCGCTCTCTGATATTAGCACGTTGGTGCTCTCTGATATTAGCACGTTGGTGCTCTCTGATATTAGCACGTTGGTGCTCTCTGATTATTAGCACATTGGTGCTCTCTGTTCACTTGTGCATCATAATGCACCTCTGTATTTGTTCCGTATATCCGGTGTGTTCTATAAAGTCTACTTTGGGCTAAGAATGTGAAATGAGAACAAAAGTGAATCACTGATGTGTTAAGGTAAGTTTAATACCTTACAAAAGATAAGTTAAATTTATTTTAAGCAATGCATAGTTGAAGAGACTTATATGTGAGTAAATATGTAATAATTGATTGAGTTTAAAATATTCTGTTATGATTGCTTATTTAATTATTCTTGTAGTGCTTACTAAGTCTTCACCGGCTTAATGCGTTTATTTTAACGCGTAGGTATAATTAGACTGGAAGAGAAGTCCAACTAGAAGATTGCTCATCTCATCACATTCTCAAGGGCCTCAAGAGTAGGTACTATATTTTGTATTAAAATGGCATGTACATATGCAGTTCAAAAGTGTTCTCATGTGATAAAGACTAAAATGTAGACTCTTGAAATTCTAGTTATTTTGAGTTACTTGAAGTATTTTGATATATATGAAATGAATTAGTAAACAATAAATATGTTTGTAAAAATAGTTGGTAAGTTGAATTATTACATACAAATGTTTTTAATTAAATAGTATCTAGCCATAACCATTTTGGCACCAAATGTAATAGTCTTATACCGGGTCTGAATGATTAAACCGGGTATAGGGGTATTACACCTATTATGGGAGTCCATAGATCGAGTTAATGCGATTCTAGGGGTTTTAATTAGAAAGAGATTTCAATTAATCAACCTAGGGTTAGATGTTATTCGCCTCGAGAGAGGGTTTAATATAAATTAAGGAATCCTACGGATCAAGTCAAGTGAATAAATCGTCTGGTTCAGAGTTTGATAACAAGTGAAGTCTAGGTGGATTCTTCCTAAGGGTATCGTCTTAATCAACTGAGTTTTCCCAACAGTATTTCCCCAATTCATTCTTTTTGTCTTTGCATCTTTAGCTTAGTAGTTAGTTAATTTAGATTAAACAATCAATCACTTAATATTTAGGCTAAATAATGGAAAGAAGGTTAGTATTAGTACTTTTAGTTCCTTTGGGTTCGAAAATCCTGTCTTGCCTAAGCTATACTACTGTTCGATAGGTGCACTTGCCTTAAGTCATTGTCAGAGTTAGTTTTCAGGTTCAATTCTCTTTATAAATTTTAAAACTCGACAAAACAACGATTAAGATCATAAAAATATAAGAATATTAAATTTTTCCTCGTCGGATTTGTGGCCCCAAAACCACTATTCCGACTAGGCCTAAAATCGGGCTGTTACAACTCTCCCCCCTTTAGGGGTTTTTGTCCTCGAAATCTTACAGGAAAAAAGGTTTGGGTACTATTTTCTCATGGCTTCCTCCGGTTCCCATGTAGCCTCTTCTACTCCATGTCTTTGCCACAATACTTTCACTAAGGCTATACTTTTATTTTTCAACTGTTTAACTTCCCAAGCCAAGATCTTAATCGGTTCCTCATCATAGGTCATATCCGATCGAATCTCAATTTTTGTAGGAGAAATCACATGTGAAGGATCAGAACGATAACGTCGCAACATCGACACATGAAACACATTATGAATTCTTTCTAACTCTGCCGGTAAAGCTAACCGATATGCCACTGGTCCAATCCTTTCGATAACCTCATACGGCCCAATGAAACGCTGACTCAACTTGCCCTTTCAGCCAAATCTCAAAATCTTCTTCCACGGAGATACTTTCAGAAACACTTTAGCACCCACCTGAAACTCAATTTCTTTTCTTTTCAAATCCGCGTATGACTTTTGTCGATCTGAAGCAGCTTTCAGACAATCACAGATTACTTTCACCTTCTCCTCGGTTTCTCTAACTAAATCAACCCCGTGAATCTGTTTCTCTCTGAGCTCGGTCCAATACAAAGGAGTTTGACACTTTCGACCATATAATGCTTTGTACGGTGCCATCTGTATACTCAACTGATAACTTTTGTTGTAGGCAAATTCAACCAAAGGTAGATATTTCTCCAAACTACCTTCAAATTCTAAAACACAACATTGGAGCATGTCTTCAAGAACTTGAATTACTCTTTTGGATTGACCGTCAGTTTGCGGATGAAACGCGGTACTAAAATTTAATTTCGTACCCAAGGCTTCTTGCAACTTTTTCTAAAACCTCGAAGTAAATCTCGGATCTTTATTCAAAAAAATAGACATATGTACTCTGTGCAATCTCACAATTTCATCAATATACAACTCAACCAACTTATCAAGTAAGTAGTAGGTACGTACCGGTATAAAGTGAGTTGATTTCGTCAATCTATCAACCACAACCCAAACGGCATCTTTCTTTTTCGGAGTCAGAGGCAAACCTATCACAAAATCAATCATGATTCTGTCCCATTTCCACTCGAAAACCATCACTGGCTAAAGTAAACCTGAAAGCACCTAGTGCTCGACTTTCACTTGTTGGCAAATTAGACACTTCGATACAAACTCAGAAATGTCTCTTTTCATATTCGACCACCAATACAATTTCTTTAAATCATTATACATTTTTGTACTACCCGGATGCACTGACAAGCAACCACGGCGTGCCTCATGTAAGATTTTCTGAATTAACTCAGCATCTTTCGGTACACATACTTTGTCACGGAACATCAAGCAATCATCTAGTCTGATTCGAAAATCTGAGTTACAACCCGATTCACACTTAGCTTTCTTAGGTTGCATTTCACTATCATTCTTTTGAGCTTCACAAATCTACTGAAGAAATAACGGTCTAGCCATAAACTCGGCCAAAATCGAACCGTAGTCAGACAAAGCCAAACTCGTACTTATAGCTCTCAAAGCATACAAGGATTTTCTGCTCAAGGCATTTGCGACTACATTCACTTTCCCCGGATGATAATCAATCACTAGCTCATAATCTTTCAATAATTCGAGCCACATTCGTTGTCATAAATTTAAGTCCTTTTGATTCATCAGATACTTCAAACTTTTATGATCGGTAAAGTTTGGCATTTTTCACCATACAAATAATGACGCCAAATCTTCAAAGCAAAGACGATAGCGGCCAATTCCAAATCGTGCGTCGGATAGTTCTTCTCATGTGATTTTAGCTGTCTCGAGGCATAAGCTACTACTTTGCCCTATTGCATCAACACACAACCAGGACCATTCAATGATGCATCACTATAAATCACAAACTCTTTTCCCGACTCAGGTTGTATCAAAATCGGTGCTTCAGTCAATCGTGCTTTCAACTTCTTGAAACTTTGCTGACATTTATCGGTCCATTCAAACTTAACATTCTTTTGCAACAACTTAGTCATAGGAGAGGCAATCATCGAAAATCCCTCGATAAAATGTCTATAATACTCGGCTAAGCCCAAAAAGCTTCTAACCTCTGATACATTCTTTGGCGATTTCCAATCAACAATCGTCGAAATTTTTCTTGGATCAACCCGAATACCATCACCTGAAACTATATGTCCCAAGAATCCGACTTCACGAAGCCAAAACTCACTTTTACTGAATTTAGCAAACAATTTCTTCTCTTTCAGTATTTGCAAGACAGTTCTCAAGTGTTCGGCATGTTCGGACTCGTCTCGAGAATAAATCAAAATGTCATCTATGAACACAACTACAAACTTATCCAGATACAGTCAGAAAATTCTATTCATCAAATCCATAACAATGGCTAGAGCATTAGTTAGACCAAAAGGCATCACAAGAAACTCATAATGTCTATATCTCGTTCTGAAAGCGGTTTTTGGCACATCTGACTCTTTAACTCTCAACTGATAGTAGCCGGACCTCAAATCGATATTTGAAAACACTGTTACCCCTTTCAACTGATCAAATAAATCATCAATCCTCGGTAATGGATACTTGTTCTTTATGGTCACCTTATTGAGCTGTTGATAGTCAATACAAAGTCTCATAGATCCGTCATTTTTCTTCACAAACAATATGGGATCACCCTAGGGAGAGAAATTGGTCTCGCAAACCCCTTATCTGTTAACTCTTGCAACTGAGACTTTAATTCTTTCAATTCAGTCGGAGCCATTCTATACGGAGCAATTGAGATCGGTGCAGTCCTAGGCAACAAATCAATGGCAAACTCTATCTCTCTAATCGAAGGCAACCTATGTAATTCTTCTAGAAATACATCTAAAAATTCATAGACTACCAGCACTGATTCAAGCTTCGACTTAAACATCTCAGTATTCATCACATAAGCAAGATATGCTTCACACCCTTTTCTTTTGTATTTCTCAGCAGACATGTGCAAAATCACCATAGGCAGTTTATTTGATTCATCTGTTTCAACCCAAAGAATCTCACCATTTTCACATTTCAATTCAAGAGTTTTCTGTCTACAATTTACCTTGGCATCATGCAATGTCAACCAATCCATACCCAGAATAACATCAAACTCATCAAATGGCAACAACATCAGATTAGCCGGAAAACATTGACCTTGAATCATCAAAGGATAATTCTTGCAAACCTTATCAACTAACACATATTTGCCTAAAGGGTTTGACACTTTAATCACAAATTCAGTAAGTTCAACATGAAAACTCTTACCAGATACTAAATTCACACAAACATAGGAATGAGTAGACCCAGGATCAATCAATGCAATAACAGTAGTATCATAAAGAGAAAATGTACCAGTAATCACATCGGGAGATGACACCTCCTCACGAGCACGTATAGCATAAGCTCTAGCTGGTGCTCTAGCTTCTGATCTCCCAGCTGAATTTTATCACATTTTTACTATTAGTTCCACTTCCAGTATTTCTCGGAGGTCTACCTCTATTAGCAGTGCTAGTCTGTCTAACACTCTGAAATTTATCTTCTTTAACCCTTTTAGGACAGTCCTCAATATAATATTCTCGAGAACCACACCTGAAACAAGCTCGACTAATCGTCTAACAGTCACCGTGATGTTGCTTCCACAATGCTGACACTTGGGTCTATTAGACCTCACATTACCCACACTTGCCATTGAATTAACTTGAGCTTTAAACCTAAATATGATCTCCCACGGTCTCGGTGCGAATATCCAGCTGAAACAGTCAATCGATAATGTATCTCTTTGGACTTCTTTGACTGAGATTGGAATGACTTACTCATTGACCTCTTTCTTGCATCTCTGGCTTCAATCACAGGTTTTCTCTTTTCTTTATTTAGCTCTTCAGCTTTACAAACTCTATCGACCAATATCACAAACTCTTTCAACTCTAAGATCCCAACTAGTGGTTGAATATCCTCGTTCAACCCATCTTCAAATCTCTTACACATAATGGCCTCGGTAGACACACATTCCTGGGCATATTTACTGAGTTTAACAAACTCTCTTTCATATTCTGCCAGAGACATTCGGCCATGTTTTAACTCGAGAAACTCTTTGCATTTTTTATCAATGAACCTTTGGCTTATGTACTTCTTTCTAAATTTCTCTTAGAAGAAATCCCATGTAACCCTTTCTTTCGGAACCATAGATACCAGTGTCTTCCACCAGTGATATGCCGAGTCCCTCAATAAAGATATAGTACACTTTAAACATTCTTCGGGAGTACAAGAAAGTTCATCAAATACCCGAATAGAATTCTCAAGCCAAAACTCTACTTTCTTGGGATCATCATCTATGTTAGCCCTAAATTCTTCAGCCCTTTGCTTTCAGATCTTATCAACTGGAGGCTTGTTTAATCTTAGCAATTCGGCACCTTGAGGAACTACGGGAACTGGTTGGGGAATAAGAGGGGGTGGAGGAGGTTGAGCATTTGGACTCACCCGAATAAATTTTGTGTACCAATTATTCATCATACGGAGAAAGGCTTCTCGAGCCCCATCTCCCTAATTACGTGTTTCGGATCTACTTTCAACTAGGGGCGGTCCCTTGCGCGGGAGCCGGCGCATTACTTTCTACGTCATCAGCTACATCTCGGTCGGGATCCATTTACTATATGAAAACACAATTTAAAATGTCAAGATTCATCACATTATCACAGTATATTTATGTCATGTATAGATAGACTCTCACACACTCTACGTTAATCCAAGAACTGACTAAACCATAGATTTGATACCACTAAAATGTAACACCCCTTACCCGTGTTCGACGCCGGAACAGGGTACAAGGCATTACCGAAACAAAACACATATAGTCGTACTGAACCGAGACATAAAATTTACATCTAAATTTAAAACTCTTCAATTTTCATCACACACTCATTCAACCTAGTCATGCATCTCATAAATTGCATCATCATAAACATATAACTTGATCAATAATAGCCAACATCAATGGCCTTATACAAATGAACTATCAAATAACATAGGCCAACATTTTAGGCCAAGTCAATTATGACACATAACAAAAAAACCAAGTCCTCTATACATGCCATAATTCAAAATATTTATTTCAAAATACCAAAAGAGTGTTGATAATGTGGATGGATCTCCGACGATCTCCGAATCCCGAGCTAGCTTGGTGACGCTCGGTGCAAAATATAGTAATTTTGCAATTTAGTCCACAAAATCTTTTTCTTTCCCCAATCAAGGTCGATTCCACGTCTTTCTTGATAATCGAGCTTGGAAGCTTGAAAAACCCTAGCTATGTCTTCCTCATGTGAATTTCAGCCAAGGGGTTGAAGATGAGAAAAAATTGGCTTTTAATTTGGATGTAAATTTTATGTCTTGGTTTAGTACGACTGTATGTGTTTTGTTTCGATAATGCCTTGTACCCTGTTTCGGCATCGAACACGGGTAAGTGGTATTACACTAATAATGAAATAAGTTATATGCAATTTGCATGGTTAATTTTTCTGGTCAAGGTAATCTTCTAATGAGAATATGTAACATGATAATCATATATTTAAAAATAAGTGCTTGTTTATGATAGTGTACCTTGTTTTTTATATAAACTATTTGAATTGTCCTCACCTAACCATTTTTTATATTATTCCAAGTCCTTTTCTTATAATATTACATTTTGAGATCATGAGAGCTTAATCTAACTAGCCCATATACTAATTTGTAAAACTTTTAAAGTTTTAAAAGTTTATTGTTGATTATGAAGAAGAACTAGATTGTAAAGTTTAATTGTAAGTTTTGTACATAAGAACTAAAATGTATAAATGATGAAATTTGGTGAAATTTTAGTAATCTAAGCTTAGATTATGAAAAAGGACTAGATTGTAAAGTTTAATTGTTAGTTTTGTGCGTAAGGACTAAAATGTATAAATGGTGGAATTAAGGTGAAATTTTAGTAATAATAGATAGTAGAGGGTCTATAATGTTTGTAACGGAAATCATTTTAAAAATTGAGACTCAAAATTTAAAGATATAGTTATTTCAATTTTAAGGACTAAATTGAATAAAATGTAAAAATTTAGGGTATCAAAAACAAAATTGTATAGGTTCATATATATCATGATATAGCATGAAAATGTTTGGTATTGATGAATTGTCTAAAATAATTGTATAAATTGAGAATTGGATCAAATAGGAGATTATCGGGGAAAAGCCAAAATTATTGATTAGCCCCTAAAGATCCAACTTGTTTGCTATTTTGACTAGGTAAGTTCATACGGTATTTATAACTTAGATTATATGCATTTGAATTATATATGTAAGCTTGATTGTAAATTAAATTGGTTGTGAATTGGTACAAAAAGTGATAAATGAACTAAATTGAAAGTAATGATTATATCTGTGTGAACTTAGTAAACGTTAAGGATACGATTGGCATGTCAATAGGATTTTGTGCGAACTAGTACGGGATCGATTATAGATGATTACAAAGGTCCAACATTTGTTGTGGATACTCAAATACATGTGAAACAAGTTTAGCTTAGACGAGTAACCTGATGTCGTTTTAAAAGTTTAGCCCGGACATGTAACCTGACATGTATATATATTTAGGTTGGACAAGCAACCGAATGTGTCGTTGTAAAAGTTTAGCTCGGAAGGGTAACCTAACATGAATATACTTAGCTTGGACGAGCAAATGGTGTAACGAAGACACTTACGTATCTAAATTTGTTTACTAGAGTTCATCGATGCAATTCGTATGAAATGAGAAATTGAAATGAGATATAATGATCTTGATTTTCATATGTAGAAATGTTGAATTGAACTTGAATATTGTATTAGAGTAATGTCATCAACGTACATGTGATTACATTATCCCGTGTTTGAATGAGATTGAAAATTTTTTGTTGTACAAAATGACATTAAGTGAGTGAGATGTTATATGGTTTGATTACATGTTAAAATTCACCTTCTTGTTGTTGTTGTTGTGATTTGCCATGTCTAGACAATTTATGTTAAGCGAAGTTATAATACTTGGGTTGTTGCGTTTGATATTGGTGCATGGTATGGGTTCTCATATAAGTTGTACATATGCACACTTGGCTAGTGGAGGGCCACTTTGGCCAATTTGAAAGCCTTGCGTGGGGAGATTGGTTGTGGTGTTGAGGTTTTCGATGGACTTGCCTTGATGGTGAAGGAGGGGGCATTTATAGGCAAGTTTAATCACAAGTTATCCCCTAGCCTTAACACGTGCTCTTATAGGTCTTGTCTTAATATGCCCTTAAGGGGGTAAGATAGCCTCCTAGCCAAGCGGCAATTGGATTGATGAGTTTTGCAATCAGGTGACAATTAGACATGAGTGAACTTTAATAAGTCTTACGTGTTGATCATATATAAAGGGGGTCTGACACTTGTCCTAGCAAGATTAATAGAAGAGGTTCTGTATGTTAACCATACTATACGTTAGGAAGGTACCACAATGAGCGAGGTTATATTAGGCATGGCAAGGAAACCTCTTTATAACAACAATATAAAAAGATTTACACAACTACATATGCTAATTACTATGACCTACTTAATTATAGGAAAATGACACAAAAAATATTAGACATAATTAATTATTGTAGAAGTTATCGAGAATCACCAAACCATGAATGTAACTCTCATAATTTATGGTGAAGATAAGATGATACAAAAGTTGAATTCTACTAGGCCAGCTTTGGAGGCCATTCTGGAAGTAGTGTACCAAACGATCCACCAACACATTTAGAAGCTTGCTTTTCTGAATCTCATGTTTTTTCTCTGATGAGGCATTGGAAAAAAAACTCATAATTATGTTTTTAAAATCATTAAAATAAAACAAGAATTCTAGCTAAAAAAAAACCTTTTTCTAAAGATTTACTACCAAAAAAATTGGAAGTTGTATCAAAAATATTTAATTTTATCTCCAACTATTTCCTTTTATGATGAAAGTAAATGCATGCACGTAGCAAGTTAAATAACATTCAATATTAGTATTAGACTTGTGTAAACATCAAACTGATCTGTAAATTAACTTAACCCAACCTAAGAATTAACATTTATTTTATTAATAGTATTAATACTGATATTCGTAGATTCTATCAATATATATATATACTGATATTCATAGATAAAGTGCAGCGGAAATTTAATTGGTGACGAAGAGAGTGCAAACTTTAATTACTTGTTATTATATATCCCAATAGAGCAGCTCCAAGTGATCACCATTTAAGACAAGGTGAAAGCAAAAACCCCTAGAGCCATCTCATACATTTGCTGCACCTAAGCAGCAACCAAACCCTCACAAAACATTACATCCAATCCAATCCAATTAGAGATGAAAAAAGTAATCTCCTACTGAGATTTTCCGTTAGATCTTACAAATATATTTTATAATGTTGCGTCTTATTTTAAGAAACTTAGCCAATTTACTTGTGTTATTCACCAATTTACTTGCCGTATCAACCAAGACCTTAAACCCTTAGTTTGTTAATGCAACGTTAGAAACATCATCTCCAGCCAAAGCAGTAGTGTTAGAAGAACACCATGGATCATCAGTGATAAACTGCATCCAAGAATCATCTTTATCTTCCTCTTCGATGAATGAAGAAGAGGAGGCTAAGGGAAGGTCTGGAGACATGGTTTCAGAATCATTGATAACAGATTGGGAGCACTCCATCACTAACATATTACACCGCCCGTGATCTTCTGTTTCCGAGCAGATGCCATTTTTCTTGAAAACACGACATAGTGCGTAAGAGTCCTGCCAGTATATTGCCATAATTTAGTTAGTTCATGCAGTTACTTCTAGGGATGTTTTGGAATAAAGAAGTGTATAGTAGCCGACACCTTGCGGTGTTAAAGCATATATGTGGACAGGCTTCAATGGTTTCTCCTTATCATAGATACTTTAGAATCTACAAGTTTAGATGAGAGAGACGAAAAGTTTAAAGTTGAAACAATAATAGCTAGTTAGGTCTGATAGGATAATACTTTTGTCTTATTACGAAAGGCAGAGTGAAGGCAACTTTGAGAGATGTAATAAGAGACCCTAGCAAGCAAAGAATGTTCAGCACCCCTTTGATCCACATATTTATATGATAATAAAAGAATAAAAAAATATTAATGGATAAAGCAAAAGCGTAAATGCTCAAACTTCCCATGCAAGTCATGCATTTCCACGACGCAACATTTGATCAGTCCATTTCTCATTGGTCGATCTAATTATGGTTTTACTCATCTCAAATCATCTGCTACGCCTTTCTTTACCTTTTCTCTTTTCTGCTTTGATGTAAAGAGGAAAATATATATATAGGTCGTGAAAAACAAAGAAAATGAGAAAAACACCGTATCTATTTCTTTTCAAGTGAAAATTAACATGGCAATAAAAGAATAAAGCATTCCAAGTGATCAGTACATCCCGATCTGTGCTCATCGAAACATAACAGCAATAATTTTTTTTAAAAAAAGGTCAAATGAGAGTGTTATTAATGTTACCAGTTATTAATGTTATTAATTAGTGAATGGAATGATTAGAAGGATGTATAAATTTGGTTAAAATTGTAAGATGCACAAACTACCTGAATTCCACAGTAGTCTTCGCTCTCCTTATCATCAAGACGGTATTCATGCATTACCCAGTCAGTCCTAATTCCTTGAGGAGCACGGCCTCTATAGTAAACCAGCGTCTTCTTCATCCCAATAGCTCGATTTTGGGAAGCAACTCTCCTGTCCTTCCCAGTTGATTTCCAGTATCCTGCCCTAGTCGCTCTGTTTGTCCTGAACCCATTCGGGTATTTCCGATCTCGGGGTCCAAAGAAGTACCACTCCGGGTCTCTACTAGGCAATATTGATTTCTCTGGCATTCGATGAACCAAATTTAATGAAAAATTCACTTTTTTTCATCATAATTCAAACAAGGGAAAATCAAATCATGTTTCAGAAATGTAAAACCAACTTCTATTAAGAACCAAAACTAGCACTGATTCATTGTTATAATGCCCAGACATCATCTGTGATACCATGGCATAGCTGCATTGACCTATAGAAGATAGAGTAGCAGAAGAACAGGAAAAATAGAGCATTTCTATTCTCATCATACGCATATGAGATATATATATATATATATATATATATATACAAAAAAGCAAATGCAAAGAGGTGAAGTAGAGGAGACCTGCTAACTCCCATGGTTCACATTTGTATAGATCAACTTCGGGAATGATGTCGAGTTCAATTTCTTGGCCATTTATTTTCCTTTTGAGATAATAATTGACAAGCTCTTCATCAGTGGGATGAAATCTAAAACCAGGAGGTAATCCCACAGGTGCCATTTCCCTTTACCCTCTTCTTCAACCCACTTCCCACTACTCTTGCTTTGGAAATCCTTATCACTGCTACGATTTATCTTGTTATATAAAACGATTCTACGTCACAGCTTCTTTTTTTTTTTTTTTTTTCTTTCCCCACTTTTTTCTTTAACAGATTCTTGGACAAACGTTTCTCGCAAGCTGTTCTTAACATCTTTATATTTTTATTTTCCGATTCCAGTAATCATTGTCTTAGCCAAATATTAAAGAATCCACGAGTAACACTAATACGGGCCTTAATCATTAGAACTTTTAGTAACCGATGATGATCCAAGCAAATAAGTTGGTAATTTCAATAGAAGGTAGTGTAAAAATATGTGATTTTATGTAGGTATGATGATATATTTGGTCATTTAATTTTATAAAAAATTTATTTTAATTTTCTATTTAATTTTTGTCTTTTAATATTTAAATTTATATTATTTATCAAATCACTCTAAAATAAATAGAAAATTTAATGTTTATTAACTTTACTAGTGTAATATAACATACACTAATACTTTGCATTTTTCATCCACTATGAAAAATATGACTCTTAACCAAAAACATCTAATTTAAATGTGAATGGTACAATTGATTAATTTATTTATACCTAAATTGAATCTGAAAAGTGCATATTTAAAAATTAAACAAAAATATCATATACAAATTCATTGGCATGTAAATATTAATCAAGACCAAATAAACATTATGTATTTTTAATTATCTCCTAAATTTTAATTGCACCATAAATTTTAAATTATATATTAAATTTGAAAAGTTTTAAGTAATTTTTATTTTTTAATAGTTTATAATATTTTCTAAAATAAATTTTAATAACTTTTTATATTTATATTTTAATTTTTTAAATTTTTAGAATCAAAATGTAAAAACTTTGAGAGTTATATTTGTTAATTTTTTTTCAAATCAGGACTAAATTAACAAAATCTGTAAATATTGAGGGCAAAATTTATTCTTATACTAGCATTCCATCTAGTGAGTAAAGGTATTTTAATTATTGAGTGACTACAAATTGCAATTGATCTAATGGGAGTGACTGAAAAAAAAAAAAAAAGGGTGACAAGAACATCCTAAAACTTTGAGCAAATCGATAATGTCATCAAATTTTGTCTGTAGGGCCCAAAATTTGCCCGGCCCATTAACCAACCAGATTCAAAAAATTAAAACAACCAGAAATATAAAAAAAAACCAATAATAAAGTCCAATAATTAAAAATCCAGATTACAAAGAATAGGGCCCACTTATCCTAGCCCAAACCAGCCTACCCACTTGCACTAAACCCACACCTCGATTGGCCCAATAAAAGGCCCAGCTAACCTCAATACAACAGAAACCCTAAGGGTTTTTGTTTTTCTCTAGCCAATAAGCCAAAAAGCTATGCATGCATTTCACACGCAAGCCTCATGATGTCAACCTCCGTGACACCGTCAGACACCTCTACAGACAAATACCACGACTTTGTACCTGCAAATTAAACCATGCCAGCAGCAGAGAGAAACAAGAAAACAAAAAAAGAAGCAGTTGTATTTTTCATTTTTTTTTGGATTTTTTTATTTTGATTTCAACTTTAAAAAGCCAGAAATCAACCACTGTAAGGCTGGCTACACGATTTTACGAATATAGAACGAAATACAAAAAAAAAAGAGATATAGTTCCAAAGGTGATTTTTCGGCTTTTAATATCCTTTTTCTTTCATTTTTGTTCTCTAAAGAATTTCTGTTTTGTTGTTCGTGGGAAAATCAAAAAACAAAGGAAGGGACTTACCTTCGAAAGATGAACGGATGGTCTGGCTTTCTTCGTTGAAATCGGAGTAAAGGCGGCCGTCGAGATCAAAAATAATGAAACGGCCTGAGTCTGCCACTAATTGGCCTATTGTCAAGGCTTTGGTGGTCGGACGGTGTTTCAAATGCAGAGATCGGGGCTGGTTTCGGCTAAAAAAAAAAGGAGGCTAGGGTTCTGTTTTGAAAAAGAGGGTGACAGATTTGTTTTTAATTTGTTTTAAAAGAAAAATTTCCCACATTAAAGAAACGGCGTCGTTTGGGATTTATCTCCATAGCATCAAAACGACACAGTATTGGACGACCCGATTTGGACCCGACCCGATATCCATAGGACCCGCGCGTTTTCATGGTGAATGGTTAATTTGTGCGTTTGAACCCCCTTCTCTGCGTTGTTATTCGATTAGACCCTAGCTCTTTCTTATTCGTTTTTTAATTAGCCCCGGTAATTCAAACACGCTTTCAATTTGGTCCGAATCGAATGTTGCGTTTTGGGATTTGGAAATATTTCTGTTTCGGTCCCTGATTATTTGTGCGCGTTTTAACTTGGTCCTTAATCTTGTTTAAATCGTTTTATTTATTTATAAAGTAGTCTGTCAGTTTTATTCTTATCTCAATTAAGTATTTTTTTAGTTTACTAAATTTATTCATTTTAAAAATTTTTAGAAATTGTTTTAATAAATCGTTTTGAATTATTTATTGATTTTACAATGTTAATTTGTTTTAAACATCTATTTGTATATATTTTCTTATTTATCATATGAATATTCGATTTTCAAACTTTTCTTTTATTATCTTATTTTTTCTCTCTCCAATAATTTGTATAATATCTAAGTTAAATACTCTTATGTAGTATTTTATACATATAGATATAATTTGTATGAAACTATCTTTTTAAGTATATATGTTATTAATTTCATATTATTCTATATATGTATTCTCTTTTAAATCTATGCACATACATATTTTATTCTAAATATATATAAACATATGATTGCCATTTTAAAATCTTATTTTAAATTTTATTTATTCCAAACATTTTATATATCATTATTTTTTATACATACACACTATTATATATCAAGTCTTATTTACATATGCAATTTTTTTAATTGACGCATACTCTTTTATATATATTAGTTGTTTATTCGTTTGCTATATGTTAATTGCATTAATTTACGTGTTATTGTATGCATCCGAATTCGTTCTTTTCAAATTTCATATTATGATTATTCATTTGTAAATAATTGCTCCATATTGTATGTTATTATGCCATAGCATTGTATTCACTCAAAAAATGTCATGTTCAAACACTATTTGAGCTCTAAAATCATTTTTTACTTAAGGTTTCAAAATAAGGTAATATTCGTGCGTTTGGAAATTCGAAGAAATCATGCCCAATTGTGCTGGGCGTGGTTTTTTGTTTGACCAAATAAAAAAATACCTTTCAAATTTTGTCCATATTTTCGAAATAAGGTAACATTTGTGCGTTTGAAAATTCGAAGAGATCGTGCCCAATCGTGCTGGGTGTGGTTTTTTTATTTGACCAAATAAACGAATATCCTTTCAAATATTGTCCATATTTTCAAAATAAGGCAATATTTGTGCGTTTGGAAATTCGAAGAAATCATGCCCAATCGTGTTGGGTGTGGTTTTTTGTTTGTCCAAATAATCAAATACCCTTTCAAAATTTCAATACATGTGCTTGGAGAATTTTGGGGATGATCTTGAATTCGAGGACTCAGATTGTCGTGTCCAATTGTGCTGGATGTGATACTCTATTCCTTCGGAACAAGGGAATCTCAGTATTCAATCAAGTAAAGGACATCAATTAATCAATTTGGTACCAATTTTGGGCGTTGCGAGGGTGCTAATTCTTCCTCGCACGTAACCGACTCTCGAATCCGTTTTCTTCTTGAAATTCGTAGGCCAAAATTTATTTTATAAGTGACCCGGTCACACCTAAACAAAAAGGATTGATGGCGACTCCATATTTTTTAAAGTCAATTCCCGTTTTTCAAAACTCGATAAAAAATAGTTTCGACAGCTTGGCAACTCCGCTGGGGACGGTTGAGAGTCAGGCCATAAATTGATTAATTCCTATCATTTGATTGAAAATTTAGAAAATTGTTTTTCTTTTAATGCATTTGCAATAATGTCGAGTCTCATAAAATACATTGGCATTGCATTGCATGACCGTTGTGGTCACACCTTTAAGTGGGGGTGAGAAACTATGCTTTCGTGAGGTTTTCACTTCCGCATGGGCTAGTGGACTGCTTCCGAGATACATCTGTACCTATATGCTTCGTGAGATTTTCATCTCCGCATGGCCATAGGAAAATGTATTCCCCTGAACCGAACTCGATCCATATGAGCCTATAATGGGTGAGGATTCAGGAATCTGCTGGTTCACGTACCCATTCTTTAGAACTAAGCCACATATATTGAACTCTAAAAGCCCACCGTAAATAATGCCGCAATAAACCATAGTGGCCATCCGAATAAGTACTCTACTTGTTTCTGTTTGCTTATTTTTATCCTATACTAATATATTTCATTTTGTTTTGGTTATGATCGCATCACATATCATCTCATATCTAAAAGAGTGTCGATTCGTATTCAATTACCAAATTAGAGAGTTTGTCATGAAGAACGAATTTCTTGATAAAACGGAAGACAATACGGTTGTCCGTATATTTGTAATCTATTCCATGTAAAGAATTTTGCCCTTTAGAAAAGTTTTCTAATGGAAATTGAATTAGAATCGATACCTTTTGCATCCATTGCATGCATTGCATGCATTTACATGGCATTACATCATATGCATTAGATTTCATGAGAGGACCCTGATTGGTTGAAGTTATTTTAGCATTAACTTGGACACCGGCAAAACCAAACATCCCTACGGTACCCGAACCAAGACGAAAGATATGGATCAGAGATTAGAGAAGCTTGAACAACTCCAAAGGGAGATGCAAGATAAACTTCAGCTCTAAATGCAATAGCAGCTTGCTAAGATCCAGCAGGATATGATGGACGAAATGATGGAATCGCAGAGAAATATGATGACTCAAATGACACAGCTGTTGAAGGGGCATATGGATAAAGGAAAGAGCTCCATGGTTAATGTTGAGGGGAATACTGAGTATCATCAATATCCTCCTGATTTTACTCCACCACACGTGCAAACACTACCTGAAATGATTGTACAAAGGCCATCTGTCACGATCAGGCCTCAACAATTCCAAGTTGATGCTTCAGTGAACCCCCAAACTGGTTTAGGTTTAGGAGGTAATCCAGTCATTACTAATGTCCCTGATTTGGATAAGATAGCTGAAGGAGAGAGGAAAAAAATAGAATTGCCAGGACAGCTAGAAGACAGATATAAATTGTTGGAGGAGAAGTTTAAGGCTTTAGAAAGTGCTGATAACTGTTACGGAGTTGATGCCAAAGATTTAAGCTTGGTCCCAAACCTGGTGCTCCCATACAAGTTCAAAATGCCTGAATTTGATAAGTATAATGGGACAAGTTACCCCGAGGCTCATATTACTATGTTTTGTAGAAGAATGACGGGGTACATTAATAATGACCAATTGTTGATCCACTGCTTCCAAGATAGCCTGGTCAGAGCAGCAGCCAAATGGTATAACCAGTTGAGTCATGCCAGAATTGGTTCATGGAGAGATTTAGCCCAAGCATTCATGAAACAGTACAGTCATGTGACAAACATGACTCCCGACAGAATCACTCTTCAAAATATAAAGAAAATGGCAAATGAAAGTTTTAGACAGTATGCGCAGCAGTGGAGAGAGGTTGCCATCCAAGTTCAGCCACCACTTTTGGAGAAAGAGACCAAAATGCTATTTATTAATACACTAAAGGCCCCGTTTATCACTCATACGCTAGGAAGCGCTACAAAGAGCTTCTCGAACGTCGTAATGACTGGAGAAATGATTGAGAATGCCATAAAAAGTGGAAGGATAGATTCAGGAGAAGGTGTCAAAAGATCAACCCTGAGAAATAGGGAAAATGAAGTGAACAGCTCGAGTATGCATTCCAAATCAGTCACTGTAGGTCAACCGAGGGCTGTGACAATTGGTCATCAGTGCTCATCAAGACAAGAATCCACTGCAAAGCAACTCCAGTTTACACCGATCCCAATGACGTACAAGGAGTTATATCAAACCCTATTCGATACACATGAGATGGCTCGTCACTACCTGAAATTGATACAACCTCTATATCCAAATGGTATGACCTAAATGCCCAGTGTGAGTACCATACAGGGGTCACAGGGCATTCGATAGAAAATTGCTTTGCTTTCAAGAAATTTTTGGAAAAATTCATCGGCATGGGTGATAAACCGTAAAAGTAACATATTTTAGGCCCACATTTAGTATGATTTTGGATGATTTAGCCCTTGATTTATGTAAAAAGGTGCTCTTAATCCTTTCTTTTCATGTTTTTACTCAAGAAAGCACTCGAGGACGAAAAGAACAAGAAATGGGCTTAAAACGGTCCGATTTGGGCCGAAGAGGAAATTGACACGGCCTGGACTTCAAGCCACACGGTAGTGTCTCATCCAATTACTTCACACGGCCATGCCACGATTTACACGGCCATGCCCCAATCGACAGAATTGAGACACGGCCTAAAAATAATTTACACGGGCGTGTATCATGGTCGTGCCTCTGCCGCTGGAGAGTGCAATTTCACGCGGATTTGGATACTTTGAGCAAAGAAACACATTCCAAAGCTTATTCAAACACCAAGTAGGAAGTATACTTAAATTAGAACACTCAGGGACTAAGTAAAGTATTCTAAAAGTTTATATAAACACCCTAAGTGTACCCTGAAGGGGGCGTAGAGCAAGGCGAAAGAGCCGAAGCCAGAGTAGTTCAATTTAGGGAATTACTCGAAGATAGCCAGTTGATCCATCTTAAGGTGCCGAAATTCTACTTAAGACGTGGGATGTCTCCTTCGATTTCTTCAGGGGGTTTTAGGGATTTCTTATGTTTTGTTTTCTCTTTTCTCTTGAGATGTTTTCTTTATTAATTATGAACTAAACCCTTCAAATACCTGAAGGGGATGAGACATAGGTGAATCTTGTTATTTTTTTCTGAATTATATGATAAATACTTAGTTTGTTCTTAATTGTGCATGCTTAATCCAAATCTGATGTGCTTAGGTGGAGGAGGAATAGACCCTGCTTGAGAGTAGATCTAGCATAATTAAGCGGAGTCTATCGCACACCTAGAGATAGGGTGACAAGATTTTATCAGATTAGGGTGAAACCTAATATGGGAGTCCATAGATCGATTTACTACTATTCTAGGGGTTATTATAAGAGAACAAGAGTTCCACTAATTAACTTAGGGTTAGATGTTATTTGCCTCGAGAGAGGGTTTAATATATGTTAGGGAGTCTTACGGATCAAACTAAGTGAATAAATCGTATGATTCAGTGTTAAATAACAAGTGAAGTCTAGGTGGATTCTTCCTGAGGGTATCGTCGTGATCAACTGAGTTTTTCATCAAGTTATTTCCTAATTCGCTCTTTTTGTCTTTGTGTCTTTAGCTTAATAGTCGTTAAATTAGATTAAAACAACCAATCACTCCATATTTTAGGCTAAATAATAAAAAGAAAGTGAGTATTAGTACTTTTTGTTCCTTTGGGTTCGGCAATCCGGTCTTGCCTAAGCTATACTACTGTTCGATAGGTACACTTGCCTTTAATCGTTGTCAAAGTTAGTTTCTAGGTTCGATCTCATTCATTATAAATTTTAAAACTCGACAAAACAATGATAAAGTTTTTGGCGCCGTTGCCGGGGAACTAAAATATTAAGAAAACTCTATTTTTATTACTTTAACCATTATTTTTATTTTAAATTTCGCAATTTATTTTACTTACTGAATTTTCTTTCTTTCTTTCTTTTCCAGTAGGTACCTCTAGTTTATGACTAGAAGGAACCCGAGAGGACCACTAGTATACGATAGTGATATCAAAGCTATCGCACGTAGGAATCGCAGAGAAATTAGACGAGCCATAAATTACACAGAGGAAGATCAAGAAGACAGGTCCAATCCTACTGAAGGGATGGACAAGAATAACCCACTAGCACCTGATGTGCGAGAAAATAATGCTCCACGCACAATGTTTGATTATGCTAAACCGCATTTGACAAGAGCGGAATCGAGTATTGTTAGGCCTACTATAGCCGCTAATAATTTTGAATTAAAACCTAACACAATACAAATGATTCAACAGTTTGTTCAATTTGATGGTTTGCAGGATGAAGATCCAAACACTCATATAGCTAATTTCTTAGAATTCTGTAATACCTTCAAAATAAATGGTGTTTCTGATGATGCCATACGTCTTCGGTTATTTCCCTTTTCATTAAGGAATAAAACCAAACAGTGGTTAAACTCGTTACCACGAGGGTCAATCACTACATGGGAGCAGATGACCAAAAAATTTTTATTAAAATATTTTCCACCGGCCAAAACGGTCAAATTACGGAATGATATCTCTTTTTTTGTGCAGATGGATTTAGAAACATTATTTGACGCATGGGAGAGATATAACGATCTCTTGAGGAGGTGTCCACACCATGGTCTACCCTTGTGGCTACAAGTCCAAACTTTCTATAACGGTGTAAACCCCTCAACGAGGCAACTAATCGATTCAGCCGCCAGTGGAACCCTGAACAACAAAACTCTTGAAGCAGCCTACGAGTTCATTGAAAAGATGTCACTGAGTAACTATCAGTGGCAAGTTACAAGAACAAAACCGACAAAATCAGCCGGAGTTTACAACCTCGATGCAATGACCATGCTATCAACACAGGTAGAGATGATGAATAAAAAACTTGATAGTTTGTGTTCTTCGCAGGTACATCCAGTCATGCAGTGCAACACCAATGGAACTGCGCCGAATCTTGAGTACCCACCCTACCAACCAGACGCAGAGAGTAACAGATGAACTATATAAGTAATAATTTTAGATCCAATAAAATCCTTATAGTAACAACTATAATCCAGTGTAACACCCCAAACCCGGCCTATGCATTAAGCTCGGATCTTGGCATGCCACACAAATTAAATGTACATTCAAATCATTAACGATGTAGAAATCAAATCTTCAAAACGATTAAGAGAATGACTTTATCGAAAAATCGAAGTTTATTTGAAATCCATGATTAAAACACAAGAGTTTGTCATTTAATTTACTGAGTAGTAGTTGTTTAAAATTTTGAATTTATTTAGTCGAAATATTTCATCAAGAGTTTTAAAATAATTTCCTAAGTTTGGTGATATTTAAGAAAAACCTTTATGAAAACTAAATCAATCCAACTTAGGAAAACTAAAACATAATAAAATCCATCCACATAATAAAATCCATAATTAAAGAGGCCTTATTACATCGCCATTAAAATAGTACTTAATAAAAATTATTAAAGAAGTTTTAAAGTTTTATAAACCACCGTTTGTAGTATAGCCTCCACACGAAGTCATCTCTGACCCAAGTCTCCATCAATTATTATTACCTGAGAAAGGTAAGAAAATAGGGTGAGTTACTTAGAACTCAATGTGTAACCCACTTACCGGATTCATTGGGCCAAAACCATATAAACATATAATTGGACTTGAGCTCATTTTGCAAATGTAAATATTTATAAATCAAGTATAAAATAATAATGCATGTAATATGCAATTTCCAACCAAGCCTAATTTCCATCCGCTACACACCACCCGTACCAACCATCACACCTGTGGGGATCAAGTCAACCCACCCCGCCAACACACCAATAGTAGGCTTAAAGCCAATTATAATATTTGTGGCAACAGGCCATTTAAATAATTGTGGTAGAACCACCGATCTAGATTTTGGGCAACAGGCCATCGTGACAGAGTCACCTATCTAGAATTTTGGCATCAGGCCTTTCTTCTCTTCATCAATTATCCCAACCCATGCAATCATGTTTATGTATAACAAAATACTTGTAAAGTAAATTTTTATAAAAACCCATATTACAATTTATCAATTTGGCCCATTAGTCAAAATAGCATTTTGTCCCATATAACGACATATTTCAATTTGGCCCATAAAATCACATATTTCAATTTGGCCCATAAAATCATATATTTCAATTTGGCCCATAAAATCACATATTTCAATTTGGCCCATAAAAGGTATTTTCGTAATTCGATCCATCGGGACATTTCATAATTTGGCCCATCGGAACATTTCGTAATTTTATCCATCGAAACATTTCGTAATTCGGTCCATCGGGACATTTCGTAATTCGGCCCATTTAACATATGAGGCCTTTTCACAATTTCCACACTTGGCCAGTTAATCAAAATATTCACATGGCCCAAAATATCACTTTCTTTCACAAAATGACCCATTAAGGGCAAATTCGTAATTTTTCACATCCTCGATTTTTGGTTTCATGCATTCACATAAAAGAATTTGTATAACGCATTTTTCAATCTCACCAGATTTACGATTTTTATTATAACGCTTACGATATGGTATAACCCAAGAGATAAGTGTAAATTTACACACCTGATTACGGTGAGAACTACACTTTCCCGCTCGTCGATATCTAAACACACATCACGATGGATTAGAACACTAATATTTAATATAAAACTATTCTAATGATTATCGATCTAGATCCTTACCCTCGGAATCTCGAACAACAATTATTTGCGATTTCTCTCCGATCAAAGTTTTAGAACCACGAGTAAACAATGCCTCGGGAGTTCGTACGACTTCAAATAATTGATTTTCGTCGGATGAGGGTCCACAACCCAGTGGAAAGTCTCAGATTCCCGAAACAGTCATTCTCTTGAATTTAAGGGGAATAATGGAACCACCCCTCTTCCGAACACTATTAACAACCCTTTTCGTCTCTATCTTGATTGTCTTCAAAGACAAGGAATCATTAGTCCTAACAATATATCAAAAATCTTAAGACTAATGACTTAAAAGAGTGTATTCAGCTTACCTTAATATTCTTAATGATATCAAGAGAATCCTTTGTACGTTATTAACAAATCTTAAATGAACTTTGAGATCTCTCCGAAAAGATGATGATTCGACCCTTCCACTATTTCACTAAGAATAACGAAAGAAACGTTTGAATAAAAGGTTGGTTAATCGGTCAAAAAGTCTCTTCCAAAGACATTCTAACATTCGGCCATAGTGACCAAATAACAAAAGAAAAGACAAAGAAATGATACTTACCGATGATCCAAATTTTGAATAGAAGAAAAATGATTGAAAAATAGATGTTATGGAGAATGGAATATTCGGCTATGCTAAAACAAAGGAGAAAAAGGAATGATTCGGCTATGGAGGTAGTCTAACATTCGGCCAAGGGAGAAGAAAATGTTGAAAGTATGTTTGAAAAGAAAATTAAAATGATGAAATGTTTGAAAAGAAAATTAAAATGATGAAAGGATGAAAATGAGGATGAGAGGTTTATGATTAAATTTTCAAGATAAAAGAAAAGCAAAGGAAGAGAGTTTGAAACAATGGTGCATTCGGCCAAGAGAGAGGAGAAAGAAAATGTTGTTTGTGTTTGATGTTTTAGGCACTAAATGAGAACACCAAATGGGATACTTGAGTGATTAACAAAAATGACCAAATGGTCAAAAGGATGATCAAAAGAAACAAAGCAAAGATGGTTTTCCTCCTAACACAAGCACATTCGGCCAAGAGGAAAAGATGAGAGAAAATGTTTTTGGGAAAGCAAAATGACCAAAATGAAAAATTCTCTCAAGCTACCCACTTTTCCAAAAACTTACTACCAAAATTCGGCTCCCTCTTTAGTCCACAAAACCATCCATGTTCATGGACAATTGGCCATCCAAAGTTTCCAAAACAAAGCCCTTAATTCATGCCTTATGTCCCCCTATCACCTTAAATCATGAGATTCTTTTCCTTAAACTTTTACTTACCTTTTTCCTTTGGCCTTCTTGCCAAAAATGTTATCCAACTCATCTTTTAACCTCATCCATGACCGACACATTGAAAGAGGAAACAAAATAAAAACAAAACTCAATGCACATCTAAGGATTCGAACCTTTTCCCTTAAGCAAACATACATGCGCCAACACCACCTTGCTACTAGCTCATCTTATGCTAGTTTTTGACACTTAAACTTACTTAAACCTCAAAGTCACTTGATTCACTTCAATTAAGTACTCATTACTAAATTTATTCAAATTCTGAATAATTCTCAAGTCTTCTCAAGACTATACTAAACATGAAGAATTTTAATTATACACAAGTTAAGCACCAAAACATGCATCATATAAATACTCAAATTTTTGGATGTTACATCCAGGTTGGAGGAACCACCCAAATTTTTCATGGGGAGGAATTGTGCTATGCCCCCCCGATCCCTATAGAGCGAAAGAGCTGCCTGGTGATCCCTAGGTTGCAGCACGTCCGGTCGTTAACTCTCCCGCCAACCTCCTCCAAATTTCTAAAATCAGCCATACCCGCAACAGAAGAAGCCAAACCTAGAAGAGATGCTGACAAAATTCATGGTAAACACAGAAAATCATTTTCAAGAAACTGAGAAAACAATTAAAAGCAACGAGAGCCGATTTGGAGAACTTACTAAGTCAGTCAAGGCAGCTACTAATGCAGTCGAACAACTCGCAAAGCTAATGTTAGAATGACCGCAAGGACGACTACCAAGTAACACTACGATTAACCTGAAAGAACAAATCCAAGCCATCACAGCTGATGACAATAAAAGAGAAGATGAATCTAACTCAGTACAAGAAAACGAGGGAGACAAAGGTAAGATAGAGATAACACGAGAAAAGCTAAAACCGGTAATCAAGGAGTACCAACCTCGCATACCTTATCCCGAAACAATGAAAAGAGACGATTTAGAGGAACAGTTCGGTAAGTTTCTTAAACTCTTAAAGAAATTACATATTAACTTACCTCTTCTTGAAGCTCATTTTCAGATGTCAGACTCGAGGAAAGTTTTAAGACAGCTGTTGACTAACAAACGCAAATTAGACGAAGAGCACCACGTGGAATTGAACGCAGTATGCTCAGCAATGTTACAAAATAGACTACCGCAAAAGCTAAAAGATCCAGGGAGTTTTACAATTCCATGTTTAATTGATAGTCTAACTATTGATAATGCGTTAGCTGATTTACGGGCAAGCATATATGTCATGCCGTATACATTATTTAAACGACTAGGTTTAGGGAAAACCAAACAAACTAGAATGAGTATACAATTAGCTGATAAAACTGTTAGAATTCCTAGGGGCATTATTGAAGATGTTCTTGTCAAAATCGATAAATTTATTTTCCCAGTAGATTTTATTGTCTTACATATGGATGAGGATAATACAATCCCCTTAATTTTAGGAAGACCCTTCTTAGCAATTGCCAAGACTAAAATTGATGTTGCCACAGGAGAACTCATACTTTGTGAAGGTAAGAAAGATAATTCAGTTGATAATCAATTTGTACAACTTTCATCGCATGAAACACCACATGAAGATAAACCTGAGCCAACCCATAAAACCTAAACTGACAAAGAGAAGGATCAAAACCTTAAGGTCGACAGACTAGAAGAATAGAAGACACACGTCAAACGAAATCCACACGAAGTAGAACCGAAGAAGTATCTAGAAGAGCTCGTAGGGACATCCAATCATTACAAAATAGGAAACTAGGTACTGTTAGACAAAGCAGATCAGCACATCATCGCAACAAACCTGAAGCCAAAGGGAAAAATCCTTCTTAAAGTACACAATATCTTCCTACACGGAACAATCGAGGTAAGCAACCCAACATTCGACACCTCTAAGGTAAAAGCTTCTCAACTTGAACTTTGTCAAGAAAATAATACTATAAGCATGAGAGAAGATGTTCAAACCATTAAACCTCCCTGATCTTTTTTAAATGTCAAGAAAAGTCTAGCTTAAGACCTTAAATGAGCGTTTCTCAAGAGGCAACCTGAACACTAACATAAATTTTTATTTTTTTGTAGTTTTTGTTTTCCTTTATTTTTATTTTCTCTTTTAGAAATTCAATAAATTGAAAGTACAGATTTCCAAACCACACGGCCTAGCACACGGCCGTGGCCGTGATCGTGTGGGTACTCTAAATCGCCATACTGACATAGCAGAGACGGTACAAATCCTGCCCCAACCAACTTTCGAAAGTCACGGGCCTACCTACCCCACCACGGCCGTACGTGGTGGTCGTGGGCCGATACTGCCATTTTAGAAACAGGCGTGGCAATAGAGGAACGAGCGTGACATACCAACATGCCTAGCACACGGCTGTGCGATGCGACCGTGTGAAGACACTGATTTAACGTCCACGGGCGTGGTAATATGAACACGGGTATTTAAAACACAACACACTATTAAACACGACCGTGCGAGGCGGACATGTAAAACAACACGCCCTGAATACACGGGAGTGAAAATGTGCCAGAAACCAAAATTCTATTTAAACCCACTCTTCCCCCCTTTCTCACCCACCCTCATTCCCCATAGCCCTTCTCATTCTTCTCTCATTCTTTCTTCCTTCCTTTTCTCTCAAAAATTTCTCTTATTCCTTTAAAAAAAGTGTCCAAACTCTTGAGTTACACCTAAAAAATGCCGAAGAAGTGGAAGAGTCCAATCACAGTCTCTTCAAGAGAGACGTTACACATAAGTTCATGCGGCCGCTTTATCTAAACACCAAGCCAAGGGTCTTTGAGACCTTTTCGGTTTTATTTTTCTTTTCTCTTTTGCTTTAATTTCCTTCCTTTTGACTCTCTTATGCTTAATCTAGTTTATTTGGTTTTAGTTTCTTTGTTTTAGGTTCTAAAGGCTGCTTGGGAATCACGCACCACAGCCTTAGAGGTCACACCCACCTCGCGAATCATCCAACAATAAGGACTCCTTAGTCCATTAGTCTTTTCTTTTAATTTCAGTTTTCTTCTTAGTCTCATTCTCTTTATTTTCTTTGTCTTTAATTATAGGGTTAGTATATTATTAATGTTTCTTTAGATTTATTGGCTATATCTTTGCAGGCTACCCAATTTCTTTATCTAGCACAAAGCTCATCGGTAATCACCCCACCAGGCCCCTAGAAAATGCCACCACGACCTCTGCCAACTCCCGGAATCATCCAAAATTCAGGAAGTGTCACTTCTCCCCTTCTCTTTTGATTACATTATTAGTTATCTATCTTTGTACATTGAGGACAATGTACATCTTAAGTGTGGGGGTAAAAGTACCTAACTTTTTGCATTATGCCAAAATCCTGAATTTTAGTCTTGTTCCTAAGTAATTTTCTCATATTATTAATTAGGGTGAAATTTCTAATGATTTATGATTTTTATTAATAAGTTTTTGAGTAAGTCATTGATAATTGTGCATTGATGATTTATACTTGAAGAATACTAGAGAATCAAGCATGATAAGTGATGCGTCGTTGAATGCACCAAAATATATCCTACTCCCGCAAAATAATGAAAATAACAAGAAGGGAAAGTAGGTCGAATCCACAGGATCGGATTATACAAATGCTGTTTTTGAGATCTCAAGGCGAAATTGTGCCCAAGAAAACTGCGTTCTGAAAAATAAATAAAAAAGTAATTAATAATTTTCGATCTGAAAAAATAATAATAAAAACAGAATTTAAGGCTAATTGAAATTACGAGAATAAATTACAAGAATTAAAATGAAGAAAATAAAAGAAAGAGTTTAGAGAAAAGTTTCTTATGTGGAGATATTCCACCTCCGGTTGTCTCGTTCCTCCTTGGCTCTGTCTTGGCTTTTGGATGACCCTTCTCTACCCAAGTAAGCCAGTTATAGTGGAAGAGGACGCCTACGACCACCAACTCCAAGAATTTAAACTTACGGATTTAGGGAGCCTGACTCTAGCTTACGATTGCTTTTGTGGAGTCTTTTACGCTAGATCAACGTTTCTCAATGGTGAATCCCACGCCATTTTGTCTCTTGGGCTCGCTAACCTCGACATGAGAAGCTCACGAACCAACGGTGCAATCCTCCCAAAACACAAAGCGGCGCCTTTGCATACGTTGAAAGGGTTACTTTTAAAGGGACACGACTAAGCGTCCACCGTATGAATGCGAGAAACGATGAATACTTGGGTGAAAAAGTTGAGTCTGAGTTCTAAGCCTCAAGAACCTTTTTTCTGGGAATTTGGCAACCTTGACTAGATGGAATTTAGTGGCTCATATTTGTGGTGGAAAATATAAAAATATGGAAAAGGGAATTTTATTGAAAGGAAAATAAATGAAACACAAAAGAATTATGGGGAGGAGTGTATGAAAAAGATGCACACCCAAATGAGTTACTCCATCTCCTATTTATAGTGCTTAAGGTAGATAGTCTAATTCTACTCAAACTCCCAAAGATAATTACAATTTAATTAAAGATAAATAAAGATAAATAAAGAAATTAAATAATCCTAGATAATTATCCTAATATTAATTATCCTAATATAATTTAAAATAGAATTTGATAAAGCAAAGTCTCTTCTTTTTGCATTTCAGTCCTCCGCTCTCCATGTCTGCACTTTTGGCACCATCTTTTCCTTTGTTGCACATTGGTCCATTTTATCTTTAATTTCACAATTTTGGCCCTCAATTTTGCATTGGTCTCCAATTTAGTCCCTATGAGAATAAAGTCCATAAATAACCCAAATTAGTAGAGTCACATTCAAATTAATATATAATTAGAACATAAAAACATGTCGTTCTAAAGTGTTATCAAATCCCCTACTTAGCCCATGCTTGCCCTCAAGTATGGTTCCTATCCTTGTGAAAATTAGATCCTGAAAGAAATTCTACTCCAAAGTTTTATAAAGATTAGTCAAAAATGCATATGAAAAATAAGAGAACTTCTAAGCTTGCTTTAAGTAAAATAGAAAAAGTTTTCTAATTAACACAAACAAAAATTAAAATCGTCTTGAATTATTTCATGCTATTTAGGTAAATTACCAAACCTACCAAGACACTCTATTTATTTCCTCCCTTAGTCCCCAACTGTAATTTTATTAGTACTATTTTTTTTTTTTTTCTTTTTTCTATTTTTCTTTTTTATTTACTTGAATATATCGAACCTTTTACGAAGAGAGATGACAACCCAAGCACCCCACCCGGTTACTCATTTCAACATATTCTTAAAATTATTTATTTAGGTTAGCGGAGTTTTACTCGGTCACGTCACACAACCTTTTGACGCGAAGTAGAATGACAACCCAAGCACCCTACCCCGGTTACTCAATCAGTCACGTTCTGAGCCATACTCATAACCTTGGCTAGCGGAGTTTTACCTATTACGTTACACAACCTTTTGACGCGAAGTAGAATGACAACCCAAGCACCCTACCCGGTTACTTTCGATCGATCACGTTCTAAGCTGTACTCATAACCTTGGAAATATTTATTAATCACAATTTTCATGAAAATATAAACTTCAAGAGGACCTAAGAGAAATAATCAAGTGTCAAAAATAAGTTTTAGTAATCACCTAATAGTCATGAACACAACTTAGGCATGCAAATATATTAAGTGTCCACTTGATATTAAACTTGATTAATTTTGAAAAGCAAGATATAATTAACTTATTAATCATAATTATTTTCAGCCTAATAAGAATAAAACAATGGAGATAAAATCAAATGATGTAATCGAATTAACTCAGTGGCCAAGAATCATGCACGTGGGTCAAACAGTGGCAAGTCGTGGGCAAATTCTTGGGCATGATTAGCGACAGAATGTTCTAAAAAAAATGGACAACCTAAAAGAGCCTCAAGCAGCAAACACAAATCTCAACAGAATATGACATGTCTGAAGAGTACCTCCCCTACTTAAAGCACATTGTCCTCAATGTGGACGCAAAACAAATAAATAAGAAGAAAAGTTTAAAAAACTCCCGTGTAGCTCTTGTCGAATGCGGAGGATAGCAATGAGTTCGGTGAGTTGCTTGGCCAAAAGTGTTGAGTCGAACCTCAACGCGCTCCATTTTAGCTAAGCAAAGAAGAGAAATTTATTGATATTTAAATAAAAGAAATTAAAAAGAAAAGAAAATAAAATAAAATAAATAAAAATAAATAATAAAATAAAAATAAATAATAAAAGAAAAATAAAGATTGGGTTGCCTCCCAACAAGCGCTTGTTTAACGTCATTAGCTCGACGACTTAAATGGTTCTACGGTGGCTCAAAATAAATCTTTTTAATCGTGTGAGCTTGGAATTTCTCGTTTTTTATCACATCCACCATATTTGGGTTTAATTGTCCTTGCGCCTTTTTCATTGGTTTCATATTTTCCTCCAAGGGGTCAATCCCTTTTAAGTCGGCAATGGTCTCATCATCCTCCAAAAATGTGAATTTGAGATGCTCGAGAGGTGGTTTTAATTTTGGATCTGGCTCCTGCACAACAGAAGGTAAAAGCTTAGTACCTGGGGATAACAACTCATTAACGGATTCAAATTTATCAAAGTCAAATTTAAAATCATAAATGGATTCAAAATTTTCTTCCACTAATGAGTCAATTATATCAACACAATTCACGTTCAAAATTTCACTGGGGTGGCTAATGGCATCGTGAGCGTTAAATTTCACGATCTCCCCATCAAACTCCATCGTGAGAGTTCCACTCGAACGTAAATTTTAGTACTAATTTGTCTAAGGAATGGTCGTCCCAACAAGAGATCGAAGATCCGAACCTTTGTCCTCTATTTTTATCACGTAGAAATCTGCGGGAAAAATAAGTTCGTTAACTTTTACCAACACGTCCTCGAGGACTCCTTGGGATACTAGCGGACACATCGCCAATTGAATGCTAACACTGCTTTTGTCAAAAACTCGTTAAGTGATTCATAAATAGAATAGGGCATTACATTTATGGAGGCTCCTAGATCACACATAGCCTTTTTAATTCCCAAATGGCCTATTTTGCATGGTATTGCAAACATGCCCTTTCCTTACATTTTGCCGGCATTTTTCGTTGTAACACTGCAGACACATTTTCACCAACATTCACCCTTTCATTACACGTTAACTTTCGTTTGTTGGTGCAAAGCTCTTTAAGAAATTTAAGCGTGCACTGGTATTTGCTTGATGGCATCCAATGTTGAAATGTTGATTTGACGTTCCTAAATGTTTCGAGGATTTCCTTGTCCGCTTACCTTTTAAACCTTTGGTGGAATCGTTCGAAATGGAGGTTGAATTATGGGCAATGGGGTTTCGTTCGGACTGTTCGTCTTTTTGGGTTTTCTGGCGATTTCTTGGGCATGATTTACATAGGAATCGATTCCAAGACCTTTCCACTTTGGCGTCATTAACGCATTTTGCGTTTTGCCTTGGGTTTGGTTACATTTGTGACGGCGGCTTCCTTGAGAGTTTAATTTCTCAACCGATATGGTCAATTCTCTTATAGATGCCTCGGTTTTCTATTGAAAATCAAGCATATTAGCTGCTAATTTATTGACCAAAGTTTCTAGAGAATTACACGAATCTTGTGGGTCTGTGGAACTTCGGTTACGGTAAGGTGGTTATATTGTGGGTTGGCCCCATAACTTAAGTTAGGGTGATCCTCCATCACGGGTTGTAGGTATTAGAGTAAGGGTCGATCGCCTCGTGGTGGGCAGGAAAATTTCCCATTGCACCTAAGTGAGCCATAGAGTCATCATACAAATGGGACATGCATCGGTTGTGTGCTCGGTGTAGCACATATTCCACATAACCGAAATTGTTTTTGTTTTTTCTGCAAGAAGAGTATTCATCATATTAGTAAGTTTATCAAGTCTATCTTCTATGGAAGAATTACTTAGTGGTGAACCCTTCGGGAGGTTCAGATTGGCTCAAAGCTGCCGAGAATTTGCGACCATCGTGGAACTCAAGTCTCTTGCTTGTTGGGGGGTCATGTTAACCAATGCTCCTCCACTAGCGGCGTCTACCATATTCATCTCCATCGGCTTCAACCCTTCATAAAAATCTTGAAGAAGAGATTGCTCTGTTATACAGTGTTGTGGGCGCCTTGCACACAACTTTGAACCGCCTCCCAATAATCATATAGAGTCTCGCCTCTTTCGCCTAATCCTACGATCTCCTTCTTAGCTCACCGCTCTAGATCTTTGGAAAAAACTGTTGAGAAACAAACGAGATAGATCACCAAGTAGTTATAGATCCGGAGGTAAATAAAATAACCATTCCTAGTTGAATCGCTAGGGAAAAGGAAAAGCGCAATTTAATCGATCCTCGATTCGCCTTGAGGTTTCATACTCGGACAAACCATATGAAACTCCTTTAAGTGTTTATGGGGTTTTCATTCGTAACCTCGGAATGTTGGCAAGAATCGAATCAACCCCGATTTCAACTCAAAATCGGTATCCATGGTAGAATATGCAATGCAAAGTGGTGGTTGTTCAGCCAGACTTGACTAGTTGCCAATCGTTTGAGCCATTGGTTCTTGTACCAAATTAGGGTTTTCGTCAACCCTAGCGTTGAACACTTCTTCAAACGGATCGACTTCTTCGCTTTACTTTCAAGCGTTTGAGTAGGGTTTTCGTTAACCCTAGATTCCGCTCGTCGTCGGTCCTAATTTACGGTGGTGGATTGCTTGAGTCACTACCACCACGACTACTTTTCTTCAACTTAGTTTCCTTGCGATTAGCTTTTGCGATCTTTTCAATTTGAATCAAATGCAAGAGTACAGGAGCAGATCGGTCATAGAAAACAAAAACAAGATTAGTACGTTCTCGATCCCGAGAACGGCGCCAAAATTTGATCGTCGTTGAATGCACCAAAATATATCCTACTCCCGCAAAATAATGAAAATAACGATAAAGGGAAAGTAGGGTCGAATCCACAGGATCGGATTATACAAATGCCTATTTTTCGAGATCCAGGCGTAATCGTGCCCAAGAAAACCTGCGTTCTGAATAATAAATAAAAAAGTAATTAATAATTTTCAATCGAAAAAAATAATAAAAGCAGAATTTAAGACTAATTGAAATTACGAGAATAAATTACGAGAATTAAAATGAAGAAAATAAAAAGAAAGAGTTTAGAGAAAAGTTTCTTATGTGGAGATATTCCACCTCCGGTTGTCTCGTTCCTCCTTGGCTCGTCTTGACTTTTGGATGACCTTTCTACCCAAGTAAGCCGTTATAGTGGAAGAGGACGCCACGACCACCAACTCCAAGAATTTAAACTTACGGATTTAGGGAGCGACTCTAGCTTGCGATTGCTTTTGTGGAGTCTTTACGCTAGATCAATGTTTCTCAATGGTGAATCCGCCATTTTGTCTCTTGGGCTCGCTAACCTCGACGCGATAAGCTCACGAACCAACGGTGCAATCCTCCCAAAACACACAAAGCGGCCGCCTTTGCATACGTTGAAAGGGTTACTTTTAAAGGGACACGGACCGAAGCGTCGACCCGTAATCGAGAAACGATGAATACTTGGGTGAGAAAGTTGAGTACGGGTTCTAAGCCTCAAGAACCTTTTTCGGGAATTTGGCAACCTTGCTAGATGGAATTTAGTGGCTCATATTTGTGGTGGAAAATATAAAAATATGGAAAAGGAAATTTTATTGAAAGGAAAATAAATGAAACACAAAAGAATTATGGGGAGGAGGTATGTAAAAAGATGCACACCCAAATGAGTTACTCCATCCCCTATTTATAGTGCTTAAGGTAGATAGTCTAATTCTACTCAAACTCCCAAAGATAATTACAATTTAATTAAAGATAAATAAAGATAAATAAAGAAATTAAATAATCCTAGATAATTATCCTAATATTAATTATCCTAATATAATTTAAAATAGAATTTGATAAAGCAAAGTCTCTTCTTTTTGCATTTCATCCTCCGCTCTCCATGTCCGCACTTTTGGCACCATCTTTTTCCTTTGTTGCACTCGGTCCATTTTATCTTTAATTTCACGATTTTAGCCCTCAATTTTGCATTGGTCTCCAATCTAGTCCCTATGAGAATATAGTCCATAAATAACCCAAATTAGTAGAGTCACATTCGAAATTAATATATAATTAGAACATAAAAACATGTCGTTCTAAAGTGTTATCAATAAGTCTATTTTCAAGAATAAAAAATTTTTTAGGTTGTTGAACTGAATTTGAATACTACCTTGAAGTTTGAAATTACAGGGATTAATGTCAAATACCCAAATTTTTTGTGAGATTTTGAGCCTTATAGAGCATATATTCTTTTTCGTGCTCACTTTATTAATTATAAGTGTGTCAACACTTAATTGTTATTCTAGAACTTGCCTTGATTATACATATCGAGACCACATTAATGATTTGATATACTGATATGATAAAGGCATCTAGGTTTTAACCCATTCACTCCACTAAAAAGCCTACCTTCACAAATTAACCCTTAGTAAACCCATTTGGTCCTAACAACTTTTTTTTTACCCGCTAAATTTTAACCCAAAACCCTTTGTATTTGTTATCACCATTCTTTTGACTACACTTCTATCGAGAATTGATTTGATCGGTTACCAAATTAGGTTATCTCAGTTGATAAAGTTTTCGTTATTATGTTTTTAGTTTGTTCTTAAAAAAAAGTATATTGAAGTATTAGTATATGATTAAAGGAGCTTATGCGCTTAAATTCCAATTGTTGAAGAAGAGCTCGTATTAAAAGTATTATCAATAGTAGTATTACTAGTTTCAAAGCAATCATTTATTTTCTAGTTCATTATTCTTAGTAGGTAATTTATCAGGTCAATCTTGATTTTCAACCTTCTAATTCAGCCTTTATCCACACCTTTAACCTAAGCCCCGTTACAACCCTATCAAAGACCTTTGGATTTGTGTATCATCTCATATTACAGTGGTGGAGATTTGATTTTCAGGCAAGCCTATAGGATTAACTTTTTAGGTTCGACTTATGAGTGCTTTTTCTTGAAACTCAAACACTTCGAGTGCTTTGAGTGAATCTTTAGTGAGGATGTCAATCCTTGTCGGTTTTGAATTAAAGGTAATTATTTAGATAAGGGGAGACGCCTATGTTTTTATGCTACAAATTTATGACTTAGAATTGTTTGAGCCTTTTAAGAGTCTTTGAGTTAAATTATCCATGTATAAATTATCTGTGAATTATGATGAGGCATTATTGATAGGAATTGTGAATTATGGAAAGTTCGTTTTAATTATAAGTTGAGAATTTTGCTTGAGGACAAGCAAAAGCTTAAGTGTGGGGGTATTTGATAAACCGTAAAAGTAACATATTTTAGGCCGACATTTAGTATGCTTTTGGATGATTTAGCCCTTGATTTATGTAAAAAGCTATATGTTAGTTGTATTAATTTACGTGCTATTGTATGCATCTGAATTCGTTCTTTTCAAATTTCATATTATGATGATTCATTTGTAAATAATTGCTCCATATTGTATGTTATTATGCCATAGCATTGTATTCACTCAAAAATGTCATGTTCAAACACTATTTGAGCTCTAAAATCATTTTTTTACTTAAGGTTTCAAAACAAGGTAATATTCGTGCGTTTGGAAATTCGAAGAAATCGTGCCCAATCGTGCTGGGTGTGGTTTTTTGTTTGACCAAATAAACAAATATCCTTTCAATTTTTTTCCATATTTTGGAAATAAGGTAACATTTGTGCGTTTGAAAATTTGAAGAGATCGTGCCCAATCGTGCTGGGTGTGGTTTTTTTGTTTGACCAAATAAACGAATATCCTTTCAAATTTTGTCCATATTTTCAAAATAATGTAATATTTGTGCGCTTGGAAATTCAAAAAAATCGTGCCTAATCGTCTTTGAGTGTGGTTTTTGTTTGTCCAAATAACCAAATACCCTTTCAAAATTTCAATACATGTGCTTGGAGAATTTTGGGGATGATCTTGAATTGAGGACTCAGTTGTCGTGTCCAATTGTCTTGGATGTGATACTTTATTCCTTGAACAAGGGAATCTCAATATTCAATCAAGTTATTTAAAATTATAGAAAAAGAATGAATTTCAAAATCATTTCAAACTTTTCAACATTAGGACATCAATTAATCAATTTGGTACCAATTTTAGGCGTTGCGAGGGTGCTAATCCTTCCTCGCACGTAACCGACTCCCGAACTCGTTTTCTTCTTGAAATTCGTAGGCCAAAATTTATTTTATAGGTGACCCGGTCACACCTAAACAAAAAAGATTGGTGGCGACTCCATATTTTTTAAAGTCGATTCCCGTTTTTCAAAACTCGATAAAAAATGGTTTCGACATTGTCGTTACTATTTTTGATGTGGCAATTGCTAAAAGATGTAGAAAACCTTTTTAGTCCTAAAATTTACAAATTTTGTCAATTTAGCCCATATTATTTAAAAGTACATAAAATTTTAAAAATTACATATTATTTAAAAGTACATAAAATTCTAAAAAATAATTTTTAAAAGTTAAAAGTTTCTCATATTCTCAATAAAATTTTTGAAAAATATATATTAAATTTTCATTTTAAGAATTCAAAAATCATTTTAAAAATAAGAAGTTCCAAAAATTCAATGTTAATAAAGCTCTATAAATTATTATTTTTTTGGTGAAAAAAAGAAATTACATCTCAAAGATCAAACATTGAGAGAACTCACTACATAATCTTTATCAAATAACCGCAAACCAGGTTCCCTATCTTTCCTAAGCTTGATTATCTTATCAGCAAGGCTATTCTCTTCGCTTGGAATATATTGAAGATTCTAATGACTTAATTGCTTCAATATCAGTAGGATTCTCGAAACTAAAGCAGAATTAGAACCTTTAAGAACTCCTTTGTGAATGAGGTTAACTGCTTCAAGATTGTCAATCCGTATGATAACTTTTCGAAAGCCACGATCAAAGGCAATTTGCAACCCATCAAAGATGCCCCATAATTCTGAATCGATAACTTCACAATTTCCCAGATACCTTGTGAAGCCAAAAATCCAAGTTCCCTTATGAGCTAGCAAAAGTCCTCCAGCTGCAGCAAACATATCCTCATATTTGACCGAACCATCTGTGTTCAAATAGACCCAACCATCGGGATAGCCATGTAACGACCTCAAAAGTATGAATATTGAAAAATAAGTTATCGGGTCTCCATTTTTAGTAAACGGACTCATAAAATATTTATTAAAAATATTTACGAAGTTAGTTGTGTGTTTAATAAGGTTTTATTTAGGTGAATTTGACTTAATTAGAAGTATTTGAGAAAAAGGATTAAATTGAAAAAGGTGTAAAAGTTTAATTATAGATTAAAAGAAAGTATAAAGGACTAAAAAGGCAATTATACCATTTTTAAATGTTGAGGCGGTTTAAGTATGAAAAATCTGAGATTTTTATGTTTAATATATATTATTATATAATAAAGATATTTTATGTTTTAAATATAATATAATATATTATATTATATTATTATTATATATTATAAGAGAAAGTAAAAGAAAGGAGAACAGAAAAGAAACAGAGAACAAGACGAAAGCAGGGGAAGAAAAGGGAAAGAAAGAAAAGGAGAAACTGATGATTTAAAGCTTGGATGTTTAATTGGTAAGTCAATTTAGCCCTTCTCTTTTAATTTTGATGCTTTATAAGTTTTAGAACAAAGCTTTGTTGAATTAAGTTGAAATTCTGGAAATTCTTAGATTTTTAATCATGAGCTATGTGGATCAAATTGATGAATTAGGGTTTAATTAATGGAATATCTAGTTAGAAATTGATTTTAAGAATTAAATTGTGAAAATGTTTGGAATTAAAGTCTATTACTAAAATTCTGATTCCCAAAGATTATAAAGTAGTTTAAAGTAAGAGAATAAAGTGTTTATTGAGAAAAATCAGCTCAGCTGAGAAGTTAATTGAGCAGGGACGAAATTTTCATTTATTGAAAGCTTAGGGGAAAAGTTGTAATAAACAGTTTGCACTAAAACAGTTTGGACAGCAGCAGTAGAGTAACTTTGAAAAATCACCAAAAATCGTAGAAGTGGAATTAGAAGTTAAGTGAGATATGAAATTAAATCTTATTGAGTCTATTTTCATATGAAAGAAACAGGGAAAGCAGAGGAATTCTGTAATTTGAGATATTTATATTTTTGTAAGACTGGTTTAGAGGGATTTCGGGATCCCCTGTTCTAACTTTAGAAAATCATCAAAAATTGGATAAAAATAATTAGGGGTTTAAATTTATATGTTTAGAATCCTGAATGCGTCTATTTTCAATATAAATAAACGGGAACATCATCTGAATCTTGTATGAAGAGATAATTAATTTTTAGTGAAGAAGGGTCAAAACTGCCAGACAGCAGAACAGGGGTGACTTTGATGAATAAACTGTACTAATTGGCTAAGCTAAAAATTCTGGAAATTTTATGATATGAATATATGTGAGTCTAGTTTCAGGAAAAATTAATGGTTCTTCATTTGGAGTTCTGTAGCTCTGAAAATAAATAATTTAGTGACTATAACACAAAAGGACAGCTTTGAATAAGTTTATGAGTAAAGGATTAAATTGAAATGTGAGCAAAAGTAAGAAAGCATGAATTTATCATAAAATACATGTTTATTTTATTAAATAGTACAGGAAATTATTTGATTATTTTTAACATATTAATGTTATATGTTTATATGAAATTGAAGAAAAAGAAAAGGAAGGAGAGGACCGAATTGAAGGAAAAGGAAAAGGAAAAGAGAAGGTTAAGGAGTGAAGGAAGAAGAATTTATATCACCTCAACCTTTTGTAGTAAGTACTACAAGAATTTTAAATTATTGTTATTTATCTTCTTTGAAATATTTATGTGAATTATTTAATTATATGAGATTCAGCTTTAATGCCCAAGTAGACGGAATTTAGAACTACTAGGATATTAGTGGCATGCCATTAAGGAACTTTAGCGCGCTCTCTGATATTAGCACATTGGTGCTCTCTGATATTAGCACGTTGGTGCTCTCTGATTAGCACATTGGTGCTCTCTGATATTAGCACGTTGGTGCTCTCTGATATTAGCACGTTAGTGCTCTCTGATTATTAGCACATTGGTGCTCTCTGATTATTAGCACGTCAGTGCTCTCTGTTCACTTGTGCATCATATTGCACCTCTGTATTTGTTCCGTATATCCAGGTGTGTTCTATAAAGTCTACTTTGGGCTAAGAAAGTGAAATGAGAACAAAAGTGAATCACTGATGTGTTAAGGTAATTTTTATACCTTACAAAAGATAAGTTAAATTTATTTAAAGCAATGCATAGTTGAAGAGACTTATATGTGAGTAGATATGCAATAATTGATTGAGTTTAAAATATTTTGTTATGATTACTTATTTAATTATTCTTGTAGTGCTTACTAAGCTTTCACCGGCTTAACGCGTTTATTTTAACGCATAGGTACAATTAGACTAGAAGAGAAGTCCAACTAGAAGATCTCTCATCTCATCACATCCTCAAGGGCTTCAAAAGTAGGTACTATATTTTGTATTAAAATGGCATGTACATATGTAGTTCAAAGGTGTTCCCATGTGATAGGGACTAAAATGTAGATTCTTGAAATTTTATCTATTTTCGATTACTTGAAGTATTTTGGTATATATGGAATGAATTAATAAACAATAAATATGTTAGTAAAAATGGTTGGTAAGTTAAAATATTATATACAAATGTTTTAATTAAACAGTATCTGGCCATAATTATTTTGGCACCAAATGTAATAGTCTTATACCGGGTCTGCATGATTGAACCGGGTATAGGGGTATTACAAGCCAGGATCGAAAACCATGCTTGAGAGTTTAGAGCCATTTGGTTCGGACATCGAAACATATTGCTTCGCCCAGTAGAGGGAGTTTTTGATAACCTCATCAGTACTCCAAGAAAGACATTGAAATATGCCAAGATTCTGATTTTTTCCACACTTGCCAGATGATAATCCAGCCACTAGCTTTATGTCCTACTGATTTCGTAAATTGAGCTCCATCCATTCATGAAGGGACCCTGCAAAAAAAATAAAATGTTTACCTGTAGGAATTAGCTGCATCTATATCTCCCTTGTCGTTTTGCAATCCCGAAGCACATGCAGAATATTTTCAAAATTATGGCCGCAAGTACCACAAGCAGTATCCAAACCCAAACCTCTTCGACTTCTTTCGACATTAGTCAGTAAACGATGTATCAAAACAAGCCAAATGAACACCCTAACCTTTGTGGCCCATGATACTTCCAACTTCCAAACCTCCTCTTTCGCATTCCAAGAATCTTCCCGAATTTTCTTGTACGCACTTTTAACTGAAAAAGCACCAGACATGTCCCCCCCAAAATAATTCTATCCATACTAGAATTAGGATGAGGTGGCAGGATTTCAACTATCCATTAGATGGTATATTCAGGTAGCCAAAGGCAAAAAAAGTCCAAATTTCCATCCCCATTCTCTGTTATCATATTACTAAGGGAAAGATCTATATCTAAGCTAGAAATGCAGACTATCTTTTTGTATAACGGCCCAACATTAGGAATCCAAAGATCCTTCCAACAATTAATATTGTGCCGGAAAGATCCATTTATAAGCTAGAATTACAGACTATCTTTTTGGATAACGGCCCAACGTTAGGAATCCAAGGATCCTTCCAACAATTAATATTGCGCCCATCACCAACAGACCAGAGAAAACTCTCCCGTACGAGCGTCCAAATCTTCGATAGTGATCTCCACAAGAAAGAACACCTTCCCCTCGATAAAGACTCTGGTATTCCACATTGAACCCCATACTTGGACTGAAACACTTTGACCCATCAGTCACTAATTTGAATCCCAACTTCATAATGAAAGAAGTATTATGGTCCGAAGAGCCCTTAGACCAAGGCCACCATACGATTTAGGCTGACATATCGCATCCCAGCTTACCAAAGTAATTTTTTTAGTACTACTAGTGGACCCCCAAATGAATTGTCTAACCATACTTTCGATTTCATCACACAAACCTTTGAGAATAAGCATCGATTGCATAAAGTAGCTCAAAATTGATAATAAGATTGCTTGAGCTAGAGTAATTCTACTCGCAAGAGAAAGTTGTCGAGCATCCCAACTACAAAGTTTACTTCGCACCTTATCCACAACAAAACGCAGAGTATTATTCGTAACCTTCTCATTAAAGAGCGGAACCCCTAAGTACGAACCAAAATTCTGCACTACTTGGAATCCAAAAAAACCACTAATACGCCTTTGAATGTCCTCATCCACTCCTTTAGAGAAGACCATATTTGACTTCTAAAGATTAACATTATGCCCCGAAACCCCACAAAAAGTGTCTAAAACTTCTTTAATAACTCGTGCCTGCTTCACTTCTGCCTGACCAAAAAGAATCAAATTATCTACCAAAAAGAGATGAGAGAGAGACGGACTTGATCTATTTAGCCGAATGGGCGACCATCTTTCATCTGCAATAGTTGCGTGAATACTATGCCCTAGCCACTCCATACACAAGATGAAAAGGTATGGTGAAAGAGGGCACCCTTGACGAACTCCTCTCGCTGGTTTGAACTTTTGAGAAGGCACTCCATTCCAAAGTACCTGTATTGTTGAACCAGAAATGGCTGACATGATTGCATTATGAAGAAAGTAGGAATATCTGCGGCCTGTAAAGAAGCGTCAATGAAGTCCCACCGAATATGATCATAGGCCTTTTCGAGATCAATTTTAATGGCCATCCATCTTTTGTTTTTTTGCTTGCTCTTCATGGAATGAATGACTTCCTGCGCGATGATGATATTGTCATTTATGTTCCTTCCTGCGACAAATTTGGCTTGTTCTGGTCCTATAAGCTTTGGAAAGTCCATTTTAAATCTATTAGCAATGACCTTCATCACAAGCTTGTATAGGACAGAACAAAGGCTGATAGGTCGAAACTGCAAGAAACATTTTGGGTGTTGTACTTTAGGAATCAAGACAATAAGGGAATTATTAAGGTTTGGTTCAATGGTATCACTAGAGAAAATCTTTTTGACCCATTCACAAATCGAAGGGCCAACAAACTCTCATTGACTCTGATAGAAAATAGCATGTAATCCATCACTGTAGGGTGCTTTTAAAGGCGCCATGTCAAAAAGTGCCTTTTTAATCTCCTCATTAGAAACAAGCATACTTAGGAGTTGAATTTCTTCCGGCTCAAGACGCGGGAAAACACCATCCCCAAGACTGCCTATTTTCCTAGATTGCTCCCCATAAAGATTTTTATAGAAATTGACTGTTTCCTGTTTTAATTCTTCTTCATCCATAACCCACTCTCCCACTTGATTTTTTAGAGCTAGAATACGATTATGTTTCCTTCTCTGTAAAGTTCACCTATGAAAAAATCTTGTGTTACGATCCCCAAAAACTAACCAATCACACCTAGCCTTCTGCCTCCAAGAGTTCCTCATGATCTAACACTGACTCAAGCTCCTCGCGGATTTCTAACTCAACCTGATGTAAAAAAGTCGAAAGCTTTATAAATTTTAGGCTGAAATTTATTTCAATTCCTCCATCAATTTTAGTCTAGAGTTTATGGAGTTTTAGCGAAAAAAATTGAAGATAGAGTGAGAAAGTTATAATAAGGTAATATATGATTTCCTACATTTCCATTAGCTTAATATTTGTTGAGAAATAAAATGAAAAAAACTTAGGAAAAATTTATATTATATTGTATTATATTTTTGGGTGTATGGAATGAGGAAATGGTGATTTGAGGATATCCTTCATTCATTTTCTTTTCTCCCCACCGAACGAAAAGGAGAGAAAAAGAGTTAAAAGACCATCACGATTGCCGACCAAAATTTCATTAGGTAAGGGAGTTTTTTCCTAAATTTTTAGTTTAATTTGTAGATAATAATAATAATAATAATAATAATAATAATAATAATAATAATAATAATAATGGATTGATGAACCCATATATTGAAATGAAAGATTAATGATTGTGTACATTCACTATTGTTGCATGTTAAGAAATTAGAAAGTTGATTATAGATGTTAAATTATAGGAAGTTTGGATTATGGTAGATAGAAGCTTGAATTAGTGGCTTAGCATGATTATATCCATTGGATTGGGTAATTAAGGTTAATAATAAAAAGATAAAAAGGGTTTTGCTTGATGTTATCTTCTTCATGCGATAAAAACAAGAAACAAAAAGAAAGAAGTTTGTTTGTATGTGTTTGATGGCAAATCAAAGTTAAAAAATTATATTGGGCCCAATGAACAAAAAAGACCAAATGAAAGGCCTGTGCTTGGTGGAGTAGTTGAGCCGGGTACTATAGCAAAAGGTGGGCTGCAGCAAAGACATGTTCTCTACTCTTTCTTTTGATCTCACATGTCCGTTTTTAGCTTTGCTGAAGTTATTTATACTCTTGTTTGAATATTGCGATTTTGTAACCAGACATTTTGGTTATAGTAGTGTTGTGAGTGGATCTTAAGTCTATGTCTAAAAAGCTTTTTCACGTAAGTTATTGTAATTGATTTATGTTGATTGCGGATATATTGCACTTGTTAAAATTGTTGATTTTTATTGAGAGAGAAAAGAACTCTAATTATTCTTTCGTACTTTTTTAGTAGGTTCAATTTCTTTCAATGTTTTTGTAATCGGATTGGTTGTTGAATAAGTTAAACTGGTCCCTTCGATTCAAATTAAATAAGTTAATATTTTAAAATATATATTAAAAATTATAGAACTCGATCTTTAAACCCAATACTCTGAATTAATATATTGACCAATTTCTTATTCATGCATTCATTATAATCACCAGAATACTCCAACGAGTTGAATTAAAACAAAACAAATCGATAAAGTGAAGATATAAGAAAACAAAATATGGTTAGTATGTATCCATCTATCTTCACCCGCATGAGTAGTGGAAACCACAATAGAAGCTAAAATTTGAAACAGTTATTAATTGGAATAAAACAAGATTTCATCATATTTCACATTTGAAGCTCAACTTTGGCCACATGCAAAAACATTACTTTTGTTTTCTTTGGGCTTTGTCCTATCTACCGACGGACCTTCCTTAGCAATAGGCAATAGCATAAATAATATCCACTCACACTATACGTACATTTAAGGTGAATGGCAATTTCACTAAAAGGCAAATGGCAAACACATTATACTGCCTTCCCTCGCTTTTCAACTCATGATTTCAACTTGTCCTTAAAATAATTCAGCTAATAACATTATTGTCGGTAATGGGGTGGTATAAATGTCTATGGTCTTAATCAAGTTTCCTTATCTCTAATCATATTTTTTCTTTAAACTAGGTTAACAGTGCTCAATTCTAATCTATCTTTGCTTATTGTTCTTAGATATGTTGTAAAAAATATTATTTCTTTTGGGTTAGATTTTTTGCATGAAGCTAACGACAAGCAACCTTTTCTCGAAATCTTACTATACAAATCAAGGGCCCTCAAACAAAAGGAAAAGCATGACAAACTATTCTTGTCTATTGTTTGACATAGACTATTATGGTAATAATTTTGAGAGGAATGATTATAAGGTGGAAGACAAAGACTAGGTCGAGTCCCACTCTCCGGCCCCCGCCGTGATTGGCTCGTGTGGTCGAACAGCCAGCTGCACTCTCGCTAATTGAAAACAGCACGTGGGGTGCGGGGCTTACCACTCATGCAAACCATCAATGTAAATGCTTTTTTTTTTTTTTAAACAAACGCTCATTTTCGTTGATGCAAAAATAGTTCAATATAATTTTTTTTATTTTAGATTTTCAATAAATTTAGAGTCGGATAAAAATCTCTACTTGAATTGAAAATTTACTTAAAAGGACATTGAACTCCTTACTTTTTGACCCATCAATTTTACTGATATCAATTTTACTGATATAAGCAAAATTTGAGCAATTTTAGGTTTTATTGGCAATTCAAGTCATTCTTTTTTCTGTTACCTTTATTGAAAGCATCAATTCAGGTTGGAGAACTTGGTGAATGAAGGGAGACAGAGTTGTACCCTAGCTTTTAGCTAGGTCCTTAAAGGTCTCCAGCACAATTTGGTGGTTTTTCTTAGGTTTTTATTTTTCCTTTCTTGTTTTCCTAAAAAAGTTTGCATCTTAATTTAATAATTCTTTCTGGATTTGTTGAGATTTATTATTATGATTACCAAAAGGAAGATGGGGTTAGTTTATTTGGTTAGGCGTGGCTTAATTAATTGCATTTGCTTAAGGTCTCAAACATATCATTTACTCTCATTTGGTGGAGTTTAATGTCACATCAATAATTTCATATTTGTTAAATATTACTATTGACATCTTCACTAACTCTCTCTTTTTCTCTATTTTTAAAGATATTTCTTTGACCCTAATAGTCTAAATTTATCATCATTTAAATTTTAATTTAATAATAATTCAAGATAAATTCGGGACTTACAAAGCCTACAAATACGTTTAGGGTGTGTAATTAGACGACACAAAATAATTCAACGGATCTATAGTCATAGTAATTATATAAATACATAATTTAAATTTAAAAATATCAATTAAAGGGTTTAGGATTTTAGATCTCTAAATGTGTATGACTAATAGAGTGTAATTGGATCATAATTAACTATATTATGCTTAGTAGCATAAATTGTAATTATATAAATACATAATTTTATTTTTAAAAATATTAGTTATTATAAAAATTATCAATACTACTAAAAAATCTTTAAAAACAAGTAACAAAATCTAAAATCAAACTATCGTATATAATACGTTAGGATCCTATGAAAATTCATCTAATCACCCTAACATTTTATATATGTTGGGTTATTCTCTCTCAAACAATAAGTTTAACCTTCTTGTTATCATTGATTGGTCCTTGATCAAGTATATATAATTACTTAAATTCTATGTATTTTAGTAAAATTTACAATAATAGTTTATAATAAATACTATGTAATTTAGTTAATTATTTAGTAGGTCAAAATGTATAAAAAATTATCTCTCATGTCCATAAAATTTTCATATTATTTAAGTGAGATTAGTAAAATAACGTATGATTATATTTTTTAAAAATAAAATATATATCCTAAAATTTTATTGTATAAAAATAATTTTGAATAAACACATCTGGGAAATCATAATATAATTGGGTGTGAGTGTAATTAATTGTCCAATTCTCTCCCCCTTGAATTGGAGAATGTAATTAGGGGTGCTTCAATTACACTCAATTTAGTGAAACTCACTAATTACAATGATGACAAGTGCTCGTTATTTATATATTTTAGGCCCTTTTCACTTTTTATTATTATTGATCTTCTAGTAAAATGATAGTTTAGTTAGCATAAATCCTGTCATATTTGCATTTCTTGCATTTTTTAGTTATCTTAGTTTACATTTTATATAATTTTAGTATTTAGTAATTAAAATTAGATCAATGTGAGCTTGAGGTGCGGATTCAAGTGTGAACGAAGAGAAAGGACACAGCAAAAACTAACAAAATGCAAAGAGAAAAAGGACATAAAGGGTGCGACCCTTGGTCAAGAAGTTGCAACCCTTGATTTAAGGGTTGCAGCTCATGGTTAGGAAGTTGCGGCACCCAGTTGGCAAGCCACTGTGCATAGTCCGATTTGGTTCCCTTCAATTCTTGATATCCAAGCATGATTGGAAGCGCTTATTAGGTCACTCAAACACCGATAAATAAGATACTTTTCCACAAACTTCAAAATCTTTGATCTTATTTTTATTTTCTTATACTTTTGCATTTTCGTTGTTCCATGAGTTGCTAGACTCTGGATTTCGATGTTTTAATTTTACAAGTTTTTAAGATCTAATTTATTCTTAATATTTTTTATTCTTTAATATTTGCATACCTTCTATTTTAATTATAAATATTCAAGTTTGTTGAATATAGTACCCATATTTGATAGCTTGGAATATTTATTTTGTCAATTAAAATTTAATTGTTTATTTGGTTTTAATATTTGTGGCGAATAATATGGTTGTGTATGTCGAATTATGCAATTCATTATTATATAGATATGTGATCTAGTCTGAATGAACTTGGTTTGTCTGTTTAGTGGCTAGAATTAAGTCCCTTTTATTCTTAATACTATTGGTAAATTAAATCCTAGGCGTGAAGGGAATAATTAATGACATTTATCTTAGAAAAGGTAAAAAGAGATTGATTGCTAGGCATTTGTCGTTAATTATAACATATTTATCACAGAATATTAAAATTTATCTTTGCATCGATGATCAACCCATGAATCAAAATTGAGATTTTACTTTTAACTAGACTTTCTTTATATTAAAATTATGAAAGATGGAAAGAGAAGTTCAAACCTTTTCACTTTTAACATTTATAATTTTTATCAATTTCTTAATTTTATTTATTTAAATATTAAAATTGATTGGAATAGTGATTAAATCAATTAGAATAATTGAATTGATACCTATTCTAAAAACATTAAAAATTCATGACTACATCATAGAGGAATCCAAACTTGATATCTTCCCCAGATTTGGGCTCAACCACTAATAACTTTCTGATGCGTCCATGGTATAATCTCCCATTAAACAGCTACAACCAAATCGCATAAAGGAAAAAATAAAATAAAGCTGACTCTTTGGTGCTTGACCATTATGGTTATATATACAATACCATAAACGTATAGTTATAGTATCTATTGTCTCAATTTGTCACTTGTAGCATTTGGTCATAAAAGGCGCATGTGCGCACCTTTCCCCTTAACAGACAAAACAAATGATATAGACAGACAGGACATGGACGTGAGGAGCTATCTTAGAGACATTGTCAGAGAGATGGATCGGCAATACTGTCAACTTATCAAAGACAAGACAAGAAAGATGCTCATTTCTGTTATGGAGCTTTCCATTCTCTTCCCGACTACAGACCAATATCAAATCAACACGATCCAATTATCAACTAACCTTATATATATGGTGTATATACTATAATTTTGAACTATATATATATATATATATATATATATAAGAAGGAAGCCTGGCGTCATATATAGAATCCGCAGCAGTTAAACAAGATCGGTGACCTTTCGTTTGGCCTCCGTGTTTTTCGGGCGGAGATAATGGGCAAGAAACTAAGAATCTAAACATGCCTTTGAATTTGGTTGCAGCCAAGCGTGCATATTTTTCAACCATGGGCAGCACAATCAAATGTTTTTCTTTTTGTCTGGTCCCTTTCCCCTTTCAATACTTGTTTTGGGCATGGCATGTGTGTGTAAGAATGAAGCCATGGAATGGAATGTGAAACAACCAAGACAAGTGCTTCTCAAACGAGTTGCACTGTAATGGGTGGTGTCTGCAGGTTGGGAAACCAATGGGACCCTTTGGCTTTGCCATGTTACAAATTCCATCGTTGAGGAGTCAACTTCATTGCTCTCTTTTACTCCTTCAACTGCCCAACATCCCCCATCATTTCTCAAAGTGAAGGATAGTAATTTTGCCTATTGGAGACCAAAAGGAGACACGGGAGAGAAAAAAGTCACCACTTCTGTCTGAAATTTAATCTACTTTTCCCCCTTTTTGTTGGTAGTAAAACGTAGACATGCGTTACTGCTGTCCAAAAATTATTACTTGGCATCGATTGAATATTTTCTGTGCACATGTGAGTCTGAAACTTTAATCAATTCCATCAAAACCTGTAGCTTTTAAAATGGGGTTCTGTTCTCATGGTAATAAACCAGGATTTAGCATTAACCTTTCAACGTTGGAATCATATATAATATGATCCTCTGAAACTTACTGCTAATTCTTATTACAATATAACTGTTCGTACCAATATTATATTCTCAAATAAGAGATATTCATGCTTTTTATTTGTTTAATACAAACCCTTAATTACTAAGTGAGACCTCAAAGAGTAATAAAAGAAAAGATTGATAAGACTTGTCGAGTACATTAAAGAGGACACTGGATTTGGATTGGCAATGATTAGAATTATCCTTATTACCTGTGGAAGGGAACATACGTGTTCAATTGGCTCGACCTATACTTGCCTTTATCTCAAAATGAGTGAGTCCAAAGCCAACAAAACGCACGACAATACAAAAACAATCACCCACCTAGGCCAGAGAAACAACCTCGAAAAGTTGCTTTTCTAGTAGTAAAGTTGAGTCATTTTTAAGGGATATGGCTTCTTTGTTTTCCACTTATGCTCTTCTTCCCTTTGGTTGTTTTTCTCTGTCACATTAATTAACTTAATAATTAAATGAAGTATTTTAATCACCTGGGTGAATCTCGTGTTTAAAGAACAAATATATTTCAATTTCAGAAAAATCCATGATTTTCTGACTTAATGGGTAGATTATGATCTTATTAGATATCCCAACAACTCAAATTCAAAAAATTAAAGAAAAAAAAAATTCGTAAGTCAAAATTTGGTATGTCATCACTAGGTTTTCTAGACCTCATAACATAAGCCATAGCAAAGTTGACCAATACGAAACCAATCATTATTCCAATGAAAAACTTAAGGAAACTTTCACAAATCAACGTTGTTTAATTGTGGAGAGTAGAAAGTTCGTGTAGTACCGGTGAAGTGGGAAAGAAAGTCCTTAAGGGTTGGGTTGTGTATACAAACTATGTGTAGTATATATATGTTGGTTTTAGCTATTGTGTTGCCTTGTTGCTTTGAGATTCTGAGCTTAAACTGTGGCACCCTCATGAAGGAAACACTGAGGTACTTAGCAGGCATTGTAGGCCCCAGTGGTTATGGCTCTAAATCGACAGCTGAACAGGTTGCAAACAGTTGTTCTTACTTGGTCGACACTCAACGTCTAACGGCTATTATCACTGGTTAGTACTGTTAAAAAGAAAAGAAAAAACCAATGAATTGAAGTACTCTTTTGTTGTAATGTTATGTTTTTGTACAATAATAAATGGAAGAAGATGGGTTGTGTTGAAGGAGCGACGTCGGGCATCGGAGCAGAGACAGCCCGAGCGGTGGCGAAGAGAGGAGTGAGAGTGGTGATACCAGCGAGGGACATAAAGAAGGCAGCTGAATTGAAGGAGAGAATTCGCAAGGATAATCCAAATGCAGAGGTTATATTATGCGAGATTGATCTTAGTTCTTTGGCTTCAGTCGAGAGATTCTGCAATGAGTTCCTGGCTCTAGGGCTGCCCCTTAACATCCTCATGTCCGTACATTACATCCTTCAAAATTCCTTACTATCAGTTTATTTCCAACAATTTATTGACTGTCATGTAAGATGATGATTTTGCAGAAACAATGCTGGGATATTCTCTCAGAAATTGGAGTTTTCCGAGGACAAATTTGAGATGACATTTGCAACAAATTACCTTGGTAATGTATTCTTTCATTTAATTTATCAATTACATTAACTCAATTTATTTTTCTATGAAAGCAATGTTTTAAATAACTATTACTATTATTTTTTTATTCCACCCGTACAATAAATGTGATATAATATTTTAGTATATAAGATATATTATATAGATTTGTATTTAATGCACTGTAGCATATAATTAATATTCAATTTCTTTTTATCTTAAAATAGTTTAAAACCTAAAATTATTAAGCTTATAACCCACTAACATTACATAATTAACTATCATTAGTAGATTTGGGGTCCCCTTCAAATCCGGGCCAATTCTCTCAGGTTGAAGATTTTCTCTCGCCCCCCAACACCCACATAATTTCTGGCCCACTCCTTAATTTATGGGATTTCTTTTATTTGTAAAATTTTATTTAATAAATTATGAATGAGTCTTAATTTGATTGATATGGATATTATTGTTAATGCAAAATGATGTGAGTTTAAGTGTATTATTCTCCTATAGATTATTATATTATTTTTATACAGCAGTTTTAAATTATTTTATTCCACTTATTGATTTACAATCTTTATCACATTTTATATTTCTTTGAATTAATTTTTTTATATGACTAAAGGATATTTGTCATTTTGCTTATCTTTGTGAGATTTAAAATCCCCATTGACTATGGATTAGAATTTTTGTTCTTTATTGATCACATGTTTAGTGTATGATTTTTTTTTTTTTTAAAACAACCATTGAAGAATTAAGATTGTATAGATAGAAACATGTGCGAATGAAATGAAATAAGATAATAGCATCAAATCACATTGTTAATCAACATAACATTGAATTAATGTTAGATGTAAATTTGGTAATGGCAGGACATTATTTATTGACAGAAATGTTGATGGAAAAGATGATAGAAACAGCAGAGCAGACAGGCATCCAAGGAAGAATCATAAACCTTTCTTCTGTAATTCACAGCTGGGTTGGAAGAGACTGTTTCCACTTCAACCAAATGCTCCACCCTATCAAGTACTTCAACCTAACAACATGAAAACATCTCTACATTAAAACTTTTATTTAACGCAGTATTAATACTTCCTATAAATTGCTGGTGTTTCACTTGCAGCTATAATGGCACACGTGCTTATGCTCAATCCAAACTAGCAGGCATTTTGCATGCCAAAGAAATAGCCAAACAGCTCAAGGTCACTCTTTACTCTCTCTATTATCCTATTCTCTGGTGCGCCAAAAGCTTTGGAACACCATTCTTGATTTCATTTTTGTAATCAATTTACAAAATTTGCAGGCCAAAAATGCAAATGTAACTATTAATGCCGTACACCCAGGAATCGTAAAGACCGGAATTTTCAGAGCGCATAAGGGCTTTATTACAGGCAAGAATCTCCACATTCTTGTAATCCAAGTTTTTGTTTTCTCCTTCTCCATTTGATTTTGATAAAACTCTTCTTCATTTACAAATACAAAGAGTTGCAGTCTGGAAATAGAGAAAATATAACACATTAACCTGATTTCTGTTGATCTCTAAATATACAGATTCTATTTTTTTCATTGCTTCCAAGTTGCTCAAGTCTACATCTCAGGTTTGTCTTTCTCTACATCTTACAGTCTGCTTTATGATGCCAAACTAAAAAAGAAGAAGAAGAAAAGAGGTTTTTCATCATTTATTTCTTCGCATTTAAACTGCGTATTTGTGTCATATATATAATGTGAAACAATGCAGGGTGCATCCACTAGCTGCTATGTAGCACTGAGCCCACATGTAGAAGGGATAAGCGGGAAATACTTTGTAGACTGCAATGAGAGCAACTGCTCAGTCTTAGCCAATGACGAATCGGAGGCACGAAGGCTTTGGAGGCAGACCCGAGCTTTGATCCGTCGACGTTCGTATCAAACACCTTGTTAGATTCGCCAAAATCCTCAAGTTGTACATAAACGTTGATGATGCAAGAATTGTCCGACTGTGCTTATTATGAGGTACTATCTGTTTCAAAGGTGAAGACCATCACAATGTTGTCTGGAGGAAGGTGGTATTTCATATTTGTCATATATAATTTCCATCAACAATAAATAATTCCAAGCATTATCCCTTGTAAATGCAGAATACATTTTACAGGATTATTTGTCTATTACATAATAAAGAGTACTTTTCAATTAAGCCTTATTTATCCAATTATACGAATTACATTGTATTATCGGAGCTTTTCAATTATTTACCCTTATTTACATTGTACCATTCCAAGTTTTGGAGTTGTGGTGAATACGTAAAACAAGATTCACAAATAATAGACAACTGTTTACACAGTTAGACCTTGTTTGAAGATAAATTTCAAATTTTAATAATAAATTCTTTATTCTATTTGAGAAAAAGATAATTACAAAATTAATTTTAGATAAAATTTATAAACAAAATCAAAACTCTTTTCGGTTTTTTGCTCATAATGTATTACAATAGTATTGGGGTATTGGGACTGTACGGTATTAGGGTTGTTGTGTGAGACCATTTTGAGAATGTTGTCAATGGGTTGTTTGGACCTGGTGACGACCTCATCCATCAATCCTGACTATTTGTGTGGCATGTTTGAGGGCTAAAGATAGAGGATGACGTAAAGTCATTTTTGATCATTCGATTGCCTAAATGTTATTGCACGTCTCAACTCACCCGATTTGTATATATCGAATCGTATTTTAGTGTATCACCTTGGGTTTATTAATATTTTTAAATATTTTTCAAATATATTTATAATTTAATTTTTAGTTTTTAATAAATTATATATTATATATACATGTAAATATATCCCAATAACAACCTATAAAAGTATTTATATGTAAATATATGTTTTAAAATTATTAATTAGGTTGATTAACTTAATTTATTAATTATATTTAATTTCAAATGTATTTATTAAAAATTAAAATGTTTTAGGATAAAAGAAATTTAAAAGTTAAGTTTTAAGTTTCAAAATTTTGTACCAATTGATATAAGTTCGCATTAATACAAGCCGTTATTAGCCAAAACAAATCTAAACACACCCAAACAGTAAAAAAGCACCAAAATCTTGATTGAGATAGAATTTATACTACTTGGTATTAGTGGTGGGTTGAAACGATACATCTAGAGGTGGGCATGGGCGGGATTCATTCTCCTTTGTCCTTAAAGAGAATAACAAGGTTATTTGAGGAAAAAATTTCAACCTCAATTTAGCTTTTGTTTTTGGTCTTAGACATGTAACACCCCTACCCGTATTATGGAATAAGGTGCATTACCGAAGTAAATCATCCAAGCCCGAGACCCAACATATTTTCAAAAATTGTTAGGCATATTTATAAGAGCCTAGCCCGAGCCCGACCCGACTAATATTAATTTTTAATTTATTTTATTAAAAAATTCATTTAAAATGGCAATTTCTTGTGTGCAAATCTTGAATCTTGACTTTGGAGATTTGATGGTCTTATATCCTCACATATAAAATATATTAAACCTTTATTATCCATAATGGTGATTGATGCACCATTTGCCTTTTAAAAAGCGAATATTAGGCATTGATTTTGGATTGCGAGGTAGAATTGTTTATCTTTTGGCTAGATCCTTTTACCGTCAATATTGTTTGAAACCCAAAATATGTGAATGCATATAATATATTAGCCTACTTTAACTTCCATTATCAACTCAAAAGACACTTAGTTTACAGGACCCAATATTCATTTTTCCTTTCCTCGATCTTGACCCAATATTCATTTATCTCCTCATACTTGATGATTGTATTTCTAGTTTTCAAATGATTCCAAAACCTTTAACTTATCATTTAACATGTTCTTCAATCAAACAACAATAACACCATTATAAAATTCACTTTACATATATATAAATTCTATATTCAAGATAGTTCGGAAGGTCTATAGTTCATAATTTAATAATTCTTTTCACATCCTTATATATAAAATGCCCTACAAGAGGACTAAAAAGTTGACTATTATGTGCTCAACATTAACTAATCTCCATTCCTAGCAAATAAAATCAAGTAGCAAACTATAGGATTTCAAAGATCATATCGGAATAATATTAAAAACGACAACAAAACAATAAGAAGTATTTATATTAAAATTGAAACAACTTGTTTGAACTAAAATAATAACCAAATTGATAATAAAACAAAAGTTCTACAATATCGAAATAATATTAAAAATGACAACGGAACAATAAAATACCATAAAAGAACAATAAAACAGCACCAAAATAGCACCAAAACAGCAGTAAACAGTATCAAACAGCAACAAAATAGTGCCAAACAGCATAAAAACAACAATAAACAGCAAAAAACCAACATCCCCAAAACAGTACAAAAAACCTGCAAAATATAATCAACCAACCAAAATATCTATATATTAACCAATTAACATATTTAATTTTATAAGAAACTATAAATTGTAAGCTAAATTAAATTGTCAACAGTTAGAAAGGAAGGTAACCTAAAAAGCAACCGAAGAAACATCGTCCTCATCGTCCTTATCGTCATCATCGTCATTCTTGTCACCAATTTCTAACATGAAATAAGAATAAATAATTAGATTATCAAATTGATAAAAAATAATATAAAATTAACAATAAAACGAGAATAATAATTACCCGTTGAAAATCCCTTAGCTCGCATCCAATCATCAAGGCAAACAACGGCTTGAACCATTTTTGACTTAAGTGAACTTCTCAAAGATGTGATAACTTTCTTACCCATGCTAAAAGCGGACTCGGAAGCTACAGTCGATATTGGAATTGCCAAAAGATCACGAGCCAATAATGAAAGCTCATTATATCTAACTGAACTTTTGCTCCAATAATCCAAAACATCTATTTGACTATTCAACTCAAGCTCCTGTTCTTCCAAATAAATGTCCAACTGTGACTTTTCACTCTTAGTGCTAGATCCATTTAAATACTGTTTATAATCATCACTCTCATCAAAATCTCCCCCAAAACCAACACTATTAACATTGCATTGCAAACTAGAATCAACGGGATCTTTATTTGAGACATTAGCATACTCATCAAGCAAGAGTCTAAGATTGCTAAGAATGGTTTCAACTAAATCCGAAGCATGAATACCATAGATTGTAGTAAAACAATACTACACATAATTCAACTTGTAACGAGGATCTAAAATTGCAGCACACGACAATATCAACGAATACTCATCCCAATATTTATTAAATTTCTCTTGCATTTGTTTAACCATTGGAGTTAAAAAAGAATAAGGACCTTTAACTGTATCAAGCAAGAGTCTGTGAACCTTCCAAACCCCTCTAAAATAAAGATTGGCTGTCGGATAATTAGAACCAGAAAAAATACAAATCACATCATAGAAGACTTTCAAAAATTTGCAAAGAATAGCAACATTTCTCCACTCCTCGTCAGAAAGTGCAAACATTTTATAGTCTTTATCCCGTTGGCCCCAATAATCTAGCACATCTTTATAGTACAGAGAAGATTCAAGCATCAAATAAGTAGAATTCCATCTCACACACACATCTTGACGCAACTTTTTGGTCACATTCAAATGAAAACTTTTGTCGGCCACATCATAAAATTTTTTCCTTCGAATTCCCGACTTTTTTATGTACTTAATTCCATTTCGAATCTTACCAACAACATCATCAGCAAGTTCCAAACCAGCTTTAACTATAAGATTCAAAATATGTGCACAACATCTAACTTGAAAAAAAGCACCATCACACAAAAGAGCTTGGTTACATGCAACGATTTTAATAGAAGAAACTAACACATCATTATAAGAAGCATTATCCAAAGTGATGCTAAAATTTTCTTGTCTATACCCCATTGAGATAAACATAAAACAGTTTCATCCGCTATGTTCAAACCATTATACGGAGGAAATAAAGCTCTAAACCTTATGATTCTCTTTTGTAGCTTCCAATCTTTATCAATCCAATGTGCGAGAATGCAAATATATTCATCATTAGTATGCTCTGAATTCCAATTATCGGAAGTTAGACAAATTAAACCAGGTGCTTTAGCTAACTCTTCTTTAACATGATTTCTCTCTTTTGCATAATACATTAAGACATCCCTAGCAGCTGTCCGTCTACTTATATTCTTAAAGCATCTAAATGAATGCTTGCCACACACAAGAAAAGTAGAAGCATTTCGATGACACTTCTCAAAGATCAAACTTGTAGTTTTTTATGGATGAACCACCTCCTAATGATGGTTGATTGGCTATGGTGTATTGAGTGATGTCCTTGTTAACTTTTTTCAAACATTGATTTACATGACGTCTTAAATGAGAGGTTCCACAAGAAGATTTAGCAGAAAAGATACTCTTACAGTGATTACATTGTGCCTTCAATTCATTTTTGTCCTCGCATTCAAGCTTTGTCATTTCATCCCACGCCTTTGAAGTGGTAGACTTTTGATGTTTGGTAACACTTTCATACTCATTAAACCCATCGTCCACATGTATAGGAGTGTTCGACCTAGTCATACTCATAAAAACTCAAGTCCTGGAATCCAAATAAACCAAAAGTTAATATAATTGTTCAACAATTATATATAATATATAAATGGGATATAAATTATATTTAAAATGTGCCATCAAAGGAGCAAAGCAGAATAAATAAAAAATTATTAGTTTGAGGTTTTAATATATATTTACACAATTATAGGATTTCAGTTCATATTAAAAATTGTTTGATTAATATTAAAATTGTTTGAGTGATTAATTAAAATTTGTTTCAATGAATAATAATTAAAATTTGTTTCAGGTGAATAAGAACATTCACCTAAATCAACAATCTCAAAGTTTGGTGATTAATTAAAATTGTTTAAGGTACAACTACAATTTGTAGTTACAATTATTATGTATAACTGATTATTAGACTCAATGCACAAAGGTAATTACAATTATAATCAACACATTTCATGTAAGTACAATTAAAATTAAACAATTACAAGCACAATAGATAAAAATAATAATCTAAACGCATTTTATCCGTCTGCACTATTATCATTCATTTAAAATACCCTGTCAAAATGAAATCTGCAGAATGCACACATCATTAGCTACAAACCATTGGCTATCTGATTCAATAAACTACACTAAGTTGGATTAAGGGATTGGACGAAAAGAATCTAAAAATCTAAAGAGTAAATCACTTTCTATGTTAATAACAACAAACTTCTACTAACTTTGGAGAAACTTTGTATCCAGATTACCAGATGAACATAGTTCAAATTACTAATCAAGAAGACATTTACAGTGCAACGACTCAATTGAAACATAAGATATTTAAAAACTAAATAAATTGAGGGAAAGATAACGAAAATTCAACTTTCTTTGCTTCCCCTAACTTGCATAAAAGAAACTATCCAAAAACAAATGATGTTAATTTCTTTTAATTTACTTTTCTTTCTCTTGTTTTAGGGCAATTGAAACATAAGGAAATGTGTTTTTTTTTTTACTGTTCTCTATTTTTCATAAAAAAAAAAAGAACACGAAAGTGGTATTTGTTTCCTAAGATCAAACTTGTAACACCTCCAAAATTCCAATGCCTGAAATCCACAATGTTTTGGAAATTCATGAAGCTTAAAAGCAATTGCTAAGTTTTGAAATTTAATATCGAGAGGTCTTTCAAGAACAGATCGAGTTATTTGCATAATACAGTAAAATTGAATTTCTATTGATAATTTTTATTAAAGTAGTTGCAATTGAGAAATTTATAATTTTGGAAATGTACTATTTCATAAGAAATGGTAAATATAGAGGGTCTAAAGTTTAGGAAATTGCATATATGGTCTAAAAAATGTATTAAAGTCAAAAAAATAGAATAGAAGCGAATAATTGGAGAATATATTTTCTCGAGATTTTTTGGGTAGCAATATCAATTTAAATCTCCTTTCGGTAGGTGTACATTAAAGCCTTCATCCAAGCATCAAAAAACATACGGAATTACAACTTTGACTTCTTTGGGAAAATCTTCAAACTTAGACATGTACCATTTCCTGGTAACATAACCCCTGCACATCAAGTACACAGCAATGCCTAGAGTGGTAGAAAATGAGTACAATCTTTGAGAAATCAAACTAATTACTTTACAGTGCGAAACTCAAATGGGAAAAAAAAAACTTGCTAAAAGAATAGACTAATTGAATACCCACGATCAAGATTGCCAAAATCATCAAATACTATGTAGTGGACTCTCGCAGAACATAACAATGCTCTAAAAAGCACAGTTAATCCAAAACCATATGCTGCTCATCCTCTTGAGATAAATCAAACAATACTTGAAAACCCTTTCAAATTCTATGGAAAGACAAGAAAGAACGGCAATCATTCCACCATAAAATCCTAAAACTAGTATTTCTCTTAGCCAATAAAATGCCAAATCCGAATACCTTTTCTTGCAAAAAATTAACAGCCATAAATCTAAACGCATTGTAAACTTTGCAGACTGAAACTCCCTTACATGGAAAAATACTTAGACAAAAGCCATATCAAACATTGAGAAGAAAAAAAAAATCTTCTTCAATTTAAAAAAAAAAAAAGAAGAAGAAGAAGAAGAGACTTACAACTTACTGTGTTGTTGTGGCCGGGAGGTGGAGACTGTTGGATCGGAGGAGGTGGGTGGCCAGTCGTGAGTTGTGCTTGAGTTAGGGATTTTGGAAATGGGAAATGGGGAGGAAGAAAGGTAAAGTGGTAAACTGGTAAAGTCTAAAAAACAAAAAAGAAAGGTAAAGAAAGATTTAGATAACATTAACGCATAACTTAAAAATTAAAAAAATTTAATAAATTATTTAATAAATTTCGAGCTGGGCCCGGGCTAAAAAATTCGTACCCGAGGCCCGGCCCATTTAAAAAATGGGCCTCAATTTCTGTCCAAGCCCATTTTTCGGGCCTATATTTTTACTCAAACCCTCCCATTTTTCGAGCGGGCCTTGGTCGGGCAGATGTGGCCCAACCCATGTCCAGCTCTAGATACATCCCAACAGGTATGGTCAACATCTATACAACACTGATTACCATGATTCATTCTCCTTTGTCCTTATAGAGAATAACAAGGTTATTTGAAAGAACCATCCATTCAACTTTCAATTTAGCTTTTATTTTTGAAACAAAAATATCCTCCATGATCATTTTACGGTTCAATTTGTAGAGACTAAATCTTTTGAGGTTCATAGCTACTCTTATGTTTTTTGATACATGCAGACTCCTTCTCCTATTGAACCATGGCACGACAGGCTTGGACATGTAACACCCCCTACCCGTATTCGTTGTTAGAATAAGGTACGAGGCATTACCGGAGTTTATAATTTTTTTTTAAACCGAGACCATTGCAATTCAACATATTTTCAAAATAAAATTCATGCGTATTTATAAGATAACTTCAACACATAAACCATATCAATGGCTGACCTTATATTCGTTTCATATTAACATTTATTTTATTAGCTTATACATGCCATTAATTTTCAAAATAAAGTTTCTTTAAATATCGAAGTCTTGGGGTTGATAGTGTGATATGTCTCCGACTGAATCCGATATCCGAGCTCTTAACACTACAAAACAAGGAAAAAGGAAATAAGGTAAACACTTTGTGCTTAGTAAGCCCATGTAACAAGAATTATACTTACCTAATATTTTCAATACAATATAATAAACATTCATATATCCATTCAATGCATTATTACCCTAACATACACAAGCTTAACATTTAAGTTAGTTCAATAATTTTCATGTATCAATAATATATATACTATGATTGATGAGCTCATCAATATCATGATTTTCCATTTCCTTGTTATTTTTCCATATTTATCCCGTTGAATTACTCGGAATTTCGATGAATTTTCAGAGGTACACTTTAGTGTACAAATCCGAGTCCGTCAATTCATATTTATGTGCGCACATTTTCATTTCAGAGAGCACACTCCCGCGAAACTCATCCTTACAGCGTGATTACCAGTCCAGGCTAAATCCCCTATAATATAAACTCATAGAGTATTGTCGGGATTACGAGTCCAGGCTAAATTCGAACCCTAATTCGGATTACCCGTCAGGGCTAAATCCATTTTTCACATATTCTTCGGGAGGGCTATATCAGGATAGGATCACCCGTCCAGGCTAGATCCCTTTTACCTTCAATTCCTTTTCAGAGATCCATCGAATTTTCCTTTCATTCAACCGGGATTTCTTTCTTTTTATCAAATATATCAATGTTTCATCAATCTTCATACAATGAACATTCAAATTATATTTACATCAATAACATACATTTCAAGCATTTAAGAATATAATTCGAGTTACATGAACTTACCTCGATACTCGTTCGTATACAAAATCTACTAATCCGAGACTTTTTCCTTTCCTCGATCTAGCTTCGTATTTGAGTTTTCTGAATCTAAATAAATAAATTCAATCATAAATTCAATACATTTCATGTTCACATGTAGCATTTTCTATAATTCTATTATTATTTTTAGTTTATTCAAAGCTATCTACTTGAGTCATAGTCACTAAATTATTTATTTCTCGAGCTACAGAACTCCAAATGAAGAACCGTTAATTTTCTCTGAAACTAGACTCACATGTCTTCATATCTTAAAATTTCCAGAATTTTTGGCTTAGCCAATTTGTACAGTTTATTCATTAAAGTCACCCCTGTTCTGCTATCTGGTAGTTCTGACCCTTCTTCACTAAATATTAATTATCTCATCATACAGAATTCGGATGATGTTCTCATTTATTTTTATTGAAAATAGATTCATTCAAGATTCTAAATATATAAATTTAAGCCCTAATTATTTTTCTTAAATTTTTGATGATTTTCTAAATTCAAAACAGAGGAACCCAAATTCATTCTGAACCAGTCTTACAAATATCTAAATATCTCAAAATAGAGAACTTCTTTTCTTTTCCTGTTTCTTTCATATGAAAATAGACTCAATAAGCTTTAATTTCATATCTCACTCAACTTCTAAGTCCACTTCTACGATTTTTGGTGAATTTTCAAACTTACTCTACTGATACTGTCCCAAAACTGTTTTCTTATAGCTTGTTTTGCAATTAAGTCCTTTATCCAATTCTAACTTCAAATTCTTTCAATTAAACCACTAATTCATCATTTTATTCGTCATATGCTATATTCAAAAACTTTAAAACTTCAAAAACTTCAACTTAAATTCATCAAAAGTTTGTTCTAAAACTTATAAAGCATCAAAATTAAAAGAAAATGGTTAAATTAACTTACCTATTAAATATTCAAGCTTCAAACTTTCAATTTTCCCTTTTCTTCTTTCTTTTCTCATTTTATTTCTTTCCTTCACTTTTGCTCTCTGTTCTTTTTGTTTTATGCTTTTGTTTCTTTTCTCCTTTCTTTTTATAATATATATTATTAATTTATAATAATAATTATCTTTATAAAAATCTCAAATTTTATACAATACAACGCCTCAACTTTACAAAATGGCATAATTACCATTTTAGTCCTTTATAATTTTTAATCTATAATTCAACTTTTACTTTCATTTCAATTTAGTCTTTTCATTTAATTACCTACCCATACGTTAAAATTTTCTAACGAAATTTTAATACCACATTACTAACATTTTATAAATATTTATAAAAATATTTCCTATCATATAAATATTCATGCAAATATATTGAAATAAATTTCTCTTTAAATCGGATTTATGGTTGCGAAATCATTGTTCCGATAACCTTGAATTTAGGCCATTACAGGACATCCTTGTCATACTACTCTTGCTCGTATTTTGAAGTCTTGTAATATTACTTTCAAGCATCACAACCTACAATTTGTGTGTACACCTTGTAAGATGGGCAAGTTTCACAAGTTACCCTTCAGTCCCTCACAAATAGTGTACAAGTTTCCTTTTGAATTAGTGGAATCAAATGTTTGGGGACCATCACATGTGTCATCTAATGGCTTTTCTTATTATCTCTCTTTTGTCGACATGTATAGCAGATTTACATGGTTATATTTTCTCAAATCCAAGTCTGAAGTATTTCAATGTTTCATCCATTTTCACAAGATGTTTCAAGAACAATTTGGGCTATCAATCAAAAAGCTTCAGACAAATTGGGGGGACGAGTATCATTCTCTATCCACCACTCTCTCTCAACTGGGTATTCAGCATCGAGTAACCTGTCCCTACACCTCAGAACAAAATGGGGTTACTGAAAGGAGACATCAACATTTAGTTGACATGAGACTTGCCCTACTAGCTCGGGCTTCAATGCCATTAAATTACTGGTCATCAGCATTTTCTCATGCAATACATATTATCAACAGGTTATCAACACCTGTTTTACAACATCAAAGCCCCTATGAGAAAATCTATAAGACTCAACCTGACTACTCTCAATTGAAAGTGTTTGGGAGTGCATGTTTCCCATACTTGAGGCCGTTTCAAACTCACAAACTTCAGTTTCGTTCTCAGCGGTGTGTTTTTCTTGGCTTTAGGTCTAATCAGAAAGGTTACAGATGTTTAGTTGAGGATGGTCGTATTTTTATTTCACGACATGTTCTGTTTGATAAGGCTTGTTTTCCATTTCAGGATGGTTTCTCTCGAGCACCAGCAATGACTCCTACACGATTTTTTCATCGTAATTCTCGTGTTCCGGTGGTGGTATCTAATAGTCACTGTTCTCATGGTTCTTTGCGTTCTACAACAGCTCCTCTTGCCTCAGCTTCAGCTCCCCTTGCTTTAGCCTCAGCTCCACTTACCTCAGCTTCAGCTTCAGGCCATTCACCAATGAAGTCATTTTCGATGGCTGGTTCATCTATGTCTCATGCTCCTGCTCTCGCTTGTACACAGCCAAGTTCCCCTATTAATTGTCATCCAATGACAACTCGATCAAAGAGTGGTATTTTAAACCAAATATTTTCTCTACTACTTTGCATAAAAAGGAACCATCTACTATTGATGAAGCTTTTAAGAGTCCTGCTTGGACTGTTACTGCACAAGCTGAATATGAGGCTTTATTAGCCAATCACACATGGGATCTTGTACAATTGCCTGAAGGCCGTCAAACCATTGGTTGCAAGTGGATTTTCAAGGTCAAACGTCATACAGATGGATCAGTAGCTCGCTATAAAGGAAGATTAGTTGTTAAAGGTTATTTACAAGAGGCTAGTATCGATTTCTTGGAAACCTTCAGTCCTATCATCAATCCAACAACAATCCGGGTAGTTTTGGCTCTTGTAGTGTCTCGAAGATGGTCTCTCAGACAGGTTGACATCAACAACACCTTTTTAAATGGGGATCTGACTGAGGAGATTTATGACACAACCACCTAGCTTTGAACATCACCAACTTGATGGTCGACCACTTGTTTGCAAACTGCGAAAGGCACTTTATGGCCTTAAACAAACACCTCGTGGATGGTTTCACAAGTTGTGTGAATACTTGCTGGCTACTCAATTTGTTGCATCCAAGGCTGATAATTCTCTCTTTATTCGATGCATAGGGTCTCAACTTATTTTTGTTTTGGTCTACGTTGATGATATAATAATCATTAGTAATGACTCTTCCAGCATTGATCACTTTGTCCAGGATCTTAATGTTCACTTTTCCTTGAAGGATTTGGGCCAGCTGAACTACTTTCTTGGAATCGAAGTAACACATACCTCAAGTGGTATTTTTTTAAGTCAAAAAAGTACATATTGGAGCTATTTCAACTTGCTTCCATGGATAAGTCGAATGCTTCTCCTACACCAATGATGTCCACCTGTCGTTTGTCAGTTCATGAAGGAAGTCCAGTAGAGAATGAACGCCTCTTCCACAACATTGTAGGTGTCTTACAGTACGTTGTAATAACAAGACTAAATATTGCATTCTCTGTCAACAAAGTCTGTCAGTATATGCACAAACCTTTGGATACACATTTCAAAGCAGTCAAAAGAATCCTAAGATCCTTACAAGGGACACTAGACTTTGGGTTACAGTTCACTCGACACTCAAAGCCAACTCTCGAAGGCTATTCCGATGCAAGTTGGGCAACTAATACTGATGATCGTCGTTCCACCTCTGGCTTGTGTCTTTCTTGGAGGCATTCCAATTTCCTGGAGCTCAGAAAGTAACAAGTAATGTCAAGGTCCACCGCTGAAGCCAAATATCAAAGCTTAGCTCATGTCACAATAGAAATCGTTTGGATTCAGTCTTTACTGTCAGAACTCGGTGTTTAGTTCAGAAGAGAGCACTAGTTTGGTGTGATAACTCAGCTGTTGTTGTTGTAGCAAGCAATCCTGTCATGCATTCCAAATTTAAACACGATGAATTAGACTTGTTTTTTTTCAAAGAAAATGTGGCAAATGAGGTGCTTCAAGTCGGTCATATATCTGGACAAGATCAGATTGCCGATATTTTGACCAAGCCTTGACAGTAGGGTTGTTTGAAAAGTTTAGAAGAAAACTTAGAGTTGTTTCACCAGGAAAGCATGACATACAAAAGCTAGGAAAGTCAAGAAGCACGAGGCATGTTATGGAATGAAGAAGTTAGTTAAAGTTTCTATTATGCTTCAGTTAGTTAGTTGTTAAGCTTCAGTTGCAGTTAGTTAGTTAGATGTTAGTTACTAACCTACTGTATTAAATACACTCTGATAGTTCTCATTTGAGGCATGGAATAAATTCATCCTCCTCTTTGATGTCTGTTATCACTTCCTAACAATTTCATTTCCAATGTTTAAACTTGAATTCGCCCTTAAAAGTGCAATAACTTTTATTCCATACCATTTTTGTAAATCATAGCTCTATATCAATGAAATTTCCACTTTCTAAAAATACATGTAGAGATAAACTTTTTTGCATAACAACTAATAGCACAAATTAAGCAAAGCACGGGTGTAAAACCCACTAACCAACTAGTAAGAAAATAAAATAAGGACACGAAGAAATTTAATGAAGTTCACGAAGAAAGCAAATATAATAATTGACAAACTCAGATATTTGGATCTCTGATATACACACTTCCTAATTCCTCTAGTAAAAGAATATATAAACCTAGATCCCTTAAGTTATAATGAATGATATTGCCAATCATCTAGACAATTGGAATTGTAAAATGGTATGGTACAATCAAAATATTAACACTTAACACTGCTATAAGCTTTTAGAAATCATCACCTCGACCTATCAGGTTAGTGGCACAATTTGGTATGATCAAGCACTTCAATCTGGTCTACCTAAGGTCCATAAAATTTGTGAGTGGTTTTTATGCCTTGCGTGTGAACTGCAGAACAGGCTAGTAGTACATTAAATATCAGCTGCTGAAGAATGATGATACATTAGATGCCCCCAAGCAGCCTTAATTTCTTTACCTGCCTTATTTTCCAATATCTTGAGTTAGATATGTTCTTTATCATATAGTTTACATGTAGGAAAAAGAATAACATACGCCGTCATGCGTACAAACGCCTAGCCCCATGATCCTACAGATTCCTTTTTAATCTACATAATTTATGAGCTTACCCCTTTGCTAAAGGAGGTAAGGGAGCCTAGGTTTTGTAACGAAATCTAAAAAAACAAAAAGGGAAAACTCACTTCATCCATAAAATAATACCCATATCCAGCCCAGAAAGATGAAAACCAATGGATAAACATATTACTTCAAGACAGAAGTTCCTTGAAAACAATATGTAAGACACACTTTCAACCGTAAAGCATGAGAAATCTTGTAGGAAAGCAAGGCAAGGAAAACCAAGCCAAGTTTGACAGTCCATACTCTAGACCTCAAACTCCATCAAGCCACATCCAACGTACCACAAGCTCCATTCATTGACAAATTTTAGAGCATCGAAGGTGTTATGGAAAAAATTTGCTGTTTTGTTAGCCATGCACCAGACTTTTTAACTTTTTTCCCAGGTTTCTTGCAAGTAGGAAACCAGGCTTGGCTACTATCCCCAGACATATTCTTCAAAGAGAACAACATTAGATCTGTTCTACTCATAACCTGGTGCCAAACAGATACAAAGCTATGTGCTACAGTCAGCAAAAAGTAAAAACGAGGCAGACAATATGGAAGTTAGGAAATAATACCTCAAGCAGAGGAGCCGACAATAAATTATCTAATTTGGCTTCTTGAAATATCTATTGAATCTTCCATCATAAAGTTTATTTTCAGTTGCCTTGGACGGAGATTTACTTCTATAGTTGACTTCCTCGACTTGCCTATTTACTTCTTGAAGTGGCACGCGATGCTCATTTTTCTTCGTGGAAGATTCACTTATATCAGTTGAAACTGACAAAGCTGGACAAGACATAGAGATCGCAGAAGAGCCCTGACGAAAACTTGTTGATTGAGGCTGCAATCCTGATGAATCATAAATTATGGGAGAATTTTATTAAGATTCAACAAAAAAGGAACTATCCCCTTGAATTGAGCAGTGTCATATTTAAGCATCCAGCATGCAGAATAAAATAGTACAACAAAATCATACCAAGAGCTGCCGCTTCTTGAAACTTTTCTCTCATGATTCTAACAAATTTGAATAAGCCATTTGTTCTGTTCAACTCATTAATCAACTCTCCCATGCCATTCAAGGGTGGATCGCAATCCAACACTTAAGATCATGAGAAGAAAAGAAATAAATAATAATACCCGTTCAGAATATAGCCACCACATAAGGATATTACTTACAGGAGTAGGCATCATTTGCATGTCGAATGGTCAAAGAATATTCTTGCTTTGGATTTTTTATATTCATATCGTTGAATGTGAACTTCACTCCTAAAAAAAAAAAAAACGGCCAGTCACAATAACAACAGAGGAATCAAAGGGATTCTAAGAAAAGTTATTAGTACCCTACCAATGGAGGTATTATTTTTGTTCTGGAACTAGTAAGTACAATTACCATTTTGTTTTCGTTTACTGTATCAGATTTATCAATATTTTATATATATATATATATATATATTTATAGCCTAATTTCTAGTGTCTTAATAAAATTTTATATATATATGCAAATATTCCTCAATTACATATGTAAAAATATATTTTATGCAAATATAAAATAATTAATTTGGTTCAATAACTTGATTTAATAATTATATATTTTTTAAAAGTAATTATAAAAATAAATAAAAATAGTTTAAAATATCAAAATCATGTATGAATTAGAACTGCTGCCTTGAAAGGTATATGTAAATATCGGTCCAAATGGGCGGAAACACAATAAATTTTGTTTAAAACAAAATTTATACTAATTCGTCCTGGTTAAGACTAAAACCTACATATCCGCCGGTATTAGTGCTGGTACGATACCGAAAACCATGATTTTATATGTCAAGCAACAAAACTACCTCCCTTACCATGACCACCTTTGATCTGAAAACCAAGAACCCGATTGTACCATGAAATAGCTTCTTGGATTTCACCATTTTCTTTGATTTCATGCCTCACCTTCTCAAATTTAGCCAAAGCTGTGGGTAATACCATAAAGAGAGAGAGAGAGAAAGCACAAAATAAGCAGTAAATTAAGAGAGTTGTTGCAATATAGAGGTTATGGTAATAATTAAACAAATTTACAAGAAGCAATTTAAAAGGAAAACATCATTAATCCATTTATTCCATTATAGCACAAGCAATACGTTTTCTGGTAATTGCTCTCTGCGGAGCAGGTTAATTGGACTATCTAAAGAGCATGATGACCCAAAATAACTGCATTAGCAGAGCTCCTCATACCACAATTATTCCTTGACACTCATAGGTTGTACAGATTCAGACTACCAATACTTGCATAAGAAATCAGAGGCAAAAGAATCAAGACAATAAAATTGTACAAATACAGACTTCAGTAAAGAAGGGAGGGAAGAAAGCAGGTTCATCAACGAACGGAGACTTAGTAGTACGATTGCAATGCCAATATATCCACAGCAGCCTAAAGACCATGTGTCTTCACGAAGATCACAATGCATGATATGCATTATCCATTATAAAAGAACCCCCCAAAAAAAAAAAAATAATATTCTCATAGCTCTAGTCCCACATAACTAGCATAAAAGAATAACAATGACAAACTGCGTCATGAAAGGTCTATAATTAGAACGTGAAATGCAAAACTGTAGTTTTTGAACCATAAACATTAAACCATCGTACAAGAGTATACAATTACCTAGAGATTCTTGAGATATAATTGATTCGTACTCATCCCTCCTAGCTTTTTGTACTTGGACGGTTCTTTTAAATTCTTCTACTCTAGCTTTTATAGCAGATATTGAGTCCCACGTAGCCATCTGCTTTGCCTCTTTACAGCTCTTCGCTATACAGCAACATGTTGAAAAAACATTTATAAACCATTTAAAAACCTTACTTCCGCTTTCTATTTTCAAATTCATAATAAATTGATATAAATTCAAATCCAAGAGACAAGGTGAAAATAGAAAAGCAATGATACCTGCTAAAACTTTGACAAGCTCATCTTCGGCTTCTCTTAAATTAGCTTTCAATTTTGCGAGTTTAACTGTGACATAGCATAACAAGACAATCCCCAATAATCAGATAAAGAGAAGAAACCATAAAACCAGAAGTTAGATTAATGACCATGAGCTTGAGCAGCATCCTGCGCCAGGGCCTTGATGAAATGAAGAGAACTGGGAAACAAGGTCTTAAAAGAATCTAGGTTCTGTTGATGGACCCGAACCTCTCTGTCGCAGATGGATCTCAGGGACTCCATTTTCGTCTTCGGAGATTGCGCTATTTCGATCTCCATTTGCGAGAGGGGCCTTTGATTTGAATGAAAGTGAAAGGGATCGATATTAGTTTTAGCCTGCCAATTTCTTTTTCCTTTATTTATTTATTTTATTTTGCTTGCTTTATCAATTTTTTTTTTCCTTTATTAAAAGAGCCTTATCAATTGTTATACAGATGATTTAGCGATAGTTGATCAGTATGACTGAAAATTTTCATACTACGCCTTTGAGACAAGGACACGTGGTTCTTCAAATATTTTATTTAGCTATGGATTTTTTTTATTGCATTCTCAAGTAATTATAAAAATTCTAAATGTGTTTGGTTAATAGAATTTAATTATGTCGTAATTTTTATATTATGTTTGATAGTATAAATATATTATGTTATATTAATTTAAAAAGTATATGATAATATAATTATTAATAAAACAATAAAAATAAAATAAACATTATATGTAATTTTATTTAATTATTTTAGTGTATCATGTTTGTTGAATTATTCCTCTTTAATATTTAAAGTAGGCTCCTTATAATTATATGTCTTTCATTGACTGAGTTCATCATAATCAATTCGTATCATTAATATTATCAATATTTCCTTCCTTCATGTATTTTTCGAAATATAGATCATCTCAATTTTACATATGAATGAAGTTATGAACTTTTATAATAACGTGGTGTTGTTAGCATGTGATATATTTTTTAAAACAATAAATATCCTCTCAACCATATTTTAAATTGTTGAATACCTCAAATTAAACATTTTGTGAGCTATTTTTAATGCTCGTGTTTGGCTCCATTACCTCCCAATATGGTGCGAGAAAATCAATTGTATTTGCATAATTAGCATCTGCTATATAATATTTGGGTTCACGGTGCTAATATACCGTAATTTAATATGTCAAATTAGATTTATTATGTCACTTAACAAGTTTGTTCTTAAGTAATTCAAGGAACTTTTTATTAGTTTAGCTCAATTTTAGAATTTCAATTTAATAAGTGTAAACACCTCTTTTTATTTATTTTTTAGATCCAAATTAGTCAATTGTCTCATTCAATGTCCTAAAGTCTGATTGAGTGTTGTAGGTACTTAATGATGGCCCAAACTTGAAATACATATAATTCAAGGCTATATGAGTTAAGCCTAATCTTATTTAAGGGTTAAATTATCTACCTAAGCTCGAAAATCTATAAAGGGGTTTGCGCAAAAATATTATGCTTAAAAGTTTTTTGAAAAAAAATAATCTCCTTTAAAATATAGATCAAACTTGGGATCAAACATTCAAAGCTCAAGTTTAATCCGACCTAACCCATTTTCTAAATTTTTAACATATTATCATATTATTTTTACATAATATGTAATTTATAACACATAAAAATAAATTTGTAGTAATAAATAATATTATCATGTAAACATTAAAAAATTAAGTTACATATATATAAAATTTTAAATAATGACAAAATATAAAAATTCATTAAATATTAAACTAAAAGTAATATAATTATTTTCAAAATTTTAAAAATAATAATAGGCAAGACTAAAATAGGTTTAACTTAATTATTTACAAATATGTGTGGATAAAATTTTAGATTTTATTTTAAGTTGGATCAAATTTTAACACGTATAAAATATATTAATATATAATTTAATTTGAATCAAATTTAATTTAATTCGATTCATAAAACAAAGCGTATTTAATTTTAACAAAAGTATATTTGGTATCTAGGCATGCCGAATTGCTTTTACCAATTAGGACTGCTATAAATTAACAATTTTGGTATGCTTGGGTTGGGTTCGGTACCTATATTTTTGGTCTCACAAAATTGAATACCCTTAGGCCTTATCTCAAAGTTATGGATGAGTCTACCGAGTAACAAACTCCAACTTCTACCCGCCCATTTTCTACCACCGATTTTCTTCGGAGACAAACAGCCTACTTTCACGAACGCGTTACTTAAACTTTTGAGTGTTGAGTTGACGAAAAAAGGTGATTTCAGAGCAATGATGATCCATACGTGTGTAGCTCTTCGTCCGTGTCGGCCTCCCTTGATTAGTTCATCTAAGTCGACCCTTCAACGCCCTACAAACTGCAAATTCTCTGTTCGAAACTGTATCAGAGACCCAAACAACTCACAGAAGGTACTAACTTATTACTTCTTCTTTTCTTTTTTTAATGCGTTTCATTGCAACTGGTTTTGTTTGGTTTCTGTGAAATCTTAGGAAAAGGAAAACGTTGGAGTCGTACAAAGGTGCCATTTTGGGTCAGGCTGGTGCAAAAATACTTTTCATTCTTTTTGAGCTCATCTCTGCGTTTAGCATGAGGAAATTCAATCATTTTGATGAATTTTACTTGATTTCGGTAGTATGGTTCGTTCAATTGAATGTTTCCTAGCTTCACTTCATTGTTGTTGCTTTTGAGAATGAAATGTGGTTTCATGTATGGTAGAAAGTAACCTAAACCTCTAAGCATCAGAGTAGCTTCTTTATGCATTGCTGAAATGCATAATCAACTCTTGATTGATCCTTAGAATGCTTGGCATAAACCTTGCAGTTAGTTTTGGAAGTTAAGGAGAAGCTTGAAAAGGAACATTATGATCTGCCAGTTGGAGAAAATGGAAGAGATGACGAAGACATGATTCTATGGTATCTTAAGGACAGGAGATTTTCTGTCGAAGAAGCTATTGCTAAGTTGACAAAAGCTATTGTATCCTTAACCTTTACATTCATACTCTTACAGTTCTAGAATTTTAACTTAGTGCAGTTAAATGATACATTTCTTTCGTTTTAAAATAATTAAAGTTAATGGAAGCTGATGGGAACCATTACTACTAGTGCATTCTTTTTCGGAAAAAAGAACCAACTTATCTGTTTGTTTGTTTCTTTTGGTCTAGACAGTTGAACCTCAGTTTTCAATTGCAAGCTTTCTTGAAATAGAATGAAGAAAATGTTGAGAAGTGTAATTTTTTTCTATACCTGAAACCCTTATCCAGTTTCCCTTAAAGCCCTTTTCTAGAAATGGCGTCAAGAATTTGGAGTTGCTGATTTATCTGAAGATACTGTGAAAAGTATAGCCAAGACTGGAAAAGCCTATGTGCATGACTTTCTTGATGTTAATGACAGACCAGTGCTCATTGTGGTGGCATCCAAGCACCTTCCTGATGTAAGTTTCAAAGATCACTGCCTTGTGTACTTCTAGAGAAAAGAGAAAGAAAAGGTTTGCTTACATAAATATAGATGATTACCCCTGTTTATGGTGAGACATGACAGCTATTTTCTATTTATTCTGTACCACTGGATATGAGATCATTCTTAAAATAATTGATGCCCTAATTAGACCATAGACTGTATTGTTTTATCCCAAGGATCATGTTTTGTAGGAAATAAGTCAACTAGAGTTTAATTTGAATTGTTATACTTCAAATATGCTTCAGAGATTATTAAGCTTCCCACAAAAGTCATTATTGTCTTGGTCACAGGTGCATGATCCTCGTGACAATGAGAAATTATGCGTGTTTTTGATTGAGAAGGCATTGAGCAAGCTTCCAGCTGGGCAAGAACAAATACTTGGAATAGTTGATCTCCGGGGCTTTGGCACCAAAAATGCAGATCTCAGTTATTTAACTTTCTTGGTAATTTATAAACTAGTTGCAGAACATTGTTGGGAACTTGGTCATTGTATTTGTGTCCCCACCAATATATCAGCATTAAGCTGTAAATAAAGGTGTTTGGTTGGCTACTGGCTAGAGATAAAGAAAAAGAAGAGCATTGATGTTAATTTCTGAGTTTCTTAAATTGTTGTCTATATGTGTTTTCATGTAATAATATTTCCTATTATTGAGGGAGAAGGAATAGATAGATAGTTTTGTATAATTGGATAGTTAAGGTTGTGAAAGTCTTTATGCTGTTAGATTAACTAATATCACGAATGCTCAATTTATAAGTTTAGGTTATAGAAAAATATTATCAAGTAAAAAAAGTGACTTAATATTTCTTCATTTTGGCAGTTTGATGTATTTTACTGTTACTATCCAAAGCGGTTGGGTGAAGTTCTCTTTGTGGAAGCTCCTTTAGTATTTCAGCCAATTTGGCAGCTGACAAAGCCTTTGTTAAAATCATACGCTTCTATGGTATGCATATTTATTATGAACTTGTATTGTTCAAGTTTAAGTTAATATTCTTTAGTTTCAAAAGCACTTTCATGCCTCAGAAACTATATTCATACTATGACCAAAAGATTTTGTTACATTTTGCTTATGGCTTGGCCAATATGGAGGGAAATCTAGGTAAGTATGAATACCATTATTTAGTTGAATAGGCACTAACTTGTATGGTTAAAAGCTAAATTATATATGGTTGAAAATCTCAATATGTTTTTAGCCCTTGTGGTCACTTGCAAGTGGCTTCTCTCTGCTTGAAAATAGCAAATATCCTTTAATCAAATATTTTTTATGATTCATAAGTTATTTCTTTGTTTTTCTTATGTTTATTTAACACTTTTTGTAACTCTTCTTCAATGGAATCTATTTTCCTTTTTTTTTTTTTTTTTTCCATTTGCTGATGTTTGAACCCTCTCTTTCCGTTTTACTTTTCACATTATGCTTGCTCTAAAGGCTGTAGTTTTTTTATCTCCTTTAAAAACAATTGACAAGACCCTACTCAGTGTCAAAGTAAATCTAGATTGCAGAGGATCAACTGTTAGTGTCTTATTCTTATTGATTTTATTTATCATCTGCCTGCTCATGGCTCTTGTTTGGGTGCTATTGTGTAGCATTTCTTTTTGTTGAGCAGGTATAGAGTCTTATCACCAAATAGCTCCTTAAACTTGACCAACTTAAACTCTGATATCTATTTATGCATCCTAGACATGCATATTAATCTCTCTACTGCCGTAAATCATCTAATCCATGCCATTCTGATAAAAGCAGAAGCAATTGCTTTTGTCAGTTTCTTCTTTGTATTGAGAATACTCAATATAATGGGCACTTAATTGTGACCTGATGGAGGAGCTCCTCGAATCTGACTCTGTGTGTGTTTGTTTTGCTTCAGATATAAGATATTAATGCCACATTTAATTGGCTAATAAATGAAGCTTGGAACTTATGTAAAATGTATTCTTGCTGCCTTTGATTTCATTTGTATATTTTTTGGGATAGCTTATATGGCCTTGTTTGTTTTGAAGGTGAAATTTTGCTCCGAGGAAACTGTCAGGAAGGAATACTTCACAGAAGAAACCTTACCAATCATCTTTAGAGACTGAGGCCATTTACCTTGCGTCCTTAAAATCTTGGTTGTTGGGTATGTTTACAATTTTTGGAAATTCAGGAATTCGAAATTGACTTTTTCAAGTTATAGAGGTCCGTCTATTGAAAAGAGTTACCATTTTTACTATATTACAAATTGATGACCCAACCTCCCGTAGCAGTGAATATAACTTATGTTTCTTGCACCAATAGTTGCAGGATTTTCAAGTGTTGAACAGACTGTCAAGTTGTTATGATGTACCAGAACTTGCAAAGATCAGAAAGGGGTTTGGAATGATCCTAGTTTGCTCTTTATGATTTTGATGGATATTGATGAGTTCCCTACGTTAAAGAAGAACGGACCGTTCTCAAGTTAAAGAAATTGAAGCAGGTCAGGGTTCCTTCTTTTGTTTTTTCCTTTACGCACATTGATGTGTCTATAACCACGAATGATACCTCAAGAGACTGCGACACTACAAACTCATGGATTCGCACTTTTTACTTCTCTCGTGTTAACTTCAGTTTGGTCAAATTTATTCCTGTTGTTGCATTCACAACAACAATAGATTTGTATTAAAATTTTGCTGGATACAGAAATTCAGAATTGAAAGCAAGGCCTTACTGTCTTAAGGATATTTATTTCCGATCAAGAAATATAATTCTGAGGATATAATTCCTTTTATCTCGGATACAACTATCCAACCATTGAATTGCTTAAAACCGAAGAATAATTTTAGGAAGTGATTCTTAAATGATATAAGCCTCAACTTAACAATCTATTTATAGCATATGAATCTGATTAAAAGATTTTCCCAACACCCATGAGCCCATGACTTCGGATGTACCAATGACCCACTTCCCACCGGAAAAGACATAAATGTTTCCCGTAATGATATTCCCTAAGCGTGTCTCATCATCCATAAAACCAAAGATTTTAGACAAGGTGAATCGGACTCATTGGTTGGATTAGTTTGTCCGTTCTGATTAAATAATTAAGTAAAAGTGAAAACAAATTGATTAAATTGATTTTTTTTTTTGTCTGGTTTAATCAGTTCACCAATATCAAATTAATCAATTTAATAATTTTTTTTCCTATCGGTATTCCAATCAATTTTAACTCAATCAATCTGATTCAAACATAATTGCATAAAACTTTGAACTATAATTTATTTTTTCTTTCTTTCTCTCATAATAAATAATTTATATTGTTTTGTTATTGCTTATTTATGTATGTATCTATATATCCATATATATATATATATATGATTATTTATACTAAATTCACATTTAAATATAATTATAGTATTTAATTTTATTGATTTAAAAATTGAAATAAAATAGAATGTGGGATAATTATATATTTAAAATAATTATAATATTCAGTACGCTTGAGACTATATATCCTGAAATAAAGGTTTGATGATTTTTTTAGTTCGTGCACTTTAATGGTTTTTTTTAAGCTCTTGATTGGTTTCAATGGTGTGGGATTGATGACGGTTATGGTTGTTGATAGAGAGTTTGCCAATGGTGGTGTAATGGTTGATAGAGAAGGGTGAGGCTATGTGCTAATAGTGTTGGGATAAGATGGTGGCCCCTGAAGAACCAAGAGCCCAAAGGGAGTGTAAGTTTGAGAGAGGTCGAAAGCTTGAGGCCTAGTGATTGGTTAACGGAGAATGGTCAAATGGTGCTTGGTGTGTGTTGGTTAATGGTGATGGTTGAATGGGAGCAATGTAGTGGTGTTGAAGTTTCGGGTATGGGCTTTGGATTGATAGGTGGCTAGTGAGAGTTGAAAATGGTGAAGATGGGAGAGTGGGTATTGGCGGTTGATGATGGTGAAGGTGGGAGAGTTTAAGATGGCGGTGATGAGTGGAGCTATGTGAGGTTGAGAGATTCGGAAACTAAGAAGTTGGTCTCTCGAGCTCTCTACACCGTCTGGTGGTGATATATATATATTTGTATTTTCTTATATAAAAACAAATATATTATAAATAAATTAAAAATCTTCCTGTTGTAAATTTTATATTTTAAACATATTTTTGTTTATATATTATTTTTGAATATTTATATATTTTTGAAATTTTATGTATTTTTTATTTTGATTTATTATTATAATTACAACTAAATTTAAAAAATATATAAGCATCAAGGATAAATTGTCAATCATTTTAGAATTAGGACTAAATTGATAGTATAAAATGTTAAGGGTTACAATTGTTAATTTTATCAATTAAAAGAAGATCATGTTAGCATTTTTGTACAGTGACCAAAGCATTTTAAAGGTGGAATGATTACAAAATGAATTTGAGCTAATGGGAGTGACTAAATTACCAACAACAAAAAAATTAGATAACGGAAACATTATGTTAAAACTTGGGTGACTATTTGGATAGGAAAATATTTTTGAATGTTTCATTGATTCAAGGTACTACAATTACAAGATAGAGTACACTTTTCAAGTACAAGTAAAAATACATGTTTGATCAATTACAATTAGAGAAAGCAATTGATTTAATCGATCAAATTTTTTCAATCTGACTTATGTTAACCAAACTTATGTTATTAGGCTTAGTTTATCTAGTTGTATATTTATTATCTATTATAAATAATTTAAAATTAATATAAAATAAATTAATTTTTCTGTTTGGCTCAATTTCGAGATTCAAAAATAATTATTCGATTGAATTAAGTGATTAAACCAAGATCAAAATTGACCAACTTGCTCAACTTTACTAAATTAAAACCGAAAAGACTAGTTTTTCAATTAAAATTGAAAATTACTCTCCCCTAAATATAATGGCAGGTAGAATCATAGAAAATGAAGGATCAAACAAAATTTAAAATGTAACATTATAAAACCTATACAAATTGTATGCAGCTAGTGAAAGAGAGACTTACATATCATAAATGCAAATAATGAAACTCGAACTCTGCCATCAAGTTCCTAGACTTTTTTGAAAAAAAAGCCGAGGGGGTAATTGGCAAGAAAGATACTTTTCATCACTTACCTTCCATTTCCGAAAAGAAAAGTCCCAATATTTGCATTACTTAAGTTCTCCAAATTCCTCTACATGTGATATGGCCAAGAGCCTTCTTAAATTCCCTTAAATTCAATTGGGTATTCGTCAGATACTACCAGCATGCGCTGCTTGTGCTTGACTCACTCGTACCCATAACCTTACCGTCTTTGCTCTGCTCTTCCTCTATAAATATACAAACATAATACGTATTTGTTTATGGCTTTTAGGTGTGCTTCAGCTTCTGCTCCATTTTCTCACGTCGCTTCTTCACTTTCTTCTTCTTTTCATTTCCGGGTATGTTCGTTCTTCTCCTTGGTTATCCATCAAAAAATAAATTAAATTCAAAACAATCCTTTGATTTTATCTTCTTCTTTTTTTTTTTTTTAATTCCTTTATATGCCCTTTCAACCGATTGTTAATTCTTTATTTCATTTTTTATGTATAACAATGCGAATATAGCCAGGTATTTAGCGGGTTAGAAATGATAAAAAAGAATAATATGTGTGATTTATAGTGTTTGTGCTCCATTTTAGTCGATATTCTGACCCAGAAACTCTTGAATTTATTTTTTCCTTAAAAATGGAAACTTTTTAATTCTGAGATAAAATCTCTGTAGATACTAGCTGTTTAATACAAATTGCTGAATGTCTGCTTGCATTATCTGACTGAGACTTCCAATTGAAAGTAATTAATACATGTTTTTTTTTCCATAAGTTTTTACATTTGACATCCTGCAATTCCATTTTAGGGTTATCTAAAATTATTCAAAGATATCTCTTGGACCTTGGTTAAAGAGATCCGTTGTAGTTTTCATCATTTAATATCTCGTGTTTTGCTATCCAGGTAAGCTTGTTTAGAAGACCATATAATGACCAACGAGAGAGGACAGAACAGCCCAGAAATGCTAAAGGTAGCTTCCGTAACTTGTTGCATGACAAATTAGTCTGAAGTTTTGTCTCAAGGCGTGGAATGAAACCATTTTTGATGCCCTTGAAGAGCATTCTTTTACCATGTAACTGCCCTAAATCCAAACATATTCAGCCCCTATAGTTTAGTTGACTGTAGCTATTGGTTCATATTGTCCTCCATTATAAATTTTAAAATGGCAATGTGATCAGGTCATATTAGCAATTATTTGAAATTTGACTAATGTATTTAGTTCTTACTTTATGCCACTTCTTACATGTAGTGCTGAAGTTGAAGGGGTTTCTAAGGAGACAAAATGTACTTTGTGCTACTTTGAAAGACCAATCTCAGTACACTGAGATCAAACCTGTTGATTCAGAACTGTTAAGTGACAACCCTGATCCTGAAGATATAACTCCGGTTGGCTTATCATCTGTTTATTTTGAGGGAAGTGATGGAAGACCTGGTTTTATTTCATTTTACAATCGCCAATACAAAAGAGACGATGAAGTCATTTCTAATGTGCAGAGGAATCAGAACAGCTTGCTATGGTTTATTGGTCCTGCTGTTCTTGTGGCATCTTTCATTTTGCCCTCACTTTATTTACGTAGGATACTTTCAATGATATTTGAGGACTCCTTATTAACAGGTTGGTGCCTTGTCATGTATTGAAACTTACTCTTTTGTTCCCCCCCCCCCCCCCTTTTCTTTTGCTCTGTACTTACATTTGATACGGAGCCACTTAAGCAACTGAATGAACAAAATTGACCCATGCAATTTTATGCAAGGTTATTCAGGGGATAGAGGGCTGAGTTTCTTGTTATTTTGATTCCTTTCCCACCTCTCTCATCTTTCTGTCTTGTTGTATGTGTATCTTTGTGTTTGTTAAAGGTGGTTATAACCTGAGAAAATAAGGAAAATTTTAAATGGTTAAGACATCGTATCCTTTTAAAAACACTGATAGTTTTTTTATATCAAAGGAGTTATTCGAAACTTGGTGGCTAAAGTGATCTCTTGCTGACCAATGGCAATTATTCTGTTAATTGTAGCACATGTGATATATTAAGCAGGCATCAGAAAATCATGGATGAGACAAAAGAATTGAAAAATAAACAAAGTTTTAAGGAAATAGAATATTGTGTATTTATACGAGAGCGCTCTCAATTGCTAAACTTAATGCTGTGGTAGTTTCTAGATGTAAATGTGTATGATACTTTAAACACATACTTGTTCTCCCTGTTTTGCTGTTGTACAGAGATATATTTGATCCTTCTCTAATAGCCCTGGTCTTCTCTGCTACAGACTTTCTCATATTGTTCTTCACAGAAGCACTTTTCTATTGTGGTGTTGCCATTTTTCTTCTGTTAATTGATTGTCTAAGGAGGCCTACTGGACTAGATTCTACAGCAGAAACCTTGGCCTCTCACTTAGGTCAACGCATCTCTTCTGTTGCTATTCTTGTGCTTAGTCTCATAATTCCCATGGTGACAATGGGTCTAGTCTGGCCCTGGACTGGTCCCGCAGCATCTGCTACTCTCGCCCCTTACCTGGTTGGCATTGTTGTCCAGTTTGCCTTTGAGCAGTATGCAAGATATCAGAAGTCACCTTCATGGCCTGTCATCCCAATAATTTTCCAAGTAAGGGCGGTTCTGCCTTGATTTATAGTTGGCATTGTATTTGACTGATAGTTCATCTCAAGTCTCAGCTTGTTTGTCCTTGATGTTGTTCATCGTGAATGACTTTTCTTACAAATTGAAGTATATTCTGTACACATTAACAGGTTTACAGATTGCATCAGCTGAATAGAGCTGCTCAACTAGTGACAGCCCTGTCATTCACAGTGAAAGGTGCTGAAATGACTGCATACAACATGGCAATAAACAGCTCTTTGGGAACACTTTTGAATGTACTCCAGTGCCTTGGGGTTATCTGCATTTGGTCACTCTCAAGTTTCCTCATGAGTTTCTACCCTTCCACGACCAGGATTACATAGAGGGAATGCATTTCATGTTCAGAAGGTTGGTGAAACTGTCAGTACATGTTATTTTTCGAGAAGACTGCATTTGATCTTACTAAATGTAATTAAAAATATATTGGACCTGGCATATGCTGTTTGGTTACGCTCTGCTGTGAATTTTTCAAGCATATCAAAAAGCTTCCTTAAGCATCTTGGAACAAAGGTTTTCCATGCTTAAGAGAGCCAAAGCAATTAAGATTTCTATGCCAGGACCTAATCTGACAATCAAAGTAGTAAGCAACATTAGAATTTTATTTATTTATTTATGAGCATGAAATCCCAACTTTGTATATTGATATTTTCCCCTTAATGCATTGTCGAGATATGGCAAGTTAACCTTGAAGGTTATCAAAACCGGTACCGGTGATTGAATTTTCAAGTAACCGTGATTGAAGTTTTATTCATTTTGTGCAGTTTTAGGCATTCGTGTCTGAGCTTGTCGTTGTGGGTCTTGTTAGTTGGTTTAGGTAGCCATTATTGGCACATTAGAAATAGCTGGTGTTAGGTTGTAGCTATCAAAGTCTTGTGAGGACCAATATTAATAATTGAGTAGATTACATTACATACAACAACAATAGGAGAAAATTAAAATTAGTAAAAAAAAGAAAAGAAAAGAGCTGAATGGAATTATTATGGAAGTTTGGAATGATTCGGTCATACTGAACTCAATCCTAGATGGAGGAGAAAATTTCATTAGAAGAGACACAATTCGACCAAACCTAACTTTAATCCTATCTCAAGGAGAAATTTTCACAATAAGTTAAAAGGGCCCGTAGAGTAAGTCAAACAATTTGTAAGATGGATTTTTTAACGTGTATGATAAATATTTATTTATACTATTTTTAAACGCTTAGTTAATGTCACACATAAATTAAATTGAGAAATTATTAAAACAATTTTTTTATAAAGTTAGTAAAATTATTATGAGGATTTTTTTGTATTTTAATTTTACCATTTAAATTAAAGTGTGATGATTCTTTAAAATTTTAAATGAATATTTATTTTACATAATCTTTTCACACATATAATGAGTATATCATAACTTAATATAAGTAATATTATAAAGTAATCTCGGTTTGATCTCAAATATTCAAGCTGTTTTAATTTTACTATATGTTACTTTACTCTCTTCTTCTTCTTTTTAAGTATTACGTAACTTATGTTATATATGAAAAATAAATATATAATATTACAATATAAATTTTAATACATATGTTGTTTATAAGTAAAAATATAAAAATATTAAATATATTTACTAAAAGATGATACCAAGGTCTTTAAATGAATTTAGTTTCAATTATACAAATATACTGGTAAATTTGGATCAAATTTTAAAGAAGACGATTTTTGAGTTGGATAGTTTTGATGTTGTTTATATGTTGTTCCTATGATAAATTATTTAATTTCAACACAGAAGGGTTTTTAAAAAATATTATTATTATAAAATTTCAACAATATAAAAATAGTAAAAATAAATTTTATCAATAAATATGAAAGTTTAGGAAACATTTAGATGATGGTTCACACAAAAGGTGTGTAGAAAGTTGTTAGACAAAGGTCAAAATGTTTGTGGTAAATTTGGAAAGGTGAGAGGAGATGGAGAAAAGAAGATAAGGATGATATTTTAGATTTTTTAATTGTACAACGGTTTTTCATATTAAATTTTTGTTTTGATTTTTAGACTTATTTTGATAAAATGAACTTTATTTTATGACTTTTGAATATTATTTGACAATTTTTAAAGTCTTTTTCATAAATATTTAAAAAAACAATAATCTTTCAAGAACTTTTAAATTATTTCATTATTTTAAATAGGAATATTTATTTTATATCGTAAAGTATTAAAATTAATTATATATTAAATAAAATTAAAATTCAAATTGATTTTGAGTAATTGTGATTTTGAACTTTCATTTCATAAACCGTCCAAATATTTCGGTTCATATTGATTGTCGATTTGGTCTTTTTTTTTTTTTTTTTTTTGCTTAGTCTTATATAGGTATTCATAAGTGAGTGTGATCTTCTCTTGACTTGGGGTGTAGACACGTGTATAAAATAAAAAATATTAAAGATTTTTCAAAAAAATTAAAAGAAAGTGAAAAAGAGAGAGGAGAAATTGTAGGAAAAAAAATTAAAGTAGGATATGAAAGTTAAAAATCTAGTGTATAATATTGTTTAATTTTATTGTTAAATTATAGACTTAAAAATCAATAATTCAGTAATTTATAAAAAGGAATTAGCAAAAATCAGTTGCAAGGTGAGTGTTCGATCGAGTCGAGTCAAATCAAGTAAAAATTTTTTGAGTTAGTCGAGTTGACAAATCCTATTTTAACAACCGAATTCAATTTGAATTTTTTTCAAATCGAATCGAATCGAGTCAAAAAATTTCTAGTCAAATTGGGTCGAGTTAACGAATCCTATTATTTATACTTAATGTTGCGTTTAGATGGACCGGTTATTTAACTAGTAGACGAAGTACAATATTATTTAATGACATGAGCAATATAATAATTTTACCTTTTAACTTAATTGGTAAACATTTATCAAAATGACGTAGTTTTACTTTTTAACTTAATTATTTTAAATTTTAACTTTTAAAAAGTAAACATTTATTAAAACGACATTGTTTTGTCTTTTATTATTCAGATTTTCAGATAACGATAATTGTGTAATTCATATTCGAGTTAAACTGAAAAACTTAATTTTTTATTCGAGTTGATTTGAATAATTCGATTAACTCAAATAATTTAAACTATTTCAAAGTTAAATTTTTTATCGAATTTTTCAAATCAAATCGAATTTTGCTCAGCCTTAGATGGAAGAGCTTTTGTTTCTCATAAAGTACAAGTATCAAAATTTTGATGAATTAAAAAGGACTAATTTATAAATTTTTTTAAAGTAGAGGATTAAATTCAGAATTAAACCCTTGTTGAACTATCTCACTAGCAGCCTATGTGGTGTTTACCACGTACTCTGAAATTGGTTCGCGGGGGCTTGTGCTGGACTAAGGTGTGTCTCCGTTGCTCCTTCATCGCTATTCCATCTGGTAACCCTAAACCCTTTTATGTTCTTTTAATTTATTTATATTAATTAATTTCTCGAACCATTTCCCTCAGTTCTGATTTTGCCGTATTCTACCCGGCAAATGAGAAGAATTCGTTTCGCATATGTCTTTTCCGCTCTCAAAACCCCTAATTCCTTCCTCTGCAATTGCAAACATAATCCATCAATTTATGGGAATTTGTTAACCGTTGCACGAATGCCCATTCACCCACCCTTTACAGTCCCCTCATTTTGCTCCAATGCAACCGCCTTTGATTCCCGTCTTACTGATGTGGCTAAGGTGTATGCGACTGTAATGGATAACTCTAATGCATATGATAATATGGAGAAATCGCTTGACCAACTCGGTGTCCCATTAACTACCCCTTTGGTTCTTGAGCTTCTGCAAAGGCTTTCTCTTGAGGAGAAACTAGCTTTCAGGTTCTTTACATGGGCTGCGAATCAACAAGATTATGCCCATCAGCCTCAAGCTTATAATCAAATGATTGACATTTTGTCCAGTACAAAGTATACGGTTAAACAATTTCGGATTGTCTGCGATATGCTTGATTATATGAAGAGGTCTAACAGAAATGCTGTCCCCGTTGAAGTTTTACTTCACATTTTGAGACAATATACTGAAAAGCATTTGACCCATCTTCAGAAATTTGCTAAGAAGAAGAAGATAAGAGTGAAAACGCAGCCAGAGATCAACGCTTTTAACTTGCTGTTGGATGCTTTGTGTAAATGTAGTTTGGTTGAGGATGCTGAGGTTCTGTTTAGGAGAATGAAAGGGAGAGTTAAACCAGATGCTAATTCGTACAATATATTGTTTTTCGGTTGGTGTAGGGTTAGGAATCCGAAAAGAGGAATGAGTGTTCTGGAAGAAATGATCCAGTTGGGCCATACTCCTGATAATTTTACATACAATACTGCTATTGATGCCTTCTGCAAAGCAGGAATGGTGACTGAGGCAGCTGAACTTTTTGAGTTTATGAGAACAAAAGGGTCAACCATGTCTTCTCCCACAGCAAAAACTTATTCAATCATGATTGTGGCTTTAATGCATGACAACAGAATGGAAGAATGCTTTGAGCTTATAGGTCATATGATGAATAGTGGTTGCCTACCTGATGTGTCCACTTTCAAGGAATTGATCGAAGGGATGTCCTCAGCAGGGAAGATTGAGGAAGCTTACAAGTTCTTGGAAGAGATGCGAAATAAAGGTTACCCACCTGATATAGTTACTTACAATTGTTTCCTCAAGGTCCTTTGCGACAATAAAAAGTGCGATGAAGCTTTGAGGCTATATCAAAGAATGATTGATGTGGGTTGTAAGCCGAGTGTGCAAACTTATAATATGTTGATTTCAATGTTCTTTCAGATAGGTGATCTTGATGGGGTGTTTGAGACTTGGCAAGAGATGGATAGGAGGGGATGTGCACAAGACATTGACACTTATTGCATCATGATTGATGGGCTCTTCAGCTGCAATAAAGTGGAAGATGCTTGTTTTGTTTTGGAAGATGTCATAAATAAGGGATTGAAATTACCGTACCCAAAGTTTGACTCGTTTTTGATGCAGCTTTCAGCTATTGGTAACCTGCAAGCCATCCACAAGCTTTCTGAACATATGAGGAAGTTTTACAATCCTGCCATGGCAAGACGTTTTGCCTTGAATCAGAAGAGGAAGAGTGTGAGTTTAAGAGGGAAGTAAGAACATACAAAAATACTTTTGGAAGTTTTAACTTTCATCATACAGAAGTTGGATGTGGGATTGGTACTTGCTCACTCGTTAACTCCTTTGTAAGTTTTGAACAAGAAACAGTAAGGATTGCATAGAACAACATAGTGGGAGGTTGGACCAGTGTGATACACATACTTGTTCTCATAATCTCTGGCAGATCTATCTAATCCATAAATACTAGTTGTCATTGGTTATACTAGTGTTAGTGCCCCCATGAATTTTTGCGGTGAGTTGGATCTGCTGCATGCAGCTATGTTCTGTACTTGATCAATTTTACTTTTTATCTTTTTCGAGTTCAGTTAAGGAACAAACACATCACAGAAGAAGTTGATTATGAAATTATGTAATGGTAAAGATTTATTTCCTGCAAGGCCTTCATGACTGAGTTAACATCTATTGAGACCTGCTGGAGCCACTGCTTATATTGTCAGTGCTGGAGATTGCATTTTACAGTGTAAGTCAAAATGCATACCTTTTCCCCCTTTTCATTTCCTCTTTCATGTTTCAGATGCCACCTTTTGTATGTTTAAATTTAGTTAATCTCATACAATATCTCCTGATACGTTTCATTGTTTTCTGTGCAAGGGTGTAGTAAAAAAAATAATCATATAAATAAGTGTGACACTTGTTACCTTTTTAACCCACTCGTGGAGTTTAAAAACTTCATTATATTGTTATATTGACAATTGAATAATTTTTATCTTTTTATTAACTTTTTCTTTTGTCCAATTAAATTTATAAACTTTTAAACTTGTTTGTGGAGTACAAAATTTCATTGACAATATATCAAATGATTTTCCTTTTAGTTTAATAAAAATCATTAATTAAAGATTGAATAGTTAATTTAAGAATTGCCAAAGCATAATCGATTCTCTTTATAACAGTCACCCATTATAACAATATTTTGCTGTAATATTTAAGTTTATAGAAAACCGATTTTATGTCTTCTTGTAACTCTCTATTCTAACTTTTCACTTATAACAATATCTATAGTCATGAATTACGTTCTTTATTAAATTAGTTTTCTATAACAACATATGATCTAAATTTTAAGTAAAATCATAATTGTTTCATATAAGTAAGCCTATTAATTATCATTTATTAAATGAAAATGATCTTAATTAAAATATTATTTTAATAAAATGATCAAATTTCACGTGAAGAAATCTATTAATCATATTTTACTAAATGAAAATAATATTCAATGGTGGAATTAAAGATATCAATTCAAGAAACTTATTAAGTTCCCTAATCAAATATTCTACTATGAATTTAGAATATAAACAACTTATGAATTGATTACTTGAATTTAGTAACTTATGATTAATTAATTAATTAATTAATTTAATTTGATAACTCATATTGATTAATTGAACTTGCTAGATTTATGAACTTTATAATTAATTATGTGAAAGAATGTAAAATAAAAAAATGTATAAAAGCAATAATACATGTGCTTGTTATACATCTTTTAATCTGTTGATTTGATTATCACTTTCTCCTTTTTTTTTTTCTAACATAATTTTCATTTTTGTATTTGATGAAAATTCACGATATAAATAATATGGTAAGTTTACAACGATTATCTCTATAACAACATGATGTTATAAGCTTATAGGTGTATAACTATCACCTCTATATAACAAGACAAAATCTGAGTAAATAAAAGAGATTGTTATAGAGAGAGTTGGTTGTATACATCATTCAATATTTACACTTTTAGAGTACGTAGTTATATATATATAGATAACATAAGTTATAACTTGTAAATATATTATAGATATAAAAATATTTTTAGGTTAAAATGTGCTTCAAGTCCCTATACTTTTTGTATATTTAGAATTTAATCTATCTACTTTTATTTTTAGGAATTCAATTTATCTATTTCAGTTTTAAAATATAAATTTAATTATAAAAATTCTTCAGTTAAATTTAAACCTATTATTTTTTAGATAATTTTTTAATTTCAAAATGTAGAATTTAGCAAAATCGTTTTAAAGTTTTTATATTTGTAGTGTCATTAACTTTTTTTATCTATGGAGGGTCTTAACTTTAATATTAAAAATAAAGTTATAGAAAAGGTTTCTATTTATTTGTTGTTTTATTGGTACTTGGAATTAGGCAGGAGGTATATGATGATACGTGACAATGACATGCCTAGTAAGTATATTTTAGGAGGAGGCAAGCGAGGAAGACCAGGTAAAACTCTGGCTCTGTCTCTACCAGTATACCTATAATGTCTCCCCACGAATAAGGGTCATTTCAGCGAATGACGGATCCGTTTGCCACTTCTCTCCAACGTGTCTTCCTTTACATATCTTACACTTCCCTGTATATGTACTCTCCCAAATATACCTATTTTCCTACACGTTCAACTGCAAAAAAAGAAACAATGTTGGCAGCTACAAACCCAACAGAGGAGCATGTGCACTCCACTTTTGCTTCTAGATATGTTCGCGCTCCTGTTCCAAGGTAAATCTACAAAGTTGCTTTTATTTGCAACAATTAGATTGTCATAATTCAAAGAAAACTGTGGTCTTTATATATTAATGGATTCAGGTTCAAGATGCCGGAAAAGTCGATTCCAAAGGACGCGGCGTATCAAGTAATACATGATGAGCTTATGCTGGATGGAAATCCGAGGTTGAACTTGGCTTCATTTGTTACAACATGGATGGAACCTGAGTGTGATAAGCTTATGATGGCTGCAATTAATAAGAACTATGTTGACATGGATGAATACCCTGTCACCACTGAACTCCAGGTATCAATCCTTCTTCACTTGTGCATTTCATCTACTAGGAAAAGGAAACTGAATAATGGCAGAATTTAGCATTCATTAAATGAAAACTGATAATGCAGAATCGATGTGTAAACATGATTGCAAACCTGTTCCATGCTCCGGTTGGGGAAGAAGAGACAGCAGTAGGTGTGGGAACAGTTGGTTCCTCTGAGGCTATAATGCTGGCTGGATTAGCTTTTAAAAGGAGGTGGCAAAATAAGAGGAAAGCAGAGGGAAAACCCACTGATAATCCCAACATAGTCACGGGAGCTAACGTGCAGGTAAGATTATTATTACTATTATTTGGTTATGAATATGTGTGGTAAAATAGTAAAGTTGATAAATGAAATGGGATGCAATAATGCACAGGTTTGCTGGGAGAAGTTTGCAAGGTATTTTGAGGTAGAGCTGAAGGAAGTAAAGCTGAAAGAGGGATATTACGTTATGGACCCAGAACAAGCGGTAGAGCTAGTAGATGAGAACACCATATGTGTAGCAGCTATTCTGGGATCAACGCTGACAGGAGAGTTTGAGGACGTGAAGACGTTGAATGAGCTCCTTATGAAGAAAAATGAGGAGACTGGTTGGGGCACCCCTATCCATGTAGACGCTGCCAGCGGAGGATTTATTGCTCCTTTTCTTTACCCGGATCTCGAGTGGGATTTCCGGCTGCCTTTAGTGAAGAGCATCAATGTGAGTGGCCACAAATATGGCCTCGTCTATGCTGGTGTTGGTTGGGTTGTTTGGAGGAACAAAGAGGATTTGCCTGATGATCTTGTCTTTCACATCAACTACCTTGGCTCCGATCAACCCACCTTCACCCTCAACTTCTCCAAAGGTAATTATATAACTCATTCATACATTTCCTTGTATTATTTTCTTTTTCATACACTCATGATAATTATAATCTCAGGCTCTAGTCAAATAATTGCTCAGTATTACCAGTTTCTACGCCTTGGTTTTGAGGTAAATTGCCTTCTAACTTCTTTTGAAGTATGAATAAATTTGCTGATACAATATATTATAATAATAACGACGATGATGATGATGATGATGATGATAGGGGTACAAGAACATAATTGAGAACTGCATGGAGAACATGAAAGTGCTTAAACAAGGCATAGAGAACACCGGGAGGTTTAACATATTGTCAAAGGATATAGGAGTACCGCTGGTGGCCTTTTCTCTAAAAGATAGCAGCAAACATACAGTGTTCGAGATAGCCGAGAACTTGCGAAGGTTCGGATGGATCCTTCCGGCTTATACAATGCCTGCCAATGCACAGCACGTGGCTGTCCTCCGAGCAGTGATCCGAGAAGATTTCAGCCACGGGCTGGCGAAAAGACTGGTGACACACATTGAGCAAGTCCTCAAGGAAATGGATGGCCTCCCGAGTCGCCTTCAACATAAGAAGACCGAAAGAGAAACTCAGGAAGAGGTCTTTAGGTACTGGAAACGCCTTGTTGATCGCAAGAGAGCTGGAGTTTGTTGATTTTTTCATCTCTGTTTCCCAACACCACGGCGCTTCTTCAACAATTTCTTTGCTTTCCATAACAATTATGCTACTCTTTCAAATAAACATTTTATAGTATCTTGGCTATTATGTATGTTTTCCAGGCGATGGGTGGATTCCTTGTATGCTTGAATTGGAGCATCATCACTCCATTAAAATGCACATTAAATTCTCCATTGTTTAAGTGAACATTTACTTTAGATTTTCTCCCTAATAAATTCGTCACCAGATTGACGCTACAACAAAACTGCCATAGACTGACGGGATTAATCTGTTGCTATAAGTATAAAACTGTGTCAGTGTAAGGCCCAAAGATCTATGCAGACGGTCAAATGGCCACCTCGACAAAATGTATCCGTTATAACATGGATATGTCGACAAAGCTTTTAGCGACAGCTAGAATCCGTTCGTATATGCCCTTAGTCATAGCGATGAATATTCCGTCAGTTTAGACTGTTTTCAATGTTCGCTGCCCATCATAACTATATCACATATTACTTTTAATTTTGTAATCTATTGTTAGTATATAATAAAAATCCATCAGTAAAGACCAATTTTGTAATTTTTATATTGACGGTATCTACCATTGGCATAGATTTAAAATTAGTCAGAGAAGATTTAAATGGTATTTAATTAATTTTAAAACATGGTATTTAATTAATTTTAAAACATTCTTCATAATTAAATTAATTGATAATATAATAGTAATTATATAAAGAATATTAAATGCAAGATGCAATTAAATTGTTCATATAATGACGGAAATATTGTCTTATAACAAATTTCACAAACTTAACATAAATATAAAAGAGAAACAAACTTGGTAAAGTCTCTTTCTCCATACCTCATCCCCACAAAATAGATTTGTACATCAAGCAACATTTAGTTTATTTTCCCACATCAAATACAATAACAAATCAAAGTATTACTTATTTGTTGTGTAACTTATTATAGTATATGCTTGTGCACGGTACAAATTTTGTCTCCATTAATATTAAATACGAAGAATTTGAAATATATATATATATAAAGAGATGGATGGGTTGAAGAGCACATACTACTAAATTGTCTCCAATTTTCATTCAGGTCATTAGCTAATTTTATCGTACAGAGGATAAATTGTCATGAAATCTTGGATAATTTTTTTTTAACCAAGGTGTACCAAAGGCAAAAAATAGAATATATGTTTGTGATCGATTTAACTTGATATTGTTATGAGAGAGACACTGATAAAATGAATCGTTTAAAAAAAAAACAAAAGAAAAAACAAAGTCAAACTCAATAACTTTAAAATAGAATTTATATGCAAGCATTCGGACAAGGTGCTGCATAGTCACTACATTATGATTGCTACAACCCCACCAAGGCATAGAAAGCCACTCAATGAGGAAACATACAAGGTAAAGATACATATTGTATATGATGCAAAATAGATATAAATTTGGGTAGAGAATCCGAAACCAAAAGCAATGTGTTGAATTTCACACATACATATATATTTATATAATGTTAATTTACGTTTCAAATAAAGAAAAAACAAAGATAATGCAGCATCTAATTCATTCTAGTTTCAAAGGACTACCCTTTTACCTTTTTACTAGTTCAAGGACCTTATCAACTTTTTGGATACTTTTTAAAAGGAAATAAATTAATATTATTTGCTCTAACTGCCAAGTTGCTGGAATAGCTCAGTTGGTTAGAGCGTGTGGCTGTTAACCACAAGGTCGGAGGTTCAAGCCCTCCTTCTAGCGCTTTTTCTTTTTGAGTCATTTTACAAGTTTACTGCTTTGGACTTGGCCCAGTTCAGAGTCATTTTCCCCTTTTGAATTGCAAGTTTACTGCTGCACAGAAAGGTTGGATCCACCTCATAATTCGTATACTTATTTTATACTAATATTTTAATTTTACAATAAGACTGATTAAGAAACTCCATTTGGATATCACTAGCACTGACTTTCGCACCCCAAATAAAATATTGGATAAACTATAAAAATAATTAATTTTGTTTGCCTCTATTACATTTTAATCATTCATATTTAAAATGGTATGTTTTAGTTACTTAAGTTATTATTTTATTATGAATTGGTCGCTCTATTACCTTCCTAATAGTAGTCAAAATAAGTTTTAAATGCTATTAAAGAGATAATAGATTTAAAACCCATTTAGACTGTCACATAAAATTACCATTAAAGAGGTCCCTAACAAATTTTAACGGTAGAGTGACCACTTCATAATAAAACGATAATGTAAGTGATTAAAACGTAACATTTTAAATATAAATGATTAAAATATAATTTGAAATAAATAAAAATAATTATTTTTATAGTTTAGACTAAAATATTATGCAGAATACATCAACTCAACAGCTGCTTGTATATATCATGATAACCACGCATCAAATTCAAAATTTTACAGTATCCGGGAAAAGAAATCCCAGCTGAATGAATTACATATTTTTGAGGACCAAAACCAAAATTATATCAAAATTTTACCTCAACCCCATCAGATTTCCGCATAGCAGCCTGCGTGAACAAACTCAGAGAACTCATTAGGCACACTACTGTTTTGCCCTTCCTTCGTTTCCACCGTGTAAAACCCAAGCGCACCACATCCATACTCCGACCCGGTAACCAAAACCCTCCCTCCACATGCTCTGACCCGAACGCCCGGGTCGATCTCTGCCCAATTCAGCAATTTCCCATCTTCCCCTATCCCCACACACGATCTCGGGCATCGACCCGGTTCCCAAACCCCTTCCACCCGTCTCCATTGTTCCGACTTGAACCCGTACACGTCAGCGCTCCCATCAAATTGACCTTGGCTCTCCGTTCTGTATCCACTCACCACCCAGAACTCATCTTCCCCAATCACTACACCTTCACATTCGTCTCGCTCTTGACTCAACTCCCCCAACTCAGCCCACTCATCCGTTCTCAGATCGTAAACCCAAGCGGTTCTTGACGCGTTCTTGTTCTCGTCATGGCCGCCCGCAACAAAAACCCGACCTCCACATGCCCCGATTGCAAAGAAGGATCTTTTTGAAGGCATATCCTTCCCTTGTCTCCATTGCTGAGTCACGAAATCATAGATGAACACATCAGTAACCGGATCGTACATCACCGGGTCCCACCCGCCCATCACCACAAGCTTACCTTCACAGCTTGCTAATTGGCAAAACAAAGGCAACCCGTTTAGGTACTTGGGAACCGGGGCGAGTCTATCCCAACTCTGACTCACCGAGTCGAACACAGCAATTCCATAACTCGATGATACAGATACACCCGGGTTTTTAGGTCCATTCTGGATTGCACTATTAAAGACTAGAAGCAAGCAAGCGAGTTTCTGGGTGTAGCCTAACCTTTTTCGGTGGTAATAAAAATCTAGGCTTTGGAGCAATTCCCGCCACCGATGACAAACTCGGGAGGCGAGTCTGTGAGCTGTGTATGGTAGCCGAGATAAGCACTCAAGACCAAGTTCTTCAGGTAAACCCGGAAGCAACTCGGTTGAAAACTCAAATGTCTTCATTTCTTAAAGTTTTAAGAGGGTTTAGCTTTTGTGAAATGCCATTGAAACATTGGAAACAAAGCTATCAGCGATCTCTTCTTTATAACAGTCAGTTAGGTCGATAACGGAAAACCTACAGCTGTTTGATGAGTGACACGTGTACGTTTCACTGGACTTAATGCAACTGTAGGAGAGATATTTTGACTTATTTGGTATGCAGTGGCAGAGCGGATAAGTGCAAACTAAGGGATCACACGTGGCATATTTCCCTTTGAATTTAAACTTCTTATCATCCATCAACCCATACCTTTTTTTTTCTAATTACCTATAAATTATCTCAATTTTCCTTTTTATAATCTCTTTATAAATTCTAATGATATATCTTTTTAACATAATATTTAAAATTATTTATAATTTTTTTAACCTATAAATAAGAAAATAATACATTTTAATATACTCAAACTCAAGTTTTTATATTGATAATAATATCTACTAGTTATAATTATAACATATCAAAAAATATGTTCAACACAAAATATATACACAAATATTTGTTTTCTAAGTTTTCTTTTATATTTCTCCCACCAAAAATAGAAAGACAAGATATAGTTGCATCCACATTACTTCTCATATATCTAGATCTATATGTATCTTGTTTTGACATATAATTATTAGTATAGATGTATGTAAACTTACATATTGACAAAAAAATGTATTTATTTATATGCATACCATAATATAAATATTAGAAGGAAAAGACAAAATATAAGAGACGAAATCATATTTCCTCAAAATCTTACAGTTTTTTTCCAGGAAACATTGCATTTTGGCTGAAAATCTACTTTTAATATCCGTAGTGACAAAAAATGATAATGGACAATGAAAGGATTAGAGGCCGACCATAAGTAAAATCTTCTAGAGAAGAGCCAAGAACGGCAAACACGGATGACGAAATTTGCCAGACCTTAAAGACAATGGCCACTGATTCAATCAATTTAGAATTTCCCTCCCCTTCTTTCTTTTTAAATATTCTTATTCATCACACATTTAAATAAATGTAGAAAAGATAAAAATATTATATTTATTTCAAGTTTCTTTCTTTTCTTCTTATGCACTAAGGTGCATAATGGCCTGGTTTGCATTTGTAGTGGTCTTGTGATTCATCAAATATACATGAATTCTGACGTTTAAAATGTAATATTTAAAAGATTGACAGTAAAAATAAAAATTTAATTAAAAAAATACTCTGAAAATTAAATTTGTCATTATATCAAATTTATTTATAAAGGACATCCCTCATTTCATCAACTTAATTTATTATCTTTATCCAAATTTATATGACAATGCATTAAATATAGGTAAACTAAAAATAGTTATTTTATTTGTCTCAAATTATATTTTAGTTATTTATATTTAAAATATTATATTTTAGTCATTTACGTTATCGTTTTGTTAAGAAGTAATTACTTTGCCGTTAAGCTCTATTACCTCTCTAACGGTTGTCTTACGTGGCAATTCAAATAAATTTTAAATGTCAACTTAGATGTTCAATTGGGATGAGAATAGATTTTTCTTTTATGAGAATAGAATACAAAATTTTACCCTAAAATTTAATTTTATCCTGTTTAAAAAAGAAGTAATAATTAGTTTTTGGAAAATTACCATCAGAGGTATAAGACCAAAATAGTGAAAAAGACGTTGAACCCAAGTTGGGGTGAGGAATTCATTTTCAAAGTAGAAAATTGGAGAAAATTTCCCAAAATCCAACTATTGCTTCTTTATAAATAGGAGAAAATTGGTTTTACGGGAAAAATTTGTATTCTATTTTTTTTAAAAAAAGTTATTATCATCCCAACTGAACATCCAAGTTGATATTTAAAACTTATGTAGGATTGCCATTAAAAGGTAACAGAACTTAACGACAAAGTGGCCACTTCGTAACAAAACGATAACGTAAGTGATAAAACATAATATTTCAAACGTAAATGACTAAAATATAATTTAAGATAAACAAAAGTAACTATTTTTATAATTTACCCTTAAATATAAATTCACATTTAAATGCTTAACAAGAGTTTGTTTTTTCTCCAAAATTTCGTAGCTATACAAATTATAAAATTCCATCCAAATTAACCCTAAAAATGCAGTATCTAATGGTAAAAATTGAGGCTGTTTTCGAAAACAAATGTTTCCATGAAAAGTCTGATGTTTAAAGCTTAAAGCTTGACATCTGACCAAACATTGAGAATACGTTACAACCATACCATATGGTTCAATAATTTAAAGCTCTGTACCAAAATGAAATCACATCTCATTATTAGCATTCGGCTTTCCTTTTTGGACATAATTGATTGGGTTTAGTATGCTCCAAAAGATAACCCATATATGTGACTTTATTTTTTTATTATGGTTATTTTTAAGGTCATCCATCAAAACTCTTTTAAACTAAAGTCGTTATAATAATCATCATAAATATTAATAAGCAATGATATATGTTAAGCTTCCAAAATAAAAGAAGAATTATGGGCACTAAAATAGCTATATCAACATTGTTTTACTTTTATCTTTTGAGCTTCAAGCTTGTTTTCGAGGTTGGTTAGTGTTATTATGCTTGGTCCGATAGAATTGTACCTTTATGTGAAGACTAACTAACTCATAATTGGCTAGTGCAAATGTCCTTATCTAATAGAATTGTGCCTCTTAATATCTTATTATCATTAAGTGTTGTTATTAAGTTTTGACAATTACATATTATCTAGGAGAATGGATTGTATGAAACTACTATTTCACCTCATCTCTATCCCTTTTCAATAGGAGAATGACAAATAAGAATTTTCTTCCTTATTTTCAGTTTATTTCTCCTGACAAATTCAAATTCAACTATAAATGCTAATGATCATAAGGAAAAATTTGATTTGTCATTCTCTTATTGGAGAGTGATAATGATGACGTGGAATCACAGTTTCATACAATCTTTTCTCATTATCTAGATATTTTGTTTCTTATGCTATCTATGTGTTTGTGGAATTTAGATCTTTTAACCTAGTAATCATCTTGAGCTAAGCTGTATAACAAATTTATATAATTTACATACAAATCCTATATAAAATGGGGGGAAGAATTTTCAAACATAAACTTGAAATCCACGAAAAATGTTGAATAAAAATCATTTATAATTTACAGAATTTTATAATTTAATAACCGTATAATCGACAATGGGTGTGTGGTCAGCTGAGATTGAAAGCAATAAAGATTTGTTGGAGAGGGTTTTCAGCAAAGACTGACCCCAATCTCCATCCTTATCAGGACAAGGGTTCTAGAAGAGCAATTTGAAGCGAGTTAACCGAAAGGGTGGCATATGGTGGGGGTGTGGATATTTTGTCATTTTCGTTACCTAAAGGGATTCCTCCAACGCCTTCAATTTGACAAAAGGGACAGTGGCCCCCTATTGCAGAACAGCAATGCACTCCATCAATGAGGGTTCTTCGCCTCCCTTTTCTTCTTCAAATGGCAAACATGCCCCCTTCCATACTTTTCAAGTAAAGAAAACCATATGACAAAAAAAAAAAAAAAAGAGTAAAAATATATAATAACAATTTTTTTAACACAATCAATATCGAGTTTCTTACCCAGGGTTTTGTTTTTATCCAGTGAGGTACTTAAAAATTGTTTTTAAGACTCAATTTGGTGTTTAAAATTTATTTTGGTCTAGTTAAGTACTTGAATTTGGCTTTTTTAGTCTAAATTAGTGCTTACAATATACAATTTATTTGAACCAATTTGAAATATGAAGCCAAGTTCAAGTACTGATTTGAACAAAAAATCCAAACTCACTGCTCATGTACCTAATTAGACCTAAAAAACCCTTAAATATCAATTTAAATTTTGAAAGCCAAGTACCTTAAAATAAATTATCAAAAACAATTTAGACTTAAATAAGATATTTGTATAAAGATATCAAAGAAATATTTTAGCTACGGACTCATTGATTGTGAATAAGGAGATTTTGAAGAGGGACAAGCATTAATTGTTGAAAACTCAAACTTATCTTATAGAAATTGGACGTTATCTTGATTAGGACTCTCATATGCGTTTTGAGTTTGTAAGAAAATATATTAATTTGACTATTGATTGGGTGGCTTCTTATTATAAGAAGGAGATTTGTATTTTTAACTGATTGCGTTAGTCACCGTCTTCTTTGGTCCATATTCTGGACAATGATGGCCTACTAGTCTCAACTGGTTAAGTGTTTTGGTTGCTATGTATGGTAACAAAGTATTTTACCTTTGTTCGATAAAAAAAAATTATAAAATTAATTAAATCATGAATTCTAACCAGAATAAATCAATGCAAATAGAAATAAGTAAGATTAAGACCTGGAGGTATTTGAACCAGTAACTTAAAATTATGCTTCAGTAATTGAACCAAGATTTGTCCAAGTGGCTAAAATTATGAACCCTCAAAAAAAGGGTTCTAGAAGTTGAGATTGATTGTCATCAAAATCTATTTGCTTTATTTGTCACATTCAGGGTTCATGATTTGCGCTGTGAATTATTATATTTTAGACCCAAGACAAAAAAGAATAATAACTCCGATTTGTAATTAGGCCCCACTTCCTTTGCCTTTTTTTCACTCTTTTATTTTATTTTGGCATCTTTGCTTGGGATTAAACATTTTTTTAGTTTAACTATTTATATTAAATATATATTCATTTAATAATTACGTTTACAACTCTTAAAATAACATTCATCAAAATTAAATGTTTTTAACTTTTAAATAAATTTAAGCCATATTTAAACTAAAAATAATGAACAGAGAATATTTTCAATTTATTTTATTTTATTTAATTATATTTATTCTATAAAAATTATTTTTTAAATAATTTAAAATTTTATAATTTAAAATTTATATTTATCAAACAATCTAATTATACTTTTTAAGTAATATATCAAATAATTTTATAATTTAAATTTAGTACTTAAATTTTCAATACTTTATCAGAGAATACTTAAGTCTTAAATTTAAATTTTAATTTACTTCACGAAAATAAAGAGCACAATACCTAATTTGTCTTTTTTTTTTCATTATGTAATACAAGTTTTAGCCTTTTTTTTCTTGAATAATCTCTTAATTTCTAATTTAAAATTTTTTGAAATTTTTATTGGTTGATGAAAAACACTTTAACAATTTCAAACAATATGGCAGAGCTGAATGTTTAAATTTTTATCAAATGTTTTTCCTGAAATTTGAAAAATAAATAGTTGAAGATGAGTTTGAATAAAATAAAAATAAAAATATAATCATAGTATCATCTCATAATTAGTTTGAATAAAAATAAATGTTTTATTAAATCCAATTAGAAAAACTCAATGTTATGGTGTTTTTAATCTAAAATTATAAGTAAAGTTGGATCAAAGATGTTTTCCCGAAACGAAATGCAGAGACAATAGATATCAAATGAACCATAAGCCGGACCTTCCCGAGTAGTAAACCCAATTGTTGATCCATAGTCGGACTTGGGTGGCCCAATGCAGAACAACCCATAGTTTTTAATTCCTGAAATACATCTATAACTATAATCTTCTTCAGCTTTACCAAAGCGGTCCCTCGACTCGCTCGGACGAACGCTTCAACAAACTCACCTCACTGTCATGTGTCTCTTCGTTTCCCAGTACCTACATCTCCGTTAACTGATTCACACTCTTTCCAGCTCCCTCTCTGAACAAGGTATTTTTTTTTTTTGTTTAAATTGTGTAGGGTTCCTGGGAAAGGCATTTGGATGAAATAATTTGTCTTTTTTATGTTTAACAATGCTCTTATTAAGTGTTTTTAGGCATGTGAAGCTTAGCTGGAAGAAATTTGGTTAGTGATTAACGATAAACTTAGAAAGATGGAATTTTACTTGATTGCAATTGCCTTTCATGTTGTATCTGAATAAGCATGCTTGATTAATGACTGTTAATACAAGGATTGTGGGGACTGTGCCTGTGATGAGATATTGTCTGCTTCGAAGGTGAAGACCTTTCTCACGGTTTTTTCCTTTGAGAAAAGGCACCTCATGAGGGGAAGTATTTATCATAGTACAGTTATTGTCTAGTAGAGTGGATGGCTTTTCCCATCTCAACACTAGCCTCCTAGGATGTGGATTGTGTTTTTGCTAAGGGCTAAACCATCTAGAATAGTTCCCATAGACAGCATGGTTGTTGTGTTTTTGTAATCAATTTATTTATATAGGAATCAGCTTCGATAGGGGAAGCATTTTAGATGTACAGATTCAAATTTCTGATTTTGAAAAGGAAATAAGAGTGTTTCTCCATGTCGTATTTTTAATTGTCATCTCTGTTCAGCAACTGAGGCTTGTCAGGAAATCAAAGTGTTTAGCAGTTGAATATGGTTATATAAGGTGTTCAAGAGTCTGAAAAATGTTACTGTACTATAATTGGTTGGAACTGACTTACTAAAAACATAATTTGATTCGTCAAAATTTTAATATAATATTGTCTTAATGATTTCCATTTTGTGGTTTACTAATTCCAGTTTGCTTGCTGGATTGCTCCACAAGTTGATGTTTGTATGACAATTTTATAAGCTTGTCCTTTGTGGTAATGACCTTTTGTAATGCTTTTCTAATTGAAACTCAGTGATATCTTATGAACTTGATAAGAGTTTGCAGGTTTGGAAGGAATAATCTCGTTTCTATATAGAATATGAGATATATACCATGCCAATCAAATTGTCATAAATTTTGAAATAGCAACATTATTGTTTGTATCAAGCATGCCTAGGGATTGGGAATTTTAAGAAGCATTTTTTGCATTGTGGAGATTTATCTCGAAGCAAATGATGGTATTACACATTGTTTCTGATGAAAAGCTGATAAAAGCTTAAGTTTCATACTCCGGAGTAAAATAATACCATGGTGCTTCTGTTTTGATGGTTGAGATGAGATAACATTTTCCCTTGTGGTTTGTTTCATTGTTTACCAGCTTGTTCTCAGGGGGCCGTTAACAGTCAGTTGATAAATTTTACTAGCAAAGTCCAAAATAACTTTTTTGAACTTTTGTTTGAATCTGGAGAATTAAAAATTTCCTCTCATCATTGTTCTAGATGTTCCATGGGGATGGGTTTGCATAGTATGATCCATGATCATCAAAATATGTGTGAACTCATATGCATAATTTGTCCTGTGTAAAGCAGAATGCACCCGAATGATACTAGTCACTCTTTCTAAACCAAAGGGATCAGAGTACTGTTTAACACTTTAGGGATCCCAAATTGTTCTGATTTTAGCTTTCATGTTGAGTAGTTGGAAAGGTGCTTGCTTTGATTTGTTCTATGATTGTAAGTTATGATTTCCTGTTGCACATATTTTGTGGACAATTTACACTTTGATGCCGACCAAATTTGTTGAAGGAAGCAAAAGGGCAAGTAAATTAATTTGTTTAACATTTACTTTTAAGGTCTTTTGTACAAGCTGCCTGGACCAGGAGATCTCGTGGTGAAGCTGCAAAGCAACCCAATAGGAAAACCATAGAAACAAGGAAATTTATTTTTTTTCCGAGCCTGAAAAATGTATTGGACTTTCAATTTAAATTTCTTTTTCTGATTTTGTTTTCTCGGATGGAAGAACACAAATCAAACCTAGTTCTTCTTTACTAAAAAAATGTTGATAAGAAGATTAAAAACCCTGCTTAAACCCTTGTCTGATCCTCACCTCCGTCTCATAGCCACCGAGTCAACTAAAAATCAACTCAGCAACCCATCTATCTGTCTCAATCCCATAACTCCAATCAACCAACCCACTCTTCTGAAAGTCTGTACCATCCTCTACCAACAGCAAAACTCACCTGACTCACGCCTCCACTCATCCCTCTCTTCTTACAATCCTTCTTTCAACCCTGAATTCTTCCTTCAAGTTTGCAACACTTTCCCATACTCCTGGCGCCCCATCTACCGATTCTTCCTCTACACCCAAAAAGTCCCTCACTTCACTCACAACTCCGTCACCTTCAACAAAATGTTGGATGTCGTTGGAAAATCCAAAAACATTGACCTTTTTTGGGAAACTTGTCAGGAGATGGGAAAACTTGGTTTGGTCAATGATAAGACCTTTAGGATAGCTTTAAAGACCCTAGCATTAGCTAGGGAGTTGAAGAAATGTGTGGGTTTTTTCCATTTGATGAATAGTTTTGGGGTCGGATACAAGTTGGAGACTTTAAATACAGTGGTGGAAAGTTTATGCAAGGATAAGCTTGTGGAAGAGGCAAAGTTTGTTACTTTCAAGTTGAAAGAGTGTGTTGAACCAAATGGGGTTACTTATAAGTGGTTGATATGGGGGTTTTGTGATGTGGGTAATTTGATTGAGGCCTCAAAAATTTGGAATCTGATGGTGGATGAAGGGTTTGAGCCTGATGTTGAGGTTGTGGAGACAATGATGGAGGCACTTTTTAAGACTAATAAATATGATGAAGCAATGAAGGTTTTCCAAATGATGAGAGTTAAGAGAATGCATGATTTGGGGCTTTCAAGTTATAGGCTTGTGATCAAGTGGATGTGTAAGAGAGGCAAGATCGAGCAAGCCAATGGGATGTTTGAGGAAATGTGCCAAAGAGGGATCCAAGCTGATAATTTGACCTTGTCTTCGATTATTTACGGGCTTTTAGCAAGAGGGAGGATTAGAGAGGCTTATAGGATTGTGGAAGGAATTGGGAATCCGGATATCAGCATTTACCACGGACTAATAAAGGGGCTTTTGAGGTTGAGGAAGGCAAGTGAAGCAACACAAGTGTTTAGAGAGATGATAAAGAGAGGGTGTGAGCCTATAATGCATACATATATCATGTTACTGCAAGGTCATCTGGGGAAGAAAGGGAGGAAAGGACATGATCCATTGGTGAATTTTGACTCAATATTTGTTGGGGGCTTGATTAAGGCTGGAAAGACAGTAGAGGCTACCAAGTATGTGGAGAGAACAATGAAAAGAGGAATAGAAGTGCCTAGATTTGATTACAATAAATTTTTACATTACTACTCAAATGAGGAAGGTGTAATGATGTTTGAGGAGGTGGGCAAGAAATTAAGGGAAGTGGGGTTATTTGATTTGGCTGATATATTGGAGAGATATGGGCAGAAAATGGCCACTAGGGATAGGAGGAGAGAGAGGGCAGTTGATCCATGAGAAGGACCTTGAAAAACTGAAAAATTGTAGCCTAAATACATACCTTTTGGTTGAAGTTGCTAATTATATTGAAACCCAATTATGGTACAAGACTACAACATATTGTCCTTGTGTATGTTGGACCTGCAAGTGTCATCACACTTTGAAGGAAAGACTTAGTAGAGGTGTATCACATTTCCCTTTTGCTATATCACTAAGACTATGCTTTCCAACTTTCGGTGGGGTTCTGGTATCTCTTTCCAAGCTTTGGCTACAACCCATCTTGCTCCTTGTTCAGTAGCCAAATATCGGACCTCTTGAGGCTCCAGACTCTATACTGTCGGTACGTAGTTCAGTCTCCTGAAAATATCGTCATTAGTTTGCTGACGTGATACAGACTTATTTAACTTTTGAAAAATGCTAGCAAACAACCTCTTGGCTTAGTGTTAGGTTCTTTTGTTGTGTGATACGAGATCTTTGGTTCAACCCTTAGCATTATTATCACCTATCTCCAATTAGAAAAGAAAACAAAAACTAAATGTGAGATGACATTTGTGAAAATTCTGATACGTAGGTTTTATTTATAGGATGATTTCAATTATTTTTCTATGTAGTATTTATGACCATCCAGCCATCAGCTCTTAAGTTTGGTCTATGATACCATCAAAATTTTAATTGGCTCCATTAAAATAAATAATTAAATTTGAGAGGATTTGGGTTGGGTACATGTATAAAAAATGTATTCATTCATTAATCGACTGATTTTGATTATTTTTGAGAAATTTAGCATTATTGCTATTCATATTGTATAATGCAATCAACCTACGGTGGTGGTGGTTTTTTTTTGGTTACATGTATGATGCAATCAAGGAACCCCTGTTTGAAGCTAAGCTCAGCTTGCCATTTCTTTTCTTTATTCAATTTCCCCAATTTTCTTAAGAATTTCATCCAATTCCCTAAGCTGTCCTCCATCATAAAGTAAACCCAAGTTCCATTGTCATGAGCATCAATTAATTAGAAGGTTCACTAAGATGCATAAGATTTTATTATTTTAACTATACATGCATTCATTCGTGCGTGCATGAGTGAATCATTTACCAACTTTGCAAACAAACATAAGCATGAACCAAGCCTATTGTTGCCTATGTAATTTTACTAATCATTTGTTTTTGAATGAATGATAATGGAACCCTTGAAGAGTTATTAGAAGTCATTACATGTACCCAGCTTGGAGTCCAGGACAAACCTGTAAAGCCATTTCATGTCTCGTCATGATCGGGAAAAAAAAGAAAGATCCAAATCCCATTGAAAATGATGCACCAAGAAGAGAAAATGGAGAGCATTATGATCCTATGAAGCATTTCTTAGCCAATCCCCAAGCTTTGACCTTGATCTCAGATCAGACACCTTTGCTGTCTCAAGATATGACCACCATTGACTTTTTCTGGTATTTAATGACCCTTCTAAATATTCCAGTAAAAAAAAGCGTAAGACATTTTGTACCCAAGAAACCAATTGCAGGGAGTATGACCAGAGCCTCGTGCCACCATTGACGAAAACAAGTTCATTTATTGGTCTCATTCAAGATTTCATCGGAATCTCTGTTTGATTATTTGACACACTACAATACTTTGGCAATACCTCGCTAATTGTTTTTATTTTAAGAAGGTTAAAAATAATACTTTCTATTTTGCCTTTAGAATTTCTTTGGAAAAAAATCATTTCAATTTATGTTTATTTACTTTAAAAAATTTCCAATGTCTAAAAAGAATTTATTAATATTTGAAAATTAAAATATTTTTATTAATTTTATATTTTCATTAAAAAATGTACTTTTCATATTATTTAATATTTGAATGAAAAAATTTCAAACACCATAATTATTAAAAGTAATAATGATTAATGTTATATCATAATTAAAAGCGTAAAATGTTAATATAAATTAATTTTTAGATGAAAGCTTGGCTCTTTTATTTAAGTTCATATATTAATATGTAATAAAATATTAATTATATTGTTTGAATGATAAATTGTATACCTAAATGCATTTTTAAATGGCCTTATTCATGGTTTTAACATGAATATCAATTTAATTTTATATGGATTAATATTAAAAATAATATAAATTAAAGTATACTTTCACTCGAAGTGTTATGGGGTAGGTCGAACTTAAGTAAAATATTAACACACTTTATGTTTACTCTAACCTAGCTTGATCTAAAATATAAACTTAACATATTACTTAAGTTTATCCATATTTGTAAATGATTAACATAAACCATTTTAGGCCTACTTATATCAATTTTTAACATATTTGTTATTTTTAATTTAATATTTAATAACCTTAAATACTTTTTTCGGTAATTTAACAATTTTTATAGTATGCTTTCATTATAATATTATTAATTTAAATAGATTTAATTTTATAATTTAAAATTACTTAATATCTAAACATAATAAAATAATATATATATATATATAAAAATTGCTCAAATCTTAAATGCTTATGAACGAATAAAACCTAAATTTAATATTTTATCATAATGAACAGGCATATAGTTCAAAATTATATCTTACAAAATTTTTCTTCTTTTTGTACAGTGGCCAGAAGTCCAACCACAACAAAACCAAATGAAAACATAGCTACAAAACCAGCAACAAACGTCATGGCCACTATCGTCGGAGAATAATGCTTGGGAAGGCTGTAAGTCGACGGCAAGGGCGGATGCACCTTTCACTGGCATCTTACGCCTTCGGAGGAAGGCCATGCCACAACAACCCATAAAAGGAGCCCTGTCAAACACCATGGTGCTAAAGGAGCCAGTGGTAGAGGAGCATTTCATTGCCGAAACGACTACATCCACCAGTCGCAATATTTGGTACGATGAGACCCGGGCTCCAACAAGCTCCGTTCAAGGGAGGTCCATGGTGAAGGCGGCGCCTAAAAGACAGAGAGTAGGGTAACCGAATAGAAGGGAGGACACCAGGCCAGGAGCTGTGAGTGGGAGAACCTCTGCAAGATGGCCGACAAAAAGCTCTCAGATGGCCGGCGGAAGTATGACGAACGAGAGGGGGAGGATGCCGAGCATTATTCTGCTGGAGGAAAATAAAGAACAAAAAGAAAAAAGAAAAGGGAGAGGAGAAGAAGAAGGCTTTACGACGGGCAGCAGAAGGCCGACCGTGTCGGCGATCACGACGAGAAAAGGGACGCTACTCGAGAGAGAAAAGAAAAATGAAAGAAAAAGTATTAAAAATAGTGTCCATACAATCCATATTGAAGGCTTTGTTGGAATGATTGGTATGGCTATGGTTGTGTAGTTAGGGTTTGTGAAAGAGAGAATATGTATTTCCCTTTTGAATTCTCTTATCATGCACTTTCATGCTATGTTTATTGTAAGTAACTAATTTTGTCCAGCTTATAAAAGTTAAAAATAAATAAAAAATAAATGTTCATTTTTTCAACAGTCTAGACCTTAAAACAATAAGCTCAACATTTAACCCAAAACAATCCTAAACAGACTATTCACCAGACTAGCCCAAAACACTCGTGGCCCAAAATGGCCGAGTAACCAAACAATTAGCTAAACCTTAGGGTTCTCCCTCGCGCCGCAACAACAGCTCCCAACAGCTCCTCGCGCCTACGCCACCTTCGATTGCGCCACGTTCAGCGCACGAATCCCGCACCACCGCCGAGACTCTTGTTGATTGTCTGCACAAGAAAGGAAACAAAACAACAACATATCACAGCAAACATGGAAATTATTTTATTTCTTTTCTTATTTTACATTTCGAAAGGCTATAAAAGCCTGTTGTAAACTTGTAAAAGGGGATACACTGATTCACAGAGAATACAGACAAGAATACTCAAACACACAGAGAAATAAATACAAAAAAGGGTTATTGAAACAGGCTACAGAGTTCTTTTTAATCGAGGTTTTTTAGTATTATTTTATTTTGTTTTTACTAATCTATGTTTTTATGTGTAAATACTGTTAAGGAAAAAAAAAAATAAAAAGGTAGAGTTTTTACCTTTTATGCCATTTACAGGCGGCAATGGCTGTGTGGCGTTGGAGGTGGCTATCAAGTCTGACGACCTGACTCTAGCAGAGAGACGAGGGGTCTTTTGAGAGTGTTTTAAAGTTTTTTTAAAAAAAACAGGGCGCATGAATGTTTTTTTTTGCTGAAAATTGGGTTTATATAACGCTTTAAAAACGACGCCGTTCTCGCTTAAACAATAGACACCAAAACGACGTCGTTCGAGCTTTAGGATCCGCGTGTTGACCCAACCAAGCTCTCAGGATCCGCATGTTTTATGGAAAGGGGGAATTTTCGGTTTCAGTCCTTCTGTAATTTTATTGTTTTTAATTTAATCCATTTTAAATTTCTATTTTTTATTAAATTAACCCTAAAATATATTTTTGTTCCAATTTAGTCCCTCGATCGATTCTAAAGGCTTAAAATCGAACGATGCCATATTTAAAATTTAGAATAATTGCTATATTAATCCTTATAATATAATCTGCTTTTAATTTTATTCCTTTTATATTTATTTTTAACCCTTTCTTCTTTGTTTTTATTTTATTTTATTATATTTATACTATATTATTTTTATTATATTAAAATTTTATATGATTTTTATTATTTTATTAACTTTGTAAATAGTATAAAATTAGTATATTTTTTTATATATGTATTAACCTTATATAGATATAATTATTATAATTATTATGGCTTATTTTATATGGTTTAATATTATTTATATGATGTATTATTTTATAATTAGTATATTATTTATTACATTATTTTTAACCTTTTATATTATATAGTATTATATATTACTTCTAAAAAATTTATGAATTTTTTATATTATTTAAATATATCTTATTTATATTATTTATCTTATGTATCTAATTTTATGATTAATATATTATATATATATTCTTGTATAAAAAAATATATATATATATATTATTCCCTTTTTGTTTGATTTTATTATCTCATGAAAGTCTTTTTAATTGCTATTTATTTTACATCACATGTTTATTTATTTATGTTATTTGAATTGTTTATTATTGTTTAATATGATGCTTTAATTATTCATGTATATTATTCTTTTATTATTTATTGTTAATATAATTTGTATAATTGCAATTAATATGTGTGCTATAATGTCTTACTCAAATCATTTTTTATAAAAATATCTTTTAAATTAAAACATTTTATTCAAAGCTTTAAAAACGGTGATATGAGATATTTGGGAACTTCAAGAAAAATCGTGCCCTAACTTATTGGGTTTCGATTTTTCTCGTAGAACTTAAAATATTAAATATTCCTTTTCTTTTAAAATAGAAATTTATAAATTCTAAATAAAAAAAAACTATTCTTGAGAATTCAAAACATTGCATCCTAACTTAATGGATATAATGTTTTGTGTCTCGATGTAGAAATTTTTCAAATTAAAAGCGAGCCGAGTTTCGAAGTCGTGAGGTGTTATTTCCTAACTTACTGGATATAACATTTTATTTCTTTGAAATAGGTAAGTCTTGATTTTCTAATAAAAGGATCATATTTTACATTTTTATTTTCAACATTCGGACATGATTTTATCGATTAGGTACCAAATTTTGGGCGTTACGAGGGTGCTAATCCTTCCTCGTACGTAACCGACCCCCGAACCCGTTTTCTAATATTTCATAGACCAAAAACAATGTTTTTGAAATAAAACGTTTTATAAGGTGATCCAATCACACCAAAGTAAAAAGGGATTGGTGGCAACTCCCGTTTTTATTTTTTAAAGTCGATCCCCATTTTTTAAAACGATTTAAAAATGGTTTCGACATTTATCTTTACAATTCTACAACATGAATGTGTAATCTCTTATTGAAATCAAGCATTCAAGCTTTCTTTGTAGAGGAAAACGTTGATATAAAAGATGATGATAATAATGCTTATCAAGCTTATAAATACTAAATTATGATATCTGAAATATAAATTATATAATTAATATAAAAATAAATGAGGAAAAATAAGTCGTAATATTTTTAAGTTTAAAATTCATGCAATTTTTAAATTTTTTATATAATATATATAAAAGATAAAAATATTTCCAAAATAATATAATTTATTTTGTAAAGCAACGAAATTTAGTTATCACTTAAGCGAGTTGGTACTCGAATTAAGTTAATACTTGATTGACTCGTAACACTAACTCAATTAAAAACTTAACATATAGTATAAATTAAAATTGATATTTCGTTAGCCGAAAATGCTTCTTATATCATTATACAACTTACAAGTAGAAGTATTCATGTGTCGGCTGGCCTAAGTTGCCCAAACATGCCCAAATAGCCTGTTTTATTGTTCAGAAAATAAAAAATAGTTTAAATTTTATTACAACAATATATAAATATAAATATAAAATTATTTTATTATTTCTAAATAGTAAAAAAACATATTTAGAGTTGAAAAATATAAATCTAATAGACCGTACTGAACCACTATGAACATCTCAACTTATAAAATAATTATGGTGTTTTCTCACTATTGATAATAGTTTTTGAAAGGTAAATTCATTAATTTATTCAATGAATTAAACCATACAATTCAGAGAAAAAAATAACAAACACTCGTCGTAGAAAGTGAATGACAAGTTCCACCAACATAACAAAGGCTTTAGCCTTAGCATTAATAGAACATTATGACACGTTGTGTAACAACCCAATTTGAGTTTTGTCAGAATAGTGATTCGAGATCACTAAATTCGACGAAAAAGTTAGAAAAATTTATTAATCAATAATTATAAGTTAAATGTGATTTTAGAAATATTTTTGAAATAGTAAATTTTATGATTTAAAAAGGTAAATTGGGTCGAAAACGAGGTATCGAGACCTCGATATTATAAATTGAGGTGTGAATATTTTTAATAAATATTTAAGAAGTTAATTGTGTGTTTAATTAGATGTTGATTAGGTGAATTTGACTTAATTAAGAGAAATTAGGAAAAAAAGATTAAATTGCAATAGAGATAAAAGTTTAATTATAAATTAAAGAAAAGCTAAAGGGACTAAAAGGAAATTATTCCATTCTTTATAGTTGAGGCGGCATACACATAAAAATATCAAAGATTTTTATGATTAATATATATATATATATATATGTTTACTTAATAAAAAAGAATATTATTCTATATTATATTATATTATATTATATTATATTATATTTATATTATTATATAAATTGGTAAAGAAACAGAATGAAACTGAAATGAAAGAGGGGAGAAAGAGAGAAAGAAAGAAAGAAAAAGGAAAAGGAAAATTTGGGGTTTGAAGGTTCAAAGTTAATTTGATAAGTCAATTTAACCCATTTTCTTGTAATTTTTGAGTTTTTAGAAACCTAGAATAAAATATTTCATGGTTTATGTTGAAATTTTGGAAGTTGTTAAATTTCTAGACATTGATTATGTTGAATAAATGAAAGAATTAGGGGTTATTTTGATAGAATTGGAGGTCAGATTGTTAATTTTGTGAAGTCTATGGACTATTTTGGTGAATTGTTCTTTGTGCTGGAAATTTGAGTTGAATTACTAAGTTTAGCGAGTAATTAAAATATTTTGTACCATGAGTTTTGTTAGTATTAGCTTTCAAGGAGTTCAATGCTATAAATTAAATTAGCATGGTGTTAATTTATAAAATTTAAGAATTTAGGGATTGTTAATAAATTATATGTATAATTGGTTAATTATGGAGAAAGAAAATATAAGATTAATTGTGAAGAAATAAAGTTGGTCTCGGTTTAGGGACTAAATTGGAAATTAAGGTAAAAGTTGAATAGAAATTTAAAGTAATTGATGTGAATTAGTAATTGTATTGATACTGTATTGATGATTATGAATTATTTTAATTTTCTAGCTAACATTGTACCGGAAATATCGACAAAGAAAGGAAAGGAGAAAGTTGACGATGAGTGATTCGACATACGATTTGTATTACTATAATTCAAATCTATTTATTATTAATTGTTATATTTTAATAAAAATTCATGGTAGATAAAATTAGGAAAGTAATTGAAATAATGATATTGATTTGAATGAAATTGATTTAAAAATGTTTATGGCTATTGAAATTGAGACTGATACTAAATGAATTATGGAATACGGAATATTGTTTTGAGTATTGCATTGAACTGTGAAATTACTGAAGTAATGAATTACTGCAATATTGTGAAACTGATTGAAATAAAGATATTATAATTGATACTGAATTAAGATGGAAATTGTACTGAAAAGTTAATTAAATACCCTATTAACTAGTCGGGCTAGTCGGATATAGTTGGCATGCCATAGGATATGGAAGAGTACGGGTTTTGTCGACATCGATCGTGCACTTATGTGCCGACTCATCGTTATCGCTATCGATTCGACACTTTGTGTGTCGAATACTATTATCATATCTTATGCATTCAACACTTTGTGTTGAATATCTTTATCTTATCGCTACTGCATTACTAATTATCGATCGTGCACTTATGTGTCAACTATTGTTACTGTTACAAATTCGACACTTTGTGTGTCGAATACTGTTACCGTTACTGTTACAAATTCAACACTTTGTGTGTTGAATATTGTTACTATTACTACTACCGTTACTGATTACTAATCAGGTACTATGTACCGTTTTAAGCACAATGTGCCGTACTAGTGTGTTTGGGTTGGAATCCGTGTATATCGTCAAAGTCCGGATTGTTAATAGGGTTAATAATTGAAATGAGAAATTTATATGAATATGATTGATTGTACTATTGAAAATATTGAAAGAAATGAGAAAGTTGAATTGTGGATTGAAATTGAAATTGGAAATGGAAAGCATGAACTAAATGTTCATGTAGTAAATGTAATTGAAGTTATGACATATGGTTGAAATTGAGATATCAAAATAAGAAGTGAAAAGCAGAATGAATTGAAAATAATGAAATAGTGTATGAGTTAATTGAATATAATCTTGTGAATTAATTATAATTATAGTTGAATTGATTATTGAAAGACTAATGTTGTAAGATTTTAGATATGAAAACGAAATAAGATATTGAATTGGGATATGGAAATGGAATGTTTGAACCATGGGTTCATGAAATGGTTATGATATAGTGAAATGTTGAATGAAATAAGTAAAGAAAAGTTAACTAAGATAGCTATTTTAATATATATAACGTTAAAGTATATTTTGATAATTTGAAGGATTAATGTGGAAAATTTTAATAAATATATGAAATGGAATGAGTTATTGAATTGAGATGTGAAATATGAAATGAATTTGAGATAGTGAAATAATGAATAAATTCAATTGAATTCAAGCTTTGAGATAATTATTATTGAAACAAGTTGATTTAATGTATAAAATGGTTATTGATAGATTATAGGCAAAAATTAAATATACAAATTTTTATTGTATAATATTATGAATTTGAATTATAGTAATACCACTGAGTGTATATACTCAACGTACGGTTTGTTTTCGTGCGCAGGTTAGGTAAAGTCAAATATTCCGGTCCAACATCCAAACCAATCCCGAACTCAGTAAGTGTTGAAGTATATTTTCTTTTTAGAGTGGCATGTACCTAGGTCGGTTGTATAGGTCACTTTGGGAAATGTTTATAAATGATGTTATATTATGACTTTGAATAGTTAAATACAACATATATGTATATAAGATGATAAACTTATGGATAGGGCATAATTTGGTACAAACTTAATTGGATTGAATGTCAAAATTTGAATATCAAATATGAAAATAAAATTTTGAGTACCGAAATTGGTCCCGGTTGATTTCTAATACGTGTTTTGGGCTTAGAGAACCCATAAAAGAGAGATTATGATTTAATTATGAAATGTTTACTAAATATCTGTTTAATGATTTGTAATTGTTTTGAAAAGTCCGGTAATGCTTCGTAACCCTATTTCGATGACGGTTTAGGGTTAGGGGGTGTTACACGTTGACAATTGACTTTGTCACAACTCAAGTACGACATATCTGGAGTGATTGCAAGCACTTAATATGATAAGAAAATCTACCCCGGATGGTCCAAAGCGACGAGCAAAAATTGACAAGAATCGGGCATTCACTAAACTAGAGAGGACGACAACAAAATCATACTTAAAATCACTTGTAAAACTAAGGTTAAATGTATAAGTAAGACTAAAAAATGTGCTACAAAAGCAGCCAAAAATTTCTAAAATTGAAAACTTACTAAACAATGGAAAAACAAACAAAAACTATATAAAACTTAAGACAACACGGGTCCAAATCGACTCGTGAAATCATTTATTATTTTGAAATGCTCTCAAAACAAAAACATATTAAAAAGCTGACAAAGAGCCACCCGCTTTCCAAGAAAAATTACTGGTGGCCAGTGGAGTTTTAGCAAACGATTGATTTATTATTTTCCATCACGACTTGTGAAGACAACAAAGATACCCACAAAATGGATCTGCAAACTAAAGAGAGAAAAGACATGTAGAGTGAATGAGAAGAAAAAAAAAGAAAAAGTTGATAGGAGGGAGAAAAATGTGGGTGATAGCTAAGCCCGAAGGCTGGCATCGCTACTAGGCAAAACAAAAGATAAAAAGTAAATGATTTGAAGAAAAAAAAGAGAAAAGTTTTTAAGGTTCTTTTACTATTGATAATAGTTAAAACTCTTATATCATGATTAAAGATTGTTACCCAATCAAAAAGTTGTCATTATAGATGATAACAATGAAAAGCATTTGATGTACTTTAATGTATTATATATAATAAATTATTTTTTACTTTGTATCATATCGTTGCAAAAATAAAATAGATATTGTATTAGTCTATTTATGCTCGGGCTTGAACAAATAAAAAATAATAATAAAAATAAACTAATGTCAGATTAAAGTTTATTTTATAGTCAATTAATCCAAACCCAAATTACTAAAGCCCAGTTATTTACAAGCAAAATAAACAAATTGTTACCCAAGATCCACTAACTCAATACTTAAGACAAAACCCAATTGGCCCAATGGCCTACATCTTGTTTCAGAATTTGGAAACCCCGAAACCTAGGGTTTCTTCTTTGCGCCGTCGCCTCCATACCAGCCCCGACACCAGCCCCTCGGTCACGCCACAAATCAGCGCATGGACAATGCTCCGTAGCCAGATTTCTCGCCATACACCTGCACACAAGGAAAGAAATGGACAGTAGCAGTATATTACGATTTTGAATTTATTTTCGATTTTATTTTTTGGGTTATAAATAACCCCAAACAATCTGTAAAATAGAGAGGCAAAACTATACAGACACAGAAATTTAATACAAAACAAACAACCAAATCAACAAAGGTTTTGTCTTTTTTTTTTTTTAATATTTTCGAATACTTTATATATATATATATATACACACACACATATATATATATTTGAGAACATATATAAAATACATTTAAAAGAAAAAGAAAAAAACTTACATTTTTTTGGGGTTCCGGCCACTGCGCGACGGTGGGTCGCGCCAGAGGGCCTGCCAGAAATCGCCTGGTAGAAGATTTGGAGAGCTTTTTTTTTTTTGAGAAGAATAGAATGAAAATGAATTTTTTTTCAGAAAAATTAGACTTATATACAGATTGAAAATGGCGTCATTTTTGAGCCGTGCGTTTGGGCACAAAATGGCGCCGTTCTGCCATGGCCCGACCCGATCCGACCCACTCCGGCCTAGGATCCGCGCTTTTTTTATAGGAAGGACTAATTATACTTTTAGCCCTTCCGCTTTTTTATGGTTTTGTAATTAAGTTCCCTTTTTTTTTTTAATTTTGTCCTTAAATTTTATTTGGATTTCATTGGAGTCCTTATTTAAACGCAGCGTTTTGGAGGGAGGGAGTATTTTCTCTTTTAGCCCCTCCTAGTTACTCGCGTGTTTTAATCGGTTCTTCCTTTTAATTTTATTTTGGATTTTGCCCATTATTCTTGTTTTAAGTTCAATTTTGCCTTTTTTTTTATTTCCTTTATAATCTTCAACATTTTATTATTAATTTCATTATTATTATTGGTAATTTTATTTTTTAACAATTATTATTATCATTATTATTAATATGGTTATTATTATTTAGTGTTATTTTATATTTATTTTTATATATATATATCTACTACTATTATTATATTCAATTGATATTATTATTTTCCTATAATTATTATATTTATTATTATTATTATTTTATTATTATTTTATCATCGATATTATTATTACTATTTTATTATTTCTATTATTTCTTTTATTTTTACTATTACTATTTGTTTATTAATATATTATTATTATTATTATTATTATTATTATTATTACTATTATTTTTAATATTACTACTACTATTATTATTTTCTTTATTATTATTAACTTTATTATTTTTATTATTATTGTATTATTATTTTATTACCTTTAAATTATTGTTTATAATACTTATTTTTATTTGATTTACTACTCTTTTTATTATTAATTTTGACATATCATTATTATTATTTTCATTATTCTTACTTAAATTACGTATTAGTATTATTAATTAATTAATTTTTATTATTTTACTTAGAAAATACTTAAATCTAATATCATATATTTGTTTCATTTATTCACTTATTTATTTATTTATCTCATTATTTGTTTATTCTCTTACTTATATATATATGTACATATTTTTGTTTTTTTTGTTTTTTATTCTTGAATTTCTAAATAGGCTCGTATTTTTTGTTTATTGTGTTTCTATTATCATGATCTTTATGCTTTATTAATTTATTAGATTTATGTCATGTAATTGTTCTTTAAAATATAAAATTTGGTTTTGAAATAAGCAAACACTTCCGCGTTCTAAGATTCGAAAGAAATCGTACCCTAACTTACTGGGTTTCGATTTTTCTCATCGAATCTAAAGAACCAATTATTTTTAAAATCAAACATACAAGTTAAATAAAATACTTATTCTCGGGAATTCAAAAGTGTTGTGTCCTAACTCACTGGATATGACATTTTGTTATCTCGAGGTAAGGACTTCCAATAATAAAGACAATATTCGGTATATGGAAATTTCGAGAAATTGTGCCCTAACTTACTGGGTTCCTATTTTTCATTCAACTCAAATAACTAAATATCCTTTTTAAGTTTAAATGTACGAATTTTAAATAAAGACAAGCTTAGTTTCGAGGATTCGAAACGTTGTATCCTAACTCACTGGGTATGATATTTTATTCCTTCGAAATAAGCATGTCTTGGCATCTAGTTTAATTCATTCAAGTTTTCAAAAACAAAGAGGATCGTATTTTAAAATTTTTAATTTTGACATTAGGACAATAACTAACCAATCCGGGGCCAATTTTGGGCGTTACGAGGGTGCTAATCCTTCCTCGTACGTAACTGACCCCGAACCCATTTTTTTGAATTTCGTAGGCCAAATTAACGTTTTGAAATAAAACGTTTTATAAGGTGATCCAATCGCGTTTTCATTTTTCATTTTTCATTTTTCAAGGATTGGTGGCGACTCCCGTTTTCATTTTTCAAGGTCGATCCCCTTTTTTTTTAAAAAACTTAAAAAATGGTTTCGACAGCTTGGCAACTCCGCTGGGGACAATAAGAGATTCAAGCCATAAAATTGATTATTTACTGTCCTTTTGTCCAAATTTATTTAAAAAAACTATGATCCTTTTTATTGCAGGTGGTTCTAATTTTTTAAAATATCTTTGTATTGCATTACATGACCGTTGTGGTCACACCCTTTTAAGTGGGAGTGAGAAGCTACTCCTTCGTGAGGTTTTCACCTCTGTACAGGATAGTGAATTATTTTCGGGATACATCTGCACCTATGTCTTCGTGAGATTTTCATCTCCGTGCAGCCATAGGGAAATGTATTCCTCTGAACTAAACTGGGTTCGTATGAGCCCATAATGGGTGAGGGTCGAGGAATCTGCTGGTTGAGGTACCTCAACTTTAGAGCCAAACCTCATGTAGAAAGCCCTAAGAGCTTACCCTAGGTAAAACTACGCCGACCCTAGCAATCATATTGCACGACCGTTGTGATCATACCTTTTAAGTGGGAGTAAGAAACTATGCTTCCGTGAGGTTTTCACCTCCGCATGGGCTAGTGGACTGCTTCCGGGATACATCCATTCCTATGTCTTCATGAGGTTTTCACCTCTGCATGGCCATAGGAAAATATATTCCCCTGAACTGAACTCGATCCATATGAGCCTATAATGGGTGAGGATTGATGAATCTGCTGGTTCAGGTACTCACCCTTTAGAACTAAGCGACATATAGTGATCCTTAAGAGCCAACCTTAGATAGAGTTATATTGAACCCTAGTGGCCACCCTTTATTTCTCTTGTACTAACATGTTCTCTTTTGTTTTGATTGCATTGCATTCACATCATAGAAAGGAGGTGTTGATTCAAATTCGATTGCTAAATAGAAGAGTTTGTCATGAGAAAATAGATTTCTTGATAAAGTGGATTATAATACGGTCGTTCGAATATGGTCCAAGTAAACACAACGAGAGAAGACTGATAGTCCGTGAAGGAATACAAGACTTTATTGCCTAAAGATTCAAGATGACAAAGACTATTCGAGAATCACCATGTCTCGGCCTTCTTAAAGAGGCTAACAAGCATTGTGAGGATAAGTAAGTAATGAGTCGCGGCCCAGATCAAGCAAAAAAGAGCTAGAAGAGGCATCTATTACAAGTTTGCAAGATTTGACCTTTGCGAAGAAGGGGATTGATGTTTTTGCTGGGAATATGAGGACAAAGCCGTATATGTAATCCGTTTTGTGTAAAAAAAATTTATTTTCTAGTAAAGTTTTTCTAATGGAATTGAATTCAGAATCAACACCTCTCTTTTTGCATTTCATTCCTTTGCATTGCATTTCATGCATTTTCATTACATCACATCATATGCATTTAAGTCCTAGAGAGCCTAATTAGTTAAAATTATCACAGAATGAGAGAGGAGGAAAATCTAGAAACTGAACACCATTACGGTACACGTGCCAAGACAAAGAAAATAGATCAAAGACTTGAATAATTCCAGAGAGACATGCAAGACCAGATGCAAGAGCAACTGGGACAGCTCCAACAAGAAATGAGAGACCAAATGTTAGAAGCTCAAAGGAACATGATGACTCAAATGGCCTAGATGCTGAATGGGGCAATGGACAAAGGAAAAGGTCCCATAGTTAATGCTGAAGATAAATAGGACTTTCCTCGGGGTTTCACCCCACCGCATGTGCAAACACAACCGAAGGAATATCCCCGATGGCCATCTGTCACGATTAGGCCTCAACAAGGGAAAAATGACGCTAGAGTGCCCATGAATTTCCAAGTTGGCACAGGATCCAACCCAGGAGATAACCCTGCTAATCTTGTTATCCCTGACTTAGATGTAACAACCCAATTACGACCCTAATCGGAATGGTGGTTTCGAGACCATGAATTCGGGTTAAAATATATATATATATATTATTTTCTTACTATTTACTTATGTTATGTGCTTAAGCATATTCTAAAATATGATAAGTTAATTTATTCATATGGATGCTTAATTTAAATCAAGGGATTTAATTGTTTAATGATAAAAGTATCTTATATTTTATTAAGGGGTTCAATTGAATTGTTTTATTTCATGAATGGATTGCATGGTAATTACCCAAAAGCTTGTTGGGTGGACGGCATAATGATGGATATATATGTATATTTTATGTAATTGGTTAGTAAGTGGTGTAATATTAATATTTTAATATTATATTAAGAATAAAGAAAACATAAAATGTGAGTGGATGTTTATCTTCCATACATTTTCTTCTTCATTGCCGAATTTTGACAAGGAAAAAGGGAAACTCAAGCTCTCATCTTTCGGCCTTTTTGCATGCTTATCTAAGGTTAGAAATTTATCATGATTTTTGTAATTTGGTATATTTTTGAGTTAGTTACTTTGAATATTAACAAACCCATGTGGAAATTTTTATTTTGAAGCATGTTTAAAATTCAGTTTTGATGAATGTTGGTGATTGTTGCGTTTAATGGAAAGATAGAAATATATTCTTGTAGATTAATATGTTGAAAGTATGGAAAAATTTAGGTAGAATGGAGGGTAATGGTTTAAATTTCGAAAATGAGTAGTGGAAAGATTGTAAGGTGAAATAATTAGTTGATATTGATGTATGAGACCCTTAGAAGGATTCGGTCCTAAAGGATGTTGGACAAATTTTGAGCAATTCATGAATATTGCTTTAGGGACTAAATTGTAGATATTATAAAAGTTATGGGTAAATTTGTAAATTTTCTAAAGTATGTGGTTATGGATCAATTGAATAGAAATTATTTTAAATGAGCTTAATTGAACTCTATTCTAGACCAAGGACTGAAAGAACCGTAATCGGATCGGAGTAAAGCTAAATTAATCGAGTAGCGAGAAGATTTTAACCTCTCAACTACCAAGTAAGTTTATAAGTAATTAAATTTAAACCAAGTAATTTTATAGTAGAATACTTACTCTCAATCGAAAATATATATATATATATATATACAAATTTTATTGCCGAATGAGACATGGAACTTAATTGTGTTATGATCGATATGTATCAAGTACATATAATTGGTTATTAGATATTTTGATTTGTAGAATTGAGTATATTGGTAGGTAAATTGCCAAAAGTAAAATAGTATGGAAATTCATTATTATTATATATATATAATTGATTTAGAAAGGAGCTAAAATGAATATGTAATGAGATGGATATTTGTACCTAATGTATGATTAATAATACATATTTGTGTATATGTATTTGGGTTGTGCCAAATGTGAAAGTATGACCTATGGAAATTGGATTGTTGTTATTGGGTAATTATATATATATACACATGAGTATGAAATTTTGATATGTTTGGATTGAATAAATAATTATGGGTTGATTAGTATTTAATTGTGGAATATGAAGTGAGCAATGGTAGTGATTGAATAAATAACTACACGTTTAGCTGAGTAACGGCTCTATGTGAGCGATACGTTACGGGAAGTGGCACTGTGTGTGCGAACATGTTATGTAATGGCTCTATGTGAGCGATACGTTACGAAAAGTGGCACTGTATGTGCGAACATGCTAAGTAACGGCTCTATGTGAGCGATACGTTACAGGAATTGGCACTGTGTGTGTAGAACATGCTAAGTAACGGCTCTATGTAAGCAATACGTTACAGAAAATGGCACTGTGTGTGCGAAAAATGCTAAATAACGGCTCTATGTGAGCAATACGTTACGGGAAGTGGCACTGTGTGTGCGGACATGTTAAGTAACGGCTCTATGTGAGTGAAACGTTACGTGTTTGTACTACGTGTGCGGGTTTTCAGATTTTCCTAAAGACGGAAACACTTAGTGAAGGTAAACGGAAGTGTCGTATTTATGTTATATGATAGTTCACTTTGATGTAAATCGGTAAGTTATTTTTGTGGAAATTCAATATGTGATTACTTGGATTTATTTGGTGACTAAATAGGTATGATTTTGATTGATGATGATATATTATGTGTATGAATGTTGCAACCTAATCCATGTTTGAGTTAAGTAAATGAGAAACTGTTAAGTTGCTTGTATATAGAAATACTACCTTTTTGCTTATAACTTACTAAGCTATAATAGCTTACATAGTTTGTTTGTTATAACGTACCATGGGTGTTTTGAAGTCAAAGCTCAAGCTCGGGAATCCCTGTCGAAGTCAAGCATACTATCAACTATTTTGGTACCTCTTTTAAGAATGAACTTAAGAACTATGGCATGTATAGGCCAAAATTTTTTTTTTGAGTTGACTCAACAGTATTTTGGTGAATGTATTTATATATTAAAATGCCATGCAAAATGGCTAAATTCCTATGACTTTGGTTGATTGATTCATTTGCTTAATCATACATGTATGGTTGTATTATAGGTTCGGCTTAAGCAGGTTTTAAAAGAAAATGAAAGGGTTGGTTTGATGTTATTAAATTTGAAGTATTCGTTTTGAGCATATCACATTTATGGTATTATGAAATGTGATGAATTAGTATATATATAATCGGTCATGTCTAAATCTTAATATTATGGATACTTGTGAAGTCTGTTATGGTATTTGTTAGTATGGAAATAAATAACATGAAGTATGTATATATATATGTTCATGGATAACGAAATGGGTGAATGCTTTGGATAGTTGGTATTGAAATTGTGGTACCTTAGATTCGGTTAAGAGGATTTTTGCCATGTGTGTATATTCGGCATTAGTTGACAACTTGTTTCGGTAACGCAATTATGCGATTATGCATGTGTGGTTATTATAACTTAATGACCAAATGAATAGTACTTCTGCTATTTGATTTAAATTTCTTTCATGCGAAGTTGGTAATATAGATGTGTGATATATTCATTAAGTTTTAATCTTATTATGGTAGTGTAACTTTATCAATAGTACATTCGAATATGATAGTGAAATTTATAGATAATGCCCGTAACCCTAATTCGGCGACGGATACGGGCTAGGGGTGTTACAATAGATATAGTAGAAAAGGAGGAGATAAGAATTGAATTTTCAAGGCAGTTGGAAGATCGTTGAAGATGGTCGAAAGAGAAGTTCAAGGCTTTAGAAAATGCTGATAATTATCATGGAATTGATGCTAAGGACCTGAGCTTGGTTCCAGACTTGGTGCTTTCTCATAAGTTCAAAATGCCAGGATTTGAGAAGTACAATGGGACCAGCTGCCCTGAAGCCCTCATCACTATGTTCTGTAGACGGATGACTGGCTATGTTAACATGATCAACTCTTGATTCATTATTTCCAAGATAGTTTGGTAGGGGCAGCATCCATGTGGTATAATCAACTTAGCCGTGCTAAGATTAACTCCTGGAGAGACCTAGCCCAAGCCTTTATGAAGCAGTACAATCATGTCACAGACATGACGCTTAACAGAATCATCTTTCAAAACATGGAAAAGAAGTCAAATGAAAGCTTCAGGCAGTATGCGTAAAGATGAAAGGAGGTTGCCATGCAAGTTCAGCCACCACTCTTAGAAAAGGAAACCACAATGCTCTATCAATACCTTGAAAGCTCTATTCATCACTCATATGATAGGAAGTACTACCAAAAGCTTTGCAGATATAGTGATGGCAAGGAAATGATTGAAAATGGCATAAGAGGTGGCAAGATTGAAGCAGGGGAAACCGCTAAAAGGTTTGCTCCTAGAAAAAAGGACGACGAGTGAATAATACGAGTACATACAACAAAGGGTACTCGAAGGCAATTACTGTAAGCCAGCCAAAAGTAATTACGGCTGGGCAACAAGGTTCGACAAGACAAGAATCAAGCGCAAGGCAAAATTCAGAAAAGCTCCAATTTACGCCAATCCCAACGACGTATAAAGAGCTATTCAAAGTTTATTTGACGCGCATATGGTGTCCCCATTTTATCTAAAGCCATTATAGCCCCCATATCCTAAATGGTATGACTCGAACGCTCAATATGACTACCATGCGGGAATAATGGGTCACTCAATTGAAAACTGTACTACATTTAAAAAGTTGGTAGAAAGGTTCATTAGAATGGGAATTGTGAAGTTCGACGATTCATCAAAACCTGAACACTTTAACGGGGCAGTAAATGTGATAATTGAAGAAGGAGACAAGAATGTTGTGACTCTTTGAAGAAGTCAAAAGTGAAGAGGGAATCTGGGAACGAAGTTTCCACGGCCTTACATACTTGGGAGTGTTTTGAATAATGGGAATGTGGAAGAGATCCCTGTATTTTTAGAGCTGATATAGAGTAATATTCAAAACGTGCTTGTTGCCTTAAGCCTAGAGACAATAAGAATCGTTTTGTGAAATAGGCTTATGTCCAGAATTTTTATTTCAATAAAATGCATCTTTTTTTTAAGCAAATATTTTTTCATTCTTTAAATTTCATATTGTACATTCTTTTGTTTCTTTCAAGTATTCTTTCATTCTCCATTTATGACCATACAAATGATCATTCTTTCAATCATTTATTATTTGAAATCTTCCTTCGAACCTACAATAGGTCTCTAGATATTAATGATGTGAGCAATGCTGCTACTGACTCAGAGTTTCCTTTCAAGTAAGATATGTGTCTAGAAGGATCTAGGGACTTTGAAGATGACATAGATTGTAACCTATCTTTTGATTTGTTAAGAAGGGTAGAACAAGATGACAAACAATCCCTACTTTACAAAGGGTCGTTGGATATTATGAGCCTAGAAAAGAGGACATGCCTAGGCTAATAAGATGTGGGCTAAACATGAGGATCGGGCACTGTTGGTCTACCATGAAAGGGGATTGCATCAGTTATACCTCAAATTCTGAATTAAAGAAAACGAGATTCATGTGACTCTTCCATTTTCTTCACAAATTTTCCATATGTGGGGCATGGATGTGATGGGGCCAATCTCATTATAGCCAATATCGATTCATTGTCATGGTTTACTTCACTAAGAGGGTGAAAGTAGCTTCATATGCCAATATTGCAAAGTCGACAGTCATCAAAATGAAAATTAAAAAAAAAAGGATCAGATGCCAGCAAAGAATGCCAGAAAGGATCATGTTTAATAATGCATAACTGTACAATATTAAAGATTACAGTTTGCTTAAAGATCAGGAAGCATATCACAGTGCAGCAAATGTTGTCAAAAGAAATATACAAAAATAAAAAATAAAAATAAAAGGTGACCAAAGACTTGTAAAGATTGGCATAAGAAGCTATCATTTACTCTCTATGCTTATCAAATGTCGACTAGGACTTTCGTTGGGGCAACACTTTTCCTATTGGTTTATGGAATAGAAATGGTTTTGCCCATGAAAATCAAGATTCCTCTGCCTCGAGCTTTGATTGAGTCAAGAATTGGATGAAGTAGAATGTCTCCAGTGAACTTGGCTGAAGAAAAGGGTTTGAAAGTATTCACCATAGTTAAAAAATACCAAAATGGATGATGTTATTTATGTCAAAAATGGACTACCCAAGGGAATCTCATGATTGGGACCTAGTATTGAAGAAGATCCTTCTTATATAAAAGGATTTTAGAGAAAGCAAATGGGAAGGGGACCTTATGTCAAATTGACCGAGATAGGAAGGACCTTATGTTGAAAAGGAAGGCCAAAGGCGCTTTGAGCTCAAATTTTAAAAAATGAGAGGGAGCATTGATATTGACCGAGATAGATGCCAAAGACTTGCCCAATCATATGGTAGTCTTGCTATGAATTAACAATGAGGAAGTATACGGATCCCTAAACACGATTGAGAAGTATTTTACTTGAAAAGGAAAAGGCTATCTTACCCATTTTAAATTTGTTATCTTTGGTCAAAAACATCCAATCAATTTTTCTATAGCATTGGCTATCTTGCTTACTTTATTCTTTTCAAGATACACCTCAATCGCTTTGAGCTCAAATTTGTTTCGAGCTATCAAAAAATGGCATTTTATATTGAAATAAGGCTAAGGCGAAAACTAGTAAATGGCGCTTTGAGAATCAAATAGGATTTTTAGAACTCAAAGCCTAAGGGTTGGAAAATTGAAAGATGTTTATCTCAAATTTTAATCAAAGATATGACGGCATATGGTAGTCTTGCTACCATACATCGGGTCATTACACCTGTGGAATGGTGTAATGATCAACTTGATTGAAGATGATACAAATTTCATACCTCTGAGTGGTAACAGGATGGATGAAACAAACCAAATGTTATTCCCCTGAAGTTACAATGGGAGGTACAAACTTTATGTCCCAAAAGGTACAGTGGAAAGGACTCTGAAATTACATCGGGGCAAGCTTGCTGAGCAGAATCTGATCGTTTCTTTGGATTTTCTGTCAAAGATACCAGCTGAATGAGAAAGCATGGTAACGCATCAGTGATAGAACCTTGATGAACTATGAGCAGTGATAATCCAAACATTAGAAAAAGGGATCATTCTCATGCATTTATGTAAATATCATTCATACACTTCCAATTATGAGCATTTGATTCATTCTGATCATTGTGTCCTAATTGTTGTACATTAAAAAAAAGAAAAAAGAAAAAAAAAAGAGATCATTCTCATGACATTCTGCATTCATGCAAATGTCATCCCTAATATCATTTAGTTAGGTGCATTTGATTCATTCTGATTATTGCATCCTAATCATTTTACATTTAAAAAAGGGATCATTCTCATGACATTCTGCATTCATGCAAATGTTATCCATAATACATTCGAGTCTACAGGACTTGTCCCCCAGAGGACGGTGTAGCAACATTGGTGAATTCACCAGTCCTATCTCCCTGACCAGCAGGGGAATAGGTCAAAGATTGTAGATCTTGTCACCCTAAGCAGTAGTGGAACAAGATCGAACGACGAATTTTATCTCCATGAAGCAGCGAAGTAGATTTAAGCCATCAGTCTTATCTTCTTCGAGATGGTACTGGAGGAGACTGAAGATTGAAGTCTTCTTAAGATAGTAAGGAAGCAAATTGAAAAGTTCAAATTTTGTTCCCTCGAGATGGTAGTGGAGCAGGCTGAAGATTGAAGTCTTCTTGAGATAGTAAGGAAGAAAATTGGAAAGTTCAGATTTTGTTCCCTCGAGATGGTAGTGGAGCAGACTGGAGATTGAAGTCTTCTTGAGATAGTAAGGAAGCAGACTGAAAAGTTTAGATTTTTTCCCCTCGAGATAGTAGTGGGACAGACTGAAGATTGTAGATCTTATCCCTCTAAGCGGTAGTAGAGCAGATCGAATTTGGTGAATCTTATCTTCCTGATGTAGCAAGGGAGCAGATTTTAGTCACAAGTCTTATATCCATGTATCGTAATGGAGCAGACTGAAGATAGTTAATCCCATCTCCCTGAAGTTGCAATGGAGTAGATTAAAATGATGAATCCTATACCTCTGAAGTTGCAGTAGGTCAGATTGAATTTTTCATAGAAAATCTCATCTCCTTAAGTTTACAATGGAGTAGGTTGAAAACAACATATCTTACCATCCTGAAGTTGCAGGAAAAAGATCAGAGACATCAGTTTGGCCTCCCTGAAGTTGCAGTGGAGCAAACTGAAGAAAGCAGATCTGGCATTCCTGAAGTTGCAGGAAGTAGATCGAAGACATCAGATCTTATCTCCCTGAGCTTACAGTGGAGCAGATCGAAAAATAGAAGATTTGGCATTCATGAAGTTGCAGGAAGTAGATCGAAGACATCAGATCTTATCTCCCTGAGTTTGTAGTGGAGCAGATCGGAAAATAGCAGATTTTGCATTCTTGAAGTTGCAGGAAGCAGATCGAAGACATCAAATCTTATCTCCCTGAGCTTGCAGTGGAGCAGATCAGAAAATAGTAGATTTGGCATTCCTGAAGTTGCAGGAAACAGATCGAAGACATCAGATCTTATCTCCCTAAGTTTGCAGTGAAGCAGATCAAAGACATCAGCCTTGTCTCTCTGAGTTTGCAGTAGAGCAAGCTAAAAGACAACAGATCTTGCCTTCCTGAGTTTGCAGCGAAGCGGATCGAAGAAACCAATCTGGCATCCCTGAGTTTTTAGTGGAGCAGATTAAAATAGCAGATCTGGCATTCCTAAAATTGCAGTGAAGCAGATAGAAAACAGTAGTCTCATCTTCCTGAAGTTGTAGTGGAGTAGACTAAATATAGTAAATCTCGTTTTCCTAAAATTGCAGTGAAGCAGATTGAAGATACTAGCCTATCTCCTTGAAGATACAACCATTTGACAAGACCGGCAAAATGGTTTTTTTATCGTTTGTGCTCTATTCTCGTTACACGACAATGAGCAAAGAGGGGCAAATGTAGTAGCCCATTTATGCCCGACCTTGAACAAATAAAAAATAATAATAAAAATAAACTAATGTCCAGATTAAAGTCCATTTTACAGCCAATTAATCCAAACCCAAATCACTAAAGCGCAGTTATTTACAAGCCCAAATAAACAAACTGTTACCCAAGACCCACTAACCAATACCTAAAACAAAACCCAAATGGCCCAATGGCCCACATCTTGTTTCAGAATTTGGAAACCCCAAAACCTAGGGTTTCTTCTTTGCGCCGCTGCCTCCATACCAAATTTCGACACACAAATTTCTATTACGCCGCCGCAAATCGGCGCATGGACAGTGCTCCATCGCCAGATTTCTCGTCATACACCTGCAAACAAGGAAAGAAATGGACAGTAGCAGTATATTGCGATTTTGCATTTATTTTCGATTTTATTTTTTGGGTTATAAATAACCCCAAACAATCTGTAAAATAGACAGGCAAATTTATACAGGCACAGAAATTCAATACAAAACAAACAACCAAATCAACAAAGGTTTTGTCTTTTTTTTTTAATATTTTCGAGTACTTCACATATATATATATGTTGAAATCATATATATAACATATATAAAATACATTTAAAAAAAAAAAAAAACTTACATTTTTTGGAGGATTTGGAGAGCTTTTTTTTTTTTTTGAAGAACAGAATGAAAATGAAATTTTTCCGAAAAATTAGCCTTATATACGGATTGAAAATGTCGCTGCTTTTTAGTAGTGCGTTTGGGCACAAAACGGCTGCGTTTTGCCTCGCCCGACCCGATCCGACCCCTTCCAATTTAGATCCATGACGTTTTTTTATCTGAAGGGCTAATTGTGCTTTTAGCCCTTCCGCTTTTTATGGTTTTGTAATTAAGTTCCTTTTATTTTTAATTTTGCCCTTAAATTTTATTTGGATTTCATTGGAGTCCCTATTTAAACGCAGCGTTTTGGAGGGAGGGAGTATTTTCTCTTTTAGCCCCTCTTAGTTACTCGCGTGTTTTAATCGATTCTACCTTTTAATTTTATTTTGAATTTTGCCCATTATTCCTGTTCTAAGTTCAATTTTACCCTTTTTTTATTTCCTTTATAATCTTCAACATTTTATTATTAATTTCATTATTATTATTGGTAATTTTATTTTTTAACAATTATTATTATCATTATTATTATTATGGTTATTATTATTTAGTGTTATTTTATATTTATTTATATATATATCTACTACTATTATTATATTCAACGATATTATTATTTTCCTATAATTATTATATTTATTATTATTATTGCTATTTCATTATTTCTATTATTTCTTTTATTTTTACTATTACTATTTGTTTATTAATATATGTTATTATTATAATTATTATAATTATTATTATTTTTATTTTACTTTTATTTTAATATTACTACTACTATTATTATTTTCTTTATTATTATTAACTTTATTATTTTTATTATTATTGTATTATTATTTTATTACCTTTAAATTATTGTATATAATACTTATTTTTATTTGAATTACTACTAGTTTTTATTATTAATTTTGACATATCATTATTATTATTTTCATTATTCTTACTTAAATTTCGTATTAGTATTATTAATTAATTAATTTTTATTATTTTACTTAAAAATACTTAAATCTAATATCATATATTTGTTTCATTTACTCACTTATTCTTTTATTTATTTATTTATCTCATTATTTGTTTATTCTCTTACTTATATATATATATATATACATATTTTTGTTTTGTTTTTTTTTTATTCTTGAATTTCTAAAAAGGCTCGTATTTTTGGTTTATTGTGTTTCTATTATCATGATCTTTATGCTTTATTAATTTATTAGATTTATGTAGTGTAATTGTTCTTTAAAATATAAAATTTGGTTTTGAAATAAGCAAACAATCCGCGTTCTAAGTTTCGAAAAAAATGGTACCCTAACTTACTGGGTTTCGATTTTTCTCATCGAGTCTAAAGAACCAATTATTTTTAAAATCAAACATACAAGTTAAATAAAATACTTATTCTCGGGAATTCAAAAGTGTTGTGTCCTAACTCACTGGATATGATATTTTGTTATCTCGAGGTAAGGACTTCTAATAATAAAGACAATATTCGGTATATGGAAATTTCGAGAAATTGTGCCCTAACTTATTGGGTTCCGATTTTTCATTCAACTCAAATAACCGAATATCCTTTTTAAGTTTAAATGTACGAATTTTAAATAAAGACAAGCTTAGTTTCGAGGATTTGAAACGTTGTATCCTAACTCACTGGTATGATATTTTATTCCTTCGAAATAAGCGGGTCTTGACATCAAGTTTAATTCATTCAAGTTTCCAAAAACAAAGAGGATCGTATTTTAAAATTTTTAATTTTCGACATTAGGACAATAACTAATCAATCCGGTGTCAATTTTGGGCATTATGAGGGTGCTAATCCTTCCTCGTACGTAACCGACTTCGAACCTGTTTTCTTGAATTTCGTAGGCCAAAATCAATGTTTTGAAATAAAATATTTTATAAGGTGATCCAATCGCACCTAAGTAAAAAAGGATTTGTGACGACTCCCGTTTTCATTTTTCAAGGTCGATCCCATTTTTTTTAAAAAAAAACTTAAAAAATAGTTTCGGTAGATATAATTGAAAATTTAATTATAAAAAGGTATATGAATATATATAAATTTATTTATTTTAATAAATAAAGCAGCATTAATGTGATTATAAAGATAACAACATACTACCAAGTGATATTAGGCAAATGGCCAATGTCTGACTTGAGTAAGTTTTCTATCGAAATTGGAATCTCCGTATAAATCTGCACCTCATTACAATATAAACTTGGGAGCTTAGCAATATGGTCAGCAATTTGTTGAGGTCCCTCGGAATATATCGAAAATGGACTCTCTAATCACGCTCCAAAAGTTGATGAATCAGACGCAACTCCGACATCCTACTATTTGAAGCACCACCTACTAGAATAGTTTCAACTACCAAAGCCTTATCACACTCCACCTCCAATTGTCTGAAGTCAGAATCCCATGCTATCTTTAGACCTTCTAAAATAGTTTTAACCTCAATCTTGAACATTGTTTCTTCCCTAGTCTGCGTAGTGAAACCATTAGTCCATTTAGCATAATGATCCCAGAAAATCCCTCCAATTGAGGTAGAACCATTAGAAACTAAAATTGCACCATCAGTGTTAAGTTTAATCCACCCTCACTCTAGTGCCACCCAATATGGGCCTACTACTCTCTGGACATGATAGATTTCACTTGACCTTGAATTCAAAATGCTTGTAGTCCAAGCCTTCCCTATGGTGACAACATCTTCAAAATTACTATGACTGTTATTAAATATAAAATTGTTGCATCTCTTCCATAGAAGCCAGCACAGTATTGCAAATAAAGTCGATCACTCCTCATTATCCACAGCTCCTCCTTGGTTTGCAAGGTTCTACACAAGCCAATTCTTAAGATTAGCAGAGAAAAACCTGTTCCTTATCGAATTCAGAACAATCACTTGCCAAATTACTCTCAAGAAACCACAGTCACGTGAAGCATGAATGCTTGATTCCAATGGATTTCTGCATCAAGGGCAGTGTCGTTCATTAGTCATGTGCTTTCGAGCTCGTTCATTATTTGTCAAAACCCAGTTCTACCATAATAGCTAAAGAAATACTTGAACTCATTGCAAAGCCTTACACCTCTAAAGCAACTCCCGATTAACGGATGGATCAACGCTATTAAAACCGAAAAATTCTTTTAAGTTTCCCCCGTAGAGGAGTTATTAGTCGACCATTTCCAACTGACTTGGTCAATTCCTGCTTCTGTACAAGGAAGGAGTATGGTTGCAATATGAGAAAGCACATGGTTAGGTAGTAGAGAAATTAACCGACTCTTATCCCATTTACCTTCTGCATCTATCATGTCACATACTCGAAGAGTCTCATTTGGTTTACCAATTCCTTCAAAGAAAGGTTTAAGTGGCCCAATCTTCCTAACCCATGTGTCATTCCAGGAGTTCACCAATCGACCATCACTAATCAACCAATATATATTCTTAGTGACATCTGGCCAAATTTTCATAATAAATCTTCAAATTCGACATCAAACTCTAAACATTATATTTACTCCTCAACACTCAATCCCACTATATATCAAGTTCAACAATAATGTTGAAACCCAACTTTAGTAAGAAAATTTTATTCTGATCTGAGAGGCTTCTGATCCTAAGCCCCCCAATTGTTCAGAGGCCTACAACAATCAGCCCAGTTCACAAGAGAAGGTTTCCTCGATTCCTCACTTGAACCTCAAATGAAATCTTGATTTAGTTTCTCAATTATACCACAAACCGATAGTGAAAGACGAATCGTACACATGAAATAATTCAATACAACAAGAAGGACTGATTTAACCAAAAATATTCTTCCCGCCTTCGAAAGATTCCTAACCTCCCAACCACTTAACTTACTCGAATCTTATTGAACACAAAATCAAAAGTTATTGATGTTGTCGAAACCATTTTTAAGGTTTTGAAAAAAAACAGGGATCGACTTTTAAAAAATGAAAATAAAGTCGCCACCAATCTCTTTTTACTTAGGTTTGTTTGGATCACCTTTGTAAAACATTTTATTTTAAAACATTTGATTTTGGTCCACGAAAAACAAGAAAACGGGTTCGGGAGTCGGTTACGTATGAGAAAGGGTTAGCACCATCATAACGCCAAAAAATTGGTACCCAATCGATAAAATCATGTCCTATTGTCGAAAATTTGAAAATATGATCCTTTGCAAGAAAATCAAGATTTACCTATCTCAAAGAAATAAAATGCTATACCCAATAAGTTAGGGTGTAACATCTCATGACTTCGAAGCTAAGCTTATCTCTATTTGTAGAAAATCATTACCTCGAAACACAAAACATCATACCCAATAAGTTAGGATACAACGTTTTGAATTTCCAAGAATAAGTTTTCAATTGTTGTTGAAAGTTTAAAAAAAATACTTGATACTTTAAGTTCCACGAAAAAAATTAAAACCTAGTAAGTTAGGGTATAATTTTTCCCGAAGTCCCCAAATATCATATATTGTTGTTTTAAAAATGCGTTGATTTTTAAAAAAATGTTTTTATAAAACAATGGACTGGATATGAGATACATATTCAATTGCAATTTTATATTGTAACACCCCTACTCGTATCCGTTGCCAGAACAAAGTACGAGGCATTACCGAGAAGTATGAAACACTTACAGATAATTTAAACCATTTATCACTCAAATACCAAAATTGATTATAAAAGTTATCTTTGAAGTCCAAATCATGCATTAGGATCGGGTCGGGACTAAATCAGAATCGTATAAAGTTTTTCGCAATATCCCAAAATTTATCTCATTTACAAGGGTCCCACATTTAATACATACAAAAACCAATTCAAGATATTCAACCGAATCTTATACTTAATACTATTTGTTAGTCGTACACTTCATATAAATAACAAGAAACATATATGGGCTCAATTCTCATTAAATTTCTCTTGTACTTTTATTTTTTTCACATTATGTATTCATATAATATATAACAATCATACTCTCAGTATTTCATATACATTTTCATAATATTTCATTTAGAATTTAGATTATTTCATATTAGAACTCTTATCATTAACTCATTTGGAACACCAATTCATACGGATAATACACGCAAGGGTGTACAAATATAAAATTACAAATGAACTCATTTATCAACCAAGTTCTATGTTCATGTCTCATCAACTCGTATTTCCTTATATCACATAATACTATGTAACACTTACCAAACTTTGTCAAATTAGTGAACGTCTTACGGAATTGGTCTGCAACGGTATGCACTGAATTTCACTGATAATCACTGATGCCATAACATAGCTGTGGTCTTTTCTCTAGAATGCCATAGCCCAGCCATGATCTTAGATCTTCACTATCATTATGCCATGGTGAAACCATGGACTTATCCGTCAATTTATCACCTTTCACTAGAATGCCATAGCCTAGCTATGGTCTTACATCTTAAACACATATCACACCGATGCCATATCCCAAATATGGTCTTACACAGAAATCACTTGTCACTTGTAGCCGAAGCTAGCACTATTCACTGATCAGGTAGCCGAAGCTACCACTTTTCACTTTTCGATCGTAGCCGAGCTACCACTTTTCATCGATCGTAGCCGAGCTACCATTTTCACCGATCGTAATCGAGTCGCCACTTTTCACTTTCACTTGTCCTTGATCAGAAAAGTGTAGCCGAAGCTATCACTTATCACTTATCACTTTTTCTTGATCAGATAAGTGTAGCTAAAGATATCACTTATCACTTGTTGCCATAGTTCAATCATGGTCTTTTTCGTCAATTCGTCTTGTCGCTGAAGTAAAGTGCTCAATTTGATCATTTATTCAATTTTCATGCTTTTACATTATTCTCGATTTTATCATCATTACATATGAAATAACACATTATGAAGTTCATAAAATTAACAAATGATCACTAAAATTTAGCCGTATAAACTCACAAGTTCAATTTTGTATTATAACAATAATCATAATTTCATAATAAACATTCCAAATAAAACATTATATCATTTCTAATTCAACATTTATCAATTATAATCGAGCATGTGATCAATTTATACACAAGTCGTTCATATATTATTTTTCCTCCTCCTCCTCTCCATCCACATCCTTAGTATAAACAACACACTTATAAGTAACATTATCTATAATTTTCACTATTTACTTATGTGAATATTCAAGCTGTCCATCCGTGTTATAGTCACTCAATTATTTTTATCTTAAGCTAAAGAACTCCAAATTAAGATCCGTTAATTTTATTTGAAACTAGACTCACATATCTTCTTACTATAATTTTTCCAGAATTTTTGGTATGGCCAATTAGTACAGTTTATTAGTTAAGTTCTCCCTGTTACACAGTCCGGCGGCTCTAACCTCTCTTCACTAAAAATCAATTATCTCATAGGACGACTTTCATATAGTGTTTTTGATTATTTCTAATGAAAATAAGCTCACTAAAGAATACAAACATATAAATTATAACTCATAATTATTTTTGTAAAATTTTTAGTGAATTTATAAAGTAAGAACAGGGGATCACGAAGTTATTCTAAACCAGTCTTACAAAACTTTAAATATCTCAATATGTAGACTTTCTTTGCTTTCTCTGTTTCTTTTATATGAAAATAGACTCAACAAGCTTTAATTCTATATCTCACTCAACTTCTAATTCAATTTCTACTATTTTTGGTGATTTTCCAAAGTTAGACAACTGCTGCTGTCCAAAACTGCTTTAGTGTAACATGTTAATTTCTATTTTGTCCCAAATTCTACAATTCATACAATTCAGTCCTTGCTCAATTAGCCCCTCAATTGAGCTAATTCTCTCATTTAATACTTTTCTCTATCATTTTAAACTATTTCATAACCCTTGAAAATCAGAAATTTTAACACTAGGCCTTAATTTCAACTCTTTCACAATTAGGTCCTAAAACCAATTTCCATCAATTTTACTTGATAAAATCATCATATATCAAAATTAAAGCTTCAATTATATATTTATTCTCATATTATTCCAGCACTCATCCATAGCAACTTTAAAAATTAGCTATAGAATCAAAAACTAATGACATACTAAGTTGGACCCAATTGTAAAAGTTCAAAAACATAAAAATTTCAAGGAGAAAGAAAGAATTAAACTTACATGAAGCCAGAGTATGAAAACCAGGTTGAACCCTCTTCCATGGCTGTGTTTCAGCTGATGAAAATGAAGAGAAATGAAGAGAATTCTAGATATTCCAATTGGTCCTATTTTTATTTAGCTAATTTTGGCAATTTTCTAATTTTGCCCTTATTTCACCCATTTCCTGATTTTTCTCAGCTATTGCCACCCAAAATATCTCCTTTGAGCTTATTTTCACTTTAGGTCCTTCCTCATTTGACAATTAAGCTATTTAATCCTTCTAGCAACTTTTACATCTTTTTCAATTTAGTCCTTTTTCTTTAATTAACCACCCAAACGTCAAAATTTTCTAACGAAATTTTAGTACTACCTTATTAACATTCTTTAAATATTCATAAAAATATTTATGACTTGGTTTATAATACCGAGATCTCGATACCTCTTTTTCTCGATTTCTTGATCAAATAAATCTTTATAAAACAAAATCTACTATTTCAAAAATCTTTTAAAAGCTACATTTGGCTTGTAAATATTAAATAATATAACTTACGAGTTCATTTGTCAAATTTGGTGTTCTCGAATCAATATTTCTAATATCTTTGAAATTTGGGCTATTACATATATAACTACAAATTATACTATCAATAAATAATAAAGAATAATATAACATAAATATAAAAAAAATGATGTTAAACAATAATAAATGATCAAAATAACCTAAATAAATAAACATGTGATATAAAATAAATAGAGATAATTAAGACTTTCACAAAAACAAAATCAAATGGAAAAGGAATAATATATTTAAACATTGAATATAAAAAAGGATATGACGATTTTTAAAATGATTTAATATATATATATAAAATAAAAATAAAAAGGAAGTACTTATAATAAATGTATATAATTTAATAATCTAATACATATATAAATGGTTGCATATAATAAAAATAATTAGTAAATAATATATAATATTTTTATATATATAAATATATATATATATATATAATGTACTAATCATAAAATTACATATGTTATAAACAATATAAATAAAACATGTTATACAATATAAATAGATTTTATACAAAATAAAATTTTAAAAAATATATGATATAATATAATACTATATAATATACAAATTAAAAAATATAATATAATAAATAATATACAAATTATAAAATAACATATAAATTATATTAAACCAAGTAAATAATATATAATAATAATTAACTATATAAGGATAATACATGTAAAATATATATGAATTTTATACTATTAGCAAAATTAATATATAAATAATAAGAATAATATAACATTTTAATATAATAAAATAATTAAATATAATATTATAATATTTTTTAAAAATAAAAAGGTTTTAAAATGAATAAGGATTAAATAGCAATAAAATAAATATAAATGGTATAAATTAAAACGCGCGTCGCACTGTAGAGACTCATCAGGCAATTATGCCTTTTTTTCCAAAACGATGTCGTTCTAATTTTTAGCCCTTAAAGCAGTCTAAGGGACTAAATTGGAACAAAAATAGATTTTAGGCTAATTTAATAAAAAATAAAAATTCCAATAAGACTGAATTGAGACTAGTAAAATTGCAGAGGGGCTAAAGCAAGAAATTGCCCTTTTGTAAAAAATGCGTGGATCCTCCCCGGGTTTTTGGGTCAATACGCGGATCCCCCTTTTAAAATGATGTCGTCTTGGCTTTTAAAGGTAACCCCCAAAACGACGTCGTTCCTATAGCCTATATAAATCAAAATTCAGCCAAAAAAACATTTTAACATCGTTTTAAAAAAAAATTGTAAATGTTCTCAAATTCTCCTCGCCTCCATCCGGAGTGGCCATCGGACTTCATAGGCTACGCGTCGCACGCGCCACACTTGTCTCCGTATATGGTGGCCGGAGGCTAAAAACCTCCGTTTCTAAGGTAATTTCTTCGCCCCCTTTATTTTTAGTATTCGTACAAAAGAAATAGCGTAGATCTAAAAAAACAAAATAACATGAAAATCACCTTTGCTGAAAAATTTTTGTATTCTGTTTCAGTGTATATTTTTTTGTTTTGTATCCTTCTCTCCATTCATACAAGTTTATTAGGGTTATTTATAACCCTAAAAAATAAACTAGAAATAAATACAAAAATTTCTTTCTGTTTTTGCTATTTTCTTTCTTTCCTTTTGTTGTTTGTTCTTTCCTTGTTTGCAGATCAATGACGAGGAGTGCGATGATGACTAGGTTGTTGGGTATCGAGGCTGGTGTGCTTGTGGCGCGAAAGCTTGCGGCGCCTAGGGTTTTAGAAACCCTAGGCCACTAAAACTGTTTAAGTTTTTGGGCCCCTTTAGGCCGTGCTAATTTGGGTTTGGGGTTGGGCGTCTGTTTAGGGTTTGTAATTGGGTTCTGGTATTTAGGTAGGTTGTTTTAAGTATTGGATTGGGTAGTCTATTTGGGTTTAAGTGGGTTGAAAAAAAAAATGGACTGTTTAAAAACATTGATTTTTATTTTATTTATTTTATTTTTGTCTGAATGGAATGGGCCTGGACTAAATTGGTTCCTACAGATGTGACTCTCTGATAAAAGATAGACATAGGTATTTCCCAAGGTAAAAATTTCTCTTCAAATTCTCTTAAAATATTGAAAGTGTTGTGTAGATCAAATTAAAAATATAATTAAAAAAATCTTGCTTATAACTCTTTTTAAGTAGAGATCTTAATGTTTCGATATAAATATATAATTCACAATAAATTAATTTTAATTAACATGTAACAGATAAGTATCAAACTTGTAACTAACATAAAATTAAAAACGGATAAAATATATAATAAATGATAATTAATTCCATTTTCATCTAAATTAGTAAATTAAATTAAATCAACATGCATATGTAATAATTAATTAAACTTAGGGCGTTTTGCATCAATTTGCACTGCAATTCCAACAAGAATCATGCTTTTAAATATTAAATCTCAACAACGAAAGATCAAATGATAAATATATATTTTTATTTGGTAAGTAGTAAGTATATTCATATGAATTGGTAAATAAATTTGCAATATAGTGGAAGGTTCCGAGTCGTTGAAATGAGCAAATCAACAAATTATACTCCTAATTTAGGAATACAAGTACAAAAACTTAGCTATATAATCAATCAAACGTGAGTCATGAAGCACAATAGTAAAATATAAATATAAAAGATAGAATAATAAACATGAAATGTATATACATGTACTAAAAAAAAAGAACTCAAACAATAAAAGGGTTGGTTTGGAAGGGTTAGAAAATTAGGAAGGTTCATTGGTTGGGGAAAGTGGAGGGAGGGTGGCTTGTAATTTAGAATCATTCATATGTAACGTTAATGCATGGAATTGCGAAGCAACAAATGTTACGGTGTGTGAGATGAATTTTAACTGTGGAATTGAAGTGTTTGTTTGTTTGTGGGATGTTTCTCAATTTTGGCCCATCTCAGCTCGTGGGGTTCAAGTTTCAAGCTTTTTCATTGGCCGTTCTTTTCAACAAGTTTCTAATGACACTCTGCACTCCACAATTCATGAAGATGAGGGTTGCAAGCTATAAAGAGAGAAAAGATGATACAAAAGCTGATTGTTTAAAGCCTAAAAAAGAAACCTCATCTGATCTGATCATCAAACCCCAATAAGAAAAAAGGGCTTTTAGTTTCTTTTCCTTTCTTTTCTTTTCTTTCCTTTTCCTTCTCATCTCATCTCATCTTATGTTGTGTTCTACTACTCTTTCTACCTCGAATTATATGTATATCCATTTCTCTCTCACCTAATCTCTATCGTTTATTGGCTCAGGTCAGCAGCAGCAGTTGGCAAAACAAAATATATTGATTTGCTTTGCCTCTTTGGCTTATATTACACAGTTTAATTACCCATGTTGCCCGATAACTCTTGTTCCTCACTTCCTTCTTTGGAGCCATTTACCTGCATAGACAATGGTAATAACAACAATAAGAGGAAAAGAAGACCCGCAGGAACACCTGGTACGTATTATATATATATATATATATATATATATATATATCCAAAATCGATATGTGTGTGTGTGTGTGTGTGTTATGATTGGCTTTCTTTTTGTCTAATTGGAAAATATAATTGGGTGCTGTTAGATCCAGATGCAGAAGTGGTTTCTCTCTCGCCTAAAACATTATTAGAATCGGATCGCTACGTTTGTGAGATCTGCAACCAAGGGTTCCAAAGAGACCAAAACCTACAGATGCACAGGCGGCGACACAAGGTTCCATGGAAGCTACTCAAGAGAGAAACTCCAGTGGTGAGAAAGCGGGTGTTCGTTTGCCCCGAGACTAGTTGCTTGCACCACGACCCTTGCCATGCTCTAGGCGATTTGGTTGGGATCAAGAAACACTTCAGGCGGAAGCACAGCAACCACAAGCAATGGGTCTGCCAGAAATGTTCCAAGGGCTATGCTGTTCAATCTGATTATAAAGCCCATCTTAAAACCTGCGGCACCAGAGGCCATTCTTGTGACTGCGGCCGAGTTTTTTCAAGGTTCTTTACTATCTCCATTCCTCTCACATACCATAAATATCTTCTTCTTCTTTTAACCCTTGATCCTCAAAACAAAATCAACAGTGTTTTAGATCCATCCTGGAGTTTTGCTGATGGATTTTAAGCTTCCTTAGATTTTTTTTTTGGGCTCATATTTCGGTAATATTTTGTTTTGAAGGAAAAATATTTACCAGTCCCATACCATGATTGCATATTGAAATTCTCTGCCAAGCACCTTCCTTTCCTCGTGACTTGAGTTTTGACTGGAAGAGGAAAAACCAAAAACTAAAGGACAGAAAGAAAGGAACAGATATTTCTTTGTTTCTCGTGTCTGATGGAACTTTTAATCCAATATTTAGCAGCTGTGTTTATAGGCAGTTGAGCACATTTCCCCAACATCAGTTTGATTGGTCGTGCCTTTTTCTTTTTTCCGCTCGAATGACTTTCAGTTTGAGTTTAGCTTAGCATTGTATTAATTTCTCCTCTAATCCATAACATCAGTTCGATGGAACTTTCGCATTCAGTCCTTTATATCCCATCTTCGTTAATAAAGGCACCAACTAGACCAAGCCCTTTGAACAGTTCCTCTTGTGCCGCTTTGAGTTTTACGTAGAATTATGAGTTATAACAGCTGTTTAACTTCATTTTTGTAGAGTTGAGAGTTTCATTGAACATCAGGATGCTTGCCATATGAGTCGTAGCCGACCACAATCACAAGCAATGCAACCGCTTTGCTTGTCGCAAACAGCTTCAAGCTCCAATCCTTCCAATGATACCAATTTTAGTACAGTTCCTTGGCCTAGTTTGGAGTTGGCAAACACAACAACAGATACCATGTTGTTGAACCCTACCAAAGATAATTCCCCTAAAAATGCGCACTACCACGATCTGGAGCTTCAACTCTTAACCACATCAAATCCCACTGAGGACTCGGTTCCCCCTAAAAAGCATGATCATCATTCAATCCAGTTGCAGCTCTCAATCGGCTCATTTCAATCAACTTGTACGGAAAAGGAAGCAACCAATAAATCAACTGAAATTCATGAGAAACCGGTGTTTGTTGCATCGAGGCTAAAGGAAGAAGCTATTGCACAATTAAGGTTGGCGATGGCAGAAAAAGCTTATGCTGAAGAGGCAAGAAAGCAAGCAAGAAGGCAGGTTGAGTTAGCTGAGCACGAGTTTGCCAAGGCAAAGAGAATCAGGCAACAAGCACAAGCTGAATCAGCAAAGGCTCAAGCTTTAAAGAACCATGCAGTCAAGCAAATCAACGCCACCATTCTTCAAGTCACTTGCCATGCTTGTAAACACCGATTTCAAGCAACAACACCTCCCGAAGAGAACTCTCTAGTTGTGAGTTACATTTCGTCAGCTATAACAGAAGGTGAAGTTGAAAACGATAGTCTTACAAATCTAACAAGACCTACTAACATATAAACCAATATATATGTGTGTGTGTGTGTATGTGAGAGTGTGTATAAGGTGTTAATACTTGTCTTTCCTTCTTATATATACCAAAAATGGTTGTTTCTATAATCTGGAGTTGATTAGTGAAAGTATTGTATCGTGGCTGATGTAATTTGTTCATTAATTTGGATAAATGAGAAGATATAATGATGGGGTTGATATTAATGGTGTGCTTTCAAGAATTGTTTATCATTTATTATATATGAACAACTCTTAGGTTTTCCTACTCTAAGCTTGTTATTACATTGAATATGGGGACAAAGGCACTTGAAAACGATTTCTTGTTTGGATTTTTGTGTTTGGACTGTTTGGAGATCTTTGTAGCATGAAAAAGTCAGAAAATTATGGTGGGGTTGCATCTTCCCCTTCTGCATTATACACAACCAAAGACCTTGTCATCTTTTATGTTAGAAAATATTTGAGTTTTTAAAAGGATTTGTATTTGATAAAATGTATAATTCATTAAATATACCCTTTTAACAAATAGTTGAATGTACGGATTGATTATGTATATATATATAAAGTACATTAAGATTAAAGTGAAAACTAACGTGGCTGAATGTTTAAAGTTATTAGATTTATGAAGTTAAATGGTTATAATAATATATAATTTTACTTATTGTGGAAATACATTTAAGATACTTATACAATAATTAGTATTATAATATTGTGTATTATTAAATTTTGATTATTAAAATGGTTTTCATATAAATTCAAAAATTTTGTCAAATTATGTGAAAAGGTAGTCATTTATATTAGTGTTATGAAAGTTTTCAAAAAATTAAATATATATTTATATATATTTTAAATAAACTCAAATAATCTATTTATGAAAATAAATAAAATTTTAAACAATTCTATATGAAATCGGAAAAAATGAAATTCCTAATGTTGTTTTTATGAAAGTGTATAAAGATTGATTTTTAAAAATTAGAAACTTATATTTTATTTTTTTTGGTGTTAGAGATTTAAACCTCAAATAACACCAAATTTGTCAAAAGATTGTACAGAAATATGTTTTTTATTCTTATGAGATTTAAAACAATGTATATTTTTTGGAAAAAATAATCGAGTTTGATGTGCTTATATTAATTGTTTAATTATTTTGCATATACAATGTGCTTATATTAATTTTTAAATTATTATTCATATTTGGTAAAAGATTATTTGTAGAAGCATTTATGGTATAAACTATTAATTAATTAATTAAGCATAAGAATAATTTTTTAAAAAATCATCTTTTAAGTGAAAATATTTAATAAATATAGAAAACCATATATTCATTATTGTAAAGTACTATACAATTAATTTTTATATTAGTTGTGTTATTTATAAAATAATGATAATAATTGTATCTATTTAGGATATTTAATTTTATTATATCTAAGTAATTAGTTTAGCATTGATTACTAATTTATAATTATTTTATGAGAATAGTTAAATTAAATTAGCTCAATTAGTATGGGTATTATTGCTAATACAAGACGAGGTGAGTTCGAGTGCACTGAAACGTATTATATTCCTATTTTGAGTTGGGAAGGGTTATAGATAATTTTAAACATTGAGTAAAAAAGAACAAATATAATCGAGCCTAGAAGTAGTAATATTTATTAGGAATAAAATATCAAAAAAATTCTAGATAATTATTCATTAAAAATATATTTTTTTTTTGTTATTAATATTTTAACATATGCAAATAGTTCACGTAATATGTTATTATTATTTTCGGAATTAATTTCTTGAGCAATAATGATGCGAATCACCTTAATTATCAGAGGTTTGTTTCCTAAATTTAGTTAGTTGATTGTAGTAAATTTCACTGCTAGTCAAGTTGAAATGTTTTTCTTTATTAGAAATCGTAGACTAAAATTGAAAGGAATAATTTATGATTCTATTCGTATTATTTTAGGTAATTAAATTGGAAGGTATAATTTAAGAATAAAATTGTGTTTTTTTTAAACTTTAAATTGCTATAATATATATATTAGATAACATAATATTTAAATTATAATATAATTGATATTATTTATTTAATTAATAAATTTGGTAATTATATTATTTTCTATAATATATAGGCACGGCTTTGAGGGTCGTTCGGAGGTACGGCGGCCAGGGCTCAAGGCTGAAAGGAGTTTAAAATATTGTTTTCTAATTTTTAAGGGACTCAAAAAAAATTTAACTTTTATGGACCTAAAATTTTTTTACCAACTCTTAAGCGATTTAAAAAAATTTCTCTAATTTTTAAAGAATCTAAAATTCAATTTTATTGTTTTACTTAGGGCTCAAAAACATCAAGAATGGGCTTGGTACTAAATACTTGTATAATATTTGTACTCTTTTGTAAAGTGACAAAATTCTGTAATTGTGGGGACATGGTGATGGATTCTCTGGTGAATAGGGTGTCGCGGTTCAAGGATAAATTATTAACCCCGTTAGGTTGGGCAAGCACAAAGATGAATGGTAATGAACTTGGGGAAGAAGAGTATGTCAACAACAATTATGGAGGAAAATAGGATTCAATGCTCTTTTTAGTAAGACATATGCTTTGTGGAAACCGATCCATTCTTTTCAGTTCGACCATGGGTCTGTTACGGTGGACGCCATTTTTAGTACATTGCATTGCTGAGGTTTACCTGGACTCTCCAAGCTTGTTCAAGTATCATCTAACAAAAAATGGGAAATTTGCACCCAATGGTGGTCTGTAGTGAGCTTAGAAAACCACTAATCTCGAAATTTTGGATTGAAGGTTAAATCTCTTCTAAAAAATATGTTTCAATGTGGTGAGTATGGTGATCTCTACTGAATATTTTTTTCTGTTTTTTTTAAATGGTAAGGTCGTATATTTATATGATATGAATATTGTTCATTGATGTGATATTCTAGAATAGGTTTCACGTATGTCAACATATACCTTATTTTACGCTTAACACGTATTTATGTAGTCTATGCGCAATCCCACGTGTGATCTCACAAGGGAGTGTAAGTACCCTTCATATGAACACTTAACATTATGCGAGCTCGATCTGCAAGCTTAACACGCGGATTGTGTAGAATTTGGTCCAAACCTATTTGAATTGTAGATCGGTAATAGTAAGTGTAAATGCCCAAATTTGTCCAGGCCCATCAAAAATAAACCAATAAAATAATAATAATAATAATAATAATAATAAGACCAAAAATTTACAACCCAAGTTTCTAATGGCCCAATAAGACCCAAAATTAACCTAAATCCTAAAGCTCAAAATATTATAAAAAAAAACCCTAGTTACTAAGCCGCCGCTGTTAGCGCAAACGTTGCCCTTGATGCCTAGGGAAGCGTCTCCCCTCCAATTGACCTTGCCAACAAAAATGCCGAAACAACGCAAGAAAATGAAAGAAAAATGTAAACAACGCAAACAACAAGAGCATAGCAAAAAAAAAAAAAAGGAAAAGAAGAGAACGGCTATAAAAGCCGAGTTCAATAAGATTGAAAGGGGAGAAATACACAAAAAAGACATAGCAAATTTTCAAAGTTTTTTTTCCTTCAGAATATTATATATATATATATATATATATATATTCACACACATATAATCTGAAGAAAATTATTTGATTTTGTTCTCCGTCGTCGGGAGTCGAAGGGTCCCATCCCCTTTTGGTTATTTTTTGGCCACTTCTCTAAAAAATCGACCCCAGATTTGGATTTTGGGGGTCGAAACGATCAAATGAGGGTTTTTCTGAAAATTTCGGCCACCGGAGACGGTAGTCGCCGTCGCCAGTGGCCAGTGGCCAAGGTAGTCCACGACGGCGCCGATGGCCAGAGCCATGGCTGGATCTTAGGCAGTGCCCAGAGAGAAAAGAAGGGAAAGAAATTTTTTTTTCTAAAAGGAAAGCAAATGATTTTTTTCCTTAAAATTTCTCCTTTTATAGCTGTAAGACCCCTAACCCGTATCCGTCGCCGGAACAGGGTTACGAGGCATTACCAAGGAGTATAGAACACTTACAGATAATTTGAAATTATTATTGTTCAAATACCGAGACTAATTATAAACGTTCCTTTAACGGACCATCGAGATCCAAATCATGCATTAAGATCAGGTCGAGACTAAACCGGATCCTCAAGAAAATTTTCAATACAATGCAATAAACATTCATACATCCATTCAATGCATTATTCCTCTAACATGCACAAACTCAACATTCAAGTTAGTCCAATAATTTCCATATATCAATAATATATACCATGATTGATGAGCTCATCAATACCATGATTTCCATTCCCTTGTTATTTTTCCATATTTATCCCGTTGAATTTCTCGAAATTTCGATGGATTTTAGAGGTACACTTTAGTGTACAAATTGGTCCGTCAATTCATATTCATATGCACATTTCCATTTCAAAGAACACACCCCTTGAACCTCATCCTTATAGCGGGATTGCCATCAAAGCTAAATTCAGTAATATAAACTCATAGAGTATTTTCAGGATTACTACCCAACCTAAATCCTCGCAGAACGGCAATTACTCTAATGAGCTTGGATCTCGAATTACTAGTCCAAAGCTAAATTCATACCTAATTGGATTACCCGTCCGGCTAAATCCATTTTCCACATATTCTTCGAGGGCTATATCAGATAGGATCACCCTCCGTGCTAGATCCTTTTTATCGTCAATTTCTTTTCGAGATCATCAATTTTCCTTTCATTCAACCGAGATTTATTTTCCTTTTCATCAAGAATATCAATACTTCATCAATTATCATACAATAAACATCCAAATCATATTCACATCAATAAAAATATACTTCAAGCATTCAAGACTATAATTCAAGTTACACAAACTTACAAATTTAATTTTTGTATCATAACGATAATTACAATTTCATAGTAAATATTCAAAATAAAATATTATATCATTTCTAATTTAACATTTATCGATTATAATCGGGCATGTGATCAATTTATACACAAGTCATTCATATATTTTCCTCCTCCTCCTCTCCATTCACATCCTTATTATAAATAACACACTTGTAAGTAACATAATCTATAATTTTCACTATTTACTTATATGGATATTCAAGCTGTCCATCCGAGTCATAGTCGCTAAATTATTTTTATTTTGAGCTACAGAACTCCAAATTAAGATCCGCTAATTTTTCCTAAAAATATACTCACATATCTTCTTACCATAAAATTTTTAGAATTTTTGGTTTAGCCAATAAGTACAGTTTATTCTTTAAAGTCATCCCTGTTATGCTATTTGACAGTTCCGACCCTTTTCGTTAAAAATTAATTATCTTCGCATACGGGATTAGGATGATGTTCTCTCTTGTTTCTATGTTCAATAGACTCATTCAGTATTTTAAAAATATAAATTTAATCCAATAATTATTTTTATACAATTTTTATGATTTTCCAAATTTAAAAAGGGGAACCCAAAATCATTCTGACCTTGTCTCACAAAACCTATTATATCTCGTGATTTACAATTCCATTGCTTACACCGTTTCTTTTATAAGAAACTACACTCAATAATATTTAATTCCATATTTTATTCATCCTCTAATTCGATTTTTAAAATTTTTGGTGATTTTTCAAAGTTAGACTACTGCTGCTGTCCAAAATTGTTTTACTGCAAAGTGTTGATTTCCATTTTGCCCCAAATTTAACAGTTTATACAATTCAGTCCTTGTCCAATTAACCCTTCAATTGGGATAATTTTTTCTCAATTTATACTTTATTCTATCATTTTAAACAACTTCATAACCCTTGAAAATCAGAACTTTAGCGTTAGATCTTAATTCCAAACTCTTTCACAATTAGGTCCTAAACCAATTTCCATCAAATTTACTTGATAAAATCATCATATATCAAAATTAAAGCTTCAATTTTATATTTATTCATCATATGCTTCCAACACGCATTCATATAAATTTTAAAAATTAGCCATAGAATAAAAAACTAATGACATAGTAAGTTGGACCAAATTGTAAAAGTCCAAAAACATAGAAATTTCAAGGAGAAAGCAAAAATTAAACTTACATGAAGCTAGACTATGAAAACCAGCTTGAACCCTCTTCTATGGCTGTTTTTCAGCTGATGAAAATAAAGAGAAATGAAGAGAATTTTAGATATTCCAATTTGGTCCAATTTTTATTTAGCTAATTTTGGCAATTTTCTAATTTTACCCTTATTTCACCCATTTCCTGATTTTTCTCAGCTATTGCCGCCCAAAATATCTCCTTTGGGCTTATTTTGCACTTTAGGTCCTTCCTCATTTGACAATTGAGCTATTTAATCCTTTTAGCAACTTTTACACCTTTTTCAATTTAGTTCTTTTTATTTAACTACCCGAACGTGAAAATTTTGTAACAAAATTTTAATACTACCTTATTGACACTCTGTAAATATTCATAAAAATATTTATGGCTTGTTTATAACACTTGAGATCTCGATACCTTTTTTTCTCAATTTCTTGACCAAATAAATCTTTATAAAACACGATTTACTATTTCAAAAATATTTTAAAAGCTACATTTGGCTCGTAAATATTAAATAATATAATCTACGAGTTCATTTTTTGGATTTGGTGGTCTCGAACCACTATTTCTGGATTTGGTGGTCTCGAACCACTATTTCTGACATCGCTAAAATTTAGGCTATTACAATAGCATTCCAAAAAGTATCGTTTTGGGTTTCATTTCCAAACGCCAAAACAGCGTGGTTTTGGCTTTTGACCCAGTTGCCAACGCGAGACCTGACCCGAACCGCACAGGATCCGCGCGTTTTTGACATGGGGGTAATTGTTCCATGGGTCCTTCCGCTTTTGGGCCTATTTTCAATTTGGTCCTGATTCCTTTTTTTTCCTTCTTTTTAGAACGCACCACTTAATTTTAAATTCCTTTCAATTTGGTCTTCAGACCGCTGATTCTTGGGGGAAGGACGCGTTTATTTTTGGATTAATTTCTTCTAAGCCCTAGAAACTTTGCATCGTGTTTTAATTTAGTCATTTATGTTTTTAATTCAGACCTTAGATTTCAATGGACATTCAATTTAGTTTTTATTTTCCCTTTTCTTTTATAATTTTGCTATTTATAATTTGATTTTTATTTAAATTTCAATTTAATTCCTTATCTATTTAATTTCACTCTTCATTAAATATTTTTATTATTTACTTATTTATTTATTTTCAACTTTTCATTAATTAATTAATTTATCTATTTATTTATTCATTTATTATGGCAATATCAGCCTTTCAATTTTTTATTTGCTTATTTATTTATTATTGCCTTGCTTTTTATTATTTTAAATTTCGTATTGTTCATTTTTGTATATTTTATCATATTATCATTATTATTTCTTTTTTAATTTTTTATTTCTTTTATTTTTAGTACTTTCATGTCTTGTCATGCTTCTTCCATTTATTTTTATTTTAAATAATCTTATCTATTTTATTATTATGATTACATTATTATTACAATTACTCTTTATTTACTTATTATTTATTTTTCTACTCATGTAGCTATTTTAAATTATTTCTAAGATTTATCCACTAGTATATTATACCCAAATAAGCTAAATACATATTATTTTAAATATTGCATTCGTCTTTACAATTTGAAATAATGAATATACGACGGTTTAGTGCAAGTTTTTGGCGCCGTTGCCGGGGAACTGAAATATTAAGAACGCTCAATTTTTATTACTTTAGCCATATTTTTTTATTTTTTTATTTTTTTATTTTTGCAATTAAGCTTTATTTTTACTTTTCTAAATTTCTTTCTTTTCTCTTTTCCTAGCAGTACCTCTAGTTTATGACTAGAAGGAAAGGACGGGACCTCGATTCTGACAATGATATTGAAGGTCATCTTGAAATCGTAGAGAAGTAAAGCAAGGCTTAAACTACATAGAAGAAGAGCAAGAGGATTAAACTACTCCTACATAGAAGAAGGCCTAAACCACATCCCGAGGTGGCGATTATTCTCACCATTACTTGGTAGGTAGTTTTGCCCTCTTGCTCTTCTTTTATGTAGTTTAAACCTCGCTTACTTTCTACGATTTTTACGACGTACCTTCAATATCACTATCGAAAGTAGTGGTCCTGCCGAGTTCTTCTAGTCATAAACTAGAGGTACCGCTAGAAAAGAGAAAAGGAAAGAAATTTAGAAAAGTAAAATAAAATTTAATTGCAAAAATAAAATATGGCTAAAGTAATAAAATTTGAGTGTTCTTAATATTTTAGTTCCCTCGCAACGCATGCCAAAAACTTGATCGTTATGTCAGAGTCTTAAAGATTTATAAAAAGAATGATCGAACCTGGAAACTAACTAAGACAACGATAGAGGCAAGCTTAACCTATTGAATAGTAGTATAGTTTAGCGGCAAGACCGGATTGTCGAACCCAAAGGAACCAAAAGTAATAATATTAACTTTCTTTCTATTATTTAGCCTAAAGATTAAGGGAATTTTTATCTAATCTAAAATTAACTAACCTACTAAGCTAAAGATGCGAAGACAAAGAAGGAATTGGGGAAAGACTTGAGGGGAAAACCGATTGATTTAGACAATACCCGAGGAAGAATCCACCTAGACTTCACTTGTTATCTAACTCTGAACCAGATGATTTATTCACTTGACTTGATCCGTAGGATTCCCTAATTTATATTAATAACTCTTTCAAGGCTACTAACGTCTAACCCTAGGTTGATTAATTAAAATTTCTTTCTAATTAAAACCTCTAGAATTACATTAACTCGATCTATGGACTCCAATATTAGGTTTGACCCTAATCCGAAAAATTTACGTCATGCTATTTCTAGGGTTGTGTTCAACTCCGCTTAACTATGCTAGATCTACTCTTAAGCAGGGACTTTTGCTCCACCACCTAAGCACATCAATACTTGAATCAATATCCCGAAAATACCAAAACAAGAATTAAGAACACATAGTTAAGAACAAATCAAGTATTTATCATACAGCTCAGACAACAATAACAAGATTCGTCTTAGGTTTCATCCCCCTCAGGTATCTGAGGGTTTAGTTCATAATGATAAAAGAAAACACCTCAGAAGAAAATATAAAACAAAACATAAGAAAACCCTAAAACCCCCTGAAGGAATTGAAAGAGAGATCCTCATTCTTGAGTATGATTCTGGCTTCTTAAGATGAATCAACTGGCTTTCTTCGAGTAAATCCCTGTATTCAGCTTCTCTGGCTCGACTCCTTAGCCTAGCTGAATGCCCGAAAAGCCCTGATAGAAGGCTTCTATCGAACCCCCTTTCAAGGTTGGCCTCTATGGTCTTTATATAGGCTTTTGGAATGTCTTTCTTTGCCTCTAAGTACCCTAATTCGAATGAAACTCTTATTGGCCGCAGCAGGGACACGCCCTATGGCACACGCCCGTGTAAATCGAGGCCAGGCTGTGGTCGAACCTGTTAATAGGGCACAACCGTGTATTTTGGGGGCAGGCCGTGTTCGGCTCTTCTTGAGAGGCACGACCGTGTAGTCTTGTGCCCAGGCCGTGTGAATTTCGTGCTTTGGCCCGTTTTTTCTGTTTTCGGCCCGTTTCTTGTTCTTTTCATCCTCCGGTGCACTACTGAGTATAAAACATGAAAACAAAGGATTAGGAGCATCTATTTCCATAATTAAAGGGATAAATCAACCAAAAAATATGCTAAATATGGGATTAAAATATGTTCATATTACGGTTTATCAATTTTGGAATTAGAAAAGTCATATTCTTAACTTACGGAATATGGCTTATTTCTAAAATCGAGATAGTCGAATATTCACTTTAAAATAAATAAAAAAGGGATTTAAGTGATGGTTAAATGGCGTTCATTTTCGTTCTCGATTATCTAAGGCATTGTGTCCTAACTTAGGGGACATGATCTTTTCTTCTCAATTAACTTGAAATAAACCCTTTTTCATGAAAATTAATTTAATTAAGTAATGTATTAATAATTTATCATATTTTAAAATCTCTTCAAATTTTTAATTTTCGACACTAAAGACATCAAATAATCAACTAGGTACCAATTTTGGGCATTGCGAGGGTGCTAATCCTTCCTCATGCGTAACCTACTCCCAAACTCATTTCTCGAAGTTTATAGACCAAAAATCGTTGCTTTAGTAAATAAAATATTTATTAAAACTATCAAATTACGAGATAATCTGATCGCACCTCATATAAAAAATGATTGGTGGCAACTCTATTTTCATTTTTTTAACAAAAAGTCGATCTCAAAAAATGGTTTCGACAGCTTGGCGACTCCACTGGGGAAAAAAATAAGAGAGCCAAGCCACGAGTTGATTACTTCTTGTCTTTTTATCGAAAATTGATAATTTGATTTAAATTTACGATCGTTTCATTGTATTTCATTTTTATGGTCAGCATCATTTTGATATATTTACTTTATTGGTTCGAGCCTGTGGATATATTTTCACATATTGCATTACATAACCGATCGGTTACACCCTTTTAAGTAAGAGTGAGAAACTATTCCTTCGTGAGGTCTTCACTTCCGTATAGGATAGTGGATCGCTTTCGGAATACATCTGTACCTATGTCTTCGTGAGATTTTCATATCTGTATAGCCATAGGGAAATATATTCCCCTGAACTGAACTCGGTTCGTATGAGCCTATAATGGGTGAGGATCGAAGAATCTGTCGGTTCAAGTACCCTTACTTTAGAACTACACTGCATATAATGAGCCCTAAAAGCTTATCCCAGATAGAACCACACCAAACCCTAGTGGTCACCCGAATAGGTGCTCTATCCATTGTTTCTTATTTGCTTTAAATTCTAGCTTGGTATGCAATGTACTGGCTTGTTTTTATTTTGTTTTAACTGTGATTGCATGACATTTTCATCATAAAAAATATGTTGATTCACGTTCAGTTACTAAGCAGAGAGCTTGCCATGGAGAATGGGTTTCTTGATAAAGTGGAAAACAACACGACCGCGCGAATATGGTCTGAGAAAAGTAACAGCCAGTGAGATGGGCAGGACAGAGATATGGACCATGTTACGGGTGAAACTTTGGTCCGAGTACGAGAAGTGGCTAACCACTTGCAGACCCAGCCGTTCAAAGTCTGAAGTCCAAATCAGAGTTGGATCGGAGCCGGGAATTAGCTTTGTTTCTTGAGAAAGTTAAGGTTTTAAGTGTGAAGGCAAGGCCGTATATGTATCTGCTTTATGTAAAGAAACCTGTTTTCTAGTAAAGTTATTCTAATGGAATTGAACTAGAATCAACGTTTTTTTGCATACATCTTTTCCATTCATTAACATTACATTTCATTGCATGTAATAAATTTCATAAAATCCAAAGGTGCGTAAAGCTTAGAAATCTAGTACAGAGCCTGATGGATAATAATGAGTTGGAATTCTTTGAAGATCTCGAAAGTTCGGAAGGGAAAGATGTTTGTGCCTTTGAAGAAGGAACTAAAAAAAACCTATCAAGAATTTGTTCTTACATCCCCGAAAGTGTTCTGAACAACTGGACTGTGGAGGAGATTTTTGTAGTGTTTAGGACCATTTCAGAGTAATATTCAGAACACATCTGTTACTCTAAGCCTGGGAACAATAGAAATCCTTTTGTGAAAAAGGCACATGTCCACTATATTTTTTAAATAAAATACATCTTTGTGTCTCGTTTTGGCAAACATTCTTTTGTTCATTCTATTTCATTCATACTTATACCACACATGTAGTTATTCTTAGATTCATTTGTTCTTTGGGTTTTTCTTAGATTCATTTGTTCTTTAGGTCTTCATTCGTTCTTATTGTAGGTTTCCAGATATTAATGATATGAACGACGCTGCTATTGACTCAGAATTTCTTTTTGAACAAGATATGTGTTTAAAGGAACCTCAGGACTTTGAAGGTAATCGAGATTGTAACCTATCTCTTGATTTGCTAAGAATAGAAGAACAAAAGAAGAAACAGATCTTACCTTACAAAGAGTCAGTAGAAATTGTGAGCTTAAGAGACGACAAAGAAAAGAAAGAGGTAAATATCAGAGCTTGTATCACATCAGAGACAAAGCGAGACCTCATTGAGTTACTCCAAGAATTTAAGGATGTCTTCGCATGGTCATATCAAAATATGACCGAGTTAAATACCGATATCGTGGTACACCAACTCCCCATAAAGAAAATTTAACAGTATTAAATATAAAATAATAGAATATTGCATTTATTTATCGCAAACTTACTCTCAAACAAAATACGATCAACTATATCGATTTAGTCATCTATCTTTTTCTTTCCTCGATCTAACTCTAGATTTCATTCTTCTTGATCTATAATAGCAAATTTAGCTTATTTAATACTCACATTCATCAAAACAGTCCTTAACTTTAACTTTGGCAAAATTACAATTTTGCCCCTAAACTTTACATATTTACACATTTTCCCAAAGCTCGGAAATTAAACTTTATCCCTTATTCTTATGTTTTATGACATGCTGATCATTTTTCCCTTCTATGGCAACATCAAATTCTCACTCTAACTTGTACTTATGAACATTAGGTATTTTTACCGATTAAGCCGTTTTACTCGTTTTCACTTAAAATCACTTAGCAAAAGTTGTTTAACATAATTTCAGACTTTATAATCTATCATAAAAAATCAAAATAAACACATTTCACCTATGGGTATTTTTCCAAATATGAACCCTAGCATGAATTATTGATAGAATAAGCTAAATCGAGCTACCGAGGCTTCAAAAATGTAAAGAACATTAAAAACGGGGCTTGGAATCACTTACTATGGAGCTTGGAAGCTTGAAACAAACCCTAGCTATGGAGAACCCTTGTAATTTCGTCCTAATGAAGAAGATGAGCATATTTTCTCATATTTTTCCCTTTTTAATTCATTTTTATTACCAAATGACTAAATTACCCTTCATTAAAAACTTTGGTTCTTTCTACCTATATATGTCCATTTTTGTCCAGGAAAATATAATGGTCTAATTACCATTTAAGGACTCCTACTTCAAACCCCATTTTAATCAAGTACTCTATAAATTAGAACCCTATTTAGCAACTTTGCAAACAAGTCCTAATAGGCAATTTAAGCATGAAATCAATAAAATTTCTTATCAATACTCTAACACATGTATTTAATCACTCGATAAATCATAATAATTAATCATAATAAACTTTTATAGCTTGGATTCATGGTTTCGCAACCACTAGTCCGTTTAGGCCCTATTTCGGAATGTTACAGACGTCACGGAGGTGAAAACCCCATTGAGAGTAGTATGGGAAGAGATGACGAAGAGAGGATTGACAGACTCAGATCCTGCAGAAAATTAGAGGTATACAAAGAACTACTGCCAACTCCATAAAACAAAAGGGCACGAGATTCAAGAATGTGTCCAGTTTAGAACCTTAGTGCAAAACCTATGGACAACAAGGAACCGGAGTTTTATGAAGAAGGAGTAGAGAAAGAAATGTATGTGTGATCGAGGAAGAATCGATGAAGCCCGAGTCAATCACCCAAGAATCATCATCTCGCAAACACGGATGGCGGGTCGTGGAAGGCCAAGATTATAATTCAAAGACCGCTTTTTCCCTACAAAGACAAGAAAAGGTACCGGGACTACAATTGTAATGTGATGATACCAAGGGTGGAAAGCTCCACTAGCATTTCGAGAAGTCCGAATGAAGGGTCTTATACGCCAGAAGGTGAAGCTGACGACCCAAAGAACAAAGAAGTGGAACCAAGGAAACCAAAGACGGCAGATTGGCGAAAAAGGAATCAAGCCCCACAACGAACCCGCTAAAGAGGAGGAAGCCAAAGAATTTTGAAATTCTTGAAACACAAATGAAGTTTAAGGGGCAGAAGCAATCGAAACAACCAACTCAGATATCCGTGTTAGCCTCATTGTTAAGCTCAAGTACACCGTGAAGCACGATGAAAGTATCGAATGAAACCGATGTTACTAAGGATATATCCGTTAATAAATTGATCGTCCGTTAGTAACATAAGTGTCGACAATTTTATTTACTTCACGATGACGAAATCCCACCCGAGGCATGGGATCAACGAAGGCCTTGCACATAACCACCACCGTAAGGGTACACTGCCAAGCGCTAATAGATAATGGGTCAGTTGAATGTCCTACCGCGGCTACACTCAAGAGGTTGCCAAGACGACTCACATGAAAGCATGCCGTAACATAGTACGAGCATTTGATGGTACCGAAAGAAGAGTGATGGGAAGAATGGACGTGCCATTATTGATCGGGCCTAACACATATAAAGTAGATTTCTAGTCATGGACATCAAGCCCTCTTACAACCGCTTGTTGGGAAGGCCTTGATTCATTCTACAGTGTCGGCCTCGCCACGCACTGTAAACAAGTCGGTAATGTAAAATCGACCGGTAACTATAAATGTCAAGAAGACAACATAGCAACTATTACCAACGGTTACCATATCCGAAACAAGTGAGGAGGCCGTTGAATGTTTCTTTCGATCCTTAGAGTTTGTCAATGCTACTTTTATCTCAGAGGGAAATGAAGTCTCGGTGCCTAAGCTATCCAAGACCACGAGGATGGGCCTACGGATGATGATAAGAAAAGGGGCTCTACCAGGAAAAGGATTGGGCAAACATCTCCAAGGGAAAGTTCAGATCCCAACGCTGAAAGAGAAAAGAGACATTTTTGGCTTGGGTTTCAAACCGGATGCGAAACAAATGAGGAAAGAAATAGAGAAGAAACAAGAAAGAAGAAGGACAAGGTTGGATGGAGAGGACGTCAAGTGGGAATCAATGACATTCCCCCACATATCCCATACCTTCGTGTCAGGAGGAATAATCTACCCGGAGAATCTTCCTCAGATCAATGCCATACATGATGAGGAAACTAATCAAGGAAACCTGTTGGGCATTCACCCATACGAACCTGAAAGCGTTCTAAACAATTGGACTGCAGAGGAATTTCCTGTAGTTTTTAGAGATTATACAGAGTAATATTGTAACATCCCAAATAGGGCCTAAACGGACTAGTGGTTGCGAAACCATGAATCCAAGCTATAAAAGTTTATTATGATTAATTATTATGATTTATTGAGTGATTAAATACATGTGTTAGAGGATTGATAAGAAATTTTATTAATTCATGCTTAAATTGCCTATTAGGACTTGTTTGCAAAAGTTGCTAAATAGGGTTCTAATTTATAGAGTACTTGATTGAAATGGGGTTTGAAGTAGGAGTCCTTAAATGGTAATTAGACCATTATATTTTCATGGACAAAATGGACATATATAGGTAGAAAGAACCAAATTTTTAATGAAGGGTAATTTAGTCATTTGGTAATAAAATGAATTAAAAGGGAAAAATATGAGAAAATATGCTCATCTTCTTCATTAGGACGAAATTACAAGGGTTCTCCATAGTTAGGGTTTGTTTCAAGCTTCCAAGCTCCATAGTAAGTGATTCCAAGCCCCGCTTTTAATGTTCTTTACATTTTGAAGCCCTAGAGTTGATTTAGCTTATTCTATCAATAATTCATGCTAGGTTCATATTTCAAAAATACCCATAGGTGAAATGTGTTTATTTTGATGTTTTATGATAGAATATGAAGTCTGAAATTATGTTAAACAACTTTTGCTAAGTGATTTTAAGTGAAAACGGTAAAACGACTTAATTCCAGAAAAATACCTAATGTTCATAAGTACAAGTTAGAGTGAGAATTTGATGTTGCCATAGAAGGAAAAATGATCATCATGTCATAAAACATAAGAATAAGGGATAAAGTTTAATTTCCGAGCTTTGAGGCAAATGTGTAAATATGTAAAGTTTAGGGCAAAATTGTAATTTTGCCAAAGTTAAGAGTTAAGGACTGTTTTGATGAATGTGAGTATTAAATAAGCTAAATTTGCTATTATAGATCAAGAAGAACGAAATCCAGAGTTAGTTCGAGGAAAGAAAAGATAGAGGACTAAATCGATATAGTTGATCGTATTTTGTTTCGAGGTAAGTTTGCAGTAAATAAATGCAATATTCTATTATTTTATATTTAATACTGTTAAATTCCAGCATTTACATATTTATTCTGTAAATGTATTATTTAAAGACTCAAGTATGAATTGACTAAAAGCTATCTCGTAAAGTTCCAATTGAACCTTAGGAATGTGTAGGATACAAATGTCATGACATTAGGGTTTAAGGAAATCATGTAAGACCATGTCAAGACATGGCATTGATATGTTACTATAAGGCAAAGGTCCCATGTAAGACCATGCCAAGGCATGGCATTGGTGAGTTCATAAGGCAAGGATACTACGTAAGACCATGTCAAGACATGGCAATGGTTAAGTTTCATAAGGAAAGGTACCGCGATCCTTAGTATTCCAAGTGGTTCAACGGAAAATTTAAAGAGTATACCAAAGTAAAGGTAAGACAAGTTCAAGCTAAAAGGTAAGGTAAGGCAAATTCATGTTAAAAGGCATGTAATAATACAAGTTTAAGTATATTGAGTTAAAAGCTTAAGTGATCTTGATAAGAAAACATAAGATAATTCATTAAGAATGTTGCTATTTATTTACATGTAAACTTACTAAGCTTTATGCTTACTCCCATTCTTTAATTTTTTTATAGTATTACAAGCCAACTCGGAATCACAAAGACGCTTGAGATCGTTACACTATCAAAGGATTATACCGGTATTTTGTAACTCGACGACAAAGCGAGACCTCATTGAGTTACTCCAAGAATTTAAGGATGTCTTCGCATGGTCATATCAAAATATGACCAGGTTAAGTACCGATATCGTGGTACACCAACTCCCCATAAAGAAAGAGTGTAAGCTATTTCAATAGTAGCTCCGAAGGATGAGACCCAACGTTTTGCTTAAAATAAAAGAGTAGGTTAAGAAGCAATTCGATGTTGGTTTCTTACAAATGGTTAAATACTTAGAATAGGTAGCTAATATCGTCTTCGTCCCTAAAAAAGATGGAAAAGTATGAATGTACGTAGACTATAGAGATTTAAACAAAGCCAGTCCGAAGGACAATTTCCCATTGCCTCATATTGACACCTTAGTGGACAACACGACAAGTTACTCACTGTTCTCCTTTATGGATGGTTTCTCGAGATACAACTAGATAAAGATGCATCCTAAAGACATGGAGAAGACCACATTTGTAACTATGTGGGGAACATTTTCCTATAAGGTGATGCCATTTGGTATAAAAATGCAGGAGTAACGTATCAAAGATTCATGGTAACCTTGTTTCACGACATGATCAAGGTTTATGTCGATGATATGATCGTAAAATCCCAAACAGAAAATGAACATATACAAGTCATGAGAGGATTGTTCTTGAGATTGAGAAAATTCCCACTAAAGCTCAATCCAGCAAAATGTACGTTCGGGGCAAGGTTGGTGAAACTGCTATGATTTGTAGTCAGTGAAAAGGGTATCAAAATTGACCTAGAAAAAGTGAAGGCTATACAGGAATCGCCCAATTCATTTCACAACTAACCGAGAAATGTGACCCCATATTCCGTCTCCTTAAGAAACACAATCGAGATGTATGTGATGAAGAATGCCAAAAAACTTTCGACAAGGTCAAACATTACTTGTCTAATGCCCAATACTAATGCCACCTAACCCAAATAGGTCGTTGATACTGTACTTAGCTGTATTCGGGAATTCCATGGGATGCGTCTTGGTCAACATGATGAGTCGGGAAGAAAAGAAAGAGCGATATACTATCTCAGTAAGAAATTCACTGAATGTGAGACAAGATATTTACCAATCGAGAAGTTATGTTGCACCGTGATTTGGACAACCCAAAGACTGAGACAATACATTATATACCACACAACTTGGCTCATCTCAAAGCTGGACCCTCTAAAGTACATGATAGAGTCGACTGCTTTAAATGGAAGAATGGCCCGATGGCAAATTCTGCTTTCCAAATTTGACATAGTCTATGTGAACTAGAAGGCAGTCAAAGGAAACGCAATAGTAGATTTTCTGGCCAATAGAACTCTAGAAGATTACGAGCCTTTAAATTTTGATTTCCCAAATGAAGATCTGATTTATGTTACAACCATTGAAGAAGGTGCTCAAGAAGAACATCCCTGGAAACTAAACTTCGATGGGGCCTCTAACACTATGGGTAACTGGATCGGGGTAGTCATGGTATCCCCTAATGGAGATCATTATCCTTTTACTAGTAAATTGGATTTTGATTGCACAAATAATATGGCAGAATATGAAACATACACCATGGGCATCCGTGCAGCCATAGAACGCAAAATCAAAGTACTAGAGGTATATGGGGATTCTGCACTAGTGATCTATCAACTCAAGGGAGAATGGAAGACAAGAGATCTTAAGTTAATTAATTATCGAAGGTTGGTGATTGTTGTTTTGTCGAGTTTTAAAATTTATAAAGAGAATGATCGAACCTGAAAACTAACTATGACAACGACTTAAGGCAAGTGCACCTATCGAACAGTAATATAGCTTAGGCAAGACCGGATTGTCGAACCCAAAGGAACTAAAAGTACTAATACTAACTCTCTTTTTATTATCTAGCCTAAAATAAGTGAAGTTGTTTAATCTAAAACTAACTACTAAGCTAAAGACGCAAAGACAAAAAGAATAAATTAGGGAAATACTGTTGGGAAAACTTAATTGATTTAGACGATACCTTTAGGAAGAATCCACCTAGACTTCACTTGTTATCTAACACTGAACCAGACGATTTATTCATTTAACTTGATCTGTAGGATTCCCTAATTTATATTAAACCCTCTCTTGAGGCGAATAACGTCTAACCCTAGGTTGATTAATTGAAATCTCTTTCTAATTAAAACCCCTAGAATCACATTAAATCGATCTATTGACTCCCATATTAGGTTTCACCTTAAACCGGTAAAATATCGTCACCCTATCTCTAGACGCGCGATCAACTCCGCTTAATTATGCTAGACCTACTCTTAAGCAGGGACTTTTGCTCCACCACCTAAGCACATTCAACTTGAATCAATATCCTGGAAATATTAACACAAGAATTAAGCTCACATATTTAAGAACAAATCAAGTATTTATCATATAGTTCAGAAAATAATAACAAGATCCGTCTTAGGTTTCATCCCATTCAGGTATCTGAAGGGTTTAGTTCATAACAATAAAAGAAAACATCTTAGAAGAAAAGATAAAATAAAACATTAGAAATCCCTAAAACTCCCTAAAGGAATTGAATGAGAGATCCGTCGTCTTGAGTATAATTCTGGCTCCTTGAGATGGATCAACTGGCTATCTTCGAGTGATTCCCACAAATCTGACCTTTCTGGCTCGGCTCATTGGCCTAACTCCGCTAGCTCTCCCTTTAAGGTTATGCTTAGGGTGTTTATATAAACTCTTAGAATGCTTTATTTGGCCCCCAAAGTATCCTAATCTGAGTGGAATTCCTACTAGGGTGTTTGAATAGGCTTTGGAATATGTTTCTTTGCCTCTAAGTACCCTATTCCAAATGAAATTGTTCTTGGCCGCGGCAGGGACACAGTAATGGCACACGCCCGTGTAAATCGATTTCAGGCCGTGGTTGAGTCTACTGATGAGGCACGGCCGTGTATTTTAGGGTTTAGGCCGTGTTCTAGTAATTTAATGAGACACGGCCTGTGGTCTTAGGCCCAGGCCGTGTCGATTTCTTCTTTGGCCCAATTTGGTCTGTGTTGAGCCCGTTTCTCGTTCTTTTCGTCCCTAGGTGCTTTCCTGAGTGTTAACATGAAAAGAAAGGATTAAGAGCACCTTTTTACACAATTCAGGGAATAAATCATTCAAAAGTATACTAAATGTGGGATTAAAATATGTTACTTTTACGGTTTATCAGTTTATTCTTGAGTTAATTGAGGAGTTTGATGACATCATCTTCTATTATCTCCAACGAGATGAAAATCAGATGGTTGATCCAGATGAGTATTTATGAGACCCCGGCTCATTGTTACAATATCGAAGAAGAAGAAAAGGACGGTCACCCTTGGTACAACGATATATTGTAATATGTTAAGAATCGTGAATACTCTAACCAAGTAACTAAGAATGATAAAAGGACGTTGAGAAGACTGGCCAACAACGATGTCTTAGATGGAGAGATCCTATATAAAAGGAGAAAGGATCAGGTGCTACTAAGATGAATAGACGCTGTCGAGGCTAAGAAAATCTTAAAAGAAGTCCACAAAGGAGTCTGCAGAATACATGGCAATGGTTTTATAATGGCCTGGTAAATCATGATATTAGGGTATTATTGGTCCAGCATGGAAGGAGATAGCATCAATTACGCCAAGAAATGCCACAAGTGTCAAATTTATGGAGATAAAATTCATATACCTCCCTTACCTCTTAATGTTATGACTTCTCTGTGACCTTTTTCTATGTGGAGCATGGATGTCATTGGGCCAATTTCACCCAAAGCTTCTAACGGGTATCGATTCATCTTCATAGTCATCGATTACTTTACAAAGTGGGTAGAAGTCGCTTCATATGCCAATGTCACGAAGTCGGTACTTAGAAAGTCCTTAAAGAATGAGATAATATGCCGATATGGAATGCCAGAAAGGATCATATCTGACAATGCACTAAATTTGAACAAAAAGACGATATTAGAAGTCTGCAGTCAGTTCAAGATCAAACACCACAACTCATCACCATATCACCAAAAAATGAATGGTGCAGTGGAGGCAGCCAATAAGAACATTAAGATAATCGTGAGGAAAATAACTGATACTTATAAAGATTGACATGAAAAGCTACCATTTGCCCTCTATGCTTATCGAACATCTGTCTGGACCTCAATCGGGGCGACACCTTTCTTTTTGGTTTATGGAATAGAGGCGATTTTACCAATTAAAGTCGAGATTCCTTCTATCTGAGTTTTGGCAGAATTGAAGTTGGATGAAGCAGAATGGATCCAATCCTGATATGATCAGCTAAACTTGATTGAAGAGAAAAGGTTGAATGCCATCCGTCATGGTCAGATGTACCAAAAGAGAATGATGCAAAAAGGTTCGTCCCAGAGAATTCCATGAAGGGGACCTAGTATTGAAAAAGATCTTGCCTATACAAAATGATTTCAGAGGAAAATGGATGCCAAACTGGGAATGACCTTATGTGGTAAAGAAAGTCTTTTTCGAAGGAGCGTTGATTTTAACTGAGATGGATGGCAAGAACTTGCCCAATCCTGTTAATTTAGATTTAGTCAAGAATTATTTCACCTAAAAAAAAGGAAAGGCCAAGGTGAAAACTCGCAAAGGGCGCCTTGAAACCAAAAGGGATTTGAATTGAAAACCGAGGAAAAGGGAAATTCAAATCTTGATCAAAGATGGGGCATGTGGTAGTCTTGTTATCCCTAAATGAACAAGGAGGAGAGATGCTACGTCTTGGGGCATTAACAAAGTATTTTGGATCTCCGAAACACATATGAAGTTCAAAAGGGTCTTCAAGAAGTTAGTGCGAAAAAGTTCATACTATGATATTTGGGGCACCTATTTTTGTATTTTAGCAATGTTTGCTATCTTTGATTAATTTATCCATTTCAAGTTTTGTTCCCAATAAATTTCAACCTTGTCCATTGTTACAATCTTTTTCAAGCATTTTTCGTCGAAATAACGATTAATTGACTAATAATATTCAAGTAAAAGGATTTCTTGCATATTGCTCTGAAAGTTTTCTAAATAGTACAAGGACCTGAAACAAGACCACTAGTCAGAACTAACCAAACCTAAAGGTTGGAGACATTTGGGAAAGAATGGTCTAAATTGTGACTATTTCTTATGATTTTCTATCAAAGATACCACCAGAATAAGAAGGCAGGGTAACATATTGGTGATAAAACGTCGATGAGCAACGAGCGATGACAACCTAAGCATTAAAAAGGGGACCATTCTCGAAAAATGATATTCTACATTCATGCAAATATCATTCATACCCATAAAAAATAAACCAAGAAATAAAATAAAAAAATAAGACAAAAAATTTACAGCCCAAATTTCTAATGGCCCAATATGGCCCAAAATTAACCTAAATCTTAATGCCCAAAATTTTCAGAAAAAATAAGAAAACCCTAGTTCCTAAGCCGCCGCTGTCAGCACAAACATCGCCATTGATGCCTCGAAAGTGTTTCCCCTCCGATTGACCTTGTCAACGCTTGCAAAATTGAAAGAAAACAGAAACAGCGTAAGAAACGAAAAAGTATAGAAGACAAACAGTATAAAGAAGCGAGCATAGCGAAAAAAGAAAAAAAAAGACATGTTGTAATCTAAAACGGCTATAAAAGTTGAGTTCTTGTAAGATTGAAAGAGGGTTCCTTTTTTTAAAAAAAAAACAGAGAAATACATAAAAAAATCGAAATAAAAGTAGTCAAATTTTGAAAGGTTTTTTTTCCCTTTATTTTTCTTTTGAATATTATATATAATATAGTAAAAATTACCTGATTTTGTTCTCCATCGTCGGGAGCCGAAGGGTCACATCCCCTTTTGGCGATTTTTTGGCCACTTTTCTAAAAACTGACCTTAGATTTGGATTCTCGGTTGAAAGGATCAAAGGAGGTTTTTCGAAAATTTTGTACCGGAGACGATCGTCAAATCCTTTGGTGGTCATGAGCCATGGATGATCTTGGGCAATGCCGTAAAGAAAAGAAGAGAAAGAATTTTTTTTTTTTTTAAAAGGGAAGCAAATGATTTTTTTTTTCTTAAAATTTCTCACTTTATAGCATTCCAAAATGGCGTCGTTTGGGGTTTAATTTCCAGAAACCAAAACGGAGTCGTTTTGGCTTTTGACCCAGTTACCGACTCGAGCCACGCAAGATCCACGCATCTTTGACATGGGGGTAATTGTTCTATGGGTTCTTCCGCTTTTGGGCCTATTTTCAATTTGGTCCTGATTCTTTTTTTTCCTTCTTTTTAGAATGCACCACTTAATTTTAAATTCCTTTCAATCTGGTCCTCAAATCGCTGACTCTTAGGGGAAGGACACATTTATTTTTGGATTAATTTCTTCTAAGCCCTCGAAACTTTGCATCGTGTTTTAATTTAGTCATTTGTGTTTTTTATTTAGACCTTAGATTTCAATGGACATTCAATTTAGTCCTTATTTCCTTTTCTTTTATTATTTTGCTATTTATAATTTGATTTTTATTTAAATTTCAATTTAATTCCTTATCTATTTAATTTAAGCTCTTCATTAAATATTTTTTATTATTTACTTATTTATTTATTTATTTTCAACTTTTCATTAATTAATTAATTTATCTATTTATTTATACATTTATTATGGCAATTTCAACCTTTCAATATTTTTTTATTTGCTTACTTATTTATTATTGTCTTACTTTTTTATTATTTTAAATTTCGTATTGTTGATTTTTGTATACTTTATCATATTATCATTATTATTTTATTTTTTAATTCTTTTATTTTAGTACTTTCATGTCTTGTCATGCCTCTTCTGCTTATTTTTATTTTAAATAATCTTATCTATTTTATTATTATGATTACATTATTATTATAGTACTCATTTGTTTACTTATTATTTATTTTTCTACTCACATAGCCATTTTAAATTATTTCTAAGCATTTATCCACGAGTATATTGTAGAGCCCAATTATTGCCCGGAGCCCATTAAAACCCAAACCCGTTTACAACCCATACTTAAAACTACCCAGACCAAAACTAAACAAACAAACCCAAAATAAATTAAAAAACAAACCCAAATTACACTAATGGCCATGACGATGATCATGCCCCCCTCGCCGGATTTCCCCACCTGCAGAGAGAAAGAAGAACTGAAACAAATTTTTTTTTTTAGAAATGGAAAAATGAGATTTTTTGGCTAAAAAATGGCTTATATAGCCAAACCAAAACGACGCCGTTTTGGTCGGCGCCCATAAGCCCCAAAACGACGTCGTTTCACCCTTGACCCGATCCGACCGACTCGACCCGCCTCAGGATCCGCGTGTTTTTTTAAGGGGATATTTGCGCGCACGGTCCTTCCGCCTTTTTATGATTTTGCAATTAAGTTTTCGATATTTTAAATTTAGCCCAACAAGTTGCACGGTTTCGCAATTTGGTCCCCCAAAACACTGCGTTTAATTTGCTGGGAAAATTGCCCACTCGGCCCCCCATCTTTTACGCGCTATTTCAATTTAGCCCCCAAACCTCTGTTTATTTACAATTTGACCCGAAACTCATGTTTTCAATACAATTTAATCCCCTTTTTTAATTATTTTGCAATATTTTTTACTGTTTTTACTTTTATTTTCATTTTTATTTTTACTATTATTAATTATTATCATTATTATTTATTATACCCATTATATTTCACTACTATTTTGCTTATTACTATTTTTAGCACATGTTATTATTTTATTTTTATTACTATTATCACTACTTTATTAAGTTTATTATCTATTATTATTATTATTATTATTATTATTATTATTATTATTATTATTATTATTGTTATTCGTTATTTTCATTATATTTTACTATTGTTTGTTTGCTATTACCATTATTTGCGATCGCATGCGTTATTTTTCTACTATTATTATCATTATTACTATTACTAATATTATTATCTTTTTAAAATTATTATTTGTTATTCGATATTATCATTATTATCTATTTATTTTTTTTTTACCATCACTATTACTATTACTATATTATTTTACATATATATGTATAGATGTATTTATTTATTTTTATTATTTCATTCATAGATTGCCATTATCACTTTTATCATCATCATTGTCGTTATTTACTATCACTGTGACTATTCGCAATACTTCCGATGCACTATACATCGTTTTTACTTCTACGTATATGTGTCTTTTCATCATTCCTTTATGCATAACATCGTGTTTTCACACTTTTACGTAAATATCTTTCAAAACCTTAACTTTTATAATGACTAACGTTCACGTTAGTAATTCGAGAAAATCGAGCCCTAACTCATCGGGTTCGTTTTTTCTCGCTAAAGCTAAACAACGGGATATCCTTTTTAAAATCACAATTTAAATTTAAACAAAACACTTAATCTCGAGATTCAAATGTCGTGCCCTAACTTCTCGGACTCGACATCTAGATACTTCAAGATAAGCTCTTTTTTCCTAAAATGGAGGCAATGTCCCTAATTTGGCTTTTCGTGGAATCGAGCCCTAACTTACTGGGTTCTGACTTCTCGTTTGACAAATGACGGGAGATCCTCTTCAAATAAAAAATCAAGTTTTAAAAGGCGAGCTTAGTTTCGGGAGTTTAAAGTATTATGCCCTAACTTACTGGACATGATGCTTTATCTCTTTGAAAATAAGATAACCTTAACGTCCCTTCCAATTCCTTCAAATTTTGAAAATAAAAGCATTATCGCTTTTTCGAACCCTTTCAAAGTTTTCAAAGGACATCAATCAATCGGTTTGGTACCAATTTTGGGCGTGTCGAGGTGCTAATCCTTCCTCGCACGTAATCGACTTCGAACCCGCTTTCTCAAAGTTCGTGGACCAAAAAGCACTGTTTTAGTAAATTAAATGTTTTATTAAAACAAAGGTGATCCGATCACACCAAGTAAAGATCGGTGGCGACTCCTTCCTTTTCTTTTTCAAAAAAAAAATATGCTGCTTATCGTTTCATCAAAAATGGTTACGACAATTATAGTACTCATTTATTTACTTATTATTTATTTTTCTACTCACATAGCCATTTTAAAATTTCTAAGCATTTATCCACATATATTATTCTCAAATAAGTTAAATTCACATTATTTTAAATATTGCATTTGTCTTTGCATGAGGCACAAAAAGAAATTTTTTTTAAATCAAAGTAATGTTCATTATTTTGGAATTAGAAAAGTCGTGTTCTTAACTTACAAAATATGGCTTCTTTCTAAAATTGAGATAGTTAAATATTCACTTTAAAATAAATAAAAACGGGATTTAAGTGATGATTAAATCGCGTTCATTTTCATTCTCTAGGATTTAAGGTATTGTGCTCTAACTTACGGGACATGATCATTTCTTCTCAATTAATTTGAAATAAACCTTTTTTCGTAAAAATTAATTCAATTAAGTAATGTTTTAATAATTGATCATATTTTAAAATCTCTTTAAATTTTTAATTTTCGACACTAAAGACATCAAGTAATCAACTAGGTATCAATTTTGGGCGTTGCGAGGGTACTAATCCTTCCTCATGCTTAACCGACTCCAGAACTCATTTTTCGAAGTTTATAGACTAAAAATCGTTGTTTTAATAAATCAAACCGTTTATTAAAATTATAAAATTACGAGGTAATCCGATCGCACCTCATATAAAAATGATTGGTGATAACTCCATTTTTATTTTTAACAAAAAATCGATCTAAAAAAATGATTTCGACAGTAAATATCATAATAATATCAAAGACAGCTGATATATAATTAAAAGAATTCCTTGAATTAACAAAAAATTAAAGATATTAAGTGAAGGGTATAATGGGCAGAAGAAGCCATTCCGACGGACGGTGCAGAGGGCATGAGAGGATGAGGAGGAAGGAGGAATGAGATGGTCCCTTTTTCACCTGCTGTGCGCACTTAAATGCAAAAAACGCCATGTTTTTCAGTGCAAGAGGTGAGCTGTATGGATTAATGGCAGACTCAGTCGTAGCTCTCAAACACCCAAACAAACTTCATTCACTCATTACCTTTCTCATCGGAATCAGGGCCGTCTGTTCTGTTGTTGTACAGGATAATAATAATAAGCACTCCCATTTTCCATTTTTGCAGTTGCCATTCAACCCCTTTCTTCACTGTCACAACTATCTTACTCCATATCTGTGCTCTATAATTACCCTTTTAAATTAACTGTATTATGTAATTAAAGCCAAATTTAGGGAATAATACTACCCACAATTACCAACACATCCAATCCAAACATGTTTACTTTATGTGTATTGAAATAGTCTATTCAGTTATTAATCAAACTGAATTTGTAAAAGTTTTTAATCGTTAATTAAATTAAATTTTTTAAATATATTAACAATTAAAATATTTTGATTAATTTAATTGATTAATCGAATTAATTAAAATTTATATGTCTTTATCTTTTGATTAAAATAATTATAAAACATAAAAAAATACATTGCTATTGTTCATTTTTAATAGTTAAAAATATATTATATATAATATATAAAATTTAAAATAATCTTTCATAAAATACATTACTAATATAAAAATATGTTATATCTAATATATATTATTCATTTTGGTTAATTAAATTAATTACTTAATTTTAAATTAAATTAATTAATAATTAAATTTTTAAAAATTTATTAACTGACATCCGACCAAATTAAATCAATCCGATTTTAACCCAAAGGATGGACCTTCCTCCCCTCACCTTAGTATATCCTCCAGAAAAAGTAATTGCTTTACACTGCCCCGTAGGTAATATATTCAAATTCCAAAAACACAAATTTTAAAAGAGAAAAAGCAAATTATTGTTGTCAAAATCATTTATCAAATGATGGAGGAAGCAAATGGGTCCAGTTTATGTAGAAACAACGTGTGCGCTATTGCACGATAGTAGTGGAATATAATAAATTTACATGCCCACTTCCCACCAGAATATATCCACAACTGTCAATACCCTATTGGTGGTAAATCATTTTTAAGGTTTGCTTCAATTTTTTCATTTTTCAAACTTTTTTTATTTATCTATATATTTTACAAAGTAAATTAAAAACATATGTTTTACTGATACATTCATTATATTATAGCTAATGTTAAATTCATCTTACTTTTTATCTCCAATTAAATTAATTAAAATATTTATTTCGAAAATATCTAGATAAATCAATTTCTTTAAGAATAATCTAATCTCAAATTAAAATTAAATTCGTCGATAAACTATTGAAAATCTTTACTTTTTAATTTTTAAAATCTGTTTGATAATAATATTAACATTTTAATTAATACATAATTAAAATAAAAACAAGTGCTGAATAAGAGTCCATGTCCTATATTAAAAATGACAAAGGGGAGAGTGTTAGTTCTAGTTGCATGTGCTATATGCAAGCTAGCTCATTATTGAAGAGTACTTTTGGTATTATTAAGTTTTTTAATCGAAGAGATTATGTTATTTTTAAAAGACAATCACTCAAGCACAATTCAAGAGGGTTGAAGTACAGATCCAACAACTCATTATATGTCCATTTAAGAGAAGGCTTGTTATTGTACGAGAGATTGAAAGCATTTGATTGTTCATTGCGAAAAATATTTTTTAGTGCAAATTTATTAGGGATAAATCTCAAAATTATACAAGAACTTTGATTTAGTACAATCATATAAATGAAATTTTGATTGTAATTCAAATATTTATAAGAAATTTTAATTTTGATTCAATCATATATATTTAAAGAAATAAATACATCATTTTATTTTTATATTAGATAAATATAATTATTTGTGTATGCAATATATAAACATATACCAGTTAGTAAGAATTGCACAAAATCAAAGTTCATATATAAAGTTGCACATTAAACCAAAATTCATACATAATTTTGAGATTTATCTCAATTCATTATAAGCAAACTATTTTTTATGTCCAGTTTGGAACTAAATTTTCAAATGGAAAGTCTTTGTAGAGAAAGTGATCTAATTAATGTATAGAGGTGAAGTTATAAATTGGTAAGTGAATTGAACTTAAATCACATCTTGTCCAGCAGTGCCTCATAAATGTAAAAAGTTGTTAATTGCATTGCCAACTTGTGTGTCCATCCCTAATTGTTACTCTTCAAATTACTAAGCTCAGTTGCAAATGAACATGCAATTAACAGATAAATTCGACAAACTCTCATATTTAATACAATTTTTTTTTTTTTTTTTGCGGATTCTGATATTATCAATCTTCAAATATCATTATCTAAATCTACTTTACTTTTATGAATATCTATATTAAAATTTAAAGTAATTATAGATATCAAAGTTGTTGAAAGGAAAAGTGATATTCTGGTCTTGGCTCCCTTGAGAAGTTACAAGTTGGGCGATATATCCTTTTCTTTTCTACTTTCTAGAGTGTCAGGATGACCACCCAGCCAAAGAGACTTGTATATAATGGTTCATTTACTTATGTGAACCAAGAATTGTGGATATTTTAATACAAGATGGCAAGAAATTTGTCTGAAATTTCATCCACCCAGAGTGTTTTTTAAGTGGAAATAGAAGCAGCCAATTAAACAAGAGATAAAGCCAATGTATCAGGTAGAGACAGACATAAAATTCCAGCAATATATCTTCAAAATTGAATTCTTCTGGTGTGATATAAAGATTTAAACCCAAAAAAAAAAAAAAAAAGGAAATAATGTGTTACTTAAAAGGACAATTATGTATCTACTGGCAGACAAGGAGCGTGGATATTGTTCTTTCCTTTTTCCTTTTTCATCACCTTTTTTCTTTTCTGGAAGATGATGACCCTTTTACTCTCCATGTGCCTGCCTCCAGCCTTCAAACATGGTACTACTATCCTGCATATGGTTTGTAACTGGATTCAAAGCGTCAAATTTTGCAAACCTTTAACACGGGGAGTAAAAAAGTATTAAATGGCAACATGTAACACACTAGCAAGAGTATTAAAGATATAACCTATGTAGGGCTTTCCATCACCTGACAACAACTGGTATTGTTATTCTCTTATTTATATATGAAGGAGCTAATGGATTGATGAGAAATTAAAAGGTTATCCTTAACAAAACCTAATCATTATATGGGAAGTTGGGGCCCTTTCATTTTGATCCACAACCCAACCCTGAGAAATTTCCCCTCAAAGTAGAATAGCGATGGGTCATGAAACAAACCATGTGAGTGAGTTGGGGGAAGGGGGGCTTACACTTTTAAATCCAAAAAGAGAAGTTTGGTTGGGCAAAGTCCAAAAGTCAAAGCAGCAAATCTAAAAGATCAATAAGTACTTTGCTTTATAAAAGAAAGTGTGCAACAGTGTTGTAGCCTTCATTTTACGAAAGCTGTAAAAACAACAAGTAAATAAATGAAAAAAACTGGATATTATTAAAAAAAGAATGAATGGGGCAACTGATGCTTGATTGAAACTTTATATTGGTGACGTTGGTGTTGTATTTTAGTACTATTAGGATTTGGGAGTGGACTAATGCAATCAAGTTAAATAGTTGTAGGGTAAGGTATTTTGTTTTGGATGGTTTTCTTACTTTGGGATACAATGTCTACTCGTAGAAGAATGAGATTACCAATAGAGAATTCTGGGTTTACATTTCCATTAAACTACGTTAATTCAGTTGGATCCAATGTAATTGTTTGAGATTACATTTGGTACGTAATAAGATATTTTTTATTTCATTATTTATTATTGGATGTAATTTTAGTAACAGTATTAGCGGGAGATTCACAACTCTATCACCGCTTTTATATTCAAGAATTGTTTTAGTGATTTAATAACAAATTAGATAAAAAGCGTAGTACTTTTTAGAGTTCAAAGACAAAAACTTGACACGACAACTTTATTAAAAATTATTTTTTTTCTATATGAAGAATCGAAGAGAGACGTTTCAGTTTGTTTGTTGGTGATGGAATTTAGTTTGCGGATTGGTTGAGGAAAGAAATGGTTTTTATTTTGTTTCAATCTATTGAGAAATGCTTTTAGTTTTCTGTTTTGTTTAAATGGCTTCTATCAGGTTGCTTTCCCTTTTTAGTGAACGTGGCAGGTTGTGTATTTGTTTAGTTTATCTTTTTAAAATGAAATAAAATTGCCATCTAACTTTTTTAAAAAATTCACAGTAATTGCACTTTTGTGACATATTTGAATATTCTTTATAATTAATGGGTTCTATTGAATTGAGTGTTACTGATCACTTAATTATACATTTCAATTTTTAATGTTTAAAACCCGTGCAATACTTTTACAATTACAACATATTTTAAAAATACATTAATTTGTTGATTAAATTTATATATTTATTGATTGAAAATTTTAATAAATTTTAATTTTTCTCATAAATCCCTTTAATTTTTTTTTCTTAAAAATGGTCCACATATATAAATAAATAGATAAGAAAATAGAAGAAAAAAAATCCATAAAGGACTGGGGAGTTAATTAGAAGTTGGTGGAATTGAGCCCAAAGCTGAGGGGCTGTGAAGTGGGTTTGTTGGGCTAACTTTTTCTTTTCTTTTCTTTGTTTTTTGGTAAACTAGAAATTTGGGAGGATTTATAAACATTCTCTCACTTTGTCTATTTTTATATTTTTATTTACTTTTATTTTAATTTTAGTTTTTATAATTTTATAATTTTTTAAAAGAATTTCAATTTTATCACTATATAAATTAAAGGTCAAATTGACAGAAAGTATAAAATTTAGAACTAAAATTATTATTTTACCAATTAAAAAAGTGTCACTTAACAATCGGGATGACAAAAAAAAACAATATTTAAAGTTTAATGATCAAATTGTAATTTTTTAATTAATTGAACAAAACAAAAACTCCCCGTAATTTAGTGACTAAGTAATGGTGTAGTTTTTTTTTTTTTTTACCTGGAAATTAGTAATAGTGTGTTTCCAAAACCATATTTAATTTTGTTTGTCAGCCTTGATGATGTACCTAGTATATTCCAAAGAAGGTGGTGAAGATAAGTGAGGCCATCTTTGCTGGTTGTATCTCACAAAATCAAAATGGTGCTTGACTGTGATTATTCTCCCAGTTTAAGGATTAAAATTATAGAAATGCAGTGACAGGTATGTAAATAGTATAGGTGCAAAATGAATTTTCCAGCGAAGCCATAAGTGAAGTGAATCAGACAGTGTTGATCTCATTGTGCCCCAGGCCCCAGGTTAGAAAGAATCTAGTAGGCATCCCTGTTTCCCAGTCAACAACATCTCACTTTGACATTGTTCCAAGCATCATTGTTAATTGAAAGAATATTTCTCCCAAGTTTATCACGTTTAATTTGAACTACTTTAGGGTTAGATGCATGCATGAAACCCAGTACTGATGAGATATTGAAGGAACCGCCCCACATGTTGTTTAAGTATTTTGATCCACTTTTAACATTTTTAATAACCTTAATTAGCAATATATCACTTAAAACATTTTTAAATTTGTCCTAAACTAAGTTTGCCTACAACACTGCAACTGGGAACTCACCCTTTTCCATTCTCTATGTGCAATGCCCTCAACATGCTTTACACGTACAGTGCCAAGTATAAATTCCCAAAATATTGACTGAAATAAATTCAATTTTACAGATTTTTTTTAATGAAAATAAATTGAAAAAAAAAAGTAAAAGGAATGAATCAAACATAGGTCTCAGGTATGATTGTACGTTAAAAGGAAACCACGAGCCTGAGGTGAGAAACAAACATACAGTGACAAGACAATGCTGGTGATGAGTGCAACAAAACGATGTTCCCAAATGCTAAATGCCAATTTTCCGACACGTCAACTGAAACCAGCAAAAAAACACCCATCTCTGCTGTTCCTCGTTTCCCCACCTCCATTTCAGACCATAATTATACCTTTTTCTATTACATCTTCGTTTCATATTAACCTGAATTACAACCCCATTTAGTGGCCAAAATTTTAGCTCTTGCTTCATTTCACATAAAACTACAAATGTATGAATCCAGACAGCAAACTATAAAAAGGTTCCTGTATGAAATTATCCCCATCAAAACTGTTTCTGTTTTGATTTTTTGTTCTTTTATTCTCTTTTAGTTTATTTGGTGTTTTTTCTACTCGGAATGAATTATATAATACCACATGTTAAAAATATTTAATTAGCTGTATTTATTTTAATAAGAGAAAAGGGTAAGATTTGTTCAAGGAAAAACCTTGATGACGAAATCTTAGATAAAATTCAGTCTTACATTTAAAAATAATAATAATTTTTAATATATACACCAAAAATAAATATATATGTTTTCACTATTCCCCATGTCAATTATTGAGGAGAAACCCCCATACCATTCACGGGCCATCACAGCTTTCAACTGATTTATTTAGGTCCTGAAAAACTATGATATTTGCTGTATTTTGCTGCTTAGGGATTCCAAATCCAAAGCTTTTGACATCTTTCAACTATAAACATTATTAACGCATAAATTTGAAAGAGAGATGCCTTGTTGTATGTTGAGACAATGTTCATGTATCAGGACAATCTCCCATGCCTTACTATTTCTTACCATCCCTGTTGTGATTGGATGGATGATTCAAGACACCCTTTCAAGTGATTATATATATATATATATAACAGGCAGAGGTTTTGTAGGTAGGATAGACAAAATGATACCAACTCAATTAATAAAATAAAAGTTAGGCTCACTTCATGGTGATGGATTAGATCATGCATGCAATTCCCATATTCAAAATGCTCATTATATATATTGATTCTATATGTGGAAATGAAGCTCAAAATCTAGTTGTTTGATTCGAGCAGTCATTGGAACAAAGGTAAGGAATGTTGTGACTGTGCCTGAAATGAAAACTTTTTGTGGTATATGAAAATGAATGTTGGGTTGTGATCAAAGAAATGAATGTATGGCTTAAATGAATTATCTTCTTTTTTTTTTTTTTTGGACGAAACATTACATATTCTAAGCATACATTGTTATTTATTTAGATAATATTTTCAATTTAAAAAATGAGTGTGACTAACATGATTTATAACTCCATTGTTAAACAAAGCAATTATATCGAAAAGTTGCTGTTAAAATCTTCATATCTCTTATCTTTTAGCACGTTTGATTTTGTAGTATCCATGGCGTCCTTGAGTGTCTACTATGTCAGCAGTGATTTCTTAAACCCTACATTTCATCTTTACATCCAATACAAAATTTATATTTAAAATTTGGAATTCGGTTTTTTAATCATTATAATTTTGATATAAACAAATTTTTATTTTACATTATTTTGTATAATTAATTACCTATTCTTTCTTCTCTAATTTTATTTGTAGATTAAAAGGTGTAGTATCGCACAACTCGAATATTGTCGACATTGTTAATTTTAGTAATTTGATTCGATCTTTTTATTTATAATTTTAATATTAATTTAACAAAAATTACATATATATATATATAAGGGTCTCAAAACCATGTAAATAGGCTGCCTAGCTAGGCAAACCTCCCGTCCCATTTCCAACCAATGTTTATATGTTTGATTCATATCTATTTGTATATATAGAGAGAGATAAAGCAGAAGCTGCGATTACAAGGAGATAGTGTGTGTGAGAGATGGAGAAAGAGTACCCAAGTGATCTTTACAGGGAGTGCTTGAGAAACCATGCAGCCAGCCTTGGCAGCTACGCCACCGACGGCTGCGGGGAGTTCACGCTTGACCACACCTCTCTTTCCACCCTACAATGCGCTGCATGCGGTTGCCACCGCAATTTCCACCGCAAAATCAGCTATTGCAATAGCAACAGCAGGAGTCGAGGGGATCCGGTAGAGCGGGTTGATTATGGAGATGACGGAGGAAGACCACCCGTCCTGCTGGAGTACTCAACCGAGGCGGGAGCCAGAAGCGGAAAAAAGCGGTTTCGGACAAAGTTCACGGCGGAGCAGAAGGAGAAGATGTTGGAGTTTGCTGTAAAACTGGGGTGGAGGCTGCAAAGGAGAGACGAGGAAGACCAAGTTGATAAATTTTGTAGAGGAATAGGGGTGAGTAGGCAAGTGTTCAAGGTTTGGATGCATAACCACAAGAACACTTCCACTGCTTCCTCTGTGTCTACCTGCAATGCATCTTCTCTTACAACCCCATAGACAAATCCGTCATGTTTTTATGTACGCTCTCAGGCTTCTTTGTTTTCTCAAAACTTATAATATGTTAGCATGCAGATTTCCCAAGATGTAGACCCTAAAGAAAAACACAATGCCAATGAATTCTTACTTTCTCGGTCAGAGGCTGAAACATACCTATGTCCAAATTCTATGTTTCTTCGTAAAGATCGCCGATTGTTTATCAGCCGGATGCTCCCTCCGGCCCTCTCCTTATGTTAAAACCATAACAGAACCAATGAAAGTTGAATAAAACAAATATATCACCTGGACGCTTGTTACTCAATTATGAATAAGTTAGTTTAATAACAAACTTAAAATCCTAAACTTTTATAAAAATAATTAAAATTTTCCAAGAACATTTTCTAAGGAATTAAACACATTTGTTTAAATGTATGCCATCGGGTTCAAGTCTGAGCAATTTCACCCAGTTACACCCTAATCTTTCTATATATATGGGGATAAGATGGAAACTTAGACCGGTGAAGAGGAACCCAAAATAACACTCAAGAATGGTAAATCTAGACCTTAATGGATTTCTCAAAAAGGAACTCACTCCCTTCCCTTCAATGTAAATGATCTTAGGTTCCCACAACAATGTGTAGAATAAGGCTTTATAATAAAACCAAAATTTATGCCATTTGAGTTTGATACGCCATTAACGTGCCTCTGCCACAAACAAAACTTAAAATGATATTTGCATTGTTCTTTTGCAGAGCTGAGGTTGAAAGCCGATAATAATACCAACTGTTGGGGTTTGAATGCAAAATTCTGCACCTACCCAAGAAGTGTTTTGTACCAGAAAACTTCTGCCAGCACAATCAATGACTAAAGCCAACTCCTCCTGGACTTGACCTTCTGCAAGGGTTAGAAATATCTCACAAACATCCAACATTTAATTGATTATGAATTTATGATAAATACCAAAATGGTTAAAACCAAACCTCACCAGCAAGTTTGACAGCCAAGTTGGCTTCAGCATCAGCCTCGCCATTCAGTTCGTGAGCAAGAAATGTTGAAATTATGCAATACAATAAAAAGACAAAAGGGGGAGCAAAAGATGTTATTCATATGAGAATGCATTTCTGGAGCAATCGATTGAATAAATCAGAATACACTGAAACAGTATATTTGCAAAAGCTGGTCAGACTAGACAACTATCGGTAAGACCGATGAAAACTGATGTTTTAACACTGCAAATTATTTACAAGGTCTCCAATCTATCCAGGAGAAATACAAATCATCAGCCATCAGTTTTAATGTTATAAAATGTTGTTGGAAAATTTTAATGGTTAAGAATACAAATTAATGTTTATATATATTTGTTAAAATTTTGAATGTTTTAATATCGTTATAAAAGTTACAAAATATATAACAATAAAAAATTAAGGACTAATTTTTTTATTATATGTGAATTAACAAATGCATCTAAAACATTTTATGTAAGTTGACGAATTCCGGTTTAGGCCAAATAATATAGTGTAGGGTATTTCTATGTTTATTCCTTTTACATTTCTCCATCTTCATTCAAGCTAGCGTACGACCCATAATAATTTAGGAGGGTGATGGCATTTTTTCGCTTCTTTTTAACCTACTCAACTTTATTTGATATTTTGGGTTCCAACTTCGTATCTAACCCTAAATTTATACATAAGGACAAAAGTCACTTTAGAAAGTTAATTTTGGATCATTCCAATATTAAAACCAAACATTGGGTGAAAATTCCAACCTATATATACACAATCACCAGGCTTAAGTCTTTTATACTGTTTGGAATTGAAATAATTTTAATTTGTTATGGAAAGATGATGGCAACAAATTTGTTAATTATCTTTATCTCTACAAAATCTATTTTAATCAACAATAACCCAATGCTACTCTTGATTTAAAAAATGCTTTCTACCAAATGAACCCTAAATGTTTTAATATATTTGGAATCTTGATGCATAAGATGGTGTAAATATTGAGAAAATAAAATAATCATTTAAGGGAGAAAGGAAATTTTTGACATCCCATATGATTTGGTATTGGAAGATCATATCTCCCTCTCCCAATGGGCTTCCCTTTGCCAGCTCTAGATGCCAGCCGAAGTGCCAACATATTCCCCAACCCCTTGTTATATTTTGACCTTTCAAGACCAGCACATGAACATCTCTGCCATAAACAATATTTTACCACTTCCTAAGACTATGTACAATAATCAGCTGCACTCAACAACTACAACATAAATGACGCTTCAAGAAATTATACAGTGGAAAAGAATATGAAGCTTGAGAAAGTCCTGCTGGCTTATGAAGCACAGACAGAAACACGCACCACGGTGATAACATCATCTATGAAAAATAAGACACAAATACAATAAGTCTCCATCCGCGAAGGTTGAGTTTGCAGTGAACTCATCACCAGCAGAGCAGAACCGCTCTCGCTACAAATCGTGGAGTAAAATGCTCCAGACCAGCAAGTTAACCCTCAAGGAAAATTAAAATCTAAAGAGCCCTTTAAAATTCTGAACATTATATCAAAGTGAAAACCACATTGAAATGCTGAGTCTTATTTGGCAACGTGATTTGCTATTATCTTACTTCGCTTGAAACCTTCTAGCAGCAATCTTTTGGATTGCTCACTTAAGAGTTCCTGTTTCTGTTTAGTCCTATTTCTATACTCTACAATTTAACCACTGGATTATGTCATCCATTATGGTTTCTCGTTCCAGTTCAAAGAGGAGATCATGTAACAGGCCTTCAAATAATTTGATCGTTTTGTCTGTCGAGGCAGCTGCTTCATACAGTTTCTGAGAAGCTTGAGGATCAGTTACAGTGTCATCGGTGCCATGAAGAACAAGCAAAGGAACTCTCAATCTGTTCATATTCTGCTGCAAGTAGGATGTAGTTTTAAGAATTTCATAACCAGTTCTCACTCGGAGAGGTCCTGTATACACCAGTGGATCTGAATACTTGGCCACCAGCGCCTCTGGGTCCCTACAAACTGGCATGTTCTTTTTATTGGTGACACAGACTTGGTATCTTGGCAATAGAAATGATACAACTGGGGCAAGTACCTGTCATAGGTAGAAGAAACAAAGAGATTATGAATGAAAATACTCATTGGTTTAGTCATCATATTAAACTAATGCTGTTATTGCAATGTTTCATAATTTCACATCAAAATCGGATGAGATATGACTAATTGAATTCCTTACCACAAAAATCGGATGAGATGGCTGTACGCCTACAGCTGGAGAAGTCAGTATAATGCCTGATACTTGGGCTTCAATCTTTGGATCAAGTACCGCCTGTAATGCAGAAAAGTTAAAAGTTTAGCGGAACATTATCAAAAGATTTTAACGTTTTCCCTTTCCTGTTCAAGAGACATGTTATATGTTATTAACGTGTAAACATGTTGGTTGAAGAAAAGCAACAATAACAATGTTAATAAATGATTCAAAATTTATAGGGGAACTACTACTCTTCTTCATGAAACCTTACTTTAAGGACAATTGCACCACCAGTTGAATGACCAAAGCAGAAGCATGGAAGCCCAGGATTTTCAGCTAAAACCTTTTCAAGGAACATTTTCTGTAGCAAGGTGGAAGAAAAATAAAGACGTTATAGTTTGACGCAATATTATTTCAAATATACTTTTGTAGCTGAACCTTAAAACACACCATATCAGTAACAGCATAATCAAGGGAATGAACATATGCATGTAGCCCATCGCTTCCACCATGTCCTACAGGATATGAGGAACAAATAAGTTTAAGAATGAAAACAACAATAAAATAGAAGCAGCCATCAAACGAACCACAAAAGATGAAAGCTTATAATCAACTGCCATTTAAAAGAATGTTGCAAGCAAGCATGCATGGCATGGCATGGGGGAGTAATAGATTAAGTTAGAAAGCATACTGTCAACCACAAAAACCAATCATGCTTGCAGATAGAGTGTTGTTGTTTAATTTTTTTTTTTTTTTTTTGGGGGAGGGGGGTTGGGGTAAGGGGGCGGAAGGGAACCCAGGTCTCGGTTGACTTATCACATAAATGATTTCAGATTATTTGAGGCATATGCTACCATGCTGCAAGATTCAACATTGGTCAGTGTGTTTGTCCCTTTGAAATTTTTTACCAGTGAAACTTCCATGTACTGTGGAAAATTCATCTAAACTGAAATCTGAGTAGCCAATAATGAGGAGAATATCTTCAAAAACCATACTTCTTGTTTCTACAGATCAGCTAAACAAGAAGACAGTTTTCACAGGTCTTGCTTACTATAAACACTAAAAAGTAAGCTTACTTATTATTATGAGCTTCAAATGTTACTTTTTGGCACCAATGGGCTTCCCAATAGAAATACTCAAACCCCTGCAACATCCAAATATAGATGCATCGTTGAAGAAAAGGAGTCTCTAGACTATGAACAACATTAAATAGAAGATAATCTGTGAAGGACTATCTGAAGGAATGAAGACAAGACTAAATTGGTTGTGCAGAAAGTTATTTTACAATTGATTTAAACCAGCATGGAAAACTAGCAGAAGCAACTAAAATGCCTTTCAAGACAAAGCATTCTTTTACCATTTGTGTATTCTCTTCAGTCACAAATACTCTAAATCCTTTTTCTTGTCTCTAGTCCACAATCAGATTGGTTGTAAAAGTGATATGCAAGTAACATTTGTTAAAACATGATGCTCTAGGCCTAAACTTATGCCTATTCATGAATGTACTAAAGTAAAAGTTAAATAGGACCTCAAGTAGTCGTTTGTTTCTTAACATACTAATTAGAGTCAGACATTTGTATTATTGTGGAGTCACCTAGAAATACATGTAATAAACAAGACGATCAATAATTCCATGATGTTGAGGCTGAACACACCTTTCCCCGCTAATCAAATTAGAAGGAAGCTGTGTTTTAGCAGTTCAAAACTTCACCAAAAAGTTCAAATCAACAAAAGGTAATGCAGGCTTTTCCTTTTTCTTTAAAAAAAAAGAAACTTGTCTTTATGTCCATGATGTCTGATGAAATAGTAGAATTCACCAGCAGCTTTAATTTTACTTTTCCGATTCTAGTTTCTATTAAATTTTAAATATGACCCCTTTCCCTTGATGTGAAATAAATTTAACACTTAGCTTCAAAGGATACATTGACTTGATTGCTGTCAGAAAAGCACTACGAAGGTAGAGTGTTGGACTTAGTTACAGTAGTTGGGGTTCAAAACTTCAAATCCTCATAACCTCAAATATATACAAGAAAAGAAGGATAAAAAACCTTCTGAGCGCATACCAAGAACAATATACCTCTTCACCCTGCTCTTTCCTTTAACTGAAAGAATGGCCAGCAATATTTAATCACTTGAGATAACAACGAAAAGAAATCACCATAAAAAACTTATACATGTAAGAGGATCATGAGGAGTGCAACAAAAGTAGTAGCGTGGAAGACAGAAAAAAAGAACCTAAAGAGAGCAGTTCACCAGAAATGAGTCAAGTTGACCATACAATATGACCTCTGAATTTCTTTGTACTCACTTATATGAAATAGTCACTGAAAGCAAAAGTGAGGAGGAGGAGGAGGGAGGGGAGTGGATGCACATGCACTGAGTAAAAAATAAATGACACAACATAAATAAAAGATGAATTTTTGGGCAAAGCAGAATGTGATTTTGATGGTCAGCATATGAAACTTAAACTTACCAATCCAATCCATTCCATAGACCTTGAATCCATTGGCATTAAGCTGCTTTGCAAAATCACTGTACCTGCCACTGTTGTAAAAATCTAAACATCATAAGTAAAAGAAACAAAAAGCTACCCAATCAATTTAATACCTCCTCTACAATGGCCTCAGATCCAAATAACAAACCTGTGTTCATTCAGGCCATGCAAAAGAACAACTACGCCCCTGCAAAAGATATGGAAATAACTCACTATCTAGGTGAACAAAGTGGGAATTTGAACTTCAAAAGACAACTAAAATTTAATAATTTAAAAGAATGTAATCAATAAATCAAAACAAGGTGGTAGAAATTGTAGAGGACTGTAGCTTGAAGCTAATTACAAGAAATATTTTATTTTATTGCTAGAACGGAAGAAAAGGAATTTCTCATAACTCATTTAAAGTTTAAACTTTCAGATATGAAAAGTATAAAATTGATTACAGAGGAATTAACACAAGTAAGTTCTCATCCCACTAAGCTTCACTAAAACCAATGTACCCAACGTGACTAAAGTTTGGCAAACAATATAAATGGCTTAGCCTCCAGGCAGGATTTATCCATACAGAAATTTCACTTATAGCAAAGACAGAATTGAAACTTCTGCTCACAGAGGGTAATCTAATTTCAGGCCAATAGAAGTTCGATTTTTTGTCCTTTTTTCCCATTCAACATTTTTAGTAAAATTTCTTTTCACCTTTCCATTTGTTTATTTTAGTTTCCACTGACATCAAGGTCCACGGCACACTTCAAAAAGTCCTGGCTCAATATTTACCAATTCTCAAGCATTTGACAAGAATATCAATTCTTTGAACCATGGAAAAGCAATTTTATACACTGAGCACTAGTGATAAAAGCATTTTATTTTATCAGCTATTCCTTTCGAAAAATTCAACTCGATAGAAAAATGTGCCAAATTATGAGACTCTCTGGGGCTGATTAGGCACTGCCAAACATTTGACAAATACATGAAAAACTATGGCAGAGTATTGTAAATATCATCTCCACAGCAAGTGCCTTCTCAGCTACATTCAGAGCAGAACGCAGACAAAAAGAGGTAGGGCACCATAAGCAGAAGCTTAGACAATTAGTGCAGGAATAATCATAAGAAAGCAATCCTTGGGGCATGCTCCAGCAGCAGGTAGTGCTGTAAATGAACCAAGCTTAAACAAATGGGCCTCTGATCATGCTCAGTTCCTCAAAATCTTTACCAATGTTCGTTTATTTAGCTTGAAAAACTAACAAAATGAACAAAAACAGAACTGGTCATTTTACACTCCATTCATTTATAGCTCTAACAGCAGGGATTTTGTTTTTGGTTCGAAGCTGCAGGCAATTATAGCCTTCAAAGACATTGTTTCTTTTTATCCATAATTTTAACCACGAGTGTCATTGGAAACTCAACCATTTTTGCAGGCTTCTGTGAACATTCGAAGTGAGGACAATATCCACAGTTTTCAGATATGTATCTCTTTAACTAATTGTTGTATTTTAAAATTTCCAAACCATTGACTCAAAGATGCAGAAGAAGCAGAGTTCCATAAATTAACTTCATACCGTTTTATTATTTTACGAATAATAGAGACATTTTCTAGTGGGCTTAGGTAACATATTTTAATTGTTTTTTCCTAGGTTAAATAAAAAAATGGTACAATAATCCAAAAGTGTCACTCCCAAAAGCTGAAATTTTGTCTATGAGAGCTGAACAAACAATAGTGATGATTCCATAAAAAAGCAATGTTCTTACTCTCTCGAATCTCAGAATAATTAAATCCCATCACTCTGAACTAAATTTCAAAGCAGAAATATATCTCATTTAAGCTCTGGAAAAGACAAAACAAATGAATAATCTCAAACTCAAAAACCCCATTTCCAGAGCTCATTTCCAAGTAAATGAATAAAATAGAGAAAATAATTCATTGGCATCGGCTTAAAGAAAAGTGACCCAATAGTGTTACTCATCATAATTAACATATAAATTAGTACTACTTCTCAAAAAGAAAGGGAATAGTTAGTCAAAAACTGACCTGACTGCGACGGAAACTGAGGTCCAAGACTGAGTGAATAACGTTTCACCTCGTGCACTAGTAAACAGCGAAAACTCCCTCACTCTGTCGTTATCATCGTCCTCAACCACCCTCCGGATCGCCAGTGACCGCCTGGCCGCGGCCTCCTGGTCCAAAATCACCGCCGCGCTTCTACGTAGCACCATCGCCGCCGGCACCCTCATCACAGCCGACGAAGAAGACGACCCTTTCCTCCGGCAGTCCTGTTTCTCGTCATTTCCCACTTTCTCCCCGGAACAGATAGCTGAGGCGCGTCTTTGCCCCCGGAATGGCAAAAGCAAGAACAAAACGACAGCATTTAGCAGCAACAAGAGGCTCCTCAAAGCACGTAAGGAGAAGAGGGCGCTTATGCGGCCACTTGCTCCAGAGGTCAATGGCTCCACCGCCACCATCCTTTCAGAAGCGGATGATGATGAGATTAAGGGATTGGAATCCTTGGATCGACACTTGGGTTTCCAATAGTTTGGTTTCACATGAAATTGAGAATGTCCGTAAATTTTATTAAAATATAGAAACTTAGTTTCTATGGGTATTACAATCGTTCTAGTTGATGAACAGGTCATAAACGGAGAGAAACCAAATTAAAAGATATAAACAGAAACAAAATCGTCAAATACCCAGTCTTTTGTTATTCCTACAAGTTGCTGAGGTTATCGGGAACTGGGAAATTGTAGCAGTACAAGCAGAAAACCAAACAAGTTTCAGTTTGCAGGAGGAGAACAAAGGCAAGGCGTATAGTCACGAAAATCAAAAACCAAAATGAGGAATGAATTGGATGCTTATCTGTAAGAATTTATGGCAGAGAAAAAAGAGAAGAAGAAATAAGAACCAAATTCTTGGTTTGCGTTTTATTTTACAACATTACAGTCTATATAAGGGTTGAAAACTTGGGGGAAATCGTCGGCCAAATGGACGGTTCCAGAAATTACGGGTGAAAGACAAAAACAAAAATCAATTACGTGAAGATTCTTGTTACACGTGTCGAAAGGATATGGTGAAGCACATGACGGTTATGCGGCGAAAGGCCAATAGGAGATAGCCGTACCAAAACAATTTTATCACAAGGGGCCGCGGATCATATATTTATAATTTTTATCATTGCCAGAAATTTTTTATTTTGAGATTAATTTTGAAAAATAAAATATTAAACCTCTTTGACATCATTAACATCTTGGTCACAAGTGTATCTAATCCCATTCGCTCCATTAGTTTTGGTCTTTTAGTGTTATCAGCCCAATAGAACACTTTCGTCGTTGGTCTTCTTTTTTGATCCCTACCGTACGTATTTCATCACCCCATCAGAAATTATCTCTACTCCTACCATACTCTACTTTGATGATTTCCACCGCTCAGTCAAGGTTGAGCTCAAAGATTTGATGAAGACTTAAAAATGTATCTACACATGCTTTACAACTAATCATTTCGAATAATGTTTGTATCCTATGTATTACCACATCTATCGACATTGAGTTAGCCTATGTTTATTCTTCATATATCGTTATTGCTTCCTCGTCGAGAAAAAAAGTTCATGACCCATGAGCTTTTTACCTCCACGTAGCATTGTTCTATCTGGCTTTCACCCCTTGCGAAAAATTCTTCATTACTACCTCCCGTATAAAAGCGAAGCTAAAAGGGCAAGCAAAGGTCCTAGCACCAAAAAATGAAAAATAATCTATTTAGTCCCTTGAACATTTATAAAGTTTTAAGTATTTAATAGTGAAATTATATTTTGACTCTTTCTAAAATTTAAAATTAAATTATGCCCTCCTAAAAATAGAAATTTTATAATTTAATCTCTTGAAATTTGTAAAGTTTTACATTAATACAATGACAAAATTACATTTTAACTCACTCAAAAATTTATAATTCAAATTTGGCCCTCCAAAAAAAATTGGCTTCACCCTTAGCTGGAAAAACAAGTGATGAATTTAAGTTATAAAATTTATTTGATATATTACTTAAAATTAAATACTAAACATATTTAGATTATTTGATAAAAATAATATAATCTTAAATTATATAAAATAAATAATAAATGATTGAATATATTACTGAACAGGTCATTATCTACTTATCATTTTCAACGTTAAAAGATTTCATCTAGTAACTTTTGTTGTGAGTTGTCAACATGTTTAAAAAATTAAGTTACCTGAAATATTAATTTCCCATTAATGTATTATTTTAACACTTTATCAAATAATGCCTTAATTTTGACAAGAAACATGACAAAATGTAGTTCCCCTATCATTTGGAAAATAGTTAGGATACCATTTCATACTTCAATTCGACACTTAAATATTTTCTTTAATTTGGAATTCTTTGTATTAATATATATACTAAGCAATTTTATTTAAAATTCATTTCTGTTTAATTATATATAAAAAAGAATTTCAGCAATTTAAATTTTACGGACTTTGATATAGAGAAAATGATTGAAAATTTTGAAATATTTATCTTACTAATTTAGATATTATGACATTATGACATTCCAATAAAATATTACAAAAATTTATTATATCTCATTATTAATATTTTGATATATTAAATATAAATTTTGAATACTTTTAAGCAATTAATATTAATTGTTTGTAAAACTTATGTTTTGAATATATTTTCACCATTAAACTTGTAATAACCCCAACCCTTATTTATCGATTTGAACAGGTTATGAGTATTACCAGTCATTTCAGTTCAAATATAAACATTACGCAATTAAATAACATACATTTCATAAATTAATCAATCTAATGACCTAACCTATTTATTTATATAAATACTTTAACCATAATATCCAAATTAATTCAAAACCCACCATTTGAACCAAATATAATATTATACTAATTTCAACCCAAATATACCATTTAATAGCTATAACCCAAAACATATTTATATAAGTACCAATATTAACTTATACTTCATTTACAAACATTATCCAAAATGACAAGTATAACATCCTAGGTGCATGCCATTTACCAAAAAGAAATGTACATCACCGCTTTGAGTTCGAGATCGGTTCTGAATGCTGATTCAACGATCTGACTTTACTTAACCTGCGAGCAGAAACAAACCGTATGCTGAGTATAAACTTAGTGGTTTTTCTATAATCCGAATATTTATTAAGCAAAAATTTATATTGTTTATATATATATATTCACACAAACATAATCATTCAAACAGTTAATCAATTTCTTATACATATCATTCATAACACTTTCAATTATCATCTCTTCTATATCAATCTCATGGTTGCTATTCAATAACATTTCACAATAAGATACTCAATTCAATTTCAATATCAATATCCTTTTCAAGAATCCATGATTCATACAATTTCATGCATTTCAATTACATATTTCATTTCATTGCTCATTCCAATCCATCTTCAATACCACTCAATAACAATCAATTGTTCAATACAGTTGTACACCCCTATTAACATGACTCGGACTCGGACGGACACGGATCAACCAAAATATACCAAGACTTTCAATGCCTCATCGGCCATGCCGAAGTAAAACAATACAGTACTCAGTACATCATCGGATTTATTCAAAGTAACAATACGACACATAGTGCCTCATAGACTCAAAGTCAAAGTATCCCTTAACTCTTCCAATCCTATGGCACGCCAACTATATCCGACTCAGCTCGATACAGTTAATAAGGTATTCAATTCACTTTCCAGTTTCCAATCAATACACATTTCAATCAATCACATATATTCTCAATTCAATACAATTCAATTCACTTTTCAATAATAAATATTCAAAGTTCATAATAATCCCATATTCATATCAATTTCATCACATTCCCAATCAATATATTTTCAAATATAACATACATTCAATATTCAATTTCCACATCAATCACATATATCCATACAAATTCAATTCAATAACAATTGCTAATACTTACCATAACATATAAACCAATACATATCAAATAATAATTAAAATTCGGATTATAAAAATACAAACAGTAATTTTTCCGAGCTAATCCTCGTTGACTTTCTCTTTCCCTTCTTAGTCGATGTCTCCGGCTCAATGTTAGCTACGAAATTAAAACAATTAAAATTTATCAATACACTACAATTTCATATCGAACATTTCAAATTATACACAACTTTTGCCTAAATTCCAATTAAATCCCTATTCAAATCTAACCTTATTTTATTCATAATTTTACTCTTTATTTTTAATTCAACTATCACTTAAAACTAATTTCAATTCTCTAATTTCACCATAAATCTCTAATTTCGAACTTCTTTCAATTTAGCCCTACTACATAAAAATTATGATTTAACTTACAATTCAATCCTTTTCTCAATTCTAACTTAAAATTCTATCAATTTTAACCCAAATTCTTCAATTAATTCAACATAAACTACATCTAAAAATCAACTAACTTTCAAAATTTCCACTTATAGCAAGTGGTATTTTGTTCTAGGATTCCGAAAACTCAAAAATTACAAGAAAAGGGATTAAATTGACTTACCACTTGAACTTGAAACCTTTAAAACCCTAATTTCCTTTTTTCTTTTCTTTCTTTCTTTTTCTCTTTTCTTTCCCCTGTTTTCGTTTTTTCTTATCTGTTTCTTTGTTTCTTTATTTCTTTTATTTACCTTTTGTTTATTATATTAATATAATATTATTTCTTAATTAATAAGTAAATACATATATGTAATATATATTTATTACACGTATACATTATTATTACCACACAATTGTCATAATTTAATTTATTTATTTATTTTATTTACTTTTTTAAGTAATATAATATAATATAATAAATATAATAGAATATAATAATATTTTATATATACTTAAACATTAAGTATGTATTTAATATAAATAAATATATGTACATTATACATAAATAAACATGGAATTATAATTTACCATACATTTGTCACTTATGGTTTATTTCTAATATAGTCCTTCAACTTTTCTCTAATCTATAATTAAGATTTCACACTTTATTCAATTTAATCCTTATACCTAATTAACCTTAATTTAAGCTATTTCACCTAACCAAAACTTAATTAATCAGATAACTAACTTTTAAATATTTTTAATAAATATTTACGAATTACAAAAACGGTGACCCAAAAATGTACTTTTCCGATACCCGTAAATTTTAGGTCGTTACATGACTCCATCTCACTGACATGTTTCTATAAAAGCAAGAAATCATCTATAAAATAAAATAAATTGTAAGTAAAATGAAGTTTAAACACGTGAATATATCAAATTAAGATTATTAAATGAATACAATTATTTATCATAGTATTGTCATTAATCCTAAGTTGGTGTCGAGTTAATTTGTGGCACCATCTTAATCAACAACATTATAAATATACACAATTGATGGAGGTAATAAAATGCATAATAAAATTATAATATATAAAAATGTTAAAATAAAAATTTAGGTGGGTAATAAATTTAAGATTTTATTATCCCAATTGGCATATGTTTAAATCTCATCGTATTCATATTTTTATTGATTTTTAATAAAATATTAAAATACCTCAAATAATATAATTTTTTAAATACGAAGGAACATTAAAATAATTTCTTTAACTAGATAATATAAATATTCAACAAAATTATTTTTACTAGACTACTGGAGTATTTAAAATGAAATTTATTATAGTCAAATGACAACTTCAAGATAGAAGTTAGCTTTTTTTCAACTATAATTTTATTTTCCTATAAAAAAACCTAAATAGAATTCTACGACTTGATTTTGTATTAAAAAAAATGACTTAATTTGATTAACAAATCTTTAAAGTGTTTATAGCCAAAGCACATCACTTATTATTTACATACAAGGATTATTGGAGGGATTAATTGGTCAATCCAATGCAATCACATGCTTTACTAAATTTTGAGAGAGGCAAATTGAACCTTCCTCCATCAAATCATCCCGACCCTCTCTTTGCCTTCTTTCGATCATTCTTCTTCTCTGCTCATCTTGACCTTATCTCTCCTTTATCATTTTGCACTTCTAGGTGAACAATGTTCGATTTCCACCATCATATTCTCCACGCCACCTTTCTGTATCAAGAATTATATATTTCATTTCATTTATTTTTTTTTATTTTTAAAATGCCAATTAAAAATGCATAACAATTTTTTAATCCTACTTATAAAATTAAATAAAAAATTAAGGATAAACTCTCTAGTTGGTCACTTAACTTTTAGGGCGCTTTCATTTTAATCACCTAAGCATTAACTCTCTAACAATGATTAATTGTATACACCATATTATGTTTATATTTTCATATTGGTCACCCAAGTTTAGGTTGCTTTTATTCGGTCACCCAATAAATATTTTTAAGTATTAATTGGGTAAAAGAAATTAAAATTAAAGTGAAAAGCGATAAAAATTAAAATACTATACTAAAATTGTCAATTTGTACTTGTTAATCCCATGACCAAAATTCTAAATTTATTATTTTTAATATTAAAATATAAATTTCAAAACATCAAAATATATTATTGAAATTTTTTATACATTGATACCATAATATTAAAATTAATTAATTTTATTTCCTTTTAAATTTTAAATTTATTTTATGTTCCCGTATTAACTTTAATAAAATCAATTAAATAACTCATATGTAATAATTATTAATTAGTAAGCTAAAAAGTGAAAGAAAAGGTGCTAGCAACCTTGATCCACTACCTTACACAAGCCGATAGTTTACCCCAAATTTAATTCATCAGAACAAATACATTTGATAGACACGAAAAAAGCCAGAATAAATTAAATATACGAAATAAAACTCTGATGTAGTAAAAGAACACATGGGAAAAGGACAGTGGTTAACTTAACTCGTGTCGTGTTAGGCTATCGCTAGGTGTCGCTGGGTGACGATTATTTGTTGCAGAGCAGGAGCGGGTAGGAAGTTCAACCTCTAATTTCAAACACCAAATCTGAAACAGTTGACTGTTGGTTTTGAGGTTTTTGCAAATGTCGACTTTAAGCCTTCCGCCGGTTCTTACCTCTCCTAGAGACGATGCTATTCAGCTTTACCGTGCTTTCAAGGGTACCCTCGTTTTCCTTCCTTTTCTTTCTTGTTTTTCTCTCCACCTCCTCCTCCTTTCCCTCCCTTTTCCTGAAAAATTTCATTATTATTAGTTTTTTTTTTAATTCATGATTATTGACATTTTCTACAGCATTTTCCTTTTCAAAAGAAAACATTGTCTTCATTAATTTCTTATGGAGTTTACTTTTGATTGCTGATTGCGAACTTGGATTGGGATTCAGATTCCAAATTTAGCATAAATTGTATCATAAAGCATATGCAAATATGATATTCAAAATCGTGGATTTGTCGTATCTCAGTGAATCTGAAATAAGTATAAGAATTTATTTGTAATTTTGAAATTATCTTCTGCCCTTTTAAATATTTAAGAATATTTAAAAAAAAATAAGAATATTGAGTTTCTGTCCAATTCTGAATTTCATCCCTTTACTTTACAAAAATTGATTGTTAGTCCATTTACTTTAATTTGTTAGAAAATTAACAAGGTAGTCTAGTTGTTAGTGGCTGAATCGTTGATTTTCAATTAGTGATTTAACGAGAAGGTTGGCATATTAGCCAATCAGACTAATTTCTCAGTTTTTGTAAGGTATGAAGACCAAATTCTAATAAATTAAAGAGATTAACTTTTTAGTTTTCATCAAGTAGCCTTGAGTTTTAATTGTGTGTCTGAGCAACGGTTTTCCATTTAACATTTTTCTTGAAGGTTTATGATTTATCATGTTAAAAACCTTTACTGCTGACTTGTATGTTATTCGTCCTTAAATGCTTGGATTCCTCTTAAATAAAATAAATTTGTTCTTTTAATTTTCAAGATATGACATTTAAGTTTTTCCAAGTTAAACTTTAACTCCTTCATGTGCTAAGTTCTTATCTATTGTTATGCTTCTTCCACTAATTTTATTACGCAGATTATTGTTGAATGGCTCACTGTCAAATAAAAATGAAAGCATGCTCCTCGTTTATCAATCTTCTGATTTTCAGCTTACAAGCAATATGATTTATTAATCTATGAGATAAGCATGTTCGTTGGGTAACTTCAGTATTGTGTATCTTTGAAGAAGGTTAAAACCCTTTGATATTTTAGCTTAAGAATTTGTTTGTTTCTTATGGACGGTTTGATTTGTTCTGTGTATCTCTGTGTGACGAAATTTTGCTATAATGCTTTTAATTTTCTTAGTTGATGCAAAACCTCCAAGTTATGGCTTCACTTATATACTCGTTTCCTTTTGGAAAGTATCAGCTGTGACTTTAGCATCAAGCTTTTACATTAATATGTGCAGGAAAAACAACCGAAAGGGTGAAAAGAATGTTTCTTTTTCATATTTTTTCCTGTTTTACTTTTTCCTTCTAGGGCTGGGATGTGATACTGTAGCAGTGGTCAATATTCTTGCCCATCGAGATGCAACTCAGCGTTCTTTAATTCAACATGAGTATAGAGCAATGTATTCTGAAGACCTTCTCAAACGACTTGTTTCGGAGCTTCGTGGAAAATTGGAGGTACCAGTCTTTGTATATTTTTCCTTTAGTCTCTGTATTATAAATTGTAAGAAATGGTATGTATGTGTGTATGTATCTATATATTTGTGCACATTGTGTACGTGAATGTGCTGGAATTTCACCTTGAACCCTGTCTTTAATCTTTCAGACGGCTGTCTTGCTATGGATGCATGATCCTGCAGGACGTGATGCAATAGTCACTAGGCAGGCACTTTTACCAGATTTGACAAATCTTGATGCTGCAACTGAAGTTATTTGTTCTCGCACACCATCACAGATTCAATTAATTAAACAAAATTACCAAGCGAAGTTTGGGGTTTTTCTTGAGCAAGATATTGAAAGACACACCTCAGGTGATCACAAAAAGGTACACATTCTGAATACTGATCTTGGTATGCTGAGCATCCTTGGTGCCCTATTTTGGTAACATTGAAATGCACTCTCTTTTTCAACAAGCATTTCCTCTAGATTTATTGTTCTTCCAGTACTTTGGTACTCTTATTCATGGTAAGGGTCTAAAAGTTTCCAAAATACCTTTTTTGCTTCGTTTCTCAATCTTTGGTCAATTTACCCTTTCCTTTATGTCATTTATGGCTTATCAACTTGATACATCTAAGGAGAGTAAGACAAAAAACAACCCGGATAGAAACTATTGAAACAGACTTCACTTTTATGGATGGAAGGGGCATAGTGGTGAATATGATTGATATAGCTGAACCTACATAGTTAGGAAATATTTGGTTCTTATTGTAATCTTCTTTAGTATGCTAAGACTCCAGAGCCAATCTCAATTACAGGGACATGTTGTCGTAAAGAATGACAGTATTTGCTTAAATATCCTCAAGTAGCCCTTGGTCTTGATTAATTGAGTCCCCGTTTTTGTAGATTGCTTATAAAATTCAGGTCAAAAACATGTCACTGGCAACTTCCTGTTCATCTTTCCCTCCATTTGGGAAATTAAAAAGAATTTTTATCAATTCCACCAACTCTTAGGAAGAAAATATAAAGCAACTGATTTTGTGATTTAAACATACTTTGTATAGCTTTTGCTTGCATATGTAAGCACCTCCCGTTATGAAGGTCTTGAAGTTGATAGAGAGATGGCTATGAAGGATGCAAAGGCCCTCTATAAAGCAGGGAGAAGAGATTGGGAACTGATGAGAAAACCTTTATCCGCATATTTAGTGAAAGAAGTAGGGCACAGCTAGCAGCTATTAGCGCTGCTTATCATGACATGTATGGAGGTTCCTTGAAAAAGGTTAATTTTCCTGATCTTCTTATCTCTTTTATTTAAATTCTTGTTGTGATGATTTACAAAATTGAAACTTTTGCAGGCAGTGAAGAGCGAAACATCTGGGAAGTTTGAGCGTGGTCTCTTGACTATTTTACAATGCTCAGAGAATCCTGCAAAGTACTTTGCTAAGGTATATATAGTTTTTGTTCATTAACGTTATAGCTGTTTGTTTCCTGTGCTGCATTCAGTTTTAATGATGGTGTATGATGAGCAAAATAATATGACTGGCAGTAGCTTTGTAGATAAGGATGGGAATTGCATCTTTTTTTTTTTTTTTTTTTTGTAGAATGCTGGTGGATGTGTGTTTGTATGAACATGGACTGTAGGTGTTTAGCAAAATTCTCAAACAAAATATGATTCCAAGGTAAAAAGACCCTTGAGAATCCGTTTCACGAAATGTGTTGTGATTTATATCGTGCACTCTTCCTTAAACTTTTTCATTTTTTACTGTTGGATATTGTCATGTCGCTGATTCTGTTCTTGTCCAGAGATGAGCTTGGTTTTGTTGGTCGAGTAATATGGTTTTAGAAAACTTTGCAGTAACGTTTCTTCTGGGAATTATATAATGCTTGTTGCCATAAATGCATGTTTGGAGATCTTATTACTTTATGAAACTATGTAGGCACTGCATAAGGCAATGAAAGGTCTGGGAACTGACGACACTACACTTATTAGGATAATTGTGACACGAACCGAGATCGATATGCAGTATATAAAAGCCGAGTACCTGAGGAAATATAAAAAGACCTTGAACGATGCAGTTCACTCAGACACATCGGGCCACTACAGGACTTTTCTTCTCTCTCTTTTGGGACCAAACAATTAGATATCGTACGTGTAGTTGTGTGTGTAAATATGTTATAATGATGTTTCAGTGAATCCAGTTCCTTTTGTATCGGATTGGTGTATTCGTGGAAGATTGGTAGAATCGAAAGTGATTGCATTGTTGATTAGGTGAACCATGTTAAAGCTCTTTAAACTGCAGTTGTGTGAATGTGAGAGAGAATGCATGCGTAGGGTACATACTTAGTTGGGAGGCTTTTCCCTCTGGTCACAATTAATGTGCTATTAACATAAATTATGTTAAATTTGGAATAAATAAAAAATTTCTACTTGTTTTATATAAAAACTTTCAACTATTGGATTCCATGTGATGGCTTGATGGTCAATGGTTTTGCTGCCCCTAGTGTGGCTTGGGTTTGAGTTGTGCTAGGGTTCGAGTCGTGTTAGTCACGTTGTTGTTCTAGTTTTGTCTTGTTGTAAGTGAAACTCTTTCGTATCATCTATAATTCATATTTATAGTATATATAAAAGTATGAGTTAGAAATATTTTTAAACTTGTCAGAATACTTTTTATTATTAATTATATTATTAAATTATTATGTGATAATAATAAAATAATATTAATTAATATGGTAGTATATTAATGTCAAATTAATTAATTTAGTTATATCTTTTAAAATTTTTACATGAAAAATAACATAATATATTATTAATTAATAAAACTAATTTATAAAATCATTGAATATAAATAGATAAAATAAAAATAATAAAATTTTAAATTTTTAATTAAATAAATATAATTTTATATATAAATATGAATTTATTTTAAATATGATAGTAATTAATAATGTTAAAATCAATTTTTATAATCAATAAAAATTAAATATGTAAGATTAATTTAGATATAAGGAGGAATTCATAGTGTACAACTTAATTGGTTTTACACCCTTCCGTAATTTTTATATGGTTAATATTTTAACAAACCAACTATTGAATTTATCAAGATATATGTACTTTCCATGCATATAAATTTTGAAATTGATCGATCATTAACATATCGATCTAAAATATTGTATATATATTAGTATATATTTAACCATTAAATTTTTTTAAGTAAAATGAATAGTTAGAAAATTTTAATTTATGTCAATCTTGACATTAGATGTGATCATGGATTGGACCTTAACATAATTTTAGACTCGTTTTCTACGCCTGACCCAAAAAATGGGCCTAAAATTTTGCTTAAGCCCGATCTGGATAAAAATACTAAAACTTGAGCTCGACCCGCACGTAAACTTTTATATTATTATTTTTATATAAAAATAAATTTAAAAAATATAATACATCAAATACACTAAAAATATTAAAATAAATGTTTCCCAACAAATTAAAAAAAAAAAATCTATACTTAAATAACACTAAGATATGTGCAACTTACCAAGAGGAGATTTGATTTTCAGGTTGTGGGGCAGAATCTCTTTCTTATCGTCTTTGACTTTGAAGAGGACTTAGAGGTGATTTTGGAAGGGCGTCCTTGGCTATTTCGTAAGTTTCTTATTCTTTTTGATAGATTGTTGAATCCAATAGAGAGGGATCAGATTAAACTTATTTTTTCGCCATATTGGATCAAGATGGGACCATGCCCACCAGAATATGATAAGAAAGATTTGATGCATGCAATTGGTTCCACATTTGGAGGCGTATTTAGATCTGAGATTATTGATAACGTGTGTAGGGTTAGGGTTAATTTGGATGTTCAAAAGCCTTTGAGAAGAGGAATTTTTGTTTCCAGTGAGGATAATATCAAGTCATGGATTCCTTTTAAATTTGAAAAACTCCCAATTTTTTGTTTTGGCTGTGGGAGATTGAATCATGCCATCAAAGATTGTTTGCTGTTAACCCCAGCAGAAAAAGAAAAAGTCAAAGATGATCCTCCCTTTTCAATAGCTTTAAAAGCTGAATCAAAAGTAATTGGCAAAGAGAGCCTTCAGTTTAATTCCTTTGCTAAAAAAATAAACATTCAACGTAACTATATTGGGGAGTCTGCAAAACAGGATGGGCAGGTAGGAGAAGGTGTTTCATTTGGTGCACAAAGTACTTTATTCGGGGGTAAAATTCTGGCAAGGTGGGAAGAGGGGTTGAAGGAGATGGTGGACTGTAAGGCTGTTGATGAGTCAGACACCGAAAAAGTGAACTACTGTGAAAGAGTCAGTGGGCAGTCAGATTTAAAGAAGTCCACTTGGAAAAGGGTATTGCCAATATTTCCTTAAATACTCATCAATTTGAAAATGTTAGGTGTAAGAGGAAAGGTGCGGAGAAGCGATGCAGACAGAACGAAGCGATGAAATAGGAGATGTGTACATGAAAAGACTGAAATATGATGAGCCGAACTCATTTGTTGAAGGGGGATTTGAAATCATGAAGGTCGAAGGGAATCAGGTTCCTAGTCCATTTTATTCTAAATCGGCGGCTGACGTCATGTCAGCTGACCGAGAGCAATAAAAAGTTTGAGTTGGAATGTTCGTGGGTTGGGGAGCCCACGAGCAGTGAGAAGGTTGCGATACTTAATCAAGCAACAAAATCTCCGAATGGTCTTCTTAATGGAGACAAAGCTAGATACAAAAAGAATGGAGAAAGTTCGTAAGAGCTATGGATTGTCAAATGGTATTGAAGTTGGGGCTGAGGGGACTCGTGGGGGGTTATGTCTGGCCTGGAAAAACGATATTGAGGTCACATTGAGAAGCTTCTCTAATTGGCATGTGGATGTTATGGTTAAAGAAGAAAATAATCAGGTAGATTGGAGATTTACGGGGATGTACGGATCACCATATTTAAGAGATCAGAATTTGGTGTGGAATCTCCTTAGAAGGCTTAATTAGGAGAGCAATTTTTCGTGGATGGTAGCTGGTGACTTTAATGAGATTATGTTCTCTTTTGAAAAAAAGGGGAGGGATTCCAAGGGATTATAAAAGAATAGAGATGTTCAGAGATACGTTGAAAGTGTGTAATTTGATGGACATTGGTTACTCAGGGGTATGATATACGTGGGAAAGGGGGAATCTTCCAGAGACCAATATTCGAGAACGATTAGATAGGGGGTTGCTAATAGAAAATGGAGTAATTTATTCCCTTTGGGTAGTGTTCATCATCTTCCCTATGCCACATCAGATCATTGCCCTCTTCTTATCAGCAATGATCAAGGTTGCAGAGTACCGAGAGATAGACCTTTCCACTTTGAAGTTTGGTGGACAATGGAGGACTTTTTTGAAGCAACTCTAAGAGTTTTGTGGGAAGCATCATCTGAACCGTTATTGGAAAGATTGAAGACAGTGCAGACAGGTTTAGTCAAGTGGGCCAACACAATCAAGGGTAGAAAAGTTGAATTACGAAAGAGACTCACAGATGATCTTGAAACTTTGATGAAAGAAGATATAGATGATGAGATTTTAGTGAAAATCATTGATACAAAAATTCATCTTAACATGGAAATTGAAAAGGATGAGGTGTATTGGGAACAAAGAGCTAGAGTTAATTGGCTTAGGCATGGAGATAGGAATACGGCCTACTTTCACAACTGTGCTACAGTTCGAAGACGTGCCAATTTAATATGTGCAACTTAACAAGCAAAATACATCTAAAATAGTAGCAAAATTAACAATAAAACATGAGTTATACAATATTTAAACAATAAAATAGTAACAATATAATAGCGAAATGACAACAAAACAATGAAAAAATAACAGCAAAAACAGCAGCAACTTTTTTGCAAATTCGGGCTGGATCGGATCCGAGCCAATAAAAGCTTACTCGAGGCCTAGCCCGTTTAGAAAACAGGCCTCATTTTTTTCCAAGCCCATTTTTTGGGCCTATATTTTTGCCCATACCCTCCCACTTTTCGGGCCGGCCTTCGATCCATGATCAGGTCTACTTGGCATACATTATCTACATGAATGGAACATGAAATACGATGTTGGTTATTATTAATCATATAAAAATTATGGAAGAGTGTAAAACTACGTAAATTTTACATTTGTGTAAGTGGATTCATCCTCATTATATATATAATAATATCAATATATTGGTAATCTAATCCATAATGTATAAATTTATTTGTTAATAATGTTTTCATTATAAATGTTGTAGTTGTTATCACTTAATTAGACTTGAATCCATATTAAATTACGTTATTATTTTAGATTAATTATCACTTAATTAGTGTTATAATTATATATCAATAAAAACTATATGCATTAGCAAGTCATTTTCATTCAAAACAATATCTAAAAATTACTAGAAAATCAATTTTTTGCATTATTTAATAGGTTTTGTTCTATAAAAATGTGATTTTCATTATTATTTGAGATGTTAGTTATTATTATTTGATATTCGATAGTTTTATTATTATTTGATTTTAATAATATTTACATAATTATGAATGTTGTTTACGTTGTGTTGTGAAATATTATGTCAAAGGCAATAAAATATTAGTAATAGTTCTTTTAGGTCAAATTTTGACTCATATTCGAATGAAAAGTTATTTTATCCAATTACTTAACCCACTTTTTTATTATAAATTAGATGAGCTCTCATTTAATTAGAAAATATACATATTTTAAAAATAATAAAATATATTATTTAAAAATTTAAAAATTAAATACGTAAAATCACATATAATACATGAAAGTGTATAAACTTTTTCTATAGATGTTATATATATATTTTTTAAAAATTATCCATTCCTCAAAACTACCTATTCAAATTATCCACTTTTAATGACAAAAATTATTCACTCTTGTTAATGTAATTTTTCAAATTAAAAAGTAATTTTTTAACAACCTCATTATAGATTCTACTCTTTTCCACACAATGACTACAAATGTGCATACCTCCCAACCCATAAATAAAATTAAAATTATATCTAAAATAAAACATATCATTATTTCTTAAAATAAAATTATATCTAAAATAATATCTTTTAATAAAAAGCTAGTATTGGTAAAATATCTTTTATCTCTATTATATATAAAATGGTTCATTGTATTAGTGTAATGAGTCAACTCAATATCAACTCAATTCTAAAATTATTAATTTACCCTTATTTTAAAGGGTAATTAATATTATTGTAAAAATATTTTTATCATTTAGCACTTTTATATAATATTTTAAATAAAATAATTAAAAATTTATTTTACAAAGCAATACAAAATTAACAAATTCAAATAACATAAATATATATATATTCATATAAAATATTTCGTTCACCAATTATCATTTAATGGATTACAAATCTATATAATAAATTGATAGAGACTTAAACTTGAATCACAATAATCGATTGAATGACATTCACCAGCAACAACTTCAGCTTTAGCCCCAACCCTAAAACCATATATTTACACACAGAGTAATAATGTGCAAGCGACTTGCATGAAAAGATGTAATTCTCTCTCTATATTATATATATCCAGTATGTGTTTGCCCATAATCCATTAATCGTAATTAACCTTCCTAACTTACTCAGTCTGTCGTCTGTTTCCCTAAGCTGAAGTGCAAGCTTGGGTTATGGAGCTCTACGCTTGACACCCTCAAGATTTGTTGAGATAAACTGCTTCCCTGCATTGTTTTAAGATTATTTACTTCTTATCTGAATGAATGAAAGGAAGAAAAAGATGTTGAGTCATATTCAACATGTTGCAGAAACAACAAAGCAACACCTATATTCTCCTGGGAGATAGCTTTTAACACTACTTTTACTCCTTTTATTAATTGCTAGGCTGAAGAACGACAGTGAGAGATGAAGGCTTGACTTTTGCAGGTTAAATAAATTACTCTCTCATTCTTTTCCTATTGTCTTTTTCAAATATATTTTATCAATGCAAGTTGTCGGATGAACAGCTGGTCACGAGTTAGGCTTATGTTTCTGCCAAGTTAACCTAATAAATGATATACTCATGCATGCATATATTTAGAACTAAGCTGCTAATCAAATGTTTTGATTAATTGGATTGGATCATCATCAGCTTTTTTTTTTTTTTATGAGCACTTACATCTAACTGTTTTCCAGATTGAGATGATGATGGAGCTTGTGGTCTGCACTCATCTGGATTCCTCCAAATCGACAACCCAACTCCTCTCCTGCACCAAAATTTTACACAAAATTTTCAGTTATTTTCAATAATATTAGCTGCTTATTTTCAATCAACAAATACACTAAATTGAGTTGAGAGGAGTGAACTAAACTACGTCTTATTTTCGTTCTAGCAAGTTTTGCTCAACATTCAATCAAAACTACGTCTTTCTTGGAATAAGTGAAGAACAACATCCATCGTAGCCACATTGAGTCATGAATATTTTCGAAATAAATACTTATTTTCTCCCTTCATTAATTTTATTTCAACATCTTTTACGTATCACAGTTGTTCCTTCACGGAGTGAACTAACATAATGGTAAAAATGGTTTCGACTGGGAAGACCTAGCAGCAGGTTCATCGCTAGCCGCTCATGGACGATCAGAACTCAAGGTCAATTCTAGCATTATGGAGTGAGAAACGGTGGAATATATAGCACTTGAAGTAGTAACTTGAAATGTGATCCATAGTCATCCACCATGTATGAAATACATGTTTGAAATCTATTCACCGGTAGAAGCCCTGAATTAGTGCAGCCAGTCAGCTCTCTGTGGAGTTCTGGGCCATCAACAAACATCAGAGGACGCCACGTATCCACTAAAAACAAAGTGTAGGGTTTAAACCCTAAACCTAAATTGTAAATATCCGTCTCTTTCCCAAGTATTTTACTTTCTTAATTTTGCAGAGTGAAGGGCTTGAGTTTAGTAGTTTTCAAAGCTATCAATATAATAAATACAAACTAGTATGGTAATATGCTTAGTATTGGGTTAATTATTTATTTCTGTAAAATTATAGAGTAGATATTTAAAGATTAAAATGTGTTTTAAGTCCTTATACACTTCATACATTTGATATTTAATCTCCTTACTTTTATTTTTAAGAATTTAGTCATACTTTTCAAAGTTAAAAATTTAGGCCTACTTGTTAACATAGTTAAAATTCTTCTTTTAAGTTTGTCATTCTAAAATGGGTTAAATCACTTTTTGGGGTCTGAACTTGGCAACTACTCTATATTGCAGCCTAAACTTTTTTTTTGTTCAAGTTAGTCCCTAACATTTTCTTGAAAGTCCTAAAATTCAAGCCCCAACATAAAAACAATTGCCTAGTTCAGGCCCTAATATTGAAACAATTACTAAGTTTAGGGACTAACTTGAAATAAAAAAAGTTTAAGCCTCAGTGTGAGAGTTGTTGCCAAGTTTAGGCCCCAAATAGTGATTTAATCCTAAGATGACGCCAACAATGTAATAGAAACAGTTAACAAAAAGAAGAGATATCAAATTATGTAAAAAAAATTGAAGTGTATGGATTCAATTTAAGTTTTAGCATAGTATAAGGGTCAAAACTAAAATTTTACAAGGCAAACAAAAATGTGTCAGTCTCTAATATTTTTAGGGTGATCAAATTATATATAAACACATAAAATATTAATTAGTTGGTCTAACCAACAACATTATAACAAATAAAAACAAATCATAATATAAAAATTAAATTTAAAAATTTAAGAATAAAGTTGAAATTTAACATTTTCATTTATGTTAAAGAAGGAAAGAATGCAGGAAGGTGATGCCATGTGTGCCTTCCTTTTATCTAGTAAGTATAGATTATAGGAATTTACCAATGGCTCTTTGAATGACCAAAATTCACTTTAAAGGGAAAGAAGAAGAAATCAAAATATACGAACAATAACAAGCACCAACTGGTTTTCATCTTTTTTTTTATATTGAAAAAGCTTTATCTCTATTTTGGCACAATTATAAATTTAATCCCTAATGTTTATTTATTTTATCACTTTAGTTATTATTATTTTGGCCTTCAATTTTCAAAGCTTAGGTAAATTGTTTTCTTTTCAGAAAAATCTTATTAACTGTTAAAATTTTAATTTTATTAATGATTAATCCATGTAACAATTTATATGTACTTCATTGTTAACATATATACTTATTTTAAAATTTTATAAACTCATTGGAAATTTTTGATTTTTAAATAATCTTTAATATATATTTTTTGAATATTTATGAAGTATAACATGGACTTCAAAATTTAACACTCCAATTAACTTTTCATAATGACAAATATAAAATTATATTTAACATAATGGTATATAAAAAATATTTTATATAATTATATAATTATTAATTTATTTATATAAATAGAGGAGTTATTAATTAAAATATTTTTAACATAATGATATATATAAATATATTTTATTATATAATTACATATTTATTATTTTATTTATATAAGTAAAAGAGTTATTAATTAAAAGATGAATTAAAAATAAAAACTTGAAAATAATATATTTATTAATTAAAATAAAAACTTAATAAAATAAAATAAAAATACAAATGCACTTAAAAAGACTTGAACTTGAGAGTAAAGAATCAAATCACTATTATTTGACCATCTAACTAAAAGAGTTGACGTGTTTAAAAAATGTATTCTATAGAAAGTATTTTTCTCAAGACGCGTTTTCTATTTCCCGTAAACATTTTGAGAAAATGACCTAATTTATTAACTAATTTTTAAAAAGAGCTTTTTTGCTAATTAACCCGAAGTAGGAGTATGTGCCTGTAATTTAACAAGTGGTGACAGAAAAAAACCCAGAAAAAAAGTAACAGTGCAAACCTCATAAAACTATGGAGAAGAGAGAGTATGTCTGACTGAGATCTACTACCTACCGTTGCCAAAGGTATAGTTACCCTATCACTGAGTTTCACTGTAATTTAATTTCTGCATTTAAGACTCTGGGATCTTTTTTCTTCGCCTTAAACCTACCAATTAATGTTTTTTTTTTCCTTGGCAATAAAGAATGGCTTTAAATTCGGATACTTCAAAACCATTTAACTATCCTTTAAAAAATAAAACTATTTAATTTGACTTTTTTTCCAATTTTAACTATTTAATTTAAATTTTAAACTGTAATCGATTAAATTTTAATTTTATTTATATGTATATTGTTATCAATTTAGACATATATAAATTTGAGTATGATGAATCGTGTTAACTTTTATCCTATTTATGTGTTAAAAAAAATTATGAATAATTTTAAATATTTTATTAAAATAATTATATATATATAAATCTAAACGAGATTGAAAAAAAAAATGAAAGGCAAAGCACTTTAGGATATCACCTTTCATCAATCACGTGGATGGGATAAAATTTAAAAGGACGAACTAAAGGTTAATAAAAGCAAAAGCTGTCATAACAGAAACCCTACCTAGCTAGCTTATTTTTCGTTATAATAAATATGGAAAGAAATATGGGGAAGTAGTAGTATTTTTATGATTTTATATTTTTGGATTGTTAGTATGTAAAAATGATGTGGTTATACATACTAAATTTTTTATTAGTTGTTAAAATAATTAATTACACTTATTTTAAATAAATTTTAATTTACAATTTATAATATCAACAAGTATTATGTGTAATGATAAAATATATTATATTGAGATTTGAATTTGATAAATATTGTTAAAAAAAGTAGTTATGAAATAAAAAATAATATTTATGGATCATAAAACAGAGATTAAAATATCTTAATAAGGAAAAGCCTAAACTTTTTTTTTGTTCAAGTTAGTCCCTAACATTTTCTTGAAAGTCCTAAAATTCAAGCCCCAACATAAAAACAATTGCCTAGTTCAGGCCCTAATATTGAAACAATTACCAAGTTTAGGGACTAACTTGAAATAAAAAATTAAGCCTCAATGTGAGAGTTGTTGCCAAGTTTAGGCCCCAAATAGTGATTTAATCCTAAAATGACACCAACAATGTAATAGAAACAGTTAACAAGAAGAAGAATATCAAATTATGTAAAAAAATTGAAGTGTATGGATTCAATTTAAGTTTTAGCATAGTATAAGGGTCAAAACTAAAATTTAACAAGGCAAACAAAAATGTGTCAGTCTCTAATATTTTTAGGGTGATCAAATTATATATAAACACATAAAATATTAATTAGTTGGTCTAACCAACAACATTATAACAAATAAAAACAAATCATAGTATAAAATTAAATTTAAAAATTTAAGAATAAAGTTGAAATTTAACATTTTCACTTATGTTAAAGAAGGAAAGAATGCAGGAAGGTGATGCCTTGTGTGCCTTCCTTTTATCTAGTAAGTATAGATTATAGGAATTTACCAATGGCTCTTTGAATGACCAACATTCACTTTAAAGGGAAAGAAGAAGAAATCAAAATATACGAACAATAACAAGCACCAACTGGCTTTCACCTTTTTTTTATATTGAAAAAGCTTTATCTCTATTTTGGCACAATTATAAATTTAATCCCTAATGTTTACTTATTTTATCACTTTAGTTATTATTATTTTGGCCTTCAATTTTCAAAGCTTAGGTAAATTGTTTTCTTTTCAGAAAAATCTTAGTCAACTGTTAAAATTTTAATTTTATTAATGATTAATCCATGTAACTATTTATATTTACTTCATTGTTAACATATATACTTATTTTAAAATTTTATAAACTCATTTGAAATTTTTGATTTTTAAATAATCTTTAATATATATTTTTTGAATATTTATGAAGTATAACATGGGCTTCAAAATTTAACACTCAATTAACTTTTCATAATGACAAATATAAAATTATATTTAACATAATGGTAAATATAAAAAATATTTTATATAATTATATAATTATTAATTTATTTATATAAATAGAGGAGTTATTAATTAAAATATTTTTAACATAATGATATATATAAATATATTTTATTGTATAATTACATATTTATTATTTTATTTATACAAGTAAAAGAGTTATTAATTAAAAGATAAATTAAAAATAAAAACTTGAAAACAATATATTTATTAATTAAAATAAAAACTTAATAAAATAAAATAAAAATATAAATGCACTTAAAAAAGACTTGAACTTGAGAGTAAAGAATCAAATCACTATTATTTGACCATCTAACTAAAAAAGTTGACGTGTTTAAAAAAATGTGTTCTGTAGAAAATATTTTTCTCAAGACGCATTTTCTATTTCCCGTAAACATTTTGAGAAAATGACCTAATTTATTAACTAATTTTTAAAAAGAGCTTTTTTGCTAATTAACCCGAAGTAGGAGTATGTGCCTGTAATTTAACAAGTGGTGACAGAAAAAAACCCAGAAAAAAGTAACAGTGCAAACCTCATAAAACTATGGAGAAGAGAGAGTATGTCTGACTGAGATCTACTACCTACCGTTGCCAAAGGTATAATTACCCTATCACTGAGTTTCACTGTAATTTAATTTCTGCATTTAAGACTCTGGGATCTTTTTTCTTCGCCTTAAACCTACCAATTAATGTTTTTTTTTTCCTTGGCAATAAAGAATGGTTTTAAATTCGGATACTTCAAAACCATTTAACTATCCTTTAAAAAATAAAACTATTTAATTTGACTTTTTTTCTGATTTTAACTATTTAATTTGAATTTTAAATTGTAGTCGATTAAGTTCTAGTTTCATTTATATGTATATTGTTATCAATTTAGATATATATAAATTTGAGTATGATGAATCGTATTAACCTTTTATCCTATTTATGTGTTAAAAAAAAAATTATGAATAATTTTAAATATTTTATTAAAACAAATATATATATATATATAATCTAAACGAGATTGAAAAAAAATGAAAGGCAAAGCACTTTAGGATATCACCTTTCATCAATCACGTGGATGGGATAAAATTTAAAAGGACGAACTAAAGGTTAATAAAAGCAAAAGCTGTCATAACAGAAACCCTACCTAGCTAGCTTATTTTTCGTTATAATAAATATGGAAAGAAATATGGGGAAGTAGTAGTATTTTTATGATTTTATATTTTTGGATTGTTAGTATGTAAAAATGATGTGGTTATACATACTAAATTTTTTATTAGTTGTTAAAATAATTAATTACACTTATTTTAAATAAATTTTAATTTACAATTTATAATATCAACAAGTATTATGTGTAATGATAAAATATATTATATTGAAGTTTGAATTTGATAAATATTGTTAAAAAGGTAGTTATGAAATAAAAAATAATATTTATGGATCATAAAACAGAGATTAAAATATCTTAATAAGGAAAAAAGGGATGGTATAAAAAAATAAATAAATAATATGAATAAAAAAGGAGAGAGACTTGCCTTGAGGAGTTAGTCCATAGATGAATGGAATTATTATTTTCATCGTAATCACGTTGTATGCTCAAATTTGTAGATGTTGATCCCTGCTTCTCTGAACACTTATCATTCCCACTCACTGTATTTCTGCTAACACCCAAACAGTCTTCTTCTGCACACTCAACCCCATTTCCAATTTTTTCTGTTCACCATTTTAACAAAGGGATAATAGATCCACAACCAGACAAAAATTAAAACACCAGCGTGGTGGCAATGAGTTTGTCAAGTATATTAAAGTTAGGGTTCTTTACCCTATGCCCCAGTGATTCAATGTACCATTAATGTGTGTATATGTATTGTACCAAAAATCCGCCCATTCTCATATATACATTGTATATGCACTGTTAACTGGACCCATAGATTACATGAATGTCATCTGCATATAGCTAGTATTATGTGAAAAGAATGTATGCAAGAACAGTTGGGAGAGGGTGAGGTAGAAGGGGAGACAATGTTTATAAGTTTGAAATGTGAGTGGGGGATTAAAGTAAAGTAAATAGGTCAAAACGATGCGAATTACCTGAGGAGCTTGCAGGTTTGTCACTGCTCTTAACAGTCCTATACATCTGCAAATGAAGGCAAAAAAGACTAAAGGAAACCCTGTATTTGTTTGATTAATTAAAAGTAACATCTCCAAGTAGTCAGATGGTTGTGTTAGTGGGATTTTGACGGTTGGTAAGGTCCAGTAAGTGCTTTGTATAATTGACAAACGATGCTACTTTTCTTTCTCCTATTATTCAATCATCCGTTACCACAAAATAGACTCAACTGTTCATTCATTCATTGCTTTCGTCGGCTTTTTTGTGCCCGCCAACGGTTTCGGCTGAAACTTTTTTCGCTCAAAATACTTTCTAAACAGACGTGTTAATGCATGGGTCAACCCTAAAATTAATATTTACTTCAAGTTATATTTTAATCATTTATGCTTAAAATGTTATAAAATATTACGTTTTTGAACGTATTGTAATATTTTAGTCACTGAGCCGTTAATTATCGTTAACGGTGTAACGATAAACTGACGTGATACGTTAAATCATAATTTAAAAAAAATGTTAAATTCTACAATTAGTCCCCATTTTTTTATTTTGAGAAATTTAATTTTTTTTCCTTTATGCTTTTTGAACTTTCTTTTTTTTTCTTTATTTTCATTCTCTTCTGCTTCTCCCTCTATTTTCCTCCTTTTCCATCTCTTTTAAAGTAGAAAAATAACATAAAAGAAAAAAAAGTGGAAAACAAAAAAAGGATAAGTTTTAACAAATAAAAAACATAGAAAAACTACGTTAAAAGATATGGAAAAGGAGAAAATAGAGAGAGAAGCAGAAGAGAATGGAAAATAAGAAAAAAAAAAGTTCAAAGAACATAAAAGAAAAAAAGTTCAAATTACTCAAAACGAAAAAAATAGGGACTAATTGTATAATTTAACCTAAAATTTTCATTTAAAATGATGATTTAACGTGCACATCAGTTTTATCGTTACACTGTTAATGATAATTAACGTTCAGTGATTAAAATGTTACAATACGATAACGTAAGTGATTAAAATGTAACATTTTAAACATAAATAATTAAAACATAACATGAGACAAACAAAAGTGACTATTTTAATAACGAAAAAAAAAAAGTCTAATATGGAGTTTAAAAGTGGAGTTAGATTGAAAGTTTATCATTCCAAATTTGATGTGATTTACATTGAATTATATGTTTGAAGTTTAAGTTGGATTTGCGATAAAATCAAACTATAGAAGTTCCATTTGGTTACCTTTTATAAAATATACAAATATTTTAAATCTTTTATAATATAAATATATTGAAATTAACATAGTTTTTGTTTTTAATGCAATGCTTAAAATTATTCATAGGCTCTCTCCAATCCTTAAATAACAGAATAATGCACTTCAACACTCTCGAATTTTCAACCCAAAACTCAAATTTTTTAAATTAAAAAAATGTATTTGAATTTATTGGAATCTTAATATTTTCAATAATTGCCAAGTTTATTGTATGATATATAAATATTGTAGGAAGACATAAACAGGGATGTCCACCCAATAGACTAATAATATAGGCCTTCTCATAAAATTTCAAACTTATTATAAATTTTAGTTTAATATGTAATTTTATACTGAATTTTGATTTTGAATAATTTTATATATGAAATTTTGATTTGATTCAATTCTCATAAATTATTAACATCATTATTAATATAATCATTTTATGTTCATATATTGCATAGGAAATAATTATATTTGTTTAATATAAAATAAATTAATATATTTATTTCTTTAAATGCATATAATTGAATCAAAATTAAAGTTTCATGATTTCATTTGAACTACAATCAAAATTTCATGTGTATAATTACACGAATTAAAGTTCATGTATTAAATTACACATTAAAATAAAGTTTATGTATAACTTTAAGATTTATCCCAATAAAAACAATCCCAAACTCTTATATTTAGTTTTGAACTCGATTATTCAAAAGATTTTAATTAAAATAATAAATATAATGTAAAAACTATAGTTGCTTGAGTTTGAAATTTGACAATGACCAAGCTAAATTTATTTTCTAAAAAAACTTTAGTATTTCATTTACCTATTATTACCATGATCACGGTTGATTGAATTAGATCTGAATGATTGGGTTAAGAATCGGTTAAAGTATCAATTCAAAGAGAAGCATCAAATTAGTTATCTCGCGAATTGGTACGAATAAGTTGAACTCATTTTTTAATTTTTTTAATGAACTTTTGAATAATTTATTTAATCGAACCGTAAAGATCAATTTAACTAATGAATTGATGATCTAATCAATTCCATCGTGATTCAAGTTCTGAAAACCTTGCTATTTACCACACCCTACGTACAAATCGGGCATACATCGATGGTGATGAGGGTGAGCAACGGTAGATTCTTGTGTATGCGGCAGTGTATATCAGACCAAAAGAAGAAAACACAAAGGGAAAGTTTTGGGAGTTTGAACGTTCAGATAGGTAGCCGTACGTACCTGTAAATGGCTTTTAACATGGGAGAGGGTTAGATCTTTCACATCCATTAGCTCTAACACTGACTTGGGAGTTGCTCCTATCAAACATCACACAAGCCTCATCAAATTAGCCCTCAAATTAAAACCTTTTAACTCAACAAAACAAGAGATTCATCCCTAACTAGATCGATCACCCCCATACCCCCAGAAAAAGCAAAAGATAATTAAAGAGATGTGTTTGGATTACTTTCATGACCACCAAGAAGCTCTACAGCACGAACAAAACGAGCATGAAGAGAGCTGGTCCAACGCATCCTGGGTGTCCTTGTATTCCTTTTGCTACTTTGTAATTTAGGTATAAATCTGGAGCTACCCATTGCCGCCCCATGTTGGGCGTAGTGATGATGAAACTGGGGCCTAAGCTTCTCCAGTGAAATCCCATTAAACCTAGCTGCTTCACTTGCTCTTCTACAAGCATCGGCCGAGTGCAACACCGAAGCTGCCGAGGAAGAATAAAATCCTAACTTATCAGGATCCATGTCTACAAAACTTTCGGAGCTCAAAAAGGGGAGCCACATAGTGTTACTGTATACTGGAATCCCCTTGGTGGGTTTGGGTCCCGGAACATCAAGCAATGAAATTCCATGGTTTTTATTACTTAGTTGACCACCATTTTGGCCACACTTGAGAAGATTTCTGTGCCTGGTTTGATCATCATAGGTAGTTGGGAAGTAGTTTGGGGAAGGGCTATCAATCTGTGAGGCACTGCTTGCAGGATTTGCTAAGGAAAGCGGGGGGTCTGCTTGGGAACCATAAGTAAGTGAATTTAGGGCATCGTTTCTGCGCCAAATATCAAAGGAAGAATTCCCGGTGCAAGCTGTGGAAGGAGCAGGATTGGGAGGGCTAATTTGCAGAGAAAGGTCAGGAACCCGATTCATGTACTGTTCACACAGATCCCCTTTATTGAACATTAGTGTTCTTAACTCAAGGGTTTCCAAATATTGTTGTTGACCGAGATCCCCAAAAACAACAACAGTTTATAAGAAGAAAAAAAATATAGAAGGAACAGACAGGCTGAGAGAGATGGGAGGCGTTGCAAATGATAATAAAATAATGATGAAATGCGTAAAGGAAAGAATTGGGAAGGAATGGGGGATGAGTTGGGACTTGTAATTTGCCTGCATCTAGTTCTTTCTCCGAAGTACATATAGGAAAATGACACTTCAACAAAGCCATCTCTTCGTCTTTAGTAGTCAACACGGTATCTTGCTTATTTCTCCATGGTAAAAGTGATTTTCAATCCAGTGCGAGTATACATAGACTTTTTGAATGCTGTTCCTTATATTTAGATTGTAATCCAAATATATCTGCATGCATTTCAACCCTCACTTTCATTCTGGTTTGGATACTTGTTTTTACTTCAACAAATAACACAAGTTGAATTTTACTTATAAATTAATTATCTATTTAGTGTATGAAAAGCATGCATTAGGTTTTTTTTTTTTTTACTAACTTTCAATTTTGGATTTTAGAATTTATAATATCCAAGTATTCTTATTCTTCTCTCAAATTTCAAGTTAAGATTGTACTTTTAGCTATAAATAAAATATATATATATATATATATATATATATTATTTTAATGATCTAGAAAGAGCGGAGCCAACACTGTCTTACCTGGAAAAGAGGAGAAAAGATAAAAGAAAGATGAAAATGAAAAGAATGTAAATTAACAAAGCAAATGAAAAAACTGAGTAGCATAAAAAGTGAAAAGGTATTTTATTTTTTGTAAAGTTCAAATATTGTAATTTTTATGAGATTGGATGTGAAAATTTTAGCTCTAGAATTCTTGGTTTTCCTTGTTGTAATTGATTTATATATATTTTAATTTTTTCATTTTTTAACATTATTGATAAGAAAATTTTAAATTTTCAAAATGATTTTTAACTCAAATTAGTTATATTTAATCCTTTGATTTAAGGTGCAATGTTACTTTCTTAACAAAAGTTAACAATTGAATGATAAAATGTAACAATTTAATAATGTTAGTGACTATTATGTAACTTTTAAAATTAAATAATCAAAATGTAATTTTAAACAAAGTTTAAGTCCAATTAATTTACCCATATTTCAAAGGATTGTAATGTGAGCTATTTAAAATTACTGAATTTTGTTACAATATCACAATATTTTCAATAAATTATTAAATTTTATAAAAATACTTATAAGGATAATTTCACAATATTTATTTATTTAGGAAGTCTCCAAAAGAAAGATAGGAGGGGCTGCGTGGCCCCTTCTCTCCCCTTATGTGGCTTTGGGAAAGTGTGTGAAATGATATAGCAATTGATTGCTTCATGATTGTCACTCAAGTACTTTATCATTCAAATTAACTTAAATATTTATATTTTTAAACAATAAAAATGAGCTTGGATGGATAGTGAGATACGGTACATTTAATTTATTTTTTATCTCACATCACAATATCACTTAATATCTAATATTATTATCACCGTTATTTTTATATTAATAGTAGGTAAACACATCACCTATCCAAAGCCACCTTAAAACTTAAAAAAAAAAAATACTAATTTTAGTTTCCATTATAAAACAAATATATAACATTTGAAAAATAATTAAAATAATAATATGTTACTTAAAATTTAAAACAAATATATAATATTTGATCAATTTTAAAGTTTGCTAAATTTTATTCATCACAAAAGAATAGGAAATGAATAATCTACATGATTTTGTAAAAGTTTAGAAACAAAAAAAATTGTTTTGGATATAAAAATTTAATTTATATTTAGATTTGATTAAGGATGTGATTTTTTATATTGATTAGTTAACTCTAATTTTTGTTTCAAAATTATGTTATATTCAAATTGAGATTTAATTAATAATGATTGATATTTGATTTTAGATAAATTCAATTTAAGAATAATGTGAAAGAAACAAATATTTAATTTATTTGGTGGACAAATATTATGTTTCGCAATAAGGAATATGGTAAGAAAAAAAATAAAGGGAAAGAAGGAAAGAAAAATAAATAAATTAAATGAAAAAATTAAATTATTTAAAAAATAAAAGTATAGGAACTATATTAAAACTATGTTAAAAGAAATAAGGAAGGAAGAAAAACAGAGAAAGAATGAGAAGAGAATGAAAAATAAAAAAAAAAGAAAATTCAAAGAACATAAAAGAAAAGAAAATTAAATTACTTAAAACAAAAAAATATAAAGGGTAATTGTATAATTTAATTTAAAATATTAATTTGAAATGATAATTTAAAGAGACATATCAATTTACGTTATATTATTAATGACTAAAATATTATAACATAATAAATTAAATAATTAAAATATAATATTTTAAATATAAATAATTTAAATGTAATCTAAAATAAATAAAAATAATTTTTTTAATAGTTTAGCATAAGAATAATTATAAATTAATAAAACAAAACAGTATAGCAGGAATTATTGGGTTTATAGTTAAATGATGTGAGTGGGTTGTTTGTTTGACTAAAATTTGGGTCGTTTTCAGTGCGCATTCCAAGGCAGTGTCAGAAGTTACGGCTCAGCGATTTCAAGCAGTGAAGAAGATAAAGTGAGGCTTAACACTGCCCACTCACTTGTCACCTCACAAACACATACATTATTCACATTACATGTACATTTTCGCATTTCCTTTCTTCTTTTTTAAGAACAACTTAACCATTGTTAATGAATGAAATGGAATATAAAACATATTAAAATCTAAATAATAGTGATTAGATAAGTGAATTATAATTTTTACAAAATTAAAATATAATTTTATTTTTATTATTTTATATTTTTAGAAGGATAAGATTGATATTTTATCAAAATATTAATTTATTATTTTATTAACTTGAAATAAATATTAAAATTACATATAAATTTTATTTCAATGTATAATTTAATACATAAATTTTAATTTGATTTAACTACGCACATAAAACTTTAGTTGTAGTTTAAGTAATTGCAAACTTGTCAGTCATAAGGTGGCCCCAGTAGGGGAAATAAAAATTATGTTGGGTGCCCAACTTTTTATTTGATAAATTATTAAAATAAATCTCAATTAAAAAATAATATATTTAATAATTTAACTTTTACTCACAATTGAGAATTATTAGATACAGATTTACTTATTACTTAATGTAAGATACGTTTAATAGTTTATTTTATTTATTTATTTTAAAATTATATTATTATTTATCAAATAATCTAATTATTTTTACTAAGTAATATATCAAATATATTTTATAATTTATATTTACACTATTTAAATTTTAGTTGATTAAACAAAATTTAAATTTAAAAAAAATTGAGACTCGAAATGTATTTTTACTGTAAAAGGATAGTAAATTAAAGCATGTAAAGTGTTTGGACTTCATCCCAGCGTAACAGGTTAACCATTAATGAAGCTTTTAGCCATCGATTAGGTTTGAAATTCTACAAAAGTTTCAATAGGCTTTTTGCAAAGTGGCTTTGGAGGTTTCTACGTACTGTCAAGCTTGGTGTTTTTACACGTAGGCCTTAGAAATTTATTGGATTTGAGCCCAAACCCATGTTTGTTTTGCTTTTTCAGTGTTTGATATTCATCACTTTTTCAATCAATTTTTGGCACGCAAAAATAAGTTTAGTTATAATATTTTTTTGGAGGTACCCAAAAAAAAAAAAAAAACCAGTTTATTCAAATTTCAGATAGACTTTCGGATCTAGTTTAACCTATGAGCAAGTCTAATATTAATTTATTTATTAATAAAAAATTATAGTAATAAAAATTTTAGGTATTAAATTAAATATTTTGAAAAAAAAAGACCACATTAGTTAAGGCCCACCGGTGTAAATATAGAAATTTGGACAAAAGCTTGAAACATGAATGGGAGTTGGGAATTAGGAAAAGCAGAAGTCCAGACACATAATTTGGGAGATAGGAAATCCAAATCCAAATCCACATTGTTCACGCGCACCATTACTTTATTTGCAATGCTTCTCATAATTTTCAATACGCTCCTCCTAATTTGATTCCTTCTATAAAAATATTAATTAAATATTATATACAGTTGAATATGACCAAAATAATTTTTCTTAATTTATTTTTTAATTTATTAATGAATTCGATTAAAATAAAATAAAATCAAGGAATACAAAGTTGGGAAAGGTAAGGAAAACAAGATATTTGTTTCCCACCAAACTTGTAGCCCTGCAGTGCCTACGTCTCCGCCTCTCTGTGTCTTGATATAAATAAGCTAGATTATGGGTTAAGGATCCATGAATTGAAAGTGAGATGGAGGAGAGGAAGAAGAGGAGTGAATTGAAAGGAAAGGAAGAGAGGGGTCGTGTTGCAGTTCACAGCCAAGTCAGAAAAATAAAGCAGGAATCAGATTCCGAACAAATCATGGATTGGGCGTTTGGATTTGGACAGCCGGAGGTCAGACCTGTTCGACACCAGCTTTCCAGGTCTCCCTTGGGGTTAACCGCCCCACCTCTCTCATCACTTGGATTTGATCCCCTATATATGTAATAGTTTTGGAATTTGGATGGGAAAGTTCTCATCATAGGTGGCTAACTGGCAAAGGACGTCACAACCCCATGAATATATCAATTTTAATGGATTTGGTTGCAGTCAGGTTCTGTTTTTCATTTCTTGTTCAATCTTTGAATATGTTAAAGAAACAATACTGATATATTTTCCCAATCCCTGCCCTCTGTTTCCAGGAATTGTTCCTCTTTTGTATAAATTTATGTTTCAATTGTTAACGCAGTTTTCAGCGGTGGGAATGTTTTGAAATTGGTGTTACTTTTTTCCTCTGCCAGTGCAACTCCAAATTTACCCAAGAGTCAAAATATCTAATTGGTGTTAATAGTAAAGAAGATGATCTAAAATACTCAGTCAATCCAAAAACCATATGACAACCATCAAAATCAACCCTAGTTTTTAGTTGAATATTACAACTTTTTCAAAATTACAAGGAAATACATGGTTTCTCAAGTGGATTAAGAGTGTCACGTGTTTTATAAGATATAATATATATATATAATTTATTCAACTCGCTTATAAAGTCTTAAAAATCTCCGCAAGTTATGTATTCAATAATTACCCAATAATTTTAAAAAAAATTTCGAATAAAATATTTTATAAAACTGATGCTTTAAGACAACTTTTAAACATAAATTAGTGGTCGAACTAATCAAGTCACTGATTTAAAAATATATAAAAAATATGATTCAACCAATTTTTTATTTGGTTCAACAAATTCGTATCAATTCTCGAATTAATCGATATAATGCTTTTCAAACTTATACTTCATCTGATTCTTGATCCAACCGAGTGGGATATACATTTTCCTTGTCCAAATACATGATGGTAGTTTTATTCTTAACCATTACTCTTGGCTAAAGGTGGGAACATGCATGTATGATTCATTATAAATGTGAGAGACGAATTTGCTTTCAAGTTACGTTGCTTCGGGACTCAACTTTTGCACTTAAACAGGTAATTTTTGGCTTTACTATCACTTCCTCAGATTTTTGTCTCAACACTAATTTTAATAAATCTACTTACTATTTATTTTTACTCTGATTTAGGATTTTTATGATAATTTGAAACGTAGAGGAGGCATATTTTATTTTAATTGAGTAATAATTAATAATTTTAAAATTCTGATAAACCTAATTAATTTTTATATATATTGCACTAGTTTGTTTCATGTGAATGAAAAACTCAGTTCACGTAGCTTGTGATGGAGAAAGAGGTCAAGTACCAAATTGAAGGGTAAAACTTTTAATGAGACTAAATTATATATATGTCACACTTTCAAAAGATTATACTAAAGTTCTGGAAATAATATGTATATATACTGTGTAGAGCCCAATTTAGTAGCCCGGAGCCCATTAAACGAAACCAAATAAACAAAATAAACCCAAACAGTTCAACAAACCATAGCCCAAATAAGTTAAAACCCTAGCAGCCCAAAATGGCCCAAAACTAAACTAATTTTCAGCCAAAAAAAAAAAAAAGAAAGGGAAGAAACCCTAGCCGCATGCCTCTTTTTGCATTGTCTCCTCATGCGCTTCTTCTGGCAGATCGATGCGCACATCCGCATACGTCTCCTCGCAAAATTGAAAAGCAATACAAACTGCACGAAAAGAACGGAGGAAATAATTATTTTTTATTTTATTTTCATTTTGGCTATAAAGAGGGAACCAACACTTGTAAAAGGGGGGAGAGGAGGTTTTTTGGAGAGATACGAAAGAAAGATAAACCCTTGTAACAGCAAAATATTTCAGAGAAATCTAGATTCAAAAGAGCAAAGGTTTATTTTTTTCCTTTTCGCTTTTATTTTTTTTAGAATCTTTTGGTGTTCTTCTTTTCCTTTTTTAAAAACAAACATATAAGAGTTTTAAAAAAAACTTACTTTTTCAAATTAAACCCACGCGTGCTGATAATGGCAACGCAATAATGCGTGGTGGTGTGAGCAAATGTGAGCTCAATGAAATCGCTGGAGAAAGGGAGAGAGAGCAATTTTTTTTAAGAAAAGGAGGAAGAATGGTTTTTCAAAAGGAAATTGGGTATTTATAGTATCTATAAAGCGGTTGCTTTTGATAAGTGGGTTCAGAGGCCAAACGCGTCGTTTTGGGCCTCGACCATGACCGACCCGCACAGGATAGGATCCGCGTGTTTTTGCTTTGGAGGGCTAATTGCGTTTAGCCTCCGCTTTCTCTGTTCGGAATCGGGTTTTTTATTCTGAATCGGCCCAAAATTTGCTTGATTTCAATTGAGTCCTCGGTTGGTAGCTGCGTTTCTGAGTGGGGTTTATTGCCCTTTTGGTCCCTCTAAGTTCTTGTGGCGTTACAATTTACTCCTTTATCATTATTCGTTTTAAAATCATTGAGATATTCGGTTTTAACCCAATTTAGTCCCTTTTTGTTATTTTGTTATTTTATCATTAAATTATTTTTTTATCATCGGTATACATGTATATATCCTTGTTTACTTTAATTTTTTTATATTCGATTATACCCACTATTTCTTGTTATCAAATTTTTTTATTATTTTATTAATACTATTATTTTCTTATTTTATTTTTTATTTATTATTATTATTATTATATACATATTCTCGTTTGCTTTAATTCTTTTAATTAGATATTATTGTTTTATGGTATTTTAGTCCTACTTTAATTATTATTATAGCTATCATTAATATCACTTTTATTTTTTTTTTTTTTATGCCATTATTCGATATTATTATTATTTTCTCATTGGTTTTTTTGTTGTTACTATCCTATTATCACATTTATATTGTAGTATTGTATTTATTTATTTTTACTATATTTATTAGTTTCATTAGTAGTATTATTAATATTAATGTTTTATTTATCACATATTTTTCCTTCATAGTAATATTATTGTTTTTCCGCTTTTTGCATATACTATTCCCCTTATTATCATCGCGTTCATATTTCAAGATTTTTGTTTTTGTTTTTTTAAAAATTCATAAAAATAGGCTTTTACGAAGGTAATATTTCGTATTTAGAAGTCTGAGAAATCGTGCCCAATCGTGCTGGGTTTCGATTTTTCGTTCGTCTAGATCACTAAATATCCCTTAAAGATCTTGATCATATTTTTGAAAATAAGGCAATGTTTCGTGTTTAGAAGTTCAAGAAATTCGTGCCCAATCGTGTTGGGTTTCGATCTTACATTCATCTAAACAACGAGATATCTTTCATGATTTTTTTATCATATTTTTAAATAAGGCAATATTTCATAATTGGAAATCAAAGAATCGTACCCAATCGTCTTTGGGTTTGGTTTTAGTTTAGCCAAATAGTGAAATACCCTTTTCAAATTGCACTACATGTATTTTGAAATCATAAAATGATCTCGGGATCGAGAGTTTGAAGCATCATGTCTATCGTCTTGGACATGATATTTTACTTTTCGAACAAGAGAGTTTTGATATCCAATACGAGTCATCAAGCATTTTCCATACTTTAAAATATCTTCTAATTTTTGATATTAAGGACATTAATCAATCAATACGGTACCAATTTTGGGCGTGCGAGGTGCTAATCCTTCCTCGTATGCGTAATCGACTCTCGAGCCGTTTTCTTAAAACTTCGTAGACCAAAACGTTTTCAAAAGTGGCCCAATCACACTTCAAAAAGATTGGTGGCGACTCCTTTTCTTTTAAAAGTCGGCCCGTTTTCCAAACAAAAAATGGTTTGACGACTTGGCGACTCCATTGGGGACCAATAAGAGAGTCAAGTAGTAAAATTGGTTGATTAATGTTCTTTTTATCGAAAATATTTTTTCCTTTTCCGTTTTTCATTTGCATGAGTTTGTGTCGCGTCATATATTTGTTTTGGTTTGAGACACGGGATATCTCTGCATTCATATTGCATGACCATTGTGGTCACACCCTTAAGTGGGAGCAAAATCTATGCCTTCGTGAGGTTTTCACCTCGCATGGGCTGGGGATCGCTTAGGAATACATCCGTACCTATGGCTCCGTGAGGGTTTCACCTCCGTATGGCCATGGGAAATGTATTCTCTGAATGAACTCAATCGGTATGAGCCTATAATGGGTGAGGATTGAGGAATCTGCTGGTTCAGTACCTTTCTTTAGAATTAAACCACATGTAGAAAACCTAAGGGCCTACCTAGGTAGAACCATGTCAAACCCTAGTGGTCACCACGATAGGTTCTATGTTATTTATTTTTCTTGTACTAACGAGTTTTATTCTATTTTGATTGCATTGCATTCACATCATAGAAAAGAGGTGTTGATTTCAAATTCGATTACTAAATAGAAAAGTTGGTCATAAGAAAATGGATTTTTTGATGAAGTAGATTATAATACGGTCATCCGAATATAGTCCAAGTGAATACAACGAGAGAAGACTTATAGTCCGTGAAGGAATACAAGACCTTATCACCCAAGGGTTCAAGTTAACAAGAATATTCGAAGATTATTACATCTCGGTATTTTTAAAGAAGCTAACAAGTGAACAGGAGTAGCGGTCCGGATCAAGCAAAAGGAGTTAGAGGAAGTATCTATTAGAATTTTACAAGACTTGACTTTTGTGAAGAAGGGATTCATGTTTTCACTTGGACTATAAGGACAAGGCCGTGTATGCGATCCGTTTTGTGTAAAGAAATTTATTTTCTAGTAAAGTTTTTCTAATGTAACTGAATTCAGAGTCAATGCCTCTTATTTTTACATTCATTCATTTACATTGCATTTCATGCATTTGCATAGCATCACATCGCATCATGTGCATTTAATATCATAAAAGAACCCTATTAACTAGAGGTCATATTATAGTTATCCTGGAACACTGCTATTACACTCGGAAAAAGACGAGAGCAATGGATCAAAGGATAGAAAACTTGGAGCAAATGAGAAAGAGATGCAAGACCAACTACTGAGTGCTCGGATGCAAGAAGCGGTTAGCCAAGATCAACAGGATATGAGGATCAAATGTTGGAATCCCAGAGAAGCATGATGAGCCAGCTAACACAGTTGTTGATTGGAGGGCCTGGAAACGGAAAAAGGCCTATGGTCGATACTGGAAGAGATAATGAAGATTTTGCTTGCCCTCCGGGCCTGGCTCCGATAAGTTCCCAAGTGCAACCACCAAGAGTATCGGTCAATATCAAACCTCAGCACCAATCCGGTGCTCCGGCACTGAGAAACTTCTCCGTAGGCTCGAGCTCTAACCCCGAAGTCAATTTGGTAAAACCAATAGTCCCAGACTTCGATGAGGTGGCAGAAGGGGAAGAAGTAAAAGCAGAGCTTTCAAAAGAGTTCGAAGATCGATGCAAATGGCTGGAGGAGAAGTTTGAGCATTGGAAAGTCTGATCACCAATGCGAAGTGGATGCTAAAGTGAGTCTAGTCTCGATTTAGTACTTCCTCCAAAGTTCAAGATGCGAGTTTGAAAAGTACAACGGGACTAGGCGTCACGAGGCCTATATTACGATGTTCACGGAGAATGACGGATATGTCAACAATGACCGATTGTTGATCCATTACTTTCGAGATAGTCGATTGGAGCTGCTGACAAAATGGTACAACCAGATTGAGTTGTACCCAAATCAAATCGTGGAGAGATTTGGCGCGAGCTTTCATCAAGCATTACGGCCATGTGACCGATATAGCACTGGACAGGATCACGTTGCAAAACATGGAGAAAAAGCCAAGTGAAAGCTTGAAAATACGCCCAAAGATGGAGGAGGTCGCTACGCGAGTCAAACCATCGTTACTAGAAAAGAAAATGACCATGCTCTTCATCAATACCACGAAGGCACCTTTCATTAACCACATGTTAGGAGGCACGACTAAGAGTTTAAATGAACATGGTGATGTCGGTGAGATGATAGAAACGCGATCGGTGTGGGAAGATAGAGGCGAGAGAGCACAAGAAGAAGCGGTAGAAGAAAAAGGAAGGTGAAGTAGGAAATATAAGCTCGGGTTATCCTAAACCTATTACTATTACCCAACCGAGAGCGGTAGAATGGGCAAGCCAGCGAACCAAGACAAGAGCCCAACATGAGGCAAAGGATGAGAATTCAATTTACTCCTATCGAGTAGCGATATAAGGAGTTGTATAAAACTTTATTAGGCATTTACACGTAGTAGCCCCATCTCTCTCGGAATCGCTGCAACCCCATATCCTAAATGGTATAATGCAAGCACTCAATGTGAATACCATGCAGGATAGTAGGGCACCGATGAGAATTACTTTCCTTTCAAAAAGCTAGTCGAGAGGCTCATCAAAATGGGCATTGTAGAGTTCAATGATCTTTGTTGTAGAAAATCCGTTACCAGTCCACATTGATAATGGGATGAATCGATAATCGAGAGCGCAGGAAAAAGAATCAAGTTGAACATTGCGAAATAAGAACCCGATAAGAGAGTGCGAGAAGAATGGTGGAAAGAGGTTTAATCGGACAAGGCGTAAGGGCAAATCCGGGATACGAGGAACTATTGTGAGTTCCATAACAAGGAAGGCCATGAGGTCCAATGAGACAGTGAATTGAGCCTAGTACAAGGGTTAATGGATAATAAAGAGCTGGAGTTTTTGACTTTCGGAAGAGAAGCGTGTGTACCATAGGAAGTGAGTCGGTAGAGAAAGACGCCGAGGTCAAATGGGGATCAATTACTTTTCATATATATCCAAGGCATTCATATCGGAAGAATTATCCTCCTAAAGCTGGGATGACAAATGAAGAAAGCGGCCAAAGACATGTTAAAAGCCTTGAGCATCAACGTCATATTTAATGAGAGATCGAATGAAGGAAACCTAGGAGGCATTCGCCCTACGAGCTGAAAGTGTTTTGAATAATTGAATTTGTGAAGGAAACTCCTGTAGTTTTAGAGCTAAAGCAGAGTAATGTTCAAAACACACTTGTTGTTTCAAGCCTAGAAACAATAAGAATCTTTTGTGAAATAGGCTCATGTTCAAACATCTTTATTTTCAATAAAAAATATATTTTTGTGTTTCATGCCGAGCAAATATTTTCTCATTTTTTTTTCATGTCATACTATATATATTCTTTTGTTCTTTGGAATGTTCTTTCATTTTCATCCATGATTATAAATAATCATCTTCAGAACCATTTATTCTTTGGAATTTGCCTTCGTACCTACAATAGGTACCCAGATATCGAGACATGAGCAACGCTGTTACAGACTCCCTTCTAAGTGAAATATGGGTCTAAAAGGATCTGAATATTTTGAAGATGTCAGAGATTACAACTTACCCATTGATCTGTTAAGGATGGTAAAACAAAATAAAAATAGACTCTATCGTACAAAGGGTCAGTGGACATTGCGAGTCTGGGAAAGGAGTGAAGATCGAAACATTGCCCACCATAGAAACAAAGCGAGATGACATTAAGTTATTTAAAGAATTCAAAGATGTCTTTGTGTGGTCGCATCAAGAGATGCCTAGGCATGATGAGGCTACCATGAAAGGGAGATTTAAATCGGTGTTAGTAAATGCCAAATTGAGAAGACATGACTTATATGCTTTTTTATGTGGGGCATAGATGTTACGGGATGATTTCATCGAAAGTATCTAGTTGGCGCCTATTCATTTTCGTGATTGTCAACTATTCCACTAAGAGGTGAGGTCGGTTCCTATGACAAAGTCACGGGGTCAATCATCAAGTTCAATTTCAACTTGAGTTCAAGTTGAATTTAAAAAAAACAAACAAAACAAAACAAAAGAAAAGAAAAAAGAAAGAAGAAAAGAAAAGAAAGGAACCATCCAAAAAAAGATTTTGAAAGATGATGGAAACCCATAAATATTGGCATAGAGGTCACCATTTACCTCTATGCTTCTCAAATGTTGGCGAGGACTTCCAAGGGCAACACCCTTTTCATTGGTTTATAGATGGATACGATCTTACCCATCGAAGTTGAAATTCTTACTCTTTAGATCTTGTCGGGCGAAGTTGGGCGAAGCGAATGGGTTCACTCTGTATGACCGATTGAAACTGATCGAGAAGTGGCTAAGAGCTATTCGCCATGGTCAAGCTATGCGAAGCGGATGATCTGAGCTTACAATAAGAAAGTCCACCCAAAGTATTCCATGAAGGAGACTTGGTATTGAAACAGATCCTCTCTATGCAGAAGGACTTCAGTGGAAAGTGGATGCCTAATTGGGAAGGACTTTATATTGTAAAGAAGGCCTTTTCTGGACGAGCTTTGATGCTAGCCGAGATGGACGGCAAAAGTCTGCTAAATCTAATTAATGCAGACTCAGTCAAGAAGTACTTCTCTTGAAAGTGGGCTAAAATGAAAACCCACAAAAGGCATCTTGAATCCAAAAAAAAAAAAAAAATCGGAGAGGCCAAGGTGAAAACCTACAAAGGGCACTTTGAGACCAAAGGGGCTTTGAGTTGAAAACCCGAAAAGGGTGGCTCAAGTTGTGATCAAATCATGATGAGGCATCTGATGGTTTTGCCACGCTTGAATTGACAATGAGGAGTATGTTACATCTTGGGGCATCGACAAAGTACTCTGAATCCCTAAACACATATTGAGCTTAAATGGTCCTCAAGAAGTTTGAACAAAAAGAAGCTCGATCGGCGATATCTGGGGCACCTAATTGCCATCTTACCCATTCTTAATTTGCTCGTTCCAAAATACACTACCAATAAATTTCCTTCTTGATTGCATTTGCTATCTTATTTGTTTCGAGCTATGCTCCTAATTAATTTCTTTCTGGTCTATTATTATGATCTTCTCCAAGCATTCTTCATTGAAATAATGATTATGGAACTAATAATGCTTTCACAAAAGAAGTTTTGCGTATTACTCTGAAAGTCTCTAAATAATACAAGAATCCGAAACAGGACAATTATTTAGAACTAACCAGGCTTAAAGGGCTCAGAGACTTGAGATAAGGGACTAAGCAGTGACGACATCTTCAGATTAGTTGTTAAAAGTATCAGCTGTACAGAGAAGACATACGTCAGGGGTCACCTTAATAAGCAGCAAGCAATACTTGTTAAATGTTAAAATGGATCATTCTCGTGACATTTTACATCCATTCATAACATTCATGATACATATGGTTAAGAGCATCTTTCATGACATCCTAATCATTTGACATATGCATAGACCCATGAAATCACTTACTGGTAGGTTCCCAGAGGACAATGTAGTAAAATTAATGGGAGTTCTGAAGAAACTGAGATCTTATCTCTCTTGGCGAGAGTAAAGCAGATTGAAATGGCAGATCTTATCCCTTGGCGAAGTGGAGCAGATCAAAAAAAAAAAATATTGAGCCTTAATTCCCTAACCGGAGGGTAGTGGGTCGAAAACATGAGACCTTAACCCCCTGGCGAGGTGGAACAGTCGAAAATATTGAGTCTCAATTCCCTAGCAAGTAGGGTAGCGAGGCAAAAAAGCAGATCTTATCCCTTGGCGAGGAGTGGAGCAGTTAAGAACGCGAGCCTTAATTCCCTAAGCAGTAGGGTAATGGGCTAAAAATATCGATCTTATCCCATTGGCGAGAGTGGAGCAGTCGAAAACATTGAGCCTCAATTCCCAAGCGGAGGGTAGCAGGCCAAAATAGCAGATCTTATCCCTTTGGCGGCGGAGTGGAGCAGATCGAAGTCGATGAGCCTTAATTCCCTAGCGGTAGGGTAACAGCTAAAGATAGTAGACTTTATCCCAGCTGGCGGAGTGGAGCAGTCGAAAACATTGAGCCTTAATTCCCTAGCGGTAGGGTGTGGTCGAAAATATCAGACCTTATCCCACTGAGCAGGAGTGGAACAGGTCGAAAACATTGAGCCTCAATTCCCTAAGTAGTAGGGTAGAGGCCAAGCAAGAGATCTTATCTCCACTGGCGAGGAGTGGAGCAGATCAAGATTGAAGCCTTATCTCTCTTGGCAGGAGTGGAGCAGTGAAAGTATAGATCTTATCTCTCTTGGCGGAGTAAGCGAGATCAAAAGTAGCAGATCTTATCTCCACTGGCGAGTGGAGCAGATCAAGATTGAAGCCTTATCTCTCTGGCGAGTGGAGCGGTGAAAGTATAGATCTTATCTCTACGGCGGGGTAGAGCGAGATCAAAAAGAGATCTTATCTCCATCGAGCAAGAGTGGAGCAGATCAAAGATTGAAGCCTTATCTCTCTGGCGAGGAGTGGGCAGGTGAAAGTATAGATCTTATCTCTCTTGAGGGGAGTAGAGCGGATCGAAGCATCGATCTTATCTTCACCGGCGGGAGTGGAGTAGATCGAAGATTGAAGCCTTATCTCTACTAGCGAGGTGGGCAGAGCTAAGGATATATATCCTATCTCCACTGAGCAGGAGTGGAGCGGATTGAAGATAACAGATTTTATCTCCATTGAGCAGGAGTGGAATAGATCGAAACAAAACTCTTATACCCTGAAGATGCAGTGGATGAAATGAAGTTACATGAAGAAAGGAAACACCGAGACTCAGAAAAAATCGGGCAAAATTGGTTCTATCAAAGTCTTTGCTCTATTCTCGTTACACGACAACGAGCAAAGAGGGACATTATGAAGCCAATTTAGTAGCCCGAGCCCATTAAACCAAACCAAATAAACAAAATAAACCCAAAGCAGATTCAACAAACCATAGCCCAAATAAGTTAAAACCTAGCGACCCAAAATGGCCCAAAACTAAACTAATTTTAGCCAAAAAAAAAAAGAAAGGAAGAAACCCTAACAGATGCCTCTTTGCGTTGTTGTCTCCTCATACGCTAACTACGGTATGTCGATCGCATGACATCCGCTACCAGCGTCTCCTGCAAAATTGAAAAGCAATAAAGCGCACGAAAAGAACGGAGGAAATAATTATTTTTATTTTATTTTCATTTTGGCTATAAAGAGGAACCAACACTTGTAAAAGGGGAGAGGAGGTTTTTTGGAGAGATACGAAAGAAAGATAAACCCTGTATGTAACAAAATATTTGGAGAAATCTAGATTCAAAAGAGCAAAGGTTTATTTTTTTTCCTTTTTCGTTTTATTTTTTTTTTCCGAATCTGTTTTCGGGTGTTCTTCTTTTTCCTTTTTTTAAAAAAACAAACATATAAGAGTTTTAAAAAAAAACTTACTTTTTTCAAATTCCGGCCATCGCGTGCGGTGGTGGTGACAATAATTGTGGTGATGACGGGTAGTAATGAGCTCGGCGGAAATCGCTTTGGAGAAAGGGAGAGAGGAGAGCAAAATTTTTTTTTTTTAAGAAAAGGAGGAAGAATGGTTTTTTTCAAAAGGAAATTGGGTATTTATAGTATCTATAAAACGGCGCCGTTTTGATAAGTGGGTTCAGAGGCCAAAACGAGCGTCGTTTGGGCCTCGACCATGACGACCCGCAGACGAGGATAGGATCCGCGTGTTTTTGCTTTGGAGGGGCTAATTGCGCGTTTAGCCCCTCCGCTTTTTCCTGGTTCTGGAATCAGGTTTTTCTTATTCCTGAATCGGCCCCAAAATTTGCTTCTGATTTCAATTGAGTCCTCAGTTGAGTCTGCGTTTTACAGAGTGGGGTTTATTGCCCTTTTGGTCCCTCTAAGTTGCGCGAGCGTTACAATTTACTCCTTTATCATTATTCGTTTTTAAAATCAGCCCCAGATATTCGGTTTTTAACCCAATTTAGTCTCCTTTTAGTTATTTTGTTATTTTATCATTAAATTATTTTTTTATCATCGGTATACATGTATATATCCTTGTTTACTTTAATTTTTTTTTTATATACGATTATACCCACTATTTCTTTGTTATCAAATTTTTTTATTATTTTATTAATACTATTATTTTCTTATTTTCTTTTTTATTTATTATTATTATTATATACATATTCTCATTTGCTTTAATTCTTTTAATTAGATATTATTGTTTTATGGTATTTTAGTCCTACTTTAATTATTATTATAGCTATCATTAATATCACTTTTATTTTTGTTTTTTATGCCATTATTACGATATTATTATTATTTTCTCATTGGTTTTTTGTTGTTACTATCCTATTATCACATTTATATTGTAGTATTGTATTTATTTATTTTTACTATATTTATTAGTTTCATTAGTAGTATTATTAATACTAGTGCTTTTATTTATCACATATTTTCCTTCACCGTAATATTATTGTTTTTCCGCTTTTTGCATATACTATTCCCCTTATTATCATCGCGTTCATATTTCAAGATTTTTGTTTTTGTTTTTAAAATTCATAAAATGGGCTTTTACGAAGGTATTATTTCGTATTTAGAAGTCGAGAAATCGTGCCCAATCGTCTTTGGTTTCGATTTTTCGTTCGTCGCATTTGTTTGTTTCTTTCACCCGAACAGGCTAGGGATTTTACCTTCATTTGTATCTGCTTTACACAAGCAATTCATTGTGGAATACCCAGTATTGCTACGCAGGTCAAAGTCCTACCAACTTTGGAAGTTTGGCAGTGAATGGGCTTTGATTTTGGTATAATTTCAACATCTGATGGTCCTCTGTTCTGGGTTTGGTCGTGACTGCAAAATGCAGATACTGATAGGGGTTCACTTGGGTTACATTCTCCTGTGGGCTATTTGACATCAACAAGGTTTAACTAAGGAGAATTAAGTCGACACAGATTGAAAATGGTTTAACTTAGAATGCCAATTAGACATTGTTTTAATGACATTTACAAAATATGCGGATTCGCCTGCAAGGACAAAGAAAATCAAAAACTAACTCATGCAGTGCTGAAGCCCAAGTTTTTTCCAATGCGAGTGTGGTTAGACTGCAGCTAGAGAAACTTGAGATGGAGGGAGTAGGGCTTTTGGCAGAACAACTGGAAATCACGGGTGATATTTCACTGTCGGTTCAAAACAGGATGAAAACAATGGAGAAATGCAGCAACAAAAGAAAGTATTTGGATGGACAAGACGTGATTACGGAAGCGGGAAACAGCAGTGGAAAGAAGCGACAATATGGGAAAGGCACCAAGATAGAGTCAGGGTGAAGCCAGAATAATTTTTTAGAGGGTTTGAATAAAATTTTAATTTTTTATAGTTTATATCTTTATAATTTATAAAGGATTAAATTAAGCTTTTATAATTTTAGAGGCTAAAGTATAATTTTATAATTTTTAGGGGCTCGAATAAAATTTTAATTTTTTTATAGTTTATATATTTATAATTTATAAAGGATTAAATTAAGTTTTTATTATTTTGAGAGGGATTAAAACATAATTTTATCTTTATTAATTTAAAATTTTAAAAAATTTAAAAGCATAATTTTATAATTTAGGGGACCGCGGCGCATGCCAGCTCTCCCTAGCTACGCCCCTATAGAGGATCCAAAGTTCTCTGATGATGCTGATTGTGATGAGTTGGAATGCTAGAGGGTTGGGACGACCTCTAGCGTTGAGTTATATCCGCTCCCAAGTAAAGAAGTACCATCCCGATATTGTAATCCTTACGGAAACAAAAAAAATCTTTAAACTATATGTTGCTTCCAGGTCGTCGCTTAGGTCTTAATGGTTGTGTAAGAGTAGGAAACAAGGGTAAAAGTGGGGGGTTTTGTTTGTGGTGGAAGGAATCAAGAATAGTCAATGTAACCCCTTGTAATGTTCTTTCTTGCTTACGATGTGGTGCAAAACCGATATGAATCACGGGTTGTTACAGCCATCCATAAAACCATAAGCGCAAAGAGGTATGGGACGAAATGAAGCTTATAGCTTCACAAGTACAAAAGGAGGTGTGGTTGATATACTCGAGATCAAATAATAGTATACTCCCCATCTCTCATTCTGACCTTGATATGTTAATTTTAGACTCTAATAAAAGAAATAGGTTCAAGTATCGCCCCTATGGATTCGAAGCTATGTGGTTAACTGATCAGAAATGTAAGGATATTATTAAGAGAACATGGGAGACAAGAGTGGATGGCTATCCAACCTACAAACTCGTGTCAAAAAATGAAGATTCTACAGGGTGAACTGAAGAAATGGAATAAGCAGGAGTTTGGTAATATCCATGTGCAGACAAATGAATTGATCCAAAAATTTGAGAAAGCACAACAAAATCTGCACGATGAGCACTCTGCGGGCCATGAAAGGAGCCTGAGATTAGAGTTGGAGAAAATACTTGAAGCAGAACAGATATACTGGCTGCAAAAATCGAGAGTGAACTGGATTTTTAATGGTGAAAGAGACGCACAATTTTCCATCCGATGACAAATAAGAGAAGAATCAGAAATTCAATTTTCACCAAAAGAAATGAGGAGGGAATCTCCTGGAGGAAGAATCGGAAGTTACAAATTGTTTCATCAACCACTTCAAAGGCATATTCAGTATCAAGATAAAGTTGAACTTAATAAAATGCTAGACCTGTGTCCAAGCTTGGAAATGCCAAAAATATTTAAATACGTGATGGATAGCTTAACCAAGACTTTAAAAGCTCCAGGTCCAGATGGGAATCCAACAATTTTCTTTCAACAAAATTGGGACGTGGTCGGAACATTGGTAACAGATGCTCGCCTAAATTACCTGAACACGGGGAAAATTCTCAAGGAAATGACCTTCATTGTCCTGGTACCGAAGAGGAATAACCCTGAAGAGGTAAGTCATTATAGGCCCATAAGTTTATAGAATGTAGTGTATAAGGTTATTGCTAAAATACTCGTATGTAGGCTTAAGACTTCTTAGTACCTTAAGTTCCACATTCCAAAATGCTTTTGTGGAAGGAAGACAAATTAGTGATAACATTATACTTTGCTCACAACTGTTGGGCCAAATCAAAGAAAAAAAAAAGATAAGGGTATTCTTGGTGCGATCAAATTAGATATGAATAAAGCTTACAGTAGATTGAATTGGAATTTTGTTAGGTTGTTTTAATTACTAGTGACATTGATGAGAAGTAGACTAACTTAATCCTCACATGCATATCTTCAATCTCCCACCAAATCCTTTATAAAATGTCATCATTCCTAATAGAGGGATTAGACAAGGGGACCCATTGTCCCATTACTTATTTGTGCTTTGTCAAAATTTTTTGTCACTTATGATTAGCAAAGAAAAGAAGGAAATGATTATTCGAGGGCCCAAGGTTGGGAGAAGCAACATCTCTATTTCATATATACCTCCAATTTGTAAATGACAACTACTTGTTCTTTAAGGTTAATAGGGACTTCTATTTTGAGGTAAAAAGAATTCTTGATATTTTTTGTGATTGCTCAAGACTTCAAATAAATTAAAACAAATTTGATCTTCTATTTAGCGAAAATTGTCACTTAAAATTCAAACGAATGTTTAGGAGTCTACTACATGTGAAAGTGACAAGCGAAGGGGGCAAATATTTAGGAATGGAACTTGGAATGCAAAATAAAAAGAGCAAAATTTTTCAATCTATCTGAGTAAAATGGAAATAAAATTAGCTCAATGGAAGGCTAGAACCTTTGGTCAAGATGGTAAGTTGACACTTATTAAATTGATCTTATCAAGCATTTTCATTTATCAGATGTCATGATTTTAGGTGTCAAAAAAAAATATGTGACAAGATGAATAGGATTATTCGTGAATTTTGGTAGGGTAATGATAAAGAGAAAAGGAAAATTTACTATCTTAATTGGGATAAACTATGTGAGGATAAGAACCAAGGAGAATGGAAGTCATGAACAATGCTTTACTCGCAAAACCAGCCTAGAAAATCATAAATAATCATAATTGGCTCTTACAGGAAACCTTGGTGAAGAAATATTGCTAAAATAATGATTTCTTCGTGTGTGAAGCTAAAAGGGGAAACTCTTGAGTATGGAAGAGCATAGTACATGGAAAACAGAAGGTTAAACAAGGGATTGTATGGCAAAGATTGAATCAAATGAGTAAAGGTGAAAACAAAAACAAAAGTCAAAAGAGGGAAATTGAGGAAAGGATTTGTAATTTAGACATAGATAGATGGAAGGTTGAAAGCCCGATCTTTGAAGGAAGTTTGGAACCAAGGTGGAAATTCAATCACAATGGAAAATTTTCAGTTAAGTCCATATATGTAGAGAAGATCAAGTGCAGTAAGAGTAATACCACGAGGCACATCAATGAAATCAAAGAAGGGATTGGAAGTTGCTATGGGCAAGTAAATTGCCTTTCAAAATTATTATTTTCATATGGAAAATCCTTAATGGTGTTCTTCCATGTAAAGGGGAAATCCAAAAAGGGATGCAGGCAATGGATGTGGAGTGTGTTTTATGCCATGGTGGAAAAGAGGATTTAGAAGTTATAACATCTTTTCCGTGACTGCACTTTTTCAAGAGCTGTTTTGGCTTGGATCCAAATTGGGCATCAAAACTAATAGACTAGGGATGAGTTCTCTTCAGGATTGGATTCTTTCAATGATTAGAAGAACCAATTTTGATACGAAAGAAAGCAAGGATATGATTTCAAATTTTGCACACGTCCTGTGGAACATATGGCTCCAAAAGGAATAAAGTTATCTTTGAAGGAAAATCCTCATAAAGTTGGCAGAAGGGTATAAAGAGGACAAGTATGGTAATTCTTATTCAAATAACACCCAAGTCATGGATAAGGGAAGTCATTAAGGAATGCATGGATCAGATGATAGGTAGACTTATCATGGATCGGGTCATCTGTCCAGTCTCGAAGGTCCGTTTGAAAAGTGAGAGAGTTTGGGTAAAAATATAGACCCGAAAAATGAATTTAAACAAAAATAAAGCCCATTTTTTAAACGGGCCGAGCCTCGAGTAATATTTTTTTGGCTTGGGCTCGACCCAAATTTGCCTAAATTTTTTCACTACTACTTATTTTTTATTATTATTATTTTGCTATTGTTTGATGCCACTTTGACGTTGTTTTGCTATTATATTGATATTTTTTTGTTGTTATTGTTTGGATATTGCATAATTCGGTTTTATTATTAAATTTGCTACTATTTTAGAGATGATTACTTGCTAAGTTGCAACTATATTAATGTTATTTAAGTATAAAGACTTTTTTTTAACTATTTTCAATTTGTTGGGAAACATTTATTTTAATGTTTTTAGTGCATTTTATTATTATATTTTTTAAATTTTTTTACAAAAAAATAATATAAATTTCTTTTAATACGAATAGGTCAGACTGGAGTTTAGCAATTTTTATTTGGGTTGAACTTGGAAAAAATTTTAGATCTATTTTTTGGGTCGGGCTGGGTCAAATCCAAAATTAAAATTTTGCATTAACCTTATCCACGATCAAGTCTAATGATAGGAGTGAAAAGCAAACTGCTGGTTGCTTGGTTTGAGTTAATGGCAGCGCATCAAAAGGGACTCACATCCAAGCCCAACCCTAAGGGTCGTCTGGAGGTGTGATTGCTCAGGGCCTAAGGTTGAAAGGGGTTCAAAATATTGTTTTTCAATTTTTAAAGGGCTCAAAACAATTTTTAGCTTTTAAGGGTCCAATTTTTTTTACCAACTTTTAAAAGACTTTAAAAAAAAATTCTCCAACTTTTAAAGAACCTAAAATCTAAATTTATTAATTTGTCTAAAACTCAAAAAATATTAAAAACGAACTTGGTGAGCAAATTTTTGGATAGGGATAAACTCTTAAGAGCAATTGTTGATGGGAGTAAGGTCCATATCAAGTGGGAGTTCCAACTAATTAAGGATGACATATTCATGTTGCTGAAGTTATTTAGCCGTATAGGTGTAGGCAAATCTTATTTTGTGGCCTTGAACTGGGTCGATAAAGAGGTAAGTAAACTGTTAAAAGATAGTTAGGAATCCGCTTTATTTTATTGCTAACATCTGTTTCGACAAATTTGATCCATGTATCCAGAAACAAATTGAAAGTAAAAGTGTTGTTCCAGCTTTTCATTAAATTTAATGGTGTTAGTAAAAGTGATTTCAATTTTTAATAATAGTTAATTGAGTTTTAATTTAATCTCTATTATTGTTATTGAATTAAATAAAAATATGTTGGTTTAAGGATATTTAAATATGTATTTTCCTTTTAATTTAAGAGTTAAAAATAAAAATAAATATTCTATAAAATCAATGTGAAAATTTGAATGGTATAATGTATTTAAATTAAAATCTATGATATATATATTATAAAAGTTGATGCTAAATTCAATAATTTAAAATATAAATTACCCATAGAATTTGCAAGCTAACATCAACTAGTCAATCTATAAGCAGCTATAAATCAGGTCGAAAGCATACCAAACTCATTAGGCGTCCGGTTAGGGGTTTTTTAATTTTATTTTAAAGTATTTATCGGTTTGAGTTCAGTGATTAATCTTTTACGTTCTGTAGATGTTAGTTACGAGTTTTAAAATTATTTTATATCCAAAGTGAGGATTGAATCCTTGATTATACTAGTGATTTAATATCTCAAATACAAAATCAAAGTTGGAAAATTCTTTATCCCCTGAGGGGCCTAATTGTTTCCTTATCCCCATAGAATCCAATCAAGAAAAATGAGTGGGAAGAATCAAGGTAAAAGGTAGGGTGGCATAGGTGAATTCCAAGTACACATCCGCTCCACTACATGACGACGATGATACGTAGCAGAACAAACCAATGGCAGCCTTTTTATTTATCATTTCAACATCACAAAAGACGTGGGTAGATACGACTACTTTTGGGTTGCAGTGATCATCTAAACCTCAAATCTTACACCCCATCCACCCAAGCAAATTGCGTAAACATCTCAGGCTGAGATGCGTGGATTCACACGTTGTCTTCCACCCATAAATCACAATCTTATCTCTCTCTCACACATGGAACCTAACCCTTTTTTCTTTGTTTTGTTTTTTTCCTATGTTTGCAATCACTCAACTTTACGCACCAATTGATTCTGACGTGGAAAGAAGCATAGCCATTCCCCTGTATTTATGCCTACCACCCCATACTAATTAATGTACGATTTCAATATATTAAACCAATTTTTAAATTTTCTTAATTATTTTTATTTTATATAATTACATTTAAAAGTCAATATGATCGTTTAATGAAGGTATTAAACTTAACTATTTTAAAATAAATATTTGCAAGTATATATATTATTACGAATTTTTTAAAAAATATTAATAAACTTGAAATAGTAAAACACACATTAATATCAATTTTAAAATAAAAATAATACATCCATTGCTACAATATTGATTATCTTGCTATAAATCCAAATCACGTCCAAGGTTTCCAATTAGCCATATGCATATAATACATAATTGAAATCTTATTAAACATGTGTATGATGATTAGATACGTAGTTTTTAGTTGTTTTATTTAAAGATTATGTAAAAATATGAAAAGATAAAAACATTATAATAATTTAGTTATCATTTAAAAAGAAATAGTATATTAGTCTCTTCCCAATTGAGTTAATACCTAATTAACTTGTGACAATGAAGGCTTCGATCAATAAAGGTTTTCTAACCATTTAGTTAGCTTTCACTCTTTTGGGATTAATAAAATTTTATTTTGACCAAGAAAAAAAACCGTGACACCAACTCATTCAAGTAATTCATAATAAGTATAGATATTAAATACCAAAAATAAATTTAAAATTTTAATCAAATACATGGTTTTAATACCATATATCAAAGGGTTAATATAACTTTAAGTTCCTAACTCGAAAATTAAATCTACTTTCGTGTATGTATTTTTTGTCCATTTTAATAACTAAACTTCACAACTAAGTCCATTTTGATCATTGTGCTTAGTTGCCAAATAATTAAACACAATCTCATAAAATCTTAAAACTAGAAAAACTTTTTTAAAAAAAAACCTACTACTATGAGAATATTTCTTTTATCTTTTATATAAAATTTACAAAAAAAAAACCCAAAATTCAAAATTTCAATATTATTTTGGCATAATAATAAATTTGGCCACTAACGTTCTTGTTTTATAAAATGACCCTAATTGTATTTTGAGCTTTTTTTGCCGTCAACTTTTTTTTTTAACTGTTTTTTCTAACATGATTTAATAAAAATATCGTTAACAAAATTAACGATGGATGATATGAAATATTTCTAATGAGATGCAATTTATTATTTAGGTAACCCAATAAGATAAACGTAATTATCTAAAAAAAGTTTCAAAATGAATGCAAGATTTCAAAAGATAATTAATAAATCAAACTGAAAATACTAAATGAGTACATTAATTTTGAAATTTTTTAGATAATTACGTTTATTTTCTTTAAATTAAGAATTATTTTCTTAATTTCATAAAATATTTATTTATTTTATTGTTTTCCACATGTAATTATTTTATTAGGTTATCTAAGTAATAAATTAAATCTCATTAAAAATATTTCACATATGAAATTCCACATCATCCTATTAACTTTTTTAACTGTACTTTCATAAAATTTGTTAAAAAAGCAATTTAAGAAGAAAAAAAACAAAAGTTGATGGCAGAAAAAGCTCAAAATACAATTAAGATAATTTTGACAAAACATGTAAACATTAATGGTCAAATTTATTATTAAACTTTATTTTTAAACAAAGCTTTAATATTATTTCAATCCAAGTGTTATTAATTTCTCAAATAAATTTCTTTTTGCTCAGGAACATAAAACATAAGAGTGAATCTGAAGGGGCAGGCAAAGCTTTTGGTCTCTCAAATGAAAATTTTATATTTAAATTTCCTATAAAACTATAAAATTATAAAATAATTTATAATAATATTATACTTTTGAGCCTTTAAAAAAAAATGTTTAATCCCTTGGAGGTTGAGTGGTTAGCGGGAGTGGTGCTGGGTCATGCGGCGTATATCTCCAAATTTATCCATTTGGCTCCTTTCTTTATGGTGAAGGCTCACAATTTTAGGCATATGATGTGGATCACCACATGCTTCACTATGGTTTTAGTTTTTCTATTATACAATGTAGTAATTGACATAATTGATTCTTAATAATTTGCTTAAATTACAGTCTACAACTAATTGAAAATATACTTACAACATATGACACTTCCCTATAAGTTGTAGCATAGATGTTGATGATGCCCAATTTATTATACAGATAATTAATTTAATTTTCATTCAATACTTTTATAAACGCATCAAAAAATTGTTTTCCTATCTTCGTATCTCCAATAGAGATTAAATTATCTTAATTTTTTACAACTAAAGTGACAATTAATCTTGATATGTTTAGTTTTTCATGATAAATTAAATTAAATGTAATACGAAAAGCAACTTGATTATCACACCAAAGTTTTGCTGGGGATTAACGCTTCAACTCAATTTCAGTTAAAAGATGATGTATCCACATGATTTCATTTGTGGACAGTGACATTGCCTTGTATTCCAATTCTGTAGTAAATTGAGATATACCAAATCACTTTTTACTTTTTACATGGCACTAAGTTTTCACCAAAAAAAAATCCAAGAGTGGATCTAGCCCAATTAACTTCTGCGAAACATTTGTTGCGAATATGCCAATGATTGCTATATGATATACGAAGTTCAAGAGCTCATTTCAAGTAATATAAGATTTATTATTGAATTGCCAATGTAAAAATAATGTCTAAACGAGTTATTGTGAGATAGTTTAACTTCCCAACAATACTATTATATCTCTCAGGATCATCAAATGAGTCACAATAATCTTTTGTAAGATGTATATTTGAAATCATTGGGGTCCTACAAAATTTTGTCTCTTTTAATGATCAAGGACTTACTTCCTATGAGAGGGAAAAATTCCCTCCTTTCTCCTCATCGTTTCTACCCCCCTTGGGAAGTACTTCAATTGACCCAAGTCTTTCGTGTGGAATTTGGTGTACAAGAAAGACTTGAGAGACATAATACTACAAGGAGAATGATTCTAGTGATCAATCATCTAGAAATTAAAGATTGAATGGTCTCATCTCTTTTTTAACCTAAATTATTGAACTACCTTGCTGCATTTTCTAAACCAAGCACGAAGACTCTACTTCAATCCATATAAAGATTTCTTTCGATGAAATCTTGTCATACCCCTTTTGAGCAACAAGTCCATATGGTTGTTCTATATATACCTCTTCTTGAAGATCTCCATGGATAAAGACATTTTATATATATATAACTAATGTAGTGACCAAATACGAGAAGCTATTAGGAGAAAAAGTATCCAAGTAATGTAACGCATAAATTTGAGCATAGCCTTTTGTAACAAGTTGAGTTTAAGTCTAACCACTAACCCATCTAAGTTTGCTTTGACAACAAATATCCATTTGCATCCAATGAATCCAATACAGCCCATGTATGATCCCTTACCATTTTTTATACATGGATAATCATTTGGTATATTTGTGGTAGAATTTTTAAATACTAGCAAAATTTGAAAATTTCAATTTTGTTGTTTATTGTTATTTAGAAATAAATAAAATAAATGGTGATTTTTTTAAAATTAAAAAAAATCTTCCATATATCAAATAACATTTTTTATATTACAAATATAAATAATTCAAAAGGTTTTAGAAGAAATTTGATGGGTTTTTATTTAAAAATTAAATTAAACCACAACTGTTGTTTATGACCAACTATTAAAATTTATACTAAAATTAAGATGTTATCAAAAAAGTATACTGGTCCAGCTTCGTTTTCTCGTAATTGTAGATCATTCTTATTTTATGTAAAAAAGAAGAAGACAAACTTGAATAATGATTTGCATATACTAATTTGACTGAAATATAAAATTTTATTAAGGGTGAGTTTGGATGGGTGATTGAGTGCGGTGCGATGCGTTTTAGCTTATTTTTTGTCTCACACTACAGTATCGTTTCAGTATCTAATCTCACCGTCACCGCTATTTTTACACTAATCGCAGATAAACGCACTGCTCATCCAAACCATTTAGAATTGAAATATTATACACTTATTATATTATACACCGCACCTTCAATCATTCAGATGATTAACCATTTCTACACTGCAACCAAACATAACTAAAAACCATCTGTTTTTCACCATTCGCTGGAGAAGGCTTACTTTGGTACTGCAATTAATTGGAAACCATGCTCTCAGTCTCTTTCACAAAGCCATCTCCGGTCCATTCCTTGTCGGACTGCAAACCTTTCTTAATAGCTTTCCTCTCCCGTATTGCTTCTTGCTGCCTCCGCACTAAATCCGTATGAGTCGTAAAATACTGAAGGAAACCCTGAGACAATAAAGACGGATGTATTATCCAACTAGAAGTTTGTAATTTATGTGCAATTTCCATTGTAAGAAACAAAGCATATACCCTCTGAAATCTTCTATTGATTTGAAATTGTGCTTCTTCATAAAATCCTTGAGCTCCTCACAGAGTTTCTTCACAAGGCCATAGCCATGCATCATAACACCAGTACAGACCTACAAGCATATTCGATGAGGATGAAAGCAAGCTTAAAACAGATATGTTATTTCATTTGGTAAGAGTATTAGCTTTTCAACATGTTTTAATGGTTGAAAATAATTAAAATATATTAATTTAATTTAAATATTAAAATATTATGATAATAAAATTTCAAATCATAATTTAAGAAAAGAAGAAATAAGAGGAAAGCATGATGGCAGGGGAAAACAGAAGGAAGGAAGTAGCAGAGACGGTAAGAAATGCTTAACCAACAAAGAAAGGCGATGGATCTTCCAAGGAAAAATAGTTTTGGAAATAAGAATGAATTAACACGCACTAAGGAGTTAGGGAAGGCCACACACCATTTTGAGACCAAATTGAGATTGCAACAATCAAGGGGATTAGGTTTAGTTTAGGCTTTTCGTTTTCGTCTTTCCATTTTATTTTTAGGCTTTTTTGTGGATTGTCGGGTCTTAAGCCCAAAATTGATGCAGACTTATTTTTTTTTTCTTTTTTTAAATTCATCTGTTTTACATCATACAATTAACACAAAACAATATTATTATTCAAACGAATAATGGTAAGGATCCACTAATTCAGATGTAAAACTATTTTTTTTTATAGTTTTACAACCTTCGTAATTTTTATACAATTAATATCTTAACAATTCAACTGTGATATTTCGTATTTCATTCATGTAAATCATAAATTAAAATTTTCCAATTTTTATTTTATTCAACCATTAAATATATATAAATAAGCAATATTTTAGAAATATCATATCAATTAAAAATTTATATGCATGACAAGTACAAATATCTTGAAAAAGTAAAATAAAATTATTTTTAAGTTCTGTTAATAATATTCGAATCCAAATCTATTGAACTGCAAAGTAAAAGTAAATTTGTGTAGCCATTATCCAAATTCAAATTCGTTATTCTTAAAAGTAGAGCAGATTCGGATAATAAACATGCTACATGAAACATATGCACTTCCTTTATTAACAAATTGTCTCTGGAATAACCTTAAGCTTTAGTTTTTACATCCGCACCTTCAATCATTCAGATGATTAACCATTTCTACACTGCAACCAAACATAACTAAAAACCATCTGTTTTTCACTATTCGCTGGAGAAGGCTTACTTTGGTACTGCAATTAATTGGAAACCATGCTCTCAGTCTCTTTCACAAAGCCATCTCCGGTCCATTCCTTGTCGGACTGCAAACCTTTCTTAATAGCTTTCCTCTCCCGTATTGCTTCTTGCTGCCTCCGCACTAAATCCGTATGAGTCGTAAAATACTGAAGGGAAACCCTGAGACAATAAAGACGGATGTATTATCCAACTAGAAGTTTGTAATTTATGTGCAATTTCCATTGTAAGAAACAAAGCATATACCCTCTGAAATCTTCTATTGATTTGAAATTGTGCTTCTTCATAAAATCCTTGAGCTCCTCACAGAGTTTCTTCACAAGGCCATAGCCATGCATCATAACACCAGTACAGACCTACAAGCATATTCGATGAGGATGAAAGCAAGCTTAAAACATACATGTTATTTCATTTGGTAAGAGTATTAGTTTTTCAACATGTTTTAGTACATGAGCTAGTAACAAATTAATTTCACAAAGTTATTTTTAGTCACTCACATAACTTGTTTTCAGCAAAGGCAAGAAAAATTGTTTACTTATTCTGAAGTGGTCTTTTCAAGTTTAAATTTGTACTAATTAGTCTTCATATTATGACAAACTATTTTAAGTTAAATACCCTAAATAATCAAACCAGGTAATATAGAAATTGATCATGGATACCCTCGAAAAAAAATTGATTGTGGAATTCAGGAATTCATAAATAATAAAACAAAACAAATACTAGTTCAAAAACTGTGGACAACTACAGCTCTCAGCAAATCATATTAATGCATATCGTAGAATTGTCAAGATATCACCAGAAATTTCCACAGAACTAAGCTACTCCATAGCTTTCCACCAAACTTGTCCTCTTATTATCAAAGAGAAAAAAGTAGGCTAGTTCATTCCGAGATGTATCCTATAAACAAGATTATAAAGCATTGGGTAATTATATTCATCCAGGCTTTGGAAGGAAAGATGGAACAGAGTAAGAAAGAAAACCTGTTAATCAAATGGTTAAAATTTATAACCACAATCTCATTCTGAAACTCAACCATTTGGCTAACAAGTTTTTCAGCTTTACCCCCTTTTTATCTTTCTTACCAAGGTAAGCCACAATCATACATAGTGTTTACCACATATTTCAATGGCATAATATAAGTATGAGCTTTAGATTGAAAAACTAAGACATCATTTAAAGGACACAAATTTATCCAGAGGCATGAAGAGATAATAGTGACATTCTAGTGGAAATCCAATTATAAGAATTATTACCTGGACAGTATTTGCACCAAGAAGAATAAACTCAGCAGCATCACCCCCTGTCTCAACACCCCCGATGCCCGAAAGTGAGTAATCCTTATCATTGAACTCTGACTTCATCATTTTTGCAATGCTCATCACCTTAGCAAGTGCAATAGGATGGACTGCTTTGCAAGAATAACCCCCAGGAGTTGAGTAGCTGTAAAAAGAAGTTTAAAGTGCATAAAATCTCCTGGGATAAATTTTGAGACACTGAAAAAAAAAAATTGTTTGAGAATACAAACCCCTCAACACAGGGCTCTGGCCGTAAAGTATCAAGACTGATTCCCATCACACTCATGATAGTATTTATAGCAGCTACCCCCTCACAACCTGAACTCAAAGCCACCCTTGCTGGCTAAAAAGCACACAATAGGACAATAATATCACTTATCAACAATAAATCAATCTTACCGTGAATCAGGAAAATAGGAAAGGATGCATTTTCTAATGGGAAGTCTAAAGAATTGTGCTTCGATCACTTCTTTCAACAGGAACAATTGAGCTCAACAATCAAACAGTACCACAAAGTTTTGAGGTAGAGTTACTAATAAGTTGCGTTTCTCAAGAAACCATGGATTATATTAATCAGCGATGAACTTAAAGCTGGCCTGACAGGTTGATTGATTTAACTTTCAACCACAAAGAAATAAATAAATCTAGCCTAATACAAATTCAGGAAAATAGCATGAAAACCTCCCTTTTCCTGCTAGGAAAAAATTCCATTTAGTTGTTTGCCTCCCCTGATAATCATGGAAATTTATTCAACAAAAACAAGAACAAATAAGTTTTCAATCTGCAATCATTTTTGTTATTGTCTCTCAATATCTCCAACCCATAGAAACAACCAAGGACATCCACCTACATTTATCTTCAACAGTAACTTACACAAGCAACAATATGGAAGAAAAAGACTGTTTAGCCCTAAATGAAAATTCAGCTTATGGCTGGAAGTTACAGCTTTTATCATCTTTTCCTCTGTTTATAGATTAGAAAATTTATGGCGATTTTTCAGAAACTACTGTGCTGATGAATATGGTGCTTAATAGTGGCTCAACTTACTAAAATACCCAAATGTCAAGAGTTTTGAGATATAGATATTTTTCTCCCTGGAGCCAACTACAGAACATTCTCATACATGATAGAAATTGAGTAGTTAGTCTTACACAAGAATGCATTCAACTAATGAGAACTGTTATGAAACGTGCCATAAAGTTTAAGCAAAGCAGACAGAGACAAGATGTCATCATTGCCAAAAATAGAGGTTTCCAAATAAGCGTCTCATTTTCTTGATTCATGATAAACGCGTAAACATGCTTCTAAAACATAAGATGCCAGTCATGCTACTAAACATCAGGATTGGAAAGCAAACTCAACATAAGCAGTGACTCAATTAACAAAGAAAGAAAACATACCATTGTGATGTCGGTGATGTTAGGAGTCATCTTCGCCCATACAGGAACAGTAGCTTTTGCATTTATCCATCCACAAACTTCCTCCAATAGTGCACAATCTTGCCCAACTGCAGCACCCATTTTACGCTCAGGCATGCCATGAGGGCATGAGAAATTAACTTCAATGGCATCCTAGAAACAATGTCATTTGACGACTAAGTATTTTAAATATGAGAAATAAAGAAACATAGAATCTAAGTGAAGAATACAGCTTACAATCCCAGTTTGCTCTACTCGATCAATAAGTTCTTCCCAGCCAGCTTTGTTATATTCCTCCATAATGGAGGCAATCAGAATCCTGTCTGGATACTCTTTTTTCAGTTGCTTAAATTCTTTTAACATAGTTTCAAGAGGGCGGTCACTGATTAATTCAATGTTCTCCCACCCAATTATCTGTCCTTTGGCAGAGCCATTAGCTCCTGCTCGTAGCCGGGCATACCTTGGAGTTACATTGACAACCTTGGCAGCATCTAGCGACACCTAGCAGAACAAATTCGTATCGAAGATTCAACATTTACTATGCAAATGTCATAACAGGCATATTCCAGATGTATACAATAAATGAGGAGGAGGGGGGGTGTAAACATGCTTAAAGACCAATGTTGCTAATACCACATAGAACAGCATTCTGGTTACCTTATTATATCTAGTACGAGACAACATATCCCAAAAGGTACGTGCTCAGCCAATAGGATTTGGTGATCACATGTAAGGAACAGGATGGTATTTTTAAGATAGGAAAAGACTTCCTCCCATTGTGTACGCCAAGATCATATAGACACAAAAGAGCAAGTCTCAGACACCAATTTAGAATTGCTATGAGTTGAAGGAGATCCAAAAAAGAAAAAGAGTTAAGGCCAAACATGCAGGCTACCCCCAACTAACCCTCGTCCAAGGTTTATTACCTTAAACCAAATCTATAAGATAGAAATCTATATTTATTTAAGTAACATCCGTACAAATATGGTATATATGCAAACAGTAAATGCGGCTTTCATTTCAAGATACCTTTTCTTTTTCTTTCTTCTTTAAGCATTTTTCTCCGAAGAGTCGTATGATTAGGCATTGATTTGTAAGAATAATATTAATCCCAATTTTCCTTTTCCATTTTTGCTTAGAACTTGTACTATTTTATGAACTTTGAAGGAATATTAATCGGTGCCTGACTGATCATTTTCTTGATTCTATCATCTTTCGTTTTGGAAATACTAAGATACAAAATTAAGTAGACATCTCTCCTCTGCTGAACCGTTCAGTCTGAGTGATTGCTGAGACACTGTAAGTTAAGACAAAGTTCAACTTGTCCAATGCATCAATACGATCTAAATAACAATTTTATTCATGGATCAAACTACAACAGCGTTTTAACCACCTTAATAAAAAAAGAAAAAGTGTTGAAAAAGTGTTAGAAAATTACATGTTATTATTTACTAAAAGTGATCTAATTTGGTTAGAATTTTATTGGGCTTTTAATTATTAAATAAAGTATGGGTCAAATATGTGTAGATACTCTTCTAATCAAATTTTAATTAATGATGGGCTGATTAAAATTTGATTAGAATTAATATGCTAAGGTTATAAATATTAGGATTATGACCCTCAAATTATACACAAGATATCTTTTCTAATATCCCATCATTAGGAAAGAGAGAGCATGTATTCTCTAAATTTCTTATGTGCTAATTTGGAAGATCAAATTCTTAAAATTTGGTAAAACTGCAAGAAATTTATGGATTCAGGTACGCTTCCGCATTTAGTTTTATTCTTCATTTATTCTTGATGATTTGACATGATAGATTTTGGTTTATTAAATTTTATTTTAGATTTATTTTATAAATCTAACAAGTTATCGAGTTTTATCATGTTGAATAATTGAGAATAAATTGATTCTTTATTATTTTAGATTGATTTATTTTCTTTTTAATTTTATAGATTTAATATTTTAATTATATATTATGTTAAATCTTTGATATTACTGTTAAATTTTTGGTTTTGATTCTTTAAATAAAATTTTAAGGTTTTAATTTTCGTATAACTGAAAAGGTTTATAGTTTTAATTGAGAATTAAAAAATTAAAAGATATTATGTTATTTATACAGTTTTAATAAATATTTAAAAAGCTGTATAGGTTTGAGTTCATTAGAAACTTTTTATGATATATATTTGATTATATTAATAAATAGATTGTTAATTGCTAATCGATTATTTTTCAGTTTTACGGTTATATATATATATATTGTTATTGAGATACTTTAGTAATTATATTCAAAATTTTACATGATGATATAATGATTTTTGTTTTGAGATATATTAACTTAAAAATATTTTCAAGTATTCTTATGAATATCAGTTTAATCGTAAATATAACTTTAAATTTATATAAAATTTATATGGTAAATTCAAGATAAATTTTTCTATTTGATTATAAATTCATGTATATGCGTGAATTACTTTGATATTCTTCATTTATTCTTAATAACTTGACATGATAAATCTTAATTTATTAAGTTTTATTTCAGATTTATTTTACAAATCTAATAAAAATATTCAGCATTTAAAAGGAAAATGAAAAAAAAGAAGCAACTTACAGTCTTGGCAATCACAGCGCCCCAGCCTTCATCAAACGCTCTCTTCATCACAGTATAATTTGTACCGGGAGGACCCGACCCGATTACAAAAGGGTTGGGCATTTGCAGCCCATTAACGCAAACACTCAAATCAGGTTCGGAATGATTATCAGAAGCAAAAATCTTAAATCCTATCCGAGTGGGCCGAGTCGACCTGGGAGTAGCATGGCGAGTGACAGCAAATGGGTTGCCGTTGCTGTGGCAGAACTTGAGCGAAGCCATGGATGTATAACGAAGGATGGATGAATGAAGATGAGAGTCCTTTTTAAGAAAAGAAAGAAAAAAAAGAGTGAATCTGAAACACAATATTGTGGAAACCAGACAAACGAGGATATTCTAGGAGTCTGAGTTGTATTTTTGACTTTTTGCAGCCGAGTTATTGCAAACTTGCAAGCGTAGCCCATTTCATCAGGATCCTAATAATGTTTATTATTTTATGAGAAGAAAACTATTCTATAATTACTTAATTAATTCATCTTTTAAATATAATAATAAATAATATATATTAATTTTTTATTTAAAATAAAAATAAAAATAAAAAATAATCAATTAAATTTTAATTCGATTAACATGAACATTGTTATGAACTTAATAAGTGAGTCTGAGTTTTAAATATTGTATAAAACAAATAAATATGATCTAAATATATAAAAAAAATAAAGTGATGGTGTGACCAAAAACTCCTTAGGATTCTATTTTTAAAGGTGTCTATCTATTAGGCAGCTGCTCATTCGTCCATAAGGAAAGCACGACATCACCACGGCTTCACATAAATATCAGATTATCTGTTTTTTTTTTTCAAATTATTTTTATAATTACATTATAAATTTTAATTATATTTATTTTATTAAATATTTAGAACTACTCACAATTCTTCACTAATTCATAAATAGGAAGACAATGTATTTCAATACACTTGAACTTATATTTTTACATTAAAATAATATTTATATTAATCAAATTAAAACTTAATCAATAATTTTATTTTATTTTTAATTGTTTGAAAAGTAAGTAGGAATAGGAGCTATACTTAGCCCATACACTTAAATTTATTATTTATTCAAAATGAAATATAGGTTGTAAGGGATGGCGATGGACAAGAAAAACTCAATTTAAATAGTCAGGAAATATCACACTATCGATAATAATTTAAATGGTATGTATAACTAATTCATTATTTGTTATGTCGGTTTTAGAATCGGCTAAACCGTAGCTCTGATACAAATAAATGTAACACCCCCTACAATTATTTTGATGCATAAAACACGTGGGTAATAATATTTCAACCAATACAACTGCTGCTGAGTTGGCATGCCAGAATGTGAAATGCTAAAGCTGTCGGGAAGGCATATTATAGAATATTAATGAATAACATCATTCCATGAATCGAATATAATAATTTGGAAGGATAAGATTTTAGCTTAATAATAAAGATGTTCAATAATTTTGAGATTTTGAAATCGAGACTCATTCATGGTTGAGATGGAGTATTAAATTTTATGATTGATACGAGTATTATTTTTAATAAGGGAAGATATAAGTTTGAATTAATTGAAATTTATTATATTCCTATTTATAGATTGAAAAAAAAATATAGATAGTTCTAGACATGACCAAAATTTATAATGAGATTGTTAAAAAGAAAAACAATTTATTAATTCTAAATTGGCATTTCAATTATGTTTTATTACATTTTGCACCTCTATCAGATATAAAATATTTGAGGTCTGAGTTACAGCTTTTCATACCATATAGACAAATATATTGATTTGATAGACTTTTGAAATGCTCATGACGACATTGAGAGTACCAAGTGATAGAGGAGGATTTTCCTTTCAGATTTGAGATAATATTTATTACATTTTCAATGGAGATTTTTGAATTTATTTTATATTCTAATTAGTTTTTGACCCATTTTGGTATACAACAACTTGATTTCTTCATTTAATTGATTCTTTAATTAACAGTTCAAAGTTGAATTTTAAAAGAAAGACTAAAAGTCACAAAAGAAGGTTTGAATTTTATTATTTTTCATACAAATCTTAATTGTAGTTTATAATTTTTTAGGACATTTTGTAACATATTGTTTTTAATATTTTAATAATTAAAATAGTTAATGAGTTTAATTTTATTCAACAATTTGAATAATATTACTTTTACATATTAATTATATGAAATAAAACATATTATTTAATGCCAATAATTTATGGGTCTAGGGGCAATAATGTTTGTATTGTGACATGAGAGCGTATTTTTAATCCCTAGCAACCCTACTTATCAAAATCATATGAACCTAGAAATAGTTTAGATTCAACATCTTACTTGACTGTCTCTTCTAAAATATTTAAAACAATTTGGGTGCATGAGTCATGTGCATAAGCTATGATAAAAGAATAAACATAGACAAAAATGGAGAAAGATTAGGATCGTTTTGAAGTTTTAACCTTAAAATATTTATAATACATGTTACATAAACTAGGCATTCTTATATTTTATCATGCCATATCATATTTAAGATATTTTATATTTATATTAACTTAAAACATATTTAATGATTCACACAAGTATAAGGCCATCAGTATATAACATATAGACTTTGAGCTGACATTTCTACCTTGCAAGGCAAAAATTACTACTAGCATTGGATGATTCTTACAACCACCAATGACAGACAACTTTTGGACTGAACAAAGAGGGATGTGTTTTCATTACCCTGAAGACTATGCAGAAAATCACATTTTACACCACCGACACTGCAGGCGTGTAAGTTAGGGTTCATTAAATTAGGGTTCATCATGGTTATCCGAGTCAAAGCAGGTGCATGGTAAAACTGAAATCCCAGTACAAAGTTGCTTACCTACGAAAACAGCAAAATTCCGAAAAGGTTACAATCCCAAGTTTTCTTCTCTCTCTGCATGCATCAAACACCAGATCATGTCACTTAACAATACAACGTGTATAAACAAAAGGAAAACAAGGTGTAGCAATACATACATGTTACAGGGTATACAGACAGCTCGGGTGATGAGGCTCGTTAAATAATACCACAGTGATCTAATGTAAAAAATTAAAAATAAAACGAAGCTCTCACAAAAAGGAGCAGCTTCCTATGCATTCGAATTATTTGCCGGATGATCATCCTTCCAACCTTTAGAAAGCAGGTCATAGTTAATAGATGCGAGCTGGGACAGATTCTAACAACCACAAGGAAAAAAAGGTATTAACAAAACTTGATCAAAAACCACAATGCTATTTCAAATTAACTATTAAGAATGGTGCAAACATTTAAAAAGTCTGCCAGACTTTATTTATGTCTGTATTTATAATTATAAATAACATTGAACTAAAAAAATCGATGCTACAATAAAAAGGAAAAAAAAAAAAAGGACCTAGAAGTCTATTAAAAAAATGAAAACCTAAAATATTTCTCTAGGTGCCAATCTGGCAACAGTTAAAGTGCTGGCAAATTATAAAAACAAATACTAAGGCACTCTTACTAGGCAAAAGAAAAGTAATACCTTAAATGAGAAATTACTGAAAGAATAATTGACAGATGAAATGGACTCGAATTCAGTCAGACCTCCACATTCATCTCCCTGTTTCATTGTCAACAGACCAACAGAAAAGTCAAACAACACGAATCATAGATAAACAATCATTTATGGAACTGCAAATTCTGGGGCTAGGGTACCACTTCATCTTGGTGGTTGCTCAGGTAACCACTACTGCCACTTAAACTGTCAGCATCACTAGAATCATCGAGCTCACTACCAGGATAAACATGGTCATCTGAAGGATTCCACGAGTAGCGACTAGTAAAGTAACTAGTATCGAGTGCACTCTCCGAACTAGGAACAAAGGCAGCCTGTAAGATATGAAAAGCATTATGACTAAATATAAGACACTTAAAAAAGAAGAAGGCTCATAATTCAGAACTGATGGCAAAGATGTCGACACCTTTTGCCTTGCAAGAGTGTCCCAGTTGATATCTTTGAAAAATACATGCTGCTTCACCTGTATAAAATTTCATTGTTTGGAATTCAATCATCTAAGGCTGCCCATTGTTTTAAAAAATGCAGAAATGTAAAGAAGAAAGAAAAATAAAATTATCAAAACTTTTACACAAATTAAGAACCAATATCACCTCCGATGCTCCTCTGGCTCCAAGTCTCTGATGGGGATCTTCTGTCAACAGTCTGGAAATCGGATAAATTAACCAATTTTAAGTCCATATCAAGTCATTTGAACCAAGAACAATACTGAAACAAAAACAGCATAACAAAAACTAAGTTTTCCATAAAAAACTAAGAGATCCTGAAGATACATTTAAGCTTGGTACAGGCAATTTTAAAGGACCCCATGCTAAAACATCTTGATGTAGTCTATCTTACTGAAAAAGTATTTTACAAAAGTTTAAAGGGTTTCTGTGTTTGTGTGTGAGAGAGAGAAAATTAATGGTGCTAAACACACAAAGTTCTTAACATATGAAGATATGAAATACTGTGAAAAGGATAAGATATTCAAACATAATTTCCAAGATAAAGAAATTTTAAATAAATTGCTAATGCAATCACAAAAGTTAGCTTCTTTTTAATCTATAAATAATCTTCAGAAAAGAAAACATAGAAACTTCTAGAAAAACAAATTATAGAGGAATTACAGGGTGAAATTTTCATCAAATATCTCGGGGCTGGCAACAGCAACAATTAAGATGACAGATAAATGTCACTGTATAAGGCTATAAAGCTATAAAGAGAGGTTTCAGCTTCTATAAATTGAGAAAACAAAGCTGTTAACTTTATCGAGAAAATATAAACATACAATAAATACGTCTGCAGAGATGTGTATAGATGCATCCCCTTAACTTGAGGTTTTAGAAATGTTGCTTTCATGTTCATGATGGAGAGATAATTACAATATGTAGACACGTCTTGTATCTTGAGTTTCACTATGATATATCCAAGTTGGTGCTTGATATAACAAAAAATTTACAGCTTTATTTTCTCGATCTATAGGATTAAAACCTCTTTTAGTTAAGCAATTCAGCAAAAATAGTACAATTGTCTTTGCAAACCATGCATGCTAGAGAAATTCCACAAACAACAATTCACAATAATGTCCATGGAATAATGTTACAAGAAACTACTTAAGACTTGCTCTTTACAAGCAAAAGTTATGCATCGAATTCTCATGAAATACCAAAACGAAATCAATAAAACAATTTTCTTACCGATCAATTAGATCTTGTGCTTCTATGCTCATTTCTTCAGGCACCCTTGGCCAAGGTATTTTACGGTTGAGAATATTATCAAATATTGTCTATAACCAAAATATGGAAGAAAATGGAAGTAAGAATGAGCAATGCTTTAAAATGAAATTTTGTATGTGGATAGCACACCAAAAACTTTAGCAGCATTTTTTATGAACCCTGACAGTTCCAGAAAATGAACAATCTTTTAAGAATAATAATATTTTTATTAAAAAACAAACTTAGAACAATATCAACATTAGAGCACCAGGTACACCAGTTATTGTGCCAAAAGATTAATAAAAGCATAAAAGTTCCTTCTAGCTCAATCTATAGTTGCTATGCAGTTTTGACTCGATCAAACAGAAGACATACCCCCTTAATTGCCCAAGGTGCTAGAAAAAACCAATATTATATATGTGCTCTGTTGTTTACTTCTAATATTGTCTCAGCAGTTTCCATCCCAGCCAAGAAAGGAACATCTGGAACACAAAAGTATACCCGACAATTGGCATAAGACTTGTCTTCCAATCCATGCATTACCACAAAAAAGTTATGATGGTAACTAGCATTGAGAACTTCGAATTGATGTTAACCAAGGATATGATTGATTTCCCACCCTCATTGAACAAACACCTAGAAACATGTTTGTCACTAATCTAGAAATAGTTTCGTTCTTACAATGCCTCATTTTCGAGGCAATCTGGATTAAAGGAAACCAGCCCTGGGATGGAAACCAAAATTTAATGATGGACAGAAAACAAGAGATAAAGAGATTTGAATTACAAAGTAAGAAAGAGTTCTACAATCTGATGGTGTAATTCATATATCAACAGCACAACAAAATCTCAATATATTTGGGAGGGAGGGAGAAGTAAAAAGTTGATATCTTTCAAAGTTCTAATCAACAGAATTAAGAGCAAAGAAAAAAAATAATCTACAAGGTAATAGGTGCAGGAGCCTAACTTTATATAAGACCACAGGAGACATACTTAACAGATAAGGGATAACACAAACAAAATGCATAACAAGAGAAGTAAAAGGGAGCAGAACACCAGTACCAGCAAGAACTATAACAGCTAGAATTGATATATTACCTGCGGATGTTCTGCATTGAAGGGTGGAATGCCAACAATCAGTTCAAACAGAATGACACCCACAGACCACCAGTCCGCTGTTGCACCTGAGGAAAATTAGATGATATGGTAAACGTACAGATTTAAACATGATCAGCCAAAGAATAAATGAATAAGCATATGGGATAGAAACAAAGAGGGACAACAAATCGGCTCCCATAGGCTTTGTGCAAATTATGACCAAGATATCAGTCAAAAATCTTTTAATCAACAAATAATTTGGATCCAAGTTGCTTAAGCTTCTAGATTAACACATTTTTGAGGTAGATCTTAATCTAACTTGCCCTTAAAGGGAAACAGCTGATTAAAAAGGTAATTAAAGCACCTTAAACTAAAACAAGTTATACAAACCATGTCCTGTTCCCAGAAGAATCTCTGGTGCCAAATAGTCAGGCGTTCCAACAGCAGACCGTTTCTTCCGCCTCTCTTGCTGGTGCTCAGATGCAGATAACAGAGGCTGCTCATCATCAAGTAGAGATGTGCCACTAACTGCTGGACCAGATAAGTCATCAGTGCTGTTGATGAGACCAACCTTTGAAAGCCCAAAGTCGGTCAACTGCTAAGATGGAACGTTTAACTATTAGTTTGCAAGGGTATGTTCAAAAAAAGAAAAGAAAGGTCCAAAAAATTTAGCACTAAAGTAATATCAATGTCACATTCCTTTAAAGTACCTTAATTTGCTTAACAAATTATCAGCTTGAAATAAAATAGGTAGTACCTTGACCACTCAATCACATCTCACTTTTCAACATAATGAATTTTACCAGTACCATACAACACACTTCTACTTGGCATTGTAATCTCAATAAATATCATCAATCATGAAAGAAAAGAAAAGGAAAGATGATATTTTGCATTATAACAACAACAAAACAACAATAATCAATCAATTGTAACTAGAGATGATATCCTGCTTCTGACCAAAAAAAGATGATATTTTCCATTGTGACTGTCAATAACGACACAGTTATAATTACTGAAAATAACAAAGTACAAAAAGTATGCAGTGTGTGTCTTCTGATACCCATGAAAAGAAGGAAAACAAGGAAGGTCATATTAACCATTACCTTGATATGACCATCATGTGCAATCAACAAATTATCAGGCTTCAGATCCCGATGAACCACATGCTGAGAATGTAAATACTCCAATGCAAGCACCTGTAAAAATATGTATATATGTTTTTACTCTTCATAAAACGACGACGAAGATTTTCAACTAACATAAGGCAAAATATATATTCCTCATAATATATTAAGCCAAAAGTTGTGTTTCCAAAAAAATACTTACGACTAAAAAAAACAAAACTTACTACTTCTGCTATGTACACACGAGCAACCTCTTCATCCAAGCAGCCTAAATTTCTCAACAATGAATATAAATCTCCTCCATTTAAATACTCCATCACAAGATACAAGTTCTCACGGCAAGTAAATGAATAGAAAAATCGAACCTATACAGCACATTGATAATAGATTAACGTAAGAATAAGGAAAGAAGCTCTCAAATAAAGTCAATTCTTTGCCAGCTAGACCTGCTCACCACAAATGGGTTGCGGACTGAAATCAAAATATCACGCTCAGCTAATATACTTTCAACTGCATTCTTACGAATCATATCTGCCTTCTTTAGAACCTGCACCAAACAGCACAAACAATTTTCTTTTCTTGAAAATTAAATCCACCTTCACCTCTCATTGACAAGCTAACTGCTCAGAATGATGGAAATAAGATGAAGGGCCCAGACATGGTACAGCAGAAATATTGAGGGGAGTCATAAATAAAAACAAACCAGAAATTGCCTTCAACACAAAAGGGAAACACATGATACTAATACAATATAAAAAGGTAAAACAATAAGAATAAAACATAGGAATAAGATAAAAGGCCTGAAAAGAAACAAAGCAGAGCAAGAGAGAAGCAGGGAACCAAAAATAAATTTTAGCTACAACATTTCTACGGGCATTGTCGTGAAAAGAAAATAGAATTTTCTTCACATCCATTGCTTGTATGATTGAAAATGAGAGGAAAGAAAATAAAAAAGATGATTATATTATTTCACCGTTATATTCTTTGTTAAGATGAAGAATAAAATACAAAAAATGATGGATAATCTTCAAAATATACAAACTTGATTCACACCACTAACATTTTTTTTTTTTTTTTTCCCAATTTGGACTAATTTGTTTTAGTTATAGTAGGTGTGGCAAATGATAATCTTTCCTATTTCCTTTTCTCACTTCTCTTTCCTGCCAAGCACCCCAAATTTCATTTTCTTTCCACTTTTCCAAACCCTAAACCCAAAATTCATTGTCTTTCCAGATTAATAATCAAAAGCAGCATCGCTGCCCACGGATGCTTGCGCCATCCATCACTGCAAAACAAATTGAGCCACGGGCATCAAGGGACCGAGATTATATTCCTCATTTGAATTACGCATATGTATGCATTTCAAAGGGACAAGGAAAAGGATCTAATTCTGCCCAAAACAGTTAAAATGTTAAGATGAGTAACATTACTGTGTCAATAGTTTGACCATTTTTTATGCAAAGAAAATGTGCTATTACTATCTTGGGTTGTGGGTATTTCATGAAAGTACTCCTTTTTAGCCCATAAGATTAGATTTTGAGGCCCAAATGTCCTTAGTGCTCCATGCTTGAATCATACTGGAACAAATAAAACAAAGAGGTTGGAAGGAATGCCAAGGTGGAAAGTGGAACGTTACATTATTTATTTTAAACCCAACCATTAAATTTTAAAATTTATAGAAGCCACAAACTTTCACATATTTTTCTCCTTTTCAGTTTCTTCTTTCTTTCTAAATATCTCTCACATCTTCTCCCTTCCTCCATCAAGTTCAGCCTCTCAGATTTGCATATTTTTCCAGTCTTTGTTTGCCATCTACAATACTACATTCACTTTCTGTGCAAGATTCTTCTCCTCATATACCTTAATTGATTATAAATTGTCTGTGCATTGTGTAGCTTGAAGATTCTATAGCATCTGAAAGGTAATAAGTTCAGATAAACAAAGAAGATAACTTTGTTCATCGCAAAAATTTGGTCTAATTAGAAGGTTTAATCTCCCACCAAGTCAGCTGCTTCTGACAGAGATCGCATAACCAAGTCCATGTCAAGTCTTGACAACAAAGCATTCTAGCAAAAATGCAACACAGCTACATAGATTTTGATAAGTGATTTACTAGAAATAAATTTATTTAGGCATAATCTCTTTCCTCAATTTTCTAGAACAATTTTCAGGTCATCTTGCTGAATGGGAATGTGAATGCAATAAAGTCCCCGAAAGGTGATCTAGTAAATCCTCTCCACAAATATTCAGGATAGAGAAGTTTAGAGTTTCTAAGAAATGAAGAGAGCAGCGAAATATGCATCATAACACCAAAGATGCACTCAAGTATTTTACTTATGCATGATGTAAACACAAGAACCAACCAAAGTAAACAAACCAATAAAGCTTTAAAAGAATAAGAGAGGTGCCATAATTGAGGAAATATTAAAACTAAATGAAACATCTATTATATTCATTGATAGAAAAGATCTTAGGGAAAGAAAATAAAACTCAGGTACCTTTATAGCAAAAAGATCCCCCGTTGTTCTCTTTTTAGCTAAGAAAACACGTCCAAATGCTCCACGACTAATTGGTTTTATTATCTCAAAGTCATCTATGGAGGTACGGTCCTTGGATAAATGAATAGGGCTAGTTCTCAAACAACGAACCATATCATCCTCTAAGGGAGCATCCTCATCAATGACAGTACTAGTTATATCAACTTTTTCATCCTCGACTAGCTCACAAAGCTGCAAGTACTTCTCCCTACAACATTGAAATTGTCAAATTACAGTTTCCTAATAAGGAATATTTAGTGTATCAGATAGAATTCTGTAGATATTTTATTGATTGCTATCCCTAACTTTAAGGCTGTGTTTTAAGGAAAGCATCCCTAGAATCAGTTTGCTTCCTAGTTTAGAGTTTCCTAAAGTTAGGCTCACTATGTATAAAAATATTAGTGTAATTTCTGGTGAAATAATATAATAAAAAAGCCTATTTCTAACATGGTATCAGATTAGACCGATTTCTGGGAATTATTTTTTCTGGTAATCTTTTACTCCCACTCAACCCTCAAGCCGCTTCTTTTGTTCAAAAGAAATATCTCGAAATTATCCAAACCAATACCAATGGGGATAGTTCGAAGTCTCTATGAAAACTCCAACCAAACAAGTGAGTTGCAGAACATTCAAGTGGCCTCTGAGTTAAATGGGAAGAATTACATGAAGTGGTCTTCCACAGAACTTGTAGTTTGGCGCTTTGTATATCCTATTCTCAAAATTCTAATGTCTGGACACGATACCAATGTGTCTTGGGTCATTGACTCAGAGCTCTGATCAGTATGACCCACTCCTCACACAAATTTGTTTCATATACACCTTGTCCTAGTAATAAAAAATTACAATAGCTGATGGTTCTGTGATAACAGTGGCTGGTCAAGGTAATATTGTTATAAACAAGACCCTTACTCTTAAAAATGTACTTCATGTTCCTAAACTATTTACCAATCTTCTCTCCATCAAAAAAATTGCTAGGGACTCTAATTGTATTGTGGTTTTTTATCCCAATCGATGTTTTTTTCAGGAGCAGAATACGAATAAGATGATTGGACATGCTAAGGAAGCAAACGGCCTATACTATCTTGAAGAATCTAGTGAAGAAATTAGTGCTCTGAATTCCTCACCATTATCTTTCCTATCCAAGTCTGTTCAAGCTAAAAAAGACCAAATTTGGCTCCATCACCTCCGCCTTGGTCATCCTTCGTTTCAAGTCCTTAAATTTATGTTTCCTTCATTGTTCAAAGGAATACCTATTGAAAATTTCCATTGTGATGTTTGTGAACTTGCCAAACATAAACGTACCTCCTTTCCGGTAAGCAATAAAAGAACATCCGCTCCTTTTACTCTTATTCATAGTGATATTTGGGGACCATCAAACAATTCAAACATCTCTGGGGCTTAATGGTTTGTATCCTTTATTGATGATTGTACCTGTGTGTCTTGGATATTTCTTTTAAAACAAAAATTTGATGTAAGGTCTATTTTTATAACCTTTACAACATGATCAAAACACAATTTGAAATTTGAAATAAAACGGTTTAGGCGGACAATGCTAGACTATTTCAATCGGTTTCTCTCCCATATTTTCAAGAAAAGGCATTCTCCATTAGTCCTCTTGTGTTAACACACCCCAACAAAATGGCGTTGCCGAAAGAAAGAATGGTCACATTTTAGCTATTATTAGAGCTCTATTGTTTCAAAAAAATGTCCCTAAACAATACTGGGGGCGGCTGTTTTAACTGCTAGTCATCTAATAAATAGGTTGCCTACAAAGGTCCTTGACTCTCAAAGTCCTATGCAAGTTCTATCGAAATTTTTTCCTGATTTCAATACCTCAAACCTTACTCCCAAAATCTTTGGATGTGTTGCCTTTGTACATGTACATTCTCAAAATAGGGGAAAACTTGATCCACGAGCTATCAAATGTGTCTTTCTCGATTACTCCTCTACACAAAAAGGGTACAAATGCTATAATCCAGCCACCAAAAAATTTTATGTTTCAGCGGATGTCACTTTTGCAGAAGAAGAAAAATTCTTCACTCGTCCTTATCTTCATGGGGAGAACTTATTCACGTAAGATAAGGGCGAGAATTTTTCTTCTTGATTTTCCACTTCATCCGACCTACCAACCATTTCGCCTAACTTAATTTTCCAGCTCCTATTCAGTAGCCAAACACTCAGTCCTTACCTACCAACCAGCCTGCCCACCTTGAACCTATGCAACCCGAAATAGAGCCTACTACACCTAAGTCACCCAAAGGGATTCAGGACACTACTCGCCCTTTACTAGTTTACTCAAGGAAGAAGGCACCGGTGCAAGTTCAATCATCTTCTTCGGATAAATAACCTACTGCTCTACAACCCGAGGTAACTACTGAACCTACTTTGAATACTGCTGAAAATTCAGATCAGAGAGACTATGATTTTCCTATTGCTATTAGAAAAGGAACTAAGGCCTGTACAAAACATCCCTTGTACTCATTCATGTCTTACAAAAATTTGTCCCATAACCACAAAACCTTTCTTACTAGCCTAAATTCTATCTCCATTCCCAAAATTGTATCCGAGGCATTAAATGATGAGAATTGGAAAAATGCCATGAAGGTTGAAATGGAAGCACTTGAAAAAAATAAGACATAGGATTTGGTAAAATTACCGAAAGGAAAGTAAATAGTTGGATGGCGTTGGGTGTACACAGTGAAATACAATTCAGATGGCTCTTTGGAGAGGTACAAAGCAAGATTAGTTGCTAAAGAGTACACTCAAAAGTATGGAATAGACTACCTTGAGACGTTTGCCCCAGTTGCAAAGATGAACACTGTGAGAGTGTTGTTGTCACTCGCTGCCAACAGAGGCTGGAAACTACAGCAGTTTGACATCAAAAATGCTTTCTTACATGGTGATCTTGAGGAGGAAGTCTATATGGATGTTCCACTAGGGTTCGGTTCAAATACAGGACAGGTAGTTTGCAAACTAAAAAAGGCTCTGTACGGACTAAAACAGTCCCCGAAAGCTTGGTTTGGAAGATTTACCAAAGTGATGCTCAAGTCGGGTATAAAGAGTCAAGGAGATCACACTGCTTGTAAAGCACTCATCTTCAGGGGGAATGACTACTTTGTTAGTCTATGTAGATGACATTATAATGACAGGTGATGATCTGGAAGGAATGGAAAATTTAAAGAACTGCCTAGTAAAAGAATTTGAGGTCAAAGAGCTTGGTAAATTAAAATATTTCCTTGGTATTGAAGTAGCACACTCTCGGGAAGGAATCTTCATATCTCAGCAAAAATACATAATTGATTTGTTGACAGAGACGGGCAAGTTGGGATGTAAACCAGCAGAGACACCCATAGAGGTGAACCACAAACTTGGAGATGCACTAAAAGATGCAGTAGTTGATAAGGGTTCATATCAAAGACTCGTAGGGAAGCTCATTTACTTGTCACATACTAGACCGGATATTGCCTATGGAGTTGGTGTTGTAAGTCAATTCATGCACAATCCTAAAGAGTCACATCTTCGAGCTGTATATCAACTTCTACAGTACTTAAAAGGCACTCCAGGCAAAGGAATCCTATTTAAGAAAGGGGAGAATTTAACCCTTGAAGCCTATCTTGATGCAGATTATCAGGGATCTATGGTTGATAGAAGATCAACCTCGGCTATTGCACTTTTTCGGGAGGCAACCTTGTAACTTGGAGGAGTAAAAAATGAATGTTGTGGCTAGATCTAGTGCGAAGTTGAATTTAGAGCAATGGCGCTTGGAATTTGTGAATTATTATGGCTGAAAATTATTTTGAGGATTTGAAGATCAAGTGGGAAGGTCCAATGAAGTCAGATTGTGATAATAAGTTCGCTATCAATATTGCACATAATCCATTGCAACATGATCGTCTGAAGCACATTGAGGTTGATGACATTTCATCAAGGAGAAACTTGACGGTGGCCTAATTTGCACTCCATATGTGTCCACCGATGGTCAATGGCGCGATATCCTTACCAAAGGATTATCTGGGAAGACCTTTTAGAAACTAGTAAGCAAGTCGAGAATGGATGATATCCACTTCCCGACTTGAGGGGAGCGTCGATTCAGCTTCCTAATAAGGAATATTCATTGTATCGATAGAATTTCGTAGATATTTTATTGATTGCTATCCCTAACTTTAAGGCTGTGTTTTAAGGACAGCATCCCTAGAATCGGTTTGCTTCCTAGTTTAGAGTTTCCTAAAGTTAGGCTCACTATGTATATAAGTATTAGTGTAATTTCTTGTGAAATAATATAATAAAAAACCTATTTCTAACAGAAATCATAACTGAATAAAAATGCAAAACAAACTCAATTAGCACATTTTGCTCAAAACTCAAATATTCTTTACGATAGAATGTTCAGCAAAATTTTCATCAGATGGCTAAATATTATTTTGTTTGTCTATCTACTGCATTGTGTTTACTAGTGCCAAAGAATAAGCATCAGCAACATACTTACCTGATCAGTTTCTCAATGCGTGCCCCAAATGTTTCTACTGTAAGTGCATTAAATTTTCTGCGGTCTATGACATTTCTCAAGTCATCAAGACAAGATAGCAAATACGGCATGGATCGATCATCAACCAACGGTGTATTTGCTACGCATCTGGAAATATCAGCAAGTTCATTCATCTGCACAACATGGAAGAAATTAGAACTTGTGCAGCTGAAGTAGGCCTAAATACACTAAACTGGATACTAAAAAGCAACACATCAGGGTCACAGAACCCAGACTCTTCAAAGCAGATACGTAATGCATCTGCAATGCATAGAATTGTATTTGCAAAATTGATCTGAAACAAATTAAGACTAAAGCTTTCATCTTAAATACTGTATAATCTATCTGCCTAGGCAACTATTGACAGTCCAATAGTGGTGCATAACAGTTGTATTTGCAAAAATTGAACTGAAACAAATTACAAATAACAAATAACATAGACAAAAAAGTTTTTTATATGAAAAGTAACTCTGACAATCAAAAGGAAGAGCATAACAGGAGAGGAGAGCCGTGTATGAATGGAAGGTCAAGGGAGGGAAACCATAAACTTGTATGGTAAAATATATAAAACGAAAACAAAAACATACTGTTGCATTGGACATAAAATACATATCAAAAAGGCATACATATAACGGTACATAGCATTTTCTGCAGTTCTCAAAGCAGGCTAATCATTCTGAAATAATAACTTGGCAAAGAGATACCTGTGGAAGATCCTCTTGCTCAGAGAAAGCACCCTTGCCTGACAATAACAAGTCTATCTGACAAGTTCTTGGTGTCGATAAAGGAGATCTAGGAGTCATGCTTCCTGCAGACGATGTTGTCATTCCTTGATCAGACTTTGGACCAAAGCGAGTTTTACATGACATGGAAGGCAAACCTTTAAGGTCATCCATAAAAACTGAATTATCAGCTTCAGGGAAACAATCAAGCATGTCTTCTGAACCTCTCCTAGACCAATCACTTAGTTTAGGAGATAGAACATCAGAATCTTCAGTCACACTCGAATTTGATGCTTTTGCAACATCTGGGCTCCCTAAGTGTTGGATATCCTTATTAGCAAAGGAATCTGCCATCTTCTCAAGTGTTTCAGCAATTCTTACAAGACGTTCATCAACACTTAAGCCGTTCTGATCACATCGATCAGCAGCGGTACATATTCTTGAGTGATCTTCCACATTTGAGGTGGGAACCTCCTCCTCACAAATGCGGCATATTATAGAACTTCCTTCAGAAGCAGTCGGTTGGTCTCCCCGAGAACCAGAAGAAACTTTGTGTTGATGCTTAGAAGGCTGCCCTTCAGAATCTTTTGCAGCAGGAAGCTCCTGAAGCTTAATAGAAGCCAGATCTACATCAGAGGTCCCTGTTCTTTTCAGAGTTTCACTTGTGCTATTATGCTGCTCCTTAATAGCAGTAACTTCCTTTGGACCTTTTCTGGCAGGAGTTGGGAGTTTCTTCCAAGAAGTTATTTTGTCTATGCTCGCAGGAGACTCCAAGTTCTTTGGCATGTCATCAATGGGAGCAACAGAACCTCCTGGCAGGACAACGTGGTCCTTATTCCAATCCAAGGCATGTTGCTCCTGACTATAAGATTTCTTAGACGAGGCTGCTTTTGATGCCTTTGATGAACTCAAACTTTTTGCTTCTCTTAGAACACCTGAAAATTTTCTATTGTCTACAGGATGCAGGACTCTAGATTGGCGAAGTTGTACCAAAGGTTCATCCTCAGCCAACCCACTTTCTTTGTGGAACTGCAACAATCTTGTACACCTTGTGAGAATGAAAAGCATCCGGGTATAAAGCTGCTTCAGCACACACGCAGGAAGTTCTTGACGCTTATCATCTAGCTCCTGAACAATGCCTTCACACTGAAGCCAAAACTCACCAGGTGGTGTCATAGCACAGCTTCGAGCCAAAACCAGCAAATCCTCAATAGTTTCCTGCCACACAGGATGACTGTCAGCAGTTCTTTCTAGAACTCCAACAAGATCTGCTGCAAAAATAGCCAGATCAGAGTTCACTTCCTCCTTTGCTTTATCAAATTTTGCTCTAATAGCAACCAAGGTTTCCTGCATAAAAAGAAAATTCTAGTTAGAAACAAATAACTGAATGAAAATAGGAGGCAGGAAATAGAAACAAACCTCCAAGTTGTTTAAGCGCCGAGGTTTCCAAAGCGGAAATGGTCGTACACCTTTGGAATTTAATTCATGGGAAAAGCTCTTAATATCAGCAGGGAACCTCTTCCGAGGACCACTTGTAACACGAAGAATAGCTTGAAAACGGGGCGATTCAGATTCCTTTGGGTTTTCACAATCAAATGAAATCTGGGAAAGAAATAACACCATCACAAGTTAGAACTTAAAATGAAAACAGAAGGCAGTTGTCCCTAGTAATAAGTAACAGCAAAGTAAGGATCAACGGAAATACTACTGTACCTCTGGTGTACAAAAATCTGAACTTTTTAAGCCTCCAGAGTGCCCAAGTGATGACTCGTCTTGCCCTGGTAACAAAATTCAAGGTATCAAAGCAACGTTTGAAAGAAGAATCACACAAATTGCCAGCAAGCCTTCATGCAGCGAAATCATTTTATTATGACCGAGCATTCCAAATAAAAAGTATTTTGAACCCCCAGAAATTTTCTAAAATAAAAATCCTCTTCTAGTTAAAACAGAAAGGAGAAATGCAAAAAAGCACTCAAGAGAAATGTTGCAGCTTCAGAGAAATGCATAACTAGAAAAGCAGTGGGGTCTTTCTTTATGACATTAGGAAGGAAGAAGATGGTAACTAGAAAAGCCCCAAAAGTATTTTAACCAAATCATAAGCGTAGTATTCCAAAGTCCATATCAAAGTTCAGAACTTCAGATAGGTGGTGATGGGGCAGTGACAGTAAATAGTCAAAAAACTTTGTTACATAAGAAGCATTTTATAATAACTAACAATTTGAACTGGCAATATGAGAAAAGCAGTTCATTTCATATCCTTTATAATCACATTACCCTCTAAGGGACAGTTTGATTACTGAATATACCAAATCAAATGCAACTGCTAAAAATATTAAGAATCACAAGCATATCAGCATCTTAGGAAAATTCCCTTTAGCTCTCCCAAAATCCATAGCCCATCAACCATTTCTATTTCTACTAATCACCCATCCACATTCTACATGCTCTTTCTATTTTAATCTCTTCATTCTTGAAGAAGATTTGTCCAGAATTCAAAAAAAAAAAAGATACTGTTGAGACATGGCAAGAAGAGTCAATGAAGAAAGGCCTACCAGAATCCAATGTAATATAAAAGATGAATCAGTAGGATCACAAGTACTATATTTCTTTGTTGAACATGATATATATACCCACTGTGATTAGCAGTAAACATATCATGCACTTTTAGCAATTAATTTACATATGATAATGTTTCCCTCGACAAAAATCTAATATTAACTGAGATAAATGAAACTTTACAGAAATCATTAGAGCAAATTATATACCTTTCCATTTGGATTCTATCAGCTCAACCTAATAGCACAATTTTAAAATTTTCTTTTTAAAAAAAAAAGGTAAATTGGAAATTTTCTTTACAAAGAATCTTTAAAATTCAATACTCTGCAACATGCCAAGTGCCAACTGTTCAAGAAAAATGCACAAGAGTATGGTAAAAGTAAATAATATTAACTAAACCATTGCATGTCTTTTATCATCTCAGAGTGACAACAATCAAACCAAAGCAACTTTGTCTGGCAACATGTTCTTTTAGCATCTTCACCTGTGCTAGAGAGTAAAATTCTTAAACATCACCCTCTCTATCTATCAATAAGTTTTATAAGGCACCAATTCAAATGCACTTCGACAACTTATCATGCCTCGTGGTAAAGTTAAGCTTCGTGTTCATTCTGCCTAGCCTTCTAACTTTCTGACCTACGGAAGAATAGCTCAAAGCTTTAATGCTAGTCTAAGATAGGGTAATCCTAAACAGATGATGAAAGCATAATAAACTGTTTTAGCATCTACCAACCAACTGGTCATGAAACAAGGAAATCCAGAAAGAGTCCCGGAATAGAGGAAATAACAAAAATAAGAACAGATAACTATAAAGCAACAATACTGCCACTAAAGTATCATCAATGGCATAGTTGAAACATCAAGCATATGAGAAATACAAGAACACTGATGAGTCAAAGTAGGAACAGTACCAGCACCTGAAGATGATTCCCCGTTCTGCAACCGTGACATCCCTTGCAGACCAGGACTCTGCTCTCTTGAGTGCCAACCACCACCACTCCCAGTCGACATACTATCCGAATTGCTCACATTATCAAGCAAACTGTCTTGCAACAACGTCTTGGTCAATACGTCTTTCTTCCCATAACCTGATTTCGACGAACTACCATCGCCACCACTACTGGAACCTCCTGGCCTAGACAAGTTACTAGCTCCGAGCACTGAAGCCACTGCATTTTTCTCACCTCGGAAGCTGAAAAATGTCTCTTGCGGCAAGGGGCCAGAGCGGGTTTTAATCCGGTTCAAACCCAAGGAGGAGGCTAGTATGGGCGACTCAGAGGAGGACCTGTCCTTGGCGTCGGGCTTCTTGGAGGTAGAAGAAGAAGAGGTCTTAGAAGGTGGTGTTCGGGGTTTGAGGTCCTTGCTTCTAGGTCCATCTTTTACTTGGGTTTGCTTGCAAGCAACGGGAGAGAAAAGGGAATGGAAGTGGAGGCCTGTTGGGAAGTAGAAGCTTTGGGTTTCTTCTTGTCGGATCGGATGGGGGAATTGGAAGCAGATCGAGGGCTGTTTGATCCGTCAGAATCCGATTTCTTCGAAGAGAAGAAGAGCTTGTTTTTGAACACCATTTCATTTATTCACTGTTTTCTTCAAGCATAGAGGAAGAATGAAAGACACCACTCACCACTAAATGATTTTTCCACCAACCATTTCTCTTCTTGAATAAAACCAAGTTTGTTTGTTGTTCAAATAAAAGATAGCGTTGAAGAAGTTGGATTTTGTTCAAAGCCTTGAGATTGAAGAGAGATAACGCGACATCTAAGGGGGCGAAGTGATGGATCATGGATGGATGGATGGATAGCGTAATATATACTAGAAAACCGAACCGGATCGGTGGCATCAAATTTTGACTACCGTGTGACTTTTTGACGTCACTTCTAACAAATATTTGGTCAATTTCTATTATAAGCCCCCTTACTATCGTTGATCTGTAGATTTACTCTTTATATCTTTCAAATTTTGAAATTTCACTTCTAAATTAAAATTCCAAAATTCAATCAATATAAAGAATAAAAATTATTAAATTGAAGAACATCAAATAAATTCACAATTTATACATAGTATGAAATTAATAGAAAAGTTTGACCTAACGGATTTGATTGCTACCATTTGGATCAAAAATTAATTTTCAAATTTCAAAAATATAAAATTAAAATTCATCATATTAGTAAATTTACATGTGTGAAATTTAGTGGGTTTTTTTTTTTTTGGTTAGAAATGCTCCATGACAACAGAAGCAAGCAGATTTCAGCAAAGCACACAGCTCTTCTAGGGGTGCAAGGGCCAAAGTTGAAAGCATGAACCCTGTCGAGTTTTTTTTACAACCTAGTCCGCAACGTCTAAATCAAGCAAAAGATACGCCCTTAAACCCTACTCAGCACCATTGATGTCATCAAGAATGCTCAAAATTTCCCATAGGCAGCCCGTTTTTTTCTTGATGGATTTGACGAGCTCTTCACAGTCGAACTCCATCATCAATTGCTACCATCCCTTTGCAACAACTACCTTGGAACCAAGTCTCAACTGAGCTTCAGCTGCTAGTGCCGACAATGCGAACACCGGTCTATAGATAATGTGAATGACTAAAAGTGTCTATAGATAATGTCTGATAAAAAATTATGCTTGTTGTTTTTATATTTATTTTTATGTATTAGAATGTTTATTAACTGATTATATGCTTATACTAGTAGTTGTTAGAACGAACTAGATCACCACTAAACTTGTTTAAACTCAGCATTTATGATGTTTGTTCCATGCACAAGTTAAATGCAAAGCAAGGAGGATTTGTTAGCAGTAGCTCATCTCGAATTTTTCGCACATCTTTAATTTTTGTAAAGACTCTTTTCGTTTATAATTTTATTAAGACATACTTAGGACCAATAAAGATATTGAGAGTTTGACTTTAACGTTTTGATTATTTTTTGGGCCAAAATCACTTAATTTTTGGTTGAGTTCTTGAATTAATTATTTAAGTAGGTTAAGCTCTAAGACTCGTTTAAGTTTTGATTTTATTTACAGTGATACATGAGTATTTGGAACGTTAATTTGCATGCTTATAACTTGAATTTTATGTGAATTGAATGTATGATTTATTGATCATATCACTTTGACGATTAATGTAGTGCTTTGTATTCGGATCGGGCATCCCCACATGCTCCCTCGAACATACTTTATCTCCCCCTTATTTGCTCGTAAAATTCAAAAAGTTTGAACAAGAAGATGAACCAACTTGTAGTGTTGAGCATAAGTTCGTTATCGTTGACGGATCTTCAGCTACTGCGCATGATATTGAAGGCTTTTGTCCGGGCAAACTAGCTCCTCGTCCAATTGTTCTAATGGTTTAGCCTGGTCATCACTTGACCCTATGGCAGTTGTTGAGCCAGTTGCAATGGGGACAGTGGTTAGTGTTAACTCACCTTTTTTTTTTCATGAATGTCATCATCTGGAGCATTCACTTTTGTATATGCTGTAGTGTGCTTTCCCTTCTACTTAGAAAAGTATTTCATTTCAGGTAACATGAGCTCATAGACTTCTTGATTGTCAACTAATCTTGCTTTTTGTTTCACAAAGAAATGGAAGATGAGGAATTGAAAAGGTAGAGCAAGCCATGTTATCCTGGTTTTTGCATATTTAGTAATTTCATTAAAAAAATTAACTAATATCAAAATGAACGAAGATTTCATTTGTTTCATTGAAAATAACTTCTGAAAAATGATTTTTAGAAAATTACTTACTTTTTTAGAAAAACTAATACTTTTTTGGTGTTTAAATGAATTTGTGTAAAATATTTATTGTTGTTTGATATATTTCTTGAAAATATTTCATAAAAACTATTTTCAATGAAACAAACATATATTTGAGATTTATGATAAAGAGTTTAAATGAAACAGTGAATTGATTACAAAGTGATGTTAAGGATTAAATTGTAAACTTAGTGAAATTTATAATTGAAACAAGAGAAGTGATATGCATGAAAATTTGTTATGTGAAATAAGATATTATAATGAATTATTTGATTAAAGTTCTTATATGGTGAAAAATAAACTACATGGTAATAGGGACTAAATTGAAAATTGTACAAATGTTTAAGTGTGAAATAATTTAATATGTGAATCAGGAAATTATGATAAAAGTTTAATAAATGTGTTATGAGATGATGAAATATGCATGAAGTATTGTAAAAGTAAAATTGTGGAAAATGTGGAATTTTATGATGATAATGACTAAATTGTTAAACGTGATAAATATGTGGATAAAATAATAAAAGTGAAATATACCGAGATAAATTATATGATTAAAGTGTAACAAGAAAGAAAATTAATTTAATAGGATTAATTACTGAATATTGAGCTTTTATGATAAAAATGACTAAATTGAGAAATTATAAAAGTTTATAAGAAAATATTTGATAAGTGAAGAATGTAATAGATAATGCAACATACGGTGTTTTGACCTGATTTTTGGGTAGAATATGGAGTGTTACAATAAATAGAGCCTTATCGTTTAAAAATATCTTACAAAAAAATTGATAAATCATTTTACAGAAATAAATGGGAAATTATGAAATAACTCTTTTCTTATTCCAAAAACATTATCCATTAAAATGTGATCAGGTGTGTGCAAAAAATTCTACATAGAAGTGAATTGAATAGAAAATTAAAATTTTTCGGTTCATTCGATTTTTCAATTTAATTAATTTTATGTTCTCTTTAATAGATTTATTCGATCATTTTTATTTGACATTTTAAACCGAATATACTGATTAAACCATAATCTATTCACATACTCAAACTAAAATTTAAATCAACTCAAATACTCATTAAAACTTAATACTTTTAAAACTCAAATTGATAATTTTTTTATGATATTCAATTTAATTTTGTCATTTATTGCATGTTAGATGGTTGGTCATGTAAGAAAATAAATAATTTTCAAGTTTATTAAAATTTATTTGATTTATTTTTAATATTTTATAATAAATTTGAAATAAAATTAAAATTAAAACTATGATATACTAAATTAATAAAAGAAGACAACTATTTGAAGAAAATTAAAAAATAAAATTATAAGTACCTCAATTAAAATAAATTTAACTAAAAAAAGTATAAAACCGAAAAATCAGGCCAACCTAAAAATTTTTTTTGATTTATTCAAATTTACTCCCAAAATGTTCAATTTTTTTAATAAAATCAAATTAACTGAATTAAATACACACCCTAAAGGTAATTACTCAATTAATAACTTTTATTGAAAAATATAATAATTAAAAAACACAATTTTCCCTAATGCGATAATTTCTTTTTCTATTTGTTATTTTATGGACCAAATAAATTTGCGTTACTTCAGCAAGTAAACAGAAGCTCAAAGCCCAAAAACCCTTGTAAGTTGTAACAGTGACCATCGGTCTTCCCTCGTTGTCACTCCGAGGCTCAAAAACAAAACAAAGGGGCAATAGGCTGTTGCCTGTAGCTGCTGGCAATGGCGTCTAATGTGGGAGCAAATATGGGTATCCTTTCCAAAGCCCTAACGAGACTCCGCCCCACTGGGGCCTTGTATTCCCTTCCCAACCAATCCCTCCCCCGGCCAAAGCATTGGGTACCATCTTCTTCCTTCTCCACTGCTGCTGCTGTTGCTTCATCCCAATCTCGTCATGGTATTCTATCTTATCAGGTTTTCTCTTCTTCTAGGGATTTTTAGAGAATATTTTCCATCTTCATTTGTTGATGTTTGGCAGATAAAGAGAAAGGATCAAAATGGTCAAGATGGTTTCTTTTCCTTCCTGGAGCAATCACTTTCGGCCTTGGAACTTGGCAGATTTTCAGAAGGCAAGACAAGGTCAACTATTTCTTTTCCTTTCCTCCTCTTGCTTTTTCTGTTACTCTCTAAAAACTATGCATTAGTGTTTTCTTATTCGATCTCTATCATTGTTCATTGCCCTTTTCTTCAAGTATTATGCTTGGGTTTTCCCCAATCATTCTTGGGTTTTTTTCTTCTTCCAAGCCAAAGTAAATTTAACATTTACTGTTGTTCCAGTGAATTTGAATTGTTGTAGAAGTAGATCAAATATAATACTCTTGTTGTTAGTGATTTTCATTTATCAATTTGAAATTGCTTCTTTGAAGAAACAAGGTTCAAACCAATGATAATGGTTCTGATTTCTAGTGAGAAAAAGGGATTTTCAAGCAGGGTTCTAAATTAAAAAAGATTGATTATCATTTCACTATTTAATTGAATAAGTTGGCCGAATAGAATTAAATTTAGAGGTGTGTTCTAATAGGAGATGTCTTGGTGTTGGCCTATGGTATTATGGTATGATTTTAGGTTTTATGCAAATCAGGTACTAACGTTACCTAGACTTTTCAAGTTCCTATGTCCAACTTCTTGTTTGACACATATTTGGACATGGGTATGGTCGTATGGGGTTTCATTCTATAAATATATGGAAAAACTTCTATTTGTTTCAGATATATTTTGCATCTGACACTCATCTCAAGTCCAGCTATCATAGTCAAGCATGAGGCAATAGTGCTCCGTAGTGGTGTTTTTTTTTTTTTTTATAGAAATATGCTGCTAGAGATGCTCTAAATTACATTTATACTTGAAATTTGGTAGATTAAGACTTGTATCTTTTTCTTATGGTGTACAGCAGCAGTTAAAGAATTAGGGCTGTAAATCAAGTTAGAAAGAAGATGGAACTCTAGAAAATATAGATTTAAAAGAAACCTCTAGTTTCTTTATTTTAATTCAAGGAAAATAATAAGGATTATTATTTGGTGCACTGCCAGTGGAAAAAAAGTCCATAAGCAGGGTTAGATGAAATCTAAAAAATGGAAATATGTAATCATCTTAACCCTGCTTGTGGAATTTTTTATTTCCATTGGCGGTGTACCTAATAATATTGGCTATAAAGCCTACAACTTATTTATATAGGCTCTTTCTTGCAAGTAAAGTTACCAGGCTTTCTTGCAAAAAAAGTTCTATTCTAGCCCTATATTTTAACCCTAAAGATACTTGATAATCCTAGCCATCCATAAAATATCTAATACACAAATAAAACTGAAATAATAAAATAAAAAGCTCCTGCATCAAAAGTTCAAACTATAGATAAACCATTTGAATGAATAAAATAGTCTGAGAAAACTAATGCACAAATGAATGATATATAATTTGGCATACATCTATTATTTCACTAATCTTCTTTATCATAAACCATATACTTTCTGAGCATAGTCACCTGTCATTTTCAATGGACCATGGCTCTTAAGCCCTGTGCTTTCAGGTTTATGCATCGCTGCAAGAGTAAATAGAAAGCCTTTTCCTTAACTTGTGCCTAACTATACCAATGTGTCTGTTTTTTAGAAACATGCGCATTCAACTTGCTGCACATGTTGTTCCCATCTATTCCCTTGCTTGTATCCTTCAGGAATTTATTTTTCCATTTAAAATTTTTTTTTTTTTCAGAAGTGCATTCTTACATTTTGTTCATTTTGCTTAATACAGATAGAGATGCTGGATTACAGACAGAAGAGGTTGCAAATGGAACCTTTGAAACTAAATGACATCCCTCCTTCAAGTGAAATATTGGACACTTTAGAGTTTAGGCGAGTCGTGTGCAAAGGAGTTTTTGATTATGAAAGATCAATCTACATTGGGCCTCGCTCTAGAAGCATTTCTGGAGTGACTGAAAATGGCTACTATGTCATTACACCCCTAATGCCCATCCCTGACAATGCTGATAGGTTATTAAAGTTACTTTTTTGTTCTATATCAAATGTTATATCAAATTTCTCTCCATTTTTTTTTTATTTTTCCAGTTATATCCTATTTCCTATACATCTTAGTAGTTTCCTCTACCTCTTCATCCCATCTCATCTTTAAGCATAGTTATGGGAGTTAGGACTTTGGAGGGAGTAGGGCATGCATAGGAATGGAGATGGTATGGTAGCAAGGACTTTCTTTGGCCAACCTATTACTACCATTTGCTAATTTTGGTAGTGGTCTTTAGCCCCAAAGTTCTTCCCCTCCCTCTTGTTTCCAAAGAAAATGTGTTTCCAAACATTTGACTCTAGGTAAAACATGTAATCTGAACTTTTGAAGCTTCCAAATTTTTGTGTGGTAAGTATGTCCTGAAGAATCACATAATGGTACTTCAGATGTTGCTTTATTCATTAGGATTATTTCAAGTATTTATGGCTGAACCTCTCAACTAAAGCTATTGCCTCTGGTCAAGCTTTTCAGTTTCACTAGTGGGTTTTAAGGGATTTAGGTTCTTCTATTTTTGTCATTTTACTCACCACACTCTCAAACACCCCCCAAAAAAAAAAAAAGGAAACAAAGTGAAGTCTATGAAGTGTTGGTTTTGGCTGCTTTGCTCTAGGCTTTTGTCACAAAAATAGTGAGCTAAGCTGCAAGATTCTAGCCTACCTTTGTGATATGGGGTAATTTCCCTTTGCAGTCACCTTTGAAGGTTAATTGTTATTTGTTGCAGGACTTAATGTTCCTTTTTGGTGCATGGGGTTGCTTGCTATGTTTCCATTCAACTAATTTGAATGTACTTTTCAGTGTACAGTCTCCAGTTCTTGTAAATAGAGGATGGGTCCCACGCAGCTGGAGAGACAAATCTTTTGAAGTTTCACAAGACCGAGAGAAATCTTCAAGTACGGATGTTGTTCCTGTCCAACAGAATGAACGAAGCTGGTGGGGAATGTTTCAATCTAAGAAGCAAAAAGCTGTTGAGGTTGTCTCTTGTCATCCCTTGAATCCTTTGCTGATGCCAATGACATATTTTAGGAGAAAAGGTCTAAAACTTTTTGAAACTTACAGGCTCAAACCTCTGCTATTACTTATGTGGAAGTTATTGGAGTTGTCCGGGGGAGTGAGAAGCCAAGTGTATTTGTTCCACCAAATGATCCAAATTCGGGACAGTGGTTTTATGTTGATGTTCCTGCAATTGCTGTTGCTAGTGGGCTTCCAAAGGATACTCTTTTAATTGAAGACATCAATGAAAATGTTAATCCAAGCAACCCTTACCCTGTTCCAAAGGATATCAATGCCTTGATTCGCAGTTCAGTAATGCCTCAAGATCATCTAAATTATACATTGACATGGTATGAGTCCTATTTTGTGATCCAAAATATTTTCTGTGCAGATATAGTTCATTTGTTAAAGATATTTGAGGATATTTTATATTATTGTGCATGCTCCCCCTCTTCTTCTAGGGTTATTTTGGGGTTGTTTTGTTAGGGAAGCATCCTGAGGTGAAATAAAAGTATGAAGTTGCTGCAAATTTGTAAATTTTATTCTATTTGTGAGCACATAATTTGATAACTTTTTACTCTCTTCTAAAATTCTACATCTTAGTATGATTATCATGATGGGGTATTTTTAGCTGTTTCGTTACATCCAATTTCTGTCTTGAATGACTACAAGCTTTTTATTTTTTTATTTTATAACGCTGTGTCTGGTACCTTTCAGCTGTGTCTGATGATAATATAGAAAAATAATATAGTGCAAAACAAAATTCTGCATTTGGATGGCTAAGTAGTCTTAAAAATTCTATGAAAGAAAAAAAATTATCTGCTTACGGATTAATAATCTTGTTATCCTCCTTCAGAAAAATGTCTTGTTATCTGAGTAGGATCTGAATATCTCAGGGAAGTGTCAGAATTTTTTCTTGAATAACTTGGCAGATAAAAATCTTGTAGAAATGAGCTTAGGTTAGTTGCAATTAGGGTTGAGAATCAGTGTTATGCCTCACGGATTTTCAAAATTTTTTCCTTCGAAATTAGAAAAACTTAATTAAAGCTTAACTGATTGTATATAATAAAATCTTTTGTGGTCAAGATTCTGCATAGCAGAAATCTGTAACTTTAGCAAAAAGTAAAGTTCTCTTCAATAAAATGTCTTAAGATGGGACATAATGAGTCATGTATCTGTAGATACATGTTTAGGGATGCAACATGGATTGTGATAAGGAAGCATGTATGTGTTAATATTAATTAGATTTCTGTTGCCTCTGTTGCTACACCTTTTATTTTGAGAACATTCTTGCTATTTCTGGCATTTTCTGAATTAGATCATGGTGTCACCTCAGCAGATTGTTAGTGAAAAGACAACAATACAACAGATTTATCTCAACTTCAAAGCTAATTGTTTTAAATCCTATCATACCTCTTACCTGGTATCTATTTCATTTTTCTGCAGGTACTCTTTGTCTGCTGCTGTTACATTTATGGCTTTCAAGAGGCTCAAGCCAAAAAACAGTAGGAGATAGCAAGCATTACTCTAAAAGGTATAATTCATTCCTATGATTCTTGTTCTGATGTGCATTCAAGCATATTGATTGTAACATATTCTTAACCCTAAGTACATATTGCAAAAAGAAATTGTTTATTTGGTGGCACCTATGTTACCTGGACTCGGCCATTCGGGTATAAGCATTGGATATGAGTACATGTCCAAAATGGGTATGTTCAATGTTCTCCAAGTTTTTCTTGTGTTTGGACAGCCCTTGGGAAGTTATATCCCCTCGCCCACTTTGGATACATTTACTTCAAGCAAAATGAAAAGTCTAATGCGTGGCACTGTTTTTAGTCTCTTTTCCCTGATTTGATGGTACTATTTGTTGGATTATGTTTTCTTCTGGCAGCCTATTATTGTTATGGTATTATACTTTCCCTTTGTCATCCTTTATCAGTTCAAAATTTTGATATGCAATAACATGAAGAACTCATTGGCCACAAGTCCTATTATTAGAATGAGAAAATATATTTGCTGGATTGTACATTTCTTCATTGTTGCTCCAGTTGTAGAACCATGACACATTTTTTTAAAATCTTTTTGTGGATCTTCTTAATATTTAGCTCGTTTTGCCACTGCCTTGTGTATGTTAATAATTTTCCAAAAGTGCAATTTTGGACAGTGAGCCTTCTTATATTATAATCTCTGTTCAAACACTCATTATTCCTTTGTCGAGGAGTCAATTTTAAATACCATGCCATTATGCATGTTCTGAATTCTCTACTGATTAGTAATTAATAACATCTGAAGAAATTCAACTTTAAAATTATTGGTGCGCTAAGTTATATCTAAACATAAAAGCACCAAAAGTGAATGTAAACTTATAATACCAATAATCACATTTTGTATACCTACATTAGACATTGAAAGTATAATAAGCTTTATTTGCAATAACGACAGTAATCGCATTGTCATGTTCAAATTAGAGAAAAGAATAATAATATTATAAGCTTAAGGAAAATTAGATTGGTGTTATGTTTTGCAGGTGAAGAATGATAGTAAACTTTGTTTCATATAACTACATTTTTCTGCTTTCCAACTTATTTAATTAGATGAACTGCTGATTGGTAGATGATTTAAGTAAAAATATGAATTATATCTTCTGTTTGTACTTTTTCTTTTTCCTCTCTTTAAAGAATAAATTGCGTCTTTTCATTTTGTAACTAGGTTTGCATTGAAGACCTTGGATAAGCAAACAAGCATGGAATCTTTGAGAGACACTGCTGATTGCTGACCAGAACACTTAATGAAACGGGCGGAGTTGCAGAAGATATAGCTGAAAAGGCTATTCCAATTGCACCACCAGGCTTTTGATCTATGAAAAGAAACAGATGAGTTTTGCTACATACTGATTTGGCTTTAAATTTAAAAGAAGGGGGGGAAACCCTTGTTGTGCACTTTAAGTTTGATATTTTTCAAGAAAAATCAAAGGGAAAAAATAAAAGGAAGAGGGATGGTTGATTTGTGACGGGTTTTCAACTACTGTGTTTAGTTAGGATTCTCTACCATTAAGAATGTGTTGTTTATAACATAAATGGGGAACTTAGTGGATCCCGTACGTATATTCATTAAGCTGTAGATTATTTTTGGCTTCTGTTTCTTTTTCATTTTAGTCGATTACCAGACTGAATGCACAGATAAATGTACATCCATTCATCCATCCGTCCTTATCTTAAATTCAATTACATTGTAAGGGTACATGACTCTTACATTAGTCATACATGGTTACATTTACAGTGGCTATAGAAGAACATCATTGCATGGCAATATACAATTATACATATTATCCACCTGTCAAAATTCAATAATGGATATTAAAATGTAAAGAGCTTCAATTAACCTGCTCCCCACTCGCTTGCCGTTGCTTCTCTTCTTCAACTTGTTCAAGCAATGCCTCCAGCTCTGCTTCTGTCAAACCTTCTAGCCGTTTCTGTAAAAAACAAAGAAAAGTTCTTTCAACTTTGTTACATGCATTGCTTGCTGATCGATATTCAACCAGAAAGTGATGCCTATCATCTCTGTTTTTTTTTTCTATTTTCATCGTCTGCCGACAACCTCAACTATCTTATAGGCTAGCCACAGATATTGACAAACCCTAACCAGTAGAGCACCAATTTGGAAGATAATACCAAATAGTTGAAAGGAGAAAAGTATAGAAACAAAAACCTGCATGACTTTGACTTCATAGTCACGTAATTGTTGAGCGTACGTCATTTCCTTGTTTGAGACTCTAAAGATGTACGTCGAAATCCATCCCACTGTGAGGCCCAAAACCATTACCAATTGAACTACATTTCCTGCTTGTAAAGGATCAACTCCAACGAACTGCAAAACCATCGTCACAGGGTCATGGTGAATCTTACAGAAAGAAATTGCTCAATAAACCAACTTGATGCATGGTTAAAAGAGAATGCAAAAACAGCAAATGTCTAATTTTGTTGTGGAACTGGAACACACACAAGTATGGCTGTCCTTTAATGAATTATTCAATATAGCCCATCACGAAGGTATTGGATTAATGCTATTCCAAGAATAAAAACAAGAATGCATGTAAAGGCAAAAAGGGCATAAGCAGAGAGCAAAAAAAAAAATCACAAGTGAACCTAGATACCTCCAATCCACTTTTCAACCCAACTCCGGCAACAGTGACTCCAAGGCCAATCAATAGAACATCCTTCCTTGTGTATCCGAAAGGTGTCTGCCCAAAAACAAGCAAGATATGATTTCAGTATTCCAAGTCAACAATTGAGCAGGTACTTACAGAACTGCAAATTAGATTCTCCAAGAATATGTACACTAAGGAGAGTGAGCATTCCTCTTCTTTAAATTAGGTCATCAGGTGTTTCAGATTTTTTCACAATTATTCGGAGAGCTTCTTCCCTCTTTTAACTAAGGGTTAACTGTTTCAACTAACCAGATCCAATACAATTTCTTTTAGCTACCAGCATTTTGTCCGGTATTTGTAGATCTAAAATTAGATGATACAATTTATGTTTCTAATCTATATGCATATTATAAAAACCTTTTCTCTTTGCTTGAGAAAGAAGCTAGAGATAAATTTACATGCATAATACAGAAAAAAAGATATATATATATAGATAGAGAGAGCTCATTTATCAGCAGTATGAAGTTCATGCCTTAGTTTGATCTTTACTGTCACTGGAATTTGTGGACCCGCTACACCTGGGAGCAAAGGAGACCAGTTTCTTTGACCTTGTGTTGTTCAACTCATTTTGCAGAAAGAGAGAAGCTTCTTTTCTATGCAAGATCTGAGGGTCTGCAGTACCTAAGCAATTTGGGTGGAAAGAACCACAATCAAATAAAGCATTATAAGGCGTTCGTTATTTATACCAAGAAAAGAAATTTAATTTATATCAAGCCCTTCCATTAACATAAAAAAGGAGTCCAGAAGATAACGGGAACTTCTTATGGTCCTCAAAGTGATCACCAGAAAAATGCTTCCCTATTTTTTTAACTAATGTTTCATATAGAAAAGAAAAATAGAAAGAAGAACAAATTATGAACCATGTAAAGCTAAGTCTTCTTCAAGTCATCAAAGTACTGGCCAAGAAAAAACCATATTGGCAAAACTGCAATTGCAATAAGATGCTTGGGTCAAATAAGTTCAGGTAGACACATAGACACAAACTTTATTTTAATCATATACATGCATATATGCACATGTATAACTATTGAAAAGTTTAACTCATGAATAGGGCTTCTCAATAACATAAATCCATTAACTTTACAAAGGGAATTAAAAAGAAAGACATAAAGAAGGATCAATCTGAGACATGCACAGTAAACATAATGGGAGCACAAATACTTCACTATTGGTGTCTCACAGTTTCAGGAATAACAGTTGACTTTTTAGCAAATATCCATCAACCCATAACAAGGATTAAATCAGCCAAAACTACTACTAGCCATGTTAATGTTGCCATAAACATTTCCCTTCCAGACAAGTTTTGAGTTATTTATCAAAATTAACACTCTCCAGTAAGCTTCAGCTCAAGAGTTAAATGAAATATGTTTGAAAGCATTGTACCAGATCAAATCATTAATATAGGTAACAAGGCCTACCTTGAAGATGAGGCCAGAAAGAAGTTCTAATTGATCTGGGTAGCATATTAGGTCCACAAAAACCAATAAAACATAAAGACATCAGGAGAAACACAAACATAACTGTGAAACGAACAAGAAAGGCTTTGCTATCATGTTAAGCTTACATACCAAACCATATTTACTTTGTTAGCTTAACTTACTTATGGTATAACTGTAAATTGCAATGCTAAAGTTATATAAATTTTTTTCCTTCTTCATTTTAACTCTACCAAGCAAAAGATAGACATTTTCTTTCAATTTTTCTATCTTTCCTACCAATCACACCAATAGAAAGGAAAAACATGTTCTCTATCTTTGCGCTTTCCTCCTCTTCCATTTTTCTTTTCAGCAAGCCAAGCCTAAAGGTATTTGTGCTTATGAGAGTGAAAAAATGGAAGGATGAAATGAGGAAGATGGAGTTTTCAAACTGAATATTAAAATATAATATTTTACATTTTACCTCAAACTTTCAAACCTTTTACTTTTCCTCAAAATTTTACTCCTTCCACTTTTCCCCAAAACTTTTATTCCCTCCCATCCCAACCTCCAATCTAACCAAAATCCATTTCCACCAAAATTTTAAAAAAAATGCATTTTGAGTATGTGTTTGGTAGGAAAGAAAATAAGAAATTCAATTATTTTTTATCTTAATGTAGAAAACAAATCATTCCAAATTGAAACAATTGGGGAGAAGATAATAGAAATGTGAGCAAAGTGTGCATATTTATAAGATTATCCATCATTTTTTAATTTAATCTTTTATTTAATTTGCAAAGGGTGTAATGATATAATAATTTAATTTTCGTTTTCTATCAACTCTACAAGTAATGGGTGGAAAATAATTACGGTTTCTTTCTTCTTCTTCTTTTTAAATTTTCTTACAAAGCACACTAATGGAAAGAGCAAAAATAATTTTTCCCTCTTTTTTCACTTTTCTCCAATTTTTCATATTTCAAATTTTCATTCCACCATACCAAATCAAGCCTAAGCAAAACAAATGATTTAGCATACCATTAACTAACAGGACTGCAATTCACCACTCTCAAACTTAATCAATACCTACAATTTCAGATGCTTTGTGCCAAATCCCAAACAATTAATTGAAATCAACAGTTTATAACAGTCCAACAAAGTATTTACTGCTGGCAATAGAATAAAACATTGTTCGAATTTGAGCAGAAGAACTTACACAAAGCAAAACATGCATAGAAATTAGTGACATATGCGGGAAAGCAAAGGAACTTACCCCGTATGAAAGAAGCAGTAGTTGATTTAGTTGAAGGTAGCAATAAAGGAAAAGCCGAAATTCCCAGAAAAGAAATGGGCTTAATTGGATGTACATGCAGAAGAGAAGGCATCTCCACAGTAATTCTCTTTGCTTTCCTGAGGAAAAGAATAAAAAAAGAACAACAGTTCATGTATGGTAGTGGAAGTAAATCCTATTTTCAGGCTACAAAACATAAACTCTCATCTCTTTTCCATTTGCAGTTTCTAACAAAATTTATTTGTTATCGATTGATAATACAATTCAAAAACTAACAAAACATTGTTAAAGTGCCAAAATTGGTTGGAACTGTTTCCAGGTTACAACCTATAGGATGTTGATTAGAGAGTTAACAAGCTTCAGGACTGGTTTATCCTTCTTATTAAGTGCTGTAAAGATTATAGCAAATGCCCACCATCTCAAACAATGTTGACTAGTTTTTAAAAATAATTGTCTTCCTGAATGTCATGAATATATTTTATATATTTTATACTTCAGAAACTGATTTCATTGATGAATATTAAAAAAAACAAATCTTTCAGAGACGGAAGTACTGTTAATTTTCTGCTTGCATATCAAGAAAAAGAGAAAATATGGAAGAAAGGAAAATACCCAGATAGAAGACTAGTAAGCAGCGAGGGGTTGAGTGAAAGGCGATGAGGCGCGCAACGTTGCAACTCTGGACTGCTATGGTTTTGGTGGGAAGAAGAGGATTGTGTGGCAGACGCTACACCTAGTTTCATGTGTGTTTAGATAGAGTGGTACAGTTTCGAAATTAATTACAAAAATAAGGTCAAATTTTGTAATTACGCTATGTATTTTCTTCAACTTAGGGAATTAGCTCTTTCTTGATTTATTTTTATATTTTATAAAATTAATATTACAAAAAAAAAACTAAAAATGTAACATAATTTATAACTTTTTAAAATTTTATAAAAATTTAAATAATATATAAAATCTAAAAACTATAAAATTATAAAATTTAAAATATAAGGAAAAATCTAAAGCTTTCTAAAATACATAGAATTTTTCCTAAAAAAATAAGAATTATATATTATTATTATTATTTGAAATTATAAAGTCATTAAAACTGCACTTTTGGAATTAATTCAAGTGCATTCACGTAAATAAAAAATACTTTTAGAAAAATAAAATATATATTTAATTTTTAAAAAGAATAATACATGTTAACTGTGTCAACGAAGTAGCTAAAAAAATACCAATTTAATTAAAAATTTTAAATTCAAATATCAACTAAATTAAAAAAAAGTAATTAAATATCAACTTGAATTACTTCATCAAATTTAGGGGATAAAATGATATTAACCCGTACATCAACCACCAAAGGTTTATGCATGTTTACATGTTCATGCAATTGCAAATTTCATTCTTCCCTTTACAAGATATCTTGATATTCTTTAGCAACCTTTCTTTTAACAATGGTGGCAAAACTTACAACTTTGTTTTTCAAAACTAGAAAGCCTTTTGTTACAGATGAACAGTATGATCCAATCAACTTCTTTGACTTGCTCTGAAACATGATGTATTTATATTATTGAAACTGAAGAATGAAACTAACGTAAGAGGGAGGGAGAAAAAAATTGCAGGCAGCCTGGGGAAAGCTCATGGTGGAGTGCCAAATATGTCAACTCCAAGTAGGTGTGCTTTCGTATTGACCAGCTGTTAGCAGATCTCAAACAAATCATGTCAAAACAAAAACAAAGCCTATTACATATAATCTCATCTTCCTGTCTTCCTTTGATGGGCCTCCATCCCCTTCTTTTTATTAATTAATTAATTAATAGTGTCAAACCTTATAATTCAACCGAAAAGTATTAGCTACAACAGTAAAATATGGAGAATGCAGATTCAACTTTGAGTATTACATTCTTGATGGACATGAAAATTTTAGTTGGAGTAATATAAGTTTCCTAAAAATGAGGGGAAAAGGAAGGTCATGTTGCCAAACATGGGCTACTCTGAATCAGATTTCCTTTTGCCCACGAAAACGTGTAAAACCCCATTGGAACCACCTGCAACAAGTGTGCACTGGTCTTCATTGACTTGCCTCCAGCACACACTGCTGACGAAAGCATGGTGATGGTCGGAGCTATCTCTACCCATAGGCTCGAAGCCATGCACCCAAATAGGCTCACCCCACCTGGTATCATAAACGAACACCTGGTTATTTTCTGATCCGCATCCAAGCAACCCTCCATGCCTCCACACTGACAACCCCACAAAGCTCCGACTGTTTACGTGCCCTTTGTATGTTCTAAGTAAACGAGAATCAACGATATTCCATAGTTTTAAACACCCGTCGGTTCCAGCGGAAACCAGTGTTTGGGCATTCAGAAATCTAACGTATGTTATGGTTTTCGTATGTCCATCGAAAATGTGTACGGGCTCCACCATTTTCCGTACATCATAGACGTAGGCCTTCTTGTCGGCGCATCCGGCGGCTATCAATGCATCTCCGAAGGGGTTGAACTCCAAGCAACAAACCGAGCTGCGTGACTTCGTGGGCTGGACCTTAGCCACACTTCCCCCTCCTTCGCCGCAGCGTGGGTCCCACATTTGCATGGTGCCATCGTCCGAGCCGGATGCCCCGAGGAACGGATCCGAATGAGAATAGTCGACGCTCCAGACCCGCCTCCCGCCATGCTCGTCACGTTCGAAGATTGGCAGCTTCGTCTCTATATCATACTCCATGACCACACCGTCGTAGTCTCCGGAACCCAAGATGCGGCCTCCGGTCCCGGGTTTCCACCTAAGGCTACTAAGCTTAGCTGGGGTAAAGATGCAATTATCACACGCATTAGTATGGTCTAGAAACGCAATACTTCGGTGCTCACCTTGAAAATGTACAGTCTCTTCTTGAGGCCGCAACAAAGAATTCAAAGTGTAAATCCTAATCTTCCTTGCAATCCCTCCGGTTGCTAAGATGGTATTAGAAGGGTCGAATTCGATGACTCCAAGGGTGTCAGAGACGGTGGCGTTGGCGGTGGAGGAGACAACGGTGGCGAGTGAAAAATCCCACTCACAGCGAGCGGCTGGTTGTTTTTCTTCTGCGGATAGTTTGGTTTCATGGCCTGGGACGGCGGGGGGATGGAATCCGGAGGAGAAATCGTTCATTGCCCATTCAAATGAAATGGAGATGGATGCATATATGGGAGGGTTTTGGACCATCAAACCAATGAAAGGCTCCCATACACCCAAATCAACTAAAGCGCAATCAAATTGGTGTGTGCTGTGGATAACTATGATATTTATTTTCGCTTATAATTTTCGCACACCCATAGCCATTCTCATATTTTAATTCAATGCTCCCTCTTAGTGTCCTTTTACGGTAATGCCATTGCTTAAATTATTCTTCCAAAAATAATTAGGGTAAATGAGATGAATAGTGAACATTTCATCACTAAAAATTTTCAATTTGGTCACTAACGTTTTAAAATTACTAATAAAAGTCTAGGACAATTTTTTTATGATAATAAATTTAGTTCTTCAATATTTATAAAATTTTAATCCTTAAAACTAAAAATAAAATTATGAAATTCTTTAAAAAATGTTAAGCCTTTGGTTGATATGTAAAAACTTTTTAAATTATTTTAGTACTTTCACAAGAATAGATAACGGTATTACAAATATGAATTAATTAATAATATTATAAAATAAGAAAATTAAATTATAAATTTCTACATAGTAAAAAGATTAAAATGGTTATTATCCATTCACTTTTCTACAACAAAATAAAATGATCTTGCCATCATGTCAAGGTCATGAAGAAGGCACATTTTAAAAGGTTTAATATAATGTTTGGCATTTGAATTTCACTTTTTTTTCTTAATTTAGTATCGAAGTTCTTCTTATCTATTTATACTTGAACATGATATTTTTTTAATTTATAACTTAAGCTTCTTGAGGGTCTAATTTGCTATTTAAATTTATCAAATGTTATACAAATTATTCAAAACACTAATGGTGTTATTTTTTACGAGGGGGTAAAAATAATTAAAATATGACCGACATGTGATAGATGGCATGAAATCTAATGACATAAATGATTACATTATATTAATTTGAAGTTTTCTCTGTTTCATTAATATTCTCAAAATTTACTTTTCATTTGAACTGAGATTGCTTTAACTATTAATTTCAAGAATGATTCAAGAGGGATCACAGCCTTAAAGCATGTCCTAGTTTTCATAAAGCCCTTAATTCCACAAAAATATCATCTGAATGAGAGGAAATTTGTGTTAAAAAAATCATGCTTTCAACCATGCTTAATGAATGGATATTGAAGAAGAAAATAAGAGTTTTAAAAACCTAAAATAGAAAAAAATGATTATGTTAAATTAAAAAGTCATAATAACTTATTTGGCCCTCCAACTTTATAAAAAATCAATTTAGCCCTCCATTTAAATTTTTACCTTTTTTAGCCATTAAACTTGTATTTTTGTCAAATCACTCCAAATGAATGGAAAAGTTAACTTTTTTAACTTTGTTGGCATGAGATACATGTGATTGCCATGTAGGTAACACATCAGGATTTAATTATTTTTTTAAATTTAAAATTTTCAAAAAAATAATTTTAAAGTTAAAAATCATTAAAATTATTAAAAAATCTTTTTAGATATTAAAAGAATAATTAAATATTGACATGTCATCTACGTGCGTGTCACGTCGCAAAAGTTAACAAACATTAACTTTTCCATCTATTTTTGGATGATTTGATAAAAAAATTACAAGTTTAAATGCTAAAAAAAGCGAAATTTTAAATTGAAGGCTAAAATGACTTCTTTGTAAAGTTGGAGGGCCAAAAAAGTCTTTATGCCAATTAAAAAATTAAATAAATTAAACTAAAAGTAATTGATCATTTAAATTACAAAAAAGAAATTCCATGCTTTTTACCATATGTAAATCATACATCGGTTATTTTTGCTACCTCATAAAAAAAATAACGTTGTTGGTATATTGGAGCAATTTGTTTAACTTTAAACAAGTTTAGTCATCAAATTAAGAAAATATGTCAAGTTTAGGAAATAGATTGGACTAAAAAAACTTAGGAACCAAATTAGAAAAAAGTGTCAAATTTAATATTAAAAAAACTTAAATACTAAATTTAAATATCGAATGTTGTATTAATCCTTTCGATTTCCGGGTTAATTTACCAAAAAATATCAATTTTTTAAAAAAATTACTAAAAAGGACTAAAAAATAATTATTTACCGGAAAGGGTTATTTCCCCGAAAATGCATCCACGTCAGCACGTTTTCAGGGGATGCAGCAGGAAAACGCGTCTACGATGGAGCATTTTCCCCAAGGACACGTTTTAGCCCATGCTTTTTTTAAAAAAACTATTCTCGAATTAAATTTTCAAAAAATGTCATTTTTTTAGATATTATAAAAATAGATCAATTTTTTTAAAATTTTATAAGAATAAACTTTTATAAAGGCTCAAAGTGATATATAACACCATTTTTTTTTAAGGTGTCATCAATTAATATGGAAATATAACTTACAAAGGAAATCTTTATATAAACCCAAAGTCTCATTTTCCTTGTTTTCTTGAGCAATATGGGATATGAGATATGTGTATATATAGACTCATGAATAGTTTTGCAGCTTATTCCTAAACAATGTGGGATTCCTTCATCTTTTAACTAACAACATGAGATGAAATGTTACTATATTTGATTTTTTTTACTTAGAGTTTAAATTTTTTACAAAAAGTTAACATTTGTTACATTATAAGTAAAACTTTTAAATTCTATAAGTAAAAAAATATAAAATATAAAATGAGTATGGTAAAATATTAAAAAATAAATATTTAAAAATTACTAATAGTTGAGTGATCATTTTGTAAGTTTTATAATTTGATAGCTAAAAATATAGTTAAGGATGCTAATGTAATTTAATCTATATAAAATATGAAAATAATTATTATATTTTATGTATATTATATATTTCTATAAAAAACTTATTTAATATAATTATATACTATGTTTAAATAGATTATCTATCTAGTCAAAATATATTTGAAATAAATTTATCAGCATTCATTAGGTGATGAAAATTAAATTAAATTAGAATTAAAAATTAATTAGTATAGTAAAATATTAAAATAAATAAATATTTAAAAGATATATCAATTTTAAAATTACAAAAAATATTATTTGAGTACCAAATACTCACCATTTATTTATTAATCAAACATTCATAATATAAAATAAAATAAATAATAAAAATTAAAAGTATAACTTCTAAATTTTTAAATTTAAATAATGGAAAGTATTAAGTTTCATATGTGCAATTTGTTACATGTACAAGTTTTTTTAATAGCTCTTTTTTAATATGTTAATGTTAATTCTAAAATGCAACAAGATTAAAGATCTCAAAATATAATTTTATAATATAAGAAAATGTTAACAAAATATAAAAAAAGAAATTATTTTGTAAAAAATTTCAAATATAGTATAGCCTTTAATCTCATGTTGTTAGTTAAAGAGAAAGAATCCACATTGTTTAAGAATAAAGTGCAAAACTATTCATGAGTCTATATATACACATATCTCATATTCCACATTGTTCAAAAAATAAGAGAAATAAGACTTTGGTTCTATATAAAGATTTTCTTTGTAAGTTATATTTCCATATTAATTAATGACACTTTAAAAAAAATGGTGTTGTCACTTTGAGCCTTTAGAAAGGTTTATTCTCGTAAATTTTAAAAAATTGGTCTATTTTATAATAAATCAATTTAGCCTCCATTTAAATTTTTACCTTTTTAGCCATTAAACTTGTATTTTGTCAAATCACTCCAAATGAATGGAAAAGTTAACTTTTTAACTTTGTTGGCATGAGATACATGTGATTGCCATGTAGGTAAACATCAGGTTTAATTATTTTTTAAATTTAAAATTTTCAAAAAATAATTTTAAAGTTAAAAATCATTAAAATTATTAAAAATCTTTTAGATATTAAAAGAATAATTAAATATTGACATGTCATCTACGATTCCGTCAAAGTTAACAAACATTAACTTTTCCATCTATTTTGGGATGATTTGATAAAAAAATTACAAGTTTAAATGCTAAAAAGCGAAATTTTAAATTGAAGGCTAAAATGACTTCTTTTAAAGTTGGAGGCAAAAAGTCTTTATGCCAATTAAAAATTAAATAAATTAAACTAAAAGTAATTGATCATTTAAATTACAAAAAGAAATTCCATGCTTTTTACCATATGTAAATCATACATCGGTTATTTTGCTACCTCATAAAAAAATAACGTTGTTGGTATATTGAGCAATTTGTTTAACTTTAAACAAGTTTAGTCATCAAATTAAGAAAATATGTCAAGTTTAGGAAATAGATTGGACTAAAAAACTTAGGAACCAAATTAGAAAAAAAGTGTCAAATTTAATATTAAAAAAACTTAAATACTAAATTTAAATATCGAATGTTGTATTAATCCTTTCGATTTCGGGTTAATTTACAAAAATATCAATTTTTAAAAAATTACTAAAAGGACTAAAAATAATTATTTACGGAAGGGTTATTTCCAAAATGCGCCACGCAGACGTTGGGATCAGGAAAACGCTCGATGGGCGTTTTCCCCAAGGACATTTAGCCCATGCTTTTTAAAAAACTATTCTAATTAAATTTTTAAAAATGTCATTTTTAGATATTATAAAATAGATCAATTTTTTAAAATTTTATAAGAATAAACTTTATAAAGGTCAAAGTGATAACATTTTTTTTAGGTGTCATCAATTAATATGGAAATATAACTTACAAAGAAATCTTTATATAAACCCAAATCTCATTTTCCTTGTTTTCTTGAAATGATATGATATATGTATATATAGACTCATGAATATTTTATTATTCCAAACAATGGATTCCTTCATCTTTTAACTAACAAATGAGATGAAATGTTACTATATTTGATTTTTTTTACTTAGAGTTTAAATTTTTTAAAAAGTTAACATTTGTTACATTATAAGTAAAACTTTTAAATTCTATAAGTAAAAAAATATAAAATATAAAATGAGTATGGTAAAATATTAAAAAATAAATATTAAAAATTACTAATAGTTGAGTGATCATTTTATAAGTTTTTATAATTTGATAGCTAAAAATATAGTTAAGTGATTGCTAATGTAATTTAATCTACATAAAATATGAAAATAATTATTATATTTTATGTATATTATATATTTCTATAAAAAAACTTATTTAATATAATTATATACTATGCTTAAATAGATTATCTATCTAGTCAAAATGTATTTGAAATAAATTTATCAGCATTCATTAGGTGATGAAAATTAAATTAAATTAGAATTAAAAATTAATTAGTATAGTAAAATATTAAAATAAATAAATATTTAAAAGATATATCAATTTTAAAATTACAAAAAAATGTTATTTGAGTACCAAATACTCACCATTTATTTATTAATCAAACATTCATAATATAAAATAAAATAAATAATAAAAATTAAAAGTATAACTTCTAAATTTAAATAATAGAAAATTATTTTAAAAATTAGAATTACATTGATATTAACTTCAAACATTTAAATTGAATAAAATATTATTACATGTACAAGTTTCATATGTGCAATTTGTTCTCTTTTTTTAATAATTCTTTTGTATATGTTAACAATTCTAAAATACAACAAGATTAAAGATCTCAAAAGATAATTTTATAATATAAGAAAATGTTAACAAAATATAAAAAAAGAAATTATTTTGTAAAAAAAATTTAAATATAGTATAGCCTTTAATCTCATGTTGTTAGTTAAAAGAAAGAATCCACATTGTTTAAGAATAAGTCAAAACTATTCATGAGTCTATATATACATATCTCATATTCCACATTGTTCAAGAAAATAAGGAAATAAGACTTTGGTTATATAAAGATTTCCTTTGTAAGTTATATTTCCATATTAATTGATGACACTTTAAAAAAAATGGTGTTGTCACTTTGAGCCTTTAGAAAGGTTTATTCTAGTAAATTTTAAAAAATTGGTCTATTTTTATAATGTAGAGCCCAATTATTGCGGAGCCCTTTAATGCCCAAACATAAACCAAAAAACATTTAACCCAAACAAACCCAAACCGTTTACAACCCAAACTTAAACTACTGACCAAAACTAAACAAACAAACCCAAAATAAATTAAAAGCAATGCCCAATTACAAGTGGCCCGAAGGCCCAAGAATTTAAAATTTTCTTGAATGCTAGGGTTTCGAAAACCCTACAGCAAGACCTAACCCCCACCTACAGCGACACTGCTCCCTGCACCACCGCCACCGTCGCCTCCTCCACCTGCTCCACTTGCTCCCCATGCCCTGCAAAAACGAAAAGAACACTCAACAGAGCAGAGAGGCAATAGTAAAAGAAACATTTGTAATGGTTATAAAAGCCAAGGGAAAAACACATTGTAGGGGGACTTTTCGTGATTTTTTTCTTTCTTTCTGGAAATCAATACACAAGAAAACAAATTTTCGAACACCAAAATAAGAAGGAAAAAAAAGAGCAAAGATTCAAGTACAAAAAAAAAAAGAAAAAACAAAGAAACAAAGTAGATCGTGAGCGAAAGCAGAGAGCAAGAAGAGGTGATATTTTATTTCAAAATTTTATTTTATTTTTTTCCATTCTCATGATATCTTGACTTAAACACTAGCAACAAAATAAAAATAAAAAAATAAAAAATAAATTTTACCTTTTAACCTACAGTGGCGGTGTGAAGCACAGCCAGGCGTTAGGTGGCCAGCGTACTCATGGATCGCCCACCCAGAGAGAAAAAAAAGGAAGAAACACTTTTTTTTATTTTGCTACATTCTTTTTTTCAATTTTGGCCTTTAAATAGCCTTCAAACAGCGTCGTTTTGGAAGTGCTCAACCCAAAACAACGTCGTTTGCCCGAATCCGTGCGTCGACCGACCGGTTGAAGGATCCACGCGTTTTTAATCGATGGGTTAATTTCATGTTTGGTCCTTCCGCATTTTATACTTTTACAATTAAGTTTTTTGCTATTGCAATTTCACCGAAAACTTTAAGCGGTTATAATTGGTCCTTTTTAAAGCGTTGCGTTCATGTCTGGGAAATTTAGCTCCTCGTCCCCAGCTTTTTAGCGTTGCTATTTGGTCCTTTATTTGCTTAAAATGTCCAATTTGGCCCTCTTACTACATTTTAATCTCAATTTGACCCGTTTTCCAAATTATTACGCAATTTCTAATATTTCTACTATTATTCAATTATTTTATTATTATCATTATTATTATTATTATTATTATTATTATTATTATTATTTTATTATTATTATTATTATTATTATTATTATTATTATTATTCTTGTTTTCTACCAATATCATTAATATTATTATATCATTATCATTTTACATTTCATATCATAAAAAAATAACGTTGTTGGTATATTGATCAATTTGTATTACTTATTCAAGTTTAGTCATCAAATTAAGAAAATATGTCAAGTTTAGGAAATAGATTGACTAAAAAAACTTAGGAACCAAATTTAAAAAACTCTCAAATTTACTATTAAAAAACTTAAATACTAAATCGTCATATCGAATGTTGTATTAATCCTATCGATTTCGCATTAATTTACTAAAATCATCAATTTTTAAAAATTACTAAAAGGACTACAAATAATTATTTACGGAAGGGTTATTTCCTTACACCTCCACTCCAAAGACGTCAGGGATGCAGCAGAAAACGCTATCACGATGGAGCGCTTCCCTAGGATACGCTTTTAGCCATGCTTTTTTACCAAACTATTCGCATTCACCTTTAGGTTTGTCATTTTTAGATATTATCAAACAGATCAATACGTATTAACACTTGATAAGAATAAACTTTATAAAGCCCTAACTGATAATACCATTGGTTACGGTGTCATCCCTCGCTATAAGTATAACTTACAATGGAATATCCTATATAAACCCAAAGCCACATTTTTCCTTGCTTTTCGAAAATTGACATGATTCGTATATATGCAATTCAGTTAATCGTTTCAGCCTTTATTCCTAAACAACGTAGGATTTCTTCATCGTTTAAGCTAAACAACATGAGATGAAATGTTACTCTATTTGATTTTTTTTACGCAGAGTTTAAATTTTTTACAAACAGTTAATATTTGATACATCGAAATTGAAATGTCGCCTAACTTCTTGGACTAAAACATCTAGATACTTCGAGATGAGCCTTTCCTAAAGTAGAGGCAATCTTCGTATTTGAAATCTCGGAAATAGTTAACTGATCATTGGGTTCGTTTTTCTCATTTGATAGCTAAAAATATAGTTAAGGACTCAATGTAATTCAAGCGATAAATCAAGTTTTAAAAGCGAGCTTATATTTGATGTCTATTAAGTATTTCTATAAAAAACCTATTTAATATAATCTTGGACTATGTTTAAATAGATTATCTATCTCTTCAAAATATATTTAAGAGAGTCTTAACAGATTCCCTAGGTGATGAAAATTCCATCAAATTAGAATTGAAAATTAATTAGCATTGTAAAATATTAAAATAAATAACTCTTTCAAAGATATTTCAATTTTAACATTACAAATCATATCGTTTGAGTACCAAATACTCACCATTTATTTATTAATCAAACATTCATAATATAAAATAAATAAATAATAAAAAAAATTAAAATAACTTTTAAATTTAAATAATGGAAAGTACAAGTTTCATATAGTAATTTGGTCTCTTTTTTAATAGCTCTTTTGTATATGTTAACAATTTAAAATGCGACAAGATTAAAGAACTCAAAATATAATTTTATAATATAAGAAAATGTTAACAAAGTATAAAAAAAAGAAATTATTCTCGAAAAAATTTCAAATATAGTATAGCCTTTAATCTCCGTTGTTAGTTAAAGAGAAGCGAATCCCACATTGTTTAAGAATATTGCAAAACTATTCACGAAATTATATACACATATCTCATATCCACATTGTTCAAAAAATAAGAGAAATGAGACTTTGGTTATATATAAAGATTTCCTTTAAGTTATATTTCCATATTAATTAATGACATTTTAAAAAATGTGTTGTTACTTTGAGCCTTTAGAAGGTTTCTTCGTAAATCATCAAAAATTGGTTAAGACATATAATATCTAAAAAATGACTTTTTTAAAATTTAATTCGAGAATAGTTTTTTTAGAAAAAACATGGGCTAAGCACGTGTTCTTGTAGGACGTTTTTGTCACATCGACAATATTTACCGAGGAAGCGTTATCTTGATGTGGCGAAAACGCCTCGTGGATGTGTTTCCTGCTACATCTCGAAAACGCTACCGGCGCTAAGCGTTTTTCGAGGAAAATGGCCATTTTCGGTAAATAATTATTTTCAATCTTTTTCCGTAAATTTTTTAAAAAATTAATATTTTCTAATAAATTAGCCCGATTTCCGAGCACCTCTGTTTTAAAATATATAAACTAAACAATATTTTAATTAAAACATCTTGAATACGAATGCTTACATGCTGCACCACCTCCCGCTAATCCGTTATTCTTACATTTTAGCTTAAGGACTACTCCATAGTCCTTACTCCTTATGCCTAAACAAGCAATTTTACCAAATTAAGAAGGAAGCCTGAAACAAGCAATTTCATTAAATCAAGAGGGGACCAAGGCTCCTTGCCTGTCCCTTCGGGCTCGTCTCTATCGATCATTTTAAGTGAGTTTTTCTATAATTAATTATTTATTAGTTTAGAATTTTTAAATTTTATATATTCTTATTGTCTTAATTTTTTCTACATTTTATTAATTATTTTTCACTCTTAGCCGACTTTAATGATTTTTATTTATGATGAAGAATAACTTAATAAAATATGTTTTTAAATAATTTTATATTTTATTAACTATACAATTAAATTTTACATTCCAATCAAATAAATCAAAGATTTAAAAATAACATTATGGACACAAAACCATAATTTATTATAAATAATTTTTAAAAATAAAAATATCAATAGCGGAATTAAATATAAACAATTATTGATGTGAAGTTTGAAAAACATCTGAGTTTTTCCCTGTTTTTATGGATATTTTTATAGGGTGATTATGGTATTTTACAAGTTAAAAAAATACAACATAGAAATATTAATAACGATAAGGAAAAGTACAACATTCTTTCATCAATTTGTAAATGCAGTATAAGAGGGAAAGATATGGGAAGGGAGAATATTAAATGCTACTGAAGGGGGGACGTTGCCTCTTTTTATACCTCAAGTTTGTCTATGGTGTGGAGAAAGGCTTTGTTTTCCTTTATGTTTAAAATATTTTTCCAAATTATTTATTTTAAAATTCGAAATTTTATTATTATCCTTCTTATTAATATCATATTCGTAAGAAATTATTTATGGACTCTTTCTATTACATCATTTCGAGTCTCTTTTTAATTATTTAATACATTTTAATAATTTCTTCATATTATCTATATATATTTTTGTAGTTTTTTTTTATTCTAAACTCAAACTCGAAATTCTAAATCTTAAAATTCAAGATTTCAAGTTTGGGTTCAAAATTTCGAGTTTGAAATTTCAAATTTAGAGTTTAAGATTTTGGTTTTAAAGTTTAAAGTTTGGGATAAAAAGAATTATCAGAAGTATGTATAAATATAAAAAAGAATTATTGAAATATCATAAAATAATAATAAAAACCATAAATAATATAGTAGAAAAGACGTATAAGTTTTTTAGAGTATCACATAGATCTAATAGGCATATGTTTGTTTTGCATCGCATTGCTTCAATGGTGGTTCACGGCTTACGTGGATTAAGCAGCCTTTTAATTTGTCATCCCACCTCAACTTATTTTCGCATCTCTGCCTTAACTCCAACAACTACTCTAAAATATCATTCAACTGACTGGCAATGTCAATTTCCTTGTTCCAATTTCCTATGGTCCTCCTCCTCCACCGCTTCTCAATCTCATACACTCCTTTCTTCATCCTTCCTTTTACTTTTTAAATGCATAGCCACCTACGGGATTGTAGGTTTGTTAGTGTATTAAAGTTGGGTGCATGTAAGTTGAATTGAGAAATTATTAAAAATATTTTCAATCTAAAAGAGTAATAAATAGTATTATGAATGTGTTTTTGTAATTTTATATTTTATAAAAAATAATTTAAGCCTAGAAGTGAGCCTTTTATTTATGTTACATAATTTTTTTATGCATAGACACACAGACAAAAGGCCGTCGCTATGGGTTAGTATTGAGAAGGGTTGATGGAGTATTGAGTATATCTCATTCACTTTAATGGAAAATGGAAGAGGAGATAAGATGTGGACAACATGCAGGCAGGACCACTTTCTTCTAGATTGTCCCTACCTCTTTCTGCAGCTGGTGGATAACTGGATATATGCGTATCTTTATATGTTCTTCCAGTATAGGGCAAAACAAAAGGACACCCTGCATGTTTCTTTTCCATTATTAAAGACACGCGACAGTGCTTGAACCGCCCCCCGGCCCCCTCTTTTTACCTTATAAAAAAAAATTTGAAAACATTCCAACCAAACGCAAGTTGATTCATGCAACAACTACTAAACTAATCTATATATGTTAAAACTGTGTTGGTGGGGTTAAGTTTGGATCGGGTCCGTATAAGATATATAGACCACTTTTTTAAGTTTAGGTCCGACCCAGCTTGAAAACTAATTTTTTTTATCTAATCTCAACCTAATTTAAAAAAAAAAATTCGAGTCCGCCCGATCTATCATATTTAATTTTTTTAAGATTAATTTTTATTTAATTTTAAAAAAATTATATAATGTAATAAAAATGCTAAAATAAAAGTTTTTTAATATATTAAAAATATGGGTAAACTATAAACATAATTAATTTTATTTGCTTCAGATTACATTTTAGTCGCTTATGTTTGAAATGTTACGTTTTAGTCACTTGTGCTATCGTTTTGTTATGTAGTGGTCACTCTACCGTTAAACTCTGTTACCTCCCTAACGACAGTCCTACGTGACAATCCAAATAGGTTTTAAATGCCAACTTGGATATGTCTAATTGTTGGGATAAAAATAAGTTTTTAATTAAATAAATTTAATTTAGACTGCCACGTAGGAACCCATTAGGGAGGTAACGGAGCTTAACGGTAGAGTGACAACTTCGTAACAAAACAATAACGTAAGTGACTAAAACGTAACAATTCAAACATAAGTGACTAAAATGTAATCTGAAACAAATAAAAGTGACTATTTTTGTAGTTTACCCTAAAAACATATTAAAAAGTGTTTATATTAAAAAACACTATCATAAATATAATAAATATTTTATTGTATTAAATATATTTTTAAAATTTTATATTTTGAGTTGGGTTATTCAGTTGGGAAATGTATTTTTTAGGTTTTGGGTAATGGAATTAATTGTTATTGGACTAGTGATTTAATATAAATATATATAATTAATATTTAACATATATAATTAATATAATATTTTTATAAGATAATATATTCAAGCTGAGCTTGGGCCAAAAAAATATTGCTCAAAACCCAACCCTTTTACGAAATGTGCATTAAATTTTACCTAAACTCATTTTTCAAGCCTTATATTTTGTCAAACCTTTGCTTTTTAGACGGGCATTCGAGCCTGGTTAGGTGACCCAACCATGAGCATGTCTAATATACCTATATTTTAAAGTAGTATCCATCATATTTTCCTTTTGCCACTTCCTCTGTTATTTTTTACATTTAGGAAAATGATTAAATTTTAGTTTTGGTCCCTCTATTATGTTTAAATTTTTTATTTAAACTCTATACTTTAATAGTTTAATTTATAACATAATTTGATGTTTGTATTTTGTAATGTTATCAATTAGTCCAAAAATTAGTATGTTTAACTTTTCAATTAAAATATTACACGATTATTATAACTTGAATGTCATGTGAGTTTTAGAGACTGACACATGGCTTCTCATTTCTTGTATGCTTGCGCTGTATTTTTATATTATAACACAATAGTCAAATTTCAATTTTGGCCCTTAAACTATGTTGAAACTTAAGATTTATCTATATACTTTACTTTTTGACATAATTTGACCCCTATGCTTTTATAATGTCATTAGTTAGTCTAAGTAATTACTATTATTGACTATTTCAATCAAAATGGCGATGTTAGTTTTTCTTCGAATACTATTTCAACATAAAATAATTATTTTATCATAACAAGTTTGTATGAGTGTTTTTAAATATAAATATATATATATATATTTATATTAATCAATATTTCTAATGTTATTTTTACCAAGACATGACTATCAAGTGTTTTTTTTCTAATTTCAAAATATGATACCAAAGAAGTTAATAGAATCATTTTAAAAGTGATAATAATTAGACCCAAATTTTTAATTTGAAAACTAGAAGCATTAAATTTCTAAATATAAATGTAACGAGACTAAATTTCAAATATGCAAAATATATGGTGACCCTAAACCCTAAATCGCCCTATTTTTTATTTATGTTTAATTTAAAACCCCTTTTTTTTCCTTCTGTCTCCAGCTTTCTAATAGTCAGTAATAAGTTGTTCTTGCTGCTGCTGAAACTCAACTTTCAATCTCTTCAAACTAACTACACACCTTGTTATTTATTAAGATTGATGTCATGTTTAGGATATTATCAGGTAAGAATGGGTGCATCACTTAAATGAACTGCTCCTCTACTGTTTGCATTACCATATTTCAACGCTACTTTTGTGGTAGAATCTGATTCCTCAAATGGTGAGCTATAAGAGGCAACCGAACATCAATCCTTTCCAACCTTGAACGAGTGCACCATACCAAAATTGGTATATGCTTTGAGAGGTAAACTCTTTTACTTCATTAAAACTAAAATCGGTTTTCACCTCGCTAGCTCCTTAAATATTTAAGGTATAATAATAGTTTATATCTTTTATTGAGTAATATTTTCTCGTGTGTTATTGATAGTAGTGTTCGAGTATTTATACATGTTGCTATAGATGTTAATACAATTCATGATCGAGCCCCACTATTTTGTCTTGACTCTCGCTCTAGTATCGACATTCTCTCGCAAACCTGTGTTTCTTTGGAGTACGATTCACGAACACGCCTTTTCTGTTCTTTGGACCGACATTCTAGGCGGGCTCGTCGGTCGCTGGACACGTGTTTGGATGACATGTAGAGCACGCAGTCCTTTCTACAAGTTCCTTGGGTGTATGTGAGCTGAGACCGAGGCCTTACTTAGGTTCTTTCGAGCGAGGTCTGTGGCCTTGCCTTGCGAGCTGGGTCCGTGAGCTCGCTTTGCTGTCCTATCGTGGTTTGCCTAGCACTCAAATCTTCTGGTGGGACCTATCTAGGTTACGAGTTGGAGACCTGAATCCCTTCTAGGACTTGGGTAAGTAATTACTGATGTATAACACTTTTTAATTTTATAAAAAAAAAAGGTCATTTTAATTTTTCATTTAAATTAAATAGATAGTTAAAATAACTTTTTATAAAGTTTAAAGGCCAAATAAATTTATTATGTCTTTTAAATATGTGTAAGTACCCTAATATATATTCAAATAAATGATCCATTTATATAAATTAACTTTTAATCCAATATGTAAATCAAGTATGTGAATGAATGGATAGACTTTAATTGTTATTAAAGCAATTAAATTAATTCTATAAAAATAATTAATTTAATTAATATTTTGAATAATTATTTAATTAACTTAAATAGAACTTGTAAAACCTTAAATTAATAATATGAGCTAAAATCTTACATTCCTCGCTTCATCCAATTTATAAATATAAACTTTAATAATACAATTATTGAGTGTGCATAAAAAATATAATATTAATATTATTTATAACTTGAATGTCATGTGAGTTTTAGAGACTGACACATGGCTTCTCATTTCTTGTATGCTTGCGCTGTATTTTTATATTATAACACAATAGTCAAATTTCAATTTTGGCCCTTAAACTATGTTGAAACTTAAGATTTATCTATATACTTTACTTTTTGACATAATTTGACCCCTATGCTTTTATAATGTCATTAGTTAGTCTAAGTAATTACTATTATTGACTATTTCAATCAAAATGGCGATGTTAGTTTTTCTTCGAATACTATTTCAACATAAAATAATTATTTTATCATAACAAGTTTGTATGAGTGTTTTTAAATATAAATATATATATATATATTTATATTAATCAATATTTCTAATGTTATTTTTACCAAGACATGACTATCAAGTGTTTTTTTTCTAATTTCAAAATATGATACCAAAGAAGTTAATAGAATCATTTTAAAAGTGATAATAATTAGACCAAATTTTTAATTTGAAAACTAGAAGCATTAAATTTCTAAATATAAATGTAACGAGACTAAATTTCAAATATGCAAAATATATGGTGACCCTAAACCCTAAATCGCCCTATTTTTTATTTATGTTTAATTTAAAACCCCTTTTTTTTCCTTCTGTCTCCAGCTTTCTAATAGTCAGTAATAAGTTGTTCTTGCTGCTGCTGAAACTCAACTTTCAATCTCTTCAAACTAACTACACACCTTGTTATTTATTAAGATTGATGTCATGTTTAGGATATTATCAGGTAAGAATGGGTGCATCACTTAAATGAACTGCTCCTCTACTGTTTGCATTACCATATTTCAACGCTACTTTTGTGGTAGAATCTGATTCCTCAAATGGTGAGCTATAAGAGGCAACCGAACATCAATCCTTTCCAACCTTGAACGAGTGCACCATACCAAAATTGGTATATGCTTTGAGAGGTAAACTCTTTTACTTCATTAAAACTAAAATCGGTTTTCACCTCGCTAGCTCCTTAAATATTTAAGGTATAATAATAGTTTATATCTTTTATTGAGTAATATTTTCTCGTGTGTTATTGATAGTAGTGTTCGAGTATTTATACATGTTGCTATAGATGTTAATACAATTCATGATCGAGCCCCACTATTTTGTCTTGACTCTCGCTTCTAGTATCGACATTCTCTCGCAAACCTGTGTTTGTTGGTACGATTCACGAGCACGCGGCCCTTTCTGTTCTTGGGACTGACATTCTAGGCGGGCTCCGTGCCTGCTGGACACGTGTTTGGATGACATGTAGAGCACGCAGTCCTTTCTACAAGTTCCTTGGGTGTATGTGAGCCGAGACCGAGGCCTTACTTAGGTTCTTTCGAGCGAGGTCATGGCCTTGCCTCATGAAATGGGTCCGTGAGCTCGCTGGCTTGCCCTATCGTGGTTTGCCTAGCACTCAAATCTTCCGTGGGACCTATCTAGGTTACGAGTTGGAGACCTGAATCCTTCTAGGACTTGGGTAAGTAATTACTGATGTATAACACTTAAAAATATAATATTAATATTATTTCTTCTTTAATTGGGAGGAATTAAATTCATTGCACTTCTACTTATAAACACCCAAAACTCTTAAATATAGAAATATGTGTGTTTAAACTTATATTCTTTTAGTTATTACAATAATAATTAAACCAACTATAGTAATTAAACCAACTAAATTAATAATAAAACAATAATTACACAATATTTAAACAATAACAAAATAATAATAATAAAATAACAAAATGATAACAAAACAACAACAAAAGCAGAATAATAATTTTATTTTTTTGTAAATTCAAGTCAAATTATATAAAATAAAACTTATTTGAGGTTTGATCTATTTATAAATCGATCTTTATTTTTTATCAATAACTATTTTACGGGCTTATATTATTGTCAAAATCCTCTTTTCGAGCTATGGGGTAATGAGGTATATTAAAGAAAGAAAAAAAAGAGGGTAATGAGGTATATTAAAGAAAGAAAAAAAAAAGAAAAGAAAGAAGTGGTAAGAAAAAGAGAAATGGAAAAGTGAAAATGAAGTGAGATGTCCAATAATAACAACCAGTAATTTGACGCCACGTGCTCATACAAGGTGTTGGTCGTAGTTGGTTGATTTCAAGTTAAGGGTAAAAAAGGGGTAGACCAATTCCCTCCATACAGAGTAGCGCTTCTCCCGGTCATGCTTCTCTGATATTAACCTCACATTCTCCCACCCGCTAGGTCTCACCACCACTATTTTTTTACCTTGATAAGATCCAAAAGGAGCCTCTCTCGTCCACCACATAATCGGACTAAAGAATTTAACTTTTTCCTTCTTTATCTGTTATATTAATTAAATTTTATTTTTTCTAGACAAAGAGATAATTTCCTTTGGATTTGGAAGAAGGGGAAATTTAGAAAGTAAGTAATCACAAGGCAAGAAAGAGATGACAAGCATGGACGAGTTGATGGGTCTGTTGAGGATTCACGTCAAACGGGGCATAAACCTTGCTGTTCGTGATGTCCGTACCAGCGACCCTTACGTTGTTGTTCGGAAGGGCACGCAGGTTTTTCTTTCACCTCAAACAAAAAATTGATATATAAATGATCCACTTATTTTATCATAAGTTTCGTATTTTTTCTCTTTCTTTTTTAAAACAATTGTTTGGTAAGTAATATTAAATTGTCAATTAATGTACCAAATAATTACTTTTAAAATATGTTTTTATGTTATTATGAAAAAAATACAAAATTTGGGTTTATTTATCAAAAAAATTGGAAAAAGAAAGTAACCGTTTCATTTTTCTAGTATGTTACTCAGGGTTCTAATTTTATATTTGTTGCAGAGATTGAAGACTAAAGTAATAAATAAGGATATTAATCCTGTATGGAATGAACTTTTAACTCTTCCCATTACAGATCCTGGGGAGCCAATCAAGCTTGTAAGTCCACCAATGCATAATCATCATGCTTCTTACCTATTATATCTCATCTAAACGTGACATCTGGTGGTTTTAAATGCAGACAGTGTTCGACTATGACACATTTAGCATGGATGACGAAATGGGAGATGCAGAGTTTGACATAGAGGCATTCGTACAGGCATTGAGAATGGATTATGCAGACTTCCCAGATGGAACCATATTAGCCAAAGTGCAACCATGTAGGAAAAACTGCTTGGCTGAAGAGAGCGTTGTTGTATTGAGGGAAGGAAGGTACTTCAAGACCTTTGCCTCAGATTGAGAAATGTGGAGTGTGGTGAGTTGGAACTTCAACTCGAGTGGATTGACGTTCCTGGCTGTAAAGGTGTCTCAGCAACACCAACACCAACTGCATAAATTATTGCTCTTTCACTCTCCGCCAGTTATTACAATGATCACGACCTTCATTGGTCTATTTTATAGTTGTTTTAGCAGTTGTATTACTAGTCAAAATTCTGTCTGAACTGTGGCTTTTATCCATTCATTTTGGATACCAAATAAGTATTTACAATCTATTTTTGTTTTTGGCCAGAACCTATCTCTGGCAAAATGTTCTTCTATACATATATCTTGTATTTTTCTGTGATGATTCTATATATACTACTTCCTTTCATCTGAAAGCTGTGTGCTATTCGGGGCTGCAGCTCATCAGCATGCTATTAATTCCATCAATGTCTACGAGGATCAAAAGTTGGAATTATTTTATTTTTGTTCCACACAAGTTGGAAATTGAGAAGCCATGACAATTTAGCGGCTCCGACACCTCCATTAACACATTCAACCACTAAATGCGTCATACCTTGATTATTTATCTTAAGCCGTAATTCACTCTTTGTTGCTTGATATTATACCTTGATTATGGTGTCGAGGGTGACCTTAGCCCCGCACAAAATAGTAAAATTACAATTTATTCCCTCAATTTTAACCTCTTAAAATTTCTAAAATAATAAATTAATAAACTTATGAAATTATACTTTTGACCCTTTAAATTTAATTTTGACTTCCCTAAAATAAATTTTTAGCTTCATCTTTACATCTTCTCTTCTTGTCACCTTCCATCGTCACCGTCGGCCTCTTCCCATAGACCCAAAAAGTGGTATTGGTGAACTCCTTTATCCTTCGACTTAGCAATTGAACGAACGAATTTTGTAAATATATAAGCAATGAACAAACTATATCTTCTCTTTTGGTTTGGATGGATTAGGCTTATTCAATGTGATTAACATGTTCTGAGTAGAGTGAGAGCCAACCTATAGGAGATGATGTTGCTTGCCCCAGAATCATCATTTTCTTGGATACTGTTTACGAGAAGTGCAAGCGTGATTAGTTTGGGTTTGTAGAAAATCGAAAAATTTCAAGGATAAAACACCTATTTTGTTTATGCCAGGTAAATCTATTACATTTGCGGTGGAATTAAGAAAATGGGCAACCATAGTAAAAATAACACTACTTTGGAACACTACTTTGGAAAAATGAAAGCAGAAAAATTCATCGAAAACATTGAAATAGAAAAGCAGAAAACATTGAGTCATAGAAAACAAATCAAAAGTGATTACGGTCAAGAAAACAAATGAAAGAAAGGAAAAATCTAAGATTGAATGATTTTTTTGGGCACATAAAAGGAGTTTTATTGGATGAACTTTGTTCCACGTTATATTTGGGGTAATAGAGTGGGGTAATAGAGGTAATTATGGGTCAGTCTAGGTTAGATTCAGGTTAAATCTCAACAGAATTTTAGGTTTGAATTTGATTAAATCAGAATAATGGGTCTAAATTTTTTTCCAAGCTTGGCTTGAATAAAGATGCTAAAACTCGAGTCCAGCTCGGCCTACCTGTATTAATTTTTTATAATATTATTTTTATATAAAAACAAATTTAAAAAATATAATACTTCAAATGCACTAAAAATATTGAAATAAATATTTCCCAACAAATTAAAAATAAATTTAAAAAAGTATTTATACTTAAATAACACTAAAATAGGTGTAACTTAACAAATAAATACCTCTAAAATAATAGTAAAATTAATAATAAAACAATAATTACACAATATTTAAACAATAACAAAATAATAATAATAAAATAACAAAATGATAACAAAACAACAATAAAACAGAATAATAATTTTTATTTTTTTGTAAATTCAAGTCAAATTATATAAAATAAAACTTATTTGAGGTTTGATCTATTTATAAATCGATCTTTATTTTTTATCAATAACTATTTTACGGGCTTATATTATTGTCAAAATCCTCTTTTCGAGCTATGGGGTAATGAGGTATATTAAAGAAAGAAAAAAAAGGTAAAGAAAGAAGTGGGTAAGAAAAAGAGAAATGGAAAAGTGAAAATGAAGTGAGATGTCCAATAATAACAACCAGTAATTTGACGCCACGTGCTCATACAAGGTGTTGGTCGTAGTTGGTTGATTTCAAGTTAAGGGTAAAAAGGGTAGACCAATTCCTCCATACAGAGTAGCGCTTCTCCCGGTCATGCTTCTCTGATATTAACCTCACATTCTCCCACCCGCTAGGTCTCACCACCACTATTTTTTACCTTGATAAGATCCAAAAGGAGCCTCTCTCGTCCACCACATAATCGGACTAAAGAATTTAACTTTTCCTTCTTTATCTGTTATATTAATTAAATTTTATTTTTCTAGACAAAGAGATAATTTCCTTTGGATTTGGAAGAAGGGGAAATTTAGAAAGTAAGTAATCACAAGGCAAGAAAGAGATGACAAGCATGGACGAGTTGATGGGTCTGTTGAGGATTCACGTCAAACGGGGCATAAACCTTGCTGTTCGTGATGTCCGTACCAGCGACCCTTACGTTGTTGTTCGGAAGGGCACGCAGGTTTTCTTTCACCTCAAACAAAAATTGATATATAAATGATCCACTTATTTTATCATAAGTTTCGTATTTTTCTCTTTCTTTTTAAAACAATTGTTTGGTAAGTAATATTAAATTGTCAATTAATGTACCAAATAATTACTTTTAAAATATGTTTTATGTTATTATTAAAAAATACAAAATTTGGGTTTATTTATCAAAAAATTGGAAAAAGAAAGTAACCGTTTCATTTTTCTAGTATGTTACTCAGGGTTCTAATTTTATATTTGTTGCAGAGATTGAAGACTAAAGTAATAAATAAGGATATTAATCCTGTATGGAATGAACTTTTAACTCTTCCCATTACAGATCCTGGGGAGCCAATCAAGCTTGTAAGTCCACCAATGCATAATCATCATGCTTCTTACCTATTATATCTCATCTAAACGTGACATCTGGTGGTTTTAAATGCAGACAGTGTTCGACTATGACACATTTAGCATGGATGACGAAATGGGAGATGCAGAGTTTGACATAGAGGCATTCGTACAGGCATTGAGAATGGATTATGCAGACTTCCCAGATGGAACCATATTAGCCAAAGTGCAACCATGTAGGAAAAACTGCTTGGCTGAAGAGAGCGTTGTTGTATTGAGGGAAGGGAAGGTACTTCAAGACCTTTGCCTCAGATTGAGAAATGTGGAGTGTGGTGAGTTGGAACTTCAACTCGAGTGGATTGACGTTCCTGGCTGTAAAGGTGTCTCAGCAACACCAACACCAACTGCATAAATTATTGCTCTTTCACTCTCCGCCAGTTATTACAATGATCACGACCTTCATTGGTCTATTTTATAGTTGTTTTAGCAGTTGTATTACTAGTCAAAATTCTGTCTGAACTGTGGCTTTTATCCATTCATTTTGGATACCAAATAAGTATTTACAATCTATTTTTGTTTTTGCCAGAACCTATCTCTGGCAAAATGTTCTTCTATACATATATCTTGTATTTTCTGTGATGATTCTATATATACTACTTCCTTTCATCTGAAAGCTGTGTGCTATTCGGGGCTGCAGCTCATCGGCATGCTATTAATTCCATCAATGTCTACGAGGATCAAAAGTTGGAATTATTTTATTTTTGTTCCACACAAGTTGGAAATTGAGAAGCCATGACAATTTAGCCGCTCCGACACCTCCATTAACACATTCAACCACTAAATGCGTCATACCTTGATTATTTATCTTAAGCCGTAATTCACTCTTTGTTGCTTGATATTATACCTTGATTATGGTGTCGAGGGTGACCTTAGCCCCGCACAAAATAGTAAAATTACAATTTATTCCCTCAATTTTAACCTCTTAAAATTTCTAAAATAATAAATTAATAAACTTATGAAATTATACTTTTGACCCTTTAAAAAATTTAAATTTAATTTTGACTTCCCTAAAATAAATTTTTAGCTTCATCTTTACATCTTCTCTTCTTGTCACCTTCCATCGTCACCGTCGGCCTCTTCCCATAGACCCAAAAAAATGGTATTGGTGAACTCCTTTATTCTTCGACTTAGCAATTGAACGAACGAATTTTGTAAATATATAAGCAATGAACAAACCATATCTTCTCTTTTGGTTTGGATGGATTAGGCTTATTCAATGTGATTAACATGTTCCATGTTTAGTTTAATGAGTAGAAGGTCAATTATGGTTTAAGAATTGTTAGTGAATTTAGATTAATAATTTTACGGGTATGGAGCATCACTCATAAAATAGATTTCTTAAACAATTTTGTACAACAAATAATTTATGCTTAATTTATCTCAACTCACACAATGCTAATTGTAGTCTAAATATTATACAATTACTTATATTCACTCTCTTTAAACACTCTTAACTCTTATTTATGAAGTCAATAATCACACTAATAAATAAATAAAACAACAAACAAAATATCCCAATAAATATCTTCAAAGGTGGTGGATGGCTCTTTTTTGTAGACAAGGAAGTTAGCATTAAAACTTCATGTTTTATCCTTTTATCAGCTTTGGAATTTGAAATCAAATATTTTCACTTAAAAACTTGTATTTATCCATTATCCTTACCAAAATGTATTTTAAAATATTATTTTATGAATTTTTCTCACCACATTATTTATAATTCTTTTTAATTATTTAATGATATTTCATTATTTTTTTTAGGATTGGGTATTCGAACGAGTCGAGTCAAAAAATTTCGAGTTAGTCGAGTTGACGAATCCTATTTTAGCAACTGAATTCAATTTGAATTTTTTTTGAATTGAGTCAAATCGAGTCAAAAAAATTCGAGCCAAATTAACAAATCTTATTATTTATACTCAATGTTCCGTTTACATGGACCGATTATTTTACAAGTAGACAAAGTACAAACTTTTAAATTAATTTTGAGTAAAGGAAAAAAGGAGAGTGGGGCGGTTCGGGAAGGAAAGTAAGACTAATGGGTAAACATTTATTAAAACAACGTAGTTTGCCTTTTAACTTGATAGTTTTGACTTTTAACATTAGAGAAGGTAAACATTTATCAAAACGACTTTGTTTTGTCTTTTTTTATTTGAATTTTTGGATAACTCGAATTAGGGTGAGCGTTCGATTAAATCGGGTGAAACCGTTTGAGTTAAATTAGAAAAATTAATAATGTTAAATTAAAATCTTGTACAATATAACTATTTTCATGTTAGAACACAAAAATTTAAAACAATATATATTTGAAAACTTTTTAAGCAAAATAATAATAATAATAAGATATTTTAGTATGATTAACTTGAATCATTAATCACTTATTTAGATTTCAAAATTATTATTTTATTAAATTGTTTATATATTTTTAGATTTTTATTAAAATTTTATATTTTTTAAAAATATATAAATTTTAGAATTTCTATAAATATTTTGAATTTTAAAATTATTTTCAAATTTTAAAAATTGCTTTGATTTTTTTTTTTGTAATTTTGTTAAGAGAGAGAGTGAGAGACCAATTTGCTTATTTTCAAAATTGACAGGGATCAAAACGGTATTTATACTAATCTGTTATTCAAATTATTCGAGTTATTCAAATTGTAAAAATTCAAATCGACTCGAACTCGAAATCCAAAATTTCTTATTCGAGTTGACTCGGGTAATTCGAATAACTCTAATAACTCGATTCGATTAACTCGAATTTGAATATTTTTTCAATTTTTTCGAATTGAATCGAATTTTGCTCACCTCTACTTTTTTCCATGTCATTAATATATAATTTTGATGTTTTTTTTTTTAACCTTAAACCTCAAATTCTAAATCCTAAATCCTAAACTTAAGTTTAAGGATTCAGGATTTTTGAGCTCGGGTTCAAGATTCAAAATAAAAAATTATCAAAATTAGGTATCAATGACATAAAATTTTTATTAAAATGTCACTAAATAATTAAAAAATCATAAATAATATGAAGAGAAAGATTCATAAAATAATTTCTTCATACTTTTCCCATCATCCTAAATATATTTTGAGAAACTTCCCTTTAAACATGGATTCTTTCAATGACTTGCCAAATTCCTTTTTTGCATAGTAATACTGCATTTGCTGCTTATTTTCGAAATAAAATAAATAGTCAGCTTAACACAATGTTCATTGACTGTAGTATAGCATTTCTAAATAAATATGGCAACATTTAAAATTAGAAAGTTATGCATTACAGTCCTTACCAAATAATAATTATTAAGTTCATTAAGTTAAATTCTATTATTTTTAAAATTTGATGGAACAAATATATTATCATATGTGTAATATCATGTCAACTTGTTCTTTCCACATATTACTCACTAAAATTTAGTTAATAGATTAGTGTTAGTCATTTGCATCAAGAATGAAATTTTAAAATTCAAAAATATAGAGACTTAGAATGATCCAATTGAGAACATGAACTAAATCTACAGTAAATAAAAAGTAATTGAATTTAAACAAATAGATTTAACTGCTATTGTTCGGTCAAGAAAAAATTCAAAAGTATAAATACTAAAAATTGATCAAATTAAAATATAAGGACTACATCTATAATTTTCATAAAGTACAGGGACTAATATCATAGTTTAATCTTTTAAGCCTAAAGGCTATTTTATAAACCTTGCATAAACATATCCACGTGTACGTACTTAATTTTATATTTAATGCAAATGGATTTTTTTTTTTTTTCATGTATAAAAATACTAAGAAAAGATTAGAAATAGTTTAATTAATTAAAACAAGGAAGAGTGCATATTGTAATAATATTATTGGAAAGGCAGGCATTGCAGTGCGTGATGGTTGGAGTGAGTGAATTTGTTCCCTTTGCTTCAACTCTTTCACTCTTAACTTCCAAAACGCATGCTTCACCTTTACTCACTTTTAGGACCAATCTATTTGTCTCTCAATTTTTTATTCAAATCCCCACAACCAATCATTCATCCCCGTACCACCATTTTTTTTATTTTTCTAAATTAATGTTGAGTAATTTTGATTAAAAATAATCCATTAAGATTATTCAATTATTATTTTAATTTTTTTATTTTACACAATACTTTCATTAAATTCAAGAAAAAAATTACTTAATGGTATATTTTTAATCAAAATTTGGATGGTATTTTTATTAAAAGTTTTTCCGATCTTTCTCGTTTATACTTGGTACCTAATTTAATTGAGGTGTTTGCACTTCTTGAAGTTCTTTATTGGTTGCAAGTTATTAATATCGGTAACATCATAGTTGAATCTTATTGCCTTTAGATAATTATTGGGATTACTAAGAGTAGCAAAGATTTATGGGATTTTGGTTTGTTGAGCTATTGCTTCTCAACTCCATAATTGGTCCTTTTGTTGGACATGTCGTGATGCTAATAAGGCGGCTCATAATCTTGCTAAGATAGCCTTATATTATGCGGATTACATTGAGTGCAATAGTCCTCCCTCACTCCTTAATTTTATTTTTATTTGATAATGCTTTGAATTCTAGTGTTGGTGTTAGTAGAGGATGATGGGACAGGGTGTACAAAATAAACATGTTGGCTTGGGTTTAGTTTCCGTGCTCTTCTTTTGCTTGTTCACGAAGTTAATTTCTCCAAAAATATATATATATGAAATTAATGAATGATAATTTTTAAATGGCTTATTATATAATCTGGCCCCTAAGTTTAGTAATTTCTCTTAAGTTAACCTTTAGACTTTTATTTGGAAAACATTAATTCTAAAGGTTGGCTTCCATTATATAAATTGGTTCTTATAGTTAATAAAGTTAATTTTTGAACAATTGGATGATGTCACTAAACTAGAATGTGACACGTGAATAAACAAAGAAATAACATATGTTTTCCTTTTAATTATTCTAAAAATAGTAAAAAAAAGCTTAAAATTCAAAAAAAAAAGAAAGAAAGAAAAGCTAAATATTTTTTAGAAAACATAAGAAAAATATATAAATTCAAAATTCAAAAAATAATAAATTTTTAAAAATTATTAAAATTTTAGAAAATTACAAAAAAATAAAAAATATATTTTAGAATTCAAAAAATAAAAATTGATTGGTGAATGCCCGATCATCATGGGTTAATGCATGGTCAACATTGATCAGTGTTAGGTCAACACTCGATCATTTTTTGTATTCTTACTTTTTTCAATTATTTGTAGCTTTTGAAATTTAAACTATTTTTGAATTTTTATATTTTATATGTTTTTAATTTTCTAAAATTTTAAAAAATTATGTTTTGAAATTTTCAAAATATTTATGATTTTTAAAATTTTAACTATTTTTGTTTTTATTTTAATTCTAAATTCAATTTTTTGGTTTTTTATAATTTATATATTTCTTATATTTTTAAAATTTTTTTTTAATTTATATATATATTTCAATTTTAAGCTTTTTTTTTATTTTTAAAATAATTAAATTACCTTGTTTGTTCACATCTCACCTCTATGTTTGGTCACGCCATTCAATTATTAAAAATTAACAATGTTAACCATAGTGACCAATTTGTGCAATGGATGTCAATCTTAAGGACCAATATGATCTAGAAAAAAAATTTAAGGGTCAATTAGAGAAAAGTTACCAAATTTAGGGTAGAATTTATCAGGGGCGAATTTAGGAGGGCTGGTAGGGGCCCCGACCCACTTTAAAATGAAAAATTTTGGCCCTTTAAAATTTTTAAAAATTTAAATTAATAAATATAAAATTACACTTTACCCCTTTTAAAAATAATAAAATATTGATTTAATCATTTAAAATTATATTTTACTATAGTAAAATTACAATTTAATTTTAATTCCTAAACAAATTTTTTGATTTCAACCCTGAAATCTATATTAAGTGGTTAATAAATTAAAATAGTCAGAGTGGGGAACAAATTTCTACTTGGAGGTCATCTCCACCTTTTGTATTGATCATTGGATAGATTGAAGCATAAAACAATTAAGTTATATCATGATTTTATTTTAATTATATTCCAAAATTTAAAATTATATATATGAGATCTAAAAGTAATTTAACAATAGATTGAAGCATGTTGGATGAGGTATGATGTCGAAAATTGAAATCCATCATTATTATCTTGCAGTGAAAACTGAAAATTATAAAAAGTAGGATGGTAAGAAATAATGAAAAGGCAAGAATTTTAACCATTCGCAAATTATGATGATTTATTGCTTCTTGCGTATATTTTTTTACTTGCTTAGTTTACTATGTACAAAGTTTTGACCTACAACTATGCCTCCTTCTTCTTCTTCTGTAAAACAAAGATTAGAAAACCCATTTTCAGTACTTTTTGCCAATCAAGCATGGTGAATATGGTGAACATAGTTGAGGGTTATAAAAACTACACACATAAAAATATAGTGGATGGCAATAATTGGGATAATTGTAGGGATATGAAGATAGGTTGCTAAGTATGGGATATAATAAGGCACAAAATAAGTGGGGTAAAGGTGAAGTGTATGTTGATGGGGATTTTAATGATAATAGTGAAGAGTGAGAAAAGGAGGGGACTAACATCACCCTAGCACAAATAGAAATATATTGAGCTTTGAATCATGTATGTAGAAATGTGGGTTCTATTTTTGAAGTATTAAAATGGGTTTATATTTTTTAGGAAAGTTTTTGTTGATATATATACAATTGTTAATTAAGATTATAAGTGGTTAAATTTGTAAGGAATAAAATATGATCAGAAGTGACTTTGAAAGTGGACACTTTTATAAAAATTGAGACAAACACAATGTAAATAGGGGATAACAAAACTGTTTATACAGTTTGGTTTCTTTATGTCTATAGAGTCCAACTCAGTGAGAAGAATTCACTATTCTTAAATCAAATACAACCTGTGATTCTAATTCTAACATACCCTAGTAAAGAATCCATACTCTTCTATCTCAAAATTGATGAGATTGTAATTGCGAAATCATTGGCATTTATAATTTAAATTTGGCAACTAGAATTTTGGTTATGATTTTTCTTAGGAAAAGTTAATTTTTTCCATTGCAGAGCCTCGATTTTTTAAAAGAACTCACTCTATTAGTATTCAAGGGTTCGAGAATAATGAAAAAACTCATTTGATTGAAAGCGAGAAAGATTTTGACGTTAGATTTAGAAATCGACGAATCTCCTTAATTCAGATACACAAATACTAAATTTGATAATTTTTATTAATATAATTATCACAATAAAAATACAATTTTATGAAAAAAATTCAAATTTTGTTCTGCAACAAAACTATTCTTCATAAATAATTTTAATTTTTCCGACAGATGGCAATTACAATGTTCTAATAGAAAGCGTGACTAGCAACGTTATAACAATTTATATTAAATTTCACATACATTAGTGAATGCATCATTATAAAGCCATGTAGATGGTTAAAGAAATATGAATAATTTCATGGTCAAATTATAAAATTTTCAATAAAAAATCAAACAAAGTTTAAAAAAATTAAAGGATAAGATATGTAATTAATATTTCTAATTTTCTAATGTATTATTATATTTTAAATTTATAATGTCACATAGATGTAATGTGACATTTAGAGGTATTCATGAACTGAATTGAGCTAGATTCATACCGGACTTAATATTATTACACTTTATGTTTGTTTAAACCCAGGTCAATCCAAAATATGAACCTAAAAATGTATCAAAGTCTACCCATATTTGTAAAGTGATTAATTCAAATCAATTTTAGGTTCACTCGTATTATTTTTTATTTAATATTTTAGATGGTTTTCATTTATTAAAATTTTAACTTTAAACAACTTAACATAATTTTTAATGTTTACATAATTGTGTATAATATACTTAATTTTATGTGATATAAATTACATAATATATAAATAAAATATATTACAAAAGTATAAAGTAGGTTAGGCCAAACTCAACTTTTGAATGTTAAAGTTCAAGCCCGATCCATATTTTAAATAAATTTAATTTTTTTTATCTAAACATACATTTCGAGTCTTATTTGTTTACTCAAATCCTTTCATACTTCAAACAAACGATTGAGACTGTTGGGTTTTAATAGATAATCTAATTCATAAACAAATTTAGTGGCATACGACACCAAATATCACGTAGCTATTAATCTCTAATGGTTCGATAATAATTTTGATATTTTTGAGTTGTGAGTAAATAATATTTAAAAAAAAAACTCATATAATTAAGTAAATATCTACTTAACTTCTCTCTCTTTTTTTGAAGGCATCTAGAAGGCATGAGCAGAAAAAAGCGAATCCAAGAAGAAAGAGGAAAGGATAAGGGCCTCTTTTAATGTATGCAAAAGTATAGAAAGTGTAACACAAACAAGTGCTTGGGGACACACACCGTCACAAGCCCCCTCCCCCACCCCCAACCAAAATACTCTTTCTTCTCACCTTACTATTAGTCCATTGAATATAGAGCCACGAATATCAAGAACTTTCACATCCCATTGGCAACTTCTATCCATTTTTAAACAGCAAAAAATCCCATCCAAATCAATTCAATTATTCTTTATAAATTTTAATTTTATACTCAACAAGCTAATAATCAAAGTTCTCGTAAAATTGAACTTCAATCCCATTTTTTTAATCATATTTCCAAACCAAAAGGCAAGCAAACAAACCCTGAATTTTTTTTAAAGAAAAGTAATAAACAAAGAAGCAAAACCCTGTGCTTTGGGGACTGCAAGTGCAAGCTTGATCGCAACTCTCAAAGCTGCATAGTGAAAATTAAAAATTCCTCTATTCCCTCTGCTTATTACCACCCACTTTCCCCAAAACCCAAAAACACATGCGCTCCCATTTCCTTTGCTTTCCCCCCTCATCATCACTGCCACCAACGCTATCTTCCTCCTCCTCCTCCTTCTTCTTCTCTTCTTCTTCGCTTCTCAATCAGGTTTCGGCTTGTTTTTCTTCTTTTTCTAAACTTGGAGCTGGTTTTCTTGATTTGGGTAATTCAGTTGGGGTAATAGCTTGCCAAAGATGATCACTTTAACTGACTTCTACCATGTAATGACTGCAATGGTGCCACTTTACGTGGCCATGATTTTAGCTTACGGCTCAGTGAAATGGTGGAAGATCTTCTCTCCTGGTCAGTGTTCGGGGATTAATCGCTTTGTTGCTCTCTTTGCCGTCCCTCTCCTCTCTTTCCACTTCATCGCCTCTAACGACCCTTACGCTATGAACTTTCGTTTCATAGCAGCTGATACCCTCCAAAAAGTTATGGTTCTTGGAATACTGGCAGTTTGGTCCAAGGTGAGCAAAAGGGGTTGCTTGGAATGGACCATCACCCTATTTTCACTCTGTACTCTTCCCAACACTTTGGTGATGGGCATCCCTTTGCTGAAAGGAATGTACGGGGAGTTTTCAGGAAGCTTAATGGTGCAGATAGTTGTCCTTCAATGCATTATTTGGTACACTTTGATGCTTTTCATGTTTGAATATAGAGGTGCCAAAATGCTGATATCTGAGCAATTCCCCGACACTGCTGGCTCTATTGTTTCAATCCATGTAGACTCAGATATCATGTCACTCGATGGTCGACAACCTCTAGAAACTGAAGCTGAGATCAAAGAAGATGGTAAGCTCCATGTTACTGTTAGGAAATCCAATGCCTCAAGATCAGATATTTTCTCAAGAAGGTCCCAGGGTTTATCTTCGACAACTCCACGCCCTTCCAATCTGACCAATGCTGAGATCTACTCGTTGCAATCATCAAGAAACCCAACACCAAGAGGCTCAAGCTTTAATCACACTGATTTCTACTCTATGATGGCTGGGGGACGCAACTCCAATTTCGGTGCTGCAGATGTTTACGGTTTGTCTGCCTCTCGAGGACCAACTCCCAGACCATCCAATTATGAGGAGGATGGTACAGGCATGGGTAAACCAAGGTTCCATTACCACGCACAAGGTGGCGCAGGTGCAGCCCATTATCCGGCTCCTAATCCGGGTATGTTCTCTCCCAATGGGTCTAAAGCTAATACAAAGAAGCCTAACGATCAGGCTCAGCAAAAGGCTGAAGATGGTGGTAGGGATCTTCATATGTTTGTTTGGAGTTCAAGTGCTTCTCCTGTATCCGACGTCTTTGGTGGTGGTGGTGGTGGCCATGAATATGGAGCAAACGAGCAGAAAGAGGTTAGAGTGGCTGTCTCCCCAGGGAAAGGTAGCTTTTAAGCACATTTTAATTTGTTTACTTCAGTCTCCATATATGAATTTGTTTTGTTTCCCCATTTAAATTAATGATTCGAACTTGTGATGCTGCTTGTGTTTCGTTTCGTCGCAGCGGAAGGACATAGAGAGAATAACGAGGAGTACATGGAGAGAGAGGATTTCAGCTTTGGGAACCGAGGATTGGAACGAGAAATGACCAACAACCACGAAGGTGACAAAGTGGGGGATGGCAAGCCCAAAACTATGCCTCCTGCAAGTGTCATCACAAGGCTGATACTGATCATGGTTTGGAGAAAGCTTATCAGAAATCCCAACACTTACTCAAGTTTAATAGGACTCACTTGGTCTCTAATCTCATTCAGGTACAAATACAAATACAAATCATTGTTTTTGGCATCTGGTGGCTTTTCTTATAGCTTGTTGCTTGGTTTGTTTTAGGTGGAATGTACAAATGCCTGCCATAATAGCCAAGTCCATTTCCATACTGTCAGATGCAGGGCTTGGCATGGCCATGTTCAGTCTTGGTCAGTTCATTTCACCTTTTTCTTTTTCCCCTGTACTTGCAAACAAATACAATCTCTCTCAAGTAAAATTCTCCCCTACTTTATTAGTTAGTAGAGCAGAGCAATATAAATTCAAAAGAATAAAAATTAAAAAAATAGGAGAGTAACGAATGGCTTTATCATTATTAAATGTTGTAAAAAAGCAAGCAAAACAGCGTAAGCAAAGTAAGGGAAACAGTATAGTCATGATGATAATAAGTTGGCTATAGATTTCCATCTGTATAAAATCTTGAATGTTCTGAAGAAATGAATTTGATATGATGCTGGGGGGTGGTGGGGGTTATGATGAATGATCCAAAAGAATAAATGTTGTCAGAGACAAGCCGGTTCGAATTCGAAACATTTGTAAAGAGAGATGAGGGTTGAGTTGGAGTATGTCGGGGTAATGTGGGATGTGAGTTGGAGACATGGTTTTGATGGAATGGTGATGACAGGTCTGTTCATGGCATTGCAACCGAGGATCATAGCATGTGGAAATTCCGTTGCAGCTTTTGCCATGGGTGTGAGATTCCTTGCAGGTCCAGCTGTGATGGCAGCCGCTTCCATAGCTGTCGGACTCCGTGGCGTTCTCTTACACGTTGCCATTGTGCAGGTCACTTCCCTTTTTCTGTCGTTTGCTTCTCTACTGTCGTTTAATTCCTCTCCCATCTTTTTCTTCACCAACATACCCTATCTAACTTAACTATTACATAACCTCCAAAACTCACTGACACAGCTTTTCTTTCTATTTTTATATTCTTAAATTGTGCAATCTTCAGATTAAATGAAACTGGGTACAAGTAGTCAGCAAACATTCATACAAAATCTTAACATGTCTTATTTATTTTGCATGTATAACAGGCAGCTCTCCCACAAGGCATTGTCCCCTTTGTCTTTTCCAAGGAATACAACCTACACCCTGATATTCTCAGCACTGCGTGAGTCTTTACCCTCTTTCTCCTTTCTTTTTTCTAATTTCCTACTACTTGTGCTTATTCTCTCATGTTTTTTTTTTTGTTGGAAATGCAGTGTTATTTTTGGAATGCTAATAGCCTTGCCCATAACGCTTGTCTACTACATTTTATTGGGATTATGAAGGGGCCATCTCTAACCTAAATATCAACATTTTAATTAATTAATTAATTAATTAAAGCCAATCCATGCCATCAAATTCAAACCCCTTTTCCAAAACAAATCCTTAATCTTCCTTCTTGTTTTTTTTCCTAGTAAAATTTGTAAAATCTTATTCTGTAGTCAAATTATGAGGAAAATGAAATGCTTTTTTCTAGTTTGTTATATAAATTTTGAGTTGTCTTTCTATTCCAATCATTTATGTTAGATAACGATGGATGGGCCATGCAGCTATGTTTGGTGGCATCAATGTTCCCAGCTTTTGTGTTTGAAATCTTAAATCACAAATTAAAGTTGATTGGGATTTATTTCTCTTTTACTGAATTGTAGTTTGGATGATATCAACTCAAATTGGCAAAATATTTGTGCACACCTCATCATACATACACCACCAATCCAATCCAATCCAATCCGTATACTTAAGTCTAAAATATTTTTTTTATATTTCCATCCATTTCAAATTAAGAAAACAGTGTAAATAGATTATTAGAAATCTAATTTTCATGCTAAATACTCAAATTCACAGGTTCGTTTAAATATTTTTCAAATTCCACAAATTCATCTTCTCTGAGCATTAAACAAAATGTCAACAGCATGTGAAGATTATTTAGGTTAAAAGAATATTTTATAGTTACTGTTCAGGGTTTTATTTTATTTTATTTCTTAAGAGTATACTTCGTTTGTATTATTGGATAGATTTTTTTTTTTTTGGCACAGATTAAGTCAAATTTACAGAACAGTACAACTTGATGTTTTTAAAACTGAAAGCAGGTGTCGTTTAAATTAATCGAGGACAAACTATATCAAATAAAATAATAAATTATTAAATCTTAAAAAAATAATAAATCAATCATTAATATATATCGAAAAATGACAAATCAGTTATGTATTAATATTTTTCGTTACAGTCCTAACGGAATAAGTGACATGATTTATTAACTAGTTGACGTGATTAGTTAACTTGCCATATTAGACATAAAGAGCTGAAAGGTCTTAATTTTGTTGGGAAAAGGAGAGGCGGGCAGGTAAAAAAAGAAGAAGAAAAAGATGTCACTACTCTTCCTTGTTGCCTTCCCGAATCCGCCCTAACCATTTCATGGCCCTACTCTTCCCTGTTATGGTACCAAAATTTATAGTAGACTTCATCATTTCAATTTCATCAGCAGTAACCAAATCAAAAATCAATTTTGAAGAATTGGGATCCTTATTCTCTTTGTTCTGTTGCAAATCGGTCGGCAAAAAACCAAGGTCCAAATTCAAGAAATTTGGTGATTTCCCTTTAGAAAATTCAACGACTGTAACAGATTCATTCACTTGGGAGTTGAGAAAATTAGGTTTCCATCTTTTATGTACTAAATTTTCCTTAGTTTTATGAGAAAATCCACATGCAAAAGCAGCAGACGCATCCCCTATTTCCCCTAACCTAACATTAGGCTGTCTTTGTCTCTTGGAATTCATGCTTAAAACCAACATTGTACACCAAATCCTAACTTCTTTTTGATCAAACACAAAAATCAGCACAAACATGGGAACCAAAAAATTTACAACAAACAAACAAAACCCAAATCAAATATCATTCTAAACAACCATTAAATCACCATAAAACAATGTAAATTACAAGTGAACCTAGTAACAGGGGGAACTGAAATTAAAATTTAATTTTTACGATAGTAGAAGTATAATTTCACCATTTAAATAGCTTATATATTTATAATTTTTAAAGGATTAAATTAAATTTTTATTATTTTAGGGGTCAAAGTACAATTTTATCTTTACTAGTTTAAAATTTAAAAAAATCAAAGGGCTTAAATAAAAAATTTTCCATTTTAGGAGGCTGGGGCTCCTGCCAGCCCCTGGCTATGCCCCTTCCTGGTAAGAGAGTAACAATGGCTGAAAATTTTGAACTTTTACATGTTTCCAAAACTGAAACAATTGCTAAGATTCTTCTTCTTCTACTGTCTAGTCTAACTAGGGTTCTCAAATTAGGGCTGTTTACACTATGGGATGACATGTCATCTTTCCGTTATAGACATAACGAAAAATGGTGAAAAGTTTAGTGGCTGAAAAATTTGAACTTTTGCATGTTCCCAAAACTGAAACAATTGTTAAGATTCTTCTTCTTCTACTGTCCAGCCCAACTAGGGTTCTTAAATTGAGTCGTTTACACCATGAGATGATAGGTTAGCTTTCCGTTACAGACGTAACGAAGAATGATAAAAAATTCAGTGGTTGAATTGTAACATTTCAAATTTTAGTGATTGTTTTATTATTTTAACAAAAGTTTAGTAACTACTGGTATACTTTATCCATTAATCAAAGAAAAGTGAAATCATGCTAGCTATATATGCTTACGCGTTGCCTCAATTTGTTTTAAAGCAATGTGAAAATTATATTAGAATTCGTTTTTTTATGCATCTACGATGAAATTAGCGATAATAACTTATTTTTCCTTTCACTTCTATAAAAAAATAACTCTTCATTTAATTTTTCATTTTTTTAATCCTTAAACTTATATTTTTCGAGGCAATGAGGCAGTGGTGCTTACCAGTTTTGCTAGTTGGATCAAGGGTGCCTTTAATGCTCCTTCTCCCGAGGCTCTTACTATGTCATGCGCCATTTAGAATGCCCTTCAGAGGTGTTATTCTAGAGGTGTCTTAGGGCCTTCTTGTGCCTTTAATGGACTTATCATTTTATGGTCGTATTGTTCGGGAGGCCTTGATACTTAGTGACATGTTTGATTGTATTTGCTTTACTTTTACTCATATGTCGGCCAATTGTGTTGCACACTTTTTGACACATTAGATGATGAATAGGAATATTACCTTAGATTTTAGTTTGAATTATCCAAATTTCATCCACCTATTAATGTTAGATAACATTATTTGATCAATGTAATTCTCGCCTATGGTTTACAATGGTTGTAACTATGATTCACGAAATGTTAAATTGAGTGGGGAAAAAAATCAATGAGCAAATGTTTGTAAGTATTGCAATTAATAGTTTGAGAAGTTTCAGGACTACTATTAGTAACACACACATCAAAAGCAGGAACTGGATAATGCCATAAATTAAGGGGCTTCCCCTTCAGATAAGTAACAAAAGTTATACCAATAAATGGATAACAAAGTGAAACATTGCTAACTTCCTAATGCTGAATTTAAGAGAGGAAGCCTTTAGGGAAATACTAAAAAATTATAGGCATCCGTCACTGGTAGTGGCAATTCATTTGATTTTCAGCAACATTTTCAGTACCAATTTATTGCTGCACGTAACTTCACTAGCAGCAAGTTTGCGGAGCATCTTCAATTCTCAGCACCACCATCATCATCTTCGTTCTCGACATCTTCATCAGCTGAGGCATCTTGGTATTGCTGATACTCTGCAACAAGGTCATTCATGTTACTTTCTGCTTCAGTGAACTCCATTTCATCCATTCCTTCTCCAGTGTACCAGTGCAAGAAGGCTTTCCTTCTAAACATGGCTGTAAACTGCTCACTAACTCTCCTGAACATCTCCTGTATTGAAGTTGAATTCCCGATAAAAGTCGAAGCCATCGAAACCCCTTTGGGTGGGATGTCACAAACACTGGATTTCACATTGTTTGGGATCCACTCAACAAAGTAGGAAGAGTTTTTGTTTTGCACATTCAGAATTTGTTCATCAACTTCTTTGGTGCTCATTTTGCCTCTAAACAAGGCTGATGCAGTAAGGTAACGACCGTGGCGTGGATCAGCGGCACACATCATGTTCTTGGCATCCCACATTTGTTGTGTCAGCTCAGGGACCGTGAGTGCACGGTATTGCTGTGATCCGCTAGATGTTAATGGAGCAAATCCCACCATGAAAAAGTGAAGCCTTGGGAAGGGGATCAAGTTTACTGCTAATTTTCGAAGGTCTGAGTTAAGCTGACCCGGGAATCGCAAGCAGCAGGTTACACCACTCATTGTTGCAGATATTAAATGGTTCAAGTCTCCGACTGAAAAAATTAAACATCTGTCAGATGGGGTTCCACATAACATAAATTAAGGAAAGATGAAATGATTGAGTTAATTCAGTTAGTTACAGCTTGGGGTAGTGAGCTTTAGAGTCCTGAGGCAGATATCATAGAGTGCTTCATTGTCGAGAACCATGCATTCATCAGCATTTTCCACCAGCTGGTGGACTGAAAGAGTGGCATTGTAAGGTTCAACCACAGTGTCCGACACCTTTGGAGATGGGAAAACGGAAAATGTAAGCATCATACGATCAGGGTATTCTTCTCTTATCTTTGAAATAAGCAGGGTCCCCATTCCAGACCCTGTTCCTCCTCCAAGTGAATGGCACACTTGAAACCCTGCAAAAGGCTCAAGAGAAGTTGCCAAATGAGCAAATAGGTAAAAAGGATTATATGAATGAACCAAAGGTAGAGTCTAATAAAAGAAACCTTGTAGACAGTCACAATTCTCAGCTTCCTTCCTAACAACATCAAGTACTGAATCAATCAACTCGGCTCCCTCAGTGTAATGACCCTTAGCCCAATTGTTTCCAGCCCCGGACTGGCCGAAAACAAAGTTATCAGGCCTGAAAATCTGCCCATAGGGGCCGGTTCGAATACTGTCCATCGTTCCAGGTTCAAGATCCATGAGAACGGCTCGTGGCACGTACCGGCCACCACTTGCCTCATTGTAGTACACATTAATTCTTTCTAGTTGCAACTCTGAATTTCCGATATACCTACCAATTGGATCAATCCCATGTTCACCACAAACAACTTCCCAAAACTTAGATCCAATTTGGTTCCCACATTGCCCTCCTTGAATGTGTAGTATTTCACGCATTTTGACTTGGGGTGAAATGGGAATTTAAAAAAAAAAAGTTTTTTGTTTACTAAAAAGAACTGTTTCCCTTGGAGGGCTTGAAAATAGCAAGCGAATGGAGCAGCTATTTATAACAGACGTATTTCATCTTTCAGTTGTAAATGAAGGGTTAAGATGGGGTTGGGAAATTATGATCCGACGGCTAAGAGGTGTCCGACCAGCGAGAGAGAAAGTATGTCAATTAGTGAGATGGCTTGGTTCGGGGATGACTAAAAGTTGCCATTTGGAGTCGGTTAAGTGAGTGCGGCCGGCTATTTATAAATGTAAGGCCTGTTTCTATTAGTTAATTAATGATGGGCAGTCGTCTAGACGAAACTGACATGACATTGACGCCCCTAACTTCTCCTAAAATTTTATTGTGGGCTGTGATTAGAGTAATAAAATATAGAGGGAGTCAGACAATCCTTCAACTGAAATCCGATTATATCTAGATTGATTAAGACAAAAATAATATAATATAATTTGACAAAAAACATCGAAATACAATTGAATATTGAAGGTCAAAGGTGATTAAATTTATGGTTGACCAAAATGCAACATTGCCCCTGTAAGCGACATATGCACAACCTGAGAGAAAAAGCAAGCTATATGATGTCATGGAAAATTATTCTGCTTCCGAGAATAGGTATTAGGCTACCCTAGAATTAAAACATATAAATCTACCAGTCAACACCATCCTAGACTTTATTGGATCCTGCATCAAACATCTTATCCATTCCTTTTATCATATCAGTGTTATCAATGTTATCTTCTTCACTCCTCTTATCATATCAATGAAAGAAGGAAAACATGGCGATGGAGTTGGAGTGAAGAAGATGAAAGAAGGAAAAAATAAAATAAATTATGGAAGGTGGGGAGTTTGATTGGTGGAAGGGGATGATAAAAGGAAAAAAAATGAGAGAGATGTCAAAATGGAAAAGGATATGCCATGTGGCACATTTTCATTTGCTAAACTTTTTTTAACGTCCATAAACCATAAGTTTTCATACTTTAGATATTTATTGAGCAACTCTTCAACAAGTCTGGTCATCAATATGTAAGTTTTTTTTTTTTAGTATTATAATGATACCTCTATAATGCTCACATTTTATATTTAATCTTTACATTTTAATTTTGATTGAGTCATTATATTACAATAATTAAATTGCATCATACATCTCCAAATTATGACTTAAATATTAAATTAACCCTTAAACTTTACAATATTCTAATTAAATAATTAAAGTATTAATATTTTATCAACTAAGTTATTTTGTTAGCCTAATTTATTAAAATGTTAGGTTAGATTTGACATAGAGCATATGTGGATAATAAATAAACAATGTTACACCCAATTTGTTCTTTAGATAGGTAAACATGTTTGAAGCTTGATCCTCGCATTGTAAATATGTTTCACATCATATTCAAGTCAGTATTTAATACTCAAGTTGATGAATAGGTTAACAAAAAAATTTAATTGATACGATACTAACACTACGAAGACTTAATTAGAACGTTTTAAAATTTTGATATTAATTTAAAATATCAATCATAGTTTAGGGACATAGCGAATTAACCCTAAACATTAATATAAAAATACGTTAAAATATATATAATACAATTTCAAAAAAAAATTAATACCAATAAAGCTTTTTTATTATTGACAAAGGACAATACTATGAACTTTGAATATTCAAGTTCGAGTTTTATTATGCGTGATTATTTTGTGTAAGTCTTTAATTTTATCGTGAGTAGTTATTATGTGAGAGTTTTGTCTGGTTATATTTTAATTATTGGTCTATTTAAATAGGGTTGAATAAAATTTGATTTGATTTGAACAAAAAATTTATTTAAAATTTTGAGTTAATTAAATTAAATTATTTAGTTTTTTATCAACTGGAATAAATAATTTTATTTTTTAGATAAAATTAAGTTAAATTTTATAATTTAAATAATTCAAATAATTAATCGGAATAAATTCACTTTTAAGTACTTGATAATTTAAAAAAAGTGAAAATTGATGAATTTCAACAACAAAAAATACAAAAATTTAAACGGGCGAACTCGGGATAAGCCCTGACCAATTTTGGATCGTGGCATTTAACACCCTTAAAAACGATAACAATCCATCCTACTAGAGGAGCGGTCGGCCCGGTGCCGGTGGTCAGTCACAGTCGCGCACGTGAGATCAGTCGTTGGTGTAGAGCTTGCACGTGCAATTCATTTTTCGATAAACTCAGGCCTTCACCATCACATACTGACATACACCCATTACGCTGGCATTTATAGCCTTCGACCGTTCAAACTTCAAACCTACGTAACGACGTTACCCGCGCTGCTCCTCTGTTTCTGCAATAACCCACGCTCTCACTAATTTGTTCCTTCAGCATTTACTCCCCTTCACCTCCTTCCCTACTCCAAAACGGGCGTTATGCTAACCTAATCTTAAGAAAAAGGAACAAGCTTTATATGGCAAATTGGATCTCTTCCAAGCTCAAGGTCGCTGAAACTCTCCTTCAACAGGCAAGTTTTTCCTTCCTTTTCATAGTTCTTTTTCTTAATTTCATTTTTAGTGTCCATTTTGAATTTTATTGATTTGGTTTCATTTCATTGCTCCCCCAACTTAAATTTTTATTTTTAATAAAAAAAATGGTTTGATTTAGAGTAGTTGTAACTTGTAACTTGCATTATGTGATGGACTATTCAGATCGATCAGCAAGCGGCGGAGTCGCTTGGGAAGAATGAAAAGCAATTATCCGATGAGATTACATTGGACACTCCAACGAAACCCAATGGGGGTGTATCTTTAAAGGATCAGTTAAAAGGAAACCACAAGATAATAATGGTTATCAAGGCAAATTGTTCAGTGATCCCATTTCTAATATGCCTAGTAATAATAATGATAGTATGAGTTACAATTCAGTTAATATTACGAGTCTGGGAAAAGAAATTTCAAGAACAAGAGCTTCATCGAAACCTAATACCAAGCTTACGGATAGTGATTGGACTGAACTTCTTAGTACACCTAGTCAGGGGACGAGTTCTAGTACTAATGGGGTATTTGGGATTCGAAGCTTGAAGAAAGATGGCGGGACCAAAGGACATTTAGGGTCTCATTTGTCACTGCTGGAAGAGAAGAGGAAACAAAAGAGGAACGTTAATGGCAGTAAGTCTGTAAGGAGATCAAATATAGTTTTGGGAAATAAGTTGAATGGTAAGCGGAGCAATGGTGAAGAATCAAGTGCTTCAGTGAGGCCATCTAGTGTTGATAAACAGAATGATGGTAAGAATTCGGAGGAGTTGGAGTTGGATCACAAGGACACTCCTGCAAGCTTTATGGTGAAATTGAAAGATTCAAGGGATGAAGAAAATGATAGGAAATTGGATTCTAAAGAGCTTCTGACCAATGTGGAAGGGTTTTCACTGTCTGTGAACAAAACCCGAAAGGTGTTGGATTTGGGAGAAGTTGATGGGGTACCTGATGCGCTGATAGGTATTGCTGATGCTCATGGTCAGTTCAGAACAACTGTAAGTGGGAAATCCAAGTCCATTGGCTCATCCAGAAGTTCAGTCTTTGATGGTGTAAAAGGGGCCTCTCAGCCAACGAGTGATGCAAGCTCTGATTTGGATCCAGATTCTGGCTCAACATCTGACTCTGAAAGTGAACATGAGAGGGAGGAAAGGAGGAAGAGGAAGGAGGGGATTATGGCTGAGCGAGCAGCAGTTAAAGCTGTGGAGGCTATCAAAGAAGGAGAGAATATGGTTGCCAGATTGGAAGGAGAGAAACAGAGCTTGGAGAAAATACTTGAGGAAGGAGCCAAGCAACATGCACAAGAGGTAATATTTCATGGCTTTTTTCAATATTACATGCATGCATTCATTTTTATTTCTTTTTTTGTTGAGTTTGATATGGAAATATTTTGTTCTGACCATGGGGATTCTTTTCTCTGAAAATATCCAGGTTATACACTTTGAAAATGAAATACAACCAGAAATTTGTTGTTCACAGGAAAAATATGATGCATTAAGCTTTGTTTTGTAATAGAGGGTTGGGTGATTAGGGGCTAACCGTAGTGGCATGCAATTGGAAACAAACAAAACTAGGCTGCAGGTGCCACCAAACAAATTCTGTATATTGTTAATAGAGTGTTTGACTTCTCTAGAGGTTACTCACCCCATTTGCTTCAATGCCTTTAAGATTTGAATCTACAATGTAGCAGGAATAGAAAAGCCTGGAAGTATAGCCAGTTCTAGATTCTTCTTTTCCTCTTTCTTTCGTTAAGATTAGCAGCTCTATCTGAACTACATAAAAATTGTGATGCCTTCTGTTTTCCTTTCTTACTTTGATGTGTGCCTTCAGTTTTCCTCTCATAAGTTTATGCTTGCAAGTTCTAAATGCCTACCAAGTTGAAGTGGAAAAAAATCATGATTATTATAGTTAGATCATGGTTATATTTTGTATTTGGTATCCATGTTATGGTTCGGAGAGTAGTCTATTTTGTATTAAGTACATAATTCAATTTTTTTTTTTCTTTTTTTGGGTACAATTACAATATGGGGGAGGGGGATGGCAATACCAGGGTTTGAACCCTAGTCCCTGGGTGCCAACAGCAGCCTCAACCTCTGCTCCAAAAAAGTGTTGGCAGTATTTTTGGTTTATGAATATTGAGATTTGAGCATTGAATTCTATCCTTAGTTTTTTCATTTTGTCCTTTTACTTGATTTTCATTCCTTATTTCCCTTTATCCTCTACTTCTTTCTATTCCCTTCCCTTGCCCTGTGGTTGAAGTTGTCTGTCCAATGTTCAATTCTAGCATTAATGGCTTGTAATCTTCTTACTTTCGACAGGCTTCAGAGCTGCAGACTACTACAATGGAAATGATGGATGCTGTTGAGCTAGAAAAGCAGAAACATAATAATACTAGAATGGAAGCTCTTCAGCGATTAGCTAAGCTAGAGGTGCTGCAACAATGGTTTTTGATTGCGACTTCATGTTTCTTAAACAATTTTCTCCATATTTTTGTTGGTCTATTGCATTTGGACCGAAATTCTTGTTTCTAATATTGCTAGTAATTGCAGACCACTAATGCTGATCTTGCAAGATCACTTGCTACTGCACAGAAGAGACTTGAAGTAGAGGTATGATACTTTTAAATATCAATTGTCTGGTTGGATTGATCTCCTTTCTTCATTCTTTCAATTTTTATTTGTCAGAAAATTTGTTTGCTCTCTTTACGATATGTCATTAGTGCCTGAGTTCTAAAATCTGGTTTTTATCCATATGATAATTTGTTTTTGAACCATGCTTGTTAAGATAACAGGTTAGAAAGAAAGCACATAATGGAGAAATATAAAGAAAACCAGTGCTGTTGTTTTGTATATCAGTCTCGATGCTGTTGCTTTGTATATCAGGATTACTTTTAGAGTGATCGATCTTGTAGTGTCTTGTACTGGCTTGGTTCTCAGGCCTGACCAATTTACTAATTGATGACTTCAGGAATTGATAGATATATTTTAAATGTAACTAACACCACAATGGAAGCTTTTCTAGCCTCATCCTGCCATAACCTTATATATGGTGCTCATTGCATTTTAGCCTTTTGGACCAGATTAATCGGGTAGCAGATCTCCGGCGACAAATTGAGCTGGAAGAAGCAGCTCATGAAGGTATCTTTTATTTTGATCTGATAGTTTCTTTAAAGTGTGTGTGGAAGAACCTCTTCTCTTTTCCAACATCAACCCCAATAATGAGGACAAAGAAGAAAATATAAAACCACTTGCCTTAAATGAGTTTATGGAGGAAAAAAGAACAAAAAAGAATTAAATATTTATTGTTGCATCTAGAGTTGTGATAGCATTTTGGCTACTAATCCTCTTATGGTTGATGGGAATTGGCACATTGAAAAGGTAGTTTTTGAAGCTAACTGATCATTAAAAATTAAAAATTAATGGAACTTCATACAGACCTGAAACTTTAGGTTTCAGGTGCTTTTGGTGTAAGACTAAGCTATTTTTTAGAGTTCTTTCCAAAGTGTCAATTGCCAAGCATTAAATTAAAACCAATCACATAAGATGGTTACAAAAAGGATCTTCAAGGTAGAAATCATTGTTCTTTTTCTTAAAAAAATAAAAGAACAAGGGGAGACATATCAGGTTTAGTTTTGACATCTGAGGGTGTCTTTTTGCTTATCAGGGGGTGGGAGCCCTCCAAAATGCTGTTTTTTCCCTTCTTACCAATTGTAGCTTGGAACTCTATTTTCTTTCCTGCTACATCGTTTCCTTTTTTATTAAATTAATTTTAATTTAATTTACAATTAAGCATCTTGTGGTTTGTGGTGGAATAAACTACCACTTGAGGTTTGAGAAGCAGTATTTAACTATGATTTACTACTTGAACCTACCAATCTAACACAATTAACTTGTTCTCCCCATTTCTTTGTTGTGTTGTGGCTGATCCTTTTCTCTTTTCCTTGATCTGATCTTTCTTTTCTATCTCAATAATGCCCCAGTCTTGGATTTAATTGCTCCTTGCAACCAATCTTTGTCCTCGCTTTTGCTACTACCCAACTGAAGAGACTAGGTTTGATTGTTACCCGATAGCTCTTCCCTGATCTGTTTTCACTTTTTACCTTCTCTCTCGAGAATGTAATTCGCTCGCATAAGAGTCTTCAAGTCCTTTGAGAGTGGTTAACTGTTGGTTCTTAAATGATGGGATGCAAAATCTTTTAAGCCTCACTGCAGTTTTCTCTGTTCTTTTTTGGGTAAAATTTAATTTTAATTAGATTTTCTGGCTTTTTTGGTATTCAATAGTAGTGTCTTTTCAATAACTTGAATAGATGGAAATGTTTTAAATGCATTTTATTTTTCATATTGACAATGATGATGTTGCTTACATCTAATTGTTATAATTTAGGGCAACAACTCTTGGATATATCATATACTCGCTGAGAACAAGATAATTATCTCGTTGAGATGAGAGCTCCATTCTTTTGTGCTGTCAATAGAATCAATTATAACAAGTCACACATTCATATTCTGGAAATACAGACACATAAATTTTGCGATTGAACTACCAAAATAGTATGGGCTAAGAGGTTAAAGGGGTTGTGCGGTGCATGAGACTCCTGCTTTTTGGGCATAGGGAATGTCATAAGCAATCTCTTGACTAATACTATGCTGAAATAAGGACCTATTTCTATTGGACTTTACAAGTTACTTATACTTCTTTTTCATCTTGTAGAACTAAAGAGGAGGATTGCCAGTAATCATCAGTGTGGAACTAATCTGAACCAAGTTAAGTAGTTCCTCGTATCATATTGGATCTATAAAATACTGACTACAGAGACTGCTATAATCTAGCATTTTCAGCAAAAATACTTTGTACCAAAGGATTCTTTGGATAATCTTATCTGTTAACTTTTAATTTTAAAATGTTGTAGTTAGCAGCATCAAAGGGAGTTGAATTTGGATGTGAAACCCTCGAGGCAGAGTACTCTCTTGTCGCTGATAAAATTGGACAGTTGCAAGACAAGGCTAGCTTTCTCTCTTATTCTCTCTCTTTTTGCCCTCTCTAGATGTTCACATTCAGTTATACAAATTGCAATGATATGGCAAGTTACATAGTTCAATTACACCATTCAGCCATTGTTAGCTGCATGTTTCCTTTTTTTACTAGAATGGACAAGTAGTAATATGGATATAAAGATCAACATCTCTCAAGTTAATAGTGCTCAGTCATGCATTTGTATACATTTAGTTCCTAAAATTATATGAGAAATCTAGCACATAGAAATAAGGTCATATTAGTCATTCCTGTTCCTACATAGTAGGATTGAGACCCATTTTTAAATTGATTTTTGGGCGCTTAAAAGTAGCAAAATACCTTTTCTTTTTTAAGCCATATCATCTTTCCCACTTTTCCTTTTAAACCCATTTTGGGAAAATTAAGCATTGCATATCCTTGTAGCAAACAACTCCAAAAAGCTAGAAGATGATGTTGGATGTTGATGTATAAATTAAAGTCAAAGCTTAAAACTTATATAGGACAACAGAGAGGATTCTTTTTGTACCTGTAGGAGAAAGGAAGTGGTAATAGTTGTAGAACTTGGGACACGAGGGAAGGTGTGCGAGTAGCCTTTAGTTTATGCATACAAAAAATCCATGTTGACTTTAAACTAGTGGTTATGTTAGAAAAGTCATTTCTCTAAGAAAGACATAGATGGGTCAAAACTCAGATGCAAGAGGCAGAGAGAACATCAATTTTGATAAGGTGTGCCCAGATAAATATATCTTGTTTATTATATTTTTATTATCATTAGTGGTGTCTTTATAATTCACAAATTAATTTCGAGAGTTTGGCTGTAAGTCTCTGCTTGGTGTGTTGGATGAAAAGGAGTGAGGATGGAAAATTTGTTAATTTAATGGTTAAGCTTCAAAGGAAGAAAGTGGTTTTGAATCTTAACCATTTGGTTAACAAATTTTCTATCACCACTCATTTCTATCCTTGATAATAAGCAAAGCTTTAGAGGCAAACTCACTCAATCCTTTATGTATTGGCTAAAGTATTGAAAGTCTAGATGCATTCCAAGGGTGAATGGTGCACTTAGATGCTAGAAGCCTTATATTGCTTGAGGTGTAATATGCAAAAAATGTGCTAACTTGAGTGAAGGCATAGTATATACATGTGTGTGTTTTCATGTGCATATATATAATTATGATAATAAACTCTAAAGACTGATTCAGTTTATCTACTAAACATGCAAAATTTTCATTTTCTTTCTTTTGTTGGGCCATATCTATGATTTCCTTATGGTTTTGTGTTTGTTGCTGAATAAATAAATATTGAGAAGTAGAGAGTTTGATATTATCACCATCTTACTGGTAAAGTAAAGCTAATGAAAGTAAAAGACATTAAATAGAATTTCGATTGGGTAAGCTTTTTTTTTGCTCTTGCATTAGGAAAAAGTGTGCACGCACCAGAACTTAGGTGCACCAGGTGTGCGCCTCCCTCAAAAGGGTTTGAAGCACTTTTGTTGTTTGGTGCTAAGGCACAATGCCTTGACAACACTGTACATTCCCCAATTTCCCAGATAAATTCCTAATCTTCCTTGTAGCCATTTAAGACCTTAATGCATTATTATGTTCAATTAGGTCTGTATTGTTGATAAAGTTGTTTAAGTACTTTATTTTTGCAGATCAGCTATCTACATGGTCATTGTCTTCACTACATCAGCATCTACATGGCAACATATGAAAATTCATGCTAAGTTGGCATTTATTTGGCTTATAGCCCTAGCTTATATGGCATGCAGATGCCACAACAGTATCTTTAAATCCCTTATTTAGCCACATATGTTGCCTTTGTAAATGCTGATATGGCAAGGTAAATGGTGTCATAGATGCTGATATGGCTAAGATAACAGATTTTTATTGGTTTCCATCCTGATCAGGGTTCTATTAAACAAAAATAGTCCTTAAAGGGTAGAGTTTGGTACGGTAGAAATACAAATGTAGGTGTTTATCTAAGAAATTTAAGAAGGTACAAAGACCTTTTTCTTCTAAAAAGAAAAATAGCCTGTTATTACTCTATTAGCATGGAATGGTTTTAGGTGTTTTTGTACTTCAATTCGATTTGCTTGTTACAAACAGGCAAGACAACTGGAAGCAAGCATTGAATTGACAAGGAAAGCCGTGGAGGACCCAACAGAAGTAGAAGTTGAGCTGAAGCGAAGGCTTGGACAGCTGACTGATCATTTAATTCAGAAACAAGCTCAGGTCTGTCCTTCAAATTTTGTGCTTGTGAATGATTCTGCTTAATAAGTGTAACATTGATGTTTTTCCTGTCTAGTAATCATTAGGTGCTTAAAGAGCAAGGACAGAGTGAACCTTAGCAACCTAATAAGTAATATATCTGTTTGTGTCTGTATATTATATCGTACATAAAATGTTTTCAGCTTTAAGGCGAAGATGTGAATTACTATTTTATTTTGCTTTACTTTAGCTTAAATTTGTTGACTTTATAGCATGTAGGATGACAAACATTAGCAGAGAAACAATTAGTTTTGGCTCCAAATATTAATTGGTCACTTGCCAAAATCTGTGTAATGATTAACCCAAGCATCTTTCTGCAATAACTCAATTCTGCAACACCGATGCCAAATGGTGAAATGCATGCATTTATTGAATAACATGAATAAACAAATTGATAATGAAGGGTTAATTCATTTGTTAAGCTCCTCACTAGATTAAATAGCAATCTTTCTTTTAGACTCATTCGTCCACTCTGTTTTTCTTCTGCAGGTTGAGGCACTATCCTCGGAAAAGGCGACATTGTCATTTAGAATTGAGGTACCTAATTTATGAATTAATTAGCATTACTGTTTTTCAGAACTGATCCACTGATCTTGTAATTTGAACTTGTGAACTTCTTTAGGCAGTTTCAAGGATGCTGGAAGAGGGCAAGTCCACGAATATGAATAATGCCACATCAAGTGATTTGGAATTAGGAACATGGGGTCTCTCAAGTTCAAAGTTGAATCCTGTTCTCAAAGACAAAATTCGTTCTGGAAAACGGCAACTTGGATCAATGATTAAGCAGTTGGATGCTATATTTTTGGCAGGTGCAATATTCTTAAGAAGAAATGCAACAGCAAGAGTTTGGTCTTTGGTATACCTCATTTGCCTTCACTTTTGGGTCATATATATTCTAACGTCACATTCCCGACCATCAGATGAGGAAAGATCTGGTGCTGTTATGTCCCTTGGTAAATATCAATAGAAGTGTAGGTGTGTATTTTGTAATTTCTGTATTTCTTGACACAACTTTCAAGAGATCTATGTGTAGGGTGTAATAATTTTTTAATTTGTGCAGTTTTTGGCACAGTTGAGTAAAGACGATTACTAGCAATCAATTAACCAATCAATGAAGCCAAACTCTTGCATGGGAATGAATTTTTCATTGCCTGAATCAAGTAGTCAACTGAGCCACATGTAGAGTGTCAAAGATATTAACTTTTCAGTCGATATTAATCTCGGGATTAATATTTTATTAGAAAAAAATTTGTTCAATTTTAACAACATTTGTATTTATGTAGATTAACTGTGTGACTCTGAACCAAATCTTTCTCCTTTACTCCCGACAAATGGATTGAGTGCCCTATCATCTAGTCCTGGGTCGTCTTCATCTTAATCTAAAAAAAATGTTTTGATTATTTGAATACGAAATTAAATTAATTTAAATTTTTTAAATTCCAATTAAAGAGAAGTACTCGAAATTAAATTGATTTAATTGAAAGGTTAATATACTTTAAACTAATATACCTTTTAAACAAGTTCTTATGCTTAACTTCTTTACTCATAAAAGTTGTTTATTTTAATATTAATGTAAAATATTTTGAATTTTTAACTAAAAGCAAAATAATATTTTTAAAGTAAAATAAAATAATATTACAAAATTTCTTGAAAATGCTTATATGCATAATACACAAAATCTTTTTTTTTTTTGAAAATACTAATTAGTTCTCCTAAAATATATTTTAACTTATACGTACAGAAAAATACAATTAAAAATAGTTAGCTCTATATCTAATTACTAGTTGTTATTAGTTGCTTTCCAGACCCACCTTAAAAAATAGTACACCCCATGGTTTTCTTTTGATTAAAATGTGTCATAAGCCCATATCTTGTTTATAAATTTAAAATTTAGTCTTTATATTTTTAATTTTAAGAATTTAATTATTCTATGATTTAAATTTTAAAATTTGGGTTCAATTAATAACATTATTATTTTTTAAATTATTTTTTAATTAAAAAATCACATTTGATAGAACTAAAAAATAACATTATAATGAACTTAAATTTAATAAAATATTCTTAATAGTATTAATAGTTAAAACTAAATTTTAAACTTGAAAAGTAAAAATTAAATTCTTAAAAATAAAAAATAGGGGATTAAGTTATAAATTCATATAGACAGACTTTATGTTAACCTTTTCTTTTCGTTAGAATATTACCATTTATATTACCGTAAGCAATAAATAAATATATTTAATGATTATTTACTATTATTTAGTAAAAAAAAAATACACTTACCGTAACTCTAAAATAGGTTTAGTCTTATTTTCATCATTTTATTTTTTATTATATTTAATTATTTTAAATAAGATAATTATGTAAATTAATTATTACTATTAAGATTTTCATTTTTTATCGGATTACTAACTTGACACATTAATTCGTTGAGTGACTGACATGTTTCATTTTTTTGTTGATTTTTAATTAAAGTTTAGGACCTTCCTATAATTAATTCAAAATTCTCCCTAGAAAGGCCCCTAAACTTTTGAGTCAACAAAAAATAAAATTTGTTAATCACTCAATAGACTAATGTGCCACTGATCCGATAAAAGAAAACTTAAAATTTTAAACTAACTCGTCCAAATATCTTATCTAAAAGTGATTAAATTAAGAAAAAAATCTATTTTAGAGTCACAGTAGAGGTGAGCATAATTAATTTGGGTCGGGCCCAACTAAAATTTAGGCTGTTTCATTGGGTTTGCTGGATTAAAAATGGGCTAAAATTTTCTTAAGCCCGCCCATATAAAATACTAAAACCTAGGCCCATTTCCCCATTATTAATTTTTTATATTATTTTATATAATTTTAAATATATATAATACATTAAAATATTAAAAATCAAAATAAATATTTTCAACAAATTGAAAATAAATTTTAAAAAATGTAGACTTAAATAACACTAAAATAGATGCAACTTAACAAGAAATGACTCTAAAATAATAACAAAATTAACAAATGTATTTAAAATAATAACAAAATTAATAATAAAATAAGTTTTATATAATATATAAACAATAACAACAAAATAATAGAAACATAATAGTAAAATGGTAGCAAAATAAAGAGAAAACAATAAGAAAATAATATTTAAAAATATTTTTTGCCTTTAATGATTTTAGTCTAACTCGTCCAAGAAATTCTTACGAGGCCTGCCCATTTTTAAAGCCTCATTTTTAAAGCCCATTTTAGGCTATATTTTATCCAACCTCTCATTTTTTGGCGGGCAGTGGCCCAGCCCATGCTCAGCTCTAGTCACAGGGTATAGTTTACAAAACAAAAAAAAAAATCATATTTGATTTTATGGTTCGCAAATCGCAGTAGATCTCACTTTGTAGTTTATCCCCTTCTGTCTCTTTCTTTCCCTGTTTCTTGTGAATCAGAAAAACACAAAAAATGTAAGTTCCTGTTGTTTTTTATTTTCAATTTTTTGCTTTTCTTTTTGTTTCAAATCTCATTTTCCATTCAATTAATTACAATTTCCTTCAATTCAATTCCTTTAAATGAATCGTACTGGATTCAGTTCCATTCTAATTCGATCTGTTCCTCCTACTGATTTACATTTTTTACGTTGTTTAATTTTCCTTTCTGTTTAATTTTTTTTTCTAATTTTGATCGATTTTTAGTATGATAAGTTTTTATTTTTCTTGTTTCTTAATTATATTTGCAAAGGACGTTACTTTCGGTACTTAGTTTCTCTCTGGACACGGGAATTAAATATAAAAGGAACTCTAGTTTTCAATTCTAATTGGTTTGAACCATTTCTGATAACTGAGGTTTCATGATCTATAGTTTATCTCATTAGTTTAGTCAAGTCCGCTTTATATGGAAGCACTGGTTTGTTTTTTGTGAATTTAAAATGACGTGATTACTATATATTGATAAATAATAGACTCCAGATTCTGAGTAGGATTAACAGTGTATTTGGAATAACTAATGATTAAAGGAAGCCATTTTATTGAATGGATTTCAAGTGTAGCAAACTATGTAATTAAGATGAATTTGAAAATTAGTGGAATCCATTTCTTCTACATAAATAGGAACCTTTTTTTTTCTTAAGCAATGCTTCCATTCGTAATTTTCTTCTACATGAAGATTAGTGGAATCCATTTACTTTTAAGGTGCGGCTTGATTTGCTACTTGTACTACTTAATCTTCAGGTTGTGAATTCTCTGTCGTGCTCCTTTATTTTTGTCATTCGTGATTTATTTTATGATAATCCCCTCCAAAAATAGGAAAACAAGTGTGTTTAGATACAAATGGAAACAGTATTTTTGAAGATTTTGAAATGACAATGTATCTTTAGGAGAATAAAATGCTTTTTTACTTATATCGTATAAAGAACCTTATTCTATAGCTGCTGTTATATTTAGACATTTAATAGTTTTTAATCAATTGCAACTTTGCTTTCTACTGCTTCATTTGCTGTTATACTCAAAGAAATAGCAAAAAGCCGAGTATAAAAATCAATAATCCAACAAATCCCCTCTGTTTAACTACTGTTCAAGCATATGGAATTTGCTAGAGTGGTTTAGAGAATGAAGCTTGATACGTTTAACAAAATTTCAAGCTTGAAGCTTCTATATATTTTTTCTGAAGCAGTTGAGAATGAAATTACAATTACTTTTTTAATTATTTTCTTTACTTTTTGCATTTCCTGCCCAGAAATGAATTTTCTGTCTCATTGTGGCTTTCTTTCTTGACAGAACTACAAAATGGGTATGGCAGAAAACACTAACAGTATGGAGGAGGGAACACTGGAGATTGGCATGGGTAAACTATTTGCTTTAAACTAGTTGCATGATCATCATAGGAACCTTTGTTTGCTTTTCTTTGAGTGGTTTATGTTTTAACTATGTATTGAGTGCTCTGTCTAATCTTGAGAACTGCCATATGCATTACGACAAGCAGGATTTATTGCATGAAAGAAACTGGTAAAGCTCAAAGAATAATTGTGTTACTTTTCTTGAGTTGATTACAGAATATAGAACTGTTTCTGGAGTTGCTGGGCCTTTAGTAATCCTTGATAAAGTGAAGGCAAGTTCTGTTTTCCTCACTCATTATCTGGTATCATTCTTAAGCTTGTTTAATTTCGATTTCAACTTCTTATTGTTTGAGGTTTCATGCTTTTTCTAGGGACCCAAATATCAAGAAATTGTTAATATTCGTTTAGGGGATGGGACAACCAGACGTGGTCAAGTCCTTGAAGTTGATGGAGAAAAAGCTGTTGTTCAGGTATTTTCTGTCTAAAATTCTCTGCCTTTCCTTTGTAACTATGAATTCCTATTATATGCACCTTTATATCATGCCAAAAGGAATAATGTCTGGTGCTGCAACTTCACTAATAGCATATTCTTTTATCCTTCATAGCTCTAATTATATGCCACCTTGGCTAGGTTTTTGAAGGAACATCTGGAATTGACAACAAATATACAACTGTGCAATTTACAGGAGAGGTATGTGACGGCCTAATTTTCTCTTTTACGTTCAATCCTATTGTCGCATCTCCTAATTTGATTTGAAAATAGTTTACCTTCAACAAACCTGGAAAATAATTGAAGAAGCTGCTTCTTTCTGTTGGGAAATTTTTAATTAAGATGGCCGATTGGCATCATTTGTCTGATTGTATGCATTTAGACATTAAAAAGGCATGCTTACGCATTGTTTCTTGAATCTTGACATATCTGGTTTCTTTAGTAGACCGAAGGGAATTAAGTCCTGCAATTACTAGACCTTGTAGACGTTTTCTGTTTTCTGGTGAGCTAAGGTTCTCTTTTGGCGTTATACTGGCTTTTATATTGTAATATTTTTTCTTCTAAAGGTTATGACATTGGCCCATGCATTTGTCTAGAATAAAATTAATGTTTGGCGTTTACTTCTAATTACAGGTTTACATATAGTTAGGTTAGCTATCTAATTTCTGCTTAGAACCATGGTTTGTAATCCTTAAAAAGAATGAAACACTGAGCATGTGATGTCCATTGAGGAATTATTGATTGTAATTGTCACATCCTCTGTAAACGTTAATAAGTAGCAGGCTGTTACTTATTTGCTATGTTTCTCCAACTCTTGTCAAATAACCATGTCTGGCTCATATTTAGGCATGAGTATAGGGATATCTTAGATGTACATTAAAACTTAGAAAAAATTTGAATATACCCATGTCAGAATCTTACCCCATAACCGACACTTATATCCAAGTTTGACTAACATAGCTTATTCGGGCTTCTTGGGAATGTTTTGGTTTTCCACTTCCAACCTTTCTAGTTATAAGGTTAAGTTTATGCAATCAAGCCTTTAGACCATTGTTTATGTTTATTGGTTTTTTAGACATGATAATCATTAGGAATTGGCAGCTTATACCAACATTTGTTTGCTTTCTTGTTCTTATGCCCATAGAGAAACAAGCCCCTTGGCATCATGATGTGTGTAATTTAGTTGTCATGCCCTGTAAAGGTTTTACTAGTTATTTGTTTAGAATGTAAATGAGGAATATGCCCAAATGTATTGAGGCAAGCACGTACAACAAGTAGGGGAAAAAAGAATAAAGGAAGGAAAAGAGCAACTGCGTTTTGCAATGTCTTTTGAACATATTTTAGAATTGGTGTCTGCTACTTCCTGGTTCATGTGAGTTGTGAATCAATTATTGTGTCTAATGTTTGTATTAACCAGTAGGAAGCTAAGGTAGAAAAAACTTGGGAAGACTAGAAGTGCCTGTTTTGAGTGCATTTTGAAAACTATTTATTTTACCCCCTTTGAATTTTTCTGCTTTTTTGAACTTATTTGTCTGTATCCCTTCTCCTGACTCTATTTTGTAGGTGTTGAAAACTCCTGTCTCTTTGGATATGCTTGGGCGCATTTTCAATGGCTCTGGAAAGCCAATAGATAATGGTCCACCTATCTTGCCTGAGGCATATTTGGATATCTCTGGTAGGAAGCGTTGTGGACCAAATGATAATTGAACAGTATAAGTTGCTTGCAATCGGTAGTTTTTAGCTATGTTACTTATCCTTTAATCTTTTATTTTGTAGGGAGTTCTATTAATCCTAGTGAGAGAACCTATCCTGAGGAAATGATACAGACGGGGATTTCAACAATTGATGTCATGAATTCAATTGCTAGAGGGCAAAAAATCCCTCTCTTCTCAGCTGCTGGTCTTCCCCATAATGAAATTGCTGCTCAGATTTGTCGTCAGGCTGGTTTGGTGAAACGTTTGGAGAAGACTGGAGATCTGCTTGAGGTAAGGTTCACGTACTAGTATTGCTTGCCTAGTAATAACGTGACATACTTGATGGTTTGAATGAGTTAATTTGCTGATTGTAAATCAATTATGAAAATTTAATGAAGTTCTTTTCAAGTCTCATTTAATTTTGTAATATGTCACAACCAGTTGCTTGTCCCTTCAGAATGAACTCAAAATTGAAGATACATACAAAAATAAAAAATTTCATGTTGTGTTAGTTGAGGTAAGGTTCACGTACTAATATTGCTTGCCTAGTAATAACGTGACATACTTGATGGTTTGAATGAGTTAATTTGCTGATTGTAAATCAATTATGAAAATTTAATGAAGTTCTTTTCAAGTCTCATTTTAATTTTGTAATATGTCACAACCAGTTGCTTGTCCCTTCAGAATGAACTCAAAATTGAAGATACATACAAAAATAAAAAATTTCATGTTGTGTTAGTTGCAATCAGTTACCTCTAATATTTCTCAATATTGAAAACATGAGGCCTTTGTCCTAGACATGGCTGTTTCTTTCTGCCTTTCGATAAGTTCACAGGAAGCTGATTGTTTCGCTCACCTGATTTCAGGATGGTGAAGAAGATAATTTTGCAATTGTGTTTGCGGCTATGGGTGTAAACATGGAGACTGCACAGTTTTTCAAACGTGACTTTGAGGAAAATGGCTCAATGGAAAGGGTGACCCTTTTCCTAAACCTGGTATAATTCAATTTGAGATACAAAGGCCTTATTCATTTCATTTTAAAATGAGAAGAGTGGGTTGGTTAAGAGGTTGCATCTACTTCAAAAATCAATTTATAGCTGGAAATTAGCTTCTACTTTCTTCTCTACAGGCTAATGATCCCACAATTGAACGTATTATTACTCCTCGTATAGCTCTCACTACTGCAGAATACTTGGCATATGAATGCGGGAAGCATGTTCTTGTGATCCTTACAGACATGAGTTCTTATGCTGATGCTCTCCGTGAGGTAACAAAAAACAACCATGTCTCATTAGTGCAATCCCTTTGCTGCACAGCACTACTACTAGCTGTTGATAGCAGAGATGCATGAAAGCATATATCATTTTTTCACTATCTCTGATGATTCTGATTGCTCGTACATTCTGGACATCTAATACATGCATTTCAGAAATTTATGCAGCTCCCAAAGCTTTTATTTGAATGTTGAAAGTTTATTGTCTCTAATTATCTTAATTTCATCTTGTTCTATAGAATGTTATGCCATATGTTTGAGACAAACTACTATTGCTAATGCAGGTGTCTGCTGCCCGAGAAGAAGTACCTGGAAGACGTGGATATCCTGGGTACATGTATACAGATTTGGCCACAATATACGAGCGTGCTGGACGAATTGAAGGGAGAAAGGGTTCTATCACACAGATTCCAATTCTTACTATGCCAAATGATGGTAATGCTTTTTGTAGCTATGTCTACTTTTTGCACTGCCATGCTTGCTTTAATGGTAAATCTGATTCACAACTTGATTCTATTTATCTCTTTTGGCAGATATTACACATCCCACTCCGGATCTTACTGGATATATCACAGAGGGGCAAATATACATTGACAGACAGCTCCATAATAGACAGGTAATGTCAAAACTAGCCTGTACGAGCTATCAACCTATTTATCTAGGATGTGTGAAGGTTCACAAATTATCACCGTGATTTTCGTCAATTTATGCATAAATTTCGTTGTTAATAAGGTCTTTTATGTTGGAACTGTTTTTTTTCTCTATCCTTCCATTTCCTTGGCAAATTTCTCAGGGTGACTTCGGTTGAATTTGGCTCATCATTGTGTGTGATTTGATGGCTCTGTACCTTGTTTGCTTTACTGGTTGATATCAAGTCAACAATATTCCTCTGTTTTCAAAATGGATTTTGGTGTATATGTTTTTCTTCTTTGTATGAATAACAATTAAGTTGATTTCTGTCAATTAATATTTTCTTCTTTCTGAAATGGACAGATATACCCACCAATCAATGTGCTTCCATCGCTGTCTCGTTTGATGAAGGTGAGGATAGCATCCATCAACATGGAAATTATACAAATCTTAACTTACTATGAAGAGTAACCAATTTTCTTTTATATGTATATATTTTCTCAGAGTGCCATTGGTGAGGGCATGACACGCAGGGATCATGCTGATGTGTCTAACCAGGTCTGATTGCATCGTTGTTGTGGTATAATTTCAATCCTGAATTTGATGTTAAGGAATCTAACCTTTGCTTTTGTTTCCCAATCATTTCACCTTCAGCTGTATGCAAATTATGCTATCGGTAAGGATGTGCAGGCCATGAAAGCTGTGGTCGGAGAAGAAGCACTTTCTTCTGAGGATCTGGTTTGCTCTCTTTTCCAGTTTCTCTTCAATTTTCAGGCGTCAGTTTTTGGTAAAGTACTTGCTTAGAAAGAACCTAATGTGATGTCCCTGAATATAACAGCTATACTTGGAGTTCTTGGATAAATTTGAGAGGAAGTTTGTTACCCAAGGAGCATATGACACCCGCAACATCTTTCAGTCACTCGATCTGGCGTGGACTCTGCTTCGCATATTTCCTCGTGAACTTCTCCACCGTATACCAGCGAAAACTCTTGACCAGTACTACAGTCGAGATGCAGGTAATTGAAGGAGGCAAAGTGATGCCCTTAGATTGCCTCTTCCTTGGTAGTGTTTAAAAGTAGTTTATTTACCATCAGCTTCATCTGCTCGAATAATAATGGTTGAATTCCAGTTAGGTTTCCCCATGAAAGCTCTTGGGCTAGTAAAACAAGTGATCAAATATGACTTCTTTTATCTAGAGGAAACCAGGGGGGGCTAAGAGGAGGAACTATAAAGCCCCCCTTGTGTTACTTGTTATTCTATATTCCTATTTATTTTTTCAACATTTTGTAATTCAGTAGATTTGGATTTCTATATCCATATCCAAACAGTGACCAAGAGACCAGTGCATCTCATCTGCATTAGCTGCTTTTCTTCTCTTCTATTTATTTTCATAGTTTTGCTTTGTATTGTATTGGTTTTTATGTGAAGATGAAAATAAAGGAGACGGTGGACGACTTGTGCTGTTATGTTGATATATATATATATATATATATTTGTCTTTTTGGGCAATCATAGAAACATTGTTTCATTTATCAAAGACTCGAGCCCATCGATTGCAGTACATAAAGAGACAAAGCAGCCTAAGCAACTATATACATACAAAATGGCTACATCACTGTATAGATCAACTCGACCTCCAAAGGTAGCATTTGTTTAATCAGAACTATGATTAGACAAACCAAAAGCCTACCTTATGGTTATGCCATTATTTAGGCTCAACCATCAACTGACCAACGATGCATTGACAGTGGTGAGACGTTGGTCAGCCGGAAGGATGATCCTTCCGAAAGGATTATAAAATATAAGCAATGACTCTCAACCAATGATATAAGCAATAAGTACCATACAACCGTGGCTTAAGATTCACTTCATTATTTTATTATCCAATAATTACCATTCAAATGTGTAGGATTCATTTATTAAATATTGTGGAAATCAATTTTTGAATGATGATAAAATATGCATTGGATATTATTGAATGAAAAACTAATGGAGTGGAGCCAAACCTCATACAACATAAAACATAGCAAGTAATATATGCTCATCCGATCCCCAATCTTATCAGAGACATTCGCGCCAGCTATCCTCTCTGGCTCCTTTCCATCGGATTGCATTAATGCTTTCTCAGATGCATCATTTTGAATGTCTACCTCACTAGCTCCTTCCATTTTTAATGTGCAAAAGATTTTCCAGTCCTGATATTTCGTTTCTCTCACATTTCCTTCTCGTGCGTGAACTTCATTTCCCACCAGCATTTTCACTTCATCGTCCTTGTCATCATCTTTGCTTTGGCTAAGGTTTGCTTGATCACCAAACCCCTTTTTGCTGATGGGTAAGGCACGAATCTAGTCACCATAAATCTTTTCCACCTTGATTTTTTTGGTGGTGGACCTCCAACTTTTAAAGGCGTGACCTAACCTTCTACATGCATAACACAAACCTTTCATGTTCAAAGACTACCGTAATAAGATCGTTATCAGTTTTGCGAAGCTTGAAGAAGTTGTTGGGTAGAGGGTTTTCAACTTTAAGACCCACATTTGGTCCCATGAGCCTTTGGTTCTTTGCTAGATGTAGATGTTGAAAGATGAACCTCCTTGATGCTTCCTTTCTTTGAGGATCAAGTGATCAGGTGGCTGACCCAATTAGCTTCTTTTGTTCCCTCCAGGATCTTCAACCGCCCATGGCCATACCTTCGTTTAAGATGTGCACCCACGGCCCAGTCCCACCATGACCATAGGCCCCGTTTTGTTTATTTATTTATTTCACAATCATATGCCACTATGCAGATCAACGAAATTCCCCTGATTCGACCATCGACTTTAACGTATGATTCCAACTCAAGTGTGATCAATGTTTCATTTTCTAGGTCACCCAGCACTATGTCCTGTTATGGCTTCTTTGCTGTCGTTGTCCAAGGTCATGCTCATGCAAACCAACGCAAGAAAGACGAGGAAACTAAAAAACGCTTTAGAGAAAGAGAAGCCAAATGTTGGTGACCGTAAGAGGATTATAAAATGTTGTGAAAAGGGAGGGTCATACAAAGTATGAGAAGGTCTTCGAAAGTTCCACTCAAGGAAGAAAGCTTGATGGAAAGAAAAATTGCTTTATCAGGGAAGCAATTTTTCTCCTTCTACAAAGTTAGTACTTGAGTGTTATGTTGAATAAAATTTGATTAAAGGGAACAGAAGTGATTTATTCCAATTATGTTACAATCCCAAACCAAATACAAATTTAATCTCCCAACCATGCACACTACATTTGATTCAAACCTCCTCTTTCCCTATTTTCCCTTCTAAATATTCTTTTCTTTTTAGAATTAGGATGAGTGTGAATAGAAAATGATTTTGTGTACAAATAATTTCAAAATAAATACAAATTGCTGCCCTGCTTTTAAAAACTTGTTAACCGAATCATTTATATTAGAATTATTTTTTAAAAAAATTATTTTTATACCCTAATAAAAATATTGACACATCATAAATAACTTAAATATGGATAAATGCATAAAATATTTATTTAAAATTTTAAACAATTTTAAAAAGAATCATTGATTGAGTTGGTATCATGTTAGTTAGGAAATTACAAAAAAAAAAAACCGTAATTAAAATATATTATATTATTCGAGGGTATTTTAATCTATTCATTTTAATAAAAAACTAACAAAAATATACATATGATGAGGTTTGAATCCGCATCAATTAGATTAGTTAAACATTTAATTTACCAATCAACCAAAGCTTCATTTGATATATTTTACATATTTTAATTTTAATATACATAATTTATTATCTCCATTAGTTGTATAAATAATTTAAGTTGTTTATTGAGTTGATGTCACGAGTCAACTCGACGTTAACTCACAATTGATGACAAAACCATGATAAATAATTGTATTGCATTTAATATTGTTTATCGATGTATTTATGTGTTTAAATTTTGTTTTACTTATAATTTTATCTATGTTTTATTCTAATATTGTACATATTTAATGTGTTTTTATGATTAATTAATTTCAAATCATATGTTTCATTATTTATTGTATGTTATTTTAAACACATATTTTTGTTTTAAATCTTTGGTTTTCACACACATATGTGTGTGATAGCATTTCTAGTATATATATTATTTTATTAATGTCTAAAAACTAAGGACTAAAGAGGCAAATTGTCCCTTTTATAAAACACACGGATCCTCCCTGGGTATCAAGTTAACACGCAGTCTGGCCTTTTTAAACGACGCCGTTTTGGTGTTCTAAAAAAAACTAAAAAACTAAAAAATCAGCCCAAAAATTATTTTAAACACCAACTTTAAAAAAAAAATAGTAGAGACCCCAAAAAAATGCTCTGCCTTCATTGGTCTTCTGACCTCCGGCCGTCATCGCACGCGCCCCACGCGCGTCACGCGCCGTCGTTCACGGCGGCTCTAAAACTAAAAATTTCATTTTTTTTTTAGTGCAAAAAAAGGTAAACACATTCTTACTCATTTTTTTAGCAGTATTTGTGTATAAAAAAAAACATTCGCATGATTTGAAGGAAAAATAAAAATAAAAATAGTTGAAAGAGAAGAAAATAATCGAAAAATCACCTCTATTTAAAAATTTTATTTGTATTTCTCTGTATATCTGCTTGTATCCTTTTTTTTACAGATTATACTGGGGTTTTTATAGCCCCGAATAATAAAAAAGAAAGATTATGTCCTGCTGTTCTTGCCATGTTTGCTGATGTGTTCTTTCTTTTTTTGTAGGTCAACATGAGAATCCGTGACGGAGCACTATCTGTAGCGTTGATTACGGCGCGAGGCAAGGTGGTATCGTATTTGGTCATTTGGTGCTTCTGTGTGAGGAGGAAACCTTAGGGTTTGGGGTTTCCACTTGCTAAAATAGTTTGAGCACTAGGCTAGACACTGTTATTAGGCCATTAGGCCATTAGACTTAGTTGGGTCTGGGTGTAATGGGTTTGGGTAATCTGTTTAGTCTGGGTTGTTTGTAAATTGGACTGTATTAAAACTAGACATTTTTTTTATTTGTTTAAGCCCGGGCAATATGGGCTACTACATCTGCCCTTCTTTGCTCATTGTCATGTAACGAGAATAGAGTAAAGACAATAAAAGGTCCCATTTTGCCCGGTCTTGTCAAATGGCTATATCTTCAGGGAGATAGGCTAGTATCTTCGATCCGCTTTCTACCAACTCAGGAAGACAAGATCTGATGTCTTCTATCTGCTTCTTACAACTTCAGGAATGCCAGATCTATTGTCTTCAATCTGTTCCACTGCAAACTTAGGGAGATAAGATCTAATGTCTTCAATCTGCTTCCTGCAACTTCAGGAATACCAAATTTGTTATCTTCAATCTGCTCCACTGCAAACTCAGGGAGACAAGATTTGATGTCTTTGATTTGTTTCCTGCAACTTCAGGAATGCCAAATCTACTATTTTCAATCTGCTCCACTGCAAACTCAGGGAGACAAGATCTGATGTTTTCGATCTGCTTCCTTCAACTTTAGGAATGCCAGATTGCTATCTTCAATCTGCTTCACTGCAAACTCAGGGAGACAAGATCTGATACCTTAAATCTACTTCCTACAACTTCAGGAATGCCAGATCTGCTATTTTCAATCTGCTCCACTGCAAACTCAAGGAGACAAGATCTACTGTCTTCAGTCTGCTCTGCTGCAACTTCTAGGAGATAGGCTAAAAGTGTCAATTTTCCCTACTACATTATCCTATAGAAAACATAACCTGTAGAATGGGTATATGCTTATGCCTAATAATTAGGATGCCCTGATCGAAATGAGTCACATGCTCCTATTTAGACATGCTATAATATATGAATGTAAAAATGTTATGAGAATGATTCCTATTTCAGGTGTCATCACTCATTTATTCGTCAAGGTTTAATCTTCGTTCCTCTTGAAGTATCAATCATATTCTACTCAAATAATTTGCCCCATGGTAATTCTGAGTCCACTCCACTTGAACCTTAGGACATAAAGTTTGTACCTCCCACTGTAACTTCAGGGAAATAACATTTGATTTCTTCCATCCATCCTGTTACCATTAAGAGGTATGGAATTTGTATCATCTTCAATTTGATCTGTTACACCATTCTCTGGGTGTAATAACCCGATGTATGTGCTTTGTAAAATGATGCTTTCTTAGGATTAACATTGCTTTGTCACAACAACATCAATATTTTGTCACCATTTGGATGAAGAATTCAGAGCAATACTCTCCTTTCTCAAATATTTCCAATCTATGTACATGGAAATTTTAAGCAATTGACCCGTTTCAGTTTCTTGTATTATCTAGAAATTTTCAGAGTAATATGCAAAACTTCTTTTGTGAAAATATTATTAGTTCATCAATCATTATTTCAATGCAACATGCTTATGAATAATGGATAACAAATAAACTGATCTCAAGGATAGTTAGAGTTAAATAAATAATAAAAAATACAAAGGAAATTAACTAGGAATATATCTTTAAGAAGAAAAAGAATCTAAAGATAGTGAACTAATTTGAATAGAACAAAGATCAGGTGCCCTAGATATCACAGATAGAGCTTTTATATACAAACTCCATGAAGACTGTTTTGAGCTTAACATACGTTTGGAAGATCCAAAGTACTTTGTTGATGTTTCAATATAGAACATACTTCATTTCTTGTTGATTCAGGTATAGCAAGATCATTGCATGCCTTTCAAAATTTGAGCCGCCCTTTCGGGTTTTCAACTCAAAACCCCTTTGGTCTCAAGGCGCCCTTTACGGGTTTTCACCTTGGCCTATCCTTATTTTTTTCTTTTTTTTTTCTTTTTTTTAGAAGTCTCAAAGCGCCCTTTGCGGGTTTTCACCTTAGCCTCTTCTCCTCTTCAAGCAAAATATTTTTTGACTGAATCCGAATTCACAGGATTTGGTAAGCTTTTCCCATCCATTTCGGTCAAAATCAGTGCACCTCTAGAGAAAGCCTTCTTCACCACATATGGTCCTTCCCAATTTGGCATCCATTTTCCTTTGAAACCCATTTGTATGGAATGATCTTTTTCAGTACAAGGTCCCCCTCATAAAACTCTCTTGGGCAAACCTTTTTATCATAGGCTCTCATCATTCGTTTCTGAGACATCTGACTATGACGTATAACCCTTAGCCTTTTTCTTCAATCAAGTTCAACTGATCATATCGGGCTTGGTTCCATTAAGCTTCATCCAACTTTATTTCTGACAAAACTCGAAGAGAATGTATTTTTACTTCAATAGGTAGAACTGCCTCCATCCCATAGACCAATGAAAAAGGAGTTGCCCTAGTAGAGGTTCTGATGGACGTCCGATAAGCATAGAGTGCAAATGGTAATTTCTCATGCCAATCCTTATAAGTCTCAGTCATTTTCCCTACTATCTTTTTGATATTTTTGTTGGCTGCTTCCACTGCCCCATTCATTTTTGGACGATACGGAGACAAGTTGTGGTGTTTGATCTTAAATTGACTACAAACTTTCGCTATCGTGCTATTGTTCAAGTTCAGTGCGTTGTCTGATACGTTCCTCTCGGGCATTCCATATCGACAAATGATCTTCTTCTTCAGGAACCGACTAACTGTTGGCTTAGTAACACTAGCGTATAAAGCAGCTTCTACCCATTTCGTGAAGTAGTCAATAACCACAAAGATGAATCGATGCCCATTCGAAGCTTTCGGTGAGATCGGCCCAATGACATCCATGCCCCACATGGAAAAAGGCCATGGAGAAGTCATAACATGCAAAAGTGAAGGTGGTATGTGAATTTTGTCTCCATAAATCTGACATTTATTGCATCTTTTGGCATAGTTGATACAATCTCCTTCCATAGTAGACCAATAGTATCCAAATCTCATAATTTGTCTAGCCATTGTAAAACATTAGCATGTGTTCCATAAACACCCTCATAAACTTCCTCTAAGATTTTTCTAGCTTCAACAGCATCAACGCATCTCAATAGTACATGATCTTTTCTCCTTTTGTACAAGATATCCCCATCTAAAACATAATTAAAGGCTAATCTTCTTAATGTCCTTTTATCATTCTCAGTAGCATGCTTTGGGTATTCACAATTTTTACATATCCCAATACATCATGATACCAAGGGTGATAATCTTTTTCTCCTCTTCTATGTTATAACAATGAGCTGGAACTTCAAAAATACTCATCTGAATAGGTCTCATATCCTCTAGTTTGTTTACTTTGATCATAGAAGCCAGGGTTGCCAAAGCATCCGCCATCTGGTTTTTGTCACGTAGGAGATAATTAAAAGTAATGTCTTCGAACTCCTCAATCAATCCCAGAACTATTTTTCAGTAATCAATTAGTTTGGGATCTTTTGTATCCCATTCTCCTTTAAGTTGGTAGATTACTAAGGCAGAATCTCCGTATACTTCTAGCACTCTGATTTTGCACTCTACAGCTGCTCGAATTTTCATGATGCATGCTTCATACTCTGCCATATTGTTCATGCAATCAAAATCCAATTTGCATGTAAATGGATAATGATTACCACTAGGGGATACCAAAACTGGCCTAATTCTATTTCCCACAGCATTTGACACTCCATCAAAATTTAGCTTCCATGGATGCTCTTCAGTAGTTGACACATACATTAGCTCTTCATTGGGGAAATCGAAGTTCAAAGGTTCATAATCTTCCAAAGCCCTGCTAGCCAAAAATTTAGCTATTGCGCTTCCTTTTATAGCCTTTTGGTTCACATAAACTATATCAAATTCAGAAAGCAGAATCTGTTATCTTGCCATTCTTCCATTCAGAGCAGTTGACTCTATCATATACTGCCTCAATCTCTGAGTTGTCCAAATCAAGGCGCAACACAATTTCTCAATTGACGAATATCTCATTTCACATTCAGTGAACATTTTACTGAGATAGTATATCGCCTTTTCTTTTCTTCCTGACTCATCATGTTGACCAAGCACACATCCCATGGAGTTATTGAACACTGTCAAATACAGCATCAATGGTCTATTTAGATTAGGTAGATATAGTACTGGAGCATTTGACAGATATTGTTTGACTTTGTCAAAAGCTTTCTGGCACTCATCATCCCATACACCTTGATTGTGTTTCTTAAGAAGACGAAATATGGGATTACATTTCTCAGTTAATTGTGATATAAACCGAGCAATGTAATTTAATCTCCCAAGAAAACCTCGAACTTCTTTTTGAGTGCGTGGTGGAGGCAATTCTTGTATAGCTTTGACCTTATCTAAGTCAATCTTGATTCCTCTTTCACTAACTACGAAACCCAGTAATTTTCCTGACGGAGCTCTAAAAGTACACTTTGTCGGGTTGAGCTTTAATTGAAATTTCCTCAACCTCAGAAATAACTTCTTCAAAACTTCAATGTGTTCCTTTTCTGTTCGAGATTTGGCGATCATATCATCAACATATACTTCAATCTCTTTGTGCATCATATCATGAAATAAGGTTACCATATCCCTTTGATATGTTGCTCTTGCGTTCTTCAGCCCGAATAGCATTACTTTTATAACAAAAGGTACCCCACAATGTTATGAAGGTAGTTTTTGCATATCCTCAGGGTGCATCTTGATCTAATTGTATCCCAAAAACCATCCATGAATGAAAACAATGGGTATCCCGCCGTATTATCCACCAACGTGTCAATATGAGGCAAAAGGAAATTATCCTTTGGGATGGCTTTATTTAAGTCCCTATAGTCTACACACATCCGAACCTTTCCATCCTTCTTAGGAATAGGAACAATATTGGCAACTCACTCTGAGTATATGACCACCTGTAGAAAACTAGCATCAAACTGTTTCTTGACTTCCTCTTTTATTTTCAACACCACGTCAGACCTCATCCTTCGTAGCTTTTTCTAAACTGGCTTGCACTCTTCTCTTATGGGAAGGCGATGTACTACAATATCAGTACTTAGACCAGGCATATCTTGGTATGACCATGCAAATATGTCTTTGAATTCTCATAATAACTCAACAAGGTCTTGCTTCGTCTTCTGGCTATGCGAGTTCCAATTTTCACAACCTTTCCTTCCTCCATGACTATGTTCTCTACCCCTCTCCATGGGGTAAAATTTGTTTCTCCTTTGCTTTACCATTCCTAATAAATATGGAGATAAGTCACAATCTCTTTCAAAATCCTGAGATTCCTCTAAACACATGTCTTGCTCAAAATGGACCTTTGAATCTGTAGTATCATTGCTCATGTCATTGATATCTAGGGACCTGTGGTAGGCACGAAAGAATGTACAAAGAACAAATGAATTCAAGAACAACTATTCACATTATATGAATGAGAATAAAAAATTTAGAATGAAATTAGAAGATCAAAAGGACAAAAAAAGAATATTTGCCCGAATTGATCATTAAAGATGTATTTTATTGAAACAAAAGATGTCTGAACATGAGTCTATTTCACAAAAGAAATCTTATTGTTCCTAGGCTTAAAAGCAACAAGTGTGTTCTGAACATTACTCTATGTAATTTCTAAAAACTATAGGAAGTTCCTCTGCAGTCCAATTGTTCAAAACGCTTCTAGGTTCATAAGGGCGAATGCCCAACATGTTTCTTTGCCCAGTTTCTTCCTTGTATGGCATTGATGTGAGGATTTTCATTTTCCAATAACCCCTCCAGGGTAAATTATCCCTCCTGACATGAAAGTTTGGGATATATGAGGGAACGTCATCAATTCCCACTTGACTTCTTTCCCATTCAGCCGTGCCCTTCTTCTCTACTTCTCTCTTCTTCTGTCTAACATTTGGCCTAAAACCCAAGCCAAAGCTATCTTTTTTCTCTTTCATCGTCGGGACTTGAGTCTCTCCTTGAAGATGTCTGCCTAGTCCTTTTCTCGGTAAAGTTCCCTTCCTCATCATTGATGGTGGTAGAAAAAGTCTTAAAATTTATAATGAATGATCGAGCCTAAAACTAACTATCACCACGATTGAGGAAGTGCACCTATCGAATAGTAGTATAGTTTAGTGGCAAGACCGGATTGTCAAACCCAAGGAAACCAAAAGTACTAATACTAACTTTCTTTTTATTATTTAGCCCATGAATTAAGGGAATTATTGTTTAATCTAAAATTAACTAACTACTAAGCTAAAGATGCTAAGACACAGAGAAGGAATTGAGGAAATACTTTATGGGAAAACTAATTGATTAGGACAATACCCGAGGAAGAATCCACCTAGACTTTACTTGTTACCTAACTCTAAACCAGGCAATTTATTCACTTGACTTGATCCGTAGGATTCCTTAATTTATATTAATACCTCTCTCGAGGCTACTAACGCTTAACCAAGGTTGATTAATTGAAATCTCTTTCTAATTAAAACCTTTAAAATTGCATTAACTCGATCTACGGACTCCCATATTAGGTTTGACCCTAATCCGATAGATTTTCGTCACCCTATCTCTAGGGATACAATCAACTCGCTTAACTATGCTAGATCTACTCTTAAACAGGGAATATTCCTCCTCTACCTAAGCACATCAATACTTGAATCAATATCCTGAATATCAAAGCAAGAATTAAGAACACATAATTAAGAACAAATTAAGTATTTATCATATAGTTCAAAAAAAATAACAAGATCCGTCTTAGGTTTCATCCCCTTTAGGAATTTGAGGGGTTTAGTTCATAATCATAAAAAAATACATCTCAGAAGTAAATATAAAACAAAACATAAAGAAAACCCTAAAACCCCCTGAAGGAATTGAAGAAGAGATCCTCAGTCTTGAGTATGACTCCGGCTTTTGGGATGAATCAACTAGCTTTCTTCGAGTGAATCCCACAATTTTGCCTCTCTGGCTTGGCTCCTTGGCCTAGCTGAATGCCCCCTTTAAGGTTGGCCTCTAGGGTGTTTATATAGGCTTTTGGAATGTCTTTCTTTGCCTCTAAGTACCCTAATCCGAATGAAACTCTTTGCTACGGAAGGGGCACGCCTTTGTGATTCGGGGCCAGGCCATGGTCGGGTCTGCTAAGGAAGCACGGTCGTGTGTTTAGGGCCCAGGCCATGTTCGAACCTGTTAAAGAGGCACGGCCGTGTTTTTTGAGACCGGGCCGTGTTGATTTCATACTTTGGCTCATTTTTTCCATTTTTAACCCATTTCTCATTCTTTTCATCCTCCGGTACTCTCCTAAGTATAAAACATGAAATTAAAGGATTATGAGCACCAAATTCCACAATTTAGGGAATAAATCATCCAAAAGTATGCTAAATGTGAGATTAAAATATGAACATATTACGGTTTATCAAATACCCCTACACTTAAGCATTTGCTTGTCCTCAAGTAAAATTCTCAACTCTCAATTAAAATGAACTTCCCTCGATTCATAATTCTCATCAACAATGCCTCATCATAATTCATAGATAATTTACACATGAATAATTTAACTCAAAGAGTCTTAAAGATTCAAACAATCAAAGTCATAAGTTTGTAGCACGGAAACTATAGGTGTTTCCCCTTATCTAAATAATTACCTTTGATTCAAAATCGACAAGAGTTGACATCCTAACTAAAGATTCACTCAAATCACTCAAGGTGTTTAAGGTTCAAAATAAAGCACTCGTCAGTCAAACATGAAAAGTTAATCCCATAGGCTTACCTGAAAATCAAACCTCCACTATTATAAAATGAAGTGATACACAGATCAAAAGGTCTTTTAAGGGTTGTAATGGGGCTATGGTTAAAGGTGTGGATAAAGGCTGAATTAGAAGGTTAAAATTGAGATTGAATTGACAATTTACCTAACTAGAAAAATGAACTAATCCTGAATAATTACATCAATTGAAAACTAATAAACGAGCTTCTTCTAATAAGATGTTGAATTTAAATGTATAAGCTCACTTAATCACAGAACTAATAATGAATATACTTCAATTTTTTTTTAAGAACAAATCAAGTAAATACATAATATAAGATGAATTCAGCTACTAAATAAAATAATTAGGCAACTGACCAAATCAATTCTCGATAAAAGGGTAGTCAAGAAAAATGGTGATAACAAATACAAGATGGGCTTTGGGTTAATATTAGTGAGTGAATCAATAAAAGGGTTGTTAGGATCAAAGGGGTTCACTAGGGGTTAATTATGGAGGTAGGCTTTTAGTGGGGTGAGTGAGTTAAATCCTAAGTGCCTTTATCATCTCTGTATATCAAATCAATGATGTGATCTTGACATGTATATTCGAAGCAAGTTCTAGAATAACAAATCAATGTTGACACACTCATAATCAATAAAGTGAGCACGAAGAGAAAAAAATGCTCTAAAAGGCTCAAAATCTCACAAAAATTATGGTTTTTGATATCAACCTTGTAAATTTCAAACGTCAAGGTAATAATTAGATTCAGGTAGACAACCTAACAAAATTTTAATTTTTGAAAATAGACTTATCATGCTTGATTCTCTAGTATATTAAAATTTAAATCATAAATGTACAATTATCAATGACTTATTCTAAAACATATCATTAAAAATTATAAATCAATGTAAATTTCATTCTAATTAGTAATATGAGAAAATCACTTAAGACAAGACATAATTTAGGAATTTAAAAAGTTAGGCATAAAATTCACCCCCCACACTTAAGATGTACATTGCCCTCAATGTACAAATATATATTCATAATATAGTCAGAAAATCGTAAGTTAGAGAGAGAAGTGAAACTTCCTGAATTTTGGATGAAATCCTTAGAGGATGATTCATGATGATGACTTAGACATAGGTGAGTGTGGTAGTGAATACTTCGATGATGTTTTTGTTCTTGGAGTGGCACATTGAACCTATTTAAATTGCGAAGTCATCATTTAAATTGTTAGGGAGTACTATTTAAAGGGTGTTGTTAGAGATACTCGAGAGTTAGGCGACCAAATGATAAAAGAAATTAAACTGTACTAATAAAATTTATAAACAAGAAAGGTAATAAGTTTAATTAAGAACGAAAATAAACTAAAAATAAATATAAAAATGAAAAATAAATATTAAAAATGAAAAATAAACAAAATAAAAGGATTCAAAGGTCCTTGTCATCGGCTGGGTCGCGAGGTGGGGGTGGCGATAAAATGTGAAAAAGCTTATAATGTCGACCATGACCACCTCGCACGGCCGTGTGGATTTATCGCATCCCGTGTTCTTTAGGCAGTTTCGACCACGGTCGCGTCACACGACCGTGGTGTTTAATCGGAGCCCCTGTCTTGGGGAAATTTTCATCCTGTTTTTGCATAATCTCAGCCACGCCCTAGTACTAAAATTCGTAGTGTCTACACGGCCGTGTGCAAGGCCGTGTGGTATGGAAATCTGCACTTTGGTTAGTTTATAGTTAGGTGCTAAAAGAAAGAAGATAAAATAAATGTAAAATTTAATGGGGTTAGTGCTCGGGTTGCCTCCCAAGAAGTGCTCGTTTAAAGTCTTAAGCTCAACTTTACCTCTCATTCGCATAATCATGGTGGTTTGTGGAGGTGGAAATCCTTTCTCATGCTATCATTATATAGTTTGAGTCGAGTGGCATTTACCTTAAAAGTGCCGAATGTAGAATTGTTTACCTCGACTGTGCCGTATGGGAAGACATTAAGTACCTTAAAAGGGATCTCTTTGTTTGTATTCAGGTCTGAAGTGACGGTTCGAGGGTCTGTTTTCTCTAACAGTACCTGATATCCTATTTTGAAGTGATTTGACGTTCCTATAAGCTAGTCTGGGGGTTCCCTCGGTTTCACTTCGTGTAGTTTTGATTCCTCCTTGAAATTTGCCTTCCACTCATCTAGTTTATCAATCTAAAGCCTCCATTCCTTCTGAATTACTTCTTTATTGGTACGAGGTCTAAGATCTGGCTCAGTTATGTGATTTCGTGATGCTTCCTGTAAAGAAAGTTGAACCAAATAATTATTAATAGAATTTATATTCTCACCTTTATCCCTCGATGTCCTGGCTGAGTCGAGAGTTTGAATATTGATTGATTCTTCACCTATACAAAGTGTGAGTTCACTTGTACCAACATCAATTTTAGCTCTGTGCAACACCCTTACCCGAGACCGTTGCTAGAAAGGGTCTTCCTAAAATTAAGGGATACTATTGTCCTCATCCATGTCTAAATTATAACAAAAACTCGAAATCTAGATCCGAATATGACTCATATATCTTTTCAATTTTTCTAGAACATCTACAGATTTTACCTGTTACACAGTTTGAATTCTAATAGTTTTATTAGCTAATTGAATGCTCATCCTAGTTTCTTTGGGCTTCCTAGACCTAGTTGTTTAAACATATAAGGCATAACATTGATGCTTTAAAAATCACATCACTGCTGCTGTACAAATTGTTAAATCATTATCATAAGATAAACTACCAATTAAACATGGAATTGTCCAAAACATGCTTTGGATCTTTTAATTTTAATGGTAGTTAATTTTGCAACATTCTTAAGCCATATCATAAGGTTATACACATAAGATGACTTAGTTCCACATGCGATAGCCTCGTTACTAAATTCCGCTTGTTTGTTAAAAGTTGGCTTGTTTTAAAAATTTTCTTGAATAGGAGTAAGCATAAAGCTTAGTAAGTTTACATGTAAACAAAAGAGCTTCAAGAAATGGTAAGTTAATATGTAATTTCTTTAAAAGTTTAAGAAATTTAACGAATTATCTTACCTTACCTTGTTAGCTTGATCTTGTCTTTGTCTTTCTTCATCGTTGAACCACTTGGATATGGTATGCCATGTCTTGAGGTTGGTATTCTTTAATTATCGATTTTGGCTTTTCAATGCCATGTCTTGACATGGTCTTACATGCTTACCTCAACCTTACCTTCACTTTAGCTTTTAGTCAATTCACTTGAGTTATGTAAATACTGTAATTTAATAGTATTAAATATAAAATAATAGAATATTGCATTTATTTATGTAAACTTACCTCGAAACAAAAAATGATCAACTATATCGATTTAGTCCTCTATCTTTTCTTTCCTTGATCTAACTCTAGATTTCGTTCTTCTTGATCTATAATAGCAAATTTAGCTTATTTAATGCTCACATTCATCAAAACAGTCCTTAACTCTTAACTTTGGTAAAATTACAATTTTGCCCCTAAACTTTTACATATTTACACATTTTCCCTAAAGCTCGAAAATTAAACTTTATCCCTTATTCTTATGTTTTATGACATGCTAATCATTTTTCCTTCTATGGAAACATCAAATTCTCACTCTAACTTGTACTTATGAACATTAGGTATTTTTACCGATTAAGTAGCTTTTACTCGTTTTCACTTAAAATCACTTAGCAAAAGTTGTTTAACATAATTTCAGACTTCATATTCTATCATAAAACATCAAAATAAACACATTTCACCTATGGGTATTTTTCCAAATATGAACCCTAGCATGAATTATTGATAGAATAGGCTAAATCGAGCTACAGGGGCTTCAAAAATGTAAAGATCATTAAAACGGGCTTGGAATCACTTACTATGGAGCTTGGAAGCTTGAAACAAACCCTAGCTATGGTGACCACTTGAAAATTCGGCCAAATGAAGAAGATGAGCATATTTTGCCATCTTTTTCCCTTTTAATTCATTTTATTACCAAATGACTAAATTACCCTTCATTAAAAACTTTGGTTCTTTCCACCTAATATGTCCATTTTGTCCATGAAAATATAATGGTCTAATTACCATTTAAGGACTCCTACTTCAAACCCCATTTCAATCAAGTACTCTATAAATTAGAACCCCTATTTAGCAACTTTTGCAAACAAGTCCTAATAGGCAATTTAAGCATGAAATTAATAAAATTTCTTATCAATACTCTAACACATGTATTTAATCACTCGATAAATCATAATAATTAATCATAGTAAACTTTTATAGCTTGGATTCATGGCTTCGCAACCACTATTTCGTTTAAGCCCTATTTCAGGATGTTACATTTCTCCCCCCTTTACGGATTTTCATCCCCGAAAATCTTACCTGTAAAGAGGTTTGGGGCATAATCTCTTCGGGCTCCTATGTAGCCTTTTCTATCCCATGCCTATTCCATAATACTTTCACAAGTGCAATACTTTTGTTCCTTAATTGCTTAACCTCTCGAGCTAGAATTTTACTGGGTTCCTCACAGTAAGTCATATCTGGTCAATCTCAACCTCTGTTTGTGAAATCACATGCGATGGATCTGAACGATAACGACGTAGCATAGAAACATGAAACACATTATGAATCTTCTCTAACTCAGTCGGCAAAGCTAACCGATATGCCAATGGCCCAACTCTCTCGATCACCTCAAACGGTCCAATAAAACGGGGACTTAATTTACCTTTCTTGCCAAATCTGAGAACTTTCTTCCAAGGGGATACTTTCAAAAATACCCTGTCACCAACTTGAAATTCAATTTCTTTTCTTTTCAAATCTGCATAGGATTTACATGCATCTGAAGCTTACTTTCAAGCAATCTCGATGACTTTTACTTTCTCTTCTTTCTTTGACTAGATCAACCCGTAAGTCTGATTTTCCTTAAGCTCTATCCAATACAAAGGCGTGCGACATTTACGTCTATACAAAGCTTCATAAGGTGCCATCTTCAGACTCGATTGATAGCTATTATTGTAGGCAAACTCTATTAACGGTAAATATTTCTCCCAACTACCTTGAAATTCCAATACGCAACATCTAAGCATATCTTCAAGTACTGAATAACTCTTCTCGATTGACCATCACCGAGGATGGAAAGTCAGACTAAAACTCAACTTTGTACCCAAAGCTTCCTGCAATTTCTTCCAAAACCGTGAAGTAAATCTCGGATCTCTATCTGAGATAATCAATAATGGTACTCCATGTAGTCTCACAATCTCTGAAATATACAACTCGGCCAACTTGTCAAGTGAATAATCCATACGAACTAGGATAAAATGAGCTGACTTCGTTAACTTATCAATCACAACCCATACTGCATCTTTCTTTCTCGGTGCCGAAGGTAATCCTGTCACAAAATCTATAGTAACTCGGTCCCATTTCCACTCGGGAACTAATACAGTCGCAATAAACTCAAGGTACCGATGTTCGCCTTTACATGGCGACAAATCAAACATCTAGAAACAAACTCTGATATATCTCTTTTCATTCCTCTCCCAATACATTTTCTTCAAATCATTATACATCTTTGTACTACCTGAGTGAATAGACCAAGAACTGCTATGTGCTTCCTGTAAAACCTTCCGAATAAGATCATCATTCTTTGGCACACATACCTTGTCTCTAAACATCAAATAATCGTCAGATCTGATCTAAAAATCAGACTCTACACCTGACTCGCACTGAACCCTTTTGGCTTGCAACTCACTATCTTCCTTTTGAGCTTCACAAATTTATTCAAAAAACATCGGTTTAGCTCTCAACTCAGCTAAAATAGAACCATCATCTGACAAGGCCAAACTAGTGTGCAAAGCTCTCAATGCAAATAACGATTTTCTACTCAAAGCATCAGCAACAACATTTGCCTTACCCGGGTGATAATCGATCACTAGTTCATAATCTTTAATCAACTCTAGCCATCTTCTTTGCCTCAAGTTTAGATCTTTCTGAGTCATCAAGTATTTCAAACTTTTATGATCAGTGAATATTCGGCATTTCTCACCATACAAATGATGTCTCCAGATTTTCAATGCAAATACAATAGCAGCTAACTCTAAATCATGTGTCGGATAATTTTTCTCATGTGGTTTTAACTGTCTAGAGGCATAAGCAATTACCCTTCCTTCCTACATAAGTACACAGCCTAGTCCATGTAAGGATGCATCACTGTAAATCACAAACTCTTTACCCGGTTCTGGTTGTACTAAGACAGGAGCTTTAGTCAAAAATACCTTTAACTTGTCAAAACTTTGCTGACACTTCTCAGCCCATTCAAACTTGACATCTTTCTGTAGCAATCTTGTCAATGGAGTAGCTATCATGGAAAATCCCTCTACAAATCGTCTATAATAACCGGTAAGACCAAGAAAACTTCTGACCTCTGATACATTCTTGGGAGGCTTCCAATCGATAATGGCTGAAATCTTATTCGGATCAACTTTAATACCTTCACGAAACAATGTGTCCAAGAAAACAAACTTCCCGTAACGTAACTCACTTTTGCTAAACTTGGCATAAAGTCGATTATCTCTCAAAATCTATAAAGCGTTCTCAAATGCTCGCATGCTCGGTCTCATCACGAGAATAAATCAAGATGTCATCAATAAATACAACTACAAACTTGTCCAAGTAAGGTCTAAAATTCGGTTCATTAAATCCATGAAGATGGCGAAGCATTGGTTAAACCAAATGGCATCACAAGAAACTCATAATGACCATACCTAGTTCAAAAGGCCAAACATCGACTCTTTAACTCGTAACTGATAGTATCCAGATCTCAAATCTATCTTAGAAAACACAGTGGCTCCTTTCAGTTGATTAAACAAGTCATCTATTCTAGGCAATGGATATTTGTTCTTTATGGTTACCTTGTTAAGCTGCCGATAGTCTATGCACAATCTCATGGAACTGTCCTTCTTTTTCACAAATAACACTGGCGCGCCCCATGGTGAATAACTAGGTCTTACAAAGCCTTTATCGCTTAATTTCAGAATCGAGTTTTCAATTCTTTCAATTCTATTGAAGCCATTCTATAAGGAGCAATAGAAATAGGTGTGGTACCGGAATCAATTCAATACCAAACTCAATTTCTTTGATAGGAGGCAAACACAGTAGTTCTTCCGAAACACATCAGAAATTCATTTATCATGCATTGATTCAATTTTCAACTCGGGTCTTTAGTATTCAACACAAAATAAGATAAGCTTCACATCCTTTCCTTAAACATTTCGGCGGATATAAAGAAATCATGGAAATTGAACTACGACTCATCCGAATTAACCCAAGGATCTCACCATTTTCACATTTCAACTCAATGAATTTCTTTCCACAATTCACTATCACATCATGTGCGATTAACCAATCCATACCAAGAATCACATCAAACTCATCAAATGGCAATAGCATGAGATCATGAAAACAAGAACCTCTAATCATCAAAGGGCATTTTTACATACTTTGTTTACTAACACATCTTGACCAAATGGATTTGATACTTTAATCACAAATTTCGTAAACTCTATGGGCATGTTCATACTAGGCATTAATTTCATGCAAACATAGGAATGTGTTGAACCCGGATCAATTAAAGCAATAACATTAACATCATGAAGAGAAAATGTGCCCGTAATTACATCGGGGAAGGATGCCTCTTCACGAGTACGGATAGCATAAGTCCTTGCGGGTGCTCTAACATCCGATCTCATTTCTTGTATCTCTAAATGTACCTCTACCGCCTTACTCTTAGATTTCTCGAGTGCGCCTCTAACGGGGCATTACGATCTTGCACTCGGTATTACTTTTTTTACCATCTCGGGACACTCCGAATGAAATGATCCGGTGCACCATATCGAAACAACCAACCTCGATCGCTCGACATTGACACGGATGACGTCGACCATATCGAGGACACTCGGTCTATTAGGTGAATACTACCAACACTGCAATCGAAGTGGTTTGAGCTTTTGAATCCATAAATCTTCCACCTCTGTTTGGCTAGAATACCCAAATTGAAAAATTAGATCTCGTAGAGAACTCTCTAGGCCTCTTGGATGTAGAGTGAAATGACTTGCTCATCTATCTTTTCTTCAGATATTGCATCTCAATTTCAGCTTTACCCTTTCTTTTCAATAATTCTTCGCTTTACAGTGCTCGTTCAACTAAAACAACGAACTCTTTTATCTCTAGAACACCAAGTGATAGTGAATATCATCATTGAGCCCATCCTCAAATCTTTTGCACATGATAGCCTCTGAGACACACACTCTAGAGCATAATTCTTGAGTCGAACAAATTCACGTTCATAGTCGGTCACGGTCATCTTACCCTATTTTAATTCAAGGAACTCTTTTCTTTTTCGTCAATAAACCTCGATCGATGTACTTCTTTTAAACTCCTCCCGAAAAAATTCCATGTAACTTTTCTTTCGGTACTCTCGATACAAGTGTCTTCCACCACCGGTAGGTGAATCTCTAAGAAGTGACACGACACATTTAATACACTCTTCCGGTGTGCGGGATAACTCGTCAAAAACTCGATAGTATTTTCGAGCCAAAATTCAGCTTTCTCTCGATCATCATCTTTGGTAGCTCAAACTCTTCATTCCCTTATTTTCCGATTTTGTCAACGGTGGCTTCTCTCTTCCGATCAGATGTCTGTGGATCGGAAAAGCTACATGGGTGGTATTTGGATCATGAGGGGTGGAGGTCTAATGGCCGGGTTAAATCGAACGAACTCAAGAAACCATTCATTCATAGCTTGGAAGAAGGCTTTCGAGCCCTCCTCCCCGACTAAGCGTAACGGGCCTTTCATGACTTTCTTGTGGCACCGCCCCTCACGGGAGTGGGTGCACTACTCTACATCATCTACACCAGCTCGTTCGGGATCCATAACTATAAAAGAAAAGCATTTTTTAAATCGTCAAGAGTCGTCACACTTTTAAAATATATGGCATGTATAGATAGACTCTTACTCATACTAAATATTCTGATAATCGACTAAACCTTGCTCTGATACCAATAAATGTAACACGTCTTACCCGAAACCGTTGCCGGAGTCGAGCACGAGGCATTACTAAACTTAACTTGCTGATTCGGGGCATAAAAATTGAAACTGTCCATCTGCGTCATGTTAAGTAAATCAATTATAACTTGAGTTACGAAACTCAAAATCCAGATCCGTAAATTTTCCATGAAACTAGACTCATATATATTCTTACTATAATTTTTCCAGAATTTTGGTGTGGCCAATTAGTACAGTTTATTAGTTAAAGTCTCCCCTGTTACACAGTTTGACAGTTCTGACCTCTCTTTACTAAAAATCAATTATCTCATAATGTACAACTCTTTTTCCTACACCGTTTTTTTATAAAAATAGAATCAATAAGCTTTAATTCTATATCTTATGGCCAACATAATTCCATTTCTACTAGTTTTGGTGATTTTTCAAAATCACATCACTGCTGCTGTACAAATTGTTCCCTGCATATAATTACATAATTTCTTTAAAATAACTATCAACTAGGCATTTCATAGCATCCAAAACATGTTCTTAATTAACCATTTTAATGGCTAATCATTACCAAACATTTACAAGCCAATCTTAAGCCATATTATAAGGACATACACACAAAATGGCTAAGTCCCTATACATGCCATAACTTAAAACGTCGAGTTACAAAATACCAATATAATCCTTTGATAGTGCGTAACGATCTCCGACGCCTTTGTGATTCCCGAGTTGGCTTGTAACACTATAAAAAATTAAAGAATGGGAGTAAGAATAAAGCTTAGTAAGTGTACATGTAAATAAATAACAACATTCTTAATCAATTATCTTATTCTTTTCTTACCAAGATCACTTAAGCTTTTAACTCAATATACTTAAACTTTATTCTTACCTGTACCTTTTAACATGAATTTGCCTTACCTTACCTTTTTAGCTTGAACTTGTCTTACCTTTACTTTGGTATACTCTTTGAATTTTCCCGTTGAACCACTTGGAATACTAAGGATACGCGGGTACCTTTCCTTATGAAACTTAACCATTTCCATGTCTTGACATGGTCTTACGTGGTATCCTTGCCTTATGAACTCACCAATGCCATGCCTTGGCATGGTCTTACATGGGACCTTTGCCTTATAGTAACATATCAATGCCATGTCTTGACATGGTCTTACATGATTTCCTTAAACCCTAATGTCATGACATTTGTATCCTATACATTCCTAAGGTTCAACCGAACTTCCGGATAGCTTTTTCATCAATTCATACTTGAGTCTTTAAATAATACATTTACAGAATAAATATGTAAATACTGGAATTTAATAGTATTAAATATAAAAATAGAATATTGCATTTATTTATCAGTAAACTTACCTCAAACAAAAACGATCAACTATATCGATTTAGTCCTCTATCTTTTTCTTTCCTTGATCTAACTCTGGATTTTGTTCTTCTTGATCTATAATAGCAAATTTAGCTTATTAAATGCTCACATTCATCAAAACAGTCCTTAACTCTTAACTTTGGCAAAATTACAATTTTACCCCTAAACTTTTACATATTTACACATTTACCCCAAAGCTCGGAAATTAAACTTTATCCCTTATTCTTATGTTTTATGACATGCTAATCATTTTTCCCTTCTATGGAAACATCAAATTCTCACTCTAACTTGTACTTATGAACATTAGGTATTTTTACCGATTAAGCCGTTTTACTCGTTTTCACTTAAAATAACTTAGCAAAAGTTGTTTATCATAATTTCAGACTTCATATTCTATCATAAAACATCAAAATAAACATATTTCACCTATGGGTATTTTTCCAAATATGAACCCTAGCATGAATTATTGATAGAATAAGCTAAATCGAGCTACCGGGGCTTCAAAAATGTAAAGAACATTAAAAACGGGGCTTGGAATCCCTTACTATGGAGCCTGGAAGCTTGAAACAAACCTAGCTATGGTGACCACTTGAAAATTCGGCCTAATGAAGAAGATGAGCATATTTTGCCATCTTTTTCCCTTTTAATTCATTTTATTACCAAATGACTAAATTACCCTTCATTAAAAACTTTGGTTCTTTCCACCTATATATGTCCATTTTGTCCATGAAAATATAATGGTCTAATTACCATTTAAGGACTCCTACTTCAAACCCCATTTCAATCAAGTACTCTATAAATTAGAACCCTATTTAGCAACTTTTGCAAACAAGTCCTAATAGGCAATTTAAGCATGAAATTAATAAAATTTCTTATCAATACTCTAACACATGTATTTAATCACTCGATAAATCATAATAGTTAATCATAATAAACTTTTATAGCTTGGATTCATGGTTTCGCAACCATTAGTCCGTTTAGGCCCTATTTCGGGATGTTACACTGGCGGTTGCTAGAAAGGGTCTTCCAACCACTATAACAAAGTCTCTGGGAATATTAGGCCCTATTAGGAATTCTAATAGTTTTATCAACTAATTGAATGCTCATCCTAGTTTGTTTGGGCTATGGTATCGATGTTGGTATTCTTTAATTATCGATTTTGGCTTTTGTTGGCATTGTCACTCACAGGTTCTTTGGCAATTCCACAGTCGCTATGGCTTGAAGTTGGTCTTTTGGTTAGTTTCGATAGTTATTCTAATCGGTTCTCGATCCTTGACATCTCTTCAATGAATTCTAACACCGCTATGAATTTTGTTAGCATCTCCTCAAGGCTTCTTTTCGTGGGTAGGATGTTGTTGGAAGTTTAGGTGTTTTGTTATTCTTGACCACCCATGAGAAATTGGGGTGGTTCCAACTGGTAAGGGTTATTTTGAATCAATCAAGTGAACTTGCTCGCTCGGGTTGAGGGTTCACACCGCCTAGTTGTAAAAAGTTTGGACCTAAAGCCACAAAGGTAATCCATGGTGTGGGCACCTTCTCAATAGATTTTGTATCTCTCTCATGCATCGTATAGTGTTTCTAGATCCATCTGCACAAAATAAGAGATATCATTCCTTAATTTGGCCGTTTTGGCCTGCGTAAAATATTATAACAAAAATTTTTCGGTCATTTGATCCCATGTAGTGATTGATCCTCGTGGAAGAGAATTCAACCACTGTTTAGCTTTATTCCTCAAAGAAAAGGGAAATAACCGAAGACGAATGGCATCATTAGAAATGTCATTTATTTTGAAGGTGTCATAGAATTCTAGAAAATCTACTAAATGAGTATTTGGGTCTTCGTCCTGCAAACCATCAAATTGAACAAACTGTTGAATCATTTGTATAGTGTTATGTTTCAGTTCAAAATTATTAGCAGCTATAGCAGGCCTAACAATACTCGATTCAGTCCCTGTTAAATTAGGTTTAGCATAATCTTACATAGTTCGAGGAGCATGATTTTTGGCCACCTCTTGAGGTAGCGGATTAGTCTCGGCCATCTTTTCGATAGTATTAATTTCGTCTTCTAGTATTTTGTATGTAGTTTAAGCTTCACCTTATTTCTCTAAGATTTTTACGAACCGTACCTTCAATATCACTATCGTAAACTAAAGGTCCTGTCGGGTTCCTTCTAGTCATAAACTAGAGGTACCTGCTAGGAAAAGAAAAAGAAAATTAGAAAAGTAAAGATAAAATTTAATTGCATAAAAATATAAAAAATATGACTAAAATAATAAAAAAATAAGCGTTCTTAATATTTCAGTTCCCCGACAACGGCTCCAAAAACTTGATGGCGGTAGAAAAAGTCTTAAAATTTATAATGAATGATCGAGCCTAGAAACTAACTATCATCACGATTGAGGCAAGCGCACCTATCGAACAGTAGTATAGTTTAGTGGCAAGACCGGATTGTCGAACCCAAGGGAACCAAAAGTACTAATACTAACTTTCTTGTTATTATTTAGCCTAAGAATTAAGGGAATTATTGTTTAATCTAAAATTAACTAATTATTAAGCTAAATATGCTAAGACACAGAGAAGGAATTGTGGAAATAGTTTGTGGGAAAACTAATTGATTAGGACAATACCCGAGGAAGAATCCACCTAGACTTCACTTCTTACCTAACTTTGAACCAGACGATTTATTCACTTGACTTGATCCGTAGGATTCCCTAATTTATATTAATACCTCTCTCGAGGCTACTAACGTCTAACCCTAGGTTGATTAATTGAAATCTCTTTCTAATTAAAACCCTTAGAATTCATTAACTCGATCTATGTACTCCCATATTAGGTTTGACCCTAATCCGTGATTTTCATTATCCTATCTCTAGGGTTACAATCAACTCCGCTTAACTATGCTAGATCTACTCTTAAACAGGGCATATTCCTCCTCTACCTGAGCACATCAATATTTGAATCAATATCCTGAAATATCAAAGAAAGAATTAAGAACACATAGTTAAGAACAAATCAAGTATTGATCATATAGTTCGAAAAAAAATAACAAGATCCGTCTTAGGTTTCATCCCCACAGGTATTTGAGGGGTTTAGTTCATAATCATAAAAGAATACATCTCAGAAGTAAATATAAAACAAAACATAAAGAAAACCCTAAAACCCTCTGAAGGAATTGAAGGAGAGATCCTCAGCCTTGAGTATGACTCCGGCTTCTAGGATGAATCAACTGGCTTTCTTCAAGTGAATCCCACAATTCTGCCTCTCTAGCTTGGCTCCTTGACCTAGCTGAACGCCCCCTTTAAGGTTGGCCTCTAGGGTGTTTATAAATGTTTTTGGGATGTCTTTCTTTGCCTCTAAGTACCCTAATCCGAATAAAACTCTTCCTTACTGCGGCAGGTGCATGCCCGTGTGGCACACTCGTGTGATTTGAGGCCAGGCCGTGGTCGGGTCTGCTAAGGAGACACAGCCGTGTGTTTCGGGCCCAGGCCGTGTTCGAACATATTAAAGAGGCACAGCAGTGTGTTTTGATACCGGGCCATGTTGATTTTGTACTTTGGCCCATTTTCTCTGTTTTTGGCCCATTTCTCGTTTTTTTCATCCTTCGGTGCTCTCTTAAGTACAAAACATAAAATTAAAGGATTAGGAGCACCAAATTTCACAATTCAAGAAATAAATCATCCAAAAGTATGCTAAATGTGGGATTAAAATATGAACATATTACGGTTTATCAATCATCCTTTGTAGGCCTATTTTCGTGGTTCTGGATATCTTAAGCACCGGAACCTCATTTCTTTTCAATATGAATGTTGTATTTACGAACTCTAAAGACCGAAAGGAACACTCAGTGGCCTCTTTATTTGATCTAAGTATGGCACGTCATTGGTAACAGTCACTATGATGTCCTCTTCTGCATTTATAGTAACCAGCCAACCTTCTGTTACCAGTTTCAATTTTTGGTGTAGTGATAAGGGCACTGCCCCTGCCGAATGAATCTAGGGTCTTCCCAACAAGCAATTTTAAGAGGGCTTAATATCCATTATCAAAAAATCCACTTCATATATGTTTGGCCCAATCAACAATGGTATATCAATTCTTCCCATTACTCTTCTCTCGGTGCCATCAAATGCTCTCACTATGTTCTGGCGTGTTTTCATGTGAGAACTATCTATAGAAAATCTTTTCAGCGTAGACAATGGTAAGACATTCAAAGCCGATCCGTTATCAATTAATACGCTTGGTAGAGTATATCCTTTGCAACGAGTAGTGATGTGCAAAGCCTTAGTCGATCCCATGCCTTTAAGTGGAATTTCATCATCACTGAAGTAAATGAAGTTGTCGACACTTATGTTACTACCAGACGGTCAAGTTTATTGAAAGATATATCTTTAGTAACATAAGTTTCATTCAGCACTTTCATCAATGCCGCACGATGCACTTCTGAACTTAAAAGTAAAGCTAGCATTGATATACGAGCCGATTGTTTGCGCAGCTGTTCTACCACACTATATTCACTATGCTTCAAGGATTTTAGAAATTCTTTAGCCTCTCCTTCTTTCACTGGCTCGTTAATAAGTGCCTCAGGTCCATTCTCTCGTTCAACTGTCACAGTCTTTGATTTCACTGGTTCTAGTCTGACATTTCCTGAGTCGTAGCGTCTTCACTACGTGTGTAAAATCCTTCATTTTGGACCTCCATGGAAGTGCTAGCTAAGTTTTCCACTCCTGGTATTGTCACATTACATTTTTAATTCCAACGTACCATTTTGTTATCCTTGTAAGAAAAGGAAACAGGTTTCTAGATTACGACCTTTGGTGCCATTTGTGTTCCGCCCTCCATACTTCTTGGCCGGAGATGATGATCCTCGGGTAATTGACTTTTTACTTTGTCAATTTTCCCTCTATTGCGTATATGTTTCCTCCCTCTGAGCCTTTTTCATAGAATTCAAATTTCTTATTGTCCATAAGGCTTTGCACCAAGTTTTGAACTCATCACATTCTTGGATTTCATGCCCTTCTGCTTTGTGGAACTCACAGTAGTCCCTTATTCCTTCGCATCCTTCCATAGAATCTGATCCTTTCAGTCCTCTTCCTACCATTTCTCTCCAAACTATTTTCAACGGGGTTTTTATCTCCGTAATATTCTCTTTGATCCTTCTCAACATGTTTTCACTAATCGCATTTACCCCATTATCTCTATGGTTGGATAATGGGTTCTCCGCACTGGCGTAAATTGGAGCTTTTAGGAATTTTGCCTTGTGTCAGGTTCCTGTCTTCCTGATCCTTGTTGCCCACTAATAATTACTTTTAACTAGCTAACAGTAATTGCCTTCGAGTACCCTTTGTTGTATGTACTCGTATTATTCACCTCGTTATCCTTTTTTCTAGGAGCAGACCTTTTAGTGGTTTCCCCTGCTTCAATCTTGCCACTCCTTATGTCATTTTCAATCAATTCTCCTGCCATCACTATATCTGCAAAGCTCTTAGTGGTGCTTCCTATCATGTGCGTGATGAATAGAGCCTTCAAGGTATTGATAAAAAGTAATGTAGTTTCCTTTTCTAGGAGTGGTGGCTGAACTTGCATGGCGACCTCCTTCCATCTTTACGCATACTGCCTGAAACTTTCATTTGACTTCTTTTTCATATTCTGCAAAGTGATTCTGTCAGGCGTCATGTCCGTGACATGATTGTACTGCTTCATAAAGGCTTGAGCTAAGTCCCTCCAAGAGTTAATCCTAGCACGACTGAGTTGGTTGTACCACCTGGACGCTGCCCCCACCAAACTGCCTTCGAAATAATGAATAAGAGTTGATCATTGTTAACGTAGCCAGTCATCCGTCTACAGAATATAGTGATATGGGCTTCAGGGCAGCTAGTCTCATTGTACTTCTCAAATTCTAGCATCTTGAACTTATGAGGAAGCACCAAATCTAGAACTAAACTCAAGTCTTTAGCATCAATTCCATGGTTATTATCAGCATTCTCCAAGGCCTTAAACTTTTCTCCAACCATCTACAACGATCCTCTAACTACCTTGAGGATTCAAGTCTTGTCCCTTCCCTTTCTGCTATATCTAAGTCAAGAATAACAAGATTAGCAGGTTTATCTCCTGGATTAAATCTTGTTCCCACTTGGAAGTTCATGGGTACTCTTGTATCAGTTTACCTTTGTTGAGGCCTAATCGTGACAGATGGCCTTCGGGGATACTCTTCATGTTGTGCTTGTGTATGCGGTAGGGTAAAACCTAGAAGGAAGTCCTTATTATCCTCTCTAGCATCAGTCATGGGACCTTTTCCCTTGTCCATTGCCCTATTTAGTAGCTGAGTCATTTGAGCTACCATATTCCTTTAGGCTTCATCATTTGTTCCCTCATATCTTGCTCGATTTTTGCTAACTACTCTTGCAGCTGATCTTGCATGTCTCTCTGGAACTGTTCGAGTATTTGATCCATATTCTTTGTCTTAGCGCGTGTATCGTAACAATGTTTAGTTTCCATATTTTTTCTTTTTCTCTCTCTCTCTCTCTCTCTCTGTGTGTTTAATAATTTCAACTAATTAGGATCTTTCTATGGACTTAAATGCATATGATGTGATGAAATAAAAATGCATGAATGCAAAAAGGCATTGATCTGGGTTCAATTTCATTTAGAAAACTGTATTAGAAAATAAAATCCTTTACATAAAACGGACTACAAATATGCTTTCACCCTAAGGCCTAAAGTTTTGATTTTCCTAAACAACAAGGCTAGCTCTTGACCACGATCTGACTGTAGCTCATACTTCATGCTCAATGTATCAACCTCATTGCCAAAGTTTGTAGGTGATCAACTACCACTCGAATCTGAACTATTGCTTCACCCATGAGATAATCCCGATTTCTAACTTGATCATGAGAATAGTGGAGCTCTTCCTTCCAATGTCCTTCTCTTACTTCAAGAAGATCAACCTGAAGTTCACAATTTTACAATGCCAATTTTAATTTTTCGATCTTGGCCTTCATTTCCTCAATCTTGTTCAAACTTGACTTCAACTCAGTTGCAGAATTACGACTTTGATGGTGGTGAAGAGACCGTCCCGTTCAGCCACTCTAGCCTTTAATCCATATTCCTCCTTTTGGCTTTCTGCCAAACTCCTTTCTAGGGCCTTGTTTCGCATCTGCATCTCTTAGAACTTCTTCTCCCAATGGTCAGCTTTGGCCTTTTCCTCTTGATTCTCCTGTTGCCACTGTTCCGAAGTCTTCCCCAATCTGCATTTTTCATTGATAGACGCAGCTTCTTATTCTCTGTCTTTAGGCTATCCAAGTCTTCCTCGACCCTTTTTTTTCCTTTTCTTAATTTTTCGGCCTCTAATTTCTGAACATCCACGTCTAACCTCAGATACGTTTTTTATTCTTTCAACTTTTTTATCCTATTTCCAAGATCTGAACTCTTTCTTTTGAAATCTTGTTTTGCAATATCTAATTCTGATGGGACCACTCGTAAATACTCTTCGATCGATCGAGGTATTCTAAACTTGGCACAAGGATATTGTCGTTGATTCTTCTACTCTACCATCTATTGTACTCTAGGGTCGTTATTGGACATACATCTATTCTTTTCATATGACGGGTCTGATTCCAGGCATTAGAAATCTCCTTAACCCTCTTTTTATAGCTATCTCCCTTATACGAAAATTCACATTGAGCCAACCCATGTGTAGCCGGTATGAATTGCCTTGATTTGTATTGTCTCAGTACGAGCAAGGGTGCGTATCCAATCGCTCCCCAAATTCCAAGTAGAGGGACCCAATCAAAACTCCCACACCAGTACAGCACATCATCAGGAAGCATCCAGAGAGCTCTCCAATCGACGTCCTCTTCTTGGAGATTTCATAGAAGCGCTATCCAATTTTCTTCTGATATGTCATCTCTTCTTGTGGTAGCCACTATCTCTTTTAATGGGGAATAATTTTTCGAGAAGACCCGATAAAAAACCTTATCCACCTTCTATAAATGACTGTGGAACCAAGCCAATAACAACTGCGCACACCCTATAAATCTACCTTCACCAGCTCTCTTACATGCATTCAGCTATCGAAATGTCTCAGCCAAGATTACAGGAACAGATGTGACTTGTTTGTAAGTCGATTAAAAATATCTGAGACTGCTTCATCCATATATCCCAATGCCCTAGGGAAGATCACTAATCCGTATATACTCAAAACAAAAAATCGACCTTCTTTTTCATATCAGGATGTACTAGAATCAAATCCTTCAAAACTTTCCATGAGATGCATTTACACTCACCTTTTTGCTTAATTCTTACTGTGACCCACTGTTCACTCATTCCCGTAATACTCATCAACGTTCTCAAAAAGGTCGAAACACTAGCAGCCCTTGAGTAAGCTTTGCCAACTTGAATCTTGGGACAATGCAATAGAACTGTATACTCTTCCACTGTGGGTACCAAATCAACCCTTTCGAAAGTAAAGCAATTATACGCAGGATTCCAATATTGGGTGATGGCTCGAAATAGATGTTTATCTACCTTGATGTCCAATAGGTACGATAAATCCCTATAGATGCAGCAAAACAAATGCTTGGTCTCATTACTCTACTGATCCCATATCTTTCTTAATTCTTGGAGATTGTTTTGCGTCACACTAATGCTAGTGTAGCCCCATAGTTCTGATGTGTACCCTTCAGCTAGACTATCCCTTTTCTCTAATTGCGTTTGCTGTGACCACTTACGGACGTCTGCATTGTCTTCCACTTTATCAAGGAATTCATTCTCCATAACCAACTTTCTAACTTAGTAACTGACCGTGAATCAATACCTTTTAAAATATGAAATGGCATGCACCAAAATAAAACACAACTAGTTAGTAACATGAAATAAAACATAAAGCAAATAATCAAACGCATATCTACGTGGTTGCTAAGGTTTGGTATAGTTCTACCTAGGGTAAGCACTTAGGTTTTCTACATGTGGTTTAGCTCTAAAGTTGAGGTATCCGAACCAGCAGATTCCTCGATCCTTACCTATTATAGGCTCATACAGACCGAGTTTAGTTTAGGGGAATACATTTCCCTATGGCTGCACGGAGATGAAAATCTTATGAAGACATAGGTACGGATGTATCCTGAAAGCGATTCACTATCCTGCACGGAGGTGAAAACTTCACAAAAGAGTAGCTTTTCACTCCCACTTAGAAGGGTGTGACCACAACAGTCATGCAATGCAATGCAGAAATACTTTACAAGATTAGAACAACATGCAATAAAAAGGATCATAATTTTTCAAATCAGAATTTCAAATTTAGACCAAAGGACAGGAAATAATGAATTTTATGACTTGACTCTCTTATTATGTCCCCAGTGGAGTCGCCAAGCTGTCGAAACCATTTTTTTGATTTTGAAAAGAAACGGGGATCGACTTAAAAAATAAAAACGGGAGTCGCCATTGATCTTTTTTGCTTAGGTGTGGTCAGATCACCTTATAAAACATGTTTTATTTAAAACATTAATTTTGGCCTAGAAAAATTCAAAAAACTAGGTTCGGGAGTCAGTTACGTACGATGAAGGGTTAGCACCCTCGTAACGCCCAAAAATTGGTACCTAATTGATAAAATCGTGTCCTAATGTTGAAAATTAAAAAAAAAAATTAAAATATGACCATTTTATTTGAAAGAAAGCTAAAACTCACCTATCTCAATAAAATAAAATGCCACACCCAATAAGTTAGGATGTAACATCTCAAGACTTCGAAACTAAGCTTGCCTTTATTTTGTAGAAAATCCTTACCTCAAGATACAAAACATTATATCTAATAAGTTAAGATATAACATTATGCATTTTCGAAAATAAGTTTTATTTGAAATTTATAGGTTTTAAAAAGGGATACTTGATACCTTAAGTTCCACGGAAAAATTAAAACCCAGTAAGTTAGGGTATAATTTTCTCGAAGTCCCCAAATATCACGTATCGATGTATTTAAAAAAACCTTTGAATAAAATGTGTCAATTTAGCAAAATGTGTTTTTATAAAAAATGGTTTGAGTAAGATATTGCGTTAATACATTACAACATACATATCTAATAGCAATTCACCATAACTACCAATCATATTAACAATCACTACTAAAATAGATAATTTAAGAATAATATAACATGAATAAACAAATAAAAGAACTATGCTAAAGCAATAATAAGCGAATAAAAGAACATAAATAGACAAATATGAGATATAAAATAAGCAACGGCAATAAAAAATCTTCATGAAATATAAAAATTCAAGAAATGAATATTAAAAACTTAAGAGTATATAAAAAATAGGATATATATAATTCAATAATTTGATATATATAAATATAAATAATAATACGTGATAAAAAGGTTTTAAGTAAATAACATATATACCTTTAAATAAAAATATGTTTATAATACAATAATCATAAAAATACATATTTAATATAAATAATACATGTTATACAATATACAAATTTTAATAATTTAAATTATACATATAATATAATAACATATAGTATACAAAATTTTAACAATATATAATATAATAACTAATATACAAATTATAAAATAATATGTGATATATATAAATAATAATAAACTAAATAAAATGACCTACTATAAATAATAAATAGTAATAATTTAATACATATATATAATACTAAAATATTTTAAAATAAGAATAAAATGAAAACAAAAACTATTAGAAATCAAAGAAATAAGGATCAAATTGAAATAAAAATAAGGTAAAATTGAAAAAAAGGGACGGTGTTAGAACACACGCGGAACTACAAGGGCTTATTAGGCAATTATACCCTATCTCCTAAACGGCACCGTTCCGTCATCCACCTTTGAAATGGCCTCAGGGATCAAATCGAGACAAAAGCTAATTTTCAGGGCTTGATTAAAAATAAAAAAATTTAAATTGAACTAAATAAAAAATAATAAAATCACGGAAGGACTAAAGAGGCAAATTGCCCCTTCTATAAAACACGCGGATCCTCTCCAGGTATCGGGTCAACACGCGGGTATGGCATTTTTAAACGATGCGCTTTGGTCATTAATAGACCACACCAAAACGGTGTTGTATGGATATCCTATAAAAACTAAAAAACAGCCCAAAAATCATTTTAAACACCAACTTTAAAAAAAAAAAAATAGCAGAGACCCCAGAAAAAATGCTCTGCATTCATCGGTCTTCTTGTATAAAATATAATAGATCACGCGCTGTCTTTCACGGCGGCTCTAAAGCTAAAAAGTTTCATTTTTTTTAGTGCAAAAAAAAAGGTAAACACGTTCTTACTCATTTTTAGCAGTATTTGTGTATAAAAAAAACATTCGCATGATTTGAAGAAAAAAATAAAAATAGTCTAAAGAGAAGAAAATAATGGGAAAAGCACCTCAATTTAAAAATTTATTTGTATTTCTCTGTATATCTGCTTGTATCCTTTTTTTTACAGATTATATTGGGGTTTTTATAGCCCCGAATAATAAAAAAGAAAGATTCTATCCTGTTGTTCTTGCCATGTTTGCTGTTGTGTTCTTTCCTTTTTTGTAGGTCAACGGCGAGGAATCCAGCGACGGAGCACTATCTACGCGCTGATTGCGGCGCGAGGCAAGGTCGGTGTTTGGTTGAGCTGGTGCTTATATGACGAGAGTGGAAACCCTAGGGTTCGGGTTTCCACTTTGTCAAATGATTTGAGCCTTTGGGCTAGACAACATTATTGGGCCATTGGGCCATTAGACTTAGTTAGATCAGGTGTAATGGGCTTTGGGTAACTGCTTAGTCTGAAATTTGTTTGTAAATTGGATTATATTAAACTGGACATTGTTTTTATTATTTTTATTTTTATTTGTTTAAGCCCGGGCAATAATGGGCTACTACAAATACAAAAATTAAACCTATAACTTACATATAGTACAAAATTAATAGTAGATTTTAATCAAATATTATATTTAAAATTTTCCTTTCAAGCTGAATGAATCTTAGCTCAATTGGTATGAGCATTGTAGCCAATGTAAGAGGACGTGTGTTCAAATACTCTGAAGCGCATTATCTTCCTATCTATAGGTTGGGAATGGACTATGAGTAATTTTAAACATGTTGCCAAAAAAGTAAATATAATCAATCAAGGACGATGATAGAGGCTAGCGGATGTCCGGTAAGAGAGTTGTGCACTTAAATCGGAGGATTGTAAGGCTTTTTGAAACTTTGAAGAATCTCGGTGGGTTGTGAGAATGGAAGATTCGAATAGTTAAGGATTTTAGATTGAGGGTTACCAGTTCTCACACTTTTCATCATCTGATGCAGAAAGGAGAGAAGAAATTTCGGAAAAGGTTAAACTACTTTTAGGACTGTTTTTTTGCTTTGCGTGTTTAGGACGTTTTAGTTTCCCATTTTTTAATGTATGTTTTTTAGGAATGTTGTTTATTGCTTTAGGAGCCCCAAGGCACCGCCCATCCGGATTGCTGGTAGTTTGACAGCTGGACTCGATGCTAGGTTTTAGGCTTTGTTTAGTCTTTTCAAATTTAATAAATGCATCAAGTACTTTGATAAATAAAAAAAATTTCTTTTCAACATGATTGAATATTAATTCAATTGGCATAGGCATTGTAGCCAATATAAGAAGACGTAAGTTCGAGTGCACTAAAGCATACTCATATTAATGGGTTGAGAAAGCACTATGAGTAATTTTAAATATGCTTTAAAAAAAATAAATTTAATTAGAACTTATAATCAAGACCGCAAATTTTTTAATGGAAAATTATGTTATAAAAAATTTAAATTCCATAAACGGTTATATATAGTAAAGAAAAGTTTAATATATAAATAAATCACACATTTGTTACATTTTCAATTGCAGAGTACTCCAAACATATTTTATTCAAAAAATTATACTTTGAAATTTTACAAGCTTAAATTAGGAATATTTTAATATCAAAATTTTCCATTGAAAATTTGGGAATTATAAAAGAAAATATAAAGTAGAAATTTGTTGCATAAATTGGTTGCTTTAGTAGGCTACAAAAGGAAAAGGAAAAGCAGGGAGGTTTTTTTCACAGCTGGGAGGGAACGCACGTGGCAGTCACTGCCTGCAAGAACTTTTTAATGGCCTATGCATGCCACCTACGTCACACTAATCTAACCCCACCCTTCTCACCCCTTTCACACCTCTTTATATACTCTCCCCTCTCTTCCACACTGCATCCCACCCCCACTCCACTTTCGCCCATGGCTGCCTCCGTTGATCCTCTCGTTGTTGGTCGTGTCATTGGCGATGTTGTCGACATGTTCGTTCCCACCGTCACCATGTCCGTCTACTATGGTTCCAAGCACGTCTCTAACGGATGTGACATTAAGCCTTCTATGGCCATCAACCCTCCCAAAGTTGCCATTGATGGCCTTCCTGACCAGTTTTATACTTTGGTTCGTTTTTTTTTTACCAATTGGGAATTGGGTTACCTTTCTGCACTGTTTTTAGTGTAATTTGTTTGAGGGGAGGGAGGGTATGATTGTTAAATGCTTGTTGATATGTCTCTGAGTGAGGCTGACAATTAATGATGCATGCTGATGATGATTTAAACCAGGTGATGACTGACCCTGATGCGCCAAGTCCCAGCGAGCCAACCATGCGTGAATGGGTTCACTGGTACGTTGTTTTTCCCCCCTTGTTTTTGAGAAAATATTTTGTAATCATGTTGCTGATCATTTCGTAAACCATCACGCAATTTGCTTTCGTCGCTGTTTCAGGATCGTGTCTGACATTCCTGGAGGAACCAACCCCACTCGAGGTATAAACAACTCTCTATGTATTTATATTGTCTTATTATACCCTCTTCAGAATATTGCCATATTTTTAACTTTATTATTTCGATTGATTCTGCTGTAAAGAAAAGAAATTTTAGCAGAATTATTTATGATGATATTTACTGTGATTTTCTTTTCATTCTCTTTTATCTCAGCCAAGATTAAACCAATTCTTGCATGCATGCATGCATCCCGAGGGAAAAATTTCCGAGACAATTATAATCTGGTTTTCTTATTAAATCAAAGTGGGTTATATCTATTTTTAGTAAATTATGAGTACAAAATTAAACAACAAAGTTGTTTTAAAAATCATCTCGTACTAGGTTAAATGACACAAGAAAAGAAGTAAATTACTACTTTCCGTGTGTATGTGTTTACTAGAATAATTAATAAAAAGAAAAAAATGGGTGTTGAAAATACTAGCATAGAGCTTATATAAACAATTTGCAATTTGCAGCAGTAGAATTTGAGTTGAATTCATTGTTAAATCTGTCAAAGATCCAATACAACCCTAACAAATGTTGTCCGCCACCAAAATTCCTTTTCCTATGTAATCTATATGTCACTGACACTCACTGCAATCTGCATCTGCATCTGCATGTAATTAATATAATTAATTAAATATCTTATTTTGGCTCTTTCTGCAAACCCAATATTTTCCCATTTGTATTTGGGTTGTAATTGCATGCATCACACATCTGACACATGGTTAGTTGTTTCAACAACAGGTAGCAGCCCATCCATGCTTTGGATTCTCTTGTATATATGCCACATGCCATGTAATTACACTGTCCTCGTGGCTTCCATCGGGACACAATATTGACCCACCTTAGTTGAGATGGGATATATAAGATATTTATAGTCTTAATAACTCTTATCAATAAAATAGGAAGATTTTATACGGACATGCTGTAAATTGAACATATAGTTTGCCCAACTCTAATTTGCATGATGTGTCAGGCTTGTGATGTTTAATCCTAAATTATAATGATATAAGGTAGGGGGTTTAAGCACATTAGTTTAATATTCAATTTCAGGGAAGGAAATCCTGGCATACATGGGTCCACGGCCTCCAGTAGGCATACATCGCTACATACTGGTGCTGTTCCAACAAAAGGGCCCATTGGGTGCGGTGCAGCAACCGGCGACAAGAGCTAACTTCAGCACTCGATATTTCGCTGACCACCTCAACTTGGGACTGCCTGTGGCTACTGTCTATTTCAACGCCCAAAAAGAGCCTGTCAGCCGAAGGCGTTGAATCTCCCACACACACTTCTCTCTCTCTATATATAAAAAATATATAAATATAAAACTGGTTCGACTCTTTAGCTTTATAAAGTAGCTTTGGCCAAGTGTAGTCCTAGTACGTAGTACGTTTGAGAAGTGTATGTCTCTTTGTTGGGTTTATATTTGATGCTAAGTTATCGAACTTTTATGCCGATTAACTGAGCTTCCTTATTCTAATTTGAGTTAATCAAGTCCTTAAATTATACCCTCTCTGTTTTATTTGTCAACGTTTAATCGATAATATATAATATATTTGGTGCATTTGTTGTACAAGATGATGAAGATGATAGGATAATTAACATTCTTTAATCATGTTTCTGTCTCACGTGAAAAGGGATAGATATCTTTTAAGGATTTATTTTAATACTCTCACCCTTTATTCATTATACATTTATCAATAGATTCCCGGATTAGATGATGGTGCAAAAATTCATGTAATTAGATCACCGACTAAATGATGACACAAAAGTTTTTAAAATAAGTAATAGTGATTTTATTTTAATTACTTTTAATAACAACAAAATTATATTAATTTGTTAATAATAGACGACAGATAAAAAGAGATAAAAGTATTAAGGAAATTTTTATATTTAGAGACGGTTACATTTCAGCTCATTTATTAAAAGAATAAGTAAATTAGTCTATATATATTTCAAATGTATAAATTAGTTTCTCCCTCCTGTTAAATGATTATGTGGAGCATTAATTTAAATGGTTAAATAAAAATTTATGAAAGTTCAAAATATATATAAGTAAAAGAATCTAAAAATTTACAAAAATGGTCATTCTTTTATAAACTTTCAAGTCCAAACCCAAAATGGTCATCCTTTTACAATATTTTCTTCCCAATTTACAAAATTCAAAAAAAAAATTCACATACTTGATTGAAGCCAAAATAAATAAATAAATACAAACTTGATTGAAGCAAAAAAAAAAAAAAAATCCACTAAAAGTTATGATTATACTTCTTTAAATTTCTCATGTTTATGTTTTTGTTAATGTTATCCATACTTCCAATTAAAAGGTAGATAAATCTACTTTAGTGAATACTCATTTTGTATACCCATTATTTTCAGATATGCTAAAGGCGTGTAATCACAGTTATAAAATTTTGATTACTTATTTTCGATACCTTTAATTATTACAAATTTTTACATTTGAAGATCTTATTGTTAAATACCCTAAAAAGCTTCTATCTTTAAATGTTTGAATGTTAAAAAAATTTTAATTTAATATTTCTTATTTGGATCTGTTATCTTATTCGGATCTGTCATCAAATCCGTAAGAGATGTTACATTCCCAAAGAAAAAGGAAAATCGAGCTCATACCTACCAATAAGAAATGACATGGGCTTGGTGATGGCTACATGTGTACAACAAGATTGGAATATGGGTAATTCCTTCACAACAGAAGCACTAGCTTGTAATCGGGCGCTTCATTTGACCACTAACTTGGGGTTTCCAAAGCATAAAATTAAAGGAGATTTCTTAAGCATGTAATCAGGAAACTCAAAACTTGTACATTTGACAGATTAACAAGCGAGCCCTCTGGTGGAAGATGGTAAAGCTCTACTTCGAAGGTTTTACCATTACTGACTCTCTCATGTCTTTAGATAAAGTAATATGGTGGCTCGCAAACTAGTGAAAGAGGGATCGATGCAGGACTATGGCCAACATTGATGGAAAAAGGAACTCAAATAGTTGCATCCATAGTTCTCAGCAAGTAAGTAACCCCGGAACTTAAGGAAAAGAGTGAAGTTGGGATTAAAATTTATTAAATTAATTTTACTACAGTTGTTAATTTTCAAGTTTAGAATACTAAACAAGTTGCAATATATTTTTGGATGGACTCATGCATTTCTAATTTGAGATGTCTTCGTACCGATGAAAAAAATTGTCTCCTAACTTCTAAACGCTCATTAAATTTCAAGTTTGGGAGCTTAAAATACGGTCATTTTGGTGAAAAATACGTGAACAAAATTTTTGGACTTTAATTAACTTTTAAATCCTATCGAATTAAATTTTAAGACTTAAATTTGATTATATATAAGTCTAATAATGTATTTATTAAGTTTTTCTTCTAGAGATTTATTTATTTTAAATTTTAAATATTTCAAACTAAATTAGCTTTAAGGCAGGGTTGTTTCCTTATTTTTCAACTAGTTTAGGTCTATACATATGGTGTTATGTTTTCTATATATTTGCTTGACTTTTTTTAATAAAATACTCTAAGGGATATTTTCATACAAACTAGTTTCCTTTTTTTTTTTTTCCCTTGATAGAACTTTTGTTTCAATTCTTTAAGATAGTAGAGGAGGTTCATCATAATTCCAGCGTGCTTAATTCAAGTCAATTGGGAGGGTTGATTAAAGACCAATATAGTTATTTCTTTGTTTGTGTAAGTTCAATAAAGGAGGTTAGGTTATCTATCCAACTATTTGTCATCAACTAGTGGCGAAGTTAGGGGGTTAACAAAGGCCTCTTCCTCTTAAAATGGAAAATTTTTATTTAAGATCTTTTATAATTTATAAAATTTTAAATTAGTAATAGTAAATTACACTTTGGCTCCTCAAAAATGATAAAAATTGATCTAATCCTTAAAAATTATAAAGATATAGACTATTGAAATGGTAAAATATATTTTTATTATCATAAAATATACAATTTAATTTTGACTCCCCTAAAAAATTTCCTAACTTTACCCCTGCTGTCAACACTATTTATCTTCTTAATTTCTTCTTTTCATCAATCATTCAATCATCTTTTGTTGCTTTTCTTTAGTTCTTTAATTATTTATTTTCTATTGATTTATTATCTGCTTTTTGTTGAAAATTTCATATTTGAATCCAATAATTTTGGTCTATAAGCTACTCTTGCAAAAAGTTACTTAGGTTGTAATAAGAAGTTATAAACTTCGAGTTGATTGTTCTGGCTCTTAAAGTTTAATCCTGAGCTTCTGCATCATTTGGTGTTAGAGTCTAGGTTTGGTTGTTCAATCTCATCCTTGACTCGACATCAGCTCTTATCTAAAAAAAAGTACTTAAAGCTTTCTTGCACACCTTAAATTGAAAATTGTCAAGATTTTCTTTTAACCTTATTTATTTAATTTTTTAAATTTTGTTTTAATTTTTTTCAGATCTTTTAAATTTTATTATAATTATTTAGTAATTGGATTGAGCAAAATAAAAAGGAAAAAATTAAAAAAATAATTATGTTACTCACCTCTTCCTAAAATATCATTTCATTGTACGAATTTTTCAAAAGTGAACAAAAATTTGTATGAGAAGTCGACAACTCCCTCTCCTTTATTCTCCATGAAAAAGATAAAACTCATTGTTTCTTTTGCTTTTGAATCAAAATGGTTGAGAGAATTTTGTTTGCATGAAGGGATTTCCATCCTTTTTTTTTTTTTTTTTTTTTTGCATGAGAGATTTGGGTGTTAAAAATTGAAAGATTCTTAAAACAGTTCTCTTGGGTATGGGTTTTGATTCGAAAAAAAAAAAAAAAAAGAGTAGTTTTGAAAACTACATTTTGGGTTAGACTCTAGATTTCAAAAAAGAAGAAAAAAATGAAATCTTGAAGAAAAACTATTTTCCAAATTCCAATTACCAAAATATCGAAATTTAGAAATTTGAATTTGTTGGACCGGATTTCTAACAAGTGAATAACACGAAATTTTGTACACGTTACATATATTGTTATTGCGTTAAAAATTTTGGTCTTTTAGTTAGAAATTATGTATCCTTTAGAAATATTGATATAGCGTCAGAAATTTTGGTATAAACTAATGATCCTCACACACAAAATTTTGATATACCAAAATATCCAATCATATCCTTGATAAATTTTGGTATAGGCTATTGATCTCATACACGGACGAAAAAGAAATTGATATTCCAAAATATGTACTAGAAAATTTTTGATATTAACTTATTGTAACCGGTTGATATTTGCAATTTCTTTTTAACGTAGAGAACCTCCACGTCTAATAAGGTTAGATTTCAGCCCAATATGGTGGTTGACAATGATGTTTGGCTGTGGTTCAAATTGTTCAAGTTGTTGGGCTCTAGTTGGTTTGACTATGAAGTCACGTGCAGCAACTACTCCCAATCAACAAATTACTGAATTTAAGTTACAGTATTATTTCATCCATAGATTGCATGAACCGGCTTTTGAACGTTCGTTTGTGACTTCATGCACCCATACTCAAAACATAGTAACCTTATCCTCTTCATATATCTGAATATCCACTGGTTAGCACTCTCAATGACAAGACTAAATATTTCATTTGGAAGTTTCTAAACTTGCATCCCCACGGATATATATCAAGTCTTTTCACATCAACATAAATGGTGTAATTGATTTTACGAGTCAATTAAATATTAATTTAATTAAGAAATAATTAAAATAAAATTATTATGAGTTCTTTTTATCTTCGTATATATAGTAAAATTTGAACTTAAAATACTATAATTTTAAACTTTTAATGTTATCCAATTTGCAATGTTATACTTGAAGTTCAATTTTGTATAACTTTATTAATAGAATTTTGATTTAATTCAATTCCACAAACCACCAACACTATTATTGATATAGTAGTGTTCTACATTTACATACCACATACAGAAATAATTTATATTTATCCAAAATAAAAATAAATAGATGCATTTATTTAAATGTATACATTTGAACCACAATCAAAGTTTCATGTGTATAATTACATATTGGATCAAAATGTATATATAATTTTGATATTTATCCATTTTATATAAACTTTTAATAAATATGCTTTTTACATAATTTTTTGTTTACGAATAATTTTTAAGCAATCAACTAAAACTCTAATTTAAAAACAATAACTTTTTTTACTAAAAGAAATTATAAGTTCTAAAAAATAAATTGATAATATGAATAACAACATAAAAACTATTTCAACATAGTAGTTCAACAAGATATGAAATTTTGGTTTAATTTAATTATACACATTTAAAAAATTGTTTTCATTTTTGCTAAATAATATTTTACCAAATGGTTGTATATTTCTTGTTATGAAATAAAAGTGTAAGCAAACAATTGAAAAATAATACTTGACCAAAAAATTAATACAAAATTGCAACATTTATATAAATCACTCATAAGTGTATTTTCTAAAACTACTCATAACTCATTCTCAAACTTATAAATAAGAAGATAATGCACTTGAGAACACTTAAACTTACGCCCTCTTACATTGACAACAACCTCATGCCAATCAAACTGAAACTCATTCCATTAAATACTCAAATTTTTAATTATTTTAAATTTTAAATTTCAACCTTGAACAACTTTATTAAAAAAATTAAAGTGTTAAAGCGTACATTTATTTAATTTAAAATATTAAATTTTCAAAATATTAAAACTACATTTGTTCTATTAGTTTTTCTGATACAACTCTGTTTTGAGTTTGACCTATAATTAGCTAATTCATTAACTGTGTCTTGCTTTTGGTGAGAAACCAAATATTTTTCTGGATAAAAATTAGAAAAATTAAAATCGGAAGGATAGGAATATGAAAATTATATATATTATATTATATTTATATTCAAAAAAAATTCAATTATTATTTTGATAAAGCTAAAAGAATATTTCAATGAAGTTTTAGTGTGTTGATTAAGGCGGAGGCTTGTTCTGATTTTAAATACTTAATTCAAATTTCATCATATGTAATTGTGATGTGTGAATTTTTTTTAATTATTTGTACATGTATTTGTTTTAAGTTATATTTATAATAGTGAAAATTCAAAAAAAAAAACCCTGAAAAATATAAGGAAAGAAATGAAAAGTATATTATTTATAGGACAAAATTTTAGAGATATAATCTAAATTTGTGGCTAGACTTGCAGTGTATATATCCCACTTAAGTAGAATCCAGCAAAGATTTTTAGCTCTTAACTCACAAACATACATTCTAAACGGCTTATAAGCTTAGTAGGTGTTATTGTGATAAAAAAAAATGAAATTAATTAAACAGTAAAATAGTGATGGAAATATCACATTATAGACTTAAAATTAATTAAGTGCCAAGTTTTGATGGGAAAGGGAGGGCGATGGTAAGATCGAGATTGAGGTCGGGTAAACAAGTACTGCTGATAGCCTCCGAAGCTGTTGCAGGATTAAAGGGTTGGCATGCAGAACTGGAGTCGTTGGATGCATTGGATTTGGTTAATGTAGGAGGGAGAAGCGAACGACGATTGTTTGGGTCAATTCCCATCATCAAAAGTTTCTTTTTCAAGTGAATATTCCAGTGATTCTTCACTTCGTTGTCGGTCCTTCCTGGCAATCTTCCTGCTATTAGTGACCACCTAAACATTTCACAATGTCCATTATTAGCAAGCCTTTTTGCAGTCTAATTAATCAAAATAATGTAGTTTGTTAACTGTGTATAAATTTATCAAATAGAAATCCTTACAAAGAATGAAGGACTTGATTAACCTAAGGTTTCGAACAAGAAGAGAAAGCAATATACATGTAATATAAAATAAAAAAAAACCTACCTATTTCCAAGGAGAGCATGGAGTTTGATAATAAGATCCTCTTCATCTTCACCAAATTTGCCTCGTTTAAGGTCAGGCCGCAGGTAGTTTACCCATCTCAGTCGACAACTTTTACCACAACGAAGCAGCCCTGCTCAGTTCAAAAAAGATAAATTTTTTTCATTATCTGCCTTAATAAAAATCCTCAAGACATATATATGAGAGGAAATGGTGTTAGAGAAATAGACCGGCAGCCTGAGGAAGAGAGCGCCAGCAACCTTCACCATGTTTTAGAATGTAATCCGTGAGCTTCTGGTCTTCTAATTTAGACCAAGCTCCTTTGTTTGTGTCTTTCATTTCACAACAAGGCTTCCTCATTTGCAAACCCAAAGGCAATGAATTGAGGCATGCAAATGCCCCAGACCAGAGTAGAGGTAGCGGAGGAGAAATAAACAAAGAGACAAGTAGTATATATATATAAACAAGGGTTTGTGTTTGTCCCCAGCTGCCATGGCTTGACTTACGGCTACCAGCCGTTGGATTTGTCACGCTTTGCATGCCGTTGGATGCACGATTCCACGTGGATTTCAAGGAAAATAAGTTAAATCCATGATGGTCAAATGCTCAAGTAGCCTTTATTTCTTAACCCAATTCCTAGGGCTAGTTTAACCCTACTATTGAATAGTTTGGTTTACTATTTAGCATTGTTGTGGAAAGATGCTCTCCATAGAAGTTTTGGGTAAGGGTTGGTAAGTTTACAAACACGTATAGTAAAAATTTTAAAATAGATATTGAGGTCGGTAAACAAGTACTGCTGTGCCTCCGAAGCTGTTGCAGGATTAAAGTTCGGATGCAGAACTGGATGTTGGATGCATTGGATTTGTTAATGAGGCCATGTGAAGTTCAAATTTCTTTTATTTGGACTATTTTATTTTAAGTATTCTCAATTTAAATTTGGGAATTATTTGATGTAATAAGGCCTTAGTAGAATTATTTTATTCTGCTTTTTATTTATTAAGCTTACAAACTTTTATTTATTAAAAGATTAAGTAAATCTATTTTTAAAACAAAGCCCAAACGTTTTGTCACCTAAAGTAAAGGATTTTTTATAATGAAATAAACTTGTTTTCATCTCAAGCCCAACCCAAAACGATCTTTCTTCCAAATCACACAAAGTTTTTCCTAAGTAACAAAAGAATTTGAAACGGTTTACACCGGGGAACATACCAGATCCGGTCAAGGCTCGTGGGCCGGGTTTGGGGTGTTTCAATTTGGTATCAGAGCCCAGTTTTAAACTCTCGGCCTTGGGTTTAAGGCTCAAAATGTTTTCCAAAGTAATCCCAAAAGGAATTTTCTGAAAAATTTTCAGGTTTTTCTGGCATGGCCCACTAAGTCTCTGACCCGCAGTCCACCAGGTAAGTACTTCTGACTTCTGAAGTGATATGAATATGTGAAATGTATGGGCTTTTATGGAAACATAGATTAGTCTGATAAGTATTTGAACCCTAGGACTAGTGTACCCCAACAAATACATAAGACTTAAATATCTAATTAAACAAACCTGTGGTTGAGTCACCGAGTTAGGGTGTGGCAACCATGGTACGCATGTCTAGGATTGGTTTCAGTGGGAGCTTGGTATTTAAGCAGTCCGAGTGACTCACCTCCTCTCCACTCGAATCCTACCTGGTGCGTAGCCTCGGTTCACCCTAACCAAGAGGACTTATACACGGGCTAAACCCCTAACTAAAACCCGAAAGGGACTAGCCGTATTTTATGGAAACCCTAGTTTTAAAATTTCTAAATTATTTTCTTGATTTGAAAAAGATTATTTTTATAAAATTTTCTTGAAATATTTCAGATTTATAAAATTAAAAAAATACCCCTAATGGTAAAATTACAAAAATGCCCTTGGTTTATGAAATTTTCAAAACACCCACAACTCTTATCAAAATTTCATTACTTTATAAAATGTTCAAAAACCCTAATTTGCAAAATGACAAAATACCCTGGTTTTAGAAAAATTATGAAATTACCCTTACCTTACAAATTACCGAAATACCCCAAGTTACAAAATTACCGAATCGATTTCGATTTTCAAAATTTTTACAACAAGACCAATTTGGAAAACAAATTCTCAAAAAGAACCTCAAGTTTTGCAAATTTTGAAATACCCTTGATTTATTAAGATTTATAAATTTACCCTGGTTTATTATCGAAATACCTCGTAGGGCAAATTACGAAAATACCCCTGGGTAGTAGAAAAATAACAACAATGAAAACTACAACATTTCTCCGAATGAACGAAAGTTCATAATTGATTGATGGATGTATGAATGTAAAGATCGTGTGCATGTATGAATACGAAAGAACCACTTCTAAAAATTCTTTCCATAAAACTTCCTCATGGTTAATCGGTGAAACAATTTTTTTAATACATAAAACTTCTTAATCGATTAAATCGCGACGTTAGAAATGAGTTCTAATGGACGTGAACTTAGACAATCGTGCTGGAAAGTATGATGGTTCTATTAAGATCGAGTCTTGCAGCAGTAAGCATAGTGTGGTGAGAAGGATTGTACGATGTTAGTAAGTAATTTCGAGGATCGAAATTATTTTTAAGGAGGGTAGAACTGTAACATCCTAGATTAGGGATTATGCGTTTGTGCATAATTCATGAGTAGTAGGTTTTGGCAGTGTTTGGAAATGAATTAAGGGTTTTAAAATCCTAGGATGGAAGAGAAAGCTTTGGACAATTATTGGTTTTAAGTTAAAACAAGAAGTGATGTGGAAAAGTGGCAAGGACGCCACCTAAGGTGCAAGGGTTATGGCAACAAGTGAAGTACTTTGAGGAAGAGGTTCAATCCCATTGTATGCATTTTTGCTTAATAGCATGTTTATGTGTGATATGGTGTGCATTTTAGAACCTTGGAAATGTAAGGAAATGTATGGAAATGTATGGAAATGTAAGGAAATGTATGGAAATGTAAGGAAATGTATGGAAATGTATGGAAATGTATGGAAATGTAAGGAAATATAAGGAAATGTATGGAAATGTATGGAAATGTAAGGAAATGTAGGAAATGTAAGGAAATGTAGGAAATGTCCTGAAATGTAAGAAATGATTTAGAAATGTTAAGTTTCAAAAGAGGAAAGTGAACATTTTGGAAACTTGGAAATGTTAAGTTAAAAGAGGAAAGTGAACATTTTGGAAATGCTAAGTTAAAAAGAGAAAAGTGAACATTTATGGAAACTAGGAAAATGATTTAGAAATGATTCAAAAGAGGAAAGTGAACATTTATGGAAACTAGGAAAATGATTTAGAAATGATTCAAAAGAGGAAAGTGAACATTTCTGGAAACTAGGAAATGTAAGGAAATGTCAAGTTTAAAGAGCCAAACGAAAATTTTTGGAAACTTAGAAATAACTTAGAAATGTTGAGTTTTAAAGTTTAAAAGAGGAAATTAAGGAAAGGTGGCCTTAAGAGAAAAAGTATGTGAAATTTGACACACAAACAAAGCTTGGAAAAGTGGCTCAAGATGCCACTTAGGGCCTCCGAAATGGCGCCACATGCAAGTGTATTTGGGCCAGGATCGAGTCACTTAGGAAGCAAATAAAGAAGTTTTATTTTGCTACAAAGAGCAAAAGGTGGACGCATGAGGGCTCTTAAAAAGGAGTTTTATTTCCTTTAGAATTTCGGCTAAATAGGAGATAAATAATAGATTTAATTATCATTATTTTTAGGAGATAATTGTTGGATTAATTCTTTTAATAAAGTGATAATTCAAAGGATAAAGTTATCAAAATAGAAGAGTGGTGGCCAAGTAAGGGATTTTGAGTAGTAAATTCAAATATAAAAGGAAAAGAGGCCATTCAAGATTATTTTCTCTTCCTTGATAACCTCTCGTCAATTCTCTTAAGCAACTATTCTTTTCTTCTTCATTCTTCTCCTCTCAATATTCCAAAAGCCGAAACTTGTGTGACTACTCTCTAGGTCTTAATCCGAATCTTTGAGGACTCAAGAAAAGGGGGCTGTCGATTACAAAGATTAAGGGTAAGGTCAGTAGTTATCGATTTCCATTCTTTTTCTTCTAAGATTAAAGCCAAAACTAGGAAATCTAACCCCATTATTATGTTAGTCGAAACTTGGAAAGAAGGCTCTTCGGGATTTACTAAGTGTCGACTACAAGGAAGGAGAAGTTCTTTTCCTGAAGGTACACCATAGGCCGCGTGTTCCCTAGTTATTCGGTGAATTTTGGGATTTAAAATCCACAAGGTAAGACATGCGAATATTCGGCCAAGGCCTATTTTTGGTGTTTTAGATCTAGTTCATATTTATTCAAAAGCCGAAACTAATTTGTTAAAGTGATTTAAAGCTTTGCCGAATACAAGAAAGAGTATAGTGAAGATTTTGGGATTTGGCACCAAGGTAAGTTTTACTAGGATTTGGATTTATGGCCGAATGGCTTACTAAGTATTAAATGATTGATTAAATGTAGAGATTTAAGATCTAAGGCATTAGATCGAGCTTTTCGGGATTTGGATTGGAAACCTTAAGGAAATCAGGTGTGTACCCCACACTAAATCTCAATAGATTTATGGTTTTAATTCATTATATGTGTTAATATGAAAGTGTAAGAATATGGCTAAGGTACTGTGTGCACCCTACTCTAAGTTTTAATATGTTCATGGCTATGTTTTAAATTAAATGTGCATGTTTATAAGAATGTAAATATGGCTAAGGTACCATACTATGGTACAAAGTACTAAGGTAACGCTTCCTACTCCTACTAGGATTATGAAATATGTTAATTGTAACATGAGAATAAGAATAAGAATGTGAACTCCGCATATTTATGCATATTACTATTACATGGGGCATATGGGTTTATTATTTTGGGGAAGTGAATGTGGTGACCTAAGACCACAAACACGGTGACCTAAGACCGTGATATCTGAATGTGGTGACCTAAGACCACAAGAATCGAATGTGGTGACCTAAGACCACGAAATCAACGTGGTGACCTAAGACCACGAATGCGGTGACCTAAGACCGCGATATGGAGTGTAGCGGAAGGAGGGTTGACTTAGTAGTCCCCACGGTGTGCAAGGATGGTACGGTGGTGTGTAGCGGATGGCATATAGGTTTGGGTTCGGGTTGCATCATATTGTTTAAATGCTTTATGAACATGAATGATATTGTATGCCTGAAATATTAAATTTTAGTGTTGGTTACACATTGAGTCTATTGACTCACCCTGTTGTGGGATTACTTTTTAGGTGACGACCAGTGATGGACCGGCCGGCAGATGATTAGTGGAGGCCATGTGAAGTTCAAATTTCTTTTATTTGGACTATTTTATTTTAAGTATTCAATTTAAATTTGGGAATTATTTGATGTAATAAGGCCTTAGTAGAATTATTTTATTCGCTTTTTATTTATTAAGCTTACAAACTTTTAATTATTAAAAGAATTAATAAAATAAATGTGCGAGAATAACATTATATGTATACAAAGATAAAATCAATATATTAGTAATCTAATCAATATTGTATAAATTTATTTATCTATAAATAATATTTTCATTGTCAATGTAATAATTAGTATCGTTTAATTAGCCTTTAGATTCATATTGAATCATACTTATATTATTTAAGATTAATTATCACTTAATTAGTCTTATAATTACTAGTATTGATTTTAATAATATTTACATACTTTTATTATATATTAGACTAATTCTCATTTAATTAGAAAATATATATTTTTAAAAATTTAAAAAGCATATTATTTAATAAACTTTAAAAATAAACACGTAAAATCACGAGCAACGCGCTTAGCATGAAAACTAGTATATATAAAAGCACAAATTTAAAAAAAATTTGAACTAATGAGTATACCTTTTATTTTTCATCTTATTACTAAATTCACATTTAATAATAATAATGTTTAATTTAGAATTGTTAGTTAAAGTTGAAATAAAATAGAATTTGTAATAATTATACATTTTAAAATAATTGTAAGTTAATAGAAATTATGATAATTACACATTTAAAAATAATTAGAATTATTTAATTTAAAAAATTATTTTATACATCATCAATTTTACAAATAATTTATATTAATTACTTAAAAGTTATTTAAAATTTATAGTTCATGTATAATTATATTACATTATTAAAATATCATATAACTAAACTATTTTTTTATTTTATACTATATGTCTAAAAATAACGTTTTAACTTTCAACCACAATTTTTACAAGAATAAAATTAATAAATACATTTTTTCATAACACTTTTTATCACACTTTTCTAAACGGATTTTTAAAAAGCATTTTTAACTTCAACAACAATAGAGAACTAACCCTTTGTATCCATATTTAATTAAACTTATTAGTTTAAATTGATTATCACTTAATTAGTGATATATTTATATACAAATTGCACTAACTATAAAAAGTTGAATTAGTAATATTTTCATTAAAAGTATTATTTATAGAATAATTGGAAAGAATATGCTTTTAGTATTATTTAGTAGGTTTTATTTTCGTCACTAATAGACCTATCTGATCTTTATTATTTATTTATCGCTTTTAATAATATAAGAGAAAAGATGAATTTTATATTTTTTAAATAGAGAAAATAGGGCTTTTTATTATTATGTATTTTCACGTACTTCACTTTTTAAAATGCAATTAATTGCATTATAAAGCAAACAAAATTTCTGTTGATCGAAGATGATGATGAAGATAATACCATTGAAGAAGAAGATTAAGATTGTGAACATTAAAATATTTTTGTAATATTATCAGTATTTATTTTAATTTGAATTTTATTTTGTTGTTAATGTAATTTCATTTTAATTTTTATGAAGTTGGATATTTTAATTTATATTTTAATTGTGAAATTTTTTATTATAATTTAATTACTTTCAACAGCTCAAACAAGAAAATTATTTTACATTAATTAGAGTAATTAAATTATAACATTCAAAAAATTTAAAAGTAAATACATAAAATTAAATGCATTACATGTTACATTAAGATTTTTTTTTTTTGTATTACAATAATAGGACAAAACTTGAATAATTGATGCGATTAGTACAACTCGAACTTAAATTACATTTAAGACAGTGAACACTTTTGACTATCAAACTATCACAGCCTTATTACATTAAGAATTAAGAAAAATGAAAAGCAGTAATATATAATCAACTAAAAATTAGGGACGAAATTATAGACATATTATCAATGCAACCGATGATTAAGGGCCTAAAGAACTACAGCTAAACTAAATGGAAAGTAGATGTGACTAACGAGATGATCGACATACTAATATGACTTTAAATGACATGCAATAGTGTTATTCTTGTATTCCAGAGTACTTCCTCGATTCACTTCAAGTATAACGATTACCTCTAACTTTTAATTAGCTCTCGCAAAACTTGAGTAGCATACCTCTCATTTTTCAATGCTGATGTGCTAATTCAATTGTTCTAATAAAGTTAGCTTTCGCAAATCTTTTCTAAATATGTTATTATTTAGGATCCTCAATCTTAATTCAACCAAATCAATTAAAACTTTATTATATCATTAGTTATGTTTTTGTTAAAAATATTCAAAAATTTTGATTATTTACGAAAATGATCTACTCTTAAAATCATGTACGTAACTGATCCGCTTTGAACAATAACCTCCGGTGCCGCCGTTGCCATTGGTGGCACCACCCATCATTATCACCCAATGATTGCCATTAGTAGCACCGGTATAAGTATATGTATACCCACCCGTTTAAAATACTCATATTCGCTGAAAAAAATATATTTTTTAATAAGTGCCGCCAATGTCAACGGCATCACAAAAAACATTAATTTTTTTTCTAACATCGGTGTTGTTGTTGCCATTGGTGCCACAAAAAACACTATTGCTCCCATTGTCATTGGCAGCACCTATTAAAATTTGTTTTTCAAGTATATGTGACTCATACTGATGCCGCCAATGTTAACGGCAGCATCTAAAGAAATCATTTTTTAATGCCACAGGTCAATCATTGATTGATTGTGATGGGTGGTGCCGTCAATGGCAACGATGGCATTGTAGTTTACTGTTTAAAACAAGTCATATACATGATTTTCAATATGGGTCATTTTCATAAATAATTAAAAATTTAGTTATTTTTATAAAAAGCCTTAGTTATGTAATATGCATCCTTCTCATATGTAGTAAAAAAAGTCGAGTCATATTTTTAAAAAATATATAATTTAACTAGTATGATAGTGAAAGCAGGTAGCTAGGTTTCTATTTCCGAGATCATTGATTTTCGATACAAGTTTCTTGGCCTGATCGAAAACAATGGGCATGGAATATTTTAGGAACGGAAGGAAATTAAGTTGACTGTTAGCTTATGGGCTACGGGGATTCTTGTTTTGACTTATTTCCTTACACATGTACATACGTCTATATGTGATGGTTTTAAAGAGAAGTGGTTGTGCCTTTCGTTGATCCCTTAAAGTTCCACTGACATATTTGCATATGTTTTCTACATTTTTAATAAAAGTGAGAAGATCGAGATGCATGCTTTACCTGCCAATGAATTCCCCGGTAGCTGTGTTGGTGTAAGCAACAATGACCGGTCAGTACTCAGTAGTGGCTCAGCATTCTTGCAAGCCGCTCGTACGTACGCATTCTATACGCTTGCCCACGTACATTAATTAAACTAGTATAAAAGAACGGCTATGATCTTCTTTTTAGGTTAAATGCGAACTAGGAATCAAATCTATCTTCCATGTTTCACCTGTCCTTTAGATTTTCTATAATATATATATATATTATATTTGTTTATATATATTATATTTGTTCTTTAAATATTTTAACATTAAAATAATGCAATACACGAGCTGAACTATCAAGCAGTTGACCATACATGACTTGCTTTCCTTTATTTTGTTGCCCGAAACCCCTCCACGAAAAGCCAAAAAAAAAAAAAAAAACTTTAATGCATCTAATAAATCTCTTGATTGAGTTATTAAAAAAAATCAAATCAATACTACAATAATAAAAAATTAGGGATATTTTAAACAAAATCTTTCTAAGATGCATTAATAACTCAATCAAGAGATACGTAATGATATTTTATGCAGGGGTGTACAATCAGTTGCATCGGTCATTTTGGTGTAAAAAAAATTAAAATTCTATTTAATTAAATTTTTTTAAAAAATTAAATTAAACCAAATTGAAGAAAAAAAGAGGAGGAAACCGACCAACTATTTTTGTCTATTTGGTTGGTTATTATTATTTTATACATAAATCAACTTTGTCTTGTTTTTCTTACGGCACCTACAAACTGGTAAAATATCTAAATATATCAAATATATATATATATATATATATTTATAGAAAAGGGTCAAAATTTTAAAATTTCTTGAAAAGGGTCATTTCCTCATAAAACGCGTTTACGTCAAGACGTTTTGTGGGGATGAAGAGAAAGCGCCATTGAGAAGCACTTTTGCCACATCGCACAAAGCGCTACCGACGAGGACGCACTTTGTCGATGTGGCAAAAGCGCCCCCAAGGGCGCTTTAGCCTCAAGAATCAAAATTTTTTGACCGTTGGACCTCCAACAGTCCAAAAATTTCCCTATAAAAATCCCCAACCCTTTTATTTTTTTCACACTTTAGTCCTTACTCAACATTCTCTCAACTTTCTCTCAAATTCCTCTCAAATTTCTCTTAAAGTCCTTGAAACTTCCTCTCAAATTTCAAAATAGCCCTTTAATATTTACAAAAAAGCCCTTTTTAATTTTTTAATATATTTTTTTGGAAAATTTTAAAATTTTCGATCGTATTACCAATGGCCGGGGAATTAATTCGTCTAGACGATAAGCACATCTCCGTCGATCAAATGCAAATGGTAAGTTTTAATTTTAATTTTTCAATATTATTTAATATTTTTTAGGTTTATGAAATTTTAATTAATTTTTATTTTATAATTTTTAAACGATTCAGAGATCGGGTCTTGCAATGCTATATTCGCAATATGCATGGTCTCTCATCGCCGTTGATCGAGAATTACCTACTGGAAGTGAGTTTTTGGCACGTGGCCACGATAGGCCGGGGGTTCAAGTTGGAGCCGAACTTGATCAGTGCGTTGATAGAGAGGTGGAGACCCGAGACGCACACTTTTCATCTTCCATGCGGAGAGTGTATCATCACTCTGGAAGATGTGCGCTGTAATTGGGATTGCTTTGGACGGGCAATTCGGTGAGTCACCGGGTCCGCAACTTCTATCGATTGGATGGTTGTATGCTACGAGCTTGTGGGTGCCATTCCGAATAACATTCATGGAGGTCGGATCGAGATGGCCTGGTTACGAGACACATTCCCGGAGTCGAATGATGGTTCGACCAAAATAGAAAGAATACGCTATGCTCGGGCATACATTCTTGAGATAATTGGAGGCTATCTGATGCCGGACTTGTCTAGAAACCTCGTACACTTGAGATGACTGCTGAAACTTGTTGATTTTAGAGCAGACGGTGAATTGAGTTGGGAGTCTACCGTGCTATCAAAGATATATCGGGAGATGTGCGGGGCGACGCGACTGAGTAAAGCGAAAATCGGAGGTTGCCTATCACTACTGCAGTCATGGGCACGATTTCGATTTCTATTTTTACGTCCTTGACTCGACCACCCATATACATTCCCACTAATAACGAGGTAAATTTAATGTTATATTTTACAATTATTACGTAGATTTATAGTATAATTGTATGCTAAAAATTTATTTAATTAGGTAGAACCATTCGGCGAGTTATGCTGGAATACCTACCTCGCTTGAAGATATACGGCTTCTATTAGACCAACGGTCGGAATCACAAGTAAGTTTCAAATTTCGTATTTATAATTTAGTATTTCGTATTTAGTGTTTAGTATTATATATATAACTAATATTTTGGTCATGTTAATATAGTTTCAATAGACACCGTACGAGGATCCGGCAATTCGGGCAGTAATTCTGGAGGAGTTCTTGCAAAATTTAAGCATTTGGCATGTGAAGGTCCCATTGATCAACTATGCTACCGTGGAGATGCACCAGTCAGATTGAGTTCTGCGACAATTTAGATTCTGACAATTGATTCCCGTGCCACTTGAGGTGCTCGATGATGAGCACAAAGTCGACTTACGGTAGTTACACACGGTTGGCCAAGATTTTGGTCAGCATATATCGAGATGTGGGAGAACCGATATGGCTATTTACCTATCCAGGAACCGATCGTCGTTCCTGAGTTAGCGTGCGTGTCAGAATACATGTCATGGTTTAGGATCCATAGTAAGCCTTATTTGTTGTCGAAAGAAGAGAGGCGACGGCAACTTCGTGAACAAAGGGAACTACGGGGCCCTTTAAATCCAATGAGAATGGGTGATGAGACGGCACCATCAACAGCGCCGACACAGTCACCGGGCCCATCACTTCAGCCGACGACACCGACATCACAGCTTTTGGCCTTTATACCAGGTGCGTACCCTAGCCCTTATATGTATCCTAACCCATATATGTTTCCTTTTCCCAATCCCACCCCAGGTTGGAATGCATGGCCCGGTTCGAGTCCATTCCCGACTACTCCGACTGGCCAGCCGATCTTGAGGCCACCGTCGCGTGAGGGATCATAGGAGGCACCGTCGGGGAGCACTTCTTTTTACCAGTCTCCTTCGCCATACGGGATTCAGACACCCCCACCGTGGTTTATGCAAACACCTCCGCAGTCGTTATTTTATCAAAGTGGGTCATCCTCCCAACACCCACAACTGCACTCCACCACGGAGGAACTGAATCCCGCCCGAGGTTTCACGACCTCAGGAAGCTAGAAGGAAGAGGAATCCAAATACAGAATCGACCACCCCATGTGGCACTGATTGCGATTAGCATCAACATTGATTCGTACGGGCTTTTTTATTTTTTAATTGTAATAAAATTTTTTTAATTTTTTAATAAAATAAAAGTTATTTTTTATTTGTGTTTGTAATTTAATTTTAATATCTTCAATAAAATAGAAGTTGTTTATTTTTTATATGTAATTTAATTTTAATTGTTTTAATAAAATAAAAAGTTATTTTTATTTTTATTTTTGTAATTTAGTTTTAATATATTTAATAAAATAATATTTGTTTAATTTTTTGTAATTTAATTTTAATATATTTAATAAAATAGAAGTTGTTTATTTTTTATTAGAATTTAATTTTAATATCTTTAATAAAATAGAAATTGTTTAATTTTTATTGGAATTTAATTTTAATATCTTTAATAAAATAGAAATTGTTTAATTTTTTATTGTAATTTAATTTTAATTTATGTAATAAAATAAAAAGTTGTTTTTTATTTTTATTTTTGTAATTTAGTTTTAATATATTTAATAAATTTAAAAGTTGTTTTTATTTTTATTTTTGTAATTTAGTTTTAATATATTTAATAAATTAAAAATTGTTTTTTATTTTTATTTTTAGTAATTTAGTTTTAATATATTTAATAAATTTAAAAGTTGTTTTTATTTTTTATTTTTGTAATTTAGTTTTAATATATTTAATAAATTTAAAAGTTGTTTTTATTTTTATTTTTGTAATTTAGTTTTAATATATTTAATAAATTAAAATTTTGTTTTTTATTTTTATTTTTGTAATTTAGTTTTAATATATTTAATAAATTAAAAGTTGTTTTTATTTTTCATTTTGTGTAATTTAGTTTTAATATATTTAATAAATAATTTTTTTATTTTTATTTTTTAAATTTAGTTTTAATATATTTAATAAATAAAAAGTTATTTTTATTTTTATTTTTATTTTTATTTTTGTAATTTAGTTTTAATATATTTAATAAAATAATAGTTGTTTTTTATTTTTAATTTTTGTAATTTAGTTTTAATATATTTAATAAAATAATAATTGTTTATATTTTTTGTAATTTAATTTTAATATCTTTAATAAAATAGAATTTGTTTAATTTTTTATTGACATTTAATTTTAAAATAAAAGTTCAATATTTGTAATTTTATTGTAACTTAAAGGTTTTTTTTTCCAACTTAGTCCTTCTACAAAAGTTCACCGTTTTCGTCAACAAATAAATAGAATTTACATAGACACCAAGAGTGTAACACCCCTAACCCGTATCCGTCGTCAGATTAGGGTTATAACATTACTAAACCAAACACAAATCAATTCATTACCAACAGCATTAATGTTTGATAAAATGCATTCCATTTCTTACTATCATAAATAAAATGTATATTCCATCTAATCCCAACTCATCAGCATGCATATCATGCAAAATATTCATTCACCTTACCTAATGTCTACTTACAATCATTAAGCAAGTCACTACTCGAGTAGCCATGTATAATGCAATGGCCGAATAATTTTATGACAATCAACCCAACATTTATCTTCAAATCATTATTAGACATAAATGCTTTCTATTACCAATCATTTATTTCATAATTTCTTATCAAATTCGGCATTTTCAATATACTTATGAATATATGTATAATATATATATATATATATATTTCATGAATACACCTTAACTAATTATTTAATCACCGACTAAACCATTTATGATACATAGCCGAAATCTAACATTATCCAATGAGGTGATTCAAGAGTAAAACAAAAACTAAGACATTGCCGAATGTCTACCTTTAATACACTTCAATAATACTCTCTTATAACACCTATCATATATACCTGCACAAATTTCAATTTATAACATCCACATCTTTAACACCATGACCAACATTTCATGTCACACACATACGAATAGCATATAGACAATTGTCGACCAAAGTTGGATTATAACCATATTTAAACTTCAGTTGGTGTACTCAACCATCACACATAGCATAGTATTGAATAATCTTTCAATATAAGCTTATATTAAATTCAAGCATATGTAATAATGATAATAAATTCAAACATGACTAAACTATACGTAAACACAAAAGCATAGCCATTTTCGCATGGCTTTATACGTATGCACAACTTTGAAAACATCTCAAAAAGTGACATAACATATACATGCCATAATTCTCAAAAGTCCCGTATTTAAAGAGATACCAAGATCGATGATAGTGTGATGAGCTTCCAAAATGATCCCAAATACGAGCCACGCATCCAAAAAGAGATCTACAATGCAAAACAACCGAGAGACAAGTAAGCTTTTACAGCTTAGTAAGATTTAAACAACTCATACATATATCTAAGCTAATCAACTATTCGCATTCGTCATAACCTCACCGAATTACCCAATTTCCATAGTAAGCTTCAATGCAATATATGTATATATGTATATATATACTTATACTCACATTCCAAGTTATCAAATTTCCAAGGTGATAAGCATAGTACATACCTCAAGTTTACTTACCCCTTTTTGTTTAACCATTAACGCACAACAACCGATGTTACACCCGTACCTTTTTAGTAACGTACCGCTCACATAGAGCCGTTACTTTGCATCTTTCGTAACGTATCGCTCACTAAGAGCCGTTACTAACATTTTTCGTAACGTATCGCTCACTAAGAGCCGTTACTAACATCCCTCGTAACATATCGCTCACTAAGAGCCGTTACTAACATCTCTCTTAGCATATCATTCATACATAATTTAAATTTCACTACATCGTATCAAGTGTAATTACTTACGGCAAGATATAGCTATAATATTCTCTATCCCGTGATACATTACATTCGGCCATCTTATTTATCGAGCATTCCACCCCTTCAATTTACATCATAGCATTTCGAACTTCATATCCACAAACTCGATTTAGCTATTAACTATTTCATTCGGCCAAAAGTTGACCAACACCATAGCACATTCAAATATTATATATATATATCTGTAACATATCTATCTTTTAATATAAGAAGTTTCATTGTAAGAATAAAATTCCATTCAACTCGATTTCTTAAATCTTACCTCGGATGGAATGGAATAAACTTCTCGATCACTCGTTCAACCTAGCCTTTCCTTTGTCCAACCTTTTTTCCTTAGAAACTTGATCTAAACAAAATTTCAATTTGAACCCATTTCAATACATTTCTATTCGATTTAACCATGGACAAACAAATGGACAATTTATCAATTCGTCCCTGATATTTCATACACTAACAATTTATTACATAATTTATACTCATTCGAAACATGCCTCTTTATACCTTAATGAGCATAAAGCCGATTGATCTTTAGGCACATTACAATCCATATATGCTACAAATTTTAAATCCAAACACAACATTTGTTAAATACCAAATTCACCCCTTATTGAAACCATGCATTCCAATTAGTCCATTTTATGATTTTTACCGAATTACACCTAATTACACATACATCCCTATAGTCGAATCAACCCAAGAACTATCTAAGTTCATATACTATCATATTTTCTAAGTTTAATCCTTCTACGACATGTTCATAAAATCAACCCTAGCATTCGCAACTCATCAAGTTAGCCCCTAAAGCTTAAAATACAAAACATATAAAATTTAACTACATTTACTAAGGACTGAATGTTCATTCCTCTATTACAAATCTATCTAATTCATTTATTTGACATTTTAAACTCTAAACTCCTTTCTTCCTCAAATAAATCTAAATTACTCACCTTCATCAACAGCTCAAGAACAACAATTGTTCATCTAACATAAGTCTTTCATTTTAATGCTAAAAATCATCTCAACATTCAAATTATCCTCAATGATACGACACGTATACATTATCCATACCCAAAATTATCACATGGGCTTACGAGTAATGTTAATAACAATCAAAATTTCATAAAATTTATCAACCATTAAGACTAAATTGTACCTTAATTGAGCCTTTAAAGTGCCGAAACCCCCTTGATATTTCTTCCTCTATTTCTCTTCTAGTTTCGGTCAAAAAGATGAAATAAAGAGCATGCAATGTTTTCTTCTTTTTCTCTCTTTTTTTTATCATTAATTAATAATATAAAAACCCATTCCTTTAACAAATGTTATAATAAAATAAAGTAAAATATAATAAAACATATTAACACTATTACATGCATAATGATGGCCGGCCACTATCCACCTTTTTATGGTCTAATTGCAATTTAAACCCCCAATTTATAAGGACATTAACAATTTGGCACCCAACACATTTAACCACCAAATTTTCTTTTTATGCGATTAAGTCCTTTTTCCGTAATTAAGCACCAAAACGATCAAATTTTAATACGAAACTTTCACTCACATCAAGTCACACATAACAAGCATAGAAAATAATATCAAAATATTTTTCTGACTCAGATTAATGGTCCCAAAACCACCGTTCCGATTAGGGTCAAAAATCGGGCTATTACAAAGAGACAAAAAAAGTTAAGAAGACTGTCAACTATTCCGATTTGGACACGAGCGAGATGTATGGCCTGGGTTCCTACACCATCCGCACAACCTACATTGGTTGCTCATTTCTCTAATATCCATATTGTTGCGTATTCTACTCGAGCAAGGTCGACCTTTTGGTTTGCGCCTCAGTTGTCTATCCGGCAACAGCTTATACGGTGCAAGCGATACCGACGGCCACTTACGTTCATATGGGACTGGTGGGAATACGTGTCTCCACATGTTGTACATATTTTCTAATTTATACACTTCATCGACATAACTCATGGGATCAAGACAGAGATTCTGACAAGCTGCAAGTACATGAGCGCATGGGTAACGAAGTGCATCAAATATTCCACAGTTGCAGGTCCTATTTCTCAAGTGTACACGATACTGCCCGCCAAAAATACCTTGGTTCGGTCTGTCAAACTCCGTCACACGAAACCATAGGTTGTCACGATCGTGACACACTGTGTGCATAGTGTTGGCTTGTGCCTTCTCCCTGTTAATTTCTCGCAAGTCCTTCACACTCCATACATGGCCTCCTTGCATTTAGCCTTTATAACTCGCTACTCGCTTCGAAAATAGTGCCGCTAAATGAAAATATGTCTCTCACACAATCGATGTTATCGGTAGATGACGCGTTCCTTTTAGAACATAATTTATGCATTCTGCCAGGTTTGAGGTCATATGACCATATCGTAGGCTACCGTCATAAGCTTGTGTCCACTGTTCGAAAGGAATATTGCACAGGTAGTTTGCGCCTTCTTCTTTATCTGATCGCAAACTCGCCAACATCTCCTGAAAATGATCCATATTGATCTCGTACCCTACCAATATACATTGATAGCGAATATTACATACCACTCTTCAATTAAGAATAAAATGAATATTACAAACGAAATTATATTAATAGATATTACATACCCATATTGGTCACTTGCTATCGCTGGCTTCTAAATCGATGTTGTCCGTAGTAGTTAGATGCAACATGCCTTAGGCAATATCGATGGTGTGTGCGATGCCATAGGCTTCCCTGTCGTTCTATTGCGGCCAGTATTCCAGGCCCCGATCTGATATAACACATATATCAGGTTGGGGGCAGACATGCCTCCTTAACCTAAATAGGAAAAAATCCCCGTCATCAGTTGACTCTCCCGGTGTTATTACGAACGCAATTAGAAGGATTCTCCCACTGCCGTCCTGTGCCACAGCTAGCAATAGCCGATGCGCATATCTACCATACATGAAGGTACCGTTAATTTGTAACAATGGCTTGCAGTATAAAAATACATCTCGGTATTGCTTAAATGTCCAAAAAAGACGCTTGAACACTGCGCATCCACGGAGCAAACGATCGTTGTAGTACGCTGGTTCCGTTTTAAGGTCTGTTATGTTACCTGGGACATATCTCTCCAGCACCTGATACGACTGTCACACATCATTATATGAAGCGTCCCACCGACCATGCAACTTTTTCAACGCCTTCTGCTTGGCTATCCAAGCCTTCTTGTAAGAGGGCATGTACTCCAATTGGCTACGAATATTGCCAATTAAGGCCGTAAACCGTAGTCTTAGAATTGGCCATTACCGTCGGTATTATTAAGTCACCAACATCTTGAATCCATCTTTGGATGATCTTGTGTCACACCTATCAACGAAGCACGTTAAATAATACAACATTACGTAATATTAGTATTATTCAAAATATTGAACACATAATGATACTGTACCGGCAAGACATGTATGTGGACCTTTGTACTTTTTTATCTCCCACAAGCCTGTCATTTTCCTCAACGAGGCCATGATTTTCCATGAACATGTACCATCTTACACTGCACACTTCACCTCGTACTTATCGAGCTTGGATTTAACCACGTTGTAGTTAACCCGTTCTTGATGCTGTATTGTTTCAATGCAGCAAGAAAAGCATTCTTGTTGGAAAACTCATTACCAACTTCTAATTCGCCCAAATCTAACGACGAAGTTGTACGGTCACGAGTCCGGTGTGGTAGTTCAGGAAACTCCAATACATCGTCTTGAGATAGATCGACACTATGTATGTGAGCTGGAGGCGAATACACCCTGAATAGTGAATCTTCTTCTTCATCGTCTGAACCGCCCTCAAAATCTTCAGGTACTGTTGGAACAGGCTCCGGTTCAAAAAATAATCCAACTTCTACACCATCGGACCCGGGCTCTCGAGGTGGATCTACATCCAACTCATCATCCGATCCACCATAATCTGCAACGAACGAGGGCCCCTCACCGGTGGATATCGTGGGGAGTACATTATCCCTCCTTAAACATCTTTCATAATGTTCACAATCATATGTGGATTGCCAACCACTAAAATTTGATGACGTTTCCCAATACGTATTTCTATTATCGGACGTCGAAGGAAGGATATGCATGTCCCATCCACCAACCGAGTGTCGTGCAGGGGTTATGTTTTCCATCATACCACAAAAAAATAGGCACTTCCATATTCTGCCTTCCACTAACAGAGTGTCGGCTTGAGGTCATGTATTCCCCTCGAACAGAAGTAGATGTTGAGGTCGAAGGAAAATCACTTGGCGATGAAAATTGTAATATACCTCAAGATAGGGTGATCCACTGGCAAGATGAGTCTCCACCATTGCCTCAAAGTTCTGAGGACCTTTGATGTTGAATGATTTATATCTCACCGGATCAACCGAAGCGCAAAATCTATACTTAATAGTCTGAACTTTCATTGGCGTTGTTCCGAAGATTTTACGCCTAATTCTTTTGGAAAGTTCTAACAAATCTATGTTCCGATTAAAACCCAGTCGCGATGTGTTCTCCAATAAAAAATAACACCATTTTCAGTGTCACAAACCTCACCATCGTAGTAAATAACAACATTAATACGTTCACTCATTTTCAGTTTCTATTTTTCTTTTGCCTCAATTTCTGTTATGTAACCTGAGAATGAAATCTGGTTGATTTATAGTCTAAGGATTGCCACAGACTAATGTAACAAAAGAGCGTCCACGTGGGAGCTCTTTTCGCTTCTCCCGCGATAGTGCATCCTGCTTGAAGCGTTTTGGGAATCGCTTGCTCGTAAACGTCTTCTCAAAATTATATCGGAGACTACTGTAGCAAAAGAGCGTCCACATGGGAGCTCTTTTCAAGACTTGCCGACAAGGTATCTCGCTTGAAGCGTTTTGGGCAATCGTTTGTTCGTAAACGTCTTCTCAAAATTATTTTATCGGAGACTATCAGAGCAAAAGAGCGCCCACGTGGGAGCTCTTTTCAAGACTTTTGTTGACAAGGCATCCCGCTTGAAGCGTTTTGAGCACTGTTTGTTTAGAAACGCCTTCTCAAAATTATTTTATCGGAGACTATCATCAGGAAAAGAGTGTCCACGTAGAAGCTCTTTTCAAGACTTTTGCTAATAAAGGCATCCCCGCTTGAAGCGTTTTGGACACCGTTTGTTCGTAAACATCTTCTCAAAATAATTTTACGGAGACTATCAGAGCAAAGAAGCGCCCACGTGGGAGCTCTTTTCAAGATTTTGACGATGCATCCTCGCTTGAAGCGTTTTGGCCCTTGTTTGTTCGTAAACGTCTTCTCAAAATTATTTTGCCAGATACAATTGTCAAAAAAATTCAAATAATTTTTTTTGCTAATATATTTTGCCCAAAACCCTAAATATATTTTTACTAAACCCTAATTAACCTTAATCTACTCCATTAAATTTTCCCTAAAAACCCTAAATCTAACGACCCTAAAAAATCATAAACCCTAGCCCAGAAACCTTAAAATTTCATACCCTAACACTAAAAACAGCTAAAAAGGCAGACGGGGAAGGAGGGCAAAAGCGCACCCTTGGGGGAGCGCTTTTGCCACATCAGCAAAGCGCATCATCGTCAGCGCGCTTTGTGCTGATGTGGCAAAAACGCTCCCCAAGGGTGCGCTTTCCTGCTGCATCCCCACAAAACGCGCTGACGTGGACTCGTTTTGTGTGGAAATGACCCTTTTCCGTAAATTTTAAAATTTTGACCCTTTTCCGTAAATATATATTTTTTTGTATATTTGGGTATTTTGCCCCTACAAACAACACATCTAATATTTATATCTTATTTTAGGAATTTAGAGATTAGGTTTTAATTTAATTTTTTAATTTTTAAATATTTTAATTGATATTTAATTTTACTAATATCATCTTTATACAATATTTAATTTGAGTTGGGTTTATTTTTATTTAGTTTGGTCTTGAATAAATAATTTTGGCTTAATTTGGATTTGGTTGGTAATAATATATTGGATTTAGATTTAAATATATATTATATTAAATAGGTATTTAAAGTAGGCTAGTTCAATATAAATATTATGAAATAATTTAAAATGAAAATCAAATAAATTATATTAAAGGTTAAACTATAAAAATAGTCACTTTTGTTTGTCTCTGATTATGTTTTAGTCACTTATGTTTGAAATGTTACGTTTTAGTAACTTACGTTATCATTTTGTTATGAAGTGGTCACTCTACCGTTAAGCTCCGTTGTCTCCCTAACAATCTTACATTACAGTCCAAATGTGTTTTAAATGCCAACTTGGATGTCTTACGTGGCAGACTAAATTAAATTTATTTAATTAAAAACCTATTTTTATCTCAAGAACTGAACATCAAAGTTGATATTTAAAACCCATTTGGACTGTCACGTAGGACTGTCATTACGGAGGTAATGGAGTTTAACGGTAGAGTGACTACTTTGTAAGAAAATGATAATGTAATTGACTAAAACATAATATTTCAAATATAGGTGACTAAAATATAATCTAAGACAAACAAAAGTGACTATTTGAATAGTTTACCTTTCAATGTAATTTATTTTATTTTCAAAATTAACAAAATCGTTCAAACCGAACTAAAAGTTTTGAATTGGTTGGATTCGGTGGATTTCCACCGTTTTCTGCACAACCTTGATTTTATGGAATGTTCAAAATGGTGGACCAATTGACTGCTAGACGGATAGTTGGGTGAGTGGATATGGCCTGATTGAGACCTGCCAGCAAGAAGGGAATAACCCTAACGATAATAGTAAAACTCAATTTGATTTAAAAAAATAAATTAAATTTCGAGTTAATCAAATTGAATTGTTCAAGTTATTCGAGTCAAATCGAATAAGTAATTTGAGTTTGAGACTAATTGAATTTTATAATGCGAGTAATAAATTGGTGTAAATATTCCTTTGGTCGTGTCAAATTCAAAAATGAATAAATTAGTCTCTCTCAACAAAAATTACAAAAAAAAATTTAAAATTCTAAATATTTAAAAAATTTTAAATTTATATTTTTCAAAAAATTAAAAATTTTAAAAAAATCTAAAGAATATATAAAGAAATTTTAAAATTTTTTAAAATAATAATTTTGGGATCTAAATAAGTTAATTAATGATTTAAGTATCATACTAAAATATCTTTTTTTAAATTATTTTTCTTTGAAACTTTGAAATTTTTTTAAATATATATGGTTTCAAGTTTATACGCTTTAACATGGAATTAATTATCTTGTAATAAGATTTTAATTTAAAATGTTTAATTTTTAATTTAATTGAACAATTTTACTCGATTAAATATGACTCGACTCGATTTGAAAAAAATTCAAATCGAGTTATGATAATAAAATAGGACTGATCAACTCGATTAACCCAAAATGTTTTCATTCGATTTGATTTGATTGAATGCTCACCCTAATCATTCCCCGATAACTTCCATGGTTACAGTTGAAGGCTCTTAGGATTGAGACAGGTTTAACCATAGGATCCTTTCACTCTATGGCAATTAGAATTGCAGCAACGATGGCCTGTCGAAGAATGTTACACAATAACTCTTTCAAATAAGAGTAGAGAATCAATTTGTTGATGCTAAATTATCACAGATAGTTAAAATAGAGTGATGAGGATTAAAGTTTAAACCAAGCCACTCTTTTAAGACAATGCACCCCCTCTCAATAATAATAACCAGTGCAAAGAAGTTTTATTGTATGTAATTCCCAAGATACTACAATGTCACCAATTATCATTCACGTTAAAATTTCATGTTTCCTTTGCCAAATCTTCTCTAATCCACCACGCTTGCCAATTCACTAGCTTCTCACAACTCTGTGAAACTTCTCCTTTCCTCCACCTTTCTCTCCCAACCCAACCTCAATCCAAATCATCCAATCACCCATTTTCGTCTTTGAAATCCTTTCTTTACTCAAACTTTTCACATGAAATTAGCTAATGACACCAAAGTCATAAGAGGTTTTAAAGTGTGTTTAAAAAAACAATTGGACAAGTAAATTTACCGGTTATGCTTATTCAAATGTGCTGTTGAGAATTGTGCGTGATTCTCAAACAGAATGACGGACTATTAGGCAACTATAAAATATACCAGCTGGATCAACTATAATAGTTGTATAAGTGGTGATGTTACTAGTTGATGTAAGGGAAGTTTACAACAAGGATATGTATTATTTGCTGACATTATTATACGTGGATATATGGGACATTCCTACATATTATGTCTAGTTTCATAAGTTAAATATGGTCACTGTATCACACATATATGGATAGATATGTAATCAAGTGGCTGGTCTGAGATATAGGGGGATGTAGTTTGTTTTGTCAGGTGGGGCACTCCAGACCGAGAATGCACTTGAACACCTCATCCATTTTGCTGTCATATCAGGGAAATGTCGATCTATTACATCCTTCAAGGTCTCTGTCTTGTTAACCCATTCAAGCCCTTTGTGTGTGTAGGTTTTGGGGTTGAAATTCGTGGTGAAAAATCGATCAGCTTCCAGCCTCCTGAACATCGGTCTAGTTAGCATTCAAAACCAAACATCCCCAAAATGGAAAAAAGAAAAGAGTGATTTGAGTTGATTTAACCTTGATGCCATGAGTAGGAAGATGAAGAAGGCAGTCTCACTGATGGCGAACCCCTTGATCTTTTTCTCCGCTTGCAGGCCAACAAGCAGGTCCAGCTTCTCCACATCTTCGCCGTAAACCTCACTGAGAGCTTCGATGACTTCACAATCATCTGTTAAATCTTCCCATTTGCTAATCGGAATCATCAGCAAGCTCCTTCGGAACTCATTGTATCGAGCAACTCCCCTTTCCCTGTCTCTGTAAACTAGACAACCAAAAACAACGCGGAATCATAAAACATCATTACAACTTTGTAAACATGTCATGTCACTAAGAATTAATAAAAGGAATTACTTTCAACAGCAGCCATATCAACTGGATCTGGAACTTCTTCCCCCTTGATGTCATGAGGAATAAGGTTCCTCATCCATGATGGATAGTTCCATAAAGTGACTGCACCACTTGCCTGATGACCCATTGATACCAACATCTGTTCCATGCCAATTTTTGACATTCTTCTTTCGCCTTCTTTTCCAGTCATTTCTGTCATAGGCACCCTAATATTCATGCAATCATATGAATTAATTAAGTCTGTAGAGTTGTAGAAACATATGGAGCAAAGAAGGGAAAAGGGAAACACTACTCTTGTGATACAGGAGGGCATTCATAGTTTGGATTAGTAGAGTTGGTGATGTCCCTAAGGATTACTTTGTCAGGTAGAAGTGAATGCATTTTGTAAATACTAGAAAACTCTTCTGTGAGTGAGTATGGAACTCCATGATCATTAGGCTTCCTAAGACCAACCAATCCACTTAGTACCGGTCCACAAATATGCCCAAAAAATCCTTAAATCTCTTCCCAAGTAAACCATACCTGCATAAAACATATATATATTGTCAAATTATAGCTAGTCTTTGTCTTGAAACAAACAGATATTTAAATTTTTAGCATTTCTTAGCAACTTAAGGACTTAAAAAGTAAATATTACCAGTTGACCCTCATCCCAGCAAGAAGAGTGTCGGTCTTGAGGAGCTCTACTGTCCAATCGATTGTGTGGATTTTAGCAATAACAGCTGAGGTCACCAGCCTGGCATATCGATAGAGCTTCTCATCATCAAGATCAGGGTAATGTTCCTTAACAAGACAAACCAAACCGATCATTAATTCTCAGCATCTATCTTTTAAGAGGTGATATCTAGTAAGTTTGATGCTTAATTCTCAGCATTTGCATTCCCTTTATGATCTCCAAATTGCCATCATTTTTGTAACCAAAAGAAAATTAGCGTAGGTAGATAAAATCTGTTATGTAAAGAAGTGAAAGCAAATAAAGTATACTAATGTGGTGAAGAAATTATATTAAGAAGATAATTAAAATTAAGGTACAAGTAATAAGGCTTACTTTGAGCATATCACAGACAGCATTGTGCTCTCGGACGAATAAGGCTTGTAGGAGGGAAAAGCCAGCCCAGTAGTTCCTTACATCACCTGAAATAGGAATCCATTTCTCATCATGCTCAAGCAGCCCATCTCCTCCTAGTCTTAGCTTTCCTTCTTTGAATGCTCTTACTCTTCTCATCCCTTCCTCATTGTTTCCATATATTACACTTCCATCCCTATTCATGTTTTAAAAAAGGTAAAACAATAGCTATTGCTGTCAAAAGAAGCTACTGCAATCGATCACTTACCACCAAGGAGTCCTTGTATTGAGAAAGCCAAACTTCATATCAGGTTCCCCTGTGGAGATCCTCTTGGTCTTAAAGAACTTGATTGACTTCAAAGGACAAGCGCTTGCAATTTCGTGTGGAGCCTTGAGTTCTACCTGCCATTACCGGCACATATTTCAGATCCTTGATTGGTTTTGTCATATATTGGAGCTTGGCTAGTTGAGTGGAGAGTAGGGTTTAAAGGCAGGATGAATTGATTAACCTGTTGAGTGTCCTCCAAATGATCGATCCAATCATGGATCATGAATTGAATCCAAGAGGTGGCTATCATGTTGAATTGTTCCCCTGTATCTACGAATTTTTTCCTTGCCAATAGCTTTGTGGCTACAACTGATGGGTGAGGATCCATCAACTGCATATGTCAACCTTATTGGTTTAATTTCCAAAGAGATGCATCATTAAAACCAAAAACACAGTGGAATTTTATGTTATGATCACATTATTTGTTTATTTACTTATTTTAATTATTAATACCACAATGGGTGAAAGAAGAAACTTGTGTAAAAAATATTTATTGAATCAACCATAGGTGAACGGGGAAAAGCTTTGTATACAAATCTTCGTTAGGTTTAGGTACAATCTTTGGTCACTTAATTTACGTTAAGTAGTTGTTTTAATTTTTTAAATTTTCAAATATTAATTTTAGTCGTTTTATTTAAATATTTTATATGAAAATACTAAAAACAAAAAATTATTACAATCATATTTATTATAGAATAATATTTAATGTGTTGTCGGTATATGTGCATAAGTCTCATGCACGTCGGTGCATAATAATATAACATATCATCGTTAAATTAAACAAAAAAATACTAATAATTTTATTTAAACATAATTAAAAATAATCATAACTATTATAAATAAATATTAATAACTCTCAAATTTAAGATATTGAGTTTAGGGTCTCGACTTTAGGGCCTAAGGTTTCAAGTTTAGATTTCAAGATTTTAACTTTTATCTATAATTAATTATTAATTAATTATGTTTAAATAAAGTTATTTATATTTATTTATGAACCCTTCATTATTTTTTGTTTTATTTAATGATGATGTGTTGTCATTATTTATGATGATACATGAGATTTATGCACCACCAATAAATCAAATATTCTTTCATTTATTATTGTTTAAAAATACTATTTTAAAATATTTTTAAAATAGAATTAATGTGAAATTAATATACTAATCAGTAACACTAACTTAATTATAAAGATATGATATTATTAAGTGCAATAAATAAGCAAGAGTCTCAATTCGAATATAAAAATCATAAGCAATTAAAAATTAATGTTGATGAAATAATATCAACATAACCAGTACTAAGGCACGTGTGGTGTGCAAATATGACTTTTGAAACATATAAAAATTTAAAAGTTATTTTCGAAGAAAAAAAGTTGAATATATATACCTTGTTCTCTCAGGCATATATAATAATTTATTTACCTTTTCATTATTTTAACATTTCATTTAATTTTTAATTTTTAACTCTTAAATTTATATTGTTTATCAAATCACTCAAAATAAAGAAAAATTAACGTTTATTAACTTAATTTGCTAATATAATATATATGTGGATGTCACATAAGCAATTAATGAAAATATTAAACATGAGAAAACATTTTAATTATTTATAATGTTTTTATCTTAATCACATTTATTCTCATCCGTTTTAGAAATTGAAATTAATCATATTCGAAGGAATGCAATATTCAAATAAAGTCAACCCAATAATATTAACTCCAATATTCAAACTTAGTTCAAATCTTCAAATGCTTGGAAATTAAGTCTACTTCCACTCTTTCTATTTGTTGATATTTTTTAAAGCTATTTTCAATGTAACAAATACAATCAAAGTTTATGTGACAACACTTATCCTTAAAATATATATTGAAAATAAATAAGATATATGCCACTTTATTGAATTTATGAAGTTTTTAGAACGAGGGTAATAAATAATTATTTGTACATTAGATAACATAAAAGTACGTACCCCATAGTTTGAAGAAGAGGGAGGCATGTTGCGGCCGAAAAAGGTTCCCCGATTGCCAATTACATGGTTATTAGGATGGTTGCACTTTCCATCGGCAGTCCTATAACAGAATTCTTTCGTATCATATGTCCGACCAGTGGCACTGCCGCTCTTGCTTCCTGATCCCACCTCCATTAGGTTGTAACGTTGGTGCAAGTGCCTTCTAATTCCCATGTAACACAGTCCTATTAACACTGGTAGCCTATGCCATGCACTAAACTTGTCCACAAAGTGTATCACCTAAGTTTTAGAGTCTTCATCAAATTAGTAATTCATTAGAAAAATAAAATGATTATTGTAAATTATTAGACAAAGAAAGGGCTCCACTAACATAGAACAAAAAAGTATCAAAGAGAGTCATCTTGGCAACAAGATGTTGAAGCTGAGGATGAACATAGGATGAAGTGATCCCCATGAATTTTTACTTCTTTTTGGTGTATTTTCAAATGAAAGACTATACCTTTTTATAGATAATGATGATGAAAGACATAGAAAAGTGCAATAATAAATATGGATGGTTTGCTGTTGTAGCAACAAGCCAATGGATAAACTTCCGTAATAAAAAACGAGGACACAAATCAAATTTAATTGATTTTATTAAAGAAATTTTGATTTTGATTATTTTTTAACAAATTATAGTGTTAAGAGTCTATCATATCGAAAATATTGAGCACCTTTAAATGTTGTTATGCAAAAAAATAATTAGCGAAAATCTTTAAAAGTTCATAGTTAAACTAATCAAATTATTAGTACTTCAATCCAATTAAAAAAATTTAATTCAATCGATTTCTATTCTAATTAATTTAAAGTCACCCTCTAAACTATATTCTAACTAATTTTCAATCCAATTCAAATAACACCTAAACCACAAAACAATAAATGCAAGGCACCATAATTGCTTCGAACCCAAGACCTCTATGATGTTGAAAGAGTTAGAAGTTTGAAAGCTAGGAGAACAAAGTGCATAAGACCTGTGGGTCCCATTAATAGCTGATTTATTTACATTTGTCGTTTTGAAAGCCATTTGGGGTCTACATATTAATTTGTCTGATATCCACAGTAAAAGCACCCTTTAGTTTCTATCTAGCTGGCCTACCCTGCCAAAATATTATACTAGTATATTTTCCCCAGCATCTTCTGGGGAATTCCTTTTATATTTTTTCCTTAAAATTTTATAAATAATACTGATATTACCAAAATAATTAATATCAATAAGAAAATATTAATAAAATTCATTCAAACATTTTTTTATTTTTAGTAATTTGCTATCCTCAATTCATTTTCATTAAACATGCAATCATTTAATATGATTAAACTAAATTAACAACAGCTTTTTTAATAAAAATCAAACTTTTATTACGTCAAATGACTAATAATTATGTTATACATAAATTGTTTTAGATTAAATAATGGTTATGGTCTCCGTTTAAATTTAAAATTTAGTATCTATTCTTTATTTTGGAATAATTTGGTTCCTCTACATTATGTCATTAGTTAGTTAAAATAGTTAATACCCTTAATTATTCAAGTCAAAATATGTTGAATTCGATTTTTTTCTTAAAATTATTCATTCAAACTTCATGCAAAAAAATATATATCGTGTTACAAAGGTATTTTTAAGGGAGATTCGCATAATCATTTAATCGATATAGTTAAGGATTCTAATTATTTGGAGTAATTAATGTCATTAGGGGTGAGCATTCAATCGAGTCGAGTAGAATCGAGTAAAAAAATTTCGAGTTAGTCGAGTTGACGAATCCTATTTTAGCAACCGAACTCAATTTGAATTTTTTTCGAATTGAATCAAAAAAGTTCGAGTCGAGTTAACAAATCCTATTATTTATACTCAATGTTGCATTCACATAAACCGATTATTTAATTAGTAAACGAAGGACAAAATTATTTAACTACACAAATAATATAATGGTTTTGCCTTTTAACTTAATGAGTAAACATTTATCAAAACAACGTAGTTTTACCTTTTAACTTAATGGTTTTGACTTTTAACTTTAGAAAAGGTAAACATTTATCAAAACGACGTAGTTTTGCCTTTTCTTATTCTGATTTTTAGATAACTCAAATTGTGTAATTTATATTCAAGTTAAACCGAAAAACTTAATTTTTTTTATTCTAGTTGATCCAAGTAACTTGATTAACTCAAATAACTCGAACTTTCAAAATTTGAAAACATTTATCGAGTTTTTTTAATCAAATCGGATTTTGCTCACCCCTAAATGCCATTATAAAAGTAGATGATCAAATTATGTCAAATTAAAATATAATGACTAAATCTCAAATGTGAGCATAGTAGAGAGATTAAAACTACGATTTTACCATCATATTATAATGACTAGAAAAAAATTTGTGTAGCTAGTAATCCAAATCTTTAGCACCCTTGATATTTTTGGTAGCCGCATAATTTTTTTAATAACACTTATTCTAATTCATTATGTTAAAATATTTTTTATTAGAATAGTATTTCTATTAAAATTAACATAAAATATTGTAATCAAAATAGTTAAGGATGTTAATCATTTTGACTAACTAATGCCACTCTAAAATTTGATAACCAAATTATGTCAAATTAAAACATAAAACTAAATCTCAAATATTATTATAGTAGATGGACCAAAACTGAAATTTTACCATTATAATTATATGAAAAAAAATAAACTGATTGGTCGCGTGTCACGAGGAAGGCCCTCCTTTCATATTTACAATAGCATTTGATATAATTAATTGTCTTTCAAATTATAAACCTATAAAGAGTAAGGTAAATTACAGGGTCCAGTTTCTTTTCTTTCTTTCTTTTTTACTTATCTAATTATAAAATTAGAAAATAATCATCTAATTAATTGCATTTGTTTTTTTTTTACAATTTTGTTAATTATAGTTAACTTTGTGAAAATAATATATAATAATAAATTTAGTCCTCAACGTTATTTCTTTTATTAATTTGACTTTTATTTCTTTTTTGAGTTAATCTTGACCATTAATCTTTCAAAAAGGGTTAAATTGTTTTTTGTCGAATGGAAATGTTGACAAAAAACATTATTTTTTTAACGACGCTAATGTGGCAACTGCATAACAATTCACATATATTTTATGTTGATATGGCACTCTTTATCTTATATGTCTCGTTAACAAATAATTTAAAATTTTAAAATATTTAAAATTAAAAAATAATGATGAAGTATATAATAATTGTTATGTCGACTACTATATTTAAAAATTGAGCGTTAATCAAGATTGAAGTTAAAATAGTAATTCAAATACAAAAATCTCATTAAAAATAGCAATTCAAACACGGTTGATTTTGAGTCTAAACAAAATTAGTATGAAATACATATGGATTATCACGATGACTATTATATTTAAAAATTTTAACTTTCTAATAAACATTTACAACATACTTGTGGGGGAACTTAGTAAAGGTCTTGTACACATGGATACAAATTGATTGCTGATGATTATTGAGATCCAACATTTGTTGCGGACTCGAAGATACATATGACACAGGTTTAACTCAAACGAGTAACCTGATTTTTTGTAAAGGTTTAGCCCAAACGGGTGACCTTACACGTATATTTTCAGCTTGACCAAGCAATTTGATGTGTTGTTAGAAAGGTTTAGCCTAGACGAGTAACCTGATACGAATATATATATTTAGCTCAGACGAGCAACAGATGTGATTAGTACATGTGTATCCGAGTTCGTTTATTAAGTTTCATCATGCTATATAGATGATATGAAGTGAGAAATTAAAATGATATGGAACGAATTCGATATTCAAAAGATGGATTAGTGAATGTGTGAACATAAAGTCTATATATATATATATGTGTGTGTGTGTGTGTGTGTGTGTGTGTGTGTGTGTGATATTATGTGTACCAACCCGATTCTGACCTTAATCGAAATAGTAGTTCGGGACCACAAATCCGAGTTTGAATATTATTTTAATATTATTATTTGTGTCTATGATATGTGATTAAGCATGTGATAAATTTTTGTGAGTTAATTTGATCGTATGTGAGGTTAATTGAGAAATAGGACTTAATTGCATAAAAGGTAAAAGTAGCCTTTTCAATGATTGAATGATCAAATTGATGTGACTTTATAAAGAGGAGGCCTTATGTTGAAAATTATCCTTTAGGCAAAGGTAGTGGACTGCAACATGCATGTATTATGTTTTTATATGTTTTTTATATTAATTAAGTAATAATAATAAAATATCATATTATAATGTTATAATATAATAAAACATAAACAAAAACATGCATTTTTGAGTGTTCATCTTTCATGACCGAAACAAAAAGAAAAGAAAAAGAAATAGAGAGGCTTAGGGTTCCGCATTTTTAAAGCTTGATTCAAGGTGAGTTCTAGCTCGAGTTTTGATAATTTTTACGTTTTTGAAATCGTTGCTTAGTGTTTTAGTAAGCCCATGTTTAAAATTTGGAATTTGATGTGTATTTCGTGAGTTGCCATTGAAGGAAATTTGTTGTTTTTGTTGTTTGATGATGAAATATTAATTATACGTGTTAGATTAACAAGTTTTGTCTTTGAATTTTTAATGAAATTGAGAAATTTGGATTAAATTGCAAAAATAAATTTTTTGAAGGAATAAATTACAAATAAATGAAATGTATGTGCTTGTATAAGGATTATGAACATTCAATCCTAAAGAAGTGTGGCCAAATTTTGCATATTTTGTGTTTTATGCTATAGGGACTAAATTGCAAAAAGTGTAAAACATCAAGGGTAAAATTGTAAATTTGCGATTATGTTTTTTTGAACTAAATTGAATGAAAATATGTTAAATGAGCTAAATTTTTAATTTATTTAGACCAAGAACAAAAAGGATCGGGAGTGGATCGGGGAAAGGCGAAGTTAATTGAATAGTCGGGAAAACAAAGTCCGTCGATACTCGAGGTAAGCTTTTAAGCAATTGAATTAAATTGAATTTATTTATTTACTATAAATTTGTAATTGTGTTTTATTAGAAGTATTGATGAACAATGTGACATAGCCGAATGTAATGTTGGTTGCGGGAGGAATATATATAACCGAATGTGATGTGGTTTTGGAGATTAATAAGATGATTTGAAAATATATATTCGTAATTGGGGTTTAAGTTTATATATATACATATGCATATTTAAAAGAGTAATAAGTTTGAGTAGTGCACTATGTGTGCGAATGTAAATACCGAGCACTATGTGTACGAAATCGGTCATTTGGCACTAAGTGTGCGAGTTATTAATAGTAACGGCACTAAGTGTATGATACGTTACGAGAATTTGGAACTAAGTGTGCGAGTTATTAATAGTAACGGCACTAAGTGTGCTATACGTTACAAGAATTTGGCACTAAGTGTGCGAATTGTTAATGTGAAGGCACAAAGTGTACGATACGTTACAGAGTTTGGCATTGAGTATACGGGTTTATTGACTCGTCAGGAATATCGATTTTTGGAAAGATTAAGCGAAATAAAATGAGCAGGTATGTGATATTATATCATATATGGATAGTAAGGTAAGTTTTGGTTGTTGAAATTGAAACTATGTATTATACGCATCAAATTGTGATTTATACGGTTTGAAATGTAAATAAGAAATTTTAGTAGGTAATGTATATATATATATATATGTGTGTGTGTGTATTTGTTTTGAGATGTGAATTGGATTAAAGCTATGTATGAAAACCATTATTGAATGTGAATATATATTCACTTAAGGGTCATGAAATGTGAAAACAATTTTCGAATTGAATAAACTAATGCATTGTTATATAATTGCTTATAACTTACTAAGCTATGATAGTTTACTGTGTGTGTTTATTTGTATGGTTTTATAGATTTTGAAGTCTAGCTGCGAGCTCGGGGATCATCGTCAAAGTCTATCACACTATCAACTATCTTTGGTACCCTTTTTATAAGTTGAACTTTTGAAACTATGGCATGTACATGCTATATTACTCTTTTGAGTTCATTATGAATAAGATGTATATAAATGCCATGGGAAAATGGCTATATTTCTATGCTTGGGTTGATTTGGTTATGCTTGATCATGGTGTTAATGTTTGTGTATGTTCGGCCTTGTTATAAGCTTATTTTAGAAGTTCATTTCATGGTATTTATATATGTGAGTGATGTATTTGGTTTGATTAGCTATTTATTTAGTTAAAAGTTGAAGAATATTGACCATGGTACTTTGCGAAATTGGGTAAGTAGTATCATGTTATATATGATTGATAATTTGGAGTATATATCTAGATTTTTATAAAGATATGCATAACTTATAAATAGCTCTTTATTTAAGTTTAAATCATGTTCAATTAGAATTTGAAATTGACTATGAGATTCGGTTTTAGTATGTGTATTGAATTGACAAATATGAAATGTATTTTAATAGGTATAATGGAATATGAGTAAATGTGTAAATGCCGTGAAAGGCTGAGTATGGTATTAATGCAATGTTCCTTAGATTTAGATAAATGTATAGGTAATACTTTAGGCATATTCAGCATTGTGATATGCTATTTTTTTTTTAAATTGGATAGATTGAGCTCATGTATTTTGGTTAAGAAATGTATTAATTTGGTTAGATAAATGGGTTGTTCAACTATATGTATGTGAGATAGTTACTATGATAATGTTTTAAAATGTTTGGTGCATGTTTGGTAGAATGATTAAGAGCAAATGTGCATATTCGGCTTTTGTAACTAAAATGACCAAATGAATAGTGACTTTTACTTGGTGATATAAATGTATACATATATGCGTGTAATTGGTTGAATAGGGTTAAGCTAAGAGCATAACTGTTTAATCATTCCTCAAAAGTATATCATTATTAACTAAGTATTCAGTTATGATTATTTATATAGTAATTATTTTGCTATGGTCTGTGCTAAGTCTAGTAATGTCCTGTAACCCTAATCTGGTGACGGATATGGGTTAAGGTGTTACATTATATTGTTCGATTAGAATGAGATTTAAACTTATTACCTATAGTGACATGAATAGCATGTTAGATATACATTTTATGCATGGATTGATGTTGGTATATTACTCACCTTTTTTATTTTTGTGACATGTTATGTTTAGCCAAATTGCGCCAACATTAAAGTAGCTTATCTTATTTAATTGTTTATTAAGGTGAGTTTTTTTTATTTATTACCTATGAACTTACTAAGCATTTGAAATGCTTACCTTGTTATTTTCTCTTTTCCTATAGATTGCCAACTTGCGATACGCGTCGAATGGATCTACAAGAAGCTCACGCTATCCCGTTACGGATTCGGTAGTCTTTCAAACGTTCTAAAGTCCGGTTATGTGGCATGTACATAAGTGTTATATATGTTAACTTGGGAAAGATAGTTTTGGTTTGAACCTAAGCTAATGTTTGATTTTGGGAAGGCTAATGTTCAAATAGATGTGTGTATGCTTTGGTAATATGATAGGCTATATATATATATATGACACTTGAATAATAAATTTGAGTAAGAAAAGGTATGGTAAAATGATGGTATTGAATGACTAAATGTATGGATGAATAGGTTGAATTTGTATAAGTTGAACTGATATGATTTGGTGTCAAATTGTGGTATATTGGATTGCGAAATGGTTAAATGTAATGTTTGTAATGTATTTTGGTATGTTTTTGTGTAGGTAAGGTTGTGCAAATATGCACCAATTTGTAAATTTCAAAGATGGCTAAGAGATAGGTACCAAATGGCCTAAAATATACCAAAAACAGAGTCCACGTCACGATGTGTAATATTCCAGATTAGGGGTTATGCATTTAGTGCATAATTCATGTGTTAGTGGGCTTAGTGAGGGTGTTTGGAGGTGTTTGAGGGGCTTTGGAAATTCTAGGATGAAGGTGGAAGCTTTGGAAAATTATTGGTTTTTAAGTAAAAAAGGGGGAGCTGGGCTAAGGTAGCCTTAAGAAAAGTTGTGGGAGTGTTTGGACATAAAACAGGCCTTGGTAAAGTGGCTTCCATGCGCCACTTAAGGGCCTGGAAATGACGCCTGGACAAAGGCCTTGGTTCGAATCCCGTTGGCGGCATGGGCGTGTTTTTATTTTGCTTTGGCGTTAAGACAAGAGGGAGCTAGGGAAGGAGGCTTTAAAATAAATTGTGGCGAGCTTATGTCATAAAAGAAGGCCATGGCAGAGTGGCTTAGGGCGCTATATGTGGCTTATGCAATGAGGGCCTGTGTTCGAGTTGCGAAGGAAGCAAGAAAGGGCATTTTATTTTGTGCAAGAAGAAGGCGCTTGGGCTAAGTAGGTATTAAAAGAAATTGTGGTGAATTATGTCACAAAGAGGCGCCTTGGCAAAGTGGTTCAGGCGTTACTGCAGCTAATGGTTCCAAGAGGTCTTGGGTTCAAGGCGTGTGAGCGGCAGTTGGGTGTTTTATTTTGGCTTTTGGCGCCAAGAGAGAAGGAAGTAATGGACGACAATTGGACCTCTAATTGGGTAATGATTAAGCTGGATTTTATTTTGAATTTCGCTAGATAAGTAGTAGATAATTATTAATTTATTTTATTATTCTTTATAGGTAGATAAGAGATGATTTAGGAGTTTGATAAGGGATTAATGATGGATAATTTTATTTTATTAATTAAGTTGATAAAGGTGGATTTATTTTAAGTTGATAGATGAAGATAATTATAGATTTATTTTTATATATTTTGAATATGTGTTCAAAAGTTATTATAGGAGAAGGAAGTGGAATTTGAGAGGAGGTAGGAATGCCGAATTTGAGTTGTATAAATAGGGTGACCATCTTTTAAGCTATTCTTTTCTTCATATTATTTTCCTTGGCGAAAATTGTTCCTCTAATTCTCTCTTTGAGTCGAATTGCTTCTCACTTCTTCTCCTATTCTTTCTCTTTTCTTCAACTTTAATTCTACATATTTTCTTGGATAGTTAATAACCCTTGCCATTTAGAAGCCATAGCCAAATCCCATAGTGGCCTCACTCTCTTTTTGTCGCAAGTCTTAAAAAGTTGAAAGCGGTAGTGTGATTCTTTCTCTTCAAAGCAACGTGTGTAGTGGTAAGTGTTCTTTCATTATCAATCGATTTTTCCTTCTCTTCCTTTGGTGTGTCAAACAAGGATTAGGCCTTGATCTATGTGGATGGTAGAATGTTCATTAAGCTTTAGTCTCGTGGTTGTGCAGATAGCGTGAAGGAGGTTTACGGGATTTGCAGTGTTCAAGGTAAGTGGTATGTGCTATTCGGCCAAGGGCCATCTTATTTAGATTTATTGTATAGTCGAATCTAACATGTGGCATATAGGGATTTCACAACTTTTAAGGCAAGTGGAGGTTTTCAAATTTAGATCCGTAAGGTAAGGCAAGAGTGACTTTCGCTATAGGCCATAATTGGTTTTAGTGTTAGTCGATTTTGACAAAAGGTTGTGTAGGAGGATTCGACAAGGTTGGGTGCAAATCGTTTAGACGAGAGTTTCGAGATTTGATCGATTGTGCTTTAACAAAAGCGTAGTTATCGACCGTCTCTTGAATGCTTAAATGAATGTTTAAATGTATTATTATGAATATGTGTATAATGTGAATGATAGTCAAATAAGGGCTAGGATGGTGGATACCCATAATGGGTAATCGATTTATCGTGTCGATGCTTTATGACATTAATTTGCCTATGGTATGTGTATGAAATTGAGATGGCATGTGATGTATACTTATTTTAATGATATTGTGGCATGATACATAGGGCTTGGGATGTGACTATCGAAGGAAAGGGTGTACATATTTATGTACGTGGTCTAATGTTAGCCTTGTGTTACATTAGCGCTTGATGGTAGCTATGTGCTTCATCAAGGGAGGTGTTGGCTAGGTGCCCATCTCGGCGGTTGATAGTGTGCATCACCGTGGATGATTGATATGTGGGATCACTTAGGTGATCGGTGGCTAGCCACGACTTGAGCAAGCAGTCCGCTAAGGTAGGTGTAACGGATGGACTTAGGTTGGGTTGGGATGCATTTTGCATGATGGTTATGTGGATTGTGTGGATATGGGCCAAGCCCATATGTATGGAGACATGTGAAATAACTATGCATCGAGTCTGTTTGACTCACCCAATATTTCTCAAACCTTACAGTGATGCATAAAGCTTGGACCAAAGTTGGAGTGGATACAAGGTGGCCCATGCGTAAGTTGATTTTCTTATTTTATACATTTTATATTTTCAGATTTTGGGAATTTATTTGATGTAATAAGGGCCACTTATGGTATTTGGGAAACTTTATTTACGGTTTGAAGTTTATTTTATTAATTGAACTAGTAATGGAAAAATATTTTTGAATCGATTTATATTATAATAACTTATGTAAAAGTTTTAACTGGGAATTTATAACAACTAAATTTTAATGGGCTTTTAAATACATAATGTTTTATTAAAGTTCACAAATTCTCACGTTTTCACCTTTAAGACAAATTCTTCGCAAATGTTTTCCGCAGTGACATACCAGATCCGGTCAAGGCTCGTGGGCCGGGTTTGGGGGTGTTACACGATGTGAGGGAGTTCTTCGTTGTCATGAGCTCTAAACTTTAGGCCACGGTATGACGAGGAACCCTGTCGTCACAACGAGGCCAAGTCAGTACATTACATCGCGATGAGGAGCTCCCTTACGTCGCGGCGTCGACTCGAAGATTTGAAATTTTACAAATTGGTCTTTGTTTGATCCCAGGCTAACTTTAGAGCATTCGTAAGCTCGTATAAGTCCCGAGAAAGGTTGCATAGTATATCTATTGCATGTATAGATAATGTTTGCTTGTGTAATGTTTCGAATTAAATGTTAAATGACTATATTTGCTCCAGTATCAATTGTAGCATCTAGGCACTCAAACCCAACAATCAGGTCAGGCGAGGGGTGTTATAGTTTGCTAGCATAAAGCCTAACCTTAGGGCACTAGTATAGTCACAAGTCAGAAGGTCTCATGTTTTTTTATTTTATTTTATTACGTTTTAGAGTTTTTTTAAGAATTATAATTTTTCAATTTTATATTTTAAATTTTTATAATGTTTATTTAAAAAGTTTAATATATATTTTTTACATATTTTTTAATTTTTATGTTATCATATAATATACATCAACTTAACATATGTCCATATAATTTCACAGATTATATATATTGGGTTACATAAGCTTTTTTAGCAAAAATAACTAATATCATACTTGATTATCTTTATTTATTCACTTTAAAATAATACAAAAACAAAACTATCTTATTTACTTTCTTTCTTTCTTTTTTTGAAAAAAAAAAAACACAAAAAAAAACTAAATTAATCCATCGTATGCGAGAAAGCCATTTGCTTTATCGGCACAAAGACCTGCTCTCCTCAGATGTGCCAACAAACACATGCACATCTTCTATCCTATTAAAAGTCGGCTTAACAATGCGATCAACAACTTGATTTATCTCTCTTGGAACATATGCTTGATACTCCATTGTTCCATAGTTTGTAACATTAGATAAATCCTTCTCATCAAAGCTAAGGTCGATTCAACCAAGTGTCTATTCTGAAAGGCATTGGCAACCTCTGAATTGTTAGTATGGATCAAAACCTTGTTATAAGGGTTCTTTAAAAAAAAAAAAACAGACCATCTAAAACACTCCAAAGCTCGACATAAAAAATTGAACAGTTCCCCAAATAATGACTGAAATCAAGGATCCAAACCCCATTCTGTTTGCATATCACACCTCTAGTTGCAGCAAAACCTGCACCTAACTTAACAATCTCGTCAGTATGTAAGTTAATCCAATTACCTGAAAGGGGTAGGTTAAGAGCAATATCAAGTTGTCTTGGTGAGGTTTTCTTATGAGTTAAATCAAACGACTTAACCCAACTAACGGATGACTTAATAGTCTCAGAGGAACTCCAAGTTATTCATTGAAACACAAAAAGGTTTCTATTTTTCCATCTGTGCTAAGAAATTAAACCAAAGAGGCTAGTCCAATTGATCCCAAGACTCGACATCCCCAAAAGATTGCATAAATTGGACTTCATCCATTCAAACAAGTTATTAGAGAAAAAACCAAGTTGATGATTGGTTGGCACAACACGTAACCAGACTTCTTTGGCAGCAGGACAATCCCTAAGCACATGAAGAATGTATTTAGAGTTGTGATTACACAACGAACAAAAGCCATCTTGGTCAATACCCATCCTTATCCTCACCATATTGGTAAGAAGACATTGTTTAAACATGAGCCATAAGAAAGTTCGAACACGTTGAGGGCCTTGAAATTTCCAAATGACTTTCCACCACCTATCTTTCTAATTTCATGTGGTTTCTCTAAGAGACCAGTACGCACTTTTAATCGAAAAAGACCTAGTTAAGGTGCGAAGCCAATTAATTCTATTTGCTCCTGCTAAAGGATGAAAAGGAGGAATGCTCACTATTGTTTTGACAATATCTTCTAGCAGCCAGACCCTGAATAGATCAAGATTCCACATACCCTCCTTTATTACCATATCAATGAGAGTGCAATTGAAAACAAAATTATTGTAAGGAGGCATGTGATTTAACAACGGCCTTAAGTTCGAAATCCAGGGATCTTTCTAGCACCAAACAGAGTTCCCATTCCAACCAAATTAAGTTTTCACACAATAAAGGTCATATCTTAGCAAAGACTCTCCAAATGAAAGAACAGTTTCCTCGTGCTATGCTAATAGGTAGCCACTCCTTCATTCTATACTTCGATCAAAGAACACGAACCCAAAAAGTGTCATCCTTCGAGGATGGGTTAAACCCCAACTTTAATAAGAAAAAAGTATTTTGGTCCCCTTAATGCCTTAAACCTAAACCTTTACAATTTCAAGATTGAGAAATAGAATCCCAACCAACCAAAAACAGAGAAGAAAGTGGTGACATTTACTATTGAAAAAAAGTAAATAACTACTAAAATAAAGTTGAATTAGGTGATTACTATTGAAAAAAAGTGGACAACTACTAAAATAAAGTTGAATTAGGTGATTCACTTAAGGGATTTAATTAATTAGGCCAATAAGTGTGGAAAAGCAAAGTGAGAAGCATTAAATTGTGTTTGATAAAGGTTGAAAAGTTAGAAGATAGACACCCATAGTCATACTCAAAGCGAGGCCTCACTAAAAACCACGTCCATTTTTTGATTCGGTGATAAACTATGACCCTCTTAAATTACTTTTTCTTTTCTTCTTTTGAAATTTAGCACATGTAAGTATAGTTTCGCCCCATCCTACGATAGGAAGAATGTGTACTAACTATCACATAAACAAAATAAATTTGCATAACTCTAAAAATATATTATTTAATTAAATTTGAGTATATTCAATTCCATCCAACTTAAATTAATATTTTGATTAAAATATAAAAAACTAAATATTCTGTTATTTTTAATTAGTAAAACAAATTACTGGAATACTTTATGGAATATATATTTTCTTGCTTACAATATACCAAATTACATATATAATACTAACAGAAAAGCCACTGAAAAATGAATATATCTTACCAAATTATGGAATAATTTATGCTAGTTTTCTTTAAAAATAAATAAATATTATATGTAAATTATATCAACCATATGAATGAAGATATTTTGTATACATGTACATCAATTGAAACAATCCTATGAATAAATATGTGCTATATTGAAAATATGTCTTAAAATAAAATAAGACCTCTGCAAATACGTGAATATATACATAGATGTTTTTGCATGTGGAATATATATATTATTTTGTTTGCCAATGATATTGCCTTATACCATAATTGTAGGTATTATTTTTCAACATACGGGTTTATTCCCTTACAACACGTATCATATTTGCATAGCATGTATTTTTACACGTGAATATATATTGCCTTATAATATAACAACCCTATAAATAAATTATAATATACGAGTTTTAATGTCTTTATGTTTTAGGTTAACTATGACATAAAATTTAGGAATTCAATAGAGCGGGATGGAAGACGTAGTTGGAAGAAGTGGAATTTTTTAAGTATTTGGGTTAAATTTAAATTTTGGAGTAAACACTTATTAAAATGATATAGTTTTGTCTTTTAACTTAATATTTTTATTTTTAACTTTAGAAAAGATAAAGATTTATCAAAACGATGTAGTTTTATCTTTTATTATTCAATTTTGGATAATTCGAATTGTGTAATTCATATTCTAGTTAAACTAAAAAACTTAATCATTTATTTGAATTTATCCGAATAACTTGATTAACTCAAATAGCTCGAACTATTTAATTCAAAATTTGAATTTTTTATCGAGTTCTTTGAATCGAATCAAATTTTGTTCACCCCTATCAAGAATAGTTTAAGGATTACAAAATTTGGACTGTCCAATGAACGATAGATATGAAGCGGTTATAGTAATTGTTTGTCCCGTCCTACTCCAATATATAATATATATAACTATTTAAAAGGTAAAAATGTAATGTGTGTTGTAGAAAAAAAAAATCCTCATGTTCAATGTGTAAATATTTTTTGAATATTTATATTTAAATATTTAATTTTCTTAAAAAAGATAAAATTAAAAATAAATAGTAAAAATTAAATTGAAGCGAAATAAAAGCAAAGAGAGAATAGATACATCCAACACTTACAGGGGAGTAATGACTTTCAGAATTAAACCACTGGGGATAAGAAAAAAAAGACCAGCCCAGCCCAGCCCCTTTACCATCTTAGAAAGATCTTTTTAAAGTATGCTGCTATCATGGACTTGAGATTGATAGGATCTTCAACCCAGTCGTCATCTTTCAGTCTTAAAACTTTGTTGTTTTGGTGTTTCTGTTCCCCTGTTCTATACAGTTTATGCTTGATTTTTGCATTAACAAAAGTTTGTTCTTGCTCTTCCGGTGTTTCCTCTCTCAGTTTTTCATAATAGATACATATATTTTGTAAGTAAAACCGTACCATAAAAGTAACAAAGTAAATATTAGGTGAAAATTGCCCAAAAACCAAAAGTTTATGTACAATTACATCAAATAACTTAATATCCCACCACCCCTAATTAAGGATTGACAAATTAATATGGATGAAAATAGGATGAAAATATATTCTTAAAATGGTTTTGTAGAATTCAACTCAAAAGCTTTGAAACGGGTAATTAAATATAACTAAACTTAATACTAGGAAACCAAAATAGCGCATAGGCCTCAACGCCTACCAACATCCCCATCCGAATACATTAAGATAAACAAACGACTCAAAGATCCTTTCAAACATTTTTAAACAAAATCTTAAAAAAAGACTAAGAACCAGAAGGCAACTGATCTGTGGCGAAAAGTTGCTATTATGATTGCAACACCATCATCATCTTAATAACGACCAATTCCCCAAACTCTGATAACACCATCCGTATACCCACTGAACAAGGTGCTTCCATCTGCACTCCAGTTCAAGCTTGTGCAATATATCACCTGCACATTCCATTTCCATATATTTCATCAATTCCATATAACTCCTACACCTTTAGAACAACAAAATAAACCCATCCATAATATAAACTTTATTTAAAAGTAAAACTCATCAACTTGAAAACTATAAATTCTACTATGAGGTATAATCTATGTTATTTCTACTAGTTTTCTCCAAGTAACACATAAATCTTGTTAATTGTACTTCTTATTCTCTAATGATCTTTTTGTTACAAATAAGGAAGTACAAATAACATATGATCATATCATTGCCATACAAATGCTCATATCCGACATACACCTTGAGTCAGAGTAACATAAGGAACAATGACAAATTCCAAGTTTTGAACATTACAATAGTACGCTTAGAAAAGAATAAACTACTTAAGAAGCATGATCATGGTTTAAAAAAGCAGCAGCATAATGGAACATGGGCGATGAGCATATATGATAAAAACTAGTCTATATCAGCTCAAAGAAATAGTAACAAAAATTCTAGAAAGAAATACATAAGTTGTATAAAGTGAAAAAGAATCATTCAGAACGAGAGGATAATTAAAAGGGTAGTCTAAATAAATTCATGGTAAATGGTATTCACCAAGCAGCCCCATTGACACCTATATGCGTTGGAAGGAACACAATAATAGGTAATCTTCATAATCATATGTCAAAAGATTCTTAGGATGCCAGAAAGCTATAAAATTGTTCCAACAATTAAGCAAAAGCAAAGCTACATTGCATCTACTATTACATCCCAATTTGTGAAAATGCCAATAGTTAAACAAATTATATCAAAACATCCAACCAAAAATAAGGCATTCAAAATAGATGAAGATAGACAGAAAGCAAAAACAAATAAGAAAACATCAAAAAGGCTTGCTAAACTAGAATTGAAGGACAGTAATGAATAAAAGCAATTTTACCTTCTTTTTGTTTGCGTTGTCGGTGGCTGCAGATGTCTCAGCCTCGGCCTTGAGGTCAACCTTCAAGTCTTCGACTATGCTCTTGCTTTCCAAATCCCAGATCTTGATGCTCTGCTCCGTTGCAGCACAAAGCCAGTACCTATTAGGACTAAAGCAAAGCGAGTGAATTACGGCACCAGCTTCAAGGCTGTAAAGCTTCTTTCCTTCAGCTAAATCCCACAATAGAATCACCCCATCTTTGCCTCCACTAGCACATAAAGAACCATCAGGCGAAACCGCCACCGTGTTCACATAACCAGTGTGTCCGGCCAATGTGTTACGAATCTTGCAGTTGGTCAAGTTCCAAACTTTCACGGTCTTATCCCAGGAAGCCGAAACGATGGTGGGTTGAAGAGTATTTGGGCTGAAACGAACACAGCTTACCCAATCTGTATGAGCATCGCCCTCTTGGATAGTGTATTTGCATTCTCCAAGGGTATTCCAAAGCTTGATAGTTCGATCACGAGAAGCTGAGACGATCTGACGGTTGTCAATTGAAAAGGCAACAGAAAGCACATCTTTGGTGTGGCCAACGAAACGACGAGCGGAGGTTCCTGCGCTTAAGTCCCATAGACGAAGCTCACCATCCCAGGAACCAGAGAGAGCAAACTGGGAATCTGAGGAGAGGACAACATCTTGGACGAAATGAGAGTGGCCGGTGAGACGACGACGAGCGACGCCGTAGGTTTTTCGTCTTTGGTTAAGTGCCAAAGGATGATGGATTTGTCACGTGAGGAAGTGACGATCATGTCGGAGTTATCAATGGGAGTGGCGATGGCGGTGACCATATCGGTGTGGGCTCGCATGGTGCCGCGGAGAACCAATCCCTCGGAGACTGCCATTTTCGTCGGCGCTTGCGGCGGGAGCTGCCTTTAGGGTTTTGAATGATAAAATGATAGGTCAGCGGAGAATGAAAAGCAAGAATGTAAGGCATAAGAAAGCATATATAGTAGCGGTGGTATATTGGGAATTAGGGTTTTGCAATTACAACAAAATTATGCCCAACCGGTTCTTAGGTCAAATTTTATTATTAGACATATACTTTACTTGTTGTGAATTTAGTACATGTTCTTCAATTTAATTGTTTTTAATTTTTATATTTTAGAATTTAAATAATTATTTTTAATTTTATATTTTAGAATTTAAAATTTTAATTTTTAAATGATAACTATTAAATTTATTAAGTGAAGTTCTATTATTTTTAAAATTTGATGTGTGAAATATATTATTACACGTGTGATATTATGTTTATTTGTTATTTTTACATATTACTCACAAAAAATCAGTTAATAGATTTAATGATGGTCGCTACATTAAGACTAAAATTTTGAATTAAAAAAAAAACACCATTCGAATGATCCAATTAGTAAATGTAGATTAAATCTATAACTTTATAGATAATACAAAACTAATAACCAAATAAATTTAACTATTACTATTGAGTCAGATTAAAATTTTAAATTTTGAAAAGTATAAAGTTAAAATTAATCAAATTAACGTATAAATATTAAATTCATAATTTACAAAAAGCATAAAGTCTAATAGTAAAATTTGACCATTTTCTATCATATATTATTTATTAAATGCGTTTGATTAAAAGTTAGTTTTTCGAACCCTATGTAATAGCGTGATGGTTAAGTGTTCACCGTCCCAAATATAACATAAATTTGAGTCGCACTAATCATATTTGTTGTTCAAGTTTTAACTTAAAATTCACCAATAAAAATTATTAAAAAAATTTATACACAAACAACAAAAAGAACTTATTAAAATTTATTAAGAAAAAACTAAATTAGAAAAAAAATCCTCCAAACATTATTTTCTTCACTTATAAAACCAAAACCAAAAACAAAAACTTAGTTTTTTTAAATTAAAATTTAGATCTTATAAAACTAAAATTCCACCTACTCCTTTCGAATTTCGATATAATAGTTCATATTGATTGATTTTTTATCAAGACATTGACGGAGCAGGCCTAGAAGTCAAATCTTCAAATCTTCTACTAACTTTTACCCCCCAATTATATATTAAACTCCGCCTCAGGATCGTCTATGTAGCCCAAAAGTAAACGAGTAACAAAATGGCATAAATGTAAAACTTGAATTAAAAAGAATAATTTCGTCAATTCATATTTATCCTCTTCTGGAATTCAAAAAGTCTCGCAAATTCCATACCAAAGCCCCCCGCCTTTCTCTCTCTCTATGTCTTTTCTCCGCTCGCCCACTCTTCCCTCCGGTCTCCGTCCCATTAAAATTCAACGTCTGTTATCTTGCGCCTCAAAGCTCATTGTTTGTTTGCCAATGGCGCACGATAGCATCCAGCTTCCTTGCGGAGGCGATGGCGCTTGCATGCGCTGCAAAGTCACCCCTCCGACGGAGGAAACCCTCACTTGCAGCATCTGCGCTGCTCCTTGGCACGTGGGTTGTTTGGCTTCTAAGCCCGAAACCCTGGCTTCTACTTTGCAATGGCACTGTCCTGACTGCTCAGGCGACCCTCTTCTCCGGCCATCGGTCACCACTGATGGGAGCTCTAGCGAGCTCTTTGTGGCGATAAAGGCAATAGAGGCGGATGAGTCCTTGACGGAGAAGGAGAAGGCGAGGAAGAGGCAGGAACTAGTGAGTGGGAGAGTTGAAGAAGATGGAGGGAATGGAAAAGGGGAGAGCTCTGTTTTGGATGTTCTTGACGAAAGCTTAAACTGTTCGTTTTGCATGCAGTTACCTGACAGGCCTGTTACGGTACGATTTCTCATTTTCTTTTTCTTTTTCGATGTTTTGCTGACAAATATTTAGCATGTTGAATGCTGATGTATGTATTTATATGTCTTTATTCATGTTGTTTCAGACACCATGTGGCCACAATTTCTGCCTTAAATGCTTCCAGAAGTGGATAGGTCAAGGGAAGCGTACTTGTGCAAAATGCCGCTCAACAGTTCCCCCCAAAATGGCTAGTCAGCCTCGTATTAATTCTACTCTTGTATCTGTCATCAGAATGGCCAAGCTATCGAAATCAAATGCTGCTGCTGGTCCTCTAAAAGTTTTCCATTTTATACACAATCAAGATCGACCTGATAAGGCTTTCACTACAGAGCGAGCACAAAAAGCTGGGAAAGCAAATGCTGCTAGTGGGAAGATATTTGTAACTGTACCACCTGATCATTTTGGCCCGATTACAGCTGAAAATGACCCAGATAGAAATCAAGGTGTGCTTGTTGGTGAATGTTGGGAAGACAGATTAGAATGCAGGCAGTGGGGTGCTCACCTTCCCCATGTTGCAGGCATTGCTGGTCAGTCAAACTATGGTGCTCAATCGGTGGCACTCTCAGGGGGGTATGAGGATGACGAGGATCATGGAGAATGGTTTCTCTACACAGGAAGGTTTGTTTTCAGAGGGCTATGCATATTAGTATTATAGCACCTCATCATTGCACATTCTTATAAAATGAAAGTGGATTGATGACGGTTTAGTCCAATTGATATTGATGACTTGTTACCATTTACTGCTTTATTCAGAATAATCAGTTAGTTTGTCAGCATAATTCTTATGTTTTTGTCTCAACTTTAAAAGGCAACTCAATTCTTTGAGTAGAAGGTGAATTACGGAATTTCAAATTTTAACTCTTGTCAGGCTGTTTCTTGGAGGCATATCTGTAAATTTCCTATGCCCTTCCAAACATTCCGATGCTTAATGTCATTTTTAATGTACTTTATAATGTAAAAGGAGTAGACGATAGAAAGTACAGTAGATGATGCATGGTTCATGTGGCTTCAGTGAATGTGCTTGTAGTTGCTGTTTTGTTGGGCCTTAGATGAATTTACAGATCCACTTACTGCATAGATACCATGATGACATTATCCAAGAATGCTGTCAATAACTATCATATTTTTTCCATTTAAATTGAGGAATTTTATTGGTTAACATTTGTTCATTCATGTGTGTGTTTGAAAATTGTTTGTTTTTATGGGTGCTGATGGCAGTGGAGGTAGAGATCTCAGTGGAAATAAGCGAACAAACAAGGAACAGTCATTTGATCAAAAATTTGAGAAGATGAATGAAGCTTTGCGAGTAAGTTGCAAAAAGGGTTATCCTGTTCGAGTTGTAAGGCAAGTCTCATCTCTTGAAGCTTAGCTCTCTTTGTTTCTGTTACTTACTGATTGTCTATGCACGTGCAAAGGGCAACTGAAGCTTCGCTAATAGGTTGACACCTTGTTAGAAGCCTACTTCGATGATGCTATTTTATTTGTTAAAAGCTTTTGTTTCTCTTGATGTGCAGGTCGCACAAAGAAAAACGATCTTCATATGCCCCAGAGAAAGGGGTGAGATATGATGGAGTGTATAGAATTGAAAAATGCTGGCGAAAGGTTGGAATACAGGTATCATATCTCTATCAGAACAAAATTGCTAGCTATGCTGGGCTCTTGTAAATTAATTTCCTGATGGTACTTTCCTCAATAGGGATTTAAAGTTTGCCGATATTTGTTTGTGAGATGTGACAATGAGCCAGCCCCATGGACAAGGTTTTTGCCTTTCATATGCTTAAACGGCCTTCTTTCCTCTATTCATTAGCTCCACCATGAATTATTGTATTGAACTTTAATGCAGCGATGAGCATGGTGATCGACCTAGGCCCTTACCTGCTATTTCTGAGCTGAAAAAGGCAACTGACATATTCGAGAGAAAGGAGAGTCCATCGTGGGACTTTGATGTAAGAGATGTCGTTTCTTCTCTGATATCTTTATTTTTAATGCTCTGCCTTTAATAATGTTTTTTCTGTTAGATAGTAACCTAATGATAAACATTATGAAGAATGCATCTTGTGTTGAACTCATTTTGTCATCTGAAACTAGAAAAAATATATTCATAAAACAATGTTTTACTGGCGAAGTTAAATAGTGAAATATCTTTTCTGTTTTTGGAGTTTGATCTTTGATATGACCCACAATTTGGTTCCTCTTCCCATAGGCTTCATATTTTTCTGCTATGCTTATGTAGTTCTTAATTCAATCAGGAAGAAGGTAGTCGATGGAAGTGGAAAAAAGCTCCTCCTCCAAGCAAAAAGCCAGCAAATGCAGCTGATCTTGAAGAAGGGAAAAGGACAAGGAAAGCTATAAGGCACTCACGTAAACTAAGTACAAGAGAAAGACTCCTCAAAGGTTGATCTTGTTTTCCCTGTCAAGAACTATTTTCATTTTGTACTTGGGCCTTAGTCTGCACGCCTTAAGTTTGCTTGTGATAAAAAAGATCTGTCCATGTGCACTTATGCCTAGGTTAAATTGGTAGGGTAACTGAAGATAATTGAGTTCCACTTAATTTAGTAGTTATGATTTTAGATTTGATGCATATTTATACATTTGATTATCTTCTATAATCTGTACTCATCTTTTAACATGGCATTAGTGGGAAACAAAACACAATGGGAGGAGCAGAGAGAGCATTTGACTTGATATGCTTTATGTTGCAGAGTTTGGTTGTCTAATCTGTCAGCAAGTTATGAGTCTCCCGGTTACAACTCCTTGTGCCCACAACTTCTGCAAGTCTTGTTTTGAAGCTGCATTTACTGGTAAGACTTCTATAAGAGAGAGGAATAAAGGAGGCCGGACTCTTAGATCACAAAAGAACATCCTCAACTGTCCTTCTTGCCCCACTGATATCTCTGATTTTCTTCAAGATCTTCAGGTGCGGCATTAATGTATATTTTTATTTTGCCTAATTTTCAGAACGCATTTTAAGGGGAACAAGGAAGTTCAACTCTAGAAAGGCTTGAAAAATAGATTATGAGATACAGGACCTTTTTTTCCCTTCAGTTAGTGATCTGGTTCACAATCACACGGTTTAACTTTATTTCAGCACGATTTTTCTGATAACACGAATATTTTATGAAAACGATATATCAGGTCAACCGGGAATTGATGGATGTGATTGAGTCACTGAAACAAAAGAGCGAGGAGAATGAGGAGCCTGCTGAAGAGGAACCCATGAATGGCTTGGAGGAAAGTACAGACCTAGGTTCCAGTGACGAAAAAACTGGCAAGAAAACTGAAAATGTTGATCCGAAAGATGACTTAGAGAATGCTCTACCTAATTGTGAAGAAGAAAGAACTAGCAAGCGGAGGAAAGTGGACACTGCTCAAGTAGGTGATGATGATCTTCAATGACATTTTCTTTTTTATCTGGTTAACTCTGTTTTGGTTCAAACTTTTTGTCAGAGAATTAGAGGTATTTTGGCAGTTGTGGTAGCTCAATTCCACAGTTGTTATCTGTACAAGAATAGGACTGTATTTGGTTAGCAATGGCATCCATCTTCTTGTGTAGTCAGGCACCCAAGCTGTCTAGAAATAGTTATTTCTTTCAAGGCATTCCACGGATTATGGAAAGTTTCTTTTTTGGTATTTTCCAAGAATAGTACTGCCTGGTCGACTCATTTATGATTATTATGTAAAAGAAAAAAAGAACATTAATTACATAAATATTTCTTCGTCTATCCATTCCCAAAACTAGTGGAACCTAAAAGCATGATTCCACAAATTGGTACAGCAGGACATTTTTGAAGCTTGGAATCAATCATCCTTGGTTTGTTGTTGTTGATGTCCATTTGTATCATTGTGGTGAATGTGAAGTCCATGTCCATTTTGAGAGGTATTTGATGGTTGAACTACCCGTCCAACAATGGGATACTTGTCCAGGAACTTACATTCCCAATCCTCCAGCACACTAAGCTCCTCAGCACTCAAGCCTTCGAGGTTCCCCGTCAGGTCCTCAGGTTTAAACGACAACATCGCCAATGCCCTGCTCGCATCCCTCCCTGTAAACATCGAATAAGCCCCTCCACGCCCATAAAACACCCTCACAAACCAAACAAAAAGTGAGATCAATTGTCAAATCATACGCAAACAGCAAAAACAATAAAAACCTATTTGTAAAAGCTTGATCATTTACGTGAATTCAATCGATATGGAATGTTGTATATTACTTGGAGGAAGAGACGTCGTAGATCTGGCCTTTGATGGCAATTAGGAGAGGCTTTTTGGGGTCCGAACCATCGTAAGCTCTTAACTCTGATTCCGTAATATCTCCAACCTGAATTGGCTCTTTTTGAGGCTTTTGACGAAAATCTTCCGGACCCAAAAACATACCGCACACTATCTTGTACACAACCACCATCATCGCCAGGATTGTGAAGAACGCCGTCGGGGATAACCCTGTCGCCTCCGTCACCGCCTCCGTCACGGTCGAGTAAATACCCATGTTAAGAGAATATTATTTTTTCTTTTTTTCTAAATTCTCCCAAAAAACAAAAAACAAAAATGGAAACTGGGTTTCGTTGGTTTCCTTCTTCTGAGTTACTTGCAGGAATTAGTTAAGATGGAGAATCAAAGTTCACCTACCAAAAGATTGACCAATGAGCAATGACCCAACCTACCTCCATTTCCGTGATACCAAACTTTTATTGTAGGTTGGGCTTTATGAGCCTTAAACGGGCCTCAATCAGTTAGTCATCCACAGGAATGAATAACACAATATGCATCAAGAATGCAAAGCAATGAGCATAAAAATATTTCATCTTCATTTAAGTTATTTTTTAATATTATAATCGTGTTTTATATTTATAAATCTTTTTGCATTTTGCAAATTCCTCAAGAAATTCCACAGTGAATCAAATTTTGGTTGGGCCACGAAGAGTAGTAGGGACAGGAGAATATTCTGCACTATACAGCTTTAGGAATATTCATTACACCTTTGTTTAATTGATTTTGCAACTAAATTTTTATTTTAGGAAAATGAACATATACATAGCCCATACAATACGAAGAAAAAGAAAGATACAATAAACGCTTATTATTTACGGTAAAGTGTTAACTCCATTAACATTAATAAAAGTAAAATAACTTTGGAGGGTTTAAAGCAACAAATAAAATCAGTAAAAAAAATTGAGCTTTCACCAAAATGAAAAAAATGACAACAAATCTATGTCTAAAATTACTTGTGTAAGTCGAACAACTTACAAAAGCAAGGCTAATACTTGTATAGGACAAAACAAAAAGTTTCCACCATTTTCATTAGAGAAAAAAAAAAGATATTTATTAAACAAAGAAAAATAACACAAAGCACATAAGGCTTAAAGCAACAAGCTTTGAAACATAAACAAATCAAGGAACTGATGAAGCGTCACTATTTTAATATTTACGGCCAACCCACTCTCCAAGAGGAATTGCTAATGGCAAGTGGAGGTTCATCGGCACTAAGCACCAATGTCTATTCATCGCAGCCCACAACGATAATAAAGATGTCACAATACAGATCTTAATAAAGATACTCACAAAATAAATTTACAAATTGAAGATAGATAAGACAAATAGAATAAAGGAGAAGAAAGAGCATGGAGATCAAAGATGATTGAAAGTGAGTGGTGCTAGCTAAACCTATTCAAAGCCGAGCATCCCACTAGATTCGATCTAAATAATAAAAATATTTTTAAAATTTAAATTTGATTATAAAATATTCTTATAAGATAAAATTTTAAAACATTATTAATTTTTCAATAGTGAAATTTGGTTTTTAAAATGGTCAAGTTAAAATTATAATTTCATTACAGATGACAATGAAATAAGTAGAAATGATGATTAACTTATCTATTATCGCTCTACGATTGTATGGAAGTTAAGAATACCACATTCATAGAAGTAAATTATATCCATAATTGCTACATGTTGTTCCCCATTATGTATTTTACTAATAATTTTTTAAAATTTATTATTATAAATATATATATATATATATATATAGAACTTATTTGTTATCTATGCATATATTTTTAGTATATGAAAAACATAAATATTATAATATGAAAAAATCACATTTTATGGTTTTTGTATCTACACTAAAAATATATTAAAAAATGCATAAAATATTATAAAAGTGTAACACAATAATTTTAAAAGTCAAGATAAAAAAAAACCAAAAACTTGAATAAATGACGCCGATGTGATGGATGCCTATTTTGAGGTGGATTACAACGCGATTGACCTTAGCTCTATGCATCATCGTCCCCTCTTCCTCCTCCCCCGGCACATCATCAGATTCAACTGTCAAATGAAAAATATCTATTTGCACACTCGACTACCCCATTAGAGATAAATGATGCAAGGGATTCAAGGGCTTAGACTAATCTGACTGAAAAGTTGTGTGAGAGCTTCAGATTTGTCAAAATCATTTCCATCATCGGTGTCCTAATTGTTGACGGAGGGACCGAAGCATGACTCGATCCCTTGCCTATGCGGTACAATAATGTAGTAGAACGATAGCTAGATGAGGCAGAGGGGTCGAAATGTAGTATTAGTGGCTCCTCCTCCAGTTTGGCTAGTTGGGATGCATGGGAACAACGTTGTTGATGTGATTGTCGATGGTTTGATGGTATGCAAACCCCCAGCCATACCTCCTCGCCTCTTTAAAAACTGCCAACAGGGGAAGAAACATTTTAGGGACCTTGTTCCCAAACAAGCCTTTGACCATCCAAAGCATCCAAGCTCTAGCGTATTGATTCAACTCCAATTCAATGGCATGCGATGAAGAGGTCATCTTTTACAAGGTGATTTAACCAGATGCATTTCAATCGACCCGCTTACAATTCCATCGAATTCTCCCTTGATGACACGACACCTAACAAAAACCTGCAACATTGTACCATGTCGATGGCACTAAGTTCGACTACTGCCATTCCATCAATCGATAGCTTATTTATCAATACAATATCTTTCAAAGTGATGGTCGTTTTCGTGCAAAGCAATTGAAAGGTAAAAAGCTTTCCTCCTCCACTTTTCAACTAGGGAAGCAACCAATTTATGAATGATATTAAACTTTTCCATTTTAGAGACCCCATTCAAATCAACATCCTTCAAGCATTACTTCATGCAATCATCATATAGGAGAACTTTACGTTTTATCAAGCAAGTGAGTTCAATTTACCGATTGTTTCAAAATCACAAATTATTTATTTTACAACTTCAGAAATCTAAAAAAAAAAATAGAAAATAATTATTATAAAAAGTAAACTCGAAATTTTATCATATTTAGGATATAATAGCTGTGAGAGTATTTGCAAAATATGGATGAGAAAAAAACGAATAAGAAAGATATTTATAGAATGAAAATTTACATTTATTAGAATCGATTTCAGTCATATTAATCACAATTATTTGAACCATATGCATAATAAATTTGTCAAAATTTATAACCCTAAACTTAACAATTTTATGTTATTAAGTTATTATGCCTGATATCATGTACTTCCCTACTAACATGCCAAAATTCTGTGTACCGATAAATTTATTGATTTGGCAACCCATAAAACTCGCTGATCGTTAATGTTGAGTTTGTGCTCAGAAAGCATATTTTGAAAATTTTCCTTTTACTCGTTTCAATAAATAATAAATAAGTGCTTTCATAAAAATAAATAATAAACATAATATAAAAGTCCGAGAATTTGCAATAATATTATACATTAAAACATTTCCGTTTGTTTCATTGAAAATAATTTCTGAAAATGATTTATTTTTCTGAAAAGTTAATATTTTTGGTGTTTGAATGAATCAAGATAAAATATTTTCTATTATTTAGTAGATTTCTTAAAATATTTTATAAAAGTTGTTTTCAATTAAACAAATAACATAAATTTGAGATTTTCTTATTTTTTATTATTTAATTAAATTTATTTTTATCTATAATTTTATATTTTACATTGTTTTTGCATATATTAAAAATATTATGTCAAATTTAGATTCATTACAACATCATTTTTTAATTACATGACTACTTGAGTATTTTTATGTGACATCAACAAAATTGACAAAAAAAATTAACGATGTCAACAATTGGACTTGATTTTTAAATTTGAAAAGTAAATGGACTAAATTCTTCAAAATAAAAGTACAAAGACTAAATTAAAAATATCTAAAGTGTACATAAACTTATGATATATTTTACTATTTATATTACAAAACATTTATTATTAATATATTTATAATTGTAATAAATATTTATTATTAAAATATTAATATTGAATATTTTCAATAATATGTGAATAATATTATTTAAAATTATTATTTTAAAATTTATTATTAAAATAAAATTGAAATATTAAATAATTTATTAAAATAATAAATTATATTAATAATTTATTATGACTAAATATAAATAATTAAATATGAATGTTTAATAATATTGAAAATATAATATTTTAATATTTTGAAAATAAAATAAAAATTATTATCAATATAATAATATTAAGCTTGATTTAAGTTAATTTTTTTTATAAAAAATAAAATTATCTATAGATAAGCTCTTTTCCAGAAAATGACTTGCGCTTTTCAAAAGGGTAAGTAATTTTACAGGAAAAATGGTTTATTTTACCTTAACTTGTAAGTTATTTTCTGTTGACCAAACTATATTTTGCAAAACAAACACGGAAAAATGCAAAAAAATACTTTTCGTAAAATATTTTACATGTAAACGAACAGACCTTTCACTTCATTCCAATTTCGAAACAAAAACAAATTTGTTTATAAACATAAAATATACAAAGTTTGTATTTAATGTATCATCAAGTATATAATTTTACATCATATACCAACTATAAATAATATAATACATCATTACTAACAAAATAAATTACGAGTAAAATTTATTGTATGGACCTTTTAATTATATCATCTATTGTCCATTCTTAATTATTTAATGACATTTCAGTAATTTTTTCATATCATTAATACATAATTTTAGTATTTTTTTTATCCAGAATCTCAAACATCGAACTTCAAACTCGAAACCTAAACCTTGAACCCCAAACTCATCCTAAATCTCAAACCAAAAACCCAAAACTTAAATCCTGAATAATTCAAGATTCAAGGTTCAAATTTGAGTTCAAAATTCAGATTCAAGATTCAAAAGTTAAGGTTCAAGGTTTAAAATTTAAAGTTCGAGTTGAGATTCAAAGGGTTTTGAATTTGAAGTTCAAATTTCAGAATAAATAAAATTATTAAAATTATATATCAATACCATAAAAAGCAATTACTGAATTATTATTAAATGATTAAAATCCCATAAATAATATGATAAAAAATCTTTAAAACAATAAATATTATAAAATCACCAAAAACCTATTTCATTTATAAACAATAAATATTATTTAAAATTTAAATAATAGCATAGTATTTATTGTCTCAACATTATCATTATATAAATAATTTCTTTTATTTACATCATATCATAAATAATAATTTAATTTTACAAAATATCATTTAAAACTAAAAATAATAACTGCGAAATAAATAAATTTTATTTTTTTAGTAAATATAAATTGATGTTTAAAAACAATATAAAACAAAACCTGAACAAAAAATGCAACTCAAACTCAAACTCAAACCACTCTACCATTTACCATCACATGACGGTCTAACAATTAACTTTATATGCACAACTCTCGCTACGCATTATATAAAAATAATAATTACTCCAAAAAAACCGTAACAATAACTTCTCAAAGCAAATCACAATAAATAAATAATAAAAATACATAATATTGTAAAATAAACGTGAAAATGACCTCCATAACTTTTACCCTAACCGGCTAACCCTATATCTCAAAAGCTTCAGCTCCGCAACTTAAACCTAATTTCCTCTTTATCTTTTTCTTGTTTAGGTACCCAGCCTCGACCAAGATCAATAATGTCTTAAGATAATTAAAATTATCCCTGTCATGGATAGTAACACAACTTTACAAATCCACCACTTGAACAAGATAAACTTATCTATAACAAAAAAGAGGACAGGATACATTCAAGATCTAAAAGAAAACGATAAGGATCTGTCTTTTATTTTATTATTACATTAAAAAATTACAATCAATAGCAAAACCCCTCTTTTGAATTTTGAAAGCAGCGCAGCAGCAGCAGCAGCAGCAGAATCTAAGAAAATGACCACAAGATTTACTTTCTGACATCTCGTTTTGGCTTTCACTTGCTTTATCCTGTGAAAACATCTGCAGTCTCAGCAACGCTCTGCCAAAATTAATAATGGAAACCAAAAGAGGCAACAAGAAATTCAAGATCCATCCAACCATTCACAACAGTATGCAACTATTAATTCATAATAAACTCCACAAGGCAAAATAATTTACAACCAAACCCTAAACTTCACAGATCCATGAAAAAGAAAAAGAGACAACAGCAGCAAAAGAAGATAAAAGTGTACCGTTATAAGATCACATCAATCTTTGGCTAGAAGATGAAGTGAGAAAGGAGAAAGAAGTAGAGCTCCCTTCAATCCAAACAAGGATCTAACTTTTAAGGTAATGAAGCTCCCGAGATATGGAAGCCGCAAGCCTATCCCTCTCAGCATGGGATAGGACTGTGGGATCCATAGCCAAGCAGCTCAATATACCCAGCAAGAACCTCTATTGGACTTCAAGGAGCTCCAGTCCTAACCCCCCACCTTCTTACTTTAGATTACATCTAAATACTTGGGTTGATTTTCTTCTTTTTCTTCTTCCTAATAGCCATATTTATTCACTAAAACCTGACGACTTTAAACAAACACTTACCCTAACCCTAGACAACTTACCATAAACGGGAAGAAAATACAGAAGCAATATTAAAAGCAAAAGCAAAACACATCTTTTCTTTTCCCCTATAAACTGAAAAACCTAAAGTACACAACTATTTGACTAAACGATCAATCTTTAGTTAAGATGAGAATATGTGATCTCTCAACCCCACTAGAGAAAAAAGCCAAACATTTTTTTCCATCACAAAAGCAAATCCATGAAACTAGACCAAAATACAAAAAACTCGGAACAGATCCAAGACCCTTTAAAGCAAAAGCCAGACCATACTTTAATCCGATTTCACCTACAAGATGGTCTGAGTGCTAAGTAGATCTTAAAACCCAAAACTTGAAGCCTCGGAGACGCTCCTGGTGTGAACCGAGGAGACCCCCAAAAGTAAACAACCCTACCTACCGAGGCCTTTGGTTACCTTAAATAATAAAAAGAAGAGGGTGGTAGCCAAGGGTTAAATACTAATAGCGGCCTAGGGTTTTGATCAAATAAATGAATGATGATGGTTTGGTGGTGGGTCGGGAAGTGAGCTGTATTTGCTGTTTTCCTTGCCCTTTCCATAAATTTTTTTTAAAGCAAAATAAATAAAGAGGCTGCTCCCTTGCCTTTGCCTTTATCATGAAAGAGTCTCGGGAATCGGCCAGATTAGATTCCCTGTTTTGATAATCACACTTTCACATGCCTTCGAAAACTGGTGAACAACCGAGCCCCACGATATTTACTAGTCCCCGGCCCCTATCTTATCTTATCGTCATTACCAGATTGCCTCACCCTCTTAACAATGTTTCTCCTTCACCAAATTGCCTCACCTTCTTAACAATGTTTCTTTTTCACCAAAATTTGAAACACACAGTGCTCATTTGGATTCTCCTCCACCTGCTTTTCGACACGTTCAACATGTTTTTTTTTCTACGATCGCATTGTAGGAAGCTCTTTAGATATTTGCGGTGGAATGGTAGTAACCACAGCAAGTTTGAATCTATGTAATTTTTTTATTATCTGAATTTTATTTAAAACTTTGGATAGATAAGTTATTTGAGTATTATTTTTAAATCTATAAATAATTAAATTTAATATTTTTATGTTAAAATTTTGATCCGCGAAATACTATAAAATTAAACAAAAATTAATTTCAAATAAAATTTATTTATAATTAATAATAAATAAATGTGAATTAATAAAAGTAGTCAATTAACTACTAAAACAAATTAAACCTAACAATTTTAATATACCTATCTAAACAAATTGTATGTATTACATCTTTAGAGTTAAACACTACATACCGTTAATATAAAAAATTTACATTTTAATTACATAATTGTATATAGAGCTAATGCTAATTGTATATATTATAATTAATCATAAAATCAACTACACATTTAATATTTAGGCTGTATATCATTTATAAAAGAATGCACATTATAATTTTAAGACTGTATAATAAAGTATTATACATCCATAAATCCACCACTGTTCCATAGTTGACACATTATGCTCTACCACTCACCTTATTTTATTATGGATGTGTAATCTTGAAAATTATTATCACCTTCATAGATGTCATATGCATCCATCATCGCCTTACCTTGCTCTACTTTAATTTAATTTTTATTGCTTATCTTTAATATTTTCAATATTTTTAAAATTAATAATTATTTAAATATAATTATTCAGGAAAATATTCAAACACAAAATATATTGATTTTTTCTATACTACATTATTACATTTTTAACCATTTTAATAATTATATATACAAAAATAAAATGATCAATTTTATACAGTGGACGAGACAAAACAAGTAATTACCATGACCGCTCCTTACCTATCGTCCAAAAGAAAAAATTTATCTTGTCCTCCCTTGCATACTTATATACAATAATTTTTTTTAAACTTATATACAATAATTGATAATATGATATGTAAAAAATATAATTACATCACATTATAAATAAATTTATATTATAATATTATTTTAATTAATATAAATATTAGTTAATTTTAGTTTAAAGTAATTTAAGTGCATTGATCTAATAATAAAAAGGGATAAATGCAAATTTAAAGATTTTAATGATTTATCCCATTGTTGAATTAAGTTTACTATAAAAAGAATATGATTTAAAATTAACCAAATAAAATTTAAGAGAATAAGATATCAAAATAAGAGTGAACAAAATTGATAGAAATTGATCAAGCCAATAATTTAATTATAATAATCGACTAAATTGTATGATGTGGGCTCGGTTTTGAATTTGAAAACCGACTTTAATTTATATATTATATATAATATATACTACCCAACCAAGTCCAAACCCAAAAATAAACATTATCATTTATCCAAATTTAAATAAAAAACACAACCCAAGCCCATTTAATACAAATTACCAAATATTATACAAATTAAAAAAAAATCTAATCCCTAAAACACGCATGAGCGCGCGCGCGCACATACTTAAAACCCCTCCTACTAACCTGCCTCCATCGATTTCTTTCTCATTTCTCCCTCTTCTGAACTCTAAAAAAATCGTCTCTCGTCTGTTGGCCGTTGCGCCTCCAGCTTACTCAATCTGCCCATCTTTCAGAGTGTATCAAGTCACTCTAACTCAGACCCTCTCGTCTGTCGTCAGCCTCCTCCCATCTAACCAAAGCAGCCCTTGCAAGGCTGAGTGTTGTGCATAGGAGTCTGAAAGTTGCCAAGTCTGGTGTCAAGAAGAGGAACAGACAAACCTTGAAGATCTATGTCAATAAGTAAGCTAGACAATTTAAGTTGTTTGTGCTGCGATTTTCGTTGTTCTAGACCCCTTTTGTTTTTTTATCCATTTTGTGTCTAGATTTTTGAAGCAAAGATTCATGGCCCTTGCCAGTTTGATTTCCAAATTATAATATGGTAATTTTGAGGAGAAAAAAAAAAAGTCTCACTCTCTTTCAACTTATTTTTAAAGTTCTGATGCAAGATTACTCATTTAGAACTTGGGTTTTCTTCTCTCTTCTAAAACAAATATTAATTTTCCTGGAAAATTTCGTTGTTCCAATTTTTTTTTTTACTTTGATTATGTACAGTGTCAATTATGAACTTGGGTTAATATTTGTATAGATAGGACCTAACCAAAGCACAAATGCTCTATATTAAGTTTGTATATTGTCTTTTGATGATAATTTATTTCTAAGAGTGCTTAAACTTGTGAATGGTTTGTATTTTAACCATTATTGTATTTGATAGAATGGTTTCTAAATTTCTTTTCAACGTCGATTGTATTTTTTTCAAAAAAACATTTTTTTGACAGCTATAATGAATATTACCAAACTTTTCAAAAACAATTTTTCATAAACTACAGTGGCCAACTGCTTTGTTTCCTTCATCGGAAGTGAATGATGTTGCGAATGTATCATCATTTGAACAGGGTGCCTTGGATTCTTTATGTCTTCAATCACTAGCACGTACTTCCAATGCCATTGTTGTTTTATTCCTTAAAGTAATTGCATAACTTGCTTATCCTATTCGAGCAGCTTTACTTTAGTGTCGAGCTTACTTGCTGTCAGTAATGTCTCCTTAAGATGGAGAGTTCTCCATTGACTTTGTCTTTATGTTCACATGTGCAACAGTATTTTGAAAGTTGATTTCCATTTTTGCTTCTTAATGCGAATATAACACCCTTATCCCGAATCAGCGACGACCTCTATCTGGTGGTGCTACAACCGATGACTAGAGGCATCCTTGGTAATCTATTGACTTTACGATATTCTAACGATAATGAGAGCTATACTGGTTGAAAAGAAATGAACAAACTAAACACTTTGGAACTAAATTCTGAAACTATCCAATTTATGCTAGAATTATCGATACCCTTAGGTACGGTATTGATGCTTAACATTGGAAGGTATCAAGGTATCGATACCAATTTCCCTTGTTTTTCCTATTTAGGTTCTATGTTTAGAAGTATCTATACCCTCAAGTTAGATACTAATATTCAAGAGTACAATATCCATACTTGGGGTTAAGGTATCTAGACTTGACTCTCCTATTTCACTAATTTGGCTTCCACGTTTGAGGGTACCAATACCTTTGCAATGGGTTCTAATACCTTGAGTGTAGTACAGCGTCAGTTAGGTTTCCCTTGGTTGCCTACCTTCTAAGAAAACCCTTTGAATCTTTGGAACAATCAACTACCTAAGGAACTCTCTTTAAAAGGTAACTCATTTACTCAATCCACAATCAAAGAAAAGGCCTATTCAATTCCAGGAACAATCTATCACATTCTAACAAAAACAGAGGTATCACACTAAAGTAATCCTAGTAAAATCTTATACACAAACATATGGTCTTAACGCCATACTTAAAACACGTACATGTAATTTTCCTCTAAGAGCTAACAAAATAAACCACGTAAAGGGGTAACATCAATAGTGGTTGTGGCTTGGAAGGGCAGATGCAACTATTCACGGATCAGCTGCACAAAACTTTAGCACAACCTACGCGTGATAACAACAACAATAGCTCACTAGTGCTATCTTATATTAACTTTGTAATCGCTAGAGTAACTAGGTTTCCAAGCCATTATGCCCTTCCCACCAAAATGTGAGTAAAGCCTATTCCTTATGTTTTCTACGCAATGCATGCTACCATATTTCTAAATGTCATTACATCAGTTTGTTTTCTCTTTGACCATTAGATCTTAGCACATGTTGCTCCTTGATTACAACTAGCTTCCCCTTTATCAATCTGTCTGATATTTCTGTTAATTACAAGAGCAAAGTCAGAAATTTCTATTAAATGGGTCGAAATAAAATATTTTTTTTGGAGGGGCCAAAGTAAGAATTGAATTATAAAATCTTAAAAAGGACTAAAATGGCAATTAATCCATTTGAACAGCTATGAATGTGTTTTTTCAACCTAGTCTCCATGAATTTTGTCTTCTTATAGTATTTCCTTGCCAATGTTTGATCGATACCTAGCTTTCTTTTCGGACAATCCTCCAAGCTTGTATACAATTAAAAAAGAAAATAGTTTGAGTTCACTACTGACTCTTTCTTTTAACTCCTTTTAAGAGTAATTAGGGACAAATTGGTATTTCCAAATCGTCTGAGTAATTTGGGTATTTTAAATTTTCAATTAATTGGTATTCTTTCTATTCTTCGTTATTCTTTTAACAAATTGGGTATTTTAATCTTTTATTAATTATTATAAGTTATTGTTATTTTTTTTCTTTTATAAAATTATATTTATATACTTATATTTCACAATGGTTACATTTTCAACTATAGGGTAAGTATTTCTCATTTTAATATTATAAGTTTTGGCTTTTCATTTTTTTTTTTTGTATTTGTTGGTTTTAATCAATAATTTATGTGAAATAATAATTTATTTATGAAGATATCTGTTTGGACATCACAATGAATTGGATAAAATATAATGTAATTATATTTTTATAATTATAATTAAATGTAATTCGTTATATTTGGTGACAGAGTGCAATTATATTGTAATTCTTTATCTCATGTTTGATAGTACAAATTGTACTTACATCGCTATATAATTTATATTTTAAAAATATTAATTACTGTAAAAATTATTAAATGGGATAAAGATTTCTAAATAAATAACAAAAATTGCAAACAAATCATTATATGTCTTATAATCACAACAAATATTAGTGATGTTGTTAAAAGAAAGGTATTTTTTTTAGGACGACAAATATCTCATCAACCACATTTCAAAATTTTAAATATCTCAAGTTAAAGAGTTTGCGAACTTTCTATGATGCTTGTGTCTAGCATCATTTTCTTAAATGATATTATACCTCATGACATGGTGCAAGAAAATATTTTCTATTTGCATAATTAGCATAATCCTTATATAAACTCTAATTATAAAACCTGATAAAAATAATTTAGAGAAAAACTTATATTAGGTTATATCACTTCTTATTATCGTAAATTAAGTAAAAAATAAAATAAAATATATAATATATAACTTTTATAAAAAATGTTTTATAAATTATCCAAAACTTTTATAACACTTCTTATAAACAATATATATTTTGTCATAACTTTAAAAATTATTTTTATAAATAAATTACGATAGAAAACTATAAAAAGTTTTCTGAACAAGTATATTATTTTATAATATATAACATGAACAAAAATAAATAAATTATGTCCATAAGTTTTTTATAAATAAATATATTATAACAGTATTTTTATAATATATAAATTATTTTTATAATAATATTTTTCTATTTTACTTTGGTTTTTATTTTCGTGAAAATATTGGTTTGATAATAACCACACCGAAGTACATAACAAAAAATATATCAAATAAAAAGTAAAATATATTATTGAATTTATGATAATATTGTAGTTAATATAAAATTATACCGATTTAATATGAAATTATTGTCAAAAGTTATTGAGCCGGGCAATTGCTTTCCTCACGGTGCTTGCCATCCATGCCACGATAAAAATGCTAAAGAATTGGTATCTCATATATTAACCAAACATTTTCTTGGGTCATTCTCATTTCTACATTAGAAAAGAAAAAAGAAAGAACAGCTCCCGAGCAACCAGCGCCGCCCTATTTGCCACAAAACCCTAGCGTACATATTCCACAGACATTGTCGTTTACTCTCGGCATCCATGGGTAAGTCTCTCAGTGTTTTTCTTTCTGGACCTTTCATTTCCTGATTTTCCCTTTATTTTTACAATCAGTATTGATTGTGCTTGCTTTCCTTAATTCCGGATCTGCTTGATTTACTCGCTGATTGCTTCAGTTTTGATCTGTTTTTGTCGAAAAGTAAACTCAATTTTATATGCTTTTTATTTTTTGTAATTACAAGATTTTTATTAATTTAAGTTGTAGTTTTCAATGCGTTTTAGCAAATGTGAGTGACGGTTTCTCATTATTGAGATATTTAGCCTTTTGTAAATATGAGCTGAATTGAACTTCAGTTGAGTAACTAAAATTCTTCTTACTGGAATAGGGCTATAAATTATAGGAATTTGTTTGTAATAATATTTTCATTATATATTTTAACTCGCTTTAGCATCTATATGTGCTGCGGAGGTTAATATTGACAACTTTCGGAATTAACGTGTCTACAATTTCTCTCTATTTTGTTTTTGGTTTCTAATTTGTAGATATTGAGGCTGAGATCCGTGCACTGCAGCTTGACTCTGCTGGTAGTGTACTCTTGTTTTCATTTTTGAATAAGATATATGTTTTGGTTTTCCCTTTTGTTTTGGAATCATTTTTCTTTTTTTGAGTTCTATTATTGAATCTTAACAGAAGATAATAATGCCACGCTCATTCATGAAGATTCAAAACCAGAAGAAGCTGAAATGACAGATAAGGTGGAGGAGGAAGGTTGGTAGTTTTGTTGAACTTTGAATTTAAGTGGTGCTTATCTTCTTATGTTAATGAAGGCATTGGAGAGCTAGAGAATAGAGGAGAGGTTGTCATTGTGGAAATTCATTCAAGATTATAAATTGTAAACTTGGTTGACTACAGTTATTTCTATCTCCAAAATGGCATCTAAGAGTTTTTATACGAAATAAGTTTTGTTGATTCTGTGAAGTTACAGTAAGATTGAATAAATAATAGATATTAAACTGTTTTACAAGGTTTTATTAGAAGCTTTTAGATATAATTCATGGACGACTCCTTTTTTTGTATGCAAAAGTGATATGAGTCTCTAGGTGATGTGTTTTCTTGTGTCTTACATGGGATACGAAACTGTGTCAGTTTGTGAATCGCAGAGCTGATTTGAATTAGGTTTGGGTTTACTTCAGCTATGTTACATTGATCTAGGGCTTGGTCTCAGGCATTGTATATGTTAGGCATAACTTTTTGTCTTTTCTTTTGACACTGTTCATCATTTCCTATAAACTAAAAGCATTCAAGAATAGGGGGATAAAGTTATGGTAGGATGAACTGAAGAGTCCATGTATCACTATATACCTCTTTCTTTCTTGATTACCTATATTTTTTGTTGACCATCTCTATTTTTACATTATCATTTATAATGGGCTGCTGTAAATGAATTGTTGGTATTTTTACCTCTTTTTCCAATTTAGACACCAAAGCAGGTGCAACTCAGATGCTTATTGTTCTTACCTTTTTCTCTAAATTTTCTCCTTGCTCTTTCTTTTGCTAAAATGCTGCATGTTTTTCTGTTCATCATGAACTTTTGTTTATTGTTTTAGTTTCATTTTGAAAAGTTTTGGGATCTTTTCTATTTTTGATTTCAGGTATGACGGATGAGGTTGATACTAAATCTCAGCCAGTCCAGGCTGAGCCAAAAGGTTTTTTCATTCCCTTTTCTATGCCTTCCCATGCTTACCTCTATTGTTCCTGTCACTTTAATATTCCAATTTTCATTTTTCTTGTTCTCAATTTTAGTTTTGTTGTGCAGTGAAAGACAAGGAAGTAGCTGATATGGATTGTGCAGAAGTACCAGATGAAATGGAATCACAAAAGAAGCGCCACTTGAATGTGGTCTTTATTGGTCATGTTGGTAGGTACTCCTACTTCATTGTTTTGCTTATGTGAAAGCTGGCATGCATTACATATCTATGTTCAATATTGAACTGCTTATGCTAACCTAGGAAACAGTTGAAATTTGTACTTTTATCCTCTCCAAGCCCTTATTTATTATGTGCTTTTCTTAGTTCAGTCAATTTAGCAACATGCATGAATTCTGTGAAAAGCTGTTTTAAGTTTAATTATTAACGGGACCAACTGTTAGGAATTGGATTATGGTAGATTAAAAGAAAAAATGGTCAATGTATTTCAAAGCTGTAAATAAGAAAATTCGAACAACCTCTCTCAAAGGATGTGTAACCAATGCCTAGTCACTGCTGATTAGTAGCAACATGTCTTCTTAAGCTTCTTCATTAAAAGACCCTATATCAGCTTTTTTTAATAAATAAGCATTATCATAGACTGCTCATAATCAATGCTCTTGTACTGAAACACATTATTTCTATCCAGTGTATGTTTTGACTCTTTTATTTGATTCTTAGATGCTGGCAAGTCAACAACTGGAGGTCAGATACTCTTCCTCAGTGGTCAGGTTGATGACCGTACGATCCAGAAGTACGAGAAAGAAGCTAAGGATAAAAGTAGAGAAAGCTGGTGAGGCTTAGGTTTGGTATATAACTTGGATAGTAAATCAGTGCTGTTCCTTTTATATTTGTTTTCTCTAAAGAGCATGCACATGTTGGAATTTAGGCTGTATGAACCTTATTTTGAAGGTTTCTTTGTATGTATCTGTGATGAAACAATTCAGTAATTGTTTTGCTTGTGTTAATCTTCACTATATCAATTTTAGATTAGTTTCCTATAGTCGATCTGCATGAAGCTGAGATTGAGGGATACTCCCTCCATCCCTGTAAAATTGGAACTTTTTTATTTTTAGTGGTAAAAATTTTTCTACTTTAACCTCTTATTCTTTAAAATTTAAAAGTAGAGAAAGCTGGTGAGGCTTAGGTTTGGTATATAGCTTGGATAGTAAATCAGTGCTGTTCCTTTTATATTTGTTTTCTCTAAAGAGCATGCATATGTTGGAATTTAGGCTGTATGAACCTTGTTTTGGAGGTTTCTTTGCATCTGTCTGTGATGAAACAATTCAGTAATTGTTTTGCTCGTGTTAATCTTCACTATATCAATTTTAGATTAGTTTCCTATAGTCAATCTGCATGAAGTGAATGCTGAAATTGAGAGATACTCCCTCCATCCCAGTAAATTTGAAACTTTTTATTTTTAGTGGTAAGAATTTTTCAACTTTAACCTCTTATTCTATAAAATTTATTATGAATATAATTTTGAAAAAATTCATTAAAAACTTTCAATGAAATAAGTTTTAGTTATTTCTTTTTATAAAATCTAAATTAAGATATTTAAAATAATTGAAGTTGAACTTTGATGTTCGACCTAAAAAATGTTAATTGCTACTTTTTTACTGGGACAGAGGGAGTATGATCTACTGTTTATATTAGCAGGTTTGAAATTGTGGAGTGTTTCTGACTGAGACAGCAAGATTTGTGAGCCAAGATTCAATCTAATTCAAACATGGTAGTACTAGGATTTAACCCATGACTTAAATGAGTGACTAGATGACTGGCATCCATGGAGGCACTGTATTAGCTGCCCTTCCAGCTGAAAGGCATGTATAGGGGAGAGAGTGATGGGTTGAGTCCTCTTTTCCTCCATCCAAGCTATGTGCAGGTTTCATCAAGATTAAGTGTACTAAAGATGTAGTCGTCAAAGGAATTTACAGTACTTGGACAAGTTATTGGCTTATTATTAATTTGTTATCAAATTGGAATCCAGTTCCATTTTTTTACTTTTTCTTGGATGCTATAAGTGCTGAAAAGTTCTTTTTGTATATTTTATTATTTTATTGCTCTTGAAGATCCATTTATACTTTAGTATGTGTATCTTTTCACAATTGATCCATTCTGCAATTTGCATCTTTTGAGAACCAACACTGGTTCACCGTTTTAAAAATTATTTCCAATTGCCTTGCAGATTTGTCAGTAGGAAATTTCATTCTATTGATGTTGAGATTCTTATCTCTTTTTCTCTCAAACTGACATACCCACCCACCCGCCACTCTTTAAGATTTGCTTAGTTCAGCACATGATCAATTACCTCAATGAAAATGTCTTATAGAATGGGGATATTTGGCTTTCGCATTATCTGACTGAACTACTTTCCATGTGTTAGGTATATGGCATATATTATGGACACTAATGAAGAGGAGAGGGTTAAGGTAGTGTACAATGGGGAAATGTTGTTATAAACTTTGTGAAAGTAATAGTTAATTCCTTGTATATCTCCTGTAATACTGTCAACGGTTATTCATGATTAGCTAGACTTCAGTTGTTAATCCAGGAGTTAACTGAATTCGAACTATTGATTGCAGGGTAAAACTGTTGAAGTTGGAAGAGCACAGTTTGAGACTGAGACAACTAGATTTACCATTTTGGATGCACCAGTAAGGGAACTGCCTCTAAAATACACTGTTATTTTTTAATTTATCTTACCTTCAAATTGAACATTTAATTATTTGTAGAATAAGCTGATAATCTCTTTTATTTTACCATTTTACTTTGTAAATTGAGATTTTTTTCTGGGTCTTGATTTTTTGTTTAGTTGAATTGCTTTCTTTAGTACCTATGTTGCTCCTCACATGCCTCTTTTGATATTAAAAATATATAGTACATGATTAAAATTGCAGGATCAATTTAATAGTGCATCACAAATTTGTCTTATAAGGTTGCAAATAGCATGCTCTCTTTCCATATAATGATGCTGCTCATAAATAAGAGAGAAAGTAACAGAAAATATAAAACGAAATGTTTCAGTATCATGTAATTTTCATTAGATATGCCTTATGGTATTGTCTAACTGCGATTAATGTGCTTATATCTAATAAAAAATGGAACTGAACAAAGTCATTTTGATTTTTGACCAGATTCTTTTTATTTTGAATATAGATTTTGATGCAATTTTGTTTATTAAAACTAAATACAGTTTTGCATTGGCTACTTAGGGTCACAAGAGTTATGTCCCAAATATGATCAGTGGGGCATCTCAAGCTGATATTGGTGTGCTTGTAAGTCACATCCTCTGTCTCTCCATTAACTGCCGAATATAGTGTATATATTGTAGATTTGGATTTCATAAATGTCCACGGTTTCTTAATTAGGTGATTTCTGCTCGTAAAGGGGAATTTGAAACTGGATATGAGAGGGGTGGGCAGACCCGTGAACATGTGCAGCTCGCAAAGACTTTGGGTGTGTCAAAGCTACTTGTAGTAGTTAATAAGATGGATGATCACACTGTCAACTGGTCTAAAGAAAGGTACTTTGACTGGGTTCTGTAAAAAGTCTTAAGCTTTTGTGCTGTCCTTAGTGTGTAGTTTATGTTGTAGTTTGGTTTGTTTAATATTACTGATGGAGTCCTTTCACAGGTATGATGAAATTGAATCAAAGATGGTACCTTTTCTCAGGTCATCTGGCTACAATGTGAAGAAAGGTATTGGAACTGTTAAATAACCTCCAAGTTGCATTTTGTCTTGGTGATATTTTCAAGCTTGTTGAACCATTTACATATGTTATTACCATGACTAGTGGGATATTGAAGTACTTAATTTGCAAAGGTCCCTTGCATTTTTTGTAATATGTTCATGGTTGCTTATGTGACCGGACTTGTTTTCTGCTGTCTAGAGGCATACATATTCAGGGTTTTTTAGTTTGATATGATAGCATAGAACTTTGCTATGATCTTCCAAAGAAATTTTACCTATTGTAGTTTTAACACACGTTTAGCTATTTAGCAATATATTCTTTTGTCAAATTATTTTGGAGTTGAAATTGTGCAGTAGTAGTAAATTGCTGTCAGTTTGTCTAGGAAACCTGGGTGCTGTTCGACAAACTAATAAAGTCAATGCTGCAGACAGTATATATTCAGGTTCTCAGTCTGATATGGTAGTTATAGAACTCTGTTTTATCATCTGATGGTACTTATGTAGTTTCAATATGGTTGTTTGGCCTTCATCAGGTGTTTCTATTAAATTATTTTGAAGCTAAAATTGTGGAATAGAAGTAAATAATTCCTGTTAGTTTGTCTAGGATGCTTTTTTCTTGCCAAAAACTTGGGTAACATTTGATTACTTTTTCTTTGCATTATGTTCTGTTCTGCGTAGTTGCAATGTAATTTTATGTCTAATAGGCTTTGTCTCCCAAAATTACTGATTTTGAATTGTTGATTTATTGATTTCAATTCATAACTTTTTAATAGGATCAGACGATGATAGCATGTTTTTATATGTTAGTGAAGCTTATGTTCCCATGTTGGAGACTTGCTTAGTTTGCTGAGCATATATTCTACGCTTTAAAACCTCTTGTATTTCATTGGTTTCTCCTGTTTGAACTTGCAGATGTCCAGTTCCTACCAATATCTGGTCTTGTTGGTACTAACATGAAAACAAGAGTAGATAAGAATATTTGTCCTTGGTGGAATGGTCCCTGCCTATTTGAGGCCCTCGATTCTGTTGAAATTCCTGTCAGAGATCCAAAAGGTCCATATAGGTAAGTGATCTAAAGCCTATCTTCCTTAGCAGGATTCACTGCATGCACAACTTTTATGTTTGGTTCTATTTCATGGCTTCCTGCCATCTAACGGTAGCATGCATAATCAATTTTTTGGTTATCTTGTTTTTTGATGCATCTGATGATTGCTATCATCTCTATAGGATGCCTATAATTGACAAATTTAAAGACATGGGAACTGTTGTTATGGGAAAGGTAGAATCTGGAAGCATATGTGAGGGTGATTCCTTATTAGTTATGCCAAACAAGGTGCTTTATCTTTTCAACCTTTTCATTATTTATGCGTATATGCTCATTTTTATATTATGGGTATGAAGATTTTATGCATGGATTGCAGGCTGCCGTGAAAGTTTTAGCTGTATACTGTGATGAAGATAAGGTTAGGCGTGCTGGACCTGGTGAAAATCTACGGGTTAGGTTATCTGGGATTGAAGAGGAGGACATATCGTCAGGTTTTGTCTTGTCAAGTGTTGGTATGTTTTGCTTAAATGGAGTTCTGTGATAAATTTATCCCTTTCTTGGCTTAGGTTCTCTTTGTGTGTTAGTTTTAGGGTATAATGTGTGTGTTCCCTTCTTGCAGTACAACCGATACCTACAGTCACTGAATTTACAGCCCAGCTGCAGATCCTTGAATTACTTGAGAATGTATGCATTTTATGTCATTTTCTAGTGTCCTTATTCTTTAAACTTGATGCATTCCGACCATAATGACCGAATGTAATCTGTCTTGTAAATGTCGTTGTTTAGGCTATTTTTACAGCTGGCTATAAGGCTGTCTTGCACATTCATTCTGTTGTTGAGGAATGCGAGATAGTTGAGCTACTACAGCAAATTGATCCAAAGACAAAGAAACCCATGAAAAAGAAAGTTCTTTTTGTGAAGAATGGTGCTGTTGTTGTTTGTCGTATTCAGGTTCAAACTCTTCATTTTAAAATTTTAATCTACCAAATTTGATATTTTGTTTCTTGCCCCATTCAACTCTCTTGGTTGTCTGCATTGTTCTATAATTGTTTGAAATGAAACTGGATGAATTGGCTGATTAAAAAAGTGAGAAACAGTCGGAAAGCAGTTGTCCCCAAGTTGTTTGCTTGTCCTTTTTTCCATAAGGGTAGAACTAGAAATAATAGGATCATTACCAACTAATGATAGGCCACAATAAGCTTTCATTTTGGGGTTCCAGAAATGGGAAAATGCTCTGATAAATTAGAAATGGGTGCCTAGTACCAACATTTCCAGCTAGATTGAACTTGCAACATAATAGCATGGTTGGTTCTCTACTCTATCCAATGCATGTGTGATGCACAATCTTTTTAGTATGCTGTGTTTAGGGGGGAGGAGGCTGGAAACTTCATTCAGTAGGTTACATCTATCAGATGATTACTGACGGAAGATATTGGCTGCATTGATCTCTCCGTTAGTTTTGGGTTTGATAAAATACTATTTTTTCATGCTTCTTAGGTCAACAGCCTGATTTGCACTGAGAAGTTCTCAGATTTTCCTCAACTTGGGAGGTTCACTCTTCGCACTGAAGGTAACAGAGACCCTTTATTTTTTCTTCCAATTGTGGATAAATTATTTATTCTCGGTGGTTGTGAGTCACACGAATTATCATATCTACAGGGAAAACCATTGCAGTGGGAAAAGTCACTGATCTTCCTTCACGCAGTAGTGCTTAAAAATTTTGTTCTTAGAGGTGAGATTCGAACGTTGCTTATATCTGCTGTGTGAAGTTTTTACTGTGTCACTGTTAACCTCCCCTAGTGGTATCCAACTTAGGACATAACAGACCACTGAGAAAGGATGGAAAAGAAAATTAAGATATTTGACTTGATAAAGATTCTGACACCAAATTTTTGTCTCATAACCGAGAATCGGATTTGTAAAGGTTTTTCTTCCCTCTGTGAGGGGTGGGATCCTTTTGTCACCAAAGTACTACACTATTGTTACACACCTACTTTATTTGGAAATCCATCCTGGTTGGTCAACATTAGTGCTGTTTGTCTGGCTTGATCCCATGCCTCTTCACTTGTAGATAGGGAATCAATTATGGAGTTGAAACTGGCTTTCTTGTGCTATTCCTCTCGACTGGTAGCATGTTTAATTCGGAGATCATGCTGAAACTGGGTTATCCATAGCATTCCATGCCATTCGATTAATGCAGTTGGTTAATTCAAGGAGTAGGCTTTACTTTTTTTTCAAATGATCATACACAAGATTATTGCAATTAGTTTTCATATACTCTTGTTAGTATCTGGATAAATATGACTGATATACTTACCTTGGCAGGTAAGCAAATTGCTGTGTAACTTATCCTGTTGTGTTGCAGCACGGAAGAGTGGAGGGATTGTTTGCTTTATCTATTATTGCATTACAGATGTATTGATGTAACAGTTGTCAAGGGAAGTTGAGATGGTTTTGTTGCTGCTCTCATTGTGATTTTGATATATGGAATGAACCAGTACGCACCAACCCATTGTTCATTAGGGGTAAAAAAATTACTGTTAATGGTGTTCAATCAGTTTGATCAAGCTTTGTTTGTTGGATGCTTTTTGGTAGGCAAGTCTGTGTAATTTGGAATTTGTTGGAAAAAAAAGCATATTTGTGTTCTTTTAACTCGCCAAGGTGATTGAAAAAAAAAAAAAAGGACTGGCTTCGTTTCAATCCGAGCTTGTTCCTAAAATAATATTGTTAGGTTACATTATTATTATAATTATTGAATTACGATAAGATTAAGACGCAAATTATTATTAAATCTAATTCTGCCCACTTTTTGCATATTTGATATTTAGTTTTGCTATTTTTTTTTTTTTTTATATTGAAGTCTAATTAGCAACACCATCCAAGGAATTCTGAGAACTGGGTTTTGTGGTATTTTAAAATAAAAAGTACTTTAATATTATGTGTGGAAGATTATACGTAAATAAAAATCTTTAATTTTGAATGAGATTGTAAGATTTTTAACCATTGTTTTATAGTCAATTTTTCTTTATTTTGAAAATGTTATATGATTTAATTTAATGATTTTTAAATAATATCAATTGGATTTTTGAAAAGGTTAGCATTAAGTTTCAAATGTTGTAAAAGAATTGAGAGCACAATTTAGACTATTTTATTAAGTTGATCTATCTCAGAGCCTCGTGTCCATGTAAAGTAAAATAAAATATTAAAATGCATGCCAATTTTGCATAAATTATTTATGTGTATCATGGGTATCGAGATTTTTGGTATCGTACCCACTGCAACATGTTTTTGAAGTATTTTTGTATTGCTTTAGTGTAAAATTTTATTTAAAAACCATCTCACTTGTTATTATTTTATATTTTCTCATGATATTTTCATTTTTTTATAAATTCATTTAAAAACATCTTTCAATTAAGCTGTTGAATTTGATTTATAATAATAGACTATATTTTATGTCTAAAAAAGTAAATATTAAATATTTATAATTTTGATTTGATTTATGTATAAACACATGTATATACACACATATACTAGACTTTGCCTCAGCAAGAAAAAATTAATCTTAAAATTATATTTAAGAACATTTATTTAACAACTTAATCATAAATTGAATGGTAAAGTAAATGTAAATAAATTATCCTTAGGGTTGAGTTTAATCTTTAAACATCATTTTGTTTGTTTTATTTAATCATTCCGTATTAAAATAATAAAACACAAACTATCATATCAAAATTTATTACTTCACTAAAACTATGGACATTAAAATTTACAACTACAATAATTAATCTTACTATTATTGCTATTTTTAAACTTAACAAAAATAAGCACATCAATCCAAAGACATCTTAAACCCCTTAGGCGGGGAATTTGAATCCTTACGTGCCCAAGTGACCTATTTAATTAATATCTAACTTGTACTACTTTTTCTTGCGGGTCGTAAAAGACAACTCCCTTTACGTGAAAATTATTACTTCTAGATATTCAAGTCCTTCCACTTAGATGCTTGGTCATTCGAAATACACAAAAAAACTGAAAAAAAAAAATAGTAAACAAAAACAATTACCCTACGTTAAGGTATTATTTTTTATTTGTATGTTTCAATTAGCCGCTTTCGTAACCTATTTTTAGCAACAAAAATCATTTATAAGAGTTCTTATTTTTTATAAAAGTTTTTTTTATTCATCTTTTAAGATTTAAATTTAAATTTACGTCTAATTATTATAATACATATATAATAAATAAGCTTTTCCTCATATTATTCCACCGGCAGCCAGACATTAGAGTATTACAAAACTACAACAATGCCTTCTTCAAAGTGAAGAGTTGAACCAAAATCAGAAATCTGATCTTTAGCAATAAGAGAAATGCAATGGCTTTTATAAATCCAGTATCCGTAGAATACAGAGGAATCCCACAGAGAACTTTTTATATAGGTATCAAACCTCATAGCGTTTAAATTTCTATTCTAAACCTTTCAAATTCAAATCATGAATACTTTCGAGAACTTCAGTGGATATGCTCTGAAGATTCGAGTGAAGATGTAGATAGCCTAAATTATAGGTGCCGATTATTGAGCATCAGTTCTCAGAGTTGTCGTTCCTTTTTCTTTTGTTTACAAGACATGTAATAGCCCCTACATCGCCTGGTTAGACTCATAGGGTGCAAAGAACTAAATATTAAATAATAGATCGCAGATAAACAACTAAAAATGCATCTATTTTGAAATGAAGGTATGTAATGTAAGCATAGATTTGCAAATGCATATACCAAGTATTATTATCGTTTGCTTCACTGTTATCTTTAAAGAAATAACAATTCACAGCAGTGATCTACCATGCACAAAACAAGAATGACCCCATGCTAGAATGTATGTATTGACTACTGAGGTAGAAAGATGTTGAGAGCTATAGTGTCCTTTGCCATCGATGGATTCCTTCGTGGGATGGAAAATATATAGTGTGAAAGACAAACGAACAAGTGCTTACGAATCTTTTATTTCAAGACAGGCAACAGTCCATACCATCATATCAACATTCAGAGGTACATATCCATTGAATGAATTTCAAAAACGTAAATTAAATGTTATTATCATTTGCTTCAGTATTTCTTTTAAAAGAATAATATATTCACAGCAGAAGTCAACCAAAACCAAACAAAGAATAGCCGTAATACTTGAATGTATAGGACCACTTAAGTAAGGAGGTGTTGAGAGATGTAGTGTCCAGATGTAGCTCAAATAACAACTTTAGACTGGTACTGGGCAACGATGGACTCCATCAAGGGATGGCTAATAGACAGATTGGAGACCCAAACTATCAATTCCTTCCCTATCTTTTATTTTCCAGACATGTAACAGTCACTACCATCAAATCTTAGGTAGACACCTGACTACGTCTGGTTAGGCTCATAGGACGCAAACAACTATTAATAGTTTCCAGATAAACACCAAAAATGCATCTATATTCAAAAGATACAAAAGCACAGAAAGTATTTCCAAATGCATATGTTAAGTGTTATTATCATTTGCTTCACTACCCCTTTAGAAAACAAAAAGATTCGCAACACATTATCCACTATATCCAGATGTAGCTTGAGTAATAACAAAACACATAGTACTGGGCAACGATGGACTCCTTCAAGGGGATGGCTAATAGATAGACTGGAAACCCAAACCATCAACTACTTTCCTATCTTTTATTTTCCAGACATGTAACAGTCCCTACAATCATATTCCAAGGTAGACACCTAACTAATCATGGAACATAAACAACTAAATATTAAATAATAGTTCATAGACAAACACCTACAAAAACATCAATATTCAACATAAGTTAATATAAGAATTGATAGCATTTAAGTGTTACTATCATTTGCTTTACTATCTCTGAACAAACAGATTCAGAGGAGTGGTCAACATATCCAAAATAAGAATGGCCTCATACTAGAATGCATAAGTTGACTACTGGAGTAGAGGAGTTAAGAGATGTAGCGTCCAGATGTAGCTCAAGTAATAACTAAACAAATAGTACTGGGCAACGATGGACTCTTTCAAGGGATGGCTAATAGATAGATTGGAAACCCAAACTATCAACTCCTTCCCTATCATCTATTTTCCAGACATGTAACAGTCCCTACCATCAAATCTAAGGTAGACACCTGACTATGTCTGGTTGGACTCATGGGACACAAACAACAAAATATTAAATAATAGTTTACAGATAAACAATGAAATGCATCCATATTCAAAAGATAAAGAAGCACGGGAAGTAATTCCAAACACATATATTAAGTGTTTCAGTATCCCGTTTAAAAACAAACAGATTCACAAAATGCGATCCACTATGTCCAAAATAAGGATGACCTTCATACTTGAATGCATAGATTGGCTGCATATATAAAGAGGTGTTGAGAGATGTAATGCCCAGATGTAGCTCAAGTAATAACAGAACACATAGTACTGGGCAACGATGGACTCCTTCAAGGGATGTATAACAGATAGAATGGAAACCCAAACCATCAACTACTTCCCTACCTTTTATTTTCCAGACATGTAACAGTCCCTAAAACCATATCAAAGGTAGACACCTGACTATGTCTGGTTAGAATCATGGAACGCAAATAACTAAATATTAAATAACAGTTCACAGACAAACATCTATAAATACATCAATATTCAAAATAAGTTGCTTAAAGAATAAAGAGCAACTAAATATTGCTGCTATTTTCTCCCCTAAACCACATCACTATCATTTGCTTTACTATCTCTTAGAACAGATTCACAGGAGTGGTCCATATATCCAAAATAAGAACAGCCTCATACTAGAATGCATAGATCGACTACTGAAGTAGAGTTGTTGAGAGATGTAGTGTCCAGATGTAGCTCAAGTAATAACCAAACAAATAGTACAGGGCAACGATGGACTCCTTCAAGGGATGGCTAATGGATAGATAGGAAACCCAAACCATTGATTCCTTCCCTATCTTTTATTTTCCAGACAAGTAACAGTCCCTACCATCATATCAAAGGTAGACACCTGACTACATCTGGTTAGACTCATGGAACGCAAGCAATTAAATATTAAATAATTATAACAGTTTGCAGAGGCTCGTATATCCAAAAATAAAAAAGGAATCATACTTGAATGTATAGATTAATAACTGAACTAGAGAGTGTTGAGTGATATAGCCTCTAGGTGTAGCTCAAATGATAACTGAACACACAGTATTGGACGCTATATCATTTAAGAGGTGTTGTCAAAGGCGCCAGGTGCACTTTAGACAATAGAACCCTCCCTCATATTGTCATAGGCAGAAGGCACAAAAGAAGCACTCATCATACTGAAGTAAGATGCAATATGTATATGTGGCTATTTTAGCATGGGTGTGCATGTATGTATAAATGAACACTATACATATAAAAAAAAAAAAGACAGCTCAAACTAATGTATATGATTCATTAATGGCTAACCAATCTAGCTTGTCTCTTGCATTCATTTCACATGTCAAATCCATTCTTAAAGTGTATATGATTAGATAATATTTCACTTTGGCCAAGAAAAAAATAATATTTAACACCCGCCTGCTAGGATCAGGGGTAAGCATGTATTAAATATGTGATGTTGCAAAACAATTAAATTAGTCAATACCCTAACAGCATAACCCTTAAATCATTCACATGGTACCATAAATTAAACAAACAAATAGATACTTAAACTAAAACAATGGGACATATCAACAAGCAAAGGCACATCAATACATGCATAACATTAAAAGAAAAACACTAAAGGAAAAGCACATTTGATTGAAGGTAGATATATCTTTCTCTAATTTCCTCCAGGAAGTAAAAAAAGAAACGAAAAAGAAGAAGCATTTTTCTTATTCTTCTCGTTGAATCCACCGCAAACTCCAGCAGTTAATAAGCTACATGCTTTAAAAGGAACTCTTGCAGGTGAATAAAAGGGAGAGATGAAACCGCCATTTAAAGTTCAAACATAGACATACTATATTCAAATAAGGTCTATATCAAGCTGATCCTGCAAACAAAAATGAGAGAACAACATTAGTAATAACTAAACAACCTAATACTAATACAGTATCTAAAGCGATCAAGAATGGGATGCATGAAAAATCCTTGTCTTGATAGTAGTAAATGGGTATTTTGTAATATCAGAAATGATAAAAAGAATAAAAAAGAAAACAAAAAATTATCTAATAGTGGGAAACCATAAGAAATGACGAAACTCCAAGGACACAGAGCAGTCCGTTTGCGGTTCGCACCCCATAGAGCGGATGAGTGCTAACGGCTAGGTCTTCAAGTCTATACGAGAAAAGAGAAACCCTAAACTTCAAATATATAGAGGCTAAGGCAGGCATTTATTTTCGTTAATAGTTCAGGGTATTTTAATGACCTGGATTGGATTGAGTTATGTTTACTGTTGTTGCTGCTAATACTGGGTTGCCTGACCCGAGTTACAAATCAATCGGATATAAAGATATTTACATCAACCGTCACATCGTCAGTTAATGCTGACTGAACACAGACGGCCCGTTTCTCATTGCGTATTCGAGGTGGAAAACTGCTTTCCAATTTCAAAAGTAAAGCCCAATATTTGATTTTTGGGTTAAAAGTAAAGCCCAATTTTCGAGGTGTCCTTCGTTTTTGGTTTTTGTGTTTGGAGGTGCTGATAATCAAAATACTTTTATTTATATTAATTATTTAATATATATTTATAATTTATATATTATTATATTAATTTATTTAAATATTGTATTTCATTATATTAAATTAATTTTATTTAAGATTTTAAAATATTTCATGTGCAATTGAATTTATAAATAATTTATTAATAAAATTTATAAAATTATTAAAATATTATCTAAATTAATTTATTTTTAATTTCTAACATCATGTTTAAAATAAATATTTTAACATTTTACCTTAATTTTAAACAACAATGCTAAACATATTTTTACAGCACGTTTTAAATACACTTTTTTAAACTAAAATTTTCAAAATACTTATCAACCACAATAACATTAATAAATTAATCTAAAGTTAATTAACACAGATAATATTTTAGACCAAAAGCTATAATAAAACAATAATTTAATACTAAAATAGAAAAATAATGCATTTCCACTGTTGCAAGCTTTCTCGTGAGAAATAACACTAATGATTAGGTTGTTAAAATTATCTAATGAATCAAAGTTTCAATGCTATAATTTGCAGGAATATTATTATTTTCATCATATTTTAATATATCATATAACAATAAATTAATTTCAATTGATAATATTTAGATTTAGCATAAAAATAAAAAATATTCGCTTATTTTGAATAGGCTTTATTTTTTACAATAGTTATTACTCATTATTCTAATTTCAAGTTTAAACTTGTTATATTTATTCGTTATTTTATATCTAACTATTTTAACAAATGTATTAAATAAGTTATTATACTAATAATTAGTGGCGAATAAACCTTTTATAATTTATAAAATTTTAAATTAGTAATGGTAAAATTATACTTTGTCCCTTAAATGATAAAAATTTGATTTAATCCTTTAAAATTATAAAGACATAGACTATTAAAATAATAAAATTACATTTTTCTTTCAGAGAAATATACAATTTAATTCCTCCCCTTCAATAAATTATTTTGGCTTCCCCTACTAATAATCAAATGTAGTATAAATGCTTTGATCGAGTGAGCAATTAAACCCACATAGTAATCCCCTATGATTTATTATTAAAATGAATAATATTCTTTAAAAGCTAAATAACTGTAACACCTCTTACCCGTATTCAATGCCGGAATAGAGTACGAAGCATTACCAAAACACATACACTTATAAACGTATTAAACTGAGTCATAAAATTTTATCCAAATTATACAAAATGAACTGCTAAATATTAAAGGCCAACATTTTAGGCCAAACCAATTATGACATATACAAATGACTAAAATTTAGTTTAGCAACTTTTGAAAAGTCTTTTGAGAAGTCTTTTGAAAAGTCTTTTGAGAAGTCTTTTGAAAAGTTTGTTTTAAAATTTGAGTGTTTAGCATTCTTTGTCAAAAGTCTTTTGAGAAATAAAATGTCCATTTTAGACATGTTATTATCAAGTAACAAATATACATTTAAATAAATTTTAAATTAGTTAATATTATTATATTTTAGTAAGAATATAAAAATTATTATAACTTGTTAATATTTTAATATATGAAATATAAATTTTAATTTTAAATATTTGTAAGTAATAAATATTAATTAGTTATAAAATTTAATTAGAATATATAAACTATATTTTAAATATTTAAATATAATCATTAAATATTTGTAATTAATATTTTAAAAATATTTTTATTTTTAATTAATAATTTTAACACATTTGTAATTAAACCCCACGAAAAAAGTAAAGTATTATGTTATTAGAGGGTGAAAAGTAATTAAGCACTAAAAGTGCTTTTGGGAATGGAAAAGCTAAAATTTTAGCTTTTTGTTTCGTTTAAGTGCTTTGAAAAGCACTTCTAAAAGCTAAAAATTCCAATAAAGAAATTGTTCTCAAGAGACTTTTCTTCCAAAAGTGCTTTTGGAGCCGTAAGTCTTTTAAAAGCAATGCAGAACACAGCCTAAGTCTCTTATACATGCCATAAACTTAAGAGGTTTGTATTCACTTTTACCCCACGATGATAGCTTGATAGTGTGATTACATCTCCGGCGATCTCCAACTCGAGTTAGCATACAACCCTATAAGATATGAGAAATGAAGGGAAGTAAGCTACAAAGCTTAGTAAGTAAGTATATAAATAATAAGTGATTTATTAACAAGCTTTTATAAATATCCAAATATGTTATCAAGATAATACAATTATAATTGCACATAGTTTCACTTTTTATTCATGTTCATCTCAAGCTGTCTACTCGAGTCACAGTCACTAAATTATTTATATCTTGAGCTACGGAACTCCAAATTAATATCCATAAATTTTTCCTGAAACTAGACTCATATATCTTGTTACCATAAAATTTTTAGGATTTTTGGTTTTGTCAATTAATACAGTTTATTCTTCAAAGTTTCCCCTATTCTGCTGTCCGACAGTTCCGACCATTCTTCGCTAAAATTTAATTATCTGTTTGTACAAAATTCAAATGATGTTATAGTTTATTTCTTATAAAAATAGACTCATTAAGGAATCTAACCATATAAATTATGTCCCAAAATTATTTGTGTACAATTTTTAATGATTTTTTCCAAGTCAGAACAGGGGATCTCGAAATCACTCTGAACCAGTCTCACAAAAATATAAATATCTCAAAATACATAATTTTTTTTATTTCTTTGTTTCTTCCATATGAAAATAGACCCAATAAGATTTAATTTCATATCTCACTCAACTACTAATTCCATTTCTACCATTTCTGGTGATTTTTCAATATTACTCTACTGCTGCTGTCCAAAACTGTTTTATTTCTAAATTTACTCTTTCATAATTTCACTTACTCCATTTCATCTTACCGAAAGTTCGCTCAAATATCGAGCACATTGTTCATAAATTTTCACACTTGTACCTGCACTTATCAATCACATAGTCATATTCAATTACACTTAGTCGTTACATGATCACATGTATTTTCACTTGGTCAATTTCCCGTTGAACTCATCGGAATAATAATAGATACACGGTGGCCTGCACATAGTACCACCCTTGTAGCCGAAGCTATATGGTACACTTAGTAGCCTGCACTTATTACTACACATGTGACCAAAACCATCACTTACACATAGTGGCCTGCACTTAGTACCACACATGTGATCGAAACTATCGGGTACGCATAGTAGCCTGCACTTAATACTACACACGTGACCTAAAACCATATCGTAGCTCTCTTGTACACATAGTGGCCTACACTTAATACCACACATGTGACCTAGCTACCTCATTCGTATCTTTTCTATTCCGAATGATCACAATTCATAATTTACATCAAATAATTACTCCATATTCAACTATACCTCATATAATATAACAAAATATTAAAACATAAATAAAAATGGTGTATTATTTACATACAAACTTACTTGGAAAGCAAAATAAGTGAAAATGACTTATTCGTCAATTACTCGTTCTAGTTCGAAACCTTGTTTTCCTTGATTTATAACAACATTTTTCACTTATTTAATTAATGTACTATTCAAAACAGTCCTTAACTCAACTTTTACAAAATTACAAGTTTACCCCTAAACTTTTACATATTTACACTTTTGCTCCAATACTCGAAAATTAAACTTCATTCCTTATTCTTATGTTTTATAACATGCTGATCATTTTTCCCTTCTATGACAACATCAAATTATTACTCTAACATACACTTTTGAACATTAGGTATTTTTACCGATTATGTCGTTTTACTCATTTTCACTTAAAATCGCTTAGTAAAAGTTGTTTAACATAATTTCAAGCTTTATATTCTACCATAAAACATCAAAATACACACTTTTAAACTATGGGTAATTTTCCAAAGATGAACCCTAGCATGAATTATTGGTAGTATAAGCTAAATCGAGCTACCGGGACTCCAAAACCGTAAATAACTTGAAAAACGGGGCTAAAACGGACTTACCATGAGTTTGGAAAGTTGAGAAAACCCTAGCCATGTCTTCCCTTGGTAAATTTCGTCCATATGGAGAAGATGGACAAATATGGCATTTTAATTCATTTAATTTACAAAAGGACCAAAATGCCCTTACAAAAAATATATTATCTAACATATACCATATCCATTTTTGTCCAACAATTTAACCAATGGGCTAATTACCATTTAATAACCTCTACTTTAAAATTTCATAGCAATTTGACACCTCTAACTTCTAGAACTCAAGTTTTGCACTTTTTACAATTTAGTCCTTTTGACTAAATTGAGTGACCAAACGTCAAAATTTTCAAACGAAATTTTCACGAAATCATTTCGTGAAATTTTAGACCATAAAAATATAATAAAAATAAATTTTCTTACGTCGAATTTGTGATCCCAAAACTATTGTTCCGACTAGACCCTAATTCGGGATGTTACAATAACATTTATTATAATAAATTATTAGTTGTTTTATTAATAATAAGGTTAAGGTGCATTTTTGCCATGTATTATAGGTGAATATTCAATTTTTTATTATAAAATTTCATAAATATTTGCCATTATATTTTGGAACTATGAATAAAATTACCTTTTAATGATTGAATTTTACTACTAAGCTTTGAATTTTATTAAAATTTACAATTAACTTTAAATTTTAATTGAATTTTACTACTCAATAATAAATTTGATGATTTGAAAGAAATTGATAAAATAAGTTCTTTCAAATATTTTATTTTAATAGTTAATAATAATTTTAACTTATAAACATTAAAAATCAGTAAACTAAATTAGAATATCTATTTAATGAAATAAAACTTGAAAAATAAAACATATATTGTAAAAGAAAATTTTATTTTTATTTTTATAAAATAATCGTTTTCATTTAATTTTAATAGTATAATAGTTAATTATTATTGTTAAATATTAAAATAAAATATATAATATATTTTAATTAAATTTTATCTTCAAATTATTTTAAATTAAAAATGAATAGTAAAATTTAATACAAAATTTAACTTTAGTAACAAAATTAAATCAAATAAAAGTAAAGTCACAAAATTCAATAAAAATAAAATATAGTGATAAATTTATTTATAAATGACAAGGATGATGGCAAATATCAATCAAAGTGAAATATAGTGGTAATTTTCAATTTCCACTTAAAGTATAATGACAAATTTACATATTAACCCATAAAAATATTAAAATAATGTTAGTTCAGTTGGCATCAACAATGTTGTCAATATAAGAAAACGCGTGTTCGAAAGACGTTGAAACATGTTAATTCTTCTATATAAAAGTTTAAAAATTTATGAATATTTTAATTATTATATAAAATATTTTTTATTAATATAGCGATATTCAATATGATTGCTACAATTTTTCCAAAGAGTTCAAATCACGTAAAATTTATTAAAAAAGAAAAAAACATAGCATTAATAAGTAACTTTTTCGAATAATGATGTTTCTCTTCTCAAAATGGGAGGAGATTTTTTTTAATATTTAATTTTTATTGATTAAGCAATTTTTATCCAACAAATATTATTCTGTAAAAATAAAATGAAGCCCCTCGAAAATAAATTGCACGCATAAAATGAAATGGAAGAAAATAAAAAAGGTTGGAAGTTCTTGTAGTCCAAGTATTGGGTTCGACAACTACAGGTTGACGGGCTGCTTTTGCTCCCTTGGCTGCCAAACAATGTTTAAATTCATGCCTACACATTTGACTACCCATGATGCCACATGCACTTTCATAACTGCTTTTGCTCCACGCCTTCAATCTCTTCACGTATTTACAATTTATTGGAATTTTTTATTATAGGATTGAAAAATAACTGTTTATAGAAATATATTATTTTAAAATTTAAATTTCTTAATTTAATTAGTAAGTAAATAAATTCAGTTTTAAAAATTATAATCTAATTCTTATTAAATTTTCCAGAATAAATTGTTAATGAGTCTCTTTTACGATATTCTTAATCAACATCTAATTAAGTTGTTGTTTCACATGTGAAGGATTTATTAAAGTCTTTAATTTTTTATGTTTAAAAAGTTTGAATTGAGTCACTAGAAATTGGACTTTTCTAATATGAAGGTTACTGGGTCAAATGGTTGGACTAACAATAGTCTTCTCTGACTGTGTATGCAAATCTTTATATAAATAGTTCACATTTCCTCCATGATTATTAATGGTGTGTGTATCACCAATTGTTCTTTCATTCAAATTTTTATTTTATATTAAAAATATTCAATTCAAACTCAAGCTTTAGTTTAAGTACAAACTCTTTTACTAGATACATGAGCCTAATTGAGTGGATATAAGTAGTTTGATTTTATCTCAATTTGATTTCAGTGTAATTTTATAGTCTGAAATTTTTGGATTGAAGACAATATTTTTAGTTGATTATGCAGGCTGGGTTAATTTGATCCGTTTCAACACATTGTTCATCCGTTTAAGGTATATTTTTTTCCTCATCTCTTGTTAAGAATTTAGTTAGCTCGTGATAAATATAAGCATAACTAATTTATAGGAAAAATAATGTAATAAATGTTGATTGAGTTTTAACTTAATTGATATACGCATTGACAACAACAAGACTTGAGTTTAAATACGATTATCCTCTTATTTATAGATTTGAGAGGGTTATAAATAATTTTAGATATTGTATAAAAAATAAAATACAATAAATAAGATATAAGGTGCTTAAATACTATTTTTAAAATTTTACTATTAAAAATATGTATTTAATTCGTGGTTAAAAGTAATAAAATGAAACAGCTGATGTTAAGCTTTTATTAGTCAAACTATTTTACTAGAAATATATACTTCGTTTTTTTTTTCTTTCTTTGATTAATTTTTTAATAAAGTTTTCGTTTATACTTTTTTTTCTCAAAATTGATGGACTTTTAAGTTGATATTTTTACTAAATTATTATAATTTAATGTATACAATTCAACAAGAATAATTTCAAAAATATTTCAACTTAGATAATATTTAGTTGAAATTTTCTAAAATATAATTTAAATTTGATTAATAATTCTTATAACAATTTATAGTTATATATTTTTTTATCGAATTCCCGATGATGATAGTTTAAGAGTCATATATTTTGGAAGAACCGACATCGTCGGAGACAAACATGTCTATGATATGAACTCTAACATAGATCTGAGGGATTAAATGCCAGCACAATAGTATTGCCATAAAGTTCTTCAAGATACTTTTGATTTGCATCATTATATATATATAATCTTATCTATAATATTAAGTCCTCCATTAATTTGATGTCATGAGTTAATCGTGCATCAATTGAATTGAGTAATGATTAAAATGTTTTATTTTACAAAATAATTTATATTATTTTGAAAGTATTTTTTCTTTTTACATCTTTTATATAGAACTATAAATTTTACCAAACGTGTGTAGAAACAACAAATTAAGAATATAATGTATGTTAAAAATAATAAATATAATTAAAAATAACACATAAAATATGTACAATGTTAAAATAAAAAATTATATTAAAATTATTTATCATGGTTGTCATCAATTTTGAGTCGGTGTCAAGTTAACCTGTCACACTAGCTCAATCAAATACATTAATACAAATAATAAGTTCTATCACATGCATATATGTGTGAAAACCACAAATTTAAAACACGAATGTGTGTATTTAAATAACATACTCATGTGATAGGATTTCTAATTAATAATATAGATATACAATTGATGCAAGTAATAAAGCGTATACAATAAAATTAAAATGTATAAAAATATTAAAGCTGAACTTTAATTGAGTAGTAAATTAAAAGTTTTATTAATGCAATTGATTTGTATTCAAATCTTATCGTGCTCGTATTTTCATTGATTTTTTAAATAAAAAGACTAAAGTATCTTGAATAATATAACTTATTTTAATTATAGAAAGATATTTTCATAATTTCCTAATTGAGTATATGACCTGATTGAAGGTGACATCAACTTAATTAGAAGATTAAATAATATAAATAATAAAACAATAAATATAAATAATACATTAAACCTAAAATATAATCATTTATAACATTTTTACTTTGTCATTTAAAAAACGCTTTTATTATTTACTTCAATTTTCACTCACACAATGCATAGGATAGTGTTTTTTTTTTTGAATTATAAAAGAAAAATAAAATTTTAACAAGAACACGATTAAAGTAATTGAACCCAAAACACATAAGGTAACAATGCACGAGTTACTTTAATTAACATCCAAAATAATAGTTGATTTACAGCTAAATCAATTTTTATTAACGGTTCTAAAGGTTAAGTTATGGTAAAACTAAATTAGGTTATTAAATATTCACCAACCTAAATCCATGTTTGGTATTCTAGTGTTATTTTAAAATATTGTAATTTTTTTATAAATTTATATAAGTTTTATAGTTTATAATTTATTTTTGTCATATTTGTATTCATACTCTACTCATATATATACATATTTATATTTTTGTGTTCCTGTTATTTCTGTATCTATAATTTATATATATTATGCTAATAATTAATTATATATTATCATGTTCATACATGCATATTGTGTCTTTTTTTTTTTTGTCTTATTCATGTTTGGTGTTGTTTATCGTAATGATTGAATTTAGAGAATGATTTGTGATTAGTTATATTGTGTCATCTATTATATTATAATGATTTAATTCAAATAAATAAATATTCTAGTTGTGTTCATATTATATTTTTTGTGCTTGCATTCTTATAATTTTATTTAAGTATATTGAGGAGGGTCGAATTTTTTAAAAAGAAAATTTGAAGTGTCATTTATTAGGTAATTAGTCAATCTCTTAACAATTAAATGTATTATTTTCGAGTGGGGCTTTTATCTCTTATACTCTGTCGAGAGTCAGCATATCACAAGAATGTGCTCGATGGGCCTAGTTTACAGAACTGAGAGTGCCTCGATTGATGGATTTATAAGACTCAATAGAAAGATATTAGTATATGTACTGAACGACTCGACAAGTAAATGGCCTATATGCATTAGGTTGGTGATTTGAGCCCCCCCTCTGCATGCAAGTGAACTCCATGATTATTCACACGCTCTATACTGACATCTATCACTCAAGTCTTGTAGGTTTACCAATTGAGGAGCTCTCGAGTTTTTGAACTAAGTCCCGAAATATGTACTTACGACACGCTAGCTCTCAATAGAGAATAAGAGATAAAACCCTCACTGAGGGATAATATATTCAGTTATTGGTAGACCCGTCAACTACTTGACAACTGACACTTCAGAAATTTCTTTCGAAAAAATATAGATGAAGATTCTAGAATAATTAAAAGATAATAACTATAAGAAGATAACAGTGCTCAAGCAAAAAAAAAACTTACTATACTCGCTCTAGTGACAAGGTGTAGGTATAAAATTTTCTGCCTCCCACCTTTGCTATTACTATTCCACTTACTCGTTACTCATACACTACATTATTCCATCATCTCTAAACAATCTTTTACCTTGTTCCATCATCTCAACTTTCTACCTTATTCTATTATTTTCAAACTAATTTCTCGCGAACTTGCCTTAATATTTTTCCAACCTCTCAAGCATAAAAAGTTAAAATTCTCAAACTTCAAGCGTCGGCTTCACCTTTTTCCTCTACAAACTCGACAAATCTATTAAATAATTCAGCAACTCAATTACTTCATTAAAATATTCTCAAACTCATATATGAAAAAAATAAATGCGAAAGGAAAAAAAAAAATTAATTTTCCAAAAGAAAATTTTACTACATAGGTATTTGTATTTATAAATTTAAATTTATATGATTTCCTTTTGCAAATTAGTAACAAATTTCAGCAAAATTAATATAACTAATTCAACACATCAAATTATTTAAACTAAAAGTTCTGTCATATAAGCTTAACAAATTCTAATAAATTCATAACATATTCAGATTTATTTAAAGAAAAAATAATTTTACCATATTTAATTTATTCTATGTCTTTGGTGCCAAAAAGTAGTCAGGTCTAAAGATTAATTCCCCTATATCAATACGCTCTTCTTTGGCTACTGAAATGGAGGCTCGCCACTGTTTTTCTTCCCCATTATGGTACCTTCATACAAGATTATGTTTCTTTTCTTCTTCTTTTTTAGTATTTCAATCAAATTGATGTTTGCTTAATCTCTTTTCTAATTTCAAAAATTTCCTGCTTTTTATTTTTTTGGTTTCTCATACTTTGCTTGATTTTCCATTATTTCCGTTCTTTTTTCTCTTTATCATCCAGAGCCGAGAGCTCGAAAAAACTTACTTTCTGCTTTTCCCCCCTTTTCTTTTGGGTTTGGAATTTGGATTTAAGGTGTGATGGAAAATTCGGAGAAAAATAAAAGTAAAGCGTTGTGAAAATTCTGATAAATTAAAGAATTTTAAACTAACACGTAAAGAAAAGAGAAAAAAGAAGAAGAAGAAAGAAATGGATCCGTCGAAGAAAGTGGCGGATAGGTATTTGAAGCGCGAGATTCTTGGTGAAGGTACTTACGGTGTTGTCTACAAAGCCATTGATACTAAGGTAACCCTAAACCCTAATCCTAAATCTCGTTCTTTCTTTCTTTTTTTAATAGCTTTTAAAATTGAATGCAGAAATAGAAAAATTAGGTGGAATGCGTAATTATCCTTTTTCTCTCTAAGGTAAATTGTAAGGATCAAACAATTTAGTTCATTTGCTATCAACTTTGTGTTACTAAAAATTTTGTCACTTGAGGATCAAATAATTTAGTTCCTGTGCTATCAACTTTTGGTTACTAAATATTTTGTCACTTTAACTGAGTGAAGTGTCTGGAAATGAATTATAGGATTACTTCAGACGGAGATTTTGTTATTTCGCCTCTGTAGTCTGCACCCCCTTTCACCTTTTAAGTCAAATGCCATTTTCTGAAAGTGGAACAAGCAACACTGGTTCCAGTTACATGACGCTAGTTGCAGTTCTCTTTAATTTTCATAACTGTTCAATACAAAACTGTTTTCTAGAATTTTTGGCTGGCTAAATTGTTTATTCGACTGTTATAACTGCAATTGTTTGCTTCTTTCGTCCACTGCAGACAGGACAGACGGTTGCAATTAAGAAAATTCGGCTGGGGAAGCAAAAGGAAGGGGTGAATTTTACTGCACTCAGAGAAATTAAACTTCTTAAGGAGCTTAAAGATCCAAATATAATTGCTTTAATAGATGCATTCCCACACAAGGGTAACTTGCATCTTGTGTTCGAGTTCATGGAGACTGACCTTGAAGCTGTTATTCGAGATCGTAATATATTCCTCTCACCAGCTGATATCAAATCCTACATTCAGATGACTTTGAAAGGGCTTGCTTTTTGCCACAAGAAATGGGTTTTACACAGGTCTTGTTTCGGTTTGCTCTTAGCCTAGTTTCGTATGGTTGCTGCTTCATAAATTGCTTTACTTGTTATTTTTGCTTTACAGGGATATGAAGCCGAATAATTTGCTAATAGGATCCAATGGACAACTTAAACTTGCAGATTTTGGTTTAGCACGCATATTTGGCAGCCCAGATCGTAAGTTTACCCACCAGGTAAGCTTATAGCTGCTAAGTGGTGTTTTCAATTTTATCGGTACTGACTAATTGGTGCTCTGAATAGTTATAGCATCTTCTTTTTTCTCTTCATAATCTTATAAAATTTCTGTTGTATCTTGGATTAGTACTTTCTTTTAGGAATAAACTTACTTTGTGGCAGTGCTAACTTCTTGACCTTTCAAAGAAAGTCCTCACAACCACAGCTCTCTTGTTTTCTGCAATCACTATGTTTCTATTGGCAAAGTCTAGAAACTGGGTTTATATTTGTTATTGTTTTCATTTTTAACTTCTTGCTTTCTACATTATGGCTTAATTAGTTATGTTGGAAGTTGGAACTAAGTTATGTACACAACATGCATGTTGTTTTGTAGTAAATATCATTGATATATTGTGTTATATCCATTATTTCATTGGACCCTTAGCTTTTGTCATTGATGTCGTTATCATAGTATTTTAAAACAAAAAATGCAAATATAGCTAGTTTTGTGGAGAGACACCAATAAGATCAGCAAGGGTATTTGTCCCATCTTTTTTGTTCTTTTCTTGGGATTGCATACTTTTTGATGTAGAAACCTGCTTATCTATTTATTTATTTACACATTATTGACCTATTCTTGAAAAGTTATTGATTTGGATTTAACTTACTTGTAAGTCTGTGGAACTATAAATAGGTCTTTGCTCGATGGTACAGAGCTCCTGAGTTACTTTTCGGTACCAAGCAATATGCTGCTGGTGTGGATGTTTGGGCAGCTGCCTGTATATTTGCTGAACTTCTCCTCCGTCGACCATTTCTGCAGGTAAACCTTTTGTATAGTCAAAGATCTCTGGTGTTAGGTTTATCTTGTTTTCATATTTGCATGATGTCAAGTTATAGATTTCCTTATTTATATATTCCTGCTGGCTATATTTGTCTTTTTATATATATATAATTAAATGATGGTATTTGATGATTGAATCTCATTTTTCAGTTTTCTTCTTTTATCACATGGCCTTGCTAAAAACATCGTCACCATCACCAAGTTATAATCATAACGAGTTATTGCTATATGGCCATTTGTAAATTGTTCTTTTATCTGGTTTCTGTTCAACTGTGGGTGACTTGATCTTCTTTTTAGTTCCCTAGAGAATATTCACTTGTTCGGTTTCTTAGGCTTATTCATGGTATTATTCAAATGAAGATCAGATCAGAATTGGCTGCTGGTGCAATGCTCTAATGACATGCACGTCTCCAGCAGATAAAAAGTATTGCAGGCTGTTTAAGGATGGCAATGATATGTTTCAAATTTGTCAAAAATGTGAATGATTGCGTTTAATGCACGTTTGAGCTGAACTTTGTTTACTTGCTTTACCAAATTAAAGACTGCTTATGATTAATTGAAGCCATTTCAACACTGATTGTAGGTAGCTTGGCTATGCTTGATAAGCATTTGGTTTTAGTTTTATGTAGCAAAAATCCTTGGTCTTGCACAGTGCATCAATGTGATATTTCTTTCCTAGCTTGTTGGATATCCATCAGAAATTTTGTTGTATTCATTGTTCTGACACCTTATATATTTTCTGATTGGTCTTATCTTTAGCTCATGTTAGAGGTGTGGATGATAACAGTTTGATTCATTTTGGTTTTGGGAAAAAAAATACAGTTAATATTAAAAATCAAACTAAAGCTGAACTGAATACAATATGTAACCAGATCGGCCTGAACCAACTTGAACTAAATTCCATCTGTTTGGTTTTTCGGTTTTGTAAAATTTAAAAATATTTTATATCTTTTTCTAATTTAGAAATGTAATATGTATTTTAATAGTATAAAACTAAACACTAATTAAAATTAAATAAAATAAAATTTGGTTTAGTTCGAATAATTATGGTTTTCTATTAATGAACCAAAAATATTCATTATTACATCGAATCCTATAAAAACTGAACTGAAACCAAACTGAACATTGTGGCTTGAATTGGTTTCTCATTTTCTCTGTTTTCTGGTCAACCCTACTTTAGAGATGCTGCTTCCCCTTTTCAATGTTAAGTGTTAGACTAGAACCTTTTGTTTGATTGCGTTATGAGCAATATGTAAATTGTAGTTTCGGTGTTACTATGGATTATTACATTGGGTTTTGCTGACTATTTGTCATAATTGTCATTATAGCATGTGAAAATGTCTTTTTGGTATTCATTTGACCTATGATACTTATACTCTTCATTTTCTCTGAAGTACCTGTGTCCAAGACACATTTAGAGGTGGGTATTGGGGTATGACCATCTAAATATATGGAAAAACTTGGAAGAAATTCAGCCTACACATATCAAACATACACTGATGTGGTTTAGGGGGAATAGCAGTAAATCAATAGAATGATGCTGAACAAACGAGTAAGAAGTTGGAACTGTAGAAAACATAAAAATGTCTTCTAGTTTCTCTCCATTAATTCGAAGAAAATAATAAGAGTGTTGTGGCTGTAAATATTCTACAGCTTATTAGGCTCTCTTTCAAATAAGGTTTTAATGCGAACCCTTTATTTAAAAAAGATAACTAATACTCTTAGCCCTAGATTTAAACCCTAAAGATATCTAATAATCCTAGCCATTCTTAACATAACAGTAAAGCTCCTGCTTCACATACCCATATTTGAAAATCATCTCAGAATCCGGATGACATAAATTTTGACAAGCTCATATGTGGTTTGTTCTTTTCGGTTTTCCTTTATTATTATGTACCAATGCTCTCCGATTTGAAGTTCCATTCCTGGTATATTTTCTCAATTTTCTGTGGTTCAACATCTTACATTTAATAGGGTACAAGTGACATCGATCAGTTAGGAAAGATCTTTGCAGCTTTTGGGACACCAATACCCTCTCAGTGGCCAGATATGGTATACCTGCCTGATTATGTAGAATACCAATATGTTCCTGCACCACCTTTGCGTTCATTGTTTCCAATGGCCAGTGATGATGCTTTAGATCTTTTATCAAAGATGTTTACTTATGACCCAAAAGCTAGGATTACGGTGCAGCAAGCATTAGAGCACAGGTATCAGAGAATGTTTTAATTGGAAATATGAAGACAATGTATGGTTCTTTTCTAATGTTTTTTCTTTTGTTCAGGTATTTTTCATCTGCTCCTCTACCTACAGATCCAGCTAAGCTCCCTAGGCCTACCCCTAAACCTCGTCCGTCAGATTTTAATCCCCAGGAAGGTCCCACTGTGCTTTCTCCCCCACGAAAATCTAGGAGAGTAATGCCAGATCGTGACAGATTTGAAGCTAATTCCAACCAAGTGGAGAAGATTGATGACCATGTTGGTGAAGCAAGACCGGCAGTTGGTGACCATGCAGGAAAGAGTGACCAGGTGCCAATGTCTGTAGATTTTTCAATCTTTGGGTCGAAACCTCTCAGTAGACCGACAATTAACAGGTGAGGCAATAGCTATTTTGCGGTAATGTCATAATGGTTTTTTTTCGTCCATAATTTCCTCAAAAGCATGGGAATTGATTCAAATGTGCAACACATAGTTCAACTTAAAAATGGAATTTTTGAACCTTGTGTCAATAATTTTAAATGGAGTAGTTTTCGGATAAAGTTGGACATAATGTTAATATGGCTTGGCCTATCCAAATAGGTTAATTAAACTATATCAAGCCTTTTCTGTTAAGCCTTCATCTAGGGTTATCCTTCTGATTTTAAATTCCTCATTCTGTTCTTAAGCAAGTCTGCAGAGTTGGAGAAAATTCCTCATAGGTTCATCATTTCAAATTTCATAAGAGAATTTTCTCCAAGTAGATTCTCTCTCTCTCTCTCTCTCTCTCTCTGTGTGGATAGAGCCTAATAGATTTATCTTTTTAAGTTGCCCTTGATAAGCAATGCTCTGATATTCTCTGAGTTGTGGGGTGGGTTCATGTCAATTGCGAGCTTGGAAGATTTCTTATTCTTTTCAATTGTGGAGAAAATGTAGTAGGCTTTATGAGGGGGTGGATTTTTTGGCCATACTTTTGAGGGTGGGTTAGCCTTTTTGCGTGCTGCTAGGTTATATGTTGTTCGCCGTTCCCTCCCACCCCAAACACAATGTCATTTAAATGTGCAGTACCCAAACCCAACCCCAAAAAGATCAAAATTCCCTGGCCCCCACCTGACCTGACCCAAAATATTAAATAAATTTTTGTATTATCTTAATTTTTACAAGATTAATAAAAAACATCTTACAAAAATTAAAAATATCCAACTAAAATATACAAAAAATAGTTACAATGTCATAAAATCTTATAGCAGCTTAAAATTTCTAATTAAAATATATAAATTAAAAGAGGGGTATTTTGGTAAAGTTTTCAGGGAGGGGCAGTGAGGGTTTGATCAAAACCCGACCCCGATCCAACCTTTGAAAAGTAAAATTAAAAACCTGCCCTGGTCCAAACCTGAGTTTCAAAAAAATTAAAAAGAAAAAGTTCACCCCTATTGAGTCCTATTGGATTGGAACTCTTCGGGTTTATTTAAATTGACCTCGTGAACATGTTTTTAATTGTTTGCAAATAAGCTTTGATTATTTGTTCACGAACATATCCATTTAATGTTCATGAACAAGTTCATTTAATTTAAATGAACAAACACTAATACAAATTTTGGAATTTTTAAAACACGAACGGAACATGAAAAAGCTTAAAAATAAATATACAAACACTAATAGAAGTTTTGTCACTCAAGCTCGGTTAATTTATAGCATAAATTCCTCCATGTTAGCTTCAATTATATAAGTATTTGTTTTTATCCAACAATTCTTGCAAAAAATATCAACCAATAGTCTTCCTGTACTTAAATTTTTTTTCTAGATGTTGCAGTAAGCTGATGTAAGCAATGCATTTATATTAGTCATGTTATATCGATACGTACATGATAAAAATTTTCTAAATGAAATCTGAATCTTTTACTGCATATCTAGCAGACGCTTCTAAAAATGTTATTTATAGTGTTAACCTTAATATATAAATCATAAGTTAGGTAAACAACAAGATTGTAATTAAGTGCATTAAATGAGATTTTAGAATATTTCTAACAACCTTTGTGAAGTCTGACTGTGAGAAACTGTCCATGTAATAAAGAAAAGGCATGAATTAGGAAATTGAATAACTTATTAGGAAATCCCTCTTTTGCCAAGTAAGTTTTGAAGAATATCCGTGTAGCATCTTATATATTGTATTTTACCATATGGTGTTAATTGTATTATGAATCATTGTTGATTTGCTTCGCTCATTCACTTATTACTACAGGGATTGATGTAGGTTGTGAAGGTCAGTAAAGAGCATTAGTCCTTGAAAATATTGGCTTAAATTGTTTTGATATCTCTGGTAAATCTTTCCCATAGTAATTGGGTTAATTATAAAGTAATTTATAAATTACACGGTTGCATATAGGTGTCTCTTCTGTTTTCATAAGAAAGAAAAAATCTCTATAGAAAAATCTTATGCATGTATCTTTAAATTTCTGTCTTCAGTTCATGTTGTGTACAACGAAGAAAATTTAGAATTGTGCTTCAGGATATGTCGGACTAGCTTAGTTTGTGCATCATGGGAGTTGGCCTTCTACTTTGTCAGTTTGCTCTGTTTGCCTGTTATCTTCATACGGTTTTTGTCTGCCTAATTTTTGTTTCATTTACTTTTATTCTCTTGTTACCGGTGTAGGTGGTTTTTTGTTTTTTCTTTTTTCTGGGTGTAACATGTCATGCATATTTCCTTACTAGATTATTAATTGTACATGTCCCCCATTGAGCTGGCCAAGTGTACTTTTCTAGTTGGAAGTTTGTATTTTTATGGGTTGGGGGTAAAGGAGGGTGTGCAAGAAAAAAGGGATCAAGAATGGGAAGTTTATTAGAGCCTCTTCATTTAGCATGGTAGATCTGTTGAACCATTTATTTACCAGAATTTCCTTGTAAGCCCTAATTAGAATGAACCAAACATAGAATATCCGCCATTTTGCTTTTTGGAAATCTACTCTGCATTTTGTTTACCTATTGGCCTTACAATACTTGGGTTCCAAGTTATGATCATTTCTGACATTTGGCAGAAATTCAAGATTCCAAATGAACATTTAAAATTATATAAGATACTAAAGCTTCATAGTGAAAAACATTACCTAAAAAATACCTATTGTATAGTTGATTGTTATTGTTGTGCTTGTGATTAGCATCTTCTTGTTATAGGTGATTGTTGAATTTTAAAGTCATGATGGGTAGGGTTTTTTGTCATTGCCTCTTAACTTAGTATTATGTTTAAGACAATTAGAGGTCTTTGCACCCCTAAAAAATAAAATACAGACTTGATTGTTGAACTGTTGATATGCAGTGCTGACAGATCTCATCTGAAGAGGAAACTTGATCTTGAATTCCAACACAATGATTAAGAAATATACATACGTATTTGTATCCAGTCCAAGAATCTTTTGTGGTGATGTGTTTGGGCAGCCCGGATATGTATGAGCTAACTATATGGTAAGCTTTTGTTGACACGATCACTATGGCCAGTCTCCTTTTCCATTTTCTCTATACCTAAACTCAGGTTTCTTAGTTGTTAATGCCCTCCATGCCAAGAAACAGTTACCATTGAAGCTGGAGAGGTTTTTTTTTTTTAAATAATTTTTTCTTGACTGAGTTCTTGTAACAGCTTGATGGTTGTAGTTTCAGTTGGTGTGAGTGAAGAGTAGCAAGGCAGTGGCAACAGGAGGCGATAAGCCATGGGGTTATTAGTTTAAAATCTTGGGTTATTTGTTAGTGTTAACTTCACAATATTGAAGGTAATTCTATTCTATTTTTACATTCCCCGATTGAAGTTGAGGACTGAGGACGCATATTGTATTGCAGTTGCTTTAGACATCTGTTTTTTATTAACATCAAGCAACTGTTTTTTTTTTCTTTTTTTAATTATAAATTAAATTGGAGAAACATTTTAATATTTCATTACCTTTTTACTTTTTTGTTTCATTATATTTGTCCTCCTTTATTTTTTATTTTTTGACCAAGCAAACAAATTCTATTTTTTGGTCATTTTTAATCAACATCATAAACTTAATAGTTTAAAAAAAAAAAACGAAATTTGTAGATTTTGAATTTAAATTTCAAACATTTGATTGAGGCATTAACGACGAGGTTCACTATTGTAGGTGGATATTTTATTTAATCAAATAAATATTGGTCAAATTTTACTTTTAGTTAGGAGTTTGGATGGACAGCTAGGTGCGATGCGGTGTATTTAGTTTATTTTTTTGTCTCACGTTATGATATTGTTACAGTATTTAATTTTATTGTTACCGTTATTTTTACACTAACTATAAGTAAATGTATTGTTCATTCAAACTAAACTTTAATTCTTATACCATCCATGAGTCGTAGTTAGTTAAATTTTATTTTTAAAATTTGTGGCAAATATGTTATGTCATTTTATGATATGTATAAATATAATTTTATTTTAGTTCAATATTTTTAAATAATTTTCATAAAATATTAAATTATTTTAGTTAATAAATTTAATTATTATTTGATTGAAATTTTAAATTTCACTTTCAAAATAAAAGTTTTACATTGAAAAAATACACGATAAATAATAATGTTAAGCCAGCTAATTATATAGTTAGTATTTATATAAAAGCATTGATTAAAAAAAAGGAGACAATATATATTTGATTATTTATTTATAGATAATAAAACTTTGGTTTTAAATCTTAAATTTTTTAAATAGATAGTTTTAAATATTTGATTATTCAAATTTACTTTTTGCATAATATTATTTAAGATAATATAAATATATATGATTATTTTTGAAGTTATTGGAAATTGATGATAAGATCGTAATTTTAAAATTTAATTCTTTTAAAAATAAAATTTATCTTAAAATAAAATTTTAAAATAGATTAATTATTTATATTATTTATTTATTTATTTATTTATCTAAATTTTAAATTTTCAATTATCTAATTAAATATTTAAGACAATATAAATATATAATAATTGTCGAAACCATTTTTTTGTTTGAAAATGGGCCGACTTTGAAAAAAGAAAAACGGAGTCGCCACCAATCTTTTTTGAAGTGCGATTGGGCCACTTATAAAATATTTTGGTCTACGAATTTTAAGAAAACAGGCTCGGGAGTCGGTTACGCACGAGGAAGGGTTAGCACCCTCGCAACGCCCAAAATTGGTACCGTATTGATTGATTAATGTCCTTAATATCGAAAATTAGAAAATATTTTAAAGTATGGAAAATGTTTAGATGACTCAGATTGGATATCAAAACTCTCTTGTTCCAAAGTGAGAGATCATGTCCAACACGATAGGACACGATGCCTCACACTTTCGATCCCAAGATCATTTTATAATTTCCAATATACATGTAACGTAATTTAAAAGGGTATTTTACTATTTGGCTAAACTAAACCGAAACCCAAAGATGATTGGGTACGATTCTTTGGATTTCCAAACACGAAATATTGCCCTTATTTAAGAAATATGATAAAAAACACATGAAGGATATTTCGTTGTTTAGATGAATGTAAAATCGAAACCCAAAGACGATTGGGCACGAATTTCTTGAACTCCCAAACACGAGACATTGCCTTATTTTCAAAATGATCAAGATCTTTAAAGGATATTTAGTGATCTAGACGAACTAAAAAATCGAAACCCAAAGACGATTGGGCACGATTTCTGGACTTCTAAATACTAAATATTACCTTCGTAAAAGCCCATTTTATGCATTTTCTTTAAAACACAAAATAAAAAATCTTGAAATGTGACCCATGTAATAACAAAAATTAATAATACCTAGGAATATAATAATAATAGGAAAATAACTAAAAAACTATAGTAGTAATAATATTAAAATAATAATAATAATAAAATGATAGTGAAGGAAATAAAACAATAATCATATGGGAAAATAGTAATAGATATACTACATATATAATAAGATAGAAAACGATTTTAATAATAAGAAGAATATATGCAACATAGGTAATCGATATTAACAAAATAATACTAAGAATAAATATGATTATAGCAATAATAAAACAAAATTAATAAAGAATAATAATGAGAAAAAAAACAAGAATAACAATAACAATATTTACAATGATAATAGCAAAATTAATAAAAGGGTAATGATAAATATATTAAATAATAATATAAATATAAATAATAAAATAACACTACAAATGATAAAAAATAACAGAGCAAAATAATGAACAAAAGGAAATAAGAAAAAAGGCCAAATTAAGCTAAAATGAAAATTGGGCAAATTTTAAAGAAAATAGAAGAAGTAGGGTAATTGCAACACGAAAAACCTAGGGGGCCAAAACAAGAATAAACTCTCCCACTGAAGCAGGCGTTTAAACCGGGACTTAATTGAAATCAGAGCAAACTTTTGGGGTCAAATCGAATAAAAAACCCGATTTTAATGCCAAGAAAAGCGGAGGGCTAAATGCTAATTAGCCCTCCAAGGCAAAAACACGCGGATCCTATCCCTCTTGGTCGGGTCGCTGGTCGAGGTCTGAAACGACGTCGTTTTGGCCTCGACCCCAAGCGCAAAACGACGCTGCTTTTACATATACTATAAAACCCAAAATCCTTTGAAAAATTTCATTTCCTCCGCTTGGAAAAAAATTAGAGAGCTCTCATTCCCCCATGCGATTTAGATTCGATCCTACTGTCACCGTCACGGCCACCGAATGGTGCCCGGAATCTAAAAAGGTAAATTTTTTCTTTTTTTAAAACCTTTATTTATATTTTTAAAACTCAAAAGTCAGATTCAAAAAAAAAAAAAAAACAAAACGAAAAAGAAAGGGAGAAAAAAAATAAAATAAAATAACGACCTTTGCTTTGTTTCTGTATTTTCGAACTATCTGCTTTTACAGTGTGTTTTTCTTTTTCGTTTCTCTCCCAAAAAAAACCCTAATCTCCCCATTTACAGATTCTCGAAGGCTTTTTATAGCCTTAACCCGAAGCCCCTTCGAACCCCTTATTCGTTGCTACTGTTTTCCTTTTCTGTTGTAGGTGGCGCGACGTGGAGGCGCCAAACACCAGACCGCTCGTAGACGCGGCTTGGGAGTAATGATGGGGCATGCGGCGCTAATCGCTAGGGTTTTTCAAACCTGTTTTGTTTTTTTCTTTACTCATTGGGCCCTTTTTTGTTTTATTGGGTCCTGGGTTTGTAAAAAAATTGGGCCTTACAGCTGCCCCTCTTTGCTCATTGTCGTGCAACGAGAATAGAGCAAAGACTTTAAAAGGACCAATTTTGCCCTAGCTTGTTCGATCTTAACTTCCTGATGCTTCCTTTTTCCAAGTAGCTTTATTCCACCCACTGCATTCCAGAGGTGTGGAAGTTTTGTTTCGATCTGCTATCTTTAATCCGCTCCACTCCTTCTCAGTGGAGATTAGGATCTACTATCTTTAGCCTGCTCCACTCCTGATCAGTGGAGATAAGGCTTCTTCGATCTGGTCTACTCCTGCTTAGTAGAGATAAGATCTATTATCTTCAATCCGCTCCACTCTTGCTCAGTGGAGATAGGATCTGCTTTTGATCTCGCTACTACCTCGCCAAGAGAGATAATATCTCGCTATCTCAATCCGCCCACTCTCGCCGGTGGAGATAGGATTTTTTTTATCTGCTCTACTCCCGCCAGAGAGATAAGATCATTGTCTTCAATCCGCCCACTCCTACTCGGTGGAGATAGGATCTACTATCTTTAGCCTGCTCCACTCGATCGGTGGAGATAAGGCTTCTTCGATCCGCTTACTCTCGCCAGAGAGATAAGATCTGCTATCTTCAATCCGCCCACTCGCCGGTGGAGATAGGATTTGTCTTCGATCCGCTTACTTCGCCGGTAGAGATAAGATCTGCTTGTCTTCAATCCGCTCCACTCGCCGGTGGAGATAGGATCTACTATCTTTAGCCTACTCCACTCCCGATCGGTGGAGATAAGGCTTCTTCGATCCGCTCTACTCCCGCCAAGAGATAAGATCTGCTTCAATCCGCTCCACCTCGCCGGTGGAGATAGGATTTGTCTTCGATCCGCTACTACCTCGCCAGAGAGATAAGATCTGTTGTCTTCAATCTGCTCCTCCTCGCCAGTGGAGATAGGATCTACTATCTTTAGCCCGCTCCACTCGATCGGTGGAGATAAGGCTTCTTCGATCCGCTTACCTCGCCAGAGAGATAAGATCTGCTTCAATCCGCCCACTCGCCGGTGGAGATAGGATTTGTCTTTCGATCCGCTTACTCACCCGCCAGAGAGATAAGATCTGCTGTTTTCAATCCGCTCCCTCCACTCGCCGGTGGAGATAGGATCTACTATCTTTAGCTCGCTCCACTCGATCGGTGGAGATAAGGCTTCTTCGATCCGCTTACCTCGCCGGTGGAGATAAGATCTGCTTCAATCCGCTCCACTCGCTCGGTGGAGATAGGATTTGTCTTCGATCCGCTCTACTCCCGCCAAGAGAGATAAGATCTGTTGTCTTCAATCCGCTCCTCCTCGCCGGTGGAGATAGGATCTACTATCTTTAGCCTACTCCACTCCCGATCGGTGGAGATAAGGCTTCTTCGATCCGCTCTACTCCCGCCAGAGAGATAAGATCTGCTTCAATCCGCCCACTCCGCCGGTGGAGATAGGATTTGTCTTCGATCCGCTCTACTCCCGCCGGTAGAGATAAGATCTGCTGTTTTCAATCCGCCCACTCCTACCGGTGGAGATAGGATCTACTATCTTTAGCCTCGCCCACTCGATCGGTGGAGATAAGGCTTCTTCGATCCGCTTACTCTCGCCGGTAGAGATAAGATCTGCTTCAATCCGCCCACTCTTTCGGTGGAGATAGGATTTGTCTTCGATCCGCTCTACTCCCCGCCGGTAGAGATAAGATCTGTTGTCTTCAATCCGCCCACTCTCGCCGGTGGAGATAGGATCTACTATCTTTAGCTCGCTCCACTCTCGATCGGTGGAGATAAGGCTTCTTCGATCCGCTTACTCCTCGCCAGAGAGATAAGATCTGCTTCAATCCGCCCACACCGCGCGGTGGAGATAGGATCTATCTTTCGATCCGCTTACTCCGCCAGTAGAGATAAGATCTGCTTGTCTTCAATCCGCTCCACTCCTTTCGGTGGAGATAGGATCTACTATCTTTAGCTCGCTCCACTCGATCGGTGGAGATAAGGCTTTTTGATCTCGCTACTACCCCGCCAGAGAGATAAGATCTGCTTAATCCGCTCCACTTCGCCTCGGTGGAGATAGGATTTGCACTCTTCAGAACTCCCATTAACCTTGCTACATTGTCCTCTCAAGAACCTACCGTAGAAGTGATTTCATGGGGTCTATGCATATGTCAAATGATTAGAATGTCATGAAAGATGCTCCTAACCCTATGTATCGTGAATGTTATGAATGGATGCAAAATGAGAATGATCCATTTTTAACATTTGGGTTGTTATTGCTTGCTACTTATTAAGGTAACTCCTGACGTATGTCTTCTCTCGTTCACTGATACTTCTAACAACTAATCAAGATGTCGCCACCGCTTAAATCCTTATCTCAAGTCTCTGAGCCCTTTTGAGTCTGGTTAGTTCTAAACAATTGTCATGTTTTGATTCTTGTATTTTTAGAAACTTTCGAGTAGTGCATAAAACTTCTTTGTGAAAGTATTATTGGTTCAATAATCATTATTTCAAAGAAAATGCTTGAAACAAGACTGTAGAAATGAATAAAATCGAAATTTATTCGGGATAAAACCCGTGAAAATGGGTTGAACATGGAAAACAAATTCCATTAGGGTGCAATATGAATAAGAATGGTATTGATGCCCCAGATATCACAACCGAGCTTTTTCAGATGTACTTTGAAGACCACTGAGTTCAACATGTGTCTTAGAAGATCCCGGTACTTTGTAGATGCCCCAAGACGTAACATATCTCCTCATTGTTAATTCAAGTATAGCGAAATTACCGTGTGCCCCCTCATGAGTTGATCATACTTTGAGTGCGCCTTTTGGGTTTTCAACTCAAAGCCCTTTTGGTCTCAAAGCGCCCTCATGGGTTTTCGCTTTGGCCTCTCCGCTTTTTTTTGTTTTTTTGACTCAAAATGCCCTTTGTGCATTTTCATCTTGGTTCACTTTCGCAAGTATTTCTTGACCGAGTCTGCGTTAATCGATTTGGTAGACTTTTGTCATCCATCTCGGCTAGTATCAAAGCTCCTCCGTAAAAGGCCTTCTTTACAACATGGGTCCTTCCCAATTAGGCATCCATTTTCCCTCAAGTCCTTTTGCATGGGAGGATCTGTTTCAACACCAAGTCTCCTTCATGGAATACTGGGGCGATTTTCTTATTGTAGGCTCGCATCATCCGCTTCTGGTACAATTGACCATGGCGAATAGCTCTTAGCCTCTTTTCCTCAATTAGATTCAGTTGATCATATCGAGATTGAACCCATTCTGCTTCGTCCAACTTTAGCTCTGACAAAACCCGGAGTGAAGGGATCTCAACTTCAATAGGCAAAACTACTTCCATCCCATAAACCAATGAGAAAGGAGTTGCCCCGGTAGAGGTTCTAATCGATGTTCGATAGGCGTAGAGGGCAAGCGGTAATTTTTCATGCCAGTCCTTGTAGGTCTCAACCATTTTCCCCACAATTCTCTTGATATTTTTATTAGCCGCCTCAACTGCTCCATTCATCTTCGGGCGATATGGCGACGAGTTATGGTGCTTAATGTTGAACTGACTGCAGACTTCCGCTATCGCTTTATTGTTCAAATTTAGTGCATTGTCCGACACGATCCTTTCTGGCATACCGTAGCGACATATGATCTCCTTCTTCAAAAACTTGCTAACTGCCGTCTTCGTGATATTAGCATATGAAACTGCCTCTACCCATTTGGTGAAGTAATCAATGACCACGAAGATGAAACGATGTCCATTAGAAGCTTTCGGTGAGATTGGCCCAATGACATCCATGCCCCACATTGAGAAAGGCCATGGAGAAGTCATAACATGAAGAGGTGAAGGAGGCACATGGATCTTGTCTCCATAAACCTGACACTTATGGCACTTCTTGGCATAATGATGCGATCTCCTTCCATCGTGGACCAAGAATACCCAAATCTCATGATTTGCCTAGCCATCGTAAACCCATTGGCATGTGTTCCATGACACCCTCATGGACTTCTTCCAGATTTTCCTAGCTTCCACAAAGATCCACACATCGAGCAACACTTGATCCCTCCTCTTTTATACAGTGATCTCTCCATCTAAGACGTAGTCACTGGCAAGTCTTCTCAATATTTTCTTATCATTTTCAGTCGCTTGATCGGGATATTCATGGCTCTTCACATATTGCAGAATATCGTAGTACCAAGGATGATCATCTCTCTCTTCCTCTTCGTCAATATTGAAACAATGAGTCGGAGCCCCGCAAATACTCATTTGGATAGGCTTCATACCCTCCTGCTCATTCACTTTGATCATAGAAGCTAGAGTGGCCAAAGCATCAGCCATCTGGTTTTCCTCCCGCGGGAGGTAGAAGAATGTAATATCATCAAACTCCTCAATTAGTTCCAAGACTAATTTTCGATAGCTGATCAGTTTGGGATCTCTTGTTTCCCATTCTCCTTTGAGCTGATATATGACAAGAGCAGAGTCTCCGTATACCTCTAGCACCTTAACTTTGTGGTCTATGGCCGCTCGGATCCCCATGATACACGCTCAGATTCTCGCCATGTTGTTTGTGCAATCAAGTCCAACTTGCAAGTGAATGGATAGTGTTCTCCATTTGGGGATACCAGATCGCCTAATTCCATTACCAACGGCATTTGATGCTCGTCAAAGTTCATCTTCCAGGACGATCTTCTAAGATATCTTCTTCAATTGTAGCTACAAACATCATATCTTCATTAGGAAAATCGAAATTAAGGGCTCATAATCATCTAATACTCATCGGCTAAGAAATCTGCTATTGCACTCCCTTCACCGCCTTTCGGTTCACATAGACAATGTCAAATTCGAGAGCAAAATTTGCCATCGGGCCATTCTTCCATTTAGGGCCATCGACTCTATCATGTACTTCAGAGGGTCTAATTTTGAGATTAACCAAGTCGTGTGGTACAACATGTACCGCCTCAACCTCCGAGTTGTCCGCATCAAAGGCATAACACAATTTCTCAATTGGCGAGTATCTCATTTCACACTCGGTGAATTTCTTACCGAGGCAATATATCGCTCTTTTTTTCCTCCCTGTCTCATCGTGTTGGCCTAGCACACATCCCATTGAGTTATCGAACACCGCCGATACAAAATCAAGGGTCTATCAGATCGGAGGCATTAACACCGGGTGTTGGACAAATATTGTTTAATCTTGTCAAACGCCCACCGCATTCATCATCCCAAATTCTGGATTGTGCTTCTAAAAGACGGAATATTGGATCACATTTCTCGACCAATTGTGAAATAAACCGAGCGATGTAATTCAATCTCCTAGAAAACCCCTGACTTCCTTCCGAGTGCGCGGCGGAGGCAATTTTTGTACGGCCTTGACTTTATCCGGGTCTACTTCAATTCTTTTTGCACTGACCACGAAACCCAATAGCTTCCCTGATCGAGCCCCGAAAGTACATTTGGCTGGATTGAGCTTAAGCTAAAATTTTCTCAGTCTCAGGAACAACTTCCTCAATACTTGCACATGCTCTCCTTCCGTTCGAGACTTTGCGATCATGTCATCGACGTAGACCTCAATCTCCTTATGTATTATGTCATGAAACAAGGTTACCATAGCCCTTTGGTATGTTGCTCCCGCATTCTTCAACCCAAATGGCATCACTTGGTAACAAAAGGTTCCCCATAAGGTTATGAAGGTGGTCTTTACCATGTCCTCAGGATGCATCTTTATTTGATTGTATCCCGAAAAACCATCCATGAAGGAGAAAAATGAAAACCCGCCGTGTTATCCACCAAAGTGTCAATGTGAGGTAGTGGAAGTTGTCTTTCGGTGGCCTTATTTAGGTCCCTGTAATCGACACACATCCGGACTATTTCGTCTTTTTTAGGGACAGGAACCACGTTGGCTACCCATTCCGAGTAATTTACTACTCGTAAGAACCCAGCATCAAATTGCTTCTTGACTTCTTCCCTTATCTTTCTTGTGACATCGGTCTCATTCTTCAAGCTTCATTGGACGGCTTGCATTCTCTTTTTATGGGGATACGGTGTACCGCAATATCAGCACTCAACCCTGGCATGTCTTGATACGACCACGCGAAGACATCTTTGAACTCCAGCAGAAGTCTAATGAGGTCCTGCCTTGTTTCATGGGTGATGCAGGTACCGATTTTCACTTCTTTCCCATCCTCTAGAAGTACGCTTTCAATTGTCTCTTCATGAGGTAGAATCGGCTTATCCTCCCGCTCTACCATCCTTAACAAATCCGGAGATAAATCATAATCTTCGTCATCTGCAAAGCCCTGAGATCCCTCTGGACACATGTCTTGCTCATAAGGGAATTCTGAATTCATAGCAGCGTCACTCATGACGTCGATATCTGGGGACCTATGGTAGGTATAAAAGAATATTCAATGAAAATGGATTTATGGACGACTTATTTATGCGTTATGATTATGAATGGAGTAGAACAAAAGTAGAAGAATTATTGCACGAAATAGAAAGAAAAATGCACTTCTTATTGAAAATAATGATGCGTGAACATGCCTATTTCACAAAAAAAATTCTTATTGTTCCTAGGCTTGAAACAATAAGTGTGTTTTGAACATTACTGCTTTTATTCCTAAAACTATAGAATTTCTTCCAATTCAGCTTGTCCGTAACACTTCCAGCTTGTAAGGCGAATACCCGCCAAGTTTCTTCTCCTCGAACTTTCTTCGCATACGCGTTGATGTTCAAACTTCGTGATCATGTCTTCAATGCTTCCTCATTCATGACCTCCTGTCCTGAATGAATAATCCCTCCTGACACGAATGAATTAGATATGTGGGGAAAGGTCATTGAACCCCACTCAATCTCAGTACCATTTAATCGTGCCCTTCGTCTTTCACGCTTCCTCTCTAACTCCTTCTTTTTCTGTCTGGTATCTGGTCTATACCCTAGACCAAAGCGATCCTTTTCAACCAACCCCGCACTGACCGACCCTAGAGATATTTTCCCAGGCCCCTCCCGGGCATTGCTCCTCTTCCCATTGTCAATTGTAGGCCCATCCTCGTTGCTTCAGAGAGTTTGGGCACCGGGATCTTGCTTTCTTCTCTTATAAAAGTCACATTTACGAATTTTAACGACCTGAAAGAGCACTCTATGGCCTCCGTGATCGTTCTCTATGTACGGTGCATCACTAGTAATGACGCGATGATATCCTCCTCTCGCATTTATAGTTATCAACCGCCCTACATTACTAATTTCACTTCGTGTAATGACGATGGTACAGCCTCACCGAGTGGATCCACTACCTCCCAATAAGTAATTATAAGAGGGCTTGATGCTCATCACAAGGAAATCTACCTCGACGATTTGGCCCAATTAGGAGGGTATCTCAATCCTCCCCATTACCTCTCTCTCGGTGCCATCGAATGCTCTCACTATATTTTGCACGCTTTCATGTGAGAGCTGTTTACAGTAACCCGTCCGGTGTAGAGCGAGGGCAAAACATTCAAGGTCGAGCCATTGTCAATTAATACCCGGCAAGGTATACCCTTTGCATCGGGTAGTGATGTGCAAGGCCTTGGTAGATCCCCGCTTCCGCCAGTATTTCATCATTATTGAACGAGATAAAATTATCTCGCTCATGTTATTTACAAGACGGTCCAACTTATTTATCAAATATCATCAAGAACATAAACGGTTCAATGCTTTCATTAACGCACTACGGTGTCCTTCGAGTTTAGCAAGAAAGTCAATACCGATGTGCGTGTCATTGCTTGTGTAACTGCTCCACCACACTGTACTTCACTGCGGCTTCGTGAACTTCAAGAACTCCCGGCCTCATCCTCATTCATGGTTTATTAACCGGTGGTCCATCTTCTCGTCTCCCCTTCTCGTCATAGAAGACTACACGGATCGTATGTCTTTGGCTTAATTTTTTTCCCAAAATCGTCACAAGACAATCGTAATTCCAAGGTACCCTCTTGTCATCTTTATAAGGAAAAGTCTCGGGTTTCTGAATTACGATCTTTGGTGCATTCTTAGGAGCAGCAATTACAGGTTTTCTGATTATGACCCTCGATGCCACCTTTACCCCGGCCTCGTCGACCCCTGGCCGCGTGATAATCACACGTGGGTGATTGACTTCAAAGATCCTTTCTGCTGACCCTTCTTCTGTGGAACATACATCTTCTCTTTCCACCAAGTCAAAGAACTCCAGCTCTTTATTATCCATTAGCCCTTGTACTAGGGCTCTAAATTCATTACATTGCTGGATTTCATGACCTTCCTTGTCATGGAACTCACAGTAGTTCCTTGTATCTGAAGACCTGCTTACATTCTCTTGCGTAACTAGTCCAACCTTTCGCATTTCTTTCCAAACCATTCTCAACGGGTTCGACCTCAAGAATCTCTGTTTGAACCTCCTCCCCTGTTTTTCAACTATCGCGTTTACCCATTATCGGCATGACTGGTAACGGATTTCCTCCACTGTGGGTCTTTGAAGTCTACGACCCCACCTTGATAAGTCGCTTCGACTAGTCTCTTGAATGAAGTGCGATTCTCTCATCGGTGACCTACTACATCTGCATGGTACTCACACCGGCGCTTGTGTCATACCACTTAGGATATGGAGGTTGCAATGGCTTCAAGTAAAATGGGGACACGACATGCGATCGAATAAAGTCTTATATAACTCCTTATACGCCACCAAGATAGGAGTGAATTGGAATCTCTCACCCTTTGTCTCGTGTTGGGCTCTTGTCTTGGTCGGACCTGTTGGCCCATTTCTGACTTTCGGTTGGGTGATAGTAACGGGTTTAGGATAACCCGAGCTTATATTCCCCACTTCAGCTTCCCTTTTCTTCGTCGCGGCTCTTCTTGTGCTTTCTCCGACCTCTATCTTCCCACACCTGATTGCATTTTCTATCATCTCGCCTGACATCACCATGTTCGCGAAACTCTTAGTCGTGCTTCCCAACATGTGGTTAATGAATGGTGCCTTGTGGTATTGATGAAGAGCATGGTCATTTCCTTTTCTAGTAATGGTGGTCGGACCTGTAGCGACCTCCCTCCATCTTTAGGCGCATTTCAAGCTTTCACTTGGCTTTTCTCCATGTTTTGCAATGTGATCGTGTCAAAAGTGCTATATGTCGGTCACATGGCCGTAATGCTTGATGAAAGCTGCGCCAAATCTCTCCACGATTTGATTTGGGTACAACTCAACCTGGTTGTACCACTTTCTTTGACCCCAATCGACTATCCTGAAAGCAATGAATCAACAATCGGTCATTGTTGACATATCCCGTCATCCTCCGACAGAACATCATAATATGGGCCTCAGGGCAACTAGTCCCGTTGTACTTTTCGAACTCTGGCATCTTGAATTTTGGAGGAAGTACTAAATCGGGACTAGACTCACTTCTTAGCATCCACTTCGCATTGGTGATCAAGACTTTCCAATGCTCAAACTTCTTCCACCACTTGCATCGATCCTCGAACTCTTTTGGAAGTTCTGCTTCTACTTTCTCCCTCCGCCGCCTCATCAAGTCAGGACCATTGGTTTTACCAGATTGACCTCGGGGTTGGAGCTCGAGTCATGGGAAATTTACGATCTTGGAGCACCGGATTGGTGCCGATGTTCGATATTGACCGACACTCTCGGTGGGTGCACTTGGAAACTTGTCGGGGCCAGGGCGGAGGGCAAACAAAATCTTCATTATCCTCTCCAAGATCGACTATAGGCCTTTTTCCATTTTCAGCCCCCAGGTCAACAACTCGTGTTAGTTGGCTCATCATGCTTCTTTGGGATTCCAAGATTTGATCCTCATATCCTGTTGGATCTTGGCTAATCGCTCTTGCATCCGAGCTGCGCAGTTGGTCTTGCATCTCTTTTTACATCTGCTCTAACTTTTCTATCCTTTGATCCATTGCTCTCGTCTTTTTCCGAGTGTAATAGCGGTGTTCCAGGATAACTATAGTATGACCTCTAGTTAATAGGGTTGTCTTATAATATTTAATGCAAATGTAATGATGCAGTGCCAATGCATGAAATGTAATGCAAATGAATGAATGCAAAAATAAAAGAGTCGATTCTGATTCAATTTCTTTTAAAATACTCATTGAAAAGACCAAATCCTTTACATAAAATGAGTCACATATACGACCTAGCCCTTATGCCCAAAGTTTTGACTTTCTCAAGAAGAGGCTAACTCTCGACCTCGATCCGACTTTGACTCATAAAATATGCTTAACACATCACCGAATCGCTAGGGTTCGTAGATGATCTACCACTTCTCGATTCGAACCACGACTTCGCCCATAAGGTAGTCCCTTTCTCGACCGGTTTCGAGATTGTTGCGATTGTTCTTTCCTCATTGGTTATCTCGCCTCTAACAGTTGGATCCGGAGCTCACTGTTTTGCAAAGATTGTTTCGAGTTGCACCACCTTTCCTTCAATTCTTCAACTGCTCAGCTTGATTCCAACTTCGCCGTAGAGTTGTGACTTTTACTCAATACCTTCTCCAATTTCGCTACTCGAGGCCTTAGCATCTTATTTTCGCTTTGGCTCTCCCCGCCGCCTTTTTCGTGGCATCCTTTTGTGCTTGAACCCCGAAATCTCTTCTTCCTTGGTCAACCTTGGTCTTCTCCTCCGAAGTTCTTGACGCCATTGTTCGAGGTCTTACCCAAATTCAAAGAAATCCTCATCGATAGATGCAACTTCTTGTAGTCGGTTTTCAAGCTATCCAAATCTTCTTGACCTTTCCTTTTTCTTTCCTCACCTTCTCAACCTTTGATTTACGGATATCAATATCTAACATCGATCCATTTCTCTCCTTTCGCTTGTTCTATCTTTTTCCTAACTCAATTTTTACTTTCAAAGTCTTGCTTTATGATCTCCAACTCGAAGGGACTACTTGCGGTATTCTTCTATCGAACGAAGCAGATCTCGTGTCAAGATGGGGATATTGTCGCTCACTCTCCTACCCCGCCATGTGTTATATTCAAGGGTTACCATTGGATTTATCGTAACTCTTTTCATTCGGTGAATCTGCTTCCACGCATCGTAAACTTCTAACTCTTTTCTTATAATTATTCCCACTATACGAGAATTCAAACTGAGCTAGCCCATGCGTTACTGGTATAAACTGTCTCGATTGGTATTGCCTTAGCACGAGCAAAGGAGCATACCCAACAACTCCCCAGATCCCTAACAGAGGAACCCAATCATAACTCTCACACCGGTAGAGGATTTCATCGGGAACAAACCAAGGAGCTTTCCATTCGATATCTTTTCCTCAAGATTTCAAGAAGCGCGATCCGCTTCTCTTCGATATGTCATCCTCCTAAGCGCAAGGCCAACTCCTTTAATGGGAATAATTCGCAAAAAGACCCGACAAGAATTTCTATCTACTTTCCAGAAATGACTATGGAACCACCCCAACAATAGTTGTGCGCATCCCATGAATCTCCCCTCACCTGCTCTCCGACACGAGTTCAAGGATCTAAAAGTTTCGGCGAGAATCGCTGGTACCGGCGTAACCCCTTTGTCAAGACGGTCAAACAAATCAATAACTGCCTCGTCTACATGCCTCAAAGCCTTGGGAAAAATCACCAAACCATAGATACTTAAGGCAAGAATGTCGACTTTCCTCTTCATATCCGGGTGTGCCGTCATCAAGTCCTCAAGCTTACCCAAGGGATTCATTTCCTTCACCCTTCTCATTGAATTCGTGCCATGACCCACTGTTCGCTCATCCCGTGATGCTCATCGACTTCTTTACAAAAGAAGGTGCATTAGCGACCTCAAGTAAATTTTGTCGACCGAGCCCTTTGATGCGAAGCAAAGTCAGATATTCCTCCACCAGAGGCACCAAGTCTACTTTCCCAAATGTAAAAGCACTATAAGCGGGATTCCAATATTGAGTCATAGCTCAAACAAGTGTTTGTCCACTCGATGTCGAGTAAGTAAGGTAGATCACCATAATTAGTGTAGAACAGGTTGCCTAGTTGATTCGTCCCAACCAAACCCATATATCTCTTAGTTCTTGTAGCTCATTTTGTGTCACACTGATACGAGTGAAGTCCAATAATTCTGATGTGTAGCCTTCAGTTAGGCTATCCCCCTTCTCAAGCTGTGTCTTCTCTGACCATATACGCACGGCCGCATTATCCTCTACTTTATCAAGGAATCCGTCCCCCATAACAAGTATTCTAACTTAGTAATTAAAACAGGAATCGACGCCTTTTAAGTATGAAATGACATGCAAATATGACCAAAATAAAACAAGTTAGTACCATATAAAAGTAACCAAAGCAAGTAAACAAAAATGTCTAACCATTACATAGGTAGCCACTAAGGTTTAGCATGGCTCTACCTAGGGTGGGCTCCTAAGGTTCACTATATGTGGTTCGGTTCTAGAGAAAGAAAAGGGTACCTGAACCAGCAGATTCCTCAATCCTCACCCATTATAGGCTCATATAGATCGAGTTCGGTTCAGGGGAATACATTTCCCTATGGCCATGCGGAGGTGAAAACCTCACGGAACCATAAGTACGGATGTATCCTTAGGCGGTCCCTAGCCCATGCGGAGGTGAAAACCTCACGAAGGCATAGTTTCGCCCCACTTAAGGGTGTGACCACAACGGTCATACAATATGAATGCCAAAATATTCCATGTCTCACAAACCAAAGACATATATGACGCGATACGACTCATGCAATCGAAAACGAGAAAAATTTTTGATAAAAGGACATTAATCAACCAATTTTACTATTGACTCTCTTAACGTCCCAATGGAGTCGCCAAGTCGTCGAAACCATTTTTTTGTTTGAAAATGGGCCGACTTTGAAAAAAGAAAAACGGAGTCGCCACCAATCTTTTTTGAAGTGCGATTGGGCCACTTATAAAATATTTTGGTCTACGAATTTTAAGAAAACAGGCTCGGGAGTCGGTTACGCACGAGGAAGGGTTAGCACCCTTGCAACGCCCAAAATTGGTACCGTATTGATTGATTAATGTCCTTAATATCGAAAATTAGAAAATATTTTAAAGTATGGAAAAATGTTTAGATGACTCAGATTGGATATCAAAACTCTCTTGTTCCAAAAGTCGAGAGATCATGTCCAAAGACGATAGGACACGATGCCTCACACTTTCGATCCCAAGATCATTTTATAATTTCCAATATACATGTAACGTAATTTAAAAGGGGTATTTCACTATTTGGCTAAACTAAAACCGAAACCTAGCACGATTGGGTACGATTCTTTGGATTTCCAAACACGAAATATTGCCCTTATTTAAGAAATATGATAAAAAAACCTGTGAAGGATATTTCGTTGTTTAGATGAACAGAAAATCGAAACCCAGCACGATTGGACACGAATTTCTTGAACTCCCAAACACGAGACATTGCCTTATTTTCAAAAATATGATCAAGATCTTTAAAGGATATTTAGTGATCTAGACGAACGAAAAAATCGAAACCCAGCACGATTGGGCACAATTTCTCAGACTTCTAAATACGAAATATTACCTTCGTAAAAGCCCATTTTTATGCATTTTCTTTAAAACACAAAAATAAAAAAATCTTGAAATGTGACCATGTAATAACAAAAAATTAATAATACCTAGGAATATAATAATAATAGGAAAATAACTAAAAAACTATAGTAGTAATAATATTAAAATAATAATAATAATAATAAAATGATAGTGAAGGAAATAAAACAATAATCATATGGGAAAATAGTAATAGATATACTACATATATAATAAGATAGAAAACGATTTTAATAATCGGAAGAATATATGCAACATATAGTAATCGATATTAACAAAATAATACTAAGAATAAATATGATTATAGCAATAATAAAACAAAATTAACAAAGAATAATAATGAGGAAAAAAACAAGAATAACAATAACAATATTTACAATGATAATAGCAAAATTAATAAAAGGGTAATGATAAAAATATTAAATAATAATATAAATATAAATAATAAAAATAACACTACAAATGATAAAAATAACAAGAGTAAAATAATGAACAAAAGGAAATAAGAAAAGGGCCAAATTAAGCTAAAATGAAAATTGGGCAAATTTTAAAGAAAATAGAAGAAGTAAATAATTGCAACACGCGAAAAACCTAGGGGTCCAAAACAAAGAATAAACCCTCCCATGAAACAGGCGTTTAAATCGGGACTTAATTGAAATCAGAGCAAACTTTGGGGTCAAATCGAATAAAAACCTAATTTTAATGCCAAGAAAAGCGGAGGGCTAAATGCGCAATTAGCCCCTCCAAGGCAAAAACACGCGGATCCTATCCCATGCTGGGTCGGGTCATGGTCGAGGCCCAAAACGGCTGTTTTGCCCTCGACCAAGCGCAAAACGACGCTGCTTTTACATATACTATAAAGACCAAAATCCTTTGAAAAATTTCATTTCCGCTTTGGAAAAAAAATTCGAGAGCTCTCATTCCCCCATGCGATTTCCATTCGATCCGTTGTCGGTCATGGTCGTTTACCACCATGAATCAGTGTCTTAATCTGAAAAGGTAAATTTTTCTTTTTTTAAAAACCTTTATTTATATTTTTAAAACTCAAAAGTCAGATTCAAAAAAAAGAAAAAAAAACAAAACGAAAAAGAAAGGAGAAAAAAAATAAAATAAAATAACGACCTTTGCTTTGTTTCAGATTAACTATCTGCTTTTACAGCAGTGTGTTTTTCTTTTCGCTTTCTCTCCCAAAAAAAACCCTAATCTCCCCATTTACAGATTCTCGAAGGCTTTTTATAGCCTTAACCCGAAGCCCCTTCGAACCCCTTATTCGTTGCTACTGTTTTCCTTTTCTGTTGTAGGTGGCAGCGACGTGGAGGCGCCAAACACGGCACTGTTCAGAGACGTGCGGCTTGGGAGTGGGCTGATGGGGCATGCGGTGCTAACTGCTAGGGTTTTTCAAACCCTGTTTTGTTTTTTCTTTACTCATTGGGCCCTTTTTTTGTTTTATTGGGTCCTGGGTTTGTAAAAAAATTGGGCCTTACAATAATTATTTTCAAAGTTATAAGTTATTTGAAAATAACGATAAAACCTAATGTACACTTTTCTAAAATACAATTTTTAAATTTTATGTTAAAATCAAAATTTTAAAAATAAATATTTATGTCAAATGAATAAATTGTCTAATTAATTTTTTATTTAAATACAAAAAAAAGATATGCCACTCGTTTGTGTCCCTTATTATATTATATATATAAGGAAAACAATCGAAATTTAAAAAGAAATTTTACACCATAACAATCGTATTTATTTATTTACAATTTCGAAAATTCGATATAATTTGTTTACAACATCTTTTAAAAATGACATACCGTGTCACAGGGTTTTCACTCATTTTAATAGAAAATAATGGTCTCTTTCCAAGCCCAAATACTCATTTAACTAAACATAACATGAAAAATAGAGCTGATAAAAATTTTCATTTCTCTCCCACTACTGAAATATGATTAAAGAAAGTACTACAAGATCAAAATGACCTGCCATTTAGCATTCAAGAAGAGAAAACATGGAATTTTCCAAGATTTTATACCTGCGAAAACAAGAGGAAAAAACAAAAAGAAAGATGCCTAACAAATGGTCAAAAAGAATACAAAAAATGATGCAAGTTTATAATGCTGCACTATAAATGTATCTTCTCTCGTAAAGACCTATTATTTGGTCAGCAACAGCCCACATTATGGCTTGACCGGGTGGTATCCGCATGAGTCGAGGCAGCAATCCTTTCCACAAAGCTTGAAGTCCTTCCTCGGCATATATCATTTGGATAGCATGGATCATGCCCTTATACTTCAACTCTCCTCCATCTCGACTCTGAGCCATCAGCCTAGTTTTGACAACGTCAAAGGGGCCGGTACATACCGGACCTGCTGTTCCTGCAAGGAACCCTGATATCATAGACTGCCATGGATGGAGGACTTTCTGATCACCTTCATGTTTCTTCCACAATATCACATCAAAAGCATTCTTGGCTGTAAACATTGCAGCTTGGTTTGTCCCATTACGCATCACGGTTGGGGCAGCTCCTGCCCAAAGCCCGAAGATGCCTTCTTCATGGATGATTGTTCGAGCACAATGTATGGGACCTTTGTACTTGAAAAGTTCTGGACTTAAGCCTTTCTGTTGCTGCAGTCTAATTTTCACCACCTTCGCAATAATAAACCAGACCAAACTTCTTAAGTACATATAGGCTGAAAAAGTGCTTCATTGTCCTAATCTCGACATAATATTATGCACCTATGGAAATCACATTGTCTAAAAGGAAACAAGAGAAACTAAGCAAGAAAGACGCATCTTTGCTACTTGAACTCAATTGTGAGTATAAGATGGTAGATGTCTGATACAGTTACGTTTAATTACTTCCAAGTTTTTCTTTGCATTTGGAAGGTCCTCCAAGGATACCTTGTCATACATATATCCAGATATGTGTCCAACACGAATTCATATCGTTAAGAAAAACGAAGAGTCAAAGCAATATAGATTCCCATTTCAAAAGAAACAAACCTAGAATCAGTTCGGTCAGCGTATTTTCTCACCTAGATCAAAGAGTCCTAACATCTCAATCAATAATAGTGAACTTTATTTAAGGACTTAGGTTTCAATTGAGCATGTCAAAACCAGCAATTTAGAACTTCACTCTCTCTACTTGCTTGTGACAAAATAATAATCTCGCCATGTAATTCTATTTTCATTATGTTTACAAGATTAATCCAACTGCTAGTGTTTCCCCCTTTACATGCAAGCTTGATCTCACAAATTGCCTTTTGAACTAATAAAGAAATTACAAGGAAAGCTTTTAAATTCCCATGCAGACATTTTTAAGTTGACCAGAAATCACAAATTATCATCTTTTAGCTGCGGGTGCTCTCCAAAGAGATAAACGGCTAGCTATAAAATTCCCGACCTCTTTAATAAAGGATGAGGTAGAAACCTCCCCACCAGTTATTTTCCATCTTAGTCAACATTATATGGCCAGAAACTTATTATAAAATGTAGTGATCAATTATCAATTATAAATCCAAAAACAAACCCAAAGAGGAAATGCCAAGTGCAAGTCTATCAGAAGATTTGAGGAAAAAATACGTTAAAGCTTCCCCATTCTTTATAAAACATTAATTCATGAATATGAGTTCATATTCTCGACTTTCAAGATCTAATAAAGGAACCTAAACCATAAAGCAAAAGGCTGTAAAAAAAAAAAGAAAAAAGGAGGACAAAACAATGAGCCTAACCTCAAAAGGGGTGACAATAAGCAGGGCCTCGAGAACCCCGGCACCAAAACCAGCCAAAACCCTGCCCTGGTTACTCAAGGAGCCAGTGGTGGAGTCCTTAAACGCGCTTTGCAAGACGGCATTGGAACCCATCCGCAGCGCGTACTTGAAGGTCAAATGCGTGGCGAAGGGGGTCATGCCTTTCCAAAGAGCCCGTACCCCTTCTGTACGGGACACGGTGGTTCCGCAGTGAATGATTCCCTTGTAATTGCCTTTGGTATCTAATTACAACCTGGTCTTAATGACATCAATCGGCTGTAAACAACAGGCTTCCATTACACCACCAAAGGAGCCAGAAATGGCTTTCATGTAAGGAGGGATGGATTGCTTGTATCCAGACTTGGGGTTTTGGTTGGTTTGAGATTCATCCATGGCTATGAGATTTGAAGTTTATTGAAGTTAGGAAGGAATGGGGAAAATGAAGAAGGAAGAAGAGAAGAGAAGGGAAGTTGGGGGGGAGTTTCTCTTCCTTCACAGATGATATTATGGTATGGTTCGGTTTGGTGGCAGAGAAGAGAAGAGACGGCGCATTTGGAATTATGTTTGAATATTTTATTGATACGCAGCTGCGGCTGCGCACGTGATATTCACTTCAACTTATTTAGAACTTCAAAGACTGGCCACACAGGTCAAACTTAGACACCCTTCCAACCACTCATACCCCTCTTCTCCTTTCTACAAGTTATTGTCTATTTCATGGTAAAAGTGACATGGGCGGATCGCATTTCGTTCTTAAGTAGAATTTACCTCTCTATTAACAATTTTAAATATCGTGAAATTAAATAATAAATAAAATTATATGAAAATACAGTGAAATTTTTATACTAAGACTATTTTATTATCTCTATTTAAAAATTATGTAAATTAATCTCTAGAATAATATGATCTTTTTATTAAAAATTTAATTTATTTATATTTTGAAGTGATACTTGTCTAGCCTAGCAATCATATAGCTACACGTAGTATGCCACATTGTCAAATATTTATAAATTAAAAACTCAAAAAATAATTATTATTTTAAAAAAACTGGTTTTCATATTCATCCTAGACTTATTTTTCTAAAATAACTATAAAAGTTATTTAAATATTATAAGTTATTATAATTTTATAAAATTATTAAAATTATTTTAAAATTTCTTTAAAAACATCCCGAGACAAATGGTTGTTCAAGTTCAAATGAGCATAAATATATTTATATCAACTCGATTAACTAAAAATATCAGACTCGATTAAAAAGATATATGCTTATATTTATATTCTTTTAACATGCTACTTGTTAAAAGAAAACATTGATGCGTTTACACAAAACTTGAACAGAACTCACAAATTGTATACTGAAGAACTCAATAACGTCAATCTTGCTAACACAGTCTAGACTTCATTGTCATAAACAATTTTATTGACCAATCGACAATCGTTTTTCAGTTAAACTAAAGAGAATCTCATACGAGTATTCTGTTTGGTTTTTGAGAAAATTTTCGAAGTTTGCTCTGCCTTACGCTTTAATTAGCCATCAGTGCCAACTTCGATCATAAATGCATGATATTGGAACATGGAAGGAAACTATGTAGCATGTGCAGCCAAAAAGCAGAAATCCGCCTCAAGCCCACAATAAACAAAGTTTTAGTTGTCACTAGAATGGCTCACCACACGGTAGATGAAAATTTTAAACTACATATAGATGTTAGAAGTAACTTCAAAAACTATTGATGGTCGAAAATATGACTGTTAGAATTTAAAAATAGTAAAATACATTAATGTTTTTAATTATATACTTCATATTTTACATGGTGACTTAAAGTTGATATTTTGATTAACTCAGGTTTAAGCTAGAATAGATGCATTCTAATCACAATCACCTCCATCCTTGGATTTCTATGGACGGTACATTGGCAAATGGCATATGAAAGCATCTAAACAGGCTATTGTTGGTACTTGGAATTGCTTCTAAACTGCTAAAAGCTAGAAATTTTAACAACTAGAGCTAGGCATAACAAATTGATGAATCAGATAACTTAAAATATCACTAACGTCAACCAAGTCCGTGACAAAAGACTTCTGTTTAAATGAAGTTCTAATTGACATCAGATCGATCCCTGGACCCCCTCCCCTTCCCCTTATCAAAAGGAAATATCACAAACAGCAAACGTTCAAGGTGCTAGAATGAAAAATGAGACGCTACACAAAAACTAACATATTTTAGGTTTCACCATTCATACATGTCGTCAGTAGATTGAAGATCCAAAAGGTTTTTGCCAAAACAATCCTGATTTGGGCTTTGTCTACATTCTACTTATTCCAAAGAGCACAATTCATTGCAACTAAAACAAATAAACCCATCGCATCTCGCATTCTAATCAAAACATATTTCAAAATGCAAGCACCAAAATCAAGTTGATAACACTCCATTCTCATTCAAGGTAAGTAATCCAATCGAACATATGAAGAGTAGACAAACAAAACCTAAGAAAAAGATCCTTGTTGAAAGCAAGCAAATATTTGGTAGCAAATAGCCAATTCAGAAGTTTAAAACATAGTCAAAACTATAAGGAAACAAAAGCACTAAATCAGATAACAAGAACACATTTCATCGTCTAATGCAGAAAACTACCTGACATTTAGCAACATCATCAACCTTCAAAGCAAGCAAATATTTGGCAGTAGATAGCCAATTCAGAAATTTGAAACAAAAGCACTAAATTGGATAACAATACCACATTTCATCATCCAATGCAGAAAACTACCTCACATTAACAATATCATCAATCTTCAAAATCATCCTCACACACTCCGTTGCCAGTGTAATTGCACTTGTGCTTACAAGCAGTGGTTGCACAACATTCTCCTCCAAGATATTAGTGATCTGTCCCTTCCTCACATTGATCCCAGCATTGATCTCCCCTTGAGCATGCCGATTCCTCAGCTCAGTCACAATAGCAATAGGGTTCAACCCAGCATTCTCAGCCAACGTATAAGGAATAACTTCAAGTGCCTCAGCAAAAGACCTAACACAATACCCCTCCATCCCATGCAACACCTTAGACCAAGCACCAAGCTGCCTTGACAATTCAATCTCCGGGGCACCACCACCTGCAATCAAAAACCTTTTACTCACTAAACACCTGACCACACATAAGGCATCGTGTAAACTCCTCTCAGCTTCGTCGAGGACCAACTGATTCGAACCCCTGACTAAAACAGTTGTGGTTCTTCCCATATCCTTGATCCCAGTAACCTTAACAATCTTTCCATCCCCGAGCGAAACCTCCTCAACAAGATCTGCATGCCCCAGCTTCTCCACTCGAAAGTGGTCAATATTAGCGATAGGCAAACAATTCAAAGTCTTGGTAATAAACTCAATATCTTCCCTCTCAACATCCTTAACAACCATAATCTTAGCCTTGGCCAAATAATGCAATGATAAATCCGTGACTGCATCTCTCAGAATACTCTTTTGGATCAACAAAACATTACAACCAGTGGCTTTAATCTTCTTAATCATACCCAAAATATAATTTCTTTCCTCTTTCAATATCCTATCCATTTGAGTATAATCAGAAACTACAATACTCTGTTCAATATCAGTTTTAGGAGGGGAAATCTGAAACTGAATTACCGCAATTTTTGCATTCTCCATTCTGGTCGGTCCTCCAGCTGCATGGCTTGCTTTCTTATCGAAAACCAGCCCTTTAACCAACTGCGTATCGTCCACGGTCCCCCCTAGCTTTTTCACAATCTTGATGTCTCTTAAATCAACCATATCCGGCTTTGCTGGATCAACGACAGAGAGAACGGAATCAACGGCAAGCGGGGCAAGAAGTGTTGAGTATTGGCTAACAACCTTGCTGTTCAACGAAGTACTGGCGGATTTGACCAACGATTCGCGATCGGAGAGCTCGAGAGGGATGGCCATGGCGGTGAGGACATCGACGGCTTTAATCGAAGCCTTGTGGAGAGAATCGGATATAACAGTGGGGTGGATACCGTTGGAGAGAAGGGTGAGGCATTGCTTAAGGAGGGCACCAGAAATGACGACGACAGTAGTGGTGCCGTCACCGGCGGCAGAGTCCTGAGATTTGGAGAGATCGACGAGCATTTTAGCGGCGGGTTGTAGAACTTCCATCTTGTTTAAAATGGTGGCGCCGTCGTTGGTTATGATGACTTCGCCGTTGGCGGTTGAGATCATTTTGTCCATACCTTTGGGTCCTAAGCTGGTTCGGACGGCGTCAGCCACGGCTCGGGCAGCGTTGATGTTGGCTTGGCGGATGTCTTCTTTGCGCTTGTTGTCCACGTAGGACTCGGTCTTGGAAGTGCGCGGCTGAGCTGCAGTCACGGCAGCCATTTCAAGGGGAAGTGGAGGATTGGGAAATGATAGAGTGGGTCGGAGGTGGAAAACCCTAGAAAATATGCGAGGGAAAAATATAGGAAGAGAGAGGGTTCTGGAAATGTTAAAAACTGGTAGGGGAAGTGAACCGAAGTGAAGGGCCTTTTTTGTACTGATGATTCAAATCAATGCCTTGCCCAAGATTTTCATACAAATTTACTTGTCACTCCAACTTTAAAAAAAAAAAAATTTACTTTTATCCTCCATTTAATTTTAGTTTTTTCTAATTCTTAAATTTATATTATTTGTGAAATTATTTTTAAATAATAAAAAATTAATTTTATTGATATAACATGTACATGGATATCGGGTAAATATCTCATATATACCAAAAATAAAGAAAAATTACGGAAATTTGTCAATTTGAAGAATATTTACGGAAAAGTACCGTTTCTCCCAAAAACGCATCGTACGTAGCGTTTTTGGGGATCTGAGCTAAAAGCGCTACCGAGGACGCTGCTTTTGTCATTGAATAACCAATAAAATCTTGTTGACGTGGACGCGTTTTGCCTCCATTCCCTTATGAATAATTAATTAAATTTTTGGGCGAAGAGTCTCCAAGAAAATAATTTTGAGGAGACGTTTCGAACAAACAATGGCAAAAATGCTTCCAACAGGTGCCTTGTCGTGAGAGTACCGAAAAGAGCTCCCGTGGGACGCTTTTCTACTGATGGTCTCCGGTAAAATTAATTTGAGAGACGCTTCGAACAAATAGTACAAAAACGCTTCCAATAGGTGCTTTGTCGGCGAGAGTACTGAAAAGAGCTCCACGTGGACGCTTCTTTTGCTCTGATGGTCTCGGTAAAATTAATTTGAGGAGACATTTCGAACAAACAATGGCCAAAAACGTTTCGAGGGGTACATTGTCAAGAGAGTACTGAAAAGAGCTCCCACGTGGACGCTCTTTTGCTCTGATGGTCTCCGCAAACTTAGGTTATAAATCGACCAAATTTCATTCTCGGCCATGGAAGGCAAATTTAGGCAAAAGAAAAAAAGCGAAAATAAGTGGCGTATTAATCGTTATTTACTAAGATGGTGAAGTTCGTGACACCGAAAATGGTGTTGTTTTCTTATCGGAGAACACAGCGCGACTGAGTTTTAATAGGAACGTCGATTTGGTAGAACTTCGCAAAAGAATTAGGCGTAAAATATTCGGAACAATGCCAATGAAAGTTCAGTCTATTAAGTATAGATTTTGCGCTTCAGTTGATCCGGTGAGATATGACTCATTCGACATCAAAGGTCCTCGAAGCCTTGAGGCAATGGTGGAGACTCATCTTGCCAGTGGATCGCCCTATCTCGAGTTATATGTAGAATTTTCATCTCCAAGTGATCCTTCTGCAACCTCAACATCTACTGTCGTTCGAGGAGAATACACGACCTCAAGCCGACACTCTGTGAGTGGGAGGCAAAAAACAGAAGTGCCCGTGTGCGGTGGTAGAATGGAAAACATAACCCCTGCACGACACTCGGTTGGTGGATGGGACATGCATATCCGTCCTTCGGCGTCCGATGATAGAAATACGTATTGGGGGACGTCATCAACTTCTAGTGGTTGGCAATCCACATATGATTGGGATCTTTACGAAAGATGTTTAAGGAGGGATGATGTACTCCCGACGACATCCACCGGCGAAGGGCTCTTGTTTGTTACAGGTTATGGAGGGTCGAATGATGAATCCGATGTGGATCCACCTCGGGAGCCAGAGCCCGACGGTGTAGAAGTTGGATTATTTTTTGAACCGGAGCCCATTCCAATTGTACCTGAAGACGTTGAGGGCGGTTCAGACGAAAAAGAAGAAGATCCGCTATTCAGGGCGTACTTACCTCCAGCCCACATGCATAATGTCGATCTATCTCAATATGATGCATTGGAGTTTCCTGAACACCGAACGCGTGACCGTACAAATTATTCGTTGGATTCGGACCAATTAGAAGTTGGTAACCAGTTTTCCAACAAGAATACTTTTCTTGCTGTATTGAAACAATACAGCATCAGGAACGGAGTTAACTACAATGTGGTTAAATCTAGGCTCGATAAGTACGAGGTGAAGTGTGTAGTGCAAGATGGTACATGTTCATGGAAAATCATTGCGTCGTTGAGAAAAATGACAGGATTGTGGGAGGTCAAAAAGTACAAAGGTCTACATACATGTCTTGCCGGTACAGTACCACTATGTGTTCAATGATTTTGAATAACACTAATATTATGTAATGTTGCATTATTTAACGTACTTCGATGACAGGTGTAACACAAGATCATCCGATAATGAATTCAGACATGTTGGCTGACTTGATAATCCCGACGTTGAAGGCCGATCCCAAGACTACGGTGCCGACCATAATTGACAATATTTGTAGCCAATTGGGGTACACGCCCTCTTACAGAAAGGCTCGGATAGCCAAGCAGAAGGCGTTAGAAAAGTTGCATGGTCGGTGGGACACTTCATATAATGAAGTGTGGCAGTGGTGTCAGGTGTTGGAGAGATATGTCCAGCAAAGACGATGACCTTGAAACGAACCCGGCAGACTACAACAATCGTCGCTTTCGTGGATGCGCAGTGTTCAAGCGTCTGTTTTGGACATTTAAGCAATGCCGAGATGCTTTTAGATACTGCAAGCCATTAGTACAAATTGACGGTACCTTTATGTATGGTAGCTATACGCATCGGCTATTGCTAGCTGTAACACAAGACGGCTGTGGGAGAATCCTTTCGATTGCATTCGCAACAACACCGGGGGAGTCAGCTGATGACTGGGACTTCTTCCTATCTAGGTTACGAAGGCATGTCTGTCCCCAACTTGACATATGCGTTATATCGGATCCGGGCCCTGGAATACTTGCGGCAATAGAACGCCAGGGAAGCATGTGGCATCGCACACACCATCGATATTGCTCGAGGCATGTTTCATCCAACTACTATGGGCAACATCGATCTAAAAGCGAAACAACAAGTGGTGATATGGGTATGAAATATCTACTAATATAATTTCATTTGTAATATTCAATTTATTCTCAATTGAAGAGTGGTATGTAATATTCGTTATCAACGTATGTTGGCGGTCTGAGATCAATAAAGACCGTTTTCGAGGATATCTTGGCGGCTTTGCACTCGATAACAGAAAACAAACTACATGTAATATTCCTTTTGAGCAGTGGACACAAGATATGACGGCTGCCTACGATATGGTCATATGACCACAAACCGGCCGAATGCATAAATTACGTTCTAAAATGAACCCGTCATCCATCGATTACATCACGCAAAGGGAGATATATTTTTATTTAGCGGCACTATTTCTGAAGAGAGTAGCGAGTTATAGAGGGCAGATGCAAAGAGGCCATGTATGGAGCCTGAAGGTCTTACAATAAATAAACCGTGGGAAGGCACGGGCGAACACCATGCACACAGTGTGTCACGACCGCAACAGCCTATGGTTTCGTGTCACAGAGTTTGACAGACCGAACCAAGGTATTGTTGGTGGGCATTATCGTGTACACTTGACAAATAGGACCTGCGATTGTGGGATATTTGATGCACTTCGTTACCCATGTGCTCATGTACTTGCGGCTTGTCAGAATCTCCGTCTTGATCCCATGACTATGTCGACGAAGTGTACAAATTAGAAAACATGTACAACGTGTGGAGACACGTATTCCCACCAGTCCCAGATAAATGTAATTGGCCGTCGGTATCACTTGTACTGTATAAGCTGTTGCCGGATAGACAATTGAGGCGCAAACTAAAAAGTCGACCTTGCTTGACTAGAATACGCAACAATATGGATATCCGAGAAACGAGCAACCAAAGTCAGCTGTGCGGATGGTGTAGGAACCCGGGCCATACATCTCGCTCGTGTCCAAATCGGAATAGTTGACCGTGTTTTTAGCTTTTTTGTCTCCTGGTGTGTAACATCCTGAATAGGGCCTATGCATTTTCAGTTTGATTGTATGAAATGACAAGTTTAAAGCACTAAGAATAAATTTTTGCTATTTTTGGAAACTTGGAAATGCATGAAATGGAAACCTGAACATTTTGGAAACCTAAACATTTTGGAAACCTGAACATTTTGGAAACCTAAACATTTTGGAAACCTGAACATTTTGGAAACCTGAACATTTTGGAAACTTGAAGATATAAGAAAAATGGCAAGTTACAGAGCCGATCGAAAATTTTAGGAAACTTAGAAATAAGGCCGGAATGACAAATTTTAAAGTCCAAAATAGGAAATAAGGGCAAGAGGGCCTTAAAAGAAAAAGTTGGTGAAATTTGACACACAAACAGGCTTGGAAAAGTGGCCTGAAGGTGTCACTTAGGGCTTATGGAAATGGCCTGAGTTCGAGTCACTTGGAAAGCAAATAATGAAGGTTTTATTTTGCTTCCAAGGCTAAGAGGTTGGACGGCACAAGCTTCTAGAATTAGAGGAGTTTTAATTCCATAAATATATGATAAAATAAGTGATAAATAAAAGATTTTCTTTTATTAAGATAAATGAGGAGATAAAGGATGGCTTAAATACTTTTAATTTAATTAGGTGATAATTAAAGGAGATAATATTATCATTTATGGAGTAGTGGCCAAGAAAGGGGCTCTCCTATTGACAATTTCGGCTAAAGAGGGAGAACTAAAGGCTATTCTCTAACCTTTTCTAAGCATTTGCCGAAATTTTCCTATCTCTCTCCCCCTCTCTGCCGAATTCTCTTTAAGCAAAAATCCATCCTCTCTTCTTCTATTTCTTCTCTGTTTCTACTATCAAAGCCGAACCTTTGTTGATTCTAAGTAAAGAAGCCATCGATTAAAGGCATCAAGGTAAGGTTAAGACTATTCAATTTCCTTTCTTTTCTTTTTTAAATGCCGAAAGTAAAAGTACTAATCCCAAATCTTGTTCATGGCCGAATCTACAAGGGGTTACTCAGGTTTCTACACTTTTCTGAATATAGAGATCAAGGATCCAAGGTAAGTGAGTATATACATTCGGCCAAGGCCAAATCTTAGGTATTCAGATTAACGTAATCAAAAAACTAACCGATTAGGGAAGTAGAATTTGGCGATTTCAAGGAAGAGGAAGGTGAAGGTTTGGATTTAAAGTCCATAAGGTAAGCACTTAAAAGTATTCGCCAAGGCTTTTGTGATTACCTAGAACGATTCTTTAATTATTAAAGCCAAAAACTAACCCATGTTAAGAATCAAGGTTGGTAGAATATCGGTGAAGGAAAACCAAGTTTTGGATTTGAATAAAACACCAAATCGGTATCAAAGGTAAGCCTTTTACAAATCCTACTAGGATTTGGTTTTGTTTCAAGCCAAATGGGTTTATTAATGTGTCTTATATGATGGCGAATATAGGAGTTAACGGATCTAAAGTTAGATCGGGATTTTCGAGATCTCAAGGAACCTTGTTAAGCAAATCGGTGTGTACGCACACTAACCTTCGATTTATCATATGGCAATTATTTTTACGAATATGTATAAGAATATGAATATGGCTAAGTACCTAATATGGTACAAAGGTACTGTGCACGCGTTTCCTACTTAGATAGGATTATGAAATATGTTATTCTATAACATGTGAAAATCTGAATATGAATGTGAATTTGATTATATGCATGATTATTAATTTTTTGGGGCATTCGGGTTTATGTGAAAGGGAAGAAGGTGTTGACTTGATCTCATTAACGTTATATGGTGACTACGGTCACAAATATCTGAATTTGGTAACCGGTTACATTATTTGAATATGGTGTCTAATGACACAAATTATATGGGTGATGAGCACGTCATTGCAATGATGCGCCCGATGGTGTGTAGCGGATGGAGGGTTGACTTAGTAGTCCCCCGGTGTATTTGGCGAGTGTGGGTGGTGTGTAGCGGATGGACCATTAGGCTTGGGTTTGGGTTGCATCATAATTTATTTTATATAAATCGATGTTTGAACATGTATGCTGATTTGTTGAATGTTAGTATTGTGTGCACTGCGAGTGCATTGACTCACCCGTTGTGGGAATTATTTTCGGTGATGAGCGGTGTGAATGGTAGGTGGACCTTGAGGTGGCCATGCTACATTCGGAGATTTTATTTTATTTGGACTTTATTTTATTTAGTACCTTAAATTTTATTTTAGGTTTTACTTGATGTAATAAGGCCATAAGGCCCAGTGGATTATTCTTTATTTTTACTTTACTTTTAAATATTGTGCTAAGAACTATTTTGGACATAATAAATCAAATTGGATTTACAAGATTAAATAAATGGGTTTCCAATCTAAGCCCAACGCAAAATATAAGTTTTCCAAAATTTTACAAATTTTCTCTAAGTACCGAAAATTTTTGAAACGGTTTACTTTAGAAACATACGAGATCCGGTTCGGGCTCGTGGGTAGGGTGTGGGGTGTTTCGATTTAATATCGAGCCAGTTTTAAACTCTCGGCACATGGGCTAAGGCCCAAAACTTTTTCAAAGCGAGCCAAATGATTTTCTTTGAAAATAAGCGAGCTTCACGGCATAGCCCCTAAGTCTCCACCATGATCCACCGGTAAGTACCCCTAACCATATGTGTGATTACGTGAACTGTTTAAGGGTAGAAAAGGCATGGAATGTAGAATAGAATGATAGGAACTTGAACCCAGGATTAGACTACTCAAACACAAAACCACATAAGACTTAAAGACTAAACAAACCTATGGCTAAGTCATTTGAGCTAAGGTGTGGTAACCCTCAGACGCATGTCTAGGATTGGATCCGGAAGAGCTTGGTATTTAAGCAGTCCTAGTGACTCACCTCCTCTTGCAGAATCCTACACAGTGCGTAGCAGTTCACCCTAACTCAGAGGGCTCAGTGGTGTGGTAACCTCTGTGCGCATGTCTAGGAATAGTTTCGATGGGAGCTTGGTATTTAAGCAGTCCGCATGACTCACCTCCTCTCCACACGAATCCTGCCTGGTGCGTAGCTTTGGTTCACCCTGACCAAGAGGGCTCGGCCATAGGCTAAACATAATGACTAAAACCCGAAAGGGAACTAGCCTTGTTTTAAAAAAAAAAAAAGAGAGAACAAAACAACAAACCCTAGTTTTTCAAACTGTTAAAACTTCCTTTTAAATCTAAGAAAATTATTTTTACAACATTTTCTGAAAAACTCCAGATTTGCGAAAATTACAAAAATGTCCTTAGTGGTAAAATTACCAAAATGCCCTTGGTTTATAAAAGACTCAACAAGCTTTACCAAAATTTCATAAACATTCAAGAACCCTAATTTTTAAAATATCAAAATACCTTGATTTTGGAAAAAAAAATTCAAAATCGCCCCTAACTTACAAAATTACCAAAATGACCCTAATTTCCAAATTTTTGCAACATCCCCATTTTTGAAGGAACAATTTTCAAAAAGAACCCTCAAAGTTTTACAACTTTTAAAATACCCCTGATTTATTAAAATTATAAATTTACCCTGAATCATGAAAAATTACCAAAATACCCCTGAAGTCAAAAAATTACCGAAATACCCCCGTATCTCTAAATCTTTCCAAATTTCCCTGAGACTTCGAAATTTTTAAAATAATTTTTGACACCAAGGAATGTTTTTCTTCTGAAAAATTTCAAAAATGCCCCTATAGGACAAAATTACAAAAATACCCCTGGGTAGTGGAAAACAACAACAACAAAAAAATTACAACGTTTCTCTGAATGAACGAAAGTTCATATTTGTTTGATGGATGGATGAATGGATAGAAAAGACTGTGTGTTTGTATGAATACGAAAGAACCACTCTTAAATCCTTTTTCATAAAACTCCTTCGCGGGTAAAAAGTGGAACAATGACTAATCCATAAAATTTCTTAATCAGATCTCGACGCTAGAAAATGAGCTCTAGAGGACGTGGTCATCGTGGTCGAGGTAGAGGAAGGATGATCGTGTCGGAACCCGTTAGGTCGGGTCAAGGGTCCGACAATAAAATGCCGTCGCCACCACCACCCACAGCTGTTAATGTTGAGTAGCGAGCTCGAGACGGGAGAAGATCTTTGTGTCACGCAGTGATCTTGCGAGTTTTGGAATTGGTGGCGGGCGCAGGAGGAAATTCAGAATCGAAAGTCTATACCGAACGGCTCGAGCTAATGGGCGAAAATGTTTCGAGGAGTATCTAATGTGGCACCAGTCTGGTGAGTCTTGGTTGGAAGCAACGGAGCGTATCATGGATGAGCTCGATCGACTCGGAGGAAAAGTTGAAAGGGATGGTGGCGTTATTCTGCGATGAAGCGTATCGATGGTGGTTAAGCTGTTCGGGATGGTACCACAATTTGAAAATTTGACACAGGAGTATGTTAAAGAGGCCTTTCGGAAGAAGTATGTGGGAACGGTATCTGAGATGAACAAAGGAAGGCTTTTCTAGGGTTGGTGCAAGGAGTAAGTGCATCGCAGAATATGAGGCTGAATTCACGAGATTGAGCCGCTATGCTCGAGGGTAATGTGGCGAGCATGAACGCATGTCCGCTTTGAGGACGGACTAAGAGATGACTGAAGGTTGTTGATAGCACCGCATCGGGAGCGAAAATTCTCTTTGGTGGAAAAGGCCAAGGTGGCGAAGGGATTAAGGACGCTACTAAGCGGATCGTGGATAGGAATAAGGCCAAGAGAGGATTTAGGCCATCGTGAAAGGGTTCTGAAGCTAGGGTTGACGGGCCACGAAATCAACAGTTGGTCTGGCAGGCGATGTCGCCCTTGTGAGCATTAATGGGAAGAAGCACATGGGAGAGTGTTGGAGAAAGGCGGGTGGATATTTCAAGTGTGGGTCCAAGGACCATATGCTTAAAGACTGTCCCAAGTAACCAGATGAGAGTCGATCGACGATTCGAATACTAGACTTGGTAGTAGCATGACAATGACCTCAGCGGGTCGTGGTTCGTATGGCGAGGTAATGGTACTGGCAGAGGCCGTGGAACACAGGACCGAGGTACTAATATTAATGTAGAAGCAAGACAATCGGGTTTGGTTTATGCGGTTTACCGAAGGGAAGATGGTGACGTACCGGATGTAATCACCGGTATGTTCTTTATCTTTGACAAACCCTATTTTGCTCTGATTGATGTGGGCTCGACCCATTCCTATGTTGCAAGTAGTGTAGTAGAAACACTAGGCCTAGACTCGAACTTTCGATGAGCGGATGATCGTAGTAAGCCCATTAGGCCAAACTGTAGTGATAGACAAGATCTTTCGGAATGTACCCCTAAAAATTCAGGGAGTGAACTTTCGGGCAGATTTAATGGAGTTACCCTTCGGAGAGTTTGAGCTTATACTCGGAATGGATTGGCTAGTAGAACACCGAGCCGTGTTGGATTGTGCGGCTAAACGTATGGAACTAAGAACCCCGGAGGATGAAGTGGTGGTAATGATCAGAGAAATGAGGAACTACTTGTCTAACGTAGTTTCGGCACTGAAGGCTGAGAAGATGGTTAAGAAGGGTTGCAAAGCATTCCTAGCCTTCGTAAGTGCGATAGGTGGGAAGGAGGAAGGTATTAATGGAGTTAAGACGGTAAGGGACTTCGTGGATGTATTTCTAGAGGAATTACCGGGAATACCCCCAGACAGGGAGGTGGAATTTGGGATAGAATTACTACCCGGAATAGCTCCTGTGTCAATCGCTCCATACCGAATGACACCAAAGGAGTTAGTGAAGCTCAAGGCTCAGATACAAGAACTATTGAATCGTGGGTTCATCCAGGCCAGTGTGTCTCAGTGGGGAGCACGGTTCTATTGTGAAGAAGAAGGACGAAACTATGCGTATGTGCATAGATTACCGTCGATTGAATAAGTGACCATTAAGAACAAGTATCCTTGCCAAGGATCGATGACTTGTTCGATCGGTGGGGAGCCGATGTTTTCAAAGATCGATTCTGGTCGGGATACCATCGATTGAAGGTGAAGGAGGTGACATCCATAAGACCGCTTTTAGGACAAGATATGGCCACTTCGAGTTTATAGTGATGTCGTTTGGATTGACGAACGCTCCAGCCGCGTTCATGGATATGATGAATCGAGTTTTCCAACCCTACTTGGATAGGTTCGTCGTCGTGTTCATCGACGATATTTTGGTGTACTCGAAGTCAGAGGAGGAGCATGATGAGCATCTCCGAGTTGTGTTGGAAGTGCTAAGGGAGAAAAGCTTTATGCCAAATTGACAAGTGCGAATTTTGGCTTAAGGAGGTGGCATTCCTAGGACATGTGGTATCCATGAAGGAATAAGAGTGGATCCTAGGAAGATCGAAGCGATGTTAGATTGGAAACCACCTAGGTCCGTGGTGAAATCAAGTTTTTAGGCTGGCGGCTATTCTGGAAGGTTTGTGGAAGGATTCTCGTCAATAGTCGCGCCTTTAACAAAGTTACTAAGGAAGGAAGTACCTTCGCATGGACGAATAAGCGGCAGGAGAGCTTTGAAAAGCTTAAGAAGGTCTTGTGGAAGCCAGATGTTAATTCAAAGGAGGCGGGAAAAGAACTTGTGGTGTCTTGTGACGCTTCGCATAGGGGTTAGGGTGATGTTAATGCAAGAGGCAACGTGGTTGCTTATGCGTCCACGGCGATTAAGGCCGCATGAGGTTAACTACCCACTCATGAATTAGAGCTAGCGGCGATGGTTTTCGCCTCAAGGTTTGGAGGCACTACCTTTATGGAGAAAGGTCGATTATCTACACAGACCACAAGAGCCTTAAGTATTTATTGACTCGAAGGAGTTGAACTTGAGGCAACGAAGGTGGGTGGAATTGCTAAAGGACTACTGTTGTTCAATAGAGTATCATTCGCAAGGCGAATGTGGTAGCCGATGCCCTAAGTCGGAAGGTTGTATCGGATCTACGAGCTTTGTTCGCTCATTTAAGTCATTTGATGACGAAGTCATTGGCGAATTACAAGTCGAGCCCACATGGCTAAAGGAAGTGAAAGAGGACGGTTGGTGATAACGACTTAAGTACTAAGTTGCAACAAATCTGCAAGGGGATTAAAGGATTATGGTGTCAATGATGAAGGAGTATTGTCTACAAGGAAAAATCAGATATCTGGGAATAAGGAGTTGAGACAAAGGATTCTTGGGAATCGCATGGTAGCCCTTATGCTATGCATCCGGAGGCATCAAGTCATATAGAGATCTAAGGAGCAGTTTTGGTGATCCGATCCAAGCGAGAGGTGGTGAATTTGTGGGAAATGTTTGGCGTGTCGACAAGTTAAATTTGAACACCAAGTCCCATCAGATTACTTCAACCAATCGAAGTTCCCTAATGGAAGTGGGAGAGAATTACCATGGACTTCGTTAGTGGGCTTCCCCTTACGCCTACTAAGAAGGACTCGGTATGGGTGATAGTGGACCGTTTGACCAAGTCCGCACACTTTATCCCAGTAAGAATGGATTATTCTCTTCAGAAATTAGCTAAGATATATGTGGCAGAAATTGTGAGGTTACATGGAGTAACAATGTCGATCATCTCTGATAGAGACCCAAGGTTTACGTCTCGATTTTGGAGGGCACTTCATCAAGCTTTAGGCACTAAGCTAGACTTCACTGACTTTTCATCCGCAATCGACAGGCGATCGAGCAGGTTATACAAGTGTTGGAGGACATGTTGAGAGGCGTGTAATGGATTTAGAGGTAGTTGGGAAGATTACTTGCCTTTAGCTGAATTCGCCTACAACAACGACTATCAAGCTAGCATTGGATGGCACCATATGAAGCATTGTATGGAAGAAAGTGTAGAACACCTACTTGTTGGACCGAGTTAGGAGAAGCAGAGTTTTGGGTCCGAAATTAGTGGCGTAAACCGAAAAGAAGGTTGAGTTAATTGAGACACAGTTGAAGGAGGCCTCGATAGGCGTAAGTCGTCGACGAGACCTTAAATGAAGGAAATAGAGTTTGGCGTGGGAGACCAAGTATTCTTGAAAGTCTTGCCTTGGAAGAAGGTAATGAGGTTGATCGAAAAGGAAATTAAGCCCAAGGTTTGTAGGGCCTTATCGAGTCTTGAAGCGAGTTGGGCGGTGACATCCGATTAGAGTTGCCACCAGAATTACAGCAGATGCACGACGTATTTCATGTGTTCATGTTATGTCGCTATCGATCGGATCCGTCGCATGTGGTATCTGTTGAAGAAGTGGAGCTAAGGCCAGACTTATCCTACGAGGAAGAATCGATTCGGATCTTGGAACGTGATGTGAAAGTACTACGAAGGAAGACAGTTCCTCTAGTCAAAGTGCTATGGCGCAATCATGGAACGGAAGAAGCTTCGTAGGAATCAGAAGAGACCATGCGACAGCAATACCCTCAACTATTTTAGTTAGGAAATTTCGGGGACAAAATTTTGTTTAAGGGGGGTAGAACTGTAACATCCTGAATAGGGCCTATGCATTTTCAGTTTGATTGTATGAAATGACAAGTTTAAAGCACTAAGAATAAATTTTTGCTATTTTTGGAAACCTGGAAATGCATGAAATAGAAACCTGAACATTTTGGAAACCTAAACATTTTGGAAACCTGAACATTTTGGAAACCTAAACATTTTGGAAACACGAACATTTTGGAAACACGAACATTTTGGAAACTTGAAGATGTAAGAAAAATGGCAAGTTCTGAGCCGATCGAAAATTTTAGGAAACTTAGAAATAAGGCCGAATGATAAATTTTAAAGTCCAAAATAGGAAATAAGGGCAAGAGGGCCTTAAAAGAAAAAGTTGGTGAAATTTGACACACAAACAAAGGCTTGGAAAAGTGGCTGAAGGTGTCACTTAGGGCTTATGGAAATGGCACGAGTTGAGTCACTTGGAAAGCAAATAATGAAGGTTTTATTTTGCTTCCAAGGCTAAGAGGTTGGACAGCACAAGCTTCTAGAATTAGAGGAGTTTTAATTCCATAAATATATGATAAAATAAGTGATAAATAAAGGATTTTCTTTTACTAAGATAAATGAGGAGATAAAGGATGGCTTAAATACTTTTAATTTAATTAGGTGATAATTAAAGGAGATAATATTATCATTTATGGAGTAGTGGCCAAGAAAGGGGCTCTCCTATTTACAATTTCGGCTAAAGAGGGAGAACTAAAGGCTATTCTCTCACCTTTTCTAAGCATTTGCCGAAATTTTCCTATCTCTCTCCCCCTCTCTGCCGAATTCTCTTTAAGCAAAAATCCATCCTCTCTTCTTCTATTTCTTCTCTGTTTCAACTATCAAAGCCAAACCTTTGTTGATTCTAAGTAAAGAAGCCATCGATTAAAGGCATCAAGGTAAGGTTAAGACTATTCAATTTCCTTTCTTTTCTTTTCTAAATGCCGAAAGTAAAAGTACTAATCCCAAATCTTGTTCATGGCCGAATCTACAAGGGGTTACTCAGGTTTCTACACTTTTCTGAATATAGGGATCAAGGATCCAAGGTAAGTGAGTATATACATTCGGCCAAGGCCAAATCTTAGGTATTCAGATTAACGTAATCAAAAAACTAACCGATTCAGGGAAGTAGAATTTGGCCGATTTCAAGGAAGAGGAAGGTGAAGGTTTCGGGATTTAAAGTCCATAAGGTAAGCACTTAAAAAGTATTCGGCCAAGGCTTTTGTGATTACCTAGAACAGTTCTTTAATTATTAAAGCCAAAAACTAACCCATGTTAAGAATCAAGGTTGGCCGAATATCAGGTGAAGGAAAACCAAGTTTTCGGGATTTGAATAAAACACCAAATCGGCATCAAAGGTAAGCCTTTTTACAAATCCTACTAGGATTTGGCTTTGTTTCAAGCCAAATGGGTTTATTAATGTGTCTTATATGATGGCCGAATATAGGAGTTAATAGATCTAAAGTTAGATCGGGATTTTCGAGATCTCAAGGAACCTTGTTAAGCAAATCGGTGTGTCGCACACTAACCTTCGATTTATCATGTGGCAATTATTTTATGAATATGTATAATAATATGAATATGGCTAAGTACCCTAATGTGGTACAAAGGTACTGAGCACGTTTCCTACTTCCGATAGGATTATGAAATATGTTATTCTATAACATGTGAAAATCTGAATATGAATGTGAATTTGATTATATGCATGATTATTAATTTTTTTGGGGCATTGGGTTTATGTGAAAGGGAAGAAGGTGTTGACTTGGTCTCACTAGCGTTATATGGTGACTACGGTCACAAATATCTGAATTTGGTAACCGGTTACATTATTTGAATATGGTGTCTAATGACACAAATTATATAGGCGATGAGCACGTCATTGCAATGACGCCTTCGATGGTGTGTAGCGGATGGAGGGTTGACTTAGTAGTCCCACGGTGTATTTGGCGAGTGCGGGTGGTGTGTAGCGGATGGACCATTAGGCTTGGGTTTGGGTTGCATCATAATTTATTTTATATAAATCGATGTTTGAACATGTATGCTGATTTGTTGAATGTTAGTATTGTGTACACCGAGTCATTGACTCACCCGTTGTGGGAATTATTTTCGGTGATGAGCGGTGTGGACGGACGGTGGACCTTGAGGTGGCCATACTACATTCGGAGATTTTATTTTATTTGGACTTTATTTTATTTAGTACCTTAAATTTTATTTTGGGTTTTACTTGATGTAATAAGGCCATAAGGCCCGATGGATTATTCTTTATTTTTACTTTACTTTTAAATATTGTGCTAAGAACTATTTTGGACATAATAAATCAAATTGGATTTACAAGATTAAATAAATGGGTTTCAATCTAAGCCCAGCATAAAATATAAGTTTTCCAAAATTTTACAAATTTTCTCTAAGTACCGAAAATTTTGAAACCGGTTTACTTTAGAAACATACGAGATCCGGTTCGGGCTCGTGGGCGGGTGTGGGGTGTTTCATGGTAACTATGTAATTTCTATTTTTTGAGGAAAAGCGGTGAACTTTTGTACAAGAACTTTTATTTTATTCAAGTTATTAAAATTAAATTACAAAATTACAAAAAAATTAAACCATTTCTATTTTATCAAATATATTAAAATTAAATTAAAAAATTAAATTACAAAAGAAATAAAATTAAACTCAAATTTTATTAAATATGAAAAAATTAAACTATTTCTATCTTATCAAAGATATTAAAATTAAATTAAAAAATTAAATTATAAAAGAAATAAAATTAAACTCAAATTTTATTAAATATAAAAAATTAAATAAAAAATTAAACTATTTCTATCTTATCAAAGATATTAAAATTAAATTAAAAAATTAAATTACAAAAGAAATAAAATTAAACTCAAATTTTATTAAATATAAAAAATTAAATTACAAAAAAATTAAACAATTTCCATCTTATCAAAGATATTAAAATTAAATTAAAAAAATTAAATTACAAATATATAAAATTAAACTCAAATTTTATTAAATATATTAAAACTAAATTAAAAAACAATTAAACCATTTCTATCTTATCAAAGATATTAAAATTAAATTAAAAATTAAATTACAAAAGAAATAAAATTAAACTAAAATTTTATTAAATATAAAAAATTAAATTACAAAAAAAATTAAACTATTTCTATCTTATCAAAGATATTAAAATTAAATTAAAAAATTAAATTACAAAAATAAAAAATTAAATTCAAATTTTATTAAATATATTAAAACTAAATTACAAAAAAATAATTAAATCATTTCTATCTTATCAAAGATATTAAAATTAAATTAAAAAATTAAACTACAAAAGAAATAAAATTAAACTCAAATTTTATTAAATATAAAAAATTAAATTACAAGAAAGAAATTAAACCATTTCTATCTTATCAAAGATATTAAAATTAAATTAAAAAATTAAATTACAAAAATAAAAAATTAAACTCAAATTTTATTAAATATATTAAAACTAAATTACAAAAAAATTACAAAACTAAATTAGGATTTAGAGTCGTCTTTGGTGGGAACCGGTGCCACCTTGAGGCGGTCGGCGATTCTGCGTTGGATTTCTCATTCTTCTAGCTTCCGGGGGGTCGTGGAACCTCGGGCAGGGAATCGGGTTCCTCCGGCAGTGGATCTGGTTTTGGGTGACTGCATCCCGTACGGCGAAGGAGCCTGGTAGGAAGAACTGCTCCCCGACGGCCCCTCCTCTAATGCCACATGTGACGTTGGCCTCACGATCGGCTGGCTAGCGGGAGTAGTCGGGAACGGACTCGAACCCGGCCATGCATTCCAACCTGGGGTGGGACTGGGAAAAGGAAACATATACAGGTTAGGAGGATACATATAAGGGGTAGAGTGCCTTTTGGCATAAGCGGTGGATATTGTGATGTCGGTTGTTGTTGGTTTGGTGATGGGTCATGTATTTGTGTAAGTATTTATTCTTTGGGCCGATGGTGTGTAAGTATTGTTGATGGCCCTGTCTCATCACCCCTTCTCATTGGATTTAAAGGGGCCCGACGTTCCATTCGCTCGCGAATTTACCGTCGCTTCTCTTCTTCTGACAACAGATATGGCTTGCCATAAATCCTAAACCATGACATGTACTCCGACATGCACGCTAACTCAAGAACGATGATCGGCTCCCGGATAGGTAAAATGTCATACCGGTTCTCCCACGTCTCGATATGACCTGACCAAAATCTTGGCCAATCCGTGTGCGACTGCGGTAAGTCCACATTGTGCTCATCATCGAGCACCTCCGGTGGCACGGGGATCGGTTGTCGGAATCCAAATTGCCACAGAACCCGATTTGACTGGTGCATCTCTACGGTCGCGTAGGTGATCAATGGGACTTTAACGTGCCAACTGTTCGGATTTTGGAAGAACTCCTCCGGAATTACCGCCTGAATTTTCGGATCCTCGTACGGTGTCCATTGAAACTATATTAACATTACCAAAATATTAGTTATATACATAATATTAGAGACTACATACGAAATACTAAATTATAATAACGAAATTCGAAACTTAGTTGTGATTCCGACCGTTGGTCCAATAGGAGCCGTATATCCTCAAGCGAGTTAGGTATTCCAACATGACTCGCCGAATGGTTCCACCAAATTAAATAAACTTTTAGCATGCAATTATACTATAAATCTACCAAATAATTGTAAAATATAATATTAAATTTACCTCGTTATCGGTGGGAATGAATATGGCTGGTCGAGTTGAGGACGTAAAAATGGAAATCGAAACCATGCCCATGACTGCAATAGTGATAGGCAACCTCTGATTTTGGCTTTACTCGGCCGCGTCGCCCCGCACATCTCCCGGTACAACCTCGATAGCACGGCAGACCCCCAACTCAATTCATCGGCTGCTCTGAAATCAATAAGTTTCAGGAGCCATCTCAGGTGGACGAGGTTTCTAGAGAGGTCCGGCATCAGATAACCTCCAATTATCTGAAGAATGTATGCCCGAGCATACCGTATTCTTTTACTTGATTGAACCCTCGTTCGGCTCCGGAATCGTCTCGTAACCGAGCCATATCGATCCGAGCTCCTTGAATTCTATTGAGAATGGCACCGAAGCTCGTAGCATCTGACCATCAATTGGTAGATGTTGCGGACCCGGTGACTACCAACCCATCCACCGGTAATCCCAACTGCAATTGCACATCTTCTAGAGTGATGGTACGCTCTCCGCATGGCAGATGGAAAGTGTGCGTCTCGGGTCTTCACCTCTCTATCAACGCGCTGATTAAAGGCGGCTCCAACTTGAACCCCCGGCCTATCGTGGCCACGTGCCAAATACCCGCTTCCCGCAGGTAAGTCTCGATCAACGGCGATGGGGGACCATGCATGTTGCGATTATAACATTCCAACACCCGATCTACAGACTGTTTAAAAAATTTTATATTTAAAAATTAATTAAAATTGCATAATTGAAAAACAAATTAAATAATATTGAAAAATTAAAATTAAAACTTACCATTTGCATTTGCTCGATGGAGATGTGGTTGTTGTCTAGGCGACGTAATTCCCCGGCCATTGTAATCCGATAAAAAATTTTAAAATTTTCCAAAAAAATATATTAAAAAAATTATAAAGGGTTTTTTTCATAAATAGTAAAGGACTATTTAGAAATTTGAGCGTAAATTTCAAGGACTTTGAGAGAAAATTGAGATAAAATTGAGAGAATATTGAGAAGCGATTGAAGTGTGAAAAAATAAAGGGTTGGGGGTTTTATACTTTTTTTACCGTTAGGGCCCCAACGTAAAAAAAAATTGGTCGTTAAGGATTTGACCGTTGGAGGCTAAGCGCGCCCGAGGGCGCTTTTGTCCACTCGAAAAAAAAGCGTCCTCGGTAGCTTTAGCTCACATCCCCAAAACGCATGGCGTGGACGCGTTTTGGGGAAACAATACTTTCGTAAATATTCTTCAAACCGCACATTTCGTAATTTTTCTTTATATTTGGTATATTTGGGATATTTACCCCATGTATACATGGTATACACGTGAATTTTTGCATATATAAAAGTTAACAGATGTTGACTTTTTATTTATTTTGAAGTGATTTAATAAACAATACAAATTTAATAATTAAAAAATAAAATATTTTTTAAAAAGTTGAAATACTATATAAGTAATTATATTAAAGTTCGTATAATGAATCACTCTCCATGCGGCGGACTTCCTCTCACCGATTACAACATAGAAAAGCTACTTTAAAAGAAATGGAGAAGAGAGTATAACAGAGGGATAATGAGAAGAGAATGGAAAAAAAATTTAAAGAATATAAAAGAAAAAATTAAATCAAAATGGAAAAAATATGGAAAATAATTGTATAATTTAATCTAAAATTTTTGTTTAAAATAATAATTTAACGTGTCATGTTAGCTTATCGTTACATCATTAACGGTAATTAAAGCTCAATGACTAAAATATTACAATACTATAACGTAAGTGACTAAAATATAATCTGAAATAAATAAAACTGACTATTTTAATAATTCACCCTATAAATGATATACATTAATAAGTGCAAAATTTCAGACAAAAAAAGGATAAAAATTGAAATATAATATCATGTTTTTCATTCTTAAATTTATATCAATTTAATAGTCCTTAATTCCGTGGAATTGAAATTTGTTTAAGAAAAAAGTAACATTATATATAAAAATGTTTAAAATAAAACACAATATTCTTTTTATTACTACTGTTTAATTAGAATAATCATTTTCCAAATTAATTTAAATATTTAAATTTCGTAGTCAAACTACTATTACTCTAATGCATGCTTCCTTTTAACTTAAATTCTATTTATTTGATTAATAATATAATTAAAAGATATTTCAAAATAATTTATATACACAATAAATTTGTGGGATAAAAACTAATATTTTCTATAAAATTATATGCACGGAGTTGATGATTGGAGCAGTTACACCTACAAGTGTTGAGATGTAAGATTATTACAGGTGACACTTGGCAAAACAATTAGTCCAAAATTAAATGTTCCTAAAATGCATCCGTACCTTATTTTATATTATTTTAGTTGTATGTATTAATTAAAGGATTAGTGTTATATATTTTAATAGTGTATTTTCCTACAAAGCAGCCTAAAAAATTACCATTTGTCTTTTTTTTTAATATTTATTTTGATAAATTATTTGGTATATTATCGATAAAGTTTTTATACTCTACAAATAGGATCAAGAAGTTGACAAGTTTCCTTAGTAAAAAATAAAAATAATTATTTTTAAAAATAGGCACATGCCAATTTTTAATGTTGCTTGTGGAATAAAAAATATACCCTATCAGCAGGGGCGAATCAAGGGGGGCTGGCATGGGCCCCGTCCCCCCTAAAATGTAAAATTATTATTTGACCCCTTATAATTTTTTAAAATTTTAAATTAGTAAAGGTAAAATTATACTTTGGCCCCCCTAAAATTATAAAAATTCGATTTAATCCTTTACAAATTATAAAGATATAAACTATAAAAAATTAAAATTTCATCCGCCCCCTAAAAAATTTTCTTGGCTTCGCCCCTGACTATCAGTATACCAAATACTAATCCTTATTTTTTTAATATTTTACTATACTCATATAGAACACTTGTCAACCTCTTGACCCTGCTTGTAAAGTATAAAAACCATATTAGCATTATACCACGTATTTTCCCTACATTTAATTATTTCTTAAATTTTTCATAAATTTTATAAAATTTCATTAGTTATGAAGTTAAAACATAATAATATATAACTTTAATTTCATTAATATTAGACTGAATTTAAATAAATAATATTTTAAATTTGTTTTAAAATATATTATATAGATTACATAAAATTATATTTTATATATTATTTTTAACTAATTTTCATTATTAATTAATAAAAGAATATTGTTAATTATGTTGAGAAATGTGTCCATGTTGTAGTAGATATGTAATTGTTTATATGTATTTGAACAATAAATAAATAAATTTCACATTTCATGTTATGTCTTTTGTATTCATGTCTTTCATATTTTGCATGCATAGCGAAATTGTGACAAGCAAATATTAGTTCATTGATTGTCTAAGTTCAAACTAATGATAAGTGGCACTATAAAAACTTACTTCAATAGATAACCTAAATGAGTCCGTAGTCCCGTAAAATAATCAAAGTGAGCATTTGATTCAAATATTGAGAATGATTAGTATGTTGTCTACAATTCCATATGAGGAGATGACTAATCTTAGCTATTAAAACAGTTGATTCCACGGGTAGAGATATAGATGTATTCATTGACAAAATGATACATTGGACTAAACCTAAGATTAATTAATTTTGAATTCGTTTGTGAATTAATTCACTTGTGACACTCAAGGTGTAATTTACCTAAATCCTGAGTTAGCTACTGACCATGTGTATGTAACTTGTGTGCTTTGATATAAGTGGAGGCTTATACTCTAAAGATGAACAAGCCGATAACCGGTATGTTGGGTTCATGACTTGTGTATGACATGACTTTACTAGTAACTGTAACAGTCCGGTTTAGACCCTAGCCGGAATAGTGGTTTCGGGCAGGGGTGTAGCTAGGGAGGCTGGCATGGGCACCGGCCCCCCCTAAAATATAAAATTACAATTTTAGCCCTTAGAATTTTTTAAAAATTTTAAATTAGTAAAGATAAAATTGCACTTTGGCCCCCCTAAAATTATAAAAATTCGATTTAATCCTTTACAAATTATAAAAATATAAACTATAAAAATTAAAATTTTATCTGGCTCCCCTAAAAAATTCTTCTGGCTTCGCCCCTGGCTTCGGGACCACAAATCCAAGGTCGAAAAATATTTTAATATTATTTTTCGTGTTTACAGTATGTGATAAAGTATGTGTGAAAGTTCAGTGTGAAAATTTTATTGTTTGTGTGCCGATTGGTGAAAAATGACTTAATCGCGTAAAATGCAAAAGCTGTGTGCTAGTTGTTAAAAGTGCTTAATTGCCATGGCTTATTAAATGAAAGGTTCTTATGTTGATATTAGACCATTGATAGTGGAATTTGACATAAATGGTCATTAAATGAATGAAATATTAATGTTTTATTAAAGGATATTTTAGTAATTGATGAAATAATATGTATTAAAAAAATGAAAATAGGCCATTATCATCCTTGTTTTGCCGAAAATTGAAGAAAGAATAAGGGTTTTGAAGCTTTGGTATATTCGGCTATTGTCTAAGCAAAATAAATGTATGTTTTGAGCTCGGTTTTTAGTGATTTTTATATTTTTGTGATCGTTGCTTAGCATACTATCAAGCCCATGCTTTAATTTTAGAATTTGATGATAATTTTGAGTTATGCCATTAATGATTTTGTGAGATTTGTGATGTTAAATGGTAAAATATGAAATCTTGATGATAGATTAATATGTTTTGTCTTTGAATTTTTGATTAATTTGAGTAATTCGGGCTAAATTGTGAAAATGAGAAATTGAGGTACTAAAATGTGAAATAAATGAAAAATGTGGGCTTGTATGAGCTAGGGAAAATTCGACTAAGCATGTGTATATGGAAATTATGTGTATTTTGTGATTTTATGAAACAGGGAATAAGATGTCAAAATGTGAAAAATATGAGGGCTAAAATGTAAAATACTTTAACTATGCGATGTGGATTGTTTTGAATGAAAATGTGATTGAATGAGTTGAGTTTAATATTATATAGATCAAGAAAAGAGAGATTCGGATCGAGATCAAGGCAAAGACAAAGTGCTCGATTGATCGACTTGAATCGTTGTTTCTACGTCCGAGGTAAGTTCGGGTATAATACGAATTGTTAAATTATGTTCACATATTATGCAATGAATGGAAATGAGGTTGTTGAGTTAGCAATGTGAATGGTGAGTTTGAAGAGATGTGGCACTAAGTGTGCGTAAATAGGATCGATACAGTGATGAACAGCACTATGTATGCGAAATAAAGAAAGCATCGACTATTTTAATTGGCACTGTGTGTGCGATACCGAGCCAAATTTGGTTTAATGTAAAGGCACTAAATGTGCAATGATATTAAACCTTCGGCTAAGAAATTGGCACTAAGTGTGCGAGTAAATCGAATAGTTAAAAAAGATCGAACGAATTGTGGTATTGAGCATTGAGTAGTAAAAGTAATCGTTAATTAAGTGATGGTACATGTATGTACGGAACCTATGTGGTTGATGATATCGTATATGGGATAAATGGATGATTATGTGAGTATTGACTATGGATGAGATTGTGTATTATTGTGAATTGAACCATGTGATAGTTAATTTTGTATATTGAATTTGAATTGTTGAGTTAAATGTGTTATATTACGAACTTACTAAGCTTAAAAAGCTTACTGTGTGAAGTCTTTTTCTGTTTTACAGTGTCATTTAAGCTAGCTCAGATTCGGGGATCGTCAACTACTCAATCACATTATCGGTCATCTATTTTGGTACTTTTGGAATTTATATTTTTAGTATATGGCATGTATAGGGTAGAAATTATGAAATGTTTTGAGATGTGTAAATTTAGCCATGTGATATGGCTTGTTAATGAATGTGTATATGGATGAGTTTTGTTATTGTTTTATGATGTATAAGTTGGGAAGTTTTGATGTGCTCATAAATGGCGAAATGAAATGGTCTATGTTGGTAAGTTCATGGTTGATTTGGGATATTGAGATGATGAGAAATACTATGAATTGGTAAAGATTTAAATGATGAATGAGTTACATGTTTTTTATGTGAAGTTTATATTTTGAATTAGTATGCTTGAGTTGGATATGAATATGGAAATAAATGATATAGTTAAAGGTTAAATTGTGCATGATTTGGTATGTTTTTTGTTGCCATTGGATCTTGATTTGAGGCATGTTGGATGCTTGTAAGTTTGACCCAATTTTTGGGTGGTAAATTGGCTTTGCAAATGGCCTATATTTGCCCACACAGTGGAGCACACGGGCGTGTGTCTCCACCGTGTCTCTTAAGTTTGTAATTAGAAACAAGTCAGACTCGCACACGAGCCAAACACACGGGCGTGTGACAAGCCGTGTGAAATAAGTCAGTGTTGCCCACACGGGCGTGTCTCCGGCCGTGTGGACAAGTCAGCAGGTATGCCCTGTTTTGTCATGGCTTGGACACACGGGTGTGTCTGATACTGTGTGAGGCACACGACCTGCCTACACGGGCGTGTGACCTCTGTAACTTTGAAAAATGTTTGATTTTCGAAAAATTTTTGTATGTGCTCGGTTTAGTCTTGACCCCTTCCCAATGCATGTTTAAGGTCTCGTAGACTTTTTAAAGGGACTATATGTATATGATTGGCTATGATATGATGAAGATGAATTTATGTTTGAGAAACGATCGTAAAAGTTTCGTTATGATCGGTAACGTTTCTTAACCCTAGACCGGCGATGGTTATGGGTTAGGGGTGTTACAGTAACAGTGAAATTCATAACTCAATTAAAGAGTTAATGATATCCTCTCATTGATATTGTGTGAATTGATAAATATTGAACGTGACCTAGATTGATTATTCTCAAACGAGCAATTTATCAAAGTCATTTGTTGACAGTGATTATACTAATCATTAATAAGACACGATGGTGACAATGAGCTGAAATAGGAATGTATTGAGTGGACATATTTAACTTGAATGAATCAATGATATCATATGAGAGTGACACACACATGGCGAGGTAATTGGACAAAGAGTATGCTGTAAGGAGTTTTCAATTCTGATACTTATTATGGACTAACTCTATTATTAAGTAATTGTGATTTATTAGAACGATGCTTCTATGTATAATTGCAATTCCTGGAGCCTAATTGTATATTTCCGATTTGTCCCTCCGCTAGCTCAACAAAAATTTGATTGGACTGCATTTGAATCAGAAAAAATTCTACGACTTTGAAAATAATTTAATCGAAGCAATTTATTCGATGTAAAATTAAATTGGTCGGTCTTAAAAATTATTCAACTAGAAAATTGGATTAAAGAATTTCATTGAAAAATTAATTTGAAAAATCTAAGTGATTTTTGGGAAAATTAGTTTTGGTCAAGTAAAATTAAATTAATCAAATTAATTAAAACTAATATGATATTTTTTGAAATTAATTTTCAAGTAAGACAATTAGCTCAATGGGTAATTGAACTTGAAAGTTGGACATGATGTCGTAAATTAGGCTCGGGAGCCCAAAATTGAGACCAAAACCCAAAAAATAGTCAAATCGGGCCTGGAATCTGAAGCCAGGCCGATGGTCTAACCGATGACTAGCCCGGATTGAATTGACAGAAACCGAACTAGCTTGAGGTGTCGGCAGTTGCGACGACAGCATTCCAATGGTCGGCAAATAGTTTGCAGCGGCGATAGTTATTCGGTGGTTAAGCAGTGAAATAATTACACTCATACTAAAACTCTATAAGAGAAATTGATTTCAAATAAACTATTTCAAAAATAATAATATTTTAATAAATTTAACATTTACTTTAATTTAATATTTATCTTAATAGTATATTATATTAAATTTAATTTAATATTTATCATGTAGATAAATATTCTATTAATTTAATAATATTTAATATTAAAATTAATCTAATGTTTATAAAATTTATATTAAATTTAATATTAAAGTGATTAAGTCTAATTATAGTTGAACTCTTTAAACTCTCGATATTTAATATTTAAGTGATTAAGTTCAAATTTAATATTTCAAAAAAATTTAAAGATATTTTTATTATTTACAACTTGATCTAAAAGTTTAGAGAAATTATGAACTTACTCCACTAGTAATTTTTATGATTTTTTTTAAATTCGAAGCAAACCCACACTAGACAGTCGTGAACTTGTGGATAACAGAGAAGACTACTTAGTCAAAACATTCATCCTAGACGAATTGAAAATGTACAAATTTGATTAAGTGTTTATTACTTTAGATATTACAATCAAATTATTGTTTTGAAATTTATTTTTAAAACTTTGATTTTTCCTTAAATTTATTTTCCATTGCATTTTTTAAACACGATTTTCCAACAAATTAAATGTAAATATCGTGACAACTAAAAAGTTATTGTAACATTATTTATATTTTAAATGTCTATTTCAAATTTAATGGTGTATTTAATTTGTAAAAAGTAATGATAATTTTAAAAGACTTATTTTAAATGGTTTTAAAATTTACATGATCTATTGTGTGAAATTGTAAGTTAAATTATTAAATATAATCAATTTGAAAAATTAATTATAAAAATATAACTTGCAAAACACTGTTAAAAAATACATTTAAAAGGTAGAGGGTTTATGTTGGGATTTTCCTCTCCACAAATGCTTACTTTCTTTTCTTGTCGCGTGTCAAAATTTTATAGTATAAACATATTAGAAACTTAGAAACATTGTAATATAATTAATATATATACATATATATGTGTGTGTGATGTAATGTGGGAATTATAAAAATTGTAATATAAACATGATTTGTTTCTTAATTTAGCTGAAAATGTAACTTTTGACCATTAAATTTGGCAAGTAGGTTCACATTGCCCTATGAATTTCTTTTTATCCACTTTGACTCATTAACTTGAAATTTGTTATTCCTTTAAACTCATTTTGTTAATGACCCTAAAAAAATAGGGATAATATAACTTTTGCCCTTAAACTTTTTTTTTGGTCCACTTTGACCCCTTAACTTGAACCTCGTTATTCATTTAAGCTCATTCTATTGACAGTTGTGAAAAAATAGGGATAATGTAACATTCACCCCTTGAACTTGGCAAATAGGTCCACATTGGTCCCTGAACTTAGCAAGCAGATCTACATTGGCCCTTGAACTTGACAAGTAGGTTCACTTTGGTCATGTACTTTTTTTTTTGTTCATTTTGGTGCTTGAACTTTACAACTAGGCTCATTTTGATTCCTGAACTTGGAAAAAAACTAAAAGTTTGATATGCGACACATCATCACTTGAAAAGTAAAAAAAAAAAAATGACGATGGGGTACAATCTTAGAGTGTCGTGTTTAATGTTTAAATAGCCAAACTCATGGTTGAAAGGTTATATCATCGGTTCGACCGTCGAACTAACAATAATTAAATAATTAATTAATAAATCTAAAAAGTCAAGTAAAACTAGTTATATATTTACTTTTTTATATTTTTAATTATTTATTTAATTATTGGTGGTCCAATGGTCGAACCAATCGAACTGGTTGAATTGAAAATTGGTGGTGTTCAACCATTGATTTGATTGTTAAAACATTGAGATATGACACTCTGATGTTGTACCACATCATCATCTATGTTTTTTTTTTAAACTCAAAGCGCCACATCATCAATTTTTTTTAAGTTCAGTGATTAAAGTGGACATGATTGTCAAATTCAAGTGAACCAAATACTTATACCAAAATGAACCTAGTTGTCAAGTTTAGGGGCTAATGTGGACCTACTTGTCAAGTTTAATGGTAAAAAATTATATTATCCCAATTTTTTACAGTCATTAATTAAATGGGTTTAAATAAATAATGATTTTCAAGTTCAAGGGTTAAAGTGGATAAAAAAAAGTTCAATTGCCATTGTGGATCTACTTACCAAGTTAAGGGGCCGAAAGTTACATTATCCATGTAATATATATATTTATATATACAGAGAAAGAATCTAGTTACACTGATGTAAAACTTAAGTGATTTTAACAAATCTATAACCTTTCATACGATTAATATTTCAACGATCTAAAGATTAAATTTATTAAGATATTTGTACTTGTCATACACGTAAAAATTTAGATAATTTTGATATATCTATCATATCAATCTAAAATATTATCTATATTAACATATATTTAATTTAATCGTTGAAAGTTTTTCACATAAAATTAATAGTTACAAATTTTTATTTTATGCTAAACTTAACATACATTATCTATATGCAGGCAAAGTCGGTAGAATTTGGATTGAGGGTCATTCTTTTAAAATTAAAATGTTTATAGAAGTCATATAAATTAATGTATAATTTTTAAGGATTAAACACGTAAAAGGTGTTCACGAAGTCAAACATACAATTAATAATTTTTTATAAAAATAAAAATCACTTACATATTATTCTTTGAGAATGTAATATATCAAATTTTCAAATACAAAGATTTACAATAATCACATTAATAAATTTTAAATAAAAATATTAAATTTCTAATTAATATTAAAAATTCAAAATTATATGAAAAATAAGCACCAAGAATAATAATATTTTATTATATTGAAGTGAAGAAACCGAGTAATTTACCAAAAAAGCCCAAAATTTGAAAAATTACGAAATGGGCGGTTGTAGAAAATTTACGGAAGGGCCATTTCCCAAAAAGCGCGTCCACATCGGTAGCGTTTTTGGGATAAAAAAAGCGTAAAAGCGCTTTTGTCCACTCAAAAGCGCCTACATGGGCGTTTTCTTTAGCGTCTAAATTTTAAAAAAAAAAAACTATTCTCAAATATTTTAAAAACTTACGAGAATAAATTTTTATAAAGGCTCAAAGTGACAACACCATTTTTTTAAGGTGTCATCAATTAATAAGGAAATATAACTTACAAAGGAAATCTTTATATAGACCCAAAGTCTCATTTCACTTGTTTTATTGAGTAAAGTGGGATATGAAATATGTGTATTTATAGACTCATGAATAGTTTTGCAGCTTGTTCCTAAACAACGTAGGATTCCTTCCTCTTTTAACTAACAACATGAGATGACATGCTACACTATATTTAATTTTTTTACAAAACAATTTCTTTTTTTTTAAATTTATTTAACATTTTCTTATATTATAAAAAAAAGAAACAAAACAACTCAAATATATTTTCATAGATCACATGACAATTTTTCATATTGTATAAAATATTTTGATGCTTATACTTGGGATATTTACCCAATATATTTAATATATGTCATTATTTACTTATTTTTGTTTATGTCAAGCAATCTTTTATGGATAACTAATGAAAGATGGTTAGTTGTGAGAGACACTTCTCTCTATTAGTACCGAAAAATAAGTAAGTTAATATTTAAATATTTTAATGATCAACAAAATGGTCCCTCTATTAAATTTTTCTTCGGATATGCTTGATTATAGAATTTTAATATGTTTTTAAATTAAATGAATAAATATTTTATAAATATATTTTAATATAATTTTATAAATAAGTAATGTTAAAAATTAAATGATCACATCATGATATGTGTGAACTTTTTAAAAGAGTAATAATATAATTTATTTTTATAAAAATATTTAATTATCTTCCAATTGGATTTATCGTAGCATGAATGGTGGATTTGGTGGCTTTATTTTAATATTTTTTCCTTAGGATTAATATGGTTTCCTTAAGATTAATTTGTATATCTTTGAGTTTAATTTCAATGTATTGAGACTTTTCTTCCTTTCTTTGTAAAAGTTTACAAATCAATGAATGCGAGTTCATCTTCAAGCTAAAATATTAAACAAACCATAACCATGCGAATCAAAGTTTAAGTAGCGCAGATAAGCTAAACAAAAGATATTTATAATTTATGTTGGGATTAAGCTTTGTTTACTCAAGCTTTATAGAAAATTATACTTCATCTTGTTGAGAAAGAAGCAAATTTTCTGAGAGTTTTTATTGAAGATCAATGTGTAATGATCATTATAGTACTAGTCATCTTTGTTCTTTGTTGATTGCCTCGGTTTCATCTTTCTTACGTGAATTTCGTAAATTGTCATGTGATCTATGAAAAATATATTTGAGTTGTTTTGTTTTTGTTTTTATAATATAAGAAAATGTTAAATAAATTAAAAAAAGAAATTGTTTTGTAAAAAATCATATATAGTGTAGTATATCATCTCATGTTGTTAGTTAAAGAGGAAGAAATCCACATTGTTTAGGAACAATTTGCAAAACTATTTATGAGTCTATAAATACACATATCTCATATCCTACTTTACTCAAAACAAGGAAATGAGACTTTGGGTCTATATAAAGATTTCTTTTGTAAGTTATATTTCCTTATTAATTGATGACACCTTAAAAAAATAGTGTTGTCACTTTGAGCCTTTATAAAGGTTTATCTCGTAAATTTTTAAAATATTCGAGAATAATTTTTTTTTAAAAACACGGACTAAAGTGCGCCCGTAGAGATTACTTTTGTCCACCTCAAAAAAACGCGTCCATGTAGGCGCGCTTTTTTCGAGGTGGACAAAAGCGTCTTCTGGCGCTTTATCTCTTATCCCCAAAAACGCACCGCGTGGACGCGTTTTTGGGGGAAATGACCCTTTCCCATAAATTTTCTATAAACTGACCTATTTTCGTAATTTTTAAAATTTTGAGCTTTTTTTTGGTAAATTACCCAAGAAACCCTAACTAATGATCCTTATTTATTATTTCTCTATTTTGCCCCTCAAATTATTCGCCGGCAGCAACAACCATAATCAGCTAGCTGTTTCGGACGAGAGAAAAGGAAAAGATAAAGTTAAGCCCAAGAAGGGGTTCGTCTCTTTCCTCTCTTCAATAAAAAGAAAATAATATAATAATATTAAGGAATTAAAAGTTTTTCCACAACAATCACGAAACCCCTGTAAACTCTCCGTCTCCTGGCTAGAGTCTCGAAAAATTCCCTAATCTTAATTCAATTTTTCTCTGATTTTCTTAAATTTGTTTTTCAGGGTTCCTTTACATTTTTCTATTGGAGGCTTTTGGGGGGTTTTTTTATTGAATTTTTCCTTCGGTCGTCATCGCAGACGAAGAACAACAACGTTAACATAACCATCAGCAGAGTCAGCAACACAAGGCGGAGACCCTAAAGTTCTCGCGAGTTCGGATTTCTAGTTGTATTTTGTTTTTGTGCCTGTTTTAGGGTTTGAGTAGGTTTCCAATCGGAGCCCCTAATTTTGGTGTTGTAATCTTTCCTTTATAGTCTTATTATAAGGAAAAAGAAGGATTAGCTTTTTATTCTGTAATTTCAGTTTCAATTTTGGCTGTATCCTCCCTAATACTCTACAATCAGCAATAATTTGATTCTTACCGCTGCATTATTCTTTTTTTTTTTTTGTTTTTATATAACTTAGGAAGGAAAGGAAAACAAAAAAAATCTGTGTAAAAATATTATCAATAAAATTTTGATTAATTCTCATTTTGTTGCCGGAAAGGAAAAGAAAAAAGTGAGATTGAGTGAGGAAAAAAAAGAAAAAAATTATAAAAAAATAAAGAAAATGGGGAGTCCTGGATTGGGAACTGGAAACAGTGGGCAAAGGTTAGGCATCACGGAACCTATTTCGTTGGGAGGACCGACTGAATACGATGTGATCAAAACCCAAGAGCTTGAGAAGGTTTCTTTTTAACTGCACTTCCACTGCTGTGTGTTGTTTAGTGTTTGAGATTATACTGAAATTTGGTTCTTTGGAATTTTTAACTTCCAGTATTTGCAAAATGTGGGATTGTACGAGAGTCAAGAGGAGGCTGTTAGTCGAGAGGAAGTATTGGGGAGGCTTGATCAGGTTGGTTTGTAGTCCTTATTTGTCTGTCTCTTAAGAATTTGAAGTAGAATGACTTGGTAATAGTACTTACTATTTCTTGCTTGATTCTTTGAGTGTGGGTTTATGTTCTCGGGTTATAGTGATTGGTGATGATGAACTTGTTGTTGATGTTAACTTAAACAGATTGTGAAGAATTGGGTTAAGGCAATTAGCCGTGCTAAAGGTTTGAATGAGCAATTGGTTCAAGAAGCAAATGCTAAGATATTCACTTTTGGTTCTTATCGGCTAGGGGTATGGCTGATTTCTTACTTGTCTAAGCTTATTTGTATTTATCTCTAAATTTCATTTGAGTTGCAGTCCTGTAAGTTATAAAGGGCAAAGCATTAGGGTTTTATGAATTTATTATAAAGTTTTGTAATGGATGTACACTTTTATTAGCTGATTATGAGATGGTGGACAAACACAGAACTGAGTTATGTCTTCAAGCGGCTATTGATGCGAGCTTGTATGTTTGTTCTGAATTTCTGCAAAGTGAAGCTTGTCATATTTGGTTATATATTCGTAGCTGATGCATCTATCTTAGCAATACCTGGTGGTTTATGCACAACTTGACCATCGTCTTGAATGGCTCTTTCAGCTTGTGACTAAGTTTATCGGCTAGAATTACTTTATGCAGGGTTTTGTGGAAGAACTATTTATGCTTCTTCTTTGTGCAATTTCAACTACCCTGTTTAGGGTTTTATTTTATTCCAGTGCATACTTGTAATCTTAGACATGCCTGCATAGTAGTTCTATGTTCTAATTTGGTCAGATATTGAACGCGCTGTGATCTTTTCTTGGTTTACTCAAATAGCTCCAATCTGACTGGAACAAGGCATTTATATTTGGTTTCTTGTTTCCCATTTTAAGAAAGGAGACAAATCTGTGTCTAGAGTTTGATCTTCTTTATCTGGTCATTGGAGTATATAGTTTTCTATTAATTAATGTCTATACTGCTTTGAGTTTTGTAGTTCTGCAGACTTCATAATAATACCTTCAAATACGTGGTTTCTCTTACTCTTGCTTTGACTTTGGAGTTCTAGGTTGTCATGCTTTCCTTTGTTTTTTTTTTTTTGTAAACAGGTACATGGTCCTGGTGCAGATATAGATACCCTTTGTGTGGGACCTAGACATGCGACACGAGAAGTGCGACCAGATCTTTCTCTGCTTATGTTTCTTCAGTATTTTTTTTCAATCAGGAAGTTTTAATTGACACAAAAAAATGCTTGTACATGTTTGGATGTAGGAGGATTTCTTTGGTGAACTACACAAGATGCTATCAGAGATGCCTGAAGTGTCGGAATTGCACCCTGTGCCTGATGCTCATGTCCCGATCATGAAATTCAAATTCAAAGGAGTTTCCATAGATCTTCTCTATGCAAAACTCTCACTTTGGGTTATTCCTGAAGTATGCACTGGTTTATCCGGTCTCTGTCTTTAATATCATATACACCGTACTGTTTTCATTTATGGCAAGGGGTTTTCTTTAAAGTTAATTTGCCATTCGAGATTTAGAAGAAGATTTATCTAAGTGATGAAGCTTGTTATTATTCTATTTCTGCTGGAGTTTTTAGTTTGAGGAATTTGGGGGTTCACTTAGTGGAGGCAGTGTTAGATTGGTTGTGGGAGTGGAATCTACTACATTTGTTATATTAGTATTTTATTTTGTGAATGATGACAGCCAAATCTTTATGAAGCATTAGAAGTTGTTTCCACTTCCTGGTCCCCATTAGATTTGCTTCTCCACATGCATTTTTCTAGGTTCCTTTGTTTGCTTTCCTTTTCATGTATAGTGAGAGTAGGAATTATTATAATTAAAATAGAAATGGTTTAACTGGTCATAGAGGAATGTGATTTGTTCACCTTGTAGTTTAGAGGCTGCTTTGGCTTGCCAGTTTGGTTGTGGTAATGAATCCAAACAAGACCTCAGGTCTACTTCCATTATGTATTTTATTAAACAAATTCTATCATAAGGAGGTGCTCATGGTCGGGAATTTACATTGTGATTAGATGCAATGAAAAGAACAAATTAGAATATTAGATTGCAACCACGTTAAAATTTGCATGATGTTTAATGACAATCATTAGAGCTGTGCCCTTAGAGGTATTCTGAGGGAGAACAGGTGGTTTTTACTCAGCTTTGGCTATGGGCTAGGGAGTGATGATGTTTTGTGTATTAATTCTTTGCATAGCAATCTTGTCACTTAAAATTCAATATATTGTACCTCTCTCTCTTCTTCATTGTATCTGAAAATTCTCATAGCTTGTGTTGATTTCTGGTGCAGGACTTGGATATTTCGCAAGATTCTATATTACAAAATACAGATGACCAGACAGTTCGTAGTCTTAATGGTTGCAGAGTCACTGACCAAATTTTACGGTTGGTTCCAAATATTCAGGTTGTGGCTACCACTTTATATAGTGTGCACTACATATGTTTTTTTCCTCCAGAGATTCTTGACTTTGATTATGTTCTGCTACTTGATCTGCAGAATTTCCGTACAACTTTGAGATGCATGAGATTTTGGGCAAAACGTCGTGGTGTTTATTCTAATGTATAAGATGCTTCTCTTATTGGTCAGATTATCCTCTAGATCCTTTTATTCTTACCTTGATAAAAAAGTAATCTTTTTTTTTTTTTTTTTAATTTGGCAGGTTGCTGGTTTTCTTGGTGGTATAAACTGGGCTTTGCTTGTTGCTCGTATATGTCAGCTATACCCTAATGCTTTGCCCAATATGTTAGTTTCTCGATTTTTTAGGGTGTATACCCAGTGGCGTTGGCCAAACCCTGTCATGCTTTGTGCAATCAAGGAAGGATCTCTTGGTCTTCAAGTTTGGGATCCTCGAAAAAATCCTAAAGATAGATATCATTTGATGCCTATAATTACTCCTGCTTATCCTTCTATGAACTCTAGTTACAACGTGTCATCAAGTACTTTGCGAATCATGACAGATGAATTTCAGAGGGGTAGTGAAATTTGTGAGGTATGATATTATGGTTCATGTCAAATCTCTTCTTGCCTATTTGTTGTTTTGTTTTTATTAGTATGAAATCAACTCCCACGAAGTAGTGTATTATTTTTCCAATAAACCCCAAAATCAAACGAAAAACTTGCACAAATCTATTTTGGAGCATTTTCATTGAACCAGGTGGTGACGGAGAGACTAAGGAGAGAAAAGAGAGTGAAGTTTGTTTCAAGTGGAAAGAAATTGTTGAGGTTTTGAGTTTGGGGGCCATGTTGGAGAGCATGAGCCATGTATATGGATACCAGGCTGTAATAAGAGAAGATATTGGTTTGGAAGGGGGGCCAAAGGACGGGGGAGAGAGAATAGAGATAAGAAAATGAGGGAAAGTTAAGATTCAATAAATACTGAAATGAAAAAAATTAAGAAAAGTGTTAGCATTAAATAATTGATATTGATCTTAGATCTAAAAATGGTTATTGATCTAAGATAAGAAAATCTCAGCTGAGATCAATTCTTAGACAAATGATTTAGAAAAGGCAATATCAAAAGCTTTGATGCATTTATAATAACTATGAGTTTACCTCAGTAATATTTTATTTTCATTTCAGCTCACTGTTGGGTTTGGTACCCAATGTCCAAAGTTGTTTGAATTTCAAAGCAGTTTCTAGGTGGATTCATAATCTTGTTGACTCTTTAGAATTTATTTTTTGGATACTCATGGTTGTTGATAAAGTACTTCAATGTAAGTGTAAGATAACCGACTGTGAATTTTTAATGAAGACCTCAATCATCTCAATCATGGATTTTAAAGTTTTGTTGGGCAACTAAAACTTGGATTTGGACCCCTTATTTGTATAAGTTAGCAAAACCCAGTATCTTAAAACAAATCTGTTGTTTTAATGGCTTAGGTCTGAACTAGGGGGAACAGTTTTGATTGGCTGGATTTCTCCAATTCCAAGGCAAGAAGCTTTTTGGGGGTACATAATTAAAGACATTATTTGGAGTTTTAATATTTGAGCTTCTAAAATCAGATAAAGATTTGGCTCAGATTTAAGTCCATGTTGTTTTGGATTTCCCAACTAATAATTCATTTGGAGCTGAACTGAAAATCCTTCTCTGTTCAATTCTTGTTTCCAAAAGGACTATAAAACTTGTTTGCTGTTTTGTTTTCTTCATACCTTTTTAATAATTTCTATAGTTCTCATATTGATTTTGCACTTTGAATTTGTTGTTGACTTTTTTTAGTGCTTTCAGGCTATGGAGGCAAATAAAGCTGACTGGGATGCCCTTTTTGAGGCTTATGCCTTCTTTGAAGCATACAAGAATTATCTACAAATAGATATCTCTGCCGAAAATGATGATGATTTAAGAAATTGGAAAGGCTGGGTTGAGTCCCGTCTCCGTCAACTCACATTGAAGGTGAAAGTAGTTTTCTTTTTTGTACAAGAAAAGGCATGACTAGAGTTCTATTTATACCCTCTTGAAAATCAAACAACTCACCTCTTATAAAATTCTGAAGTGGTTTTTGGTACCCTACCTCTTCTTTGTCTTTTTTTATGCTTCTAGTCTATCATAATCCTTTTCAATTTTTTATTTTTAAATCTAGATTGAAAGGCACACATATAACATGCTTCAATGCCACCCACATCCTGGCGATTTTCAAGACAATTCTAGGCCCTTCCATTGCAGTTACTTTATGGGCTTGCAACGCAAACAAGGAGTTCCAGTAAATGAAGGCGAACAATTTGATATAAGGTTAACTGTCGAGGAGTTTAAACACTCTGTTAACTCGTACACTTTGTGGAAGCCTGGAATGGAAATTCGTGTATCTCATGTAAAACGTAGGAGCATACCTAGCTTTGTATTTCCTGGTGGTTTCCGTCCTTCCCGTCCATCTAAAGCAACCTGGGATAGTAGGAGGGCATCAGATGCAAAAGTTTCTGGTCATGCTGGTTCAGACAAGTCTGGTGAAGTTAAAGGAGCTGCAGATGGACAGGTTGATGGAAAGAAGAGGAAGAGGGCAGATGACAGTGCAGATACTCAATTGAAAAACAGCAAATATATCACTGCTGTGCCTTCTTCTAGTGCAGAAGTTCAGGTGGGTAGTCCTGGCGGTACTGTGAGTCCTTGTTCCTTGAAGGGTGACAATGTAGATGCAACTGGATTGGTTGAACCAACAAGGGGAAAAGATGAGAGCAATATGACAAATGGCTCAAAAACTTCAAGTACAGAAGAACTTTCTTCCCTTAACAGTGAGGTTGATGGATCACTTAGATGTATTCCTCCACATAAGGGTTTGCATGTGACCGCTGATGCATCAAGCTCTAAAGAGGCAGAGAAGTTGGCTATTGAGCAGATAATGTCTGGTCCATATGTCTCCCACCAAGCTTTTCCAGAGGAACCTGAAGAGCTTGAAGATGATTTAGAATTTAGGAACCGGGTTGTATCTGTGGGGAACACTAACAATGGCCCTCTGCAGGCTCCAGTGTCAGATGCAGCAGGAGCTGCACCAATAATATCAAGCAATGGAGCTGGGCCTTTCATCAGTTTACATGCTAGCGGGAGTATAGAGGAGTTAGAGGTTTTTGTGCTATCCCTTCTCAATTATTTACTAATTTCTATTTTTCTAGTAGCTCTATGAATTCTTGCTTTCATTAAATTGCTAGATATCCCCATTATGATTCTTTTGCTTTGACTTGAGCCCTGGTGCTTGTTTTTTGGGGAAGTTCTCTGTATGATTGGCTTAAATTTTTATGGTTTTCTGTTAGAAAGTGCACCATTGTGCCTGAAAACAAAAATTTTCTTCCCTTTGTGATAATAAAACCTGGGGCACAAACAAAGCCTGGAGATAGGGTAAACGGTTGCACAAAAGATTGTTTTAATGCTGTTATACAAAGGAAGATGTCCATTTAGCTAGGAAATTGAAGTAGGCTTCCCTTTGGCCGATTGGAACAATGGGTTGACTAGTTTTGAAAATGTGCAATTGTAAATAATAAGCTTGTGAATGGAACTGGTTCAACCAAGAGAAGCTTCACTAAGCTCCATACCTATAAAACATTTTTGTTCCATGTAAATGCTGCTTTATCTCTTTGCATTACACAAGATCGAATATCGATGTTTGTTCTTACTACTAAGGACTGATTGATTCTGACTATCACTATTCATGTACAGCCTGCGGAACTTACTGCAATGACATCAATCCCTGTTGCACCTGTGGTCCAGAAGAAGCCGCTAATCAGGTAATTTCAATGACTTAGTATGGTAAAAACTACAACTCTAAAAGGCACGAGGATTAGATTAGTTGTTTTGAAATGGCACAATTGAGGTTTATATATTTCCCTTGTGAATTGCAGGTTGAACTTCACGTCCTTGGGTAAGGCTTCGGAGAAAAGTGGGTAAAAGGGGGGTTTTTAGAGAAGTGGGTTTCACAGTAGTTTGGGAAGGGGGGGTTATGCATCATAACTGAAGTTAATTGTTCCCTTTCCATCCTTTCTTAAACAGTTAAGACTTGTAGTTAATAAAAAAGAATTGTCAGAGTTTGCAAGAATTCCAGCTTTCAGTTGTGTAAATGAAATGGTAGACTGCTAATATATAAAGCAGCTGGAAAACCTATTTGCTGTAATGCTTCCGGCTATTTATATTTCAGTACCTTTTTTCTTTTAGCTATTCCGTTTACTTGAATCTAAGAAAGAGAAAAAGAATTCTAAATGAATAGAGCGAAGAATACTTGGAATGGTCATAATTTTCGTGATCAACTGAAACTTGGTTTAAACTTTTTGAGTTTGAAGTCATATCACTGGAATACAAGATAGCAGTTGTTTCGAGTAACATGAAACTAGAGATGGTAATGTCTACCACCGCTGTCTTTTTCCACTTCACTTTGCTACGGATGTTGAAATTTGGATACCTTTATCATTTTCATGAAGTTGGATGTCTATAACGTTTAATATTATTTATGCACCGGCCAGTACAGGCGCGGAAAAGGATAGTGGTTGTTCCGGTTTTGCATTAGAACGATGACCACTATGGTTCAAACCGTAGTCCTTACATTTTAAAATAGTGGTATAATTTCAGTTTTAGTCCTTAGAAGAACGGTTTAGACTCTATTTTTATATATAGTGTATGGATATCTATAAACTAAATATGAAAGGAAGACCTTAGGGCATTCCAACACAGAACACGTGTCCCGCTTTTTACATTATAAAATAATGGTTCAATTACAAGTAAGATCACTTTACTCTTAATTTATATAAGGTTAAATTTTAGTTTTAATCTCCGAGCAGATTTAATCTTTATATTTTAATTTTTAACATAAATTGATACCTTGAGGGACAAGTGTTTTGTTGAATTCTCTCTCCATTATAAGATGAGGGTGAGATTTCAATTTTGATCTCTTTTACTTTTCTTAATTATAAAATAATTGTTAAATTTTAGTTTTTGTCCTTATATTGCGCTCAAATTTAAAATTTATCTCTATATTTATTTTTGACATTATTTGGTACTTTTCAAGAACTATTTATATAATTTACAGAGTAATGTATACATATAAATGTATTTTATTACTTCATTTATTATTTTGTTTTTGAATTATATTGATTGGCTAACCCGCACATTAATATTGTGTCATGGTTTAATTCTATTCCATCGTATTCTTAATATCAAATTATCTCATATTTGTTGATGTATTCTGATTTAATTTCAAAATATTTCTATAAAATATTAAAGATATTTTAATTCACAATTTTTGAAAGGTATTTTAATTGACAATTATTAAGTATAATTAAATTTTTATTTTAATTAATTATAGAAATCTAACGTTGTGAGGTATACAATAGTTATTCACAAGTTTCTGTCTCATCTCACTTTATATTTATTAATTAATTTTAAATCTTGATGTACATTTAATAACATTTTTAATTATAGTTTACAATGAGTTTAGATATAAATATTAAAAAATCTAACAGATTGTATACTTATATATGGGAAAGGATTAAATGAAACAATGACGCCATGTCATCTATATCCTTCCCAATAGATTTATGCCACATCAATATTTTATCCTAAAAAAAATTAAAATCAAATTAAAATCTTGAAATTTAAGATTTCCACATCATTAAAAAGAACATTAAAATTCAATTAAAATGGTGGATATTTTATAATAAAAATTCATTTCCACATCACCTCATATAAACCGAACCAAATTAAATATTTTCGATTTAATTTATTCAATTAAAACTTAAAATTAATTTATTTGAATTGCAATTTATTTAAGCGGTGAGTTTAGGTCTCATTTACCCATTAAAACAGAAAATTTTAATTAATTAAATCTTGAGCTTAAAATAGTCAAAACTATCTTATTTTAGAAAAATAAATTTAAAGATTAGATATAAAATTTGTCACCATGTATATGTCAAAACTATCATAATTTGTCATTAAAATCATATTCCTAAACTGAAAGTACATGGTAAGTAATGTATTTAAGTAACTAAGTAGGTACTAAATAATGCTTTTCCATATGGTAAACCCTATAATTAATCTCTATAATAAAAATAAAATAAAATAAATATTTCATACAGGGTATTTTATTTCTACAAGTAAGATTTCTTAGCCTTGGTATCGGAATTAAAAGAAAAATCAAATAATAATCTAAAATTTAATAAATATTGAATTTCACTTTTATACACGTTTAAAATTCATTTTTTCATTATAACTTTTTCAAACAATTATCGAATATGCTAATATCCCACTGAATTATACAAAATGTGTATAAAGATAATAATATATTTTAAAATATTATGTTATTTTAATTGAAGTAAGCACGTTTTTCAAGCTATTATGCTTGTAATTAATTATTAATTTTTTAAAAAATTAGCTTGATAATAATATTTTGAAATAACTATTCAATGTAGAGATTTAAGATACGAAACATTGAGTCATGAGTTTTTTTATTTATTTTAAATTCTAATTTTTTTTTGTTTTGATAAATATAAATATTTTTTCTTAAAAAAATATAATTTAATTAAAGTTGTTTTAATAGCAGCTAGGATTAAATTGGACAGGCCTCTTATGCCATTGCAGGACCCAGCCCAAGGCTCAAATTTTCCCTCACTTTCTTCTTCTTCTTCTTCCCGGAGCCGCACCCAGAGGCGAGCTAGTCAGCCAGCAGCCATGGACTTGGAATTGAACTTCGAAATCAGCCGCACAGCAGAGTTCATTCTAAATAGGAACTTCACAAGAGTTGCTCTGCAGGCAGTAATCAGATATTTATATATATAATTTTTTTTTTTCTGGCTGTTGCCATCCTTTTCTCTTTATTTGTTTCATCTGTTTAATGAAGATTTTGGCTTTGGGTTCCAGTTCCCAGATGACTTGTTGAAACATTCAACAAAAGTGGTTACTTGTCTAAGAAACAAGCTTGGGTCTGGTAATAAAGTCGGGTTATTCGTAATGGCGGACACAACATTTGGGAGTTGTTGTGTTGATGAAGTGGGAGCTTCTCATATCGGTGCTGATTGCGTTATACATTATGGCCATACCTGTCTCAGCCCGTAAGTACCTTTTAAAGAAAAAAAAACTTAATTTTGTCTTTGTCTTTATAGGAAGCAGAGATGTAGTTTTATCAATTCTGGGTCTTTATTGATGATTTGATTTTTCGAACATTTATGTTGGAATGGACTTCTTTTTCCTCTGTTTATTGCTTAAGAATGTTTTGGTTTTTGCATTATCCTTGTTATATCTTAAATATGTGGTATTAAGCCAAATTTCTTGTGTTAAATCCTGAAAATCTTATACCTTATTAATTAGTTTCTTCATTTACTCTATATGCAATGTTCTTTAACCTTTTCTTTAGCTTTCACTTTCTTGGAACAACTGGTTTCATGTGCAAAACATTTTTTAATAATTTCTGGTTTTCATGTGAGTGATGTATCAGAATTAAGTATAAATGCTGCGTCATGTCAGCAGCACTCCAATTCTCTTTCGCAATCTTATGTCTCTTAGTTGTGCCATTAAATTACAATGCCTAATGTGATTTTGAGCCCAAACTGATAGCACTGAAATTATTGTGTATTTTTTTTTTATTTATATTCTGATTCAACGAAAGCTTTGCACTGACTATTAAGTTACTAATGACAACCCTCCTGTACTTGGACATAGGAAAGGCTTGTAATATTTTATGTAATGAGTTTTAATTGTCTAGAGATGGAAAAAGTGATAAGGGTTTAAATTCTTGGTAATAAAGATTTTTGATGACGTGGTGAAGTGAAACTTTAGAGTTTAGACCACTTCTAAGGAGAAGCTAAAGCTGATTGATGAATACTTAAATCCTCAGTCTTGCAAAAAGATTAGTTTTGGAGAAGGTTTTGGTGTACCAAAACTCAAGAATATGAGTCTTGAAAGATCTTTTCTTCTTGATACCTGTTAATATGGAGGAGCTTAAATTATCTCAACCTTTTAGTTTCTGCTTATAAGAAAATGATCAAGCATCAGCTTATACTCAGCTACACTGCTTCACCACTTGTGGTTACATCTTTCCCCACATAACATCCTGTGATTTCTTTTTTTTCAATCAGGACCTCGTGGTTAAATTTTTTTTTTCATGTAAAACAAACTGTGTAGCTCTATGGGAATGGAACTTATCCACAGGATGCTTTTTTTTCAAATCATGGGATTCTTGGAGGAGTTTATTCTAAGAGTTACACCAGTTGGATTTTTTTTATGTTTTTGAAGATGGTTATAAGTTAAGGGTGCTAGTGATTGTTGCAAGAGTTAGCTGTTATTATGGTTTATGATTCAGTTTTTGGGATTGACTAATGGGATTTTGAACTTAGCTTATTTATCTTGGTTTCTATGCTTTATGGGTTTCTCCTGTGATGGTTCAGTTTGAAGAAGAGTGACTTTAGAAATGGTTCAAAATTTTTTCCCGTAAACTTTCTGTTGTACTAAATATGTTTTTATATCAAAAACTACTTTTTGTTGCAGAACCTCAACTCTTCCTGCATTCTGTGTCTTTGGAAAGGCTTCAATCAGCATACCTCTTTGTGTTGAAAAGTTATCAAGTTACTTTGGGACCAATGGCAAACCTATTGTGGTATGATAAGTAATGTAGAATTTCTGCTTGTCAATTTTAAGCCATTTTATATTGTGATAAAAAATCATAGATAACTTTTGTTCAAACTAATTATAACACTCCTAACCCGAAACCGTCGCCGGAATAGGATTAAGGGGTATTACCGATCAATCAAAACATTTAACCTCTAAATGTCGACACAAAGTCAATCATCATCAAACACATTCATATACAATCATAGTGTACCTTAAACGAGTCATCAAGACCCTAAATATGCTTATAAATCGAGTCGGGACTAAACCGAAACATATATAAAATTTCATGAAAAATTGAAATTTTTCTAGAATACAGGGGAGACATGTCCGTGGGGGTAGGCCGTGCCTCTCCCACGGCTACATGACACACCCGTGTGACCTCCCCGTGGTTACATACTGCCAAAATTAACACGGCTAACAAGCACGCCCGTGTGCTAAGGCCGTGTCCTATAAGTTCATATACTGCCATTTCTCGCACGACCTGTAGGCACGCCCGTGTCATGGCCGTGTATTATTAAGGCTAGCTACTGACTTGTGCACCACGGTTAGATGACACCTCCGTGTCGAGGCCGTGTGCAGTTTAGGCCACATTCTGCCAATTTATCCACGGTCTGAGGCACGTCCGTGTGCCCCAACCGTGTGACATTATAGTCCATTTTTGTAAGGCCAACATGCCACCCACTTAGGGTTAAACCTACAAGCCAATCAACCAAACATCTCATGCACATATTGCCATCTAAAAGCATACCAATTTAGCAATTCAAAACATGCAATCAATACCAACTCTAATCATACTCAATTCAATACCAATACTTATTCTATCACAAGCATAATTCATTCCCAATCTCACTACCCCTACTAGCATTTATCAACACAAAATTACCACTCAATAGCAAATTTATCAATCTACAAATTATGCCAAAAGATGCATCATATATATCACATTCATTCATGCCAAACCTATCACATATCTAGCCACATCTCATGGCTAATTACAAATCTCAAACTTGATTCAATTAACTAGCCTATACATGCCATATTACCGCTATATACATCTTTTCAAAAGTACCAAAATAGAATGCCGATAGTGTGATTCAGAAGCTGACGATCACAGATCCGAGCTAACTTTACTGACACTGCAAGTTAGAGAAACAAATCACACAGCAAACTTTCCAAAGCTTAGTAAGTTCAATATACAATACAATTATCATATCAAATTAAATCAATGCATAAATAAACAATCACTTAAATCTATTATTTCCAATGTGTCTTTTCATCGATATTAATTCATTTCCTCAATCAAAGCTTTAATTTACTCATCAACCACAAAGGTTCAATCGTCGTTAACCACACAAAGCTATTAAATCTCAACTATCACATATGCCGATCATTCTTTAATTTAATCGCTTTTCGATACATACATATCGCATAATTGTTATCGCACACTTAGTGCCTATTCTTTTAACCAACTCATCTCGGTATCGCACACACAATGCCACAATAATAATCCAAAGCTTTCATAACATCACACACACAGTGCCACAACAATAAACCGAAGCTTTCATCACATCGCACACACAGTGCCATAGCAATAATCCAAAGCTTTCATAACATCGCACACACAATGCCACAGCAATAAACCAAAGCTTTCATCACATCGCACACACAGTGCCACAGCAATAATCCAAAGCTTTCATAACATCACACACACAGTGCCACAACAATAAACCGAAGCTTTCATCACATCGCACACGCAGTGCCACAACAATAATCCAAAGCTTTCATAACATCGCACACACAGTGCCACAGCAATAAACCGAAGCTTTCATCACATCGCACACACAGTGCCATTCATTTCTATCTCGATTTCACTTTCGCACACTTAGTTAAAATCGTGCGCATAGCAACTCACTTTCTTATACATAAACATATTCATTTCATATCGATAAAACATATCTCAAATACATGAATTATATCCGAACTTACCTCGGACGTCGAAATACCGAAACGGTCGATTTAATCGAGCACTTTGTCTTTTCCTCGATCTCGATCCGAACCTCTCCGTTCTTGGTCTATACACATTTAAATTCAATCCATTCAATCATCAATTTAATCATTTTAGTCCAAACACACATATTTAGGGCATTTTACAAATTAGTCCTCACATTTTCACATTTTGACACTTTAGTCCCTATCTCACAAAATCATCAAATTCACCAAATTCCACCTAGGACAAGCTTAGCCGAATTTTACTAATGTCCATACAAACCCACACATTTCATTTATTTCACATTTAGTCCCTCAATATATACTTTTCACAATTTAGCTCAAAATGCTCAATTTCATAAAAAATCCAAAGATAAAATATGTTAATCCAATACTAAGTCTTCATATTTAACCAATTAACATCACAAAACTCAATATATCAACAATGGCATAACTCACAAACATCATCAATTTACAAAATTGAGACATGAGCTTGATAGTAGAAGAAGCAACGATTATAAAAACGTAGAAATTAGCAAAAATCGAAACCAAATCATACCTTAATTTAGTTCAAACTTAGCCAAAACCTTGCTTAGGTTTTCTCCAAATTTGGCACTAAGAAGATGATAACCATCATCTTTTCATTTGTTTTCTTTTACTATCATAATATTAGTCTATTTACCACATTAGCCTTATTACTAAATATATAACTATCATATAATGTAAGGTTTTCTTGACCATTGTCATCCACTATCTCATTAATGGCTTAATTGCCAAATAAGGCCTCCTCTTTTAAAAGCCAACAACATCTAAGTACTCACAAATCAGCACACAGCATTTTATTCTCTATGCAATTAAGTCCTTTCTCTCAATTCGACACACAAATGACCAAATTATCACACAGAATTTTCACACAGACTATGTCACATATTATTCACACAGATAATAATATTAAAATATTTTTACGACCTCGGATTTGTGGTCTCGAACCACTGTTCGACTAAGGTCCAAACCGAGCTGTTACACTAATAAATATTTCTTCTGTATTTTTAACATGTAGCTCACGTGGTTGCATATGTAAATATGTCTCAGTTGATGATATGAGATATATTTTTGGAGTCTTTTGTTTTTATTTCCAATTTGCCTCAGATTCTCTCTCTTTGGAATAAGGATCTAAAATGAGAAAAATATAAGTAATTTTAGGAATGGGGGCATGGTAAATGGTCAGGATCACATTCATTGGAGACCCAATTATTGAAATATGTTTAGGAACCTATAAATGCTTCTGTGAGAAGATATCAATTAATGGAGGACACTAATGTCAAGCAAGGGAGAGGAAGAGACCAAAGAGGACTAGCTGAAACTATGAAAACGGACCTCACTATTACTGAGCGCATTGATGGTTTGAATAAAGTATATTTCAATCTGATTCATTTGCCTGGACTTTTGTAGCAGGAAAAGGCTTAGCTATTGTTTTAGAAAATGAAAATAAATTTTGATCCTTAAATGGAGCCCAATTACAGCTGCCGCAATTAGCATAGCAAAATAGTTTTATTTTCATAAAGTAGATTGCTGAAAACAAGAAGCCCCTTGATTTCAAATCAAGTGATTTTTCAAATCATCTGGAAGAGCAATCTGATTTGACCCTCTTACAAGCATCACTTTCTAGCTGCAATTTACTTGTCACAGAAACATTGTTATATGTATGGATTTCAAGGCAGATAAGAAGCATATAGACTTTTTAGTTTTGCTATTTAAGTATTTCGTTTGAATCAACTGATTTATTTTTGTCAATGCCACTTCATACTCGGGGCCTTCGGAGATTTCATTTTTCTCCATCTCATGAAAGGTTCTCTTCATAATGCGCAGGCGATAATTTTTTTTTTGAGTAAGCTGGCAACATTATCTTAAGATGGAAGGAATGCCAAATGCATAAAGTTGATTGTTATGTATTATTCAGAAAAGTACTAAAAACGAGTCATTATGGTCTTTCTCTGCTTATGTTTCTCTTTCCTGATGTTTCATTTTTCTCTGCCTTATTTGTGAAAGGTCTTCTTCATTGTATGCAAGCAACATATTTCAAGATGAGAAGGAAATATTATCTAAATGCCAAATATTTGCACCGTGACATAATCATCATGATTGTTTCTTATGGATCACTTAAAAGATATTTGAGGAAAGGATTCATTATGTTTTTCCTATGGTGATTTTTCTCTTTCTCAATTCTCAGAATTCCTATCTTGTTTTTGGGTATTGCAGGTTCTTTATGGGTTAGAGTATGCACATGCGATATCACATATCAAAGAGGCATTGGTGGAAGCCATGCCAAAGACCAAATTGGAACTCATTTTTGCTGATGTTATGTGTTCCATTATTAATCCATTAGAAGATCATAGGAAGTCTGACGGACTTGGATATTTGGGCAGCTGTTCTTCTGTTAACAGTTTAGGTGCCGCAACTGGTACCAGGTTTAGTCTAGGAGGCTTGATATGGGATCTACTAGAAGGACGGAGAATGGAAGATTACTTGCTTTTATGGATTGGGCCTGACAATTCAGCTTTTTCCAATGTTGTGCTGACATTTAATGGCTGTGAGATAGGTAGACATGTTTCCCCAGATAATCCCATCTTTGAATATAGTAATTCCTGATTCATTCATTCATTCTTGAAGCTATATGAGTACATACACCACAGAGAAAGGACATTTTACTTCTTGTTTGCATCTATGGACATGAATTTACCTTTTTGTTAGCTTTCTGCTTGGTAAGTTGGCATAATTTTTCATAATTAAGAATTACATTTCTTCCTCTGCATCTAGCCAGTTAAATGATAGACTCCCACTTTGCATGCAATCATATGTTGATTTCCTTCTATTTTGTTACCATGCATTGATATACTTTCTTCTATGCTCTTGCTAGACTTTCTCAGACATTTTAATTAAGGAAACAGTATTTCATCTAGTCTGAAAACGATTTTTCATGTGATGATTTTGGAAAATTAGCTTCTTCTAGAGATCCATGTACAGTACACATTTAACAATGATAGAAGAATATGACAATTTTATCTTATCGGGAAGCTATTTGTTTAAATTTTGATTTTTGTATTCAGTCAGATATGATGCAACAGAGGATCAATTAGTGACAGATGTTTCACAACAGAAAAGGATCCTTAAGCGTAGGTATGCATTTCAACTTTTCATGCTTCTGCTCACTACTTTCCTTACCACTTCTCAAAGTTTTGCTGTTTCTCTTCCCAAGTCAGCAACACCCTTATCAATACGGTATTGTGTTACTTGTTTTGCACTATGTGACTGCCGTTTCTTGCAGATATTATCTAGTGGAGAGAGCAAAAGATGCTAATATGGTTGGGATTTTAGTAGGAACTCTTGGTGTGGGTAAGTTTTCATGGTGGTTTTCCTAAACTTAAAAGTTATGTAGAGGACACTCCTCCTTTCCTCGTATTGTTATTTTTAGGAATTGGATTATGGATGTGAAGTGTCTTTGTTGGGTTTACATGGTTACCTTTTTTAAATTATTTTGACCATGTTAATAGTGTTGTTTTTTAGTATCCATGTACATATATTGGTCCAGAAGTAATGCTTACTTTTGTTTACATTAGATGTGTGTATACTGCCCTAAATCCATAGTTCTGTTATTTTTTATTTTGCATTTGTTGGAGATGTTCTTAAGAATTTTTATTTTATTAAGGCTCATCTAAGATTTTATATTTTCTTGGAACTTTCTACATGCATCAAAGTGTACTAAATAAGGTCTTAACTTTTGTGCAGCTGGCTACCTTCATATGATTCGTCAGATGAAGGAACTGATCATACTTGCTGGGAAAAAGGCCTACACTCTTGTCATGGGAAGACCGAACCCTGCCAAACTTGCTAATTTTCCTGAAGTAACCTCTTAGACATGCTTGTAGATAGTCTCTATGTTAGGAAGTCAAAGACTTTGTGGTTAATCTAAAAATATTACATTTTGCAGTGTGATGTTTTCATCTACGTCTCATGTGCGCAAACAGCACTTTTGGATAGCAAAGAGTTCTTAGCACCTGTTATTACTCCCTTTGAAGCCATGCTAGCTTTCAGCAGGTGAATAACCATTAGCTATTCTCATTTTATGTTTTATTTGATCGAGAATAAACTTAACTTTCTCTAATCTGTCTTGACTGTCCTCTCTCTGCTTGTCCCCTATTCCCAAATCCTTTCAGCATTCTATCTACATGTTTAGTCATATATATATCGTTTTTTATTTTCTCAGTTCAACTTAACTATGCTTTATGGTGTAACTGGGTAGGCCATATGAATGCTTATGCAATTGCCAGTTTAATGAAATTCCTCTCTTTAGTGAATATATTAAAATTGAAGGATTGTATGCTTTGTGAAACTGAGGAGACTGGCCAATTGCATATTTTTATTCTGTCCCGGACTTTCTATTTTTCTAACTTGAAGAAAGATGTAATATTAAAGATAGTAAGAAGCGATGAATAAAGATGTTTGCTTTACAAAAGTTTTTGCTATTGTTGGAACTCACATGCTCTGTGTCTAACCTACATGGATTGTTCTAAATTGTTAATTTGTTCTTCGTTTATTGTATATTTGTCGATTTTGTGAAATTTCTCATAGATAGATGATGTTTTTTGTGTTTGTATTCTACAAATTCAAATGATATGCAAAAATAAAGTAAATTTGAGGGGAGATATGCTGTCGAAGTGGTAAAGCATATAACATGAGAACTTTGTAGGACAAATGCTTTGTTGACATATACAAGTGCTTGTACATAAAATCTCTGGTATATTTATGCTTCCATTTTGGATATTTGATTTGGAAATTACATTCTTTAGAGGAAGCCAGTGGACGGGAACATATGTAATGGAATTTCGAGATTTAATCAATTCATCTCAATTGGACGTAAGTAAGCAACCCGAAGAAGCACGGTTTTCGTTCCTTAAAGGCGGATATGTTGAAGATTTTGAACTCCAAGGTACATATCCCTCACTTTTAAGTCCATTATTGGTGGTATTCAGATTTCTACTCCTTATTTTCTAAAAGTTATGCTGAAAATATTGTCTGCATAATGCTTTGAGTGTTTCCTTTTTGTATATAAAATAATGGGTGCACCGGTTTTACCTGTAGAACTCTATTATTGCTTTCATGGTAACTGTTTTATTGATAATATTCTGCTTGGATGAGTTATTAAGCAATGCCTTTCTACGTGGTTTCACATTGGTGGGAATGTAATGTTATACAGAGAATAGAGATGGAGATCATGATGGCACTCTTGCCTTAGCTAATGCAACTGAGAAGGCTCTGCAATTGCGTGACCGAGACACTGATTCTCTTGTCAAAGGAATAGCTAAATCGGGAGCTGAATTTTTCGTTACTCGATCTTATCATGGTCTTGAAACACAAGCCAACAGCTCCTCACCGGAGCCATATTTAATTGGAAGAAGTGGAAAGGCATCAGGCTACAAAGATGAGAAAAGTGAGCCTGAAACTTTGTAAGTTTTGAGAAAAGTTGAGGAAAAAAGTTCGGGATTGGAGAGCCGCATCCGTATTCAATGTACCGATATCCTTGAACTGAGCATGGCCAGAGTGCAAGGAGCAGCCATCCCTATACTAACATTAGCTTATTGGTTCAGAACTGGAAGCTCTTCCGTGGAGTTATTGCAATGGTTGGTTCATAGATCTATCGGGTCCAAAGTTTATTTTGTAGTACAGCAATGCAAAGGCTGGTTGCTATCCTGCAGCCTTGCATTGTTCTTATAAAATAAACATATAGGGTATGTTTGGATAGAATAGAGTAGTTGAATGAGATTGTAATTATAATGAATTGTAATTTTTTACGCGTTTGGTTGACAAAGTGTAATTGCATTGAAATTTTTATGTCATATTTGGTAATACAAATTGTAATTACATAGCTACATAATTTATATTTTTAAAAGATTAATTATTATAAAAATTATTAGTATGATAAAAATAATTTTTAAATAAGTAACAAAAAATAAAATTAAATCATTATATGTATTATGCTAGCCTAAAAAGAAGATGATAATATGAGTACTAATAAAAATAGCAAAAGAAAAAAAACATATGTAATTTTTTAATTGTTTTAGTGCATATTTGTTCAGTTATCTCATATTTCATATTTAACATATGCTTTTATTATAATCTATTGGTCTTTGATCGAGTTTATTATCATTTAAATTTGATTTTACATCATTAAGATTATTAAAACCTCCTTTTATATACTCTTCAAAGTATATGGATCATCTCAATTTCACGTATGCTTGAAGTTATAAAATATTCAACATGCTAGTATGATCTATAATTTTTTTTTATGTTATACTAATGAGATGTTAATATGGGAAATAATTTTTTAGACAATCAAATTTCTTTTCAACCACATTTCTAAATCTTGAATGTGTCAAATTGAAGAGTTCACGAGGTGTCTATGATGCTTGACTAGCACCATTCTCTCAAATAGTATCATACCTTACGATGTGGCATAAAAAACTTTTCTATTTGCATAATTAACATCGACTGTATAATATTTAGGTTCATAGTTTAAATAGTCTGTAAAAAGGATAAGATGAAATCGGATCCCCTTGGCCAAGATTCTATTTAGGTGATATCGGCTCCATCTCACTACCATTAAAAGAAATTGAGTAACTCATTAAAGTGACACATAAAATCATCCAATCCATCCACTATGGATGAAAGCCTGAAATAGATAATTCCAATCAACCTTGTCAGAGGCTTTACTAATATCAATCTTCGTTACAAACTCTCCATTGGACCCAAAAATCTACATTAAAAAAATTAATCACCTTTGAATCCCACTTTGGTCCAACTTATGAACAAGCAAAAGACAATTGTTAAATGACCAAAGACCTTCAGAGATCATTTTTCTCAAATCAACCACATGAAAGAAATTAAATCAGAAACAAACCGTTACCAGCAATTGGCTTTATACTAGCACTCCGTATTGGCTTCAAAAATTGATCGCTTTTCCCCAATAAACTTGGTAATAAGACATAACTCATAATCAATACCTACAACTACATTGTTAACACCCTCTGGCCCAACAACTAATTCCACGTCTTCCTTCTCTTCAATTGAAAGATTCTCCATCTCTCTCTCCATTGCAAACGAAAGAAACAGATAGCATGAAAGAAAACAAAAGCAAACAAGATCTTTGACTAAGCGAGGCCAATCATGCACTTAGGGCAGAAAAACCTTGCACTCATAAAGCTAGAGGCAAGACGGCGCACATTACTATTAAGGTATCTGACGTTTCTTGAATTTGAAAAAATAATATATAAGTACTTTATATAAATATATGAAAAATACAGATATATAAAAGAATCAAAAGTAATGTAACTGAGAGATGCCATTGCCAATATTGGTTCGGCTTATTTATCAAAAAGTAGGGAATAACTAATAATACCATCAGCAGTATTACATATGTAAAGCTAACATCACCCTTCTTATTGGAATTTTGGTGTCATCGGTTGATGATTTCCATTTTTATATTTATAATTATGGTTTATATTTTAATAATTTATCTTTTTAAATCATTTATTAATTCTTTTGCAATTAATTTTTAATTCAAACATATTGTTTTTAATTCTATGAAATTAATCTCTAATTTAAAAATAAAATTATTATTAATTCATACTTATTAAATTTGAATATGTGTTATCGATCGGACTTTAATTTTAAATCAGAACTTTAAATATTGAAATATCATATATTTAAATTTAAGGAAAATCTAGAAACAATATTATCAATTGAAATTTAATTTTATATAAAAATAAAGGGATTAAATTTAAAGAAATAAAAATATAGGAATTAAATTTTAAAAATTTAAAGAGTACGAGGACTTGATCATAAATAAACTGACTAAAACATATAAAAGAATTCAAGGATATAAAGTGAAAAAGATGCCAATGAGATTTTTTCTTTTTTTGAGAGAGATGCCAATGAGTTATGAGACATTCATTTAGAGGTAAAAAGGAGATTTTCGAGTCTGAAGATGTAAAATGTAAGCTTTCTATTAGTCGAATTTTATATTAAATTTATATAATTATATATAAATTTGTGGTAGAGCGTGGTAAAGACTTAAGAGACATGACTTCTTTAAAGTAATAAAATTTTAAATTAATAATGATAAAATTATATTTTAATCCCAAAATAATAAAAATTGATTTAATTCTTTAAGTATTTTCTGGCTCTGATCAAAGGCAAAGTCAGAATAATTTTTTAAGGGGTTGGATGAAATTTTAAATTTTTATAATCTATATTTTTATAATTTTTAAAGAATTAAATTAAATTTTATAATTTTAAAAGAGTCAAAATAAAATTTTATATTTTATGGGTCCGCCCAACCAGGGACCGTAGATTGGCTCTGATTGCAACTTTTACCAACCTCATCAATAAAATTCAGCAAAGATAGAAATTGACTAAAAATAGAACCCTTAGCAATGCAAAGCTTCCAAAGGAATATTTTTTGAGCAAATTCCACAACCAAAGATGCACTTAAATCTTCAGTTCCTTCATCTTCATCCTTGCAAGCAAAATTACCATTCATTTGCTTCAACTTCTCCACCCATTGAGGCATTTCACCGAAACTGCAACTGGTCTCAGCATCGGCAAAATGGAGACCAAGTTTCCCATCAGAGATAAAGTGCAGGTAAAATCCAGTGGTTGCAAACGTAATCACACAAACCCAAGTCCTTCTCCTTCATCTTTAATAGAGTTCGGTTGCAGTGCTTGTTTTTTGTGTATTGTTGGGCCACTTTCGATGGTGTTGTGCATTGCCAAGTTCCCCTTTAAGATTGGATGGCGCGCTGCAAAATATGCTATAAACTCTAGTACTTGTTGTTATTGCAGATCAGATAAGAGGATTTCTGCAGAAATATACTCTTCATTTTCTGACATCGATTTTGGATGATTATATTAGGATTGCTTTCTTCTTCAAATTTTATAAAAAAGCTTTTATACTTGATCCAAAATTTGGCTGTTCTGCTGCTACTGGTGTTAATTGCAAACTTTGTCTAAATGGTTGGATTGAAAATATCATATAATAATGAAACTCAAAATATAATAATATCTCAAAAGTTCAGAATTAGTTTTTAAGTTTTGTTCAATTCGGATACATGTTAAGTTCAAGTCGGTAAAATTCAATTTTGAGTCCATACTCAGTGCCAAGTCTCCGCCTAGTTGCCGCTCACTGCCATTGTTGTGATCCAGCTACGCACATACATCCATGGATCCACTTGCATCACTCCACTGCCTCCAACAACATTACCAAACAACTAATCAGATTTACACAAATTTTAAAATATGTAACCCGAATTGTGTTCATTTTGATTATATAAATTTAATATCAGACTCGGTCTAAATTCAACCCTATCATATGTCTATTTAGCTTTTTTAAACTTAAACGAGCTTGTTTTAATTAATTTTAAGTTTATGATAATTTAATTGGATATGAGCGTAATTATATATATATATATATATATATATATAGTAAACTATTAAAATAGTCATTTTGTTTATTTCAAGTTACATTTTAGTAATTTATGTTTGAAATATTATATTTTAGTCACTTATGTTATCGTGTTGTAACATTTTAGTCACTGAGTCATTAATTACCGTTAATAGTGTAACAGTTAGTTTACGTGGTACGTTAAGTCATCATTTCAAACGAAAATTTTAGGTTAAATCTTACAATTGGTCCCTATATTTTTCCGTTTTGAGTAATTTAATTTTTTCTTTAATGTTCTTTTAACTTCTTTTTTTTTTCCTCTTTATTTTCTATTCTCTTCTGCTTCTCCCTTTGTTTTCCTCCTATCTTCATTTCTTTTAATGTAGTTTTTCTATGTTTTCTCTTTGTTAAAACTAATTCACAAGTTTACCTCACTCGAACAAAATAAATTGTTCAAAAAAAATAAAAGTATAGGTACTAGTTTTAACAAATAACAAACATAGAAAAACCACGATAAAAGAAATAGAGAATGGAGGAAAGCAGAGAAGAATGAAAAAAAAAGTTAAAAGAATATAAAAGATAAAAAATTAAATTGCTCAAAACGAAAAAATATGAAGACCGATTGTATAAATTAACCTAAAATTTTTGTTTGAAATAATAATTTAACGTGCCATGTCAGCTTACCGTTACACCGTTAATGACAATTAACGCTCATTGACTAAAATGTTACAACAAGATAACGTGACTAAAACGTAACATTTCAAACATAAGTGACTAAAATATAACTTGAGATAAACAAAAATGATTATTTTAGTAGTTTATTTAATAATATATTTGTGTTATGCTTGTGTAACCATTGTAATTGAAGCTTTTAATTACACCTCTAATTTTTAGGAGTGAGAATTTGACTAATTAAGTGAGTAATTACAAATAATTAGACTCAAATCCAATTACCAAAAGTATTTTCAAACATATCCATACATAATTTAAGTTAAAAACTTATTTATACAATAATAATATTTTAATTTTAGGACATATATTTTATTTTAAAAATATAATTATATGTTATTTTATTATTTTGTTAAATAATTTGAAAACTTTATCCATGAGAGATAATTTTTATGCATAATTACATAATATTTATTATTAATTATTTATATTTGGTCAACAATTAATTAATAATAACAATGAGTATATGTTTAATGTTAGAGAGAATAACTCAACAATTACAAAGTAATAGAGTAATTAGATAAAATTGTTTAAGATGTTTACTTTTTTTGTTAATTTTATTATTAACCTAATTTTATAATTTTTTAATTTTATTGATAGTTTTATAATAATTAATATTTTTTTCAAAATTAGTAAATACACTCTGTAAACTAAATAACCCAAAAACAGTGGGTCGTAGGACCCATCGGTGGGCTATCATGGACCCAATTATACGGCCACAGCAAGCCCTTGATCTGGGCAGAAGGTCCCTCACGGCATCTATTCCTAAATATTAAAAGAATGTCCAATGGGTTTCTTCTACAGACACGCATCCTCTTTTTTTCTTAAGCTTTGGTTGAGTCTGTGGGTTGCTTTGACTAAGCATGAAACAGTAGAAGACCCAAACAGCTGCAATTTGCATGTAACCATTTTTTTTATGATTTTTAAATGTATGTATATGTTGGTAATTTTGTAAACACGTGGGTCCTTTTTTTTTCTCATTATAACGAAAAATGATAAAATTTCAATTTTGATCTCTATGTTGATACGCTGTATAGAAATATGGTATATTTTAATTTTGGTCCCTATACAATACTCAAATTTATTATTATATACCAATGGTCAAATTTTAATTTTGGTCCTTATGTTACACTTGAATTTAAGATTTAATCTTTATACTTCAATTTTTTGACAAAATTTAATACCTCGACTTTTACAATGTCATTGGTTTGTCCAAATATTTAATTTTGATTGAAATGCTAATTTAACTTTTAAGAGCTATAGACATTGTTAGAATATTTGTTAAATTCAAGTCCATTGCAATATTATTATTTTTTGTTACATGGTTGCTAAGTATTTTTTTTTAAAATTTTAAAACCTTACGCATGTGAATTTAACAAAAGAATTTCATAGTGTTAACAATTGTATTTAAATTTAAAAATAAAGAGATTAAATTTCTAAAATAAAATATAAAAAAACTAAATTTTAGATGTACAAAAATATACAAACTTGAAATATATTTTAATCTTCAAATATTTACTTAAATAATTTAACTCAAAAATAATTAATCAATACAAAGCGTAGCGTAAACCATACTAATACCTATTATTTTCAGTGCATTTTTCTCTGTTTTATTGTTGAAAAATATTTTCTAACCATTCTGCTATGTTCATACCTATTATTTTATTAATTGTGCATTTACCTTTGGTTTGGACTCCAATTCCAGTAGGTCTTGACGCGGTTTAGCTTTGAACTTTACTTTTAAAAAATGTTAGATGCGTTGAGATTTATATATTTAAAAACATGTAATATTTAGATTAGATGTGGTGTAAATGAAAAAGACAAAAAAAAAAAAAAAAAGAGTAGACATGTTGGAAAATGATATTCCAAACGTGATAAATAATTTTAAATAATAATAAAATAAAAGGGTTTTCTTGAATTTGAATGTTAAGCTCAAAAGAATAAGATCTTCATTTTGATAATTTATCGAGGGCAGCTGAATATTTTGAGACAAGCAGTGTTTGAAAATTTGGAATTAGTTAAACTAATTAGAAAAATAAGTTAATAATGGGATTTAAATGTAACTATTTGAAATTATATATATTTAAGGTTAGTTAAAAATCCACATCATTACTGTATCAACAATAATTAATAGTAGTATTATTTTGGAGCTATTAATAACATTATAAAATTAGAGATCAAATTATACTAAATTAATTAAAGGAATTAAATTTTAAATTTCAACGTAAAAAAAAGGATTAATATGTACTAAAGTACTTGAATCCAAAAATAATGTGGATTCTAATCATTATTGTACAGAACAAAATATTAATGCATTATAATCTATAATATATTGTACCATAATTCCTAATACAATAATTATTTAATAGATGCCATTTTTTTAATAATAACATATTCAATTTTAATATGCTTTTGAAAGTGAAAATAACCTTTGCGTAGATCACTTAGTCATGCATGCAGTTATTGGTTGAATTTTATTGAAGAATCTTACATACAGTAATTAATTATGTGACTAATCTCCTCTTTTTCCTTTTCCTTTTTTCTTCTTTTACCCTGAACACTAGTTCTATATTCAAACAAAAAGAAGAAAAGTCTGAACTGATAAACTCACTTGTTTTTCCTTAAAGGAAAAAGAATCAAAGCACTAATTGCGATGTAGTCATTAGGTCAAATTACTCAAATGTCTTTGTAAGATTTAAAACATATGTTATTTGTCATTAGGTCAAGTTCTCATTTGTTAGGAAAATGAGGTAGTTTTATATGTTTGTTATATTTTAGAAGGGATAATATATAATTTGGCCCCTAAATTTGTTTATCTATATTTAGTTAGTTTTTAAATTTTTTTTTTGGACTTACTTAGTTCTTGAATCTGTATTCTGTCAGTCAAGTCGATTCCTCTACACTAATACTGTTAATTTGTGTTGATGTGACATTTCTAGTCAATCTAGTAGTGTCACGTATAGCCTCTCTAAACACCATATGGCAAACATAATTTATATTTTTTAATTTATGTTTGCTATGTGGCACATTGAGAGACTGCTATATGACACCATCAAACAAATTAGCAATGCTACATCAACACAATTTTGATTGATGAAATACAAGTTTAAAAAAAAGTTTTAATTTTACAAGATGTATTTAAAGAGCTCAATTCCATATTTTCTTATCCGATCCACTTGCAAAATCTTTACTTAGTTTTAAATAATTTATGTAAAAAAATTGATCCATACTTTTCACCTTCTCCATTCATTAAAATAAAAAAATAATTTTTTTAAGTTTTTAATATTTAAAATGAGTCAATACATATTATTCTCCGAATCATTTTAAAACATACACCTAATCTTACAAAATAATAGAATTAATATTCATAATTAATAAAAAGTTTAATTATTATTTAATAAATTTTAATTTAATTTAACACCTAATTTTATTATTTTGTAAAAATTCTAAAGAATATGTGTGAAAATAAAATAAAAAAATTGAAAGAAAAGAGATGAATGTTTGAAGAAAAAACTAATTCTATTGCATGCCCTCTTGAAGATGAAATACCATTTCAATATAGTTTTTGTTGCATCCCCATATCCAATGGAAACAACTATGATGAATCATTGTGCTGTTAGTGCTACAGTTCTGGTTAATGAAAGCTAATTTGACAAAGTCTGGTCCCAAAATGACACTAGTTGATGCTACACTCTTGCCCAATCTTTTATTCTTGCGGCTTCTTCCTCTTCTTCTTTTCTACCTCAACATAGCGCCTATTTAAATACAAGTAAAAAAAATATTTAGGTGAACAAAAGTTATGGAAACTTATGTAAATAAAATAAGGTTTAATGTATATTTTAGTCCTTAAATTATTATTTTTTCACTTTAGTTCTTAAAGTTTTTTTTATTATCTATTTCAGTTTCCTATATTATTAGAAGTTTTCAATTTAATTTTTGAAAATTAAAATTAACTATTAAAATATTTAACCAATCATACGTTGACATGTCATTGTGAAATAAAAGAATGAATTAGCTATAAATATTCCCTTATTAGAGCCTGACAATTTGGAAGTTATGCATTCACATGATCACATGCTAATTGCTTGTGAAGGAGACATCCTTCTCCGACCTCATGCCTATATTAATTGGAATTTCTGCCTGACTGCATCTGTAAGGTGCAAATATATTGGTTTTTAAAAAGATTTTGGTATTTGTTATTCATATTAAATCCCACTAAAATTGAAGTTGAACTTGATAGTTATAATAAATTAATATATATATATATTGTATTTATAAATAAAATCTTATTAAAAATTTCACTTTAAACTTTGTTGAAATAAAATATAATTTTAAAAATAAATATTTGTTGAGTATTTTAAGGTTATCTTCAAGACGGAATTGTCGATATTTTTACAATTATTTTTAAAGTACTTTTAGGATTTTAATAACACTTCAAAATTATATGTATTTCAACTTAAAATTTTACTCAAATTTCGATAATATAATATATGTGCAAAAAACCTTAAAACCCAATAACAAATAAAGTAAACTTTATGAACTTCAATCGTGTGTGATATAAATTGTGAGTCATTTTTCGATATATAAATAAATATAAGATAAACTATAAAAATAATTACTTTTTTTTATCTCAGATTACATTTTAGTCATTTATATTTGAAATATTACGTTTTAGTCATTTACGTTATCGTTTTGTTACGAAGTAGTCACTCTGCGATTAAGCTCGTTACCTCCCTAATAGCAATCTTACATGACAGTCTAAATAGATTTTAAATGCTAATTTAGATGATAATAGTTTTTTCAATCAAAATGGAAAATAAAACTAAAAGAAAAAATAGACAAACAATTTTTCTTTTCCAGTTCAAGGCATAATTAATTTAAAATTTTTAATTAATTAAATTTATTTAATTAAAAACCTATTATAGTCTTAGTTGAAATCCAAGTTGACATTTAAAACCCATTTGGACCCCCACGTAGGGTTGCTGTTAGGGAGGTAACGGAGCTTAACGAAAGAGTGACCATTTCGTAACGAAACGATAACGCAAGTGACTAAAACGTAACAGTTCAAACATAAGTGACTAAAATATAATATAAGACAAATAAAAATAACTATTTTTATAGTTTACCCATAAATATAATACATGGACAATTATTGATACATAATAGGATTTAATTCATGAATGTATATTATAATATTCAGTTTTCGAAGGTATATTATAATATTCATGTATGTTCATATATAGTTCATGAATTATTATATTAAATGAACCCGGACTCACATCACAAGCTTATAGCTGAAATTATAAGACAAATTTGTAGTGTTGGAATTATAAATTTTCATTCATCTATCATTGATTTTAAGCATGTTAAAGTTTTATATTAAAATACAAAATCATATATATTGTATAAACATTTCCCCTGAAAAGTGTTCATTAATCCTCTTTTGTAAAACCAATTTCCAACAATTAGGGCCTCAAACAAAAAGAAGTCTCTCTTAATCCCACTTTTCTTAGTTCACAAACTAAAGCCTTTATTAAAATGTATTGAGCTCCCTAACAAACTAAAAAGAAGAAGCTCCCATCCCATACATATTTAGAATTGCAGTTTTCATCGTCATATTGTCTTTATTGCAATTACTTGGTGTTTTCAATAAGATGAATATTATTTATTGCAGGTTTCACCACGTCTTTTATCATATTTTATATTTGATGAGATGATTTACTAGTTTCTGAATAGATGAAATTTCGACGTTACTTCGTAAGCATTGCGTTTCTCGATAAACCATCGTAAAGGTCAAAGTCAATAACCTTTCTTATCAGCTCTTCCTTTCTCTTTCATAGAAAAGTCTAACTAACCAAATTTTCTTATTTGGTCAAATGGGATAGTCCACTTTGTAATTTATTTTACATTTTAAATCGTAGAAATACTGCATAATTTTCCGGTTTTTATTAGTTTACCATATAACTTTTTCTTTTATAGCTGTTGCTTCCTCTTCAGAAATTGAAAAAGAAAATGCATCATCAACCCTTCATTTCAACCCCTTCCATCTCCATCTCCATCTTCACTTTGTTGTTGTTTATCATCTTCCTCCTCCCAGTATCATACACCCAAGATGAACTCAGTCTTATGCAGTGTTTTAAAAGTTTTGATTGTGGAAAAGTAAAGAGCCTGGTGTTCCCCTTTTGGAAAGAGGGTAGTCCTGAATATTGTCACCAAGAAGGCTTCGAGCTGACCGAATGTGAAGATGGTCATCAGCCAGTCATCAGTATTGGTGAGACTAAATTCCGACTGGTTTCTGTGGATCTGCTCAATTCTAGAATGACAATCGCTAGGGAGGATTTGTGGGGTCAAGTTTGTAGTTCAAATGCCAGTCGTAAAACAAATGTGACTCTGGGATACTCTTTCCTGCGCTATTCCGATAAAAACCGAAACCTTAACTTCTTTTACAATTGCGAGTCATCAGGAGCAGCACCACCAGCTTCAGCTCATTTCCTGTGCGCCCAAGGGTTAGTAGTTCCAGTCTATGCGGTTGATTTAGTGGAGAGAGGTTCTTATGAACAGTTTTTTGGCTCTTGCCATGGCGGCCCTATCCAAGTTCAGGTTAATGAGAGCGCTTTCCAACAACTGCAGACTGGGAGGCTGGGAGACGTTGACTCTGAGGGTTGGGAACTGGGATTTGATGTGTTCTATCCTTTGGCTGACCTTTTCTGCGACAAATGCAAGATGTATAAAGGTTCATGCGAAAACATGACCTCACCTCGATATCCTCTCTGCAAACGTCCTGGTACGCACAATCAATCTCTTCCTCTAATCAGTTCACATCTATTTGATTGCTAAAATCCCGTAAATTCCTAAACTCCTTAACCTTACTCAATCTGTGCTGTGAATAGTTTTTTGTCCTTTAATTTTTCCAGTCTACATTGTACAACTAGAGCTGGTAAGCAGCCATCACTCATATTCAAGCTTAGCCGGCCATAGGGTCAAAGCGCGTATCTTCTAACCAAGTTGTCTTAGGTGTGGTAAAAAAGTTGGTGTCAGCCTGTCAGGTGTCCTCTATTAGATTCCGAAATGTTGGATAACAAATGGGAAATTTTAGTGAATTTATTGAATTCCAAGGGCGGATGTTTGAAGTAATTGATGATTTCGAGCTTCAAATGAAAACCCCACGTTAGGCTCTCTCAGCCATTCGATCGGTCACATTACGTTTATTAACAACCACTTAGCTTTCTCTTTCTTTCAGTCTCGTGGAAAACTCTACTGTGTATTTTTCTTCGAAAAGCTAATCTCCTTAGCTTTGCAATACTAAATATAGGAACCCTTTCACTTAAAACTATTGACCTTGGTTCCTTCAACTTCCACTTCTTCTTCCTTTCTCACAGGGAGGCCTTCCTTTCCATGTAGGAAGCCATTTGTTGGCGTCTTTTTATGGCCTATAAGAGACTAGCTTTTGGTCTTAATATGACGCAATTCTTTTTGGCTGTTAGTTCCATGGCGGGCCACCTTAAAAACTTGTTCTTGCTTCCATTGATCTCCAATTTTTGATTCCGTCAATTGTCCCCAGAGAGCAGCTTTTAATTACACCCAACTTTTTTGCCTTCATTTCTCCCAATTTTCTTTTGGCCAATATCAAACTTCTGCTATTTCCACAACTTCCTCAAGTTTCTTACTTAGGTTGACAAATATGAAACACATGCTTGGACCCGTCGTTTCCCACATGGAATGCAATCGAAAGGTGTGGCACAAGTGATCCTTTTTTTGTTCAACGACCAAATCCTTTGGTTTTATATTAATTTTATGTATTTATAAAGAAGTGCCCGCCCCACCCTTTTAACTTATTCTATACCATTTTATATTGGGTAGGTATGGACTATAGACTAGTTTTCGTTCATGTCAGTGAGATTTCCTTTTCAGCCAGCTACAAGGGGAAGTTTAAATAACAAAGGTTATCTTTATTTGATAGTGGAGTTCTAAGCATAAGTTGGCTTCCATTGAAGCTTTTAGAATTTAGAGGGTAAGAGCCATTTGAACAATATGTATAGTTTATTGGCCCATAGAGTTCCCCTAAATGGGTGCATCAGATCAAGCAAACCGTACCATAGATTTGAATGTAGTAGGATGGTCAATCTAGGTAGGAAGTTGTGCAAGAAAAATAAAAACAATATCTTTGTCTTTGCTTTAATTGTTGTTTTGTCTTCTTTTCCTTTTCAAAATCCAATCACAATCAATTCACCAATTAAAAGCTAAAACACCATTAACTCTATCCAGTTCCCTTCAACTGCTTCTTCTTCTTCTTCTTCTTCTTCTTCTTCTTCTTCTTCCCATTTCTAGTTCATGTCATCCCTTATTGCTTTCTCCTCAAATGGATCCACAAAAGCTGAAAAACTTTACATTATTTATGTCTTTTTTATCACTTTAGCAATGGTAACTGAAACCCTGTCTAGGGACTCACACTTCGAGGCTTGTATGCCTTGAAGTTGTGGCCACGGTCCCAATATAAGCTACCTTGTTTGGATTTCGAAGAACAAGAATCATTCTGCGGCTATCCGAACTTCGAGATTACCTGCAAAGAGAAAGATCCTATACTCAAAATTTCTGAGGAAACTTGCATCATTGAAGATATATTTTATTACAACAAAAATCATTGCTTGTAGTCAATGCTGTTGTACAAGTTGATTGTCCGACTCCGCGACGAAATGTTTGCCTCGATCAAACTCCCTTTAGTCTTAGTCCTGCCAATGTCAATCTTTCCTTTTTATACAACTGCCAGGAACAAGCAAATTATCATACATATCCACTAAGTTGATGTTTCTTTCCATTCCTTTGCTGTTTTCCACAAAGAATCTTTGGAAAAGACTACCTATTCGATCAAGTCGTGCCGAACTATGACTGATTCCCCCATCTTCATAAACGACGATGTTAGTTTCGTTAGCTTATTAGACATGAATTATACCAAAGTTTTGAAGTCGGGGTTTGTTTTGATCTGGACCGCACATAGTTGCAGCAGCTGTAAGAGAAGTGAAGGCCGCTGCCGTTCGGTATAATGATGAATTCGTTTGCTGTTGCCCGGATGGGCCTCATCCGAAGACCTGCAATGATGGTAACTTAGTAGGACATTCATACATCCTAAGTCTACTAATACTTCCTTTCATTACTTCTTCATGTTTTTTTTTCTTAATTTTAGCTTTCCTAATAAATTTTACTTAAGAGGTATGTTATCAGTTAATCTTCCATTTGCACTCTCGCCCTGTATTGGTCACTAAAATCATAGGCAACTCTAATATGGTATAACATTATATTGTGTACCCTTTTTTTCTTCATGTTTCATAGCTGAGGTTCGGATTTCAGAACATATAACTTGATCTAAACTGCTGATAACTGACCCTTTTTCAATATATATAATTTTTTTTTTTCTATTTCAGGCTTAAACTTGAGAACAAAGCTGATCGTTGGTAATATGATCCCCTGATCCTCCTCCGTTTCATTCTTAGTCAGTTTGTTGCTTCATGCATTTTCTTTTTCAGCAAAATGACAAGAAGTTTCAATATGTAACATGCGCAGGTTTCTGTGCCGGTGCTGGAGGTGTACTAATCACCAGCCTCTTCTTCTATTGCTGGCTACGTCACCGCCGTGGTAAAGGGTTCTTTAAATCATCTTTCATAACCGGAAAGAGTTCTTTGGACCGCTCTTTGGCGAGCGATTATGAGAAGGGTGATAGCTTTGCTTGTGTCCATGTCTTCACCTACAAGGAACTTGAAGAAGCTACCAACAATTTCGATTCCAATAGGGAACTTGGTGATGGAGGCTTTGGAACTGTATATTATGGTAAGAAAAACTTTATACTCGAATCATCAGTTTGTCAAAAAGTCTATTGTTTCATATCCGTCTTTCTTAACCAGGCAAACTTCGGGACAGTCGCACTGTTGCTGTTAAACGCTTATATGAAAACAACTACAGGAGAGTTGAGCAATTCATGAATGAAGTTGACATCCTAGCTCAATTGCGCCATCCAAATCTTGTCTCACTTTATGGATGCACCTCTCGGCACAGTCGGGAACTCTTGCTCGTATACGAATATATTGAGAACGGCACTGTCGCGGATCACCTTCATGGTGAATGTGCTAAACCCGGGGCACTCCCTTGGCACATTCGGTTAGACATAGCCATAGAGACCGCAAGTGCATTAAAATATCTCCATGCTTCGAATATCATCCACCGTGATGTGAAAACCAACAACATCCTCCTCGACAACTATTTTCATGTTAAAGTCGCGGATTTCGGACTGTCTCGACTCTTTCCAACTGATGTTACACATGTTTCCACCACTCCACAAGGCACTCCCGGTTATGTCGATCCCGAATATCACCAGTGCTACCAGCTTACTAGCAAGAGCGATGTATTCAGCTTCGGGGTCGTACTAACCGAGCTAATATCATCGAAACCAGCCGTGGACATCATGAGGCACCGCCATGAAATTAACTTGTGGAACATGGCAATCAACAAGATACAAAACCGGGCATTGCACGAGCTAGTGGATCCATCTCTCGAGTTCGAAACGGATGAAAAGGTTCGGAAAAAGATAACCTCAGTGGCAGAGGTGGCGTTCCAGTGCCTGCAAAACGAGAAAGACATGAGGCCGACAATGGCTCAAGTGCTTGAGGCTTTAGTGGGCATAAAAAATGAGGAATACAAGAAAGAAAAGGGTGAAGAAATAGAAATGGAAGCAGCAGAGGACGAGGGTGGGTTGTTGAAGAGTACAGCAGTGCCTCATTCTCCAGATTCTGTGATGATAAAATGGGTTAGCAATGGCAGCTCTTCTACAACTACTACAACACCAAGTTTCTAAATTTCCAGCTATATGTAAATAGTATCATAAATGTAGGATATAAGGGTGTATGAAAAGTCAGCTTTTGTTACTAAATTTTCAGCTGATTCTTGCTGTTTTTTTTTTTGGATTAATCAGTTCCGAGAAAATGTTATTTTATTGTTTGGGAGGCGTGTAATGCAATGTAAGTGTAACAAAGGAATCTATGCCTTAGTTTTATGAGTGTTTTCTTGCATGGAAGTTAGGGTCCCAACTATTTAATTTAATTTTATAAGTTGATATTGGTGCAAATATGTATAATCGAATGAGAGTGGTAGTGAAAAGCTGTATAAAATTGGTGTGATCTTTTGAACTCTGATGAAGTAAGAGTTGAAATATAACAGTGGGTTATCTTCTTTAATAAAAAAAACTGGAAGAATATATAAAATTTACTTTTTACTGATTCAATTTGATTTTTAATAAGTTAATTTAAAATCCGGTTCTTACATGGTAACCGAACTAAATGAGCAACTGATTGGACCAACCCAATGAATCAGTCCAGTCCCATTTTTTAATTTCATGGTTTGATTTTAAACAACAGAGGTAAAGTATAAAACAGTAGCAATAAGTAAATGTGAAAAAAGATGTCAAAATAATGGGAAACATTCCCATAACTCAGCTCTCATTCTCTGGTGAAGGATTATCAAGCAAATTGTTGATCCAATGAAATAAAGATCTGAAAGGGTAATATTTAGAAAGGTGAGAGTTCCGTAATGAATATTGACAGCTTGGACAAAGTATATATGATATGATTTCACTAAATTCTCTTTCTGTCCAAAGGAGACGGAAATGACTAAGGCTTTGGTGGAATTTGCAACGGTTGTGTGCTTTCCAGCATCTCTTTCACCTTACTTATGGAAGGTCGGTCTTTAGGATTTGTTTGTATGCACCACAGCCCAACTACTATCATCTTCCTTGCAATCTCTGTCTCTTCTTTGGTCACAAGACCAAGCAATTCCGGCTCAATATTGCCTTGTTCAATATGCTCATAAATCCATTGCGGAAAATATATCTCGCTGGTGTGATGTACCCCAACATCTAGGTTCTTTCTGCCTCCACCCATCTCTAGAATCATCATGCCGTAGCTATACACATCTGATTTATGCGAAACACATCCAATGTTCCTGCAAAATACTTCTGGAGCTATGAAACCAATTGTTCCTCTAACCTCCAACATTGATACCATACTATCAGTCCTCCCACAGAGTTTCGCAAGCCCAAAATCAGAGATTTTTGGGCAAAATTGATCATCTAGAAGAATATTATGAGGCTTTATGTCGAAATGCAGAATCCGAGTGTTGCAGCCAAGGTGTAAGTACTCAAGCCCACGGGCTATTCCGATTGCAATTTGATACAAGTCTTGTACTGTCAAGTGCTGACGATTATCCTCAGAAATATTTTGTTCATAGATGAATTTTTCTAACGATCCGTTAGGCATGAACTCATAAATTAAGGCTCTTTTTCCGCCCTCTAAACAAAAGCCTAAAAGGGTGACAACATTAACATGAGAGGTACGACTAATACTAGCAACCTCATTGATAAATTCCTGACCATTTCCTTTGGATGTATTAAGCAGTTTCACAGCAACAAGGAGGCCGTCGGGTAGCTTCCCTTTGTAAACACTGCCGTAACCTCCTTTGCCTAGCTTTTCTTTAAATGAGCTGGTCATTTTCTTGATGTCTGAATAACTGTATCTTTTAGGAACTAAACCTCCATTGTTTTTTAGGAAAGCCTCAATATCTTGATCTCTGCTTCTAAACTTACAACGAAAGGTAGTTGAGATTTTTCTTCTGAAAAATAGAATGCTGATAACGGTAATCAGTAGACCAGTTGCTGCACTACCAAGGCCTGTCATATAAGCAGAAAACCAATTAGAGAAAATCAAGCAGCAAAATATTTTTATTTCGAAGTAGTAATTAATTTATAGAGATGTTCTATTATGGAAGAGATATTATTTAAATATTATATATCATAGAAAATATTTTCTATAACACAATGTGATATAATTTAAATATTATTACAAATTCTTTTAATTATATTTAATGTACTATTAATTTATATATGTATGGTAATATAAGAAACGATAACAATTATTGAGTATTGATATTATTCAGTTTATTTTTTAATATAAAATTTATTATATTATATTATATCTAACAACTTTATAATTTAGTAGTTGTGTTCAATCCCTAACAATTTCACCACGATAATAATAATAAAATTAAGAATAAAAATCTTCCCTATATATTATATCATGAAATAATGATATTCATATCAACTTGAAACAATATATGTATCAACATTATGGACATAACTAATACCATATTAATTTAACTGAATTTAGCTAAAATGTTAGTATATAAAATATAAATTAATATATTTATGTCCATAAATATTATATATAATCTTATAATTTTTGGCCAATATAATGTTATAACATGGTATATTAATAATTATATTTACTTGTTAAATATAATATAATAATATACAATAATCTAATGCCAATTAAAGTAAATCTCAAAATTCCAACAATTTCTTAGTTTAATAAAATATTGTAGATATAAAATTTAAATTCAAACCGAGCAATCTCATTTTCCAACAAATATAACCCATTCTCCAACCCCGATAAATGACTTCATACCTATTGTAAGCTTTCTTAATAGAGGACCTGCAATAGAAGATTACGTCACTTCAGCTCCAACTATTTCATAAGCAATTAATATTACTACAAGTACATGATTAAATTACGAAAATATTTTATATTAAAAATAAATCTATGAAAATATTTCAATAAAGGATTATTAATGAAGTAACAAGGAAATCACCTCATTCAAATTATTTCATGAGCAATTAAAATTTATTACAGGTGCCCAATTAAAGGCCTTGAAGACAGAATAGTTTATTTATATTAGAATTTGTCATGAAAATATTTTATATTAAAAATATATATGTATAAAAATATTTTAATAAATAATTATTAGTGGAGTGACAAGATTATATTTGATTCCCAAATAATATTTTTACTTGTTTTATTTAATATTATATAAAAATATAAAAGATGAATATATCTTTATAATAATATTAAATACTCTTTAAAATAATAGTATTTTAATAATTAGTATGAAGTTGATTTGTGACACTAACTTAATTAACCATTTTATATATAAAATAGATATAATATGTTAAAGTAATTTTCTTACCCAAATTAAATTTTAATTTATTTAAAATATTTTATTCAAGTAAATACTAATTAAAATTTTAATGTCTTAATTAAGTTTTGCTTCTTTAAATTTTTATCAAACAATAATTTCATTCTATGAAGAGAAAAAAGGACTACAAACAAAATGCGTCCTCAGACCCTTAAAACTATTATCTAGATTTATTTTGATATTTGTATTTTTTAATTTATTTTTATACTTGAATTTGATAATTAGGTTCATTTTAGTTCTTGAAATTGAAAAATATAAAAATTTGATTATGCGGACATGTGTACAAACAGGTCAGATCACCTGTTTCAGATTCAACCAATTCCACCGGTTTGATCATTAGACCAACAAAAATTAAATAAATAATTAAAATTTTATAATATTATAAAATATTATTAAATCAGTTCAACTGTTGATTTTTGTACTAATTTTTTATTTTTACTAATTCCAAGCGGTTTTGTGTCAATCAGTTCAATTTTTTTGTTCAAACCATTATATCGATCAATGTTTAGTCCATTCAATCCAGTCTTGTTCTAGTAACATAGGCCACATCATCAAATCTTTGATAGAATTTAAGTTTAAGATCCAAAATGAACTTAGTTGTCAAGTTCAAATATAAAAATAGACTACAAAAAAAACATAAATATCGAAGTGAAGCTAATTACCAAATTCAAAGACTAACAATTATATTATCCCTAAAAAAAATTCAAGCTGGCTACAAACTCAGTTAGAGGAAGCAATTGAAGACCTCAGTCTCATACAACACAAAGCCTCGAAAGGTAAGTAGAAAAAAATCATCCATTACTTGAATCAAGCCTCTTGTTGATAATTAGAAGCTAGGAGAAATCCCAATAAATTCTCACCACCCGTATGGCACTCTTAATTAGGGGTGTTTAAACGGTCGGTTCGATTATTAGTCGAAACGAATTACTCGAAATGTAACATCCTAAATTTTTGGGCCTATGCATTTAATGGGTGAATATGTGGAATGAGTTAATTTAAGTGTTAGGGGTCCAAATTGGGCTCAGACTTAGGCAGAGGCCTTGATTAAAATTATCTGTTTGGGCATTATAGGGTTTAAAAGGTAGTATCTATGTTTGAAATACCAAAGTGAGCTTGTGGCCCAATCTTAGAAGGTGACGCCACACAAGGAGTAAGGGGCCCAAATTTAAGTTTCATGGAGCCCAATTCTTTTAATTTAAGTTAGCTAAATTTTGGGCATTAGGATTAGGTGGAGTGGATGGCAACAAGGCTAAAATTTAGAGGTTTTAATGTTTAAAATATGTGGATAATAAGCGAGATATAGGCTATTATTTAGGAATTTATTTTATGTGGATAATAAGCGAGATAAAGGCTAAGATTTAGGATTTTAATGATTAAAATATATGGATAATATCTTGATAAAGGATGGAGGAGTTAGAGATAATTAAGTCTCTTTTAGATGAGCTAGTAGATTAAGATAAAGGAGAAAAGTTAGAATTTATCTACAAAAGAGTGATGGCCAAGAATCCAATCTTGAGAGGAGTAAAGAAACCACTACTACATGGCAAAGGGTTGCTTAATTTCCTATAAATAAAGGGGCTAGCTCCTTGTTTCGACATTAAGTCCTCTCCTTTTGTGCCGAAATTCCTAGCTTATTTTCTCCAAATTTCTTTCTCTAATTTCTTTAAAAGCAAACTTTTCCCCACTTTCTTTCCCTTGTGCCGATTTCTCTAAAAAGTCGAAGCATCCATCGCTTTTTTCTTTTATTCATCCTATTTGAGAAATTGTTCTACACTTAGGCATTTAAATCTTCCATCGGCATTACGAATCCTCTCCCTAGTGATAGCCGAATCTCCTAAGCTAAGGTAAGAGTCAATTTTGATTAATTCTCATAATCTATTTTTGAAAGGCAAAAGCGAAAGCTAATAGTTAATGGTTTAATGATGGTGACAATTGGGATTTGAAGGAGGCTTAGTCGACTAGATCTAAAAGCCGAAAATCATAAGTCTCCAATTTGAGATTTTAAGGTAAGAAGATTATCCTAGATTTTTATTAGATTCGTTCAATATATATATGATCTTAACTCTAAAAGGAGGATTAACGATTAAATATTGTTATACTAGCTCGATAAGGATTTGATGGAATTAAATATGGATCGGGCAAAGAAAGAATCCTAAGTTTAAGAAACGAAGCGATTCTGCTATTCGAGATTGGCCAATTGGTTGTGGATCGAACTTCGAACAATACCTTAGGCAGAGATAGCGGTTGTGTCGACTAAGGATAGCGTCGATATAGAAAGCCTCGTTTTATCGGTAATCGGTGTGTAGATCTCTAACACACTACCAATTAAACTGTATGTAAATCTATTTATGTATGTTATGGGCTAAAAGTCGAATAAAGTTTGTATAAGCAATGAATGGAACCCTAAAAGGGCTGAACAAGGATGCAGTGCGTAAACATAGAACTCCTATGTGTATCGAAAAATATATATGATGCATGATATTTTCTTTATGTGTGTATGCATGGGATGTGATATTGATATGATGAAGGGAAGTGAATGATAGGTCACGCGTGATCGGTGGTAGAAAACCCACAAATATAAATGCTAGGTCACATTGTGATCGGTGGCTATGCCACGTTTAATGATTCCTACTTAATAGGAATAGGCGATCTGTTGTCGTTTTGGTGTGTAGCGGATGGAGGGTTGATTGTAGAAATTCCCAAGGTGTGACGGTTGGTACAAGTTGGTGTGTAGAGGATGGAAACCTAGGATGGGTTGGGTTATTCATTCTTTATTGTTTATTATGTGATTATGATTGATGCCTTCCTGTATAGGCCAGGGCCCATAATGTGTTTGTGGGCTCAGGTCGATGTGTGTTTTGAAATTTATACACTGAGTCTTTGTGACTCACGCTTTCCTTTTCTCTACTCTTCCAGATGAACAGTAGATCGTGGACATAGGAGCCGAGACGGACTCGAAGGGTCATCAAGTCATATTTCTACAAGTTAATTTCTTTTGGGATTTCTTAAAGTTTATTTTATTTCATTGTTTTTTTCGAGAATATTTATGTAATAAGGCCCTAGCTTTCATTCAACTCGTGATTATCAATGTTAAGCAACTTATGAATTTTGTGATAAGGTTTATTTATACTTAATAATAAAAATACAAAGAGGTTTATTTTCAAAAGTCTCTCGTTTATTCAAAATTTAATTAATTTAACTTGTGTTTTTAAAATGCGATAAAATGTTATGTGTTCGATAACATGCGGATCCATTCGAACGCATGGTAGAGTTTGGGGTGTTACACGAAAAGTAAAAATTTTAATTGTTAATTGAATCAAATTTTTTTTAAATACATTAATTGAACTGAAATATTTCAATGAATTCGGTTGATTAACTAAAATTTATATATTTTTATCTTTTAGTTAAAATAAGTATAAAATATTTTTAAAAAACATTGTTAATGTTCTTTTTAATAATTAAAAATTATATATAATATATTATTTATTTCAATTAATATAAAAATAATAGTTAAAAATACGTTACTAATATAAAATATATTATTTATTATTTATTTTAATTAATTCAATTAATTAAATTAATTATTTAATTTTGAACGAAATAAACCGATAATTAAGTTTTAAAAATTATTAACCAACTTTCAATCAAATTAAAATCAATCATTAAGTAATTAATTGTGAATTAAATTATTCAATCGATTGATTATTTTTAACCGAATTATCAACATCCCACCCTTATCCATTAAGGAAACAAAATCTCATCGTTGTGAGCTATGTAAACATCTATGACCTAACTCATCTGGTGCACTAGAAACCTAGTCAAAACGAGTTCCTGAAACTCTCGATAAAACCAAGTCATTGAAGACTAGAGAAATCGAGTCACCACAGTACTCAAGCTCCACGGTTAATCACTAAGTGAAGCCAAAGCACGATCCAACACACGGACCAAAAGACTTCATTATTCCAACAATCTGTCCGCTCCCTACCAAAAAAGTTGGGCGAAAATCGACAACAGCACATGGCTAGGATCGTAAGGGGGAGATGGCCGGCTGTTCAATGGCCAAACCGCTAGCCACAATGAAAATACCAGAGCCTTAAGGTTGTTGACTCAAAACAGCACCACTATGGATCTCCAATCGGAGATCCGAGCGGTCAAACGCCATAACTGAGCAAGAGGAACTGATGTCCAAAGGCACGCGATGATCGATCAGTGGGCTGCTAGTGAACGGGCCTTATATCCTTCAAACTTTAGAGCGTAGATCTGAAAAGCTCCGATAAGAAATAGGAGAGAGAGACTGGAGAAGTAAGAGATAAGGCAATATCCGATAAGAACTAGGGGAGAGAGATTGGAGAAGTAAGAGATAAGGCAGTGACTAGTTGGTCGAAGCCCACGGAGACAATGGACGATAGCTGTGAGAAACACGAAAACATGAGTTTCGTGGCTGTTTCAAGAGGATCTAGCCCATAGAAAGAGAAGAAGGAAAACTCTCGAATGCTGGCTTGAACAGTGACTTTGACTGTAAAACCAAGGCGTGATAGCGTTGATAGTTATGACTGCAAGCAAGACAAATTTTATTTGGGATTTACTCAATGTTTTTAATTTTTAAATAATTTATTATCGTCATATATAAAATAAAATAACGTCTTAATAATAAAAGATTGAAATTCATCAAATAAAAGAAAATGAATTAAATTGAATAAAAATATAAAGATAAATGATAATATTTTTATCTATTAATAAATTTTTTGTCATTTAATTATGAAAGGTTATAATAGTAATTTAATTATTTAATTTTGTCTTTTTATCATCAGCTAATTAATGTAAAAATAGAAACACTTAAAACTTTAAGATATAGTTGGGTGATCATTGAATAATTACTTAATAATTTTGTAACTTTTAATACTTAAATAACAAAAAAAAAAACACATAATAGTGATTACTAACATTTACCTAAAAAATTTAAAAATCTGAAAGATTTTAACCATGATTCTTTTAGAATCACTCATGGTGAGCTTATCGTTTTCCATTTTAATCTCACTAAATGCAACCTAGCTAGGAGAGTTTGTAGAGTTTAATGTAATATATATATATTTTAATGGAAGAGTACCATTTGATAAGGGAAAATGGAAAACATTTTCCCAGATGTTTGTTTGATTGGAAAATGAGAAAACATTTTCCAAAAATGTAAAATCCTTCTTATTTTGGAAAATATATTTTCCGATCTTTTTCATGGTCTTTCTCCTTCTTCCTTCTTCATTCCTTCTCCTTCCTTCTTTCTTTCTCACCAACAAAGAGCTTTTTTCCTCCTTCCTTACTCTTTTTCCTTTTATCGCGATTCAAGATGTTGGGAGGATGTTGGGAATATTTGAAATTAGAGAAAATGGCGATTCAAGATGGGAGTTGTTTGTGGGAGAATCTGTTTATGAAATTGTGAAAATGGTTAGAGAGATAAAAGCAGGAAATTGAGTGAAAAATTTACTATTTCGTTGTTTCAAATGTAATAATTCCTCACTTTTTGGCTTTTCTTCCCATTGTTTAAGTTTCCCTTTGGTGAGTGGTTTTTTTGATTTTTACGGGTTTGGTTGTAGGATCTTCAATCCAAAATGGTAAAACTCATTTCTCTTTAATTCTCTGAAATTGTTCTCATTTTGATGCTCTGTTCTTACTTCCATTTTCACTTGGTACGCATTTGAATGCTTCGTTTGCATCTTTCAGATTTTCTTGTGGTTTTGGTTTATTCCATTTCTTATGATGCTTTCTACTTATCATGTGGAGCTATGTATCTAATTGCCTGCATTGCTTTGCTCCTATTAGTTGATGCGATTAATAGCTTATATGCTACATTGGAATCTGAAGAAGATTTCAGTAGAGCCTTTACTTGTTTTCCTGAGAGGGTCGAAATTTGTCCAAATGACCTAATTTTCGATTCTTAGAGGAATTATTGTCTTTCTTTGAGTCTTGACATCTTTTACAAAATAGCATATGTTGCTTTCTTCCGCTTGACATTGCGACTTCTTGTGCTTTGGTTTTCATGGATTGACATTGATTCCTCCCCTCCCCCCCCCCCGCGGGGGCACACACACTTCTCTTCTAGTGGCACCTTTGCAATTGTTTTTTTAGGTCAATATAGATTTATATAGATAACTTGCCTTGGTTCTCTCAAGAGGGATAAGGAAGAAGTTTAACATGATTTGAGGTTACACTTTTGAAATCCAATGTCTTCTTGAAACAGGAGGGTTGAGAATGGGAATTGAGGATGATAGGACTGAAAGCATCTCAGTCAAATAAAGTAAATTAGAATGGATTAAGTTGCTAAAGGTTTCGGGTTTTCTTTGTAAGTTTGCTTCTATAGTGGTCGATCGACTTTTGAACTTCACCTATGCTATCAAATTTTCACAATTCTTGGTAAAGTTGTCTTTTGTTGTCAAGTCATTTTTGGAGCACTTTCTAGGTAGTACAACACATTATTAGGAAAAGAGTCTGGATTTTATGATCAATATCATTGTTTTTATAAGCGAGAACATGAAAGGAGAGCATATGACACGGGAGAATAGTTACGTATATCAAATCTCTTTGGTACATGGGTTTACATTCTTATATTTGGTTCAGGTTATTGCTTTTGTAGATTGTCTTATAACATTTGTTGAGTGATTAGATTGGCAACATCTTGATGCCTACAATTTATGCTCTCACCCATTAAAAAACCACCATGACTTGAGTGTGATTTTCAAAAGTATAAAAGAACTTCTATCTTGTTTCTTCCTTGGATTGGGTTATTCATGCTTATGTTTCCTGTGGGCTATATGTAGTTTCATCCATAACATTGGCATTATGAGCATTTCTTTTAAGATTATCTATGAAGCATCGACATGGAGCTAACACAACCAAATAAGTACTGGACATGCTGATATGAAGTTTTCAAATCAGACATAGTCAAGACATATGAAGTTTTCAAATCAGACATAGTCAAAGACATGTGTCACAAAAGGGATACTGCTGGACTTAGCCTGAAATTACCTTTGGGAAACCAAAAAAGAAACAAAAGCCAGAATGGGAAGAGTAAAGACAAAGAGGGAGGAAGGAAAGATGATGGGGAAGAAAGAAGGCAAAATGTCAGGAAATGGGTATGGGAATTAGGAAACGTGGAAATGGGTATTTGGATTTGTGAGATTGAAAACGAGTTTGAGAAGTAAAAAGTTAAATATTTGTGGGAGTCATTTATTTATTATTATGAAAAATTTTAATTAAACAAATGTTACCATAAGGATATATTTGTGTAGTTAAATTTACTTATTTGATAAAAAAATATTAATATTTTTCTTAGTTGTTTATATGGTAATTTATTTGCCAATTAGCTTGAGCAGTGTTGTTTGAATCTCTAATGGAACTTGATCTTCCATTGCAAGATATTAGAGGAATTGAGTTTTAGAAATAACTAAGAAAAAGGGGAAATGATGGATTATATTTATATGTTCAAATACAATTGCAAAGAAAGAAACCGAGTATAAATCAATCAGTTTTTGAGTTCCCTCGATATGCTTACTTGTTTGCTTACCTTTTTGATTTTCCTTATAAAGAGTTGTTTTAAGTTTTCTAGTAATACAACATTTGTTATAGAAGACCATTCCTTTGAAAATGTGGTTGTTTGGTTTTTCAGAAAATGTCGACTTAGGCAGCCTTTGTGGCAAATATTTCGAGTGTCTTTGCTGTGACAAATAGAGTAGTCATCGATGTTCATAACTACAACCTATTTTCAGATATGTTCAATGACATGCCGTGCAGTAAACCGAACATCGATTATACCTATAATCAACGAGCTTCTGATCTCGGACGCTTGAAAAATTTTATGTGGTGTACTACTAATTATGCATTTGGATAATATTATTAATTTTTAGTATTAATTGGGGCTTGGAAGTTTATTTATAATTATTTAATCCTTGTTTTTTATTTTTAACACAATTACAAAATTTGATTTTGGTTGTTTTCATTTTATGACGGTTAATAATGTAGCTTAATAATTTAGTATTATTATATATTTAATTTGAATTATTGCAATATATGTAAAACATTTTAAAATATAAAATTTATTAATATGTATATAAAATTTATTAATATATGTAAAAATAGTTTTTACGGAAAATATTTTCAAGAAATTTGCCAAACAGCAGAAAATATTTTACACAGATTCATCCAAACACCAAAAAATATTTTCTGTAAATTATTTTTCAGAAAAGTAAATCATTTTTCAGAAATCATTTTCCGAAAAATATTTTACTGCCAAACAAACAGAGCCTAATATTAATGTGCAAACTGGCATGCGATTAGCTTGCTGTTAGACATGTGTAATTAGCATCACTGCACGTAATTTATGCTACATTCTCTTAGACTGAAAAAATTAAAGGAGAAAACACTATTCACAGCACAGATTGAGTAAGGTTAAGGAGTTTAGGAATTTACGGGATTTTAGCAATCAAATAGATGTGAACTGATTAGAGGAAGAGATTGATTGTGCGTACCAGGACGTTTGCAGAGAGGATATCGAGGTGAGGTCATGTTTTCGCATGAACCTTCATACATCTTGCATTTGTCGCAGAAAAGGTCAGCCAAAGGATAGAACACATCAAATCCCAGTTCCCAACCCTCAGAGTCAACGTTTCCCAGCCTCCCAGTCTGCAGTTGTTGGAAAGCACTCTCATTAACCTGAACTTGGATAGGGCCGCCATGGCAAGAGCCAAAAAACTGTTCATAAGAACCTCTCTCCACTAAATCAACCGCATAGACTGGAACTACTAACCCTTGGGCGCACAGGAAATGAGCTGAAGCTGGTGGTGCTGCTCCTGATGACTCGCAATTGTAAAAGAAGTTAAGGTTTCGGTTTTTTTCGGAATAGCGCAGGAAAGAGTATCCCAGAGTCACATTTGTTATACGACTGGCATCTGAACTACAAACTTGACCCCACAAATCCTCCCTAGCGATTGTCATTCTAGAATTGAGCAGATCCACAGAAACCAATCGGAATTTAGTCTCACCAATACTGATGACTGGCTGATGACCATCTTCACATTCGGTCAGCTCGAAGCCTTCTTGGTGACAATATTCAGGACTACCCTCTTTCCAAAAGGGGAACACCAGGCTCTTTACTTTTCCACAATCAAAACTTTTAAAACACTGCATAAGACTGAGTTCATCTTGGGTGTATGATACTGGGAGGAGGAAGATGATAAACAACAACAAAGTGAAGATGGAGATGGAGATGGAAGGGGTTGAAATGAAGGGTTGATGATGCATTTTCTTTTTCAATTTCTGAAGAGGGAGCAACTGCTATAAGAGATGAAGTTATATGGTAAACTATAAAAATCGGAAAACCATGACGCAAATGAAGTTGGAATTTTCCACCAAAGAGAAGGTTATACAGAAATTCATATGAAAACACCACTCGTACTGGTCTTTCCCTTTTTCTATTCGAAAAGAAAGAGAAATTGTAAGCTACTTCGAACTTTCATCTATTGAGAATTTGACCCAATAACTTGTGGTTTGGTTTCAAGTTGGACCTAGTTGACATCATCTTTTAAGTTTGTGCTCAATGTGCAAATTCATCCTCATCCCTCGACTAAAAAATAATTACTTATTTAAATTTTATATTTATATATTAAAATTTTATATATACTATATTAAAAATTCTGGTTGAGGTGTCATGAGTCAAACTCTAGATTAATTCAATTAGAAAATTATTTAGGATGTATTCCGACATTAAAGAGTAATTAGATGAAACAGTAATTACACATTACAAGAAATTCTGGTTCCTTAAAATGTTTGAATTGTAGATAGAAAATACATTAAAATTTCTCATGTCATGTTTAGTAATATAAAATGTAATTGCACAACTATATAATTTTAAATTCTAAAAGAATATTAATTATGATAAAATTATCAATAATACTTAAAAAAATTCTCTAAACTAAAATCAATAGTCGAGGGTCCGATCATTGCCCTGGGTATGAAACAGCTTTAAAACTCGTGATCAGCATCTACCCCTTTAATGCGCCTATAGAATGTGGATGATTAGTTACTGAACTCACTCCGGTAGATACCTTAAGAAATAAATAATAATAATAACTAAAATCAAATCTTCCTATATGAAAAATTATCTAAACAATTACATCCTACACATTTTCTTATAATCACTCTAGCCTTCCATATTTATTGGGTTATTCTCTCTAACATTGAACATATACTCATTGTTGTCATCAGTTAATTCTTAACCAAATATAAATAATTAATAATAAGTACTATGTAATTCAATTAAATTTAGTATAAATAATTTATAATATATACTATGTAATTTATTAGGTCAAAATGTATAGGAAATTATCTCTCGTTAATAAAATTTTCAAATTATTTAAACGAAATCAATAAAATAACATATAAATATTTTGAAAATAAAATATGTCTTAAAATTAAAATACTATTATTATTGTATAAAATAACTTTTAAAACTTAAGTTATGTACCAACATGTTTGGAAAGTTGTTGGGTAATTGGATTTGAGTGTAATTATTTAATTTCTCTCGTTATTACTCTAATTTCTACCCTTCCACTAAGAATTGGAGAGCATATTTGGGGTATTCTAATTACATAATTTAATTAGACCCATTAATTAGAGTGATTGCTCAAATATGCTACATTTGTATAATTATAAATAATTACAATAAAATCTAATTATTAAGTGACTTTTCAAAATTGTTAAAAATTCTAATTTGAAATGACAATATTAAAATAAAATGAAGGATAATCAAGCATTTTTTTCTTTTAATAAATAACTACCCACTAAAATAATTACTCATTTAAAATTTTAAAAATAAATTTTAATTTTTAATTTATTATTTTAAATAAATTAAAATAACGTCTCAATTAAAAATATTTTATATTTTATATTCAAATTATTTTTAAAAAGCAAAAGTATTCTTTTCATGCATGCTTTGAATGTTATCAATTTGATCTAAATTATTATTTAAACTTTTGATTTAGTTTGTATCATAATTTAATTGAACATCAATTATTGAGAAATAACTAAATATCTATTATTTTTAAAAAGTAATAAATTAGTATAAGGATTGTTAACAAGACCGAAGTCAAAATTTTGTTTAGGGGAACCGAGACAATATTATAAAATTTGGGGACCAAAGTTGAAAGTTTTGTATTTAAAAAGTTTAAATTAAATTATTAATTTTTTAAAACGGCTAAAATTATAATTTTTCCATTTAATCAAAGGTTAAAAATGGACTAAATTAAATTTTTTAATTTTGGAGAGGGGTTATAAAATAATTTCTCTATTGAGCTAAGGGGACCAAGGCTCTTGCCTAACCTCTTTGGTTACGCCCCTAGTTCTTAAGGGGTAAAGTTGGAGAAAGTTGATGTAGCTGCTCACTCAAACAATCTAAAGTCGCAACTGATATTGAGATGGAGGGAAAAAAAGAATATATAGAGTTTTGGGAAAGGGAATGTAAGTTGGTGAAGTTTGGAGAGGAATTTAAGTAGGCACTCTTAGGTCATTTGTCCTCTCTTAATTTGTAGGTTGACATTCAACATAAATCTCTCTTTTAAGTCAATTATATAACTTGATTTGATAAAATTATAAGATATGTTAGTAACAAGTGACGGAACCTTATTGGGGTGGTTGAGCTTGGTGAGGAATAGTGATTAGCAAAATAGTCCCCTTGATGTCTTAATGAAGTATATGTAATAATTTCCTTCAAAACGAAGGGGAGGTCATTGAGACAAACAATCTTGACTACCCCTTTTTACCTGCGTCAAGTGATCCTCTTTATCCATATATTTTTCTCTTATGCCAAAATATATTATCACTAATGTTGCTTAAGGCAGAGCGTAATTCAAAAATTGAGGGTATCTAGATTAGTAAATTCTACTCTACAATATCACGCTTACTGTCTGCAAGTGACATTTATTTTTCAATGCTTCCATAGGCACATGTAGGAGTAAGCAGCTACATCAACTTCCTCCAACTTCCTCCAACTTAACACATGTTTGAGTGAGCAGTTACATCAACTTCCTCCAACTTATACCCCTTGAGAACTAGGGGCGTAACCAAAGGGGTTAGGCAGGAGCCTTGGTCCCCTTAGCTCAATTAAATTATTGCTAGCTATTAAAATAAAAATATTTGAAAGAATTTTTTATTAATTTATGTTTTCAAATTATCAAAATTAATATTTAGTAAAATTTAATTACAAATCAAAGTTGGTAGTAAATTTTAATAAAATTCAAAGTTTAATTATAAAATTTAATCACATAAAAGTTGAGTAGCAAATATACACATATTTTCAAAATATAACGGCAAATATCAATGATAGTGGCAAATTTCAATATTCATCTATAATACAATGTTGTTTGGACTAGATCAGATTGGTCGATCTGACCAAAAATTGGCACAGACTGTTTGAACCGGTTGAATCAAATTTTTTAATTTCTTTTTGAAATTTTAATTTTTTTTTAATCGAATTGGTTGAACTGTTCAGATCGGCTGGACCAACGAACCGATGGCTTAATCTGTTCAACCACCGGTCCAATTTAAAAAATATGTAGGTGACAAATCTACAGTTTAATCCAAAAAATTTGAGCTTCTTAAAATCTTTTAATTTAAAAAAAGAAAGTTTAAATTTCTTTTGCATCTTCAATTTTCTAAATTTTATTGAAATTTTAATTGTTCAATGTTTTAGACTTTTTTATGATTTTGGAGCTTTTTAATTTTGAATATTTGTCTATAATTTTGGAATTATAATTCTTAGTGATGATTTTTTTAAAAAATAAATCGCATTTACTATAATTTTAAATTATCTTTTGATATAACATATCATATAAAATAAAATAATGTGACATAAATAATAAAAGTTAATGGTCAATTTAACCAAAATTAAAGAATATAGTTAAATTGAATTAAAGTGTAAAGCTCAAGAGTTATATTTGGTTACATTTGGTATTATGTCTTGTATATATAAAACACCCTTTAATAGCATAATTTTAACAGAAAATACTTTACTCTATCTGAAATATAGTATGAAGACTGCTATGATACTTTTACCTAAAACAAGATCTGACTTCTTAAAAAATAATGCATGCAATATCTTCAACTTCTTTGGTCTATGATATATCCACCGCTTAATTGTTATGATAGGCGGTAGACATTGACTTCAATAAGGGAAAAAGTGCCAATATTTTTATAAGAAAACTGGTTCGAGAAACTTAAGAAGGTATGGTACTGGAATCGGCTGCTGATGGAATTTTAGAAAAAGTTTGTTGGTTGTCACTGTTGAGGAATGAGTTGAGAATGGACAGACAAGGAGATGACAGAGATACCTGATTCTGATGCAAGAATCAAAATGTGGACTGCCATTACAACTCTGCAATTCAACTTCGAACGAATCAGAACCTTTCTTGGTTAATACATAGAAAGAATAAAATCCAGTGGCCTCTTCTTTTTTTTCTTTTTCCAATTCAGTATTTCCTACCCTGACCATGCAAATATGATATTATAATACACTTCCTTGTCTTCTATGTATATGTACTATACAAGCAGGTAGATTTTACACTTGGTAAATCAACCTACTGCATTACCAAAACATGTCCGCCCAGCTGCTTTTTTGATATAGTGATCATCGAAGATCTATTACATCAAACTTCACACTCGGATTCATATAAACATCTGTACAGGTATTATAGATGGAGCCCCCATCAGGAGGTGGATTGTGTGGATGAAAGCCACGTTGCTGGCACTGTCTGATGACTGACATGCCACCAGGAGTCGTCAAACGAAAAATCCCATGTTTTCTGCACTCATAATCAGAGGGATCAAAAGTAAAACACTAATTGCGTAAGATATAGCAAAGATTCAAAGTCATTAACCATTAGAATATGCTTCTCACCTTGAACTATCTGTTGGTGCCATTACTATCGCTACAGCTTCTGGCAACATAATCTACAAATACACACAATCATTTCCGGCACATATAATGACCAATATGTCCATATCAATCTGCTTCTCTACAGGAAATGATAAGGTCAGGGAGATCCTGCTAAAACATTGATCTAGGGATTTTCCAAATAAAGGAGAAAATGTAGTTTTACCGAGTCTAATCTTTCTTCCAATTTCACAAACAGAATGCTATAGAGTAAACAGCCACAAATAGGTTCAGAATACATAAAGAGATTCAAGAACTACAAAATGAAGAATGTTAAAAAGGGAATGATCCTGTCCACGGCCTTCTAAATAGTGGAGATATCCACTACTTCATCCTAGTATGATAAATGGACTTACTAATAAATATACGGTCAAGATTGTTCAAATCATTTTCTCCTTTTAAATTAATTTCCACTCACCTTTACAACTCAATTAATATCAGTCATAAATTAAGTTCAACGTGCATTCTAAATCATGGGACGAAATAAAGGATTCTCTCTACCATTTAGCAGAGAGGTCCTTACCAATTACAAAGTAAAAACACAGATACCTAAAAGGAAAAATACTTCATTTTCACTTTATCCAACCGGTCTATACACTTCACACAGATTTCATTCATTCCCTGACAGTTTCTTGTGTCAGACACTGTCTGCACTTCAAGATATAAGCACAAAAAAGGCCTACTCAAATTAAATACCAAAATGATATTAGCAGCTACCTAAATAAAGAACTGGAAAAAATACACATAAATGAATCGATCACTAAAAGGCACTACTTTTATTATGATACCAAGAGGAACATACCTGGTATGAGTAGTGAGTATGAAGATCAATTGATGACATGAAACATGACTGAGTAGGATGCGTCTGGGGATTGAAATATATGGTCAAGATGGTCAGCATAAGGGCTATAAAACACTGATCCCCTCAAGCATTAAAAATATATTGTTGAAAAATACCCTATTAGACATGCAAATGTCAAGTAAAAGAGTGGAAGAAATCTGACAGATCCTTGGTTATATATTACTTGGTATTAAAGTCCTATATTCCTATTTTATGACATAAGATCTTGATAAACAGACTTGGAAACAAAGATTCATTCATTTACTCCCCTTCCCTTCTATAATGGCAAACATAGAAAGGATAGTGGTTCTGTTCATACACATTACAGAGTAAGGAGACATATTAAGCTATGTAAGCACCTCTAATTTATAGTACTATAAAGCTCCTTAATTAGTTTTGGTATCACCAATCAAGTGGGACCAACCTTACAAAGAAAAAACATAAATAGTGAGGTCAAAGAGCCCATATTTTTAACCCACTTCTCCCTACTCCATCCTAAAAATGCTTATTTATGGAGACGGTTCCTCCTTATCAAGTGTTCATTTATGGTTTCATGGACACATGAAAAATGTCCTTGTAAAAGTATATTTTTCTAAAATAATGTATGAACTCTATACCAACTTTATCAAATATAAATATCTTCAGGAAGTAGAGAATAGAAAAATAAAACAAGGTTCTATCAAGCTTTTTCAAAACTAGGTTATCAAGTTTACAAATGGACCAAGGTAAACTATATTCTAACTGAACTTGTTTATTAAATGAGTTTGAAATTGTGCTCAACTTACCACTAAGGAAGGCAAACTCAATTTATAAGTTAGCAGAAGATCAATTATAAGGTGAAGAGAGCAGACTATGAAACACTTACATGAATCCAACCCAGGGGGAAGAGAGATTTCTTATCCTGCACTTCAAATATTTCCTCCTCATTTGTTGTCTGGCACTAATAAAGAAAAAGGGTAAAATCAAAGGAATCACATAACCTGCTAAAGAAGAGTAAAAAAAGAAAGAGAAATTTGATCGATGGAAGAGAAGTGAAGTTGAATATGGTAAATCCACAATGAGACAGCCATACTGAGTTAGATGTTGATTCCTGCTTCGGGATAATAAGAGCTGTAACATAGAACTTTCTATTTTTCTGCAGAACAGTATCACATTAAAACTTACGAATTGTATTATGTCAAAGGCAAAACAAAGCTCTTAAGGCATCGGCACTTACAAGGGAACCTGCAAGAACACCACAAGTTTCTAAATTCCTATCAGTATTTGATTTAGCCAGCTTCATGAAGCTTTCCATCATTGTGGTTGCCTGCAACAGCCAATGTCAAATCAAAATATTAGGGGTTATTGAGGATAATAACCAGCAAAATATCTCTCATCAGAATAACCAAATAATGCCATTGTCATTCCAAGAAGATTAATTGTTAATGAAGACAACATAGAATAAACATCAACAGCAAATATCATTAACTTACAATGTGCAACTCTAGAGGAGATTCAGAATGAACAAGACCATCTGCAGAGGGATTCTCTATTGTGCAATCTGTCTTGGAGGCCTGGGTAGCATGAACCAAATCTTGTACTTCTGCAAGTACAGGAGGAGGTGATGGCTGTCTGGTAACATTATTATGAACAGGAGCAGTTTCTGATTCTTCAAAAGAAATCATCGGACAAGGTTCATCCACGTGACTTTTCTCACTATTCACATAATTATCAACACTGAGAATTGATTCCATGCTAGATGCTTGAGGCTCCGAGTTGCTATGATCATTCTTCCCTGGAAGTTCGTTTTCTATAGGCAGCTGCAAACTGGTTACACATGAATACTATCAGATGATAAAGTATTCAAACCATAAACTTCAAAACTATCAAAATAAATAAAAAGGACATCAGCATCATGCATGGAGAGTTACTTCAAAGTTTCAAAATTCACTTCAAAGGAAATATACTTCAATAAAATAATCCTTTATGCCTCCAGAAACTATCATATTATCCGCCTAACAGTGATGTAATTTTAGATCAACAAGTAGGAATTATTCCCAAAACGCAAAACCCATAAAGAGCTTACCTTGGGAATTCAACTGGAGTCAGGTCAACATTGCTTGGATATTTGACCTGCAAAAAGAAAAGAAATGTAAGAACAGCCTCTTAGTGAGGACCGGAGAATTAGATAAATATCACCATACCCCTTTATCACTCCTAGGTGGCTGCCACTGCCCATAAAGCCCATTTGGACCCAAAATAGAATGTTTGGAGAGGGTTTCCTCCTTAGGACGCAACAGGTTTAATGACCTAAGAAGCAACGAAATAATTAGGGATCATCAAACACACTTTTCAAATGTAACATGCACTAAAATCTGGATGTTGAACTCCAGATTCAATTCCTATAACATAAAATGCCAAAGGTAGCAAAACTGCAACAGTACAGAAAAACCAAAGTATCTTTGTAACTTAAATATCAACTAAAATAAAGGAACAAAATGCCGAAGTAAAACCAAAGTTTAAGAGGTGAGAAATTGGGTTGGTGGACATTGGTATCTTCCATGTTCAACAAATCTTCAGTTGCAATACCGAAAAATTTAAACCAAACTGCATTTCATGGCAGAGTAAGTGGTCCTTATCACTAATACGAAATGCAAAATGAGCATACCAACATGCGCTTCATTTTTGTAATGCATATTTAGCATCAGATACAAATTCAAAACAAAATCAAAGCAATCTTCTAATGAGCTTAAGAGTTTCCCTGATAATTTTTTTCCAACCCAGTCCACTTTCTCCATGAAAAAGAAACGAAAAAAATCATTTTATACAGAAATTAGCATTTTACAGTGCCCTAAAGCTCGTTTCTCATATTTAATTTTCTTTTAAATTTAATAGTAACCAGTTCAACAGTTCAAAGGAATAGAAACTTTATGCAGTTTGATGCTGCTTCAATAACTATGAAAATGTTTTCTCCATCTCGGAAAGATTTAGGATGAAATATAGCAGTTTACCTTACAAATTTACTACTATTTGTCTGTATTTTAAAGATGATAAAGGGTGATTTGACAGTAAGACCAAAGATTTAGGATAATTTTTGTATATTGTAGAATCCAGATGTTAAACATAAAAAAGCAGGTGAGAAGAGGGACGGGATAGAAAAAGGCCAATATAGCATGTTATTGAGGAAAAGAAAGCAAAACTTCACTTCAAGACTTAAAGTTCTGAACTCTATATAACATTAGTGGGAAATCACTAAAATAAAGAAAACAATTTACATTCTCCGAAACTGCGCATCTATTGGGTTGGAATATGAAAGTTGCTGAGTTCTTGAACCATAAAAACCAAGTTCTCGTGCAGCTGGTCTGACTGCCTGCAGGTAAAAACAGAATTTATTTTGATCATCAAGGCTGGATTTACAAGAGTATAAGAATAAATCAGAAACTGTGTAGCTATAATCATGAAAGAAGACTAACTCAGCCTACACAACAGGATGATAAAAAAGCAGTCAAAAGGAAATTGAAGTAGCAGTTCATGAGCAGAATTTAGAAGCAGTAACAGTACCTTTGTCACACCATAGTATGTCAAATTTTGGTTTTTCACAGTAGACTGCTCTAATGAAGTACTTTGATAAGTATATATTCTGTTTAATTCATTGATCTTTTGTTGCACCTGTGGCTTCAAATCCTCTAGCTCAGTCAAGGCATTCACTAGCCTCTACAACAAGAATTTGAAATCAAATTTCATATCAAACATTTAGAATAGTAACCAGAGGGAGGGAGACAGCTTTTACCTTTTTCAAGTAAACCTTTTGATATTTTAGAGACGTTCCATAATCCTGATGGCAAGGTATTGTTTCAGAAACCAAACTGAAGGAAGAAACAGAGTGAGATAGGGAAAAATGTAGCTTTATATGCATTTCAAAAGAATATTATGAAATTTATTTATTTTTTTAAATGAAGGGCATTTTTCTGACCTTGAAAACCTTAGAAGCATGATATATAGATCTATAAAATTCTTCTCAGCTCGAAATATATCAGCCTAGAGAGCAGTGAGTAAATCAGAAAAAGCCAGATCATTCAAAAAAAGATATTAATTATTCGAAAAATTAACACTGCCTGTATTAAAACATGAGCAGCCAAACATTTAACATAATCTAAGCGAGAATCTAGGGAAGCAATAGGTATTAGAAAAACATTATACCCAAAAGAATGAACTATAAGAAGCCATCAACATTCCAAATACAATAATAATCCTCTGTGCAGGTGAAAAATAATTCATTTCTGAAGTCACAATAACGTTAACAATTTTGCCACAAATAAAAAACTTGGCTGCTCTTTGTACACTAATTTCACTTTGAAGACTTCCTTATCTGTTACTTTTACAGTTCATTGCCTATATCTCATACTAACTATAACCTACAAAAAAGGGTCAAAACAGAGATTAATCATAGCTTTGACTAATAATGACGACAAAACTCATCAGGAAATATCTATTTCTCACTGATTCATCAAAATATACAACAGAAAGAGAAGAGAATACATATCTGAATGCAGAGTTAATAGAACTACACCAGTAAAATTGAGTACCTTGGGATCAATAGCAAACCACGAACGTGAAGCCATAAAAATGTAGCTGAAATAGTATGTCAACCGTCTATGCTACCCAGACTCAAGGTTGAGTTGCATACAGGCATGTGTTTAATACAGGAATGTTTATTATTTTAAGTTTTTCCATGTATTTTGAGAATTGTGTACTCCAAACATATATCAGACACAAGAATGGTATATGGGTATTTTAGAGAAAATGAAGAATCCAGGTAATATAAGTTACCATTATCTTTTATCAATGACAGCATTAGAGTACTTCCAAGTTTTCCATCCCAATGAAAATTACATCATATCTCACCTTTTTCCAATTTAATCCTTCATGTGGTTACACTTTCCCGCGCTATCTAAGCCCTGACACCGTAACTATACTATGGCTATTATGTTCTCAGATTCAGATCAGCACTTTCTTTTTCTGCTTTTAAAAGACCTTTCACCGCGGGATCTAGTACTTTTTCAAATCACTAATGATCATACTTCCGCGTTATTTGCTCTAATATTTAGCAACTATTAGGAAGCAAAAGCAGAGAGCAAAATGTAAGTGAAAAATGCAACCTCCAAATAAGACTTAAGTCACCTTAATCAACTAAAAATAACAAAATTATGGAACACAAACAGCACAATACATTTATTTATTACAACTAATTCTACCGGAAAATAAATAAATATAATAAGAAAATATACCTGTTTGAGAATATTATCGGCGATCCGGTAATAATAGCGGAGAGGGATCCGATTATCAACATCAAGTTTTTGCGCACTCGCAGCTATGTTTATTCTCTCCGTCGAAGACCTCATCCCTTCTTCCCCTTCAATATGTCCTTCCGTTACTTTTTCTAACTGGTTAGTAAAATAAGGCTAGTCAGAAGGACGGATTCCGATCAGTTAACCATAAGGGATGAGAAATGAAGTCATCGGCGAATTGGGCGAGAAGCGAGGGACAGGGTGCCAAAGAGAAAAGTCATTCTACAATCTGGTAGGGGCAAGTGTGGAAATGCATAAATTCTTGTTTCGACATGTTTACTCCATTTTTTTGTAATTGTTTGGCTGCAGGGTTTCGGTATCCATGTCCGTGGGATTAGCACGATTTTAACATGTCATTTTTTGGTTGTACTAGGTAACGGTTTGTGCGTGGATGTGGACAGTGGGAAGGGCAACTGCCTGCCCTGCCCCCAGAACATTCTTGGGTTTATCGGTCTCTCCCAATTTTGAAATTGGGTAAATTTAACTTTGACCCTCTTAGTTTTTTAGTTTAAACTCTTCTTGGATCCCTGCTAATATCAAAATTAGATAATTAAGCACTATTTTTAAATTTTTTTTGTTAAAATACTTTTTAGATCTCTATCAATTTTGAAATTGAGCCATATTTCTTAGTTGAACTTCATGATTCCACTTATATTGACTTTCGTGACAATAAATAACGACCTCATCTATTATAATAAGTTGATTATGTATTTTCTTAAGTATATTTTAATAATAAATGTTATTGTATTTTCTTAAAATATTTTATCTCGGTTTCGTCCTTGGTTTTGTGGGTATCTTATTATTAAATATTAATAGTGTTTTACCTAGTTTAATACAAAGAAATAGGGGTGAATATTCGATCGAGTCGAGTCGAATCGAGTTAAAAAATTTTGAGTTAGTCGAGTTGACGAATCCTATTTTTGCAACCGAATTCAATTTGAATTTTTTTCAAATCGGATTGAATCGAGTCAAAAAATTTCGAGTCGAGTTAATGAATTCTATTATTTATACTTAATGTTGCATTTACATGAACCAATTATTTAACTAATAAATTAAGTATAAAGTTATTTAACTACATAAACAATATAATGGTTTTACCTTTTAACTTAATGAGTAAATATTTATCAAAACAACGTAATTTTGACTTTTAACTTAATGATTTTGACTTTTAACTTTAGAAAAGGTAAATATTTATCAAAATGTCGTAGTTTTACCTTTTCTTATTCGGATTTTGGATAACTCGAATTATGTAATTTACATTCGAATTAAACCGAAAAACTTAATTTTTATTCGAGTTGATCCAAAAAACTTGATTAACTCAAATAACTTGAACTATTTAATTCAAAATTTAAAAATTTTATCGAATTTTTCAAATCGAATTGAATTTTGCTCACCTCTACAAAAAAAAAAAGACACCATCGACTTAGTTAAAAAATATGCATAAAAAAATTAAAAGTATTTAAATAGGCTAATGAAGATCTGATTGTTTGTCCGTAAAAGAAAATTGATTGTTTTTCACTTTCAGCATCCAAGTTTAAATCAATCCAATAATTGTAATTGGATTGGAGTGCCCAAGTTTTCCTGCAATATATGTATCATAATATATATATACATATAAAGTAACAATTAGAGTTAGTAGGTCGGGTCAGATTGAGTCTAAGTCGAATTTAGGTATGATATTAATATATTTTACGTTTGTTTAATTTTGGTCCGGTTCGAAATATAGGCTTAAAATTTTACTTAAATTTACCCATATTTATACATAACTAACCAACCAAGTTTCATTTTAGGCCCACTTATATTATTATTTTTTAAATATATATTTTTATTATTTTTAATTTAATATAAAATTATTTTATATAATTTTTATTTATTAAATTTTTATATTTAATTATCTTATTACATTATAGTAGTATTATATATTACTATAGATTTAATTTTTATGTGTTATAAATTATATAATATATAAAAAATAACATAATATAAAACATTACAAACTTAAACGCAGGTTAGGCCAGGCTAGTTTTGGTCTTAGGTGTTTAAATCTAAGTCTGACCTATATTTTAAATCAAGTTTAATTTTTTTTTATCCAAGCCTATTTCTTTAACCTAATATTTTTGTTCAAACCTTCTAAAATTTTGAGCAAGTTTTCAAGCTTGATCAAGTAGTCTGGCTCATGAAGAGGTGTAGACACAATGCCAAACTTGGTCCTCAACATTTACATCTTTTGTTAAGTTAGCATTTATTCTTCTTTTTTTAAAAAATTAAAATTGGCCATCAATCTATTAAAAAGTATCAAATCGTATTTTTTTTAAACAGAAATGTTAACTAAAACATTAAAATTTTAACAATGTGCATGGCAACTCACAAGACAGTTCAAGTGTGATTTATGCTGACGTGATATTTTTTGTCTTATATGACACATCAATAAATAATTTTAAAAATAAAAAACCCAAAAATTATAATAATGATTAAAAAAAAGCCCATAAAAGATAGCATGAAATATATGTGGCTTACCACAGAAGTTGTCATGTTTAAAATTTTGTATTTTAGTCAATATTTTTGTTAAAAACACTGTTAAACTTTTTTGAAAAATTGAAGGTCAAATTTAAATATTAAATGCTAAATTTAGTATTATGTCAAATATAAATTTAAAAAATATTATTTCACATTTACTTATGAAATATTAAAAGAAATTCTTACTCTAAAACATTCACCCAAACACAACATTAAAGTATATATACCATAGTAAAATATTTGCTAAAGTTTAGGGACCATCAAATGTCATTATCTCAAAGAAAAATGATTGAAAAATCTCTAATATGACACGTAAATATGGTTAAAATATGTTTCAAATCATTGAATTTTTTTTAATTTAGAATTTAATCTCTTTACTTTTCTTTTCTAAAATTTAATTTATTTTTAATTTAAGATTTAAATTTAATTTATACTCTTCTTTTAAATTACTAGTGTAGCATTTTGAAATGAAAAATAAAACCTACTTAATAGTAATATAAAAAATGGTTGTAATAAAGCAAAGTTTAATAAAAAAATTAATTGGCCAAACAAGACTAAATTTTAAATATGAAAAGAAAATACATAGACTAAACAAAATTTAGTCTATAAAAATCTTCGAGACACCAAATTGGGCAGCAACCAAATACAAAGGAATGAAGTCAAAGTCAAACCAATGTTTTGATGAGGTAGAGAAATTGGTGACGATTAGCTCTGTACGTATTGGAAATATTACACATCTCTCTCTCATCGTCCCTTTGTCATGTTTCTTACCTAACCCAATTGATTGAATTTTAATTTAATTAATATTAATAATATTATTAGTGTAAAAAGATGTAAATTGAAATATATTGAAATACAATTTATCCGATCAATTAAAATATGTCACATGATATTAGATTTATTCACTAAATTATTTAAAATGCTTTTTTTTCATATTTACAGAAATGAGCCAATTATATCATTATTTATTGAAAATGACCGTTTTTTTAAAATGAGCTTACGTGGCCTCGTTTTAGGGAAAAAACAGAATATCGCTCCCTCGAGGAAATGTTTTCCCCCACGTCAGCAAAAGCTTCAATGTAAGCGTTTTTTTGTCGACGTATATAAAACTTCCTCAAGGGAGCGCTTTTCTCTATATTTTTAGATGTTAAAATATTTGCATGTTTAGTCCCTATAATTTTTTAGGGTTTTAGGATTATGGTTTTGGTAAAATGAGTTAGGGTTTAGTATTTAGGTTTTTGTTAAAATAAGTTAAGGTTTTAGAGTTTTTAAAAATAAATCGAGATTTAGTATTATTTTATAAAAATATTTAAATTAGGGTTAATTGTTTTAAATAAATTAAGTTAGGGTTTTAAATAAATTAAATTAGGGTTTTGAGTTTAATAAATTAGGGTTTATGTTTTTAAATGTATTAAGTAAATTAGGGTTCTATGGTTTTAAAAAAATTAAGTTATGGTTTAAAATAAATTAAATCTGGGTTATGAGTTTATTAAATTAGGGCTTATGTTTTTAAATAGATTAATTAAATTAGGGTTTTATGGTTTAAAATCAAATAAATTAGAGTTTAAAATAAATTAAATTAGAGTTTTTTATTTATTAAATTATTGTTTATGGTTTATGAATAGATTAAGTAAAATAGGGTTCTAGGGCTTTGAATAAATTAAGTTAGGGTTTATGGTTTAGGTTTAAAATTAAATAAATTAGCTTTAGGTTTTTAAATAACATTGTGTTTATTTTTTTAAAACAAAATTGACTATTTTTACCCTGAAAAATAATTTTGAGAAGACGTTTCTAAACAAATAGTGTCAAAACGCTTCAAGTAGGATGCACTGTCAACAAAAATACGAAAAAAGCTACCATGTAGACGCTTTTGCTCTGATGAGTTCTGAAAAAATAAATTTGAGAAGACGTTTCTGAACAAATAGTGTCAAAAACGCTTTAAGCAGGATGCACTGTCAGCAAAAATACAGAAAAAAGCTCTCACGAGGATGCTCTTTTGCTACAGTAATTACTGAAAAATAATTTTGAAACTGAACAAATAGTGTAAAAAATGCTTCAAGCAGTATGCACTGTCAGCAAAATTTCTAAAAAAAGCTCACACGTGGATGCTATTTTTCTACAGTAGTTACTGAAAAATAATTTTGAGAAGACGATTCTAAACAAATAGTGTCAAAAACGCTTCAAGCAAAATGCACTGTCAGCAAAATTTCTAAAAAAAGCTCCCACATGGACGCTATTTTTCTAAAGTAGTTCATGCTTGGCCTTAGGATATAAACGAGACAAATATCATTCTCAGCTTGCATAAGTTTCAGCAAGAAAAATTAGAGAGGCTAAACAGAGTAATTGAAGATGAATGAACGTATTAGTGCTGTTATTTACTATGATGATGAGGTCCGTGACACCGAGAACGGTGTTGTTTTTTTTATCAAAGAACACAGCAGGAATGGCTTTTAACCATAGTATAGATTTTACCAAATTTTGTAAAAGAATTAGCGAAAATCTTTGAATGACGCCAAGTAGGGTTTCTTCTATTAAGTATTGATTTTGTACTTTGATTGATCCCGTGACATATGATTCATTTGATATCAAAGGTGTTCGTAGCTTTGAGGCGGTAGTGCAGATTCATCTCACTAGTGGATAACCCTATCTTGAGTTATATGTTCAATTCTCATCTCCAAATAAAACATTTGCGACTTCAACATCAACTACTGTTCGAAAGGAATACACGACCCCTAGCCGATACTCCGTTAGTGGGAGGTAGAACACGGAAGCGTCATATTTGGTGACAGTATGGAAAACACAACTCCTGCACGACACTCGATTAGTGGATGGGACATGCACATCGGTGGGCCGATGTTTGATGTTGGAAATACGTATTGGGGAAAGACATCAACTTTTAGTGGTTGGTAATCCACATATGGTTGGGGATGTTACGAAACATCCACAATAAGGGATGATGTACTCCCTACGACGTCCAACGGCGAGGGGACCTCGTACATTGCAGATGATGGTGGATTGGATGATGAGTTCAATGTAGATCCACCTCGAGAGCCAGGCCCCAATGGTACAAAAGTTATATTATTTTCTGAACTAGAGCCTGTTCTATCTGAACCTGAAGATGTTAAAGGGGTTCAGATGAAGAAGAAGAAGATTCGCGATTCAGGGCGTACTCGCCTCCAATCTATATGTATAATGTCGATATATCGACAGACAATGTGTTGGAGTTTCCAAAACTACCACACAGAATGCGTGACCGTACATGTTCGACATTGGATTCGGGTGATTTTGGAAGTTGGTAAGGAGTTTTCCAGTAAGGATAGTTTTCTTGGTGCTTTGAAACAACATAACATCAATTACGAGGTTAACTACAACGTGGTTAAATCCAAATCTAAGAAGTTCAATGACAAGTGTGCAGTGCAAGACGGTACATGTTCATAGAAAATAATGGCTTATTTAAAGAAAAAGATAGGCTTGTGGGAGATAAAAAATAAAAAAGTCCACATACCTGTGTTGTCGGTACAATATCACTGGGTGTTTAGGGTTTTAAATAATAATGTTATTACTTAATCTTGCATTATTTAACATACTTTGTTGACAGGTGTTTCACAAGATCATCCCAAGATGGATTCAAGCATGATAGGTAGCTTAATACTACTGATTTTGAAGGCAGATCCCAAGACTTATGTGTCGTGGATAATTGCCAGTATTCATAGCCAAATGAGGTACAAGCCCTCTTACCGTAAGGCTTGGATAGCTAAGCAAAAGGCGTTGGAAAAGATGCATAGTGGGTGGGACGCTCCATATAATAAGGTTTGGCAGTGGTGTTAGGTGCTGGAGAGGTACGTCCCAGGTTGCATAACAGACCTTGAAACGGTCCCTACATACTACAACGGCCGATCGCTCCGTGGATTCCAAGTGTTCAAACGTCTATTCTAAAGCTTTAAGTAATGTTGGGATGTATTTGTGTACTGCAAGCCATTAGTACAAATTGACAGTACATTATATATGGTAGATAAACCTATCGGCTATTGCTAGTTGTGGCATAGGATGGCGATGGGAGAATCCTCCCAATTGCGTTTGCAATAACACCGGGGGAGTCAGTTGATGATTGGGATTTCTTTCTTTATAGGTTAAAGAGACATGTATGCCACCAACCTGATATCTGTGTTATATCAGACTAGGGCATTGGAATTCTAGCCACAATTGAGCTATATGGAAGCCTATGGGATCGCACATATCATCGGTATAATCTAAGGCACGTTGCATCCAACTACCGTTTTCATGAGATGTTGGGGATTTTGCGTTCAGTTAACGATCAAGACGCAGACTACCTCTGTAACATCCCTTGAACAGTGGACATGAGCATACGATGACGGCCTACGATATGGTTATATGACCACAAACCTGGCTGAATGCATAAATTATGTTCTAAAATGAACACGTCATTTGTCAATAACCTCGGTTATACTAGATACATATTTTTATTTAGCGACACTATTTCTAAAGTGAGTAGCTAGTTATAAAGACCAAATGCAGGGAGGCCATATATGGTTACGGAAGTATTACAAGAAATTAACAGGGCGAAGGTGCCGGCCAACATGATGCACATTATGTGTCACGATCATGATAACTTATGGTTTCGTGTAACACAGTTTGACAGACCGACCTAATGTATTACCAGCGGGTAATATCGTGTACACTTGATAAATAAGACTTGCGACTGTGGGACATTTGATGCACTTTGTTATCTATGCGCTTATGTAATTGCAGCTTTTAAGAATCTCCATTTGGATCCCATGAGATATGTCGACGAAGTGTACAAAGTAGAAAACATGTACAATGTGTGGAGACACGTATTCCCACCGGTCTCAGATGAACGTAAGTGGCTGTCTGTATCGTTTATTCCTTTTAAGTTGTTACCGGATAGAGAATTGTGTCGTAAATCAAAAGGTTGACATTGCTCGAGTAGAATACATAATAATATGGATATTCGGGAAATAACGAACCAACAGAAGTTGTATGGATGGTGTAGAACCCAGGTCATACAATTAAATCATGTCCAAACCGAAATAGTTGATAAGTGCTATAATGAAACGATGTTGCATTATTTCTATTCCGCCTTATTCAAAAGAATTTATATTTTATTAAAATTATAAAATAAAAAAATTTAATTTACTATTAAAATATAAAAAAACTTCTTTTTTATTAAATGAAACAATATAGAAACATCTTATACAAATATATTAAAAACAAATTAATGTATATGCAAGTCGAAATCAGTGCCACATGAAGGTGGACAACGATTATGCGCTAAATTCCTCCTTGCTTACTTCGGCGGGGGTTGTGGTTGTTCGGTTGTGGGTGTTGAGAGGATGACCCACCTTGGTAGAATAAAGAATGTGGAGGTGTTTGCATCACCCATGGTGGAGGTGTTTGAATCCCATAAGGAGATGGGGAATAGTAATGAGATGAGCTCCCCAACGGTGCCTCATGCAATCCCTCCGACAATGATTGCCTACATATCATCGGTTGAGTCGGAGTCATCGGAAAGGAGATACACCGAGCCATACATTCCAACGTGGCATAAGACCGAAAAAAGAAAACATATATGAGTTAGGATACATATAAGGGCTAGGATACGCACCTAGCATAATCTAAAGCGGCTGTGATGTAGGTGTCGTAGGTTGAGGCATTGGGCCCGGTGATTGTGTGGGTGCTGTTGATGGGCTTGTGCCGTCATTCCTTCTCATTGGATTTAAATGGTCACGTCGTTCCCTTTCCACACAGATTTGCCAACGCCTCTGCTCTTTCGACAACAAATATGACTTGCCATGAATCCTAAACCATGGCATGTAATCCGGGGTGCACGTTAACTCTAAGATAATGATCGGTTCGCGATCAGGTATATGATCGTACCGGTTTTCCCAAATTTTAATATATTTCGACTAGAATAACGGTTAATTCGTATTTGTTAGTCGTAAGTCAATTTTGTGCTGCTTATCGAGCACTTCAGGTTCCTCAGAAATTGGTTATCAGAATCCAAATTGTCGCAACACTCTATCCATCTGGTGCATCTCGTCAGTAGCATAGTTGACTAATGAGACCTTAACGTGCCAAATGTTTGGATTTTGAAATAATTCTTTCGGAATTACTACCCGCATTGTCGATCCTCGTATGGTGTTTGTACAACCCAATTTTGGCTCGGGCCGGATAAGACCTAGCCCAATACCAGCCCAAATTAAAACAAATAATAAAAACCCAGTCAAAACCCAAACAGACACTTAACCCTAAAGCCCACTAACAAAAATCAGAATTTTTAAACCCTAGGTGCGCCGCACTTAGGGCCTTCACATCAGCCACTTGCTCGACCTCTCGAAAGACCGCTTACTGGCCACCGCCCATACGCAGCATTGCCACTTACCTGCAAGAACAATAAAAAGGAAAAGACAGTATAGAATAGTCCAAAAATATTGTAAAATAGCTATAAAGCCAAGCAAGAACCATGTAAACAAGGACTCATTTTTTCGAATACAATAACAGTATTTGCAAACACAAAAAAAAAAAAACAAATAAATACAAAAAAGAGCAAACATTCGTTTATTGAATCGCAACAGAACTGAGTTTTTCCATTTTTTCGGAATGTGATTTACATTTTATAAACGGTATTCCTTAAGTTTTTTTCTTTTGTTTTATCTATACAAAAACAAGGGAGAAAATCGAGTACTTACCTTGGTCCCCTCATCGCGGAGAGTTCTTTCCGTGTAAACGCCGGCCATTAGCCCACGACGACGGTGTGACGGACACCTGGGGCCCTAGGCCGGACGTGGGAAAGACCAAATAGGAGGAGAGGGATGTTTGAGAGTATATTAGTTTTTTTTGAAAAGAGAAGATCAGAAAATGAAGTTTAAAAAAAAATTGATTATTATACCCATTAAAACGACAACGTTTTATCAAGGGCCCTTTTATTATAAAACGGCGTCGTTTCATGGCTGCTTGACCCGAGTCTGACCAGTACTTGAAAGGATTCACGTGTTTTCTTGTAGAAGGGCTAATTGCACTTTTAGCCCCTCCACCCTTACATGGTTTTGCAATCAAGTTTTCAATTTTTTTTTAATTTGGCCTGAAAAGTTTATTTGTTTTCAATCGAATCCCTGCCTATGCTACGCGTTTTGGGAGGAAAGGGTTATTGCCCTTTTAGTCCCCCATGTAATCCGCGCGTTTCAAATAGGCCATTTTCTCCTTATTTTATTACAGATTTGCCCCGACAATCTGTAATTAATTTGATTTTAATCCCTTTTTAAATTATTTAAATTATTTTTCTATTAAATTCATCACTTTTTAAATATATTATTATTTATATTAGCATTACTATATTCTTTATTACTATTATTACCGTTCTCATTATTTTTGTTATTATTATTATTATTATTATTTCTAATAGTATCACTATTACTATTATATTATTATATTATTAATTTGTATTATTATTACTAGTATTATTATTTTATTATTACCACCTACTACTATTTTATTTTCATTATTATTATCATTACTATTATTATATTATTATTTTTATATATATCTATACACTTTTATTATTACCATCGTTTCTATTATTGCTTTATGACCATACTATTATTATTACTATTATTTGATATTATTATTATTATTAGTAGTAGTAGTAGTATTTTATATTTACTATATTTATATTTATATTTATATTTATATTTATTTTCTCGGTTTTATATTATATTATTAAGTAAAATACATTCGTAAAATTATCCTATTTCATCTAAAGGTTTTAAAATAATACAATGTTTTGTATTTAGAAATTTGGGAAATAGTATCCTAACGTGCTGGGTTTTAATTTCCGTTTGACTAAATAAATAAACATCCTTTTAATAAATTTCGTAAATCATGAGATAACTTTGATTACGAGGGTTTAAAATATTGTGTCGTAACATGCTGGATGTGATGTTTGTATCCTCTCGGAACAAAGAAATCTCAAATTTTAATCCAAATTGTTCACAATTTTAAAAGAGATCGTATTTTTAAAATCTTTTTCAAATTTTTAACTTTCGACATTTAGACATCAATTAATCAATTAGGTACCAATTTTGGGCGTATCGAGGGTGTTAATCCTTCCTTGTACGTAATCGACTCCCGAACCTATTTTTTTGAGTTTCGTAGACCAAAATAATTGTTTTGATAAATTAAAATGTTTATTAAAAAATAATCATTTTATGAGGTGACCCGATCACACCTCAACAAAAAAGATTGGTGGCGACTCCCAAGTTTTTCGTTTTCGTTCTCATTTTCAAAAATCCAAGTCGATCCCCGTGTTTTCAAAAAATGGTTTCGACAGTGTTCATTGAAACTATATGAACGGGAAAAAAAATTAGTTATATACATAATACTAAATACTAAATACTAAATATGAAACAACTATTTTATGTATATATATATGTATTATTTAATACTTACTTGCGCTTCCGGCTGTTGGTCTAATAGAAGCCGTATATCTTCAAGAGCGGTAGGTATTCCAACATAACTCGCCGGATGGTTCCACCTAATTAAATAAATTTTCAGCATACAATTTTATTTTAAATCTATGGAATAATTGTAAAATCAAATAAAAATTATACCTTGTTATGAGTGGGAATGTATATGAGTGGTTCACTCGATGATGTAAAAATGAAAAGCAAAACCTAGCCCATGATTGTAATAATGATAGGAAACCTTAAGTTTTTGCTTTATTTGGTGGCGTCGCCCCGCACATCTCCCAGTACAATGTTGCCAACACAACAGACCCTCAACTAAGTTCGCCAGCTGCTCTAAAATCAACGAGTTTCAGCAGCCACCTCAGATGTACGAGGTTTCGTGACAAGTCTGACATCAGATAACCTTATATCATCTCAATGATGTATGCTCGAGCATATCGTATTCTTTCTAATTCAGACGAATCATTCCCCGGCTCCGAGAATGTGTCTCGTAACCAGCCCATCTCGATCCGACCTCCGTAAATATTATCCGAAATCACACCCAAAAGATCGTAACATATGACTCCCTAATCAGCAGATTGACAGAACTCGGTGAGTACGACCCCATCCACCGACAATCCTAATTGTAACTGAACGTCCTCCAAAATGATAGTACACTCTTCGCATAGAAGATGGAATGTGTGCGTCTCCAGTCTCCACCTCTCTATTAACGCGCTAATGAGTTTCAGGTTCAACTTGCACCCTGGCCTATAGTGGCCAAGTGCCAAAAACTCGCTTCCCTCAAATAATTTTCTATCAATGGTGATGGCTGACCAAACATATTACGAATATAACATTGTAACACCCGATCTACAGACTGTTATAAAAAATTATAAAACACAAATTAATTAAAATTACATAAATGAAAAAATATTAAATAATATTCAAAATTTAAAATAAACTGTTATCATTTTCATTTGTTCAACGGAGATATGTTTATGATCGAGAAGAATTAATCCTCCGGCTATTGCTAACACAATCAAATGTTTTTGAAATTATAAAAAATTACTAATTTAGAAAAAAATAAAAGTAAATAACTAATTATAAAGAGCTTTGAGAAATTTAATAAGAAATTTGAGAGCTCTAAGGAGAAATTGTAGAGAATTTTTACTAAATTGTTAAGAAATTTTGTGTGAAAATAATAGAAGGGAGGGGTTTATATATATATTTACTATTGGAACCCCCTAATGGTCAAAAAAATTTAACCATTGGGGTTGAAAATCAGCCAGCAAAGTGCGCCCTCAATGGAGCGTTTTGCTGGCACTTTCCCTCTAAAACGCGACCACGTAGGCGTGCTTTGCAAAAAAATGACCCTTTCTAGTAAATAAAGTTTTAATTGGCCCATTTCCGTAAATTTGCTTGGAAATGTGCCTTTTTGGATAATTTAGTCAGATTTATTAAAATTAAAATATTTAAATTTATATACAAATGCACCAAATAGCATCCTAGACTACACAGTTACCAATACAAGGTTGGGGTAGTCTTTCTTCTGCCCAAATAATATATCTTCAGCATAGAGGAAACATTGTTTAGAAAGTGTGCAGTCATATTGCGCTGCCTTTTAACATGAAGGAAAATTATAGGTCTGAAAATGTTGAACAATTTCTCTTCCTCTTACTTCAAAAAAAAATAATTTTATGTTCCTCTAATTGAAACAGATCCAGTGGTAGAGTATTCCCCACTACCTTGCTTCAAACCAGAGATCACTCGATGATGAACTTTTGCGCTCAAGTTGCGAGGCTATTTGGCATTTTCTCAGCCACACCATTTAAACTGCTTCAGGCAATAACAAACCTGTCAACTCATTGACTCCTATTATAAAGCCAGCCCTTCTTGCTTGACAAGTTAGAGCATGCATAAAAGTCAACCTTGATTAAATAACTGGGAGGTGCTTGCTAAATGGATTGCCGTAGGAGTTGCTAGCAATCCTCCTGAAAACGGGTCGGGTCATCCAAAAAGTGTAAAGTTTTGAGAAAAATATAAATTCGAAAAATAGATTTAGACAAAAAAAAATGGTCTATTTTTAAAATAGACCAAACCTCGAGTCGTTCTAAATTTTTTTCCTACTTTTTTGTTGTTGTTTTACTGTTGTTATATTATTTTGCTATTATTCCGCTATTTTATTATTATTTAAATATTGTATGATTTTTATTTTATTGTTAATTTTGCTATTATTTTATAGGCATTTATTTGCTAAGTTGTAATTATTTTAATGTTATCTAAGTATAAAGATTTTTTATTATATTTTCAATTTGTTGGAAAATATTTATTTTAATTTTTAGTGTATTTAAATTATTATATTCTTTAAATTTATTTTATATAAAATAATAATCTAAAAAATAACATTTATTTTGAGGATATTTTTCTTATCTTTTCATATAATTTAAAAATACATACATATGACTATATTTGGACTCAATATCTCAAAAAATTTTCCTCAAATTTGTCATTTCAATTAAAGCTATTTTTAATTTTTATATTAAAATTTCATATATTTGTTCCATACATTTTTTTTATATGTGCCATAATTTAGTAAATATTTATATCTGTTATTTAAATTCTTGATTGAGTTGGTATCACAAATCAACTAAGCATCAATTTAATTAGAAAATTTACAAAATATATTTCATAGTTAAAATAAGTTTAAAGTAATTTAATTTTTTATTTTAATAAAATAAATAAAAATAAAAATATGATAAAATTTAAACTCAAACTTATTAAATTAATAAAACCTTAAATATATCGCTCAATTAAATATATCAATTAAATATTTATTTTAATGTGCAGATTGTAGGGTAAATTACCAAAAAAATACCAAAAAAATTAAAAATTTATGAATTGGGCCGATTTTTAGAAAATTTACGAAAAATAGCCATTTCCCATCAAAACGCGCGTCACGTCGCTGCGTTTTGAGGAAAATGGCGAGAGAAAGTGCTCTTGGGGACGCGCTTTGTGCCACATCAGCAAAGTGCTCCTACGTGGACGCGCTCCATTGAGATGGCACAAAGCGCGTCCCCAGAGGTACACTTTAGCCCTGCAACGGTCAAAATTTTTAAATTTTTATTTTAAAAAAATTAAACAAATTTTATTTTATAAAAGATATTAACATTAAATTACAAAAACATATAAGCAACTATTATTTTATTAAATATATTAAAATTAAATTGCAAAAAATAAAAATAAAAAAATTCTTATTTATTAAATATATTAAAACTAAATTACAATAAGATAAAAATAAAAAGCGCTTATTTATTAAATATATTAAACTAAATTATAATAAAATTAAAAATAAAAACAACTTCTTATTTTATTACATATATAAAAATTAAACAAGTTCTATTTTATTAAAGGTATTAAAATTAAATTACAATAAAAAATTAAACAACTATTATTTTATTAAATATATTAAAACTAAATTAAAAAAACTTTTTATTTTATTAAAAATTCAAATTAAATTACATAAAAAATAAGCAACTTCTATTTTAGTGAAGATCTTAAAATTAAATTACAAACACAAATTAAAAAACTTTTTATTAAAAAAAAAAAATTATTACAATTTAAAAATAAAAAGCCCATCCGAATCAATGTTGATGCCGGTCGGAATCAATTGCCACAGGGGCGGTGATCATACATGCTGTTGGATTCCTCCTTCTTCTAGCTTCCGGAGGGGGTCATGGAACCTCGGGCGAGGATTCCGGTTCCTTCGGCAGTGGGTCTAGTTGTGGGTGTTGCGAAGATGACCCACCTTAATAAAATAATGACCTCGGAGGTGTTTGCATAAACCACGGAGAGGGTGTCTGAATCCCGTATGGCGAAGGAGGCTGGTAGAAAGAAGTTCTCCCTGACGGCGCCTCTTGTGATCCCTCACGCGACGACGGCCTCAAGATCGATTGGCCAGCCGGAATAGTCGGGAACGGACTCGAACTCGGCCATGCATTCCAACCTAGGCTGGGATTGGAAAAAGGAAATATATATGGGTTAGGATACATATAAGGGGTAGGATACGCACCTGGCATAAAGGGTAAAGACTGTGATGTCGGTGTCGTCGACTGAATTGATGGGCCCGGTGACTGTGTCGGCGCTATTGATGGCCTCGTCTCATCACCCATTCTCCTTGGACTTAAGGGACCCTGACGTTCCCTTTGTTGATGAAGTTGCAGTCGCCTCTCTTCTTCCGACAACAAATACGGCTTACCATGGATCCTAAACCATGGCATGTATTTCGGCACGCACGTTAACTCTGGAACGACGATCGGTTCCCGATTAGGTAAATAGTCATACCGGTTATTCCACGTCTCGATATGTGCTGACTAAACAATCCATGTGCAACTGTCGTAAGTCCACTTTGTGCTCATCATTGAGCACCTCAGGTGGCACGAGAATCGGTTGCCGGAATCCAAATTGTTGCAGAACCCGATCTGACTGGTGCATCTCCACAGTCGCATAGGTGATCAATGAGACCTTCATGTGCTAACTGCTCAGATTTTGCAAGAACTCCTCGGAAATTACTGTCCGAATGTTCGGATCCTCGTACGGTGTCCATTGAAACTATATTAACATTACCAAAGTATTAGTTATATACATAATACTAGACACTAAATACAAAATACTAAATCATAAATACGAAATTCGAAACTTACTTGCGATTTCGACCGTTGGACCAATAGAAGCCTTATATCTTCAAGCGAGGTATTCCAGCATGACTCGCTGAATGGTTCCACCTAATTAAATAAATTTTTAGCATACAATTACACTATAAATCTACGTAATAATTGTAAAATATAACATTAAATTTACCTCGTTATCAGTGGGAATGAATATGAGTGGTCGAGTCGAGGACGTAAAAATGGAAATTGAAACCATGCCCATGACTGCAGTAGTGATAGGCAACCTCCGATTTTCGCTTTACTCGGTCATGTCGCCCCGCACATCTCCCAATATAACCTCGATAGCACGGCAGACCCCAACTCAATTCACCGGCTACTCTAAAATCAACAAGTTTCAGCAGCCATCTCAAATGTACGAGGTTTCTAGAAAGATCCGCATCAGATAGCTTCAAATTATCTGAAGAATGTATGCTCGAGCATGTCGTATTCGTTCTATTTCGGTTGAACCCTCATTCAGCTCCGGGAATGTGTTTTCGTAACCAGGCCATCTCGATCCGACCTCCTTGAATGTTATTCGGAATGTCACCCAGAAGCTTGTAGCATACGGCCATCCAATCACCAGAAGTTACAGACCCGGTGACTACCGACCTGTCCACCGGCAATTGCAATTGCAACTGCACATCTTCTAGAGTGATGGTACACTCTCGCATGGAAGATGGAAAGTGCGTCTCGGTCTCCACTCTCTATCAACGACCGATCAAAGGCGGCTCCAACTTGAACCCCGCCTATCGTACACGTGCAAAAACCCGCTTCCCGCAGTAATTCTCGATCAACGGCGACGGGACCATGCATATTATGAATATAACATTACAACACTCGATCTACAAATTGTTTAAAAAATTATAAAATAAAAATTAATTAAAATTGCATAGACCTAAAAAATATTAAATAATATTGAAAAATTAAAATTAAAACTTACCATTTGCATTTGCTCGACGGAGATGTGCTTGTTGTCTAGACGAAGTAATACTCCGGCCATTGTAATACGATCGAAAATTTTAAAATTTTCTAAAAAAATATATTAAAAAATTAAAAAGGCTTTTTTGTAACTAGTAAAAGACTATTTTGAAATTTCAGAGGAAGTTTGAAGGACTTAAAGAGAATTTTGAGAGAAATTTGAGAGGAATTTGGGAGAAGAATGAGTAAGGATTAAAGTGTGAAAAAAATAAAAGGGGTGGGAGAGTTTTTATAATTTTTTTACCGTTGGGCCCCCAACGATAAAAAAAAATTTGATCCTTTTTTTACCGTTGAGGCTAAAGTGCGCCCCCTGGGTCTTTTCTCGCCATATTTCTCCTCAAACGCTACCGACGTGGACGCATTTTGAGGGAAAATGGCCTTTTTCAGTAACTTTTTAAGAAATTGACCCAATTCGTAATTTTTTTATTTTTTTGGTATATTTAAATATTTTACTCCAGATTATATGTCATTTTTCAAATACATTTTTAAATTCTAATATATATTTTTCAATAAGGGGAGTTTTTTCTTTGGGTACAACGGCTCTTATAGAATTAATGTGAAAGATCTCTCTTTGAAAAATATTCGCTCTTATTTTGACTTCGTCAACTTAATTAAGTCTCAAATTTTATGAAAGTGTCCCCTGGGGGACATGAGTGATGACGTTTTCCACAATTTAAGCAACAGTCCTCGACCCCGGCCAACTTCATCCAAAATAAAATCTTAATGAAAAAAAGGAAAATAAAAAATTGGATTTTAAAAATGGAGTGGAAGGTTAAATACTTCAATCAAAATGACCATGTTAATCAAGTAATTTTAATATTATATAAATATTAGATATAATAAATATTGTCGGATATTAGTTCAATAGGTCTTGTTGATATTGTAATAAATGTATTTAAATACGTTTAAATACATATTTTTTAATTTAAAATTTTAGAAGAATTTATGTTAAACTGTGAAGAAAACTATAATAACAATTACACAATCACATTGATAGCATGAAATAACGGTTTTTTTTTGAAAAAAATTAATATGAAACAACAGTCATTGATAATAATTAAACTTAATCAAATATATTTAAAAGGTTAAAGTAAATTTGAATTAAAATATAAATAATTTTAAAATTTAAAATTCAACCCACGTAACACGCGAGATACTTAAATAACAGTCACTCTTTAAATTAAATTCAATGATAAATTAAATTAAAGACAAGGATAAAATTTTAAAATAAAGATATAAAATCAGTTTTTCCAAAATGAAAAAACATCTAAGCATTTGCCGTGAAAGGTTTTACTTTTATTTATTTTATATTTCATACATTTAATTATGAAAAGTAAAAGTTGGATTTGCTTATGGCGTAGTTATACTTATTCTTCTTAAACTGAAGTCGTTTGTTGAAAAATCTCCTTTTCTGGTTGCTATATCTTTTCATTTTAAAGTTTTGATACTTTAAAAGGGTGGTTTTGAAATTTTGAGATAAAATTATTATGAAGGTTTTTATATTAGGTGTCAAATTAAATTTTTGTTTTATTTATTTAGAAAATAGAAAATTAATCCTTATATATTAGATTAAAGAGTAAATTAGTCTTTTGTAAAAAAAATCCATTTTACAATTAATAATTGGTCCATGTATGCCAACAACATGAGGTATAATAGCATGCTATATGTCATTGTTTGGTTATTTTGTCAGCCATGTCAAGTTTAAACCGTAGAAATGAATAAATTTTTTAATAAAAAAGATTATTTTGCTCTTTAATTTAATGTACAAAGACTAATTTAATTTACCTATCTCTTAAGTTGAGAGGGTGAAATATAATTTAACACTTAGTACAGGGGACTCCATAGTATTTTTATCAAAAATTTTAATTATTTGAATTGAGATTAATGCATAATGTTGCAAGAAATTGTATCAAATCATATATGCGTGAAAATTATGTATTTAGAATATAAGCGTGCAAAAAAATTATAGATATTAATGACATAGATTCAAATTTCAAAATTTGTATTCTTTTTAATAAGTGAAAGATAAAACTATTTAGAACATCATAATAACATAACTTATTTAGAACATGTAAAATTATTTTGTAATTTTCTTAATTGAGTCGGTATCAAATTAACTCACCACATCAATTGAATCATACTTAAAATAATAATAAACATAAATATAAAAAATACTAGTTGAAGAAAATATGAAAATAAAATTTTAATTTAAGTGATAAAAAGAAATTATAAGTGGCGATAAAATAAATTCAAACCCCAATATTTATAATTTTTAAAAAATAAAAGCTGGTAATAAATATATGCCTGAGTTGTGGTTAGAGAGTTTGGGATGACATTTTGACCCAAAACTCGTCACATCCTTGTTGGACTGAAATCAATTCAAATATAAATATTAAGGTGTGATTAAGATACATATTTTAATATTTTAACGTTGAAAAAGTTTTAGAAAATGGAGATGGAACCAAGTGCATATGAACAAATTTTATGAATCAAGACAAACATAGGAATAAGACCAAAAGGGAATAAACATCAAAACAAACTTCATATTATTAACAGAAAATTCAGACGCCTCATAATAAAATCGTTGTTGAATGAACGAAAAGTCGTACCTAATACTCTCTTTAATACTCTTTCCTTAAATTACCGGTCAGTCCTCATAATCAATACCTCGCACACCTAAACGCGGCAAACTTCCCTTTTCGTCTTCCTTTTTCTTCTTCTTCTTCTTCTTCTTTTCTTCATGCTCACTTTTCTCTGCCGTACAGCTCTACCTGGACTACGACCTTGGCTATTCCATTGGGCCTACCCATTTCTTCATGGGACTCTTGGCTAAACTTTCTGCTTGCATCGCCAATCGCTTCAAAGCCGCTCGAGGTGGCTCCGCCGGAGAAGACGATTCCGACGACGGATCCGACACTCAGGGCCTTTTCTTCGAACTCCGTGCTCTCCAGGTTGCTACTAACTATTTCTCTGAACTTAATCGCCTCGGTCATGGTGGCTTTGGTCCCGTCTACAAGGTACGTTTCTTGTTATAACTCCGTGCTCTTCAGATTGCTATTAACTGTTTCTCTGAACTTAATCACCCAATGTTATTATTATTATTTATTTATGGACGTTTCTCATATATATATATATATATAATTTTCTCCTGCTGAATCTTTATTTTTATTTTATTTTTTTAAATATTTGTCGTTGTTGTAATTGTCGCTGACGGGCCTGCCCTTGGCTGGATTGGAGTTAGGCTAAAAGCAATTTTTAGCTTTTATGCAAGTTTTATAGATTTATTTATTTATTTAAAAGCTTATGAATATCTTTGGAAAAGAATATTCTATGAGGTTATCGATTGTAGAAGTAATAAATAATCACAATTGGAAATGTAAATTAGAACAAATACAATAATATTAATGCAAAAATGAATCAAAAGCATTTAATGATGCAATTGCATTTGTTTGTCTCTAGAGCCAGGTGCAATGGGGCAAGTTTTATAGATTTGGAGCATTTGTTTGTTGAGAAAGACGTAGCCTGGGTATCTACAAGCAATGAAGTTATTTAATAGAGAAAGAGAACTTTTTAAGGAGCTTCATGTGGCCTTAAGCTTCATACCTACCACACGGGTTAAAACTTGAACTAGATCTCATGTCTGACCAACCCAACTTAAAACCTCTGACAATGGAAATTTTCTCAGGCTTCTTCCACCTTTTATGGCATTCCAATCTATGTGAAAATTGGAATTTGACCTAATACGAAGCTTGCATCTTTATAGAGCATCTACTGAATGGGAACTTGATCTTAAGATGTAGAAACGAGGAGTATGGATTTGTTTAGAAACAGGCAAAAAGGACGGTATCTGGAAACTGATGGCGTGATAATAACATTTTTTCCGTAAGACAGAAGAGTCCATCGCTCGTATGCAACTTTATGGTGATACACTGACAGACATGTTATATTGTTGCACGAGGAAGCTCTATGCTATAATACCACCTTTGTTTCCAGTTATCTTACCTGTTTACTCTCTTGAACCGTTGTCATTCCAACAATGCCACATAAACCATCACGAAACATATATAATGGAATTAACTTTATATAGCCCTACCTTATCAAAGAGCTTTCCATTATATGCTGTCTTACTTTTTTGCTTGGATTGAGAGGGAGTGTTGGTGATTGGAGACTGTTGTGAGATTATTGTCTCATTACAGTTTATATCTTACAGGGTTTGATGCCAAATGGTCAAGAGATAGCTGTCAAGAAGCTTGCAATGGATTCAAGACAGGGACTGAAACAATTCATTAATGAGGTGAAGCTTTTATTGAAAACCCAGCACAAGAACTTAGTGATGTTGTTCGGGTGCTGCGCAGAAGGACCTGAGAAGATGCTTGTTTATGAGTATTTGCCAAATAAAAGTCTTGATTACTTTCTCTTTGGTAAGAACCCCTTTTTTTAAACACCTTTCATGTCTGTTGCTATCAGAACTTGTAAACTCATAGTCTTATCATCTGTTTGGTAAACTAAAACTTATAATCGCAATTGAACTTCTCAGACAAGAGCAAGTCTCCTTCCTTGGATTGGACTACAAGATTTAAGATAATCACAGGCATTGCAAGAGGTCTCCTCTACTTGCATGAAGAGGCGCCTCAAAGGATCATTCATATAGACATCAAAGCCAGTAACATATTGTTGGATCAACAATTAAACCCAAAAATCTCTGATTTTGGCTTGGCAAGGCTCTTTCCTGGGGATGATACTCATGTAAATACTTTTAGGATTTCTGGCACCCAGTGAGTAGTTTCTTTGCTTTTACCCATCATAGTCTTCTCTAATCGTAATTGCTGCTTTTAAGTATATTAGGCTAATTTTCTTTCAAGTTGTATCTGGGCTACTTTTGGCTGTCGGCTAAGAAAGATTAACAATTAAGTAAACCCTTTTATTGCCTGCAGTGGTTACATGGCCCCTGAATATGCCATGCATGGGTATTTGTCTGTGAAGACAGATGTTTTCAGCTATGGAGTTGTGGTCTTGGAGATAGTAAGTGGCAGAAAAAACCATGATAGCCGTCTTGGTTCAGAGAAGGCAGACCTCTTGAACTATGTAAGTTAAATTTCTGAAGGAAAAAAAAAATGAATGTAAATTCTGAAATTTCATTTAATAGTATTAGCCTCGCTGTCTAGATGGACGGGTGGATGGAACATTAGTTTAGTACTATCATAAATAATCCACAAATATTTTGGAAATTTTAATATGAAGATTGAAGATAAACAAAGCTGCATGCTTCATCCAGTTGCTTATATAATTTTGATCTGTATCCATTATGGATTATTTTGATTTATAGTATGATCTGATATTTTCCTAATTTTCTTGACCTGTTTTACTTGTATATCTAGTGCTGTGAAATTGGCCACTCCTTAGAAGGGCCTATTTGGATCTCCAGATTTATAAGCCTAAAATGTTGCTCCCCACTCTTTATTTTTATTGAACTTTTGATGTCCATTACATGGATAGAGAGAAATATAACCTTCAAAGATCCTCCAAAATACATGGAAAAACTGTTAAAGAAAATGACTATTCATTTCAGAGACATACCATATCTGACACTTATACTCAAGTGCAAGTAATGCATGCAGGAATAGATGATGTATAAGTCTGATTCTGACAAAATATTCTGGCATTTTCATATACAGTCATGGCTGCTATTTCAAGGGGGAAAGATGTTGGATTTAGTTGATCCAACCCTCAAGAAATACAATCCTGACGAGGCAGCAATGTGCATTCAGCTAGGCTTGTTATGCTGTCAACAGACTGTTGCCGAGAGACCAGACATGAACTCCGTTCATCTCATGCTTTCCAGCGATTCGTTCACCTTGCCACGACCAGGTAAACCAGCAATCCAAGGGCGTGTAGGCCGGTGGACGACCACATCTACTTCAGCTTTTACTAAAACAAACACTAATGCAAGTAGCAGCAATGGGGTATGACAAGGGTTTCGGCAGGAAGTAGCTTTGTTGAAGATTATTCGAGGAATTCCATATCCTATTCGTCCATTGAGGAAGGTAGATGAGCTTCTGGTAGATCGGTGAAATTATGATTGTAGTAAAATTCTCTTGTAAAGGTTATTATTATCTCTTTAACAATATGATATATTTAGTGTTGATAATGATATCATCTTATTTTCTATGCTGGTTCATTGTTTCTTTTTCTTTTTCTTTTCAAATTATTTGAATGCAACAATGATGGTTAAAGAAATCAATAATTCAACGGAGTCAAATCTAAGGATCTGTCTAAGTTTTATCCCACAATAAATCTAAACAAATATGTGAATTTTTTTTTATATTATTTCATCTTCCTGTTCATTTATAAAATGAGAAATCAGATTATCTTGTTTATTAACAGCAGTTGTCTCGGTTCATCATCTGTTTTTCAAATCAAATTATGTTGGTCCTATACAAAAGATTTCCAATTCTTTTTAATTATAAAAGGCTAATCAGCTTTTATTGCATTTTTTTTTTCTTTCAAACAACAAAGAGGCTTCGAGATTATGTTATGTTTCAAAAGGTGTGTGCGATATTGATATTGTATTTAAATCTGTATGAATATACTTTAGTTGAATCTAGATACTCATGGTAATAATATGATAATAATCATATCATTCTAATATAATATACACAAATTACATTTAATTAAAATAAATACATATAAGTGTTTTATAATAATAATCATATTAATTAAATATAACATATCAATAAATTTAGTGCGATACAAACCACCACCCCATCTATTCAAATATTAAATATAAGTTCTACCATAAAATAATTATAATGTAATATGTATCATAATATAATGAAATGTATGTCTATATTTTGGAATTCTCGTTTATAAAAGTAGATAATTATCACTCATTTTGTCATTTATCAATTGAGATGTCATATAAAATGCTTTATAATGAAATACTAAAACTCTAAACTCTAAATATATATACAAATCAAATTGAAGTTTAAAGATAGATGAAAAGATTTAAATTGCTATATTTATTTAGTACCCACGTTCCTCTTTATTAATTAAAGCATGTAAAAACATATTGATAAATTTACATTAATTTCAACAACGTCGAATACCCTTTAAAACTATGAAAATTTTGCCCTAATCGTTGCCGATAGGGAATGTATACAACAATGCATGAGGTAATTCTAATAAACAAGAATAAACTCTCTACAACAACCCTATCATCAATTGAAATGCCTATTAATAACACTATATTTTTCAGCACTATTCTAGGTTCTTCACTATGAATCATGGGATTCTATCGTTGAACTATAGAGAAATTGTACAAAAAAATGTCCAATTTGATAATTGTATATAAAAATTTTGTAAGTGTAAAATAATTCAAGAACTAGATACATCTAAAGTATAGAATAATTCAATTTTCGATCTAATAACAATCGTTAAAGGAACATTAGTTGTTATTTATTGAATCTAAACAAAATTAAATAATAACGTAGTAATTTTACAGATTGAAAATATATTTTAATATTGTAATTTTAATAAAACCATAACAAACTTTGGAAGCTTTGGTTTACTTAGGGTTTTTTTGGTAGAGAGATTAGGGACTGTAGTAAGGGGTATAGGTAGTAGAATTTTATGATTTTTGTGAAATTTGAAAAGAACAAAAATCAATGTCATAGCCAGAGGTTGACACTGATAAGTCTATCCCATTGAGACGGTTGGACAATGTGATAATAAATGTTGAATCACCCTCATCACCTACATTATTGATTCTACTGCTTATTGGAAAGTCTTACATCTCATCAAGCGTTTGAAGTCTTTTGCATCCTTGATTCGAAAGGCTTCATCATTTAGCTATGTTTGTTTTTTTGGAAATTATTTTCGGAAAATAACTTTAAAAATAATATAATTTTATGAAGACATTATATTTTTTGGTGTTTACATAATGCTACCGAAAACATTATCCATTGTTTGATTAATTTTATTCGACTCATTTTTCGGAATTTATTTTTAATTAAACACAATAAATGTTTTCAAAATACCAAAAAAAAAATTCATTAATTAATTTAGAAAGCTAAATTTAAATAGTCATATAAATCAATAAACATTACAAACCAAGAATGGCTTTGAAATCTGGTGCAATGTTGAACATGAATCCAATATTTTGAGTGAATCATTCCATGTCTCCTTCGTTTCCAATATAAACAAAGGTTGGGAAATTCTTCTTTGGGACACCCCCAATAAGTGTCATTGATTAAACATTTTTACTGAAATTTTAGGTTACTCATTGGATTGAAGTTGAAATGATGAAGAATTTGGGCGAAATAGTTTGCTCTGTAGAGCTTATTACTGCTACTTTTTCTAGCGAGCTCCACATACGCTTGCTCTAGTGGCTGAAGAAGTAAATCTAGAAGCAAATTTTGCAGAAGATACTAAAAAACACAAACAAGGAAAAATAGAGAAAACCCAGGAATATAAGATCAAATTTGCGTTTATCCTCTTGATTTTGATGAACTTCTCGGTTTTTTTTTTATCTTGAAGGGTGAAGAGAGAAACAAAATCTTCAAAAAAGGAAAAGGCTACTTTTCTTTTTTGATGTGGGTACTTACCGGAGAGAGAGTTGATGAGAGCCCAGGTTAGTGCCAGAGAGAGGCTGCCGAAAGAGGAGTGAAGAGGCACGAGAGAGGAACCCGTGTTTCGGAGGAACGTAAGATGACTTACAGAAAATGTGTTTGACCAATAATACAGTTTATGGTGACTTGCTCAATTTTCCACCATCGAACACAGGAAATTTTGGACAATGTTTTCCAGAAAATATTTTGTTTGAAACAAACAAGACCCTCAAAATCAAAAGAATCTCTCCCCATCTATCACCATCTAACTCACACCATTAAAGCCAAAAACAACACATTTCCATTAATAATATTAAAAAATCCCTACCTGAGCAAAGACAACTTTTCTATACAAAATTTAGGATTTAGTACAACTTCAAATTAGAGAAAATGATAAAGAGAGATCTTCACCCTACCCTTTTGAATTGCGAAATTAGTTTCAAAACTAAAATAAATATAAAACTTGTATGAAATGTAAGAGATTTTTGAGACCCACGATGTTCTACCATGAACCAGATCCAGAGCCAGTGTAAAGAACAATTGTTTTTATAATCAATGTTAAATGGGATTCCAGCAAACAATCGTGAGTCGATATGACTAGTATGTTAATTTAGAATGGTATAATGTAGGCGATGAAAAACTGAATAAACATCAAATTACACCAAATCAATGTTTGGCTATCAAATTGCATATTATATCAGAGTTTCTATATATATTTGGGAGATTTATCACAATACCGGTACAGAAAAAAGTAAAAATGAATGAAAAGATTAAATTTGGAGCCAACAAAAAACATTTTAATAAAATCATAATAACCCTACATTAAATGTCATACCACATTATCAAAGAAAATAAAATAAAATCCATCATGATACTTATATATTTCTGCTTGTTCAGGCAACTCAATAATGTCAAATTTTAAATAATAAAAATGCAGTTTTTCTAAGGGAAAACAAGAAATGATATAAAACCAGAAAGATGTCACAAGACTTGTAAAAGGACTTATCTATGCCTCTGTAACAGGGAACTCAAACACAACATCCTTCCCAGCAAGCTTCCGGTAAACCGCAGAAAAGGTCTCGAGCTTATACTCGGTGTTGTTTCGTTCCTTGGGGTCCAAAAACACCTGCCCATGATGTGTCAGAAAAAGATTACAGAAACATTAGCCTTCAATAAACGACAACAATCGTGGTTAATAAGAAATATTGAACCATATGTAGGTATTGATATAAAAGGATCACAATTCTTTCACTCATCGCTTAAGACCTTTTCATCAACATTTAACAGCGTAATAATTATGACAGCAGTTTGTACCTTCATTAACTTTGATCCATCAATTGCATATCTAGTGCGCTTCCCGACAATCTCAGCGGGTAAGACAATATCTTCTAGCATTGCCTCATGTACAGCAGTCAATGTGCGGCTGCGAGGCCTCTGAACAGCAGAACCTTTCTTTGGGGGCCTCAATATCCTCCGGGTAGCAATAAGAATCACATCCTATCAATATACATAAACCAAGTTAAAACTCAAAATCAAAACACGTAGTACACACTAACAACAAAAGAAACCACAAAGGCATGCCAATTCATGACAAAATATCATTAATTGTAATCTTATGCTAAGAATGAAAATTAAAATTGTTACTGAGTTTCATAATGATAATGCACTTGAAATAAATTGTAATCCAAAAGCCTAACCCATACTTCATTAAAACTGCCATCCTTCATCACTTCGTTGTAAAGAAAAAACTTTGAAGGAGGACTATTTCTCACCTTTCCACTGAACTTCTTTTCAAGCTCCCTCACAAGCTTAACATGAACCTTGCGAAAAGCTTTCCTCAATCGGTAGGGGACATGGATAACAACAGCTTTCCGGCTCCCAGACACATCAATTTGGCTGCATGCAAAACGCAAAAAATTACACCAATCATATGGTAGCCAGATACATAAATCACTTTGGAATTAGTGCATCTTAAAAAATCATACATACACTGCTGAATTAATGTAGAGATCCTTGAGGTCACTTTTCAGATCCTGGTTGGTATTCTCCAAATCAAAGAATGCCTGTTACAAACATTCACACATAATTGAATCATGATTGGACTTTTTTGGGAAGCGTTAAAAGTGCAACAAACACTAGAACATTTTAAAACCTGGGCAACTGATTCTTCGAATTCTGTTGGTTCAACATCCTTATCTTTGTGGATCTTCTTCATTGATGTATACATCTTCAAGATCTGCATTGTGGGATTAATAAAAAAAAATTGAAAATTTTTTCAAACAATATGTCATAATTAGAAATCAGATTGAAATTGAAATTGGATGTGTATTTAATATCCATACACAAAATTTAAACGCCTTAGTAAGATTCAGCCTTAAATTCTATGGTTCAATCTACGACTAGTTCATTACACCAAATTCAAATTCAATAATAAGTTTGATAATTGATAAAGTTCCAAACAAGGTCGATATCATACAAAGCAAATAAGAAAATACTTCAACGTGAAATGCTTCAAACCCTTTTCAGAAGGATTTTCTAACAGAAAAATAAATAAATACTAATCAACATCATATTCTTAAACCAATTACTAATAATACTTCTTCACTACATTACTTGTAAACTTGCATAAGTCTGATTGATCAAAGTGATTATTAACAGTTTATAACATTAACTGACAACACAAAAACCGCATACATAAATTCCAATATTTAGTTATTTTTACCACATTTCACAGAAAATAAAATATATTCAAAATGAGAAAAAAATTCAAATAATAGCTGGAAACACTCCATGTTCTTATTAGCTCAGAAAATAAAGAATATATTTGTTCATATATATAAATAAAGATGAACAAAACCTAAAACTCATTGTTTGAACATCTAGTAATGAAATTAAATTATTAAAGCTATATAACTAAATCCGACCATAATAGCATTTGTTTTTCCCCTTTCCTACAATTGTTCTTAGCAAACAAACAGACGCCAGTAACAGAAAAGAGTAAAAGCCTGTATTACTCTGTTTAGTTATACAAAAAACCTTAACAGAAAGAAGAAGAAATCATTTAATTGGCTGAACTTTCTAGGCAACCAAGCAAGGTGTAGGAAAATGAAAAGGCTGTACCTGAGAGAGAAGCACAATAAAATGTGATGAGAGGCTCTCTTTCCGCAGATCAGGAAAAACCCTAGGGTTTCAACCTAAGATGACACTTTATAGTGAGGCACTGAGGGCCACGATTCTTTAGTTCACACGTGGACGGCCATGATTAAGTCACGTGATCACCGTTGGTTTAAAGTTGGGCCGTTGGTTTTGGTACTATCTGGTTTTGTATGGGCTTGTACAATACTGAAACTAAACCATTAAATTGATTATCACAATAATCGGTCTAATAAAGTAGTTCATTTGTTTTTTTTTTTTCGGTCTTTTAAGAGTTCATACTTACAGGTACAATTATTTAAAAAAAAACAATTACAGGTATAATACATCATAAATGATAATTGTTCGATAAACTAAAATCGAAACTAACTCGATATAAATCACAACAGGTTAAAAATTAAAAGCCTGTAAAACCATCAATTTTTTAAACAAATTAATCAAGTTTTTATTTTTTCGCTCAATTTCGTACTTAAACTTTTAATATATATCAAAAAGTCTTTAAATTTTTCAAAAAACAATTAAGTCTTTAATTTTTTGTATTCAATTGATTATTTAAACTGTCAAAATACATAAAAAATATATTTTGATTGTTAACTTTATTAACTTCAATAGTTAACCGTTAAAGTTAATTGCCTATTATTTTTCTCAATTAAAGTCACCCTATTGTCACAACCACAACGTGATATGCGGTAAAAAATTATAAAAATTAAAAATCAATAAAATTTATTTAAAATTATTAATTTTATAAAAATAAAAATAGAAAATTCATAAAATAATAAAAATAGTAAAATTTTATAAAAAATTTAAAATTATAAAATACATCAAAAGGACCTTTTAACTATTAATTTTAATCGTGATCGTTAAAATTAAAATACATCAAAAATACAGAAAAGTTTTTGTCTCATACTTAAATCGGATTATCGATTTAATTTGTGATATGAGATTTTGTATTAACGTGAAGAGATCCTTAATGGCAAAAAAAAAAAGAAAAGAAATATTTTGATTTTTTTTTTCATTTTTGTCTTTCTCGATTTGTCCGAGAATTATGTATTGTATTTACTTAACTATTATTTTTTAATTAATAGCATTTCAGTTTGCATTAAAAAATTCATTTAATGGACATAAGAAGATAAAAGCATTTAGGCACACAAATGTTGATCATAGGATCGGACTATTTGACTTCTGAATGACCTATTTTAAATATTAAACTATTAGAAATATTCAGAATTTTCAATATCTAACTTTTTTAAAAACATTATTTTGTTAATTGGAAAAAGAAAAAAAAAAAGGCCCAAATCGGACATGAATTGGGTGTAGCTGGAAGGCCTGTGGAGGAAGCCAAGCTTCCACACCTCTTGTTTCATAGAAAGAGCAATATTGTCTTTTCATTAAAACTATATATACCGTCATTGGTTTCTAGGAATTGAAAATAAATATAAATTCTAAGAGAAAGCACACTAAACATATATTTTTATTATTTTAAATTAATAAAATTATTGCATGAGTATTTACCCATAACCTTGAATTAATTATAAATAATTATAAACTTAAAATTCATATTTATTCCTTAAATATTGTTATACAATTATAATAAAATATGTAATAACCTAACTCGGATTCGATCTGATGATTCAACTCGAAAACTTATAATTTAAATAATCCCAAGATGTCCTATAAGATAAGAAAGACCCGAACCCCCTTTTAAATCTTTTTTTTCTCTATTTCACCCTCTCTCTCAATGTCCACGTCTATTAATCTAGTGCATCAACAAATATATAAACTTTAACTAATAAATGCATAGTTTAATTACTTCATTTTGCATAATTTATAAACAAATTAAATTACGTTCATCTTCTCAAACATAAGAGAAACAAATTTATATACATTTTTTTTTTTGGAAAGACTTAGCTCAGTAAGTTATTGCCGCTTGAAGATGACATTTATCTGATTTAGAAATTAAATTCTAATATAAATAACAATTTTTAAATCTTGGACTAGGACGTTTTTGTAAAAAGAATAAATAAAAAAAAACCTATATAGGGAGATAATAGTAATTTTCTGTCATTCTATTTTCTTCCAAGCAGCAAGCAATAGAGTTAAGATTGTAACAGTAAATGTCCCCATAAGTTGGAACTAACGTGTACTTATATACTTCCAAGTTCCAATGACATAGGCCTGAAATTAATCATCTTCATCCCAAGTCAAACAAATCCTTTTCGAGGGAGCTCTTAATTTGTGGACGAAATGCATTTCAATTGTGCAAAATGCTTGCTAAAAAATTAATAGATAGTATATAAACAAATGGGAAATACATGATTTAATAGGGCACCAAATCACTACTAGCTATCAACATTTTCAAACCATATCCAAATTTGGCCAAAGGGCTTCAATTTCACAACATGGAACCTTTCAATACCTACATTTATAGACATATACTACTATTATATCTTGGTTTGTTAAGGAAGCCTAGCCATTTATGCCTTTCCTAGAAATTCAGTTAAATGCTTTTGCCACTTACCAAACACAACATCTCACATGCATTCAGTTCATTCTTCTTCTTTTTTCTTTTGCTTCAGTTCAAAATTATTTATATTCATTTGAGTTGGTTTTTTATACTATATTTTTTTAATAATTAAATTTTTTTACTAATATAATTGGTTGACATATGGAGATGAAAATGAAAGGAATCGGCCAAAACAACAGTGGAAAAGGAAAAGGTGCTCATGCAAGTGCAACTTGGTCAGTTTTCACCCAATTTAAGATGGCAAGAGGTCGGCACATAAATGTCCCACATTGGTCGGACGCGAGTTTGAATTCACTTTCAATTACAATTGAAAATAACCTTAGTTTGTCCATCATTTTCATCCCAATCCCTATTGCTTCTATTACATGCACTGTGTTTATAAAATGATCTTAACTATTTTTCCTTTCCTTTTTTTCTTTTAAATTTTAATTTTAATCATTGAGCTTTTCTTTTGGAACCATTCCGAACCAAAAGTACTTTAATATAAACAATCCTTAGTATGAAATAAGTGGAAGATGGCCAATGCTAAAATTTTAATTGAAGTGTTTTAAATAATTATATAAATTAATTTAATTAAATTCTAAATCAAGAATTTTAGATACAAGTACAAAGGAGGCATTTGTATTAGAAGACAGATTATAATTTATCCTTCTATTAAAAAAAAGCAAATTAACTCATTTATATTAGAAAAAAAGTATGAATTGATCATTCTATTAAAACTTTCATTCACATGTGTTATTAAGCAGTGGTTTGACTTTTTTTTTCCCCAATTTTTTTATGCAAGTAATGTGGAATTAAAGGATGAGTAATATCATGTAAAAGTATCATGAAAGCCCTCATATTGGGAGTTGGATTGTATTTTGTTCACTCTAAAAAAAAAAGAAAGTTAGCCCTTGCACATTAGATAAAGAGCAAATTGATCCTTCTGTTAAAAATTCTATCAATTGTTATTGTTAAGTGATGAGTGGCTAACAGAGTAACCAAATAGCAACACGTGGTATGTCTCGTGTATCTCATGTTGATGCGACAATTTTATCACGTCAAAAACTATTAAAAATATATATAAAAACCATGCCAAGGATAAACTTGAACAAAAAATATAGAAATTTATTTGAAACTGTAAAAAAATTATTGTAGTTATTAAAAACAATGTCCATAATGCACTTGGACAAATAATTATCCAACTTCAAATGAGGCTAGATAATTATTTGTCCAAGTTTAATCTAGAGTGATTTCTTACATAATTATATAAAATTATTTAAAATTATTATGAAAGGTTACTATTATGTATATATATGTATGTATATTTCAATTATAATAAATTAATAAAATATTAAGAATTATAACAAATTAATAAAGTAGATCTCATCAATTTGATTAACTAAAATATCGATTCAATTAAGAGGATACATAAATGTGTATATGTGTATTTGAATTCTTTAAACATATATGTGTATATATATAGATTTTATATATTTTTAAAATTAATCATTTTATAATTTATTATAATTCTTAATAATTTTCTATAATTTTGTATATTTTTAGTAATTATTTAAGAAATCACTCTAGAATGAATTTGGACAATTATTTGTCCATGTCCATTTTGGACATTATTTATAATAAAATTTATCAATTTTAATAATTTCCATGTCCATTTTGGACATTATTTATAATAAAATTTATCAATTTTAATAATTTCTAATAATTTTTATATTTTTTGTATAAACATATACAAAACATTAAATAAATATTTTAAATATATTTGTATAAAATTATAAATATTTGAAAAAAATATTTTTCCATTTATCTTGGATGTGGTTTTTAGATAATTATAAAATAGTTTTATTTATTTTAGGATTTTAATCTTTTTTTAAATATTATCATGTGGAGTATGAGGCAAACATGACATGCCAAATATTAATGCCTGGTTGTTCCGTTAGCCACATTAACACTTAACAGTAGAAATAGATGAAATCTTAAAAAAAAAAAAGCACTAGTTTACACTTTGATGTAATGTATAGAACTTTTGTTAGGAGTCAGAATTGCAACAAATCCAGAGAAATACTTGGGACTTCCTAATATGGTAGGTAAAAGGAAAAAAAGAGTCATTTCAAAATCTTCTGGATAGAATTTCCATGCGTATTGAAGGGTGGAGTAACAGGTTTTTATCCCAGGTGGGCAAGAAAGTTTTCATCAAATCTATCCTAAGGCTATACCAACTTTTGTGATGTCATGTTTTCTTTTACCAAACTCATTGTGCATAATGATGGAAAGTATTTTTGCTTCGTTTTGGTGGCAAAAAGGCAAAGGAAGAAAAGGCATTCATTGGTGTCAGTGGAGTCATTTGTGTCATCCTAAAATTGAAGGAGGATTAGGGTTTCGAAATTTGGCCCAATTTAATATAGCTCTTTTGGCAAAATAGGGATGGCGGTTGTAACATCCTAAATTTTTGGGCCTATGCGTTTAATGGGTGAATATATGGAATGAGTTAATTTAAGTGTTAGGGGCCCAAATTTTAAGTTTTAAGGAGCCCAAATCTTCTAATTTAAGTTAGTTAAATTTGGCATTTGGGATTAGGGAAGTGGACGGCACAAGGGTATTTTTTATTTTTTTGGGAAATTTTATTATATTAATTTCTATGTGGATAATAAGCAGATAAAGGCTATTATTTAGGATTTAGTCTTTAAGGATAATAAGCAGATAAAGACTATTTTGAGGAGATAATAGATTAAGATTAGGGAAAAGGGATAGAGCTATCATGTGTGGCGGTGTTGGTGAAAATCAATCTCTGCTAAAGGGAGGAATCGGTTTTCTATATAAATAGGGGGTGTGCCAAAATTTTGGAAGCCTTTCTTTTATTTTCTTTTCTCATCTTCTTCCTCTTAAAAGCCGAAAACCACCATTTTCTTCACCCTTTCTTCCTCTCTAAAATTTCCTGGTTGGCCGAATCTTTTAACCTCTATTGTTATTTTTCTTCTAATCCCTAAAAGCCGAAATCACATCTCTATTATTCTATTCTTCTCCTTAATATTCATTGGCCAAATCTCTCTTAGCCATCTCTTCAATTCTTAAATCTTCTAAAAATTGAAATTCTTAGATATCACCTCCTGAAGTTGCCGAATTTTCTTCAGTAAAGTCTGCTTGTGCCGAATCTAAAGAAAACAATAGGTATGTGTCGATTTTGAGTTTCTAATATTTCTCCGACATTTCAAAGTCCCTAATGAACTATTTAGTGACTAATCAAGGGTTTTTCTTATTTTCGACATTTCGGGATCCGAATAGGAGTCCAACGCTAGATCTCTAAGTCAAAGATCAAGAACACTCAAGACATGTTATTTTGAGATTTCAAGGTAAGGAGATTGGTTTATTTATAAATATATGAAATCGTAGAACACTAACCATGGCCGAATATAGGAGAGGCCCTATTTTCACATCTTTTCGACTTTTGAGCAAAGTTGTAGATCGGGATATCAAGGATATCGAATAAGAATATTGGATTTCGCGATAGCAAGTGTGTAACGCTTTCCCACCATCTAGATCTGTTTGATTAATATATGATTATAAGTCTTATATGTATTGATAAATGCCGAAATCCGGGCATAATAGAGGAAACCCAAAGAGGGTAAAAACAAATCATCAGGTTAGTGAATGTTCTGATTAATCGATATAAGTATATTGATTTTATGTGATTGCATGGGTTGGGTTTGATGAAAGGAGGAAGTTATATGTTGTAGAGGTTTTCACCGTGATCTTGTAGTAGATTTTTACCGTGATCATTGTAGCGGTTTTTACCGTGATTTGTTGTAGCGGCTTTTGCCGTGATCATTGTAGTGGCTATGGCCATGATCGATGATGAGCAAGACGATCGCTATCAAGGCGATGTAGCGGTGTGGGTTGATTGTAGAAATCCCCAATGGTGTGAAAGGTGATGCAGGCGTGTAGCGGATGGAAACCTAGGATTTGGGTTGGGCTTGCATATTATGTTTATTATGTATATTAATTCTGATTATTTTAGTTTTATGGGGCTAAGGCCCAAATCTAATGGTGCATGAGGGTTGCACACTGAGTCTCGCGACTCAACCAATTAATTAACATTTCAGGTAGCATTTAGTGCATCGGACTGGACTGGAGAGGAGCGTAAGGTGGCCATGCAAAAGATTATGTGGATCCGGCAAAAAGACTCAAGTTAATTATTTTATATCTTATTTTATTTAAGGGATTTTAAACCTCGTTGTAATAAGGCCATGGGCCACTAGTTATATCTTGTTTTATTATGGGTTAAATTATTTTTAGTTGTTCAAACATTTAGTTTAATTAAAATAAGGCATGTAATTAAGTTTGGGTTTTATTCATAAAGGCATATTTTATATAAATTACATTTGGGCTTTCTGACAACACGATTGGTTTTACAAAAATTTTCTTAGTGACATACCAGATCCGATCGTGATGTATGGTCCGAGTTTGGGGTGTTACAGCTGTTCTTAACAAACCCAAATTCATTAGTAGCACAAGTGTTCAAAGCAAAATATTTTCTAAATAGTGATTTTCTGAATTCGCAGTTGGGTAATAAAAACTCGTATGTATGGAGTAGTATTTGGGCTGTAAAAAGGTGTTTTGGAGAACGGCCTGATTTGGAAAGTTGGAACGGGCACGAACATATCTATTAGTAACAACGTTTGGGTTCCAAATCATGTTAATTCTAGATTATTATCTAATCTAGAAGGTTCGAATGTAAGTAAAGTTGCTGAGCTCATTGATTGTTAATACCTTTTCAGCAGAAGAAGTGTAAAGGATTCTCCGTATCCCCTTGGCGACGATACCTCATGAAGACTTTCTGGCATAGAGTGGCAAACCTTCGGGGGATTTTTCAATCAAGAGCACCTATAAACTATTACAAAGCTTTGATCCTAGAGCTTATGTTGTACAAAATGTCTATAACAAGTTTTATAGGAAATTATGGAGCATTGATCTACCCACAAAAATAAAAATAACTACTTGGAGAGTATCCTGGAATTATCTACCCACACGGGCAAATTTACTATGCAGAAAGCTGATAGCAGATGCCTCATGTCCTCGCTATGGTTCGGAAGTAGAGACAGTGAATCATCTATATAGAGAATGCCTAGTATCAGTAGGAGTATGATCACATTTATCAAATATCAATTTTCTACAGTTCACTACTCTTGATTTTTGATCAGTGGCTTACCAAGATTTTAGATCTCTTACCCCAAGATCTGTGCAGAACCTTTTGTGGGGCAATATGGGCCATCTGGGGGGATAGAAATGCTCAGATCCACAAAAAAACAAATAGAACGGGTAAGGAGATTGCAAACTATGTGACAAATTACATTAAAGAACTAGATGGCGTGAAAAACAAAATAATTAATCTCACTAAGGTTGATAGCAGATGGCAACACCCACCTCATTAGGTTGGGAAAATAAACTTTGATGGAGCCTATGATAAGGAAAAGCATTAATCGGCATCAGGGATAGTGGCCAGAGACAACGAAGAAAAAGTTCTCGTCTCCAGATCAACACTACATGAGGAGGTGGCTTCTACTTTCGCTGCCGAAGCCATTGCCTGTCAGAGAGCACTAAAAGTAGGGCTAGACATGCGAAAAGAAGATATTATTATTGAAGGCGATTCACTAACAGTAATAAAAAAATACAAGAAATTAGTGTCAGATAAATCACAAATCGGGAGTTTATTCATGACATCCATAAGATGAAGGTAAAAATCAAGAAACTAAGGTTCGAATTCACCCCTAGATCAGTAAATACTCTAGCCCACATCTTAGCGATGAAACGTTAAAGAAAAAAGAGGAGGTGTACCTGATCGAAAGAGTGCCCTATTTTGCCAAAACCCAGGCGAGAAATGAAAGCACGCGGGAGCCGGACTGATGAATGGAGACATGGAAGGAAAGGATGAAAGAGGGATAAAAATTTAAAGTTGTCAAACAGTCTCAATGAAAAGACACCCCCTCGGTAGATGTAAGCCATTAAATCTGGAAATGATCGAAAATGGTGAAAATGTCAGGCGATTGGATTGCTGATTGGGCATTAGGCGGTGACAATCTTTTTCTTCTAGACTATTCATTTTTTATTCAATAGTTTTTCCTGTTTTATTTGTTAATGAAGTTTTTTTTACCGGTCTAACAATCTGTTGGGCTAGACATTTAGGTATTATGTTTTGTTGATTTCCTTTATTTTATAAGAAATAAAAGCCCAATTTGTTTTAGTTCAAAAAAAAAAGAGAGACTAATTTGTCCAATTTTTTAGTAGAACGGCAAACCGCAATCGAACTCTTAGTATGAGGGCCTCCACAATACTTTTACCTCCTATTCATCCTTTAATTCAATACACTTGTATGAAAAAATTTAAAAAGCCAAATCGTTACTAAATGACACATATGGATGAAATTTTTAATGAAAGAGTTAATTTGTACTTTTTTCTAACATACAGGGATTAATTTATTTATTTTTGAATAAATAAAAATAAAATAAAATTTATTTATTTATTAATATAAAGACCTCTGTAGAAGGCCCAAATTACCCGGAGCCCATTTCATTTCACCCGAAGCCCAATGATAGCAACCCAAACCCAATCTCAAGCCCAAACCTAGTCTAGCCACAAAATCAGAAAATAGAAAAAACCAAAAAACCCTAGGCCCTAAGTGCCTTCTACGCACCGCATGTCCGTCTTCGACCCTACTTGCCATCTGCTTCTGCCAAGCCTGCAGACCACCGCCCATCGTCAGATCAAGATCGCCTCCACTTGCTCTACTTGTACCGCAAAATATTGAAAGAGATGACAACAATAACAAGTTGTAATGGCTATATAAGCCATCAAAATCATTAGTAAAGGGGATTTTTTTTAGGACAAAAAAAAACAAAGAGATTCGCTAAAAAAAACAAACAAGAACTATCGTAATCAATAGAAAAGGTTGATTTAGTTCTTGGTATATTGATTCATCGTTTACTATTTTTATTTTTATTTTCTTCATATATATTTTAAAAAAATAAAAATAAAAAAACGAAAAAAATCAAAAGGAAAAGAGGAACGAAACCATACCTGAGCCGTCGGGGCGCGTCGTCGGAGCCTCGTCTCCACCGTTGAAGGCAGATCGAAGGTAAGGAAAGGGGGGTTTCTCCTCTGAGGTTTTCGAGGCTTCAAAGGGGTTCCAACGAAAGGCCAAAAGGCCCGATTTTGGGCATCACCGGCCACTGATAAGGTGGTGGCACGGTGGTGCGAAGGGAGGCCGAACGTCGAAGGAAAAAGGAGGAAGGGAGGTCTGCCATTTTGATTTTGAGAGAAGGAGAAGGGAGAAGCTTTAGAGTTTTTTTTCTTCTTTCTGACTTAGGTTGGAATAAGACAAAAAAAGGGGGTTTCTTTAAAACATAAATGAATTAGGCGCCAGTTGGTCTAGGGAATGTGCGCATATCCCTTGAAAAGGGATAATTTCACGCTTAGTCCCCCTCCTTTTGTAGCGTTATTTGATCAGGCCCCCATTCGTATTTTTTAAATCTCGCCCTATTATTTCTGTCGTGTTTCGATCTGGTCCTTGCTCCTGCCCTTTTTAATTTATTGTAGTTTTAGTCCTTATTTTTTTATCCCAATTTCAGTATAGCCCTTACCTATTTATTTTGTTATAATTTTTACTTTGAACTTTATTTTCATTTTGATTCAGTCCTAAATTTGTTTAATCTCAATTTATTTTCACACCTTGCCATTTACTCGCTTTAAAACTTTCATATTATTTATTTTTAAATCTTTTTATTCATTATCTATTTATTAAACTCTCTCTCTCTCTCTCTATATATATATATTTTGTTCATTTCAAATTGTACATATATATTGTTATATGTACGTATTTTATATATTATTATCTTGAACCCAATATATTAGGTTTTAAATTATTCGTATATTATTAATTTCATATCATATGGATTTTGCTATTCATATATGGACATATATTTTGGTAAATACTTTAAATCATTTTTTATATATTTATGCCTTTTTTTTTGCATATTACAAGTCACTTTTATTCTTTTAAATCATTAATGTTTTATTGTATATATCTTATTTGTTTTAGAACTTTATATCTATTTTAAATACTTCACTTGCATTATTATATATTATATATATAATTTTCAAAATAAAGTAATATTTTACGTTTGGAAATTGAGTGAATCGAGCCTTAACTTACTAGGTTCGATTTCTCTCGTTTAAGTTAAACAACGGGATACCCCTCTTAAATCGCAATACGAGTTTTGAATAAGATACTTGTTCTCGGAAATTCAAAATGTCGCGCCCTAACTTACTGAACTCGACATCTAGATACTTCGAGACAAGCTCCTTTTTCCTAAAATGGAGGCAATGTCCCTAATATGGCTTTTCGAGAAAACAAGCCCTAACTTACTGGGTACTGACTTCTCGTTTAACAAATGACGGGAGATCCTCTTCAAATAAAAAACCAAGTTTTAAAAGGCGAGCTTAGCTTCGGGAGTTTAAAGTATTGTGCCCTAACTTACTGGACATGATGCTTTATCTCTTCGAAAATAAGATAACCTTAACGTCCCTTTCGATCCCTTCAAGTTTTGAAAATCAAAAGTATCTATTTTCGAATCATTTCAAAATTTTCAACATTAAGACATCGATCAATCAATTTGGTACCAATTTTGGGCGTATCGAGGGTGCTAACCCTTCCTCGTGCGTAATCGACTCCCGAACTCGTTTTCTGGATTTCGTAGACCAAATCGTTGTTTTGATAAATCAAACTATTTATTAAAAACAACTATTTTACGAGGTGACCCGATCATACCTCATCAAAAAAGATTGGTGGCGACTCCTTTCTTTTTCGTTTTCAAAACCCGAGTCGATCGCGTCTTTTCCTGTTTTATCAAAAAATGGTTACGACAGCTTGGCGACTCCACTGGGGACTTATTCGTTGAGAGTCAGGCCATAGATTGATTGATCCTTGTCCTTTTGATTAAAATTAGAAAATGGTTTTGGAATTCATGTTTCTTTAAATGCACTTTCAATGTTATATTGGATCTCTTAAATACTTTGGCATTGCATTGCATGACCATTGTGGTCACACCTTTAAGTGGAAGCGAGAAGCTATGCCTTCGTGAGGTTTTCACCTCTGCATGGGCTAGTGGACTACTTTCGGGATACATCCGTACCTATGTCTTCGTGAAGTTTTCACTTCCGCATGGCCATAGGGAAATGTATTCCCCTGAACCGAACTCGGCTCATATGAACCTATAATGGGTGAGGATCAAGGAATCTGCTGGTTCGGATACCTCAAACTTTAGAACTAAACCGCATATAGTAAACCCTAGGAGCCCACCTTGGGTAGAGTTATGTCAAACCTTAGTGGTCACCCAGATAAGTGTTTGTTTATTTTACTTACTTTATATTCCATGATACTAACTTGTTGTGTTTCATTCTTTTATGCATATCATTTCATATTTTAAGAGGCATCGATTCACGGTCGGGTTTCGAAGTTAGAGAGTGGTTATGGAAAATGAATTCCTTGATAAAGTAGAAGACAATGCGTCAGCCAAGCACATGGTCGAAGCCAAGCCAATTAGAAAAAGGGACTAAAAGCTAGAATAGCCGAGCTTGGGCTGTCTCTACACCACTATCAAGTCAAGACTCGGAAAGCTAATCAAGTCAAGCTCAATGAATCGAGGAAATGAAGGGTAAGGTAGAAGAGCTAGAATCGGCATTACAGTGTAGTGAGCTCCGAATTGAGCTTCAGGAAACGAGAGAAAGGCATTGGGAGGAGGAGCTTCGCCATTCTTGCGACAAAGTTAGAAGTCGAAACTACCTCATGAGTGAAGCGATAATCCAGATTCGAGAGGTAGCTGATCACCTACAGACTTTGGCTGCGGAAGCTGACATATTGAGCATGAGATTTGAGCTACCACCGGGTCATGATCAAGAGCTAATCTCCTTGCTTGGGAAAATCAAAACCTTAGGCCTTAGGGCGAAAGCATATTTGTAATCCGCTTTATGTAAAGGGTTTTGCCTTCTAATAAAGTTTTCTAAAATGAAGTTGATCAGAATCGATGTCTTCTTCCTGCATTCATGCATTTGCATTGTATCACATCATATACATTTAAGTCCATAGAGAGAGCTTAAATTAGTTAAAATTAATACAGAGAGAGAGAAAAGGAAAATCTAGAAACTGAGAACCATTACAGTACACGTGCCAAGACAAAGAAAATGGATTAAAGATTTGAACAATTCGAGAAAGACCTGCAAAACCGATGCAACCTCCATACCCAAAATGGTATGACCCAAACACTCAGTGTGAGTACCACGCGGGGATCACAGGCCATTCGATAGAAAATTACCCTACTTTCAAGAAATTGGTGGAAAATCTCATCAACATGGGTATTGTAAAGTTCGATGACGGAGCAGTGGTAATTGAAATTAGGGGCAGGAGAGTTGTGCTTCCTTAAAGAATCATTAGAAACCTAGAAATCAGGGGATCAGAACGCCAATGGTATACCCGAAGAGAACCGAGGAATAAAAATTTTTCGAGCATCTGCCTTTATGTACTTGGGACCGTTTTAAACAATGAGACTATGGAAGAAACATGTATTTTTAAAGCTAATCTAGAGTAATGTGTAAAACACACTTGTTGCTTCAAGCCCGAAGCAATAAGATTTCTTTTGAGAAGTAGGCTTGTGTCCGAATTTTATTTCAATAAAATGCATCTTTCTAAGTGAATATTTTCATTCTTTACATTTCGTACGGAATATTTTTCACTCATGACCATATCATATGAATAATCATCCTTAGGATCATTTATTCGTTGGATTTTTTGCCTTTTCACCCACGATGGGTCCCCAGATATCAATGACATTAGCGACGCCACATCGACTCCCTTTTTAGTGAGATATGTATCTAGAGGGATCTAAGGACTTTGAAGATGACAAAGATTGCAACTTACTTCCCCAATGGTAGATCCTACCTTATGAAGTGTCAGCAGACGCTATGAACTAACAAAGGGATGAAGATGGAAGCGTAGCTCCTCGTAGGAATAAGGCAAGGCATCATTGAGCTATTTTCAGGAATTCAAGATGTTTTTGCACGATCATATCAAGGCATGCCAAACTACTAAAACATGGGTATGCTATTAAGGTTGGGGTTTAAAGAACCCATGTTTTATAACAGCCTAGCTAATCAAGAGGCTCGGGCTATTGGTTCACCAAAAAAGGGAAATTGCATCTGTTATGCCATAAAATGCCAAGTCGAGGAAGACTGTGCCTTCTCCATTTTCCCTATATGAAGCATGGATATTATCAAGCCAGTCTTCTCAAAAAGCTTTTAGCCAACATCGATTTATATTCATGGTCGTTGGTTACCTCACTGAGAGGGTGAAGGTCGCTTCATATGCCAAAATTACGAAGTCGACAGTCATCAATTTTAAAAAAACATTCAAGATTTTTTTTGAAAAAATGACTGAGACTTGTAAAGGTTGGCATAGAGAAGTTACCATTTACCCTTTAGATTCCTTGAACGTTGGCCAGAACTTTTGTCGGGGCATCTTTCCCATTGGTTTATGAAAGAGAAACAATTGTTGGAAGATAAAATTCCTTTTCCCCAAGCTTGGATTGAATTAGATGAAGCGAATGCCTTCAAGAAGCTTGATTGAAAGTACTCAAAGATGGTCAAATGTACCAAAACGGACACGGGCTTATGACAAAAGGTTCGCCAAGAGAATTTCGTGAAGAGGACCTAGCATTAAGAAAGATTCTTCTTATCCAAAAGAACTCCAAGGAAAAAGTAAATGCCTTATACAATAAAGAAGGCACGTTCTAGGGAAAAATGGGTGTTAACTAAGATGGATGGCAAGGACACGCCTAATCCGGTGAGTTCAGATTCAATAAAGAAGTTTTTAGGAAGAAAAAACAAAACAAAATAAAAAACACAAAAAACACAAAGAACGAAAAACACAAAAAGAAAAAAAAGAAAAAAGAAAAAATGAGAGGCCAAGGTGAAAACCCAAAAGGGCACTTTGAGACCAAAGGGTATTTGAGTTGAAAACTCGAAGGGCACCAAAATTTTGATCGAAAGTAGGGCATACAGTAGTCTTGCTACGTCGAAGAAGTATGTTACGTGTTGGGGCATCGACAAAGTACTGGATCCCTAAACACATATTAAACTCAAAATGGTCCTCAAGATGTTGGAACAGCAAGCTCAAGTCGTGATATCCGGGACACTTAGTTTCCATTTTACACATTTTGTTACTTGTGTTTATTTTATTCCTTTCAAAAACCACCGATAAATTTCCTTCTTAATTACCTTTGCTAGCTTTGATTAACTTGTTTGTTTCGAGCTATGCTCCCAATCAGTTTCCTTTTTGTCCATTGTTACAATCTTTTTCAGGCATTTTGCATTGAAATAAAGATTATTGGACTAATAATACTTTCATAGAAGGAGTTTTGCATATTACTCTGGAAGCTTCTGAATAATACAAAGACTTGAAACAAGACTATTGTTTAGAACTCACTTAGCTTAAGGTTTGGAAATATTGGAGAAAGATGATTATCTCTTTAGACCTTTTATTGGTTGAACAAAAAGACAAGACATTTCACCGGTGATACAACCTTGACAAATAACGAGCAATGTCAACCCAACTGTACAAAGGGATCATTCTCGGGAAAAGAAAAATCATACTCTGCATTCATACATATATCAGGCATATACATCTGGTCATAACACCCAGAGAATGGAAGGTGTAGTAGACCAAATTGATTGAATAAGTTACGAATTCTATACCCTGAGTCATAGTGGGATGGTTGAGATGATACAAATCCTATACCTTGAAGTTGTAGTAGGATAGATGGAAGGAAACAAACGTTATTCTCCTGAAGTTGCAGGGAGAGGAACAATCTTTATATCCTAGAAGGTACAGTGGAAGGGACTCTGAAATCACAGCGGGGCAAGCTTGTTGAGTAGAATATGATCATTTTTTTGGGGTTTTCTATCAAAGATACTGGCTGAACGAGAAAGCATGATAACGCATCAGTGATAGAACCTTAATGAACTACGAGCAATGACTACCCCAAGCATTTAAAAATGGATCATTTCATTTTGCATTCATACATCATTTCAAAGCACGTTTAGTTAGGAGCATTCGACTCATTGCATCCTAATCATTGTAAAAAGACCATTCTCATGACATTCTGCATTCATGCAAGTGTCGTCCATAACACATGCAGTTAGGAGACTTTGAGTCGTTCTGATCATAACATCCTCATCATTTGCATAAGCATAAGCACATAAAATTAATTCTACAGGACAGGTTCCTCAAAGAACGGTGTAGCGATATTGAAGTTCAGATTTTGTTCCCTTGAGATGGTAGTGGAGCAGACTGAAGATTGAAGTCTTCCTGAAGATAGTAAGAAAGTAAATTGGAAAGTTCAGTTTTTGTTCCCTAGAGATGACAGTGGAGCAGACTGAAGATTGAAGTCTTCCTGAATATAGTAAGGAAGCACATTGGAAAGTTCAGATTTCGTTCCCTCAAGATAGTAGTGGGGCAGACTAAAGATTGAAATCTTCCTGAAGATAATAAGGAAGCAAATTGAAAAGTTCAGATTTTGCTCATTCGAGATAGTAGGGGAGCAGGCTGAAGATTGAAGTCTTCCTGAAGATAGTAAGGAAGCAAATTGAAAAGTTCAATTCTCATTTCCTCGACGTCCAAAGAGAGTAGGTTGAGATTACAAATCCCGCCTCCTTGAGTTAACAATGAGGATCAATCATTATTCCTTTGAAGTTTCGTTAGAGAAGATGAAGATTGCGAATCTCTTCTCCCGAATTCTCATTTCTCGACGCCCAGTGGAGTAGGTTGAGATTACAAATTCCGTCTCCCTGAGTTAACAATGAGGATCAATCATTATTCCTTTGAAGTTTCAGTTAGAGAAGATGGAGATTGCGAATCTCTTCTCCCTGAATTCTCATTTCCTCGACGTTCCAGTGGAGTAGGTTGAGATTACAAATCCCGTCTCCCTGAGTTAACAATGAGGATCAATCATTATTCCTTTGAAGTTTCAGTTAGAGAAGATGGAGATTACAAATCTCTTCTCCCTAAATTCTTATTTCCTCGAAGTTCCCGTGGAGTAGGTTGAGATTACAAATCCCGTCTCCCTGAGTTAATAATGAGGTTACATCCTTAATTCTCTGAATTTTCAGTAGAGAAGATGGAGATTACAAATCTCTTCTCCCTGAATTCTTATTTCCTCGAAGTTCCCGTGGAGTAGGTTGAGATTACAAATCCCGTCTCCCTGAGTTAACAATGAGGTTACATCCTTAATTCTTTGAAGTTTTGGTAGAGAAGATGGAGACTACGAATCTCTTCTCCCTGAATTCTTATTTTCTCGAAGTTCCCGTGGAGTAAGAAGTAAATCAAAGACATCACGGTGGTCATCGATTGAAGAAAGCAGATTGACATTCCGAAGTTGCGGGAAGTAGATCGAATACATCATCGGTGATCCCCGAGTTTGCGAGGATCGATTGAAGAAAGTAGATTTGACATTCCGAAGTTGCGAGAAGCGATTGAAGACATCGGTCTGGTGATCCCGAATTTGTAGGAATCAGATTGAAGAAAGCGATTTGACATTCCCGAGTTGCAGGAAGCGATCGAATACATCGGTCGGTGATCCCCGAGTTTGCGGGGATCGATTGAAGAAAGTAGATTTGACATTCCTGAAGTTGCAGGAAGCAGATTGAAGACATCAGTCTAGTGATCCCTGAATTTGTAGGGATCAGATTGAAGAAAGCAGATTTGACATTCCTGAAGTTGCAGGAAGAAGATTGAAGACATCAGTCTGGTGATCCCTGAATTTGTAGGGATCAGATTGAAGAAAGCAGTTTTGACATTCCTGAAGTTGCAAGAGCAGATCGAAGATAACAAGTCTGGCGATCCTGATGTTACAGGAGCGGATTAAAAGAGCAGATCAAAGATGCAAGACTTATCACCCTAAAGGCGTAACAGCAAATTGGAGCTGCAAGTCCTATCACTTCGAAATGGCGATGGTACGAGTCAAAGCAACAAGATGCAGTGGATGGAATAAAGCTACCAAGAAAAGGAACACCAAAGAAGTCAAGACTTCAAGAAGACCGGCAAATTTGGTCATTCTTTATGTCTTTACTCTATTATCGTTGCACGACAATGAGCAAAGAGGGGCAGCTGTAGAAGGCCCAAATTACCCGGAGCCCATTTCATTTCACCCGAAGCCCAATAACAGCAACCCAAACCCAATCTCAAGCCCAAACCTAGTCTAGCCACAAAATCAGAAAACAGAAAGAACAAAAAAACCCTAGCCCCTAAGTGCCTCAGCAGCCGCATGTCTGTCTTCTGACCCCTACTTGCCCTCTGTTCTGTCGAAGCCTGCAGCCACCGCCGACTGTCGCGTCAGCACCGCCCTCCACTTGCTCTACTTGTACCTGCAAAATATTGAAAGAGAGATGACAGCAATAACAAGTTGTAATGGCTATATAAGCTATCAAAATCTGTTGTAAAAGGGGGATTTTTTTTTTAGGGACAAAAAAAAAAAACAAAGAGATTCGGCTAAAAAAAAACAAACAAGAACTATCAGAATCAATAGAAAAGGTTGATTTAGTTCTTGGTATATTGATTCATCGTTTACTATTTTTATTTTTATTTTCTTCATATATATTTTTAAAAAATAAAAATAAAAAAATGAAAAAAATCAAAAGGAAAAGAAGAACGAAATCATACCTGAGCCGTCGGGGCGCGTCATCGGAGCCTCGTCTCCACCGTTGAAGCCAGATCAAAGGTAAGGAAAGGGGGGTTTCTCCTCTGGGGTTTTCGAGGCTTCAAAGGGTTCCAACGAAAGGCCAAAGGCGATTTTGGCATCACCGCCACCAATACTGGTGGTGGCACGGTGGTCTGAAGGAGGCCGAACGTCGAAGGAAAAAGGAGGAAGGAGGTCGCCATTTTGATTTTGAGAGAAGGAGAAGGAGAAGCTTTAGAGTTTTTTTCTTCTTTCTGACTTAGGTTGGAAGAAGACAAAAAAAGGGGGTTTCTTTAAAACATAAATGAATTAGGCGCCAGTTGGTCTAGGGCATGTGCGCATATCCCTTGAAAAGGGATAATTTCACGCTTAGTCCCCCTCCTTTTGTGGCATTATTTGATCAGGCCCCCATTCGTATTTTTTAAATCTCGCCCTATTATTTCTGTCGTGTTTCGATCTGGTCCTTGCTCCTGCCCTTTTTAATTTATTGCAGTTTTAGTCCTTATTTTTATCCCAATTTCAGTATAGCCCTCACCTATTTATTTTGTTATAATTTTTACTTTGAACATTATTTTCATTTTGATTCAGTCCTAAATTTGTTTAATCTCAATTTATTTTCACACCTTGCCATTTACTCACTTTAAAACTTTCATATTATTTATTTTAAATCTTTTTATTCATTATCTATTTATTAAACTTCTCTCTCTCTATATATATATATATTGTTCATTTCAAATTGAACATATATATTGTTATATGTACGTATTTTATATATTATTATCTTGAACCCAATATATTAGGTTTTAAATTATTCAGATATTATTAATTTCATATCATATGGATTTTGCTATTCATATATGGACATATATTTTGGTAAATACTTTAAATCATTTTTTATATATTTATGCTTTTTTTTTTTTTTTTGCATATTACAAGTCACTTTTATTCTTTTAAATCATTAATGTTTTATTGTATATATCTTATTTGTTTTAGAACTTTATATCTATTTTAAATACTTCACATGCATTATTATATATTATATATATAATTTTCAAAATAAAGTAATATTTTACATTTGGAAATTTGAGTGAATCGAGCCCTAACTTACTAGGTTCCGATTTCTCTCGTTTAAGTTAAACAACGGATACCCTCTTAAATCGCAATATGTCTGAGTTTTGAATAAGATACTTGTTCTCGAAATTGAGGTGTCGCTACCTAACTTCTTGGACTCGACATCTAGATACTTGAGACAAGCTCCTTTTCCTAAAATGGAGGCAATGTCCCTAATTTGGCTTTTCGAGAAAACAAGCCCTAACTTATCGGGTTCGACTTCTCGTTTGACAAATGACGGAGATCCTCTTCAAATAAAAATCAAGTTTTAAAAGGCGAGCTTAGCTTCGGAGTTTAAAGTATTGTGCCCTAACTTATCGGACATGATGCTTTATCTCTTGAAAATAAGATAACCTTAACGTCCCTTTCGATCCCTTCAAGTTTTAAAATCAAAAGTATCTATTTTGAATCATTTCAAAATTTTCAACATTAGGACATCGATCAATCAATTTGGTACCAATTTTGGGCGACGAGGTGCTAACCTTCCTCGTATGTAATCGACTCCCGAACTCGTTTTCGATTTCGAGACCAAATCGTTGTTTTGATAAATCAAACTGCTTATTAAAACAACTATTTTACGAGGTGACCGATCACACCTCATCAAAAAGATTAGTGGCGACTCCTTTCTTTTTCGCTTTCAAAACCCGAAGTCGAATGGCGTGCTGTTTCTGCTTTATCAAAAAATAGTTACGACAACCTCTATGGTATTTTTACCTACAACTTTTAACATTTTGAAACAGTTAGACTTAAACGATGCAACGCTTACTTGATTAGCTCCTTGTTTATTTTCTTTCTTTTTGTCATGTTTACCTAATGAAGCAACTCCAAGTTCCCATTCCACCTTAAGGCAATTTAAAACTAAAATCACATTTCAAGTCACAATTTTATTTTCTTTTTGTCAAGTTTGGATAACTCTTCAAGTGGATTAAATTATTTAAGATAAAATTCTAACGATTTTTGTACCCAAACTCATTTTTAAGATTTAATCTCGATGACCTTTAAAACAAACACAATTTATTCAATATCAAATCTTAACGGCTCTTAAATCTAAGTTAAATTAAATTTTCAAGAAAATATATTTCCAAACCCGCTTGAGAGTAAGTCACCGTAACACTTGAAGCAAACCACATCCTTACAATATGAAATTTAGAGGACCTTTGGATTAAAGCTCAACCGAAGAAAAGAATCAAATAAATTATCTTTGTATCAAGAAATTCAAAAATTATACACTTTTCAAATCAATAAATAAAATTTAACTTCAAATTTTCAAGTAAAATTTGAACTCAAAATTTACATATACATATATTAGAAAAATGTTTTATTATATTTCATAAAACCATATATCTGAAATTTAGCATCAACAAAAAGTCAGTCTTAAGGCTAAAATCGAAGACTAATTATTGTTAAAGAAAAAAAATCTAAAGTAAGATTATTTATATAAGCTAGACTTGCATACTACTCTGAAACAAAAGAAAGATTAAGTTATGAAATCTATTTTTATGACGTTAGATAGAAAATGATGTTTCGAATTGAAAAATAAAAGGGACACATCCAAAATGATAAGTGCGTCTTCAAATTAAGATTTTTTTATAATTAAAATAATGAAGAAAATAGAGGGTGGGAATATTTGGATGGTTGCATTCACAGTTTCACATCTTTGTAACCACTAAAAGCAAATACTTTTGATTTACCCGTTTTATGTCTAAATGCACTTATTGCACCAATCATAACATTGGTTGGGGTGCTGATTTCCTTTATTTAACAATTACAAAATAAAAATAAATTAATATAAACAATCACACTGTATAGACAACGATGTTTAAAATTATCTATAATATTTCTTCAACTCATAAATAATAAAATAATGCGTTTCAGCATACTCGAACTCACGTCCTCCTATGTTGACAACAATGTTTATATCAATCAAACTAAACCTATTCATAGGAAAGTGAGAGGGTTTGTGAAAAAATATAAGCCCGAGAAATGAGTTTGACAAAAAATAAAACTCATTTCAAAAATAGGTCGGGCCTCAAGTAAGATATTTTGGCCCTATCTCGGCTTGATCTCACAAAAGGGCCAAAAAAATGCTATTTTCTTTTTGTTTTCTCCCTATTTTGCTACCATTTCACTATTATGTTATTACTGTTTTGTTGTTATTGTTTGGATATTGTATAACACTTATTTTATTGTTAATTTTATTATTATTTTAGAGACATTTGATGTTATTTAAGTATAAATACTTTTTAAATTTTATTTTTAATTTATTGAGAAATATTTATTTTAATGTTTTTAATATTTTTGATGTTTTATATATATATTTAAAAATTATATAAAAAATTTAATACGACCGGGTCAGAGCTCAAGTTTTAGCATTTTTATTCGAGTCGGGCTTGAACAAAATTTTGGCTCATTTTTTGGGACCGAGCCTAACAAATGAACCTAATTTTTTTGTTAAACCTGACTCAAAAGGCCCAACCCATGAGCACTTCTAAATCAAACTAAGATTTAATCAACAATTCCTAATAAAAAAAATTGGATTAAATCTTAATTTAATTAGTATTATTATTATTATATAATTAACTAAAAATAATAATAATTCGGACGCGTTTCTCCTAACGAAATATTCTAGTGAAGAAGTAATTCCAAAAATAATAAATGTAAAATAGAAGTTCAAAAGGATTTTCTGAGACTTTCATAAGTGGGCCCAACATTATTGGATATATCTCCTGAATCCAATGGGACCCATTACAGAGAAAAACAACAAAAGCCTACACTGCCACGTGTCCACTCATCTTCATTCTTTAAAAAAAATAAAAATTAAGAGTGTAATTTTTTTTCTTCACATGCATATTATTGAATAACACTGATCCCACTCTATAAATATAAGCCCCACTTTTTTTTTTTTTTTTTTCTCATTATCCAAACACCCATTCGAAAAACAAAGTCTTACAAATTTCTCTATGGCTGAATTCACAACAGATATGCAAAACTTTAAACAATCATTTTCTTTCATGGATATTGATCCTGCAACCATGGAGTCACCACTTAACCAATATGGTGGTGAGCAAAACCAAAGTGTTATAGACAATTCGGCCTTGAATTTCCAAACCTTTTTCCCTTTCTCCAATGAAACCTTCTTCAGCAACCAAGTAGCTGAAATCGCAGGCAATTGCAGAGCAAACCCACCAAGTTATTTCCATGATAGCAACCTCAAGGGTTCAATTACAGCACTATCAGTTGCTCACTCATCCTTTGTCACTTCTAGAAATGAATTCCATGACAGCAATAAGAGAAAATCATTGGACTTATCAGAAAGTAGTTATGGGAATTCATCATCCCCTTGGATCAAGAGAATAAATGTATTATATATATTTCTATATACTTTCTTCAATATTTTATTTTATTTTCCCAATCTGTTTTTTATTTGGGTTTTGTTATATGTAGAATTCGGGGAGAGGGAAAAGAGCAAAGACTAATGAAAAGGGAGAAAATAAACCAAAAGACGTGGTTCATGTCAGAGCTAGAAGAGGTGAAGCTACTGATAGTCACAGTTTAGCAGAAAGGGTAAAATATATGTCCTTTTAATTCATTTTTTTTACATCTAAATTTGATTGATTTAACCATACTAACCAATTGAAATGATGTTTTTGTATTGCCAATCAGGTTAGAAGAGGGAAAATTAATGAGAGACTAAGATGCTTGCAAGATATTGTCCCAGGATGCTATAAGGTTAATTTTATGCTTTTTCTCTCTAATCTCATCTCTCAATATAAATACATTGAAAGAGTAGCCAAAAAAACAAAGTTTTCTCCTACATTTTTTTTTTCTCTCTAAATTGATTGATTATGTGTAGACCATGGGCATGGCAGTCATGTTAGATGAGATCATCAATTATGTCCAGTCCTTGCAGAATCAAGTTGAGGTGAGATAACCAATTAATACATATATGTATATACTGTATAGTTGTAACATAATTTCACATTTTTTACTGTTTTGGAAATGTTACAGTTTCTTTCAATGAAGCTAACAGCAGCAAGCACTTATTATGACTTCAACTCAGACACGGATGCCGTGGAAAGAATGCAGGTGCTTCCTGTAGTTTTTTATTTTTTATTCTGTTCATTTACATGTGCAAATTTTAATCTCACAGTGTTTTGATTGGAAATTATAATGAATGAATGGGATTTCAGAGGGAAAAAGCACAGGGGGCAAAAGATGAATTGGACAAATTTATTAGAGAAGGAGATGTTGAAAGACTAGCTTGCTTCCACTCATCAACAACATGGTCCTCTTTGACTTAATTTCTAGATCCATGCCTATACTTAATTGCCTTACAAAACATATGATCATGGAGATGCTATATTTTTCAACTCTTTTTTTCTTTTGTTTCCTTTCATGTTTAAAAGTATTATGATCAGAAACACATATTGTACCCCCCTACCTAAGCTAGAATATGTGAAAATTTTATACTTGTATTGTCACTCACAAGCATTAATGGAATTCTATTCAATATATTGTACAAGAAATTAGCAAGCTAATTATAAATATTATATTGAGTACATTAATTTGTTGTTTCTTGTCATTTTCCCTTTGATTTAAGGTCACAAAGAGGACAAATTTTCTTAGTGCGGCAATATCATGCAACAAATCTTAATTAAACATTAATGGACATGATTAGACTGGAGTGCTTTGTAATTAGGGTGTGGGTGATTAAAATGACAACTAAAGAGCCAAAAAACATTTGGACTTTTGGGACATTAAGCTTAACAACAGTAAGTACTTTAGTTCAATAATCGTAATCACTTCCTTTTAATAGACTTCACTTATGTTTTGGACATTAGTTAATGACAAAATTAGGACAAAAAGCCATGGTTAGTTGTTTAAGAAAACCCGACAATTGAACAGAATGAAGCAGACATGAGTTTTCATGCATCCCATTTTAAATCAAGCTTTTACAAAACATAAAACTTTGGCCACCATAGTTCTACCTTCCTACAATTAATTTTCAATTTTTTGATCTAATCATCTCAATCAGTTCATTTAAATAAAATTTTAAATTCATTAAATCCCATTTTTTTTATAATATCAAATCGAACAAGTCCTTAATTTAAATTAATTTCGTTTGAACTTTGTGTCCACAAATATAAATATAGTCATAAACCTGTTTGTCTTAATTTGCTATTTCTTTTTAAGTAGATAGACATATGTATGGTAAAATATTGACCCCAAAGATGAAGGTACTATTTTAGTCTTAAGTAGAGAGAGATAACCATTTGACATTTTTAGAAGAAACAACAGACAGAAGCATCACATGTTGTTTGCCTTTTACTTTTAGTGATGGAAATTCATGTCAACTTGTTCATCCATATCAATTACCTTATTTTCTTTCTCAAACCTGAACCCAAAGTACAGCCATTTAAATGCAAATATTCTGTATTTATGAATAAACATCGTAGTATGTACGATTTGATATTTTTAGACATAATTGACAAACATACATTGATTACACATTAAAATTGAATAATTTATATTAGGTTTATGTTTAGGAGACTGGTACGTAAAAAGAGTTTACTATAGATAAATACCCAAATGGTTATAATTGTGAACGAGCCACCATCCAAAAACACAAGGAATGATTAGGAATAAGTTGTTATAAAAATCCTACTTGTCGGTAAGAAATCAAAATGTCCTAATCCTTTGGGGCACCAACAGTTTAGAGGGTGTGTCCCAATAACATTATGATGCAATGAAGCTATGGCCAATTTGGCTATAACACGTGGAACAAAAACAAATGAAGCCCTAAACCCACAAAAACTGATAAGGATATGTGTAATTAATAAACCTTGTTACATCATATGTTAAAAAGTAGAATTATTTATTTATATTTTTAATAAGGTGATTGGATGAAATTTATAGACTTTTCTTTTGTGTGTGTATTAAACACAAATTCAAAATCTAATGGATGTTGGAAATTCAGTAAGGGAATGATTGAAGGAGAGAATGGGAAAGGATTTTTTGAATGGTTTAATTTATAGATAAATTTTGGGTGTTTAGTGAGAAAGAAAAGAGAGAAAGGGGGGCAAATGCAGTGCATAGAAGAAGGTGGGAGGAGGACAGCTTGAAATGGGCCAAGCCATGCATGGCTACAAGAGGCAATGTGGGTCCTCCGACATTTGCGAATCATGATTAAGAGCTTATTAATCCTTTTTAAAGCCACTTTTATCAGTCTTTTCCTATCAATTTCTTTCTTCTTTGACTCCCTTTTGACCAACTCTTTTGCCTTGTCTCTTGGAGCATGCATGAACTAGGTCGAGGAGGTAGATTTAGGATCTTCGAGTATCATATGCTCATATCATCTCAAATATATATAAAAAAAAATCATTTATATTTATTAATATAATTATACTTGTCAAGCATGCATATAAATTTTTGAATTAATCTCATAAATTTATCATATCGATCTAGAATATTATCATTATTAATATATATTTAACAGTTGAATTTTTTTATATAAAACTAATAGTTAAACATATAGGGTTTTGTGACTCCACAAATGAAAAAAAATAATCATGTATCCTTAAGTTATATTTGAAAAATAAATAAGGAGATTGAAAATCTTTTAACCCAATTTGTAAAATTAAAAAAATACTCCATCTTATGAATAAACGATTCATGAGCTATATCAAAAGTGGGGAAAGAAAATGGCTCAAAAGAAAGGATTCGATGCATAATAACAATAAGGATAGATTACATGTATTTCCCAATTTAGATTTAGGGTCACATATTAGGTGAAGTTGTGGGAGAATAGAGATGAGGAGGGGCAAGTTCAAGGATCCAAGGACAGTGGGTTCAATAATACAAGTGGAGGAGGTTGTTAGGTGGTCATGTTTCTTACCAATCCCCCACTACTTTACAAATATATATGTCATTAAATCTTCTTCCACAATGCTTTAAAATCCTTTTATCTTCCCAATTCAAATAAGTTCAACCCAAAAGGTTGATCCCAAAGTTGCTTTCTATGTCACTTCAACATTGAAGCAATTTTATGTGGGGGCAGGGTAATGGAGGACAAATAAAATGATAACCATAATAAACCTTTGTATCATAAAGTAAGGGAAGATCATTGGTCAAAGAAAAAGGAAGTAAATATATCCAAATTTTTGACATTTCTCAATCATAAAAAAAAAAATAGAATACAATTAAAATCATGCACATGGCGGGCGGTTGAAAGAATGTTTGATTCCATGTGTTCGAGTATCATTGTTTACGGGTTTGGTTTAACTTTTCATAATCGCATATATATTATAATATTCTAACTTATTGGATGTGTGAACTAATTAAGTTGAACATTAAAATAGCATATCAATTTTGCTTTGTTAGATGCATGATTAAGGTTTTAAAAACGAATATATAAAATTTTATTTTTAATGAAATAACTTTATTTGATTCATTAGTTACACTACTTATATTATTGTTATATTTTTATCTCGATTGAGATACGTGATAATATGATAAGTGATCTGAGAGATACCTACAAACAACCCTTATCTGATATCATTTGGCTGGCCATCTAATGACAAGCCACTTGCTATTAACAGGTGATTTGTATCCTCAATATGGAATCATAGAGGCATAACAACATTGGTACCGCACTTGACGATAACCGATGTATAATGAACCTGTCACTCGACTGACCACACAAAGTATCGATCACCTATATTATCAGTGACATAGCACTATTGAGCAAGAGACCTTCCCCTTATATATATACCCCAACACATGATGCTGAGGGGATCTTTTTTCCAATTCTTAACGCCTTGAACTTTTTACCCTAAGCACACCACAACCTCCTCTTCTTCTCTCTTTTACCTTCCACTTACTTGGATTCTTTACCTATCACAGGTGAACTGACTTTTTTATAACCGTCACCATCTTTTCCTCATCTTCTCCTTATTGATCAACCTGCATCAACAATTACCAATACATAAAATATAAATCTCAAAATGATTTCGTTTATAGTTAACAAATTATACCCATAGAAAAATAAAGTTATTGCGAAAGAAGTTTGTAAGAAATAAGATAGCAATGTGAAAAAGGGGAATTTATAAGGGATAATGATGGTGAATTGACAGTCAATATACCTACCAATAAAATCATGTCTCTTCGGATCTCATCCGGCCGATCATAATTTTAGTGGTATATATGTTGATGCCAGGTTTTCATATTGCAATTCGATTTTCATTTGTTGTTGTCTGCATGTTGATGTTGTTTCACTATTTTGAGGTTTCGACCTCAAAATAAAAAAATAAAAAAAATAAAAAAATCAGGGAAAATAAAAAAGCAAAGTTTATCTTATCGTCTTAGTTCTTTCTTCCTCCCATCCATGTCAGAGTTCGCAAGTTTGTTTGATATTTCAGCAGTTTAACTATTTTGATATCTTTTTCCCTTTAGTTTGGGGTTTAGTTTTATGTTAGACCCCATATTAATGAAAATTTTAATGATTATTTAAGTTTGGTCCAATTATGGGTAAAAGGACGTCCTATTCAAGTTTAATCCAGTTATGTCAAAGTTCTAATTGAATTTACATAAATTTATCGATAAAAAATTAGTTTTAGGAGGATTCATTTACATCTGTATATTCTTTCATTTATTTTTTATAATTAATATTTTAACAATTTTATTGTTAAATCTATTGATATAATTGTAATTGTCAAGCATGTAAATTTTCAAACCAATTCAATATCTTTTATCATATCGATCTAAAATTATGTATATATTATTATTTATTGAACGATTGAATTTTTTTACTTAAAAAATAATTAAAAATTATAATTTACATCAAAATTGACATTTATTATTTATATGAATATAATATAAAATATGATGGTTATATCATTAAAATATTAATCATATAAAAATATATAAAAAGTGTAAAACTACTTTAATTTTATATTTACACAGTGTAAGTAGATTCTTCCCTTTATATGTTAAGAATAAAAATTAATTATAAAAAGGTATATAGAATTTAAATATTTGCCAATAACTTTTGATTTTGTGATAATCATGTTATGTTTTAGGCATGAGAGATTGGGTTCAAACCCAAATAACCTCATCTTTACTCCCAATTATATAAAAAAAGTTTAAATACTTTAGGTATGAAAGGTGGGTTTAAGATTTTTGAGTGTAATAAAGAATCATAAAATAATTAAAAATAATACTTGACATATCTTAAATTTGCTTATAGATTAACAATTGTTTGTTAGGAACAAACAATTAATTTAAAAAAAAATTGACTCTTTAAAATAATCCAATCTTTTTTTGAAAATATTTAAATCTTTGTTAAGAAAATTTATTAATATTTATTATTTATTCAAGGGTTGGGTTATTTCCTAAGTTCGAAGGTTTGTTCAAAATTTAAAAGGATTTGAAAAAAAAAATAGCAGGTCCAGAGAATTGGTTTGAAAAAAAAAATTTAGGCTTGTTTAAAACATGGTCCAAGCTCGAACTCCAATATTTAAAACTCGAACCTAGTCTGATCCATTTTTAAGTTTATAATATATGAGTTAGTACTTGATAGATTGTCAATGGAGGATTTTAGTTCCACATGTAGAATTCAACAAATGCCTAATGTCATTTCTTTTAATTCTTGCATTATTTATTTATTTATTATACCTAAACAATACATGTGTTATCAAGTATAAAAACTCTATTGACAATATATAAAAATATAATATAATATAAATGGGTTTAAACTGATTTAGATTAATCAATTACAAAAATCTAAACTAATTTAGATAAAAAATTGAAATCGAATTTAAACAATTATATATTTATTAATATCTATATTTATTTATTTATATATACTTCACCTAACTCAATATCACACCGGCAATAAACATCTTTAAATCCATTCATAAATAGTAAAATATGATTGGTCGGATTGTATATGCACAAAATGCGAAGCCCATGGGGCAGTACATTTGAGTAAATTGGTGACGTTTATTTTCCTAATTGGTTCAATTCCTCTTGAATATCATAATAAATCGTGTCTAATTGAGATGTAAGTAGTGGTGGATAATTATTTTAGTCATAATGGGAAAAAGAAGGAAAGGTGCATTACTCTCTGAATAGAGTCAATAGCTGTTCACGTGCTAACAAAAAAATTATACTCACAAAGTGTGGTCTTCACCATTCAATCCAACAAGATGAGTTTTTGACAGATGATGTTATGCCCCAACCAAATATTTGAATCACATCTTTACAAGGCTTCTGTTTCCTATAATTTTGCATCTCCCATCTCATTCAGTTCTCTGCATTTTCCTCTCAAGTGTGTTAATGAGGACTATGGTTATTGCCATCCCTGATTCTTAATCAATTCAGAGGCAAGCCTCATAGCCAGCTTGGATTTTAGGCAGCTTTAGTGCGTTGGCTCGGCTCACAATTTGTCCCATTGAATCCCTGCCCATCACAGCAAGCCCCGCAGGCCGCAGCCTTGTTCTTATTGCACAACACTAAATCTGTCCTAACTTTTTTGGTTTTCATTGGAGATGAAATGTGTTTACTCCTCAACTGAACCAAGTCATTATGCTTCCTAGTCTACAAGCCTCTTCCTAAATTTTAACTGCTTGTAGCTCAATTTTCTGATGAATCAACCCCCATAAAAAACGGTTCATTAAGTGGTCAAACCAATACAAATAAAACACGTAAATTATGCGCAGCATGATCGAACTTCAAGAAAATACAAGAGAAAACTCAAGAAAGGAAACTATTCATTTCATTCAAAAGACTCTAAAATCTCAGTTTCAGAGACGAGTCATATTTATACAAAAAAGTTGTATAGTGAACTAACATACTAACCGATTAGCTAACTAACTAATTAATGATAGGCTAAGCTGCTAACAATTTGTACCAGAAACTAACAAACTGAAACTGGTTATCAGTTACATTCACTAACACAGGACATGCATGATTTTGATCCAAAGGAGCTTTATTACATGATTGAGCTATTCAACAATACAAGGAATGACTGCAGAATGTGTAACAAGGGAAGCACCCAAAGGCTGACTTACATGCAACATTTGTTATCAAAAGATGCTAACCATGCATTGCACGACGCGAGGCTGCTACAAGCCCACATTACGGCCCATTTAAATTTGTGTATATATAAATAATTTTGATTACGCTTACGCCCTATTCAAGTTGGGGATTGGGATACCCCAGCTTTGATATCGAACTCACTTCACAAGATCATGTAAAGGACAAATATTCCACAAGAGGAAAGGAAAAAGCAGAATTTACAGAGAGCTCTATACTTTACTCCCCCCCCCCCTTCTTTTGATGGTAAAAATGGGGAAGAAAGTGCAGAGAAGGAATCGTCAAATATGGCCCAGATATTTGGGCAGAACCGAAGCCGGGTCTTTATGGGTTGGGGGTCTAAGGTTTCATGTATCTTTTTGAATCTGGTGTGGGGTAACTCCATCTTCTGCTTTCATGCAAGTATTAATATTATATAATTAGCCAATCACTTTGATAAAACAAGTGTCTTAAACAACCTCAAATGATTTATTATTAAATAAATAAATAAATAAAAGTGTGAGACAAATTTCCTAAGGAGACAGCATTTTCTGGGAAAACCTTGGGAACCAAGTTAAGGACATGCAGCAAATGAGATATTTCCATGAGAAAAAGCCCTACAAGACACTGCCACACTTCATCTTTTAGAGGCTTTTTCATAATTTAGAGGCAAAGAATATTTCAACCAAAAAATTCTCTCTCAACTATGTAAATTGTCCCTACTATTATATTAACATAGTTAGTATTGTATTTTTTTTTATACTAGCATGTACTAATATCAGCATATTTAGGTGTATATTTTAGATTTTTATTATTTTTAATATACATGCAAATATATCAAAAAATATGCATATGAATATATTTATATGCGAATTGAAATTTTAAAATTATTAATTAATATCAATAACTTAATTAAATAATTTTAATTTATTTTAAATAAATTATAACATATAAAAATAGTTAAGATAAAATACAAACCATGCTACATATGGATACAAACTAGTATATCCTGAAATTGATTGAAATGGACTAAAACACAACAAAATGCCGGAAACGTGTCAGAATTTTGACTAAAACAAAAGGTAAACCATTTGCTATTGGTTTAAAATTAAAACAATATTTGATCGGTATCAACTTCTATAATTTATATTGTGTTAGATTAAATTTAGTATGCCACTTATGAGTTTATAAAATTACAAATAAATTATATTTATGATATCAAAATTAAAATATACTCTACGTCCTTTAAATTTATATATATATATATTTTTTCTTTGGGGGAATACTGTCAAAAGATTACACCCATAAATATTTAATTTTTACTTTACAACTTTCTTTTTCCATAAAATAACTCCCCAAATTAGATATTATGTTACACGATTCTATATTTTTTTATTATTTTGGAAAAGTTAAAGTATTTATTATTAATCCTTTTATAAAGCAAAAAAGCCATGCTTGTTTATAGATGCGTGTGGTCAGGTTTTGGTGTCTGGTGTTTTCTAAGGGTTTTGAGATAAGATGAGATCTTTTTCTTATATTTTAGACTACGATTTTCTTTGCTTTGAGTACTACTAAGGTTTTAGTTTTATAATTTCTATGCTTTTAATGCAAAGACTCTTCTAGTATTTTTATTTTTATTTTTATATTTATTTTACGATTAATGCATAACATTAATTTCATTCATCATACTAAATTTGTAATGCATAACATAAAAAAATCTCTATAAATAAAAATCTTAATTAGATTATAAATTTGATCTGAACCTTTTTACTCTTTTTTTTTTTCATTTATAAAAAATTTCAAAACAAATTTCAATAATAAAATGTATTTTTCAAAGTTCGATTTATCTTTTATTATATAAAACATATAAAAATATAAAAAAAATTAATACCCAATCAATCAATTTATCTTATTTTTTGTTAGGTTAGACTTGAGAGTAGAGGTGCTAATGGCTTATGTCGGGTTAGGTCTAAGTATAATATTAACATACTTTATGTTTATTCAAGTCTAGCCCGACCGAAATTTGGGTATAAAATTTTACTTAAATCCGTCCATATTTGTAAAAGACTAACCCAAGCCCATTTTAGGCCCGTCCATATTATTTTTAATTTTTAAAAATATTTATTTTATTTTATATTTAATATTTTTATATAATTTTCATTTATTGAAATTTTTTATATAGGCATGTTAACATTATTTTAATGTTTACATTAGTGTATTATTATATATTTAGTATAGGTTTGTTTTTTAATATGTTCTAAATTACATAATATATAAAAATAATATAATATAAAGTATTATAAATTTAAAATGGGTTAAGCTGGGTTTAGGCCTTAAATGTTTAAGTCTGAACCAACCTATATTTTAAACGGGCCTAACTTTTTTAAGTAAATTCTCCGAAATTTTGGACGAATAACCCGACCCATAAACAAGTAAACTTGAGAGTAATCCAATGTTTTCTCATTTAACCTATCAATTAATTGGCTAAAAATTTCATCTCACCACCCTAAACCTTAAACTCAATTTATTTATATATTTGATTATTTATTAAATGACCAGGATATAACCTCAAATGTAAAGAAAGGTAATAATTTGTTGACATATTTGCCCTCTCAATTGCAATTGATGTTTGGAAATGATAGAGAGGTAAAATTGGTATTGTGTAGGTCAGATCGGTCATTTTAAAGGAAGAAGACCACTTTAAGCCAAGTAGGAAACCAATGAAAGCGACACATTATTTTGTTTTTCCTGAACCAAAGACTTCACTTTGCTTTTGAGTATTTGCTGGCAAAGCTCATTTGAAAGCACCACCAAACAACAAGAAAACATGCAAAAGCAAGCTTTGGTTATATTGTTTTACAACCTCTCAACCTCATCTTTGCTTCTCCTTCTCTTCCTATACTACTCATCAATTTTGCTTGCCAAGTTCTTCTACTTCATTGGAAGTTACTCGCTTCTCCAAAGGTCCTTGTAATTTCATTGTTTTGTGGTGAAGAAATTCATTCATTCATTCATTCATTGTGTTGTGTCCTTTGTTTCTTTTTGCAGGAATCGAAATGGATATGATTACAGTATGTTCTCTGAGGAAGAAGAAGAAGAAGAAGATTATTGTGTTGAAAGGTATAACTACAAGGCCAACTGCATGGAAAATGACCACCTTGTGGCTGACATAATTCATGGTGGTGAATCACTTATTTTCCTGCCGGACAGCAGCTTTCAAAGACCTCGAAATGATGTCCATGATGATCAGCTCATCACGAGTGAGGATCAAGAATATGCAAGTTGTTACACTGAACAGTCACCTAGTTCAGATTCTGAACACCATCATGATGATGATGATACAGATTTGTTTGATCATGAAGAGATCCCAACAAAAGATGGCGATTCACTTGACAATTTTGATGATGGTCCCACTCCTATAGTCTCACCAATGGACAAAAGTGATGTGGACAATGATGAAGATGGTGATGGTATGTGCATTAAACCTTTGATTATTATCACATGATGTACTTCATATGTTTCTGCTGAACATTACATCCTTCTACTTTGTCTTTTCATGCTGCCTGATATTGTTTTCTGCTTGTTTCTGCAGAAAATTTCAGTAATCAAAAAATCAAACAAAGGGTGCAAACAGATTTTTCAAGTGACAAGTTTTTTGTTATAGGACCAACAGTGGAGTCTAAGAAGTTAGTAGGTGAGGAGCAGGATGATAATGAACCAATCTATGGTGACTCTTACACAATAGGCTCAACATCAAAGAGCTCATCTGAGTGGAGATGCTCAATAAATTGCAGAGATTCAGGGACTGAAGATCCATTTTCATCTTCCTCAAGGAGAAGTTGTCCCAAATGGGAATCCTACACTGTGTTCCAAAAATATGATGAAGAGATGATGTTCCTTGACAGAATCAGTGCACAAAAGCTCCAAGAAACAGGTAAAATTATGAGAAACTTGATATATATATATATATATATATATATATGAAGAATGTAGATTTGGTTGATGGGTTTGAAATTGTTTATAGAATCACTGAGGTCCATCCAAGCTTGCCCAAGATCAATATCTGAGAGAATAGTCCACAAGTTTGTGACAATGAACAAAAAACCATCAGATATCAGACAGAATCCATATCATGAACTGGAATCTGCATACGTTGCGCAAATTTGCTTGACTTGGGAAGCTCTTAACTGGAACTATAAGAACTTTGAACATAAAAGAGCCTCTAGAAAAGATTTCGACTGTCCTGCCATCATTGCTCAACAGTTTCAACAATTCCAAGTTCTTTTACAAAGATACATCGAAAATGAGCCTTATGAACAAGGGCGTAGACCCGAGGTGTATGCCAGGATGAGGCTTTTGGCCCCAAAGTTGCTTCTGGTTCCTGAATATCGAGGTAAATCCTTATTTTTAAAACCTATTTCATTTATAATACCTTTAATTAACATTCTGTTTATTTCCATATTACGAGGAAGATGAAAGAGATGAAGGGTTTGGGCCAAGAATATCAGCAGAAACATTTGTGGTGATAATGGAGGATGGAATCCAAACCTTCATGAATTTTCTCAAGGCAGACAAGGAGAAACCATGCCAAGTCATTAAAAAATTCTTTGGGATGAAGAGAAGAGGCTTAGTTGACCCTACACTCCTTCAGCTCATGAAAAAAGTTAATGCTAAAGTACGTTCTCTAATTTTAATAAGTTTACAAAACCATCATGTCATCATCTCTCTCTCTCTCCATATAAAATGATTTGAGTATTAATAAGATTATTCACTGGATTGAATGCAGAAAAGGATGAAGCTTAAAGACCTTAAAAGGACTAAGAAATGCATAAGGAGAAGGAAAGTGAAGGTGGAGAAAGAGATGGACATATTGATGGGTCTGATTGACCTAAAAGTAGTGTCAAGGGTTTTGAGAATGACTGATCTAACTGAACAACAATTGCATTGGTGTGAGGAGAAGATGAGCAAAGTCAGGATTTCAGAAGGCCAACTCCATAGAGATTCCTCTACCCTTTTTTTCCCAGCTCACTAATTGACCCCCCACCTTTTTCTAAATATTACATCATATGCAAAAAAAATAATTTCTTCTTCTTTCATCACAAAACCATATCTAAATGTGCATCACTGCACCATATGGATAATCCTAGGCTAGCTTTTGTATATAGCTATACCTATATTATACCGGATGTAGTGACATAGAATTTGTTAGAAAATTAAGATATAGGTTGTATACATAAAACATGATAATAAGAAATTTTTATGATATATAATAAAACTGTAAAATTTTAAATAGCACACTTCCAATAATATTTCGATTTAAATATTTTAACTACAATAGTAAATTCGATATATTCAAATATCTCGAATATGACATATTTATTGTGAAGAATAAGTTTGGATTTGAATATTTAAATATATATATATATTTTACTTAGGAATATTGCATCATTATTCAAATAGGATCAAAACAAAGTCCAACAACATGTGAGGGTGACATGGAATTTGGAGATTTTGGGAATCCATAGAAATATTGGAGAAAAGCAGGTAAGCCAAGTGAATTTTTTTTTTTTTTTTATTCATCAACTGAAAGTGAAAGAGCAGACATAAAGCAAGGAACATTGAAGAGTAGATACTACAGTGGGAGTAGCTTTATTAGGTTACTTTAGCTTTATTTCATTAGGGGGGTTGTCAACAAGGATACGAGGGCTCTACGTTATCAAAAGAAGAGAAGGATAAGAAGTAACTCTCACACATGCATACCAACACAGTAAAAGGAATTTGCACATGCTACCTCTCTAAAGCAAAATCATTATAAAATTATGTAAAAGAAATTGTTTTTTTTAAAGATAATTATGAACAAAATTCATTAGTATACATTATAAAAAAAATTAATGTACTCTCAACATCAAACAGTTTCATTCTCGAATTTCACTTACCAACACTCCTCCCATCAATTAGCAATATACACAATTTAAATACTCAATGAGAATCTCTTCGTATTTATTTTTTTAATTTTGAAATTTTAAAATGAATGTCTAATATTCAAGTTATTCATCATTTGAATCAATGTAATTTTTGTTTTATTAAGGATTCTCCATAAGATAAAAGTCTTTCATGGCATATTTACAAGACCTGGTTGCACAAGTTAGAACATAACCTCTAAATAACTTAAGATAGGTTGGATGGGGCGATTGGATGTGGTGCGGTACGTTTAACTTACTTTTTGTCTTACGTTATAATATCTAATATCACAGCTACCGCTGTTTTTACATTAATTGTAAGTAAACGTACTGTCCATTTAAACCCACCCTTAAAATCATAGTATACTTTTTAATATAAATCACATGATTTAAATTAGTATATAAATAAACCAACAACTGTTTGATCTAATAGTAAGATGTTTGTGTTGCGTAATGGGACGCATTCTCTTGTATCCCTATCCATTGATACAATTAATATCATCTTGTTTACTCAAATTTGACCCAAGTGTTAGCCTATCTGTGAGTTTCATAGGGCCAATCTGGACAAGTTGGGTCTTATCTAGGATGGCCCCGTCCACTAGCATTGCTGCTTAATAACAAAATATATATTGTTTTATTTAAATTTAGTTATAATAAATATTAAATTAATATCAATATATTTCAATCACGAAATTGGGGCTGGTAGCCCATCTCAACTAAGGACATGGACTACATCCGATGGAATTCATCTAAAAAAAATTAATGTTTTAAAATTGAATCGATAGCTAAATTAATTAAATTATTAAAAATAAAAAAATTAATTTAATTTAATTTTTTAATTAATTTTAAGTGATTTACAAGTTAACTAATCTAATATCTTTTCACCGATTGATAAATAAAGCTTCATCTCATAAAAGATTATGAATAAATTTATAAATTTGGCCCGAGATGCCTTAACACAAGATAACAGAGGCATGGATGTTAGGGTTGTATGCTTACCTCCCTAGATTTCCATCATGCTAGCTTTTGCAAACTCTTTCTTGTTACTTAGAAAACTCATTTGAAGACCCAGTATCTCCGTGGCTGTTGCACTCTTTTGATCCCAATTCCCAAGTTCACTTTCTTACTTTGATTGGTTTAGGTATAGCTCTCATTTGTTATAATTGATTGTCAAACATTTAACAATATTGAGCCAACAAGTTTTTAATAGATTAAATGCTTAAATCAGGGTTTTACCTTTTAGAAGTTAAATTTTTGGAATGATTATACAATAACTTAATTTTTACAAAAATACTTAAATCTGCAACTTAATCATATGTTGCAAAAAAAGGAAATAATAAAATCATAATGGAACTCAAATACAATATTTAAGAAGTTGTTATTTGAATCTTGTACAAAGCCCAATTATTGCCCGCCCATTTATTTTTACAACCCAAAAAAAAAATTAACCCAAACCTAGCCCAAAACAAAATAAAAAAAAAACCCTAATTTCTTCCTAAACTTGGTGCCGCCCCTAGCCTCTCGCTTTTCGACCAAACCACCTGCTCTACCCACCGCCCACCTGCCTCTGATGACACCGCCCAACCTGCCACCACTTGACCACGCAAAACAAGACTAAGCAACACATAATAGAGCAGAGAAGAAAAACAGTAAACAAGTTGTAAAAAGGGCTATAAAGGCCGATTGGTGTTCGGTATCTTAGGGGTTTTTTTTTCTTTTTTTTTCGGTTTTAAAAAAAACAGAGAGGAAGAGGAAGAAATTTCTTGTTTGAAGAGAAGAGAGATTCGGCCAAAAATCAAGAACTATCAAGAATCAATAAAAAGGTCGATTCAGTCTTTTTTTCTATATATTGATTCATCGTTTTGTTTTTCTTCATGTATATATTTTTAAAAAAGGAAAGATAAAAAAAACAAAAACGGAAAATCTGGAAAAAGAACATCAGAAATAAAAAAAAAAAACAAGAACAATTTAAAAGGTCGATTTTTTTCGATTTGTCACCATCGATTTCTATTTTTTTTTCTTTTTATTATCTTCAAACGTTTTAAAATAAAAAAGGAAAGGAGAAGAGAGTACCTGAATCCGGGGTCGCGTCGCCGGAGCCCTCCCTTCGCCGTCGAGGCCGAGAGCAGAGGAGAGGAGGCTTTCCTCTCTCAAGTTTCGAAAGGCCGAAGCTTGGCCTCTTAACAGGTCTCGAAACAGGGCACAAAGGCCCCTCCCCACGCACCGTCGGCCACCGGTTACAAGGGCGACGGACGATGGTGATGGAGGAAGCAAATCGTCAATTTGAAAAAAAGAGGGGAGAAGAGAAGGCATGTTGGTCATTGTGTTTGAGAGAACCTTAGGGTTCAAATTGATTTCTGAAAAAATGGATAAGGAGGGTTTTATATCAGACCAAACGACACCGTTTCGCAGTGGGGGTTACTGCGCATGACCCTTGAAAGGGAAATTTGCGCGAATGGTCCCTTTTCCTTTTCTTCTCCTTTGATTTCATCCTTAGTTTTTTTTCTTTTTAAATTTCCCATTATTTTTGCTTCATTTTAATTTGGTCCGCCTCACCAAGCAAAACTCTGCGTGTTATAGGTGGGTTATTTACCCATTTAGCCCCCAAGTTCTCGGCGTGGTGATGTGGTCCTGCTTTTATCTATTTATAATTTTAGCCCTCATATATCTATTCGACTTCAATCCAAATCCTCAACTGTTTAATGATATATTTATTTTCTTTAAAATTGCATTCTTGTTATCATTTTTTTATTTTAAGTTTTATTAACATTTCCTTAAAACTTATATATTCATATATATATATATATATATATATATCTTATTTATTTTAAAATTATATATATACATGTATACACACATTTTTACTTCAAAATCTTTCAGATATTATTTTAATTGATTTATTATTTATATCAATTTTTTTTTTCACATTATAATTTTATACTTTTACGTATAGATATATATTAGTACTATTTTATTTAAAGTTTTCATACATCATTCCTTAAAATTTTTATTTTTATATCGATTTTAAATTTTGTTTTTACATCATCCATTTTGAACTAATTTATTAGGGTTTCAAATTTTATGCAAGTACATTTTAACTTGTTTTTCTAAAAGGTTATATATGATGCTTATATTGTTCGTCTTTGATTATTGATATTGATATTTAAATAGTATAAGATGTGTGATTATCGTTCTTATATATATTATAATTTGTTTATTTGTATTTCCATATTATTGATATTATCATCATCATCATTATTGTTTATATTATTGTTCCATTATCGTTATTATTATCTATGTATATTAATGTTTTAGATTAATGATGCCTATTATGTATTACGGGTATTATGTTATCATGGCACCAAATTAGTGTTACATTACCATTATTCATTTTATCTCTTTTATTTTTATTATTATTTCATTATTGTCACTTCTATTATTTTGTTTTCATTATTATTATTATTAATATTATTTGATGTTATTATTGTTACTATTGTTTTTCATTATTTTTATACATCTATATATTTTATTACTATTTATTAGTATTATTATTCTTATTCCACACCATTATCGTAATTATTTACTAGTGTTATTTTATATTTTGCTTTTTATAATCGTTTTGCTTAATGATGTCTTCATTGTTTTTATTATATTTACTATCATCATCATTTTCACTATTGTCTTCATAACTATATTATTATTATTATCATTATTCGATATCATTGTCATTAGTTTAATACTACATCGTTAAACAAAAACCATCATATTTCATTTAAAAAGATTTTCAATAAAGGCAATGTTTCGTATTTAGAAGTTCGGAGAATAGTGCCCTAACGTGCTGGGTTGCTATTTTCCGTTTGACTAAGGAACCTAACATCCTTTTTAACAAACTTTGTGAATCACGAGATAACTTTGATTACGAGAGATTAAAACATCGTGTCCTAACGTGCTGGATGTGATGTTTGTATCGTTTCAGAACAAAGAAATCTCAAATTTTGACTCGTCTTTTCCCTAAATTAATACGATACGGTGTATTTTATAAAATTGCTACACTTCATTTAAAAAGGATTTTGAAATAAAGGCAATGTTTCGTATTTAGGAACTCGGGGAATAGTGCCCTAACGTGTTGGGTTACGATTTTCCGTTTGACTAAATAACTAAACATCCTTTTAGTAAACTTCGTTAAAATCATGAGGTAGCTTTGATTACGAAGGTTTGGAATACCATGTCCTAACGTGCTGGGTGTGATGTTCGTACCCTCTCGAAACAAAGATATCTCAAAAATCCTAATACCTCTTAAAAGATCCGTATTTCAAAATCTTTTCAAATTTCCGACATTAAGACATTAATTAATCATTTTGGTACCAATTTTGGGCGTATCGAGGGTGCTAACCCTTCCTCGTGCGTAACCGACTCCCGAACCCTATTTTTTTAAAACTTCGCAGACCAAAAACACGATTTTAGTAAAACAAAATGTTTTATTAAAATAATGGTGATCCGATCACACCAAATAAAGGTCGGTGGCGACTCCCGTTCTTTTTTCATTTTTTAAAAACCCAAAGTCAAGCCCCTTTTTTGTCGTTTTCAAAAAAAAATGGTTACGACAGCTTGGCGACTCCACTTTGGGACTTCGAAGAGAGTCAAGCCATAAATTGATTATTTTCATCTTTTGTCGGAAGTTTGAAAGTTTGATTTGAAAATTACCATATTTGTATTGCATGTTGTTTTCGATTACGGCATTGCATTGCATGACCGTTGTGGTCACACCTTTAGGTGAGAGTGAGAAACTACTCCTTCGTGAGGTTTTCACCTCCGTGCGTGATAGTGGATCGCCGGATACATCCGCACTATGTCTTCGTGAGATTTTCATCTCCGTGTAGCCATAGGGAAATGTATTCTCGAATCGAACTCGGTCTATATGAGCCTATAATGGGTAAAGATCGAGGAATCACTGGTTCAGTACCCTCCTAGAACCAAACCACATGTAGCAAACCCAGGAGCCCACCTTAGGTAGAACTATGTTAAACCTCTAGTGGTCACCCTGATAGATACTCTATTTTGTTTATTTCTCCGTACTAACGTGTTTTGTTTTGTTTGTGATTGCATTGCATTGCATCACACCGCATCATCTTAGAAAGAAGGTGTTGATTCATATTCGATTGCTAAATAGAAGAGTTTATCATAAGGAAATGTGTTACTTGATAAAGTGGATTATAATACTGATCGTTCGAACATAGTCCGTAAATGACGAGAGGATGATAACCCATGAAGAATACAAGACTTTGCCGGAGGATTCAAGCCGACAAGGATTATTGAAGAGTCATCGATCTCTATTTTCTAAAAGAAGCTTATAAACATCGCGGAGGATAAGCGAGTGAAGAGGCACGGCACGGACCGAGGAACAAGGAGCTGAGGAGGCATCTATTGGAGAAATTCACGGGGCACGATCATAACATCCGGATATGAAGAAGAAGACTGGTGTTTTCACGGACTATGAGGATAAAGCCAGATATGCAATCCGCTTTATGTAAAGAAACGTATTTTCTAGAAAAGTTCTTCTAATAAAATTGAATTCATAATCAACGCCTCTCTTTCTTTTTGCATGCATTTGCATTGCGTTTCATGCATTTGCATTGCATCATATCGCATGCATTAAGATTTATAGAAAGACCCTAATTAGGTAAAGTTATTTCAAGAACCTAGAAGACATGGATCAAAGAATGGAGAGGCTAGAACAAATGCAAAAGGAAATACAAGAATGATATAAGAACGATTAATCAAGATACAACAAGACATGATAGAATGATGCAAGAATCTCGAGTAGCATGATGAATCGGTTGCGCAGCTTGTTGGCCAATGAACGCGAGAAAGGAAAGGCGTTGCTACTAGTTTGGGAAACGATAATGACGACCTGTTTACCTCCGGTTTTACCCCACCTAACACCCAAGTGCCACCAGAGGTGTATCCCCAAAGGCCATCTATCACGATTAGGCCTCAACAAAGGCAAAATGATATTAGGCCACCCACGAACTCCGCGTTGGCTCGGGATCCAATCCAGAGATAACCCACCAATCTCGATTTGAATATAGCAGAGAGGATGGGGCAATAGTTGAATCCTCGAAGCAATTAGAGGATCGTTGTAGCGGTTGGAGGAAAAATTCAAGGCTTTGGAAAGATCGATCACCACCGGTTTTGACCCAAAAGACTTGAGTCCGGTTCCGATTTAGTGCTTCCTCATAAGTTTAAGATCCCGATTTTGAAAAATACAATGGAACCGGTTGCCCAAGCGCACATCACGATGTTCGTCGACGGATGGCGGGATATGTCAACAACGATCAACCGCTCATTCATTGTTTTCGGATAGTTTGGCCGGTGCGGCCAAATGGTACAATCACTCACCAGCACTTTCAGATCAAGTCGTGGAGGGACCTAGCACGAGCCTTCCGAAACAATACGGCACGTGGCCGATATAGCTCCGATCGAATCACGCTTCAAAATATGGAGAAAAGTCAAACGAAAGTTTGGTGCAATATGCCCAACGGTGGAGGAAGTAGCACACAAGTTCAGCCACCGCTCTAGAAAAGAAACTACCATGCTCTTCATCAACACCCTAAAGGCTCCTTTCATAACCCATATGATGGGAGTACCACTAAGAGCTTTCCGACATGGTAATGGGGAAATGATCGAACATGCAATCGATGCAAGATTGAAGTAGGGAAACCAAGAGAAGGCCTACTCCTAGAAGAAAGGATGACGAGGTGAATAATACAAACATGAGAGACCCAAATCACCCCACGAGTATCAAGGTTCATCAAGGAAAGAATCAAGATAGGAAAACGTTGAAAAACTCCAATTTACGCCAATCCCTATGACATATAAGAGTTGTATCAACGTTTATTTGATGCACACGTTGTGTCTCCCAATATCCGTAACCGATGCAACCTCCATACCCAAAATGGTATGACCCAAACACTCAGTGTGAGTACCATGCGGGGATCACAGGCCATTCGATAGAAAATTGCCTTACCTTCAAGAAATTGGTGGAAAATCTCATCAACATGGGTATTGTGAAGTTCACGACGGAGCAGTGGTAATTGAAACTGGGGGCAGGAGAGTTGCGTTTCCTTAAAGAAGTCATTAGAAACCTAGATCAGAACGCCAACGGTGTACCCAAAGAGAACCGAGGAATAAAAGTTTTCCAAACATCTGCCTTTATGTACTTGAGACTGTGGAAGAAACATGTATTTTTAAAGCTAATCTAGAGTAATGTGTAAAACACACTTGTTGCTTCAAGCCTGGAAGCAATAAGATTTCTTTTGAGAAGTAGGCTTGTGTCCAGAATTTTTATTTCAATAAAATGCATCTTTCCAAGTAAATATTTTCATTCTTTACATTTCATACTGAATATTTTTCACTCATGACCATATCATACGAATAATCATCCTTAGGATCATTTATTCTTTGGATTTTCTCGCCACAATGGGCCCCAGATATCAATGACATGAAATGACGTACAATGTCGACTCCTTTTGGTGAGATATGTATCTAGAGGATCTAAGGGCTTTGAAGATGACAAAGATTGCGACTTACTTCCCCAATGGTGGATCCTACCTTGTGAAGTGTCATGCAGACGCTATGAACTAACGAAGGAGATGAAGATGGAGCGTAGCTCCTTGAAGGAATAAGGCAAGGCATCGTTGAGCTATTTTAGAAATTCAAGAGGTTTTCACACGATCATATTGAGACACGCCCAAACTACTAAAACATGGGTATCTTGTTAAAAGTTAGGGTTTAAAGAACCCATGTTGTGCAATGACCTAGCTAATCAAGAGCTGGGTTATTGGCTCACCAATGAAGGAAATTGCATTTGTTATGCCATAAGTCGAGGAAGACCGTGCCTTCTCCATTCTCTATAGGAAGCATGGATGTTAATAAGCCGCTCTCAAAAGCTTTTTCGTTGGTTACCTTGCCAAGAGGGTAAAGGTCACTTCACATGTCAAAATTACAAAGTCAACAGTTGTCAACTTTAACTTCAAATTCAAAAAAAAAAAAAAAAACAAAAAAATAAAAAAACAAAAAAAGAAGAAGAAGTGTGTGGCGATGCCAGAAAGAAACATGATGGCACAAATTTACAGTCTGTTCAAAGATCAGACGCCATACCACTGCAGCAAAGGCGGCCTAACCCATTCAAAATTTTTGAAAAAACAACTGAGACTTGTAAAGGTTGGCATAGAGAAGTTACCATTTACCTTCTAGGTTTCTTGAACATTGGCCAAGGCTTTCACCGGGGCATCCTTTCCATTAAAAAATTGTTGGATAAGATTCCTTTTCCCAAGCCTTGATTTGATTGGATGAAGCAGAATGTCTACAGTAAGCTTGATCGAAAGTACTCATGGTCCAATGTACTAAAAATGGATGATATGGGCTTATGACAAAAATGTTCGCTCAAGGGAATTTCAGAAGAGGGACCCGGCATTAAGAAGGATTCTTCTTATTCAAAAGGACTCCAAAAGGAAAGTCAATGCCTTATCGCAAAGAAATAAGGCTTGTTCTCGAAACATGGATACTAACCAAGGTGGATGACAAGAACCTACCCAATCCGGTGAGTTCGATTCAATAAAAAAAGATCCAAAAAAAACAAAAAATACAAAAAAAGACACAAAAAAACACGAAAAAGGAAAAGAAAAGAAAGAGGAGAGGCTAAGGCGAAAACCATAAAGTGGCGCTTTGAGACCAAATGGTATTTGAGTTGAAAACCGAAAAGGCAACTCAAAATTTTGATCGAAAGTGGGGCATAAAGTAGTCTTGCTACGCTTGAAGAAGTATGTTACATCCAGGGCATCGACAAAGCACTCAATCCCCTAAATACATATTAAGCTCAAAATGGTCCTCAAGAAGTTGGAACGAGAAGCTCAAGTCTGCGATATCTGGGCACTTAGTTTCCATTTTACCCATTTTTGTTACTTGTGGATATTTTATTCTTTTCAAAAACCACCGATAAAATTCCTTCTTAATTACCTTTGCTAGCATTGTTTAATTTGTTTGTTTCGAGCTATGCTCCCAATCAATTTCCTTTTGTCCATTGTTACAATCTTTTCAAGCATTTTGCATTGAAATAACGATTAGTGGACTAATAATACTTTCATAAAAGGAGTTTTGCATATTACTCCGAAGCTTCAATAATACAAGGACTTGAAACAGGACTATTGTTTAGAACTCACTCAGCTCAAGATTTGGAAATATTGGAAAAAGATGATTATCTCTTTGGACCTTTTATTTTTCACCGGTGATATGACCTTGACAGATAACGAGCAATGTCAACCCAGCAGTACAAAGAGATCATTCTCGGGAAAAGAAAAATGATACTCGCATTTATGCACGTATCGAGCCCACACACTGGTCATTACACGATGAATGGTGCAACAGATCAAATTGATCCTATACCCTGAGTTCTGATAGGATAGGCAGAAGAAGCCAAATATTATTCTCCTAAAGTCGCAGGGAGAGGTACAAATTTTGTCCCAGGAGGTACAGTGGAAGAGACCCTGAAATTACAGCGGGGCAAACTTGTTGAGCATAATATAATCATTTTTTGGGGGTTTTCTATCAAAGATACTGGCTGAACGAGAAAGCATGATAGCGTATCAGTGAAAGAACATTAATGGACTACGAGCAATGATGACCCCAAGCATTTAAAAAGGGATTATTACATTTTGCATTCGTACATCATTTCAAAGCACATTTAGTTAGGAGCATTCGACTCATTGCATCCTAATCGTCATAAAAAGACCATTCTCATGACATTCTGCATTCATGCAAAAGTCATCCATTGTCATTTAGTTAGGAGCATTCGATTCATTCTGATCATTGCATCCTAATCGTTGTAAAAAGACCATTCTCACGGCATTCTGCATTCATGAAAGTGTCGTCCATAACGCATGTAGTTAAGAGGCTTTGAGTCATTTTGATCATAGCATCTTCATCATTTGCATAAGCATAAGCACATAAAATTCATTCTACAGGATAGGTTCCTCAAAGAACGATGTAACGATATTGAAGTTCAGATTTTGTTCCCTCGAGATGATAGTGGGGCAAACTGAAGAATGAAGTCTTCTTGAAGATAGTAAGGAAGCACATTAGAAAATTCAGATTTCGTTCCCTCGAGATGATAGTGGGGCAAACTGAAGAATGAAGTCTTCCTGAAGATAGTAAGGAAGCACATTAAAAAGTTCAGACTTCGTTCCCTCAAGATGGTAGTGGGGCAGACTGAAGATTGAAGTCTTCTTGAAAATATTTCGGTAGAGAAGATGGAGACTACGAATCTCTTCTCCCACTGAATTTTCATTTCCTCGACGTTCCAGTGGAGTAGGTTGAGATTACAAATCCCGTCTCCCTGAATTAACAATGAGGATCAATCATCATTCCTCTGAAGTTTCAGTAAGAGAAGATGGAGATTACAAATCTCTTCTCACTGAATTCTTATTTCCTCGAAGTTTCCGTGGAGTAGGTTAAGATTGTAAATCCCGCCTTCCGGAGTTAACAATGAGGTTAAATCCTTAATTCTCTGAAGTTTCAGTAAAGAAGATGGAGACTACGAATCTCTTCTCCCTGAATTCTTATTTCTTGAAGTTCCGTGGAGTAAGAAGTAAATCAAAGAAATCACCGTGGTCCCTAAGTTTGTAGGATCGATTGAAGAAAGCAGATTTGACCTTCCGAAGTTGCGAAGCGGATCAAAGATTCGATCTGGTGATCCTTGAGTTTGCAAGGATCGATTGAAAGAAAGAGATTTGACCTTCCGAAGTTGCGAAGCGGATCAAAGATTCAGTCTGGTGATCCTTGAGTTTGCAAGGATCAGATTGAAAGAAGCAGATTTGACGTTCCTGAAGTTGCAGGAAGCAGATCAAAGATTCAGTCTGGTGATCCTTGAGTTTGCAAGGATCAGATTGAAAGAAGCAGATTTGACGTTCCTGAAGTTGCAGGAAGCAGATCAAAGATTCAGTCTGGTGACCCTTGAGTTTGCAGGGATCAGATCAAAGATAGCAGATTTGACCTTCTTGAAGTTGCAAGAAGCAGATCGAAGAAAGCAGATTTGACGTTCCTGAAGTTGCAGGAAGCAGATCAAAGATTCAGTCTGGTAACCCTTGAGTTTGTAAGGATCAGATTGAAGATAGCAGTTTAGACATTCCTAAATTTGCAAGAACAGATCGAAGCCACATAGCGGTGAAGTAGATCGAAGCAACGAGATCGCGGTATGTATAACGCAACTTGAAGAAAAGCACTTGAGAGGCCAAGACTTGGTGAGGCCAGCAACATTGGCTTTCTAAGTCTTTGCTCTATTCTCGTTACACGAAAATGAGCAAAGAGGGGCAGCTGTACAAAGCCCAATTATTGCCCGGCCCATTTATTTTTACAACCCAAAAAAAAAATTAACCCAAACCTAGCCCAAAACAAAATAAAAAAAAACCCTAATTTCTTCCTAAACTTGGTACCGCCCCTAGCCTCTGCCTTCTGACCAAACCACCTGCTCTACCCACCGCCCACCTGCCTCTGATGACACCGCCCAACCTGCCACCACTTGACCTGCAAAACAAGACGGAAGCAACACGCAATAGAGCAGAGAAGAAAAACAGTAAACAAGTTGTAAAAAAGGGCTATAAAGGCCGATTGGTGTTCTGTATCTTAGGGGGGTTTTTTTTTTCTTCTTTTCTTTTTTTCGGTTTTAAAAAAAAACAGAGAGGAAGAGGAAGAAATTTCTTGTTTGAAGAGAAGAGAGATTCGGCCAAAAATCAAGAACTATCAAGAATCAATAAAAAGGTCGATTCAGTTTTTTCTATATATTGATTCATCGTTTTGTTTTTTCTTCATGTATATATTTTTAAAAAAAGGAAAGATAAAAAAAAAAACAAAAACGGAAAATCTGAAAAAAGAACATCAGAAATAAAAAAAAAAAACAAGAACAATTTAAAAGGTCGATTTTTTTCGATTTGTCACCATCGATTTCTATTTTTTTTTCCTTTTATTATCTTCAAACGTTTTAAAATAAAAAGGAAAGGAGAAGAGAGTACCGATCCGGTCGTCGTCACGAGCCCTCCTTCATTGCCGAGGCCGAGAGCAGAGGAGAGGAGGCTTTCCTCTCAAGTTTCGAAGGTCAAGCTTGGCCTCTTAATGAGTCTCAAACAGGCACAAAGGCCCTCCCACGTAACCGTCGGCCACCGGTTACAAGGGCGACGGACGATGGTGATGGAGGAAGCAAATCGTCGGGCTGAAAAAAAAGAGGCAGGGAGAAGAGAAGGCATGTTGGCTGCTGTGTTTTGAGAGAACCTTAGGGTTCTGAAATTGATTTCTGAAAAAATGGATAAGGAGGGTTTTATATCAGACCAAACGACACCGCTTAGCGATAGGGGGGGTTATCACAAGCATGACCCTTGAAAGGGAAATTTGTGCGAATGGTCCCTTTTCCTTTTCTTCTCCTTTGATTTCATCCCTGTTAGTTTTTTTTTCTTTTTTTAAATTTCCCCCATTATTTTTGCTTCATTTTAATTTGGTCCGCGCCTCAGCCAAGCAAAACTCTGCGTGTTATAGGCTGGGTTATTTACCCATTTAGCCCCCAAGTTCTCGCATGGTGATGTGGTCCTCGCTTTTATCTATTTATAATTTTAGCCCTCATATATCTATTCGACTTCAATCCAATCCTCAACTGTTTAATGATATATTTATTTTCTTTAAAAATTGCATTCTTGTTATCATTTTTTATTTTAAGTTTTTATTAACATTTCCTTAAAACTTATATATTCATATATATATATATATATACTGCTTATTTTAAAATTATATATATACATGTATACACACATTTTTACTTCAAAATCTTTCGTATATTATTTTAATTGATTTATTATTTATATCAATTTTTTTTTTTCACATTATAATTTTATACTTTTACGTATAGATATATATTAGTACTATTTTATTTAAAGTTTTCATACATCATTCCTTAAAAATTTTTATTTTTATATCGATTTTAAATTTTGTTTTTACATCATCCATTTTGAACTAATTTATTAGGGTTTCAAATTTTATGCAAGTACATTTTAACTTGTTTTTCTAAAAGGTTATATATGATGCTTATATTGTTCGCCTCTTTGATTATTGATATTGATATTTAAATAGTATAAGATGTGTGATTATCGTTCTTATATATATTATAATTTGTTTATTTGTATTTCCATATTATTGATATTATCATCATCATCATTATTGTTTATATTATTGTTCCATTATCGTTATTATTATCTATGTATATTAATGTTTTAGATTAATGATGCCTATTATGTATTACTGGTATTATGTTATCATGGCACCAAATTCGTGTTACATTACCATTATTCATTTTATCTCTTTTATTTTTATTATTATTTCATTATTGTCACTTCTATTATTTTGTTTTCATTATTATTATTATTAATATTATTTGATGTTATTATTGTTACTATTGTTTTTCATTATTTTATACATCTATATATTTTTATTACTATTTATTAGTATTATTATTCTTATTCCACACCATTATCGTAATTATTTACTAGTGTTATTTTATATTTTGCTTTTTATAATCGTTTTGCTTAATGATGTCTTCATTGTTTTTATTATATTTACTATCATCATCATTTTCACTATTGTCTTCATAACTATATTATTATTATTATCATTATTCGATATCATTGTCATTAGTTTAATACTACATCGTTAAACAAAACCATCATATTTCATTTAAAAGATTTTCAATAAAGGCAATGTTTCAGATTTAGAAGTTCGGAGAATAGTGCCCTAACGTCTTTGGGTTGCTATTTTCCGTTTGACTAAGGAACCTAACATCCTTTTAACAAACTTTGTGAATCACGAGATAACTTTGATTACGAGAGATTAAAACATCGTGTCCTAACGTCTTGGATGTGATGTTTGTATCGCTTCGAACAAAGAAATCTCAAATTTTGACTCGTCTTTTCCCTAAATTAATACGATACGGTGTATTTTATAAAATTGCTACACTTCATTTAAAAGGATTTTGAAATAAAGGCAATGTTTCGTATTTAGGAACTCGGGAATAGTGCCCTAACGTGTTGGGTTACGATTTTCCGCTTGACTAAATAACTAAACATCCTTTTAGTAAACTTCGTTAAAATCATGAGGTAGCTTTGATTACGAAGGTTTGGAATACCATGTCCTAACGTCTTTGGGTGTGATGTTCGTACCCTCTCAAACAAAGATATCTCAAAAATCCTAATACCTCTTAAAAGATCCGTATTTCAAAATCTTTTCAAATTTCCGACATTAAGACATTAATTAATCATTTTGGTACCAATTTTGGGCGATCGAGGGTGCTAACCCTTCCTCGTATGTGAACCGACTCCGAACCCTATTTTTTAAAACTTGCAGACCAAAAACACGATTTTAGTAAAACAAAATGTTTTATTAAAATAATGGTGATCCGATCACACCAAATAAAGGTCGGTGCGACTCCGTTCTTTTTTTCATTTTTAAAACCCAAAGTCAAGCCCTTTTTGTCGTTTTCCAAAAAAAATGGTTACGACAAATACATTAAAAAAAAAAAAAAAAACTTGTTAACCTTTATATTAGCAATGGGCTTCTTCATCATCAAGTAATTCCATGTTGAATTTTGGTACAACAAACAAATTCTAACAGAACAACTCAAAAGCAAAAATTTATTAAATTTAAAGGGCAGAAGCAAGTGAGTCATCCATTTCTGCTATTAGAATAAATAATATACGGAGAAATGAGAATGATGATGTGCTGCCTTTTTTGTTGACCATCCAATATCGATGCAATCATTTATGCCTTTATACATTCAACAACCATTTAATATCAATTTCGTGATTTACATTTATTTCTTGTTCTTTATATTTAAAATATTATATATTTATTTAAATTTTAACATATTTATTAGTATATGTGAGTCTTATTGGTTTATTCTATAATTTTATGTCATACCATTTTAACATTTTAATTCTTATTTTATCATATAACTGTATTGTATTTAAACTAACTTAAATAAAAGGTGCTACGGTTATTTATGATAAAAGGAGTGTTTTATTGAAATCTTAAATTTTAGCTTCCATTAAAATGAAAATTGTTGAGAAAACGTGTTTGGTTGAAAATTTAAAAAATAATTTTTTAAAATGAAAATGTGAATATATGACCCAATTTTACCCCAACCAAAGCCCAAACAATAAAAAAAAAAATCAAACCAAACCCAATTAACCAAGCCCAAGTAACCCTAACCCAACTAGACCACTAAACCGACCATTAACTCTACCACCCCACTAACTCCACCATCCCACTAACTCTATCACCCCACTTGCATGCATAAGTTGTAGAATTTGGCTATAAAAGCCATTCAAAACCATTGTAAAAGGGGTTTTTTTTTCTTCTATTTTTTGGATAGTTACGAATACACGAGAAATCAAGTACACAAAAAGAAAAGAATTTTGAGACAGATTCAAAATATTTAAGGTGTTCTTTTTATTTTATTCTTTTGATTCATTTTTTTACACTTGTTTTTAAGAATAAACGTGAAAATACGGAAAAAGAGGTAGAAGCGCACCCATTTTGAGATCGTCGAAAAAAGAAGCTTTTTTAGTTTCAAATTACAGTATCTTTGGTGTGCAGTCATGTGACCATTTTGGGGTGGGGATATTTTCCTTTAGCCCTCCTTGTTACTCATAAGTTCTAATTGGTCCATTTTTTAATTTTATTTCGATTTTGCCCATTCTTTTTTTAAATTCAATTTAATCCCTATTCGCTTTACTTTCAAATCAATTATCTCTAAATATATATTATTGTACTTACTGTTTTAATGTGGCCATTACCATTGTTGTTTTTATATTTTTTCCTTTTACTTTATTACTATTACTAGGTTCGTTAGCATTATTAGCATCATTTTATTATTGCCACTATTTTACATGTATTATTATTATAAAATCGCTTTTTATATTACTATTTATTATTCCTATTTTTCATTACTATTATTTTTATCACTATTATTACATATATATTATTACTACAATTATACTTTTTATAATTACATTTATTTTTACTACTACCATTATTTTTATTATTACCACTATTAATTCTAATATTATTACTATTATTTTCTTATTGATATTTTTATTTTTACTTTTTTCAAATTTCATAAAAAGGGTTCTACAAAGATAATATTTCGTGTTTGAAGTTCGAGAAATTGTGCCCAATCGCTACTGGCTTTGATTTTCGCTCGTTCGATCACTAAATATTCTTTAAAGATTTTGATCATGTTTTTGAAAATAAGGCAATGTTTCGTGTTTGAAGTTCGAGATTTGTGCCCAATCGTCTTGGGTCTCGATTTTCTATTCGTCAAACAACTAAATATCCTTCAAAGATTCTTTATCGTGTTTTCTTAAATAAGGCAATATTTCATGTTTGGAAATTGAGGATCGTGCCCAATCGTCTTTGGGTTTCGACTTTTAGTTTGACCAAATAGCGGAATACCCTTTTTAAATAGGATGCATGGATTTTGGAAATCATGGAACGATCTTGGTATTGACGGTTTGAAACATCGTGTCCTATCGTCTTTGGATGCGATTTCATCTTTTCGAACAAGAGAGTTTCGATATCCAATGCGAGTTATCCAAACATTTTAAAGATTCATATTTTAAAATATTTTTAATTTTCGATATTAAGGACATTAATCAATCAACACGGTACCAATTTTGGGCGCTATGAGGTGCTAATCCTTCCTCGTATGTAACCGATTTCGAGCCCGTTTTCTTAAAATTCAGAGACCAAAATGTTTTCTAAAGTGACCCAATCACACTTCAAAAATGATTGGTGGCGACTCGCTTTTCTTTTTAAAGTCGGCCTGTTTTCCAAACAAAAAATAGTTCCGCAAGGAAAATTAGAAATAATAAATAAAAGGTTATTTTATTGTTTTTATTGAAAATGTTTTGGAAAAGTGAAAATGATAAAATAAAAGTTTTAAACTTTCAATAAATTGGTTATGGTTAAAATTCGTATAAACACAAAAATTATTCTTTTATTTTTCAACAAATTTTCAAATATTAGATTTGATACTCTTAATTTAAATCCATATGAATGTAAAAAAAAATATTTTACCAAATATGCTTTGTATTTTTTTCCACATATAAAAGTTTTCTTGGTCTTGGCTATTATAGACGATTTGTAGAGGGATTTTCCATGATAGCTACTCCATTGACAAGATTGCTACAGAAAGATGTCAAGTTTGAATGGACTGAGAAGTGTCAGCAGAGTTTCGACAAGTTAAAGATATTGTTGACTAAAGCTCCTGTCTTAGTACAACCAAAACCGGGTAAAGAGTTTGTGATTTACAGTGATGTATCCTTGAATGGACTAGGTTGTGTACTTATGCAAGAAGGAAGGGTAATTGCTTATGCCTCTAAACAGTTAAAACCATATGATAAAAATTATCTGACACATGATTTAGAGTTAGCTGCTATTGTATTTGCATTAAAAATCTGGAGACATCATTTGTATGGTGAGAAATGTCGAATATTCACTGATCATAAAAGTTTGAAATACTTGATGACTCAAAAAGATCTAAACTTGAGGCAAAGAAGATGGCTAGAGTTGATTAAAGATTATAAACTAGTGATCGATTATCACCCGGGTAAGGCAAACGTTGTTGCTGATTCTTTGAGTAGAAAATTGTTATTTGCATTGAGAGCTTTACACACTAATTTGGCCTTGTCAGATGGTGGTTCTATTTTAGCTGAGTTAAGAGCTAAACTGATGTTTCTTGAAGAAATTTGTGAAGCTCGGAAGGATGACAATGAGTTGCAAGCCAAAAGGGTTCAAGTATGAGTCGTGTAGAGTCCGATTTTCAGATCGATCCGACGGTTGTTTGATGTTTAGAGAGTGGTATGTGTACCAAAGAATGATGATCTTATTCAAAGGTTTTACAGAAGCACATAGCAGCTTCTTGGTCTATTCACCGTGTAGTACAAAGATGTATAATGATTTGAAGAAAATGTATTGGTGGATGGAATGAAAAGAGATATATCGAGTTTGTTTCTAGATGCTTGATCTGCTCGGCAGTAAAGGCCGAACATCGTACCTTCGTGTTTATTGCAAACTGTATTAGTTCCCAGTGGAAATGGGACCAATTACTATGGATTTTGTGACAGATTGCCTTCGACAATCAAAAAGAAAGATGCAGATGGGTTGTGATTGATAAGTTAACGAAGTCACTTCATTGTATCCCAACAGATGGATTATTCACTTGACAAGTTGGCCGAAGTTGTATATTTTGAAATTGTGAGACTACATGGAGTACCATTATCGATTATCTCGTATAGAGATCCGAGATTTACTTCTACGCTTTGGAAGAAATTGCAAGAAGCTTTAGGTACAAAGTTGAGTTTTAGTACATTTTTCCATCCTCGATCGATGGTCGGGAGAGAATTATTCAAGTACTTGAAGATATGCTTAGATGTTGTGTATTGGGATTTCAAGGTAGTTGGGAGAAATATTTGCCTTTAATAGAGTTTGCTTACAATAATAGTTATCAATCGAGTCTAAAGATGGCACCTTATGAAGCTTTGTATGGACGTAAATGTTGCACACCTTTGTATTGGATAGAGCTTAAGGAATATCAGATTTACGGGGTTGATCTAGTCAAAGAAACTGAAGAGAAAGTAAAAGTCATCGAGATTGCTTGAAAGCAGCTTCAGATAGACGTAAATCCTATGCAGATTTGAAAAGAAAAGAAATTGAATTTCAAGTTGGTAACAGGGTATTTTTGAAAGTATCCCCTTGGAAGAAAGTTCTCAGATTTGGCAAGAAAGACAAACTAAGTCCACGTTTTATTGGACCATTTGAGGTGATCGAGAGAGTTGGGCCATTGGCATATCGGTTAGCATTGCCAACCGAAAGTTAGAGAAGATTCATAATATCTTTCATGTGTCTATGCTACGTTGTTATCGCTCAGATCCATCACATGTAATTTCACAGACAGAGGTTGAGATTCACCAGATATGACTTACGGTGAGGAACCCAGAAAATTCTAGCTCGAGAGGTTAAGCAATTAAGGGACAAAAGTATTGCACTTGTGAAAGTATTATGGAATAGGCATGGGATAGAAGAGGCTACATGGGAGCCCAAGAGATTATGCTAAAAAAGGCTCAAACCTCTTTACGTAAGATTTTGGGACAAAAATCCCTAAAGAGGGGAGAAATGTAACATCCCGAAATAGGGCCTAACGGAACAAAGGGTTTGAAACCATGAATCTAAGCTATAAAAGTTTATTATGATTAATTATTATGATTTATAGAGTGATTAAATACATGTGTTAGAGTATTGATAGGAAATTTTATTAATTTCATGCTTAAATTGCCTATTAGGACTTGTTTGCAAAAGTTGCTAAATAGGGTTCTAATTTATAGAGTACTTGATTGAAATGGGGTTTGAAGTAGGAGTCCTTAAATGGTAATTAGACCATTATATTTTCATGGACAAAATGGACATATATAGGTGGAAAGAACCAAAGTTTTTAATGAAGGGTAATTTAGTCATTTGGTAATAAAAGGAATTAAAGGGAAAAAGATGGCAAAATATGCTCATCTTCTTCATTAGGACAAAATTACAAGGGTTCTCCATAGCTAGGGTTTGTTTCAAGCTTCCAAGATCCATAGTAAGTGATTCCAAGCCCTGCTTTTAATGTTCTTTACATTTTGAAGCCCTAGAGCTCGATTTAACTTATTCTATCAATAATTCATGCTAGGGTTCATATTTGGAAAAATACCCATAGGTGAAATGTGTTTATTTTGATGTTTTATGATAGAATATGAAGTCTGAAATTATGTTAAACAACTTTGCTAAGTGATTTTAAGTGAAAACTAGTAAAACTACTTAATCCAGAAAAAATACCTAATGTTCATAAGTACAAGTTAGAGTGAGAATTTGATGTTGCCATCGAAGGAAAAATGATCAGCATGTCATAAAACATAAGAATAATGGATAAAGTTTAATTTTCGAGCTTTGGGGCAAATGTGTAAATATATAAAAGTTTAGGGGCAAAATTTTAATTTTGCCAAAGTTAAGAGTTAAGGACTGTTTTGATGAATGTGAGTATTAAATAAGCTAAATTTGCTATTATATATCAAGAAGGAAAAAATTCAGAGTTAGATCGAGGAAAGAAAAAGATAGAGGACTAAATCGATATAGTTGATCGTATTTTGTTTCGAAGTAAGTTTACGGTAAATAAATGCAATATTCTATTATTTTATATTTAATACTGTTAAATTCCAGCATTTACATATTTATTCTGTAAATGTATTATTTAAAGACTCAAGTATGTATTGACTTAAAAGCTATCTCGAAAGTTCCAGTTGAACCTTAGGAATGTGTAGGATGCAAATGTCATGACATTAGGGTTTAAGGAAATCATGTAAGACCATGTCAAGACATGGCATTGATATGTTACTATAAGGCAAAGGTCACATGTAAGACCATGCCAAGGCATGGCATTGGTGAGTTCATAAGGCAAGGATACTGACGTAAGACCATGTCAAGACATGGCAATGGTTAAGTTTCATAAGGAAAGGTACCAGTATCCTTAGTATTCCAAGTGGTTCAACGGAAAATTCAAGGAGTATTCCAAGTAAAGGTAAGACAAGTTCAAGCTAAAAAGGTAAGGTAAGATAAATTCATGTTAAAAGGTAAGGCAAGTATACAAGTTTTAAGTATATTGAGTTAAAAGTTTAAGTGATCCGGATAAGAAAACATAAGATAATTCATTAAGAATGTTGCTATTTATTTATATGTAAACTTACTAAGCTTTATGCTTACTCCCATTCTTTAATTTTTTTATAGTATTACAAGCCAATTGGGAATCGAAAGGACGCTTGAGATCGTTACACACTATCAAAGGATTATATTGGTATTTTGTGACTCGAACGTTTTAAGTTATGGCATGTATAGGGACTTAGTCATTTTGTGTGTATGATCTTATGATATGGCTTAAGATTGGCTTGTAAATGTTTGATAATGATTATCTATTAAAATGGCTAATTAAGAGCATGTTTTGGATATTATGTAATGCCTAGTTGGTAATTATTAGAAAGAAATTATGTAAGCATATGCAGGGGAACAGTTTGTACAGCAGCAGTGACGTAATTTTGAAAAATCACCAAAAATAGTAGAAATAGAATTAGGTTGTGCATGAGATATATAATTAAAGCTTATTGAGTCTATTTTTATATGAAAGAAACTGTGTAGGAAAAAGAATTGTATATTATGAGATAATTGATTTTTAGTACAGAGGGGTCAGAACTGTCGATTTGTGTAACAGGGGAGATTTTAACTAATAAACTGTACTAATTGGCCACACAAAAAATTCTGAAAAAATTATAGTAAGAAGATATATAAGTCTATTTTCATGGAAAATTTACGGATATAGATTTCAAGTTTCGTAACTCGAGTTATAATTAATTTAGTGAACATGACGCAGATGGACAGTTTTAAACTTTTATGCCCCGAACTAGTAAGTTAAGTCTAGTAATGCCTCGTACTCGACTCCGGCAACGGTCTCGGGTAAGGGGTGTTACATACAGCTTACGCTTTACATAACCACTACAAAGATTTTTACAAAATACTCTGGAAAATTGATCTACCCTCAAAAATCAAGCTGTTAATATGGAGAATCTCCTGAAATTTTTTGCTTACTAAAGCTAACTTAGCTCTTAGGGGTGTTACAAGGAGTACTCTGTGTCCTCGGTGTGGCGAAAGGGAAGAAGATATAGATCATCTTTTCCGTGAATGTTCTGTCTCAAAAGCAGTGTGGAGAGATCTGTCAGATTCAAGTTATTTGATGTTCCCGAACGAAGAGTTCTTAGAATGGCTTACCAAGATGATGGCTTTTCTCCCTTCTGGAAAATGCAGAGTCTTTTGCGAATTGTTATGGGCCATCTGGGGGGATAGAAACTCCCGTATTCATGACAAAAAAGGCAAATCTAGTCAGGAAATGATACAGTTTGTTTATGGGTATCTTACAAAGCTCGATGGACTCAAAACAGAAAATCAAAAGTCTATGTACTCAGAAGTTAAGTGGAGACACCCACCTGGCCAACTACTGAAGATAAACTTCGATGGAGCATTTGACGAAAGGCGAAAGGCATCGGCATCTGGCGTTGTTATAAGGGACAATCACGGCTGCGTCCTTCTCACAAAATCGAGCTTCACAATGGGTGGAATCCGCCATCGCAGAAGCACTTGCTTGTCTTTGTGCGACCCAAATAGCTCTCGAACAAAACAAAGAGGAATTCATTATCGAAGGGGATTCGTTGTCCATCATCAAGAAATGCAACAAGACAGACCCAGACAGATCAAAGGTCGGTGTTTACATACAGGATATTCACAGATTGAAGAAAAAGTTCAGGAATATCATATTTGAACATACTTTGAGAATAGCAAACAACCTAGCCCACGCAATAGCTTCAGAATCTCTAAAAAGGAGAGAGGAAGTTTACCTGGTCGAAGGGGTTCCCAGATATGCAGAGCATCAGGCAAGGGAGGAGTACATGGGAGAACCATATTGAAAGGGAGAAGAGAAGGAAGATAGAGGGGAGCTTTTTTCAATTTTGAAATCTGAAGAGTCGCCTAAACTTATTACTTCCCTCTGTTATCTGCTCGCCATTAATGACGGAAATGATAGAAAAGATAGTATGGTGTGAATGATTTGTTAGATTGGGTTGAAGATTTGGTCATTTGATTTTGTTTTTCTAGAGTCTTCTTGTGACGCTGCGTTTTGGTTTTCTTTTCAGCTTTTCATTTTAGGGCCTGAACGATTAAGTCTGTTTAAATTGGTTTTTGGGTCGGTTTTTTAGTGTTTTTGTATCATTCTTTCATTTATACAAAGCCCAATCGATATTGATTCAAAAAAAATTCTCGTATATAATTAATGATCTAAAATCCTAACATATATATATATATATATATAAGAGATAGAGTTAAGCTTTGAAATAAATAGTTTTTATTTTTTTAAAAGTCTAAAACAATTATAACCTTAATTTTAGAAATAAAGTATTAAATATATTTTAATTTTAATTTTAGAAATAATATATGTCTAATGCTTTTTAATTTGAGAAATAAAGTTTTAAATACTTTTTTCTCATTTTAAAATTTTTAATTTAGAAAATAAAATTCTAAATAATTTTAGATATAATATATAGCTAATAATTTTTAAATTATAGAAATAAATTTTTAATTTTAAATAATTTATTAGATATAAAGTTTTAATTTTTTATATTTTTTAATTTTAGAAATAATTTATATCTATTATTTTTAATTTCAGAAATAAAATTTTAATAATTTATTTTAATACAAAATAAAGTTTCTTAAATAATGTAAAAGCATAAAATTGACTGAGTGAAAATAAAAAATAATTTGCTATTCTATTTGTAATTTGGATAAAGATAGAAGTGAAATATTTAAATTTTATTAAATAAGATAAGTTAAATCACTTTGTTAAAATTTTAAAAATTAATTTTGAAATAAAAACAATTTGACAATCATTAAATTTATTTCATACTAATCACAATTTAATAGAAATCAATAAATAATATATATGAAATTACATTTTAAATATAGAGAAAGTAACCATTTAACAGATAAATTATTTCACGGACCTTTCATCACCTCATACATGGTCCTACCCAAATATTTTATGTCAAATCAACAACTTTTTCCTACTCAAATTAGAAGGATTAAAACAATTTTCACGTCATTCAATTTCTTTTTCTCTTCATTTGAGTGACTTTTTTTTCTCCCCTCACAATCTCTTCACTATTAGAAGAATAGGATTTAGGGTTTTAGTAATTTTTTTAATTTTTTTCCTTTTTGAAAAATCTCTTCACTGTTATAAAAAAGGATTTAGGGTTTTGGGCAATTCAAAATCAACAATAGAATGATTAAAATTGTTATGAACTAAATTCAATAATTATTTCATAGTTGAATGAAAATATTAAAAAACCATTGATTTTAATCACTAGAAATAGGAACGAACCTGATTCTCTAACCCCTTTATTTTTTTTTTTTTCTCAGCCTGTAAATCTTAAACTAGGAAAATCACCAAAACCCTAAATCATCTTCTTTTAACAATGAAAAGACAGTGAGGAGGAGGGAAAAAAATCATGTCAAATGAAAGGAAAAAGAAATTGAACAAAATTAAATATGACGTGAAAATTGTTTTAATCCTTTTAAATTGAGTTGAAAAAATTTGTTGACATGGCATAAAATAATTAGGTAGAACAGTAAAATTATATATTAAGTGTTGGAAAAGGTCTTTGAAATAATTTATCCCTTTAAAAACACTATGATTATAAAATAAATATTAAGATAACTAATATTCAACTTTTATCTACTATTAAGATAAATATTGTTTAAATATTATTTATTTTTATGATAAATATTATATTATGTTTTATTTTTTTTAATTTTGAAATTTGAACTATATCTTTTAAAGATAAATAAAAACATGCTATTTAAATTACTTTTTTAAATGAAAATTTTAACTCTAAACTGAATTTTAAAATTAATAATTGAAAAAGTAGAATAGTTAAAATTAACATTAAAATTTAAATTTAAATTAGAATAGGAATTCACTTAATATGCAAATATGAAATAAATAACACAGAATTAAACAAAATAGTAACATAAAATATCAATATAGAGTTAATAATAAAACAAAACTAAATTAACAAAATTATTATTAATTTCAGAACGTATATGTCATTATTTATTGTTTAAATAGAAATATATGTGGCAAATAAAAGCATGATATTAGTGATAAGGGCTAGGAATCAAATTGATAGTGGGGGGTGCCCTTTTTTCTTTTGCTTCAAAATGTGCTGCCTTTTTGTTCCATCATATAGCGCTGCAATCATTTCTCCCTCCTATATTCAACACCCACTTCATCCATTTTTTTATTATATTTAGTACATTGATCTAAAAATGTATATATTAATACTTATTTAATACTTATTTTTTTACTGATTTTTTAATTTATGTTAATTTAACACTCATAATTTATATAAATAAAATAAAAAATATGTTAAAATATTAATAAAGCAAGAAATATATAAAACTATATATGTGCAATCCTCCTCATATTGTATTTAATATTTAACGCATTATATTTACATATTATATAATTATATAAATTTAAATGATTATTTTGAGATCGAATTTCATTTATTAGCATCAATTGAAGTTCAGTCTACATTTATTAATTATACATTTTAATGTTTTATATATCTATTTTTGCATTTTCATGTTATAATATATTATTGAGTGAACTATGCCAGATGTCATTCAACTTTGATTAATTTTTAATTTTGTTATTCAACTTTTAAAATTTATAAAGATGTCATTATTATTTTCAGATTATTATAAAAATACCATTTAGCTATTTAATGTCATTATTCAACTTTTAATTTTTAAAAATTTAATTAAGCTCACATAAAATAATTGAAAATTCACATTGATCTCAAAAAAATTTAAAATATTTAACTAGACCTCAATTATTTTTAAAATTCTCATTAAACTCTAAATTTTTTGAAATATTTACTAATCTTTAAAACTTAATCCTAGAACCTACCACTATAATAAACCAAGGTGATATTAATATCTATTGATATTTTAGAATATAAAATTAAAAAAAAAAAACATACATAGTGACCTCTCTACTAGTCCATATAGCATTTTGATCCTTCTAATGAAAAAAGAAAGTGTGTAAATTGGCTCTATGGAACAAATCAGTCTTCCATTAAAAATTTCATCACTTTTTATTGTTAAATATTGATGTGATATTTTTATATAATTATTTAGTACAAATAACTTGAAAATGAATCATGATTAATATAAAGATTATTTTATATAATTTTATTTAATTTATTATACTTTCATCATAACATGCCTCACTGGAATATAAAAATGCAATGAAACTTAATTCTAAACCACCATGTTCAATGGCGGTGGACTCGTTTACCCAATTCATCTTCATCATTTTAAACCCATATCCTTCTCACAATTAAAGAACTTGGTAACCCATGTTTCCGATGATTTAAGTGAACTTGGTATCGTCATTTCCGTCCCAAATTTTCTGTTTGGTTTAAAACAACATAGATTTTTTTATTTTTATTTTTTGCAATTAAAACTATGTTCTTTAAAAGCATTGAAGACATGGGTGATCTTACCAAGTTCTTCAACTGAGAAGAAAATGGGTTTTGAATTTAAGGAATAAATGGGTAATAATTTAATAAATTATATAAAATTATTTTTATCCTATCATCACCTTTTTTCCAGATAATTTTCATCAAATATATATATATATATATATATATGAAAATGTCACATCAGTATATACAAAAAGAAAAGATGAAATATTTTAATAGAGTTAACATTTTGTTGAATACTAAGATCAAAGATCAATTTATCTAATATTTTTAAAACTCACACAAATAAGGAGATTTTTAAAATTCAGAATTTAAATACACAAAATCTGAAGCATCCAATAGCAAAATATAATGTGAAGTATGGCATAGGGAAAGTTATGGTAACTACTCATTGGATCAGCATTGCAAGTGCGTCCCTCAATTTGAAGCAATGTTTTGTCTTTTTTCCACCTTCGGATGCGGAAATCTGTGGCCTATTGAACGCAGAACGCTGCCCCTCTCTTCTCTCACATGTTCGTTTATAAGATTTTTCATATAATATTACAAAAATAAAAATTTATCATAAGTTACATAGTGTTTAAATTTAGAATTTATTTCTCATTTTAAGAATTCAAGTGGGAAAAAATTCAATAACTCTACCATACTATTTTCTAATAATATTTTGTATGTTATATTTTTAAATTATTTTCACTGTTTTAAATATAAAATATCTTCTATATACAGAAAAATTAAATGAATTAGAAATTAGAAAGATAAAATATAATTTTAAATTAAATAAAATAAATTTTAATTCAAGTAGTCGTAATTTTATAACTTATATTTCAAAATCTGTCCAAACTTATAATTAATATCGATTTTGATTTTTTTTACTCATTCACCATTGAACTTTGATGTGTGCCTAATTTGATTTTGATCTCCGGTCTAATGATAAAAGCTTGAAATTGAAATAACTCAAAAATCCATTAAAGTTGAGAGCAATTAAGAATATAATTTTATCTAAATTTAAATTTTTATTTTATTATTTCAAAATATTATAGTTTTGTAAATTATCAAATTTATAAATAAATTTTAGTTCAATGTATAATTTAATACATAAACTTTGATTTGCAGTAATTATACACATTAAACTTAAATTGTGGTTCACGGTATGTGTGAAACCATGAATTATGTACATTTAAATAAATGAATATATATATTTATTTTCATATTAGATTAATATAATTGTTGGTGTATGCAATATATGAATATAAAATGAAGTTAATTCAACAATGTTGTTAGCGAAAATTAAATCAAATTAAAATTTCATGTATAAAACACACAAAATCAAAATTCAACATTGCATATTGAATTAAAATTCATTAAAATTTTAATATTTATCAATTTCAAAATTATTTAATTCTGTATAAATCTATTCAGACTCAAATTAGTTCAAATCCGAAATAAATTACATATTGGTTAACTGACAACTTTATTTTTTATTTTTTAAGTTTGAACAATTTTTAAAGTTGGTTTTATATTATTTATAAAAATAATTAAAAAATGCGAAAAATAATCGAATGGGAAGCTAAAGTTTTTTAATTATGGTTCTAACAAAACAAACTCTTTTAAAAATAGAATAATCTTAATCAATTAATAAGTATTTTAAATCCATTCGTTGCTGATCATATTTTATTATAAGAAATAACGAAACACAGTCTTCTTAGTTCATCCTTCTTCAAAGACGAGGCTATTGGGCGACCGGCGTTAACTTTAATTGTCTACTTTATGTGTTTGAAGTCAGCAAATTTGCTTCATTGTCTGTTATTGTTTTGGTCAATTTTATACCTTTGGGTAGAGAAACAAATTACAATAATTAATTAAATTACTTCAAATTTATAGTTTTGTTCTAAGAATTAAATTATATACTGTGATTTACACAATGGGAAGTGTGAAGTGTGAAGAGATATTAAGGTGGAACTGATTCACGCAGAGAATGGTGCGAAAAGCCACTAAAAATAATAGTTTAGGGTAATACACTACAAAGAAATGACTTTTTAGCGGCAGAAGTAGTGGCGCTTTTAAATTAAAACGCCGCAATTATTATACTGAAAGCGCTTTAAGGAAACCGCCGCTAAAAATGAGTAATAGCGGCGCTTATTTAACAAACGCCGCTAAAATGATATATAGCGCTTATTATTAAACGCCGCTATAAGTCCGACTTTTAGCGCGCTTGAAAACGCTATAAGTCCGACCTTTAGCGCGCTCAAAACGCCGCTATAAGTCCGACTTTAGCGGTTCTTTTCAAGAACGCCGCTATAAGTCCGATCTTTAGCGGCGCCTCAAAAACGCCGCTATAAGTCGACATTAGCGGCGCTTTGTAAAACGCCGCTATAAGTCCTTTCTTTACCAATTTTTGGATTTTTAAATTGATATATTAAATAATTTATTATATAATCGTAAAAGATATATATTAATTTGAAAATATGAAATTAATTATCATCATAGTTTGGGATTCGGTTTAGCATATATATATAGTTTAGAGTGTAAGGTTTATTAGGGGATGCATGTGTTAGGTTTCATGAGTGTTAATAGTTGAACCTAAATTGATAAATAAGAAAAGCAACGAGATTAAACTCCTAAAAATAAAAGCATATTGACCAAATTCCAAATTTGTGAATATAAGGAGTACTTATACCAAATTATAATTATACTTTACATTATTTAAAAGATAATAGATAAGCTTTATATATATTCAAATGTTATTTAAATTTATTAAAATATTGAAAGAAATATTGTATAATATTCAAAACTTATCTAAATAATTTAAGGTTTAAGGCTTAATTACCGTATTAATTAAGGTTTAAGTGTTAATGGTTAGGGGTTAAGGTTTAGGGTTAAGGATTTAGGAGGAAATGGTTAATGGGTTATGGTTTTGGGTTTTAGGTTTAGGGTTTAGGTTTATGGGTTTAGGGTTTATAGGTTTAGGTCGTGGGTTTAGAAGGAATGGTGAATGTGTTGGGTTTTTGAGTTTAGGGTTTATGGTTTAAGTTTATAAGGGTTTAGGGTTTAGGGTTTAGGTGTAGGGTGTAGGTTTAGGTATTAGCTATATGACCCAAAATCACTAAACCGAAATCTCTCATAAGGGCTTCTGATTTAGGGTTTAAGAATGGTGAATGTGTTTGGGTTTATTGTATAGTGGTTAATATATATGTTAGTGTTTAGCGGTATTGGGTTGATGGGTTGGGGTTTTAGGTTTAAGGTTTATAGATTATAGTGTATGGGTTTAGGGAAATGGTTGATGTGTTAGGTTTTTGATTTTAGGTTTATGGTTCAAGTTTAGGAGTTTAGGATTTAAGGTTTAGGTTTAGGGCCCAAAATCCTAAACCGAAATCTCTCACGAGGATTTATGGTTAATATTAAAATATATGTTTTGTACTACACTAACATTGGCCACTTGAATTCAATTTGTAAACTCTATTTTGATCCAAATTAAAAGACCCTACCATTTGTAAACTGTAAAAGAAAGTATAGAAATGATTTGAAAAACTTCAAATAAGCTTAAATTAATATGTTAAAATGAAGTGTTTAAATAAATATTTAAATTAAACGATGGTTGTATTTAAATGTAATATTTTTACTCAAAATATAGGTTGAAATCGATAGAGGATATTACATGTATATATAGAAAGATAAATATAGTTTTCTTAAAAAGTTTAAAATTATAAAAATCTTGAAAAATTTCAATTTTTTTAAAAGTTTAATATTTAAAATTTAAAAAATAAAAAATGATAATATAAGTAAAAATATGTGAAATTAAAAATAAGTGAAAATAAAAAATTTAAAATTGAGAATAGTATGCTTATAAACAAACGCCAAATATGTTTATGTATTTTATTTAAAACGACGTAGTTTTCAATATTTTAGTGGCGGTTATCTCAAAACGCCGCAATAAGTTGATATAGCGCGCTTCGCAAAACGCCGCAAGTATGTGTATGTAATTTTAATTAAAACGACGTAGTTTTCCATTTTTTAGTGGCGTTTATTTTGAAAACGCCGCAATAAGTTGGGATATAGCGGCGCTTTTAAAAAACGCCGCAAATATGTTGATGTATTTTTAATTAAAACGAAGTAGTTTTCCATATTTTAGTGGCGTTTCATTTTCAAAAGCCGCAAAAAGTTGGGATAAAGCGACGCTTTTTAAAAACGCCACAAGTATATGTATGTAATTTTAATTAAAACGATGTAGTTTCCCATTTTTTAGTGGCGTTTATTTTTAAAACGCCGCAATAAGTGGATATAGCGCTTTTAAAAACGCCGCAAATATGTTGATGTATTTTAATTAAAACGAAGTAGTTTTCTAGATTTTAGTGGCGCTTCATTTTAAAACGCCGCAATAAGTTGGGATATAGCGCGCTTTTGAAAAACGCCAAACATGTTTTATTTATTTTAATTAAAACGCGTAGTTTTCAATATTTTAGTGGCTTCATTTTCAAACGCCGCAATAAGTTGGGAGATAGCGCGCTTTTGAAAACGCCGCAAATATGTTTTATTTATTTTAATTAAAACGACGTAGTTTTCAATATTTTAGTGGCGTTTAATTGTCAAACGCCGCAATAAGTTGATATAGCGCGCTTTTGAAAACGCCGCAAACATGTTTTATTTATTTTTAATTAAGACGACGTAATTTTCAATATTGTAGTGGCGCTTATTTTAAAACGCCGCAATATGTTGTCTCTAACGGCGCTTATCGATAAACGCCGCAAAGCTTGAGTTGTTTTTAGTGTAAACGTCCGCTGCTTTGCTCTCATCCATTTCCCCAACCCTTAAACCCGATTGATCAATTTCCCCATCATTTCTCTCAATGAAAATAATTTCCTTCACGAAATCCCTAAATTTCTAAAGGTTTTGTTTCTTTGATTTTCTCTTCATTTCATACCTCTCTGCAATCCGACACCATCCTACTTCATCCGATCAAGCTTTTCGCCCTCCACGGCTCCACCTCTTTTCGTCCGCCACCAACGCCCTTCACCTTCAAGCTTTAGCTCTCTTTCTCCCGATCGTCAAGCATGCACATCTCGATTCCCAAAAGGTAACATGCAAGTGAACAACCGATGGGTGATTTTGCATTTCGATTAATTTGTTAATGGTTGAAAATTGAGAAAATTGAAGCTTCGTTGTAATGGATTTTATGTTTATAACTCTGTTTTTATTTTTGATTATTCTTGAATAATAGGGTGATATTTTGTGCGTTGTCACTTGGATCCCATTCTGTTTGCAGTGTACTTTTGTTCTGCTTCCATTGTCAAGGTAAATCGCTTCCCCTTTTAGTCCCTCTCAGAGCCATAATGTGGATTTTATGTTTATCATCTTGTTGATCAATTTCTTCTTCGTAATCTCCGATATAAATTGAATACCTACGCATTTCTTAGCCTAACTCAATCCCATCAAGCCAAATTATATGAAGTAACAAGATCAAGCCTTGAGTTACTTACATGTGTGTTGTATATAAAATTGTTGAAATTTGAGTTTAAATATAGTAATTCTTTTTACTATCATCGAGTTGCGCTATTATTATTATTATTAAAAACATTGCATGTTCGGGCTTGTCCCAATGACATTAAGAAGATGGCGTAAGATCATGACATATAATGTTCACAATATTCTTTAAAATTTATCTTCCATCATTGTGCATGTGAGAAAATTAGCAAAGGTTGTTTGAGATATATGCAAACCAAGACCGGAGAATCAAATGTTAGACATTACGTAACTTAGTGCTTCCAAAAGTTGTTTTAATATTTTTTCTCTAATGTATGTATATAGATGTATATGTATCTCCCATATATCCTATGACAAGGATTTGGAATTAGAGAGATGCAAAATTTTATTCTTGCCTATGCAATTAATATCTTCAACATAATAAAATATATACTCATACTTTTAATAATAAAATGCTCTAAAGATTGAATTTTCACGTTTGGTCTTGGTCAGCACTATAATAGGAGCATGTGCCTTACACGTGACCCATTTTTCATATGCATTTATGTAGAAATCTATGTTGCATTTGCAGCATTTCAAGACTTGGTTTTTGCTCGCATTATGGGTTTCCAATAATAGAGTAATGGTTTTTTAAACACTCTCAATTTTACATTTTATTTTGATATAAATTTTGGCTTGTTGGATGGATCATTGTTGATGTTTTCTAAATATATTATTATATTGATGATGTTGGTCGTGCAATTGGCCTTTTTGGATCAATTAACCATATTGATCAATTTAAATGCTTAAGTTATCAATTTAAATGCTTAAGTTACTTAAATTGATCCTTTTTTCTATGTATATATTACGATATATATGTTTGCATGTGTTATTGTTTCTAATTGTTTATGCTTAAGTTATTCCTTTAATATACGCTTTTAATATATATTTGTATGAAGTAAATTGATCTCATGTTGTTTCTATGTCGCCATCGCTCTCACCGTCCAAGAATCGTTGGATTGGATTTGGTGGTAATAACTTAATGTGTATGAAATCATTATTATTCTTATTTATATGTTGTTGCTTATCGGAGGTTGTTAAACAATTTTGTAAATATATATCCCTTTTCACTGCAAATTGATCAAATTAAATGTGTATTTTCATTAACTTCAAATTGAGGCATAATGCCATTACATATAATAGGGTGATAAAAAACAAACAAATTTCACCTAAACATCTACCTATTACCACTACTTACATTGAAACTAAACTAAACTAAACTTGCACACTTGGTTGTTGATTTATCACTCAAATGTCAACAAAAAATACATCAAGTACATTAACAACTTGGTTCTAATTTAACTAAGTTAAAGGTATGGAATGATATAAAGATTAACATAAACACAATATAAAATTTAATTGTTAAAAATGTTATAAATTTGTTATATATTAAATTTAATTTTGTAATTTTGGTTGTTGTTAAATTTGAAAATGTAAAAATTAATTTTCGATTAACTCTAATTTAACAAATAATAATAATAATAATAATAATAATAATAATAATAATAATAATAATAATAATAATAATAATAGTAATAATAATAATAATAATAATAATAAAGATAATAATAAAGATAATAATAGTAATAATAATAATAATAATAATAATAATAATAATAATAATAATAAAGATAATAATAAAGATAATAATAAAGATAAAGATAATAATAAAGATAATAATAATAATAATAATAATAATAATAATAATAATAATAATAAAGATAATATGTTAGATAATAATAAAGATAATAATAAAGATAATAATAATAATAAGAATAATAATAAAGATAAAGATAAAGATAATAATAAAGATAAAGATAATAATAAAGATAATAATAATAATAATAATAATAATAATAATAATAATAATAATAATAAAGATAATAATAAAGATAAAGATAATAATAATAATAATAATAATAATAATAATAATAATAATAATAATAATAATAATATGTTAGATAATAATAAAGATAATAATAAAGATAAAGATAATAATAAAGATGATAATAATAATAATAATAATAATAATAATAATAATAATAATAATAAAGACAATAATAAAGATAATAATAATAATAATAATAATGATATAACTTACATAATACTTTAAATAATGCATAACTTACATAATACTTTAAACCCTAAACTCTAACCACTAACCCTAACCCTCAAACTTCAAACCCTAAACCCTAAACTATAAACCTTAAACCCTAAACTTTAAACTCTAAACCTTAAACCTTAAACTTTAAACCTTAACCTTTAACCCCTAACCTATAACCCTTAACCCTTAATTTTAAGTTAATATCAAAATCAATAACTTACATAATACTTGTATAATTTTAAGAAAAAGATTCAAAGTATATAGGTCGGAAACTGACGGTTGCCTTATATCTCATCATTAGATATAAAGGATCCTCCCTGTGTAACAATGCCACGATGATGGATCTAAACGAAATACCAAATTCCATATCGAAATAATATAACATGTATTAAACCTCAAACCCTAAACCCTAAATCTTAAACTTTAAACCCTAAACCCTAACCCTTAACCTTAACCCTTAACCCCACTACACCAAAACAGATTTTTAGCAAGGAAGTTAGTGGCGCTTAAACAAAAACGCCGAATTTTATACATTAGCGCGTTTGAAAGAAAACGCCAAAAAGAGCAATCGTGGCTTATTTACTTAAACGCCGCCTAAAGTATATTTTAGCGCTTTTCAAAAACGCCGCTAAAGTCTGCCTTTAGCTAAGCTTCACCAAAACGCCGCTAAAATGGTTTTAGCGGCGCTAACCAAAACGCCGCTAAAATCATTTTTAGCGGCGCTTCACCAAAACGCCGCTAAAGTCTATTTTTAGCGCTTCCCAAAAACGCCGCTAAAATTCGGCTTTTAGCGACGCTTCAAAACGCCGCTAAAGTTCATTTTAGCGGCGCCTCAAAACGCCGCTAAAGTTCATTTTAGCGGCGCTTCCCAAAACGCCGCTGAAAGTCGGTTTTAGCGGCGCTACCCAAAACGCCGCTAAAATTGGGTTTTAGCGCTTCCCAAAAAAAACGCTAAAAGTAATTTTAAAGTTTTTTGGATATATATGACTTATTGTTTTTAAATTTATATATTAAATAATTTTTATATAATTGTAAAGAGATAACATTAATTTTAATACATTAAAATTATGATTCTAGTTTTAAATTATTTAAGAGAAAATATTTGTTAAAAATGAAAAAATATTAAATAATTTCTTATATAATCGTAAAAGAGATAGTATTAATTTTAAAATATTGAATATTAATTCTCATGATTATTTAGGGTTATGGTTTAACATATATATAGGGTTTAGTATTTAGGGTTTAGAGTTTATCATTTAGGGTTTAAGGTTTAGGATTTAGGGTTTAATGTTTAAGGTTTAAGATTTTAGGTTTTAGGGTTTAGGTAAGTTTAGTGTTTAATTTTTGCCTTAGTGTTAAAGGTTTAGCATTTAGTGTTTAGTGTTTAGATCATAAGGTTTAGGGGTTAATGTTTATAGTTTAGGATTTTAGTTGTTTAGAGTTTATAAAGGTTTATAGTTTAGGGTTTAAATTTTGGGGTTACACGTGTTTAAGATTTTATAGGTTTTAGGGTTTAAGAGTTTAACTTAGGGTTTGGATGTAAACAAACTAGTGTTGATTATTTTCAAAACTCATGCGATACTTTTTCATCCTCTTCGATCTATTATTATTTATTTAATTTTTTATATTGATTAAGTAACATAAAGTTTATTTGTAATTTACTTTTAAAATATTAAAATTTATATATTAAATCGATCTATTATTATTTGTAATGTAGAAAATTTAGAACCAATAACATTTAAATATAAATGTTAAAAATGAAAAAATAAAATACTATTATTTACAATATATTTTAATTTTTTGAGTATATGAGTAATTGTATTTTAATTTATATATTAAATAACTTTAAATTTTAAAATTTCAAAATTTATCTAATTGTTTTAAATATTACTTAAACTTTAAAATAAAGAAAAATTTGATTAAATCTTTAAAAATATATTAGTAAATTAGTCCCTATATGGTAACCAATAAGTAAATTGATATTTTTGTTAAAAATTTACTCATTTCTACTATTAAAAAACTAGTCTCTTTATATTAGTACGAGGTATATGTTGCACGTCACGTGTCACAATTTAATTATTCTATTAGTTATGTCAATTTTTAATATTAAAATAGATGAAAATTTTAATAAAAAAGATAAATTTGCTTTGTGAACTAATTTATAAGGACTAATTTATCTATTTTTAAATAGAGGAATAAAATACAATCCAAAATCTAATATTTGCAATTTAGATTTTAATTATTAAATGAACATGATTTTAGAAAGCTAAAATATTTGAAATTTAGATTTTAATTATTAAAATGAACATGATTGTAGAAAGCTAAAATATTTGAAATTTAGATTTTAATTATTAAAATGAACATGATTTGGGGTTTTGACTTTTATCGCTTTTAAACTTTAGGTCAGAATCGGGCTCAATGGACAAAACGCCATATTTCAAGAACAAAACGTCAAGTGCATTTGAGAGTAAAAGTCAACTGGAAGGAAATTAGGTTTTTTTCTTCTTCTTCGATACAAATTCAAAGCAGAGCAGGAGAGGTACAGGAGCACCTCTCTTTCTCATCTTGTAAGCCACTCTCTTTATCTAAATTTTATGTTATTCTACTCATTATGAAAGAAAGCGGCAGACTAATCTTATGTGTGTTCCCTAATGAGGGATTTTAGGGATTCATTAGGGTTCTCCTTTTCTCCTCCACCCATCCGCGGAGGGTTTCAGATCCATCTCCGCAGATATTTCCAGATCGCGAGACATAGTGTTTTCTGCAGACCGAGTCTCTTTTCGCCATTTCAAGTGTAATATAATATGTAATTGGTCTCAATTCAAGTGTAAGTGTAAGTTTCTTCATTCGCAAATGTTTCTTCGCTTTCTTGATTGCTTTCTTCGCCCGCAAATATAATACGTAAACTGGAATTGGTCTAGCCTTGACGTAGTTTCTTCGCCTGCTTTCAATTTTTTTCGCAAATGTTTATTTAGAGAGAATCATATAATACGTAACCCCTTGATAAATTAGCTCTATAGAACAGACAAGGTGGTTTTGATTTTTGATCCTATGAAAGATAGAACAAACGATGCTCGATTCAGATTTAAGCACACAAGTTACCTTGAGTGTCGCTTGTCGCTTCTACTTTTTGTTCTTGACTTGCATTGAATTTCTTCTTGCATATGGTAACAACACAAATATAGCTTTTCGCCTCTATTGTTGATATTGTTGTAAACAAGCGAGCTTTGTTCTATAGAGTAATGGAACAATGATCCATATAGAAATGACCTTACCTACTCCTTTTATTTTTTCATTTGGAGACCGACTAGATATGAAAACTTGCATGTTTTGTCTTGTAATGTACATTGTGCGCTTAATTTTCGCCAAACAAACAATTAACATCCATTTTTATTTGTCATTGCTAACAAATGCCTTGACTACTTCAAATCACCGATAAACCGGTTTGCTTTCACTTCAGACCATTAAATAGGCTACGTCTTCAATATCCGCCAAGGACTTGGGAAAGGCTTTGATTTGTTATCCACCAACGCCTCTAGTTATGTTACTCAAGCTTATCGTTTAATTAGGGTATGTGTTCAATATGTATCTTTTTTTTTAAAGGTTTTCTTGGAAATTTTATCGTTGAAACCCTTGTTTTAAGAAAAAGATTGGAGAAACAATGGGCGAAAACATTTAACTAAAATTTCATTATCCATTAGATTTTGAACCACTTTTATGATTAAGAAACGCTATATACTAGAAACGCCATAAGAATGCTTATATTCAACAAGGCTTAGAACAAACTGTTAATTATGTAGGGTGACTTTGCTAAGGCCATCTTTAATTTTGTCGGATAAAATGATGGTGAAACAAGTTATTGAAGTGGGTCTAAATCCATCCCAAATGGGTTTGGACAAGAGATTTCAATAAACTTGAGGCTTAAAATATCATTGTGGAGAAATTTCAAACAAGATTTGATTGGAAGTCAAGACGAAATCATTGAAGCCACAGAAGTAACTCATAAATTCCTACCAAACTAAGCAAAACATGTTTGTTGTGTTTGAAATCATGGCAATGGTTGTACAATTTGTCTGCTTTTCTTTAAAGAGAATTCAGGTGTTGAGTGCCACATTTATAGAACAAAGCTCGCTTGTTTACAACAATTTCTTCTTGAGTGTGTTGAAATGCTTGTTTTCTTCTTGCAGCCTCTCTTTTCATTCTCAAACCGAAAGGTACAAATATATAGGGACTTGGATTTTTCCCGCAGCACCATTGTTAATGTGTCTCAATACAAGTGTAAGTGTAAGTGTAAGTGTATTTTAGTATCATCGAGATAAAACTAGATTTGTATACCTTTTGCATTTTAGTGTATTTTAGTATCATCGAGATAAAACTAGATTTGTATACCTTTTGCATTTCATCTTTAATTGTTCTCCTTTCTTTATAAAAACTGAATTGGTCTAGCCTTGACGTAGTTTCTTCGCCTGCTTTCAACTTTTTTTCTCGCAAATGTTTATTTTAGAGAATAATATAATATGTAACCCCTTGATAAATTAGCTCTATAGAATGTGACAAGGTGGTTTTGATTTTTGATCCTATGAAAGATAGAACAAACGATGCTCGCTCAGATTTAAGCACACAAGTTACCTTGAGTGTCGCTTGTCGCTCTACTTTTGTTCTTGACTTGCATTGAATTTCTTCTTGCATATGGTAACAACACAAATGTTAAACCGGTGGTTGTATTGAGAGCCATGCCTATTTTCTTCTTGCTCTCTCTTTCAGCTTCTCAAACCGAAAGGTGCAAATATAGCAGGGACTTGGATTTTTTCCGCAGCACCATTGTTAACACTTACGTATGTTATTCGGATGCAAAGATGCTCAAAATTTTCTAGTTTATCAATGGTCATCCCTATATCCGGATTTGCATCCGACATGAACGTGCTATACTAATACTTCAAAAATTCATAAAAACATAGTCTCTTACAATATTCTTGATCACTATGAAAAATTTTACTTTTTTCCGGTTCATGAGTGAAAAAATAAATAAAAGGAAGTGTAATAATATTGTTAGTATCATTTGAAAATTTTGAAATCATACTAATTTAATAATATTGTTAGTAATTTTGAAAATTAAATTAAAAAAATTGAGAAAGTGGACATGAGAAAAATTAGGGTGAGAATATGGTTAAATTGATGGTCGTTTTAGGTGTTTGTATTATGAAGTAAGTTTGTGTTCTGAACCTTGTATACATCATTGCAGGAGCTGTTATACAGGCGTTTATTAGACTTCAAGAAAAAGGCTTAATTTATCAAGGTATATGCTAAAATTCCATTGCTTACTATCATGTTTCACCTTGCGAATCGATATTTAGTACTTTCTGATTTGATCATAATAATGTTTATTATTATTGCTGATTATTAATGCTGTTTATTATTATTGTCGCTTATTATTTTGCTTATTATTATTGTCTTTATTATTGCTGTTTATTATTATTGTTGCTTATTATTAATTTATGCCTAAACTGCTGCTTATTATTATTTTATTATTAATAATGTTTGAACAACCTCCAATTTGCTATCTATTCATGCCGCTCAAATTTTTACAAGCTTTAGTGTATTATTTTTAAAATTTAGGTACGATACGATATAAAAAATAACATTAACAAAATATAAAAGTAAATTGTTAAAGTATGTTATAATTTTTAACATAAATGTCATATTTTAATAAATATTTGCAAGTTAAGAAGATATTAACATATTTTAATACAAACTGTCATTACATATATTATATATTATATTAAAGAATTTTTATTACTTTATCTTCCCTTAAAAGTAAACAATATTTTTTAAGAATACTTACATTTATATAGCTTTTAGACTTATTACTAATTAATAATTACTAATTTTTATATAACTAATGTTTGCTTTTAATATTTAATATTTTCAATGTTTTCCAAAATGGTAATAATATTTTGTTATCGTGATAATAATAATATTGATCATTAGTTAAATATGTTTTAATTACAAAAAGTAAATTATTTTTATAAGAAGTAATTTAAAACTTTTTAAATTTAATATTATTATCAATATAATAATATAGATCATTATTGAAATATGTTTTAATATAGAAAATAATTTTTTAAAAGAAGTAAGTTAAAAACTTTGTAAACTTAATAACATCACAAAGAAATTTCAATTATAAAAACCATATAATAACATTTTCCAAATTTTAACTTATTCTCGATTTGAAATTTTAATTTAACTTACATAATTTACATGTACATAACTTACATAACTTACATAGCTTTTATCACATTATTTAACTTACATAATAAATAACTTACATAATACTTGTATAGAAAAAAAGAGATTCAAAGTATATAGGTTGAAACCCGACGGGTTGCCTTATATCTCATCGTTAGATATAACGGATCCTCCTAGGTGTAACAATGCCACGTATGTTGAATCTTAAAGAATACATAACTTACATAATATATAACTTACATAATACATAACTTACATAATACTTGTATATCGTGACTAAAAGAGATTCAAAGTATATAGGTCGGAAACTGACGGGTTGCCTTATATCTCATCGTTAGATATAACGGATCCTCCCTAGGTGTAACAATGCCACGTATGTTGAATCTTAAAGAATACATAACTTACATAATATATAACTTACATAATACTTACATAGTACTCGATATATATATGAAATTATCATTACTTACGTAAATTATAAATTAACAATTTAGCCGTGTAATTTATTGTCAACATTAGACTTCAACAACTACGAAATGGATAGGACTTGGATGAATTTGTCAAGGGTAAGCAACGGTTATCGAAATGGAGTAGAAACTTTTCGAATTTCAGATTTCAAAATGCAAGCCAAGAGAATATGATTCTTTGCCTGTGAGAAGTGTTGCAATACCAATTGGCATTACCGTGAAGTTGTCTATGAACATCTAGTTGTTGATGGCTTTGTCCGGGGTACAAAAATGGATTTTTCATGGAGAGTGTACATCTAGTGGAGCATCATCATCGATGAATCTAGGTTATCCTCATAGTGCTTACAATCGAATGTTAGAGATTATAACATGGAAGGCATGTTATGGGATGCTTTTAATATGCACAAGTGATGGTTTCGGTCATTTCCACCGACATGGGTGCAACCGATGATTATAGTTTTGGTGGAAATACTTTCACCAAGGGGAAGAACTGTACATGATGAACAACCAAATGAAGAAGCTGCAAGGTTCTACACGTTACTTGGTGAAATGAATGAAGATCTGTATGAGGATCAAAATTTTCCAAACTGCTCTTTCAGATTCGCTTTTTCACTTGAAATGTTTGGGAGGATGGACCGGAAACTCGTTGACAATGTGTTAGAGTTTCGCAAGAAATGTTCCTGCTTATGAAAATCCCTAAATCGTCCAAAGACATGAAGAAACCGATAAAGGATTTGGGTCTTGGCTACAACAAAATTCATAGTTGTCTAAATGATTGCATGTTGTATTGGGCGACCGGATAAACCAACAAAGGTTGTCATGTCGTGGTGAATCTCGTTGGATTAAAAGAAATGCAGAGGATGGTAACGGTGATTAACAGGATACACATTCAAGGAAGCGATCGGTTAAGATTTTGCGGTATTTCCACTAATACCAAGGCTTCAAAGGCTTTTCATGTCGTCAAGACAACCGAGTCAATGACGTGGCACCATGATGGACGAACCGATGATGGATTGTTAAGGCACCCATGATTCTTTAGCTTGGAAATCATTTGACTCAAAATTTCCAAGTTTTGCACGCGATCCTGAGTGTTAGGCTTGGGCTAGCATCGATGGATTTAACCTTACAAACTCATGAGCACAACAGATAGTACTTGGCGGTGGTGCTTGTTCCTTACAATTTACCTCCATGGGTTTGCATGAAATAGTCATCTTTTATCTTATCTATGATTATACCGGAGAGAAAGGGCCGGAATGATATTGATATATATTTGCACCACTTATTGAAGAGTTAAAACAACTATGGGTTGGTGTTGAGACATACGATGCAATGAGAAAAGAGAACTTTAACTTACGCAGCTTTGATGTGGACTATTAATGACTTCCCGCTTATGCTAATTTATCCGGTTGGAGTACTAAGGACGTTATGCTTGTCCTTGTTAGTCTGCGCAGACATGTTCGAAATGGTTATATAATGGGAAGAAGTTCTCTTATATGGGCCATCGCTTTGGTTACCGTAAAATCATAGATTTAGATATCGAGTGCTCGCTTGATAAGATCAAGAGTTCAAAGAAGCTCCATCGCAGACCAATGGATCCGAAATATTATTCATGTTGAAAGATATAAATTTTATTTATGGAAGATGAATCAACCGACCAAGCCGAAAAGAAACCTGGAGAGAAAGGGATGAATCGATGATGAATCGACGAAGAGGATGATCCTAATGAGGCGGAGTTGTGGAAAAAAGAAGTATTTTTTGAGTTGCCTTATTGGGAGCATCGATATTACGCCATAATCTTGATGTCATGCACATTGAGAAAAATGTCTCGAGAACATCATTGGGACTATTTTGAATGTCGATGGAAAATCAAAAGATAATCTTCAAAGTCGACTTGATTTAGTTCACATAGAATTTGCGTGACCTTCATCCTCAAGCACTTCCGAATATGAAATATCGCATCACCGCTATTTATTCAATGTCAAGACGGAAAAAGAAGTGTTCTCAGACGGTGTTGAAGGATATAAGGTCCGGATGCATATGCATCAAATATATCTCGATGTGTTAGTCTTAAAGATCAAGACTATATGGCTTAAAATCGCATGACTATCACATCTTGATGCAAGACTTATCGCCATTGCTATGCGGTGTTGTATGTCAAAAGGTGACGCTTGTGTAATTGAACTGCCCAACATAATGAAAGGCATTTGTGGCAAAGTTTTGGACGCTCAAGAACTTGAGACACTACAAGATCGAGCCGACCGACTTTATGCAATCTGGAGAAGATCTTCCCGCCTTCCTTCTTCACAATTATGGTGCACTTGTTAATTCATCTCCGCGTGAAGCGATACTTGAGTGGACCGTGTTCTATCGATGGATGTATCCCATTGAAAGGTCTTAATTTATTTGTAAATTATTCCTTCATTCACCTAAATGCCTTTAGTTCCAACTTTTGATAATGTTCTATTCGTGTTTAGGTTCCTCTCCAAATTGAAGTCTTATTGCCGCAATAAACGTTATCCTAAGGATCAATTGTCAAGGCTACTTGGCGTAAGAATGTATGACATTCGCTCAAGGTATTTGGAAGATGTTGAAACAAGAATGAATGCACCAAGTAGAAATGTCAGCTCACGAGATCATAACTTGGCGGAACTTATTTATTTCAAAGTTTTGAGAACCGATCAAGAAAGTCGAAATTGCGTAATTAGACTACGATCATGGGTCCAAGCACATCGACACGTTCTTTTTCATCACGATTCAATGGAACCATTTCTAAGTAAGTTCTAGAATTTGATAAATACTCATCAATTATAATTTGTTTGTCTTTTAACAAAGTAACCATTTTTAACATAGTGAGTACAAACAAGTATTGAGAGCTCGCTCACGGTCCCAAGGTTACATCGACGAGAAATTAATAAGATGTTCACGTAATCATTCCATGAATGGTTAAGCCAAATGGTATGCAATTTAAGTTTTCATTGACAAGTAATAATGTTTTTAATAACATTTATAATTACTCGATTTACTTTCGATTCAATAGGTTTGGAGTCTGGAATGAAGTTAATGACGGTTAAATGGCTTTCACAAGGTCCAAACCGAATAGTGAAAAGATATAGTGCATTCCTCATCAACTGACATGATTTCATACAAGGTATCGCGAGAGGTTGAGGAGAACCCAAAATTGTGGAATTGTTGTTAATTCTTCAATTACGAAGTTATTCTAGTGCTAGGGATGAATCCCGCCGAGGGAATCTGAGTATTACGGACTTATTATCGACATCATTGAGTTGGATTATTACGGCAAATGGAAAGTTGTCTTGTTTCGAGGTGAATAGGTCGATGTGAATACGGCTCATGGAATTAAAAAGATCAATATGGTTTTACAATGGTGAATTTCTCTCGATTGATTCACACCGAGAACAACCGATAGACGAGCCGTATGTGTTTTCTTCTCAAGTGAAACAAGTTTTTACTCCTAAGATCCAACTGATGAGGGTTGGTATATTGCACTTCAAATACCTAGAGACTTGTTCGACATGGGCAAAGGAAGTAGAGATGACATCGTCGAAATATCGTAAACTCGCTTTTCCGTAACAAAACTTAAATGAAAATATCCCTAGTACTAGTGCACAATTTCAATGGGTTCACAGATGTGGACGAAGATATTTATTAATTATGATGTAGTAAGATTTTACTATTTTGAATTTATATGTAATATTATAATTTTAATCATGGTCATTTTATGTAATTTAAATATTTTATATGTACCATTATTGTTATTTGTTACTAATTAATATTTCAACTATTTTATGTGTATTGCAGGAAAATGAGTAGAAGAAGAATGCTAGATTTAAATATTGTAAATGATACTATAAATCTTAGAGGCAATAGTGAACAAATAAAGAGTTGGATCCTCTAATGTGCCCGACATAGATGATGAGCTTATGTAATCACAAAGTAAAATTAAATTATTTTACATGGATGTTGACTTTTTTATTGATTTATTTTTCAATTTTAATATAACAATAATTTATCATTGGTCAGCTGAGAATGGTGGGACGCGCAAAGGTCGCGGACGTTCGCTGCTTAAAGGTTTATACGAATTAAATTTCGGCCACCGTGTGAAAGTAAGGAGAAACAGTTATGGCCAGCCTATTGGCCTTGAAGCTCGAGTTCTAGCAGGCTATTTGGGCATTATTGCACGAAATGCAAATATGTTGCCCATCAATTACGAGTCATGGCATCACATGCCTGACGCAAACAAAAATCAAGCTCTGGAGAACATTAAGGTAACAAAACATGAATGTAATTTATAATACTTTGGTTGAAGTTTCATTTATATTTACTTTTTAAATTTATGTTTTTTTAGGAGAGGTTTAATTTGGAGGTCTCCGATGACTATATAAAAAAGACATTGGGAAAAAAATGGAGAGACAACAAAAGCATATTGAAAAAAGAATATTTTAAGAAAGAAATGAGCCTCGAGGATAAATCATGAATGTCCCACCGGAATGTTGAGGCATCAATGGGAAGATGCGTTAGATTTCGAACTCAAAGAAAGGAGAGGTATTACCTACTTTAAACTCTTATAAATTTTTCTTGTATAGTATTTACTATATACGTAATAATAATATCATTATGTAGACCGTGAGCGTGTCGTGAAAAAAGAAAGTAAACAAAAATTCACTCACACGCAGATCGAGAAGTTTTGCTTCAGAGTCGAGGCCGAGGTATTATAATTTATTAATTTGCCAAATATTAATGACTTTATACTATTAAATTATATTTGTAATACAACACCTGTAGGAACTTCCACCCCAAAAAGTTGGACGTTGTCACTTTTTGACATTACGATAGGAAGAAGGATGGGTCTCCGATGACACCAAGTCGGAGAGATTATGGTATATTTACTTAATAAAATTTGATTTATAATGTTTACTTATAATAGTTTAAGTCTTCGTTAGTAGTTTTAAATTAATAATGTTAAGTTATGATGCATTCCTTCTTATTGTATATTTCGCTTCTAACTTTTTGATTAATTTATTAGGAGAAACTAAAGGAGAAGAAGACACTTTATGAAGCTACCGCTTGAAAGTGATAGTTCGTTCATCTTGAGGATGTCGATAATGTAATTATTACCGATGTTTTGGGTCCCGAAGGTACGATCGCTTCGATCGATAGTTCTGTTAATCTTGAGTTTATTTATAACAAAATTATCACTAATGTTTTGGGTGTTGAAAGGTACGGTCGGGTTCGACTTCAAGGATCCGTGTTACTCAACCCAATATTTTGGATCCAACTCCCAACAATATATGCATTCCGAGTCAATCTCGGTCAAGTTCAGAGGCTAAAAGACCAGATAGCTCAAATGCAAGCTAGCACGGTTGAGCAAATTTCTGAACTTAGAGCCGAGGCAAAGAATAGGGAGGCCGAGGCAAGAAATGAGGAGGCAGAGCAAATTTCTCTACTTAAAGCTAAGCAAAGAAGGGAGGGGAGCAGAGCAGTAGAAGTATGAAGAACTTCACCATACCAAAGTTATGATGAAGATGTTGCAACAAATGCAGACGCCGCCATCTTAGACATTTATGTCCTTATTGTAAGATGATTTTAACATTGTTACATTTAACATTTTGTAAGGATATTTTGTACGATATCATATATTTTATTTATTTTAAAATAACATTTAGAATTAATGTAGTTGGTGTAATTTTTTATGCTACATTTGTTATTTGGGTTGAAATTATATATTATATTTGTTGTCATTGGTTGGTTTTAGTGCGTGAGGCGATAATATTGGATAAATTGAATATTTTAAATATGTACAAGTTAGCTAAGGTTTATGGGCAAAAAACCGCTAAAAGTCAAACCATTTATGCGCTTTTAGAAAGAAGCCAGTAAAAAGTCATTATTTTTAGCGTTGTTAAAAAAAACGCATTAAAATACATGTTTTTAGCGTTTTAAAAAGCGCTTAAAAGTCATGTTTTAGCGCTTTTAAAAAAAGCGCTAAAAGTCAAGAACTTTAGCGGCGTTTTAGAAAAAAGCGCTTAAAAGTCATGTTTTTAATAGCGTTTTTAGAAAAAGCAAGCTAAAAGACATGTTATTAGCGGCGTTTTAAAAAAAGCTACCGCTTAAAAGGCATATTTTAATGGCGCTTAAAAAGCTACATTAAAAGGCATGTTTTAGCCTTTTAAAAAAAAGCTATTTAAAAACATGACTTTAATTGCTTTTTAAAAAACGCTTAAAACATGCCTTTAATGCGCTTTTTTTAAAACGCTTAAAAGTCATGGTTTTATATGGCGTTTTCACAAAACGCCGCTAAATTTTATACCATTTCATTTAGCTGCTTTTTGTGTTTTCAAAGTCACACGAAGTTCTATTAGTGGCGCTTAAAACGCCGCTAAAAGCCTAAAAAACGCCGCTAAAAGTCTGCTTTGGTCAGAGGCCCTAACCTATAACCCTTAACCCTTAATTTTAAGTTAATATCAAACTCAATAACTTACATAATACTTGTATAATTTTAAGAAAAAGATTCAAAGTATATAGGTCGAAACTCGACAAGTTGCCTTATATCTCATCGTTAGATATAAATGATCCTCCCTAGGTGTAACAATGCCATGATGATGGATCTAAACGAAATACCAAATTCCATATCAAATAATATAACATGTATTAAACCTCAAACCCTAAACCCTAAACCTTAAACTTTAAACCCTAAACCCTAGCCCTTAACCCTTAACCCCTAACCTATAACCCTTAACCCTTAACCCTTAATTTTAAGTTAATATCAAACTCAATAACTTACATAATACTTGTATAATTTTAAGAAAAAGATTCAAAGTATATAGGTTGGAAACCCGACGGTTGCCTTATATCTCATCGTTAGATATAACGGATCCTCCCTAGGTGTAACAATGCCACGATGATGGATCTTAAAGAATACATAAATTACTTAATTTTAAGATCAAATTCGTAGCATTATTTACATAAATTATTAATTAACAATTTAGCAGATAATTTATTGTCAACTTTAGACTTTAACAACTACTTAAATGGATAGGAGTTGGATGAAATTGTCAAGGGTAAGCAACGGCCATCGAAATGGAGTAGAAACTTTTGAATTTCGATTTCAAAATGCAAGCCAAGAGAATATGATTCTTTGCTCGTAAGAAGTGTTGCAATATTAATCGGCATTGTCGTGAAGTGGTCTACGAACATCTAGTTGTTGATGGCTTTGTCCGGGGTACAAAATATGGTTTTTCCATGGAGAGTGTACACCTAGTGTAGCATCTTCATCGATGAATCTGGGTATCATCATACCGCTTTCAATCGAATGTTAAAGACGATAACATGGAAAACATGTTATGGATGCTTTTAATATGCGTAGTGATGGTTTCGTCATTTCCACCGACTTGGGTGCAACCGATGATCATAATTTTGTTGGAAATACTTTCACCGAAGGGGAAGAAGTGTACAGATGAACAAACCAAATGAAGAAGCGGCAAGATTCTACACGCTACTTGGTGAAATGAATGAAGAACTGTATGAGGATCAAAATTTTTGAAACCGTCATTCAGATTCATCTTTTTACTTGAAATGTTTGGGGTGGACCAAAACTCGCTGACAATGTTGTTAGAGTTTCGAAAGAAATGTTCCGCTTGTAAAAATCCTCGATCTTCCAAAGACATGAAGAAATTGATAAAGGATTTGGGCCTTGATACAACAAAATTCACAATTGCCTAAATGACTACATGTTGTATCGGGGCAACGGATAAACCAACAAAGGTGTCATGTATGCGCCAATCCCATTGGATTAATAGAAATACAGAGGATTCGGAACGAGGTGAACACGATATACACATCCAAAGAAGGTACCATTAAGATTTTACGGTATTTTCGCTAATACCAAGGCTTCAACGCTTTCATGTCGTCGAAGACAACCGAATCAATGACGTGGCACCGGATGGACGAATGATGATGGGTTGTTAAGGTATCCCAGATTCTTTAGCTTGGAAATCTTTGACTCAAAATTTCCAAGCTTTGCAAGTTTATCCTGAGTGTGAGGCTTGGGCTAGCATCCGATGGATTTAACCTCACAAACTCATGAGCACAACGCACGAAGATTGGCCTGCGGGTGCTTGTTCCTACAATTTGCCTCCATGGGTTTGCATGAAACAATCTTCTTTTATCTTGTCTATGATTATACCGGAGAGAAAGGGCCGGGAATGATATTGACGTCTATTTGCGACCACTTGTTGAGGAGTTAAAACAACTATGGGTGGTGTTCGTACATACGATGCAATGAGAAAAGAGAACTTTAATTTACGGTGGCTTTAATGTGGACTATTAACGACTTTCTGCTTATGCTAATTTATCCGTTAGAGTACCGGAGACGTTATGCTTGTCCGTGTTAGTCGCGCAAACATGCTCGCAATGGTTATATAATGGGAAGAAGTTCTCGTACATGGGGCATCGCGGTGGTTACCGGAAAATCATACATTTAGATTTCAGAGTTTCGCTTTGATGGTACTCAAGAGTTCGCATCTAGCTCCTCATCGCACCAGTAGATCCAAATATTCTTAATGTTAAAAGATATGAATTTCATTTATGGGAAGGTGAATCAACCGGCTAACCCGCAAAGAAATAGAAGATGTACGGATGAATCTGATGATGAATCTGATGAAGAGGATGATCCTCATGAGGCGGACTTGTGGAAAAAAGAAGTATTTTTTTCGAGTTGCCTTATTGGAAGCATCAGATTTACGCTATAATCTTGATGTTATGCACATAGAGAAAAATGTCTGCGAGAACATCATTGGGACTATTTTGAATGTCGATGGAAACCGAAGATAATCTTCGAGTCGACTTGATTTAGTCCACATGGGAATTGCGTGAGCTTCATCCCCAGAACTTCCGAATATGAAATATCGGCTGTCACCGCTATTTTTTCAATGTCAAAGACGGAGAAAGAAGTGTTCAGACGGTGTTGAAGGATATAAAGGTCCGGATGCGTATGCATCAAATATATCGCGATGTGTGAGTCTTAAGGATCAAGACTATATGGCTTAAAATCGCATGACTATCACATCTTGATGCAAGACTTATCGCCGCTTGCCATATGCGTGTTGTATGTCGAAAAAGGTGACGCTCTTGTAATTGAACCGTCAAATATAATGAAAGGCATTTGTGGTAAAGTTTTGAATGTTCAAGAACTTGAGAGACTACAAGGTCGAGCCGCATTGACTTTATGCAACTGGAGAAGATCTTCCCGCCTTCCTTCTTCACTATTATGGTGCACTTGTTAATTCATCTCCGCGTGAAGCACTTCCTTGTGGACCCGCTTTTCATCGATGGATGTATCCCATTGAAAGGTCTTAATTTATTTGCAAAATATTCCTTCATTCATTTCAATGCCTTTAGTTGTAACTTTGTTAATGTTGTATACCGTGTTTAGGTTCCTTTCCAAATTGAAGTCATATCGCCGCGATAAGCGCTATCCAGAAGGATCAATTACCGATGGCTACTTGGCGAGGAATGTATGACTTTCTATTCGAGGTATTTGGAAGATGTTGAAACAAGAATAAATGTACCAAGTAGAAATGTCGGCCTCACGATCATAATTTGGTCGACACTTATTTATTTCAAAGTTTCGAGAACGGATCGACAAAGTCGAAATTGTAGAATTAGACGATAGATCGTGGGTCCAAGCACATCGATACATTCTTTTCATCACGATTCAATGGAACCATTTTGGACGTAAGTTCTAGAATTTGATAAATACTCATCAATTATAATTTGTTTGTCTTCTAACAAAGTAAAACCTTTTACCGTGATAGTGAGTACAAACAAATATTAAGAGCTCGCTCACGATCCCAAGATTAAATCGACGAGAAATTAATAAGTTGTTCACGTAAACATTCCATGAATGGTTAAGCCAAATGGTATGCAATTTCGTTTTCATTGACAAGTCATAATGTTTTCTCATAACATTCATAATTACTCGCTTTACTTTCCATCAATAGATTTGGAGCCGAATGAAGTAAATGACGACGTTAAATGGCTTTCACAAGGTCCAAAAGTAATAGTTAAAAGATATAATGGCTTTCATCAACGGACATGATTTCACACAAGGTATCGCGAGAGATTGAGGAGAACCCAAAATTGCGAATTGTTGTTAATTCTTCGATTACAAGTTATGCTAGTGCTAGGACAAGAATCCGATCGAGGGAATCTGAGTATTACGGACTTATTATCGACATCATTGAGTTGGATTATTACGGCAATTGCAAAGTTATCTTATTTCGAGGTGATTAATGATGTGAATACGGCTCATAATTAAAAACGATCAATATGGCTTTACAATGGTGAATTCTCTCGATTGATTCACACCGAGAACAATCGATGGACGAGCCGTATGTGTTTTCTTCTCAAGTTAAACAAGTTTTTACTTCAAGATCCAACTGATGATGGTTGGTACGTTGTATCAAACACCCCTAGAGACTTGTTCGACATTGGCAAGGAAGTAGAGATGACATAGTCGAAAGATCAAAACTTTGCCTTTTCCGTAACAAGACTTAACCGAAAATATCCCTAGTACTAGTCAACAATTTCAATGGGTTCGTGATGTGGACGAAGATATTTACTTAAATATGATGTAGTAAGATTTAATGATTTATTATTTATATGTAATATTATAATTTTCATGTTGGTCATGTTATATAATTTAACTATTTTAAATGTCCTATTATTGTTGTTATTTGTTACTAAAATTTTGAACTATTTTATGAAATGCCTAGAAGACGATTACGAGGTTTAAATATTAGAAATTATACTCCAAATTCGTAAGACGTAAATAGTGGATAGGATACGCTTGTTGGATCTTCTCTACGGAGGATAGATGATGACGAGCATGGAGAATTCCAAAGTAATGTTAAGTTTATTTTACATGCATGTTGAATTTTATTATTGATTCATTTTTCAATTTTAATATAATAATATATCATTTTTCAAATTGAGGGTGGTGGGACGCAGAGCTCTGGGACGACGTTGCTTACTGATTTATATGACTTACACCTACCCAACAGGTTGAAGTAAGAGCAACGATAATGGCCACCTATCGGATCCAAGCTCGATTGTTAAGGTGCTATTTGGGCGTTATAGCACGTAAATTCAATATGTTGCCCATTAACTATGAATCATGGCATCACATGCCCGATGCCAACAAAAATCGTGCTCTCGAAAATATTAAGGTAATAAAAGGTGAATGTAATTTATAATACTTTCATTTAACCTTCATTTATATTAACTTTTTAAAAAAATTTGTGGTAGATTTGCTTTAGAGGTCTCCGATGACTATATTAAGAAGACGTTGGGTAAAAAATGGAGAGACAATAAAAGCACCCTAAAAAATAATATTTTAAGAAAGACATCACCTCGATTTAAAAATCATGAAATGTCCCACGGAATGTTGAGGTACCAATGGGAAGATCAAGTTAGATTCGGAATTCAAAGAAAGGAGAGGTATTACGTACTTTCAAAGTCTTAGAAATTTTTCTGTTTATCGTATTTATTATATAAATAATTCAAATCCCATTATGTAGGACCGTAGCGAGTTGGAACAAGCTAGACATGAAACAACAATTCACGCATACCAGTAGGTTCCAAAAGTTTTGCTTGTATGGTCGAATTTGAGGTATTGTAATTTATTACTTCTTTCAAATATTAATGATTTATACTATTAACTTATATTTTTCCGCTATAATGTAGAAAGTTTGCCAGTCAAAAAGTTGGACGCTTCAACTTTTGACATTACGATAGGAAGAAGGATGGATCTCCGATGACATCCAAGGTTGCGTAAATTTTGGTATATTTATTTAATAAAAGTTGATTTTTATAAATATTTATAATGTTAAATTATAATGGTTTAATTCATCGCTTGTAGTTTTAAATTTCTAATTTTAAGTTATGTTCCATTCATTTTATTATATATTTCGTTTCTAACTCTTTTATTGATTTATTAGGATAAACTAAAGGAGAAGAAATATGAGTATGAAGCGGTTGTTTGTTCGACAGATTCTGTTAATCTCGACGAGATTGATAATGTAATTATGACTGATGTTTTGGGTCCCGAAAGGTACGATCGCTTGATTGATAGTTTTGTTAATCTTGAGTATATTTATAATGTAATTATCATTAATGTTTTGGGTCTTACAAGGTATGGTCGGGTTCGATGTCAAGGATTAGGTGTTACTCACCCAATATTTTGATCCGCTCCTAACAATACATGCCTTCCTGAGTCAATCTCGTCAAGTTCGAGACCGAAAGACCAGATATCTCGATGGAAGCAGCACACGGTGAGCAAATTTCTCACTTAGAGCGAGGCAAGAATGAGGAGGCTAAACAAATTTCTAAGCTTAGAGCGAGGCAAAGAAGGAGGAGACGGAGGCAAGAATGAGGGAGGCGAGCATGTTGCTCAACTTAGAGCGGAGGCGCAGCAGGGAGGTAGAGCAGAATAGAAAGTATGAAGAACTCCACTATAGTCAGCAGGCTATGATGAAGTTGTTCAAAGAGCAATGCAGAGCCGCCTCTTAGACATTTATTTTCTTCTTGTAAGATTTTTTTCAACATTTTCTGCTTAAACATTATTGTAAGAATTGTTTGAATTATGCTTCATTTTTAATAAATATCATATATTTTTATTAAATTTGAAGTATTTGTTTAAATTTATTGCTTTTATTGAGATTTAAATGTTTTATTTGTCGCATTGGGTTGGAATTATATGCAATTGTTGTTGTTTTTGGTTGGTTTTTACCGCAGGAGGGTAGGATATTGGGAAAGAAGTGCACAAAGAATCAGGCAAATTAGTGCATTTTTCAAAGCGCCGCTAAAAGCTCCCCACCGTAGCGGCGCTTGTTGTATAAGCTACCGCTAAAAGCCCATACCAGAAGTGGCGCTTATCTCATAATACCGCTAAAAGCCCATACCGTAGCTGCGCTTGTCTCAAAAGCGCTAAAAGCCCACACCTATAGGCTTGTGTCCATAAGTCACCGCCACAAGCCCACACCTATAGCGTTTGTCTCATAATGCCGCTTAAAAGCCCATACCAGAAGGCGTTTGTCTCAAAAGCGCAATTAAAAGCCCAAACCTATAGCTGCTTTGTCTAAAAGTCACTGCCAAAAGCCAATACCTTTAGCGGCGTTTGTTTTAGAAGTAAGCCCCTAACTATAGCGGCTTTTATTTAAAAAGCACCGCATATAGCCCACACATATAAGCGCTTTGTTTAAAAAGCTACTTATAGGCCCCTATCTATACGGCGTTTGTTTTAAAAGTCGCTTAAAAGCCCATACCTATAATATTTTCACAAAAACGCCACTAATTTTTTATTTTCAGAGCGGCATTTTTTTGTTGGCTTTAAAGCATAAGAATATTAGTGGCGCTTAAAACGCCGCTAAAGGCCCAAAAAACGCTAAAAGTCTGCTTTTGGTGTAGTGATATCTAAAAAGAGTGTTAACTATATGTCTCGTCATTGGTTTTTTCTTATCTCTCTTTGCCTAGGTGCCAATGGGGTAATTATCGAACAAAGCTAGTTTAGCGTGGCTGCGTGGGTTCCTATTATCAAGCATTCTATCCATAAGTATAGAGGGTAGAGTTACTTATGGATGTTAGCTTAGAATCTCTGTTGGAGTCGACTTAAAAGAGATTGAATGAAACATTTGTCAAGTTAAAAAGGTGACAAAAACTCTTCCCCATATATTTTCCGGGTCCTCGAGCCCACCTTATGCAATTTATTTACTTTAATTGTTAATTCAATTTAGTTTATGTAATTTATTTTTAATTGAATTTTATTGAATTTATTTTATCTAATTGTTTTATCAAGCATTTGGGGGAAAAAAGTTTTACATGTTTTTTTTAAAAAATATTATTAACATATCCTTTAAATTACATCACTTTTCATTTTATAAATAACAAATTATAACATCAATATTTCTATCAATACATATAGTTCATCCAAATCATATGAATATTTTGAGTTCATCTACGATGTCACTCTACATCTTGCATTAACTAATCACATTTTCTTTTGTTACCTCAAGCTTAATTTCGACTAGGAAATACAAGTTTCAAGAAATTTGCCTATGTCGTTGTCACATGCCTAAGCTCTAGAGGACACCCTAACCCACTTTCAGTGGCGAAGTCAGGGATTGGCATGGTCTTTATCTCCTTCTAAAATGATTTTTTTTATTTATGCCATTTTATAATTTATAAAGTTTAAAACTAATAATGGTGAAATTACACTTTGACCCTCAAAATGATAAAAATAATTTAATCCTTTAAAAATTATAAATATATAAGTTATTGAAATGATAAAATTGCATTTTTATTATTGTAGAAATATATAATTTAATTTTGCCTCCCAACAAAAGTTTAACTTCATCTGCCAACTTCCCTAAATCCAAAAACCTAACCTTATAATTCAAATTTGTAACCTTAAATCCTAAACTCTCAAACCTAAATATAACATTTAAAAATTGCCCACCGGATTATTTTTTCTTCATTTGTTCAAGCTTCAATCCCATATTAGGAAGAGAATTTGAACCCAACTCTAACATCAACGAACCTGAAATTAACTCTCCTGATTTTCCATGCTTTTCTTCAGCATGGTCTTCCTCTAGTGTTTATGCATTATATGGATACAAAAATATATTCTAAACTAACATTAAATAAGGTTTAGGTTTACGATAAACCCTATTTACGATTAGTGTAAATGATCCTCATATGGAGAATGCTTAAATACTTATGAAGAGTAATAGAATTAGGAGAGTAGAGAGTTGACTTTGGTTGAGGTTAGAGTTGGATCGAAAGAATCTTCAACCCAGTTAAGTTGGAGGAAAATAATTTCATAAGGGTTTTCAAATATTAAAATTTAAGATTGAGACTTTAAAGAATCGAACTAGATTTTAGGGTTTAGAGGTAATTAAACAAAGGGTAAGGAGTTTTGTTAGACTAATATAGGCGAAATAAATCATGGTGATGAGGTCTCATTTAAATTATACGAGATTTTGTCGAGAATCTCCAATTAGGATAATGCCATTTCACTGTGTTCCAATGACGGGAATACAATTCGGTGGAAAGAATATCCCCCAAAAAATAAACCTCAACATACATAAATGTTAGATTTTTTTAAAAATTCATATACATCTTGATATTTATAGTCTTTAAAATAATTTAATATTAAAAACTTAATTTAAAATGACGACATTTTTATAAAAATGCAATATATTATATATAAAAAAGTAAACTATATAGATAGTCATCTAACTATCAAAATTCTCATTTTAGATACTTAAAATAAAAATTTTATAATTTAAACACCCATGCTATATAATTTGTTTATATTAATTACTTCCGTTAAAAACTTTAACAGAAATCTAATATGATATTTTTTTGACACGTGGACTAATCATTGGATGCCACATGACACAATTAACCACGCAAGTGTTGCATACCACTTTAAAGAACTAAAGTATAATTTACTCAATACTAATTATTAATCAAAAATAAAAAATAACAATTAAATAGTTGAAAAAACCTAGAAATCTAGTTTTTTTTCTTATATTTTAGTTAATAATTAGTTTTGGACAAATAATATTTTAGTCCTATGCAACATTTATGTGATAAATTATTTCATGTGATATCTAATGATAAGTTTATGTGTCAAGAAAATATCATGTTAAATTTTGTTAGAATTTTAACGAAATAATTAAACTCAACAAATTATATAATGTGTGTCTAAATTATAATTTTTAATTTTGAATATTTAAAATAAATTTTTTATAATTAAGTGAGTATATATATAGTTTATCCTATAAAAAATTCACGATTTGAGATTCAAAAACAATCGGTTGTTTAAGGAAAAAAAAAAAAAAAAGAGCATGCATGCATGAGAGCCTTATAAGATATGCAATCACCGTATAAAAAGATTGATTGATTGATATTTAATATTCGATATGTGTCTCAGAATCCAAATCTTCATCAGATTCCATTTTGGCTCCAAATCACTCACCTTTGACTCTCCTTTAAAACAATCATCAACCATCTATTTCCATTCTATTCAAATCTGACGGTCAATACCCAATGATTTCACATCACATGATTTTCTGTTCGCCAACACCCTATCCACCCTCCTTCCCTCACTCACCCTCTTTATCTCTATGAATACTCACCCACCCATCCCTTCCTTTTTCTCTCTCTGAAACTTTCCTCTCTCAAAATCTCAAATCCAGATTTGTTCTCTCTCTCTCTCTCTCTCTCTCTCTATTTCCAATCAATTAATTCCTCCATTGGAGGAGCTTAGGTTTGTCTGAAACAACCCAGATCTCTTTTTTGTTTGTTTGCTTGTTTGTTTCGTTAGATTGGATCTCATGTTTTTGTGTTTTTTTTTTGGACAGGGTTTGTTGGTGTTCTGATCTTTGCTTTGTCTGAAAGATAAACAGAATTATAAACGAACACCAACGCCATGGGAAGATTTGAAGAGGGAGGATTCGATTCAGTGGTTTGCCCTAAGCCTATCCGAACCTTTAGATGGTCTACCAAGTATGTCCCTTTTTTTAATCTTCTAATTTATTTCTGCTTTTATTATCTTTTTATGTATCATGGTTCTTATTTTATTTTTGATTTGGGAAAATTCCAGCAGCTGTTATCAGACTGAGATGGCTGATTCAAAAGCTGGTGCAGAACTTCTTGATATAATCCTCTCCGAGGTAAATTCAATTTTTAAAAAAAATATATTTCTGGGCTTTAATTTTTCTTTTTGTTTCTTTGATGACTCTGGGTACTGACTCTTTGATTTTCATGTAATTTTTCTAGATTTTCCTTCTGATTTTGTACAAATAGATGTGATCTAAAGGGGTTTTCTTTTAATTGAATTTCAGGGAGGGTATGGGGCCGAGAATCCCACCGACCAAATGGCTTCATCACCACCGTATTTCTGTGGATCACCGCCGAGCAGGGCGTCGAATCCGGTAATCCAAGATGCCCGATTCAACGACGAGCAGCCGGTGCTACCTCCACTAACATCCCCAGCACCCTCCTCACGGGAGGATGCGTGAGGGTGAAATTCGGGCAGATGCCAGCTGCTGTACGAATCGAGGGATTTGATTGCCTCACCAGAGATGGTCGCCATCGCAGCATCTCCGCCGTGGCTTAGAAAATACCGAGGGAAAGGAAATTTTGATATGAGAAAAAAATTGAGAGGAGAGAGGGAGATGATAAAATTAAGTTACAACTTGGAATAGTGTGGGTAGTGTTGGATTTGTAAATAGAAGATTAAAATGAGATGATGGGTGTTAAATTGTTGGGTCTTTGATGTTTTGGGTTGGGATTTTCCTTGCATAAAAGAACTAGATGGGAGCAAAAACAATGTTTATTGCCCCCACTCTTGTTAGGGTTCCTTTTTTTTTTTTTGGCTTTTTTGCTTTCTTTAATTATTAATTACTGTATTTGGTGAGAGGAGAGGATGGATGGGAGAGACATTTTTGTAATATATCGTGTTTGATCAATGACACTCTCATCCTTCCTCCTTCGCATGTAATTGTAATTTGAAGGAAATGGACGTTTTAATTTTTCTTTTGCCTTAATTTATTAATGAATAAGAAATGGTTAGGCTCTAGGTTTGGGTGACGAATGGCGATAAGATTAAACAGGGATAATGCAAATAAAAAGGTGCTTTTACATTACTGTTGGCTGCTACTGCTTAATGCGATTCGGCGTCTAAATCACAAAATCGTGGCACCACCATCTGCTTCTCTATCCTTTTCTACCTCTGCCTTACGTCGACATTGCAGCCATTTTAGCTTTCATCCTTTACATCCTTTAATATATGTTTTTTTGAAGTGACATATTTTTTATATATTTATTTGTCTTGTCTATATTATATTTAGGGATGGCCACGACGTTTTCCATTTGTCTCCACTTCAATTCCATTTTAAATTATTATTTTTATATATTTGAATTATTTACTATCTATGCATTGGCATTGATTTTTTTATGTAATCAAAAATATAAAAAATATTATTAAACTAGAACAAGATATTTTAATAATAAAGGTGTCCAGAGGTCTCGATAAGAATTTTAGCCACTATTTTATTTAAGTTAAGACGCGATATTAAAAATGTTAATTAAATTTTAAGAATAATTAAATAATAAACAATTTTTCTGATTCTTTTATCGACTACTCATAGTGAGTGAATTAGTAGATATAAATATATAAATTTTATAAATTTATAAATTTTAATAGTTTATATTGTGTTGACGTTAATTTATACTGTATAAATGTATAATTAGTGTCGCCTACAACTTTACATACAAATTTAAAATGTTGAACAAAAAAGTACATGCAATTTTAATAGCTAGGCCGGCCAAAGCTTTTTAGCCTCTTCAATATTACATTTGGTACGATATTTGAGATTAAAATTTATGTTTGATTAATTGGATTTAAGAAATATATTTTGTATTTTGCGACTTTTTATAAGATGCATTTTGCAACTTAAACATTACATTTTATTATAAAATAATGGGTTAAATATACAAAAACTTATGTATTTTTCTTTTAAAAAATAGAAAAATACATTCAATTAAGTTTTCAAACATTGAAATTACATTATTTAAAATTTTATTAACGTTTTTCCATTATGTATTGCCACCGTTAACCATCACTTAGTTAATAGCTTTGATGTTGATGTGATAATCCAAGTCAACGATGATTGTTGATGTGGCATTGTTATGCCAAAGAAATTACAAAAATACATTTTCAACCATAATTTTCTTATTTATCGGCTTCATCACTACTGAGATGGAAATAATTATGGATTTTTAATTTTAATTTTGGTGAAGAAATTATTAATATTGATAAATTTGTTTTTGTTAAATTTAGGTTAATTACAACATTATTTTTCTAATTATATGACTATTAAGTGAATTTTTTTAATTTCAAAATGTCACAACAATAAATTTAACAACAAAATTTAATTGAGTTAACAGTTAAATTTAAATTTTAAAATTTTAAAAATAATGGAACTAAATTCCTAGAAATAAAAATTCAAGTACTAAATTTTAAATTATCAAAATACAAAACTTGTGACATATTTTAACCTTTTATTTTACATGTTCTAAATAACGGGCTTTTAATTAAAATTTTAAATATCACTTATTATTTAAAATTTATTATTATACAAAATTTAAAAATATATTTTAAAAACTAAAATAATTATGTTCTTTTAATGTATTTATTAATTTTATCTTACATGTTTTAAATAACATTGACTTCTTGTCATAAAAAAATAACATTGACTTTAAACAAAACTTTTAAATTTGACTTATTTAAAATTTATTATTATAAAAACAAAAAATCATTAAGTCAAATTTAAATAATTTTTATGAAATTTAATTATTTAAAATATTTAAAAGGATTGAAATCATAAGTTTAAAGTTTAACAGAAAAATTAGCAATAACATTTTATTTAAAAAGAGAAAGAATTCTCATAATTGATCCGACAGTTAAGAGATGTTCAACTATAAAATTCATTCATATTTGAGTCTCTAGAGGAACAAATGATAAGCTTTTATTCGAATAGTTTCTTTTAAACTTTACGTGCGTGTGTGATGTGGATATGTTTGTATTATACCAATCTTCTAATTAATATATATATATATATAATATTTTAATAAAATAAATGATTAAAATGATATTTTTTTTATAATGTGGGAGGGAATATTTCAACAAAGCTCCTTTTCTTTAGTTATTGTGATTTCGGTTGTAGGATAAAATGAAATCTTTGTGGGGACACTTCCCACTTGCCTGCAGGATTTTGCCTGCCTAATACAAGGCATCAACTTGTTACATGTCTTTTATTTATTTATTCTTTCTTTTCAGTTTATTGTGATGAATTTTTATATTTTATTATACTCTTTTTATCTTTTAATTCTATCCAAATAAATATTTCAACTTTTAATTTTTATTAAAATGAATCATCTAAGCTCTTTTACTTAAACGAGACCTAACTTTTAATTTATGCTTAAATAAATTAAATTAAGATAAATCTTTTTTCATTTTATTTAGATACAAATTAAAATAATAATGATTTATTTTTTATAAATAAAAATATAGGACTCGTGTCAAAAAAATAAAAATTCCAGGTTTTCTTAATATTTTAACTAATATACTTACATTCTCATTAAGGATTTCCTAATAGTTTAGTAAAACTAATCACTTATATTAGTTTTACAATTTCATAATTTTTTTATAGATTATACGATTCAATTCTATTATCATATTTCATATTTTATTTATTTAAATTTTACATGTCGAATTTTAAATCAATTAAAATGTAATACTTTACTTAATGTAAATTAATTTAAAAATTTACGTGTATTTACTAAATTTAATTAATAATTTGTATGAACCATTTTGCTAACCTTTTACTAAGTTAATTGATGGAATTTCGTGCAACTTGAGGTTTGTGATGGTAATTTTAGATTCTGAATTCGTCATCTCTGGAAATTATCTAAGTCCCATATATAATACAAATTATTTTAATCTAAAACATATATATATATATATATATATATATCTAATTTGTCCCCCTAGATTATAACTCTAAATGAATTGCATGGAAAAGAATTAGAAATAGATTACATATTTTACTAATTACGGTAATTGTATTTTAGGCAAGAGATGACTAGAAATTAATTTGATTTAATTGATTATTATTTAATTTGTGAATAAATTAAATAATTAAGTTCAGAGTAAAAATTAAATTATTTAATCATCGTAGTTGAAAAGATCTTGGTAATATAAAGCTTTCACTCCTTTCTTAGTATTGTGATCAAAGAAATTTCAAAGAAAAGAATTATAATTCTGTTTTACAGCTATGAAAACTAATCTACTTCTTCTCTTCTTGATGAGAGCTTATATAAGCTTTTCAACAGCTTACTAACCTTTGTAACAGACTTACTGACTTTCTTAAAACTAACTAACAGTTTCAATTACTAACAACGTGACTCTTAACATTCATCTAGCTTCTCCGCAGGTAAAACCCGAAGAAGAGTATGAAAACGGGCAAAATATGCCACTGATATCGGCTTGGAATATATCAGCGACTTGATCACATGCCGAAACCTCGCCGACCACAACAGACCCATCCGTAACTTTCTCGCGAACAAAGAACAAATCTAGCTCAACATGTTTGAACTTGAAGTGCAAAACAGAGTTAGCTGCTACAGCTACTGCACCGGAGCTATCACACCAAATGGTAGGAGTATCATCTGACTTTACCTGAAGTTCTTGAAGTAACGAAATCAGCCAAACAACTTCACTCGTCATTACAACAAGACTGCGATACTCTACTTCAGCCGTAGACCTAGCGACCACTTGTTGTTTCTGAGATCCCCAAGAAACAAGATTAGATCCAAAATAAATACAAAACACAGAAGTTGACCGACGATCATCAAAATTGAGCCCCCAATTGGCATCAGTATACACACTCAAGGACAACTAATCTGAAGGCTGAAAAATAATCCTAAAATCCATAGTACCACTTAGGTATCACAAAACACGTTTTAGTGCTGCCATGTGAACATTGGTAAGGCTATGCATAAATTGACATATCCGATTCATAGCGTAAGCAATATCAGGATGAGTAAGAACCACGTATTGAAGCGCTCCTGCAAGGCTTCTATACTCAGTTGAATTGACTAAATTTTAGCCATCGTTCTTGGACAACGTGGATGAGCTCACCATCGGTGTGTGAACACCTGTTATAGTCAACATCGATGCCCAATCAAGAATATCCCTATGTACTTCGTCTGGTTCAAATGCAGCCACCCGGAGGCGTTTCGATGGACTTCAATCCCAAGAAAATAGTGTAGAGCACCATATCCTTAAGTGAGAATTCATCGTTCAATAAACGAACAAATCGATCAATCTCAATAGTCAAGTTCCTAGTAATAATGATGTCATCAACATACACAAAGACATAAAGAGTTGAGTTAGGCTGGATTCGAACAAACAAAGAAGCATCAGACTTAGAAAGGATAAAACCAATAGAAACAAGAAATTGCTTCAGCTTTTCAAACCAGGCTCGAGGCGCTTGACGAAGACCGTATAAGGCTTTCTTCAAACGACATACAAGCAGTTTGCCAGACGAATTAGACTAAACATACCCCAGAGGTTGTTGCATGAACACCTCAGTATCCAACTCCCCATTTAAGAAGGCATTATTCACATCAACTTTTCGAAGTAACCACCCTCTAGACACAACAATGGATAGAATAATACGAATAGTAGCAGGCTTGACAACTGGACTAAACGTCTCATTGAAATCACAACCAGGTACCTGAGAACAACCTTTTGCTACCAATCTAGCCTTGTTTCGAGCAATAGAACCATCCAAATCCTCTTAGCCTTAAATAACCACTTGCACCCAATTACCTTGTGATTTGACGGAAGGGGAACGAGTTCCCATGTAGAATTACGAATAAGGGCATCATATTCAGCCTAGGCTGCAACACGCCACTCAGCAGACTAAAATGCCTCCTCTATAGTGGACGGTTCTATGGCTTCAACAGTAAAAACCTTGGGTTTAAAAACTCCAGCCTTGGCTCGAGTGACCATCGAATGAGTGTTAGTATTCATAGGAAATCTGGGTAAACTATCAACAACATTAGAAGGCGGAGAACTTGACTCAACACTACCACCGGTAGGTGAAGGAATAGATGCAAGCAGATCGTTAGGGCCAGATGGATGAAGGTCAGATGAAGAGGATGCATTCTCAGCAGACGACTGACTAGGAAAATTCAATGGCTCTGTGAAAGACTCCATTTGGTAGCTTGAAATTTTCTGAACTAGGGGAATGGTCGTAGTTATTGGTTCCCCATACTGAACATCCGAGCTCATGAATTTATCGGTAGTCGATAAGAACTTTCCTTCATAAAAAATAACATGTCTTGACACAATAATCTTGCCACTCGGAAGAAGACACTTATAACCTTTGTGTTGAGTGTTGTAGCCCAAAAAAATAGACGGCTTTGATTGGAACTTCAACTTATGTGTCGTATACGGACGTAAGTAACGGTAACAACAACAGCCAAAAACATGTTAATGGTCATAGGTTGTATCACGACCATATAGAGTCGTAAAGGGAGTCTTACCTTCTAGAACTGAAGTGGGTAGCCGATTGATAAGGTGGACTGCATAGCAAAAGGCATGCCCCCAGTACTCCATGGATAAATTTGCTTGAGCTAATAAAGTGATGCCCATTTCCACAATATGTCGATGCTTGCGTTTAGCAATATCGTTTTGTTCAGACGTATAAGGGCAAGTCAGACGATGAATTATTCCTTGAGACGCCAGAGCAGATGTGAACTCCCGATACTCGCCACTCTAGTCACTCTGAAATTATTTTATGGACTTGCCGAACTGAGTCTTGACGAGTTGCTGGAATTTAGCAAAACATTCCAAGGCTTGAGACTTCTGACTTAAAAGGTAAAGCCATGTGAATCGAGTAGAGGCATCAATAAAGGACACATAGTACCATTTGTTCTCACATGCCACGACCCCGGGGCCCCAAAGATCAGAGACAATTAATTCAAATGGTTGATATTCTACGTAGATACAGAAAAAGGCAACTTATGTGACTTTCCTTTTTGGCACGCAATGCAAACATGACCAGCACATTCTTTATTAATTTTGACATTACATTTTTCTAGAACATTTTTAAAAACAGATGGGTGACCGAGGCGATTATGCCACAGATCAAACACAGAACTTTGAACTTCTTTATTTTGAACCTCCATGTGAGCATTAAAAGGAATTTCAACATGCATCGGGAAATGATACAGCCCATCACGTATGTGGCCCTTCAGCAGGATTCTCCCGTCTTTATGTCCTTGATAACACAACATGTAGGGTAAAACTCAAAAAATACTTGATTATCATTAGTAAATTGGGACATCGATAAGAGATTTTTCCTTTTATTAGGCACACAAAACATTGGATAATCGTAACAAACGAGACGGAGTGGATAGATCACCATTACCAATTGCCAAAATTTTAGTTGGGTTGCCATTGCCCATTAAAAGGGGTGACATACATGAGTACGGTGTGCTGTCACAAAGTGCCGTCAAATTTCGACATACGTGATGGCTCGAGCCAGAATTAGGGTACCAAGAGGTCGAGCCGACAGGAATAGGAATATACGAGTCATTACCACCGGTATTAGAACCAACTTGTGCAGTGTTAATGTGAGATCTCGATGTGTCGGAGTAATTTGAGGGATGTAAATCACCTAGCCGAGGGAGGCCAATGCATGGATTTGATCTAGAATATACTTGGGCACGTTGTTTCGTGTGCCATGGAACCGACTCACCACCACTTGGCCTTATATTATTCGGCCCATTATCATAAGGCCTTTGTACAAAATGCGCACCATGATGTGGATAGTGCGCCCCAAAATCACGTCCAAAACTAACTACATTGTCAGGCTTAATTTGACCAAATTCATGCCCAAATTGAGGTGGTCCATTCGGCTTGGGCAAGGTAATTGGCGCCACTTATGGCTCACGTGCCATATCTCCATAATAACAAGCAGCAATGCCAGATTGTCCCTCACCATGTTGATTGATACCTGGTGAACAAGCATTTTGACCAAAATAATTTTGACCAAATTCATTAGAATAAGGGCTCACCCTAGAGTACTTAGTTTGACGAAGTCCCAAATCTAACGCAGCACCCATGCGTCGGCCAGGTAAACCACCATCAACAGCCACACATGCCGGATCTACATCGGGTCGAGGCTCACGCGACACGAACGGGCCGTCTTGATGAGCCACCGAAGGCATCACCGATAGAAGATTCAACAAGATTGGCACTGAAGGCACCACGGCCACGAGGAGACGCTCGATCGCCACGAAAGGAGCCCTCAACCACTTGCGACGGGGTAGATTCAACAAGATTGGCACTTAGCAAAATTTCTTGAACAGCCCGATTGTGTCTGGATTTACACTCCACAAGGGCATTTACAAGTCAAGAAAACGAGAGGGAACTAGGCGAAAAAGATGCCGACGAAACAACAGACTCAAACTCTGATGGCAGTCCGGCAAGCATGATCTCCACTTTTTCTTCCTCCAAGATGTGAGATCTTGAAGTCTCCAACAGAGCACAAAGGTTTTTGATTTTAGCAACATAAGTTTTAATAGTCATATTACCTTTTCGTAACGAGTGGAGTTCATGTCGCAGACGCGACTGTTTCGCTCCGGTGTCGGCAGCGAAGAGATCCGTCACGATGAGCCAAACATCACACACTGACTTTTCTTCTGTAAAGGACGACAGAAGAGAAGCACTTATCATGGAAAGAAGCCACGAAGTTAAAAAACGGTCTTGCTGTTTAAAAACTTGCGCCAAAGGATTCGACACTAACGATCCGTCCGGACCGGGAAGAAAACGAGCAGGAGGAGCTAAGGTGCCGTCAAGTAAACCAAGCAGATCATAACCATCAAGAATGAGCTTGATTTGTTGTTGCCACTACATGTAGGTCTTGTCGGATAGTTTAACGACATCGTGTCGAGGAAATGACGTTACAACTCGTTCACCGTTGAATGGCCCAATCGAGTCAGGATCAACGAAAGTTGCGGTGGCCATGCGTCCAACGATTAGCTGGCGAAAGATACCATGAAAAGATCTTGGTAATATAAAGCTTTCACTCCTTTCTTAGTATTGTGATCAAAGAAATTTCAAAGAAAAGAATTATAATTCTGTTTTACAGCCATGAAAACTAATCTGCTTCTTCTCTTCTTGATGAGAGCTTATATAAGCTTTTCAATAGCTTACTAACCTTTGTAATAGACTTACTGACTTTCTTAAAACTAACTAACAGTTTCAATTACTAACAACGTGACTCTTAACAGTAGTTAAATGAAATTAGAATAATTAAATAAGTTTACAAATAAATTGTAATATAATAAAATCAAAATTAAATTTTATAAATTATTTAGTTTAAAATAATTGATTAATAAATTCAATTAATAATTAATATGAATGTTCATTTAATTATTTAGTTAATTAAATATTAGAGCTTAATTTTTTGTTTAAAATCAAGGGAGTATAGCTCAAAAAATTGAACCTAGCATGGGCGAGCATTATTGGCCCAGTCAGGGCAACGGGTGGTAGCATGAGAGTTCCCCTCCCATGGTAAGTCACTGGCCATACCCTTTTGATAAGTCCTAATTTAAAACTTCAAATGATAAGTCACCGGCCATTCCCTTTTACTACATATTATGGGAATACTCTTCAGAAATTTAGTGATATTTTATTTGAATAATTTTTGTCGAGTTTGAATTTTAGATTAAGAGCCAAGGATTATAATTTGCGATTAGAGATTTTAAGATTTAATAGTTTTAGCATATTGTGATTTGCACAATACTCTTTGTTGGGAGAACTGGTTTTTGTCTTCTGTTTGGTTTTTCGTATTAGAGCTTCATTCTAAGTAAATTGTAAATTTGGGAATAATAAAAATGAATTGGTTGAAAGTTTGAAGCATTTAGACTTCGAATTTCCCTACGACTCAACACATAGATATTTAATTGATCAAATTTATTGTTTTGATTTGTTTTTGTAAAAAAAAAAATTAAAATTTCTTTGACATATTTTCCAAAAGTTATTCCAAAATTTATTACTTTACAAGAATGTAATTTCCATTAAAACTACAATAGACAAAGAACAATTTTAAAATATCATGACATGAGCCCCTTAATTAATATGTTTGTTCTAATATGATCACTCGCTCGGAAAGTGGGAGGGTTTAGGTAAAAATATAAGCTCGAAAAATGGGATTGAACAAAAAATAATGCATTATTTCTAAACGGGTTGGGCCTCTATTAAAATTTTTTTGTTTGGGCCCAGCCCAAATCACATACCTATACTTTTTTTTTTTATATTTTCAATTTGTTGAGAAATATTTATTTTAATATTTAACGTATTTGATGTATTATAAATTTCAAATTTGTTTTTATATAATAAAAATCTTTTTAAAAAAAAGAGTTTTACAATTAAGCTCGAGTTTGGACAAAATTTTAAGCACATTTTTCGAGTCGAACATTAAAAGGCGGACCTAAAATTTTGCATCGGTTTGATCCGAACTCGACCCGACCTATAATCAGTTCTAACCTAGTGTAATAAATGTTATTAACTACTAGGGTAAGGAGACAAAGATATAATTGAATAGTTTGTAACCAAATAGGAGAGATTTGAAATAAACTGGTGATGATAGAAAATTATGGAGGTTGATTTGAAAAACATTAGATTAGAATGAGAAGAGACACCATATGATTATTTTGTCCTTAAGGTTTACCACACTCTCTCTTTTCCCTTTTCAACCTTCAAACCAATGTTCATAACCTGCTTCTCACCCGCCCACTACATGAGTTTCATGTGGGCTCATTAAATTGGGCCCACTTAATCTCTTCCGGTTTTCTACCACAATTTTCGTAGGTTCTAATGCTTCCGCCAAATCATTTTCGCCCTACCCCACATTACACGAGTTCTCAACCAACATGTCTTCTTCTTTACTCCTTAATTAATCCACGCAATTTTTTTTACCATTTATAAACTACTCGTTCCAGCCCACAATCTACAAATTGTTGTAATAACAATGATATCAATTGAGTTTAGGCTTAGTCGATTTTTGAGTAAAATGCTAAATTGCTTTTGTTACCTGTCATTTCATAATGTCCCAGAAATATGCATTCAAACATATCTTCCTAGAACTGCCACCAATTTTATTTTCCCATACCAATGCATTGTTATAGATTTTTGGAAAAGATGAATGCTTGGCTGCAACTTATTGATAGACCTAAAATGGGAACTTAGTCAAAAGACCGAGTAAATAACATATTCCACTAGTATGCCCTCCTCAGGTTTAGGATTGAAGTTCAACACCTAACTAGGAAAGGTTACAATCAGCAACTGCCATGGGAAGTGCCTTTGTGAGTATATCAGCAACCTGATCTACAACATCGAAATAGCGAACATTAATTCTTTGCGACCAACATAGCAATGATTCTTCTTGTTATGCAGCACAAGGTGTTGACAACGTAGAATGTTGCTCAGGTTGTCGCATAATATTGTAGGTGGATGCATAAGAGGTATTTGAAGCAGGTAACCCAAAGAGTTTCAGAAGCATCTGCAAGAGACCGGTACTAAGCTTTGGTTGAACATCATAGAACAGCAACTTGTTTTTCAAATGCCCAATTGATGGGAATGAGAACAAAAATAGAATATAACCAGTTGCGGACACACAACCATTAGGATCACTAGCCCAATCTGCATCATTGTACATGTAAAAATTAGAGCCACATCAATTAGATATATGAAGACTATGAAGTATTGTTCAGGGACAAAGCTAGAATATTTTTCTAGAATATTTTAGGGGAGCTAGGCCCAGCCTGCCCCTTCTAACTTCGCTGCTGGTGTTGCTTGTTGCAAGTAACACAACAATCTTTTGATTGCTAGCTAGTGTTTTTAGATGGATTGTGCTTGTATTGAGACAATTTATTAATGATAGAATAAGAAATGCATGGCCTTGTGAATGTCAAACAACGTAGTTTTCCTTCTAAATTCTGTTGCATTGGTCCAACTAGTTTCATCATTTAACACCAAAGCCTCTGAGGAACTCATAGGGTTTAAACACCTTTACTCTTGTGCAGATTTGTCTTGCAAATAAGATTGTTAAGCTTTTATTTATCAAGCTTTAGATATAATAATATTTCAAATCAACTGTTCATTGTATTTCTTAAGTTATTTATATTAGAAAACAAAATAAATTCTTAGAAAATATTTGAAGAGGAAAATAAAATCAAGAACACAAAATAAATTCTTAGAAAATATTTAAAGAGAAAAATAAAATAAAAAACAATTGTTTGAATCGATTTTACTCATATATTATGTTTTTGAGTTAATCAGATAACTTTATAAACATTTTAAAGTGATTTTGGGTCAAAATTACACTTAGGGCTTTTCTTCAGGTTTCTCTTGATGAATAGGTGTTCATGAAACAATCACTGAAGTTTGAAGACGACATCAATCAAAATCATGTATACAAATAGTTTAAGGTTATTTATGGGCTGAAGGAAGCCCCACATTGATGACATAAAGAGCGTCACCTAAGTTATCATGCAAATTGGGTTTACACACTCACATCTTTAGAAACATCATCATCCTTCCACGTCACCTGTCACGTGTTATTTTTTTGGTGATTATCGATAATCATTTTACTGGTGTTAATAGGTATATCGATTAAAAATCTATTTTTGTTAACAGAATGGGCTAATTAATTTTTTTTATCATTAAAGGTTAAATTAAGTGCACTTTTTCATATGAATTTAATTGATTTTTATTATTTACTGTGAGAATTTTAGTTTTATACTTTAGTCTATTATTAAATTTTATTTTATTTTAGCGTGTGGACTTAAAAATGCTTCTTATTTTGTTACAGACAAGGACGGTCCGGTTAATGCAAACATCTCTTAATATATTAGTGATTTTTATAAATTTTATTTTGAGCACAAAAATAAAAAGTTTATAATTTAAGTACTCTCAGTTTCATGTTTTTATCATTTTAGTTGATCATTGTTAATTTTTATTAAATATATTTATTTTAGCCACTCAATTTTAATAATTTCTTATTTTGGTCACTCATTTTCTTTTTAAAATTATTTTTTTAAAAACCTCAATTTTTAGATGGAATTAAGTTATTCAAATACTGAGATGAAACCTAAGTTTTCAACCTGTTGTTCAATTCCATGTAAAAACTCAGGTTTTTCCCAACCTTTCAAAACCGGATTGATGGTCGAACTGGCTAGGTTGTTGATTTTTCAATTCGACCTGTCCGAACTAGAGGTGATCATGAGCCGGGCCAAAAAAAAATTTTAGGCCCATTTTCTAGGCCCGAGCCCAGCTAGACCCGAAATATGGGCCTAAAAATTTGTCCAAGCTCGGCCCAAAAGAAAATTGATAAACCCGAGCCATGCTCGGCCTGACCCATATTAAATTTTTTTAGCTTTTTTTATTAAATAAAAAAATTTAAAACAAATATTAAAACAAAAAAGTAAATAAAAAATATGTAAATTTAAAAAGTATATTTGATTAAAAATAAAATATATTTAATATATAATTTGGGCCGGGCTGGGCTGGGCTTAGGCCAAAAAAATTTTACCTGAGCCCGGCCCGTTTTCTAAATGGGCCTTTCTTTTTTTGCCCATACCCATATTTCGGGCCTATATTTTTACCCAAACCATCCTATTTTTCGGGCGGGCCGTCAAGTCGGGTCGAGTAGCCCAACCCATGATCACGTCTAGTCTGAAAGATTCAATTAAATAAATCATCAAATAATTAATGAAAATAAAAATATTAAAAATCATTTCAACCTTTTTTAGCTCGGTTAAACCAGTTTGTACTAGTTCCTGACTCAATCAATCTAAAGACTCTCTCCAGACCGATATCCCAAACGATTCTTAATCCAACTGGTCTAACCAGTTAGTCTTGTTCAGTTTAGATAACCATGGTATTTTCCTTTAAAACCCCAAGTATTACCCTTTCGCTAAGGAAAACTAAAATTAGTTCTAAAAAAGAAAAAAAATTAAAATGATGAAATAATTTTCCTTGTAAAAACCCAGATAATTGGGCAATTTACCAAAAAAGCCCTAAAATTTTCAAAATTACGGAAATGGGCCAGGTTGTAGAAAATTTATGGGAAAGGGCCATTTCCCCAGCGCGTCACGTCGGTAGCGTTTTGGGGAAATCACAAAGCGCACCGACAGGGGCGCGTTTGTCCACCTCGACAAAAGCGCGCCCACGTGGCGCGTTTTCTTTGAGGTGGATAAAACGCGCCACAGGGCGGCGCTTAGCTAGCTTTCCCCAAAACGCTACCGACGTGACGCGCTTTTGGGTTTAATGCCCTTTGAAATTATTTTGAAGGTTTTGGGCCAATAGTCTCCGCAAAATAATTTTGATGAGACATTTCGAACAAATAGTGGCCAAAAAGCTTACAGCGGGATGCTTTGTCAACATGCGTGTTGAAAAGCGCCCCACGTGGACGCGCTTTTGCTCTGATGAGTCTCCGTAAAATAATTTTGAGGAGACGTTTACGAACAAATGGCCAAAAATGCTTCGGCGAGGTGCCTTTGTCAAGATGCGATGAAAAGCGCCCACGTGGGCGCGCTTTTGCTCTGATAGTCTCCGGCAAAATAATTTTGAGAGCGTTTACGAACAACGATGGCCAAAAACGCTTCCAAAGCAGGTGCATTGTCGACATGCGTCTTGAAAAACGCCCCACGTGGACGCGCTTTTGCTCTGAAGAGTCTCCGCAAAATAATTTTGAGGAGACGTTTACGAACAAACGATGGCCAAAAACGCTTCCAATAGGTGCATTGTCAACATGCGTCTTGAAAAAACGCTCCCCGTGGACGCGCTTTTTTACTCTGAGTCTCCGGTAAAATTAGGCTATAAATCGGTCAAATTTCATTCGAGAATGCATAAGGAAATTGAGGCAAAGGAAAAAAATTGAAAATGAGTGAACGATTAATGCTATTATTTACTACGACGGTGAAGTTCGTGACACCGAAAATGGCGTTGTTTTCTTATCAAAAAACACAGCACGACTGAGTTTTAATCGAAACATCGATTTAGTAGAACTTCGCAAAAGAATTAAGCGTAAAATATTCGGAACAACGCCAATGAAAGTTCAGTGTATTAAGTATAGATTTTGCGCCTCGATTGATCCTGTGAGATATGAGTCGTTCGACATCAAAGGTGCTCGGAGCTTTGAGGCAATGGTGGAGACTCATCTTGCCAGTGAGATCACCCTATATCGAGGTATATGTAGAATTTTCATCTCCAAGTGATCTTTGCGCGACCTCGACATCTACTGCCGTTCGAGGAGAATACACGACCCCAAGCCGACAATCTGTAAGTGGGAGGCAAAACACAGAAGTGCCCATATGCGGTAGTAGTATGGAAAACATAACCCCTGCACGGCACTCGATTGGTGGATGGGACATGCATATCCATCATTCGACGTCCGATGATAGAAATATGTATTAGGGGACGTCTTCAACTTCTAGTGGTTGGCAATCCACATACGATTGGAATCTTTACGAAAGATGTTTAAGGAGGGATGATGTACTCCCGACGACATTCATCGGCGAGGGGCCCTCGTTTGTTGCAGGTTATGGAGGGTCGAACGATGAATCTAATGTGGATCCACCTCGGGAGGCAGGGCCCGACGGTGCAGAAGTTGGATTATTTTCTGAATCGGAGCCGCTCCAATTGTACTGAAGACGTTGAGGCGGTTCGACGAAGAAGAAGAAGATCCGCTATTAGGTGTACTCGCCTCCAAACCTATATGCATAATGTCGATCTATCTCAAGATGATGCATTGGAGTTTCCTGGACTACCACACCGGACGCGTGACCGTACAGATTCTTCGTTGGATTCGGACCAATTAGAAGCGGGTAGCCATTTTCCAACAAGAATACTTTTCTTCTTGTATTGAAATAATCTGACATTAAAAGCGGGTTAACTACAAGGTGGTTAAATCAAAGCTCGATAAGTTCGAGGCGAAGTGTGTGCAGGCAAGATGACACATGTTCATGGAAAATCATGGCGTCGTTGAGGAAAAGGATGGGTCGTGGGAGATAAAAAGTACAAAGGTCCACATACATGTCTTCACGGCAAAGTACCACTATATGTTCAGTGATTTCGAATAACAGTAATAATATGTAATGTTGGATTGTTTAACGTACTTCGTTGACAGGTGTTGTACAAGGCCAATTTCACCCGGGCCATTATAACCCTAAACCCAATTAACCCTAAACCTAACTAACCCTAAACCCAAAACCAACCCTAGCCCACTAAAGCCCAATCAGAAAATAAACAAAAAAAAACTAACAAGTGCCTAGCCCTGCGCGTTTACGCCATCGCCCGACCCTCGGCCTTCGACTAGCCACTAGTCTGACGGCGTCTGCAGCACCGCCCTCGCCACCGCCCAAGTACCTGCAAGCATTAAAAAGAAACGACAGAACAGAACAAATGGTAAAATAAGATGGCTATAAAGGCCGATTCACATTCTGTTGTAGAGGACTTTTTTTTCTCTTTGATCAATAGAAAAAAAAAAGAAATTTCAAAGCAAAAAAAATAACAGATCCAAACACGAAAGTACGAAAAAACAGGAAAACAGAGGCCCAAAGGTAATCTTTGTTTTTTCGAAAACTTTCCGTTTTCTTTTTCTTTTTGGAATACATAAGTGCAAATATACGTATAAGTATAAATCTAAAACAAAATAATGAAAAAAATATGAAATTTTACCTTTTCGGCCACCGTGCACGGTGGCCGGAGCGACAGCGCCGGCGCCGGCTTGACGGCGACCAGTCGAAACCCCCATCGGCCTTCCCTCCTGCAGAGGAAAACAAAGAGAAAGAAAGATTTTTTTAAAAAGCAATGAACATAAATGGATTTTTGGGGTTTAGGGCTTTATATAGCCCACAAAAGACGTCGTTTTGGGGTCGGTTTTTAACCCCAAAACGATGTCGTTTTGAACATGACCCACGTCACGACCGACCCGCCTTGGGGATCGCGTGTTTTGAAGGAAGGGTTAATTGCGCAATCGGCCCTTCCGTATTTTTGTGTTCTTAAAATCAAACTCTTACTTATTGCAACATTGGCCCAATAATTTTTTCGCAGTTTACGATTCAGTCCCCCCTCAAACGCTGCGTTTTAACTTATGAGAAAATTGCCCCTTTGGTCCCCCATCTTTCACGTGCGTTCTTTCATGACCCCCGAAGCCCGTTTTATTTACAATTGACCACGAACTTTGTTTTATTTATCATTTAGCCCCCGAATCACTGTTTTATTTATAATTTGACCCGAAACTTTTATTTTTTATGCAATTTAGCCCCTTTTTCAACTATTTTGCAATTTTTATTATTATTAGTATCACTTAATATTTTATTTTATTATTGTTATTATATTTACTATTGTTATCATTTATTATTATTATTTCTATTATTATTCTCATTATTATCATTTTCACTATCATTACTAATGTTTATTATTATTTTATATCATTAATTATTATTATTACTTTTATAAATCAATACTACTATAGGTATTTTAAATCAAGATTACTATTAGTATTCCCTTCACTATTATATTTTTATCTATATTTATTTTCTTAGTTTAATATTATTATTATTATTTATTTATCATATATATATAAATATATATACTTCTATTCCGCTAATATTATTATTATATTTTTATATATTTCTACTCATTGTTCATATATTAATATTATTTTCATTATTACTATTATCATTACTATTATTATTTTCTTCCTTCCCATTTTCTCTTAAACTTTCATTTGCGTATAATTCTTTTGTTTTCTATTATTTTTTAGCTTATTCATTTATATTTAATGCATTTTGCTACACATATTAGTATTGTGATTTGTTTTGGCATTTTATCGTTACATTAACCTTTGCCTGATACATCAGTTTTCAAATAGCCGATATCTCGTGTTAAAGATTCGAGGAAATCGAGCCCTAACTTACTGGGTTCCGATTTTCCTCGTTCAATATAAACAACGAAATATCCCTTCCAAAATCACAAGTCCCGGTTTCAAATTGACATTCCGTATTAGCAATTCGAGTGAATCGAGCCCTAACTTACTGGGTTCCGATTTCTCCTCGTTTAAAGCTAAACAACGGGATGTCTCTTTTAAAATTGCAATTTAAATTTTAAAACAAAATGCTTAATCTCGAAAACTCGAAATGTCGCGCCCTAACTTACTAGACTCGACATCTAGATACTTCGAGATAAGCTTTTTTTTCCCAAAAATAGAGGCAATCTTCCGTATTTGAAATTTTGAGAAATCGAGCCCTAACTTACGGGGTTCCAGTTTCTCATTGACGAATAACGGAAAATCCTCTTCAAAAATGAAAATCAAGTTTTAAAAGACGAGCTTAGTTTCGGGAGTCTAAAGTATTACGCCCTAACATACTGGACATGATGCTTTATCTCTTCGATAATAAGAGAGTCTTAACGTCCCTTTCAATTCCTTCAAATTTTGAAAATGAAAAGCATTGTATTTTCGAACCCTTTCAAAATTTTCAACAAATAGGACATCAATCAATCAGTTTGGTACCAATTTTGGGCGTGTCGAGGGTGCTAATCTTTCCTCGCACGTAATCGACTTTCGAACCCGTTTTCTCAAAGTTCGTGGACCAAAAAGCATTGTTTTAGTAAATTAAATGTTTTATTAAAATAAAGGTGATCCGATCACACCAAATAAAGATCGGTGGTGACTCCTTCCTTTTCTTTTTAAAAATCGAGTCGGCCAAAGTCGTTTATCGTTTCACAAAAAATGGTTCTGACGGTGTAACACAAGATCATCGAAGATGGATTCAGACATGTTGGCTGAACTAATAATGCCGACGGTGAAGGCCGATCCCAAGACTACGGTGCCGGCCTTAATTGGCAGTATTCGTAGCCAATTGGGGTACACGTCCTCTTATAGAAAGGCTTGGATAGCCAAGCAGAAGGCGTTAGAAAAGTTACACGGTGGGTGGGACACTTCATATAATGAAATGTTGCAGTGGTGTCAGGTGCTGGAGAGATATGTCCCAGGTAGCACGACAGACCTTGAAACGGAACCTGCGTACTACAATGATCGTCTGCTCCGTGGATGCACAGTGTTCAAGCGTTTGTTCTGGACATTTAAGCAATGTCGAGATGCCTTTAAATACTGCAAGCCATTGGTACAAATTGACGGTACCTTTATGTATGGTAGATATACGCATCGACTATTGCTAGTTGTGGCACAAGACAGCTGTGGGAGAATTCTTCTGATTGCGTTTGCAATAACACCGGGGGAGTCAGCTGATGACTGGGACTTCTTCCTATCTAGGTTAAAGAGGCATGTTTGCCCCCAACCTGACATATGCATTAAATCGGATCGGGGCCCTTAAATACTTGCGGCAATAGAACGCCAGGGAAGCATGTGGCATCGCACACACCATCGATATTGCCTGAGGCATGTTTCATCCAACTACTATGCGCAGCATCGATCTAAAAGACAGAAACGATAAGTGACTGATATGGGTATGAAATGACTATTGATATAATTTCGTTTGTAATATTCAATTTATTCTCAATTGAAGAGTGGTATGTAATATTCGCTATCAACGTATATTGGCAGGGTATGAGATCAATAAAGACCGTTTTCACGAGATGCTGGACAATTTGCGCTGAGATAACGCCGAAGGCACAAACTACGTGCAATATTCCTTTCGAATCGTGGACACAAGCATATGACGGCTGCCTACGATATGGGCATATGACCACAAACCCGCCGAATGCATAAATTTGCTCGAAGGAACACTTCATCTACCGATTACATCGGCCAGCGAGAGACATATTTTCGACTAGCGGCACTATTTACGAAAAGAGCAAATGAGTTATAGAGGCGATGCAAGGAGGCCATGTATGGAGCCGAAGGTATTGTAAGAAATAAACCGTGGGAAGGCACGGTGAACACCATGCACACAGTGTGTCACGATTGCGACTACCTATGGTTTCGTGTCACAGAGTTTGACAGATCGAACCAAGGTATTGTTGGCGGCCATTATCGTGTACATTTGACAAATAGGACCTGCGACTGTGGGATATTTGATGCACTTCGTTACCTATGCGCCCATGTAATTGCGGCTTGTCAGAATCTCCGTCTTGATCCAATGAATTATGTCGACGAAGTGTATAAATTAGAAAACTTGTACAACGTGTGGAGACACGTATTCCCACCAGTCCCAGATGAACGTAAGTGGCCATCGGTATCGCTTGCACCGTATAAGCTGTTGCCGGATAGACAATTGAGGCGCAAACCAAAAGGTCGACCTTGCTCTACTAGAATATGCAACAATATGGATATCAGAAACAAGCAACCAAAGTCATTTGTCTTGGATGGTGTAGGAACCCGCCATACATCTCGCTCGTGTCCAAATCGAAATAGTTGACCGTGTTCTTAGGTCTTTTGTCTCATGGCGGTTATGTAATATCTATTTTTTGAGGAAAACGGTGAACTTAATTACAAAAAAAAAAATAAACCAATTCTATTTTGTCAAAGTTATTAAAATTAAATAAATTAAAAAATTAAATTACAAAAAAAAGCAAACTCAAATTTTATTAAATATATTACAACTTAATTACAAAAAAATAAACCAAACCTATTTTGTCAAAGTTATTAAAATTAAATAAATTAAAAAATTAAATTACAAAAAAAGCAAACTCAAATTTTATTAAATATATTACAACTTAATTACAAAAAAAAATGAACCAAACCTATTTTGTCAAAGTTATTAAAATTAAATAAATTAAAAAATTAAATTACAAAAAAAGCAAACTCAAATTTTATTAAATATATTACAACTTAATTACAAAAAAAAAAACCAAATCTATTTTGTCAAAGTTATTAAAATTAAATAAATTAAATAAATTAAATTACAAAAAAAAGCAAACTCAAATTTTATTAAATATATTACAACTTAATTAAAAAATAAACCAAACCTATTTTGTCAAAGTTATTAAAATTAAATAAATTAAAAAATTAAATTACAAAAAAAAGCAAACTCAAATTTTATTAAATATATTACAACTTAATTACAAAAAAAATAAACCAAACCTATTTTGTCAAAGTTATTAAAATTAAATAAATTAAAAAATTAAATTACAATAAAAAAGCAAACTCAAATTTTATTAAATATATTACAACTTAATTACAAAAAAAATAAACCAAACCTATTTTGTCAAAGTTATTAAAATTAAATAAATTAAAAAATAAAATTACAAAAAAACAAACTCAAATTTTATTAAATATATTACAACTTAATTACAAAAAAAACCAATTCTATTTTGTCAAAGTTATTAAAATTAAATAAATTAAAAAATTAAATTATAATAAAAAACAAACTCAAATTTTATTAAATATATTACAACTTAATTACAAAAAAAATAAACCAATTCTATTTTGTCAAAGTTATTAAAATTAAATAAATGAAAAAATTAAATTACAATAAAAACTCAAATTTTATTAAATATATTACAACTTAATTACAAAAATTAAACCTTAATTACAAAAAAATTAAACTCAAATTATAAATTAATTTACAATTACTCAAATTAGGGGTTTAGGGTTTAGTGCGGATCTTGGGGTGGGAACCAGTGCCACAGGCGGTCGACGATTATCTGTTGGATTCTTCCTTCTTCGGCTTCGTGATGGGTCGTGGAACCTCGGGTGGAATCGAGTTCACGGCGGTGGGTGCAGTTCGGATGTTGCGATGGTGACGACTCTAATAAAATAATGACCCGAAGGTGTTTGCATAAACCACGGCGGGGTGATCGCATCCGACGGAGAAGGAGCACGGCAAAAGAAGTGCTCCCGACGGTGCCTCCTCCGAACCCACATACGACGCCACCCATCATCGATGGCCGCCAAGTAGTCGAGGAACGGACTCGAACCCGCCATGCACTCCAACTGGCTAGGACTAGGAAGCTGAAACATATATGGGTTAGGAGGATACATATAAGGGAAGGGTGCGCGACCGGCATGAGCGGTAGATCTTTGCGATATCGGTGTTGTCGGCCGAACCGATGGGCCCGATAAGCGTGTAGGTATTTGTTTCGCCCGATGATTATGTCGGCGTTGATGATGGCCCCGCCTCATCACCCTTCTCCTTGAATTTAAAGGGCCCGACGTTCCTTCGCCATGAAAGTTGCCGTTGCCTCTCTTCTTCCGACAACAGATCTGACTTGCCATGGATCCTAAACCATGGCATGTACTCGCACTAACGCTAACTCCGGAATGACTATCGGTTCCGGTCGGTATATAGTCATCTGGGTTCTCCCATCGTCTCGATATAACTTGACCAAAATCTTGGCCAATTCAGATCGGTCGTAGTAAGTCCACTTTGTGCTCATCATCGAGCACCTCCAATGGCACGGGGATCAGTTGCCGAAATCCAAATTGTCGCAGAACCCGATCGGCCTGGTGCATCTCCACGGTTGCGTAAGTGATCAATGGGACCTTTACGTGCTAACCGTTCGGATTTTGGAGGAACTCCTCGAATTCTTGCCGAATTTACGGATCGTCGTACTGTGTCCATTGAAACTATATTAACATTACCAAAATATTAGTTATATACCTAATATTAGACACTACATCTGAAATATTAAATTATAATAACAAAATTGAAACTTACTTGTGATTCGACCTTTGGTCCAATAGAGCCAGTATATCCTCAAGCGAGTTAGGTATTCCAACATGACTCGCCAAATGGTTCCACCTAATTAAATAAACTTTTAGCATGCAATTATACTATAAATATCTGAAATAATTGTAAAATATGATATTAAATTTACCTCGTTATCGGTGGGAATGAATATGGGTGGTCGAGTCGAGGCGTAAAATGGAAATCGAAATCATGCCCATGATCGCAGTAATGATAGGCAACCTCCGATTTTTACTTTGCTCGGTCGCGTCGCCAAGACATCTCCGGTACAACCTCGACAAAGACGGCGGACCTCAACTCAATTCACCTACTGCTCGAAATCAACAAGTTTGAGGAGCCATCTCGGTGGACGAGGTTTCTAGAGACGTCGGCATCGATAACCTCCGATTATTTGAAGAATGTATGCCCGAGCATACCGTATTCTTTCTACTTCGGTCGAACCCTCGTTCGGCTCCGGGATTGCATCTCGTAACGAGCCATATCGATCCGAGCTCCTTGAATTCTATCCGAAATGGCACCGAAGCTCATAGCATACGACCATCCAATCGGTAGATGTTACGGACGGTGACTACTGACCCGGCCCACCAGTAATCCCAACTGCAATTGCACATCTTCTAGAGTAATGGTACACTCTCGCATGGCGGATGGAAAGTGTGGGTCTCGGGTCTCCACCTCTCAATCAATGCGCTGATCAAAGGCGGCTCCAACTTGAACCCCCGGCCTATCGTGGCCACGTGCCAAAAACCCGCTTCCCGCAGGTAATTCTCGGTCAAGGGCGATGGGGGACCATCCATGTTGCGAATATAACATTCCAACACCCGATCTACAGACTATTTAAAAAATTATAAAATTAACAATTAATTAAAATTGCATAATTGAAAAATAAAAGTAAATTATATTGAAAAATTAAAATTAAAACTTACCATTTTCAATTGCTCGACGGAAATGTGCTTGTCGTCTAGGCGACGTAATTCCCCGGCCATTGTAATCCGATAAAAAAATTTTAAATTTTCCAAACAAATATATTAAAAAAATAAAAAGGGCTTTTTTGTAAATAGTAATGGACTATTTTTGAAATTTTAGAGTAAATTTCAAGGACCTTGAGAGAAAATTGAGAGAAAATTGAGAGAAAATTGAGAAAGGATTGAAATGTGAAAAAATAAAGGGTGGGGAGTTTTATACTTTTTTTCGACGTTTAGTTGGGGCTATATATGACCGTTCTTGGCAATAAAAGCGCGCCCACAGGGGCGCGTTTTGTCCACTCAAAGAAAAGCAGCGCCTACGTGGACGCTTTTCTTTGAGGTGGACAAAAACGTCCCTGTATGCGCTTTAGTTTGATTTCCCAAAACGCTAGCGACGTGGATGCGTTTTGGGGAAATGGCCCTTCCGTAAATTTTCTACAACCTGGCCCATTTAGTAATTTTAAATTTTAGGGCTTTTTTTGATAAATTGCCCCAGATAATTTCCTATGAAACTCAAGGCTGTTCTCTTTTATTGAAAAAATAAAATTAATTCTAAAATAGAGAAGTGAAAAGATAAATTGATTTTTTAGTAAAAATTAAAAAATAATTCCTATAAAAGCTCAAGTAATTCTCTATGAAGCTCTAGGCTTTCCCTTCCTTCTCCATTTCTAAAAAGGAAACTAAAATATAAAATGGTTTTTCAAACCCAAATTTCTCCGATAAAATCTCAAGTTTTTCTTACATATAAAAACTAAAAGTAATTATTTAAAAAATTAAAAATAAAATAAATGACCAAAATAAAAATTTACTAAAATTAAGTGGTTAAAGAACAATTAAAATGGTAAAAAAATACAACTATAATAATTAAAATGATAAAAATATATAACAACAGTACTTAAATTTTAAAATGAAAAATTATGAAAGCTAAGTGGCCTATAGTTTACGTTATTATTATTATTATTATTATTATTATTATTATTTGTGGATGTGATTTCTTTGAAGCGAAGCAAAATCGAAAAATAAAAAGATTACATGAAGTGTTTTTGGAAGTTTTCTAAATTGCTTTAAAACTTTTTGCTCTGGCCATCCACGAGGTTTCCATTTTGCGACCATCCATTCTTTTTTAATTTGACATAATAATTTATTTTGCCACCTAATTTAATAAAAATATTTTTTTAAATTTGAGTTTTTGGCAAATCACTTTAAAATTAATGGAAAAATTAATATTTTTTATTTTTTTTGACGTTGCATACAAATGAATTTTCACATTCAATATTTAATTAATTTTTAAAATTTATATATAAAATTATTAAAATTTAAAAACCATTAAAATTATTTAAAACTTATAATAATATTTTTAATATTTTTAAAAATTAGTTAAATGCTGTCGTGTCATCTAAATGACAATTTATTTGTATGATACGTCAACAAAATTGACAAATATTAACTTTTCTATCAATTTTGAGGTGATTTGACAAAAATTGTTCATTCAATAACTAAAAGAAGTGAAAATTTAAATGGAAAAATAAAACAATTTTTTTTGGAATTTATATTTTAAATTAAAATAACGTTGATTTAATTTATATAGTTATTTTTAGAAGTTAACATCTATCTAATTTAGCATTTGAATTCTAACCTCAGTGGGCAAAATACCCAAATATACAAAAAAAAATTTACGGAAAAGGACCGGTTTCTTAAAAATTTACGGAAAAGGGTCATTTCCCCACAAACGCGTCAACGTCAACGCGTTTTGTGGGGGAAAACCAGGAAAGTGCACCCCTGGGGACGCGCTTTTGCCCTCTTGCCTTTTTCCAGTCGTTTTTAGCGTTAGGGTATGAAATTTTAAGGTTTCTGGGCTAGGGTTTATGATTTTTTAGCGTCGTTAGATTCAGGATTTTTAGGGGAAATTTAATTAGGGTTAATTAGGCTTTAGTAAAAATATATTTAGGGTTTTGGGCAAAATATATTAGCAAAAAAAAAATTGAATTTTTTTGACATTGTATCTGGCAAAATAATTTTGAGAAGACGTTTCTGAACAAACTGTGGCGCAAACAGGGGTACTGAAAAGAGCTCCCACGTGGACACAATCGATGTATTAGGCGTAGCTCCACCAATCTACTATCAGCTCCACTAACTAAGAGAATTTCCACCAAAAGAGCATTATCAAATTTTATGTCTAATTGTCTAAAACTCTTGTCCCGTGTTAAGTGTAGACCTTCTAAACAAACCTTGCTTCGATTCTAAAAATTGTGTCCTTACCCATCATCATTGAATGACCAAACAATCAATTCACATCAGAATTTCTAAACACTCTTCCAATAGATACATTCAAACTATTTGGTGACACTACCCCATCCATATTAAGCTTAATCCATCCTCTATCTTGTGGTGATGAAATCGTAACAGTGACAATAGGAATAGGATGCAACAGGTTAGAAATCTTCCTTACATTACTCTTCATCCAAATAATACCTATATCCATAAGCTTTTATACATAATTATGACAAGTAAAAAAAACATAAAGATTTCGATTTTTCCATAATAACCAACATAAAAATAGGAAAACGAGTTTGTCAATAAACTTCCTCATTACTACATTTCCCTTTGTTTTGCATATTCCATAAAAACCAAATTTTAAGCGGCATTGAAAATAAAGTGACATAGTTACATACACGGGAAGGAAATATATTCATCTTTAAATATATATATATATATATATATATATTGGCCCATTGAACCTATTGATGTTAACTGTGGCTACGATGGGCCTAAAGTGAATCGACAATTTGAAACAAATGTTTAATTATTTATGGCAGTGAGTTGATTGGCTTTATTGATATCACCACCATTTATAAAATTAAATATATATTTATTCAAATATTATAAATTTATACAATATTTAGATATTTTGATTAGCATAAATTGCGATACAAATATTAGTTATCAAATATTTATTATTCAAATCTCAATTTTAAATTTAAATATATATTATTTATATCATTTTATTTTTACAAAATTGGAACATTAATCACATTTGAATATCATATAAATAATTTAAGCAATCGGGCTCGAATCCTTTTAACAACTCTCGTGTTTAATACAAATAATTAGTGGATCTAAATTTTAATATATATATATATATATACATTAATTGAGTATGAATTTTACAATTATTAACCACGTCGATCAATCCATTGAATATTCAATTTAATTTAAAATCTACATATTCATGGGTTAAATTTAGAGAATATTTTTTGTCTTTGAACCACCTAAATTTAAATATTTTTAAAATATATAAACATTAGCGTAAAAATATCTTTTTAATATTTTTTATTTTAAATAATAAAATGTACTATTTAAATAGTTTTAATTTAAGTTGCGATTACATCCAACACGATCTATCACCATCTTTAATATAAAATAATGGATTTAAATTTGCTAAAATCCAAAAAGTTCTACCAGATCTTAAAATTCTAACAAATAGGTCCTATGAAATCTTATTTATTTAATATTAATTTTCAACATTATTCTAGATCACAAATTATTTAAGTGGGTCCAAATGCAACTATTTTACTAATTATGACAAAAGAAAATAAATAAATAAATCGCCGCCAAAGCAGAATCACTGTCTGAAAACTCTTTTTGTAAAGTTTCACTCCAATAATCATTCTTTGCTTTTCCTTGTCAAATTAAAGTTTCCTTTTCCTTATAAATAATCATTCTTTGCTTTCCTTGCTACAGTAGTCTGTGGCAATCCTTAGACTATAAATCAACCAAATTCCATTCTCAGGTTGCATAACAGAAATTGAGGCAAAAGAAAAATAGAAACTTAAAATGAGTGAACGTATTAATGTTGTTATTTACTACGATGGTGAGGTTTGTGACACCGAAAATGGTGTTGTTTTTTTATAGGAGAACACAGCACAACTAGGCTTTAATCGGAACATAGATTTGTTAGAACTTCGCAAAAGAATTAGGCGCAAAATCTTCGGAACAACGCCAATGAAAGTTTAGTCTATTAAGTATAGATTTTGCACTTCGATTGATCCGGTGAGATATGAATCATTCGACATCAAAAGTCCTCGGAGCTTTGAGGTAATGGTGGAGACTCATCTTGCCAGTGGATCACCCTATCTTGAGGTATATGTATAATTTTATCGCCAAGTGATCTTCCTTCGACCTAAAATCTACTTCTGTTCGGGGGGAATACACGACCCCAAGCCGACACTCTGTTAGTGGGAGGTAGAATACGGAAGTGCCCTTGTTTAGTGGTAGTATGGAAAACATAACCCCGCATGACACTCGGTTGGTGGATGGGACATGCATATCCTTCCTTCGACGTCCGATGATAGAAATACGTATTGGGGAACGTCATCAACTTCTAATGGTTGACAATCCACATATGATTGGGAACGTTACGAAAGATGTTTAAGGTGGCATAATGTACTCCCCACGACATCCATCGGCGAGGGGCTCTCGTTCGTTGCATATTATAGTGGATCGGATAATGAGTCGGATGTGGATCCACCTCGAGAGCCCGGGCATCATGGTGCAGAAGTTTGATTATTTTCTGAATCGGAGCCTGTTGCAACATTACCTGAAGATGTTGAAGGCGGTTCAGACGACGAAGAAGAAGATTTGCTATTCAAGGCATACTCGCCTCCAGCCCACATGCATAATATCGATCTATCTCAAGACGATGCATTGGAGTTTCTTAAACTACCACACCAGACGCGTGACCGTACAACTTCGTAATTGGGCAAATTAGAAGTTGGTAACGAGTTTTCCAACAAGGATGCTTTTATTGTTGCATTGAAACAATACAGTATCAAGAACGGGGTTAACTACAACGTGGTTAAATCCAAGCTCGATAAGTACGAGGCAAAGTGTGTAGTGCAATACGGTACCTGTTTATGAAAAATCATGGCCTCGTTAAGGAAAAGGACAGGCTTGTGGGAGATCAAAAAGTACAAAGGTCCACATACAAGTCTTGCCGGTATAGTATCACGATTTGTTTAATATTTTTGAATAGTACTAATATTACGTAATGTTGCATTATTTAACGTACTTCATTGATAGGTGTTACATAAGATCATCCGAAGATGGATTCAGACATGTTGGCTGACTTAATAATGCCGACGGTGAAGGTCGATCCTAATACTACAGTGACGGCCTTAATTGGCAATATTCGTAGCTAATTGGGGTACACGCCCTCTTACAGGAAGGCTTGGATAGCCAAGAAAAAGGCGTTGGAAAAATTGAATGGTCGGTGAGACGCTTCATATAATAAAGTGTGGCAGTGGTGTCAGGTGTTGGAGAGATATGTCCCAGGCAGCATAACAGACCTTGAAACGGAGCTGACGTACTACAACGATCGTTTGCTCCGTGGATGCGTGTTCAAGCATCTTTTCTGGACATTTAAGCAATGCCGATAAGCATTTATATACTGCAAGCCATTAGTACAAATTGACGGTACTTTTATGTATGGCAGATATACGCATCAGCTATTGCTAGCTATGGTATAGGACGATAGTAGGAAAATCCTCTCGATTGCGTTTGCAATAACACCGGAGGAGTTAGCTGATGATTGGGATTTATTCCTATCTAGGTTAATGAGGCATGTCTGCCCCAAACTTGATATATGCGTTATATCGGATCAGGACCTTAGAGTACTAGCCTCAATAAAGCGCCAGGGATGCCTGTGGCATCGCACACACCATCAATATTGCCTAAGGCATGTTCCATCCAACTACTACGGGCAACATCGATCTAAAAGATAGCGACGACAAGTGATCGATATGGATATGTAATATCTATTAGTATAATTTCATTTGTAATATTCAATTTATTCTCAATTGAAGAGTGGTATGTAATATTCGCTATCAACGTCTATTGGCAGGGTACGGGATCAATAAGGACCGTTTTCAGGATATGTTGGCGAGTTTACGATCAGATAAAGAAGAAGGCGCAAACTACCTATGCAATATTCCTTTCGAACAGTGGAAACAAGCATACGACGGCGGCCTATGATCTGGTCATATGACCACAAATCTGGCAGAATGCATAAATTCTATTCTAAAAGGAACGCGTCATCTGCCGATAAAATCGGTTGTGCGATAGATATATTTTCGTTTAGCGATACTATTTTCGAAACGAGCAGCGAGTTATAAAGGCCAAATGCAATGAGGCCATGTATGGAGCGTGAAGGTCTTGCGAGAAATTAACAAGTGGAAGACACGGACCAACACCATGCACACAGTATGTCACGATCGCGACAACCTATGGTTTCGTGTGACGGAGTTTGACAGACAGAACCAAGGTATTGTTAGCGGGCAGTATCGTGTGCACTTGAGGAATAGGACCTGCAACTGTGGGATATTTGATGAACTTCATTACCCATGTGCTCATGTACTTGCGGCTTATCAAAATCTCCATCTTGGTCCAATGAGTTATGTCGACGAAGTGTATAAAATAGAAAGCATGTACAACGTGTGGAGATACGTATTCCCACTAGTTCCAGATGAACGTAGGTGGCCGTAGGTATCGCTTGCATCGTATAAGCTGTTGCCGTATAGACAACTGAGGTGCAAACCAAAATGTCGACCTTGCTTGACTAGAATACGCAACAATATGGATATCCGAGAAACGTCCAACCAACGTAGGTTGTGCGGATGGTGTAGGAACCCAGGCCATACATCTCTCTCGTTTCCAAATCGGAATAGTTGATAGTCTGCTTAACTTTTCTGTCTCTTGGTGTTAATGTAAATTCTATTTATTTGTTGATGAAAACGGTGAACTTTTGTAGAAGGACTAATTTGGAAAAAATAAACCTTTAAGTTACAATAAAATTACAAATATTGGACTTTTATTTTTAAAATTAAATTTCAAAAAATTAAACAAATTCTATTTTATAAAAGATATTAAAATTAAAATACAAAAACATATAAGCAACTATTATTTTATTAAATATATTAAAACTAAATTACAAAAATAATAATAATAAATTCTTATTTATTAAATATATTAAAACTAAATTACAAAAAATAAAAATAAAAAAACTTCCTATTTATTAAATATATATTAAAACTAAATTACAAAAAATAAAAATAAAAAACTTATTATTTTATTAAATATATTAAAACTAAATTACAAAAATAAAAAACAAAAACAACAATTTCTATTTTATTAAAGATATTAAAATTAAATTACAATAAAAATTAAACAACTATTATTTTATTAAATATATTAAAACTAAATTACCAAAAATAAAAATAAAAATAAATTTTTATTTTATTAAAAAATTCAAATTAAATTACATGCAAAAAATAAACAACTTCTATTTTAGTGAAGGTATTAAAATTAAATTACAAACACAAATAAAAAATAACTTTTATTTTATTAAAAATAAAAAATTATTACAATTTAAAAAATAAAAAAGCCCATCCGAATCAATGTTGATGCCGGTCGAAATTAGTGCCACACGGGGGTGGTCGGTGGTTACGCGCTGGATTCCACCTTCTTCTAGCTTTCGGAGGAGGTCGTGGAACCTCGGGCGGGGATTCCGGTTCCTCCGGCAGTGGGTCTAGTTATGGGTGTTGCGAAGATGACCCACCTTGATAAAATAACGACCCCGGAGGTGTTTGCATAAACTACGGCGGAGGTGTCTGAATCCCGTATGGCGAAGGAGACTGGTAAAAAGAAGTGCTCCCCGATGGCGCCTCCTGTGATCCCTCACGCGACAACGGCCTCAAGATCGGCTGGCCAGTCGGAGTAGTCGGAACGGACTCGAACCCGACCATGCATTCTAACTTGGGGTGGGACTGGGAAAATGATACATATATGGGTTAAGATACATATAAGGGCTAGGGTACGCACCTGGCATAAAGGCTAAAGGTTGTGATGTCGGTGTCGTCGGCTGAACTGATGGGCCCGGTAACTGTGTGGGCATTGTTGATGGACCTTGTAATTATGTCAGCGCTATTGATGGCCCCGTCTCATCACCTCTTCTCTTTGGATTTAAAGGGCCTCGACGTTCCCTTTGTTGACGAAGTTGCCATCGCCTCTCTTCTACCGACAACAAATACGGCTTATCATGTATCCTAAACCATGACATGTATTTTGGCACGCACGCTAATTCAGGAACGACGATTAGTTCTCGAATAGGTGAATAGTCATACCGGTTCTCCTACATCTCGATATATGCTGACCACAATCTTGGTCAATCCGTGTGCAACTGCCGTAAGTCCACTTTGTGCTCATCATCAAGCACCTCAGGTGGCACGGGAATCGGTTGCCAGAATCTAAATTGTCGCAGAACCCGATCTAACTGGTGCATCTCCACAGTCGCATAGTTGATCAATAGAACCTTTACGTGCCAAATGTTTGAATTTTGCAAGAACTCCTCCAAAATTACTGCCCGAATTTTCGGATCCTCGTACGGTGTTCATTGAAACTATATTAACATTGCCAAAATATTAGTTATATACATAGTATTAAACACTAAATATGAAAAACTTAATTATAAATACGAAATTCTAAACGTACTTGTGATTCTGACCGTTGGTCCAATAGAAGCCGTATATCTTCAAGCGAGGTAGGTATTCCAGCATAACTCGTCGAATGGTTCCACCTAATTAAATAAATTTTTAGCATACAATTATACTATAAATCTATGTAATAATTGTAAAATATAACATTAAATTTACGTCGTTATTAGTGAGAATGAATATAGGTGGTCGAGTCGAGGACGTAAAAATAGAAATCGAAACCGTGCCCATGACTGCAGTAGTGATAGACAACCTCCGATTTTTTCTTTACTCGGCCGCGTCATCCAGCACATCTCCCGATACAACTTCGATAGCATGGCAGACCCCAACTTAATTCACCGACTGCTCTAAAATTAGCAAGTTTCAGCAGTCATCTCAAGTGTACGAGGTTTCTAGATAGGTCCGGCATCAGATAACCTCCAATTATCTCAAGAATGTATGCCCGAGTATACCGTATTCTTTTTATTTCAATCGAACCATCATTCGGCTCTGAAAATGTGTCTCGTAACCAGGCCATCTCGATCCGACCTCTATGAATGTTATCTGGAATGGCACCTAGAAGCTCGTAGCATACGACCATCCAATCGGTAGAAGTTACGGACCTAGTGACTACCGACCCGTCCACCGGCAATCCCAACTGCAACTACACATCTTCCAGAGTGATGGTACACTCTCCGCATGAAAGATGGAAAGTGTGTATCTCGGGTCTCCACCTCTCTATCAACGCACTAATCAAAGTCGGCTCCAACTTGAACCCCCGACCTATCATGGCCACGTGCCAAAAACCCGCTTCCAACAGGTAATTCGTGATCAACGGCGATGGGGGACCAAGCATATTGCAAATATAACATTGCAACACCCAATCTACAGACTGTTTAAAAAATTATAAAATAAAAATGAATTAAAATTTCATAAACCTAAAAAATATTTAAAAATTAAAATTAAAACTTACCATTTGCATTTGATCGACGGAGATGTGCTTGTTGTCTAGACAAATTAATTTCCGGCCATTGGTAATACGATCGAAAATTTTAAAAGTTTCAAAAAAATATATTAAAAAAATTAAAAAAGGCTTTTTTGTTAATATTAAAGGACTATATCGAAATTTTAGAGGAAGTTTCAAGGACTTAAAGAGAAATTTGAGAGGAATTTGAGAGAAGAATGAGTAAGGACTAAAGTGTGAAAAAAATAAAAGGGTTGGGGGTTTTTATAGGTTTATTTTTGATCGTTCTGAGGCTAAAGCGCGTCCCAGGCGTGCTTTCTGTTTTTCCCACAAAGCGTCTTTGGCGTGAGCGCGTTTTGTGGGGAAATGGCCCTTTTCAGTAAATTTTCAAGAAACCAACCCTTTTCCGTAATTTTTTTGGTATATTTAGGTATTTTCCCAACCTTAGTAACAATTTCCCTATTTCCAAATTGTAGAAGGCCCAAATTGCCCGGGGCCCATTTCATTACACCTAAACCCATACACTAATAAACCATTTTACAAACCAAATCCCAGGCCCGTTACAAAACCACACTAACCTAAAACTCAGCCCAACACTAATTTTCAGAAAAAAAAAAAAGAAACTTAACCCTAGCCCCCTAATATAAGTGGCGCCGCAACCCACTTGTCTGCCTTCTGACGTCCGCCGTAGCCATCAGCGCAAAAGGCGTACCAACTCTGCCACCAACCGCCACTGCTGCCACCTGCCCTTGTCCCATCTCCACTGCAACTTGCATCTGCAAGAAAAAGAGAGAAAAGACAATAACAATAAAAAAAAAAAACTTGTAAAATGGCTATAAAGCCAAACCAAAAACAATGTACAGGGGACCCTTTTTTTTTTCAATAGAAAGAGAATCGAGAAATTTCAAAAAAAAAAAAGAACATCCAATACAATCATCAATACACTCGAATATACAAGCAAAGAATACCCCAAAGCAGATTAAATCGCGTAAAGGTGGCTTTAATTTCCTCTTTTATTTTATTTTTGAAACTGGTGTTAGTTTAATATTTCTTTTTCATCTTTTTTTCTAAAAATCTTTTAAACATATATATAATATATTATTAAAGAATATAAAAATAAAAAAATATAATTTTTACCTTTTCTGGCCACCACTCACGGTGGCCGGCACGATGGAGAACGGCGATCGGAGCGACGCTGAAGCCCCCTCTTTTCGGACCTACATAGAACAGAAGAGAGAAGTCAGGCCCTTTTTTTTTTAAACACAAAGCAGAAATGATTTTTTTTCAACAATTTCTTCCTTATATAGCTATCTGAAACGACGCCGTTTTGGCCAGCGTCCAAAAGCCCCAAAACGATGTCGTTTCACCCTGGCCCGATTGACCCGACCCGCTCCGGCCTAGGATCTGCGTGTTTTTCATCGGAGGGTCTAATTTCACTTTTAGCCTCTCCCATTTTTTATATTCTTCCAATCAGGTTTTCAGCGTTTTTTAAATTTTGCCCCGAAAGTTTAGTTGGTTGCAATCTAGTCCTCACCCATGCTGCGCGTTTTGAGGAAGGTGGTTATTTCCCACTTCAGTCCCTCCACCTTTCAGCGCGTTGCGATAAGAGCCTTCTTTCTCTTTTATTTTGAAATTTGCCCCAAGTATTCCGTTCTTAATTCAATTTTAGTCATTTTTTTAATCACTTTAATTATTTTACTATTAAATTCGTTGCTTTTATTATACGCATTATTTATGCTATTATTATTATTTTACTATTATTATCATTATTATTATTTATATGTTTATTATTATTACTATTATATCTTTTTACTATCATTTGTTTATTATTGCTATCTATTATTATTATACCATTATTGCTACCGTTATTTCTATTATCATATTACTAATATTATTTTTACTTATATTATTATTATTATTATTATTATTATTATTGTATTATTTTCATTTTCATTTCATTATCACTTATATTATTATTCTCACCTTAGTACCATTGTTTTGTATTTTATTGTTTTATTATTTAATTATCATCACTATTATTATTTTATTTTCATTATTATTGCTATTACTATTATTTGATATTCTCATTATTCTCATTATTATTATTAGTATTTTTATCTATATTCATTTTCTTTGCCTAATATTATATCATTAAACAAAATACATTTCGTAAAACCATCATATTGCATCTAAAGATTTTCCAAAATAAGGCAATATTTTGTATTTAAAAATTTAGGGAATAGTGCCCTAACGTGCTGGGTTGCTATTTTCCGTTTGACTAAATAGCCTAACATCCTTTTAACAAACTTCGTAAATCATGAGATGGCTTTGACCACGAGGGTTTAAAATATCGTGTCCTAACGTGCTAGATGCGATGTTCGTATCCTCTCGGAACAAAGAAATCTCAAATTTCAGCTCAAATTATCCAAACATTTTCTAAATGATCCGTATTTTAAAATCTTTTCAAATTTTCGACACTAGGACGTTAAATAATCAATTAGGTACCAATTTTGGGCGTATCGAGGGTGCTAACTATTCCTCGTGCGTAACCGACTCTCGAACTCGTTTTCTGGATTTCGTACACCAAAATCGTTGTTTTGATAAATAAAACTGTTTATTAAAACAACCGTTTTACGAGGTGACCCGATCACACCTCAAAAAAAAGATTGGTGGCGACTCCCGTTTTTCATTTTCGTTTTCAAAAATCCAAATCGCTCCGTTTTTCCAAAAAAATTGGTTACGACACAAATTATATTTTCCATTGTAAAATAAAAATATTTCCAACTACTCGTAGAAAGATATCCAATAAGCCATACCTAAACCTACTCATGGGTTGAGCGAAGGCTTGCTCGAAAAGTGAATGTGTTTAAGTAAAAATATAGGCTTGAAAAATGGGTTTGGACAAAAAAATAAGGCCCATTTAGAAAAGTGAGCTGGGCTTCGGGTAAGGCTTTTTCGATCCAGCCCGAATATGTAAAAAAAAACCTATAGTTTTTGTTTTTGTTTTTGTTTTTTGCTCTCTTTTTTTTTGCTATTTTCTTTTTGGTTTTTATTATTTTACTATCATTTCACTATTATGTTGTTACTATTTTGTTGTTATTGTATTACTCTTGTTTTATCGTTACTTTTGTTACTATTTTAGATGCATTTGCCTTTTAAGTTGCACTTATCTTAGTGTTATTTAAGTATAATTATTTTTAAAATTTATTTTCAATATGCCGGAAACATTTATTTTAATGTCTTTAGTATTTTGATGTATTAATTTTTTTAAATAATATAAAAATTAATATGAGTTGGGCCCAAGTTTTAATATTTTTATCCAGGCCGGGCTTAAACAAAATTTTAGACTCATTTGTGAGTCAAACTCGGGCCTAACAAATGGATCTCAAATTTTAATTAGACCCGACCCGGCCCATAAGCACCTCTAGTCGTACCTTCATCACAACAAATCTATCCTCCTTACTTTTATTAAACATTTATGCTTTTTTTTTTACATAAATCCACCATAATTAAACTACGCATTTTAAACTAATTTTTAAAAATATAATAACAAATTTAACCCTGAAAATTTATATATTTAATTAATTTGACTATTTTTAGCTAAATTTAATTATTCACTTTTCAAAAAGAGTTAAATCATTTTTTTTATCGAAAATGCCGACTAAAACATTAAAGAAGTTTGCCTAACAACTCGTCTGGCAAACCATGTGTACATCCACACTAACACGACACTATTTGTCTTATATGTTAAATTAAAAAATAATTTTAAAAATTATTAAATTATTTAAAAAATCAAAAAATTAAATAAAGTACACGTGGATTCTATGCAAACTTCAATGTTTTAGTGTGTATTTTTGTTAAAAAGAAAAAATACTTTAACTCTTTTAAAAAGTCAATAGTTAAATTCAACTCTCTTTTTAAACGTTGAGGATCAATGTTAACTCAAAAATAAAAATAAAGATCTAATTGAGAGAATATAAATATTAATGATTAAATTTACCATTATGCATCTTAAAACTAATCTCTAAGCCATTCATCATCATACCTATATATAAAAGGAAGGTGAATGTGGATAAGTGTTCCACCATTGTTTATACTATAAGAATGGGCAAATCTCGCCTTGGGTCAGTCTTTTATGTTAAAAATTATTATTTAATCTTTATACTTTAATTTTTTTATAATTTGATTTTTATATTTTATAATATTATTAATTAGCTCAATTAGTTTATATTGTTGGTTGCTTTGTTTAAAATTTTGACATGAACTTTTAAAAATATGTTATTCTAACAAAACAAAATTATTTTGATTGGAATACGTTTTTTTTAAAATCCAATCAATTACTGAAATTATTAATTTTGTTAATTATTTGAACTAACTACTAACACAATTTTTTCTCTTTTAGTCATTATAAAATAGTGCCAAAATTCCATCCCGATCTCTCTATTATCCTTACATTTAGAATTTAATCTTTATATTTTAATTTGACATAATTCGATCATTTATTTTTATAATAGCATTAGTTACTCCAAATCATTAACATCCTTACTATTACTATTAAAATGATGATAAGAATTTCTCTTAAAAAATTTTTCTAACACAAATATATATATATATATATATATATATATATATTCTGCATGAAATTGATATTAAGAAGAATAATTAAGGGTATAAATTATTTTAACTAACTAATAATATTATTTAAAGAAACCAAATTATATCAATTTAAGGCATATATATTAAATCATAAATTGATCTAAAACAATCATTTGTGATTTTTATAATTTAATTAACTTAAATAATTATATGATTACCCAAAATGGAGGTAAAAAGAAAAGCAGATGGAGAGAAGATAGTGGATGGGAAAAGGAGCAATTATTGATGGAGTTGGAGAGACATGGGTGATGGGGCAATGAAGCAAAACCCACAAAACTATAAACAAGCAGATGTGACGTAGATGTCTGACATTTGCATCGTCAGGCAAGGAATGTGTGGTTGTTTTCTTTACGTATAGCTATGCCTATGCCTATGCCTATGCCTATGCCTATGGCCCCTCTCTATGCACATGTGATTTTCAAGTACTCCCTTCCCAACATCACCATCACCATCCCTTTCTCTTGTCTATTTTTAGCCCTTTACTTCTCCTTCCCCTATTATAAGTCTTTTCTGCAAACTCATCCTCTATATTTTGTATGCTTGTGTCCATTTAAAACAAAAATTGAAACCCACCTATGAATTTAATCCATGCTTTTTACTACTTTTATTTTCATATTTACCCTTTTCCACAATAGAACCCAAAAATTTTTATTTTTCTTTAACCATCCCTCCATTATTGTTTACTATGTATTAAGCTTCATGATATAATAAAATAAACTGGATGTAAAAATAAAACATAAACACGATAAGATTAATAAATAAACAGATAATTATTTTATATTCAATATTTTAAAATTTTTAGACTCCACAAACGTGACAAATATCATATTTATTTATATGCTAAATTTTTTATACCTTATAGACACGTTACATATGTCATACGTTGAAATTCATTTGAAATTTAAAAATTCTCAAGCTATGTATATGATAATTTTCTTAAATAAATATGTTAAAATATAAATAAATATATAAAATATGTAAAATATATTTAATGTCATACGATATAAATCTACGAATTTTCAAATTTAATTTAAACATGAGTTCATTTTAAATAAAGATGACCCTCTGTTAACAAGATACGAGAGATTTGTCTTAACAATGTAATGATAATAATTAAGTTTACTTTTAAAGTAGCATTAATTATTTTTGCAGTTCTATATATTGAGAACAAAAGTGTTAGTTGGAATACCAAAACTCCAGTATATGTTTATCATTAAGCAAAAGACAATACACTATGTATACCCATCCCTTTCCAATTACGTCTCACACACACCTCATCTTTAGTGTGTTATTCAATAATTTATTTTTTTAAAATCAAATTAAGGTTTTGTTTGATTAAGTATTACGTTTTCTAATATTATTTATTATAATATGTTTTGCAAATTTCATTTTATTTATATTTCTTAAAGGTATCTCAACATTTATATGTGTCGAGTTCAAAAGATTATTAAATCATCGTATGAGCATGTGCCTGTATGCCAAGACAAAAGTATTGTGAATTTTGATTAGAAAGTTTATTTACCCATTGTCCTAATTAACTTATTTAATAAGTGGGAGTCGATAATTATGGAAGTCAACTTTTGTTATATAAATACCTTATGTGAAATTTCTAAGTTAATTTTTTAAATTTCGTTAATTTTACAGAATTTTTATGATATTTTGAAATTAAATATCTATTAATTTTTGTGATATATTGAACAACAAGAAACTTGAATTATTCACATTTGACATAATAATAAAAAAATCTCGAAGGTCATTACATGTACTAAAGATCACTTGAAAGGTGGTGGTTTATATGTGAGATAAATTTTAGTATGATATTAGAGTTAGTTGTCGCTTTGTTGTAAAGATGAATTTCGAAAACGCACACATTTCATTTTCAATAAAGAAAAATAATTATAACACTAGTGAATGTTACTTTAATAATCGATCTTCCGGTGAATGAAAATGCAGTAATTAGCATCAACATGAAAAATGAATGCCATCAGTTATTGGGTGCCATGTTGTTTAAGGATAAGGATGATACAAAATTAGATGGGAATTGGTTGAAATGCATGTGGTTAGAAAGACTTGTCAAACTTACCTATCCACCGCATACAATTGTAGAGGAGATGGACCAGTACACTAGAGTTAGAATGCATTTTCCAGGGTGACCCAAGAACAAATTGATGGATTCAACGGTTGTTGCCTACTACAAACATAGGCATCGATACAAATATAGTGGTTAGCACCATCGCTTCCCAACCATGGGGTTTCCTTTCAATAGAAGGTAAAAATATCGTATATAATATTTTAAAATATAATTACAAATATTTATAACCCGTATTGCATAGAAATATTTAAACAAATTTAGAGGTTGCTTAGATAGCACATGTTATAGGAGGGACTAGACTTGGATGCGATCAAAAATATATCGATGATGTGAATAGAATTTATAAGATAAATTAAAGATCAATTGAGTCTTAACTCGATTAGTATCGACATTATTATTTATATAGGAGGATGAGGACATAAGTTCGAGTGTGCTAAAATATATTTATTTTTCTATTTAATATTGGGGAGAAATTATGTATATTTTTTTTCTTTATTTCTTTTATAAATAATTTTATAGAAGGTTATAATTATAAATTGTCATTATAATTAATTTTTCCTATTCTTTATCCAAATAAATAAAATTACTTAACTTTCATTTCCTTGACTAATTTTAACTTTTTAAATAAAATAATAAAAAATCATTTACTTTATCAAACATTTCACTCTTTTATTTTCTTCTACTTTCATTTCTTTGCTACTTTCTAATCCAAAGGATTAGTGTATTTTCAGCAAGGTTAAATGAATAAATGAATATTGATGATATTAAAAATAATTTAAAAATAGAAAAACTTCATGATAACAGCTTAATTCCATTTATAGAAAGTAAAAGAGAAAAGTGTAGAATGGATAAATTGAAAACAACCACCAGCAAAGCAAATTATGATCGCCACTCACAAATTAGGTAGCAACCAGTCACATGCTCAAACCTACGGTACATTCATAAGAGAATTTTAGGTACATCTCTCCTGTTGCGTCAAATCATAGGCTCATTTTGGGGCGACATTTGGAGTACCCTCTTTTACTCTTTAATTACTTAGGGTTCGCTAGGTCAAGTATTTGGACAACCAAATTTACTATATTGTTTATGAGCTTAGATTCTCTCGATCTCTAAGCTTTTTATCCTTACCCCAATTCTAGAAAAAACTCATCAATATAAATTCTTTGCCTTTCCCCAATTATCCCATACTTTAATTTTACTTTTAATTTTAAAATACAATAATTTTATTGCCGACATTTGTCTTAATTTTATTAATAAATTGTGTAATTATAGTATTTCTATATGGAATAATGATTTATTTGACTCTCTAGTCTTATAAAAAGAAAGTTATTTTGTCTTTTATTTAATATTTTATTTTTTAGCTCTAAAACTTATTTTTTGTCAATTTTCTAAAATAAATGAAAAGTTAATATTTTTAACTTTCTTGATGTAGCATGCATGTGGATTATCATGTAGATGACACTTATAATTTTAATTAATTTTTAAAATTTAAAAATTATAAAATATATAAAATATTTTTAAATTTTAAAAATTAATTAAATGTTAACATGTTATCTGTATGTCATTCTACGTGTATGTCATGTTAGTAAATTTTTATTAATTTTAAGATAATTTAACAAAAATTTAAAAATTAAAAGAAAATTAAATAAAAAAAGCTAAAATAATTAATTTTAAATTGAAATGGTAAATAAATTATTATGCCATCTATAATTTCATACAACGATTTTGATAATATTTACGTGAATCAGGGAAGTCCGAAAAGAAAAGGGTAAGGCTGTATACACATTACAGCCACTGTTTAAAGAAATTTTATTATATATAGTATTTAACAAATAAATATTCTGTTAATTGGAAATTAAAATATTTGCTGGAATTGTTATAAATGAAATATGCGATATTATTTTGGTTATTAATATTAGACTACCCCACGTCATTATTTAAGTGAAAAATAAAAATATATTTATAAAAATTAATATAAATTAAAAAATATTTTTATTAAAATGATAAAATATAAATGTTGAAAATTATAGATAATTTTTTTAAAAAGTTATATTTCGAAGAAACTTGAGTTTAGTTTTATTATAAAAATAATTCTTGGGTTGAACTCTTTCCTTGGCGAGAAAAATTTTATTCGGCAACTCATTTCAAAAACTTCAATCAATATAAAAAAAAAAAAAAATAGGCGAACTCAGCATCTTAAGTGGGAGGCACTATGAAAACAAAATGTGTTTAATACACAAGGAAATCCAACGCTTGGGTAGTTGAAGGTTGTATGTAGTATGTACCTACTTCCCAATTTAGCTAAGCTATCAGCACATTAATTTCCTCTTCTAAGGCTGTGCTTTATTGCTGCTTTTTGAAATCCTTTGATCAGCATCTTGTAATCTCGAATCACAATACTCAATTTAACATTTTATTAATAATGAAAATAATACTTGATTTTTTATATAAAAAATATAAAATGATGAACACAATCCAAAATAATACTAGTTACTCTACAAAATAAGGATATTTTGTTAATGATTAAAATACTATTAAATAGGATTATTTTCGTCATTGGGTTATGTTGGCTAGCACATGACACCAATTTAATTAATCGTTTAATATATCTATTAATGAAATTATTGATTGAGTTGGTATCACCGGTTAACTAGGTATCAACTTGATTAGGAAATTATGCAAATGTCCTTCTGTATTTAAAATGAGTCGTATTATTCAAAGGCGTTTTAGTCTTTTCATTTAACAAAATTAAGAAAAATATCACACATAGAATGATTTGAATCCGTGTCAATTGGATTAATAAACTTGAAATTTACCACTTAATCAAAGCATTATTTTGATATTTTTACACAATTTTTAACATGCACAAGTTATTATCGCTACAAGTTGTATATCTATACTATTTATTCAATGTTTTACTGAGTTTGTATCACCCTCAATTGGGTCACCAACTCAATTAAAAATTTAAGAAAATACCCTTCTATGATTAAAATAAGTTATAATATTGGACGATGTTAGTCTTTTCATTTTAATAAAAACCAATTAAAATATGCATATGGCCAAATTTAAATTCGCACCAATTGGATTAGTAAAATCTTAAATTTATCACTCGACTAAACCTTCATTTTGGGGTAAATATCCCATATATACCAAAAAATTAGTTTATTTACGGAAATGGGCCAGTTTGAAGAATATTTACGGAAAAGTACCGTTTCCCCTAAAAACGTGTCCACGCCAAGACGCTTTTTGGGATATATGCAAAGTTGCCCTGGGATCGCTTTACACATCAAGACACGCTACCGACGAGGAAAGGGGAAAGAACATACCGCTTTAAATGAGGTTTTTTTTGGATATGCCACAATGAGCGACGACGCTGACGGATGACGGGCGGGACACGCCTAAAATCTTCCCCGCAGAGAGAAAAGATTAAGAAGGAAAAAATTTTTTACGTGCTACAAATGATTTTTTGAGAGATTTTGGGCTTAAATAGGAGGAGCGCTTTGGGTTGAATACTGTCAAAAACTTTTTGGAAATTTTTATTAATTTTAAGGTAATTTAACAAAAATTTAAAAATTAAAAGAAAAATAAATAAATAAAAACTAAAATAATTAATTTTTAAATTGAAATGGTAAATAAATTATTATGCCATCTATAATTTCATACAACGATTTTAATAATATTTACGTGAATCAGGGAAGTCCGAAAAGAAAAGGTTAAGGCTGTATACACATTACAGCCACTGTTTAAAGAAATTTTATTATATATAGTATTTAACAAATAAATATTCTGTTAATTAGAAATTAAAATATTTGCTGGAATTGTTATAAATGAAATATGCGATATTATTTTGGTTATTAATATTAGACTACCCCACGTCATTATTTAAGTGAAAAATAAAAATATATTTATAAAAATTAATATAAATTAAAAAATATTTTTATTAAAATGATAAAATATAAATGCTGAAAATTATAGATAATTTTTTTAAAAAGTTATATTTCGAAGAAACTTGAGTTTAGTTTTATTATAAAAAATAATTCTTGGGTTGAACTCTTTCCTTGGCGAGAAAAATTTTATTCGGCAACTCATTTCAAAAAACTTCAATCAATATAAAAAAAAAAAAAAAAAAGGCGAACTCAGCATCTTAAGTGGGAGGCACTATGAAAACAAAATGTGTTTAATACACAAGGAAATCCAACGCTTGGGTAGTTGAAGGTTGTATGTAGTATGTACCTACTTCCCAATTTAGCTAAGCTATCAGCACATTAATTTCCTCTTCTAAGGCTGTGCTTTATTGCTGCTTTTTGAAATCCTTTGATCAGCATCTTGTAATCTCGAATCACAATACTGAATTTAACATTTTATTAAAATGAAAATAATACTTGATTTTTTATATAAAAATATAAAATGATGAACACAATCCAAAATAATACTAGTTACTCTACAAAATAAGGATATTTTTGTTAATGATTAAAATACTATTAAATAGGATTATTTTTAGTCATTGGGTTATGTTGGCTAGCACATGACACCAATTTAATTAATCGTTTAATATATTTATTAATGAAATTATTGATTGAGTTGGTATCACCGGTTAACTAGGTATCAACTTGATTAGGAAATTATGCAAATGTCCTACGTATTTAAAATGAGTCCTATTATTCAAAGGCGTTTTAGTCTTTTCATTTAACAAAATTAAGAAAAATATCACACATAGAATGATTTGAATCCGTGTCAATTGGATTAATAAACTTGAAATTTACCACTTAATCAAAGCATTATTTTGATATTTTACACAATTTTAACATGCACAAGTTATTATCGCTACAGTTGTATATCCATACTATTTATTCAATGTTTCTTGAGTTTGTATCACCCTCAATTAGGTCACCAACTCAATTAAGAATTTAAGAAAATACCCTTCTATGATTAAAATAAGCTATAATATTTGAAGATGTTAGTCTTTTCATTTTAATAAAACCAATTAAAATATGCATATGGCCAAATTTAAATCATATAATTGGATTAGTAAAATCTTAAATTTATCACTCGACTAAACCTTCATTTTGGGGTAAATATCCATATATACCAAAAATTAGTTTATTTACTGAAAATAGGCGGTTTGAAGAATATTTACGGAAAAGTACCGTTTCCCTAAAAGCGTGTCCCGTCGGCGTTTTGGGGATATCTAACAAAGCGTGCCCTGAGGGGCGCTTTTTCTATCGGCACAAGCGGCGGCGAGGAAAGGGGAAAGAACATACACGAAAAATGGGCGAAATGAGGTTTTTGAACTTGAATCGGTCATTTGCCGGTGACAACGACGGCGCTTGACGGATGTGGTGGCGGGACGCGAAAATCGCATCACCCTGCGAGAGAAAAGATTAAGAAGGAAAAAATTTTTTCTGCTAAAATGATTTTTTGAGAGATTTTGGCTTAAATAGGCCCAAGAAAGCGATCTGTTTTGGGTTGAATACGGACCACGAAGCAGCGCGTTTTGGCCTTGACCAGCGTGCGACCCGACCCGCTCGGGGATCGCGTGTTTTTGAAGGAAGGGCTAATGCGGTTTAGCCCTTCCGCTTTTCGATCTTTATAATCGGACTTTTAGTATTTTAAAATCGGCCCAATATTTTATTTTGTTTTCAATTTGGTACCCTCACTGCTGCGCGTTTTGGCCAGAGGGGCTTATTTCATCTTTAGTCCCTCTGCTTCTCAAAGCATTTCAAATAGGCCCTCCCTCTTTATTTTATTTGATTTACCTCGATAATCCGTTTTAGTTCGATTTTGGTCCTTTTTTATTATTTTGATTATTTTACATTATTAATTACTTTTAATATTATTATTGTTATTATATGTCCTATCACTAATGTTATTACTATTATATTTATTATTATTGATATTATTATTTTAATTTGTATCATTATTATTTTTATGTTATTGTTTTATATTTAATAATTGTTTTTAATATCATTTTAACATTATTTTCACTATCCTATTATCTATCATATTTATTATTATCTTTGTTATTATCACTACTCACTCTATCATTTTATTTCTATTTTATTATTATTATTATTATTATTTATTATTATTATTTTATTATCGTTTTTTATAACCATATTATTATATTATTATTAGCACTATTACTATGTTATTATTTTTTTACATATCTATATATCTCTTATTATTTTGTTTACTAATTGTTATTATTATTACTATCGTCATTATTTATTTTTCTTTACATTTTCATTATTATTTATTTTTATCATTGTTTTTTTATTTTATTTATTTGTCATTTTCATTCCAATATATTATTATTATTATTATTATTATTATTATTATTATTATTATTATTATTATCATCCTAAAACTAGTTTTAAATTGTTTTGTATATTATCAACTCTATCTCCTATAAATCTTGCTATGCATATCGCATATATATAATACTATTATTGCTATTGTATCACATAATGTATATACTTATTCTCCATTACATTTTATTATTGTTATTATAATATGTTTGCCATCATTATATCTTATATATTATATTATTATAGTTGTTATATTATCCTTTTTTATATAATGTATATTGTTATTATTACGTATCCCTTGCATGTACGCGTCTCATTATTCATTCGTTAAATACTATTATTCGTATTCTCTTTGCTTATTATCTTTTGTTTTCGCATCTTGTGTTGTTAATATTATTACCACCGTACTTTCTACCATCGTTTGCTTCTCACTAATTTTTCTCGATGCATCAATTTTATAACAATCGATATTTCGAATTTATTAAAAGTTCGAGAATAAACCTTTATAAAGCTCAAAATGACAATATCGATTTTTTTTTTAAACAATGGGATGTCATTGCAATTAATAAAACAAAATATAACTCGGAAATTTGAAATCTTTATGTTGGACTCAAACATCTCATTTCTCTTGTTTTCCTAAAAATAGAGGGATATGAGATATTTGATATATAGACTCGATGAATACTTTTTTGCGACGTTTTTCTTAAATAATGTGGGATTCTTCAAAAAGAAAATCTTTAAACTAGCTTAGTTTGAGATAGTATGCTACACTATATTTGATGCTTTTTTTCGACAAAACAATTTCTCTTTTTTCATATTTTGTTAACATTTTCTTATATTATAAAATTATGTTTTGAAATTTTTTAATCTTGTTGCATCCTTTAAAATTGTTAACTTGTTGCATTTGGACCAAAAATTTTATAAATTATGTTTAGCATTTTACAAAACAAGTGGAGGACTATTCTTTTCTTTTAAAAAAACGAGTTGAAAGTGGAATTGACTTCATCAAAAAAGATAACCAACAATAGTAGCATTGACGGAGAAAGCGTTTGATAAAGATCATGTCTAATGAACAACATTTTCTTTCAAGAATCATTTCCAGATATGATTTAGTTAGCTATTGTCTAGTAATTCCCATCCGTAATGCTTCTGCTCCAACTGTCTATGCAACAGTATAGCAACCAAATCAAACATAAGTTTTTCATCAACTGTTTTTACATTGACTGACGAAGATGGGAATTTATATTCACTTGCTAACCCAAATTCTTACCACAAAAAAATCAAACACAACAGATAAAGATTGAAATTTTGCAAGAAGATAACATGTAATATATTAGACTTGGAATGACATACATGTTTAAAATAAAATCTTGGAGCTGAAGCTAAATAGTAAAGTTATGAACTTGACATCTAACAAACAGATAGAACATGAATACAAACATGCAAAGCAAAGAAGACCTCTGAGAATCAAAACACAGTAAATATAACCTATATCAGCAAAATGATAGGCTAGTAGCAAAGCCAATGAATTTTGGTTCAAATAAAACAAGAAACATTTTAAGTACATTTTAAATGGATTGACTGATTGCATTTTGGCATTTCAAAAAGTGTTTAACATCTTTGAATTGAGAGATGCCATGACAGAATAATAACCAGGTCATTTCTAAAATGCATAACATAATTTATAAAATTTTAAATGCAACAAGTTAACAATTCTAAAATGTAACAAGATTAAAGATCTCAAAATATAATTTTATAATATAAGAAAATGTTAACAAAATATAAAAAGAGAAATTGTTTTGTAAAAAAAATCAAATATAGTGTAGCATGTCATCTCATGTTGTTAGTTAAAGAGGAAGAATCCCACATTGTTTAGGAACAAGTGCAAAACTATTCATGAGTCTATATATACACATATCTCATATCCCACATTGCTCAAGAAAATAAGGGAAATGAGACTTTGGGTCTATATAAAGATTTCCTTTGTAAGTTATATTTTCTTATTAATTGATGACACCTTAAAAAAATGGTGTTGTCATTTTGAGCCTTTATAAAGGTTTATTCTCGTAAATTTTTAAAAAATTCGAGAATAGGTTTTTTAAAAAAAAACACGGGCTAAACCGCACCCCTGGGGACGCGTTTTTGCCACATCAACAAAGCGCATCCTCGGTAGCTTTTTGTTGATGTGGCGCGTCGGCCAACATATCCCCAAAAGCAGCGGCGTGGACGCGTTTTTGGGGAAGCAATACTTTTCGTAAATATTCTTTAAACTGGCCCATTTCTGTAAATAAATTAATTTTTTGGTATATATGAGATATTTACCCTTCATTTTGATGTATTTATACATTTTTTATTTTAATATGCGTAAGTTATTATCTCCATCAATTGTATACCAACATTATTAATAAAACCTCTCACTGAGTTGTTGTCATGAACTAAGTACCAACTCGGTTAGAAAATTATGGAAATGTCCTTTCGCATTTAAAACGAGTTACATTATTCGATGGCATTTTAGTCTTTTTTATTTTAACAAAACCAATAAAAACATGCATATGGTTAGATTTGAGCGTGAGCCAATTGTATTAATGAAACCTTAAATTTACTACTCAATTAAAATATTATTTTAATATTTTTATACATTTTTAATATGCAAAATTTATTATCTGCACAACTCGACACTAACTCATAATTGATGATAAAAACATGATAAATAATTGTAGTGCATTTAGTATTGTTTATCGATGTATTTATATGTTTAAATTTCGTTTTACTCATAATTTAATCTAGTTTTTATTTTAATATCATACATATTTCATATGTTATTATTGATAATTAGTTTCAAACTATATATTTAATTATTTATTGTATATTATTTTTGTAATAGGCCCAATTCGCCCGGGCCCATTAATCAAATTTAAACCCCAAAAATAAAATAATAGTCCAATAATAAAAGTCCAATACAATAAAAATTACAGACCCAAGAACTTAAAACAGTCAATCAGTTTTGTACTAGCCCAAATATATTAAACCCCAAACCCAATACAATAAAATGGCCCAAATTTAAAATTTTGCCTGATTGGCCCAACAGCATTAACATTGCCAGAAACCCCTTTCCCCCACGCGCGCCCCACGTGCATCCACGCCAGCAACCATCATGTACACGCGTGTCCCTCAGCAACGGCCTTTCCACGAGCGAGTGTTCAGCGAGACCTTCAACAGAAGCAGTAAGAATCATAAAAGAATAGCAGAATACAGTAGAATGCAGTAGATGGTTATTAGGAAAAACGTGTATTGCATTTTCTTGGCTATAAAAAACCAAGTATTGTATAGTAGATTTTGACACACATAAGCAAAAAAAATACAAAAAAAAAAAAAATTCAATAGCAGAGAAATATTGAAAGGTGATTTCGGTTTTCGATAAGCTTTTCCTTTCATTTTTCTTTTTGAATCTTAGCTTTTTCTCTGTTAGTATGAAAGTATAGAAAAAGGAAAGAATTTACGTTTGTAAAAGAATTGTCGGACTGCTTTCTTCATCGAAATCGAAGTAACGAGGGTCGTAGAGGTTCGGAATGTCGAAATAGTCGAGACTGGTTTAAAAGAGATCGTTCAAATGGCCTGAATCTGCCATTAATCGTCGATTGCATGGCGCTATGGTGGTTGGATGCTCTTCCAGATGCGACTAAGAGAGAGGGTTTAGATTGCGGCTGAAAACAAAAACGAAAAGGGGTTAAGGTTTAGTTTAGAATGATGTTTGATTTGTTTTTTAAATTTGGTTTTAGTTCATTAAGGAAACGGCGTCGTTTGGGTTCATTTCAATAGCCTTAAAACAACGCCGTGTAGAAGCGACCTGATGACCCGATCCATTTACGGCTGACATCCGCGTGTTTTGGTCTTCGAGGGTATATTTGTGCATTTAGTCCCCCTTTGTCGTGCCGTCTTTCGATTAGATCCATTATACATTTCTTTGGTTTCTTAATTGGCCTCTATAATTTGTGCCATCATTTTAAATTGGTTTAATCTGTGTGCTGCGTTTTGGATATTGAAATATTTGCTATTTTGATACCTTATTATTTATATGAAATTTAGTCTGATCCTCGATTTTGTTTGTTTATGAAATAGTATTTTAATTTTATTTTATTACAATTATGTTTTTAATTTTTGATCCATGCAACTCTTTTAATAGTATTAAATTTATTTATTATTCAAACTATTTTAATAAAATTATTGTGAAATTGGTTCTACAATATTTTAATTTGTTTTATTTTCCATTGATATATATTTTGTTTAGAATTATGTAATAAATATTTAACTTCAAAATTTTCTTTTATGTGTTGCCTTGTTTCAATAATTTGTACAATATTTATACTCTTATATATATTATTTTGTGTATATATGTATATATGATTTATATTAAAATCATCTTATTTTACGTATTTATTATTAATTACATATCATTTTATCTATATATATTTCTTATAACTTTAGTTGAGTAACTTATATCTTTTAAAATTTCAATATTATTCATATCTTTTGTTTATTTCAAAACTCTCATCATACATAAATTACTTTTATTAAGTTTTATTGCACATATATTACTTATATTATTTCTATTTACTATTTTATACGGTTTATTTTGATTTTCTTTTTACATGTAATTTCTAAACTTATATATATATAACTTATATAATTCAGTATAACATTGGTTGCAAATGGTTTTTCCTTTATGTTATTCATTTTTTTATATATTTTTCGCATTTGAATTGTGTCACTTTGTTTGGTATTTGTACAAGCCCATTTTTGCCCGGCCCATACATAAACCAACCCATTAACCCTAAAACCAACCTAATACATTAAAGCCCAACTAGCCCAAACCCAAATCAAAAAAAAAAAAAAAAAGAAAAGAAAAACAAAACCTAACCCTAATGCAAGTGGCGCCGCAACCTAGGGCCACTTGCTCTGACATCTGATGCCACCAAGCCCACGTCGCGTCTCCACCTCTCAAGAGCACCTGCAAGCATTAAAAGAGAAGTGACAGAAAAATCGTAAAGAAAATGGCTATAAAAGCCTATTTGGAATATTGTAAATGGTATTTTTTTTTTCTCTTTAGACTATCAATAAAAAATAACAGATTCGAACAAAAAAAAACTCAAAGCAGTGAGCTGAGATCGAACACTAAAAGACAGAGGCAAATAGGTGATTTTTTATTCGAAGTATATTTGTTTCTATTTTTATTTTTCTCTTTTTTTTCTTTCCTTCGGCGCATATACATACCACTATTATCAAATATAAAAAAATATACAAAATTTACCCTTTTTTGAACTTCCGCGGTGGCGTGGCGGAGAGAGCTTGACAGACGCGTCGGCCGGGGGCAACCCAGAACTAGACCTACAGAGAGAAAAAAAGAGAGGGGGAATGAGTTTTTTTTTTTGTAAAGGGATGAAATGAAAATTTTTTGGGAAGATTTTGCCTTTTATAGGCACATGAAACGACGCCGTTTTGGCCGGCATCCTTAAGTCCCAAAACGACGTCGCTTTGGCCTTGGCCCGATCCAATCGACCCGACCCGCCTCAGGATCCGCGTGTTTTTTACAAAGGGGTTTATTGCGCTTTCGATCCTTCCGCATTTTCATCTTTTAAAATGAGGTTTTCTGTTATTTTCAATTTTGGCTCAGAGATTTCGCGCAGTTTGTAATTTGGCCCTTTAAAACGCTGCGCTCAAACCACTCAGGGAAAATAGCGCTCCGCGTCCCTCATTCTTTCGTACGCATTGCAATTCAGTCCCCTATTATTTATTTATTTATAATTTGTCCTAAAAACTTTCGTTTTAATGCGATTTAGCCCATTTTAATTATTTTGCAATTTTATCATCATTTTATTTTTAATGTCTACTATGGATTATCTATTATTATTATTATCATTATTTCATTGCCACAACCACCATTTTACTTATTTATTAGTTTGTTTTATGTTTTTGTTTTACTATTATTTTGCATATTATTTTCTATTATTATTATTACCTATTATTATTACTATATACCTACTATTATTATTATATTATAATATATATTTGCTTATTCTTTTGCATACATTACATTATTTATTAATGACTATTACTATTATCATTTTATCTTTCGTTTTATTTTCATTACTATTTGTACATTATATATTATTATTAGTATTATTTATATTTTCATTTCTCATTGTTCTTTATTATTATTACTATGTTATTATTATTGTATTACCATTATTGCTAGATTATTATTATTATTATTATTATTATTATTATTATTATTATTATACTATTACTATTATTATTATTATTATTATTATTTTATTATTATTATTATTATTATTATTACTATTATACTTTTCTTTGTTATTATTAGCATATTATTATTATTATTATTATTATTATTATTATTATTATTATTATTATTATTATTATTATTATTATCATTATTATATTGTTATTATTATCACTTATATTATTATTCTCACCCTATTACTATTATTTTATATACTACTATTTTATTATTTAATTATCATCATTAATTTTATTTTATTTTCATTATTATTGCTATTACAATTATTTGTTATTATCAATATTCTCATCGTTCGTCTCACTAATCCTTCCCAACATCTCAATTTTTATAACGACCAATATTTCCATGTTAGCAATTCGAGAAAATCGAGCCCTAACTTACTGAGTTCCCATTTTTCTCGATTAAACTAAACAACGGAATATCCCTTTTGAAATCGCGATTTAAATTTTAAACAAAAACTTAATCCCAGGAATTCAAAATGTCGCGCCCTAACTTACTGGACTCGACATCTAGATACTTCGGATAAGTTTTTTAATATAAGGGCAATATTTCTAATTTGGACCTTCGAGAACCAGCCCTAACTTACTGGGTTCTAATTTCTCATTTAAACAAATGACGGTAAATCCTCTTCAAATATAAAGCCAAGTTTTAAAAGGCGAGCTTAGTTTCGGGAATCTAAAGTATTGCGCCCTAACTTACTGGACATAATGCTTTATCTCTTCGAAAATAAGAGAGTCTTAACGTCCCTTTTGACCCCTTCAAGTTTTGGAAATCAAAAGTATCTATTTTCGAATCATTTCAAAGTTTTCAACATTAGGACATTGATCAATCAATTTGGTACCAATTTTGGGCGTGTCGAGGGTGCTAACCCTTCCTCGTATGTAAGACTCGAACTCGTTTTACGGATTTAGTAGACCAAAATCGTTGTTTTGATAAATCAAACTGTTTATTAAAAACAACTATTTTACGAGGTGACCCGATCAGACCCAAATAAAGATCGGTGGCGACTCCCTTCTTTTTCGTTTTCAAAACCCTCGAGTCAACCACGTCGTTTCCTATTTTATCAAAAATGGCTACGACAGTATTCTTTTTAAAATTTGCATTTAATTTATTGATTTTGATTGTTAATGTTGATATTTCTAAAATATATGTGTATTGCCATCGTATGTGTATTAGTTTAGTTTCTTGGTATTTTCATATAATTTTGTTCCTTCATATGTTAGTTTTGCCATGTATTATAATTCCATGATGCAAATTCTTGGTTATATAGGCCAATTTTAGTTGTTCTTTCATCCCAAACAAATCAAATAAAATACATTTTAATTACTCGAAAGATTTTCAAAATAAGGTAATATATGTTGTTTGGAAATCCGAAAAATTGTGCCCTAACGTATTGGGTCGTGGTTTTTCGTTTGATCAAACAACTTAATACCCTTTTCAATGACATGATTTTGAAGTTATAAGATGATCTCGACTTTGAGGGTTCAAAATATTGCATCCTAACGTACTGGGTGTAGTATTTTATTCATTTGGAGTGAATGAATCTTACATTCAAATTTGGAATATTCCACCCTTTCTTCAAAGAAATTGCATTTTCAAAAATTTTTAAATTTTCGACGTAAGGACATATTTTAATCGATTTGGTACCAATTTTGGGCGTACGAGGTGATAACTCTTCCTCGTACGTAACCAACTCCTGAACCCATTTTTTTATTTTTGCAGGCCTAAATTATTTTTAAAAAATGAAACATTTTACAAAGTGATCCAATCACACCTAAACAAAAAAAGGTTGGTGGCGACTCCATATTTCGTTTTAAAGTTGATCACCGTTTTTCAAAAACATAAAAATAGTTTCGACAATTTTAAATGTACTTTTGTATTTTAAATAAATTATTTCCGCAGATATACATTACGACATCATTTATAATATTTATATAAATCATTTATAATTAAAGAGTTCTATCCCTTTAAAAGGTAAAGAGTTGTATCAAGGGTTAGATGAAATTAAAATTTGTTATATTTAAAATTTATCTTCAGTAAATTACATAGAAAGGAAAATATTTTTAAAATATTTTTCAATACGTTTGATATAATTTTACTTAATGCAAATTCTCGATTAAGAAAGTCTTGAATAGGATAAATAAATATATTTAACATGAATTAGTATTTATATTTTGTTACAAAAATTATGTTTTTAACTTTTATCTAATTACTAAAACTAATATAAAATAATAATTCAAACTTGATTAAATTATATTTTTTGTCATAATCAGTAATCATGATTAAATTAAATTAAATTATATTTATATTAAATTTAAGGGTAAACTATAAAAATAATCACTTTTGTTTGCCTCAAATTATATTTTAGTCACTTATGTTGTCGTTTTGTTACGAAGTGATCACTCTACTGTTAAGCTCCGTCACCTCCCTTGAGTTTTAAATACCAACTTAGATGTCCTATGTGCAGTCTAAATTAAATTTAGTTAATTAAAAACCTATTTTCATCTCAACAATTTGATATCCAAGTTGATATTTAAAACTCATTTGGACTATCTCTAGGGAAGTAACGGAGTTGAACGATAATGTAAGTGACTAAAACGTAACACTTTAAACAAAAATAACTATTTTTTATAATTTACCCTAATTTTAAATTCAAACCTGATCCTTCAATTTTATTTGTATTTAGTAATTGAGATAATGATTTTTTCAATCATAATTGAATTTATCTATAATGTAATTTTAAGAATAGTTTTAAGAATTTTGAAATTTTAAGTTTAAATTCGGCTTATATAAATATATAGGTTTTCTCTAGGTTTATTCTGGTTATAGTTAATTAATTTGAATTTAGTTAATTGTTGAATTATTTAATTTAATATTTGTAATAATTTATTCTTATTGCAATTGTTATATATAAGTATGATTTTTTTAGTGTAGCTAACAAGATTAAACTGCAAATTTCTCACCTATTATAAGTGAAAAGTGATATTTATTATATTTTTATTAGTGCCAATACGGGAGAATATGTAGGACGGAATTCAAGACTTAAGAATCGTAGCAAGTATGCTATGCTAAAAGTACAGACCATTCTCTGTCTTGATCATTTAAAAAGGCATTGCATTTCACCTACAAACCTTTAAATCAAGAAACTTTCTTAATCCTCAACTATATTGATACCTTTGATGAAAGTTTAATATTTTTGATGTGCAGGATGCACGTGTATGGCAAGCACAGCGCATACTCTATATACTCTTGCAAGGGCGGATTGAGAAAATATATATATATATATATATATATATATTAGTATATTTTCTATCCATGATTTTCTAAATTCCCTATTTTCTCCCTAGATTTCCTTTTATACAAGATTTAACTTACGAGTAAACTCTAAACTACGAACTCAACTTTTGTGTGATTAAATTTTGCAACTAAACATTGAATTTTATTGGAATTCCATCAAATTTGAATTGTTAGCTAATTTTACCCTTCAATATTTATTTTGATTATTTTTAAAAAATGTCATTTTAATAGTTAACAATAAATTAATGTATTAAATATTAAAAATTTTAATGAATGAATGGCTTAAAAGTTAAATATATACATATATATAATATTTTAATAACTTTTTAACTTAATTTAGGAGAATTATTTGTGAAACCAACTCATTGAATTTAAACAATAATATAAATATAACCAAACTAATACTGATTAAATTTTTAAAAACTAAACTTATCTTAGTGCCCGATTCCATGTGCGACTATTGACGGTTAGTAACAAGTGGCAAAGAAAAAGGGTAGACGTGGCGCCGTGCATGAAGATGAGCCGCATACGACGACCATGGTAATTGGTGAAAAGGTTAGTCGAGTCGGCAACGATGACAATATGTTGGCTCGGCCGCGAAAATTCGACTCAGAAAAAGTGGAAGTTGCGTACACGGCGAGAAATATGAAGGTGGGACCTAGAGAAGGGATAATTCTAGATTTATATTTGTTTAAAAGTATTTAATAAATACATGATAATGATTATTTTATTTATCTATCTATTTTATTATTTAAATCTCTTATCGGTTTTGTGTCACAATTCAATATTAATTTAATTAGAGATATTCCTTTGGATCTCTTTTCTTATTTAAGATATATTATTAGAGAATATTTTAATACTTTATTTTTAAAATAATAATAGAATTTGTATAGGCCTTTTATTAAACTAACCCAAAAAAATTAATTAATTGTCAAAATAACCCATCTTTTTAATTAAATACCAAAATGACTCAAAAGTTACAGTAAATTTAGGTGGAGCCAAATTAAATGGCTCCACCAAGTTGCCACGTCAGCATAGGGGATTAAAAAATAATTTTTTGGTGGAGCCATTTTGAATGGCTCCACCTGTATAAAATACAAAGGAAATACTGTAAAATTTAAAAAATTGGGGGCCTTTAAAATCAATTTTCCAATTTTTGGTGGAGCCATTTGAAATTGCGCCACCACCTTTACAGCTTGTTTTTCTTTTAATTTTGTCTTTTTTTTTTACTTTTTCATGTATTTAAAAATTTAAAGCCCTAAAAAGTAATTTTCCCTTTTTTGGTGGTGCCATTTGAAATGGCGCCACCACCCTCTTACCCCTTTTTTTTTTTTTTTTACTTTTTTATTATTTTATTATTTTATTTTATTTAGTTATTTTATATTATTAATTTTAAAATATTTGTAATGTGTATTTAAAATATTTTATAATATATTTTAAAAATTTTAAATAGTATTTTAAATAAATTTTTAACTTTAGATATATTTTAGTAATTATTTTAAATATTATATTTTTACTTTTTCAAGTTTTTGAAAAGTCAGGGACTTAAAAGTAATTTTTTTTTTTTGGTGGTGCCATTTGAAATGGCGCCACCACCCTCTTACCCCTTTTTCTTTCTTTTTTTACTTTTTATTATTTTATTTTATTTATTTAATTTATAGTATTAAATTTAAAAATTTGTAATGTGTATTTAAAACGTTTTATAATATATTTTTAAAAATTTTAAATATTATTTTCAATAAATTTTTTAACTTTAGATATATTTTTGTAATTATTTTAAATATTATATTAATTTTACATAGAATTGTTTAAATTAAAATTTTAATTTTATTCTTGTTTTATTTAAAGAATGAATTAAAAATAAATATATATATTATAACTAATCACATCATATCAGTGATGTGACTATTAATAAAAAAATAAGTAATTAAAATTTTGTATTATATATTGGGTGGGGCTTGGTCCCCCACCGATTGAAATTGTTAATTGAGAGAAATTAAAGTTATGTATTTTATTATTTTATTTGTATTTTTTATAGTTAATGTTATATTAAAAATAATTGTTGTATTTATGTTTTTTTTGTTGTACAGATATTAAAATGTCTTCTGGAGCAAATACGGATCACACATCATCGATGATCGACGAAACAGTAAAATTATTTATAATTGAAATAAAAAATCGTTTTAGTTACTTATTTTTTCTTGTTAATCGCTACTCTGTTAAACGTATTTTGACTGCTTTAAAATATTTATCTCTATTTAGTTGTTATTATTCATTTTTAACTATTTTCTTACATGATATTAATCTCTAATTAGTTGTTATTATTCATTTTTAACTATTTTCTTGCATGATATTAATCTCTATTTAGGTGTTATTATTCATTTTAACTATTTTATTGCATGATATTAATCTCTATTTAGTTGTTATTATTCCTTTTAAGCGCTTTAAAATTTTAAAAGGAAAAAGGAGTGCATAACTTCACAACTCTGAAATAATTATAATATGTTTAATTATTTATAGCAAAATAATATTATAATTTAATAAAATTTATTTTAAAATTAAAATTTTAACATAATGAAATAAAAATTTTAAAAATCACGATGTAGTAGGGTTATAATGTTAGTATATTCAATATCTAAAATTATTTATAATTCCTCTTAAATTTTAACCTTAAATAAGAAAAAAAACCTCAAGACACTTAACTTTATAATAATCCAAATAACAATCTAAGTACAAAGAGCATAAATATCCGAAAAAATGTTGTTAAATTCCACAACTTAAACCTTTAGAACTAAATAAATATCCTATTGAAAGTTAACTTAAGATTCAAGTGGTGGTCATGATGTTGAGGTCTTTCTTATGTTTCTATTATTAATATATTATTATTTATTTAATTTAAGTGAAATAAAAAAATTTAGAATGGCTATGTTGGTTTAGTATAAGTATGATGTTTTGTTTTTCAACCTTTCAATTTTACTCTTCAATATATTTTTTTATGTTTAAATTATATAGATAATTGATTTATCAAATTTAAAAAAATTACCATCTGAGATGGTTATCGGGTTTTGAGGTCGCGGTTTCATTTTCCCAAGTATGATCCGGACGAGCGGATCATGCCATACTTACAGATGGCAGGATTTGGGGACGTCGCATTGATTCGGAGGTTTGACACGAGGGCAAACTTAATATCCGCTTTAGTTGGCGGTGGTGTACGGAGACCCACACCTTCATTATCTTGAGTGTGGGAGTGCACTATCACATTAGAAGACGTCGCTATGCAACTTGGGTTAAAATTGACGGTGATGTGGTCTCGGTCGAAACAAAGTGTTAGAACCTTGATGAGTATGCCACAGATCGCTTGGGCGGTTCCTCTTGATGAGAAAGAAAATTTCACATGCTTGAGATTGTCATGGTTAAGAGCAAATTTTAAGCGGTTATCGAAACGCGCCATCGAGCGGGGAGGTGATGTATCTTTGTTCGAGCCTATATTATGCGGTGATTGGGGGTACTTATGCCGAACAACACGTCTAATAGAGTCCACTTAAAGTATTTGCCTCTATTGGAGGATTTTTCTCATCTTAGTGAATTCAAATTGGGGATCGGCGGTGTTGGCCGCATTATACTATGAGCTTTGTCGAGCAACAAAATATGGGGTTAGTAATATGGCTGGTTGTCTGGGTCTACTGCAGTCTTGGGCTTTATACAGGATGCCGTTTCTAGCAATTGTTAGGCACCAACCATATTCGTGGCCACTTATGAATAGGTAAAAATAGAATTATACTTAACATTAAACGACTTATAAGTGTGGATAACATTTTTCAAAGTTTAACTGCCAACGTGTTTGTTTCGATTTCAGATGGGCGACGTCTCCGGAATTGGTGCGAGCCAAACATTAATCATTTACATCAAATGATAGAGGCGTCTGTTGAGAGAAAGTAATATATATTAATATAGTTTAAGTAACCTTTATTTAACTTATCCGGTTATAGTATGTTATGTGAATTGACTCATTATGTTATATTGTGCGATTCTTGTGGATGCCGTATTACGACCTGACGTTGCAACCCTTATTCCTCGGAGGTTCATTTGAAGCCCATGCGTGGTGCATTAACACGCCGGTGCTCAACTTCTCAACCGTTGAGTGGTACAACGGTGATCGAGTTATGCGACAATTTGGGTGTAGACAATTTGTGCCGGTCGAGCCAGAGTAATTTGATGAGGTCCACGGTAAGACCATGAGGGGGAAACATACAATAGATTGGCGCGTGGAACATCAATCTTTTATAGCACTATGGAATGCCCGGTACGACAGACGGCCTGAGATGCACTCGTGCATGTTTGACTTTAGTCCCTCGACTGAATACATGCAGTGGTACATGACTCGATGGCGTGTTTATTTATATGGTGGACAGTTTATGATAGTATCAGGTCATGGCTACAGACGTGGAAATCAACCTATGGGGGAGCTAGAGGATCAACATATGGTGGAGCCCAACTCGGAGAACCAACCTTTGAACACATCGGACCAATGGGTTGACGCTTTTTGTGATGAGTCGCATAGCAGTTCATATCACTCGAACATTGCCGGTTCAAGTTCATATCACCCAGACATAAGTGGTTCAAGTTCATATCACCCAGACATAGGCGATTCGAGTTCATTTCACCCAGACATAGGCAGTTCGAGTTTATTTCACCAAGACATAGACGGTTCGAGTTCATTTCACCCAAAGCAACCATCGATATCATTTGATATGTTTGGTAATAACATGAACTCCACTCCACCTCAGGCCACGTTCGATCCAGCTGCCGATATTCCTGATGTGTACCGTACACCCCAACGTCCACCTCGTCAACGAAGGTCCGTGAATCGCTATAACCCGAACGACGATACCACTCCCGGCTCTTTCCAATTTTAAGTTATGTCAAGAGTTCCACAACTTATATATTAGTCTTGTTTTTATATAATTTATGATGTCTTTTCAAGTGTTTAAATTTGCAACTGTTAATTTTAAGTAAAAACTTAACATTAAATAATACAAACTTTAATTCTAAGATATCATAAAATGCAAACATCAGGTAGAACATTTAATTTCTTTCAGATCGTGAAGATTGACCAGTGTAGACGTTTCTATGAGGACATTTGTTTTTATTGTGGCCAACTGTTCTACATATGGTGCAACATTTTGGATCAACTTGTTCTCTTATATCCATGTTATTCCAAATCCTCGTTGTTGTCGGTCTACCTTTGATTCTCCTACGCAGTGACCGATCTCGCAACATCTCGAACACAAAGTGTTGCACTTCCCATGTTGATACATCCCTTATACGGAAACTCATACCCTAAATACGCAATGTACGTTCAAGTGTGTACACATTGTCGAAATATTGTTCGGTATTCAAGCGTAGGTAGCACACGCCGCAACCACGTCTTTACGGATAACATAGTGTTTGGAACATCCCGCACTCACATCGCTGTTTAGGAGATCAACTCCGTATGACCGTGGCAGAATTCCCGACCGACGACTAATATACTCTGTCACTCGAAAAGTTTCCAAATTTCGGAATATAGTTCGCATTCATCGACCTAGCCCTTTCGGTGTTCTCTTTCATGGCATCCCTAATTTTTTCGACGATATCGTGTCACGCCTCTAATCTGTTTTGCTTGTTTCAACTCCATTTTGGCATTAAGGTTGCTAGCCTATAAAATGTGGTGAAAAAAGCGGTGAAATCTGCAAGTGAAGTGTACGCCTCAAGACGGAGTTAATGGCCTCAACGAGGTTAGTTGTCATTTGACCATATCGATACCCTTCATCAAAACATTGGGCCCATTGCCACGGCTCCAAGCAACCTAACCACTGTCCGAGAGAAGGATTGGACCCCTCCATATCAGTCTCTAACCTCGCCATGACTTATATGCGAAGCGGTGTGCTTCATTTCGTATCCTATGTATGTATTCCAATTTTAAGTTATTTTACTATTCAAATTAGGAAATGGACTCGAAATAATTAGAAATACGAATTTAAATATGATATATTTACCCATGTTCACAATTCGTTTGCGCCAGCCTTTGTTCTTGTACTGATTGTGGAAGTTGACAGCGATGTGACGAATACAATAGACGGACCTCCATGGAACCTCAGATTGTCGAATCGCAGCAACAAGACCCTTTGGTCTGTCGGATATAATGCAAATGTTGTCTTGCCTGACAACATGTCTCCATAAGTTCTGAATGAAATACGCCCACGATTCGGAGTTCTCTGACTCTACGATGGCAAAAGCGATCGGTAGTACATTTCCATTACCGTCTTGTGCAACCGCAATCAAAAGTATTTGTGTGTATTTTCTATAAAGCGATGTTCCATCAACTTGCACTAGTGGTTTGCAGTGGGGGAAAGCTCTAACACATGGATCGAAAGTCCAGAACAGTCGATGAAAAACTCTTCTCCTCAGTTCCAATTGTCCAGTACGGCCTCTATAAGGCAATGTTTGCAAGTCCACGATAGTTCTTGGGATGTATTCAACCATCGCTGAAATCCAACCCTGAAGTTCATTGTATGACTCATCCCAGTCCCCGTACAATTGTTGCATGGCCATTTGTTTCGCCAACCACGCTTTCCTATACGAAACTCTGTACTGAAATCGAGCTTGTATGTCTGTAATCAATGTTGACACAGGAATGATTGGACTATCTTTCACTAGTGGTATGATGCAGTTACAAATACTTTTGACATCCAATTTCCAGTGGTCTTGAGACATACGTGCGACGCTACATGTATGATGCCCTTCTAGTTTACGTATTTGCCATTGTTGAGTCCTCTGTATAAATACAGCTCGAACTCGCCAACCACACCCATCGCTGGCTCTCCAACATTCCCCAACATATAATGTCGGTGTAGATTTGACAACCTTGTAATCAATCGACAACTTCAGAGTGTATTGTTTGATGGCAAACACACGATCGCCTTGTTTTCAACAGTTGCCCAACGAATAACTCCTCGAAGCGTGAATTTATCGCCAATCTATGAAGCGGTACTATATCGACATACTCAGAAACTTCGGATGCATGTGTTTGATCCGGATCTACGTTCAACATGTCGCCCCTGTGTTTATTTCGTAAGATAATGGCATGACTTGGGTTACTTAATGAAGGGCCGTGAACATCTTCAACCTCTTCCGGGCCTTCATCATCGATATCGTCCGGAACTTCATCAACATCGGGGTCACTAAAATCTTCAACGTCTTGATCAGAATCTTCACCATTATTGGTCATTTATCTGACATTTGCCTCTGTGCTTATTATCACCTCCGGATGTATTTGTAGACGGGGACTGAGGGTAGGGTTGCTGTATGAACTCCCACCATAATTAGGAATTTCGGGTATCTGTGAGGTTCCACCGCATTCTAATTGGTCTGTCCATCCAACATTAAGATCAAAGCCAAATCCGTGATGTTGACTTATTGGACTAACATTCTCAATAGGCTCTGAGTCTGCTAGTTTCGCAAATAATTCAACTGGTTGGGGGTTCTCACTCTCACTGACCACCATATTTCCATCATAGTGCACAAGTCATCATCATCTAACAGCTGCATCGCACAAAATTTGAACGGATCTGTAGAGATTGGGAACTTATAAAATAATTTGGACATTGGCCTTCCACAACGGATAGCTATTTTCGCACTGGTCTTCCTTTTCATTTCTACTAGCTTCACATTTTTTGAATCGCAAACCTACTTTTTGCCCACCTTGAAATACATGTACCAATATCACCTTCTACAATTTCACCATAAAAACAACATACACCAAAAACACCTCATTACTCATTTTTAATAAATATTTTAACTTCCTTACTTAGCACATTAGTTACACCACTCTATATATAGAAGAGAACTAAGAGGTGGAGCCATAAAAATGGCTCCACCAAAACTGTGATTTTGAGATTATAAGGGCCCTATAATAATTTTACCAAGTTAAATAAACAACTAAAATAAGAAAATATATAAAACTTCAAATAAATTAAGAAAAATTAAAAATTTTAATTTAAAAATTCTATGTAAATTTAATATAAGATTAAACATACATTTTAATTATTATAAAACTAATAATTTCAAAAGCAATTTGAACAATAAATTTAAAATTTATAAAGAAATAATTTCAAATATATATATCTAAAGTTAAAAAAATTATTTAAAATTTTAAATAATATATTATACAACATTTTAAATATACATTACAAATTTTTTAAAATTAATAAAATAAAATAAAATAAATAACTAATATAAAACAATAAAGTAGTGTCAGTAGTGTCAGTAGGGGTGGCGCCATTGCAAATGGCACCACCAAAAAAAGGAAAAATTACTTTTAAGTCCCCCAAACTTTTCAAAAACTTGAAAAAGTAAAAAATATAATATTTAAAATAATTAATAAAATATATCTAAAGTTAAAAAATTTATTTAAAATACTATTTAAAATTTTTAAAAATATATTATAAAATATTTTAAATACACATTACAAATATTTTAAAATTAATAATATAAAATAACTAAATAAAATAAAATAATAAAATAATAAAAAGTAAAAAAAAAAAAAAAAAAGGGTAAGAGGGTGGTGGCGCCATTGCAAATGGCACCACAAAAAAAAAAAAATTACTTTTAAGTCATTTCCAAACTTTTCAAAAACTTGAAAAAAGTAAAAATATAATATTTAAAATAATTACTAAAATATATCTAAAGTTAAAAATTTATTTAAAATACTATTTAAAATTTTTAAAATATATTATAAAACATTTTAAATACACATTACAAATATTTTAAAATTAATAATATAAAATAACTAAATAAAATAAAATAATAAAATAATAAAAAGTAAAAAAAAAAAGAAAAAGGGTAAGAGGGTGGTGGCGCCATTTCAAATGGCACCACCAAAAAAAAAAAAAAAATTACTTTTAAGTCCCCAAACTTTTCAAAAATTTGAAAAAGTAAAAATATAATATTTAAAATAATTACTAAAATATATCTAAAGTTAAAAATTTATTTAAAATACTATTTAAAATTTTTAAAATATATTATAAAACATTTTAAATACACATTACAAATATTTTAAAATTAATAATATAAAATAACTAAATAAAATAAAATAATAAAATAATAAAAAGTAAAAAAAAAAAGAAAAAAGGGTAAGAGGGTGGTGGCGCCATTTCAAATAGCACCACAAAAAAAGAAAAATTACTTTTAAGTCCCTAAACTTTTCAAAAACTTGAAAAAAGTAAAAATATAATATTTAAAATAATTACTAAAATATATCTAAAGTTAAAAAATTTATTTAAAATACTATTTAAAATTTTTTAAAAATATATTATAAAACATTTTAAATACACATTACAAATATTTTAAAATTAATAATATAACATAACTAAATAAAATAAAATAATAAAATAATAAAAAAAAAAAAAAAAAAAAAAAAGGGTAAGAGGGTGGTGGCGCCATTTCAAATGGCACCACCAAAAAAGGAAAATTACTTTTTAGGCCTTTAATTTTTTAAATACATGAAAAAGTAAAAAAAAAGACAAAATTAAAAAAAACAAGCTGTAAAGGTGGTGGCGCCATTTCAAATGGCTCCACCAAAAATTAGAAAATTGTTTTAAAGGCCCCCAATTTTTTAGATTTTATAGTATTTCTCTTGTATTTTATACAGGTGGAGCCATTCAAAATGGCTCCACTAAAAAATTATTTTTTAATCCCCTATGTTGACGTGGCAACTTGGTGGAGCCATTTAATTTGGCTCCACCTAAATTTACTGTAGCTTTTGGGTCATTTTAGTATTTAATTAAAAAGGTGGGTTATTTTGACAATTAATTAATTTTTTTGGATTAATTTAATAAAAAGGCCAATTTGTATATAATGATATTTAAACTCACGTCAATTATATAAATAATATTTTAAATTTACTACTTAATTAAAGTTTTATTTTTATTTTTATATATTTTAAAATTCTATATATTAATAATTTTAAATTAAGTTTGTGTCATAGGTTAATTAATTTATTTATTTATTTTAATATCATAAATATATGTTATTGTTAAACACATTTTTTTGTTCTAAATATTTAATTTTCATACATAATACATTAGAATTTTTATATTAATAATATTATTAATTGAGTTGTCATAAATTAATCTATTTTATTATTTTAATATCTTACATATTCCGTATATTATTATTAATTTGTTATATTATTTATAAAATATTACTTTTAGACCCATCTTTATACATATCATAATATTATTTATATATTCATGGAATTTAATTGAATGCACAGGTGAGGGGATAGATGATGGTCATATATGGGTGTCACAATTGAAGAAAAGAATGGTGATAGCGTAGAGTGGACGCACATAGGAAGGGTTGGCACGTAATTCATATTCTCTCTCTCTCTCTCTCTCATTGTTTGATGGAAATTTCAAAGGTAAATCTTCTCATTTTCATTTGAAATTTGAGTGAGACATGCTTAATAAATTTGAGCTTTCAACTCACTTCAAATCAATTAAATTAACTAACAAATTAAAGATTTGTTTTACATGCAGCGGAGAAATATGGTTCCCAACTAAAATGATTTTTTAATTTTAAATTAATAAAAATAAAATTATATTTTAATCTCCATATAAAATATAAAAATTTAATTTATTTTTAAAAATTATAAAAATACAGACTATTAAAATAATAAATTATAATTTACTATCATAACAATTATAATTTAATTTCGGCCATGAATGTAAAAAATATGAAAATTAGAAATGAAGCATTATCTATTTATAAATGACTCCATCATCCAAGAAGAATAGGTTAAGCAAAAAAAAAAAAAACCAAGTATTTTTATTATAAGAAAATTGATACCCACCCTAATCTTATCAAAGCATTAACCCTGCGATTATTAGCATCATCCACGGCGGGAACTGTTCTCAACGTGTGATTCAACATCTTATTTTTATTATAAGAAAATTGATACCCACCAATTATCGTTTTCATTATTTTCACTTAAACTACTCAAAATATTATTTTCATTTTTAATTTTTTTTAAAACGATAAGTTTTGAATATTAAATCTCTTATATCGACACAAATTCATATAAAAGTATATTTTTTTATATTTAACTCCTCATGTTTCTATTATAGAAAATAGGTGTGAAATATGTTTTCGTATTTTATTATTATAATATTTAAATTAAAAAACTAGAAAATTAAATTATTTTTCAAAAATCAAAAACCAACCTTATGTTTCATTTGGTTTTCAAAACATTTTTATTTAAAATTTTAAAATTAAAAAGTACATTTAGTTAAAAACTAAAAAATATTTTTAATACTGAAAGCATTTAAACACGTTTGTTACCTATTTTTTTTATATATAAAACACGGTAAATAAAGTTTTTAATATATATATATATATATATATATATACATTCAAACCGTGGTAACAGATTTGCTATTTTAAAATAGGTGAAAAAATATTAGGTTTTATATAGGTTTCAATTAGGTTAACTTTTTAATTTTATAAAATATTTTAGTAAAAAATAAAAACAACTCTTTTTTTTTCTTTTTTTTCCATACAAAATTAACTTGTATTTCTTAAAACAAGACCCATCCGGTGTCATTTTTGATTACCTACCGCGTAGGGACTAAATCTATTTTTTCCTTTAATAAGTTACATCACTTCAAGCTTTCCGTCTTTATCAAACCAAATTTAATAAAAATGAAACTCCTATTAACTCATCTCTACATTTTTATTCATTATTAAGGTATGTACATAATAGTATTATATATATTAAAAATACAAAAGAAGAAGAAGAATACCAGATTAAAAGGTACGACTGATTGTCGATTTTGATATTTAATTTTGAGGAAACCAACAAAATTTGTACATCTTTGTTCATTCATTGTTATATGGGGAATGCAATCAATACAATAATAAAAATAATAATAAATTCCTATCAATTTATAAAAATATATTCTACTATACGGACCCATTTATTAAGGTTGGATTTGTAGTTTATCATCTCTACTTAAAAATGAATATATTAATTTATGTATATTAGAAAAACATATAAATTGATTCTTACGTTAAAAATTCTATTTATTTGTGCTGTTAAGTGATGATATACTTTTTTAAATTTTCTTTATGCAGGTGACGTAGAGTTAAAGGATGAGTAGGATTAGGTAAAAGTATCATGGAGGTCCTTATACTAAGAGTCAGATTGCATTTTGTTCATCAACTCAAAAAAAGATAAATTAATCTTTATACGTTAAATCAAAGAGCAAATTGGACATTCTATTAAAAACTCTATCTATTTCTACTATTAAATGATAATATGGTTGACAAAGCAACCAAACAACAATATCTAAGATGCCTCGTTTGCTCATGTTGACATGGCAATATTTAAAATTTAAAAAAATCCTAAAACAAATAGTTTTTTATACTTATTTAAAAACCATATGGCTTATCCTAAACATGAATTTTCAAATAATTATAGAAATATTATAAAAATATAGAGAGAGAACATTATTTAAAAAATATTAAGAATTATAAGAACTTATTAAAGTTATTAAAACGTCCAAAATGACCCTAGACAAATGTTTGTCTACAACAAATATATACACGTATGTATCTTCTTAATCGAATTGATATTTGAAGTTCACTACAACAAAATAGAAATATAGTGTGTGTACAAGCCCGATTCTGCCCGGCCCATTTTACAACAAATTAAACCCAAAACCCAAAATCTAAACCCCAGACCCAATTAACCCTAAGACCCAAATACCAGGCCCAATTTAGACCAACCCTAATCGAAAAAAAAAAAAAGAAACCCTAAGCGCCGAACCAACCCCCACCGCTTACATCGACCATCGCTCGCACCACCGGCCACCGTCCCATCTCGCGCCTCGCCCATACCCTGCAAGAATAAGAGAACACGCAAGCAATGGCAGAATAAACAATAATAAAAAAAAACAATTGTAAAAGGCTATAAAAGCCGATTCAAACATTGTAAAAGAGGCTTCCTTCTTTTTTTTTTCGATCAAAAAAATATACAGAGATTCAAACGAAAGTAGATCTGCAAACATCGAAAAAAAGACGGAAAAGGTGATTCTTTCTTTAAAAATTTTTCTTCGTTTTGCTACTGTGAATTCTTTTAACTTGTGTAAATATACCGAAAACACATATATATAAACTGGTAAAAAATAAAAATAAAAAAAAGAAAAAAATATACCTGTTGAGAATTTACGCCACATTGTACGATGGTCGTGACGGCGCTTCTTGTGGCGGCGACTGCAAAAATCCCACCGGACTCCCTTGCGAGAGAAAAAGAAAGAGAAAGAAATTTTTTTAACACTCAAGATGAATGATTTTTTATGAGTTTTAGGCCTTAAATAGCCCATCAAACGACGCCGTTTTGGGGTTTTAAACACCCAAAACGCGTCGTTTGCCCCCGGATCCGCGTGTTGACTGACCCGCCTCGGGATCCGCGCGTTTTTAAATCAATGGGTTATTTGCCATTTTGGTCCTTCCGCTTTTTCAAACCTTTGCAATCAAATCTTTTTTGGTTTTCAAATTTGACCCCCAAAATTTACTCGGTTCATAATCTGGTCCTTCTATCATTGCATGCGTTTTGACCGAAGGGGTTTATTACCTCTTTGGTCCCTCCAGTCTTTTTGTGCGTGTAAATAGGTCCTTTTTCTTTTATTTTATTTTGAATTAACCCCCAAACTTTCATTTTAAATGCAATTTAATCTTATTTTAGTTATTTTGCAATCCTTTTAGTCTTTTGTTATTATATTATTGTTATTACCATTATTATATTTTTATGTACATGTTTTATTAGTATTTTGCTTCACTAATTTATTATTATTATTATTATTATTATTATTATTATTATTATTTGTTATTTGATTACATTTTAATATTATTTGTTTGCTATTGCTATTATTTATTATTACGATTGTATGTGTTATTTTTTATTTTTCTACTATTATTATGAGTGAGATTATTATTTTATTTTTATTATTTTTTGTTTTCATTATCATTATTATTATCTATTTTATTATTATTTTATCCATATTATTACTACTATTATATTATTTTTATATATATGTATATATTTTTATTTATTTATTTTATATATATTATTTCATGTATTAATTGCCATAAAAATTTTTACGCATTATCATCATTATTTTATGTTCATTTCAAGTATCATCATTATTATTTTGTCATTATTATTTCTTATATTATTTATTTATTTATTTATTTTTTACTTCCGTTACTACTTTGTTATTATCATATTGTTGTTATTATTATTATTATTATTATTATTATTATTATTATTATTATTTGTATTTTTTTATTTACCACATTCACATCCATATTTGTTTTCTTCGTTTTGTACTATATTGTTAAATAAAATACCTTTTGTAAAATCATCATATTTCACCTAAAAGATTTTAAAATAAGGCAATGTTTTGTATTTAGAAATTCGGAAAATAGTGCCCTAACGTGCTGGGTTGCGATTTTTCGTTTAACTAAATAACTTAACATCCCTTTTACAAAGTTTTGCGAATCATGAGACAACTTTGATTACGAGAGATTAAAACATCGTGTCTTAACGTGCTGGATGTGATGTTTATATCTTTTGGGACAAAGAAATCTCAAGTTTTGACTCGAGCCTTTTCTTTAATTTAATATGATACGATGCATTTCATAAAATTGCTATACTTCATTTAAAGGTTTTAAAATAAAGGCAATGTTTTATATTTAGGAATTTGGGGAATAGTGCCCTAACGTGCTGGGTTGCGATTTTCCGTTTGACTAAATAACTGAACATCCTTTTGATAAACTTCGTAAAATTATGGGATATCTTTGATTACGATGGCTTAGAATATCATGTCCTAACGTGCTGGATGTGATGTTTGTATCCTCTCGGAACAAAGAAATCTCAAATATCCTAATAACTTTTAAAGGATCTGTATTTTAAAAACCTTTTCAAACTTCCGACATTAAGACACTAATTAATCATTTTGGTACCAATTTTGGGCGTATCGAGGGTGCTAACCCTTTCTCGTGCGTAACCGACTTCGAACTCGTCTTCTGGATTTCGTAGACCAAAATCATTGTTTTGATAAATCAAACTGTTTATTAAAAATAAACGTTTTACGAGGTGACCCGATCACACCTCAATAAAAAAAGGATTGGTGGCGACTCCCTGTCTTTTTTTTGTTTTAAAAACCAAAGTCGAACCCCTTTTTGTTTTTTCAAAAAAATGGTTACGACAGCTTGGCGACTCCGCTGGGGATCGATTTAGAAAGTCAAGCCATAAATTGATTATTTTCTGTCTTTTGTCGAAAGTTTGAAAGTTCAATTTGAAAATTACGATCTTTTTATTACATGTTGTTTTAATTTCGGCATTGCATTGCATGACCGTTGTGGTCACACCTTTAAGTGGGAGTGAGAAGCTACTTTTTCGTGAGGTTTTCACCTCCGTGCGAGGATAGTGGATCGCCGGGATACATCCGTACCTATGTCTTCGTGAGATTTTCATCTCCGATGCGACCATAGGAAATGTATTCCTTGAACTGAGCTCAGTCCATATGAGCCTATAATGGGTGAGGATCGAGGAATCTGCTAGTTCAAGTACCCCTCTTTAGAACCGAACCTCATATAGTAAGCCCTAAGAACCCACCCTAGGTAGAGCCATGCCAAACCCTAGTGGTTAACAGATTAGGTATTTTTATTCTTTGCTTACTGTGTATGGAATACTGATTTGCTTTATTTTTATTTTTGCATGGCATATTCATCAAAAAGGTGTTGATTCACATTCAATTGCCAAATAGATAGTTTGTCATGGAAAAAGGGTTTCTTGATAAAGTGGAGGACAATGCGGCCGTCCAGAATATGGTAGAGACAAGTCAAAGAAGAAAAAGGTGATAGTCTTACAAAAGGGCACATGTCAGAATTATGAGACTTCACACGTATCAGTGTCACCCAAAATAATCTTCAAGAGATGAAAGAGATATGGAATCAATGGGACGACGAGATCAAGCAACTATTCTACTGTCATTACGGTGATCTGCCTTATTTGCTCGACATCAAGGTATACCAGCACTTATTCCGAGCTATAGCCCAATTTTGGAATCCTGCTTATAGTTGTTTTATTTTCGGAAAAGCGGACCTGGTGCCTACTATAGAAGAATACACAGCTTTACTCTGTTGCCCAAAAATTCAAACTGACAAAGTTTATGCAAGACCTGTTAATGTCCCCACATTCTTAAAAAAGCTGATGAATATTACGGGGATGAGCGAGCAGTGGGTTACAGCTCGAATAAAACAAAATGGAGATTGTAAGTGCATCCCTTGGAGAAATTTAAGGGATTTGATCATAGCGCATCCTGACGTGAAGAAAAAGGGTTGACATTTTTGCCTTGAGCATTTATGGACTGATTATTTTCCCTAAAGCTCTAGGGCATATGGACGAGGCGGTCTCAGACTTATTCGACAGATTGGATAAAAGAGTCACACCCGTTCCTACAATTCTGGCCGAAACTTTCAGGTCCCTAAGCGCGTGCCGAAGAGCAGGCGAAAGAAGATTCACCGGTTGTACACAGCTCTTACTAGCATGGTTCAACAGTCACTTTTAGAAAGCGAAAAAGGCATCGTGTCAAATCTTTTCCGAGGACTATTCCTCGCTAAAAGAATTAGCAGCCATGCCAAGGCGAGACAATCTTACAGAAGAAAAATGGATGACGATTCTGCAAAACCTGCAAGAAGAAGACGTAGAATGGAAAGCTCCTTTAATGATTCCTGATGAGATCTTATATCGGTGTGGAGACTTTGATTGGGTTCCTCTACTGGGAGTATGGGGAGCTGTCAGGTATGCTCCTCTCCTCGTATTGAGACAATACAGATCAAGACAGTTTATACCTGCAATACAAGGTCTAATTTAGTGCGAGTTTGGATATAAAGGAGATAATTATAAGAAGAGAGTTCGTGAAATATCGATTACTTGGAACCGAACTCACAGAATGAAAAGGTTTGCTACTAACCCGATGACAACCCCCAAATATGACCGATGGTAGAGTCAGAGAATCAACGATAACATTTCCACATCAGCCAAGAAAACGCCTCGATCAGTGGAAGAGCACCTACAGGTAATCCCATCAGAGCTCGAAATCATTAAACAGGATTTTGAGAAAAAGAATGTGGAATTAGAGAAAAGGATAGAATAATTAGAAGAAGAGAAAATACAGCTAGGATTGGATGTTGACATTCGTAAGTTGGAAGTGAAAAAGTCGAGAAAAGGGAAAATAAAGGCGGAGGAAGATTTGGACAGTTTGAAAACAGACTATAAGAAGCTACGAAGGTCAATGAAAATTGCTGGATTAGGAAAAACGTCAGAGCAATGGTGTCAAGAACTTAGAGAGGAAAAAGATAGAGCTAGTCAATGGGAAAGGGAACTCCGAGATACTCAAGTTCGAGAAGCTACTCTGAAAAGAAGTTTGGTAAAAACTCAGAACGAGAAAGAGGAATTAAGGCTCGGGTGACAGAATTGGAAAGATCCTTATATCAGTATCATAGCCGCAACTCTACAGTCAAATTAAAGGCTAGTCTGAGTAAAATTAAAGAAATGAAAGCAAGAATCGAAGAGGTAAAATCTGCTTTACATGGTTGTGAGCTACGGGTGGAGCTTCTTGAAGTCAATGAGAAGCGTTGGAAGCAGCAACTTCATCATTCTCAGAACCAAGTCAGAGACCGGGATTACATTATGGGGGAAGCCGTGGCTCAAGTGTGAGAGGTGGCGGATCACTTACAAACCTTAGCAGTCCGAGCTGATGTACTAAGTTTATTTTACGAGTCAAAGTCAGAGCAAGGTTAAGAGTTAGCTAGGCTTCTTGAGGAAGTCAAGGCATTAAGTATTAGGGCGAGGCCTTATATGTAATCCATTTTATGTAAAGAAACTTGTTTTCTAGAAAAGTTATTCTAATGGAAATTGAATCAGAATTAATGCCTTTTTGCATACATTTCATGCATTAGCATTACATTGCATCATGTGCATTAAATCTCATAAAGGAACCTTAAATTATGACAGTTACCTTGGAACATCGCTACAATACACGAGGTAAAACAAAAATCATGGATCAAAGGATAGAAAGATTAGAGCAAATGCAAAATGAAATACAGGAGCAGATGCAAGAACGATTGATCAAGATACAACAAGACATGATAGAACGAATGCAAGAATCTTAGAATAACATGATGAACCAGTTGGCGCAGTTGTTGGCCAATGAACGTGAGAAAGGAAAGGGCGTTGCTACTAGTTTGGGAAATGATAATAACGACCCTGTTTACCATTCGAGTTTTACCCCACCTAATACCCAAGCGCCACCGGATGTGCATCCTCAAAGGACGCCTGTTACTATTAGACCACAATATCAGGTTGGTACCGCGATACTAGCCCACCTTCCGACTGGTTCGGGTACTAACCCAGGGGAAAGTCCGGCTAGCCCCGTGGTCCATGATTTCGATGAACTGACAGAAATGGACAAGGCAAAAATAGATTTGTCAAAGCAACTTAAGAACCATTGCAAGTGGCTAGAAGAAAAGTTCAAAGAAATAGAAACGGCTGACCATCGTTATGGGATGGACGCTAAAGATTTAAGTCTGGTCCCGGACTTAGTCCTTCCACTAAAGTTCAAAACACCAGAGTTCGAGAAATATAACGGGACTAGCTGTCCTGAGGCGCACATCACAATGTTCTGCTGGCGGATGGTGGGGCACCTTAATAATGACCGATTCTTTGATTCATTTGTTTTCAGAGACAGTTTGGCCGGTCTGCCGCTAAATAGTATAACCAGCTTAGTCGTGCCCAAATCAAGACGTAGAAGGACCTGGCACAGACCTTCATGAAACATTATGGCCATGTGGCTGATATTGCTCTTGATAGAATCACGCTCCAAAATATGGAGAAAAAGTCGAGCGAAAGTTTTAGATAGTATGCCCAGTGATGGAGAGAGGTAGCAATACAAGTTCAGCCACCGCTTTTGGAAAAGAAGACAACCAGGCTCTTTATAAATACGTTGAAAGCTCTTTCATCAATCATATGCTGGGAAGCGCCACTAAAAGCTTCTCAGACATCGTGATGTCGGGGTAGATGATAGAAAATGCAATCAGATGTGGCAAGATGAAGTAGGAGAAAGTACCAGAAAGACAATCCCAAAGAAAGGAGAGAACGATGTAAATAACCTAAGTAAAGGTTATCAAAGCCTATTATCAGAATCACCCAAAAGTCAGAATCGGCGATCATCGGGGCTCCTCTAGCAGAATCCAAATACAAAGCGTAACACGGAGAAAATCCAATTCACGCCAATCCTAGTCACGTACAAGAAAATGTACCAGAACTTATTCGATGCACATATTATTTCCCCACATTACCTAAAACCCCTGCAACCCCCATACCCTAAGTGGTATGACGCGAACGCACAGTGCGAGTACCACGCAGGGATTGTGGGGCATTCAATAGAGCACTGTCTTACTTTTAAAAACTTGGTAGAAAGGCTCATCCAGATGGGCGTTATAAAAGTAGACGATACCCCCAGCACGGGGCACCCGCTGCCTAATCATGAGGTCAATATGATAGGTGAGAACATGAGAAGGAGAGTTAAAAGGGATGTTGACGAGGTAAAGACTCTGATGAAACGAGTTTGGAAAGAAATGATGAAGAGGGGATTAGCTGTATCAAGTTCGGTAAGAAAGCATGAAATAACAAGAAGAGGCTGTGAGTTTTATAACATGGAGGGGCACGAAATACAGGACTGTATTGAGTTCAGAATTCTGGTACAAAGGCTGATGGACAATAAAGAGTTGGAGTTTTTTGAAATTAATGAAGGCCAAAAAGAAAGAAGCATTTGCGTGTTGGAAGATGAATCAGCAATAAAAGCCTCAAAAACTAGCTATCCTTTGGTCATCATCTCGCGGCCAAAGAACGATTGAATCGGGATAAAGATAACTCCGAAGATCGTGATTCGTAAATCGACGGTCCTTTCGTATGAAGACAACAAAGAGGTTCCCCAGAACTCTAACTGCAACCTGACGATTCCTAAAATAGAGGACTCATCCTGCACTACGAAAGGAAATCAAGAGCCTCCGAAGATTGTGATCCAAGACTGCGGCCTTTTCATATGAAGATAACAAAAGGTTCCTGAAACTACAAGCGTAATGTGACGATTCACGGGAAAGGGACTTGTCCAAGATCGCAAAGGGAAACCAAGAAGTAGGCTTCTATACGGCGTGGCGAAGCGTTCTGACACGGCAAACCCATCGATCGAGCTTGCAAAAAGAAAACCTTGGTGGGCGAACAAAGAGAGAAAGTGCGACCAAAGCAGAAGCTCCATAAATGAGCCAATGAAAGAAGACAAGGCTAGGGAATTCTTGAAGTTTTTAAAACATAGTGAATCTGAGATTGTGGAGCATTTGCATAAGCAATCGGCTCAGATATATCGTGCTTGACTTGCTATTAAGCTCAGGAGCGCACCGCAACGCACTGATGAAGGTATTGAATGAAACTTATGTTGCTAATGGTATCACCGTTAGCAAGTTAGATCGTCTAATTAGCAATATAAGTGCTGATAACTTCATTTTCTTTAATGATGATGAGATTCCGTCGGGAGGTATGGGTTCCATCAAGGCCCTCCACATTACTACACGGTGCAAAAGATACACACTACCGGGGGTACTAGTCGATAACGGATCGACGCTCAATGTCCTGCCATTATCGACGTTGAATCGATTACCCATTGATAGCTCTCACATGAAGGCCTGCTACAATGTAGTAAGGGCATTCGATGGAACTGAAAGGAAAGTCATGGGGAGGATCGAAGTACCTCTTTTAATCGGCCCAAGTACATATGAAGTGGATTTTATAGTAATGGATATCAGGCCGTCGTATAACTGTTTGTTGGGGAGACCTTGGATACACTCAGCGGGAGTAGTCCCCTCATCCTTGCACCAAAAATTGAAATTAGTCACTGAAGGCTGTTTGGTAACAATAAATGCTGAAGAAGATATCATCGCAACCATGACCAGCGGTGCACCATATTTAGAAGCAAATGAAGAAGCGACTGAATGTTCCTTTCGCTCTTTGGAATTCATCAACGCAACATTCGTTATCGAGGGAAACAAGATTCCAGTGCCTCAATTATCCAAAACCATAAAAATAGGTTTGCAATTAATGGTCGAAAATGGGGCTGTACCTGGAAAAGGACTGGGAAGGTATCTCCAAGGAGGAATCGAAGTCCCGAGATTGAAAGAAAAAAGAGACCTCTTTGGTTTAGGATTCAAGCCGAACGCAAAGCAATGGAAGAAAGAGTTAGAAAAGAAGCAACAAAGAAGGAAAGCGCGTTTGGGTGGAGATGAGATTAAATGGGAACCGATGATAATTCCTCATATTCGTGAGACCTTTATATCAGGAGGGGTTATCCATCCGGACGAAGAACGCAAAATAAAGAAATTGTGCATGTCAATGCTATATCTGAGGGGAAAATTGAGGAAGAAAGTCGGGATGGCATCCGTCCCTATGAGCCAGGCAGCGTTCTAAACAACTGGACTGCGGAGGAGATTCCTGTAGCTTTTAGAACTCATTCAGAGTGATACTTGGAACACACTTGTTGCTTTAAGTCTAGAAGCAATAAGAGTCCCTTTTGTGAAGCATGATTTTGTATAAGGCATCGTTATTTTCAATGAAATACATCTCCACCATCTTTTGAGCAAATTTTATTTTATGTTCATTTCATTCATTATCATTATTCTTTCTTTAGATATTCTTCTAAACGTTCCTATTCTTCATTTATGATACCAATAAGCATGCCTAGATTCTGTAATTCTATGAGCCTTTATTCATCTCCATAACAGGTTCCCAAATATCAATGATTTGAGTAACGCTACCGAGGACTCAGAATGTCCTTTTGAGCAAGATATGGGGCGAAAGATTTTCGTGGATTTTGGAGATGACCAAGCGTGACTTAGCTCTGAATCATTAAGGATGGTAGAACAAGAGGAGAAACAAATCGTACCTCACAAAGAATCGGTGGAAATAGTGAACCTAGGAGATGGACAAGAAAAGAAAGAAGTGAAGATTGGAGCCAGATCACCGTAGAGACAAGGCGAGACCTCATCGAGTTACTCCAAGAATTCAAGGATGTCTTCGCATGGTCATATCAAGACATGCCGGGTTAAGCATCGATATCGTGGTACACCGTTTGCCCATAAAGAAGAATACAAGCCACCCAATGAAACTTCAAGGATGAGGCCGATGTTTCTTGAAAATAAAAGAAGAGGTCAAGAAGCAATTTGACGCAGGTTTCTTGCAAGTGGTTAAGTACTCAGAATGGGTAGCCAATATCGTCCTCGTCCCTAAGAAAGATGGGAAAGTACGAATGTGTGTAGACTACAGGGATCTAAATAAGGCTAGCCCAAAGGACAATTTTCTGTTACCTCATATCGACACCTTAGTGGATAATACGGCGGGTTATTCATTGTTCTTATCCATGGATGGCTTCTCAGGATACAACCAGATAAAGATGCTTCCTGAAGATATGAATAAAACCACGTTCATAACCATGTGGGGAACCTTTTGCTATAAGGTAATGCCATTTGGGTTGAAGAATGCGGGAGCAGCATATCAGAGAGTCATGGTAACCCTATTCCATGACATGATGCACAAAGAAATTGAGGTTTATGTCGACGATATGATCACCAAGTCTCGAACTGAAAAGGAGCATGTCCAAGTCTTAAGGAAGTTATTTTTGAGGTTGAGAAAATTCCAGCTAAAGCTTAACCCAGCAAAGTGTACCTTTGGAGCGTGTCGAAGCGCTAGGATTTATAGTCAGCGAAAAGGGGATTGAGGTTGACCCAGACAAAGTCAAGGCTATACAAGAATTACCTTCGCCTCGCACGCAAAAAAAAGTTTGAGGTTTCTTAGGAAGATTAAATTACATTGCTCGGTTCATTTCACAACTGACTGAGAAATGTAACCCCATATTTCGTCTTCTTAAAAAATACAATCCAGGTGTGTGGGACGAGAAATGTCAGAAGACCTTCGACAAACTCGGTATTGACACCACCTAATCCAGATAAGCCTTTAATCCTCTACTAAACGGTATTGGGTAATTCAATGGGATGTGTGCTCGGTCAACAAGATGAGTCAGGAAAGAAAGAAAAGGCAATATACTACCTTAGTAAAAAGTTTACTGAGTGTGAAACAAGGTACTCACCAATTGAAAAACTATGTTGTGCCTTGATCTGGACAACTCGGAGATTGAGGCAGTACATGTTGTATCATACAACCTGGCTCATCTCGAAGCTAGACCCACTGAAATACCTAATGGAGTCAACTAATTTGAATGGACGGATGGCCCAATGGCAAATCTTACTTTCTGAGTTTGACATAGTTTATGTAAACCAAAAGGCAGTAAAAAGAAGTGCAATAGCGAATTTTCTGGCCAGTAGACTCTGGCAGATTATGAGCCTTTGGACTTCGATTTCCCTAATGAAGACCTAATGTATGTAGCAACCACTGAAGAAGGTACCCCGAAAAGTCGTCCTTGAAAACTGAACTTTGACGGGGCATCGAATGCTATGGGCAATGGAATTGGGGCAGTTCTGGTGTCCCCAAACGGAGATCATTACCCATTTACTTGTAGGCTGGATTTTGATTGTACAAACAATATGGCAGATATGAAGCTTGCATCTTGGGTATCCGTGCCGCTATAGAATGCAAAATTAAGGCGCTGAAAGTATACGGAGACTCTGCATTGGTGATTTATCAACTTAAAGGAGAATGGGAGACGAGAGATCCCAAATTGGTCAAATACAAAAGATTGGTCCAAGAACTGATCAAAGAGTTCGATGACATCACTTTCAGTTATCTACCAAGGGATGAAAATCAGATGGCTGATGCTCTAGCCACATTGGCTTTTATGGTACGGGCAAACAACAAGGAGGATATGAGGTCTATACAAATGAGCATTTATGAGGCCCCAGCCCATTGCTACAACGTGGAAGAAGAGGAACAAAATGATCACCTGTGGTATCACGATATACTACAATACGTGAAAGATCATAAATACCCCGATCAAGCAACCGAAAATGACAAAAGGACGTTGAGAAGACTAGCTTGTGACTATGTCTTAGACGGAGAGATCCTATACAAAAGAAGAAAGGATCAAGTGCTATTGAGATGTGTGGATGGCACCGAGGCTAGACAGATCCTAGAAGAAGTCCATGAGGGTGTCTGTGGAACACATGCCAATGGGTTCGCAATGGCCAGACAAATCATGAGATTCGGGTATTATTGGTGTACCATGGAAAGAGATTGCATTGATTATGCTAAGAAATGTCATAAGTGCCAAATTTATGGGGACAAGCTTCATGTACCACCCTCACCTTTACATGTTATGACCTCCCCATGGCCTTTTTCTATGTGGGGCATGGACGTCATTGGACCAATCTCTCCAAAAGCTTCTAATGGACATCGGTTCATCTTCGTGGTAATTGATTACTTCACTAAATGGGTGGAGGCCACTTCATATGCTAATGTGACAAAATCAGCAGTCAGCAAGTTTCTAAAAAAGAAAATCATATATCGATATAGAATGCCTGAGAGGATCATATCTGATAATGCGTTAAACTTGAACAACAAAGATGATCGCAGAAGTCTCAGAGGCAATTCAAGATCGACATCACAATTCGTCACCAGACGCCTAAAGATGAGCGGTGCGAGAGAAGCGACTAATAAGAACATCAAGAGGACGAGAGGGAAGATGGTGAGACTTACAAAGATTGGCACGAGAAGTTACCATTTGCCCTTTTGCCTATCGAACGTCGGTTAGAACCTCCACCGGGGCAACTCCTTTCTCATTGGTTTACGGAATGGAGGCGGTTTTACCCATCGAAGTTGAAATTCGTCCTTTCGAGTATTATCGAATGAAATTGGATGAAGCAGAATGGATCCAAGTTCGATATGATCAGTTGAATCTGATCGAAGAAAAGAGACTGAAAGCTATCCGTCATGGTCAGATGTACCAAAAGTGAATGATGCGAGCATACAACAAAAAAGTGCGTCCAAGAGAATTCCACGAGGGAGACTTAGTTTTGAAAAAGATCCTCCCTATACAAAAGGATTTCAGAGGGAAATGGATGCCAAATTGGGAAGGACCTTATGTGGTGAAAAAGGCTTTCTCTGGAGGGGCACTAATTTTGGCCGAGATGGATGGGAAAAATCTACCCAATCCCATAAATTCAGATTCAGTTAAGAAGTATTATGCTTGAAGAAGGGAAAGGCTAAAGTGAAAACTCGTAAAGGGCGCTTTAAGACCTAAAAAATATATATATCGGAGAGGCCGAAGCGAAAACCCGTGAAGGGCGCTTTGAGACCAAAGGGGCTTTGAGTCGAAAACCCGATAAGGGCGGCTCAAATTTGCACGAAAGAGGAGGTATGTGACAATTTTTGTTCCCCCAGAATTAGTAAAAGGAGGAATGTTACACCTTGGAACATCTACAAAGCACTGCAGATCTCCCAACGTCTATTCAGCTCAAAATGATCTTCGGAAGGATTCGGTGGTGAAGCTCAGGCTGCAATATCTGAGGCACCTACTTTTTCTTTTTACTCATTTTTTGTAGTCCAGTAATGTTTACTTTTGTTGATTTAATCCAATTCCATTCATCATAAATTCCATTGTTATTTTAAATCTTTAAGTTGTTTGTAATTGAAATAACGACCCATGGACCCATAATGCTTCCATAAAAGGAGTCCCACCTATTACTCTGGAAGCCTCTAAACAGCGTAGGAACCTAAAACAAGACTGTTGTTTAGGAACCACCACACTTAGGGGTTGGAAACGTTCGAGGAAGAGGAGTCCAAAATTATGACTATTTCTTCAGATTCGCCGTCATAGATATCAGACAAGATGTTGCGTCTGTGCCGTGACCTTGACGAGCGAGCGAGCAATTACGGCCCTAAGCTTGTAAAAAGAGATCATTCCCATGACATCCCGCATTCATGCAAATGTCCTTCATAATATCATTGCATCTTAATTATTATGAAAAATCATCATTCTCATGACATTCTGCATTCATGTAAGTGTCATCCATATCACACGTAGTCAGGAGCATTTGAGTCATTCCGACCATATCATCCGCATCACGTGGCATAAACACAAGCATATAAAATCAAGTCTACAGGATATGTCCCCAGAGGACGGTGTAGCAACACTGGTGAAGCCATCATCCTATTGCCATCGACCAGCGGCAGAATAGGTTGAAGATTGTCCTATTGCCATCGACCAGCGGTGGAATAGGTTGAAGATTGTCCTATTGCCACTGACCAGCAGTGGAATAGGTTGAAGATTATCCTATTTGTAACACCCCTACCCGAGACCGTTGTCGGAGTCGAGTACGAGGCATTACTAGACTTAACTTACTAGCTCGGGGCATAAAAGTTTAAAGCTGTCCATCTGCGTCATGTTCACTTAATCAATTATAACTCGAGTTACGAAAATCAAAATCTAGATCCGTAAATTTTTCCTGAAACTAGACTCATATATATTCTTACTATAATTTTTCCAGAATTTTTGGTGTGGTCAATTAGTACAGTTTATTAGTTAAAGTCTCCCCTATTACACAGTTTGACAGTTCTGACCTCTCTTCACTAAAAATCAATTATCTCATAATATACAACTCTTTTTCCTACACCGTTTCTTTCATATAAAAATAGACTCAATAAGATTTAATTATATATCTCATGCACAACCTAATTCCATTTATACTATTTTTGGTGATTTTTAAAAATCACATCACTACTGCTTTACAAACTGTTCCCCTGCATATACTTACATAATTTCTTTCTAATAATTACCAACTAGGCATTTCATAATGTCCAAAACATGCTCTTAATTAGCCATTTTAATAGCTAATCATTACCAAACATTTACAAGCCAATCTTAAGCCATATCATAAGGTTATACACACAAGATGACTAAGTTCCTATACATGCCATAGCTTAAAACGTCGAGTTACAAAATACCAGTATAATCCTTTGATAGTGCGTAACGATCTCCGACGTCTTTATGATTCCCGAGTTGGCTTGTAATACTATATAAAAAAAATTAAAGAATGGAAAAATTAAAGAATGGGAGTAAGCATAAAGCTTAGTAAGTTTACATGTAAATAAATAGCAACATTCTTAATGAATTATCTTATGTTTTTCTTATCAAGATCACTTAAACTTTTAACTCAATATACTTAAAACTTGTATACTTGCCTTACCTTTTAACATGAATTTATCTTACCTTACCTTTTTAGCTTGAACTTGTCTTACCTTTACTTTGGAATACTCCTTGAATTTTCCGTTGAACCACTTGGAATACTAAGGATACTCGGGTACCTTTCCTTATGAAACTTAACCATTGCCATGTCTTGACATGGTCTTACGTGGTATCCTTGCCTTATGAACTCACCAATGCCATGCCTTGGCATGGTCTTACATGGGACCTTTGCCTTATAGTAACATATCAATGCCATGTCTTGACATGGTCTTACATGATTTCCTTAAACCCTAATGTCATGACATTTGTATCCTACACATTCCTAAGGTTCAACTGGAACTTTTCGAGATAGCTTTTCCGTCAATTCATACTTGAGTCTTTAAATAATACATTTACAGAATAAATATGTAAATTCTGGAATTTAACAGTATTAAATATAAAATAATAGAATATTGCATTTATTTACTGCAAACTTACCTCGAAACAAGATACGATCAACTATATCGATTTAGTCCTCTATCTTTTTCTTTCCTCGATCTAACTCTAGATTTCGTTCTTCTTAATCTATAATAGAAAATTTAGCTTATTTAATACTCACATTCATCAAAACAGTCCTTAACTCTTAACTTTGGTAAAATTACAATTTTGCCCCTAAACTTTTACATATTTACACATTTGCCCCAAAGCTCGGAAATTAAACTTTATCCCTTATTCTTATGTTTTATGACATGCTGATAATTTTTCCCTTCTATGGCAACATCAAATTCTCACTCTAACTTGTACTTATAAACATTAGGTATTTTTACCGATTAAGCCGTTTTACTCGTTTTCACTTAAAATCACTTAGCAAAAGTTGTTTAACATAATTTAAGACTTCATATTCTATCATAAAACATCAAAATAAACACATTTCACCTATGGGTATTTTTCCAAATATGAACCCTAGTATGAATTATTGATAGAATAAGCTAAATCGAGCTCTACGGGCTTCAAAATGTAAAGAACATTAAAAGCGGGCTTGGAATCACTTACTATGGAGCTTGGAAGCTTGAAACAAACCCTAGATATGGAGAACCCTTGTAATTTCGTTCTAATGAAGAAGATGAGCATATTTTCTCATATTTTTCCCTTTTAATTCATTTTATTACCAAATGACTAAATTACCCTTCATTAAAAACTTTGGTTCTTTCCACCTATATATGTCCATTTTGTCCATGAAAATATAATGGTCTAATTTCCATTTAAGGACTCCTACTTCAAACCCCATTTCAATCAAGTACTCTATAAATTAGAACCCTTATTTAGCAACTTTTGCAAACAAGTCCTAATAGGCAATTTAAGCATGAAATTAATAAAATTTCTTATCAATACTCTAATACATGTATTTAATCACTCAATAAATCATAATAATTAATCATAATAAACTTTTATAGCTTGGATTCATGGTTTCGCAACCACTATTCGTTTAGGCCCTATTTGGGATGTTACACTATTCTTCACCGACTGCCAGTGGAATAGGTTGAAGACCGTCCTATTGCCACTGACCAGCAGTGGAATAGGTCAAAAATTGTAGATCTTGTCGCCCTAACCAGTAGTGGGGCAAGATCGAAGGTAAATCTTGGCTCCCTAACCAGTAGGGAACATGATTTAGGCCACCGTCCTATGTCCCTGACCAGCAGTGGAATAGGTCAAAAATTGTAGATCTTATCGCCCTAACCAGTAGTGGGGCAAGATCGAAGGCAAATCTTGGCTCCCTAACTAGTAGGGAACACGATTTAAGCCAACATTGATTTGAATAGGTCAAAATTGTAGATCTTATGCCCAACCAGAGTGGGGCAAGATCGAAGGCAAATCTTGGCTCCCTAACTAGTAGAACATCAAAATTGTAGAATAGGTGGAAGATCGTCTTATTGCCACCGACCGGTGGTGGAATAAGTTGAAGGTTACCCAAGAGCGGTGGAATAGGTGGAAGATTTTCTCAAATGAATAGGTCAAAATTGTAGATATTGTCCTTCACCAAGAGTGGGGCAAGATCGAAGGTAAATCATGGCTCTCAACCGAAGAGGGAAAACGATTTAAGCCACCGCCCTATTGCTCTCGACCAACAGTGGAATAGGTCAAAATTGTAGATCTTGTCGCCTACGACCAAGAGTGGGGCAAGATCGAAGGCAAATCATGGCTCCCAACCAAGAGGGAACACGATTTAAGCCACCGTTCTATTGCCACCGACCAGCAGTGGAATAGGTCAAAATTATAGATCTTGTCGCCTCGACCAAGAATGGGGCAAGATCGAAGGCAAATCATGGCTCCCCAACCAAAGAGGGAACACGATTTAAGCCAATCCTATTGCCACCGACCGTGAGAGAATAGGTCAAAAATTGTAGATCTTGTCGCATACGACCAAGAGAGTGGGAAAGATCGAAGGCAAATCATGGCTCCCTAACCAGTAGGGAACACGATTTAAGCCACCACCCTATTGTCCTGACCAGCAGTGGAATAGGTCAAGATCGTCGATCTTGTTGCCTTGACCAGCAGTGGAATAGGTCAAGATCGTCGATCTTGTTGCCCTAAACAGCAGTGAAACATAATCGTCCTGTTTTCTTGACTAGCAATGGAACAAGCCGAAGATTCCAAACCTTATTTCCCTGAAGTTGCAATGGAGCTAGGCTGAAGATACAAATCTATCTCTATGAAGTTGCGGTGGAGCAATTCAAAACAAACAAGTCTCATCCCTTTGAAGTCGCAGTAGGAGCAAATTAAAGCTACAGGTCCTATCTCTCTGAAGAAGCGGTGGAATGGATCAAAGCGACAAGATGCGATGGACTAGAATGAAGCTACTTGCAAAAGAATGGCACCAAATAAGTCAAAGACTCGGCGAGACCGGGCAAAATTGGCTTTTTGAAAGTCTTTGCTCCATTCCCGTTGCACGACAATAAGCAAAGAGGGGCAGCTGTACAAGCCCAATTCTGTCCGGCCCATTTTACAATAAATTAAACCCAAAACCCAAAACCTAAACCCCAGACCCAATTAACCCTAAGACCCAAATACCAGGCCCAATTTAGACCAACCTTAATCAGAAAAGAAAATAGAAAGAAACCCTAGGCACCGAACCAACCCCCCACCTTACATCACCATCGCTCCCTCGCACCACCGGCCACCGTCCCATCGCGCGCCTCGCCCATACCCTGTAAGAACAAGAGAACACGCAAGCAATGGCAGAAGAAACAATAATAAAAAAAACAATTGTAAAAGGCTATAAAAGTCGATTCAAACATTGTAAAAGGGGCTTCCTTTTTTTTTTTTCGATCAAAAAAATATACAGAGATTCAAACGAAAGTAGATCTGCAAACATCTAAAAAAGACTGAAAATGTGATTCTTTCTTTAAAAATTTTTCTTCGTTTTGCTACTGTGAATTCTTTTAACTTGTGTAAATATACCGAAAACATATATATATAAACTGGTAAAAAATAAAAAGAAAAAAAGAAAAAAATATACCTGTTGAGAATTTTCACCACCGTGTAACGTGGGTGCCATGCATGCATTTCATTGAAAATTCCACCGGACTCCCCCTTGCAGAGAAAAAAGAAAGAGAAAGAAAATTTTTTTTTAACACTCAGCATGAATGATTTTTTTCTGAGTTTTAGGCCTTAAATAGCCCATCAAAACGACGCCGTTTTGGGGCTGGCCTTAAACACCCAAAATGACGTCGTTTTGCCCCCCAGGATCCGCGTGTTGACCCGACCCACCTCAAGATTCGCGCGTTTTTAAATCAATGGGTTATTTGCCATTTTGGTCCTTCCGCTTTTTCAAACCTTTGCAATCAGATCTTTTTTAGTTTTCAAATTTGACCCCAAAATTTACTCCGGTTCGCAATCTGGTCCCTTCTACTGCTGTGCATTTTGACCGAAGGGGTTTATTACCTCTTTGGTCCCTCCAGTCTTTTTGCGCGTGTAAATAGGCCTTTTTCTTTTATTTTATTTCGAATTAACCCCCAAACTTTCATTTTAAATGCAATTTAATCCTATTTTAGTTATTTTGCAATCCTTTTAGTCTTTTGTTATTATATTATTGTTATTACCATTATTATATTTTTTATGTACATGTTTTATTAGTATTTTGCTTCACTAACTTTATTTTATTATTATTATTATTATTATTATTATTATTATTATTATTTGTTATTTGATTACATTTTTAATATTATTTGTTTGCTATTGCTATTATTTATTATTACGATTGTATGTGTTATTATTTTATTTTTCTACTATTATTATGACTGAGATTATTATTTTATTTATTATTATTTGTTGTTTTCATTATCATTATTATCTATTTTTATTATTATTTTATCCATATTATTACTACTATTATATTATTTTTTATATATATGTATATATTTTTATTTATTTATTTTATATATATTATTTCATGTATTAATTGTCATAAATTTTTTTACGCATTATCATCATTATTTTATGTTCATTTCAAGTATCATCATTATTATTTTGTCATTATTATTTCTTATTTTATTTATTTATTTATTTATTTATTTTTTACATTACATTACTTTATTATTATTATTATTATTATTATTATTATTATTATTATTATTTGTATTTTTTATTTACCGCATTCACATTCATATTTGTTTTCTTCGTTTTGTATTATATTGTTAAATAAAACACCTTTTGTAAAATCATCATATTTCACCTAAAAGATTTTAAAATAAGGCAATGTTTTGTATTTAGAAATTCGAAAATAGTGCCCTAACATGCTGGGTTGCGATTTTTCGTTTAACTAAATAACTTAACATCCCTTTTACAAAGTTTTGCGAATCATGAGACAACTTTGATTACGAGAGATTAAAACATCGTGTCCTAACGTGCTGGATGTGATGTTTATATCTTTTCGGGACAAAGAAATCTCAAGTTTTGAGTCGAGCCTTTTCTTTAATTTAATATGATACGATGCATTTCATAAAATTGCAATACTTCATTTAAAGGTTTTAAAATAAAGGCAATGTTTTATATTTAGGAATTTGGGGAATAGTGCCCTAACGTGCTGGGTTGCGATATTCCGTTTGACTAAATAACTGAACATCCTTTTGATAAACTTCGTAAAATTATGGGATATCTTTGATTACGAGGGCTTAGAATATCATGTCCTAACGCGCTGGATGTGATGCTTGTATCCTCTCGGAACAAAGAAATCTCAAATATCCTAATACCTTTTAAAGGATCCGTATTTTAAAAACCTTTTCAAACGTCCGATATTAAGACACTAATTAATCATTTTGGTACCAATTTTGGGCGTATCGAGGGTGCTAACCCTTCCTCGTGCGTAACCGACTTCCGAACTCGTCTTCTGGATTTCGTGACCAAAATCATTATTTTGATAAATCAAACTGTTTATTAAAAACAACCGTTTTACGAGGTGACCCGATCACACCTCAATAAAAAAAGGATTGGTGGCGACTCCCTGTCTTTTTTTGTTTTAAAAACCAAAGTCGAACCCCTTTTTATTTTTTCAAAAAAATGGTTACGACAGTGTGGACACTAGTAGCGTTTGTAACTTGAACGCTAGTGTAACTTCCCCAACCTAATCCAGATGTTAAGCCCAAATTCAAAAGATTATATTGGCCACTAAAATGACTCAGTAAGTTAAAGGAGTTTTATAAAATAATCCACTTAAAACTTTTGCTTTATTTTAGTAGAAACTTAGTGTGTTTTCAAAAGTTACAATATCTTTCAGAAACCGATTGATTTTAATGATTAATTTTGCCAAAAGTGGTTTCAATTTATATGTATTTTTCAAATCTCATTTACGTAATCATGCAACGGAAAAGTGATATCTAACATAGTTTTAATGACAGTTATACTTCATGCATAAATAATTTAAATCCATGTTCCAACATCCTAAAATAAAATTAAATGTCATGCATGCTAAATAAACTTAAAGCCTAAGTCCCATGTTACAGTTTAAAAATAAAACAATACAGTCTCTGAGTAATAGAAAAATGCAAATAATAAACCTAAGATACTTTAAAAAAATTAATTGAGAAAACATTTTGAGTCGAGACCTACCGGATGCCGAGTCCGTGTCTTTACTTGTGATCGGCCTCACACTGAGCTTTTTAAGCTCACTCACTTTTAATTTCCATTTTTACAGATAACCAAAGCATACAAAATAATAGTTCTCAATATAATTACAATCATATAGGATAACAGAATTCGACAGTTCATTCGAGCATACTTATGAATGTCATTGCAATTCATAAATAACAAGAAAGTTCCTACCCATACTCTGTTACACTCATCAATAAGAGTTCCCTAGAACTCTTCCAACCATAACACTCTAGTTTGTGGAAAAACCTCCAGTATTTGCAGATGAACTGTCAGTAGTAAAAATTAAGGGTGAATCACCAGTATTGCAGATTATTACACTGTCAGTACTTCCTCCTTACAATCGTTCCACCCTATACAATGCAATATGACATGTTTGTAACAATATCATGTAAAATAGTAGGCATGTTTAACATATATTCAGTTCAACAGTAGCATTAGACATGCTTAACATGTATTTGGTTCAATAGAAATAGTAGACATGTACCACAGCAAATTAGACTTTTAATGGCGTTTTTTTAGGCCTTTAGCGGCGTTTTAAGCGCCACTAAAAGTATTTGTGGAGCTTTTAGAAGCGCCACAAAAAACGCCGCTAAAAGAGGCGCCGCAAAATTTAGCGGCGTTTATGAGAAAAAAAGGCCGCTAAAAGCATGACTTTTAGCGGCGCTTTTCCCACAAATGCCGCTAAAAAGCATGACTTTTAGCGGCGCTTTTCCCACAAACGCCGCTAAAAGCATAACTTTTAGCGGCGCTTCTAACAAAAATGCCGCTAAAAACTAAGACTTTTAGCTGCGTTTTTCCCACAAACGCCGCTAAAGAACATGACCTTTAGCGACGCTTTTTAGTAAAAACGCCGCTAAATATCATAAAAATAAAAAAATTAAAATATTATTTTTAGCGTCATTTTTCCTAAAAACGCCGCTAAATGTCATGAAAAATAAAAAAATTTAAATATTATACTTTTAGCGGCGCTTTTCCCAAAAACGCCGCTAAGTGTCATGAAAAATAAAAAAATTAAAATATTATACTTTTAGCAGCGCTTTTCTTAAAAACGCCGCTAAAGGTCATGAAAAATAAAAAAATTAAAATATTATAAAAATGCCAAAAATCTAATTTAGAAATGTATAATTTAATTTGGTTCTTTATCCGGTCCACTCAGTGCATCAAGTTCTGATGCTATACATTTCATAGATGAAAGCTTGATCTACAATATGCAAAAGGAAACAGAAATCTATAATTGCATTGTGTAGTGGGAAAACAATTTTACATACTACTGTTATATTTGTGGAGGTAGTTTCATCGGTACTTAATTACATATAGCAAATTATGCAACTTAGAACACAGTAGTTTCATCTAGAAAAGTATGCGAATCGACAAGAATCTAAAATTTCGATATGGCCCTTCTAATAATCCAAGTCTTTATCTATGCAATAACTTGCTGAACAATTAGCATAACACAGTAGTGTTGATCAACTTACAACTACATCATCGGTTCATCATAATGGCGTGCGACTTAATGAACTATGTTCCATGTATCAGCCTTTCCTCCAGGCCAATCAAAATGCTTGAGAACTGCTCGTTCATCAACCTAGATGGGTGCAGAAAGATAATTCAGCAAATATAGTAGACAATAGACAGACAATTTCTAGTGAAACTGTTAGCAAATGAATAATGGGGTTCATATATTTTTGACACAAGTGTCTTCATCCAGCTTCCTTTTTCCTTTATCCTATGAAATGAAAATGCATTAAAAGTAATTCAATTTTCAAGGTATATGAAAAAAAATTAAATGGAGACAAATTCTAATCATAATTTATATAGAATGCCTACCGTAGTTTGGGTGGGTTCATGATTTTCTCCATCATCTGTGATAGCAAATCAACTCTGTTAAGTGATAAGATAATGTAATATTAAAGAACAAAGTAAACCTTCTAAGTGAATTGTAGGAAAATATAATTGAAGGATCTAAACAAATTAAGAGTAAAGACTTACTTTCTTTTGGAGTTTCCAACCAGTTTTGACTGCATACCAAAGCTTCCATGGTCTCAGAGTTCAAGCTACTTCATAAGGTAATATAGATCCAGCAATAGCTAAGTAAGCAAAGAATATCAACAATACAGCAACCTACAAGAAAAGAGTTTATATATATATATATATATATATATATATATTTCAAAAGAAAAGCTAAAATGTACTTACGATAAACCTCGAATGAGAACTTGACCATTTTCCCATACCAGCTCCATGAAATCAAGATCGCGTCTGCATTATTAGAAAAAAATTCAATCAACAAATTCAATACTTATATAACAAAATAGTAGAGCTTGGGAAAAGAAAAACACAAAGAAAATCATACATGGAAGGTACATTAGGCAAGTCAGACGTCATCCTTGGTGTTTGCAGCTGAATGTAGCTAACCTACCTATCCTACATCAATAATGCTCAACAATGAGATTCTGCCAACAAATTAATCTCCATTTTCATGACCAGGAGTCTTTAGATTTGTTGGGGTTAAAATAAAACGATAACAAAAATACAAAAGTATTGGAGTTTCCCAAAAAGATGTTTGCCTTTAGATTTATTGTTCAAAAACAAGAACCCAAATTTGTTGATATAGTTTGGGAACCAACATCAACAGTTATTGTCTTAACTTACTTAAAATTTCTTGGTTTCAACTTTTTTTTACAATATCAAGAGCTTTAAACACCCATTCAAGTCAAGACAATCTCATGGTTTCAACTAACATCATTACTCTATGATCAATTATCGACATCAAGCCTTTCTCTAAAACATCGCTTATAACTAAAACTATCTAAATGGCACCAATATTACAAGATTCATTCTTCCATGGGAACATCATAATGAATATAGAACAAAAGCTCATCTCTCTGTAACTGAAAAACTATGCATGCAAGCAATTTCAACCAAACTAAAATATAATTCATCCACACCAATATATCCAAGGTAACAAGAAAAAAAAAAGTGACAAAATTTGCTTAACAGAAAAATGTTAAAGAACAGAAAATGGTCAAAGTAAAAACTTTCATCACATATTACTCATCAAAGATTTCTTATTGTATTTCTATTTTATTTCCCAAAGAGAAAAAAGAAAAAGCATCAACACGTTCCATTAAACCAGAATTTGAAAAACCATAAAAAACACAAAACATAAGAGGAAAACTTAAAAAAAAAAAAGTTCAAATATGGACAAAGGGGAAAAAATGCATGCAGTGAAACATGAATTTTATCTAATCAATGAATAATTGTTCGGCGTGAATTAAAAGGTTGAATATTGACAAATTACAAAAATTACAGAAAAAGACAGGAAGTGCTAAAGCAGTCAAGCCTCTTATTTCTTCAATGATATTAGTATATATTGAAATCTAAACGGCGTTCGATCCTAATGCTTCAACTTTCCAGTTTAGAAACAAAATTAAGAAAATAATTTATGAGGGAAAAAAAGAGAGTATGGATTATTCAAAAATCAATTAAAAAAAAACAACCAATCCATACAATTCACAAGTCAATAGATCTGATGCCTCTCTACGAATCAATATTCGGGTTAGTTTTCAATTTGACCAGTAGATCCGATCTAGCTCAAACAACCATAACTCTAAATGTCTATACTTAATGCACTTGAAATTTAGTCTTCCAAATTTTATTTTCAAAAATCTAATCTTTCTAGTTTATGGATTTAAAAATTCGCTTTCAATTTTATACAATCACATAATATTTTAACTGAAAAGTTAAAAATATTAACTATTTGAACTAATTAATAAAATCATTAAAATTTGACATGCATAGCCATTTACTTTATTTGCGATAACATAAAACCAAACAAATGCATAAAAGCTCGTAAAATTTACCTTGTCTGATGAAAACCAACCATTTTGAATGCCTTTCAAAATAAGAGAAATAACATAATGAATGATAAAAGAAGAAGGTACCCTTCAGGTGTCTCACTTGGTATGATAGGCAACATCTTCCTCGAGGGAACGCTTGTATCGAGCGTGATAGGCTCTTCCTATAGCCAACAGCTCCTCGGGGTTTTGGTGCCTAAATTACCAGAAACAAACAAAAAGAACAAATAGAACGAGATCATTAGATTTGTAACTCGGAACCAAAACAAAGTGATGTCTAGACCTGAAAACCAAAAACCATACAATAAACCAACTGAAATAAAAGTAAAAAACATAGTTCTGAAACTAAAAATAAAAATGAAAAGGCAAGAGACAAAAACAAAGACAAAGAAATGAAAATGCAAACACAAGAAGTAAAAATTTATACCTGAAATCAGTCTCCGATTAAGCAACCAAAAAGAAACAGGCAGACCCACATCTATAGATTTCAAACAAAGATTGAAACAGTGGTTCTAAACCAGAAAACTTAGGGCTTTATCAGAGAAGAAAAAACACAGTTTGGGGAAAAATTTAGAAGAAGAAAGAAAAACACAGTTGAAAAACAACCAGAGAGACGCGTTTGGGGAAAAAATTTAGGAATTGGGGGGAAATTTTAGGGGGAAAAATTAAGGAGTTGGCATATATAGGATGGAAAAGGCTGCGGCGTTTTTTACCTAGCGTCACTAAAAAAACCATGTCGTTTTTTACTAAAATAAAATAATTTTTTTGTGTCGTTTTTAATAAACGCCGGTATTTCTTACCTTTTACGGCGTTTTTAACAAAAACGCCGCTAAAATTTTTATACTAATATATATTTAAAGATTTAATCCAATTTTTTTTTATTTTAAAGTTTAAGTAATATTTAAAGAATTGGATAAATTTTAAAATCTTTAAAATTTATTTAACACTTTAAAATTTTGAAATCTTTAAAATTTTTAAAATTTAAGATAATAGTTTTTAATTTTTTAATTTTTAACATATATTTTTAATGTTATTAGTTCTAAATTTTTGTACATGTCATTAATTTTTGAATATTTTAAAATTAAATTACAAATAAATTTTATTTTAATTAATTAATATAAAAATTAGTTAAATAATAATAGATCAAGAGGATGAAAGAAATCGCATGAGTTTTGAAAATAATACATGATGACAACTTGGATGATGGATCGATTGTAAGGAGCAATACAACACCGATTTGTTTAAATCCAAACCCTAAGTCTGCCCCTAAACCCCTAAAACCTATAAAACCCTAAACACATAACCACGAACTCTAAACCTTAAAATATTATAAACCTCGAAACCCTAAACCATAAACCTTTATAAACTCTAAACCTTGAAACACCATAAACCACGAAGCCCTGAATCATAAACCCTTATAAAACATATAAACCCTAAAACCATAAATACTAAACCTTAAATCAAAAACTCTAAACCACTAAACCTTTAAACTATAAACATTAACCCCTAAACCCTATAACCCACACCTTACACCCTAAATGCTAAACCCTTAACACTAAGGCAAAAAAATTAAACAGTAAACATAAATTAAAAATGAATTATTATATAATGATCAAAATAACGCTTTTTTTTTGTTTTCAAATAGGTTGAATAAAGGCTACCCTTAGTGGCGTTTTTGATAAAAACACCGCAAATTTTTTACACTTTTTATATTTACATGAAAACGATGTCGTTTTTGTTTTTAAATAAAAAATATTGTTATTAAAACGATGTCGTTTCTATTTTGAAATAAAAATTATTTTGTGGTATTTTTTTAACAAACGCCGCTATAAGTCACCTTAGCGGCGTTTTTTTAAAAAAGCGCCACTAACTTTTTCCAAATTTTATATTGTTATTGAAACGACGTAGTTTCTGTTTTGAAATAAAAAAATTTATTTTGTGGCGTTTTTCTAACAAACGCCGCTATAAGTCATCTTTAGCGGCGTTTTTTAAAAAGCGCCGCTAAATTTTTCCAAATTTTATATTGTTATCGAAATGATGTAGTTTCTATTTTGAAATAAAAAAATTATTTTGTGGCGTTTTTGTAACAATCGCCGCTATAAGTTATCTTTAGCGGCGTTTTTTTAGAAAGTGCCACTAACTTTTTCCAATTTTTATATTGTTATTGAAACGACATAGTTTCCGTTTTGAAATAAAAAAATTATTTTGTGGCGTTTTTTAAAATAGCGCCGCTATAAGTCATCTTTAGCGGCGTTTTTTTAAACGAGCGCCGCGAAATTTTTCTAAATTTTATATTGTTATTGAAACGACGTAGTTTCTGTTTTGAAATTAAAAAATTATTTTTTGGCCTTTTTTGAACAAGCGCTGCTATAAGTCATCTTTAGCGGCGTTTTTCTAAAAGGCGCCTCTAACTTTTTCCAATTTTTATATTGTTATTGAAACGACGTAGTTTCTGTTTTGAAATAAAAAATTATTTTGTGGCGTTTTTTTAACAAGCGCCGCTATAAGTCATCTTTCGCGCCGCTAACTTTTTCCAATTTTTATATTGTTATTGAAACGACGTAGTTTCGTTTTGAAATAAAAAATTATTTTGTATGCGTTTTTTAACAAACGCGCATTTAAGCCATCTTTAGCGGCGTTTGTTAAAAAGCGCCGCTAGATTTTTTCAATTTTTATATTATTATTGAAACGACGTAGTTTCTGTTTTGAAATAAAAAAATTATTTTGTGGCGTTTTCTATCAAGCGCCGCTATAAGTCATCTTTAGCGGCGTTTGTTAAAAAGCGCCGCTAGATTTTTTTCAATTTTTATATTATTATTAAAACGACGTATTTTTTGTTTTGAAATAAAAAAATTATTTTGTGGCGTTTTTCTAACAAGCGCCGCTATAAGTCATCTTTAGCGGCGTTTTTTTTAAAAAGCTACCGCTAAATTTTTCCAATTTTTATTTTGTTATTGAAACGACGCTTTTCGTGTTGAAATAAAAATATTTTGTATGCGTTCAAAAAACGCCGCTATAAGTCATCTTTAGCGGCATTTTTCTAAAAAAGGCCGCTATAGGCCAATCTTTTGCGGCGTTTTTTAGAAAAAACGCCGCTATAGCCTAATCTTTTGCGGCGTTTTCCTGTTAGCGCCGCTAAAGTCTAAATTTTGCTGTGTTTTGGATAAAAACGCCACTAAAAACGCCGCTATATGTCAGTTTTGCTGTAGTGATGCTTAACATGTATTTGGTTTAACTGTATCAGTAGGCATGTTGAATATGCAATCAGTAATATAGTGGTAATAATAACAGTAATAGTTCATCAAAAACTATAGTGACAGTAGACATGTAATATTCACATATAATCATTATAACAATAGCAAATCAATCATCAACTCACATATTCTAGCATGTTCATAATATCATGAATTCAATCAAGTGAATAAAATTCCTAAAAACAATATTGGGTCTATATAGGGACTAAACTGAATAATTTACAAAATTTTGGGTAAAATTGTAAAATATGTGAAGTTATAGGTCATCTAACAGACTGTGGCTGTGTGACAAACGTAAGAATTATCCTACAAGAGAGACACGATCATGTCACAGGCTGTGTGGAAGAGCTGTGGCATGTGGTTCATGAAGTAGCCCAGGGTTTTCAAAGGCACATGACCATGTGGTGGTTGTGTGATAACCGTGTAGCCCTAAGTCTACACACAATCACCACCAATTCACTTGGGAAATAACATAAATCTTTCACTGGGGGTCTGATCAACGTTTCTCACAATCAAATCTGATCTAATTCTCCTAAATCATGTCATTTAAATGACATTTACACATGAATTAATAGTTGGTTTCAAGATTTTTCAAAATTATCGAAAGATTTGGCAAGAGTCGTAAAAGATTGAGTAATTGAATTGAAAGATTAACGTGGAGCGATGCTATTGTAGGATTACGAGTTCTCTTTATTGAAATGAATGCACTTTCCGAACTTTTGATGAAAATACGGATGCTATCGATGATGAATTCAAAAATCGGTAGAAAAAAGAGTAAACGGGGAATTGATTTTGATTCGGTAAAGGAAATATAATTTTCAGCAATGAAATGAAAATATAATGTAAAGAAAGGAAATAAAAATAAAGAGGGAGCAATAAAGAAATGAAGACAAATTCTAATTGGAATTGAAAAAGAAAGCAAGATCCAAGCCTAATTAAGAAAATGTGAGCAAAATACCCAGGGTTTGGAAACCTTAAAGGTGGCATAGCAATTTACCCCTTTGCCGCCAAAAATAAAAAATGATTGGAATTGAAAAGAAAGTAATATCCAAGTCTAATTAGGAAAAAATGAATTAAATACGTAGGGTTTCTAGGGCTGCATAGCAATTTACCCTTTTGCTGTCGAAAATAAAAATGCATTTGGGAATAAATTGGCTCAAACCTAAGGTCACTTTAGGGAAAAGTTAACTCTTGACCATTAGGCCTGAAGCATATTTATTGTATAGTTTATATTTCTAATTGCGTATATTTGGTGTAGCTTTTATCCTAGATTGTTGAAAATTAAAAGAAAATAAACGGAAGGAAAATAGCTTGATCTTGGATCTCTATGGAGAACACTAAACACTTAATCGTTCAAACTTATTCATTTTATTGTCTACCTATTACAATTAACCCCGTATATTTTGGGGTGAGAGAGTTAGTTTAAACCTTTAGCAATGATTTTATACTAAACATTAGAAGTTCAAACCTTTTGCGACAGTTCTAAAAAAACATTAACCAATTAATTAACGCAGGTATACGACTTACCACGAAATAGTTTTGGCGGCATACCTTTAGCTGCGTTATTAAGTGAAACACTGCTATATTACATATTTTACTGGCGCCTATTGTTATGATCGCCACTATTGTTGTACCTTTTAGTGGTGTTTTATTGATAAATGCCGCTAAATACTTTTGTGCAAAATAAATGATTTTATTGTTTTTGTTTTTCACATAGATGTGGTTAGGAGTGAGTATTCGATCGAGTCGAGTCGAATCGAGTCAAAAATTTTTGAGTTAGTCGAGTTAATAAATCTTTTTTTAGCAACCGAACTCAATTTGAATTTTTTTCAAATCGAATCGAATCAAGTAAAAAAATTTCGAGTCAAGTCGAGTTGAGTTAACAAATCCTATTATTTATACTTAATGTTGCGATTAGATGGACGGATTATTTAACTAGTAGACGAAGTACAAGATTATTTAACTACATGAACAATATAATGATTTTTCCTGTTAACTTAACGGGTAAACATTTATCAAAACAACATAGTTTTGCATTTTAACTTAATTATTTTGAATTTTAACTTTTAAAAAAGTAAACATTCATCAAAACGACGTAATTTTATCTTTTCTTATTCGGATTTTCGGATAACTTGAATTGTGTAATTCATATTCGAGTTAAACCAAAAAACTTAATTTTTTATTCGAGTTGATCCGAATAACTTGATTAACTCAAATAACTCGAATTATTTAATTCAAAATTTGAAATTTTTATCGAGTTTTTCAAATTGAATTAAATTTTGCTCACCCCTAAATGTGGTGGCATTTAGACCTTAAACCCAAAATATGTTGTGCAGTAAAATCATATAACTAAGTATATTATAATATTTTATTTTATCTTATTATTTACCAAAAAGCATTTTTAGTAATTTAAAATTATAGAATTAGATGAAATAATATCTAATTAAAATTTTCTTTTATATAAAAAGGAATAAATGATAATTTGTTTTATAATTTGAACAAAAACTTCAATAAGATAATTTATTAAAATATTAAATTACTTATAAATTATAAAAAATATAAATATAATTTATTCATTAATATATTTAATTTATTTTATATAGTGGAGGCCCTTGACAATTCATTTGAGTAAAATTTTAGTTGCTATATGTGTGTCGGTGCCAATCTCAAAGGTACCTACGGGAAAATCTGAGATGGAGAGGAATTTGTGACGATTAAGCTATTAATAAACGTAAGATTGGCTAATGGGAAAGGTGACCAACATCTAATAATAGTGGTCAGTTCCGGTACGGAAAGGTGCATTTTAATTTTAATTGATAATAATGTTTTCAAGTTCATATTTGCATGTATATTAATGGATTGCTTCCTTTATTAGAGTGTATAACAACTTTATTGATTTATATAAATATTTTATATATTGCTATTTATGAATCCCATATTAATTTATATATAATAATGTGATATTATAAATGATTAGTTTGTATGTATAGTTTTTTTCATTTATGAATTATATATAACTTTTTAGGAAGAAAAAAAACACCATAAAACGAGACACATTCAATGGCGTTACATAAGAAATATCGCTACTTTTCGCTACGTTGTTTATTGTAACGTCTTTTGTGGCGTTTTCTTGTTTTTCGTGGTGCTTTTTAAATGCGTTCATAAATTCTGCAAAAAGTAAAAAAAAATAAAAATTTGGCCACTGAATTACTATTCTCTTGTAATGGTTAATCAAGTTGAAGAGTAGAAACAAATTAAATATTTAATAGAATGGTCAATTTGCTCTTTGATCTAAAGTACAAAAATAAATTAAATATTTAATAGAAATACAAGCAAATTTCTAGTATAGGGGCCTCCATGATAGTTTTACTTAATCCTACTTATCTTTTAATCCCACTTCAGTTACATAAAATTTTTGAAAAGCCAAATCATCACTTACTAACACAAATGGATGGAATTTATAACAAAATGACTAATTTACACATTTTTTTCTCTAAAATATAGGGATTAATTTGCTCATTTTTTAAACAAATGAGACAAAAAAATAATTCAAATAGTAATACAAGAACCTTCATAGTACTTATACTTAAAAATAAAGTAAAAAAAAACAAAATATATCAAATACATAAACTTACCTACAAAACATCTATTTAATTTTAAATAAAACTATAATTATTATCAATACGAACAAAATTACAAGCATAATGGCTTAAGTACTAAAAAAGCCTTTGAAAATAATTCACAAATCAATTGAGCCCCTCGTTAAAAAGTGTAATCAATTGTGCCATTAATCAATAGTTAGCTATCAAGTGAATATTTATAATATGGTTTTCCATAGAAACTCCCAATAGACCATTAAGCATTGATGTGGCAGGTGACATAGCGACTAACATGACATCTCACATTAAAATTTTAATGACATGACAATTGAATGAAAAAATGATGATTTGGAGGATTTAATTTATTTTAAGAATTATATAAATTTCTAAAAGACATAAACTAATAAAAATTAATAAATTATTATTAAATCTATCACACCCATTTTATGAAATATATATATGTATATATAATATAGAAGGAGTTTTTATTTTAAAAGAAAATAAAAGTAGATTTTAAGTGAGAAATATTTTCCAGTTAACTTTAAAGCGATTTTTATCGCACTACAAACGAGTTGAGAGTGTGATATGTGTTCTATATGATCTATTAAAAAAATAAAAAATGAGTGTGATAGATTTAGTAATAATTTATTGGCTTAATAGAAAAAAAAATTAATAAAGTCCTCGTGAAAATTTTGCTCCCAATTAATCCCTTAAAGACGAAAAAAATAATTAATTGAGCTCTTAAAGATGACAAATTAATCAATCAAGCCCTTAAATTAATGTTGATCAAGTTTGACAATTAAATTTTGTTGACGTAACAAACGGACCAATCAAATAACAAAATGTGATATTCATGTGTATATCATGCTGACGTGGCATTTTGCCACATGAAAGCATTAATATCTTTCCAATCAAAACATTAATGTCTTCCCAATTTGTGACATTTATATAATTAAAATAATAATTTTTATTCTTATGAGTAATTCAAATTTTAGTAACAAATTTAAATATACAAAGAACATTTGAAGTAAAGTTAAAACGAATTTGGGTAAATTTTTATTGATTCATATTTGTATGCACTATAAATTAATATTGAACAATAAATCAAATATTTAATATATAATATGTATAAATTCTCAAAAGAATAGATCGAATGGTGTCAAATAATTAATTTTTATTATAAATTAATGACTATATATATTTATATAAATAAAAGCTTATATTGTCTTATGTATAAATTGTTTTATATCAAAATATGTTTATGGTCTCTTTACATGGGTAAATTTGGGTTTTGATTCCATATTTTAATCTGTCATAATTTAGTCTCTACTATTATAATATCTTTGGTTAGTACAAATAAGTAACACTTTTAACTATTTTGATTAAAATGCTTACATGGATTTTTTTCTTAAGATAATAAATTCTAACTTATCATGTTGCAATAAAAAGAAATTCATGTTAGCATTTTAACGGAAATAGTTATTAATATTAATTATTTGGACTAATAAATGATATAATACAAGTAAAGGATTAAATTATGTCAAATTAAGGTATAAGGACTAAATCTCAAATTTGTATATAATAGAGGCACAAAACTGAAAATTAACCATTACGAGCAAAATTATTTGATAAGTCAAATTAAAATGTAAGAAATAAGTCTCAAATTTGAATATAATAAAAGCACCACAACTGAAAAAAAACCATACCTTAAAATGCCAAACAAAAAGGCAGTTGTAACTGCCACCTCCGGTGGGGATTGTTTTTATATATAGGTATAGATTTATTATAATTTGGATTTAGTATTAGAAAAAATATTTGATATATTGTTAGTGAAATTTTTATAAGTAAAGTTGAGTCGATGATATGTGTATATATGATATGGTGAAAAATAAAAAAAAAAGATATGTGATTGATTTATATATTTACTTGTGACATTAAAAAATTAATGTATATATGATATGGTAAAAATGCATTACTAATTTATCAAATACTCAACTTTAACATTAATTTAATTTCAAACTAAGGTGTATTGTGACTCGTTTTATTAAATTTAACGAGAAGTTTCATTATTAGTGTAGATATAAAATTAATAAAATTAATTTAAAAATAAAAATATACATTATATAATTGTTTTAGAAAAACAGAGTTAGATAATTATATAAAATTATTAATTTCTTATCCCGTGTAATACATGAGTTAGTTGTATATATTATTTGTAATATATTAAAATTATATAAAAATTGAACATATTAAAAATAATATAAAATAATATAGCTTAAATACTATATCAAATAGTGTATATTGTTAAACACATTGATTGGTTGAATCAATAAAATATTGTTAATGAATTTTCAAATATTTTTGTTCATTTTAAGCTCTTTAGCAAGTTTTTTTTTATTAATTTTAAGTTGTTTGTTGTATAATATCTTGTACATCACAAATTCGCACTATAATTCTTTAATCATTCTCGTTAAATTTATTCTTCAAATCTTTAATTTTATTTGTATAATATATAGTGTAATAATTTAATTTTATTTATGACCACTCAAACCATCCATGTTAAACTAAGAATTATTCCAACATATATTATACTAGCAACCCTTTAAAAAAATAAAATAAGGTCAGAAAATGTAAAATCAGAAATTGCTCTTATATTTGCAACTATATAATACCGGCTCCATATCTCTTTCCCACTCACCCTATATTCCTCATTTTCTCTCTCTACAGCATCACTGCTCCCCTCGCTTTATTTTAATTTTCTCGCCATCCAAACACTCCCTCCACACTTCAAAATTTTGATACTCTTTTGCAGTTTGCTCCTTATAAAATCTCCCTATCTTTCTATGTATCCAATGACAAGTTACTATATTGAACACTAAGCTTTCTTTTCTAATTTCCTGAAACATTTTCCAATGGAAAATGACGATAACAGAGGCGACAAGAAGAGAACCCGGGAAGAGTTTGAGAATTTTGAGTCAGAGGCTAACTCGGTTCCCTTTTTAAAACTCTCTCGAGCCGACTCGTCCGAGTTCACTCGTGTGGAATCCGACCTTGATGACGTGGACGTTCAGTTGCAGGGGTCAAAGCATATCCAGGAGGATTTGCTGAACTTCCTGGATGATTCCGACCCGGTCATTGGACCTGGACTGGGGATTCAGGGACTTGACTCGGTTCTCAAAAGTTTCGAAGAAGAGATCGTAGTTCCGACTCAGGCGACTCTACCGGTAACATCGTTGGAAACCGGCAAGTCGAAGCCGGATCTAGGGTTTCTTTTAGAGGCTTCGGATGATGAACTGGGTTTGCCACCTAGTTTTTCGTCTGTTGACCAGGGCGTTGATATAGAGGGAAGTGTAGAGTTAGGAGCCGATGGAATAGAGGAAATGATGGGGTATGAGTTCCCGACTCCGAGTTACGGATCGTTTGACTTCGGAATCGGCGGTGACTCAGATGCTGACAACAAAAATCATAGTAATAGCGGTGATTTTGTGGCGTTGGGAGGCTTGTTCGAACCCATTGTAGAAATTTCGGAGCTAACCTCGTGACCTGAATCGCTTTGCGCACTACGGTGCCGTTTGATCTAAATCTTTTCTTTTTCTTAAAAAAAATAGTGGATATGTAGCTTTGTAAATATTGTTAATTACTAAAATGGTAAATTAAAGAAAAAAAAGGGGTTGGAGGCGGAAAGACGGAAATAAAATTGGGAATGCAAATTTGTAGGCGATAATTTTAATTAAAAAATAATTATTTTGAAGCATGCAAATTTTACAAAATAATAATAAATTTATGCTTTTAAGTGATAAATTCCTGGATAGTTAATCTGACGATAAAAGACTTCCAAAGCGTTTTTTAATTATTTTACTATATTTTAGAAATAAATGGTAGCATCCTAAAATTAATTGCGTAAATTTTATGTGGATACAATGCTATTTATTTATAAATACATAAAATGTGCAAAATATTTGAATCATAAATCAAACATAACTTAAAATGGTTTTTTTGAGTAATAAAAATATTAAATTATTATAAAGCGAATTGTTTATGTGATCAAAATGTCACAAATAAATTAATAATTGATATAATTTAAACTAAACTTAATAAATTAATTAAACTAACATCACCGATGACAATCACACATAAGAAATGTTGGAGATCTACATGTAAAATTGTGCATGATAGATCTCAATTTAAATTTATATATAATTGAGGTTTGTGGTTATTTTTCAGTAATATTAGAATTTACAATATAACATGCTTTATTATTATATTTAAAATGTAAAATTAACTATTTTATTAATACGTACAAATAAGGTTTTTTTCATTTGGACAGAGAGAAGAGCCAGCAAGAAAATTTGGTACTTTTGTTAGACTTAATTGGAAATATTTAATAAAAATAAAAATAATTACTGTCTATATTTTAAAAAGAAATTGTTTAAGGTTTGAATATATTTTATAATGCACAAGTACAAGCTAATAGCTTTTTGTATGCATCAATATTTAACAATATTTTTCATATCTTTTGAGAGCCAGGAAAGGTGAGAGAAGGAGAAATAATGTGGTGAGCTTAATAATTGTTTTTAGGATGAATAGAGAACAATGTCATATAATTTATTGTTTCTAGTGCTTGAAATTGTTTTGAGTTATCTTTTAGTTTGAAATTCAAACGTTTAAGCCTTAAAACATTACAAGCTCAGAAAATCTATGTGACCTAAACATTTCCTTTATACTATCTTCTTGATTTGTTTATAATTAGCTTAATGGATGCTTTTGATTCGCATTTTGTGCCTACTACGTATCTATATAGTTTATGTTGGATAACATAATCGAGTATTTATTCATTTGAATTGCTTCTAGGCCTGTTAGTTCTTTAGTGAGCTAGGTAATTTGCTTTAGGAGTGCTTAAATTAGCTAAACATCAATCTTAAGTTGCATGTGAGATTTATCATATACAAATTCAATATTCGATTGACATGCTTCTTATTGTTCAACACATTCCAAGGGTCGTCTTATGCATGTTTTGTGTGATTTTTTGAGGACAAACAAAGGCTTAAGTGTGGGGGAGTTTGATATGACTTAATTTGATATGTCAAATTAGACTCTCTCGAGTACTTAGTGAGCTTGTTTTCAAATAGTTTATGAGTTTTTTTTTTAATTTTTTTAAATATTTTTAACATTTAATATTTTTGAGACCCAAATTGGTAAAATTATTTTGTTAGGAGTCTAATGATTGATTTGAGCTTGTGCAGGGAGATAACTATGGCCAAACCTTAAAGAAAATATCAACTACTTTGGGTGTCGCGACATTGATGCATGTATGTCATGACATCAATCCTCCATTACCTCAAGGGAGCAAAACTTCAACGAAAAATCAACCTGGAGCAGTCTACTGAGGATGTCGTGGCACCAAGTGTGCTGTGTCACAACACAAAACCTCGATATCTCGACTTAAAGCCTTTGAGGTCACAGCTTCACTGTTGATGGTTGAAATTAAAGAGACAAGGCCACCGTTGTCGCGACGCCGAGAATCCCCAAGCCAAGATTGTGCCTATTGCCACAAATATCACGATGGTGAAATCTCACAAATGAAAAAAATTGTAGGGGCAATTTTGGATCCAAACAAACTTGAAGTTACTTTTTATTTAAAGGGATAATTATCAATGTTAGGTTAAATATTAGTAGATTGTAAATATTATTTTATAAGATTTTGGGAGTAGAATTTTGGAAGTTGAACATTTTCCTTACATCCCATATTTTTTAGATTAGATTAGATTTCTTTTTTTTTTCTTTCCTTTTCTTTTTATTTTTAGATTAGGTTTTATTTTCTTTTTAGAATAACTTCAAATTTTGTTGCTTTCTATTTCTTCTTTTCTTGTTGAAGACTATGCAAGAGAGATGATCAAACTTTTGAGCTTAATTGGATTTTCATCAATTAAATGAGCATTTTCTTAAACTCTTTATTGAAATGTTTGTTTGAAATTTAAGTTTGATTATGTGCTAATGTTTGTTCTTGATTAATTCGTTTTTGATTATATTGAAATGCTTAATACGTTAGAATTGACGCCTCTAGTGAAAAATCTAGATAAGTGAGATTGATAGGAGAGTTTATCCTTGATAGTTCGGTATACTTATATTGGATAGTGAGACCAAAAGAAGAACTACTTGTCTAAGTGAGATCAAGTGAAAAACTTAATAGGTAATTCCAAATTAGGATGAGACCAAGAGGAAATTCCTTATTAAAAATGGCAAGCAATATAATTGGAATAGGTTATTAGTTTAACTAACAATCGACTAATCAATTGACAATCGTTATATCATTTTCATTATCTAAAACAATAAGAAGAAAGTTTAGCTTAATTTATTTAATTGATAATTTAAATTTAGTTTATAAACAATTTATATTTAATTTTGCACTAATAATTTCCAACTGAAATTATAAACAATTTGTGTTGATTTCATAAACTAGACGCACACAAGGCATGCTTCTTATGTTTCAAAATGCAGCAATGGATATATCCTCGACCTCACGGAGCTTGAAGGACACCGAAACGGAATATTTGGTACTTAATCACTTTCTATACAAAAGATTTTCAAGATCCCAACTTGAATGAATTATCAATCAATATTGTTTAATTTAACATTGCAAGTTGTGTTGTTAAACAGAAACTCGTGGAGTTTGTGTTTCGCATAAGACCAATGAATTTCCGACTTTTTTTATCAAACAAGTGGTCGCAAGGTATAACTAGTCAACACATAGAACATTAGCATTTCTTGAAGCACCATTGGTGTTCTCTCAACAAGATGTCACTGGGCCCATACGCTCTGTCCCTTGGTACAAGCTAAACATCCTCTGCTAAAATATCCATTAAATTGGCTCGTTTGATAGCTTGTAAAGCTTTTCGTAAAAGCTTTTCAAGCTTGTCGTGTTTTAGGTCAGTAAATGATTTTCCATGGGAAAATATTTTGCAAAAACGGAAAATGAGAGTTTTTTAGGAAAATGTCTTACTGTTTTGAATTATAAGACATTTTAAAAATGTCGCCTTCTTTCAAATGTTTGGTCAAGGACCTTTTCCGTTCCTCTTTCATGTAAGGCTCCTTCTCCTTCTCCTTCTTGTTCTTCTCCTTAAATTTATGCATATGAAGGAGGAAATCAGAGATTGTTTCGAAATTTTTGGAATGGAGGAGTTGGAAAGATTTTGAACGTATTTTAATAATCATTCCACCGATTTCAAGACTTCCTCTCCATTTTCTTACCTTTCTTCAATCCTTTTGTTTCATCATTTCTGCGGTTTGTAAGTGAAATCGGTAAACCTTACCTAATTTTCTTTAGGTAAACAATCCTAATTCTAGTTCTTTATAAAATTATTCCTTTTCTTTGAGACCGAATTGGTGCAAAATTTGCGAGGAGAAAGCTTTGTAGAAAGTGGTAAACATCCTCGGAAGGTGGACTTCTAATTCTCTTTGTCTGCTTTCCTTTTGGTTGCTAAATACAGTGTCCGCCGAAACTATATTTCATAATTGCAAGTTAACAAAACAATGCATGATAATTATGTACTGAAACCGTAGCCCTTTTGAAATGCTAAGTAACTAACCTCTTAATTTACACATCTATCAAATTTCAATTTGGATTTGTGTCAACCCCTAATAATAGGTAGTGTGACTCGAGTTAACCTTAAATCTACAATTATTTTTCAAATCTATCAAAAATATTATAAAAATTTGAATCTTAAAATTCGTGCCTACATTTCACATAATGTCTTTTTACCTTTTCGCTAACGAAAAAGAGAACGGAGGAGTAGAGATTCATGCTACAAACAACATCCACATCCATGCCATATACGAAGGAGGGTGCTAAAACAGTTCAATTGCTCTATTTTCTGATTAGCCGCAGTGTTTGAGCCCGGTGCATGAATGCCAAAATCGCAAAATCTTGGCTATTACTGTTTACATGAGCAAGGTCCTCCGGCAACAACGAAAACATCAACCAGCAAGCCCCTTGTTTATCTGTCATTAAATGGACCGCCAATGAACTTTTCATTTTTCATATCATCTGTTGATTGATTCTCGACGGATAAATGAAGTTTTTAATGGACTCTTTTTAAAAATAAAAAATTTATTTTATAATTGTTTTAGAATAAGATGAAATATATTGGTAATAATTTTCTAAAATTATAATTAAATGAAGATTAAACAAGCTTAAAATTACATTATCACTCTATCCCAAAATTAGCCGTAGTTAACCGAATTGGATTAAAAACGAGCAACAGAGAGGTCGTTTTGTAACCCTTTTATTATTGGTTGAGAAATGTTTTTAAATATACTGTGTAGTTTACTCAATAAAATAATATCTGCTCATTCTTATCCTCTCGCAACTCTCCACTCAAATGGCGCTATCCTTAACCATCAGCAATGGCACCAGTAGCAGTAGCAATGCAAATGGGGGCCCAATTCCCAACAACCAGCTACCCTTCGGCCTCCCTCATCGCCGCAACGTCCTCTTCCCAATCTCCCCCAGAACCTTCCACTTGACCTCCGCTGCCAAAAAGTTCTCTTCCCGAACCGGACGCTTCGACAGCAAGAACCGGAGGAGCAATCTCACAACAAAAGAACAAGATGAGGAACAGGAGCTCAAACGGACGGCTGAGATTGAAGAATCAAACATTGATGTTGGAGTTGGATTAGAGGACGTTGGTGGGAGTTCGTCTGAGATTTCGGCTGATGGTAAGCCGTTCCCGGATCTTCCGGGCCTTCAGCCGGATTTATGGGAAGGTCCTAACTGGGATGTTCTCGGTTTCCTTGTTCAGTATTTGTGGGCTTTTGGCATCGTTTTCGCGGTATCTCTCAAAGCTCTTTATCTCTGCCTTTTTTTTTCATCGTTGTTCAGTTTTGTTGCGCTGATGCCTGAAATGATCGATATTTGAATTCATATAAGCCTATGAAGGATTAGGATTATGGGTTTAAATCAAAGTTAAAAAATTTAATAATATGATAGCTTCTGCATGCTGATAAAGGGAAAAAAACTCTACCCTGTATCCAAGTGGTGGTTAGAACTTGAACTTGGGTTTGGAGATTTTAGTTGCAAAGTTCAAATGAGAATTTATGAGCGGGGATGTGCCATAAGAAAATAATGAAATTCTGCTTGTGTTAGAGTCCAAAGTTCCATTGTGGAGTTACAGGGAAAAGGACTGAGAAAGAATGTTCATACTCGAGAAATTTTTTGTAGATTACATTTCCTCAGGAGGGGGATAAGGGAATGAATTAAAAAGTTCAGATAAACACTAAATAGGCACCCGTGAAATTTGGAGATTTATGGGAGGATAATCTGAAACTTTATTCGAATTTGGTGGCTGCAACAAGGTAGCCTGGACTATTTCTTGAGATTTTCTTTTCTTGGGTTTGTGATGGGAATTAAGGAAGGTGAACAGCATGCAGCACCCAGACTTGCTAGGCTTGATTTTGTTCTGACCAAATGTGAAGATGTAGTTCCCGAGTTTGGTGAAACATGGAAACTATTCTGTGGTTATGGTTTAAAATTTTATGCTAGTATACATCATAAAGGAAACAAATGACCCTGCCCCTCATTTTGCCTTGCATGGAATTTGTAGAATGTTACATCGTTCAGTAGAATGAGTAGCGCTCAGAGTTTCTTCTATGTAATTTCTTCATCTTATACTATAAGAAATATCGATGTAACTTCAAGTACTTGACACAATTGAGATCCACTCTTAAAGGCCAAAGTTTGTGACAGCTTTCTAACCTTACACACTAAACGCTCATTTTCATAATATTTTTCATTGGATTAAGCACTGCCTTCTTTTTTGTATTACGTTTAATCGGTAGTGCTCTTAGTTTCTTCTATTTCATGGTCGATGTAGACTATCTGTTAGATTCATTCATGGATTACTCAAAAGGTGGTTTGAGAAGTAGGTGGGTGATTGATCTAGACCTGTTGCAGACCAATTTATATACTTCTATGAAGACACTTGGTTAAGATTTTGTCTCTTTCGTATGGTTGAAATACTTGAAAATCCAATAAATTGTAGTCCTTGGTGAATTGGTTTTCTGGGGAAGGGAGAGTATCCGAGTTGTTTATTTCAAGAATAGGCTGGACCTACCCTCTTGTACTTTTTCTTTTCACTATAACTAGGAAAGAACCATGGCATTTCAAATTTCATTGCTATCCCTGGAATAGGTGAGATATTTTGCTTGTTTCTGGTTAGAAAGGGCACTATTTGATGATACTTGAATCTGAGTTTTGCATTTTATTGTATCAGTTAATTGCATGCGGGATTGCTGTGGCGACTTACAACGAAGGGGCAACAGATTTTAAGGAGACTCCTGCATACAAAGAGTCGATCCAATCTCAAGAGCTTTTAGAACAACCTGATGCCTCTAATTCAGATGTCTTCGAATCAAATCCTACTGAAGTTGCACCCAGTTTGGAATAGTTGCTGAAAGTGGAATCAGATTCTGCCCTAAACCATCGACTGCTTTTCTAATGAACGCTCTCGGCCTTGGAAGTTAAGGGACACTTTTCTGAGGATGGATGCTAAAGTTGCAGACAATGGTGATGCCTAATTAATATCATGTAAAGCAAAATTCATAACAGCTCATAAAAGTTGACACTGTTAAACTGTTCTACCCTTATTTTTGGTTTATAATCAAGTCCTTAAATTATTCGGGATTATATGAAAAGAATAACAAACGGAATAAGCATCTCATGGTATGTTAATGGAGAAAGCTATATATATACAATTATTCTTCAAATTGTCTTTTGCTATAATTGGATTTATAACAAATACAAATCCAAAATTATGCCTTTTCCTCGGTTCGAAAGAGAATAAAGCTTAGCAAGTAAGCAATAAACGGATGCCTTCTCCAGCAAGAGAAATGGAACTGTGTGTTTACAACAACTACTCCAATAGGTCAAGAATACATTAACTAATAGGCAATAAGCTATGCCAACATCCCATGTAAGAATCAGATTCCAATATCATAAGAGATAAAAAGAATCTCAATATATTAACTAGTTTTCTTCACAAATTAGGGTTTATTTCCAGTTATGTGCACGATTCGAGTATGGTGATCTACAATTTTCTTTTTTTTTTTTTTTTTTTTGTATTTTCACGTTTGTTTTGTTGTCTAGGTTTGAAGTTTATGGATGCATACATTATTTTTTATACAAAAAAAAACGAAATGCATGATACATTGTATTATAATATTTAGTATCTTTAATTACTTTTGTTATACTAACAAGTTTGATCATGATTCCTTTTTCATTCTAAACAAATTCCCATAATTTTTTTGCCTTTTTAACATGCAACTTTTTTTTCTTTGTAATTCAAACCCCTCAATTCTTTGGAATCTTGAGAGAACTCCTGCTGGAGTCTGCAGGCTTCATGACAGAAAGGGCAAGTTCCTCCCTATTTTCCACTGATTCTTTCAAATGTTTTTTGAACTTATCGTTTCAATCAACTCTTCATTTATATTAATGCATTGCAGATTTGTTGCATGGTGATGAGGATCAACATTGACTGCAATGGGTGTTATAGAAAAGTAAGAAGAGCCCTCCTTGATATGAAAGGTTAGATCAAAATATTCATCATCATAAGATTTGCTTTGCTTAAAAAGAACCCTAAAGATGGTCCTTTGTTTTCTTTGTAATAAATGTTATGATGTAGAGTTGGAAACGCATTTGATAGAGAAGAAGCAGTGCAGGGTAAGCGTCTGTGGGAGATTTGTCCCGCGAGATGTGGCCATCAAAATAAGGAAGAAGACGAACCGAAGAGTGGAGATCTTGGAAATACAAGAATTTAGCATCAACGATGAACAAACTCACGAAGAGAAGCCATTGATGATCACTTCTAATACTTGGAACCTTGAATCCAACCAAACCCATATTGAAACCTGTGTAGCATGTATATGATGACTATAAGTATTGCATATGAATTAATTCAGTTGATTTGCTTGCATATGTCGAGTGAGAATATACATGTAAACTTCCGATGCATTAGCTATGAAAAACTTGATTAAGGGTTGTAAAATTCAATGTTGGTGTGTATCAATCCTGGTGGTCTCAGGGATGAAAACAGCAAGGTCTGTGCCATTTTTCTTTGGTGAATTGATGGCAGCATTACCTCTGTGTAATGGATTAAAGCAGATAATTCAAATTTTCAATCGAAATAGAATGTCAAAATTAAAGCAGATAATTTGAATATATGATTTTGTTTTGTTTGATTAAACTAGCTATTTGATTTTGTTTGATTAAGCTTAATTTCAGACAGGGTGAAACAAGGGAAAGTTGACAGAGATCCCGTGCAATGATAAAATTGTAAAATTGTATTTTTACTTTTAAAAATGATAATTTTTTATTTAATATTTTAAAAAATTATTAAAATATTAAAATTTCATAAAATATACATTCTAATTTTAGCTTCACCCCTAATTTCAAATTTGTTATTCAAACCTAACTTAATCACAACTATAAAGTGAAATTTGAAGATTTTATTAACTAAATATGAGTAACTTGTAAATACAAACATCTACCTACAAGCCCTTTTAATTTGTAGGCCAAAATCATTCACCAAGAATTTGGTATATTGTCAAGGTAGGTCTTTAAATTTGATAGATGATAGGATTCCATCAACATTCTCTCTCTCACACACACTTGCGTCTTGCACTTAATTTTTTTTTAATCAAATTTCAATTTTGATCCTTGCATTATACTCAAATTTAAAATTTAATCATTATACTTTAGTTTTTAACATAATTTAATCTTTTTATTTTTATAATATTCTTGGTTAGTCTAAATAATTAATTAATTTACTAAAAATTTTAGCATGAATTTGTATTAAAACATCATTCTAACAAGAAAAAATTACCTTTTTTAGCAAAAATGCACATTGATATTTTAACCAATAGAGGAAAATAGAGAAGTAAAGTTGATGCAATCATAGTAGTCTCTTAAGTATATTATTACATGAATCTAAACAAACTTGACCTAATATATGATTTCAAATACTGTGAGTTCGTCACTGTCATTTTTTCATTCATTTTTAAATACTTTTGTTTTATTAAGTTTCAAAATAGAACTAAGTAGTCTGCTATCCTAGCATGTTTCTGTCTGCTCTCTCTGGCAGTTTTTAGGGTTTTCTTTTGTCTAGTTATTCTGTGTGACGGCAGGGTTTTACTAAAATTTACTCTTGGCCTTGGCAAACTGATTCAGCTAGTTAGTTGATGTCTCAAAATGGAAACATAATTTGTGGGGTTAACGATAGACGAAGAGGAAGATGAGATTTTACAAATACCAAATGAACTCATTACGGAATTAGGAAGGTTGATTTATCGTTTGGTGGGGTGTTTTCTGACAGCAATATGATCTACTTCCCGACTATGAAGAGCACAATGGCAAATTTATGGCATCCGATTTGAGGGGTTCAGATCCGAGATCTGGGGAAAAAAGGTATTTATTTCAATTTTTTCACATTATGGAATTAGAAAAAGTGATCAAGGGTTCACCGTGGACTTTTAATAACCATTTATTAGTCCTACATAAGTTGCAGTGGGGAGGATCCTTTGAAAATCCCTTTCACTTTTTCTCCTTTTTGGGTACAATTACATGATGTTCCTGTTGGTTTTTTCTCGGAAAGATTTGGAACCCAAAGGGGCAACTTTAATGCCACCTTCATGGTGTATGACGGTTTAAATTTGGGAAAGGAAAATAGAAACTTTATGAGAATAAGAGTCCAAATCGATATTCAAAAGTCTTTAAAAAGGAAGAAACAAATTATGTGTTATGGAAAATGTTCCAATGTCAAATTTAAATACGAAAGATTAACACTATTTTATTTTTATTGTGGACGACTGGGACATAATGACTCTTTTTGTGAAGCAAAGATGGTATTAGGAGTACAAGTTGCTGAAATGGGATGGGATTTATCTCTGAGGGCTCAATCACGTCGAGCCCTAACGATGATTAGTGTATGGTTACGTGAAGAGGGAGATTGGGAGTGGGGTGGTCATAAGGAAGGAACAAAACTTTCAGAGAATAATGGGAGAGTTTTAATGCCAACAATGAGAAGCAGAAGTAACATTGATCCCATATTGGGATTAATTTGGAGGGTCAACAAACAAACTCATGGAGAAGAGGGAAAAAAGTAAATGAATGTGAGTTTCATACTTTAATGGAACATGATCTTGAAGATGGAGTGCTGATAGGAGAAGAGGGTAAAAAGCAGAATAGAGGGGAGATAAAAGATTTTTTAGATATGGACGAGGCAACTAGTTTGGAGGGAAGAAATAAATGGCAAGGAGAAGTCAGTCAACTAATATCGACGGCTGCCAATAGGTAAGCCGACCGATCGCAATGAAAATATTAAGTTGGAATGTCTGGGGTTTGGGGAGCCCCAGGACAATTCAAAGAATTCGGCATGTGTTGAAGTTATATAATCCTCAAATTGTCTTCTTTATGGAGACGAAGATTTGTAAGAGCCGGATGGAACGAATTCGAAGAAGCTATGGTTTTATGCATGGAATAGATGTTGATTCAAATGGGTCTAGAGGTGAACTATGTTTAGCATGGCGAAGAGGTAGTAAAACACAGCTTAGAGCTTTCACAAAGACATATTAATGTGATTATAGAATAAGATAAAGGTGACAGTAGGTAGAGATTTATCGGGTACTATGGGTCCCCCTATTCACAAGATAGAACTGATGCTTGGAATCTTTTGGTCATTTAGGTAATTTTAAAGAGCTTCCATGGATGGTTTGTGTAGATTTAAATGAAATCCTATATGGTTTCGAAAAAAATAGAGGCTTACCTCTTGAAGAAGGAAGAATGGAAGCGTTTCATAAGTTTTTAGAGGACTGCAATCTGGTGGACGTAGGATTTACAGGGAATTGGTTTACATGGGAGCGGGGTAATCTACCAAGAATGAATATCCAAGAACGATTTGATAGGGGTGTGGTAACTGAAAAGTGGCTTTCATTATTTCCTGATTTTCAAATTCAGCACCTACCTCATACATTTTCAGATCATTGTCTAGTACTTGTGAATACAGAAAAAAGAGAGAATGAGAGAAGATCTAAAAGTTTCAAATTTGAAGCATGGTAAGTGTTGGAGGAATCGTTTCTTAATGTAGTTAAGAATATTTGGGAAAATTCACAGGAGATTTGTTGAGTAAATTAGAAAGTGTGAAAAGGGTTTGGAGATGTGGGCTGGTCAAATGCAATATAATAGAAAGGAGAAGGTTAAGACGTTATCATTCAAACTGGATAAGTTGATGGAAGCTGAGAGAAATGATGATAATCTGGTAGATCTCATTGATACCAGAATACAACTCAACTTTGAGATTGAAAAAGATGAGCGATACTGAGAACAGAGGGCGCCAATGAATTGGTTAAAGTCTGGGGATAAAAACATAGCTTTCTTTCACAAACAGGCAACATAGAAAAGACAAAGAAATCAGATTTGAAAATTGCAGTATGATGATGGGCGAGAAACAGATGAAATAGAAAAAATAGAGTAGATTGCTAGATCTTATTTTCTCAACTTGTTTTCACTTGGAGAAGAGGAAATTATAAGCACATTTTGTAGGAATTTCGTAACGTATTTTCGATGAGGATAATTCAAAGCTCAAGGCAAGATATACGAAGGAAGAGATACAATAAGCACTAGTAGAATTAGGCCCAACAAAGCACCAGAAAAAGATGGTTTTTCGGCGATATTTTACCAGAAGTGTTGGGCAATAATTGGGGAAGACGTCACAAATTATTGTCTTAGTCATCTGAATGGAGGTATGAATATCGACTTAATTAACAAAACAAATATCGTGCTGATTCCAAAGATTGCAAATCCATCAGATATTACTCAGTTTAGGCCAATTAGTCTGTGTAACGTAATTTATAAGTTGTTGGCTAAAGTTATGGCAAATTGTCTTCGGTTGGTAATGGATAAATGTATTGATCTAACCCAAAGCGCTTTTGTTCCAGGGAGGCTAATTTCAGATAATGTATTGATGGCTTATGAACTTCTACATACAATGAGACACAATAGGGTGGGGAAAAAGGGATTAATGGCGATAAAATTGAATATGAGCAAAGCATACGATAGGGTGGAATGGAATTTTGTGGAGGAAATAACTGGGTGGTTCAACTTATGAAATGTGTTACTATAGTATCTTACTCAGTGGTCTTAAATGGAAGTAATGGAGAAATTTTTTTCCCTTCAAGAGGACTAAGACAAGGTGATCCGTTGAGTCTATTCTTATTCTTATTTTGTGGAGAAGGACTATCTAGTCTTATAAAATTAGGGGTATAAGAAGAATCAATGAGAGGAGTTAAGGCAAGCAGAAGTGGTCCTCACATTTCTCATCTACTTTTTGCAGATGATTGCTTATTATTTGGGTCAACAACGGAGAGGAGCATAACTTGTTTGAAACGAATACTTCATGAATATGAAATTTGCTCAGGTTAAAGAGTCAATTTTTCAAAATCTACAATTTTTTCAGCACTAATATAGAGGAGAAAATCAGAAGAACAATAACTAAAGTGCTTGGAGTTCGAAGTTCCAATGACCCTGAACGATATTTAAGCTTACCTAATATAATGGGTAGGAAAAAGAAAGCCGCATTTCAAACCCTAAAAGGCAAGCTACGACAACGAATTTATAACTGGAGCATTAGGTATCTATCCCAATGAGGTAAGGAGGAATTTATTAAAGCAATTTTGCAGTCTATTCCAACATATTCAATGGCATGTTTCTTGCTTCCCAAGTCTCTATGCATAGAATTAGAGGGAATAATTGCTAAATTTTGGTGACAAAACAATAAAAGGGAAAAAGTGATTCATTGGTGTGCGTGGAAGGATATTTACGTGTCAAAAGAATTTGGTGGTTTAGGTTTTGAAGTTTAGACCAATATAATATTGCATTACTAGCTAAGCAGGGTTGGCATCTTATTAATTATCCCGATTCTTTGTTAGCCCGAGTTTTAAAAGCTAAGTATTATCCGTGTGAATTTTTAAATACTCCATTGGGAATTTACCTTCACTCACCTGGAGAAGCATTTGGTCAGCAAGAGGGCTACTGGAGAAAGGCTTCTGCTGGAGAGTAGGAAGGGGAGACAACATTTCAGTGTGGAATGATCTCTGGGTGTCGGGTAATGAAGAAGACAGATTACAGAATCATAGAAGGAACGAAAACATCAAATTAGTGTCTGATTTAATTGATGAAAGTAACAGAACTTGGAAGAATAATTTGATTGTCAATACCTTTGATGCAAATACTGCTAGGAAAATCCTACAGATCCCGTTGGCGACATTGGCCTATGAAGATTTTCAAGTTTGGAGAGGGGAGCCATCAGGGAACTTTTTAGTGAGGAGTGCATATAAACTATTACAAGAAGCTACATTGATTCCTAGTAATATTATACAAATCGATACCAAAATTTTTTACAAGAAACTATAAAGCTTAAACATGTCCTCGAAAATAAAAATTACAGTTTGGAGAATTGTATGGAATTACATCCCCACATTTTCTAATCTTATGATGAAGAGAGTAATTACGGTGGATCGATGCCTTAGGTGTCAACAAGATGTGGAGAATAGCAATCATGTTTTTCGATCTTGTCCTACAAAAAAAGATATATGGAAGCTGTTAAATTTTGAATGGGTACTTGAGAATACTTATTCAGAATGTTGGGAGTGGCTTACTTGGGTTTTCAATCGTGGAACGAATGAACAATGCCAATTTTTTTGCTACGGTCTTTGGATGATATGGTCAAACAGAAATAAGTTAATATACGAAGGCAAAAATATTAATAGTTGGGACATTGCAAGACAAATTACCAATTACATATCAAAGTTAGAAGGTATAGAAGAAAGAACACTTAGCTCGAATGCATTAACGAGCTCCCTTCATTCAGAACAGAGAGAAAATGTGGTGATTTATTTTTCACGTGGCTTACGATCGACAAACTTTCAGATATGCGTCGGGTTTGGTTGTACAATGTTAACAATAGCAAAAGAGAATGAAGAAACTAAGAAAACCCTCACTGCTATTGACGTATATTGCATACATTAAAGAGAATCCACTATAGTATTTAATGCATGAGTGCAGCTATTAACTAAAACCTAACAGCCACATCTAACTCAGTTTAATAACAACTTTAACGAACAATTAGTTATTCATAACATGCCCCATACTCATCAGTTTTCGGTCTCCTTCTTCCTTGTTCTGAACACGCAACTGGCTTCGAAACTTTGTGAACATTCCTGCAGACAGAGGCTTTGTTAAAATGTCAGCAACCTGCTCTTGACTAGATATATGCCCCACTTGAAAGATCCCTGCAGTAACCTTTTCCCGAACGAAAAACAAATCTAGCTCGACGTGTTTAAATTTCAAGTGTAGAACAGGGTTGTCTGCACATCACATACAATTGCTGAACTATCACACCAAATGAAAGCCTTTGTCTTTATAGGAGCACAAAGTTCAGTTAGCAAAGACTGTATCCAGACCATCTCTGCTTGTGACATGTGAAAGGCTCCTATATTGGCCTCTCTTGTTGACCAGTGACGATGACTTGTTGCTTGCGAGAGTTCCACGAGACGGATTCCTCCAAGAAAGACACAAAAGCCTGATGTGGATCTGCGATCGTCAGAGTCAGCCCCCCAGCTAGCATCCGAGAAACCTTCCAGAAGAAACTTTGATGTTTGAGTGAATTTCAAACCATAATGCAAAGACCCTTTCAAGTACCGCAAGATTCGCTTCACAGCTTTGAAATAAGTGTCGAGAGGTTTATGCATGTATTGACACACCTTGTTGACTGCATAAGAAATATCCGATCTGGTAATGACCACATATTGTAGAGCTCCAATGATACTTCGGAACAGGTGCTTATCCTCAATGGGACTGCCTTCATGAGTGGACAAATGATAATTTGTTACCATTGGTGTCGGAGAAACATTCGAGTTGTCCATGGATGCTCGACGTAGGAGATCCATGATGTACTTCTGTTGCCCAAGAAAAAGGCCATCGGGTGTGTAAGTGACCTCAATACCAAGAAAATAATGCAACTGACCTAAGTCTTTCAAAGAGAAGTGAATATTCAAATCCTTAACAAAGTTGTCAACAACACATGAATCAGTTCTAGTGACGATGATGTCGTCTACGTATACTAGAACATATAGCAAGTGCGACCCTCGACGATGAATGAACAAGGAACTATCAGCTTTGGAACCTTGAAAATTGTTAGACAACAAGAACTCCCTGAGCTTAGAAAACCAGGCTCGAGGAGCCTGTTTGAGGCTATAAAGGGCCTTTCTCAACTTGCACACTAAATGTTGACCGTTTGATCCTTGCTTTTCGAACCCTGAGGGCTGCTCCATGTAGATCTCCTCCTGAAGCTCCCTGTTCAAAAATGCATTGTTGATGTCCACCTGTCGAAGGGTCCATCCGAGAGAAACCGTAAGTGTCAATACCACCCTGATTGTTGTTGGCTTGATCACAGGATTGAAGGTCTCCTGGAAGTCAATACCTACTTCCGATAGATAGCCTTTTACCACCAATCTCCCTTTGTATCGTGCGATGGACCCATCAGCATGCCTTTTTACCTTAAAAATCTATTTACATCCAACTGCTCGATGTCCTGTAGGAAGAGGCATGAGATCCCATGTGTGATTTTCCATTAAGGTAGTGTATATTACCTCAAGCAAAGAAATCCATTCAGACTCAGAATGCTTCTTGAATGGAAGATGGTTCCCTTTCACCAATCTGATGGAAAAAACTATTGGCTTGAAGACTCCACACTTGGACCTAGTAAGCATAGGATGACAGTTGACTGGTGAAAGCTGTGGAGGAGCATGAGCAAGTGAAAGTTGTGGAGAAGAAGGAGCAGGTTGGTGGGCAGGAACAGATGGAGAGGAAGGAGCTTCGACATCTATACTGCCGAGTGGGCCAGAAGCTGACCATGTGTTTGAATCAACAGGAGGGACAGATGACGCAGAGCAACCACCAACAGTCCTTGCATTTGAAGATACAGATATGGGTGAGTGCACTATGGGGACTTGAGATCTGTGATGCATAGTAGTTGTAGATTCCAATGATGAAGGAGCAAGAAAGCCACTTTTAAAAGGAAAGTAAGTCTCATCAAAACTGACATAGCGAGAGACAAATATCTTTCCATCTTCATCGAGACATTTAAAACCCTTCTGATTGCAACTGTACCCAATGAAGACACACTTCTTGGACCGGAACTGCAGCTTATGTTGTTGAAAAGACCTGAGATATGGAAAACAAGCACAACCAAAAACCCTTAGCTGAGAGTAACTAGGAGTAAAATTGTACAACATCCCATAAGGACTAATGTGATGCAAGGCTGATGTAGGCAATCTGTTGATCAGATGTACAGCAGGAGCAAACGCTGTCGACCAATATTTCAAGGGCACAAACGATTCAGCTAAAAGAGTTAGCCCCATCTCTATCACCTGTCGATGTTTCCTTTCAGCTACCCCATTCTGCTCAGAGGTGTGTGGACAAGTTACCCTGTGTTGAATGCCAAGCTTAGCTAGCTCTTTAGTCAGTGACCGATATTCACCCTCCAGTTACTTTGAAACATTTTGATTGTGCTACCAAATTGAGTCTGAACTAGCTGATGAAAATGGAGAAAACATTGAAAAACCTCAGCCTTAGTCTTGAGAAAGTATAACCACGTGTATCTACTGTGCATGTCAACAAACGAGACATAATAAGAAAAACCACTAGACTGCACATGTGCTGGTCCCTAAACATCAGAAACGACCAGTTCAAAAGGTAAAGAGTACACAGTCTTTGATGAAACAAAAGGTAACTTGTGTGATTTTCCAATTTGATAAGAAGTAAATACAGTAGATAACTTGCTTTGTTTAAAAGGAAAATTACAAGCTTGCATAACTCGAGATAGAACATCAGGACAAGGGTGGCCTAGCCTGTTGTGCCACAATGTTAAGGATGGAGAAACGTGAACATTGTGAAGTAGAGGAGCTGGTGAAATAGAGAACTTGTTAACCCTGGAGGAAACATCGAATCTATAAAGTCCATTATGTATGTGGCCCTCCAACAGAACCTTCCCTGTATGTATGTCCTTCACAAAACACATAAATGGGTGAAATTCAAAATACACCGCATTGTCCCTGTAAACCGATTCTCTGCACAACAAATTTTTACATACAGTAGGAACATGTAGAACATTCTTGAGATGTAGGACCTTAGAAGCAGTCGAAAGTGAAGAAAAACCAACATTTACAATAGGAATTGACTCACCATTTCCCATGAAAATCTGACTGGAGCCTGTGTAGGGAGAAACGTTGATCAGTTGTGTAACATCAGGGGTGACATGATTTGTTGCTCCAGAATCTGAATACCAGGTTTGAGCAGATACAGACGAAGAATGAGACCGAGGGGAAGTTAAATGTAGAGAAGGTTGTGGTAGAGGTAGCAATGAGAATTGCACTGAGTAGAGAGCTGATGACAGTTGATAGACATCGAACTATCGTGGTCAGTACCAGAAAATTTTCATCAAATCAATAGTAACATGTTTGGACTGTATGCCCGATCTTGCCACATAGTTGACACTGTGGACGAGACCGAGACCAACCTCTGCCAGAACCACGAAATCTGCCACGTGACCAACCTCTGCCAATTCCTTTGTAACCACGCCTAAAGTTTCGACCAATTCTCGATCGCTAGAGTCACTTGAAGCCTCTTGAGTAGATGCTAAATTAGCTTGTAAAGGGACATCGCTTAATAAAGCTAACTGTCGAGCCTCACAATCAAGTAGTAACTCATATTCAAAGGGTAAGCCACCAAAATAACACCGACTGTTCTTGTTCAAGAACTATGTTGCCAATGAGGTAAGATTATCACTCAACTGTTTTACCTTGGACAGATATTCTTTGATAGAAAGACTGGACTTCTTGAGAGAATAGAAAGTATGGCGCATACTAGACACCTTGAGGTTAGACTTAGCACCAAACCGTCGCTCGATCAATGTCCACACTTCAAGACTTGTTTTTGGCAGATGTGAGATGTATGAGAATCTCATCCGAGACTGTAGACAGCAACCAAGAAGCCAAGAATTTATCTTGCTTCTTATAAACCAAGAAAGCCGGATTCAGAATGAGATGACCATCAGTCCCAGGTATCAAAGAAGAAGGAACAGGGATTGTACCAAGAACAAACCCTTCCAGTTCATAACCTTCAAGAATCAGCAACAGTTGATGCTTCCATTGGAGATATTTGTTTTCATTGAGTTTAACCGTATCATGTTTGTAGAAATATTGAACTGTGAGAGACGAGAAATCACAGGGGCCACCGTGTGAGTGACCACCGTCCCCGGTGTTAGTCGAGTGACGTGGTGTTTCTTCCGGCAATGGTTCAGTAGCCATAAAGATGAAGAGAAGAAGAAAAAGAAAACCTATGCTCTTGATACCATGTTAACAATAGCAAAAGAGAAGGAAGAAACTAAGAAAACCTCACTGCTATTGACGTTTATTGCATACATTAAAGAGAATCCACTACAGTATTTAATGCATGAGTGCAGCTAGTAACTAAAACCTAACAGCCACAACTAACTCAGTTTAATAACAACTTTAACTAATAATTAGTTATTCATAACATACAAGATGTCCGGGGTAGAATCTTAGCCTCAAAGTCGATTCTCCATTCCAATGTGGCGTCTCTATTCACAGCGGAAGAGCATGCAAGGTTACAAGCCATAAGGTTAGGAAAGCAAATGGGATTTACTGATCTGGATATAATGGGTGATTTTAAAACGATTATAAAAAAATGTCAAAGTGCAGATCGTGATAGTTCAAACATAGGAGCACTGATTAGAGATATTCAAGAAACAAAGAACCAATTTCAAGAGGTCCGATTTAAGCATATCCCAAGGGTAGAAAACATATATGCTGATCTAATCGCAAAAGATACGCTTAAGAAATGAGATGAATATTACTTGGAGGGAGAGATTCCATACCCCATCCGAAGAGAAATGGAGCAATTTGGTTAGAAGGATTTAGGCCGAAAGAGAAGGAGTGTCTGCGAGGCTTGAACTTTTAGTGAAGAAGGAAATGGGTGACCTTTGGAATAAAAGAGGAAGTTGAGCTCTAGGTTGAAGGATAAGAACGAGTCTGCAAGGGTTGAAATGAAAGAATCGATGAAGAAATATGACATTTGAAATGAAAGAGAAACAATTAATGCTTTGAAATTGTAGCAGATAAGTTAAAGCCTGAAGAAAATCTGCTATAGTACAGCTGTATCTTGGTGATAGGAAACGACAACTTTAAAGGAGATCAGCTATTCTGACGACTGGATGATTAGGTGTAGGCTTATTTAATTGTTTTGTCTTTTCATTTTCTTTTTTTATAATTTGTTGGGCGTTTTGTTATAGGTTTGTTTTATTTTATTGCTTTAGTTAAGCCTGCTTTGTTGGAATGGCCCCAACCCAGCAGGTGGGTATTCTTTGTTATTATAATTTAGTGTTTTAAAAATAATCCGGTCGAATTTCAAAAGAAATAAAAAAGTTTCAAAATAGATATATTACTTTGGGGGGTTTTTTGGTTTTTTCTAGAAATATCCAAAACGGTACAAGAAAATACGGGCAAAGTCAAAAAAATTTTTAAGAGAACAACATTAAATTATAATTTTTATAATAGTAGAAATACAATTTTTTAAAGACTAAAATAAATTTTTATTATTTTTAAGAGGAATTAAAATATAATTTTATTTTTATTAATTTAAAATTTTAAAATATAAAAATTTTGATTTTAGGGCTGAGCCCAGGCCCTGGATTCGCCCCTGCAAGAAAGTGCCGGACAACAGCTTTGAACCGAGTGGTTGCTGTTCGAAAGAGACTTTGGACAACGGTGGGTTTGGATTTATAATGCCTTAGGTTTGCTTGCACGTTTAAATTTGGGTTTAAATTGATGAAAATTTCTGTACTGTACTATAATTTTGAGATATTGAATTTTTATATTTTTAATTAAAAATATTGATCTATTCGTCTAATTTTGTAATTATAAAATATATAATATTTTTTAATCCTCAACTTTTATCCCTACCTAGAAAATATTTAAAATATTTATGTTTTTATATTTTCAAAAAGTCCTAAATATTAAAATTTACAAAATTATTAAAATATTCCATAAACTATGAAGAAATAAAAACTATTTACAATTCAAAAAATAAATCCTCAACTTTTACCCCTACCTAGAAAATATTTAAAATATTTATGTTTTTATATTTTCAAAAAGTCCTAAATATTAAAATTTACAAAATTATTAAAATATTCCATAAACTATGAAGAAATAAAACTATTTACAATTCAAAAATAAAAATACTATTATTTTAAATTCATTAAATTATAAAAAATACAAAAAGTTTCCAATTTTTTAACAAATGTGTTATTTGCATCTTTAATGGTAATAAAATCTCTACAAAATTTGAGTTATTCATTCAATATATATTAAAATTGAATATGAACTAGTATTTTAATTTTAATCTTATTCAAAATTTACATTAAAATCCAATTTAATACTGATTGAATGAATAACTCAAACTTTGAAGATATCTCATTATAATCCAAGAAGTAAATTACATATATTTTTATACTTTTTTGAACATTTAAATAAAATTTTAAGAGATGATAACTTTTTAAAACTATTTTAGGATTTTTTATTGCAAATATAGAAACTTGTAATTTTATAATTTTACGTACTTTTAAACAATAAAGACCAATTTGACAAAAATTGTAAGTATTGAGGGTTTAAAAGTTGTTTTGCCTTTTTTATAATTACAAAATTAGATGAAAGTATGGGATTAAACCTCTCAAAATTAAAGTATGGACACTAAATTTTAAATTACATAAAAATACAAGGACTTTTATCATATTTAAACCTTAAATTGTTATATATATATATATATATATATATATATATATTAAATTGTTTTGAAATTTTACAGAGTTAGCATTTGGTTCACTAACAAGTGGCGGTTTTAATGGTATAATAATTTTAGTTATCAAAATTTACATATTTTATCAATTTGATCATAATACTAAAAAGTTCAATAATTTTAACTATTAACGCTTTACATTCTATCAATATGACCTTAATTTTAAAATTTCAAAAATATTATAATTACATAAAATAAAAAAAATATTATGGGAAATAAATATAAGAATATAAAAATATATAAAACTATAAACTTCTCCAAAATTTTCAAAAGAAATATTAAGAATATATAAAAGTTGTTTTGTTGATAGAAGGCGATCAAGTAAGAAATATATATACAAGTATAACACAAAAAAGTTTACTTTTTTCTCAAAATTTTATTCTCTTTCAAAATTAAAATCATCGAGGACCACGACATATTGTCCTTGTGTCACAAGCCAAGATACAAAGCTTGTGACCATTGCATAAAATGTATCCCATGAATGTCTAACGATTAGATGGAGATTATTTGACTCACAATAACTAAATTAATTTAAAAAACTGTTGAAGAAAACTAGTTAACCCAATGAAGAAGATATGGAAAGTTAGGCTACATTAACCTAGTTAAAATTTAATTTAATTATGTAATCTTGTAAATCATGTAGGGATAAACTTTATCTCCTCAGTCAATGTAATTTAACTAAACTGTTGAATTTAAAAGGTTTAACTATAAATAAAGAACCTCTATTAAGTTATAAATCATCCATTAATCTGTTATGTGCTATATTCATTTAGTGCATTGCTACACAAATTGCGAAATTAAAATTCTAAACGTAATACTTGATCGTGGTTATCCTACTATTAAAACCGTCAAAGTATACGATGTAAGCACTAAATTTGTCTAGCTCGATTTCGTATTTAATTTTCAACAAAAAAATTAAAAATACAAAAAATAAAAATATATTTTGACCCTTTAACTTTTCTAAAATTATATTTTGACCCCTAAACTTTTCTTAAATTACATTTCAACCTCTAAAATTTTCAAAATTACATCTTGACCACTCATTTTTCTCAAAATTACACTTCGAAACCAAAATTTTTACTTCATTTATGATTTGGTCCTTCTAGCAGATTAGGTGATTTGGGCCACCTACCTTCCGTGATTTTCGGCCACCGGTCTAGGGTATGGCCTCCCTCCTCCCTAGCCACCTGCTACCTGGAAGAAAATAAGCATAAAAGGGGTTCTTTTCCCCAAAAATCGAGAAGATTCAAAAACAAAAAAACACCCACAAAAAAAAAGAAAAAGAGAAAGAAAAAATAAGAGAAAAAAAGAGGAAAGAAGAAGGAAGAAGAAAAAAAGAGAAGAGAGAAAGAGAAGAAGAGGAGGCGTCCCACCACTGGTGAGGAAGAGTCGACGGCGGCGGCGATTAGAGAAGAAAAAGAAAGAAAAAAGAAAAAGAAAGAAAAAAATTATTAAAAATAGTCGGGCTGACCCGACCAGACCCACGGAAACCCGACCCGTGGTGACCCGACGACCCGTACCAGCAGCAAGCCCAAGTCAGCAGCCCATCACAATTCAAAAAAAAAAAAAAAGAAAGAATAAGAGAAAAGGAGGAGGCCCAAAAAAAGAGCAAAAGAAAAGGTTTAAAAGTCCAACAAAGGCCCATTTTCAGCAGCCCACTTAGCAGCCCAATTTTTTTAATCTTAGTACATTTTTAACCTTTTACTTTGGGTATTTGGCCCATTTTCTTATATTACTTTATTAATAATATTATCATTATTAGTATTATGGTGTGATTTTATTTATTAATTTTAATTTTTTAATAAATTAATTTTTAAGTAACAAATCGATTTGACATTAAATCATCGATCTCACTGTTATGTTGGGTGGATATCTTTGATTTTGTGACAAATGCCTTCGAAAAATAAATTTTTTAAAGTAATAGTAATAAGGGTTTATTAAAAATTATCAAATTTTGTTTTAGATTATAATCGTCAATATGTATTTTTTAAAAAAGTTTTTCAAGTTTTAAAAAATTTCGTGTTTCAAAATTTTTCGTGTTTTTAAAAATTCTCGTATTTCAAAATTTTCGTGTTTTAAAAAATTCTAGTGTTTTAAAATTCTCGTGTTTTAGAAAAAAATTCTCAGGTTTCAAAATTCTCGTATTTAAAATTTTTCGTATTTCCAAAACTTTCATGTTTCAAAATTTTAGTATTTTTAAAAAAAAATTGAGTTTCAAAAAAATTCTCGAGTTTCAAAAATTTTCGATTTTTAAAAATTCTCGTATTTTAAAATTTTAGTGTTTTCAAAAAAATCTCGTGTTTTTAAAAATTTTCGTGTTTCAAAAATTTTTTTCGCGTTTTAAAAATTCTTGGGTTTGAAAAAGATTTCTCCAATTTTAAAATTTTTGTGTTTTAAAAAAATTCTCGTGTTTCAATCAGATCACGATTAAATATTAAATTAAACTTATATTTTTGAAAATTAAGATAACGCGCGTTTAACGAAATACCAATTTTAGGCGTCGCGAGGGTGCTAATACCTTCCTAGCGCGTAACTGACTCCCGAATCTTATTTTTCTCTAAAATTTTGACGTAAACCTAAAATCGACCCTTTTTTAAGAAAATTCTAAAAATAATTTTTCTTTTAAAAAAGAAAAATATGCTAAGTATCCGATCACACCTAAAAAAAATTAGTGACGACTTTTTTTAATAATAAAATTAAAATTTTATATTTTAATAATTTTTCAATTAACATCCGTACTAAAACTTTATGTGGCTACATACGAAATTCAAAACCCACAACCCGTCTATCTATGAGACACCATTATATGTGGTCCTCCAAATACTAGATTAACCTCCTTCAGATCCACATTGCCTCGTCACCATTCGGATTGTTCGAGTTGTTGAAAATGGGTGGAATTTATGCTGGAAAAAAGACAAAACATCCCCGTCAACTAAAAACATGGATATTAAATTATTATTTGCTTTCAAAAAGTAAAAAAGATTTGTTTTATAAGGATCGTTGGAATAGCGGCTCACATGGGAGTGGACGGTTGAAACGTGAAAGACCTTTCCACTGATTCCTACTTTGAAAGGTTGGTTCGGCATTTACGATGCCGTCTCATACTTTTCCCCTCCCTTCCCTCTGACTTCCCTGCTGCTCGTCACCCTTCCATCATCCCTTTAAAAAAAATTTGAATCCATCCTCCTCCAGAAAAGAAAAATTCTCCCCACACTTTATATTCATATTTTATGAACCATATGTAAAAAAAGAAAAACAAGTTTCTGTTTCTTAATGGCTGCCAAGCTGGGTTCGTTTAGGTACTCCCTGCTAGAGAAAAAGGGGAGAACAAAGGGGTACCCAGTGCTGGGATTGTACGAGGAAGAAGAAGAGCAAGAACAAGAGCAAGGGAAAATATGCTTTTCTTACAGGTTGGTAAGCGACAAAGTGACTGGGTTCTCAAAAAAGGTTCAAGATGTTGCACGCAAGGCATGGCAAATGGGAATATCGGATCCCAGAAAGATTGTTTTCTCTGCCAAGGTGGGTCTTGCCTTGATGCTTATTTCTTTGCTTATCTTCTTAAAAGAACCCATCAAGGAGCTCGCTGAACACTCGGTTTGGGCTATTCTTACTGTTGTTGTCGTTTTTGAATTTAGTATAGGTACGTAATTTTACTCTTAATCATGCTCGTATTCATTTCTTTTTTTCTTTATTTATTGTTGTCTTGGTTTTTGAAAACATACATCCCCTGGTTTCTTTAATGATTTTATTATTTCCTTCTTTTATGGTTGGAATAATTGCTTTTATGAACTGAAAATATCACCGTAATTGATTAAAACTAAACAAATAGAAACTCTGAATGAATTAATACCATAATTCCTTTTTTTCCCTGTAGGAGCAACTCTTAGCAAAGGATTTAACCGTGGGCTAGGGACATTATCAGCTGGAGGTCTTGCATTGGGTATGGCTGAATTGTCCCAATTGGCTGGAGAATGGGAAGAAGTTGTTATTGTTCTTAGCATCTTTATAATAGGTTGGGTTTCGTGGTCATCAGTTGTGTTTCAACTCTCATGTAGTATGCTGTTAATTAGTAGTATCTTTACGAGTTATTCGTAGGTTTACTCTGACATGACATACATTACCAGGATTCTTTTCAACTTATGCAAAACTGTACCCGGCAATGAAGCCTTATGAGTACGGTCTCCACGTGTTCACATTGACGTATTGTTTCATTACGGTATCCGGGTATAGGACAGGGGAATTTGTCCATACAGCCGTGACACGATTTTTGCTAATAGCACTTGGTGCCAGTGTTAGTTTAGTTGTTAATATAGGCATTTACCCCATCTGGGCCGGTGAGGATCTGCACAACTCGGTGGCTAAAAATTTCACGAGTGTGGCGAATTCTTTAGAAGGTTAATATGCATCTAATGTTTACTTATTTATCTCTACGAATTTCAAAAGTAATCTATCATTCTCATGCTTATTTGCTTCCACATTTGATCAGGATGTGTTAAGGGTTACCTTAACTGCGTTGAATATGAACGGGTCCCTTCGAAAATTCTAACTTATCAAGCTTCAGATGACCCGGTTTACAGTGGCTACAGATCAGCTGTGGAATCGTCGAGTCAGGAGGAAGCTCTGGTAATTTTTGTTGTACTTTTGTTGCATCTTGAACCTGGTACTTGAAATTTTCATGTTCTTGTATTTATTCCGTTTTTCCTTCTTTTTCTGTTCCTATGCAAAGTTGGGCTTTGCCATCTGGGAACCCCCGCACGGTCCATACAGGTCACTTGGTTACCCATGGAAGAATTATGTCAAAGTAAGTGGAGCATTGAGGCATTGTGCATTCATGGTCATGGCATTACATGGCTGTATACTTTCAGAAATACAGGTACTTATTCATACCTATCTCGAATGTATGCAATTGATGGTCAATTCCACATTCTTCCTGCATTGTTTTTTCTATAGCAGTGTGGCACTAGGATCCCTGAGTCATTGGCTTCCCTTTTTTCATTTAGCAGTTATTCATTTAGCAACAGGTTTATTGCTATGTTGCTTTGACTCTTCAGTTTTCTTTAAGCACATCCATATCCAACCCATATCAAGACATAGCTATAGATATGTTTATTAAGAATCACAGTTTACTGATAGATGATTATCCGTTACAGTTCTTCCCCTTGTTGACCATCGTAATTGCTACTTTTTTAATTTATTTTTCTTAAAAAAGAGATGGGTTCATGTATTTTGAATAATAATATTTGTATGTGTAGGCTCCTCCGGAACGGAGACAAGTTTTCCGTCAAGAACTTCAGAGGGTAGGCACTGAAGGTGCTAGAGTGTTGCGTGAGCTAGGGAACAAAGTAAAAAGGATGGAGAAATTAGGTCATACTGACATTCTATGTGAAGTAAGTGAGGCTGCAGAAGAGTTGCAAAAGAAAGTTGACCGGAAATCATACCTCCTTGTCAATGCTGAAAGTTGGGAAATTGGGAACCGACCACAGATTCTATTAGAGCCCCAAGATTTTCTTAGCTCGGATGGTGAAGATCACAAGGTCCTGGGTTATAAGTCTGTTAGTGAAACAGTACTTGATCTCAGATCGGTTTCCATGCCAAATAATTGGGATTACCTCAATACCAATGGGGATGTCAACCCCATTGTCTCTTCCGGCACACCCTCTGAAGATTTACTTAAGCAGCAGATATCATGGTCAGCACGCCCTACGTTTAACCCCGATGCAAAGAAACTTCCGGAAGAGTCAAAAACATATGAGAATGCAAGTGCATTGTCATTAGGAACATTACTTCACTTTTGATTGAATTTGTTGTAAGGTTGCAAAATGTTGTCGATGCATTTGAAGAGCTGAGTGAGAAAGCAAACTTTAAGGAACCTGACGAGCTACCAGCAGCAGCAGCAGCAACAAGAGAGTCCATTGGCTTTTGGTCCAAATTGTTTAGAAGCCTGAAGTTTTAGAATTTGCATAAAACATAGTAGTTAAGAATTAGAAAAGTAGGAAATGGAATTGCTTGGAGCCTAAATCCGGCGTTACAGCTTAAGATCTGAACCTCAACATGTAGGATTTCAACAAGTCTCTTCCCAGTATAATGTTCTATAACTTAATGAGATCGGATCTGATAGAATGGAATGGAACGTGAAGTGAAAACTGCTGTCTTAGCCAGACTCGACTTAAACCAACAGTATACAAGGTTGTAGGGTAAACATTTTGACCTCTAACTGCAACTGCTTTAGCCATGACTTCTATGTTATCATCCATCAATCCATGTTGAAACTAGTCCATTCGAACCAGCAAGTTTTAGACGGGTTCGATCTTTGTTATTCGAGAAGTACAACATGAAACTGCCATTGTTTTTGGGTTATGAGGTGGAGAATGTTATGATTTTCTTTATTGTCCTTGATCCCATTTCTCCCCTGGTATCACTTCAATGCTGCTTTGAATGGCTTCCCAAGCATCCAAGGGTTAACTCTTTTCTTTTCTGTATATTTAAGAGTTGGCTTTTGGTGAGTTGCATCGGTCGTTAATAGCTCAAGCTTATTGCTGTTGAAACATAACTGCTGACTTTTTCGGTGAATGCAAACATCATCATTGCTTCTTTTGAGGTAATATTTTATTGAGCTTGCCTGAATTCAAACAAATTCGAAGTTGTATCTTCGTCAGTAGTTTTGATCACTGGTCAGGTCACGGTTTGGCCTAACCAGCTCAAAAATTAAAATATTTAAGATTGTTTTTACAACTAAATTTAAATAATTATTTTTTGGTACAGAAATATTTTTTTATTAATAAATAGTAATTCGGTCAAGTCCAGCTGGATTAATTTACAAAGTGAAGTGAATTGTTTAAATCTCGGTACAGGTAGATCGACTCTATTGGGCCGAGTGGGTAGCCCAATACGGGTATATGAATATAAATTATCATGATGGTTATTAGATAAAAAGAATATCAGTCATCTTGTTAACATAAAAGAATGTTGATTTGAGTGTGTTGAAAATGTATTATCTTTTTATTTATGAGTGAGTTGGGTAGAAACTATAATTAGTTCTAGTCATTATATCAAAAAAGAAGTTTTAAAAAAATATTAGTCATTTTTTAAAGTAATTTGATTTTAAAACTAACAAAATATACAAATCATATATCAACACATATACAGTATAACACAAGAGGTGCTATGCTTTATCTATTTAATTTTATAGTTTTTTCTTTTTTTTGAAGATAATTAAATAAATAATTTATTTATATAACTTAAATTCGATGAATAAATTAACTTTCTTTTTCATATTTTTGGTTTTTAATTAACTATTTAATTTAAGGAAAAATATTTAGTATACATGCCAGTAGAATAAAAAATATACTATACCAAATACTAACCCTTATTTTAGACATAAAAATTTTAGAATATTCACTTAACAATTTGTTATAGATAATATATAGTTAAAAAAATAAACAAATATTTAAAATTCTATTTATCCAATTAACATGGGATAAAAAATATTTATTTATTCATTTAAATTAAAAAATGGGAAAAAACCATAACATCTAATATTTAAAAATTTTGAATTTGAAAATCTCGTCTAAATATTTAATTATTAAAATATTTAGTGAATTTTAAAATTAAAATATATAAATATTTAATTTCAAATTATATTAATAATATTTATCTTAAAACTTATATTTAAAATGAAAAAGGTTTCGTTAATAATTATCTTAAAATGGAAAAGTAAAATTTAATTTAAAAGCAATTTTTATTTATCTAATTAACTATTTACGTAATTAACATAAGATAAGAAAATGTATATTGATTTATTCATTTAAAATTAAAAATTTTCAAAAAGAACTTAACATCTAACATTTTAAAATTTTATGTTTTGAAATTCAATTATCTAATCTTTAAAAATTTAGTAAAATTTCAAATTAAAATATTAAAAATCTAGTAAATTTAAATTTATTTTGAAAGCTTTTATCTTAATAATTCTCAGATTAAATTTAAAAAAAAGAAGAAAAATATTGAGATAATGATAATCTATATTTATTATCTCAATTATTATATTCATTAGTTTTCTTGTAAATCTTTCTTTACCTCATTTTTCTTATTTCTTTGTTGCTTCCTTTTACTTTTACTATATTCTTTCTTTGTTATATTTTTATTAATATTTCTTTTTTCTTTTAAACTTTTACTTCTATTTTGGAACAAATTTAAGGTATATTTTTCTTCATTTTCTCTTAAAAATTCAATGCTACTTTTTGGTATAAATTAATATTTAAGGTGTAAGTTCATATATATATATATATATATATATATATATATATGTCAATTTTGTATAAATAAAGGTCAAATTAAATTTTAAACTCCTTATGTTCTTTTTAATTGATTTGTTTCTCACACAGTTTTGAAATTTATTCCATTGAATACTTGCATATATTTTTCACATTTTAAATTTATGCATCAATTTGTTATTATATTTGATTCTTAAAATAATAACTTAAGCATGTAATAATATTTTTCAACGTTAAGATAATTGTAAAACAAATAAAAATAAAATATCAATATTCTAGTTTTAGCTTTTCAAATGAAAATTTAATATAATAGTATTTATTTTCATTAACTATTGTCGAAAATATTTTTTTTAAGAAAACGGGCCGACTTAAAGAAAAATGGAGTCGCCACCAATCTTTTTTGAAGTGTGATTAGGTCACCTTATAAAACATTTGGTTTACGAATTTTGAGAAAACGGGTCCGGGAGTCGATTACGCACGAGGAAGGATTATCACCCTTGTCACGCCCAAAATTGGTACCTTATTGATTGATTAATATCCTAATATCGAAAATTTGAAGAGATTCTAAAATACGAATTCTTGAGAAAATGTTTGGATAATTTGAATTGGATATCGAAATTCTCTAGTTCTGAAAAGATGAAATATCACATCCAGCACGTTAAGACACGATGTTTCAAACCCTAACATCAAGATCATTTCATGATTTCTAAAACTTATGCATTGCAATTTTAAAAAGGATATTGCTCTATTCAGCCAAACAAAAAAACCGAAACTCAACACGTTAATGCACGATTACTCCAATTTCCAAACATGAAATATTGCCTTATTTTTTAAGTTGAGAAAACACAATAAAAATTTTAAAAGGATATTTAGTCCTTTTGACTAATGGAAACCCAACACGTTAGGGCACAATTTCTCAAAACTTCCAAGCACAAAATATTGCCTTGTTTTTAATTTTAGAAAACATGGACACAATCTTAAAGGATATCTAATGATTTGGTTAAACAGAAACAGAAAACCAGCACGTTAGGGCACGATTCCTTGAATTTCTAAACACAAAGCATTGCCTTTATTTGAAAAGAATTATGTATCGAGTAAAACTAGTGTAACACGAATTTGTGAAAATAAATCACAACATTGATATGCGTAACGAAAATAAGATGATTGAAAACATAAATAACAATAATAGAAAATAAAAAATAATAGTAATAATGGTAGGAGTAATGAAAATAATGATACTAATAATAAATGTAAATATAATAGTATTAATAATAACAATAAGTGTGATAATAATAATAAAATAATGAAAAGATAAAAAATGAGAATAATATTAATGATAAAATAATAGTGACAATATTACAATTAATATGGATAATAATAAAATAATAATAATAGATATAATAATAGCATGTACGTACGTATATGTAAGAAATAATTTTAAGTAAACCATAGTATTAATAATTATTAACAAAAAAAATTAGAGCCAATAGAGATGAATAAAAATAATAATGAAAATAGAAACAATAAATAGTAATGTTGAAACAACATAATGATAATAAAGTATAAGAAATATAAGAGATATAAGTATAGTAATAATAATAGTATATATAAAAATAATAATATAACGGTAAGTATAATAATAAATATTAAAATAATTAATTTTTTAAAAAAAGTAAAATGGGTGAAAAATGTCAAAATTAAACTAAAAATAAAAGCTTGGGGGCGAATTATAAATAAAAAAAGAAAAAAAGGGGTTAAATTGCAACTCGCGTTAAAGAATAGGGATCGAAAACACCATTATTCCAAATTCTTAAAGGTAGTGCCTGAACGCAGACCAAATCGAAGCAGCGCATAAAGTTGAGGGGCAAATTTTAAAAAATAGAAGAAAGCTGAAGGGGGATGCAATCAAAAAAGGGGCGCAAAAGAGAGGACTAACTGCGCAATTTACCCATTTAGGGTAAAATTGCTCGAGTCCACCTGTGGAATAAGTGATTGCGCGGGGCTTCCCCCCTTTATATAGCGTCGTTTCTTTATTATTTTAAAACTAAAGAAAAATATAATTTCCTCTCATTATTGCCCTTTTGCTTCAAAAGGATAAAAAAGAACCCCCCTCTTCCATTAATTTTTATTAGGGCTTGAGCCCCCTAGTCCCTCATTCACCGTTCGTCACCACGTTGGTTAACGGTTTGGGCCAAATTTTGGGCCTTGGGTGTTTATTAGACTATGTTAAAATTTGGTTTTATTCTTTCACGGGCCCGGGCAAATTTTGCCCATTACAGCTGCCCCTCTTTGCTCATTGTCTTGTAACGAGAATAGAGCAAAGACTTTAAAAAGGGCAAATTTTACCCGGCCCAGCTGAATCTTGGTAGCTTCATTCCATCCACTGCATCTTCAGGGGTTTAGGAATTTTGTTTTGATTTGCTCCACTACTGCTTATGATTTGTAGTTTTCAGCCTGTTTCCCTGCTGTTTAGGGAGATGAGGCTCACTGTCTTTAATCTGCTCAAGTCCTACTCAGTGGAGATAAGATCTGTTCTCTTTAACCTGCTCCACTCATGCTCCGTGAAGATAAGGCTATAATCTTCAGTCTGCTTCATTACCGATACATGGAGATAAGACTTGCTGTCTTAGATCTGCTCCACACCTGCTTAGTAGAGATAAGATTTACACTCTTCAGTCTGCTCCATTGCCGATACATGGAGATAAGACTTGCTATCTTCAATCTGCTTTTGCTCCTGTTCAGTGGAGATAAGATCTACTATCTTTAGCCTACTCCACTCCTGCTCAATGGAGATAAGGCTATAATCTTTAGTCCACTTCATTTCTAATACATGAATATAAGACTTGTAATTTTCGATCTGCTCCACTCTTGTTCAGTAAAGATAATATCTGCTATCTTCGGTCTGCTCCATTGCCGATACACGGAGATAAGACTTACAATTTTCGATCTGCTCCACTCCTGCTCAGTAGAGATAAGATATACTATTTTCAGCCTGTTACCCTACTGCTTAGGAGATTAAGGCTTACTGTCTTCAATCTGCTCTACTCCTGCTCAGTAGAGATAAAATCTACAATTTCTAACCTGTCACCCTACTGCTTAGGGGATTAAGGTCTATCGTCTTCGATCTGCTCCACTCCTGCTCAGTGGAGATAAGATCTGCACTCTTCAATCTGCTCCATTGTCGATATATGGAGATAAGACTCATAATTTCGATCTACTCCACTCATGCTCAGTGGAGATAAGATCTGCTATTTTCAGCCTGTTACCCTACTGCTTAGGGGATTAAGGCTCATCGTCTTCGATCTGTTCCACTCCTGCTCAGTGGGATAAGATCTGCTATCTTCAGCCTATTACCCTACTACTTAGGGGATTAAAGCTCGTCGTTTTGATATGTTCCACTATTGCTCAGTGGGATAAGATCTGTAATCTTCAGCCTGTCACCCTACTGCTTAGGGGATTAAGGCTCATCGCTTTCGATCTGCTCCACTCATGCTCAGTGGAGATAAGATCTGCTTCTTCATCCTGTTACCTTACTACTTAGGGAATTAAGGCTCATCGTCTTCGATCTGTTCACTCTTGCTCAGTGGGATAAGATCTGCTATCTTCAGCCTGTTACCCTAATTCTTAGGGGATTAAAGCTCATCGTTTTCAATCTGTTCCACTCCTACTCAGTGGGATAAGATCTGTAATCTTCAGCCTGTTACCCTACTGCTTAGGGGATTAAGGCTCAGCACTTTCGATCTGTTCCACTCCTGCTCAGTGGGATAAGATCTGTAATCTTCAGCCTGTTACCCTACTGCTTAGAAAATTAAGGCTCATCGTCTTCGATCTGTTCCACTCCTGTTCAGTGGGATAAGATATGCTATCTTCAGCCTGTTACCCTACTGCTTAGGGGATTAAAGCTCATCGTTTTCGATTTGTTCCACTCCTGCTCAGTGGGATAAGATCTGTAATCTTCAGCCTGTTACCCTACTGCTTAGGAAATTAAGGCTCATCGTCTTTGATTTGTTCCACTCTGCTCAGTGGGATAAGATCTACTATCTTCAGCCTGTTACCCTACTGCTTAGGGGATTAAAGCTTATCGTTTTCGATCTGTTCCACTCCTGTTCAATGGGATAAGATCTGTAATCTTCAGCCTGTTACCTTACTTGCTTAAGGGATTAAGGCTCATCGCTTTCGATCTGTTCCACTCTTGCTTAGTGGGATAAAATCTGTAATCTTCAGCCTGTTACCCTACTGCTTAGGGATTAAGGCTCATCGTTTTGATCTGTTCCACTCCTGCTCAGTGGGATAAGATCTGTAATCTTCAGCCTGCTCCCTTGCCATCTCAGGAAGATAAGGCCATTGGTCTAAATCTGCTCCATTGCCGATACATGGAAATAAGATTTGCCAAAATCTGCAATTCTGATCAATTTTGCTACATTGTCCTCTGGGAAACCTACCTGTAGAATTGATTTCATGGGGTCTATGCTTATGCCAAATGATTAGGATGTTATGATCGAAAAATACTTCTAACCATATGTATTAAGAATGCTATATGAATGGATGCAAAATGTTATGAGCATGATCTAATTTTTTAATTTTGGGGCTATCATTACTCGCCATTTGTTAAGGTGGTACCCCTGACGTATGTTGTCTTGCTCAGTTAATATTTCTAACAGAGAATTTGCAGATGTCGTTACTACTTAAACCTTTATCTTAAATGCTCTGAGCCTTTTAAACCTTGTGAGTTCTAAATAATTGTCCTATTTTAGATTCTTGTATTATTTAGAGAATTTCAGAGTAATACACAAAACTTATTTTGTGAAAGCATTATTAGTCCACTAATCGTTATTTCAATAAAAAATGCTTAAAAATCATAATAATGGATAAGAAAGAAATTAATTGGGAGTATAGCCCGAAACAAATAAGATAGTAAATACAATCAAGAAGGAAATTTATTGGTAGTGTATTTTGAAATGAGCAAATTCAAAATGGGTGAAATGGAAACTAGGTGCCCCAGATATCGCAGCCTGAGCTTCTCTGTTCAAACTTCTTGAGGACCATTTAAGCTCAATATGTGTTTAGGAGATCCGGAGTACTTTGTCGATGCCCCCAATATGAAATATACTTCCCCATTGTTAATTCAAGTGTAGCAAAACTACTGTATGCCCCTATCACGATTTGATTATAATTTGAGCCGCCCATTTTAAGTTTTCAACTCAAAGTCCCTTTGGTCTCAAAGCGCCCTTTGCGGGTTTTCGCATTTGGCTCTCTGATTTTTTTTGTGGAAAGCCTCAAAATGCCCTTTGCGGGTTTTTGCCTTGGTCTATTTCCTTCTTAAGTGAAGTGTTTAATGACTGAGTCCACATTAACTAGTTTCGATTGACTCTTGTCGTCCATCTCGGCTAGTATCAATGCTCATCTAGAAAATGCCTTCTTTTCAACATAAGGTCCTTCCCAATTAGGCATCCACTTTCTTCTGAAGTCTTTTTGCATAGGAAGGATCATTTCAATATCAACTCTCCTTCATGGAACACTCTGGGGTAAACTTTTTGTTGTAAGCCCGCATCTTTCGCTTCTGGTACATTTGACCACGCCGGATGGCTCTTAACCTTTTTTTCCTTGATTAGATTCAGTTGATCATACCGAGATTGAACCCATTCCGCTTCATCCAACTTTAGCTCTGACAAAATTTGAAGAGAAAGAATTTTAACTTTGATGGGCAGGACTGCATCCATCCCATAAACCAATGAGAAAGATGTTGCACCGGTGGATGTCTTGGCCAATATTCGAGAAGCATAAAGGGTAAATGGTGACTAGTCTATGCCAATCTTTACAAGTTTCAATCATCTTTCAAAATCTTTTTGGATGGTTTCTTTCCTTTCTCTTTTTGCTTTTTCTTTTTTTTGAATTCGGTCTTGAATTTGCAATTGAAATTGAATTTGATGATGGTGGACTTTCTAACTTTGCCATAGAAATCGACCTTTACCCTCCTAGTGAAATAATTGATAATCACGAAGATGAATAGGTGTCGACTAGATACTTTTGACGAGATCGTCCCCATAACACCTATGCCCCACGTATAGGAAAAAAAGAGGAAGCATATAAGTCATGTCTTCTCAATTTGGCATTTACGGTATAACTGATGCAATCTCCCTTTCATGGTAGACCAGCAGTACTCGAACCTTATAATCGACCTGGCTATTGGAAAACTCTTAGTATGTGCCTTTTCGAACACTCCATAGCCTCCTCGTGCCTAGGCATATCTTGATGCGATCATGCAAAGACATATTTGAAATCTTGGAATAACTCAATGACGTCTTGCTTTGTTTCTATGGTGGGCAGGGCTTTGATCTTCACTCCTTTCCTAGACTCGTAATGTCCACTGACCCTTTGTACGGTAGAGTCTATTTTCATTTTGTTCTACCATCTTTAACAAATTAACAGATAAGTTACAATCTCAGACATCTTCAAAATCCTCCGATCCTTTTAGACTCATATTTCACTCAAAAGGGAGTCCGTAACATCGTTGCTCATGTCTTGATATTTGGGTACCTATTGTAGGTACGAAGGCAATTTTGAAAGAATAAATGATTCTAAGGATGATTATTTATATGGTATGATTATGAATGAAATGAGAGAATGAAAAGGAAAAAAATTCCCGGTATGAAACACAAAAATTCATTTTTTATTGAAAATAAAGATGTTTGAACATGAGACTATTTCACAAAAGATTCTTATTGTTTCTAAGCTTAAAACAACAAATGTGTTTTGAACATTACTCTGTGTTAGCTCTAAAAACTACAGGAATTTCCTTCGCAGTCCAGTTTTTCAGAACACTTCCAAGCTCATAGGGGCGTATACTCACTAACTTTCCTTCTTTTGATCCCTCTTCAAATACGGCATTAATGCTCACAGTTTTCAACATGTCTTCAGCCGTTTCTTCATTCATGTTCTCCGGTCCGGATGGACAATCTCTTCTTGTTGTAAGCCCAATTTTGCCCATCAACCCAGACCCAAACAATAACCCGAGGCCCAAATCATTAGCCCAATCTACCCCCCAACCCAAATCAATAAAAAGCAATTAACCCAATACCCTAGCCCAACCGAAATAGGCCCAAACACCAAATTTTTTAGAAAAAAATAAAAAACCCTAAAAGCTACCCTAGGCGTCATTCCATCTACCACTTGCTCGACCCCTGACCTTCTGCCCATAACCAGAAGTCACGTCCACCGCCTCTGCTCCACCGCCCTATCACGTCGCCTCCCAAGCTCGCCTGCAAGCATTAAACAAGAATCGACAGAAAGCAAACAAGTTGTAAAGGATTTTTAGGCTATAAAAGCCGAAGATTTTTCTTTGTAAATGGGGGGATTTTTTTCGGAATTCAAAAAAAAGGAGAAAATCGAAAGCACCAAATGTAAAAGGGGCTATGTTCTTGAAATCAATATAAAAAAAAAACAGATTCAAAAAATAGAAACCGATTCAAAGAGAAATAGAAACAAATTCTAGAAATTTCAAACCCAAATACAGAGATCCAAACATGAAAGTCAGAGAAAAACATTAAAAACTACTAAAAATAGAGGCCAAAGAAAAGGTAATCTTTTTGTATTTTGAAACTTTCCATTTTTCCTTTTTTTGGTATACATATATATATATATAAACATTAGTCGATATAAAAAAAAAAAAAAAAAACATTTTACCTTTTTTGGTCACCGTCTTGTGATTTAGCGAGCGATTGACTTTTCATGACGACGTCGGTAGTAGAAATGCCGAGAGGAGAGAACGCAGAGAGAAAAAAACAAAAGATCATATTTTTTTTAAAGAAGCAGCTCAAATGATTTTTTTTCTAATTTTTGGGCCTTAAATAGCCCCTCAAAACGACGTCGTTTTGGGGCTAACATTTAACCCCCAAAACGACGTCGTTTTGCCTCAGGATCCGCGTGTTGACCCGACCCGCCTCAAGATCCGCGTGTTTTTTCATTTATTGGGAAAATTGCCCTTTTGGTCCTTCCGCATTTTAGTATTTCAAATCAAGTTTGCAATATTCACACATTAGCCCTGAAATTTTGCATGGTTTCGTGATTTGGTCCCTCCCTCAAAGCGCTGCGTTGAAATTTTGGGAAAATTGCCTCTTTGGTCCCCCACCTTTATGCGCGTATTCTTCTAGCCCCGAACCTCTGTTTTATTTACAATTCGACCCCAAGACTTCTGTTTTTTAATACAATTTAACCATTTTAATTATTTTTGTAAATTTCTATTGATTTTAATAGTTTCGTTTTATTATTTATTATTATCAGCATTCTATTATTACCATTTGATATTATTGTTATTAAGTATTATTACTAGCATTATTATTTTTTTATGTGTGCCATTTTATTTGTTTGTATTATATTATTTACTTATTTTATTAGTATTGTTATTATTATATTATTATTCTTTGCTATTATTTTATTAGTGTCATTAGTATTACTATACTTATATCTACATTTATTTCCGAGTTTTAAAATTATAATCGCTATGTTTATTACTATTATTTTCAATATTATCACATCATAGTTATCTACCATTTTATTTTAATATTATTAATATTACGGTGTTTTCTTATTTATTACTATATTACTTATTATTATTTATTCATTTCTAAATTTCATTACTATATCGCATTCGTTTTTTCTTATGCGTTATTATTATTTGTTGTTCCTATTATTATTCTTCTCATATTATTATTGTTATTATCATATCATTATTTTCATATACATATATATATAGTTTTTTATTTTATATATCTTGTTTCATTCATTAATTGCCATTACTATTTTTATATATCATCGTTGTTATCGTTATATTCTTTGTTAATGTATACTACTATTATCGTAATACTTTTATTTTACCACGCCTATTATTATTTTTCCTTTATTGTTATTATTATCAATATTCTTATCACTCGTCGCACTAATCTTTCTCGATGACTTAGTTTTATAATAACTAATATTTCGTATTTAGAAATTCGAGAGAATCGAGCCTAACTTCTTGGGTTTCGGTTTTCTCGTTTAAGCTAAACAACGAATATCCCTTTTAAAATCGCAATTCAAATTTTAAGCGAAACACTTAATCTCGAAATTGAGATGTCACGCCTAACTTCTTGGACTCGACATCTAGATATTTGAGATAAGTTCTTTTTCTTCTAAAATAGAGCCAATATTCCTAATTTGGATTTTCGAGAACACGAGCCCTAACTTACTGGGTTCTGACTTCTTGTTTGACAAATGACGGGAGATCCTCTTCAAATATAAAGCCAAGTTTTAAAAGGCGAGCTTAGTTTGGGGAGTTTAAAGTGTCGCGACCTAACTTACTGGACATGATACTTTATCTCTTCGAAAATAAGAGAGTCTTAGCATCCCTTCCAGTTCCTTCAAGTTTTAGAAATCAAAAGTATCTATTTTCGAATCACTTCAAAGTTTTCAACATCAGGACATCGATCAATCAATTTGGTACCAATCTTGGGCGTATCGAGGGTGCTAATCCTTTCTCGTGCGTAACCGACTCCCAAACTCGTTTTCTGGATTTCGTAGACCAAAATCGTTGTTTTGATAAATCAAACTGTTTATTAAAAACAACCGTTTTATGAGGTGACCCGATCACACCCAAATAAAGATCGGTGGCGACTCCTGTTTTATCATTTTCAAAACCCAAGTTCGATTCCCGTTTTGTCAAAAAAATGGTTATGACAGCTTGGCGACTCCACTGGGGACTTCGAGAGTCAGGCCATAGATTGATTGATTTTTGTCCTTTTGATTAAAATTAGAAAATGGTTTTGAAAAATCATGCTTCTTTTAATGCACTTTCAATTTTGGGTCTCGTAAATACTTTGGCATTGCATTGCATGACCGTTGTGGTCACACCTTTAAGTGGGAATAAGAAGCTAGCCTTCGTGAGATTTTCACCTCCGCATGGGCTAGTGGACTACTTTCGGGATACATCCATACCTATGTCTTCGTGAAGTTTTCACTTCCGCATGGCCATAGGGAAATGTATCCCCCTGAACCGAACTTGGTCCGTATGAGCCTATAATGGGTGAGGATCGAGGAATCTATTTGGTTCGGTACCTCGAACTTTAGAACTCAACCACATGTAAGCGACTAAGAACACACCCCGAAATTTGAACTATGCCAAACCTTAGTAGTTACCCGGATAGGCGTTTGTGTATTTTACATGCTTTATATCTCATTCTGTGGTACTAATTGATGATGTTTTATTTCCTCTACATGTTATTTCCATTTTTAAGAGGCATCGATTCATGGTCAGTTTCTGAGTTAGAGAGTTGATTATAGAAAGTGAATTCCTTGATAAAGTAGAAGACAATGCGGCCGCCCGCACATGGTCAGAGCAAAGCCAATTAGAAAAAGGGGACAGCTTAGCTGAGGGATATGTGTCGAAATTACGGGATTTCACCAATATAAGTGTCACGCAGAATGAACTCTAAGAGTTGAAAGAAATATGAGCCCAGTGGGATGACGAGGCAAATCAGTTATTTTATGGTACCTACGGTGATCTACCATACTTACTTGATGTCAAAATAGATAAGCACCTATTCAGACCAATGATTCGATTACGGAATCTGCTTATAAACATTTCTCATTCGAGAAAGTAGATTTGGTTCCCACGATAGAGGAATACATGACCTTGCTACGTTGTCTGAGAATTCAAGTTGATAAAGCTTATTCCAAAGCAGTCAATAGTCTGACTTTCGTGAAGAAATTGATGAACATCACAGGAATGAGTGAACAATGGGTCTCAGCTAGAATGCAGAAGAAAGGCGGAGGTAAATACATACATTGGATATATTTGAGAGACCTGATCCTAACGTATCCTGATGTGAAGAAAAAGATTGACGTCTTGGCCTTGTGTATTTACGGTCTGGTGTTCTTCCCAAAAGCCCTAAGACACATTGACGAAGAAGTTATTGATCTGTTCAACCGATTGGACAAAGGGGTCACGCCTGTTCCTGCCATCTTAGCTGAAACGTTCAGATCCTTGAATACATGTCGGAGAATAGGTGAAGGCAGATTTATCGAATGTGCGCAATTGTTGTTAGCCTGGTTCTATAGCCACTTCTGAAAAGTGGAGAAAGTGTCTTATTGGTTTTTATCGGAGAATTACTCTCCGTTGAAAGAGATAGTAGCTACGCCTAGGAGAGAAGACATGTCCGAAGAAAACTGGATAGCGCTCCTTCAAAACCTTCAAGAAGATGACATCGAGTGGAAGGCTCCTTGGATGATTCAGATAAGATCCTTTATCGTTGTGGAAACTTTGGTGGGTTCTCTCTTTGGGAATTTGGGGTGACATAACATATGCCCTTTCTTGGTCCTAAGACAATATGGTTCAAGACGATTCGTACCAACAACATACGAAATTTGGCTCAATACGAGTTCTCATCGAATGGGGAGCTATAAGAAAAGGTTAAAGAGATCTCTAGTGCGGAATCGATTCATAGAATGAAAAGGTTATCCTTAGGCGATGGCGACCCAGTCTACAGCGGATAGAGGATTAGAAGGATTGATGATAATGTCCACGAGCCAAATCCGAGAGCGCCCGATCGAGAGAAGAATGCTTGCGAGTGGTCCCATCAGAGTTAGAGATTGTGAAACAAAATTTTGAACGGATGAGTTCAGAGCTTGGAAAAAGGATAGAAAAGCTGAAAGAAGAAAAGATGCTCCTTCAATTAGAGGTGAATGGTCAAAAATCGGAGGCCGAGAAACTTAGAAAGGAAAAATAGAAGGTAGAGGAAGACTGAGATAGTTTGAAGGCGGAATACAAGAAGATGCGTCTGACGATAAAAAATGATGGATTAGGAAAAACTTCAGAGCAGTGGCGACAAGAGATCTGAGAGGAAAAAGCCAAAGTTAGCAATTGAGAGAAAAAGTTTCAAGAAATGCAAACGCAAAAAAAGGCCTTAGATAAGGGCATGATAGAAAACCAAAAGGAGAAAAAGGGACTAAAAGCTAGAATAGCTGAGCTTGGGCGGTCTCTACACCACTACCAGAGTAAAGACTCGGAAAGGAAACTGAAATCAAGTCTGAATAGAATCAAGGAAATGAAAGATAGGGTTGAAGAGCTAGAATCGACATTACACAGTAGTCAACTCCGGATTGAGCTTCTAGAAACAAGAGAAAGGCGTTGGGAGGAGGAGCTTCGCCATTCTTGTGAGCAAGTCAGAAACCGGGATTACCTCATGGGTGAAGCGATAATCCAGATTCGAGAGGTAGTTGATCACCTACAGACTTTGGCTGCAGAGGCTAACATAGTGAGCGTGAGATATGAGCTATAACCAGGTTGTAACCAATAGCTAATCTCTTTGCTTGAGAAAATCAAAACCTTAGGCCGTAGGGCGAAAACATATTTGTAGTCTGTTTTATGTAAAGGGTTTTGTTTTCTAATAAAGTTTTCTAAAATGAAGTTGAATCTGAATCGATGCCTTCTTCTTGCATTCATGCATTTGCATTGCATCATATCATATGCATTTAGGTCTATAAAAAGAGCCTAATTAGCTAAAGTTATAACAGAAGAAAAGAGAAGGGAAGAGAGAGAAATCTGGAAACTAAACACCCTTACGGTACACGTGCTAAGTCAAAGAAAATGGATCAAAGGTTAGAACAATTCCAGAAGGACTTGCAGGACCAGATGCAAGAAAAAATAACAAAACTCCAACAAGAAATGAGGGACCAGATGTTAGAGGCTCAACGGAACATGATGGCCCAAATGGCCTTGATGATGAATGGGATAACGGACAAAGGGAAAGGCCCTGCAGTTAGTACCGGAGAAAAGAGTGAAGGCCATCCCTCAGGATTCACTCCACCTCATGTCTGTGTAATGCAAAGAGGATATTCTCAAGGGGAACCCGCAGGCCCGGAACAACGACCCGTACCACCTACTCATCTAGGGCAAGGTATATTCGCATCGAACCTTGGGGCTAAACCTGCTGATCCAATTGTTCCAAATTTAGATGATCCAGTAGAAATAGCCAGGTTGAAAATGGATGATCATGATAAGTATAGGAGCTTGGAAGAAAGGCTCAAGGCAATAGAAGGTACTGAAGTCTTCTCTGCACTGAGTTCCAAGGAGCTTAGTCTGGTGCCCGATCGGGTTCTGCCTCTAAAATTTAAAGTACTAAATTTTGAAAAATATGATGGGATAAAATGTCCAAAGGCGCATCTCGTCATGTTTTGTCAGAAGATGACCGGTTATGTGAATGAAGACAAATTACTAATACACTGTTTTCAAGATAGCTTGGTTGGATAGGCCCTTCGATGGTATAATCAACTCAGCAGAGAAAGGATCCGATCATGGAAGGACCTAGCATCAGTATTTTGTGAACAATACAAGCATGTCTCCGACATGGTGCCTGATCGACCAACACTGCCGATGATGGAAAAGAAGCCGATAGAGACTTTTAGACAATATGTGCAAAGATGGAGGGATATCTCGGCCCAAGTAGAACCTCCATTAACTAAAACTAAGATAACGGTCCTCTTTATCAACACTTTAAAAGCGTCATTTTATGATAAGTTGGTAGGAAACATCACAAAAGACTTCTCTGATATTGTAATATCTGGGGAACTTATAGAAAATACCATCAAAAGCGGAAGGATGGAAGGCCCCAAAAGTTCGAAAAGGGCAGCACTGATAAAGAAAAAGAGGCAAAAACTCATATGGTAGGGACTGAGAGCCACTATGCTTCTAATCTGTACCCAACCCAATCACGACCTCAATACCGCCCACCTCCAAACTTCTATTTTCCTCCTCAAAGCCCCTACTATCAATCACCTCCTCCTTACCCCCTTTACACCACAAATACCAAAGACCATTCACTATATTCCCACCAAATACTATACCCGCTCAAAGCCAACCCAAAAACGAACAAAGACCGACAAAACCCAATCCTGAAAAACCTTAATTTACCCCCATCCCTGTGTCGTATGGAGAGCTGTACCCGAAATTACTAGAAAAACAATTAATATCCCCACATTATATAGTACCCCTAAACCCTTCGTACCCAAAATGGTACGATCCTAATGCTAGTTGCATGTACCATGCTGGAAACCAGGGGCATTATACAGAAAATTGTCTAGCCTTTAAAAGAAGGGTTCTAGGTCTTATTGATGCAGGCATTTTATGATTTGATGGTGTTAGTAATATGGCTAAAAATTCGCTCCCTAACCATACTGAAGGGAACGTGAGTGTGGTGACGAAGGAGGACGGGTGGCGAGCCAAAAGTTGTGTTGCTGAAATAGAGACACCTTTGTGGAAGGTGTGGGAAATAATGATTGAGAAGGGTTTGTTCATCCACTTAATGAAGTTTCAAGGAAGAAAGTACAAAAGGTCAAAGTTTTGTGTCTTCCATGGTATAGAAGGGCATTACATCCGGTCTTGTGAGGAATTCAAAAATTACTTCAAGACAAGATGGACAATAAGGAGGTCGAGATCTTCAATAGAGTAGAAGAGGTAGATGAAGGAGAAATATCGCCTCGATAATCAACCATCATTTATCCCTTATAGTCCGATCGGCCTCTGGTGATTTATTATGAGGTCAAGAAGAAGGAAGTCCAACCAAAAGTAGTGATTGAGTGCCATCTCCTTTCCCTTACAAGGACAATAAAAGTTGTACCATGGAAATATGATGTCAATATTATCATGCCCGAAGGTGAAAATCCAAAGCTACATTTGGAAGTGTCGGTAGTAGGACACTTTACCGTAGCGGAGATGTTATTCTCCGAGGTGGTTGAATCAAAGAAAAAAGCCGTTGACTCGAATCAGAAAGGAAAGGTTCCAATACATGATGCTGAGGTTGATGTTGAAATACAGTCTGAGCAAAAAATTAAAAGACTTGTGAATGAGGAGAAAGCACATAAATTCTTAAATTTCATCAACCACAGTGAATATAACGTCGTGGAGTAGTTGAACAAGCAACCTGCTCGAATCTCAGTATTATCCCTACTGTTGAATTCAGAACCGCATCAGAATGCTCTACTGAAAGTGTTAAATCAAGCGTATGTGGCGAGCAATGTATCTGTTAAAAAGCTTGATAGGTGGGTGAACAACTTGAATGCGGATAATTTCATCTCTTTCAGTGATGACGAAATACCACCAAATGGTAGGGGCTCTGTAAAAGCATTGCACATCACAACCAGTTGCAAAGGCTATATAATACCGAATGTGCTTATTGACAATGGGTCTACACTCAATGTCATACCCTTGGCCACGCTTTCTAGAATGCTAGTTGATATGTCTCATCTAAGGCCTTGTCATTCCACAGTAAGGGCATTTGATGGGACACGACGAGAGGTCATGGGAAAGATTGAAATTCCTTTAGAAGTGGGCCTATGTACATATGATATCGAGTTATAGGTCATGGATATCACGCCCTCGTATAATTGCCTTTTAGGGGGGCCTTGGATCCATTCTGCTGGGGCAGTTCCTTCATCTCTCCATCAAAAGGTAAAGTTTATCATGGATAGCCGCTTGATCACGGTCGCTGGTGAAGAAGACATTGTTGCATCCGTCTCTACTGACGCACCCTACATCAAAGTAAACAAAGATGTAGTAGAATGTTCCTTCTTTTCCTTAGAGTTTATCAATGCTACATTTATTCTCAAAGGAAGCGACATTTTGACACCCAAGTCGTCAAGGAATACCGAGATGGGAATTAAGTCGATCGTGGGAAAGGGAGCCGTGCGAAGAAAGGTTTGGAAAGAAATCAGCAAGGGATCGTTAGAGCACTAAAACCAGTAAATCACAAGGCTTGATGCGATTTAGGATTTAAGCCGGATATGCGACAAAGAAGAAAACAATTGCAGAAAAATCAAGAAAGGAGGATTGCAAGAGCCTCAGGTCGGGATTTGGAATTGGAGCCCACAGCGTATCCTCCTTTGTCAAAAACATTTACATTTGTAGGAATGATGTACCCAGGGCGAGATAATACACAAAGCACGATGTTATGGATTGAAAGGGGTCTTCAGAACGTCAGTATAAATGTTGTTGACAAAGGGGATGATGCAATTGAAGATGTTTTAATGATACGCCCTTGCCCTCCTGGATTCATTTTGAACAATTGGACTGCTGTGGATCTTCTTGTAGTTTCTAAGTCCTCTCCAGAGTAATGCTCAATGTTAACTCTCTTTTTGTTTGCCCCCAAGTAATAGTGGGATTCTTTTGTAAGAGCTTATGTTTGCTCTTTATTATTTAAATGAACATTAATGGAGATGCATTTTGTCATAGTCTTTTCATTCTTATAAACTTCATAATTATTCCCTTTTCTCATAGCCTGTCCTTACATGTACCTCATATCATGCCATAACATTATGTTTGTTTGGTTTCAATACTTTGATGTTCCTCTATAGTTCTCTTTTCTATTCACCTTTTAGGTGCTCAGACACCAACGACATGAACAATCCCGTTACAAGTCCTGAAATCGATTTTGAGAAAGCTATTTGTGTAGGAGAATACAAAACTGAGGAAGATGCTGAAGATTATGTCTCGTCTCCTGACTTACTAAGAATGATAGAACAAGAAGATAAACAGATTCTACCCCATCAAGAATCTGTTGAGACAGTGAATTTGAGAAATGAAGAAAAGAGGCAGGAAGTGAAGATTGGGACCTCCATTTCAGAGAAGACCAAACGTGATCTGATCACATTGCTTTGTGAGTACAAAGATGTATTTGCATGGTCGTATCAAGATATGCCAGGGTTGAACGAAGATATAGTGGTCTATAGACTCCCACTGAAACCAGAATACAAACCCATTCAACAGAAGCTAAGACGAATGAGACTTGAAATGCTGTTAAAGATAAAAGAAGAAGTCAAGAAACAATTTGATGCTGGCTTCCTACAAGTCGCCAAATACCCAGAATGGGTAGCTAACATAGTCCCAGTACCAAAAAAAGACGGCAAGGTATGAATGTGCGTGGATTATAACGATCTGAATCGAGCAAGTCCTAAAGATAATTTTCTCTTGCCACATATTGATACGTTGGTGGATAACACAGCGAAGCATTCATTATTTTCCTTCATGGACAGATTTTCGGGTTATAACCAAATAAAGATGGCTCTCGAAGATATGGAGAAAACTACATTCGTGACGATGTGGGGAACATTCTGCTACAAGGTGATGCCATTTGGATTGAAGAATGCCGAGGCAACATATCAGAGGGCTATGGTGATATTGTTTCATGACATGATGCATAAAGAAATAGAAGTCTACGTTGATGATATGATTGCCAAATCTCGGGGGAAAAGAGAGCATGTTGAGAACCTCAAGAAGTTGTTCGAAAGACTAAGAAAGTTCCAGCTGAAGCTTAATCCAGCCAAGTGTACGTTTGGGGCTACCTCGAGAAAATTACTAGGCTTCACATCAGTGAGAGAGGTATTGAGGTTGATCCAGATAAGATAAAAGCCATACAAGAATTACCACCTCTGCACACACAAAAAGAAGTCAGAGGATTTTTAGGGAGGTTGAACTACATCGCTCGATTCATTGCTCAACTTACCAACCAGTGTGACCTAATTTTTCGACTCCTTCGAAAATACAATCCTCGAGAATGGAATGAGGAGTGCCAAGTGGCTTTTGATAAAATAAAACAGTATTTGTCTAGCCTCCCGGTGCTAGTACCACCAACTCCCGGAAGACCATTAATATTGTATTTGACTGTGTTCGAAAACTCAATGGGTTGCGTACTGGGGCAACATGATGAGTCAAGGAAAAGAGAAAGGGCAATTTACTACCTCAGCAAGAAGTTCATGGAGTATGAAGCAAAGTACCGTCAATTGAAAGATTATGTTGTGCTTTGGTCTCGGTAATTCGAAGGCTCAGACAATATATGTTGTATCATACGACATGGTTAATTTCAAAGCTGGACCCAATAAAGTACATGATGGAATCACCTGCACTCTCAGGGAGAATGACACGATGGCAGATCCTACTATCAGAGTACGACGTCATATACGTGAGTCAAAAGTCGATAAAGGGGAGCGATAGTTGACTTCTTAGAACCCAAACAACGAGAGAATTCGAGCCATTGAGATTTGATTTCCCGACGAAGACTTGATGTGCATTACGTAAAAGAGTGTGAGTCGTCAAAGAGAAATCATGGAAGATGAGCTTTGACGGTGCATCAAATGCATTGGGGCATGGGATTGGAGCAGTCCTAGTATCACTAGAGGGGAACCATTATCCGCTCACTGCCAGATTAAATTTCTTCTGTACCAATAATATTGCGGAATATGAGGCTTGCATCATGGGACTTCGCGCAGCCATTGAATGAAACATCGAAATCTTGAAGGTGTACGGAGATTCAGCGTTGGTGATTTACCAAATTCGTGGAGATTGGGAAGTGAGAGATCCGAAGTTGGTCAAATATCGCGATCTTGTTGCGGAGTTGGTTAATGAGTTCGAAGAAGTGACTTTTATTTACTTCCCACGAGAAGAAAACCAATTGGCTGATGCCCTGGCCACTTTGGCCTCAATGTTCAAAGTAAACAAAGAAACGGAAATAATGCCTCTCCAAATGAGCATATATTAGATCCCTGCACATTATTTTAGCATTGAAAAATAGGCAGATAGACGACCATGGTTCCACGATATCTTAGAATATGTCAAGAATCAAAGATATCCCGAGCAAGCAAATGAGAACGATAAAAGAACAATCAGAATAATAGCGATGGGATTTATTCTCGATGGGGACATCCTATACAAAAGAGGAAAAGATCGAGTGTTCCTGAGATGCGTGGATGCTGTTGAAGCCAGAAAAATACTTGAAGATGTCCACGAAGGAATTTGTGGAACGCATGCTAATGGTTTCACTATGGCCAGATAGATTATGAGACTCGGTTATTACTAGCTGACGATGGAAAGTGACTGCATTAGTTACGCACGAAAGTGCCACAAATGTCAAATTTACGGCGATAAAATTCATGCAGCCCCTTCGCCCCTTCATGTCATGACTTCTCCGTGGCCTTTTTCTATGTGGGGCATGGATGTTATAGGGCCAATTTCCCCAAAATCTTTTAATGGACACCGATTAATTTTTGTGGTCATAGATTACTTCATAAAATGGATAGAAGCCGCTTCGTTTGCTAATGTGACAAAGATCGCAGTTTGCAGGTTCTTAAAGAAAGAAATCATATGTCGATACGGTTTGCCTGAGAGAATCATTTCGGACAATACTTTGAATCTAAACAACAAGATGATGAAGAAAGTATGTGAGCAATTTCAAATAAAGCATCATAACTCCTCACCCTATCGCCCAAAGATGAACAGAAAGGCGAGAAGTCGCTAACAAAAATATTAAGAAGATTATTGGGAAAATGACCAAGACATATAAAGACCGCACGAAGCTACCTTTCACTTTGTATGCATATCGCACATCCGTGCGTACACATCTGAGAGCAACTTTTTCTCTCCGGGTCTATGGAATGGAAGTCATACTACCCATTGAAGTTGAGATCCCTCTTACGAGTCTTAATGGAGTCGAAACTAGAAGAATCGAATGGGTTCGAGCTTGATATGACCACTAAATCTTATCGAAGAAAAATGCTTGAAGGCGATCTGTCATGGACAAATATACCAGAAGAGAATGATCACGGCCCATGACAAGAAGGTGCGACCAAGAGAATTTCACGAGGGAGAACTTGTACTGAGAAAGATTCTCCCAATACAAAAAGACTTTCGAGGAAAATAGACACCAAATTGGGAAGAGCCATACGTCGTAAAGAAGGCTTTCTTAGGTGGAGCTTTGATTTTCACTGAGATGGATGGGAAGGAGTTACCAAATCCAGTGAACTTAGATGCTGTGAAGAAGTACTATGCCTAAAAAAAAAAAGAAAAGATCAAGATGAAAACCCAAAAGGGCGTATTGGAAAGGAAAAAAAAAGGGGATCAAGATGAAAACCCGAAAGGGCATTTTGATAAACAAAAGATTATGATGAAAACCTGAAAGGGCATCCTAATGAAGGAGGCCACATGAAGAGCATAAAGAGTAAGACAATTTGAACAGAGAGTTAAATGCCGAGATTATAATATTTGAAGCAGACTCGGAAGCTCAAAATCTTCTACACAAGAAGTTTTACTCGAAAAGATCCAGGATGAAGAAATATGGAGAAGTTCATGCGTTGGATATCTAGAGCATTTGCGACAATTGAACTTACTTTCCTTTTTATAACGTTTTTGTTATTGAAATATTCCTTGTCAAATTTCTTTACTTATTGCTTTTGAAATAAATATGAGTGTGAGGTATCCCTTTCATACCTACTTTGCCATTTTCATGCAATTTCATGTTTGGTTCATTTAAATGATAAATAGTGAAATTACATACTCTAAACAAAAGAACGTTGAGCATTACCTAGATGTGAATTTGGTAAGTACAAGAGCCTCAAAGCAAGGACAAAGCTCAACAGGGGGCAAAAGGGTAATATACGAGAAACGCATATTACTCGTAAAACTTGAGGACGGTATAAAACTTGAAAGAAAAGTCAAGAGTCAAAGCAATGAATACAGTCATCATAAAAGTCGTGGATTTAAAAGAGATACATGACAAACAAGCCTAGGGCATGGCATAATCATGTAGGCATAAAAGTATTTAAGACAAACACGTGCATATCATGATAACATCATGCATGACACATACAGTACACCAAGAAAGCAAGAAGTTTTGACGATAGTTATACAGAACTAAGAAAAAGAAGACATTTGAGTTCCACCAGATGATATGTTTTGAAATTCTGATTACAAAATATCAACTTATAATACGAGAAGTGAGTTGAGCCTCAGGTCACACTCTGAGGTGTCTTTCAATTTCTGTTCAAAAATCAACTCATAATGCGAGAGGTGAGTTGAGCCTCGGGTCACATGCCAAGGTATTTTTAATTTCTATCTTTCAATTTCTGTTCAAAAATTAACTCACAATACGAGAGGTGAGTTGAACCTCAGGCACATGCCGAGGTATTTTTGATTTCTATTTTTCAATTTCTGTTTGCTTCAAAAAAAAAAGACTCATATTGCGAGAGGTGAGTTGAGCCTCAGGCACATGCCGAGGTATTTTTATTTTTCTATTTTTCGATATCTGAAAAAAACAACTCATATTGCGAGAGGTGAGTTGAGCCCTGGGTCGTACACTGGGAATCAGATTGAAGATAGCGGATTTGATCTTCCGGAAGTTGCAGGAAGCAGATCGAAGATATCAGTCTAGTGGTCCTTGAATTTGCAGGGATCAGATTGAAGGTAGCAGATTTGACATTCCTGAAGTTGCAGGAAGCAGATCGAAGACATAGATCTTGTCTTCCTGAATTTGCAGTGGAGCAGATCGAAGATAGCAAGTCTGGCGTTCCTAAAGTTGCAACGGAGCAGATAAAAGATAGTTAAACCTATCTCCCTGAGATTGCAGGGGAGCAAATTAAAGCTATAAGTCCTATCTCATTGAAGCATCGGTGGAGTGGATCAAAGCAACAAGATGCGATGGACAGAATGAGGCTATCTGAAGAAGAGGGATACAAAATAAGTCAAGACTTAGTGGGACTGGGCAAAATTGGTCTTTCTTTAAGTCTTTGCTCCGTTCCCATTACACGACAATGAGCAAAGAGGGGCAGCTATTGTAAGCCCAATTTTGCCCATCAACCCAGACCAAACAATAACCCGAGGCCCAAATCATTAGCCCAATCTACCCCCAACCCAAATCAATAAAAAAACAATTAACCCAATACCTTAGCCCAACCGAAATTGGCCCAAACACCAAATTTTCTAGAAAAAAATAAAAAACCCTAAAAGCTACCCTAAGCGCCGTTCCATCTACCACTTGCTCGACCCCTGACCTTTTGCCCCTGACCAGAAGTCACGTCCACCGACTCTGCTCCACCGCCCTATCACGTGGCCTCCCAAGCGCACCTGCAAGCATTAAACAAGAATCGATAGAAAGCAAACAAGTTGTAAAGGATTTTTAGGCTATAAAAGCCGAAGATTTTTATTTGTAAAGAGGGGTTTTTTTCGGAATTCAAAAAAAAGGAGAAAATCGAAAGCACCAAATGTAAAAGGGGTTCTGTTCTTGAAATCAATACAAAAAAAAATAGATTCAAAAAATAGAAACCGATTCAAAGAGAAATAGAAACAGATTCGAGAAATTTCAAACCCAAATACAGAGATCCAAACACGAAAGTGCAGAGAAAAATATTAAAAACTACTAAAAACAAAGGCCAAAGAAAAGGTAATTTTTTTTTTGTATTTTCGAAACTTTCCATTTTTTTTTTTTTTTTGGTATATATATAAACATTAGTCTAATATAAAAAAATATAAAAATAAAAAATACATTTTACCTTTTTCTACCACAGTGTGCGTGGTGGTAGGAGCGACAAGACCATGGCAGACGTCGGTCAGTAAGAACGAGAGGAGAACCTGCAGAGAGAAAAAAACAAAAGATCAATTTTTTTTTAAAGAAGCAGCTCAAATGATTTTTTTTCTGATTTTTGGGCCTTAAATAGCCCCTCAAAACGACGTCGTTTTAGGGCTGACCTTTAACCCCCAAAACGACATCGTTTTGCCTCAGGATCCGCGTGTTGACCCGACCCACCTCAAGATCCGCGTGTTTTTTCATTTATTGGGCAAATTGCCCTTTTGGTCCTTCCGCATTTTTAGTATTTCAAATCAAGTTTGCAATATTCGCATATTAGCCTTGAAATTTTACGGTTTCGCGATTTGGTCCCTCCCTCAAAGCGCTGCGTTGAAATTTCTGGGAAAATTGCCTCTTTGGTCCCCCACCTTTATGCGCGTGTTCTTCTAGCCCCGAACCTCTGCTTTTATTTACAATTCGACCCCAAGACTTCGCATTTTTTAATACAATTTAACCATTTTAATTATTTTTGTAATTTTCTATTGATTTTAATAGTTTCGTTTTATTATTTATTATTATCAGCATTCTATTATTACCATTTGATATTATTGTTATTAAGTATTATTACTAGCATTATTATTTTTTTATGTGTGCCATTTTATTTGTTTGTATTATATTATTTACTTATTTTATTAGTATTGTTATTATTATATTATTATTCACTACTATTATTTTATTAATGTCATTAGTATTACTATACTTATATCTACATTTATTTCCGGGTTTTAAAATTATAATCGCTATGTTTATTACTATTATTTTCAATATTATCACATCTGTCGTTATCTACCATTTTATTTTAATATTATTAATATTACAATGTTTTCTTATTTATTACTATATTACTTATTATTATTTATTCATTTCTAAATTTCATTACTATATCGCATTCGTTTTTTCTTATGCGTTATTATTATTTGTTGTTCCTATTATTATTCTTCTCATATTATTATTGTTATTATCATATCATTATTTTATATACATATATATATAGTTTTTATTTTATATATCTTGTTTCATTCATTAATTGCCATTACTATTTTTATATATCATCGTTGTTATCGTTATGTTCTTGTTAATGTATACTACTATTATCGTAATACTTTTACTTTACCACTGCCTATTATTATTTTTCCTTTATTGTTATTATTATCAATATTCTTATCACTCGTCGCACTAATCTTTCTCGATGACTTAGCTTTATAACAACTAATATTTTGTATTTAGAAATTCGGGAGAATCGAGCCCTAACTTACTGGGTTCCGGTTTTTCTCGTTTAAGCTAAACAACGGAATATCCCTTTTAAAAATCACAATTCAAATTTTAAACAAAATACTTAATCTCAGAAATTCGAGATGTCACGCCCTAACTTACTGGACTCGACATCTAGATATTTCGAGATAAGTTTTTTTTCTTTCTTCTAAAATAGAGGCAATATTCCTAATTTGGATTTTCGAGAACACGAGCACTAACTTCATCGGGTTTCGACTTCTCGTTTGACAAATGACGGGAGATCCTCTTCAAATATAAAGCCAAGTTTTAAAAGGCGAGCTTAGTTTTGGGAGTTTAAAGTGTCGCGACCTAACTTACTGGACATGATACTTTATCTCTTCGAAAATAAGAGAGTCTTAGCATCCTTTCTAGTTCCTTCAAGTTTTAGAAATTAAAAGTATCTATTTTCGAATCACTTCAAAGTTTTCAACATCAGGACATCGATCAATCAATTTGGTACCAATCTTGGGCATATCGAGGGTGCTAATCCTTCCTCGTGTGTAACCGACTCTCGAACTTGTTTTCTAGATTTCATAGACCAAAATCGTTGTTTTGATAAATCAAACTGTTTATTAAAACAATCTGTTTTACGAGGTGACCGATCACACCCGAATAAAGATCGGTGGTGACTCCCGTTTTATCATTTTCAAAACCCAAGTTTGATTCCCGTTTTGTCAAAAAATGGTTACGACACTTCTAATACGAATGCATTGGATATATATGGAAAAGTCATTGATCCCCATTTGGCCTCGGCGTCCTTCTCTACCGACTATTCTCATATTGTGCACATGATTTTCTCCTTCAGGGGAGTCAAAGAACTCCAGCTCATTGTTATCCATTAACCCTTGTACTAGGGCCCTGAATTCACTATATTGCTAGATCTCATGGTCCTTCTTATTGTGGAACTCACAGCAATTCCTCGCATCCTGAGATTTGCTGTCCAACTATTGCAAAACTAGACCTCTTTTCCGCATTTCCTTCCAAACATCCCTCAATGAGGTTCTTACTTCAGCAACATTTCATTTGATTCTCCTTTCCATGTACTCGACTATCGTGTTTACCCCTTTCTCGGTATGACTAGGTAACAGATTTCCCACACCTGGTGCGTCGTCGAATTTCATAACACCCGCCTTAATAAGCCTTTCGACTATCATTTTGAAAGGAAAGTAATTCTCTATCGGGTGTCCCACTATCCCCGCATGGTATTCACATTGAGTGCTTGCGTCGTACCATTTAGGATATGGGGGTTGCAAGGTTTTGAATAAACAGGGGCTACAATGTGTACATTAAACAAATTTTTGTACAACTCCCTATACGTCATTGGTATGGGAGTAAACTTGAATTTCTTGGTATTTTACCTCATGTTGGGCTCCTACCTTCGTGAGGCCTGCTGACCTGCAACTACAGTTCTTGGTTGACTGACAGTAACGAGTTTTGAATAACCCAAACTTACATTACTCACTTCATTCTCCATTTTCTTCAGACTAATTTTTCGTGTTTTCTCTGGCTTCTATTTCCACACCTTATCGCGTTCTTTATCATTTCACTAGACATCACTATGTCTGTGAAACTCTTAGTGGCGCTCCCAACATATGATTGATAAAAGGTGCTTTCAAGGTGTTAATGAAGAGCATGGTCGTTTCTTTTTTCAGTAGTGGCGGTTGGACCTGTGTGGCGACCTCCCTCCACCTCTGGGCGTATTTCTTGAAACTTTCGCCCGACTTTTTCTCCATATTTTGTAATGTGATACTGTCAGGGGCTATATCAGTCACATGGCCATAATCATTCATGAAGGCCTGTGCTAAATCCTTTCATGATTTGATTTGAGTACAACTCAGCTGATTGTACCATTTTGTTGCGGCCCCAGTCAAGCTATCCTGGAAACAGTGGATCAACAATTGGTTATTACTGACATATCTCATCATTCTCTGACAAAACATTGTAATATGGGCCTTTAGATAGTTGGTCCCACTATATTTTTCAAATTTTGGCATCTTAAACTTTCGTGGGAGTACCAAATCAGGAACCAGGCTCAACTTCTTAGCATCCACCTCGCATTGGTAATCAACGCTTTCTAATGCTTTGAACTTATCCTCTAACCATTTACATCGATCTTCAAACTCCTTCGGGAGCTCCCCATTTGCTTTTTCTCTTTCTGTTGCGTCATCGAAGCTAGGGACTATTGCTTTTTCCAAATTATCTCTTGGGTTAGAGCTTGACCCCACCGAAAAGTTTATCGGTGCTGTGGTACTAGATTGGTACTGGGGTTTAATGTTGACGGACACTCTTGGTAGTTGAATCTGAGAATTTACCAGGGCTAAGCCTGGAGGATAAGTAGAATCTTCATTATCATCTCCAGTATCGACCATTGGGCCCTTTTTTTTATCATGCCCTATTGTCAACAAATGTGTCAACTGGCTTATCATGCTTCTCTGGGATTCCAGCATTTAATCCCTCATATCCTGTTGGATCTTGGCTAACTATTCTTGTATTTGAGTTTGCAATTGGTCCTGCATCCCTTCGCATCTATTCTAACCTATCTAACATTTGATCCATAGCTTTCATTTTTCTTCGAGTGTAGTAGTGATGTTTCAGGGTGGCTATAATACGATCTCTAGTTAATAGGGTTCTTTTATGACATTTAATGCATATGATGCGATGTAATGCCAATGTATGAAAATGAAATACAAATGATATCGATTCGGATTCAGTTTCCTTTAAAAAATTTTACTAGAGGGAAAAATTCTTTACATGAAACGGATTACAAATACGTGGACAATCATATTGTCTTCTATTTTATCAAGAAATTTGTTCTCCATGCAAGCTCTCTAATTTAGTAATTGCACCTGAATCGACACTCTTTCAAATACGAAATGACATGTAATGCAGTCGCAACCAAAACACAACAAGTCAGTATCGAATAATAAAAACCAAAAAAAATAGAGAAAGTGTCAAACATCTATCTGGGTAACCACTAAGGTTTATCACTATATGCGGTTTGGCTCTAAAGCAAGGGTACCTGAACCAGTAGATTCCTCGATTCTTACCCATTATAGGCTCATATGGACCGATTCAATTTAGGGGAATACATTTCACTATGGCTGCACGGAGGTGAAAACCTCACGAAGACATAGGTACGGATGTATCCCAAAAGTGATTCACTATCCTGCATGAAGGTGAAAACCTCACGAAGGAGTAGCTTCTCACTCTCACTTAAAATGTGTGACCACAACGGTCATGCAGTATGATGCAAAAGTATCCTAGACACTTAAATCACAACAAACATAAGACACGACCTAAACTCATGCAATGAAAGAATCAAAATAAAATTTTAATTTTCGATAAAAGGACAAAAACTAATCAACTCTACGACTTGACTCTCTTATTGTCCCCAGTGGAGTCGCCACCAATCTTTTTTAAAGTGTGATTGGGTCACCTTATAAAACATTTGGTCTACTAATTTTGAAAAACGGGTCTGGGAGTCGGTTACGCACGAGGAAGGATTAGCACCCTCGTAACGCCTAAAATTGGTACCTTATTGATTGATTAATGTCTTAATATCGAAAATTTGAAAATATTTTAAAATACGAATCCTTGAGAAAACGTTTGGATAATTTGAATTGGATATCGAAATTCTCTAATTTCAAGAGATGAAATATCACATTCAGCACGTTAGGACACGATATTTCAAACCCCGACACCAATATCATTTCATGATTTCCAAAACTTATGCATTACAATTTTAAAAAGGTATTCCGCTATTCAGCCAAACAAAAAATCGAAACCCAACATGTTAGGGCACGATTTCTCGAATTTCCAAACATGAAATATTGCCTTATTTTTGAAGTTGAGAAAACACAATAAAAAATTTTAAAAGGATATTTAGTCCTTTGGACGAACGGAAAATTGAAACCCAGCACGATAAGGCACAATTTCTCAAAACTTCAATCACAAAATATTGCATTGTTTTTAATTTTAGAAAACATGGACACAATCTTAAAGGATATCTAATGATTTGGTTAAACAGAAACCGAAACCCAGCACATTAGGGCACGATTCCTTGAATTTCCAAACACAAAGCATTGCCTTTATTTGAAATGAATTATGTATCGAGTAAAACTAGTGTAACACGAATTTGTGAAAATAAATCACAACATTGATATGCGTAAAATAAGATGGTCGAAAACATAAATAACAATAATAGAAAATAATAAAAAATAGTAATAATGGTAGGAGTAATGAAAATAATGGTACTAATAATAAATGTAAATATAATAGTATTAATAATAACAATAAGTGTGATAATAATAATAAAATAATGAAAAAGATAAAAAATGAGAATAATATTAATGATAAAATAATAGTGACAATATTGCAATTAATATGGATAATAATAAAATAATAGTAATAGATATAATAATAGCATGTACGAATATGTAAAAATAATTTTAAGTAAACCATAGTATTAATAATTAACAAAAAAATTAGAGTCAATAGAGATGAATAAAAATAATAATGAAAATAGAAACAATAAATAGTAATGTTAAAACAACATAATGATAATAAAGGATAAGAAATATAAGAGATATGAGTATAGTAATAATAATAGTATATATAAAAAAATAATATAACGGTAAGTATAATAATAAATATTAAAAATAATTAATTTTAAAAAAGTAAAATGGGTGAAAAACGGTCGAAATTAAACTAAAAATAAAAGCTTGGGGGCGAATTATAAATAAAAAAAAAAGGGACTAAATTGCAACTCGCGTTAAAAATAGGGACCGAAAACACCATTATTCCAAATTCTTAAAGGTAGTGCCTGAACTCGGACCAAATCGAAGCAGCGCATAAAGTTGAGGGGCAAATTTTAAAAAATAGAAGAAAGCTGAAGGGGGATGCAATCAAAAAAGGGGCGCAAAAGAGGACCAACTGCCGCATTTACCCATTTAGGGTAAAATTGTGCAAGTCCACCTGTGGAACAGGTGATCGCGCGGGGCTTCCCCCTTTATACGGCACCGTTTCTTTATTATTTTAAAACTAAAGAAAAAAATAATTTCCTTTCATTCCTGCCCTTCTGCTTCAAAAAGGATAAAAAAGAACCCCCCTCTTCCATTAATTTTTATTAGGGCTTGAGCCCCCCTAGTCCCTCCTTCGCCGTTCGTCACCACCAGTTCGGGGACCGGTCACGCGCAAGACCGAGGGTCCGGTAAGTTTCTTCCCTCTTTCCTTTGTTTCATATCTTTTTTTTTTTAAAGTAAAAGACTATATTGAACAAAACAAGATCTGCGAAAATCACCTATATTCCCAAAAGTTTGATTGATTCAACTGATCTGATATATTGGTATCTCTGAAATGTATGGGTATCTTCATTCCTATTTCTTTCAAAAACCCTCTCTGTATTTGCAAAAAATCTCCGAAAAAATCTTCCCCTATTACAATCGATTATCGGCTTTTATAGCCTAAAAAATCCCCCAAAAATAGAATAGGATAAAATCCCCACTACAATCCCTCTCCTCTGCTGTGTTTACTGCTTCCTGTTTTGTAGGTGCAACCCACGGAGGCGTGGAGGCGCATGATACGGAGGCCATGGTGACGTGGCTCGGTGGAAATTTGTTGGCGAGGCGTCTTGGTGAGGCTCTGAATTCTTTGTCCTAGGGTTTCATCGATTTTGAAGATTTTGGGCCAATGCTTAATGTTTGGGTTTGGGTAATTTGATCTGGATTTGGTTAAGGTTTGGGCTGAAATTTTGGGCCTCGGGTGTTTATTAGACTGTGTTAAAATTTGGTTTTATTCTTTCACGGGCCCGGGCAAATTTTGTCCATTACAACTATTATAGTATAATATTAAAATGTCTACAATTTTTTCTATTATAGTTGAAAATTTTGGAAATTATTTCTAGAAATTAGTAACTTTTTTAAACATAAGGGGAATAAATTTTCTAAACACTGGTAAATTTTTCATTATAAAATTTTAAAAGATATGCATAAAAAAATAAAGTATTTTAAATTTTAAAATTATTTAATCTTTTAGCAGCATAGGTGAATTTAAATACTAAAATATGTAAATGATATATTTTAAAACAAATTAATAAAATTAAACTTTAAAAATTAAAACGTGTTTCTAAAAATAAAAAATATTTATCATAAATAATATTTCGTGAATAAAATTTAATAGATTTCACAAACACTTTTCATATACTTTTAATCTATAAAATTGTATATTTCATATATTATTTTTATCATATAAAATAAATAATTAAAATATATAAATATTATATAATAATTTAAACTTACTTATAATATTAATCATAAAAGTTATACAAAATTATTTTAATTAATGAATTTATCGAATGATTTTAAATATATATATATATATATATATATAAAATATTTAAATTTACTATAGATGATATACATAGGTTTAACATCCATGATTTTTTAATTAATAAATTTATTGAATATCTATTTTTGATAATATAATTTTTATACAAAAATGTGAATTTTACATTTCTATGACTTTCAAACATAGATATATTGAAGTGTAAATAATTTATTTTATTCTAAAAATCAAATTTAAGTCTAGGGTGTAGCTAGGGGCTGGTAGGCCCCAACTCATAAAATGGAAAATTTTTATTTAGACCTTTTAAAATTTTTAAAATTTTAAATTATTAAAGAAAAAATTACAATTTAACCCTTTTAAAAATGATAAAAATTTAATTAAATCTTTTAAAAATTATAAAGTTATAGACTATTAAAATGATAAAATTAAATTTTATTATCATAAAATTATAATTTAATTTTTGTTCCTAAAATAATATTCTGACTTCTCTCTTGTTTAAGTCCTAAATTCCATTTAGCAGCTGAAACCAAAACATGCATGCTGCGACTCATTAACAGACATAAAGAAGCTAAATAGTTACAAGAGAGATAGATGATTGAAAATCTCAGATTGTTCTCTTATAGTTTTCAATGATTCTCACTTATATTCTCAGAACCACAAATAGTGCTGCCAAAATGCCCACAGAAAGGCCTAATTGATAAAGCGGTTTATTGATTTTTTTTCTTTTTCCGACTTTTCGATTGAAATAAAGTGAGAAGTGGTATGGTAGCTTCTAAAAAGCAAGTGATTCACTAGGTGGCTGTTAATCGTAATATCTTATTACATGTGAAAAATCCAAACGACCTTTATGATGTTTTTATTTTATAATAGTGTTTGAATTTATATTATTTTTGTAAAAGGTAAACATTTCACAATTTAAGATTCATATTTATGATATGTTTATTTATCATAAGTTAATTTTTTTGTTCAATTAGTTACCTGAACATGGCTTTTGATGAAAACTAGTACATGGGTTTAATTTCAAGGTTCAAATAAATTATTTACTTTTAAGTACTACTTTAGACCAAAAGTTTAAATTTAGATTTTAATTTCATGATTCAAATAAGTCATTTACCTTAAGTACTAATTTTGACAAAAATCTAAATTTAGGTATTGATTTAAAATTGATAAGTCAAGTTTAGATACTTAATTGGACCAAAATAAACTTTTAAGTACTGAATTGAACCTTATTAAAGCTAAGTTCAAGTTCCAAGGGATGAATTTGAACTTTGAAACAAATTCAGGTACTGAAATGCATATTTACACATTTCCGTAAAAAATTAACAATATTAATAAATGAATGAAAATCAAAATAATTTGAATCAAAATTTGGGATTTATTCAAATTGACTACCTAAAAACTGTGCAAAATTGAGATAAAAATAAAAAATACCAATATCTATTTGATAAATAATCAAATGCCGACAAGTATTTTATTTTAATGAATGACAATTTAGTTTTTAAAATAATAAATATAAATATAAATTTCAATAAGTATAATTATATTGCATATTTATCTTACATTTAACATTTTTTTTGAGAAAAAAGGGAGAAAAACAGCAAAAAGCAGCTTCCTTCAGCTATTTCTCGATTAAATTCCTGGGTGTCCCTGAATCTCTTTCAGTATTCACCAAAAACCCAGATAGAGAAAAGCAAAAATGCAGATCAGATCTGAAAGACCATAGCTATAAACCAACCGAGATCGACTCATCGTATCAGATCCAATCAACATAACACAGAATACAAATGGCCAGAATATTTGAGTACTTCGTGGTGTGCGGGCTTGGCCCCGAGATTCGAACACTGGACGGGACGAAAGGATACCATGGAACTGAGTATTTGTATTTGCCTTCTCTCCTTGACCAGTATCCGCCTCTCAATCATACCCTCTATCCGCCGCCACCTCCTCAGCTCCCAACCGTAAGTCCCTAGCCCCGCAGTTCCTGAATTTTTAATTGGTTTTCCCAATTCTCGCCGTAGAGGTGTTTAAAACTTTGTTCCTGCAGTGTGTGTTGCCTGCTGGTGTGGAGTTGTTTCCATCAGGCTTTGATTCTAATGATCCCTTATCTTATCCCCGGAGCTATCCTATTGTTTTGACTGGTATGACGCGGTATTCCCTATTGTTGTCTTATGTAAGAATTTTGTTGTAGTTAGTGTTGCAGTGAAGAAGATTTTGTTATTACGAAAGCTACTCTTATATATATATATATATATATACATAACGAGAATTTCTTGAGCTTGATTTACTTATTGCGTAATTGGAACATGCCCCTATTAGTATAACGTGGATGATATGATTTTGTAAAATGTTACTGGATTCAATTAATTGGCTGGTTGGTTAGGGTTCTGCCTACCCTTCCAGTAAGCTTGAATTGCTATAGAACTTAAGAATTGCAACTTGGAGAGATTCTTGAATTTTACTTATGCAAAATTAAATGCAGCTACTAACCAACAAATGTTTGAAAGAAATCAATACTTCAAATGATATGTTGTCTTTTCTGACATCCCTTTTATAGTTATCTGCGTGTGTTTTTACATGGTTAATAAGGCAGCCTAAAAACAGAAATTATATGGCAACTCAAAAGCTGTTATTTTTCTCATCTTCTTAGGTAATTAGGTAAGGGAATAGAAACCACTTACAGACCCTGAAATTTGAGATGTAGATGAGATGTAAGGCAAATATGTCAAAGTAAGTGTTAGTAGGAGAGAATATTGGTAAAGTTGCTGATAAGATAAGCGTGTCAATGAAGCAGTTTACCTGGTGTAGAGATTTTTCTCAAACAATGACATGTTTCATGACACAAGATTAAGGATTTTCTCTTCTTATTTTCAATTTATTTTCTTTATTGTAATAATCCCATTTCATGTGATTATGCTGTAAGGCCCGATTGCTATTGTTTATTGGTTTGCTCTCCAAAAAATTGACATCATCAGTTTTTATTAATTATTTTCTGCAGAGGGAGATGGGTCAAAAATTTATGTCAGTTGCATCACATTTAGGGATCCAGTTTGTGAGGACATTGCAGAAGCTTATCGTATTCCGCCTAATTCATTTGCTGACAAATGTATCTGCGTTGTTTCACGTTCACCTTGTTTTCGTGTCCTCCGGGAGGCACTGGAAGAGATATTTGCACTTTGCTTTTCTCCTAGTGGTAGTAGGTGAGTTTTCATTTGTCATAATTCATAAAGAGTAAGTAGCTTGTGTACCAAAAACATTTTGTTCTGGAAACCAAAAACAAACTGGAAACTTTAATTGTTCCCTCTATTTCTTTTCTTAGTTTGGTTGAATAGGAGCACGAATTATGCCTTATATGGTATGCATGTATGGAAAAAACTTTAATCACAATTTACCACATGTTCTGACTGACTTACGTTGCAAAAACTTAATGATGTAACTTATTTTTAAATCAAGCTAATTAAATAATATATAATCTTTATTAAAAATTTGGGTGGCATTATTATACCTAATTTTAGAAAAGATAGATAACTCAACTTTTGAGAGTAAATATTTCATTAACGAATCTTCTTTTGAATTTATTGTCCCAACTCAAATCTTCTTTCTTATGATTAATGTTGGAGAAATGCTAAACAACACTGATCTGGCACCAATAGTTAGACTTGTATTGGCTTTGCATTGGATCAGGCCATTTGGCCCCAACTGCACCTTTTATGCTGAAACCAATGCAAATGTAATTTTCAGAGCTATGTGTACAGTGTTTGTGTTGTCCAGTAGTTGTTAGGCTTTTGTCTGGTGCCAATTGGTGTCAAATGTCAGATCTGGCGAATAGCTGCCAGCTCTACACATTTAATCCTAGTTTCACATTCTAACATTGGAGTTAATGTGAGGGGGTTTGAGTGTTTGAACTTCGGTTTTCAGAGTTGATTGTGAGAATCATATGCCCAAATGACGTCCATTTGATTTTATGAAGATGCCTTTGCCCCCCCCTCTCTCTCTCTGCGTGTACGTGTTGCTGTTGTAGTTTTTTTAATTACCTTTTCTGTCCGACTTGCAATTGCTAATTGTGATAAGCAGACTATTAATAACTTCCAACTTTCAGTATTATTTTTAAATTTTTTTTTTGATACAGTGAGAGTTGATTAGAAATTTTATTAAAAAAATATAAAGTTTAAGTTCAATTCAATTTTAAATATTGATTTAAAGTAAATAGATCAACTTATGAATCTTTTTTGGCCAAAAAAGTAATGAATCTTTTTGTTAATTAGGCACCAACTGACCACATGCAACATAGGCTTGTTTACATTAGTGCCGTCTAAGTGCCAGTAAAGAGCAATTATAAGGCTTTTTTTTATTAATCCTCAATTAACCCAAAATTATAATAGAAGGGTTAAGAGCTCTAGTGTATTCAAGTATAATAGATCAGTTGCACAGACATGGATGGTGCCAGTGCTCTTCCCCCGCCCCCTTCAGGATGATATCAATAATTTATGTGCACACATTTTTCCTTTATGGTTTACATATGTGAATAATGTTTTATGATTGATGGAGATATACAGTCTGTTTTTCCTTTTGGTGCATTTAATGTGTCATCTCTGTGACAATTCCAGCAAGCCGTTGTGGGATGTTATTGCACACATGGTCTCCAATGTACCTTTGCCTACACCTGGTAAAGAGCGGGTTCTATTTGCTATTGACAATTGTTTGCTTTCTGTGGAGGTTCCTCCAAAAGATGGTCTACCTCATGCAGATGTATGAATATCTACTTCTGTTATATATTTACTGCATGATTCTTTTTCATTTTCCTTAAGTAACTATTTTTAAACAGAATAGCATAAATGATAAAATAGCTGACATCTTTTCACCAAATGCTGCAGATATCTTTTCAGCCATTGGTACAGTGTTTGGATGTTGACAACTTGATTAAACTTTTTACTGCTGTGTTACTTGAAAGGAGGATTTTGATTCGATCAAACAAGTAATTTTCTAAATCTAGGGAAAAGGAAATTCTTTTCAGTTCCTACTATGATGTAAATTTGAGCACTTTTAATGGAATGATAATGAGGGGTTACGGCAGCTGTTTTATGTTTCCATTGGAGTTATGCTCTTTCTACAACTTTCCTCTATTTAAGAGTGGCATGTTGAAGACGCAAACTTTGTTGCAGTTTTCATTGTGGTTATGAATTATGATTACTGTCAGCTTCTTCTTGATAGTGTTTTAGCAATTGTATACTAGAGACATTTTTTTTTGAAGGGACATTCTTCTTTCTACTAATAGCTCATGCTAGGGACTAGAGCTCCTTGAGAGACCCATTATGCAAAACCACTTTTGAAAGTCTTTTCAAACTGTTCATATTTATCTCGTGCTTAAACTCAGTTAAGTGACTTCCTTATAAAAGGAAAAAAAAACTTTGTAAAGTGATCGGTAACTCAAATCATTTTGTTCTTGAAACTATTCATGTTATGCCCCATTTGTTTGATGTGGTCTTATGTTAATCAGCTAATTTGATTACTTGAACCTAGGACCATGTGGTTGCTGTGATAAAATGTATTTAAGGCTGCCAAGAGATCTAATTGATGCAATATTGTTAGTATCTACTTTGATGCTGATTTAGTCACTGTTTTCTTCATATTCTTCTGCTGGTTATTGTCCTATTAATAAGTTTCCCTTGTTTTGTTAATTTCTGGCAGGTATTCACTTTTGACCCTAGCATCAGAGGCCATATGCCATTTGATTTATCCATTTCGGTGGCAGGTAGGTTTATCTATTTGAATAACTTCTCTTTAGTCAATTGAAAAACTGGTTGGAACTATCTGTTGTTTGATGGATAATCCCCCTTATTCTTTTCTTTTTCATATAGTTAGATGGGCTATAAGCATCACTGAATATTCCTTGTATGAGAAATTTGTAAACTTTAATCTAATCTTTAAACTTTTTTTTCGTGCTGAAGCATGTCTACATTCCATTACTGTTTTTCAGTGGAGTAGACTACATTGACGCTCCAACACCATATATGATGGGTCTTCATTCAGGTGTTGATACATCAAATCTTGGAATGGACGGTGTAAGTTTTTCATGAACTTCAGTGTTTAACATGTCCATGTATTCTTTTTATCATTTTCAGTTTGTTCCTGTAGTATTTTTATATCATTTTGTTATATGTGAATTTCAGTAATTATTGTTATTTCTCATTATTTTATTTCTTCATTTATCTTATGTGAATGATCTTGCCATAGCCACAATGGGATGGGGCATGGCTGCTTTGGTTGAGATCCTAGGTTTGAACCGTAGAGCCCTTGCACCAAAGAGAAAAATAACTTTGGAAATTAATAAAATGATATTTATTTCATTCTTGTATTATAGATATTAATAAAATTTTATCATTGAAATTTCAGTATCATGATATTTAAAAAAAATAAAACACTTTAGGTAATACTTGAGTAGTTAATTTTATCAAACAATGTTCAAAAGTTAGGGCTTACTAAGTAACTAAATCTCATGTCATTATACATATTATGCGAGCTTTTTATTTTTGTATTCATTATGGGAAAGGTTTGTGAGCTCTGATCTTTTGAGAAGAATAAATCTTCATGTTTTTTTTCTTGGCTGGCAAAGGTAAAATACTCAAGATGGTTTTTTTTAATTTTCTTGCTTTTATAAAGGAGTTATAATTATTTTAACTTATATTCCCGTAGAATCTCTCTTTAATTAGTATTTTATCATGATAAAATTTATTTATTTTATGTAAATACATGTAGCAATTTTTTCTTCAATATGTTTCAAGGTATCAGTCTTTATATTGTTAATGTGGTTGCATTTTTGGCAAAAGTTATTGAACATTTGCACTATTGATGAAGTTGCATCTTTCAAGAAATTTCATTTAAAATTTTTAAATTTATATCATTTAACATGATTAAGCACTCTTTATTTAATGATTTTTTACAATCTGAGAATCTTCTTAAATTAGTGTCAAGCAATGAATGATGGATTATTTTTGAAGTATCTATTATCTTTCTTTGATTGGCTTATACCCTACTATAGTTTTAGCTAATTTCTACCAAAGACTTCTCTATTTTGTTAGCAATTTAGAATTGCCAAACTTAATTGTAGTTTGAGATAGTTCTTACTTTTTATTTTTGTCTTATAAAATTGGTCTTAGGTTTTAGATTAAAAATTGAATACCATGGAGATAAGTCAAATTATTCAAAGCAATGGTGTTATCATCCTGGAAATATTGCAGTGTGTTAAAGCTAAAGACTATTGTCAATTTCTTCTTTTAATTTAGAAACTATACTTTATTTCTCTTTATTGCTTTTGATTTTTTTGATCCTTTGTGTTTTATATTAAGGGTTTGGTTTGGTTTGCATCATTATCCTTTTTTGCTGGTGAGGCTTGCCTTGCGTATTTTTTTGTTGGTTGATTGATTAATATTATTAGTGCAGCAGTTCTGTTTTGACCTATTTTGTTATAACATAAGTAGTACTAGCGTAAGGTATTTAAACAAATATAATGAATTAAATGTCTATTGGCTTAAATGTTAAATTATACAACCTTATAACTCCTATGAGATTTTATCATTTTTACATGATTTAATTAATTCATACAAAAATATCCTTTTTCATTTTTTTTTAATTCATGGACATTTTATTATCCAAATAACATGTCAAATAACTTATTACAGAATATATTTTCTTATGTTCTTATCAATATATAAGATTTGTTTATGTAATTGTTTGATGTTTGGCTTACTGGGAGTTAAGATTGTTTGCATCTCTTCCAAAATATTCTGAAAGTCTGGGTATAGGATTTGATAACTATTTCCGTGGTCTTTCTATTATTAAACAAAAAGTATTAATAATTAACATGTAACATCATGTGTAATACATGTGACAGAAAACTAGTTTTCTGAAAACCTTGAATGATCTAGTTTTTTTTGCTCAAGATCTTCTAACAATACCTGCCCATTTTTTATATTAAAAAAGAGGGAATCAGCAAATCAAGCATTCTGGATTCCCTCTTTAGGGTTTTTGATCCACCTCCTTTCTCTGGGATTGTTTCTAGGCATTAATGCATTTCATAGTATCATATTTTGCCCCCTATCCACCAAAGAATTACAGTAAATCAGAATATCTCAAGCGTTTGATTGTCCATGTGATTATTCAGCTTAAGCATTTGCTACGAAATATTTAGTGACTGATTGCTTTGTAATTTTATCTTGTTCATGTTGAACCTTTTTACTTTGATATTTTAAGCTGCAATTTCCCTCGCTTCTGTTTTAGGTAGTTATCGTGGATCTCGAGTTCAACCAAATCACCACGACTGAAGAAATACCACCGATTCCTGAGCCAGAATTAAGTTTATTGCGTGGTGAAATACTGAAATTATTGCATCCTAATGTGGTGGGGATAGATCTGATGAGGGCGAATTTCTGTGGTTCATCTGATCAGAATCTTAAAATCATCAACAAGCCTTGGGGAGAAGATCACGACCTTCAGCTAAGGTGATTCTTGTATGCCATATGAAATGTTTATGATGTACATTTACATTCCTATAGAGAGTACTCTATACTAAGTATTGACATAAGGAATCTCTAATCTTTTCATCTTTACAACAATGAAATCCATTTCTGTACATATTTTCTGTCAATAGTGCTATAGTCCTGTTTTATGACATGGTTTAGATTGTTGCTGTTATGATGTGGAGTGCATATGTTAATTTTTCATTCTCATTTTACTTTTAGAGGAGGAAAGAGGCACTAGGTGAAGTTTTTTGCCAATAAAAAGAGAAGTGTAATATTAAGTATCTAGGAAACTTGATCATATTTTCTGAACTTTGATTGATGTTATTCCAGACTGAGGTTACTGATATTTGAAATTATCTTGTTGCTCTCTCTCTAGAAGTAATATGTGAAATGACTATATTTTCTTAATTAGTTGTCATCTTTAATGATGAGCATGGTTATTGCATGACTCTGTTTTTTTTTTTTAATTTTGAACTTCTTTACAATGATATCAGATAATTGAAAAATAGTAGGAAAGATTTGTTATGGCTATTTACCTTCAAATCAATATTATTGAAGGAATAGTTATATAGCCTTCATCTTAAGACATTGCTTAGTAATATTATGTCTCACCTTGTATTTCTCTTCAAGAGTTGCTCTATTTGCTTTACTGGAAAAAAAAATCATCTTATGGATGATTATTTAATCACTTAGCTTGAGCAATTCTTGTTTTAAAACATTTCCTTTTTGGTATAATTGTAAATGGTATATTTTCTGATGCCTCAATTACTGGCAGTGCATTTCCCTTTGTGGAGTGCTGCATTTTACAGTTTTATATGAGTATGAATATTTGGGAGTCGTATTTATCTTAGGGTTTTATGGGTTGGATCTGGAAATACTTTGGTTAATATTTTAACCAGTTGGTATTAAAAGCTACTGAGATTTGGATAGTTTGAGTTTAGATATTTTTCCCTCTTGATTTTACTCACTTCCCTATTACCTGTAGTTCTCATTAGGCTTCATCTTATTCTCACCATTTGTTCCTTTGTTCTCTCTCTCTTCTCTGTTCTATATTTGATAGCTAAGTTGTGAATATGCATTTGATTAATCTTTATAATTTTTATTGTGGATGCTTATCTTACATATCGTGCAACACTCAGCCTGCCATTTAAACTTCTTTCTTACACATCTGATTAACATGGAAAATTTAGTGCGTTTTGCTCAATTTTTTGTTGTTCAGGTTGATATTTTTAAAGTTTTTTGCTTCAATCTTAGCTGGCTATCGCAATTTCATGGTATGAAAATTTGTCTTTGATCTTGTATGGGTTTGGCTTTTTAACTTTGGACCAATCTAACCTGAGTATCTCGTTGAAATGATTTTCATTAGGAAAACAATGCCACTCATGTCTTTAACACTCAGGCATTTTTGAAGAAGCGGTCTCGGTCAACCAACCAGCCATCAGAGCCTATGGTGATGCTTTGTCTGCTTGCTTACGTTATCTTTAATTAATGAATTTGTTAGTGATGGTTCAATGGTGAAGGATATTGTCATAGAAGTGTTCTCTTTGCCATTTTTTAAAGCATCTTCCTTTTTACCTTATTATTCAACTCAGTACAATTCATTGTTTAGGATTGTCGATACAAAGTCAGTGCTCATGGTGTGTTGCAGTTTTGAGGAGTATGATAACTTAGGGTATTCAGAAAGGGTAGGTTATAGATGGGGTATAAAATAGTTATGGTTTTGTTACAATTAGGGTTTCATTAAATTCAGGTTAGATCTCAATTGAGGATGGAATTTTACGGTGCTTAATTAAATTTTTGGCAGCACCGAAGTAGATGGAGTTTATGGCTGCTTTTTTCATGCTGTCTCAAGTAACTCGAGAACATTGTAGCTAGAGAGGAAGGAGAAAAAGAGCACTCAATACTATTTTGAATCAACAAAAATAAACTTGAAAGCTGCATTTCCCTCCCTTTTCTCTCATATGTATTTATTAAGACATTGATGCTCAATAATTTCATTGAAATTCTTGTACTGTAATATGAAGATTATATAGACATTTAATAAGTCAGCTAAGCTTCTACTGACCTATGAAGACTAATATTCCTACTTGAAGTAGCTTAAGACAGGTTAATAACCAACTTGGGTTTGAAGAAACTGACCTAATTCCTGAAATTCCTAAAACAGATTGAAAATAAAATTTTATTCCAGGTGCAGGATTTGCAGAAATTCCAGTTGTCCCCGTGCATGAAATAGCCAGAATTTATAAAATTAAAATCCTATATTTATGGTACTGAAATTAAAATGCGTGAATAGCCAGTTTCTTTTTCCATGCATGCATCAACTCTTTTGTGAATTAAAAATATTTCTTTTTCTTAAAAATTGCTCATCTCTAGTTATTTTTGATGTCTTTTCCATTGGCAGATTGCACAATTTCTAGATTCTCATGGTTTCTTGGATTATCTGGAGAGTGGTTTAGGTTCTGACGAAAACAATGATAATCTTCTTGACAAATTACAAGATGCCCTAGGAAGAGGACAAAATCCCCTTTCTATTCTTCCTTCCATCTTGGCAGAACCTGAGATTGTAACAATATCAGATCCAGATGTTGGAGTATCAGGTAACTTGACGTGAATCTTTTCAAAGTTCTAAATTCTTTTAGATCAATCTTATTCAGTGTGACAAATACATGTGAAGTTGTAAATAAGTAACCATTTCTCATGTTCTTATTTTCTCAGGATCAGGTGCCAAATATACCTATGATAGGTTCCCTTCCAATGTGAGAACAGAAGAGCAAGAAGAGAAGCGAAAGCAGATTCTTGCTGCTGTAAATGGGGCTATTGAATACTCAGGAAGGCAAACCCTAAGGTAGATATTTTATTTGGTGCTTGGTCATACGTGTTAATCTGCTTACTAACAAGTTCATTCTCACTTTTCCAGTTCACCGTCTATAAGTTCGTTGGAGAGGGCTGTAAGTTATTTTCACCATTGTCTGATGTTTCAATAGCTTTTTTCGTCAATATTAGTTGACTGTAAATGAATTCAACTACCATGGCTTTACAGGCAGAAAGAGACCGCATGGTTTTGGACATAAAAGTTAAGTTGCAGGTAAAAGTTCTATAACTTTTACATTTCAATTTTGCTTGTATACCTAGGAAGCCTTTTCCATTACAATGTGAATCTGAAAAGAGAAAAATTGTCTTTTCTCTCATATACAAGATATGGTTTTGGTTGGTCTTACAATGTCAACCTTATGGCTATATTTGAATACCATTCGTCAAATTTTTTTGTCTTTGTTGTTATGACAGTCAGTAGGAGAGTTTGCTTTGTATTTATTGGAGATAAGCAGGGTGCTTAAATGAAGTGCGTAGAGAAAAAAAGTATCAGTTGTCTTTTTCTTTCATGAATCTGTCTTTTCTAAAAAGACGAGGAAGAAGATAGTTTTCTTGCATTGTAATCTCAAGCTGATACAATTAAGTTGTTACGGTGCTTTTTTTTTTTCCCTCATTTTTTAATTAAATTTTGTGCGTTTCTTTTTTAACAGGGATTATGGCTACGTCTTCTGAAATTGGAAGCAGGGGAAGATCCACTTTCATCATTTGAATATGGCACAATCTTGGGTATGTTTCAGGAACAGCTAAACTAACTAATACAGTTAAGGCTGCCTTCTTATGGCGGTAGTTGAGAAATCTGCTTCCATTTTTCAAAGATATTTGCAAAGTGACAATATTTTGTGCTCTAATTTTGCAGCTTTGATTGAGTCTGACGCAGAGGGAATTGGTGGTAGTGGTTTTGTTGAGTGTATAAGAGAGCACATAAATTCAGTATGTATAGCTATAAGAAGCATACCATGATTAACTGTTTCAGTGCACTAGTAACTTTATACTGGATTTCATGCTCAGGGATGGCATGGTCAACTTACTGAAGAACAGTTTATAGCTGTGAAAGAATTGGTATGTTAAGAATCATTAACATTATCAAATTTAGATGTTTTTGTTAATGAAATAGATTGTTTTCTAACTTCCTATATGCTGTTTTCTTGTACTTTCTGCTCTGACTTTTTAATGTTTGATGTTCCTCTTGTAATTATTTTTTTCTCCTTTCCCAAAAATGTTAATGCGCAATTTCAGCTCAAAACAGCTATCAGTCGTGCAACCTCTCGAAATGATGTTTTGACTATTAGAGATGCCCTGGAAGTGTCTGCTGAGATGTATAAGAAAGATGCTAATAATGTTCCAGACTATGTCCAGCGTCACCTTATTTCTCTGTCTACATGGGAGGAGTTACGGTATGTATTACTGTGTATTAGTCCCTTGGCAAGTTACGGTCATTTTCTCTTTATTCAAGTTGGACTTTTCTATAAATTGAAATTAAATCAGTTACTCTTATGCAAGATTTACTTTTAGAAGTGGTATTTGTTTCTTCCAAAATTAAGATTTTTGTTGCTTTCTTCAATTGCCTTAGAGATCATTGTTTAGCCCTTCGGGTTTTGTACCTATATTTTGAAATTTTAGAAAGCTAAGGCAAGGTTCTTTCAGGTTTTGGGAAGGATATTTTGACTATCTTGTGGAGCAGTCTTCTGACAAGTAAGTTAATAATATTTTTAAAAAGTAGTTTCTGAATTTTTTTCTTTGAGATAGTCTGTGCATTAAATGTAACTAATTTCTTTAAGTTTGATATAATTATTTATTGGTATAGTAATGATATGTTTTGAACTTTGGCTGCTCATGGAACCGGGTCTCCCTTAGAGGTGGTTTTGAAAGAAAACATGGTGGAATCATTTTACATTTTAATTGTTGTTGTGGGTTTCACTGAGTCCCTTTTAGATCTATTCACTTTTCATCTGGATTTCAACTTGTTTTACGTTTTCGTAATTCAGTGGATTTTTCAGCTAGTATGAGTATATATAAGAATTACTACTTGATCTGAGATAGTCACACTTATTTTGCTGGTTGAAGCATACTGATTCTCTACTCATCATTGAGTTATGTCTGGATGAGTCTGCCTACCCTAATATTTGTTAATCTATTTGGGTTGCATTTTAGTATATCCATGTCTCTAGCCTGCAGTTTCTCCTGTTTAGTTCCCAGTGCGAACCCCAATGATTGATAGGGTTTCAAGGGGTAAAGGGATGCTGTTTGAAAATGGAAAGACATTCCATGGCTGGTGCAGAGTAAATTGATATGCTCTGCAAATAAGGTCCAATCTTGCCATTAGATATGATGGAGGGAGAACATCAAGATTAAAGAAACAGATTGAAGTCTTTTTGCTACTCTACTCACCTTCCTGGCTGTCCCTGTATAAATGTCACCATGTAAGATCTATTATAGTGGTGGATCTTCACATCAAATATGGACTCTCATGTTGTTAGGAGAAATCTACACATTAGAAGTTAGTTCAGGGATAAGCAGCTGTAATTTTGGTTTAATTCCACTGCATATTTCTTAAAATCATGATAAGACAGCCACTAGTTTGACATTAAGCGACTATTTCAGGAGGCTTGCCTTAGACCTACAATTAGTTCTTGATCCCTTTGCAATTTACTGTTAAGAGCTATTTGCTGTTAGTTCTTTGTCATGAAAAGTTGCATGCTATCACTTGACTCTTAATACTTTTCCTATCCTGAATTGTTTATCGCCCTTTTACTTTCACAAAAATCAAGAAAGAAGTGAATTAAGTGTACTTTATTTTAAAGTTTTAAGATCATGTTTCATAGGTTTAACTGTTCTCTTCCGCTTCATCTTTTGAGGAGACCAGCCATATTTTGCTGTTTATTTGGTCTCTATTGCTGTCTCTTGAGTCTATTTTCTAGTTCCATTTTTCCTACATCTGAATCTCATGTCCAATTGAGGATATCCTTCTCTTGCTCTAAAACAGAATCACATAGCCCTTCAGTTAGGGTTTAATCTTATTTGGTAATGCTAGGTAAAGCACTCTTATCCATAAAACCATACAATCAAACTACTCTAATTTTTATTGAAAGTAATAATCAGGAATGATCATTTCTTTCTATTTCATTCCCTTAAAAATGAGGAGACTAACTCCATTGGCCAATTGTCCTTTGGTTTGTCTTCAGTTCCATTGAACTCCCTATTTCCCATGCAAATTTTCTAACCCATTCATGTTAGAATCTGTTACTAGTTCTTCCTAATGGAGTCTTAAAATGGAAACTAATGCTTATCTAATTTCGTTTTTTCTTTTCTCAGATCTGCCAATTATGCAGCTTTGGTGACAGCACAGCTAATTGTACTGGCCTCACACATGGTAGCATGTCTTGTAATTCAGAGTCCTCTTTTGAAACTACTTTTTGTTTCCAAAACTGTAAGCATTAATAATATTTTATGTTATTTTGAAGGCTGGACTAGGACTTCCTGATAACGATGCCTGGTATATTATTGAAACAATAGCAGAGAGAAACAATATTGGATATAAGTTGCTAGTAAGTACATCTTCTATCCTGTAGTGTATTACTGTGTTAATATGATTGGGACAAAGAAGTACATGGTTGAAAATAGTGTCTTGACCACCTTTTTCCTATAACTTCCAAGAATCACGTGAATGCTTTGGGATTACCTCTGCAGCCTGATTTGATTATTTTTGATGTGTTATCTTATCTGATAATCTGTTCTGTTTTAAGTTTCTGCTAGTTTCTCATGTCATACATTGCCATTCAAGTAACAGGTGCTTTGGAATTTTTGTGTTGTGTTTAGAAAGATTAACATTTTTTTCTATGCAGAAGCTGATATTCTTAGTTATGAAGTTGAGAACAATTAAAAACTGCATAAGGTGACATTGTTTTGAATCTAGGATTTCCCTGTATTCCCTTACATTCTATATGATATAAAACAGATGAGGAATTGTTGACCAGTGTCCCATATAACAGATATAGGTTCATCTTTCAGGTTAATAGCTGCAATGGTACTTGTATTTGTAAATTGATGTTTAATTTGGTTACTTGCAGTGAACATTTGCTATGCAAGGCTTGACTTTTACTTTCTGTTTAATTTACTAACTTAACTCACCTTTGGTCATGGATGATGGTGCGGTTTTCTATCTATAATATTGCAACACTTATCAACGTAAGTGGAAAAATATGTTTGATAAGCTGGACGTAGTTCCAGCATTTTAACTTATTTTCTTTAAAATTTATTGGCTTTAGTTTTCTTTTTCTTTCCTTATTCATTCTTTCTCCAGTTTTTCTAGAAAATTCACCACCCTCCATGTACTGTACTATGTTCTTTTTTTCCTCATCAGCAATGTTCACCACAAATATTGACTTTGTTTTCCTCTCATTCCCTTTTCTTTTTCTTTCTTCCTTTATTTTGTGCTGTTTGGCCCTTTTCTCTAAGCCCATGACTGGTTTCTTCTCCAGATCCACACCTAGCATCAGTTATTTTGAGTTTCTGTCTATTCTTGTTGTGAAGGCTCCACTAATCTGCTGACAACTCCTAGATCAGACACTGCATTGTCATTGAATAAAGGGATACTTAGTATGGACTTCTTTAAATATCTGTCCTTGCAGCCTTGCCCCTAGCTCCTTATCCTGCCAAGTTCTTCATCAGTTTCAATCCTCATGACTTGAACACGGTGTTCAGTTTTTTGCGTTAATTCTTGAATTTAATTTTGATTTCTATCTAGCAACTTCTCTTTCCTTCATGCAATATTGTCTTTCCTCAAGTTTGGCTTTCAAGGCTTCAACTTATTGTGCAGAAGTACCCTTTTTGCACTAGCTTGAAGTCAGTACTTTTCTCAAATGCAACCTCTCATTTCTGTTGTCCATATTTGTGCTAGTCTTAGTATATAAAGGTGAGAAATCGCCTCATAGTACCTTTGCTTTCACACAAAGAACATACTAGTAATTGAAATTGGTTTCCATGTAATTTGACATAGCAATTTAATTTGGTGCAGAGCATCACAGCATTATCAAATAACTAATGGTGTCAGTTAAATCAGTATAATTCTATATTGCACCCAGAAAATAGATTGAGTGCCTAATGAATTGTGTACAGTTAGGTACCATTTCTTTAAGTGCTGATCCTCTTAATGCACACAAAATAAGCATCTTTGATCATCCGATTCAAAACTCATCTTTCTTGAAAAGTACTTTTGGCATCTCTAACTTGGGTTTTGGTAATGGAAATGAACTTGTTTTTGAAAGATAATGTTTGTGATTGATTCTTGAATGCTGTCCTATCAATATTTCAAGCCAATGCATATGCTTTAAAAGTTAGACTTGGAAACCTTATCTGCACTTCACCATTCTGTTAGGAACTTGCAGAGTTGCAGTGGGATGTTCTTCCCTATTAAGCTTGCAAACTCAGTATGAAGAATAAGTAATCTACTCTGGCTTCTGTTAGGGATTTAGTTTTTTTTTAACTGACCTTGTTCTCTCCTTTTTAACATCTCTCATGCTCTGCTTTAAAGCACTTTATTTATGTTAGAGCTGGAGCTTATTTTTGCTATGGAACATTTATTTATGCAAGCATAAATAGAATTGCTGAACTGATGTTACCTCAATGTTTCAGATAAAACTCAGAGGACTTTTGTCGCATATCCATCAACTTCGTATCAATTACTGGGGTGTCTCATCTGGGAAGCCACAATCGCTATTGCCTCCTGGATTGTCATCACCACGTCTAAAGGATGCTGCAGATGAGAATCAAGAACCTCTAGAGGCTTCTGGTGTTGGAAGGAGCTGGGTGCAGAGCATGTTCAGCAGGGATACATCATCAAGAACAAACTCATTTAGCCGTGTTCGTAAATGGGCTTCTGATGGTGCTGCAGGTATGTCTTCTGTTAGCATTAGATACCCACAGTGTTCTATTATGTTTAGCTCATGGACCCTATGGTTTCATGGCTCATCATGATTTAACTGATCAGAGAATGGGAATGCACGCAAACAAGATATGTCTTCTGCTGGGCAGAAGAAAACACAAACAAATGTTCGCATATTGAGGGGTCATAGTGGTCCTGTTACTGCTTTGCATTGTGTAACTAGAAGAGAGGTGTGGGATCTTGTTGGTGATCGTGAAGATGCAGGTTTCTTTATTAGTGGAAGCACCGACTGTACAGTGAGTTTCTATATCTTTTATTTTATTTATTGATCTTGTTTTGCTTTTAAATGACTGAATTTATGATGGGGATTCCCTCCAATTTTCTGGCTTGGTTCTACTGTGCTCTTCTGGCCAATTTGCCTATCTAACATCTATTTTTTGAAAGAAGAAAAAAGGATCAAACTTTGGCTGGTTTAGTCTTCAAATGATAGGAGAAGTTCATATAGTGTTTGTTCTAGTCTTCGGTTGTGTTTCTCAAAGAGTATTTGCATTGTCAATCTCTATCTAATTGTTCTGTTCTTCCCTATCCTGCATCATGTTCAGATTAAGAGGGACCTATAGTTCTTTTTATAGAATCTTATGGTCTTTTGATCGTCTCTAAGGCTTTGTTGGTTGGTTTTTCAGCTGAACAAAACAAGAGTACTTCACTTGTAAAGTGATCACTTGTAAAGTGTGGTTATGATATATGATATATCTAATACAGATGTGCCTATATTTGCTAAATTACTAGTGTTGCTTGTGTAAGGAATAAGTGCTTTGTGTTTCATAATTGTATTCTATGAAATCTTACTCCATTTGCTGATGCAAATATTTATGATTGCTCATAATTATTCTGTTCAATAGTTATGATTTGGGTACATAAATCTTCCAGGTTAAGATTTGGGATCCTAGTCTTCGCGGCTCTGAACTTCGGGCAACATTACAAGGACATACAAGGTCTCTGTTATGTGATATTTAAACACTTTTATTGGTCATTCTTCACATGAAAACATTTCCTTTTTTCAAATTTTTGTTGTTCAAAGTTGGTTTCACATGTTCCACAACTGTTGCAATGCAGAACCATCCGTGCCATTAGTTCTGATAGAGGAAAAGTTGTATCTGGTTCTGATGATCTATCTGTTATCGTATGGGACAAGCAAACAACCCAGTTGTTGGAGGAACTAAAGGGTCATGATGCACAGGTTTGCTTGTTCATAACATCTTGATTGTAGACTGGGTTTAAATCTGAAGTGGCCATTTTTTAAGGAACATGTAAACAGTAAATACAGATTTTTGTGCACCAGTTGGCATTATTGAAGATATATTTGCATAGACATAGAACAATTCCAGTTATCATCAGCGTTATTGTAGTCATAATCTAGTAGACCCTGACTTTTTTTACCTTATTAATGATGGCTGTTGTTGAAATTCACCAATGTTTGTAGCATTGATCATCATTGAATGTTTCTTTTTACAATGTTGGATTCAGAAGTACTCAGAATGTAAAATTTCAGAATGGAGAGGGGGGAGTTGGGAGGAGGGGCAGGGTGGTTGGGGGAGAAAGAGATTGAGATAGCATTGAATAGAGAGTAAAGAAAGGAACATAAATTGTTTTTTTCTTTTCTTTTTTGCCCAAAGGATTCAAGCAAAGACTTTTCCCTCTGGTCTTTTATCCTTTTTGCCTTTTAAACTAAATATGTAATTTTGTCTATTCTCAGTAAAGACAGGAATATGAAAAAACTTATTTCAAGCATTGACATGCATATCTAATTTTGTATATATGTATGTTAGGAAAAAAAAATTGAACTGGAAGATATTTCTCTACAGCCCCATGTGTTTGTTTTTCTTGTATTTTGTTGTTTACATATTACTGAATTGAATATTCCACTTTTAGGATTATTAATCATGGAATTATTATCTTTTAAATATAATGTTAGCTTCTCCTTAGTGATGTCATTTTTTCCTCATTGCAATTAATTGTGTCTAAATTCCTTTTATTTAATGGTGTTCTAAAGGAGAAAATAAATCTATGCAAATTCTCCTTTTCTTGAATCTAAATGAATTAGATGATTGAAATGCGACATGTTACTGTAGGTCAGCTGTGTGCGGATGCTATCTGGTGAACGTGTCCTAACAGCTGCTCATGATGGAACTGTTAAGATGTGGGATGTTCGAACTGATACTTGTGTAGCAACTGTTGGTCGCTGTTCTAGTGCAGTTTTATGCATGGAGTATGATGATACCACTGGGATCTTGGCTGCTGCTGGCAGAGATGCGTATGTATAAAATCACTTGCAGTTAGCCTGTAGATGATAAAATTAGATTTATGTCTTGTCACCTAGAAGTTGAACTGATGGATCCTTTGCATTTCAGGGTAGCAAATATCTGGGATATTCGTGCTGGCAGGCAGATGTACAAGCTTCTAGGGCATACAAAATGGATACGGTTAGCAAAGAAATGAAGAAATTTTTATTTTTCAGTTAATTGTTGTACGTGATCCTTGGAAGGAACAGTGTGTTCATGTGTCAGTTATGCAGGTCTATTAGAATGGTTGGGGACACTCTGATTACGGGTAGTGACGATTGGACTGCTAGAGTTTGGACTGTTTCCCGGGGAACATGTGATGCTGTTCTTGCTTGTCATGCTGGCCCACTGCTTTGTGTTGAGTATTCAGCATCAGATAAAGGAATAATAACTGGTTGGCCCTGAGTCTGTTTAGTTTATTTTAAATGTTAATGAATTTTAGCAACAGTTTTATGTCTAGGGCTTTAAAAGAAGTAATACTTTGAAAATTTCCTCTCAGGTTCAACAGATGGGCTGCTCCGATTTTGGGAAAATGATGAGGGTAAGTGCAATGCTGGACTCAACCATTATTCATCTTTATTTTAGGTTTGCTTTTATCCAACCTGGTTAAAGCAGTTACTGAAGGTGTAATCTTAAATTCGTTTGATTCTTCATTATGTTTGTTGATGGTAATCTTTCAATTGATTCTTGTCTGTTACTTCCAATAATTCTTATAGTTTGTATCTTGTTTTGCATGCAGAGGGTATAAAATGCGTGAAGAATGTAACAATTCATACTGCTCCTATCTTATCGATAAATGCCGGGGAGCAGTGGTTAGGTGTTGGAGCAGCTGACAATTCAATGTCTCTCTTCCAACGGCCTCAAGAGAGGCTTGGTGTCCCTAACACAGGATCCAAAATGTCTGGGTGGCAACTTTATCGGACCCCACAAAAGACCAATGCTGTGGTATATGCTTTTATTTCCCCTATATACTTGTGTGGTTCTTGGTTTTCACTTCTTCTCATGCATTTTTTGGGGTCAATTTGCAGTTTTTGATTGTTTATAATTAAATTATATTTGCATTTGCAATACAAAAAGAAACACTAATAGTGCGACGAAAGTAGCCCTTGATATTTTATGTAATTGTGGGATTAGGAATGCAATTAGTTATGTTTGTATTACTTCGTCTCTGTAGCATGTGGTTGAAATCGTGCTTTCTGATATCAAGGCAAGAGGAGAGAAGTGGAAAAGGATAAATTAAATCCTTTTGTAACTAGAAAAGGGGGGATATCAAATGGATCTTTCATTAGTGTTGTTAAACTTTCTAATATACAATGAACCTAACAGCAAATATGTGTTGTAAATATGGAGTTAAGGTTAAGCATTTTTATTTTCATTGAGAGAGTGAAATAGGGTATTTAGGGAGATGATTTGTGAATCTAGTTTTGGAAGTTAGAACACAATCCAGTTGAGGTTTGCATGTGTGTTGCCCTTGACATTGGTTTGGGTTTGGTAGGTACGATGTGTGGTGTCGGACCTGGAAAGGAAAAGGATATGCAGTGGGGGTCGCAACGGAGTTCTTCGGCTTTGGGAAGCTACAATCAACATCTGAGTTTGAATTCTATCCCTCCCCCACCTCCTACTGTTTTGTATTTTTCTTTTTTTTTTTTTTTTTTTTTCTGGTCACATTATTGTTTCTTTGTAAGTGAAGGATGTTGTGATGTGTAATTGATTGAAGAATTAATTTATTTTTTTTAGCCATAGTGGCTACTTTTTGTGGTTATCTTCAATTTTAACATAACATCCTGCCTGCATTGTCACAGATTTGATTACTCACTCTTACCATTTGAGTTTAAAGGAATCTTTCGTGGAATTGATTAATTTTGAAAACTTAAAATTTAAAAATTAAGAATTATTTTAAAATTCAAAATTATTTTTAAAAAATTAATTAATTATTGATGTGACATACATGTGGATGTTATATCAATAAAACTAACAAATGTTGATTTTATTTATTTATTTTGGAATGATTTGATGAATAATATATGTTTAATGATTAAGAGACTAAAAGTTAAAATGTAGAGTTAAAATAATTTTTTTTTAAAATTGAAGGGAAACAAGTTTTTTTTTTTGTAATATATTTAAACTAACACTGCGGATAAAATTTAAAGAGAAGGATAAGAAAGAGAAAATTTATGAGGAAAGAAATTTCGATTATGAAACTAATTGATGTTCCGCATGCCACATTTTAAAGTTTTATTCCCCACTAGGACATAGGGAGCAACATATTGTATTTATTATAATAAATAAACATTTACTATTTCACCAACTAAAAGATTTGAATTAAAATTCTCATCTTTTCTTTAGCGTTTTCAATAAGGAAATTAAATTAAAATGTGCGTATAATAAATTAGTAACAATATAATTATTTCAAATATAATAATTTAAAATTATGAAAAAAATATTTTTAGTAATGGTTAAACATTTTGCCCGATTTAAAAAAAAAATGTAAATAATGATCAAAAAGTTAAAAGTAACCGGAGGTTTTAAGTCTTGAGTATCTAGGTTCAAGTTCAAGACCTATTATGCACAATTATATGTGGGTCTCTTAATCCAATTAATTCCAATTTGTTGGTATTTAACTTGGACTAGATCAGTTTTTAATCCATTTGTATTGTAATAGTTTGATTTTACTTTGTGGTTATTTAGACAGTTTTTTTGTAATAGTTTAATACTTGTTGGTACTTATTTTTATTCATTATTGTACAGTACATGTACTTGTTACATTTCAAAAAACACAAATAAAAGTATTATCGGGTGGAAAGAATTGGAAGCTAAATTAAAATTTAAATTTAAATATTTGATTGAGCAAAAAGGAAAAAAGAAAAATGAGACGGAAGAAAATATAAGATATTATCATTTTTCACTCCAACGTATAAAAATCAATCATTCTAAATTGGAACAATACATGAGTTAAAATGAGAGAGATGTGTATATTAATTCAAAATTATTACTTTTCAAATATTTTATTTTTCAACTCTACTAAGCAATGGATGAAAAGGTAATTATTTTTTTTTCTTCCAACTTTTTCTTTTCTAATAAGATACCTATGAAAAGAAAATTTATATTTTTTTACCCTTTATTTTTCCACCGTTTAAATTTTCTTTCCAAGTAAATTGTGAAGAGGAAAAAAAATAACAAAATATTGAAGCATTTGGAAATCATATCAACCCATCATTGTTTGGTTTATTGGTGCCATCATCACATATTGATGTTGCTGCTGCATGTTTTGTCTCCTTGCTAGGTTTCCATGCCACCCTATATATATCAACACACAATACGCAACTCTTTATAAGAATGGTACTTGATAATAAATGTAATAAGCATTTGTTAGGGTGTTATTCTGTAATTATGGTGTTCTTACATCTGCAATTATAATAAACAACATGCAGTTATAATACCTGTAGATGGATCCCAGCCTCGTTGATGAAGTTCCCTATATTCTTGACAAAGAGCGCAACTGTCGCAAAAACAATGTACAACCCAGTCTGGGGCTGGAGACTCGGATAGCTGAAACTTGTTCCTAAGTTTGGTGCGGTATCCGCACGACAATATGCAGGGAATCCCTATCAACAATGCTATCACACCGTAAAGCAATCCATTGCTTGCACATGCTGTCACACACACATATATATAATGTTATGCATCATCACTCATCAGCTAGCTTGTTATATAAATCAGTCGGTCCAAATTCAAATAAAGTTCTACTTTGTAGATGGCTGGCTTGGTATTTGAACGCTATAAATTTGAATTCATCAAATCTTCATTTTGCCAAGGAGATAATATGATTAAAACTTTACTAAAACAAAATTGATTTTATTGTTTAATTTATAACTTTTTAAACCTAAAAAGAGCAGTGTTTACTAAAAAAAACCCTTGCAGAATGTAGTTCACTCCTTAGACACCTTCGATTATTCTATTTTTTTTTTATATTTTTCATGTTTATTTTATGATCATACTTTTATCACAATTCCTAAGCACACTTTTTTAATCCAATTTCAGTGATTCTTTTTTAAATTTAATGAACTGAGAGAGTGGAGATCTGGGATACGTAATTTAGGGTTGTTTTAGGGGGAAAATCAAAAGAACTAATAACAAAGGGATCAACTGAACACTAGGGTGGTTGTTAAAAAAGGTGAAAAGTGTAGGTAAGAAAAGATGGATGACTTACAGGTACGACCCTCGTCCACAATCTCTGCGACCTGCCCGAAGGTCACGCATGGGAAGCAAACTGTAATCAGAGCTGCAACCCACAAAATTAGCCTTCATTAATTACCTTCTAAGTAACACTGTTTTTAATTAGCGAAAAGTGATAGTGCTATCCAGAAAATTTTACCATTGATTGGGTCATCCATGCAATCGAAGAGGCCAGTTTTCCAGCCCTCAACATGCTGCTGGTAAGTAGAATGAACATATGGTGCCGTAACAACATACCCTGGAGGAACCTGGTAAGCAGCTTGCTGAAAGTGTTGCGAATGTGATGCGTAAGTTGAAGCAAAAGGCCTTTGCCCTATATTTTGAGGATAACTTGGCGCCGGAGGAGGAGGTCGCTCATATATTGCTCCTTCTTGGTGGTAGATCGCATTCGGCTGATTTGAGTTAGGGGCTTGGGGGGTAGGCAACCACGCTGCCTCTACCGTGGGTGGAGCGGACGGTGTTGGAAGCCCATATGGGTGATTCGCTTGAACTCGATTTGGAACATATTCTGCTTCAGCTCCATGAAATTCCAAATTATGAGTATGCATTTCTATTTGAGCCATTGATCTTTTCTTTTTTCTTTCAAATTTTATAAATGCTAGGATTCCTATTCTATAGCATTGATAAGTGTATTTTATATTTTAGAATATATGACACCCACTTTGGGTGACAAATCATTTTTACAAACTAATTATAAATTCAATGAAAAATAAAATAGTAGGTTTTTTTTTTAAAAAGTAAATGGTTATTTTAAGTTCCGTAAAATTAAAAAATTTTATTTAGGTCCCTTATAATTTATAAAATTTTAAATTAATAATAGTAAAATTAAATTTTGATTCTCAAAAATAATAAAACATTGATTTAATCTTTTAAAAATTATAAAGATATAGTCTATTAAAATAATAAAATTATATTTTTACTATCATAAAATATATAATTTAATTCCTAGCTCCCCAAAAGAATTTTTTGATTCCGCCAACGATTAAATGGTTTTAGATATAAACAATCACTAACTCAGTGAAAATTTAAAATATATATTTTTAAAACTAAGTCATAATTATTTAGAAAAAGCTAATTATTATCAAGTTAAACTAGCAAAACGATTAATTAACAAGTATTGTTATAAGTACGTAATTGTATTGTGGATTAAATAAAACACCAAAATATATAGGCGTCCGAAAATAGTAAGAAAATGATAAGAAATATGATGAAGAAAATTATTAACTAGTTTTCACATAGTAATTATCAGTAAATGAGACAGAAAATAAATATTACATTCGAATGAAGATGAGTTGTCCTTGTATGATTACTACAACGTGCGATGCGTAAAAACAAACATATAGTGTCCCAATGAGAATGCCGGCAAAGAAGAACAACTCCAAAATTCATTAGTCTTATAAACCATTTTTGAACTTACACCTATGATGCTGCCATGCCATGACATTTAGAAGCCATCACCACTCCAAACACAGCTGAAAATCACCCAAATTTGTAAACTTAAAGAGTCAGCTATGGTCTCCAAGGCTACAAAGAAGCACAACTCTTTGTCCACCCAAAACAATGATTCCGTACCAAACCTTGCTTACAACCTATGGATCTGGCAAAATGAACTACTCCTACATGCCATCATCGCTTTTGTGTCCCTTGTTTCATCCTCTACTGCTTCACATGTTGCATTAGAAAAACTGTAACTTAACTTATTTGCAAGCCGCTAAAGATCACGGGTTATGAGTCTTTAGAAAAAATTGAGCATCGCTAGAGGATCCAAATCTAATGATGATTTGACAATCTATGTTGTCAATTGAATTTCATGAATTAACGAATGTTATACGTTAATATGATTCCTCTTTTAAATAAAAAATACTAAGTGGATAAGTGAGGAGTGAATTAGTATTTAAAATATAAAAAAATGTAGAGGAATAAAGACAAATCAAAACAACCGATTTATAGCGATTCAATCTCAATCTCCTATCTCCACTGTATTAGTTTCACTTGTCAAAGATTTCCAAGGACAAAGTAACCATTACAAGGCTAAAATAGAAAACCCTCTTCCTATGTTTTACACTGGATAAGATAGAGCAATTCTATATTTTATGGCTCAACTAGAAACCCTCCCAATTACAAATTGGTGAGATGGCGTAAACAAAAATACCTCTTTAAAGTGGGTGTTTACAAAATTTAACCTCTTTCTCGATGAAATAAAATTTATACAAAAATTTAGCAATAAAGATCTCACTAAAAGGGTAAAACACCCAATAATACCAAAAAAATAATTTAATTACGGAAAATGGTCGGTTTGAAAAATATTTACGGGAAAGGGCAATTTCCCCAAAACTCGCTCCACGTCGGTAGCGTTTTGGGGAGAAGAAAACAAAAGTGCCACTGGGACGCGCTTTCGGCCAACGATCAAACTTTTTCCCTATAAAACCCCCCAACCCTTTTATTTTTTTCACACTTTAATCCTTCTCTCAATTTTCTCTCAATTTTTGCTTAAAGTCCTTGAAATTTACTCTCAAATTTCAAAATAGTCCTTGACTATTTAGAAAAAAGCCTTTTTTAATTTTTTTAATATATTTTTTTGAAAAATTTTAAAATATTCGATCGTATTACAATGGCCGGGGAATTATTTCGTCTAGACAGCAAGCACATCTCCGTTGAGCAATTCAAAATGGTAAGTTTTTAATTTTAATTTTTTAATATTTATATAATATTTTTTAGGTCTACGTAAATTTAATTAATTTTTATTTTATAATTTTTTGAACAGTCTATAGATCGGGTGTTGGAATGTTATATTCGCAACATGCATGGTCCCCATCGCCGTTGATCGAGAATTACTGCGGAAGCGTGTTTTTGACACGGGCCACGATAGTAGGGGTTCAAGTTGGAGCCGCTTTGATCGGTCGTTGATAGAGAGGTGGAGACCGAGACGACACTTTTCATCTTCCATGCGAGAGTGTACCATCACTCGGAAGATGTGCGATTCTGATTGGGATTGTCGGTGGGCGGCCCAGAGTCACCGTGTTCGCAACTTTGGTGATCGGGAGCCGTATGCTATGAGCTTCGGTGCCATTTCGGATAAAATTCAAGGAGCTCGGATCGACATGGCCCGTTACGAGACACATTCCAGAGCCGAGAAGGGTTCGACCAAAATAAAAAAGAATACGGTATGCTCGGGCATACATTCTTCGATAATTGGAGGCTATCTCGATCCGGACTTTTCTAGAAACCTCAGACACTCGAGATGGTCTGAAACTTGTTGATTTCAGAGTAAGGTGAATTGAGTTGGGGTCACCGTCTATATCGAGGTTGTATCGGAGATGTGCAGAGTGACGTGGTTTAGTAAAGCAAAATCGGAGGTTGCCTATCACTACAAAGTATGTGGGCATGGTATCGATTTCCATTTTTACTCAGAATACCCCAAACCCGACCTACGAGTCCCGACCGGATCCGGTATGTCACGAGTAAAAGCTTTTGAAAACTTGACAAAAATTTGGTTAAGGTATGAAAGCGGGTTTGAATATTGGTTGGGCCTTTTTAATAAGTACAGTTTAATGATAAACCCTTTTGAAAACATTTGATCATGTACATTTTAAAATCATCAAAGTTGTAGTTGACTTAGTTTACTTTTGTTACCCGATGGTAACGACTTTGAAAACTCGTAAAAGTTATTAAGTTGGAAAAGGTCACTTTTAACCGGTTTACTTTAACATTTGTAAATTTCATTTGTAATATATCATAAGTAAAATAAAACAAGAAATAAACAACCAAAATAATAATAGCGGCCTTATTACATCCCGAATTAAAAATACTTAAGAAATAAAATACTTAAACTTAACAAAAATAAATTTAACTCCAACAATGAGCATGGCCGCCTCGAGTCCTCTCCGGCTCCATCTCCGCGATCTACTCATCTGCAAAATGTTAAGGGAAAGGGGTGAGTCACCAAGACTCAGTGTGTAAATCCCCCACCCGGAAAAGCACTCATACACAAGATATTAATTAACATGCAAATATGCAACCCAACCTAACCATCCATACTCCTTAACTACCCCGTGTGGTCAAAACCACTGGTGGTCAAAACCACTGATGACTTAGAGTCACAAATCAAATGATGGGGCCAACCCATCGTGTGGTCAAAACCACTGATGACCATAGGTCACAATATATCAAATGTGGTCAAAACCACTGGTGGTACCAAACCACTGGGACTTAGTCGCAAATATTCAATCGTTGTGGTCAAAACCACTGATGACCATAGGTCACAAAAATCTGATGGGGCCAACCCATCTTGTGGTCAAAACCACTGACGACAGTCCATATTTCATCCCCCTCCTCTCATCAATCCCACCATCACATACTTTAATAAAAATTTTCATAAATCATATCATAGCATTTAATCATCAAGTGATGGCATGCAAATCATATATCAAGAATCACAAATTTAGGGAACTTACCCTAATCCGTGTTTAAGCCCACAAGCATATCATAGATCACTACCAAAATTTATACACAAGGTAATAATTTAGCAAGTTTATTAATAAAGTGTGTAAAGAGTTTACACACCTGTTTCTACCGGAATTCCTAGATCCCAAGATCCGATCTACGTCGCTAGATCTCTTGTCCTATAATCGACCAAAAGCATGGTTAGGGACTTAGCCTATTCGCCAAACCAAGTAATATCGAGGCTCTTTTATGGCCTTACCTTGAACGGATTTGATTTCCAATCAAATCAAGCCTAAATTAGTCCTAAATTCATGGCACATGTTAGTTTTGGCATTTAACATAAACTTTTTAATTGAAAGGCCCTTGGCGAATGTGCTACCAACTCACCTTGGAAAATAAATCCAAAGCTTCCTACAATCGGTTTAAACAAGTTAATAGGATTCATAGCCATTCGCCATAACCTTAGATCCAAAAGAGGTGATTATCCCTTACCTTAATGATTGTTTCACCCTTAAACTCCACAAATCAGCACCACTTAGTGTTGTGAGGGGGTTTGACTATTTCAATGAAAAGAAAAGAACCTAAAGCAGACTTACCTTAGAGGAAATCGGCTAATCATAAGAGGAAAAGGGCTGAATTTTCCTCTTAAAAAGGAAGTAGATTTGGCTATAAAGGTACAAGAAAAACTGAAATTTTGAACAAATTTTGGCTATGGTTTAAGGGAGGTTTCAAACACCAAGAAGAGAGAAAAGAAAAGAGTTCTGGAGTTTTTTGACACTTCTTTTCAGAGTAAAAATCAAAATATGGACAGCCCCAAGGAGTCCTAGTTTCAAGCAAACACCTCTATTTTGTGATAATTTTCAGCCTTGAATTATCACAATTAAATCTAGCTTTTATCATCCTTTTAATCTCCTAATCCCTCAATAATTAATAGCAAATAAAACACTAAAACTCCCCTCTTCCAAATAGAATATTAGCGTAAAAATAAGCCTTATCACTATCAAAATTAGAGTCCAAAATTGAACCAAACTCTCCTTTATACGCCACTACAAGGAAGAAAAAAATAAAATCAAAGTGTCATTGCTTTGATTCGAACCCGTAATCCTCAAGCAGCAGAAGACCTCTCTTTAAGCGCTCAACCAACTCTCCCAATTGACTTTCATGTCAATTTATCCCGCCATTCAAATATAAAGCCTTATACGAGCCCTTTTCCTTTTAGCGCCAAAGCCAAAAAATAAATTCCCTTTATTCATCACGACTCGAACCCGAGTCCCTTTTGCCAAAGCCACTTTAAGTGGCGCCTCAGCCACTCCGCCCACCTGCCTTTCATGTCCGATCCTTACTCAAAATTTATTTAAAGCCTTTCTTACAGGCCCTTCCTTTAACGCCCCAAAAGACAAAAAACAATTCCCTTGTTATACACGGATCGAACCCAAGACCCCTAGCAAACCCTTAGGCGCACCACGCCACTTATACCAAGCCTATCCTTTTGCCATAACTCACCCAAAATTTTTATTAAAGCCCTAACTAACCTAGCTCCTTCCTTTTACACACTTAATAATAAATTTTTAATACTGGGTCAGGCCTAGCTCGAGTTATTTTTAGACCCTAAATCATGCCAAATAAAATCATATTTATTTATTTCTTGAAGACCACATGGAATTTATTTAAATTACAAATAACCCCTAATTCAGGGTGTTACATTTACGTCCTCGACTCGACCACCCATATTCATTCCCACTGATAACGAGGTAAATTTAATGTTATATTTTACAATTATTTCGTAGATTTATAGTATAATTGTATGCTAAAAATTATTTAATTAGGTGGAACCATTCGGCGAGTCATGTTGGAATACCTACCTCGCTTGAAGATATACGACTTCTATTGGACCAACGGTCGGAATCACAAGTAAGTTTCGAATTTCGTATTTATAATTTAGTATTTCATATTTACTGTCTACTATTATGTATATAACTAATATTTTGGTAATGTTAATATAGTTTCAATGGACACCGTACGAGGATCCAAAAATTCGGGCAGTAATTCCGAAGGAGTTCTTCCAAAATTCGAACAGTTGGCACGTGAAGGTCCCATTGATCACCTATGCGACCGTGGAGATGCACCAGTCAGATCGGGTTCTGCGAAAATTTGGATTCTAGTAACCGATTCCTGTGACACCTGAGGTGCTCGATGATGAGCACAAAGTGGACTTACGGCTGCTGCACACGGATTGGCCAAGATTTTGGTCAGTACATATCGAGACGTGGGAGAACCGGTATGACTATTTACCTATCCGGGAACCGATCATCGTTCCTGAGTTAGCGTGCGTGCTGGAATACATGCCATGGTTTAGGATCCATGGTAAGCTGTATCTCTTGTCGAAAAAAGAGAGGCGACAGCAACTTCATGAACGAAGGGAACGTCGGGGCCCTTTAAATCCAAGGAGAAGGGGTGATGAGACGGGGCCATCAACGAGACCGACACACCACCGGGCCCATCGATTCGTGATGACACCAACATCACAACCTTCACCTTTTATGCCAAAGTCGTACTCTACCCCTTATATGTATCCTAACCAGATATGTTTCCTTTTCCCATCAGACCCTGGTTGGAATGCATGGTCGAGTTCAAGTCCGCTCTCGACTACTCCCACCGCCAATCGATCTTGAGGCCGTCGTCGTGAGGGATCACAGGAGGCGCCGTCAGGGAGCACTTCTTTCTACCACCCTCCTTCGCCATACGGGATTCAGACACTGTAACACCCCAAACCCGGCCCAACCATTACGATCGAATTTGGTTTGCTACCGAGAAAACATTTTGAAATTTTTTTTTTAAAACCGATTTAAGTTTTGTCGAAAACCTTGTGTTTTCAAGTCTCTTGTTAAAACCATACTTAGTGTTGTTTAGAAATATTTATTAAGTTGGGTTGTTTATAGAGTTCAATGTACCCGATGGTACGTTAAAACAATTTACGTTTAAATTTTAAGAAAAACATGTGTAACCATTTTGAAATTATTAAGTAGTTTACAACCTATCCAAACATATCAGATAAAAAGAATAAAATCCTTAGTAGGCCTTATTACAACTTAAACAAAATGAAAACCAACAATAATATAAAATAAAGTTTAAAGTTCATTTAATCCACATTTCACTGCATGGCCACCTCGAGTCCCTCCGGCTCCTCATTCGCGGTCTACGAGTCACCTGAAAAATGTTAAAGGAGAAGGTGAGTCACCAAGACTCAGTATGTAACCCTTCCCCCGGTTTAATACCACATCATACACAATTTATAACAAATTAACATGCATTAAGTCATGCACCCAACCTAGCCATCCAAACGCCTTTCTCTACCCCGTGTGGTACCAAACCCTTTGGTGGTGCCAAACCATCGGTGACTTAAAGTCACAATTGTGATACCAAATCACTGGAGGTGCCAAACCTCTGGTGTCCGTAGACACAAATCGAATGATGGGGCCAACCCATCGTGTGATACCAAATCACTGGCGTCAATCCCTTAATATCGTCTGTGGGGCCAACCCACCGTGGTGCTAAGCCACCGTGACGAGACGCTATGAGGTGCCAAACCTCAAGGTGCCAAACCTCGGTGACCAAGTCACATTATGGTACCAAACCACCGTGTCCGCCGACACGAATATCACTTCCCTCCTCTCAACAACCTACATATTTATAAGATGCATTTAATAGAATCATGCTAACCATGTTTACTTAATATCACATACTGGGTTTATTATCGGTCATGTATTCATTTGACATACAGGATATATCATGCTTCCCAAAAGCATCATAAATTAACTCATAATCAACAAGAACTTACAGAATCCTTGCCTATACCATTCATGGTATTAAATCCGTATCTACACAAATCGAGTTAGCATACAACATGTATTTAGCATGCTTATTAATTTGTTTATAAGTGTGTATGTACACACTGTCACCAAAGATAGTCCAAGTCCCAAGAACCAAATCGGCCACACTAGCCCTCCTTGCCCTATATTCGCCATTACCAATAATTAGTACCAAGGCCATTCGGCCAAACCAAAACAATCCAAAGGGTTCTTCGCTGAATACGAAGCCTTACCCAAATGCTTTTGAACACTAGCCAACACACTTCAAGTGTGAATCGATTTCACTTCCCTACACCCAAGACTTATCCAAAATTAGTAGCCTTGACTTTAAACACTAATTAAATACTCACTAAGAATAGAACCTTACCACTACTTACCCAAAAACCGATCGATCAAAGATGATGGATACACTTGCTCGCTTCCAAATCCCGAAGGCCCTATGACAAATCGATTTCAACATGTGATTAGCACCCTTAACAACAATTGCCGAAATTAGCTCTTACCAACATCCAAGTCGACAGAGAATGGGAAAAGAAAGAAATAGATTCGGCCTACCTTTCCAATCGATTTAAGAAAAGCCTCCACCTTTTTCTAATATTCGGCCAAACTACACCAAATAAGAGAAGGAAAATCGGCACACCAAGGGAGTAGATTTGCTAATACAATCAAAAAGAAAAGAGGAAAATCGACTATGGTTGCTTAAGATTCGGTTTGAGTGGAAAAAGAGGTTGAAGAAAAGTAGAATAGGAGTTTGGCTAAGGTTTTGAGAGAATGGAAAAAATAAAAGAAAAATCAAAGATGGAAGAGGTTGGGAAATTTGGCTAATAGCAAAAGAAAAAGAGAAGGAAACCAATTGAAGAAATTGACTCTCACCTTATAACTTCAAAGCCGAAAATTTCCCCAAGTGGAGAGTCCCCATTCGGCCAACCTTATCTTTTAATCAACTCCCAAATAAAAGTCCTATTTTAACTCCTTGCCACATATTCAAATGAATAAAACAAAACATCAATTATCCCCGCTAATATCCCATTTAATCCATCATCACCTCTTCAAAATAAAAAAATAAAATAAACTAATGCTTATCCCCACTCCAAATTAATTCTAATTCAAAATGCTTAAGCTTATCCTTATCTTCCAATTGAAGATCCCATGCGAGCCAACTCCATTTTCACGCCAAACATTGAAGAATAAAAAAAACACCTTTGCGGCTCCTTGGTTCGAACTAGAACCTCACCGCCATGACCCTCTCTTCCAACGCCCTTAGCCACTTCTCCCATTAGACTTTCATGTCATAGCACCACAACATTTATTTTTAAAGCCTCCTACTTAAGCCCATCACTCCAAAATAAAATAAAACGCAAAGCTCTGCTGCTGCCATTCAAACCTGCGACCTCCCTGGAACCATGATCTGCAGCCAACGTCCCAGCCAATTTGCCAATGCGCCATTTGTGATATAATCCCCAAAACCTCTTTTAAGGCCTCCTTTGTCAGCCCCCTTGTCTCACGCCAAAACCAAAAATAAATGCCACTTTCTGCTCTGCGTGCCTTGAACCAGCCCCTTGTCACTGGCATTTCCAAACGACCTTAAGTGGCGCATGGGAGCCACTTTAAGGTGCTCTTTGTGCCATAATTCGCCCAAATTTTTATTTAAGCCCTATCTCACCTAGCTCCCCCCTTTTGGGTACTAAAAAAAAAATTTTATCACTAGGTCAGGCCTAACTCGGGTTTAATTCTAGACCCTAGAACACGCCAAATAAATCATAATATTTATTCTTCAAGCACACACATGGGAAATTAGCTAAATTACAAACAACCCCTAATTTAGGGTGTTACAGACACCCCCGCTGTGGTTTATGCAAACACCTCCGGGGTCGTTATTTTATTAAGGTGGGTCATCCTCGCAACACCCACAACCAAACCCACTGCCGGAGGAACCCGAATCCCCGCCCGAGGTTCTACGACCCCGGAAGCTAGAAGACGGAGGAATCCACAACAGAATCCCGACCAACCCGTGTGGCACTTGATTCCACCAAGCATCAACACTGATTCGGACCGATTTTTTATTTTTTAATTGTAATATAATTTTTTAAATTTTTTTAATAAAATAAAAGTTATTTTTATTTGTATTTGTAATTTGATTTTAATATCTTCTATTTTATTGAAGTTGTTTATTTTAATGTAATTTAATTTTAATTTTTTAACAAAAAAAAGTTATTTTTATTTATTTTAATGTAATTTAATTTTAACATCTTCAATAAAATAGAAGTTGTTTATTTTACATATAATTTAATTTTAATTTTTTAACAAAAGAAAAGCTATTTTTATTTATTTTAATGTAATTTAATTTTAACATCTTCAATAAAATAGAAGTTGTTTATTTTAATGTAATTTAATTTTAATTTTTAACAAAAGAAAAAGTTATTTTTATTTATTTTAATGTAATTTAATTTTAACATCGTCAATAAAATAGAAGTTGTTTATTTTTACATGTAATTTAATTTTAATTTTTTCACAAAAGAAAAGTTATTTTTATTTATTTTAATGTAATTTAATTTTAACATCTTCAATAAAATAGAAGTTGTTTATTTTACAAGTAATTTAATTTTAATTTTTAACAAAAGAAAATTTTTATTTATTTTAATGTAATTTAATTTTAATATTTTCAATAAAATAGAAATGGTTTAATTTTTATTGTAATTTAGTTTTAACATATTGAATAAAATAATGCTTTCTTATTTTTTATAGTAATTTTATTTTATTTTTAATAAATTAAAACGTTGTTTTTTGTTTTTTAATTTTGTAATTTAAATTTAATAACTTGAATAAAATACGGATTCTTGTACAAAAGTTCACCGTTTTCATCAAAAATAGAAATTACATAGCCACCAAGTGACAAAAAAGCTAAGAACAAGGTTAACTATTCTGATTTGGACACGAGCGAGATGTATGTCCCGGGGTCCTACACCATCCGACAGCCTACTTTGGTTGCTCGTTTCTCGGATATCCATATTGTTGCGTATTCTAGTCGAGTATGGTCGACCTTTTGGTTTGCGCCTCAATTGTCTATTCGGCAACAGCTTATACGGTGCAAGCGATACCGACGGCCACTTACGTTCATTTGGGACTGGTGGGAATACGTGTCTCCACACATTGTACATGTTTTCTAATTTATACACTTCGTCGACATAGCTCATGGGATCAAGACGGAGATTCTGACAAGCCGCAAATACATGAGCGCATGGGTAACGAAGTGCATCAAATATCCCACAGTCGCAGGTTCTATTTGTCAAGTGTACACGATATCGCCGCCAATAACACCTTGGTTCGGTCATCAAACTCCGTGACACAAAACCATAGGCCGTCGCGATCGTGACACACCTTGTGTGCATGGTGTTGGCGTGCCTTCCCCTGTTTATTTCTTACAAGACCTTCGGGCTCTATACATGGCCTCCTTGCATTTTCCCTCTATAACTTGCTGCTCGTTTCGAAAATAGTGTCGCTAAACGAAAATATGTCTCTCGCACAACCAATGTAATCGGCAGATGACGGGTTTCTTTTAGAACAGAATTTATGCATTCGACCAGGTTTGTGGTCATATGACCATATCGTAGGCCGCCGTCGTATGCTTGTGTCTACTATTCAAAAGGAATATTACACAGGTAGTTTGCGCCTTCGTCGTTATCTGAGCGCAAACTCTCTAACATCTCCTAAAAACGGTCCTTATTGATCTCGTACCCTACCAATATAGGTTGATAGCGAATATTACATATCACTTTTCAATTGAGAATAAATTGAATATTACAAGCGGAATTATATTAATAGATATTTCATACACATATCAGTCACTTATCGTCACTGACTTTTAGATCGATGTTGCCCATAGTAGTTGGATGCAACATGCCTTAGGAAATATCGATAGTGTGTGCGATGCCACATGCTTCTCTAGCGTTCTATTGCGGCTAGTATTCCAAGGCCCCGATTCGATATAACGCATATATCAGGTTGGGGGCAGACATGTCTCCTTAACCTAGATAGAAAGAAGTCACAGTCATCAGCTGACTCTCCCGGTGTTATTGCAAACGCAATCGGAAGGATTCTCCCACACCGTCTTGTGCCACACACTAGCAATAGCCGATGCATATATCTACCATACATAAAAGTACCAGAATTTGTACCAATGGCTTGCAGATATGAAGGCATCTCGGATTGCTTAAATGTCCGAACAGACACTTGAACATTGCGCATCCACGAGCAAACGATCGTTGTAGTACGCCGGTTCCGTTTCAAGGTCTGTTATACTACCTGGGACATATCTTTCCAAAGACTGACACTCTCGCCACACTTCATTATATGAAGCGCCCCACCGCCATGTAACTTTTCTAACTATTCAAGCCTTTTCGCGTGTACCCCAATTGGCTACGAATATTCAACCAATTTTTCGTAGGATTGATCGACCTTCACCATCGAGATTATTAAGTCAGCCTTTAACATCCTAAATTGTTGGGCCTATACGTTTAATGGGTGAATATGTGGAATGAGTTAATTTAAGTGTTAGGGGCCCAAAATTTTAAGTTTTAAAGAACCCAAATCTTCTAATTTAAGTTAGTTAAATTTGGCATTAGGGATTAGGGAAGTGGACGGCACAAGGCTATTTTTTGGGGAATTTTATTATATTTATTCTATGTGGATAATAAGCAGATAAAGGCTATTATTTAGGGATTTAGTCTTTAAGGATAATAAGCAGATAAAGACTATTTTTGAGGAGATAATAGATTAAGATAAGGGAAAAGGGATAGGAGCTATCATGTGTGGCAGTGTTGGCTGAAAATCAATCTCTGCTAAAGGGAGGAATCGGTTTTCTATATAAAGAGGGGGTGTGCCAAAATTTTGGAAGCCTTTCTTTTATTTTCTTTTCTCATTTTCTTCCTCTCAAAAGTCGAAAACCACCATTTTCTTCACCCTTTCTTCCTCTCTAAAATTTCTGGTTGGCCGAATCTTTTAATCTCTATTGTTATTTTCTTCTAATCCTTAAAAGCCAAATCACATCTCTATTATTCTATTCTTCTCCTTAATATTCATTGGCCAAATCTCTTAGCCATCTATTCAATTCTTAAATCTTCTAAAACTAAAATTCTTAGATCTCACCTCCTAAGTTGCGAATTTTCTTCAAGAAAGTCGCTGCCGAATCAAGAAAATAATAGGTATGTGTTGATTTTGAGTTTCCAATATTTCTCGGCTTTTCAAAGTCCCTAGCCGAATGGCTATTTAGTGACTAATCAAGGGTTTTTCTTATTTTCGGCATTTCGGGATCTGAAGAGGAGTCTAACGCTTAGATCTTAAGTCAAAGGTCAGTAACACTCAAGTCGTGTTATTTTCGGGATTTCAAGGAGAGGCTCTATTTTCACATCTTTTCGGCTTTTTGAGCAAAGTTGTAGATCAAGATAACAAGGATATCGACTAAGAATATTGGATTTCGCGATATCAGATGTGTAACACTTTCCCACCATCTAGATCTGTTTGATTAATATATGATTATAAGTCTTATATGTTTTGATAAATGCCGAAATTCGGGCATAATAGAGGAAACCCAAAGAGGGTAAAAACAAATTATCAGGTTAGTGAATGTTCTGATTAAACGATATAAGTATATTGATTTTATGTGATTGCATGGGTTGGGTTTGATGAAAGGAGGAAGTTATATGTTGTAGCGGTTTTCACCGTGATCTGTTATAGCGGTTTTTATCGTGATCTGTTGTAGCGGTTTTTACCGTGATTTGTTGTAGCAGCTTTTGCCGTGATTTGTTGTAGTGGCTATTGCCATGATCTGATGATGAGCAGCACGACTGCCATCAAGGTGTGTAGCGGTGTGGGTTGATTGTAGAAATCCCCAATGGTGTGAATGGCTTGTATGGGGCGTGTAGCGGATGGAAACCTAGGATTTGGGTTGGGCTTGCATATTATTTTTATTATGTATATTAATTCTGATTATTTTAGTTTTATGAGGCTAAGGCCCAAATCTAATGGTGCATGAGAGTTGGACACTGAGTCTCACGATTCAAACAATTAATTAACATTTCAGGTAGCATTTAATGCATCAGACCGGGCTAGAGAGGAGTGCAAGGTAGCCATGCAAAAGAACATTTGGATCCAGCAAAAAAACTCTAGTTATTATTTTATATTCTTATTTAATGGATTTTAAATCTCGTTGTAATAAGGCCATGGGCCACCGGTTTATATTTTGTTTTATTACGGGCTTTTATTACTTTTAGTTATTTAAAATTTTATTTTAATTGAACTAAGGCATGTATTTAAATTTGGGTTTTAATTCATAAAGACATACTTTATTTAAAACTATAAATTATAAATTTTCTCGAATAAAAGGTTAAACTTTATGAAAATGTTTTTTTCGAAAATGCGACATGTTTTACAAAATTTCCTTAGTGACATACCAAATCCGGTTGTAGTGTGAAATTTGGGTTTGGGGTGTTACACGACCAACATGTCGAATCCATCTTGGATGATCTTGTGTAACACACATCAACAAAGTATGTTAAATAATGCAACATTACATAATATTAGTATTATTCAAAAACACTTAACACATAGTGGTACTGTACCGGCAAGACATGTAAGTGGACCTTTGTACTTTTTGATCTCCCACAAGCCTATCCTTTTCCTCAACGATGCCATGATTTTCCATGAACATCTACCGTCTTGCACTGCACACTTCGCCTCGTACTTATCGAGCTTGGATTTAACCATGTTGTAGTTAACCCCGTTCCCGATGCTGTATTGTTTCAATGCAGCAAGAAAAGCATTCTTGTTGGAAAATTCGTTACTAACTTCTAATTCGCCCGAATCTACGGCGAAGTTATATGGTCACGCGTCCAGTGTGTTAGTTCAGGAAACTCCAATGCATCATCTTGAGATAGATCGATATTATGCATGTAGGCTGAAGGCGAGTACGCCCTAAATAGCAGATCTTCTTCTTCTTCGTCAAAACTGCCCTCAACATCTTCAGGTACAATTGGAACAGGCTCTGGTTTAGAAAATAATCCAACTTCTGCACCATCAGGCCCGGGCTTTCAAGGTGGATCCACATCGGATCATCGTCGACCTTCCACCACCTACAACAAACGAGGGCCCCTCGCCGATGGATGTCGTGGGGAGTACATTACCCCTCCTTAAACATCTTTCGTAACGTTATCAATCATATGTGGATTGCCAACCACTAGAAGTTGATGATGTCTCCCAATACGTATTTCTATCATCGACGTTGAAGGACGGATATGTATGTCCCATCCACCAACTGAGTGTTGTGCAGGGGTTATGTTTTCCATATTACCACCACACATGGGCACTTCTGTGTTTTGCCTCCCACTAACAGAGTGTCGACTTGGGGTTGTGTATTCCCCTCGAACAGTAGTAGATGTTGAGGTCGCTGAAAGATTACTTGGAGATGAAAATTGTACATATACCTCGAGATAGGGTGATCCACTGGCAAGATGAGTCTCCACCATTGCCTCAAAGCTCCAAGGACCTTTGATGTCGAATGAGTCATATCTCATCGGATCAACCGAAGCGCAAAATCTATACTTAATAGACTGAACTTTTATTGGCGTTGTTCCGAATATTTTACGCCTAATTCTTTTGCGAAGTTCTACTATATCGACGTTTCGATTAAAACTCAGTCGCACTATGTTCTCCGATAAGAAAACAACACCATTTTCGGTGTCACAAACCTCACCATCGTAGTAAATAACATCATTAATACGTTCAGTCATTTTCGCTTTTTTTCTTTTGCCTCAATTTCCTTATGCAACCCGAGAATGAAATTTGGTGATTTTAGTCTAATTTTGCGGAGACTCATCAGAGCAAAAGAGCGCCCACGTGGGAGCGCCAAGATTCTCGACAAAGGTACTGTACCGGAAGCGTTTTGGCCACTGTTTGTTTAGAAACATATTCTCAAAATAATTTTACTAGAGACTACTGTAGCAAAAGAGCGTCTATGTGGGAGCTCTTTTAGTACTCTCACCGACAAGGCACCATCTTTGAAAACGTTTTGGCCATTGTTTGTTTAGAAACGTCTTCTCAAAATAATTTTCTTGGTGACTCATCAGAGCAAAAGAGCGCCCACGTGGGAGCGCCAAGACTTCTCTGACAGTGCACCTTGCTGGAAGCGTTTTGGCCACTGTTTGTTCAGAAATGTCTTCTCAAAATAATTTTACTAGAGACTACTGTAGCAAAAGAGCGTCCACGTGGGAGCTCTTTTCAGTACTCCTGCTGACAGTGCACCATGCTGAAAACGTTTTGGCCACTGTTTGTTCAGAAACGTCTTCTCAAAATAATTTTACCGGAGACTACTGTAGCAAAAGAGCGTCCACGTGGGAGCTCTTTTCAGTACTCCTGCTGACAGTGCATCCTTCTTGAAGCGTTTTTAGCCACTATTTGTTCAGAAACGTCTTCTCAAAATTATTTTGCCAGATACAACTGCCACAAAATTCAATTAATTTTTTTGGGCTAATATATTTTGCCCAAAAACCCTAAATATATATTTACCCTAGCCCAGAAACGTTAGAATATCATACTGTAATTGGACCGGGGGGAGGACAAAAACGCATCCACTTCATAGCGTTTCTCGGCAATTCATCGAAGAAAGCGCTACCGAGGACGCGTTTTGCTGTCTTTTCCCCCCAAAACGCGTTGACGTGGATGCGTTTTGGGGGAAATTGTCCTTTCCCGTAAATATTTTTCAAACCGGTCTTTTTCCGTAATTAAATTATTTTTTTGGTATTATTGGGTGTTTTACCCCACAAAAAATATCATGTAAGAGAAATAAGGAAGAAAATAAACCTTTGGTGAATTTCCTATTGATTTCTTGTTTCGTAGAGTGTTCTTAATGTATATTTATACCAAATAATGAGTTTATAATCGTTGGAGACAAAATATAACCGTCATGAGAAGAAAAAGCACAGCTTTGGACAACCTTACACATAAAGGGAGTAAACTTACACCATCAACTGGAAAACGTGACTGTTAGACATCGAGGATGGAGCAAAATTCAATCCCTTGCCCTTCTATACAAAAGTAGTTAAAATGAGTATAAAATATCTATAAATTAATTTAACTTAGCTCAAAAACATTAAAAATAAATCAAATCACTTTAATAAATTGTTTTTGAGGACTAAAAATATTTTATAATATTTTCTCAAAATGATTTGAGAATATATTGATTAATTAAAATAGCATCTCTTCGTTCTAATATAATAAAAATGTAAGAAATTAGCAATTTGAAAAACTCAACTCATTTATTAGCAATTTGAAAACTCAAATCATTTATACATTTTCAAAATACAACTCCTCTAATCTCTTTAATAACAGCATTCCTCGAAATTTAAAATTCTAAAATGTTATAACACCAAAGATTTTAAAAAAAAAACATTTTAAATTTCAATAGATATGGATAAATTTTAATAAATCCAAATTTTCAAACTTTATACAATAATTCAATATTCACTTTTACATAACTTAAAAGCTACATTCATTTAAACCATACAACAACAGTATATATGTTTATCAATTAATCGCTCCCATTCATTTTTTTTTTCTTTTTGCTCATATTGATATTAGTAAAGTCCATCTCTAATTCATGAATAAGAAGATAATGCACTGCAACGTACTCAACTTATATCTTCTTGCATAGACAATAATGTCCACACCAATCAAACTAAAATTTAATCAGTTTAACCTTAAAAATGTGTATTATAGTCTCATAGGCCTTGACCTTCATTATGTTCAAAAGGTCCAATTCGATATCTCTAAGTAGGCCTGCATTTTGAATTTCACGATAACCCACCCACCATTTTCACCCATCAACTACCTCTCTTTGTGGTTTATAAATTAATAAGAGTTGGTGAAAGTATAACTGTTTTAATTTCATTAAATAAGATTTTTAGGGTTTAGAGTTACATTTTAAAGTCTTATGTCTCACTAGAAATAATCACTCAAAACAAAAAGAGTTGAACTAAAATTTCAAAATTCTAAAAGAGAAAAAAAAAAATCTAATTATTAGGTGTCATAATTTTGATCTTAATCCCAAATCTTGACTTAACTAATTTGAAGTTAAACACCAACACACAAAAGATAAACAGCACTTAACATGTTGAATATAAACATGAATTAGTCCAAAGTAGAATTTATAATTATTATACTCAAAAGTCGAAAGTTAAATCAACTTATTTACTAAGCATTTTTTTTAACCCTAACAAATATCAAAACAATGTTGAAGGAGAAAGAGGTGAGTTCATAAAATCGGATCCCATTACCCAGGGGCTCATCATTTGTAAATTATTTGAAACATTTTGTATTAATATGTATAAATATTTAGAAATAAAATAGTATATTCTTGAGATTAGGAGTCCTTCGAATAAAATTTTCATTTTTATTGTAATTACGGAATAATTTTAAAATACGTGTGCAGCGTCTATCCATTAATTTATTACAATGAATGCATTGGGAAACATAAAAGAGAGAGAGAATAAAATCCAAAGTCAGCCTTAAGGGTTAAGCTACCTGACTACATGCCTTTGTATATTTTTGTTTTTTGTTTTACCGACGAAATAAAAGGAAAGGTAAAGGAAAAGAAAAGGAAAGGAAAGGAAAGGAAATGGAGACTTAGGTTCAAAGCTCCGCCCTGAGCTAATTGCTTTAATGGTCTGCCAGCCAACAAGCTTGACGTGACCTGCCTCCCAACCCAAATAAATAAAACCCACTGCTCACTCATCTCTCTCACTCCACGACCCCAAACATGGCTGCTGCTTCTTCCAACCATTTCCTTCTCTCCTTTTCCCTCTTCCTTTCCTTTCTGTTTACTTCCACCCTCGCTCGTCTTTCTCCCCAAACAACCACGACTACACTCGATGTCTCTTCCTCTCTTTCACAAGCTCAACATATACTTTCCTTCGACCCTCAATCTTTGAAAGGTTTCGCTCAGACCCAAACCCAACCCCTTTTCTTCAACTCTTCTACTTCTGCTGCTGTTTTCTCTGTTCCACTTCACTCTCGGGGCTCCGTACACAAAATCCACCACACCGACTACAAAGCCCTTGTCCTATCCCGACTAGACCGTGACTCCGCCCGTGTCGACTCTCTCTCTACCAAGCTCCTACTCGCTCTCAATGGAGTCAAGAAATCCCAGCTCCGCCCACTCCCTACCCAGATCCAAGCTGAGGCACTTTCTACCCCCATTATTTCCGGAACAAGCCAAGGGAGTGGAGAGTACTTTTCCCGGGTCGGAGTCGGTAACCCGGCTAAACAATACTACATGGTTCTTGATACTGGGAGTGATATCAACTGGATTCAGTGTGAGCCCTGTAACGAATGTTACCAACAATCCGACCCCATATTTAACCCATCCGGGTCCTCCACTTACAGCCCGGTTACTTGCGAATCAAAACAGTGCTCCTCTCTTGAAGTTTCCGCTTGCCGTAGCGGTAAATGCCTATACCAAGTCTCGTACGGTGATGGATCTTACACGGTGGGTGATTTCGTTACCGAGACATTGTCGTTTGGAAACTCCGGTAACATGAATGGAGTGGCTTTGGGTTGTGGCCATGATAATGAAGGCTTGTTTGTTGGAGCGGCGGGGTTGCTTGGACTCGGGGGTGGACCCTTGTCTTTAACATCCCAGATTAAAGCGACGTCGTTCTCTTACTGCTTAGTGGATCGTGATTCGACCGGCTCGTCGACTTTGGACTTCAACTCGGGTTTACCGGCCGACTCGGTGATCGCTCCATTAATGAAGAGCCGAAAGGTGAATACGTTTTATTACATCGGTCTCACCGGGTTCAGCGTAGGTGGGCAAGCGGTGAACATTTCCCCGGGGCTTTTTGAAATCAACGAGTCAGGAGAGGGAGGAGTGATCATAGACTGCGGGACTGCCATCACTCGGCTGCAAACTCAGGCATATAACGCGCTGAGAGACGCGTTTGTGAAACAGACACAGGGGTTGCCGAGCGCGAGTGGGGTGGCGTTGTTCGACACGTGTTACGACTTGTCGTCGAAGAGCAGCGTGAAGGTGCCAACGGTGTCGTTCGATTTCGGGGAACGGAAATCACTTGATTTACCGGCTAAAAATTATTTAATCCCCGTGGACTCCTCGGGAACGTTTTGCTTCGCTTTTGCTCCTACGTCGTCGTCTATGTCTATTATTGGGAACGTGCAACAACAAGGGACACGTGTTAGCTTCGACCTTGCTAATAATAGAGTTGGCTTCTCTTCTCATAAATGTTAACGACACTAATTAATTTAATAATTACCCTTTTTCTTATCTCTGGTAACAAAAAGGAAAAAGATGAGGGCCCTTTTTACTTATTGCTACCGTAATATTATTACTACTGCTTTTTTCTAGGTTTGGTAAATTAAACGAGTGGCTTCTGTTTGAAAAAGATGGGTCCCACTAGAATAACTTATAAAAAAAAGAAAGAATTAGGGTTGTGTTAGAAATTAAATCTGATAGTGTGTTTTTACAGTTCAGTGGCATTGTATTTGTATAGTAAATCATGATATTAAGTTGGTTACCATGTTATAATAATTTGATTCAATCAAATTCCTATACTAAGTAAATACAAAGCAGGTGTTACATTTGGTTCCAGCTGCAGTGGAGTGGAGGCAAGTGTGGGACCCGTTCCGTGATTGTCGGCAGGCGTCTTTTTCATTCATTTAGATGGCACGTACAAGATTCTACACTGCTCCCGCTCCCGCTCTCACCTTCATCAACCATGTCCATTTCCCGCCCATCCAAATTTTCAAATCAATTTCCCAATTATCTTCATTTAAACTACTAAATTATTGTTGTATCCTTGGGTTTTTTACCCATATAATACAAAAAAATTAAGAAAATTTTAAATTGGTATACAATTTCAATTATGTACCAAAATGGTATAAATGGGTGGTGACGTCTCTGCCACTAGCACTTTTGGTGCCGCTTGTGGCATATCTTCAACCACTTAATTTTGTTTTTTTAGCAATTTTTTTAGGGATCAATTGAGCAATTTTTCTAGTTTTTACAAAAGGAAGGGAAATGTGCCGCTGTCACACCCAACTTTAAATTTGAATAATTATCTTCTAAGCTCTTCCTATTTATTATTTTCTTTTTATTCCCCTTCAACTCAATATATTGTGTTTAAACAAACAATTAATCTAGTTTTATAGTTAAATAAGTCTTTTACTTATGATTTTTACTCATAAAATTTAAAAACTTGTTGATTAAATTTTGTAGTAAAATAATATTTTAATCCTCCTAAAATTTAATAAATAATTTTAAGAAATTTATCATAAAATTTTTAGCTTTGTACCTTTCCTATATTTTATAAATTTATCTCAATCCCACGACATAAAATCGTTGGTTTTGACTTCATCTATGCAAGAAAAAGATATAATAATAGTTGTAGTATAAGATATTCAACGCTAAAACAAATAAAGCTTTAAATCATAAAAGAAAAAAGAAATGATACTTATCATTTAAAAAAGTGTTGTAAAAAGTGTAATATGTTAATTTCAAGTGTTTAATATTATTATCGTAAAATTACGGTTGAAAGTTAAAATATCTATTTTAGACATAATGATAAAAATAAAAAATAAATTAAATAATTTAATATAATGATATATGACATATAAATTTTAAATATCTAAATTATTTGTAATATTTAATTTAAATATATAAATAGATATTATTAATAATATAATATCAATTGCTCTTAGTAATATAATAATAACTATTAAATCTATGCATATATGAAATTTGAAGAGTGCAAAATGTATATCATAATATTTACTTGGAAAGTTTAGTGTGATGAAGAGATTTCCAAACATGTGCCCTAAGAATGAAGTATTGTTAATGCCCTTTGAAATTATTTTTAAAGTTTTGGGCCAATAGTCTCCGCAAAATAATTTTGATGAGACATTTCGAACAAATAATGGCCAAAACGCTTCTAGCAGGCGACTATCAAGATGCGTCTTTAAAAGCGCTCCCGTGGACGCACTTTTGCTCTGAGTCTCCGTAAAATAATTTTGCGAGACGTTTCGAACAAATACATAAAAACGCTTCCATAGGTGCACTTGTCAAGATGCGATTGAAAAGCGCCCCACGTGGACGCGGTTTTGCTCTGATGAGTCTCCGCAAAATTAGGCTATAAATCACCAAATTTCATTCGAGGATACATAAGGAAATTGAGGCAAAAGGAAAAAAATTGAAAAGAGTGAACGATTAATATTGTTATTTACTACTAAGGTGAAGTTCGTGACACCAAAATGACGTTGTTTTCTTATCGAAAACACAATAGCGATCGAGTTTTAATCGAAACATCGATTTAGTAACTCGCAAAAGAATTAGGCGTAAAATATTGAACAACGCCAACGAAAGTTTAGTGTATTAAGTATAGATTTTGCGCTTCGGTTGATCCAATGAGATATGAGTCGTTCGACATCAAAGGTGCTCGGAGCTTTGAGGCAATGGTGGAGACTCATCTTGCCGATGGATCACCCTATATCGAGGTATATGTAGAATTTTCATCTCCAAGTGATCTTTCTGCGACCTCGACATCTCCGCCATTCGAGGGAATACACGACCCCAAGTCGACACTGTAAGTGAGAGGCAAAACACGAAGTGCCCATGTGCGGTAGTAGTATGGAAAACATGTAAAGTAAAGCTAAAATAAAGCTATTTTAACATTAAAGTAAAGTTATTTAAAAATATAAACTAATTTACATCTTATGTTGGTGTAAATTTGATGAGAATAATTTATTAAATAAAATATATATTTAATTTAATCAACAAGTTTTTAAATTTTATGAGTAAAACCATAAGTAAATGGCTTATTTAACTATAAAAATAGATTAATTGTTTGTTTAAACACAATATACTGAGTTGAAGGAGAATAAAAAGAAAATAATAAATAGGGAGGGCTTAAAAGGTAATTATTCAAATTTAAAGTTGGGTGTGACACCCGCACCTTTCCCTTCCTTTTCTAAAAACTAGAAAAATTGCTTAATTGGTCCCTAAAAAAAACTGCTGAAAAAAAATAAAATTGGGTGGTTGAGGGTGTGCCAGTGGCAGAGGCAGCACCAAAGGTGCCAGTGGCAGAGGCGGCACCACCCGTTTTACATAATTGAAATCGTATACCAATTTGGAATTTTTAATTTTTTTGTATTATTTGAGTAAAAAACCATGTATCCTTTATATTATTAAATTCACAACTACACTGGCAATTCAAATAAAAAATTATGCGAAAATATCATTATAAAAATTAAAAAGATTTGGGTTGAAATTTGTGAAAGAAAAAATGTAATAAATTAAAACATAAGGTGTTAGTTTAAACATGTAATATATTTCAGTCTACATTATAAATAATTTAAGAGAATGGTATCTACTTTTACTTATTATTTCTATAAAAAAAATGTTATTTTTGGGGATTTCAAAATAAATTATACAACTTTATATTTTTATGCAACCAATTTGGTTGTGAAATGGAGATGGAAGACTATGGGTGTCTTTGGATGGGCGATTGAGTGCGGTGCGGTGAGTTTAAACTTACTTTTTGTCTTCACGCCACAAGATCGCTACAAGATCTCAATCTCACCGCCACCGCTATTTTTACACTAACCGCATGTAAACGCACCTCCCATCCAAACCCAACCTATATGTAAATTTTAGGGTCATTGGTCAATGGGATAGGTGCGGCCGCTGCTTATCACGTGAAAAAATAGCCAAATTGACAATAATGTCCAACTCAAGACCAAGCCAACCTCCATTATTACTTCTTCCCTCCTTTCAATTTTCACCTACTCAAATTTAGCATTTTGAATGGTTAGTTAAAATCTGCTCTCATTTCTTGTTCCTAATCAGGGAATTTATCTTCTGTACTGTACATATAATTAACTTTACCTGTTGTATTTATTATTAATTATAATATGTAAATTGTAAATAAAATTGATTTTATAAATGTTTTTTTCTTTTTGGTGGAATGTTATATTAACGGGGAAGAAATTGTTTGGCGGTGGGGGAAAGTTAATAATAAAACACAGAAAAATGGAAGGCTTTTGTTTCTAAGTTGGTCAAAATAATATTGTATATTTCTATAAATATTCATAATTTTTTCAACTTTTTGTATTTTTAATAATTTTAAAATCATTTTTTCAAAAATTTATCAATTTCTTAAACTTTTGATGATATTTATAAATTTCATATTTTCAAAATTTTAAAAGAATTTTATTTTATTTTTAATAATTAGAAAATGGAATAGGAAAAAAGAGTGGATAGTTTATTTTAGACTCCACTAGTTTTTATTGGGTGTTGAAGTATGTTTTCAAAATTTATGATTAGTGGGTGATTTTTAAAATGTGAAATGTTGTTTTACAAAATTTACTAAAGTAGCTATATATTTGCTTCTTTTATCTAGGTTAATTTCACATTTAATTTGGTGTTGGATTTATTCTTAATTAATACTAATTCAGTTATATCAAACCTACATTATGTGATATCATTAGTGAATAAAGTAATTTTCGAAAAGAAAGAGTGAGCGAGAAGAACAGAACTATGTCTAGGCGGATTTGGCAAAAAGATTCATCAATGGTGAACAAGAAAAACAAAAAGGAAAAGTGAGATTAAATAACAAATAGGTTGAGGCAGTTTTGGAGTGAAAGATGAATATGTCATTCGCTTCTTTCTCCTTTTACACCATAACTCTTACTCCCAATTTCCTCTCACAAGATGTAATTAAATAATGCAATAAATATAAATTTATTTTCTAACCTTTATTCATTTATTTTTAAAGTTATTTTCGTTTTGAACTTTTAATTTTAATTAAATTGTTTGTCAAATTGATTTGAATTATTAAAATTTTAATGACATTAACGTGGCGACTTATATAACATTTTATGTATTAATATGATTTAATAAATTTTATATGATCTGGAAAGCAAACATGAAACACATCATTATTTAAGATGCTTTCTCGTCTATTAATTACTTATTAAGATTGATCTTATCCAATGTAAAGCACATAACATGTCATTTGCTCATTATAGGAAAACTTTCCCCTTAACTTACTAATTCATGTTACTTTTTTTAATATCTAATAAGACCTTCAAAAAATGAAAATCTTGAATCAACAATCAAGTTTGAATAAGAGTGGAGAAGAAAAAAGTTGTTCTAAGAATGATGTCAACATCAATTATGGTTTAAGACCAACACTAAACTTGTTTGAATTCCTTTATGAAAATAATATAATGAATGAAGAAGAAAGCAACGATTCAAGGGGACAATGTTGGCGATGAGTCTTTTAATGATAAATATGATTAATATTTGGTTTCAGAAGATATTAATGAACAAATTTCTATTGTTGCTTAAAATTAGGTGCAAAATTACTATAATTTGAATTTACATTCAATCTCAACGAGAGGAATGTCCTTTTCAACCATTTCATGTATTGTTGAAATTTTATCAAGAGCATGCCAACTTGGAAAGTTTAGTGTGATGAAGAGATCAATATAAAAATGGTGGTGAACTCCTCAAATACGTGATAAAGGTGGGAAATCTCGTGACAGTAGGAGCAACAATAAAAGTAGTTGTTTTGTTTGTCAATGTTGTATTGGATGATTAGGGGTGCTACTGTCACGGGGCTAGATTTTGCTACCCATGACACTAGCACGTAGCAAAAGTACTCAGAAATCATTTTCATGAACTTTTTCTAGCATGTTTGAGCTTATGTTTGTACATAGACATGTGCCAAATTGATTAAATAGAACCCATGAGGCAAATAATATGGTTGGCCTTCGAATTGCTAAGAACATTAAATTGGTTGAAGTTCAATCAAGCGGATGAGATGAAATAAAGTGTTTAGCTGAAGATTGTAAAAATTTTATTCACACAAATAGGAGGTTATTTTGGAGGAGAAGGATGCTAAGTTATAACATAAGTTTTTTTTTACCAAAATGCAAAGAAAAAAAAAAGACTTTTTTCCACTAGATAGACATTGAAAGTGATAAAAGCATATTGACTAGCAATTATGAGATCTAGCTCTTGACTAGAGGAGACACCAAAGGTCTTCACCCTCCATCCCATGGATAGATAGAACGGGAGGGCAGAGCTCTTGATTTTCCATGTAGTTAAAAAGTTGAACAATTTATTTTTTGTTTTAAATTAAAAAATAATATATGCTTAATTATAATCTAACTCATGTCTTCTTTATTTAATTAACATTATGCGATTTATTGATAAAAATGACATTCTCAACACCGTTTAGTAAAAATATATTCAAGTATCCACCAAATGAAATCATTCAAATACTACATGAAGATGTTCTCATGTAGTGTAATCTTTATAAATTTGTACATTGGTTTAATCTCTCTTCTATACCAAATAAAATATTATATGATACATTAATCGTAAAGTTTTTTTTTCTTAAAATTTGACTATTATCTCATTTATTTACTTTTTAGTTTTAAATAACAATTAAAGGCGTGATTATTCACTGTCAAATACATTAAATAATTGGGTTATTATTAATACATAAAAATAGGTTTTATAATAAAATCCTAAAATAGGATTTGCATTGCACATGGGAAAGGGATATATTGTTGTAGAAGAGGAGGTGAGCAATGCGTAAAGGGAACATCCCATGAGGGAGACGATGCCTGTCCTCGCGTCAATCAAGGCCTACATTGATGTTGGAATGTTTGGTTTTTTGCTATTATCATTTTTATGTTCACTCAAAATATATTTAACTTTTTCAAGTTTGGAGTAGGTGTGTGTTTAGGCTAGAGTTAGCTTAAACAATTTTAATCCTTTTGCTCTAATTCAAATTAAAATGGGTTTACAAACTTATTTTTAATATATTATTTGCAACATAAAATAATAATATTATCTTTTTGTGTTTAATTCGAGTTTTAGATTTATTTGATGAAAATACATATTTAACTAATGATATTAGTAGTTATGTTTCATTAAATTAACCTTAAAACTTAAAAGAAAATCATAGTCCTCGATTGTATTTGTTAAACTCTGCTATGATCACTAGGACAACCAAGTCCCCAACTTGTATGAATAGATCCCCCAAGGGCATCCTTCGTAAAAGCCTTTCGACTTACAACTTGTTTGACCAACGAACTTATTCATTAATCGCCACATTAAGTCTCAACTATTATATCTCATTTGAGATGACCTAAGGCACATTAGAATGTCAGTCTACCTAAGCTTATGGCACCAAACCACTTGCCTCTGACTCATCAATAGCAACTCAACACGTGACACCTTAAGATAATGAATCATAAGTATATAAGACTTAAGGCCTGAGGATGAGACCAAGCGACCTACACCTCTTCTCCTCCCATCCTACATCAAGCCACATATTCTCACATTCCCTCTTTACTTCCTACTACTTTGACTACTTTATATGGCAGCTCCCTATTCTATTCAAAACAGGGTGAATTACACTCATCTTAATCATCTACTTATTCTTGTATCAACAATATTTAACACATTAAAATTTAAAAAGTTCATAATTAACACTAAAATTATTTTATTAACAAAACTATAAAAATTTAAATCTAATAATATTAGTAATTAACTCTCATCAAATCAATCATAAAAACTGAACTAAACACTAAACTTAACATTGTTAACTTTGAATATCAAAATTTATAAATTTTGCAAAATATAAGACATATACCATATTTAAAAATGTCAAACTTTGGTACCAAAAATAAATATAAAAAGTATATTATTTATATTAATACTAATATTTATAAATTTTATAATTAAATTTAAATAAATAAAATAATCCTATTTTTAAATCAGACAAAAGATTTAAAAGAAGTAGTTGAAAATTTGATGAATAGGAGGCACACATATTTAATTGTAATAAACCGAGATATGAAGAAAGGGGTAAAATGTCACCGAAACCAGATATTTAGGAAGCTGCTTTTATGTTTTACTTTTGGGTTCAATCTGCTTTAATGTATATGGCTATGGGGCGATGAAAAGCAGGAGCATTTCGTGGGATCTTCGGTCAACTTGTTTGAATATTTTTATTTTTATTGATTTAATATAACCATTTTAATTTTAAAAATGTTTAAACTAAATTACCGATACAGTGATAAGTGGGATTATAATTAGCATTATCATGATTGAAAAAATATATCTAACTATTGTTACTAAATTATTTATGGTCTTTATCAATTAAAATAAACATTTCTTCTTTTTTCACATCATCTATGATCTCTTCTTACTAACTGTACTTATGATGTGAGAAAAAAGACGACGTATTTGTTTTTAATTGGTAGAGACCATATATAATGTGCTAAAGAAAGTTCATAAAATAAATATTTCGTGATTGGACTAGATCAACTTGACCTCTAGTAACTAAATGAGCGTTGTGAACCAATAAATAAATCAAAACTCGGGCAAAAATATTAGTGATTCAATTTAGGTGTTCAATTGGTTAACCGACCCGACCCTTTTAAACTTTAACCGTTAACTAAACCGAAATTTTTTCAAAAAAAATTAATTGAACCAAACTTTTTCGGTTAATTCGATCGATTAACCGAATTAACTGAAATTTATATATTTTTTTGTTTTGTATTTTTAGTTAAATCAAGTATAAAACATATAAAAAATTAACTAAATTAACCGAATATATAAAAATATAAAATTTCAGTTAATTAACCGATTTCGAACCGAATTAACCGTTAACCAAACTTCCAAAAAATTATTAACCGACCCCGACCGAATTAATTCGGTTAACCAACTGATTAACCAAATTCAATCGGTTAACCGAATTAATATGATTTTACCCAAAATTTGCAAGCCTCTAATTCAATCAATTATATATATATATTTTATTTTTATTTAATTATTGGTCAGCTCGTAATTTAATCAAGTGAGCCAAGAATGGGTGTTGTAATTGTTTCAGCCATTGGTCTAATTAGGTTTAATGGTTTAAACGGATTTCGAACTTTTTTGAAAGTATCAATTAAGCCCCTTGCGATTTTTTCACCCGATTCAACTTTGAACTAATAAAACTGGTCAAATAGGCCCTTTGACTAATGTTGACTGTTACATTGTTGACGTGGCCGTTAATGGCACTGAGTTGGTGCTCGATGTTAGCGATAGCTGCTGACAACCATATATCCAATAGAATTAAAACATTGTTACACATATCAACTTTTAAAGAAAAATAATTTTTCTTTATATAATTTAGAAAAATCATCTTGAATGTATTTAGACAAATGGTTGTCCCAATTTACATTGAATCCGGACAACCATTATCCTGATTCATTATCAGCTTAACTTTTCAATAGTTTTTAGCAAATTATATATTTTTGAACTTTATTTAATATTGTTATCAATTTTAATAATATATTACAAATTTATAATTTTTTAAAAGAAAATAATTTATGTACATGGTTCATTCTAATAAAAAATTAAATATTTTATTTTATTTTTGTTGACGAGCTCCATGTTAAGGTCGTTAATTGTCACATCAATGTTGTAACAGTTAATGTTTGTTAAAGGACTCATTTGACCAATTTTATTTATTCAAGGGTTCAAACAGATGTAAAAAAAGTAGCAGGAATTTAATTAATTGTTTTTAAAAAAATTGAAGACTTTTATTACAACGTTACAAATAATACAAATTTAAATAATTAGTATTAAAAATTAATAATCCAAATATATCCGAATGTAGATAAAAAGTAAAAAAAAAAAAAAAAAAATCAAAGTAGATGCTAAAGTTGCCAAAATTTCAAACTTACAATTAAGCCGAACATTGACAAGAAAAAGGGTTTTGTTTTTCCCAAAATACAAAAATTTAGGTATAGAACCAAAATGGCAAAATAATTATTTTGTTAACAACATTTGTTTTAAGTTTCATTTTTTTGGCTTGAAGTTTTTAAGTGGCTTAAATATTTTAGCCGATATTTGAGTTAAATAAAATCTGATGTCAGCAATTTCCGATAAAAATTACAAAATATGAGAAATTATATATTTTTATTTAAATGTAATAATATATTTAATTAAAAAAAATACTATTAAAGTTATGTGTTGGATTCGATGGAAAAACTTTTAAATTCATATTACCATCTTGTTTTTATAGATTTTAATTTCGGTCTATTAGTAAAGAAGCAAATTTGAATGCCAGCTGACAAAAAAAACTGCCAACTCCAGAATTTGCACCACTCATGTATGGCAAAATTGGGTATTCATATTTATCATCCTTGACCATCTTTTTGGCGCCTTTCAATGCTTTCATTAAATGTGTGCCAAAGTTTTGAACAAACTGAAAACACCATCTTCATATCTCCTTCAACAACATTCATAAATGCACACCACCACCTCCTTCATTTATTATTCCCATTAACCACCACACTCTAAAACTACAGAACTTAAATTCACTTTTAAGTGTCCAGATTTATACAACAAACGTATTAAATTTTATGAAAACACAGTTATGATGTCATCTAATGGGCAATGTCTTCCCATATCAATATCTTTTCACGTCAACTGTCATATCATTGCTTAACAAACTATGGAAAATTTCAACGAAAACTTATATATTTTAACATTTAAACTTATTTTAAACACACAAAATGTAGATATTTTGTTTACTTGCTCTCACTTTTCTGTTTTCTCTTCACTACCCGAGCCAAATAAAAATGAAAATTTGAACAAGTGTGAATTGCATGGATTGGGTACCCCATTCCTTATGAAATTTGTCTACTTAAACAACTTGCGTTATTATCAATGTCACTACTCTTTCTCTTCAGCCCACAACCCCATCAATTATAAATGTACAAATCTATGCCCATGCATATGCCATGTGTCTCAATTTTATGTCTTATAGCACTCTAATACATGTACAAATTGAAAGTAATGCCGTCTATATAATTTATTTTAAAACGATTAAAAGGAAAATTGTCTGTAAAAGAAAAAATAATCCTTACATCGGTATGACAAAAAGAATTGCAGTAATGTTATACCTTAGCACATAGCTTCTCGATAATTTGTGTTCTCATTCATAATATACAAGTAATCTCATTCCATGAAACCAATAAAATAGAGACTTTTGTCACAGAAAAATGAATGGGAATGGATGACCATTCTAAAGAGTTGCATTCAACCTCCTTTATCCCTTAGGCAGATCACCTAACAAACCAATAATTTGTTTTCTAATGCTACAGTCTCAATTCAACACACCCAATTTTGCAAATTGATATGCAGGGTAAAGCTTTGGATGTCAACAACATGGTCCCAAAACAAAATGCAAATTTGACTGCTTCAATGGGTTGTGGCTTCTTTTCTGCTTACCTATTTACCAAGTAAATTTTCTGGTTTTGCATCTCCTTCCCCACTTCTCAGATTGTCATCCTTTGAGTCTCTATAGTTCGACTTCTTTACTAAACAATTCTCCCTGGTTACCCACCATCCTTACATACAATCCAAAATATAAGTCAGCTTTAAAAAGAAGCTTAAACAAAAAAATAAACCAAAAGTTCATGAGACCACAAAGCATAAACTAAAAAAAAAAAAACTCAGCAGAATTTTCTGTCATAATAGAAATGTGTAGCTCAACCAGAATTCGTCCAACAAAGAAACTAATAAAAAATAAAACATTTCATGGAATTCCATACATGAAGTAGATGGCAAAGAATAAAACATCTGTCATCTCAAAAAAAGAAAATTAACTGCATGGCAGCCATGTTTATTGCTTTCTATTCCTATTCTGGAACATTGAAATTATTACCAATTCTATAAATATGAAAAATTACTTGATACGCAGTCAGACAAAAAATAAAATAAATAGTAAGTAATAAAAATATAGGACACATGACAGAAGTTGAGCCCTACTTGTAGAATTGAAATTTTCTTTTATGTTAAAAGGAAATGAAGCTCGGGACAAGATCTACCCACTTACTTGAATGCTTCCATCCTGGAAAATTTTAACCTAAATTTCTAGTTAAAAATTCACTGTAATCACATTTTAGTTCCGTAAATTACCTCAACGCACTTGCCTTAACGAAAGATATAACCACCAAGAGCTATAATTTAACCAAGTTGTTCCATTGCTTTGGTGCTGTTGACAAATGTAGCACTTTTATCGAAACCCTCAAGCAAAAGAATCCGGACAGCCTCTATTCCACGTTCAAATGTAAACTCAAGCTGAATGACAAAAACAAAGACATAACCATGAAACAGTTAGCCAACTTCTTTCTTTTTTTCTTCTATATATTGTTGTTTTATATATTTTTGCATACCTCTTCACGTTCTTGCTTATTGAAAGGGCGAAGAACAAAATTAACAGCATCCATCTTCCCAGGAGGCCGCCCAATGCCTAGAGAAGTTCAACAAATTTAACAAACCAGCATATAAGGCTACTACCAGAATTTCAGGTATTAATTTAGTGCTCTTAGCGGCATACCAATTCTTAGACGAGGAAAATCACGGCTCCCTTTTAAACGGTCAATGATACTTCTCATGCTAGAATAAAAGAAAAGACCAACATATCATAAAGCCAATTGTTACACTTAACATATTCACTTTAATAGGATAAGAAAGCACAAACTAAATACCCATTATGTCCTCCATGTCCGCCTTTTGGAAGTAGCCTCAATTTGGCAAAAGGTAAATCTAAATCATCGTAAACCTGTGGAGAACAGTAAGTGTAGAAAGAGAGGGAAATAATAGCATTAAGTCGCATCAAAGAAAGAAAATTACCACGAGTACTTGTTTCAATGGAATCTTGTAATACGAGACAATGGAACCAACCTTCAAAATATATTGAAAAAACATGAAATGACAATTAGAATTATAGTAATTTTGTTCAGATGAGAGGCTTTGACCCTCAAGGACAATTTGTAGGTCCGATGGCCACTTACAGATTCACCACTTGAGTTCATGAAAGTATGTGGTTTGGCAAGCATGACTGGAACATTTCCAATAAACCCTGGAATACAGTAACTATCTCCAATCAAATATTGTATAGTAGGCCATTTTCAGTTACCTATTATAGCTTGCAACATGAATTTCATGAACTGGATAGATTTACTTTTTAACTTTCTTTTACATCTCTTAGACACAATCTCATTGTACATGTATATACACACATAGAATCTTTATACAGAATTAATCATTAACCATGTGTAATTCTATTTCTAGACTATGCCAAGCATGCTATCTTAAGCTTCACATATATCTCTGTCTTAGACTTTCAGAAGAAACATCGATATTGATGCTTAAACTTATGCCGAAGAAGCTAAGATAATGGTTCTGGCATAATTTATATCATGCACCTTTCAAAAAGGATAAAAGAAGCTAAGAATTTACTAAAAATTGTAGTTTCTATTGTCTGCCATCATCTAAATCAAAAGTAAATTGAGGAATGGCATCATGATTTAATAAGTTTCCATTATCTATATTCTATGCGCCCTGTTCTCTCTTTTCTACTCCATTATTTTGTCTTAATATCTTAATCGCAAATTCATATTCAATAGAGAAAGCAAATTAAAGCAGAAATTTAGTAAAGTGAAAAATCTCCAATATAAGAACCATGCTACTACACTACTGGATTAAGCATTTCATTATTGCATCTAAGTAGTGATTATCAATGTACCGAGAAGAAAGTACCGATTATCAAATATACCCTTTAAACCTGCTATATTCTGATTTTCAAAGTCAGTGGCGCGGAACTAGAATCAAATCAATGTAAAAATTAAAAATTCCAAAACCAAATTCGAGGGATCCTATAATGCCCATTGCTAATTCCATGAAGCACCAAGAAATGCGTACGTAGCAAAGAGCAATTGCTATAATATTCAATAGTTCAAGGCATACTAAAGACCGTAAATTTAACATCAGAGAAAGTAATTCAAGGATTGAAGAAACCCAAAGTTTTCTTTTAGGGTCAGAAAAGGGAAATAGAGGAAAAAAACCTCTTCCTAACAGGGCTTTGAAGTTAACATTGTTAATGGAAATTCCTTCAGACTCAGCTATGGCGTCTAACATCTCAAAACCCACCTGTTTGAAAGAAGAAAAAAAAAACGACTAAAAATTTTAAATGCGAAAAGAAAGACTAAAGGAGGATATTTTGAAGAAGATATAGATACGTTGTGGCGAGTGGCGTTGTATTTCTTGCCGGGATTACCGAGGCCGACAATGAGCCAGGGCAGGTGAGGCGGGGGCTTGGGCGGCGCCAGTTGGGATTCCTCCGCAGTAATGGCGGGAGAAGAAGTTGTAGTATGGATAGAAAAATTAGGGAAATGAGTGAAGGTAGTTTTGGGAAAATTGAATGAAAGAGGAGATATAATTAAGGGGGAATTGAAATTTAGGAAGCGAATGGTAGAGAGTGGTGATGAACTTAATTTCATGATTTTGTTTGTTTGATTAAAAAAAAAAAAAAACCCTGGGTTGAAGGGGTGTAAGAAGATGAGGTGGAACTGCGACCTCTCTCCCTTGTTTTTCCTGTCTTTTTATAATTTTCCGTTTCCCCTCGTGCCTGTTTGAAGGCTAACATAACATATTCAAGGGTAGTAACGGGCCAGGTGAGCAACGGTATTTTGTCTGCCCCATTTCAATTCAATTTTTATTTATTTATTCCTATATCATAAATTATATAGTTAGGAATTAAAAATATATATAAAAAATTAAACTCGAACTACCCATTTACTACCACAAGCATCTGAAGGAGCGGGTATAAGACTCAACAACAATTTGTTTAAATGTGTCGTACCCACATTTATATCCTAGATCTATTTTGTTAATTAATCGAGGTATTTGTTACCTTCACGTTAAATGTGACAAATCTCCACAACTTAACATTCATTTATAGTATTTAAGCCGTCTCTAATCAAATGGTCAATTGGATGGCAATTCTCGCGAGGCTTCTTCAAGAATTGAACCACTAACAAAATATCAAGTTCAACAGTCAAACGTGCTACACTTAAAGTTTTCGTTAGTTACAGAGCTCGCAACACCCCCAAAGTTTAACAATGAACATTGTCAATCACACTTATATTCAACATAAAACCTCCAATCCAATTCCCATTTTCATTTTGCAAGAGAGCACCTACAGAAGCCATTTGAGATCCTAATTTGACTACTCCATTCATATTCAAAAGTCAACTCCTTGCAGAGCATTTATTCCACTGAACCCAATGTGGCCCTCGTGCAATCCTTGAAGTAGTAAGACCTATAGCTTTATAGTTAGGATGACTCGACTATTAGTTAGTTTTATACTTTGCCACACAATTTCAAAAAGTTCTAAGTTAGTCATTAAACGATTTAAAAGTTATCATTTAAATCACTGGATCATTAAGTTGCTAATAGATGTCTGATGGTTGCTAACTCACTATTCATCAAAGCCATTACTTTAATAAATTGGTCATGATCAATTCCTCCACTCACCTTATACTTACCATTCAATTCGTTTCTGGAGTCTACCGACTTGTTCACATTCGTTTCGGCCCCTAGGGCTCGATTTCATTTGCTTTGCATAATAAGATACATGCTTCTCATTTCAATTCATATATGAACATATTCAAAATCTCAAGCAATCATACCAATTAATTTCGGTATAAGTTGTCAAGCTTATTACTAATGACCCCTATTAACCTATCTCGGACTCAAACGAATATACAGATCGTCTAGCTAAGACACCAAACTGGCACTAAAGTGCATTAACAAAAAAATCGAAGTAAAGGAAACTAGCACATAAAGTGCATACTAGCGCACGAAGTGTATCCTAGCACATGAATTGCATCCTGGCTCGTAAGCATATAAACCCGTACACAATCCAATCTTATGGCATGCCAACTATATCTGACTTAGCCCCGACTAGTTAATAGGGTACCAATGTCCAATTCACATTACATTATTCATAATTGATCATCAATCCATCATGTAGCATCGCATATTTCAACTCAATTATCATATATCAATTAAATCATACTACTCTTTATTCTATTCAATTTAGTCCATGTCTCGCTATTAAATCTCAACCATGTAAAATCAATCAAAACATTTCATATTATCATAATACACTCATCCCAATGACTCATCAATCAACAAGCATGTATACACAATCAAATAATTCTATCTTAAATCATAAAAATACAAACCGAGGTTTTGCGTATCAGTTATCGACGATTTTCGCTTCTCCTTTCCTTATCAGTTGTTCAATGTTGTCGTTAACTACAAATAATTAAAAAACATATCACATTATCAATTTCTAGCCAACTTAGATTCAAATATCAAATTTCACATATTTTACAAATTATTCAATTTAGTCCCTAAAACTCGAACAAACATAACTTTTAATTTAGGGTCTCAGATTAGAATTCAGTTTCACCATGACTCATTAGGGACCTTCTATTTTCCATCATTACCAACATTTCATAATAGTTTTTTTTATTTTATTCAACTTGGTCCCTAATGTATGAAACTAACAATTAAGCTTTACAATTTTGCCATTTTCATATACTAACCTTAATTTCTAACTATCTCACACCAATTTAATCTAATTCTCAACAATGAAAACTTCTAAAAACTTTAATAGTTTCACAAATTAGTACATGTGTAACACCCCTAACCCGTATCCGTCGCCGGATTAGGGTTATGAGGCATTACCAATCATAGTACAAATCATATCAATTATTAACATCTCAAATAAACATGATCGAATACAATAAATGTAATGTGCTTACATAGCATAATTAAACATTTATATACAGTTCATAAACCACATAACCAAAATTTACAAAGAAACATTTTTCATTGACTAACCTCATCACTATTTATTTAGTCATCAAATTTTCAATGACCGAAAATGCCCATATCTATATTTAATATACCTAGGTAAGATATTAAATAACAAAATTAAATATACATGTATAAATATAATCATGCTTAAACCTTATTTATAATCAAATTTATCATTTATCAATTTACAACCTAAATCAAATTCAAATGCGCATATACCAATTTCCATAATGCAACTTCTAATGTTTTTAAAACACGTAATATGACAAGCTACCAATCAAGCACAATTAATCACATTCAACAATCATCTTAACCTTAAAGTCAAGTTAAGAACATCCGTCATGAGTAATGTACTATAAGATTTGCTTATAAAATGAGCTATTTATTAAATCAAACGTATGACATAATAAACATGTTAATTAACCAAACTATCAAGTATGCTTATTTACATTACCGATTTTATCCGTTTAATGATCATGCATCAAGGCCGAATACAACCGAACCATAGTACCATAATTTAATCATTTCATTACCGTATCACATCAATTGAATTTAAAATACACATGCACCAATATCATTCATAACCGAATATCCTATCCCATATATATATATATATATATTCACTTTCAAAAGAACTAGCAAAGATTCATATATGTGATTACATATCAAACATACATATACAAACATTATGCTTAGCATGATTTTAAACTCATCCATATTCATTATCCAAGTAAAACTTGCACTCTTACTTTAATCAATACTTGTATAACCTTAGATTATTTAATAATAAGACAAGCCATTTTCGCATGGCTTATATACATCAACAAAAACATCATTCAAACATTAAGCTAGCCTATACATGCCTTAAGTTCAAAAATTCAACTTTTAGAGTACCAAAATATGTCGATAGCGTGGTAGACTTCGATAACGATCCCCTGAACTCGTAGCTGGAACAAAATCTATAAAACAAAGTAAAAACATAACACACAAAGTAAGCTAACTAGCTTAGTAAGTCTTAAGCAAAAATATTAAATCATATGATCATTCAAGCATTTACAAAATCATAACTAATATCATAACATTTTTAAAGCTTAATACTAATATGGTCTACTAATGTCGAATGCTAATGCCTTTTCTTTGACAACCTCAAAATATCCCTATATAACCTTAAATAAGCAAAATCACCAAGTACACTTAAATTTAATATGTTTCCACATATAACCAAATCGAATAAGTGCAATATACATATCAACCACATATAATCCATCATACACATATGTAAACATATCCATTACCCTCACATATTGCATTTACACACATATGGCCGAATTTCAAAGGCACAACCAAGATAAATTTCCATTACATTATACTCATTATTTGTAAAGCCACATGCACATATTAAAATCTTACACAAATACCTCAACTATATTTCATATTACTAACTTCGAATAGTAATATAACAATTTACCTTATTCCTTGTAACTGTGAAGCTTATACATACTTGAACATTTAGCTTATTTGCAATAATTAAATTCCACCTTGTTAATGATCCATGATCCTTCAATTTATAATAAATCACTGGAATTAAGCCTACTAGGCAACAAAGCCTGAAATATACACCGGCACTAAGCCTGCTAAACCCGAGGTCTAAAATTTGATCACCGGCATTTAGCCTGCTAGGCAATAAGCCCGATACACTTCACCGGCACAAGGCCTGCTAGGCTCAAAGCCCGAGTATCAATACAACTAAACCATTTCATACACATTACATATTACCAATATCACATATATCACACATAATTCATATTACTATCACATATCAAATTCAAATAAATTTAACTACATTTCATTATTAAAAACACTTATCATATTCGGCTTTGGCCAATTTCACACTTATAAATTCAAAATTCAGCATATAATCAAGGTTATAACCTTTATTAACAGTATTATATTGCTTAAAGACTTACCTCAGAAATCATCAGACAGCAAAAATCGGCTATTCGATAACTTTTGTTTTTCCCCAATCCAAGTCCGTTTTTCTTTGTTCTTGATCTAAACACATTCAATTTAAGCTCATTCAAACACATTTCATTGTAATTTAATCCAAAAACACCTAAATGGGCAAATTACCATTTTGCCCCTAATATTTCACACTTTTACAATTTAGTCCTATTTGCACAAAACCCAAATTAAGCAAAATCTCACAACAACCTAGTTAGGCCTAATCTTCAATATAGTCATATAAATCCATACATTTCATTTATTTTGCATTTTAGTCCCTCAAAAATTTATTTTCTTAATTTAGCCCTATTTAACTAAATTTACCAAAAATTCAAGAACAAAGTATGTTCATCAATTACATATCTATCGTTTAACATCATAAAACATCACAAAACTCAACATAGCATCAATGGCATTTTACACAAACATCATCAATTCATGAAATTGAGACATGGGTTTTAAAGCTTTCGAAGCAACGATTACAAAAATGTAGAAATTATCGAAAACCGATCAAAAACTAACCTTTGATTTAGCTAGATAAGTGTCGAACCCTAAGCTTTCTCCATTTTTTTTTCTTACATTCGACCAAAAGAACAAAAGATGATAAAGATTTTACTTTGTTTTATTATTACATATATTATGGTTATTATTATTTTACCAAACTAACCTTTATTATAAAATAATGTTAACATATCACTAAGGGTAATGGTGACTTATATCGTCCATGTAACAGTCCGATTTAGACCCTAGTCGGAACAGTGGTTCGAGACCACAAATCCAAGGTCATAAAAATATTTTAATGATATTTTCTGTGTGTATGATATGTGACATAGTCTGTGTGAAAATTCTGTGTGATAATTTGATCGTTTGTGTGTCGAATTAAGAGAAAGGATGAAATTGCATCAAATGTGAAAGTTGCTTGCTATTTGTTAAAGTATCAATGTGTTGTGGCTTTGTAAAGTTGTGGCTTTAAGTGGCAAATAGACCACTTTTAAGATAGTGGACATTAGATGGACAATTATTCCATTAATGCATGTTTGTTATTAAATGTTTAGAAAAAGGGATAGTATGGTAAATGAATATTATTTTGTTTGTAATAAACAAAAGAAAAAATGAACATTATCAACTTTCTTTGGGGTGCCGAAAGTAAAAGAAAAGAGAGGGTTAAGCTTGTTCATCCGTCCATGGTTCAAGCGTAAAATCGGGTATGTGTTTTTGATCAATTTTTGATAATTTTTACGTTTTTGCAATCGTTGCTTTGAGAGCTACAAAACCCATGTATTAATTTAATGAATTGATGTTGTTCATGAGAGATTCCATTGATGTTATGTTGAGCTTTGTGATGTTTGATGGTGTTAAATGAAAGTTTGGAGCTAGATAAATATGTTTTGTTCTTGAAGTTTTGGTGAATTTAGCTAAATAGGGCTAAATTGTGAAAATGGAAAATTAAGGGACTAAATTGCCAATTAGATGAAAAATATGGGCTTGTATGATATGTTTGAATATTCGGCTAAGCTTAGTCGTGTATTGATCTTGTGAATTTGATGTTTTGAGAAAAATAGACTAAATTGATAAAATGTGCAAATGTGAGGTTTAATTTGTAAATCACCCTAAAAATATGTGTTTGGATTGAATTGAATAAATTAGTGAATAAATGGGTTAATTATGAATATGTTTAGATCAAGAATCGAGGAAAAGGACTTAGATCATGGAAAGCGAAAGTGATGAATAATCATTTTCATACCGATAAACCGAATCCGAGGTAAGTCACTATGCAAATAAATGTACTTGCATGAAATTGTAATTGTTTATATGACTAATGTTGATAATGGATGCTTATGAGAGGATTATGTATATAAATTCCGTGATAAATTTAATATAGTAAGTAAGTTCGAAAATAATACAAGTTGTTAGTTTATATTTATGTGATGGGAATTGAATGATAGTTATTGATTTAGAAATGCTACAAGTATGATGTTGAGAAATGAGGCACTAATTGAATTAGAAATGCTACAAGTATGATGTTGAGAAATGAGGCACTAAGTGTGCGAATTGAAATTATGATGGAGTTAAATAGCACCGTGTGTGCGATGATATGAAAGCTTGACTTATTGAATTGGCACTGTGTATGCGATATCGAGACAAGTCGATTAAAAGAATAGGCACTAAGTGTGCGATTATAACAAGTGAATAGCACTTGTGTAACGATGATATGAAAGCTTGCTTATTGAATTGGCATGTGTGTGATATCGAGACAAGTCGATTAAAAGAATAGGCACTAAGTGTGCGATTATAAGAAGTGAATAGCATTGTGTGTGTGATGATATGAAAGCTTTGGCTTATTGAATTGGCACTATGTGTGCGATATCGAGACAAGTCGATTAAAAGAATAGGCACTAAGTGTGTGATTATAAGAAGTGAATAGCACTATGTGTGCGATAAAATGAAAGCTTCGGCTTATTGAATTGGCACTGTGTGTGCGATATCGAGACAAGTCGATTAAAAGAATAGGCACTAAGTGTGTGATTATAAGAAGTCAATAGCACTGTGTGTGCGATGATATGAAAGCTTAGGCTTATTGAATTGGCACTGTGTGTGCGATATCGAGCAAGTCGATTAAAAGAATAGGCACTAAGTGTGCGATTATAATAAGTGAATAGGACTGTGTGTGCAATGAAATGAAAGCTTCACTTATTGAATTGGCATTGTGTGTGTGATATCGAGACAAGTCTATTAATCGTCCATGTAATGATCCGATTTAGACCCTAGTCGGAACAGTGGTTCGAGACCACAAATCCAAGGTCATAAAAATATTTTAATGATATTTTCGTGTGTATGATATGTGACATAGTCGTGTGAAAATTTCATGTGATAATTTGATCGTTTGTGTGTCGAATTAAGAGAAAGGATGAAATTGCATCAAATGTGAAAGTTGCTTGCTATTTGTTAAAGTATCAATGTGTTGTGGCTTTGTAAAGTTGTGGCTTTAAGTGGCAAATAGACCACTTTTAAGATAGTGGACATTAGATGGACAATTATTCCATTAATGCATGTTTGTTATTAAATGTTCAGAAAAAGGGATAGTATGGTAAATGAATATTATTTTGTTTGTAATAAACAAAAGAAAAAAAATGAACATTATCAACTTTCTTTGGGGGTGCCGAAAGTAAAAGAAAAAGAGAGGGGTTAAGCTTGTTCATCCGTCCATGGTTCAAGCGTAAAATCGGGTATGTGTTTTTGATCAATTTTGATAATTTCTACGTTTTTGCAATCGTTGCTTTGAGAGCTACAAAACCCATGTATTAATTTAATGAATTGATGTTGTTCATGAGAGATTCCATTGATGTTATGTTGAGCTTTGTGATGTTTGATGGTGTTAAATGAAAGTTTGGAGCTAGATAAATATGTTTTGTTCTTGAAGTTTTGGTGAATTTAGCTAAATAGGGCTAAATTGTGAAAATGGAAAATTAAGGGACTAAATTGCCAATTAGATGAAAAATATGGGCTTGTATGATATGTTTGAATATTCGCTAAGCTTAGTGTGTATTGATCTTGTGAATTTGATGTTTTGAGAAAAATAGACTAAATTGATAAAATGTGCAAATGTGAGGTTTAATTTGTAAATCACCCTAAAATATGTGTTTGGATTGAATTGAATAAATTAGTGAATAAATGGGTTAATTATGAATATGTTTAGATCAAGAATCGAGGAAAAGGACTTAGATCGGAAAGCGAAAGTGATGAATAAGTTGCTTTCATACCGATAAACCGAATCCGAGGTAAGTCACTATGCAAATAAATGTACTTGCATGAAATTGTAATTGTTTATATGACTAATGTTGATAATGGATGCTTATGAGAGGATTATGTATATAAATTCGTGATAAATTTAATATAGTAAGTAAGTTCGAAAATAATACAAGTTGTTAGTTTATATTTATGTGATGGGAATTGAATGATAGTTATTGATTTAGAAATGCTACAAGTATGATGTTGAGAAATGAGGCACTAATTGAATTAGAAATGCTACAAGTATGATGTTGAGAAATGAGGCACTAAGTGTGCGTAATTGAAATTATGATGGAGTTAAATAGCACCGTGTGTGCGATGATATGAAAGCTTGACTTATTGAATTGGCTTTGTGTATGCGATATCGAGACAAGTCGATTAAAAGAATAGGCACTAAGTGTGCGATTATAACAAGTGAATAACCTGTGTATACGATGATATGAAAGCTTGGCTTATTGAATTGGCACTGTGTGTGTGATATCGAGACAAGTCGATTAAAAGAATAGGCACTAAGTGTGCGATTATAAGAAGTGAATAGCATTGTGTGTGTGATGATATGAAAGCTTCGGCTTATTGAATTGGCACTATGTGTGCGATATCGAGACAAGTCGATTAAAAGAATAGGCACTAAGTGTGTGATTATAAGAAGTGAATAGCACTATGTGTGCGATAAAATGAAAGCTTCGACTTATTGAATTGGCACTGTGTGTGCGATATCGAGACAAGTCGATTAAAAGAATAGGCACTAAGTGTGTGATTATAAGAAGTCAATAGCACTGTGTGTGCGATGATATGAAAGCTTAGGCTTATTGAATTGGCACTGTGTGTGCGATATCGAGCAAGTCGATTAAAAGAATAGGCACTAAGTGTGCGATTATAATAAGTGAATAGGACTGTGTGTGCAATGAAATGAAAGCTTCAGCTTATTGAATTGGCACTGTGTGTGTGATATCGAGACAAGTCTATTAAAAGAATAGGCACTAAGTGTACGAGGATTAATATGCTTCGATTATGTATATAGCACTGAGTGTGCGATTAGGTTGAATAATTATGTGTTAGCTAAAGTATGTATTGAACCTTTGTGCTTGATGAGTTATAAACAAGTTATGAATGAGTGAATGAGTATTTCAACTATGGCCGGGACGTTGCTATTGTACAATTGTTCTGAGCTTTCGAGTATCTTATTTGATTCCCATTGGTTCAACGGGCAAGTCTGTAGTACGAATAGCAAATCCGAGCTTTGATAAGTTAAGTGAATGAATATCATTATGGTATGTTGCTTATATACTAATGGTGTATATGAGGTAAGTATCCATGTGAGCATATTATGATAAGTACATCAATTTGATAATATGATATGTGATTTGGAAATATGGTAAGTTATGGCTAAGCTTATGAGTTCAAGAAAGAATGAGGTGATTTTTTCATAAGAACCATATTGGTCATTCTATTAATTTGGTTATGTACAATTCATGTTAAGTTTGTTTGTATATTGACTTACTAAGCTTTGTAAAGCTTACTCTGTGTGTACGTTTTCTCTGTTTATAAGTCGTCAAAGCTACTGAAGGCTCGGGACCGTCAAGGATCTTCATCACATTACTAAAATCATTTTGGTACACTTTGAATATGTATATGGCTAGATATGGCATGTATAGGCTAGTCCTTGATATGAGATGTAAAATGAACTTAGCCATGTGATTTGGCTAGTTATGTTTTGGTAATATGCTTAAAGGAATATGATATGTAAAGTGTTTTGGCATGATTAGTTGATATATGAAATGGTTATGAGATGGTATGTATATAGATGATTGGTGCTTGGGAATAATTGAATTTTGGTTATGCAAATTGGTATGTTTAGAATGGTTAGTCATTTGGGTATGTTTTAGTTGCTATATATAAACATGTTATGTATTGGTAAGTGATACTTGTAGGTGAGACCCAAATGGGTGACTTGTTGGTCTTGCAAGTGACCTATTATGTTACACGGTCATGGCACACGGGCGTGCCTAGCAACCGTGGGGTAAAAGTCAGTAGCTAGCTTAAGGAGTACACGGTCATGGCACGGGCGTGCTTAGAGGTCGTGTGAGAAATGGCAGCATATGACTTATAAGATGACGACCATAGACACGGGTGTGCTTGGCAGCCGTGTTGGTTTTGGCAGTATATAACCACGGGGAGGACATACGGGTGTGTCTAGTAGCTGTGGGTGAGGCACGGCCTACTCCTACGGGCGTGTATACCTTGTATTTAAAAAAGTTTTTAATTTTTCATAAAATTTTGTATGTATTTCGATTTAGTCCCGACTCAGTTATAAACATGTTTTAGGTCTTAATGACCTATTTAAGGGACATTATGATTGATATTGATGAATTACTATATGATGAATTCCGTAAATGTTTTTGATTTGGCCGGTAACACTTTTAACCCTAATATGGCGACGGTTATGGGTTAGGGGTGTTACATTTGATTGGTATCAGAGCTATGGTTTAGTCGATTCTTGGACTGACGTAGCGTGTCAGAGTCTAGCTATACATGTCATATATCTGAAATGTGATAATGTGATGAATCCTGACGTAAAAGATGTGATTTTTGTATAGTAATGGATCTCGAAAGAGCCATAACTGATGACGTAAAAAGTAATGCATTTGCTCCCGTGCAAGGGACAGTGCCTTTTGATCCGAGACCGGCTACGAGCGGTCTAGAGGAAGAAGTTAAACAAGCTTTCTTCCAGATGATGAGTGAGTGGTTCACTCAATTTGTGAGAAATAACCTGACTACTTTGCAACCTCCGCCCCCGGCCAAGCTTCCTAAAACATCCACTATGCTTTCGACTGTGAATTTGAATCTGATGAATATGCCTCCGATTGACAAAATTCGTAAGTATGAAGCCGGAGGGTTCAGGGCTACTAATAATGATAATATTAAGGAATTTAATTCTGAAGCTTGTAATGAAAGAAAAAGATCGATGAGTAATTTTTCTCAACCTTTAACGAAGAAATATAGAGATGCAAACAATAGATCAAATGCTTCAGTTGGACATGCTAGTGGAGATCGTGTGAGACCAAATGTTAGTCTGAGAACTCAAGTTGCAATTGAATCAAATGATGGAAGTACTAAATGCAACAAACCTGAGTGTAGGCAGTGTGGAAGAAGACATGTGGGAAAATGTTGGAGCAAGTATAACAATAGAGTTTGTTATAAATGTGGATCACGAAATCACTTCATTCGAGATTGCTCAAAGATAGCGAGTGTTGAAAATGTCAGATTCGAGCGACTTAAGTGTAAGCGTTATGGTAAAAGACATCCGGGGAATTGTAGATTCAATAGTCAAGCTTGCTTCAGATGTGGATCGTTTGATCATTTTATTCGAGACTACCCAGAATTTGTTGAACAAGAGACTACTCAGAATTCGAGATCAGATAACGCCCAGAGAGAGATAGACCTTCCCAAAATACAAGAAATGTCAGTAGTAGTCAGAGGTCTGCGAGGAATACTGTTGCAAGATCTGAAGCTAGAGCGCCTGCTAGAGCGTATGCTATCCGAGCTCGTGAGGAAGCTTCATCACCTGATGTTATAACGGGTACTTTTACACTTTATGATACTTCTGTGATTACATTGATAGACCCTGGTTTTACGCATTTATATATATATGCATGAATTTAGTAATCAGTAAGACTTTGCCTGTAGAAACTACTGAGTTTTCTATAAAAGTATCGAACCCCTTAGGTAAAAGTGTTCGGTTGATAAAGTATGCAAGAACTGTCCGTTAATGTATCGAGATATTTGTTTCCCTGTTGATCTGATGCTTCTTCCATTTGATGAGTTTGATATTAAATTGGATATAGATTGGTTGTCATTGCATGATGTCGTTGTGAACTGTAAAAGAAAGACCATAGATTTGAGATGTCCGAATAATGAAATTGTTCGGGTTAAGTCTAACGATTTAGATGGATAGCCTGCTGCGATATCGGTATTAAAAACTTAGAATTTTGTGAAAAAGTGATATGAGGCATATTTTACTTATGTAATTGATTCGAAAATGTCTGAAAGGAAAATTGAGTCAGTGCCTATTGTCTACGAGTTTTCTGATGTGTTTTCCTGAAGAGTTACCGAGCATACCTCCGATTCGTGAAGGTAAGTTTGATATTAAATTGATGCCCAGTACGACACCTATTTCGATAGTTCCGTATAAAATGGCACTAATAGAGTTGAAAAAATTAAAGTTACAGTTGCAAGAGTTGACTGATAGAGGGTTCGCTAGACTAAGTTTTTGCCTTGGGGTGCTCCTATTCTGTTTGTGAAAAAAAAAGATGGCACGATGAGAATGTGCATTGATTATCGTCAGTTGCATAAGGTGACCATAAAGAATAAATATCCATTGCCCAGAATTGATGACTTATTTGATAAGTTAAAAAGAGTTTAACATAAATTGACTTCTGATTCAGAATCTCAGATGTGATATCGATGTTTATGTGTTATTTAGAAATAGAGTGTATATGCTGAAAAGTTCTATAAAAGTATACAACAAATATGTGATGTCTGAATTTTGATAAGGAAATAATAGCAAAATGAACTCAAGGTGATTCGAATTTTGATTTGATAAAGGATTCAGAACAGAAAGTGAAATTGATCCAAGATTGTTTGAAAGCAGCATCTGATCGTTAGAAGCCTTATGCGAATTTGAAGCGAAAAGATATAGAAGTTGAGATTGGTGACAAAGTATTTTTGAAAGTGTCTCCGTGGAAGAAAGTACTCTGATTCGAACGTAAAGGCAAGTTAAGTCCGAGGTTCATATGACCGTATGAGATTATTGAACGTGTCGGACCGGTTGCATATAGATTAAGATTGCCCTTTTGAACTAGAAAGGATCCATAATATGTTTCATGTCTCAAAGCTCCGTAGATATCGATCTGATCCGTCAAATGTGAGTGTCCCATCTGAGATTTAAATCTGATCTGATATGACATACGAAGAGGAACCGATCTGTATCTTAGCTCATGATGTGATAGAATTGAGAAACAAGAAAATTATGTTAGTAAAAGTAATGCGGAATCGACAGGGCATAGAAGAGGCTACGTGGGAGTCTGAAAACTCAATGAGATAGCAATATTCAAATCTGTTTAACGGAAAGATTTTTGGGGATAAAAATCCCTAGGGGGAGAATTGTAACAGTCTGATTTAGACCCTAGTCAGAACAGTGGTTCGAGACCACAAATCCGAGGTCGTAAAAATATTTTAATGATATTTTCTGTGTGTATGATATGTGACATAGTCTGTGTGAAAATTCTGTGTGATAATTTGATCGTTTGTGTGTCGAATTAAGAGAAAGGATGAAATTGCATCAAATGTGAAAGTTGCTTGCTATTTGTTAAAGTATCAATGTGTTGTGGCTTTGTAAAGTTGTGGCCTTAAGTGGCAAATAGACCACTTTTAAGATAGTGGACATTAGATGGACAATTATGCCATTAATGCATGTTTATTATTAAATGTTTAGAAAAAGGGATAGTATGGTAAATGAATATTATTTTGTTTGTAATAAACAAAAGAAAAAGATGAACATTATCATCTTTCTTTAAGGGTGCCGAAAGTAAAAGAAAAAGAGAGGGGTTAAGCTTGTTCATTCGGCCATGGTTCAAGCATAAAATCGGGTATGTGTTTTCGATCAATTTTTGATAATTTCTACGTTTTTGCAATCGTTGCTTTGAGAGCTACAAAACCCATGTACTAATTTAATGAATTGATGTTGTTCATGAGAGATGCCATTGATGTTATGTTGAGCTTTGTGATGTTTGATGGTGTTAAATGAAAGTTTGGAGCTAAATAAATATGTTTTGTTCTTGAAGTTTTGGTGAATTTAGCGAAATAGGGCTAAATTGTGAAAATGGAAAATTGAAGGACTAAATTACTAATTTGATGAAAAATATGGGCTTGTATGATATGTGTGAATATTCGGCTAAGCTTAGTTGTGTATTGATCTTGTGAATTTGATGTTTTGAGAAAAATAGACTAAATTGATAAAATGTGCAAATGTGAGGTTTAATTTGTAAATCGCCCTAAAAATAAGTGTTTGGATTGAATTGAATGGATTAGTGAATAAATGGGTTAATTATGAATATGTTTAGATCAAGAACCGAGGAAAAAAGACTTAGATCATGGAAAGCGAAAGTAATGTGAATGTAGTTTTCATACCGATAAACTGAATCCGAGGTAAGTCACTATGCAAATAAATGTACTTGCATGAAATTGTAATTGTTTATATGACTAATGTTGATAATGGATGCTGATGAGAGGATTATGTATATAAATTTCGTGATAAATTTAATATAGTAAGTAAGTGAATAGCACTGTGTGTGCGATGAAATGAAAGCTTCGGCTTATTGAATTGGCACTTGTGTGTGTGCGATATCGAGACAAGTCGATTAAAAGAATAGGCACTAAGTGTGCGATTATAAGAAGTGAATAGCACTGTAATGCGAAAATATGAAAGCTTGACTTATTGAATTGGCTTTGTGTATGCGATATCGAGACAAGTCGATTAAAAGAATAAGCACTAAGTGTGCGATTATAAGAAGTGAATAACCTTGTGTATGCGATGAAATGAAAGCTTTGGCTTATTGATTTGGCACTTTGTGTGCGATATCGAGACAAGTCTATTAAAAGAATAGTCAAGAAGAACACCGATTAGATCGAGGAAAGAAAAGATGAGGATAATCGATATATTGATGTATTTTGTTTGAGTAATTTGTAAATAAATGCAACTATTCTATTATTTTACATTGTAATACTGTTAAATTCCAGTATTTACATATTTATTCTGTAAATTTATTATTTAAAGACTCAAGTATGAATTGACGTGAAAAGTTATCTCGAAAGTTCAGTTGAACCTTAGGAATGTGTAGGATACAAATGTCATGACATTAGGGTTTAAGGAAATCATGTAAGACCATGTAAGTACATGGCATTGAATTTACTATAAGGTAAAGGTCATGTAAGACCATGCCAAGGCATGGCATTGGTGAGTTCATAAGGCAAGGATAGACGTAAGACCATGTCAAGACATGGCAATGGTTAAGTTTCATAAGGAAAGATACCGCGTATCCTTAGTATTCCAAGTGGTTCAACGGAAAATTTAAGGAGTATTCCAAAGTAAAGGTAAGACAAGTTCAAGCTAAAAAGGTAAGGTAAGATAAATTCATGTTAAAAGGTAAGGCAAGTATACAAGTTTTAAGTATATTGAGTTAAAAGTTTAAGTGATCTTGATAAGAAAACATAAGATAATTCATTAAGAATGTTGCTATTTATTTACATGTAAACTTACTAAGCTTTATCTTACTCCCATTCTTTAATTTTAATTTATAGTATTACAAGCCAACTCGGGAATCACAAAGCGTGAGATCGTTCGCACTATCAAAGGATTATCTGTATTTTGTAACTCACGTTTTAAGCTATGGCATGTATAGGAACTTAGTCATCTTGTGTGTATAACCTTATGATATGGCTTAAGATTGGCTTGTAAATGTTTGGTAATGATTAGCTATTAAAATTGCTAATTAAGAGCATGTTTTGGACATTATGCAAGATGCCTAGTTGGTAATTATTAGAAAGAAATTATGTAAGTATATGCAGGGGAACAGTTTGTAGCAGCAGTGATGTGATTTTAGAAAAACACTAAGTGTGCGAGGATTAATATGCTTCGATTATGTATATAGCACTGAGTGTGCGATTAGGTTGAATAATTATGTGTTAGCTAAAGTATGTATTGAACCTTTGTGCTTGATGAGTTATAAACAAGTTATGAATGAGTGAATGAGTATTTCAGCTATGGCTGGGACGTTGGTATTGTACAATTGTTCTAAGTTTCCGAGTATCTTATTTGATTCCTATTGGTTCAACGGGCAAGTCTGTAGTACGAATAGCAAATCCGAGCTTTCATAAGTTAAGTGAATGAATATCTGTTACAGGTATGTTGCTTATATACTAATGGTGTATATGAGGTAAGTATCCATGTGAGCATATTATGATAAGTACATCAAATTGATAATATGATATGTGATTTGGAAATATGGTAAGTTATGGCTAAGCTTATGAGTTTAAGAAAGAATGAGGTGATTTTGTCATGAGAACCATATTGGTCATTCTATTAATTTGGTTATGTGTAATTCATGTTAAGTTTGTTTGTATATTGACTTACTAAGCTTTATAAAGCTTACTCTATGTGTATGTTTTCTTTGTTTATAGGTCGTCAAAGCTACTGAAGGCTCGGGACCGTCAAAGATCGTCATCACATTACTAAAATCATTTTGGTACACTTTGAATATGTATATGGCTAGATATGGCATGTATAGGCTAGTCCTTGATATGAGATGTAAAATGAACTTAGCCATGTGATTTGGCTAGTTATGTTTTGGTAATATGCTTAAAGGAATATGATATGTAAAGTGTTTTGGTACGATTAGTTGATATATGAAATGGTTATGAGATGGTATGTATATAGATGATTGGTGCTTGGGCATAATTGAATTTTGGTCATGCAAATTGGTATGTTTAGAATGATTAGTCATTTGGGTATGTTTTAGTTGCTATATATAAACATGTTATGTGTTGGTAAGTGATACTTGTAGGTGAGACCCAAATGGGTGACTTGTTGGTTTTGCAAGTGACCTATTATGTCACACTGGTCATAGCACAGGCGTGCCTAGCAAAGTGGGGTAAAAGTCAGTAGCTAGCTTAAGGAGTACACGGTCATGGCATGGGCGTGCTTAGAGGTCGTGTGAGAAATGGCAGTATATGACTTATAAGGACACGGCCATAGCACACGGGTGTGCTTGGCAGTCGTGTTGGTTTTGGCAGTATATAACCACGGGGAGGACACACGAGTGTGTCTAGTAGCTGTGGGTGAGGCACGGCCTACTCCCACGGGCGTGTATCCCCTGTATTTAGAAAAGTTTTTAATTTTCCATGAAATTTTGTATGTGTTTTGATTTAGTCCCGCCTCGGTTATAAACATGTTTTAGGTCTCGATGACCTATTTAAGGGACATTATGATTGATATTATGAATGACTATATGATGAATTCCGTAAATGTTTCCGATCTGGCCGGTAACACTTCTAACCCTAATCCGGCAACGTTTACGGGTTAGGGGTGTTACAGTCCACTATCTTTAAGAATGGGCTATTTGCCCTTTAAAGACTTCATATTAAGAAACCACTAACAAATAGGCACCTTTCACTATAGTTTGTAACTTTTACACTTTACGCGATTAAGTCTTTTTTATTTAATTAAGCACACAAATAATCAAATTTTCATACGAAACTTTCACACATAATAATTCACATATAATAAACACAGAAAATAATATTTAAATATTTTTCGGACTCAGATTTGTGGTCCCGAAACCACCGTTCCAATTAGGGTCAAATTCGGACTGTTACAACATGAGCTAGCTAAATCAAGCTCCTATGACCTCAACACTATAAAAAATTATGAAAAATGGCTAGGGACTTATTTGAAATTAAGGGTCAAATGCTTCAAGCTTCTAAAAAATGATGTTTTTGGTTTCTTTTCTAACCTAGGACGGTGGAGGCATGACAAAGATGATAGTTTTTTCTCATCTTTCTCCACTATCTTTCCTAATATACTTAGATAAACCTTTAATCAAGTTTAGTTAATTAATTTAATTAAATTTTAATTATATTAATCATTCTTAAGTTAATCATAAAGCTAATCAACATCAGCATCCACTAACTTTTACTTAATGTTGGTTTGTTTAGTATTTTGATCCTTTAGATAATTGCTATTTAAGTCCCCCAAACCTTAATCTAATTAAAAATTTATAGCAATTAAACTTTTACGATTTAGTCTCCAAGCCATAATTACTCACAATTTCGGCTAAATCGCTTAACCAAATTCCAATTCATCTATACACTAACTCCATAAATATCCTTATTTAATATTTATGGAAATAAGGTCCTGAAACCGTATTTTTCGACACCACTAAAAATTGGATCATTACAGTAATGATTACGTCAAGGTAACATATGCAGGTAATACAAATATACGAAGCTTAATTATAATAAATATAATCAGTGAACACTAGATATCTTAAGATTTTACCCAAAGGAAAATTTTAAGTACTGTCAAAAGTTCATCATTTATGGATTTCAATATCATACTAATGTGGGCATTGTTTTATTTTTTTTTATAGTCCCTACGTTCTCTTGCATTTGGAATGATAATTTTTTGATAGAATGAATTCTCTTAATAATATAGAAAGGTTTAATTTTCTCTAGGTGTATTGGATCTTAACATAGTTTTATTAAGTGAGAAACCTCTGGAATTTACTGCAAAACCTTTGGAAGTTACTGTAGGGGAGGTGGAAAATTCAAAGCCTAGATAAGATCGACAAACTTAGTCTCATGTTTATGAAAATGACCATTGCCACGAATATCAAGACTTATCTTCCTCAAATTGACTTAGCTATGGAATTTTTGAAATATAAGGGGGAGGATTTTAAAAATGTTGATAAATCTCTTGTTGACACTTTGATGGCTGAATTGAGCAGCACGAAATATGATGGCTGGAAAGGAATTCAGCAACATATAATGGACAAAAATGAAAAAGATGCAAAATTTAAAGTTTTGAGTATGAATGTGAATGAATCCTTTTTGGTCCACTTCATCTTTAATCTCTTCCTCAGTTTGCTCCATTCACGAATAACTATAACACGAGCAATGGAATTTGAATGAGCTAACTAGCAAGTGCATTCAGGAAAAATTGAGAATGAGGCAAGATGGGCGACCTTTAGCTCTTGTTGTAACTCATGGAGATATGAAAATGAAAGGTAAATTTAATAAAGATTAATGGTATCTTATGTAAATATAAACTTTTACATAATCGATTTAGTGAACTGAATGGAAGAATGCTAAATGCATATTATATATAAAATTGGCCCGCTAATTATGTGGAAAGAAATAGATAGAAAGAAGACAAGCGTCAAGTATTAAAGCTTTTGATTAAGGGACTTAAAGTTTCAATCATGGTTACATCCTTCGCAAATGATATGTTTTAAATCTCTAATTTTATTTCTTTAAGATGTATTAAATTTTTATTTGGTATATGTTTTATGAGTTAGATAATTTTGCATGAACAACTCTCAAGCATAGATTTGAAAAGGAGGAACCAACTTACATGTTTGTCCTATGAGCAGAGGCGAATCTAAGGGCTGGCATGAGCCCGCCCCTAAAATAAAAAATTACCATTTATGTCCTCTAAAATTTTTAAAATTTTAAATTAATAAATATAAAATTATACTTTAACCCCTAAAATTATATAAGTTTGATTTATTCTTTTAAAATTATAAAATATAGATTATAAAAATTAAAATTTTATTCACTCTCTAAAAATTATTCTAACTTAGCAGCTACTTATGTGTATAGTTTCACTTTCAGTATAACAAAAAGCACACTTCTTTAGATCATTTAAACACCAAACACTTGCTGAAATAAGCGACACAACCTTATTTTTGCCTATTTCTTGGCAATATCTATCGAAAATGGCAAAAGATTGGAAAAGATGCTTTCTTTTAGGTAGAAGCGAAAACGAAAAACAAATCGCATTAAACACGTCGCTAACAACATGTTAAAAGTTGAAAAAACTCAAGCTACAAACGAGGAAAAGGACGATTGAAAAAAGTCAAATATCAAGTGTGACTATGGTTATAACATTTATGGCCTCAACAACATTGCGAAGATTATGATCTCCTCCTCAACTAAGAGCATTGTTATAAAGACTTACACCACCTTGACTTGTCATATAAACTCAACTTCAACATGGTTCAGTTGCCCTTCTAATCATACAACGATAAAAGGGCCCGTTGATAAACAATACATATATAAACTTCAAAAGTTTGTAAGAACAGAGGATCATCAATATCAAAATTTGTCGGCCAAGCGAACCAGGAAAGTGCTGTTCATTACATGGCAAACAAGATATGCTTTCCTGGTCGTTTCAAGCTGGACTAACTCAAAACTTCCCCATCCACCATTATGTTACTTTTTCAAACAAAAAAAATAATCTGTAGATTAATGATTACCCCTTTCCCCACTAACTCATTTGTTTTGAGTTGATGGGGCTTCACAGAGTTTCCTCGTCTCTTTTTAATTTGTAAATGTGACGATGCCAATACTCAAATATTACGTCATTAATTCAACTAATTAGTTTATTATGATTTTTTTATTATCTTAAGTTGTTTTAAAATGGTACGAAGTCCATTAATTGGTATAATTTTTTTTCAAATATGAGGTTTGAAAAACGAAATCATTACGATTTTAATAAGAAACTATAATTAAAGGGGAGCTGACGTAATAGCTGGTGCTATGCTCAAGTAAGAGAGATGCAGGTATCAGTTGTACTTGTAATTAAACCGAAATTAAATAGTTAATTTTCTTTTCTTTTCTTTTTTCAAATTAAAAAAAAGTGCAAATCATGTGATTAATGCTTAATTACTTTATCGGAACCGACATTCAAAAAGTAGGAACGAAGTTGAATTAGTAAATACTTTTCTCATTTAACAGATTTTACTGATGCACGGAACTTTCAATTAATAATATTAAATATATAAAATTTGTCTTCATGCTCGAGAACTTTTAATTTCCTAATTAAAAATTATCATAAATCTCGGTTATTTTTTAACTATACAACTTCACATGTAGTTTGAGTTTAAATCAATTGATTGTTTAAATTTTGTTTTGTTATTATAATTTATCAAAAAATTATTCATGAATGTAACAACTCAGTTGAATTATTAAAAATTATAAAATAAATTGATTAAAATTGATATTATTGGTCTAATTTCTTTAAGTGGTATAAGATTATGTTTCCATAAGTATTGTTATTTAAGCATTATTATCTTTAATTTAAAATTTATTTTAATAACTCTTAATCTTATTTAAATTTAAATTATCAATTAATTTATTTTTACATTATTTAAATTTTTGATTGAATTGGTGTTATAGACAATAATCAAATAAAACCAATAAAAAGTGCAAATGATGATATTTGTAATCACACCATCAACATGTATAAAACCTCAACTTTACTATTATATCTAATGTTGTTTAAATCGAGTGTCAATCCAAAGGAAGCAATTAAATTAGTTGACTCGAAATTTAATATGAATTGATTGAACTAATTTTTTAATAATTTATTTAATTAAACAAAATGGATTGGTTGAGTAGTTCATACCGATAAATTAGTAGCTTGACTGTTCAACATTCTAATTATAACCAATATTACAATTTTTTATATTTTAATATTATTATACAAAAGTTTTCACTCCTACATATTGTAAATATGTTATTATTAGTTTCAAACTAAATATTTTATTTATTTTTTATAAAAAGACATTAATAATAAAATTTATAATAATAATTTAATAGTATAGAGATACTGGGGATGTGTTACTCGTATAAAAAAAGAAAGTAGTTGAATGAGAGAGTGAGATCATGTTTTGGTAGCAGCCTTCTTTCATCAACTCATCCCTACGCCCCTCCCCTTCGGCCTCACACATATTTCCCCTTCTTTTCCGAGCGTGATTCGCACTCTCTAATTTATTTGGTACTTTTTTAATTGAAAATGAGCAAAAATAATATAATATTTCTAACTTTTTTATTTAGGTAAACCGTTTTAAATTTATAACATCTTAATAAGCCTTACATTAGTTTACTTTTTTAAAGGTTATAAGTTTAAAAGAAAAAAGAAATTAAGCCTTTTACCCAAATAATCATTTTAATATTTAATTTATATTTAAATAAACTCTTAACCATAAATCAACATTTACTTTAAAATAAAAGTTTAATTAGGTATTACATGCTTAAATTCTCAGATTAAATTATTTTAACCTTAAATTTTTAAATATATTTTCTATCACTTGAGCTTAAATTATCTTTAAAAACTTAAGAGAATCGTGTGTTTAAATTTAAAAATATTACGTCTTAAAAGTATTTTTATTTAAAAAAACATTTAAGAGTGCATCGTGCTATTAAAAATTGTTTCAAATTTTGAAACTCAGAAGTTGTAAAAAATTATTTTACCTCAAATTTTAAATAAAATTATTAATAAAAATTAAAAGGTAAATTATTTAATTGGTCACTCAATTTTTAGATATTTTGTTTTAATTACGAAATAAAAATACTTACAATTTAGAGCTTATTTAATATATTTATGTTATAATAGTTAAACATAAAATAATTAATAATTAATATAAAATTTAAATACAAATGTAATATATGTATTAAATAACCATATATTATATTTTTACTTAACATATGGCATATTTTTGTATTTTTCTAACAAATTCAAAATTATTGAATATGTTAAAAAGCTTTGATTTAGTTGGCGATTAAAGTTTGAGACTCATCATGACATTTAGATGCATGGGCCTTGAGTTTTATTATATATGGTTGCTATATGTAAGTTTAAACTAATTAGCTTAATTTATTAATTTTAGTTTGGATTGTACTAATTTTAAATTTATTTATGTTATAATGGTTTGATTCTAGTGATTACTCAGATAATTTGTGTTGAAATAATTTGCTACTTATAATTATATTTAAATTTATACCAGTCGTAATGCTTAATGTTAAATATATTTTGGGTTGATTATTTTGATATTCATAGGAGACTAAATAGTAAAAGAAAGGCAGTGAGCACACGCGCGCAAGAAGACCGTGAGGCTGCTCCGGATTCCGAAATTAAAATATGATTTACCAAAAAAAATAAGAGATGAAAGTGATAGCATATAAAGGCGGGTGAGTAGGGGGAGAACTAGGCATGGTTGGAGGTGATTGGTGTAAGGTGAGAGGGATGGGGAGGCAGCCTTGTTGTGACAAGCTAGGGGTGAAGAAGGGTCCTTGGACGGCTGAGGAGGACAGAAAATTAGTAAATTTTATGAGCACTCACGATTATAACTGCTGGCGGGCCGTCCCTAAGCTCGCCGGTCTCCGCCGCTGCGGCAAGAGTTGTCGACTCCGCTGGACAAATTACCTCCGGCCCGACTTGAAACGAGGTCTCCTCAATCATGATGAAGAGCAACTTGTTATTGATCTCCATGCGCGCCTTGGCAATAGGTTTCTTTTCCTCGATTGCTTTTTTTATTTTGAAGACCTGAAAAGCTACGTAACTGTATGGGCAATTCATAATTTCATTACTATTAATTTCACTTATTTATTTGGGTCCTATTATGTGATGATAATGATCATAACATGTATAATATATACGTAACATAAAATAGTAGAAACACGATCAATGTGGCCTTGGTTTCATCTTGCGCATAAGTGTGAGTTTTAGTTATTGTTTGAGATATTAAATTAAAGAGAATTGATTCCAAAAGAGAGAGAGTATAATTTAGATAAGACTTACAAAGTTAACAATTTCTATTAATTTTTATACTGCTTTTATTATGACATTTTAATGTATTGAATTTGATTGACAGATTTAATTGCAATTTGTCATTTTTAAAGATGTTTTATATGTAAGTAAAAACAGTGTATTGTATTTAAAAGAAATAACATTAAAATGGCATTGATTTTTCCTTAGGTGGTCCAAAATTGCAGCAAGATTGCCTGGAAGAACTGATAATGAGATCAAGAATCATTGGAACACCCATATAAAAAAGAAGCTTATTAAGATGAGGATCGATCCTGTCACACATGAGCCTTTACAAAAACCAGACACCCCTCAAAACAAGCCAAATCTTGATCCTAATCAACCAGAAAACTTGTCAAAAAGCTGTGCCCATGAATTCAGCCTTCCAACTGGGACCGACGAATGGAGATCATCTTGGCAGTCCGATGATGACCCCTCGATCAACTTGATATGGTCAGAGGCATTTCTCCATGACTTGTCGGAGAACTTCCATGGCACAGATTCTTGGTGGAAAGAATATAGTGAAATTGGGACATCTTCAAAGGAGGAGACCTGTTTTTCATGGTTGGTGGGGGATGCTGGTGACAATGATGGGAACTTAGGATTTGGTGGTTTCAGTGAAATATTAGGGATGAATTTGCCTTGACATGGGTGGCAAGTTTTAGCATGCACCAAATAGGGACTGCCCTGCCTTTGTGCACGCATGTGAACAATGAAAAGAGGCATTAGGTGTTCGTTAATGGACCTCATTAAGCTTTAATGTCCAGATTAATTATTTATGATTACAGGGGATCGATAAAAGTGAAGAGACTTAAGAAAGCTTTCATGTCAAAAATAAATATTGTTGATGATGTAGCATCCATACCCAAATCTTCCCATTGTTCAAATATAGATCTTCTATAAATATTATGTTCCCTTTTTGTTTTCTTCTAAAATTCCCATTAATTTAAAATATGAATACTACAATAAAAGTATTTATATTTGAAGTATATGTTCATAAATTTAAGGGTGTAGCCAGGGAAGGTTCTTGGTGGGTGCAAATATTATTCACCCCTCCATGTTAAAAAATATTCTAATTAATATTTACTTTTAATAATTTTTAAAATTATTTATTAATTCATTTTATACAATTCATAAACACCAATCCCCAAAGTGAAAACTATTATGTGTTTAAACAGATTTGAAAAATTCTTGCAACAAATGTAAAAATCATATCCATCAATATGAAGATGGTATTTTTTTTTGGAAGAATATGGACTGATATTATTGGGCCAGGCTCAAAATAAAGCAAGAAAAAAACCAAAATAAAAGATAGTAATTAAAGACACGACAAAACATAAAGAAAAAACTGGCAGCAATAAACAATAAATATCCTTGTGAAAATAAACAAAATAGAAGACCTTGAGCCCAACGCCACAGCAGCTTGAGAACCAACAAAATATCAGCCAAAGGTCGCCCTCCTTTAATGCGACGATTGCTTTGATCGACACCTTTACCAGTGCCTGGAGATTCAACGAACCTTCCCCAAGAACAAAGCAAAACACAACCCCTTAGAGTCCCAGATTCATCTCCAACCTCTCCTTTAACGCGAGCAGCGACACCGAATCTGGTAAACCATGAACCCATTCCCCATAGAAACTGATTCTCCTCCCCTCCAACGCCAGAGTGTGAGCCACTCCATTGACCGCTCGTGGCACAAAGAGGTAAGATATCTTATCAAAACTCAAACCCATTTGATAGATGTGCTGGGTAACCGATCTGATTAACGATTTATCTTGTCTCATCTTCTTTATACTTTTGATGACAAACAGAGCATCTTCTTCCACAACCAAACGCCGAAAACCCATGAATTTCGCAAAAAATAAACCCTTTCACACGCCCTAGCCTCCGCCACAAAAGAATCTGCTACATTATCTAAAAGATAAGTCTCTGCCCCTAAAACAACTCCTGTAAAATCTCTGGCTATGATTGCTGTTGTAGCTAATCTATCCTTTCTTTGGAACAAAGCATCAAAATTAATCTTAACAACTCCATCCTCCAGAGGCTGCCATAGGTCCTTCGAAGGAGATTTAACATGTGATTGAAGATTTGCATGAATTAGTACAAGTTCTTGTGCATACCCCCGAATAAAACCCAACACCTCTTCTATTTTAAATTTAACTCCTTTGTGGATTAATTTATTTCTTCGAAACCATAGACTCCATAAGAAAATGGCAATAATGCGTTTTTGTTGATCGTCAGCTGCAGAGAAAGTTCGAGCAAAATACATTTTAAAACTCACAGAGTCATCAAGAACTGGGATCTTAATCTGGAAGTAAGCCCACACGCCGCAACGTACTGCTGGACCAAAGCAAATGGTTTAAGTTTTCCAAATCTCCCTTGCACAAAGGACAAACAGTATCAACAGCCAACTTTCTCCTCGCCAGATTACCGAAGTAATAAACTCATTCTCACAAAGCGGAGAAATCAAGAAAGGACCTTAATCATATACTAAACAAAGTCTTTCCAGACTAGTGAAAGAAGAAACATGCCGTCATTCTTTGAATTAGGCCTTCTCGTCAATACCCGAGAACAAAGAAAGACTCAAACATGTAACTCGGCGTTATTAGTCATCAAGGTGATCAAAACTTTGACGTGGTGTTTCTTTATTCAAATCCTTATCGTCATAGCAGTGGAAACAACCCTAAACCTCAAACAACAGTTGCAATAAAAATCTAACCAAAAACAAGCTCCCATCAACTCAAGAGGCCAAGCCAGAAAGGACTAAAGAAAATCAAATCTCCACGGGACCCAAAAGTCACAAGGTAAACAACATGATGAGCCATATGAAAGCCCAAACATGGAATCAATCTTATAATTCCTAACAAAATCACCCTTAATCATAGATAAAAGAAAGATAATGGCACAATTTATTGTTTCGTTTAAGATAATGCCCCAGTTGAAGTAAGAATAGAATGGGAACAAAAGGAAATGATAGAATAGAAATGGTTGCAGGATATTTTCAAAAAGAAGAAGAAAAGAAATAAATGGTTGCAGGAAGTATTGTTTTGATGGGAAAATAGTTTCAACTTTCGTAGAAATCTAATTTGGGCTTGGGTTTTATTTATTAAGCATTGGGTTTGGACTTTCGATTTGATAATACTTGGATTAGGCTTCTATATATTTAAATTTTGTAAATATAATTATTGTATTTAAATATAAACCCGGTAAGTCAAAATATTTCTTTTCTAAAGTTAATAAAAGCATGTCTAAACTTTTGTCAAAACTCAATTTTTAAGCTTTGTATTCTTCTTCTAAGTCCTCAACTAAATTTCAAACAATTCAAAAAAAAAGAAAAAGATTTTACTGTAAAACTCATAGTTGATGAAATTGGACTGGTTGAATTGATAATCAATCCACATACCAACTCGAAAAAAAGGTTGAACTTATTAAATTACAAATCACTCTTATCTGAGACAATAAAGCTGATTGAACTAATTAAATTAAAAATTTTAAATTATTTTACATTTTTATTTAATAAACTTTTAATAATTTATTTAATTGAAATTGAATAAATTTACAAATTTAAGACCTTTCTGAGTATTTAAAAAGACAAAAAAAAAAAAAACTCTCTTGAAATGACACTAAAACGCTATGCTTAAACTAGGGTTGAGCATCCGATCGAATCTAGTGAAAATTTTTAAGTTAATTGAGTTGACAAGTTCTATTTTATCATCCTAACTAAATTTGAAATTTTTCAAATCGAGTCGAGTAAAATGAAATTCAAGTCTAATCGAATCAAGTGAAATTGTTCGAATTAAATTAAAAAATTAAACATGTCAAATAAAAATCTTATTATAGTATAAATAATTCCACATAAATTTGAAATTATATATATTTGATTTTTTCAAAATTAAATAACAAAAAATAAGATACTTTAGTATGATAAACTTGAATCAATAATTAACTTATTTAGGTCCCAAAATTATTATTTTAGAAATTTTAGAAAATTTTAACTTTCTTCATATATTATTTAGAATTTTTTAAAAAATTGTTCTTTTAAAAATATAAATTTTGGAGTTTTATAAATATTTTGAACTTTTCAAAATTATTTTTATTTTGAATTTTTTAATTTTGTTGAGAAAAAGACTAATTTGTTCATTTTGAAATTGATAAGGATTAAAAAGTATTTACATTAATCTATTGTTCGAGTTATTCAAATTGTTCGAACTTAAAACTTGAATTACTTATTCAAATTAATTCTTATAACTTGATTTAATTAACTTGAAATTTAAATTTTATTTCAAATTTTTAAATTAAATCGAGTTTTGGTGCACCAGATTTAACTTAATACCATCCAATATCATAAAGACAAAAAATTGATTCCGTCGTGGGTCAAGTATCTGCAACCCGACCCGGAGAAAAGCTTTTGCTCCCGAAAAACCTTAACCCTAATGATAAAGCACAAAGCACAGCAGCACCCAACCATTTCATTTTGAGAAAAAAAGCAGCAGAGGCCGCGGCTTGACACTTCCCTTCTCTCACCTCTTCCAGGTTTCCCCTCGCTTTTCATATTTTCCTTCCTATGTTAAATCTGTATATATACACACACACACACACACACACACACACTCTTATATGAAAAGGCTTTCATTGCAATGGAGGTTCAGATTGTTTTTCTTCATCCTCCTGGTTTTTCGTTTTTGTTCTACTGTATTTAATGTTTACCATCAGGTTGTGTTTTTTCGTTTTTCGAGTTTTGATCTTCAATCAAACCAGTAAAAGGATAAAAGGCCACTAATCTTAGCTTAAAACCTTTTCAATTTTTGCAATACAAGGTTCTCTGTTGCATATAGATTTTTTTCCTACTTGTTTCAGATAATTTTGGCTTTTGAGTTATGTAAGGAATATGTGAAAGTTTTGTTCTTAGCTTGAAGTAGTTTGAATTTGGTGATTCAATCTCATGTCGTGAATCACACTCAATGGTTTTAAAATTTTAACTTTGTGAATTAAGTTTTTGATTAGAAATTTTGTTTGTTGTAATTCATTGTTCTGAACCAGAAGCCAGAAGTCAGTTTAGTAGCAATGGCGTATGCTGCGATGAAGCCTACCAAGCCGGGTTTGGAGGAACCACAAGAGCAGATTCACAAGATCCGGATCACTCTCTCCTCTAAGAATGTGAAAAACCTAGAAAAAGGTACAATTTTTTTTTTTTGTTTGATGAGAGTAGTATGGCTTCATTTATAATGGATATTGACTCAATTGATTATAGAATTCATTAGTTCAATGTGTTTCTGTTTGATCGGTAGTTTGTGCTGATTTGGTTCGCGGTGCAAAGGATAAGAGACTGAGGGTTAAGGGACCAGTAAGAATGCCCACCAAGGTTCTTCACATCACTACCAGGAAGTCTCCCTGTGGTGAAGGTATTTATTTGCCTTGCATCTGACTGACTCTGATGATTTATGATGCTCGTCTTAAATTCCATGCTTAACGCATATTCAAACACATCTGATGATGTTGTCTATGCTTGTCTACTACCATTTGAATTCTAGAACCATCCTTTTTTTTATATTTTTTGGAACAATCTTTAAGGACTACCATTTGGTACACATTGTTTTGTTTGCCCTACATAATGGATTTTATATATGTGTTCTTTTTAATTGGATGCCCACTGGTTTACTGTTGAATATGATGTAGTTGTTTGGAACTATATCTTCTGATTGTGTATGTTAGCCATATAGCTAGGGTTTGGACATGCAGGCCTATCAAGTCAAGCATGCTAAGGTTTCATGTAACGTGAGAAATTTGTTTGGCTTTGCAGGAACAAACACATGGGATCGGTTTGAGCTCCGTGTTCACAAGCGAGTTATTGACCTATTCAGCTCCCCTGACGTGGTGAAGCAGATCACATCTATCACCATTGAACCCGGTGTTGAGGTAGAAGTCACCATTGCAGATTCTTAAATGTGCCTTACTTTTGCTTTTTGGCCTCACATGGTTTTAGTTTATTTGAAAGAGACTTTTGATTGATGTGACCTTCTTTGCTTGGATCAATCTCAAGCTTGGATGAAAGTTGTAGGGTTTCTGTAGTTGGTGTTTTTCCCATAATGGAATTAAAATTCTAATCTGTTGGGTGGCTTTATAGTTTCTTTCCTTTTTGTAACCTAAAGATTATGTTGCGATATTTTGATTTTATGCATTATTTGGCATTAAGGAATTGAATGAGTTGCTTTATGTTCATCCCTTGATTCAAAGATTAGTGAAGGACCCAAGTGTTCACTAACATCAGTGATGCATCTAAAAAGACTATCTGATAATGCTTTTCTCATTCTATGTGGATTCTCATCATTGCCCCCTCTACTACATAAACAAAACTGTATAAATGTCCCGTCAAATAATGAATATCGTCATTATCGTTATTGATTTATTATATTATAGTCATTGAGCTGTAACTACGTTAATAGTTTTAGGTCAAATTGTATAGTTAATTTTTATTTTATTTTTTTCAAATTTTTTCTTTTGAATTTTTTTATTTCTTTTTCTTACCAAAATATTTGCATCAAGAAGCAAAGGAGATATAACATAACGCTTTGGATCCATTGTCAAAATTGATATTTTCTTCGCATCCAACTAAACCCCTATTTTCCTCCATCAATGGATGGAACATTCTTGCTTATGGTATCAAATCCCCTCCTCCTCCGTTGTCTTCCTCCCATTTACCCGTCACGGTTTTTCACACTCTCTTGATGGACCATATTATTTGGTCCATGGACACCCCAATCCATGACACTTAGAGGCAGTCCTTGTACGGACTTTCCTACCCGGTTTTCACCACCATTGCCGAGAAGTTCAAGCCTTTTATACCCGCCTTGGATCTTTCCCTTCCCTCAAATTACGCTGTAGCCATGATCCTTTCTTGTCTCTGCCATGGCTTCTCCCCTAAAACCTTCGCTTCACGCTCTTCTTTGAACGAAAATCACCAACATGGTGGCTAGTCTCTTGGCTGTGACTTCATTCCCCAACATTTGTGGAGCTGTTAATGGGAGCTCCATATAGGTCCATGGATTGAAACTTATCGGAATTTGATGAGTACTTTATAAATGTACATATGGGTATGATTCAATTTTGCTTCCAAGTTGATGCTGATCAAAGGAAAAATTATCTGGGAAGCTTGTGTTAAAAGCTCCTTGTAGGGGCATATGATACTACTCAATTTAGAAATAGTTTGTTGGATAATGTGATCAATGTTAGAGGCCATCTCCAAACTTTAATTTTCATTTTAAATCAATTCTTAAATTTTAAAACGTTCTAATTATATATTCAAATTATCAATATTATATCAATTAAGTTTTCTTATTGTGAGACAATTTTAAATAAAAAAAAGTAAACTATTACTGCAAACTTCTAAAATTTAAACCTAAAAATAAAGTAAAAAAAAAAATAGAGAGTGAACAATAAAAATCTTATAACGGTTAAATAAACTATTTTTGTAATCAAAAGACCTTAATAGTTTAGAAATATAATTAGAACATTTTGAAATTTACAGACTAATTTAAAATAAATATTATAATTTAGAAATGTAAGATGCAATTAACAAAAATATAAAGACCGAGAGAACTTAGTTTACCCTAAACAATTCCATTCAACTCACTAAAAAAAACCAGTAAACTCCACAATTGAAATTAATATGCCCAAGTTAACAACTCAGTCACCATATCATAATTCAATTTGATCTAAAATGAAAACCCCGGAGGTGAACTAGACATGAGAGAGAACAACTTAGTCACAATATTATAATAAATCAATAACATCATTAACTATAAAATTATTATTTTTAATTCTATAACTAAAAACTTATGCAAACAGTGACCAAAAAATTCACACCATTATTCTAATGTCAGCAACTAAACTAACCTACTAACAACAATATTATAAAATTAAAAAAAATCAGATTATATTAAATTAGAGAGATTACATCTTAACATAGAAAAAAGAACTAAAATCATAATGAAACTATTTTACGTCTTAACAAGTTTTTAATGTATGCATTTTCCAATTTTAGTCCATATATTAAACTCATATTTATATACTAAAATTATGTTAATAAATTAATACCATAAATTGTACAAATTAAGATAGTTTACAACAAATAATTCATACGTTCAACATAGCATGTCAGCACCTTGAAGGAGATGGAGGAGAAATTGTTTTAAAACCAAAGTCCATGTGAAGGTTTTGAACAGAACCGATGTTGAACACAAAAATGCCTCATTCAAACACCAACCCCTTCCATTTCGAGAACCCTTATGGAAAAGGGTGCACTACGGTTTCAAAATTCAAAGATTTCTTGCTTAAAATTTCAAATGGTCGAAAAGAAAACAAGTAGAATCTCATAAGTCAAACATGTTTTCGACTTTCTTTTCCAAACATAAAAATTTTAACAGCTATAATTGAAGTCTTATATCAGGACATCTCACTAGAACAACAAAACACAATCTAGCTTCCACCGTAGCATCCACATCGAACCCGGATTCCCCCAAAATTGAACCACCCCACATGCCAAACTTAAGCAACGAGAGTGCTGGCTGTTGTAGATTCGCTGCAAACAAAGATGTGGGAATCAATATTGCAACACAAAGCTTTGGAGAAAACATAATATATATAGAGGCCAGATATATAGGAAGAAACATACATGGTAATAGATAACAAAGAATGGTACAAGAAATACAATTGAAACAAATGGAGGACAAATTAACATATGTTCCTTATGGTCTAATGCTATGGCCTTAGATATACAATGTGCAGAATATCCATTTTGTAATGAAATTATGCGACGTATGGTGATAACTCTTTAGGTTCATCCCTTGGACCATCATAACATACTACATTGAACACACCAAGACAAGAATGGTATGAATGAAGGAATAGAGTAAACAATCCCAGTTCAGAAACTGGACATAGATTGCAAGAAAGCTCAGCTTGTGACCTAGAGAGGATGTAAAGAACAATTGAACCCAAATACACAACAGCAGAAGAAATCACTATATATCAAACAATCGCTATGTCAATATCAACACAAGGGGGGAAAATAGGAAGAGATTAGAGACGTACTATTTCCAGACAGGGGGAAGCTTCTTTGTTTTCTTGTAGTAGCGAGCAAGCCTGTGAATCCGGCTCTCAACAAGGATCAACCTGAACTTGGAATCCTTGTCCTTCCTGTTTCTCTCCAAATGCTTGCGGATGGCAACCGCCTTCTTGATAAGGTGATACAAATCCTCAGGAATTTCGGGGGCCAGGAGGAGGAGGAGGATACCCGCGACTGTGCATACGACCCATGGTGGCTGCAGCGGTGGTGGTGAGGCTTCTCTCTTTCCCGCTACTGTTACTACGTACAAGGCTGGCGCACGACTAACCCTAGCTTCCTTCCTTCAGATCTTATCAGTTTTATATGGCGTTTTTCTGTCTTTAGGGTTTTTTATCAAATTTTTAATTAGTTTTTAAAAGAATGTTTTTTAACTTATCATAATTAGCTTCTAATTGGTTTCTTTTTATTTTTTGTTTTTCGTTGAATATAATTAAAATATATAATTTATTTAATAATTAAATTGTTTGTACAATTTTTTTTTGTAAAAGTATTTGTCTTATATTTAAATTTTGTTTCATAAACCATTAAAAATTAAACCAAATAAAAATTAATATTTTCACTAGTTTAATTTTTAAGTATGTTTAATAAGTTATAATACAAAATAAATTATAGAATTTAACAATAAAATGTAAAATTTGATAAATAGATAATGAGTTATTTATAAATTAATGTAAAAAAATTCAATATTTTATTTTATTTCTTTTAATATTAGTTCTTAAATACTTTACTTTAAAACTTTTAAAATTTACATTTATCAAATAAACTAATTATATTTTGTATTTAATTTTAACTTAAATTTAATACTTAATTACTTAATTTTTAATACCTAATTACTTAATTATTGTGTTATAAGTAAAATGATATAGTGCTTATTATTAAGCATTTGCTTGACTTGGGTTAATGTGTATTACATTTTTAGTTGTTGTATTTAAATATTTTATATAAAAATAGTAAAAAGACAAAAGTATCATTGTACTAATATTGATTTCTTTATTAAAATATGTTTTTAAATAATTTTATAAATGAGTCGGTGTCAAGTTAACTTGCGACACCAACTTAATTAGGGTCTGTTCTGCAGTGTTTAAAAAAAACACTTCTAGCTTCAAAAGCACTTTTAGAAGAAAAGCGGTGCGAAACAAGCTGCTTTTGGCTGAAATTTTTGGCTTTTCAGAAGTGCTTTTCAAAATTACTTTTAATGTTTAATTACTTTTCACCCATCCAATAACATAATACTATCATATTTAAATATTTAAAATTTAGTTTATATATTCTAATTAAATTTTATAAATAATTAATATTTATTACTTAAAAATATTTAAAATTTATATTTCATATATTAAAATATTAACAAGAAGTTATAATAAGTTTTTTATATTTTTACTAAAATATAATAATATTAACTAATTTAAATATTATTTAAATGCATATCTGTTATTTGATAATAACATGTTTAAAATGCACATTTTATTTTTCAAAAGTACTTTTTGACAATAATACTAAACAATCAAATTTTAAACCAAACTTTTCAAAAGTATTTCTCAAAAGTACTTTTCCATAGCACTTTTAAAAAGTATTACCAAACTAGCCCTTAGACAATTACATAAGTATAATTTAGTTTTGCTTCATGTATTAATGCAAAAGCAATATTATTCAAACGGTTAAAATATGTCTTAAGCCCATGTACTGTTCAGAAATTTGGAATTTAATTCTCATACTTTTATTCTTACGAACTTAGTCATTTTACTTTTATTAATTCAAAATTCACATTCAACTGTTATCAATGTTAAACTTATTTTATTAAATTAAAGTTCATTACAACCAATGAAGGAATTGAGGGGGCTGACAAGGGCCCTAGCCCCCTTAAAATGTAAAATTTTACTTTTGACTTTTAAATTTTACAAGATTTTGATTTAGTCTTTTAAAAATTAAAAATATATAAGGAACTAAAATTACAAAATTACATTTCAGTTCTAAAAAGTACACTCAATTCCGACACTGTAGAAAATGTTTTTTGACTTCACCTCTGATTATAAAATAGGGGAAATTTTATTTATTTATTTCAAAATGTGTATTAAAAGACTTTTAAGAGAGGAGATTGGAAGGACCAGACATTGAAAACTAAGTTCCATGTTGTTTGGGTTACAAGGAGTAGTAAAGCTAAATAAACATTCTTAGTAAGCCTGAAAAAGACGTATAATGTGAAGACATTTAAGAGGAAATTAGTTCATTTGGATTGTTTATTATTGTCTTGGCACAACCTATAGAGTTTTTAAATTTTGACTTGTTATAGTTCTTGTTTTCTTTTAAAATTCTGATGGTAGATTTAATTTAAACCCTTGTAGATAAATGCTACCTTTTATCCTCGAGAGTTTGGTGTAGCTTCAACTCTACTACTTGGAGACTATAACTAGGGCTGGCCATACGGCTTCATTTTTTTTTTTTTTCACAATAACTCTTCAGAAGAAGTTTTTCACTTCTGGATTTGTCAAGGGTCAACTTGAAAAGGTTGTATGCCATCATTTCAACCAGATCGTCTTTAGAGAAACAACCTGTTGGGGGACCAATTATCCATCTCTTCGTCTTCTTTTATTTGTCTTCGTTTGAATATTCATCATCATCTCTTTTTGTTCAAATTTTGTTTTCTTCGTTCTTGTTCTTTTAATTTCATTTTATTGATGTATTTGCTTGCCATTTCTAATTAGATTTGTGGCTGTAAGTTTATCTCTTCCTTTGGTTCATCATTATCCAAAAGGTCATGCTATTTTTCTTTTCTATTTTATTATCCCTATCTTATTAGTATTTCCTCTGCTGTTTTCTTTCGGACTAATAAAATGAGGTTGGATTATGGTTAGATTTAATTAGCCAAGAACCAGAGTCAGAAAGAAGCCAAATAATTACTGTAACCTTTAAAACTGGATAAAAGAATGTACCAAAAAAAGAAGGGAAAACAAGGTATTTTCTTTTAAGAAAGAACCTCAATGACGAAAATACTGGGATAATAAAAGCTTGCAATTCGTCCACGTTCAGGCTCGCAGTTATACATTCACAGCAGAACAGTCAAAATTATAAACATCAAAGAGAGTGAAAATTTTTAAAAAAATCAAGTAATAAGAAGGTTTCTGAAGCTTTCATACTTGTATCATTGATGGAATTTGTTTATCCGAATGCATCAAAGCAAGCCTCTTTTCTTCAAACGACTGTTCCATCTCTTCATGAGTTTCTTCCACTAGTGAAGTTTGTAACGTTGGAGGTGGTGCTATTTCTGTCTGCATTTGAACTGACGCTGTTGAATGCATTGCCTTTGGCTTCCTATTCTCTTCGTCGACTGAAGAAATCGTCTTCAAGGGAGTCATGGTGTTGTTGGATGGATCGTTGGTCGGAATTGTTTTCTGTAAAGTTTTACTTTCACCGTTATCTTCTAGCTTGTTTGTCATATTGGCTTTTGATGATACTGGGGGAGAGATGGGCGAGAATGGCTTACGAACCAGTTGTGATTCTATTTCATTAGTGTTTACGCCGTTTGATGGGTGCTTTCCGAAGGGAGCATCGGCAATGTCCTGGCCTCTCTTAACTGCAAATAGTGAAAGTGTCAGGCTTTAATACCTAAAAGAATGAACAAATTTTGAAAGAACCGAAGGTGCTTTAGTAGTTAGTACAAATTTTGATTGTTGGTTACAGTTGAGATTAGGACTGTTAATTTTGAACATGGCACAATTACATGACTATAAAGTATGGAACAAATTTACAAACATATCAATATATATTTAACACAAATTATTATTAACATGCCATATTTTATATAAAAATATACAACCTTCAATAGCAGCTATTGAGTCAAACTGTGAAATGAATCTATAAATCGGTTTTGGGTATACAAAATTCTTCCAATGTTTTGACACATGAACACAATTATAACACAAATATGACACACGAATACATGGTCTAAGTCTAGTTGAGATGTTCTTGATTGTAACAAGCATGGACAGAGAACTTACAAGCTGGGGAAGCTGGAATGGCGTCATTTTGTAACATAAACTCAGTTTTCTTATTAGAACGTGTTTGAGAAATCCTCGGGGAATTAACTGAATCGAGTTTATGAGCTTGAAGCATTGGTCCTCCCAAGGCGACTTTTTTAGTGCTTGGAACTCCAGTACACTGCTTGGAACCCTTTTTTGCACTCTGTGGCTTTGGTGGGCTTTGTTTTGCGCCATAGAGTACCTCTTGCTCCGCTATTAGTTGTCCCTGAAGTCTCTTCTGGTCCTGAACAACAAAAATGACATCAATTTCAACTAGGAAAATGTCTCCATTTGCATATAGTCTAGGTTCTTAAATCGGTAGAACATTATTAACATGTGCACCATGATTAGGGAATAAGTTTAGTTATCTTACCCGCAACCTACGGCGTTCTTGCTCTTTCTCCTCTCGTAAATTAGCATAATCTTCAAGCATTGAAAGAACAGGAGTCTGGATAGTGTAGAACGGGTCAGTTAGACAGAGTTCGGAATTTGTCTATAGTTTTCTTGTCATAATTGTGTTTGATATTTTAAACAAACTCTGAGCTGTTAATAATTTGTATCGTATAGATTTCAGTATTTTTTATATTCACATCATGTCTATGTTTCTATATCGTCGTCTAATTTTGCTAGGTCTACAGTTAGATACCAAAAGTGCAAGCAAATATGGAACATAAAGACCCAATGGGGTAAGTTATTAGAGTACGCACACCATCATACAAAAATTCACTCCCTCTCTCCTCTTCCCATGCCATAATCTTTGAAGTCAAAGCCTCCACCCTTCCTGCATTAATATGATATAAGAAAGCTTCAGCACTGTGTTAACTAATTCTGCTCCAAACAGGTAGGAAACAGAAACACTTTGCAAGAAGCCTCAAAATTTGGGATGGATTATGTGAAATCTTAACAACAAAACCAAGTTTATTTCTCAACCATTTATCTTAAATGTACCATATACCTGGAAGTTTATTAACCAAGGAACGAGCTTTCTCAAGCGCTTCAGTGTAAGATGAGTACCTCTTCCGCATTATATCGGTTTTCATCCTATGGAATAACATAAAATGAAGCAACGTTACCATCTTAGGAATTTATAAAAAAAAAAACCTCTGAAGAGATGGCAAAAAGTAAAACGTTCACCCTGTTATATTCCTCAAGCCAAGATTCCTCCTCACATGCTGCCAACCATTTCTCAACCTTCTCAAGTATTTCTTTTCTGCTAAAAGCTTCCTCTTTAACCTTGGCAATTTGAAGTTCAATTTGTTCTAGTATAGTTGCAGCATCAACCACTTCTGAATAAAGAAAGTAAGAATGATACTCACTAGGAAAAAGTGGTGCAATAAGTACAAATGGTATGATGACAGTGATATGTCATTAGCATGTACCTGAGTCAATAGCTTCAATTGCATCTTCTAATTGAGTGTCTGGAATCAAGTGCGTCTTTGTAGAGATCTCCTTTAGCTCTGCTCTCTTCTTGAGAATGATCTCTTTCATTTTGCTCGACTTTAAGTCTTCCAATCTAGAAACTTCTTCCTCAACCTGCACAGCATAGCATATTTATTTCTCTGTTAATCCAGAGTAAAGCACTTGCATGGTTGAAGTTCAGCTAAACTGGCCTTTAAACATCCATCACTTACATAGTTGATAAAATCGTCAGAGAGACTGTTGGGTTCAGTAATTTCATGCTCTGAAGCAGCTACATTGCATGTAACATTCTGAAACTTCTGTTGCTCCTCAATCGGTGTATCCATCAGATTCCACAACTCCAACATGGTAGTTGCAAGATCTTGTAGCTGTAAAGGGTCAAACGATCACTATTATAATCAAAGAGAATGGAGAGGCCCAGGATTTTGCGGTATGCAAAATACTAAAGTTCATTTTTACCCTTTCCATCCTCTGTATCTTAACTTCCCACAACTTATTTATTTCTGTTCCCAGCTGCTCGAGTGTATTATTGCTAATGCTCCTCGATCCTTCAGAGTCACCTAAACTAGGATGGACCTCGGTAGCTGTAAGCTTGAAATCCATACCCATCACTGAGCAGAGTGAGTTCAATGTGTTAAGATGGTCCTGAACCTGCTTCAGACGATTACTCTGCACAAGAGAAAGATCAGTCAGAGAGCAAAAGATAAGCATGAGTTTTCATGATGTGGAAACAATAAAGAATTGGAAAAAGAAAAAAAGTTGACCTTCTCTTTCAGAAGCTCATGCAGCTGTCTATGCAATTCTTCAAGCCTCATTAAGGATAAATCAGTTTCATCAACAACTGTTTCCGAGGAAACTGATTCGGTGGATCCATTTATGTCATTTCTGATCATTTCTATTTGGTCCAGGACGTCTATAAAATGATTTCTTCTTTCTTCCTTCCTTTTCTTCATCTCCTCCACTTGTGAAAGAATTTTCCTGAGCTCTTCCTTCAAGCTGCCAATGTTTTGATCTGACTGAAAAAGTGAACCATAAAATAAGTAAATAGTTCAATCTAATTGGAAACTATTCATCTAGGGTTCATTATCCTTTCATTCCTGACCTGCCTAATATGCACTGGCCTCTCCCCCATTGCTGAACAGATGGCAGCCAGTTCGGCTTCAGAATCAGCAATTGTCTTCCTTATATGGGCTTTGGAGTGATTTGCCTGATCTACCTTTCTTCTGTATACTTCCACACACTCTCGTTCAAGCTCAAGCAGCATTTCATCTCTGTCAGCATCTGTCTCCCCAACTTCTTCCCAGATTATCTAATTTTGTTTTTCAAGGAACCGTGAAAGCATAAATATTCGATTAGTGTTCAATTTTTTAGAATAGAAGCAGAAAGATGCATATTTTAACTGGGAATTAACTTGTCACGAGGGACAAAAATAAAAGATTTTAAGGTATCTTTTGTGTGGAACGATCCGCAATACCTGAAGTTCATTTAGAAGGGCTCTACAGGTTGTTTCCACTTGAACAAGTGGATCAATTCGCTGAGTAGACATGTTAATAATTCCTGACAAAACCAGTATCTTCAAATCAGAAATCATACACAGTAATGCAAGCCAGGAGACTAAAAATGGAAAACTGAAAGTTCGGCTGTTATATAAAAGTGTGAAAGATGGCCAATACTGGTTCAGGTCAATTTTATCAGTAAGAATGAGAAGCAAGAACAATGAAACAACAGAAAGAAAAAAAAAATTGCATTCATCAAGTATATAAGCTGAAGCTTTAAGCTTGCATTGGGACATGAAAATGGATAATTATTGTTTTCCTGACTCCAATTCGTAGCATGTAATAATTTCGTTCTGGACTACTATAAGTTGAAATTAAAGAATCTGTCAACAACAACAGTATCCAAATTCGATATAATGGTTGTTTTAAGACATTCTGTTACTATTTTAGGCAAATACACAGTATACAGGGGTCTGGATTTCCATAGTTTTCTTTTTCTAAATGAAGCATTAAACTAGGAATTGATTACAAATGAATATTCGGATGAACATGCCAAGGAAAAGGGAAAGAAAATGACATAGGATCCATGACGATAAGATAACCTAGTTTCATCCATCAACCAACCCAATTCCATCAACATCTCATTATAAAAATCATTTGTAAGCTCCATGGCTTTAAAGTTTCAAGGACCTTGTTTACCAGTCAATAACAAAATTTTTATCTTATTCTAGAATATTCAGTGAATCATCACCAAAAAAAATCAAAATTAACAACATTATTACAAGAATTAGCCTCCATTTTCAGCTATCCTCATGTTTTTTTTTTTCCTTTTGTTTTCTAAATTTAATCGTCAGCCAATATTTCAAGAAATCAATTCCAACGTAAAGATTAATGGAAACAGTTGTATCAACGAGCATGTTTACCTCTCAACAACACACACTAAATCATGATCTTATATTAAAATTTTAAGTTACTGAGCACCAAATATTTCAGGATGAGCAGTTACAAGAACTCTCCATTTTGACGAAGAATGAAAAACATGAAATATAAACTTTAAGCTCTCCTCGTCAGCCAAGCAAAGTAAGAATTTGAAGGAAAACAGAAAAGAAAAAGAAAAGGTGCAGAGATGAAGATAAACCTGAACAAAAAGAGAATGAGACGAACAGTTTTTTTTTTTTAATATTGCTTCTCTCAAAAGCTTTGTGTTTGTTTGGCATGAAAGAAAGAAATAAAAAAATGGGTTAGAAAATAGAAACGCAAGGCTTGCAGAAAAATACGCGAGAATTAGAGGTTTGAAGTGGTTTCTGATTTGCAACAAAAATTATGAAATCAAAGGTTGATAGAAAGAGAGAGATTGTGTGCTGTGCAGGCGTTTATGGAAAATGGACCGTTAGAAAGCACTCGTTCGTTGCGGATTTGTTTTCAAGGGTCCGATATTAGCCATAGTTAAGAAATTTAAATTTGATTTTTTAAAGAAATTATTGTGTGTATTTATTTGATGAAATATAATTATTTAATAACATATTTATAAAAAATATTATATAAAAAAGGTAGCAAAATTAAGGGTTTAGGGATTTTAATGTTTATCTTTTACGGTCCCACCATTTGGTGGGGTTTTATTTCATATTTAAATTATTTTATATATTTTATATAGAAATATATAAAATAAAATCATCAATAATAATATTTATTTTTAATAGAGAATTTTGTAGCAAATTCTCATTTGAGTATTGTCTAATTAACTTGTAACATCAATTTAATTAAATATTAAATTAGTGTTTTAGTTAAGGTATTTAGTACTAGGGGTATAAATAAGATATTGGTAATTGCAAGCTATTCAAGTTTGACTCTAAAAAAAATCAAACTTAATTCGGTAATTATCGAGTCGAGCTTGAGCTCAAGCCAATCAAACTATTGATCAAGTTGAATTCGAACTTAGTAATACTTGACTCGAACGGCTCGTGAGTATTATTGAGCTTTTTATTTTTTATATTAGGGATAAATCTTAAAACTATACATGAATCATAGTGCCCGAGGTGGAAGATGTGCCCGAGGTGACAACAGGTAAGTTTCTTATTTCTGGAATACCTCAATTGTCTTGTTTGTGGTTAAGTTAGTCCGTTCTTATGTTGCTAGTGAAGTGTATGGAACTTTGATTATGAACTTAGAGAGTGTGTCTAGAAAGTATGATAGTTCTTTAAGATCGGAAAAAGCAGATGGCGTAGTGTGTTGAGTTAAGGATGCACGATTGAACGATAGTAAGTAATTTCGAGGACGAAATTATTTTAAGGGGTAGAATTGTAATACCACGAAATAGGGTAGATTTTTATTAAATTATTTTGCATAAGTGTGGTCATCATGGTGTTGATTGAGGTATTTTAGGTGCTAGTTATAAGCTAAGGGAAGGCAGAGCTATAGGAGAAATTTTGTTTTTAAGTGTTAATTAGGGGAGCTAGGCTAAGGAGGCTTTAAGAGAAGTTGTTGGGGATTTATGACATAAAAAAATGCCTTGGTAAAGTGGCTTAAGGGCGCCACTTAAAGGCCTGAAAGTAACTCCAACAAGGGCCTGGGTTCGAAACACGGCGGCAGTAAGTGGTGGTTTATTTTTGTTTTTGGCGTTAAGGGGGGAACAAGATGAATGATGTCTTAAAAGAAATTCGGGGTGGAACATGTCACAAAAAGTGCACAGGTAAAGTGGCTTGGGCGTTTCTTTGGAAAGGGTGCTCAGGGGATGAGGTTCGATTCACGTGGGCAGCAAGGAGTGGGGTTTTATTTTTAGCTTTTGGCGTTAAGACAAGGGGGAGCTAGGGAAGGAGGCTTTAAAAGAAATCGGGGGGAGTTTATAACACAAAAAGAATCAGCAGCAGTGTGGTTTGGGGGCTCTATCTACAGCAAAGGTTCCAGCAGATCTTAAGTTCGAATCGTGGTGGCAACAAATGGGTGTTTTATTTTATTTTTGGCTTTTGCGTCAAGGTGAGAGAAGTGGGACGATTATGGGACTTTAAGGATAAGGATAAGTGTTTTTTTATTTATTTATTTGAAGTGATAAGGTTTGGTTTTATTTGTTTTAAACATTAAGATAAATGTTGGTTTATTCAAGATATTTTGAATAAGTGTGGATTATTTTTAGAGATAAGAGATAATTGTAGATTTATTTTATTTATTTTGAATAGATAAAGAAGAGATAAAGTATGGATTTTATTTATTTTAGTCTAAATAGGATAAGAGATGAAGATTGGCTTAATTCAAATTATTTTTGAATGAGTTTGGGAGAGGAAAAATAGGTGCCAATTTGAGTAGTATAAGTAGGGTGTTCATCCTTTGGCCATCCTTTCCTTCATTTTATTTCCTTTTGCGAAAATTTGTTTGTTCATCTTTTAATCTCTATTGTCAAATTCTTCTACTTTTCCTTATTCATCTTTTATTTCTTCCAACCCCAAATCCCTTGTAGCCGAATATTTCTTGTGATTTAAAGCCTTAGCCGAACCTTGTAAGTGCTTTTCTTCTATTTTATTTTTCTTTTATTAATAACCATAGCCGAATCTCAAAGGAGGCCGTATTCTTTTCTTCAATCGCAAGTTCTAAAAGCGGGATCCATTCTCTCTTAGCCTCTTCAAGCAACGTGTAGTGGTAAGTAGTTCTCTCCTAGCAATCGGTTATGGGGTTTCTTTCCATTAAGGTGCGAAATCAAGTGTAGAGGCCTTGATTTCTTTGGATGGCGAATGTCCATTAAGCTATTTTATGTGTGTTTTGTGTAGCCGATATTAAGGAGCAGAAGGAGTTCTTGGATTGAAAGCATCAAGGTAAGTAGTATGTGTTATTCGCCAATGGCCACTATTCATGGATTTATGTATTAGCCAATCTTTAACATATAGTATATAAGGAGTTCGACAGTTTCAAGAGCAAGAGCGTTTGGGTTTTGGTAAGTAATCTGATTTGGCTAAAGGGTGCATCCATAAATATTCATGTGTTAAAGCCGAACCTAACATCTAGTATGTAGGGATTTCGTCAACTTCATAACCAGTGGTGATTCGGGAATAGTTAGCAAGGTAAGTGGTGGTTAGCATTCGGCCTTAGGCCATTTTTGGTATCTAAGTGGCTAATCGATTCTGTCCATGATGGATTAGGGGCTAATCGACAGGCATAAGGGCAAGTTTCGGATTCTAGATTGTGTTAGATTTAATAGATCCGAATCTCGCTAAATAATCAAAAGTCGTAGTTATCGACCGTCTGCTGAATGATTATATGTGTTATTTTATATATGTGTATAATGTGAATAATAGCCGAAATAAGGGCTAAGATTGTGAATACCTGTGGTGGGCGATTGAATAATCAGGTCAGTGATTTACGATAATAAATGATTATTGATGAATGTATGAAAATGTGGTGGCATGTGATGTATATTTGTTTCAAGTGATATGTTGCCATGATGCATATATATATGCATAGGACTTGGGATGTGACTATCGAAGGAAAAGGGTGTACATTATGTACGTGGTCTAATGTTAGCCTTGTGCTACATTAGCGCTTGATGTTAGCTATGTGCTTCATCAATGGAGGTGCTGGCTAGGTGCCACATCTCGGCGGTTGATGGCTGTGTGCATCACCGTAGACTGATTGATATGTGGGATCACTTAGGTGATCGGTGGCTCACCACTGACCTTGAGCAACAAGTCTACCAAGGTAAGATATGTGGATCACTTATGTGATCGGTGGTGGATTAGCCACGGCCTTGGTGAGTCTGCTAAGGTAGGTGTAATGGATGGACTTAGGTTGGCTTGGGCTTCATAATTGCATATTTATGGATTGTGTGGATATGGGCCAAGCCCATATGTGGAGACATGTGAAATGACTATGCTTTGAGTCATTGACTCACCCAAATTTTACCAACATTTCGGTGATGCATAAAGCTTGGACCGGTCGGAGGGATACGAGGTGGCCCATGCAAAAGTTATTTTATGCCATGCGAAGTTGATTTTCCTTATTTTAAATATTTTATATTATCGATATTTTGGGAATTTATTTGATGTAATAAGGGCCACTTATAGTCTTGAGAAACTTTATTTATCGTTTTGAAGTTTATTTTATTATCGAACTAATAATGGGAAATATTTTTGGATTTAATTTATATTACAATAACATATGTAAAAGTTTTAATCTGGGAATTTATACCGACTAAATTTTCAATGGGCTTTTAAATACATAATGTTTTTCAAGGATGTAAATTTATACGTTTTCACCTTTAAGTCAAATTCTTTCAAAACATCTTCCCGCAGTGACATACCAAATCCGGTCAAGGCTCGTGGGCCGGGTTTGGGGGTGTTATAGTTTGGTATCAGAGCCCGATTCAAAACTCGACTTTGAGGGTTATGGGGCCCAAAAACATTTTCAAAATGGGCTTTTCAAAAATATGGACTTTCTATGAAATTTTGTGTTTATTCTAGCATGGCACCAGATCTCCTACCAAGTCCACGGTAAGTACTTCTGATTGTTGAAGTGGTTTGAATTTGTGAACTATATGGGCTTTTATGGGAACGTAGATTAGTGAACTAGGATCTATTGAACCCTAGGACTAGTCTACTCAAACACATGCATAAGACTTAAGGACTATTAAACAAACTCGTGATTAAGTCGCCAAGCTAGGTGTGGCAACCATCATGACGCATGTCTAGGATTGGTATTCAAGAAGAGCTTGGTATTTAAGTAGTCCTAGCGACTCACCTCCTCTTTACTCGAATCCTACAGTGCGTAGCTACGGTTCACCTTAACCAAGAGGACTTATTCACTGCTAAACCGATAATTAAAACCCGAAAGATACTAGCCATGCGGTTTTATAAAATTCCTAGTTTTAAAGTTCCTAAATTACCCTTTTAATTTTAGTAAAGATTATTGTGAAAATTTTTCCAAAATATCTCCGATTTACAAAATTACAAAATGCCCCTATATTGTAAAATTACTAAAATACCCTTGATTGTAAAAACTACCATACTACCCTCAACTTTTGTTAAAATAATTTTACAAAATACCAAAATCTCTAGTTTTAAAATATCAAGATACTCTAATTTAGGAAAATTTACGAAAATACCTCGGTGGTAAAATTACCAAAATGCCCTTGGTTTCTAAATTTTCATATTACCTCGACTTTTATTTAAAATATTCTTACTTTACAAAATATCAGAAAATTCTATTTTTGCAAAAGGTAAAGATACCCTATTTAGAAAATTACCGAATTACCCAATTACCAAAATAACCCCGATTTCAAATTTCGCAAAACCTTGATTTGGAAAATCTTTACATTAAAATGCCCATGAGTTTGGAAAAAAATTTCGAAATGGCTTTAGTGATTTTCAAATTTACCCGATTTATTACCAAATTACCCCTGTAGGACAAATGACAAAAATATCCCTAGGATAGAAACGGATAAAAATGTTCGAATAATGAATGTGGGTGGTGGATACCACTGAAAGAATGTGGCCTTGTTCAGCAATGAAGATATCTCCATTATGAATGTGATTGTGAAGGTGATTCTTTAAATTAGAGTAGTGAACTCGAACTGAAACTTTGATTGATCGAAAGAACAACTTCTGGAAACTTCATTTCATAAAATTGCTCGTGGATAAATAGTGGAACAAAATTTCTAATGCATAAAATTTCGTAAATTAGACTAAATCGAGGCGTTAGAAATGAGTTCTAGAGGACGTGGTCGTCAAGAACGTGGTCGAGGCAGAATGACTGTGTCGGAACCCATTAGGTCGGGTCAAGGATCTGAGAATGGGGTACCACCACCACTACCACCAGCTTTTTGTGTTGAGCAGCAAGATCGACGAGGATGATGTTGTATCGCAGGTGATCTTGCGAGTTCTTGAGATGGTGGTGAGCGGTGGAAATATGAGAGCTAGGAAGTCCGCACCGAGCGACTCGAGCTAATGGAGTGAGGTGTTTGGGCGTGTCGTGTGGCACCCAAGACGGTGAATATTGGTTGGAAGCAACCGAGCGAATTATGGATGAGCTCGATCGACCACCGAGGAGAAAGTGAAAGGAATGGTGGCGCTTCATGACGAGGCATATCAATGGTGGCTAACGGTTCGGATAGTGCCACAATGGAGGATCTCACCAGGAGTACGTTAAGGCGTACGGAAGAAGTATGTCATTACTCATTATATTGATGCGCAGAGAAAGGCGTTTTTGGAAATTTGGTTCAAGGAACAAGTCCGTAGAAGAATACGAGGTGAATTCTTAAGGTTGCCGATATGCTCGAGGGTAGTTGCTACGAGCATGAGCGATGTGTCCGATTTGAAGACGGATTAAGGGACAACCTGAGGTTGTTGATAGCTCATCATCGAACGGAGTTCGTGTTAGTCGAAAAGGTTAAGGTAGTGAAGGATTAAGGACTCGGTGAGATGTAAGCGGAGATAAGGATAGGAACCGGATAGGAGGAATTTTGGATCGTCTGAATCATCGAGGGTCTTCGAAAAGACCGAGGGTTGAAAATTCTATTTGTCCGCTAAGCCGACTATGGAAAAATCGAACCGTCGTGTGCTCGATGTGGAAGGTATCATGTTGGCAAGTGTTGGAACCGGAACGGAATGTTTTAGGTGTAAGTCTAAGTCTCACTGATTAAGGATCATCCTCGGGATCCGAATAGGGCTCGGACAATGTGCCAAGGTCATGTCGTACGGGTAGAGATGGTCGATAGCGACAAGGGGTCGTGGTCCAACCATGGAGGAAATGGTTCAGCCGAGGTCGTAGAGCACCAAACAGAGAGGTGAAGGTACAAGGCGACCAAGGTTGGTTTTTGCGATGCATTGTCATGCGGGGAAGATGTGCTCGAGATGACAACGGTAAGTTTCTTATTTCGAATACCTCAATTGTCTTGTTTGTGGTTAAGTTAGTTCGTTCTTATGTTGCTAGTGAAGTGTATGGAACTTTGATTATGAACTTAGAGAGTGTGTCTAGAAAGTATGATAGTTCTTTAAGATCGAGTGCAGCAAAGAGCGTAGTGTGTTGAGTTAAGGATACACGATTGAACGATAGTAAGTAATTTCGAGGACGAAATTATTTTAAGGGGTAGAATTGTAATACCACGAAATAGGGGTAGATTTTTATTAAATTATTTTGCATAAGTGTGGTCATCATGGTGTTGATTGAGGTATTTTAGGTGCTAGTTATAAGCTAAGGAAGGCTTGAGCTATAGGAGAAATTTTGTTTTTAAGTGTTAATTAGGGAGCTAGGCTAAGGAGGCTTTAAGAGAAGTTGTTCAGATTTATGACATAAAAATGCCTTGGTAAAGTGGCTTAAGAGCGCCACTTAAAGGCACGAAGTAACGCCAACAAGGGCCCTGGTTCAAACACTGCAAAGAAGTGGTGGTTTATTTTTGTTTTTGGCGTTAAGGGGAACAAGATAAATGATGTCTTAAAAGAAATTGGGTGGAACATGTCACAAAAGCGCTGGGTAAAGTGGCTTGGACGTTATTGGAAAGGGTGCTCCGGGGATGAGGTTCGATTCACGCAAGCGAAGGAGTGGGGTTTTATTTTTAGCTTTTAGCGTTAAGACAAGGGGAGCTAGGAAGGAGGCTTTAAAAGAAATCGGGGAGTTTATAACACAAAAGAATCAGCAAGACGGTGTGGTTTGGGGCGCCACTGCAGCAAGGGTTCCAGAGATCTTAAGTTCGAATCGTGGTGGCAACAAATGGGTGTTTTATTTTATTTTTGGCTTTTGCGTCAAGGTGGAGAGAAGTGGGACGGTTATGGGACTTTAAGGATAAGGGATAAGTTTTTTTTATTTATTTATTTGAAGTGATAAGGTTGGTTTTTATTTGTTTTAAACATTAAGATAAATGTTGGTTTATTCAAGATATTTTGAATAAGTGTGGATTATTTTTAGAGATAAGAGATAATTGTAGATTTATTTTATTTATTTTGAATAGATAAAGAAGAGATATATGGATTTTATTTATTTTAGTCTAAATAGGATAAGAGATAAAGATTGGCTTAATTCAAATTATTTTTGAATGAGTTTGGGAGAGGAAAATAGGTCTTGAATTTGAGTAGTATAAGTAGGGTGTTCATCCTTTGGCCATCCTTTCCTTCATTTTATTTCCTTTTGTCGAAAATTTGGTTGTTCATCTTTTAATCTCCATTGTCAAATTCTTCTACTTTTCCTTATTCATCTTTTATTTCTTCCAACCCCAAATCCCCTTGTAGCCGAATATTTCTTGTGATTTGACCTTAGCCAACCTTGTAAGTGCTTTTCTTCTATTTGTATTTTTCTTTTATTAATAACCATAGCCGAATCTCAAAGGAGGCCGTATTCTTTTTCTTCTATCGCAAGTTCTAAAAGCCGGGATCCATTCTCTCTTAGCCTCTTCAAGCAACGTGTAGTGGTAAGTAGTTCTCTCCTAGCAATCGGTTATGGGGTTTCTTTCCATTAAGGTGCCGAAATCAAGTGTAGAGGCCTTGATTTCTTTGGATGGCCGAATGTCCATTAAGCTATTTTATGTGTGTTTTGTGTAGCCGATATTAAGGAGCAGTAAGGAGTTCTTCGGGATTCGAAAGCATCAAGGTAAGTAGTATGTGTTATTCGCCAATGGCCACTATTCATGGATTTATGTATTAGCCAATCTTTAACATATAGTATATAGGAGTTCGGCAGTTTCAAGAGCAAGAGCAGCTTTGGTTTTGGTAAGTAATGCGCTTTTACTAAAGGGTGCATCCATAAATATTCATGTGTTAAAGCCGAACCTAACATCTAGTATGTAGGGATTTCGTCAACTTCATAACCGGTGGTGATTCGGAATAGTTAGCAAGGTAAGTGGTGGTTAGCATTCGCCTTAGGCCATTTTTGGTATCTAAGTGGCTAATCGATTACATCCATGATGGATTAGGGCTAATCGATGCATAAGGGAAAGTTTCGGATTCTAGATTGTGTTAGATTCAATAGATCCGAATCTCGCTAAATAATCAGGTGCGTAGTTATCGCACTGTCTGTTGAATGATTATATGTGTTATTTTATATATGTGTATAATGTGAATAATAACCGAAATAAGGGCTAAGATTGTGAATACCTATGGTGGGCGATTGAATAATCAGGTCAGTGATTTACGATAATAAATGATTATTGATGAATGTATGAAAATGTGGTGGCATGTGATGTATATTTGTTTCAAGTGATATGTTGCCATGATACATATATATATGCATAGGACTTGGGATGTGACTATCGAAGGAAAAGGGTGTACATTATGTACGTGGTCTAATGTTAGCCTTGTGCTACATTAGCGCTTGATGTTAGCTATGTGCTTCATCAAGGAGGAGGTCTTGGCTAGGTGCCACATCTCGGCGGTTGATGGCTGTGTGCATCACCGTAGACTGATTGATATGTGGGATCACTTAGGTGATCGGTGGCTCAGCCACGGCCTTGAGCAGCAAGTCTGCCAAGGTAAGATATGTGGATCACTTATGTGATCGGTGGTGGATTATACGGCCTTGGGAAGAGAGTCTGCTAAGGTAGGTGTAATGGATGGACTTAGGTTGGGTTGGGCTTCATAATTGCATATTTATGGTCGTGTGGATATGGGTCAAGCCCATATGTGGAGACATGTGAAATAACTATGCATCGAGTCTGCTGACTCACCCAAATTTTACCAACATTTCGGTGATGCATAAAGCTTGGACCGGTCGGAGGGATACGAGGTGGCCCATGCGAAGTTATTTTATGCCATGCAGTTGATTTTCCTTATTTTATATATTTTATATTATCGATTATTTTGGGAATTTATTTGATGTAATAAGGGCCACTTATAGTACTTGGAAACTTTATTTATGGTTTTGAAGTTTATTTTATTATCGAACTAATAATGGGAAATATTTTTGGATTTAATTTATATTACAATAACATATGTAAAAGTTTTAATCCGGAATTTATACCGACTAAATTTTCAATGGGCTTTTAAATACATAATGTTTTTCCAAGGACGTAAATTTATACGTTTTACCTTTAAGTCAAATTCTTTCAAAACATCTTCCATGATGACATACCAGATCCGGTCAAGGCTCGTGGGCGGGTTTGGGGTGTTTCTGAATACATATAATTATGATTAAGATTAATCAATATAAATAATATTCAATACTTAAATATTGTCATTTCCGTACCATCTAAAAATATAATATTATTAACATTAATAAGCAATATATTTTATATCTAATTTATTTATGTCAATTTTACATAGATTAAAATGAAGATTCAATAATAGATGTCCATCTTTTAAAATATATAACTTCAATTACTTAAATTTTGATTTCAAATTATTTATTTTGAATTTTATATAATTTATGATTTTAAAATATTTATTTTTGAATATTATATGTTTTAATTATTTTAATAATTATTACTTACATTAGTTACATGATCTAAAAATATTTTATCAGATAAATAAATATATGTATATTTAAGTGCAAGGCACCTAAAATCTAGTATATATAAATACTGTCTTAACTCAGTGGAGAATATAATAAGTAATTAATAATTTGTATGTTTTGAATAATTTATTAAAAACTGTAATTAATTTTAATAATATTTTGAAAATGAAATCTGTTGTTGAATGTATAAGAGTATAAATATTTTATATTGAAATAATTTTATTTTTATTTTAAAATGTAAAAATCTACCAACAAGTGTTAGATACAATAATAAAATATATTACATTCTTAAGGAGAAAATGTGTATTTCAACTTTAAAGATAATATAGTTAAAAGAGAAAATTATAAACTTCAAATATAAATTGTAAAACAACCATAAAATGAAAATTAGAAACACAAATTACTGTCTACCATAGCAGAACCCATATTACTTAACATTATTCTACTAAATTTGCCTAAAAAGAACCCAACATTGGAAGTACAAAATCAACCTTAAAGATATTCACATCATCAGTATCGTTATTAATATAAGATAAAAATAAATAAAATTTTGGAAACTATGATTAAATCTATATAATACCTTGAATGTTATTATAATAATAAAAATAAAAGTAGGATGATAACAAACATGTCGATATTTAATATTACGATGATAATAAAACCAAACGTTAAATATTGATGTATTGTCCAAACCAACATTTAATTAAGTTTAAGACAAACGATGTCCGCATTTAACCAAGCATTCTAAATTTAAAAATGGAACCATTCCATGACTTGGGCTAGTTTTTAAAGACGGGTATGGATTTGGAAATTGGTTAAGTATTGTAGTGCGCACAATGATCTGGAATACAACTCAATGTGTACTGTAAAATTATCATTTCATTGGAATATATTTATTTTTAATGTTTTTATTATACCATGATTATACTTATTAGCAAATACACGTGTCAAAGTAAAAGCATGTTTAAAATTCGAAGTTGACTTCAAAGCCTACGTGATGTGTGCGTGCGTGACAATAATTTATTTTTAAATTATAAAATGACAAAAGCTAGAGTGTAAGCATTGTGCGGAATTTGAATTGGGGGGAGCGTCCTGTGTCTATGAGTTTTGTTTACTATTTGTCTGCTCCAAATTATAACATGCCAAAAGGTTATTTCTAGGCTGTCTTTTCCCGACCCACAAAATGGAAACAAATGGACCGTCTGTAGTTATATAAGCCTTCAAGCTTCATTTAAATTTTAATTTTTGAAATTTAGCTTCAATTCTATTCATTGAGATAAAAATTAAATTTTTAATTTTATTCATTTAGAATCATTTATTTTAAATTCTAATTTAGCCGATGGCCAAAATTGTGAAAGTATTTATTGAAATTTAATGTCTTCATTAATTTTCAGTATAATAAGAAAGTTCGATTTGCATCGTATCTTATCTTATTAAATATAACATAATTAATTTAACTGGTATCTAAAATTAAATTAATTTAATTAAAATAATAATAAATAATAAATATTATTATAGCATAAATAACTAAAATATAGTCAAAAGTCATTAATTATATATTTATCATATTTTCCTGTCTAGCAAACAATTTTCAATTGTTAAGTATTTTTCACACTAAGTCTTGAATTCAAATTTAAATAACCCATCATTTAATCAAAAGAAAACTAAATAATAATAAAAAGTTCCAACACAACTGTATTAGAGACATAGTAGTCCCATGATGGATGTATTGAAGCTTGAACAAAATCATTCTTAATTCAAACAGACAAAGACTCGATTTACTATTCAATGTTAATAGTATTTTATTGATGATAAAAATATATTTATATATTATTTTCAAAAAAATAAACAAGTTATTGAGGTTGATCCGACTATCTGATTGAGTTTAAACAATAAATTTTTAAAATTTTTAAATATAATTTTCTTTTCATAATTCTGAACTAGAATTGCTGCACTTAACTATGTGGATAAATTTAAAAATAATATTTATTTGTTTTAAATATTCATGAATAATCTTTACTAGTATGTATAAAAAGAAAAGAGAAATGCTCTAAGGTCATTCTTCACACATGTCCATTACTTTTCTTTTTACTAAACAATATAATCACTAATTTCAAATTTAATTCCTCTATTTTTATAGATTATATATTATACTTTTATGTCAAAAATACATTTGTGCAAAATTAAATTTTATATTATTGCTTTTGGCTAAAAATTGCTTTTGCAAAACATTTTCTTGTCTCAAAATACTTTCAAAAAGCTTAAAAACACATTGTTTAGCAATATTTTTATTTTAAAATCTCTCAAAAGTAATGCTAAACTAACCTTTAATCTCTATGCATTAATTTTGACATAATTTGACACTTTAATTTTTATAATATCACCTAAGTACTTTATTTTGATTAAAATATTGATATGAAATTTTAGAAATATTAATAGTATTAAAATTCTCTATTAAATTTTAAGTTTATCATAACTGTTTTTTCTTGTTATATAGATAATAAGTGGGTATTTTTTTAATTTCAAATATCACATCAATATTTTGACAGTATTAATAAATATATTTTAAATTTTTAAGTTTAAAAGTGAGATTATTTTTTAAATAAATATAAAAATTAAATTTTAAATATATAAAAGGATATATTATAATTTTTAAATATTTATCTTATAATTCAGTAAAAAATAAATAACCGAACTGGAAGCTAGAGACGAAACTATACTAATAAAAAGTATTTTAATAACAAAAAAAAAAAAGTTGTCATGATTATACACTTTTTACTTTTAGATATTGTTTGGGCTCATAACTTTGATTAGAGCGGGTTTAAAGATAGCTAAAAATGATTCGACATAAAATTGTGTAAACAACATTATCCACCAAATTAATTTTCGTTTTTATCGAACAGATGGCGGACCCCACCAATTCAAAAATTTGGAGGCTGAATTTCTATGAAAAGGACATTGGTTTGATTTTGCCATTTCATGGTTTCCTTCGGCATCCGATATTTTCGCCGTTCACTTCGACAAAACAAAGCAAATTTGGATGATACAAACCAAAAAAAACCCCCATTTTCTGTTCATAAAAAGTTAGGGTTCTACACCATCAACCAATCAATTATTTTTCTTTTCTAGTTTGCTCTCGCATTTTTTAGACACACAGAGAGAGGAGGGGGGAAAAGGCCAATTCAATGGAGTTTTGAAACTTAAGAGCTTTCTCTCTCAATTTCGAACCAAGCTCGAGAGAGAAAGTGGTTTCACAATTTCATTTTTTTTTTGTTGGTTACTTGGGAAAGAAACAAATCGATACGCTCCGATTTTTAAAAGGAAAGAGACGGAAAAAGAAATAAAATATTATCCAAGATTTGGTAATAACATTATTGCCGAAACAAAGAAAAGGAATATTTGAAAAGTTGTGATTTTAAGCGCCGCGGATTTGCAGAGAGGATTCTTGTGAAAAGGAAAAAAAAAATGGTTGACGAAATCGGTGAGGAGGAGTTTTATTCCATCGAGGAATCGATTGAGGGTGAAAGATGTTTTGATCTTGATTACGAGTTTGATGCACCGCGATGCTTTGATTTCAATCACCTAGAAACTGATTGTGAGGCTAAAGAAGCCGAACTCTGGTTCGAATCTGCTGGAAGCTATCCGCCTTCGCGTAAGCCTTTTCATGTGTTTCTTTCTTCTTCTTTCTTAATCAATTCATTATGCTATATAAAGTTTTTTATTATAAAGTCTTCTAATAATCTTATAAGATATTTTAATTTTTAGCTTTTGTAATAAAGTTGAAATGGAGATATGATATGAATGGAGATGGAGAATTTGGCAATGATTCAACAGATTGTGATGAACATAATGGAGGTATATTATTGTCTTTATCTTTTTTTTTCTTCAGTTGTTTAATTAGCATCGTAGTTCGTAATCGGTGCTTTTCTCTGTAACTTTAGTTTTCTTTGGCAGGATCGATTAAATATGATCTCCATTTGAACAAGGGTTTTTAAAAAAAATTAATTTGCAATGCACTAATGTTCTTCTTTTTTCCTCTTTTTACTTCTGAATTAGAACCATGTAATAGCTATTGCGAAGGCAATCCGACGGCTAAAACTAATTCCAGGAGCAAGGCATCTCTATCTCGTAGTTCAACTTTGATGAAACCTACAGCAAGTTACTTGGCAAAGCAAAACCAATCTCGAATGGTTATTGCCAATAAATATCAGAAAAGGTGTTACTCTATTGTCGTTGGATACCATTATATGATGCCATTGGTAGTTAGAACTCTGTTTTTATATGAATTTTGACCCCAAATTCAAGGGTTAATTCTCTGTTGGAGTCATAATAAAGTAAAAGGGTATTTACTTGTTGGTTCCTTTACTACTCAGGTTACTAAAGTCTGCTGACAGGCTTGATAAGAGTAATTCCTTTAATGAAGACAATGCTACCAAACGACAAAAGCTGGAAGCTGGTTACCTGTGCAAGGTACTCTCACTTATGTTATCTAATATAAGATTGGACCTCATTTTTCCTGTATTATGGTTCAAAGGGTCTCTGTGATTCATAATCGTTCCGGAACCAGACCAATCATTATAAATAATGTCAGATGTGATGTTGAAAATGGAAATAATCAGGCAGGTTAGAATTGAAGTGATAGGGATTCTGGGAATGCAATATCCTCTTTGTATATCTTATGTCCAAGAATATTTTGTAAGGCGAGCTGTAATTTGGCGTATGATTTTGTTTTCCCCTTCTTTTACATACGTGTCTGTATCATGGCATATACAGTTATTTCTGCTTCTTTTTGGTTTGATATTACATGTTACTTCACTGTCATCATATATAGCTCAAATCTGTTTGCTAGACTTTAGATTTTGGCCCTATAGGATGTTCCATAATTTCTAATTTTTGTGAAACAGGCTGCTCATCTGAAGCATCAATCTCTATTTGTGCACAAGAAATCAAAAAAGGTATGTTGTAGAATTAAGAAAGTGTTTTTTATTACTTAGACTAATACTCAAGTGTAAATTCCTTTTGCCGCTAACTACTTATGGGCTTATTTAAATATGCCATCACCTCCTGTGCGTGTTTGCAGGGACAATAATCTGTAATAACAATTGAGTTAACATTATCAGCATTTTCAGTTTTCTTACAACTTTGAGTTTGTTGTCCAGGTCCAATCCCTTGATGGTAGTTTGCATGCTAAACCTAAAGTCACAATTCCGAAAGAACCAGAATTACAAACAGCAAGAAGGGCTCAGAGACACAGGTACAATTGATTTCCTATCATTTTTTGCCATTCATCTTGAGATTTATGTTTTTGTGCTTTCCTAAAAAGCTGATAGCCAAACGGTGATGATTTCAGGACTAAAGGTAAGGCAGAGTCAGATGAAAATGCAAAATCAAATGTTCATTTGTTTAAAGCACTCCCCTTAAACAAAAAGGTTGGTACTTTTAGCACTTAAAAATTATTTTTGCTGGAACTTAAATTTTGTTATAAGTTTCAGGAACCTTTGATGTTGAATGTGTAATCTCTTTCTTTGGACTTGATAGATTCTTCAGGCTCCCTCATTGCCCCTTCCCAAGAAAAGCCTGCCTCAACCACCAGAGTTTCAGGTAATTGATAGCCACAGTAACTTACTAATTTGCCACCTCTTAGGATTGCCCTTCTTGTCATTGTCTTGAGAAATATCCTGCATGAACCTTTTCTGGATAACTTTATGACACAGATTTACTTTGTTTCATTGCTGCAGTTGTTTCATCTGAGGACATCCGAGAGAGCCAGGCAGCATGCATCTAATCATGTGGGTTATTTAAAATTTTATTTACAGTTTTCTATTGAAGTGTTTTCTCAAGTTTAACTCTATTTGGATTCCACATGTCATTACTTTTTTCAATCGTTGGGACTACGGCTGCAGGCAATGAAAGTACCTAGTTATGTGTCAACTTCAAGAAATGAAAACACAGGCCTCAGAAGGTAATGGCACTTTAGCTTTTAACTTCACTCAGTTATTTTCTACAAAGCTTTCATTCCTTCTAGTGCTTGATGTTTTTTTTCTCATGTGGTGGATTATCACTTGGTTAATAGCCAAAATTAAACTTTTTGATATATAACCATTGAGATGATTTCATTTTGCTTGCTGAAGTAGCCCTTTTTTCCTTTGCTTTGTGTACATAGCTTCAAGTCCATCAGTTCATTAAAGGAGGAGAAACATGAAGCTGTTAACAAATGTAAAGCTTGTGCTCTTAATAAGAAGGTTAAGCGAATATATTGATTGTCCTTGTTATTTAGATATTTTATTAAAAACAATCATCACATGCCGAACCATGTTGTTGGGTTTTCAGGCAATTTCTAGTAAAGGTGAAAACGGTGTCCTCCAGAATATGAACCAAACAACAGCCACAATGAAGCTTCCAGATGAAGCACCAGTAGAATTATTCAATAAGGTATTACTTCGTACTTTTTCCGAGCTTTATTCAGCAACAACCTATAGCTTCAAATGAACCTCCTAAAATGTTTTTGGAATAATTCACATCTTAACCATCCTTAGTAGAATTTCTCAATCTGCTCTTGATTTGGTTGTAATAATACTTCACCGCTCACTTGCATGATATATATCCAGCTCACGCTGTCAGCTGAAGTCCATTCAGGGGAAAATCCTCGAGAAAAAATAGCTCTTTCTGAGGTTGGTTCCCTCAAAATCTTCATTTTTCTGAACCTAAACATATCTATAAATTGTATTCTAATTTAGTTCTTGCACTTGTGGAATTAAGGGGTTGAAAGAGAATGAGCCAGGTACTTTACTTCTGCAATGTCAGGTACATTATATGATGTTTGCATGCACCCGCTAGATCACAGGATTGAAGTAATTTTATACATCTTCCTCCTGTTCTTGTATTAACTTCGAATACAAAATATGCAATTTGTAGATCATGAAAGTGGCCAAGGAAAAATTGCAAATGAATGGAAGGATGCAGTACCAGTGTAGAAGAGAAAGGAATGCTGTAATTGGGCAACAAGAGAACATTAGCAGGTATAGCCTAGTTTACCCTGTCAGATTTGTGGTGCTCGGTTTTCCCCCTACTTTTATCAGTAACTTTGACCTATGGGTTTTCTTCTCTTTTTCTGCTATAACATCTTGGTTTCAACAGCTTTTCCCACTTCTATTTGAAAATAATTGTAGCGTTGACTAAATTGATGCCAGGGTATTTAGTTTAGCTTGATTGGTAACAAGTAGTCTGTTGGTAAAAAGACCCGGTCTGTTTCGAGTTTTAGAATTCTAGTGCAGCTAAAAATTTTTGCATGTGAAACAGGTCAGATATCTGGTCTCTGCAGTGTCTTGATGAGTAATGACTGTATTTTGGGTTATTGAAATTTCAAGAAATAAGTCAAGCACTGGCAGCTTAATGTCTAAGGCAGATTAGATTGTAAACTCTAAAGTAATTTTCATAGAAACTGAAACTACCTTGTATAAATTTCATTAGCCAAACCAATAAACAAAATTTAATAAAAAAAAAAAGAGAGTAATCAAAGAAATGTGAAGTCGTATGCTATACTCTTATCCGCGAGAATCACAAAATGCCTTTCTTAAAGTTGGTTGTGGGGAAGGGTTGAGCGTTGAAAACTAATATGATAGTCTTGAATTAATTCATTAGCCTACATCTTTCTGATTTATGGTCATTTTAGCGTATTTAGATGGGATATCTTTGACATGTTTGTCCATATATATATGGACATTTTGTTGTAAATGTTTGATTAAGAGCATTTTAAGAACAAGAACCTTATGATTTTGATGCATGTAGTTGAACAATATTGTAAAGGGTTGTTTCTTGTCACAGGAGATTGAGATTGGACATAATGTAAAGTTACCCCCCCCCCAGACCCCGAGTAAATTAGGTTGTCATATTGGCCTTTTTCTTGCACGAGAAAAGCGGGTTCATTGCAGGCAAGTTTTGTGTTGAGAACAGGGGATACTTTGTTTCTAAATGATTGAGGTATTTATTGCTTGAAAAGAGAGGAAAGAATTTTGGAGAAAATAGCAATGTATAGCAGTGTTAAACATTTTGATAGCTTTTGACATGCTTTCCAGAGGAAAAAAAAGGAAGTTACGAAAGAGCATAAATGTATGAAAACAACATTTGTTTTTGTATCTTTGTGTAGATGTTAAAATTGAGCAAACTAGTAAAGCTGATCCTCCTTTGGCTCTCATATGTAGTGCTTAGTTAATGATATCACCCAGAGGTTGGAAAGTTGAATTCATTCAAATTTAAAATGAAGATTGAATTACTTGAGTTGGGAATGAGCTCAAGTTTAAATTTTAATGAATTAGACTTGCTTAGCAATGTGACAACAATCAAGTTAGCAAATCACCAAAAAGAAACGGGAGAATGCAATCTTATTTTAAAATAATCATATAAAATGCTATGAATTCAATGATTTGCTTGAAATTAAAATAATAAATAATTTATAATATAATTATCACACGTTTACATAAATATTAAACTCACATGAATTTGATTGAGCATCAATTTTCTCTCATGTCAACATGTGTTCCAAACACCACTTTTATTCGACTTAACTTTAGATATTTTTATTTCAATTTATCGTCACTCAAAAAACCATGTCTAAAATAAAGAAAATTACTAAAGATGGTCTGTCTCCTCAAACCCCAAAGTTACGTACACGAAGTAATTAGTATCTTTTATCACTCATACTTGGACAAAATTTCTGTTGATGAAATTTTATATGTCATGAAATTCAACACTTTCTTGAATTTAGTGAAACCAATTGATATTATTATTTTAGTTATTTAATCAAAACTTAAGTAAAAAATAAAATATTTTTAAGAAATAATAAAAACTATGGATATTAAGAGTAAAATAGATTATTAATTAATTACGCTTATATTTTAACTTGTATAAAGCACATAATAAGAGAATTAATATATATTAAACATTTCAAGAAATCTTTTACTTATCATTTTAAAGTTTCATTAGACTTATTTGATTCACTTGAGCTATCTTGGAGGACTAGGATAAATATTTAAAGTAATGATTAGAAATTTTGAAAAATTCCATAAAATCTTAATTTATAAATTCACTTTAATCTCGACCTTCAATATAATTTAAATTATACTGTCGGATTAAAAAAGCTCAACTATTAACCCTCATTTGTAATCACTCATTCTAGAATAACAAAATACTTCAAATGTTCTATTATTTTCTTGTGATTTTTCTGTTTGATTCGTGCTTTTTATCTTTTGCATTTGCTTCTGTTTTATTTCGATACCTTAAAAAATTTCTTTTATTTAAGAGTTAAATTGTTTCCTAACCCTGTCACAGTGTGATACCAAAAGTGACATGTTTATTTAAATAAATTTCGCAAACTCACATCTGACTTGTTCATGGGTCGGACCACTCGACTCGGCCCGAAGGCCCACCCAAAATGTGAGAGGGTTTAAACAAAAATATAAACTCCCAAAATAGGTTTGGACAAAAAAATAAAGTCCGTTTAAAAAATAGGCCAAACCTCGAGTAAGGCATTTTTACCGGCCAAGCCCGAATTCACTGAAGGATAAAAAAAATCTTTGTTCTTAAATATTGTTTTCTTATTATTTTCTCCTATTTTGTTACTATTTTACTATTATGTTGTTATTATTTGATATTATATAAAACTTATTTTATTATTAATTTTGTTATTATTTTAAAGACATTTGTTAATTTTGTTATTATTTTAAAAATTTTTACTTGTTAAATTACATCTATCTTAATGTTAGTTAAATATACATATTTTTAAAATTTATTTTCAATTTATTGAGAAATATTTATTTTGATATTTTTAATATTTTTAATGTATTATATATATTTAAAATTATATAAAATTAATATGAACAGGCCGAATAAAGCTTAAATTTTAACAATTTTATCCAAGTCGGGCTTAAACAAAATTTTAAACCCATTTTTTAGGCCAGACCAAGCCAGACCCGAGCCTCGCAAACTAATCTAAATTTTTAATTAAACCCAACCCAGCCCATTCACACCTCTACTCACATCCATTAACACACGCAACATTATATCATAAATGAATTATTTTAGTGTTTTAATTTTGGTTGGCTGGACGGACCCTGTGGGAAAAATGCCGAAACATGCAAAACAAAAACTATGTGGAACCATTTTAAGGCATTAGCACGCATAATGGATTTTGGTGATAACACAGTCCTCAGTTAAAACCTTAATTACAGGACAAAAAAAGATATCGTACTCAACTCCTTCAAAGTTTCTCAAACATATGCACAAAATTCTGAACCCTTTTGGAAACTCTTTGAATTTCGGGGTTGTAGACATCAACCACTCTGATATCACATTTTGAATCCTTAGCATGTTCATATCAAAAAAAATAACAACTATAAACAGTCTCAAATGTTTTGGTTGCAGGATAGTGCAAAAAAGAACATTTCCAACACATTCATAATTGCATATCCTAGATTACACTTGCGGTAAGTAATTGAATAACCTAGAGTCCGTTCAAAAATAGGGGGAAAAAGAAAGAAGATAAAGGAAACCTCTTTAAGAAGACAGGAACTTATTCCTCCTCATGCTTATGGCTTAGGGCACTGGATTGGCATCGTGCCATCCCTTCTTGCATGGTGGAATGGTCATGAACTCATCAAATTCCTTCACATAAATGTCACAGCACTTCCACTGCAAAGAGATTCAAGTGAATGATGGATGGTAATTTAAGAAAAGGATATGCTAACAACTTTTTTTTTTAGAATTTTGTAATAAATAGCAACATTTCATTGTAATGGAGGATTATATAGCATACCCCTCTCACTCGATCGTGGAAAACAGCAGGTCCGGGATGGTAACTACATGCAGACTCATGGTTCTCTATTTCTTTGAAAACTTTACCACATCCTTTATTTTTGCAAGTCTGAGGCTGGTTTATGTCAACTATCTTCTTTGGTGGAGGAGAAGACTCCTTAACATCCGCACTGCTCTTAGCCAGTACAGCTGGGGTAGGGTTCAGTACTTTGGGCTGTGAACCTACAAAGTATATAACTTTCAGCTCTACATGCGATACTATAACAACATACTTTAAACAAAATCACCAGTTTTCTCTACTGTAAGGGATAACTAATGATTTCAGGTTCTAAGACCCAGAATATTCAGAAATTATCACTTACCGCTTGCAAAAAATAAACCTTAAAACTGAGGTTTAAGCTCCTAAGCAATCAGAGAAATAGTAAATGTACAATGTAAACTATATAATATAAAGCTAAGTTTAATCCTTATATGTAAGGTATTGGTGCAAACAAGTAAAATTAAAAAACAATGTTAATGGAAAAACAATCTAAATGCTGAGGTTGTCTCTATTGTCAGATTTTAGAAATCCAAGTCATCAGATTATTTACGAAATAAAGAGAAAACAATGTCATCATGTAGATAGTTTTTCCATAAACACTGTATCAATCTTACTTTTTTGCACCAATAACAAACCTACAAGGATTTCATTACTCAGTTCCAAAGTACTGGGACTAAATTGCAGTTTGACTTAAGGGGACTGCCTAAATGCTTTAACCCAAAGCTGAACAACATGACCTAGTGAAAGTTTTGCTCCTTGGAAGTCAACCATTAGTCATATCCAGGTTTCTGAAGACTTCAACTTGTAAGATACATAAAATAATCCGGTATTATTGCTTGCAAACTGTAAACCTCAAAACTGATCAACATGGCCCTCTAAAAGTTCCACTTTTCTTGGAAACCAACCATCAATCATAATCAGGTTCTGAAAGAAACAATGGTCCAAACCAATGACTCCAACAGATTCTTTTCTGGCAAGTATTACATAGTTACTACCCCAAAGATGTTCATATCTCTCAAGACAAAATTGACATGCCACGGATAAGGGAACAATGATGCACTATGTTTTTTTCTTTTTTTCTTTGGGGGGAGGGATAATTGATGCACTGGAAATTTCACTTAACCCACTTGACGCCTCAGGGAAAGGAATACCTACACAACAGTATGTGAAGCGTTTCCCCGCTAAGATTATAATGTGCCATTGTACCCTATTTATATCATATTCATGACAGTAAGAGACCTAAATAACATTTTATTTTTATTTTTTCGATATGGCAAATAACAAGAATTTTTATAGTCTAGCAAAGCAGGAAGAGGAAGAGCTATTGATAATACCATGATCGGAGCAAAAGAAACCCTGAGAGCACCTAGGGCAGGATTCTTTTGATGTTGCACTGGTGGAAAGAGTAACAGCAGAACTAGAAGTTGGAATCGTCTTAGTAGCTACTGGCTTATTCAACACTGGCTTCTCGGTTGTGTGCTTACCTGTCTTACACCTGCATTAAAGAAAAATTGAAAGAAAACTTAAAGAAAATGATTTTGGCTAGATGCAAATCAATTATTAAATTTATCGACTTCCTTCTCCATAGAGGACCCCAAACATTCAATCCTTTTCTACATTACTTGCTCAAAAAAGCACAAATTATTGTTCAAGACCTAAAGGAATTATAAGAGGTACTTACCCAGGAATTTCTAGGAATAAAGAGAAGTCGTGGCTTCTTTTTTTGCAACAACTCCACTCTTTCATTCCATCATGAAAAATAGGCTGGAAAAGGAATTTAAGTTTGCATTATCAGCTAAAACTGAAGGTGCAAAAGATGTTTTGAAAAGAATAAAATTATATAATTTTTATAATTTCTACTTACACCCTGTTTGCATAAATCCGCCCATGCACAGGAACCAAGCCAACATGCAAGACAACAACAACAACAAGAAAAATCAGAACGATTCACAAGATTTAATAACATGCCAAAATCCATACTTAACCATGACGGGCACTGCAAAGTAATTATTGTCTATGATTAACAAACCCTGATTCCAGGAAGGGGAAAAAATTATAAATAGCAGCTGAAAATAAATCACACTATCGAAAACATGTCAAAATTTCCCACGACATATTTCTTAAACCGCAAGGACGGGGGGTATAACACAAATTTGTTTATAACTGGAAACAGAAAACCTCATGATTTTAACCATAAGAGGGGAAATTGGGGGGGGGGGGGGGGAAAGGAGACATTAATTTAACCAAACCTAGGGGTAACTATAGTGTCTTTATGAATACATTAAATTCAAAAACGTGAAGGTGACCATCATAATGCAAGAGCAAACTATGCAAGAGAAATAAAACAAAGGTTGAAAGTAATAAAAGGACTAAGAACTTTACCACTTTATCTCAATAAGTCACCCTATTCATTACACCCAAATGATCACTTTTATTTACACCAAATAAGCTTAACATTTAATATATACCTAAATAAACCATGAATCTAAATCAACATTTCATTTGAATAGAAGCTAATTTGCGTACAAATCAAAGCATAATAAGGACCTATCTAAGAAAAGTGAAGCAGCTTAGGGTTTCTTTTGTATTTTAACCAAATTAAATCTAATCTTAAAATATAACCCAAGGGAGGGGAAATAATCAAATTGTTGCATTCCAAAACGAAATATTTAGTTAACAATAGATTGAATAGATACCTAATTTTGATTTGGGCTTATGAATTAATTGGTCAATACATGTAATTTGATTAATACGATGTAACCCACTAAAATTAAAAACTCAATCACAGACTATGGGGAAAAAAGGAAGAAGATAAATACGGAAGCGTGGAAAGTGCAGGAACCCTCGGGATTATCGTCTTCGGTGAAGGTAGCATTGCAGCCGATTCGTTGGCACCGAAGCTTAACGGCTTGCTCCGCCATTTTTAACGCTTTAGGAAATGGTGGTGGTGGTGGTGGTGGCGGCGGCTGGTTTCTTTCCTTTTACAACTCTGTTGACTAAGACGACGGCGAGGAATTGGAAAGTCAAGCGAGGGCGAATCACGATTTCTTCAGGTCATGGATTGATTACTACGTCCTTTTACTCTCTACGATGAGGGCGCTCTGCCTCTCTTTTTCTTCGTTCTTTCTAGATTGCCACGTGGGAACATCCTGACGGTTTATCATCGAATATCTTTTTCATTTTCCTTTTTCAATTTGAAGGAGAATATCTTTTCTTTTTTTCGAATTATCTTTTTCATTTCTTCTTTCTACCGGCTGGACAAATTAGGTGAATGTATCTAAAAGGTCCTTATAATATAGATAACTAATCAGATTAGTCTTTCCATTATTAAATTGATCAATTTAACCTCTTAATTATTCAAAAATTTAAATAAGGCTTAATTGAAATATTGTTAACATTTACTGTTTAAAATATCATTTTCTATTTAGTAGAGTTAATATTTTAAAACTTTTTATAGTTTTGTAAATAATATATTTTTTAGAATTGAACGCAATTGACAAAAATAATTTCAAGACATTTTTATACAATAAATGTTAATTTTGTTACAATTTAGACATGTTTAATTTTTATAATATAGAGACTAAATTAATCGATTTAGTTATAAATGAACTAATTTAATTGATCCCTATAATACATGGACCTCTTAAGTACTTTAATCGGACAAATTATTAACCACTTGCCTTTAAATAGCTTGTTTTGCTTTGATTACAAGCTAGGCCAAAGATTTGCCTAGAATTTGAGTTTAAACAAAAATATTAAGCTTTAGGGATGATTTTAGACAAAAAAAAAAATTTAACTCATTTAAAATATGAAATGAGCTTCAGCTCAAACATTAAAAGCTAAGTCTCGACCTATTTACTAAGTTTGTAATAATATATATTATATCATGTTAAGTTATATTTATATACATCATGTAATTTACCATATATAATAATTAAATCTATAGTAATATATAATATCTTAACATAAACATTAAAACAATACATTGCATATATAATAAATTATTAATAAATAAAATGTTAGATAATTTTCAATATAATTTTAATAAATAATGTAGACATGTCTAAAATGAATTTGGGTTAATTATCTACGAATATAGGTGGCACTGAGCAAAATTTTGGATTCATATTTTAGCTCATATCAAATTTGACTTGGCTCAACTCATGAACACCTTCACCTCCAAATTAAAAAATGAAAAAAACTTAAATTGAAAGCCCGTCAAACACGGTGGGTCTCTTTTAACTTCTCAAAAATATATGATTGTTTAAAATAGGAATAAATATCAAAATCATATATAAATTTTTGTCTAATATACAATTTTATATATATAATTCTGATTTGATCACTTTATCATAATTTATTGACATAATTATTAGTATAACATTAATTTATGTTTATATATTACATGTATAAATAATAATGATTATTTAATATAAAAATAAATTAATACATTTATTTCTTTAAATACATATAATTAAATATATATTTAAATTTAATTTGAAAATTCTCCTTTAAATTACTAACATTTCAGATTTCTGGTATGATATTAACCAAAAAATCTGTCATCCAATGCAGTGCTAGCATTAAAACTGGTATATATGTTAAGACTTGCTTCAGTCAAGTATATTCAGTTTATATATTTATATATTGATGGTTATATTTCCGTTAAATAGACGATTAAATTTAAAAATAAAAATATATATAATTTGAGTTTTAACTAGATGAGTATGAATATTGTTCCTAATATAAGAGTATGTGGGTTCGAATGTGTTTAAGCGAATTATTCTCCTATTTATAGGTTGGGAGGAGTTATGAGTAATTCTAAGCATTGTGTCAATAAAAATAAATATGATCAAAACTTATAATAATTTTTTAAAAAAACTAATAATAAAAATGATATTCTAAACGGGTCGGGCCTCGGGTAGTTTTTTTCACCGTTTTGTTGACATTTTACTATTATATTGCTACTATTTTATTTTTATTATTTTGATATTGTATAAATATTATTTTATTATTAATTTTCGAAACCAGATTGATTATTTTTTTATGATTTTGCTCGTTAAGTTAAAATTACATTACGTTGGTGTTATTTTTAAATTTATTTTAAATTGTTTCACCAGAAATATTTATTTAATATTTTCAGCGTTTTTAATGTATTATATTTTAAAAATTACATAAAAAAATTAATATAAATGAATCAGTGGTTTAAATTTTACTATAAAAATTTTATTTGAACCGAATTTAATAAAATTTTAGATTATTTTTCGGGTTGGGCCGGGGCTATCAAACCACTCTAAAATTTTGTGAACAGTCAGCCTGTCCGGGGCCATCGACAGGTCTAGAGCCCATCACGAGACACGTCTGGCTGAGCACATCACTTTTCGTACTGGAAATAATATAGTTTTACCAAAAGAACCAGCTGTATGAACCTTGTTTACCATTGAAAGTAGACAAACCGCGCCGCTACTCCTATTCTCTCTGTAAATATTCCAGATTAGTCCATGCCCTTCCAGACCTCTTTTAACGTTGTTTGGATTAAAATAATAAGACACAACAGACTTGTATTTCGTTCTTGTGCTATTTTTCAATTTCAACATCAGGGTGATGGCATGTTGCCGACGGGCAAAGGTTTTAATCAACAGCTTGCGCACTAGTTTCACTACAACTCCTCTTCTGAGATCTCCATTCCGGGATTCCTCATCAATAATCTTCCCCAACTTTGGGTCTTCTTCGATTTCATCTACTAAGTTTTCTGGGTTCTCTTCCTATTCTTCTATCTCACAAAGACTGGGAATATCTACTAGGTATCATTATAATCCCTTCTCTAATGTTTCCAAGAGATTTTACTTTGTGGATCGGCACCAGGTTCACCATTTTAGGCCGCGGGGTCCTCGAAGGTGGATTCAAAATCCTAGGAATGTTTTGATCGTTGTCTTGGTTGGTTCAGGGGTTTTGATTACTGTATACTTTGGTAACCTAGAAACTGTTCCTTACACAAAGCGAAAACATTTCGTGCTCTTGTCTAAAGACATGGAGAAAAAGTTGGGGGAGACTCAATTTGAGCAACTCAAAGCTCAGTTTAAGGGAAAGATATTGCCTACTATTCACCCTGAAAGCGTTCGAGTGAGACTGATTGCCAAAGATATTATCGATTCGTTGCAGAAAGGGTTGAGCCATGATCAAATATGGAGTGATTTGGAGTATGCATCACCGGAGACTTCACTTAAACATGATGCAATGACGACAGTCAGTGGGAGGGAAGAAGAGTTGGAGATCAATTGGTCTCATCAAGATGAGATTCTTGATGATAAATGGGTTCAACAAAGTAGGAAGGAAAGTCGAGAGAAAGGGTCGATGTCGAAACCGACAACGACTCACTTGGAAGGATTGAATTGGGAAGTTTTGGTCATCAATGAACCTGTTGTTAATGCTATGTGTTTACCCGGTGGGAAGATTGTGGTCTTTACAGGGTTGCTCAAGCATTTTCGTACCGATTCGGAGATAGCCACCATACTTGGACATGAGGTAGACATTGCTTTTAAGTTCAGCTTGATATTTTCTCTCTGCTGGATTTGTGAATGGTATGTTTTCATTGTGATGATCTGATTAGGTTGCGCATGCAGTGGCTCGGCATATAGCCGAATCAATAACCAAGAATTTGTGGTTTGGCATTCTACAATTGATACTTTATCAGTTCATTATGCCTGATCTAGTCAACACAATGTCAACACTTTTCTTTAGGCTCCCCTTCTCTCGGAGGTTTGTATATATTTTCTATATTCTTTTTTGGTAAGATAGGAAAGATTATATACACTAACTATAATGGCTAAATGCATGTGTACAGTTCTTGACCTTATGTGTATGAAATATGTCATTGAGGCATGGTGTGAGTACCGGAAATGGGTATGCTCAAAATTTTTACATTTTCCATGTATTTGGAAGATCTTTAGGGGATGATATTCTTATACCTGTGTCAGGATATGTGTTAAATACATCTATTTTAAGAACAGAGTTCAGGCAACATGGCTTATATGTGTATATGCTTACATCTGTAGTTTGATGCTACAGTGTAGTCTTCCCTAGGCTGTAAGATCCTATTGTTATCTGGACTTGAGTGAGTATCAGATATGATACATCTCACCCGAGTTCACTCAATTTTTTCTTACAAGTTTTTCATATACTTTGAGCATCATACCTCCATACCCATCTCCAATTATGTGTCAGATGCAATGTTGGACAAATTACTTTAGGAAAACTGACGAGTCCGAATAGCATGGATAAGGCGCAACAATAAGGGTATGAATGAACATGCTTGATCCTATAAGTAAATGATAAGTCTAAAAAATTCCTGAAAATCTCCTTAAAAAAGTACTATCCAATCTCTGATTCTGTGAAAGCCTTTATAGGTTTGGCCAATAACAGAAGATGGTAGGGCCTTCTCCCTGGAATAAGAAAGAAGAGTCCATGTACTAATCCAATATCTAGTGAGAGTTGGGAACTTTTGTAAGCTTCCAGTCTTGATCCACTTCTTTTACTGAAATATTTTAGGGCTATTTGTCGCTGTGTGGTTCTGCATTTGTGAAGTCGGGTTAGTTTTATTTATTAAATGGATTTTTTTGTCAAAATTATTTTTGCCTTACTATCTGACATGATTATGGAGATATGATGTTTTCCAAATGCATTGGAAAACTTATAAAAGTTCAACATGCCCATTGTTGCACATCTATTTCTGGCAGTCATACCCGAGTTTGAGGTCCTTGCTACTCAAATGCCATTCTCATGGTCTTCTCAATGCTTAACCCGTATCATCATCTTTTACAGGATGGAACTTGAAGCAGATTACATCGGACTGTTGTTGCTTTCATCTGCTGGCTATGATCCTCGAACTGCTCCCAAAGTGTATGAGAAACTAGGAAAGGTTGCAAAGGATTCAACACTGCAAGATTATCTCTCTACGCATCCATCTGGGAAGAAAAGAGCTCAGTTGCTGGCTCAAGCTCAAGTAATGGAAGAAGCACTCATGATTTACCGAGAGGTTAGTGCAGGCCGTGGGGTGGAGGGCTTTCTTTAGGATTGCACCACACCCCCCTCTTTCTGCACCACGAAAGCCACAATAGTCCATCAAGGACAAGAGCTCCATGGACTTCAACTTATTTTCCCTGCATATTTCTTTTTAATAATTTAAAAACTTCATTTCAGATCACTACTACTATTTCATACTTGTTTATTTGGGTTCTTTATAATCATCTTCACTTTTACCGTGTCTTTCTCCAGCAACTGTAACAAAGTGTCCTTCCATTAATTTTTTTTCCCCCAATCTTTGTAAATCAAATTGCAACCATGAACATAGCAAATTGAACGTTTTTGACCTCATTTTATTTGTTAGATCAATCTTCTTCTTTTGGTCTATTAAGATTTTAAAGTGTGTTCTAGATGGAATATTAATTATTCTTAGTATCTACAAGCGCAAAGCCTTGATTGTTAACAGTGGGGAAGATTTAGGCATCACAGTGGTTGCTGGTGGTTGCGACATATACTTAATGCGGTTTGCATGGAATTTAAGTCTTCAAATGTCTGAATTCGATCCCTAATGAAGTTCCGGGCATTTTTCAACAAGACAGAGCCAACAAGAGAGAGCAATGGGTGATTTTGATCTTTTTAATTTGATGTAATTTTATTTATTTTCACCAGAAAAAAGTTGTATACCAAACCAAGGAAAAGGTGTCATGTGATCGGTATTGATTGACGGTTGATTGATGAATGATTAAGTATATATTATAAAAATTTGAAATTTATTAAATATTTATATATTTTATATGATTCTTATACTATAAGAGCTGGTACAAAAATGAACTCTGTCAAAATTTTTTTGAAAAGTTCAAAAAAAAAAAAAAATTTTAGCAAATTGAGAAGAAGAAGAAGAAGAAGAGAAAGAGAAGAGGAGAAAGAAAGAAGAAAAATAAATGTATAATTTTTTTTAAATAAGGAAGATATTGTTGTTGTAACATTATATGATATATATTGATTTTTATTTTTATTATTTGTTGTTGTTAGTTTAGTTTATAACTAGTAATAGGTTAATAATATAGTTAGTTAGTTATTAATATTTTTAGTTAGAAACCCTAGAATGATATTTTAGTTTAGTTAGTAGTATATTGTTGGTAACCCTAAAATAAAATATTAAAATATTATTAGTGTATTAATATGTTATTATATATTAATATTTAGTTAATAATATGTTAGTTAATAAATTGTTAGTAGACTAATATGTTAGTTAAAATCTTAAAACCCTAAAATAATATATTGTTAGTATATTAATAATATGTTAATATATTAATATTTTATTTAGTATGTAACATAGTTAGTATATTGTTGTTGTTAGTATGTTAATATGTTAGTATATTAATAATATGTTAGTATTTAATATGTTGTAAAAGATCAATATGAAGAGAATCAAGAATTTATAAATTGATTGTACAAGATTTTTCAGAGGAAGATACAAGCTCGGAGATGGAATAAAATGTAGATCGACTTTAAGTGGCTAGATGTAAAGATAAATGTTGTTCATGTACAAAATAATAATTGTAATAGTGTGAGCGTAAGGATGAAAAAATAACATATTGAAACATTATGTTTTGCTTTCTCATCAATCTGAATATTTACAAATACAAATTAGAAGAAAACCTAAACTGCAAGAAACACATAAAATTGATGGTTCGATGGTGTAGTCCTAGGTGTATACTTCTGTGGTGGTCGACGATCACGTCGTGGGTGCTCGCGACGACCAACATCCTCTTCAGCTTCCGGTGGGTGTCCAGGTGGGGGTGTGCTAAACATGGTCGAAAAATCATGTGGCTCGAACGGCATAGATGAACTCGAGCCAGAAAGAGTGCCCTGATGCACTTGATACGACCTAGAAGGCCTGATGTCATGCAGTGGATACGAGCTGGGAGTATTGTACTACGGTGTGTACGATCCAAATATATCAAACCCGGACTGGTATCCACCTCCTGAAGAGCCCGGGAAGTAGTCATAGCCCGGCACATTCGGATGATACGAATGTGCATCCGAATGTGAATGTGATTGCTTGGCTTCGGCTCTAGCTCCTGCTCGGGTTTCGGCTCGGGATCAGGATCTGCAGCTGCCTCGTATGCCCCATCTCGCTGCATGTGTTGGGGGACTACAGTCGACTGTCCCCCGAGTATATATGGCTTCCCCATACTAGAGTACCATTGTATGTACTCTAATGAAGGTTGAAAATCGGAAGCCATATCCATCCGGGGTATACGGGACATGCGGTCATTCCACACCGCAATAAATTGCCTATGCCTAACCCCCCAATCCAAGCCTTGATTCCCTCTCTTATTTTTACCATGAACCGCTTCCACTTGGCATGGCGGATCGGGGATATATTGGACGCAACCAAATTGCCGCAGCACTCGGTCTGCGTGATATCACTCGACTACATGGAAACACACAATTGGTGCGTTGTGCACCACATGTACGAAAGTGAATATAAGCGGTCGGGGTACAACTAGTGTAATTTTCGATCGACGATAGGCGTCCATATAAACCGCATGATTAATAACATTGTCAAAATTTAACACGGTGCAGCGTATGATATACAACCTAACAAGTAACCAATATTGGAATCACTTACCCATTCCCAAGCATGTTGCTCAATCATAAGCCGGTATATCGAGACAAGGTAATCGACCTCCGATACCCGGATAAATGCTCTACCTACAAAATAAATTTTAAGTCAAATATAATCAATATAAATAAATTGTCAATCAATAACAAATTTAATTTTATCACCGTTTACTAGTGGATATACATATGGTTGGTGGGTGGCGATGCCAAGAATGGCATCCGATCTGAGCCCATGATCGCAATAGCAGAAGGCATCCGCCTATGTCTCCGGTCGTTGGATCTCGTCCGACAAAGCTCACGATACAACATCGCAAGAACAATGAGCCTCAACTATACTGAGCGAGCATTGCCGAAATCACCAATAAGGGTAGGTCTCGGATATGAACCGTATTATTATTTGTATTGGGCATCAAGACACCCCTATGATGTGCATAATGTACGCCGAGCGGCAGACATCAACTTTCGCAGTGGCATCAGGTGATAACTGTTCATACTTCGCTCTCAGCCATGTAAACTTCAAGCCCGTAAAATTTTTTTTGCCATCACCGTACGGGTCCCCTAGTAGGCTCTGACATAGTGTAAATGGGACATCTATCGCACTGACGCCCGTAACGGGACTCCCGTCAATTGGGAGCCCAAGCTGCACTGCAACATCCTCTAGAGTGACTGTGCACTCTCCACACGGGAAATGAAAAGTGTGGGTCTCCGGACGCCAACGCTCAACTAGTGCGGAATTAAATCATACCGCAAGTCAAACGTCCTGATCAGTGCTGCTAACCCAAATCCAGCTTGCTCAATATACGGTACCAATCGTGCATCCGGGGGATTTCTTAACCCATTCACGCGCTTCTTAGTGTATGCAGTGACGAGTCCCGAAAGTGTTAAATCAAAAAAATTATTATTATAACATAAATTATTATATACCTATTTTGTTAATATATCCCGCGATTAATAAATAACAATACATTACCAAATTATTAGCTCTGCATCAGATATGTGTGGATCTGTACTAATCAATCGAGCCATTGCCCTCTCAGATAACCTACAAAAAAATTATTTTTATATTAAAGTACAAAAAAATAAATAACATGCCAAAAAAATAATATAACAAAATAATACAACAATAATAATACTAACTAACTAAAATAATATTTATTTAACTACCATTGTTTTTTAGTATTACTACTACCAATATACTAAAATAATAATTAGTGTTCTATTATTTTTAACTAACATAATAACTTTTCTTACAATCTAACCAACAAAATTATTATTTTAAGTTTTTAACTAACTATCTATAGTTATATAACTAACAATATAATTAATATTGTAATTTTTAGTAATACTAACACACCAACTAACTAACTCATTTATTATTTTAATGTATTTAACTAACTAACTAACTAATTTATTATTTTAGGGTATTTAACTAACTAACTATAATAATAAAATTTATTATTTTAGGTTTAACTAACTAACTATAACACATAATATAGTTAATATTTAAAATTTTAGTAAATAATAATAATAATAATAATAATAACTAATTAACAATTATTATTTTAAGGTTTTAACTAACTAACTAAGTATAATAATAATAAATAACAACTACTAAAAATATAATTTTACTTAATATTTACATCGTTACTAATCTTAATAATAACCCTAAACCCTAATAACTAACTACCTAAATTACCATTTTAGGGTTTTAACTAACTAATTATAATATTAACTAACAATATTATTACAAACTAAATTACTAACTTTTTACTAATCCTAATAGTAACTTACTAACTAAATTATTATTTCAACATTTAAACTAATTATAATAATAACTATTTAATAATACTACTAACTAAAGTACTTTTTAAACAATTTTCTAATCTAAACTAACAATAACTAAACTAAACTAAACTAATCTAATAATACAACTAACTAACAATAACTACTAAACTAACCTAAACCCTAAACTAAACTACACTACTAAACTAACCTAAATAATACAACTAACAATAACTAAACTAACATATCATAAAATAAACTAACATTAACTAAACTAAACTAATAATAGAACTAACTAACCTAAATAATAACTAAACTAACCTAACCTAAACTAAACTAGCATTAACTAAACTAAACTAATAATAATACAACTAACCTAAACTAAACTAACCTAAATAATACAACTAACAATAACTAAACTAACCTAACATTAACTAAACTAAACTAATAATACAACTAACTAACCTAAACTAAACTAACCTAACATTAACTATACTAAACTAATAATACAACTAACTAACCTAAACTAACCTAACCTAAACTAACAATAATCAACAAAATAATAATAACAAAATATAATCATCCATATTTAAAAAAATTACATACTTCTTATATTTTCCTTTTTTTTTCTTCTTTCTTTCTTTCTTCTTTCTCTCCTCCCTTCTCTTCTTTTTTTTACAGGCAGAAAGCTTCTTCTTCTTCTTCTTCTTCTTCTTCTTTTGATTTGGGGACCATTATAAGGCCCCCACCCACAACCCGACGGCCAAAAGGGTGCCGCCTCTGCCATAGACACCTTGGTCTTTGCCTCTAGCAGAAATTTGCACCAGTGTGTGTCGATTCTCGCTTTGGTCCTTTTTTTTTTTTTTCAGTTGTAGGTTTTTTTTCTCGCTTGTAGGTAGAAATTGATTGTAGGGGAGGTGGTGCCGCCTCGCCATAGGCGCGACCACCTCCGTTGTACCATTTTCAGAATTTTAAAAAGTGCACCCCATTTTCGTATTTTAATTTTTTGTAATATTTTAGTATGTATGTATATATAATATATTATTTTTATTTTATAAAATGTTTTATAATTTTTTGAAGGTAAAATATTTTCATAAGTTTTATTTTATATTTATATATGTTTTGAAAGTTTATACAAATAAATAGAATCAACTATTACAACATAATTACTTTAAAAAATATTATAACATTAACGAACTAAGAATTAAAAAATCAAAACAAAATCGATTTATTGGACTAAAATTTTCACATGCTAAGACTTTGAAACTCAAATATCAAACCTTAGTAATCCTAAATCCCTCCACCTTTATCTACAGGTGAATGTCTCATTGATTTTATATATTTTTCCTAATTTGAGCTAAAAGTATGACATAAATTGATTCAATTGATTCATGATTCACGATTTAATTTTGATATTAAACGCTTCACTCTAAAATTAGTTTAATCTTTTGTTAGACCAATGTTATAGTTGATTTCTAGTTTGATTTATTCATTGGTTGATCTAATTTAATTTAATAAATATTTAACATTTATTTATCATATGTAAGATATTAAATTATTCTAATATCAATTGAATTTATTTGTTTTTACTTTTCAATAATTTAAATATTTTTTTAACTTTTCACAAATATTTAAAAGATAATTATTTTATACATAGTAAAGAAAAACTTCCACAAGCAAGAGTGTCGTTAATGTTAAACTTTAATTAAAACCAAATTAACTAATCGAACTAATCTAATTCGGTTAATCAATCGATTAACTAATCTAGTACAGTTGGAGGTTGGTTAAAGATTTTTTTAGAATTGCGGTTAACGGTTAATTTAGTTCGAAATGGGGTAATTAATCGAACTTAATAAATAATATTATATATTATATGTATTAGGCTATTACTAATTCGGTTAATTCGGTCAAATGAACATTATTATTATTTTGATATGTTTTATATTTATTTTAACAAAAATAAAATAAAATCTATAAATTTTGGTTAATTCAATTAACCAACCGAAATATTTAGGTTTGATAAATTTTTTGAAAAAATTTCAGTTCGGTCGATTAATTTGATTAATACTAATTCAATTTGGTCAACCGTTTACACACCCTAATTAAGGGGGCAAGCAAGGACTTACAGAAAAATTTATCTTAAGCCCCTTTCAAATATTAGATTATTCTATTTGAACCCTTTAGTTCTAGTTGAATGAAGAAAATATTATTGGTCTTCAAAAAAAAAAAAAAGCAGCAATTTTGTGGTTTTTTTTTTTAACTTCTGACCCTCTAAAAGAATCTTTCCAAAATTTATAATATTTATCTCCGACCCTTTTAAGTGAAATTTCTTACTTCACCTTTGTCCACAAATAGATATAAGATAATACTAATTATTTTTAATTATTTTATTACATCCTAAAATAAATGACATAATTTAGACACGTGGATTTTCCCTTAAATAACAATATATAAGATAATAATCGACATTTTAAAACAATTATTTTGTCTAAAACGCTTTATAAAAGAATCTAGTATGATATCAAGTGTCCTTGTAAAGCTTTCTTTTAAGATTTTTATATTTATTTAAAAAGAAAAAAGTTAAACTTTTGAAAATAATTTTTTCATATTATACATAAATTTTGATTTTATATAATTTTATATGAAAATTTGACTTAATTCAATTTCTATATAATTTAATATATTTATTTTTGAATAAAAGATATTTTTTCCTAAATATGTGCAATTGATTGAAAATCAAAATTTTTTATTGAACATTTAAATCATGGGTTAAATCATTATTTAGAGCTTGAATTTGACTTTTTTTTATCGAGGTTTGAATTTTTCATGTCTAACTTAGATCGTGAACTTGGCAATTATTTCGACATTGAAATTGAACTTGGCAACCTTTTCTTGCATTGGGGCTTGAATTTCTTTTTAGGTGTAAGTTATGACATGAACTTAACAATTGTCTCGATATTGAAAGTTTGAACTATATGGTTTTCAATGACTAATTTAAATAAAAAAATTTTAAATCTTAATGTGAAAATATTTGCTAATAAAAACAAGTTTAAACCCCAATAAAAAAATATTTGTGAATTTCTTAACATAACTTGAAAAAAATTTTAAGCCTTGCGAGAAAAATTACCAAGTTAAATTACAATCAAATTTAGGTATACTTATATCGAATTAAAATTAATTTATGCATGTTTGGATTTTTCATATCCTAGGCTGCTTTACAGTCTTTAATTAGTTTAGTTTTCTTTATTATTGATTTAAAATATCAAAGATTAAAAGTCTACCTTTTGGCACGTTTTCTCTGTCTACTTTTGGCACAGTATTCCTTTCTCTTTTTCATTTGTAAATTTTCCTTAGCGCTTGATCTTATTTTGTCGGATTTCGATCAATTGTGTTCTCCGTTTTGTACTTTGGTACTGGTTGGCCCCTCAGAATCTATTTCATGGAGGAGGATCTGGTGAATATGAGTATTCTTGACGATGAAGAGGAAGCTTTTCACGAGGAAGAAAAAGTGGTGGAAAAGGCTTACAAATGCTGTCTGGTTGGTCGATGTTTAACGGATAGTGTAGTCCATTTTCCCTCGTAGAGGAATACTATAGCATATTTATGGCATCTTATTGGAGATATTTGCATTACTGATCTTGGGGAGAAGAAGTATCTTTTTCAATTTTTTCATGAGGTTGATATTCAAAGGGTTCTCGATGGTACCCCTTGGTTCTTTAATAATCATCTGCTTATTGTTCAAAGAATTCCTAATGGAGAAAACCCACTAACAATGCCGCTTAATTTTACTGAGTTTTGGGTGCAAGTCCATGAATTACCATCGGGGTTAATGACAGAGGTGATGGCCAAACAATTTGGTAATTTTTGTGGCAAATTTCTTGAATATGATATTTCTACCTTTTACTTGGGGTTTAAGGCTTTTATGCGTATCCGTATATCCTTGGATATATCCGTCCCATTGAAACGGAAAAAGAAGATCCAGATTGAGAATTTGATGACAGTCTATGCCTGTTTTAAATATGAAAATCTTAGCTTGTTTTGCTTCATATGTGGCAAATTGGGACATGGTGAAAGCTACTGCCCTTATCGACTAAGAATTGAGCCTTCCAAAATTATTTTCGACTGGGATTTATCTTTGCGTGCAGAGCCGCGGCGTAGACGGACGGTGGTGAGTTGGTGGCTACGGGAAGTTGATGGGACTCTGAGGGTTGACGAAAATTTAGAAAGTTCTAATTATGGAAGCTCTTTAAATGTAAGGAATGATTTTAGGAATCAAATGAATGGAAATATGGTGAATCAGATTGTGAATCCTAATTTTATTCCTTTAGGAATCAATCAGCAATATTTCCATAATTGGAGATTTTAGAGGAATAATCGGAGAACGGAGATTGTGTCTGATGACGGAATAACGAATGGGCCTATAAAGTTGGGCTTTGAAGAATTAAATGATCCAATTTTCGAATATGGGAAGTGATTCGTCAATTTTATCGGCTAGTTCTGGTGCTCAGAGCACGGAACAATGAAAATCCTAAGCTGAAACGTTCGTGGTTTGGGGAGACCACGGACTGTTAGTAGGCTCAAAAATAAGTTGTGAGCCATTAATCCTCAAATTTTGTTTCTCATTGAAACAAAATTAAGTTCTAAGAAGGTGGAAATGGTTAGATTAAAATATGGTTTTGAGAATGGCATTGATATTGGGTCGATGGGTTCCAGAGGGGGATTGTTGTTGGGATGGAAAGGGAATTTGTTGGTCAACCTCATAAGCTTTTCCTCCTTTCACATTGACGTTGAGGTTAATGACATAGTTTGTGGAGAAAAATGGCAACTCACGGGTTTCTATGGCAATCCGGATGAAAGGGGTAGAAGTGCGTCATGGAATTTACTCAGACAATTGTGCAACAACAATAGCCTCCCTTGGGTTGTTTTGGGGGACTTTAACGAAATTGCTAATTTTTTTTTTTGATAGAACAAAATTGCTAATTCATTTGAGAAGAAAGGGGGATGTCGTCGCTCAGAACGTCAGATGTTAGCATTTCAGACGGCATTAGAGGATTACAATCTTACTGATCTCGGGTTTAGAGGCCGATGGTTTACGTGGGAAAGAGGCAGATTTAGCTCCACAAACATTAGAGAACGTCTGGATCGTGGGGTTGCTACTCTTAATTGGTTGGAGTTATTTTCAAGCTTCCAGATTGATCACTTGACCCATTCATTTTCAGATCATTGTCCTATTCTCTTAGACACCATGGGTGTGGAAAGATTTGACTACAAGAATAATTTCGATAGCTTTTGTTTTGAAGCGAAATGGTGTTTAGATTCTTCTTTTGAGGAATTAGTTAGAGGTTGGTGGGATGACTCGGTTGGGAGTATACCTAATAGGCTTGAGCTTTTGGGACAGAAAATGCAAGCTTGGAGTAAAAGCAGAAACATGGATGAAAGGAGAAAACGAGTCTGTTTGGAGAATCGATTGAATTATCTTTATAACCAAGACATATCTGATGATATTTTAGCTGAGATTGCTGAAGCTAAATTGGGCCTCAATTTGGAGGCTGACAAGGAAGAACTTTTCTAGGAGCAACATGCCCGACTTAACTGGCTGAAGAATGGTGATCGTAATACTAGTTTTTTCACAAAATGGCTGATCAACGTCAAATTCGAAGTAGGATTGTTGAGTTGGAAGATGAGAGTGGTAAAAGTTTTTCGGCGAATGAGGAGATGATCAAGATTGAGTCAGGTTATTTTGAGAAGCTCTTTTCTACATCCGAGGCAGGGTTGGATGACCATATTTTTGGGTTGGTGGATAAAAGAATTACTGCAAGTATGAATAAGACTCTCATTAAGCAGTTTACGGAGGAGGACATCAGTAATACAATAAAATCAATGTCAGCTTTGAAGGCTCTTGGGGTTGACGGTTTTGTTGCATTTTTCTATCAAAGGTACTGGCACATCATTGGATCGGATATTGCTAGGTACTGTCTCGATATCTTGAATGGGCAGAAGGAATTTGGTGATATCAACAAGACGCGTATTGTGTTAATTCTAAAATTGATAACCCTAAAAATATGGCTCACTTTCGACCTATAAGTCTTTGTAATGTTATTTATAAGATTATTGTGAAAGTCATGGTCAATCGTATGAGTGACATTCTAGGTGACTGTATCAATGAAGCTCAAGGTGCTTTTATTCTAGGGAGGCTCATTTCTGACAATGTATTGATTGCTTATGAAGTTCTTCACTCTTTGAAGATGAAGAAGAGTGGTAGGAGAGGGAATTTTGCTCTCAAGCTTGATATGAGCAAGGCATATGATCGAGTGGAATGGGACTTCTTAGCAGGAATGATGAAATCTCTGGGTTTCCATGATGACTGGATTGTCCTAGTGATGAGATGTGTTTGTTCAATGTCCTATTCAGTTTCTCTTAATGGGATGTGTAGTGACTAGTTTTCTCCTTCAATGGTTTGCGACAATGAGATCCTCTTAGCCCTTACTTGTTTTTATCTATGTTGAAGGTTTCTCTTCTCTTTTGGAAGATGCTAAACAAATGGGTCGTATGAGGGGTGCAAATGTTGGGAGGAAAGGATTGCTATTGATCATTTATTTTTTTGCAGATGATTGTATTCTTTTTGGAGATGCTACAACTGAGGGGGTTCAAACTGTTCGAGATATCATTCACGAGTACAAGATAAATACAGGACAAAGGGTTAACTATGATAAGTCTCTAATCTTTTTGGAGCCAATGTTAAAGAAGAGGTTAAGGAGGACATTACAAGGGTGCTGGGAGTTCGGATGGCATCAAGATCTGAGAAGTACTTAGGATTGCCGATGATGGTGGGACGAAGGAAAGCATGGACGTTTGCTAATTTTAAAGAATGATTCCGAAAACGTGTTGATGGATGGAGTCTACGTTATTTATCAATGGGGGATAAAGAGGTCTTTATAAAATCTATTTTGCAGGCAACGCCTCTATATGCAACGCAATGCTTTCTTTTCCCGAAGAAATTGTGTTCGCAGTTGAAAATATTATGAACAGATTTTGGTGGGCCAATAATAAAACGAAGAGTGGTATTCATTGGAGTTGTTGGGATGCATTTTGTTTAACGAAGTTTGATGGTGGTCTTGGTTTTCAAAACTTATTTTTGTTCAATAAACTCTCCTAGTAAAACAGGTTTGGCGTATTTTAACTCAACCACAATGTCTTTTAGCCAGAGTATTAAAAACGCGTTATTTTTCGTTTACTGATATTTTAGCAGCTAAAGTTGGTTCTTACCCTTCATTTACCCGGCGTAGCATCTATAGCGCTAGAGACCTTATCGAAGAAGGCATGCTGTGGTGAATTGGCAAGGGCAACCGTGTTAATATCAGGAACGATCCTTGGTTACCTGGAAGGGAGAACAATAGGATTTTAGGCCAAGAATTTAGAATAAGGTGGACTACTGTTAAACATCTTATGCAATCCGATTTTTCTACCTAGAATGAGGAGCTGATTCGTAGCCTTGTTGATGAAGAAACTGCAATTAGGATCCTTTCTATTCCAATCTCTGGAGGCAGCTCGGAGGATACATTAGTGTGGAAATTTGAGGGCTCTGGTGTCTATTCAGTGAGAAGTAGGTATAGGGCCCTAGCTACATCTCTAGTACGAACTAATGTATACAATTCCAGCAAGGAAGATTTTAAAGATTTCTACAAAGGCCTATGAGGTTTGAATATCCCAAGTAAAATAAAAATTCATGTATGGCTTTTATTTAACAATTTGCTTCCTCACTTTTGTAATCTGGTGAAGAGAAAATTAGCTGTTGAGTCTGCTTGTCCTCTGTGCAAGGGAGATTTGGAAGACTTAAATCATTTGCTGTGGTCCTGTGTGTAAGAGTATGCCCAAAGATCAATCATGAGATGGTTGTAATAACATACTTGATTTACTATGTTTATTAATATAAAGCGTTGTCATTATTATTTATTTTTCCTTACGTGTGTACAAATAAACTGTTTTATAATAATGTCCCGAGAATAATATGATTATTCTTAAAATATCCTTAGTCAAGTATTATTGTTGACTAGGACAACAATAATGCATTAAGACTAACATGTAGTTGATTGATGATAAAGAGTTGCCATTGATATGGAGTGTCAAAATCAATGCATGAATATGTGTGTTAGAGAACAACATATTGGGTGACCCGCTATGAGTATGTTTCTTGGATTATTATGTAATTGTCACAACATTACTCATAGTGATTAATATGTATATGATCCTTAGACTTGAGATAATCATTATCCTAACATCGTGAGTCGATATTTTGATACGATCAAACGTACACGTGAATCGGTTGTTCTATAAAGGCGATGTTGGATATACCACAATCTATGTAGAGGATATTGTTGATCAATATAGGATAAGTCTCTCCCACATAATGGGAGTAATATCTTAGGCCACTTGATTGAGTGAGATTAGAAATGCATTGCCATGCTCAAATAAGTTGACATGAGATGTCATACTAATTTGTATATCATAATCTACTCAAGATATCAAGAAACATGGGACAGACTATACAAGTGTGATTATTCCATGACTTGTATCTATTCCAGAGATAAAGGACTTAAGGATTAATGCATGAAAAGTTAATCACAAAAAGTTTTGTCGAATCATGACTTCTTATAACTTAGGTAACAATGATGCATTACTAGATGCCACTCATTGTTTATGACATTAGAATCGTTCTAGTATTACTACTAACATTACAAGAACCTACAGGGTCACACCCTATGGTTGAAATGAACGGAATGAAATATAGTTGGTATTGTGTTTGATTGTCACATGAATTAAATTAATTAAAGAATTAATTTCATTGGGCAATCAAATATTGAATATATATTATATGTACAAAGATGATGTACACATAATGAGAATTAATATATGAATTTGATTAGTATATAAATTTAAATAAATATAGTTTATCGAAATCCATGTTATAATTAATGTAATTATAACTTTTGGGTATAATTAATGTAATTATAATTTTCGGTTAAAACATTATTATATTTATTTAATTTTATAATTCATAAATGAAATACCGATTATAAAAGGTAATAAGTGAAGAAAAATCCTAAAAATTTGCTTAGAAAAGTCTAGCAGCCGTCAAGCAAATAAAACCTCTGAAAACAGTTTTTGGAGATTTTTGCCGTTCATAGTCAAACCGGGTGCATTACGTAGAGGCCGACATCGTAAAGGTTGCGGCTTGGTTCGACAGTAGATCAAAACTCTTGTTGTCGAGGCGTCGCTATCTACTCAGATTGAAATTTCGGTAATTTCGAAACCTCTATTTCACCTCGATTCGTTCCTCACACATGGATTCATGGTTTGGATCGCCGGGATTAATTTTATTTCGCTGCGCCATGGGGGTGCCGGCGTTCCAACACTGGTATACTGCGTCGGGTATGGGCTCATTTCCAGTTCCGAACCCAATCTTTTGACGATTCTGTGAGCCCCAAAATGTGTTTCGCTCGAAATTTCTTTGCTGCGGAAGATCAACAAAAAAATATTATTGCTATTTCTTTATGGAGTCTCTGGTTTTGAAGAAATAAACTTATCCACGAAGGGGTTAAGTTTCAAATCGAAGAGGTGCTGAGCTTTATTCGGGGATATGCACAAGATATTATTTTAACTCATACAAATCTTTAAGTTTATGTTAAACACTCTTTGCAGGACCATTGGCAGGCCCCGGAAGATGGTGTTGTTAAGATTAATTTTGACGCTTTGTTTCAAAGTAACGACAGAATAGCAACAACAGCAGTCATAGCCAGAAACTCTACAGGAATTATTCTAAGGGCAGAGACTTATCCTTTTGAGAATGTTGCAGATTCTTTTTGTGGCAGAGGCAAGGGCGTGTGAGAGGGCGTTACTCTTTGTAAAATCCATGGGTTTTCGCCGTTTGGCTGTGGAGGGAGATGCTCTCTCTGTCATTAAGAGCATAACGAAGATGGGAAATGACAAATCAGTAATCAGATCGATTACCCAACACATCTATCTTATGGGTTTGAGTTTTGACATGATTTCTTACCGTTTTGTGCCGCGTGCTGTCAATGGAGTAGCTCATATTCTCGCTTTGGAGGGAGGAGAATGGGTTTCTTTGGGGAGTGGGTTCATGGTTATCCAAATTCAGTGTCTTTGCATACGAATAAGGATAAATTGCAGTTAAATTTGAAAAGATAAGAGGTTTTTTCTTTGTTTTTGGGGAAGGTTCTTTGAATCCTCAGGCTTCTGTTAGTGCCGAACAGAACAAGCGTCGCAGTTATGGGGAGCGACATTTGACTGATATCCTGCTAGTTCATGCTTCGGCGGCGTTGGGCTCAAGGTATGCTGCTGATTTATCTTCTTGAGTTTTACTTTGTTGCTGTCAGATTATTTTTGTCTTGTCATGTATTTACTGCTCTTTATTTTGGACCTTTGTTTCTTTGTTTTGGTTTTGAGCTTGGCCCATTAATATATCAGTCTTTATTCTTAAAAAAAAAATAAAATAAAATTTATGCATAAATTTGAGAAGTGTCAGGTTCCAGAATCCAGATAAACCAGGATCTGAAAGCAGCTCTTTTACCACTACACCTTGGCTCAATTGACGACAGGCGAAGTTTAAGCGGTGAAGACAATGTGTTTTACGTATTGTGCACGTTGAATCTCAATGCTATTCCATTTTCTGAACAAAAATATGGTGGAACCTAAATGCCCACATCTCAAAAACATCATCTTTTGCTTAATCGAAGAGGTCAAGAGTCTGAAAGAGCTCAAACAAATTCATGCCCACATCATAACTTCTCCAAAACTGCCGAAACCCCATCAAGAATATCTCATTACTCGCCTCCTCTTCGCTTCCGCCCTCTCAGAGTCCGGCTCTCTTTGCTACGCCACCAGTGTTTTCAAATTGATAAAGAACCCAACACTTTCTGTATATAACATCATGATTAGAGCCTACGCTTCCAAAATCAGTGGCGCAGATAATACTCACAAGTTAAAATCATTTATTCTCTTCAAACAAATGCTTTTTAATAGCATTTCACCGGATTGCATTACGTTTCCTTTTGTTATAAAGGAATGCGCCATTAGGCTTGATAGTCGTGTAGGGTGTAGCATTCATGGAGAAGCCATTAAATTTGGATTGTTTTCTGACGTTTACGTTCAAAATTCTTTGGTAAATTTTTATTCTGAATGTGGGTTTTTGAACAGTGCCAGGAAGTTGTTTGATGAAATGCTGAAAAGAGATATTGTTTCTTGGAATTCGATGATTATTGGGTACTTGAGAGGTGGGAATCTTGACATGGCATTAGAATTGTTTAGAAGCATGGAGACGAGGAATATTATCACTTGGAATTCGATGATAACGGGTTTTGTTCAGGGTGGGAGGGGAAAAGAGGCCTTGCAATTGTTCCATGAAATGCAGAATTCAAGTAATGATAAGGTTAAACCCGATAAAATTACAATAGCTAGTGTACTTTCAGCTTGTGCTTACCTTGGTGCAATTGATCACGGGAAATGGATACATGGTTACTTAAGGAGAAGCGGTATTGAATGTGATGTGGTGATTGGAACAGCATTGGTTGATATGTACGGTAAATGTGGTAGTGTTGAGAGGGCATATGAGGTTTTTAAAGAGATGCCTAAAAGGGATACCTTGGCATGGACTGCTATAATTTCTACATTTGCATTGCATGGCTATAGTAAAGAGGCTTTTGACACGTTCAAAGAGATGGAAGCCGTGCTAGTGAAGCCTAATCATGTCACATTTCTTGGGTTATTGTCAGCTTGCGCTCATTCTGGCATGGTAGAGAAAGCTCGCTGGTGTTTTGATATGATGAAGCGTGTTTATTCAGTAGAACCACAACTTCATCATTATGCTTCCATGGTTGATGTTCTCAGTCGAGCCGGGTTATTTGAAGAGGCAGGAGAGCTTGTTAGAAGTATGCCAATGGAGCCAGATGTGTTTGTTTGGGGAGCATTACTTGGTGGCTGTAAGATTCATGGGAACTTAGTATTAGGAGAAAGGGTAGCACAGTATTTGATTGGTCTGGAACCGAGGAATCATGCATTTTATATTAACTTGTGTGAAATATATGCCAAAGCTGGGAGATTTGATGATGCGAAGAGGATTAGAGCCTTAATGAAAGAAAGAGGTATCAGAAAAGAAGTTGCAGGCTGTAGTTTAATTGAAGTTGATGGGCTTGTTCTTGAATTCTCAGTTGAAGGATGGCCTGTGCCAGTAACTGATGAGATAGTGCTCATCTTAAATTTATTTAATAATGAGATAAAAGGGGAAGGAACCATGCATTACTGTAATGAGATATTGTTAGATTCAGAAAAATGATGACCATTTGTGGATTATTATTTGGTAACTCTCTACTTTTTCTTGCCGGAACTAAGTTTTGCTGGCGGCTATTCCATTCAAGGGCACAAATCTATGTTGATCTGATTCTTGATTTTTCTTGGACCATCCGTGTTTGACTCATATTCTGCCATAAGAATGGGGATATGCCCTTTAAAATCCTTCAAATACATGAAAAACTTTTAAAACATTGAAGATGGTTGTACTAGAAACATATCTATATCCGATACTCACGCCCGACCTTGAGTAACATAGGCAAAAAGGCAACCATTATCATTACAAAACCAGAGAATTACATGGCAGAGGTAAATCTCTCCATCTTTATAACACAGTTAAATTTGCTTGTTGTTGAAGGTTCAGACTTTTGATTCTTTGGTATGTTTTTGCTGTTCCGTTCTTGCCCTAGATATTATCATCTTTTCGTCCATCTCCTATCTTTTATTCTTCTTAATTTTATCATAGATTATTGCTAGTAGCTTAAGAACAACTAATGGAATTGAGGGTTTCATACTCGATCAATCTTCTATTCTCTGTTTCATTTGCACTAGTTTGTTACCGTTTTTAACAATTTTCTGGAATCATAGGGACCGGTTGCGTAGTTATTGCCATTACCAATTATGTGTTAAAATTATAGTTCAAGGCAGAAGTATTTAGTGTTAGAGATGTGTCACTTGTTAAAAAAATAAAATAGAGAGGCAAAATAGAACCATGCCACACAAGTTGAATCCATACAAGACTATGCTTTTTCTATTAGACATGGATTATAACAGGGTTGTTTAATCCTTATATAGATGTAATCAAACTTCTCTTGTTGTGTGTTTTTCAACATAGTGAATTTTTCTTATTCTGCTCATGGTTTTTCTCGATAAAAATTTTCCAAATAAAATCTGTATTTTTATTTTTTCTTTCTTATTGCTTTATGATCATTCTTACTTCCATTATCAATGTTGATTACAACATTTAGTAAGCATGAGGTTTGAATTTTAGCATCTGCAATTTTTTTTTCACTCCTACAACTTTTGAAATTTATCTTGTTATTCGCAATTTTTTGTTTCGCTTTATATGGTATTGTTATCTCAATTGCAGGAAGATTCAATCCGTTCATGGTAGAGATCAAATTGGTGAGTAGTGACTGGAATTTTGAGTTGGACTGAACTATTGGCAATTTTAAGAGCAAAGCTTTGGCATAAATTGTCCTTGAATGTGGGCGGTTGGGCCGCGGTCTGATGGCTCATTTTACTGCAAGTGTGGCATCATCCTTGCACCCATCTTCTTTCATGTTCTAGAGGTTATGAGTTTGAATCTTTCCATACACAAGACTCTTCAGTAGTCATGATTTTACTCGTTCAGGCATTGTGAGATGCTCTTAGGCTCTCTTCGAAGTTTGAAGATAAAGCTTTGAAAGTGTGTCGCGCTTTTCTTTTGATATATTTACGATTAGTTCATACATTTTTAAAAAGAGTAAATTACTGTCAACTCACATATCACATCACTTATGATTCAAACCTATGAAATGAGTTTTTGAATGAATAGTCAATGCTGCTAAGACAAGAGCTAGACTCTAGTGGTCATTCTTCGGTGCAACGCCCAAAGAAAATAATTCTTAATTTGTGTAATGATTTGCATATCAAAGGTAAAATTATTTGATTTATTAACAATGTATAAATGCAAGTATATTACTAGGGTTTTAAATATAAACTCGTATACATATTTTGTGTTAAAAAGTGGTTTAATTAAAGAATATATTTAATTTTTGATCATTTTAATTTAATCAAAACGAGTTTTTTTTTTTTTTTTTTACCTCTGACACCCGTAATTTTAAGTGTTTGGGTGCTGTGGAAAGGGATGGGTTTATTGATACAAGCAGCTTCGATATATGTGGGCTGCAATGGAAACTATCAAGAAATAGTGAAGCAGTATTGGCTTAATCTGACATCTACCTTGTTTTCGTCCTTCACATCCTCTTTCTATATGTTATTCCATTGAAGTACTTATTACCATTGGCTTTTTCACATTCATTTTCACCATCCAAATTGTTATTCTACAAACTTAAGTTTATTAAACAGAAAACTTCAACACATTCTTTTTTTTCTCTGATAAAACAAAATTATTCCAACAGATTCGAGATTTATTGCCTGGAAGATACTGTGGCATTTGTTCCATCTACTAGTTAAAATAAACATATTTTTACATTCTATTCATAACTATTAGGGCTCCAAAACAAATTAAGCCCAGAACCAAGATTAGAAGATTAAAAGGAAATGGGCGTTGGGGAGAAGTAAAAGTCGGGAGTTAGGCTTTTAATATTATAAAAAAAGGATTTTGTGGGCGTCATTCTCTTTGAATTTTTGTACTGTCGATAGTGCTCATCAAATGCTCTGCTTAATCTACATTATTTAAATTACTTGTGATCTTTATATTTAAGTTAGGTCTCTGTACATATTACTGAATGGTTTACAGTTAACTTCTTAATTTCAACTGTAATTTAATATAAATAGGCTATGGAAAGAGATTTGTGTCGATTAAAAGAAAAAGTTTGTCCAAACCATTTTATCTTAGCAGAAATCATTGACTATTTTATTTCAGCTTAGGATGATTGTTATGTATAAACACAAATGATGAATAAAGATAGAATAATAAGGTTTGGATTCACTTCAATTTCATTATGTTGGAGTTTTTTGAAACTATTTTAATTTTGTTTTGAATATATTTCAGATATTAATTAGATTGTACTCTGTAACGCTTCATTTTAATTATAGTTGATTTAAATATGTATTACTTGTAATTGTTGTTGTAAACTTAAACCTTAAGATTTGTGTATAAATTAAGTTAAGATATGACTTGAATTTCTTTATTCAAGCTTCTTTTTTTGCCCCACCAATCTTAACTCAATCTGATCTAAATTCATTATTTAATATTAAAAAAAAATAATATTTATTTTATAATTAAATTTAATAAAAATTATATTTAATAAATAGTAATTCAAATAAGACTATGTTGAAGCTTGGGTTGAGACAATCCTATTAATTTTTTAAAATCATATCCAAACTCCAATCAAGTTAGGTATAATTTATATTAAGATTTATATTTATATAATTAAATTTAAATAAAATATTTTTATTTTTTATTTTAAATTCAAATCAATCTTTTCACTTTTTAGAATATATTATGGAGTGCTGGTGTAATCATCAAGAAGTCTTACAATTGAGCAAAGCAGAATGCTTCTATATTTAAAGCATCAACTTCCAAGACACAAACTCCAACTGTTAGTTTACTTTTGACAAGTAATTGGTTGCGATTGAATACGAATGGTTCAATTAAGTTTAATGCTAAGTTTGCTGCAACTGGGGGATTAGTGTGCAACCGAAATCTTTTGCTTCAGCAGATATTTGAGTAGTTGTAATGTGCTAAATGTGGAACAATGGGGCATATTGGATGGACTGACACTTATATTGGATTGAAATTTTGAGAGTGTTTTAATTCAAATTGACAGTCTTGAAGTTGTTAATGACATTCAGGGTAAATTATTTAGAGATTTTAATTTTGTTTTGGTTAGAAAAATTCACCAATTCTTGACATCTATAGAGATATAGAGATTACAACATATTTTTAAAAAAGAAAATAAAGTCGCAAATGACCTTATTAAAATGGTTAAAGGTAAGAGAACAAGATTAAAATTGTTTGAGGATACCATGGGAGGGATTAGTTTAATTTTTTATATTTATGTCGTTTTTCTTTTCCACCAAAAAGAAATAATGATAGTGTGTTGATACTGTTGGTATAACGGCTCAATTTCAACCACCAAATCCTAGAAAATTGCATTAATCTTTCCCCTAAAACATCCAATGATTTTTACTGTATATCTGTCGTCTCACGTGCGCAAATTTGCTGTTGCTTTTGCCTATTTTATTTCAGCAAATTACGTTCAGACAGTTCAACAACTTCCAAAAGCACAGATTTTATTTGTACTTTGTTTTTTTAATTCCTTATTATTTTGTTTTTTTTCAAGTTATTGTTTTTGTGTTGTTCTTATATTTTGAGAGAACATGTTTTATTTGTACTATGTTTTTTTTTAAATTTAATTTCTCTAATATTAATTTCATCATTTTTCTTCTTTTTTTATTCATCTGCTTTCCAAAATATACGATATATTTTTGCTAATTCCCTTGTATAATTTGATGCTGTTTAACTTTAAAATATGTGATTACGTGGCATAAACTTTGGCCTTTTTTATATAATTGGGCACTCTTTTTTTTCAATTATTTATAACACACAACAAAAATCAAGAAAAAAGAATTTCCCTTGACTAAAAAATCAGCATATATTTTTATTTATAATAAACACATGGTACTGTTAATTGAGTTTTAACTTAATTGATATAGATATTATTGGTAATGTAGGAGTACATGAGTTCGAATGCGCTGAAATGCATTATCCTCTTATTTATGGATTAGAGAGGGGCTATGGATAGTTCCAAACTGTATGTAAAAAAAATGATTAAAACTTATAATGAGAGCTCACATTTTTAAATTTGAGCACCTAATATAATATTTTATAATATTTTAATTTGCAGACTAAAATATTAATTTGTAACATTGTTAGCGTGATAACTCGCATCACAATCTGTATCTACATCATGTTAAATTTTTTAGTGATATTTATATTGTTAGTCAAATTTGTTATAATTTCCTTCAAATATTTGTATATTATATTTAGGGATATTTATATTAGCAAACAATGATAAATTTTTATTTAATTGATAGAATTTATTTGGTTTAGAGAATAGAAAATAAGTTAATAGCATATTTTATTTAATTGTTTCAATTAAAAATATTAAATTATTAGAGTGACTAAATTATAAATTTATTAATAGTTAAGTGGCTAATTTGTAACTTTTGAAATTGAGTAATCAAAAGTAAACTTACTAATAATTTAATGACATTAGGTGTAGTTTACTCTAAATTAAATTCATTGGTAAATTGTAACTACTTTTTCAGCAAAGGGAAGGAATTTTTACATTTATTCAAGGAATTTTTTAAGATATGCTACCAATTTAGCCTTTAATATTTACTTATTTTATGAATCCACTCTTATTTTTTTTAGTTAATTTGACTCTCAACCTTTTAAAGGTTGAATTTAACTATCAACCTTTTAAAAATAGTTGAATTGTTGTTTTCTAATGAAATATTGATTAAAATATTAAATGTTTAAACATGGCATCCTACATTACAATCTACTTGTACTCTATACATTTTTTGAATTGTTATGTACTTTTATTTTACTTGAATTTTTTAATATTTTTATGAAGTCAAACTATAAAACTAGTTATCCAACTATGGCTTTCATTGTAACATCCTCACTTTTTAAAAAAAAAAAAAGAAAAAGAAAGAGACAAGAAGAAGAATATTTATTGTAGAAGTCCTTAAATAAGTGATCAGGGTTGAAGCCAGGGGGTTGGCATGGGCCCTGGCCCCCCCTAAAATTATAAAAATTTGATTTAATCCTTTACAAATTATAAAGATATAAACTATAACAAATTAAAATTTCTTTCGCCCCTAAAAAATTATTCTAGTTTCGCCCCTGTAAGTGATCTATAAATAAATAGTAGTATAAGAACTTGTGATCGTTTTTAGAGGAAACTGCTAGATATGAAAACATAGAGGATTATTAGTAGGAGCATGTGGTTAAGTTAAAAATTTGGTATCGAATTCAAGGATTAAATTGAATAAATTAGAAAAATATAGAGGCTAAAGTACAATTATTCTATTTTTATTTTGATGGAAAGGACTTAATGACAATTTTATCGTTATTTAAAAAATCAATAGTTTCTATGGCTTTTAAATGATTTTTATTAAGTAATAATATTTTATTAGTTAATATTATAATACATAAAAAGAGAAAAGAGAAAGATGTTCATCTTTCTGACTTTTCACGTAGAAAAAAAGGGGGGTATTTTCCTTCAAATTCAATTATCAGGTATTGTTTTCTTCAAATCTTTTAGATTTTAAATATTTGAAGCTTACTATATATATATATATATATATATATATATATATACTAATAATTTTTATATTATCAAGTATTTTGAAAGATGCCATTAAAGGACATTGATGGAAGCTTAGAAAACTTAAATGAAGTAAATATATTTTTGATAGAAAATTATTAGAAAATAAATTCTAGCTTGTTAAAAATGTGAAAAGGAAATAAAAATGGATGGAAAGTTTAGTTGGTATATTTGGTCATGTTAAAGGGAAGTAGAAAACATTGACCACTTTGTGTAATATTGGTGCTAAATGATAGTTTGTGAAGCAGTGAGTACTCTGGTGAACGGAATTGAAAACGGATAATCGAGTCGAAAGATATGTGAATTTCAGATTAGGAAACTTAAGTTGCTAACTTGATTAACCATGCATATTTAAATTTGTTTTTATTAATTTTAGTATTAGAATGGATAAATGACATTGTTTCGTATCAAATTGCTTCTATTGTAGCTAAAAACGAAGCGAACATATTGAAGGAGAAAGGCAAAGAAAAGGAGTAAAGCGATTGAAACTTCAATTTGTGCTAATATCTTATATTCATTACATAAAGCTTTAGAATATCTAGTTTACTATGACTAGTCATATTGGTTTTATTTTATTTTATTTTTATGAGTTTTGGATGAGTTTGAATAATTTTGTTAATATTTATAAAATTATGTTTGAGATGAATACTATGTTTTCAAATGATCAAATTAGTAAATTCATGATTATGATTTGGATTTGAGTATTATGATTTTAGATGATTGAGCAAAAAAATGATTAACATGTTTTGAATTGGAAGCCTAATTTTACATTAGGCGATATGTGATTTGAACATGAAACTAAATTGAAATGAGAATTATATGAAAATGGAATTGAAATGGATCATGAAATTTTGTTTTTACCTCGTTTCACTAAGCTAATCTAAATTAGTTATAGTTGGCATGCCATAGACTTTTTATATCAAAGAATTTAGATCTCCCCAATTCCCTGAGAGTCGAGGGAGAAAAGGCCAAGTTGGTCCGTTGTTATTATTGTTAGCCCCAATTCTCAGAGGGTTGTGGGCAGTCCTAATTCCTAGAGGGTCGTGGACTCCTCTGATAGAAATCGTTGCCAAACAACTCGGGGTGGTGGATTCGTGTATCTGGTTATTAGTCTAAACTTAAGTACAGGGTCTAAGTTGAAAGAAAAACAAAAGCAAAACTTAAATTTATTTGAATTTCCATATTGTGCAAATTAAATTAATTACGCGAGTTTGAATTTAATTAAAAAACTTACTTTCTTTATTTGATTTGTCAATATCAAAATATTAAAGTTTATTAATATTATAATTTTCTTTTATTGTGATGTTATTAATAATATTTATAATCATGCTTTAATTTATCTCTATCATTTAATTTATGTTCAATACTTATGTAATGATTTATATGATATTAGCACCACTGAACATAAAAATTCCTCAGCGTACGGTTTGTCTATTTTTCCGTGCGTAGATAGTTAGATTCGATAAATTGTTCTAACAACATCCGAAGAACCAAAGATCAGCTCAAACAATGTTGGTGAAAAGTTTACTTTATAGTTAATATAAATGGCATGTACCTAAGCATATATATATATATATATATATATATAATATTATGTTGTCAACTGAATCTAAATATTTTAGTTATGTTTTCTTTAGTAGTACTTTATAACTAATGTTTTGGATGAAGTAGTAAAGCATAGAAATCTAGTTTATTGGTATGTTTTGAGAAATCGAAGTGTGGGAAATTGATTTGGGAGATGATTTGAATGTAATTATATTGTGAAATTTAAATTTTTGTAGGTTTTACGTAAAATAGGCAGAAATGCTGCTGAAATTTTTATAAAATAATTTTACCACTACTTTTTCTTTCCAAAAAAATAATAGAAAATTAAGTTGCTTTGGCAATGGAATATGACATTTTATATTTGGATCCAACAACTGGGTCTGGTATAAGGTGTCACATTCTTTCTATTTTGATCACCCAACTATTAATTTTTTTGATTTAATCACTAAACTTTTTGAAATTAATTATTTTTTCACTCTCCGTTAATTGTCATTAGATGAGTGATGGAAAGCTGATGTGGGCTTTTTTTATTAGTCTAATAATAAATTTAGCCTTCAAACGTTTACACATTCTATCAATTTGATTCTAAATATAAAAAATTAAACAAATTTAGCTCTCAATGTTTACGAAAATTTTCATTTTAGTTTGAATTCTAAAAATTCATTAAATTTAGCCCTCAATATTTAAAAAAATTGTCAATTTACTTTTCTAAAAATTTCAAAAAAAAAAAAAAAAGAAAAAGAAAGAAATGAAATGAGAAAAAAAAAATCATTTTTAGCTCTTTAACTGACCTTTTATTTATTTAGCATCCACTTAAAACCTTCGAAGCTAACTAGCTGAAACTTAATATGTAACGAGTTGGTTTTTAGAGGTATCGAAAATTGTGGTTTTGGGACCTCGTTTCCGTTAACCAAGTCCATAAATATTAAATATGAATATTTACGAAGTTAATATAAAAATACATTAAAGGTTAACAATAACACTCCTTACCCGGTTCGGTTGCCGAACCTAAGCTACAAGATGTTCACATAACATACACCTAATTCATACATACATGGCAGACCGTACCGTGAACTAAAATGTGGTTGACAGATCCTGCAGGTCATCTAACTGCATATTGAATTTGTAAATGGCTAAATTGCCAATAATTCTACGGACACAATTATTACGAAAAGTAAGGCGGACATCTCATTTGTAATTTCCTACACACACACACCTAAATGGCGAATTGTCCGCGAATACTCCACACTACAATAGGTCCCATGAAACTTATAAAGCGGAACATAATAGAACCTGACTTTAATATATTTACATACATCAGGAGAGTCCAAAGTAATTTCCTTCAAAATTTAACATATTTGCCTACAAAATAACCAACTGTTTATATACAGACCACTTAGACCAACCAAATCAAAATCAAAAGTCTACCACAATACTTCACGGATAGTGTGAACTTCTTGCTAATCCGATCAACACACTCTGGATTTGCAAAATCTACAAGGTAAAAGCAACCTAGGCGTAAGTGTTAAGAATACTTAGTAAGCTCATACAAATTCAATTATTAACTTACCTCACATAATAATTATGTGATAATTCAATATGTAAACATAGTTTACCTATCAACCAACATGATTTGTCAACATGGTAAGTGTGTATACTTTATCTCATACCACATATTTAGTACGTAACATGTTGTACTAACCCTCCTCATATCTGATTCATTCACATGCACTTATCTGGTGTGAACTCCAATTATAATAGTCAAGTTTTCCATTACTCCTCATTCCTCGACTCGCCAATTTCACATCTCGCATGTTTTATATTACTTGATGAAGATCGTAAAAGAACTCAAAACACAGGTACACTTCACATTAGCGGCTTGTCCAAGCTAATCATGTACAGAGGTGTCAGGTTACCCGTCCGGGCTAAACCTTTATTGACACAATGAAAGCCTGGCCAGGGTTGTATATACATGTAAGGTTACTAGTTCAGGCTAAACCTTTAAAACGACATCAGATTACTAACATAGGATAAATCTGTGCCACATATATCTTTGAGTTCGCAACAAATGCTGGATCTCGAAATCATCAGGTAATAACATGTAACCATGTGTACAAGTCTTTTACTAAGTTCACCGGGACGCTTTCATTTTGTAACCTCATTATCATTCCTCTGTATCATAATTTAGTATCTCCTCTTTATATACTTAACAAGCCAAATTTGACTTACCAAATTTTTAATTATACAATTAAAGAACAAAAGAAAATACAGTTAAACCATGTTTACATTGTATGAACTCACTTGGCGGAATGATAAGACGCCACAACAGAGTTTATTCAACAACTTTTCCTTTTTCTTTAAAGTGTTAGTTTATAAAACATATAAGTCAATTCAATTCCATCGCTCTAGCTTCCCTTAAACCTAACCCTTTAAATAGTTGATCCCTTTATAACAAAGTTTATAGAAAACTTAAACTGATTTTGAAATATTTATACTTTAGTCCTAATATTTTTTATTTATTAAGTTTTACTCATCGTTCAACTTTTAAATTAAATTTGTACTAATTATTTACGCTATAATAAACATTTTCATATTTATGTAATAATTAAGTGTACATTAAATAATCAAATAAGACATTAAGGAAAAAACCCAAATAATACATTAAAATTTTCATTCATGATTTGGACCAAGTGATATATGCAAGATAAATTATAGTGTTGTGTTCTTGTATTTTTTAAATAACATTATAACATGATTTTATTATTATTATTTATTTTAGTATCAGTTCAAAGAAAAATAATCTTATAGTCATATAGGTCCGATTTGATTTTAAACAAAACTTAAATCAAGGTATGATTTTCGTTGATTAAGAAATTACCTTTAACTTAAAAAGGGGAAAAGAAGACAAATGATAATAATTAAAGGTAAGATAATAAACTAAAGTAAGAATGATTCCTTCTTTAACTTTTGTATTTTATAAATGTAAACAAAGACCAAGTTTAATTGTGTTTTTTTTTTTCAACAATTTCTAATCTCTAACCAACATCTCAATAAAATTCGAACCCAGATGAAAAGGTAAGATAATAAACTAAAGTAAGAATGATTCTCTTTTTAACTTTTGTATTTTATAAATGCAAACAAAGACTAAGCTCAATTGTATATTATTCATGTGATGTCGGCGACGCTATCTTGAAAGTGAGAACTTCCTCTACCTAACCCCCCCCCTCCAACTATTTGGTTAAATACATCCCCCATATATTGTGTTCAATGCTCATTTTCATCCAATCATTTTTATATGATATAATCTTGGTAAAATCAATTGTTTCAGAAAATGAAATCATAATTTTAGATTTTAATATTTTATGGATTTTGGATTTAGTTGAATTTTTAATTTAATTTCAAATCTAAATTGAATTTTAACAATTAATGGGGATTAAACTTGTAATTAACTTCTTTTTTAAATTGTGGGATAAGGGTGGCGTTGTTGTTATATTAGTGTATATATATATATATATAAGCATATTATTATTTGAAGGTTATTATTATTATTTAGTTTAATTAGATGAAATTTTTATGATATCATAATTAGAATTAAATTTTAATATGATTATGAGTTTAGGCAAAAAAAAAAATTAGAATAGTATTAATTTTGTATGTACTTAATATTTGTTATTTGGTGGATTTAGTTAATTTGACTATATTTTATAACTTATTTATTATTTGATTGAGTTTTATTAAATAATTTTATTTTTATTTTTAATTTTTTATGAGTATATTTATAAAGCCCTTTAGATGATTAAAATTTATGTCTAATATCAAACAAGTTGCTTCAGCGATCAATGTAACACTTCGAATTCAATCAGATTTCTTGTTTAGATTTAGGATGTTACATTTTTTGTTTCAAAGCTTGATTTTAGGTCTAAATAGAGTACAAATGGTTGGCAAGTCTTCTGTACATGTCAATTAGGATTTTTAAATGGTGATGCTGAATTTAGAATTTAAAAATTTTGTAAAAATTTTCAAAATGTTTTTGTAACACCTCTTACCTGTATCCATCACCGGACAAGGGTACGAGGCATTACTGGAACTTACGGAACCAACTTCCATTTATTCGAACCAAGTATCATTTATTTATCAAAAATTATTATTACGTCCCTTAGATGGGCTTTCGAAGCCCAAATTATGCATCGAAACTAGACTGTAACCAAATCAGAATCACAGTGAAATTTTTTTGCAAAATCCCAAAATTATACTTACTCTAGCCATGCCAATAGCTAGGTTACAAACATTCATTTCCATGTAAATATTGGTATTTAGTGTATACATGCCATTCTTTCAAAATAAGTCATTTCATATATCAAAAGATATGGGTTGATAGTGTGATAAGGCTTCGACTAATCTCCAACCTTCGAGCTCCCGAGCACTACAAAACAGGGAAAAAGAGAACGGGGTAAGCACATGGTGCTTAGTAAGTTCATGCAACAAGAATTATGCTCACCATACTTATACATCCATCATTTAACAACATAAGCACACATCCAATTCATATAAACATTTGCCTATCACATACAAACTCAACTTTTGCATTAGTTAAGCAACATCATATAAATTCAATACAAAGATAAATGATTGATGAGCTCATCAATTCCATAATTTTCATGTTCTTCCATTCCTTATATTTATTCTGCTGAATTTCTTGGAATTTCGATGGATATTCAGTAGTACACTTTTGTGTACAATTCTGGGTCTGTCAATTCGTACGCGTACATATGGGTATACCCTTTTCCGGAGAGCACACCCATGAACCTTATTTCTTCGATGGGTGTAACACCCCAAACCCAAACCCGTGAGTCTGACCGGATCCGGTATGTTCTTGGGTAAAAATAATTTGAGTCATTTTGAAAATCTGGTGAAAACTTGATAAAATTGGGCTAAGGTATAAAAGCGGTGTTTGAAAACTTAGTTGGGCTTTATAAATACTGATTAATGATAAACCCTTTTGAAAACATTTGATCAAGTAGCATTTTAAAATCATCTGAGTTGTTGGTGGCTTGGTAAATTTTTGTTACCCGATGGTAACTTCTAAAAAAAAACTCGTAGAAGTTCTTAGTTGAAAAAGTTACTTTTAACCGGTTCAATTTATATTTATCAAATTCCATTTGTAATATCACATGAATAAAATAAAGCAATAAAATAAACATCTAAACAATAATTATCGGCCTTATTACAAACCCAAAATGAAAACTTAGAAGTAAATAATAATAACTTTAATAAAATGAATTTAAATCCATCGACAAGCATGGCGCCTCGAGTCCTCTCGGCTCCATCTCCGTTCTACTCATGCAAAAATGTTAAGGGAAGGGGTGAGTCACCAAGACTCAGTGTGTAAATCCCCCACCCGGTAAAGCACTCATACACAAGATATTAATTAACATGCAAATATGCAACCCAACCTAACCATCCATACTCCTTAACTACCCCGTGTGGTCAAAACCACTGATGACTTAGAGTCACAATTTTAATGATGGGGCCAACCCATCGTGTGGTCAAAACCACTGTCACAATATATCAAGTGTGGTCAAAACCTTTGGTGGTACCAAACCACTTTGGGACTTAGTCGCAAATAATCAATAGATGTGGTCAAAACCACTGATGACCATGGGTCACAAATAATCGATGGGGCCAACCCATCTTGTGGTCAAAACCACGACGACGATCCATAAAATCATCCCTCCTCTCATCAATCCCACCATCATCATGCTTACATATCAATATTACATATCATGCATTTAATAAACATATGATGGCATGCAAACATATATCAATAGATCACGTCAGGGGCTTACCGGAATCCATGCTTAAGCCCACAAGCATATATCATAGATCACTACAATAATTATTAACAAAGCAACAATATGGCAAAGTCTATTAATAAAGTGTGTAAAGAGTTTACACACTTTCTAACGTCTCCTAAATCCCAAGATTCGATCTACGATGCTAGATCTCTTGACCCTTGTTCTTGATTTCCTATTATTCAAATCCAAATTGATCTCTTGCTTTATTTACGACGTCGAAATTCCTATAACCATATGTTAGATTTAATCTAACATTAAAACATAAACATGGCCTTTGGCGAAAATACATATATCTTACCTTAAATCTTTTAAATCCAAAACTCTCTTCTTGATTAATGGAGATGCGAAATACCTTAGATCCGAAATCCAAATTCACCTTCCATATTTCGATCAATAAGATATAGGAGGATTAGACTAACTTTCGCTTAAAGAGAGGAATAATAGGCTTAGAAGGAATCGGCTAGGATGCTAAAAAGAAGAGGAAAAGAATGGATGCTCAAAAAGAATTTCGGAGGAGAGGAGAAAGAATATTTGGCAAAAGAAAGAGAGGAGAATGAATAATGAATAGCCCTAGTATCATCCTTTTATAGTAGAAATTAGGCCAAGAATCCTTTGCTTGGCCACTACTCTTCCTTATGTGATAACTTTATCTCTTTAATTTTAAAACAAATAAAGTATAATCCTTATTATTTTCTAATTAGCCGAATTTAAAAGAGAGTGAAACTCCTCTTTTGCAAGTCTTGTGCCGTCCACCTCTTGGGCTTCTAGAAGCAAAATTAAAACTTATTTCATTTGCTTCCCATGTGACTTGAACTCAGGCCCAACACCCTTGTATGTGGTGCCATTTTCAAAGGCCCTAAGTGGCATCTTCAGGCCACATTTCCAAGCCCGTTTGTGTGTCAAATTTCACGTACTTTTTCTTTTAAGGCCTCCTTGCCTTAATTACCTCTTTTAAACTTTAAAACTCAATATTTCTAAGTCATTTCTAGGTTTCCAAAAATTTTCGTTCGGCTCTGTAAACTTGACATTTCTTAGGTTTCCTAAAATGTTTACTTTCCTCTTTTAGCTTAGTTTCCAAAATGTTCACTTTCTTAATTCAGCTTAGTTTCCAAAATGTTTACTTTCCTAATTCAGCTTAGTTTTCCAAAATGTTCACTTTCCTAATTTACTTAGGTTTCCAAAATGGTCACTTTCCTATTTTTAATGTAACATTTCCATACATCTTCAGGCTTCCAAAAATGTTCAAAATTTATTCAAAACTCATAAAACATGTCATTTCGTACATTTAAGCCAGAAATGCATAGGCCCCTTTTTAGGATGTTACAGTTCTACCCCCTTAAAATAATTTCGTCCTCGAAATTACTTACTATCGTTCATCCGTACAGTCTAACTCACTACACTACGCTATTGCTGTGCACTCTGATCTTAATAGAGCCATCATACTTCTAGGCACAATCTCTAAGTTCACGTCCCTCAGAACTCATTTCTAACGTCGCGATTTAATTTGATTAAAGAGTTTTATGAATTAGTACTTTTGTTTCACTTGATTATCCGCGAAGAAATTTTATGATAAGAGTTTTAGAAGTGGTTCTTTCGTATCATACATGCACACAGTTTTCCATTCATTCATTCAAAGAGTCGTTGTAGTTTTCATTGTAATTGTTTTTCCACTACCTAGGGGTATTTTCATAATTTGTCCTACAGGGGTATTTTTGTAATTTTTTCAAAAATAAAAGTTTTCGGATGATTTGTCAACAAGCATTTTGAAACACTTAAATCCCTAGGGCATTTTGGAAAATTTTTGAAAATTGGGGGTATTTCGGTAATTTTGAAGCTTAGGGGCATTTTGGTAATTTTCACAAATCGGGGTGAATTTGTAAAATTTAATAAATCAGGGGTATTTCAAAGGTTGTAAAACTTTGAGGGCTCCTTTTTGAGAATTACATTTTCTAAGATAGTGACGTTGTGAAATTTTGAAAGTCAGGGGTATTCTTGGTAATTTTGTAGGTTAGGGGCAATTTTGTAATTTTCTAAAATTATGACGTTTTTGCAATTTAAGGTTTTTGAGCTCTTTTTATGTGATGAAATTTTTGATTAAAACTGTGGGTATTTTGGGACTATCATAAATCAATGGTGTTTTCGTAATTTTACTCCTGAGGGTATTTTCGTAATTTCTCACATAATCAGGGCATTTTCACAAGAATGATTTCCAAAATTTAGTTCTAAGTGATTTCACAAAGGAGGATATTTTGAAAATTTCTATTTGAAAACTTTTCATATGAAGGGTATTTTGGAAATTTTCAAGCCGAGGTATTTTGGTCATTTTTCAACGGAGGGTATTTTGGTCATTTTTAAAAAACTAAAGTTTTATTTATTTCCAAAATCAAACGGCTAGTCCCTTTCGGGTTTTAGTTATCAAGTTTAGCTTGTGAGCTCGTCGTCTCAATTTAGGATGAACTGATTACTACGCAGGGTAGGATTCGAGTGAGTAGGAGGTGAGTCACGAGGACCGCTTAAATACCGTGCCCCACCGAATCCAATCCTAGACATGCATATAACGATTGCCACATCCTTTGCTTAGTGACAACTCACGTGGTTTGTTTAGAGAATTATTAAGTCTTATGCAATTTTTGTTGGGGTATGCTATTTCAGAGTTCAACAGTTTCTATTCTAATAGTCTACGTTCCCATTTTACCCTTCTACTCCTCATCAAAAAAATTCACAAAGAAATTGAATAGAAGTACTTACCTGGGCGGATAGGTGCCGGAGACTCGGTGCCATGCTGTTCAAGCCAAAACAGTTCCTCAAAACATCATAATAAGGCCTACTAGCAAAAACCAAAACATTTTGGGCCTTGGGCCCGCCACAGTCGAGTTTTGAACCGGGCTTTGATACCAAAAATGTAACACCCCAAATCCAGCCCGTGAGTCCTGACCGGATCTGGTATGTTACTGGGTAAAAATAATTTGAGTCATTTTGAAAATCTGGTGAAAACTTGATAAAATTGGGCTAAGGTATAAAAGCGGTGTTTGAAAACTTAGTTGGGCTTTATAAATACAATTAATGATAAACCCTTTTGAAAACATTTGATCAAGTAGCATTTTAAAATCATCGAGTTGTTGGTGGCTTGGTAAATTTTTGTTACCGATGGTAACTTCTAAAAAAACTCGTAGAAGTTCTTAGTTGAAAAGTTGCTTTTAACTAGGTTCAATTTATATTTATCAAATTCCATTTGTAATATCACATGAATAAAATAAAGCAATAAAATAAACATCTAAACAATAATTATCGGCCTTATTACAAACCCAAAATGAAAACTTAGAGAATTAAATAATAATAACTTTAATAAAATGAATTTAAATCCATCGACAAGCATGGCCGCCGAGTCCTCTCGGCTCCATCTCCGTTCTACTCATCGCAAAAATGTTAAGGAAGGGTGAGTCACTAAGACTCGGTGTGTAAATCCCCACCGGTAAAGCACTCATACACAAGATATTAATTAACATGCAAATATGCAACCCAACCTAACCATCCATACTCCTTAACTACCCCGTGTGGTCAAAACCACTGATGACTTAGAGTCACAATTTTAATGATGGGGCCAACCCATCGTGTGGTCAAAACCACTGTCACAATATATCAAGTGTGGTCAAAACCACTGGTGGTACCAAACCACTGGGACTTAGTCGCAAATAATCAATAGATGTGGTCAAAACCACTGATGACCATGGGTCACAAATAATCTGATGGGGCCAACCCATCTTGTGGTCAAAACCACTGACGACAGTCCATAAAATCATCCCCCTCCTCTCATCAATCCCACCATCATCATGCTTACATATCAATATTACATATCATGCATTTAACAGCATATGATGGCATGCAAAACATATATCAATAGGTCACGTACAGAGGACTTACCCGGAATCCATGCTTAAGCCCACAAGCATATATCATAGATCACTACAATAATTATTAACAAAGCAACAATATGGCAAAGTCTATTAATAAAGTGTGTAAAGAGTTTACACACCTGTTTCTAACGCGTCTCCTAAATCCCGAAGATTCGATCTACGATGCTAGATCTCTTGACCCTTGTTGCCGATTTCCCTATTATTCAAATCCCGAAATTGATCTCTTGCTTTCTTTACAGATGTCGAAATTCCTATAACCATATGTTAGATTTAATCTAACATTAAAACATAAACATGGCCTTTGGTCGAAAATACATATATCTTACCTTAAATCTTTTAAATCCCGAAACTCTCTTCTTGATTAATGGAGATGCCGAAATACCTTAGATCTGAAATCCCGAAATTCACCTTCCATATTTCGATCAATAAGATATAGGAGGGATTAGACTAACTTTCAGCTTAAAAGAGAGGAATAATAGGCTTAGAAGGAATCGGTTAGGATGCTAAAAGAGAAGAGGAAAAAGAATGGATGCTCAAGAAGAATTTGGCAGAGGAGAGGAGAAAGAATATTTGGCAAAAGAAAAGAGAGGAGAATGAATAATGAATAGCCTAGTCTCATCCTTTTATAGCGAAATTAGGCCAAGAATCCTTTGCTTGGCCACTACTCTTCCTTATGTGATAACTTTATCTCTTTAATTTTAAAACAAATAAAGTATAATCCTTATTATTTTCTAATTAGCAATTTAAAAGAGAGTGAAACTCCCTTTTGCAAGTCTTGTGCAAATCCACCTCTTGGGCTTCTAGAAGCAAAATTAAAACTTATTTCATTTGCTTCCCATGTGACTTGAACTCAGCCCAACACCCTTGTATGTGGCGCCATTTCCAAAGGCCCTAAGTGGCATCTTCAGCCACATTTCCAAGCCCGCTTGTGTGTCAAATTTCACGTACTTTTTCTTTTAAGGCCTTGCCTTAATTACCTCTTTTAAATTTTAAAACTCGATATTTCTAAGTCATTTCTAGGTTTCCAAAATTTTCATTCGCTCTGTAAACTTGACATTTCTTAGGTTTCCTAAAATGTTTACTTTCCTCTTTTAGCTTAGTTTCCAAAATGTTCACTTTCCTAATTCAGCTTAGTTTCCAAAATGTTTACTTTCCTAATTCAGCTTAGGTTTCCAAAATGTTTACTTTCCTAATTCAGCTTAGTTTTCCAAAATGTTCACTTTCCTAATTTACTTAGGTTTCCAAAATGGTCACTTTCCTATTTTAATGTAACATTTCCATACATCTTCAAAGCTTCCAAAATGTTCAAAATTTATTCAAAACTCATAAAACATGTCATTTCGTACATTTAAGCCAGAAATGCATAGGCCCCTTTTTAGGATGTTACAGTGGGATTACCGGTCCAAGATAAATCCCCTGTATCATATGTTCAAAGAGTATTGTCGAGATTACTAGTCCAGACTAAATCCCCTACAATGAGAATTACTCTACTGAACTTCATTTGGATTACCCGTCCAGGCTAAATCCATTTAACATATATTCTTCGGGAGGGCTAATATTTGGATCACCCATCCGAGCTAGATCCTTTTTACCGTCAATTCTCTTTTCAGTGATCCATCGAAGTCCATTTCATTCAACTGGGACTTAATTCCCCTTTTTATCGAGAATTATCAATTTTTCATTAAATATCATACAATGAACATCCAAACCATATTCACATCAATAAACATACATTCCAAGCATTTAATTTCTTCCCTCGTTTATCTTCAATTTCTTGATATATATTATAAAATTTTCCATTTATCAGCATCTAATTTTAATATAATTTATTTCACAATTTATACCTCTTAATTTTTGAAATTACATATTTACCCCAAATTTTATAGTTTTTACAATTTAGTCCCTACTCAATTAACCCCCAATTGAGCTGGTTTTCATTAATTAACACTTTATTATATCATATTAAACTACTTCACAACCTTTGGAAATCATAATTTCAGCATCAAACCTTAATTCCAAACTTTTTCACAATTAAGTCCTAAAAATCAATTTCTACTAAAAACATTTAGTAAATCCATATTTTAATAAAATTAAAACTTCAAATCCATGCTTATTAATCATAAAATTACATTACTCAACCATGGTAACTTTCAATTTCATCCATAAAATAAAAAACTAATGAATTTAATAGTAGGACCTAGTTGTAAAAGTCCTAAAAACATAAAAATTACAAGAAAAAGGCAAGAATTAACTCACTTGATGCAAAAATTATGAAATACCAGCTTATAAAACCCCTCTTATGGCGTTTTGGCTGATGTGAATGAAGAAAAATCAAAAGAAATATAGATATTTCTACTTTAATCTTAACTTTATTTAATTAATTATGCAATATTCCAGTTTTGCTCTTAATTCATCAATTTTCTTGCTGATTTCATGCCCTTGCCGCGAGCCCAAATAATTTTGGGTCTAATTTCCCTTTAAATCCTTTCTCATTAAGCATTTAAGTTATTTAATCATTCTAACAACTTTTACACCTTTTTCAATTTAGTTCTTTCTATTTAATTGACTACTCAAATGTTAAAATTTCTAACGAAATTTTAATACCCAATCTCAACATTTCATAAATATTTATAAAAATATTTTTGACTCAATTTTACAAGATCGAGGTCTCGATACCTCATTTTATCCATTTTCTTCAATGTTTTTTTCTAATTAACCACTAAATTGGTAAAATTTTTCTATCGATATTTTCATACGACTTTCCTATCATATTAATATTCATGCTATAATTTTTAAAATAAATATTCTTTTTAAATCGGATTTGTGATTACGAAACCACTATTCCGATAACCTTGAATTTAGGCCATTACAGTTTTGAACTCTCAAATCTTTTCTGGATAATATGAAACAAATCATTAAAATAAATTTTTTATTTTTTACATTTATTTTTATTAAAGGTTTTGAAAAATTAAGTGATATTTCGAGGATGATTTTTTTTTTAGTTGGGTAGACTTGTAATGCCGAAAATTTGGTCACTCAAATTACAAAATATGAAAATGTTGAGGGTTAGAAAGTTGCTACCATTAGCCAACTTTTGACAAAAAAAGATAAAATTGAATAGTTAAGTGACCATAAAAGAAATTTACTAATAATTGAATAATCATTTTATAGCTTTTCATAATTGGCTAACAAAAATAATTACTAATAATTAGGTGACTATAGTTTTCCCTAAATTCTAATAGCGTGTGTGAAATCTAGCCTATTCTTGATTGCAATCCTATAATTTATTTGTTATTTTTGGATTACAAAATATATCAAACAAACAAACACACACAAATTCTCTTTATTATGATTCTTATAATAATTTACAAACTTTTAATATTTTTATACATTTATTAAAATTTTAAAAATGGTAAGAAAGCAAAAATTGAACAATTAGGAATAACTACATAATTGCTCGAACTATAGCATGTTCGGCTCCATCCTCTTCCATCACAGGTAGCAGTTCCTCCGATGGATGTTGCAGCGTTTGCAGCCTCAATTCTCGCCTCATCCAATTTAACCAAATGATTCGCCACTCCACGATTACCCTTAAATGACCTTGCAATCAAGCCATACATATGCCATCGTATATGCCCCAAAGCTTAGCTTCCATAACAGAGGTGTTGCCAATGCTCCTTATAAATCTAGTGTTAGAGTTGTGTGACCCAAATTCTAAGATATTGCTTGCAAGTCAAGTTAAACAAAATATATATTCTTTCTAGAAGATTTAGTATTTATGAGTATAATATATTTAGCATTTATTAGCATAATATATTTTTACTTTGATTAGAATTGGGTTTTACAAGCCTATAAATAGACATAGTCTATTCCTCTTGTAATTGGGGATTCGAATTCGACATAGTGAATTTTCTTTTCCTCTGCCCGTGGTTTTTTCCCGAAAGGGTTTCCACGTAAAATCTGTGTGTTCTTTATTCTCTTTTTCTTTTCTTTGCGATATATATTGTCATTACCGACTTTATATTTTTCACATCTAGTAAGCCAATTTCCATTATGGTCTCGCAAGAGGCCACCTATCGATGCCCTCTCTGTTTCGTTGTTACACGCCCCACTCATTCCTTCGGTGGCGGGTACCAACGGATAGCCCAAAGCTCTTTCGAGCCATTACCACTCTCCTTTGCAAATTTAGTCGAGTGCACCAGCCTACACTCATTGAACCAATTATGGGTAATCCGCCATACATCATCCCACTCCATTGTCTCCAGTTCGAATATAAATTCGTTCCTCCTGTTCTAGACGCACCGGAAAATCAATCCAAAATTCACATCCCAATCAGAGCTATCATGTGCAAAGTATGTCGGATGCTGAAGGTTAGCAAGTACCCAATTTTTTTGTGTCGAGACTTAGGGCCTGTTCGTTCATCCATCTGGGATGAACTTTTTAGGCTAAAAGTACTTTTCAGCAAAAAGCACTACAGAACAAGGACCAGTGGAGAAAAATTTCCAACTTTTCAGAAGTTCTTTTTTTCAGATGAAAACGCCAAAATTTTTAGCTTTTTTGACAACAGAAGGACTTTTACATGATATTTTACTTTTTATCCTTATTTTATGTCTTCTTCCCATTAGACGTTGTCCTCTTTTTCCCTATTCTTTCTCTCATTTTCCTCTGTTCCTCTGGTGAGTTTTCTTGATTTTCTTTCCCTTCGATTTATTAGCAAGAAATTATCTCTCAAGTGGAGCTAATTTAGGAAGAAATTTGATTTTTCTTTCCCTTCGATTTTCCCTCGATTTTTACGTTCCTCTGTTCCTATTTGATTGTCCTCTTTTTTTTATCATTGCCTTTCTTGATTTTTCTTTTCTTTCTCGATTTTCTTGATCCTTGAGACTGGAAACCCCAAGTGAAGCTACGCTTTTTTTTTTTTTTCCTCTTCCACCTCCTCTATTTTCTAATCCCTAACACCAATTCCTTTCTCCCTTCTACTCCAACACCCATCGCCACCACCATATCTTTCACCGTCGGCACCAATCCATCGGCATTAGTTGCGAATTTGTGAAAATCGACAAGGAGTTTTAGAGTTGGGGCATGGAATTTGTTTTCCAATTATTTTATTTTCTAATTTTCTTACAGACATTTTAGATGATAGTGGTGTTCTCCACCTTATTGATTTTTTTTTCTGGTGAAACATCGGTACTCTTGCTACTAATCGGTATTCACATATCCCGAGCAGTAGATGACCATTTCCTCTTGAAAAAGGTAGTATGGAATGAACTTGGTTAAATTACTCATGGTGCATGCACAAAAATTGTTCTTTTCATTTAAATTGATGTTTGGATGTTAATAATCTTTTCTTTTTTTGGTATCAATTTGTGGTTGTGGGGATTTTTAATGCATGAAAGTAACTAAAGTATTGAGAATTCATCAAAACTGGATTTGAGTATTATAGATTGAGATAGACTTTACTATAATAGTAGAGATAACAACAGAAAGCGAAGGTGGAAGTTTTTGCACCTTTAATTTGTTAAGCTAGTTTCATTTTAACGGATTAAATTTATAAATGAAAAAGATAGAAAAAATCGAATAACACAACTTGGTTGTCTTCTCATTCACAACACTCCCATCTTTACATGTTCGATTTGGAACATAAACCTCTGCACATGATGGCTTAACTCTGTTAGCTTTTTGTCTGCAAAAAATTCAATAACCATATAAATTCAAAGACATAAGTACGCAATTTATAAATCTAATATTTTTAGAGATTTTGTTACTTTGAGTCAACCCATGGAATCGTCCACAATAGCGCTTTCATAATATCTGCTTGTACGCCCAAGCTTTAAGTTAATCTTGATCATTTTCCTACTGAATTTTTATTACAGTACTAAAAAATTGAATAATTTAATCGTAGTTGATATTTTGTGCAAGGCACCGAAGGAAACTATTGTGTCTTTAATGCTCAAACTTTGGTAAAATAAAATTCAAATATTTAATATTATTAATTGCAAAAGAAAATATATTTTGAAATAGTGGAGTTTTGTGTCAAAATATTTTTTTTATGTTGAACTTAATGTTTATGTGAATGCTAAATTGTTATTTAAGAAATGTAGAATACCTTAATCTCAGACTTTGATACGGAAACTATTGAGGTTTATGCATATATTAATCCTCATATATTAATTTGGTTCAGTTATTATAATCGTATGTTAGCATGATTAAAATACATATTATGCATGAAATTTATATCTATTGGATGAGGTGATTTGATGCTTTACAAATATTGTATGTACGTCTAAATACTCTACGTCTTTGCTTATAAACTTTCATTATAAGTACTTTATGTATTTAATATGCATTCCCTTTAATTTTCGTCATAATATCATCCCTACTTTTCATTATAGATATCATTCAGCGTATAAAATAGAGAAAAATATAGTTTACGGATTGTTTTATTATACACAATCTATATTATGATTAAATTGTTTTTATTATAAATCATAAATGTTATCATTAATGCAAAGTTGTTTTAATACTTGTAATAGTATTCGTGATTATATTATGAGTATTATAGATTGAGATAGACTTATATTTTGTTACTTATATTGCTTCTAACTTGGAATCGTCCACAAAGTGGCACGAAAAGTTTCCATAATTATTTGAAGGAGTTATACACAAGCAATAAGCAATAAGTTAGGTCTTATGTAAAAACTTTTATTTCTTTGCAACCAGAGAGATATCTCTTGGCATTGAGTGATAATCACATTGACATTGATAGATTTGGATGGTTAGAAAATTCAACTGCATACTTTTTATACTTAGGTTTGATTTCTTTTACCACGGACATCGATTGAAGCTATTGCATCAATGTACCAAAACCCCAAAGTGGGACATATATAGTTACGCTCATATATTCTATTGCACTTTTCGATTCATTTGCATATTATGATGTTCGGGAAAATCTACGATTCTATGAAGCATCAATCTTAAGAAACTCATGAATCTAATTTTACACGTTTAGACCATTCTCTAATAAATAACACCGCCAACTCTCCGGTTCATTATAATATCCAATCTTTATAACAAGGTGATGAAAACATCAATTTTTCTAGAAGAAAATACAGGAAAAAAATAAGTAAGCTGTTGAAGAAGAACCCAAAATAAGATATTCCGACCACTATAGTTACTATATCTTGATATATATTTTATCAATTTTCAATCGTTACTACTTGAAGATTAAACATGTATAGTTTACAAAGTATTGTTTGATGAGTACTGCATTTTAATGTTAGTTTTACTATCCATTTTAGCATTTAGGCATTTCATTTATGTTATGTAAAAATCACTGTGAAATAGATTATTTGGTATGGTTCAAACTGCATTATTTTGATTACCTATATAGTATATTCACTAACTTTTAAGGTATTTCGTGTCTCAGTTATTGACTGGTGAATCGCCATAAGAGACTGTTAGTTACAAAGTTGCAAATAATTTTCTGTGCCCTTTACTATCTTTAGGAAATGGTTGCTTGGAACTTTTTCTTTTTTCTGTTAGATGATTGCAATGATGTTGTTGTTTTCAATGTTAAGATGCATGCATGCTCTATATACAGATTAAAGAAAACATGTATATTCTTTTTTTAAGTTTACTTGAGTTTGTGGTTTGTATCTTTAGGCTTAGATTATTTTTAAGGAATGTTAGCTTTTCTTTCTAATTTACACCTTCTTGGCCATGAACGATCTTTTTATAAATAAAAGAAATTTCTTTTATTTTTGTCCGTAATTCTTTTCTTTTGAGGCATCCAAATTTTGTTGTTGGCAATCATTTTACGAAATTAAATAAAGTTAGAATTTTATGAAAAGAAAAGTTGGAATTTTTGTTCTTTAAAATGAAACATTTGCTTCTTTACAAAAAGCCACCTTGTTTCTTTAATCATATTTTTATTATTCAATAATTAATCAAACAAAAGGGTTAAAGACACTCAACAAAAAAAAGAATATCTGATTCACATGTTATTAATAGCCGTGGAATGCTGATTCCTTTTACCCCACTTTTTTATTTTTCTTTAAAACAAAAGTTTCTCTTATTTAAAGTGTTTTTGTTAAATAAAATGTACTATAATATTGCAATTAGTTTTTATAATCTTTTTATTTTAAATTTTTGTCAAATATTCATTTAACACAATTTGAATCACTTAATTTTAATATTATATAAAAAATACATTTACAACAATTATAACACAAAATTAAATCAAGATAAAACATATCAAAATACTTTTATAATTGTTTTAATGACCTGAAACACCATGCCCTAATTTTATAAATCCATGTTGGATTGAGTCTACCATTGTATGAACACAATCCTTTCCCATTTTAGTGTGTGTCACTAACACTAATATGCATGCATGCTCTATATATTAGTAACTTTTCAACTAGTCAAGCAACGACACATGCTTACATTAATTATTTGTGCTTACATTAATTACACATGCTTACATAATCATAATACATAATCATAATTCATTATGTGACATTTGATTTTCTTGATTGCTTGGCTGAAACGAATCTGTTTGTATACACAATAGATGAGTACTTCGGCGATTGAAGTTAGTGGTGAAAAAGTGAAAGCAATGTGGGATAAGAGATTGACAGAAATATTTTGTGATATTTGTATTAAAGAAATATTGAAAGGCAATAGGCCTGGTACTCATTTCACAAAAGATGGATGGTTGAAAATAATGACAAACTTTGAGAAAGAAACGGGCAAGGGTTTTTCACAAAGACAACTTAAAAATAGGTGGGACGCCTCTAAAAAAGAATGGAAAGCTTGGAAAAACTTAAAGGCGAAGATCTTGGTCTAGGGTGGGATCCTATAAAAGAACCGTTGATGCATCGGATGATTGGTGGGAGAGTAGGCTAAAGGTATATTAATAATTCGAATTTTTTTTCTTTTTAATGAGGTTATTGATAATTCATGTTATTAAACTATCATTTTATATGTAGGTTGTGCTCAAGCTCAAAAATTTAAAACATCGGGCATTGATCCCGAATTGAAGGAAGTTGGACCAAATGTTCATGGGGAGAGTTGCAACAGTGATAAAGCATGGGCACCTTCTTACGGTACACTCAGATCTTGATTTTTTGAGGATGTTAACAATGAAATACCAAGAGAATGAAGATGAGAATATGAGAAATGATGTTCAGATTTTAAACGATGTTCACATTTCAAATGATGTTCACATTTCAAATGATGTTCAAATTGATGGAAACGGGCAAAAAGAAAAATCACGAGATATCAAGTTCACATTTTAAACACGGAAGAAAGAAATCCTCAAAGCAAATTGGAGGGCTGCAAGATTGTCCAATCAAATAGAAAAATTATGCAATGCGGTGACAATATGAGTCAAGCCATAGCTAGTTTGACTCTGTTATGGATCCATATGGTATTCCGTATATCAAAGTGCTCGACAAAGCATGTCGAAGAAGTTCGAAGCTAGTCCGCTATGCTTTTTCGCACTTAGATTATTGCTCAATAAGGACAAGCGAATTATGTTTTATCAATTAATCCCAAGATTAGAGCTTTGTGGCTTAAGACGGAAATGAAGGATAGTTGAAAATTTTTGATCTTCTAGTGTTTAGAGATATCTATTATGTGACTAAAAAAATGCTAAACTAGTTTTATCAATAGTTGTTTATGTTTGGTTTTGGATATTGAATTTATGTTTTATCAATGGCTATTTATCTTTGGTTTTGGATATTGAATTTATGTTCTATTTATTTATGTGTAATATACTTTTATTAATAGTTGTCTATATTTGGTCTTTGGATATTGAATTTATGTTCTACTTATTTTACTAAATTAATTTTATCAATAGTTGTTTATATATGATTTTGGATGTTCAATTTTTTTTACGGTGATGAGTATAGTTAAAAATTACAGCGGTGATGAAAGTGATGATGAACGGAAAAGAAAGGGATTTTACAACACGTGGAATGTTTTACCCGCTTATTTGTTTTTGCATCTTCTTCCGTGCAATTATATCACGAGAAGTATATATTGAAGCAACCATGCATGAATTCAAAACGATCGGTGAGACATGGATCCAGAGATCCTTGACGGTCACGAATCACGTTGTATGATTAATTTTAGGATGTCTAAAATGGTATTCACAAGTTTGTTGAGAGTTTTGGAGATAAGATACAACTTGCAAACTTCAAGACACATATCTTCTACTGAAATGTTGGGAATTTTTTTATACATCTTGGGCACCGGTGCAAAAGTTTCTCAATGTCGAGAAAGATTTCAAAGGTCTGGATCAACAATAAGTCGATACTTTGCAATTGTGCTTGAGAAAGTTTCAAGGATGGCCACTGATCTAATTGCACCCGAAGATCCTTTTTTTAGCTCAATACCCGAACAAATACGTAATGATTCTAGATATATGCCGCATTTTAAGGTTAAAATTTAATTTATCTTATTATATTTTTAATATTTTTGGTTGACTAAAAATATACACGAGACTAATATGATTATTTGTTCAGGATTGCATCGGTGCAATTGATGGTACTCATATTGCCGCTATTCTTCCACCAAGTGAACAAATTCCCTATATTGGAAGAAAAGGTATCCCTACTCAAAATGTTATGGCAGTATGTGATTTTAATATGTGTTTCACCTTTGTCATCGCTGGATGGGAAGGATCGGCACATGACACTAGAATATTTCTTGATGCAATTCGAGATCCAAAATACAAATTTCCGCACCCACCAAATGGTTAGATATTTTATTTATATGTGATTTTTTAAAAAATAAAGTATAAGTTCTTTAATTGATATTTTTTTTAAAAAAATTATTGAACTAATTGTTTGTTATATTGTGACATGTAGGAAAATATTATCTTGTTGATTCTGGATATCCTCAAATGAAAGGTTATCTTGGACCATATAGAGGTCAGCGATATCATTTACCAGACTTTCGTAGAGGTAGACTAGTATCTGGTAAAGAAGAGATATTCAATCATTCACATTCATCATTACGTAGTGTGATTGAACGAACTTTAGGTGTTTTGAAAAAAAAAAAATGGGCCATTTTAAGGGATATGCCAAGTTATAATTTTGAAAAGCAAACGATGATTGTTGTTGCTACAATGACGATGCACAATTTTATCCGAAAACATGTCGGTCGAAATGATGCAGATTTTATGGAATACGAAGATATTAAGTGGGCATATGAGAATACTATTGATTCAGAAAATGCGCATGGTCGAGAAAGTGATGATGATGACGACGACGATGATGGTGGTGATGATGACGGTGAATCAAGCAATTTAAGTGGTTCTGAAATGGAATTAACAAGAGATGCTATAGCTTCTAGTTTAATGAATTCAGTTTAATGCTATTGTAAATTTTTAGTATTTATATTTGGTATATAAATATTATCCCTTTTGAAACTTTAATCCCAATATATGTAACATTTTAATTTCTTACGTTTATGTTTTCTATGTTATGTTAATATCTAATATTAGTTTTACAAAATGTGTTAAAAGCATTAAAATTAAAAAATAATTTTTAAAATAATACAATTGTGTCAATATCTAATTACAAATAATTAATTATTATATTTAAATATTTTAATATAATTTATATATTCTAATTAAATTTAATAAATAATTAATATTAATTCTTCAAAAATATTTAAAATTAATATTATTTATTAAAATATTAATAATAAATTATAATAAATTATTTTTATATTTTGTTAAAATATCATAATATTAACTAATTTAAATATTATTTAAATACATATTTGTTACTTTATAATATCATGTCTAAAATAGATATTTTACTTTCAAAAATCTTTTTTGACAAAGAATGCCAAACACTTAAATTTCTCAAAAGTACTTATCAAAAGCACTTCTGAAAAACACTTCTCAAAAGCATTGCCAAACTGCCCTTAGAAACTCCGTTAATTTATCCTGTTTGACCAGCCTAGACTAGACACTGAACACCCTGAAGCATCGACGGAGGACATGGTCGATTCCTCAACGGTCGAGCCACATAGTGGGCATTGTTGGTCCCTTGTAAGATGCCTCCTCCACCCTTCGGCATTCGTCAATAAACTGTTACAATAGAGCCATAAGAAAACTCACTTTTTAAGGTCCCCGATACTGCCAAACAACCAACCATAATTTAACTGTCATATCAGTTCGCAAATTAGCCACTGCTTCGTAAGCACTCCTCGTTGAAAAGCCTCTATTCCGATTCAATGACCAACCCAGGAAGCCTTCACAGTTCGTGCTGCCTAAGGGTTTTTATGGCTGAAATCCGGTCAAAACTTTTAAAAGTATTTCATAACTTACAAAACTACGTCTAAAATGAAGTTGAACAAAAAAAAAAAAAAAAAATTAAATTTACATAACTTAGACATCTTTTGTTCAGTGTCATTTTATATTTGGATTTGCTATTCTTTTTCAATTTTTATTTTATTAGTTCTACAATGCCACATAAGCATCATGACAATTGACTTTAGTACAATAACTATTAACAACGAAAATATTAGAAATATAATTTAATTAATGAAATCTTGTGTGTTGGTTTGATCGTTAAGATATTCACTATTTTTAAATGTGATTTTGGTTTAAATTGTGCTAATTGCGTTATTGTTAAAGTTTTGTCATCCTCTTATAATTTACTAAAAAAAATTTAATTGAAATATTTTTTATGTTTAAAATTTTAGTTAGATGCGTTTTTTGAGAAAAATTAATTGATTTGTTTAAAGAAATTTAAGGGCTGCTTGTAATCTTAACAATGAAAACCCTTCAAATCCCATCACTGCGCGCGATAATTCAAGCCACAGAGATACAATATAGCAAAGGACGCTTTCAAGAAATTCCAAAAGACAAGCCATTATAAAAGCTTTTTTATTTAAATATTTTTATAAATTAATAAAAAATGTTTATAATAAACTTTGAACCAAATTTATCATACATTTAAAACTTTTACTTTTAATATTTAAATCAAAAAAATTGAGATAAAATTTTAATAAATATATTTCACTCCACTTAATATTATACCTTTAGCTTTGAGATTGAAGATAGTAGCAATAATGAGGCAGCTCATTATCCTAAGGAAATACCTATGAATAATTTATGGACTCTAGACTTGAGCAAGCAATGCTTTACAAGAGATGGATTCTTTAAAGGCTTCAATCTTCATTGGAGATACCACCATGTATCAATTAATTAAGCAAATTCAACTTTTTAAAGTAATTTTAATTTGATATAATAGTTTATGTCAAGATCGACATAAAATTAAATATAAATTTAAAATATTTAATTTTACTTCAACTTAAACACAATTTAATTATAATTTTGGTAGAAAAGTACATTTTAATTTTATTTTAAAGTAATTGAATTTTTATTAATTTTATTTAAGTCGTAATATATGAATCGCGTATTCACCTTTTTTAAAGTTCACTTGGTAATCATGGTTGTACTCAAGAGGTTTAGTTGTCTTATTTTAGTGAGTTTAATTTTATCTATTAAAATAAACTACTTTGGTTAATAAATTTTTAATTTGAACAGATAATAAGTTTGTTTTAAAAAATTTATTGATTAATATTTTAATTATGGTTCTATGAAGAATATTAGTATTTTCTTATAATTTATAATTTAATTTTTTATTATTATCTATTATTTATAAAATTTAAATTTTATTTAAATTAAACTATTTCCTTTTCTTTCCACCGTTTATCCAAACAAGAAATATTAATATTCATTATGCCTTTTTTCCTTTATTAATTTTAATATTTGTCCAAACATAGGCTAAGGGATTAGAAAATTGTCAAAGCTGGAATTATGACATTACTTATATACTACTTCAAAATAATTTAAAAGAGAGTATATTTAACATTTACATTTTTTTATCAAATTGGTCCTTTTTTAGTTAAATTAACCTCAATTTTTCCAAAAGAGTCGAATTTGATCATAAACCTTTCAAAAGAATCGAATTATTATTTTTTAAGGAAAATGCTAACTAAAACATTATATTTTTAAATACGTATGGCTGTGTGGCAATCCACTTATACTTCATATTGGTTTTTAAATTTTTAATATTATTTTTTGAATTTGGAGTTTTTTAAAATTGTTATTGAATATTTTTATAATTATTAAATTATTTATTGATGTAAAATATAAAATAAATAGTGTCATATTAATATAAAACATATGTGGATTTGCACACCAACATTATTAAAATGTATTGTTTTGATCAATATTTCTATTAAAAAGCAATTTGATTCTTTTAAAAGATAATCAAATTTAATTAAAATTAAATAAAAATTTTAAACATTATATATTTTTTAAAATAATAGTAGTGGGCTCTAAAAGTTAAATTTAAAAAAAAAAAAACCTGCACTGCAAGCCTTTCAGGCCTTAAATTAAAAACCAGAAATGAGAAGTGTTGGAATAAATGAATGAAATATAAAAAGAAAATCTCACATTATACGGTCCAACTGGCTAGCAAAAGTCAAAACTCATTCAAAGCATACAAACAATGATTCTTTATTATTCATAAAATCTTTTATCATTTTGGTTATGTGGCATAACACATTTCATATTTAGAATTAAGAAATATCACTATCAAGGTTACTTTAAAAATCGTTATCAAGATTTAGAACCCTTCTTTTATTTTGTATTCTTATTTTAATAGAAATAATGGAAGGCTTATAAAATGATTTTTGAATGTTATGTTTAGAATTATTTATAAGAAGATAAATATATTTAAGCGTGATTAAATTTACGTCTTTTGTATTGATAATGATATCGATGTCAATTAATTATAAAACAAATTTAAAACTTAATCCAAGTAAAAAATTATATTTATTAAAAAACTGATATAAAAGAAGTTTTGGTTGTGATAATAAAAATGAGTTGTTAAGTTTAAATTATTAAAAACAAAAATACCTTCTTATTTTATAAAAAGTTGAGACATTAAAATTGATGATACACATCCATAAGAGATGGTATTAAATCCATTAACATATTTTGTGGTTATATATTATATAAAAAAAAATGGGGTTAGGTGTAGAACATAAAATACGGTGTTCAAAAGGGAGTATACATAATATATGGCTAGAGATCAGTTCATATCTCTCATGATTTATAGGGAATCTTGACATCTTCGGCCCCATCTAAGATCTCACACCCTAACAAACGTATCCCTTCCATTGCTTTTGCCTCATATTTGCAGAAAACCCTGTCTCCCATTCCGGGCAAAGTTAATCAGCATAGAATACTCTCCCTCCCTCGCTTCCCACTAATTTTCATAATTTCCCTTCACACTCAACCATTATGGATGAGATGTTCTTCCACTTTTCTTCCGGTTCCGACCCTCAAAACACGATCCCACAAGATGAGATTTTGGATTATGTTCCCATGGTTGGCAGCAGCAGTAGAAGCCGCCAACGAAAATTATTGTCAACTGGGAAGAGAGAAAATAGTAACGCTGATGATAAGAAAAAGTCTATGCATAGGGATATTGAGAGGCAAAGAAGGCAAGAAATGTCCACCCTTTATGCTTCTCTTCGAACTCTTCTCCCTCTTGAGTACATCAAGGTACGAAAACAGCTTGTATTCCAATCAATTGATACCCCCCTCATTTCCGTTTTTTTTTTACATCAGCAGCACTGCTGTATCTGCTTACTTCTTCTGCAATTGTAGAAACTGCTGTCTGGGTTTGGCATATATATAATTATGAGTTAGGGTTACATATCATGGGGTTTTCAGGGAAAGCGTGCAATATCAGATCATATGAATGGAGCAGTGAGTTATATAAAGGACCTGCAGATGAGGATCGATGGACTGAATGCCAAGAGAGATGAGTTAAAGAAGGCATCGGATAATTGGAGTGGTTTTGAGCAAGGGATGACCTCTAACGAGGCCTTCCCAAGCAGTGCTGTAGTTAGCCAATCTTTGGATGGTGTTGAAATTGTGATCAGCACCAGTGTTGGACCTAAAGCTTTGACCCTCTCAAGGGTGCTACAATTGCTGCTTGAGGAAGGACTTGATGTTGTTAACTGTATCACTACCAGAATTGATGGAGGACTGATCCACACCATTAAATCTGAGGTATACTGACTGATTACTAGGTTAATTAAATTAGGGGTTTTGCATGGTTATCAGGCTGCTAATTTTCCAAATGCATATTTCTTTATTTGGCTGTTACAGGTTAGCGATCTGAGAGGCGTTCATGTACCTTATCTGGAGCAGAAACTAAATGAAGTAATTTCATCCTTGTCTCAAACTTCCTAGCTATTAAACCATATCTTCGTCTTTAATGGAGTTTTTCCCATCAAAGCTCCCACGTTTAGATTATGATTTAAGGTTGATCTTTCTTCTGTACTTATTATGAACCATTATGATATGTATATCTGACACATTCCCATCTTCTGCGAGGTTTTTTTTGCTTAATATTATTATTAGATCATCTCTCAACATCTCCATAAATGATAATTAATGGTCTTGGCCTACATTTGTATTTCACATTTATTTTTCCTGTCATCAAATTACCAGAAGAGTGGAGTTAAATCTGGTCCTTTTATTATCACATATATCCTCTTATTTCTTTTTCAGATAAATGAAGTGATGACAAACTAGGCACACATTAATTGTCTTCCATGCATTGCAAGTTAATGACAAACAGATTATTTAATTTCATAGTTAATCCACTTTTTTTATGCTGGAATATAATCCCCAATCAAGTTGATTAATTACAACATAATATGTTTATGTTAGGATCGAGATTTGATTTACTAGGTAGAGCTGTTTTGTTTCACTAGAGAATCAATATTTACCAGCTTCTATATATATGTAGTCCAAGGAAATTATGCAGTGAATATTGTAGACAAATTCTATTCATAGTTAATGACAAGTGGAAATGTTGCTCAAGAAGTTATAATAATTATCATTCATTTTATATACAAGTAATTATATGAGAAAGTTTATATATATCGCAAGCTTCTTAAGGTCAATAAAATAAAATTCAACCAAAAATGAGAATAAAATTTGGATATATAGGAAACTAGCTGATTATATTAACTATTCAAACTTCAAATATATATAATACCAGCTGCTTGTATTTAAAGAAATTGCGTTATCTTCATAAGTTGTATAGTTGGTTGACAGAATATCAAGATTTCAAGTTATTTAAATGGAGTTATATATATATGTATGTATATGTAAAATTCCATTTTTTCATATCTAATAATTGTAAAAATCTACTACTATTAGAAACGTTAGGTGTGCCAAGAGTTACACACTTATAGTGAATCTCATGTAGGTCAAATGCAGATAGTGCATCAAATGGTTCACTAATTTTACACTAAGAGCATCAGATGCAGATCCTTCTATCCCCCACCCCCCCACCCTAAAAGATGTGTTATGGAATGTATAGCACACATTGTTATATGTTTAACGACCTTTCATTTTTCATCTGATGAGATAAATGCTTCACACTAAATATTCATTTAATTAAATAGATATTGTCTTCCCCTCAATCTCATGATGGTCCTGTTATATGTTTCCCCATCATTTAGATTCCCCCATCCACCCTTAGGGATATTCCGTACTGGGTCATAGTTGGTCCACCTTCCTACCACAGCTACTAGGATACTTGGCGTGAAATCAAATTGTTAAACCATGATTCTAATATCACTTCATCATTACTCTCTTTACAAATACATATGTTATATCCTTCACATTAATTTATGCAAGTTTCTTTCTATTCATTGTTCAGCTTAAGCCTTCCTGATAGTTTTCTTTGCTGAGATTAACTAAACTTCCATTCATAGCTAATTATTTTACTCGTGCTATGTTTAATATTTATATAAGATTGCTAGCTAAGAAAGATTTAGTATTGGTTTGATTGCATATCTAAGCTGAGTATTAGTAAAGCGGATATTGCAATTTCTGCATTTGGAATGCATGTGGTTGTTTGGGGAGGAAATGGTTACAGGTAAGGAGGAAATGGTTACAGGTTAGAAGGAAAAAGGAGAGAGAGAAGAAACATTTTTAAACTAATGATTGAGCTAAAGAACAGCATATTATTAGATTACTTTTTCCATTTTTGTCTTTTCTCTTTTTCGCTTTCCAATCAGACATATTCTTACAGTTATTTGATATAGATATGTTACACATTTGAAGTGGAAAAGAAAACTTAGGATGAAAAACCATGCAAGAGATCTTGATGTTATAGATAAGGACAAAGGGTCCAAACCATCAATATATAGTTTCCCACATGTTCAAATTATATATAGGCATGGATATCCAAATCCTTATTGTAGGGTTCCTGGTTGAAGATAGCACATTGTATTTATTAGTTTTAATTCACGTCTCAGACCCGACAGCAGAGAAGAAAAGTTTGTATGAATTTTATGTTGTTTATGTCATGAATATAGAAACATGTTACTATAATGTTGAACAAATCCATTTCTTGTTGAGGATCTTCTACTTTGTGCTGTTCTATGAAGTTTAGCTTGTATTTTAATATAGAAAACTAAACACAGAAAAGATTCTTTTTTTTTTTTTTTCTTTCGTTTCTTTATTCATTGCAAGTTTTGAGGGAAGAAATCCGCTTGAGTTTTGGTATTCGGAACATCAACCATTTTATTTATTTTTCTCAGCCAAAGTAAAAATTTTATTAATTAAAAGGTAAGCTAACCAAAGGTTAGTACAACAAAACCACAAATGCACTACTACAAAAGCATATGAGATCAACCCCTAAATTTGAAGCAATTATGCAAGGGTTTCAATTGGTATGAGTATTGTTGTCAATATAAAAAGACGTGAGTTCGATTGCGTTGAAGTATGTTAGCCTTCTATTTATGAGCTATGAGTAGTTAGGCATTATGCTAAAAAGAAGAGATATGATTAGAACTCACAATAAGATCATATAATTTTTGACCTTAACTTGTAATATTTTTTTTACGGTAAAATAAGTTGATAAAAATGAATAAAAAAAAGTAGTTGAATTTTAGGTAAGATATGGGGCAAATATCCCAAAAATACCAAAAAATAAAAATTACGGAAAGGACATGTTTTAAAAATATTGACCGGAAAGGACAATTTCCCCAAAAGCGTCCACGTCGTCGTGTTTTTGGGAAAAGCAGGCTAAAGCGCTTCCGGAGGCGCTTTTGTCCACCTCACAAAAGCAGCGTCACGTAGGGCGCTTTTTTGAGGTGGACAAAGCGCCCTCTGGCACCTTTAGCCCATGTTTTTAAAAAAAACTATTCTCGAATATTTTAAAAATTTACGAGAATAAACCTTTATAAAGGCTCAAAGTGACAACACCAATTTTGTTAAGGTGTTATCAATTAATAAGGAAATATAACTTATAAAGGAAATCTTTATATAGACCCAATGTCTTATTTCCCTTGTTTTCTTGAGTAAATTGGGATATGAGATATGTGTATTTATAGACTCATGAATAGTTTTAAATTGTTCCTAAACAATGTGGATTCCTTCCTCTTTTAACTAACAACATAAGATGACATGCTACACTATATTCGATTTTTTTTTACAAAACAATTTCTCTTTTTTATATTTTGTTAACATTTTCTTATATTATAAAAAAACAAGAAACAAAAAGCTCAAATATATTTTTACAAATCTAATCATCACTAATATAAAAAATGTTAACAAAATATAAAAAGAGAAATAGTTTTGTAAAAAAAATCAAATATAGTGTAGCATGTCATCTCATGTTGTTAGTTAAAGAGGAAAGAATCCCACATTGTTTAGAAAGTCAGAAACTAAGTCTATAAATACACATATCTCATATCCCACTTTACTCAAGAAAACAAGGAAATGAGACTGGGTCTATATATAAATTTCCTTTTAAGTTATATTTCTTATTAATTGATGACACCTTAAAAAAAATGGTGTTGTCACTTTGAGCCTTTATAAAGGTTTATTCTCGTAAATTTTTAAAATATTCGAGAATAGTTTTTTTTTAAAAACACGGGCTAAAGCACGCCACGTAGGACGCGCTTTTGCCACCTCAGGAAAAGCGCGCCTACATGGACGCGTTTTTGCTGAGGTGGCCAAAGCGCGCCCCACGTGCGCTTTACCCTTATCCCTAAAAAAGCAGCCGACGTGGCGCGTTTTTGGGAAATGCCCTTCCGGTCAATATTTTGAAACACGTCCTTCCGGTAATTTTTATTTTTTGGTATTTTTGAGATATTTGCCCTAAGATATGTATCCAAGTGTAATATGAAAACAATTATATTTATAAAACATACAAATAAAATGATTTATATATATATATATTTCCAAATGTGTTGAATGTGTTAAAAATGATATAACAATGCTTTCCGACATCTTCCTTTGTTTCTAATGAAAATTTTAGTTGAATTATATTTAAAAATGAAATGCAAAAAGTGTTTGCATATATTTGGGTCATAATCAATGGCATCAAATCAAAATGATCAAGATTTATAATGAAATGAAAAAGTTGAAATTCAACGCATATATCTATTAAAAAAACATTTTAAGCATGAAGAGGGATTTTTGCTTCTTAACTTTACCCATCGCTTCACACTGTGTGAAACCTTTGAAAAGGAAACAAACATTTTGCCTTTTGATGATTATAAAATTATTTATACACGTTCATCACGTGGCAGAATGATTGTTGCTTTCCTTGACTTGGGATTTCTGGCGAATCAACTACAGGATAAACCGCTAAATGACAAAGAAAATGCTTGAAGCTAATTTTTTATGTATCTGCCACCATGGATTACACGAAACAAGTGATAATAATGCTTATTATTATTATTTTCATACATCATGCATGGAATGCTTGCAAAGTTAACCTTAAATGATTTGGGTTCATGTATTAATTTATATCCATTTAAAGAATCAAATCTGATTTCATTCGTTGTACCCAACAAAATAAAGATAAATATTTGAATTTTAAGCAACCAAGATTCATGTTGAACATACGTAGAAGCTATACTTGTGTAACTATGAGTCCTGAGTATTGGGTTGGTATATTGTAGGGATGGTGCCCCTATGTTTGTTGACTTCCTATCATAATCCAAAGACACCAAAAATTTCTGATTTATTTATTCATCCATAATTCTTAACTTTCTAAAAAGAGAATGGCTTGAGAGAGAAGTTAAGTGATCTGTTTAGCCTTTTGATATATGTAAAAACCAAAAGGTGCCCATTAGGAAAGGGTAGCAGGCATCCAGACCTAAACTCATTTTTACCTTTCCAACTTAAAAAAAAAAGAACAAATAAAGAAAGTCTCAAGTCTGGAAATGCCCAATATAGGATTTTCTAAAATAGTAAATTGTGTTTTATAAAGATTTATTTGGTCAAGAAATCGAGAAAAGAAGTATCGAGATCTCGGTGTTATAAATCGAGTCATAAATATTTTATAATATTTAAGGAATGTCAATAAGGTAGTATTAAAATTTCGTTAGAAAATTTTGACGCTTGGGTGGTTAATTAAATAAAAGGACTAAAATGAAAAGTGTATAAAAGTTGCTAAAAGGATTAAATAGTCTGATTGTCAAATGAGGAAGGACCTAAAGTGAAAATAAGCCCAAAGGAGATATTTTGGGCGGCAATAGCTGAGAAAAATCAGGAAATGGATGAAATAAGGGTAAAATTGGAAAATTGCCAAAATTAGTTAAATAAGTATGGGACCAAATTGGAATTATCTAGATTTCTCTTCATTTCTCTTCATTTTCTTCAGCTGAAAAACAGCCATGGGAGAGAGTTTCAAGTTGGTTTTCATACTCAAGCTTCATGTAAGTTTAATTCTTACTTTCTCCTTGAAATTTCTATGTTTTTGGACTTTACAATTGGGTCCAACTTATTATGTCATTAGTTTTGATTCTATAGCTAATTTTTAAAGTTTATGTGGATTAGTGCTGGAAGAATATGATGAATAAATATTGAATTGAAGCTTTAATTTTGTTATATGATGATTTTATGAAGTAAAAATTGATGGAAATTGATTTTAGGACCTAATTGTGAAAAGAGTTGAAATTAAGGCCTAGAGTTAAAATTCTGATTTTCAAAGGTTATGAAGTAGTTTAAAATGATAGAGAAAAGTATTAAATGAGAAAATTAGCTAAATTGAGGGGTTAATTGAGCAAGGATTGAATTGTATGAAATGTGGAATTTGGGACAAAATAGAAATCAACATGTTATACTAAAGCAGTTTTGGACAGCAGCAGTTGTCTAACTTTGAAAAATCACCAAAAATTGTATAAATCGAATTAGAAGCTGAGTAAGATATAGAATTAAAGCTTGTTGAGTCTATTTTCATATAAAGGAAACAAAGCAGGTAAAGGAAGTCTACATATTGAGATATTTAAACTTTTGTAAGACTGGTTTTGAACAACTTCGTGATCCCCTGTTCTCACTTTAGAAATTCACTAAAAATTGTACAAAAAGAATTGTGAGTTATAATTTATATGTTTGTATTCCTTAGTGAGTCTATTTTCATTTGAAGTAATCAGAAACACTATATGAAAACCGTACTATGAGATAATTGATTTTTAGTGAAGAGAGGTCAGAGCAGTAGGACTATGTAACAGGGGAGAACTTAACTAATAAACTGTACTAATTGGCCACACCAAAAATTCTGGAAAAATTATGGTAAGAAGATATGTGAGTCTAGTTTCAAATAAAATTAACGGTTTGAAATTTAGAGCTCTGTAGCTCGAGATAAAAATAATTTAGTGAATATAACACAGATGGACAGCTTGAACATTCACATGAGTAAATAGTGAAAATTATAGAAAATATTACTTACAAGTGTGTTGTTTATACTAAGGATGTGGATGGAGAGGAGGAGGAGGAAAATAATATATGAATGACTTGTGTATAAATTGATTACATGTTCGATTAGAATTGATATAATGTTTTATTTGGAATATTTATTATGAAACTAAGATTATCGTTATGGTATCAAAATCGAATTGTAAGTTCATGTAACTTGAATTATCTTCTTAAATGCTTAAAATGTATGTTATTGATGTGAATATAATTTGAATGTTCATTGTATGAAAGTTGATTGAAACATTGATATATTTGATAAAAAGTGGAAGAAATCCGGTTGAATGAAAGGAAATTCGATGGATCTCGAAAAGGAATTGATGGTAAAAGGATCTAGCCGGACGGGTGATCCTATCCCGATATAGCCCTCCGAAGAATATGTGTGAAAAGGATCTAGCCGGACGGGTGATCCTGATATAGCCCTCCGAAGAATATGTGGAAAATGGATTTAGCCCGGACGGGTAATCCGAATTAGGGTCTCAATTTAGCCTGACTGTAATTCAGATTCAAGCTCATTAGAGTAATTGTCGCCGTAGGGATTTAGCCGGACTGTAATCCCGACAATACTCTATGAGTTTATATTATGTGATTTAGCTTGGACTGGTAATCCCATTGTAAGGATGAGGTTCAAGGAGTGTGCTCTCTTCAGGATTTAGCTCGGACCGTAATCCCACCGTAAGGATGAGGTTCAAGGAGTGTGCTCTCTAAATGGAAATGTGCCCACATGAACACGAATTGTGGATCTGGATTTGTACACTAAAGTGTACCTCTGAAAATCCATCGAAAATTCCAAGAAATTCAACGCAGGGATTTAGCCGGATCGGTAATCTCATTGTAAGGATGAGGTTCATGGGAGTGTTCTCTGAAATGGAAATGTGCCCACATGAACACGAATTGACGGATTTGGATTTGTACACTAAAGTGTACCTCTGAAAATCCATCGAAAATTCCAAGAAATTCAACGGGATAAATATGGAAAATATTAAGGGAATGGAAATCATGATATATATATTATGTGATATAAGGAAATACGAGTTGATGAGACATGAACGTAGAACTTGGTTGACAAATGAGTTAATGAGAAGAGTTCTAATATAAAATAATCTTAATTCTAAATGAAATATTATTATGAAAACGTATTTGAAATACATTGGTATGTCTTGTATATGTTATTTGAGTTCATAATATGTAAAGTAATGTATGTAGAAATATGAGATGATGATACTGTACATGGAATTTATTGGTGGATACGTACATCCAAATTTATATGATAGATTGTAGTGAACATTGAAATTGGGCTCAATAAGTGAGTTGCCAATTTAAATTGTAATTGGCGTAAAGAGTTAGTGAATTGCATGATTATGAGTTGTTATATGTATTTGTCAAAATACGAGAAAATGATGGTAAATGATACATGGAAATATGAGACTATAATATATAAAACATGGAATGTGTTTGATAAATGTGTTCATTCATAATTGTAGAATTTTGCATCTCAAGTGCACTATATGTATAAAGATGATGTTTCAAATGATTGGATAAGTAAAACTCAAATATGAAGTAGTTTGAAACCAAGACAAATTGTTATAAAATGTATATGAAAAACAGAGGTGTGATTGTTATATGCTATATGAATACATAGGATGAAAAGTACAAGTACAAGAGAAATTTAATGAGAATTGAGCCTATATCGTTTCTTGTTATTTATATGAAGTGTACGACTAACAAATCGTATTAAGTATAAGGCTCATTGAATATCTTAAATTGGTTTTGTATGTATTAAATGTGGGTGAAGAATAAGGATCAAATGAGTGAGAAATATGGCTTGAAAAATAGCATAATTTATGAAAATTAACTTTACCACACGACCAAGCAACACAGCGCAGTACTAAGGCCGCTTGACTCAAGTTTCTCCACAGATGCAAGTTAGAGAGTTATACGCCCTATAGGCACGGCTATGTGAGCCACACGGGCGTGGGACCCTTGTAAATGAGATAAATTTAAGGATTTAAAAAAAATTTATACGATTCTAATTTAGTCCCGACCCAATCCCAATGCATGATTTGGACTTCAAGGGCTCGTTAAAGGAACTTTTATAATCAATTTTGATATTTGAGTGATAAATGGTTTAAATAATCTGTAAGTGTTTCGTACTCTTCGGTAATGCCTTACACTCTGTCCCAGCGTCGAACACGAGTAAGGGGTGTTACACATGCCATCGTAATTGTGCAGCCAATGCTAGAATAAGCCTCATTGTTTCGAATCGAGCTACCGGAGAGAAGGTTTCTTCGAAATCAACACCATATTGTTGTGCATAACCTTTCGCCACAAGACGAGCTTTGTGCTTTTGGATGCTTCCATCTGCACCAATTTTTTTCTTGAGCACCCACTTCAAACCAATTGCATTTTTGTTTTTTAACAAGTCGACCATCTCCCAAGTTCCATTCTTTTCGATGGATTTCATCTCCTCCATCATCGCCTTTTGCCATTCTTTCTTATCAGCAGTTTCTTTATAATACAGAGGATCTAAAAGAGCTAGAGCAAATTGACAGGATGCATAAGTTTCATCCGTATATTTCGGACTCGGGTTTTTAACCCTTGTTGATCTCCTTAGTGGAATTGGTTCTTCAGAAGACTCTTCAAGTGTTGTAGATGTTGCTGGTGCCGACTCTTATTTTTCATCCGGAGAATCTTCAATGGGAAAAAAATCTCCGGTTGTACCTTCTCTACAGTCATATCCCAACTTGCATTTTCATCAAACACTACATCTCTTTTACTTGAAAATTTTCCACTATGAGGGTTACACAATCTATATGCTTTAGATTGAGTACAATAACCAATAAAAATACATTTTTCAGATTTTTCATCAAGTTTTTTACGAGCATGAGAATTTACCAAAGCATGAGCAACACACCCAAAAATTCAGAAAATGACTTACATTGGGTTTCCTACCACACCAAGCTTCATATGGAGTTTTGTTCATGACAACCCTTGTTGGCGAGAGATTCAGTAGATAGATTGATGTTGCCATAGTTTCTGCCCAAAACTGATTTGAGAGTCCCCTTGCTTGTAACATGCTTCTTGCCATCTCCTCAACAGTTCATATGCTTCTTGCTTGTAACTTACTCACCAAGTTACAATCTCACTCCTATACATTTACTAAGAGGGCATTTGGTATGATGGAAAATTATCATTTTCCAAGGAATTTAATTGGTTAGAATGTAATTCTAGCGTTTAGTATGAAAATTTTAATTTACTTTCCTTCGAATGTAACATTTTAGTAGGAGTTACTTTCCTACAAACAATGGAAAGTGGTTCCCTTAATAATTGGTGGGAAAGTTACTTTGTCTTGTAGATGAAAGGTAAAAATAAATTGTTAAGACAAAATTAATCATTTTTTTATTTTTGTTTAGGGCATTAATTAACTTATTCATGGTAAAAAGAAAAACATTGTTGTTGCTTGTTTTGTCCTATTTTGATCTCTACAACTTCGATTCATTATTCCAAAGTAAGTTTTTTTTTAAATACTAGATAAATATCTATATTTTATTTTATTTATAAGTAAATCACATTTTTAGCACAAAAATTTAAAACAACTTGTAGAATTAAGTAATTGTGTGAGTGACAAATCTATTCACAGATGATATCAGATTACTCCAGCAACGAAATTGGCATCTTAATATAATATTGTATATCACATTAATTTTGGTATCAAGTTTTTATGTGTAAGTTAATTTTGGTATTTTAATACAATGAAATAGCCTTAGGAATTTTGCCTAATAATTGCCTTGGTATTTTTTTGGTATCTTAATACAATGAAAATTTGGTATCTCTAATAATTTCTCTATTATTGATTGAGTCTTAATTCGATTGGCATGAATATTGTTGTCAATGTAAGGGGAAGTGGGTTCGAGCACGCTGATGCGCATTATCCTCCTACTTATGGGTTGGGGAGGGGCTATGGATAATTCTAAGTATTGTGTCAAAAAAAACATATATGATCAAAACTTGTAATAAAATTGTTCTAAAAAAAATCTCTACTAACTGCCTTGATGAGCATAGCTTTGGTAATAAAAAATTGTTTAATATTTTATTAAAAAATATAACATATACTATAAATAAATATATTTTTAAAAATTTAAATTTAGTTTCTATTTCAAGTACTATATAAAATATCTTTCACAATCTTACTAATTCGTTACATTCTTACTAATTGTCTTTCACAAGTTTTATACTTTTAATATATGATTTACCATACAAATATATTATATTATAATATTTAACACACAAATTGCAAGTCTGCTTCTAATAGCACATTTTTGAATCAAAATAGATCTTTTGGTGGCAGTTTTCACGGTGCATAGGATGAGAGGTTGATCTTGATGGCGGTGGTTGAGAAATGGAAGAGGGTTTGGCGATGCTATTGCTTACTAATGGGGAAGAGGCGGTATGACAATTAGATTTGGAGGAATCAAGAGAGGATGTGGTAGATCTGAGTGTGGTGGGTAATTTCTTGACGTCTAGTGTTGTACAGGTTCAGGCTATGCGTACGACGTTGGCCAATCTATGGCATCTGCATGGGGGTGTTACAATTACAGATCTGGGGGAAAAACAATTTATTTTTCAGTTTTATTATGAGGTTGGTCTTGACAGGTTTTTGGAAGGGAGCCCTTGGACGTTTAACAACCATTTGCTGCTTTTTCATAGATGGTTGGTCTTGACAGATTTTATTATGCGGATTTTTTGCGTCAGGCGGGGGCCAATCTCGGGCTAAATATGGGGGAAACTGGCATATGATATTGGTGGATCGGAAAATATTGATCCAAATAGGGATTTGATAAAGGAGGATTGCCCCATAGAGATTGGGGAAGGGAAGAAGTGACCTCGTAGCTCTCGATTTTCTTCAGTTTCTGGTGGAATGGATTGGGGGAAAACTACTGATGGACATAAATGGGGAACCTCTGGGTGAGACGTAACCTTCGGCATGTGCTGAGGGAGACTAATCCTGATGTGGCTTTTTTCATGGAAGCTAAGATGGAGAAAATTAAAAGGAGTTCGGGTATGTTGGAGGGTATTGATGTAAGCAGTGATGGTACAAGGAAAGATTATCTTTAGGTTGGAAACAAAGGACTAAATGGACTTACTAAACTTCTCGATGAATCATATAGATGTGAATGTAAAGGGAGATATGGAGGGTGTTAGATGGAGATTGAAACTATTTCTTCCCATTCTGCACAATCTCCCAAATCTCCCGATATACGATATATACATTTTAAAACCCAATAAAAATATGTGTAGAAGAATACAAAATTAAGTGAAAGCCTTGCAGTCGTGGATGGATTCTAGCACTCTGATATTCTTAATCATACAATGGGTGGGCCAGTTCCTCCTTTGGATTTATTTGATACCCTTAGCCACCCATACCTCTCTAAGCCCAACAACTTCATATTAAATGATGCCTAGCTGCTACTACTTTGGATCAACAAATATGGAATCCAAAATCAATCCTCCTGTAATTTTAATTGATTTTCGTTTCTGGTACCAAGCAGAGATTTGGGACGGGCTTGTAATTTCGATTTCACATTACTCAACTAGTTTAGTTGAAATCCATTATACAGCTAATTTAATTATTTAATTTTAGTTTAGTTGAGCTTGATTTTGAACCGAGTTTAACTCAACTCACTTTTTTATAACTCGTCTATTTCTAGATTTATAATTTCTTTAAATTGGAAGCAAAACATGTTTAAACATGTTTTATACATATTTTCTAATTATTATAATCAAATTAAAACTCAATCAATTAAATTATAATATAAAATTCTAGCTGCTCTGTAAATTTAGCATAGATCTATTCTTAGTGAGGAGGCTTTTTCTTTTTTAGGTGGATGGAGCACTTATGGTAAGTGTTTGTTACACTTTCTCAACTTTTAAAATTACTTTTTTAGTTTTTATAAATATTTTATATATTCTTTCTATGTTTTTAATATACTAAAATCATACAGATGTAAATATGTTATATATTTATATTGTACATAAACTAAAATTTTATATGCTAAAGGTTAAAATATACCAAATATAATAAATATATAACTTTATAATATTAAATTACGAAATTATTAGTAAAAGAAACGAGTTGAAGCGATGTGAAACAATATAAATGGTTATGACATTCATGGACGTGGATGTTTTCAACATACATACAAACATGAGGCGGAAGTGAATGAAGCAATTCTTGCTTTGTCCCAATCTATTACTACCCTTACACCTCTACTTCCAAGTAAAATGTTCATCCGTGGGTGGAGCTTTATGTATATATAATTGCAAATTCTGATCAACTCAAAAGATGAGTTTCAAATTTTATTTAAATTTATTTAGATTTCTTCGTATTCTTTTTAAAAATATTATTTTTATTTAGTAAGTAGTAATTAATTAATTATATATATTTACTACCATTATATGTATATATCTATTAAAATTCTAAATTATTTATGTTGTTTAATTTAATATGATATAAAATTATAATATATAAAGAAAAGGAAATTATCATATTATAAAGTACAAAATAAGTTGAGCGGAAACCGAGCTTGGGAATAAAATATTAAAATTTAAGCTTAACCAATATTTTAAATAAACTTTTTTTGTTCAAATTTATTTTTAAGGCTTAATATTTTATTCAAATTTTGGATTTAAAGATGCCATTAAATTTAAGCGGGTAACTTGAGTTTTAATACCTTTAATTCTAAAGGTTTATAATTTATTTAATAAAAATGATTTCTTGAACGTAGATATGGTAGGTAAATAATGAGAAAGGTTATGTTGCAGTGTTTACCTAACTCATATAAATCAAATGAGTATGTAACCTAGGCTAAGGTTTGTTGCCTAAGTTTATTCCATATTCATCTATGAAACATGTTCCTTGTCGCTACCCGCCTAGCAATTCCAAATAGATTTTTGAGTTAAAGAATTATTAAAGGTGTTAAGAACTTGCGCCAAATTATGCAATCAGATGGTGATAAGCTGATGGAGTGAGCCGAAAGGTTTGAAAGGCACTAAAAACCTACGCAAAATTTAAAGGTCGAGCGTTTTATAGGGTCGAGTCTAGTTTTGGTACAATGAGGCAAATTTAGTACCTCTGGGAATAAATGAAGTTGCTTGGGGAAGAAAAAGGAAAACTGGTAATTAAATACCCTAATTTTGTTTTTACATGAAGAGAGATGATTGTAATAATGGAGCTGAAGAAAAAGTTAAAGCTGATTGATATCTTTATTGGGTTCCTTACTTCCTAGTATCCCTTGTCGTGCCTTTCGTCCATCACTAAAAAAAGGCTTGTCAGCTGACCCCATGAACATTTAAAAAAAGAAAAGAAAATAGATAAATAAAAAAGAAGCAAATCTCCTCCAACATTGCCTTTTCGGTTTTCCTTTTAACTCGTAGCAAATAAAATCCCAAGTTTTCAATCAATTTTCTCTGCTCCCATCGATGTCATTTTCTTGGCAGACATGGGCATGGAATGGCCTGTTTTTGTAATGACAACATTAACCAAGACAGTAAAGACAACTCGGGTTCAGCTGTTTCTCTGTTGAACCCAGTTTGAGAAGACTTCAAGGGTGTTCATATCAGCTCTATAATGCTTTTGTGTGAATTCAAGCAGCATAGGCCAAGTAAAATCTGGATATACTCTGGGATTATAGGCGTCGACCAACTCTGTTGGTGGGGATACCACTTTATCACCCTTGGGACATAGGAAGAAAGCCAGAGATTTTCTTGGGATGTCGCGGTTCACCACTGCCCGGTGCAAGCAACTCTTGTATCGCCCATTTGAAAGTGCCTGAAAACGCGAAACCACCGTTTTGTTAAGAAATATATGGATTATATGGGGGTATGGTACGGGGTTAACCGGTCCAAAAATTTGAAAAATCTTACCATGAAGGTGTCGCCAATGTTAACGACAAATGCTTCGAGATTTGGGCTAATTGAACGCCATTCATTGTCTACGAACACTTGAAGACCACCAATTCGGTCTTGGTGAAGGATGGTTAATGAGGTTGGATCGCAATGAGGCCCTGTTCCTAAAGTGAAGTCTGGTTTTTGGCATGGTGGGTAGTAATTCAGCCTCATTATTGATTCATTTTCCTCGAAAAATTCCCTGAAATGTGATCTTCCTACGCCAAGACTAATGGCTAATAGCTCCATTATCCCTAGAGATAGCTTGCTCATTGCCTCGCAGTAATCTTGGTAAACCCTCCTAATTCAAACAAACGCTCAAAGATTAAACAATTTTTCTCTCTCTTTTTCTTTTTATAAATAATTTTAAATGTTAACATCCGAATTTCTTACCCGAAATGTTTGAATTCATCTCCCAATTTGCCAGCAAGGTAGTCTTCAACAATCTTGGATGAGTTTTTGTCAGCTGAATACCGGAAGGAAAGCGTTTCCTTCCATGGCAGCTTGGAGGAGAATCTACCAGTGAAGCTACTAGCATATCCACAGTGCTCACCAAGTTTTCTCTGAGCCCTTTGCTTATCATTGAGTGGCAATTCAAAGAAGTTACCCATATAACAGTGAGCATCAGCCACCAGTGTTGCATCCACTCCATGATTAACCACAAGGAAGAAACCATGCTGCCGACATGCCTCGCCCACCAGCCTCGATGCTTCCATTGCAGAAACAGGGTCACCGGAAAGGAACCCTCCAAGGTCAATGAATGGCACTTGGAGTTCTGGTGCATTAACACTAGGCTTTTCGTGGTCGGGCCATATAAATTGTTTTGGTATGTTGGGTTGGTATTTAAGCACCGAGGCATCAAAAACCAGTTGTTTTTGCTCCTCTCTTTTTTCATCTTTAGGAGGATGAGGCATGGAGGGTATCTTGGAAACGCAATCAATTGCCATTGCATGAAAAGTAAAGCAAATGTTTTATGGTCTAAGAAAGAGATTTATGAGTGAAATTGGAAGTAGCTGAAGGCTTTAAGACATGGACTAAGACAGAGGAGGGAGCGGCATAACTTTGAGGTGTGATGAAAGAAACGCCAAGGCCGCTCCAAATGGGGAAAACAGTGAACAAAAACTGGAATCTAAGAATTTATTTTTGCATACAAGGGCTCTACTCGAAAGGGGAATTGCAGTGTTGGTGCTTTAACAAATTAAGATTTTGGGTAATCTGCTACAAGCTCAAGGGGATATTTGTCTTTTATGGTTTGCCAGGGAAACCGGTTTCCAATGGTTTTTTGGCGTTTTATTTGGCGATAGATACACTCATATCACCTGCTAAGTCCTCACTGTCGGACCCATAAAGCCCTCTGTACCTAAACCAAAACCCCAACCTGAGACAGCAGTGTGCCCTCTTTTATGGGAAGAATTGAGAAAACCATCGAAACTTCAACCCTACCGTATAATCAAATGTATGTGCGTGAGATTATATTGAACTCGCAAACCTAGGACTACCAAGGAAAAACACTGACAAATTTCCTGTCCTACATATATATCAGCAAAGATTTTTCCCTCTAACACAAATGACCAAAATGAAATTAAAGCCCAAGCCTGGGAGCTTGCTTTCACATAAATTTCCAGGTAATTGGAAACCCGCAATCACCCCAGGATTTTAGAGAGCAACCCAAAGCTCCAAACTCTTTACATTACAAGATGTGGTGGGATGTGTATTTATAAGGTTGCTGGGAACTAGACTTTGAATCCAACGCATCCACGTTTGCGAACTTTTTTTTTTCTTTTCCAACTCCTCTGTGTAGCCTTAACTTTCTCGACGACACTCTGATTTGCTCCCAACATCTCGAGTTTGGACGTTTAACGTGGAGGATATTTTTTAATTATTTTTTAGATTCAATATTAAAATAAAAAATAGCAATTCAAGAAGATTTATTTGGATTAAAATTTAAAAATTTATAGCCAAACATTTAAGATATTACGAGTTCAAATTTTATCATTTTCTTTTCTTTCCTTTTAATATTATAGTGATATAAATCATTTACTACTGTACCAATAATTAATTACTTAACATTAAAACTTAATTGTATCCATCATTTTCATGTTTTGAATTTCTTTTCAATTGTATTATGATCATATTCAATATATTATATGGTTTCATATATTTGTATTATAATCGTATTATATCATTAGGGCTAGTTCTGTTCTCAATCCCTATCATTTGTGCACTTTTAAAATTTTATCCATCATGTCTTAATTTTAAAGTTAATTCCTTTACCAATCAGTAAATTGTCAAAATAATTCTTTTAAAGTAGATTATGTTGTATTTTTTAATTAAAAAATTGCTCATATAGTCGATTTATAGCGACTAGGAAGTCATGTAAGTAAAAAAAGGTGTTATATCCTTATTATATCCCCTTTCACTGAACTACTTGACGCTCTCAACGAAATTTGGCCCCGTGACCTTGCAGAAACATAATTCTAGTTTTATCTCACCAAAACACCATGTCACATGAGGCAGACTCACATAACCCCAAAAGATATTCAGGGAAGAGCTTGTGTTAGCACCCTTCAATGCATCACTTCCATAAACCTAACGACGAAGCTCTAACCTATCATCTTACATAGTCTCCTCTCATTGGCTCCAACAGTGCTCCTAGTTGACGATTTGCCACTCTACCACTTGCACCCATAGAGAAGAGCACTTAATAACTGGGATTTATATTACGTTAACTTCCTTTTATAAATACCATCCTCTAGCACCAAGATAAAAGAGACAATACATATATAATACAACCCCCACTCAGCTTAAATACATCCTCAAAAGCTCCATTCTTAGCAGTTCTTCGCACTAAACCCCTGCTTATTTCTACCCAATATATTATATAACTTAATTATGATAACAAAAAGTATCTATTTCCACTTTGTTTTTGAAATAGTGTTGAAGAACCTTACACCTTGGATTCAAAATCGAAAACCTTACAACCTAAATTTAGGTATTTAGCCTTCATGCGTGAAATATTGGTCGCATGAGTTTTTTTTTTTTTTAAATAACACATAATCTAATTTAACCAAAATTCTTTTGATGATGTTATCACTTGGCTTTTAATTATTAAATCAAAAAATAGACTAAATTCTTGAGATTAAAAATAAAAAAGGAACACTAAATTTTAAAAAGTATAATGATTAACTACACTATTATCATTTTGAAAATTTGTATTATATAATAATAAGGTAGTGCTTGAATTAGTAAATTCCAAAACCCTACTAAGCTACCTCTTCCAATTCCAACCGGACATTATGTGTAGCTATTTTGGATTGGTCGTTAACCATGAACGGAAAAGGCCAAGGTTCACAAGCTGAGTCCTTGCCTAATTAACAAATTTATTTTAACTCAAAGATAGCTAAGGCCAATATTTTATTTTATTTAAAATTAAATTCTTCTTCAATCCAGAGCTACAAGACATATTTTTTTTCTGATTTCAGTCATTTTTTTTTCTTATTGTGGTCCAGAATTTGAATGTAATGTATTTGTCATCTTATACTGCCTACAACGTTTTTCTCAATAAATATTAAATTAAAAAAATGAAAACAGACAAAATTTAAAATTGTTTTATCTATTCTGAATGAAATCTATCAATTTTATATACTGTATTAATTTTATGAAATATATACTTATGGATGGATATAGGATTTTATTTCAAGAGGGCAAAATTTTTAAATCTAAATGATCTCTTTTCTAACGTAAAAAGTGTCAATTCTTTTCGGATATTTTTTCTTATCAAACAAATTAATTTAATATTTTTAAAAAGCATGAACTATTTAAATTTAAAAGTTAAAAAATCACACTATATAAAAATTAAATATTTATTTTCAATATGCAAAAAGAATAATTAATACTATACTAAAAATTCCAGAAATATCATTATAATTTTTAAAATTAAATTTAAAAAACTTGGCTTTAGTCCTATATCTCAATCCAGATTCTAAATTGCACCGTCAGCTTTTTCATAAGATCAAACTCATCAATGATAGAATCTGTTGAAAATTCTCGAGCTATATGTTTTTCAATGTATGCCACCAAGTATGTTGAAATAAAATCATCATGTTGTTACAATAGACATGAGAAGAGTTAGCACAAGACGAATAATTCTATCAAGAAGATGATAAATACTTGACTTATTTATCTTAGCTAGCACTTGACACAATTCGACAACTATAGAAGCTTTCTGCAACTCTGTGCTTTGATGAGCATCAAGTTGAAAATGCTCCAATTGAATTTTCATATGTAGCTTTTCTTGCTTTATAAAATTGTCCGGATAAAAATCATTCATAAGCTTGCAGATATTTTCCACCGAAAAGCTTTGTAATTATCGCATGGATCCAAATCGAAGCTAAGAACAAGTAACTCCATTACCTCATCATTAATGTGAGAATTCATTTCTGTTAGCAATGAATCGATACCAATAATGAATATATCAAACTGATACTGATGCTCAATTGTGAGGTTATCTTTCTGGATGCGAGATTGACCTTAACTAGCTTTGTACAGAGCATTTAAATTGGGGACTTTTATCTCATGATCTTTACAAAATAACTAAATGTAACACCCCTATACCATGTTAGGCCGAAGGAACCTGATATAGGAATATTACATTTGGTGCCAAAGTAATTTTGGCTAATCACTAAATATATTTGAACATAAAAACAAATAATAAATTTAAATAATTTATATTTTAGTCCCTACTACTACTTGGAACATACTTGATCTTCCTAAGTACATGTCATTCTATTCAAAATTTTAAAACATACCCTCTTGATACTTGGAGATGTGATGAGATAAATGCTAGCAATCTCAAATACAACTGTAACAGCCCGGTTTAGACCCTAGTCAGAACAATGATTTGAGACCACAAATTCGAAGTTGAATTAATATTTTAATATTATGTGTGGTGTTGATTCTATGTGATATAGTCTGTGTGAAAATTCTGTGTGGTAATTTTATCAATTGAGTGCTGAATTAAGAGAAAGGACTTAATCGTGTAAAGTGTAAAATGCTGTGTGCTGAATGATAAGTGCTAAATTGTTGTTGTCTTTATAATTGGGAGGATTTATATTGCAATTTAGCAAATTTTGAGAGTGGTGGACGGCATGTTGTTTAATATAAGGCTTTTATTTATTATTTATAAAAGATAAAAGCATGAAATTATATTATAAAGTTATATTATAATTAAATGAAATGGAAAGTGGGGTTGTTCATTCATTCATAGTGCCGAAAAACAAAGAAAATAAAAAGAAGGAAGAACCCTAAACTTTCGGCTAGCTTGTGATTCAAAATTTAAGACCAAGAAAGGAGAGGTTTGGAATGAGATCGAGTCAAAGATAAAGTGCTCGATTAATCGACCGTTTTGATAGTTCGACGTCCGAGGTAAGTTCGGACCTAATACATGTATTTGGTTATGCTTAATGTTATGAAATGAATGGAATGATATTATTGAAAGGTAAATGCTTTGTGATGATTGAGTTAAGTGGCACTAAGTGTGCGTGTTCGAAAATGTGACCGAGATGATTAGCACTATGTGTGAGAAATAATATAAGCTTCGGCTTTGTGGTTGGCACTGTGTGCGCGATACCAATTCAAGATCGGTTTGATATAGATGCACTAAGTGTGCGATGTTAATTAAGCTTCAGCTAGCGATTTGGGGCACTAAGTATGCGATTGAACCGAAGAAGGGACGAAAGTTGATCAAAATGAAATAGTGAGTATTGAGTAGTATATGTAATCGACAACTAAGTGTTGGCTAAGGTACGTTCGGAACCTATGTGGTTGATGAAACTATGAATGAGTTTATGGAAGGTTAATTGAAATACTAGCTTTGGATGATATGAGATATTAGATTGTGAAATAATCTATGTGATGATATGTTTTGATATAATGTGTTTTGTTACGAACTTACTAAGCTTTTGAAAGCTTACTGTGTGATTGTTTCTCTATTTTTCAGTGTCAGTAAAGCTAGCTCGGATCTGGGGATCGTCAGCATCTCAATCACACTATTGGCAATCTATTTTGGGTATTTTTGGAAAAATTTATATAGTTGAAATATGGCATGTATAGGCTAGTTATTTGAATCATGGTTGAGATGTGTAAATAGACATATGATATGGCTAGATATGTGTTAGTTTTAGCATGAATGGCTTTGATATATGATGCATCTTTTGGTATGGATTGTGAATTAAGAAAATGATTTATGAATGGTAAACTTTGTGTTGGTATGATGCTAGTATGAATTAGAGAATTTGGGAATGAATCATATGGGATGGAATGTGTTCAAGTGGTGCAATTTAGTTTATTAGTTAACATGATATGAATGAGATCGTAAGAGATGATATGTTGATCATTTGACATGAAATTGGTTGCTAAATTATGTGTGTAATCATGCTTTAATGTGCTTGTAGAGATTGACCCTTGTGTGGGTGGCAAATTGGCCTTGCAAATGGCCTATTTTGTCACACGGTTGTGGCACACGGGCGTGCCTAATAACCGTGGGTGAATAATAGTATATAGTCTAATAGCACACGGCCATGGCACGGGCGTGTCTACTAGCCGTGGGCATAAGTCAATAACTAGCTTAAGGACACACGACCATGGTACACGGGCGTGCTTAGTAGCCGTGTGAAAAAGTCAGTATATGGCTAAGAGTATACGGCCTTAGCACACGGGGGTGCTTGGTGGCCGTGATGTTAAGTCAGATTCGACCACGGGGAGGACACACGGGTGTGTCTAGCTGCCGTGGGAGGCACATGGCCTATCCACACGAGCGTGTATCCCCTTAAAGTTAGAAAAGTTTTTAAATTTTCTAGAAGTTTACGTATGTGTATGTGTTTTGACCCTAAACCCTAAACCCTAAAACCCTAAACCCTAAACCCTAAACCCTTAGTCCGACCCTTCTCTAGCATGTGTTTAAGGTCTAGTAGGCTTATATAAGGGACTATTTGCTTATGTCTTGATGTGTTTTGATAATGATTGACTTTGTGTCGTAAATGAGATGTGAAATTATTTGATTGTTCGGTAATACCTCATAACTCTATTCCGACGACGGTTTCGGGTTAGGGTTGTTACAACAACTCTTCAAAATTACTATACCTAATTTGTGCACGGAAACAAACTGTAAGCTGAGTATACACTCAGTGGTATTACTATAATTCAAATACTTAAGGTAAAAACAATAAATATGCACATGTAATCTTACCACCATTTACTTTCAATGAATCATTCATGCACTTAAACTTTAAATTTTCTTAATAATATCTATATTAAATAACTTTTCTTCATTCTAATTTACATATCTCCTTACTATATCAATATCCATTTCATGCATGTCATCAATAACCATTTCATAAACCATTATTTCATACATTTCATTTCCATATCCCAATTCAATATCTTATTCCATTTCATATCTAAAATCTTATAACATTAGTCTTTCAATAATCAGTTCATACACTATTCTATCATTTCTTATTAATAGCTATTTCCAAATAGCACTTCTTTACTTAGATTTAAACATCATCTCACTATATCAAAAATCATATTATTTTTTTTAATATTTCATTTTAATATCTTATTTCAATTCTTATTCAAAATCACTCAATATCTTTTCTATTACCAATTCATTTATTTACCCCTATTAACACGACTCGGACTTTAGCGGATACACGGATCTAACCAAAACACACCAGTATGACACCCAGTGTCTCATCGGCCAAGCCGAAGTAAGTTGGTACCTAGTACCTCATCGAATCTACCCGAAGTAACAGTATGACACTCAGAGTCTCATCGACTCGAGGTCGAAGTATCCTTGAACACTTCCAATCCTATGGCATGCCAACTATATCCGACTCAACTCGACTAGTTAATAGGAATTCAAAACACATTTCAATTTCACTCAATATTTATATCAATTTCACTTCAATCACAATTTCTCATACTTTCAATTCAAATCACTTTCCACTTTCCAATCAATATACATTTCAAATACTTACATATATTCATAATTCAATTCAATTTTATTCAATTCAATACCAATACTCACCTCATTTTAGTTACTATGCATTTTAATTAAAATATAACAGTTAATAACAAATAGATTTGAATTATAGTAATACAAAACGCATATCCTCGTGTGATTCCTCGTCAACTTTCTCTTTCCCCTTCTTAGTCGATGTTTTTGGCACGACGTTAACTACGAAAATTAAAACAATTTAAAATTATCAAAACAACACCAATTCACATCAAATACTTTGATTTTTAATTTAACTTTTGCCTAAATTCCAATTTAATCTCTAACTAAAATTTTCTCCATTTCATCTCCATTCACTCTTTATTTTCACTCTTTTTCTACTTATAACTAAACTTAACTCTCTAATTTTCTCCATAAAACCCTAATTTCAAAATTTTCTCAATTTAGTCCCTATTGCACAAAATTTATAACGTATTTTATGATTTAATCCTTTAACCAATTCTAACTTGAAATTCTATCAATTTAACCCCTAATTTATCAATTTGTTCAACATGAACTATGTCTAAAAATACAATAACTTCTAAAATTTTAACATAAATCTAGTAGTATTTTGTTTTAGGATTTCAAAAACTCAAAAATCATAAGAAAATGGGCTAAATTGACTTTCCAAATTAGCTTGGAACCTTTAAAACCGTATTTTTCCCTTTTTCTTTTCTTTCTTTCTCCCTTCTCTGTTTCGTCCCTTGCTATTTTGTTTCTTTTCATTCTTTTGTTTTGTTTTATTTAGTTTAGTTATAATATATTGCAATGTAATAATATTCTTATTTATTAAGTAAATATATATTTTAATTATAAAAATCGTTGATATTTTCCACATTAAACCGCCTCAACAATAGAAAATGATTAATTGCCTTTAGTCCCTTTAGTTTTTTTAAATCTATAATTAAACTTTCACTCTTATTGCAATTTAGTCCTTTTTCCTAATTACTCCTAATTCAAGCTAATTCTCCTAACCAAAACTTAATCAACTACACAACTAACTTCGTAAATATTTTTAATAAATATTTACGAATCCGTTTTACGAAAACGGAGACCTGACAACAAACTTTTCCAATGCCCGTAAATTTTGGGTCATTACAACTTCACTTTCTTAAACAAAGGATCCTACTCATGTTCTCTGAATTTCTGGAGAAGCATTTTAGTTTATGACACCAGCTACATCGCGTTTAGTATATCCTACGATTTATACTATAATGCTTGACAGAGATCATCAGTGATTCCAAACATCTCAATTATGAAATGCAAGATGAAAACAAATTCAATGAATGTCATTGCATCATATATTCCATCAGCTTCACTCCTTTGAGTAAGGTTGTCGGACTTGATGATATCTTGTAATACAACACAAACGAAATCGAACATCCTCATCAAGCTATTGAGAGAAGTTAAATGAGATCCCCAACTGGTATCGCCTGGATGTTGGAGAATATCAACTTGATTTTTCCCTTTGCTAGTTTCAAACTCACCACTATCAATCAACTCCGTGAAATGAGATGCCTTAATGTCTCTTAATTGATCATGCCGCTTACTTGAAGAAGCAATCAATTGATTATATTAGTCAAGTATGAAAAAAATTGACAAATAGGAATAACCTCCTTGGATGCAGCTACTAGAGTTAATTGGAGACGACGTGCGAGGTAGTAAACATAGTATACAAATCAACACTTTTTAGCAAATAATGCTTGTGAAACACCCCACACCCGGCCCACGAGCCTGAACCGGATCTGGTATGTTCCTAAAGTAAACCGGTTTCAAAAATTTTCGTTCCGTAGAGAAATTTGTAAAAATTTTGGCGAACTATTATTTTGAGTTAGGCTTAGATTGGAAACCCATTTATTTAATTTTGTAAATCCAATTTGATTTAATAAGTCCAAAATAGTTCTTAGCACAATATTTAAAAGTAAAGTAAAAATAAAGAATAATCCACTGGGCCTTATGGCCTTACTACATCAAGTAAACCCAAAATGAAATTTAAGGTACTAAATAAAATAAAAGTTCAAATAAAATAAAATCTCCGAATGTAGCATGGCCACCTCAAGGTCCACCGCCCATTCATCACCGCTTCATCACCGAAAATAATTCCCACAACAGGGTGAGTCAATAGGCTCAATGTGCACACAATACTAACATTCAACAAATCAGGCATACATGTTCAAATCAAATTTACATTCATATAAAATAAATGATGCAACCCAAACCTAAGCCTAATGGTCCATCTGCTACACACCACCAGCACTCGCCACCACACCGTGGGACTACTAAGTCAACCCTCCATTCTACACACCATCAAGGCGATCATTGCAATCGACATGCTCATCGCCATATATAATTTGTGTCATAAGACACCATATTCAAATAATGTAACCGGTTACCAAATTCGATAATGTAACCGGTTACCAAATTCAAATATTTGTGACCGTAGTCACCATATAACGTTGGTGAGACCAAGTCAACACCTTCTTCCCTTTCACATAAACCCAATGCCCCAAAAATTAATAATCATGCATATAATTAAATTCACATTCATATTCATATTTTCACATGTTATAGAATAACATATTTCATAATCCTATCTAAGTAGGAAACGACTGAGTACCTTTGTACCACATTAGGGTACTTAGCCATATTCATATTTTTATACATATTCACAAAAATAATTGCCACATGATAAATCGAAGGTTAGTGTGCGTACACACCTGATTCGCTTAAAAAGGTTCCTTGAGATCTCGAGAATCCCGATCTAACTTTAGATCTGTTAACTCCTATATTCGTCCATCATATAAGACACATTAATAAACTTATTTGGCTAATATCAAAACCAAATCCTAGTAGGATTTGTAAAAAGGCTTACCTTGAGGCCGATTTGGTGTTTATTCCAATCCCGAAAATTTGGTTTTTCCTTTACCTGATATTCGGCCAACCTTGAATCTCAATATGGGTTAGTCTTCGGCTTTTTAATAATTAAAGCACTGATCTAGATAATCACACAAGCCTTGGCCGAATACTTTTAGATGCTTACCTTATGGACTTTAAATCCCAAAAACTTCACCTTCCTCTTCCTTGGAATCGGCCAAATCTTAATTCCCTGAATCCATTAGTTTTTGATTAATTTGATTTGAATACCTAAGATTTGGCCTTGGCGAATGTATAAACTCACTTACCTTGGATCTTTGATCCTCCTATTCGATAATGGTAGAAACCCGAGAGACCCCTCAGTATATTCGCCAAGATTTGCTAATAGGATTAGTACCAATTTTGGTAAAAACAAAAGAATAGAAGTTGATTGATCATAGATCTTACCCTTTTATGTTGTAGTTGATTGCTCATTTACTTAGAATCAACCAAGATTCGGCTTTGACAGTAGAAGCGAAGAAGAAAATAGAAGAAAAGAGGATGGTTTTTGTTCAAAGAAAATTCGGCAGAGAGGGGGAGAGAGCTATGAGAATTTCGCAAATGTTTAGAAAAGTGAGAGAATAGCCTTTAGTTTTCCTCTTTATTTAAATTGTCAATAGGAGAGCCCTTTCTTGGCCACTACTCCATAAATGATAATATTATCTCCTTTAATTATCACCTAATTAAATTAAAAGTATTTAATCCATCCTTTATCTCCTCATTTATCTTAGTAAAAGAAAATCCTTTATTTATCACTTATTTTATCCTATATTTATGGAATTAAAACTCCTCTAATTCTAGAAGCTTGTGCCGTCCAACCTCTTAGCCTTGGAAGCAAAATAAAACCTTCATTATTTGCTTCCCAAGTGACTCGAACTCGTGCCATTTCCATAAGCCCTAAGTGACACCTTCAGCCACTTTTCCAAGCTCGATTGTATGTCAAATTTCACCAACTTTTTTTCTTTTAAGGCCCTCTTCGCCCTTATTTCCTATTTTGAACTTTAAAATTTGTCATTCCTACCTTATTTCTAAGTTTCCTAAAATTTTCAATCGGCTCAGAACTTGCCATTTTTCTTACATCTTCAAGTTTCCAAAATGTTCGTGTTTCCAAAATGTTCAGTTTCCAAAATGTTCAAGTTTCCAAAATGTTCGTGTTTCCAAAATGTTCAGTTTCCAAAATGTTTAGGTTTCCATTTTCATGCATTTCCGTGTTTCCAAAATATCAAAATTTATTCTTCATGCTTAAACTTGTCATTTCATACAATCAAACCGAAAATGCATAGGCCCTATTCAGATGTTACGCTTCTACCCCTTAAACAAAAATTTCGTCCCCAAATTTCCTAACTAAAATAATTGAGGGTATTGTCGTCGATGGTCTCCTCTCGACTCCTGAAGCTTCTTCCGCTCCATGATTGCGCCATAGCACTTTGACTAGAGGAACTGCCTTCCTTCGTAGTACTTTCACATCACGTTCCAAGATCCGAATCGGTTCTTCCTCGTAGGATAAGTCCGCCTTAGCTCCACTTCTTCAACAGATACCACATGCGACGGATCCGATCGATAGCGACGTAACATGGACACATGAAATATGTCATGCATCTGTTGCAATTCGTGGCAACTCTAATTGGTATGCCATCGCCCAACTTGCTTTCAAGATTGATAAGGCCCTACAAACCTTGGGCTTAACTTCCTTTTCGATCAACCTCATTACCTTCTTCCAAGGCGAGACTTTCAGAATACTTGGCCTCCCACCTCAAACTCTATTTCCTTCCGCTTAAGGTCTCGCGACGACTTACGCCTTATCGAGGCTTCCTTCAACTGCGTCTCAATTAACTCAACCTTTTCTTCGCCGCCACTAATTTCGGACCCAAAACTCTGTTCTCCTAACTCGGTCCAACAAGTAGGTGTTCTACACTTCCTTCCATACAATGCTTCGATGGTGCCATTCGAATGTCTGGCTTGATAGTCGTTGTTGTAGGCTAATTCAGCTAAAGACAAGTAATCTTCCCAACTTCCTCGAAAATCCATTACATGCCTCTCAAAGATATCCTCCAACACTTGTATAACCCGCTCGATCGCTCGTCGATTGTGGATGAAAAGCCATAGTGAAGTCGAGCTTAGTGCCTAAAGCTTGATGAAGTGCCTTCCAAAATCGAGATGTAAACCTTGGGTCTCTATCAGAGATGATCGACATTGGTACTCTATGTAATCTCACAATTTCGCCACATATAACTTGGCCAACTTCAAGAGAATAATCCATTCTTCATCGATAAAGTGTGCGGACTTGGTCAAACGGTCCACTATCACCCATACCGAGTCCTTCTTAGTAGGCGTAAGGGAAGCCCACTAACGAAGTCCATGGTAATTCTCTCCCACTTCCATTGGGGAATCTCGATTGGTTGAAGCAATCCTGATGGGACTTGGTGTTTAGCCTTAACTTGCTGACACGTCAAACATTTCTCCACAAATTCAGTCACCTCTCGTTTCAGATCAAACCACCAAAACTGTTCTCTCAGATCTCTATACAGCTTGATACCTCCGGATGCATAGCATAAGGGCTACCATGCGCTTCTCAAGAATCCTTTGTCTCACTCCTTATCTTCTAAGATACGACCTTTCCTTGTAGCACAATACTTCTTCATCATTGATGCCATAGTCCTTTAATCCCCTTCTTTGTATTTTATCGCAACTTAGTACTTAAGTCGTTATCAGCCAACTGTCCCTCTTTCACTTCCTTTAGCCATGTGGGCCTGACTTGTAACTCTGCCAACAGACTTCCGTCATCATACAGACTTAAGTGAGCGAACAAAGCTCGTAGATTCGATACAACCTTTCGACTTAGGGCATCGGCTACCACATTCGCCTTGCGGATGATACTCTATTGAACAAATGAGTCCTTCAAAGAATTCCACCCACCTTCGTGGCCTCAAGTTCGACCTTCCGAAGTTAATAAATACTTAAGGCTTTTGTGGTCTGTAGATAATCGACCTTTCTCCATAAAGGTAGTGCCTCCAAACCTTAAAGACGAAAACCATCGCTAGTTCCAAGTCATGCGTGGGGTAGCTAGCCTCATGCGCCTTAATCGCCGTGGACGCATAAGCAACCACTTTGCCCTCTTGCATTAATACACACTAACCCCAGATGTCTGAAGCCACAAGACACCACAAATTCTTTTCCCGCCTCCATTGAATTAACACTGGCTTCACAAGACCTTCTTAAGCTTTTCAAAGCTCTCCGCCGCTTATTTGTCCATTCAAGGTACTTCCTTCCTTAGCAACTTGGTTAAAGCGCGGCTATTGACGAGAATCCTTCCACAAACCTTCTGAATACCTTTGCCAAGCCTAAGAAACTTTGGATCTCACCACGGACCTAGGTGGTTTCCAATCCAACATCGCTCGATCTTCCTAGGATCACTCTTATTCCTTCTCATGGATACCACATGTCCTAGGAATGCCACTCTCCTTAAGCCAAAATTCGACTTGTGAATTTGGCATGAGCTTCTTCTCCTTAACACTTCCAACACAACTCTGAGATGCTCATCATGCTCCTCCTCCGACTTCGAGTACACCAAAATATCGTCGATGAACACAACGACGAACCTATCTAAGTAGGGTTGGAAAACCCGATTCATCATGTCCATGAACGCTACCGAGCGTCACAACCTAAACGGCATTACTACAAACTTGTAGGGCTATATCTTATCCTAAAAGCGGTCTTATGGATATCGCCTCCTTCACCTTCAATCGATGGTATCCCGACCAGTAAATCGATCTTCGAAAACATGCGGCTCTTCCGGTGATCGAACAAGTCATCGATCCTTGGCAAGGGATACTTGTTCTTAATGGTCACTTTATTCAATCGACGTAGTCTATGCACATACGCATAGTTCCGCCCTTCTTCTTCACAAATAAGACCGGTGCTCCCCACGAGACACACTGGTCGATGAACCCACGATCCAACAGTTCTTGTATCTCGAGCCTTGAGCTCCACTAACTCCTTGGTGCCATTTGGTATGGAGCGATTGACACAGTGAGCTATCCCCTGTAGCAAATCAATCCCAAATTCCACCTCCCTGTCTGGGGGTATTCTCGTAACTCCTCCGAAACACATCCACGAAGTCCCTTACCGTCCTAACTCCATTAATACCTTCCTCCTTTCCACCTATCGACTTTAAAGCTAAGAACGCCTCGCAACCTTTCTTAACCATCTTCTCGACCTTCAAGGTCTTAGAAACTACATTAGACAAGTAGTTCCTCCTTTCTCCGATCATTACTACCACTTCATCCTCTGGGGTTCTTAGTTCCATACGTTTAGTCGCACAATCCAACACGGCTCGGTGCTCTACTAACCAATCCATTCTGAGTATAAGCTCAAACTCTCCGAAGGGTAACTCCATTAAGTCCGCTCGAAAGTTCACTCCTCGAATCTCTAGGGTACATTTCGAAAGATATTGTCTACCACTATTGTTTGGCCTAAAAGGCTTACTACGATCATCCGCCATCGTAAAGCTCGAGTCTAGGCCTAGTGTTTCCACCACACTACTTGCTACATAGGAATGGGTCGAGCCCACATCAATCAAAGCAAAGTAGGGTTTGTCAAAATAAAGAACGTCTGGGTTATTACGTCCGCCGCGTCTCCATCTTCCTTCGGTGAACCGCATAAACTAAACCCGATTATCTTGTATCGGCATTAGTATTACCTCACTGTGTTTCACGGCCTCTCAGATTCACTACCCTACATTCGAACCACGACCCGTTGAGGTCATGTTATCCGCCTCTACCGGTCTGCTAACATTCTAAACTATCACCGGCTCTCATCCGTTGCTTGGGACGGTCTTTAAGCATATGGTCCTTAGACCCACACTTGAAACATCCACCGTCTTTCTCCAACACTCTCCCATGTGCTTCTTCCCACAATGTTCACAAGGCGTCATCGCCTACCAGACCAAATTGTTGATTTCGTGGCCCGTCAACCCTAGGCCTCTTGTGTTTCTTTCTAGATGGCCCAAATCCTCTCTTGGCCTTATTCCTATCCACGATGCTGCTTTGTAGCATCTTTAATCCCTCGCCACCTTGGCCTTTTCCATCGGCCGAGAATTCGGCCTCGATGCGGTGCTATTAATGACCTCAGGTCATCTCTCGGTCCGTCTCAAAATGACATACATGCGTTCATGCTCACCGCCACTACCCTCGAGCATAGCGGCTCAACCTCGTGAATTCCGCCTCATATTCTCTGACATGGACTTACTCCCTTGCACCAACCCTAGAAAAGCCTTCCTTTGTTCATCTATATACCGGTTCCCACATACTTCTTCCAAATGCCTCTTTAACATACTCCCGTGTCGATTTTCACCGTGGTACCATCACAAACAGATTAACCACCATCGATACGCTTCATCGCGTAATAATGCCATCATCCCTTTCAACTTTTCCTCTGAGTCGATCGAGCTCATCCATGATACGCTCGTTGCTTCCAACCAAGAGACTCAACAGATCTTGGGTGCCACATTAGATACTCCTCAAACATTTCCGCTCCATTAGCTCGAGCCGTTCAGTCAGACTTTCGGTTTCTGAATTTTCCTCCTGCACCAAACCACCAATTCCAAAACTTCATAACACCGCATCACGACAAAGATCTTCCCTCGTTCGAGCTGCCGCCAACATGTTGGGGTGGTGGTGGCGATGGTATTTCATTGTCGGACTTTTGACCCGATCTAACGAGTTCCGACACGGTCATCCTTCCTCTATTTCTAATTACCATTTACCACGTCCTCTAGAGCTCATTTTCTAACGCCGAGATTTGATTAAGAAATTTTATGTATTAGTCATTGTTCCACTTATTTACCAAATGAAGGAGTTTTATGAAAAGGGATTTAAGAGTGGTTCTTTCAGTATTCATACAAACACACGATCTTTTCATTCATTCATCCATCCATCAAACAAGTATGAACTTTCGTTCATTCGGAGAAGCGTTGTAGTTTTTGTTATTGTTGTTTTCCACTACCCGGATATTTTCGTAATTTTGTCCTCTGAGGGCATTTTGTAATTTTTCGTAAGAAAAATGTTCCTTGGTGTTTTGTCAAAAAGTATTTTGAAAATTTAGAAGTCTCGGGAAATTTGGAAAGATTTTGAGATACGGGGGTATTTCGATAAATTTTTTCGACCTCTGGGTATTTTGGTAATTTTTCACAAATCAGTAAATTTGTAAATTTAATAAATTAGGGTATTTCAAAATTGTAAAACTTTGAGGTTCTTTTCAAAATTATTTATTCAAAATGGGGATCTTGCAAAATTTTGAAATTGAGGTCATGTTGGTAATTTTGTAAGTTGGGGTAATTTTGTAATTTTCCAAAATCAAGGTATTTTGATATTTTACAAATTAGGGTTTTGAATGTTTATAAAATAATAAAATTTTGGCAAAACCGTTGAGTAGTTGGGCATTTTATAAACCAAGATGCGTTTTGGTAATTTTACCCCTAAGGGCATTTCTGTAATTTTTGCAAATCAGGAGTTTTTCAGAAAATGTTGTAAAAATAATTTTCTCGGATTTAAATGAAAGTTTCAAAATTTTGAAAAACTAGGGTTTGTTGTTTTGTTCTCTTTTTTTTTTTTAAACATGGCTAGTTCCTTTCGGGTTTTAGTCATTATGTTTAGCCTATGACCGAGCCCTCTTGGTCGTGGTGAACCAAAGCTACGCACTGCAGACAGGATTCGTATGGAGAGGAGGTGAGTCACGCGGATCGCTTAAATACCAAGCTCCCACCAAACCATTCCTTGACATGCGCATGAGGTTGCCACACCACCGAGCCCTCCGAGTTAGGGTGAACCAGAAGCTACGCACTGTAGGATTCAAGAGGAGGTGAGTCACTAGGACTGCTTAAATACCAAGCTCTTCCGATCCAATCCTAGACATGCGTCAGGGGTTACCACACCACTAGCTCAAATGACTTAGCCATAGGTTTGTTCAATGCATTAAGTCTTATGTGGTTTTGTGTTTGAGTAGTCTAATCCTAAGGTTCAAGTTCCTATCATTCTATTCTACATTCCATGCCTTTTCTACCCTTATACGTTCCTGTAATCACACATAGAGTTGGGGTACTTACCGTGGATCAGGTCGGAGACTTAGGGCCATGCCGAAAACCCGCTTATTTTTCAAAGATAATCATTTGGCTCGCTTTGAAAATGTTTTGGGCCTTAGCCCACAAATGAGAGTTTAAAACTAGGCTCTGATACCAAATCGAAACACCCCACACCCTACCACGAGCCGAACCGGATCTGGTATGTTCCTAAAGTAAACCAGTTCAAAAATTTTCGTTCTTAGAAATTTGTAAAAATTTTGGAGAACTATTATTTTGAGTTGGGCTTAGATTGGAAACCCATTTATTTAATTTTGTAAATCCAATTTGATTTAATAAGTCCAAAATAGTTCTTAGCACAATATTTAAAAGTAAAGTAAAAATAAAGAATAATCCACTGGGCCTTATGGCCTTATTACATCAAGTAAACCCAAAATGAAATTTAAGGTACTAAATAAAATAAAAGTTCAAATAAAATAAAATCTCCGAATGTAGCATGGCCACCTCAAGGTCCACCTACCATTCCACACTGTTCATCACCTGAAAATAATTCCCACAACGGGGTGAGTCAACAAACTCAATGTGCACACAATACTAACATTCAACAAATCAGGCATACATGTTCAAATCAAATTTACATTCGTATAAAATAAATGATGCAACCCAAACCCAAGCCTAATGGTCCATCCGCTACACACCACCAGTGCACCGCCGGTCACACACGTGGGACTACTAAGTCAACCCTCCATCCGCTACACACCATCAAGGCGATCAATAATCGACGTGTTCATCGCCATATATAATTTGTGTCATAAGACACCATATTCAAATAATGTAACCGAAGTTACCAAATTCAGATAATGTAACCGAAGTTACCAAATTCAAATATTTGTGACCGTAGTCACCATATAACGTTGGTGAGACCGAAGTCAACACCTTCTTCCCCTTTCACATAAACCCGAATGCCCCAAAAATTAATAATCATGCATATAATTAAATTCACATTCATATTCGTATTTTCACATGTTATAGAATAACATATTTCATAATCCTATCGGAAGTAGGAAACGTACCTGAGTACCTTTGTACCACATTAGGGTACTTAGCCATATTCATATTCTTATACATATTCATAAAAATAATTGCCACATGATAAATCGAAGGTTAGTGTGCGTACACACCTGATTCGCTTAAAAAGGTTCCTCGAGATCTCGAGAATCCCGATCTAACTTTAGATCTGTTAACTCCTATATTCGGCCATCATATAAGACACATTAATAAACTTATTTGGCTAATATCAAAACCAAATCCTAGTAGGATCTGTAAAAAGGCTTACCTTGAGGCCGATTTGGTGTTTATTCCAATCCCGAAAATTTGGTTTTCCTTTACCTGATATTCGGTCAACCTTGAATCTCAATATGGGTTAGTCTTCGGCTTTTTAATAATTAAAGCACTGATCTAGATAATCACACAAGCCTTGGCTGAATACTTTTAGATGCTTACCTTATGGACTTTAAATCCTGAAAACTTCACCTTCCTCTTCCTTGAATTGGCCAAATCCTAATTCTAATCCATTAGTTTTGATTAATTTGATTTGAATACCTAAGATTTGGCCTTGGCCGAATGTATAAACTCACTTACCTTGGATCTTTGATCCTCCTATTCGATAATGGTAGAAACCTGAGAGACCCCTTGTATATTCGGCCAAGATTTGCTAATAGGATTAGTACCCGAATTTTTGGTAAAAACAAAAGAATAGAAGTTGATTGATCATAGATCTTACCCTTTTTATGTTGTAGTTGATTGCTCCTTTACTTAGAATCAACCAAGATTCGGCTTTGACAGTAGAAGCGGAGAAGAAAATAGAAGAAAAGAGGATGGTTTTTGTTCAAAGAAAATTCGGCAGAGAGGGGGAGAGAGCTATGAGAATTTCGGCAAATGCTTAGAAAAAGTGAGAGAATAGCCTTTAGTTTTCCCTCTTTAGCCGAAATTGTCAATAGGAGAGCCCCTTTCTTGGCCACTACTCCATAAATGATAATATTATCTCCTTTAATTATCACCTAATTAGATTAAAAGTATTTAATCCATCCTTTATCTCCTCATTTATCTTAGTAAAAGAAAATCCTTTATTTATCACTTATTTTATCCTATATTTATGGAATTAAAACTCCTCTAATTCTAGAAGCTTGTGCCGTCCAACCTCTTAGCCTTGGAAGCAAAATAAAACCTTCATTATTTGCTTCCCAAGTGACTCAACTCAGCCATTTCCATAAGCCCTAAGTGACACCTTCAGCCACTTTTCCAAGCTCGATTGTATGTCAAATTTCACCAACTTTTTTTTCTTTTTAAGGCCCTCTTGCCCTTATTTCCTATTTTGAACTTTAAAATTTGTCATTCCGCCTTATTTCTAAGTTTCCTAAAATTTTCGATCGGCTCAGAACTTGCCATTTTTCTTACATCTTCAAGTTTCCAAAATGTTCGTGTTTCCAAAATGTTCGTGTTTCCAAAATGTTCAAGTTTCCAAAATGTTCGTGTTTCCAAAATGTTCAAAGTTTCCAAAATGTTTAGGTTTCCATTTTCATGCATTTTGTGTTTCCAAAATATCAAAATTTATTCTTCATGCTTAAACTTGTCATTTCATACAATCAACCCGAAAATGCATAGGCCCTATTCAGGATTTTACAGCTTGCAAGTCGTTCCATTCACCACGCATATTACTTGCACTATCATATCATTGACCACGAATATCATCCACATTAAGGCAATGGCGTAAAAGAACTTCGTAGATTACCTTCTCCAAAGCTATGATGTGGTGTCCTTCACATGAACCAAATCAAAGAATCGTTCACGTATAAAACCTTCTTTATCAACAAACCACAATACAAATGCCATTTCTTCTTTCTTTGGCTCATCACGAGCTTCATCCACTATAATGCATAACTTTGAATCTCCAATCTCTTCCCGAATGAATCCCTGGATTTTACTCGCCAAAATAGATAGAATGTCCTTCTAATACAAGAAAGTCACTAACTTAATATGTATGGGTATGAGCCAAATGAATTAATTCTGGTATTTGGCTTTAAAGTCCATATTTGGCCTCTAAGTTTAGTCTTTTAAGGCCCATCATACATTAATATTTGATTATTATTAAAGTTATATAATTAAAAACTAAAAAATACTTTGTTAATATAAAGTACAACCTTATGGCTTAAGGGGGTGAATTGTATGAAATACAATTTGGCCAAGGAGAACGAATGTTATACAATGTGGATATCAAATCTAAGATATATGATAATTTATATATAAAATTAAAAAATCTAAAAGTTTCAAGGGGACGACTGCCCCCTGGGCCCTCTGTGCCTCCATGGACCTATCCCTGTGTATACCCATAATATATAAAGCGAGAAAAGAAAAGAAAAATTAGAGAAATACGCATCAAGCTGAAGGAAAAATATTTTTTTATTGATTATTATACTGACATTAGAATAAAATTTTATTTATATTATTAAAATTTGAATATTAAAAATATTTTATTAAAACTAAAATACTATTTATATTTATATTAAATTATAGTTATATTATAATTTAAATTATTCAATTTTGAGTTACACTATTATTGCAATAACATTAAACTAAAATCAATCTCTATAAAATAGATGTATTGGCATTTAACATTTAGGTATTTCATTCAATTAGTAACTAAAAATTGAAAAGAAAACAAATTCCATTATTACTTTCATTCAAAGTTTTATTATGGTTTGAAGGTTTTTATTATTGTAATTTCAAAAGAGTTAATATATTTTAATTATATTTAACTATTTAAAGAATATTATTTATATTAATTAAATGAAATAAAAATACATTATTTAATGAAATAAAAATAAATGCGTAAAATCATAAGTAAGAATTAATATATACTAAAGTGCAATATAGAGAATATTGAGCTAAATAATCTTAGCTATTTACTATAGTACATTTTTCATTTTAAATATTTTATTATTATTAATAATATTTATCGTATTTATAAATAAAAATCTAAAAGACTTTGTTCAAATGAACTTATGTGACAATAAAATCTATCACATTTATAAATAATAATTTTAATTCATTAAAATACTACCGTTGAATGAATTTATTTGGAAATAAATAAAAATAACTGAATTTATAGTGAATTAACTTATTTTTGAAGCTATAATTTTCATTAAACAAAAAATTTCAAAAGGAAAAATATTATATTATATTAAATATTTATACATTTTTTAGTATTTATATAGTAAGCAAATTTAAATTCGATATACAAATTTATAAGGTTTTATAATTATTAAATATTGCATTATTTATAAGTAATAGTAAAATTTATTTCACATTTATTTATGATTTGTATTATAAGTATTAATATTTATAATTGAAATTTTCAAAAGCCTAATAAATTTGTTTGTACAAGATATGATCGATGTTCAATTCACTCACTAAATTGTGGCCCAATATATAAATCAGATCACTCTCCTCACTAAAATTTTTTCCTTTAAAAGTTTAGTTACAGATTAAAGAACAAAAATAAAATAAATTTATTCAAATAAAGAAACATGAAAGTTTTAAAAGATAATTGATAAAATTTAATTTTTTTCATGTTTTAACTTCCCAAAAATTTCAAAGATTTGCTTAAAGTTGAAGAATTTTCACGTCAACCAAATATGATATGTTAGATTTTGTTTCATATGCATACTAATTTGCAGATGGAATTGCATTTGGATAATGTGTTTGATACCAATAATTTTATACTATAAATATTTTATTATGTTATAAGTAATAATAAAACTTATTTCACGTTTATTTATGATATTGTATTATAAATATTAATAGTTATCACTGAAATTTCAAAAGCATAATAATCTTTTAAATTATTACTAGAATATTTTACACAACACTTTTAACAATTTATTAAGAGTGGAGCATTAGTCAAATAACAATTGTAAGCATAGGATTTATCGTAAATCACACCTCCTGTCATAAATATTAGGATAAATTATAAAATGGTCATCCAATTATGTCTACATTTCTGTTTTGATCATCTAACTTTAAAATTTTCAATTAAGGTATTAATGTTTGAATTTGTTCTTGTTTTGGTCCTCTGCCGTTAAATTGATAACAAAAAGCCTTTTTCTAATTGGTATAATAACACCTTTAGTCTTTAATACTTACATATTCTATTAATTTGATCCTAATTCTAAATAATTCAATAAATTTAACCTTCACATTTACAAATTCTATCAATTTGATTATTAAACTTCCTAATCATAGCTTTCAACTTTTAAAACGGAAGTATTCCACATCTAAAAATTTGTAAACACCCCCCCCAAAAAAAAAAAACAACTTCTCCAGTAAAACAAATGGTAAGAGGCTATATGTTGGTATCAAAGTAACCCAATAAACCCCTTTTTTTTTTTCTAATTTACAATACTCAAACTTCTATTTGTAAATTTTTATCACTTAACCTAATAAGTATATAATTTGTAAGCAATACAAGGGACATCCCGAGAAAACAAAGACACCCTTTTTGACTTAGGTATGAAAAATTACAAAAAAATTATTTAGTCTAAAGGGGTTCAAACTTCTATTTGATCGGTATTTATATGGGTGTCTTTGTTTTCTTGGGATGTCCCTTGTATTGCTTATAAATCATATACTTATTTGGTTAAGTGATAAAAAATAATATCTAAAATTTTGAAGTTTGTGTATTGTAAATTAGAAAGAAAAAAAGTTTTATTGGGTTACTTTGGTACCAATATAGAGCTCTTACCATTTGTGTTATTAATTGTTTTATTGGAGAATTTTTTTCGGGGTTTACAAATATTTAGACATGGGGTGCCTCTATTTTAAAAGCTGGAAGCTTTGGTTAGGAAGGTTGAGGATCAAATTGATAAAATTTGTATACCTGAATGGCTAAATTATTGAATTATTTAAGATTAGGACCAAATTGATAGAATATGTAAGTATTGAGGACTATATGTGTTGTTATACTAGTTAGAAAAAAAGCTTTCGTTATCAATTTAACGACGGGTGACCAAAACAGAAAAATTCAAACATTAATGTCTAAATTAAAATTTTTTAAAGTTGGGTAACCAAATTAAGAAGGTGACCATTATATATATAAATAAATGTATTCATCACATAAACGGTGAAAACTGCTTGTAGCACTAGTTTTTATAAGTAAAAAATAAAGAATTTTACCCTGTATTAAAAAAAGTGTATACCAAAATTTCTATCCCTCCAAAATTTCTAATGCAATTTCTAACTAAAGTGTCACAAATTTTGGTATGCATTTTTTTAAATGTACAATAAGATCCCTCAAATAACTACTCTTGTATATTATATATATACTCATTCGATTGCTAATGTAATAGTTTTTACTAACTTAAATTTATCTTGGTTAAACTAATCAAAATAGATTTGTGATTTTTCTTAATATTTCAAAGGTTTTAAAATAAAATTTTAACTTATATTCTTTTAAAATTAGTATTTTTATTTTATTTTTAAATAAATATTTGAGTAAGAAAAATTGGAATCAAAATTAGTATGGCTCAACTGGTAAGTTTATCCGTCGCCCTAATATCAATGTAGTTAATAAAAACTAGTAGTGGCTGTTATACTACCAAAGGCAACTCTAGTAGCAGCTTAATGAATATTTGGACGAATTTGTAATTGGTAGTGACTGTTAGCCAAAATTAAAAATATCTAATTTGGTTAAAGTTTATTGGGCTTTAGTTATTAAATAATGTATAGGCCAAAATGTGTATATACTCTAGTAACTAATTTCTAATTGATGATGGGCTGAGTAGAGATTAAGGTTAACGTGCAAAAGTTATATATATTAGGGTTATACTCCCGAAATTATATATAGGTAACTTTTTTAATATCCCATCTTTAGAAAAGAGAGAGTCACCTTCTCTAGATTATTTATGTGCTAATTTGGAAGATCAAAACCATAAAATTTATAAATTTCAAGAAATTGATGAATTCAGGTACGCTTCTGCATCTAGTTTTGTTCTTGATTTTTTCTTAATGATTTGAAATGACAAATCTTGATTTATGGTTTGGTAAGTTTTATATCGAATATTATTTTACGATTCTAACAATTTTGACCAAAATTGTTTGAGCTTTCAATTACTTATCTTTGAGGATTTCTAGCAGTCTAGTACTGAAGATATGTTGTGCAAGAATCAAGCTAAGTAAGGTCATATCAAGACATTCAATGTGATCGAAATAGTTAGAGAGCACCCTAATTTGAACACGATCTGAAGCACAAGCGTGTCCTTTGGACTACACGGGTGTGTGAGCCCTGCAGTTAGCAAAATTTTTTCAAGTTTTGTAAAATTTTTTAAAGTTCTCGTTTAGTCCCGAACCACTTCCAAAGCATGTTTTGGGCCTTGTAGGCTCGTATAAGGAACTTTATGATTGAATGTGAATGATTTTAATTTGGACGCAAATTTATGACTCGGAAAATGCTTGTGTTATAAGTTCATGATAAACCATAATTTACACATATTTTAACCCCATGCTTGGCTTATTTTTGGATGAATTTTCATTAGATTTGATGAATTCGATGCTCCTAATCCCTTAATTTCATGTTTTATACTCAGGAGAGCTTAAGACGTCGAAAAGAATGAGAAACGGGCCAAAAAAGGACAAAATGGGCCTACATCAGAAATCACACGGCCTAGACTATCGGCCACGGGCAGATCACACGGCTGTGTGTGGCGAGCAGAATTGACCACGACCGAAGGAGTCCACCACGGGTGTGTCCCTGTCATAGCAAAGGAGAATTCTATTCGGAATGGGATACATGTGGGCCAAGAGAGGTGTTCCAAAGCCTATATAAACACCCTAGGGGGTAACCTAAAAGGGGATGTTGAATAGACACAGAGTAGAAGGTGGAAAATACTAAAAGACAACCGTCAGGAATAGCTTAGGAGAAGGATCTCCATCAAGACTGAAGATCTCCCATCAAGTTCCTTAGAAGTTTTTGGGTTTTCCCTATTTTATGATGTTTCTCTCTATCAGTATGAACTAAATCCCTTAAATACTTAAAGGGATGAAACCTAAGATGAATCTTATTATTATTTGATTTATAAGATAAATACTTGATCTTATTCTTAATTGTGAGTTTTTATTCTTGTTTTGATAATTTAGGTTATTAATCTAAGTCGAATGTGCTTATTCAGTGGAGCAAAAGTCCCTATTTAAGAGAAGATTAACACAATTAAGCGGAGTTGATTGCAACCCTAGAAATATGGCGACGAAAATCTATCGGATTAGAGTCAAATCTAATAAGGGAATCCATAGATCGAGTTAATGCGACAATAGGGGTTTTAATTAGAAAAAAATTCAATTAATCCACCCAGAGTCAGTTGTTAGTAGCCTCGAAAGAGGTATTAATATAATTATGGAATTTCTACGGATTAAGTCAAGTGAATAAATCATATGAATCAAAAGTAATAAGTGAAGTCTAGGTGGATTCTTCCTTAGGTATTGCCTATCTCATATAAGTTGTTCAAAAGTATTTTCCCAATTCTCTCACTGTCACATTCATAGTCATTTAGTTAGTTAAATTAGTTAGTAAATTTTTGATTAAAAATAAATCCCCCTAATTACTAGGCTAGATAATAAAAAGATAGTTATTACTAGTAATTTTGGTCATTGAGGATACGATATTCCGGATTCACCATAACTATATTACTGTTCGATAGGTGCGCTTGCCTTTGTCAAAATAATAGTTAGTTTCGAGCTCCATCAGTCCGATAATGCCTCGAGTCCTGTTCTAGCGTTGAATACGGGTAAGGGTTGTTACAAAAGTTCCCATGAATAAGAAATTTGATTTTCAAGGAGTTTGATGTTGAGAAGCTCTCTTCCAATATGCTCTTTATTGAAGACTTATTTGGTGGCTAGTTTTGTGGAATTAGATATTAACATTGACTGCATTTTAGCAGGTCACATTGTGTTTATTTATTCTATGACTTGTTTTAGGTTTAATGTATAAAAGAAGAAAGCACTTAACTTGTTCATTTAGGAACTAGTTTTTAGTATATATTTATGCAAGTAAATTGAACTGTTCATTAGTTTACAACTAAAATTTTAGAGGGAAAGACTTAGTGAGAGAGCGATCTAGATCAAAGAATTGGAGTGAGGTTGCAACTTGATAAGTAAATTGAACTTAATCACAAGTTTTACTTGTTCATTTATAATGAATTTGTAATAGCCTAAATTTTAGTGGTATTGGGAACAGTGATTCGAGATCACTAAATCTGACGAGTAAGTTTGAAAATTTAGTAAATAGATATTAATGAGTCAAGTGTGAATTTAGAAATAGTTTTTTATAGAGAATTATGTGAATTAAAAGAATTTGTTAGGTCAAATGGGTCAAACACGAGGTATCTAGACCTCGAATCTATAAACCGAGCCATAAAAAGAACTAAATTGTATTAAAGTTAGAAAATTTTAATGTTTTGATAGTTAATTAATTAAAAAGAACTAAATTGTAAAAGGTGCAAAATTTGTTTAATAGTGATTAAATAGCTTAAGTGACTAATAAGGAGGGATTTAAAAGGCAATTAGACCCAAATTATATGGGCTGGACGGTTTGGGCAAGAAAATTAGCAAGAAAATAAGATGAAACAAGGGCAAAATTGGAAAATTTACAAATTAAACATATAAAACAAAGACAAAATTAAAAAAAAATCTAGAGATTTCATCATTTTTCTTCAGCCAAAACGCCATAGCAGACCTCCTAAGCTTGGTTTTTCATGTTTTTGCACCATGTGAGTTCAATTCTTGCTTTTTCTTTGAAACTTTTATGTTTGTGACTTTTACAATTAGGTCCAACTATTGATTTCATTAGTTTTTGATTCTATGAGCGATATTAAAAGTTTCCATGGATGAGTGTTGTATGTTTATGGTAAATTATTATGGAATTGAAGATTTAAATTCATTGTATGATGAATTTATTAAGTGATTTTCATAGGAATTGATTTTTAGGACCTAATTGTGAAAAAGTTTAGAATTAGGGTTTGATGTTGAAATTATGAATGTAAAATCATATATAGCAGTTTATAATGATGTAAAAAGTGTTAACTGAGAAAAATAAGCTCAATTGATGGTTCAATTGAATTGGGACCAAATTGTAAAATTATAAAGTTAGGGTAAATGTGTAATTTCAGAAATTGAAGGGTATAAATTGTGAAGTGGAATGAGACTGAAATATATGTGCTAATGAATGAATAATTTTATATTATAGATCAAGAATCTAAAGAAAATTGATGAAAAGAGAAATTATGAAATAATTCGTGAACTACATCAAATTTTACAAACTAGTCCAGTGATGCGTCGTTGAAAGCACCAAAAATAATATCCTATTCCCTAAAATAATAAAAATAACAGTAAAGGGGAAGTAGGGTCGAGTCCACAGGGATCAGATTATACAAATGTCTGTTTTTTGAAATCCTGGGCAGAATCGTGCCCAAGAAAACGTGCGTTCCTGGAAAAATAAAAAAACAAAATTAATAATTTTGATTTGGGATAAAAACAAAATATAAAGGGAATTGAAATCGTGAAAGTAAATTGTGAAAATTAAAAGGAAAAATAAAAGAGTTTAAAGAAGAGGGAGTTTCTAATTTGGCGAGATTATAGCCCCCGATTGTCTCGTTCCACCTTGGGTTCAATCTTCGGCTTTTAGATGACCTTCCTCTATCCAAGTAAGCCATTTATAGTGGAAGAGGACGCCTACGACCACCAGCTCCAAGAGTTTAGACTTACAAATTTAAGGAACCTGACTCTAGCTTACAACGGCTTCCGTGGAGTCATCTATGCTAGATCAATGCTTCTCAATGGCGAATCCCACGCCATTTTGTCTCTTGGGCCCGCCAACCTCTGACGCAGTAAGCTAACAAACCGATTGCATGACCTCCTCAAAATATACAAAGCCGTTCCTTGCACATGTTGAAAAGATCACTTAAGGGACATGGAAGGAAGCGTCGGCCAGAATGCTGAAAAAGTGATGAATACTTGGTGAGGAAGTTAAGTGCGGATTCTAAGCCTCAAGAACCTTTTAAAGGAATTCGACAACCTTCACTAGATGGATTTTAGTGGCTCATGGATGGGATGTGAAAGAAAATAAATATAAGAGAGTGGAGAAAAGAATTTTATTGAAATAAATATAGAAAGCACAAGAGGCTACAGGAGAGAGTTTTTAAAAAGAATGAACACCAAAATGAGTCACTTCATCCCCTATTTATAGTGCTAAGGTAGATGGACTAGTCCTACTCAAACTCCCAAAGATAATTACAATTTAATTAAAGATAAATAAAGATAAATAAAGAAATTAAATAATCCTAAGTAATTATCCTAATATTAATTATCCTAATATAATAAAAATAGAGTTTGATAAAGCAAAGTCTCTTCTTTTTGCATTTCAGTCCTTCTATCCTCCATGTTTACACTTTTGGCACCATCTTTTCCCTTTGTTGCACATTGGTCCATTTTTATCTTTAATTTCACAGTGTTGGCACTAAATTTTGCTTTGGTCTCCAATTTAGTCCCTATGAGATAAAAGTCCATAAATAGCCCAAATTAGTAGAATCACACTCAAAATTAATATGCAATTAACACGTAAAAACATGACATTCTAGAGTATTATCATCCAGGTAAGTTCGTGTGGTTAAATTATATGTTTATATATTGGATTGATGATTTTTATTATGAATTTATTTATATTCATTGTTGAAAATAAAATAAATGCTAAAGTTATGGAAATTGAAGCGAATGTTCAATGTGATCGAAACGTGGGATTGAGTACAGTCGTTCAGTGCAAGAATGGAATTGAAGATAATTTACCTAAGTAAACCGGGGTTCAGCATTTTTGCAAACTTCTGTGTTTGCTTTCAGTTTAGCTCTCCTAAGCTTCAGTTAACTCTTATGAGTTTCAATTTAACCCTATTAGGTATCAGTTCAGCTCTTTTGAGCTTTAGTATAACCCTTACAGGTTTCCGTTCAACTCTTGTGAGCTTCCATTTAACCCTTATGGGTTTCAATTTAGCACTTATTTGCTTCAGTGTAGCCATTAGGCTTTTCTTTATGATGTACTCAAATCTGTAAGACGTTCTTTGATCGGCAAGAATTGGTAAGTATTAAAGAAAAGTATTGTGGAAGAATTAAAATTATTACTATTGAGCTAAAATAAGTGAATTCATCGATTTAAGTTTTGATTGACAGGGAGTGTAAAATGAATAATTTACTTAATATATATATATACATTGTTAAAGTATGTTGGTAAGATTTATGTTTAAAGCCAACGAACTTACTAAGCTTTTATGAGCTTACACGTGTGTGTTTAATGTTCTTTGTAGATTAATGCGATATCGAAGGATTGGATCAACACATTCAAGTCACACTATCCAGATTATCATCGGTAGATTTTTGTATTACGACTTATGATTTATATGGAATGTATAGGATTGAAAATAGTTATACTTGAAATATGGTTGTGAAAATCTTATGTATATATGTGAATGTATATGTGAATATATAATTAGTAATAGTTTAGTAATCAATGAATAAAATAAATACAGTATGTTTATGCAATTTGAGTAGTGTGGTTATAAATTTTGATTAAAGTATGAATTAATAACTTGAATTGGTTGTTGAATTGGAGAATATTGGTATATGTAAGCATTGTATGCAGGTTGAATGTAAAAAAGATGAGAAAAGTGGCCTACTTTCGTCCACACGGGTAGATACGAGCGTGTGTCTTGACCGTGTATACACGGCCTGACATATGGGCATATGTTTTGGCCGAGTGTCCCCTGCAACTTAAAAATGAGAAACAGAATGCTCAGAATTGAGCACACGAGCAGAGACACGGGCATGTGTCTCAACCGTGTGGGTGACACGGCCTTGAACGTGGGTGTGTATCTTGACCATGTGAAAACTACACCTAATTTTTGAAAATAAAATTAACCACATAGCCTAGCACACGGGCGTTTGACTTGGCCATGTGACTTAAATTTCTTCATGCCTTACAAGTTAAAGAGTTACACGGGATAAGGACACGGGCATGTGTGACCACACGACCTGACCACACGGGCGTGTCCTTAATCCACACGGGCGTGTGGGTAATGTACATAGGAAAAATTTTAGAATTTCACAAAAAATTCTCAGAGTTTCTGAATTAGTCTCGATTTGGTTCTATTGTTCATATTAGGTCTCGAGGGTCTATTTAAGGGTCTATATGTTTGTAACACCCTTAACCCGTGTCCATCGTCGGATTAGGTTGCAAGGCATTACCGAACAAAACACATGTTGCCATAAACAATTACTGTTCACATAGTCACATCCGAAAGCAATAAAAACAAACATGAATATGCTTAGAAAATAACATACAAAACATTAATCCCTTTAATCGATTTCACAAATAAATCATCGTAAATAATAACAATGAATACTGTTCACTTGATCTTTTAAACCACATTAGTCGAATATGCATATGCTTATAAAGACTTTTTGAAACTAGATAGAAATCACGAAATACAAACATACATATATGTGGTTGCATGGCATCTTGATCAATTGTATTTAAATAAACTACATAAACCCATCTCAACAAAGTATATCTCAATTTATTTATAAGATCATAACCAATAACTAATTTTCATCTAAACATTTTTTCATTGAATACAAAGATTGAAACTCGTATGGTCAATAAAATACCATATTTGAATCTGCACATGCTCATTTTAGGTCTACTAAGCAAGTAGTCAAATATCAAAACTAGACATACATATATTTTATATAGGATTTCATTTAATCATGCTCAAAGTATATCACTTGCTCACACATCTAAACAAAACATGGTTCATAACATCTAGATGTACATAATTACACCCTAATAAATCAATTATGTCTTCCATAGCTTGAAAAGTCTAAAGTTAAATTTAATATACATGCGGATATATGTATCAAAGTAACATGTCAATTCAAAATATATAACATATTATCTTATCATCCAGTTGAATATGCACGTATTTGCAAATACATTAGTAAAGCATGATATCACATATTAACATTAATCATACGTATCCATATATATATATCATGACCGTTTATGTCGACTCAACCATATAACGTTATCATATAGTCGAATATAAAAGTTGCAATATAAATGATCTCCAAATTTATTCATATTCAAACTTACACCTAAATGGTAAGCCATAATCGGATCAATCCAAACATATTCAACAAATAAATTTTTAAAACAACTCACCCATTCAAGCATTCCATTTCACACAGACACAAAAACAATATTTCTTAATCAAATACTTCATAGCCTAACTTAGTCCTCACATGTCAAATGCCAAGAATTCAATATTAACATATAACTAACATTTAATGTCATGATTTAAACACCAATACCGGATCATAAATAACTTATAACCATCACCTTTATTTCATCACATAACCAGTTATCTAATTTACATTATAAACAATTTCCAATTTGATTCATGTTTCGAATTATGAAACTCAATAATAGGTCACTAACAATCCACATCTCAAACACATGCCTCAATCGCATATATCAAACTTTCCAAAAGAACTAAACATAAGTCATAGATGGTTACTCCATACCAAACATATATGTATATATGCCTAACATGAACTTCTATCACAACCAATTCACAAACCAAGCATAACACACTCATATACTATGACTAAGATTACTTAAACATTAGATCATTAGCATTAAAATCGAGCCATTTTCGCATGGCTTATATACATAAACAAAATATCATATAAGTATTAAACTAGTCTATACATGCCTTAAGTTCAAAAGTCCAAACTTTAAAGATACCAAAGTAGGTCGATAGTGTGAATGACTTCGTTGACGATCCCCTGAGCTCGTAGCTTGATCAAAATCTATAAAACCGAACAACAATCACACAGAGTAAGCTAACTTAGCCTAGTAAGCCTTAAGCAAAAATATAATCATTTAATCAAACAATTAAACATTATTAACCAGTCATTTGATAAGCTTAATATAATTTCTTAGCACAATTGTGCCATCATGGCCGAATACTACCATCCTTACAAAGTAATTTAATTATCACTTATCAATTCCACATAATCAGATATGTTTCCGTATACAACATATTGAATAAATACCAAGTACATACTTACCACTTATAACCAAATATATAAATATAATAATATCCTTTAATCTTCACATGTATACCATTATACTATCTATATAATATCGTTTTATCCACACCTATAAGGCCGAATATACAAAATCACATTGTTAATTCACTAGCTTAATATACATTACATGTATATTTACTCTTTTGACCGAATCTTCATGACACATTCATGTTCACATCCAAATCAACTTTCAATATAGCATACACATCATTTATAAGGCCGGATACCACTAATAGAATTTTTTATGAATATACCTCAATTGTATCTCTACCAATAGTATCAATCATAATATACTAACTTACCTTATCCCGTACAACCAATAGGCTTTCATGTACCTGAACAATTAGCTCAATTATTGTACTTAAAATTCCACATCTATAATGATCCATTGAAACACATACATATGAATAATCACCGGCATAAAGCCTGCTAGGCATAAAGCTTGAAACACACGCACCGGCACTAAGCCTACTAGACCCGAGGTCTGATATTTAATTACCGGCATTTAGCCTGCTAGGCAATAAGCCCGATATACTTCACCGGCACAAGGCCTGCTAGGCATTAAGCCCGATACACTTCACCGGCACAAGGCCTACTAGGCATTAAGCCCGATACACTTCACCGGCACAAAGCCTGCTAGGCTTGAAGCCCGAGTATCAATATAAATAAACCATATCATACACAGTACACATTACCAATATCACATCTCACACATAATGCATATTACTTTCACATATCAACTTCAATTAAATATAACTACATTTCACTATTAAAATCGTTTATCATATTCGATTTTAGCCTATTTCACACTTATAAATTTATAATTCAAAATGTAATCAAGGTTGTAACCAATATTAACGATATTAATTTGCTTAAAGACTTACCTCGATTCGGTTTATTAGAGTGAAAACTAGTTTCTAGTTACATTTTCACTTTCCCATGATCTAAATCTGCTTTTCCTTGGTTCTTGATCTAAACATATTCAAAATTAATCCTTTTATTCACTAATCCATTCAATTCAATCCATATACACATATTTTGGGCTATTTACAATTTATCCCTCACATTTGCACATTTTATCAATTTAGTCCATTTTTCTCAAAACATCAAATTCACAAAATCATCACTCAACTAAGCTTAGCCGAATATTCACACATATCATACAAGCCCATATTTTCATCAAATTAGTAATTTAATCCCTCAATTTGCTAATTTCACAATTTAGCCCTATTTAGCTAAATTCATCAAAACTACAAGAACAAAACATGTTCATCTAGCTCATATCTTTCATTTGACATCAAACCTCATCAAAAAGCTTGACATATCATCAATGAAATCTCACACAAACATCATTAATTCATCAAATTAAAACATGGGCTTGATAGTAGGGGAAGCAACGATTACTAAAACGTAGAAATTATCGAAAACAAATCAAAATCTAACATTTAATTCAAGCTTGTAAGTGCCGAAACTTTAAAGTTTTTGTTCTTTCTTTTTCTTTAAGACATTCGGCCAAAGATAAGTATTATGACTTTCTTTTTTATGTTTTGTTTTATATAATATAACTTATATTATAATATTTATTATTTAATAAACCATTACCAAATAAAATAAGCCATTCATCACATTAATGTGCCGTCCACTACATGTCAAAAATGCCAATTTACAATATAAGGCCTCCACCTTAAAAAGCCACATCAATTTAACCATTAATCAAATAAGAGGCCACTTTTACTAATTATGCAATTTAGTCCTTTTGTCAAATTAAACACACAGACAGTCAATTTAACTCACGAAAATTTAGCACATGCTAATTCACATATCAACGGAACAGAATATAATATTAAAATATTATACGAACTTGGATTTGTGGTCCGAAACTACTGGTCCGATTAGGGTGTAAACCGGACTGTTACAACTCTCCTCTTAGGGATTTTCGTCCCTGAAAATCTTACCGTTAAACAGAATCGGATATTGTTGTCTCATTGAATCCTCAGGCTCCCACGTAGCCTCTTCTACCCCATATCGATTCCACAGTACTTTTACTAACGTAATTTCTTTATTTCTCAACTTTTTCACTTCACGGGCTAAAATACGAATTGGTTCCTCTTCGTATGTCATATCAGATTGGATTTCAATTTCAGATGGGGCAATCACATGTGACGCATCGGATCGGTATCTACGGAGCATCGAAACATGAAATACGTTGTATATCTTTTCTATCTCAAACGGTAACTTTAACCTATAAGCAACAGGTCCGACACGTTCAATGAACTCATATGGTCCGATGAATCTTAGACTTAATTTACCTTTACACCCAAACGAAACACTTTCTTCCACGGAGACACTTTCAGAAATACTCTGTCGCTGATTTCAAATTCTATGTCTTCTCATTTCAAATCTGTATAAGACTTCTGACAATCAGATGCTGCTTTCAAACAAATTCTCGGATCAATTTCACTTTTGGTTCTGAATCTTTAATGAAATCGATTTCGTGTAACTTATTCTCACTGAATTCAGTCTAATACGGAGGTATACGACATTTACATCCGTATAAAGCTTCATATGGTGCCATTTTAATACTCGTCTAAAAACTATTATTATACGTAAATTCGATCAACAGCAGGTACTATTTCCATGAACCATTAAACTCAAGTATAAGTGTAATTTCATGCCCAAAGCTTCTTGCAATTTCTTCCAGAATCGCGATGTAAATCTCGAATCTCTAACTAACATAATAGATAATGGCATTCCGTGCAATTTTATAGTCTCAAAAATATATAGCTTGGCTAATCTCACGAGTGAATAGTCAGATCTTACCGGAATAAAATGGGCAGATTTTGTCAATCGGTCAACTACGATCCAAATCGCTTTTTTTTCTCAGAGTCAAAGGAAATCTAGAAGCAAAATCCATCGTCACTCTAACCCATTTCCACTCGAAAATCAGAATCGATCAGAAGTAAACTGATTTAAATTTGATGTTCAACTTTCACTTGCTGACAAACTAAACATTTCGAAACAAAGTCAGAAAGGTCTCGTTCACTAGCAATTCATTATCAGACTTCTGAACATCACATATCTATTGTAAAAACAATAGTTTTGCTTTTAATTCAGCTAATATTAACATCAGACAAATCTAACTGAGCACTCAAAGCTATGCAAACAACGATTTTCTACTCAGAGCATCTGCCACAACATTTGTTTTACCAGGATGATAATCTATCACAAGCTCATAATCTTTTAACAGCTCTAATCATCTTCTTTGACGCAGGTTCAAATCTTTCTGGGTCATCAGGTATTTCAGACTTTTATGATCTAAAAATACATGACATTTCTCACCGTACAGATAATGACGCCAAATCTTAAGTGCAAACACAATTCGCAGCTAACTTAAGGTCTTGCATCGGATAATTCTTCTCATGAGGTTTCAATTGTCTCGAAGTATAGGCTACAACTTTGCCTTCCTGCATCAAAACACATCCTAGACCATTTAACGAAGCATCACTAAATACAACAAATTCTTTACCCAATTCTGGCTGTACTAACATTGGAGCTTCCGTTAACAGAGTTTTCAACTGATCAAAACTTCCCGACATTTATTAGACCATTCAAATTTAACATCTTTCTGAAGTAATCTAGTCAATGGAGTAGCTATTATCGAAAAGTTTTTTACAAATCTGCGATAATAACTAGCCAAACCCAAAAAACTGCAGACTTTAGATACATTTCTCGGAGGTTTCCAATTCAAAATAGCAGAAATCTTGCTCGATTCAACTTGAATCCCAGATGCTGACACAATATGTCCCAGAAAGCTAACCTCATGCAGCCAGAATTCACATTTGCTGAATTTTGCATACAATTGCTTTTCTCTTAATGTTTGCAAAACAATTCTCAAAAATTCAGCATGCTCAGCCTCATCACGCGAATAAATCAAAATGTAGTCAATAAATATGACAGCAAATCGATCTAGGTACGGTCTAAAAATTCTGTTCATCAGATCTATTAAAACAGCAGGAGCATTGGTTAGTCCAAATGGCATAACTAAAAATTCGTAATGCCCGTACCTTGTCCTGAAAGCAGTCTTCGGAATGTCTGAATCCTTCACTCTCAATTGATAGTATTAGATCTCAGGTCAATCCTTGAAAACACAGTAGCTCCTTTTAGCTTATCAAATAAATCATCAATTATGGGCAAGGGGTATTTATTCTTTATTGTCACCTTATTCAACTAACGATAGTCGATACACATCCTCTTCATGCCATTTTTTTTCACGAACAGAACAGGAGTACCCCAAGACGAGAAACTCGGTCTAGTAAACCCTCTCTCATTCAATTCTTGCAACTGTGACTTTAACTCTTTCAACTCTGTTGGTGCCATTCTATACAGAGCTACCGAAATAGGTGTAGTACCAAGTAACAAATCCATACCAAACTCAACTTCACGGAGGTAACCCAGTAACTCTTCAGGAAACACATCAGAAAACTCACAGACAACAGGCACTGATTCAATCCTCCTTTCGGACATTTTTCAATTACATAAGCAAAATATGCCTCGTAACCCTTTTTCACATAACTCTGAGCTTTCAAAATAGATATCAGAGCAGGACATCCATTTAAATCATCTGACTCAATCCTTACAATTTCATGATTCAGACATCTCAAATCTATCGTCTTTCTTTTGCAATTCACAACAGCACTATGCTTAAACAACCAATCCATACCCAGAATAATATCAAATTCATCAAATGGTAAAAGCATCAATCAGCGGGGAAACAAACATCTCGAAACATTAACGGACAGTTCTTGCATACCTTATAAACTAGGACACTTTTACCTAAGGGGTTCGATACTTTTATAGCAAACTCAGTAGACTCTACAGGCAAAGTCTTAATGAATACTAAATTCAGGTATACATATGAATGCATAGAACCAGGGTCTATCAAAGCAATCATAGAAGTATCATAAAGAGTAAATGTACTAGTTATGACATCAGGTGATGAGGCATTCTCTCGAGCTCAAATAGCATACGCTCTGACTGGCACTCTGGCTTCAGATCTGACAATATTGTTTCCTAATAGAGGTATGGCACACTTTAAACATTCATTCGGAGTACAAGATAGCTCGTCGAACACACAGATAGTATTATCAAACCATAACTCAGTCCGCTCAGCATCATTATCATCATCATTAGCTTTAAACTCTTCAGCCCCATGTTTCCTGATTTTATCAACGAGAGGCCTGCTAAATCTCATTGGATCTATCATCGGGGTACCATATGTATTGGAGATGGATTATTCGGGGGTAGAGGTTGTTACACAACCGGATTAGTCCGAATATATTGAGTAAACCATTCGTTCATCAACTGGTAGAAGGCTTGCTTAGCCTCCCTCTCATGGCTACTCGAGATAGGTCGAGATTCTACCGGCGCTGACCCATGCACGGGATTAGGCGCTACGCTCTTGACATCATCAGCTACGGCTCTATCGGGATCCATTTACTAAATAAAAACACAATTTAGATGTCAGAAGTCATCACACTATCGCATTATAATTTAAGGCATGTATAGCTAGACTCACACATGCTACGGTAGTCCTAGAATTGACTAAACCATAAGCTCTGATACCAATAAAATGTAACACCCTTAACCCGTGTCCATCGTCGGATTAGGTTGCAAGGCGTTACCGAACAAAACACAAGTTGCCATAAACAATTACTGTTCACATAGTCACATAGAAAGCAATAAAAACAAACATGAATATGCTTAGAAAATAACATACAAAACATTAATCCCTTTAATCGATTTCACAAATAAATCATCGTAAATAATAACAATGAATACTGTTCACTTGATCTTTTAAACCACATTAGTCGAATATGCATATGCTGATAAAGACTTTTTGAAACTAGATAGAAATCACGAAATACAAACATACATATATGTGGTTGCATGGCATCTTGATCAATTGTATTTAAATAAACTACATAAACCCATCTCAACAAAGTATATCTCAATTTATTTATAATATCACAACCAATAACTAATTTTCATCTAAACATTTTTCATTGAATACAAAGATTGAAACTCGTATGATCAATAAAATACGATATTTGAATCTGCTCATGCTCATTTTAGGTCTACTAAGCAAGTAGTCAAATATCAAAACTAGACATACATATATTTTATATAGGATTTCATTTAATCATGCTCAAAGTATATCACTTGCTCACACATCTAAACAAAACATGGTTCATAACATCTAGATGTACATAATTACACCCTAATAAATCAATTATGTCTTCCATAGCTTGAAAAGTCTAAAGTTAAATTTAATATACATGTAGATATATGTATCATGTGCGAACATGTCAATTCAAAATATATAACATATTATCTTATCATCCAGTTGAATATGCACGTATTTGCAAATACATTAGTAAAGCATGATATCACATATTAACATTAATCATACGTATCCATATATATATATATATATATATATATATATATCATGACCGTTTATGCCTACTCAACCATATAACGTTATCATATAACTGAATATAAAAGTTGCAATATAAATGATCTCCAAATTTATTCATATTCAAACTTACACCTAAATGGTAAGCCATAATCGGATCAATCCAAACATATTCAACAAATAAATTTTTAAAACAACTCACCCATTCAAGCATTCCATTTCACACAGACACAAAAACAATATTTCTTAATCAAATACTTCATAGCCTAACTTAGTCCTCACATGTCAAATGCCAAGAATTCAATATTAACATATAACTAACATTTAATGTTATGATTTAAACACCAATACCGAATCATAAATAACTTATAACCATCACCTTTATTTCATCACATAACCAGTTATCTAATTTACATTATAAACAATTTCCAATTTGATTCATGTTTCGAATTATGAAACTCAATAATAGGTCACTAACAATCCACATCTCAAACACATGCCTCAATCGTATATATCAAACTTTCCAAAAGAACTAAACATAAGTCATAGATGGTTACTCCATGCTAAACATATATGTATATATGCCTAACATGAACTTCTATCACAACCGAATTCACAAACCAAGCATAACATACTCATATACTATGACTAAGATTACTTAAATATTAGATCATTAGCATTAAAATCGAGCCATTTTCGCATGGCTTATATACATAAACAAAATATCATATAAGTATTAAACTAGCCTATACATGCCTTAAGTTCAAAAATCCAAACTTTAAAGATACCAAAGTAGGTCGATAGTGTGAATGACTTCGTTGACGATCCCCTAAGCTCGTAGTTTGATCAAAATCTATAAAACCGAACAACAATCACACAGAGTAAGCTAGCTTAGCCTAGTAAGCCTTAAGCAAAAATATAATCATTTAATCAAACAATTAAACATTATTAACCAGTCCTTTGATAAGCTTAATATAATTTCTTAGCACAATTGTGCCATCATGGCCGAATACCACCATCCTTACAAAGTAATTTAATTATCACTTATCAATTCCACATAATCAGATATGTTTCCGTATACAACAGATTGAATAAATACCAAGTACATACTTACCACTTATAACCGAATATACACATATAATAATATCCTTTAATCTTCACATGTATACCATTATACTATCTATATAATATCATTTTATCCACACCTATAAGGCCGAATATACAAAAGCACATTGTTAATTCACTAGTTCAATATACATTACATGTATAATTACCCTTTTGGCCGAATCTACATGACACATTCATGTTCACATCCAAATCAACTTTCAATATAGCATACACATCATTCATAAGGCCAAATACCACTAATAGAATTTTTTATGAATATACCTAAATTGTATCTCAACCAATAGTATCAATCATAATATACAAACTTACCTTATCCCGTACAACCAATAGGCTTTCATGTACCTGAACAATTAGCTCAATTATTGTACTCAAAATTCCACATCTATAATGATCCATTGAAACACATACATATGAATAATCACCAAGCATAAAGCCGCTAGGCATAAAGCACGAAACACACGCACCAAGACTAAGCCTGCTAGACCCGAGGTCCGATATTTAATCACCAAGATTTAGCTCGCTAGACAATAAGCCCGATATACTTCACCCAAGACAAGGCACGCTAGGCATTAAGCCCGATACACTTCACCCAAGACAAGGCTCATAGGCTCAAGTTCGATACACTTCACCCAAGACAAGGCTCGCTAGGCTCGAAGCTCGAGTATCAATATAAATAAACCATATCATACACATTACACATTACCAATATCACATCTCACACATAATGCATATTACTTTCACATATCAACTTCAATTAAATATAACTACATTTCACTATTAAAATCACTTATCATATTCGGTTTTAGCCTATTTCACACTTATAAATTTATAATTCAAAATGTAATCAAGGTTGTAACCAATATTAACGATATTAATTTGTTTAAAGACTTACCTCAGATTCGGTTTATTAGAGTGAAAACGGTTACTCGGTTACTTTCACTTTCCCGCGATCTAAATCCATTTTCCTTGGTTCTTGATCTAAACATATTCAAAATTAATCCTTTTATTCACTAATTCTTTCAATTCAATCCATATACACATATTTTGGGCTATTTACAATTTATCCCTCATATTTGCACATTTTATCAATTTAGTCTATTTTTCTCAAAACATCATATTCATAAAATCATCACTCAACCAAGCTTAGCAGAATATTCACACATATCATACAAGCCCATATTTTCATCAAATTAGCAATTTAATCCCTCAATTTGCTAATTTCACAATTTATCCTATTTAGCTAAATTCATCAAAACTTCAAGAATAAAACATGTTCATCTAGCTCATATCTTTCATTTGACATCAAACCTCATCAAAAAGCTTGACATATCATCAATAGCATCTCACACAAACATCATTAATTCATCAAATTAAAACATGGGCTTGATAGTAAGAGAAGCAACGATTACAAAAACGTAGAAATTATCGAAACGAATCAAAATCTAACATTTAATTCAAGCTTGTAAGTGCCGAAACTTTAAAGTTTGTGTTCTTTCTTTTTCTTTAAGACATTCGGCCAAAGATAAGTATTATGGCTTTCTTTTTCATGTTTTTGTTTTATATAATATAACATATATTATAATATTTATTATTTAATAAACCATTACCAAATAAAATAAGCCATTCATCACATTAATGTGCCGTCCACTACATGTCAAAAATGCTGATTTATAATATAAGGCCTCCACCTTAAAAAGCCACATCAATTTAACCATTAATCAAATAAGAGGCCACTTTTACTAATTATGCAATTTAGTCTTTTTGTCAAATTAAACACACAGACAGTCAATTTAACTCACGAAATTTAGCACATGCTAATTCACATATCAACGACACAGAATATAATATTAAAATATTATACAGACTTGGATTTGTGGTCCCGAAACCACTATTCGACTAGGGTGTAAACCAGACTGTTACAATGTTTATTGTCGAATATGGATAGTATTTTTGACTTGATTTATCTGTAAACCATGGTAATACTCTGAACCCTATTTCGGCGATGGATACAGGTTAGGGGTGTTACAGAATTACTTGTTGAGCAATGTTACACTAGTGTAGGAAGTTTTTGAATTGCATAACTAGGCTATTGTGTCTATCACTATTTTATAACTTGTAGTGACTTCGTCTAGTTGGAACAGAATGAAAATAGAGTAAGAAAATTTAACAAATTTACAAAAAAAAAACTTTCAATGATATTGAAACTCGTATTCGCATCATACCTAAGGCCACATATGATAACTTAGGCATCTATCATGCTTAGGTTCATCTGGCTTATTAGTCGTGACATTTGATAAACTGTAATATGTTCATATTTTAATCCCACATTTAGCATACTTTTGGATGATTTATTCCCTGAATTGTGGAATTTGGTGCTCCTAATCCTTTAATTTCATGTTTTATACTTAGGAAAGCACAGGAGGATGAAAAAAACGAGAAACGAGCTGAAAACGGAGAAAATGGGTTAAAGTACGAATTGCATACGGCTGGGCCCGAAACACACGGCCGTGCCTCCTTAGTAGATCTGACCACGGCCTGGCCCAGAATTACACAGCCATGCCACACGGGCGTGTCCCTACCGCAGCAAAGAAGAGTTCCATTCGGATTAGGGCACTTAGAGGCAAAGAAAGACATTCCAAAAGCCTATATAAACACCCTAGAGGCCAACCTTAAAGGGGGCGTTCAGCTAGGCCAAGGAGCCGAGCCAGAGAGGGCTGAATTGTGGGATTCACTTGAAGAAAGCTAGTTGATTCATCTCAAGAAGCCAGAATCATACTCAAGACTGAGGATCTCTCCTTCAATTCCTTCAGGCGTTTTAGGGTTTTTCTTATGTTTTGTTTTATATTTTCTTCTAAGATGTATTCTTTTATGATTATGAACTAAACCTCTCAAATACTTGAGGGGGGTGAAACCTAAGACGGATCTTGTCATTATTTTCTAAACTATATGATAAATACTTGGTTTGTTCTTAACTATGTGTTCTTAATTCTTGTTTTGATATTTTAGGATATTGATTCAAGTAATAATGTGCTTAGGCAGATGAGAAATATTCCCTATTTAAGAGTAGATCTAGCATAGTTAAGTGGAGTTGATCGCAACCCTAGAGATAGGATGACGAAAATCTGCCGGATTAGGGTCAAACCTAATATGGGAGCCCATAGATCGAGTTAATGCAATTCTAGGTGTTTTAATTAGAAAGAGATTTCAATTAATCAACCTAGGGTTAGACGTTAGTAGCCTCGAGAGAGGTATTTATATAAATTAGGGAATCCTACGGATCAAGTCAAGTGAATAAATCGTTTAGTTTAGAGTTAAAAAACAAGTGAAGTCTAAGTGGATTCTTCCTCGGGTATTGTCTTAATCAATTGGTTTTCCCACAAGTATTTTCCCAACTCATTCTCTGTGTCTTAGCATCTTTAGCTTAGTAGTTTGTTAATTTTAGATTAAATAACAATTCTCTTAATTCTTAGGCTAAATAATAAGAAGAAAGTTAGTATTAGTACTTTTGGTTTCTTTGGGTTCGACAATCCGATCTTGCCACTAAACTATACTACTGTTCGATAGGTGCGCTTGCCTCAATCGTGGTGATAGTTAGTTTTTAGGCTCGATCATTTATTATATAAATTTTTAAGACTTTTTCCACCACCATCAAGTTTTTGGCGCCGTTGCCGTGGAAACTAAAATATTAATAACGCTTAATTTTTATTACTTTAGCCAGATTTTATTTTTGAATTAAATTTTATTTTTACTTTTCTAATTTTTTTTTTCTTTTCCTGGCAGGTACCTCTAGTTTATGACTAGAAGAAATTCGACAGGACTCTTAATTTACGATAGTGATATTGAAGGTACTGTTCACAGAAATCATAAAGAAATAAGGAGAAGCCTACAATACATACAAGAAGAGCAAGAGAATGAAATTAATACTACTGAAGAGATGGCTGATAATAATCTGCTACCTCAGGAGGTGGCCGAAAATCATGCTCCTCGAACTATGTATGATTATGCTAAGCCTAATTTAACAGGAACTGAGTAAAGTATTGTTAGGCCTGCTATTGCTACAAATAATTTTAAACTGAAACCTAACACAATTCAGATGATACAGCAATTTGTTCAGTTTGATGATTTGAAGGATGAAGATCCAAATAATCACTTGGCGAATTTCCTAGAATTTTACGATACTTTCAAAATTAATGGTGTTTCTGATGATGCCATCCGTCTTCGGTTATTTCCTTTTTCCTTGAGGAATAAAGCTAAACAGTGGTTGAATTCTCTTTCACGAGGATCAATCACTACATGGGATCAAATGACCAAAAAATTTTTATTAAAATATTTTTTGCGGCCAAAATGGTTAAATTAAGGAATGATATCTCTTCTTTTGTGCAAATGGATCTAGAAACACTATACGATGCATGAAAGAGATACAAAGATCTATTGAGAAGATGTCCACACCATGGATTACCCTTGTGGCTACAGGTCTAAACTTTTTACAATGGTGTGAACCCATCAGCCAGGTAGTTGATTGATTCAGTTGGCGGCGAGACCTTGAATAACAAAACACTTGAGGCAGCTTATGAGTTTATAGAGGAGATGTCATTGAAAAACTATCAGTGGCAAGTTACAAGGACAAAACCAACAAAAGCCGCCAGTGTTTTCAACCTCGACGCAATAACCGTGCTATCAAACCAGGTAGAGATGTTAAATAAATAAATTGATGGTTTATGTGATTCTTCGCAGGTACATCCAGTTATACAGTATGATATGAATGGAGGAGGGATGAACAATACAAAATATCCACCTTACAACCCGAGCGTTGAAAACAAGCAAGTTCACTATATGAGTAACAATTTTAAACCTCAAAATAACCCTTATAGTAATACTTATAATCCAGGTTGGAGGAACCATCCCAATTTCTCATGGGGTGGTCAAGGAAATCAGAGACAACAACTCCCTCCAAACTTCCAACAATAGCCCTACCTACAGGAAAAGAAGATGAACCTTGAGGAGATGCTGACAAAATTCATAGAGGTGTCAGAAACACATTTTCAAAACACCGAAACAACACTTAAAAATCAACAAGCATCGATTCAAGGGATCGAGAACCAATTAGGGCAACTTGCTGAGCTAATCTTTGAACGACCACAAAGTAGCTTGCCAAGTAACACTGAGACTAACCCAAAGGAGAAACTTCAAGTCATAACAGCTCATGACAGTGAAGGGTTAGTGGAATCTGAATTTGAGCCAAGGCAAGAACCTGTGGTAATTGAAGGTAAAGTTGAGGAAAGCCAAGAAAAACCAAAACCGGTAATTAAAGAGTACCAACCTTGAATACCATACCCCAATGTGATGAAGAAAGACAATACAGATGAATAGTTTGGTAAGTTTCTTAAACTTTTAAAGAAATTACATATTAACTTACCGTTTCTTGAAGCTCTTTCGCAGATGCCAGATTCAAGGAATTTTTTAAAAGATCTTTTAACAAACAAGTGGAACTTAGACGAAGAATCGCATGTGGAACTAAACGCAGTGTGCTCAACAATGTTGCAAAATAAACTACCACGAAAATTAAAAGATCCAAGGAGTTTTACAATTCCATGCTTAATTTGTAGTTTATCTGTTGATAATGCTTTAGCTGATTTAAGGGCAAGGATCAATGTTATGCCTTATAAAATGTTTAAACAGGTCTAGGGAAACCCAAACAAACTAGGATGAGAATTCAATTAGCTGATAAAACTATTAGAATTCCTAGGGGTATAATTGAAGTTGTGCTAGGAAAAATTGACAAATTCATATTCCTAGTAGACTTTGTCATTTTAGACATGGATGAAGACAATAGTATCCCATTAATTTTAGGAAGACACTTTTTAGCAACTGCCAAAACTAAAATTGATGTTGGTACAGGTGAACTCACACTTCGTGTAGGTGACGAATCAATCAGTCTTCAAGCTCTCGACTCAGCTAGGACATCGAGTGATAAAGGTAAGAACGTAAATTCTATTGATAATCATTTGGTTCAACTTTCTTTACAGGAAACACCACAAAATTACACAACTGATCCAGATCATAGGCCTCGTGCCAATAAAGAAGTAATTCACGAGGAACGAAGGCTTCAGATCGATGAACTAGACTAGTGGAAAACACATGCCAAGGAGAAACCAAGAATACACGATAAACCGAGGGAACCCCCAAACAAGCTTATAGGAACAACAAATCACTTCAAAATTGGGGATCAGGTACTGTTAGATGCAACCGATCCTCGAATTAGCACCTCAGAGCTTAAAACAAACAGAGTGACTCCTCTTACGGTACTGAATATCTTTCCATACGGAACAGTCGAGGTAACTCACTCTAAGTTCAGCACTTTTAAGGTAAACACCACTCGACTTAAATTATATATCGATAACCGAATTGATAGCATGAGAAAGGATTTTCACCTCCTCAAACCACCATGATTATGCGAATGAGAGGTAATTCTAGCTTAAAACTTTAAACGAGCACTTTTCGGGAGGCAACCCGAGCACTAACATCACTAATTTTCATATTTTTATTTTTATTTTTACTTTCAGTATCTAACTACAAACTAACCGAATTTGTGAAACACAGATTTCCATACCACACGGCCTTGCACACGATCGTGGCCGTGGTCGTGTGGACACCACAGGTAGATACAAGGGCATAGGCAACCACCAGATCCATGATCTCTATTTAAAATCCCCTTCTTCTGTTCACTCTCCTCTTTCCCTTTCTTTTGAACGCATGTCCATTTTCCATTATTTACTCTTATTCTTATTTTTATTTTTACTTTCGTTATTATTTTCTTTTTATTCTTCATGCCATTTAGCTTAGGATACAACAAGATCAGACAGGATGCTTTGAGGATTCTATTTCAAACGGCTCGAGGCACTCCCCACGTTCACCTCTACTCAATCCTATCCAATTTCTCTTCATTAACCCCATCCAAAATTCAGGAAGTTTCACTTCTCTCCTTATATTTTAATTTTATCACTATATTGTCAGTTTATCTATCTTTGTACATTGAGGACAATGTACATCTTAAGTGTGGGGGGACTATTCGGGAACTAAACAGAATTCTACCAATATCATCAAGTGCATCATTAGGTGTAGCCTAGAGCACAATTCTTAGTCTTAGAGGAAAAAATGGATTCGAAAATATTTATAAGATATAGTTTGGGGACTATTCGGGAACTAAACAGAATAATTCATAAAATTCTAGGTAAAATTGTAAAATAGGGTAACATAGTTGTGCGGCTAGGCTGTGTGAGAAGCTATAGGTCATGTGGAAGTGTTACATGGCTATGTGGTTCACAAACTAGCTTAGGGTTTTCAGAGGCACATAGTCGTATGGTCCACCTGTGTGTTCCACATGCCTGTGTGGGAGACTATGTGTCCATAATCCTACACATAGTTTGCCCTGATTCACTTGTAAAAAAATACAAACCTTTCATAGAGGGTCTGATCGACATTCCTCATGATCAAATTTGATCCGATTCACCTAAATCAGGTCCTTCAAACGACATTTATACATGAATATATGGTTGATTTCAAGATTTGACAAGATTTTGAAAGTTTTTGTAAGAACTATAAAAGATTGATTAGATCACATGAAAGATTAGCATCGGATAATCAAGTTACGGGAATACAAAATCTAATCCTTAGAAAAGGGTTGCTATTGACAGAAATTATAAACCCGGTAAAAAATGATTGAATAAAGAATGTTTTAATCCGAGATAGCAAAATAATCAACAACAAAAAGAAGTAAAATATGATGCAAAGAAGAGGAAAGAAAAGAAAAAGAGAAAAAATAGAGAGAAGAAGGTAAAATTCTAATAGGAATTGAAAACAAAACAAGATGCCAAGTCTAATTGAAAAAGGATGGGCTAAATACCTAGGGTTTGGGAACCCTAGAGGGTGGTATAGCAATTTTCCCATTGCCGCTGAAAAATAAAATGAATGCCTTGAGGGAGGAGTGGCTCAAACCTAGAAACACAAGGGAAAGACTTAACTCTTAACCATTAAGCTTGAAACCTATTTCTTACTTAGTTTTTATTCTTGATAGTATATATTTTAATATGGCTTTTATCCTAAGTTGCTAACAATAAAAGAAAAAAAATGGGAGGAAGAGAATTCTAACTTGGGTCACTAGGGAAGACACTAAACATTTAATCGTTCAACCTTAATCAATTTCTTATTTATCCATTACGATTAACCTCTATATTTTGATATGTGACAGTGGAAATAAATTGATTAACTTTTCATTACTTCCAATTGCATTTTATTTTTCATCGACCCAAAATTTATTTTATATCACGAAGCAACCATTGGAAATATATAAAAAAAAAACATTTCGAAAAGTCAATTTTTGTAAAGCAAGCAATCTCTTAAAATCTCTACAAGAGCCCCATCAGCCATCACCAATAGATTGAGTTGACTAATTAGCAATAATTTTGAAATGGAACTTTGCTTATTTTGAGTAATTTCCTAAATCCAAGCACTAAACAAAAAATTGAAAACCTATCTTGTCATAAAGTGGACAGCAAAATGTGGCAATTATAGGTGTTTTGGACTATATATGATGGTGGTGGATTTTACACGATGTGAATGTCATTCACACAACACTCCCAAGGCAATATATAAGTATATTAAATTTGCCCAAAAATCGCTTCTAATTTTGAAAAAAAAAAACAATTATTCGAAGACACAAATTTAGAGCAGTTGGAGTATAGAGCTATGTGCCCCTGTTAGAGGAAAATACATTTTGGAAACTCTCTGAATATCTAATAAGAGTTGGTGGGTTCACCCAATGAATGATTAAGCGCAAAAGTTAAATTCATTATATTTTTAAATTGAGAATATATATTCAAAATTTAAAAACAATATCATTAAAAGGAACAATCACATATGAACCATAAAATAAATATAAAATAATAAAAAGTTAATAACTCCAAAATAAAAATATACGATAATTTTTATGTAAGAAAATGAGCACACACATGTACAATCCCATTCTGATATGCTTCCAGAATTTAGGGTAAAAATAGATTACGGTGGCCTTCAACTTTCAATCGCTTAAAGTTTCTAAACCCATTATATTTGTTTAATTTTCGTTTTTTTACCTAAAATTTTAGAATTTAATAAAGATGTAGGCAAGACCCATAATCATGTTTATATATAACAGGGCGAGAAATTTTTTTACGGTGAATCGTCTAGCATTTATTTGTTTGTTTCTTGCCTTGTCTCTCACTTTCCCTTTTTTACCGCTTATTCTAAAATGAAAAATCAACTGACACCAAAAGTCATTTTTATCCCTCCAAAATATGAATTTAAATCCTTTTCTTGTTAAAGTTTCAGAATACATAAACTAAAATAATTGATTTTGAATTTTAAATTTGAGTCAGTAAACTCCATATTTTGTAATTAAAAAACTAAAAATCATAGTAAACTCGTGAACTTGATTAGGGATAAGAGTGTTGAGACTTAAAGGGGGAGATTGGAAAGAGATAGATGGTGATAAGTAGATTGATTTACTTGTGACATCAAAGTAGGTAAGGAAGAGGAGGGAGGAGAAAGGAGATAAGAAGAGGGAGACAGTGTGCAAGAATATATTACTTAAGATTGTTGAAAGTGGGAAGATCCTTTTTGTATCGTGCCTAGGGTTATATATAGAGAAAGGTTCTCCTTGCCTGGTAGCGCCTTGTCATTGTCAACATGGGTGTGGTTGGTCAGATGATAGATTCGTTATATGTTAGTTGCCGTCAGGTGTAGTATTATGTGAGACTATTTTGACATTTCATTTGCTGAAATAATATGAGGTTGTTAGGTCTCAATGATCTCTTGATGGTCCCTCTTAAGGATAAGAGCGTGAGGCTGATAGCGAACGACCTAATAGAGAACTCGCTATTAGCGGATGGTTTTCCTGTAGGTGGTATGAAGTATTCGGGTGGCTTATAATCAAGTGACCAGCCAAAGGGTCGTCTGTGGGTGGACATAGTGGTGGGCATAAGGAGAATGATTACATATTCAAATATTTGTGGGCATTTGATTTGTAATTATCATCATAAATATTAAGCATTCAAAAAATATATTTGAAATCAAATATTTTAAGCAATGAATGCACATGTATAACTATTAGATATTAGCCTAAAGACAAATAACTAGTCTTGAGATAGTAAAAATATTTAAAATAATTTAGAAGATTATTTAATTGAAATAATATTATTTTAGCCTAAAGACAAACAACTAGTCTTGAGATAGTAAAAATATTTAAAAGATTATTTAATTGAAATATTATTTATTATTATTAAATAATTTGAAAAGAAATTTATAAAAATATTATCACCTAAAAATATTTACCAATTATAAATTCGATTGATTGAATTATAAAATAATTATCGTAGGTGGTATCCTTCCAAAAATAACGAGTTCTAGTAAATGTGATTTATAAAATTTTAAATATATTAAAATATTAAATATATTTTAATTTTTTTAGTGAATTGTATATGTTTTTGTAATTTTATAATTTTTAAAGAATTTTAATAAATTTTTGTAACTTTATGTAAAATTTTAAAGATTTTTAATATGTTTTAGATGATTATGTGATTATGATGCCATCGTATGACACGTGACAACATATGATTGGTTGGATATCTCCTATTACGTTTTAATGTCCAAAATACTGGATTAAGAATATTTGATAAGGTTAGGGAATGAAATGGACTAAAAAAACTTATATCAACAGGTATGTTTTTAAAAATATAATTAAAGACAAACAAACATGTTTTCGCAGTTAAAATGCATAGTTGAGTGCAAGAAGGAAATTATTATTTCTTCCATTCATAAAGAAGAACATTTAGTGGAATAACTGTTGTGCTTAGACCACAGTCCTATCTAGTAGAGCATTATTAGATTTGGAATAGAGACATCCACTTCATTTTCTTGATGCTATAGATGGGGAAACAAAGTTTCTGATATTCCTTTTAATTTTTCCAACTGAAATAGGAACTTTTCCTATCTCTATCATGCCCCCTTCTATACTTAGTTTACCCCATGGAAATAGTTTACCTTTTACATATCAAACAAGAGTTTGCTTAATCAGTGTCCATAATTGTTATTTTCAAAAATTAAATTCAATATATTGTCTTTACTGGTTCAACAAAGAATATCTCATTAACTGCATTCCGTATTTACTATCACCTTAACATTTAATCAAATCAATCAAACATGCTAATTCTTGAAAACTCAATTAATACTAAATCATGAAATAAAACTCCGTTAAAAGATGAATGTTTTTTATTACAGAATAGTGATTTAAAATTTAACTGAATTAATTTATAACATGGTTTAATCCAAAATTGATATTACTTTTTTTTTGATACTTAAATTTTCTATCAAAATGGTATTTAATATTTTCTTTTCAAATTTATACATTTGTTAATTCAATTATTAGTCAGACTGTTAAGTTTATTTTAAATAATAATAAAAATAACATAACCTACAAATTCATATCTAAACATGCACTTTCCCCATTTTGACACTTAAACATTTTTCCAGCTACAAGTGGTATCTAAATTACTTTTTTCTCAAGTTAATATCTTTGTTAATTTAATAGTTAATCAAGCTATTAAGTCTATTTAAAAAAAGATGACAAATTAAAAATTGCCATGCGGAGAAAAAGACCAAAAAAATAAACCTCACTATTTTCTAGCAAGGTAACTGCACTCAGAATTATGTGTTTTTTGACTTAGCCCATAGTCTCTATATAAGAGTTTTATCACAACAAGAATGGGCAAAATAGTAATATTTTAATAAAAACACATAATCCCTCTAGGACTCCATATAGGGGGTGGCACGTACATTCAGAGTACCCAATTTGTCGCCCACCCCTATAATATGTGGGTTTATTGGGTCTTTCATGTATTGAGTACAATTATATGCGCTATTGAGTAAGCTTATATAATTCTCCAACCCAATAATCGGTTTTATATTCTCAAAATATTATTTATTTAAGTAATTAAAATGAAATTAATTGATTCTTTCAATTAAATTTTTTTCTCAACTTAATTCTAATTCCGTTAAAATCATGACAACTTTACTGTACTAGAATTTATGTGTAAATAAATTTAATTGTCTTGTTTTGTAAAATTACGATGACTAACTAATTTAATTTTCACTTTGAACTCAGTTATTCAATTACAATCAATTAAATAATAATCTATAAATTTTAAAATAATTTCATATCTTGCACCTTGTGAGAAAATGCATTTATTAGAGAGAGTAATACAAGTGATCTACTTTTCTTTTTGTTATTTTCATTCTTTCAACATATCAGTTCTAGTTGCAATCCAAACATAATTGTGTTGAGCTAGTGAAGGAATCGATTGAACATACATAATTAGGACTTAAATAATTTGTAGTTAAGTTCGACTTTTCGTCTATTAATTACAACATTATTTGGTAATGAAGTCAATTTATGAAAGTATCTTATAATTTTGCTCATCCAATTACCTTATCATTAGTGTGTTACCCTCATTGGATATCCTTAATATCTTTAGGTTAAAACTCATTCACCCAATATGATCCTATTTTATCTCATGGTAACTACTACATCTTCCATCATGAAAAAGATCATTTCTAAGTAATGAAAATCATTCATCCATGATAAATGACCCGTGGTCACTTTCTTTTCCATAAACCATCAATATTAGTGAAAGGATATCATTTACCCTCAAGTTATGAATTTCGTTATTGTAAATGAAGTCATGCCATACATAAGTCATCTAAATGTAACACCCCATGCCTAACCCGATTGTCGGGTCCATGATATGAGACTCGACATTTATTGCAGAAGCAACTACAATTTCATTTCAATATCCCATGACACAATTCATACAAGTTACTTATGTAACACCCATAACCCGTATCCATCGCCGGACTAAGGTTACGAGGTATTACCAGTCAAATCATAACATTTATACCATCATGGCTCACACATCAACACATCATAGTAATCAATAGCACAAAGTCCCTTTAGTAGGTCTACGAGACCTTAAACATGCTTTAAAAAGGTTCAGGACTAAATCGATCTCATACAAAAACTTTATAAAACTTAGAAAAATTTTCTTCTAAAATAGGGCACACGCCCATGTGGATAAACCGTATGCCTCACACGGCCATGCCTCAGACCATGTCTTACCCCATGCACAACTCTGACTATAGTCACACGGCCTGTCACACGCCCGTGTGTCTGGCCCATGTGCAAGTCTGGTTTGCTACAAAATAGACAGTGAAGAACACAGTTGAGACACACGCCCGTATGCTCACCCGTGTGGGCAATTATAGGCCATTTGCAAGGCCATTTTGCCACTCATTTTGGGTCATTCCTACATGCTCAATTTCAACATCAATAACATACATTTCAATCACCATTCTCAACTACCAAATCAAGTATGAAATATACCATTTCAATATCACCAAAGCATACCCTAAATGCCATTCACACAATACCATATTCACACATTACTTACACTATTATCACAAAGCAAAATATGTACCAAAATCATTTCACACTTACTAGCCTATACATGCCATATACCATTTATACAACTTCCAAAAAGGTACCAAAATAGATGTCCGATAGTGTAATTGAGTTGCTTACGATCCCCGAATTCGAGCTAGCTTTAATGACACTGTAAAACAGATAAAGATTTCACACAGTAAGCTTTAAAGCTTAGTAAGTTCGTAATATAACACAATTAACCCAACAGTTCAAATTTAATATACAAAGTTAACTATCACAAGGTTCAATTCACATCAATACTTAATCTCACCCATAGCTAATACTCACATTCATACCACATTTATAGGTTTACGTACAAGCATTTATAATGCTATTCAATCCAATCCTTTTCATCATTCATTCACATAATCATCCATTTATCTCATACACAATATTATCAACCACATAGGTTCTATACATACCTGTACCATCACGTATTTATCTATCACATTTACCACTCAATGCACGATGCCATAATTCGTTCAATCCTCTTAAAACATCCGATGAATTCGTACACTCAGTGCCATTTAATTAGCCGAAGCTACAATAGTATCGCACACTTAGTGCCATCACATTAAATCGAAATTGTCTCGGTATGACACACATAGTGCCAACTAATATAGCCAATGCATTTCTTTATCTCGCATACTTAGTGCAATTCATCACAGTAACTGTTCTATTTACGCACACTTAGTGCCACATATCTTCGATCTCACATTTCGCATTACTAACTCTACAATCACATTCCCATCATTTCTTGTCATATGGATATTATTTAAACAATACGTATTATACACGAACTTACCTCGGATATAGAAATAATGACACTAGTCGATCAATCGAGCACCTTGTTCTTTCCTCGATCTAAGTCTGAATTTCTCCTTTCTTGATCTATATAATATCAAATTCAACTTATTCAATTACATTTTCATCCAAAACAATCCACAACACATAGTTAAAGCATTTTACACTTTAGCCCCCATAATTTCACATTTTGACATTTTAAATCCCTATTTCACAATTACACAAAATTCATATAATTTACTTACACCCAAGCTTGACCGAATTTCATACTAGTCCCTAGCAGCTCATATCTTTCATTTATTTCATATTTTAACACTTCAAAGTTTCATTTTCACAAATTAGCCCTTAATAACCAATTTCATCAAAAATTCTAAATACAAAATATGTTTATCATCCATCAAGCTTTCATATCTCATCAACTATCAACACAAAGCTCACATATTCAGCAATGGCATAACTCAAAATCATTATCAAATTTAGAAATTAAGGCATGGGCTTGATAGAACACAAAGCAACGATAACAAAAACATAGAAATTATCGAAAATGAATAAAAAATCATACCTCAATTAGCCAAGACTAGTGTCGAACACTAAGACTCTTTTTCTTTTCTTTTTCCTTAGTATTTTCGGCAAGAACAAGATGAATGCATGAATTTTAGCCTTTGTTTTATTTAATTTACACTTATTTCATGAATTACCAATTTAACCTTATTGATTTCCTTTAAAATCCACTAACATAAACCCATTTTTGTCCATCCATTAGACCAATGGTCCATTTACAACATAAGGACCTTTCATTTAATAAGACATGGCAATTAAGCACTTTTAACTATTAGCACACAGCTTTTACATTTTACGCGGTTAGGTTATTTTTCACAAATCGGCACTCAAACAATAAAATTTTCACATAGAACTTTCACACATATTTTATCACATACCACAAACATCAAAAATAATATTTAATTATTTCTCCAACCTCAAAATTGTGGTCTCAAAACCACTGTTCGACTAGGGTCTAAATCGGGCTGTTACAACTTGAGTTTTAATACTTCTAAAGACATTATTTATTCAAATTCGGGTCATAAGTAAGCTTACTAAAGCTCTTGTGATTCCCTGGTAACAATTAAGGGACTAAAATGTAAAAACTATCAAAATATGAGGTTGTTGTCGCGACATCAAAGAGTATGTGTCGCGACATTGTGGGTAGTATCTTCTTATGTCACGACTTCAGAAGAATTGAGTCTCAACCATGAAGACAGTAATCCGATGTCGCGACTTAAAAACGAAAATGTTGTGACATTGATGGCAAATAACTTAGTGTCACGACTTCAACAAAGGTAAGTCGCGAATTTGAAGGCAGTGGGTTAATGGTCGTGACTTCAAACAAGGTAATATCATGACTATAGGGACAGAGGCTTATTGTCGCAACACCAACAAAAGGAAGTCGCAATTATGAGTGTAGACTCCCTGAATTTTGCATCTTTTTTTCCTAAACCTACAAAACATCAATCTCAGATGGTCTAAATGACCTAAATTTCAACACAACACATTGAAAGCATTATTTTAATGCCAAATTTACCATCCAAACAACTTATCACCACATATTTACTTAATACACTATCAAATAAACCTATGCATAAAAGAATCATGAGGCGTATGAAAACAAAAGGATTTGATCAACCATATTTAACATGGAACTAGGCATTTTTAAGCTTCATCATAGCAAGATTAAACTTAACACTCATTTACATAAGTTCGACCATTACTTACAAAAGACCTCTTAAGTACATGCCACAACATTTGATACAACATAAGCATACGCTTATCGTCTTATTAATAGTGTGGTATCCACATTAAGCTAGTTTCAAGAATTTCATTTGCAAAGGATTTATACTTAAAGAAACAACAGTAGGTATGTTGCAAAAAATTCGGTTCAAAAACGGCTTTCTTGCATAGCGAAAAAATAAAATTTTGAAAATTGAGTTGGTTTGTGATATTTATGGTAATAAACTTTTCTCGAAATTGCACCTGTGTTTTGGGCTACACGGATCCTTGTTGTTCCCATCTTTCAATCGAACTACCTTCTCCGCTATTATTATATCACAAATTACTTCGAGTGTAGGCTTGAACAAATTCAAATCAAACATAGAATTATCCCAATTAAATAATTTTGTCAACATAATTCTAATATCATTAAACTCATGAAAAACTTTACCATAAAAGAATCTATGAGAAAATATACTTAATTTCCATATTCAATTGATTCAAAATGACTAATTAAGTTAATTCATTTCTCAAACTTGATTGTTTAATTAATTAATAATTTAAAAAACTTAAATTAATTCTCAACTCATTATTATACTTAGTGAGAAAATACATTTATTTTCGAATGCGACCCATTTCTCTAACTTTATCATTTTCATCCATTTTTGTTTATTTGATTATTTATGCAATCCATTTCTGGTTTCAACAAGCTAGCGGAGGGACTAATTAGATATAAATAATTAGGGCTCAAATTATTTATAATTAAGTTAAGCTTTTCACCTATTAATTATAAACTCATTTAGTCATGAAATCATTACACTAAAGTATCGTGATTGAGCTCTCCCTCATTACATACCATTACGAAAGTTACTTAATTAGTGTTCATCTAATGACCTTGTCATAAGTGTCACTCTTTTTCGGATAAACTCATTCTCTCAATATGATCATATTTTATCTCATGATAATCGTTCTTTTTCTTTCATGAAAAGTTATCGTCAAATAGTAATTAAGCCATTTATCACAAAGACAATGATTGTTACCATGTTTATTTTCATCTATCATGTAATGCCAATGAGAGGATATCATTTACCCATTTATTAGATTATGAATTCCAATATTGTGAATGATACTACATACTACAGAAGTCATATACTCAACACACCAGCTTTCGGTTCCTTATCTATTTGAATTCAGCTTTTACTTACGCCAAAGCATATGAGTCACGTATATATAGTCCATCATCCACTCAGGATTAAGATATGCCACACTATGAACGTCATAAGTGAATAAATTCGTAAACAAATTTAGGATCTATTATACTTGGATCTTGTCCTATGTACTGTCAATCCAATGAGTCACATCTATGTAGCTATCTTTTGGGAGTCATTTGCTCCAACAATCTGCCACTTACCCTAGTGAAGTAGATGAGTTATATTTTGTATTCACATACTCTCTACATGTTTCTCAAAACTCTCAACTATTAGGGTCTTAGTAAACAAATTCGCAAGGTTGTTCTCTTATGTGACTTTGACTACATCTCCTGTTCCGTTTGCCAGTGCCTCCCTTATGATGTGATACTTTCTATCAATGTGTTTTATCCTCTTATGGTTTTTGGTTTCCTTGGTGTTAGCTATTGTCACACTATTATCACAATACAATGTGATAGTTTTTTTCATACAAGGAACGATTTTAAGATCTGTAAGGAACTTTCGAAGCCATATTGCTTCTTTTATAACCTTAGAAGTAGTCACATATTCAGCCTTCATAGTGGAGTTAGAAGTACAACTCTACTTGACCCTTTTCCATAGTTTAGACCTGTCGCCTTGGACAAAGACATAACCCGATGTTGATTTTCTCGAATCCTGACACATTTGGAAGTCTGAATTGGTTTAATCAATAAGAGTAATATCTCTTTTGGAATACGCAAGCACATAATATTTTGTTCTTTATAGATACTTGAGTATATACTTAACTACTTGCTAGTGTCTTGGATTGAGGTTCGCCTGATATCAACTCACCAACGCTACTGTAAAATAAATATTTGGATGAGTGCATAATATAGCATACGTGAGACTTCCTACTGTAGAAGCATAAGGAATCTTTCTCATGTTTTCTCCTTTTTCTGCTGTCTTAGGACAATCTTCCAAAGAAAGATGAAATCTCGATACAGAAGGTTGAGTTCCCTTCTTTGAATCGCTTGTGATAATGTCATCACTTTATTCTTTTGATCCCTTAGGATTCGAATACCTAAAACAAAATTAGCTTCTCCCAAGTTATTTATGCTAAACTGTTAAGTTAACCACAATTTAACTGATGGTAATGTCCCTACATCATTTCTAATGAGTAGAATGTCATCAACAATAGAATGAGAAAGACCACCTTTTCATCCCTAATACATTTATAAACACAAGGTTCAAGTACGTTTGCTCAAATCCAAAAGTTTTGATCACTTGATCAAATCTTTGATTCCATAAGTAGGATGCTTGCTTAAGTCCATATATGGATCTCAGTAGTTTGCAAACTTTATGCTCATTTTTAAAGTTTAAATGATGCGACAATTTATTATTGGCTGTAATTTTTTTAATAGATATAACATTTTGGTGTAAAATGGGTAATAGAATAATAGTTTATGTGCCACTTGTTACCAAAAAAATTTAGGTGCAAACTTGGAAAAAAAAAGTATAGTTTTTTTTTGTTTAAACTACAGCCAATGTCACTAAACTATTAGTAAGTTTACGTTTTGGTTATTCAACTTCAAAAAGTTACAAAATGGTCATTGAACCATTTATATGTTTTTATTTAAGTCACTAAATTATTCAAAAGTTTTTATTTGAGTCATTTGGGTTAAGTGTTTTTTTAAAGTCTGACTAGCGAGCTCCAAGTGATGATCGTTTGATTAGTATGGTTGATTAGTACCCATCAACGAGTAGAAGAACAAACCTTAGATTCAAGTCAATCTGACAAGTCAATGTTAGAGATTGAAGAAAAAATTTGTTTGGATTTTGGTTTCCAAATTCGTGACGTTCAAAGTTGTTTGGAAAAGGAGCTTGCGGTTGGTGTAAGCGGTGCGAATAGAGAATGTCGGCCTAATGAATTAAATAAAAACTTTCAAATAATTTAGTAATCTTTTTATAACTCTTTGAAGTTGAGTAACCAAAACGTAAACTTACTGATAATTTATTAACCTTATGTGTTTTTTTATTCGAAGGAAAAATAGTATAGTTTATAGACTAATTTGTGGGTTAAGTTTTTTTAAAAAAGATTTAAATGTTTGATTGATAGAGATTACAACTTTAAAAAAGTTGAAATACTACTTGTGACAAAAAAAATAAATGTCAAAATAAATAAATATATAATTTAGATACAAAATTGTAAATTTACTTGTTTATAAAATTATTTTTAAAATGTGACGCCCAATAACTTCAAAATTTAAATTCAAATATGTGGTAGATTATTTTAGTTGAGACCTTCTTATAGAAAAGAATCTTATCTTTTTTTTTTTTGAAAAATAAGTACTAACTACGGAGATAAATAGGAAGTCAAAAGAAGAATAATGTAAAATAAGAAATTGGGAGGCTGCTTTGACGTGACTGTATCAACTAAAATCTGACATACCAAAAAAGCAGAGCACGGAGTTGTTTTCCTCTATTTAGGTCAAGTAATAAGTGCGACAACAATAAATAAGCAACTCTAAACTTCAGGTTAATTTATGAATATATGCTTCTTCTTCTTCTTCTTATATTTATGATTTTAATCTATTTTATATTTACAAGAATAAATCAAGAGAAACTGATATTTGATAACGCTATTAAAATTGACAATTCAACTTTTTCATCAGATACTTAAATATTAATATATTTTTCCTTTAGTTTAAGATTTTATTTCTCTCTTGCGTTCATTTGTTTTTATTATATTATATTGTTTCAAATTTTTATTTTTAATTAATATTTTAACACATTAATTTTTTGGCTAAATGGTTAGATGATTGTAATTTTATTTTTGAGTCTTAAGTTCAAAACCTCTTATAAACATTTTAATATGTATTTTTATTTCATGTTATTTCAAGCTTTTTTAATTAATTTTATAATTAATAAATATATTATTTTAAGTACTTTTTCTTTTTAATTAATAACTCTTTTATTTATAAATCAAATAACTATTACAAATATCATTATTTTAAGTAAATATAATTTTATATGTGTAATATTTATTTTTATATGAGTGTATTAAATTTTAGTATTATATATTACAATATGTTTTTTGAAATGATTATTTGAAATATTTCACATATAAACATGATGATATTTAAAATAATTAATTGAAATATTTCACATATAAAAATATTTGAAATAGACGAAAAAACAATGATATTTGAAATATTTTACATATTTGAAATAATTATTTGATTTTATAATATTAAAATCATCATACCACAATATAGATGGAGAAAATAAATATTTAACATATAAATATTATATATAAAGAAAAATATATCAAAAAATTAGTTGATATTTTTAAAAAATAATTACATATTTATACATCAAAAGAGTTATTAATTTAAAATAAAAAATATTGAAACAACATGAAATAAAAATACATGTTAAAATGCTTATAAGAGGAATTAAACATTTTAACCATCTAACCAAAAGAGCTAATCTATTAAAAATATTGATTAAAAAAACTTGAAACAATATGAAATAAAAAATACAAATGTGAGTAAAGAGGAATCGAACACGAAACTTAAGGACAAAAATATTAATATTTAGGAATCTAATCAAAAGAGCTAAATTGTCAATTTTTAATAAAAACGTTCCCTTTAAGATACGTTTTCACTTTCTCTTTGCAAAAAACAACCTATTGTCATAAATATAAAAAAAATAATCTAAAATCCTAAATATTAAAAAAAAAAAGGGCATATACTCATAAATTACCCCTGAACTTCATACCAAAATCAAAACTCCATACAATTGACTCCTCCTTATAATTGGGCAATAAATGAATGGTTTTTTAAACTGAATTTGCTTAAAAGAAAGGGCTAGTAGTTGGATTCAGAAGATTTGATTCATATCCTTGTAAACTTGAGCCAACTTAACCTATAAGAATATATTTTTCTTAAATAATAATTTAAATCATGGGATTGGAGCATAACTCAAGCAATGGACAAATTTAATTATTTTGGAATACCCGTTAGATCATATTGACGGGAGACAGAGGAAAAGAAAGGAAAGGAAGGAAAACTAAAGTCTACGCCTAACTTTATATTCAAAGCAAATATAATGGAATCTGTCTTCCGTAACCATCCCCATTAAACTCTTGGCTTTCTCATATCCCCGACAATTTGTAGTGAAGCAGATTGATCACTTCTATAATGGCCAACAAAACTAAAGCTTAAAAAATAACTTTTAAAACTTTCTTAATTACTTCAAATTTGGGTTTCTCTAGTGTTTGCCCACGTATATATTGTCCAAAATTATGTGGAATTTCAAAAGATTATAAACCTTTCTTTACGTTTAGTAGTAGTAATTGGAAATCTAATTATGTATTTGTATTGCAACAATACTACATTTATCTACGTATTAACTAAATCGTTTCATCCAAGGCCGTTCCTGAATTTTTTTGGCCCGGGACGAACTGAAAAAATGGGTCCTTAACGCACTTCTTCTTTGAAATACTAAGTCATATAAAAAGATATAAAAATTTGTTACATCCCATATAAATTTAAAAAATGTATATGAAAGATAGATATTAAACTTATAAAAAGCATTTCCTTCGAGCATTTCTTAATGCAAAGTCATTTATGATCATATTTACATCAATTTTATCTAACATATTTCTCTCAATAGATAACATTGCTAGACCATTTAATCTCTCCTGCGACATTGTCGATCTCAAGTAATTTTTCAATAGTTTCAACTTTGAAAAACTTCTTTCCGCGGAAGCTATTGTCACAGGCATCGTCAATAGGATCCGATATGCAATGGAAACTTTAGGATAACAATCTGCATTTTTGACAAATTCAAGAATATCAATTGCTGTCATTGACTCATTTGGTAAAGTCATTTGTAACACTTTCATTTCAGAATAAAGGTCATCATCATCAACATCTGACAATTATTATGAGAAAATGTATCTTTGAAGTTATTGCAACAATCTCTTAATCTATTGCTTTGTAAAGACTTCAACCTTGTTGAGTCAATTAAAAATTCAAAAACATTTTCAAAAATCTGTAATTGATCAAATCTTTCTTTCAAAGAAGTAATTGCCATATCCACAATCACCAAAAAGTAGTTAACTCTAAAAGATTCCTCAGGTGATTGCAAATCATCATCATGACCATCCTCACCAAATTGTTTTTTTCTAAAAATAGGACGTTTAGTTAAAAATTTTGGATCTATATCCATACTAAACGCAAGATCTTTGGCAACACTAATGCTAGTTTCAAACCCTTCTTTTCTATAATTTTCAAAATATAATATTATACCTTCCACTTCTTTCATCGTAGTATCAATGCACATTGTCTTGGATTGTAACTTTTTACTCACCTTGTTAATTGAAAACAAGATATCATACCAAATAACAATTCCAAGTAAAAATTCAAAATTTTGAAGTGCATTAGCCAAACTTTCTGCTTCATTTTTCACCTTAGCATCATTACCTGAAGATTTGTATAATTTTGAGAAAGCTAATCTTATCTTGGAAGCATGAAACCTAATAGCTTTAACACTTTTAATTCGAATTTCCCATCAAGTATCCAATAGAGATTTCACAGTTTCTAAACATTATCACGCAAAATTTTTCACCTTTTGGTAGAACTTGAGAACAATGTATATATACGTTGCACAATACCGAAAAATGAAATAGCTTTTGTACAAGAATGTGTCATATCAAAAGAGTGAGATTAAGACTATGACAAGCACACGGCATATACAAAGCTCTTGGATTTAATTCAAGCAGTCTCCTTTGAACTCCTTGGTGTTTTCCTTTCATATTAGAACCATTATCATATCCTTGGCCTCTCACATTATCAACATTAAGCTCAAGAGATTTTAACACATTTAATAACTCATTATAAAGCCCCATCCCAGATGTATCATCCACTTTCAAGAACTTTAAAAAGTATTCTTCTATTTTTACTTTGTCACTTGACATATTAACGCATCATATTATTAAAGTCATTTGTTCTTGATAGCTCACATCAGGGGTACAATCAAGAATAACATAGAAATATTTTACCTTTTGAATGATTTTCAAAATAGAACTTCTAACACTATGGGCCAATATAAAAATTAGCTCATTTTGAATTTTGTGACCAAGATAATGATAATGCATTTCTTCATTTTGAATGCGTCTAATATGGTCTTGTATTGACAAATCAAATTCAGCAATCATTTCAATTAGGCTAAAAAAAATTACCATTATTCTCCTCATAAAGTTTCTCATTTGATCCTCGAAAAGCTAAATTATTCTTACCAAGACATTTAACTACAGCAATTATTCTCAAGAAAACATGTCTCAAACGTTCTTTCTCTTTTGAGATTCCTTGTTGCAAGTCTTTGTCAAGAGTCTGATTAGTCTTCAATCTCACTCTTAATTCAGACCAAACATACATGTTAGTCATATGGTCAAAACCATTCTCATGTTATTTGAGTTTTTCACTCAAGTGCTTCCAATCATTCACACCATCAGTGGCCAAGTAACTCTTTCTATTTAGTTTTGTGAATAACTTACAACAAAAACAAAAAACTTTATCTACATGTTTAGAGTAAACTAACCATTTTCTATCTCTGTCTCTCTATTAATCATCTTTCTAGAAAAATAAGCATACGAGAAATGCCTAGAATTACCATCTAAGGGAAATTTAAGATTCAATTCCCTTAAAGGCTCATTTTCAACTAAAATATCTCTAGACTTGTTATCAAGGGTACCCCAATTTCTAGGATCGTAAATGTCTAAAGGAGGAATAAAATGCGGATCATCCCTAACATCTTCAACATTTGACTCATTTTGTACATCATTAGGGTCATTCACAGTAGCAAATTCCTCATTGATATGATTTGGAGAATTATTATGTTTATTTGGATCAAGTTCAACCACATTGGCACGACCATAGTCATAATTCAGATCATCCAAATTAATAGCATTATCATTTAAATTTTCATTAGATTGGTCCACATTGTCTACTTCCACTCCTTCAGAAGTCTCTCCTATTTTTTTCTTAAAAAATCTATCAAGAGATCCCCTTTGTGATTCTACTAACTCATCTCTTTGTTTTCGTTTCTTTCTTTTCTCACTTCCAAACAAATATTTAGGCAACATCATTTAGCAATATAACTAATAGCTAATAAAACTAATATAGGTTAGAACAATGGCACCTGTAGGCTATAGGGCTATAGAATTGAACAAATAATCAGCTTAATCCTTAGCGTTCTTAATTTGCAATGATGAGCCAAGGTTCCTGTCAATAAAATTGACTAATTAAACAAAGCCAAAAACAAATAATCACAATCAAACTACAGAAAAGCAATGCCAAAAACTCAATTAATCTGAAAGGGGTCTTTTATAAGAAGATAGGGAAAAAGAACCAAAGGTGTTATTAAATCCAAAAAGAACCATAAAAAGTTCCTATAAAATGGTAAAAGAACACTCGAGTAATTTAACGAAACAGAGCACATCCACAATAATGCTTTTGTTTTATGTGATTTTTCTTTTTGACAAAAAAACACACCCCTCAATCGTAATATCAGAAAAATTAAAAATATTAAAGTTTCTAATCATTTTGAAATTAAAGATTAATATGAATTTTTATAAAATTGAAATAAAAAAACATACCCCCATTGTAGAGATTTAAGATTTTTATAAGGGAAAATTTACTAATCTATCATCTATGATCTATCATCAATATTTCATCCTTAATCAACAAGAACATCAAGTTTCCTTCAATGGAATCTCATGAAAAACATAACCAAATCACAAATTACAACATGGGCTAAATAAAGCTCACCACAACTATCTCAAAAATGCAAGAATTATCAAAAATCAAGCTAAATTTTACCTTAATCAAGCTCAAATGTGGCCGAATGAAACTAAGCTTTCCTTTTTTTTTCTTTGGCTATGTCAGTTTCGGTCATTTGGGGAAAAAAGATCAGAAGATGAACAGTTGATTACTTATGACTTATGACTTATCATATTTTTCTCATTTTATTATACATAAATATTAAAATATAATAAAAACCTATCAATCACTATTACATGCAAGTCGTCCACTCTAAATGTAATTCGCATAATTGCAAATTTAATCCTTAAAATGATAAAGACAAGTCAATTTAATAAATTTTCTGTTGGGCCTTGGGTAAGGGCCCCACCTGCCCTGGCCCAGGGCCGGGCCTGGTTTCATCAATATATTTGTTATACCTCCACTGCATTTATCCAAGTACTAATTGTATTGCTTCAACTAAGATATTTATTATACCCTTGCTTTTCATAGGCAACCAATCAGGCGTACCTTTCGGACCTACTCCTCAAGAAGGTCCCTACCTATTCTTGGGACACATATTGTAGAAATACTTTTCAAATTAATATTCATGTTAGTGTGGACCCCATTCACTAACCGCCATCTTTGAGTCTAATTACCACATCCCATTTGAATTGATTGACAACACGTCCAATCGCCACTCTATTTAGGCCAATGGTGGTGGACCACTTGGCCACTTGTGTTTGACTTACCAGTAGGAACTCAACACATGGCACCTCGAGACTGTAGCTAAGATTATAAAAACCCTAGGTTTCACAAAAAAAGAGCTCTCTCTTTCTCCCTAACTTCCTTACTTGACTTTAATCTCATCTCGATCCGGGGACACCTTGTATCTAATGATGTGAACCACTTAGCTCGTTGTCATCTCCACTTGCCAGATTTAGACATCAACAATTGGTGTAATGAGCGTGGATTCATTCCCACAATAATATTTTTCCAATGGTAAACCAGAAACAAATATCCCCATCGATCAACCTCAAAGCTAAACCTAAAATGTCAACTAAACCTAGACAAACCAAAACTTTGGAACCAACTACTATGACCCTTAAAATTATTATGCCTCGGCATACCCACATCAGAAAAGGTATTGAGAAACCTATCCAAACTACCAAAACTAAACTTACACAACCCGAAACCAGAACGCCAATTCCCAACAATTCTCAGAGTTGTAGGAGCAGTTTTGGAACCAACAAGAACAATTCAGGCAATCTCAGGAATTCCAATAACAACAACAACAAATATATCAATAGAAACAAGAGCTTCTTCATTGCAACATGCAAGAGTTGGTAGCTGCATAGAGACAAGATAGAAGAAGACGAAATAATGAAGAAAGGAAAGCCTCATCGATTCATCAAGAACATAACCATAACTAAGATTGTAAAGCATGTCAACAAGGTGGAATACTCAATAACCATGCAACTAATAAGAAAGCACCGCAACAAAGAGATCCAGGATATGTCCCCTAACAGGTTTTAGCCAAAGATATGGCATGGAAGAATGAAGTAGAGATTCTTTGAAAAGAAATGCAAGATTTTTGAACTATACACCTCAATTATATTGAGTGGACTTCTAAAGCCAATGATCCTTTGGCCCCTCACATCACTACTACAGTCTATCCTACCAACTTCAAGCTTCCTAAGGTGAGGTTCGATGGAAGGAAAGACCCCATGGATCACCTTTCGTAGTTAGGAAATTACATATATGTCTTAGGTGCCATTGATGAATTGAAATGCAAGGTATTTCTACTAACACTTCAAGACGATAAAAAAAACTGATAGCATGGTATGAGAAAGCCAATCAGAATCCACCATGAGGCCCCAAATCGTTGCTCAAAGGCCACTCTGTAATAGTTCAACCCTCACAAATAAAATCGTGTGGTGGTAGGTGGAAACCAACCTCCATTTCATACAAGGGCAAGTAAAACCCTGGTTTTCTACTGTTATTTTTTAGCTTACTAATAGTACTTAGTTCATTCTCTCTTTAAGGAATGCTGAACTAAAATTTGTAGGTATTCATTAGCAGCCTCTTGCATTGTAACAACCATCACATCTTATTACACCTAGTAGTGCATCTAACTAAACCATTGACTGAGATGGTCCTTTGTGGCCATTTCACCCTCGAATTTCGTCAATACCCCCCACTCTACTTCCTACCTCCCTACCCTGATTTTCCCTAACCATGTTTTAATAGAAAATAAACCTAAAAGCCATTAAAGGACAATTGATGTTACCAAAATAAACTCTAGCGCTAATAAAACATGAATTCAAAGGACAAAGAAAGAAAATTTTGAAATTTGGAAAACTTGGAAACTTTAAAAAAATTTCAACCTTGGTAAGAAGCAACCATTCACGAACCCAAGCATTTTATAAACCTTTAGGTCCAAAAAGCTTCTAAAATATGCTCTAATAAGCACCAATGAAAACTATACACCTAGTGAGTTTAAACATAGAAATGTCAGGTAATAATTGGCAATGTTTCCCCGTAATGGATTGTAATGTATAGCCATCAATGTGAGTACCTACATTGTAAGCACTAAATTTTGTCTTGCTCAATATTCGTGTTTAATTTTCAAATTTAATTGAAAAATTAAAAATACAAAAAAAATTAAAATTACATTTTAACCCATCAACTTTTTTAAAATTACATTTAACCTATTATTTTTTTCAAAATTACCTTTTGATCCCTAAAATTTTCTAAAATTACATTTTAACCCCTCATCTTTCTCAAAATTACATTTTAGCCCTACCAATTTTATTGCATTTGCAATCTGGTCCTTTGGCAAAATCACACGATTTGGGCACCTACCTTCCATGATTTCCACCACCGACCTAGGGTATGGCTTCCCTTCCCCCTAGCCACCTAATACCTGCAAAAAAACAACTATAAAAAGGGTTCTTACGCCCCAAAACTCGACAAGCAACAACACCCACGAAAAAGGGGAAGAAAAGAAAAAAGAGAAAGAAAAAGAAGGGAAAAAGAGAGAAAAGAGGAAGAGAGAAGAAGAAAAAGAAGAAGAAGAGAAGAGGGAGAAGGTGTAGCACCACTGGTGAGGAAGCGGCAAATGGTCGACGGCGGCGGCAGTTGGAGAAGAAGAAAAAGGAAAAAGAAGAAGAAAGAAAAAAAAGAAGAAAGAAAAAAAGAAAGGAAGAAAAAAATAAAAAATAATTAGTCAGGTCAACCCGACCCGACCTACGACCCGCAACCCGACCCGCGCAACCCACACCCCAACGGGCCTAAGCCCGACGCAAGCAAAAAAAAAAGTAGCAGCCCAAAGAAAGAAAAAAAAAAAAGAGAAGCAGGACTAAAAAAGGCAGCCCAAAACAGGTAACCCAATAGCCAGCCCAACAGGCCCATCAGCACCTAGTAGGCCAAGAAGAAAAAAACAAGAACAAAAAAAAAAAAAAGAGACCCCGGGTCGTGTATCCTGTTCTTCAAGCCCGTAGTTTTGGGCTTTTGGTAATTTTTCTTTACCCACTTTTAATTTAATTCGTGTATTTTGATGACATATTGTTTTAATATTATTGGTATTTTTTTGTTAGCATTTTTATTTTTTATTATTTTTTAATTGTATTTTATTTTATTTTTAATTTTAATAATTTTAATAAAGAAGGCAACGAACTGGTTTGACACTAAGTTGTTGATTTCATCGCTATGTTGAGCGAATATCATCGATTCGTGTTAAATACGATACGCCCTTTTAAAAATAAAAAATTTAAAAATTTCTCGGGTTTTAAAATAAAATGATTATTTTTGTAGTTATTTTTAAATTATCAAAACTTCATTTTTAGATTGTAATACGTCAACATGTAATTTATCAAAATTTTCATGTTTTCAAAAATTCTAGGGCTTTAAAAAATTTTCGAGTTTTAAAATTTTCGTATTTCAAAAATTTTCGTGTTTTCAAAATCTTTTGTGTTTTCAAAAATTCTCGTGTTTCAAAAATTTTGTATTTTCAAAAATTTTTGTGTTTTTTTCGTTTCGTGTTTTAAAAATTCTCGGTTTAAAAAATTTCTAGTTTTAAAATTTTGTGTTTTAAAAATTTTCGTGTTTCAATCAGATCATGATTAAATATTAAATTAAACTTGTATTTTGAAAATTAAGAAACATGCGCTTAACGAGATACCAATTTTGGGCGTCATGAGGTGCTAATACCTTCCTCTCGCAGAATCGACTCCGAACCCTATGTTTCTCCGAATTTTGATGTAGACCTAAACTTGGCCCTTTTTAAGAAAATTTAAAAAATAATTTTTCTTTTAAAAAGGATTTATTAGGTGTCCGATCACACCTAGAAAAAAAAATCTATGGCGACTCCTTTTATTAGATAAAATCAAAACTCTGTTTTCAAATTTTCAATAATTTTCTCAATTAGCGCCCGTACTAAATTTTACGTCGCTATAGCTGGCGACTTTCTGGGGACTTTTTTGTGAGAGTCGAGTCTAGAATTAAACGCGTGTTGTTCAAATTAGTATTTAGTCGTGATCCTTAAATTTTGAAAAGTCATGCATTTGCATCATGTTGTAAATATTTTTTCTAACTTGTTTTATCTTTTTGTTTTTCAGCTCTATGTTTTTACGGTTTTAGTTTTTTTTAGTTTTAAAATAAAACGAAAAGGTTTGTGAGTTTCTCCCCACACACCGTGCACTTGCATTTTTGCATAACCTGAGCTCTCTACCCGGGCTCCGTCCACTTAAGTGGAAGTAAACGCTATGCCTTCGTGAGTTAACTCGTCACTCCGTACAGGCTAGTGAATACTTCTGGGTTACATATGACTTATGCTTTCGTAAGTTAACTTGTCCCTCCGCATAGGCATAAGTAAATGTAATTCTTCGAATTAAGTTCGCGAGCCTATGATAGGCGATAATCGAGGCTCCGTACCAGCCTTAGTAGGCGACAGTACGGACAATTCGAGTACCTTTTTAGAACTAAAACCGCATATAGTGAATTGTATGAGCCACCCGATTAGAGCCATGCCAAAACTTCGTCCGTCAATAGTCACCAAAATAACTATATGGGAGAAACGCTACTTACTTTTTATTTCTTTTACATTTATATTTGTTTTTACAAGAGAATTAGGTCTGTTTAATAAAATTGGATCGGGTAAATTATCTAATGAGCATGTGGGGTAAGTTTATTTTGTAAAGCATGATGGGGCAAAAAAATAAGAAAAAAGTAGGTCGGTTTCACTAAAATGCACTATTAAATAGCTTAATTTGTTAGACTTTCCATAGTTTTTCTCTATTTATATTTGCTGTAATTACTAACCAAGATTATTTGTCTTTATTTTTATTTTTTATTATCATGCATCATAGGCATCTTATTAGGAAGGTGTTGATTAGAGATTGGTTGCCAAAACCGGGTTTCTTATGGAGTCAATTACACAAGTAACAGAGAAAAATGCTGTGGTTCGAGACTGGCCTTTGAAAACCCAGAAAGTAAAAGGGGGTAGTTTAAATGAAGGATGTATCTCTAATCTTCCCGAGCATGTGACTTTGAATGCTCGTCAGAATAACCTCAAAGACTTGACTTGGATCTGGAAACAGTGGGACTCAGACATTAGGGGCATCTTCACTGAAAAGTACGGGGATATAGCTCACTTGATCGCCGTCAATATAGACGAACAGTTGATTCAAGCCATGGTTCGATTCTGGGACCCAGCTTACTAATGTTTCACTTTCAATCAGGAAGATATGACTCTGACCATAGAAGAGTATGTCGCCTTGCTTAGCGTTGACAATGTACAATTCAACAAGATATATGTGAAAGAGCCCAAACCAATGGTCTTTAAGAAAAAGCTAATGAAATTGACGGGAATGATTGATACATAGGCTGAAAAATAGATAAAGAAAAAGAACGAAGTCAGTTGTGTTCCATGGTTTTCTCTGCGAGACTTAGTTCAAAACCATCCAAATATTGTGAAGAGAGTGGATCTGTTTGCTTTGGCCATTTACGGATTAATTGTCTTCCCAAAAGTTCTTGGGCATATAGAAGTTGCAGTAGTGGATTTCTTTGAAAAGCTAAGGCAAGGAATCAACCCCGTCCCAACTATCTTGGCCGAGGGTTTTAGATTTCTAAGTAGTTGTAGGAGAAAAGGGGAAAGACGTTTTATCAGATACGCACAGTTACTTAATGTTTAGATTCTGAGCCACTTTTGGAAAGTGGAGCGCACCCCTTTCCACATGTTTTCAAAAACATTCGCTCCATTGGAAGCTTACCTTGGGAAAGATTGGCCAAAGGATGTTACAGAACAGCACTGGGTTTTAGTTTTTCAGAACCTCCGAGCCGAAGATATAACTTGGAGAGCACCATGGATTTGTCCTTCGGTTCTATTATATAAGTGTGGAAGCCAAGATTGGGTGCCTTTACTCGGATTATGGGGAAGAGTTGGATATGCTCCATTAATGGTTCAAATGCAGTTTACTTCACGATAGTTGATACCATCTATCGAGGGATTGGCACAGTCTGAGTTTGCTTTTACAGGTGAAGGTTACATGAAAAAAGTCTGAGATACTGCAAAGTCTTGGAAGGAAATTTACCTAATGGAGTTAGCTTTATATGTTGATACTATCACTCAAGACTATGATATATGGAGACAACGACGAGTGAATAGTCAACAAATCTCGCCGACAGATTACACTTTCCAGAATCCATTCTCATCAAAAATGTCGTCCGAGCTGAAAATGGCAAGACATGAATTTGAACATGAAAAGGCTAAGCTGTTACGGGATATTAGTTCTCTTCAAAAGGAAAACTACCAACTGAAGATCGATGTTCAAATTAAAAAATCAAGAACTGAGAAATTCCAGAAAGAAGCTGAGATAATGAAAAATGACTTAAAGGATCTTTATTTGGAAAATTAGAAATTAAGAGGCATTATAAGCAATAGTGGGCTGGGCAAATCATCGGCAGAATGGAAGGAAGAACTAAGCAACATCAAAGGTGGGATAGAATTTTGAAGAGGGAAAGTGAAGAAGGAAGAGGAAAAAAGCTGCGCGTGCTATGATAGAGTTAAGAAAGAAGAATGCTGAATACAAAACCCTGTCTGCAAAATTAACGACTAGTCAGTCTGAGCGTCAAGAGCTAAGAAGGAAAATACGAAATTTAGAAAATACACTGTAAGCTCATCAACAACATTTGGATACTCTCTTAAAAGCCCTAGAAGAAAAGAATGGCCAGCATGACAGAGACATTCGTGCCTACGAAAGAGCTCTCCAATAAAAAGATATGCATCTCGGCGGTTTGATCAATGAAATTCGTAAGGCGACTATGTAAATCGTGTAATTATAAGATGAAGTCAAGCTCTCAGTTGCCAATTCCCTCCGAGACAAGGATCAAGCATGTCGGAGTTCCTAGAACGAGTGAAGAAACAAGGCGATGTGGCTAGGAAATTTGTGTAACTGTTAAATCAAAGATGGCAAAACGTTTTGTAGTAGACTTTTTTATTAATGAAATGCCTAAGTGTGGGGCTATCTTGAAATCAACACCAAATTCTTGCATATTTATTCATGATTAACATTCATTTGTCATTTATTCATTCATCCATTCATTACATGTGCATATCACTCTAATCATTTACTGAGGCTAAAACCGTATAATTCACAGTTGCGACACTACGAATTTGGAATCACGTCATTCTTATAGGACACGTCTAAGAGCTATAGCTATGGATGCTGAACTCAACGAAAGAATTGAAAGAATGGAAAGGACCTAAAGAGAGTTGTAAGAGCAGTTGGCTAAGTCACAATAGGAAGCAAAAGATCTGATGGTAAGATCTCGAGAGGAATCGCTCGAGCAAAGGGATCAAATGGCCAAAATGATGGAGATGATGACAGCTTTGGTAAAAGGAAAAGGACCCATGCAGAGCCCTGACATCAAAGAACCCCAGTCAAGAGTTAATCAGGACCTGCTCTATCCCCAGGTTTCACTCCACTTCACGCCGTGCAATGCAAAGAGGATATCCTCAAGGGGAACCTACAGGCCTGGAGCAACGACCTGTACCATCTACTCATCTAGTGCAAGGTATATTCGTATCGAATCTCGGAGCTAATCCTGCTGATCCAATTATTCCAGATTTAGATGATCCCGTAGAAATAGTCAGGTTGAAAATGGATGATCATGATGCTCAGGATAAGTATAGGAGCCTGGAAGAAAGGCTCAAGGCGATAGAAGGTATTGAAGTCTTCTGTGCACTAAGTGCCAAAAAGCTCAATTTGGTGCCCAATCTGGTTTTGCCTTTGAAATTTAAAGGGTCAGATTTTGAAAAATATGATGGAACGAGATGTCCAAAGGCACATCTTATCATGTTTTGTCAGAGATGATTGGTTACGTGAATGAGGATAAATTACTAATACACTATTTCCAAGACAGCTTAGTCGGATCGATTCTTCGATGGTATAATCAACTTAGTGGAGAAAGGATCCGATCATGAAAGACTTAGCAACAATATTTTATGAACAATACAAACATGTATCCGACATGGTGCCTGATCGACTAACTCTGCAGATGATAGAAAAGAAGCCGATCGGAGACTTTTAGGCAATACGCGTAAAGATGGAGGGATATCTCGGTCCAAATAGAACCCTCATTAACTAAAACAGAGATAACAATGCTCTTCATCAACACTTTGAAAGTGCCATTTTATGATAAGTTGGTAGGAAGCGCTACGAAGGACTTTGCAAACATTGTAATATCTGGGGAGCTTATAGAGAATGCCATCAAGAGTGGAAGGATGGAAGGCCCCGAGAGTTTGAAAAGGGCAATACCCATAAAGAAAAAAGAGGCAAAAACCCATATGGTGGGAACTGAGAGCCACTACACTTCTAATCTATACCAAACCCAATCAAAACCTCGATATGGCCCACCTCCAAACTTTTATTTTCCTCCCCAAAGCCCTTACTATCAAGCATCTCCTCCTTACCCTATCTACGCCACAAATAACCAAAGACCATTCACCATGTTCCCACAAAATACCATGCCTGCTCAAAGCCAACCCAAAAATAAACAAAGACCAGCAAGACCCAATCCTGAAAAACCTCAATTCACTCCTATTCCCGTGTCATACGGAGAGCTGTACCTGAAATTATTAGAAAAATAATTAATATCCCTACATTATATTGCACCCCTGAAGCCTCCATATCCAAAATGGTATGATTCTAATGCTAGCTGCATGTACCACACTGGAAACCATGGGCATTCTATAGAAAATTGTCTTGCCTTTGAAAGGAGGGTTCAAGGTCTTATTGATGCAGGCATTTTACGATTTGATGGTGCCAGTAATATGGCTAGAAATCTACTCCCTAACCATACTGAAAAGAACATGAGCGCGGTGACAAAAGAAGACAGACGGCGAGCCAAAAGTTATGTTTCTGAAATAAAAACACCTTTTACGGAAGGTTTGGGAGGTAATGGTTGAAAAGGGGCCGTTTTGTCATCTCAATAGAATTTTCAAAGAATGAATCAAAAAAAGTCAACGTTTTTGTGATTTCCATGGTATCAAAGGGTATGACATCCAGTCTTGTGAGGGATTTAGAAAATTACTTCAAGACATGATGGACAACAAGGAGATCAAGATCTTTAACAGAGTGAAAGAGGCCGATGAGGGAAAAGTATGTGCTTCTGATAATCAATCATTAGGTTCCCCTTATAGCGTCGATCGACCTTTGTGATTTATTACAAGGAAAAAAAGGAAAAAGTAAAACCAAAGATGATAATCAAAGTACCATCTCATTTCCCTTACAAGGACAACAATGCGGTACCATGAAAATATGACGTCAACATTATCATACCGAAGGTGAAAATCCAAAGCTACGACTGGAAGTGTTAGCGAAGTAGGACACTTTACCCATAGTGGGAAATGTTATTCTCCTAAGGTGATTGAACCAAGGAAGAAGACTGGTGACTCGAACCAAAAAGGAAAGGCACAGATGCGTGAGGCTGAGGTCGAGTTTGAAACTTCGTCCAAACAAGAAGTTAAAAAGCCTGTGAATGAGGAGGAAGCACATAAATTCTTAAAGTTCATTAAGCACAGTGAATATAACATCATAGAACAATTAAACAAGCAACCGGCATAAATCTCTCAGATTATCCCTACTGTTGAATTTAGAACCACATTGGAATACTTTGCTAAAAGTGTTAAATCAAGCTTACGTGGCAAGCAATGTATCTATAAAAAAGCTTGATAGGTTGGTAAATAACCTAAATGCGGATAATTTCATCTCTTTCAATGATGATGAAATATCGCCAAATGGTGGAGGCTCTGTAAAAGTATTGCACATCACAAGCAGTTGCAAGGGTTATATAATATCGAATGTGCTTATTGACAACGGGTCTGCACTCAATGTCATGCATTTGGCCACGCTTTCCAGGATGTCAATTGATATGTCTTATCTAAGGCCTTGTCACTCTATAGTAAGGGCATTTGATGGGACACAACGAGAGGTCATGTGAAGATCAAAATTCCTCTAGAAGTGGGCTCATGTACATATGATATTGAGTTCTAAGTTATGGATATCACACCTTCGTATAACTACCTTTTAGGGAGGCCTTGGATCCATTCTGCTGGGGCAGTTCCTTCATCTCTCCATCAAAAACTAAAGTTTATCATGGATAGCCCTTTGATCACGGTCACTGGTTAAGAAGACATTGTTGCATCGATCTCTACCGATGCACCCTACATTGAAATAAATAAAGATGCAATAGAATTTTCCTTTTGTTCTTTCGAATTCATCAATGCTACATTTGTTGCTAAAGGAAATAGGATTCCCATACCCAAGCTGTCAAGGAACACCAAGATAGGAATTAAGCTAACTGTGGGAAAGGGAGCCCGAGCGAAAAAAGGTTTGGGGAGATATAGCAAGGAATAGTTAGAGCACTAAAACCAGTACACCAGAAGGCTCAATACGGTTTAGAATTCAAGCTGAATATTGGAAAAAGAAGAAAATAGTTGTAGAAAGATAAAGAAAGGAGGATTGCAAGGGCCTCAGGTCGAAAATTGGAATGGGAGCTCATAGCGTATCCTCCTTTGTCAAAAATATTTATATTTGCAGGAATGATGTACCCAGAGAGAGATAATTCACGAAGCATGCTGTTATTGATTGAAAGGGGTCTTCAGAACGTTAGTATAAATGTTATTGACAAAGGAGATGATGTAATTAAAAATGTTTCAATGATACGCCCTTGTCCTCCTGGATTCGTTTTGAACAATTGGACTGCTGTGGATCTTCTCGTAGTTTCTAAGTCCTCTCCAGAGTAATACTCAATGTTAACTCTCTTTTTGTGTACCCCTAAGTAATAGTGGGATTCTTTTGTAAGAGCTTATGTTTGCTCTTTATTATTTAAATGAACATTAATGGAGATGCATTTTGTCATGGTCTTTTCATTCTCATTAACTTCATAATTATTCCCCCTTCTCACAGCCCATCCTTACATGTATCTCATATCATGCCATAACATTATGTTTGTTGGTTCCAATACCTTGATGCTCCTCTATAGTTTTCTTTTCCATTCACCTTTCAGGTGCTCAGATATCAACGGCATGAGCAATCCCGTTACAAGTCTTGAAATTGATTTTGAGAAAGCTATTTGTTTAGAAGAATTCGAAGTTGAGAAAAATGTTTAAGATTATGTCTCGTCTCCTGACTTACTAAGAATGGTAGAACAAGAAGATAAACAGATTTTACCTCATCAAAAATCAATTGAGACAGTAAATTTGAAAAATGAAGAAAAGAGACAAGATGTGAAGATTGGGACTTCCATTTCAGATAACACCAAACATGATTTGATCGCCTTGCTTTATGAGTACAAAGATGTATTTGCATGGTCGTATCAGGACATGCTAGGGTTGAACGAGGATATAGTGGTCCATGGACTCCTATGAAACTAGAATGCAAACCTATTCAACAGAAGCTCAGACGAATGAGACCTGAAATGTTGTTAAAGATAAAAGAAGAAGTCAAGAAACAATCTGATGCTAGCTTCTTACAAGTCTCCAAATACCCAGAATGGGTAGCTAATAGAGTCCCAGTACCGAAGAAAGACGGCAAGGTACGAATGTCCGTAGATTATCGCGATCTGAATCGAACAAGTCCTAAAGGTAATTTTCCCTTGCCACACATTGATACGTTGGTGGATAACACAACGAAACATTCATTGTTTTCTTTCATTGATGGATTCTCGGGTTATAATCAGATAAATATGGCCCCGAGGATATGGAGAAAACTACCTTCGTAACGATGTGGGGGATATTCTGCTATAAAGTGATGCCGTTCGGATTAAAGAATGTTGGGGCAACATATCAGAGAGCCATGATGATGTTGTTTCATGACATGATGCACAAAGAAATAAAAGTCTATGTCGATGATATGATTGTCAAATCTCGGGGGGAAAGAGAGCATGTTGAAAACCTCAGGAAGTTGTTCGAAAGACTAAGAAAGTTCCAACTGAAGCTTAATCCAGCTAAGTGTACGTTTGGGGCTACCTCGGGAAAATTACTAGGCTTCATTGTCAGTGAGAGAGGTATTGAGGTTAATCCAGATAATATAAATGCCATACAAGAACTACCACCTCCGCGCACGCAAAAAGAAGTCAGAGGATTTTTAGGGAGGTTGAACTACATTGCTCGATTCATTGTTCAACTTACTAACTAGTGTGACCCAATTTTTTGACTTCTTCGAAAACATAATCCGGGAGAATGGAACGAGAAGTGCCAAGTGGCTTTTGACAAGATAAAATAGTGTTTTTCTAGTCCCCGGTGCTAGTACTACCAACTCCCGGAAGACCATTGATATTGTATCTAATTGTGTTCAAAAATTCAATGGGTTGCATACTGGGGCAACATGATGAGTCGAGAAAAAGAGATAGGGCGATTTACTACCTCAACAAGAAGTTCACAGAGTATGAAACAAAGTACCCGTCAATTGAAAAATTCTTTTGTGCTTTGGTCTGGGTCGTTTAAAGGCTCAGACAATATATGTTGTATCATACAACATGGTTAATTTCAAAGCTGGGCTTAATAAAGTACATGATGGAATCACCTCCACTCTCAGGAAGAATGGCACGATGGCAGATCCTACTATTGAAGTACGACATCGTATATGTGAGTCAAAAGTCGATAAAGGGGAGCGTGATAACTGACTTCTTAGTAACTCAAACAAAAGAGAATACGAGCCATTGAGATTTGATTTCCCAAATGAAAACTTGATGTGCATTACAGAAAAAGAATGCGAGTCGTCAAAAGAGAAATCATGGAAGATGAGCTTTGATGGTGCATCGAATGCATTGGGGCATGGGATTAGAGTAGTCTTAGTGTCACCAAAAGGGAACCATTATTCACTCACTGCTAGATTAAATTTCTTCTGTATCAATAACGTAGCGAAATATGAGGCTTGCATCATGGGACTTCGTGCAGCTATTGAACGAAACATCAAAATCTTAGAGGTGTGCAGGGACTCAGCATTGGTGATTTACCAAATCCGTGAAGATTAGGAAGTAAAATATTCAAAATTAGTTAAATATCGCAATCTCGTTGCGGAACTAATTAAAGAATTCAAAAAAGTGACTTTTAATTACTTCCCACGAGAAGAAAACTAATTGGCTGATGCTCTAGCCACTTTAGCCTCAATATTCAAAGCAAACAGAGAAACGGAAATAATGCCTCTCCAAATGAGCATATATGATGTCCTTGTACATTGTTTTAGCATTGAAAAAGAGACAGATGGACGGTCATGGTTCCATGATATCTTAGAATATGTCAAGAATCAAAGGTATCTCGAGCAATCAAATGAGAACGACAAAAGAACAATCAGAAGAATGGCGGTGGGATTTGTCCTTGATGGGGATATCCTATACAAAAGAGGAAAAGATCAAGTGCTCCTAAGATGCATGGATGCTGTTGAAGCCAGAAAAATACTTAAAGATATCCATGAAGAAATCTGTGGGACGCATGCCAATGGTTTCACTATGGCTAGGCAGATTATTAGACTCAGTTATTACTGGCTGATGATGGAAAACGACTGCATTAGTTACGCAAGAAAGTGCCACAAATGTCATATTTATGGCGATAAAATTCATGCAGCCCCTTCGCCCCTTCATGTCATGACTTCTCCGTGGCCTTTTTTTATGTGGGGTATAGATGTTATAGGGCTAATTTTTCCAAAAGCTTCTAATGGACACCGATTCATTTTTGTGGTTATAGATTACTTCACAAAATGGGTAGAAGCTACTTTATTTGCTAATGTGACGAAGACCGCAGTTTACAAGTTCTTAAAAAAGGAAATCATATGTCGATACGGTTTGCCTGAAAGAATCATTTCAAATAATGATTTGAATCTGAACAATAAGATGATGAAGGAAGTGTGTGAGTAATTTCAAATAAAACATCATAACTCATCACCCTATCGCTCGAAAATGAACTGAGCTATAGAAGCGGCCAACAAAAATATTAAGAGGATCATTGGAAAAATTACCGAGACATATAAAGACTGGCATGAGAAGCTACCATTCGCTTTATATGCATATCGCACATCTATGCGGACATCTACGGGAGCAACTCCTTTCTTTCTAGTCTATGGAATGGAAGTTGTGCTGCCCATTGAAGTTGAGATCTCCTCTCTACGAGTCTTAATGGAGTTGAAACTAGAAGAATCAGAATGGGTTCGAGATCGATATGACCAGCTAAATCTTATTGAAGAAAAATGCTTGAAGACAATCTGTCATGGACAAATGTATCAGAAAAGAATGACCAATGCCCATGACAAGAAGGTGAGGCCAAGAGAATTTTGCAAGGGAGAACTCATACTGAGAAAGATTCTCCCAATACAAAAAGACTTTCGAGGAAAATGGGCACCAAATTGAGAAGGGCCATACATCGTAAAGAAGGCCTTCTCGAGTGGAGCTTTGATTCTCACTGAGATGGACGGGAAGGAGTTACCTAATCTAGTGAACTCAGATGCTGTGAAGAAATATTATGCCTAAAAAAAAAGAGATCAAGATGAAAACCCGAAAAGGGCGTCTTGATAAAAAAAGGATTAGGATGAAAACCTGAAAGAGCGTCCTAATGAAGAGGGTTTGGACTAAAGGAGCAAGACATTTTGAACGGGGAATCAAAAGACGAAGTTACAATATTTAAAGCATTCTCAGAAGCTCTAAATCTTCTACACAAGAAGCTGTGCTCGAAAAGATCCAGGATGAAGAATCGGAGAGAAGTCCATGCGTTGGATATCTAGAGCATTTGTGACAATTGATTCTGCTTTCCTTTCTTTATAATGTTTTGTTTATTGAACTATGTCTTGTCTTGCTTTTGAAATAATTATGAACGTGAGATATCCCTTTCATACCTACTTTGCCATTTTCATGCATCTCATGTATGGTTTGTTTAAATAATAAATAGTAAAATGACATACCCTAAACAAAAGGAATATTGAGCATTACCTAGATGAGAATTTAATTTGTACAAGAGCGTCAAAGCAAGGACAAATTTCAACAGGGGACAAAAGGGTGATATACGAGAAACGCAGATTACTCGTAAAACTTGAGGACGGTTACAAAACCTGAAAGGAAAGTCAAGAATCGAAGCAATGAATGCAAGTCATCACGAATATCGTAACGAAAAGAGATATACGACAAGCAAGCCCAAGGCGCATGGCATAATCATGTAGGCATAAAAGCATTTAAGACAAACACGTGCATATAATGATAACATCATGCATGACATATACAGGTACTCTATTAGAGCAAGAGGTGTTGATGATAGTTGTACTGAATCAAGGAAAAAGAAGACATCCGAGTTTCACCAGATGATATGTTTTGAAATTCTGATTTAAAATATATATATATTAATTTCAATTTTTTCCAAAAAAATCAACTCATAATGCGAGAGGTGAGTTGAGCCTCGGGTCACACGCTGAGGTATTTTTCAATTTTTGTTATTCAAAAAAAATCAACTCATATTACGAGAGGTGAGTTGAGCCTCGGGTCGAGGTATGTTTTAATTGCTTTTTCAAAAAATCAACTCATATTATGAGAGGTGAGTTGAGCCTTTTCAGGTATTTTTCAATTTTGCTTTTCAAAAAAAATTAACTCATATTGAGAGGTGAGTTGAGCCTCGGGTCACATGCTGAGGTATTTTTCAATTTGCTTTTTTAAAAAAAAATCAACTCATATTGTGAGAGGTGAGTTGAGCCTCAAGTCACACATTGAGGTATTTTCAATTTCTGTTTTTCAAAAAAATCAACTCATATTGCGAGAGGTGAGTTGAGCCTCAAGTCACACGCTGAGGTATTTTTCAATTTCTGTTTTTCAAAAAAAAATCAACTCATATTGCGAGAGGTGAGTTGAGCCTCGGGTCACACGCTGAGGTATTTTCAATTTCTGTTTTTCAAAGAAATCAACTCATATTACAAGAGGTGAGTTGAGCCTCGGGTCACATGCTAAGGTATTTTTAATTTCTATTTTTCAAAGAAATCAACTCATATTGCAAGAGGTGAGTTGAGCCTCGGGTCACACGCTGAGGTATTTTCAATTTCTGTTTTTTTAACGAGAAGTGAGTTGAGCCTCACACGCTGAGGTATTTTTCAATTTTTGTTTTTAAAAAAAAATCAACTCATATTGCAAGAGGTGAGTTGAGCCTCAGGTCATACGCTGAGGTATTTTCAATTTTTGTTTTTCAAAGATCAACTCATAATCCGAGAGGTGAGTTGAGCTTCGTGACGCATGCCGAGCTATTTTCGATTTCTATTTTTTAAAGAATAAAGAATAAAGATTGGACAATCGAACAAAATTTAGTGCTTTAAAGTCTTTGCTCTATCCCTGTTTCACAGCGATGAGCAAAGAGGGGCAGCTGTAAGCACTAAATTTTGTCCGGCTCAATATTCATGTTTAATTTTCAAATTTAATTAAAAAAATTAAAAAATACAAAAAAATTAAAATTACATTTTGACCTATTAACTTTTTTAAAATTACATTTTAACCCCTTACTTTTTCAAAATTACCTTTTAATCCTTAAACTTTTTCAAAATTACATTTTGACCCTTTATTTTTCTCAAAATTACACTTCAACCTCGCTAGTTTTACTATATTTGCAATCTAGTCCTTCTAGAAAAATCACACGATTTGGGCACCCACCCTCCGTGATTTTAGGCCACCGGCCTAGGGTATGGCTTCTCTTCCCCCTAGCCACCTAATACTTGCAAAAAAAAACTATAAAAGGGGTTATTACCCCCCAAAAATCGGCAAGCAACAACACCCACGAAAAAGGGGAAGAAAAGAAAAAAGAAAAAGAAAAAGAAGAGAAAAAGAGAGAAAATAGGAAGAGAGAATAAGAAGAAAAAGAAGAGGGAGAAGGCGTTGCACCACCGGTGAGGAAGCAGCGACGACAACGGCGGTTGGAGAAGAAGGAGAAGGAAGAAGAAGAAGAAAAAAGGAAAAAAAAAGAAAGAAAAAAAGAAAAAAGAAAGGAAGAAAAGAAAAATAAAAATAAGCAATGAGTCATTAACCCAACCCACTACCCAGAACCCGACTCAGAACCCACACCCCAAAGAAGCCCAAGCCCGACTCAAGCAAAAAAAAAAAAGCAACAGCCCAAAGAAAGAAATAAAAAAAAAAGAGAAACAGGCCCAAAAGAAGGCAGCCCAAAACAGCTAGCCCAACAGCAGACCAGCAGACCTAGCAATAGGCCTATCAGCGCCTAGCAGGCCCAAAGGCAGCTGGCCAAGAAGAAAAAAGAAGAAGAAAAAAAACAAAAAGAAAAAAAAAGAGACCCCGGTCGAGAATCTCGTTCTTCAAGCCCATAGTTTTGGGCTTTTCGGTAATTTTTCTTTACCCACTTTCAATTTAATTCGTGTATTTTGATGACATCTCGTTTTAATATTATTGGTATTTTTTTTGTTAGCATTTTTTATTTTTTATTATTTTTTAATTGTATTTTATTTTATTTTTAATTTTAATATTTTAATAAATAAGGCAACGAATCGGTTTGACACTAAATCGTTGCTTTCATCGCTATGTTGGGTGAATATCATTGGTTCGTGTTAAATACGATACGCCCTTTTAAAAATAAAAAAATTTCTCGGGTTTTAAAATAAAATGATTGTTTTTGTAGTTATTTTTAAATTATCAAAACTTCATTTTTAGATTGTAATACGTCAATATGTAATTTATCAAAAATTTCGTGTTTCAAAACTTTTCGTGTTTTCAAAAATTCTCATGTTTCAAAAATTTTCGTTTTTTCAAAAATTCTCATGTTTCAAAAAATTTTATTTTTTTAAAAATTTTTGTGTTTTCAAAAATTCTCGGGTTTAAAAAAATTCTCGAGTTTTGAAATTTTCGTGTTTTCAAAAATTCTCGTGTTTCAATTGAATCACGATTAAATATTAAATTGAACTTGTATTTTTGAAAATTAAGACAACACACGTTTAACGAGATACCAATTTTGGGCGTCACGAGGGTGCTAATATCTTCCTCGCGTTTAACCGACTCTCGAACCCTATGTTTCTCTGGAATTTTGATGTAGACCTAAACTTGGCCCTTTTTTTAAGAAAATTTTAAAAAATAAATTTTGTTTTAAAAAGAGGATTTATTAGGTGTCTTATCACACCTAGAAAAAAAGATCGGTGGCGACTCCCTTTTATTAAATAAAATCGAAACTCTGTTTTCAAATTTTTAATAATTTTCTCAATTAGCGCCCATACTAAATTTTATGTCGCTACACACATGTGCACGCCTTTAAGCAACACGGACCATACGAGTAACCTACGTGCAAACACCTCCTACAATACACTATTCGTGAGGCACAATTGAATTGCAAACAATGTCTTTTCATCAAGCTCTTCCCATTCTGACTGATCTAGATTATCAGGCTTTTTCCAGGTAACGACCTTTTTTAGACCGTTCTAAACAAGAATTGACGTCATTTGAACTTACCACAGATTGAAACTTGTGATGTCATCAAACTTTTCAATGTTGAATCTTGTTGCTGCCATCTCTGAATGGGTTAAATGCGAAAATCGAGTCAAGCTCTAATACCAATTTGTTAGGGATAAACCTATGTAAGCAACGAACAAAAAAATAACAAAGAAATTAAAAAGATCGAACACACAAATATTTACGTGGAAAAACCCCTCCGAATAGGGTAAAAAATCACTAGTAAAGATAATTTTACTAAATCGACAAAGATGAAGACTACAAAGATGGAGATAAAAACAAAACCTCAAAACTCGAAAATAAGAACCTTCAAAACTTAAACACAAAATTCCCTAAAAGCTTGTAAAAGCTAATACTTAAATGTGTTATGGGGTAATCTTTCTAGGGTAGAAAATGGCCTATTTATAGCTAAATTCTTAGATCAAATAATCTTAAAATAATTTACACTAATCAGAGTTTGATTGGGATAAATAATCAAAATTTGACTAGAAGAAAACAGAGAAAATTGCATGACACGTTGCCACGTCCCCTATCGTGTCATCGCAACATTGTTTTGCTTCTCCCCTGTTTCGTCATCGCATGGCTCCTCATCGCGACGTCCTTCTTTGTTTGTGTCTTAATTTGATTGTAATGCGAGGCATACTCCACAAAAGCAACGTTTTCTTAATTGAATTAGTGGTTGAACCGATTAGGTCACTATTTTTTTTTGAGCGATTTGTCCAAATCAATTGAATAAATTATTCAAAAAAATTTTAAAAATATAATAAAAATAATGTCGACCGATTCAACTGATTTTTTAGCCCGGTTCAATTGATCTAACCCTTTATTTTAGACTAATACCCAAATCCATTCTCAATACAACCGATGTTGCCGATCAATTCAATCCGATTCTAAAAACAATAATGTAAAATAGTATAATTTTATCCTACTTTATCTCTAAAAATAGTACAACATGGAATAAAAATGTGCCATTGTTTTTGGCTGGTGTTATTTTTTAGTATTTCATGGCAAAATTAATAATTTAAGCAGTATTTTTGGAGAAAAAAAAAAACCTTCAAATACCAACTGAAATTTGAGAGAGAATTGATGGACCAGTTTATAAATAAAGCATTTAAAAATAATGGAAAACAAATTCGATATCACCTTCGTTGACTTTAAAATGATCTCCAAAGAACTAGTTGTACTCTCTCTCTCTCTCTCTTTGTTTTTTTCTTATTAGTTTAATGATAGCATTAATTAGATTTGTCTTTTCTAATCTCCAACCTTTTCTGCTTAATATTTTACTATAACAACAACAACAATAATAATAAGTTGATGCTTGATGGCTCAAAGATGACGTCGTCTTAAGAGCTTACTTGCTTTTTATTTTCACTTTTAATTGTGTTTTTCTGGTTTAAATTTATATTTTTCTTCAGTTTAGGTTTGCTTTCAGTGCTCATGTTATTTTCTTTTGTTCTTTATTCTCTACTGACCTTTTAGTTAATTCTCTCATTTGGGACTTTAAAAATATATATATATATATATATATTAACTGAGAAAAAGAAAGTGCTTATCATAATAGAGGAAACTAAACTACATGATATGAGAGAAAATAATAAAAATGTGAGTTTATGCATATTTTCCATATTATTTAGGACTAATTTAATATTATCATTTATAAAATATATATTTAAAAGTGCTATAAAGTGTTATTTAATATTTAAAGTGTTTAATATTATTGTGAAAAATAGAATGTCCATTTTAAGCATAATGTTTAAAGTAAATAATATAAATTATTTGTAAAAATTAATTTGAATACATAAATTATATTCTAGATGTTAAAATCATATACAAACACAACTCTTATAAAATATTACAAGTTACTGCATGTAATTTTATAAGTTTATTTTTAAATTCATTAATTATATGCAAAGTAATATTCTTCTAATTGCTGAACATAATTAAAAAATATATAAGTATTTTAATAATTAAAATATTACGACAATAAAATATTTCAAACCATAAAACTATGATTGAAAACAATAATGAAATTCTAACATTTGTAGAGATTTTTCGCTATTAATTAAATAAATGTTGAATGTTAATGTATTCTTAAGTCTTAGTTTTATATTACTAAAATGTTTGTGGATAAATAGTATCACTTTTTATTTAATAAAATATTTTTAATATGTTAGATGTTAGTAATAAAATAAAATATTATTTTAATACCAATGCAATAATATAATAAGTAATCAAATATATTTTAATCGGTTGGAAAGTTTTCCTTAAACTCATTTTTTATATTACTAAAATTATTTTTTTTCTTTTTGGTTAATGAAAATAATAGTTTAAGTATAAAGTAACTATATTTAATAACATTTTTTATTTATTATTATATAAATTCATTTTAGCAATAAAATGAGAATTTTTATTTATAAGTATGATAAATTTTCATTAAGTAAACTAAATATATTAGTAAATGTTAAAAATTTATTCATACATATGGTAAAATCTTATAAAAAATATAAAAATTAAAATAACAAAATTAGTTATATAATGAACAACAAATGTTATACTAGTCAGTTCAAAAAGTTTCTCCAAACTCATAGTTTTATATTTGCACGTGATTTACTCATTTATTTTTAGTTATTTTTAAAAATAATTTATTTTAATTACTGTAATTAGTGTAAAGTAATGTTCATTATTTGAACGGCTAAACATAATTAAAATATTTTAATTTATTTAACTATTTAAATAATATAATAATAAATTTTCTAATCATAATTAAAACATGTTTATCATATTCATTGTATAATATAGTTTTCTTTCATGTAATTAATGCAAAGAAACATTAATAATAAATAATAAAATAATTAACATATATAAATAATTTGATATTTCAAATATTTGCTAATAAATATTTTCTAATTATTATTAAACCATTTATACAAACTATTAAAAATGATATTTTGTAAATTAAGTTATTCACTTTAATAGTTTACAGATAATATCTAATTAATAGGAGATTAGATAATAAAAATTATTGTTTTATATATGAATTATAAAGTTATTATATAAATGATTAAAAATCATTTAAAATTAAAATAATTTTTTCTTTTAATAAAATCAAAATTCTTATTTATAAATGTAATAAATTTTACAAATAATAAAATATTTAAAATAACAAATTCACTAATATGATGAACAATAAACGATATATTCATCAATTCAAAAGTTTCTCTAAACTCATACTATTGTTGTTGTTATGTCATATTAATATTATATTAATATTAACAAACATTCAATTTAGAATACAAAATAAAAATTAAAAAATTATGGTAAACTATTGTTATGATAATATGATTTATTAAATATAAATTTTAAACAATTAACATAAATTATTTATAAAATTTAATTTTAACACATAAATCATATTGGTTTAATAATAGGATTTTATTTATCAAGTATAATATTTAAAAAAAATACTTGTATAAATCATATTGGTATAATAATAGGATTTTTATTTATCAAGTATAATATTTGTAATCCCCTCATTTAGAAGTACAAGTGGCAAAGGATATAGTGGAATACAACTATTCTCCTAAAGCAAGTGAAAAGTAAAAACCAAAGAGATCCTTGTATGGTACGAATGTGGGTGGTTCCACTTCTACTTGTTGAATCATTAATGGAAACCATAATGAAGTGATGACCCCTTCACATGAAACAATCTCCGCTCTGCTGCCTTTATAAGGATAGCCTTTGACTTCTCTTTTGTTTTTCTTTCCTCGTAAAATTTCTTCACCCCTGCCTTCCTGTAATCGGATCCCTACCCATTTCAATTTCATTTATGAATTAACTACACCATTAGAGCCACTGCTTAATCTCTATATTTACTATGGGGCATGGACGCAAAACACCTTTGATACCCAAATCAATTTTTAAATGAATTGACACAAATGTTATTAGAGACCTTACATATTTAAGTGGGTTGAAAGAGGCTAATTCCTTCTCAAAATATAAGACATTGTCCTAATTCTTGGATGATTAGCTCCACTGTCATGTTCATCTGCTTCAGGAATCAAGTTTGGCTGCTTCATATCTCCAAGAACCCCTCATGTGATTCAATTTTAACTATATCAATAAAAAACTTCAACTTGCCCAAACACAAACAGGTCCAAGCAAACGGCTGTCTGGTCTTATTTTTATATAGGGTGATCCCAAACCAGAAAAACTAGAAGATAGAGGAGAAGGCAGGGAAGGAAGGTTCAGGTCTAAGGCAAGTAACATGAAGGTGGACTGGAGTTGTCACAATGTCAACGGAGGTGAAGGCAAAATTTAGTTTTCTCTCAAGGCCAAATAGCAAATCCCATGATAATGATAGACCCAGCAAGGTTGGATGTATAATATGCACAAACTATGGTTAAAAAAGAGGTGGATTTGATAGAGCCAGATATGATATTGTCCATGAAAAAATATACAAACCCTTGTCAAAGTTAAAAGATTCGTCGTATTATGTTATTTACCGCTGTCAGCAATTCATTGAATTTGAAACTTGATGTCATCAGAAAAATACAATTTTTTTGTATGGATTTCTGAACCTTTAATGATGATGCAACCACCACCACGTACGAAAATCCTTTAAAGAGTTTGCTAAATTCAGAGTATATGTTGTTAAAAATATTTAAATTTAAAATCATATACTTATCGATAGCATGTTAAACACTTAATATTTACAATAATGACACAATTCCATCCCCTGAAAATGTTACTTGCTTTTTCCCTTTGTCTCAACCATGATTTGTGTTGGTGGGTCTGGTGGTGGAATTCTAAATCACATTACGAAAATGGGGGGCAAACACAATCCAAATTGATTTTGGTTTTGGATTTTAGAAGAAAAAGATGGGGCTCAATGGCAGTGATATTAAAAGTTTGTGTTTTCATGCCCATGATCCACAAGAAACAAAAATTATCAGCAAAATAATGAAGAGATAAAATATTAGTGTTTTTTTTTTTTTTTTGTACAATTGAGTATTTATGGAGACTACACCTCATGACTCAACAATTCTATCCCTAACATTCTCCATTCCTCTTTTCTGGAGCGTACTCAACAAAAAACCATTTGGTATATAGTTAACCTATAGCGTATCATCCAACACATTTTCTCTTACAAAATGTAACTCTAAATCAACATGCTTTGTGTGAGCATGACAATTTGAGTTATTCAACTCTAAGGACCTGACAACAACACTCAACCAACCCTGAAATATTCCTCTACTCTACCTTAGTGGTAGAATGAGAGCTTGTTCCTTCCTTCTTAGGGCTCCAGACTATGGTTTTTGGTTGTTAAGCAAGAGTTATTACTATTAATTGTGATGAATTATGTCTCTTAAATTTAAAAGTTATATTATTGGATTATTAATAAATAATCATGATTATTCAAATAAGTATCTATTAAATAATTATATTTATTGTTAAAATATGTGACTATCCATTTAAATAGTTATGTTTCAGTATATTAAGATAAAATTAACCCTATTTTATATTGGTTCATTTGTCCTACTAATTGATTTTCTGTATTATTTCAACGGATTCTTACCAAGTATTATATATACATAATTTTTAAATTTATTCAAAAACAAGTTTTATATATACATTATTTTATATGTGCATTATTATATTTACAAAATATATGTAGGACAATTTTAAAACAATTTTGCTTTCAATTAACATTATAAATAAAAAATTAAAAATCAATTAAAATTTATTATTAAATATTTAATCCAAATTTTTAATGTTAATTGATTATTATCATGTTTTAGCATTTAGCCTAACTGTAACATCTCTTTTAATTAATTTTCTTGACAATCATATTTCATTAGAATCATAACATGTGAAAGCACTAAATGCTACCTTAATGTAAACCCTAAATCATAAACTCAACCTCCAAACTTGAAATCTGATATAAACCCTAAACATAAAACCTAAGAATAATATAATAATCATAAGTATTATTAATTATGTTTACTTAAAGTCATTAGTATTTATTTATAAGTTCTCTACTATTTTTTATTTTATGTAATTATGAGGTGTTGTGCTATTATTCGCTCATGGCACATAAACTCATGCACTAACGATGCATCAAATATTATAATAAATAAATTTTTGGTGTAATTATAAGACATATTACACTCCTAAAAGAGAACATGAGTTCAAACATTGTACGGAAGGGCAGCTACCATAAAACCGTCATGGAAGATAACAATATCCCAGAAAATTGTTGGACTGGAATTGGGCTTGGGTTTGGGTAAGGATAATTGTTGGAAATGGATTGGGTTTAGGTTTGAGTAATTGTTGGTTAATGTTGGTTTGCCCATCCCTATTTGGGCTGCTGGGCATATTGTACGTGCAGATTAAGGATTGCATAAAAAAAAAAACTCGGAAATCGATGGGTTTTGAGTCTATCTGACTTGATAGGATTGCCTTTTTTTTTTTTTTCTTGAAATCAAGTTTTGAAGTGGATTGGGTTAATTTTAGAGAATTAATTAATTTAAAAATCCTCAAAACTTTATCATTATCAACCTCATTTTACCACATTTATTGCCAATTTCACACTAGTTTCTTTCCTTTTTTTAATTTATTTTTTCAAGTCTACCTCTCATTTTCATTCCTTATTATTTTTCTTCCATAATGTAATATATATTTTCTCAAGCAGTCTTTTTAAAAATATATAGATATTTTAATTTATTAATCATAATTCCAAAAAAAAAAAAAAAAAAGACTCGAATCAAGTTAGATTGGGGTCGACTATATAATTAATTTTTGGGTTGGAGTTCGGGTGGGTCAAAATTTCTTTTAGAGTCGGGTTGGGGTCGAAATATTACGGTAGAGTATCGGGTTGAGCAAAAATCCGTCCTGCGCCGTTGCCATCACGGTGCAGATGCAGCTGTGGGAATGAAGGAAGAGTTAGGCAGAAAAGGTATAAACACCATTTTCAATAAAATAAAAAAAAATTGATTAATTAGCTTTGGTGGTTCATGGACTCAGTTTGTGTGGCTTGATGATTTGACTAGTTTTGGCATATTTCTTCTGCAAATGAGAAACGGAAGGCTTATGAATTTTGATATTATATAAAGAAGGTGAAGTTGAAGATGCTAAGTCTGAGGTTTTGTCTCAAATGCGTATTTAAGTTGTTTGGAAATGATCCCCATCCTTGTTCTGGAATTTTCACCCCAAATTATATCAATTTTTTTGTAGTTACTACTTAAAAGATGATCGCAAATATTAATCCACTAGGTTTTCCATGTTTTGTAAAGAATTACTTACCTCGCCCTGCAAATATATCGTTAATTTAGTGGCGGAGTGGAAAATCTTGTGTCTCCAAAATATTAGGAGTTGTCATGATTATGATCTTGAATCTCATATTGGCTTATGAAAACAAATTATGTGAAGGGTTGGTCAAATGGAGGTATTGGGATTTAAAGAGTACAATATTTTATTTTATTTTAACAATTGAATTTTAGTCATAGCTAAACATTGTATTTATTTTTATAAAATAAAACATGGAATTCAATAAAACTAAAACAAATAATATCTTTTCTCTTTTACAAATTTTTACTTTAATAAATCTTTCAGTGTAATACCTGACTTTCAAAATGTTGATTTTGATATTTAAACTTTAATTTCATTTATCAATATCAGAGTGTTAAATATTGATATCATTTGGCACGTAACTCATGTAGAAAAAAATTCAACCCTCAAAAGTCAAAGACACTTCAAAACAATTATACCAAATTTTATATTAAAGTGAAAAGGGAATTTTATAAAAAACATTAATAATAAAAAATGAATCTGTTAACTCCATCCCCACCTTGGATTTAAGTTATAAGCAGAAAAATGAAGACAAAGAATTTTAAATATTGTGAGGCAAATTATTATTATTATTATTTTGAAATATACAAACCCTGCTGCTTCAAAGACTGGTCCCAGTACCATTTGTGGGTTTTTACTTTTTAGTGATAGCATTTCATGTTACTTGGGCTTCAGCCCCTGTTTGTCAAATTTAGGTCTAAGCTTGCATATTTTGGATATTAATAAACCTAAACTAACTTTGGTCTAAGCCAGAATCGAGCTTTCAGAAAACTGATTTTTGTAAAGAGATTTCAACATTTAAACTCTTAATGTTATATAAAATATAATAACAGTAAACCAAATTCATTTTTACCTTATTATTCACTATTTTACATTAAATAAGTGGTCAACTATTAAAAAAGCAACAAAATATTCAAAATGTTAATACTATGTTTGGATTAACAAGAAAGGAAATAAAAGGTTATGTATTATCTTGCTTGGGTTAAGTATCTAGTACTACATTCTGGCCGTATTATTTTTTACCATGTATGTAATTTCACATTATTTCCAATTGTTAGTACATATTGTTTAGTACTTGGATGCAATCGTAATTGGATGAAATGAAGTATGTTTAGTACATATTGAAATTTTAATTGGTGTCAAACAAGAAAGTTTAGACTATTTTATCCATCTCACCTAAAAATGTTTAATATTTATAAAAATAATATTAGTTCAAAAATATTCACTTAAATTATTTGAAAGTAAAATTGAGTTATGGGAACTAGATGGCTAGCACCACTATTTTTTCTATTTAAAAAAATAATTTTTGGGGTTTTGGACATTAGATGGTCAACATCTATGTATTTTTTTCAAAATTTGTTTTTCGGTGCTGGCACATTAATGGCCGATAGCCTTTTATCTGATTAAAAAAAATTATTTTTTTGGGGTGTGTAGTGCCGGCCAACAAATGGCCAAAGTCACCCAACAAAAGGGATGGGCAAATTGCAACATTAATCCCTCCTTGTTTTCTCATCTTTTTTATTTCTCAAGTTTAATTACATATTTTATATTTTAAAATAATATTGAACTACTTATCATATTTTTTAATTATTATTGCATCACTCACATTATTATTAAATTTAATATGCATAATTAAATTAATTTTTTTATAAAATTAGAACTTACTTTAATGATTTTCATCTTTTATAATAATTCAAATAAACATTACTAAATTATTTTTATTTTATTTTAAAAATAAGGAGTAATATATTTATAAATTTAGAAACATTTAAATAGTATCTAAAAAATTAATTTTAAATATACTTAAAATTTTTAAATTTAGAAACGTGTAATATATTTATAAAAAACTTAGATTAAATTAATTTATAAAATTAAAATTTAAAATATAAAAATAACGTGTAGAAATAACGTCTATAGATTAAATTTATAAATATATTACTTGTTATTTACCTTATAGATTAAATTAATTTATAAAATTAAATTTTAAAATATAAAAATAACGTGTAAAATAACGTCTATAGATTAAATTTATAAATATATTTTTTTTTGGGGTCAAATGGGTAAAATAGCCGAAAGTTTAATGTTCTAATTTACTATTGGAACAGGCCATATCTAACTAATACGACTAGAATTGATGTGAAATTGATTACATTAAATTAAATAATTAAAATTAGTAAAAAGTAAACTAAGTTTAACCATTTTATTTAAATAAATAATGAAAAGATTGATTATTATGATCTTAACTTTTTCATATAAATTAATTATGTAAAAATAGGAGGATAATAAAACATTTTACATTTTAAAATTTTATTTACTCTTGGCTTTCTCTTAATTTAAGTAAATAAAAATTAAACATTTTGAGAGAAAAATATATAACATTCTTTTTATTTAAATAAGGGTCTATTTGTTTGCAAGTAAAATATTTTCCAAAAATGATTTCGAAAATGATTTCTTGAAAATATTTTCTAGTGTTTGGATGAATCATGTAAAATATTTTTTGTTGTTTGATGATTTCCGAAAATATTTTCGAAAAATTTGTTTTTACATATATTAATAAATTTATATACATATTAATAAATTTTATATTTTAAATTGTTTTTACATATATTGCGTTGATTTATTTATAAATAATTAAATTAAATTAAATATATAATAATACTCAATTATTAAGCTATATTATTAACCGTCATAAATTGAAAACAAACAAAGTCAAATAAATTATTTATAATTATCTTAAAAATAAAAATAAAGATTGAATAATTATAAATAAGCTTCCAAACCACAATTAATACTAGAAAATAATAATATTATCCAAATACATAATTTATAGTACACCACATAATAACAACAACATTGTCCAAGTGCATAACTAATATTACACCACATAACTAATATTGTCTAAGTGCATAACTTGAATCAGGTGATCTCGGCACTTCAAACCCCATAACAGTGGCTTCATCCTACAAGAAAAAGAAAGGAAGATCACATGTTTTAAATTCGATAAAACTTTAGCGATTGGAATAGTCACCAAATTTTGTAACTTACTCCATCTTCACCATATTGGTTGTTCATAATGAGAAGTGATACTCAAGGTTAACAGGGCTAAATCATAACCGAAAGAAAACACAAGGAGCCTGAAATAAAACAATTATTCATATTGTAAGCAAGCATTTGAAAGTTTAACATAAATTATTAACAAACACTTTTGATGCTACAAATAAAAACAACCAAGAAAGATTGAATTGAAACGCAAATGAGCGTCCTAAAACACTACTATATCAACAAGTAAAACTGAGAATGGGATTTATGAAATTTAGTTTAATATAGCATGATGAACAACAAAATCCCCACAATTAACACTCACTAATACATCTTTTTAGAATTCACTACATTAATCCCATCTTTATAACAAGAGTGACCATAACATTAAAAAACATAAATGAGCTTTAAAGCATACAATTCAAAGCATCATATTCCCCACTTATTAGAACCCAAAGGATTAAGCTAGATTAGAACATTCAATGAAACAGCAGAACACAACATAAAATACAAGCTAATTGTAGAGCAACATTAAAACTAAAGAAATTAATCTGTTAAATGAAAAAAAAAAAGATTCACTCACCAAAAACCCCAACTTTTCATTTCCAATTTTATCATTACAAAAAAAAAAAAACAGTAAAATAGTTTTTTTTTTATGACTTCAAAAACTAAAGGAAACCCAGATTAATTCAAACGAAACCCATTAAAAACTTGGCCAAGAAAGAACCCAACAATTTAAACATAAGAATCGATGATAACAAAGCAATTAAAATAAATAATCATAAGAAGAAGAAGAGAAAGAGAAGAATAATCATTAATTTACCTTTTTTGTTCTTTGAGAACTCTTAAAAAAAATCAAAAGAGTTAAAATTTGAGAGATTCTCAGAGGGTTAATGAGATCTTCAAAAGAATTATATTTATAGGAATTTAAAAAGAAAAAAATTCCTAATAAGAATTTAAAAGAGAAATATTGAGGCATATGTAGAGAGAATCGCAATCAAGAAAATAGAAAGTAATCAGTCAAAGATAAAATATTAGAAAAATATGCAGATACTTGGAGGAGATCAGAGATAATTTTTCCAAGAGATTCCAAGACCCAGCGAAAGGAGGAACCGAAAAGTCTAAGAAAGAGAGAAAGAGATTTGTTGGCTGAGAAAAAAAAAGGAAGGAGAAGGAACGAAGAAGGAGAAAGAATTACCTGGATAAAGGGGAAAGATTCGAAAAATGTCTTACGGAAAAAAATCGGTAAGATGTTTTCCAGAAAAAAGGAAATAATTTAACCAGTGTTTAGAAAATATTTTCCTTTAGGAATTCATTTTTCACCAAACAGACATATTGACAAATCCAAAAAATGTTTTTCAAAAAACATTTTTCACCAAACAAATAGACCCTAAAAATCTATGGAATTCAAAATAAACAATAAATAAACCTGGAATCTTTGTTTTTAAAAACTGCTGGTATGCATCATTTTCGTCCATGATGTGACACTGCCCAACAATTCTTAAGCTTTTTCATAAAAATAATCTAAAAAATTTAATTAATTATTAAAATGGCCCATTTAAACTCGAAAATAACCTAAAATCTATAGTAAAAATTAGTGGAGCTAAAGAGTTTAGTGCCACCAACATGCCACATCAACAATCAGAAAAAAAATTAATTTTTTGGTAGAACCATATATGATGATGTCACCTGTATAAATATTAAGAAAATACTATAATTTTTAAAAAATGAGGGACTTAAAAAAATTTTCTATTTTTTGGTGGAGCGAATTCATTTGGCGTCACCAAATTCGCCTGACACCCTGTTACTTTTTTTAACTTGTCCTTTTTTTTTTTTACTTTTTTTAAGTTTTGTCTTTTATCCATATTTATTTTATTTATTTTTATTAATTTTAAAAAACTTGAAATGTATATTTGAAATGTTTTATAATATATATTTTAAATTTTAAATATATATTTTTGAAATTATTTTTAAATATTAAATATATTTTAATAATATAAAATATTTAAATATTTTAAATATATGACCTTTCAAATTTATTATTAGTTTTATAATATTTTAAATGTATATTTTAAATTTTAAATATTTTTAATTTGTTTTATAATATTTTAAATTATGATTTTAAATTATTTAAAATATATTATTTTTAAAGATATGATGTTTTAAATTTATTATTTGTTTTATAATATTTTAAATATATTTTTAAATATTTTTAAAATTTAAATATAATTTTATAAATTATTAATTTTAAATATATTCAAACATTTTTAAATTAAATTAAATTAAATCTAAAATTTTAAAATTAATATTTTATTTAGTGGAGCCTTAGAATGGTTCCATCACTTTATAGTGTACTAATAATAAATTTGAAATGTCATATCTTTAAAATATTTAAATGTTTTATATTATTAAAATAATATTTAAAATTGTAAAAATTATTTAAAAATAATATTTAAAATTTTAAAAATAATTTCAAATATATATATTTAAAATTTTAAAAATATATTATAAAATATTTTAAATATACATTTCAAAATTTTAAAATTAATAATAAAAATAAATAAGGATAAAGACAAAATTTAAAAAAAGTAAAAAAAAAAAAGTAACAGGTGTCAGGCGAATCTTGTGGCATCAAATGAATTGGCTCCACTAGAAAATAAAATTTTTTAAAGTCCCCCATATTTTCAGGAATTATAATATTTCTCTGGTATTTATACAGGTAGCGATTCTACATAGTTCTACCAAAAAATTAATATTTTTTCCTAGTTACTGATGTGGCATGTTAGTGGCGCAAAACTCTTTGGCTCATCAACTTTTACAGTAGATTTTAGATTATTTTCGTGTTTAATTAAAAAAATAAATTATTTTGATAATTAATTAAATTTTTTAGATTATTTTTATAAAAAACCCAATTCTTACCTAACATTCTTTCCTGTCTCTGCATCGAAAGAGATTATATCATAAAATTCACATCTACATTCTTCCTTTTTTTAAAAAAGAAATTGGTATGATGCTTTTAAAGCTTGAAGTAGAAAAGGCTTGGGCACATACCTTTGGGAAATTTCTAAGACAAAGAAATCATCATTCATTAAATTCGAAATATTACTGAAGGCACATATATTATAAAATTAAAAAACTTAAACTCTCCGAATATAAAAATAAATTCAACACACAAACTAGAAAAGCAATTTTCATTAAATATTTAATTGTAATAATTTAATCTCTTAATATTTTATGTAAGCACTAAATTTTGTCCGGATTAATTATGGGTTTATTTAAAAAAAATTTAAAAAAAAAATTAAAAAATTACATTTTAACCCCTAAACTTTATTGAAATTACATTTTGGCCCCAAAACTTTTCAAAATTACATTTTTACCCTTATCTTTCTTAAAATTACACTTCGGCCCCAACAATTTTACTGCGTTTGCAATCTGGTCCTTCTGTCAGAAAATCACCAAAAATCCGGCGGATTTCGCGCACCCACCCCCCGATTTTCCGGCCACCAGCCTAAGGGATGGCCGCCCATACCCCTAGCCACCTGCTACCTGCACAAAAACGCTATAAAAAGGGGATTTTACCCCAAAAATCAAACCCCCACGTTCAAAAAAAAACCACCAAAAAAGAAAGAAAAAGAAGAGAAAAAGGGAGAAAAGAGAAGAGAGAAGAAGAAGAAGAGAAGAGGGAAAGAAGAAGGCGTCGCACACCGGAAGGAGGCGGCGACCACGGCGGCAGCACTTTGGAGAAGAAGAAAAGAGGAGAAGAAGAAGGAAGAAGAAGAAGAAAGAAGAAGAAAAAGAAAAGGAAAGAAAAAGAAAGAAAGAAAGAAAGAAAAAAAAGAAAAAAAAAGAAGAAAATTTTAAACCGTCGGGCCGACCCACCCGTGACCCGACCCGTCCAGCCCGACCCGCGACCCGGCCCGCGCAGCCCAACCAGCAGCAGCAAGCCCAAACCAGCAGCAGGCCCAAGCCCAAAAGCTGTAGGCCAAAGAGAAAAAAAGAAGAAGAAAAAAGAAGAAAAAGAAAAAAAAGAAAGAAAAAAAAAAAAAAAAAAAAAGAAAAAGAAAAAAAGGAAAAGAGCCCGGGTCGTGTATTCTATTCTTCAAGCTCGTAATTTTGAGCCTTTCGGTAATTTTCTTTTTACCCACTTTTAATTTAATTTGTGTATTTTAATGACATCTCGTTTTAGTGTTATTAATATTTTTAGCATTTTATTTTTTATTGTATTTTATTTTATTTTAATTTTGATAATTTTTAATAAATATGGTAACGGATCGGTTTAACACTTGTCGTTGATTTCATCGCTATGTTGGGTGAATATCATCGGTTCGTATTAAATACGATCATCCTTTTAAAAAAAAACAAAAAACAAAATAAAATTTCGAGTTTCAGTACTTTTGTGTTTTTAGAAAATTGTCGTATTTTCAAAATTTTCGTGTTATAAAAAAAAAATTCGTGTTTTCAAAATTTCGTATTTCAAAAATTTCGTGTTTTAAAAGTTTTATCTTTTCAAAAATTTTCGTATTTTAAAATTTTCATATTTTCAAAATTTCGTGTTTCAAAAAAGAAATTCTCGTATTTTTAAAATTCTCGTATTTTCAAAAATTCGTGTTTTAAAAAAAATAATTTTCGCGTTTCAAAATTTGCGGGTTTTCAAAATTTCATTTTTTAAAATAAAAAATTCTTGTGTTTTAAAATTTCCGTGTTTTTAAAAATTTTCGTGTTTTCAAAATTTCGTGTTAAAAAAAAATTTCGTGTTTTCAAAGTTTTCGATTCTCAAAAATTCATGTTTTAAAACCAAAAAAAATTTCTTGTGTTTTAAAATTTCCGTGTTTTAAAAAAAAATTCGTGTTTTCAAAAAAATTCTGTTTCAAGAAAATTCGTGTTTTCAGAGTTTTCGTATTTTCAAAATTTCGTGTTTTCAAAATTTTGGGTTTTAAAAAAAATTCGTATTTTCAAAATTCTCGGTTTTCAAAATTCTCGGGTTTTAAAAAAATTTTCTCGAGTCTTAAAATTCTCTTATTTTTAAAAAAATTTTGTGTCTCAATCGGATCACGATTAAATATTAAATTGAACTTGTATTTTGAAAATTAAGACAACGCGCTTAATGAGATACCAATTTTGGGCGTCGCGAGGTGCTAATACCTTCCTCACAGAACCGACTCGAACCCTATTTTTACGGAATTTTGACGCAGACTTAAACCCAGCCCTTTTTAAGAAAATTCAAAAAAAATGATTTTTCTTTAAAAGAGGATTTATTAGGTGTCCGATCACACCTAGAAAAAGATAAATTACTCCTTTTTTAAAATAAAATTGAAACTCTGTTTTCAAATTTTTCCTCAATTAATTGCAAAGCAAATTTTAGGTCATTACATTTTATTCTTTTCTTTTCATAAAATAAGGATTTACCTATTTTATTCTTTACTCAATCTAAGATCTTAAGGTATAAAGCAGTCACTCATACCTAAAATGTGCTCAGCTTTCCTATCACTCATATTTACTGGACATTCGATTTTACTTTATAATATATATTTTTTAATTTAACTAACTAAACTCAAATTATTAACTAATTATCTTATGCAGAGAGTGAGAGCCAAACATGAACACTTAAGTCCCAAATCTTCAGTTTTGTCAACCTAACTAAGAATTCATTAGCAATATTTAAATTTTTAAGTAAATGAAATTATAGTTAAAATTGAACCAATATAACAAAATATACAAATTTATTAGATGAATTAAGACACAACCTGCACAATATTAAAACATTAAAACACAAAACAGAAGTAACATGTATACATGAATATCTTAAAATCTATACAGAATGAATTATGTTGCAACAAGTAAAATAAAATTTAAGGATAATTCCATATTTATGTAACACCCTCAAATATATAAGGTTGGATGAAATAAATAACTAATAAATGACTTAGTCTTGATGATTATCTAGTTAGTGCACTCTTTAGAGATCTTAGATTTTTACTACCCTCAACAACCAAAGGTATTGTTACCATGTCAGGGTTTTGCCCGAACCTCTGTGAGGAGCTGTTGTACGGTTCATGGAGAGGGGTGTTTCAGTTGATAGAGATACAACCTTTAAGAGCTCAAGGAAAAAGCATTAGAATCGTGTACCATAATAATCATGGAGAATGAGTGTACAAGAGATTTGAACCACCATCTAAAGCATATATAGCCTTTACCTTACAATCATGCCTTCGAAGACTTCTCTCATAGGAGTCGATGTCCCTCTACAACATTAAAGCTATAATAATTTTTGGGCATACTAAATTGTGTGTGTGAAGAGTGTATTTACAAATTATATGACGTTGTAGCTGTAATTATCGTTGAGTTATAATTAAGTATTATACTAAAAATTATTTTATGGGTTATCAATTAAATAGAAATAACAATTTCTTTCAAATATTAATAATTTTCTTATATTTTCTCCAAAATGCAATTTTCACGCCTACTTTTCTTCACTAAAATATTTAATTATTTTTTCTCCAAATTGAAAAACAATAATGTCCAAATATTTCTTTTATTTATTTATTTACAACTCATATACACTTAACTGAAGCAAATCTCTATCACACAAGTGTTGTATGATTTTTTTAAAAAAAATTGACAAGTAAACGTATAGATATATGTGGGTATTAGATGTAGCATTTGTTTTCAATAATTAAGTATGGTTAAGACTATCAATCATTGGACAATGATTCGTTGCAATAATTCCAATTAATTCACGTCCAGTGGTTGAACTTAAGGACACAACAATCCTTATTTTTTATGTTCTTTTTTTAGTGTTATCACAACACGACAATTTGTAAATTCTAAAAGAAATTAATCTCAACATAAATATAATCCTTGAATTTCTTTAACACCATTATGTAATTAGCTTCATTTGCGTAATTTAAAAAAAAAAACAAACTTTGAAATAGCAAGATTATCCAAATTGTAAATAAGATAGTGTAGTTTTTGAATCCAAAACAAAAACATGAATAAGATAAATGAAATTAAAATAATACTGTAAAAAAAAAAAAACATATAAAACACAGATGACCAAATTGTAACACTCGTCAACTTTTATATTAGCGAAGAATCCTTCAAGATTAGCCACCAACCTCCTCTCTTTACACTTCTTTTTTATTCTTAGGACCAGAAATACCCGATGCCGCATTCTTTATCTGCTGAAAACACCGGGATTTTGGCCATTCCATTGCTTTCTTTCTGATTTCCAATATGGCTGGGAAATTAACTGCAGGTTCCGCTCTTTCTCTTGATTCAATATGTTCTTCTTTCAATGCTCTGTCATTTTCTTACTCTGGGTTTTAAGTTGGTTTTATGCACCCAAGATTATTTGTGTGAATCCCTTCACCTGTGATTGTTTGTTTTGTTGCTGTTAACAATTTTTGAAATTATCCTTCTTTTTTCTTTCATCTCCCAAACTTTGTGCTTTCTTTGTTATCAAGTACTTCTTTTTTTGTATTTGGTACAACACATCTTTAACGAGTAATCTTAAAAATTCTTGCTTTTGAGGTTAGGTTTCTTTCAATTATAAAGATATATTTGATCATGGTATTTTGATTACTGTCTAAAGTTTGTGATTTCAATCAAAATTACCCGAAATTTTCGTTTCTTGTTGCTTACATGTTGGCCAAATCACATGCTTTGTATGGTATACTATGTACCGCAAGATCTTACGCTAAAAGACATTTACTTTTTCATTAAAGATGAAGTGGGAAATTGATTTTATTTTTCCTTGTTAATCCCAGTGGCATGTTTTTAATTAGCTGTTTAGAGAAATCATTGATTGAATTTGTTACTCAAAATATGGATTGGGTAAGTTAGTGCTTTCAAGGTGAACAAATTGGCCTAGGCCTAGGCCTAGGAGTGGTTAGAGAGTTACTCTTTTTAAGTTTTTTTATTTTTGGTTTAAACAATGTCAGGAAATATCACTGGTATTGAGAAACTGCATATTGTTGGTGGAGCTGAAGATCGTACTGCTATTACAAACGGCAACGCTGCAAAGAATAAACCTCTAGTTGTTTGCTTCGGTGAATTGTTGATCGACTTTGTACCGACGGTTGGAGGGGTTTCTCTGGCTGAAGCACCTGCTTTCAAGAAAGCTCCTGGTGGTGCTCCTGCAAATGTGGCTGTTGGGGTATCACGATTAGGAGGATCATCCGCTTTCGTAGGAAAGGTAAATTCAAACATCACTGCAATAATTATATGAAATAAACTTCATTTAAGAACTTTGGCTGAAGGATACATTCTCACAATTAATGATATTGTGATCATCGTGTAGCTCTAATCCTTCTTTCTTCTTGTTGCAAATTTGCTTTTTTACTTTTGACATACTTCAAGTTCCAAATACTATTTCAATTCCATATCAGGTAGGCGATGATGAATTTGGCTACATGTTAGCTGACATTTTAAAACAAAACAATGTTGACAACTCTGGCATGCGATTTGATCGAACTGCAAGAACTGCGCTTGCATTTGTTACTCTCAAAGCTGATGGTGAACGTGAGTTCATGTTTTTCCGTCATCCAAGTGCTGATATGCGTCTTCATGAGTCGGAACTCAATACAAACCTCATTAAGCAGGTTTTCTTTCTGGCTTATTCTTCTTTGTTTCAAATAGTCGATGTGAAAGGGATTGGTTTTAGTAGGATTTGGAAATTTCTGACCTCCAAACAATATTGACTGTGTAGGCAAACATCTTTCACTATGGTTCTATTAGTTTGATCGAGGAACCATGCAAGTCAGCTCACTTGGCAGCAATGAACATTGCCAAGAAGTCTGGAAGCATGCTCTCTTATGATCCAAATTTAAGATTGCCACTATGGCCATCACCAGAGGCTGCTCGAAAAGGCATAATGAGCATATGGGATCAATCGGACATTATTAAGGTATGGTTTCTTTTTATCATGAGACTCATTTATGAAATTTCGTGCTACTGCATTCATTTGCTGCTAACCTAAGAAAATGCAGGTAAGCGAGGATGAAATTACATTCTTAACCGGAGGTGACGACCCTTATGATGATAACGTGGTGATGAAGAAGCTTTTTCATCCTAATCTTAAGCTTTTGGTTGTAACCGAGGGATCAGAGGGTTGTAGATATTACACCAAGGTATGATTATCTCTTCTTTGCTTTTCCTTGAAAAAAGATTCGATGTTATGAATTTCACTGACAATTCTCACAAGTGGACTTTTTCTGGACCTATAAAATCCTCTATGGAGCCAATGCCCTCAACTAAAGATTATCCGAGTTCCAATGATGCACTGATTAAATAAGTGATATCAACCTATATATCCTCTGCAGGCATTTAAGGGCAGGGTTCCTGGCATTAAAGTTAAACCTGTAGACACGACAGGTGCTGGCGATGCGTTTGTCAGTGGCTTATTGAATAGCCTAGCTTCTGATTCAAAGCTATTTCAGGTAGTTACAGTTGTTACATTGGTTAAGATACATCATTTACAGTATCTTCTTTCCTAATGGTTACTGATAAATTCCATATAACGAAACTTACCCCTGGAACATTGTTAGTACAATTTAAATGAACATGAAGAGTCTAAGTTCAGACCGTGAATTTTTATTTTTAACAGGACGAGAAGCGGTTAAGAGATGCCTTACTTTTTGCAAATGTCTGTGGAGCCCTCACAGTAACGGAGAGAGGTGCAATACCGTCGCTGCCAACAAAAACAGCCGTGCTTGATGCTTTGAACAAACATTCTGCATCAAAGAAATGAAAGAGATCCTCCTAACTGGTATACTTTTGTTTTATTATAGCTTCCTTGCTGAGTTTCAGAGCATTACTTGCTCCTCGTACAACTACATAGAAGTTCCCCTTACCCTGGTTGAGCCGGTTTCAGTAGTTTAAGCGTCATAGGGTTTTGATATATGAATAAAACAAACGATCCCATGTTAATCTCTAGAAAAGAAAAGGCGCTGCGGGATGTTCTTGTATGAGATAAACATATGAAATTAGCTGAAAGCTGAGGTTTTAAAGTGGAATACACAAATTAACTTCTACCCTACTGTAAAATTTTGGCTTTTCGTTTGGGTTTCTACATTACAGTATATATTATATTCGCAATTTCCATAAATACAGCACAATCGAGTATGTATTCACAATTTTGGGATTAAATTAAAAAGCAGAAACTGGCATCTAATGGAAAATTGAACCGAATGACTTGATTGAAACTATATTCATAATTTGAGGAGTAAATTAAAATGTTTTAAAGGTTAAGGATGAACTTAGGATTTAACTTTTTGATGTGTCCTGAACCTGTAAATCAGGTAAACATAGAAAACATAGTAAGACCCGTAATTAATCCGTTTTTGTTCACAAACCATCATCATCTGTTCAAGATGATGCATTTCAACATCCTTGAGATGAAGTGCCTATAGGGAGATCAATAAGAGAAAGAAAAGACAATTTTAGATGACTTATCTAACATGAATTTGATATAGGACTAGAAGATTATTCAATCTTTTTAGTCAAAGTTAAGTCAATTCATAACTCAGATAAATAGATCGAAGTCATTAAATAGTCGTATCATATAAATTGAAATCGATTGAATGTAAATTGATTTTCAAAACTAAACGAAATTCAAATGATAACATTGAAAGATATACAACATATTGTCAAGGGATTCACTAAAAATGAAGACATAGACTTTAAAGAGTTTTTTCACCAATTTCGACGAAAGACTCGTTTAGAATCATTATAACATGTATGGCTCGTTGCAAGTTAGAGCTACATCGAATTATACATAGTCTTTTGAAATTCAAGCAATCTTCTCAATTTTAAAATGGAAGCAAAGGAAAAACAGTCTTAAGGGAGAGACAAGAAAAGAAGTATCCCTTCCCCGATTCTGCATCAAGATTAATATTTGTTTTTTTTATTAAATCAAGTTCAAATAATGTAGATGTAATTTCAAGACTAGCTCATTTATTGCACTTCAAAATTTGTGTACGTGATCAAGTCTTAAGGGGACATTTGTAGACGAAGAAACTTTACGGGCCAATTATAAAACGGCACATGTCAAACTAAAATTACTATGAGTCAAAGTTACCACGATGAAAATGATAACATCATATTTTTGTTAAGAGATAAATAATAAATTTTTATATTATCACTAATTGAAAATAAAATAATTAAGTGATAATATTAAATAATGGTTTTATCTTTAATTAATTAAATTATAATAGATAAATGATAAACAAAAGAGATTAAACTCTTGTAGAACAATCAAATGGAACAATTAAATTCTACAATAACTCTATTTTATTTAAGTAATTGACATTATAAAAAAGGGTAATCCCAAGTCATTCTATGGGAACACAAGTTCAAGAAGCTCAAAAGATCTTTTCAAAATTCTCTAAAGAAGTCGAATAACTTGAATGCCACATTAGTTTAATAGAAAAGCCGCCTTTCAATCCAATTCAAGTGTGGAAAAGAAATCAAAAGTTATTTTTAAAAAAAAAAGTTAATCTTTTGATCCAAATCATTTAAAAAAAAATTCAAACCCGTCACGAGACTTAAAGCAACCCATATCCATCAAATATCAAGTCAAACGACACTTGGATTGAACCAAGGCAAAGAGAACAATCAAATTATACTTTTCTTTCTATTAAAAAACTTTCTAGAAATTTTAACTTTCTTAAAAATTAATCAATAAATTTTAACTCAAAATTTTCAATTCAAACCTTTGACTTCAAATTTGTGTTTACTAACAAGTAAAAGTTAAAATATCTCTTTCACCGTGTGTTGATTTATTAAAGAGTTTGTTAAATTTATATGGTTAAAACTCCATGAATGGAGTTTATCCATCACGTTCTAACATTTTTCAGCAAAACAGATAAAAGCCTTAAACAAATTCCACTTTTCAGTATTATAATAATAGGGGTGGCGACGCTTTCATCTTACAGATGTGGCGACCTTTATTTCTTTGATTAATATGGTATGACGGTAGGAGCTTTGAAGAAGCAAAATTTGGAAGTCCAACTGTTTAGATTCAAATATTGAGTGGTCTAGGTTCATGTAAGTTGGTGATAACACTAAAAACATGTTGTGGAATACTAGTGGTCATCTTTTATGAAACCAATTTCTGTGAAATGCAGAAGGTTGCGTCTTCACTGTAAGTTGTGGTTTGAGTATAGATGGACGACATTAACTGATATGTTGGGTTGATTTATATGCCGGGCAGGGAGTGTCTCTTCCTCCCAAGGCGCCTTGCTCTGCACTGGATATAATAATTTGGTACAGTTCTTGAAGATGATAAAAGTACTTCACAATAACTTAGAAAAGGAAAAGGTCGCTCGAAACTTAAGAAAAAAGATATATTTAAGTGTGCAAAAGTTTTAATAATAGGGATCAGATCAGACATCTGAACCACATTAATAAGGTTGTTGAAAGCATTTATGTAATGAAAGAGGGTTTAGACTTGGTTATTTGAAAGACTAGCGTCAGACAGACTAAATACTGTTTGAATGTTGATGCCATACGAAAGGTTCAATAAATATACGAGGGTAAGATAGGGTTGCCCTTATTGAAAAGACTCTTGAGATGAGATGGAGAGGAAGAGTGGGATGGATGACGGTGGCGCAAGGGAAGCAGAAATGTTTTGTAATTTTTAGGCAAGCAAGGGATGAAACAAGCCATTGATGGACTATCATTTTTTGCTATTTATTGCCATTTATTACCTTTTGGCAGCGTCTTCCATGCGGCCATTATAAGGAATTCCCAACAATTTCACGAGAACTGCCACTGTAGCTTTAAATGTTATGGTGCTAACTTTTCTTTCTGGTGATTATTATTTAATTGAATTTAAGAAATAATCAAGATGTAATTTTTATTCTGAAATCAAATTGAATTTAAAATTTTATCCACGAGTGAAGTTTATTTTATTTGAAATGAGTGAGTAATTTATTCAAGTTAAAATAAATCTTTAAATTTAACGAAGCAAAGATTTATAAAACTTTATACCATATGGTAGTTTACTTAAAATCACAAATCATTTATAACATGCTACTCTTAATTTTAAGAGAAAATTTGTTTAATAAAAGGTAAAAACACATTATTTGAGAGTTAAGTTGAATTGAGTGAAAAATAAATTTAATTAAATTGATAAGTATTATTTTATCAATCGAAATTAATTTGAATTGTTACTACATTTTATCGGATAAATCTATTCCATTTAAAATAAATATTCAATTATATTTAAGAATAATTCATAAAATTTATGAGATTTGAGTTGTATTAACAATAACAAATCATTAATAACACAAGACAATTTTTTAACTCAATACACAATTGCGGAATGCCATTTAATAGAAAAGTAAAAATTACGGGACTTGAGAGTCCACTTAAAAAATCTTATCTTAAACAATATCACATTTATTTTAGCTATCATAATAAGTAGATTGCTCTTAGCTGTCAACAAGTGACTTAAAAAAGAAGGTATAATGACTTTTTTTATTCTCTAACTTTATAAAAAAATTATTTTAGTCATTTATTTAATTTTTGTCTTTTTAACCATTAAATTTATATTTTTGTCAAATTACCATAAAATGAATAGAAAAGTTAATGTTTATTAACTTTGTTGATATGGCATACAAGTGTATTCTTATGTGGATGACATATCAATATTTAATTAAATTAAAAATATTAAAATATTTTTATATAATTTTAATAGTTTTAATGATTTTAATTTTAAAAATAAATTTTAAATTTTTAAAAATTAATTAAATGCTAATGTATCATACACATGATAATTTATGTATATGTCACATCTACATATTTAAAAAGTTAATTTTTCTTTTTATTTTGGAGTGGCTTAATAAAAAAGAGAATAAATTTAAAGGCTAAAGTTAAAATGATTTTTTTATAAAATTAAAGGTTGAAAAAGTTCATTAGGGTGAAAAGTTTAAATGGCTAACTCGAAAATCAATATCTATTCATTATTAAAAATATGCTTGATCAAATTTCAGATGAGTTGTTCATTATTAACTTCATCAAAACCTAAGAAAGGAAAAACTAGAATTATAATTAATTATTCATTTTATAATAAAAAAAAAAAAAGAAAGAATATCCAATTTGGGGGTGAGATAGATGAAGCTTATGGTCAAATGGGTGGGAGTGAAGATGAGCAAAACATAGATTGATCCCATCCCATTGTCATTCTTAGCTACGAATAGTAGAGTGGGAAGGCCTTTGGATTGAGCCCCAAAAAGGAATAGGACCACCACTACCACCACCTCCTCCACCTGAGCTAATATTAAAAAATAACAGCTTTCCCTCGGCGCGGTGGTCCCTGAGCTTTGAGAAAGACTTGAGAGGCGCATGGGAATCAACAAACAGACCTCAATCTCAGTCCCAAGTGGGATTTTACTATCAGTTTAAAGGAGGCTCCCGAAACAGTTCAAACTTGTATTAATGGCCTACCTTTGTCGGAATTCCTGCACACTCTGCTACTCCACCACACCTTCCATCACATGCCGCGCACATCCTGCCATGGCTTTGGGGTCCCCTCGCCTCTCTTTCCTATAAACGATACATAATATTAATGTTGCTTCCTCCATTAATCCCACTCCCAATTTCTTTTGCCTTTTTCTTCCCATCCTTAACAACACAACAAAATGACTATATGATGGATTAGATGCGAGGAATGGTCCTTTCCGATTCACCCATTTTGTTGCCACCTAAACTGAGATACTTACATTTCTATTTCTTTGTGTTCGAATTTTGAATTAAATCTATCTCCTTCTACTACTCTAAGTATCACATCTTAGAAATTTAATGAAATGGAAGAATGAGGTTAAAAAAGCACAACCCCAAGCATTTAATATCCTTGATTCAATTTTTTTTTGTCTGTTTTAATAATAATAAAAAAAGTAATTGGCTTTTTAGAGTTGAAATTTCAATGCAACAATCATCTAAATAAAATCTCTCCTATGTTCTTTAAACATTTGTTCTATCTTTGAAAAATGTCTATAAATTTAAAAACCTTAATTCGTAGCATCTTAGTCAATATTTTGTAATTTTGCTTTTGAGGGTATGAATGCTTTCACAGGGTGGAAAGTAAAGGTGGAAAATGGATTGTGTTTCTTTTTCTTTTTTGGTAAATGGTTTATGATTTTGATTTTAAGTTAATATTTTCGTTTTAAGATAGAAAAAAATACTTCTCAATTCTTTTTAATTTAAAATTGAGTAAATTAATCCCTCTTAAAAAATTAGAGTAATTTAATCATTTTAATTTTAAAATAAACAATTAAAAATAATTAATTTTGGTGTTAATATTGTACGTCAATTGTACATAATTTTAATTGATATAGTAACAAACTTTTAAGAACTCTAAATCAAAAGTTCTAGTATTGTTATTAAATGATGAAAATAAAAAAAATATAATTATGTTTAAATAAAATTTTAAGTATTTATTAAAATTCTCTCTAACTTTTTTATCATGCTCATTAAAAATGTGGCGAAATATGGTACAATCCCTTTTAAATAAAACAAAAAGAAATTAAATAATGGTAGAGGAAGAGGAAAAAGAAAGTGTAATGAATTATATTTTTAAAAATATATTTTAAAAGTGTATATATATTTTCTGATGAGAGTAATAAATTGTAATGACAGAAAAAGAGATGACATAATAATGGAATTCCAGTTTTAAAATGAAAAAGAGTGGGGAAGGTAGTACTATCTATTGTTGCTAGAAGGGGTGAGGGAGGACGATGGTCCTGGTAGATGCGAGTGGGCCTCTGCTTAACACATTTCCGGGAAAGTAAAGATCAAAGGATAAAAAGTGTTGGTATCTGGCTGACATTGCTGATGGAAGAATCACATTGTACGTCGAGCTTCCCTGTGGGAGATTGTTTATCTCCGCAATGCGCATATTCAGATACTCTTATATCCTCCTCATCACTTTCCAATATTATAATAATATATGCTAGTTTAGTTTAGTAGTAGTTCCACAACAGCCTTCTAACCAATTCCATCTGAAACTCTTGTTTCATGCAAACCCGAATATGTGTCTCATTTATGTCCCATGCTTCACTTTTCATGCTTTTCTCCACTAATCTTTATTCTCAGCTTTTCGTCCTCAAACATCGTCCTTGTTTTCATTACTAGGAACCCCCTCGTCCTTTTTCTTATTGGGGTTCCGGAGATGGGAAGGGATTGGTATTGGAGTAGTGGGGGGCCAATGGCTAAACCTTCCTCCACCTCCAACAGAACAACATCAGAGAGAGACTCTGCTCAAACTACTCTCTCTGGTTGCATCACTGCCGTCTTTCACTTGTTTGGTTCCCATCGTTTCCGTTGCCATTTAAAACACCACACCAGTCGTAGCAAGCTTCCCTCTCTTCTCTCTCGAGACTCCACCATTAAAGGTTCCTTCTTTCAGTCACTCACTCACTCTCTTCTTTTTTCTTTTTCTTTTTCCATTTTCTAGTTTCGAAATTATAGGGGGAGTAACGTGTCCCGATGCAATGCAGGTACAGACACAGAGGAGGAAGCCTCAACGTTAGCTTCAGCTTCATTCACATCGACCACTAAAGAAGAAGAATTTTTAAATATCCCTGTAACTTTTCTCCTTCGCTTCCTGCCTTTATTTATTATCATTTTCAAAAGCATCACAATTTTATTCTTGGAAAGTGAGTGATTAATGCCCTTTTTTTCAATGAAAATGCAGACGGGAATTCAAATCAAAACACGTTTAGACATAAGGTCAAAAGCTGGTGCCCCAAATAATGAGACACCAGGGACCAGGACTCCTACTTTGGTTGCTCGACTGATGGGTCTTGATCTTCTTCCTGAAAGCCACTCGCCATCATTTCAAGCTAAGTCACGTTTAAGCCACCACATTCAATCCTCAAAGTCTGGTCATAAAAGTTCGTTGCATGGTGATATGAGGGGCGGCATTCGCTCATTGCCGGAAACTCCAAGACCATCGTCTGCGAGGAGGTCAGATGTGGATTATCATCATCATCGCCTTTCGCTTCAAATCAACAAAGAAAACATGAGCGCTTGCGAAGAGTTGGTTATGTCTCGTCTCTCATCACTGAAAATGAAAAAGCTCAAAAATGAATATGAAATAGTGGAGCAGGTTAAAGAGAGGCTTAAAAGGAAAGTTGGTATGAATATAACCAACGCAGTTCGCAACAGACAGCGAGACAGAGAAGAGCTTGTTAGCAAATTTAAGTTCAAGAGAATTTCCAGAGCTTTAACCAAAGTTGCTGATGATTCAAGCATTGTCAACCACTCGAAACATTCCAGTTCAATAGGGTTTAGATTCTTGGAATCCAAAGGCAAACCAGACAAAAATTCATCCACTAATTATCATAATCTTCAACCACCAAAATTATCATTTTCATCATCTCCTGATATTGATATCCAGCTTCAGCCCATCAGAGTGTTACCAAAGCCCAAGTTGCAGGCTTTTGAAGAGGAACAAGACGAGCAACACAAGCTGCAGCTGCAGCAGCAGCAGCCAAGAGCCGCTAGCAAATGCAAGAAAGGGCCCAATCAAAAGTTCATTTCACGATTGAAAAAAACTCAACAAGCATCGGAAATCATCCGAAACAAGAAAGAAGAGCCTTTCGTTCGTCCTTCCAGACTTGACATTCCCGACAAGAAATGCAAGAAAACCCATCTCCTCAACACCACGGTCCCCACCCTTCTTCCGGCTCCGGCCTCAAAAGTCCCACAAAAAAAGGTACCGTACTTGCAAAAATGATGTCAACATGTATATTTTCCTATTAATCTTGCAAAGGAAATGTGGCATTTTTTATCAGCTTATAGTTTGGATGCGTTTCAGGTCTTAGATGCTCAAAGACCGAAATATAGCTCACAGTTATCTAGTTCGACCCAAACGTATGTCAAACAAGAACCGAGGCAGGCACAGGTTTCCACCATCTCCACCGCTGGCAATGAAGCTGAATATGAGTACATCGCAAGAATACTAAGACGTTGTGGCATAGACAAAGATACCCCAGTGTCCTTCTCGTCCTGGTTCTCTCCTTCCCATCCTCTTGATCCGTCCATTTTTAACTATGTCGAACGTTTCACTACTTGTTCTACTAATAATAATGGTACATTGAGTAAGCGGTGCAATAGAAAGCTACTGTTTCATCTGGTGGACGAACTGTTGAGTGGAATTTTGATGCCTTATTTTAATATGAAGCCTTGGGTCATTAGGGTTGGCCCTGGCGTTAGTTACATGGATGGGTCTCAACTAATAGACACCTTGTGCTCGAAAATCAGAAGCTTTCCTCAATCTGATTGTCGAGTTCTTGAAGACATTGATGGCTTAATTCATAAAGATTTGCCAGACATTAAACTCCAGAGTGTAATGGCGTACGAGGAAGAAGGGGAAGCGATTGTGGCGGAGTTAGAGAAGGGCATCTTAGAGGCGCTGCTACATGAAATGGCAGTTGAGTTTGGTGTACGGCTTTGAACTTGCCATGGCGGTTTGCAAAACTGATACGGCAGCGTTTAGTTTGAGTGAGGAGGGAATGGGCGCGGTTCATGTTATGACTTATGGGATGCTATTTCGGGGAGGTCCATATGGAAATGAAAAGATTGTAAAATTCTTTTATTGACCAGTACTAAATTGTAATTCAGTAACTATCATCAATGTATTTTTTGTTTTAGTATGTATAACAAAGTGTTTACAGTATTGTAAATTAAAATGATTTGATACCAATTATTTATTTATTTATAGTTGCAATATATATATATATATATATATATAATAAAATCTTAGATTCTATTATTTAACAAAATTTTGATCCAAAAACATTCGTCTGTAATAAGTTTTTACACTCTTACATAATAATATATACAATAGTAATATAAATGTGATTAAAATTTTGTATCAATTCTGTTATTCTACACTTAACGCCTAGCTTCGGGGAGTTCTAGAGGAACTTCAAATTACTTGGAGATTATGCTTGAGATAAATAATATGACTGCAATTCAGTTGATTCAAGATGAGTCAGTTGAGTTCCACCATTCAGCCGTGTTATGAGCTATTAAAAAATTTATTCAACATTCTTGAATGATTAGGGTGACATATGTATTCAGAGAGGGTGTTAAAGGTCATTTAGTTAGGCTGGTAGTTAGTTAAAAGAAATTAGCAAATTTGTTGAAAAGCAGTTACTCATAACAGAAGTCAATCAAGCCTATATAAACAAGTCATCAAGCAGAGTAAGGCAGAGAAATCAGAATAAAGAATTTGTTGAGTTCATCTTTTTTAAAGCTTGAGAGTTTCTTTTCTACCTTGTTTTCTATTTCGTTTTCTATCTCATTTTCTATCATGGTATCAGTCGCCGGTTAGTCTTGGGAGCCATGGCCACCGCAATTTCGTTGATTCTGCCTCTGTTGTGTAACAGTCTGATTTTGGCCCTAATCGGAACGGTAGTTTTGGGACCACGAATTCGAGTCAGAAAAAATATTTTAATATTATTTTTCGTGTTAATTATATATGATTGAGCATGTGTTAAAATTTCATGAGTTAATTTGACTGTTTGTGTGTTTAATTTAAGAAAAAGAACTAAATCGCATAAGTGGTAAAAGTAGCATTTTATTTGATTAAGTGATTAGATGGATGTGTTTTTATAAAGATGAGGCCTTAAGTTGCAAATTAGCCATTTAATAGGATAGTGGACAGCAACATGTATTTATATAAGGCATTTACATGTTTATTTTATATATGTTAAGTTTACTTTAATAAATAATATATTATAAGATTATAATAATAAATAAAACATAAAGTGGTTGCATGTTCATCTTTTTTTAACTTCATTCAACCGAAACTAAAAAGAAAAAAAGGAAAGAAAAACACTTCAAGGGTTCGGCATTTATCTAGCTTGATTCAAGACCAAGAACAAAAAGGATCGGGAGTGGATCGGAGAAAGGCGAAGTTAATCGAATAGTCGGAATAATAAAGTCCGTCGATACTCGAGATTTTGAAGCCTAAGTACGAGCTCGGGGATCATCGTCAAAGTCAATCACACTATCAACTATCTTTGGTACCCTTTTTATAAGTTAAACTATGAACATATATGGTATGTATAGGCTAGAAATATTATGTTTGGTTTTGAAGTTGTATATATTTGTATAAGCCATGCGAAAATGGCTTGTCCATCTTGTTAATCTTGGAATTTATATTTTGTCTTGATGATTATGTTTGGTTGTAGTTTTGGTTGATTTGATTTTAGTATATATATAAGTTTGGTTAATAGAGTTTAAATGAAATGAAGTAAAGATGTTATAAAGTAGTTAACCATATTTTGCAATGAAACAGTTCTTAGTTAGTAGCAGTGATGTGATTTTGAAAAAAATCACCAAAAATAGGAATTAGAAAGTGAATAAGATATATAATTAAAGCTTATTGTGTCTAGTTTTATATGAAAGAAACAGAGTAGGAAAATAAATTTTATATTATGAGATATTTAAGTTTTAGTGAGACTGGTTCTGAATGACTTCGTGATCCCTGTTCTGTCTTGAAAAATTATTAAAAATTATAAAAAATAATCATGGAGCATAGTTTATATGCTTAGAATCCTTAATGAGTATATTTTTTATTGGAATAAACGAGAACATTATTTGAATTTTGTACAATGAGATAACTGAGTTTTTGTAAAGATAGGTCAGAACCATCGAACAGTGAAATAGGGGAAACTTTAATGAATAAACTGTACTAATTGGCCACATGAAAAATTCTGGAAAAATTATAGTAAGAATATATATGAGTCTAGTTTCAAGGAAAATTTACGGATCTCAATTTTGAGTTTCGTAACTCGAGTTATAGTCAATTTAGTCAACATGATGCAGATGGACAGTTTTAATTTTATGCCCTGAATTAGTAGTTAAGTCTAGTAATGCCTCATGCTCGACTCCGGCAACGATCTAGGGTAAGGGGTGTTACATGTTGAGACGAATTTTGCACCGTTTAGTGGTGATCGTGTGGTAACGTCGTTCTCGCATCACGAAGTTGTCAAGCTCACGGATGATACCTACATGCAATGGCAACAACAAATCAAACTCGTACTCGACGGTTATGATCTTCTTAGACTTCTTGACGGAACCTTACCTCCAACGGCTTGTTTTGTTATGAGTGCTGATGGTTCGTTGATGCCAAATCCATTGGCTCAAGTCTTCAAGCAGCAAGATCGCTTCCTAACCTCCTAGCTTCTTTCAACGATAAGTGCATCTGACACGGAGCCAAACAATCGCGCTCACCAATACCAAATCTTTGTGCTTTGTTGGAAATGTGACGATGAAGAAAAATGGATCACAAATCGACTTGTTAATGAGATCTAACTCCTCTGGTGTGGAGAGTTCGATGCTTCATAGTCGATGGAGAACTATGGTGGTCGGTGGTGTCGCATGGATGGTGGTCCGGTGGTGTGGCAAAGATATGTGGGCGATGGAGGTCGTGTTTTGGGTAGAGATGAAGGTGTCGAATGGGGGTTCAAATCCCCAAGGGTGAGTTACTTTTCTAATACCCCTGGTCAAAATCAAGTTAATAGTAGTTAAAATAATTTTCATTTGGCTGATAATTGTGATGGTCAACACAAATTTCAAGCGGGCCAATATTATGACGTGACTGGTCAAAATTATGTGGCTGATATTGGTTATCCTAAATTGGCATGTGGGCCACATGCTTGTTTAAGCAATATTCCTAGGCCACGTGGGCCGTTGGCTTTTGGGCCTTCATGTGGTCATGCTAGGCGTGGATGTGGGCAAGATGTTGGGCTTTAATATGGCCATGTCCTGCGTAATTTTAGGCAGTTAAATGAAGTTTTTAATGGGCAAAAATTGTGTGATAAAAGACCAAACCAAGTTATGGTGGGTGGTGACTTGGTTCATTGGCACACAAAACCACGAGCCCGGTTTATTCTGGATCTAACCCGTGTATTGGGCTTCTTAGACTTGGTGATTTACATGCTTTTGACTATTTCGACACGTCCGGGTCTCATATTCACAGTGCACAAGTTGGTTCTAATGAATGTGGTAATGATTCGTTTATTTCGATACCTATCGGTACCACGTCATGGTATCTTGATTCGGGTGCAAGCCATCATGTTTGTTGGGACCTAAAGGCACTTCGTGACACCACACCTTACTCAGGTATGTCTTCTTTTTTAATGGGAAATGGCACTCTTGCTCAGATTTCATCAATCGGTAATGGATTTTTACCCACTTCATCTAGATTGCTTCTCTTATCTAATGTGTTATGTGTGCCAAGTATAAGAAAGAATCTCATGTCGGTGTTTCAATTTGCTAATGAAAATGACACATTTTTTTAGTTTCATCGTACATATTGTGTAATTAAGGACTTAAAGACGGGGGCGATCCTACTGAAGGGCCACATACATGATGGTTGTATCATTTTCCTGTTCCTGCTGAAGTTTCGTTTACTGCTCGGACCAAGGTTCAGAATAAGGTCGTTGACTGTTCTGTGTTTGACTAATGGCATAATCGACTTGGTCACCCGTCTTTTTCTGTTGTTAAAAGTGTCTTAGAAACATGTAATATCAAGTTTAATAAAGATTGTACTGGTCGAATCTGTACTGCATGTCAATAAGAACGGTCTCATAAATTACCGTTTTCTCTGTCTACTATTGAGTATCAAGCGTTTGAATTGATTGTGTCTGGGGTCCCTGCTAGGGTCCCGATACTATGGTCGTAGCCAGTGAAAATAAATGATACTATGTGTCGTTTATTGATGCATGCACTAGGTTTACTTGGATTTATCTTTTAAGTCAGAAATCTCAAGCTTTAAAATGTTTTGTTTGCTTCTTGCAAGTGGTTAAAACACAATTTGGCAACTCCATAAAACAATTTTAGAGTGACTGGGGTGGAGGGTACCGGGCATTTGTGTCTATTTTGGCATCACATGGAATTGTTCACCGACTAACTTACCTTTATACATCTGAAAAAAATAGCATTGCTGAACGCAAGCATCTGCACATTGTAAAAATGGACATCACTCTATTAGCTCAAGCAAATCTATCCATGAAATATTGGGTGTACGCATTTTGTTGTGCGGTACATCTCATCAATCGCCTTCCTACTATAATTCTACGAGGAAAGTCTCTATTTTCAGCCTTGTATGGTCACGATCCCACTTATGATCATTTACGAGTGTTCGGCTGCTGTTTTTATCCTTACCTACGTCACTATACAAAACACAAGTTGGAGTTTAGATCACAACCCTCCACTTTTTTGGGCTACAGTACTCAGCATAAAGGATATCAATGTCTCCTTCCGGATGGTAAGGTGGTTGTGTCTCGTCATTTGTTTTTGATGAAAGTAAGTTCTTGTCATCTAAAGGAAAATGTCAGTCTAAAAACCCAGGTTTAAGGTCTGAGGAGACTGTTTTGGTGGCAATCCCTCTAGTTCGAAAGGTTCCCACCTGTCCAGTGGATACCTCAACAATGTCGTTACATTTCACTCGGTCATCATCGGCTGGTAGTGTTGCATCTTCTTCTTACTCAATTCCGGCTGGCCCTGTTGGTGAGTCTAGTCTTCAAAATGCTAATGATAATGTTGAATTATCTCGTTCTACGGGAGCCGTCGATACACATCTACTGATCACTCCTCCTGTCGCTGGTGATACTGATCATTTAACCAGACTCAAGATTCCAGAAGATAACATTCATCCGATGGTGACTCGAGCTAAGGCTAGGATTTTCAAACCCAAAGCTATGACCGTTGAGGCTACAGAACCATCTACAATAGAACATGTATTCTTGTCTACTGAGTGGACTGCTGCAGCCCAGGCCGAGCATGATGCTCTTATTTGCAACTCTACTTTGGAGCTTGTTCCTCTTCTATTAAATCGCAAGATCATCGGGTATAAGTGGTTGTTCAAGATTAAAAGGAATCCTGATGGTACTGTTGCTCGGCGAAAAGCCAGATTGGTAGCAAAAGCTACTCTCAAGTAGCGGGTTGTGATTTCAAAGAAACATTTAGTCCAATTGTCAAGCCTGCTACTATTTGTGTTATTCTGTCTATTGTCGTGTCTAGAGGATGGTCTCTTCGGCAGGTTGATGTGAATAATGCTTTTTTAAATGGGGAGTTGGATATTGAAGTCTTTATGCAATAACCTTCGGGTTATGTTTAGTATGATTTATCTGGCAAGCCACTTGTGTGTCGCCTAAAGAAAGCATTATATGGTCTTCGTCAAGCACCTCGTGCTTGGTTTGAAAAGCTGAAGCAATTTCTTATGTCTATTGGATTCGTTGTTTTAAAGTCTGATGCATCGTTGTTTGTTCGATTCCAACCTGCCTCCACGCTATATGTCTTGGCGTATGTTGATGACATCATAGTCACTGGGAGCTTGACTCAATTTGTTCAGTTGTTAAACAATGAGTTCTCGCTCAAGGACATGGGTGATCTACACTATTTTCTTGGGATTGAGGTCCGTCGGAACACCTCAGGGTGTCTTCATTTATGTCAGACGAAATACATAAGAGATATTCTTGATCAGGCGTCGATGTCAAACGCAAAAAGTGTCCACACTCCTATGGTGAGCACGTCTGCAATATCCAAAAACAATGGTGAAAGTTTGGCAGATCCGATTGAGTATAGAAGTCTTGCAAGAGCACTTCAGTACGTAGTGTTTACTCGTCCTGACATTGCTTACGCTGTGAATAGGATATGCCAATTTATGCATAGCCCTACCAATGTTCACATGGCTGCTCTAAAATGCATTTTGCGATATCTCTGTGGTACCATTGATTATGGAATTGTAATTCGACGCTCGGCTCGTTTATCCTTAAGTGCGTATGCAGATGCCAATTGGGGGATCGATTTTGATGATCGATGTTCAACTTCTGAATTTTGTGTTTATTTTTAACAACACCTATTTCTTGAGGATCAAAGAAACAACAAGTGGTTGCTCGGTATACGGACGAGGCAGAATACCGAAGTCTTGCTGTAGCTACTAGTGAAGTTACATGGCTCCTTTCGTTACTTCAGGAGTTGCAAGTCAAGTCAGATGATACTCCTGCTGTTTGGTGTGATAGCTCCGGTGCAGTAGCTGTTGTAGCTAATCCTGTTTTACACTCTAAGTTCAAGCACGTTGAGTTGGATCTATTTTTTGTTCGAGAGAAAGTTGCAAATGGGTTTGTTGTAGTATGAGAGGTTCGACTTGTGATCAAGTTGAGATGCCCTTACCAGGCCACTTTCAGCAACATGTTTTGCGCATTTTCGTACTCTTCTTAGAGTCTTACCCGTCGAGAAGCTAGGTGAATGTTAAAGGTCATTTAGTTAGGCTGGTAGTTAGTTAAAGAAATTAGTAAATTTGTTGAAAAGCAGTTATTCATAACAGAAGTCAGTCAAGCCTATATAAACAAGTCATCAAGCAGAGTAAGGCAGAGAAATCAGAATAAAGAATTTGTTGAGTTCATCTTTTCTAAAGCTTAAGAGTTTCTTTTCTACCTTGTTTTCTATTTCGTTTTCTATCTCATTTTCTATCAGAAGGTAACCGAATAGCTGATGGATTAGCAGTAATGGCATGTTCAAGGCCTCTGGACATATATAGCTATATGCAACCCCTGGATGAAATTCTTCAAAAGCTAATCTGAAATGACTTGACCCCATCTAGTCTAATTATAATTTTATCCATCTTCATGTACCAAAAAGAAATTTATATCATTTTTTTATTCAAATTTCAAGTTTTGGATATTGATTAGAGTTTTTGTTAAATATGTTGATAATACAGACTTAAAATTTATAAAATTTTATCCTTTTCCTCATACTGTATCAATAAAAAGATTGAATCAAAAATTGAAAATTTAAGTGAATGTAAGGATAGGAGAATAGCCTGCAATAATGAGTTGAGTTGGATTTTATTTGTGATTGAATTATGGAAATTGTTGGGTTGATTAGATTGGGCCAAGTAGATCTAGGATTTTAACTTGGTCCATCATCGTAATGGGCTTCTAACCAATATACAATACAAATCATCGTCTTGTTACTGAATTGAATTGAATGAAGAAGGGCAGGGGGCAGCGACAAAGAATTGCAAAATGGGGGAGAGAAGAGCAGCCGATAACAAGAAAGCACCACCAAAGGCGAAATGGCCTGTTCTTCAACCCAAATTGAACCTTCAGACTACACGCCTTAAAGACAACGATCTCTTCACCGTACGTTTCTCTTCAATTTGTCCTTTCTCTAAAAAAATATTTCCATTTTAATCTTAAATTTCACTCTTCTTTAATGAAATCATGAGATTATGTTTTTGTTTATAGTTTAACTGTAATTTATTTAATATGTTTTAGTTTTTATCAAAAGAAAATTTACTGATTGCTATTGTGACCCCCCTTCATTTTTGTTCAAATCATAGTGTAATCATCTGTTTAAAGGTTCATATTTTCAAGCTTTTTGGATTCAAATCTGGGTCGTTAAAAGGGCTGAAGTTAGTTTGAAAAGTGAATAGAAATGAACCCTGGTTTAGATGTTTTAGCAGCTTGTTCATTGTTCTAATGAAAACAAAAGCATTTTTTGTTTTCTAAATTCTAAAAGTGAGATTGGATGTGGATCGAGTTTAAGATGAATTTGGTTCTTACATGTATTTGGATTTGAATCTTTATTTTGGAATTCCTTCGTGCGGACTTTGCTTTAAATTGGATAGGATTTGACTTTGGCATATTCAATTACAAGGCTCAAGACTTCAACCTTTTCAGTATAAATTGTACAAATCACACTATGGTTTGTGTCTATATCAGCAATAAGGTTTCACTCCCAAATTCTAGTGCATATAAGTTTTGGTTTGAAATTGCTTTTGTGGTGGAATATGATCTGAAATCCTTGGATGTTAATGATGATTCTATTGTTTTCAACATATGCAGGTGCAGAATTTCTTCACGCCTGCTGAATCGAAGGCATTTATTAAAGCTGCTGAGACTGCTGGTTTTGAACACCAAGGAAGTCTTGGTCCAGCAAAAGGTGAAGCCTACCGAGACAATGACCGAATAGCTGTTAATGATCCTGCTCTTGCAGATATGGTATGGCAGTCTGGACTTAGCAAACTACTCTCTGATATTAAAATTAGGGGGAAAGTTGCTGTTGGCTTGAATCCGAATATTAGGTTTTACAGGTATGTTTGATTTCTTTCCATAAACTCATACTTACTTTTACTTTGAATAACTTGCATAACTTTTTGCCAATTGATACTAGATTATCTCGCTCTGAAATGCTTCTCGAAAATTAAAGAACAATTTTGCCATGCCTATTGCCTAGCCGACTTAGAAACCACATATGCAACTTTATCAATTAAGTATACCTGAGTTGGATTACAAAATGTTATGATGTATGCTGACGGTTTTTCAATCATCTAACTGTTTAATTTGCTTCTCTAGTCAATTATGATGCTCGGTTCTAGTATTTACCATGCAATCAATATTATACTTCTAGATACAAGGTTGGTCAGCACTTTGGACGGCATATCGATGAAAGTGTTGATCTTGGAGAGGGAAAGCACACTGTTTATACTTTGTTAGTATATTTAAGTGGTGCTGCCAAAACCAAAGACAAAAGTGATTCAAACAACACGAAGGATTCTGCATCAGAGCCAATAGTTGGAGGGGAGACCGTCTTCTATGGTTCAAGGAATCGTGTTGTAGCAGAGGCAAGCTCTCTTTACGTCTTTTTTATATTATTTTAGTTGCACCCCTCCCCAAACAACAATTTCCTTTTTCACTTTGTTTTAACTTTTTCAAATTCATATTCAGTTATCTGTATGTATGGCTTACTTTGGATATCCTTTAGTGATGTAATAGTAACCATGCAGGTAGCTCCTGCCGAGGGAATGGCTCTCCTGCACATTCATGGTGACAAATGTATGCTACATGAAGCTCGAAACGTCTCCAAGGGTATCAAGTATGTTTTCCGATCAGATGTGGTTTTTGCTTGAGGAGGAGCCATAGTTTTTTGACTTCAGAGGGCTTGGTAAGATTTTCAACACAAAAGAACCGATACATGTAAGATGTAGTATATGGATGTATTATTCTAGACCCCTTTAGTAATTGCAGCTATACTATAATCCTTTTCAAGTTTCATTTTTTTTCCTTGGTTTATCCCTTTCCCATAATATACACTTACTGGAATAGTTACTGGTTGTTCTTTCGGAATCAAATTTAATTTTTATGTGCATCTTTTTCTAATTGTAATGCAGCCTGGTCAGGTTGAATGGCAGGCATTTTTCAGAACAGACAACTCAACAAGCAAAGTGGACATCATCCATAAATACTTCATCTTGTATTAGTAACTTACTGTCACCATTAGAGGTGAGCAGTTGCTTTATCTACTAAGAATCTAAACATTCAACTTCAGTTTTGAGAACTTCATCGACATCAGGTAACTATCATTGTTGCCCCCTTCTTGGAGAAATTAGAAACTGTCTTATTAGTGAGTCCTGTTTGTATGTGACTTGCATGAAGATTGCAATGCATCTCTTTATCGGACATTTGTTAATGCAGAAACCAAGCCTGAAACATTCATTGAGAGGATACTTGTATACTTGTTTGACCCTTTTGTTCCGCTCTTTTGTTTTCTATACTATTAATTGAGATGAATACGAGTATTCTAATACTTACTCATCACTTCATTTATTTTTCAATTAGTATTATTATTATTTTAATTTAAACTTGGAGTTTGAGCAGAAATAATCGACTTTGAAGTTGAGCATAAGAATCAAATTCATTTTTATGAAGCAATCAATTCGACTTCTATTTTAAATATAAAACTTGATTGAACTCGAACCTTCAGGTTGAACTTTGCACAACTTGACTCAAATAGATCAGCTTCCTGTTGATTTCGAAGTAGTGTCTGATCCTCCAGAATTCTGACTCCAAGGCCTTTTTGTGTTGTGAAAGATAAATGGTGTTGATTTTCACAATATTCATTCTAAATTGTTTTGAGTGGGTGTGTATATACATGCCCGATAATAATATTAATTAAAATATTTTAATACACAATTAACAAAGTTTTTTAGGAAGAGCACAATGAATACACAATTAACAAAGTTGAGTACAAGAAATACCAAATATAGGTGATAAGGTGATCAATCAAAATTAATACACGTGTTTAGCATTAGCAGGTGGTCCCCAAAGTGGAGAAGAGCATGCAAGCAGACACTGTCAGCAGGGGCCCAATCTGGTCTGCCTAAAAAAAATTAGGGTTTGAGGAGGAATCGAACCCTAATCCAACCCAATCCCATAAAGATTGGCAAAAGAGATTTTTGTGGTTCGGTTGGATCCGACTCCCTAGGTACACGTGTCTCCGCACGTGCCCTACATTGAGCCGCTCGACCTGGTCCGCCGGTCTCCCCACGAGTCCCCAAAAGATGTGATCCCACTTTCCACGTGGGTATCGAAATGTCACGTGACCCCACCATCAGTCGGACCAGAAAGATTTAACAGAAAAAAAAAAGCAGCTTTCTTACCATAAACATTTCCAAGGAGAACAGCAATGGAAATGGAACAGGAAGATAATGATGATAGATAAGGAAAATAAATAATAAAATGGCCAAAAAATTCTCTTTTGATAAACTTTTTTTGTTTGGAACTTTTTTCCCAATTTTTTTTACTACAAATATATATAAATAAAAAGAGAAAATTCCTGAGCCTAACAACTCTACTCTGTATCATCGAAATCAAAGAAACTTAACCTAGTGTTTGTGATCAAGGCTTCGAACATGGGGCTTGCTGGTTTGCAGGACGACCCAAAAATTGAAGCTCTCTCTTATCCAGAATCTCCAAAGAAAATTCCCTAAGCATCTGCGTAGTACTATGGTTTGAACTATTATAACCGTTACTAACACTAGTAGCACCTGAACTAGAAGTGGGAAAAACACTTGAGCCCTTCGACCCAACGCTGGAATCCTGCACCTCTGGTTGCATAGCAGACACAAAGCTAGATATTGGTCGACCTGTGACGTTAAAAAACGGCGTTGCAGTTGCTGGAATCGCCCACAACTGTGCCTGGTTTGAACCAGGTGCAGCAGGGAGTACGCCAAAAGTACCCATAGGCCATATAGGAACCAACCCTTGTGAATTCAAATTGAAACTGTTACAGGTCATGGGAGCAATGGGTGCCAATCCTGAAGACACCGAACTTTGATGCTCATTAACGTCAATGAACTCACTGTTGGAAGGTCTTCTCCTACGTTTTTTTGGCAACTCGCCTTCTTGTTTCCCTGAAGAAGTTGGTATCTTGAGAGTTCCATTAACGGAAACAGCAATAGCAGGGACCGTACCAGTGCCTGTAGCTTCAATAATAGCTGGTTCGGCATGCTCTAATAACCACCTAATCGTTTCGCCATCGGACTTGTGACCCAGTTCTCTAGTGAGCTGAAAAATCCTGGCAGCACAAGCGGCGGGCATGCGGATCCTACGGCCACGGCCTTCGACTTTTGTGTGACGGTCTTTTGATGGGCGTTTGGGGGCCAAAGACCGTTGGGTTCGAGCAGCAGGCACGACTTGAACCAGGGTTGGATTAGCCAATTCTTGCGGCTCCGTATCTGTTAAATCCTCTTCTTTCATGGGTTGGTTGGGGTCCATTACGGTGGCGTCAGAAGCTGAGAAAGTGGGTGTTGTATTGTTGGATTGATGGCGTTCTTCATTGATGATGACGGCGGTGTTGTTGTTGATGCTTTCGTCGATTTCCTCGATCGTTTGATTTCGATTGCACTCCATCTTTTACACAAGAAACAAGATATTTTTAACCTATCAAAACAAGCCACAAAAACATATATATTAACAGGATTAGCTTAAAAAGATGAGAGATTTTATGGAAAAGTTGTGTTAAAAAAGAGAGCCATAATATCATATAGTTAAGATAAGTAGTTGACTGGGTGGGATTTGAAATTTAGCCTTTGATTTGATGATATTAGGAAAGGGTGGGACATGGAACAGAGATGGTATTAAAAGGAAAAGGGGAAAGTGGGGGGAATAGAGAGAGAAAGGCACAAACCCTAAGGAAGCAGCCAGGCAGCCCCACCTTCTTGAGAAACGGAGGGACCCAAAAGGAGGCGTATTTCTCTTCTCTAAGGACCCCAGATGGTGACACCTGGTGGGCTTTTTTTTTTAATAAGATTCTCTCTCTCTTTTCTATTTTGTATAAATAAATGTTATTATTCGAATTTTACTTGCTTAAAAGTTAATTATATAAAAAGAAATGTATTAATCCCCTTTCCATTCAGTCACGGTAACTGATTTTGATTTCCGTGGCTGGGGAGGACTCGGCCCAACTTAAAATGGGTTTGGATAAATATTTTCACACCAAGCCCTTAAAATAAAAATTGATTAAATTATCATAAAAATGTAATTTAAATATATGAATACATCATATTAAAAATATTAAATAAATACAATTATTTATTATGGTATAGTCATTAAACTTAAGTTAGTGTCGAGTTAATTTGTGACATCATCTCAATCAAAAATATTATTATAATTGATAGGTGTAATAAAATGTATAAAAAATTAAAATAAAGTTTTAGTTTAGTGATAAATTCAATGTTTTACGCATTGGCGCGGGTTCAAATCCCACAATAAGCGTAAGCATTTTTTTAAAAATACTAAAGTACCATCGAATGATATAACTTATTTTAAATACAAAAGGATAATTTTGTAATTTCATTAATCGAGTTGTGCCCAACTGACTCCTAACGCCAACTCAGTCAAGTGCTTAAATAATAATAGTAGATATATACTGTAGAAGCCCATTTGCCCGGCCCATTTATTTTTACACCCAAATTAACCTAAACCCGAAGCCCATTCAACAAGCCCCAAAACCAACCCTAGCCCACTAAAACCTAATCGAAAAAAAAAAAAAAAAAAACCCTAGGCCACTTGCCTCAAGGCTGCAACTCGACCCCCGGTTCTCGCCTTGACACCGCCACCTCCTGCCGCCACCGCCCCCGCTGCCTGCCATGCCATGACTGCAAAACAAAAGAAACACGCAAACAAGAAGCAACAGAGAAGTAAGAAAATAAAAAATCTCTTGTAAATAGCTATAAAAGCCAAGGATCTCCCTGATTGAGGCGGCCTCTTTTTCCTTTTTTTCGATTAAAAAAGAAAAAAAGCGATAAAAAAAAGAGATTATTTTGAATCGTAAAAAAGGAAGACGAAAGGAGATCCAAACAAGAGTTTTTTTATTTCAAAAATAAAATCATCAAGAATCAATAAGAGATCGAAGCTAAAGGTTGATTCAATTTTGTATTTTCTATTATTTCTGTTTTATGTTCTTTATGTATTTGATAACAAAAAATAAAATATAAAACTTTACAAATTAAAAAGCGGAGAGAAGGGAAGAGATTACCGAACTGCAGATCGTGTCGCCGAGCCACCCTCCGCCGTGGGGGCCGAGAGCAGAGAGAGGAGCTTTTCCTCTCACGCTGAGGGCCAAAAGCTCGGCCTTTAACAGACTCTAAAGCAGGCACGAAGGATCCGTCCTCGCACCACTCGGCCATCGGAATGATGGTGGTGCGATGAATCGCGAGGTTGGTGGAGAGAAGCTCGAACGTCGGGGGCTAAGAAGAGAGAGAGAGGAAAGAAATGTCTGGGAGGTCATTGCTTTTAGATTTTTTGGGTTCTTAATCCTTTTTCTTGAAAGCATGGGCTATATATGCCCTCAACGAAAACGACGTCGTTTGGGGTCCAGGGATCGCGATATCCTTAAAGGGATATTTATGCAATGTGTCCCTCCCCATTGCGGCGTCATTCAATCAGGTCCATCCGTTATTTTTTTTATTTACATATTTCACCATTTAATTCCATTTGGTTTTCAATTAGGTCCCCGACCATTGTTGGCATAAGGATCGGGAATATTTTCCCAATCACCCTCTTGCTTTAAGTACATTCCATTTTGGTCCTGTCACCTTTTTCATTTTAATTTATTCTTGTTTTAACCCTCTAATTTTATTCGATTTGCTTTAGCCCTTCCTTATTTGTTTTTTTGTAATTACTTTATTATTGTTATTATCATTAATTTTAAAATTTCTATTAGTATTATTGTTATTATATGATTATTACTATTATTATTTTATTATTTTATTTCACTACTAGTATCATTTTCATTTTTATTAACACGTATTTATTTACATTTTATACTATTATTTCATTTTTATTACTATTATAATTATTACTATTATTATTATTATTATTATTATTATTATTATTATTTGATTGTATTTAGTATTATTGATACTATACTATATTTACCATTATTACATTTATTGTTAATATTAATATTATGATTACTATTATTATATTTATTCTGTATTCAATTATTAATTTACTTTATTTTACCTTACTTACTCACTTATTTTTCATATATATGTATATATATATATTATTTTCATTATCATTATTGGTGTTATATTACTATTATATATAAATACTATTATCGTCATTATTTGTTTTATATATTTCAACTATTTTACTATTATCACTATTATTATAATTATTATTATTATTATCATTATTATTATTATTATCACTATTATTTGTTATTTCTATTGTTAGTCATTGTTTTACATATCAAATCCTTAGACATATTTTATTTGTTATCATGTTTATTTTATTCTTTACTATTACCATTATATAACATCTTTATTATCATTTGTTTAGTATTGTTACCCATCATCACTTGTCATCATTATTGTTATCAATCATCCTTTATTTGCGTTATTATTGCTATTGCAATTTTTCAATAACCCCGCTTAAACAAAATGCATTTTGTGAAATCGTCTATTCTTAAAGCAAAGCAATGTTTCAGATTTAGAAATTAGGAAAATAGTGCCCTAACGTGTCTGGGTTGCGATTTTCCGTTTAACTAAGTTACTTAACATCCCTTCTACCAAGTTTTGCGAATCACGAGACGACTTTGATTACGAGAGATTAAAACATCGTGTCCTAACGTCTTTGGATGTGATGTTTATATCTTTTCGTAACGAAGAAGTCTCAAATTTTGACTCGTCTTTTCTCTAAATTAATACGACACGGTGTATTTTATAAAATTGCTACACTTCATTTAAAAGGATTTTAAAATAAAGGCAATGTTTCGTATTTAGGAACTCGGGGAATAGTGCCCTAACGTGTTGGATTACGATTTTCCGTTTGACTAAATAACTAAACATCCTTTTGGTAAACTTCGTAAAATCATGAGGTAACTTTGATTACGAAGGTTTGGAATATCATGTCCTAACGTCTTGGATATGATGTTCGTATTCTCTCGAAACAAAGATATCTCAAAATCGTAATACCTTTTAAAAGACCAGTATTTTAAAATCTTTTCAAACTTCCGACATTAAGACATTAATTAATCATTTTGGTACCAATTTTGGGCGATCGAGGGTGCTAACCCTTCCTCGTATGTAATCGACTCCGAACCCTATTTTTAAAACTTCGCAGACCAAAAACACGATTTTAGTAAAACAAAATGTTTTATTAAAATAAAGGTGTTCGATCACACCAAATAAAGGTTAAATTGGCGACTCCGTTCTTTTTTTCATTTTAAAACCCAAAGTCGAACCCTTTTGTCGTCTTCAAAAAATGGTTACGACAGCTTGGCGACTCCACTGGGGACACCTTAAAGAGAGTCAAGCCATAAATTGATTATTTTTTGTCTTTTGTCAGAAGTTTGAAAGATTATTTTAAAAAAAATCACGATCTTTTATTGTATGAGGTTTCAATTCCGGCATTGCATTGCATGACCGTTGTGGTCACACCTTTAAGTGAGAGTGAGAAACTACTCCTTCGTGAGGTTTTCACCTCCGTGTAGGATAGTGGATCGCTTTCGGATACATCGGTACCTATGTCTTCGTGAGATTTTCATCTCAGTGTAGCCATAGGAAATGTATTCCCGAATGAACTCGATCCATATGAGCCTATAATGGGTGAGGATTGAGGAATCTGTGGTTCGTACTCCTCTTTAGAACCAAACCACACGTAGTGAACCCTAAGAGCCCACCTTAGGTAGAACTATGTTAAACCCTTAGTGGTCACCTGGATAGGTACTCTATTTTGTTTATTTTTCCTGTGCTAACGTGTTTTGTTTTGTTTGTGATTGCATTGCATTGCATCACACCGCATCATCTTAAAAAAGAGGTGTCGATTCATATTCGATTGCTAAATAGAAGAGTTTATCATAAGGAAATGTGTTACTTGATAAAGTGGATTATAATACTGATCGTTCGAACATAGTCCGTAAATGACGAGAGGACCGATAACCCATGAAGAATACAAGACTTTGCACGGGATTCAAGCCGACAAGGATTATTGAAGAGCCATCGTGTCCCCATTTTCTAAAAGAAACTTATAAACATCGCGGAGGATAAGCGAGTGAAGAGGCACGGGCTGGACCGAGGAACAAGGAGCTAGAGGAGGCATCTATTGGAGAAGTTCACGGGACACGACCATAACATCCGGATACAAAGAAGAGGATTTCACCTGGACTATGAGGACAAAGCCGCATATGCAATCCGTTTTATGTAAAGAAATGTATTTTCTAGAGAAGTTCTTCTAATGAAATTGAATTCATAATCAACGCCTCTCTTTCTTTATGCATGCATTTGCATTGCATTTTATGCATTTACCTTGCATCGTATCACATGCATTAAGATTTGTAGAAAGACCCTAATTAGGTAAAGTTATTTCAGAAACTTAGAAGACATGGATCAAAGAATGGAAAGGCTAGAACAAATGCAAAAGGAAATACAGGAGCGAGATGCAAGAACGATTAATCAAGATACAACAAGATATGATAGAACGGATGCAAGAGTCCCAAACAACATGATAAGCCGGTTGGCACAACTATTGGCCAATGAACGAGGAAAGCGCGCCGCTAGCTCGTGGAATAATGACGACCTACACACCTCCGGATTTACCCCGCCAAATACCCAAGCACCACCGAAATATGTCCCCAAAGGACGCCTTTTGTTATCGAGCCACGTTGCGAGTTGAGACCGCAATGCCAACGCACTTTCCGATTGGTTCAGCACTAATCCGGAGAAGGTCCGGCATTAATCCTATAGTCCCGATTTTGATGAAATGGTGAGGCAAAAGCAAACCTTCCTGCATAACTCGAGGATCGCTGCAGATGGTTAGAAGAAAAGTTTAAGGAAATAGAGCTCACGACCATCGCTACGGGTAGACGCTAAAGACTTGAGCCTAGTCCTGGACCTCGTACTTCCGCCAAAGTTCAAGACCAGATTTTGAAAATACAATGGGACCATTGTTCTGGCGCACATCACAATGTTCGTCGATGGATGGCGGGATATGTTAACAACGATCAACCGCTTATTCATTATTTTCGGGATAGTTTGGCCGGTCATGACCAAATGGTACAATCACTCGATCGTACCAGATCAAGTCATGGAGGACCTAGCACAGCCTTCTTGAAATAATACGCACGTAGCCGATATAGCTCTGATCGAATCACGCTCCAAAATATGGAGAAAAGCCAAACGAAAGTTTGAGCAATATGCCCGGTGGTGGAGGAAGTAGCTACACAAGTTCAAACCACCGCTTCTAGAAAAGGAGACAACCATCTTTGTTCATCAATACGTTGAAAGCTCCTTCATTAATCACATGCTTGGAAGTGCCACTAAAAGTTTTTTGATATTGTGCTATCGGGGAGATGATCGAACATGCAATCGATCTGCAAGATTGAAGCTGGGAAACCACTAGAAGGCCGCTCCTAGAAAAGGGATGACGAGGTGAATAATACAAACATGAGGGACCCAAATCACTCATCGAGTATCAAGGTTCATCAAGGAAAGAATCTCGCACAAGGAAAAACGTTGAAAACTCCAATTTACGCCAATCCTATGACATATAAGGAGTTGTATCAAAGTTTATTTGATGCACACGTTGTGTCTCCCCAATATCTAAAACCGATGCAACCTCCATTCCCAAAATGGTATGACCCAAACACTCAGTGTGAGTACCACGCGGGGATCACAGGCCATTCGATAGAAAATTGCCTTACTTTCAAGAAATTGGTGAAAAATCTCATCAACATGGGCATTGTGAACTTCGATGATGGAGAAATGGTATACCCGAAGAGAACCGAGGAATAAAAGTTTTTCGAACATCTGCCTTTATGTACTTGAAAGTGTTTTGAACAATAGGACTGTGGAAGAAACATGTATTTTTAAAGCTAATCTAGAGTAATGTGTAAATCACACTTGTTGCTTCAAGCCAGGAAGCAATAAGATTTCTTTTGAGAAGTAGGCTTGTGTCCGAATTTTATTTCAATAAAATGCATCTTTCCGAGTAAATATTTTCATTCTTTACATTTCATCTTGAATATTTTTCACTCATGACCATATCATACTGAATAATCATTCTTAGGATCATTTATTCTTGGATTTTACGCCCACAATGGGCCCCAGATATCAATGACATGAGCGTATTCTGTGACTCCCTTTTTACTAGAGGGATCTAAGGGCTTTGAAGATGACAAAGATTGCGACTTACTTCCCCAATGGTAGATCCTACCTTGTGAAGTGTCAACAGACGCTATGAACTAACGAAGGAGATGAAGATGGAAGCGTAGCTCCTTGTAGGAATAAGGCAAGGCATCGTTGAGCTATTTTCAAGAATTCGGGATGTTTTCGCACGATCATATCGAGGCATGCCAAACTATTAAAACATGGGTATGCTGTTAAGGTTGGGGCTTAAAGAACCCATGTTGTACAATAGCCTAGCTAATCAAGAGGCTCGGGCTATTGGTTCACCAAAGAAGGGAAATTGCATCTGTTATGCCACAAGTCGAAGAAGACTGTGCCTTCTCCATTTTCTCTATATGAAGCATGGATGTTAACAAGCCGGTCTCCTCAAAGCTTTTAGCCAACACGATTCATATTCATGATCGTTGGTTACTTCAACGAGAGGTGAAGATCGCTTCATATGCCAAAATTACAAAGTTTGTCAAAAAAAAAACCATTCAAGATTTTTTTGAAAATGGTGAAACTTGTAAAGGTTGGTATAGAGAAGTTGTCATTTACCCTTTGGTTCTTTGAACGTGGGTCGGGACCTTTCTTTGGGGCATCTTTCTCAAAGGAAACAATTGTTGGGAGATAAGACTCTTTTTCCCAAACTTGGATTGAATTAGATAAAATGAATGCCTCCAGTAAGCTCGATTGAAAGTATTCAAACAGGTCAAATATCTAGAAAATAGATACTGGGCTTGATGAAAAGGTTCGCTCAAGAGGATTTCAGGAAGATGACCTAGCATTAAGAGAGATTCTTCTTATCCAAAAGAACTTCAAAGAAAAGTAAATGCCTTATACAGCAAAGAAGGCCTGTTCTAGGGAAAATGGGTGTTAACCAAGATGGATGGCAAGGACCTGCCCAATCCAGTGAGTTCAGATTCAATAAAAAGGTTTTCAAAAAAAAAAACAACACAAAAACGAAAAAACATGAAGAAAAAAGAAAAGAGGAGAGGCCAAGGCGAAAACCCGAAAGGCGCTTTGAGACCAAAGGAATTTGAGTTGAAAACCGAAAAGGCGGCTCAAAGTTTTGATCGAAAGTAGGGCACACAAGTAGTCTTGCTACGCTCGAAGAAGTATGTTACATCTTGGGGCATCGACAAAGTACTCTGGATCCCCAAGCACCTATTAAGCTCAAACGGTCCTCGAAGTTGGAACAGAGAAGCTCAAGCTGCGATATCTGGGGCACTTAGTTTCCATTTTACCCATTTTTGTTACTTGTGATTATTTTATTCTTTTCAAAAAAAAAACATCGATAAATTTCCTTCTTAATTACATTTGCTAGCATTGATTAACTTGTTTGTTTCGAGCTATGCTCCCAATCAATTTCCTTTTTGTCCATTGTTGTCACAATCCTTTTCAAGCATTTTGCATTGAAATAACGATTAATGGACTAATAATACTTTCATAAAAGGAGTTTTGCATATTACTCTGGAAGCTTCTGAATAATACAAGGACCTAAAACAGGACTGTTGTTTAGAACTAACTCAGCTCAAGGTTTGGAAATATTGGAGAAAGATGATTATCTCTTTGGATCTTTTATTTTTCACCGGTGATACGACCTTGACAGATAACGAGCAATGTCAACCCAGCAGTACAAAGAGATCATTCTCGGGAAAAGAAAAATGATACTCTGCATTCATGCACGTATCAGGCCCACACATCTGGTCATTACACCAGTGAATGGTGTAACAGATCAAATTGATCCTATACCCTGAAGTTACAAGCAGGATAGGTAGAAGAAGCCAAATGTTATTCTCCTAAAGTTGCGGAGAGATACAAACTTTATGTCCCGGAGTTACGATGGAAGAGACCCTAAAATTACAGCGGGGCAAACTTGTTGAGCATAATATGATCACTTTTTCGGGTTTTCTATCAAAGGTACCAGCATGATAGCACATCAGTGATAGAACATTAATGGACTACGAGCAATGATGACCCCAAGCATTTAAAAATGGATAATTTCATTTTGCATTCATACATCATTTCAAAGCACGTTTAGTTCGGAGCATTCGACTCATTGCATCCTAATCATCATAAAAAGACCATTCTCATGACATTCTGCATTTATGCAAAAGTCATCCATTGTCATTTAGCTAGGAGCATTCGATTCATTCTGATCATTGCATCCTAATCATTGTCAAAAGATCATTCTCATGACATTCTGCGTTCATGCAAATGTCGTCCATAACACATGCAGTTAGGAGACTTTGAGTCGTTTCGATCATAATATCCTCATCATTTGCATAAGCATAAGCACACAAAATTAATTCTACAAGACAAGTTCCTCAAAGAACGGTGTAGCGATATTGAAGTTCAGATTTTGTTCCCTCAAGATTTGTAGTGGGGCAAACTGAAGATTGAAGTCTTCCAAAGATAGTAAGGAAGCAAGTTGGAAAGTTTAGACTTTATTCCCTAGAGATGATAGTGGGGCAAACTGAAGAATGAAGTCTTCTTGAAGATAGTAAGGAAGCACATTGAAAAGTTCGATTCGTTTCCTCAAGATGTTAGTGGAAGCGATTGAAGATTGAAGTCTTCCTGAAAATAGTAAGGAAGCAAATTGAAAAGTTCAATTCTCATTTCCTCGACGTTCCAGTGGAGTAGTTTGAGATTACAAATCCCGTCTCCCTGAGTTAGCAATGAGGATCAATCATTATTCCTTTGAAGTTTCAGTAGAGAAGATGGAGATTACAAATCTCTTCTCCCTGAATTGTTATTTTCTCGAAGTTTCGGTGGGGTAGGTTGAGATTACAAATCCCGTCCCCCTGAGTTAACAATGAGGTTACATCCTTAATTCTTTGAAGTTTCGATAGAGAAGATGGAGACTACGAATCTCTTCTCCCTGAATTCTTATTTCCTCGAAGTTCCCGTGGGGTAAGAAGTAAATCAAAGAAATCAGTCTGGTGGTCCCTAAGTTTGTAGGGATCAGATTGAAGAAAGCAGATTTGACCTTCCTGAAGTTGCAGGAAGCAGATCGAAGACTCAATCTGGTGAGGATCAGATTGAAGAAAGCAGATTTGACCTTCCCGGTTGCAGAAGCGGATCGAAGACTTCATCTGGTGATCCTTGAGTTTGCAAGGATCAGTTGAAGAAAGCGGGTTTGATCTTCCCGAAGTTGCGAGGAAGCGGATCGAAGACTTCATCTGGTGATCCTTGAGTTTGCAAGGATCAGTTGAAGAAAGCAGTTTGATCTTCCCGAAGTTGCGAAGCGGATCGAAGATATCGATCGGTGATCCTTGAGTTTGCAAGGATCGATTGAAGATAGCGGTTTAGACATTCCTAAATTTGCAAAGCGGATCGAAAATAAACAAGTCACATCCCATTGAAGTCGCAGACGAAGCGATTGAAGCCACATATCGGTGGAGTGGATTGAAGCAACAGGATGCGGTGGGCGTAAGTGGCGCTACTCAAGAAAAGCACCGAAAGGCCAAGACTTCGGCGAGGCGGGCAATATTGGCTTCTTTTTGTCTTTGCTCTATTCTCGTTTCACGACAATGAGCAAAGAAGGCATTGTAGAAGCCCATTTGCCGCCCATTTATTTTACACCCAAATTAACCTAAACCCAAGCCCATTCAACAAGCCCCAAAACCAACCCTAGCCCACTAAAACCTAATCAGAAAATAAAATAAAAAAAAACCTAGGCCACTTGCCTTCAAGGCCGCATGACCACGACTCGGTTCTCGCCTTCGACGCCACCTCCTCCGCCACCGCCCCACCCGCTGCTGCCACCGCCATGACCTGCAAAAACAAAAGAAACACGCAAACAAGAAGCAACAGAGAACAGAAGAAAATAAAAAAATCTCTTGTAAATGGCTATAAAAGTCGAAGGATCTCCCCGTTGAGGGGGGCCTCTTTTTTCCTTTTTTTTCGATTAAAAAACAAGAAAAGAAACAGTAAGCAAAAAAAGAGATTATTTTGAATCAGAAAAAAAGGAAGACGAAAGGAGATCCAAACAAGAGTTTTTTTTTATTTCGAAAAATAAAAATCATCAGCAATCAATAAGAGATCAGAAGCTAAAGGTTGATTCAATTTTGTATTTTCTATTATTTCTGTTTTTATGTTCTTTATGTATTTGATAACAAAAAATAAAATATAAAACTTTTACAAATTAAAAAGCGGAGAGAAGGAAAGAGATTACAGAACGGCGTCGTGTCGCCGGAGCCACCCTCCGTGGTCGGTAGAGAGCAGGAGAGGAGCTTTTCTCTCTCACGCCTGAGGGCCAAAAGCTCGGCCTTTAACAGACTCGGAAGCAGGCACGAAGGACCGCCCCTGCGCACCATCGGCCATCGGGAATGATGGTGGTGCGATGAATCGCGAGGTTGGTCGGGAGAAGCTCGAGCGTCGGGGCTAAGAGAGAGAGGAGAGGAAAGAAATGTCTGGGAGGCTGCATTTTTAGATTTTTTAGGTTCTTAATCCTTTTCTTGAAAGCATGGGCTATATATGCCCTCAACGAAAACGACGCCGTTTGGGGTCGGGATCGCGATATCCCTTAAAGGGATATTTGCAATGAGTCCCTCCCATTCTGACGTCATTCAATCAGTCCATCTGTTATTTTTTTATTTACATATTTCACCATTTAATTCCATTTGGTTTTCAATTAGGTCCCCGACCATTAAGCGCGCATAAGGACTGGGAATATTTTCCCAATCAGCCCCTCTTGCTTTAAGTACATTCCATTTTGGTCCCTGTCACCTTTTTCATTTTAATTTATTACTGTTTTAACCCCTCTAATTTTATTCTGATTTCTGTTTAGCCCTTCCTTATTTGTTTTTTGTAATTACAATCGTTATTGTTATTATCATTAATTTTAAAATTTCTATTAGTATTATTGTTATTATATGATTATTACTATTATTATTTTATTATTTTATTTCACTACTAGTATCATTTTCATTTTATTAACACGTATTTATTTACATTTTATACTATTATTTCATTTTTATTACTATTATAATTATTACTATTATTATTATTATTATTATTATTATTATTATTATTTGATTGTATTTAGTATTATTGATACTATACTATATTTACCATTATTACATTTATTGTTAATATTAATATTATGATTACTATTATTATATTTATTCTGTATTCAATTATTAATTTACTTTATTTTACCTTACTTACTCACTTATTTTCATATATATGTATATATATATATTATTTTCATTATCATTATTGGTGTTATATTACTATTATATATAAATACTATTATCGTCATTATTTGTTTTATATATTTCAACTATTTTACTATTATCACTATTATTATAATTATTATTATTATTATCATTATTATTATTATTATCACTATTATTTGCTATTTCTATTGTTAGCCATTGTTTTTACATATCAAATCCTTAGACATATTTTATTTGTTATCATGTTTATTTTTATTCTTTACTATTACCATTATATAACATCTTTATTATCATTTGTTTAGTATTGTTACCCATCATCACTGTCATCATTATTGTTATCAATCATCCTTTATTTGCGTTATTATTGCTATTGCAATTTTTCAATAACCCCGCTAAACAAAAATGCATTTTGTGAAATCGTCCTATTCTTAAAGCAAAGCAATGTTTCGTATTTAGAAATTCGGAAAATAGTGCCCTAACGTGCTGGGTTGCGATTTTCCGTTTAACTAAGTTACTTAACATCCCTTCTACCAAGTTTTGCGAATCACGAGACGACTTTGATTACGAGAGATTAAAACATCGTGTCCTAACGTGCTGGATGTGATGTTTATATCTTTTCAGAACGAAGAAGTCTCAAATTTTGACTCGTCTTTTCTCTAAATTAATACGATACGGTGTATTTTATAAAATTGCTACACTTCATTTAAAAAGGATTTTAAAATAAAGGCAATGTTTCGTATTTAGGAACTCGGGGAATAGTGCCCTAACGTGCGTTGGATTACGATTTTCCGTTTGACTAAATAACTAAACATCCTTTTGGTAAACTTCGTAAAATCATGAGGTAACTTTGATTACGAAGGTTTGGAATATCATGTCCTAACGTGCTGGATATGATGTTCGTACCCTCTCGAAACAAAGATATCTCAAAAATCGTAATACCTTTTAAAAGACCCGTATTTTAAAATCTTTTCAAACTTCCGACATTAAGACATTAATTAATCATTTTGGTACCAATTTTGGGCGACGAGGGTGCTAACCCTTCCTCGTATGTATCAACTCCCGAACCCTATTTTTAAAACTTGCAGACCAAAAACACGATTTTAGTAAAACAAAATGTTTTATTAAAATAAAGGTGTTCGATCACACCAAATAAAGGTCGGTGGCGACTCCGTTCTTTTTTTTCATTTTAAAACCCAAAGTCGAACCCTTTTGTCGTCTTCAAAAAATGGTTACGACATATACAATTGATGGAAATATTAAATTGTGCATATTAAAATAAATAAATATAAAACACATTAAAATAAAGCTTTGATTTAGTGGTAAATTTAAGGTTTTACCAATTTAATTGGCGTGAGTTTTAATTTCACCATATTTTTATTGGTTTTTGTTAAAATAAGAAGACTAAAGTACCTTCAAGTAATATAACTTAATTTAATTACGGAAGAACATTTCCATAATTTCTTTAATCGAATTAATATTCAGTTGACTCGTGACACCTAGTATAGATTTGAAACAAATATTATCATTATCAATAATTTTTATTTATTCAAATAATATTTGATATAAAAATAATTTAATAATTTACAATTATTAAATTTAAAATATTAAATATTTTTAAAACTTTATTATATACCAATTTTAAATAATATATTTAATGTTCATTTTCTCATTATTTCATCTTACTACTACTTTTACAATAGAATTTAATTAAACATATATCCTATCACTAATTTCATTAGGGTTCATTTGTTTACATGTAAAAAGTTTTACGGAAAATGTTTTCTATATTTTCTTGTGTTTGTTTCATAGAAAATAGTTTGGTCAACGGAAAATGACTTACAGGTCAAGGTAAAATAAGTCATTTTTCCTGTAAAATGACTTACCCTTTTGAAAAGCGTAAATCATTTTTCGGAAAAGAGCTTATCTATAGATAATTTTATTTTTATATAAATATTAACTTAAATCAAGCTTAATATTATTATATTGATAATAAATTTTATTTTTATTTTTAAAAATATTTAAAATATTATATTTTCAATATTATTAAGCAAACATATTTAATTATTTATATTTAGTCATATAATAAATTATTAATATAATAAATATAATTCATTATTTTAATAAATTATTTAATATTTCAATTTTATTTTAATAATAAATATTTATTGCAATTATAAATATATTAATAATAAATATTTTGTAGTATAAATGTTAAAATATGTCATAAGTCTATGCACAATTCATGATTTGTAATTTAGTCTTTGTACTTTTATTTTCAAAATTTAGTTCCTTTACTTTTCAAATTTAGAAATCAAGTCTAATTGTTGACATCGTTAATTTTTTTTGTCAATTTTGTTGATATCACATTTTAAATAAAATATATTCACTTAGTAGTCATGTAATAAAAAATCACGTTGCAATGAATCTAAATTTAACATAATATTTTAATATAAGCAAAAAATGTAAAATATAAAATTATAGATAAAAATAAATTTAATTAAACAATGAAAAAATAAGAAAATCTCAAATGTATGTTTGTTTAATTGAAAACAACTTTTGTAAAATATTTTTAAGAAATCTATCAAATAATGAAAATATTTTACATGATTCATTCAAACAGAGAAAATATTAGTTTTTCAGAAAAATAAATTATTTTCTAGAAATCAATTTTCAGAAAGTTATTTTCAGTGAAACAAACGAAACCTTAATCTCATCGCTACATAAATTAATGTCACTGAAAATTGATTTTACCGTTGATGCAAATGAATGAACTCTTGTATTAATGAGTTAAATTGATGTAAATATTCAAAATTTATTGTATACAAGGAAATAAAAGGAAGAGAGTGAGAAGTGTAAGGGAGATGGTGGGATAATAGATAACATTTTAATTAGCAAAATAATGAACTTTTCAATAAGCATCGTTTTACCCCATATATACGTCATATGTGTGTGCATGGAATTTGGATACGAGAGAACTAAGGATCCACCATCCCCACCAATCTACCAACCGGGGCTTTGATAAGCGACGAATTAACACAAGTATTTTCAGAAGACGTATGGCTACCTCTAGAGTTTCCCAGCAGTAGAAGGGATGATCTTGATAACAAGGCCGGGGAAAACGTCGTCAGGATCATGGATGTGAGGGTTGCGCTCCACGATAAAAGGATCGTCGCACTTGTCGCTGATGGTTTGAAGTGTCTCCCCTTCTCCTACCACATAGATTTCATCACAGGGTGGCTTCAGAAGCTGCTTCCCTCTCGCAGCTTCATCCGATGATACGGAACTTGTCTTGATGCAACCCATCAGTATTAAGGTCATTAAGGCAAGGGCACAGTACCAAGAGGCTGAATCAGCTATCTCCATGGATTTCTTCATGGTTTTGCTCCAGGATTTACAAGAAAAAGAGAAGATGGGGATTTTGAGTGTTTGAAGAAATAAATTTAAGTGCTTTATATAAAAACTAGTAATTTGGTAGAAAGTTTGGTTGGTAGAGAGTAGGAGAAGGGGTATTTTCAATATTTTTATTGTTTTTTAAGACATGAATCACCTTCCTAATTTCTACTCACCAAATTGCCGAAAGGGATTTGGTGTTAAATAAGTGGAATCTTTAATTTCTAATGTTAAATAATTTATGGTTTGAACATATGCATTCTTTAGTATTATATTGAGATGATGAATGGAAGCGAAATCTTTGACGTGTTGAAATCGGTAACCCAGGAAGAAGTAACTTCTTTTGAGTAAACCAGATCCTCATGTTTTCGTAATTTGCGTATCATATTTTTCTGTCAATTTTATGAATTACAATTACTTTATGCCGCTTGGGTAAAATGTATATTTACTCAAATTTTATGTAAGAAAAAATCCAGAAATGATAGCATAAAAATTTTAAATATGAAGTTGTTGATTTTGGTTTGGTTTGATTATTTGTATTTTGAAAATATTTTTTATAATTTTTATTAGTTTTATATAAAATTAAAATATATATTTTATAAAAAAACCGTAAGTTTTAATAATATCTAACTAATAGTGTAATTTTTTAACAATATAATGATAATATCAATTCAATTAAATATTTAAATAATATAACAGAGTATTTAATAATCATATGGATTCAACCTTTGACCTCAAGACGACTGATCATTAAGCAATAAAAATATGATGCAATTCATGATTTACAAACCGAGATCATATGCAAATGTTTATCTATGAAAAAACCAGCTATATAATGTGAAAATTAGTCGCCATTTATGAAGTTTTAAGTCTCCAAAACAGCTCTTCCGATTAACAGCATGTCGGGGAAGTAGGAAAGAATCCAATTATTTGATTGCAATCTATTTCAATATTGTTATAATGACCTTATTGTATAACTATCGTCCATATATTATTGCAATTAATCGATCCAAATTACCAAATTCTTGTCCAAAGTTACTTTTTCAGTATATAGTTTACTCATACAGCAATTATTTCTTAAAGTTGTGCATAAATATAAGATGAGATTATAAAATAGTAAAGAATTTGATATTAAATCTTTAGTTGATACATTTCTAAATTCAATTGCTGGATATTTTTATCTCTTTTGTTATATCCGCATGTCTTATGGATAGAGCTCACACCATTATAAATTTTTGAAACGTATTTTCACCATGTTATTAAAAATAATTGCCACATGAGTTTACATTTATCTCATACTTTAAATCCTACTTAAAATTGAATTCTGCAATGAGATAATCATGATTCTAAGATCCACTCTAAGCCCCTTTTCATCTATAAATATCCTTTTTCCAAAAAAAAAAATTAAGTACCGAAACTTTGCTCTAGTATTTCCTTAATCTTCTTTGACCATCAAACCTAACAACTCTTCGCACCATTCACGATGTGAATCACCCTTATTCTAATAGTTTTTCACACCCTATCATATAAATTATTCTTAATGTATTATTCAAAATCTTATGTAAAAATAATGATTTCATTTTATTTGTTAATTCAACAAAAAGAGCACATATAAGAGATTATGTGTAGAAATAAATATTTTCTTTCTCTTTAATATTTATTTCTATAAACCGTTAAAAGGCTTTTCCCTGGGAATGGTACTAACATAGAACTATCATTCGAATTCGTGACAACTGGAAAAATATGTGTATATAGTTGGTATATGTTTTATTTCATTGGTATTTTGTACAACTAATGATTAATTGATATAATAATAGGACATATTACATTTTAATAAAAAAAGATTTGTATTCAAATTTTAGAAACATATTATTCGATGGGACAATCACAAATTCTGAAAAAATTAATCTGTATAAACCTTAAAGTAGACATAAAAAATATCCTAGTTTCAAAAAATAAAATAAAATGAAGAATTTTTTGGTACATCTATCAATGAATTATATCCACCATTTCCCAAAAATCCATTCATAAGAGTATCTATGAAAATCCTATTTATACAAAATAAAAATAAAAATGAAATGCAATTCTTTCAGAGGTATTGGGAAAATGTTTGAGAGAGCTGGCTTGTCAATATTGTGTGGGCGTGGTAATTTGGTTATCATGTATACACATTCAGAATATTTTTGTTTTTCCTTGTAATTATTGCTCTACCTTGAAACTCGAATTGATAAGCCTTTTGTGGTTTGAATTATTGGTATCATAATAAAATTTTCTTAACATTATTTTAAATAATAATATGAAATTGTTAGCTGTTCCAGTAAACCCATCCAACCTTATGTTGAATAAAAAAGATGAGTTCATGATCCAGCCTGATACATAACACTTTAATATCTCAGTGGTTGGGAAAGTTTCGGGACCAAAATGGAATTTTGGAGTTATGCCGGAGTCTTAGGCGTCCAAACCATCCAAGCTGACCTGTTTAAGAAGTGTTTAGTGTTTGGGAGGTCCAATTACAAGAGCTATCATTCCCACCAATAATTCATAGGATGTAGTACTCTTGGTTCATGATTATTATTAGCCAATGTCTTGGGGATTTGGTATACATAATTGAAGCCACCCAGACAATACCATCAACTGAACTTTCCAACTTTTTTTGAGGTGGGCGTAAATGAAGTATCAGCATTCGGCGGGCAAGTTGAGTTAGAAACCCTTACTAGGGTAGTGTTTAACTGGGAAAGGCTAAAATGTTTAACTAATAAAATCTTATAATTTTTGGTTATAATAATATAGTTGGGTCCGGTTTTATCAATTTAAATTTTCAAAATAATTGATCTTACATTACATGATACTCGATGGCTTAAGTTTCAATATTGAATTACTTTTTTAGATTATGTGAGTTGTTTGTGATTTTACATATTTTATTATTTAATGAAAATTTTACCGATTGATTTTTTTATAAAATATATTATTAGAAAATTTTAATTTATATAAAATTTGATATGTATGATTTATATGAATAAAATATTAAATTTAATAATTGAATAATTAAATATTAATTGTACAAAAATATAAAAAATATTAGTTTTATATATATATAAATGGATCCTCCCATATTAAAAATAATTAAAACATATATAATATATTAATAAAAAATCAAATTATAATTAAAGTAATTGTAGAATATTTAAAATATGATTATATGATGCAAATATATATATATTCCATTCTTCAATCTTCATTATTTTTGCTGGGGCAAGTTTATGGAGTATAGTATGTTAAGTATAAGTTAAAAGTGGTCACTTTCATCATTCCTACAATAGCCTATTACTTGTCAAATTTGATATTGGTAATTTATTGAAACAAAATTTTTAATTTTAAATTGTGTTAATATTGTGGACATATGGAAGTCTAACTTTTTAAGACTAATCCATTTAAAAATTGAACCCTTGATTATAGAGAAAATGATCGGGATTACATTGAAGATTTCTTTGAAGAATGTATGTCCAATAATTCACCTTACATTGGTTTTATTAGTAAATTGCTTTTACTATTTTGTAGTTGTTTGTTGCCAAAAATAATCAAAGATATATTTTAGAGATCAGTAATAATTTTGATTAAAAGATGTCAATCAAATATAACAAATTACATTGAAATACGACAAAGGCTCAATTATTTGATTGTGATGAAAATAAACAAGTGGAGATTTGCAACTTCATCAAGGAAAAGATAAGAGAAAGGAATTGATAGGGAAGTGAGGAAATGAGAGGATGTTACAAGTATTTGGTAAAAATATTTTCAAAAGTAATTATGTTGATTAAGGTTTGGTAGAGATATTTAGTAATAATTTATTGACCAATGGTTTGGTGAAGATAATTTAAAAGCAGTTATTACATTTGGTAATAATGCCCTTATTAAGCTTAATATCATGCTTTGTGATAGTTTGTTGTAGGCTGCTATTTTTCAACAAACTCTTCTTCCTAATACCCTACACATAAGATTATAAAAATTATGTAATATAAGTTAATCCATTATAAATATATATTTATCATAGCTCACACCAGTTGATTATGATGTATTAACCTTTTGTTTGAAAATTAGACAAAAGCAATTGATGAATTAAAACAAAAATACTCAAAATTCAGTTCAATGGGAGGTATTATGCCACTTCTTGTTGGACTGAACTGATGCAATAATTGACTCACAACATTCATCACTCATTCAAGTGGGGAGGCTTTCAACCACATTGTTATTATTATGTAGGCACATAATTTCATTCTTTACTTCAATTTCTTCGGCTTAAACGCAAAAAATTAACTTATCTCAATCTTATTCTACAACCGTTTTAAAAGAGAGTTATCTTATTTATTGAGAGTGATTATTGTAATAGCCCATTTTGCCCGGCCCATAAACCTTGAATAAAAAACTAAAAACAATAATAAAAACCAATGTCCCTGTTACAAGCCCAATACACTAAAACAGATAACTCAAAAATAACCTACCCATGACCTATTACAGATTCAGACCAAATACCCCAACAAAATACCCATTAACCCAGACCTAATAGACTACCCAAGCAGAACTCAAAACACTTGTGGCCCAAAAAGGCCCAACTCCAAATCAAAAACCAAGGGTTTTTGGAACCTTAGGTTTCTCCGCGCCGCAAGCAGAGGCTAACCCAACAGTCGTGCCGCAATATCTGGAGCCGGATCGTCGTAGTGGGAGTCCGATCGTCGCACCTTTGCAGCTCCCCTTCGATTGTGCCATGATTCATGCTCATCGTCGCGAGATTCTCAACCTGCAAAAAAGGAAAACACCGAAGCAAAAAAGGAAACAAATCGCAGCGAAGAAAAGGCATGAAATGAAAAGATACGGAAGGATATCTTTTCCCTTTTTTATTTATTTCATTTTTTTGGGTATAAAAACCCTAGATCAAACTTGTAATAAAGGGGGGGAGAACACGGTTACACGGGAATTTTTCAGGGAGAATACAGAGAATGAGATACAAATAGTTGAAAAGAAATAAAATTTTCTTTTTGTTTACAAAGGTGATTGATTCTTTTTTATTATTATTATTTCTTTAAGTTTCGTGCATGTTTCTTTTTATATAAAAACTATTTCGAAATAAAAGAAGAGGGGGAGATTTCATACCTGAAGGAGGCGACGGCGTGTAGGCGCGTGTACCACCTGGAGATGGAGGACCTTCACCCCGACGTTCGAACTCTATCAAAAGAACAGAAAGCTCTTGAGAGCATTTTGAATTTTTTTTCTTTTCTTTTTTAACAGACCATCAAATGATTTTTTTTACCTAAATATTAGTTTATATAATATTATAAAAATGACGCTGTTTAAGAAGGCCAGACCTGCGCTTTGACCCGACCCGAAGGTAGGATCCGCGTGTTTTTGTTAAGTGGTCTAATTACTATTTCAGTCCTTCCTCGTTTTATTATTTTTAATTCCGTTTGATTTAAATTCTTTTTATTTTTAATTTGTCCCTAAAACTCATATTTCATTTCAATTCGATCCTTCGGGTTCTTCAACGGTTTAATTCAAAACGATACCGTTTTAAAATTTGGCATAATTTCCACTTTAACCCTATCATTTAATTCGTGTTTTATTTTAATCCTTTCTGTTCTTTTTAATTCCTATTTGACCCCCTGTTTTCTTTGTTTTATTTTATTTTTATCCTTTTATTTTATTATTTTATATTATATCAAATTGTCCATATTATTTATTATTTATATATTAATATATTAATGGTATAAATATATATGTATTTTATAATTATTATTTATTACTTTTATTTAGCTTAAAATTATTTTCATTAGATATTATTTTTATATATATTATATGTTTTTAAATTGTATATTATGTAAAATTATATCGTATATTATTTTAGCTAAAATTTATTTATGTTATATAATATAATCTATTTATATTGTTTTTTTAAAATCACTATATACTATTTTATTTTATACATTGTTTATATTGTCTCTATCATATATATGTCTTTTTATCTATTATTTAAGCTTGCATAAACATGTTCATATTTGTTTTATTATTTATTATATTTGTTTATATTTCATCATGTATTTTTAATGTATGAATTATTATTGTGCATGCTCTATATTATTATTTCTTTATTGCTTATCTTAAATGTTATCTGGCTTTAATATTCGTGTTTGATAATATATAAATGCAATGTTGTCACATGGTTATTGTTTAAAATATAAAAAGCCATTTTTGCAAAACTATTGTATTTTCTAAAGGTTTTTAAAATAAGGCAATGTTTTGGTATTTAGAAAATCGGGAAATAGTGCCCTAACGTGTTGGGTTGCGATTTTCCGTTTGACTAAATAACTAAATATCTTTTTAACAAGTTTTATAAATCGTGAGACGATTTTGATCACAAAGGTTTTAAAATATCATGTCCTAACGTGTTGGATGTGATGTTTATATTCCTTTGGAACAAGAAAATCTCAAGTTTTAAATCATAAAAACTTATTCTCGAGAATTCAAAGCGTTGCATCCTAACTTATTGGGTGTGATATTTTGTATCTCAAGGTAAGAATTTTCTAAAAAGATGTATCTAGCTTCGAAGTGATGAGATACTGTATCCTAACTTATTGGGTGTAGTATTCCTATTTCTTTGAGATAGGTAGTCTTAGTTCACCTTCAAATAAAAAGATCGCTTTTTTAACTTTTTTAAATCTCAAACATTTGGACATGATTTTATCAATTAGGTACCAATTTTGGGCGTTATGAGGGTGCTAACGCTTCCTCATACGTAACCGACTCCCGAACCCACTTTCTTGTTTTTCGCGGACTAAAATTAAATGTTTTAAAATAAAACGTTTTACAATGTGATCCAATCACATCTAAGAAAAAGGATTGGTGGCGACTCCCATCTTCATTTTAAAGTCGATCCCCATTTTGCTAAACCCGATTTTAAAATGGTTTCGATAATTATTTTTTGTTCAAGGTATCTATTAGAGCAAATCCAGTGTAGGCCTATTAAAGGATAGACGTTGATCACGAGTTTTAAAGTTGTTCCATATTCAAAACAATTTTGTTTGAAGAGACAACTATAAATCATAAACATGGACCGTAAAACAGATATAAAAAAAAAAAGAAAAAACATTGTCTTCAATTTGATAAATAAAGAGAAGAAAAAAAAAATCTTTTGTTTCAGTTGTTCTACAAAATCGAACTCAATTTTTAATTGTTTTATATCTGTGTCGTAACCATTTTTTTGGAAGACGACAAAAGGGGGTTCGACTTTGGGTTTTAAAAATGAAAAAAAGGGGAGTCGCCACCGACCTTTAGTTGGTGTGATCGGATCACCTTTATTTTAATAAAACGTTTTGTTTTACTAAAACAGTGTTTCTGGTCTACGAAGTTTTAAAAATCGGGTTCGGGAGTCGGTTACGCACGAGGAAGGGTTAGCACCCTCGATACGCCCAAAATTGGTACCAAAGTGATTAATTAGTGTCTTAATGTCGGAAGTTTGAAAGGGTTTTAAAATACGGGTCTTAAAAATGTATTAGGATATTTGAGGTTTCTTTGTTTCGAGAGGATACAAACATCACATCCAGCACGTTAGGATACGATATTCGAAGCCTTCGTAATCAAAGTTATCTCGGAGTTCTTGAAATTTATTAAAAGGATGTTTAGTGTTTTAGTCAAACGAAAATCGTAACCCAAAGACGTTAGGGCACTATTCTCCAATTCCTAAATACTGAAACATTGCCTTTATTTTAAAATCCTTTGAATAGAGTGTAGCGACTTTTCAAATGCATCGATCGGATTAATTCTAGGAAAAGACTAGAGTCAAAACTTGAGATTTCTTCGTCGAAAGATATAAACATCACATCCAGCTCGTTAGGACATGATGTTTTAATCTCTCATAATCAAAGTTGTCTCGTGATTTGCAAAACTTGGTAAAGGGATGTCAAGTAATTTAGTTAAACGGGAAATCGCAACCCAGCACGTTAGGGCACTATTTTCCGAATTTCTAAATACGAAACATTGCCTTGCTTTAAGAATCTTTAGATAGAATAGGACGATTTCAAAAATGTATTTTAATTTAGCGAGATTATTGAAAAATTACAATAGCGATAATAACGCAAATAAAGGATGATTGATGACAATAATGATGACAAGTGGTGATGGGTAACAATACTAAACAAATGATAATAAAGATGTTATATAATAGTAAATACAAAGTAGTATCAATAAGACTAAATACAATCAAATAATAATAATGATAATAAAACCAATAATGATAAATGGTAATAATAAAAATTATAATGTTTAAAAATAATAATAATAAAATAATATTAATGATAATAAAAAAATAATATAATGAAGGTAATTAACAAAAATATATACATATGAAAATAATATAATAATAGTAATAATAAATATAGGAATAATAATATATATAATATATAATAGTAATATGATAATAATAATAATACTAATATAGTAATATAGTGATAATAGTAAAACGGTTAGTAAAAAAAATAATAATAAAATGATTAATAATATATAATAATAGTAATAAGAATAATAATACTAAATTAATATATAATAGTAATATGATAATAATAATAATAATAATATTAATAAAACGAGTAAAATGTGTTAATAGGATAATAATAGTGAAAATTAAATAATGATATGTTAATAATATAATATTAATAACAATAGCAATAATAAAAATAAAAATAATGATGATGATAATAATATGGTAACTAAACAATAATAAAAATAATAATAATAATGATACAAATACTAGATAATAATAATAGTAGTAATTATGGTAATGATAAAATGCGGTAATAGTAAAAGGTAAATAAATATGTGTTAATAGAAGTAAAAATAAATACTAGTAATAAAATAATAAAATAATAATAGTAGGGAAATGACTAAAAAATGAACAAAACGGAATACTTGGGGTAAATTTGAAATAAAATAAAGAATAGGGACTAAATCGCGTGCGGAAATAAACAAGAGGGACTAAAATGGTCAATATCCCCAAGATCCCCACGCAGATACCAGTTATCTGCTTTAAGGACCAAATCGAAAACAAAATAAAATCTAAGGGTCAATTTTAAAAGAATCAACAAGTCGAAATCGTATTCGATCAAACGGAGCAATGAAAGGAGGATCATTCGCGAAATATCCCTTTAGGGATATCGCGAGATCCTCGCACCAAACGGCGCCGTTTTGTCTATTATAAAACCCTCCTTATCCTTTTTTTTCAGAAATCAATTTCAGAACCCTAAGGTTCTCTCAAAACACAGCAGCCAACATGCCTTCTCTTCTCTCTGCCCCCTTTTTAGCCCGACGATTGGGCCTTCCTCCGACGATCCATCGCACCACCATCATTCCCGGTGGCCGACGGTGCGCGGGGATGGGCCTTTGTGCCCTGTTTCGAGACCTGTTAAGAGGCCAAGCTTCGGCCTCTCGAAACTAGAGAGAGGAAAGCCTCCTCTCCTCTGCTCTCGGCCTCGACGTCGAAGGGAGGGCTCCAATGACGCGATCATGGTTCGTATTCTCCTCCCTTTCTTTTCTTATTTTAAAACGTTTGGAGATGATGAAAAAAATAGAAATCGATGGTGACAAATCGAAAAAATCGACCTTTTAGATTATTCTTGTTTTTTTTATTTCGATCGTTTTTTCGATTTTCCGCTTTTTGTTTTTATCTTTCCTTTTTAAAATATATATATGAAGAAAATAAAAAATAAAATAAACGATGAATCAATATATAGAAAAAACCGAATCGACCTTTTTATTGATTCTTGATAGTTCTTGCTTTTAGCCGAATCTCTTTTTCTTCAAACAAAAATTTCTTCCTCTTCCTCTGTTTTTTTCAAAACCGAAAAAGAAAAAAACCCCGGACACCGAACACCAATCGGCTTTTATAGCCCTTTTACAACTTGTTTATCGCTTTTTTTCTCTCTCCTCATGCGTGTTGCCTCTGTCTTGTTTTGCGTGTCAAGTGGTGGCAGAAGCGGTGGGCGTCGGTGGAGCGGTATGGCGCCAAGCCTGTGAGTCGAGGCGTAAGCAGCAGCAAGCTTAGGCATTTTTTAGGGTTTTTTATTTTGGTTTTTTTGTTGGGTTGTGATTTTATTTGTAATTGGGCCGGGTAATAATTGGGCTTTGTACAGCTGCCCCTCTTTGCTCATTTTCGTGTAACGAGAATAGAGCAAAGACTTAAAGAAGCCCAATGTTGCCCGGCCTTACCGAGTCTTGGCCTCTCAAGTGCTTTTCTTCAAGTTGCGTTGCTTCTACCCACCGCATCTCGTTGCTTCGATCTACTTCACCGCTATGTGGCTTCGATCTGCTCTTGCTGCGACTTCAACTTGTTTATTTTTCGATCTGCTCTTGCAAATTTAGGAATGTCTAAACTGCTATCTTCAATCTGATCCTTACAAACTCAAGGGTTACCGATCAATCTTTGATCCGCTTCGCAACTTCGTGAACGCCAAACCGCTTCTTTCAATCGATCCTTACAAACTCAAGGATCACCAGATCGAACCTTTGATCGCTTCGCAACTTCGATCCGCTTGGAAAGTCAAATCGCTATCTTTGATCTGATCCCTGCAAACTCAAGGGTCACCAGACTGAATCTTTGATCTGCTTCCTGTAACTTCAGGAACGTCAAATCTGCTACTTTCAATCTGATCCTTGCAAACTCAAGGATCACCAGACTGAATCTTTGATCTGCTTCCTGCAACTTCAGGAACGTCAAATCTGCTTCTTTCAATCTGATCCTTGCAAACTCAAGGATCACCAGACTGAACCTTTGATCTGCTTCCTGCAACTTCAGGAACGTCAAATCTGCTTCTTTCAATCTGATCCTTGCAAACTCAAGGATCACCAGAATGAATCTTTGATCTGCTTCCTGCAACTTCAGGAACGTCAAATCTGCTTTCTTCGATCTGCTTCTTGCAACTTCAAGAAGGTCAAATCTGTTTTCTTCAATCTGATCCCCGCAAATTCGGGGATCACCAGACTGATTTCTTTGATTTACTTCTTACTCCGCGGGAACTTCGGAGAAATAAGAATTCAGGGAGAAGAGATTCGTAGTCTCCATCTTCTCTACTGAAACTTCAGAGAATTAAGGATTTAACCTTATTGTTAACTCAGGGAGACGGGATTTGTAATCTCAACCTACTCCACGGGAACTTCGAGGAAATAAGAATTCAGTGAGAAGAGATTTGTAATCTCCATCTTCTCTTACTGAAACTTCAAAGGAATAATGATTGATCCTCATTGCTAACTCAGGGAGACGAGATTTGTAATCTCAACCTATTCCACTGGAACGTCGAGGAAATAAGAATTCAGAACTTTTCAATTTGCTTCCTTACTATTTTCAGGAAGACTTCAATCTTCAGTCTGCCCCACTAACATCTTGAGGGAACGAAATCTGAGCTTTTCAATGTGCTTCCTTGCTATCTTCAGGAAGACTTCATTCTTGATCTTGCCCCACTAACATCTTGAGGAACAAAATCGAGCTTTTCAATGTGCTTCCTTACTATCTTCGTGAAGACTTCATTCTTCAGTCTGCCCCACTACCATCTTGAGGGAACAAAATCTGAACTTCAATATCGCTACACCGTTCTTTGAGGAACCTGTCCTGTAGAATTTATGTGCTTATGCTTATGCGAATGATGAGGATGCTATGATCAAAATGACTCAAGGCCTCCTAACTACATGTGTTATGGACGACACTTTCATGAATGCAGAATGTCGTAAAAATGGTCTTTTTACAATGATTATGATGCAATGATCAGAATGAATCGAATGCTCCTAACTAAATGACAATGGATGACTTTTGCATGAATGCAGAATGTCGTGAGAATGGTCTTTTTATGATGATTAGGATGCAATGAGTCGAATGCTCCTAACTAAACGTGCTTTGAAATGACGTATGAATGCAAAATGAAATGATCCCTTTTTAAATGCTTGGGGTCGTCATTGCTCGTAATTCATCAAGATTCTATCACTGATGCGTTATCATGCTTTCTCGTTCAGCTAGTATCTTTTGATAGAAAGCCCAAAAACAATGATCATATTCTGCTCAACAAGCTTGCCCCGCTGTAATTTCAAGGTCCCTTTCACTGTACCTTCTGAGACATAAAGTTTGCATCTCTCACTGCAACTTTAAGAGAATAATATTTAGTTTCTTCTATCCATCCTGCTGTAACTCCGAGGTATAGGATCAATTTGATCTGTTACACCATTCACTGGTGTAATAGCCAGATGTATAGGCCTGATATGTGCATGAATGCAGAGTATCATTTTTCTTTTCTCGAGAATGGCGAAATGTATTGTTATTTCGTTCAACCAATAAAAGGTCCAAAGAAATAATCATCTTTCTCCAATATTTCCAAACCTTGAGCTGAGAGAGTTCTAAACAATAGTCCTGTTTCAGGTCCTTGTATTATTCAGAAGCTTCCAGAGTAATATGCAAAACTTCTTTTATGAAAGTATTATTAGTCCACTAATCGTTATTTCAATGCAAAATGCTTGAAAAATATTGTAACAATGGACAAAAAGGAAATTGATTGGGAGCATAGCTCGAAACAAACAAATTAATCAATGCTAGCAAAGGTAATTAAGAAGGAATTTTATCGGTGGTTTTTTAAAAGGAATAAAATAACCACAAGTAACGAAAATGGGTAAAATGGAAACTAAGTGCCCCAGATATCACAGCTTGAGCTTCTCTGTTCCAACTTCGAGGACCATTTTGAGCTTAATACGTGTTTAGGGGATCCAGTAGTACTTTGACGATGCCCCAAGACGTAACATACTTCTTCGAGCGTAGCAAGACTACTGTATGCCCTACTTTCGATCAAAATTTTGAGCTGCCCTTTTCGGGTTTTCAACTCAAATACCCTTTGGTCTCAAAGCGCCCTTTGCGGGTTTTCGCCTTGGCTTCTCCTCTTTTCTTTTTCTTTTCCTTTTTCGTGTTTTTTTTTTTTGAAAACTCTCTCTTTTATTGAATCTGGACTCACCGGATTGGGCAGGTCCTTGTCATCTATCTTGGTTAACACTCATGTTTCCCTAGAACAGGCCTTCTTTACTTTTCTTTAGAGTTCTTTTGGATAAGAAGAATCTCTCTTAATGCTAGGTCATCTTCCTGTAATTCTCTTTGAGCGAACCTTTTCGTCAAGCCCGTATCTATTTTCGGTACATTTGACCCTGCTAAATACTTTCAATCGAGCTTACCGGAGGCATTCTGCTTCATCCAATCAAATCAAAGCTTAGGAAAAGGAATCTTATCTTCCAACAATTTTCCTTTTAAATAAACCAATGGAAAAGATGCCCCGGTGAAAGCCCTGGCCTAGAAGGTAAATGGTAACTTCTCTATGTTAACCTTTACAAGTCTCAGTCATTTTTCAAAAATTTTGAATGGGTTAGGCCGCCATTGCTGCAATGATATGGTGTCTGATCTTTGAACAGACTGTAAATTTGTACCATCACGTTTCTTTCTGGCGTTGTCACACACTTTTTTTTTTTTTTTTTGAATTTGAAGTTAAAGTTGACAACTGTTGACTTTGTAATTTTGACATGTGAAGCGACCTTTACCCTCTTGGCAAGGTAATCAAAGGCCATGGATATGAACCGATGTTGGCTTAAAGCTCTTGGGGAGACTGGCTTGATAGCGTCTATGCTTCGCATATAGGAATCCGTGTTTCAGTGGCCTCAGCGTGTCCGGCTGTGATCATGCGATAATGTCTTGCCTTATTCTTACGAGGAGCTATGCTTCCATCTTCATCTCCTTCGTTAGTTCATAGTGTCTGCTGACACTTCACAAGGTAGGACCTACATTGGGGAAGTAAGTCGCAATCTTTGTCATCTTCAAAGCCCTTAGACCCCTCTAGATACATATCTCACTAAAAAAGGGAGTCAGCAACAGCGTTACTCATGTCATTGATATCTGGGGGCCCATTGTGGGCAGAAAATCCAAAGAATAAATGATCTTAAGGATGGTTATTCGTATGATATGGTCATGAGTGAAAAAATATTCAGTATGAAATGTAAAGAATGGAAATATTTACTTAGAATGATGCATTTTATTGAAATAAAATTCGGACACAAGCCTACTTCTCAAAAGAAATCTTATTGCTTCTCGCTCAAGCAACTAGTGTGTTTTACACATTACTCTAGATTAGCTTTAAAATACATATTTCTTCCACGGTCTCATTGTTCAAAACACTCCTAAGTACATAAAGCGGATGCTCTAAAACTTTTATTCCTCGGTTCCCTTCGGGTATACCATTGCTCCGTCATCGAACTTCACAATACCCATGTTGATGAGATTTTCCACCAATTTCTTGAAAGTACGGCAATTTTCTATCGAATGGCCTGTGATTCCCTCGTGGTACTCACACTGAGCGTTTGGGTCATACCATTTTGGCTATGGAGGTTGCATCGGTTCTGGATATTGGGGAGACACAACGTGTGCATCAAATAAACGTTGATACAACTCCTTATATGTCATAGGGATTGACGTAAATTGGAGTTTTTCAACGTTTTTCCTTGTGCGAGATTCTTTCCTTGACGAACCTTGATACTCAGTAGGCTGATTTGTATTATTCACCTCGTCATCCTTTCTTCTAGGAGCAGGCCTTCTACTGGTTTCCCCTACTTCAATCTTACCGCATTTCATTGCATGTTCGATCATTTCCCCTGCCATTACTATGTCGGCAAAGCTCTTAGTGGTACTCCCTATCATATGGGTTATGAAAGGAGCCTTCAGGGTGTTGATGAAGAGCATGGTAGTTTCTTTTTCTAAAAGGGGTGGCTGAACTTGTGTGGCTACTTCCCTCCACCGCTGGGCATATTCCCTGAAACTTTCGTTTGGCTTTTTCTCCATATTTTGGAGTGTAATTCGATCAGAGCTATGTCGACTATGTGCCGTATTGTTTCGAGGAAGGCTCGTGCTAGGTCCTCCATGACTTGATCCGGTGCAGCTAAGTCGATTGTACCATTTGGCCGCAGCCCGCCAAACTATCCGAAAATAATGAATGAGTAGTTGATCGTTGTTAACATATCCCGCCATCCGTCGATGTAACATTGTGATGTGCGCCGGGCAATCGGTCCCATTGTACTTTTCAAAATCTGGGTCTTGAACTTTGGCGGAAGTACGAGGTCCAGGACTAGGCTCAAGTCTTTAGCGTCTACCCCGTAGCGATGGTCAGCAGTTTCTATTTCCTTGAACCTTTCTTCTAACCATCTGCAACGATCCTCGAGTTGTCTGGGAAGATTTACTTTTGCCTTATCCATTTCATCCATTTCATCAAGATCGGGGACTATAGGATTAGCCGGACCTTCTCCGGGATTAGTGCCCGAACCAATGAAAAAAAGTCTTGGCATTGCGGTCTCAACTCGACATCGTGGCTCGATAACAAAAGGCGTCCTTTGGGGACATATTTCTAGTGGTGCTTGGGTATTTGGCAGGGTAAATCCCGGAGGGTAAGCAGGGTCGTCATTATTCCCTGAGCTAGTAGCGGCGCCCTTTTCTCGTTCATTGGCCAATAGTTGCGCCAACTGGCTTATCATGTCGTTTTGGGACTCTTGCATCTGTTCTATCATATCTTGTTGCATCTTGATTAATCGTTCTTGCATCTGTTCTTGTATTTCCTTTTGCATTTGTTCTAGTCTTTCTATTCTTTGATCCATGTCTTCTAGGTTACTGAAATAACTTCACCTAATTAGGGTCTTTCTACAAATTTTAATGCATGTGATATGATGCAATGCAAATGCATGAAATGCAATGCAAATGTATGTAAAAAGAAAGAGAGGCGTTGATTATGAATTCAATTTTATTAGAAGAACTTTTCTAGAAAATACGTTTCTCTACATAAAACGGATTGCATATACGGCTTTATCCTCATAGTCCAGGTGAAAACACCGGTCTTCTTCTTCATATCCAGATGTTATGGTCGTGCCCCGTGAACTTTCTCAATGGATACCTCTTCTAGCTCCTTGTTGCTTGGTCCAGGCCGTACCTCTTCGCTCACTTATCTTTCGCGATGTTTATGAGCTTCTTTTAGAAAATGATGACTCTCGAATAATCTTTGTCGGCTTGAATCCTCGGGCAAAGTCTTGTATTTTTCTGTGGGTTATCAGTCCTCTCTCGTCATTTACCTGGACTATGTTCGAACGACCGTATTATAATCCACTTTATCAAGTAACACATTTCCTTATGATAAACTCTTCTATTTAGCAATCGAATATGAATCAACACCTTCTTTCTAAGATGATGCGGTGTGATGCAATGCAATGCAATCACAAACAAAACAAAACACGTAAACACAGGAGAAATAGACAAAATAGAGTATCTATCCAGGTGACCACTAGAGGTTTAACATAGTTGTACCTAAGGTGGGCTCCTAGGGTTTACTACATGTGGTTTGGTTCTAAGGAGGGGTACCTGAACCAGCAGATTCCTCGATCTTCACCCATTATAGGCTCATATAGACCGAGTTCAGTTCAGGGGAATACATTTCCCTATGGCTGCACGGAGATGAAAATCTCACGAAGACATAGGTACGGATGTATCCTGAAAGCGATCCACTATCCTGCACGGAGGTGAAAACCTCACGAAGGAGTAGTTTCTCACTTTCACCTAAAGGTGTGACCACAACGGTCATGCAATGCAACGCCGTAATTAAAACAACATGCAATGCAAATATGGTAATTTTCAAATCAAACTTTCAAACTTCCGACAAAAGACAGAAAATAATCAATTTATGGCTTGACTCTCTAAATCGGTGCCCCCAGTGGAGTCGCCAAGCTGTCGTAACCATTTTTTGGAAGACGACAAAAGGGGGTTCGACTTTGGGTTTTAAAAATGAAAAAAAGGGGAGTCGCCACCGACCTTTAGTTGGTGTGATCGGATCACCTTTATTTTAATAAAACGCTTTGTTTTACTAAAGCAGTGTTTCGGTCTCGAAGTTTTAAAAATCAGGTTCGGAGTCGATTCGCACGAGAAAGGGTTAGCACCTCGTCGCCCAAAATTGGTACCAAAGTGATTAATTAGTGTCTTAATGTCGGAAGTTTGAAAGGGTTTTAAAATACGGGTCTTAAAAAATGTATTAGGATATTTGAGGTTTCTTTGTTTCGAGAGGATACAAACATCACATCCAGCACGTTAGGATACGATATTCGAAGCCTTCGTAATCAAAGTTATCTCGGAGTTCTTGAAATTTATTAAAAGGATGTTTAGTGTTTTAGTCAAACGAAAAATCGTAACCCAGCACGTTAGGGCACTATTCCCCGAATTCCTAAATACGAAACATTGCCTTTATTTTAAAATCCTTTGAATAGAGTGTAGCGACTTTTCAAATGCATCGTATCGGATTAATTCTAGGAAAAAGACTAGAGTCAAAACTTGAGATTTCTTCGTCCCGAAAAGATATAAACATCACATCCAGCTCGTTAGGACATGATGTTTTAATCTCTCATAATCAAAGTTGTCTCGTGATTTGCAAAACTTGGTAAAGGGATGTCAAGTAATTTAGTTAAACGGGAAATCGCAACCCAGCACGTTAGGGTACTATTTTTCGAATTTCTAAATACGAAACATTGCCTTGCTTTAAGAATCTTTAGATAGAATAGGACGATTTCGCAAAATGTATTTTAATTTAGCGAGATTATTGAAAAATTACAATAGCGATAATAACGCAAATAAAGGATGATTGATGACAATAATGATGGCAAGTGGTGATGGGTAACAATACTAAACAAATGATAATAAAGATGTTATATAATAGTAAATACATTGTAGTATCAATAAGACTAAATACAATCAAATAATAATAATGATAATAAAACCAATAATGATAAATGGTAATAATAAAAATTATAATGTTTAAAAATAATAATAATAAAATAATATTAATGATAAAAAAAATAATATAATGAAGGTAATTAACAAAAATATATACATATGAAAATAATATAATAATAGTAATAATAAATATAGGAATAATAATATATATAATATATAATAGTAATATGATAATAATAATAATACTAATATAGTAATATAGTGATAATAGTAAAACGGTTAGTAAAAAAAAAATAATAAAATGATTAATAATATATAATAATAGTAATAAGAATAATAATACTAAATTAATATATAATAGTAATATGATAATAATAATAATAATAATATTAATAAAACGAGTAAAATGTGTTAATAGGATAATAATAGTGAAAATTAAATAATGATATGTTAATAATATAATATTAATAACAATAGCAATAATAAAATAAAAATAATGATGATGATAATAATATGGTAACGAAACAATAATAAAAATAATAATAATAATGATACAAATACTAGATAATAATAATAGTAGTAATTATGGTAATGATAAAATGCGGTAATAGTAAAAGGTAAATAAATATGTGTTAATAGAAGTAAAAATAAATACTAGTAATAAAATAATAAAATAATAATAGTAGGAAATGACTAAAAATGAACAAAACGGAATACTTGGGGTAAATTTGAAATAAAATAAAGAATAGGGACTAAATCATGCGAAAATAAACAAGAGGGACTAAAATGGTCAATATCCCCAAGATCCCCACGCGCATACCAGTTATCGCTTTAAGGACCAAATCGAAAACAAAATAAAATCTAAGGTCAATTTTAAAAGAATCAACAAGTCGAAATCGTATTCGATCAAGCGGAGCAATGAAAGGAGGGATCATTCATGAAATATCCCTTTTAGGGATATCGCGAGATCCCCGCACCAAAGCTAGCTGCTTTTTATGCGTTATAAAACCCTCCTTATCCTTTTTTTTCAGAAATCAATTTCAGAACCCTAAGGTTCTCTCAAAACACAGCAGCCAACATGCCTTCTCTTCTCTCTGCCCCCTTTTTAGCCCGACGATTGGGCCTCCCTCCGGCGATCCATCGCACCACCATCATTCCCGGTGGCCGACGGTGCGCGGGGATGGGCCTTTGTGCCCTGTTTCGAGACCTGTTAAGAGGCCAAGCTTCGGCCTCTCGAAACTAGAGAGAGGAAAGCCTCCTCTCCTCTGCTCTCGGCCTCGACGTCGAAGGGAGGGCTCCGGCGACGCGACCGCGGGTTCAGGTATTCTCCTCCCCTTTCTTTTCTTATTTTAAAACGTTTGGAGATGATGAAAAAAAAATAGAAATCGATGGTGACAAATCGAAAAAATCGACCTTTTAGATTATTCTTGTTTTTTTATTTCTGATCGTTCTTTTTTCAGATTTTCCGTTTTTTGTTTTTTATCTTTCCCTTTTTTAAAAATATATATATGAAAAAATAAAAAAATAAAAATAAACGATGAATCAATATATAGAAAAAAAACTGAATCGACCTTTTTATTGATTCTTGATAGTTCTTGCTTTTTAGCCGAATCTCTTTTTTCTTCAAACAAAAAATTTCTTCCTCTTCCTCTCTGTTTTTTTTCAAAACCGAAAAAAGAAAAAAAACCCCGGACACCGAACACCAATCGGCTTTTATAGCCCTTTTTACAACTTGTTTACTGCTTTTTTTCTTCTCTCCTCTGTTGCGTGTTGCCTCTGTCTTGTTTTGCAGGTCAAGTGGTGGCAGAGCAGGTGGGGCGTCGGTGGAGCAGGTATGGCGCCGAAGCCCAGGAGTCAGAGGCAGAACGGCGCAGAAGCTTAGGCATTTTTTAGGGTTTTTTGATTTTGGTTTTTTTGTTGGGTTGTGATTTTATTTGTAATTGGGCCGGGTAATAATTGGGCTTTGTACAATCTGGATCTCTTTTTAATTTATTAAGCAAGCGACTAATTATCTTTTAATCATCAAGTTGGAAGTTTAGACTTGATTCTTTACGTCTTTTGCCGGTAGCCAATAGCTCATTAGCATTATTCTCTTTTATATCTTTCTAAAGATATCAATTAAAGATTTAGTATCAATTTTTGTACTATTCTACTTATGATTCAATCCACAATAATATTCTTCGTTTACATCTTAAAATGAATAAAGTGATGAATAAACATACTTCCCATGTTTTCTAGCTTGCTAGTTTGAGGAAGAACCCCTTGTAGGACACCCATGAATATTTAGTTTCGGTGCCTAATAATACCAAAAGCAAAAAGAGCTTGATTTCAATAAAATTACTAAATGATAGAAGGTGATTTGACCACTTAGCAAATCTAGTGCATAATTTGCCTCGTGAGCTATATACTTCGCAGCCTCGATATTCAAAAGTTGGCTAAACTTGGCTTTACACGAAAGTGGCTGCCAGAGAAAGTGTAGGCAACAATTTCGTATTCAAAAGCTACAAGCTAAATATCAAATTTCCGAGCTCAAATAGATGGAGATGCTGCTATGAAAAATGAGAGAATTGATGGAGAGGAACAATGTGTATATGCCAACTATTTGAAGTTCTATTAAAGGAAATAGGTAACGACTATTGTGATACATTTTTTCTTTAACTTGAAAGTACATTTATCTAATACTCAAGTCATCTATTCGATATAACAAATCTAGCTCAAATTGGATACAATTTAAAACAAATTCTTAATTATTACAATCATATCCTTCTATTCTAAATTACTATTTAAATAATAATTTTTACTTAAACACATTTACTTAAAGATATTAGTTTTGAGGAATTCGTTTAATGGGGCATAGGTTGTTATAGTAATAGTCAAAACATTTAAGTTATACAAAATTTTGGGGGCACAATGATTATAATTCACACCATAGATAATGTAAAACGTCATTAACGATGGAAGTTTAAGGTGACTAAAAGTGGTTGTACAGTGCTTATATTGTGAGCAGATAAGTTCTTTTCTCTTATGGATCTTCCACATTGCTTTGGTGCAAAGATGAGGTATTTATAGAAGGAGATTAATTGGTCACCAACCCCAACCATCAAGCATCTTACTCCAAATGTGCAAAGGGTAGAGTGGCTAGTTGCTAGCTAAGGGCATTGTTGGAGTCAATGTGAAGTGGCTAGATGGAGTGCCATCAAGCTTGAGTAGGTGACGAAGTTTTGGGTGTTGTCAAGAGTTCTTCTCTATACATTCTAAATACTTGCCAAAGTAGTATGTAAAATAGAACTAAAATTCTCATAATAAAGTCTAGGATAAATAAGATATCTTCAAGATATTCTTCAAATCATTCAATCCAATTCTCTACAATATGTTTTTCCATTAAAACGACCTTCATAAATAGGCCAACACATTTAGATGTGATCAACTTAGTCATAGCTCTATTGTTTTGGTTCAAAAGATTAGGCAAGTAGTTATAGGATAGGATAAATTATTGTTTCAACTTAGTCATAGTAGTTATAGGCATAGTTGTAACTGTTGTTGTAACTAAGTTATTTTAAATGTGATCAACTTAGTCATAGCTCTATTTTTTTGGTTCAAAAGATTGACAACAACAAATAGGATAGATTATTGTTTCTGAGTAGTTATAGGCATAGTTGTAACTGTTGTTGTAGCTAAGTTATTCGATTCAATCTCTTGACATAATTATTTATTTATTTAATCTAATCCCTAGATTTAGTATTGATTTATTCAATTTAGTTATTAAATTATTTTAAATGATTTTTCTATTGATTATAAATACGCTTTAAATTAGAATTGAAAATTTTATTTTAAAGTTGACCTATATTAGTACCTTGCAAATGGTTGGGGACAATTTCTCTTAAAATTATATTTTCCCTTGATTTTTCAAATGCTGAGTCGCAAACATTTGGTTCATGTTAACTGCACGGAAAAGGGTGGGAGTCTATTTTTCTTAAAATGAATAATAAAATAATAAAAATAAGTTTTATTAAATATTTTAAGAATCACAAATGGTTAATTCATCAATTTGTATCTCGCTCGGGGTCTATTTTTCTTAAAATAAAATTATTTTAAAATACAAATTGGTATAAAAACCCTCGAAAACCAAAAGTGCTCTCAAGAGTCCTAGAGAAAACAGTCTCTACTGTAGCTTGGGATGGAAGAGGGTGGTGGCGTGGAGAAGGAGAGGCGGTGAGGAGATCTCATTGTTGGCTGAAGAACTTATTCAACTATCGATCAAGAGGTCTTTGGTGGTGCTAGTGTCAAGGTCACGCTGATATGTTCAATGTGGACGAAAAAGTATTTCAATCCAGAGAGTTTTAGGGCTCAAATGAAAAGCATATGGAAAACAAAGAAAAAGTTCGAAATCCAGATGGTAGGGCAGAATATATTCTCAATTGTCTTTTATTTAGAAGAAGATTTAGAATCGATCATGGAGGGAAGGCCTTGGCTATTCCGTAAGTCGCTTATTTTGTTTGACAGATTAAATAATCTAGTAGAATGAGATCAAATTTGTCTTATTTCGTCACCATATTAGATTAAGATTGGTACGTGTTCTCCAGAATTTGATAAAAAAGATATGTTGCACGCTATAGGTAGCACCTTCGGTGGTGTTATCAGATCCGAAATTAGTGATGATTTTTACAAACTTAAGGTCAATTTGGATGTTCAAAAGCCCCTCAGGAGAGGTATCTTTGTCTCAAGTGCAAATGGTGTAAGTTCCTAGATTCCATTTAAATATGAAAATTTACCAGTCTTTTGCTTTGTGTGTGGTAGATTGGATCATGGCCTCAAGGATTGTTTGGTGATAGACCCTATAGAAAAGATTAAAATTAGAGAAGATCCACCATATTCTATTACGTTAAAAGTATAATCAAATATGATGGGAAAAAAAGTATGAAGTTTAATGAATTTACTAAAAATAGAGAGTACAGTGTAATTATACAGGTCAGTCTAAGGCAAGTGAAAAGTAGGAAAATAATGGTGAACCCAATATTTTGTATGAAAACATTCCAAGGGAAAAATTTTGGCGAGATGGGAGGATGGATTGAAGGATCAGGAGGTAAATCTTATTTTGGGGAAGAATGTGGCAAAGAATACAGACAACAACAAAGGTGAGAAAAGCTTACAAACTTTCAGAAAGGCAAGCTGGAAAAGGCTGGCCAAAAATAAACAGGCAGAATTGCAAAAGTTTAATGTTGCTGGGGCTAAAAGGAAATTTTCTAAAGAAGAAGCTGGTGAGGATCCTTTGGACTCATCAAATGGGAACGGAATGAAGAGACTAAAATTTGATGATGGGGCTGATTTATCAATAGACTGCATGGAGGATATGATTGATGAAGAAGCACAAATTATTGTTTCCAACAATTCAGATTTTGTACGCCAATGGGCAAGTCGACCGGACACAATAAAAAACATTTGTTGGAATGTCCGTGGGTTGGGGAGTCCACGGACTGTGTGGAGGATTTACTTTTTAATGGAGACTAAATTGGATCAAAAACGTATGGAAAATCTCCAAATGGTCTTCTTAATGGAGACTAAATTGGATCAAATATATATGGAGAGAGTTAGAAGAAGTTGCGATTTCAGTAGTGGAATCGAAATTGAAGCGAAGGGTCTCGAGGAGGGTTGTGTCTAGCATGGAAAAGTGATATTGTGGTTACATTGAGGAGTTTTTCTAAATGGCATATTGACGTATTAGTAAGGGAGGATTGTGTTCAGACAGAGTAGAGATTTACGAGATTCTATGGCTCACCTTATTTAAAAGATAGAAATTTTGCATGGAGCTTGCTCAGACGACTAGGACAAGAATGCAACTATCCATGGCTTGTAGCAGGAGATTTCAATGAAATTCTGTACTCTTTTGAGAAAAGTGGTGGACTTCTAAAAGATCAAAAAAGAATAGAAGTATTTAAAGATACATTAAAGGATTGTCAATTGATGGATATCGGGTATTCGGGAGTGTGGTTTACATGGGAGAGGGGAAATCTTCTAGAGACAAACATAAGAGAATGATTAGATAGAGGAGTTGCAAATGAAAAATGGTTACTTCTATTCCCAATAGGGAACATACAGCATCTCCCCTACTTTACACCGGATCATTGTCTCATCCTTCTAAATACAGACAACTCAACCACTCCAATCGGTTATCGAAGATTTCATTTTGAAGCATGGTGGACTATGGAAGAATCTTTTAAAGGTATGATCAGAGAGTTTTGGGAATCATCTATTGCACCGTTGATGGAGAAATTGATGCACTTGCAGATTTGGTTGAAGAAATGGGCAGGTTCTATCAAAAGCGAGAAGGAAAGTCTTAAGAAGAGGCTTACAAAAGAGCTTGAATCCTTGTTGGGGGAGGAAAGAGATGATAAAACGCTAGCAAGGATTATCGATACAAAAATACACTTGAATCTGGAAATTAATAAAGAAGAAATGTATTGGGAGCAGAGAGCACGAGCTAATTGGCTTCAGCTAGGTGACAAAAATACGGCCTACTTTCACAAATGTGCAACAGTTCAAAAACGGACCAATTCAATCACAAAGCTAATTTTCGATGATGGTATGGAAATTACCAATGTATCAGAATAATTGAGGCAACTACGAAATATTTCAAAGATCTTTTTGCATCTAAGGGTATTAGAGATTCTCGGAAGGCGTTGGAGGCATAGAAAAGATTATTTCGCATGAAATTAATAAAATCTTATTATCTCCTTTCAGGGAAGACGAAGTGCAGACAGCTTTAAAAGGAATGGGACCTATAAAGGCTCCCGGAACGGACGAATTTCCAACTCTATTCTTTCAACAATACTGGCATATTGTGGGTAAGAAGGTATTGGAGTATTGCTTGAGTATCCTAAATAAAAACAAATGAGTCGATCTAGTTAATATTACAGAAATAGTGCTTATCCCAAAAATTCCAAATCCTTCAACTTTAGTCAATTTCAGGCCAATAAGTCTGTGCTCAGTCTTATACAAAATTGTGGCAAAGACAGTTGCTAACAGATTACAGACTGTTATAAGCATGTGTATTGACGAAGTTCAGAGTACATTTGTCCTAGGTCGTTTGATAACTGATAATGAACTCCTCGCTTATGAAATTCTTCATATATTTCGACAGAAACGAATAGGGAAGAAAGGTTATATGGCGGTAAAGTTAGATATGAGCAAAGCATATGACAGGGTAGAGTGGGATTTTGTGAAGAAAATGATTATCAAGATGGGGTTTTCACATGAATGGGTGATTTTGATAATGAAATGCATTATTTCACTCTCATATGTTGTTAACATCAATGGTAATAGGGGCAGAATTTTCCAACCAACAAGGGGACTTAGGTAGGGCGATCCATTAAGCCCTTTTCTTTTTCTCATTTTTAGTGAAGGTCTTTCTTCTTTAATGAGATCAACAAAATAAAAAGGTTTGGTTAAATGTGCAAAGGCAAGTAGAAGAGGGCCAGAGATATCTCATTTATTGTTTGCTGACGATTGCATGATGTTTGGAGAAGCAACAAAACAGGGAGCGAGGAATATGAAAAACATCTTGAAGGAATACGAAAGTTGCTCAGGCCAGTGTGTTAATTTCAACAAATCGACCATTTTCTATAGCTCAAATACTAGCAGCAGCAAAGGAATTAGTGTCAACAATGTTAGAAGTCAGAAGTTCTTCAAGCCCAGAGAAATACATGGGTCTTCCTAATGTGGTGGGTAAACGGAAAAAGAAGCATTTCAAAACATACTTGATAAAATTTCTTTGCGAATTGAAAGTTGGAGTAACAAGTTGCTGTCGCAAAGGGGAAAGAAATTTTTATAAAATCAGCTTTACAAGCACTTCCTACTTATGCTATGTCCTATTTTTTTCTTCCTAAAACATTATGTGAGATGATTGAAAGTAAGTTTTCAAGATTCTGGTGGCAAAAAGGAGTTGGTAAGCGAAGTATTCACTGGTGTAAATGGAGACATTTGTGCAGATCTAAAGAAGAAGGAGGTCTGGGATTTAGAAGTATGGCCCAATTTAATATCGCACTGTTAGCAAAACAAGGATGGAGACTGTTAAATTCTCCATATTCATTAGTAGCGCGTGTTTTCAAAGTAAATTATTTTTCAGATTGTAATTTTTGAAATTCAAATTTGGGAAGATCCAGTTCTTAAGTATGGCGAAGCATTTGGGCAACAAAGGATACATTGGAGAAAGGACTGATCTGAAAAGTAGGTACGGGTGAAAATATTTCAGTTTTTGAAGATGTATGGATTCCAAATTATGATAATGTTAGATTAACGTCTGTAGTTGGTAATTCGCATTTTGTTAAAGTAGCAGAGTTAATCAATAGCAATGAGCGTGAATGGAATAGAAATTTGATTGGCAATACCTTTCTAGAAGCTGAAGCAAAATTAATTCTCCGAATCCCTTTGATGATGAAACCTCATGAGGATCTCCTTGTTTGGAATGGTGAACTGTCCGCGAGTTTTCAGTGCGGAGTTCCTAGAAACTATTATAGAATTCTGATCCTACAGCTTATGCTTTACAAAATATCTACAGAGGATTTTACAGCAAACTTTGGAGAATTGACATTCCACTGAAAATCAAACTTTTATCTGGAAAATTTCCTGGAATTATCTTGCCACTAGGATGAATATGTCTCTCAGGAATCTAACATCTAGCAGTTTGTGTCCTCGATGTGCAGCTGGAGAGGAGACGATGAACCACCTTTTCCGAGATTGTCCTATCTCAGTTACAATTTGGAAAGATCTGTCAGATGTCATTTCAATAATGTTCCCATATACAGAGTTTGTTGAGTGGCTTACCAAGGTTATGGATAACCTCCCTTGAATATGTGCAGAATTTTTTGTGTTACGCTTTGGGCCATCTAGGGGGACAGGAACTCTCGTATCCATGAAAAAAAAATAGATCGAGTCAGGAGATTGTTAGTTTAATACATAGTTACATGAAGGAACTTGATGGAATCAGAAAAGTTAAACAAAGCATCTCTACAGAGGTTGTGAAATGGAATAGCCCACCTGGTCAGACGATCAAGATCAAATTTGATGGTGCTTTCGATGAGAGATCCAAACAGTCAGTATCGGGGGTAGTGGTCAGAGATAGCAACGGGATTGTTTTCCTCACAAGCACAGATCTTCACAAAGAAGTGACTTCAGCTTCTGTTGTCGAAGCAATCACTGTCGACGAGCAACTCAAATAGCCCTCGTCATAAACAGAGAGGAGGTTATTATAGAAGGCGATTATTTGTCCATAATAAAGAAATGCAACAAAGAAGATTTCGACAAATCTCAAGTGGGTTCATATATTCATGATATTCTGAAACTGAAATCCAGAGTTAAAAAAGCCAGATTCGAGTTCGTTCCACAATCAGCGAATAATCTAGCCCATATTTTAGCAACAGAATCATTGAAAAGGAAAGAAAGGGTTTACCTGGTAAACGGAGTTCCAAGATATGCCGAGACACAGGCGAAGTCAGAGTATGCGAGGGAGCCAGATTGAGAAGGAGCAGAGAGAACAAGGAAGAGGAAAGGTTCTTCAATGTTAATCCAAACGGTATATTGTGCACTTATCTTTCCTAGGTAAATGAATGAAGCCATTAATGACGAAATGATCGATGCAATGTGAATAGACAGGCGGAGAGGACTGATTGGGCAGTAGGGCGGCATTTCTGATTTTAGTTTACTATTTTTACATTCTAGAATATTCTGTTTCACGGGCCTTTTTACATTGGGCCTATTTCTTTTTCATTGTTAAGACTTATTATTAATTATACAAAAGCCCAATCTATTTAATTTCAAAATATATATATATATATAAATTGGTAAATTATGGTTTAGGATAATTTAATTAAAATTTTAAGAGACGAATATAGTATTATTCTTCAAGACTAATATGGTACTATCTTTAGGATAGACATTGTAGTGGTGTTAATCCATTTCTCTGGACTCAAATCTAGTATAACATAGATCCGAGCTTGTTTTTCTTTTTGGGATTTTTTTTAAGTTCAAACTTATCAAACATTATTAACAAATAATTAGATGTGATGATAAGACATATTAAACTCTTAATAAGAGAACACATTAGAGTCAAAATTGTTGAGAGGAACAATCTTAAACCTCAAATATAGATTGTAAAATAGAAATACGAACACCAAAAAAATTTTAACTTAAAATAAATCATAATTGAATAAACTTAAGGTCAATCTAAACACCAAAAACTTTTATTTAGTATTTTTGTTTTAAAAATACTTTAAAAATTTTAAAATTTCATATTTTATAATATTTAATAGGTGATTAATCACACTTAACTTAAAAATAATTAATGACATCTCTACTTAGAATATTTTTGTGCCTTGCATGTCTGAAATTATTTTCGAGAACTTATAGGCTGCCTAAATACACGGACTATTATCGAGCACAGATTTTTTTATTACATTTAAAATTTATATTTAAGAGTTTGAAGTTTTTGGGACTAAATTAATATTTTAGACTTTTTTACATATTAAAAATCTTTTAAAAACTAAAATAGTTATTATAGTAATAATGAACGGCTCACATTTATCCGTAAGTCTACGGACTCTGAGCCAAGTCCATCCCTTATTTTTCAGCACGTCATGACAAGTGGTACTCAATTAAGTGGGGCATATAGATGTAAATGGAGGTTCACCTTCTTCCTATTCACACGTTGACATCATCAGTAGAGTATATTTTAATCTTTAAATATTTATTCTATAATTTAAAATAAATAAATAATCAACCTAATGCAAAACGTAAAAATTATACTAATTAAAATTAAAAGTTAAGACCATAATGAAAGCTCGGGTTCTTGTGAATAAAACATAATGGAGATTAAAGCTTCCTAATAAAATTTTAAATTTTGGATGGAGACTTTATAATAATTTACTTTCTACTAAGGCTAAATCATCGGGGTGTTCTTTTGAATGGGACGTCCAGGTTATGTTTTCAAATGGTTGAGAGTGATGTACAGGGTTTGCCCAAGTGATCGAGAGGCTGTTCATGATAATTGCTTTACTACTTTCTCTAGCTTCCAGCTTTTGCCGTAAGTTAATTCGTAATATTATTCTAGATGGGGATCGTGACACTCTAGGATGTATGTAATGATTTGTTGTAGAATTTGGTACATTCGGACCTTTTTTACTATGCTAATAGGTTACCAGAGTTTACTTTATGTGCAGCGTTGGTGCAGGGACTTTTAGATGATTTACTGTCAATGAGCTAACCACATTCGGCATTGAACAACATCCCTTTGGCAGCTCGCTGGACACGACCTTCAAAAGAGGCTATGAAGATGCATGTTGATGCGACATTGGATAGGCTAATAATGCTGCTGGTTTTGGGGCTATATTACAGGATGGTGGTGGTAATTTTTTGGCTGCTAGGACGTGGAGATCTGATGAGGTAATTTGTTCTCATAAATATACATAACCTAATTTTGACCCCCAAAATAATTTCTAGCTTCGACCCTGGCCGTAGGAGGGTGCCGTTGACCTTAGAGTAGTACTCACTGTTTTATTTTCCATCTCCCCACCTCCCTCCCTCTCTTTTCCTCTCGTGTTTCTTTTTCTTCCCTTTTCCTTTTATGTTTGCTCCGACCTTGAGATGGGATTTCTTGCGGATGTTGGCCTGAGTGGCGGCTCCTCTTGTGAGTGTGTGTCTTCGCAAATATCCTCCAGCAGTTGACCATTGCTCTTTTGTTGGTGGGCCTCTTCTTGCCCCCAATGGTCTCATGGGTATATCCTATGGTTGCTTTGGAGTTTTCCTCCTTTTTTGCTCTTGGGTCTCAAGTTTTCTTCCAACCAGATCTTCTCATGTACTTTGTTGTACTCCATTAATATGTCCCTTTTGAACTTGTTGTCTTTAGTGTTAAATCTCCAAATCTTGGGGTTGAAGGTCGCTGCATCTTGTGTTTAGTTTTGGTCTTGCTCTAATCTTTATTCAATTGCATGGTGATGGCCGTATCACTTTTTGGATTTCAACTCGGCTATGTCTCCTTCCTTTGAGATGTTTGGGTTGTCGGTGATAGAGTGTTCTCTGGTTGCCATCCCTCTTCCTCCCTATAATGTGGTACGTTGTCTTTATCATCAAGGTCAAGGCTTGTTTGGCCCTTGTGTTTATTATCCACGTCAGGAGACTGAAGACTTTTCATTTGTAGTTAGTGGTTTTGTCGTTATCCTCAGCCGTGTTGTTTTCATGGCAGCCAAACACCTCCCCCTGAGATTGAGTCAAACATCAGCACGTGTAATATTATAAACCCAAAGCTCTGAACCTGGACTATCGACTTCCCTTTGACGTAATCTTCAATCGACACTTGGCTTTTCTTTTTATATTTTTATTACTTTAATTAATTTATATCGTACACAAATTTCTTTTTTTTTGTATTTTAACCATATTCATCAATTGTATATTTTATATTGCGTAAACGTCTCTTCAAAGATATTATTGGAAAGTGGAAATGATGATTAAGGTGTTAATTACTTTTAAGTGTATTGCTGTTAGATATTACTGTTCTCATACTATGCTTTTATGTAATTTGTAAAATACAAAATATGTTATTTATACTATTAAATCCATCAAAACTTTAAATATAAATGTGTTTGTATGCAATATTTTTTTATTTTACAAATAATTTTAAAATTATCATGTATCTATTTTATTTAAATATTTTTTAATTTTATACTATACCCTATATAACATTTATCATTAATATATTTATTAAAAGTTCACATAAAAATTAATTAATGTTTTGATTGCAATGGTAAAATTAATTGTTTATCATGAATAGTATTATGGGTTCAAATATTATTATGATCAAATTTTATTTATTATATAAAAGAAAAAACACCCTCATAAAATATAACTTAATTTGTATATGAGCGTGTATTTTAGTAATTTCAATTAGTGTCTAGTTGACTTGTGACACCACCTCAGTAAATTAAAACAAGTATACTAAATTATGACACACCCATGATGTTTGTGAAAAAAATATTTAACAAATATAATTATAAAAAAGGATGAGTATTTGATATACTAATAGTGCAATTTTTATTTCACAAGTAGCCTTACAAATTAGCATGTGTCTCTCTTCTTTTTAATATTTTACTATACCTTATAGGACATTTATCAATCCATTGACCCTACTCGTGGAGTCTAAAAGTTCCACTCGTGTACCAAATAATTTCGCTATAAAAAGTTGATATTAATATTGAGGTTTTAGTTCAATAGTAAAATAAACATGTGAAAATTGAAAAAGGCATGAGTTCAAATCTTCTTATGTATGTATATGTTTTATATAAAAGATATTAAATGACAAAAATACTCTCAAAATAAAATAATTTTTTTTCTAATTGGATTAATATATTAACATTGCGAGAATATAATTTTCCTTTGGAATTACTTTTAGGAAATGAGAATTTTTTAATAATTATAGAAAAGTAAATGTTACTTTTGAGACTAAATTTGTAACACCTCTATCCGTATTCGTTGCCGAAATAGGGTACGAGGCATTACCGGAATTTACTAAACATTTTCAAATAATTTCGAGTCATTTATTATTCATATTCTGAAAATAATCATAACGTCCCTCTATTGGGTCCTCAAAGCCTAAAACATACATTAGAAACCAACCGAGATTAAATCGGGATTATAGGAAATTCTTTGTAAAATCCTAAAATTTTCCTACATTGGTTAGCGTACTTTAATATTAACAATTTTTTTTATTTTTTCGACATGTCTCACTTGAATTTATTACTTATCCTAATATACACAATTTTCCTTATAAAACGTATCAAAAATAGTCTTATATTACATGTCATGATACATATCATTCTCTTGCTATTTCTTCATAAATATAAATTATTTAATTTATTATAACAATATTTCATGTACCATCATTTTCATGAGTTTTATATATATTTGTTCTAGTAGTAGTTCATAATCTTAAATATGCATAATTATCGACAAATTTCACATACATGTATTTTCCATGTCATATTTCAATATATCAAATAATTATCATTTCTATGTATTTCAAGTTTAATTTCATGATTTCAAGAACTTGCCATTTTTTATATTTATCCCGTTGAATTTCTCGAAATTTCGATAGATTTTCCAGTTGTACACTTATAGTGTACAATTCCGGGTCTGTCAATTCATATTCATGTCGCACATTTCCATTTCAGAGAGCACACTCCCGCGAACCTCATCTTTACAGCTGGATTACCAGTCCAAGCTAAATCCCCTGTAATATAAACTCATAGAGTATTGCCGGGATTACCAGTCCGAGCTAAATCCGCAACGACAATTACTTTAATGAGCTTGGATCCAATTATCATCGAGCTAAATTGAGACCTAATTGGATTACCGTCCGGGCTAAATCCATTTTCACATATTCTTGGAGGGCTATATCAAGATAGGATCACCCGTCCGGCTAGATCCTTTTACCGTCAATTTCTTTTCAGAGATCCATCGAATTTTCCTTTCATTTAACTGGGATTTCTTCCTCCTTTTTATCAAATATATCAATTTTTCATCAATTTTCATACAATAAACATTCAAATCATATTCACATCAATAACATACATTTCAAGCATTTAAGAATATAATTCAAGTTACACGAACTTATCTCGTTACTTGTTCATGTTTATAGTTTCACTAATCTGATGACTTTTCTTTTCCACGTTCAAGTCTCGTATTTGAGTTATCCGGATCTTTATCAATAAATTTGATCATCATTTTCATTCATTTTAGATTCGATACATTTAATTAATGCTTTAGGCAAAATTACCATTTTGCCCTAAGCTTTAATTAATGACGATTTCATCCTTAGGTTCGAAAAATAAAATTCTTGTAATTTAATCCTTATTTCAAGCCTAATTATTCTCATATATATTGATAACAACCCATGAATTTTATGAAATATCGAATTTTCTATAATTTCAACACTTTTCAATTTAATCCCTAAAACATATTTTCACCCGATCTTGATCTAAATTAATAATTTCATTCAATTTTATAATTTAAATAATAAAATAATCAATTTCATGCAATTTTGTCATTTCTTGACATTTTTACAAAATTACCTATAATTAGCCCTAAGCTTAGAACATGCAAATTAGCCATGCTAGTTGAATATTCATAAATATTTTCCTTCTCCTCCTCTCCATTCCACATCCTTAATTTATATAACATGCTTACAAGTAACGTTATCTATGATTTCACTATTTACTCATAAATTTATTCAAAGCTATCCATTTGCGTCATAGCCACTAAATTATTTATATCTTGAGCTACAGAATCCCAATTTATGATCCGCTAATTTTCCATGAAACTAGACTCAAATATATTGTTACCATAAAATTTTCAGAATTTTTGGTTTAGCCAATAACTACAGTTTATTCTTTAAATTCACCCCTATTTTGCTGTCTGACAGTTCCGACCATTCTTCACTAAAAATTAATTATCTCCTCATATGGAATTCAGATGATGTTCTTATTTGTTTATATTAAAAATAGGCTCATTCAGGATTTTAAAAATATAAATTTAAGCCCCTAATTATTTTTCTCCAATTTTTGATGATTTTACAAAGTCAGAATAAGGGAACCCGAAATCATTCTGACTTTGCCTAACAAAACTTATTATATCTCGTGATTTAAATTTTCATTACTTACACCATTTCTTCTATAATAAACTAGACTCAATAAGATTTAATTCCATATCTTATTCATCCTCTAATTAAATTTCTACAATTTTTGGTGATTTTCTAAAGTTAGGCTACTGCTGCTGTCCAAAACTGTTTTAGTGCAAATTATTAATTACCAAGTTTATAACACCTTTATTTCCTTTCTCTACAATATTTCCCATCACTTTCTCTTATTTTCCTTCACTAACATATCAAGAACATAAAACCTTATATAAGAAAACTCTACATTAACATCATTTCCATGCTTTTTCCACAATATCAAACTTAAAAATATATTGAAAACTTGATGTTCTTACCTTGTTTTATTGATTTCAATCTTTAACTTGATTTTCTCTCTCCTCCAGCTTCTATTTCTTGAATCTAACTTGATATTCTTGCTCCCCATAGTCTCCTTGTCATCTTTCTCTCTTGATGGCTATAGAAATTCTTTTGAATTTTAAGTGAAAATGGTGGATTTTTGATAAAAGGACCAAATTGTAAAGAAAATAAAACTTCTTTCTTTTTCTCTTCTTCTCACGTTGGTGCATGGGAAAGATGGATGGTGTGTTCTCTCTCTTTTTTTTTCTTTTTTCCCCACACACACATATATATATACTAAATAAAATAATAAAATAATAATAAATATCTTGTTAAAATATTAATAAAATAATATTTATCTAATTAATTAATTTAAAATATCATCAACATAATCATTACATTCTAGAGTTCTATGTCTTACTAATTGACCATTTTACCCTTCATGATCTTTAAAAATTCCATCATTAAATCATCACTTAGTTTGGAAAAATTGCAATTTAGTCCCTCATAATTCTTCACATATTCAATTTGGTCATAATTCATCTATTTTCCTTAGTTTCTAGATTATTCCACCCCTAAAATATTTACACTATTGGTCCTTCAAATCTTTTGTATTTGCATTTTAACCCTCAAATTTTGAGTATTTACTATTGGGCAATAAAACTTTTCTCACTTTTATAATTTAGTCCTTTCTTGAATTAATAATGTGATATATCATAATATACTTCCCAATGTTGACATAATTCAAAATTTTCCATTTTGTCACTTTATTTTCTTACTTAACTATATCAAGAATAATATTTACTTTATTACTGTAGTAATTTTCGGGTATAACAAAATTACTTTATTATTATTATTTATTTTCATTATTTTATATTATACTTTTTTACTTATCAAGTTTTAAAATTATTTAATTTTAAATTTATTTTAGGTACTATGAGATTAAATTTTAATTTACATACAGATTAGAATACATATTAAATATTTTAAATTTAATTGTTTAATTATATATATTGTTTTTAAGATAAATTCATTATTTATTTTTATTAAAATAAGTAAATAAATACTATTTTAAGACAAATTTGTTAATATCATAGGACTTTTACTAAAATAGATATCATTGAAAATTTTAAAAATAAAATTTGGATTTTATGCAATGGGTGAAGCAAAGGAATTAATATATTTTTGAATGCATATTAAAAATGTTGTAAAACAGGAAGAAGAGAGAAATACAGTTGTATCCTACAATTCAAGTTAATGTATGATGCTGATCACCCATACAAAGATATTAAAAAACAGAAATCACGGAAGACAAGACTTGTACAACTTCAAGAAGCGTTTTTAGGTAAGATAATATCCTAAATCACCCTTCTCTATCCCTCAATTGCAAGAAAATGAGCTCCCTTTCTTTTATCATCCAAAATTCATTTGTGAGAAATAAGTATATTTGACCCCATCAACTTTAAAAGAAGGAAAACAATCTTCCTTAATCCTATTAAGCAAACATTCTAACATTATGTAGGCATGTCCTTCAAAACTTTTAACTTTCTTTCGAAGCTAATAAGATATTTTCCTCGTCTGCCCTAACTCGTTTTTCAATTAAAGGGATTAATCTATTTTTAAGGTGAAGTCGATCGTTCTGTGGGTTTGTAGTCGAATGCTACAATCTATACCAAGCAAAGGATGAAGTTGCATTAAAGTTGAAAAAAAATGAGGGAACTTAAATTAGCATACATCCCACCAGGACATTGATTTTGCATGAAGAAACATTTCACCGTTAAAAGGATCAAAGCATCTTATATATTTCCGATTTTTTCTTTCTTTACCGAAAGGCTGGAATCGAGCATCAAATCCCAGTCTCACAACTTTTTTCTCCAATACGCTATGAACCCAGTTATTCAACTATCAAGTAGGACTGATAGTGTTCCCAAAATTTCCCAATTTTCTTTTGTCACCTCATGACTTTAGCTTAGAAAGTTAGGCTTTTTATAGGGCATTAGGCATATAATATAAAAGGTGAAGGCATTCTAATATTGGAAATTGGCTGCGAAATTAAGTTAGTCTCTCTTTACTTTAATTTACCTCAAGCAAACTTCAACTAGCAACACTCAGGAATGCATACAGATACAGGGCATGACAGAAACACCCCAAAAGAGATCAAAAAGGACAAATACCTTCACATTTGTGATCACCTCATCTACTTTTTCAATCACATTTCTTATTTTGTACTTTCTGCTATCCATTTCTTAGTAAATTTAGAGACCCTTTAAGGATTAAGTCCATAGGCTTTCTATATCCGAAATCTCTGGTGAATCATCCGAAGCGAGTGAGTTGATCCTGGGAGGGGTTACGAGCATTCCTCCTGCCATGTCCACCATCAAATTGGGAAAGTTTAAAAGCTCTTCCTCGTCAATATATTCCTGACCTGAACCAGACTCCATGCAAGTGCTAAACGTCGACGCGGTACCCTCATTTTGAAGGTTGCCTTGATCCTGTTTTGATGACCCCGTATCTGGCATGGGTAGCCTGGAAGCGGCAGCACTAGCAGCAGCCGCTCGAATATCGGCTGCGGATGTAGAAGCCACTTTTGGATACGAAAGAATCATATCGGGAAAGTTCAAATCCGTGTCTGGACCTTTTAGAGCAATAGCAGCCACATCATACGCGGTGGCTGCCATTTCAGGAGTGCGGTACGTTCCGAGCCATATACGCGTGGTTTTACGCGGCGCTCGTATTTCAGATACCCATTTGCCGCTCCTGCTTCGTATTCCCCGATAACTAGAATGTCTTCCGGAAGCAGGCCAGCTATATTGAACAGGGCTTGGCGTCGGGATGGGAGGTAAGCTGCTGTGATTTGGAAACTGCACAAGATAGAGCGTAGAGTCGGGGATTTGAGGGGTTGGTGGGTTCTCGTCGGGGGACAAATTGGCCATATTTGTGATTCTACATATGCGTGAATGTATGTATGCGTAGTAGGTAGAGTGAGTGAAGAAGGGTTAAGGGTTTGGAAGCAGATGGGTTGGATTTTATAGGGGGTGGGGAAGCTTATAAGGCGTGGAGAAATCGCGGTCACTTTTTGGATGAGATGATGAGACCGAGATAGAGGTTTAACAGCCTACACGTACTGAGCGCAAAAACTTGAAAAAATGAATTAGCTGTAACTTACCTGTTCGTCCTCTCCATGTCCCCTCTAATTATATATGACTAGATTTTGGAGAATTTTTCTTTTCAATTTACAATTATAATTATAATCCTAATCCTACTCATTTTATCTAATAATTCACAAAACCAGTTATGAACAATTTTACATTATAATTTTTTTAAATTGTAATTAAATAATTATTTTATCTAATTCAAAATTTTCATTTATTATTAACTCAATACGACAATTTTGTCGAAACCATTTTGTAAAACGGGAATCGAATTTAGTTTTGAAAACTAAAATTAAAATGGGGTCGCCATCGATCTTTGTTAGGTGTGATCGAATCACCTTTGTTTTAATAAAACGTTTTAGTTTACTAAAATGGTATTTTTTTGGTCTACAAAATTTGAGAAAACGGGTTCGGGAGTCAGTTACGTGCGAGAAAGGATTAGCACCTTTGTCATGCCCAAAATTGGTACCAAATTGATTAATTAGTGTCTTAATGTCGAAAATTCGAAAAGATTTGAAAACATGATTTCTTTAAAAAACTTGAACAATTTGAGTTAGAACTTGAGATTCCTTTGTTCGAAAGAATACAAACATCACATTCAGCACGTTAGGACATGATGTTTTAAACCCTCGTAATCAAAATCATCTCATGATTTACAAAATTCATTAAAAGTATATTTAGTTATTTAGTCAAACGGAAAATCGAAACCTAGCACGTTAGGGCACTATTTCCCGAATTTCTAAACACAAAATATTACCTTATTTTGAAAGCTTTTACTAAGCGATTATAAAATAGACTCGAAGATATATTTGTTCATCTTGTTAAAAGATAATCAATATCGGGCGAAAGTGAGAATTTGAATCATGATGCAATAACAAAAACGTAGTTACAAGCATGAATAGTAATGCATGACAATAATATTATACGAACGAATAACTATAATACAAAAATATGAAATAAACGAATTAAAATACACATAATGACAATAATCTCACAATATGTACCATTTAAATACTAGCATTAATAATCAAAGACAAATAAATTAAGCATCAGATATAACAATTTACAAAAGTATAAAACAAGTTAAAATAAATAAAATGTAAAACATACAATTTTAGACGATAATAAATTTGATTAAAATAGATAAAAAATTTAAAATCAATAATATACCAAATAATTTTTAAAAGATGATGTATAAAAACTTTAAATAAGATAGTAAATATATATATCTACGTACATGTAAAAGTATAAAATAATAATATGAAGAAAACTTAAAATAAATAATAAATCAATTAAAATAAATAATATATAGAAGATTTTAAAATAAATAATATATAAAAAGAGTCTTAAGATAAACAGTATATATAAAAATTTAATAAAAGTAGTACATAAAAACTTAAAATAAATAATAATAATACACTTTTTTAAAGAAAATAAATAAAATAAACTCTTTAAACAGGTCGAGGACTAGATTGAAATCAGAATAAAAAATAGGGCGAAATTGCAATAAATTAAAAAGAAAGGGCGAACTGGGATTAAAACGTAACGCGCGGAAAACAAAGAGGACCGAATAGGAAAATGTCAAAGGTGAAAAGTGTGGAAGGGCTAAAGTGGCAAATAAACCATGCGCCAAAAACACGCGGATCCTTTGCCCTGGGTCGGGTCGGATTTCGGGTCTTAAACGAAACAGCGTCGTATTGGTAGTGGAGTTTAAGTCCAAAACGGCGTCGTTTTAAACCATATATAAACAGCCCAAATAAAAAAAAAAAAACAATTCCCATTGCATTTTAAAAAAAATTCTGAGAAAGCTCTCAAATCCTCTCCCTCACCGTCGACTCCGGCCCAGAATTCGTCACCGGACCATCGCCGGTGACGCCGTGCGCGGTGGTCGGAAAGGTGAAAAGGCGCCTTTCGAACCCCTTTTTAAAGCGCGCTCAAAAGCCAAGCCTTCTCAACTCGAGAGGCTGAAAAAAGAGTCCCTTGCCCGCGTTTTAAGCCCGATTCCAAGGATGGACGGAGATCTTCGATGACAGGACCGCGAGCCGATTTAGGTATTTTCTTTCCCTTTCCTTTTATTTTTTTTTGTTTGTAAGAAATTTTTAAAAAAATAAATAAAGAGTAGCAGTATCAAAATAAATAAAAAAATTAAAAACGAAAATCACCTAGAATATTTGTTCTTTGATTTCTGATGTTCGTAAAAAAAGAAAAAAAAAAGTTACAGGGGATTCGTTTCGGTTCTTATAACCGATCGATAGATTCCTATTTGTTTTCTTTTTTTTTTTTTTTTGTTATTTGTCGTTTTCTTTTTGTTGCGTGTAGTCTCTGCCTTCGTTTCTGTCTTGCAGGTGATATGAAGGGCGTCAGAGGCGTGCGAGGCCGGCGATAGCATGCGCAGGGAAATGCTTGCCAGCGTGCGGCGCGCATGGTGGCTGAGGCATGCGGAAGGTCGACAGCTAAGCCATTTTAGGGTTTCAGAAACCCTAAAATTTCTAAAAAAGATTTGATATTTGGGCCTCTATTTTCTGTTGTAATTGGACATTAAATTTGGACTATTTATTATTTGGGTTTATAGTGTTTTATTGCCTTAGGCTAAAATTGGCATATTACAATTTCCATATAAATTTTGTTTTTTTTTTTTGTTACGTTTTCAAAAGTGTGTTGGAACCCAATCAGCTTTTACGTGTGGAAAAGCACTCTTGCAATTAAATAAATTTTAGCCCTTATTCTTAATTCAACGTATTTTATCTAATATTTATATTTGTTATACAATTATTATCTTATTAAAATTTATTTCAAATATATAACATTGCATATTTAAATTTGTAATCCCTATATTGTAATATTTAAAATATAATTTATATATTCAAATTAAGCTTTATATTAATTACTTGAAAATGTTTAAAATTATATTTATTATATCAAAATATTATTATTTTTATGTTGTTATTACTTTATCATATTAATAATGAATTTGAACATTATTTAAATGTATATTTTAAAATTTTTATTTTATAACATCATGTTTAAAATAAATATTTTATCTTAAACTAAAATTTTCAAAAGCAATGAAACTAAAATAAATATTTTATCTTAAACTAAAATTTTCAAAAGCAATAAGAAACTAACATTTAGTAGGTTACTTGTATCATTAATAATTCTAGATGAAAACAATTGGGAGTATGATATACTCCTATTTTTATTTAAGTAAATATTGATGTTTGGTTGACATGACACATAAGACACATTTTAAAAAGCATATTCAAATCATCATCGTTGGACATAAAATTATTGGGATTTATTGTAAAAAAATTATTAATTAAAAAACTTGCAAAACTTTTGTTACCATTCTCACTCTTTTTTCTTTCCTTTTTTCAATTTATTAAAATTGTATTAATATTTATTCTAACTTAAAAGCAATTGATAGTGCCATTAATAATAATTTGAAAATAGTATCATAATTTGTGAAATCTTTCTTGCTTCGACTTTTACATATTTGTGTGTGTATATATATATATATGAATTCCCTGACAAATTTTCTACTTGACCTTTGGTGTTTAGCCCATTGGGCAAGAGAAATCCATGTTAATGTGATCATTTGTTAAGTATATACAATTTGATTGACATCTAGAGAAATTGAATGTCACCATAGATGAAGAACTGTTATCACCAACGAACAAAGTAGAGTCTCCTGTGCTTTTCTTCTCCCTCCATTCCCATGTCTCGCAATTCATGTTCATATTCCAAAATCATATCCCATATTCCCCTACCAAAGCCGCCTCATTATTTTTTCAACCAACAATTGTGCCCTTATAGGTGACTCTACAATAAGTTTCTGTACAAAATTTACTAGTTCTCTACATTATGGTCTAAGGGCAAATATGTAAAACGTGATTCATCAGCCAGATTAAAACAAACAACTCCACCCTTGCAATCAACTGCAAAAAAGTGATGTTGACAGTATATAACATCATGAAGCATGCCCCAGTCGTGGTAATGTAAGTCCATTCTCTGCTTGGTCTAATATAAGCCAGATGATCATAGGAACCAAACATAACCATGATTGTTTAATCGTCAAGACTCGATGTTGGGTTGGCAAAAACTACAACCTTAATCACAGTTTGGAACCAAGAAACTATAGGGGACTGGAAGTTTTAGTAGAGGAAGAATAATGTAAGTATTTGGATTGGAACTGACTTGTTTGTCAGGGACCAAATACAATGGATTGAGTAAATGAAGAGCTAAATCCTCATCCACAATGACCAACTATCCGTGGGAAGAGCCAACAAATTGACCGGCATGAGATATTTGGAATCGGAGTGGAAGAAGCTTGTTATCTTTGATGCTACATGGTTAGGGAGCTTTGGAGACAACATGTAGTCGAAGTTCTCCATTGCAGCACTGTGCCACACCACCAAATCGTAAATTGTCCGACATTGAAACTAACTTTTCTAATATCAAATCAACAAACTCCCTAAGTAGAATTGCCTAATCTGCATCCAAATTACAGAATCAGTAGCTACAAATTTAAGAATATATATATATTAAATATTGCAACTCACCTGAATCCATATTTAGTTATTGTAGGGAGAATTTGGTATTATGTTAGCGACTTAAATTGTTAATTATGAGTTATAAATATGTATATGTATATAAATTGAAAACACTAGAGTAATTAGATCTGAACTCAAAACCCTATTAAATTAAAATTCCCTAAAACCCAACCCCGAAATCCAAAACCCTGTTGCATCACGTATGAATATTTTAAATTTAAAAACATTTTTTCCCTTTGGATCTAATATTTGATAAATAACTTTTTTAACGTTTTGAAATAGAATTTAGTTTAGAACTCCACGAAGACACCGTATTGGTGGGGTAATTCACCAAAAATCGTGTTTCGCATTTAAAATTAAATGGCGACATCTCCCTCGCCTTTTTGCTAACCCTGTTCTGGTTTTGGTTATCATCCTAATGAACCTTACTCTAATTTCTCTATTTCTACTTTTCTTTTTCCTCATCACAATACCTAAATTCATCCCTCTTAACCCTCTTAACTTTTTCCTTTTTAATGTCTTATCAGACTTGTAATCATTCATTTGATTTTTGCTAATATTTTTAAACTATAATTAATATTGTTAATATTTGTACTAACTGTCTTTTACCTAAATTTGTAGTCCTTTTATGTATTAGTTAGATATAAAAGTGATATTTAGCGCTTAAATTTGACTATTTTTCATATCCATTTCTGATTTTTTTTTTACACTTGACGATTTTCTACAATTTTAATCCTAAACATGAATTCTCTTAAAATACGATGGTGTAGTATTTTAAGATTATATTATGTAATTATCTTTTTTAGTTTTAATAAAATTTAGAATTTTTAAAATTATATATATAAATTTTTCAAACAATTTCATTATAAATTCGATCATATCTATTTTTTTAACACAATGTCTATAATTACCCATAATATTTTTTTAACTCATAATTAGGAAGATAATATGCTTCAGGACAATCTAACCCACATATTCTGTATTGACAACAATAATCATACCAATCAACTAAGACTTAATTTACTATTATTTTTAAGTGAGGAAATGATATAATTTTAAAGTATGGTGTCATCACACTTTAATAAACTTTAAAGTCAGGACCAAATTGAAAAAAAAAAAACTAAATTTCGAAATTAACGTGAGGGAAAAGAATTTTAGAAATCAAATTAAAATAAATTAGGTTAAAATTTATTTTATCTCTATTAATTAACATTAAAAATTGGTCTCAGAAACAAGCGAACAGTACAGAACCCGAATTAAATTTAAAATTAAATTTTTATTTAATTTTTGGCTGAGTCAATGCTTCGTCCAAAGGAATGGCAGAATAAGGATGATAAAAATATAGTTAAAATATGGAAAAGGCGCGTGTTTTACAGATCCCTGGAGGAGCGTATGGTTTGTGTGTTTTAGAAATGTGGATCATTGTGTACAAAATCCAAGTCTCTCCTTCACCTCCCTCACTCGTTTCCCATACACTTTTAACGCTCAACCATCTCCTGCCTCCTTTTGCTCAAAAAAAGAACAATTCCCATAAACCATGGCTTAAGTGCACGTGTAGTATACGGGCAATGAACCATGGGCCTTTTCCGGCGACTCTTTGGCGCCAAAAAGTCCGACAAAACCCGATCCGATAAAGAACGGAGGCGTTGGAGCTTTGCTAGATCTTCCAATCCCACGTCTTCAACTTCCCATATAGATCATGCTCTTACTACTGCTCCATGCGGTGACACCTTGGATGCTAGCAAGCACGCAATAGCCGTAGCTGCCGCTACTGCTGCTGTAGCTGAGGCTGCTCTCGCAGCTGCGCATGCGGCTGCCGAGGTTGTTAGACTGACAAGTGGTGGTGGTGGCCCCGCTGGGAACAACCGACGACTCGTACAGGAGGTAGCCGCTGTTAGGATACAGTCCGCTTTTCGAGGTTATCTGGTTAGTATTTTCTTCCTTTTTACCTTCACATCATTTCTTCTTAGCCATTTATCATTTTCTACGTTAGTCAATAGTTTTGACTTTTTCTCTGCTTTCTTTCCGCTTATTCAATTCAACAATGCAAACTGGAAACAAAAATTAAAATACCCTTTCATGGTTAAGAATATTGAATAAGAGACTCAGAGATTGAGAGTGTGATTTGTTTGTTAAATCCAAAGAAAGAGTGGTGTTTAAAATTATATTAGTATATAGTGTTGAAGCTTTTAACCGTGAATGGTCCCAGAAGCAGAAAGAAAGGTGCGCCGACACCGAAAGATAAGATTTCGCCATCAGGATTTCACTAGGCGACCGTTTATCTTTTATCTTCTACTTCCCATCTTCACTGTCTTATTTTGTCTTCTACTTCACAGTCTGACGAAACAAAACTCACGACCCTTCCACGCGCGTGCTTTCTAGTATTTTTTTGGGGGTATGGCCTATGGGGGGAAGCTGAATGGGGTGTCATCAATGCCTCAAATGGCTTTAGCTTCTTCTTCTTTCTCACCTACCAGAAATACAAAAAATAGAAAGTGGGTTTTCTTTTATTTATTTTTTAAGCAAAGGAATGAATCCATGAAGTGATGGGATATAAAGAGGCTGAGTTGTAGAATGTGTGACTTGTTTGTCAAAATTCACATTCCTCTTTCTTTGTCTCTTAAGTCTTACCCTGTTAAAATGAAGTTGCAATCAAGAGAAATAGGTTAATTAATTATGGTAAACATTTGCCATATCTGCAGCAAAGAAAGCCAGAATCTGAAAATAAAAACCATAATGATGCATTAACGCATGATCTGTTTAAAATATCTGATTTGTATACAAAATTATTTCTACCCAAACGTTGTGTAGAAAATCGTGTCAAAATTGGTTTCCTGCTTTATGGGGCCTCTTTTAAAGGTAACATGCAAATTTTACCTCATTTTAGTAAGGCAGCATGTTACAGCCAAGCTGCTGGGCCAACTTTATTCTTTCCATGAGACACTTAGATCATATTCTACCAGAACTGAATTAATTGTTCCAACTGGGAATCAGTATGACTTTATGACTGATTATTAGTTTTCTCCTGAAAGTTGTTAGATTTATTCCTGTCCTTTAATTTTATTTTACCAAGTTACCAAGCTTTTTTCTGATTTGAACTATAAATAAAAGAGAACAGCATTGTTTTTATGCATTTCCCCGTTTGTCATGTAGGCTACATTTTGCTTGAAAAGCATATGTATGCATTCCCCAGTTGGTAGCATTTGTTATAAAAAGTATTGTAACAGTTGATGCAAAGGTAAGTTGTTCTTTCAGGAAGTAGTGTAAAATTTCTGCAGTTTTGTGAACTTAGACACAATTGGTCAAACCATATATATTCTTGTGTCTTGATTTTTTTTCCTATTTGTACTGTTTCTTTACAATCTGTCCATCGAATTTGCCCGCCTTCCAGTTTGCTGGAGGATATTTTTAATTTACAAAGGAGATGATTTGGGCACGCTAGCAATGATTAATGGGCAAAGTTACTTGTGGAGATGGCTATTCATTAAACAATTTAATTAAACTTTTGTAAAGCTGAAGTCTTGATTAAAAATTTGGTATCTTTTAGTGTTATCTGTAGGTGAGGGAGATTGTTCTTTCTTTTGCCAGTTCCTCTTTTCTGTTGGGTTGTATGGTAGGTAATGATTGCATCTATGGGCCTCCCGCTTTTTGACTTCGTTATCTATCTGTTGCAAATCATTGTTTGCTGGAGCCTGTAACTTCTAAAAGGACTAAAGAAATGCCAGTGGATTTATTTTTTTTTCTGTTCATTTCTAACAAGGATTACCATACAGTTAATTGGATAGGTATTGGATGGTTTTTGGTTTATCTGATGTAATGGTGCTTGTTTGTTTTTTTGTGGACTTCTGCTGCCGCCTGGTCCAGGCACGGAGGGCACTGAGAGCTTTGAAAGCATTGGTGAAGCTTCAAGCGCTAGTAAGAGGCCACTTTGTAAGAAAACAAACAGCAGACATGCTCAGACGCATGCAAACATTGGTCAGACTGCAAGCTCGAGCCCGTTCTAGTCGTGCACATGTGACAAAGTCTCTGGATTCTGTCGTAAAGATGTCCAGACTTCCAAGAAATGCTGTAAGCATACCTCTCTGCTCTTTTTTATGTTTAGGGATTGTTTTAATTTCTCTACCATTTATGAAAATGACGTAAAAAGTTCATGTTAGGCCAAAAGTACGGCTTTTGATATGCTTGCTATGAGCTCACATGATATGTTTCAAGCAGTAAAAGATTGAAATACTAAGGGACCACTTGCTTTGCCTTAAAGTTCTGATAACTTCTTGGAGGATTAAAAGTTCCGACCAAAGCCTCTTATATGTTCATAATATAAGTTAAGGTTAATTATAACCTAAAGATCGATTGTGGTCAAATGTAATATAGTACCGGTCAAGGCAAAATTAACTGTGCTAGGCTGAATCTTTGTTTGAAAGGAAAGAAAAGTTTGGCATGCATATTACTGCTGCATAACATGCAGCTACTGTAGGGAGGAGCTAATCTGTTTGTTCGGTCTGCTAATGTCCATTTTTATATGTATTATTTGCAGGTCCATGCAACTTCTGGAAAAGATGAATGCCAACTTCGTGCTTATTGTACTAAATCTGATGGGCTCTCAGTCCTAAAGGTATCCCTTAATTGACAATTTGCCTTTGCAGATTCTCCTTTTTACATGCTCTGATATGGTTTACTACATAATTCAAATTTAAAAGAAGATGAAGGTGATTCTAGGCAAATTTATGTTCAAATCAACAAATTTGAATGGACCTCGGTATGAAATTGGGTCTTCAAATCGGTCTTGAATATTGCGTTTGTTCATGCAGAGATGTGGTTCAAATTCCAACCTTAGGAACATCATTGATCTAGAGAAAGCACGGATGGGTTCAAATTGGTTAGACCATTGGAGGGAGGAAAGTTTATGGAACAACCGTAGTGAAGCTCCACTTAGCCGTCGGCTTGCTGATGATGAGAAGAGTGACAAAATCCTCGAAGTAGATACTTGGAAACCTCACTTGAGCTCCCAACAGAGTCAGAGGAATGTTAGGCCATCTCAGCAGTTTTCAACTTTGGATTATAACCAGAGCTTTACGGCATATGACTCCCCGAGAAAAGCATCAGGAAAGGCTTCAAATGCCATACCAAATATTTCTTCAGCAGAAGTTTTAACATTAAGCTCCATGAAATATCCTGGAGGGAAAGATGAAGCAGTTCTAAGAACAGCTGACAACAGCCCACAAGTGCATTCTGCATCATCTAGACCTGGAAGTAGTGCTAGGAGAAGCCCTTTTACACCCACAAGGAGTGAGTTCTCATGGGGATATTTAAGTGGATATTCCGGTTACCCAAATTACATGGCGAATACTGAATCATCCCGGGCTAAGTATCGGTCCCAGAGTGCTCCAAGGCAGAGGCTGGAGTTAGACAAATATGGTTCAACCCGAAGAACTTATCAGGGGTTGTGGGATTCAGGTACCAACTCAGAAAGAGATTTTCCTCATCATGTTGATTTTAGGTACAGGGCACATCCGACTTCCGATCGCTTGAATTGGCCTAGTAGTGCTAACCGAAGGGAATGATCCACTATCCTCCTTTTGCCTCTCCTATTTTCCTTTTCTTGTGTGTGATAGCAACCTTGTCTGCTAGAGTTGTAATTAGTTTACCATGATGTGAAAAACTTCAATCCTGCTTGATCAAATTTAGCATTATTAATATTGAAAAAGAAAAATCTAGTTTGATTGCCATTTTCTCCATCATGATGATAACAACGTAGTTATTAACTGTACTGAAATTATCATAGCAGAACAAAACAAAACAGAAGAGTTTCAGTTGGAGTTTTGTCTGTTTCCAACTGTGCATTCACGGAGGCTAAATCCATGAAACATGGTTTTGTCCTAGTGGTACATTTTTGTCTGAAGCGGCTATCTAGGACGGTGATAGTGACAATGAACAGCCAGCATTCTTTTATTAGCCATATAAGAAAACAAACGAAACCTTGGATTCCCACAATTGACAATCGATCCGACATGATGAATCATACAGTTTCTGGAACTGTTGAGTAAAAATCTCGGGATCCATGCAAATCCGAATCTGATGTCATATTATCATGCCATTTCCATGATTGTCCCCTCATTTTCTTTTTCTTCTTCTTCATGATTTACTCTCTATACTTTTTGCTTCGCTAGTACCAAGTGTACATGAATTAGTCACTGCCGGTTATTATTATTATTATTTTTACTTCACAACATATGAATTTATGGTGATATAAGCACATGGATCTAGTTCAAGATCACGTAATGATTAGAATCAGGAGAGTGGTTAAATGATCTTAATTAATCGCTCAGTTAGACAACCAAAAGTTGTTATTATTATAAACCAACGTCATGGTTACACACAGATTAACCAGTGCAACAATATTTCTTTCCCTCATTGTTAATATTGGTTAAAACTATTTTTATTTCCTTAACAAATACGTATCTTAGTTAAGATGTATATTCTGCACAAGGATCCTTGTCTTGTTCTTAGCGACGGCTAGAGGTAGTGAAGTGGCCCATGAAAGCAACATCTAAACTCAAGTATGTTAGGAAGTTATTATACCACATTGGGGTCATCGCAGCACAACACCATAGAGCTTGGCATCCTGAAAAAAATAAAATCATGTAAAAGGTTACAGCATGGATTTTACTTTGGTTTGGTGTGCACTAGATTTGCAATCAAACCTGTGAGGCTCATCAGTCGTGAATGCTGAATGTCAAACTGTCCGATTAAGCATACTGGACGGTGGGTAGGACCAGGCACAATGAATGAGTTACTCCAGATTTGCCTACCTCGGCAAAAGCAGTAAGCTGGACAGCGAAGCGCTTACCCCATCACACCACTACTTTCACCATTGTTGCCCGTTTTTTAATGTCTAGATTTAAGCGATTCTTTTTCAAATTTATTCCATTTAGTTTGAGTTAATTGATAAATTAATTATTTAATTCACTGCTTGATTAGATCTGTTAATATAATTCTAATCCAACTTCAAAAAGAAAAAGAAAGTTGTCATGTAAACATTTTCTTTTCAGCATAATATGCTGGGATATTTTTTTCCCTATGAGAGAATGGTTTCATCATATATACTCAGAATACATCAGTAAAGAGGTGTTAAAGCAATAGCAATAGCAGTCTTTGGATGTTTAAAGAAAGAAGAAAGCAAAGGCAGACAAAGCATCACTCACAATTATAAGCTATAGTTATGCATTTACAAATTGAATGTAGAAAGAAATCTCCAAATAGATTGGAAGCTTTATGCAGTGCTAGATCCCATTGCAATCCCATCTAGAAGTGGAGACACAGGATAGATAGCGACACCAACGGCAATGATCATTTCCATTTTCTCCCCGAAACAGCATTACCAATGCAACTGTCAATCTGCATTTTAGCAACAACAGGAAGCAACTAAGTCGAGCATGTGACAATCAGATCGACTTGGCTATTGTAGGAACACAGAATTTCAAAGTCTTTAAGGTCACCAAACTACGATGATCATAAAACCATACGAATAAATAATAAAGAGAATCAATTATTTGAAACATGAATGGTACCTACCCTACGACTAGCAGCACCAAGGAAACCAACCACAGAACATATTGGTAAGGCTTGTACTTGGACTTAATAAGAGTACCAGCCGGAAGATTCTGGCGCTCTAACCACCCAAACTGAGGACGAGATAGTAGAACAAAGCCAAGGAGGAACCCAGTTATGAAGCCACCGATATGAGCAAAGTTATCAACGTGGGGCAAAATTCCTATTGCAAGGTTAATGGCAATGATGACCAGAAGAGTAAAAAAAGCTGCTGCCTGTGGAATATTAAGAGGGGAGCAAGCAAGACAAAGGTTATTAATAAGACCATTAGCACTAGGATATTGACATATGTATATATATGCTACGAAATTCTATGATCATAGACATGGAAGAGATAATATTGTTCACCTTGTTTGTGTATATGGTCCAGTTGGTAATAAGTTCAGAAAGCATTGCACCAAGAAGCCCAAAAAGAGCACCAGAGGCACCAACAGAGATGTTATTTCTGATAAATAGAGAAGAAACCACACTTGCGCCAAATCCTGACAAGAGATAAATAATTCCAACCCGCACTGCCATATTGAGAATTTGTAACAACAAATATCAGATCATGACATTATCTGAAACTTTAATCAACAGAGTTTAAGGGGATAACAAATGCGGTGCTTAAATCACAGCTGAAATTTGGCTCCCATGTGTTGCATAAAGAGTATGAACAAGAGAAAAGATAAATTTCAAACAGAAGAAGAAACATACCAAACCCAAACTGCTGTTCAAGGCGTATACCAATGAAGGCCAGGCTCAGCATGTTGGCTAGAAGATGAATAACACCGGCATGCAGCCAAATGCAAGTAATAAGCCTCCATCCTTGATGTTTAACCACAACTTCGGTCCATTCAAGAGCTCCCAACTTCTTCAATCTTCCAAAATAAAAACATATCTTCATTTTAGAGGGCAATCCAACAATTGAGTAGCTACTTCCCAATTCCATCAATATCAGGAAAGAAATAATTTTATACCCTTTTGATTTTGCTACTTGCAAAATCATACATGCCTTTGTTACAATTCAACAACTATCTCATCTATTTTCAACTTCTCCAATACCAGACAGACATTGAAGTAGGAAAGATTTGGACTTATAGGCTTAAGTAAAAACTATACTTTTTTCCCCATTTTTCCCTTCTCACTTTTGCTCTGCCAAGCAAGTGAAACACATCCCCTATCTCTAACGCTTACACTTGAATCAGAGTAATATACTTCATATTGAAACCCTAATGATCCTAATTACAATGTCCAAACAACAATAATAATAGCAAGTTATAAATAAGAAGCAGTCAAGTATAGAAGCATTTGACATGAAATAGTAAAGTCACCAAATTTCACCAGAAAGCATTGTTCCACATACAATAGTCAAACATAGTAAGAGATTGCAAGTACACTTAAGGCAATTACAATTTTATATTGGCAGCAAAAATAGGTGCGGAGAGCTGCAAAACCTACGAGTGTGTGTGTGTGTGTGTGTGTGTGTATTTGGTCTGAATATATATATTCACGATAAGACAGCCTTACATCGAGAATCCACAAATGAGACATTCTAATTCCAGAAACTGATCAATAAAAAATCCATGGAAAACAGAGACGACCTAGTCTCAAATCCAGACCCAGCAGTGAGATCTAAATTCCACAACTTTTAAAAAGAATGTTGAAATTCGATCGATATTATGAATAGGAAGAAGAAAGCAATTTCAGCAAAGCTCCACCGACAACCCAATTTAGATAACCAATAGAAAAATCAGGGGTAAGAAATGCTATAAAAGCTCTACCAAAGATGACCCAAATTCAGAACTCAAACTCACCTATAAACACATCTTCCAAGAAAAACGAAGGACAAAAGAAGAGGATAGGGTAAGCAGAAAGGAAAATAAAAAGGAAGAAGTAAATTACGTAGAGGAAGAGGGACCAAAGAGAGGGTTCTCTCTCAAAGGCTCAAAAGAAAAGCGCCCAAGAAATCTGGCCACACACTTGCCGACAAGTCTCATATGCCTGTGCCCCGGACAATTGTTGACATACATAACAACAATAAAAACAGCAATATTAGCCACCACGATCATAGGCACCAACCACGATGTCCATTGCGAATCTGTATCTTCTATAACGTAAGCTGAAGAAGATGCATAAGCGTTGCTACTGCTCGTATTGTTGTTGCTATACCCGTTTCTCTTCACCCTTCCTCCCCTGCTCTCTATATCATCGTCCCCTGCCATTTTCACTTTCTCCTTGGAAAAAAAGAGATAAGAGTTGTGCTTTGTTGGAAAGAGGTTTAATGAGGAGTGAAACACTGATCTTTTGGGTTATGGTTTCTAACTGCAGCTGGCTGTTGTAAGACCGTGGGTCTTCTACGAGAGACGCATGATTGACAGCATTGGGTCATCTCTAGAAGGAAGTTAATTGGTTTTGGAGTTTGGTCTTTCCCACATGGGATGCCCGCCTCCACGTACGCCCACTACCTTTAGCTTAGCTTTGCTCGGTTTTTTTAAACCCGCACACGTTTTTCCTTCTTTTTCAGCTAACTGTGTATCGATGTTTAGAATTTATGGTTCCCAAATCATTATTATTAACATTAAATTGCCCAAACACTTAATACAATTTTGATCCCAGTATTTATATTTTTTGTTATAAATCTTTCCATTGTTTTTTAAAAGACGAAACAAAAAATAAAATTTGTCATACATGCATGATGCATAGGAGTCAAAAGTTAGATAAGATAGGCATATATTCTTTTCGACGTTGGATTAAGATAATGTTCGATTGTATGTCATATCACCCAACGCTGCATATAAAGCATCAAAAGAATAACCAACCTGGCCAACATTGTTTTCTTCCTTATCAAATCTATAATGACTCCCACCTTGCCAGAATCAGTGGCAATCAACAGCTACACTTAAAAGTTGTACAACTTACAAGAATCATGGCCACAGTATGGATTAACCTGTCAATAAGAAAGATTCATAAAGATCTAACGTCCATGCCAAGTAACCAAATATTTCAACACACACATAAAATGAATTTAAGCTCAAGAAGATCTACAATCCTTTTCATTTCTCCATTTCAAACCAAAATCATTGACCATGGTGTAACAAGACTGAAAAAATAAATAATACAGGGCAACCATTTTCATTTCAAACAATACAAAATTGCTCAAGACTTCTTATAATACCAAACAATCAGCGCTTCCCACCGCCACCGCCGAGCTTGGGGGCTTTTGTTGCAGCAGTCTTGGGCACATTACCCTTTTGAGTCTTTTGTTGCTTGTATATTATCTCAGCCTTTTTAGCCTTCTTTTCATCCTTAGTTTCTTAATCCTCTCTTTAATTTCACTGCATAGCATATCATGTGATTCAACGAACAAACTTTGGCCAATCAATTTCCATCACAATGTAATTTCAACAATACTTTAAACGTACCGCAGAGCAGCTTCCCGCGCAGCATGTCGGACTTCAGGTTTCTCACTTCTTCTTTTCTGAATCACCTCTAGTGTAGCACCAACAATGAACCTTGAGTAGGGCTTTTTTGTGGTGCGGCGCCTCTTCTTAACTGCTTCTGCTGCAATGTCCTGCAGGTATTGACGGCAAGTCGGCAAGCAAAACTTAGGGGAAAAAAAATACCCACGCTCTCTGCTAAATAGAAGAGGGCTTAAACAGATAGATTTAAGAGTGATTAAAAAATAAAGCACTTACCTTCTTATGCTGCTTTCTGTACATTGCAGTCCAAGTAAGCTTGGATGGCTTGAGACGGTTGTGGAAGTACCTCTTGCATTTGGAGTTTGCAAAGAGGAACACCTATCAATTATATTAAAAGTGATCCATACATGTAACTGAGGCAACCAATGTGTACTTCAATGGAAACCCAAAGTGGAAAGCTTTACCTGAGAATCTGAGCGAATAAATCTGATACCCTTACCAGGGTATATCTTGCCACCGCTGAAGCGGCATAGTTCAGTCCTGCCAACCCCATATTTACAAATCGTAAAGTATTAATAACTTGTAGTGTTAAGTTTAACCCAGCTAGCTAAAAGTTACAAACACAAAATCAGTTGAGGAAAGAAACAGCCATTGATAGTTAGATTAAAAGAAATGGGAAAGAAAATGTGGTTTCACATTTAGTAAATGAAGAAATAAAAGAAACAAGCAGATAGAAGACAAACTTGAGAACCATGGTGACAAGACAGCCGCTCCTCTGAACTGAAGTAGTTTTTGCGGGAAGATACAAAAGAAAATCCTAGTTTTGCCTTTTGAATTTATTTTACAGTGGGCTTCCGGATAATGTAACCGTTTGAAATACTCGGAAGGACGCAACGCAATGGAATTTGGGCTTTTGCGAAGCCCATCAGACTTTTTTTAAAATTGAAAAAAGAGAATTACAATCAACCCCAACACACCCAAATTTTGAAGTTTTAGCCGTGTTTGTGGCATGTGCCGCATATGCCGCAACATTATCCTTTTCTTTCGAGTATTACTTAGTATGAGATTTAAGGCCTACACTTTTTTCACCATATCAAATAAGAGTCCTTTGAATTATATCTTTTATTTGAGTTAAATACCTCTCTTTTTTTTATATATCTAACATTTATTTCGTTAACGAAAGTTGATACTATCATTACACTCTATTTAAAAAAAATTAAAGCTAATTAACAAGTGCCATGTGACCACCTCATTAAAATCTTATTAAATAAAAAACATATTAATATTTATATTGATATTAATTAAAACAAATTATATTAATATTAGAAAGAAAAAAAATATTCCCTCTCTTCCCCCATTAGAGCTGTCCCTGTGTTCCAAAAAAATTTAGTTGAGTATCATTTTTGGGTCCGCTTGGTCCATTCAAAAAATCCATTTCATTATTTAAAAATTAATAAAATATTAAAAATATATTTTTATAATTAAATTTAGATAATAAAAATAGCTTTACAACTAGTTTGAGATGCGAAAATTTTTGTTTAAAAGTTGACCCAAGTCCATTCCCAACCCACCATCTCTATGGAAAATCAATCAAACTCACCAGCCTATCATTTTCCATGGAAAAAGAGACAATAATTTAAAAAAAAAAACTAAAAAACAAAAGCCAAATAGCCTTAAAACCCATCAAAGCAAAAAAAAAAAAAAATGGAGATGATATCATCATCAACAACTTCAAAATAAAATCATAAATAGTTGTTTGGTACTTGAGAAACAGGGAGAGAGAGGGGGACGATGATGGGAGGGAGGAGGAATTTTTTATTTTATTTAATATCAACATAAAAATTGTATTAATTTATATTTTAATGAGGAGATGATGTGATACTTTTTGATTGGTTGGGACGTTTTATTTTAACAGATATAATGGATGGGCCAATTTTGGTTACAAAATAAAGTTTAGATATTTAGTTAGACTAAAAAATTTCAAGTATCCAAACTCAAACGAATGATATAATTTAAAGGCCTCTTGCTTAATTAAGTAAAAAAAAACATCAATTTAAAATATAAAGGTAATAATTTAAGAAGGTTTAAAGTTTGAGAAATTAAAAGGAGAATATGTTTTAGTTAGGAATAATATTTGGTATATTGTAAGTGGAGTTCTTAAATTCCACAAGTAGGATTAAGAGTTAACAAATATTTTATAAATATATAGTAAAATATTAAAAAATAAATATATAAAAAAAGAGAGAGATTAGAGCACATGGTAATTTTTATACCTACTTGTGAAATAAAAATGTACATTGTCAATATATTAAATATTGTGAAAAAGAAAAATGATATTTATAGTTATAGTAAAAAGTTGGATAAGAAAAACTGGAAATTCATTAGATCATGCGTGTTGAATTCATATTTATTAGGTTTGATTTTTGAGATGATAAAATTTTATTAATGAAAAATTCAAGATGGCTATTGAGTTTTCCATCAATGCATTTACTAAGACTCAGTTTTCTGAACGGTAATAGGTTAATTCAAGAAGAATTTTACACCAATAAGTTGAACAGTTCAACTTATATGACTTAGGCTGAAATTCAAGAGATCAAAATTAAATTCAAATATATGAATTTAATTTAGATAAAACTTGACATCTATAAATGTGAATATTTAATCTGTGATGAAAAATTTTGGACATGAATTTTATGAAAGTTTTAACTTAATGAAAAACTCAATACATATGTATATGTTGAGATTTATTTTAAAAAAAATAAATTCAATAAATAAAAAACAATATTATAAAATAAAAATATATAATATTCATGTAAAAATCTACAATTACAAAAGGGGGCAAAGTAGATGGGGAGTGGGGAGGGTGGAATAAATAGGTCATCAACCTAGCTATATATCATAAATCCCTACAAAATTATGACCCCAAAAATTTAGTTTCTAAACCCTCACCTTCACCCCTAGGCTCTAACCCAACCTTGGACCGTTGAATTTGGTGTGATCCCTAACTCATTGGTTCAACGAATTAAATTCGTTGGGCGTGTTAAACAAAATTATTTAATTTAAATATAATTTATATGCTATTTTTAGTTTTGTGTAATGCAAGGATATATTTATTTAAATTTTAAAATTTTAATTTAAAAACAATGTAATTATAATATTTTAATTTCTATCTTTAATTTAACCAACATTAACAAAACTCATATACCTTTAAATGTATATTATAATATACATTATTCACCGACGGTTTGATTGATGATATATATTTCTGTTAGCTCGAATAGTTGCTAAGAATCAAATCAACACTGATAAGGAGTGACTAGGAAGTGGACACTCTACCACTAAAATGGAAAATAGTAAATAAATAAAACATAAAGGAGTTGTTTACGTAATTTAGTTTCATTACGTCTACGAAAGCTAACTCAGTGAGAGATATCCACTCTCTTTAACAATTATAATAAGTTATCTTAATTTATAACACAGTTATGACAATTTTCCTCACCTTTACACCATGAAGAATGATACTCTCTCTATTAAATTCACTCCTTGTTAATTCAGCAGGTAAGATCACAATACAAAATGTTTTACTATAATAAAAAAAAAAACACTCATATAGTAAGATTACTCACAAAAACATATTAAGTGCTTAATTATCTCAATATAATAATCTATACAAATATCTCAAGATGAAGATTTGAAGTTTGATGCAAACCAAAAGGTAAATGGATTACTTGTTGCAACTGTGGGTAAAATTATCGATTACGGTTAAACAAACGAGATTGATAGAGCACCTTAATATAGAGATTGTGTGCATTAACGAGTAGCTTAACTCTTCGAATAAGTAGCTCAAGCTTATTGCGAGGCAAATGAATCATGCAGTTGGCTATAAAGAAGATATTCTTGCTAGTGGGTCTTGAAAATCTTGGTATTTTTATCCAAAAAAGGAGAGTAAAGGTAGAGTTGAGTTGTTAAGGGGGAGCCGAGCTTATTTGGTGGTGTATAATTGCTGTTGGAAATTTTTATTTGTTCTGTTGGACTGATGATACAAACTTCCTTATTTGCTTTACTATAGTTTATTATTAATATGGCGGATGTTCGCTACTACTACTTTGATGACTTTATATTGATGGTTAGTTTTTCATAATCGATGTCAGTGATGGAGTGTACTATTTTGAAGTTTTTCCATGTTATGCTTATCTTGTTTGAAGAAATTGCTCTAGAAGTTCTTGACTAAATATACCAAAAGGGAAGAATATTAGTGTTAAAAGTTACAATTTCAACTCCCTTTATAAAAGTTGCTGAAAATTTTAAGTCAATAATCACAATCAATTAAGGATATTTTCCAAGAGTTCTACTATGATTTACTTATTTTGCTTTAAAAAGTTTACACGATTTGTACAAGTTTAATCAGTGAAGATCACTTTTTATTTTATGCAATATCTAGTGCTTAATTGGGTGAAACTTTAGTTATTAATTCAATCATACTAGCTTGGATTTACAAGTCCACAAATGCCTATACATTTTGAAGACTTGTATATTGATGCATGTACAAGTTAGAGAGCACTAAGTTGTTCATTAGAGGAACTTAACTCAGTGCAAATTGTATTATAAATAAATTGATACCATAGTGTGATTAAGCTTTCAATGAGAATGACTTGGTGAAAGAGTGGATCTAGATAAATATATTAAAGTGAGGTTGTCACATGATAAGCACTTGAGCTTAAATCATATATTATGCCGTTGAACTACAGTGTATTACTTTTTAGGTAAGGCTCCGCAAATATTGAAAAAGGTTTTGAACTATGTAATTAATTTGTGTGTTCATTGTTTTACTTTTCTAATTTCAATTATATTTTAGTTGCAATTCACGATACATCTAGCCAATATCAATAATAACCATATAATTTTTTTAAGATATACGAATAAGAGATTAAAAGATTAATTTCTTATTTTCAAAAACAATTTTAATAAAAACATTTGTAGTCAAATTAATCTTTCTTTTACATGTACATATATATTAAAATGTTTTCTATTTATTCATATGATATAATATCAATAATAACCATATAATTTTTTAAGATATACGAATAAGAGATTAAAAGATTAATTTCTTATTTTCAAAAACAATTTTAATAAAAACATTTGTAGTCAAATTAATCTTTCTTTTACATGTACATATATATTAAAAATGTTTTCTATTTATTCATATGATATTTAACTTTTTGGAATGTATCATATCGGTTTTGTCCCTAATTTAATTGATTTAACTGGTTAATTTAATTTTTTAACATCAAAGGGAAATAATTTTTTCCCTTTATCTAATTATAGCAAATATTTGGGTCTATCATATTATATATTGAGATTAGGGTTTAGACTAAAATGTATTAGGACTATGATATAGCATATGATTAAATGATAACCTAGACATCACAATTCACATATAGAAATAATGTAAGAGGAATATCATTAACATGAAGTTATCATTTATACATTTTATCTGGCCTGAAATTGTATCATAAGCTAGTATAGAGTAGATATGGAGAATTAGGAACTCATCAACCAAAGGAAAAGAGATGATTAAATGATTTATTTGTTCATTTCATCAGTCAACAACTCATGCCTTTCACTCTTTATGAAAAAAAAGTCAACTCTAAATATAATTAGTGTCGTAACCATTTTTTGGAAAACAACACGAGGTTCGACTTTGGCTTTTAAAATGAAAAAAGACAGGGAGTCGCCACCAATCCTTTTTTGTTGAGGTGTGATCGGGTCACCTCGTAAAATGGTTATTTTTAATAAACAGTTTGATTTATCAAAACAACGATTTTGGTCTCTGAAATCCGTAAAACGAGTTGGAAGTCGGTTCACATACGAGGAAGGGTTAGCACCCTCGTCGCCCAAAATTGGTACCAAAATGATTACTTAGTATCTTAATGTCGAAAATTTGAAAAGGTTTTAAAGTACGGATCCTTTGAAAAATGTTTAGATAATTAGGGCCATAATTTTGAGATTTCTTTCCTCCGAGAGGATACAAATATCACATCCAGCACGTTAGGACATGATATTTTAAACTTTCATAATCAAAGCTATCTCATGATTTACAAAGTTTGTTAAAAAAGGATGTTAGGTTCCTTAGTCAAACGAAAAATAGCAACCCAGCACGTTAGGGCACTATTCCCCGAATTTCTAAATACGAAACATTGCCTTTATTTTAAAAATATTTTTAAATGAAATATGATGGTTCTTGTTTAACGATGTAGTATTAAACTAATAACAATGATATCGAACAATGATAACAATAATAATAGTATGGTTACGAAAACAATAGTAGAAATGATGATGAAAATAAATATAATAAAAACAATGAAGACATCATTAAGCAAAACAATGGTAGAAATCAAAACATAAAATAAAACTAGTAAATAAATACGATAATGGTGTGAAATAAAGATAATAATACTAATAAATAACAATAAAAATGTAGATGTATGAAAATAATAAATAATAATGGTGATGACAAAATAATATTGCTATATAAGTATAAGTAGACATGCATAAAATATGATATAATGTGAGTGAAAATAGAAATGCATACGAGATAATATAAGAATAAGCGAGATGAATGAAAATAACTAAATAATAATAGCATTAAAATGAGAAAATAAATATAAATATAAATATAGTAATAATAATACTAATATCAACAATAATGGTAAAGAAATAATAGTTACAAAATAATATAGATTAATAATACTAAATAAATAATAATAATAGATAATAAATAATAATGGTAAAGAAATAATAGTGACAAAAATAATATTGATTAATAATACTAAATAAATAGTAATAATAATAGATAATACTAAAATAAATAATAATATAATAATAATAGTATTAATAATAAAATAATGATAATGGTAAATAATAATAATAATAATAATAATAATAATAATAATAATAATAATAATAATAATAATAATAATAATAGTAGCAAATAAAATATTAAATAACAATAGTAATGATGAAAATTGCAAAATAATTAAAATGGGCTAAATTGCGTAAAAATGGAAGTTTTAGGGCGGATTATAAAAATTAAAAAAGGAAAGGACCTATTTGTATGCGCGATAGAAGCGGAGGGACCATAGAGATAAATAACCCCTCCGGCCAAAACGCGCAGCAGCACCAGGGACCAAATTGCGAACCGAAATAAATTATAGGGTCAAATATGAAAATAACAGAAACTGGATTGGAAGGGTTAAAAAATGCGGAAGGGTCAAACGCGCAAATAGACTCTTCTGCAAAAAACACGCGGATCCTGTGGCGGGTTGGGTGGGATCGGGTCGGTAAGGGGCAAAACGACGTCGTTTTGGGCATTAAAGGCGCCCCAAAACGACGTCGTTTTGAGGGGCTATTTAAGGCCCTAAAGTCAGAAAAAAATCATTTTCAGCTGAGATTTAAAAAAATTTTCCTTTCTCCTTTTTTTTTTCTCTGCAAGGAGAAGAGCCTCTGGGGAGTGGGCTGCCGTTCACCGTCGTAAGTGCTTGCATGGCACCACATTACTGATGGTAGGAAATGTAAAATTTTATTATTATTTTTATATATTTTTAGGGAAAATATTATATTTAATATATATTAATAAAAAATGATAAATGATAAAAGATAAAATTACCGAAAATAATAAAAAAAGAATAAAAAGAACTTCGCAAATGGAATCACCTCTGTCCTCTGTTTTTTATTCTTTTTTTGTTTAATCTCTGTTCTTGAGTTTGTATTGTTTTTTTTTTTTGCTTGCTATTTTTGTTGCTTTTTGAACGTTTGAATCTGTCTATTCTTCTCTTATTAATCGAAAAAAAGAAGAAAAAAAAGGTCCTCGTTACACCGTTTTTGCTTGGCTTTATAGCCATCTTCCTATTGCTTTCTGTCTTATCCTTGTTTAATGCTTTGCTGGTGCTCGGTGTGCAAGTTGCTGGTGGCGGTGGAGCAGGTGGCTTCGGCAGGTGGTCGCAGAGGCAAGGGGGTGTCAGGAGTCGAAGGGTCAGGGTAGGTAGCCGAATGGTCAGGCCATTAATTGCTGCGGAGCCCCTATTCCCTAGGGTTTTAGAGTTATTGGGCCTTTCGGGTGTAGTGGGTTAGTGGGCCACTGGTTTGGGTTTAATTATTTTGGGCTCTTGATTTTGGGTAACAGCTTGGGTTTTATTTTGGGTCTTGGTTTAGGTTTTGTTTTGGGTCTTGGCCCGAGCAGAATTGGGCTTGTACAATTAGTATTTAAATAATTCTACAAAAACAATCAATAATAAGATTTTATTAGACCCTATAAGATTATACCCTGGATTCCATCCAATTGAATATGAAAAATCCCAAGTCAAGTTGTGCATTTCTTTTCCACGTATGATAAAAGGGAGGAAAGGAGTAATAAGATTTTGGATTCATTCCAAAAACTAGAGATCAAATAAAAACCTCACATTCTTCTATTTACGGAAATTTTACTTTTTTTTGTAAAGAAGTAATAAATAAATAAATATTCCATAACATAAAATCTGAATGCGTGCACGCAATGCGAACCCAATGACTGTAGTTAATTAATATTTTGTTTGTTTTCCTAAGAAAAGGTTTAGCTGATCAGCTGACGCCACAAATTCATTCTCCACTCGATGGATTGCTCTGCAGTTTTTCTAGTAATTTGTGTTTTACTCCTACCACATTTAATTATTTTAAATACCAAAATTTCCTGTTTGAATCAGTATTTTTTTTATTTGGTTGTTGTTGTGTTTTTTTTAATATATATATATATATATATATAAAGATAAATTTAGTTTTTAATATTTATTATTTTATTTTTATTTTTGGAATTATTTTAATTATTAATCTTTAAAATTTAGTTAAATTGTTTATTTTAGATAAAAATTGATTAAACTGTTAAAATTTTAATGACATTGACATGATAGCTTATGTGACATTTTAAGTATGCTTCATTGCTAATATAAATAAATTTTCTAAAAGTTTTATGAACTTTTTGAATTTTGTTGACTTTTAATATTTTTGGAAATTTTATGAATTATGCATGGATTGTCACGCGTATTAACAAGTCAATGCCGTTAAAATTTAAATTTTAACAGTTCAATCATTTTTTATCCAAAAACAAATAATTTGACTAAATTTTAAAAGTTGAAGACTAAAATGACCCCCCAAAAAGAGAATGGGACTCAAAATGACAAAATAAATGAATGTCAAGAGCTATGTAACATCCTAAAATAAGGGTTATTTGTGATTGAATTATTTTGCTTGTGTTTGAATTTCTATGATATTATTTGTGGTGTTATAAGACTTAATTAAGGGTCTTGAGTAGGCTCGGATAGTAGAAAATTTATTTATGAAGCTTTAAAGAAAGAGAGCCTTAGTAAGTAGGAGTTACAAGGTTAAATGAGGGAATTATTGTCATTAAAAATGACTTGGAAAAGTGGCAAAGGAAGGTCACTTAGGTGCTAGAGTTGACGCCACAAGGAGCAAGGAAAACCTATGTTCGAGTCACGAATTTTCCTTTTGATCTATATTTTTGGACGGCAATAAGGAGGAAATTCTCAATTTTAAACTTTGGTTTAATAAGGAAAGTATGAGAATATTATTTGGTTTTAATGAATTTTATTCGGTTAATCTTGAAAAGTTGGCAAAGAGAAAATTTAGGGATGTGATTAAATTTGGAATATCTCAAATTTATGGATTAGAGTGATTTGTGGAAATTGCCAAAATTTGGAATTTCCTTAGGGAGGAGTGGACGGCAAGGTGATAGGGGGAGTGCCAAATTTCCTTAGCCTTTTTCTTCATAATTTTCGGCTAGCATTTTTTTTTTCTTCTTTCTTCTTCAACCTTTCTCTCAAAAACCGATACCTCCATTTCCATTTCTTTTTCTTCTTTTGATCTTTGGCGAAACTTCTATCCCTTTTGTCCATTATTTTCTTTCTTTCTTAGCGAACCTACATCCTTGGTGTGAATTCTTCTTCTTCTATTTTGTGTAGCCTTGGCGAAGTCTCAAACTAAGGTGCTCTCTCTATCTTTTCTCCAATCGGTTAGTGAAGTAAGTGCTTATAGCCGAATGGCTATTTCTTTTCTCTTGATTCCTTGTCGTTTTAGATGAATGGAAGAACCAAGAGATATGGCGTTCGTGATGGCTAACTATTTCTCTTCTTTAATCGATTCGATCTAGGTACTTGAGATTTTAAGTGATCAATCCAAACTCCTCTCCTCTAGCAATCGGTTTTGGTAAAGTGGTAAGGAATCATTTTATTTTAGTATTCGATTAAGCCAAAACTATTGATGAGGCTATTAACATGTGATTCTTGATTTAGGGAAGCAAAAGCGCTTAGAGTGTGGTGGCTAGTATTCAAAGGCATTGGGTAAGGTTTCGGTTCACAAGGAACCCTTTGCAAATAATTTTGGTTTGGCGAATGGCCTTGGTACTAACCCTCATGCATGGCGAATATAGGGCAAGGATATTGTGGGTAGCCGATTTGGTTCTTGAGATTTAAGGCTTTCGTTAATATCGGTGTGTACATACACCTTGTATAATTAATTAACGTGCAAAGTATTATGTGTATGCTAATCGGTTTGTGTAGATTTGAGTTTAATACCATAACGGTATAGCGATGGTTGAGTAAGTTCGACATTATGAAGTTTACTATTGATGCTTTTGGGAAGCATGGCATATTTGATATATGTGATTTAAATATATATATGTTGGCATAAACTCTGTTATATAATTTATTGATGTGGGTTGATGAGAGGAGGGGGCAGTGATATTCGTGTCGACGGACACGGTGATTTAGTATCACAATATGACTACGGTCACGGAGGTTTGGCACCTCAGGAGGTTTGGCACCTCATAGCGTCTAAATCCTTGTGGCTTAGCACCACCGTGGGTTGGCCCCACTTTGAGATCTGAGATTGGCGCTTGATGATTTGGTATCACACGATGGGTTGGCCCCATCATTTGATTTGTGACTTGGTCACCGGTGGTTTAGCACCACATTGTTGATGAATTCGTGACTATCGTCACGGTGGTTTAGCACCACCGGTGGTTGGTACCACAGGGGTAGAGAATGGCGTTTGGATGGCTAGGTTGGGTGCATATTAAATTAATTATGACTTGTGTATTATGTTGCATTAAACCGGAAAAGGGTTACATTGGGTCTTGATGACTCACCTTTTTCCTTTAACATTTCGGTGACTCGTAGCAATGGATAAGGAGCCGGATGGACTCGAGGTGGCCATGTGATAAAAATGTGGACTAGGTGGATTTTGAACTATTTTATTTTACTATGGGTTTATTTTATTTAAGTTGTAATAAGGCCTCCTAGGATTATATTTTGGATTGGTTATTTTATCTGTTTTGGATAATTTGTTTAACAACTTAATAACTTGAAAATGAATACACATGTTTTCTCAAAACCAATACGCAAAATGTTTTATTGTGCCGTCGGGTACCTCTGAAATCGGTAACAAGCTGACCTAATAAAGTTTTAAACTACTTTAAGTAATAGTTCCTTCTTACACTTCAACTGTTTTAAAACAAAACAATAATTTTTTATCAAAATTTAAAATCGGCTTAAAAGGATTTTCAAAAAGTTTTTCTCTATAGCATACCAAATTCGGTCGTAATGTTTGGGCGGGTTTGGGGTGTTACAAATTGTATCGAGCAGGTTCAAAGCTCATTTGTGGGGTCCAAGGCCCAAAAATGTTTTTAGTAGGCCTATTTGAAATATATTGGTTTTGAATAAGCATGGCACCGAGTCTCCGGCACCAATCCGCCCAGGTAAGTACCTCTAACTTTTTGTATGGATTATTATTGTAGAAGGGTAGGTAGGGAACGTAGTTAGTGTGATAGGTGTTGAACCTTAGGACTAGTCCACCCCAACAAAACTCATAAGATTTTAATGGCCTAATTAAACCAACCTGTGACCAAGTCGCCGAGTTAGGGTGTGGTAACCTTGGTGCGCATGTCTAGGATTGGATCCGGAAGAGCTTGGTATTTAAGCAGTCCTCGTGACTCACCTCCTCTTGCAGAATCCTACAGTGCGTAGCCGGTTCACCTAACTAAGAGGACTCGGTCATAGGCTAAACACACTAAATAAAACCCGAAAGGGATTAACCCTGTTTTATGAAAACTCTAAGTTTTAAAAAATCGTTACGATACTCCTTTCAATAACAGCAAAAATTTACTTTTGGAAAAATTTCAAAATATTCTTCAACTTACCAAAATTACCGAAATGCCCTTAGTGGCAAAATTACGAAAATGCCCTTATTTTTTTTAAATTATCGTATTACTCCGGTTTTGATTAAATTTTTATTTTGCATAAGTACGCAAAAATTTTGTATTTCAAAATAATACCCTGACTTTTGGAATTTACAAAAATTACCCCTGATTGACAAAATTACCAAAATACCCCTGTTTTTAAAATTTTGCCATACCTTTAAATTTAGAGTTTCTCGAAAATACTCCTCAGTTTTAGAAATTACAAAATGTTTTGATTTATTAAAGTTTTCAAATTTCTTCAGTTTATTATAAAAATACCCTGTAGAAAAATAACGGAAATACCCCTGGGATAGAAACGGACAGAAATGTCCGATGAGTGAATAGGTATGAAAGGCATTAGGGAATGGATGTGTTTTCTGTGTGAACTAGGATAGATGACTTAAAACTTGATTGCTCGAAAGAATCTCTATTAAACTCTTTTCATAAAATTTCTTCGCGAGTAACCAAGTGAAATAGTTACTAATTCATAAAAATCTCCTAATCAGATTAAAGCGCGATAGTTAGAATGAGCTCTAGAGGACGTGGCCGTCGTGGGCGTGGAAGGGCGGGATGATCGTGTCGGGACTGTCGAGTCGGGTCAGAATCGAGAATGAGGTACCACCGCCACCACCACCACAACCTTTGGAGTGGGGAGGCGAGGATCAGACGGGTGATGGCGCAGATGTCTGGCGATCTCTTGAGTTCAGAAAGGTAAATTGGAATGGGTGAAGGCGGAGGAGCTCGAAAGTCGGTACTGAGAGGCTTGAGCTAATGAGCTAAATTTTTCGAGGTGTGTCTGTGTAGCACCAATCTGGTGAATATTGGTTTGGAATCGACCGAAAGAATCATGGATGAGATAGATCGGCGAATGAGGAGAAAGAAAGGGGCGGTGTCGCTTCTCAAGGATGAGTCATATCGATGGTGGCTCACGGTTTGGGATGGTGCTACGACGGATGACCTTACTTGGGAATATTTCAAAACTGCTTATCGGAAGAAGTATGTGGGCACTAGTTACATTGATGCACGGAGGAAAGCTTTTACGGGGTTGGTACAAGGAAATAAGTCTGTGTCGGAATATGAAGCGGAATTCTTGAGGCTGAGCCGCTATGCTCGAAGAATTGTGTCAGCGGAGCATGATCGTTGTGTCCGCTTTGAAGACGGACTTAGGGATGAGTTAAGGTTCTTGATTGCTCCACAACAGGCGTGAGTTTCTTGTCTTGGTGGAAAAGGCTAAGGTAGCAGAAAGGGTCAAAGAGTCCGTGAGACGAGCTATGATAAGAACAAGCGAAAAGAGGCTTTGGGTCGTCAGGTCGGTGGTAATGTTCGGAAAAGGCTAGGTAGAGTGGGCCAAATCGGTGAGAAAGGCCCATGGCTACTAATCGAGAGGCAGGAATTTCGATTGTAACCATTGTGGAAAATCACATTGGGAGGATGTTGGACCGGTGAGAGGGTTATTTTGAATATGGGTCTTTAGATCACCGTGTGAGGATTGTCCACGGAAGTTGGCAAAGAATCGGTCGGAGGTCGAATCGTGCTCGAGCTAGAAATGTAGGACCACCACGGAGGGTCGTGGTAGCGGTCGAGGAGGCAATGATTCTAATCGAGTCGTGGGAATCCGGAAGAGAGGCGAGCAACCTGAGGCAAGGCAACTGGTTTAGTCTCTGCAATGAGGCGTCGAGAGGAGGTGACGACCGGACGTCATAACCGATCGTTCCTAATTTTGGTCTTCCATATGTTGTATTAATTGATATGGGTTTAACGTTCATACGTTGCTAGTAGTGTGGTAGAGACCATGAACATAGACTTTGAGACTACTTCAGGGAGATGACGATAATTAGCCCTCTAGGTAACTCTGTAGTTGTAAACAAACTATATAGAGGTGCACCCTAGAACTCAAGGGGTAGTGTTTATGGTGACCTAATGGGGCTGCTGTTTGAGGAGTTCGACCTAATTCTTGGCATGGGTGGTTAGTTAAGCATCGGCGAAGTTGGATTGCTTGCTAAGCGCATGGTTCTAAAGGTGGTGAGGGTGATGAGGTAGTCATGATAGGTAATAGAAGAAATTACCTATCCAACGTGGTGTCGGCATTGAAGGCGAGAAAATGGTCGAGAAAAGGGTGTGAGGCATTTTGGTTCGAATATGTGCCTTGGAGGCTAAGGAGTCGATGGTTGAGAAGGTCCGAGCGGTAGGGAATTGACGATGTATTTTCGGAGGAACTTCCGGTCCGCCTCGGATCGAAAAGTTGAATTGATATAGACTTGTTACAAAGCAGCACTGTGTCTATATGCCGTCAGAATGGCACCAAAGGAATTGGTGGGCCAAGGCTCAAATTCGGGAGCTCTTGGACCGAGGATTTATCCGACCAAGTATATCTCCGTGGGGAGCACTGTCTTTGTTTGTCAAGAAGAAGGACGGTTCAATGCGGATGTATATCGACTACCGCCAATTGAACAAGTTAATGATTAAGAACAGGTATCCGTTGCCTCGGATTGATGACTTGTTTGACCAACTGAAGGGTGCATCGGTATTCTCGAAGATAGATCTTAGGTCGGAATATCATCAACTCAAGGTGAAGGAGGTTGATGTGCACAAGACGGCATTAGTACAAGGTATAGGCATTATGAGTTTTGGTGATGCCATTTGGGTTGACCAATGCACGGCGAGCATTCATGGATTTAATGAATAGGGTGTTTAATGATACTTGGATCAATTTGTCGTAGTGTTCATAGACGACATATTGGTTTACTCAAAGACGGAGGAGGAACATGACATGCATCTGCGTATAGTTCTACAAGTATTGAGGGAGAAGCAGTTATATGCCAAATTCAGTAAGTGTGAATTTTGGCTTAGAGAGGTGGTTTTCTTAGGTCAAGTAGTATCAGCGGAAGGGATTAGAGTAGATCCTCGCAAGATCAAAGCGGTGTTGGACTGGAAACCGCCTAGGTCGATGGCAAAAATTTAAAGTTTTTGGTGCGGTGGGGTACTATCGGAGGTTTGTGGAAGGATTCTCTTTAATCATGCGCCGTTGACTAAGTTATTAAGAAAGGAATTCCATTTGTGTGGACGGAGAAGCAACAAGAAGTTTTGACAAGCTAAGGAAGATTCTGACGGAAGCTCGGTTACGAGTACGACTGGAGGGGAAAGTTGTTTACGATTTACTGTGATGCGTCCCATACTGGTTTGAGATGTGTATTGATACAAGAAGGAAAGGTAGTGGCCTATGCGTTCCGTCAGCTAAGACCACATGAGGTTAATTATCCAACGCACGACTTGGAGTTAGCGGCTGTAGTCTTCGCTTTGAAGATATGGAGGCATTACTTGTATGGGGAGAAGTCGATAGTCTACACGGATCATAAAAGTCTGAGGTATCTCTTGTCTCAGAAGGATTTAAATTTGAGACAGCGTCGGTGGATTGAATTGTTAAAGGACTACGACTGTTCAATTGAGTACCATCCGGGTAAGGCTAATGTGGTGGCTGACGCGTTGAGCGGAAGGTCGTGACGGACTTAAGAGCGATGTTTGCTCACCTCGATCTATCTGACGATGGAAGTCTTTTAGCAGAATCAAATTAAATCGACTTGGATCAAGAAGATTAAGGAAAAAGTTGGTGGATAGCGGTTTGAATGCGAGGAGGTTGCAAGTTCAAGAAGGTGGTTTGGAAGGGCAGTTTATGCGGTGAGGAGTGCTATGTTTTCAAGGGTGAGCTTGTATGCCAAAAGATGTGGAATTGAGCGGAAGATTCTCCAAGATGCACATAGCGACCATACGCTATGCATCCTGGAGGTAGCAAGATGTATGGAGATTTGCGGAAGCAGATTACGGTGGCACAGGTTGAAGCGTGAGGTAATGGCGAATTGTGGGAAAGTGTCGATGTGTCGACAAGTTAAAAGTTGAACATCAGTTGCCATCAAGGTTGCTCCAACCAGTGAAGATCCCTCAGTGGAAATGGGAGAGGATCACTATAGACTTTGTCAGTGGATTACCCTCACGCCTAGCAAGAAGAACTCGGTTTGGGTGATTGTGGATCGACTAACTAAGTCGGCGCATTTCATCTGCAGTAAGGTAGATTATTCGCTTGAAGCTAGCAAAGTTATATGTAGCCGAGATAGTGAGATTGCATGGTGTGCCATGTCGATTATCTCGGATAGGATCCGAGGTTTACGTCGAGGTTTTGGAGAGCCTTGCATCAAGCCTTGGGAACGAGATTGGACTTCAAACGACTTTTCACCCATAAATGACGGACAATCGGAAAGAGTGATCTGATTTTAGAGGATATCTTTGAGAGGTTGTGTCTTGGATTTCTATGGTAGTTGGGAGGAGTATCTCTGTTGGCGAAATTCGCTTATAACAATAGTTATCAAGCGAGCATTCATATGGCTCCATATGAAGCACTGTATAGACGAAAATGCCGTACTCCTACGTGTTGGACGGAGTTGGGTGAACGACATGTTTTGGGTCCGGAGTTGGTGGTCAAACCGAGGACAAAGTTAAGGTAATTCGGGCTCGTCTCAAGGAAGCGTCGGATAGGCTGAAGTCCTATGCCAATCTCAAGCGCAAGGAAATGGAATATGCTGTGGGAGATAAAGTTTTACGAAGGTGTCGCCTTGGAAGAAGGTGTTGCGATTTGGGAAAAAGGGAAGCTAAGCCCTAGGTTCATTGGGCCATATCTGATGTTAAAGCGAGTGGGACTGGTAGCTTATCAGCTCGAGCTGCCGACAGAGTTGAGTCAGATTCATGACGTCTTCCATGCGTCAATGCTTAGACGATATCGGTCCGATCCATCACACGTGGTGCTAGTGGTAGAGATTGAGGTTAACTCAGACCTATCTTTCGAGGAGGAGCCAGTTCGGATCTTAGATCGTGATGTCAAGGTTCTCGTAGGAAGTCGATACCTTGGTGAAAGTATTATGGTGAAACCATGGTACGGAGGAAGCGACGTAGGAACCGAGGATGTGATCGCGACAATACCCCCATCTCTTCTGATCAGGTAATTTCGGGGTCGAAATTATTTTAAGGGGGTAGAACTGTAACATCCTAAAATAGGGGTTATTTGTGATTGAATTATTTTGCTTGTGTTTGAATTTCTATGATATTATTTGTGGTGTTATAAGACTTAATTAAGGGTCTTGAGTAGGCTCGGATAGTAGAAAATTTATTTATGAAGCTTTAAAGAAAGAGAGCCTTAGTAAGTAGGAGTTACAAGGTTAAATGAGGGAATTATTGTCATTAAAAATGACTTGGAAAAAGTGGCAAAAGGAAGGCCACTTAGGTGCTAGAGTTGATGCCACAAGGAGCAAGGGAGAACCTATGTTCGAGTCACGAATTTTCCCTTTTTGATCTATATTTTTTGGACGGCAATAAGGGAGGGAAATTCTCAATTTTAAACTTTGGTTTAATAAGGAAAGTATGAGAATATTATTTGGTTTTAATGGATTTTATTTGGTTAATCTTGAAAAGTTGGCAAAGAGAAAACTTAGGGATGTGATTAAATTTGGAATATCTCAAATTTATGGATTAGAGTGGTTTGTGAAAATTGCCAAAATTTGGAATTTCCTTAGGGAGGAGTGGACAGCAAGGTGATAGGGGGAGTGCCAAATTTCCTTAGCCTTTTTCTTCATAATTTTCGGCTAGCATTTTTTTTTCTTCTTTCTTCTTCAACCTTTCTCTCAAAAATCGATACCTTCATTTCCATTTTCTTTTTCTTCTTTTGATCTTTGGCCTAAACTTCTATCCCTTTTGTCCATTATTTTCTTTCTTTCTTAGCCGAACCTACATCCTTGGTGTGCCGAATTCTTCTTCTTCTATTTTGTGTAGCCTTGGCCGAATCTCAAACTAATGTGCTCTCCTCTATCTTTTCTCCAATCGGTTAGTGAAGTAAGTGCTTATAGCCGAATGACTATTTCTTTTCTCTCTTGATTCCTTGTCGTTTTAGATGAATGGAAGAACCGAGATATGGCGTTCGTGATGGCTAACTATTTTTCTTCTTTAATCGATTCGATCTAGGTACTTGAGGATTTTAAGTGATCAATCCAAACTCCTCTCCTCTAGCAATCGGTTTTGGTAAAGTGGTAAGGAATCATTTTATTTTAGTATTGATTAAGCCAAAACTATTGATGAGGCTATTAACATGTGATTCTTGATTTAGGGAAGCAAAAGCGCTTGGAGTGTGGTGGCTAGTATTCAAAGGCATTGGGTAAGGTTTCGGGTTCACAAGGAACCCTTTGCAAATAATTTTGGTTTGGCGAATGGCCTTGGTACTAACCCTCATACATGGCGAATATAGGGCAAGGATATTGTGGGTAGCCGATTTGGTTCTTCGATTTAAGGCTTTCGTTAATATCGGTGTGTACATACACCTTTGTATAATTAATTAACGTGCAAAGTATTATGTGTATGCTAATCGGATTTGTGTAGATTTGAGTTTAATACCATAACGGTATAGCGATGGTTCGAGTAAGTTCGACATTATGAAGTTTACTATTGATGCTTTTGGGAAGCATGGCATATTTGATATATGTGATTTAAATATATATATGTTGGCATAAACTCTATTATATAATTTATTGATGTGGGTTGATGAGTGGAGGGGACAGTGATATTCGTGTCGACGGACACCAATGATTTGGTATCACAATGTGACTACGGTCACCAGAGGTTTGGCACCCAGGAGGTTTGGCACCTCATAGCGTCTCGTCCCTGTGGCTTAGCACCACCGTGGGTTGGCCCCACTTTGAGATACGAGATTGACGCGGTGATTTGGTATCACACGATGGGTTGGCCCCATCATTTGATTTGTGACTTCGGGTCACCGGTGGTTTGGCACCACATTGTTGATGAATTTCGCGACTATACGTCACCGTGGTTTGGCACCACCGTGGTTTGGTACCACAGGGTAGAGAAAGCGTTTGGATGGCTAGGTTGGGTGCATATTAAATTAATTATGACTTGTGTATTATGTTGCATTAAACCGGAAAAAGGGTTACACATTGGGTCTTGATGACTCACCTTTTTCCTTTAACATTTTCGGTGACTCGTGCAATGGATAAGGAGCCGGATGGACTAGAGGTGGCCATGTGATGAAAATGTGGACTAGGTGGATTTTGAACTATTTTTATTTTACTATGGGTTTATTTTATTTAAGTTGTAATAAGGCCTCCTAGGATTATATTTTGGATTGGTTATTTTATCATTTTGGATAATTTGTTTAACAACTTAATAACTTGAAAATGAATACATGTTTTCTCAAAACCAATCATAAAATATTTTATTGTGCCGTCGGTACCTCTGAAATCGATAACAAAGTGACTTAATAAAGTTTTAAACTACTTTAAGTAATAGTTCCTTCTTACACTTCAACTGTTTTAAAACAAAACAATAATTTTTATCAAAATTTAAAATCGGCTTAAAAGGATTTTCAAAAGTTTTCTCTATAGCATACCAAATTCGATTCGTAATGTTTAGGCGGGTTTGGGGTGTTAGCTAAATTTATCATTATGTCATTTTTTTTAATAAACATATTTTAAAATTATTTAGAGGTTAAGCACATAGTAGTTAAGCTCTTTATTAGCATTTTAAAATTAAGATTCAAATTTTATTATTGTTATTTCTTCCTTTCATTTGTATTATGTACCAAAAGATTAAATTAAAAGTTATCATTTTAATAGATGAAACTCTAATTTTATCACGTATTAACTTAAAAGAATAATTGTTGAACTCTTTATTATTAAATTATTTAGAGGATAAGCACATATAAAATTAGTAGTTAAGCTCTTTATAACTTTTAAAAATTAAATTAAAATTTATCATTTTTAATGCATGGATCAAACTATAATTTCATCATTTATTAATTTATGCTTTGAAAAACAAAAATTAGTAAAAGTAACCAGGTCATGATACACCAATAATATTGGTGAAAATATTTATGTAGCAATTTTACAAAATTGACATAAAAACTAAGGTTGATTTTGATTGAAATAGTTAAGAAGTTCAATTTTGAAATTTTTATTATATGTATTTATTTTTTAAAATTTATTAAAATATAAAAAATATAAATACACTTTAATTTATAAAAGAATGAAATATTAGTAATTGAATCACATCATTTCAATTAGTGTGGGATAATAAAATGAGGGAATATCTGCCAATAATTTCAAAACTTTTATAGCTTTCATTATTTATCATGATTATATGTCGTTAGGACTTTCAACGCCGCTTACTTGGGTTTAACTAAAGGCTCAATTAAATAGAATAGAGTTAGAATCCACTCAGTCATTTATTTTCTGAACTAATTTCACGTTTTGTTGTTCAATTTCAAACATTCATCATTGTCTCTATTGTCTAAAGCTAGAGTTTAGAATCCATCATACTATAATTGCAATAGTATTAATCTTGCCATCCAATTTATATATATTTTTTAGTGAAAACGCATTTTAGAAGAATTGATTTATTTTTCTAATTACTATTTTTATAATTAAATGACATCGAAATTTTCATAAGATTAGGTAACTACGTCAATTTTTAAAATTTTTGTGCTTTTGGAATCCTTGTAGTTTAATCTAGCTAATGAGGGGACTATTTTACACTATAGTTGAAAGTATAGAGTTTTTCCATGAGAAAATTAGTGTTTTTTTTTTTTCTGAATTTTTATGGAAGAAAATGAATCTTGGTTGTTAAATAAACAACTTTTGTGAATAGGTTTCCATGAAAACACCTAAAATAAACCTTTTTGTAAAGGTTGTAAAATAGGTAGTAAATGTGTGAAATAATTGGATTTGTAAGTTACCATAAGCTTAAAATAGTTTTGGCTATGCTTGTTAAAGGATAAAATTTTATGAAAATTATTTTACGAGCCTAGGGGCAAAATCGTAATTATGTGAAAGTCTAAGGGTAAAACGGTAATTTTTGCCAAAGTAAAAATTTTGGAATGTCTTGAATTATGTAGTGATTAAATAAGTGAATTTGTAATTATAGATCAAGAAAAACGGAGTTCGGACCTAGACCGGGGGAAAACCAAGCTAATAGACTAATTCAATCTAGTCGCTCACTTTTTGTATACCGAGGTAAGTTGTACGTAAATAATACAACTTTGTTGTTATTATGAATTAAATAATTGATATTTCATAAAATGTTTAATTATTGTTATGAATATGCATGACGAAATTTGATGTGATATACTCCGGTTGAACCTTAGGAATAGATTGGATATTCAAGCCATAACATTCGGTTGATATGTGTGCTAGTGTAAAACCATGTCTGGGGCATGGCATCAGCGATGATATGTGTGCTAGTGTAAGACCATGTCTGGGACATGATGTCGGCCACAATACGAGAGCTAGTGTAAGACCATGTCTGGGACATGGCATCGGCATTGAGACGAGAGCTAGTGTAAGACCATGTCCGGGACATGGCATTGGCATCGTACCCTCTTGTGTAAGGCTTGTCGAGTATCCTTTGGTATTCCAACTGGTTCAACGGGTAATTTAGAGCTTGTGTCAAAAGTGAGAAAAGTTATGACTATGTTGTAAGTGATACAGTTACCTACATGAGAATTCATGAGAAATGAGCTCGAATTATGTTGTATGATTAGTAATGGTGAAAATGAGTAAGTTATGCTTTTAATCATTCAAGAATTTTGTGCAAGCTTATAAGATGATATGCGTATGATAATGCATGGTAATTATTGTTAATTATTTACATGCGACTTACTAAGCTTTAACTTACTCCCTCTCTTTTCCATTTTCTTATAGCGCCGCCAAGTTAGCTCGGGAATCAACAGAAGCCGGAGGCTCGATCACCTTATCAATCTGAACATTTGGTATAGTTAGATTTATCATCTTGAGTATGGCATTTATAGGGACTTGGTCTTTTGTCAAGTGTCATATTGTTATGGCCAAAAGTGTTGGCTTATCTTGAAGATTAATTCATTTTGTATAAGGCCAAGGATGATGGCTAATATTTGTCGTTGTTTTATGCAAATGAAGACGTTTTTCATGAGTGAGCAAATGTCATGATTGAATTGATAAAGTATGTGATAAGTTTTGCATGTGAATAGGGTGTAGTGGCCTTGATGTGTGTATGTCTTGATTATGGTTGAATTGATCAGATGTTTTATGCATAGATTGGTGCTACTTAATGTGGCTTATGTTGGTGAAAGTAAGGGTGGCAAAAAGGGGGCTTGGAAAATAGCCTTGTTTTTTGTCTATACGGGTAGACAAACGAGCGTGTGTCTAGGCTGTGTGTGACACACGGTTTGACCCATGGACGTGTAGTTTGGCCGTGTGTCCACTTGCAACCTAAGTTGGCAAAACAGAATGCCTAGTAATAACTACACGAGTTGAGGCACGGCTGTGTGTCTCAAGCGTGTGGAAGACATGACCATAGGACATGGGCAGATGCCCAGGCCGTGTGAAGTTTGCACTTGAATTTAGGAATTTAATTCGCCACATGGCCTAAGAACACGGGCGTGTGCCTTGGCCGTGTGACCTTATTGGGTTGATGACGTCAGAAACAGAATGTCAAGGTTTTTGCACAAGGGCAGAACGGGCGTGTGCCTTTTTTTTTAGTGACATTTTTCAAAGTTTTCTAAAGAACCCGATTTGATCCCGAAACGTTTCTAAAAAGTGTTTTGGGCCTCGTAGACTCTTATTAAGTATTTTAAGATAAAGTTTGAAAGGTTTTAAATTTGAATGAAATCTCATAACCCGAAATTGTTAGTAGGAATGTTTTTAAGAAAGGTAATGCCTCGTACCTTGTACCGGCATCGGTTACGGGTAAAGGGTGTTACAGGAGCCATCGCCACTTATCGACGTTCGGTGAGTTGGCTAACCACAGGAGTTTGGCTGGACCTTGGGGGCTGAGGAGAGAGTGGAAAGAGTTTTTTGAACAAAAATTTTAAAAGAGGGAGGAAATGATTTTTTTGAAGTTTTTAAACTTATATAGTGTATTAAAATGGCGCTGTTTTGGAGGGTTCGAAAAGCCCCAAAACAAAACGACGTCGTTTTGGGGCTGAACCGAACCGAACCGACCCAACCCACTCGTATAGGATCCATGTTTTTTTAGCGGAAGGGTTTATTTACGCTTTTGGCCTTTCCACTTTTTCATAATGTTTCAATTTAGTCCTAATTTCACTATTTTCTTTTTTTTTAGAAATTTTGCCACTTAATTTTGTGCCATTTTCAGTTTAGTCCTCGGCTCGCTAGAAGGACGCTTGTCCCAAGGATTGGATATTTTCTCATTCAGTCCTCCTGTGTTTTTGCGCTTGTCATTTTAGTTATTATTCGTTTTTTATTTTAATATATTACGATTTAGGCCTTTAATTCTGTTTCGATTTCAATTTAATATTGCGTTTGACTAATTTCATTATTTATATATTTATTTATTATCCTTTATTTTTTTAATAGCTAAATTTAATACTATTTATATTTTTTATATTTATTTATTTTGTTCTTTATACTTTTACCTTTTAAAATATTTAAATCCAATATTGTTTATATTTGTTTTACCGATTTATTTATTTATCATTCCTTTAATTTTTTAAATTTAATATTATGTATATTATTTTATATATTTATTTATTTTATTTTTTCACTTTTTAAATATTTAGATTTAATATTGTATATATCTATTTATCTATTTACTTATTTAATATTTTATTACCTTGTAAATATTTAAATGAATATTATTTATATCATTACCTATTTATTTATTTATTCGTTTGACTTTTAAAATATTTTAAATTCGATGTTATTCATTATTTATTTATCTGTTTATGTATTATTTATTATTCCAATAATCCGTTCATATAGTCATTTTATATCGTTCCATCATCATTACATCATGCATTAGGTTTAGATATAATTCGTCGTTTTTTACGCTATACTCCAAATAAGATAAATACGCGTCGTTTTAAACATTACATTTATTATTGTTCATAAAAAAGGATTTTTTTTTAAAAGGCAATGTTCCATATTTGGAGATTCGAGAAGTCGTACCCTAACTTACGGTGTTTCGATTTTTCTCGTTGAACCTAAATAACCGAATATCCTTTAAAATTAAAATACATGAGTTTTAAATAAAAAATAAAATGCAAGCTTATTCTTAAGGGTTCGAAGTGTCGTGTTCTAACTTATGGGATGTGACATTTTGTTATCTCGAGACAAGAGGGTCTTTAACATTCATTTCAATTTATTCAAACGATTTTTAAGTAAAATTAACATTAATAAAAAGAGCTAAATTTTTAGTTTTCGATACTAAGGCATTAATTAATCAATTAGGTACCAATTTTGGGCGTTACAATGATGCTAATCCTTCCTCGTGCGTAACCGACTCTCGAACCTTTTTCTTAAAGTTTGTAGACTAAAAAAATTGTTGTTTTAATAAATCAAATCGCCTATTAAAACGATCAATCATAAGGTGATCCGATCACACCTCATAAAAAAGAATTGGTGGCGACTCTCATTTTTATTTTCAAAATAAAAAGACGACCTTTTCAAAAAAAAAAAAGATTTGACAACTGAAGTCTTGAAAATTTAAATTGTTGGATGTCTACTCCTTCAATGTTGGACATGGTATCACTTACATGTCCAAGAGTAAGCTTGAGGAAACTCATTTATTATTAGATCAACAACCATGAGCTAAGGTAAGCTTTTGCATTTTTCATTCAAAGAATAATAATGTAAGCATTGGAAATTTATTATTAGTTACCTAAAGAATGGAAGTCATGCTCTGATTAATAATACAAAAATAAATCTCGACTGAATTTAAGATGAACTCTAATATATGGCATGTCAAGGTGTTATTGATAATTCTTATCACAGTTGATATGCATGAAGTTAATCGAGTGATACGTCAATTTAAATTTATATAATATATTTTAAACTTGTTTCAGGACCTTGATGTATAGTATATAGTAAAGTAGATATTTTTTCTCCCTCATCCTACTAGTTCCCTAATGATTGAACGTGGTTATGGACTGAATTTTTTGTTTAACTTCATTACATTGTCCTTTTGGTGAAGATATGGACAAGTTGTGGGAAATGCAAAGGATATATTTGCAAATTTGTATGAATGGTTGATGATAGAAGGTAGATATTTTTAGAGGGAAAATCACAATTTGTTGAGCCTTGTTTACAATTTTATAGATGATTGTTTGAGGTGCTTGAATACATGGTGTTATTCCCAACTAATTTGTTTTTAAGTCTAAAGTGATAGGTGAACTTTTAAGTTTTTGACTCATATAATGACATGTCATAATAAATACTAATCCAATTTTAATTTTTATATCTTGCAAAGTGAAGAGTGATATGCATTCAATGGCTCCTATATGGTAGCTTTATTGCTATTATAACAGTGCTTGTAGAGAGCCACATCGATAGTCAATTTCCTTTTTTTTTTTTTTAATTATAGAAAAAGGTTTTTGAATTAATAATCAATCCTCAAATTTAGTTTTTTAAATTATTTAATGAAAATTAATATTTATATTTATATTTTATATTTGTTTCATTAAAATTTTATTCAGAAAATGGGTTTAAAGAAATTATCAACATTTTCAGAAAATCATATTAGTTTTGAAAATTTATATTTCAGAAGCAGTTTTCTGCCATTGTTTTGTTTTTGAGCATGGGTAGCCTCTGGTTGGTGGCTTTTGAGTTCCTTGCTTCAGTGGGTAGTTTTTAACGAACAAAAGATGGTGGGTGTATAAATTAAGAAATAATTAAATCAGAAATCCAACCTTGTTAAAACATTAAATGGTGACAAATTCTTCCCATTTTACTAATTTTTATCTATTTACAAAATTCCAACTTGAAATTTTACTTTTTTTTAAAAAAATATTAAACTCCTTACTATATTTAAGCCTAAATCTGGGTCTTTGACTGAATAACCGAAAAGAAAATGATGAAGAGATTCATAATCATAAGGGACCACTCTTTGCCAACCATTTTGATAATCAAGTCTGATGTATATACAGACTCAGGAATGAAGCATCTAATTAACTTTTGAAATATATCAAAGCTTCAGTTTAAGCTATTTTTATTGGGATTTATAAAAAAAATATATTTAACATATTGTAACTTTATTTACTAGATTAAATATACATTCTGTCGAACTTACAAAAATATTGAATGCATAAAATGAGTTAAGAAAACCTTATTAGTTGATACCAAATCTGATTTATATTTTGTTTGGCAATTGAATGGCATGCATTTCAATCTTCACTTCTTCACTTTACTCCAGCTGTTTTGGTTTAGGTAAAATCTATTTTCTTCTTTATTATTCTCTTCTCACTCTATTTTTATAGGTGAACCTCACCCATAATCCACGTTTACATTACCTTCATTCCTAACCTAAACTACATTAATTTAAGATTTATTATGGTTTTCATGCATTCCAAATAATAATAATAATAATAATGGTTTAGAATTGTTATCTTATTATATGTAGTCATAATCGATTCCATCGCATGAAAAGGGCAAAAAAAAACTTTTAGTGCGTGCATGCCCTAAAGAATAAAAATAATTACCCCTAAATAAGTAGTAAAACATATAAATCTTCTTACACAACAGTAATTTTGAGGCCAAGTTCCGAATTTAACATAACTTGCAAATTAAAACTAGTATTTTTGTCGTTTCCTTTCCAGTTAATAATAATGTCCCTACCCTAAGAGTAAGACCTAACCCCAATCAAAATGAAAATGAAAATTACTAACACCTACTAACATAAAATGCCATTTATTCAAAAAAAAAAAAACAAGACACACAAACGCCATTAATAGACCCAACTATCTTGAGACAGGATAATAACAATAATTAAACACTTCAAATATTTTGGTTACAAAATTAAACCAAAAATGTAGTATTCTTTTATAATCGTATAAAATTTTAAATAAATATTTTATGTATTTGCTATCATATTTTCATGATATATAGAAAAGAAAAATCATTAGGTAATTGGTGTTGCAAAAGCTCAACTCACGTGACCAACGTTGGCCATGGTCTCTGACACACGACTTCTTTGCCAAAACCCTTTTCACTTCACTCAACAATGGCGCTTCATCTCAAGCTTCTTTCTCTGTTTTATTGAAGCCCCCTCTTTTTCTCTTATGACCTTTCATTGTTCAACTTCATTTTAGTGTTTGTCCATCTTACTCTGTACATAAAATAGCTTTTTGTTGCTTGGGCCATGGAGTCGAAGCTTTTGTTTCAGTTCCTCTGTTTTCTACATCTGTTGTTGGTATTTATATGGGGGGGCATTAGAGCGCAAGAAGAGCCAAACCCAGAAAGGGAAGCCCTCATTTCCTTCAAAACAAGACTTCAAAACCCTCATCTCCTTTCTTCATGGAACCAACAACTCCATCACTGCCAATGGGATGGTGTGATGTGCCAACTCGATCGAGTCACCGTTCTTGCTCTTACATCTCGCTCCTTGAAAGGTCCTCTCTCTTCCTCTCTTTCCTCACTCTCCAGCCTCACCCTTCTCGACTTGTCCTCCAACTTTTTGTTTGGCCAAATACCGGTTGAGTTGGCTGAGTTGACTATGCTCCGCATCCTCAAACTCGGGTCCAACTTTTTCACGGGAAAAATCCCTCCGGAACTGGGCAGCCTGAAAGCCCTTCGTACGCTAGAACTTTCCTCCAATGGACTCAGTGGCACAGTGCCGGCTCAGCTGGGGCAGTTGACTCACTTAGAGTTCTTGGACCTGGCAAACAATTTCCTTTCAGGTTCTCTCCCTTCAACTCTCTTCAAAAACCTTCAGTCTTTAACCTCCCTAGACATTTCTAACAATTCATTCTCTGGTAACATCCCGCCAGATATTGGTGACCTTAAAAACCTGACCGCTCTTTACATTGGCATTAATCAATTCAGTGGGCAGTTGCCACCTCAAATTGGTAACCTTTCACTGCTCGAGAACTTCTTTTCACCCTCTTGTTCGATAACTGGGCCCTTACCTGAAGAACTATTCAGTCTACAGCTGCTTACCAAGCTTGACCTTTCATATAACCCATTGAAATGTTCCATTCCAAAGTCTACAGGAAAGTTAAAGAATTTGAGTATATTGAACCTTGTTTACACTGAGCTCAATGGTTCAATACCAGCAGAGCTTGGGAACTGCCAGAACTTGATGATGTTGATGCTGTCTTTCAATTCCTTATCCGGGTCTTTGCCTGAGGAGCTTTCCAACTTGCCTATGTTGACTTTTTCCGCTGAAAAGAATCAGCTCTCTGGGCCATTGCCGCCTTGGCTTGGGAAATGGAACAAAATGGAGTCCTTGCTGCTTTCAAGCAACCGCTTTTCAGGTAACATCCCACCTGAGTTAGGGGGTTGTTCCATGCTGAAGCACCTTAGTTTGAGCAATAACATCTTGTCGGGTCAGATACCAAGAGAGCTATGTAATGCGGAATCACTTTTGGAGATTGATCTTGACGGTAATAACCTTTCGGGGACCATTGAAAATGTGTTTGTCAAGTGTAGAAATCTCAATCAGTTGGTTTTGGTTAACAATCACATCAATGGTTCAGTGCCCGAGTATCTTGCTGAGCTTCCGTTGATGGTTATTGACCTTGACTCCAACAATTTCACTGGTAAGATACCTTTGAGTTTGTGGAGTTCAGAAACTTTGATGGAGTTTTCTGCTGGAAATAATATGCTAGAAGGTACGTTGCCAGTTGAAATTGGTAATGCTGTTACATTGCAGACCCTTGTTCTTAATCGTAATCTTTTGAGGGGCAGAATACCGAAGGAGATTGGCAATCTCATAGCTCTCTCTGTGCTTAACTTGAACTCGAATTTCCTAAAAGGATATATACCAGTTGAAATTGGAGACTGCAAAGGACTTACAACGTTGGATCTTGGAAACAACAATTTGAGTGGATCAATCCCGGTGGAACTTGCTGATCTGGGACTGCTGCAGTGCCTGGTTCTCTCGCACAATAATCTATCAGGTTCAATCCCTCGGAAGCCATCATTGTATTTCCATCAGGCGAATATGCCCGATTTAAGCTTTGTTCAGCATCATGGAGTATTCGATTTGTCAAACAATAGACTGACTGGTCCAATACCTGAAGAATTGGGGAACTGTGTTGTGGTGGTGGATCTTCTGCTTAGCAACAACATGCTTACCGGCAACATTCCAGGATCACTTTCTCGATTGACAAATCTTACAACTTTGGATTTGTCTGGGAATGTGCTAACAGGTTCAATTCCTGTAGAGTTTGGTGACTCTCTCAACCTTCAGGGCTTGTATTTGGGGAATAACCGGCTTACTGGAACCATCCCTGGAAGCTTAGGCCGTGTTGGAAGTTTGGTAAAGTTAAACTTGACTGGCAATAAGTTATCTGGTGTTATTCCTGCAAGTTTTGGGAACTTGAAAGAGCTTACTCACTTGGATTTAAGCCGTAATGATCTTACTGGTGAGCTACCTTCTTCACTGTCCCAGATGCTTAACCTGGTGGGGCTTTATGTTCAGCAGAATAGGCTTTCTGGTGGGGTAGGTAATCTCTTCTTCAATGCCCTCTCTTGGAAGATTGAAGACATGAATTTGAGTAATAACATTTTCAATGGAAACTTGCCACAATCTTTGGGCAATTTGTCTTATGCGACTTACCTGGATCTTCATGGGAATAAGTTTACTGGTGAGATCCCTTCAGAAGTTGGTAACTTGATGCAACTTGAACATTTTGATGTATCTGGAAACAGATTATCTGGACAGATTCCAGAGAAAGTATGCGGGATGCTCAATCTATTCTACTTGAATCTAGCAGAAAACCGGTTGGAAGGTCCTGTACCCCGAACTGGTATTTGCCAAAACCTGACGAGGACATTTCTCGCTGGGAACAGTGATCTCTGTGGCAGAATTATGGGTTTAGAATGCCAGATAAGAAGTTTTGACAGATCTTCTTTGTTAAGTGCTTGGGGCCTTGCTGCGGTCACAGCTGCAAGTGTCTTTATCATTTTTACTTCCGCCTTTGCTCTACGGAGATGGATTATGAGTCGTAGTCAGCAATGTGATCCAGAAGAAATTGAGGGAAGTAAACTAAAATCCTTTATAGACCAAGAGCTCTATTTCTTGAGTAGCAGCAGGTCGAAGGAGCCGCTGAGCATCAATATAGCGACATTCGAGCAGCCACTCCTGAAACTGACACTAGGCGACATCCTTGAGGGCACTAGTCACTTTTGTAAGACGAATGTGATAGGAGATGGAGGCTTTGGAACGGTTTACAAAGCTAAGTTGCCTAGTGGGAAGACAGTTGCGGTTAAGAAGCTAAGCCAGGCAAAAACGCAGGGCCATCGAGAATTCATAGCTGAAATGGAAACCTTGGGTAAGGTGAAACACCAAAATCTTGTCCCATTGCTTGGATACTGTTCTTTGGCCGAGGAGAAGCTCCTTGTATATGAATACATGATTAATGGAAGTTTGGATCTGTGGTTGAGAAACCGCACCGGAGCCCTTGATGTCCTTGACTGGTCCAAACGCTTCAAAATCGCAATAGGTGCTGCGCGGGGACTGGCTTTCCTTCACCATGGTTTCATTCCTCATATTATCCATAGAGATATCAAAGCCAGCAACATCTTACTGAGTGAAGACTTTGAACCAAAAGTTGCGGACTTCGGGCTGGCAAGACTTATAAGTGCTTGCGAAACTCATGTTAGTACTGATATTGCAGGGACATTGGGTTACATCCCACCAGAATATGGACAGAGTGGTAGGTGCACTACAAAGGGAGATGTTTACAGTTTTGGTGTAATTCTACTGGAATTGGTGACTGGAAAAGAGCCAACAGGCCCTGATTTTAAAGAAATTGAAGGAGGAAATTTGGTTGGTTGGGTTTCTAAGAAGATGAGAATGGGTGAAGCTGCTAAGGTTTTAGATGCAATGGTTTTGAATGTGGACTCAAAGCAGATGATGCTCAAGGTGCTGAGTATTGCTGAAGTTTGCTTGTCTGAAAATCCTGCTAATAGACCAACCATGCTTCATGTGCTGAAGCTCCTTAAAGGGATCAAGGAGGATTACCTGTCTTTCTACTAGCAAGAATTATAGGTTTCTTCATTAATAATATTGTAGTTTTTTTACAGAGAAGTTAGATTTTCAGTTGCTAATCTAATTATATTTTATTAAGTTTTTTTTTTCTTTTTATGTAATGCAATCTTGGGTTAAATGGTGAAATTTAGACTGTAGTTGTGCTACATATGTTGTGGGGGGAGATAACCCCAAGCATGGCATGATTAGCCATTTTCCATGGTACATAAACCTCACAAATCACTCAAATGCTAATACTTATTTCTACTTATGTTATATATATATATAACTCACTATGCTGAAAGCAAAGAAGCAATGGAAAATTGAAATTAAGAAATAAAATGAAAAAAAAAGGCCCAAGACAAAGAAGAATGTGTACATTATCAGTTTAGAAAATGGTGCCAAGGATGCAACTGGTTGTGTGGTACATTGGGAAGGTTTTTCAATTGCAGCAACATTTTGGGGAATCAGTTGTAAAGATAGGAGCTTTGGTAGGTAACTGGGTCCACTCGACTGCAGCTTCATTTTCCGTCTAAAATTGTATATATGTGGTCGATAGAGTGACCAACCTGGTCGGCCCTTCGCTTTGCTTTTATTTCTGCCAATAAAATCTACCGCTAGAGAATGTGCCTCCTAAAATGGACCACCACAATGAATAATTCAATGTATCGCTTGTATATTTCTAAAACAATTAATAATATAATAAAAATTCATATTTAATTATTAATAATGTATAAATATGTAAAGCTAAAGCATTCTATCAATAGAGCCTCCAACGTTAAATACGTTAATAGAGTTGGTATTATAGAGGTGTGCATGGGCCGGGCCGGGTCGGGCCTAAAAATAAGCTTAAATTTTTGTCTCAAGCCGGTCTATATAAAAATATTAAAATCTAGGCCCGGTCCTCCGTATTAATTTTTTATAATATTTTATATAATTTTTAAATATATATAATACATCAAAAATACTAAAAAAATTAAAATAAATATTTTTCAACAAATTAAAAATAAATTTTAAAAAATATGTAGACTTAAATAACACTAAAATAGATGCAACTTAACAAGTAAATATCTCTAAAATAATAACAAAATTAACAAATGTCTTTAAAATAATAACAAAATTAACAATAAAATAAGTTTTATATAATATCTAAACAATAACAACAAAATAATAGAAACATAATAGTAAAATGTAGTAAAATAAGGAGAAAAACAATAAGAAAACAATTATTTTAATTTAATGAATTGGCTTTATATTTTCCATTTTTAAACAGGTTTTATTTTTTTGTCAAGCCCATTTTTCAGCCTATATTTTGCCCAAACCCTCCCACATTTCCTCTCACATTTCGGGTGGGCCTTCCGACCCATGCACACCTCTAGTTGGTAAAATAGACTCTAAGTTTAAAAGTTTCTTTATGTCGATTTGAGCTTGAAATAGATTTGAGCTCAAAAAAATTCGAGTTAAGTGGTAAGTAGATCTGATTCAAGAAAAATTTGACCTAAAGTCATAAAATACAAAATTTATAACTGAACAACCATAATAAATATAAATAATTAATATAATTTGTGATATTACTTAAAATAAAAATAAATGATAATTATTTTTTTGTGAAAATGTATTAATAAGCCTTACATATTTATATTAAAACTTTATTAATAGCAAAACTAATTAATAATCAATTTTATGGTAAATTATAGAGTGAAATAAAATTTTAAAAATATTAATTAAATATAAAATATGTTAATACCATAATTATATATGTCACAAGTGAATCAACCTCCTTAAAATTATTAATTTCTCCTTGTTGATTTATCGTATCAACAAGCTAATTAAGTAATTTTAATTAATTAATTAATAATTTGAAAATAGAAAACTAATTATTAAGTTGGATAATTATATGAATTTGTTTTAATTTTTAAAAAAAATTAGATTGCACGTATAAATACATTCAATACAACATAGGTTAGGTGGCACATTGGTATCGGAAACTAGTGTCTATGTACCGTCTGATGTAGTGTCCTAGAGGGACTCTGGGTTTTATTTCAATATTATTTGTCCTCTAATTTTGTTCTAGTAGAAATTTTGTGATTTTTCCAATATATAAGGACTATGAGGAAGTGAATATATATATATATATAAACATGAGGATACTTTACAGACTTTTAGTGAGAATTTATTTTTTGTGAGTACTCATTTAAATTTGTGAAATGAACGGATTTTTGGTTTTCTCATAGAAAAATTTCTAGAAAGTTTTAGTTTTTATTTTGTGTCTGGTTCTGGATAAGAAATTACCCTCTTAACATCCAAGGATTTAAGAATAGTAGAGAAGATAATCCGATCGTAAGCTAAAAAAAAAAAAAAAAATTAGATATTAGATCCAAAGATCATACGGGAGGCTCTAGATTTGAAACACAAATACTAAATTTAGTGAGATTTATTATTATAGATACCATAAGTAAAAAGTCAATCTTATGGGAAAATTTTAAAGTTTTGATAGATCGTATAAAATAATTTTGGATAAATAATCAAAATACAGAAAACGTAATATGTCTTTACGGCTTACTCTTAATTTTATTACGAGAAATTGTAATCAGGTTGCGGACTGGTTAGTGAGAGAAAGTCAAAACAGAACTTGTTTGCTTGATTGGACTCAGTCTTCCCCTTCAGAGCTGGAGTTCATGTTGGGTAAAAAGAAAGTCAAATTAAATAGCACCTAGTTATGACGAATTCAAAAAACCATTTTGGTTTCCTTTAATGAAATTCAACCTCTCAGTTAAAAAAAAAAAAGAAGAAGAAAATTTGAACAGGTATATATAATATTAAGAAAAAGGTTGAACAATTCCATAGATGCTAGAGATCATAAAATAAGAAAATAGAAGAAAACATACAAGATTATAGAATATTGTAAACCACTACTTTTTCTTTCTCTTTTCATGCATTAAACTTTCTTTTGGTTATTTATGGTTTAGACTTTTTATAATTTAGTGTTATTTGTTATGTCAGCTTTGGTAATGAAAAGCACAACAAAGGTTATTAATTGTATTAAAAGTTTACCTATTAATGGTATTATATTTGACGGTCAACCAAGTAACTAATGTGGCAAATGAGGTTTACGTGAATTTTTTTTTTTTGGGGGGTTTGAAAAGGAAGCTAATGGCCAACAATACAATTATTGAAGTAAGCTATCACAATCTATAGCATCCTATGCAAGTGCAACTTTAATCGAATGAGGAAGCTGGTGGAACAAGTAAAAGACAACCGGCCTCGTAATAGCCTCCTTTGCCACGGTATTCGGCACCATGTTAGTTTCATGGATTATGTGCATCACCTCACTTACGCCCGATGATGCTGGAATCTGCAGTTTGGGAAGCAACAGCTTTAATGGAAGCAGTTGTATCACTCTCCACTAATAGTTTTTTTATTTCCCATCTCATGCCAACCTTACTACATGAATGTCAAATGTTATATACCCATTGGCTGGTGGTATCGTAATGGGATGTGCACAGAACTAAACTTTAAACTTTAAACTAGTTTAAAGTTATATTAGAACTTAATTTGCTCCCAAAATTTATATTATTATTTTAATTTATATGGAAATAATTAATCATTCTAACAAGTTAAAACTTTAGACATCGATAAAATAGTGTCACATTATCCAATTTTAAAGATAAAAAGTATTATTACATTCATTTTTATTTAATATTTTTTCTAACTTAATTTAATATTACTTTAAAATCATTAATTTTTAAATAAACAAATAAGTTTTCTTCTTTTATATTTTTAATCATTTTTTTTTTTTCTTCCAAAATTTGCTTTTTAGGTTTTTAAATTTGTTTTTCTTTATTTTCAATATTCTTCTTTTGATTTTTATTTTTTATACAATATTTAGAACTACTCATAATCTCTCCTAACTATTAAATAGGAGGATAAATACGCTTCAACGCGCTCAAATTCACGTTCTCCTACATTGCCAACAATGTTAATGCCAACCAAATTAAGACTCAATCGAGTTCTTATGATTTTTTATTCGTTCTTTTAATTTTAATTATTTATTTCAGATTTTTCAACTTTTTCCTTATGGTTTTCTCTACCGTATAGTGTTAATGTATTTCCTTTTCTTTTTAATTTTAATTATTTTAAGTAATTTAATTAAAATTAAATTAAGTTAAAAAGATATTACATATAAAGGAGTGTACAATAATATTTTATCTTTAAAATTAATGATGTGATAATTGTCGTAACCATTTTTTGGGAAACGGTGGCACGCGGTCGACTCGATTTTTAAAAAAAGAAAGGAAAGGAGTCGCCACCGATCTTTATTTGGTGTGATCGGATCACCTTCGTTTTAATAAAACATTGATTTACTAAAAGCAGTGCTTTTTGGTCTCTGAACTTTGAGAAAAGCAGAGGAGGTCGATTACGTGCGAGGAAGGATTAGCACCCTCGACACGCCCAAAATTGGTACCAAACTGATCGATCGATGTCCTATTTGTTGAAAACTTTAAAAGGGGTTCGAAAATACAATGCTTTTATTTTTAAAATTGGAAGGGACGCTAAGGCTTTCTTATTTTCGAAGAGGTAAAGCATCACGTCCAGTAAGTTAGGGCACAATGCTTTAAACTCCGAAACTAAGCTCGCTTACGAAACTTGGTTTTATTTGGAGAGGATCTTCGTTATTCGTCAAATTAGAAATCGAACCCGATAAGTTAGGGCTCGATTTCCCGAGATTTCAAATACGGAAGATTGCCTCTATTTTAGAAAAAAACTTATCCCGAAGTATCTAAGTGTCGAGTCCAGTAAGTTAGGGCACGACATTTCGAATTTTCGAGATTTTGTTTTAAAATTGCAACTTCAAAGAGATATCCGTTATTTGACATAAACGAGTAAAACCGAACCCGATGAAGTTAGGGCTCGATCTTCTCGAATTTTCAAACACGAACATCATCTTTATTTTGAAAATTTAATTGATTAGTATTAGACAAAGTAATGGTACAACAAATAAAGCGAATATATGAATAAATCTAACTCTCATAAATAAATGAATGAGCAACTAAATTATGACACAAGGTTGGCGATAATGGGACTTTGGGAACAAATAGAATGATAACAATAACGACAATAAATAGAAAATAAAAATGATAAATAATTGAAGTGCTTTAAAGTGTTGAAAAGTAAAGAACAATAAGCGAATAAATAATAAGTAAATGAAATGACAAATAAATAGTAAAAATGAATAACATAAATAAAAAATTTATAAAGGGTGAAAATTAATAGAATGGAAATCAATTCAAATCAAATAATTGTAATAATATAAAATAATGATATATTGAGGAGAATGATGTATTGATGAACGAATAATTAATAAAATAAGTAAATAAAATGATAAATAAATAAGCGAGAGTAAAGATAAAAATAATAATACTAGTAATAATAATATCAATAATAATAATATAGTGATAATGAAATAATAAAAATAACAATAATAAATATAATAGTAAATAAATAAACAAAAGTAAAAAAATGACATGATAATAATAGTAATAATAATAATAATAGTAATAATAATAATAACAATAATAAAGTGGTGAAATATAATGGAAATAATAAATGATGATAATAAAAATAAAAATAAAAAAAAAATAATAATAAAAACAGTAAAAATGGTGCAAATTGCAAAATAACTGAAAAAGGATCGAATTGTATTAATAATAAAAGTTTTGGGGTCAATTTATAATAAACGAAAAGGGGAGAGGACCTCATTGTTATGCTTGAAAATACGAGGATGGAGTGCAAATTTACCAAAGCGCCTAAACGCAGCGTTTACAAGGACTAAATTGTAATCGTCAAGCTTGGGCCAAATAGCAAAATTGAAAGACTTAATCGTAAAAATAAAAATGCGGAAGGACAGCGTAAATTTTCCATTTTTGGAAAACACGGATCCTTTGGAGCGGGTCGGGTCGGATTCGGGTCACGATGAAGCGCGTCGTTTGGGGCCTTGCCTCGGGCCCTAAACGTCGTTTTAATCTTTATAAATTCAAATTTTTGTTTTTTTTTCATTTGTAGTGTTCTTAAAAAAAGAGGAGAGAGTTCTCTCCTTTCTCCCTCTGCAGTCCAGGAGGGAGGGCCTGGGGTTTCTTGTTTCTTTCTTTTTTTTTTTTTTTTGTTAATATTTTCTTAATGTTAATGGGTTTAAAATTTTAATGTTTAGGATGATTCTAATATAAATTATTTTCATATAAATTATATGAATATATTTATATTTCTATGATTAAATTTAAATAAAATATTCTTAAAATCCTTTTATTTAAACTTGGGCTAGTTCAGTAAACAAAAATATCTTATCCAAGATCAATCGATTCATGAATAACTCTAATAATGAAAAGTATTTATTAAAAAATGTCAATTTTAATAATTTTTTTTCCGAAGTGGGTAGTGTTTTTTTAATAAATAAGTTATGTATATTAAGTAATTTCCTTCTTTTTTTTAAAATAAGGTAGTTATCTCCTATGGATTATAAAAAAATCATTAATAGCGCTAATTGTATCTAATATTTAATGAACAGGACTGGCGTAGGTTTGATCCATGTAGAGACGGTTTCTTGAAGTAAACGCCACAAATCTTCTTAGTTCATACTTCATACCAATCCAAAGTAATAATAAAAATTGTTGTTGGCTGAGTTATGTAGTTTCCAATACATTCCATTTATATCAACATTATTTAATTTTAACATAAAATAAAATTGCGCCGAAATCTTATTAGAATATTTATTATGTACATACTCGTTATGAGGGTTTTTTTTATTAAAATAATACAAAAAAATAAACAAAATTTTAAAATGGTATACGAAATCATTTATGTATTAAAATGGTACAAATTGGGTGGTATCGCCTCAGCCATTGGCACCTTTGGTGCCGCCTGTGGCACCCCCTCAACCACTAATTTCTATTTTTTTTAGCAGTTTTTTGAGAGACCTATTATGTAATTTTTTCAGTTTTGAGAAAAATGAAGAAAAAGGGTGTAGCTATTACCCTAAACTTTAAATTTGAATAATTACCTTTTAAGCCCTCCCTATTTTTTATTTCTTTTTTATTTCCCTTCAACTTATTATATTGTGTTTAAACAACTCATTAATCTGTTTTTATAGTTAAATAAGTCCTTTACTTATTGTTTTTACTCATAAAATTTAAAAACTTGTTGATTAAATTTTAAAAACACAAAAATGATAATTTGTTACGTAAACATGAGAATAGGGACTAAGTGGCATATCGAGTTTTTGCTTCCCCTCTCTGGATAATTAGAAAGTTTTCAATTTTATCCCCTCCCAAAAATAATAATTCAATTGAAACCTTTTTAATTTTGTAGTAAAATAATATTTTAATCCTGCTAAAATTTAATAAATAATTCTAAGAAATTTATCATAAAATTTTTAGTTTTGCACCCTTCCTATATTTTATAAATTTATCTCAATCCCACAACATAAAATTTTCGACTTCATCTCTGCAAGAAAAAGTATAATAATAGTTGTAGTATAATATATTCAACGTTAAAAACAAATAAAGCTTTATCATAAAAGAAAAAAAGGAAATGATACTTATCATTTTTAAAAGTGTTGTAAAAAAGTGTAATATGTTAATTTCAAGTGTTTAATATTATTATCGTAAAATTACAGTTGAAAGTTAAAATATCTATTTTAGACATAATAATGGAAAGTAAAAAAATTAATATAATGATATATGACATATAAATTTTAAATATCTAAATTATTTGTAATATTTAATTTAAATATATAAATAGATATTATTAATAATATAATATCAATTACTCTTAGTAATGTAATAATAACTATTAAATCTATGCATATATGAAATTTGAAGAGTCCAAAATGTATATCATAATATTTACAATTTCCAAACATGTGCCCTAAGAGTGAAGTATTGTTAATTGTGTAAAGTAAAGCTAAAGTAAAGCTATTTAAAAAATATAAACTAATTCACATCTTATGTTGATATAAATTTAATGAGAATAATTTATTAAATAAAAAATATATATTTAATTTAATCAACAAGTTTTTAATTTTATGAGTAAAAACCATAAGTAAAGGGCTTATTTAACTTAAAAAATAAATTAATGGTTTGTGTAAACACAATATAGTGAGTTGAAGGGGAATAAAAAGAAAATAATAAATAGGGATGACTTAAAAGATAATTATTCAAATTTAAAGTTGGGTGTGGCAGCCGCACCCTTTTCCTTCCTTTTTCTCAAAACTAAAAAAATTGCATAATAGGTCCCTCAAAAAATTTGCTGAAAATAAAAGAAATTGGTGGTTGAGGGGGTGCCATAGGCGGCACCAAATGTGCCAGTGGTTGAGGCGGCACCACCCCATTTGTACCATTTTGGTACATAATTGATTTCTTATACCATTTTGAATTTTTATTTTATTTTTTGTATTATTTTAGTAAAAAACCCTCGTTATGATCAATTATAATTTTATTATTATTATGAATTACTTTAATAAAGGTTCTCTTTGAAAAATATTTAATGATTGGACTATGATTTGAAGTGGTGAAAACCTATATAATTAATTTTAATAGTTTTAGCGATTATCATTTGATCGAATCTAGTGAAAATTTTCAAGTTAAATTAAAAAATAAATATATTAAATGAAAGTATTGTTACGGTATAATTAATTTTATGTTAGAGCACATAAATTTGACATCATATATATTTAAAAACTTTTTCAAAGTAAAATAATATACTTTAATATGATAAACTTAAATCATTAATTAACTTATTGGACCAACTTTTATTTTGCATGTGTTTTAATTCATTAAATAATCAATATTTAGTTTTAGTTTATAAAATAATTTTCATAAATGTATTTTAAGCTTATATTTATTTAAAGAATAATTGGATTAACAAAGCATTTATTGTTACTTAAAATTTGGATTTTGGTGTTTTATATGAGAATATTCTATTTATTGATCACTAAAAATTGAAGTGAGGAAAAGATATTTACTTTTCTGTTATAATGTCCCTTAACGTATCCCTCCATTTGAATAGGTTCTTGGATTTTCTTTATTTTTAATTGAATAGTTTTAGTATAGATATAATATTTTATTAAAACGCGTTAGACATTTTTATTTGGCTAAGGGAAGTCTTTGTATCTATTATTAATAAGAATTAAATATGTAATAAAATTAATACTTATTGTATAAAAATATTATTTATTGATTTTTTTCTCAAGTGTGAGTTAGAGACATATTTATAACCTACGTGCAGGGGTGTAGTCAGGGATTCGCATGGCCTGGTCCTCTTAAAATATAAAATTATTATTTAGATTTTTAAATTTTTTAAAATTTTAAATTAATAAAGGTAAAATTACACTTTGTCCCCCTAAAATTATAAAATTTCGATTTAATTCTTTACAAATTATAAATATATAAATTATAAAAAATTAAAATTTTATCCGCCCCAAAAAATTGTTCTGGCTTCGTCCCTGCCTACGTGTATGCATTACGTTCAAATGAAGTTGTTCAAATAAAAACCTACCACTAGTATTTTTAAAAGTTCGAAATTGAGTGAATTTTAAAATTAACAAATCATTAAAATTATTTATTAATGTCCTCTCATGAATAAGTATGATCTGTTGAGTTGAATTTTAAATGATATCTTTATTTGAATTGAATTATAATATATAATATTTATATGCCGTGCAATAGACTTAAATTGTTAAGGATTTTTAATTATTTTGTGATATCTTCCAGATACGTCTTTTGGCATTGTCGGATTTATAATTTAACCCTTTTAAATTTAATTAGTTTATGTTTTATTTGTTAATGCCCTTGCACGAAGCTTTAATTTATTTAATTTGACTATATTTTGTATAATTAATTCTAATTTTTATTTTATTTTGAGTTGAATTCTAACGTGTATGTCGTGCAATAGAATTAATTTTTTTTAACTCATTCAATAGAATTTTAAATTTTAATTACATTTCTTTAAAGTTAGACTGGTTAGGCGTTTGTTAAGTTTTTTAAATCAAATGTAAAACTTATTTAAATATACTACTAAAACAATAAAGTAATTGAAAAACAAGATAAATTAAAATTTAGATCATTTAATTCATAAAAATATAAAAATTAATTCAAAATAATGAAACAATTAATTAAAATAATAATTTAAAAAGTAAATTAAATCAATAATCAATTTAATAAATAAAAACACTTTGTTATGCATGATAGTTTTAAAACATATAAAAATAAAAATTTGGGTTGTGCTAATGGATTTAATAACCAATTTAAGAAAAAATAATTTAAACATATATATTATTTTGTTTTAATTTCTTAATGATTTTATTTGTAAAATGTTAAATTTAAAAAAAATAATATATACAACTATCCTATGTATCAAACGGATATGCAAATTAGTTTTGTATAATATAAGTCATTAATTTATTAAATTTTATATAAATATATATTACGCCAAATTTAATTTTAACTATGTGCCCTTTCTAAAAAAAAATCCTCCTAGAAAATGCTATATTGTTCTCCAAATCCCTAATTCTCATACAACCCTAAACCGAAATCAAGATAACCCAAAAAAAACCCATTGCACTTAGTTATGGTTTATTAATGTGTAAATTTTATTGGATTAATTTTTTAAGGAATGGATCGAAATATATTATGCTCAGAGATTTTGTGTTATTCTGTTTTCAATTTTTATTATGAAAGCCATAAATTGAATTTATGAGAAATTTCAAAAGAGAATTGAGTAGTTCAATTTACTTTGTTTAAATTCGAGTTGGTTTTCATAATTCTTAATGATTTTATTTCATTTAATACACACGCTCGCTATAAAAAAAAAAAAAGCAATATTTTTTATTTAATTATAATATATATTTTAAAATTTTAATTATTTAAAATATTTATAATTTTTGCAAATATATGATATCCGTATTGAATTTTTATATTATTTTATAATTTAAAAAATTTAAAAATTAAAATTTTTGTCAAAAAATAATAATTACAATCACTAGCATATTTTAACCTTACTTATAATAAATATATAATTATATGATCGTATGTTTAATTATGTTGGTATAAAATTGATAGATAGAGTGCGACCTTCCATCTAACGATTTAAAAGATTTCATCATTGTTTATACAAAACTCGAAACGATTTGGTGGAAGAAAAATCAGCAAATTAAGCAATTGTGAAAAACAGGCAATTAATTAATTTTAATAGATTTTATAGACTTGCACGGTATAGTTTACAACTACAAACATTAATATATTAATATAGTTTTTTACATATTACAACTTACTAATTTTATATAAATTTATATTAATCTTATTACAAATAGAAAAGTCAAACTTAATACAAACTTGATAATCTGCCTTTAAAAAGAGTCTAGCTTAAATTTTTTTTATAAAAGTCAAACTTAATTTTTTGATACAGATGGTCAAACTTAGTTTTTGATTCTTTAATTTAAAGAAAATTCCTTGCACAACATTCTGTGAAGCAAATTGTTATGCTATAAGGGTTTTTTTTATTTGACCGTAAGAGTAGACGAAATGATAGATATACTAATGGGAAGGTACTGCTCTATAAATAAGGTAACCAAGTGTAACACATTCCCCATGCTCACAAGTCACAACCAGCTCAAGAACATGATGAAGTTCCCTCAGTTTTCTATGCTTCCATTTCTTATGGTGGTTGTGATGTTGTCCCTGAGTGGGACAACTTTATCTCATCCTCACTGGGATTTCCTTCATTGCCTTTCTCTCCGTTTAGCAAACTATTCTACCATTTCCAAGGTTATTTACGTGCAAAATAATCCCTCCTATTCATCTGTTTTGAATGCTTCTATTCACAATACTAGGTTCTCTACACCAGCTACTCCTAAACCCTTTGCCATTATTAAGCCACTTAAAACATCCCATGTCCGATCAACACTTTACTGTTCCAAAAAACATGGGTTCCAGCTTAGGATTCGAAGTGGTGGTCATGATGTTGAGGGTCTTTCTTATGTTTCTGAAGTTCCATTTGTCATCCTTGATCTGCTCAATTTTCGAGCAATTAAAGTTGACACAAAGAATGAAGTTGCCTGGGTTCAATCTGGTGCAACTCTAGGTGAATTGTATTACGCAATTGCTGCAAAGACTAATACTCTCGCCTTCCCTGCTGGTATGTGCCACACTGTGGGCGCTGGTGGGCATTTTAGTGGGGGAGGATATGGCACATTGTTCCGCAAATACGGTCTTGCTGCTGATAATATAATTGACGCTCGAATGATTGATGTTAATGGAAGGATTCTTGATAGAAAATCCATGGGAGAAGATGTCTTTTGGGCCATCCGAGGAGGCGGAGGAAATACCTTCGGGATTGTTCTTGCTTGGAAAATAAAGTTAGTCCCCGTTCCAGCTGTTGTAACTGTGTTTACTGCCAACAAGAACTTGGAACAAAATGCAACCAAAATCTTTCATCGATGGCAGTACATTGCTCACAAGCTTCCTGATGATTTATTTATGAATATTTGGATAACGAAGGTGAATTCCAGTCAAGTAGGGATGAAAACAGTTCAAGCTACTTTTAAAGGGATGTTGCTTGGTGGGGTTGATGGGCTGATTACATTGATCCAAGACAAGTTTCCAGAGCTGGGACTTGCCGAAGAGAATTGCAACGAAATGAGTTGGATTGAATCCGCTCTTTACTTCGGCGGACTTCCATTACAATCTGTGGATATTTTGCTTGATAAAAATGCTCTTCCAACATTAAGTTTGAAAGCCAAATCAGACTACGTCAAGGAACCGATCCCCGAAAGTGGAATCGAGGGGCTCATGTCCATGTTTCTTGAGGAAGAAGCTGACAATGCTGTAGCGATGATATCGGCTTTCGGAGGGAAAATGGATGAAATCCCAGAAAATGAACTACCTTACCCACATAGAGCAGGCAACTTGTTCGAAGCCACGTACATTGTGCAATGGACAAAAGAAGAAAATGCAGAATCTGAAAAATACATAAGCTGGAGTCGAAGACTTTACAGTTATATGACACCATATGTTTCAAAATCTCCAAGAGAAGCATATGTTAATTACAGGGATTTGGATCTTGGAATTAACAACATTAATGACTATACAAGTTACGAACAAGCCAGCATTTGGGGTTTTAAATATTTCAAGAATAACTTCAAAAGATTGGTGCAAGTAAAGACCAAAGTTGATCCAATGAATTTCTTCAGAAATGAGCAAAGCATTCCTCCTCTTTTGTCTCCATGGAAAAAGAAAGGTAATTAGGATTGATGAGTTTAGAGTCTTTTGTTAATCATGAATAAAGATTTCGATTAAAGGTAGTATTATATTGAAAATAAAATCTTTTTTTATCACTGTAACTGTAATTTAATGCAAAATCCAGTAATTAAATCATAATTTCACCTTTGTTTTACAAGTTTTATTTCATCATATAATATTTTTCGCTTAAACAAATTAACTTTTTCATATCATGATTTTGTTCGGTAAAGATTCAATTATATATAAATATACCTTTGATAACAAAAATATTTCACCAAATTAATATATATTATATTTATTGAATTAATAATATAATAATATGTCACAACTAAGAAAAAACAGAGAGAAATTTCGTGTTAGCCTGATGGTTAGTATGTTCATCATCCTAGGTGTAACTTGAGTTTGAGTCGTGTTACGCGTTAGTGTTAGGGTTTTTCCCTCATCTGGTAATTCATCAAAAAGAAAACATAATTGATTAAAATTTGTAATGTACCGTATTAACCTATGTTATGTAGCCATACTTTTTGGCAAGTAAGGCAATAAAATTTGATATGTGAGAGGGGATTTGGTGAGAAACTATTTGAAGAATACAAAGCATGTGTGGGTCTTGTAAAACTCCAGCAGCAGATTATGGCTCCCTTGATTCCCTAGTTGGTCAGTTTTTAATGTATAAATTCAATACCCATCCATTCATTTTTTAAAGGTAAATGTTTATTTCTTGAAGAATCCTAACTTACCTCTCTCTACCCTTATAAAACAAAAAAGGCAAACAAATGAGATTTTGAATTATAGAATAACTCGAGCAAAGCTCTAGGGTAAAACGTATACGCAATACCATTTTCTCATTATCAGATGGAGAGCATGCGTTTTGCTGCATGAAATATTATCAAAATAAATGTTTATACCGGAAGATTTTTTTGCAAATGTGAATCATGCTTTCTCTAAAGTCAATATAAAATGAAAATACCATAGCTTTGTCTAAATGACAAAAGAATTGAGATGTCGTTATCAGCATCACTATTCAACAATTTATGGCCCAAAACCCACTGCCGAATAGTTGCACAAGTAGAGTTCCTATGCCATGAAAGAATTAGACTAGTTACGTTACTAAAATTTTGATAGCTTAATTTCCATTCATTGATAAGGACAGTATAACTACTGCATTCATATTCTATTCATTATTGTAATTTATTGATATTTCTACCATCATTAGCACCATGTTATTTTAAATCGTAAAAAAAAAAAAAAAAATTCAATAGCATATGAATGCAGTTTTTTAATCGACGCGTATCAGCCATTGCTCCTTCTGCTCTTATTATTAAAAAATGGTTTAAGCATACAACTAGGTTGAGTCAAGGCAAGACCCCTTCAATGGGTTGACTTATTTTAAGATATGAACGTAAAAGAAGTGCATGTGAAAGGCCGGCAGCCTTTGCCCTTTTTCTTATATTCTTTTTTTTTTTTTAATTTTTAATTTTATGCATTTCACCGAATTTTAAGCTTACACATTTTCATCTTTTAATTTAAAAAAATGAAATTGATTTGGATGTAGTTTTAATTAGATATTTATTTAAATGGGTTTTAATTAAAGAATAAATTTGAGTGCAGATTAAGTAAAATGGGATGCAGGAATTTGGAAAAGAGGTAGGAAGAAGAAGAGATTGGAAAAGTATTATAGGATTCTTTCACCTCTAATTACCCCCTCCTTTATCATTCAATAATTGGTTTTTGGTAATTTTCCTCGGATGTGATAGAAATACGGATGGAAGACATGTGAACTTAATTAATGAATGTGCTAATTTATTTGATGGATAGCAACACATGTACAAACTTAATTGGTTAATTGAGTGTAAAAATTTGTAGGAGGGCTTAATTAATTCTTTTTATTTAGTGTCTCTACTATTTCGTCTTCAATCTGATTTTCCAACATTACTTATAACTCAATTTCAACAACACCCACAAAATAATCAACATTTTTGTTTGTGCTGAAGGTTAAAGCTGTTCTATCCTATCTAACTGCCATAAGTTTAGGCCATTTAGAGCTGATTCTTCAAGTAAACGCAACAAATGTTGTTACCAATCTAAAGGTTGCGGCCAATTTTATAAAAAAAATTTGTTGCTCACAGGGTTAAGTAGTTTTGAATACATTCATCTAACATTATTTTATTTAAATTTAATCCAATTTTATTTTTTATTAATTTAACCTTTACTTTTTTTAACTAAATTTAACTATTAATTTTTTAAAAATAATTTTTTAAAGAGAAATGTGGGTTAAAGCAATAATTTTTTAACGAACGGGATAATTTATGCATACTTTATGTTGACACGATGTTATTTACCTTATAGGTGATATATACACAAATAATTTAAGATGAGATAGAGGAAGGAGGAAAAGAGAGCACTTATTCTTATTAACCAAACACCGATCATGATATAAAAGGTCTGAATACAAGCATAAATGACACATATCCAACCACATTACATGAGCAAATAGCACAACCAAATCAAGAGGGCCTGCAACATTGGCAAGCCTTGCGCCGCATATCTCAACCAAATAGCAACCGAAAGTGGAGCTGCAAATAGACAAACCCAATAAAGCCATAACCACTTATATAAACCCGCTTCTCACTTTTCACGATCAATCCAGGAAAAAGCATTCATCCACCCTTGTTCCAAACGGAGGACAAAAATAGAGAGCACAAGAGAAAAGATTGATGATAAGAGAACCTCGCCCCTCCCCACAAATGCGCATCAAGAGCAGAACAGCAAAGAGTCACCTGCAAAAAGACCAATCAACACGCATGATGCACCAGCACATCACTAAAGCAATAAGTGACAGACAAATCTCTGAAGCCAGCATCGAAGGGAGGCTTATTACCCCCATCATCAGGAGGACGAGACGATGACGCCTTGGGACCCTGAAGGAGCTCATCATGGTCAGCTTGAGGCATTGTGGGTTCACCTGCTGTATCGACATTGAGGTGTATATTCTGTCACGTCAAATGAAACCACAGTATGTCCGTCTTTATCCAACGATTACTGTAGTTTTTTAACTGTAAAAACTGGCAGATTGGACTCTTTTGAATTAGCCTTAGCTACCGAGCCCCCAGAATTGAATTTAGCCTTGTCCGGCCCATGCTCCGAGCTTCCCCTCATCTCTTCTGTTGGGCTTATGGGTTTGACTTGCAGAGCCCAAAGAGAAACCGCCAAAATCATCAAAGCTGGCCCCGTTGACATCTTTAAGGACTCCTATAAGTTAGCCAATATATCAAATTTTAATCTCCCTAGATTGCTCCCCTGGTTCTCTCTGACAGAGTTGTCTCCTTTACATTTTTTTTTTCCGTGACGTACGTTGCACCACCATCCAGTCCACATACTTCTCCTTTTCTACCGGCGACACCGTCCTCGGTTGTTCTGGTTGGTTCTCTGATGGGTTATTGCGTTGTGATTCATTCCTAGGAGTAAACGAGCATCCTTCATTAACATGGCTATATCTCCCACAACTAAAGCAAATTATTGGGAGTGATTCATATTCAACCCTTTGAAGGGAATCATCAATCTATATCTCCAAAATTAACAGCTTGTTGATATTAATATTAACAAGCCATACGACCAAATCTATTCTAAGAATCACTATCCATGTTCTTTTAATTGTCTCATCTGTAACTTTTGTTTTTCTTATACAGGGCACCTGACAAGCCGGGGAGTCTAACCCATGCTATTACATTCGATAGGTACAGCTAAAGCATGTTAAATTTGGAAGTCCACCCATGGATCTTTTGACAAGGCCGTCGAAAAATCATTCTCAATGCTAAACTTGACCAAAAAATAACCATTGTCAATATTTATAAGATGAATTGATTGTTGTGGTTTCCATGAATGAATTTGATTGTACAAATCATTTAGAACAATCTTTTTCCCTAACAGCTTCACGACCACTGTCCTTGCCATACTCAACTTAATCAAATTATGGATTCTTTCAGAAAACTTGATAGAGGAGACTCCATCAACTATCCCTGTTGTAAAATCCCCCTCAGAAGCAATATCCTCATCATCACCAGCCACGCCATTCCCTTTTAAACCTTAACCATTATTCATTAGCCAATTCTTAAAAGACATAGCCCCCTAATGGGATTAAAATCCATAAAGTCACCCAGGTCATGAGGCGATTGTCCCTTCTTCGTACCTCTACCACAATTGTTGGCACCCAAAGAGGATGAGGGAGGAACGTTCATCGCTAACTATCAGATTTCTTCGTGTAAAGCAAAATCTGCTTAGTTACTCTCACCAACTTTTATTATGCATGATCAAGTTTAATTTATTAATAATTTATAAAATCATTTTCATATTTGCATTTTAAGCTTAAATTCATTTAATGAATGGTTGGATTATCGTAGAAGCAAGAAAACATGAACTATGATGGGCAAAACAAAACATCTTCTGTTACTAAAAATTTTGAATGAGAAAATTTATTTAACAAGTAAATTAGTAGAATTTATTTAGGGTTTTATGTCTATTTTACAATATTTAAAGAAATATGTTGGTTTTGGAGAGAGAAAAATAGAAAACAACAAATCAGCATGTTCTTGTAGGACACATTTTTGAAAAACCTTTCACAAAATACTTTTTTTTTTTGCATCAACTCCTTTTATTAGATAGTTAAATGTTAGTGATTTTTTTCTTGAGTCCCGAGTTTGATTTCTCTCCTAATAACATTTGTATTTTTTATTTCATGTTATTTTAAACTTTGTTTTAGTTTTAACTAATGTTTTTAATGCATCAACTCCTTTGGTTAGATAGTTAAAAAATAGTGATTTTATCCTTAAGTTCCAAGTTTAATTCATCTTTTAAGTACATATATATTTTTTATCTCATGTTATTTCACGCCTTCTTTTATTTTTAATTATTTTTTAATTAATAAATATATTATTTTCAAGTTTTTATTCTTATTTTAATTCATAACTCTTTTATTTATAAAACTAAATTTTTGTTTCAAATATTTTAATATAACGATATATATAAACAATTATTTTATTTTATAAAAAAGTAATTAAAAAGTTGAATTAAAAATAAAAATACAAATATACTTAGAAGAGAAATCGAATCTAGGACTCAAAGATAAAATAATATTATTTAATCATCTAACCAACAAAGTTAATACATTAAAAACATTAATTAAATTTTTTTGAAAAAGTTTAAAACAAAATGAACTTTAAAAATACAAATATGAGTGAGAGAGAAATTGAACCAGGAATGCAAGAACAAAATCGCTAATATCTAATCATCTAACTAAAGAAATTGATGCATTAATAAAAAACACTTTTCGTAGAAAGGTTTTTCAGAAAGTGCATCCACTTTCAGTTGAAAAAACTCATGTTAGACGTTTTTTTTTAATTCTATATTCAAAATCAACCTATTTTTTAAATATAGAAAAAATTAATTTATTTCTCTAAATATATATATATTTATCTAATTTGCCCTAACTTTTGAGACTTTATTTTATTTATATGTATTCATCTCTAAATAATTCAAGAGAGTAGAAAATATTTTCTTCTCTGTCTTGTTTTGGAATACACGATCCCATGGGAAGCAAGAGAAGCAAACTAATTCGGTTTTTTTACATGAATAATATAAAATAAATTAATATATACTAAAATAAGATAACATGAATAATATTTATGAGAATAGGCAAAATATATAATAAAATATTAGTACCACTTGACCAATCAGCGGCACCACTTTATTTTAATAAAAAACTCATTTTTTTGGGTGCAACCAGATCAATCAACGGCACCCGTATTTTGTATGATAAATACAAGTTTTTTTTTAGTATACGGAAAAAAAGTAAAAAAAAATTATTTGAAATATTGATTGTTCACGCCAGAGAATGTTTTCTATTCACTTGTCTTTTCTTGTAGGAAATATTTACTATTCATGCCAGAAAATATTTTTTGTTCATCTTCATTTGTTTCTTACTTTTGCATCATTTTTATTGGTCTTGGTAAACAATTATATATCATTTTTCGTTGTTTTTATCACATCCGTCAAGTTGATGCCGCTTGACAGCTTGGCTGCACTAGCCTGATGGCTGACACGGAAGTGATCATTCGATCATAAGTTCGTATTTTTAATACTAAAAAAATTAAAACACGATTCTTTCCAGCTAATTTTTTTTTTAAAATTGGTGCAGCTAGGCCGTTAGGTGGCACCAATTTGACGAAGTGACCATGAGTTCTTGTTTTTAATATCGGAAAAAATTAAAACACAAGTTTTTTTTAGCTAATTTTTTTTTAAAATTTTTGGGTGCCGCCTGACACATCGATAGTACCAAATAAAAAAATATTTTTTACTTTTTTCCCGTATACTAAAAAACTCCTATTTATCATACAAAACACGGGTGCTACCGATTGATCCGGTTGCACCAAAAAAAAGATTTTTTTATTAGAAATAAAGTGGTGCCTTCGATTGGTCAGGCGACACCCGTATTTTACTATGTATTTTACCTATTCTCGTAAATATTATTCTTATTATCCTATTTTCATGTATATTGATTTATTTTATATTATTCATACCCAAACTAATTATATATTAGTACTTTTTAAAGGGTAAATATCCCATATATACCAAAAATTTAAATTATTTACGAAAATGGGCCAGTTTGAAGAATATTTACGGAAAAGGGTCGTTTCCCCCCAAAACACGCCCACGTCGTAGCGTTTTGGGGAAACAACAAAAAGCGCCACGAGGACGCGTTTTGTGCCACCTCGACAAAGCGCACCCACGTAAGCGCGCTTTCGAGGTGGCACAAAACGTCTCGTGGAGCGCTTATTTCTTCTTGAATAACCAGAAAAGCACCGACGTGGACGCATTTTTGCCCTCCCTCCCCCTACGAAATTTTTGGGCTAGGGAAAAAATATATATAGGGTTTTGGGCAAAATATATTAGCATAAAAAATTAATTGAATTTTTGTGACAGTAGTCTCCGGTAAAATAATTTTGAGAAGACGTTTCTGAACAAACAGTGGCCAAAAACGCTTCCAACAGGGTGCACTATCAGCAGGAGTACTGAAAAGAGCTCCCACGTGGACGCTCTTTTGCTACAGTAGTCTCCGGCAAAATAATTTTGAGAAGACGTTTCTGAACAAATAGTGGCCAAAAACGCTTCCAGCAGGGTGCACTGTCAGCAGGAGTACTGAAAAGAGCTCCCACGTGGACGCTCTTTTGCTACAGTAGTCTCCGGCAAAATAATTTTAAGGAGACGTTAATAATTTTGAGGAGACGTTTCTGAACAAACAGTGGCCAAAAATGATTCCAGTAGGTGCATCGTCGTGAGAGTCTTGAAAAGAGCTCTCACGTGGACGCTCTTTTACTACAATAGTCTCCGGCAAAATAATTTTGAGGAGACGTTTCGAACAAACGGTGGCAAAAACGCTTCCGGTGAGGTGCCTTGTCGTCAGAGAGTCTTGAAAAGAGCTCCACGTGGACGCTCTTTTGCTCTGATGAGTCTCCAAAGAAAATTAGGCTATAAATTAGCCAAATTTCATTCTCAGGTTGCATAAGAGAAATTGAGGCAAAAGGAAAAAAAACTGAAAATGAGTGAACATATTAATGCTGTTATTTACTACGATGGTGAAGTTTGTGACACCGAAAATGGTGTTGTTTTCTTATCGGAGAACACAGCGCGACTAAGTTTTAATCGGAACGTCGATTTGGTAGAACTTCGCAAAAGAATTAGGCGTCAAATATTCGAAACAACGCTAATGAAAGTTCGGTTTATTAAGTATAGATTTTGCTCTTCGGTTGATTCGGTGAGATATGACTCATTCGACATCAAAGGTCCTCGGAGCTTTGAGGCAATGGTGGAGGCTCATCTTGCCAGTGGATCACCCTATATCGAGATATATGTAGAATTTTCATCTCCAAGTGATTTTTCTGCGACCTCAACATCTACTGCCATTCGAGGGGAATACACGACCCCAAGCCGACACTCAGTAAGTGGGAGGCAAAACACAGAAGTGCTCGTGTGCGGTGGTAGTATGGAAAACATAACCCTTACACGACACTCGATTGGTGGGATGGGACATGCATATCCGTCCTTCGACGTCCGATGATAGAAATACGTATTGAGGGACGTCATCAACTTCTAGTGGTTGGCAATCCACATATGATTGAGATCTTTACGAAATATGTTAAATGAGGGATGATGTACTCCTGACGACATCCACCAGCGAGGGGCCCTCGTTTGTTGCAGGTTATGAAGGGTCGGACGATGAATTCGATGTGGATCCACCTCGGGAGCTAAGGCTCGATGGTGCAGAAGTTGGATTATTTTCTGAACCGGAGCCCGTTCCAATTGTACCTGAAGACGTTGAGGGCGGTTCAGACAAAGAAGAAGAATATCCGCTATTCAGGGCGTACTCGCCTCTAGCCCACATGCATAATGTCGATCTATCTCAAGATGATGCATTGGAGTTTCCTGAACTACCACACCGGACGCGTGACCGTACCAATTATTCGTTGGATTCAGACCAATTAGAAGTTGGTAACCAATTTTCCAATAAAAATACTTTTTCTTGCTGCATTGAAATAATACAGCATCATGAACGGGGTTAACTACAATGTGGTTAAATCCAAGCTTGATAAGTACGAGGAGAAGTGTGCAGTGCAAAATGACACATGTTCATGGAAAATCATGGCGTCGTTGAGGAAAAGGATAGAGTTGTGGGAGATCAAAAAGTATAAAGATCCACATACATGTCTTGTCGGTACAGTACCACTATGTGTTCAATAATTTCGAATAATACTAATATTATGTAATGTTGCATTATTTAACATACTTCATTGTGGTGTAACACAAGATCATCCGAGGATGGATTCAGACATATTGGCTGACTTAATAATCCCAACGGTGAAGGCCGATCCCAAGACTACGGTGACGACCTTAATTGGCAATATTCGTAGCCAATTGGGGTACACGCCTCTTAACGGAAAGGCTTGGATAGCCAAGCGAAGCGTTAGAAAAGTTACACGTTGGTGGGACGCTTCATATAATGAAGTGTGGCGGTGGTGTCAGTCTTTGGAGAGATATGTCTTCGAGAAAGACAACAAACCTTGAAACAGAACCGGCGTACTACAACGATCGGCTGCTCCGTGGATGCGCAGTGTTCAAGCGTCTGTTCTGGACATTTAAGCAATGCCGAGATGCCTTTATATACTGCAAGCCATTGATACAAATTGACGGTACCTTTATGTATGGTAGATATACGCATTGGCTATTGCTAGTTGTGGCACAAGACGGCTGTGAGAGAATCCTTTCGATTGCGTTCGCAATAACACCGGGGGAGTCAGCTGATGACTGGGACTTCTTCCTATCTAGGTTAAGGAGGCATGTATGCCCCTAACCTAACATATGCGTTATATCGGATTGGGGCCCTAGATACTTGCGACAATAGAACGCCAGGGAAACATGTGGCATCGCACACACCATCGATATTGCCTGAGGCATGTTTCATCCAACTACTATGGGCAACATCGATCTAAAAGACAACGACGACAAGTGACCGATATGGGTATGAAATATCTATTAATATAATTTCGTTTGTAATATTCAATTTATTCTCAATTGAAGAGTGGTATGTAATATTCGCTATCAACGTATATTGGAAGGGTATGAGATCAATAAAGACCGTTTTCACGAGATGTTGGCCAGTTTGCACTCAGATAACGCCAAAGGCGCAAACTACATGTGCAATATTCCTTTTTAACAGTGGACACAAGCATACGACGGCGGCCTACAATATGGTCATATGACCACAAACCTGGCCGAATGCATAAATTCTGTTCTAAAAGGAACCCGTCATCTACCGATTACATCGGTTGTGCGAGAGCATATTTTCATTTAGCGGTACTATTTTCGAAGAGAGCAGCGAGTTATAGAGGGCAGATGCAAGGAAGCCATGTATGGAGCCCGAAGGTCTTGCAAGAAATAAACAGTGCGAAGGCACGGGCCAACACCATGCACACAGTGTGTCACGATCGCGACAGCCTATGGTTTCATGTCACGGAGTTTGACAGACCGAACCAAGGTATTGTTGGCGGGCATTATCGTGTACACTTGACAAATATAACCTGCGACTGTGGGATATTTGATGCACTTCGTTACCCATGCGCTCATGTACTTGCGACTTGTCAGAATCTCCGTCTTGATCCCATTAGCTATGTGGACGAAGTGTATAAATTAGAAAACATGTACAACGTGTGGAGACACATATTCCCACCAATCCCAGATGAACGTAAGTGGCCGTCGGTATCGCTTGCACCGTTTAAGCTGTTGCCGGATAGACAATTGAGGCGCAAACCAAAAGGTCGACCTTACTCGACTAGAATACGCAACAATATGGATATCCGAGAAACGAGCAACCAAAGTCAGCTGTGAGGATGGTGTAGGAACTCGGGCCATACATCTCGCTAATGTCCAAATCGGAATAGTTGACCGTGCTCTTAGCTTTTTTGTCTCCTGGTGGCTATGTAATTTCTATTTTTTTAGAGGAAAACGGTGAATTTTTGTACAAGAACTTTTATTTTATTCAAGTTATTAAAATTAAATTACAAAATTAATTATAAAATTACAAAAAAGTAAACAATTTCTATTTTATCAAAGATATTAAAATTAAATTAAAAATTAAATTACAAAAAAATCAAATTTTATTAAATATATTAAAACTTAATTAAAAATTAAACCATTTTATTTTATCAAAGATATTAAAATTAAATTACAAAAAATAAAGTAAAACTCAAATTTTATTAAATATATTAAAACTTAATTACAAAAAAATTAAACCATTTCTATTTTATCAAAGAGATTAAAATTAAATTACAAAAAAATTAAACTCAAATTTTATTAAATATATTAAAACTTAATTACAAAAAATTAAACCATTTCTATTTTATCAAAGAGATTAAAATTAAATTACAAAATAAAATAAAATAAAACTCAAATTTTATTAAATATATTAAAACTTAATTACAAAAAAAACCATTTCTATTTTATCAAAGAGATTAAAATTAAATTACAAAAAATAAAAATAAAATTAAACTCAAATTTTATTAAATATATTAAAACTGAATTACAAAAAAATTAAACCATTTCTATTTTATCAAAGAGATTAAAATTAAATTACAAAAAATAAACTCAAATTTTATTAAATATATTAAAACTTAATTACAAAAAAAATTAAACCATTTCTATTTTATCAAAGAGATTAAAATTAAATTACAAAAAAATAAAATAAAACTCAAATTTTATTAAATATATTAAAACTTAATTACAAAAAAATTAAACCATTTCTATTTTATCAAAGAGATTAAAATTAAATTACAAAAAATAAAATTAAACTCAAATTTTATTAAATATATTAAAACTTAATTACAAAAAAATTAAATCATTTCTATTTTATCAAAGAGATTAAAATTAAATTACAATAAAAAATAAAATTAAACTCAAATTTTATTAAATATATTAAAACTTAATTACAAAAAAAAATTAAACCATTTCTATTTTATCAAAGAGATTAAAATTAAATTACAAAAAAAAATTAAACTCAAATTTTATTAAATATATTAAAACTTAATTACAAAAAAAATTAAACCATTTCTATTTTGTCAAAGATATTAAAATTAAATTACAAAAAAAATTAAACTCAAATTTTATTAAATATATTAAAACTTAATTACAAAAAAAACCATTTCTATTTTATCAAAGAGATTAAAATTAAATTACAATAACAAATGCATGAAGTTTAACACGGCCATGCGATTTGGCCGTGTGACATAACACGCTCAGGGCATGGGCATGGGCCGTTCCTATATTTAAAATCCCCTTCTTCTGTTCACTTCTCCCCCCAAAGTCTTCGTCCCCTTTCTCCTTTTTTTTTAAATGCATATTCATTTTCCATTTTTACTTTTATTCTTATTTTTATTTTCTTTTTACTTCCTTTATTATTTTCTTCTTATTCTTCATGCCATTTAGATTTAGCTTAGGCCGGCTACTTCAAGGATCCAATTTCAACCGGTTGGGGACGTTATCCCATGGTCACCTCTGCCCAATCCTATCCGGTTTCTTTTCATCGACTCCATCCAAAATTCAGGAAGTTTCACTTCTCTCCCTATCTTATGATTTTATTATTATTTCGTTGTTATCTATCTTTGTACATTGAGGGCAATGTACATCTTAAGTGTGAGGGATGAATTTTATTATTCTCAAATCCCTGAATGATATCTTGTCTTAAGTAATTTTCTCATATCACTAATTAGAATGAAATTTCTGTTGATTTATGATTTTTATTGATATGTTTTAGATTAATTCATAGTTAATTGTGCATTGATAATTTAAACTTTAAGATACTAGAGAATCAAGCATGATAAGTCTATTTTTCAGAATTAAAAATCTGCTAGGTTGTTGACCTAAATTTGAATATTACATTGAAGTTTGAAAATTTCAAGGTTGATATAAAAAACCCATAATTTTTGTGAGATTTTGAGCCTTTTAGAGCATATATTCTTTTTGTGCTCACTTTATTGATTATGAGTGTGTCAACATTGATTTATTATTCTAGAACTTGCTTTGATTATACAGGTCGAGACCACATCTTTGATTTGATATACAGAGATGACAAAGGCACCTAGGATTTAACCCACTTACTCTACTAGAAGCTTACCCTCACAATTAACCCCTAGTGAACTCCTTTGATCCTAACAAACCTTTTATTGACTCACCCACTAATAATAACCCAAAACCCATCTTGTATTTGTTATCACCATTTTTCTTGACTACCCTTCTACCTAGACTTGATTTGATCAGTTGCCTAATTATTTTATTTCAGTAGTTGAATTCTTCTTATATTATGTATTTATTGATTTGTTCTTAAAAAAAATTCAAAGTATATTCATTATTAGTTCCGTGATTAAGTGAGCTTATACATTTAAATTCAACATCGTGAAGAAGAAGCTCGTATTATTAGTATTTCAAGTTTTCAATTGATGTAATTATTCAGGATTAGTTCATTTTTCTAGTTAGGTAAATTGTCAATTCAATCTCGATTCTAACCCTCTAATTCAGCCTTTATCCACACCTTTAACCTAAGCCACATGACAACCCTTTTAAAGACCTTTTGATTTGTGTATCATCTCATTTTATAGTGGTGGAGATTTGATTTTCAGGCAAGCCTATGGGATTAACTTTTCATGTTCAACTTTTGAGAGCTTAATTTTGAATCTCAAACACCTTGAGTGATTTGAGTGAATCTTTAGTGAGGATGTCAACCCTTGTCAATTTTGAATTAAAGGTAATTATTTAGATAAGGGGAAACACCTATATTTTTCGTGCTAAAAACTATGACTTTGATTGTTTGAATCTTTAGGACTCTTTAAATTAAATTATCCATGTATAAATTATCTATGAATTATGATGAAACATTATCGATGAATATTATGAATTGAGGAAGTTCGTTTTAATTGTGAGTTGAGAATTTTGCTTGAGGACAAGCAAGAGCTTAAGTGTGGGGGTATTTGATAAACCATAATATTTAGCATACTTTTGGATGATTTATCCCTTTAATTATGGAAATAGGTGCTCCTAATCCTTTGTTTTCATGTTTTATACTCAAGAGAGCACCGGAGGATGAAAAGAACGAGAAACAGGCCGAAAACGAAGAAAATGGGCCAAAGTATGAAATCTACACGGCTTGGGCCCCGAGTCACATGGTCGTGCCTCTTTAGCAGGACCGACCACGGCCTAGAACTCGATTCACATGGGCGTGGCACATGGGCGTGTCCCTGCTGTAGTAAAGAAAAGTTTCATTCGGATTAGGGTACTTAGAGGCAAAGAAAGACATTCCAAAAGCCTATATAAACACCCTAGAGGCCAACCTTTAGGGGCTCGTTCAGCTAGGCCAAAAATCCAAGCCAGAGGGGCCGAATTTTGGGATTCACTCGAAGAAAGCCAGTTGATTCATCTCAAGAAGCCGGAACCATACTCAAGACTGAAGATCTCTCCTTCAATTCCTTCAGGGAGTTTTCGGGTTTTCTTTATCTTTTGTTTTATATTTTCTTCTGAGATGTATTCTTTTATGATTATGAACTAAACCCCTCAAATACCTGAGGGGGATGAAACCTAAGACGGATCTTGTTATTGTTTTCTGAGCTGTATGATAAATACTTGATTTGATCTTAACTATGTGTTCTTAATTCTTGTTTTGATATTTCAAGATATTGATTCAAACATTTATGCTCTTAGGCAGAGGAGGAATAGACCTGTCTAAGAGTAGATCTAGTATAATTAAGCGGAGTTGATCGCAACCCTAGAGATAGGATGACGAAAATCTGCCGGATAAGGGTCAAACCTAATATGGGAGTCCATAGATCGAGTTAATGCAATTCTAAGGGTTTTAATTAGAAAGAAACTTCAATTAATAAACTTAAGGTTAAACGTTAGTAGCATCGAGAGAGGTATTAATATAAATTAGGAAATCCTACGGATCAAGTCAAGTGAATAAATCGTCTGGTTCAGAGTTAGATAACAAGTAAAGTCTAGGTGGATTTTTCCTCGGGTATTATCTTAATCAATTGGTTTTTCCCTCAAGTATTTGCCCAATTCCTTCTCTGTGTCTTAGCATCTTTAGCTTAGTAATTAGTTAATTTTAGATTAGATAACAATTCCCTTAATTCTTAGGCTAGATAATAAAAAAGAGAGTTAGTATTAGTACTTTTGGTTTCTTTGGGTTTGATAATCCGGTCTTGCCATTAAACTATACTATTTTTCGATAGTGCGCTTGCCTCAATCATTGTCTTAGTTAGTTTTCAGGTTCGATCATTCTTTTTATAAATTTTTAATACTCTGACACACGATCAAGCAGCCTCACCAATAATGATACACACATACCCCTAAAAAAATAGTCACTATATGCATATTATAAAAAAATACTCACTGCATGCATATTAAAAAATAATCAACACACCAACAATTACTGCATGCATATTAAAAAATAGCATGTGACCAGTAATGTTAAGTCAGAATAAAGGCATCAAAAAGATTAAAAATGGTAACTTTACCTCAAGGATTCTTTTATGTTTACATCCAGATTTTTCTTGATCTTTGGACACAACATTCCTTTCCATTTGTCAGCTTCTTCTTTTTTCTTGACAATAAGCAGCATAATCTTGGTCCTTATTGTTTCCATCATGGTCAGAATAGGTTTCCCTCTTGCTTCCAGTATCATCTGTCAGTAAACAACATAAATGATTAATGAATTGCTAATGATTAGTAAGAAACATAAAACATAGAGGTTTACCTTGTTAAATGATTCAGAAAGATTATTCACCAACATGTCAGAATGGCTCCTAATTGAGAAGTGAGACATTGATCAGTGAGTAGGGTTCTTCTTCTTCAACCAATCATAAGCTTGCTGATTGGTTTTCCTCAGTTCATCCATGGCATCCTCAAAATCCCTTGTAGTGCTTGTTCTGGCAGCTTTCCAAAGCAAATCTTTCAATTCCTTTGTTTGGAAACCAGCCTTCTTAAAATTGGCATATAGGTGTCTAACACAGTGTCTTGTTTTTGCATTAGGAAACAACATACATATAAAAGTCCCTGCAATTAGAAAAAAACAGTTTAATTCTTTGACAATCCCTAAATAAAAACAACATAAAAAATAAATAAATGGAGTTTTACCTTTTTTTAATCAGACATAGAAGATATTTGGTACAAGCTCACAATTTCCAAGTCTATTGCAAGCAACTCCAAGAACCAAAGCCATGATGCTTGGTTTTATTTTCCACAGTAGTATATGCAAGATGATAGATGCCATTATTTGCATCTATCTCAATAGCTGCAAGCAAGTAGCCACCATAGTAGCCCTTCAAAAAACATCCATCTAAACTTACTATCCTCCTACAACCAGCCCTATAGCCATCTTTGCATGCCTGCAGACAGACATACATCCTTTGAAACAATTCGTTATCCAGATAACAAATTGTTGTTGTTCCCTCATTTTGTGTCCTAACCTCAAAAAATACTCATAAATCTTTTCATATTGAGCTTTATAAGCTCTTTCAATTAATTCCAATGCCCTAAGTTTAGCCCTTCTACATTTGGTTAGTGAGACTATGCAACACAAATCTCTTTTGACATATTGTTGTAATGATTTCAGAGAATAATCAGGATCAGAAAGGAATTTTTCTTTATAATGTTCACCTATCCAAGCTGAGGTTACATTCTTATTTTTATATACTTTAGAACAAGTATGGTTAGGCTTTGAACTCCTAATTTTCCAAGTCTGGTCAGTAGGGTCATTAGGGTTTAGTCTAGAAGCCCATATGAACCAAGGACATTTTTCACTGCAGACTGCCTTTAACCTTTTTAAATCATTTTTGGGAAACTTAATAAAGCAATTGTTCAACCTACCATACTGCTTGGCAGCTTCTTTTAGACTGTCCTTAGACTTAAATAACATTCCAACCTTAAGTCTAGGATTACTCATGTCGGTCTCTAGGTTGAACTTAGGCCAATTTTGGCCATCTGAGTCAGATTTATGTGCACTATCTAACCTCCCAGAATCATCACTATTACACAGTTTATCTACTCCTATACCATCAATGTTTAAACCATCTAAACTAACACCTATATCATCCCTATCACTTTCAGATGCATCACTACCAGACACATCACTACTAGACACATTACTACCAGACATGTCTTTTTCATTCTCATTAAGATTGTTATCAATTAAACTTGCCAAACAATGTACTCATCAATAAAGGCAGACAACATAGGTAGACACTTTAACCATTTCTGTCAAACAATAACCAATAAAAAATACCCAATAGTTTAATAAAGCACAACCATTTCTGTCATGCACATGACAGACAACAACCAATACAAAATAATTTAATACAAACACAACCATCAGATATACACAACAAACATCAGTTTCATAATGGCATTCGTACAATGGCAGATACAAACAATAAACATAAGTTTGATAATGGCATTAATACAATGGCAGATATACACAATAAACGTCAATTTGATAATGGCATTGAAATCCTAAATCAAAATCATCAAAATCAAAATCGAAATTAAAATCGAAATTAAAATCAATTTGATAATGGCATTAATACAATGGCAGATATACACAATAAACATCAATTGATAATGGCAGTGAGTGTTTCAAAATTGAAGTCGAAATCGAAATAGAAATTGAAATTAAAATTAAATCCAAATAACCCTAAAATTGAAATAACAACATTGAAATCCAAAAATTAAAACTAAATGCAACAACTTACCCATTAAAGTGGATGTAACAACACCGGTACCTTTTCTTCTATTGCCCATTGTCGCTGACAATCAAATACACTGAATGGTTTCTGGTTTCGTCTTCTTTTCTCCCCAAACAAAATAGACAATCACACCCTAAGCCCTAAACCCTATTAATCGATTGTTGAATCGATTTCTAACCATAAACCCTTCTTAATCGATTCCCAAATTAGTTTCAACCCTAAAAAAGGCCCAAATCACAACCAAAATTCCCCAATTTGATTTTTTTCCCCCAGACCCCCTAAACCTCTAATCTATTTCTAACCCTAAACATTAAGCATAACCCTTCAACATTTTTCCCTAAACCTACCCAAACCGAGCACCCATCAGCCGCTTCGCCAACGTGGCAAGTTAACTTGCCACGTCAAGAAATTCGTTAACACCCTAACGATAACTGTTAATCAGTGACTATTTTGTAACTTTTTTATAACGTTGGTGACTGTTTTGTAACTTTTCGAAAGTTGAGTGACTGAAATGAAACCTAGGTGACTGTTTTGTCAGCTACCCCAAAGTTGAGTGACTGTTGGTGTAATTTTACCCTTTTTAAAAACTAGCCTAAGTCATGGAATGGTTCAATTTTTAAATTTAGAATGCTTGGTTAAATGCAGACATCATTTGTCTTAAACTTAATTAAATGTTGGTTTGGACAATACGTCAATATTTAACGTTTGGTTTTATTATCATCGAAATATTAAATATTGACATGTTTGTTATCATCCTACTTTTATTTTATTATTATTATAAAAACATTCAAGGTATTATATAGATTTAATCATGGTTTCAGAAATTTTAATTTTTCTATCTTATATTTAATAAAGATGCTGATAATGTGAACATCTTTAAGGTTGATTTTGTGCTTCTAATGTTGGTTTTTTTAGGCAAATTTGATAGAATAATGTTAGGTTGGAAGGGTTCTGCTCTAATTTATATTTCTAATCTTTCATTTTATGTTCGTTTTACGTTTATATTTGAAATTTATGATTTTCTCTTTTAACTATATTATCTTTAAAATTGAAATACACATTTTCTCCCTAAAATGTAATATATTTTATTATTGCATCTAACACTTGTGAATAGATCTTTTACATTTTAAAATAAAATAAAATTATTTCAATATAAAATATTTATACTGTTATAAATTCAGCAACAGATTTCATTTTCATAAATATTATTAACATTAATTACAGTTTTAATAAATTATTCAAAACAACCTTAAAATATAAATTATTCAAAACATACAAATTATTAATTACTTATTATATTCTCCACTGAGTTAAGACAGTATTTATATATACTATATTTTAGGAGCCTTGCACTTAAATATACATATATTTTATTTATCTGATAAAATATTTTTTAGATCATGTAACTAATGTAAGTAATAATTATTAAATAATTAAAACATATAATATTCAAAATAAATATTTTAAAATCATAAATTATATAAAATTCAAAAATAAATAATTTGAAATCAAAATTTAAGTAATTGAAGTTATATATTTTTAAAAGATGGACATGTCTATTATTGAATCTTCATTTTTAATCTATGTAAAATCGACATAAATAAATTAGATATAAAATATATTGCTTATCAATGTTAATAATATTATATTTTTAGATGGTACGGACATGACAATATTTAAGTATTGAATATTATTTATATTGATAAATCTTAATCATAATTATATGTATCCATGATACTAATAAACTAATAATTAATGTAAAAAATATTTATTATCAATATTTAATTATTCTTTTATGTTAATCTCAATTGCATAATTCAAAAGAATAAAAATTCTATTCTAAAAAATTAAAAATTGTATCTATAAAATGTTATCTATTATTAATTAATTAATTAATTAATTTTTTGATACAATTAATTAAATAATACTGCTTGAATCTAAATTTTAAATTGTATAATTCAAAAAAATACAAAAAGAATAAACTTAAACTTCAACATACAGCACTATTACTCCTAAAAGTTTACAATACATAAAGCAACAATAAAATGTGTAGTGCGAAAATGATGAGATGGGCTCGATGAAGAATATTACACGTTAGTCTTGTACATGGGTCGGACTATTCAGCCTACTTAAAAAATAAAAGTATTCCAATAAAATTATATGTTCGAAAAATAAGTTTGGATAAAAATAATACTTGTTTAAAAAATTAATCAAGCCTGGGTAAAGGTTTTTTGGCTTGGCCCAACCTGAATTTATAGGAAAAAAAACTATTATTTTTCTATTGTTTATATATAATTGTGTTAGTAATTTACAAAATTTGATCAAATCAAAATTACATATATGAAATTGCACAAAATCAAAATTAATGTATAGAATTACACATTAAACTATAATTCATGTATAGTTTTGAGATTTATCCCTAACATAAAAAATAAAAAGCTCAATAATGCTCACGAGCCGTTTGAGTTAAGTATTATTAAGTTCGAATTCAACTTGATCAATAGTTTGATTGGCTTGAGCTCAAGCTCGACTCGATAATTACCGAATTAAGTTTGATTTTTTTTAGAGTCGAACTTGAATAGCTTACGAATACCAATATCTTATTTATACACCTAGTACTAAATACCTTAACTAAAACACTTTTTATATATTTCTATATAAAATATATAAAATAATTTAAATATGAATAAAACCCCACCAAATGGTGGGACCGTAAAAGATAAACATTAAAATCCCTAAACCCTTAATTTTGCTACCTTTTTTATATAATATTTTTATAAATATATTATTAAATAATTATATTTCATCAAATAAATACACACAGTAATTTCTTAAAATAAAAAAAATCAAATTTAAACTTCTTAACTTAGCTAATATCGGACCCTTGAAAAGAAATCCGTAACGAACAAGTTCTTTCTAACGGTCCATTTTCCATAAACGCCTGCACAGCACACAATCTCTCTCTTTTATCAACCTTTGACTTCATAATTTTTGTTGCAGATCAGAAACCACTTCAAACCTCTAATTCTCGCGTATTTTTCTGTAAGCCTTCCGTTTCTATTTTCTAACCCATTTTTTATTTCTTTCTTTCATGCCAAACAAACACAAAGCTTTTGAGAGAAGCAATATTTAAAAAAAAAAAACTGTTCGTCTCATTCTCTTTTTGTTTAGGTTTATCTTCATCTCTGCACCTTTTCTTTTTCTTTTCTGTTTTCCTTCAAATTCTTACTTTGCTTGGCTGACGAGGAGAGCTTAAAGTTTATATTTCATGTTTTTCATTCTTCGCCAAAATGGAGAGTTCTTGTAATTGCTCATCCTGAAATATTTGGCGCTCAGTAACTTAAAATTTTAATATAAGATCATGATTTAGTGTGTGTCGTTGAGAGGTAAACATGCTCGTTGATACAACTGTTTCCATTAATCTTTACGTTGGAATTGATTTCTTGAAATATTGGCTGACGATCAAATTTAGAAAACAAAAGGGAAAAAAAAACATGAGGAGAGCTGAAAATGGAGGCTAATTCTTGTAATAATGTTGTTAATTTTGAATTTTTTTTGGTGATGATTCACTGAATATTCTAGAATAAGATAAAAATTTTGTTATTGACTGGTAAACAAGGTCCTTGAAACTCTAAAGCCATGGAGCTTACAAATGATTTTTATAATGAGATGTTGATGGAATTGGGTTAGTTGATGGATGAAACTAGGTTATCTTATCGTCATGGATCCTATGTCATTTTCTTTCCCTTTTCCTTGGCATGTTCATCCGAATATTCATTTGTAATCAATTCCTAGTTTAATGCTTCATTTAGAAAAAGAAAACTATGGAAATCCAGACCCCTGTATACTGTGTATTTGCCTAAAATAGTAACAGAATGTCTTAAAACAACCATTATATCGAATTTGGATACTGTTGTTATTGACAGATTCTTTAATTTCAACTTATAGTAGTCCAGAACAAAGTTATTACATGCTACGAATTGGAGTCAGGAAAACAATAATTATCCATTTTCATGTCCCAATGCAACCTTAAAGCTTCAGCTTAAATACTTGGTGAATGCAATTTTTTTTTTCTTTCTGTTGTTTCATTGTTCTTGCTTCTCATTCTCACTGATAAAATTGACCTGAACCAGTATTATCAGTCGAATTTCAGTTTTCCATTTTTAGTCTCCTGGCTTGCATTACTGTGTATGATTTCTGATTTGAAGATACTGGTTTTGTCAGGAATTATAAACATGTCTACTCAGCGAATTGATCCACTTGTTCAATTGGAAACAACCTGTAGAGCCCTTCTAAATGAATTTCAGGTATTGCGGATCGTTCCACACAAAAGATACCTTAAAATCTTTTATTTTTGTCCCTCTTGACAAGTTAATTCCCAGTTTAAATATGCATCTTTCTGCTTCTATTCTAAAAAATTGAACACTAATCGAGAATTTATGCTTTCACGGTCCCTTGAAAAACAAAATTAGATCATCTGGGAAGAAGTTGGGGAGACAGATGCTGACAGAGATGAAATGCTGCTCGAGCTTGAACGAGAGTGTGTGGAAGTATACAGAAGAAAGGTAGATCAGGCAAATCACTCCAAAGCCCATATAAGGCAGACAATTGCTGATTCTGAAGCCGAAGTGGCTGCCATCTGTTCAACAATGGGGGAGAGGCCAGTGCATATTAGGCAGGTCAGGAATGAAAGGATAATGAACCCTAGATGAATAGTTTCCAATTAGATTGAACTATTTACTTATTTTATGGTTCACTTTTTCAGTCAGATCAAAACATTGGCAGCTTGAAGAAAGAGCTCAGGAAAATTCTTTCACAAGTGGAGGAGATGAAGAAAAGGAAGGAAGAAAGAAGAAATCATTTCATAGACGTCCTGGACCAAATAGAAGTGATCAGAAATGAGATAAATGGATCCACCGAATCAGTTTCCTCGGAAACAGTTGTGGGTGAAACTGATTTATCCTTAATGAGGCTTGAAGAATTGCATAGACAGCTGCATGAGCTTCTGAAAGAGAAGGTCAACTTTTTTTCTTTTTCCAATTCTTTATTGTTTCCACATCATGAAAACTCATGCTTATCTTTTGCTCTCTGACTGATCTTTCTCTTGTGCAGAGTAATCGTCTGAAGCAGGTTCAGGACCATCTTAACACATTGAACTCACTCTGCTCAGTGATGGGTATGGATTTCAAGCTTACAGCTACCGAGGTCCATCCTAGTTTAGGTGACTCTGAAGGATCGAGGAGCATTAGCAATAATACACTCGAGCAGCTGGGAACAGAAATAAATAAGTTGCGGGAAGTTAAGATACAGAGGATGGAAAGGGTAAAAATGAACTTTAGTATTTTGCATACCGCAAAATCCTGGGCCTCTCCATTCTCTTTGATTATAATAGTGATCGTTTGACCCTTTACAGCTACAAGATCTTGCAACTACCATGTTGGAGTTGTGGAATCTGATGGATACACCGATTGAGGAGCAACAGAAGTTTCAGAATGTTACATGCAATGTAGCTGCTTCAGAGCATGAAATTACTGAACCCAACACTCTCTCTGACGATTTTATCAACTATGTAAGTGATGGATGTTTAAAGGCCAGTTTAGCTGAACTTCAACTATGCAAGTGCTTTACTCTGGATTAACAGAGAAATAAATATGCTATGCTGTGCAGGTTGAGGAAGAAGTTTCTAGATTGGAAGACTTAAAGTCGAGCAAAATGAAAGAGATCATTCTCAAGAAGAGAGCAGAGCTAAAGGAGATCTCTACAAAGACGCACTTGATTCCAGACACTCAATTAGAAGACGCAATTGAAGCTATTGACTCAGGTACATGCTAATGACATATCACTGTCATCATACCATTTGTTCTTATTGCACCACTTTTTCCTAGTGAGTGTCATTCTTACTTTCTTTATTCAGGAGTGGTTGATGCTGCAACTATACTAGAACAAATTGAACTTCAAATTGCCAAGGTTAAAGAGGAAGCTTTTAGCAGAAAAGAAATACTTGAGAAGGTTGAGAAATGGTTGGCAGCATGTGAGGAGGAATCTTGGCTTGAGGAATATAACAGGGTGAACGTTTTACTTTTTGCCATCTCTTCAGAGGTTTTTTTTTTATAAATTCCTAAGATGGTAACGTTGCTTCATTTTATGTTATTCCATAGGATGAAAACCGATATAATGCCGGAAGAGGTACTCATCTTACACTGAAGCGCGCTGAGAAAGCTCGTTCCTTGGTTAATAAACTTCCAGGTATATGGTACATTTAAGATAAATGGTTGAGAAATAAACTTGGTTTTGTTGTTAAGATTGCACATAATCCATCCCAAATTTTGAGGCTTCTTGCAAAGTGTTTCTGTTTCCTACCTGTTTGGAGCAGAATTAGTTAACACAGTGCTGAAGCTTTCTTATATCATATTAATGCAGGAAGGGTGGAGGCTTTGACTTCAAAGATTATGGCATGGGAGGAGGAGAGAGGGAGTGAATTTTTGTATGATGGTGTGCATACTCTAATAACTTACCCCCTTGGGTCTTTATGTTCCATATTTGCTTGCACTTTTGGTATCTAACTGTAGACCTAGCAAAATTAGACGACGATATAGAAACATAGACATGATGTGAATATAAAAAATACTGAAATCTATACGATACAAATTATTAACAGCTCAGAGTTTGTTTAAAATATCAGACACAATTATGACAAGAAAACTATAGACAAATTCCGAACTCTGTCTAACTGACCCGTTCTACACTATCCAGACTCCTGTTCTTTCAATGCTTGAAGATTATGCTAATTTACGAGAGGAGAAAGAGCAAGAACGCCATAGGTTGCGGGTAAGATAACTAAACTTATTCCCTAATCATGGTGCACATGTTAATAATGTTCTACCGATTTAAGAACCTAGACTATATGCAAATGGGGACATTTTCCTAGTTGAAATTGATCTTTAGTCATTTTTGTTGTTCAGGACCAGAAGAGACTTCAGGGACAACTAATAGCGGAGCAAGAGGTACTCTATGGCGCAAAACAAAGCCCACCAAAGCCACAGAGTGCAAAAAAGGGTTCCAAGCAGTGTACTGGAGTTCCAAGCACTAAAAAAGTCGCCTTGGGAGGACCAATGCTTCAAGCTCATAAACTCGATTCAGTTAATTCCCCGAGGATTTCTCAAACACGTTCTAATAAGAAAACTGAGTTTATGTTACAAAATGACGCCATTCCAGCTTCCCCAGCTTGTAAGTTCTCTGTCCATGCTTGTCACAATCAAGAACATCTCAACTAGACTTAGACCATGTATTCGTGTGTCATATTTGTGTTATAATTGTGTTCATGTGTCAAAACATTGGAAGAATTTTGTATACCCAAAACCGATTTATAGATTCATTTCACAGTTTGACTCAATAGCTGCTATTGAAGGTTGTATATTTTTATATAAAATATGGCATGTTAATAATAATTTGTGTTAAATATATATTGATATGTTTGTATATTTGTCCCATACTTTATAGTCATGTAATTGTGCCATGTTCAAAATTAACAGTCCTAATCTCAACTGTAACCAACAATCAAAATTTGTACTAACTACTAAAACACCTTCGGTTCTTTCAAAATTTGTTCATTCTTTTAGGTATTAAAGCCTGACACTTTCACTATTTGCAGTTAAGAGAGGCCAGGACATTGCCGATGCTCCCTTCGGAAAGCACCCATCAAACGGCGTAAACACTAATGAAATAGAATCACAACTGGTTCGTAAGCCATTCTCGCCCATCTCTCCCCCAGTATCATCAAAAGCCAATATGACAAACAAGCTAGAAGATAACGGTGAAAGTAAAACTTTACAGAAAACAATTCCGACCAACGATCCATCCAACAACACCATGACTCCCTTGAAGAAGATTTCTTCAGTCGACGAAGAGAATAGGAAGCCAAAGGCAATGCATTCAACAGCGTCAGTTCAAATGCAGACAGAAATAACACCACCTCCAACGTTACAAACTTCACTAGTGGAAGAAACTCATGAAGAGGTGGAACAGTCGTTTGAAGAAAAGAGGCTTGCTTTGATGCATTCGGATAAACAAATTCCATCAATGATACAAGTATGAAAGCTTCAGAAACCTTCTTATTACTTGATTTTTTTAAAAATTTTCGCTCTCTTTGATGTTTATAATTTTGACTGTTCTGCTGTGAATGTATAACTGCGAGCCTGAACGTGGACGAATTGCAAGCTTTTATTATCCCAGTATTTTCGTCATTGAGGTTCTTTCTTAAAAGAAAATACCTTGTTTTCCCTTCTTTTTTTGGTACATTCTTTTATCCAGTTTTAAAGGTTACAGTAATTATTTGGCTTCTTTCTGACTCTGGTTCTTGTCTAATTAAATCTAACCATAATCCAATCTCATTTTATTAGTCCGAAAGAAAACAGCAGAGGAAATACTAATAAGATAGGGATAATAAAATAGAATAGAAAAATAGCATGACCTTTTGGATAATGATGAACCAAAGGAAGAGATAAACTTACAGCCACAAATCTAATTAGAAATGGCAAGCAAATACATCAATAAAATGAAATTAAAAGAACAAGAACGAAGAAAACAAAATTTGAACAAAAAGAGATGATGATGATGATGATGATGATGAATATTCAAACGAAGACAAATAAAGGAAGACGAAGGCTTCCTTTGGATGCCCGTTTGCCTCCAGTGTGGTGAGATTGGCCTAAATAATTGCTGCTCACCGCACTGCTATGCTGTTTGGTTCACCGTCAAGGTTCAGTGAAAATTCATCTCCACCGCACTGGTCTGCTGAAAATCAACTGGGAGTGAAAGCAACAATTAAAGGTCAGTGAGCAGTTGGTGTTTTCCTCAGACAAAAATACCCATACTTTCCATATGCAAAGGGAACTGAAGTGTTCATTGAAAAATCGTCTACTTAGCGGCTTTGATTGGACTAGTACCTGGATATAAATTCGAGGGAAAGCTTTAGTTTGCCCATTCCAAAAGTGGGTGTCATTGAAATAGGTGGCTATTGGCGTCCTGGGTCAAGCAGCGTTGGGAACTATGGCTGAAGAACCGGCGGCGGCTGGAGCTGGAAGTGGGTATCGGGAATTCCGAGGAAAAGATGAATTTTCCGTCCAACATGTTGCACGGCATATTAGCTATTGCGATGTGGATTGGATCTGTGCATTTCGACTTCTTTTTGCTTCTTTTCTCTTTTCTATTCCTTCCTTTTTCCAAATTCCTCATGTTGGTCCTCTTTTCATTTCTTTTCCTTTCCTTTCCTTTTTTAATCTTTTTATTGGAAAAGGAAGAATTTAAATGGCATGAATTCATGTGTTCTGTTTGATTCAATGTTCACAGGGTGCTGGGGTTTCTATTGATTTTCATGGTTCTTCCTATCGACCCGTACAGTAAATTTGGCCGGAAGCTGTCTAGGTACTCTTTACTTCTTCTTGCTATTGCTTGTCGATGATATGAGTTGTGATGATGAACATAATAATAATAATAATAATCTGAATGAGCAGGTATATATGTAAGCATCTTTGCAGTTACTTTCCCATCACTCTCTATGTTGAGGATTTTAACGCCTTCAATCTTGATCGTGCTTATGGTTTGTTTCCTTCTTTTACTTATTATTATGGCCCTCCCCGTTACTTCATTGATATAGCTCATCCTCTGCTTATATGAATCTAGTTACCCTGTATGAAGTATAAACAAAATTTCTCATCTTCCTTGTATTTGCCTTTATATGAATCTAGAAAGTGCTTGTTTTTATCATTTCTTTTACTTGTTAGCTTCCTTTCCGTTCCCTACTTTTTTTCTTGTGAAGCAAACATACAAAGAGAGTATGAATTATTTAAGTTCCAAATGTTGAGAAACTAATAGACCTTAGCTTGTTAATGTTTCAGTTTTTGGTTATGAGCCCCATTCGGTTTTGCCGATTGGAGTCGTTACACTCGCTGGACATACAGGTTTCATGCCTCTTCCTAAAGTTAAAGTCCTTGCAAGCAGCGCTGTAAGGCCTTTAACTCCAAACACTCATACATACTCATTTCATTCATTATCACTCAAATATCTTGCAGCTTTAACATGTTATGGATGAATGCTTAGGTATTCCATACCCCATTTTTGAGGCATATATGGACATGGTTGGATGTGGCACCAGCATCAAGGAAAAAATTTTATTCCCTATTGGATGCCGGTTATAGTTGTATTGTAGTGCCTGGTGGAGTGCAGGAGACATTTCACATGGACCATGATTCTGAGGCTTCATTCTTATTCTTTTTAGCAACGTTCCTTAACTAACTTACTTCTAAGGCCATTTTTCTTCAACAACCAATACCTATAAAGTATTCTTTTTGTTTATTCTTTCTTGTTCCTCTTGTATGTTTATGTTGGTTGCTTAACAATTCTTGCCTCACAGATTGCCTTCCTTAAGGCACGAAGGGGGTTTGTTCGCATAGCCATTGAAATGGGGTGTCCACTGGTCCCAGTTTTCACCTTTGGTCAGGTAAGTAATGCTTTTTTTTCTCTTTTCTTCTCTGAGCCCATATTTGTGCAGCTTCAAAATTGATAAACCTCAGTGTTTTTACATATAATTCTGCATTTATTTAATGCATTCTACTCTGAAATACTCATTCCAGTCTAAAAGCAAGCTGCTGTAGGATAAGCTTGCCACTAGTGCCTGCCCTATAGCTTCTTACGTTTGATTGAACCATCTGAATTCCAAACTTTCTAACTTGTTGTTCTTTTAGGTTTGGGTTTTTTTTTTAAATATTGTTGTCTTTTTAACAACTTCCATGTTCTACATCACCTTAATCAAATTTCCTTGCTTTTTACTTGTGCTCCAGTCACGTGTCTATGACTGGTGGAAACCAGGTGGGAAGTTATTCCTGCAACTTTCAAGAGCTCTCAAGTTCACTCCAATGATATTTTGGGGAATTTTTGGGTATGCATCAAATTTATTTCTCTTTTATGCTCATTTGGAACACTTTTTGTTCTTCTTCTTGAATATTAATTTAGTAGATTTTTACTGTTCAGAAAGTACTTAATAACATATTTTCATTACTCTTGAATCCATGATGATGATTCTTTTGTAGTTCAAGATATCTAGAAAACTTTTGGGAACAGCTTAAGATATTCCTCATGAAAATGCAATGTTTTGCCGGATAAATTTTATCAGAAATTAACTAATACACTATCAGTGGAGTTTCTGGACTCCACAGACAGGGTAGGCGACTGCCACATTCTCCATAAGGGTATAATAGAAAAAGAGAGATGAGACATGTGGCATTACTGTAATCTTACTTGTGGAGTTAAAAAAAACTTTGATTTCAATGACAAACACAAATTTTATTTACCACTGTTAATATATTGAAATCTTAGCAAGATGTAAATAGAAAGTGGAAGAAATAGAAGTGAGATCCTTTGTATTGATCTAATTGGATTTTCTTTTGGGTAAGTGTACTAGTTTATAATACTTTCTTTAGGAAGATAGAGGTTAAAAGAACAAGAGGTGGTTTCAGTCCAGTTGGATAACATAAGCGATGTATTTCCATTAAAAAGAAGTTAAGAAAAATGAGTTACTTTGGTTTTGTATATCAATGGTAGTGAAGCTTGAAGGAAATTGATGGTATCATGATTATATTCTCAGGACAATGTAAAAACTCAAAAAGAGGGTTAAAAATTATGTTTCATTGATCGAAAAGCAATCCTTGTACTTGCCAAAATCTTTGCAAATGTGCATGTTTGTGTGAAGCTGTCTGAAATTCTTAACCAAGAACCTCCTTTGTTTACAGAACTCATTTGCCGTATCGAAGGCCCATGCATGTTGTGGTGGGTAAACCTATTGAATTGAAGCAAAACCCTAAACCTACTGCTGAAGAGGTATTGTAACTTGCCTGTGGCTTCTGCTATATTGCTCCGTAGGTAGAATTTATTATTATTGTAGAGTCCTGCATTCACACAATGAGGCTGAAACCTCCTTCATGCAAGTACCTAATGCCCTTAGCGTTCTCATTTTGATCGCTACCTTCTATATAATACTAAAATCCTATGAAACATGCATATCTTTCAAGCAAAACAGAAGCCTTGTCCATTAACAGGCCAACTTCTGGTTATGCCACAACGCTTTGTATATACATATATTCACACCTGTGTTAAACCAATGATTATTTCCCCAGGTCCAGGAGGTGCATGACCAATTTGTTAAAGCACTTGAAGATCTCTTTGAGAGACACAAAGCTCGGGTCGGATATCTCAATAGTCACATTTTGCTGTTATATTAATGATTTTTTTCCTTGTACCTTTCCCTTCATCTGATGTTAAGCGCATGGTACAGGTAAAATAGTGCAGTCTACTCTGGAAGAATGTCGAGAAGCTTATGCAACTTGGATAGCCATGGTACCATCTTTCTCCAGTATTTCATGTTAAAAATTTTGATATTGTAGTTAATTACTTTTGCTTTGTTTGATATTGTAGTTAATAAAAATTTTAAATTTCTCAGCCATGATTGAAGAGTAAAGATTTATTGCCATTCATTGATTTAGCCGGCAATTCTTGACATTTATTTGATTTATTGTTCTTGACTTCACTGATGCTTTTACATGTTTTCCTGCGGGATTATCAAGCTACCACACTATTTCCTAATTGCAAACTAAAAATAATAGTTGGACTTTGTAGTTAACTTTTGGGAGAAATAAAGGGGGAGAAGAAAAGCCATAAATTTGGTTGGAAATCAGAATCTGCTTCAATGGTCAGATAAGGTATGGCCCAAAAGTGAAAGCCTCTATCCATAGTTTATGGATGCAGGGCAGAGAGAAGCTAGAAAACTGTTTAATGGTCTTATCAGATGCAGGCATGGGTACCTTTTATAGATATCTACAAATTAGCAGGACTTCTTGGCCGTCTGCGATGGCTCTTGATAAATTGAGACTGAACTTCATTCTATTTTATAAGAATTTTGTTGTTACTCGAAAATCTTGAAAATATAGGCCTGATCCTTCATTCATTTTCTTATATCTTTGGGCTTTAATGAAGTTTGGCATAAATCTGTAACTTAATGCTTCTACCATGGTCATGGAAGGTGACCAAATTTTCAGCCCTCCTTTGGACTTTAGAGATTATCTTTGCCCCACTGTTTCCTTTGTATGGAGTCTTATAGTTTCTGTCTATGTTCAACTTCCTGCGTGTTGCTTGAATTTTGATTGAAGTTAGAATTATATTCATCTGTGTTACCTAGGCTTCTAGCATGTTTACATGAAGGGACATTGAGTTGTAATCTATTAAGTGAATAGGTTCTAGTCACAACCCTTAGATTAACATAATTTTGATTTGGATATTGGTTGTTGGTTCTTATATGATTTGGATATTGGTTGTTGGTTCATTCACATGTCTATGAATTTAGGAATAACATTTTTTTCCATGTAATTGATACTGTGTGTTGGTCCTGCTCTTGCTGTGCGCATCAAATTGTTATTTTGCATATGCCCTTAAAAAGTTTATCTCCCTAAGCCTTTTCACTTTACTGATGCAAGTCTTATAATCCACTAACATCTGCCATCCTCTCTCGGTTGCAGTTGCACCCCAGTTTATGCCGTAGTTTAGTATAAGTTGTTATTTAGTATGGAAAAGAACCTACTTGATAACTTGAAATTATTTTTCATGGTTCTGTAATGTAATCGATGTTGATAATTAATATTGTTTGTCCCCTTCATTTTCTTTTCCAGGTTGTACCTTCAATAACTATTGCATTCGTGACATATGAGGTGGTGAAGACATTTTAGGAGTTGAAATCAGAATATCAGGCTAAACCAGTACCAATTCGGCTCAATGTTTTGAGGGATGTGTGCTATTTTTGTAGGTAAAGGGGATATAGAGCTTCGAAGTAGGGTCTTTAATTTATGTTTATGTGGTAAATTTTATTACATCTCTTTTTATTTTCTGGGCTGGTGGTATATCCTCTGCATTTTGTTTTGGACATTGTGGTTTTTCCCTTTTTCCAAAATAAAAATAAAAATAACAAGCCTTATTATGTTGTTTTAGGTACAAATAGTTCACCATTGTTCTTGTCTGACCTTAAAATTCTCCTTTAGTTAATTTTGACATAAGTTTTTCATGTATTTGGAGATTCATATCCTACACTCATATTCATGCAAAATGAAGAGTTGAGCTACATAGCTGCCTAGAGTTCTCGGCTTTGACTCTAATGCCATTTGAGTACTGTAATTTCACACTAATAGAATAAAAATACACTCATCTATAGTTGGTTCCTTTATGTTGTTTTATACTTTAAAAGAAAAAATGTTATTCTTTGGTTGGATCTTGGAAGTAACTGGAGATTAAGCAAAATTGTTGCTTTATATGATATTTGACAAAAAAACTTTCATAAGTATTAACTTCATATGACTTTCATTTGCAATAATCTGATTTTTGAAGGTATTTTTCATTAATTTCTTGTCATATACTTCTATAGGCCATTTTGATAGGGGTGAATCGAGTTCTTCTAACAGTGAAAGTGACCTTAACATTGCAATATTAAGGGAAATCATTGCAAATAGTTTAATGAATCAATATATGTAAAAATAATTTTGTATCATAATCGAATTTCTAGTAATAATGTAACTTGTTATGTCTTATGTTACTATATTTTTTTTATTAAAAATTATTCGCTTAGATACTTCAAAATTTGATCCAAGTATAATGTTACTATTTGCGAAAATAATATTTATCATTGTTATAAAAGAATATTTAACTATAAAAATTAAAAATAATTTTTATTTTATCTAATAAATAATTTAAATTGATTATATAATTCATTAAAATATTTATAATAAAATATTGGTAGATATATTTTAATATTTTATTAAATAAATTTATAAATTCACATACTTTAATAATTTTATATAAGTAAAATAATTTAAAAACTTCTATTATATATCAATTCTAATCTAATGCACTTAATTGTCATTTTATATTCTCACCTCACCGCACAATTGCATTTGAATCCAAACACACTCCATCATTGTTTTAATCTCATCGCCATAAATCTCAATCTCATCGCTACAAGAATTAATCTTACACTGCCATCATTTTTAACCTCATGGATGAAACACATGCTCATCCAAACTAGCCAAGAGATGGATAATTGGTCCCCAACAGGTTGTTTCTCTAAAGACGATCTGGTTGAAATGATGGCATACAACCTTTTCAAGTTGACCCTTGACAAATCCAGAAGTGAAAAACTTCTTCTGAAGAGTTATTGTGAAAAAGAAACTCAAAAAAAAAAACATGAAGCCGTATGGCCAGCCCTAGTTATAGTCTCCAAGTAGTAGAGTTGAAGCTACACCAAACTCTCGAGGATAAAAGGTAGCATTTATCTACAAGGGTTTAAATTAAATCTACCATCAGAATTTTAAAAGAAAACAAGAACTATAACAAGTCAAAATTTAAAACTCTATAGGTTGTGCCAAGACAATAATAAACAATCCAAATGAACTAATTTCCTCTTAAATGTCTTCACATTATACGTCTTTTTCAGGCTTACTAAGAATGTTTATTTAGCTTTACTACTCCTTGTAACCCAAACAACATGGAACTTAGTTTTCAATGTCTGCTCCTTCCAATCTCCTCTCGTAAAAGTCTATTTTTCAAATTGAGCCAAGCCTATCAAACAAGCTTAAAATTTTGGCCCGAATCCAGTCCGACCCATGAACAAGTTCATTCATATTCCATCTCATATCAAGTTGGATAGTCATTAGCACTAAGAGCGAAATTTTGAGGATTGAAATTAAATTATATATTTTATTACTTTACATCTTTATAATTTTTAAATGACTAAGATAAAACTTTGTCATTTTGAAGGTTAAAATGTAATTTTACAATGAAAAGGACCAGAGCTCTCGGTACCGCCCCTGGCACCACCCTAAAACCGTGGGATTTGCCACTGGGTATACAACATCAACAAAGACTAAGGCTAGCTATGAGATTGCGTCGATGAAAAAGTGATACGAGCACGCCCAAGGCACCAACGATTTTTTTTCTAAAATTCATTGAGCTCGTTATTAGCTCACTCTTAGCTCATTTTAATTAGTTTAATTGCTGGAATAAAAAATTAGTTAACTTAGTTTAAGTTAATTAAATTGCTGGAATGAAATTTAATTAATTTAGTTTAATATGTCCTAGCTATTGCGTGTCTTAATATGTTTGTGTTGCCATAGCCAAATTTAATATGTCTTGTTTAAGACTTTATTAAATTTGTTTTAGCTTAGTTTATGTGATAATTAGGGTGTCTAAGTTTTTATTAAAATTTATTTCGGCTGAACATACATTTGAATTAAATTGGTTCTAGCATTTTCTTTGTAGGTACATTGACCATGGGACGACACACATCAATCGGATGAAAGGCATGACGCATGAAGGACAGCCAAACACTAAGGAAATAATAAAGCCATGAGAGATATTCAGAATGCATATCAAAGCACAAACAAATGGAAATTAAAGTGAGAGGCAGACCATTAGCATGCGGCGATTGCATGGAAGATCTTGATTTTAATTTGGCAAGTTGACGCATGGAGATTGAATGAATAAACAAGGGAGTTTGACTTTTAAATGCATAGAACAAATGAAGATAAAATCAAGTGGAGCATTGGATGATGGACGGCAATAGTGTAATGGCCTAAATTCAAGGTTATCGGAACAATAGTTTCGCAACCATAAATCCGATTTAAAGAGAAATTTAATTCAATATATTTGCATGAATATTTATATGATAGGAAATATTTTATAAATATTTATAAAATGTTAGTAATGTGGTATTAAAATTTCGTTAGAAAATTTTAACGTATGGGTAGGTAATTAAATGAAAAGGACTAAATTGAAAAGAAAATAAAAGTTGAATTATAGATTAAAAATTATAAAGGACCAAAATAGAAATTATGCCATTTTTAAATGTTGAGGCGGTATAAGCATAAAAATCTTAAGATTTTATGTGATAAAATATATTATTATTAGATAATTATGTTAATATAATATTATATTATATAATAAGGTAAAGAATAAAAAGAAGAAACAGAGAAGAAAACGAAACAGAGAGCAGGGAAAGAAAAAAGAAAGAAAAGAAGAAAGGGAAATTCAAAGTTTGAAGCTTGGATATTTAGTAGGTAAGTTAATTTAGTCCTTTTCTTTTAATTTTGATGCTTTATAAGTTTTAGAACAAAGTTTTGATGAATTTAAGTTGAAGTTTTTGAAGTTTTAAAGTTGTTTAATATAGCATATGATGAATAAAATGATGAATTAGTGGTTTAATTGAAAGAATTTGAAGTTAGAATTGGATAAAGGACTTAATTGTAAAATAAGCTATAAGAAAACAGTTTTGGGACAGCAGCAGCAGAGTAAGTTTGAAAATTCACCAAAAATCGTAGGAGTGGAATTAGAAGTTGAGTGAGAAATGAAATTAAAGCTTATTGAGTCTATTTTCATATGAAAGAAACAAGGAAAGAAAAGAAGTTCTGTATTTTGAGATATTTAGATTTTTGTAAGACTGGTTCAGAATGAATTCGGGTTCCCATGTTTTAACTTTAGAAAATCATCAAAATTGGATAAAAATAATTAGGGCTTAAATTTATATGTTTAGAATTCTTAATGAGTCTATTTTCAATAGAAATAAAGGAAACATCATCCAAATCCTGTATGAAGAGATAATTAATTTTAGTGAAGAAGGGTCAGAACTGTCAAACAGCAGAACAGGGTAACTTTAAAGAATAAACTGTACTTATTGGCTAAATAAAAATTCTGAAAATTTTATGGAAAGAAGATATGTGAGTCTAGTTTCAGGAAAATTAACAGATCCTAATTTAGAGTTCTGTAGCTCAAGATAAAAATAATTTAGTGACTATGACTCAAGTAGACAGTTTTGAATGAACGAAAAATAATAATAGAATTATTGAAAATGTTACATGTGAACATGAAATGTATTGAATTGATGATTGAATTTATTTATTTAGAACCGGAAAACTCAAATACGAAGCTAGATCGAGGAAAGAAAAAAGTCCCGGATTAGTAGATTTTTGTGTACGAACAAGTATCGAGGTAAGTTCGTGTAACTTGAATTATCTTCTTAAATGCTTGAAATGTATGTTATTGATGTGAATATAATTTGAATGTTCATTGTATGAAAGTTGATGAAACATTGATATATTTGATAAAAAAGTGGAAGAAATCCCGGTTGAATGGAAGGAAAATTCGATAGATCTCTGAAAAGGAATTGACGGTAAAAAGGATCTAGCCCGAACGGGTGATCCTATCCTGATATAGCCTTCCCGAAGAATATGTGTAAAATGGATTTAGCCCGGACGGGTAATACGAATTAGGGTCTGAATTTAGCCTGGACTGGTAATTCAGATCCAAGCTCATTAGAGTAATTGTCTTTGGGATTTAGCCTGACCGTAATCCCGACAATACTCTATGAGTTTACATTACTGTGGATTTAGCTCGACGGTAATCCTATTGTAAAGATGAGGTTCATGGGAGTGTGCTCTCTCAAATGAAAATAAAGCACATGAACATGAATTGACGGACTGGATTGTACACTAAAAGTGTATTTCGAAAATCCATCGAAATTCGAGTAATTCAATGGGATAAATATGGAAATATAACAAAGAAACGTAAATCATGGTATTGGTGAGCTCATCAATCATGGTATATATTATTGATACATGGAAATTATTGAATTAACTTGAATGTTGAGCTTGTGTATGTTAGGGTAATAATACATTGAATGGATATATGAATGTTTATTGCATTGTATTGAAAATGTTAGGTAAGTATAATTCTTGTTACATGGGCTTACTAAGCACAAAGTGCTTACCCTATTTCCTTTTTCCCTGTTTTGTAGTGTTAAGAGCTCGGAGGTCGGATCGGTGGGAGACTCATCACACTATCAACCCCAGTATTTCGGTATTTAAAGAAACTTTAGTTTGGAAATGAATGGCATGTATAAGCTAATAAAAAAATGTTAATATGAAATAATGTAAGGTCACCATTGGTATGGCTTATGTGTTAAAGTTATCTTATAAATATGCATGAATTATTTTGAAAATATGTTGAATTGAATGGTCTCGGTTTTTTAAAAAAAAATATTTGTAAACTCCGGTAATGCCTTGTACTCTATTCTAATATCGAATACGAGTAAAGGGTGTTACATTTATTGGTATCAGAGCTACGGTTTAGCCGGTTCTAGGACCGACATAGCAAATACGGATTAGCTATACATGCCATTTAAATTATTATCGATAGTGTGATATCTCCTGACCATTTAAATTGAGTTTTTCTTATAGTAATGTCATCCCACCGAGCTCAATCAAGAAGTCGGGAGTCATGGTCCCGCTTCAAAGACAAAGAGAAGAAACTAGCAGAGAAGGCTGCAGACAGAGGGTCAAGGGAGGAGGCAAAAATAGCCTTCTTTCAAATGATGAATGAATGGTTTACTCAAGACATAAGAATTAACCCTATAAGCAAAGAACTCAAACTCCCTCCCCGTTCTTCCACCGGTTCGAGATTCCACAGGTACTGTGTATTGAATCACGAAAAGGGAAAGCTCCAGTTGATAAAATCCGAAAATATGGGGCCGAAGAATTTTGAGCAGCAGTTGATGATGATCCCGAAAGAGCTGAATTTTGGCTAGAAAATACTACTCGGGTTTTGGAGGAATTATCTTGCACGCCGAAGAATGTTTGAAATGTCTTTGTTTAATCGCTAAAAGACATGACTTATCATTGGTGGAATACTAAAGCTTCAGTTGTTCCGAAAGAAGAAATTACATGGGAATTCTTCCAGACCGAGTTCAAAAAGAAATATATCAGTCAGAGATTCCTTGATCAGAAAAGAAAAGAATTTCTTGAGTGAAACAGGCAATAGATCAAGATTCGAGTATGAAAGAGAATTTGTTCGGTTGAGTAAATATGCTCGAGAATGGGTACAACGGAAGTGAAATGTGCAAACGATTCAAGAAGGGTTAAATGAAGAAATTAAGCTACTTATCGAATTCTTGAAATTCGAGAGTTTGCTACATTGGCGAAGCGAGCTTATAAAGCGGAAGAATTGAGCAAAGAAAAGAAACAGTGAAAGGGAAGCTCAAATTTTAGTAAAAGACCAATGGAAAATCTCAATTTTCTCGCTCCAAAGAAATTGAAGAAGTACCAGGATCGTTCTACCTCAACCACTGGGTATTCGAGCAGAGAGCGAGGTTCTCAACGCAATAATCCAAGACCTTCTACTCCATCAGTGACCAGTGTTGGCAGTGTTGGTACCCCTAAGCTGAGATGCCAGTATTGTAATAAAGCTCATTTTGGTGAATGTCGATTTAAGAGCGGGCTTGTTACCGATGTGGTTCTTTTGACCATTTCTCGAGATTGTCCGAAAGAAGTGAAAAGAAGTGAATATATATCGGCCAAGTAATCCATCTTTGAGGGTAGACCATCTCGACCATCTGGTAATGTCAGTGGTAGCCGAGGAGCTATAAAAGATACTGCAAGTAGGCCTGAGACACGAGCGCCTTCTAGGACATATGTCATACGTACCAAAAAAGATGCCTCAGCACCCGATGTTATTACTGGTACATTTTCTTTACTTGATACTAATATTACTGCATTAATTGATCCCGGTTCTACGCATTCATATATGTGTAAAACTTGCATGCATTAAAGATTTATCTGTTGAACCTACTAAATTTGCAGTTAAAGTCTCGAACCCCATTGGCCAATCTATTTTGGTGGATAAAATTTGTAAAATTGTCCACTGATGGTAAGAGGTTATTGTTTCCTGGCTAATTTGATGTTACTGCCATTTGATGAGTTTGATGTGATATTGGGCATGGATTGGTTAACTCAGCATGATGCAGTAGTAAACTGTAAACAGAAATATATTGTGTTGAAGTGTCAGAATGGTGAATTACTTCGGGTTAAATCCGATCAGACAGAGGGATTATCTGATGTGATTTCAGTTATTACTGCTCAGAGGTATGTCAAAAAGGGGTATGATGTTTTTCTTGCTTATGTATTAGACACCAAGGTATCTGAGTCAAAGATACAGGTAGTGCCAGTGGTATGTGAATTTTCTGATGTGTTTCCAGAGGAATTACCAGGGTTGCCACCAGTAAGGGAAGTGGGATTCTCTATAGATTTGATTCCGGGAACTACTCCGATTTCCATAGCTCCGCATCGGATGGCTCCTGTAATTAAAGGAATTAAAGACACGCTTGCAAGAACTTCTTGATAGAGGTTTTGTCTAATCGAGTTATTCATCTTGGGTGCTCCGATTCTGCTTTGTGAAAAGAAAGACGGGTCTTTGAGATTGTGTATTGATTATCGGCACTTAATAAAGTAACTATAAAGAATAAGTACCCGTTGCCCGGATTGATGATTTATTTGATCGCCTAAAAGGTGCTACTATATTTTCAAAGATTGATCTCCGATCGGCTACTATCAATTACGGGTAAAGGAGTCGATGTGCCAAAAGACTTTCGAACCAAGTACGGGCATTATGAGTTTCTGGTTATGCCGTTTGGACTGACTAATGCACCTGCAGTATTTATGGATTTGATGAATCGAATATTCAGATCGTACTTAGACAGATTTTTGGTAGTATTCATTGATGATATTTTGGTTTATTCTAGATAAAGAAGAACATACAGAACATTTGAGAATTGTGTTACAAATTTGCAGAGAGAAGCGCTTATATACTAAATTCAAGAATGTGAATTTTGGCTTCGAGAAGTGCATTTTCTTGGACATATTGTATCCATTGAAGGCATCAAGGTAGATCCAAGTAAAATCTCACTATTGTCAATTGGAGTCCACCAAGAATGTATCCGGTTAGAAGTTTTTGGGTTTAGCCGGTTATTACCGAAGATTTGTATGGTATTTTCTATGATAGCTTCTCCGATGACTTGATTATTGCGAAAGATGTAAAGTTCGAGTGGATCGATGAATGTCGCAGAGTTTCAACCGATTGAAAGATCTACTAACGAAAGCACCAGATAGTGCAACTGAACCGTAAGGAATTTGTTATTTACAAGTGATGCCTCATTAAATGGTTTAGGTTGTGTCTTGATGCAAGAAGGTAAAGTAATAGCCTATGCTTCAAGACAACTTAAACCACATGAAAGAAATTACCCGTACATGATCTTGAATTAGTCGCTATTGTATTTGCATTGAAGATATGGCGGCATTATTTGTACTGTGAGAAATGTCATATTTATATCGATCATAAAAGCTTGAAATATTTGATGACACAAAAAGATTTGAATTTAAGACATCGCAGGTGGCTTGAATTGATAAAGGATTATGATTTGATTATTGATTACCATCCGGGTAAGGCTAATGTTGTAGCTGATGCTTTGAGTCAGAAATCTCTGTTTGCTTTACGAGCTATGAATACCTGGTTGTCACTGGCTAATGATGGTTCAATCATAGCTAAATTGAGAGTTAAACCAACATATCTACAGCAAATATGTGAAGCTCAGAAGAATGATGAAAAGTTACAGGTTAAACGAGCACAGTGTGAGTCAAGTACTGGTTCTGAATTTCATGTTGGAATTGATGGTTGTTTATTATTTAGAGGTAGGGTATGTGTACCCAAGAACTCAGAGTTCATACAGAAAATTTTACACGAAGCTCACAAAGGGTACTATGTCCGTACATCCGGAAGTAATAAAATATATAATGATTTGAAGAAGATGTACCTGGTGGCGTGTATGAAACGCGATATTTCGAGTTTGTATCAAAATGTCCGATATGTCAACAGTCAAAGGTAACATCGGTACCTTCGGGTTACTTGACCAATTACTATATCGGAATGGAAATGGGAAAGAATCACTATGGATTTTGTATCGGGTTACCGTTGTCTCCGAGGGAAAAGGATGCTATTTGGGTGATTGTTGATCGATTGACAAAGTCAGCGTGCTTTATTCCGGTACGTATGGATTATTCTTTAGATAAACTGGCTGAACTGTACATATATGATATTATCAGGCTACATGGAGTGCCTGTCTCCATTATATCAGATAGAGATCCCCGATTTACGTCTCGTTTCTGGGACAAATTGTAAGAAGCTTTGGATACTCATTGTATATCAAGATCGCATTTCATCCTCGCATGATGGCCAATCTGAGCGTGTAATTTAGGTATTGGAAGATATGTCCGATGTTGTATACTAGAGTTCAAGGTAATTGAGAGAGGTATCTACCTTTGATTGAATTTGCTTACAATAACAGCTTATCATCCAAGATTACAATGGCTCGTATGAAGCTTTGTATGGTAGAAAATATAGAACACCGTTATATTGGATGAGCTCATGAAAAGAAGATACATGGGGTTGATTTGATTCGGAAATGTAAGAAAAGTAAAAGTGATTCGTAATAGCTTGAAAGCGGCCTCGATCGCCAAAAGTCATATGCCGATCTTAAACGAAAAGAGATTGAATTTCGTGTCGGTGACAAGGTATTCTGAAAGTGTCTCCTTGAAGAAAGTTCTCGATTTGGTCGAAAGGGTAAATTGAGTCCAAGATTTATCGGCCATATGAAATTATAGTAAGAATTGGACCACCGCTTATCGGTTGGCATTACCACCAGAACTTGATAGAATCCATAATGTTTTTCATGTGTCTATGCTACGACGATATCAGTCAGATCCTTCACATGTTATTTCTCCGATAGAAGTGGAGATTCAATCGGATATGACTTACAGTGAAGAACCGGTCAAGATATTGGCACGGGAAACAAAGGAGCTTAGAAATAAAAAAATAAGTTTGGTAAAAGTATTGTGGCAAAAGCACGGGATTGAAGAAGCGACATGAGAACCGGAGGAGGCAATGAGGAAATAATATCCAAACCTCTTTTTCTTGGTAAGATTTTCGAGGACTAAAATTCTTAAAAGGGGGAGAGTTGTAATGGCCTAAATTAAGGTTATCGAACAATGGTTTCGCAACCATAAATCCGATTTAAAGAGAAATTTAATTCAATATATTTGCATGAATATTTATATGATAGGAAATATTTTATAAATATTTATAAAATGTTAGTAATGTGGTATTAAAATTTCGTTAGAAAATTTTAACGTATGGGTAGGTAATTAAATGAAAAGGACTAAATTGAAATAAAAGTAAAAGTTAAATTATAGATTAAAATTATAAAGGACCAAAATGGCAATTATGCCATTTTAAAATGTTGAGATGGTATAAGCATAAAAATCTTAAGATTTTTATGTGATAAAATATATTATTATTAGATAATTATGTTAATATAATATTATATTATATAATAAGGTAAAGAATAAAAGAGAAGAAACAGAGAAGAAAACGAAACAGAGAGCAGGGGAAAGAAAGAAAGAAAGAAAAGAAGAAAAGGAAAATTAAAAGTTTGAAGCTTGGATATTTAGTACGTAAGTTAATTTAGTCATTTTCTTTTAATTTTGATGCTTTATAAGTTTTAGAACAAAGTTTTGATGAATTTAAGTTGAAGTTTTTGAAGTTTTAAAGTTGTTTAATATAGCATATGATGAATAAAATGATGAATTAGTGGTTTAATTGAAAGAATTTGAAGTTAGAATTGGATAAAGGACTTAATTGTAAAACAAGCTATAAGAAAACAGTTTTGGGACAGCAGCAGTAGAGTAAGTTTGAAAATTCACCAAAAATCGTAGAAGTGGAATTAGAAGTTTAGTGAGATATGAAATTAAAGCTTATTGAGTCTAGTTTCATATGAAAGAAACAAGGAAAGAAAATAAGTTCTGTATTTTGAGATATTTATATTTTGTAAGACTGGTTCAGAATGAATTCGGGTTCCCCTGTTTTAAATTTAGAAAATCATCAAAAATTGGATAAAAATAATTATGGGCTTAAATTTATATGTTTAGAATTATTAATGAGTCTATTTTCAATAGAAATAAAGGGAAACATCATCCGAATCCTGTATGAAGAGATAATTAATTTTGAGTGAAGAAGGGTCAGAACTGTCAAACAGCAGAACAGGGGTAACTTTAAAGAATAAACTGTACTTATTGGCTAAATAAAAAATTCTGAAAATTTTATGGAAAGAAGATATGTGAGTCTAGTTTCAGGAAAAATTAACGGATCCTAATTTAGAGTTCTGTAGCTCAAGATAAAAATAATTTAGTGACTATGACTCAAGTAGACAGTTTTGAATGAACGAAAAATAATAATAGAATTATTGAAAATGCTACATGTGAACATGAAATGTATTGAATTGATGATTGAATTTATTTATTTAGAACCGGAAAACTCAAATACGAAGCTAGATCGAGGAAAGGAAAAAGTCCCGGATTAGTAGATTTTTGTGTACGAACAAGTATCGAGGTAAGTTCGTGTAACTTGAATTATCTTCTTAAATGCTTGAAATGTATGTTATTGATGTGAATATAATTTGAATGTTCATTGTATGAAAGTTGATGAAACATTGATATATTTGATAAAAAAGTGGAAGAAATCCGGTTGAATGAAAGGAAAATTGATGGATCTCTGAAAAGGAATTGACGGTAAAAGGATCTAGCCGGACGGGTGATCCTATCCCGATATAGCCTCCCAAGAATATGTGTAAATGGATTTAGCCCGGACGGGTAATCCGAATTAGGGTCTCAATTTAGCTCGGACTGGTAATTCAGATCCAAGCTCATTAGAGTAATTATCGCTGTGATTTAGCCTCGATGGTAATCCCGACAATACTCTATGAGTTTACATTACAGTGATTTAGCTCGGACGGTAATCCTACTGTAAAAATGAGGTTCAGGGAGTGTGCTCTCAAATGAAAATGCACACATGAACATGAATTGACGGACTGGATTGTACACTAAAAGTGTTCTTTCGAAAATCCATCGAAATTCGAGTAATTCAATGGGATAAATATGAAAATATAACAAAGAAACGGAATCAATCATGGTATATATTATTGATACATGGAAATTATTGAACTAACTTGAATGTTGAGCTTGTGTATGTTAGGGTAATAATACATTGAATGGATATATGAATGTTTATTGCATTGTATTGAAAATGTTAGGTAAGTATAATTCTTGTTACATGGGCTTACTAAGCACAAAGTGCTTACCCTATTTCCTTTTTCCCTATTTTGTAGTGTTAAGAGCTCGGAGGTCGGATCGGTGGGAGACTCATCACACTATCAACCCCAGTATTTCGGTATTTAAAGAAACTTTAGTTTGGAAATGAATGGCATGTATAAGCTAATAAAATAAATGTTAATATGAAATGAATGTAAGGTCAGCCATTGGTATGGCTTATGTGTTAAAGTTATCTTATAAATATGCATGAATTATTTTGAAAATATGTTGAACTGGAATAGTCTCGGTTTTTAAAAAAAAAAATATTTGTAAACTCCGGTAATGCCTTGTACTCTATTCTAATATCGAATACGAGTAAAGGGTGTTACAAATAGAGAGTGGAACATGAAAGCTAAAATGGAGCATCCTCCGTGGCCGAATATTTAAACTGGAGCATGGGTGATCACAAATTATGGATTGAATAAAATAATTCAAGCACCATGAACATAAGCTATGGGTGGGACGGCAACAACTATGGAAGCTATAAACAATTAAGAAATGTGCTTGGTGTGACTAGTGGAGACATGGACGGCTATAGTGGAATGAGCCACAAACAATTAAGAAATGTGTTTGTGTGAAATATAAATAAAGCATGTGTGTGACTAGTGGAGACATGGGCTGTAATAATGGAGTGAGCATGAGAATATTCTTGAAAGTGGAAGGACGCATGGCATGATGAAATTAAAAATGTGCAAGTGGGTTGGTTGTGGAAATGCATGGACGGCACAAGCTTGAAATGCATGCATGAAATTAAAATGTGCAAGTGTGCTGTGGAAATGCATGGACGGCACAAGCTTGAATAAAATAAGGCATGTGGCTTGGAACAAATAAATTAATCAACATGGAGTAAGTGGAAACATGAAGCACAAAGCATGAAGAATTAAAAAAATAAACATGTGATAAATTAAAGGTGTGGGACGGCATTGCTTTCTTTTGTGAGTTATTGAGGCTTATAAATAGCTTGTCAATTTTCAACAGGGAATACAGAATTTTTATGAATGAAATTTTTATGAACTTTGTTCATTTGAGTGAGTTTTTCTCCTCTTCGTTTTCGTACAAGTTTCGTTAGACTTATCAAGCTTGCTTGTGGCGTCTTCGACTTGTTTGAACTTATCACCAAATTCCCCTTGGTGTGAGGCATTCATCAACCTATCTTCATCTTTCCACCTTAACGATATAAGAAACGGGGTGACACTGTTATATAGTGTTGAATCTTTCTTAAGTTAAGTTCGTATTTCCATTTCCATCATCGATTACCATTCTCCACCTTAAACATTATAGAATCCGGGGTGATACTCTTTAGTGTTGAATCGTTTCTCGTTTAAGTTCTTTTATCCATCTCCATCAAATTATCCTTTATCTATTTTATTTATCCATTTTCATTTCTTTTCCATCAAACCGAACCATTTTCTATTTTATTCACTTAAAGCTTCCGTGAATTCATTCATATTTTTCGATTATTTTCCGAAGGTTCGATTTCTCCTCGTAGACGATTGGGTAACCCGTATACGTTTCGACTCGTCCCGACCCGGTTCGTATCAAAAAGTGACTAGTTTCTTTGAGTGAGGTATGGTAAACCTTTTTAGCCTACTCCATGTAGAAAGATGAAACCTTTTTGGGATTCTATACGTTGCAGTCATCCATGGTGGCGGTTTCTTTGAAATTATTGATTTAAGAGTTGGGGAAGTTTCGCCAATGGTATGTTGCTGCTTGGCCCTCTTCTCATTTAGTTGTTTATATTATCTTTCATAAAATACAATGGACAAGGTGTTTAGTAGCAATAAAGTACATAAAATTGTTGCTTTTTTCTTTATTTGCCAAACAACAAAAGTTTGAGTGTGCAGAACTTCACATGAACATGGTGAATTAGGCGGAACTATATACAAGTGAACTAAATAAGAAAAAATATATAGATTTCTTTTCCCTTTGTATGCATACCATCAAATACCATAAAGGATGTCAAAAGAGTCAGCTTTTAGGTCTCGAACAGTTGGCCGTGCAGAAGACTTTCAGGGCAAAGTGGCAGTACCTTCCTCTACACCAATGTCTTTCACACCAGAGCTTAAAGATGAAGATAGATCATCCTCCACCCTATCATGTTCGTCCTCAAGGAAGGAGCCCTTCCGCCGCAATTCCTTTATCTTGAAAAATTCATCATAGTGTGATTTTCGTTGCTCCTTAAAGTTCCTACCACTTTGATCTGTTTCAGAATCTGAAAAAAGTAGAATATACTAAAAACCATCAACCAAAGATTGAACACAAGATAATAAATCGTAAGCTAGTGATGACCTGGAAGACTTAAGATTTGGATGGAGTAGTGAAAAGTGTTCGTATCTTCATAACCTTTTTTGGACCTCTGTGTATCGTAGAAAAGTCATCTAGTTCTGTTACTTTCTCAGTAAGTGAATAAGCATTAGAGAATACCATGAGAATCATACGGATGACTCGAGCCAAGAGAAAATGGCACAAGAAAATAATGAAAACTTCCAAGCTATAAGTGAAAGCAAAAGTTTAGAAGCTATAACCCTTGAAATGATAATGTTCCACATCATGAATCTTTCCAGACACATCCCACCATTCCTCCAAAAAGATGAAAAAGGTTCATGAGATGATAAATTCCACTAGGAAAAACAAGGGCTTTACCCAATACAAGGTTGTCTGCTAGAGCAAGCCTCATATCATTTAGACTGAAAACAATCACTTTTAATCTTTTGAAAGATGAAGTTGGCATCAAATATGTTAACCAACTTAAAGGAAAGTGAAACATTTGTCAATATGCTATGAAAAAAAGGAAAACTTAAAAGCACAGATAGTAAGAAAACCTTCTTCGTGAGCCACAGCATTAGCGTCATCACCCGAAGATGTCCTGCCAGCTGAGCACCCAGTTGTTTTTCTACTAGGGGAAGCCACATCCTTCAAAGCAGGGCATAATTTTTTTGCATCCATATCATCGATACAATCATTGAAAACATGTCTTACAGGAGACAAAGACACTACAAACCAATATCAGATTTTATAGTGAGAAAAGCAATTCAATCTTTTTTTCCTTTTAAAAAAAGCACTCAACAAATGTAGACGTAACGTGAAAACAAAACTAGAGCAACTTTCTCTAATATCCAACATGTACTTTAAACTTAAAATAATTGATTTCTTCAGAAGGGTTTATGAGTATACCATCATCATCATCAATCATAGGGTGGTACGGCGTCTTGGGTTCAGTTATTTTCTGCCTTACAGGTTTATTTGCTTCAATTTCCTTAAGTTTTTCCTCATTCCATCTTACACGCCTAATGCTACCCCTAAAAAGAATTATTAGATCCAAGGCACAACTAGAAACTATAGAAAAGTATATATCTTTCTTCAGCAAAAAACCTGTATTAAAATAAATGTGTAAGTTGGAAAATGAAAAAAGATTATGCAAGATGGGAATTGTGTACGAAAATAGCTAATATTTAACCATTTGAGTCAAGAAACTCAAACTCCAGCCATAGCCTAATCAAGGCTGTGATAAGATGCCAATATTTAGATGAGTTGACCATATCCTTCCACATTAAAGCTTCATATCCCCATAATGCATTGTCACTCGACAACACACACATATATGTATATATAATGGGTACATTTTCAGTTACCCCTTTTTATTATAGAGTAATAGTCTCATGTACTGTTTCATCAAACCATTAACTAATACATTTAGGAGCCTTTCTAAAATAGAGATACCATACGAATATATTAAGTAATTTGAAAATCCATTCTGTGTTAAATCAAACAATCTGCACGATCAACATACTAAATAAACCAACATCTAAAGCTGCTAAGGTGAACCCTAAAGAGGGAAAACACAAGTGAACAACTGCAGCTAAAGACATTGAGATTATTGAGCAATGAAAGAAAATGCATCAAATATAGCAATAACTTCGCATTACACGGTATCAAGAACAATGATAAAAACAATTTCAAGTTAACCACCAATTAACTCTACATCCCATCCATCTCCTTCTAGAAGAAAAAGGAAATGGAAAGGAAAGAATATGGGAAGATATTACAATTACTTCATCCGGAAATTTCTTCAGTGCCAAAAGCAAGCTTCAAATGAACCTGATCCACTGAAACATTATAATAATCACTTATCAAAACCTCAATGCATGAAAAATGAATCATGTAAACCATTATACAAATATCAAATACAAAGTGATAGATTTATCCATGAGCTTATCGTAGCTGTTATTTATGTAAAGCATAAAACTGGAAGGAAAGAAACAAACTGAAAGGCAAACAATGTCTGGACTTGATAAAAATAAAAATTGAGAAATTAGGTATTATGGAAAAGTAGGGGATATAACACCAAATTCTCTCAAAAGCATAACTAGATCAACTCCAAGGGAAAGCCATGTCAAACCTAATAAAGAAATGCTAATAGCATCTATGAGAGGAAGAAATTACAGGGAATCATCCCAAAATAAACTAAAAAAAAAAATCCCCAACAAGGGCTTCGACATTAGAATTGTTGGCGGGAATCTCATTATCCCAAGGCTACAAGGCTATATACATCGACAACTTGAACTAGCTTTGTTGAGTTGCAAGGACTCTCATTTCCCGATTGTACACAAGGTTAATGCATTCGAGGTGTACTGTTCTTAAAATAAAACAAGGAGAGGCATAATATATATCTACATTCAAAATAAAAAATTCATGATCCAATTAACTATTCTAAACGAAATAATGATTACAATTATATGCAAGTAATTCAACCAAGAACCAAAAGGAGAAGGAAGCAGGGTGAAACCCAGAATTAGAACAAGTACCCAATAATCCATTGAATGAAATGTATAGAAGGAGAATGCATGGAGAAATACAATTTACAAGAAAACATTGTTGTTCGTTTTATTGAATGAAATTGAAGTAGAGGGAATGAAAAAGAAATTGGCGAGAGAAAATTGTACCTATGGATTGATCCTCTTGGCTATCGTAATTGTATGAAAATGTTATTTTGAGGCTTTTATTATTTCCAACTTTTAGTTAAATTCGGATGCAATGGAGTTACCGCCACCTTCGGTCTATTTCACTTTTACTTTCACATCAGCTCTCGTACATTTTGCCACCTCAAATCAACTTATTATTAAATCATGATACAGAAAAACAAAATAAATATTTTTAAACTTAAAAATGTTTTGTACACCGCGGGATCAACAAAATTCCTCTACCCCTTTCGTCTCTTTAATTCTTTTCTACATCAATCTTTTCCTTTTTAATATTCACCTTTTTTAAAATTAAAACAAATTCATCGCCTCTATTTTGCATTATACCTTTTAATTTAACTTACATCTCAACAACCCTCCTGACATGGCTTAACAATCAATCTACCATTTCTTTCAATATGAGGGAGGAAATTAACTCTCTTCACTTGATTAGGGGTGGAAGAGAATCAATATTTTCAGTTTATTTCAGATTTCTTCTTACAAAAAAAAAAACAAGACTTCTACAACAACTCTGATCACTGATGGGTAAAAGAAGATCAATAGATTTTTCAGAATTCATTTCCTTTAATTTGGCAATTCATTTTTCTCTATTTTTCATCACTGTTGTTTAATTTCAGACCAAATTTGAAAAACTTAATCATCAATGTTTTTTTTCTTTGTTAGCAAGCTTAATGTGAAATTGAGCTTTATATTTTTCGTATTGTTTTGGTGATTTAAATAGTTGATGCTGAAAACTTATTTATTAATATATTATATTTTTCTATTTTTTATTTATTGTTGTTAGAGTTGTGTGACTCAAATTTTAAGATATTGCTTGCAAGTCAAGTTAAACAAAATATATCTTTTTTCTAGAAGATTTAGTATTTATGAGTATAATATATTTAACATTTATTAGCATAATATATTTTTACTTTGATTAGAATTGGGTTTTATAAGCCTATAAATAGACATAGTCTATTCCTCTTGTAATGGTTTAAATTCGACATAGAGAATTTTTTCTTCTCTTCTGCCCGTGGTTTTTTCCCGAAAGGGTTTTCACGTAAAATCTGTGTGTTCTTTATTTTATTTCTCTTTTCTTTGCGATATATATTGTCATTACCGACTTCATATTTTTCACAAATTGGTATCAGAGTTTCCGAGTTTTCATCTCGATCACGCTAATGGCGTCTTTGAAGTATGAAATTCGCTGTTGGATCGCAACACCAGATTTGCATTGTGGCAGATAAAGATGCAGGCAGTTCTAGCACAGATGGATTTAGAGGAAGCCCTGCTAGGGGTAGATAAGATGCCTTCGACGTTGACGGAGGAAGAGAAGAAGCGCAAGGATCGAAAGGCGTTAACACAATTACATCTGCATTTATCTAAAATTTTGCAAGAAGTGATGAAGGAGAAGACAGTCGCTGCATTATGGAAGAGACTAGAACAAATATGTATGTCGAACACTCTAACCAGCAAGTTGCATATGAAGCAACGTATTTATGCTCATCGTTTGGAGGAAGATGCGTCTGTGCATGAACACTTAACAGTGTTTAAAGAAATTCTCTCAAACTTGGAGGCCATGAAGGTTCAAGATGATAAGGAAGATCTAGGGTTGATTCTACTTTGTTTGTTGCCCCGTCTTATTCAACCTTCGAGAGACACGATTTTATATAGTGCGAGTCTCTCACAGCTTGATGAGGTTTATGATTCTTTGACCTCGTATGATAAGATGAAACATCTTGTGGTTAAACCCGACTCTCGAGAGAGGTCTCATTGTTCGTGGGAGACAAGATCGAAATCTTGATGATGATCGTGGAAGAACACATGAACGGAATCCTCATGAGTAAATCTAAGGGTAGATCAAGTCTTCAAACAAAGGTAAAACTTGCAACTTCAGAAGAAGAAAGGGCGCATTAATCTGAGTGCTATAAGCTACAAAACAAGATTAAAAGGAGGCTGCGAATCAAAGGAAAACAACGTAAAATTTTAGTGAAGGCGATGTTGTAGAAGACTACAGCGATGGTGAACTTCTAGTCGCTTTTGTCAACAATTCTAAAGTGAGCGAGGAATGGATACTTGATTCGGGTTGCACCTTCCACATGTGCCCCGATCGGGATTGGTTTACTAATTATGAAATAGTCTCTGAAGGTGTTGTTTTGATGGGAAATAATGCTTCATGTAAAATCGTATGTGTTGGAACAATTAAAGTTAAGATGTTTGATGGAGTTGTCAGAACACTTAGTGACGTATGGCATATTCCAGAATTGATGAGAAATTTAATTTCGTTAAGTACTTTTGATTCAAAAGGGTACAAATACACAGCTAAAAGTGGGATTTTGAATATTTCCAAAAGTTCTCTCGTTGTGATGAAAGGGCAGAGAAAGACTGCCAAGTTGTATGTTTTGCAAAGTTCCACTGTTATTAGTGACGCAGCTTTCGCTTCCTCTTCCTTGTCAGATGATGATACTACTAAACTTTGGCATATGCGCCTAGGGCATATGAGTGAGAATGGCATGATAGAATTGAGCAAAGAGGACTTCTTGATGGGCAAGGAATTTGCAAACGAAGTTCTATGAGCCTTTGCATTTTGGGAAGCAAAGAGAGTTCGATTCACGAGAGAATCCATAACACGAAAGGAATATTGGAGTATATTCATTCTGATCTATGAGGGCCATCAAAAGTGCCTTTGAGAGGTGGAGCTAATTATATGCTAACTTTTATTGATGATTTTTCCAGAAAAGTTTGGGCATTCTTCCTAAAGCAGAAAAGCGATGTATTTTCCACATTTAAGTCTTGGAAAACTATGATTGAAAAATAGACGGGAAAACAAATAAAATGCCTCCGCACAGACAATGGCTTAGAGTTTTGTTCTGATGAGTTCAATAAACTGTGCAAGTCAGAAGGGATCATAAGACACTTGATAGTTCGTTATACTCCACAGCAAAACAACGTTGCAAAACGAATGAACAGAACGATCATGGAGAATGTTCGATGAATGTTGTCAAATGCCAACTTACCAAAGTCGTTTTGGGCCGAAGCAGCCTCTACTGTATATTTTTTGATCAACCGATCTTCATCCGTTGCCATTGAGAAAAAGACTCCACAAGAGGTATGGTCTGGTAATCCTGCTAATTATTCTGATTTAAAGATCTTTGGGTGTCCTGCGTATGCTCATGTTGATAATGGAAAATTGGAACCGAGATCCATTAAATGTGTTTTTCTTGGTTATAAAGCTGGTGTAAAAGGGTATAAGTTATGGTGTCCTGAAAATAGAAAGGTTGTGATTAGCAGATATGTTGTTTTTGATGAAACTGCTATGCTATCTAACTTATCTCTTAAAGACTCTACTAATAAAGAAAATCAAAAGCAGGTGGAGCATCAGATTAATACAAAGTCGACTCCTCAAGCTAGTACAAAAATTGAGAATAGAGTTACTTCTTCACCACAATACTCTATCGTTAAAAATAAAACTAGAAGAGAAATTAAACCTCCAAAAAAGTATGCTAAGGCTAATCTAGTTGCTTATGCTTTAAATGTGGCCGAAGATATAGATGCAAACCAAGAACCGTCTAATTATTTGAGGCGATTAGCTGTGAAGACTCAAAAAGTGGATGTTTGTTATACAAGAGGAGATGGAATCACTCCACAAAAAGAGAACATGGGATCTTGTGAAACTTCCTAAAGGTAAAAAGACTGTTCACTGTAAATGGGTGTTTAAAAGGAAAGAAGAGACTCTAGGAGTTGAAGAACCTAGATATAAAGCAAGACTTGTTGTAAAAGGTTACGGTCAAATTCCAGGAGTGGACTTCACAGATGTGTTCTCCTCAGTTGTGAAGCATAGTTCGATTCGAGCTTTGCTTGGTATTGTGGCCATGCATGATTTGGAGCTTAAGCAGTTAGATGTAAAACTATATTTTTGCATGGAGAACTTGAGGAAGATATTTACATGCAACAATCAGAGGGTTTTACAGTCTCAGAAAAAGAGGACTATGTTTGCTTACTGAAAAAGTCCCTTTACGGTTTGAAACAGTCACCAAGACAGTGGTACAAGAGGTTTGATTCCTTTATGACTTCTTGTGATTTTAAAAGAAGTAGTTTTGACAGCTGTTTTTACTTTAAGAAAAATAAGGATGGTTCTTTTGTGTATCTACTTCTTTATGTTGATGACATGTTAATAGCAACAAAAGATAAAGGAGAGATAAGAAAGGTCAAAACCTAACTAAGTGAAGAATTTAAGATGAAAGATTTGGGACCAGAAAAGAAGATACTTGGTATGGAGATTCTTAGAGATAGAAAAGCAAGTAAATTGCACCTAAGTCAGAAGGGGTACATTGAGAAAGTTCTTTGCAAGTTCAATATGCAAAGTGCTAAGCCTGTTAATACTCCTTTAGCAGCCCATTTCAAACTTTCATCGGCTTTGTCTCCACAATCAGATGATGAGATTGAGTACATGTCACATGTTCCATACTCTAATGCTGTGGGATCTCTCATGTATGCTATGGTTTGTTTACGTCCAGATTTATCATATGTAGTCAGTGTAGTTAGCAGATACATGGCGAATCCCGAAAGAACATTGAAAAGCAGTTCAGTGTATTTTAGGGTTACAAGGTGTTACTGGACATATCAAACAATTTACTAATTACTCACAAATAAAATAGCATTCATAGTATAATTTAATAATTAAATACCTTTATTGGACTCTCAATGCCTAAAGCATATATTAAAAGTAAAAAGAAACTTGTTCAATCATTCTAGAAAATTTTTCGTAAATTTTTCTTTTATTTATAAAAATTTGGTGATATTTCTACTTATTTTCACCAAAATCCCCGCAAATTTAGACTAAAACAACCAATACCAATTTATCATTTTATAACTTTATATCATTTTCCTCATCCAAAACATTATAATCATTTAAATACAACCAAGATCATTTAACTTAAGTGTGTATATATATATATATATGTTTACAATTCATATAACTATCTAGTACATGCCACTTAGCAAAAGGAAGAATTTCATCACCAAAATCCTCTTGTTGAGTCGGGTTTAATTTGGATTTGGACGGATCGAAACTCTACTAACGCGGAAAACAACTAGAGATGGTAGAATTACTGTGGTATTATCATAATTCAATTTATAACAATGATTGATATCGTGAACATACTTAGATAAATAATACATCATGCATATAATTATACTAAGTTATTATATTTCCAATGTAACAATTTTAATATTTGAATTAATATCTCATCCATAGAATTCCAATTGTTCATAAACCTTTGGTTCATCTCTCAATCACATATAGCATAATTTCATTTCACAATATCTCGTTAACTATTCATTCAGAGGTTCAAATAATCAAATTCATATGATTTTCTCATTTCACATAATTACCTATTAACATGACTCGGACTTTGGCGGATACTCGGATCCAACCAAACACACCATACTGGCACCTAGTGCCTAATCGGATAGTTCGAAGCAGTATAGTGACACCCAGTGTCTCATCGGCTTAGCCGAAGTAAAGTGGTACCCAGTACCTTATTGAATCTATCGAAATAAATAATATGACACCCAGTGTCTCATCGACTCAAGGTGAAGAATCCTGAACACTTCCAATCCTATAGCATGCCAATTATATCCGACTCGGCCGACTAGTTAATAGGGTATTTAAATCACATATCACTTTCACTTTCACTTTTAATGATCATAATCATTGGATTCAATTCATACATATTATCAATGCAATCTCAATCTCAATCTCAAATCACTTCCAATTTAATTTCACAAATTATTTCAATGTACCTTTCATATCAATCATATGTAGTTCAATTTTAATTCAATACTAACACATATTCATCAATTAAGTCCAAGTCATATTCAATTCAAACATCAATACTTACCTAAATTTCATTTTCATACACATACATTGAAATTAAACATGCAATTATAAATAACTTGAATTATGATAATACAAACCAATATTTTCTCGAGCTACTCCTCGATCACTTTTTCCTTCCCTTCAGTATTAGGCGTCTCGGTTTCCTTGTTTGCTACGAAAATAATAATAACAATTTACATTATTAATTATAGCATTAAATTACAACAAATAATCGAATTTTATTCAATTCCTATCATTGCTCTTCATTCCACATTCTTTGTACACAATTATATTATTTACTTATAAGTTCTTTCAAGGCTATTTACCTGAGTCATTGTCATTAAATTATCTATATCTTGAGTTACAGAATTCAAATTAAGATCCGTAAATTTTCTATGAAACTAGACTCACATATCTTCTTTTCATAAAATTTTCAGAATTTTGATTTAGCCAATAAGTACAGTTTATTCTTTAAAATTACCCTGTTCTGTTGTCGACAGTTCGACCACTCTTTGCTAAAATTTAATTATTTTTGTACAGAATTCAAATGATGTTATAGTTTATTTCTCATAAAATAGACTCATTAAGGAATCTAACCATGTAAATTATATCCCCCAATTATTTTTGTACAATTTTTAATGATTTTTCCAAGTAAGGGGATCTCGAAATCACTCTAAACCAGTTTATAACCAAGTTTGAGCATTGCTTAGACTTGGTTGGTGTTCATTGTTGAAGTTAAACCCTTAAGCGGTTTTATGGAAGAGGTGGAGAACTTGTTCGTTGAGAGTTCACGATGAAGAACTTGTTTGTTGAGAATTCGTGTCAAGGTGGAGATTGTTAGAGTTGTGTGACCCAAATTCTAAGATATTGCTTGCAAGTCAAGTTAAACAAAATATATCTTCTTTCTAGAAGATTTAATATTTATAAGTATAATATATTTAGCATTTATTAGCATAATATATTTTTACTTTGATTAGAATTGGGTTTTATAAGCCTATAAATAGACATAGTCTATTCCTCTTGTAATGGTTCGAATTCGACATAGTGAATTTTTTTTCTCCTCTGCCCGTGGTTTTTTCCCGAAAGGGTTTCCACGTAAAATCTGTGTGTTCTTTATTTTATTTCTCTTTTCTTTGCAATATATATCATCATTACCGGCTTTATATTTTTCACAATTGTTTAATAGGGATTGGATAGTGATAGTATATTAACAAGTCTTGAAAACTTATATATATTAAGAGAGTTGTATAGGTTTTGTATTAAATATTGAGAGCACTAATCTCACCTAGCTAGAGAAAGGTAACATTCGAGCTTCATCCCTCTCAATAGTCAATGCACTAATCACAATAGAATTGTGTTTACAGCCTAAATTGCGCAAACAATCAAACATTTTCATTCCACATTTCAAGTATTAACAATTGTTTAATTCAACAAAATGCATGGGAAGAATGACATGATTCTACTCATCATGTATGTAAATAAAGACACAATTTGCTTATATTTATTTATGGCCTGGGGAGATCAGAAATAATTAGAAACTTGTTTTTAATTTTCACTCTCGAGTCAACATTACTGCTCTTGGGAAGATTTACTATGGAGACTGAGAAAAAGTGTTAGACTCATATGCAATGGAAGCCAGGAGTTCATATGAACTGAACATCAGGTTGTTCTAAGACCTGTACTTCTTTCTGCTCTACTGTTGTTTGGGTTTTTGTTTTTATATCTTTTGCTTATTGTCCCTTCCTACAATATAATATTTTTCTCAACGAATTCAGATTTAATTAATTTTTTTTTAATATACATGATATTTAAGCTCAACATATTCAACTATTACTTTATTCTTGAGGATGCAATTAAAAGATCATATTGCTTGGCATGATTTACAAGGATAACGAAATTCATGTCATGAATACTGGATAAAATGTCTTCAAATACATTATTATTATTCCAGCTGAAAAGCAGCTATAGACAAAAGAAACTGTTACTGATAATGCATAGGCACAAATGACTTCATACACCTGACATAGTGAACAGTCAACTATAAATGCTATCTTATCATGGCAAAAATCCACCTATGCATGCTTATTACATTTCATGAACATTTAAACATGCTTTTTCAATACATTAAACTGATTTTTTTTTTTTAAATATCATAGTTTTGGTTCCAGGAAAGAAAGAATCTGCTTCCAGATCTAAGTTGGGGAATTTGACTTTTTTTCTTTTTTATGTTCTTTCTTTCGCAGAACCAATACATTCCTGCAAAAAAAAAAAAAAAAGCTTAGCATATGGAACAACATAAACAGAATTGAGATCAGTTGTGCAGTGGGTTTGGTCCTCCAGGGACAACTTTGTGCGAGACATCGTGAGCTGCCGTGTACTTGTTGTTCCCAGAAACAGAAGCATAATAACTTGAAGAAAAATGGTTTGCAAATGAAAACTTTGTTTGCTGGTAGGAAGCCCAGGTGGGTTGCCGACAACTAGAAAGATGGACTGTTGCTAACATAACTGCGAGAATCACAAGTGGAAGAAAAGGACTGGGAGTTCTCATGCTCTGAAAGGACTGCCAGTGTTGGGAAAACAAGATCTTCTTCTGAGTTGGATTTCTAGATTTCAAGGTCTATATATAATGGTAGCAGGCAACCAGTTGGAATGACATGAATGCCCATATTCTAATCATTATTAGCCCCAATTCGGATTAAGTCTAAACAGAGCCAAGAATTGGGCAGGGGTTTAATATCAGATATGAAGTTTGAGCTACAGATAAGGTTTTTTAAGTCGGCATATGTATGTTAATGAAATCCAGCAAGATTTCATAACTAGTTTTCTGTGATAATTTTGTTGTAATATGCTGGATGGCAAATAAGGTTCTTTCTTAGCAAAGAATGATTAAACGTGTCTCCTGTCATTTTCAAGCAGAGGTTAGTCGTGTTTTAAGGGACCAAAGCATTGAATAAATTGTACGTTTGATTGGATATGTCAATGGCTCTCAATATTCATCTCAACTGCCAGCCTCATAAAGTGAAATTGTTTTAACTTAAATCACCAGTCCTTTCACCTTTACCCTTCCATTGTACCTAACCTGTTCCTTCCTTGGCTTCAGGGACCTCATTAACAGGAGCTTTTATAGCACCAGTTTTCCCCCCCTCTTTTTGGTGTCTATAAGACAAATTCATATCTAATTGAGTCAAGTCGGATCCCGATGAGTAGGAGCACTTATTTTCTCATTGTGTCTGCACTCCTATTTTGACATATTAGTCTATACGATGACAATCTTCAGCAGGGAATGCATCACCTTCGGTAGCTCCTAAGGCGTTCGCCATTTCCATCCCCTTAAGTTGCTGGAAATCTGGAACTCTATTCTTGATGCTTCCAACCTTTAACATACTTGGTCTTGGCTTTATACTCCGCCTCCAATTGGAATGGACCAAGGTCTGAGATGCCATCATTTTAATTCTTTTGTTTTCTTCAAAAAATATCTTTGCATGGGCTCTGCTAGCTTCCTTTCGTTTACTCCAAAAAAAAAAAAAAAGAAGGCAAAAGGTCCATAAAACATACTGCAAAAAAAGATGAAATTCAGGTTGACAGCTCAGAACTTTCTGATTCATTTAATGCGTAATTCTTGCACCAAGGCCAAATTAGGATAATTTTTTAGGGTTTGGATAAAAATTTAATTTTTTATAGTTTAAATATTTTTAATTTGTAAATGATTAAATCAAATTTTTATAATTTTAAGGGAGCTAAAGTATAATTTTAACTTTATTAATTTAAAATTTTTAAAAAATTTGAAGAACCTAAATAGAAATTTTATCTTTTAGGGGGCCGGGCATGCCCCGGCTTCGCCATTGACCATGCCTCAGGCAAATCCTACAACCATTATAAGTGTTTCAACTGTAACCATCACTTAGAAAACTAAACTTCGCCACTTACTAGACAAAATACCCTACAACTAAGATAGTTTATAAGTTTTGGTTAAATTTTTTATTAGTCCCCATTAAATTTTGAAAATGAAAAACTTAGATAAATTAATTTAACGTTAAGATTAAAATTATAAAATTTAAAAAATATAAAAATTAAAAATGAAGAAATTAAATTATAACCTTACTCCTCTTTATGTTATATAAAGTAAAATAGAATGAGAAATAATCACGACACTAAAAGGGTTCTATAAATGGGACCCATATAAGTTGGCATCCCATTCCAATAATTTAACTTCTAAAGTTTCTATATTTCATTAGTTATTATTTGGGTAAAAGATGATAAGCAAAATAAAGAATTTAATGGGCATCAACCAAAGCAATCATCCTAACTGCAGTGTAAACGAAAACCCAAAAAGAAATTCTATAAACGAAATCCAAGTAATAATCCAAAACCAGCCCCAAGAAATCTTGTTCTAAATCATTTGCAATAAAAAGCTTGATATGAATACGAAGGAAAATCCAAAATTGAATAAGCCTGACGATGAGATTGGAGAACTCCCTTTTAACCCATTTCATCACAATAAACAGTAATTAAAAGTATCGTACCAACCTAAGAAAATATGATCTGGTATTGAATGAATATATCCCAAGTCCAAATCAATAAATTAAAGCCTCAAGTTTAAGCCTTGTAAGATGATTAGTTTATACGGAACATGCAAGTAATAAATAATTATCAGTTTGATAATTAATATTACGTCGAATTTCAACTTTTGATGAAGCGATATTGGATGTTAATTTCAAAAATCTACCTTATGGGTTCAAATCATCATCAATCATGTTTGTGGTGTGTGAGCTAATAATAACATGTAATAGATGTAAGTGAATTGTAAATAAGTTGCATATTTCTTAATGATGTGCAAATGTATATAGTCGCTCTCAAGTAATATAGTAGTAAACACTAGAGTTATCGTCTCTACAATAATTGATTTTAAAACAAAATTTGTAAAATTGACAGATGACAATTTCGAAAGTAAATAAAAGTCTGAGTGGATTCAAATAAATATGCAAAGCAAATTACAAATAGTAACAAAACTTAATAACGATAAATTGAAGAGCCAGAATAATTATTTTCCTCTAACATGCAATTACTGGTAGCAATGTTGCGGCAGTGCCTCAATTTATTAATCCAGAATCGACAATTTATATGTAACACCCTTTATCTAACCCAATCGTAGGGTCTGAGCTACGAAATGTTGCATCCGTTGCCGGAGCAACTACAGTTAAATACGTAGTAATGATCATTCACGCATGCAAATCAAGTGCCAACCACATTTAATTTATGCTAAACAATCATTTTTTAGTCTTAATCGAGTTTACGGAAGCTCTATTGTCAACCTGAGCATGAAACAAAACCAAATTGTAAAATTGTAAAAGTTCAGGACCAACGTTGTGATGTCATCTCTTTCACGTCATGATGTCACCAAAATAGTATGTCACCTCACAATGTCACATACTGTTGGCCAACATTGTGATAAGGTAGGTAGGTCGTTGGGACATGGACCCTGTTACGACATCAGGCCACTCGACATCGCGACGTCACATACTACCGGTCGATGTTGTGACGAGATAGATAGGTCATCGGGGCATGAACCTTGTTTTTTTGTAAAAATGAACCATTTTGATACCTATTTCAATTGCACCAAACAATCATTCAAAATATGCATCAAGCATTAACTTCATTTGATTCAAAACATGCTAGAAATATGTTAGACAAGCTCAACAAGTCATGTTCAATCCTCTCATCAATACTTTCGTTACTTAAACATCAACAACACTTTAATTGTTAAGTTTTTTAAAAGTGAATTTTACTAGATTTAAGCTTAATTCAACTAACCCACTAATTAATTATTAAGATTAAAAGATTTAGTTCAATTTACCATCAGAGGAAACTTTGCGAAATTGAGTTAAATGACATATAATATTAAGTGTTGAGTTAGGAATTCTTGTAATACATGTTAGATTTGAAGTGGATACAATAAATTCAAGCTTCAACTAAGTTTTTGATTTTATGATTAATTAATTATTATTAAGGACCTAAATGTAAATGATAAGAATTTTGAGGTTTGCTAGTGAATAATGTTAGAATACGGTCCCTGTAATATTTTTATAAGACCAGATTTAAATTTGATCAGGTAGATTGTGAGATATGAGTATTTCAGACACTAGGATTCAAAAAGGTTAAATAGGGTCGTACATCTCATGACATTATTGTTAGTGAGCCACTGAATGGCTAACCATGCCATTGATTGTGTGTCTATATACTTATATAGAGAAAGAATTGGAAAGAAGTGAAGCAAGCAAAGGGAAAATTAAAATTGTTTATTAAACCTTGAGAAAAACTTACTCATTTTGTGTTTTGAAAGGTAAACTCTCATGGAACTTACTATAGTTCTTTATTTTTTGTGTATGTTTGTGTGAATTCTTTAGTTAATAGTATTACTAGTATGTAACACGCTAAAAATGGATGAACTAGACATGCTTGGCAAGGAAGCATTAATGAATTATGAATGAGATGAAATGGATACTATGTTAAATATGGAATGTAAGTATGTCTATTTGCATAGTAATATGCTTGATGAGATATAGCCAAGAGAAGGGCTAATGATCTTTATTATGTTATATGATAAGTATATGTTTCGTATAAAGCTACAACTTATGAATTATGAAAATTGAAATGTAATTGTTGAAAGTAACTGTATGATCATTAATGATATATGCCTTTGTAAACCTGGTAGAAAGGATATGATACAGTTGACATGCCATAGAGTCATATGTATATTTCTGTACGAGTTTCGGTAGTGATATGAAGACTATTTATGTTATTGGATGATTTAGCATTTGTTGCGGATCATTGATATGAATTGTCTCTGGGAGACCTTGGAGTGGTGGAGGTATGCACTTGTGTGTTTATGTGTATGTGTGTGTCTTTGATGCCTTTGAGCCTAGCACTTACATGTTTTAGTGTGGTGTAGTTATTTCTTTTTCGAGCTATCTTGGTGTGGTGTAGTTCACTCGTGTATCCACGTTCATTTTTACTACGGTTGCATTAGACGAAACGTTAAATTAAATATGATTTTGAGTAATGAAAAATGAACCTGATATAACATGTTATGAATCACTCTAAATATAATTGGCATGGTATGGATGAGTAACTCATTGGAAGGAATTGGGAGTTATATAATCATATAAGAAATGACACGATTTTGGTTGTAATTATGATATTTGACACTTGAATGTCTGTATATATATGCTTTACCTTGCATTGTAATGCTATGTGCCTTGTTTAGCTAAATTTGTGCTTAGTTCATGATGACGTCACGAACTAACTAAAATACGACAAAGGCAAGCACCTATCCAATGGTAGTATAGCTATGGTGAGTCGGGAATATCGTATCCACGAGGACTAAAAGTACTAGTAGTTACTATCTTTTTATTATCTAGCCGAATAAATTAAAGGGATTTATTTTAAACTAATCTTAACTAACCTAATTACTAAGACGAAACAGAGAATAAGGTAGGAAAATATTTGAAGAAAACTGATGAAAGAGACAATACCTAGGAAAGAGTCGGCCTAGACTTCACTTATTATTCTAAATCTGAATTAAACGATTTATTCACTTGTCTTGATCCGTAGAAAGCCCTAACTTATGTTAATATCTCTTTCAAGAATAAAAACAACTGACTCTAGGTTGATTAATTGAAATCTCTTTCTAATTAAAAACCCTATTGTCGCATTAACTCGATCTATGGATTCTCTTATTAGATTTGACTCTAATCCGGCAGATTTATGTCATCCTATTTCTAGGATTGCAATCAACTCTGCTTAATTATGCTAGATCTACTCTTAAGTAAGGACTTTTGCTCCACTGATTAAGCACATCAAACTTGGATTAATATCCTATGAAAATATTAAGGCAAAGATTAAGAACACGTAATTAAGAACAAGAACAAATATTTTATCATGTAATTCAGAAACATCAAATAATAAGATCTGTCTTAGGTTTCATCTTTCCTAGGTATCTAGGGAATTTAGTTCATACTCATAGAGGAAAACATCTCAAAATAAGAATAACAACAAGACATGAAAAACCCAATAAAACTTTAAATGAAATTCGACTGAAGATCTTCAATCTTGGAGTGGATCTACTTCTGAGATGATTCCAACGGTGTTCTTCAAGTAATTTTTGCGTTCTACTCTGTGTGTCCCTTTAGGTCCTCTTCTAGTGTGTATTTATAGACTTTAGAATGCTTAGAAACACTAAAAATTGGCTTTTTCCGCGTGTTTGGGAAACAGGGAGCTATATCGACACGGGCTTCCACATGGACGTGTGGCCAGCCCGTGTGGCTCACACGGGCATGTTCTCAGCCCGTGCAGGAATGGTCTTGGCCATGTGGATCCTTAAATCAGCTCGTTTTGTCTGTTTTTGGCCTGTTTTCCGCTTTTTTTGTTCCCCTATGCTCACCTAAGTATAGAAACATGAAATTAAAGGATTAGGAGCATCAAATTCACTAAATTATACAATAAATCATCAAAAAACATGCTAAGCATGGGATTAAAATATGTTACTTTTATGGTTTATCAGTTCACTTGGCATTTTTGAACTTATTGAGCATTGAATGCTTACTTGCCACTGTTTTTTTACTTGTAGATCTTTAGCTATTGGAATTCTCAAAGCCTACTTGGTATATATACCACATACCTATAAGATGATAAGAGTGTGCTTATTTTTTATATAATGTCGTGACATATACATAGGGTGTCTTTTGTAAGTAATGGTTAAACTCATGCAAATAAGTGTTAAGTTTGATCTTGTTATGATGAAGTTAGAAAATGCCTAGCTATTTGTTATATATCGTTGATCGAATCTTTTTTGTTATCATATGCTTTATTATTCTTTTGTGCATAGGTTTATTTGATATGGTATGAAGTTGATATGTGGTAAGAAGTTGGTTGGATGGTAATTTGGCATTTGAAATAATGCCTACAATGCAATGTGGTGAGTTTTTGGGTCATTTAGACCATTTAAGATTGGAATTTGGTAGGTTCAGGGAAAAATATGCAAAATTTAAGGAATTTGTCCTTATTAGTGTCGCGACATTAAACCTCTATTCCCATTGTCGTGACATTCCTCTATTGAGGTCACAACCCTCATCCCATTGCCTTCAATGTCGTGACTTGCTTCTGCTGAAGTTGTGACACGAAACTTTCTTCCATCAATGTTACGACGTTCTCTTGCCGAAGTCACGACATCATATTACTATCTTCATGGTCGTGATTCAACCCTTTTGAAGTCATGGCATAAAGTTATTGCTCACATTGTCGTGACACTACTCATTGATGTTGCAACAACACCCACCTATTTTAATACTTTTTTACATTTTAGTCCCTCAATTGTTATCGGGGTATCATGAAAGTTTTCGTAAGCCTACTTATAACTTGGATTTGAATAAATGATGTTTTTAGAAATATTAAATATGGACTATCTTGTATGAATTGTCTTACTAGATTTTGAAATTAAAGAGTAGTTACTTTGCCAAAGAATGTGATGTCTCATATCTTAGAACATACGATCGTGTTGGGAGTGTGGTGTTACAATTTTTGTTAATAACATTCTAGCTAGATTGCATTGGCGGGAATTGGGAAGGATATTCGTAACCTATGGAAAGGGAAAGGTTATGGATGTTTTCATCCCACAAAAGAGAAGCAGAAGCAACAAGAGATTTGGTTTTATTCGCTTCTCTTATATTGATAATGTTGAAAAGGCTATATATCGATAATAATTGTATGAACGATTCTTCTTTGTTGACTAGTTGAAATCAATACCACATCAACAAATTTAACCCAAAAAAATATTTTTTAACTGTGCCAACAATAAGACCAAATTTTAAAATCTAAAAGACAGATGGACTAAATTCCTAAAAATAAAAGTATAAAGATTAAATTTTAAATTTGTAAAGAGTATAGTGACTTATGGTGGATTTTAACCAAAAGATAAATACGACAATAGCCTATTTGTCTCTCCTTTTGCCTCTCTCTGTATTTCCTCTTCCTTTTTTCTGTACCAAATATAATTATTAAGAAACCGTTTTAGTTTTACCGCTGAAAAGAGAAAGGTTTCGATAATTTTATAGAGTTACGATTTAGGAAAATCCTGGGAGAGGAGAAAGATGGTATCGTCACCGGTCGTGAACACGTATCCACTGTCCAGCTACACCTTCGGCACCAAAGAGCCGAAGATGGAGAAGGACACGTCCGTTGCCGATCGCCTTGCTCGCATGAAAGTCAAGTAATTTTTTTACCACTTTCTCCTTTTTTATTTTCGTTTTTCAATTACATTTTTTGCTGGATTTTTCAAAAACCCTAGATAAACCCCCAATGATCCTTTCCGTTTCCGTGATTGCTAAGCTAATGTTCAATTTTTTTTAAAATGATGTTTTATTGTTACTTTTTAATTTGCGATTAAGACTCGTTTGTGTTTTGATCTATCATATTTAATCAAAAGGAGATTCGTTTGGAACGGAGGAATTTATGAATCAAAAACGAAATTACTGATACAAATTAAATTTGAACTGAAGTTTGGGAAAGTTGTCTACTTTTCTTTTTCCCTGTTTGTGGGAAGGGTTTCTCTCTCTCTCTCTTAAAGGAAAATGGTGCCTCATTTGAAAAAAAAAACCGCTTCCTATAAAGAAAGTGGAAAAAGAATGCACCTTCACATCGTTCATTTCCAAAATCCCTAAGCAAAACCCAATAAAGCAAATTCAGGCTCTAAACTAAAAGTTCCCATTGAAGGAATAGTTATGGTTGGACAAGACTACTGTGAAGACTGGCATGTTGAAACTTTAGTTTATACAAGCTCAAGTTTGTAATTGCTTCTTTGGATTGTGAATTGCAGTTATATGAAAGAGGGCATGAGAACAAGTGTTGAAGCGATTTTACTGGTATGTTAATGTGCTTCTGGTTTGCCATAATGTCATAACATGCTCTGTTAGAATTTACCTTGTAATGTTTATGATTCATTATCTTTTGTGAAAATTTAGGGTAATATTTTTCACTCCTTGATTTCTCCACATGGTAGTCATGCAGTCATGTTTTATTGCTTTTATTTTGAATTATTAATATGATTATCCTCTGTTGCCTGTTTTATGTAGATTTGACTAGTTATATTCATTGCACTGAAACTTTTGAAACACTATGCTCTTTGTTGTATTTAACTTTGTCATAACAATAGTTATCTTTATTGTGGGATGATAAATGCATTTTATTGGGGATTGGGTGCTTCATCATTTTAATGAAGAGGAAAAATTATAATACACCGTAAATTTTGAAGTTATTGTGAGATAGTAACACTAACATTATGGCCTTTAGAGATTTGGAACTACTGTATTTGGAGATGTCAACTTTTTAAAGTTGACATGTTCAATATTTGGTTAAATGATTCCATTCAGAAAGAAAAAGATGATTCAAGAGTGTTACAAAGTCTCTGATTCTTACATTTCAAGGCCATTATTTTATTCGTCAGTAAGGTTGTATATTAGTCATTTAGCGAAGGAGGAAAAGGTTTGTAATTGTATATCAGCTTTTCGTTTTTATCAATTCTGCTTCTCTGATATTTCAGTTGGTTCATGCTTAAGCATCTGCTGTCAGTATATTAGGGCCGTTGTTCATTTTTTGTTATAGAATGGGAGGTTTTTTTCATCTCAGAGGTCTATAGTTTGTAAAAGTGTATATGTATGATCACAATAGTCAACCTGGCAGAAATTTACAACTATATCTTGCATATGTAAAGAGGAGATTATGCGTCAAGAAAAGAGGAATGACATCCTAATACATAATGGATTCCTTTCTAGAGGCACTAAACTTTTGTATGTTTTAAATTGACTATGGTAATATCTATAAAAGAATTAGCATTCCTTTTTGCCATTATGAGTTTGTGTTATATTTTGCTACATCCTTCTTTACCTGTAACTTACCAATACTATTAGCATTCTGTGGCTTAACAATTAGGGTTCTAAGATGACCATTTTAATGTTTGTTCTTTGATTGCTTATTCTATTTTCTCATGCAGGTCCAAGAACATAATCATCCTCACATTCTTCTTCTGCAAATTGGGAACACATTCTGCAAACTTCCTGGTGGACGCCTGAAGCCTGGAGAAAATGGTATCATCTTATACTATCCTTTTACTTCTGCTACATTCTGTCACCTTCACTCCATAAATCTTTTCAGCTGTGCTATTTTGGAAACTATATGTTGGTTGTAACACTTATGATCTTCTTTCTTTTGGCTTCAGAGGTTGAGGGTCTGAAGAGGAAGCTGACCAGCAAGCTTGGAGCTAATTCACCTGCTCTTGTGCCAGACTGGCAGGTATAGATTTGTAGTATTTATCTCACTATGGTGAGGAGGGCAGGTTTCCCTCTCTGTGTCCTTTGAACTTTGCAGTGATGTAATTTGCAAACAATTTCTTTTAATGCTAAACTCTGTTCCTTGTTACATTGCTGTAGATTGGTGAGTCTGTGGCCATCTGGTGGAGGCCCAATTTTGAGACAATGATGTATCCATATTGCCCTCCCCACATTACAAAACCCAAGGTATTAGCAGTTTCATGTTACTGCTTATGAACTATGCTATCTTTTCTCAGCTTCCTCTGTCATTGATATTGCAGGAGTGCAAGAAGCTTTTCCTCGTCCACTTGTCTGAGAAAGAGTACTTTGCAGTACCGAAGAATCTGAAACTTCTTGCTGTACCATTGTTTGAGCTCTACGATAATGTGCAGGTTAGGAGTATACCTACTTCCCAATCCATTTTTCAACTTGATTTATAATTTGAGTTTTGCACCTCTCTTCTGTTTCTTATTTGAGTTATAGAAGATTTTAAAAGCTTGGGAAAGCGTAAATGGAGAATGAACTGTGTGTTTGTGGCAAATTACTGTTATCAAATCATATGTTTCTTATCTTAAGTTATGTCCTGCTATATTACGTTATTACCACAAAGTCTTTTTTGAGGTCTCTTTTTCCTTTCCTCTGTATTTATACTGTTTTAATGAAATGGTAAATAGTAGGTTTGCTGCTTAGATATGCCATACTGTTTCTTTTTTCTTTAAAGGATTAAATTATAGCTTTATTGCTCTTCTGGTTCCTTGTAACAAACCACATTTAAACGTTGAACAGAGATATGGGCCAGTCATATCAACCATTCCTCAGCAGCTTTCTAGATTCCAGTTCAACATGATCAGTATATGACTTTGGCATGGGATGCCAAGATTGTGAATCTTTCTGCTCGCTTTCTGACAGCTACATCATGAGAGTATCGCTTTGGTTCCAAGAGCTGTTGCCTGTACGCAACGGTATATAATGAGAGACTTTTGTTATTTACGTTTCCTAATTTGATTGACCGAAAATTTGATGTATGGCAAACTCTAGTACTTTAATTTGGTTACGAACCATTTGGCATTACTAGTCACAGCCTATCATGTCTGGGTCCGAAACAACACTAGTCTCCCTACTTGGATGGTTTAAATTAACGGTTTTATACGCTATCAGAACGATTAAGATGCCATTGTTTTGAGGTTTAATGTCATGTATCTTGGTCATGGATGTGTGAATGTTTTCATACAGAACTGCTTTGCTTTGCTTCCATTGTAATTAGTTATGTATGTCCTGCAAGCATGATGCTAAATGTGAGCAGAACTTTCATTTAAGGTTTTTCAAAACGCTCTAATCCAAACTTTAAAAAAAAAAACAAGTGAAATCATGTGATTGAAATTGTACCCGATTAAGATATAAACCACCTTCCTCATATTTCTTTTTTCTTTTTTTTTTTTTAAGTTTCACTAATAAATAGATCATTTACATCTCTGACCAATTACAATATTAGAATTCAATCAACATAACGCAAAGTGAATGAAAAACTGGACAAAAGCTGGATGAATCAACATAATGTATAGTGAATAAAGAACCGGACATAAACTAGATTACTTTGAAAAGAATTTAACAAAATTCACATGTTGCAATTAAATTTAAATTTGGGCCATCGAGGTCTAAAACTTCAGCCTTTATTAATAGTTCCAAGGTCTCTTAGCTATTAATTCTTGATTTTGAACAAAAGCTGGCTTATTAATTTACATTTATTAGGCTTTTCCCTGGTTTGCTCTAACCATTATTCGACATGTATTTGCTAAGAAATCCCTCAGAAAAACACCTGCCCTGCCTGTTTTAATAGCGTCTCTTCTTTTTTTAATCACTTTACAAGGCAGTAGTAGTTTACAACGTTTCATCCTTCCCATCTCAAATGCTAACGTATTGGGGTTTCCGAGAGGCCTTAACCCAGTAGAGTTTCGAAGGATCTCAGAACTATAGTGTCTCAATCTTTATATATGTATATATATACAAGAGGGTTTCCGAGTTCTAAACGTATTGGATCTCATAACACTAGTGTTTCGACTGATATAAAATAACAACCTGAGCTGCCAACACAAAACCAAATTCTGTTTGGCTAGAACATGGATTCAGGTGAGTTGCAGTAATTTGTGTCTTAAATGTATGTTTAGTGTTGTATAACTTGTATGATCTTGGTCTTGTGTTTTTACAGATTGGGCAGGGTTATCCAGGGACCTGGTTGATTTGATATTAGCAAGACTGGTTTCGGTGTCTGATTATCTGCGATTTGGAGCGGTATGCAAAACGTGGCGCAGTGTTGCAATGGACAGAATCAACAACTTCTGCCTCCACAACTTTCAATGCTCCTTCTCCCTACCCATGTCTTCCAATGCTTCTTGTCCCTAGAGATGTCCAAGGTATTTGGAATCTATCGCTCTTCATTTTATTCAATCCGCTGGACAACGAATCTGTTTGCATTACTTTTACTCTTGTAATACCTCCATTCTCGTTTAGGCATTAGGGCTAGGCTCCAATGATTGATCATTGCATTATTACAACGTTGCAGTATTTGAATTTAGCCTAAGAAAAAAGCTTGTATTTTCTGCTAACCCAGAATCAAGCCCTGATGATTAGATGGTAATGGCTATACTTGGTGACTCTGGTAGACTAACGTTTTTTAGACCAATCATAGGCATTACCCGAAGACTTTGAAGATGTATTTTAAGCAGTTGATTGGAGAGGGAATGTCTATTCTTTTAACCTCACTGATGACCCATCTATCCAATGTTATTGCCCCTTACAGTATCAGATTCGACAGACAAACATTATGTTGTAGAGTCAACTTGAGATAGCTATTGATGGTTTGAAGGATAATGGAGCAGCATGAAGGATTATGGGTGTCAAGCTCTGGCAACTAAACAACTGTTGCAAGGGATAGGAATGGATGGAGATGAAAATCATAGGAGATTGTGCTTTTCAATCATCATTAAATTAGTCAATAAAACCTTCATTTGAAGATTGCATGAACCTAATCGATTGCAGCATTCATGTCACAAACTAGGAGTTGCCTTATAGATCGAGCAACTAAGCTAAAACCGTACTGAAAAGTTGGATTGTAAATATTAAAACATAAATAATGTACTTCAATCTATAATCTACATGAGTCAAACATTATTACATCAAACTTGTTACTTACAAATCAATAAGTAATTTGTTCCAAATGGTAAAATACTATATCTATATACACACAGAATAATGAACAGTGGCCAATGCTTCACTACATAAAACCAAACCAAAGACATCCTAAAAGCAAATATACAAAAGATCCCATTCCCTAAACCAGAGGAATTTGAACCTCAAAAACAACCAAGGACCTTGTTCGGAGTAGTTCCGGTGGCACGGTACTTGGCAGCTATCTCCTCAGCCTTGAGAAGATCTTCCCCACGCTTGGCTTCAACCATAGCTTTCTTCTCTTCTGCTTCCTTGTGGATTAAGGCTATTTTGTTTTTCATTTTCTCCACATACTCAGCTTTCTGCTTCTCTAGTTTTTCCTGCATAACATTTAAGAGTATTAGCTTTCTTCTCTTCTGCTTCCTTGTGGATTAAGGCTGAACAGTTGTATAATTCAGTGTTGGCGGAAGTATTTCAGAGGATTTAAGCACCAAGTGTTGTTTGGGTTGGGGTTAAGGAAAGATTAGGAATGGAATTAGTACCTCAATCTTTTTCAGCTCAGCTTCCAGAGCAGCTTTCTTGCTGTTTTCCCATGCCTCGATAGAGGAAAGCTTTTTATGAGCTCTGCCCAACATTTTCAATAAACTCAAGAGTTTGAGTAACATAAAAGCCAGAAAATCTAAACCAAAAGCAGTTAAAAAGTATAATTTTGTTGGCACTTGGCATATTATGTTATGCAAAAATTCATACCATCAAGTTTCCTCAATGATTTCAAAGAAAAAAAAAAAACCAAAGTGAAGAACAGTTCATACTTGTTTTCAGCTTTGCTTCTTTCACTCTCTTCCCAAGCTTTGATCAGTGAAATTCGCTTCTCTGTCGCAACTCTAGCAAGCACAGTATCTGGATCATAGTAATTACATTTAAACCTTCATAATGAATCAAGTATTAATAAACCTTAAGATATGGAGAAATTACCTCGGTCCACAGTACTCTCCGTGCTCTTTTCCTCAGTCGGTTCCACCGCCTCTGCCATAAACACCAAAATTAAATTTAAAAGGAAAAAGATAACAATAATAGTAATCCTATCCTAATATTAAACAAAACAAGGAAAAAAAAAAAAAGGTATACTTTGAAGTGCGGCGGACTCTGCAGGTTTTTCTTCAGAGGGAGGAGGTGGGATTACGGATTTTTCCTCCGCAACGTCTTTGGGGGCTTCGGGAGGTGGTTGCTCCGAGGGGGTTACGGTTTCAACCTTCTTGGGTTCTTCCTCTGCCATGCGTTATTTGCTGACAAGAATCCTCAACTGATGGACAACAAAGCGACGTGAAAGAGAAGACAAGAAAGATTAAAAGAGAAGGGAAAGGATGTTATATTTGCTGGTTTGATTGACAGAGCTGATCTGCAATGGTAGGTACAAGTGGTTTATAGTGCGTTGGCTGAGAGTGACTCAGTCGGGCAAAAGCTTTTAAGTGAGAACTTGATATTCAACCTGCCTAACCTTTTCTAAACACCCAAGTTATCATCAACGAATACAATTAAAAAACGAAAATCTTTTTGATTTCTGTGGGTTTGTCTGTTCATTTGAATGAATGAATGAATGACTGAAAGGTTAAATTTTTTTGACAATCCTTTCGTTGTTGGGCTTATATTTCAAAGATGGGTGGGGTTAAAAGCTCGTGACTTGAGCCGTAAGTTTTGAATTAATGCAGATTGAACCAACATCATGCCAATGGGAGTGCAAATTCTCATCCTGATTTAAGGTGCAGTGGGAAGTGTCATAATCAATCGATTTGAGCTAAAATAATTGAATTCAAAGGAGATTAGGTTCAATCCTGCAATCATCATTTGCTAATACTTTATTATTTTTATGGAGCAAAGCATGGATGAGATCTCTCTCTCTTTCTCTCTTGTTTGAAATAAGTTAGGATTAGGCGTTAAACAGGGGCTAGGTAAAACTCTATATTCCTTAGCATCGAAACTATTTTTTTATTTTAAAAAAAGATAAAAATGGAAGTCATTATCGATTTTTTTGTGGTGTGATCGGATCACTTAATAAATTGATCGTATAAAGAGAGATTAACACTCTCATAACGTCCAAAATCGATACTTAATTGATTAATTAATGTCTTAATATTAAAAGTTGAAAACTCGAAAAGAAAAAACAAGCGGATCCCATCTGTGGGTCGGGTCAGACATGGGTCAAGGATCAAACGGCAATTAGCTATAAACGACATTGTTTGCATGGCCTATAAATGCTAAGTTTTTTTTTTATTTCTTCATTCTATCCTCTCGTAAAAAAAAAAAAAAATCTTATCTCTCAAACTCTCTCCCTCACCTCTAAGTCCGGCCTTGGGCTCCGGTCGTCGGACCACCGTGGCGGCCACCGGTCACCAGCGGCATCGCCTTCCACGATGGCCGAAAAAAGGCCATTTTTATCATTTTTGACCCCCTGAGCATAGATCCAAGGCCAAAATTTTTGAAATCCCCACAAAAAATACCTAAAAGGTTGAAAACCTTTTGATTTTTGGCCACTTTTCATCGGAAGTGGCTACCTCGGCCGTTCATGGCGACGGGATGCAAAGGTTTGTTTTCTTCAAACCTTTCCTTTTTATTTTGTGTTTTATTCGCAATAATAATAATAATAATAAATAAATAAATATAAATTCGTAAAATAAAGCAAAGCAAAGAAAATCACCTTTAGGAATTTTTAGTTTTTTTTATTGATATTCGTCTCTAACATTACATTGATTTGTTCATGGCTTTTATAGCCAATTTAGTCTACTATTTCTCTTGTTTCTTTGTTCTGTTTCCTTGCTCTTATGTCTCTGCCTTGCTTTCTTCTTTGTTCTTGTTTTGTAGGCCTATAGATGAGTCAACGGATGAGGAAGCCTACCATTTTGGTGCAAGAGAGGCCACCTCGGGCGACGAGTGCGCTGACTCAGCACGTGGAGGCAGTGACGCACATAGGAGGCGTGGCGCAAGGGCTAAGGGCTAGGGTTTTCTTTCTGAAAATGTTTAAAGTTTTGGGCCATTTGGGCCCCTTAGGTTTTTTTATTTTTGGGCTTTGAGTTTATTATTTTTTGGGGCTTGTAATTTTAATATTTGGCCTTTTTTTATTTATTTTTTGTTTTGGTTTTTTGGGGGGCCGGGCAAAAATGACCCATTACACATAGATTTGATGGTTTGAAGGATGGTTTTGCTTTAAATGACGAAGCATTAGCATTTATTAATATATGATTTAGGTATAAGAACCCCCACCCAGTGATGCCAACATTAGGTTTATTTCGATGTCCTTTTATTTCCCTTGTTGTCTTAATGTGCACTTATGGTGATTTATTTTAGAGGAATCGTTTCTACATTCATGACCTTTTTTCTTTTAAGTATTTCATATTTATAAATTCTTTTCCATTTTCGCATTTACTGTTGCCATCAATTTTTTAATAAAAATCAAATTTGACAATTAAACTTTTAAAAGAATCAAATTAATTTTCTTAATAAAAACACAAACTAAAACATTAAAATTTTTAACATGACAGCTTGTATAGATTCATGTGTATTTCATACTTATTTTATAAATTTTAAATTATTTATTTGCGTGGTATATAAAGTACATGTAAATTGACATGTTAACATCATTAAAAATTAATATTTTAGTTGGTATTTCTATTTTATAAAATAGATCAGATTGATAAAATATATAAATATTAAAATTATATTGAATGACTCTACTTATATAAAATATAGTAAAATACTATAAAATCTTGAAAATTGGGGGGCCTTTAAAATAATTTTCCAATTTTTGGTGGGGCCATTTGAAATGGCGCCACCACCCCACCTGCCAGCTTTTTTTTTTTTTACTTTTTTCTTATTTTTGAAAAGTTTTAAAAGTAGTTTTCCTTTTTTGGTGGGCCATTTGAAATGGCATATCACTCTCTGTTTTTTTTTTTGGCTTTTTCTTTTCTTTTTTTTTAACTTTTATATTATTTTCTTATTTTATTTTGTTTATTTAATACATATTATTAATTTTAAAAAATTTAATGTATTTAAAACATTTATAATATATTTTTAAAATTTCAAATATTATTTTAAATAATTTTTTTAACATCCACCCCGTCAACGAAGGCCCACGAATCGCTATACCCCGAACGACGATATCACTCCCTATTCTTTAAAATTATTTAAAAATAATATTTGAAATTTTAAAAAATATATTATAAAACGTATTAAATACACATTAAATTTTTTAAAATTAATAATATGTATTAAATAAACAAAATAAAATAAGAAAATAATATAAAAGTTAAAAAGAAAAAAAAAAGCCAAAAAAAAAAGGTGTCAGGAGGGTGGTGGTGTTATTTCAAATGGCTCCACCAAAAAAGGAGAAATTATTTTTAAGGCCCCAAATTTTTCAAAAACAAGAAAAAATTAATAAAAAAAGATAAAATAAAAAAAAAAGTTGGCAGGAGGGGTGGTGGCTTCATTTCAAATGCCTCCACCAAAAATTGAGAAATTATTTTAAAGGCCTCCCAATTTTCTAGATTTTACAGTGTTTTCCTTGTATTTTATACAGGTGAAGCCATTCAATATAACTCTACCAAAAAATTATTTTTTTATCTCCTATGCTGACGTGACAAGTTGGTGGAGCCATTTAATTTGGCTCCACCTAATTTTACTGTAACTTTTAAGTTATTTTGATATTTTATTAAAAAAGTAAATTATTTTGATAATTAATTAATTAATTTAGATTATTTTAATAAAAAACTTCTTAGGCTCCGTTCTTCATTCCATCACAGATGGACTTTTGGATTCAAAAGTCCTTTTCACTGAAAAGGAATGAAGAACAAGGGCCAGTGGGGGAAAATTTTCAACTTTAGAGAAGCACTTTTTCAGAGATGGAGAAGCAAAAAATTTTAGCTTTTTCTTGTGTAAAAGGACTTTTCTTCGATCTGTTACATTTTATCCTTCTCTAAATAGGCGATGCACTTCTCTGTTTTTCCCTTTTCTCTTTTTGTGATTTTGGTTCGGTTCTTTGTAGAGAGGAGCGGTGTAGATTATTTGATTTTTTCTTCCGTTTCTCTTCTCTTGATCTCTCGTCGTGTTGGATTCGATCAATCGGTTTTTGGTCAAGTCATTGTTGAAACATTTTTCACAGATGGTACGCTTATGAAACAACTCAAGTTGTTGAAACACGATGATACTCATTGATCGGTCAAGTTTATAGGCTCCTCGACTTTGAAGGTAAAAAAAAAAATTATTACATGATCTCTTTACGTCTGCTATGGAATTTTTTCTTATTTGCTTTGATATATTGGGGTTATTCACTTATTGATTTACTTCAGTCTAATGATCCTAGTACGGTGATTTTGTTTGGTCTACTGCAATAAATAAGTTTTTACCATGTAAAGGTGATGTTTTGAGGGCATTGGAGATGATTGAAACTGAAATTAATTCACTTGAAAATGAACTTAAGTTGTTGAAAGCTGACTCTGGAAGCAGATGTCAATTGCCAGCAACATCTAGCTCTCTTCCTGATGAGGAAAATGGGAAAACTTGTGAGGAACAAAAGATTGTATCTGTTATGGTCCATCAACCTACTTCCTTGAAAATTGATAATTTTGGTAATGTTCTTAGGGAAAAGCTTCCCCTTTGTAATGGTGTCCTGCAAGAAGTTAATGCTGATGTAAAAGATGGGGATATTGATAGTAGTTTCTAAATTTGTGGAACCATTGTCTTTGTAATGGTGTCCTGCTAGAAGTAAATGCTTTATGTGTTGCTAGTTTTGTTGTGATTTTGCATATTGTTGAATGACCATGTGAAATAGAGGAAAGTAGAACTACAAGCTAGAAATTTTAAAAATATATATAGACAAGAGGGTAATCTAGGTTCATTCTTTCAAGCTAAGATTTGAAGTTTATTGATTTTAAATCAAATAGTAATCAATGATATCATGGTAAACAAATACTTCTATGACAATTTGATTTGGCATGGAATTGAATAGATTAACATCTTTGGATGCTAGGGTCCTTGCAAAGAGATGATTGTTCTAATGAACCTTTACTTGTTTATAGGTGGAAGATGCGCAGATTTAGAGGATATGAAGTTCAACTTATTCAACTTATCTCCTAGTTTCAAGGTGCTTTTCTATATGTAGTGGTAAGTCATTCATATTATTAAATATATTGTGTTTTTGTCTATGAATATCTGGTAGTAAGTGGAATACATAGAAAGGAACAGTTTATTGCCTTTCAACTGGTGAAATTCATTGCATGTAAAAGTCTATTTATGATTTCTTGAAATTTCTTATTTTGATGCTAGAGAGGCTTGAGGTTATTGACACTAATATACTACATTACATTTAATCTTGATTTGATGAATATAGGGTAGGGTTGGATGCATTGGGTGCATCTTCCTCAATGACTCGTGCACTAGTATGGTGGTAGTATAGAATGCTTACTTGCAAGACTATTTTGTAGAAAATTTTCATTTGATCCTACTTGGGAGTTGGGAGAATGTCATTTAATATTTGATTTGGCTTAAGTTTATGCTCTTGTTAATGTCGGATTGTTAAATATCGCAATGTATATTCTAAAACCATTCAAGCTATCATGATTTCTAGGAAATATTTGGGATTGCTTGTGAGGTGCTCAAATCTTGGGATTTTGAGTAATTTAACTGGATTTGCTTTATGGCTTTAGTTTTCTGTTGAAAATTGTAAAACACTTGGAGCCTCTATTTACCTTCATATTTTTCACTTGAATGCTTTCATCTATATAAATGTTGTTTCTATGCTTGTTCTTTGTTTTAGTGTTATTTCTTTTAGTACCAAGTGAAAATTGTTTGAGTTTTTTTCGACATGTTGCAACCTCCTCCTTTATCCAAGCTTGGGACCTTGTTTCCTAAATATTTAGTGTTTCACACAGTGAGTTATTGTAGAATATGCTTATAATTCCTTGTTAAATGTCTTGCCCATGTTATGCTAACTCTATTTTTATGACATATCTAGATAGTATTGGGTTGTGTACCTTTTGAGGCTTGTATCTTTGTTCAATTTTTACGTGCTCTGTTCTATGATTCTTGACATTTTAGTTACTTTTAGGGCCCATCATTTTAGCATGTAATTCTATCTTCTATCTGACGATAAACTAGAAACATTATCCTTGTAACATCCTAAATTAGGGGTTGTTAAAAATTTAATTTTATTCATGTGTGTGCTTGAAGAAATGAATTCTATGTTTGCTAGACATATTTTAGGGTCTAGTCATAACCCCGAACTAGGTCAGATTTAGAACTAAAAATTTCTTTTTAAGTGTTTAAGAGAAGGGAGCTAGGTGAGATAGGGGTTAAGTAAAATTTTGGGTGAAGCATGACATAAAGAACTAATTGGCAAAGTGGCTCCCATGCGCCACTTAGGGGTTGGAGGTGAAGATGGGCGCAGGTCTTGGGTTCGAGCGGTGGAGTGGAGTTTTGGTGTTTTATTTTATATCGGTGATGGGCTAAAGTAGGAAGGCTTTATAAATAAATGGTGGGGTTTATGACATGAAAGTCGAAATGGTGGAGTGGCATGGCGTTGTAAGGAGGCTGGCGGTGAGGTCTGAGTTGAACCAAAGAAGCGAAATTGGTTTTATTTTTATGCAAGTGACATGCACGGAAAGGGAGTTGATGGCTGCATGTTGGACTCTTAAATTGATGAGGATAAAGCTTAATTTTTTTGCACATATTCGGCTGGAATGGGTAGTTGTTAGTAGTTTATTTGCTTTTAAATTGTTGAAGAGTGGCTAGAAGATAAAGATGAAAGATAAACCATGCTTTATTTTTGATAATTAAAGGCTGGAATTATCCCAAAAGGGAGGGGTGTTGGCCGAATATAGGACTCCTTGGGAGGCCATCCATATTCGGTTTTGTATAGCAAAGAAGTGCCAAAAATTCATGTTCTTTTCTTTTTTCTCTCTTCAATAGTGCTGGCCGAATTCTCCCTTGATACATTGCCAAAATTGTTCAAAATTTCCAGCTTCTTTTTCTTATTCCTATTAGCCGAATCTACCCCCTCTTCCACTCAAGAAATTTCAGCCCTTCCATCTTGTGTTAGGCCGAATCCTCCCTAACTAAGGTGCTGCCGATTTCAATAGTTTGGTAAGGGTAATCTTTTCTTCCCTTGACCGATTTTATGTAGTGACTAAACTTTACTACTCTTATTTCTTCATTCTAAATCTTAGTATTAAAACCCGTTCTTGTTCTTTGAAGGAGCCAAAGCTATTGACATCAATTAGGGTGCTTGAATATTGGTGTGACTTGTCGAATCCATCTTTAAGGTAAGGGTCTGACAACTCTTTTTCCCTTTCGGGATTTATGTTTTGGTAGTATGGCCTTTAAGTTCTCTAATAAAGTGATAAAAGTCGATTGTAGGAAGCCATAGCCGATTGAAGGAAGCTTTGAGTTTGTTTTCCTAAGATAGGGTGGTAAGTAACATTCGGCCATAGGCTTTGTTTTTGTATAAGTGTGCAAGTCAATTTTATTTTGTGTTTTGGTAGGGATCTCGAAGACTCAAGTGACAAATTCGGGATTTCAGTAAGTTTGGTAGAGGTTAAGCACATTCGGCCAAAGGCCATACTTTTGGTACAATTGATTCTTGAGATTATTAGTTTAGCCAAATAAGCCTATGTCACTAACTTGGTTGTTGGCGAATATAGGTCAAGAGATCTAGCATCGTGAGCCGAATCTTGGGATCTAGGATCTGGCGTTAATGTAATGTGTGTAAACTCTTTACACACTTTATTAGTGAACTTTGCTATATTGTTGCCTTGTTAATAATTTTGGTAGTGATTAGCTTGTGGCATAATCATGGTTTCCGGTAAGTCCCCTAACTTGTGATCTATGATATATGATTGAGTTTGCCATCATATCTTGTTAAATGATATGTTGTACATAATGCATGATATATGGGATTATGATATTGTTATGTAAGCATGTTGATGGTGGGATTGATGAGAGGAGGGGATGATTTTATGGATCATCACCAATGGTTTTGACCACAAGATGGGTTGGCCCATCGATTTATTGTGACTTGGTCACCATGGTTTTGACCACCGATGATATTTGTGACTAAGTCCGGTGGTTTGGTACCACCATGGTTTTGACCACATTATGATATTTTGTGACCTATGGTCATCGATTGGTTTTGACCACACGATGGGTTGGCCCCATCATTTAAATTGTGACACTAGTCACGAGTGGTTTTGACCACCGGTGGTTTTGACCACAGGGTGAGTTAAGAATACGGATGGTTAGTGGGGTTGCATATTTGCATGTTTATTAATAATCATGTATGAGTTACATTTTGGTGGGGATTTACACTGAGTCTTGGTGACTCACCCTTCCCATACTATTTTGCAGATGAGTAGATCATGGATATGGGCCGGAGAGGACTCGGCTGACCATGAAAAATTGTTGGATTTGAATTTAATTTGTTATAGTTAAGTTTATTTATTTTCTTTTCTAAGTTTTTAATTTGGGTTGTAATAAGGCCGCTAATTACTATTTTGGATGTTTATTTTATTGTTTTATTTTATTTATGTTATTTTACAAATGATGTTGATAAATGTTAAGTGAACCGGTTAAAAGTAACTTTTTCAAACTTAATAACTTCTACGGGTTTTCAAAGATGTTACCATCGGGTAACAAACTACACCAAGTCAATTATAACCTTGACAAATTTTAAAGTTTTACATGATCAAACGTTTTAAAAGGGTTCATCAACCCAATCATGCTTATGGAAATAATCCCAATCGAGTTTTTCAAACCCGATTTAATACCTTAGCCACATTTTAACAAGTTTTCACAGACACTCAAAAGATTCAAATTATTTTACTCGTGACATACCAGTTGATTCGGGACTCATGGGCGGGTTTGGGGTGTTACATTTTTAATATCGAGCCGGTTCAAAACTCAATCTGTAGGGCCCAAGGCCCAAAATATTTTGTTTTTATTAGTAGGCCTTATTGGAATGTTTTGGGAAGCTGTTTTGGCTTGAAACGACATGGCACCAGTCTCCCAGCACCTATCCGCCTGGTAAGTACTTCTATCTATTTTCTTTGTGAATATTTGATGAAAGGTAGAAGGGTAAATTAGGGGTTGTTAAAAATTTAATTTTATTCATGTGTGTGCTTGAAGAAATGAATTCTATGTTTGCTAGACATATTTTAGGGTCTAGTCATAACCCGAACTAGGTCGGATTTAGAACTAAAAATTTCTTTTAAGTGTTTAAGAGAAGGGAGCTAGGTGAGATAGGGGTTAAGTAAAATTTCGGGTGAAGCATGACATAAAGAACTAATTGGCAAAGTGGCTTCCATGCGCCACTTAGGGGTTGGAGGTGAAGATGGGCGCAGGTCTTGGGTTCGAGCGGCTGGAGTGGCGTTTTGATGTTTTATTTTTATATGCGGTGATGGGCTAAAGTAGGAAGGCTTTATTAATAAATGGTGGGGTTTTATGACATGAAAGTCAAAATGGTGGAGTGGCATGGGGCGTTGTAAGGAGGGCTGCGGCAGTGAGGTCCTGGGTTCGAACCAAAGCGAATTGGTTTTATTTTTTTTATGCAAGTGGCGTGCATGGAAAGGGAGTTGATGGCTGCATGTTGGACTCTTAAATTGATGAGGATAAAGCTTAATTTTTTGCACATATTAAATTTGGAAGGGTAGTTGTTAGTAGTTTATTTGCTTTTAAATTGTTGAAGAGTGGCTAGGAGATAAAGATGAAAGATAAACCATGCTTTATTTTTGATAATTAAAGGCTGGAATTATCCCAAAAGGGAGGGGTGTTGGCCAAATATAGGACTCCTTGGGAGGCCATCTATATTCGGTTTTGTATAGCAAAGAAGTGCCAAAAATTCATGAAGTTCTTTTCTTTTTTCTCTCTTCAATAGTGCTGGCCGAATTCTCCCTTGATACATTGCCAAAATTGTTCAAAATTTCCAGCTTCTTTTTCTTATTCCTATTAGCCGAATCTACCCCCTCTTCCACTCAAGAAATTCCAGCCCTTCCATCTTGTGTTAGGCCGAATCCTCCCTAACTAAGGTGCTGCAGATTTTAATAATTTGGTAAGGGTAATCTTTTCTTCCCTTGACCGATTTTGTATAGTGACTAAACTTTGCTACTCTTCTTTCTTCATTCTAAATCTTAGTATTAAAACCCCGTTCTTGTTCTTTGAAGGAGCCGAAAGCTATTAACATCAATTAGAGGTGCCGAATATTGGTGTGACTTGCCGAATCCATCTTTAAGGTAAGGGTGCGACAACTCTTTTTCCCCTTTCGGGATTTATGTTTTGGCCGTATGGCCTTTAAGTTCTCTAATAAAGTGATAAAAGCCGACTGTAGGGAAGCCATAGCCAATTGAAGGAATCTTTCGGGATTTGTTTTCCTAAGATAGAGTGGTAAGTAACATTCGGCCATAGGCCTTGATTTTGTACAAGTGTGCAAGTCAATTTTAACATGTGTTTTGGTAGGGATCTCGAAGACTCTAGTGACAAATTCGGGATTTCGGTAAGTTTGGTAGAGGTTAAGGACATTCAGCCAAAGGCCATACTTCTGGTACAATTGATTCTTCGGGATTATTAGTTTAGCCAAATAAGCCTATGTCACTAACTTGGTTGTTGGCCAAATATAGGTCAAGAGATCTAGCATCGTAGACCGGATCTTCGGGATCTAGGATACGCGTTAGTAACAGGTATGTAAACTCTTTACACACTTTATTAGTAGACTTTGCTATATTGTTGCCTTGTTAATAATTTTGGTAGTGATTAGCTTGTGGCATAATCATGGTTTCGAGTAAGTCCCTAACTTGTGATCTATGATATATGATTGAGTTTGCCATCATATCTTTGTTAAATGATATGTTGTACATAATGCATGATATATGGGATTATGATATTGTTATGTAAGCATGTTGATGGTGGGATTGATGAGAGGAAGGGATGATTTTTATGGATCGTCACCGATGGTTTTGACCACAAGATGGGTTGGCCCCATCGATTTATTGTGACTTCGGTCACCATGGTTTTGACCACCCAGATGATATTTGTGACTAAGTCCCGTGGTTTGGTACCACCATGAGTTTTGACCACATTATGATATTTTGTAACCTATGGTCATCGGTGGTTTTGACCACACGATGGGTTGGCCCCATCATTTAAATTGTGACACTAGTCACCGGTGGTTTTGACCACCGGTGGTTTTGACCACACGGGTAGTTAAGAATACGGATGGTTAGTGGGGTTGCATATTTGCATGTTTATTAATAATCATGTATGAGTTACATTTTGGTGGGGATTTACACTTGAGTCTTGGTGACTCACCCTTCCCATACTATTTTGAGATGAGTAGATCGCGGATATGGAGCCGGAGAGGACTCGAGGCGGCCATGAAAAATTGTTGGATTTGAATTTAATTTGTTATAGTTAAGTTTATTTATTTTCTTTTCTAAGTTTTTAATTTGGGTTGTAATAAGGCCGCTAATTACTATTTTGGATGTTTATTTTACTGTTTTATTTTATTTATGTTATTTTACAAATGATGTTTATAAATGTTAAGTGAACCGGTTAAAAGTAATTTTTTCAAACTTAATAACTTCTACGGGTTTTCAAAGATGTTACCATCGGGTAACAAACTACACCAAGTCAATTATAACCTTGACAAATTTTAAAGTTTTACATGATCAAACGTTTTAAAGGGTTCATCAACCCAACCATGTTTATGGAAATAATCCCAATCGAGTTTTATCAAACCCGATTTAATACCTTAGCCACATTTTAACAAGTTTTCACCAGACACTCAAAAGATTCAAATTATTTTACTCCGTGACATACCAGTTGATTAGGACTCATGGTAGGGTTTGGGGTGTTACAATCCTATTGTTTTCTTATTTTGAAATTTCACTCATCCTATTTATATATGTTTATGTCTCTTAATATCGCCCATATTATCAAATCATGATATGTATAAAATATCGAATAAACTTGGTTTCACCTTCATCATATATGTGCATTGTAACAATGATATTTTCTTGGTACCACAATTGGTGTTCTTAGACGCTTATATGAACCATTCTTTATGTATTACGATAATGGCATCATTTATTTTAGAAATTTGAGTTGCACTAATACTATTGATTCGGAAATGCGCATGGTCGAGAAAGTGATGATGACAACAACGATGATGGTGGTGATGATGATGTGAATCAAGCAATTTAAGTGGTTTTGAAATGAAATTAACAAGAGATGCTATAGCCTCTAGTTTAATGAATTCACTTTAACTTGTAAATGCTATTGTAAATTTTTTGTATTTATATTTAGTATATAAATATTATCCGCTTTTGAAACTTTAATCCAAATATATGTAATATTTTAATTTGTTACGTTTATGTTTACGTTTTCTTTGTTATGTTAATATCTAATATGAGTTTTACAAATGTATTAAAAGCATTAAAAATAAAAAAAATTTAAAATAATACAATTGTGTCAATATCTAATTACAAATATTTAATTATTATATTTAAATATTTAAATATAGTTTATATATTCTAATTAAATTTAATAAATAATTAATATTAATTACTTAGAAATATTTAAAATTAATATTATTTATTAAAATATTAACAATAAATTGTAATAAATTATTTTTATATTTTTGCTAAAATATCATAATATTAACTAATTTGAACATTATTTAAATACATATTTGTTACTTTATAATATCATGTTTAAAATAGACATTTTACTTCTCAAAAGTACTTTTTGACAGCAATGCCAAACACTTAAATTTTTCATAAGCACTTCTCAAAAATACTTCTCAAAATCACTTCTCAAAAACATTGTCAAACTGGCCCTTAACTCGTAATGCATAAATCTTTTCTAAAATGCACGCTCCTCCATACAAGGAACGCCGCCAATCCCTCAAGCAAAAATCCCCTAAGGAGAATAAACAATTAGTAGTAGTCCCATTGCTATAAAAAGCATGTCTTCACGAAATAAAATGTATTTATTTTTTATATTTTCTAATTATTAATTGAGAGGGACTATCTAAGAATAAAATGATTCAGAAAATTTAATTTTTATATGGCTTTTGGTTTTATAGAAATGGAAAATGATATAATAAACCATATAAAATATCTTGATTTAAAATTCTTATCCTATCCAAAATAAATTTATTAGCTTCTGGTTTGATTTCAATCAAATCATTATTCTAAATGAATTTATATTTTTATAATGAATAGTTGTGCTAATCATATGATAAATCTTGCCCTAGAAATGTTGGTGGGCGTTCTATTGTTGCCTGCTCCTAAAAGTCGAAAGGTGTATTTAGATAGAGATGTATTTATCTCTAGTAAAGTTAAAAATAATAGTGATGTGAGATTAATTATTGTAGTTATAAGATAAAATATTATATCACATCACAACCATTATCCATCCAAAAGGGACCTAATTTCGTTTTTTCAAGTGGGCATGAGTAGTCATGAGATTATGTGAATTTAGCTTATAATATTCTATTATTTTGTACCAAAAAAAAAAAAAAAAGTCAATACACGAGCTAGATTGTGTTCACATGAAAGTTAATGCCACTAGATGATGTAGTCTAAAATCGGAAATATATTTTTATTTGACTATAAATTACTTATTAGAACTTATTCATTATCTCTCAAGCACAATAGATTATAATATATCTACGATACAAGTGAAAAATAAAATTATGTAATAAATATATTTATATAAAAAATAAATAAGGTTTTTTTTTTTTTTAGCACAAAGCACAGAATAATTTATGACCATGTAAAAGTGATAAGACTTTTGAAGTCACCTTATCCCAACGAGAGGTTTCTCTCGTCAAGTGGTCTAAATCTGAATGTTGTCATCCAATGTTGATTTCCTAGACGAGAAATTTGATATCATCAAGTATCGAATGAAGTTTCTATCCAAAACTGAAATGTCCTATCATAATATTCCTCCATTTCTCGCTTACATTAAGAAACCTGCAATGATTAACACCAAAGGGTCTAAGGAGTAAGAGAGCAATTCTTAGGGTGAGAATTCGCACAAGGGCTTTGTTATTAATTCTAAAGCTATAAACTGTCGTTAGTTGAAAACTGTTTAGAGTCCTAGGCCATGGCAGCTCCTCCAATTACGTTGTTCTATTTGTTCTGGATGACGCATAATGAGAGAAGCCATTGTGTGGTAGTGGAAGGGATCGCTTGAGTTGAAGGTAATATTCTTTTATTTTGAATAGGCGTAGTACTGCTTGAGAATGAGCTAATTGGTTAAGTCATCGCAGAGATAATTTTGATTGTCACCATAGGTGATGGGTTGGAGTTCTTAAAAATAAGATTATTTTTTGTTTCCCAAATGGTCCAAAGGGTGCTTTCCATTGCGGTGTAAATTTTCCTTGAGGATTCTGCTGATATATCATTTACTTGTAGCCAATTGAGAATCCATCAAGAGATGGGAATGCCATTAAAAGAGTTCGTTTCGATGGCCAAGGGGGATCAAAACCAAACCACTCTTGCAAAGGGGCAAAAGTAGACGAGATGGTCCATAGTTTCCCTGTCAGCTTTGCAAATAGAGCAAGTGGGATCATTAGTCGAGAATCTTTTGTTAAGAATGTTTTTTGTAGGAAGGTTGTTCTTGCAAATTTTTTACACGAAAATGATGATCTTAAAAGGTTTTTTTTTTTTTAAACGCCAGAGATTTTTCCATGTAGATTGATGTTCACTTTCAGGAGTAGCACCGTAGTGTTCCTTGTAAATTTGAGAATAATGGCTTTTGACTAAAACGAGGCCTTTGAAGTCGTTTTTCCAAACGATTTTATCTTGCCCTCCTTGGATAGATGAAGTTCTAGTGATTAGATCAACAACTTTATTAGGGTCGGAAAGTTGTAAAGCTTTAGATTGATCGACACTGAATTTGCAGGGGTTAATAAAGCAGTCTACCTGTGGGTCAGATTCTTGGTGCGCAACTATGTTAATCAGCGGTTTGAATCGGTCTGCTAAGATCCAACTATTTTGACCACTCCATAGTTGAATATATTTTCCCTTGTTACAAATGTCTTTACTGGTGAGAATGCTTTTCCACACCTAGGAATGAGATGGTTTAGGTTTCACTAGTTCAAAAGGGTATTTGCTACAATATTTTGCGGTGAGGACTCTGGTTAGAAGGCAATGTTTGTCAGTAAGGATACACCAAGAGACTTTTGCTAAGAGTGCTTCATTGAAGAGATTCTTTTTACAAATTCCCAAGCCTCAATGAGAAATGGGAGCACATAGTGTGTCCTGATTACGAGTATGTAGTTTTTTCTCTCCCGTGTCATGGCCCCACCAAAAGGACATAATTCTTTTGTCCATATCATCACAAATAGAAAAGGGCAATTTAAACACGGAGTGAGGGTAAAGAGGGATAGAGGATAGAATGGATTTGATTAAAGTCATTCTTCCACCGAATGAGAGGAATTTAGATTTCCAAAAGGCAAGTTTCGAGTTGAGTTTTTCAGGTAGGTTGCCAAAGAATTCCCTTTTCTTGAGGATTTTCCCTATTTTTAGACCCAAATATTTTCTTGGACTATCCACTTTTTTAGCATTCAGAATGTTGCTGAACCATTTTCTTGCATGGACTTTTATGATGGGGCTGAGAAAAAGTTTTGACTTCTCAAAGTTGATTTGTAATCCAGAAAGAGAGCAAAAATTTATAAGAAAAGATTTTAGCTTTTTACATGAATGCACACTGACATCGAAGAAAATGGAGCAATCATCAGCAAAAAGGAGATGATTTATGGGAGGAACATTTCTAGAAATTCCGATACCTCTGATATATCCATCATTTTCAGCTTCTTTGAGGAGATGACAAAGGACATTCATACACGTGATAAACAAATAAGGAGAAAAGGGGTCACCTTTTCGCTGACCTCTATTGGGTGAGAAACTTTTGGAAGGTGAACCATTAACTAGCACTTGATAAGACACAGTGGAAATTCATTGTCTTATTATATTAATCCAGTGCTGATTGAAACCAACTGCTTCCAAAACCATGAGGAGGAAATCCCAACTAATTTTGTCAAAAGCTTTACTCATATCGATTTCGAAAGCGGCAAGGGAGGCTCTACCCTTAGTTTTCCTTTTGATTGTGTGGAGCAATTTAGAAGCCAAGATAATATTATTAGTGATGATTCGCCCAGGAAAGAAAGCATTATGGTAAGGTGAGATGAGTGATGGAAACGCCTCTTTGAGTCGGTTAACAACAACCAGAGGGTTGGAATTGAGAAATACCTTTCGAGATGAGAGTTATAAGGGTTTGGTTGAGTATCCTTAGCAGATGGCCAGAGTTGAGAAAAAAAAGGATGAAAGATGGTGATATTTTCACCAATTATATTCCAATACCTTTCATTAAAAAAACCCGTCTTGCCATTAATGCTAGGGGCTTCAAGGGCTCCAATTTGAAAAACAACTTTTTTTTACCTTAAAACCAACAAAAGGTTTAAAGAATGAGGTTAAGTCATTCTAAAAGAGATAGAGCATATTCAAGTCATTGAGAAAAGAGACCGTTGAGTCTCTATTGAAAGGGGTAAAGCCCTAAAGAGATTAACAAAGAAGTTTATGAAAACATGCTTGATAGCTAGAGGGTTATCAACCTAGCATTTAGAAATGGGATCAAAGATTCCATCGGTTCTATTGGCAGCTCTTCTCTTTTTGGTGGTGAGATGGAAAATTTTAGTTAAAATACTAAAATAGAGATAGAGGTAGACAAAAAAAATTGAAAATCAAAAATCGACTTGAACCGATATGTTGCACGGTTTATGAAATAGAAGTTAAAAACTATAGTTATATGAACCAAATCAAATTCATTTTTTTATTTAATTTATAATTAACTTTAATTTTTATGATGTAAAAATAAATATTTTATATTTAAAATAGTGAAAAAACTTAAATTCTTTTGTATAAAATCTTTTTTAAAAATATTTACTTGAATTAATATATTTTTTAAGAAATATTTATGAACAAAATTTTAAATCTTTACCAAATAATTTCAACGCTATAATTTGTCAAAATAAGTGTAAAATTTCAAAGCCAAAAATTAATATGAAAAAATCGAAAACTAAATTGAACCAAACTATGAAGGACAGTTTGAAAAATAAAAAAAATTCAGTCAAATTGTACTGATATCACCCCTAAGTAGAGATGTTAAAAAGTGTCAAGTTCAAATCAAATTATGTGCAGGTAATTTTCTATTTTCTATATAAATATATAAAATGACAAAATAATCTTAAAATGATATAATTTACTTTGTAAAGTAATGATATTTTAGTCATTACCCAATTAAATTAGCATTAGATATTGTGACCAATATAGTAAGTACTGTACTAGTGAGCATATTGTTTTTGTCCTGGTACCAATACACATAGGTACCAATGTGTTTTAATGTACTATTTTAGGTTAATCGATGCTATTAAATATTTTACACATTAATGTATCTTTAGGTTAACTTTTAGTTTCTTAATAAATTATATATTATATATACATGAAAATATATTTCAATTACATCTATTTAAATAAGTTTATGTGAAGATATGTGTTATAAAATTATTAATTAGGTTAAATAGCTTAATTTAATAATTATATTTTAATCTTAAATATAATTATTAAAAATAAAATGTTTAAAATAATAAATAAATAAAATATAACTTTAAAATATCAATTTTTTTTTACAATTGATACATGTTGGTATGTATCGATACAAGTTAATATTGATCAAAATGGACTGAAATACATCAAATGGTTGAAATGTACCAAAATTTTGACCACAACAGAATATGAACTACTTGATATTAATTGAGGATTGGAATGATACATATCCACCGATATGACTAATATTAATATAATATCAATTATCATACTGGTAACACTAATTTAATTAACAGTAAGATTATTTTTTTTATGCGATAACCAATTAAGAAAAAATCATAGCATCTGTCCAATAAAGTGGCAGAGTACAATATTATGTCTAGAAATACATATTAATAAATATATCCAATATTCAGCAAATACAAAGACATATTATAGATATAACATAAAATTATATAGATGAATAGCTAAAGTCATCATCTTGAGGAGCCTTGGAGAAAACAGTAAATATAACTAAGGCTCCATATAAAATTGTGACGATAGCAGTGAAGTTAACAAGGTAGGCTTCGGCACCATATTTAGCAAGGCCAGAGCTCTCAAGGAACGTAAGCTTTTCCAGGAACCCAATGGCGGCGTTGGCAACAGCCAAGATGTATACAAAAAGCCCCACCACGACGTGCCAAGGAAGCGATTCTCTTCTTAATCCGGCCGCTCCTCCAGGGTAGAAGAATACCACAAAACCATATATCCACTGTCAAAAAATGACCGTAAGCATGCTTAAGAATACTAGGTTTAAAAGGATCAATCACTTTAAATTTCAACTATAAAGATTGCTGCTGGTAAATATTAAGCGTGGGGAGCTTGGTTAAGCAAGTTAGTATTGATTACCATCCCCTGTTTTATGTCTGACAAAATGGAGATAATTAAAGAAAGTTCATATAATACCTGAATGCCATAGAGGACAATGATTCCAATCCCAAGCCAGGAATGCAAGCTGTAGAGATTAGCTATTGAACTCTCATTATGATACTTGAATGCCGCATAGATCCCAATAATACCCAGAATCAGTGCAATGGCATGAAGCACAAGATGTACTACTTTCTTGACTTCCTTCCTCAGAGGCAATGACTTGTAGCTCATAATGGCTGCATTTCTCAAATTTTAATGTTCTTCACATCATTCTATCTCACAGAAAACAAAATTGGGAAACAAGCTATCTGAATTATGAAATATAGATTGACCCGTGTGTGTATATCCCAACTGTCTCACCCCTAATTTTATTTAGGTTAAAATAGCCCTAAGTCTATACTTTTTCAAAAAATTTGGATTTAATCCACGTATTTTCAAATTTTCAAATTTAAATTTAATTATTAATATTGTTATTTTTATTAAATTTATTGGTGTGACATTTTGAAATAAAAAATACTTAGTGGTCATGTGACTAAAAAAATAATATTGTAATGAAATTAAAATTAATAAAACAATGTTAATAATTAGACTTCAATTTTAAAATTTAAAAAAGTAAAAGAGATTAAAATTTTAGAAATAAAAGTATAAGAATTAAATTTCTGATTTACGGAGAGTCCAAAAGAAAAATGGGATGGGATTTTCTTTTTCCTATCACTAAATATAGGAGTGTTGGATTACATACCTTCACCTCCCAAGATAATGAAGCCAATCAACATCAATACAGGATGGATCTGCACGAAAATTAAATAGTTAGCGAATTTAACCACATAACCCTCCGAATTATTACGTTTTTTTTCCTAAAACCAAACGCATCTAGATGTCGAATTTGCTAGAGCATTTGCCATATATGGCATTTGACATGAAACCTTTGTTATCAGAATTTGGGATGTTCATATATTGATACTGTTTTTGTTTTTATTTATATATTTGAAGGATGATAATATTCATGTTTAAATATGTGTTATATATATATATATATATATATATAATATTACAAAAAAAAAAATTGAAAAGTCCTATGAAACATGGTTAGGAAGCCGGTTTTAAATCTTCAGACAAAGAGAGGAAATTTGGAATGCCAATCAATTCCAACACATTTTCAATTGAAACGATCAAGTTGAAATTTTTTCCCGGTTATTTTTGGGTTCATTTTAAAATTTAAATTGTATAAATATATATTTAAAACTACTTTCATCCAAAAATATAGTAATATAATAATTGTTTCAATTTTATCAATAATAAAATTTAAATAAAAAACTAAAATTGATTTTGTTTTTGTTTTTTGCCATAAAATCCAAAAGTCAGCCACTAGCCTGACTGACAGCCCAATAATTTTATTTTTCATTGATAACCATATATAAATGCAAATATGAATTTTAACCAAAAATACAAACATTAAATATGAAACTTTAAAATATAAATACCATTTAATTCAAAATACCAAATCTCACAATAATTACTATATATTGGTGATAACTGTAAATATGTGAAAGTCTTCATTAAATAATTTTAAAAAATAATCTGAAGAAGTCGCCCTTGTTCCTCCTATAAACAATATCCATTTTGGGGAGGCACGTGGCAAGTGATGTTTCTTAATGTTGGTGAAAAACGTGGGTAGGTAGGCAGGTGACATTCATGAGAAATAGATGTTGAATTTAAAACAAATTAAATTCCCGAGTGTTTGGCAATTGCACATTGCACCCCCACAATCCTTCCATCTTCTCTTGTTTGGTGATAGTTAAAGGAGCAGCTTCCCTCTTTTCAATCACTGCTTTAAACTTTATTACAACTTTTGAAAAATATATATATATATAATGAAATGAATGGAGCTCTACTATTGAGCCATGTCTTTTTACTAATATTTCTGTATTATATTTACATATTTAATCACAAGAAATAGGGTGAGGTTCAGAAAATCCAGTACGAGAAGAGGATGAGGAGACTTTTAATGGCACAGAAATCTAGTCTCAATTCATTTCAAAAACAAAATTATTTGAATCCCAAAACACCAAACAAGATTCCACTGGAACCCATGATGGAGTTCATAACAAAGTAAGCTAAACCATTGCTTTTAAAAGACTTACGTTGAAGATGAGACTTTTGTTGGAAGACTCCCAAGCTAACCCCCCTCTAAAGTATATGCACCAAACCAACACCATAACAGCACCAGCAATGGCGAGCGCGTGTGGAACAAACGCCAATTCCCATGATTTGACTTCTATCCCCATCTGCCCTCACTCTTTCTGTCTCCTCTCCTGTCTATGTTTTGAAGACGGAAATTTTAAGACTTTTCCCCATTTGTTCCGGGTAGATAAGGATCGTTGGATGATGATCAATAGATGTACACGTTGGTCTCAATCATTGGTGGCCGGCGTCCCTTCTTCGGCTCGGCTGCTTGCTTCATTGCTTCTCGAATTTCAAGCCACCCAATTTATTATGAACTTATGATTAAAAAAATTATGATTTGACTAGTTATCATCTTCTTTTATGATGAAAACAGAATAAATGCTTCATTCATTTTAAATGAAAGCGAATAACAATACCGTAGAAAAGTCTTAACATCAATATGATTAAAACGTAAATTGCACTCTAATTTTTTATATTAATATACGGTAAATTATATTTAAAATAATAAACACTCTAATTATTATAGGTGTTCAAATTCAAATATAATTTTAAGTTAAATTTTCTTTATCATTGACACTATAGAATCATTACTTTAAAAAAAAAAGAAAGAAGAAAAGACAAAACGTAACTTCCATTCCTAAACTCTTAGATTAATTAATTAATTATTATGTCTCTCATTAGAATATATGATGATGATAAGGATATAAAGTTGAATTTGCAACTTTAAAATGTGAAAACATATACCTTTGGATACTAGAAATTTATGACTTGATGCAGCTTTTTCATTTTGTTGCACCGCCCATTAACTTATTACAATGTTACATTTCCCATGCCTGTTAAGATTGAAATTTTGATCTCTTTTTAAGTTATACGTGGATTATTTTTATTTTATTTTATTTTATTATAAACTATTCTGATTTAGTTTAATTTGATTGCATTTTCTCATATTTAATTTTGATTTTAATTATAATTTATTTAAATTATAATTATAATTATTATAATTGTGATATGCATTTAAAGGTGTATGTAAAGTAGGTGATTGGATTGATTCAATGATTTATTTTATAAAAATTTAAAAATGATTATTGTTAGTCAAAATATTAAAATAATTTAATAATTAAATAAAATTTTATTACTTAAGTTTGAATTAGATTGAGTTCATCAATTAATTTTACTATTCAAATAATTAAAATGTAAAATACTTTTGTAATTTCTTTTTAAAAGTGTTACAAGTATAATAAAAATACATGTTCAAGTGGTCATAAGTATCAAACTATTATAATATGAACTATTCGAGTAATCACAAAGTAAATCAAACAATTACAAATAGATTAAGAATTTGCACAATGGAGACTAAAGTCAACAAACTGAACTAACTGGATTAGACTAAAACCTGCACATGACAATCACACATGATGAAACTCAAAGACCCACATATATAATTGTGTAAAGATAGATCTTGAATTTGATACTCAAAACTCAGATCATCCACTTATCACATCCCGAATCTGATGAAATAGGACAAATTGAGACGGTATTTTGTAAATACGTAAGTATCTTAAATATATTAGCTATTTTTTTATTTTTCAATAGCCTAAAAGGGACAAAAGAAACATCTTGCTCTTTCTTCAACAATTTCTGATCTCTAATGGACCTCTCAATAAGATTCGAACTAGATGAAGTTTTGACCATCTACCAAAGAAAAAAAAACGAATAGATATTGTAAGATTCTCAATAAATTCTTTGATTTCTTTGGAAGCTTACCAAATATTTTTATAGTTAAATGTAAATTAAATTGTATTACTTAATTTTAATTTAAACTGGATCTCTTTCCAAAGCCCAATCATGTGAGTTGGATTAGTTGGGTCAAAAGGCAAGCCTAACTGGTGGATAGGCTTACGTCGTCCAGAATTGCATCCAATTAAAGGTGAAGTCAATTTATAGAAAATCAATAGGGTGGTAATTTAGGTAGCAGGGAAATTTTAAGTAGTATAAGAAAATTAATAAGGATATTTTAGGTATGAAAAAGGGGAATATATATATTTTATAAAAAGAATATAATAAATTTAATTATAAAATTTGAATTTTATTATAATTTATATCTATATCTATTGACTTTATTCAAATTTCAGTTACATTTCTTTTCACATAATTTTAAGTCTATATATTTGGTGTTGAACAAACAATTTCATTGAAGAGGTTAGAGGTATAATAAATGGGAAAATATTAATATCATGTATTTAAAAACTAAGTGCACTCATTTATCATAACACAACACAAAACGGAATAGAGTACCAAAATGATTAAAAATAACAAAGTGAAAGTATTGAAACTTGAATAAATGTAATTACTACTTTTATAGATATACGATACCTAACAAGGGTCTCCATTTTCAATCAAGTATACACATCTTGTTTCTGAAACTTGCCATCTTTATTTCAATAAGCAAAAGTAGCCCATCTTTACACCTCTCTACCAACCTCAAACAAGCATGTCGCCGACTCTTGTTGAACATTAAAACTCCAACAACTCCCTAGAAGCCAGTTGCAAAGCCCGACATTATGACAATGTAAAACCACATCTTCTCAGCACGGTTATTGTCTTTGTTGTTGTCTTGATGAGGCTCATCATCCGAGCATTTCTGCAAACAAGGGGTTACTGGCATAAATGGAGGGATCATCAAGAGTTTGGAGTTGATTGCCTTTGGGAATTTTTCCCGAGAAGTTGTTGTAGGACAAGCTGAGGGCGCTTAGTTTAGTTATAGATGACAAACTATCTGGGATCATGCCATAAAGTTGATTGACAAACAAGTCGAGAGATTCCAGGGACTCAAGTTCCCCCATCTTCCCAAGGATCTTCCCTGACAACTGGTTATGAGACAAGTTGAGAGCAGTTAAGCCGGTGAGGTGTGTAAGCTCTTCTGGGATTACTCATTCCATGTTATTCATTGAGAGGTCTATACTAACCAAAAATTGCAGTGTTTTTGTGTATTCCAGGTATCTTCCTTCGATCGCCTCATTTAAGTGCTCCTCTTCCCACCATAGCATGGTTTTATAGCTTTCTAGATACACAGTCTAGGGAAAGACCATGGCAGTTAAGTTGTCAAAGCAACGAGGTATGCTTCCTTGTAGATTGTTTTCAGCAAGATCCAGGATCTCAGATCAGTTGAGAGTTGGCAGAGTTGCCAAGGGATGCTACCGTTGAACTTGTTTCCCCGTAGAATGAGAATTCTTAGGTACCCAAAGCTGTCCCCAGTCCACTTAGGTACATTTCCAGAAAATGCATTCTCGCCTACATCTAAAAATCTAAGAGATGTGCAATTCTTTAAGGCCAATGATAGCTTTTCGCTGAGATTATTGTTGCTCAAGTCCAACTATGTTAGCCAACCAAGATGCCCCATGGTGCTGGGAACAACACCTGAGAGATTGTTAAATGATTGGTCTACAACTTCTATACCTTAATGGTGTCTCCAACAATCAGGAATATTCCCAGCCAAGTTATTATTCGAGAGTTCAACAACTACCATAGTTTTAATATGGCATTACAAGTTTGGAATTGAACCCTTGATAAGATTGTTTGAAAGAATCAGAGAGCTCAAATGATGTAGCATATCACCCATCCTTTCCGGAAGGACACCGGAGATTGAGTTACCGGAGAGATCTATCAACTTCAAGTTGGATGGAAATCTTGGAAGGGACCCCTTGATCTGGTTGTGGCAGAGGTCCAGTTCATTGAGGTTCATGTCCTTCATCCATTTCGGTAAGGTACCCCAGATAGTAGCATTCGAAAGAAGCAGTGTAGTTGGTTTCGATTGCGTTTGAAGCCATTGAGGAATTTGTGTTCCAAATTTGCAAAACTCCATTTTGCTAAAAGGTGAGGTTAAACTAACGTGAAACAATAAAGAAACAGATAAGAATTGCTTTTGATTACTTGTATTTTGATTGTATCTATCATGAAAAACCCACCTTGTTCATCTGTGCACAGCCTATATATATAGAAGAGTAGCCTAACAACTTACAACAAACTTATAACAACTAACCAATTCTGGCTAACTATATTATGTATCATACACTTAGCTTCCAACTTGTGAGACGCATAAAAGATTTCGAAAACGTGTAAATGACGTTACAGATAAGGGTTTCGTAAAGATATCTGCCACTTAATCACAAGCAGGAATTTCACCTACCAGAAGAGATCCATCGGTAACTTTCTCGCGGACAAAAAATAAGTCTAGTTCAACATGTTTGAACTTTGAGTGCAAGACAGGGTTAGCTGCAACCGCTACCGCACTTGAACTATCACACCAAACAGTTGGAGTATCATTAGACACAATCTGTAACTCTTGAAGTAATGAGATCAACCATGTAATAACCAAATTTTGCTCGGGTTAACCAACCCAATTGCCGAAGCCCAATCCAGAAGGCCCAAATAGCCCGGGGCCCGTTTTACAACCCACCAAAGACCCAATTCAAACTACCCTAGCCCAAAACCTAACTAGCGCATACCCAAACGAAAACAGAAAATAGCAAACCCTAGGTGCGCCTCACCTAGGGCCTTCTGCCATTTGATCCCGTCCCATCCACCGCCATCGCTCTGCAAAGACCGCCTAACTTGCACAAATTTTACACTGCAAGGAGTAAAGGAGACAAGACTGAAGCAATAAAAGCATGTAAACTTAGGCTATAAAAGCCATTTCTAATTTCATTGTAAAGAGGAGGATTGATTTTTGAATACAAAAACAGAGAGATTCAGCCCTTTTTTTTTAGATAAAAAATAATAAAAACAGAGATTCAAACACAAAAAAAGAAAACAGATCTGCAAATACAAAACAGTGGCAAACCAAAGTAGCAAGATTGAGCCCTAAAAATCCACTAAAAAATCAAAACAGAAGCCTAAAAGAGGTGATTATTTTACTTTTATTTTCGAAAGTTTGTTCTTTTGCTCTTTTTTTTGCATGTATATGTAAATTAAAAATACATATTAAAAGTATAAAAAAATAAATGCACTTTTACCTTTTCCGATGACAACTTCTGGCGGCTACTCATGGAGTTTCCCTGTGCTCTTCAGAGAGAAAAAAAGAGAGAGAGAAGAGTGTTTTTTTAAAAGAAAGATGGAATGATTTTTTTTAAAAAAATTTGGCCTTAAATAGACTCTCGAAACGTTTTGGGGCTGGCCTTTAACACCAAAAACGACGTCATTTCGCCCATGGAATCCGCGTGTTGACCCGACCCGACCAGAGGATCCGCGCGTTTTTGTTGATTGGGCTAATTTCCCTTCTGGCCCTTCCGCTTTTTTACTGTGTTATAATTAGATTTTCCTTATTTTTGAGTTTCGCCTAGTAATTTGTTTTGATTTTCATTTTGGTCCCTGTCAAGACGCTGCGTTTTAGGAGCAGGGAATAATTTCCATCTCCGTCCCCCTCGTTTCACGCGCGTTTTAAATAGGCCATTTCCCCCTTCTTTTATTTCAAATTAACCCCAAACTTTTGTTTTAAATTCAATTTGGTCCCTTTTTCAACTATCTTGTAATTTTTTTATATATATTTTATTGCTATTATCATTATTTTTATTATTGATTATTATTAATTAACATTATTGTTATTTATTGGTATTATGACTATTATTTTATTATTTCCTTATCTTTATTGCTATTTTACTATTATTTTTTTTTTCTTCTTCATTATTATTAGTTACTAATATTATTACTATTACCATGTTATTATTTCTATTTAATACATATATCTTGTTACTATCATATTGGTTAGTCAAGAATGTTATTATTATATTTATTTCAATATTGACGTATTTTTTTATAAATGTTTTACTATTATTTTATTTTAGTTTTCTTTTATCTAAAAATTATTACTATTATTTTACTTCCTTTATTATCCATTATTATTATTATTATTATTATTATTATTATTATTATTATTATTATTATTATTGTTATTTTTCATTTTTATTATTTCATCGCTATTTCTACTACTGTTACTATACGTAATACTTCCAACATATTATATATCATCCTTACTTATACATATATGTGTCCTTTTATTATCCTTTTCACGCATAACATCGTGTTTTTGTGTTTTCACGCTAATTTGTCTCGATGCCTCAGTTTCATAACAATCGATGTTTCGTGTCAGAGATTCGAGAAGATCGAGCCCTAACTCACTGGGTTTCGATTTTCCTTGTTTAAACTAAACAACGGAATATCCCTTTTGAAATCGCGATTTAAGTTTTGAACAAAACACTTAATCTCGAATATTCGAAATGTCGCACCCTAACTTATTGGACTCGACGTCTAGATACCTCGAGATAAGTTTCTTTTTCTTCTAAAATAGAGGCAATATCCCTAATTTGGATTTTCGGGAAAACGAGCCCTAACTTACTAGGTTCTGTTTTCTCGTTTGACAAATGACGGGAGATCCTCTCCAAATATACAACCGAGTTTTAAAAGGCGAGCTTAGTTTCGGGAGTCTAAAGTATTGCACCCTAACTTACTGGACATGATGCTTTATCTCTTCGAAAATAAGTGAGTCTTAACGTCCTTTTCGATCCCTTCAAGTTTTAGAAATAAAAAGTATCTATTTTCGAATCATTTCAAAGTTTTCAATATTAGGACATCGATCAATCAATTTGGTACCAATTTTGGGCGTATCGAGGGTGCTAACCCTTCCTCGTACGTAACCGACTCCCGAACTTGTTTTCTGGATTTTGTAGACCAAAATCGTTGTTTTGATAAATCAAACTGTTTATTAAAAATAATTGTTTTACGAGGTGACCCGATCACACCTCATCAAAAAATATTGGTGGCGACTCCCACTTTATTTTTATTTTCAAAACCCTCGAGTCAACCCATTTTCCAAAAAATGGTTACGATAGCTTGGCGACTCCGCTGGAGAAATCGAGAGTCAAGCCATAGATTGATTGATTTTGTCCTTTTGATTAAAATTGGAAATAGTTTTGAAAAATCATGCTTCTTTTAATGCACTTTTAATTTTGGGTCTCGTAAATACTTTGGCATTGCATTGCATGACCGTTGTGGTCACACCCTTTAAGTGGGAGTGAGAAGCTATGCCTTCGTGAGGTTTTCACCTCCGCATGGCCTAGTGGATTGCTTTCGGGATACATCCGTACCTATGTCTTCGTGAAGTTTTCACTTCCGCATGGCCAAAGGGAAATGTATTCCCCTGAATCGAACTCAGTCCGTATGAGCCTATAATGGGTGAGGATCGAGGAATCTGCTGGTTCGGGTACTTCAAACTTTAGAACTCAACCACATGTAAAGAGCCTAAGAACCCACCCCGAGCTGAACTATGCCAAACCTTAGTAGTTACCCAGATAGGCATTTGTGTATTTTACATGCTTTATATCTTATTCTGTGGTACTAATTAGTGATGTTTTATTTCCTCTACATGTCATTTTCATTTTAAGAGGCATCGATTCACGGTCAGTTTCTGAGTTAGAGAGCTGGTTATGGAAAGCGAATTCCTTGATAAAGTAGAAGACAATGCGTCGCCAAGACATGGTCGAGCAAAGCTAATTAGAAAAAGGACAATTTAATTGAGGATATGTGTCAAATTATGGATTTCACCAATATCGTTGTCACGCAGAATGAACTCGAGAGTTGAAAGAAATATGGGCCGTGGGATGACGAGGCAAAGCAGTTGTTTTATAGTACCTACGGCGATCTACTATACCTGCTTGATGTCAAAATAGATAAGCACCTATTCGAGCAATAACTCGCCCGAATGTCGCTTATAACTGTTTCTCATTCGGGAAAGTATATTTGGTTCCCACGGTAGAGGAATACACGACCTTGCTACGTTATCCGAGAACTCAAGTTGATAAAGCTTATTCCAAAGCAGTCAATAGTCCGACTTTCGTGAAGAAATTGATGAACATCACGGAATGAGTGAACAATAGGTCTCAACTAGAATACAGAAGAAAGGCGGGGGTAAATGCATGCCTTAGATATATTTGAGGGACCTGATCCTAACGCATCCTAATGTGAAGAAAAAGATTGACGTCTTGGCCTTGTGTATTTACAGTTTGGTGATCTTCCCAAAAGCCTTAAGACACATTGACGAAGCAGTTATTGATCGTTCAGCCTATTGGACAAAGGGGTCACGCATGTTCTTGCCATCTTGGCTGAAACGTTCAGATCCTTGAATGCATGTCAGAGAATAGGTAAAGGTAGATTTATCGGATGTACGCAGTTGTTATTGGCCTGGTTCCATGGTCACTTCTGGAAAGTGGAGAAAGTGTCTTATTGGTTTTTATCGGAGAATCACTCCCCGTTGAGAGAGATAGTAGCTAAGCCTAAGAGAGAAGACGTGTCCGAAAAAAATTAGATAGCGCTCCTTCAAAACCTTCAAGAAGACGACATCGAGTGGAAAGCTCCTTGGATGATTCCCGATAAGATCCTTTATCGTTGTGGAAACTTCGACTGGGTTCCTCTACTGGGAATTTTGGGTGCCATTGCATACGCCCCTTTGTTGGTCCTAAGACAATATGGTTCAAGACAGTTCGTAACAACAACATACGGGCTGGCTCAATGTGAGTTCTCATATGAAGGGGGGAGCTATAAGAAAAAGGTTAAAGAGATCTCTAGTGCCTGGAATCAGATTTATAGAATGAAAAGGTTATCTGTAGGCCCTAGAGTATAGCGGATGGAGGGTTAGAAGGATTAATGATAATGTCCCTGAGTCAAATCCAGAGAGCGCCCGATCGAGAGAAGAATGCTTGCAAGTGGTCCATCAGAATTAGAGATTGTGAAACAAGATTTTGAACGGATGGGTTCGAAACTTGGAAAAAGGATAGAAAAGCTGGAAGAAGAAAAGATGCTCCTCCAATTAGAGGTGGACGGTCAAAACTTAGAGGCCGAGAAACTTAGAAAGGAAAAATGAAAGGTAGAGGAAGACTGAGATAGTTTGAAGGCTGAATACAAGAAGATGCGTCTGACGATAAAAAATGCCGGATTAGGAAAAACTTGAAGAAATGGCGACAAGAAACTGAGAGGAAAAGCCGAGTTAGCAATTGGGAGAAAAAGTTTCAAGAAATGCAACGCAAAAGAGTCCTTAGAAGGGCATGACGAAAACCAAAAGGAGAAAAAGGACTAAAAGCTAGAATAAATGAGCTTGGGCGGTTCTCTGACTACTACCAAGTAAAGACTCGAAAGCAAATCAAATCAAGTCCTAATGAATCAAGGAAATGAAAGATAGGGTTGAAGAGTTAGAATCGGCATTACAGTGGTGAGCTCTGGATTGAGCTTCGAAACAAGAGAAAGGCGCTGGGAGGAGGAGCTTCGCCATTCTTGTGAGCAAGTCGAAGCCGTGATTACCTCATGGGTGAAGCGATAATCCAGATTCGAGAGGTAGCTGATCACCTATGGACTTTGCTCACAGAGGTGATATATTGAGCGTGAGATATGAGCTACAACCGGGTTGTAACCAAGAGCTAATCTCTTTGCTTGAGAAAATCAAAACCTTAAGCCGTAGGGCGAAAGCATATTTGTAGTTTGTTTTATGTAAAGGGTTTTATTTTCTAATAAAGTTTTTTAAAATGAAGTTGAATCTGAATCAATGCTTTCTTCTTGCATTCATGCATTTGCATTGCATCATATGCATTTAGGTCTATAAAAAGAGCCTAATTAGTTAAAGTTATAACAAAAGAAAAATAGAAGGGGAGAGAAAGAAATCTAAAAACTAAACACACTTACGGTACACGTGCTAAGTCAAAGAAAATTGATCAAAGGTTTGAACAATTTCAGAAGGACTTGCAGGACCAGATGCAAGAACAAATGACAAAACTCCAACAAGAAATGAGGGACCAGATGTTAGAGGCTCAACGGAACATGATGGCCCAAATGACCTTGATGATAAATGGGATAACGGACAAAGGAAAGTCCCCGCAGTTAGTAATCAAGAAGAGAGTGAAGGCCATCCCCGTGATTCACTCCACCTCACGCCGATGCAATGCAAAGAGGATATTCTCAAGGGAACCCGCAGCTCAGAGTAACGACCCGCACCACCGCTCATCTAGGCAAGGTATATTCAGATCGAACCCAGGGCTAATCCTGCCGATCCAATTGTTCCAGATTTGGATGATCCAAGAGAAATAGCCAAAGTTGAAAATGGATGATTATGATAAGTACAGGAGCTTGGAAGAAAGGCTCAAGGCAATAGAAGGTACTGAAGTCTTCTCTGCACTAAGTGCCAAGGAGTTTAGTTTGGTGCTCGATCTGGTTCTGCCTCCAAAATTTAAAGTTTCAGATTTTGAAAAATATAATGGGACGAGATGTCCAAAGGTGCATCTCATCATGTTTTGTTGGAAGATGACTAGTTATGTGAATGAAGACAAATTGCTAATACACTATTTTCAAGATAGCTTGGTTGGATCAGCCCTTCGATGGTATAATCAACTCAGCAGAGAAAGGATCCGATCATGGAAGGACCTAGCATCAGCATTTTGTAAACAATACAAGCATTGCACATCGAAATTCAGAGCCATATTGGAATACTTTGCTGAAAGTGTTAAATCAAGCGTATGTGGCGAGTAATGTATCTGTTGAAAAGCTTGATAGGTGGGTGAAAAACTTGAATGCAGATAATTTTATCTCTTTCAGTGATGACAAAATACCGCCAAATGGTAGGGGTTCTGTAAAAGCATTGCACATCACAACCAGTTGCAAAGGCTATATACTACCTAATGTGCTTATTAACAACAGGTCTGCACTCAATGTCATGCCCTTGGCCACGCTTTTCAGGATGCCAGTCGATATGTCTCATCTAAGGCCTTGTCATTCCACAGTAAGGGCATTTGATGGGACATGACTAGAGGTCATGGGAAAGATTGAAATTCTTTTAGAAGTGGGCCCATGTACATATGATATCGAGTTCCAGGTCATGGATATCACGCCGTTGTATAATTGCCTTTTAGGGAGGCCTTGGATCCATTCTACTGGGACAGTTCCTTCATCTCTCCATCAAAAAGTAAAGTTTATCATGGATAGCCGCTTGATCACGGTCGCTGGTGAAAAAGACATTGTTGCATCAGTCTCTGCTGACCCACCCTACATCGAAGTAAATAAAGATACAGTAGAATGTTCCTTCCGTTCTTTTGAATTTATCAATGCTACATTTATTGCCAAGGAAATAGCATTCTGACACCCAAGCCGTCAAGGAATACCGAGATGGGAATTGTCGAATGTGGGAAAGGAGCCGTGCGAAGAAAGGTTTGGGAAGAAATCAATAAGGGATGGTTAGAGCACTAAAACCAAGAAATCACAAGGCTCGATGCATTTAGGATTCAAGCGGATATGCAACAAAGAAGAAAGCAGCATGTAAAGATCAAGATAGGAGGATCGCAAGAGCCTCAGGTCAGGATTTGGAATGGGAGCCCATAGCATATCCTCCTTTGTCAAAAATATTTACATCTGCAGGAATGATGTACCCAGGGTGAGATAATACACAAAACACGATGTTATGGATTGAAAGGGTCTTCGTAACGCCAAGATAAATGTTGTTGACAAAGAGGATGATGCAATTGAAGATATTTCAATGATACGCCCTTATCCTCCTAGATTCATTTTGAACAATTGGACTGCTGTGGATCTTCTTGTAGTTTCTCTCCAGAGTGATGCTCAATGTTAACTCTCTTTTTGTTTGCCCCCAAGTAATAGTGGGATTCTTTTGTAAGAGCTTATGTTTGCTCTTTATCATTTAAAAGAACATTAATGGAGATGTATTTTGACATAGTCTTTTCATTCTTGTAAACTTCATAATTATTCCCTTTTCTCATAGCCTGTCCTTACATGTACCTCATATCATGCCATAACATTATGTTTGTTTGGTTCCAATACTTTGATGCTCCTCTATAGTTTTCTTTTCCATTCACCTTTCAGGTGCTTAGATACCAATGACATGAACAATCCCGTTACAAGTCCTCAAATCGATTTTGAGAAAGCTATTTGTGTAGGAGAATACAAAGTCAAGAAGATGTCAAGATTATGTCTCGCCTCCGGACTTACTAAGAATGATAGAACAAGAAGATAAATGATTCTACCCCATCAAGAATCATGAGACAAATGAATTTGGGAAATAAAGAAAGAGGCGTAAGTGAAGATTGGGACCTCCATTTCGAGAAAACCAAACATGATCTAATCGCTTTGCTTCGTGAGTACAAAGATGTATTTACATGGTCGTATCATGATATGCCAAGGTTGAACGAAGATATAGTGGTCCATAGACTCCCACCGAAACCGTAATGCAAACCCATTCAACAAAAGCTAAGACGAATGAGACACGAAAATGTCATAAAGATAAAAGAAGAAGTCAAGAAACACTTGATGTCGGCTTCCTACAAGTCGCCAATACCCGAATGGGTACCTAACATAGTCCCAAAGATCAAAAAGACGGCAAGGTATGAATGTGTAGATTATCGAATCAATCTAGCAAGTCCTAAAGATAATTTTCCTTGCACACATTGATACATTGGTGGATAACACAACAAGCATTAATTGTTTTCCTTCATGGATGGATTTTGGGTTATAATCAAATAAAGATGGCTCTCAAGATATGGAGAAAACTACATTATTTGACGATGTGGGGAACATTCGCTACAAGGTGATGCCATTTGGATTGAAGAATACCGGGCAACATATCGTAGGCTATGGTGATGTTGTTCCATGACATGATGCATAAAGAAATAGAAGTCTACGTTGATGATATGATTGCCAAATCTCGAGGGGAAAGAGAGCATGTTGAGAACCTCAAGAAGTTGTTCGAAAGACTAAGAAAGTTCTAGCTGAAGCTTAATCCTGCCAAGTGTACGTTTGGGGTTACCTCGGGAAAATTACTAAGCTTCATCATGAATGAGAGAGGTATTGAGGTTGATCCAGATAAGATAAAAGCGATACAAGAATTACCACCTCCGCGCACACAAAAAGAAGTCAGAGGATTTTTAGGGAGGTTGAATTATATCACTCGATTCATTGCTCAACTTACCAACCAGTGTGACCCAATTTTTCGACTCCTTCGAAAACACAATCCTGGAGAATGGAACGAGGAGTGCCAAATGGCTTTTGATAAAATAAAACAGTATTTGTCTAGCCCCCCAGTGCTAGTACCACCAACTCTAGGAAGACCGTTAATATTGTATTTGACTGTGTTCGAAAACTCGATAGGTTGCGTGCTAGGGCAACATGATGAGTCAAGGAAAAGAGAAAGGGCAATGTACTATCTCAACAAGAAGTTCACGGAGTATGAAGCAAAGTACCCATCAATTGAAAAATTCTATTGTGCTTTGGTCTGGGTAGTTCGAAGGCTCAGGCAATATATGTTGTATCATACAACGTGGTTAATTTCAAAGCTGGACCCAATAAAGTACATGATGGAATCACCTGCACTCTCAGGAAGAATGACACGATCGCAGATCCTACTATCAGAGTACGATGTCATATACGGAGTCAAAAGTCGATAAAGGGGAGCGCGATAGCTGACTTCTTAGCAACTCGAACAACAGAGGAATACAAGCCATTGAGATTTGATTTCCAAGACGAAGACTTGATGTGCATTACAGAAAAAGGGTGTGAGTCGTCAAAAGAGAAATCATGGAAGATGAGCTTTGACGGTGCATCAAATACATTGGGGCATGGGATTGGAGCAATCCTAGTATCACCAGAGGGGAACCATTATCCGCTCACTGCCAGATTAAATTTCTTCTATACCAATAATGTTGCGGAATATGAGGCTTGCATCATGGGACTTCGTGTAGTATTGAACGAAACATCGAAATCTTGAAAGTGTACGGGGACTCAGCATTGGTGATTTACCAAATCCGTAGAGATTGGGAAGTGAGAGATTCGAAGTTGATCAAATATCGCGATCTTGTTGCGGAGTTGGTCAAAGAGTTTGAAGAAGTGACTTTTAATTACTTCCCACAAGAAGAAAACCAATTGGTCGATGCCCCGCCACTTTGGCCTTAATGTTCAAAGTAAAGAGAAACTAAATAATGCCTCTAAATGAGCATATATGAGGTCCCGCACATTGTTTTAGCATTGAAAAAGAGGCAGATAGACAGCCATGGTTCCACAATATCTTAGAATATGTCAAGAATCAAAGATATCCTGAGTAAGCAAATGAGAACAACAAAAGAACAATCAGAAGAATGACGGTGGGATTTGTTCTTGAAGGGGACATCCTATACAAAAGAGGAAAAGATCAAGTGCTCCTGAGATGCGTGGATGCTATTGAAGCAAGAAAAATACTTGAAGATGTCCATGAAGGAACTTGTGGAACGCATGCCAATGGTTTCACTATGGCCAGAAAGATTATGAGACTCGGTTATTACTGGCTGACGATGGAAAGCGACTATATTAGTTACGCACGAAAGTGCCACAAATGTCAAATTTACGGTGATAAAATTCATGCGGCCCCTTCGTCCCTTTATGTCATGACTTCTCCGTGGCCTTTTTCTATTTGGGGCATGGATGTTATAGGGCCAATTTCCCCAAAAGCTTCTAATGGACACCGATTCATTTTTGTGTTTATAGATTACTTTACAAAATAGATAGAAGCCGCCTCATTTGCTAATGTGACGAGGGTCGCAGTTTGCAGGTTCTTAAAAAAGGAGATCATATGTCGATACAGTTTGCCTAAGAGAATCATTTCGGATAATGCTTCGAATCTAAATAACAAGATGATGAAGGAAGTGTGTGAGTAATTTCAAATAAAGCATCATAATTCCTCACCTTATCGCCCAAAGATGAATGGAGCAGTAGAAGCTACTAACAAAAATATTAAGAAGATTATTGGGAAAATGACCGAGACGTATAAATATTGGCACGAGAAGCTACCGTTCGGTTTGTACGCATATCACACATCTGTGCGTACATCTACGGGAGCAACTCCTTTCTCTCTGGTCTATGGAATGGAAGCTGTGCTGCCCATCGAAGTTGAGATCCCCTTTCTACGAGTCTTAATAGAATCGAAACTAGAAGAATCAAAATGGGTTCAAGCTCGATATTACCAACTAAATCTTATCGAAGAAAAACGCTTGAAGGCGATCTTCCATGGACAAATGTACCAGAAGAGAATGATCGCGGCCCATGACAAGAAGGTGCAGCCAAGAGAATTTCGCGAGGGAGAACTTGTATTGAGAAAGATTCTCCCAATACAAAAAGACTTTCGAGGAAAATGGGTACCAAATTAGGAAGGGCTATACGTCGTAAAGAAGGCTTTCTCAGGTGGAGCTTTGATTCTCACTGAGATGGATAGAAAGGAGTTACCAAATCCAAATGAACTCGAGATCTTTGTGAAGAAGTACTATGCCTAAAAAATCAAGATGAAAACCCGAAAAAGGCGCTTGGTGAAAAAAGAAAAAAAGAGAAAAAAATCAAGATGAAAACCCGAAAGGGCGTCTTGGTGAAAAAAAAAGAAAAAAAAAGAGAGATCATGATGAAAACCCGAAAGGGCGTTTTGATAAACAAAAGATTAGGATGAAAATTTGAAAGGACATCCTAATGAAGGAGGCCACATGAAGAGCATAAAGAGCAAGACGATTTGAACAGAGAGTCAAATACCGAGATTATAATATTTGAAGCAGACTCGGAAGCTCAAAATCTTCTAAACAAGAAGCTTTGCTCGAAAAGATCCAGGATGAAGAAACGTGGAGAAGTTCATGTGTTGGATATCTAGAGCATTTGCGACAAATTGAACTTGCTTTCCTTTTTTATAACGTTTTCTTTATTGAAATATTCCTTGTCAAATTTCTTTGCTTGTTGCTTTTGAAATAAATATGAGTGTGAGGTATCCTTGTCATACCTACTTTGCCATTTTCATGCAGCTCATGTTTGGTTCATTTAAATGATAAATAGTGAAATTACATACTCTAAACAAAAGGAACGTTGAGTATTACCTAGATGAGAATTTGGTAAGTACAAGAGCCTTAAAGCAAGGACAAAGCTCAACATGGGGCAAAAGGGTGATATACGAGAAACTCAGATTACTCGTAAAACTTGAGGATGGGTACAAAACCTGAAAGAAAAGTCAAGAGTCAAAGCAATGAATACAGGTCATCATGAAAGTCGTGACGAAAAGAGATACATGACAAACAAGCCCAGGGCGTATGGCATAATCATGTAGGCATAAAAGCATTTAAGACAAACACGTACATATCATGATAACCTCATGCATGACACATACAGGTACACCAGTAAAGCAAGAAGTTTTGACGATAGTTGTACCAAACCAGGAAAAAAGAAGACATCCGAGTTCCACTAGATGACATGTTTTGAAATTCTGATTGCAAAATATCAACTCATAATACGAGAAGTGAGTTGAGCCTCAGGTCACACGCTGAGGTGTTTTTCAATTTCTGTTCAAAAATCAACTCATAATACGAGAGGTGAGTTGAACCTCGGGTCACACGCCGAGGTATTTTAATTTCGCCTTCGGTTTGCATTCAAAATCAACTCATAATGCGAGAGGTGAGTTGAGCCTTGGGTAGCACGCCGAGGTATTTTTAATTTTTATCTTTTAATTTCTATTTAAAAATCAACTCATAATACGAGAGGTGAGTTGAGCCTTGGGTCGCACGCCGAGATATTTTTAATTTCTGTCTTTCAATTTCTGTTCAAAAATCAACTCATAATACAAGAGGTGAGTTGAGCTTCGGGTCATAGGCCAAGGTATTTTCAATTTCTGTCTTTCAATTTCTATTTTTCAAAAAATCAACTCATAATGCGAGAGGTAAGTTGAGCCTCGGGTCACATGCTTAGGTATTTTCAATTTCTGTTTTCCAATTTCTATTTGTTCCAAAAGATCAACTCATATTACGAGAGGTGAGTTGAGCCTCAGGCCACACGCTGAGATATTTTTCAATCTCTATCCTTCAAAAACAAAAAAAAAAATTAAAAATCAACTTATATTGTGAGAGGTGAGTTGAGCCTGAAAGTCGCACGAGGTATCTTGGTCTTCTTGAAGATAGTAAGGAAGCAATTTGAAAAATTTAGAATTCTTATTTCCTCGAAGTTCTCGTGGAATAGGCTGAGATTACAAATCCCGTCTCCCTGAGTTTACAATGAGGATCAATCCTTATCTCTTTGAAGTAGAGAAGATCGAGTGGAGCGGATTAAAGCTACAAGTCCTATCTTTCTGAAGTTGCAGTGGAGCAGATTGAAGATAGCAGTCCGCATCCTTGAAGTTGTAGGAGCAAATTGAAGCTACAAGACCTATCTCGCTGAAGTAGCAGTGGAGTGGATCAAAGCAACAAATTACAGTGGAGTTTGAAGCTGTTTGAAGAGGACGAGAACCAAGAAGTCAAGGCTTGGCCAAAACCGGGCAAAATTGGTTCTTTTATTGTCTTTGCTCTATTCTCGTTTCACGACAATGAGCAAAGAGGGGCAACTGTAATAACCAAATTTTGCCCGGGTTAACTAACCCAATTGTCGAAGCCCAATCCAGAAGGCCCAAATAGCCCGAGGCCCGTTTTACAACCTACCAAAGACCCAATTCAAACTACCCTAGCCCAAAACCTAACTAGCCCATACCCAAACGAAAATAGAAAACAGCAAACCCTAGGTGCGCCGCACTTTGTGGCCTTCGCCATTTGATCCGTCCCATCCACCGCCACCTGCTCAAAGATCACTTCAACTTGCACAAACCACGCATCTGCAAGGAGTAAAGGAGACAAGACAAAAGCAATAAAAGCATGTAAACTTACGCTATAAAAGCCATTTCTAATTTCATTGTAAAGAGGAAGATTGATTTTTGAATACAAAAACAGAGAGATTCGACCCTTTTTTTTTTGGATAAAAAATAATAAAAATAGATATTCAAATGCAAAAAAAGAAAACAGTAATGCAAATACAAAACAGTGGCAAACCAAAGTAGCAAGATTGAGCCCTAAAAATTCACTAAAAAATCAAAACAGAAGCTGAAAGAAGGTGATTATTTTACTTTTATTTTCGAAAGTTTGTTCTTTTGCTCTTTTTTTGCATGTATATGTATATTAAAAATACTTATTAAAAGTATAAAAAAATAAATACACTTTTACCTTTTCCGGCCACCGCACGCGCGACGGCTCTGGCGGCAGCGTCTCACCGAAGTTTCCCTTCAGGCTCTGCAAAGAGAAAAAAGAGAGAGAGAAGAGTGTTTTTTTTTTCAAAAGAAAGATGGAATGATTTTTTTAAAAAAAATTTGGCCTTAAATAGACTCTCGAAACGTTGTCGTTTTGGGGCTGGCCTTTAACGCCCAAAACGACGTCGTTTCGCCCATGGGATCCGCGTGTTGACCCGACCCGACCAGAGGATCCGCGCGTTTTTGTTGATTGGGCTAATTTCCCTTTTGACCCTTCCGCTTTTTACTTGTGTTATAATTAGATTTTCCTTATTTTTGAGTTTTGCCCAGTAATTTGTTTTGATTTTCATTTTGGTCCCTGTCAAGACGCTGCGTTTTAGGAGCAGAGAATAATTTCCATCTCAGTCCTCCTCATTTTACACGTATTTTAAAAAGGCCCTTTCCCCCTTCTTTTATTTCGAATTAACCCCAAACTTTCGTTTTAAATTCAATTTGGTCCCTTTTTCAACTATCTTGTAATTTTTTTATATATATTTTATTGCTATTATCATTATTTTTATTATTGATTATTATTAATTAACATTATTGTTATTTATTGGTATTATGACTATTGTTTTTATTATTTCCTTATCTTTATTGCTATTTTTACTATTATTTTTTCTTTCTTCTTCATTATTATTAGTTACTAATATTATTACTATTACCATATTATTATTTCTATTTAATACATATATCTTGTTACTATCATATTGGTTAGTCAAGAATGTTATTATTATATTTATTTTCAATATTGACGTATTTTTATAAATATTTTACTATTATTTTATTTTATTTTTCTTTTATCTAAAATTATTACTATTATTTTACTTCCTTTATTATCCATTATCCATTATTATTATTATTATTATTATTATTATTATTATTATTATTATTATTCATTATTATTATTTCATCGCTATTTCTTCTCTGTTTCTTTGAAATCATATCTAGGAACTTGAGAGCATCCTTTTGCAACAAGTCGCTTTTCGACGAGCAATCGAGCCATCAGGATTTCTTTTAATCTTGAAAAGCCATTTACACTCTATAACCTTGCGAGTTTTTGGTCGCGGAATAAGTTCCCAAGTAGAATTACGAATGAGCACATCATATTCCTCCTAGTAGCAGCTCGCCATTCAGCTGAGGTGAAGGCTTCCTCTATCGTAGAAGGTTCAAAAACCTCAACATTCATAACCTTGGGTTTGAAGATTTTGCCTTTGACCTAGTCACTATAGGATGATTATTGACCGGAGGAAGAACGAAGACCTGTTGATCCGAACTCAAGCAACACTATATTCACAGGCAATCTCAGCATCGGACTCTAAATGAGAATAACTATGAGGCACTCTATCAGACCCAACCTGTGGTTGAACAGTGAGAGGAGAAGATAGAACTGGATGGTCAACTTGTGGAGAAGATGGAATAGTTGGAGGCTCGGCAAATTTAGATACATCAGATTGAACCACAGGAACAAATGTAGAGACATACTGACTTGGTATCGTTTTCGGAGAAGAGTCAGTGATAAAAACTTTGTCTCATCAAACACCACATGACGCGAGACAATTACTTTGCCAGAGGGTAAAAAACATAAATACCCTTTATGTTGAGCACTATATCCTAGGAAAGTGGATGGTTGAGACCGAAACTCCAGCTTATGTGCCATAAACGGGCGTAGATAAGGATAACAACAACACCCGAACACCTTCAGATGCTCATAAGAAGGTTCAGTTCCATATAAAGCTTTAAAAGGAGACTGTCCATTCAGAACCGGAGTTGGTAATCTATTAATAAGGTGAACAACACAACATAATGCATAACCTCAAAATTGCATGGGTAAATGTGCTTGAGCCAACAGTGTGATGCCCATGTCAACAATATAACGATGTTTTCGTTTTGCAACACTATTCTGTTCCGACGTATGCGGGCAAGTTAAGCGATGAACAATTCCTTGCGATGCCAAAATAGACGTAAACGCTTTATACTCTCCACTCCAATCGCTCTGAAACTGTTTGATGTCCTTTCTAGACTCAGTTTTAACTAAACGTTGAAATTGAATAAAACAATGCACGGCCTGAGACTTCTGTCGAAGAAGATACACCCATGTAAATCGAGTACACATATCAACGAATGAGATATAATACCAGTGAGTTCCACAAGAAATAGATGCCGGACCCCACAAATTAGATACCACCAATTCAAATGGACTTGTGTATTTAGTAACAGATGTAAAAATGACAGTTTATGAGCCTTCCCTTTTGACAGGCAGTACAAATACTATCAAGACATGTATTAATTGTAATAACAACATCACACTTAGCTAAAACATTTTTAACAACATTAGTGGATGGATGACCAAGGCGATTGTGCCACAAAGAGAAATTATTACAACTAGCAGTTTTATTTTGAGTTACAGGAGAAGTAGTAACCGGAGCATCAACAGACTGAGCAGACAGAGTTGGCAACAAAAACCGGTATAGTCCATCATGTATGTGGCCCTTCAGCAGTGTTTCCTGGGTCGTTATGTCCTTAATAACACAATAGGTTGGGTGAAATTCAAAGAACACACCGTTATCGTTAGCAAGTTGAGATACAGATAGTAGATTTTTTCGAATTCTTGGCACACATAAGACATGAGATAACCGGAGCAATTTAGAACGTGTAGGTAAAACACCATGACCAATTGATGAGATCGGAGCAGGTGTCCCATCACCCATCAAGATAGAAGACATACCTAGATAAGGAGTGGCATTTTGCAGGGCCGAAGCATCTCGACAGACATGGTTGCTCGCCCCCGAGTCAGGATACCATGATGCTGTCCCAACCGGTATAGAGATATACGAGTCCGTGCCAACAACATTAGAAGCAACCTGAGTAGTATTTACATGTAAACCAGGTGTATCAGAATAATTAGAAGGATTTAAGTCACCCACCCTAGGAAAATCGATGCACAGATCAGACCCGAAATAAACCCGAGCCCGGGGCTTAGTTCGCCAAGGAATAGGAGAATCCGATTCATACCCAACTTGAACACAATTAGTAACTAGCCTACCAAGCTCGCCTTGACTCGACCCACCATGTCCATCAAAATTTCTACCAAAATTTGAACCAATAGGTGCATTCGGCCTAGTGGATAAAAATTGGTCACCACGTGGGCCATGGGAGCCAACATACGGCCTAGTGAGCAAATAGGGCTCATCATGAATACGTGGGCCATGTGACCCACTATACATAGCTTGTATTATATCCTCCTGTCGAAAATGAGATCCAGTTGGCGCCCATCTATTTTGACTATATTCATGCGCCCATCTATTTTGACCATATTAATTCCAATTTTGACCATCTGGATGTGCAACCTTCAACCTTTGGGACTACGATGGCCACCCTTGCCTTTCCCAAAATTTTTCAGTCGGCGCACCATAAAAACGATCCCCTTAATATCCCGATGCCGGAGAGATACGACCACCATCAACATACGACGGAGGAGGACGTAGGCCATCATAGTCTCGATTAAATCGGTAATAACGTCTCTGAGCAAGATGACCAAAGCGATTACAAATTTGACATTGAATCCTTGGCTGAAAACCTCGACCATGACCACCGAAAGGAGGGCGACCACCACGAACGAACTCACCACGAGCAATCGGTTGATCAGCGTCCACAAGATTTGTATTTAAAACTACCTCCTGGATAGCCCGCAACTGTCTTTGCTCATATTCAACCAACGTCGCTACTAACCAATGAAATGGTACTATTTCTGACGAGAGAGAAATCGAAGCCACAATGGAATCAAATTCAGAAGGCAGACCTGCAAGTAGAACCTCTGTCTTCTCAACTTCTAAAACGTGAGTGCCAGACGTCGCAAGCAAAGAGCATAATTGTGCAATCTGATCTACATAGCTATTAACTGACAGAGCACCTTTCTTCAGAGAATGAAGCTCATGTCTAAGCTTCGATTGTTTGGCAGAGGTATTCGCAGTGAAAAATCTAGTTGCCATAAACCAAACATCGAAAGTCGTTCATGCTTCTGTAAATGACGGTAAAAATGACGTGTTGATCGTGGAGAGCAACCACGAAGCAAGCAACAGATCTTGGCGAGAGTAGACAAGGGCGGATGAATTTGTAGCAAGAGATCCATCCGGTGATGTAACAAATCGTGCCGGAGGTGATAATGTGCCATCAAGAAAGCCTAACAATTCATAAGCACCAAGAATAAAGCGTACCTACTTTTGCCACTGCAAAAATGTACTTCCATCCAATTTTACCACATCGTGACACGGGAGTGAGGTGATAACTCTGTCACCGGTGAATTGGCCACCACTACCGTCAGCAAGTCTAGAATCAAGAGAAGTATTGTGAGCCATAGGTCCTAGAACCGAGAGGCGACTGATACCATGCTAAAAGGTGAGGTTAAACTAACGTGAAACAATAAAGAAATAGATAAGAATTGCTTTTGATTACTTGTATTTCTGGTTGTATCAATCATGAAAAACCCACCTTGTTCATCTTTGCACAGCCTATATATATAGAAGAGTAGCCTAACAACTTACAACAAACTTTTAACAACTAACCAATTCTGGCTAACTATATTATCTATCACATTTCAATGTATTCCAATTGAAAAGGAGGTATCCAGTCGGATTTAATCTTTATAGTTAAACCAGTGGAGCCAATAGACAACGTTTTCAACTTCGATAGTAAAGCGAAGTGGACTTCGCAAATGGCACCTTCCAACGAGTCGTATGAAAGATCTAAAGTCTCAAGGTTCGAAAGTTGCCCGAGACTTTCCGGAACAGTTCCATTCAACTGATTGTGAGAAAGATGAACGTGTTTGAGGTTCCCAAGCATCCCCAGCCAATTAGGTACATAACCACTAATCCGTGCATAGTCTAAATTTAAAGCCTCTAAATCATGCCCAAAACATCCAGATAAATTTCGGTGCTTTCCAATTTGCTCGCCTGGTAATTGGTTGTATGATATATCTAATGATCTCAAGTAACACATATTTCCAAACGTTAGTAACAACCCTTTCTCAATGCCACTGAAAGCATTAGCTGCAATATTGAGATGCAAAAGGTTCTTAAAATTGCCAAAGCTATTGTGGATTGAAGATGTAATAAAAAGGTTGAAACTAAGATCAAGGAATCTTAGAGATGTCATGTTTTGAATCATACTAGGAATTATGCCTGAAAAATCGTTTTGTCCAAGATCTAGATGCCGAACGCCATAAAATGAAGAATTTATGAGATGCCAAGACAAATGAGAATTATTTAGCCCACATTGTGACAAATGCAAGGACAACAAGGAAGGAAACATGTTGAGTACCTGAATCAAGCTTGGTGTCTCACCGAGGCATATTCCTGCCATGCCAAGGTGCTGCAAAGATGACAGGTTAGAAATCCATTGCACATCGTGGACCGTCAAGGCCCATGGTGGTCCTTGGTCATTGCTAAGGTCAAGAACACATAAACCAGTAAGGTTTTCAAGATGGTTGGGGACAGTTCCATTGAATCGAGAATTGGAGATGTTAAGGTATCTCAGCTATTTCATGGAACCAAATTTGCGGGATAGGGCTATATTGAAAATTATTTCCACTCAAGTCCAGGTGCTCCAAGTATGTGAACTGGAGCAAACAAGAATTTAGCACAGGAGCAACTAAGGATCTCCTCTCTTCTCTAAGCAGTAAGGCCCAGGGTGCTCTGAAATTAAGCTTGACAACATGGCCATTGGTTTCGCCACAACTTACTCCTCTCCATATGCAACAGTTGTTGCCATTCCATGAAGATTGGCGATGGTAAGGGTCTTTAAAACTTTGTTTCAGCTTCTGAAGCGTTTCTCTCACTTTCTATGCAGCTGAAGCTTGAATTTGGGCATGAACACAACCACAAGGTAAGCATAAGGAGAACAGGATTCAAAAGTTTACGGATCGTATTTGAGAAGTGGTTCTAATGGATTATTGCAAGCAGAGTGAAAGAGAAAGAAACTTAGGAAACTGAACCATGTATGTACGCCAGACCAAGACCGCTATTAACTTGAGAAAAGGAGGCATTCTTTTGGAAGTTGACTGAAAAAGGGGAACAATACCAACTCCACAATTGACTTGCATATTACATCCAATTGGTCGGTTTGACTTCCATCAAGAAATCAACGCTAGGGTCTTCGCTATCGTGTTCCATCACTACACCAAATTAGACTTTTAGCGACATTTTTAGTGGCGTTTTAAACAAAAACGCCACCAATATTACACAATAGTGGCGTTTGAAGGAAAATGCCGCAACAAAATGATCAATAGCGGCATTTTAAAAAAAACGCCGCTAAAAACGATTTATAGCGGTGCATTTGAGAAAACGCCGCTAAATCTCTGACGTATTGCGGCGCTTTTAAGAAAACGCCATTAAATCTTAGACCTATAGCGGCACTTTCTTTAAAACGCCGCTAATGCTTGGCCTTTAGCGACGCTTTTTATAAAACGCCGCTAATGCTTGGACCTTTAGCGGCGCTTTCTACCAAACGCCGGAAATTTTTTTTATTTCAAAAGAAAAACGATGACGTTTTAATTGCAATGTTAAAATGGGAAAAAGTTAGTGGCATTTTTTATAAAAACGCCGCTAAATGTGATCCTAAGCGGCGTTTTTTACAAAACGCCACTAATTTGTTTCTTTCAAAACAGAAACGACGCCGTTTTAATTCCAATGTAAAAATGGGATAAATTTAGTGATGTTTTTTAAAAAAATGCAGCTAAAGTCTGACTTATAGCGGCGTGTTTTATAAAAAACGCTGCTAAATGTAATCTTTAGTGGCGTTTTTAACAAAAATGGCACAACATAGCTTTTATTTCAAAACAAAAACGACGTCGTTTTCATGTAAATATAAAACGTGTAAAAAATTTGCCTTAGTGTTAAGGGTTTAGCATTTAGGGCGTAAGATGTGGGTCGTATGGTTTGGGGTTAATGTTTATACTTAGTGTTTGATGGTTTAGAGTTTTTGATTTAAGGTTTAGTATTTGTGGTTATAGGGTTTATATATTTGTAAGGTTTATGTTTGAGGGTTTTATGGTTTATGGTGTTTAAGGCTTAGAGTTTATAAAGGTTTGTGGTTTAAGGTTTTGGGTTTAAGATGTTTTAGGGTTTAGAGTTTGGGGTTATATATTTAGAGTTTTATAGGGTTTAAATGTTTAAGGCTTATAGTTTAGGGTTTAGAGTTAAGGGTTAAGGGTTGATAGTTTAGGAGTTATGATATAGGATTTAGGGTTTATAGTTTAAGGTTTAGGGTTTAGGGTTTATGTTTAGGGTTTAGAGTTTAGGATTTAAGGTTTAATGTTTAGGGTTTAGGGTTTAGGGTATATAACCTCAATTCAAACCAAAATCCTTAAAATCAGCTTTCTTCTAATTCAAATCCTAGAATCAGAACTGAAAGTCGTTGGATCTAACGTAACCATTGTTTAATCCTTCCTTTTATTGTATTGAAACTATCGCCCATAACCCCGAATGATATATGTATCCATTACCCCAATGTTTATTTCTTTAAAATAGGTTCAAATTTTTATCCTTAATTTATATATTAAATAATTTATTATATAATTGTAAAATAGATAATATGAATTATAATATTAAAATTATTATATATATAGTTTGGGGTTTGGGATTATGTATTAGATATTATTAGGGTTTGAAGTTTAAATTTGGGGTTATATCTTTCGAATTGGGCTTAAGTTTTTAATTTATATATTAAATAATTTATTATATAACCAGTAAAGCAGATATTATGAAATTTTTATATAAAATTATTTTATTATTATTAGCACTAATACTATTATGACCTGATATATTTTAAATTTATAAATATAAAAATAAGTAATTGGATTAATTAATAATAGTATACAAATATATAGATTAAATGATATTAAAATTACGGCGCTTTTATACAAAAACATACAAAAAGCCATCAATAGATTCAAAGATGGCGCTGTTTGAAAATTTTTGTATGAATTAGTGGCGTTTGTGAATAAACGCCACAAAAATATATCAAGACAATGCAAAACAACGTCGCTTAAACATTTTTTATTAGCGATTCGTAAAAACTCCACAAATATCATCAAGTATTAGTGGCGCTAGTCATAAAACGCCGCTATAAGTCTATATTTAGTGGCGTTTTTTTAAAAACGTCGCAAATATATATTTACATTAAGCTTCACGACATCGCTTTTGTACGCTTAGTATCGTTAGTAGCGTTTTGATAAAAACGCCGTAAAAGTATGTATTACGGCGCTTTTTAAAAACGCCATAAAATTGTCCATGTTATTATCGGCATTTTAGCCCAAACGCCACAATATGGAAGAAAAAGCATCGCGTTTTTCCGAAATTTTAGTGGCGTTTATTGGGAAGCGCCATAATAGGTTAAATTTTCTATTGAAGCGGCGCCGTTCTTTATCCATCCATTTTTATTGCCTAAGCCTATTCTGTTCCCCCAATTTCCAATCTCCCGAAAACCCTAATCCCTAATCCCCTTTCGCGTTTCCCTTCCCAATCCTCAAATTTTTTTCTTCGATTTCTGGTGCGAAATACTTTCCCAATCTCTCTAAATCTATTTCTGTTGCTTTGCTTTCCAGTCTCTTCCTTTTTTCTTTTTTCTTGAATCCCCTTCTCATTTGTCATATTTTCGGTCACTTTCTCGGCTCTCACAATCCTTCTAGTTTCTGACAACCTTGGTACGATTCAATACCGTCGACTATTTATTTAATATTTTCTTTTTATTTTGTTTGCTCAAATATTTATTAGGGGTTAATTTTACTCAACGCTTTCCCTTTTTTGCAGCTTACGAGGAGGAATCGAGTTAGTGATCGAGGAACCTACTGTTGATCGAGGAACCTACTGTTTCATCATTAAGAGGTATGTTACTGATTTGATCTTAAATACGGTTGCCATTGAGTGTTAAATTCTAAATTTAATTTAAGTTTTTTTTTATTGATTGAGTTAGTTTTTTTAAGAACTGGATTTGGATTATCCTCTCCAAAGAATTTTAAGTGGTATCTTAATTGTGTTAGTTTTTTCTTGCCATCTTTTAAATTAATTGTGTGAATGGTAATCTATTGATTGATCGATGTTATTTGTTATTGGCCATTTAATCTTTATCCTATCATTATAATTGAGTTCTTCATTTTACTTTCTTTTTGTTCTAGTTAACTATAATAAAGAATGTGCTTGTAATGCATTCTCTTTTGGTGTTGGAATAATTTCACCAAAGATTTCTTTATAAAATAAAACATTTCACTTTAGATTACATTATAATTGAACTCAATGTTGTTTCCTCAAGCATGGACAAGGTAAATAATCTTAATGATGATATTCCCGCAAAAAAAAAAAAAAAACACTTTCGATTTCCTAGCTGGTTAGAATTCAAAGAAATATTCTCTTAAGCTGGTGTTCTTGGGGTTTGCTTTTTGTCACCAAATACTTCCCTTTCCAGTTAAAACTTGCATCATTATGCTTTCTCAATGATCATAACCTATGGCTGGTCTTTCAAGGAATCTTTGATATGAATAGTTTCCTTTGTGGGACCAAAACAAATGCATGCATGTAATTTTGTTAAGCTTTGCCATGTGAGACTGAAGGTAGCTTAATGTGCATATATTCAATCCATTGTCTTCTTCTCTAAAAAAAAAATCAAGTAATATATTATAGTACTTATTTTGTATTTCTAAATGTTATCAATTAATCCATCCCTTAACAATACATGAATATAAATGCCTTACTTAACCCTGTTTAGAAAGGAAATTTAATGACTAGCTTCCATCATTTCCATTCACTCCTACCAAACCAATTAATACCATATATAAATTACCTGATAAATATGTTTCAGATTCTTTTGGGTTTTCATTTCTAATATTAAATATGAAGTCATATATATATGATAGTGGAGCTCTCTTTGTAGGTCCATTTAATTATACATTGTCGACAAGATTCTCTCTATTATTTTGGGGGTGAGAGGGACTATTTTGTCTTGATCCTTTAGATAAACATTCCAAGTGATTGTGTTTTATAGTGGGATATAAGTGGCTTAGGTAAATAAACAAAACCCCATTGGCTCTTGGGTGTTTTTGAACAATTTGACTAATTAAGACCTTGTTTTGGGGCCACACCCATATAATTACATGATCAGCTGCTTCAAACTAATCATTAATAATTTAATGCCTTTACAAATCATACATGTATTTCACGTAATTTCCCAAAATATAAGTTAAAATTATCGTGTTGGTAACTATAAAAAAGAAATTGTTATTTTAATTAATGGCAGTCAGCACCCAATTATTGTCCATGCACTCTTATTACTAATCTACTTTTAATTTTATGCTTTTTCTTGACTTTTTAGCCATAAGCTCTTGGGAACTTGGTGTCTTGTCCTCAGTGTTTAACTGATGACTTTGTTTTTCATAGGGCCTTCGGTTTTGGTCAAGCCAAGATTTGGTTTTGGATTTACCATTCTCATTCGCCTCAAAGACTTGAGGAACAATTCGTGAGTACCCTTCTCATTCCCATGACCATCTTTTTATGTCTATGCTTGCTATTATATATGGATGCTTGCTATATCATACAACTGTCGACTTTGGACTTTACAAAACTCTAGCATCGATTTGAAAACCTTACTTTATGGTGTCTGCAAAACCTATTATATTGGTTGAAATATGCTATAAGTCTCTATACTTTTCGTGTATTTGAAAATTATAATTGAACAATCATAATAAGTATTAATAATTAATATAATTTTTCCACTGCACCAATTTGAACTCGTTATTGATCTCGAGCACGTAATAAATTTGATCTCGAATTTGACCTAACTTCAAGTTAAATTGAATCCAAAGCCCAAAAAATCTCAATTTATAATTGAACAATCATAATAAGTATTAATAATTAATATAATTTTATAATATTACTTAAAATAAAAATAAAATGTAAATAAATGACTATATTTTTGAAAGTGTTTCATAAGCATTGTATACTTATATTAAAAATTATTAATAGGAAAATTAATTAATAATAATTTTATTATATTAAATTATAAAGTGAAATAATTTTTAAAAGATAGTAATAACTTATTCATGTATTTGAATTCTATTATTTTATATTTAAATTGTAATAATTGAATTATTTGCTAAGTTGTATTTATGATTTATGCTAAACCCTAAAAACTTAAAGCCCTAAACCTTAGACCCTAACCCTTAACCTTAGACCCTAACCCATAACCCCTAACCCCTAAACCTGTAACCTTTGAAACCTTAAGACCCTAAAACCTTAAAACCCTAACCCTTAACACTTAACCCCTAAACTTTAACCCCTAAGCCTTAAACCCTAAACCCTTAAACCCTTAAATCTTAAACCTCTAACCCTTAAACACTAACCCTTAAATCTTAACCTATAAACCCATAAACCTTAAACCCTAAACCCTAACCCTTAACCGCTAACCTATAACCCTTAACCCCTAATTTTAAGTTAATATCAAACTTCATAACTTACATACTACTTGTATAGATAAAAAAAAAGAATTCAAAGTATATAGGCTGGAAACCTGACGGGTTGCCTTATATCTCACTGTTAGATATAAAGGATCCTCCCTAGGTGTAACAATGCCATGTATGATGGATCTAAACGAAATACCAAATTAAATATCGAAATAATATAATATTTATTAAACCCTAAACCCTTAAAACCTTAAAACTCTAAAACCTTTAAACCCTAAACCTTAACCCCTAAGCCCTAAACCTTAATCCTTTAAACCCTTAAATCTTAAACCATTAACCCTTAAACCCTAACCCATAAGCCCTAAACCCTAAACCCTAAACCTATAAATCTTAAACCCTAAACCCTAACCCTTAACCCCTAACCTATAACCCTTAACCCCTAATTTTAAGTTAATATCGAACTTCATAACTTACATAGTACTTGTATAGATAAAAAAGGATTCAAAGTATATAGGCTGGAAACCTGATGGGTTGCCTTATATCTCACTGTTAGATATAACGGATCCTCCCTAGGTGTAACAATGCCATGTATGATGGATCTAAACGAAATACCAAATTAAATATCGAAATAATATAACATTTATTAAACCCTAAATCTTAAAACCTTGAAACCCTAAAACTCTAAAACCTTAAAACCTTAAACCCTAACCCCTGAACCCTAAGCCTTAAACCCTTAAACCCTTAAATCTTAAACCCTAAACCCTTAAACCTTAATCCATAAACCCTAAACCCTAAACCATAAACCCACAAATCTTAAACCCTTAACCCTAACCCTTAACCCTTAACCTATAACCCTTAACCCCTAATTTTAAGTTAATATCGAACTTCATAACTTACATAATACTTGTATAGATAAAAAAAAAGGATTCAAAGTATATAGGCTGGAAACCTGACGGGTTGCCTTATATCTCACTGTTAGATATAACGGATCCTCCCTAGGTGTAACAATGCCACGTATGATGGATCTTAAAGAATACATAACTTACCTAATTTTAAGATCAAATTTCATAAATTACATAAGTTGACGATTAAATTTCATAACTTACATAATTTTCCCTTAAGATCAAACTTCATAACTTACATAATACTTGTATAATTTTTAAAAAAAAAGGATTCAAAGTATATAGGTTTGAAACTTTGATTCCGGTCAGCTTTATATCTCATCGTTAGATATAACGGATCCTCCTAGGTGTAACAATGCCATGTATGATGGATCTTAAAGAATACATAACTTACCTAATTTTAAGATCAAATTTCATAAATTACATAAGTTGACGATTAAATTTCATAACTTACATATTTTCCTTAAGATCAAACTTCATAACTTACATAATACTTGTATAATTTTTAAAAAAAAAAGGATTCAAAGTATATAGGTCGAAACTCGACGGGTTGCCTTATATCTCTTTCGTTAGATATAACGGATCCTCCCTAAGTGTAACAATGCCACGTATGATGGATCTTATAGAATACATAACTTACCTAATTTTAAGATCAAATTCCATAGCATTATTTACATAAATTATTAATTAACAATTTAGCAGTATAATTTATTGTCAATTTTAGACTTCAACAACTACTAAATGGATAGGAGTTGGATGAAATTGTCAAGGGTAAGCAACTACTATCGAAATGGAGTAGAAACTTTTCTCAATTTCGATTTCAAAATGCAAGCCAAGAGAATATGATTCTTTGCCGTGTAAGAAGTGTTGCAATATTAACGGCATTATCGTGAAGTGGTCTACGAACATCTAGTTGTTGATGGCTTTGTCCGGGGTACAAAATATGGTTTTTTCATGGCTAGTCTACATCTAGTGGAGCATCTTCATCGATGAATCTGGGTATCCTCATAGTGCTTTCAATCGAATGTTAGTGACGATAACATGGAAAACATGTTATGGGATTCTTTTAATATGCGCAGTGATGGTTTCGGTCATTTCCACCGACTTGGTGCAATCGATGATCATAGTTTTAGAGGAAATACTTTCACCGAAGGGAAAGAAAATCCGGATGAATGACCAAATGAAGAAGCGGTGAGGTTCTACACGTTACTTGGTGAAATGAATGAAGAACGTATGAGGATCAAAATTTTCCAAACGTCATTCAGATTCGCTTTTTCACTTGAAATGTTTGGGGTGGACCGAAAACTGTTGACAATGTGTTAGAGTTTCGTAAGAAATGTTCCGTTTGCAAAAATCACTCGATCTTCCAAAAACATGAAGAAATTGATAAAGGATTTGGGCATTGGATACAACAAAATTCACAGTTGCCCAAATGATCAGATATGTTGTATTGGGCGACCGCATAAACCAACAAAGTCTTTGTCATGTTTATGCCAATCCCATTGGATTAATAGAAATACTGAGGACGGTGAACGAGGATGAACACGGTATACATCAAAGAAGTAGCCGATTAAGATTTTGTGATATTTTCCCTAATCCGAGGCTTCAAGCTGCGTTTCATGTCATCGAAGATAGCCGAATCAATGACGTGGCACCGTGATGGACGAACCGATGATGGGTTGTTAAGGCATCCTGCAGATTCTTTAGCTTGGAAATGTTTTGACTCCAAATTTCCAAGCTTTGCAAGTGATCCTGAGTGTGAGGCTTGGGCTAGCATCCGATGGATTTAACCTTACAAACTTATGAGCACAACGTCAAGATTTGGCTCGTGGTGCTTGTTCCTACAATTTTCCTCCATGGGTTTGCATGAAACAATCTTCTTTATCTTGTCTATGATTATACCGGAGAGAAAGGGCGGGAATGATATTGACGTCTATTTGCACCACTTGTTGACGAGTTAAAACAACTATGGCTGGTGTTCGACATTTGATGCAATGAGAAAAGAGAACTTTAATTTACGTGCGACATTAATGTGGACTATTAATGACTTTTTCGACTTATGCTAATTTATCCGGTTAGAGTACCAAGGACGTTATGCTTGTCCGTGTTGTCTGCTTGCAGACATGTTCGCAATGGTTATATAATGGGAAGAAGTTTTCTTACATGAGGCATCATCGGTGGTTATCGAAAATCATACATTTAGATTTGAGTGCTCGGTTTGATGGTATGAAGAGTTCAGATCGGCTCCTTCGCAGCCGGTGGATTCAAATATTGTTAATGTTGAAAGATATGAATTTCATTTATGGGAAGATGAATCAACCAGCAAACCCGCAAAGAAATAGATAATCTAGGGATGAATCTGATGAAGAGGATGATCCTAATGAGGCGGACTTGTGGAAAAAAAGAAGTATTTTTTGAGTTACCTTATTGGAGCATCGATTTTACGCCATAACCTTGATGTCATGCACATAGAGAAAATGTCTGCGAGAACATCATTGGGACTATTTTGAATATCGATGGAAAATCGAAAGATAATCTTGAGTCGACTTGATTTAGTTCACATGGGAATTGGCGTGAGCTTCATCCCGAGCACTTTCGAATATGAAATATCGATGTCACCGCTATTTTTTAATGTCGAAGAGAGAGAAAGAAGTGTTACATGACGGTGTTGAAGGATATAAAGGTCCGGATGCGTATGCATCAAATATATCGCGATGTGTGAGTCTTAAGGATCGAAGATTATATGGCTTAAAATCGCATGACTATCACATATTGATGCAAGACTTATCGCCATTGCTATGCGGTGTTGTATGTCGAAAAGGTGGCAGCTCTCGTAATTGAACTCACAAATATAATGAAAGGCATTTGTGGTAAAGTTTTGAATGTTCAAGAACTTGAGAGACTACAAGATCGAGCCGCATTAACTTTATGCAATCTGGAAAAGATATTCCCGCCTTCCTTCTTCACCATCATGGTGCACTTGTTAATTCATCTCCCGCGTGAAGCACTTCTTGGTGGACTCGTTTTCTATCGATGGATGTATCCCATTGAAAGGTCTTACTTTATTTGCAAAATATTCCTTCATTCAGCTAAATGCCTTTATTTCTAACTTTTGATAATGTTGTATATCGTGTTTAGGTTCCTTTCCAAATTGAAGTCATACTGCCGCAATAAGCGTTATCCGGAAGGATCAATTGTCGAGGGCTACTTGGCAGAGGAATGTATGACTTTTTGTTCGAGGTATTTGGAAGATGTTGAAACAAGAATGAACAGACCAAGTAGAAATGATGGGCTCACAGATCATAATTTGGCTGAAACTTATTTATTTTAAAGTTTTGGAGAACCGATCGACAGAGTCAAAATTACAGAATTAGATGATAGATCGTGGGTCCAAGCACATCGATACGTTCTTTTTCATCACGATTCAATGGAACCATTTCGAAAGTACGTTCTACAATTTGATAAATACTCATCAATTATGATTTGTTTGTCTTCTAACAAAGTAAAACCTTTTTTACCGTAGTGAGTACAAACAAATATTGAGAGCTCGTTCACGATCTCGAAGATTAAATCGACGAGAAATTAATAAGTTGTTCGCAGAATCATTCCATGAATGGTTAAGCCAAATGGTATGCAATTTAAATTTTCATTAACAAGTAATAATATTTTTCATAACATTCATAATTACTCGATTTACTTTCGACTCAATAGGTTTGGAGTCGAATGAAGTAAATGACGACGTTAAATGGCTTTCACAAGGTCCAAACGAATAGTTAGAAGATATAGTGGCTTCCTCATCAACGGATCTGATTTCATACAAGGTATCGAGAGATTGAGGAGAACCCAAAATTGCGAATTGTTGTTAATTCTTCGATTACAAGTTATGCTAGTGCTAGGGACGATGAATCCCATCGAGGGAATTTGGAATATTACGGACTTATTACGACATCATTGAGTTGGATTATTATGGCAAATGCAAAGTTATCTTATTTCGAGGTGATTGGGCTGATGTGAATACGGCTCATGAATTAAAAACGATCAATATGGCTTTACAATGGTGAATTTCTCTCGATTAATTCACAGGAGAACAACCGATGGACGAGCCATATGTGTTTTCTTCTCAAGTTAAACAAGTTTTTACTCGGAAGATCCAATTGATGAGGTTGGTATGTTGTACTTGAAACACCCTAGAGACTTCTTCAACATTGGCAAGGAAGTAGAGATGACATAGTCGAAAGATCGAAACTTTGCCTTTTCTAGAACAAGACTTAAGCGAAAATATCCCTAGTACTAGTCAACAATTTCAATGGGTTCATCGGGATGTGGACGAAGATATTTCTGAAATATGATGTAGTAAGATTTAACGATTTATTATTTATATGTAATATTATAATTTTCATGTTGGTCATGTTATATAATTTAACTATTTTAAATGTCCTATTATTGTTGTTATTTGTTACTAAAATTTTGAACTATTTTATGTGTATTGCGGGAAAAATGCCTAGAAGACAATTACAAGATTTAAATATTGTCCATGAACTCCAAATCCGAAGAAGCTAATAGTAGTGAGCAAAATGGTTGTTGGATCTTCTACTCTGCGGACATAGATGACGAGCTGGAGAATTTGAAAGTAATGTTAAGTTTATTTTACATGCATGTTGAATTTTATTATTGATTCATTTTCAATTTTAATATAATAATATATCATTTTCAAATTTGAAGGTGGTGGACGGCCAGAGGTCGGGGACGTACATTACTTAAAGATTTATACGACTTAGAGCCTCACCGATCGTGTTAAAGTAAGGAGAAACAATCATGGCCACTGTTGGATCTCAAGCTCGATCGTTAGGAGGCTATTTGGGCATTTTAGCACGAAATCCCAATATGTTGCCTATTAACTACTGAATCATGGCATCACATGCCCGATGCCAACTAAAATCGAGCTCTCGAAAATATTAAGGTAATAAAACGTGAATGTAATTTATAATACTTTAATTTAATTTTCATTTATATTAACTTTTTATACTTTTTTCTTGAGGTAGATTTAATTTAGAGGTCTCGATGACTATGTTAAGAAGACATTGGGTAAAAAATGGAGAGACAATAAAAGCACCTCAAAAAACAATATTTTAAGAAAGACATAAGCCTCGGCGAAAAATTAAGAAATGTTCCACGAGAATGTTGAGGTACCAATGGGAAGATCAAGTTAGATTTTGGAATTCAAAAAAGGAGAGGTATTACGTACATCTAAAATCGTATAAATTATTTGGTTTATAGTATTTACTATATATATAATTCAAATTGCATTATGTAGGACCGTGAGCAAGTTGGAATAAGCGTGATGAAAATGTAAATTCACGCATGGCGAGTTCTAGAAATTTTGCTTGTGTAGTCGACGCCGAGGTATTATAATTTATTAATTCATCAAATATTAATTACTTTATACTATTAAATTATATTTTTTCGCTAAAATGTAGGAAACTTTGATTGGTCAAAAAGTTGGACGCGTTGACTTTTTGACATTACGTATAGAAAGAAGGATGGATCTCCGATGACATCCAAACTACGTAAATTTTGGTATATTTACTTAATAAAATTTTATTTTTTATAAATATTTCTACCGTTTAATTATAATAGTTTAATTCATCGTTTATAGTTTTAAATTTATAATGTTAAATTATGTTGCATTCTTTCTTATTTATATATTTCGTTTCTAACTCTTTCATTGATTTATTAGGATAAACTAAAGGAGAAGAAGGCCAAGTATGAAGCGGCTGCTTCGACTGATAGTTCTGTTAATCTTGAGGAGATTGATAACTGAATTATTACAGATGTTTTGGGTCCGAAGGTACTGATCGCTTGATCGATAGTTCGCTAATCTTTAGTATATTTTTAATAGAATTATCACCGATGTTTTGGTCTTGAAAGGTATGGTGGGTTCGATTTAAAGGATCCGATGTTACCTCACCCAATATTTTGGATCCACCTCCCAGCAGTACATGCCTTCCGGGGGTCAATCTCGTGCTGAAGTTCAGAGGCTACAAAACCAGATAGCTCAGATGCAAGAGAGCACGGTTGAGCAGAGGCAGCAAATTGCTGATGTTCAAAGAAAATATGAAGAACTCCAAAGAATAGCTTAGAGCGGATGCGGAAGCGGCACAAGCAAGGGAGGAAAGAAGAAGAAGAGAGAGGCAAGAGAGGTGCGAGGGAGGCAGAGGCAAAGATCGATGCTAGCAGAGCGTAACAAAAATACGAAGAGCTCCAAGACCAGCTTCAAAGATATGATGCGAGATGTTTGATGATCATGAAACCGCCATCTTAGACATTTAGTTTCTCGTTGTAAGAAGTTTTGACATTATTACATTTAACATTATTGTTACAATATTTTCGATTATCATTCATTTAATTTATTAAATTTCAAGTATCATTTAGAATTAATGTATTCATGTGATTTTTATGCTAAATTCGCTGTTTTGCGTTGGAATTATATACTGTTATTGGTTGGTTTTAGTGCAGGAGGGGTATAATATTGAAAAAATTGTATTTTTTTAAATCTGTACAAATTAGCGGCGTTTGTACAAAAGCGCCGCTAAATGTCAAGAAATTTTTACGGCGTTTTTGGTAAAAGCGCCGCTAAAGACTCTGACATTTAGCGGCGTTTTGGAAAAGCATTAAAAGCGACTTTTAGCGTTTTTGTAAAAGACCTCGACTTTTAGCGGCGTTTTAAGTAAGCGCGCTAAAGGCCCCGACTTTAGCGGCATTTTTGGGAAAGCGCGCTAAAGGCCCCTGACTTTTAGCGGCTTCGACTTTTTACGGGACTTTTAAAAAAGCGCGCTAAAGGCAATGGTCTTTAGCGGTTTTATCACAAACGCCGCTAAAAGTCGAGGTTTTATGGCGTTTTTTTGCTCATAAACGGCTTTAAAAATTTAAAAGTCGATTGTATTGGCGACGTTTTTTCATGGCGCTTAGAAAATTCCAAAAGAAGACTTTTTATGGCGTTTTTATAAACGCCGCTAAATGCCCTAAAAACGCCGCTAAAAGTCTATTTTGCTGTAATGCATGATGCTTGCAATTGTTTGGTAGTTGTGCATTAGAAATTAAAAATTCCCCATATGTGATTAGAGAGTATTAACAGTGCAACGGATAGGCAGCTATGTCAAGGACGCAAGCTATGACACTAATCAACATTATAGACATCCACATATAATAAAACAATCTTATAAATATAAGTATTCAATAAATCCACAAATGGATACAGATAAAAGAAAAAAAGTAAAGAATAACAAGTTTATTTATATAGTATGATATATAAATAAGCCTCAACGCTGTAAAAGTACTGTAGTTAACTAAAGATATTGCAAAGCTCGATTTCATTGGCAGTTGATATATTGGACAGCTCTGGTCACCAAGTTGACTAGCATGGCGCAGTTCATTTCTGCAGATTTCTTTTTCTTGATCAATTTCATCAACTGCACTTTCCCACTCAATTTGGAATGCCCTGTCAGTGTCACAAACCCTGCTTTAATCTCACTTTCCAAGCTTGAATTATTGGGTATATTGTTTGAGTTCAACTCCACGGACAGATTCATCTTCTTCGTGGATCTTGCCTTGCTTCTTCCTTTCGCAACAAATGCCTCCCCAACTCCAACTCCCCCGTAATCGAACCAAATGGTGGTGTTATCGAATTTGAAGTGGCCGAAGTTTGAGTTCTTGACGGCAACTTGGGCGCTGAGTTTCATGTTGAAGGAAACAGGGCTAGGGGCTGCCGTGAGATCCTCGACGGTGACAGAGGTGAGCCTGAACTTGGGGTTTCTGATACGCATCACTGTAAGTGAAAAAACCAAGATGACAATAGTCTGGAAAATGGCGAAAGCTGCTGCGTATACCACCAATTTCATGCGTTTCTTTCGCTTCAGCTCCTTGGATGCCTCTGCAGCTGACTCCGTTCCTGTCTTTCTCTGTTCGTAACTTTGCCCCGCCATTGCTGTATTTTTCAAAGGAAAAGCTTCAATAATGGAACTTTAAAGGAGAGGTAGGTAACTCCAAGTACGTGTGGGTGTGTATATATATGCAATAGCCAAGTTCCCATGGGCGTCCATATTCAGGGCTTATAACAATTAATTCCAAAATAATATACAAGTAGAATATCCAGTTGTCAGTGTGACATTGAATCAAACAGGTGGAAAAGTTAGAAACCAGAATCCAGACCATCAAATCCTTCACTGTCTTCAGTTGCTGTAATAAGGAAATAGAGTAGTATCTCTTGTCAAACAGCAATTGCTTCTATTTTGTCACACCAAATATTCTAGATTATATATTTACATAAAAATTCCAAAAATAAAATTCTAAACTCACTACAGTTCGTTTGGTGTATTTTTGTTAAATGTTATATTTCAACATTCTTAACCATAATCTATGGTTAAGTTTTTGTAACAAAAAAGAAAAAGTTCACTTTGTTGGCTTACTTCTTTGTTTCCCATCTGTGATAACCTATAAGTGACAAATTTTTAAGCGTAATCTTTGCAAAGTAAATACTAACTTCTTTATACATAAAGTGTTTTTATTTTATAAATATAGCCGAATACAAATAAGGTCAATTTTTTTTTCTTATTTTACATTGATTTATATTATAAATATAAACACGATTTACCAATTACCTTTAAAATTCCGTACATAATTTTCAACGCTTCCAAAGTTAATTCTCTTAATTCCCAATTTTCAATTAATATAACGTTTTTATCCTACACTTTCCCATGCAGCAATCCATCTAAAATAGCCTCTCTCTCTCTCTCTTTTTTTTAACTCCATTCGATATATAATGTTGTTGGCTTTTCATTTTTAGGGTTTTATGGCATATTCAAAGTGTGCAGTTTTTTTTCATTTTTTTACAACTTTTTCTGACCAACAATTTATTTGTTACATGTATGTTTTATTTTATTTTAATCGTTAGTTGTATGTGATCACTAATACTTAATTGTTATAATTTTGACAATTAATGTTTTTTTAACAAATAGAATAGCATAAATGTTTTATTACAGATTTGATTTTTTACTCTTTTCTAACTGAAAAATAATTCCACATACCAGGTATTTGATCTGAAATTTGACAATTTGTTAATAATATTATAAATTTCTTATTCCTTAATGCCATCCCAATATTTGCTCAATACCCAACTCACCCTTCCTTGCCATTTCCTCTTCATTCCTTACATTTCTTATATTAAGTCAGATACATCAACAAAAATTATTTATTTTTTAAAAATAAACATTATATGTATGAGAGGGTTTAGACAAAAATATAAAGTTTAAAAATTTTACTTGACCAGAAAAAATTAGGTTTGTTAAACTCAGGGTTAGACTTGGACTCCAACATTTAGGGCTCCAACCTAGTCTATTTTATACTTTAAAATATATTGTTTTATTTTATATATGATGTAATTTATATTAAATTAAATTAAATATATAATATTATAATGTAAAATTAAACAATATGTTAATTTGTTTATGTTTAAAATTTAATAAAACAAAGAACAAATCAATAGTAATTTTTTTAAAATTTAAGAAATAATATTGGGAGCGCTAAAGTTGGTTTGAGTTGGCCATTTAGAAATATAGTTGAGTTTGGAAAAATTTTGAGACCCATAGAGCCAGGCTTGACAAACATAAAATTTTCTATTATCATATATTGACTCGGCTTAAATCCGATTCGATTTAACCTATGAACATATCTAATTTCTAAACCCTTCTTTCTAATCAAAAGAATTTTGTTCATATCTATTTATATTATTTGATACTTAAATATCTTTTGCTTTAATTATGAAATTTTCAAATTTACTAATTATGAGATTCAGTATTGATAGCTTAGAATATTTGTCTTGTAAATAAGAGTTTATGTAATCATAATTGTTTAATTATTTTATTTTTTACGAATAGCATGAAATATCCAACAAGTTTCATCTTAGTTATTGAGAAGAAAAGTAGAGATTAAGCGCTAGGAGCTTTGTTAATAACTAAAATTAATTTATCAAGAGTATATGAAAAACATTTACATTGACCATTAAATTGTGAATCAAAACTACAACTTTACTTTTCACTAGATTTTCTTTGCATTGATTTTTCATATTTTCTTTGTGATTTTTAATTTTAATTGCAAATTATTCCGTTCACTTTTTATTTTTAAATTGTGAATCAAAACTACAACTTTACTTTTCACTAGATTTTCTTTGCATTGATTTTTCTTATTTTCTTTGTGATTTTTAATTTTAATTGCAAATTATTCCGTTCACTTTTTATTTTTAAATTGTGAATCAAAACTACAACTTTACTTTTCACTAGATTTTCTTTGCATTGATTTTTCATATTTTCTTTGCGATTTTTAATTTTAATTGCAAATTATTCCGTTCACTTTTTATTTTATTTGTTTTATTGAGGAAATAAAATTATTATTGATCCCTATCAATACTACTCTACTCTCTACTAACTACAAAATTTTATATTTTTGAGAGAATAAATCCTAAAATTACAAATAAATTTTAATTTAATGTTTACTATTATACATTTTAAATACATAATATTTAAATTTGATTCTATCTTTTATAAACAACTAACACTATTTTATAATAATTATATAAACATCATATATTTCAAAGAAATTAATAGAATAATAATATGCCTAACTAAGACCAAATAGAAATGATCGAAAAGTATAAATTTAATTAGCATAAATGTAGGGATAATATTACATTAAAACTACAAGAGTCCATTGTAAAACCCACACTTCAAAAAAAAAAAAAAGTTTGACAAAAGAAGAAAAAGTATAAATAGAAATGATCCAAAAAGTATAAATTTAGCATAAATGCAATTAAGCAATGCTTACAAATGGTAGTAATATGCATAAAGAGAGGGTGAATGTTGGAGAAGAAAGTAAAACGCAAGAATAGCTTTGCGTATTCAGATTGCCCGGGCTTTTATAATGTCAAAGCTCATTTCACTAGGGTCTGTTGCCTGCAACTCAACTTGAATGCCATCCAATTCTCTCTTGAATCTATCTTTTGAGCTTGCATACACCATCTTACTTCTCACCCTTGATGTATCTGGTGACCTGTTAAAAAGAAAAATGAAGGAATTTGGAGAGTTTTTCTTGGAATATATGTTAAATGAATGAAATAAAGGTAGACTGATTTGGGGTTGGCATATATACCATGCAATGAAGAAAATTTTGCTTTTCTGACAGTTCTCATCAGTGGTGAAATCGAAATCAAAGACGGCATAGCGACATTCATCGGCAGGTAGAGCCGCAGTGAAATCTTCATAGGTTTCTTGAGGGCTTCCAACTTTCTCAACCACCACCTGCTGCTCTTGAATCTTGAAAACAATGAACCTATAGTTTCTCTTCGCTTTTAGCTCCAAGAATTTCAGCTTACATTCATCATCAACAGCCATTCCAGATGCCGCGTTCGCCTAATCCGACATATGACCAAGAAAAACCAAGAAATATATGAATCAATGAAAGATTTCCGACCAATATCTCTAAATTCTAAATTAAACAACATTTCTTACATGTCATGTAAGAAGAACTCACCATTTTTTCGTCCAAAGGAATTGAGTTATGTAAGGAGGAGCAGAAGAAGAAGAAGAAGAAGAAGAAGAAGAAGAAGACAGAGAGAAATGAAGAAGGGGATAAAGTGGGAAGAGATCCTTAGTTGAGGGGAGATATTATGAGGCGAGAGGAATACGGTGGTGAAGAGAAATTTGAGGGCAAAACAATGGTAAACAGCTCTCCAAGCTTTAAAGGCTAATCATGTCCACAACAATAGTTGTTCTTTACGTGTTGATTTTCAGGAAAGCGCACGTTCATTTCTGGTTGCATGGCCAGGATTTTTGTTGCCTATTTTGAGTAAAACTTCTTTTGACATTTTATCCCTTATTATCAGATTTCATCACACAAATTTGTATACTTCGGCCTTGCATTTCACGTCTCAGCCTTGATTAAGATCACTAATAAATTATAGTAAGAATTAATCACTCACAATGTGCAAGGGTTATTTAATACCAGTTTAATGAGATAAATTTTAAAGGTTTGAAAAATGAATATTAATAGCTTATTTAGATGTCTCATTGGATTAACTCTTACATAATAAATGGATTAATATTGCATAGGTGTATCAAGGACGAGTTTAAGATTTTAGCATAAATTGATGAATCTAATATCAAGCGGTTATTTTAAGGTTAATGTTATTTACTTCCAAAGCAATTAAACTATATTTATTTATTCGATTATTTGATAAATATATTATATTAAAAGTTTTTCATATATAAATTGTTCATATCTCTACTTATTAAAGTTATACATAATAAAAAAAAATTATAATTTTAAGGTTTGTGTAACAAAAGAAAAGGATCAAAAGAGAAATTAATTCCCATCAAATCAATTATTGAATCCAACGCCCACATTAAAATCAAATAACCTTATTGTTGTAGGATTATTTTTATGAAATATTAAATTTTAATTTACCTAACATCAAAATTTAGAAATAGTTAAAATAATTTCAAATCAACCATGTTAAAATGACTCTATAAATATTTGTATTTCACATGGTTTCATTTTTCATACCCATTAAGCATATAAATAAGTGGGGTATGGTAAACCACACATCTTCATAGCATACATATCTCTGGCAAACTAATCTATATATCTATGAAGTTGCAGTTTATCATATATAGATTCCACACACCAACACCGAGGTCCAAGCTCATAGGCAGGGGCGAAGCCAGGACAATTTTTTAGAGGGTCCGAATGAAATTTTAATTTTTTATAATTTATATCTTTATAATTTGTAAAGGATTAAATCGAATTTTTATAATTTTAAGGGGCCAAAGTGTAATTTTACCTTTACTAATTTAAAATTTTTAAAAAATTTTAAGGGCCTAAATAGTAATTTTACTTTTTAGGGGGGGCGAGGCCCATGCCAGCCCCCCAGCTACGCCCCTGCTCATGGGTCATGGCTCATTTTAAAATTTTAATAAGATGGTTCATGCACTTGAGCCCGGTTTCTAAAACCTAGCCCCTACCCAATGGAACTTTCTTTATTATTGAAAACTTACCAGTCAACCAAAATTTAGAGTAACGGCATTATTGGGGCAACGCCTAAGAACTTCACACCACTGGCAGGTCCTGGTGCAATAATACCAGAGCTTCGGATCTCCGCCAGTCCTCTTTGTGTATTTGCTCTTTGTGCCTCACATAATTTCGAAAGGAAAACACCTGCCAAGATAACAAGTATTAGTTTTTTAAATTTAATTTAATTATTGCTCTTGCATGCTCTTCTAGTATTGTTAAAAGACGTTACCTTCTCCCGCAGTGAGGTTGAAGTAAAGGTCGGCGACGTTGGGGCAGCTATTGTAGCACTGAGGGGAGCAAAACATTTCGGTGAAGCGAGACTTGAGGAGGGAATCGGATAAGATGCCGAAGGATTTTCTGCCAAGCCTGCATGCTTTGACACACTAGTCGATCTCAATCCAGTTGTTGATCTTATCGTCTTCGATCTTCGATGTTCGGCATGTGAATTCATCCTCACGGCTCCTCTTGACATGCTTCTCTATCACGCAGCATTTACCGGCCGATGATACCAGGTAGGTGCAGGTGTCTTTGTCAAGTTGTTCACATGTTATTTTCCTTGCAACCAAAATTATACAGTTTCGTCAAAGTGTTGCCATCTTGATATTAAAACTTTGCATGTTTTTAACTAAAGTGCTTGATTTGAGAACCTAGGGTTGTTAGTACAAATCTCCGATGAGGAAAATCTCGAACACACGAACAGAACTCGAACAGAAGAAGAAATAGGACAAGGCTCCAAGGCGTGTATCAAGCCACTATCTTTAAGGTTATATTCGCCCCCACCTATCTTCGGTGTGCAAACGAGTTCCAAGTAAATTAACCTCAAGGATACAATAAAGCCAATGACTATTTGCGTTTTGCACTGATGAGAATAGCCCACTACACACTGAGTAAGGTATGACAAGAAACTCAATTTCTATAAAGGATTTCAGCAGTAATACTTTATAAAATAATCTAATAATGTTAGAAAATGAAGGAAAGAAAGAAAGAATATTAGATTTTGTTGGTATGATTTCCAAATGAAACCTCATTCCTATTTATAGAAATTTTCATGTCTCTTCATAGAGACATCTTTCATCAATAGGTGTCTTTCTAAATAACAATGTCTTTAAAATAAACACATAATTATTCATTTAATTATAACTATTCAAATAATATTATTTAAATATTTATAATTCTTTTGCAAAAATCAAATAATATAATCTTTTGATTAATTACATCCATTCATTTATAGTTATTGGAATACTATAAATATTTGAAAATGATCCAACAATCTCCCCCATTTTCAAAAATATTTTAGATATTGATATTCTTGGAAATCAATTTGCATAAATGAAGATATCTTACGATTGAACATTCACTTAGTAAAAACATGTTAAAGTTAATCGAAATTGCATGGTAGACTAAGCTTTGAACCAACTATTTCATTTGATTAACCGAACACATCTCATACAATGATTTCAACATCGATTAATGTATAGTGTAGGACCCAATTTATGCCTAGGTCCATTTAACCAAAAACCGAATAAATTACAATAAAACACCAAAAATTAATAGTCCAATGTCCATTTCACAAAAACCTCAGCCCAAATATTTTTAAACAGACCTAAACCGGGCACAACCCAATAAAGCCCATTAAAAATTAAATCCTAAATTTGCCCAAAACCCATTGACCCAATAACAGAAATTGGCCCAAATGGCCTGAAACATTTTGAGCTAGCGAGAAACCCTAGGGTTTCCACCAGCGCCGCACACAGCCCCACAGTAAGCCACCCTGACCACGTCGCCACTGTACGGCCTCCGTACGACACCCTCGTGCCTCCACGTCGCCTCGTACCTGCGCAAAAGAACAAAACGACAGCAAATATAGAATAAAAAGAACAAAAATAGAAAAAACTTTTGTATTTTCATTTTTTGGAATTGGCTATATAAAGACGGAAGAAACCACTGTATTTTTTTTACGATTTGAATACGAAAGTATAAAACAGCAAAGGTATTTTTCGAATTCTTTTCAATCTATTTTTATTCCGCATATCAAGCATATACCTGAGAATACAATAAAAAATACAAACTCTTACCTTTTCGTGAGATCGGAGTCTCGAATCCGAAGCGTTTTGGGTGGGTTTTTTTATTTTAATAAGGGATTTGGCTTTAGTTCTTTTAGATCTGTGTTTAGGGTTCATAGAGGAGTTTAAATCGGCCATTTATGGGGTCTCTGACCATCGCGTACGACAGCGAACGGTGGCGGAATATGGCGGCCGATGATCGAAACTCGACGAGCATAGGTCGGTGTTCGGAGGGCAGAAGGTTTCTTTGAGAGAGTTTTAATTTTTTTTAGAAGGGACGTTTAAAATGTAGTTTTTTGGGGGGGTTGGTATTTAAAGCAGACCCATGCGACGTCGTTTTGGCGTTTTGAGTAAATGGGTTATTTACGTTTATAGCCCTTCCGTTTTTCCTGATGTTTGCAATTCAATTCTTTTGTTTCTTCAAATTCACCTGTTAATTTCGTTATTTGTTCGCTTTAGTCCAGCATAAAGTGACATCGTTTAAATAGCGCGGGAATATTCTTTTTAAATCCGTGTATCTTTGTACATGTTTCATTTCAGTCCCTAGCAACTTTTTATTATTTGCAATTTTAACCCCGAATTTATTCGGAATTCAAGTTGGTCCTTAACCTGTTTTAATCTATTTGTTTATTCACTTTAAGAAAAAGTTTTTTTTTATTGTTGTATTTTATTTTAAAATTTTTATATATATTATCTATATTAAATTCATATAGTATTTATTTTAAATTTTTTTCATATTATTTACTTTGAAAATTCATATATATATATATATATATTAGTTAATTTAAATTATTTCATACTTTTATTTATCATTTTAAAATTGTTTTATGACTACTTATTTTAAGACATTATATATTAATTATTTTGATTATTTCATGCATATCTTAACTTTAAATAATTTTGCATAATATTGGTTTTAATTCCTTTTCATTTTACATTCGCTTTTGTATATTATTTTGCTCCATTTTCTTCAATTGCTAATGTCAAAATTGTGTTATATGATTATTGCTATTGTATGGATTATAAATTGTTAATTTGTAACTATTAATCATTTGTGATTCATCATTGTAATATTTGATTTATGGATTAATATCTTGCTTTGTATATTAGTATTCCATTGTATCTTATAAAAAATGTTGTGTTTTAATGTCATTTCAGTTTTAAAATCATTTTTACTCAAAGTATTTTTAAAAATAAGGCAATGCTCGTGTTTGGAGGTTTCAAGAAAATCGTGTCCTAACTTACTGGGTTCTGATTCTTCTCGTTAAAATCTAGCAATCGAGTACCCTTTTCTCTTTTAAAACAAAATGCATAATATTTTAAATAATAATAAAAACTTATTCTCGAGAATTTGAGATATTGCGCCATAACTCACTTGGTGTGATGTTTTATCATCTTGAGATAAGAATTTCAAAAAAAACAAAGGCAATATTCCATATTCGGGAATTTTGAGAAATTGTGCCCTAACTTTCTGCGTTCCAATTTTTCATAAGGCCCAAATAATCGAATACCCTTCTCAAACTTTATTACTGGGTCTTTAAAAATCAAAAGATAATTTTAATTTCGAGAATATAAGATATTGTGCTCTAACTTACTGAGTACGACATTTTATTTCTTCGAAATAAGAAGTTTTGGCATCCAATTTGATTCTGTCCAAATGTATCTTAAACAAACGGATGGTAATCTAGAATCTTTTCAAATTGTCGACATTAAGACATTAAATAATCAATTAGGTACCAATTTTGGGCGTTACGAGGGTGCTAACATTTCCTCGTACGTAACCGACTCCCAAACTCGTATTCTCGAGTTTCGTAGACCAAAATTTGTTTTAATAAATCAAAGGTGTTTTGATTACACCTCAAAACAGGCTGGTGGCAACTCCACTTGTCATTTTAAAGTCGATCCCCGTTTTTTTCCTAAAATAAAAAAATGGTTTTGACAACTTGGCGACTCCACTAGGGACTTTCAAAAAGAGAGTCAAGCCGTAAAATTGATTAAATTCTGTCCTTTTGTCAAAAATTGAAAATTTGATTCAAAAATTACGATCCTATTATTGCATTCGTTCATATTGTCATGATTACCGTGGTTTGAGTATTGTAGAAAGCTTTTGCATCATATTACATGACCGCTGGGTCACACCCTTTTAAGTGGGAGTGAGAAGCTACTCCTTCGTGAGGTTTTCACCTCCGTACAGGATAGTGAATCGCTTTCGGGATACATCCGTACCTTTGTCTTCATGAGATTTTCATTTCCGTACAGCCATAGGAAAATGTATTCCCCTGAACTGAACTCAGTTCGTATGAGTCTATAATGGGTGAGGATCGAGGAATTTGCTGGTTCGGATACCTCAACTTTAGAACCAAACCACATATAGAGAGACCTAGAAGCCTACCCTAGATAGAGCCACGCCAAACCCTAGTGGTCAACCGAGACAGATGTTTTGTGTTGTTTATTTCTTTTACTAACGTGTTTTCTTTTGTTTTCATTGCATTACATTGCATTATCATAGAAAGGAGATGTTGATTAATATTCGATTGCTAAATAGAGGAGTTTGTCATAAGAAAATGAATTTCTTGATAAAGTGGATTATAATATGATTGTCCGAACATGGTCCAAGTAAACAACGAGAGAAGGTTGATAGTCTGTAGAAGAATACAAGACTTCGCCCGAGGATTCAAGTCGACAAAAACTATTCAAGAGTCGTCACATCTTGACTTTCTTAAAGGAGCTAACGAGCATCGTGGGGATAAGTGAGCAAAGGGTCACGGCCTAGATCAAGCAACAAGGAGCTAGAAGAAGCATCTATTGAGAAAGTCCATGGGACACGACCATAACATCTGGATTCGAAGAAAAAGATTGGCGTCCTCAATTGGACTATGAGGATGAAATTGCATATGTAATCTGTTTTATGTAAAGATATCTATTTTTTAGAAAATTTCTTCTAATGGAATTGAATTCAGAATCAACGTCTCTCTTTTTTTTTGCATTCATTTCATGTATTTGCATTTCATGCATTTGCATTACATCATTTGCATTACATTTTGTGCATTAGATTTTCACATAAGGTCCCTAATTATGTAAAATTATTTTAGTAATCTAGAAACTGACAAAAATCAACCAAGCACGCATCCTTACGATACAAGAAGAAAAACTAAAGCAATGGATAAAAGACTAGAGAGGTTGGAACAAATGTAGAAGGAGATGTAAGAATAGATGCAAAGCACAAATGCAAGAGCAGCTAGTTAAGATCTAGTAAGACATGATGGATAAAATGATGGAATCTTAGAGAAATATGATGACTCAAATGACTCAGATGACGCAGCTGTTGAATGGGCTTATGGATAAAGGAAAAAACCCCATGGTTAATACTAAGGAGAATACTGAGTATCCTCGATATTTCCCTAGTTTTACTCCACCACACGTGCAAACACAACCCGAAGTAACTTTACAAATGCCATCTGTCATGATCAGGTCCCAACAATTTCAAGTTGGGGCTTCGACATCGGTGAATTCCCAAATTGGATTAGGCTCAAATCCATAGGGTAATCTAGCCAATCCCACTGTTCCCTATCTAGATAATGTAGCAAAAAGAGAAAGAGCAAGAACGGAATCAAAAAAGTAGTTAGAGGATCGATATAAATGGCTGGATGAGAAATTCAGAACAATGGAAAGCGCTGATAATTATAAAGGGATCGATGCTAAGGATCTAAGCTTGGTTCCGGACCTAGTACTTCCCCACAAATTCAAAATGTCGAAGTTTGAGAAATACAATGAAAATAGTTGTCCCAAAGCTCATATCACTATGTTCTATAGACGTATGACTGGGCATGTCAACAATGATCAATTACTGATCCACTGCTTCCAAGACAATCTAACTGGGGCAGCGTCCAAATGGTATAACCAATTAAGTCATACCAGGATTAGTTTATGAGAGATTTAGCTCAGACTTTCATGAAGCAGTATAGTCATGTAATTGATATGACCCCCGATAGAATTACTTTGCAAAATATGGAGAAGAGAACAAATGAGAGTTTCGACAGTATGCCCAAAGATGAAAGGAAGTTGCTATACAAGTCCAGCCACCTCTATTGGAAAAAGAAACCACGATGCTCTTCATCAATACTTTGAAGGCCCCGTTCATTAACTATATGTTAGGAAGTGCCACCATGAGCTTTTCAGATATGGTAATGTCCCCGAGATAATTGAGAATGCTATAAGAAGCGAAAAGATAGACGCGGAAGAAAGTGTCAAAAGATCAACCCCGAGAAATAAAAAAATAAATTGAACAGCTTGAGCATGCATCCAAATCGGTCACTGTAGGTTAATCGAGGGCTGTAACCACTAGTCATTAGGGCTCATCAAAATAAGAATCCAATGCAAAACAACTCTAGTTTACACCAATTCCAATGACATATAGGGAGTTGTATCAAAGCTTATTTGATGCACATGTGGTGGCTCCTCATTACATGAAACCAATGCAACCCCCATACCTCAAGTAGTATGATACAAATGCCCAATGCGAGTATCACGGGAATAATGGGTCATTCGATTGAAAATTACACTACATTTAAAAAGTTGGTTGAAAGGCTCATTAAAATAGGGGTTGTGAAGTTCGATGATTTATTGGAACCTAACGAAACAGTAAAATATGATAATTGAAGAAGGGGGCAGGAGAGTTGCGCTTCCTTGAAGAAGTCATTAGAAGCCCGAAAATTGGAAAATCAGAACATTAATGGCGTATCCTAAGAGGGAATTGAGGAATAGAAGTTTTCCAAGCATTTGCCCTTATGCACTTGGGAGGGTTTTAAACAATGGGACTGTGGAAGAGATCCCTGTATTTTTAGAGCTAATCTAGAGCAATATTCAAAACATGCTTGTTACTTTAAGCCTAAAAGCAACAAGAATCTTTTGTGGAATAGGCTTGTGTCCAAAATTTTATTTCAATAAAATGCATTTTTTGAGCAAATATTTTTATTTATTTCATACTATACATTCTTTTGGAATATTCTTTCATTCTTCATTCACGATCATATCATATAAATAATCATCCTTAAAATCATTTATTCTTGGAATTTGCTTTCGCACCTAGGTACCAAGATATCAATGACATAAGCGACGCTGTTACTGACTCCCTTTTTAATGAGATATGGGTCTAAGGGATCTAAGGACTTTGAAGATGACAAAGATCGTAACCTATCTTTTAATTTGTTAAGGATGGTAGAACAAGATGAGAATAGACTCTACCATGCAAAGGGTCAGTGGACGTTCCAAGCTTAGGAAAGGGTCAAAGATCGAAGCCTAACTCACCATGGAAATAAGGTGAGACATTATTGAGCCATTTTTGAGAATTCGAAGATGTTTTCGCACGATCATATTGAGGCACGCCGGGTTACTGAAACACGGGTATGTTGTTAAGATTGGTGTTTAAAGAACCCATGCTAGTGGTTCTACAATAGTTAGGCTAATCATGAGGTTTAGGTATTGCTGGTCCACCAGAAAAGGGAGGTTGCATCTGTTATGCCATGAATGCCAAATGGATGGATACAGGACGTACGTGCTCATCTATTTCTTCACAGATTCCCTATATGTGGGGCAGGGACGTTATCAAGCCAATCTCTTCAAAAGCTTTTAACCAACATCTATTCATATTCATGGTTGTTGGTTACTTCACTAAGAGGGTGAAGGTCACTTCCTATGTCAATCTTACAAGGTCAACAGTTATCAAATCTCACTCTCAATGAAAAAAATCAGATGCCAACAAAGAATGCCAGAAAGGATCATGTTTAACAATGAATAATTGCACAATGTCAAAGATTTATAGTCTGTTCAAAGATTAAATGTCATATCAATACAGCAAAGGCAGTAAAAAACCATTCAAATCTAAAAAGAAAAAAAAAAAAAAGACTGAGATTTGTAAAGATTGGCATAGAGAAGTTACCATTTACCCTCTATGCTTCTTGAACGTTAGCCAAGACCTTCACCGGGACAACATCTTTCTCATTGGGATATGAAAGGGAAACAATTGTTGGAAGTTAAGATTCTTTTCTCCAAGCTTTGATTAAATTGGATAAAGCAGAATGTCTCCAGTAAGCTTGATTGAAAGTATTCGTCATGGTCAAATGTATCAAAAATGGATGATACGGGCTTATGACAAAAAGGTTCATTCAAGAGAATTTCAGGATGGGGACCTGACATTAAGAACGATTCTTCTCATCTAAAAGGACTTCAGAGGTAAATGCCAAATTTGGAAAAACCTTATGTGGTGAAGAAGGCTTGTTCTGGAAGATCATTAAGTTTAACCAAGATGGATGGCAAGACATGCTCAAGCCGGTGAATTCAGATTTCAGTCTAAAAGAAGAGGCCAAGGTTAAAACCCGCAAAGGGGCACTTTGAGACCAAAATAAAAAAAAAAAAATTCAATCAAAAGGAAGAAAAAAAAGAGAGGCCAAGGACAAAACCCGCAAAGGGCGCTTTGAGACCAAAGGGGATTTGAGTTGAAAACCCAAAAGGAGCACTCAAATTTTGATCGAAAGTAAGGCATACAGTAGTCTTGCTATACTTGAATTAATAATGAAGAAGTATGCTACGTCTTAGGGCATCGACAAAGTACTACGGATCCCCCATGGACGTGTATCCCCTGTATTTAGAAAAGTTTTTAATTTTTCATGAAATTTTGTATGTGTTTCGATTTAGTCCCGACTCAATTTATAAGCATGTTTAAGGTCTCGATGACCTACTTAAGGGACGTTATGATTGATATTGTTGAATAGTTGTATGATTAATTCTGTAAATGTTTCTGATCTGTCTGGTAATGCTTTTAACCCTAGTTCGGCGTCGAATACGAGTTAGGAGTGTTACATTTGGTTGGTATCAGAGCTACAGTTTAGCTAATTCTCAGACTAACGTAGTATGTCAGAGTCTAGCTATACATGCCATATATCTAAATTTTGATAGTGTGATGAATCCTGACGTATAAAATGTGATTTTTGTATAATAATGGATCCCGAAAGAGCCGTAGCTGACGACATAGAAAGTAATGCGCCTACTCCTACGCAAGAGATAGAGCCTTCTGATCTGAGACCGGCTACGAGCGGTCAGGAGGGAGAAGCTAAACAAGCTTTCTTCCAGATGATGAGTGAGTGGTTCACTCAATTTATGAGAAATAACCCGACTATTTTGCAACCCCCGCCCGGTTAATCCCCCTCAGACTACAGTTGTGCCATCTGTTATGTATTCAAATCCGTTGAATAAGCCTCCAGTTGACAAGATCCATAAGTACGGTGCCGAAGAATTTTGGGCTACTAATGATGATGATACTAAAAAGGCCGAGTTCTTGATTGAAAATACTATCTGGGTATTCAATGAAATATCTCTGACTCTAGAAGAATGCATTAAGTTTGTGGTATCATTGCTTCGAGATGCAGCTTATCAATGGTGGAAAACCTTAATTTCTGTTATTTCGAAAGAACGAGTTACGTGGAATTTCTTTCAGACTTAGTTCTGGAAGAAATATATCAGTGAGAGATTTGTTGATCAGAAATGAAATGAATTTCTGGAGCTTAAACAGGGCCGAATAACTTTTATCGAATATGAACGAGAGTCCGTAAGATTGAGTCAATATGCTTGAGAATGTGTATCTTCCGAAGCTATAATGTATAAAAGATTTGAAGATGGCCTTAATGAAGACATTCATCTGCTAGTTAGGATTTTAGAAATAAAAGAGTTTGTTGTACTCATTGACCGAGCTTGTAGAGCTAAGGCACTTGGAAAGATAAAAAAAAACTGAGTCTGAAGCCCGAGATACGAGAAAGAGATTTCAGAACAAGTCATTTCAGTCTACTTCAAAGAGATTCAGAGATGATCAAGGTCATTCCAGAGACAATATGGGACATCCGAATAGAAATCGAGCTAGATCGCAAATGAGTTCTAAAACTCTAGCAACTTCAGTGGCCAGCATTGGTAATGTTCGATCCGAGAGACCTGAATGTAAATATTGTGAAAAAAATACATCCGAGAAGCTGTAGATTAAATGATAAAGCTTGTTTTCGACGTGGATCACTTAACCATTTTATCCGTGATTGTCCTGCGTCTGTCGAGCCAGAGACTGTTCAAAATCTGAGACCTAATAATGCACCTATAAGAGGTAAACCTTCGAAGAATACAAGAAATGTTAGTGGTAGTCAGAAGTGCACGAGAGATACTATTGTAAAATCTGAATCAAGAGCGCTTGCCAGAACGTATACTATCCGAGTTCGTGAGGAAGCTTCATCACCTGATGTCATAACGGTTGCTTTTAAGCTTCATGATACTTATGTGATTGCATTGATAGACCCTGGTTCTACGCATTCGTATATATGTATGAATTTAGTTTCTGATAAGACTTTGCATGTAGAGTCTCATCGAGCTTGCTATAAAAGTATCGAACCCTTAGGTAAAAGTGTCCTTGTTGACAAAGTATGCAAGAACTGTCCGTTAATGTTTTGATATAATTGTTTCCCTGCTGATCTGATGCTTCTGCCATTTGATGAGTTCGATATTATTCTGGGTATGGACTGGTTGTCTTTGCATGATGTTATTGTGAACTGCAAAAGAAAGACTATAGATTTGATATGTCCGAATAATAAAATTATACGGGTTGAGTCTAATGATTTGAATGGATTGCCTACTGTGATATCAATTTTGAAAGCTCAAAGTTATGTGAAAAAGAGGTATGAGTCATATTTCACTTATGTGATTGATTCGAAAGGGTCTGAGAAGAAAGTTGAGTCAGTACCTATTGCTTGTGAGTTTTCTGATGTGTTTCCTGAAGAGTTACCGAGTTTACCTCCTATTCGTGAAGTTGAGTTTGGTATTGAATTGATGCCTGGTACTACACCTATTTTCATAGCTCCATATAGAATGGCACCAACAGAGTTGAAAGAGTTAAAGTCACAGTTGCAAGAATTGACCGACAGAGGGTTTGCTAGACCGAGTTTATTGCCTTGGGGTGCTCCTATTTTGTTTGTGAAAAAGAAAGATGGTACGATGAGAATGTGTATTGATTACCGTCAGTTGAATAAGGTGACCATAAAGAATAAATATCCGTTGCCCAGAATTGATGAATTATTTGATCAGTTAAAAGGAGCTACTGTATACTTTAAAATAGATTTGATATCAGGATACTATCAGTTGAGAGTGAAAGATTTCGATATACCTAAAACTGCTTTCAGAACGAGGTACAGGCATTATGAGTTTTTAGTTTTGCCATTTGGACTAACCAATGCTCCTGCTATTTTTATGGATTTGATGAACAGAATTTTCAGATCGTACCTAGATCAATTTGTTGTAGTTTTTATAGATGACATTGATTTATTCACGAAGTGAAAATGAGCATGCTGAAAACTTGAGGATTGTGTTACAAACTCTACGAGAAAAGCAATTATATGTGAAATTCAGCAAATGTGAATTTTGGTTGCACGAGGTTAGTTTTCTGGGACATATTATGTCAGCTTCAGGGATTCGTGTTGATCCGAGCAAGATCTCTGCTATTCTAAATTGGAAACCTTCGAAGAATGTGTCTGAAGCCCGTATTTTTCTGGGTCTAGCTGGTTATTATCGTCGTTTGTTAAAAAGATTTTCAGTGATAGCTACTCCGTTGACCAAATTACTTCAGAAAGATGTTAGATTTGAATGGTCAGAGAAATGTCAGAAAATTTTCGATCAGTTGAAAACTCTACTAACAGAAGCTCCAGTGTTAGTACAACCAAAATCGGACAAAGAATTTGTTGTATGTAGTGATGCTTCGTTAAATGGTCTAGGATGTGTTTTGATGTAGGAAGGCAAAGTTGTAGCTTATGCCTTGAGACAGTTGAAGCCTCATGAAAAGAACTATCCGACACACGACCTTGAGCTAGCTATAATTGTATTTGCACTCAAGATTTGGCCCCATTATCCGTATGGTGAGAAATGTCATGTATTTTCGGATCATAAAAGTCTAAAATATTTGATGACCCAGAAAGATTTGAACCTGCATCAAAGAAGATGGTTAGAACTGTTAAAAGATTATAAGCTTGTGATAGATTATCATCCAGGTAAAGCAAATGTGGTTGCTGATGCTTTGAATCGAAAAGCATCAATTGCATTGCATGCCTTAAATGCTTTGTTAGTTTTGTCTGATGATAGTTCTGTGATGGTTGAATTGAAAGCGAAACCATTGTTTTTACAGCAGATATGTGATGCTAGAGGGTTGATAATGAATTGTTATTGAAATGAGCTCAATGTGAATCGAATTCTGAATCTGAATTTTAAATTGTTCATGATTGCTTGAAATTCTGAGGTTGTATCTGTATACCGAGAAATTCAGAGTTAATTCATCTGATTTTGAGCGAAGCACATGACAGTCGTCTATCTGTTCATCTAGGGAGTACTAAAATGTACCATGATTTAGAGCAATACTACTGGTGGTCTGGTATGAAACGGGATATTTCTGACTTTGTTTTGAAATGTTTAGTCTGTCAGCAGGTAAAAGCCGAACATCAAGTTTCATCCGGTTTGCTACAATCGATTCTGATTCCTGAGTGGAAATGGGATAGAGTAACGATGGACTTTGTTTCTAGATTGCCTCTAACTCCGAGAAAGAAAGATGCGATTTGGGTCGTAGTTGATCGATTGACGAAATCTGCTCATTTTATTTCGATAAGATCAGATTACTCATTTGAAAGATTAGCTGGACTTTATATTTCTGAAATTGTGAAATTGCACAGGGTGCCACTATCTATTGTGTCAGACAGAGATATGAGATTTACATCGCGATTCTGGAAGAAGTTGCAAGAAGTTTTAAGCACTACATTTCAGTACAGCTTTTCATCCACAAACAGATGGTCATTCTGAGCGGATCATTCAGATTCTAGAAGATATGTTAAGATGTTGTGTTCTTGAGTTTATTGGTTCGTGGGAACAATATCTGCCGTTGATCGAATTTGCGTATAACAATTATTTTTCGACGAGCATCAAAATGGCACCTTATGAAGCTCTGTACGGACGTAAATGTCGAACACCTCTATATTGGACTGAGCTTAGTGAGAATAAGCTACACGGGGTTGACTTGATAAAAGATTCAGAACAGAAAGTGAAATTGATCCGAGATTGTTTGAAAGCAGCATCTGATCATTAGAAGTCTTATGCAGACTTGAAACAAAAGGATATAGAATTTAAGATCGGTGACAAAGTATTTCTAAAAGTGTCTCCGTGGAAGAAAGTGCTTCGATTCGGACATAATGGCAAACTGAGTCCGAGATTCATCGGACCATATGAGATCATTGAACGTGTCGGGCCTGTTGCATATAGATTAAAGTTGCCGTCTGAGCTAGAAAAGATTCATAATGTATTTCACATTTCGATGCTCAGTAGATATCGATCTAATCCGTCACATGTAATTGCTCGTCTGAAATTGAAATCCGATTTGATATGACATACGAAGAGGAATCGATCCGTATCTTAGCTCGTGAAGTGAAAAAGTTGAGAAATAAGAAAATTCCATTAGTGAAAGTACTATGGAATCGGCACAAAATTGAAGAGGCTACGTGGGAGCCTGAGGACTCGATGAAATAATAATATCTGACTCTGTTTAACGGTAAGATTTTCGGGGACGAAAATCTTTAAGGGGGAGAATTGTAATAGTCCGGTTTATACACTAGTCGAAACAGTGGTTTTGGGACCACAAATTTGAGTCTGTATAATATTTTTAATATTATTTTTGTGTCGTTGATATGTGAATTAGCATGTGCTAAATTTTTGTAAGCTAATTTGTCTGTCTGTGTGTTTAATTTGACAAAAGGTTTGATTTGCATTAAATGTGAAAGTTGTATGCTATTTGTTAAAGTATCAATGTGTTGTGACGTTGAAAAGAGGGAGGACTTGTATGGCAATTGAGCCATTAATGAGATAGTGGATGGATATCGTCAAGAATAACCTTACATTATATGATAGTTATATATTTAGTAATAAGGTTAATTTGGTAAATAGATTAATATTATGATAGTAAAAGAAAACAAATGAAAAGTTGATGGTTATCATCTTCTTAGTGCCGAATTTGGAGAAAAGAAAAAGGAAGAAAACCTAAGAAAGGTTTCGGCTAAGTTTGAGTTAAATTAAGGTAAGTTTTGATTTCAGTTTTTTGATAATTTCTACGTTTCTGCAATCATTGCTTTGAGAGCTACAAAACCCATGCCTTGATTTTGTGTATTGATGATGTTTGTGTGAAATGCCATTGTTGATATATTGAGTTTTGAAATGAGTTTAGTGATAATTGAAAGTTTGGAGCTAGATGAATATATTTTGTTCTTGAAGTTTTGATGAATTTAGCTAAATAGGGCTAAATTGAGAAAATGTTATTTTGGGGGACTAAATTGTAAATTTGATGAATAGTATGGGCTTGTATGATGTTTATATACATCCAGCTTAAGCTTGCTTGTGTATTGATTTTGTGAATTTGATGTTTTGAGAAAAACATACTAAATTGATATATTGCGTAAGTATGAGGGCTAATTTGTAAATTACCCTAAATGTGTGTCCTTGGATTGAATTGAATGAATTATTAAATAAAAGGGTTAATTCTGAATACGTATAGATCAAGAACCGAGGGAAACGAACTTAGATCGCGGGAAAGCGAAAGTGACAGAGTAGCCGTTTTCATTCCGATAAATCGAATCCGAGGTAAGTCACTATGCAAATAAACGTATTTGTATTGAATTGGATATATGCGTATGAATACTAATGATAATAAATGTGTATAAGATGTTATGTGCATAAAATTCGAGATAAGTTCGATATAGTAATAAAGTCCGAGAAGTCCCGTATGAACCTAGGAATAGATAGGATTAGCTACGTCATGACATTGGTGTCTGTTCTGTTTTATCATGTAAGACCACGTCTGGGACGTTGGCGTTAATTTGTGATTTCGTGTAAGACCACGTCTAGGACGTTGGCATCGATATGAGCATTACGAGTAAGACCACGTCTGGGACGTTGGCATCGATATGAGTTTTACGTCTAAGACCATGTCTAGGACATCGACATTGTATTGATTCGTATAAGACCCTGTCTGGGACAGTGGCATCGATATCTGAGTGTATATAAGACCTCGTCTGGGACGTTGGCATTGTACGATTAATCCGAGCTTTCTGAGCATCCTACTAGGTTCCTATTGGTTCAACGGGCAAGTCTGTGATACGAATGGTATATCCGAGATATGATCAGATAAGTGAACGAATATCCATTTCAGGTACGTTGAATGTGCATCAAGTATGCATAACAAGGTAAGTACCTATATGACTTAGATTTGAAGAAAAGTAAGATTGAATATGATAATGTGTATGAGATGCAAAAATGATTATGAATGAGCTATGTGTTCAAATGAGTTTTGAATTGATGAAAGTGGCAAATGTGGTCATAAGTATGAATCAAGTATTTATTTGATAATTTGTTAAGTGAATGAGATGTGCAAATGTATCAAACTGCTTATATGCTTTATATGCCAAGTTTGTTTGTATATTGACTTACTAAGCTTTTGGAAAGCTTACTTTGTGTATTTGTTTTTTCTGTTTTATAGGTCGTCAAAGCTACTGAAGGCTCGGGACCTCAAGGATTTCTCATCACACTACTAAACTTATTTTGGTACCCTTTTGGGAATGTATATAGCTAATTATGGCATGTATGTCTAGATATGTGTATATGTTTATGAAGTGAACTTAGCCATGAGTTTTGGCAAGTTTTGAGTTACTAATATGCTTGAATGAATGAGTTATATGATGCATATTTTGGCATGGTTAGTTGGTATATGAAATGGTTAAGTTTTGAATGATCAAATGAATGATTCATACTTGTAATGATATGAGTTTTAACCTTTGAAATTGTTATAGTTAGAATTGGTATTGAATACATGTTTTAAATGATTATTTTGGTAAGTCTTTGGTGGTTATAAGAGTATGAATTGTACTGGTAAATTTTGCTTGTAGGTGTGACCCAAATGGGTGGCTTATTGGCTTTGCAAGTGGCCTATTATGTCACACGGCTATGGCACACGGGTGTGCCTAGTAATCGGGGGTAAAATCAGTAGCTAGCTTTAGAAGTACACGGTCACGACACGGGTGTGCCTAAAGGCCGTGTAAGAAATGGCAGTATATGACTTAGTAGGACACGACCTTAGCAAACTGGCGTGCTTGGTAGTCGTGTTGGTTTTGGCAGTATATGACCACGGGGAGGACACACTGGTGTGTCAAGTAACCGTGGGTGAGGCACGGCCTACCCCCACGGGCGTGTATCCCCTGTATTTAGAAAAGTTTTTAATTTTCTATGAAATTTTGTATGTGTTTCGATTTAGTCCCAATTCGGTTTATAAGCATGTTTAAGGTCTCGATGACCTACTTAAGGGACATTATGATTGATATTGTTGAATAGTTGTATGATTAATTCTGTAAATATTTTCGATCTGTCCGGTAATGCCTTTAACCCTAGTCCGATGTCGGATACGGGTTAGAGGTGTTACAAGATCCGCGCGTTTTGGGTAAATGGGTTATTTACGTTTATAGCCTTTCCGTTTTTCCTGGTGTTTGCAATTTAATTCTTTTGTTTCTTTAAATTCACCTATTAATTTCGTTATTTGTTCGCTTTAGTCCAGTATAAAGTGACATCGCTTAAATAGCGCGGGAATATTCTTTTTAAATCCGTGCATCTTTGTACACATTTCATTTCAGTCCCTAGCAACGATTTATTATTTGCAATTTTAACCCCGAATTTATTCGGAATTCAAGTTAGTCCTTAACCTATTTTAATCTATTTGTTTATTCACTTTATGAAAAAGTTTTTTTTTTATTGTTGTATTTTATTTTAAATTTTTTACATATATTATCTATATTAAATTCATATAGTATTTATTTTAAATATTTTCTTCATATTATTTACTTTGAACATTCATATATATATATATATATATATTAGTTAATTTAAATTATTTCATACTTTTATTTATCGCTTTTAAAATTGTTTTATGACTACTTATTTTAAGACATTATATATTGATTATTTTGATTATTTCACACATATCTTATCTTTAAATAATTTTGCATAATATTGGTTTTAATTCCTTTTCATTTTACATTCGCTTTTGTATATTATTTTGCTCCATTTTCTTCAATTGCTAATGTCTAAATTGTGTTATATGATTATTGCTATTGTATGGATTATAAATTGTTAATTTGTAACTATTAATTATTTGTGATTCATCATTGTAATATTTGATGTATGGATTAATATCTTGCTTTGTATATTAATATTCCATTGTATCTTATAAAAATGTTGTGTTTTAATGTCATTTCAGTTTTAAAATCATTTTTACTCAAAGTATTTTTAAAAATAAGGCAATGCTCGTGTTTGGAGGTTTCAAGAAAATCGTGCCCTAACTTACTGGGTTCCGATTCTTCTCGTTAAAACCTAGCAACCGAGTGCCCTTTTCTCTTTTAAAATAAAATGCATAATATTTTAAATAATAAAAAAAACTTATTCTCGGGAATTTGAGACATTGCGCCCTAACTCACTAGGTGTGATGTTTTATCATCTCGAGATAAGAATTTCTAAAAAACAAAGGCAATATTCCGTATTCAAGAATTTTGAGAAATTGTGCCCTAACTTACTGGGTTCCAATTTTTCATAAGGCCCAAATAATCGAATACCCTTCTCAAACTTTATTACTGGGTCTTTAAAAATCAAAAGATCTTTTTAATTTTGAGAATATAAGATGTTGTGCCCTAACTTACTGAGTACGACATTTTATTTCTTCGAAATAAGAAGTTTTGGCATCCAATTTGATTCTGTCCAAATGTATCTTAAGCAAACGGATCGTAATCTAGAATCTTTTCAAATTTTTGACATTAAGACATTAAATAATCAGTTAGGTACCAATTTTGGGCACAAAGAGGGTGCTAACCCTTCCTCATACGTAACCAACTCCCGAACCCATTTTCTCGAGTTTTGTAGACCGAAATTTGTTTTAAAAAATCAAAGGTAATCCGATCACACCTCAAAAAAGGCCGGTGGCGACTCCACTTGTCATTTTAAAGTCGATCCTTTTTTTTCCTAAAATAAAAAAAAATGATTTCGATACATAGTATCTAGGGACACAATTACAACAATGTGTCTGTGTCTTCTTTTAATGAGTGCTGTTAGAGCCAAGCCTTTGAGCTCCTAGAAGCAACCATACTTCCACTCACATAGGTAGATCCCATCAAGAGTATTCCCGTAATTATAACACTCTAACATATTTATGTTATGGGTCCATTAAGAGTACATTACTCATCCTTCCCTTATCATTACGGGTACCTAGCACTTTAATCTTAGGATGGATTTATTTATAGTGCTAACAGTCATAAATTAATGATGTACTTTGTCCCATTGAACTCAGGACTTAAAGTTATACCAAGCGTTGAGTCGAGTTTCCATCATGGGTGACTTTAATTAATGGGCTTGAGTTTCATCCCTTTTGAGGTCCTTTTTATTTCATCTCTAGCAAGACTTTTTGTCAAAAGATCCGCCAAGTTTTCACTTGACCTCACATAATTAATAGTGATCACTCCATCAAAGATTAATTGTCGGACATAACTATGTCTTAATCTAATGTGTCTAGACTTTCCATTATATACTTGGCTATATGTCTGTGCTAGAGTAGCCTCACTATCACAACAGATAGAAATAGGTGAAATTGACTTAGGCCATAAAGGCACATCATAAAGCAAATTTCTTAACCATTCTGCTTCTTTAAATGCAGCGGCTAATGCAATAAATTTTGCTGCCATGGTGGAATTAGTAATACATGTTTGTTTCTTAGAATCCCAAGAAATGGCTCCTCCACCAAAAATGAAGATCCATCCACTAGTAGATGCATGATCTTCCAAACTTGTAATCCAACTAGCATCTGAATTCCCTTCTAAAACTGGAGAATATCCATTATAACACAATCCATAGTTAATAGTTTTCTTTAAGTACCTAAGTACTCTATTCAAAGCTTGTCAATGCAAACTACTTGGATTACTTGTGTACCTACTCAATTTCCAAACAACTTATGCAATATCTGGTCTTGTACAAGTCATTATGTACATAAGACAACCAATTAGACTTGCATATTTCAACTGATCAATTTTCCTACCAGCATTAGATACTAATTTTATTTAAGGATCCATGGGTGTAGATGTTGGTATACAGTTGAAAAGATCAAACTTTTTAAGCACCTTTTTAATGTAATGTGATTTTGATAAAGCTATAGTGCTTTCATCTTGAGTTATTTTAATCATAAGAATAAGATCTGCTATACCCATATCCTTCATAGCAAAGTTGTTTAACAAGAAATTCTTTGTGTTTTCTATTTGTTTCAAATCCGTGCAAAAAAATGAGCATGTCATCTACATATAAGCAAATTACTATATATGCACTTATCGGATTCATTTATTTTATAGCCATTAGCTAAAACAACATTGTCAAACTTTTGGTGCCATTGTTTTCGTGCTTGTTTAAGTCTATATAAAGATTTAACAAGTTTACACACCTTATGCTCTTATACTGGAATAACAAATCCTTCCGGTTGTTCCATGTACACTTCCTCTTACAATTCACCATTTAAAAATGCAGTTTTAACATCTATTTGGTGAACAACCAAATTATATATAGAGGTAAGTGATATTAAAAGTCTAATTGTAGCAATTCTTGCTACTGGAGCATAGGTATCAAAGTAATCAATACCTCGTTTTTGTGTAAAACCTTTGGCTACCAACCTTGATTTAATTTTATCAATGGCTCCATCGACCTTCATTTTTTTTTTTTTGAAGATCTATTTACAATCTATTGGTTTGGAACCTGGTGGAAGATCAACTAAGATCCAAGTTTGATTTCCTATTATTGAATCCATCTCATCATTTATTAATTCTTTCCAAAAAGTAGAGTCTTGAGATTTCATTGCCTCTTCAAATGTAATATGATCAGATTCTGTATTATAACAATAAGGTATCTTATTTCATATACTTTTACCTTTTCCTTCTACAAGAAACATAATGAAATCTGGTCCAAAATCTTTGACCTTTTTAATCCTCTTACTTCTTCTTAATTCTTGACAAGATTCATCATTATTATCAATTTGTTCCAATGGAATCTCATTCTTATTATAAGAATGAGTCAATTGTTGTGGTTGTAATTGTCTTGATATAGAATTAAATCTATTTTCATCAAAAATAGCATCTCTTGATTCAATAACAGTATTAATTGAAATTGAATCATTTGGTTCAATTACCATGAAGCCATATGCCTTGCTATTATGTGCATATCCTATAAATATGCATTCAATTCCTTTTTCACCTAACTTTTTACGTTTAGGTGTTGGAACTTTGACAATAGCTATATAACCCCAAACCTTCAAATAATTAAGGTTTGGTTTCCTTTTCTTCCATTGTTCATAGGGGGTTATTTTAGTTTCCTTATTAGGAACTCTATTCAATAAATGACAAGCTGTTAGAACAGCTTCTCCCCAAAAACCATGTCCAAGACCTGAATATGATAACATTTAATTTACCATTTCAGTCAAGACTCTATTTTTCCTTTCAGCTACACCATTTTGTTGTGGTGTGTAAGGGACTAAAACTTGATAGACAATCCCAGTGGATTCAAACAATCATCAATAAAAGTAACAAAATATTTCTTTCCACCTAATGTAGGAGTATTATGCATGTCACATATAATTCAACCATATAAGCAGAAATAGTATTTTTATTCTTATTAATAATATTCAATTTGAACATACTCTCATACATATACCCTTTCCCTACAAAAATTCCTCCCGTAGATAAAATAAATTTATCTGCCTCAAAAACAAGTTTGAAACCAAACTTATTCAACAGACTTCCAGACACTAAATTCTTTCTAACTTCTGGTACATAATATACATCATTTAAGGTTAAAACCTTTACAGAAGTGAATTATAGTTCGACAGACCCTTTGCCTTTGATTGCTGTGGTGGAAGAATTTTCCTTGTACAAGACATTGTCATTTTTACATTGTGTGAACGTTGTGAACATGCTTTTGTCTTTGCACACATGTTTGGTTGCTCCGGTATCAATCCACCATGTATTATGTAACACCCCTAACCCGTATCCGTCGTCGGATTAGGGTTACAGCATTACTAAACCTAATACCAAAATCAGAGCATTCAAATTGTACTATTACGAGTTAAACACATATCATTTGTATTATAGATTAAACAAGCATATTTCATCTAATTACAAATATTCCATGAATAAATTACACTACACATGATCAATTCCAAGTATTAGTTAATTGGTACATATGTAAAACATTCAACATTTAATTACTTATACTTTAATCATACATCCAAACATATACCTAATATTTAATATATGTATATATACAAGGTAATATACATCCAATAATCTAAATCAATGAAAAAAAATTTCGTTAATAACATACTTGGCTTCTCATGACTTCCACACAATTATTCATAGCTCGATGTCACTTAAACATATACCAAGCAATTTACATATAACGAACCTTGTTATGGAACTTACTCTTTACCCAAATATGAATCAACTTACAACTTTCCATAATTATACCAACCACATTAAAAATTTTTAGCCATGACTGAATATGTATGCTAACTCTTTATAAATATAAAACATTAAACTCACTCATTCACTTTTTCTTTTAAAACCTACTTAAGCCAAATCTATAATGCACACATATATATACAAATATTGATATATATAATAAACAGAACAAATCAAATCAACTAAAACATATAAATTTTGCCGTACCCGAATACTCACAATTAAGTGCACATATAATAGCTCTTTAAAACATCATCTTTAACTTAACATCTTTACTATTGAAATAGACCAAATTCAACCACTTCACATAGTAACATGCCATTCATTATCACACAAACGCACCTATTCAAATTAAGCAACATTCAATTGAAATTTCATGATTTCATATATATATATATATATATAAATACCAACTCAACATGTTCACTTAATTCATAGCAGAAGTATAGCCATTTTCACATGGCATTATAACATCTAATTCAAAAGATAAGCTCAAAATATTAGATTAGCCTATACATGCCATGGACTAAAAAATTTATTTCCAAAAAGTACCAAAGGAATCGATAGTGTGCTTGACTTTGACAAGGATCTCCGAGCACGGGCTTTGACTTTAAAGATCTATAAGACAAAGTAACAAACACCCCAGGTAAGCTTAAATAGCTTAGTAAGTTATAAGCAAAAGGTAAGGTGCACAACCACGCATTACACCATTTCTTTTAATTTATTCGATCTAACTATTGAATAATTTGTAATATTGAAACACGTATTAGATTAACATTCATCAATCACATGCTCATTAAATCTCAAAACAAATGGATTAAGTATTCATGTCCTTCATACCATATCGAAATAACTTATATAAATTTACACCAAATGATAAACCATTATTCAATATGTACATACCTAACACTTTCATTTACCTTTAATAAGTGTCTCTATCCTTGAGGAAAAACCGACAACCCGCACACATAGTGCCTTTCAACCGATCTCGCACACACAGTGCTTGGTGAATAAATCCGCACACACAGTGCCACTCAACCGATTTCGCACACACAATCCTCGGTGAATAAATCCGCACACACAGTGCCACTCAACCGATTTCGCACACACAGTGCTCGGTATTTAGCTCGCACACATAGTGCCATTGTTTTATCTTCTCCTCAATACTAAATATACATATGATTTCATTTCATCCAAATAAGTACACTTAAAATTAAAAATTCAAAATCATCTCACTTCTCCCATCACATAATATAACATTCTAGCAATGACCATTATACATATTATATATATATATATATATATATATATATATCCTTATTTCCAATTTCAAGCATCAATCACATTCCATTTTCACGTATAACTATACCTTGGTACATATATAAATATTCAACTCACCCAATTAATTCAAACTTTCATATATAAATATGTATTCTAATCTCACTTTCAAATAAAATATTTCCCATGCCACATTCGGCTTTATACAATTAAGTCTATTATTTCACTTCAGAATATACAATTCGATATTGAATAAAATTTATATCAATCCAATTGCTTACAAACTTACCTTGAAAGTCGACAATTTAAGCTTCCCGGCTACTCGTTTATTTTGGCCTTTCCCCGATCCAAATCCTTTCCCCTTTGTTCTTGATCTAAATAATTGCAAGAATGAACTCATTCAAAAATAATTTCTTTCATTTTAGACCAAAACACATAGTTGACTAATTTTTCAATTTATCCCTCGCATTATTCATTTTTGCCATTTAATCCAATTTTCACTAAGTACAAAATTTGCCAAATTTACCTATTTCTAGCTAAAGCCGAATGTGCCTTAAGTTAATTCAAGGCCTCATCTTTCCTTATTTCTAAATCTAACCCCTCAATCTATTATTTTTGAAATTTAATCCTAAATGCTCAACCTAATCAAAATCTCCAACACAAAATATAGCAATCTAGCGTAACCATTTTTTGGATGAAACAGTAAACAACGTGGTCGACTCGATTTTTGGAAAAAAGAAAAGGAAGGGAGTCGCCACCGATCTTTATTTGGTGTGATCGGATCACCTTTGTTTTAATAAAACATTTAATTTACTAAAACAGTGCTTTTTGGTCCACTTAACTTTGAGAAAACGGTTCGGAGGTCGACACGTATGCGAGGAAGGGTTAGCACCTCGACACGCCCAAAATTGGTACCAAACCGATTGATTGATGCCCTATTTGTTGAAAACTTTAAAGGGTTCAAAATACAATGCTTTTACTTTTAAAATTGGAATGGACGTTAAGGCTTTCTTATTTTCAAGAGATAAAGCATCACGCCCAAAGAAGTTAGGGCACAAGATTTTAAACTCCCAAACTAAGCTCGCTTTTGAAGCTTGGTTTTTATTTGAAGAGGATCTTCGTCATTTGTCAAACGAGAAATCAGAACCAAGTAAGTTAGGGCTCGATTCCACAGGATTTCAAATACGGAAGATTGCCTCTATTTTTTAGAAAAAAAAGAAACTTATCTTGAAGTATCTAGATGTCGAGTCCAGTAAGTTAAGGCACGACATTTCGAATCTCCGAGATTAAGTGTTTTGTTTAGAATTTAAATTGTGATTTCGAAAAAGGATATCCCGTTGTTTAGCTTTAGCGAGAAGAAACCGAAACCCAGTGAGTTAGGGCTCGGTTTTCTCGAGTTGCTAACGTGGAACATTGGTCGTTATAAAAGTTAAGGTTTTGAAAGATATTTACGTAAAAGTGTGAAAACACGATGTTATGCGAAGGAATGATGAAAAGACACATATACATAGAAGTAAAACGATGTATAGTGCATCTAAGTATTATGTAATAGTCACAGTTGATAGTAAATAACTAACAATGATGATGATAAAAGTGATAATGGCAATCTATGAATGAAATAATAAAATAAATAAATACATCTATACATATATATGTAAAATAATATAGTAATAGTAATAGTGATGGTAAAAAATAAATAGATAATAATGATAATATCTGAATAACAAATAATAATTTTAAAAAGATAATAATACTAGTAATAGTAATAATGATAATAATAGTAGAAAAATAACGCATGCGATCGCAAATAATGGTAATAGCAAACAAACAATAGTAAAATATAATGAAAATAACAAATAACAATAATAATAATAATAATAATAATAATAATAATAAACATCAAAACAATATAATAATAATGTTAAAATAAAATGATAAATAATGACATATACGATAATATTTAAAGCAATAATATTAAATAAGAGTAATAAACATAATAATAGTAATATAGTATTGAACCAAGAAAATAAATATAAATATAAGTAGTAAAAATAATAATGGAAATATCAATAATAATGTTAGAGAAATAATGATGATATTAATAATAAAGTAATTATAAAGGTAAATAATAATAATAAGTATATAATTGAAATAACGAATGATAATAATATAATAATAATGAAGTTAGTGGAATGCATTAATAACAAAATATAAAAATATAATAATGATAATAACAATATAACAACAAAAGACTAAAAAATTTTGCAAAACAATTAAAACAGATTATATTGCATTGAAAATAAAAGTTTTGGGGTTAATTCAAATAAAACAAAAGAAAAGGGTTATTTACACGCTGAAAAACCGTAGGACTAAAGAGGCAATAAACCCATAAGTTTAAACGCTAGGCCCAAGGGGGACCAGATTGAAAATCGAGCGATGACAAAGGGCTAGATTTTAAAACAATAAAGATTTAATTGAAAATAATAAAAAACTAAGGGCTAAAGTGCAATTAGCCCTTCCGCTCAAAAACGCTACGGATCCTAGGCTCAAGCGGGTCGGATTCGGTCGGACAGGCAAAACGACGCCGCTTTGGGTTAAAGGTCACCTCAAAACGACGCCATTTTGAAGGGCTATATAAGGCTCTTTTTCTACCAAAAATTTCATTTCTTCATCTCTTTAAAAAACTAACTTTGGTCTCTTTTTCCTCCGCAGGGTGAACTCCCATGAATCCCACCATCTGACGCTGTTTGCAAGCTGCTCCGGCCAATCCACGGTGGTTTAAAAGGTAAAAATTAACTTTTTTATGTAACGATATGTATGTTAAAACGAAGGGAGTGAAGCAAAGTTTTTTTTTTTTAAAAAAAAGATAATAAAAACTTCACCTTTTTTTGATCTCTGTTATACCTTCCCCTTTTTTTGTTGAATCCTGGTTTGTTGCCTCTGACTTTCTAGTTTTGTTTTTTTGTTTTCTCTTCACCTATATTGTATTTGAAAATATACTAAAAAATTTTCTGGTGTTCTATTGATCTCCAAAAAAAAAAACCCTATTACAAATCTGTTAATCGGCTTTTATAGCCTTACAAAAAATTTTTGTGTTCTCTTCTACTCTCTGTTGCTTTTGCGTGTTGGCTTCTTTTGCAAGGCATGGGCGAGCAAATGGAGCAGGTGGAGGAGGCGACGGTGGCCGGTGGTGCAGTGGAAAGTGGCGCAGAGGCGCGTGGATGTCGAACGCTCAAGGTGTTTGGTGCCGAGTTTGGGTTTGGTTATGCGCTAGGTTCTCGTAAACCCTAGCTTTGTCGAAAGACTAAAATGGGCCTGCTGGGCCCCACCGGTTTGGGTCATTTTGGTCGGGCAATTTTTGGCTTTGTATACCGCCTCTTTGCTCATTTTCGTAACGAGAATAGAGCAAAGACTTAAAGAAGCCTAATGTTGCCCTACCACCGAAGTCTTGGCCTCAAGTGCTTTTCTTCAAGTAGCGCTTGTTTCGCCCACCGCATCTTGTTGCTTCGATCTACTTCACCGCTATGTGGTCTAATCGCTTCTTGCCGCTACTTAAATGGGATGTGACTTGTTTATTTTTCGATCTACTCTTGCAAATTTAGGAATGTCTAAACCGCTATCTTCAACTCGATCCTTACAAACTCAAGGGTCACCAGACCGAATCTTTGATCCGCTCGCAACTTCAGAACGCCAATCGCTTCTTTCAATCGATCCTTGCAAACTCAAGGATCACCAGATCGAATCTTTGATCCGCTTCCCGCAACTTCAGAACGCCAACCGCTTTCTTCGATCCGATCCTTGTAAACTCAAGGATCACCAGATCGATGTCTTCGATCCGCTTCGCAACTTCGTGAACGCCAAATGTTATCTTCGACCGCTTCTTGCAACTTCAAGAAGGTCAACCGCTATCTTCGATCCGATCCCGCAAACTTCAAGGGTCACCAGATCAATCTTTGATCTACTCCGCAGCTTCAGAACGCCAATCGCTTCTTTCAATCCGATCCTTGCAAACTCAAGGATCACCAGATCAATCTTTGATCTACTTCCGCAACTTCGTGAACGCCAAATCTACTTTCTTTAATCGATCCTTGCAAACTCAAGGATCACCGATCGATGTCTTCGATCCACTTCCGCAACTTCGTGAATGTCAAATGCTATTTTCAATCGATCCTTGCAAACTCAAGGATCACCAGATCAATCTCGATCTTCTTCCCGCAACTTCGTGAACGCCAAATCGATCTCTTTGATCCGCTTCCACCGCATACTCAGGGAGACGAGATCGCGCCAACCGCATCGTCCTTCTTGAGGACGAATCAGAGAATGAATACATACTTATGCCTAATGATTAGTATGCCATGAGTATGATGAGTCGAATGTTATGAGTATGATTCCTATTTAAGGTGTTATCACTCATTTGTCCGTCAAGGTTTTATCTTCGCTTCCCTTTCAAAGGACTGCTGCATGAATGGCTTGCCCTTGTGGAAATTTCAAGCCTATTTTAGGCCTTAGAACACGTGTCTACCTTGACTTCTAGTGCCTTCCCCGAGTCACAACTCCTACTTGAAGAATGTTCGACTTGGTCTGCTCGACTCTCAACCATTTAGGGTTTTTGAATCTTTCCTTATCGAAAATTGGCCTGTCTTACCTTTTTTTTTAAAAGTAACCAAGCAACATTATTTACCCTTGCCACAATTACTGAATCGGGTGAGAAACTTCAAAGAAATGGTCTTCATTAAGACTCCTTTTCTCCAATGTCTTTATCTTGTGTTCATGGAAGTTCTAAACAAATGTTCTGTTTTGGCTTCCTGTTTTATCTAGAGATTTCCAAAGTGATACGTGGAACTTTCTTTTGTGAAATCGTTAGTTCATCAATTTGTTTTTAATGCAGCATGTTAATGATGGATAACAGTAGATCGATTTCAAAGAGAATCAAAATGAATTTATCTATGGAACAAAGAAAATTGATCGGGGACATATCCTCCTTTTTTTACGGAGAAAAGGACCCAAAATGGTAAAATAACAACATAGATCGACGCCTAAACATCGCCAATTGGGCTTCTATATACAAACTTCAAGAAGACCGCTCGAGCCTATCATGTGTTTAGAAGACTCAAGTATTTTGTCGATGCCCGATATGCAACGATTTCCTCTTCGCTGATTATGGCGCCGCGAGATCACGACGTGTCCATTCAAAATTTGAGCCACCCTTTTCGGTTTTCAACTCAAAAGCCCTTTGGTCTCAATGTGCCCTTTTGCGGGTTTTCACCTTGGCCTCTCCATTTTTTTTTTTCAAGTCTCAAAGTGCCTTCATGGGTTTTCACCTTGGCTTCTTCTATTTTAAGCAAAGTATTTTTTAACTGAACTGAGTTCACGGATTGGGCAAGCTTTTTCCGTCCATCTCATTAATCGCACCTCCCGAGAAAGCTTTTTTACCACATACGGTCCTTCCCGCTCGGCATCTATTTCTCTCGTGGTCCTTTTGTATGGAAAGGATCTTTTTCAAAGACGAGGTCCCTTCGTGGAATTCCTCGCTTAACCTTTTGTTGTAAGCTTGCATCATTCGCTTTGGTACATCCGACCGTGACGGATAGCCCTCAATCTCTTTTCTTCAATTAAGTTCAACCGATCATATCGAGCGTGGATCCATTCACTTCATCCACTTTTACTTCGGCAATACTCAAGAGAAGGTATTTCCACTTCGATAGGTAGAACCGCTTCCATCCCATAGACTAATGAGAAAGGCGCTGTCTCAAGAGAGGTTCTGACGACGCTCGATAAGCATAGAGTACTAACGGTAACTTCTCATGCCATCTCTGTAAGTCTCACCATCTTTCCCACTATCTTTTGATATTTTTGTTGGTCGCTTCCATCGCCCATTCATTTTTGGGCGATACGGTGATTTAATTATGGTGTTTGATGTTGAATTGGCTACAAACCCCGCTATCGTGCTATTGTTTAAGTTCAAAGACGTTGTTTGATATGATCCTTTCGGGCATTCCATATCGACAAATGATTTTCTTCTTCAAAACCGACTAAACCGATTTAGTGACGTTAGCATATGAGGCGACTTTCACCCATTTCGTGAAGTAGTCGATAACCACAAAGATGAATCGATGCCCATTCGATGCCTTCAGAGATATTGGCCCAATGACGCCCATGCCCCACATGGAAAATGGCCATGGCGAAGTCATAACATGTAAAGGTGACGGGTACGTGAATCTTGTCTCCATAACCGCATTTATGACATTTTTGGCATAGTTGATACAGATCTCCTCCATGGTGGACCAATAATATCCGAACCTCATTATTTGTCCGCCATTGTGAAACCATTAGCGTGAGTTCCATGACACCTTCATGGACTTCTAGGATTAACTTAGCTTTGGCAGCCCACACACCTCACAAAGACTTGATCCTTCCTTTTCTTGTATAAGACTTCTCCATCCAAGACGTAATCACAAAGTTAATCTCCTCGCCATTTTTTTTTCATTCTCGTGGTTTGATCGTGGTACTCACGATTCTTCACATACCGCAATATATCGTGATACCACGGTGGGCCAATTTTCCCTTCTTCCTCGACATTGTAGCAATGGGCTGGGTCTTGATGAATGCTCATTTGTATTGGCTTCATATCTTCGCTTTCATTTATTCGGACCATGGAAGCCAGGGTGGCCAGAGCATCAGCCATTTGATTCTCGTCCCTGGGCAGGTAATTGAAAGTGATGTCATCGAACTCTTTGACAAGTTCTTGGGCCAATCTTTTATAGATAACCAATTTTGGATCCCTGGTTTCCCATTCTCCTTTGAGTTGATAGATTACTAGGGCGAAATCTCCATAGACTTCTAATACCCTGATTTTGTATTCGATAGCAATACGGAGTCCCCATGATGCAGCTTCATATTCAGCCATATTATTAGTGCAATCGAAATCCAGTTTGCAAGTGAATGGATAATGGTCTCCTTTTGGGGATATCAGGATTGCCCCAATTCCATTACCCATGGCATTTGATGCTCCGTCAAAATTTAATTTCCAAGGATGATCTTTGAGGTACCTTCTTCAATGTCTCGCCACGTACATCAAGTCCTCATTAGGAAATCAAAATCTAAGGGCTCATAGTCTTCAAGGGCTCATCTTGGCTAGAAAGTTCGCTATCGCGCCCTTTTTACCGCTTTTGGTTTACATAAACGATGTCAAATTCAAAAGGTGGATCTCGCCACCGCCATCCTTCCATTTAAGGCGAGATTCCATCATATACTTAAGGGGTCTAGCTTTGAGAAGAGCCATGTTGTGTGATACAAAGATGTATTGCCTCAACCTTCGAAAGTTGTCCAAATCAAGGCACAACATAATTTCTCGATTGGCGGTGCCTCATTTCACATGCGTGAATTTCTTACTAAGGTAGTATATTGCTTTTTCTTTCTTCCCGATTCATCATGTTGACCCAAAGACGCATCCCATCGAATTATCAAGTCATCGTTAGATAAAGGATGAGGGCTTGTCCGGTTGAGGCGCATTAATATCGGGCTCGAGACAAGTATTGTTTCACCTTTTCAAGGTCTTTGGCACTCTTCATCCCACGTGCTCGGGTTGTGTTTTTGAGGAGACGGAATATGGGTCGCATCTCTGGATGGGCCAGAAATGAACCGAAGCGATGTAATTCACCTTCCTAAGAAACCTCTAACTTCTTTTTGGGTACGTGGGAGGTAATTTTGTATGGCTCGATTTTATCCGGTCAACCTCAATCCCTTTTCATCGACTATGAACCCGAGCAACTTCCTGACCGAGCTCAAGGTACATTTTGATGGGTTAAGCTTCAACTGAATTTTCTCACCTCAAGAGCAATTTTTCAAGACCGCACATGCTCTTCTTCGCCGGATTTGGCGATCATATCGTCGACGTAAACCTCAATTTCCCCGTATCATGTCATGGAATAAGGTTACCATGGCTCTCCGATATGTTATACCTGCATTTTTTAGCCCAAATGGCATTACTTTGTAGCAAAATATTCCCACATGGTTATAAACGTTGTCTTGTCCATGTCCTTAGGATGCATTTTTATTTGGTTATACCCCGAGAAACCATCCATGAAGGAGAACAACGAATACCCTGCTGTATTGTCTACTAAAGTGTCGATGTGAGGTAGCAGAAAATTGTCTTTCCGGTCGGCCTTGTTCAGTCTCTGTAGTCCATGCACATTCGTATTCTTCCCGCCTTTCTTGGGGATGTGGACAACGTTAGCCACCCAATCCGAGTACTTGACCACTTGTAAGAACCCGGCATTAAATTGTTTCTCGACTTCTTCTTTATCTTTAATAAGACGCCTGGTCGCATTCTTCCGAGCTTCATTGACTGGCTTGCATTCTTCTCTTATGGGCGCTCGGTAATCGCAATATCAAGATTTAGTCCGCATATCTTGGTACGCACCATGCGAACACATCTTTGAATTCATGGAGTAGTTCGATGAGGTTCCACTGGTTTCTCGCAAAGAATACAAGCTCCAATATTCACCTCTTGCCCTCTCCTAGGTTCACTGCTTCTACCGACTCTTTATGGGGTAGGATCTGCTTTTCTTCTTGCTCTACCATTCTCAACAACCGAGGCAAGTCGATTCTGCGGTCATTTCCAAAGTCCCGAGATTCCTCTCAACACATGTCTTGCTCAAAGCACCTCGAATCAGAGTATCATTACTCATATCATTGATGTCTAGAGACCAGAATGGGTATCAAAGGGTGTATAAAGAACAAACGAATTTGAGGACAATTATTCACATGATATCAATGAGAACAAAGAATAAATGGTAAAATGTAAAATAAGAAGATATTTAGTAGAATTGAAGATGCATTTCATTAAAACAAAATGTCCGAACATGAGCCTATTTCACAAAAGAAATCTCATTGTTTCTAGGCTTAAAATAGCAAGAGTGTTCCAATATTACTCAGATAATCTCCAAACACTACAGAAATTCCTCTGCAATTCAATTGTCTAATGTGCTTCCTGTGTTCATATGGGTGGATGCCCGACAAGTTTCTTTGATCAATCTCCTCATCGTATGGCATTGATGTGAGGACATTCCCTCTAGAGATTCTTTTCCTGTGTAAATCATTCCTCCCGATACTGAAGGTGCGAGATATGTGGGAAATGTCATCGCCCCACTTAGCGCCTTCTCCATTCACCGGCATTTTTCCTTTCTTGTTTCTTCTCCATCTCCTTCTTCATTTGTTTAGCATCCGCTTGAAACCTAAACCAAAGTGATCCCTTTTTCTCTCAAAGACGGGCTCGGACTTTCTCTTGGAGATATTTACCCAATCTTTTTCGGTAGGGCTTCTTTTCCCATCACATTTGCAATCCCATTCTCGTAGTCTTGGATAGTTTAGTGACGGGACTTTATTTCCTTCCTAAATGAAAGTCGATTCACGAACTCTAAGGATCGAAATAAACATTCAATGGCTTCCTCATTCGTTTCTAGGTATGGCGCTTCATTGGTAACGATTGCTATGATATCATCTTGACGCTTATAGTTACCACCAATTTTTGTTACCAATTTCAATTTCGTGCGATGATGAAGGTACACTTCACCGAATGAATCCAGGCCTCCCTAGTAAGCGATTGTAAGAAGACTTAATATCCATGACCGTAAAGTCTACTTTATATGTATTAGGTCCGATCAATAATGGTATGTCTATTCTTCCCATCACTCTTCTTTCTGGTGCCATCGAATGCTCTCACTATGTTTTAAGGTGATTTTATATGAGAACTATCTATCGGAAACCTCTTGAGTGTGGCTAGTGGTAAGACATTTAATGTCAACCCATTATCTATTAGCACACTTGGCAAGGTGTATCCTTGCAACGGTAGTTATGTGTAATGCCTTTGTCGACCCCATACCTCCCTGGGATTTCGCCATCGTCAAGTAGATGAAATTATCGGCGCTTATGTTACTAACTGACGATCCAACTTGTTGACGGATATATCTTTAGTAACATAGGTCTCGCTCAAGATTTTCATTAATGCTTCAAGACACTTTGAGCTTAGTAAGTAGTGCTAACACGTAGATACGGGCTAGTTGTCCGTGGTTGTTCCACCATATCAGATTCACTGTGTTTCAAGAATTTTAAGAATTCTTTAGCCTCTTCCTCTTTTACGGGCTCATTGATAACGGTTTGGGTTCTTTTTCCCCGCCTAATCGACACATCTTCGGGCCACCGTTTCCGTTCTCCTATTTTTAGGGTCATAACGCTTCCCACTACGTGTATAGGAATCTTCGTTCTTGACTCCCTCCAAAATACTAGTGGAACCTTGTGCTCCTGGTATTGTCACATTGCAATTATAATTCCAAGGTACCCTTTTACTATCTTTGTAGGGAAAAGAAGCAGGTGTTTCAATTGTAATTTTCGGTCTTCCCAGCACTCCACCCTCCGTGTTCCGTGAAATGATGATTCTGTAATTAACTCCTGCTTTGTCAATTCTTCCTCGGTCGTGCATATTTCCTCTTCCTCTACTCCTTCTTCATAAAACTCCAGCTTCTTTATTGTCCATGAGGCCTTGCACCAAAATTTTAAACTCAAAGACATTCTGGATCTCGCCCCTCGCCTTATAGAATTTACAGCAATTTTTATATGTCTTTCGCCTCATGAGAATCGACTCTATCAATCCTCTTTACCATTTCCTTCCGTGACTATTCGAATGGGGTCTTCACTTGGTGACATCCTCTTGATCTTTCTCACAATCTCCTCACCGATTATGCTTCACCCCTTTTTTCTCGTGATTGGGCAATGGGTTCCCTTTCTTACCAAGTCATCAAGTGCTATAACACCCATTTTGATTAGCCTCGACTACCTTTTGAAGGCGAGGCAATTTCATCGAATGCCCTTCTATCCTGCGTCGGTAATCGATTGAGCGCTTGAATCGCACTCACTTAGGTATAGGGCTGCAATGGTTGTAAATAAAACGGGACACGATGTGCTCATTGAATAAAATCCGTATAGCTCTTTGTATGTTATCTAATTGGCGAATTGGATCTTTTCAGATTTGGTCTAGTTCCGATTCTCGCCTTGTTGCCCTTGTTGTCCGTGAGGTGATCGTTTTTGGTCGATTAACCGTGATCGCTTTGTGTGTGCTCACGTTATTTATTTCACCGTCCTTCTTTTTAGAGCGGCCTCCTCGCTTTCTCCCGCCTCGATCTTGCCGCCTTATGGCATGTTCGATCATCTCTCCCGCCATTACTATGTCAGAAAGTTTTAGTCGTACTCCCTATCATATGAGTTATGAAAAGGGCCTTCAAGGTGTTAATGAAAAGTATGGCGCTCTTTTTCCAAAAGCTGGTATGAACTTGTGTGGCTACTTCCTCCATCATTGGGCATATTGCTCAAACTTTCGCTTGGCTTTTTCTCCATATTTTGGAGCGTGATTCGATCAGAGCTATATCGGCCACGTGTCTGTATTGTTTCGTGAAGGCTCGTATAGGTCCTTTCATGACTTGATCTCGGTACTACTGAAGCCGATTGTACCATTTGTCCGCGCCCCTACCAAACTATCTCGAAACAATGAATAAGTAGTTGATCGTTGTTAACATATCCCGCCATCCGCCGACGTAACATTGTGATGTGCGCCGGGCAACCGCCCCATTGTATTTTTCAAAACTGGGTCTTGAACTTTGGCTAAGTACGAGGTCCTGGACTAGGCTCAAGTCTTTAGCGCCCACCCATAGCGATGGTCGCAGCCTCTATTTCCTTAAACTTTTCTTTTAACCATTTGCAACGATCCTCGAGTTGTCCGGGAAGGTTCACTTTTGCCTTATCCATTTCAGCCATTTCATCAAAATCGGGACTATAGGTTAGCCGGACCTTCTCCGGATTAGTGCTCGAACCAACGGGAAGTGCACCGGCATCATGGCCTCAACTCGCACTGTGGCTCGATAACAACAGCGCCCTTTGGGGACATATTTCGTGGTGCTTGGGTATTTGCGGGTAAATCCCGAGGTGTTAGGTCGCCATTATTCCTCGAGCTAGCAAATGACGCCTCTTTCCTCGCTCATTGGCCAATAGTTGCGCCACAATGACTTATCATGTTGTTTTGGGACTCTTGCATCCGTTCTATCATATCTTCTTCGAGCTTCATCATTTGCTCCTCGTGATTTGTTCTTGCATTTCCTTCCAAATTGTTCAAACCTTTGATCCATTTTCTTTGTCGTAGTACGAGTCCCGTAGTAATGTTCGGCCCCTGATTTTCTCTTTCTTTTCCTTTTCCGATAATTTTAACCGCTTAGGCTTCTTTTTATAAACTTTAATGTATGTAATATGATGCAATGCAAATGCATGAATGCAGAAGAAAACATCGATTCGATCAACTTCATTTTAGAAAACTTTATTAGAAGGCAAAACCCTTTACATAAAGTAGATTACAAATATGTTCTTGTCCTAAGACCTAAGGTTTTGATTTTTCCAAGCAGGAGATTAGCTCTTCATCCTGACCCGGTAGGAGCCCATATATCATGCCTAATATGTCAGCCTCCTCGCCCAAAGTCTGTAGGTGATCGGCTACTTCTCGAATCTAGATTATTGCTTCTTCCATGAGGTAGTCCCGACTTCGAACTTGCTCGCAAGAATGGTTAAGCTCCTCCTCCCAACGTCTTTCTCTCATTTCCAAAAGCTCAATCCGGAGCTCGTTACTATGTAACGCCGATTCTAACTCTTCAACCCTACCTTTCATTTCCTCTATTTTGTTCAGCTTGACTTTAGTTGGCTTTCTCGAGTCTCGACTTGATAGTGGTGTAGATCGCCAAGCTCATTTATTCCAGCCTTTTTAATCCCTTTTTCTTTTTTGGTCTTTCGTCCTACCCTCTCTAAGTCTTCCTTTTGCGTCAGATTTCATGAAACTTCTTCTCCCAACTGCTAACTTTGGCTCTTTCTTCTGACCTCTTGTTGCCATCGTTCAAGTTTTCCCTAATCTCGCGATCTTTATCGTCAAGCGCATCTTCTTGTACTCCATCTTTAAGTTATCTCGTCTTCTTCTACCTTCTATTTTTCTTTTCGAGTTTCTACCCTCTCGATTCGACCGCCCACTTCTAACCGGAGGAGCATCTTTTCTTCTTCCAACCTTTCTATCCTTTTCCCGAGTTCAACTCATCCGCTCAAAATCTTGCTTCACAATCTCTAATTACGATGGGACCACTGCATGCATTCTTCTCTTGATCGGGCGCCTCGGATTTGGCTCAGAATGTTATCATTGACTCTCCTAGCCCTCCATTCAATGTATTCCGGTCGTCCTGCCCGTAGATAATCTCCTCATTCTCGTGAATCGATTCGTGCATTAGAAATCTCTTTAACCCTTTTCTTATAGCTTCCCCTTCATATGAGAACTCGCGACGAGATAGGCCGTATGTCGTTGGTACAAACTGCCTTGAACTATACCGCCTTAGGACCAAAGAAAGGGCGTGGCGGTGGCACCCCAAATTCTAATAAGGAACCAACCAAAGCTTCCAGAACGATAAAGGATCCCGTCAGAATCTTCCGTAAAGCTTTCCACTCGATGTCGCCCTTGAAGGTTCGAAAGAGCGTGATCCAATTTTCTTCGACACATCCTCTCTTTTAGGCGTAGTTGCTATCTCTTCTAGCGGAGTAATTTTCCGACATGAACCGGCTGTGACACTTTCCTATTTTCCAAAAGTGACTATGGAACCAAGCTAATAACAATTGCAAGACATCCAATAAACTCCGTTTTCTCCCATTCTCTCGACATGCAACAAAGATCGAATGTTTCATTTAAGATGGCGAGAACGGTGTGACCCTTTGTCTAATCCAATGAATAGATCAATAATCGCTTCATCAATGTGCCTTAAAGCTTTCGGAAGATTACCAGCCAGAATACACAAGGCCAAGATGTCTATCCTTTTCTTCAGACGGATGCGCCAGATCGTCTCTCAAACATACCCAGTATGCATTTACCTCGCCTTCTTTTGCATTCTAGTCGACACCCATCGCTCGCTTCATTCCGTGATATCCATCAACTTCTTCGCAAGGTTGGGCCATTAACCGCCTTTGGAATAAGCTTTGTCAACTTGAACTTGGGCAACGTAGCAAGGTCGATACTCTTCTCATCGTGGGAACTAGATCCACATTCTCAAGGAGAAACAAATATATAAGCAGCATTCCAAAACCGGGTCATTGTTCTAATGTGCTTATCTACTTTGACGCCAAGCGTGTAAGGCGTGTCGCCGTAAGTACCATAGAACGACGTTTAGCCTCGCCATCCCACTAAATCCAAATTTCTTTCAACTCCTGGAGCTCGTTCTGCGTGACACTGATATTGGTGAAGCTCCGTAGTCTCTGACACATACCCTTCGACTAGGCTATCTCCTTTTTCTATTTGGCATTGCTCTGACCATATGCGGACGGCCGCATTGTCTTCCACTATATCAAGGAATTCGCTTTCCATAACCAGCTTTCTAACTCAGAAACGGACCGTGAATCGATGTCTCTTTAAAATATGAAATGATATGCACAAAAAGAAAGAAACACAATAAGTTAGTACCATGGAATATAAAGCAAGTAAAATAAACAAACGCCTATCTAGGTGACCACTAAGGTTTGTCATAGCTCTACCTAAGGTGGGCTCCTAAGGTTTACTATATGCGGCTTAGTTCTAAAGTTCGAGGTACCCGAACCCGCAGATTCCTCGATCCTTACCCATTATAGGCTCATATGGACCGAAGTTCGATTCGTGGAATACATTTCCTATGGCCATGCGAAGTGAAAACTTCACGAAGACATAGGTACGGATGTATTCAAAGCGATCCACTAGCCCATGTGGAGGTGAAAACCTCACGAAGGCATAGCTTCGCCCCACTTAAAGGTGTGACCACAACGGTCATGCAATGCAATGTCAAGTATTTACGAGGCTAATATTGAAGGTGCATTAAGAGAAGCGTGGTTTTGAAATCATTTTAATCAAAAGGACAAAATCAATCAATCTATGGTTCGACCTCGCCCCTCAAAGTGGAGTCGCCAAGTCGTCAGAACCATTTTTTGATGAAACGGTAAACAACGTGGTCGACTCGATTTTTGGAAAAAAAGAAAGGAGTCGCCACCGATCTTTATTTGGTGTGATCGGATCACCTTTGTTTTAATAAAACATTTAATTTACTAAAACAAGGCTTTTTGGTCCACGAACTTTGAGAAAATGGGTTCGGAGGTCGACACATGCGAGGAAGGGTTAGCACCTCGACACGCCCAAAATTGGTACCAAACCGATTGATTGATGCCCTATTTGTTGAAAACTTTAAAGGATTCAAAATACAATGCTTTTGTTTTTAAAATTGGAATGGACGTTAAGGTTTTCTTATTTTCGAAGAGATAAAGCATCACGTCCAGTAAGTTAGGGCACAGTACTTTAAACTCCCGAAACTAAGCTCGCCTTTTGAAGCTTGGTTTTTATTTGAAGAGGATCTTCCGTCATTTGTCAAACGAGAAACCGGAACCCAGTAAGTTAGGGCTCGATTCCATAGGATTTCAAATACGGAAGATTGCCTCTTTTTTTTAGAAAAAAAGAAACTTATCTTGAAGTATCTAGATGTCGAGTCCAAGAAGTTAGGCACCACATTTCAATCTCCGAGATTAAGTGTTTTGTTTAGAATTTAAATTGTGATTTGAAAAGGATATCCCGTTGTTTAGCTTTAGCGAGAAGAAACCGAACCAAGTGAGTTAGGGCTCGATTTTCTCGAAGTTGCTAACGCGAACATTGGTCGTTATAAAAGTTAAGGTTTTGAAAGATATTTACGTAAAAGTGTGAAAACACGATGTTATGCGTAAAGAAATGATGAAAAGACACATATACATGTAAGTAAAAACGATGTATAGTGCATCTAAGTATTGCTAATAGTCACAGTGATAGTAAATAACGACAATGATGATGATAAAAGTGATAATGGCAATCTATGAATGAAATAATAAAATAAATAAATACATCTATACATATATATGTAAAATAATATAGTAATAGTAATAGTGATGGTAAAAAATAAATAGATAATAATGATAATATCGAATAACAAATAATAATTTTAAAAGATAATAATACTAGTAATAGTAATAATGATAATAATAGTAGAAAAATAACGCATGCGATCGCAAATAATGGTAATAGCAAACAAACAATAGTAAAATATAATGAAAATAACAAATAACAATAATAATAATAATAATAATAATAAACACCAAAACAATATAATAATAATGTTAAAATAAAATGATAAATAATGACATATACGATAATATTTAAAGCAATAATATTAAATAAGAGTAATAAACATAATAATAGTAATATAGTATTGAACCAAGAAAATAAATATAAATATAAGTAGTAAAAATAATAATGGAAATATCAATAATAATGTTAGAGAAATAATGATGATATTAATAATAAAGTAATTATAAAGGTAAATAATAATAATAAGTATATAATTGAAATAACGAATGATAATAATATAATAATAATAAAGTTAGTGGAATGCATTAATAACAAAATATAAAAATATAATAATGATAATAACAATATAATAACAAAAGACTAAAAATTTTGCAAAACAATTAAAACAGATTATATTGCATTGAAAATAAAAGTTTTGGGTTAATTCAAAATAAAACAAAAGAAAAGGGGCTATTTACACACGCTAAAAAAATCGCAGGACTAAAGAGGCAATAAACCCATAAGTTTAAACGCTAGGCCCAAGGGGGACCAGATTGAAAACCGAGCCGATGCAAAGGGCTAGATTTTAAAACAATAAAGATTTAATTGAAAATAATAAAAAGCGGAAGGGCTAAAGTGCAATTAGCCCTTCCGCTCAAAAACGCTGGATCCTAGGCTCAAGGCCTGATTCGGTTTGACAGGCAAAACGACGCTTTTGGGTTAAAGGCCATTTCAAAATGACGCTGCTTTGAAGGGCTATATAAGGCTCTTTTTCTACCAAAATTTCATTTCTTCATCTCTTTAAAAAACTAACTTTGGTTCTCTTTTTCTCTCGCAGGGGTGAGCTCCGCCAGAATCACATCGGACGTCACGGCCACGCCAATCGATCACCGTCCACTGTGGCTTTAAAAGGTAAAAATTAACTTTTTTTTATGTACGTATATGTATGTTAAAATGAAGGGGAGTGAAGCAAAGTTTTTTTTTTTTAAAAAAAAGATAATAAAAACTTCACCTTTTTTTGATCTCTGTTATACCTTCCCCTTTTTTTGTTGAATCCTGGTTTGTTGCCTCTGACTTTCTAGTTTTGTTTTTTTGTTTTCTCTTCACCTATATTGTATTTGAAAATATACTAAAAAATTTTTTGGTGTTCTATTGATCTCCAAAAAAAACCCCCTATTACAAATCTGTTAATCGGCTTTTATAGGCTTACAAAAAATTTTTGTGTTCTCTTCTACTCTCTGTTGCTTTTATGTGTTGGCTTTTTTTGCGTGGCATGGGCGAGCAAATGGAGCAGTGGAGGAGGCGACGGTGGGTGGTGCAAGTGGAGCAGTGCGCAGAGGCGTGTGGATGTCGAACGTCACAAGGTGTTTGTGCCGAGTTTGGGTCGGGTTATGCGCTTAGGGTTCTCAGAAACCTAGCTTGCTGAAAAGAAGAAAATGGGCTCGTTGGGCCTCACTGGTTTGGGTCATTTTAATGCAATTTTGGGCTTTGTACAAATATGTATTCTAATCTCACTTTCAAATAAAATATTTCCCATGCCACATTCGGCTTTATACAATTAAGTCTATTTTTCACTTCAAAGATATACAATTCGATATTGAATAAAATTTATATCAATCCAATTGCTTACAAACTTACCTTGAAAGTCGACAATTTAAGCTTCCTGCTACTCGCTTATTTTGGCCTTTCCCGATCCAAATCCTTTCCCTTTGTTCTTGATCTAAATAATTGCAAGAATGAACTCATTCAAAATAATTTCTTTCATTTTAGACCAAAACACATAGTTGACTAATTTTTCAATTTATCCTCGATTATTCATTTTGCCATTTAATCCAATTTTCACTAAGTACAAAATTTGCCAAATTTACCTATTTCTAGCTAAAGCCGAATGTGCCTTAAGTTAATTCAAGGCCTCATCTTTCCTTATTTCTAAATCTAACCCCTCAATCTATTATTTTTGAAATTTAATCCTAAATGCTCAACCTAATCAAAATCTCCAACACAAAATATAGCAATCTAGCACATGAATTTTTGTTTATAACCATCAACCATCATAAAACATGAATTTTCATCCATGGCCGAATCAACATACATGTTCAATACGAAAAATTATCACATGGGCTTGTTAGGCAAATGATCAACAATCACAAAAATGCAAAAATTATCAAAAAATCCAAGACTTAAGCTTACCAATTTTAGTTGATGAGTGCCGAACCCTAAGTAGGTTTTTCTCTTCTATTTCTTTTGCTACATTTGGCCTAGGGAGTTCAAAAAGATGGACATGCAATGGCTTCCTTAATTCTTTTATGTTTTTACTCAATTATACATAATTAATAATAATATATTATTATCATATTCCACTAACTATAATATAATATCTTATATTTACATCTATTCCTTCACCTTGCCGTCCACTATAGTAGTAATAGGTATAATTACAATGCAAATCCCCTTGATTAAAAGACATTTTATTATACTACCCCCAATCAAGCAAGTGGCAAATTTTGCCACTCATGCACTTTAGTCCTTTTTCCTTAAATTAATCACCCAAACACAAATATTTATCTACAATATTTTAACACATGCTCATCCACATAACATAGATATCAAATAAAAAATATAATAATAAATAAATAATAAATAAAAATAAAATATATATATATATTTTTCCATCCCGGATCCGTGGTCTCGAAACTACCGTTCCGATTAAGGTCGGAATTGGCTGTTACATGTTATCATCTTGTGTCATATTAATTTCAAATATCATTGCAACGAACTTTTCGATATTATCAGCCTTAGAAGAATATTTCTTCTTTAAAAATCAACATTCATTCTTGAAATGTCCCGGCTTACCACAATGATAGCATTGGCCCTTTTGTTTCTTTTTGAACTTAGGTGCTCTATCAGTCTGTTTGAACTTTCTCTTGAATGGTTTAGTAATATGTACTTCCTCTTTAACATGCCCTTTGGCATTTTGAGAATTTAGGTTCTGATCTTGCTTTCGATATTCTTTTTCAATACGAAGATGATTTGCCAAAGCCTCAAGAGATATTTCCTCTTTCTTATGTTTTAGACTTCTTTTAAAGTCTTTCCAAGATGGAGGAAGTTTGTCTATTATGGAGGATACAACAATCATTTCATCCATTTTCATATCATATTGCTTGAATTGATTCAGCATCTTTTCAATATCACAGATTGTTCCATAACAGAACGGCCATCAACCATTTGATAATTATTGAAACGACTGACAAGAAATTTCTTACTTGTAACATCTTCGGTCATGTATCTTGTCTGCAATTTGTCCAATAATTCTTTAGTGGTGACCTCATTGTGGTAGGATCTAAACAAACCATCAGATAAACCATTCAATATGTGGCCCATGCACATGTAATCAACATTGTCCCATTTTTGTCTTTCTCGGGTTGTAGCAACAGATTCGTTTTTAGTCTCTTCAGGTCTTGGAGTATCCAAAACATAAGCAATCTTTAAAGTTGATAATAAGAAGTGCATCTTTTTCTGCCATCGTCGAAAATTGTCACCATCAAACCGATCAAGTTTAACAAAATTAGAAGCCAACTCCCTTAATGTTCCACTTTCATGTGTTGTGGCAGTCATCATGAAATATAACCTTAAAATTTTTAGTACAAATCTCCGGTAAAGAAAATCTCGAACACACGAAGAAAACTCGAATAGAAGAATAAATAGGACAAGGCTCCAAGGCGTGTATCAGGCCACTATCTTTAAGGTTATATTCGCCCCCACCTATCTTTGATATGCAAACGAGTTCCAAGCAAATTAACTTCGAGGATACAATGAAGCCAATGACTATTTGTGTTTTGCACTAACGAGAATAGCTCACTACACACTGAGCAAAGTATGACAAGAAACTCAATTTTTATAAAAGATTTCTGCAGTAATACTTTATAAAATAATCTAATAATATTAGAAAATAAAGGAAGGAAAAAAAGAATATTAGATTTTGTTCGTATGATTTCCAAATGAAATCTCATTTCTGTTTATAGGATTTTTCATATCTCTTCATAGAGACATCTTTCATCAATAGGTGTATGAAGACATCTTTCATCAATAGGTGTCTTATTGAATAATAATATCTTTAAAATAAACACATAATTATTCATTTAATTATAATTATTCAAATAATATTATTTAAATAGTTATAATTTTTTTCAAAAATAAAATAATATAATCTTTTGATTAATTATACCCATTCATTTATGGTTATTGGAACACTATAAATATTTAAAAATGTTCCAACAAGGGTGGCTTGATGTATATGCAAACAATGCAAGAGCAATGACTGGAAGTAGAGTCAGACATGGCCGGGCTATCCTGGCCAGTTCAAGGCCTCCCAAAATGGAAGGGTTCGGGTAAAAATATAGGCTCGAAAAATAGGCTTGGGCAAAAAATAACGCCTGTTTAAAAAAGGCCAGGCCTCGGGTATGATTTTTTTGGCCCAGGCCTGGCCCGACCCGAAATATTTTAATATTATTTATTATTTTTTATTAATAAAATTTTAACTTAAATAAATTATAAACATATTTTCACGTGACTTTTTCTTCCAGTCTTCCTCCCCTTTTTTCCATTTCTAAAATCAAAATCCCTAACCTTCCTCTTCATCTTCCTCCCTCCACCTTTTTAACGATCTGTCTCAATTTGTGGGTCGCTTATATCAAGTAATCGAACCACCTGTTATAGGTTTGTCGCTTGTTTATATGCTTTCTTCTCAGATTTGGCTATTTGCCTGTCATTGAGTTCTTTTTTAGTGTATGGAACTCAACTTCTCATTCCTTTAATTAAGGGAACCTCTACTTAATCTCATGGAAAACATTAAAGAAAAATTAAAGGTTTCTCAATTGATTAATGCTATTCTCTGTTTTGCACAATTGATTTACCCTAATATTTGTCCATTAAACTTTCTCGCTTGTTCTTTCAACCTGTAGATTTTTAACGATCTGACAGTGATGATAGTGATGAGCTGTTAATATGTATTACTGAAACAAAAACTGGGTTTCTCTTAGATTTCTTTTCTATGTATGTGGTCGTGTCAAACAGTCGAGCTTTAAAATTTATAAAAAGAATGATCAAACCTGTAGACTAACTATGATAACGATAGAGGCAAGTGCACCTATCGAACAGTAGTATAGTTTAGGCAAGAATATCTTATCGAACCCAAGGGAACGTAAAAGCACTAGTACTCACTTTCTTTCTATTATTTAGCCTGAAATATGGAGTGATTGGTTGATTTATCTAATACTAAATGAAATACTTAAACTAAATGCAAGGACAAAAGAATGAATTGGAGAAAGACTTTAGGAAAACTCAGTTGATGAAGACGATACCGTCAGGAAGAATCCACCTATGACTTCACTTATTATTTATTCCCCAAACCATATGATTTCTTTACTTAGCTTGATCCGTGAGACTCCCTAACCTATATTAAACCCTCTCTTGAGGCGAATAACGTCTAACCTTAGGTTAATTATTGGAACTCTCGTTCTCTTATAATAACCCCCTAAGGAAGTAGTAAATCGATCAATGGATTCTCATATTAGGTTTCACCCTAATCCGGTAAAATCTCATAACCCTATCTCTAGGCGCCAGATCAACTCCGCTCAATTATGCTAGATCTACTCTTAGGTAGGGTCTATTCCTCCTCCTCCTAAGCACATCAGATTAAACTAAGCAACATAATTAAGAACAAACTAAGTACTTCTCATATAATTTAGAAATCAAATAACAAAATCCATCATAGGTTTCATCCCCTCTGTATCCGAGGGTTTAGTTCATAACAAAGTAGGAAAACATCTCAAGAGAAAAGATAAAACAAAACATAAGAAATCCCTAAAACTCCTCAAGGAATTGAAGGAGAGATCCTCCGTCTTGAATGGAGCTCCGCTTTTGAGATGGATCAACTGCTATCTTCGTGATTCCTAAAAGATGAAAGTTGGCAAAAGCCTCTCGCTAAAAACCGCCTTCCTTCAATGTCTGTCTTGGGTTATTTATATAGGCTTTTGAGATGCTTTACTTGGCTCCTAAGTACCACTTTCAAGTAGAATTACTATTAGGGTGTTTAAGTAGACTTAGGAGTATGTTTCTTTGGCTTTAAGCATCCAATTTCGAGTGAAATTGCTCATTCCCGTGGTAGGGGCACGCCCATGGCACACGCCCGTGTCAATCAGGGTCGGGATGTGCCTTGATTCTATCATTTTGGGCACGACCGTGGCACGGCCGTGTAAGTCAGGATTCAGGCCGTGCTTCAGGTCTGTCGATTGGGACATGGCCATATAGATCGCTTAACACGCCGTGTGTGGTAATGAGATGATACACTACTGCAGTAACTCGTGAGTTAGCCGCGTTTCAGGTAATCGACGAGACACGATCGTGCGTGCTTTGTGCCCAATCGTGTTGATTTCTTGCTAAGGCCCAATTGCTCCATTTTAAGCCCGTTTTGTGTTCTTTTTATCCTCAGGTGCTTTCCTGAGTATATGACATGAAAAGAATGGATTACAAGCACCTTTTATATAAAATAAAGGGCTAAATCATCAAAAAGCATACTAAATGCGGGATTAAAGTATGTTACTTTTATGGTTTATCAGTATGAACAAAATAATAAAGGCGATACTTGTTTGTTGGGGTTTATAATCGATTCCTTTAAGATAAAGTATAATCATCACTCATCTGTACAAATCTTCTACGAGGTTTCAAGTTTTCACCTTATCTTGAATTGAAGTAGCTGTATACAAATCCTTTATAGCCTTTTTTTTTTTTGTTCTACGAAAGTTTAAGTTTGTAATTTAGATTGCTTGTTGGGTTTCTAATTTACTATTGTGGGGGTGTTTTCTTCTAAACCCTTGAGCTTTTTGTTCATGTTTATATACCGTGGGCTATGGTCAGCTCAAGCATCTTTATTGTATTGTCTGCATTCTGCTATTTCTTTTTAGTGTTGTGAAAAAGAATACAGGATCTGTATGGTTTATTATTGATTTACATTTTATAATTAACAGTCGGTATATTGATTTGGACACAAAATTGAATTGATTTTGAATCGGTTTTTGAGTGAATTGTTTTAAACGGATTCAATTGAATTAAAAAACACGATTTTTTTTAAATTATGATTTCAATAATTTATTTACTATAGCATTTTATTATATTGCAGGAGAAAAAAGAAAGCTTTAGCAATATTCCACATTGTATGCCCATCACTATGTGTATGTGCTGTCTACAATTTTGAAAATGAATTTATTTACTTTGAATATTAGAATTCAATTATTAGTGTTTTTTTATGGTATCTTTGCAAAAGACCTCTTGCAACCAACAAATTGTCCTTATTGACTTGGATATCAAATGTATAGTCTGCTACAATTTGTAAGATGTTGTCTACTTTGACCTATTAAGACCTCACAATATTTTCCCTAAAATTATTAATAAATTAAGCTAAATAAATTAAGCATCTATTTTCGCAAAGTAGAAAATTAAATGATAGAATAGTATTATTATAAGATTCAAAGTAGAAAATAAGCATCTATTTTCTTTAAATGTATTTGATTCATTATTTTTAATTTAATAAAATAAAATAATAATAATACGGGTCGGGCCGAGCTCGGGTTTACTAATTTCATGTCGGGCCGAGCTTAAACAATTTTTCAAACCCATATTTTAAGCGGGACCGAACCTATAAAATAAGCCTAAATTTTTAATTGAGCCCAATTCGATCCATGTACGCCTCTACTGGGAAGGCCTTGAAGCTAAAGTTGGAAGCCGTGGTTTTCGAATGGAGAGAACACCAAAAAAAAAAAAAAGATTTATTGGGTTTCGATATGGAGCGTGATGGGGAAGGAAAGGGTTCTCTCTAGTATCACAAGTCACAACATAATGTTTTCAATAAACTCATAATTCTACGCACGCTACAAAAATATAAGTAGACTTTTGCTTTTGTTTCTTTCCACAAACTCAGGTCAGATTGATTTGACTATTAATATGTTTTATTTTATAAATAAATTTAAATAAAAAATGTTGAATTGGACTATGTTGGCCTAAATTCATAAATTTTGTAGATGTGAGCTGAAATTTTAGAAATATATTTAAAGGTGAAATTTTTTGAAAGATTTATGGCAAATTTTAACTTATGTTTTCATAATAAGACCCGTACCTCGTGGGCTAGGTCCGGTAGTGATAAAAAATAATTTATTTATACATACACAGGAATGATATGAGAAAGAAAAGAAACATTTACAGCTTCAAATTATAAATGGAGAGTAGCCCTACTTTTGATGCACGGGACATGAAGAAATGGTGGTTATTGGTGGGAACCGACCAAGGGTGGCCTTGCTTTGCATGTGGTCTGAATTTTTTACCCGTAATTGGGGTGCAGCATCTCAATGAGAAGTGAAGTGAACCCGTTACTATTACTTTTCACTAGCTTCCAAAGACTAGCATCTACTATTTAATTACACTCAATTCTTTTTTAGTGCTTTTATTTTAATTATCTAGATAAAGAATTTGTAATTTGATCATTATCATTCTAATAATTTATTATTTTGATCACTCAATCATTAAATTTTTAATGATAGCTGATTGTGTACGCGATATCATCATTTTGACTTTTTCTTATTGATTATTATTCATCATTTATAATTCCAAACTCAATGGGTGATAATTAAGGATTTTTATTTGCGATAAATTATTTTTCAATTACAAAAATAAATGGAGGGAGATGATGATGATGAATAGTAAGGGGTTTCACGACTCAATTAAATTGAGAAAAATATAAATACAAAATTAAGTGTAATTGTAATAATCCGTAAGACCAGCCATGAACACAAAATAGCGGGAAACTAAAAATCAATAGGAGCAGCCAATTATAAATTCATACCCACTACTGAATGAAGCAATAACTTCAATCCCTTGATGATACAATTATCCATACAACTAATTTGTAGTAAATAAAACACATAATCAATCTGTTCTTGATGGGATAAAAGTTTGAATAAATAAAATTGGTTTGGATTTCCATTCATCAACCTTGCAACTTTTATCTAAACATCATTTGGAGTTGGGCATGTTATCTTGGAAACCACCTCATGTAACTTTTCGCATGTAGGTCTTGGTCTTTCTTAATGTTTTCTTCATTACCACATACTCCTTGATTGTTGTAGCCGATTCACTCACCCAAATCATCTTTTTTCCATTTATTTTAACGTGAACTTTCAGTTGGAGCAAAAGAAGGTGAGGCTTTTGCTTTGTTGATTTGGTGAGTTTACTTCATTTCCAATTTCTCCTCCTATACATTCAGTACCACCTTTACTTGTTCTTCTATATATCTCTACCACAAAAGATCATAATATCATCTGATCATATATTCAATCACCTTATTGCTTCCTTAAGATTAATCTAAAATGCCACAAGAATTTTTGAAGAAAGATAAAACACCAGATAATAATACAATTTAATAAACTTTATGAAAACAAAATTTAGAGACCATGTAAATGTAAACATATAAAAGAAATACAATAATAACATATCTTGAAGTAATCATTCCAAAATGAATTTTGATGAAGATGAATTTCTGTAATAAAAGCATGATGAAATTCCTCTCAGTTTTAAACTCTCTTTTATATATATATTCTCTAGTCAAATTGAGCTTCAAAGTAGAGTTGATATACTCTTTAGCAACATCGTATGCTTGAGGTTTAAATTCTTTGTTACTTTTTTTAACCGACAAATACAAATTAGTCACTAAATCTCTATCCATTTCTCACTTTCTTTTTTGTCTTATAAGTAATGCAATTCACAAAAAACTAACTTCTTTTAGATATAAAAGCAGCATTGACTTAGTTTAATTACCAACGTCAGACTTGGACTTATGATCACCAATATTGTATTGATAAATATACTCGTTTTTTATATATATATATTCATACATATCAATATTTATGTATTTTAGTATATTGTTTTGAATATATTAATATTTTAAAATTTTATATATACACAAAATATGTATATATTTATAATCTAATTCTAGTTTTTAATAACATATATATTATAAGCAAATATACATTAATTACATAAGTATAAAATGTATATATGTAAATATAAATTTTAAAAGAATTAATTAGGTTAAATAACATTATTTTATTATTAATAAAAATATTAAAATCTTGTAACTAGTTAATACACTCTGGTTTTTGATGAAAACAAACCAAAACATAATGGAGATATGTGATTCAAATGAAACTTAAAATAATACATATATATAATGAAGAGGAATGGGATATGGACATGTATGGTTGGAGTCATTAAAGTGAAGGTCGACTTGAATTTACCATGACTTACGGGGAAAAGAGCCAAAATAATTACCTTTGTACTTGATGTGTTTCTCAGCTGTAGTTACCACTAAGACTTACGATTGGAAAACAATAAGTTGAAATGCTTTTGCTGGAAAGAAATACATTGCAATAAAATATTGGGGGATAAGAGTAGTTTAGGAATAACAGCTACTATGCCACTAATTTAATTAACATGAGGAAGAACGCTGTTATAGTAACTCAACAGACGTAGAGTCTTTTGTAATTTCCATACCTCTTATTACATATACTTTTCCATTGAATTACACCATGAATTCATTAGCACAAATTTGTAGCCTTTATTTGAACAAAAGAATATGGAACCATATATAATTTTAAGGCCCACCCCATCAAAAAGTTACCAGCTAAAACATTATTTATAAGGGCCCAACCGGGTTCGAACCGGTGACCTCTTGATCTGCAGTCAAATGCTCTACCACTGAGCTATAGACCCTTGTTGTTAAAGGTGCTAAAATTATTTAAACATATGCTGTAAAGACCAGCTTTACTTAGTTCCCTTTCAACACCATTGCCTGGCTTTTGTTTTCAAACAAACTACTTTATTTATTCTAAATTTGTGCTTTCTTTCTAATTTGAAAATTTTCTGCTAAAAAAAAAATTAAAGCAATAATTCTGTCAATTGGTAATAAAAGTTCCAAACTTATTAGCTTCTAAATTACTATCTAAATTTAAACTTGTGGTACCAAGTAAAAGGAGGATAAGTACCATAAAACACTCCCCCTTCTCAGTTCTCATACATGATTCAAGATCAAGTAAATCTTTCTAATATCATTTTAACATTTACTTATATCAGATTAAACAAAACTCATTGCAATTATTTCCCAAAATTTGTTATCCCAACATTTTATAGCAATTAATAAAATCTAAATTTTACAATTCCCAATCTTATATATTAAACGTAACTTATTGAAAGTTTGTCATTTTTTTTTTCAACTTGAGGATGCAAGATGAAGACTGAGGAAGGAGTGATAATCATTATTGTTAGGTATGGGGCATTAATAATTTTCTTCACATGAGGATTATAGCTATATAGATGCACTCTATATCACCTCCAAATTCATGCATATAATGGAAGGCCACTTTGTTACATCTAAGGGAAATGAAAAACGTGGACTAATTATACTAATCATCAGGATCTCCATTTCTTCTTTTTAAATATTAATAAAAAGGCACCTATTATATATTCGGATGTTTGTGAATATTCCATTTTTTTAATTTTTTCGAATTTGAATATTTCAATTTTAAATAATATTCAGATTTAGTTGATAAAATTATTATCTGTTACAAATTTGAAACAATACAAATATATATTTATTATCTAATTTTATATTATATATTTGGATAACTAATGCGGATTCGAATGTCTGGATCCTTTGATTACAAAATGCTTATAATATAATAAGTATTTTAATGAACTCTTGTGAGGTTGGATATCTAGAGAAAGTAATTGGAAATTGATTTTTCTTTATTTGGATTACTGATATATAATAATTATCTTGGATATAAAATTTAAATATCCAACTTATTGTCACTCCTATGGTTAATGATGTTATAAATAGTAAATAAAAGCATCTCGAAAGTTAAAAAGTATTTTTTAGTACTTGATGAACAATGAATAATAAAACTGATGAAGCTAAAAATCATCTTAAATTTGGTATGAATGAGATATACATGGATAATTGTATATTGATCAGAAGTATTTAATCCACAGGTGGTAATGCCACGTAAAAGCTTAAGGATAAGGGTCGGAGGTAAAAGAAGTTGTATTGGATATTTCCAAGTATTTAAATATAGCAATTTGTATTTTTAATTTGTACAGAGTTACAATTTTTCTATAAATAAATTATTTGATTTATATATGTTTTTTCCTTTTATTAAGACATGATGATTTTTTTTTGGTTTAAATGATAAAAGTTGATAAAATTATAATAATAAAAAAGTGATCAACATGCGAGAATAATACTTATATTATTGAATCTCAAACACTATTGATAATTTAAGATAATTGGCTAAGAGATCAATTGAGTTTAGTTTGATTGGTATTAGTATTATTGTTAGTACAAAAGAACGTGAGTTTAAATGCGTTGAAACAAAAACACATTATCTTCTCATTTAAATATTGATGAGAGGTATTAAGTAATTCTAAGTATTGTATAAAAAAAAGTGGATATAATAAAAATTAGAAATAAAAATGTGATTTTAATTTTAAAATTACTCAAAAGAAAAAAAGAGGTAATAGAACAAAATGCGGCTAAAGTTGTATTTTTTGGGTTCGACAATAATTGCCCTCTACACGTGAAGCGTTCTTAGTTTAATCTATATACGTTTTATACTGGTGGAGTTATAAAACGAAGGTTAAATGTGGACTCCAACCAAATCTTTAAGGACTTTTGACTCTTTCCTTAACCTTCCTAATTTTTATCTTTTAGCAAAAATCACTTACAACGTAAATTAACTCCTTTTTTGTAGAAAAAAATTGAAAAACCTATATAATAAATAAAATTAAAATTTGTTTTCAATAATAAAAATATATGCTGGTGCATTATTTTCTTATAATAGAAACATAAGAAATAAAATATGTAGCGACCTAAAATTTGCTTGGACGCTAATTGATGAAATTATTAAAAATTTAGAAACAGAGTTTCAATTTTATTTAAAAAGGAGTCGCCACCGATCTTTTTTTAGGTGTGATCGGACACCTAATAAATCCTCTTTTAAAGAAAAATTATTTTTTGAATTTTTTAAAAAGGCGTGGTTTAAGTCTCGCCAAAAATCCAGAGAAAAATAGGGTTCGGGAGTCTTACATGCCATGAGGAAGGTATTAGCACCTCATGACGCCCAAAATTGGTATCTCGTTAAACGCGCTGTCTTAATTTTTAAAATACAAGTTCAATTTAATATTTAATAGTGATCCGATTGAGACACTAAATTTTTTAAAAAAACGAGAATTTTAAGACTCGAGAAATTTTTTAAAACCCGAGAATTTTGAAAACACGAAAAAATTTTTTAACCCAAAATTTTGAAAACACGAAATTTTAGAAATACGAAAACACGAGAATTTTTTTTGAAACACTAATTTTTTTAAAACACGAAATTTTGAAAACACGGAAATTTTAAAACACAAGAATTTTTTTTTAAAAAACATGAAATTTTTGAAAACCCAAAAATTTTGAAAACACGAAATTTTGGAAATACGAAAACTTTAAAAACACGAGAATTTTTTGAAACACGAAATTTTTTTTTGAAAACACCGAATTTTTGAAAACACGAATTTTTTTTTAAAACATGGAAATTTTGAAAACACGAAAATTTTTGAAACACGAGATTTTTGAAAATATGAAATTTTTTAACACGAATTTTTTTGAAAACACTAAAATTTTGAAATACAAGAATTTTTGAAATATGAGAATTTTTAAAACACGATAATTTTGAAAATGCGAAAATTTTGAAATACAAGAATTTTTAAAACAATTTTTTTGAAACTTGAGAAGTTTTAAAATCAAAAAATTTTAAAAACACGAAAAAAAGAAATTTAAACACGAAACTCTTAAAATACTAGAATTTTCCGAAAACACGAAAAGTTTTGAAAACACGAAAATTTTGAAACATTAAAATTTTTGAAAGTACGAAATTTTTTTAGATTTTGATTTTTTTTAAAAGGATGATCGATTTAACACTTAACCGATGATATTCATCCAACATAGCGATGAGATCAACGACAAGTGTTAAACCGATTTGTTGCATTATTTATTAAAATTATTATCATTAAAATAAAATAAAATAAAATACAATTGAAAAATAAAATGCTAAAAATATCAATAATATTAAAACGAGATGTCATCAAAAATACACAAATTAAATTAAAAGTGAGTAAAAAATTACCGAAAAGCTCAAAATTACGGACTTGAAGAACGGATACACGACCCATTTTCTCTTTTTTCTTCTTTTTTTTTTTTTTTTTTTTTTTTTCTTTTTTTCCTTTTTCTTCTCTTTCTTCTTCTTCTTTCTTCCGGCCTCACGCTTTGGGGCTCATGAAAATGGGCCTGGTGTCATTGGTGTGGGTCACACGGGTCGGGTCACTGGGTCGGGTCACGGGTTGGTCTGATTGAAAAAAAGTCTTTTATTATTTTTTCTTTTTTCTTTTTCTTTCTTTTTTTTTTTTTTTTTTTTTCTTCTTCTTCTTCTTCTTCTTCTTCTTCTTCTTCTTCTTCTTCTCCCGCCGCCACTGTCAGCCGACTCGACTCCCGTGGTGGTGAGCCTTCTTCTTCTCTCTTCTTCTTCTCTTCCTTCTTCTTTTTCTCTTTTTCTTTCTTTTCTTTCTTTTTGTGGGTTTTTGAATGTTGATGGGGTTTATTTTTGGGAAAAATCCGCTTTTATAGTGTGTGTTTTGTAGGTAGTGTGGCTAGGGGAAGGAGGCCATCCTTAGGTCGGTGGCCTAAAAAATCGAGGGTAGGTGCCCAAATCCACCGGATTTTTGGAGATTTTCCTATGAAGGACCGAATCAAATACAACAAAATTGTTGGGGTCGAGTGTAATTTTAAGAAAGATGAGGGTAAAATGTAATTTTGAAAAGTTTTGGGGTTAAAATGTAATTTCAAGAAAGTTTAGGGTTAAAATGTAATTTTTTGAGGGTCAAAAAAATTTAATTTTAAAATTTTTTAAAATAAACCCATAATTCGAACCGGCAAAATTTAGTGCTTATAATGCTCTCTTTGCTCATCATTGTGAAACAGGATGAGCAAAGACTTAAAAGCACTAAATTTTGTTCAATTGTCCAATCCTTATTCTTTATTGAAAAAGTAAATCGAAAATAGCTTGGCATGCGATTCAAGCTTAATTCACCTCTCTGATTATGAGTTGATCTTTGAAAACAAAATTGAAAATACCTCACAGTGACTCGAGGCTCAACTCACCTCTCGCAATATGAGTTGATTTTTTGAAAAATGAATTGAAAATACCTCTCGATTATGAGTTGATTTTGAAAAGTGAGGCTCAACTCACCTCTCGCAATATGAGTTGATTTTTTGAAAAATAAAATTGAAAATACCTCACAGTGACTCGAGGCTCAACTCACCTCTCGCAATATGAGTTGATTTTTGAAAAATGAAATTGAAAAATACATTGACGTGTGACTCGAGGCTCAACTCACCTCTCGCATTATGAGTTGATTTTTGAAAATGTAAATTGAAAATACCTCAACAGTGACTTGAGGCTCAACCCACCTCTCGCATATGAGTTGATTTTTGAAAACGAATTGAAAATACCTCTGCAGTGACTCGAGGCTCAACTCACCTCTCGCAATATGAGTTGATTTTTGAAAAACAGAATTGAAAATACCTCAGAGTGTGACCTGAGGCTCAACTCACCTCTCGCATTATGAGTTGATTTTTGAAAAATGAAATTGAAAAATACCTCGGATGTGACCCGAGGCTCAACTCACCTCTCGCATTATGAGTTGATTTTGAAAACAGAATTGAAAATACCTCGAGTGTGACCGAGGCTCAACCCACCTCTCGCAATATGAGTTGATTTTTGAAAAAGAAATTGAAAATACCTCACAGCAGTGACCCGAGGCTCAACTCACCTCTCGATTATGAGTTGATTTTTTGAAAAACAGAATTAAAAATACCTCAACAGTAACTCGAGGCTCAACTCACCTCTTGCAATATGAGTTGATTTTGAAAAAGAAAATTGAAAAATACCTCAACGTGTGACTCGAGGCTCAACTCACCTCTCACCATATGAGTTGATTTTTTGAAAATGAAATGAAATAATTTTAAAAAGTATCAAAATTTCAAAACATATCATCCTGTGGAACTCAATGTCTTCCTTGTCCTTGGTCGCAATACTATCATCAAAACCTTTTGCTTTATCGAATACCAGATATGTCATGCATGATGTTATCATGATATGCACATGTTTGGTCGTGAATGCTCTTATGCTTACATGATTATGCCATCATGGGCTTGTTTGCCATATATCTCTTGAAAACAAAATCTCATGATGATTGCATTCATTGCTTCGATTCTTGACTTCCCTTTCGTGTTTTGTACCCATCCTCGAGTAATCTGGTATCACCTTTTGCCCTTTGTTGAACTTTGTCCTTGCTTTGAGGCTCTTGCACTTACCAAATTCTCATCCGTAATACTCAACATTCCTTTTGTTTAGAGTATGTCATTTCACTATTTATCATTTAGACAAACCACACATGAGATGCATGAAAATAGGAAAGTAGGTACGAAAGAAATACCTCACATTCATATTTATTTCAAAAGCAATAAGCAAAGAAAATTGACAAGGAAAAGCTCAATAAAGAAAACATTATAAAGAAAGGAAAGTAGATTCAATTGTCACAAATGCTCTAGATATTCAACGCATGAACTTCTCTACATTTCTTCATCCCGGATCTCTTCGAGCACGGCTTCTTGTGTAGAAGATTTCGAGCTTCCGGATCGCTTTAAATATTGTAATCTCTCCACATGACTTCGCTCAAATCGCCCCGCTCCTTATGTCCGAACCCCTTCATTAGGACGCCCTTCGTGTTTTCATCCTAATCTTTTTTGTTTATCAAGACACCCTTTCTTGGTTTTCATCTTGATCTTTTTTTTTTTTCGGTTTTTCTTTTTTATCTTTTTTTTTATCAAGACGCCTTTCGAGTTTTCATCTTGATCTTTTTTTTTTTTTAGGCATAGTACTTTTTTATGGCATCTGAATTCACTGGATTAGGTAACTCTTCCCATCCATCTCGTTGAGAATCAAAGCTCTACCAAAGAAAGCTTTTTTTACGACGACGCCCTTCCCAATTTGGTTCCCATTTTCCTCGAAAGTCTTTTGTATTGGGAGAATCTTTCTCAAGATAAGTTCCTCTCGAATTCTCTTGGCCGCACCTTCTTGTCATGAGCCGTGATCATTCTCTTTTGGTACATCCGTCCATGATGATTGCCTTTCAAGCGCTTTTTCTTCGATGAGATTTAGCTGGTCATATCGAGCTCGAACCCATTCGATTCTTCTAGTTTTGACTCCATTAAGACTCGTAGAGAGGGATCTCAACTTCGATAGGGCAAGATGACTTCCATTCCATAGACCAGAGAGAAAGGAGTTGCTCCCGTATATGTCCTCACAGATGTGCGATATGCATACAAAGCGAATGGTAGCTTCTCGTGCCAGTCTTTATAAGTCTCGGTCATTTTTCCAATAATCTTCTTAATATTTTTGTTAGCCGCTTCTACTGCTCCGTTCATCTTTGGGCGATAGGGTGAGGAATTATGATGCTTTATTTGAAATTGCTCGCACACTTCTTTCATCATCTTGTTATTCAGATTTAAAGCATTATCTGAAATAATTCTCTCAGGCAAACCGTATCGACATATGATTTTTTTTTTAAGAACCTGCAAACTGCAGTCTTCGTCACATTAGCAAATGAAGCGGCTTCTACCCATTTTGTGAAGTAATCTATAACCACAAAATGAACCGTGTCCATTAGAAGCTTTTGGAGAAATTGGCCCTATAACATCCATGCCCCACATAGAAAAAGGCCACGGAGAAGTCATGACATGAAGGGGCGAAGGGGCTGCATGAATTTTATCACCATAAATTTGACATTTGTGGCACTTTCGTGCGTAACTAATGCAGTCGTTTTCCATCGTCAGCCAGTAATAACCGAGTCTCATAATCTGCCTAGCCATAGTGAAACCATTGGCATGCGTCCCACAAATTCCTTCATGGACATCTTCAAGTATTTTCCTAGCTTCAACAGCATCCACGCATCTTAGGAGCACTTGATCTTTTCCTCTTTTGTACAGGATATCCCCATCAAGGACAAATCCCATCGCCATTCTTCTGATTGTTCTTTTGTCGTTCTCATTTGCTTACTCGGGATACCTTTGATTCTTAACATATTCTAAGATATCATGGAACCATGGCAATCCATCTGTCTCTTTTTCAATGCTACAACAATGTGCACGGACCTCATATATGCTCATTTGGAGAGGCATTATTTCCGTTTCTCTATTTGCTTTGAACATTGAAGCCAGGGTGGCCAAGGCATCAGCCAATTGGTTTTCTTCTCGTGGGAAGTAGTTAAAAGTCACTTCTTTGAATTTTTTGACCAGCTCTGCCACGAGATCGCGATATTTGACCAATTTCGAATCTCTCACTTCCCAATCTCCACAGATTTGGTAAATCACCAATGCTGAGTCCCCGTACACTTCTAAGATTTTGATGTTTCGTTCAATAGCTGCACGAAGGCACATGATGCAAGCCTCATATTCCGCTACATTATTGGTACGTAAGAAATTTAATCTGGCGTTGAGTGGATAATGGTTCCTTCGGTGACACTAAGATCGCTCTAATCCCATGCCCCAATGCATTCGATGCACCATCAAAGCTCATCTTCCATGATTTCTCTTTGACGACTCACACTCTTTTTCTCGCAATGCACATCAAATCCTCGTCTGGAAAATCAAATCTCAAAGGCTCATATTCTTCCGTGGTTCGAGTTTAAGAAGTCGCCTATCGCGCCCCTTTATCGACTTTTGACTCACATATACAAGGTCGTACTCGATAGTAGGATCGCCATCGTGCCATTCTTCCCGAAAGTGCAGTGATTCCATCATGTATTTTATTGGGTCCAATTTTGAAATTAACCACGTCAGATGATACAACATATATTGTCCGAGCCTTCGAATCGCCTGCACTAAAGCGCAATGATTTTTTCAATTGACGGTACTTTGCTTCATACTCGTGAACTTTACCGAGATAGTAGATCGCCTTTCTCTTTTCCCCGACCATCATGTTGCCCAAAGATGTAACCCATTGAATTTTCAAACACGCTTAGATATAATATTAATGGTCTTCCGGGAGTTGGCGGTACTAGCACCGGAGGGTTAGACAAATACTGTTTTATTTTGTCAAAAGCCACTTGGCACTCATCGTTCCACTCTCCCGAATCATGTTTTCGAAGGAGTCGAAAAATTGGGTCACACTGGTTGGTAAGTTGAGCAATGAATCGAGCGATGTAGTTCAACCTCCCTAAGAATCCTCTGACTTCTTTTTGTGTACGCGGAGGTGGTAGTTCTTGTATGGCTTTTATCTTATCTGGATCAACCTCAATACATTTCTCACTAACAATGAAGTCGAGTAATTTTCCGAGGTAGCCCCAACATACACTTGGTCGGATTAAGCTTCACCGAACTTTCTTAGTCTTTTGAACAATTTCTTGAGTTTCCTAATATGCTCTCTTTCCCCCCGAGATTTGGCAATCATATCATCAACATAAACTTCTATCTCTTTGTGCATCATGTCATGGAATAGCATCACTATTGCCCTCTGATATGTTGCCCCGACATTCTTTAATCCGAACGGCATCACCTTGTAGCAAAATGTTCCCCACATCGTTACTAAGGTAGTTTTCTCCATATCCTCGGGAGCCATCTTTATCTGATTATAACCTGAAAATCCATTCATGAAAGAAAACAATGAATGTTTTGCTGTGTTATCCACCAACGTATCGATGTGTGGTAAGGGAAAATTATCTTTAGGACTTGCTCGATTCAGATTACGATAATCCACGCACATTCGTACCTTACCGTCTTTCTTCGGTACTAGGACTATGTTAGCTACCCATTCTGGGTATTTGGAGACTTGTAGGAAACCAGCATCAAATTGTTTCTTGACTTCTTCTTTTATCTTTAACAGCATTTCAGGTCTCATTCGTCTTAGCTTTTGTTGAATAGGTTTGCATTTTGGTTTCAGTGGGAGTCTATGGACCACTACATCCTCGTTCAACCCTGGCATGTCTTGATATGACCATGCAAATACATCTTTATACTCACGAAGCAAGGCGACCAAATCATGTTTGGTGTTGTCTGAAATAGAGGTCCCAATCTTCACTTCTTGCCTCTTCTCTTTATTTCTCAAATTTACTGTCTCAACAGATTCTTGATGGGGTAAAATCTGTTTATCTTCTTGTTCTACCATCCTTAGTAAGTCAGGAGACGATACATAATTTTCAGTATTTTCCTCAGCTTCGAATTCTCCTAAACAAATAGCTTTCTCAAAATCGATTTCAGGACTTGAAACGAGATTGTTTATGTCATTGGTATCTGAGCACCTGAAAGGTGAATGGAAAAGAAAACAATAGAGGAGGATCAAAGTATTGGAACCAAACAAACATAATGTTATGGCATGATATGAGGTACATGTAAGGACAGGCTGTGAGAAGAAGGAATAATTATGAAGTTAACAAGAATGAAAAGATTATGACAAAATGCATCTCCATTAATGTTCATTTAAATGATAAAGAGCAAACATAAGCTCTTACAAAAGAATCCCACTATTACTTAAGGGCACACAAAAATAGAGTTAACATTGAGCATTACTCTGGAGAGGACTTAGAAACTACAAGAAGATCCACAGCAGTCCAATTGTTCAAAACGAATCCAGGAGGACAAGGGCGTATCATTGAAACATCTTCAATTGCATCATCTCCTTTGTCAATAACATTTATACTGACGTTCTGAAGACCTCTTTCAATTAATAACAGCGGGCTTCGTGAATTATCTCGCCCTGGGTACATCATTCCTGCAGATGTAAATGTTTTTGACAAAGGAGGATACGCTATGGGCTCCCATTCCAATTCTCGACCTGAGGCTCTTACAAACCTCATTTCTTGATCTTTTCAAGAATCGTGGATTATATGGTTTTAGCCTCGGTGAATGATTAGAGTGATATGCACATGCAATGAATAGATGGATGAATAAATGAAAATGCATGTTAGTCATGAATAAATATGCAAGAATTTGGTGTTGATTTCAAGATAGCCCCATACTTAGGCATTTCATTAATCAAAAGAGTCCATTACAAAATGTTTTGCCATCTCCGATTTATCATTACACAAATTTCCTAGCCACATCGCTTTGTTTCTTTACTCGTTCTAGGAATTCGACATGCTTGATCCTTGTCTCGGAGGAATTGGTAATCGAGATCTTCGCTTCATCCGATAATTGCACAATTTGCACAAATCGCTTTGTGAATTTCATTAATCAAACCGCCAAGATACATATCTTTTTCTTGGAGAGCTCTTTCGTTAGCACAAATGTCTCGCTATGCTGGCCATTCTTTTCTTCTAGGGCTTTTAGGAGAGTGTCCAAGTGTTCTTGATGAGCTTGCGGTGTATTTTCTAAATCTTGTATTTTCCTTCTTAGCTCTTGACGCCGACCGACTAGTCATTAATTTCGCAGACGCAGCCAGATTCAACATTCTTCTTCCTTAACTCTATCATAGCACGCAGCCTTTTTCCTCTTCCTTCTTTGCTTTCCCTCTCCAAAATTTCATCCCACCTTTGATGTTGCTTAATTCTTCCTTCCATTCCGTCGATGATTTGCCCATTTCGCTATTCTTTATGGTACCTCTCAATTTCTTATTTTCCAAATGAAGATCCTTTAAGTCATTTCTCATGATCTCACTTCTTTTCGGACTTTCTCGCTTCGGATTTTTCAATTTGAACATCTATCTTCACTGGTAATTTTTGTCTTGAAGAGAACTAATATCCCGTAATAGACCGGCCTTTTCACGCTCAAATTCATGTCTTGCTATTTCGATTCGGACGGCATTTCTTCCGAGAAAGGATTCGAAAATATAATCGCCAGTGAGGTTTGTTGACTATTCACTGCCTTTGTCTCCATATTTCATAATCTTGAGTGATAGTATCAGATACTGAGCTAACTCCATTAGGTAGATTTCCTTCCAAGACTTTGCAAGATCTCGGACTTTTTCATGTAACCTTCTCCCGTAAAAGCAAACTCAGATCGTGCTAATCCTCCAGTAGTTGGTATGAATCGTCGTGAAGCAAACCGCCTTTGAACCATTAACTGCATATCCAACTCCTCCCCATAATCCGAGTAAAGGTACCCAATCTTGGCTTTCGCATTTATATAGCAAAATCAAGGACGGATCCATGGTGCTCTCCAAGTTATATCTTGGCGCGGAGGTTTTGAAAAACTCAAAACCAGGTCGTTGTTCGGTGACATCCTTCGCCAATTTTTCTCAAGGTAAGCTTCCAATGGAGCGAATGTTTTCGAAAACATGTGGAAAGGTGTGCGCCCACTTTCCGTAAGTGGCTCGTAATCCAAACATTAAGTAGTCAGTGCACATCCGATAAAACGCCCTTCTCCTTTTCTCCTACAACAATTTAGAGATCTAAAAGTCTCATTAAGATAGTTGGGACGGGGTTGATTCCTTGCCTTAACTTTTCAAAGAAATCCACTACCGCAACTTCTATATGCCCAAGAACTTTTGGGAAGTCAATTAATCCGTAAATGGCTAAAGCAAACAGATCCACTCTCTTTACAATATCTGGATGATTTTGAACTAAGTCTCATAGAGAAAACCATGGAACACAACTGACTTCGTTCTTTTTTTTTATCTATTTTTCAGCCCATGTATCGGTCATTCCCGTTAACCTCGTTAGCTTTTTCTTGAAGGTCATTGGCTTAGGCTCCTTCACATATATTTTGTTGAATCGTATATTGTCAATGCGAAGCAAGGCGGCATACTCTTCTATGGTTGAGTCATATCTTCATCGGTTGAAAGTAAAACATTGATAAGTTGGGTCCCGAATTGAACCATGGCTTGAATCAATTGTTCATCTACGTTAATAGCGATCAAGTGAGCTATATCCTCGCATTTTCTTTGAAGATGCCCTAGTGTCTAAATCTCAATGTTTCCAGATCCTAATCAAGTCTTCGAGGTAATTCGAAGAACATTCATGGTCACATGCTAGGAAGGTTGAAATACATCCTTCTTTAAACTGCCTCCTTTTGCTTTCGGGTTTTCAAAGACCGGCCTCGAACCACGACGCTTTTTTCTGGTCACTTGTGTAATTGACTCCTCCATCGAAACCCGCTTTTGGCAACCAATCTCTAATCAACACCTTCCTAACAAGATGCCTATGATGCATGATAAAAATAAAAATGAAGTCAAATAACATTGGTTAGTAATTACAACGAATATAAACGGAGAAAAACTATGGAAAATCTAATAAATTAAGATATTTAATTTTGCATTTTGGTGAAACTGACCTACTTTTATTGCCGCTTTTTTTTTTATCCCAATATTTATAAAATAAACTTACCCCATATGCTCATCGATAATCTACCCAATCCAATTCTATTAAATGACCTAATTCTATTGCAAAAACAAATATAAATGTAAAGAAATAAAAAGTAAGAGGCGTTTCTCCCATGTACTTATTTTGGTGACTATTTGACGGACGAAGTTTCGGCACGGCTCTAATCGAGTGGCTCATACGGTTCACTATATGCGGTTTCGGTTCTAAAAGGTACTCGAATTGTCCGTACTATCGCCTACTAAGGCTAGTACGAGCCTCAATTATCGCCCATCATAGGCTCATGAGCTCAATTCGAGGATTACATTTACTTATGCCTATGCGGAGGGACGAGTTAACTCACGAAAGCATAAGTCATATGTAATCCTAAGTATTCACTACTTTGCATGTGAGGGACGAGTTAACTCACGAAGGCATACCGCTTACTTCCGCTAAGCGGATGGAGCCCGGTAGAGAGCTCATGTTATGCAAAATGCAAGTGCACGTGTGGGGAGAAACTCACAAACCTTTTCGCTTTTATTTTAAAACTAAAAACTAAAACCGTAAAAACTTAGCTAAAAAAAAAAAAGATAAAACAAGTTAGAAAAATATTTACAACATGATGCAAATGCATGACTTTTCAAAAAACAAAATTTAAGGATCACGACTTAATATTAATTTGAACAAGAAGTTTTGAAAATTTTGACAACACGCGTTTAATTCTAGACTCAACTCTCAAAAAGGTCCCAAAGGAGTCGCCAAATGTAGCGACCTAAAATTTGGTTAAGCGCTAATTGATGAAATTATTAAAAATTTGGAAACAGAGTTTCAATTTTATTTAAAAAAGGGAGTCGCCACCGATCTTTTTTCTAGGTGTGATCGGACACCTAATAAATCCTCTTTTTAAAGAAAAATCATTTTTTTGAATTTTCTTAAAAAAGGGGTGGTTTAAGTCTGCATCAAAATTCCAGAGAAAAATAGGGTTCGGAGTCACATGCATGAGAAAGGTATTAGCACCTCGTGACGCCCAAAATTGATATCTCGTTAAACGCGTTGTCTTAATTTTCAAAATATAAGTTTAATTTAATATTTAATCGTGATCCGATTGAGACACGAAAATTTTTTAAAAAAACGAGAATTTTAAGACTTGAGAAATTTTTTTTAAAACCCGAGAATTTTTGAAAACACGAAATTTTTTTTAACCCAAAAATTTTGAAAACACGAGATTTTAGAAATACGAAAATAGGAGAATTTTTTTTGAAACACGATTTTTTTAAAACACGAAATTTTGAAAACACAAAATTTTAAAACACAAGAATTTTTTTAAAAACATGAAATTTTGAAAACCAAAATTTTGAAAACAAAATTTTGAAAACACATGAGAATTTTTGAAACATGAAATTTTTTTTGAAAACACGGAATTTTTGAAAACACGAATTTTTTTTTAAAACATGGAAATTTTGAAAACACGAAAATTTTTGAAACACGAGATTTTTGAAAATATGAATTTTTTTAACACGAATTTTTTGAAAACACTAAAATTTTGAAATACAAGAATTTTTGAAATATGAGAATTTTTAAAACACGATAATTTTTGAAAATGCGAAAATTTTAAAATACAAGAATTTTTAAAACAATTTTTTTTGAAACTTGAGAAGTTTTAAAATCAAAAATTTTTGAAAACACGAAAAAAAAATTTAAACACGAAACTCTTAAAATACGAGAATTTTTTGAAAACACGAAAAGTTTTGAAAACACGAAAATTTTGAAACATTAAAATTTTTGAAAGTACGAAATTTTTTTTAGATTTTGATTTTTTAAAAGGGCATATCGATTTAACACTTAACCGATGATATTCACCCAACATAGCGATGAGATCAACGACAAGTGTTAAACCGATTTGTTGCATTATTTATTAAAATTATTATCATTAAAATAAAATAAAATACAATTGAAAAATAAAATGCTAAAAATATCAATAATATTAAAACGAGATGTCATCAAAATACACAAATTAAATTAAAAGTGAGTAAAAAATTACCGAAAAGCTCAAAATTATGGACTTGAAGAACGGGATACACGACCCATTTTCTCTTTTTTTTCTTCTTTTTTTTTTCTTTTTTTTTTTTTTTTTTTTTTTTCTTTTTCTTTTCTTTTTCTTCTTCTTTCTTCGGGCCTCACGCCTTTGGGCTCTGAAAATGGGCCTGGTGTCACTGTGTGGGTCACACTGGTTGGTCGCTGGTCGGGTCGGGTCATGGGTCGGACCGACTGTAAAAAAAGTCTTTTATTTTTTTTTTTTCTTTCCTTTTTCTTTCTTTTTTTTTTTTTTTTTTTTTCTTTCTTTCTTTCTTCTTCTTCTTCCTTCTTCTTCTCCTTTCTTCTTCTTCTCCAACACACACCATCAGACTTGACTCCCTCGGTGGTGAGCCTTCTCTCTCTTCTTCTTCTTCCTATTCTTCTTCTTTTTTCTTTTTTCTTTCTTTTTTCTTTTTGGGTTTTTGAATGTTGATGGGGTTTGATTTTTGGGAAAAATCCATTTATAGTGTGTTTTTGCAGTAGCAGTGGCTAGGGAAGGAGGCCATCCCTTAGGCTAGTGGCGGAAAATCGGAGGGTAGGTGCCCAAATCCACCGGATTTTGGAGATTTTCCGATGTAGGACTAAATTGCAAATGTAGCAAAACTTTGGGGTCAAAGTGTAATTTTAAGAAAGATAAGGGTAAAATGTAATGTTGAAAAGTTTTAGGGCCAAAATGTAATTTTAGGAAAGTTTAGGTTAAAATGTAAATTTTTTAATTTTTTTAATTTTAAATTTTTTAAAAAATAAACCCATAATTAAGCTAGGGCAAAATTTAGTGCTTACAAAATAAAATAAAATTTGCATTGATTCCAACCATGATAAGAATGTACAAGCCCATTTTGCCCTACCAAACCCAAAACTTAATCCTAAAACTCATTTACCTAGCCCAACCCTAATCGAAACAAACGAAACCCTAGCCCCTAGGTGCCTGCAACCTTCGACCTCTGACACCCACTTGCCCTGACGCCACCGGCCACCGCCCACGTCGCGTCTCCACCGCCCAAGAGCACCTGCAAACATTAAAAGAGAAATGACAAAAAGTTTGTAAAAAGGGCTACATAAGCCGATTTAAACCAGTGTAATGGGGACCTTTTTTTTTTTCTTTTTTTGATCAATAAAAAACATAAAGAGATTATTAAGCAAAAAGATTGGCAAACACAAAAACAACGAGATCCGAACACTAAAAGAAAGCGATTTGAACACCGAAACAGAGGTCGAAAAGGTAATTTTTTTTAACTCTTAAATTTTTATTTCTTACTACAAATCCCTTTTATTCGCACAAATATACAAAATATATAGATATATATAAACTCGTAAAAACATAAAATAAAAAAGGAAGAAAAAACATACCTTTTGTGAAATTTCGGCCATCGTGTACGGTGGTGGTAAATGCATCTTGGCGGATGACGGAGGGAATGACCGAGTGGCCGGACTCCTCTGCAGAGAAAAAAAAGAGAGAAGGAAAATTTTTTTTTAAACAGACAGCCAAATGATTTTTTTCTGGGTTTTGGGCCTTATATAGCCCCTTAAAACGACGTCGTTTTGGGGCTGGCTTTTAACCCCCAAAACGACGCCATTTTACTCGACCCGACCCGAATCCGATCCGTACCCTAAGAGGATCCGCGTGTTTTTAAGCCAGAGGGGAAATTGCGCTTTTGGTCCTTCCGCATTTTTAGTATTTCAAATCAAATTTGCAATATTCGCACATTAGCCCTAAAATTTTGCATGGTTTCGCGATTTGGTCCCTCCCTCAAAGCGCTGCGTTTAATTCACTGGGTAAAATTGCGCCCCTCGTCCCTCACCATTTCACGCGCGTTTCAGTTCAGTCCCCATATTATTTATTTCATATAATTTGTCCCAAAACTTCCATTTTTAATGTAATTTAGCCCTTTTTTAATTATTTTGCAATTTTTATTATTATTACTATTATTTAATATTTTATTTTATCATTATTATTATTATCATTATTATAAGATATATATTTTAGTTTAATACCATTATCATCTATTTGATTTTTATTTATCTATTTATATTTATATTATTTTATATATATTTTAATTCTCACTTACATAATTATCACATTTTATATATTTCTACTTCCATTTTATGTTAATATTAATATTATTATTATTATCATTATTATTATATTTACTATTATTATTATTATTATTATTATTATTATTATTATTATTGTTGTTGTTGTTGTTGTTGTTGTTGTTGTTATTGTTGTTGTTATTACTAGTGTGTTGATACTATTATTATCTATTTTATTATGTTTGTTTATTGTCATTAATTCGTCAATATTACTGTTATTTTTTTTCTCGCATAACATCGAATTTCCCCTTTATTATTTGTCATGTCAGTTTACCCAATACATCAAGTTTTCAAATAATTGATATTTCATATTAAGGGTTTGAGAAAATCGTGCCCTAACTTACTGGGTTTCGATTTTTCTTATTCAATCTTAATAACGGAATACCTTTTTTAAATCACAATCAAACTCCGAATAAAATACTTAATCTTGGAAATTCAAAATGTCGCGCCTTAACTTACTGGACTCGACATCTAGATACTTCGGATAAGTTTTTTTAAAATAGGGGCAATATTCCTAATTTGGACCTTCGGGAAAACGAGCCCTAACTTACTGGGTTCTAATTTCTCGTTTGAAAAATGATGGGAGATCCTTTTCAAATATAAAGTCAAGTTTTAAAAGGCGAGCTTAGTTTCGGGAATCTAAAGTATTGCGCCCTAACTTACTGGACATAATGCTTTATCTCTTCGAAAATAAGAGAGTCTTAACGTCCCTTTCGATCCCTTCAAGTTTTGGAAATCAAAAGTATTTATTTTCGAATCATTTCAAAGTTTTCAACATTAGGACATCGATCAATCAATTTGGTACCAATTTTGGGCATATCGAGGGTGCTAACCCTTCCTCATATGTGAATCGACTCTGAACTCGTTTTCTGGATTTCGTAGACCAAAATCGTTGTTTTGATAAATCAAACTGTTTATTAAAAATAATTATTTTACGAGGTGGCCCGATCACACCTCATCAAAAAGGGTTGGTGGCGATTCCCTTCTTTTTCATTTTCAAAACCCGAGTCGACCGCGTCGTTTTCTGTTTTATCAAAAAATGATTACGACAAAGAACATTAGTGTGTTACGCATATTCTACTAATCAATGTCACAAAATTTCATCTTTCTTACTTTTAAATTCAAGATGGAGATGCTTGAACAAAATTTAAGTATTTTGTCTCAATCTGAAATATGGAATAAAAATCCAACTTATGTTTTACTAATTGAAGAGCTTAAACAATTTTACTTCAAACTAAACTAGATTAAATTTTAGCTATTTTTACTTGTTGAGCTGGGGTGGGACCAATTGCATCCCTAGAAAAACACGTGGTGCTTTCTTGCAATAAAACATGGACATGGGATATGGGAAGGGAGCCGCGTAAGGGACAGGGAAAGTGACTGATGTCTTTCACACCTCTACAGCGTTTATTCATTGAACCAAAACAAGTAAAAAAAGATCCCAGGAAGTTAGCGCCACCGGCCACCGGAATAGTTGGGTTTTAAAATAAGATAAATGTTGAAAGCAAGGATTTGATAGCATGGTTGCAGTTAGTAGCAATTGCATTAGTTGACCACCACCACCACCCGATTTTGTAACGCGAATTAAGTGAAAAGGCATCACAACATAGATGTGGAATGCCGCAATTATCTGAGTAGGTGAAATGCACTAACAATCCCTTGATTTGTAGTCAGGTTAGGCTTGCTGCAATAACTATACAATGAGAAGCTAGTGGTTCACCTTATTAGTTCTTTTTATTGCTTCAAAAGCCATGGCCTCCGCGGAATCGGCTTTGCAACATTTTCTGGCAGGTTTTAGTGGTCGAACCAAACCACATACTCGTCTCCCGACGTCCATCTTTTCATTATTAATAATCTAACTTGTTTTTAATTCGATTTAAATTTTAGAGATAATATTATTATAAAAATAATAATGAATGTTAAGTATAAACAGTAAAATATATGGAAAAAAATTGAATTTTGAATGTATTAAAATAAGACCTTTTTTTCATTATTAATAGCACTATTAAAAAGATCAGGTAAAGTAAAGTAGTTTTATTTAATACCTAAAAGTTTTTTGAATGTTTCGAAACGTATTTTATTATTAATGACACTATTAAAAAGAGCGAAGTAACATAAAAGTTTTTTTATGTTTGGAAATATATTCTATTATTAATGACACTGTTAAGAAAAAAAGGTAAAGAAACGTAATTTTATTTAATACCTTCTTTTTTTTTTAATGTTTGAAATGTATGTATTCTATTATTAATGACACTATTAAAAAAGTGAAGTAACGTAGTTTTATTAAATACCTAAATTTTAATTTTATTTTTATCTTTGAAATGTATTCCATTATTAAAAAAGTAAAGTAACGTAGTTTTATTTAATACTTAAAAAGTTTTTTTTAATATAATGGTTTGTGTTTGGTACATTAGTAGTATTTTTTATTATACAAGCAATCTTAAAAATTATCATGTGCCTCTTTTTTCAAATATTTATTTTTTAATATTTTACTACACTAGGACACTTATCAACCCTGGCTCGACTTGTAGAGTGTAAAAACTCCATTAACAATGTACCAAATATTATTTCATAACATTAATATAAGATATACTTAATGTCCATTTTATAATCCATATTTAGGGTTCGTAGTTGCCTCTCCCAACAATATTGTCTTCAATGATCAAAACTGAGTCTTGCAATGTGTCTTACCATTGCACCCATCCACTTATTAGTCAAATGTTGTTATGATTTTCATTTGTATGCATGTAATATTTTAGATATATCAAATAATAATAATAAAAGATATAAATACCTTCAAAATAATATTTTTTACTTTATAAAATAAATGAGTAATTGAAAATTTCCTAACAAAATTGAAACCCGAATGATAAACGATACCAACTCAATCAATATATATTACATAATGTGAGATAATGTATTTAAGCACGAGGGGATTTACAATTAAGTAGTACAATTTTATGTGAGTCCTTCAACATAATAAAGGGTTAAATATACTTAAAGTCATTTAATTATTAGAAAATTTATATTTTGATCATTCAATTTAAAAAGATTATAAAATAATCATTAACCTAATTGAAAGTTATTATTGAAGTGATTTAGTTTCTTTTTTAAAAAAGTTTTAATTTGATTGACACGTGGAAACACGTATTGATATAGTCTAAGATAAGATAACATGGTATCTTAAAACCTTTGAATGCAAGTGAAGCAGGTTTGGCATTAAGATATGGGAATTTGATTGACAACATCCCCCAAACACGTTTATATCAAGCCATGTTGGTATGAATTTCAAAACTTGAGGAACTTAGTCAGACGAAAACTTTGAAATCTTTATGTTTAAAACTACAAAATAAGTGGTTTTCATACTCAACAGTTAGTTCAACCGTTTAACTAACAGCGCAGTAAACAAAAATTATCTTGGTTAATGCCTCCTAAACTTTCATTTATATTCACATAGAGATGCTGACCATTACTTTTATGAATACTGGAGATCATGATATATATGTATTCCTATTAGTTGATTAGATTTTATTGTGAGGGAGTCATTCAGGTGATGCACCGTATGAAATTTCTTGGCAGGTAAGACGTGCATGGCTGGAGCTGGGGCTAGCTCATGCGCAAACGTAACTCCTCTTCTATAATTCCAATCTTTCTACTTTCTCACTAAAAATATTACTAATTCTACCTTATTATTGCTAGGGGTGAGCAAAATCCGATTCGATTCAAAAAACTCGATAAAAATTTCAAATTTTTAATTAAATAATTCGAGTTATTTGAGTTAATCAAGTTATTCGGTTCAACTCGAATAAAAAATTAAGTTTTTCGGTTTAACTCGAATATGAATTACACAATTTGAGTTATCCGAAAATCCGAATAAGAAAAGACAAAACTGCGTCGTTTTGATAAATGTTTACTTTTTTAAAAGTTAAAGTTCAAAATAATTAAGTTAAAAGACAAAACTTTGTCGTTTTGATAAATGTTTACCCATTAAGTTAAGAGGCAAAATCATTATATTGTTCATGTAGTTAAATAATCTTGTACTTCGTCTACTAGCCAAATAACTGGTCCATCTAATCGCAACATTAAGTATAAATAATAGGATTTGTTAACTCGACTCGATTTGACTCGAAATTTTTTGACTGATTCGATTCGATTCGAAAAAAATTCAAATTGAGTTTGGTTTCTAAAATAGGATTTGTTAACTCGACTAACTCGAAAATTTTTAACTCAATTCAACTCGACTCAATCAAATACTCACCCCTAATTATTGCTGCCCAATCCATTCTCCCTCATTTTGGAACTTAGCCACTTTTGATGGGTATTTGTATTTTCTTTTTATTCTACTTTTGACCTTTGATTTATCACTCTTTGACTTCTAATAATCCAATATTTTGATATTTTACTCCAACAAAACTCTTTTTTTCAATCTGTTTTATATGCATGAAAAGCGATTTCTCTCTTTCTCTAAACAAAATATAATAATATATTCTATTTGATGTCATGAGTCAATCAGACATTAATTGGTATAAAATATCCTTTTATAAATAAGTTACATATTTGAGGGTATTTTAGTTTTTTTTTTAACTTAAAACCAATAAAAATTATATATGATAAAATTTGAACACATACCAACTACATTTAAAAGATGTTAAATTTATCTCTAAATCAAAACTTTTATTTTAATTTACTCATATATTATGCATACGAGATCTCAACAATATACACATAATTTTTGCATATTCTATAATTTTATGTATAATGATATTTTAAAAAGCAATGGTTATAATAACATGAAATTTTGAATTGTTTTTTCTATTAATAAATGAATTGATTTGGTATTCATATTTTGATTAAATCAAGAATGTTACGTTGTTATAATCAATATTTAATTATAGAAACTTTTACATCAAATAAGTAACATGTATAACTTTTTCTTCAATTTTGACTTACAAAATTTACAAGAAACGTTGAGGGAAAAAAACATGGAACACAACAATCACATTAAAAAAAGTAAGAAATATACAGAATTATGTTACATATTCTAGTTTGGCATCTCTTTTATTAATTTTTTATACAATTATTCATTTATTTATCATAAATAAAACCATGATATTTTACAATCATAAAAGAAAGTTGAATTCAATTAAAGAGAGAGACTAAACAATATTCATCTATGTTATAAATGTGGATATTGTACGTGACAACATGCAGCATTATGACATGTCATTGCCTTCACGTATATGTTATTTTTATAAAGAGAAAGGGCATTTTCTTTGCAGTTCAAATATTCTAAATTTTTTAACTAAAATATCATGCCATTCATGTAACGGAGATTATTTTATACATCATTATAAATGTAATTAGTTTTACTTATTTTATAAAATAGATTCAATCCAGTTGAAAATAAAATAATAAATATTTACATGAGAGTACTTTTGACTTTTTATATTTTTATTAAAAAATCTAAAAATAAATACTTTGAACCTAAACATTATAATTTTCAACTTAATCAATTTTAATTTATATATATATTTATAAACGTTATATTTTTTAAAATTTTTGCAACTTAAGTTCAAGTCACATCATTTGTAAAACTCTTTTAAATTTTTCTTGAGTTTAAATCATGGGTGAGTATTGGTACAATGGTAGAGTAATTTTTTAATTCCACGAACAACTTAAAAATTGATATGCATCTATTTTTTCAAATATCTATTTTGTAATATTTTACTGACTCCTATAGGATATTTGTCAACCCCTAATCCTATTAACGGAGTTTTAAAACTCCATTGATAGTACACCAAATATTTTTTCTTAAATTATTTGTATAAAATATAAAATCATTTTTTATAAAAAATTTGTTATTCTCATGAAAATATTTCCTAATTAAATTACAACTCGTGAGACCAAAGAAGGAGCGATTAATATATAGTAGAAATGCAAAAACTGGAAAAGAATGGAGTGTTGTTGAAACCCATCGGAAAATGTAAGCAAAGCCATGGGTTTCAAACATGGTTCAAATCCCCTAATTCTGAAATCATTGTTTGAAACCTGCTAAAAATCCGGCTCCTCTATTTTCTTCCCATTCAAAGTCTGGTCTGGGTGCTATGGGAAGAAAAGAAGATCAATTTCTTTTTAAAGTTTGCGGCAAATAACTGTGGCACTAAATGGAGTAAGTAGTTGCCGTCAACCGACGAAAAACGAACCATTGAAATTAAGTACAAAAATATTTCGTATACAAAAGAAAGTTTTCTTAACTCATGCTTAATTATTATTTAATAATTAGAAATATTTTTGTTTAAATGTTATAATCATATAAAATATTAATATATTATCTTTTATAGTTTTTATGAATAAAGTAATATTTAGTCACTAATTTAATAACTTTTTCTTAATATAGTACCTCAGTTCTAAAATTAGACATTTATTTTCTAATTTGATCTATAAATTTGAATTTCATTAAAGTGTGATGAAATAACTCCATAAAATTTAAATATATATAAATAATTATCTATACGAGCTTGTTGTAAATAAATAAATATTTATATTTTGTTAGTAAATTCCATGAGCAAAGTCATATATATATTTGCTTTTTATGTTATTTTATTTCAACTTTTAATTCATAAAGTGATAACTTTGATACCATTTTATATGCACATAGCTTATAAATAAATATTTATAATAAAGTGACATTTATTTCCTAATTATCATTTTATAAATAAATATTTACAACTGTGATATCATTTATTTCCTAATAAATATTTATTTCCTAATGATCTATACGTGCTTGTTGTAAAAAATATATTTTATGAGTAAATTACATGAGCAAAGTTATATATATTTTAATTAATTAAGAAACAGATGAATGTTTTCAATTTCATCACAGGGCTTTGACTTTTCTCAATCGTGGAAACCCTCGTCGGTCAAAGGCTTAAACATCAAATGTAAATCATGAATAAAATCCCAAATATACTAGTATTATAATATTCATTAAAGTATCCAAAAGAAAATCTCCACTTGGCCACTGTCCAGACTCTGTAATAAGAAAGAGTATATAATATATTTTATTCCTATGGTGGATAGTATACTAACGCTCCACGATTCATGCTCACATCACACATTAAACAATTAGACCTTAACACTCTCAATTTTTATTTTTATTTTAAATTTTGTCAGACTTTATATTTATATTAAATTTTACTATGAAGGATTCAAAGTTATCATAATAGATTTGAATTTGAACTTAAAATTTTTTTTTAAAATTTTTATCATTAAATATTTACATATTTTAAGAGTTAAAATGAAGTTAATGGCATATGTAAAAGTCAACAACAGTGTGGAAGGCAGATGCAGATGAGTCAAAGGATCCTCGGTGGAGGGAAGTGATTGGGCGGAATCTGAATATATCGGACCGTGTATGTTGAGGGAAGTGATTGGGCGGAATCTGAATATATCGGACCGTGTATGTTTAAACCGCATAGGGGAGAAAACACCAACAGTGACCTATTTTTGACAAAGACAAATTTGTATATCGGACCGTGTATGTTTAAACCGCATAAGGGCGAAAACACCAACAGTGACCTATATTTGACAAAGACAATTAATCACGCTGGACGGCGAATCCAATTTATATTTAATACATATTTTTACAACTTAAATGATGTAAACTTAATAAAAAATTTATTATCTTTATATTAAGTTTAGAGTTGGAATAAGAACAATTCTATTTTTTATAAATATAAATATATATATATAAATATATTAGGTATATTATTCATTTGCAGGAACAGACAGGATAGATACAAAATAGCATTTTTTTTTTTTTAAAGAAAAGCTTGAAAAAGATCGAAGACTTTGAAAACATGCAAACTGACCAAGGGGTGGAGCAAATAGTCAAAACTCCGACATTCTGGAACTCCGTTTTCATTCTATAAATACCCACTTCATTCGCTTCGTTGAATATCAAAATCATACGTGTATTCTTGAGTTGCTCTATAGTCAAAAGAGCTAGCCTGCTAGAGATCGATAGAGATCTTTTGTAACCAAATAAAAAATAAAAAAATGGGGATTTTGAAGCTATCCCAAGCTTTTATGAGCATGGCCATGGTGGCTTTTCTTGTTTATTTGCTGTTGAGATTGTTATTCTCTTGCTGGATTCTGCCCATTCGAGCTTACCGCAAGATCAAGAAGAATGGGTTTGAAGGTCCAACTCCTAGTTTTCCTCTAGGAAATATTACAGACATGAAAAATACTAAGAATTATGTTAATGATTCCTCACTTAGATCCTCTGCAGCTATTTCCCATGATATACACTCCACTGTGTTTCCTTACTTTGCTCGGTGGCAAAAGACTCATGGTAAGTCTTCGCTATCTTTCATATATATAAACAAAATGAACCCTTAGTTAGTTAAATGAATTTATATATTTATATCTGGTTGGGTTGCAGGAAAGGTGTTCATCTACTGGCTGGGGACTGAGCCCTTTTTATACATTGCTGAGCCAGAGTTCCTTAAGAAAATGTCATCGGGAGTACTGGGTAAGAACTGGGGAAAACCCAGTGTGTTTAGGCGTGATAGAAAGGCTATGTTCGGAAGAAGCGGATTGGTGATGGTTGAAGGAGAGGATTGGGTTCGTCATCGCCATGTTATTTCTCCTGCATTCTCCCCAGCTAACTTGAAGGTCTCTCTCCTTTTACCACTCTCATACTATTACTCTAATCCACTACGTTATTCTTGGTTTTCAAACAAACATTCCAACTGGACTAAAGCCAGGGTTATTGGGTGTACCATCCACTTAACTTCATTTTATGCTTGATGATAATGTAGGCCATGGCAAGCTTGATGGTGGAACCGGCCACTAATATGCTAAACAGGTGGACTACCTTAATAAGCTGTGGTCAAGCTGAAATCGATGTTGAAAGAGAAATCACAACAACGGCAGGGGAGATCATTGCAAGGACAAGCTTCGGATTGAGCCACCAAAACGGCAATAAAGTGTTTGAGAAATTGAGAGCCGCGCAAACCACACTTTTCAACTCCAACCGCTATGTGGGTGTTCCTTTCAGCAAATGGATTTGCCCTAAGAAAAACCTCGAAGCCACAAAACTTGGCCACGAAATAGACCAGCTCCTTTTATCCATCATCCATGCTCGTAAGCAGTCTTGGGATGGATCCCCTCAGAAGGACTTGCTGGGTTTATTGATGGAAGGCAGCCACTTCGACGGCCGGCCCGGGAAGAGCTTAACCGCTAGGGAGCTTGTTGATGAGTGCAAGACTTTCTTCTTCGGTGGCCATGAAACCACTGCATTGGCTCTCACTTGGACCTTGCTGCTTTTGTCCTTGCATCCCCAGTGGCAACACCAATTGAGGGAGGAAATTAAACAAGTAATTGGAGATGAGGAGATCGACTTTACTCGATTTGCCCACTTAAAGAAGGTACCTTGTTGATTTATTTTATATACCAATGTGATCTAACTCTTTTGATGCTCTCCAAAGTAACAACTCATTATTTTGACGTTACCCTAAACCAAAAACAAAGAAGAAAGCAAAAGAGGAAGTTAAATTGACACTTCGAAAACCTCATATGCATAGCCTTTTTGTATGTATGAAACGAATTTCACGTGGATCAATGCTTGCATAGATATTGATACCATTTGTGTGGCTTGTATTTGCAGATGGAGTGGGTGATGAAAGAGGTGCTAAGACTCTACTCACCAGCACCAAATGCACAAAGGCAAGCAAGAGAAGATATAAAGGTGGATGAGCTTGTTATCCCTAATGGAACCAACATCTGGATCGACGTAGTTGCCTTGCACCATGATCCAACAATATGGGGAGGCGATGTTAATGAGTTCCGACCAGAGAGGTTTAAGGACGATAGTCTATACGGAGGATGCAAGCATAAGATGGGGTTTTTGCCATTCGGATTTGGAGGGAGAATGTGTGTTGGGAGGAATTTAACAATGATGGAGTACAAAGTTGTATTAACCCTTATGCTTAGGAGGTTTTCCTTTTCAATCTCTCCTAATTATCGCCATTCACCTTCTATTATGCTTTCCCTAAGGCCTAAATTCGGACTTCCTCTCATTGTTAAACCCCTTTAGGCTTTTCCTTTTTCTTTTTTTGTTTTTCTTTTCCTTTCCTAAGGGTATAGTCGAATTACATTAGGAGAAGGGTTACACACAATCTTAAAACTTACTTATCCAAAGGAATTTGTATCCCCTTCTCTTCTATGTATTTCTTTTCCTTCCATTTGCGTATCATTTACGTGGTCTTTGTTCTTTGTACTTTTTTTTTTTTAAAATATATATAAATAGTGCCCATTTATGTCCGGGCTTAAAATAAACCAGAATAAAAAAAAAAGAAAAAAAAGCATAAATGTCCTTTTTTTTTCTAATAGTCCATGTTATATAAGCCCAATTTTAATGGCCCAAATACCACCAGGCCCAAAACAGAACCTAATACCTAAAACTAAATACTCGAAGCCCATTACAATCCAAACTTGATCTAGCCCAATTTCTAGCCCAACCTACACGGCCCAAAACAGTTTCAAGAGCCTAGGGTTTCTGGAACCCTAGGCGCCGCATGCCTCAGCAGCTCTTCCCCTTGGCGCCGCAAATCAGCCCCTCCTCCAGCCTCAATCCACGCCCAAATGACACCCCACGCCGAGATCTGCGCTTCCCACATGCAAAAGAAGAAAGAAACAGCAGCAAAACGGAACCAAACATGATAAAAACATTTTCTTTCTTATTTTATTTTCGGGTTATAAAAACCCCTAATCTGTAAATCGAAAGAATACACACAGAGACGAAAATATACAGCAATATACACAAAAAGACAAAATCGAGAAAGGTTTCTTTTTTTATTTTTTTCTTCTATTCCCAAATATGTTTCATTTTCTTTATTTTTTTATTTTAGTTTTTTTACATACGAAGGTTTTAAATATTAAAAAAAAAAAAACTTTTGGGAAATTCCGGCCATCGTGCACGGTAGCTGGCGACGACGACAGATGACGGTCGGAGCCTCGCCAGAGCACTCGCCTGAAATCGCCAGAGGAGAGCTCCTTGGAGAGCTGTTTCGTTTTTTTGAAGAGGAGAAGAGGAAAATGATTTTTTTTTTTTGAAAAAATTTAACTTATATAATAATTTCAAAACGACGTCGTTTTGGCTTAAGGAAATAAGCATCAAAACGGCGACGTTTGGCCTTTACCCAAAATCCGACCCAATCTGACTCGAAGGATCCACGTGTTTTCTTGTGGAAGGGCTATTTGCGCTTCTAGCCCTTCTGCATTTTTTGTTTTTTTTTTTAAACTAAGTTTATTTTAATTTTAAATTTTGCCTGATAATTTGCCATGGTTTTCAATTGGGTCCTCCCTACTGTTGTGCGTTTCGGAAGGAGGGAATATTTCCTCATTTGGTCCTCCCTTGTTTTGCGCGTGTTCAATAAGGCCCCTTTCCTTTTATTTTCTTCAAAATTCGCCCCCAAATTTTTATTTTAAGTTCAATTTCATCTTTTTTTTATTTTCTTTTATGATTTTTGTTATTTCATTTTAATTTCTTTTTATTATTACTAAAATCATTATGATTTGACTATTATAATTATTACTTTAATGTTATTATTATCATTTTATTTTTAACTTTACAATTATCATTATATTCATTTGTATTATTTTTATTTTTATTATGACCATTATATATATATTAATTATTACTAAAACTATATTTATTATTATTCTATATTTCATTATTAGTATTATTATTATTATTATTACCATTATTATTACAATTTTCATTATCTCTATTGTTGTTTTTATTATTATTTGTATATTAACATATATTATTATTTTATTATTATTAATATATTTTTTATTTTAATACTATTATTATTTTATATTATTATTATCATTAATTTTAATATCCTCACTTTATTTTATTATTAATACTATTTTTTTGCCATTATTTTTATTGTTATTTTCATTATTATTTTTATTTTATAATTTCTAATATTATTTTTATTATTATTTATTTATTAACATATTTCATTATTTTTATTTTTATTATTACTATTATTATTATTTTATTTAAATTATTGTACATCTATTTGTTAATTTGATATTAGTTTTATTTTTATTATTTTCTTTTCTTTCTTTATTTATTTGTTTATTTATTTGTTTATTATTATTTTACTTAATATTTCTTATTATCATCCACATTTTATCCCATTGAGCATAAATAAAAAAATTTATTTTCGGGAATTCAAAGATGTTGTGTCCTAATGTATTGGATGTGACATTTTGTTATCTCGAGATAAGGATTTCTTGAATAAGGCAATGTTTTGTGTTTAGAAATTCGGGAAATAGTGCCCTAACGTGCTGGTTTTGATTTTTCATTTGACTAAATAACTTAATATCCTTTTAATGAATTTTATAAATCGTGAGATGATTTTGGTTACGAGGGTTTAAAACATCATGTCCTAACGTGCTGGATGTGATATGCTTTCGGAACAAAGGAATCTCAAGTTCCAACTCAAAGTGTTCAAGTTTTTAAAGAAATCATATTTTCAAATCTTTTCGAATTTTTAACATTAAGACATGAAATTATCAATTAGGTACCAAATTTTGAGCGTTACGAGGGTGCTAACCCTTTCTCGTACGTAACTGACTCCCGAACCCGTTTTCTTGTATTTCGGGGACCAAAATCAATGTTTATGAAATAAAACGTTTCATAAGGTGATCCAATTACACCTAAGTTTAAAGGGATTGGTGGCGACTCCCATCTTCGTTTTTTAAAGTCGACCCCGTTTTTTCAAAAACTTTAAAAATGGTTTCGACAAATAAAAAAATAAATTTAAAAAATCATCTTGAAGTGTAATTTTTCATATGAAATTTTTTAAATAAATATTTTGTATCATATAAACACTCAAATTCTATACATTTAATGTTCAAATAAAATAGCGAGTAATAAGGCATCCGATCAAGAGTGAAGTGAGAAATAATTTTAGGGAGCCGCCTCAAGTGTAGATAGATTTATAAAGATTTAGAATAAATAATTCTTTTTCAAAAGACTTTTATATTTTATTAAATTTGGAAATTGATCTTAGGGTAATAAAACTCAAAAGAGATATTCACATGGTTCGCATGGGTGAATTTAGAAATATAATTTAGGAGGATTAAAATTATGTTATATATTTTTATTAGAGTTAAAATGTAATTTTGTATTAGTTTATATCTAGATAGTTCTTAAAAGGATTAAATTGAAATTTTGGTATTTTTAGGAGAAATTATAATTTTACTATATATTAACTTAAGATTTTATAAATTTTGAGAGACTAAAACAATAATTTTTCTTTTTCTTTTTTTTTTCTTTTTTGAGGTTAGGGTACTAGTTGGCCCTTTTCACCTTAAAGGTTGAGATTCTATCGTTCTAATTGCTCAAATTTGATTCTCACCTTAAATATATAATATTAGAGTTGTCTTCGTATTTATTTTGACTTAAATCTTACTATGTGTAAGTTCTCTGTAGAGCCCAATTTATGCCCGAACCCATACCAAAAATCAGAATAAACAAAAAAAATAAATAATAAAGTCCTTTTAATAAAAAACAGTCCAAGTTTACAAAAAGGCCCAAAATTAAATTACCCAAGCCCAAACACTAAACCTAGACAGACCCAAACCTAGACCTAGCCCATTTAGCCCCCAACCTTTAACACTTTCCAGCCACCAAACCTAAACCCTAGTAGCCAGCAGCCCCACGCCCAACGCCACGTCACCTCGCGCCGAACCACCTCCGAACCCTCCGCGACGTGCTCTCCTCCACCACTCAATCACATACGTGCGAAAAAGGAGGACAAAGTAACAGCAAACATAATAGATTTTATTGTAAAATCCGGCTATAAAAAGCCAAATCAAAATCTGTAAATGGGGAGGATTGGAGGGATTTTTGGGAGAAATCTAGAGGTTTTCTTGATATTCATACATACAAGATCAATACAAGAAAAGAGTCAACCATATTTTATTCAAAAACACAACAGCAATCACTTGAAGAATAGAAAACACACTACCGAAAGAAGGTCTTGGAGTTTTTTTATTCCCATTTTCGAAGCCTTTTTATCATTGTTGTTATTTTTATTTTTTTATTTTTTTTAAATTTATTTACGTATACATCACATATAAAATACAAAAAAAAAGAGAAACTTTTTACCCTTTTTTGGGGGTTCGACCACCGCCTTGGCATGCGTGACGGAGGTTGGCGTAACCCAGCTTGAACTCGGAATGGGGGGAGAGCATTTTAGTTTCTTTTCCCTTCTTCCCCTGCTGAAATGAGAAAAAATGAATGGTTTGTTAAAAAATTTGGCTTTTATACTATATATGAAACGACGTTGTTTTGCAATTGGGTGTCAGGGGCCAAAACGACGTCGTTTTGGGCCCCTGACCCGTGACCCGACCCGCGCGAGGCAAGGATCCGCTCGTTTTTGTTAGGGAGAGGCTAATTTCGCATTTAGCCCTCCGCTTTTCCATGGTTTCATAATCAAGTTTTCTTTATTCTCGATTTGGCCCAAAAGTTCGCTCTGCATTTCAATTGAGTCCTCAGCCGAGCGCTGCCTTTCAGTGAGTGGGATTTATTTCCATTTCGGTCCCTATAGGTTGCGCGCGTGTTTCAATTTACTCTTTTATCTCCATTTGTTTTTAAATTTGGCCCAAATCTTCTGATTTTGATCCAATTTAGTCCCTTTACGACTGTTTTGCTATTTTACCATTAAATTAGTTATTTTTAATATTTTTTGTTACCTTTATTATTATTATTATTATTATTATTATTATTATTATTATTATTATTATTATTATATATTCTTATTTGCTTTAATTCTTTTAATTGTATATTATTGTTTTTACTACTATTATTTTTACTATTACTTTGATTATTATTATAGTTACCATCAACATCACTTTTATTTTCACCACTTTTTTTTTAACAAAAGTATTGTTATTATTGTTTTATTTATAAATGTTATTTTTAATTTACTAGTACTATTATTATTATAATTATATACTTTCTATTATATGTACTATGATTTTATATATTATTTTGCCTACTTCTTTTTGTATATTATTGTTATATTTATATTTTTATTTTCAATATTATTTTTTCTGCTATTATTTTTGAATACTATTATTCTAATATTATTACTATTATTTTCTTATTGATATATATGTTTTTTGCTTATTGTTGTTACTACTCTATTATCATATTCATATTTTAGCCTTTTTTCTTGTATTTATTGGTTTCATTAGTAGTATTATTACCATGCGTTTTATTTGTCATATTATTGTTGTATTGTAATATTATTGTTTTTCCTCTTTTGTATTCATTACATTTCCTTTTTTTTTGCCGATTTCATAAAAATATTTTTTCACAAAGGCAATATTTCGTGTTCGGAAGTTCGAGAGATCATGCCCAATCGTGCTGGGTTTTGATTTTTTGTTCGTCCAAACATCCAAATATCCTTTTAGAGATTTTGACTGTGTTTTCTCAAATAAGGCAATATTTCATGTTCGGGAATTCAAGGAATTGTGCCCAATCGTGCTGGGTTTCGATTCTTAGTTTGACCAAACAGTGGAATACCCTTTTTAAATCGAATGCATGAATTTTGGAAATCATGGAACGATCTTGGTATCGAGGGGTTGAAACATCGTGTCCTATCGTGCTGGATGTGGCATTTCATCATTTTGATACAAGAGGATTTCGATCCCCGATTCGAATTATCCAGACATTTCCCAAAGGATTCGTCTTTTAAAATCTTTTCCAATTTTCAATATTAGGACATTAATCAATCAATGCGGTACCAATTTTGGGCGTGCGAGGGTGCTAATCCTTCCTCGTGTGTAACCGACTCCCGAGCCCATTTTCTTACAATTCGTAGACCAAAATATTTTATAAGTGGCCCAATCACACTTCAAAAAAGATTGGTGGCGACTCCATATTTTTAAAAAAAGTCGGTCCGCTTTCCAAACAAAAAATGGTTCCGACAGCTTGGCGACTCCACTGGGGATAAATAAGAGAGTCAAGCCGTAAAATTGGTTGATTAATGTCCTTTTTATCGAAAATAAATTTTTTGATTTCATTTTTCATTTGCATGAGCCTGTGTCGCGTCATATATCTGCTTTGGTTTGAGACACATAGAATATTTTTTCATTCATATTGCATGACCGTTGTGGTCACACCCTTAAGTGGGAGCAAAAATCTATGCCTTCGTGAGGTTTTCACCTCCGCATGAGTTAGGGGACTGCTTCCGGGATACATCCATACCTATGGTTCCGTGAGGTTTTCACCTCCGCATGGCCATAGGGAAATGTATCCCCCTGAACTGAACTCAATCAGTATGCGCCTATAATGGGTGAGGATTGAGGAATCTGCTGGTTCAGGTACCCTTTCTTTAGAACTAAACCACATATAGCGAACCTTAAGAGCCCACCTTAGGTAGGGCCATGCTAAACCTTAGTGGCTACCTGTATAGTGGTTTGACATTTTTCACTTGCTTTGGTTATTTTTATGTGATACTAACTTGTTTTATTTTGGTCATATCTGCATGTCATTTCATACTTAAAAGGCGTCGATTCCTGTTTTAATTACTAAGTTAGAATGCTTGTTATGGAGAACGGATTTCTTGATAAAGTAGAGGATAATGCGGCCGTGCGTATATGGTCAGAGAAGACACAGCTTGAGAAGGGGGATAGCCTAACCGAAGGGTACACATCAAAATTATTGGACTTCACTCGCATCAGTGTGACACAGAATGAGCTCCAAGAACTAAGAGATATATGGGCTTGTTGGGATGAAGTAACTAGGCAACTTTTCTACCTTAATTATGGTGATCTACCCTACTTACTCGACATCAGAGTGGACAAACACTTGTTTCAGGCTATGACTCAATATTAGAATTCCGCTTATAGCTATTTTACGTTTGGGGAAGTGGACTTGGTGCCTACCGTGGAGGAATATACGGCTTTGCTTCGCAGTCAAAGGGCTCGGGTTGACAAAATTTACTTCAGGGCCGCTAATGCACCGACTTTTGTAAAGAAGCTGATGAGTATCACTGGGATGAGCGAACAGTGGGTCATGGCACGAATTCAGCAGAAGGGTGAAGGGAAATGCATTCCTTGGGTAAGCTTGAGAGACCTGATGGTGGCACACCCAGATGTTAAGAGAAAAGTTGACATTTTCGCCTTAAGTATCTATGGCTTGGTAATTTTTCCCAAGGCTTTGAGACATGTAGATGAAGCAGTTATTCATTTGTTCGATCGTCTTGACAAAGGGATTACACCGGTACCAGCGATTCTTGCCGAAACGTTTAGATCTTTGAACTCGTGCCGGAGAGCAGGTGAGGGAAGATTCATGGGATGCGCACAACTATTGTTGGGGTGGTTCCATAGCCATTTTTGAAAAGTAGATAGAACTTCTTGTCGAGTTTTTTTTTTGCGAAGTACTCCCCATTAAAGGAGTTGGCAGTCGCGCCCAGGAGAGATGACATATCAAAAGAGAACTAGATCGTGCTTCTTCAGAATCTTCAGGAAAAGGATATGGAATGGAGAGCTCCTTGGTTCATTCCCGATGAAATCCTCTACCTGTGTGGGAGTTATGATTGGGTTCCTCTGCTAGGGATCTGGGGAGCCGTTGGGTATGCTCTTTTACTCGTGCTAAGGCAATACCAATTAAGACAATTTATACTGGTAACAAATGGGTTAGCTCAGTTTAAATTATCATATAGTAGGAATAATTATAAGAAAAGAGTTCGAGAAGTTTCTGATGCGTGGAAGCAGATTCACCGAATAAAAAGAGTTACTATGGGTCCAATGGCAACCCTCGAATATAATACATGGCGGAGTAGGAGAGTAAACGATAATATCCCTGGGCCAACATAGGATGCTGCTCAATCGATAGAGGAATACCTGCAAGTAGTCTCTTCTGAGTTGGAGATCATGAAGCAGGACTTTGAAAGTAAAAATTCAGAGTTAATGAAAAAGATAGAACAATTGGAAGAGGAAAAAATGAATTTGATGTTAGATATTGATATCCAGAAATTAGAGGCTGAGAAGCTGAGGAAAGGAAAAAGGAAGGCCGAAGAAGATTTGGATAGCTTGAAGACCGATTACAAGAAGTTGCATCTATCGATGAGGACTGCTGGGCTGGGTAAAACCTCGGAACAATGGCGTCAAGAAGTTCAGGAGGAGAGGGCCAAGGTCGACCAGTGGAAGAAGAGATTCCATGGGGCTCAAGCACAAAAGGATGCCATGAAAAAGACTGTGGGTGAAAGCCAAAGTGAAAATAAGATGCTAAAAGCTCGAGTAACAGAATTAGAGAAGGCATTGTATCAAAGTCACAACTCTACGGTGAAGTTGGAATCAAGCCTAAGCCAGATTGAAGAGTTGAAGGGAAAGGTGGTGGAGCTCGAAACGGTGCTACAAAACAATAAGCTCCGAATCCAACTATTGGAGGCAGACAACCAGCGAGGGAAAGAACAACTTCAACGATCTCATAACCAAGTCAGAGAAAGAGACTACCTTATGGGCGAAGCTGTGGCTCAGATACGAGAAGTGGCTAATCATTTACAAACTTTAGCAGTTCAGGCTGATGTGTTAAGTATAGTATATGAGTCAAAGTAGGACCGGGGTCGAGAGTTAGCTTCGCTTCTTGAGAAAGTTAAAACTTTGGGCATAAGAGCTAGGTCGTATATGTGACTCTATTTTATGTAAAAGATTTTATTTTTTTCTATAAGTATTCCAAAAGAAATTGAATCAGAATCGACTCATCTTATTTTTGCATTCATTCATTTGCATTGTATTTCATGCATTTGCATTACATCACATCATTTGCATTAAATATCATAAGACAACCCTTTTAATTAGAGGTTATATTATAGTTATCCTGGAACACCGTTATTACACTCGGAAAAAAAATGAAAGTAATGGATCAAAGGATGGAAAAGTTAGAGCAGATGCAGAAGGAAATGCAAGACCAAGCTGCGAGAATAATGGCTAAGATCCAGCAGGACATGAGGATCGATCTTGGAGTCTCGGAGGAGTATGATGAGCCAGTTAACGCATTTGTTGACTCAAGGGCAAAATAAAGGAAAGGGCCCCGTGGGCGATGTTGAAGATGAAAATAGAAATTCTGCTTGTCTTCCAAGCTTAGCCCCAGAAAATTCTCAAGCACAACCACCGAGAGTGTCATCAATATCGACTCAAGATCAATCGACACCCGTCACAAGAATTTCCCAGAGGCTCGAGCTCCAACCCGAGGGGTAACCTGACAAGGCCGATGGTCCCTGATTTCGATGATGTAGCAGAAGAGGAAAAGACGAGGGTAGAACTCCCAAAAGAGTTTGAGGATTGCTACAAATGGCTGGAGGAGAAGTTTAAAGCATTGGAAAATGCTGATTATTAATGCGAGGTGGATGCTAGGAAGCTGAGTCTAGTTTCAAATCTGGTACTTCCTCCGAAGTTCAAGATGCCGGAGTTTGAAAAGAACAATGAGACTAGCTTCCCTGAGGCTCATATTATCATGTTTTTTCGGAGAATGATGGGATATGTCAACAACGACCAGTTGTTGATTCACTGTTTTCAGGATAGTCTGACTGGAGCTGCAGCAAAATGGTACAACCAGCTGAGTTGTACGCAAATCAAATCGTGGAAGGACTTAGCACAGGCCTTCATAAAGCATTATGGCCACGTAACTGATATAGCGCCTGATAGAATCGTGCTGCAAAATATAGAAAAGAAGTCGGGCGAGAGTTTCAAGAAATATGCCCAGAGGTGGAGGGAAGTCGCTACACAGGTCCAACCAATGCTGCTGGAGAAAAAAATGACCATGCTGTTTGTTAATACCCTAAAGGCACCTTTCATTAACCACATGTTAGGGAGCGTGACCAAGAGTTTCGCAGACATGGTGATGTCTGGCGAAATGATAGAGAACGCGATAAGGTGTGGGAAAATAGAAGCTGGAGAGAGCTTGAAAAGATCGACTCCAAAGAAAATGGAGAATGAAGTAGGTAATGTAAGCTTGGGTCATCCCAAACCCATTACTATCAGTTAATCGAAAGCGGTCGCTGCAGGCCAGCAGGCCCCACCAAGACAAGAGCCCAACACGAGGCAGAAGATTGAGAAATTTTAGTTTACTCTCATACCTGTGACGTATAGGGAGTTGTATAAAACTTTATTAGACGCACACGTGGTAGCCCCTGTCTACTCAGAACCGTTGCAACCCCCATATCCTAAATGGTATGATGCAAGCACTCAATGTGAATACCATGCAGGGATAGTGAGGCACCCGATAGAGAATTGCTTCCCTTTCAAAAAGCTAGTCGAAAGGCTCATCAAAATGGGCATTGTGGAGTTCAATGATGCGCCTGTCGTAGGAAATCCGTTACCCAGTCACATTGATAATGGGATGAATGCGATAATCGAGAGCGCAGGAAAAAGAATTAAGTTGAACGTTGCAGAAATAAGAACCCCGTTGAGAGAGGTCTGGAGAAAAATGGTGGAAAGAGGTTTAATCATACAGGATGTAAGGGGCAAATCCCAGGATACGAGGAACTACTGTGAGTTCCATAACAAGGAAGGCCATGAGATCCAACAGTGCAGCAAATTCAGAGCCCTAGTACAAGGGTTAATGGATAATAAAGAGCTGGAGTTCTTTAACTTTGTGGAAGGGGAAAATGTGAGTACTATAGGAAATGAGTCGGTAGAGAAGGACGCCGAGGTCAAATGGGGATCAATTACTTTTCCATATATATCCAAGGCATTCATATCGGAAAGAATTATCCCTCCTAAATCGGGGATGACAAATGAAGAACCGGCAGAAGACATGTTCGAGGAGAGATCAAATGAAGGAAACCTAGGAGGCATTCGCCCCTACGAGCCTGAAAGTGTTTTGAATAATTGGACTGTGAAGGAAACTCCTATAGTTTTTAGAGCTAACACAGAGTAATGTTCAAAACACACTTATTGTTTTAAGCCTAGAAACAATAAGAATCTTTTGTAAAATAGGCTCCTGTTCAAACATCTTTATTTTCAATAAAAATGCATTGTTGTGTTTCATGCTGAGCAAATATTTTCTCATTTTTTTTCCATGTCATACTATATATTCTTTTTTCTTTGGAATGTTATTTCATTTTTCATCCATGATTATAAATAATCATCTTCGGAACCATTTATTCTTTGAAATTTACCTTCGTACCTACAATAGATACCCAGATATCGGGACATGAGCAACGCTGTTATGGAGTCCCTTTTGAGTGAAATATGGGTCTAAAAGGATCTGAATATTTTGAAGATGTCAGAGATTACAACTTACCCATTGATCTGTTAAGGATGGTAAAACAAAATGAAAATAGACTCTATCGTACAAAGGGTCAGTGGACATTGTGAGTCAGGGGAAAGGAGTGAAGATCGAAGCCTTGCCCTCGACCGAAACAAAGCAAGACACCATCGAGTTATTCCAAGAATTCAAAGATGTCTTTGCATGACCGCATCAAGATATGCCTAGGCACGAGGTGGCTATGGAGTTTTCGGAAAGATACATGCTAGGAGATTTCTGATAGCCAGGTTGATTATAAGGTTCGGGTATTGCTGGTCTACCATGAAAGGGAGGTTACATCAGTTATGTCGTAAATGCCAATTGAGAAGGCGTGACTTATATGCTTCCTCTATTTTTTTTCCTATACGTGGAGCATAGATGTTACGGGGACGATCTCATCAAAAACATCTAGTCGACACCTATTCATCTTCATGATTGTCAATTATTTCACTAAGAGGGTGAAGGACGGTTCTTATGGCAAAGTTACAAAAACAACCGTCATCAAATTCAATTTCAATTTTGAATACAAGTTCGAGTTCAAAAAAAAAGGGAAAAGAAAAGAAAGAAGCTATCCAAAGATTTTGAAAGATGGTTGAAACTTGTAAAGATTGGCATAGATTAGTACCATTTACCCTCTATGCCACGCGAATGTTGGCCAGGACCCTCACCGGGGCAACGCCTTTCTCATTAATCTATGGGATGGATGCAGTCTTGCCTATCGAAGTTGAGATTCTTTTTCTCCAGATTCTATCAAAGCTGAAGTTGGATAAAGCGGAATGGGTTCAATCTCGGTATGATCAACTGAATCTGATCGGGGAAAAAGATTAAGAGCCATCCGTCATAGTCAAATGCACCAGAAGCGAATGATGCGGGCTTACAACAAAAAGTCCATGCCAAAGAGGTTCATGAAAGAGACTTGGTATTGAAAAGATCCTCCCTATGCAAAAGGGCTTCAGGGGAAAGTGGATGCCTAATTGGGAAGGACATTATGTTGAAAAGAAGGTTTTTTTTTGGAGAAGCATGGATACTAGCCGAGATGGAAGGACAAAAGTCAGTCAAACCCAATTAATACGGACCCAGTCAAGAAACGCTTCGCTTATGACGGAAATAGGCCAAGGCAAAAACCCATAAAGGGCGCTTTGAAGTTTTTCGCAAAAAAAAAAATGGAGAGGCGAATGTGAAAACCCGCAAAGGGCACTTTGAGACCAAAGGGGCTTTGAGTCGAAAACCCAAAAAAAAAGGCGGCTCAAATTATGATGGGGCATACAGTAGTTTCGCTACGCTTGAATTAACAATGAGGAAGTATGTTACGTCTTGGGGCATCGACAAAGTACTCTGAATCCCCTAAACACATATTGAGCTTAAATGGTCCTCAAAAAGTTTGAACAAACAAGCTCAGGCTGCGATATCTGGGGCACCTAGTTTCCATCTTACCCATTCTGAATTTGCTCATTTCAAGATACATTACCAATAAATTTCCTTTTTGATTGCATTTTACTATCTTATTTATTTTAAGCTATACTCCTAATTAGTTTCTTTCTTGTCCATTATTATGGTCTTTTTCAAGCATTTTTCATTGAAATAACGATTACTGAATTAATAATGCTTTCATAAAAGAATTTTTTTGTATTACTCGAAAGTCTCTAAAAATACAAGAATCCAAACAGACAATTGTTTAGAACTAACTGTGCTTAAAAGGCTCGAGCACTTGAGATAAGGGCCTAGCGAAGGATTTACATCTTGATTCTCTGTTAGAAGTATCACTAAACAAAAGACATACGTCGAGATGTCACCTTAATAAATGGCAAGCAACGATGACCCAAATGTTAAAATTGGATCATTCTCATTACATTTTGCATTCATTCATAACATACATAGTACATATGGTTAGGAGCATTTTTCATGACATCCTAATCATTTGGCATAAGTATATGCCCCATGAAATTAATTCTACAAGTAGGTTCCCTAGAGGACAATGTAGCAAAGTTAATGGGAGTTAAAGAAGCAGATCTTATCCCACTGAGCAGGAGTGGAATAGATCGAAGACGATGAGCCTTAATTCCCTAAGCAGTAGGGTAACAGGCTAAAGAAGCAGATCTTATCCCACTGAGCAGAAGTGGAACAGATCGAAGACGATGAGCCTTAATTCCCTAAGCAGTAGGGTAACAGGCTAAAGAAGCAGATCTTATCCCACTGAGCAGGAGTGGAACAGATCGAAGACGATAAGCCTTAATTCCCTAAGCAGTAGGGTAACAGGCTAAAGAAGTAGATCTTATCCCACTGAGCAGGAGTGGAACAAATCGAAGACAATAAGCCTTAATTCCCTAAACCGTAGGGTAACATGCTAAAGAAGCAGATCTTATCCTACTGAACAGGAGTAGAACAGATCGAAAGTAGCAAGTCTTATCTCTATGTATCGGCAATGGAGCAGACTGAAGATAGTAGATCTTGTCTCTACTGAGCAGGAGTAGAGCAGATCGAAGACAGTAAACCTTAATTCCCTAATCAGTAGGGTACCAGGCTAAAAATTAAAGATCTTATCTTCACTGAGTAGGAGTAGAGCAAATAGAATACAACAAGTCTTATCTCCATGTATCGGCAATTGAGCAAACTGAAGGGTACAGATCTTATCCCCACTGAGCAGGAGTGGGGCAGATAAAAAAATGGCGAATCTTATCTCCATGTATCGGCGATGGAGCAGATTTAAGCCACCAGCCTTAATTCTCTAAGCAATATGGTAACAGGCTAAAGAAATAGATCTGATCTCCACCGAGCAGTAGCGGAGCAGATTTAAACAAAATTCCTATACCACTAAAGATATAGTGGATGAAATGAAGTTACCTGAAGAAAGCAAGCACTGAAACTCTGAAAAATCGGGCAAAATTGGTCCTATCAAAGTCTTTGCACCATTCTCGTTACACGACAACGAGCAAAGAGGGGCAGCTGTAGAGCCCAATTTATGCCCGAACCCATACCAAAAATCAGAATAAACAAAAAAAATAAATAATAAAGTCCTTTTAATAAAAAAACAGTCCAAGTTTACAAAAAGGCCCAAAATTAAACTACCCAAGCCCAAACACTAAACCTAAACAGACCCAAACCTAGACCTAGCCCGTTTAGCCCACAACTTTTAACACTTTCCAGCCACCAAACCTAAACCCTAGCAGCCAGCAGCCCCACACCCAATGCCACGTCACCTCGCGCCGAACCACCTCTGAACCCTCCGCGACGTGCTCTCCTCCACCACTCAATCACATAACTGCGAAAAAAGAGGACAAAGTAACAGCAAACATAATAGATTTTATTGTGAAATCCGGCTATAAAAAGCCAAATCAAAATTTGTAAATGGGGAGGATTAGAGGGGATTTTTGGGAGAAATCTAGAGGTTTTTCTTGAGATTCATACATACAAGATCAATACAAGAAAAGAGTCAACCATATTTTATTCAAAAACACAACAGCAATCACTTGAAGAATAGAAAACACACTACCAAAAGAAGGTCTTGGAGTTTTTTTATTCCCATTTTCGAAACCTTTTTATCATTGTTGTTATTTTTATTTTTTTATTTTTTTAAAATTTATTTACGTATACATCACATATAAAGTACAAAAAAAAAAGAAAAAGAGAAACTTTTTACCCTTTTTTTGGGGGGGTTCCGGCCACCGCCCGGTGGCACCGGCGATTGAGGTTGGCCAAACCCTGGCTTGAACTCGGAATGGGGGAGAGCATTTTAGTTTTTTTTCCCTTCTTCCCCTGCTGAAATGAGAGAAAATGAATGGTTTGTTAAAAAATTTGGCTTTTATACTATATATGAAACGATGTTGTTTTGCAATTGGGTGTCAGGGGTCAAAACGACGTCGTTTTGGGCCCCTGACCCATGACCCGACCCGCGCGAGGCAAGGATCCGCGCGTTTTTGTTAGGGAGGGGCTAATTCCGCATTTAGCCCCCCGCTTTTCCATGGTTTCATAATCAGGTTTTCTTTATTCTCGATTTGGCCCAAAAGTTCGCTCTGCATTTCAATTGAGTCCTCAGCCGAGCGTTGTGTTTCAGTGAGTGGGATTTATTTCCATTTCAGTCCCTATAGGTTGCGCGCGTTTTCAATTTACTCCTTTATCTCCATTTGTTTTTAAATTTGGCCCAAATCTTCTGATTTTGATCCAATTTAGTCCCTTTACGACTGTTTTGCTATTTTACCATTAAATTAGTTATTTTTTAATATTTTTTGTTACCTTTATTATTATTATTATTATTATTATTATTATTATTATTATATATATATATATATATATATATTCTTATTTGCTTTAATTCTTTTAATTGTATATTATTGATTTTACTACTATTATTTTTACTATTACTTTGATTATTATTATAGTTACCATCAACATCACTTTTATTTTCACCATTGTTTTTTTTAACAAAGGTATTGTTATTATTGTTTTATTTATAAATGTTATTTTTAATTTACTAGTACTATTATTATAATAATATACTTTCTATTATATGTACTATGATTTTATATATTATTTTGCCTACTTCTTTTTGTATATTATTGTTATATTTATATTTTTATTTTCAATATTATTTTCTTCTGCTATTATTTTTGAATACTATTATTCTAATATTATTACTATTATTTTCTTATTGATATATATGTTTTTTGCTTATTGTTGTTCTTGCTCTATTATCATATTCATATTTTAGCCTTTTTTTACTGTATTTATTGGTTTCATTAGTAGTATTATTACCATGCGTTTTATTTGTCATATTATTGTTGTATTGTAATATTATTGTTTTTCCCTCTTTTTGTATTCATTACATTTCCTTTTTTTTTCCGATTTCATAAAAATATTTTTTCACAAAGGCAATATTTTGTGTTCGGAAGTTCGAGAGATCGTGCCCAATCGTGCTGGGTTTCGATTTTTCGTTTGTCCAAACATCCAAATATCCTTTTAGAGATTTTAACTGTGTTTTCTCAAATAAGGCAATATTTCATGTTCGGGAATTCAAGGAATCGTGCCCAATCGTGCTGGGTTTTGATTCTTAGTTTGACCAAATAGTGGAATACCCTTTTTAAATCGAATGCATGAATTTTGGAAATCATGGAACGATCTTGGTATCGAGGGGTTGAAACATCGTGTCCTATCGTGCTGGATGTGGCATTTTATCATTTTGATACAAGAGGATTTCGATCCCCGATTCGAATTATCCAGACATTTCCCAAAGGATTCTTCTTTTAAAATCTTTTCTAATTTTCGACATTAGGACATTAATCAATCAATGCGGTACCAATTTTGGGCGTTGCGAGGGTGCTAATCCTTCCTCGTACGTAACCGACTCCCGAGCCCATTTTCTTACAATTCGTAGACCAAAATGTTTTATAAGTGGCCCAATCACACTTCAAAAAAGATTGGTGGCGACTCCATATTTTTAAAAAAAGTCGATCCGCTTTCCAAACAAAAAATGGTTCCGACATTCTCTTTTTTGAGTTTTGAAAATTTAAGGGGCACTGCCTTTTTGCACATTTAAACTCTCTCTTGAATTCGGACTTCAAATGTTTCTTTATGCTATTTTTTGAGGATATAAATATAAATTTCATTTATTATATAAAATGTAAAAACAAAATAGATACATATATGTAAATCAGTTGAGTTTGAAATTAACAGATTTCTTAAAAAATTCAAATAATCATAAATATAATATTAGTATAGTATTTTAAAAATCCAAATTCAATCCCATTTTCAAAGCCTGAAATTTATGTTGTCGGCATCTGTGAATTGTGCTCCTATACGCTATTTGAGGATACTTTTTTTTGGCACTTAAAATAGAAAATAATTATTGAACGAGAGATGATGCGTACCATATTTAAAGTTGGAATTCTTTTCTATATTATCTGCTCTATAAATTAAAAAAAGTTACTTTTTTTACAGGTTTTAAAAGAAAAAGCACCTACAAAATTGATTTACTATAAATACATACATGTTACAAATTTTGTTGCAGTACATGATAATCATACCATACTAATATTTATATCTTAAAAGATTATTTAAGTTCACTAGTGTGACAAAATTTAAAGTTTTACTTGATATTATCTGGTTTAAACAAAACAATCCCTTGTTTTTATAAAAATATTTTATACAATTATTAAAATTACCTATATTCCTTTTGTAATATTTAAATAAGAGGATGAACACCCTTTGTCATGTTCGAACTCACATCTTCTTATTCTTATTTGTATTTTTTATTTTATGCAATATTAAGCAAGAGATCAAGATGATAGGGTTTAAATTCATGTGAAATAAATGTTTAACAAAAGTTTTAATTATTTTTCCTTTGCAATCTTTTGAACTATATTTTTTAATAATTAATATTTAAAATTATTTAATTTATTTTGAACTTTTAAATTTAATATTATTTTATGTGTCATGTAATTACCTAAAATCCCAATGAAATAGATGACAAATTTAGTTTTTAATAAGTTTTTAGGTGTTAATAAATCCAAATTAGCAATGTAAAACTCCCTCCCATCAACAATTAACCATAAAAACACTAATGGAAGGATATTTTAGGTTTTGATCAAAATTAAGAATCATTTTTTACTTTTGTTCTCTGTTACATACATTAAACTATTAAAATAGTCATTTTTGTTTATCTCGGATTATATTTTAGTTATTTATGTTTGAAATGTTATGTTTTAGTTACTTACGTTAACGTGTTGTAACATTTTAGTTACTGAGCCGTTAACGGTGCAACGGTAAGCTGACGTGGCACATTAAATCATCATTTTAAACAAAAATTTTAAGTTAAATTATATAATTGGCCCTCATATTTTTTCGTTTTGAGCAATTTATTTTTTTTCTTTATTTTCCGTTCTCTTCTACTTCTCCCTTTATTTTTCTCCCTTCTCCATATCTCTTAATGTAGTTTTTCTATATTTTTCATTTGTTAAAACTTTATTTATGTTTATGAAAAAAAGAAAATGCGAAAGATGAAACAAAAATAAAACTTATTGCGCATATTCTCACCCCACAATTACAAACCATCATCGCTTTAATGAACCAATTTGGATTTCTTAATGACCTAGTCCACAAGCTCGCCTCACTTGAAGTCCTCGCCAGTCGTGAATTATGGTAGTCCACCCTCAACAAAGTTTCCCGAGCCCATTCTTTTAACCTCTTAACCAACCCCCACAACCACCGTATCTATCTTACCTACAACATTCTCGCCCTCTCAAAACTGCGTTGTTTCACGGATTCTTCAAATGAGCTCTACATTCTCAATGACTAAAACGATCATCATACGAAACTTACCCTTAGCTTTAGCCAAACCAGTTTGATTCCATGCTCCCTTTCTCTCTTCGGTTCATCCATGCTCGACTTCCAATCAAGCTTGCTTGGGAATATCTAAGAATGTTTAGATCAATTTTATCGTTTGCTTAATTTTATTCATCAGAAAATAAAAATAAAAATGAAAGGAATAATCTACATGATTTTGTAAAACTTTGGAAACGGAAATTTTTTGTTTTGAATATAAAGATTTCAATTTATGTTTAGATTTGATTAAGAATATGATTTTTTATATTGATTAGTTAGATCCAATTTTAGTTTCGAAATTAGATTCTATTCAAATCGAGATTTGATTAAGAATGATTGATATTCGATTTTGAGTGAAATTCAAATTAAGAATCATGTTAAAAAAACAAGGACTTGGTTTATTTGGTTGGCAAAGATTATGTTTCTGTAATGAAGAATATGGGAAGAGAGAAAATAAAGAGGAAGAAAAAAGGAAAATAAAGAAATAAGAAGGAAAAATTAAATTGTTCAAAAAAATAAGAAAGTATAGGGACTATTTTTAACAAATAAAAAACATATAAAAACTACGTTAAAAGAAAAAAAACAGAGGGGAAAGGAGAAGAGAATGGAAAATAAAAAAAAAAGTTTAAAGAACATAAAAGAAAAATAAATTGCTCAAAATAAAAAAATATAGGGATTAATTATATAATTTAACCTAAATTATTTATTTGAAATAATAATTTAACGTGTCACCTCAACTTACTATTACACCGTTAATGACAAATAATATTTAGTGACTAAAATGATATAAGACGAATACATAATATTTCAAAAAGGGGACTATTTTGATAGTTTAGGGTAAATCAATTTGGTTATTTGAAAGTGATATGTTTACCTCATTTGATGTGCATGAATAAATGGTTACAAATAAAGGAGTGACAGCTTTTACCTGTCCTTTTCATTATGAAAGCATGTAATATATTTATCAAACAAAACGTATTAAAATTATGAAAAGAATGCAAAAATGGTATTTGTAATATATTGACCCAAAACAAAAGGTAACACCCGCCCTACACAAAATAACTTCTATGAAAAACCACATTCTTGCTTGGTAAATAAAATAGTCATAGAAATCATTAAACCAAGAATGTGATTTTTACGAGAATTTATATTTGAATTAATTACACTTTTATTAATTTTAATAATAAAGCTTTTAAGTCTACAATCAAAATTTAAAAAAATTATGTTCCAAATAGTGAGGTTTAATTTTGGTCATAATAGTTTTTTTCAAAGGAAAACATTAACAATATAACATAAAATGACGTTAACGCCATGCAGATGCGACGGTAAGAGTTCGGCCCATCCAACCAAAGCAAACCCCTCCATTTTCTTCTTTCACGGTGAATCCCGGGTTAACCCGGTTACCCGAATTCAGTCTAGCACGCATCGACTCTGCCACGCTCTCACTCAGTGGCTTTAACTCGAACCCCGCCATGCTCATCCGGGCCCTCCACTTCCCAAAAACCTCACATCTTTCCACGCGCTCTCTCCCCTCACACGACACTGAGTTGGCAATCTTGCGGCACAACCCTTCCTCCACCATCACTCGTTCTGACTTCTCCCTCGGCACGCTCGACTCAATCGAGTCAAATAACGCTCCGTAATATGCGGACGCTTCTCCCACCCGCGACGCGAACGGCGCCGTGTTGGTGTTCATTTCATGTTCGACCAATGTCACCACGTTCGGTGCCAATCCTTTCACGCGACGGAGAAGCTCGTCTCTCTGATTCTCCACCGACACGCTCTCGTCGGGCATTCTGTAAAGATTGAACGCAAAATTAATAGCCAATGGCTCGTCTGGTTCGCAACCCAGGGACTCCCGACTTAGATCGCTGAGTTTAGGACTCGATACCACGTTAAATTTCATACAAACTCCAAATCGCTCAGCGATTTGACTCAACTTATCCCCAACAATCTTCACCCTCTTATCCCCACCATTATCTGCAATAGCTGTTATTTTTACCAGCGCGGGCTTCCCGCTCCCGCGCTCCGATAGCGCGTGGAGAAGATTAATGTACTGCCTTCCTTTCCCAATATCAAAATCAATAATATGTAGCTTATTACAGCTTGGTTGTTCCCGAGTGGCATCCAGGATAGCCAGATTAGCAGCCAAGAAACCAAGCTTAAAACAAGGAGACAGGTCATAAAGTAACTGACTGGCGGCAGCGTGTTCCTTGCTGAACAACTCAGCCACCGGCGGCGGATTTTCTACTGAGTTTACCCGCGATTTAAGAGCCAACAACATGCAAGCCACCAACCTCTGCTCTGAATTCCCTTTAGCGTTGCTGTCTTGAGCTAATCGGGTCAGGATCTCATTGGCGACGTAAGTTTTGCCCTCGTCAATAGCTGATGCAGCCTCCATTATTGTCTGCTTTGAACAAGTCGGAGCTGGAGAAACCACCGATGTCGTGGACGAAGACGATGAAGTAGTTGAAGAAGTTGGAGATGGGGCAACCGGCTGGATAGGGCTGCCGGAACCGATCAAGTTTTGTATGGTTTCCGACCACTCGCTGTTTGTATTGCTAATAACCGAGACCGCATCTCCTTCGTCGTCGTTCTCGTCGTCCAACAGTTGTTTCTCCAGCTCTTGAAGCCGATTCATCATCTTCTTCTCCGGGTCTTGAGGATGGACCACCCGCGTCTGAATTGGGCTCATTTGCTGAACGCTTGAAAACCCAGGGTTCATGGCCTGCTGTGGCCTTGGCTGTTGTAAAAGCGGTCGTCCGTAATACCGCTGGGATATGCAAGAAGAAGGAGACGAGAAATTACCCATAAAGTCCGGCGACAAGTTGCAGGAGAAATCCATGGGAGAAATGGTAGAACTGTGCTGGTAAGTAGTCATGGGCTTAACAGAACGGAGATAAAGTAGATCATTGCGGACTGGATGATTGTAGTGGAGTTGTTGCTTTTGGAAGTCCGCTAGCGTTCGCTTGCCGACGAGGTTGGGTACGGCTCGGTTTACGATCTGAGACGCCGGGTCCATGAAGATTCCATGGATTCGGGTCCTATAAGGTGCAGTGGGTTGGTTGCTGGCCACGGATCTGCCTTCTATTCCGGCGTAAAAATCTGGGCCGCCGGTGGAGTGCCCGGATGCCATTTCCCCCCGTCCTTTGTCTCTTGAGATAGACGAATAAAAAATATAATGAAAGAAAGAGATAAAAGCAATTAGCTTTTAAAGAAACTAACGAGAGAGAGTTAACATAACGGCGATTAGGGGAAAAATTAAAAGTGCTTGAAAATATCCAAAGATCACGTTTTTATGGAAGGAAAAAGGTGTTGATTTCATGACGCGTTATAGATGTAAGAATTTATGTGGTTTTTTCTTTTCGTAATTAATAAAATAATTATTTTATTTATCTCAGATTATATTTTAATTATTTATATTTAAAATATTATATTTTAATCACTTATATTATTACGTTATTACGGTGTAATGGTAAATTGATGTGACACTTAAATCATTATTTTAAATAAAATTTTAAGTTAAATTTTACAATTGATCCCTATATTTTTTAATTTAAGGAATTTAATTTTTTATTTTATGTTCTTTTAACTTCTTTTTTTTCCATTTTCTTTTGCTTCTTTCTCTATTTCCTCCCTTCTATTTTTTACGTATTTTTTATATTTTTCATTTGTTAAAATTAGTATATAAGCTCGCCTCATTCGAAAAAATTAAATTGTTAAAAAAAGTAAAAGTATAGAGACTAGTTTTAACAAATGTGAAACATAGAAAAATTAAGTTAAAAGAAATGCAGAAGGGAGGAAAACAGAGGGAAAAACAAAAGAGAATAGAAAAAAAAGTAAAAAAAACATAAAAGGAAAAAATTAAATTGCTCAAAACGAAAAAAATATAGAAATCGATTGTATAAATTAACCTAATTTTTTTAAAATGATGACTTAACGTGCCACGTCAACTTACCATTACACCATTAACATGAATTAACGACTCAGTGACTAAAATATTACAACGCGGTGACGTAAATAACTAAAACATAACATTTTAAATATAAGTGACTAAAATGTAACATGATATTAACAAAAATAACTATTTTAATAGTTTATCCTTTCTTTTCCCTAATTGTATCTCCTTCCTTTTATTGCTTTATACAGAAATTCTTCAATTCTATTATATAAAAGCAAGTATTATTCTTCTTCTTTTAAATATCATATTAATTACGTTTTTATTTTTTAATAAGGTTTATCTCATCTATTACAAATTTAATATTATTCATCAAACGTAAAATTAAACAAATTTCTACAATAAGATCGAGATGAAAAGTTAAATTATATATTTTGTGCGTTACATTTGATGAAATAAAATAATATAAAAATTATTTTTTAAAATAATAATTATTATTAATAAATAATTAAAAATATAAACAATCTTATTTTAAAATTTGAGTGGTTATAATGTTTAAATCAAACCTACAAGGGCTAATTTATCCATTATTTAAGTGAAAGGGAGTAAAATGTAATCTCATCCCTAGTATAAGAATTTTCATGGTACTTTTACCTTCTTAAAAATAATTTTTCATTTAATTTAAAAATATTATCCATATAACCCCACTATATTAATTTTGTTTTTATAATTTTGGCTTAATTGCATTTTCCAATTATATTAACGCTCGATTAACTTATAATACTATTTCAATTAAGAATTTAAATGTTGTATTAGAATAGACTATTTTGGTGAAAAAGATATGTAAAAATATATTAATTAAAATTTTATATAAAAATAAAAGAAAGTCGTGGTTAAAAGGGTAAATTTGAAAGTGTAAATTTATACCATAATATGGTAGGTTTAAATCTCACATGTCATTGGGTTTTATTGATTTTACATATAAATTGGAAAGCCTTGGTGTAACGAATTTTTGTAAGAGAAGATGAAATGGCTAAGATAAAAATCACGCTAATTTTTATAGTTGAATTAGAAACCTTCTTTTGCAGTACGGTATCTGTTTGCTCTTTGTAGCACGTATTAATTTGATTTCTATTTGATCTCTGTAGCTCAAGTTTTTTGTTTTTTTATTTCTTATCCAATTTTCTTTCATTTTCCATGTTGATGATATTCACATGGCTGCGTGAATTTCGGGAATCGTGTGGTTTGAAATTTGGGAGATAATTTGTTAAACATTTATGTCCCTTACACACAAAACTTCAAATGCAATCCAGTATAAGCATAGCACTAACATCTTATCATACACCACAAGCATAGTGAGATTTTGATTAAGTTGTCAAATTGCTAAAGATTGTGTTTTAGTCCTTCATACCCAAGTCCCAACATGCCAACTAAATCAAAAGTTGAATATCATACTTTCTTCCATGCCTAAACAGTCAGACACTAATTTTAAGTAAAATAAATAAATGTAGAAATACAATTATCTTGGACAAACTATTTAAAGAATTATATATCTTATGGGGTTGACTTTTTCTATTATTATGATCTTATATTTGAAATTATAACCATAAAATTAAAATAATTAATATTTTTTTTGTAAAATCTTTTAAAATTCTAATGTAACCCTTTTAATGTGCAAATTGAATAAGTTTAAATCAAATAATTTTAACTAAATCTTATATATAAATAGATATTTTAACTAATATTTTTTAAAATATTAAATGTTTAAATTTGATTGATAATGATACAAACCATCATAATCTTTTTATATTATTTATTTACAGTTTCAATCGTAGTATTACTAAAATACTACAAATTTTGTTTTAATTTTTAACAAAATAAATATAAAATACTACAATCTAACCCATGCCATGTACATGGTAAAAATTTAATATACTTAAAAGTTATTAAATTTTCAAAACTTCGACTTTATGATTTAAGTCAATAATAAAAAAATTAAAGATGAAAAATCAACTAAAATGTTGCACAAACTTAAAAAGAAGTATAAATTTAAAATGAATGGTTTGAACATGGGCGAGCTGCATAAACCTATTCAGAGTGGTTCATTAAATAAAAATGTCTGTTTCTCCTTTCTTTGTATTATTCAAGCATTATAAAAGTGATTAGCTGCTTCCCAAACCTCCCTGCCCTTCCCCATCCATCAACACCCAACTTTTATTTCTGAAATTCAAACATGTTTAATCAATGTAATAAATAACACACCTTTATCAATAACATATATTTGCTATGTTCACAAATTTTTAAAAATATATATAATAATAAATGTTTTAAATGGTAAAATTAAAAAATTTTAAAGATTACAATGTTTTGAACGTAATTTTTAAAATTTTATATAAAATGATAAAATTACCCTAAAGTAATATCTATTGATAAATTCATTATTAAGTTAATTAACATTAAAAATATAAAACATGTACATTGATCGCTTTTAGTCTATATGTAAATGCAAAATAAATAAATAAATAATCAGTTGATATTAGCTTAAGTTCCATATTTAAACAACAACCCTATCTTTATATTCCAATTAAAAAAAAAAGTTTACGGCATGAAAAGTAAGCTATTTCCAAACCAATTGAACCTGTAGTGGTATCTTTAACATTCAACAAAAATTATTTTGTGTGTTAGAGAATAAAATTGAGATCATTATAGGAAAATGCTAGTCCATTTATTAAAATAACATTATAAAATGAACAGTATAATTAAAGCTTTACTTTATACAATAACAATTTTAAAAATAATAAATAAACAAAAAATCCATAATAAGCATTTATAAGTTCCCATTATTCATATCTTCTATTGTATTAGATTGCGGTTGATAAAGGATTATATTATACATAAAACACACATAAAATGTTTTTTTTATACAAAAATACACACATTTGAGGTTATGAGGATGTTTTTTAGCAGTAGGAGCATATTAATATCATAAATTTAACACTATGTTTGGTTTGTTATCCTATAATAGAATTGTAATGTAATAGAGTTGTAATAAGTACTTTTAACTGTTTGGTTTAATGGAATAGAATAGAACTGTAATAGTATTTTGTGTTTGGTTGAATAGAATGATGTTTTATTAGCATAAGGAAAAAAATTGAAATGACCGGAGCATCCTTAGTAGAATATTTGTTAGGTAGATGATTCTTTTATTTTTATTAAATTTTATTAGGATTATTATTAAAATAATTTAATAAGAAATATATTTTAATAATATTTTAATATAAAATAATAATATATAAATTAATAATTGTTTTAGTTTTGTATTAAATTATATTAAAATATTTCATATATTTTATTTTTATATTTTGTAAGTCCAAGTTTTAAATGATTAAATTGAAAGTTAAAAGTTTTTTTTATTCAATGTTGCACGGAATAGTCTTTCTTTGATGATATCAAAGAATAGCTATTATGAGAAGACAAATAATAAAAATTAATGATCATTCATTAAATGAATATTACGTTCAACCAAATAAAAAATAATTTACAATTCAATGAATAAAGAGGGAATACTATTCCATTCCCACTAGTCAAACATAGCGTAAATTTCATTCTTTACTAATTTTATTTTGAAATTAAATTATCTTTTTAAAGTTCAAATGGACATATAAAATGCAAAAACAACATAGTAATATTTAATTTTAGAGTAAACTATACTGAATATTACTTAATTTTGTTTAATTTTTGAAACTTACTAACACCCCATTAATATTTTCTAGTTATTACAAAATGTTACTCCATCATTTGTTGTAGTTCTGTAATATGTTAATTTTAAAAATAAGGTATTTTCTTTTTTAAATATTATATTCGGGCAAATATCCCAAAAATACCAAAAAAAATTAAAAATTACCGGAAAGGACGGGTTTTAAAAATATTGACCGGAAGGACAATTTCCCCAAAAACGCGCCCACGTCGGTAGCGTTTTTTGGGAAAAGCGGCTAAAGCGCTTCTAGAGGCGCTTTTGTCCACCTCAAAGAAAAACGCGTCCACGAGGCGCTTTTCTTTGAGGTGGACAAAAGCGATCTACTGGGCGCCTTTAGCCCATGTTTTTAAAAAAAAACTATTCTCGAATATTTTAAAAATTTACGAGAATAAACCTTTATAAAGGCTCAAAGTGACAACACCAATTTTGTTAAGGTGTTATCAATTAATAAGGAAATATAACTTATAAAGAAATCTTTATATAGACCCAATGTCTTATTTCCCTTGTTTTCTTGAGTAAAGTGGGATATGAGATATGTGTATTTATAGACTCATGAATAGTTTTGCAGCTTGTTCCTAAACAATGTGGGATTCCTTCCTCTTTTAACTAACAACATAAGATGACATGCTACACTATATTCGATTTTTTTTTACAAAACAATTTCTCTTTTTTTATATTTTGTTAACATTTTCTTATATTATAAAAACAAGAAACAAAAAGCTCAAATATATTTTTACAAATCTAATCATCACTAATATAAAAAATGTTAACAAAATATAAAAAGAGAAATAGTTTTGTAAAAAAAATCAAATATAGTGTAGCATGTCATCTCATGTTGTTAGTTAAAAGAGGAAAGAATCCCACATTGTTTAGGAAATGTGTAAAACTATTCAGGGTCTATAAATACACATATCTCATATCCCACTTTACTCAATAAAACAAGGAAATGAGACCGCGGTCTATATAAAGATTTCTTCAGAAGTTATATTTCCTTATTAATTGATGACACATTAAAAAAATGGTGTTGTCACTTTGAGCCTTTATAAAGGTTTATTCTCGTAAATTTTAAAATATTCGAGAATAATTTTTTAAAACACGGTTAAAGCACGCCACGTAGACGCTTTTGCCACCAAAGAAAAGCGCCTACATGGACGCTTTTTTTGAGGTGGCAAAAGCGCGTCCTACGTGGCGCGCTTTAGTCCCTTATCCCTAAAAAACGCGCTGACGTGGACGCGTTTTTGGGGGAAATTGCCCTTTCCGGTCAATATTTTTGAAACCTGTCCTTTCCGGTAATTTTTTATTTTTTTTGGTATTTTTGAGATATTTGCCCATTATATTCTCTTTTTTTTCATCTTATTTCCCTTTTTTTTGGCAAACTGTAGCTGTCATCAATTCCATCACCATCTAAATGCCTCAACTTTAGTATTTTAACATAAAAAATTATTTATTTTTATATTAATTATTCATAAATGTATTTATTACATTAAAATATTTTGCATTCTCGATATGAATGTACCGTAAAATGATATGAATTTATACCTGTACAATGTGGGTCCATTAATTACAATGCTTTGCCATGATAGTCGGCCACGGGACAGTGACCACACTAACCTATAAATAGCTAACATATAAGGAGGGTAGATCGGTCCTTTAGACTAGATTTCTAGGTCAGATAATATTTTTGGTTTTTGTTCTTTTTCCTTTTTTGGGTCGAATATTATTGTACTTGGACGAATTTGTGGATGAAATTTTCATAGAATCATTTATGCACATGTAAACGTGAAGATTTATTTTAAGCTCCGTTTATTTGGTAGTAAAATATTTTTTAAAAAATAAATTTTAGAAAATAATTTATTTTTCTGGAAAATAATTTACAAAAAATATTTTCTGGTGTTTGGATGAATCTATGTAAAATATTTTCTATTTTTTAGCAGTTTTCCTAAAAATATTTTTCAGTAAAAATTGTTTTTACATATAATATTAATAAATTTTATATACATATTAATAAATTTTATATTTTAAATTATTTTTACATATATTGCAATGATTTATTTATAAATAAATTAATTAAATTAAATATATAATAATACTTAATTATTAAGCTACATTATTAACCGTCATAAAATGAAAACAACCAAAGTCAAGTTTTGTAATTGTGTTAAAAAAATAAAAAACAAGGATTGAATAATTATAAATAAACTTCCAAACCACAATTAATACTAAAAATTAATAATATTATCCAAATGCATAATTAGTAGTACACTCATAATAACAACAACATTGTCTAAGTGCATAACTAATATTACACTACATAAAAGTATCAATATCTTCAACCTTGAGAAAATTTTGAAGCCAAATTTTTTATGCTTCTTACTTTTAACTAAAAAAGCTTTGGCATCGGATTCATGATTCGCTAGATAATCAAACACAGAACATAAGAAGTCATCATCAAATCCTTCTTCCTCCATCGACATCACTTGTTCGTAAAGTTGTGGTGTTTTATCCGCGGTAAATTGTTCCAAAGCATTAGCAATTTTCCCAAGTTGTTCACCCATAAAATTAATTTGTTTATCAACGACACTTTCTTGAACATTTTTCTTTTACGTTTGGATGTGCGGATGAAGATACATTTGTTCTTACCTCTTCAAACCTCTTCATTGTCGCAGATCTAGAGGCCTTTGAATCTTGGATATCATCATCCAAATCTATGTCAAGAAATGTTCGCAAAACTCCCCATTGCCATATCTTTGCCAACAACCAAAGCCATTTCATCATAATGATCGATGCTTTTATTCAAAATGGTTCATACTTCTCGTGTGCCTGTTGGATATTATACACAGTTAGAATAACAAGTAAAAAACAATTGAAATATACTTAACATATATATCCATATATTACCATCACTGCTACATCATATGTTGCTCTATCACATGTGATCATTTTCATGTTATCATCCCATCCAAAACCACTTTCACCTCGAATTTTGCATATAATCTGCCACTAGTTTTTTACAGTCCTCAAATAATTTTTCACATGCTTTGCATCGCATTGGACTTGGAATCTTTCAGAAATAGCTTGGACAACTCGATTAATGGAAACTGCTTTGAAAGTATTAGAAGGCTTATTTCCTTTCTTAGCCTCATCTGCTAGAATTTCAAGAAAAACATGTTCCATCGGTTTTGTCCACCTAAATTGCTTGGAGGTCCCTTCTTTGTTGCCCTTACCCATTCTACATTAATAATTGTCATTGTCAATCATTACAATATCCAACAAGCAAAAAACATAATAAATTCAATATATAACAAGCTTAAAACATAATCAATATCTAACAAATTCAAGACATAATAATTTCAAAATCCAACAAACTAAAATTTCAATATCATTATCCAACCAACATTAACAAAAAAAAAAAAAATAATTTTAATACTAAACATACATAACATAGAAACAATAACCCTAAGCCCTAAACCTACCTAATATTTCTAGCCATATAATCAGTCCACATAGTTTGTGCAATTTCGCTCTCTTAGCAGACCATTCTCTTGCTTCTTCTCTTTCTTCTCGCTCGTAAGAGTTGGTATCATCAAATCGACTCGGACTCTCGTATAATCCTTAATTAAGTAAATCATTAGGATCAACTCCCATTATATGATTATGAATGATACAACAAACCAAAACTATATCTACTTGAGTTTGAAAATTCCAAAATGGTTCAAGATCTAATACACGAAACCGCTTTCTTCAAAATCCCAAAACACGTTCAATAGTGATTCGCAATGATGAATGTCGAAGATTAAAGAGTTCTTTTGCATTTTCAGGCCCCTGAGCACTAAACTCTTTTAAATGATATCGGACACCACGATATGGGGTAATATATCCATTTCGGATGCCATATCCAGCATCAGCAAGATAATATTTACCTACAATTTTACAAAACATAATTAATACTAATAAATTATGAGCTTACTAGAACTAGTTGGTATTTAATAATAACTATTACCTTCCGGAATTCTTAATCCTCTTGGGCGTGAAAGTGCATCACTTAAAACACGAGAATCATGTGCACTACCTTCCCAACCAGCTAGAATATAGGAAAATTTCAAATCAAATGTAATGGCAGCCAATACATTTTGTGTCGTCCCCCCTTTACGGCTACGAAATCTTCCTTGAATGCTATGTGGAACGGATGCACGAACATGAGTTCCATCTAATGCTCTAATACAATCTTTAAAATACGGATAAAACCTTGGATTGTTTCTGATTTCACTAGGAGTTAACTCATCAGGTGATCTAATAACTAGTTTATACAATTTCAAAATAGCTCTCAATACAACCCTAAAGTAACGGTGAACTGTCTCGGTTGATCTATAATATCTAGATCCAATCACTCAAACCTTACATTATGACCAATTATATGTAAAATATAACTACCGCTCCCTAATATTCACAGATTTAGTTGATTGTAACAAATTATTCCTACTAATAATATCACACAAACTAAAAAAGGCAATCGGTCTCATCCTTATCAAATTAATACAATGTTGGTCACCACTATATAAAATACTATTAATATAATTTTCTCTTTCATAATCTCGATTCACACGAGGGTGAGAAGCAATTTCCTTCCCAGTTTTTAATTTTTTAATCCAAAGAGCCCCAAAAGCTAAAACTGAAGCTACGACTCTGACAATTGCATTTTGATCTTGACTACAATCCATCTACACAAAACAATGCCACACAAATATCACATATACTAATAAAGCTATCATGGCTAAAGTGCATGCATATATAAAATAGAAAAACGTTATATATATAATTTATTATTAAGGTGTCAAAAAGAATTTTAATCATTGCTATCTTATATTTTTGATGTATAAACAAGTTTAAAAGGTTATGAAAACATCTTAAATCCGATAATATTTTTATTCCACTAAACATAATCTTTAACAAGTTTGTGCTTGTTTTAGGAGGATTGATTTTTAGGTGTTTTTTATTTGAAAGTATTTCCTTAAGTACTGTTTGAATTATTTAATTTTTCTAGATTTTCAGATTTGTCTTCATATCCTCTTTCTGATTGTTTCTTGTTTGTTTTTTTTTAATTTTTTTTATTTTAATGGTTGGCCTAAAGAATAGTGGAGTAGGACATGCCCTTTACTTAATCCTCAATCTTGGAAGAAAACCAATATTAAATTCCATGTAATCGGTCAAGATTAATACTAATACATAAAAAGGTTTTGTAGTATTAGTATGTAAGTAGTTAAACTGAAAAGCCAACAATTTACAAACAACTTTATTTTTTTAAGATTTAATAATCTCGTATTATGTAATATGCGCTATCATTATATCCAATTGTAATGAATTGTTAAATTTTTTTACAAAATTATAGCAAATTAAATTTTAATTCATTATATCCAATTGTAATGAATTGTTTTATTCATAATGGGATTATGCAAATACGGTAATAACTTAATACCGTCATAACGTACTGCATCGCATGGCAAGACAAACAAAACACGCATCAAGGAAGAAACCAAACAATATAAGTTCACTAAATAGACATTAATTGCTACAAGGATCAGTCTTAGATAAAAACACAAGTATTACCAGAAACATCCAAAAAAATTTCTGGCATGTTTCAAGAAATTGCTTGACAAAATTGAATCTGTTCTACCCAATTCCCATGGAAAAGTATTACCTGAAATCGCCTATCGCGGCCTTGCTTGGCACTGCCACCAGCTGAGTCTCCTTCAACTATGAAATCTCTGCATAATGTAACCATAAAGATAATTTTTAGACACTCACAAGTAGCAGATGGAATGCATTATCATTTATTTTGAAGCATGTAGAATCCACAAAAATGAAAAAATCTCAACCATTAGTACCATACAAACAAATTTCAATGGCATTAACATTAACTTTTTAAAAATATATTATTTACTATTTAACAAAATTAATATTTTGAAATTTGTCGAGATAGAGGTTTTCAAATTTGGAAGCCATGTGAAATGGTACCATTTTTGTATACGAGGAATGCTTCTATTATCTACTATAAATCAAAATCTTTAATTTGTCACCGTCTGTATCATTTTGGCATTTCATTGAAGAATCCAAGGTATTTTACTTATTGTTTTTATTTTATAATCATAAGAGACCAATCTTGTTGAAGCTGGATAGTATTTAAGTAAAATCTTACTATCAATGAAGGCTTTAAGGTTAAATTTGGTCTAAATATTTGAGTAAAAAGCTCACTGGTCTTTTAAATCTAATTTAATTTATAAGCTTCAACATGTTCTCAATTTATTTTTAAAAATACAGAGTTAATTTGATTCATTAAGTAATAATCGATCCTATAATAGATAGAAAGACTTGACAACTCCTTTCACCTAAAATTATTCAACTTCAGTACATCAAATATAAAACAATGGAAGTAAAAAAGAGAACTATAAACAAAAACCAAGAAAAAAAATCAACAACAAATATAATGCAACAAAATGTAGATTAGAAAGAGCAAAAGATCCATCAAAGTTTTGAAACTAGAGAGAATAATCAAGCACAATGAACTACACATATGGCATGGCATATATATAAAACAGTAGAAAATCTCAACCATTAGTACCATACAAACAAATTAACCAACATTTTGAATCTTGCAAGACCTATTGATGCTAAGCATGATGAATGAATCAAGTGGCACTCCCCTAATGCTGTCAAGAGTGAAAATGTTGAGAAATGGTGATTTCCTATCTAACCATAGGCTTTTTGGAAAGAAACAAAGGGAAATTCTCTTTGGTGTGGTAAATCATGCAAATCCTAAGTTCCTGAAAGAACCTGACAAATCAAAGCTAACTTTTCTTGTACTCAACGTATAGAAGTCTAATGTGGTAATTCTATAAGCTATATTGTATACCACAAATTCACCTCTAAATATTTCTATCTGTAAACATATACTAGTTGTTTGACAAGAATGAAGTTTGTACAAGCAAATGATTTGAAACAAAAGCAGTACAGGCCAACTTTGACATTTTAAAGGCACAAACATTATCAGCTATCTTATCAAAACAGGATGATAAGGCATCTGCCCCAGAGAAAGTTAATTTCCTTCTCTTAAATGAAAGTCATGCATCTAAGTTCTCACGAATACCAATTTCATGTTTTTCATGCCTATGTTCTTCATCTGTATGCATTCAATATTGCTAATTAACTTTAGAGGCAGTAATTCATCAAAGATGCATTCCTACAACAATTCTGGCGATAACAGAGTAGCAAGAATTGTATCAATGCCATATGGGTGATTAATTACTTACAATTCCAAACACAACACCGTCAAGGCGATATGATACTCAAAACTTGGAGTTGGAAACTCGGTGTAGGATAAGAAAAAGTAAGAGGAAGCTCAGGCACCCAAAATGATGTAACTACAATGGAAAAGTAGTTAATTTGTATATGACCAAAATGGAGAAAAGAAAAATAAAAGATACGACAAGACCAGTAAATACAAATAAGGTTTGAACCACTTTCAGTATAAAGGCTACCATTTGCTGCAATTTAAAGCATGTTAGTCACCGATTCCTATTTCTTTTGCTACTTTATAAAGTCAAATTTCAACATGATACTTTTACTCTTTTTTTTCTTTTTGGTATTAGCAATAAGAAATTACAAATTTATGCAACTTCAATAGAGGATTTCGAAGCTATAGTGTTTCACTATAAGGAAGGGAAGAACAACAATCACAGACTAACCCGGATGTCTAAAATCAGGTAGAGAACGAACTATTCAAATGGATGAAAAATTAGTCGCCTTATTAATACTACTACTCTTGCTATTGCACATTTGACTAGAGGCACACTAACCCTTCAATCACAAAACACAATCCAACTTTAAAAGTTAATGTTCCATGGCAAACTCACAAGGACCATTATGCGAATGCTAAAGTTCCAAGATAAGCCTAGAAATATTATATGAAACTAGATTTGCAGAATACTGAAGTTCCAACAACTAGCACATGTTGCTCAAAATAAAAATCCTAACCAAGCTAAGATATAACATGATAGTTTCAGAGATCAAAAGCAAAAGATCTTACATTTTAATCTAGAAATATTATTAAGTAATAACAGTAAAAATTAGGTCATATACAAATTAATTGCAACAAAAAGTAAGAATTTTTCTAAATGCCCCAGAACTTGCTTCAAACAACTTGTAGTCATTCTCTCTGTTTGCAGCTGAAGAAACACCCACAAAATGCTTAATAAACACCCACAAAATGCTTAATAAAGACAGAAAAAACTTCAGCAGAAAGAAGGAACAGGAAGATCCAAAAATGCAAATTTATCGGTTTTTCGTTTCAATAGAGAGGAACAGGAAGAGCCAAAAATGAAAAATGAAAAATAAATTCAATAGAAAAGGAAGATTACCAGTCTTGCAGTAGAATCTCTGACGCTTTCAGCCGAAGAGGAACAAGAAATTTTCTGAAAAAAAAGAGAAAGAAATTGGCTGAGAAAGAATGGAGGAAGGAAAAAGAAAGAAGGAAGGAAAAAGGGGATCTGTATGAGAGAGCTTTAGGAAAATGTCTTACAGAAATTGAGACGGTAAGACGTTTTCGGTAAGACGTTTTCCCAAATCATAAGCTATTTTACCCGTGTTTTGGAATTCATTTTCTAAATGGAAAATGTTTTCCAGTAAACAAACACTGGAAAACTGGGAAAACAATTTCCGGAAAATGAAATACAGGCAAACAAACACTCCCTTAGTTGCAATTAATTTTGTTCGTGTATAATCTCTTTAATACTTAACATAGGTTGATTATCGCTATTTATTTATTGAATTATTCCTTTTTTGATAATTAATATATACACATTTAATTATTTTAGTGCATATTTATTTAATTATTATCTCTTTAATATTTAACATATATGCTCGTTATTATCATTTATTGGTAACTTATCAAATTCTTTGTCATTTGAATTTGAATATACATAATTAAGATTATTAATATCTTCATATTCCATGTACTCTTTGAAATATGGGTTATCGCATTTCCACATATAATTGAAGTTATAGAACATGTAATATACTAGTAGGATCCAACATTATTTTTTATGCTATACGAAATGTGAATTTTTTTTTAGAACAATAAATGTCTTCTCAACCATATTTCGAAGTCTTGAATGTCTCAAATTAAAAAGTTTACAAGTTATCTACTATGTTTGTGTCTGGCACCATTCTCTCTAATTTTACCATATCCGATGATATAGTGCAAAGAAACCTTTTCAATTTGCATAATTAGTATCGACCTTATAATGTTTGAGTTTATTTGGTCAAAACAATTTGTAACTTTGATTATAAAAACTTGTAATTGAAGAAATAATTATGTTAGGTTATATCAATTTTATAATATTTAAATCAAGTAAAAATTAAAAAATATAACCTTTATTAAACAAGGTTTTATAAATTGTGACCACTTCTTATAAATAATACGCTTTTTCCTATAATTTTATAAAGTTATTTTTATAAATAATTCATGACAAAATAACTATAACCTTTTTTATTAATAAGTATATTATTTTTATAATATATAACATGACATACAAATAAGTAATGTTTTACTATAACTTTTTTATAAATAAATAAAATTATAATATTTTTATAACGTGTGTTTTTATAATAAACTTTTTTTATCATAATTTTGAATTTTTTAGAATTTAAATACTATAATTTTTATTATAACATTATAAAATACACAAATTTATTTTTATAATATAGTTTTTAGGATCACTACAGCAAAACAGACTTTTAGCGGCGTTTTTAGTGGCGTTTTAACTAAAAACGCCGCAAATATTATACATTAGCGGCGTTTGCAGGAAAACGCCGTAAAAAAATGAGCAATAGCGGCGTTTATTTCAAAAACGCCGCTAAAAATGATATATAGCGGCGTTTATTAGTAAAACGCCACTAAAGGTCTGAGAATTAGTGGCGCTTTTGAGAAAACGCCGCTAAAGGTCTGAGCATTTGCGGCGCTTTTGGAAAAACGCCGCTAAAGGTCTGAGCATTAGTTTTTACTTACAAATTAATTTCAGCCCCTAACAAAATCTGATTGTACATATGTTTATCCTTAAACCCTAAACTTTAAACCTTACACAGTCTAACCCTAAACTATAAACCATAAACTTAGATTCTAAACCATAAATCATAGCTCTAAACACTCGACCATAAACCCCTAAATTACAAACACTAAACCATTTACCATTAAACACTAACCTTAAACGCCGCTAAATGTTGAGCAATGATTCTATTTTCATTTAGGGTAATCGACACTCATTTCGATTTTATTCGATTTAATTTTCATTTTTTCATTTTTTATTTTAATTTTATTTTGCTATTTGAAATTAACTGACTTAATTATAAAAAGTATGTTACAAATTGATAACTAAACCCTTAAGAAGTTTTGTGTTATCGAAACCCTTAAACCCTAACTAGTAATGTTAATTAAAATACAATTTATTTTAATTGAATATATAAAATATAAATATTTTTATCTTACTTAAAATATAAATTATATTGATTAAAATATAAATTATTTTAATCACAAAAATAATGACACTTAGAAAAATTTGAAAGTAAAAACATAGAAAAATATTTGTTAAAAATGAAAAAATAATTTCTTATATAATCGTAATGAGAGATAGTTTTAATTTTAAAATATTGAACTAATTCTCATTATAATTTAGGGTTTATGGTTTAATTTAGGGTATATAGTTTATGGATTAATCTTTATAGTTTAGGTCCTGGGGTTTATATTTTAGGGTTTAGATTTAGGATTTAAGATTAAGGGTTAGGTTAGTGTTTAGGCCGAGTTTATAGTTTAGTTTTTATTATTTTAGATTTATGGGGTTTTAGCAAATAATAAAGTTAGAGTCTTCTTGTTTAGGGATTTAAGTATTAGAGATTTTGATAAAATAGATAAAAATCATATTATTTTAGGGTTTAGCTAAGCAATTAGATTATTTTTTAATTACTTCGCAATGTAATATATATATGAGTTAAGGTGTATAATTTAAGGTTTTAGTATTTAGGTATGAGAAATTAAATTATAAAACTGTATAAATTAAACATTTTGTTAGAAACAAAGCAAAATTAATTTAAAATTAGAATATAAATCAAAATAAGATAAATATAAATTATTATTTTTAAAATATATATCACAATGGGTTAAATCCCAAAAGCATACATGAACAATGGTTTAGTGTGCAATTGTATACATGAACTTTAATTTGATCTAGATTTTGTAAAATATTAACACAATTATTGATATAATTAACATCATTTTTATTTATATATTGCATACATAAAATTTATATTTATTCAATATAAAAATATATTGATGTATTTTTATTTTAAAATAATGTGTATGATTAAATTAAAATTAAAGTTTCAACTATACATTTAAGCCACAATTAGAATTTCACATCTAGAATTACACATTAAACCAAAATTCATATATAATTACGAGATGTATCTATATCAAAATTTAGGTGTATACATATAATTAAATGCCATCTATATAAAAATCTAAACAATTAATGCAGACTATACTTAAAAAATAATTTTGATGTAAAAAGAAAGAAAAAGAAATTTCTAGAAGAGTTGATAATGGTAATTAAATTTTTAAAATTTAATAATAAAAATTAAAAATTAAATATTTAATATTTAATATTTTAGTTAAAAAGTTCAATACTCAAAATATAATAAAATAAAAATTCAAAAAATAATAATCTCGTAAAAAATTAAAAGAACAAACATAAAATAATATAGGTTAAAAATAGAAAAAATTAAAATTATGTAATATAGTGGCGTTTTGTGAAAATGCCACAAAAATAAGATATAGTGGCGTTTTTAATAAAACGCATAAAAATAAGCTATATACACAAGAAGATGTCTTTTTTTCTCTCGCTAAAACCCCGATTTTTATTTCCTCAAACCTAAATTTCCTAAGTCCCCAAATTTTCTCTATATCAGTTTACAGAAACCAAGCAAGCAAGCAAATGAGATGAAAGCCCTTTCCCCTCTCTTTCCTAACGAAAGGAGATGAAGCGACCCTTCAATTAAGAAAGACAAGGAACCGCCTTCGATTCAAGATGCCTCCGATAGGTTTCTCTCTTTCTCACTTTACTCGTTTTCACCGATTTAATTGAGTTTTCACTTTACAAGATAGTGAAATGGAAGCAGTAGCAACACTGCTCCAAGCATCGTCGTTTATGTTCTTGCTCCAAACAGGACGCAGTTTGTTTGTTTTTTAACTTTTTGGTCTTTGGAAAGAGTCATAGAATCTGGGTTTGTTTCTTTTCATTTATTTATTTTCATTTGGTTTTGATTACTTCATATTCATGTAGGCTCCTCCATCTGTTGATATACTTGGAGAAACAAGTGATGGTATAAGTGAATATGATGATCCTCAAACAAGAAATTCAAAAGCAGCAGACCTTGTTATTAATGGGGCAGTTGTGGAGACAAAGTTATACATATATGGAAAGGTTATGGTTATACAATTCTTAAAAACTTGATGGATTTCTGGCTAAAACTTACTTTAGGTATTCAACCAATGTCTTCGTTTTAATGTCTCTTAAAAGATTTACTTATTGAGCAATCAAATTTTACACCATTTTGCGCATGTAAGAGGGTGTTCTTTGAGAAAATAGTTTTATTTTATTTTATATAAATTATTCAAAAGAAGTAAATATCTATGTCATGTTATACTTTTTTAAAATTAAAACCACATTGCATTGGATCTTCAATATTTAAACTTTCTATGTTATTTGATTTTTTTAATTACTTTTGTTTTTTCTTAAAAAAACTAGAGTTGGAGAGTAGGTTAAATATCGATGGGTGTATATAATGATTTAATGTCTTTAAATTTTGATGTGTGATAAAAATTTTAATACCTAAAAGTTTTAATTTTATAAAAACATATTTGATTGTTTTTTTACTTCTCATTTCTAATTCAACTTTCATCAAAGTATGATCTTTTCACATATTATGCATTTTATAGTTTTGTAATGTATAATGGTGTTATGATATTATTGATTTACTTGACTTTGATGTAGAAAATCACAAATTCAATGAAAAGTTAAGAAAATTTGTGTTAAGATAAAACTAGATTATAAATCTTTAGAAATAAAATTGTAATTTTATCGTATAATTTAATGGATTTTATCATAGTATTGGCTCTCACTGCTTGACTCCACAACGACAAATTCTTTTGATTAAACATATAAGTTAGAGAAATTATTTTTATTATTCATGATCCCGTTTAATTAAAAGATAAGCCAATTTCTCTAAAATTTTGCGTTAAACAGTTTTGAGATTGTATAGTGAAAACTCGGAAGATCGAGAACTGCTTTCCTTGTATCCATTTAGTTTATGCTAGAATGTTAGCAATTCACGAGTGTAAATTTACATGGCATATAGCTTAGTATTTCTGTCAATATGGTCAATGTTTTCTTGAACTGTAATTTTTGAAAGATGTTTCAACTTTCAATTAGCACAGTTAACATAAGTAGCATATTTATAGGTTTGCATCTGTTTGCAAAGTTCTTTCTGTTTGTTTCTTTTTTGAATGTCTTTAGCCTTATTCCTGTTTCCTCTACTTATTCTTCGTAGACTTTTTTGGGATAAGATGCTTTGTTTTTCCAAGTATAATCAAAACTGTTTGCTACACTTATGAACTGGTTACAGAATCACCCAATATGTTGTCAAAAACCTGCACATTACATTAATTATCCGATCCCCAATTAACAAAAATCTTATTAGGAACAAATCTAAATTTGCACTGAGCTGAGAATCCATCTTGAACTTTAATTTTGATCTAAATGAATATTTGGAAACTGCCTTCCTTGCTTCCCATGTAACCAAAAGTTCATTCTCTCGCCAATAAATGTAGATATAGGATTTCTAGCAAATCTTTGGAATAGGATACTTTTAATTAGAAATTGAACTTCCCAAGATGTTTATATTCTTGAATTGTGTGAATATTATTAATATATTTTCTTTTTGCGACTTCATTCAACTTGATGTGGGTCTGCTAAAGGTCACTAATGAAATAACTTGGCATGGATTTCTGAAAAAGACCCTTCATTGTTCATCTTGATGTTCTTCATGCCGAGGTACATTGCTTATGTTTATGCAAAGTGTCTCAACTTTGAGTATTAAGTTATGGTTGAAATTGTGTTAAATTTGCGATTATTGGAGTAAACATGTACGTGGGAATTGATGGTTGTATTGGTAAACCACCGATTCGTGAAGGCGAGGGCTCGATGTTTATGTTAGACGGAGTTTGAGGATGTTTTCGTAAAAGTCCCATCATTTGCTTTGGAAGTTAAGGTAATCTTTGAACTTGAAATTATGGTGTTCTATAATTGTTAAAGTACTATAGTGGCTGCTCCATTTTTTAGGTTGATATAGTGGGTAATATTGTGTGCATGCTAGTTAGTTGTTCCTTCATCTTTCGAAAACCGTGGAAACTACATCTTGCATTTTAGTCTTTTTCCTTTTATCTTGTGCATGATTACCTATGAAAAACACGTTGGTGGCATCTGAGCCCTTCAAATTGAAGTTGGCAACCCAAAAATTAATCTTTTGTTAGCGATTATATGAATACATAATAGACCGTCTTACACTGCCTAACTGGTTTCAGTTTTAGCACTATTAAGCACTATGACTGAACATAATAGATTTCAGTTCGATGATCGAGTTCATTGAAGGTGTCAAAAATAGGTGAATATTGTATATATAAATTTACTGTTAGTTCAAGCTAAAGGTTCAACATGCAGTGCTATATTTTCTTATGATTGTTTTATTTATTTTTGCATATATATTCATTTTTTCAGGAAGCGGAAAATGTTTGGTGTATACAAAAACTATGATCCAAGGGCAAAGGAGATAAAGAATTTGGTAGAGGAAGTTTTCTCTGTTCACTTTGAGAAACTAGATGAATGTATAAGATATATTTTAGATGTTGGACCAGTGACAATTGAGGTTTTATTCAATAGGGCCACGGGATTTCCACCAGAGTTTTCCCCTGTGTTATTTGGAGTCCCATGTTTAAAAAAGTTAATCCGATTAGAATGTAAAATAGGCTTTACTTTATTCAACTAGATTAAAATGTATAATGGAAATGAAAATTTATGTGGCGTTTCTATAATATTTTATTTTTTTTATTTTTCATGACTTTTTAGCGGCATTTTTGGAAAAAGCGCCGCTAAAAGTATAATATTTTATTTTTTTATTTGCATGACTTTTAGCGGCGTTTTTGTTAAAAGCGCGGTTAAAAGTCATATTTTTAGCGGCATTTGTTTGAAAAGCGTCGCTAAAAGTCATGGCTTTTAGCGGCGTTTTTTTCTCATAAACGCCACTAAATTTTGCGGCGTCTCTTTTAATGGCGTTTTTTGTGGCGCTTCTAAAAGCGCCACTAAAGGCCTAAAAAAACGCCGCTAAAAGTCCAAATTGCTGTAGTGGATTTAGAATATATATTTTGTTATCATAACCATCCTAAGCACTCATATGTGTTTATGTTTATAATATAATTTTTATAATTTGTATAAAAATAAAATTTTTAATATTAAATTTAAGTGTAATTACTCCAAAGATTCACCCTCCCCTTAAGAATTGAAATGTGTAATTGAGGTGTTTCAATTACACCAAATTCAGTAAGATATATGAATTATAATAATTATTTAAATATGTCAAAATTGTGTAATTTTAGGACAACAAATTTTTTATATAATATTGAGATAAGTAGGACAAATTAAATTTATATTAAATAAATGTAAGCTTGCATATAAATCAAGCATGAATATGAAAATTAGAATCAGCGGCATAGCCCTATTGATTAGATTAAAATAAAGAAGATTTAGGTTTTGAAGTAGTGGAGTGGAGAAGGGTGAAAGTGGGTCCCTGTTAGGTTGAGCTAAATAGGGGAGATAGGGCATCCACACACTGGGGAATTGTGTCCCTTTAGTTTAAGACTCGACTTGCAATTGCATGGCAGTTAATGAGTTCGGAGAGTGGTTGTTCTCATCAAATTAAGGTTGGTCCCCAATCAAAGCCATTTCAGATTCAAGTTGGTATGAATGTGAAATTTTGGGAATCATCCACCATCAGCCGCTTTAATTCGCTTTTCACCTTTTTCACTTTCTTCTTTTCTTTTTATACCCTTTTTTAAAATCCCTCCATTAATGAGAACCGGTCACAAAGAGTAATATCACAATTTTTTGAGGTGTTGAAATTAATAAAATATAAATTTTTTTATATCTGCCGAATTCTCTCTCATACCACACTGGAATCTACATGAAATTAATGTTGACTTGACAAATATTACAAAATTTTAAAATGGTAAAAAGAACTTTAAAAGTTCTAAAATACTATAAACAAGCATAAAAAATTACAAAAATAAATTTTTAAAAATTAGATAAATATTGCAAAAGAATATGAAAAAATTATAAATTTTATTTAAATTATGATCATTACAAAAAAATTAAAAACTATAAAAATCACAAAATAATATAAAACATTAAAGAATCGGAGGCAATGTTGAAAGATTCATTTCATCAAATAGCACCGCTGGACCATGTTAAGTAATTTTCATACAAAAAATTGACTCAAAATGAATAAGTCGAAATCTAAAAAGTGTTAAAACATTTTTAAAATATATATAATGTTTTGATAATTGTAAATAAAAAGTTATAAGATAAAAAATTATGTCATTTGGTTATTAATTAAACGTTATTGTTTATTGTGGTAATTATTGAATAATTATTTTTATTACTAATGATATGACTATTCATGGGATAATTATGTCTCTATGAAATTTCATTGGAATGAAATTTTATTTGTATTACACAAAAAGAAAAAGAAAAAAGAAACTTATTCTCTCACCATTTTTATATTTCTAGATTATTTTATAAAAATTATTGCAAAATTTTTTATAAAAATTAATATTCTTGTTATGCTCCACTCAATACTCAGTAGTTTATTTTTATTAGTGCAAAACGTCGATAGCCATTGGGTTTCACTGTATCTTCGAGGTTTATTTACCAATAATTTTTTTTGCACATCAAAATATAGGTGAAACAAATAAAACCTCAAAGAAAATGACATTGATACACGCCTCGAAGCTTTCATTAATTTCTCCTAAAAAATATTTTGTTTATAAAATAAGTCATATATGCATGATAAGATTGTTTATAAGCCTTCATTAAACTTTGCAAAGCTGATAAGTTTATCGATAATAAAAATTTTGCAGTATAAACTGATAGAAAAAAAAAGCAAATAAAATGTTAAAAGGAAAAAAAAAAGGAATATTAGATTTTAGACCATTCAACTTAACATTAAATTTTATGTGAGATATATTTTAACATCTTAAATTAAGTTAAAATAGAAATGTTTATAGGTTAAGTTGAGTTCGACTAAAATTTAGTCCTATTTGGTAGACTCAAGCCCGACCTAAAAAACAACATTAAACTTTTGTTCAAGCCCGACTCATTTTATATATGCTATTATGCTAAACTCGGGCCTCACTTGTATTGTATTATTATAGTAAATCAAAATGCAGAACCGAGAATTAAAAAATATAGTATATATGCACCTAGTACTCTTGCTCCTTCGGCAGCCTAAATTGCAAAACAGAGAAATAAAGATAAATGAGTCCTACACTCTTTCTAGTCGCCAAGAACAAGAAAATATAGCATCAAAGCGACAAGAATAACTCACAGCAAGACCAACAACGCCTAGTTCGAAAATCGCAACAGATTGACCCTTTTTGGATTTAGCAACATTCACATTGGCACCAAAACCTACAAGAACAAAAGCAAAACAATCTTTTTATAATATTGATGTAGGGCCTAATTTTTAGCCCGAGCCCAAAAAGCAAACCAGAAATGGATTAAAAAATACATAGCCTATTATAAAATAAATTTTGGGGCCCAATTAAGCTAGTGGCCCAAATGGCCCAAAAGTTGGCAAAATGGGTGAAACCTAGATCAGATGAAAGGAGCCCTCGCGTCGCACGTCTTCTGCCCCAGCGCCGCATCGTGCGCGCGTCTGCCACGTCCATGAGAAGACCCCTCTTCCACCACGCACCTGTGAACAAGAGAACGGTTGTAAATACAGGCTATAAAATGCCTTCGAAATATTGTAAAAGGGACCCTTTTTTTGGAGGAGTTACACAAAGAATACAAAGACAATATACACGATATTTTCTAGGAAAAAGCAATACAAACACAAAATCAAAAGCAAAGGTTCAATTTTTCTTTTTTTCGTTTTTCTTTTTATTCTTTCTCGAATCTGCCTTTGTTTTTCTTGAAGATTTGTTTTTTTCTTTTTTTTTTTTCTTCTTTAAAGAAGTATAAGAGTTTTAAAGAAAATAGAAAAAGAGGCGTACCTTATTTTTAAATCCACGGTGGCGTTAAGGGGTTATTGGAGGTCTATTGGAGAGACCTTGGAGAGAAGCTGGAGAGTGAAGGTGCATTCTTTTTTTGAAAAAATGGAAAAGACTGTTTTTAGAAAGTTTAAGAGTTTTAACCCTATTATAAAATGATGCCATTAAAAGGGAGGAAGGCCCCACGTGACCACCTGCTTTTGCAGGTGGATTTGTGCATTTTCACCATTAATGGGTAAATTATGCCTTTGGTCCCCTTAGTCTTGCGTGCGTTTTAATCCGGTCCTCCCCTCCTATTTTATTTCTGATTTTACCCCAAAGCCTCTGTTTTCTATCCGATTTAATCCTTTTTCACTATTTTGCTATTCTACTATTAAAATTAGTTATTTTTTTCGTTAATATCTTTAGTACTGTTAATTTTTTTATTTTCATATGGATATTATTAATTATAACTATATTCTTTCATATATTTATTATTATACATATTATTACTTACTTTTTTTATGATAGTATATTTTCTTACTATTACTTTTTATTAGCACTTTTTTAATTATATAGTATTATTATATCTGTATTTTTATTATTTAGGACTATTTCTACTGTACTATACTTATTATTATATTTATCATTATATTATTTTATTACTAATATTCTTTCTTTATTATTTTTATTTTCATACTATTATATCTATTATTATATCTATTATGGTTTACTTTAGTTGTCTTATTATATATTATTACTTTTACATCTATTATTTTTATTATTATTAAGTATACCCTTATTTCTTTTACTACATTTTTATTACCGTTAATACCCTTACTTTTTTATATATTCGTTATTTATTATTAGTTTTGCATTTCATTACCATCCCTATTTGTTTTATTTGTTACTTATCATTTTATAATTGTAATATTACTGTTTTTCTTTTTTGTATTTATTGTTATTCCCTATTATCGTCGTGTCTATATTTCTACGTTCTTATTTTTGTTTTTAAAACTTGAAAAATGTTTCACAAAGGGAATTTTGTGTATTTGGAAGTTCGGGAAATCGTGTCCAATCGTGCTGGGCTTCGATTTTTCGTTCGTCTAGATCGCTAAATATCCTTTAAAGATTTTTATCGTGTTTTTAAAATAAGGCAATGTTTTGTGTTTGAGAAGTTCGAGAAATCGTGTCCAATCGTGCTGGGCTTCGATTTTTCGTTCGTCTAGATCACTAAATATCCATCAAAGATTTTTTTATCGTGTTTCTTAAATAAAGGCAATATTTCATGATTGGAAATTCAAGGAATCGTGCCCAATCTTGCTGGGTTTCGGTTTTTAGTTTGGCTAAATAGTGAAATACCATTTTCAAACCGCAATACATGAGTTTTGAAAATCATGAAATGATCTTAATATCGAGGGTTTGAAACATCGTGTCCTATCGTGCTGGATGTGGTATTTCACCTTTTCGGGACAAGAGAATTTCGATATCCAATCGAGTCATTCAAACAATTTTTTTGAAAGATTCATATTCTAAAATATTTTCTAATTTTCGATATTAAGGACATTAATCAATCAAACGGTACCAATTTTGGGCGTCGCGAGGGTGCTAATCCTTCCTCGTGCATAACCGATTTCTGAGCCCGTTTTCTTAAAATTCGTGGACCAAAATGTTTTCTAAAGTGGCCCAATCACACTTAAAAAATGATTGGTGGCGACTCCGTTTCTTCTTTTTAAAGTCGGCCCGTTTTCCAAACAAAAAAATGGTTTCGACAATTGATATCTTAATTTTACCACTTTTAGAAAACAAATATATTGAAACAAACCAAATTTGGTTTGGAAAACAATCATAAGAAAAAGAAAAGAACAAAATATATGAACTATGGAGTGTGGAAGCAACAGTGAAAGCAATGGAAGTATGGTGCATATATACCGAGCAAACCAGTGGGATGGCTGCTGCGACAATTGAAGGTTGGAGTGGAGAAAGCGATAGAGGAAGCATCAGTGGTGAATAGGAGTGTTTAATTGGTTAATCGACCCGGAATAACATTAACCGAATTAACCGACCTTTCAAAATTTTTAACCGTTAATCAAACCGAAATTTTTTCAAAAAAATTAACCGAATCGAAATTTTTTCGGTTAATTCAGTCGGTTAACCGAATTAACCGAAAATTATATGTTTTTTATTTTTGGTTAAAAACTAACCTAATTAACCGAATTAACTGAATTACCCGAAATGAATCACTACATAATTAAAAAAATTACATAATTTTAGTTTTAGTTTTAGAATTTTTTTATTTATTAAATTATTTGTAATTTTTATGATTGGGTAATTGGATTGGGTTGGATATTTGGGTTTGGATTGGGTTTAGGGATTGGGTTTAGATGAATAGTGAGCCTATTTATATATTATAATTTTATTTATTAATTTTTTCGGTTAAACCAAAAAATTTCGGTTAACTGACCGGTTTCGAACCGAATTAACCGTTAACTAAAAAATTACAAAATAATTAATCGACCCCCGACTGAAAAAATTCAGTTAACTGACCGATTAACCGAATTCAGTCGGTTAACCAAATTTTTTCGGTTTTACCCGAATTTTGTACACCCCTAGTGGTAAACATCAACGACAGAGGAAGTAACAGGAAGATGGACGACGCAAGTTGCAACGTTGATGAGCTGGACTGGGATGGGTAGTGGCGTTGGAGGTCATTGGCAGAGGTGGTAAGTGACACTTAAGGGTTTTCTTTTTACGAACTAGAGATTGAGATGAAGGATTGAAAAAGGGAAGTAAGGATCAGGATCAGGAAGGGCTAGGAGTTTGGGAATAAGGTTAAAAAATTTTAAATTAAAAAATTCGAGTCAGGCTCGAGCTGAAAAAACTTTACCTGGAGCCCAACGCATTTTTTAAACGGACCTTATTCTTAAGCCCAAATTTAGTTGTTGAGTTTTTATTTTTGTTCAAATCTTCTCACATTCCAGGTAAACCTTCATTGGAAGGAAAGAATAAAGATAGGATTTACAACGAGAATAAATAAAATTCATCTTTTATTTTTATTTAAAAAGGAAAAAAGAAAAAAACCCTCTTCTTGCTTTCAGGTGTCTTTGTTTAATTCTTGCTCCAAATCTATCGCTTTTATCAAAGGAATTGAAAGGCTTGGGTGGTAAAGGTTCATGTCATAATGGTTGAAAATCTAAAGGAGAAGGAGCACATGTTTAGATGGATGGAATATTTATATTTATATAATTTAAAACATGTTACATAGTATGAAGGACTCTTGGTCAGTCCTTAACCCAACCACAGTTCTGACATTTTATTATTACTTTCATTCATTCATTGGGTGAAAGCTGAAAGTACATAGGCATCGATTCATGGGCTGTTAATTTATTTGAAGCCCAACCCAACATATTTTTAATTTAAAAGACGCAAATTTAAAATAATTTGGTTTGTCTAGGAATAGAAGCAACAAGCAACTTACTTAATTGCCTTCCAAGTAAAAGATTTTTTGGGACCATTCTTCACTTCCAAATTAAAAGAAGAGTCTTTTATATTTTCATCCATTTTCTTACATTATAAGCATAACCAAAACAACGCCAATGGAACTTGTATTATAAACTGCCTTCTTCATTCTCCCTGCATTTCTCACCACATCAAATATATCCTTTCATTTACTTCTTCTCTCTTTTTCTATATGAAGTAAATTTGGGAGGCAAAATTATGAAGAAAAGAATTAGGGCAAGGATCAGCAAGTTTCTTCTTCCATGTACTGGTACGTACACCAAACCCCCATTTCCATTTTCATAATAATCATTCCGGGTGGGATGAAGTAATTTTCATTTTTTGAATTTTGAGACCATTCAGGGTTCCAACATTTTTCCATACATAATACTTAACCAAACTTGATATTAATTTTACTCGTGAGAATGACTTAGGGTTATTAAACTTGTGATTGTTTTAAACATTTTCTTTTCTACTTATAAATCCTTCTCTAATATAATTTGGAGGATAATGTCTAGTTTAGCCTAACTAGTAAATCTATTTTAGTATAATGTTAAATTTAGTTTTCAATGTTTACAATTTTGTTTATCTTACCATTATTTTTTGTGCTAAATTTGGCCATTAATATTTTAAAAGAGTCTAGTTGCTTTTTTTAAACGAAAATATTAGTTAAAACATTAATTTCTTAACAATGTTAGTGTGGCAATCCACATATACTTTATGTTGACATGACACTATTTTTTTATATGTTAAGTCAATAAATAATTTTAAAATTAAAAGAAATTTTAAAATAAAAATCAAAATTATAAAAAAATGTTCATAAAATTAGCAAAAAGTACACGTGAATTACCATGTGCTGTCATGCTTAAAAATTTAATGCTTTAGTCAAGATTTTATTAAAAAATAATTTAACTCTTTTAAAAGGTTAAGAGTCAAATTTAATTTAAAAAAGAATAACGGCTAAATTAATAAAATATGTAAAATTTAAAAACTAAATTTGATATTATGCTTAAAATAAAAATAATATTTAAAATTTTACAATTAGATTTTAATTAAAATATATTATTATTTAATTTTAATTCAAAATGTTACTGAAATATTTAATTTTTAAAAGAATTACAAGTATAACCAAGAAATAGAATCAAATTGACAACCAAAGAAATTCAAAAATTATATAAATCTCCATCTTAAAAATTTGTAAATAGAAAGTCATATTTTTTTTTTTCCCAGCATCCAGTGGCAACTCTACAATTATCCCGAATAGCATTGATGTTCGTGAAGAATATGCGAATGCCTTCCGGACGGAATCATACAACGAGTTTTGGGCACGTGTTCTTTCAGTACCCCACTTGGATTTTGCCACGTGTATTAGCCCCATGGATTCAACCACTGCAGCTCGTCTTCCTTCTTATCGACTCTTCGCTGAGCATCTATTGGATCCGGACCAACCCTCCGTTGCTCGGATCCTTACTTTGACCCAGAACCGACCAAAAGCCCGCACTCTTTTATCCGACTATTTTTCCCAAACAGCCAATGCTTCTCTCTTATGTGGCCTCCTACTAAAAGATATCGACAGTACGCGTGTTAAATACCGTTCTTTTAGGGCCGTCTTTCAAGCTCTCGAGATTGGGAATGAAATTTCAGGTATCCTCACCTATTTACTTGAATTCTCTAATTCAACCAACCACTTTCAACCAACTGCTCCATCTTCGAGTAAAGTTGGCTTGATTCAAGCCGGTTGCTGTGAATTGCTAAAACGGCTTGAGTCTAGCCGAGACAAGGTTCGATCTAAGCTCCAAATAATGAGCAGTTTACAACACGGGTCGGGCCTATTTCTAGTGGCATTAACGGCTTCACTAACTATAATAGTTGCATCCCATGCTCTAGCATTGCTTGTGGCTGCGCCGGGTCTTGTAGCTGCTTCGCTTGAGCTGGCTTCCACGAGAAGACTTGCAAGGGAGTCGGCTCAATTGGACGCAGCTGCTAAGGGAACTTATATATTGAAAAGAGACCTGGACACAATTAGTCGGCTAGTGGCTCGGCTAAATGATGAACTTGAGGACACGTGTGCAATGGTTAAGTTTTGGCTTGCGGGTGGAGAAGATCGACTACAAGCCAGTGGAGAAGTGGCGCGCCAGCTGAAGAAGAACAATGCTAACTTTACTCAACAACTTGATGAATTAGAGGAGCATTTGTATTTGTGTTTCATGACCATAAATAGGGCTAGAAACCTTGTTGTGAAAGAAATTCTGAATCCGGATCCACTTACGACCTGATATTCTGATCCCATCTGATCTTATCTTACCATTACTTAAATAAATAATAAATTAATTCATCCATCATATTGGTTGATATTCTTAATTGGTTTTAATTTTCACAAATATTGAAAAAAAACTTAATTACCCACAATTTTAAATTAGGAATTTTGTTAAGGAATGTTGTCAAATTTATTGAAAAAGGATGAACAAATTATATATATTTTAAGGAAGCAATTTATATATGCTGAGGGATGAAGAATAGGGTGATATGGCGTGGGGTTGCTAACAATGCATTGCATGCATATGTGACGTCCCTCTCCCTCACATTTATTTTCTGAAAGAAGAAAAAGAATAATGTTAATTGATATATACACACACACAATAATGTGCACATAGATATACATATGCGTAGAGGAATTTTTGTAGTATAGAATTCTTTATCATTTATGAAGTTTATAATTAATTTTAGATGAAGCCAACCTTCCCACCTACTTTGATAGCTTCAACGTGTGGTGTGCCTGTTCGGCTTTGGGCTTGTAGGACCATAACTACACTCAGCCACGGCATTCCTAAAAAATATCCAATTGATTTCACCCGAACATTAACAAAAGTTGAACCGATATTATTTACACAGCGTTTTAATTCTTCCAAGTTGACCGGAATATGTGGAATGCAAAATGAATAAATGATAGGCGTGCGGAGGGATCCACCCGCACTTCACTGCTATAACGATGGATGTGGCTCTATCGGATGCAAATTGACTTATATAAATGTGCTCTTCATTTTTCAATAAATTACAGATACATATATGATTATAAATATGTTGAAAAATCTAAGTATATTTTTGTATTCCCTTGTTCCGAGTAATCAAACCAGCAGTAACATTGGAATATTTGATGAGTACATCAAGTTCCATTTTGATTAAATAAATACACAAGTCTTAATCAATTTAACCGAGCTAATTTAATTTAGATAAATGATGAGTAAAATTGTATAAAATCAGCATTACCCTAAAATATTACGAATATAAAATTAATAATATCCAAAATAATTTTCAATTTCAAATAAAAGAATGTAATTTAAAATATTGTATTATTACAAAGAAATTAACATTTCATGGAAGAAATCATTATGTTTTGAATGGAACTAGACGAGTGGTGAATCTACCACGCATAAATTGTAACTTTCTAAACCGTTACTAATAGAGAAAGAATAAAGGTAAACCAATTTTTTTTTGAAAAGTAGGCTTTCTCAAGATTAAAAGGATATATGAATCATTTGCCTATCACATTCCAACTTTTTTTCCCATCACTTTCATCTTATTTACAAAATAAAATATGGTAATGAAATCCAGGTAACATTTTATAGCCTCTAAAAGCAATCAATCAATCATATATATTATAAAGATCGTATATAAAATTTTTAAATTTTATATTCTTTTTTTTTTTAGTTTTAAAATACTTCCTGGTTTCAGATTACTTCCTTAATTATCATCTTAAAATTTTATCAGTTTTTCTAACTACCAAACTACTTCCTCAATTATTACTCTCTACTTTTTATTCTTAATTAATCATTAATAATTTATCCTATAAATCATTTGTTAGGTAAACTGTAAAAATAGTCATTTTTGTTGGATTTTGATTACGTTTTAGTTATTTATGTTATTGTTTTGTTAGGAAGTGATCACTCTACCGTTAAACTCCGTTACCTCCCTAACTACAGTCCTATGTGGCAATCCAAATAGGTTTTAAATACCAACTTAGATGTCTAGTTGTTGGGATAAAAATATGTTTTTAATTAAATAAAATTAATTTGAATTGCTACGTAGGACATTCAAGTTGGCATTAGGACCGCCATTAGAGAGGAAATGGAGCTTAACGATAGAGTGACCACTTCATAACAAAATGATAACGTAAGTGACTAAAGCGTAACATTTCAAACAAAAGTGACTAAAATATAATCTGGAGTAAACAAAAGTGATTATTATTATAGTTTATCCATTTTATAAAATAATATTTTCATGTTAAAAATCAACTTTTCAAAAGAAATAGTAACACAAGATCATCTTTTGAAAAAAATGGTAATTTTTTATCAATTTATAAGTGATTTTCATTATTTTATAAAATAATATTTTAATTGATATATACAACTAAATTTGTGCATTACATAGGTATGTAAACTAGTACAAAAATAAAGCTAACAAAAGGAGAGTGAAAATCAAGCAATTTTTTATTTTCTTGATATTCCAAAAATTTATAATTCTCAAAAATATAAAAATAAATGCATAATGACTTTATTTGGTAATCTAACTTTATAAAAAAGTTGTTTTAGGCCTCCATTTTATTTTATTTTTTGTCTCTTTTAGCTTTTAAACTTGCGTTATTTATTAAATTACACCAAAATGAATGGAAAATTTAACGTATATTAAGTTTATTGACATGACATTCATGTAATGATTCAGATGTATGCCAAGTTAGTGATTAATTAATTTTCTAAAAAGTAAAAATATTTTTATATTTTTAAAATAATTTTAATTTTTAAAAATAATTTTCATAATTTTTAGTATTATTAAAATAAATTAATTGCTACATGACATACACATGGGTTGTCATGTATATACCACATCAATAAAGTTAATAATTGCTAATTTTTAATTCATTTTAGGGTAATTTAATAAATGACATAAATTTAAAAATTAAAAGAGATAAAAATTAATTTAATGACTAAAATAATTTTTTTCATAAAAAAGTACATAACTAAATAAGTCAATATAAAAAATAAAAAAAAAAAAGAAAGGAAGAAAGAAGTAAATGAAAGGGACCCATTTTTCGAACAAGTTGTAAGCAGACGTGCGCAGCTTTGACAAACACGAGTTTCCCTTGTCTTGTTCCGAAGTAAAAAAAAATGAAATAGAAAAAGAAAATAGTGGAGCTTGGTGCCTTTTGCACGTGGAATTATTTTATATGTTTAGAAATACATTGAATTGGAGCAGCTTTTAAGTATGCTATGTTTTAATTTTCAGGATTATATAGGTAATAAAATTGAGAGTATAAATTATGTATATTAGCAATAATCTGAATTAAAAGTAAATCAAAGTGATGTTTTGGTTAATGGGATGGCCCACGAGAACCAGGTGAATGCATTGCAGTCACAAGACTCTTGCATGCATGGGATGATGGGCTGCTCACTTCATTACAATCACGAGTTTCTCACGCCCTTCTCTCAATTCTCATTTTCCTTTCCTATTTATGTAACTTTTATATTATAATTAATTAATCTTTATTTATGTTGAGTGAAAAATGATTTTTATATTTTTAAAATTTTTATTTAATAATAAATATAGGTAGAATGATAATGAATTTATATTTTAATACTATTAAATATATGTTCGATTTTAGGTTTATAATTTTTAATTCTTTCATTTAAAGATAATATAAGAGTCCTAATCATAATAATATTAATTATAATTTAAAAGTAGAGGTATTTTTGTAATTTTATAACTAAATTTGTGATTTGGCCAAGAGTGACACCAATTTAATAAAATGCTTAAATATAAAAATTAGATTTTATAATGAAAGTAAATGAAGTGATAACAAACTTGTAGGGAAAGGATTAAATGAAACAGTGACGCCACGTCATCTATATCTCTTTCCAATAGATTTATGCCACATCAGTATTTTTATCCTAAATTTCAGCATTTTTATCTTGAAAAAAATCAAATCCAAATTAAAATCCTGAAATTTAAGATAAAATGCTAAAATTTAAGATAAAAATATTGATGTGGTATAAATTTAATGGAAAGGGATACAGATGACGTGACGTCACTATTTCATTCAATCCTTTCTCCAAACTTGTATTACAATATTATTGAACACTTGTTTAGTCATTGGATTGTAATTTATAATTGTTTTATTTAAAAATAATGTAAAAGTGTCATTATGATAATATTAATTATAATTTTAAAAGGTTATTTTTATAATTTTATAATTGAATTTAGTAAAATGTTTAAATATAAGTATTGTATTAAATTAGATATTTATTATTTTATAATAATTTCATGTTTGATATTTTTAGTTAATTTCGTCCGGAATTTTTTTTAATAAAGAGAGTAATTGAAGTTGAAATTAATTTAAAAATTTTAAAGAGATTAAATTGAAAAATGATTGGATCATAGACATATTGCCCATAAAACAGAGCAGTGATGTTGGATTCATTAATAAAAACTATACGTTAATACAGGTAGCAATGAATGAGAAAAACAATATAAAGGAAAACTAAGCTCGTGGGTCCCAATCTTCCTCTAAGATGACGTGGCGATAACTCGGTGCAAAATGGATGAATACTGGAAGATAACGACTGGAGGGCAACTGAACCGTAAGAGTAAGGCCAATAGAGAGAGAGAGAGAGAGAGAGCTGATCTATGAATCTATTTTCTTATATGAAAATATGAATTGATTTAAACAAAAATAATAAGAAAATCTCGGAATTTTAATTTCTTTTATTCCCACTCGCGTCGTCTTCAAATCGTTTTTGAGATTTGAATTTCGAGAGATTCAGAGTTACATGAAGCTGACGTTGTTAACGTTAGAAATCTAAGATGAGAAGCGTAAGCGACAGCGTCCAGACCGTCAACGCCGCTGCCACGGCCATCGTCTCCGCCGAATCCAGAGTCCAGCCTTCAACCGTTCAGGTCGCATGTTTATGAATGTATATTGTTTTAAATATATGAATCTTAACCTTCACTTTTGTCAGTAATAAATTTTTAAAGTTGTTTTTGCTATTTCTAAAAGCTGCCTTGTTTGTTTTGTGCTTGTTTCCTGGTACCGAAAAATCACTGGAAAAATTCGGGATTTTGTGATTACTGTAGGTCTCTTTGGATTGAGTTTTCTGTAGCGGAGAGTGAACAGAAAAGTGGAGTTTCGTAAATTTTGTTGGTGTTGCTCTTTGCTTGCTCTATTGATGTTGAAATGTCTGAAATTCTTTTTCGTGATTTATTCTCAGTATTGAACTTTGTTGCTTTTATTTCTTTATTCTCTTTTTGGTTGCTGAGAAATTGAGGGAAAAGTGATTTTACTATGTTTTTGTCTTAGCAGGCAATTCAGTTTGCTGAACTAGGCTTTGTCAAGGTCCATTTCTCTTTGTGGTTTTTCATACAAAGAAAAAAACCCCTTAATATTGGAATTCTGATTATATGTGCTTTTAAAGTGAGACTTGATTTTTTAGAAAGTTAGGTGTTATTTTTTTAAAGTTTTCAAGGAAATAAAAGGAAGATTTCTATTTTAGAGTCTGGTATATGCTATTGGATCTGAAGTATACTCTTTTTTATTTTTTTTTTCCCTTTTAACCTATAGGTTTATTTCTTTCTAGACTTGAAAATTGATATTGTTGATATAGTGTGGATCACGGTATTCTCCAAATTGTCTCCCCACAGCAGCACGAGAATTGATACTTAAACATTGGGTGGTTTAAATTTACAATTCATGATTGTTGTAATATGTTCCTTGAGGGAGATGAGGCGTAGAGACTGAAGATTATATACTTCTGGCTCTTCATTTGATCCTTTGCTCCCATCTTATTATAGTAGTTTATTGCTCCTTATATAGGTTCTTGAGGATGAAAAACTTAATTCCCCTATGTAGTACTGATTCACACACTATTGTTTAACTACAGAAGAAACGATGGGGAAGCTGCTGGAGTTTTTACTGGTGTTTTGGATCTCACAGAAGCAGTAAGCGAATAGGTCATGCTGTTCTTGTCCCCGAAGCAGTGGTACCCGGAGTTGCAGTTGTAGCTGCTCAAAATGCAAGTTATCCAACTGGCATTCTATTGCCCTTTATTGCCCCTCCCTCATCTCCTGCATCATTTCTCCAATCAGATCCTCCTTCTGCCACCCAGTCGCCTGCTGGATTGCTATCCCTAGCATCGCTTTCAGTTAATGCCTACTCCCCCCGTGGACCTGCATCTATTTTTGCCATTGGCCCTTATGCACATGAAACCCAGTTAGTCACGCCACCTGTATTCTCTGCCTTGGCAACTGAACCATCTACTGCACCTTTTACACCCCCTCCCGAATCAGTTCAAGTGACCACACCTTCATCTCCTGAAGTACCATTTGCTAAATTGCTGACATCTTCATTGGAGTGTGCTCAGAGAAACAGTGGGATCAATCAGAAATTTGGGTTATCCCATTACGAATTTCAGTCTCATCAAATATACCCTGTGTCGCCTGGTTGTAATCTCATATCACCTGGTTCTGTAATCTCTAATTCTGGCACATCCTCACCATTTCCTGATAGACGTTCCTCCTTGAGTTGCGCATAGCGGAGGCTCCTAAAATCTTAGGCTTTGAACATTTTACTACTAGCAAATGGGGTTCAAGGCTAGGCTCTGGATCATTAACTCCAGATGGACTGGGGCAAGGTCCAAGACTGGGTTCTGGATGTATGACTCCAGATGGTATGGGGTTGGATTCAGGATCATGGACACCTGATGGTTTGCCTCCCTCACGAGACGGTTTTGTTTTGGAGAGTCAGATTTCTGAGGTAGCGTTGTTTTCTAATACAGAGAATGGACCTAAAAATGATGAAACTATAGTTGACCACAGGGTCTCTTTTGAGTTGAGTGGTGAAGATGTTGCACGCTATCTTGACAGCAAGTCATTTATATCAAATAGAACCATTTCAGAATGTCCGAAGGACTTGGTTGCATAGGGCAGGATAGATAGAGATGGAATGACGAAAGATCTAGAAAGTTCTTGTAAGTTGTTTAGCAGGGAAACTAACAAAGAAACGGTTGAAAAAGCTTCAGGAGAATCTGAAGAGGAGCATTGTTATCAAAAGCATCGTTCTGTTACACTTGGGTCAATTAAAGAGTTCAATTTTGACAGTGCAAAAGGAGAAGCTTCTGATAAGCCTAGCATCAGGTCCGAGTGGTGGGCCAATGAAAAAGTTGCTGGAAAGGAAGTTAAGCCTGGTAACAACTGGTCTTTCTTTCCTATGTTGCAGTCACAGCTGAGCTGATATTGAAACCGTGTGAACTTAGTTTCACCTGGATGCATAAACTATGCCATTCGGTTGTTTGCTTAATTTAGATGGTGGAGTGAAGACCAGGTTTCAGAGTTCAGAGAACCTTTATTCCCAATGGCCTGAAAGATTATCCAATGAAAAGTTCCAAGGTATCAACACTATGGGTACTGATAGAGCATTCTTTTAATACTTCCTTACCTGATGTTACACCAAAAAAATTGAACAGTATTCACATGCATGGTATTGTGTTTTATTGCTATTATTTCTTTAGAGTTGTGACAGTAAGGATACTTTTTTTCTTCATGGTAGCAATCTTCAGTTCATTTGATGATATATTTACGGTTAGTTTCTTGGTCTTTTTAGGCAACTACAATGCTTCAGCACCCTTTCAACAACATTTGGTCATACATTTCAGTTTGCTAGTTCGTTAGTTCATTCTTTCATTTTTTTTAAGAGATTTGCTAGTTCATTCTTATTCTTTCGGATTTCTTTTTCCAGCCGCAGTCAGAAACTTGTGCTATGTTATTAACCTTGCTGAGGCGTGTATAGTGGGTTGAGTTAGTCTCAAGTTGCAGCGAAAGAAGGAATTTTAACATCTGAATCCAGAATTCACCAAATAGCTTGCACCCGAAGCAGTCCGTTATCAACAATGTAAGCACAAAACAACAAATATATATAATATTGTTCCTCGATTAAATACTCTCTTTTTTCTAAAAAGTTTGACAGGAAGATCAACTTAGTACTTGAGATGAATATATATAAATTTGATTCAGGGACGGTAGGTATCGGCTATTTTGCTCATTCAACAATCTTCATGCTGAAATCCCATAATTCCTTGGCCAATTTAACATCCCTTCCATGTTCACTTGCTTGGTCTATATTACTGTTCTTGAAATATTGACCACTTTTACCCTTCACTTCTGGATGCATTGTGGCAGCTCCCTGTAATCAGATAAAAGGACAAATATATAATGAGAAAATATGTTCTAATGTTCTGTATAACTCGAACTTTTCATATATATATATATATATGTATTAAAAAGTAATCATATTTGACAGACTTTTGAACATTACTATAGAGTATGGTTTTCCGCGACGGGCATATTCTTGTATTTTATGGGAAAAAAAAATGGGGGCGATGATGATATAAGTAACAGGATATGCAGTTAGAAAAGATGTTTACCTGCTGGACATTTTAAAATGCAACCCTACCATCAAGGGCAAAAACTATATGTAAAATGCATGCGTGCTTGCATTGGCGAATCTTAGATGTTTAAGTCCATATTTAACCAATAAATTATAGTCATACACCTGAATAATTACCACCAAAAACATCCATATGCCCGAAAAGATTGGTGGGAACTCCTCCTGGATGAAGTGCATTTGCTGACTGCTGGTATATTCACTCCATCCTCCTGCTCGTTGACACCAACCACCATCATTTATGCCAAATTCAGTTAGCACAGACATTAATTTCAATTGAGTACTTAGAATGAACGTAACTGGCAGAGATATAACATGGTTTATATCAACATACAAATTAACATCTCTGATAAAGAAAAGGGCTTCAAGTTAAACAACTAAGACTTGGGTGACAGGCGATGTCCGAGTTTCAACTTCGCCCTCCACATTGCCCTCGTGGAATTTGGAAGTCAGGTGCTCCCAAGACACATACCCGATAAAGCACTTTGATTTACTTGGAGCCAGGCACTACAACTTCACCCATTTAGTGCAAACGATTGGCTTTCAAAAGAACGACATTGCAAGTAATGGGTACAAATTCATTTAAAGCCAAGATATGATATTGACTAAATTTTGCAATTGATGCAATTGAAAAATAAGGAAGTCATTCTAATGTTTATAATTGATTAATGGTGTGTAATCACCAGAAACTTTTACCACTGATTAAAATAATTTCCTCGCAACTGAAAGTGATTGCCCACCTTTAGCTGTCTTGCGAGTTCATTAGCATGAAGAAAGTGTAGTAAGGGCATTACTCAGATGCATTAGTCAGAGATCATCCGTTTTCCATTATAGAGTTGTGTGTTGATGCTTCAGTGTAAATACTGTAACTAAAATACCATTCAGATCACTTTTCTGCCAACATACCTGTCGTAACCATTTTTTGGATGAAACGGTAAACGACACGGTTGGCTCGATTTTTGAAAAAAAGAAAAGGAAGGGAGTCGCCACCGATCTTTATTTGGTGTGATCGGATCACCTTCGTTTTAATAAAACATTTAATTTACTAAAACAGTGTTTTTTGGTCCACGAACTTTGAGAAAACGGATTCGGAGGTCGATTACGTGCGAGGAAGGATTAGCACCCTCGACACGCCCAAAATTGGTACCGAACTGATTGATTGATGTCCTATTTGTTGAAAACTTTAAAGGGATTCGAAAATACAATGCTTTTTATTCTTTTAAAATTGGAAGGGACGTTAAGGCTTTCTTATTTTCGAAGAGGTAAAGCGTCACGTCCAGTAAGTTAGGGCACAATGCTTTAAACTCCCGAAACTAAGCTCACCTTTTGAAACTGGGTTTTTATTTGAAGATGACCTTCCGTTATTCGTCAAATGAAAAGAATCGGAACCCAGTAAGTTAGGGCTCGATTTCTCGAGATTTCAAATACGGAAGATTGCCTCTATTTTAGGAAAAGAAACTTATCCCGAAGTGTCTAAGTGTCGAGTCCAGTAAGTTAGGGCACGACATTTCGAACTCTCGGGATTAAGTATTTTGTTTTAAAATTTAAATTGTGATTCCTAAAAAGGATATCCCGTTGTTCAGCCTTAACGAGAAGAAACCGGAACCCAGTGAGTTAGAGCACGATTTTTTTCCAAATTTCTGAACACGAAATATTGCCTTTATGAAAAGAAATCAATTTTGTATTGGGTAAAATGTAACACGAATTCGTAACAACATGCAGAGAATACAATGCTAGCAAGCATATAGAACACATATGTTAAATACAAACGGTGATAAAAAGACGAAAATAGATGTAAACGAGTAAAACCGATATGTCGAAAAGGATAATAAACAGAAAACGAAAGAATTATAAGCAATATGACAGCTTTACAAGCGCATGTGAGAATAAAGATAACAATAATAACGATGATAATAACGATAACAAAAATGATATTGAGATGTAAATATAAAGAGGAATACATAAGATGTGATGACATGAATGAAAATATAAGTATATGTGAAATAATATAATTATAAATATACGAATGAACGTTAAATAAATAATAATATATATACATATATATATAATAATATAATAAAAGTGATAAAATAAAATAATAATGATAATAATAATATAGTGATAATAGATATAATAACAATAATCTGAAATATGCATACACGATATACTAATATGAATATTATAGTAATAATAATAATAAAGTTAGTTAAATTACTAATAAAAATATAAGTATAAATATACGAATGAACGTTAAATAAATAATAATATATACATATATATATAAATAATATAATAAAAGTGATAAAATAAAAATAATAATGATAATGACAATATAGTGATAATAAATATAATAACAATAATATGAAATATACATACACAATATATATGAATATAGTAATAATAGTAATAATAATAATAAAGTTAGTTAAATTAATAATAAAAATATAAGTATAAATATACGAATGAACGTTAAATAAATAATAATATATACATATATATAAATAATATAATAAAAGTGATAAAATAAAATAATAATGATAATAATAATATAGTGGCAATAAATATAATAACAATAAATGTACAAAAATCACGAATTAACTTAAAAAGGATTGAATTGAAATTAAAATGGAATTTTAGGGTTAAATTTAAAAATGAAAGAATGGATGAGGACCGATCTGCAGCGCGCGTAGACTTGCGGGGACTAAACGGGTAAATAACCCAACCCCCTGATTATGTGTCGTTTCAAATGGCCAGGTATGGGCTAAATTGAAAAATGCAGCAAAATGATGGGGCAAAATTAAAAAAAAGAAAGGAAAGTAAAAAAAGGGTTCGATTGAGCGGCACCGCAAAGGGGAGGGACTCATCTTGAAAATAACCCATTAAAGGGATATGAACGGTCCCCAACCCAAACGACACAAAGCATTAATTGCTCCCAATCGTCCATTTGCTTTTTATTTTCCCAAACCAAAGAATAGAAAAAAAAACTTAAGGCCCCCTTTTTGGTTTCAAAAAAATGTAGCGTGGGAAAATGTTTCTCTCTTCCTCATGTGTGCCCAACGGTTGGTCTCCTCCGCGACCCATCGTGACGGCTCAGAATCGCTTCATCGCACCACCATCGTGTCTGTGGCCAACGCAGATGGCGCTGGGGTCTTAGCCTGCTCAAGGGCGTTTGAAGGTTCCGCTTTAGATCCGCCACAAACGACGGTTGCTGGCGTCCTCCTACCCCTTTAGCCCGATTTTGGCTTTGGAGAAGGGTTTTCGACGATGGAGAGGTATGCTTTTCTTTCTTTTATTCAATCAATTGCTTTTAAAAATGATAAATAATGAAATGATAATAAGCAGTGGGTAAAAAAAAATGAAAACAGAGAGATTTCCACCTTTAAATGCCTTTTTTTGCTTTTTATTTCCTGACATTTCGTAAGAGAAGCCCCCCCTTTTTACAATCGTTTTCGTGCGGCTTTATAGCCGAAGTTGATTATAGAAGACAAAATCGCTTCGCTTTGTTGTGTCGTGTTGTTATTTTGCGTTTTGGACGGAGCATGTCGGACGGACGGTGTCGACGTCTTATGAAGCGAAAAGTGCAGAGCTCAGTGATGAGGCAGAGGGCTAGGGTTTCTTTTTGTCTTTTTTCTTTGTTTTTGTGTTTTCCGAGTTTGGGTTGGGTTTGGGTTTGTTAATGGGCTTGTAATTTTATTTTTATAATTGGGTTTGTTTTTGTTGTTGGTAATTGGGCCCGCAATTTGGGCTCTACAATGCCCTCTTTGCTCATTGTCGTAACGATAATAGAGCAAAGACTCAAAGAAGCCAATATTGCCCTACCGCCGAAGTCTTGGCCTCTCGTGTGCTTTTCTTCAAACAAATTTCACCATGTTGCTCGATCCACTTCATCGATATGTGGCTTCAATCGCTCTTCTTCGCGATTTCAATAGGATGTGACTTGTTTATCTTCGATCCGATGCATCTTCGAGAGACGAGGTCTTTGGTCTTCACCTATCCCACCTCTAGTTAAGGCGATAGGACTAAAGCTTAACCATGCTCCCTCTTGGTTAGGGACAGAATTACAAATTTTGACCTATTCCACTGCTGGTCGGGACATAGGGGATGGCCAAAATCATGTTCTCTCTCGGTTAGAGAGCCAAGATTTGCCTTCGATCTTGCTCCACTACTGGTTAGGGGGACAAGATCTACAATTTTTGACCTATTCCACTGCTGGTCAGTGGTAATAGGATGGTCTTCAACCTATTCCACCGCTGGTCGATGGTAATAGGACAATCTTCAACCTATTCCACCGCTGGTCGATGGTAATAGGACAATCTTCAACCTATTCCACCGCTGGTCGATGGTAATAGGACAATCTTCAACCTATTCCACCGCTGGTCGATGGTAATAGGACAATCTTCAACCTATTCCACCGCTGGTCGATGGTAATAGGTCAATCTTCGATAGTGTTGCTACATCGTCCTCTAGAGGGCATATCCTGTAGACTCGACTTTGTATGCTTGTATTTATGCCAAATGATACAGATGTTATGGTCGGAATGACTCAAATGCTCCCAACTACCCGTGATATGGATGACATTTACATGAATGCAGAATGTCATAAGAATGATGATTTTCCATTAAGATACAATGATTGTAATAAATCGAATGCTCCTAGCTAAATGATATTATGTAGGGCATTTGCATGAATGCGGATGTCATGATAATGATTCTTTGTTAAAATGTATAAGGATCACGGCGATGATTGCACGCCCTATTGATGATGAATGTAAAATGAAATGACCCTTTTATGCTTAGGGTTGTCACGCGCCGTCATCCACCGTAGTCGTACAACCTCGATATCTCGCTATTGCTTGGTACCTTTGCGTAACTCAAAGAAACAATCATATTTTGCTCAAACAGTTTGCCCCAATGTGACTTCAAGGCTCACTCCACGCACATACAGGACTTTAAGGCCTATACTATCTTCAGATCAGCCCATTGTGCCCTATGGGTATAGAAATTGTGTCATCTTCAATCCATCCCACTACGACTCAGGGGTGTAGAATCTATGCTATCTTTAGTCAATCCCACTACGACTCAGGGGCATAGAATTTGTTGATTTGGTCTGTTGCCTTTCCATTCCTGTGGATTGTGACCAGGTGTGCACACATGGTAGTTGCGTGGATACAAAATCATTCTTCGCGCGGATGATTCCCCATTCATACATCGCCTTCTTTTTTTATATCGTAATGATACTATTTACGTAATACCTCGTCATTTGTTCAATCACCGTTTCGATCCAAGAGATGGCCTCGATTGTAATTTTCCTCCACCATTATTCCTGCCCCTAAACTCGAGGAGTTTTAAGCAATGGTCCTGCTTTGTGTTCGATACTACTTAGAAATTTCCTAGAGTAATATGTGAAACTTTTTTGTGAAAGTGCCGTTAGTCCATTAATCGTTATTTCAATGCAAAATGTCCGAAAGAGATTATAACTACGAATAAGAACGGTTAGTTAGGAGCATAGCTCAAAACCAAGGGGTTAAGCAAAAGCAACGAGTGTAATTAGGAAAGAAATTTATTGATGTTGTATCTTGAAAGGTAAAAATAGAAACTAGGTGCCCCGGATATCGCGACTGAGCTTCTGTTCAAACTTCGAGGACCATTTTAGGCTCAATATGTGTTTAGGGATTCGAGTACTTTGTCGATGCTCCAAGACACGACATCCTTCTTCATTGTTAACTCAAACGTGGTAAGACTACCGTATGCCTTATTTCTTATCACAATTTAAGTCGCCCTTCTCGGGTTTTCAACTCAAATCCCTTTGATCCTAAGGCGCCCTTTATGGTTTTCGCCTCGACCTCTCTTTTCTTTTTCGTTTTCGATTTTTTATTTTTGTTTTGTTTTATTTTTTCACCATTTTTCGCGACTTTTTTTTTTTTGGGAATTGAACTCACCGGATTGAAGAGGTCCTTGCTATCCATCTTGATTAGTACCCATGTTTCCTCGAACAAGCCTTTTTGTCAGATTTACTTTTCCTTTCGAGTCCTCTTGAATCTGAAGAACCCTTCTTAATGCCCGGTCTTTCTCCGAAATTCTTTTGAGCGAACATTATAAACCAATGGTAAAGATGCCCCAATGAAAGTCCCGCCAACTTTTAAAAACCTAGAGGGTAAATGGTAACTTCTATGCCGACGCTATAAGTCTCGCTTATTTTGAATGGTTTTGGCTATCTTGTCAAGATCGATGTGGTGTCGACCTTTGGATGACTATAAATTCGTGCCAACCCATTTCTTTCTCGCATTCTTCATCGCCATTCTCTCTTTATTCTTTTTCTTTTTCTTCTTCTTTTTTCCTTTTTTTTGATTTTTTTGTGTCTTTTGTTTTTTGAATTTGAATTTGAATTTGAAGTTGAAGTCGACGACCGCTGACTTTGTAATTTTGACATGTGAAGCGACCTTTACCCCCTTAGTAAGGTAACCAAAGGCTATGATTATGAATCGATGTCGGCTCAAAGCTCTTGAGGAGACTGGCTTGATAGCCTCACATATAGGAATCCGCGTTTCAGTGGCCTCAATGTGTCTAACTGTGACCATGTGATAATGTCTTGCCTTATTCTTGCGGTGAACTAAGCTTCCATCTTTATCTCCCTCGTTGGCTTGTAGTGTTGGCTAACATTTCGCGAGGTGGGATCTGCCATTTTTAGGAAGTAAGTTACGATCTCCGTCATCTTCTAAGTCCTTAGATCCTCGTAGACACATATCTCACTAGAAAGGGAGTCCACAACAATGTCGCCACGTCATTGATATCGGGGACCCATCTTCGGTATGGAGGCAATTTCTGGAGAATGAATGATTATTCATGAATTAAGAATAAAAGAATATTCAATAGAATGTATAGCATGGAAAATAAAAATATTGGTCCAAAAGATGCATTTTATTGAAGTAGTAATTCAAAACACGAGCCTATTTCACAAAAGAGATCTTATTGCTTCTAGGCTTAAAGCAATAAGTATACTTCATATATTACTCTAGGTAAGCCTCTAAATACTATAGGAATTACTTCCACGCCTCATTGCTTAAAATGTTCTCGTGTTCATGCTTCGCTTTGGTGCGTCGCCTATCTCCACAACACCCATTTTGACGAATTTTTCCACCAACTTCTTGAAGGTCATGCAATTCTCTATCGAATGTCCTCAGAAACTCCGCATGATACTCACACTGGACATTTAGGTCATACCATGCTGGGTATGGAGGTTGCAGTGGTTTTATAAAATAAGGAGCTACAACATGCATATCAAATAAGTTCTGGTATAACTCCCTATACGTCATGGGAATAGGAGTGAACTGAGGTTTTTCCGAATACGCTCCTGGATTGGGTTTTTGCTTTGGGGGGATCGGGTGACTGGTAACTGCCTTCTTTGGCTGGTTTGCAGTAAACGTCTTCGAATAACCCTTAGCATACGATTCGTAAAAACCCCATCTTTATCCTTCCTCTTGGGGCTTTTGAAGCCCTTCTCCCTTTTCTTTGTCTCTAGTAGGCCAAAAACAACGCGATTGGCTTGTTCATTATGGGGCCCATTGAGAATTCAGAGTAATCAAGTATCACCCTATATTGAGATCCAATAATGATAGGTACCACGAGAATGTGCATCAGTTGAGTTGGGACATTTATTGGGGAATAAACGATGTCTTCATCATTATCCACATTGTTGGCCAACGGTCACTCCTTTTTCAAGTCCTCCGACTAGTAATCGAAGTTAATGGCCCATCATGTTCTTTTGGAAGTTCAGCATTTGCTCTCGCATTTCTTGTTGAATTTGGATCAATTGCTCTTGCATCTGTATTTGCCTTTGCTCTATCCTCGCCAACCTTTGTTCCATGTTTCCCAGGTTAATTGAAACATTCTGCCTAATTAGGGTCCTTTTGTAAAAGTCTAATGCAAATGAATGTGATGTAATGCGAATGCAATGAATGCATGAATGCAAAGAGGTATCGATTCTGATCAACTTCATTTTAGAAAACCTTATTAGAAAACAAATTCTTTTACATAAAATGGACTACTATATGCTTTCGTCCCAAGTCCTAAAGGTTTTGATTTCCCAAGCAATGGAGTTAGCTCTTGACTGTGATCAGACTGTAGCCCATACTTTATGCTTAACATATCCACTTGTAATGCCAAAATCTGTAGATGACCAACTACCTCTTGAACCATCATTTCCCTCACGAGGTAATCTCGACCTTTTTTTTCTTTTTAACTTGATAATGATGAGAATGATGAAATTCTTCTTTCCAACACTCTTTTCTTGTTTCAAGAAGCTCGATCCGCAGTTCGCTACACTTTATTTCCTTAATCTTGTTCAGACTTAGCTTCAACTCGATTGCAGAGTTACAGCTTCAAGGGTAGTGAGGAGACTATCCCAGCTTAGCATCAGTTTTTTTTGAAAAGTATTGATCGTTTACTCTAGCTAGCGTCGTACTCCAAGGGATTCTTCCGCTTTTATGGCTCATAAAGATTAGAGTTTCTTTAGACAAAGAAGGAACTGCGGAGCTTCAAACATTTTAGATTGTATCCGTTCAATAGCTTTTCTCATTCTAACCACAGGTGAAAGTCGTCCATTCTGATTCGTCTCTTTGAATCTGTCTAACCGGGTCAATACAAGAATCAAATCCCTTGCAATGTTGTTTGGATCACAACGATGAGCCCAGAAGTTCACAACAGCCTATCCTTCCATCCTAGATGGTTCCAGCAATTCCATCGCCCATTCTTCAGAAAGAAATTTCCATCATTGCCCCTGACAGAGCACGGCCTTCGCCTTGGGTGAAATTAGTCTTGAAAGAAACACTACAAGAATGCAGATTGGCTCGGCACTATGGTTGTTCCTTTGTGAAGCATAGGAAAAGGCTTTCACTCTTTCCCGAGATTTTGCCTTAACCAAAGAAGTTCTCTAGTTAGTGCTTTGTCAATTGCAAGTACATCAAGGAATGGAGCTCCAAAGGAATGTATGTAGGTTGTTTCACTCTCCGACATTAAAACATGGCAAGTCTTGCAAAAACGCGATCAGTATCTTGTGATGGTCGATAAAATGATTATAGCGATAATCTCTAGATTCTCACTTCACCATTAGCTTTCTTCACACTTTTCTCCTTCAATGAAAACAACGGATCTTTGCACTGGCGCCGCTTTCAATCCAAAGGATCTTGTACTCGTGATTGGATGGATGACTTTTGTCTTCGTGTTCTCGAGCCTTCGCTCACCAGATCTATGACATTCGATTAGCAAAGAATCCACAACCGAACTAGGATGAATATTCGGAAAGGCCTCTTTGAGTGGCTATGAAACTTGAATGGAAACCCCTATAGTCAAGGGTACCTCCTCCAATGTCTCGTGAAGTTGTTTTGATTATCTTAAAAGATTGGCAAACCAAGAGGCATCCCTACCGCAAAGATACTACCTTAAAATGACAACCATCACCCTCGGTGTTTCATGAGAGTTTTAGATTTCTGTCACGCTGCTTGAGTCATCGTGTCTTGCACTATTGTTGTTTCATTAAATGTAACATCCTCAAATACAATTGTAAACCTATGCTTGTTATTTGGAAGAGTATCAACAAGAATAAACTTTTCTCCCGTCGTAAGCAAAGTCCTTTCCACCAATTCATTGTCATAGGTCTCTTGCCTCTCGCCAATCACTTTCCTTCCAACACCCTTGTCATCTCTGAGGTTGCCATCTTCACATGAAAGAGAAACATTGTAATGGTAGAAGTGTCTATCCAGACCTTACCCGCCACTATGAAGTGACCGGTGAGTATAATTACTTTCTACCATGCATTGTCATGAAATGTCATACAATCTTTTCCACATCCGATTTAGTTTTGATCGAACAACATTAGGAAGCATGTGGTTGAGATTTTAGTATCGCCCATTTGCTCAAACGGATCCATACCCTTCTAATCGCTTAGGTTTTGACTATATACTGACGATCGCATTGTCTTCCACTTTATCAAGGAATCCGTTTTCCATAACCACTTTCTAACTCGAAATTGACCGTGAATCGATACCTCTTAAAATATGAAATGAGATGATATGCACGAAAATAAAATACAAAGAGTTAGTATCGCAAAGTATAAAACAAGTGAAAGTGAACAAAAACCAACCTAGGTGACCACTAAGGTTTGACGTAGTTCTATCTAAGGTGGGCTCTTGGGTTCACCACATGTGGTTTGGTTCTAAAGTTTGAGGTACCAACCAGCAGATTCCTCGATCCTCACCCATTATAGGCTCATACGGACCGAGTTCGGTTCGGGAATACATTTCCTATGGCCATGCGAAGTAAAAACTTCACGAAGACATAGGTACGGATGTATCCCAAAGCGATCCACTAGCCCATGCGGAGGTGAAAACCTCACGAAGGCATAGCTTTCGCCCCACTTAAAGGTGTGACCGAACGGTCATGCAATGCAATGCCAAAGTATTTACGAGACCAATATTGGAAGTGCATTAAAAGAAGTGTGATTTTCAAACCAATTTAATCAAAAGGACAAAAATCAATCAATCTATGGCTTGACCTCGAGTCCCGATGGAGTCGCCAAGTCGTCAGAACCATTTTTGGATGAAACGTAAACGACACGGTTGGCTCGATTTTGAAAAAAGAAAAGGAAGGAGTCGCCACCGATCTTTATTTGGTGTGATCGGATCACCTTCGCTTTAATAAAACATTTAATTTACTAAAACAGTGTTTTTGGTCCACGAACTTTGAGAAAACGGATTCGGAGGTCGATTACGTGCGAGGAAGGATTAGCACCTCGACACGCCCAAAATTGGTACCGAATCGATTGATTGATGTCCTATTTGTTGAAAACTTTAAAGGGATTCAAAATACAATGCTTTTATTCTTTTAAAATTGGAAGGGACGTTAAGGCTTTCTTATTTTCAAGAGGTAAAGCGTCACGTCCAAGAAGTTAGGGCACAATGCTTTAAACTCCAAACTAAGCTCACCTTTTGAAACCTGGTTTTATTTGAAGATGACCTTCCGTTATTCGTCAAATAAAAGAATCGAACCCAAGAAGTTAGGGCTCGATTTCTGAGATTTCGATACTAAGATTGCCTCTATTTTAGGAAAAGAAACTTATCCCAAGTGTCAAGTGTCGAGTCCAAGAAGTTAGGGCACGACATTTCAACTCTCTGGATTAAGTATTTTGTTTTAAAATTTAAATTGTGATTCCTAAAAGGATATCCCGTTGTTCATTTTTAACGAGAAGAAACCGGAACCCAAAGTGAGTTAGAGCACGATTTTTCCAAATTTCGAACACGAAATATTGCCTTTATGAAAAGAAATCAATTTTGTATTGGGTAAAATGTAACACAATTAATTGTAACAACATGCAGAGAATACAATGCTAGCAAGCATATAGAACACATATGTTAAATACAAACGGTGATAAAAAGACAAAAATAGATGTAAACGAGTAAAACCGATATGTCGAAAAGGATAATAAACGGAAAACGAAAGAATTATAAGCAATATGACAAACTTTACAAAGCACGGAGAATAAAGATAACAATAATATCGATGATAATAACGATAACAAAATGATATTGAGATGTAAATATAAAGAGGAATACATAAGATGTGATGACATGAATGAAAATATAAGTATATGTGAAATAATATAATTATAAATATATGAATGAACGTTAAATAAATAATAATATATATACATATATATATAATAATATAATAAAAGTGATAAAATAAAAATAATAATGATAATAATAATATAGTGATAATAGATATAATAACAATAATACGAAATATGCATACACGATATACTAATATGAATATTATAGTAATAATAATAATAAAGTTAGTTAAATTACTAATAAAAATATAAGTATAAATATACGAATGAACGTTAAATAAATAATAATATATACATATATATATAAATAATATAATAAAAGTGATAAAATAAAAATAATAATGATAATGACAATATAGTGATAATAAATATAATAACAATAATAATAAATATACATACACAATATACTAATATGAATATAGTAATAATAGTAATAATAATAATAAAGTTAGTTAAATTAATAATAAAAATATAAGTATAAATATACGAATGAACGTTAAATAAATAATAATATATACATATATATAAATAATATAATAAAAGTGATAAAAATAAAATAATAATGATAATAATAATATAGTGGCAATAAATATAATAACAATAAATGTACAAAAATCACGAATTAACTTAAAAAGGATTGAATTGAAATTAAAATGGAATTTTAGGGTTAAATTTAAAAATGAAAGAATGGATGAGGACCGATCTGCAAATACAGAGATTTAGGGACTAAACGGTAAATAACCCAACCCCCTGATTATGTGTCGTTTCAAATGGCCATGTATGGGCTAAATTGAAAAATGCAGCAAAATGATGGGGCAAAATTAAAAAAGAAAGGAAAGTAAAAAAGGGTTCGATTGAGCTAAGACCGCAGGGAGGGACTCATCTTGAAAATAACCCATTAAAGGGATATGAACGGTCCCCAACCCAAACGACACAAAGATTAATTGCTCCCAATCGTCCCTTTGCTTTATTTTCCCAAAACCGAAAGAAAAAAAAAAACTTAAGGCCCCCTTTTTTGCTTTCAAAAAATGTGTTAGGGAAAATGTTTCTCTCTTCCTCATGTGTGCCCAACGGTCGGCTCTCCTCCGCGACCCATCGCACTGACACTCAGAATCGTTCATCGCACCACCATCGTCTGGTAATGTGGCGCAGATGGCGGTGGGGTCTTAGCCCCGTTCGAAGGCGCGTTTGAAGGTTCCGGCTTTAGATCCGCCACAAACGACGAAGCCGCGCGTCCCCCTACCCCCTTTAGCCCGATTTTGGCACTGGAGAAGGGGTTTTCGACGATGGAGAGGTATGCTTTTCTTTCTTTTATTCAATCAATTGCTTTTAAAAATGATAAATAATGAAATGATAATAAGCAGTGGGTAAAAAAAAATGAAAACAGAGAGATTTCCACCTTTAAATGCCTTTTTTTGCTTTTTATTTCCTGACATTTCGTAAGAGAAGCCCCCCTTTTTACAATCGTTTTCGTGCGGCTTTATAGCCGAAGTTGATTATAGAAGACAAAATCGCTTCTACCTTGCTGTGCCGTGTTGTTGTTTTGCAGGTTTCGGACGGAGCATGTCGGACGGCCGGTGTCGACGTACGTATGAAAAGTGGCAGAGCTCAAAGAAATGAGGCGTAGGGCTAGGGTTTCTTTTTGTCTTTTTTCTTTGTTTTTTGTGTTTTCTGAGTTTGGGTTGGGTTTGGGTTTGTTAATGGGCTTGTAATTTTATTTTTATAATTGGGTTTGTTTTTTGTTGTTGGTAATTGGGCCCGGGCAATTTGGGCTCTACAATACCTATGTGGTTGGTGATAAACAGTAGTTCTATTTTGTCCTTTGAAAGGGTGAAAGGAATCCCTATAATTCTTGCATTATTGCTGACGAAAACACAAACAAAAATCATCCTCTTGTTGTTTGATTCCCTTGTTAGCATGCCCGAAAAGAAGGTATATGAAAAACAGACAAGGAGTTGGAGATTGGTAACACAAGTAACACATCCATGCACAGAGATGACTATTACACTTATCATTCACCACTTTCGGGAGGCAAATTATGATTATTATTTTTCCCGCTATTTTAGTTTGCTTACATAAGGAGATTTAGTGGAGGATCCGAGGAGCTAAAATCTGATTCAAATTTTCTCACGGATGCCATTGAACTAAGGTCCAGCTCCATTGCATCAACTTTAGCTACGGGGAATTTCCTTGACAATTGCTTCTTTGATATCTCTAGCGGCAACAATGTTTCTGACCCCCATTATTACATGAACACCACGCAGAGCTAGAACTTGAGTAGTTTCAGTGTCAATACCACTGGATGCTCTTATAATCATGGATTTCAACAAGGAGAAGAAGGTCGTGAAGATAGGAGTGCCAGTTCACCATGACAAGTGAAGAGTTGGAGTTCAAGTGTTAAAAAGAGGAAGAAGAGAAAATAAAGAGAGAAAAGAAGATCTTTAGTCCCTCGTGCTTTATAGTATATATAAAGGATCATCCCTTGTCTTGTAGTGCTACGAAATTGACAGTACGGAAATATACATAATCATAATATACTTAATGCCATTACATGTTAGTTATCCATATGATAGAAATAATATTTACTTTGGAAAATTCAAATACTAAAAAAACAACGCCCATAGCGATTGTATTTGCATCCATATGATTTTTAACTCGAGCTCCCTTGTACACCATCTACGTGCATTTTTATTTTTAGTTTTAGACTTTTTGAGTTAATGGTTTGTAAGTGAAATTTGGGCTTACCATGTAGCATTTGCTTATTCTTCTGTTGTTCACGGTGCTAGGTTTGATTTTTAAATTAAGAGTTTTATTTATTAATTTACAAATATAACTATAAATTTAAATAAAATATAATAAGTATATTCTCAAACCGACCCAAAATCTTATCTAAATCCATATTATTTAGACTCGAACTTCTGTCCAAACAGCCGAACACACAGGGTCTTAATTATAGTTTTATTATCAAAGAGAGAGAGATGGTGGGTTAAAATCTGCCCTTCTGTCATTGTTAATTAGTAGTTTGATGCTGTTAGCATGAGTGGATTAGGCCGAAATGATGCTAGAACGTAGAGTAGACAGGATGGACCCAACCTACTTCTAACTCACTACTTAGGGCAGGCTAGGGAATATGATCCATCCAAGAATCGTGACAAGGGCATCACTCAGTCTACCATCTGTTGGACTAGAGTTTAACACTTTGGGATATGGAGTGGCTTCAAATCTTAGAGTGCACATGTATGCATAAATGTTAGAAACCTCAACCATAAGATCAAAATTACAGAGACACATTATATAGAAGGATTAGAATTACATAAACCAAACCACACCACTTCAACTTTAGGGAAGATATGAAATGACAACATTTCATTTCAACTACTCTACTATTGTATTCAGTCTTTGACCTTAGTTTCAGAGTAATACATCTTAAAAGCTTTAGGTAGATAAACAGGCAACAAGAACCCAAACAGATTGAAGCACCAAAATCCCATATTAGCCAAAGCCAGCACTCTTCCTACGTAAACTCTCTTACCAGATCCCGCATACTCGTTATCCACCTTTGTAAACTCACACCTCAACCAGTCTACCAGGCTGAAAATCCTCCTTGTATTGTAAAATACCGGAACATAAACCCGAACCGGAATCGAAAACCTATCTGAAAACGCCATTCCTTCCATGAAAACTTGACTTGACAACAGAAATACATGCGGCGCCGCTGCCTTTATCCCTTGTTTATCGCCCTCCAGGATCCCGTGAAAGATGTACGCCACCGGGAGATAAAGCCCAATAATGGCACCCACCGTCACGTACAACCCAAGGATCTTGTTCCTTGGATCGAAAACCAAGGAATTTTGTGGAGAGATTTTCCGAGGGAAGGCAACTTTGAGAAGCAAGTACATGTAGAAGATAGAAAATACCACAAAGGCGAAGTCTTCGAGGCTGACCATGCCGCTCGCCGCCACGATGATCATAACGGCGAGACAATTGAGTTGCCTGAGGGTGAGAAATCGAGTCGGTTTAAGAGGATTGGGGTGGGATGATTTTTCATGGCCTTGAATTCCTTCATTTGGTAGGCTTATATCATTGCAGGTTGGGCCAACCCCTCCTGACATTTTTTTTTTCTTTCTCAGATGTGATGACGAACAGTAGCAGGTTTGTTTATCTTTCCTCTAGCAAAGAAAGAAAATGAAAGAAATATCGTATGAAGATTTTTCCTGGAAGAGTTACAGGGCAGAGGAGAGTGAAAGAGTAAGGAAGGGAGAAATGGAATTTTGGAGAGGAGGGGATAGGAGGGTTGAGGTAATGAAGATGGAAATGTGGCAGCCGTGGAAGAGTTCCAGGTGGACTTTGTACGGAAACCGTGGCTTGAAATTGGAAATGGGACTTATGTCGTTTAATGGAAATTGGGAATTGATTAAATAATAATAATTAAATTTGCAACTTTAATCTTTATCCATTGAATACTGTTTTTCTTTAGAAAAGAAATAAGATAGCTTGTTGTTGTGCCAACAAAATGTGTATTTTGTTATGTTATTAGTTAAAGAATAATGACGTCAATCTGAAAATGAATATGAAAAAAATAAAGGAATTTTTTATGGAAATAATAAAGGTAAGGCAGGGGGATTTTTTTATATCAGCTAACAATCAAACGTTTAATTTCTTTCTTACATTTTTTATTTATTTATCAAGTTCCTCCTTTATTCGAAATCATGATGGTTTATTTGTGTGTGGATTGTCCGACACCCTTCTTAATGCAGTAGAAGTGCGGATGGCAAAACTTCTTACTCTCTACAAGCCTCTTCCGTGGCTTAAGGAATTAGGATTAAATCATATACCGTAATAATGTGACGATGGCTCTTACTAAACCTTCTTTGAACATTTCTCAGCTTGATATGATTCTTGATGGTTGCAATTTGTTGAGTGCTTCTTTTCAGCGTTTGTCCTTCCAATGGGCTAGACGATTTACTAGCAAAGTGGCTCATGTCGGTTGTATCATCTATGGGATGCTTTTCCCACGTCGCTTTATTTTATTGTAGAGTCGAATCATAGTGCTTTTGATTTCCGTATGTTGGAGAGACGTAGGATTGGAGATAATTGATCTTACTTTCTTGATGATTAATATTTAAGTTTATTAAAAAATAAATCTTATAAATACTAAATATTTAAAACAACAATTTCAATAATATAATGAACAATAAAACTAAATTCACCTGTTCAAAAATTTTTCTAAACTTATGTATATATATATATATATAACTTTCTTTCTCATATGCGTTGTAGGTAATAGACATATTCTTTTATAAATTAAAAAATATAATATATAAAATATAACACATTTAATGTAAATAATTTTTATGAATAAAAGAATTTAGTATCATAATTTAAATTAATAATAAATATAATACGAAGTAAAAATTGAATATTATACAAAGTAAAGAAAAACAATTAATACCAAGTAAAGAATTAATTATAAAATTATACCGGATTACTTATTCATGTGCTCTTTCAAATCATAAAAAAAAAAAAAACTCATAAAATAGAACATTTTTATGAATTGTTAGAAGTTGTTTTTTAACCGTACTATAAGAAGTAAATCACAATTCAAATTTATTATCAACATTAATAAACCTATCAAAAGAATTTTATTTTATTTTTACTATGTCTAAGTTTTTCTTCTCCATATTATCTTTGAATTAATGCATAAAATTATGGAAAGTAATATAAAAACTTATAAAGTAAATAATAATGTTAAATTAAAATAAAATAGGCAAAACAACATGCATCAATCCACAGTAATATTATCGATAAGTGCAACAAATAATTGCATTAAATTGGTTAAATATAAAAGATATTTACATTAAATTAATAAACACATTTAATAATGATAATTAAAAATTATTGAAATATTATAAATAATACTTGCTTTGCACGATATAGACAACTTCAAAAAATAAAATATTATATTAACTTATCATCAATTAAAATAATCTTACATCTCTTTGCGGTATTAATATAACTCTAACACTAACTAAATGATAATTAAAAGATAAAATCAATCTCTATTTATATACTTAGACTTCTATTTAAGTTATAACTTTATTTTATCGCATTAATAACTATGAAAATATAAAAGTTTACACATAAAAATAAAATAATTTAGAATTTAACAAAATCTTTTAACCTTAATTAATAGTTTTTTTAAAGGAAAACATAAGCAAATTCATTAACCGAAAAACCAAGATGAAATCGAATAATAGGAGGGAAATACCTGTCTACAAAAGCCGCAATACCCACCTGTTGTACCTACACACCCTTCCAGCACAAAAGGTTACGATGAAACCCCAAGGACCATAAACTTGTGATACCTCTCTGTTGCAGCCGATCATGAGGCAATTTTAGAAGGAAAAAAATAAAATCTTTAACAACTGTAGGTGCGGATGGAAACCTTGCAAGCTGCCATGCCGTTCGTGCTCTACTGCAGTTATGTAAAACATGATCCAAGTATTCACTCAAACAGCAAGACACACTCAACAGCGATAGAAACCCCTTTCTCAAGCAACCTTTCTTTCGTGGGAATGAAATGACACAAACAACGCCAAAGAAAGTGCTTCACCATCGGCAGTACACGACATCCCCATAATTTCAACCATGGTCCCTCAAGAAAAAGAGATTCAATATCAGCGTTCAAGGACAGCGCTAACTGGTACCCAGAGTGAATCGTATACATACCATCCCTATTGAAATGCCAAATAAGCTTGTTCAGTTATTTATACTGAGCAATCGACTCTTTCAGAATACAAGCCACATCCATCGTGTAATGACCCGATAGTTAGGGGTATTACATTCTTTACAACAGAATGGCTTGGCTGAGAGATGGAACAAAACCTTACTTGATACGTTTTATTCAATGTTAAGTTATTCACAATTGTCGATATCATTCTAGGGGTAAACATTATACTAACGACTTGCTATATTCTAAATTACATACAAACGAAGGAAGCACCTTAGGATCCATACAAAATATGGAATGACATGAAGCCAGGCCTAAATCATTTTAGGAATTGGGGATACCCAACCTACGTGTTGACTAAAGATGCAAAAAAGTTGGAAGCACAGATAGAATTGTGCATGTTTGTTGATTGTCTAAAACGGAGTAAGAGTGGATATATAATATATAACCCAAAAGACCAAACGGTTAAGGTTTCGACTTATGCTGCTTTTCTCGAGGAAATCTACATTAACAATTTTAAATCTCGAAGTAGATTGTTACTTCAGAAAATTTCAGGAAAATAAACTTATTTTTCGATAATTTGTAAATCATTTTCCATGAAACAAATGCAGTCGAAGGGAAATGAATAAGAGGATAATAATTTTATAAACAGTGATATAAAAATTAATCCATTTTCCAGGATTAGTAGGCACGTTTCAATTTTTTTTTTTACCACAAATTCTCCCTCTCTCTCAAAAATAGTAAACCTAACAACATCCATTTACCAAATTTTCACATTTACATGTTTTGTCTAACACTCTTGGCAATTATCAATCCAACTGTTATAAATTGTGCCAAAGTTCATTGGAAAAACACACCATCACAAATTACCAGTATTAGTTGCCCGGCTAGCTAACTTTTTATTTAGAAAAACATGAAGGGGTTTTCCCTTATTGTTTTGTGCGTGGTGACTCTAGTGGTGGTGGTGTTTTCAGGTTCAGAGGCAGCGCCAGCACCAAAATGTGATAATCCCTTGGAGTATAGCTCATGCTTGAACGCGTATAAGAAGCCACCTCCAACAGCCGGTTGTTGCCAGAATAAGAAGGAACAAGCACCATGCTATTGCGAGTACATGAAGATAGAAGATGTCAAACGTGTTTTTGACAGAGTTGAGATTGCGAAAATGGCTAAATTGTGTGGAGTTTCATATTCTTCCACCTGCTAGAATCTCGTTTGGTTTCATATGACTATCTCTGGCTGGGATAACGTGGCATCTCAATAAATGAAAATTTTATTTGAAAACTAATTTACTCATAATTTTGACTATAATGTACTTGTGTTCTTTTTTTTTTTTGAATGATACTGGTGATTTTCTATAATTTACCTTTATTGTCTTGATTCATGTTACATATGTGCTAAAAGAACTACACAATGATCTAGATTTTGTTTGAATCGTACTGGATTGGTTGGATTGGAAACTGGTTTGGATACCAGTATAATTACAGGGGTTAGATTGGTTGACCCACGAACCAATAGGGACTAGTTGAATCGATTTTCTCTATTTCTTAAAAAATATTTTTATATTTATTTGAAATTTTAAATAATTTATTTAATAAAACTGAATGAATTGGTCGAAATGAAAAATAGTTATTTGACTGATTCGACCATCAGTCCAATCCTGAAAACATTGTTATAGTTAAAAAAAAAAAAGAAATGGGTAGGGTAGATCAAATTATTAAATTATAACATATGTGCTATTCGAATATTTAATTGGGTAAAGTACACTGGTAGTCACTCAACTATTAGTAAATTTCTCTTTGTGCTCTAAATTATGAAAAATTACAAAATGATCACCCAATTATTCAATTTTCTCTTTTTTGATCTCTTGTTAGCTAATGATGGCAGCTAGACTTGTTAATTGGACGGGTTACCTTCCCAGGCATGTAACAATCCATTTTTCAGTGGTGTAAAAAACAATGGTTTCGGGACCACAAATCCGATGAGTAAGTCTATATATTTATTATTTAATATTTATGAGACAGTTTCAATATTATATTGAATTCGTGATTAATAATTTTTATAAATTGAACGAATAGATGAGTAAAAGTGGTTCAATCCAAAGTCAAGTGGTTATTGAAAATGAGACGTTGAGACCTCATTTTCATAATTTAAGGTCGTAAATATTTTTATTAAATATTTATGGAGTCTTATTATAGGTGAATTTAAGTTTGGTTCGGTAATTTTGACGATTGATTTCTTAATTAAGGAAAAAGAATTAAGTTGTAAAAGAGGTAAAAGTTACCCATTGTAGATTTTAAATTTCTAAAGGGATTAACATGGCAATTAGACCATTGCCAAAAGTCCAAGCGGGGGTGGATGGCAATCATTCCACTAACCTTTGGGATATCTATTCATTAGGTCCTAATTAGTTTAAGGTTAAATTGAAATAAAGTTGTTTGATTTGATTTAATATAATTGAAGGACCAATTGTGTAATTGGACATTTCTTAAATGGCCAAACGGTAGGAAGGATATGAAATTCTCTAGTTTTGTGATTAATTGCTATTAGATCCTTATTATTTAGTAATGAAATAAAAGAACTAAATCGTAAAGAATGAAATAGTTGAGTTTTATTAATTGGAAAGGTAAATTAAATGGACCTAGATGGTAATTATGCCATATATATATGTGATGGAAAATTACGGACATGTGTTAAAGATATTATAACTGTAATTTAAAGGTTAATTTTGTAAATAAGTAAACAGGATAATGAAAAATAAAAGATAACAAAATTTAAAAGCTATCATCTTCTTTATCCATTCAAGGAAACCGAAAACACCATTTTTAGAGGAGAAACAAGTTTGTCCAACTAGAGTTCTTCCATTTAACAGCTAAACCTTGCTCATTTTTAGTAATTTTTATGTTTTTAAGTTCATTTTAGCTTCATCTAGTTTATTCGGGATCTAATTTGTAAAACTGTTTAATGTTGCGGATTATGCCATTGATGATTTTAGTGTGTTCTTGAAGTTTAATGGTAAATTATTAAGCTTGGTTGTTAAATAAGACTATTTTGTAAAGTAATTTTTTTTTGTAATTTTAATGTTAAAGGACCAAAATGTTAAAGTGATAAAATTACAAGGACTTGATGTGAAATAATAACAAGTATGAACTGTAATGGAATAGAATACAATTCAGTTGAATTTGGATTTGGTTAAAATTGGGTAAATAGCAAGTTTGAAACTTAGAGACTAAATTGTATAAAAGTAAAATATTGGGGGTAATTTTGTAAAAATGTCAAAAATGACTTAATTGCATAAAATAGTTAATTATGTTGTTGGAAATTGATAACTGGATGAAATTATTATTTAGATTGTGAATGAGTTGAAAATCGAGGAAAAGAGAAAGTTGTTGAATAATCCTTGAACTTTTGTCATTTCTGCAGTTTAGCTCTAGTAAGTTCATTTAATATGAACTCAATTATATTTCTAATTATTTATGAATGTTAGAGCTTAAATGATATAAAATTACTAAAATTTAAATTGATTTGTTGATAGAACCGAAACTGTAAAAAGTTACGAAAATGGTATTTTCTGATATCAATAGGGACAGGCTGCATTCGTATGTAAGACCATAGCAAGGCTATGGAAATTATAAATGTAAGACCATAGTGAGGCTATGACCATTTTTCGGACATAAGACCATGTTTGGACCATGGCAATGTATACGTAAGACCATAGCGAGGCTATGGTAGTTATTCAGACAAAAGACCATGGTTGGACCATGGCAATGTATATATTTAAGACAATAGCTGGGCTATGGCATTCTAATGATAAGACCATAAACGAGTTATGGAACTATGAACGTAAGACCATGGCAGGGCCATGGCAATGCACATGTAAGACCATAGTTGGACCATGGCACAATATGAAACGTGTACCGAGGTTTCAATCGTCTTTACAATATTCATCGGATGGAAATAAATGAAGATCTAAATGTGATTTGATGCGTGAAATGGTAAGCGGTTCGTAATAGTATATACGTATAAAGGTGGTGAACGGTCAGCAAATGTTGTTGAAATTTAGAAATTTGATTTGAACTAATGTTTGAGCATTATTCACTTGTTCAAAAGGTACAAGGATTGTTCAATCATTAAAATTTGTGCATACTGATGTATGTAATCCCATGAACGTTAGTGTGAGATTTGGTTACAATTATTATGTAAACTTTATAAACATTTATTCCAGATACTAGTATGTGCACCAAATGCACCACAAGAGTGAAACTTTTAAAAAGTATCAAGAGTTTAGTGTGAAAGTGGAGAAACAATTAGGTTTACCCATTAAGAAACTTCAGTTTGACCAACGGGGGGAATACTTATTGGACGAGTTTATAGGATACCTCATAGAGAATGAGATACAATTCCAATTAACTGTGCAAGGTACTCTACAATAGAATGGCGTGGAAGAAATATGGAACAAAACCTTGCTTGATATTGTTTATTCAATGTTGAGTTATTCACAACTATCAATATCATTATTGGGGTAATAATTACTAATGACTAACTATATTCTAAATCACATACAAACTAAGGCAGCACCTCAAGATCCATATGAAATGTGGCACGACATGAAGCCAAGCCGAAATCATTTTAGGAATTGGGGATGCCCAACTTACGTGTTGGCTAAAGATGCAAAAGAGTTGGAAGCACAAATAGAATTGTGCATGTTTGTTGGTTGTCCAAAACGAACTAAGGGTGGATTATTTTATAACCCAAAATACCAAATGATTAAGGTTTGACTTATGCTACTTTCCTTGGGGAAATCTACATTAAAAATTTTAAACCTCGAAGTAGATTGTAACTTCAGAAAATTTCAGGAAAATGAGCTTATTTTTTGATAACTTGTAAGTCATTTTTCGTGAAACAACGCATCTGAAGGAAAATGAATAAGAGGATGATAATTTTATAAACAGTGATCTAAAAATTTTTACTCATACCATCATTTTAATTTATTTTATTAGTGATTTTTATTTTCTATTTTACTTTTTTTAGTGACTCTTTAAATAATTGAGACCATTAAAAATAAACCATAACAACTAAAATTAAAATTTTAAAAATTAAATTGTTCAAAGATTAAGCTATTTTCTCCGCTTAGTAGGCACATTTCAAATTTTTTTACCACAAATTATCTCTCTCAAAAATAGTAAACCTAACAACATCCTTTTACCAGATTTACACATTTGCTCGTTTTGTCCAACACTCTCGGCAATTACCAATCCAACTGTTATAAAATGTGCCAAAGTTCATTGGAAAAAACACACCATCACAAGTTACCAGTATTAACCGCCTAGCTAGCTAACTTTTTACTTTAAAAAACATGAAGAGGTTTTCCCTTATTGTTTTGTGCGTGGTGACTCTAGTGATGGTGTTGTTTTCAGGTGCAGAGGCAGCGCCAACGCCGAAATGTGATAACCCCTTAGAGTATAGCTCATGCTTGAATGCATACAAGAAGCCACCTCCATCAGCCGGTTGTTGCCAGAAGATGAAGGAACAAGCACCATGCTATTGCGAGTACATGAAGATAGAAGATGTCAAACGTGTTTTTGACAGAGTTGAGATTGCGAAAATGGCTAAATTGTGTGGAGTTTCATATTCTTCCACCTGCTAGAATCCCGTTTGGTTTCATTTGACTATCTCTGGCTGGGATAACCTGACATCTCAATAAATGAAAATTTTATTTGAAAACTATTTTTGTACTCATAATTTCGACAATAATGTACTTGTGTTCTTTTTTTTTTTTTTTTTGGAATGATACTGGTGGTTTGCTATTATCTACCTTTATTATCTTGATTCATATTACATATGTGCAAAAAGAACTACACAATGATCTAGAGTTTGTTTAACCGTACTGGATTGGTCGGATTGGAAACTGATCTGGATAGTGGTATAATTAGAGGGGTTAGATTGGTTGACCCACGAACCAATAGAGAGTAGTTGAATCGGTTTTCTCTATTTCTTAAAAAATATTTTTATATTTATTTTAATCTTTAAGTAATTTATTTAATCAAACTAGACGAACGGGTCGAAATAAAAAATAGTTATTTAACCGATTCAACCATTGGTGTAATAGCCTGAATTTTCAGTGGTGTCGGAACGGTGATTCGAGGTCACTAAATCTGACAAGTGAGTAGAAAATATTATTAATTTAGTGAGTATAAGTTAAATGTGAAGTTAGGGAAAAATAATAATAATTAGAATAAAAAACGAGGTATCGAGACCTCGGAGATTTTTAATCTAGCAAAATATTTATGGAGTGTTAATAAGTTAGTATTAAAGTTTCATCAAGGAATTTTAAAGTTTCGATAGTTAATTGAACAAAAGGACTAAGTTGTAACAAATGCAAAGTTATGAGAAATGATTAAATAGCTTAAATGTTAAAAGAAAGAGGGCTTAAAAGGAAAATAGACCCAAGGTCTATTTGGGCTGGACGACAAGGGCATGAAATCAGAAAGAAAATAAGAAGAATTAAGGGCAAAATTGGAATATTGTAAAATTTACTTAATAAAGCTAGGGCTAAAGTGGAATTATCTAGATTTCTCTTTATTTTTCTGCATTCTCATCAGCAAAAAAACACTGTAGCGACCTAAAATTTGCTTGGGCACTAATTGAGGAAATTATTTAAAAATTTGAAAACAGAGTTTCAATTTTATTTAAAAAGAGAGTCGCCATAGATCTTTTTCTAGGTGTGATCGGACACCTAATAAATCCTCTTTTAAAGAAAAATTATTTTTTGAATTTTCTTAAAAGGGCGGATTTAAGTCTGCGACAAAATTTGAGAGAAAAATATGGTTCGGGAGTCGGTTCTGCTGAGGAAGGTATTAGCACCTCGCGACGCCTAAAATTGGTATCACGTTAAACGTGCGTTGTCTTAATTTTCAAAATACAAGTTCAATTTAATATTTAATCGTGATCCGATTGAGACACGAGAAATTTTTTTAAAAACAAGAGAATTTTAAGACTCGAGAAATTTTTTAAAACCAGAATTTTTGAAAACACGAAATTTTTTAAAACCGAAAATTTTGAAAACACGAATTTTGGACATCTGAAAACTCGAAAACACGAGAATTTTCTTGAAACAGAAATTTTTTTGAAAACACGAAATTTTTTAAAACACGGAAATTTTAAAACACAAGAATTTTTTTGTTTTAAAAACATGAATTTTTGAGAATACGAAAACTTTGAAAACACGAGAATTTTTTTAACACGAAATTTTTGAAAACACGAAATTTTTTTAAAACACGGAAATTTTAAAACACAAGAATTTTTTATTTTAAAAACATGAAATTTTTGAAAACCCGCAAATTTTGAAACGCGAAAATTATTTTTTTAAAACACTAATTTTTGAAAATACGAGAATTTTGAAAATACGAGAATTTTTGAAACACGAAATTTTGAAAATATGAAAATTTTGAAATCGAAAATTTTGAAAACACGAAAAATTTTAAAACATGAGAGTTTTTGAAATACGAGAATTTTGAAAACACGATTTTTTTAAAACACGAAAATTTTGAAAATACGACAATTTTCTAAAAACACAAAAGTTTTGAAACTCGAAATTTTATTTTATTTTTTGTTTTTTATTTTTAAAAGTATGATCGTATTTAACACGAACCGATGATATTCACCCAACATAGCGATGAAATCAACGACAAGTGTTAAACCGATTCGTTGCCTTATTTATTAAAAATTATCAAAATAAAAGTAAAAAGATATAAATAAAAATGCTAAAAATATCAATAATATTAAAGCGAGATGTAATCAAAAATATACAAATTAAATTAAAGTGAGTAAAAGGAAATTACCGAAAATCAAAATACGGGCTTGATCGAATGATTTGCGCCTCTTTTTTTTTTCCTTTTTCCTTTTTCTTTTTTCTTCTCTTTCTTTTTCTCTTTTTCTTTTTTTCTTCTTCTTTTTTCTTTCTCGGGCTGTTGCCTTTGGGGTTTGGCTTCTTGTTGCTGGCCCAGGCTGGTCTTGTTAGGCTGGTCTGTCTTTGTTAATTTGCCTTCTATTTGTTTTTGGGCTCCTTTCTTTTTTTTTGGTGCTACTTTTTTTTTTTTTTTTTTTATGCTATTTTTTTTTTAAAAATGGGTCACTTCTTGGGTGTCTCTCCTGCCTGCCGGGTTGGATGGGTGTGGTCGGGTCAAGTCGACCTGATGAATTTATTTTTTCTCTTTTTTTCCTTTTTCTTTCTTCTTTTCTTTCTTTTTTCTTTTCTTTCCTTTTCTTTTCTTTTTTTTCTTCTTCTTCTTCTTCTTCTCCTTTCTTCTCCTCCTCCTCCTAGCGTCCTTGTCCACTCCTCCGTCTCCTCGGGTGATCGCCTTCTCTCTCCTCTCTCTTCTTCTCCTTCTCTCTCTCTTTCTCCCTTTTCTCTTCTTTTCTTTCTTTTTTCGTGGGGTTTTTGTGAATTCTTGGGGTTTTATTTTTGGGAAAAATCCTTTTATAGCCCTTTTTGTGTGTGGTGGCTAGAGGTAAGGAGGCCATCCCTTAGGTGGTGGTAGGAAAATCAGAGGGTGGGTCTTGAAATCACGGATTTTTATAGATTTTTGATAGAAGGACTAAACTATAAATGCATAAAATTGTTGGGGTCAAGTGTAATTTTGAGAAAGATTAGGGGTAAAATGTAATTTTGAAAAGTTTTGGGGCTAAAATGTAATTTCGAGAAAGTTTAGGGTTAAAATGTAATTATTTTTTAATTTTTTATTTTTAAATTTTTAAAATAAACCCATAATTAATCCAGGACAAAATTTAGTGCTTACAAACACCATAGAAGGGTTTCTCTAAGCTAGTTTTTCATATTTTTACTGCAAATCGAGAACCCAAGCAAGTCGAGGAAAAGAAAAAGTAGTGATTAGCCCCGAATTTTCTCAAATTCGCAAATCGACCTGTAAGTTCATATGGCTGAAAATTAATGATTAAATGTTAATTTCATGAATTATATAATGTATGATGAGATATATTTATTGATGAATTGAGAATAAAACAACAATGCGAAAATCGAATAAATGATCAAATTGAGCGGAACATCGGATTTGAGTACTTCTGATCAGTGATAAGTGATAAGTGGTAGCTTTAGCTACACTTATCTGATCAATGACAAGTGACAAGTGATAGCTTTAGCTACACTTATCTGATCAGTGGCAAGTGACAAGTGATAAATGGTAGCTTTAGCTACGCTTATCTGATCAGTGATAAGTGACAAGTGATAAATGTAATCCGTGTAAGACCGTGGCAGGGCTATGGCTTCGAAAAATGATAAATGATCATACGTAAGACCATAGTTATACTATGGCAAAGTGAAAGTGAAGTACTCAATTTTCCGTAATCGTTCCCTAATTTGATTAATGATGGTAAGTGACAAAAGGGTCCAAAATAGTTAAAGTAAATGGATAAGTGGTAGTGAGATATTACAAGAGCACTCTCCAAATTGTGGTCGACAGGTGAATTTAGTAACTGTATATAATGTATAAGTGTATGAATGTTTGGTAAGATTTATATTTTATGCCTATGAACTTACTAAGTTTCTATAAACTTACTTGAGTGATTCAATGTCTCATGTAGATTGACGATAAATATATGGAGGATCGGATCAACACCGAGGATCACACTATCAAGATTGTCTCCGTAGCTTTTGTAAATTTCCTTTTGATTTATATGGCATGTATATGTTTGATGATTATATAAATACTAAAACTTGTTTAATGAATATGTATTAAAGTAAAGAGTGATGAATATGCTAAATAATATAATTATAATAGAAATATGATTTGGTATCAAATTGGATTGGATTGGTTGGTTTTAAAATTGCAGGGAAGATTGGATATTTATAAAGGGACTATATTGAATTCATGATAAAAATAATATTAATTCGCTAAACTTAGGTAATGCCTCATACCCGATTCCGACGGTGAATACGGGTAGGGGGTGTTACAATTGGTTTAGTTTTGAAAACATTGTTATAGTTAAAAAAAAAAGAAATGAGTTGTGTAGATCAAATTATTATATTATAAAAATATATGTTATTTGAATATTTATTTGGGTAAAATACACTAGTAGTCACTCAACCTTTAGTAAATTCTTTATATCTCATCGAATTATGAAAAATTACAAAATGATCACCCAACTATTCAATTTTCTCTTTTTTGAGCTCCGGTTAGCTAATGGTGACAACTAGACTTGTTAATTGGCCGAGTTACCTGCCTAGGCCCGATGGCCAGCTCGAAAAATGGAAGGGTTAGGACAAATATATATATGATGCTGAAAATGAGCTTGGGTAAAATTTAATGCCTATTTTCTTTATGGGTTAGGAGCTGTAATAAAATTTTTGACCCGAGCCCAATCCGACCTAAATATATTATGTTATAACAAATAATTATATTAATTATATATATTAAATAATAATTATATATTTTTATTTTTATATTAAATTACTAACCAATAACAACTAAACCCATTACCCAAAACCTAAAAAAAAAAAATTACCCAAGTAAATCATTGGCTTCGACTATACCTAAAGCCCGTCAATTATTTAACCATAAACATATTTTAGTTAATGGCATACAATAGATATACCAAGTTATCGTTGCAAGCCCGCAATATTATTTTAGCGAGAGATGAACAAAATTCTAGAACTCTAATTCAAAATTATCTTGATTCATCCACCAATGAGGAATTACAAAAACATTTGACCCTTCACACATTACTATATAAATGATTAGTCAATCAAATAATAGATAGGAAATGGGTTGGTTTGAAAATAAATGGATCGCTTGTCGTAGAATATTATTCTCGTTAGAACTCAAAATATAAAATTTTAAAAATTATATTTAATACAATAAAACATATATTATATTTATGCTACTGTTTTTTAATGAATTTTTAATGTGGTATTAAACTCTTAGTTGATGAAACTTGTTTAGTGGTAGATTCAATAAACTATTAAGTCATTAATTCTGAAGCCATTAATCATATTTGTGTTTATTGCGGGGTTCAAGTAAATGAGAAGCCTTTGTGGTAAGGATCTCTCATTGCGAATTGGAAATGGGAGAAATGTAGTGGCAAAAGTAGTTGGAGAAGTACATTTGTATTTTGATCATTTTAGGAAAATTATTTTAAATGACATTTTTTATGTACCTAGTTTTAGAAGAAATTTAATTTCTGTTGCATGTTTATTTAAAGAAAGTTTTTTTCTGACTTTTAATAAATAGATTGCAATTCATAAAAATCATGTTCTTATCCATAATGGTTGGGTGCAAAATAATATTTATTTTCTTACACAAAAGTGCTACTCACTGCTTGAAACCAAACTTGTGAATAAGACACTTAGAACTTCTCACTCTCATTCTTATGATATTTAATACTTAATCGCGTTAAATAAGAAAGAATGAATAAACTTTTCAAAGATGAGACTTTAAGAGTGATACATCTTCCACAATGTGAATCTTGCTTGAAACGTAAAATAACCAAGCAATCTTCTAATCCAAATGGTACAAGGGTTGTTCAATCATTCAAACTTGTGCACACCGCCGTATGTGGTCCGATGAACGTTAGTGTAAGATTTGGTTACAATTATTATGTAAACCTTTTAGATATTTATTCCAGATACTAGCTTGTATGTATACCTAATGCATCACAAGAGTGAAACTTTAAAAAAAAATCAAGATTTTAGTGTGAAAGTGGAGAAACAATTAGGTTTACCCATTAAGGCACTTTGGTTTGACCGACGTGGGGAATACTTATCGGATGAGTTCATAAAATACCTCATAGAGAATGAGATACTATCCCAATTAACTGTGTAGGGTGTCGTAACCATTTTTTGAAAACGAAAAAGGGTTCGACGTTGGGTTTTAAAAACAAGCAAAAAAAAAAAAAAAAGGGAGTCACCACCGACCTTTATTTGGTGTGATCGGATCACCTTTATTTTAATAAAACGTTTTGTTTTACTAAAACAGTGTTTTTGATCTGTGTAGTTTTGAAAATCGGGTTCGAAGTCGGTTCACATACGAGGAAGGGTTAGCACCCTCGATTCGCCCAAAATTGGTACCAAAATGATTAATTAGTGTCTTAATGTCGAAAATTTGAAAAAATTTTAAAATACGGATCCTTTAAAAGGTATTAGGATATTTGAGATATCTTTGTTTCGAGAGGGTGCGAACGTCACATCCAGCACGTTAGGACATGATATTCTAAACCTTCGTAATCAAAGCTATCTCATGATTTTACGAAGTTTACCAAAAGGATGTTTAGTTATTTAGTCAAACGAAAAATTGTAACCCAGCACGTTAGGGCACTATTTCCCGAGTTCTTAAATACAAAACATTGCCTTTATTTCAAAAACCTTTAAATGGAGTGTAGCAATTTTACAAAATGCCTCGTATCGGATTAAATCAAAGAAAAGGCTCAAGTCAAAACTTGAGATTTCTTTGTCCCGAAAAGATATAAACATCACATCCAGCACGTTAGGACATGATGTTTTAATCCCTCGTAATCAAAGTCGTCTCGTGGTTTGCAAAAACCTGGTAGAAGGGATGTTAAGTAATTTAGTTAAATGGAAAATCGCAACCCAGCACGTTAGGGCACTATTTTTCAAATTTCTAAATACGAAACATTGCTTTGCTTTAAGAATCTTTGGATAGAATAGGACGATTTCACAAAATGTATTTTTATTTAGCGAGATTATTGAAAAATTGCAATAGCAATAATAATGCAAATAAAGGATGATTGATAACAATAATGATGCAGTGATGATGGATAACAATACTAAACAAATTATAATAAAGATGTTATATAATGGTAATAGCAAAGAATGAAAATGAACACGATAACAAGTAAAAATATGTCTATGGATTTGATATGTGAAAACAATGACAACAATAGAAATAACAAATAATAGTGATAATAATAATAATAATAATAATAATAATAATAATAATAATAATAATAATAATAATAATAATAATAATGATAATGATAATGATAATAATAAAGCAATTTGAAATACATAAAAACAAATAATGATAATAATAGTACTTATGTATAATAATAATATAATGCCAATAATGATAATGGAAATAATATATATATATATATGAAAATAAATGAGTAAGTAAGGTAAAATAAAGTAAATTAATAATTGAATACGGTAATAAATATAATAATAGTAATCATAATATTAATATTAACAATAAATGTAATAATGGTAAATATAGTATAGTATCAATAATACTAAATACAATCAAATAAAAATAATAATAATAAAACCAATAATGATAAATGGTAATAATAAAAATTATAATGTTTAAGAAAAAAATAGTAATAATAAAATAATATTAATGATAATAAAAATAATAATAAAATGAAGGTAATTAACAAAAATATATACATATAAAATAATATAATAATAGTAATAATAATAAATGTAGGAATAATAATATATATAATATATAATAGTAATATGATAATAATAATAATACTAATATGGTAATGTAGTGATAATAGTAAAACGATTAATAAAAAAATAAAACGATTAATAATATATAATAATAGTAATAATAATAATAATACTAATATAATATATAATAGTAATATGATAATAATAATAATAATAATAATAATAATAATAATAATAATAATAATAAAATGATTAATAAAAAATAGGTGAAAATAGCAAAAGGACTAAAATTGAATCAAAATGAATATCGGGCCAATTTGAAAATAAAAAATGAAGGAAGGACCTTGCTGTGATGCGCTAAAAGCCAGAGGGACTAAATCAGGAAATAACCCTTCGTTAAAAATGAGCAGCATGGAAACGGACCAAAACGAAATCCGAATAAAAGTTTGGGGCGAATTTGAAAGAAACTGAGAACTTGATTGCAATAATATAAAAAGGCGGAGGGACTGCGCGCATAAATATTCCCTTTTTTAAAAAACACGCGGATCCTAGGCTCCGGGTCGGGTCAAAATCGGGTTGGCTCAAAACGACGTCGTTTTGGGGTTAAAGGCCAGCCCCCAAAACGACGTCGTTTCAGGGGGCTATATAAGGCCATAATTTCTGAAAAAAAATTCATTTGGGCATTCAGTTTAAAAAAATTTCCCTTTCTTTTTTTCTCTCTGCAGAAGGGAGAATCCGTGAGTTTTCCTAAGAGGTCATGCCGATGTCGGCATGCCGTCACCGCCGCCATACTCTGATTGCGAAGTTCTAAAAGGTAATTTTTTTTTTATGTATGTATTTTAATAATATACATATTTGCTGAAAAAGAAAATAAAGAAAATACTTTCGAAAAATAAAAAAAACCTTTGGCCTCTGTTTCTTCTTATTTCGATGACTCCTTTTTTATTTTTTCTTCTTGTGTTTGGATCTGTTTTTTTTGTGCTTTGAAGTTTCTTTTTTTTTTTGTATTCTATCTTGATCAGAGAACAAAAAATCCCCTGTTTTACGATTTCCATTCGGTTTTTATAACCGAGTGTGGGAGAGAAAGAAAAAAATACATGGTTTCTATCTTTTTCGCCATCTTTATCATTGACTTTGGCGTGTTGGTCTTCGTTTGCGGGGCATGGGCGAGGCGGTGGAGCAGAGTTGGGATGAGCTGCAGTGTGCACGGAGAGCGATTGAAGGGTCGAGAGGCGGTGGCTAGGGTTTTCGAAACCCTAGCATTCGATAAAAATTTTTAATTTGTGGGCCTTCTGGGCTTGTTTTTTTTAATTTTGTTTTGGGGTTTGGTTTATTGTAAAATGGGTCTGGGTAATTGGTTTGATTGGGCTTGTAAGATTTGTTGGGTTGTAATTTTATTTTTGTAATTGGGCCGGGCAAAATGGGTTATTACATAGGGTACTCCACAACAGAATGGCATGGCAGTGAGATGGAACAAAACCTTGCTTGATATGATTTATTCAATGTTAAGTTATTCAAAACTTCCAATATCATTCTCGAGGAAACCATTACTACCGACTTGCGAAATTCTAAATTACATAAAAGCTAAGGAAGCACCTCAGGATCCATACGAAATGTGGCATGACATGAAGCCAAGCCTAAATCATTTTAGGAATTGGGGATGCCCAACTTACGCATTGGCTAAAGATGTAAAAAAGTTGGAAGCACGGATAGAATTTTGCATGCTTGTTGGTTGTCCAAAACGGAGTAAGGGTGGATAAATTTATAATCCAAAAGACCAAACGGTTAACATTTTGACTTATGTTACTTTCCTTGAGGAAATCTACATTAAAAATTTTAAACCTCGGAGTAGATTGTTACTTCAAAAAATTTCAGGAAAATAAGCTTCTTTTTCGATGACTTGTAAGTCATTTTCCGTGAAATAAACGCAGTTGAAGGAAAATGAATAAAAGGATAATAATTTTATAAACAACGATCTAAAATATTTTACTCATACCATCATTTTGATTGATTTTATTAGTGATTTTAATTTTCTATTTTACTTTTTTAGTGACTCTTTAAATAATTGAGACCAATAAAAACCATAACAACTAAAATTAAAATTTTAATATTCTACAAAATCATATATTTTAATTTCAATTTTAAATTTAAATTTTCAAAGATTAAGCTATTTTATCGGCTTTGTAGGCACCTTTCAATTTTTTTTACCACCAATTATCTCCCTCACAAAAATAGTAAACCTAACAATATCCTTTTTACAAAATGTACACATTTACACGTATTGTCCAAAACTCTTGGCAACTAATAATCCAACTACTATAAATTGTGCCAAAGTTCATTGGAAAAAACACACCAGCACAAATTACCATTATTAGTCGCCCAGCTAGCTAACTTTTTATCTACAAAAACATGAAGAGGTTTTCCCTTATTGTTTTGTGCACGGTGACTCTAGTGGTGGTGCTGTTTTCAGGTGCAGAGGCAGCGCCGGCGCCGAAATGTGATAACCCCTTGGAGTATAGCTCATGCTTGAACGCGTATAAGAAGCCACCTCCATCAGCCGGTTGTTGCCAGAAAATGAAGGAACAAGCACCATGCTATTGCGAGTACATGAAGATAGAAGACGTCAAACGTGTTTTTGACAGAGTTGAGATTGCGAAAATGGCTAAATTGTGTGGAGTTTCATATTCTTCCACCTGCTAGAATCCCGTTTGGTTTCATTTGACTATCTCTGGCTGGGATAACCTGGTATCTCAATAAAAGAAAATTTTATTTGAAAACTAATTTTTTACTCATAATTTCGACTATAATGTACTTGTGCCCTTTTTTTTTTTTGGAATGATACTCGTCATTTGCTATTATTTACCTTTATTGTCTTGATTCATGTTACATATGTGCTAAAAGAACTACACAATGATCTAGATTTTGTTTGAACCGTATTGGATTGGTTGGATTTGGAAATTGATCTGGATACAAATATAATTTGAGGGGTTAGATTGGTTGACCCACGAACCAATGGAGACTAGTTGGAACGATTTTTTCTATTTCTTAAAAAATATTTTTATATTTATTTAAATTATTAAATAATTTATTTAATCAAACTAGACGAACAAGTAGAAATGAAAAATAGTTATTTGACTGATTCGACCATCGGTCTAGTTCTAAAAACATTGTTATATTTAAAAAAACAAGAGAAATGGGTAGGGTAGATCAAATTATTATATTATAAAAATATATGTTATTCGAATATTTATTTGGGTAAAGTACACTAGTAGTCACTCAACTTTTAGTAAATTTCTTTTTTTCTCATCGAATTATGAAAAATTACAAAATGATCACCCAACTATTCAATTTTTTTCTTTTTTGATCTCCAGTTAGCTAATGGTGGCAGTTAGACTTGTTAATTGGCCGGATTACCTGCCCAAGTCTGACGGCCAGCTTGAAAAAGTGAAGGGTTTGGACAAATACACGATGTCGAAAAATGGGCTTAGGTAAAAGTTAAGGCCTATTTTCTATATGGGTCGGGATCTGTGCAAATTATTTTGACCTGATCCCAGTCCAACTCGAATATATTATGTTATAAAAAATAATTATATTAATTATATATGTTAAATAATTATTATATAATATTTATATTTATATTAAATTACTAACCCAATAACAATTAAATCCATTATCCATACCCTAAAAAAAAACTTTACCCAACTAAATAATTGGCTTCGACTATTCCTAAAGCCTATCAATTAGTTAACCATAGACATATTTTAGTTATGGCGTACAGTAGATATACCAAGTCATCGTTGCAAGCTCCGAGATATTATTTTAGCGACGAATGAACAAAATTCTAGAACTTTGATTCAAAATTATTTTGACTCATCCACCAATGAAGAATTACTAAAACATTTGACCCTTCACACATTACTATATATATAAAGGATTAGTCAATCAAATAATAGATAGGAAATGGGTTGGTTTGAAAATAAATGAATTGTTGTCGTAGAATATTATTTTCATCAGAACTCAAAATATAAAATTTTAAAAATTTATTTAATACAATAAAACATTTATTATATTTATTATAGTGTTTTTTAATGAATTTTTAACGTGGTATGAAACTCTTAGTTGATGTAACTTGTTTAGTGCTAGATTCAATATACTATTAGGTCATTAATTCTGAAGCCATTAATCATATTTCTTTTTATTGCAGGGGTTCAAGTAGAATAGAAGCCTTCGTGATAAGGATCTCTCGTTGCAAACTAGAGATGAGAGAAATGTAGCGGCAAAAGTAGTGGGAGAAATACATTTATATTTTGATAATTTTAGAAAAATTATTTTAAATGACATTTTTATGTACCTAGTTTTTTTTATGACTTTTAATAAATGAACTGCAATTCATAAAAATCATGTTCTTATCCGCAATGGATGGATGCAAAATAATATTTATTTTATTAAACAAAAGAGCTACTCATGTTTGAAACCGAGCTTGTGAATAAGAAACTAAAAACTTCTCACTCTAATACTTATGATATTTAAGACTTAGTTGTATTAAACAAGAAAAAATGAATAGACTTTTTAAAGATGAGACTTGTACAGACCCATTTCACCCGAGCTTACAAGCCCAACTTAAGATGGCCCAAAAGGCCCAAAAATTAATTTTTTTTTTTTGGGATGGCTAGGGTTTCTGGAAACCCTAGCGACGCAACTCCCACCTACCCCCACTACTCGCCTAGCGCCGCAGGCATTAATGGCACGACCATTGCCACCTACCCGTCGCCTCCTCCACCTGCTCCGCCACCTCGTCCATGCCCTGCAAAAGAAGAACCAACACACAAACAGAAGCAACAGAGAGCAGAAGAGAATACAAAATTTTTTAGGGCTATAAAAGCCGATTAACAGATTTGTAAAAGGGGGGATTTTTCGGCCATTTTTCTGTTCTTCTTATCAATACGAAATCTCAGTACAAATACTTGAAAACAAAAACTAAAACAAGCCTACAACAGGCGATCGAAGGAAAAAGAAACAAGTTTAAGGTTTTATTTTTACTTTCCTCTTTATCCTGTTTTTTTTTTTCGAAATCACGTTCATAAATCGTTCCTCTTCATTTTCCTTTTAAAAACAGTCATATAATATCAAAATACGTACACACAAACAAAAAGAAAAAAAATAAAAATCTTACCTTTCCGGCCACCGTAATGCGGTGGCTTTAATATTGATAATGGCGAAGTCGGCGGTGGCTCCTCATGGGATTCTGGACCCGATCAGGAGAAATTCTCCTCCCTTCTTTTTTTTTGAAACACAGACCAAATGACATCTTAGGCCAAAAAATCATTTTATAAGTCGTGAAAGCAGCGCCGTTTTGGTGAATGCCCTAAGCCCCAAAACGACGTCGTTTTACCCATATCAAACCGATCCGACCCGACCCGCCTTAGGATCGCGTGTTTTTGCGAGAAGGGCTATTTAGCATTCGCCCTTCCGCTTTTCGAGACATTTGCAATCGGGTCTTTTTATTTTAAATTTAGCCCAAAATTTATTTGGTTGTAATTTAGTCCACGATCTTTGCGGTGCGTTTTGATGAAGGGTTTATTGCCATTTAGTCCCCCATCCTTTCAGCGTGCAAATAGATCCCTAGTCTTTCTTTTATTTTAAATTAGCCAAATTATGCTTTTTAATTTAATTTAGTCCTTTTCTATTGTTTCTTTGTTATTATTATTATTATTATTATTATTATTATTATTATTATTATTATTATTACTATTATTTACTATTATCATTATTTCATTATTAATACTATTATTATATTATTATTTATTTTACTATTATCTATTATTATTACTATTTATTTAGTATAATTAATCAACAATTTAGTCCTTTTCTATTGTTTCTTTATTATTATTATTATTATTATTATTATTATTACTATTATTATTATTATTATTTACTATTATCATTATTTTATTATTAATACTATTATTATATTATTATTTATTTCACTATTATCTATTATTATTACTATTTATTTAGTATTATTAATCAACATTATTTTTGTCACTATCATTTCTTTACCATTCTTTGTTGATATTAGTATTATTATTACTATATTTATACTTATATTTATTTTCTCACTTTAATACTATTATTATTTAGTTACTTTTCATTTATTCGTTTATTCTTATACTATCTCGTATGTATTTCTATTTTCACTCACATTATATTGTATTTTGTGTATGTCTACTTACACTTATGTAGCAATACTATTTTGTCATCGCCATTATTATTCATTATTTTTATACATCTACATTTTATTATTCTTTATTAGTATTGTTATCCTTATTTCACACCATTGTCATAACTATTTACTAGTTTTATCTTATGTTTTGCTTTCTACCATTGTTTTGCTTAATGATGTCTTCATTGTTTTAATATATTTATTATCATCATCATTTCTATTATTGTCTTCGTAACGATACTATTATTATTATTATCGTTATTCGATATCATTGTCATTAGTTTAATACTACATCGTCAAACAAAATCATCATATTTCATTTAAAAAGATTTTCAATAAAGGCAATGTTTCGTATTTAGAAATTCGGGGAATAGTGCCCTAACGTGCTGGGTTGCTATTTTCCGTTTGACTAAAGAACCTAACATCCTTTTTTAACAAGCTTTGTAAATCGCGAGATAACTTTGATTACGAGAGATTAAAACATCGTGTCCTAACGTCTTTGGATGTGATGTTTATATCTTTTCGAACAAAGAAATCTCAAATTTTGACTCGAGTCTTTCTCTAAATTAATACGATCGGTGTATTTTATAAAATCGCTACACTCCATTTAAAGGTTTTAAAATAAAGGCAATATTTTTGTATTTAGGAATTAGGGAATAGTGCCCTAACGTCTTTGAGTTACGATTTTCCGATTGACTAAAACACTAAGCACCCTTTTAATAAATTTCAAGAACTCCGAGATAACTTTGATTACGAAGGTTTAGAATATCATGTCCTAACGTACTGGATGTGATGTTCGTACCCTCTCGGAACTAAGATATCTCAAAATATCAATACTTTTTAAAAGACCGTATTTTAAAACTCTTTCAAACCTCCGACGCTAAGACACTAATTAATCATTTTGGTACCAATTTTGGGCGTATTGAGGTGCTAACCCTTCCTTGAGCGTAACTGAACTCCGAACCCGATTTTTTAAAACTTGCGGACCAAAAACACTGTTTTAGTAAAGCAAAATGTTTTATTAAAATAAAGGTGATCCGATCACACCAAGTAATGGTCGGTGGCGACTCCATTTATTCCTATTTACAAAACCAAAGTCGAACCCCTTTTGTCGTTTTCCAAAAAACGGTTACGACAGCTTGGCGACTCCACTGGGGACACCTTAAAGAGAGTCGAGCCATAAATTGATTATTTTTTGTCTTTTGTCGGAAGTTTGAAAGTTCGATTTGAAAATTACGATCCTTTTGTTACATGTTGTTTTAATCTTGGCATTGCATTGCATGACCGTTGGGTCGCACCTTTAAGTGAGTGAAGCTACTCCTTCGTGAGGTCTTCATCTCCGTGCAGGATAGTGGATCGCTTTCGGGATACATCCGTACCTATGTCTTCGTGAGATTTTCATCTTCGTGTAGCCATAGGGAAATGTATTCCCCTGAACTGAACTCGGTCTAATTGAGCCTATAATGGCTGAGGATCGAGGAATCTGCTAGTTCAGGTACCCTTACCTTAGAGCCAAATCACATGTAGTAAGCCCTAGGAGCCCATCTTAGGAAGAACTATGTTAAACCTCTAGTGGTCACCTGGATAGGTACTCTATTTTGTTTACTTCTCCTGTGCTAACGTGTTTTGTTTTGTTTGCGATTGCATTGCATTGCATCACACCGCATCATCTTAGAAAGAAGGTGTTGATTCATATTCGATTGCTAAATAGAAGAGTTTATCATAAGGAAATGTGTTACTTGATAAAGTGGATTATAATCTGATCGTTCGAACATAGTCCGTAAACGACGAGAGAAGACTAATAACCCTGAAAAATACAAGACTTTGCCCAAGGATTCAAGCCGACAAAGATTATTCGAGAGTCATCATGTCTCTATTTTCTAAAGAAGCTCATAAACATCGCGAAAGATAAGTGAAGCGAAGAGTGCAACTGGACCGAACAACAAGGAGCTAGAAGAGGTATCCATTGAGAAAGTTCACGGGCACGACCATAACATCCGGATCGAAGAAGAAGACCGGTGTTTTCACCGGACTATGAGGATAAAGCCAGTATATGCAATCCGTTTATGTAAAAAGCGTATTTTCTAGAAAAGTTCTTCTAATAAAATTGAATTGAATCAACACCTCTCTTTCTTTTTGCATACATTTGCATTGCATTTCATGCATTTGCATTGCATCATATCACGTGCATTAAAATTTGTAGAAAGACCCTAATTAGGTGAAGTTATTTCAGTAACCTAGAAGACATGGATCAAAGAATGGAAAGGCTAGAACAAATGCAAAAGGAAATACGAGCGATACAAGAACGATTAATCAAGATACAACAAGACATGATAGAACGAGATCGAGAATCTCGAGTAGCATGATGAATTAGTTGGCACGATTGTTGGCCAATGAACGTGAGAAAGGAAAGGCGTTGCTACTAGTTTGGGAAAGCGATAATGGCGACCACCTTACCTCCGGATTTACCCGCCAAATACCCAAGCACCACCGAAATATGTCCCCAAAGGGCGCTTTTGTTATCGAGCCACGTGCGAGTTGAGACAGCAATGCCGCCAGACTTTCCAATGGTTCGAGCACTAATCCCGAGAAGGTCCGGCTAATCCTATAGTCCCGATCTTGATGAAATGGTGAAATGGATAAGGCAAAAGCAAACCTTCCTGATAACTCGAGGATCGTTGCGGATGGTTAGAAGAAAAGTTTAAGGAAATAAGCTATCACGACCATCGCTACGGGTAGACGCTTAAAGACTTAAGCCTAGTCCCGGATCTCGTACTTAGCCAAAGTTCAAGACTCAGATTTTGAAAAATACAATGGGACCAGTTTCCCGGCGCACATCACAATGTTACGTCGACGGATAGCGGGATATGTTAACAATGATCAACTGCTTATTCATTGTTTTCGGGATAGTTTAATTGAAATTCGCGGCCAAATGGTACAATTAGCTCAACCGTACCCAGATCAAGTCATGGAGGGACCTAGCACAGGCCTTCCTGAAACAATACTGCATGCGTAGCGATATAGCTCTGATCGAATCACGCTCCAATATATGGAGAAAAAGCCAAACGAAAGTTTTGGCAATATGCCCAATGATGGAGGAAGTAGCCACACAAGTTCGACCACCGCTTCAGAAAAAGAGACAACCATCTTGTTTGTCAACACGTTGAAAGCTCCTTCATTAATCACATGCTTGGAAGTGCCACTAAAAGTTTTTTCGATATTGTCTTTGTCGGAAATGATCGAACATGCAATCGGATCGGCAAGATTGAAGTCGGGAAACCACTAGAAGGCTGCTCCTAGAAGAAAGGATGACGAGGTGAATAATACAAACATGAGGGACCCAAATCAGTCATCGAGTATCAAAGTTAAATCAAGGAAAGAATCTCGCACAAGGAAAAACATTGAAAACTCCAATTTACGTCAATCCTATGACGTATAAGGAGTTGTATCAAAGTTTGTTTGATGCACACGTAGTGTCTCCCAATATCCAAAACCGATGCAACCTCCATACCCAAAATGGTATGACCCAAACACTCGATGTGAGTACCACGAGGATCATGAGACCATTCGATAGAAAATTGTCTTACTTTCAAGAAATTGGTGGAAAATTTCATCAACATGGGCATTGTGAAGTTTGATGATGGAGAAATGGTATACAGAAGAGAACCAGGAATAAAAGTTTTAGAACATCCGCCTTTATGTACTTGAAAGTGTTTTGAACAATGGACTGTGGAAGAAACATGTATTTTAAAAGCTAATCTAGAGTAATGTGTAAAACACACTTGTTGCTTCAAGCCTAGAAGCGATAAGATTTCTTTTGAGAAGTAGGCTTGTGTCGAATTTTATTTCAATAAAATGCATCTTTCCAAGTAAATATTTTCATTCTTTACATTTCATCTGAATATTTTTCACTCATGACCATATCATACGAATAATCATCCTTAGGATCATTTATTCTTTAGATTTTACCCACAATGGACCCTAGATATCAATGACATGAGTGGATTTATGTTGACTCCTTTTAGTGAGATATGTATCTAGAGGATCTAAGGGCTTTGAAGATGACAAAGATTGCGACTTACTTCCCCAATGGTAGATCCTACCGGTGAAGTGTCAGACGCTATGAACTAACGAAGGAGATGAAGATGGAGCGTAGCTCCTTCAAGGAATAAGGCAAGGCATCGTTGAGCTATTTTAGAAATTCAAGAGATTTTCATACGATCATATTGAGGCATGCCAAACTACTAAAACATGGGTATCTTTGTTAAAAGTTGGGGTTTAAAGAACCTATGTTGTGCAATGACCTAGCTAATCAAGAGGCTCGGGCTATTGGTTCACCAAGGAAGGAAATTGCATCTGTTATGCCATAAGTCGAGGAAGACTGCCTTCTCCATTTTCTCTATATGAAGCATGGATGTTAACAAGCCGGTCTCCTCAAAAGCTTTTAGCCAACACCGATTCATATTCATGGTCGTTGATTACCTCTTGAGAGGGTGAAGATCGCTTCATATGCCAAAATTACAAAGTTTGTCAAAAAAAAACCATTCAAGATTTTTTTGAAAAATGGTGAAACTTGTAAAGGTTGGTATAGAAGTTGTCATTACCCTTTTGGTTCTTTGAACGTGGGCCAGGACCTTTTCTGGGGCATCTTTCTCATTGATTTATAAAAGGGAAACAATTGTTGGGAGATAAGATCCTTTTTCCCAAACTTGGATTGAATTAGATAAAGTAGAATGCCTCGGTAAGCTCGATTGAAAGTATTCACGAGGTCAAATATAGAAAATAGATACGGGCTTGACGAAAAGGTTCGCTCAAGAGGATTTCGGAAGATGACCTAGCATTAAGAGATTCTTCTTATCCAAAAGAACTCCAAAGAAAAGTAAATGCCTTATCTGACAAAGAAGGCACATTCTAGGGAAAATGGGTGTTAACCAAGATGGATGACAAGGACGCCCAATCCGGTGAGTTGATTCAATAAAAAGTTTTCAAAAAAAACACAAAAACAAAAAACATGAAAAGGAAAAAGAAAAGAGGAGAGGCCAAGGCGAAAACCATAAAGTGGCGCTTTGAGACCAAAGGGTATTTGAGTTGAAAACCCTAGAAGGCAGCTCAAAATTTTGATCGAGAGTAGGGCATAAAGTAGTCTTGCTACGCTCGAAGAAGTATGTTATGTCTTGGGGCATCGACAAAGTACTGGATCCCTAAACACATATTAAGCTCAAAATGGTCCTCGAAGTTGGAGCAGAGAAGCTCAAGCTGCGATATCTGGGGCACTTAGTTTCCATTTTACCCATTTTTGTTACTTGTGATTATTTTATTCTTTTCAAAAAAACACCGATAAATTTCCTTCTTAATTACCTTTGCTAGCATTGATTAACTTGTTTGTTTCGAGCTATGCTCCCAATCAATTTCCTTTTTGTCCATTGTTACAATCTTTTTCAGGCATTTTGCATTGAAATAACGATTAGTGGACTAATAATACTTTCATAAAAGGAGTTTTGCATATTACTCTGGAAGCTTCGAATAATACAAGGACACAAGCAGGACTATTGTTTAGAACTCACTCATTGAGGTTTGGAAATATTGGAGAAAGATGATTATCTCTTTGGACCTTTTATTGGTTGAACAAAATGACAATACATTTCACCGGTGATACGACCTTGACGGATAACGAGCAATGTCAACCCAAAGATATAAAAGGATCATTCTCGAAAAAATGATACTGCATTCATGCACATATCGAGCCTACACATCGGTCATTACACGGTGAATGGTGTAACAGATCAAATTGATCCTATACCTCGGGTTACAGCAGGATGGATGGAAGAAACCAAATGTCATTCTCCTAGAGTTGCGTTGAGAGATGCAAACTTTATGTCTCGAAGGTGCAGTGGAAGGGACCACGAAATTACAATGGGCAAGCTTGTTGAGCATAATATGATCATTTCTTTGGGTTTTCTATCAAAGATCTTGGTGAACGAGAAAGCATAATAGCGTATCAGTGATAGAACATTAATGGACTACGAGCAATGATGACCCTAAGCATTTAAAAAAGGGATCATTTCATTTTGCAACACGTTTAGTTAGGAGCATTCGACTCATTGCATCCTAATCATCATAAAAAGACCATTCTCATGACATTTTGCATTCATGCAAAAGCCATCCATTGTCATTTAGTTAGGATTCATTCTGATCATTGCACTCTAATCATTGTAAAAAGACCATTCTCACGACATTCTGCATTCATGAAAGTGTCGTCCATAACGCGTGTAGTTAGGAGATTTTGAGTCATTTTGATCATAGCATCTTTATCATTTGCATAAGCATAAGCACATAAAATTCATTCTATAGGACAGGTTCCTCAAAGAACGGTATAACGATATTGAAGTTCAGATTTCGTTCCCTCGAGATGATAGTGGAGCAGACTGAAGATTGAAGTCTTCCTGAATATAGTAAGGAAGCACATTGAAAAATTCAGATTTCGATCTCTCGAGATGATAGTGGAGCAGACTGAAGATTGAAGTCTTCCGAAAATAGTAAGGAAGCACATTGGAAAGTTCGATTCGTTCCTCAAGATGGTAGTGGGAAAGGGTGAAGATTGAAGTCTTCCGAAAATAGTAAGGAAGCACATTGGAAAGTTGATTTCGTTCCTCAAGATGGTAGTGGGACAGTGAAGATTGAAGTCTTCCGAATATAATAAGGAAGCACATTGGAAAGTTGATTTCGTTCCTCAAGATGGTATTGGGCGGTGAAGATTGAAGTCTTCACGAAGATAGTAAGGAAGCAAATTGAAAAGTTCGAATTCTTATTTCCTCGAAGTTCCGTGGAGTAGGTTGAGATTACAAATCCGTCTCCTGCGTTAACAATGAGGTTATATCCTTATTTCTTTGGAGTTTCAAGAAGAGAAGATGGAAATTACAAATCTCTTCTCCACAATTCTTATTTCTCAAGTTCTCGTGGAGTAAGAAGTAAATCGAAGAAATCGGATCGGTGATCCCGAGTTTCTTTGGGATCAGTTGAAAGCAGATTTGACCTTTCGAAGTTGCGAGAGCGGATCGAAGATATCATCCGGTGGTCCTTGAGTTTGCAAGGATCGATTGAAGATAGCATTTGACATTCACGAATTTGCAAGAAGCGGTCGAAGATACAAGGCAATGAATAAATTGAAACTACAAGTCCTATCTCACCAAAGCAACGGTGGAATAGAATCAAAACGACTGAGATGCGGTGGATGAATGGGGCTACCTAAAGAAAAGATCACCAAAAGAAGTTAAGGCCCATCGAGGCCAAGGGCAAAATGGGTCTTTTATGTTTTAACTCTATCGCCAGTTTACGACAATGAGCAAAGAGGGCATCTGACTGACCCATTTCACCCGGCTTATAAGCCCAACTTAAGATGGCCCAAAAGGCCCAAAATTAAATTTTTTTTGGGATGGCTAGGGTTTCTGAAACCCTAGCGCATAACTCCCACCTACCCCCACCTACTCGCCTGGCCGCCAAACATTAATGGCTCGACCATTCGGCCACCTACCCGTCGCCTCCTCCACCGCCTCCGCCACCTCGTCCATGCCTGCAAAGAAGAACCAAGACACAAGCAAGCAAAGAGAGAAGAAGAGAATACAAAATTTTTAGGCTATAAAAGCCGATTAATGATTTGTAAAGGGGGATTTTTTACCATTTTTCTGTTCTTCTTATCAATACGAAATCTCAGTACAAATACTTGAAAACAAAAACTAAAACAAGCCTACAACAGGCGATCGAAGGAAAAAGAAACAAGTTTAAGGTTTTATTTTTACTTTCCTCTTTATCCTGTTGTTTTTTTTCGATATCACGTTCATAAATCGTTCCTCTTCATTTTCCTTTTAAAACAGTCATATAATATCAAAATACGTACACACAAACAAAAAAAAAAAATAAAAATCTTACCTTTCCGGCCACAGGTAATGCGGTTGGCGTATTTCAACAATGGCGAAGTCGACGGTGGCTCCTCGACGGATTCTGGACCCAGTCCAGAGAGAAATTCTCCCCTTCCCTTCTTTTTTTTTTGAAACACAGACCAAATGACATCTTAGGCCAAAAAATCATTTTTATAAGTCGATGAAGCACGGCTAGTTTTGGTGAATGCCCTAAGCCCCAAAACGACGTCGTTTACCCTATCCGACCCGATCCGACCCGACCCGCCTTAGGATCCGCGTGTTTTTGCAGAAGGGGCTATTTGAGCATTCGGCCCTTTCGCTTTTTCAGACATTTGCAATTAGGTCTTTTTTTATTTTTAAATTTAGCCCCAAAATTTATTTGATTCATAATTTAGTCCTCGATCTTCATGCGTTTTGATGAAGGGTTTATTGCCATTTAGTCCCCCCATCCTTTCGGCGTGCAAATAGATCCCTAGTCTTTCTTTTATTTTAAATTACCCAAATTATGCTTTTTAATTTAATTTAGTCCTTTTCTATTGTTTCTTTGTTATTATTATTATTATTATTATTATTACTATTATTTACTATTATCATTATTTCATTATTAATACTATTATTATATTATTATTTATTTTACTATTATCTATTATTATTACTATTTATTTAGTATAATTAATCAACAATTTAGTCCTTTTTCTATTGTTTCTTTATTATTATTATTATTATTATTATTATTATTATTATTATTATTATTATTATTATTATTTACTATTATAATTATTTTATTATTAATACTATTATTATATTATTATTTATTTCACTATTATCTATTATTATTACTATTTATTTAGTATTATTAATCAACATTATTTTTGTCACTATCATTTCTTTACCATTACTGTTGATATTAGTATTATTATTACTATATTTATACTTATATTTATTTTCTCACTTTAATACTATTATTATTTAGTTACTTTTCATTTATTCGTTTATTCTTATACTATCTCGTATGTATTTCTATTTTCACTCACATTATATTGTATTTTGTGTATGTCTACTTACACTTATGTAGTAATACTATTTTGTCATCGCCATTATTATTCATTATTTTTATACATCTACATTTTATTATTCTTTATTAGTATTGTTATCCTTATTTCACACCATTGTCATAACTATTTACTACTTTTATCTTATGTTTTGCTTTCTACCATTGTTTTGCTTAATGATGTCTTCATTGTTTTTAATATATTTATTATCATCATCATTTCTATTATTGTCTTCGTAACGATACTATTATTATTATTATCGTTATTCGATATCATTGTCATTAGTTTAATACTACATCGTTAAACAAAAATCATCATATTTCATTTAAAAAGATTTTCAATAAAGGCAATGTTTCGTATTTAGAAATTCGAGGAATAGTGCCCTAACGTGCTGGGTTGCTATTTTCCGTTTGACTAAGGAACCTAACATCCTTTTTTAACAAGCTTTGTAAATCGCGAGATAACTTTGATTACGAGAGATTAAAACATCGTGTCCTAACGTGCTGGATGTGATGTTTATATCTTTTCAGAACAAAGAAATCTCAAATTTTGACTCGAGTCTTTTCTCTAAATTAATACGATACGGTGTATTTTATAAAATCGCTACACTCCATTTAAAGGTTTTAAAATAAAGGCAATATTTTTGTATTTAGGAATTCGGGGAATAGTGCCCTAACGTGCTGGGTTACGATTTTCCGATTGACTAAAACACTAAGCACCCTTTTAATAAATTTCAAGAACTCCGAGATAACTTTGATTACGGAAGGTTTAGAATATCATGTCCTAACGTCTTTGGATGTGATGTTCGTACCCTCTCGAACTAAGATATCTCAAAATATCAATACTTTTTAAAAGACCCGTATTTTAAAACTCTTTCAAACCTCCGACGCTAAGACACTAATTAATCATTTTGGTACCAATTTTGGGCGTATTGAGGGTGCTAACCCTTCCTTGAGCGTAACCGACTCCCGAACCCGATTTTTTTAAAACTTCGCGGACCAAAAACACTGTTTTAGTAAAGCAAAATGTTTTATTAAAATAAAGGTGATCCGATCACACCAAGTAATGGTCGGTGGCGACTCCCGTTTTATTCCTATTTACAAAACCAAAGTCGAACCCCTTTTTGTCGTTTTCCAAAAAACGGTTACGACAAGACTTAAAAGCTCACTTAAAAGAGGCATATCTTCTACAATGTGAATCTCGCTTGAAAGGTAAAATGATCAAGAAATCTTCAAATGAAAAAGGTACAAGGGTTATTCAATCATTAAAACTTGTGCATACTGACGTATATGATCCCATGAACGTTAATGTGAGATTGGTTACAATATTATGTAAACTTTTTATATATTTATTCCATATATTGTTATGTGTATCTAATGCACCACAAGAATGAACCTTTTAAAAATTTTCAACAGCTTAATGTGAAAGTGGAGAAACAATTAGGTTTACCCATTAAGACACTTCGGTTTGACCGACGTGGGGAATACTTATCGGACGAGTTCATAAGATACCTCATAGAGAATGAGATACTATCCCAATTAACTATGCGGGATAATCCACAATAGAATAGCATGGCAGAGAGATAGTACAAAACCTTGCTTGATATGGTTTATTCAATGTTAGGTTTTTCACAATTGTCGATATCATTCTGGGGTTAAGCATTACTAACAACTTGCTACATTCTAAATTACATACAAACTAAGGCAGCGCCTCCGGATCCATACGAAATGTGGCACGACATGAAGCTAGGCCTAAACTATTTTAGGAATTGGGGATGCCCAACCTACGTGTTGACTAAAAATGCAAAAAAGTTGGAAGCACGGATAGAATTATGCATATTTGTTGGCTGTCCAAAATAGAGTAACAGTGGATAATATTATAACCCAAAAGACCAAATGGTTAAGGTTTCCAATTATGCTACTTTCCTTGAGGAAATATACATTAACAATTTTAAACTTCGAAGTAGATTGTTACTTCAAAAAATTTCAGGAAAATGAACTTATTTTTCGATGACTTGTAAGTCATTTTCTGTGAAACAAGTGCACCTAAAAGAAAATGGAGAAGAGGATAATAATTTTATAAATAGTGATCTAAAAATTTTACCCATACCGTAATTTTGATTTATTTTATTAGTGATTTTCATTTTCTATTTTTCTTTTTAGTGACTCTTTAAATAATTGAGACCATAAAAAAAAACCATAACAAATAAAATTAAAATTTTAATATTCTAAAAAACCATATATTTTAATTTCAATTTTAAATTTAAATTGTTCAAATATTAAGCTATTTTCTCGGCTTTGTAGGCACATTTCAAAATTTTTTTACCACAATTTATCTCTCTCAAAAATAGTAAACCTAACAACATCCTTTTACCAAATTTACACATTTACATTTATTGTCCAAAACTCTCGGCAACTAATAATCCAACTGCTATAAATTGTGCCAAATTTCATGAGAAAAAACACACCAACACAAATTACCATTATTAGTCGCCTAGCTAGCAAACTTTTTATTTAAAAAAACATGAAGAGGTTTTCCCTTATTGTTTTGTGCGTGGTGACTCTAGTGGTGGTGTTGTTTTCGGGTGCAGAGGCATCGCCAGCGCCAAAATGTGATAACCCCTTAGAGTATAGCTCATGCTTGAACGCGTATAAGAAGCCACCTCCATCATCCGGTTGTTGCCAAAAGATGAAGGAACAAGCACCATGCTATTGCGAGTACATGAAGATAGAAGATGTCAAACGTGTTTTTGACAGAGTTGAGATTGCGAAAATGGCTAAATTGTGTGGAGTTTCATATTCTTCCACCTGCTAGAATCCCTTTTGGTTTCATCTGACTATCTCTGGCTGGGATAACCTGGCATCTCAATAAATGAAATTTTATTTGAAAACTATTTTTTTTACTCATAATTTCGACTATAATGTACTTATGTTCTTTTTTTTTTTTTTGGAATGATACTGGTCCTTTGCTATTATTTACCTTTATTGTCTTGATTCATGTTACATATGTGCTAAAAGAACTACACAATGATCTAGATTTTGTTTGAACCGTACTGGATTGGTTGGATTGAAAACTGATCTGGATACCGATATAATTAGAGGGGTTAGATTGGTTGACCCATGAAACAATGGAGACTAGTTGAAACGGTTTTCTCTATTTCTTAAAAAATATTTTTTATATTTATTTGAAATTTTAAATAATTTATTTAATCAAACTAGACGAACAAGTCGAAATGAAAAATAGTTATTTGACTGATTCGACCATCGGTCCAGTTTTGAAAACATTGTTATAGTTTAAAAAAACAAGAGAAATGGGTAGGGTAGATCAAATTATTATATTAAAAAAATATATGCTATTCGAATATTTATTTGGGTAAAGCACACTAATAGTCACTCAACTATTAGTAAATTTCTTTTTTGCTCATCAAATTATGAAAAATTATAAAATGATCACCCGATAGCCCGCTCGAAGAATAGAAGGGTTTGGACAAACATACGATGCCGAAAAATAGGCTTGAGTAAAATTTAAGGCTTATTTTCTATATGGGTCGGGATTTGTGCAAAAAAATTTGACCCAAGCCCAATCCGACCCAAATATATTATTTTATAAAAAATAATATATTAATTATATATGTTAAATAATAATATTTATATATTTTTATATTTATATTAAATTACTAACTCGATAAAAACTAAACCCATTACCCAAAACCTTAAAAAAAAATCTTAGTGACTAAATAATTGGCTTCAACTTTTCCTAAAGCTTGTCAATTAGTTAATCATAAACATATTTTAATTAATGGGCGTATGGTAGATATACTAATTTATCGCTGCAAAACGCAAGATATTATTTTAGCGAGGGATGAATAAAATTTTAGAACTCTAATTCAAAATTATCTTGATTCATCCACCAATGAGGAATTACCAAAACATTTGAAAATAAATGGATTGCTTGTTATAGAATATTATTCTCGTCAAAACACAAAATATAAAATTTTAAAAATTATATTTAATACAATAAAACATTTGTTATATTTATGTGTTTTTAATATAATAAAACATTTATTATATTTATGGTAGTGTTTTTTATCATAAATATTTTTAATTTATTTTTAATGTGTTAGAAACTTTCGTTGGTCTAGATACCTTGAATGAACTCAACTTGACCTAGCCCATGAGTACCTCTAGTGGTAGCTTTTAAAATTGATATAATAGCAATTTTAACCCTCAATATTTATATATTATATAAATTTAGTATTGATTCTAAAAAATCTAACCCTCAATTGTTGCAGATTGTATAATTTGGTCTCTTTTTTATAGTTTTTCTTCTTTTTTTTTTTGTGACATAAAACTGAAAAAAAATATCATCTAAATTTGATGGAAAACTACAAAATATGGAAACACCCCAAAATCCAAGATAATAATTTTCATTTTTTCTCATTCTTGTAAAATTAACCCTCAATGTCACAAAAAAAAAAAAACTAAAAAAAAAAAGGGACCAAATTACCCACTTTGTAATTGTTGAGGGTTAATTTTTTCTAGAATCAAGACTAAATTGACATAATTTATAAATATTTAGGATTAAAGTTGATATTATGCCAGTTTTAAAAGCTGTCACTGTTAGCAACCTGATACCAAAAAAAAGTCAAAATTGAATAATTGGACGATTATTTTGTAACTTTTCGTAATTGGGTGACCAAAAAAAAAATTCACTAATAATTGGTTGATTACTAGTGTAATTTACCCTGTTTATTTTTAAAATTTTTTATTTATATCTTACATATATATTTTATATGTTTAAAATATTTCTTTAGAACATGAAAAAAGTAAAAATATATTTAATCATGTTGAATACATATTTGTATATAATAGTACTTATCTCCTCTAAATCCTAATAACATACAGGTAAAACCCACATTTTCCTTAAATACTATAGAATTAAGAAAATGGAATACTAATTTAGGGTTTGTAATTATTATGTCATTTTAATAAATTTAAAATCAATTCATTAATTATGTTTTAATCAATGTTTTCTTTATTTATGAGTTGATATGATTTTAAAACTTATTATAACACAAAAGAAATAAAAATGTTTTAAATACTGACATAGTTTTATTTAAAAATAACTTTTTAATATCTACATCTATACTAATATATTTGTATTTGTATAAAATGTTTTTTTCAATTTATGTCGTGAGTCAATTTAATACTAACTCAATTAAAAATTATTTAAAACCTTTTTTTAATAAAGAATTGGACATTAATATAATCTGGTTTTCATAGTTTACTACTTTTATAAAATAACTAAAATATAATATCTAAAGTTTGAACTCAAACTTAGTATATGTAACCATAAACACTTCACTATTTCACCTCTAACTCAATTATTAATTATTTTTATAAATAAAATTTTAATATTATGTTTTGCTTCCACTTAAGTCGTGAGTGTGACAATGTCTAATATAAAGTGTTTAAGTTGATGTCATGACTCACAAGTCAATTCGACACCAACTCAATCGGACAACTTACTTAAAATTATTTTTAATAAAATAATGAATATTATTAAGATGGTGTTTTGATCTTTTACTATTTTTATACAAAATGTTTAAATAAAATATCTAAAGATTAAACCTAAATTTAGCATTATAGCAAAATAAAATAAAAGAAATATTTTTTTCAAATTCTATTAATAATCATTATACTTTTTTTTTTTAGTAAGAGAGAATTGAATCAAACATTGTTTGGATGACATTTCCAAACTTTTCAGCAAATAATTGCAAACTAGGCTTCCCATTCCATATTACGTAACTCTAAGCTTGAGAGAAAAGACATCCCCTTGCCACACCTTTCAACATTTGTTACCGACATGTCCCTTACTGCAATAAATTTTCTAAATTATACAAATAAAAAAAAAAAAGGATGAACACCCTTTTTTCGATGTTAAATAATTTCCTTAAAATTGATCAACTATCTGTTCTGAAACAATCGAAAACGCCCTGGAAACAGAGTACATGAAATTACAAAGAAGAAACTACTTTATACTGGGTATTATTAGAACAATGGAAACAAACCATATGGGAGTGTTATTCCTTGTTCAGCAAGCATTACAACTCTTCCTACATGTACCATAGTAATCAGGAGAACCAACCATAAAAACAGGGTTCCTCTGGCATTCCCCAACAGCAGCCCATTCAGGACAACTGGGATCTTCATCTGAACATTCATTTCTGCTGGAGTCAAACGATATCATTTCTCCCGTCACAGCCCTTAGGTAGAAGAATTTCGTAGCGCACCACATTTCTCCTTCAAGAACAGGGCATCTTGCGTGCGAGCTACTACTGTCAGGAGATCCATTGAGGTGAGTCGTGAAGAACAGAATGGCATTTCCCTTTACAGGTTTTTGGATATTGCTGGTCTTTGTACAATCTGACCATGTCTCACTCATTGACTGCAGCAGTAGGGATCCATTTATTGAGTAGGGGTAAATTTTTTAGCTCCAAATGGTTAATGAAGGTTTGAGGTAGATTCATTCTCACCTCTGAGTCAGGAAAAAGAATCTCACCGCCTTTGGTAACGTTTGAAAGGTACAAAATCACAGTTGCCATCAAAGGCTCACTTAAAGCCCATGTGGATTTATTGCCAAAATAATCCAAGTTTTGTTCAGTCTCCTCAAGTCCATAGTGCTGAACATATAGAGGCTTACTATTCTCTAAAGCACAATGAACATCAAGTTATAGTGAAATGAAAATGTCCCTCATGAGAAAAGACAGTCACAGTAGGAAGATGATAAAGATGGTTAACAATACCTTTAGGAAGGAAAGTCCAAGCTGAAATTCTTTCCTCAATCATTGCAAGAACGGTATCCTAGAAGGCACAAACATATTTCAAAATTATAGAATCATTCATGAATCATGCTGCCGGATGTTAATGCACATTATTGATTAATTTCTCTTTTAGTGACATTCATCAAGTGTATAGAGGCTTCAAGAAACTGATGGTTTCCACTATTATAAAGCTAGATTATAAAAGATTTTAAAGTTCACTGATATTTAGAATTTAAACACAACAGCAATGGGGCAATATGCATGGGAAAGGAATACAAGGAAGAAAGTTATCAATCTGCTCGCCATTACATATGCAGATCAAGATGAAAATGGATTTATTAGTGTTATGTTAAAGGGATTTAATAATGTTAAGTTATCCCGTATATCAGTTATTGATACTACTGTATGTTATAATATAAATACATAGGAGACTACCACATTGGTAGACTCTTAAGTTTTTTCCCTCAATAATATGGTTATATTACTCAGACTTGGGTATGAATATCATATACGAGTACGTATCTAACATGGCTATCTTCAACTTCTTCTAAGTTCTTTTCCATGTATTTGGAGGTTGGAGGATCAACCCACATACCCATGTCCAAATGCTTGTTGAACACATGTTGGACACAAGTATTTCAAGAAAAATAAAGAGTCTAAGCAGCATAGTAATATTGTACCAGAGCCACACATTCTTGATAAAAAATTTCTGATTTTCAAACCAACCCCTTGGTATTGATAAAACAAACTGAAGATTGGGCACAAGTACAAGCTCAGATATTATCTTTTTCTTAAATTCAATGTAACCCAAAATTTGCAAATTGCAGCCACCTTTGATAGATAAAAAGATGTATGGTAATATTTTAAGTTGCTTTATACTAGTCATCTAACCCATATTTACATCTCTCCCTAGAGTTTCTTGGGTTGAAAGAATCATAGATCAAATACAGAATATCTTGCTCACTTGAAGATATGAGGAGCTAAATACTCTCGAACTTTATTTTTGCTGATGTTTGGGAAATGCATAAACAACAATAGCAAATGCTTGTTCGATTTTTTGTCTACTTTACTTCTAATGTTTGAGTCACCAAAATAAAATATTCTAGGAAAGCTGATCTTTCCACTCTTTGCCCAAGCTCATTTTTGGGTTTTTCAATGTTCCTTATCCAAGGAAGGGCTTACTAGTGATACCAATTCTGCTGCTGAAAAATCTGCTTTTATTTCAAGTAGTTTAGGTATTGAACAGTTTGTAACAGCTACATAGCCTAACCATGAAGGTATAGGGGGTACATTTAATGGCGGTAGCTCTGCTGGTCATCGAGGAGCTCAAGGTGGCCAAAGGGACCATAATGAAGGTACAGGTACCCATAAATGCACACATTCAGTCTTACAAGGTGAGGAGTAGACAAATTTGTCTTTTAGCAACAAAAATAGAAGGTAACTTTTTATTGATTGTCTATGTGGATGATATTGTCATTAGCGGTGATGATAGTGAAGGGATACAAGCATGGGAAACATATATACGATCTAAATTTTAGGTGACTGATTTAGGGGATCTGTTATATGTCTTAGGTGTAGAAGTTGCAAGATCTTTTGAGAGGATTTCACTATCCCAAAGGATGTACTTGACTTCTGAAACTCGATTGGTAGGATAGCAGACCTATTGATGCTCCTATGGGAACTAAAATAATTGGTAGAGGTTTTATGTTGAGTTTTCTTTCTTTCTGGTAGCAATATATTTTATGTGCTATGTAGTATATATAGCAACAGAACGGTAGTAGTAAAGGAGGATATCAGTAGTAACATTCGCAACACACAAAAAGTCAGACTGAGGACAGATTTCCTGGCAAAAGCCAAAGCAAAGAAGAGATACTGAGATTGGCTCGAGAACGGCTTAAAATTATCAAAGAGATATTTACTAGCAAACCACTTTAAATTTGCCCCAAGTGTCAACTTCAGAATAGAGAAAACAAAAATAGAGTATGAAATCAAGTTCTTGAGCGTATCAAACAGTTGCATCAATAGGTTGTGAGCAAGCAAAGCAACAGAGTATGCAGAAATTGTTGGCTTGAAAGACAACAGAACTCACATTTGTATTCAGCAAAGTTTCTGAACTTGCAAGCTGCCTGCGTGTCTCAACAATAGCTCGATCATCATTGATCCCCAAAATTCCTTCTTTTGCTCCATGGCCCTAAGTCCATAACAATTTAATAACTACTTTAAACCAGTTTAGGCTTATTGAATTGAAGTAGTCAAATCAGTGGGGCAGAACTATACCAAAGAAATAAGGAGGTCGCACTCCTCGTCCATGAGAAAGCCACTATACTGAAAGACCCTATTGCAAGCAAAATAATGCCAGATTTTTAGAAGAAGATTTAAATGCGCCAATGAAAGTACAAAGATCAACATATTTGCAAAAGCTAAAGGAGCAACTGAGAATCTCATAAAAGTTCATACAAAACTATGATGCAATACCATTCAAGAAACTGCCTATTTGGCTCACGAAAAGATAATTGTTAAAAAAACACAGCAATAAGGCAAACAATAAGTCCATCACTACCTGACCTTGGCCGCCATGAAAGTTGCATCACTCGTGAAGGGTCAATTACATTGGATTGAACCAAATGTCTCAAATGAATATCCTCCTTGTCCTTCAATTCCTTCCGGCTACTCGTACAAAACAACACCAAATGGAAAAATTGTTATAAAAAGGACCTCCACTGGGTGAAGAAACTGGGTGAAGAAACTGAACATTTTCTTAGAAACGTAACTAAAGAACATGAAGAATAATTCATCATCCAAAGAAAGCAGAATCCATGGAAGGGAACCAGAAATTCTTTATATTAGATATAAATAAAACGCTCAATGAAATCTCATCCACGCAATTTTGACTTTTTCCTAAAGATAATCAATCAACGAAAGGTACTAACAACTAAAATAGTGATATCCACAAAATAATAATAAATAAATAAATAAAATTAATCCGGGTTAAATGTCCACCATATATAATTGTTATGCATGAAAATACGAGATTTTAACAAAAACCCAGATGACGAATAAAGGGTAATTCATTAATCCTGTGTACTAAATGGATTGATTGTCTGATTCATTCAAAATCAAGACAAGCAACTTTAATATGGATAATTTCCACTGCCCATTTCCAAAATAAACAAAAAAAAAAAAAGTGAGATCGGGTTTTTCCTTTACCTTTCAGCTGAGAAATTGGAGAACGAACAGGTAAAAAGCAGAAGAAAAATTGAAACAAGGGAAGCCATGAAAGGACGCTGTAGCGATAGTTAGAGTTCAACGGGAAATTGAAAGCTCAATTGAAGTCCAAATGGATTTCCCAAGAAAAAAACAGAAAGCTAAACCTCCCATGCGATTTTGGAGCTCTGTTTTAGCTTCGGATTTACACGTTGATGTGGGAAGGTACTATCGAGGCGAAGACGGGACAAGAAAGATTTCTTTTAGTATTTATTTATTGTATCCTATGTGGTAAATTCACTCTTTATTATTATAATCTTTTGGGTAAACTAGCCACTTCTGTTTAATTCAAATTATATTTTAATCGTTTATGATTTGATAAATTAAATTATCATTTTAAATAAAATTTTAAATTAATTTATACAATTAATCTCAAATTTTTTTATTTTAAGCAATTTAAATTTTTCTTTTAAGCAAAGAGAATTGAAAATAAAGTTAAAAAACATAAAAGAAAAAATAAATTGCTTAAAATGAAAAAAAAATATAGGGCCAATTATAAAATTTAAACTAAATTTTTATTTGAAATGATGATTTAACGTGTCACGTCAACTCATCGTTATACCGTTAACAGTAATTAACGGCTCAATGACTAAAATGTTACAACACGATACGTAAATAACCAAAACATAATATTTCAAACATAAGTATCTAAAATATAACCTAAGTCAAATAAAATTGATTATTTTGATAGTTTATCCTCATATTTTTATAATTAAGAGTAATATATGAATTGATAAATAAATTCTTTTATCACGTCAGATATATTTATATTGTTATTTAAACAATAACTAAATTTGTGTCCTAGCTTAGTCGGGTAACAACTAAATTAAAAAACATTAATACACCATTTCTATTAAATTATTATTATTTTTATTTTAAGTAAAATAAAAATGGTCATTAAAATGGTTACCAAATTTTTATTTTTATTTTTATTTTATTTTTCATTTTAATTACTAAACTATTTAAAATCAAATTTTTTATCACGTTACGGAAATATTCTATCCCTTTAACACAACATCATATGTAGTGCTTGCTTATGGATGATTGTTAACCTAGACTAGACAAGAGTGACGATACTAACCGATCATATCAAATTTGTTTTATGGGTAGGATAAATTGTATCTTTTTATCTTTAATTTTTGCATGAGCCCGTTTAAACAATGGGTCGGGCTCGAGTAAGACATTTTGGCCCGAGCCTATTTTAAATTTAACTGCAAATTTATTTATCAATTCATTAAATAAAAAATATTTTTTAATAATATTTTCTTATTGTTTTCTTCTTATTTTACTACTATTTTACTATTATGTTTCTATTATTTTGTTGTTATTGTTTAGATATTATTTAAAACTTATTTTATTGTTAATTTTGTTATTATTTTAAAGACATTTGTTAATTTTGTTATTATTTTAGAGGCATTTGCTTGTTAAGTTACACCTATTTTAGTGTTATTTAAGTCTACATATTTTTTAAAATTTATTTTCAATTTGTTGAAAAATATTTATTTTGATTTTTTAGTATTTTGATGTATTATATATATTTAAAATTATATAAAATATTATAAAATATTAATCTGAGGAGGGTAGGCCGGACTGAGTTTTAGCATTTTTATATGGGCCGGATTTGGGCAAAATTTTAAACACATTTTTTGGGCCCGGCCCGACCCAAACCCAATGAACGGGCCTAAATTTTTAGTTGGGCCCGGCCATGCATACCTCTAGTTCATATCCACACTAATATTCACTTAATGCAAAATTAAATAAATTATGTCATAAGAGTTTTAGTTAAGGTTTAATTTGTTTTTATAATTTTTATAAAATGTAAAAAAATTTAAAAAATAAATACATTTTATTTATTATTTTGTAAAAAATAATTTTTAATTTAGTTAATGTCCACTTCACTTACAACATCAATCTAATATTAAATTTAATATATTTAAACAAAGAAATTCAATTAGTTATAAAATTTGCAAAAAGAAATATTCAAAAAAAATTTAGGTTTGTACATCAATAATTAACACAACGTTTTAATATAAAAATTATTATAATTAATTGTAAATACATAAATGTATATACTCAAAATGTATTAAATATTATTTTCCAATAATTTCACAAGCAGCTTTAAAAATTCGTTTGGTAGATGATTTTAAAAAAAAACCCTAATTGCTAAGAGTGCTCTCCAGAGAGTCCTAGAGAAAACAGCAACTAGTTGTGGCTTGGGATGACGGAGATCGGTGGTGACGAGGGGGTAGAAAGGGAGGAGATTTCCCTTCTTGTTGAAGAATTGATCCAATTATCAGTAAAGGGATCAGTTGTTACTCCAAGTGATAAGCCAACTCTGATCTGTTCACTATGGACAACAAAGTTATACAATCCAGAAAGTTTTAAAGCCCAGATGAAGAGTATTTGGAAGACAAAAAAGAAGTTTGAATTCAAGTCAGCAGGTCAGAATTTATTTTTAATTATTTTTTATTTGGAAGAAGACTTAGAGATGATTCTGGAGGGGAGACCGTGGTTGTTTCGGAAGAATCTAGTTCTTTTTAACAGATTATTACAGCCAATTGAGAGATCACAAATTAGATTAACTTCTTCCCCATTTTGGTTAAAGTTAGTAGGTTGTTCCCCTGAATTTGATAAAAAAGATCTACTTCATGCAATAGGAGTTTCTTTTGGTGGAGTTATCAGGTCTGAAATTAATGAAGAAGTATGCCGTATTAGAATTAATCTTGGTGTTAAAAAACCCCTTAGACGTGGCATCTTTGTTTCTACAGGAAATTCAAATAAGTTATGGGTCCCTTTTAAGTATGAAAAGTTACAAATTTTCTATTTTGGGTGTGGAAGAATGGGTCATGGTCTTGAAGATTGCCAATTGTTAGACCCTGAAAGGAAAAATAAAGTCAAAATCAATCCACCTTTTTCATTGGCTCTTAAAGCATAATCAACCTTAGTTGGGAAGGAGTGTGTGAAACTTAATGCTTTATCTAGAATTGGAAGAAAGCAATGCAGTTATACAGGTGAAGAAGGGGGCTATTTTTCAAGGAGGAAGATAGGAGACATGGACCTCTTAAATGAGGAAAACCAGAAGAGAATTGATTTCCAAAATAAGGATGAAAGGCCTTGAGCAGGAAGAAATTAATTCTACAGAAGCTGATTTGTCTCAATAGGAAAGTCATAGCGAATCAAATAATCAAATTTGTGCAAAGAGAACCGGATGGAAGAGATTGGAAAGAGTATAGTCAATGTCGATGATGGAAACGAAAGGAGATATAAAAAAGCGAAAATCTTCAGAAATTGTTTTGGAAAATCAGAGTAGAGAAAGTCTCGATGTTAGTGTAAAGAGAATGAAGACAGAACGAAAAATGGTTTGTGAAGGGATTTTTAGTTGATGAAGTTGATGAAACGGACAGAGGTGATAATTTCCAAACTAAAAGATCGGCGGCTGCCAGTTGGCAAGCCGATCGGGCACAATGAAATGCATAAGTTAGAATGTCCGTGGATTGGGGAGTCCACGGGCTACTAGGAGGCTACGTAATTTCTTAAAGCAGCAGAATCCCCAAATGGTCTTCTTAATGGAGACTAAAATTGACAGGAAATGAATGGAGAAAGTCAGGGTGAGGTGTGGTTTTTCAAATGGGATTGATATTGATGTGAATGGTACATGAGGCGGGTTAAGTTTAGCATGGAAAGAAGATCTTTCGATTTCTTTAAGGAGCTTCTCAACTAATCACATTGATGTCATGGTCAGATATGAAAATTTAAATGCAAACTGGCGTTTTACAGGATTCTATGGTTCGCCCTACAGACATAATAAAGATGATTCATGAAATTTGTTACAAAAGTTGGGGGAAGATAAAAACCATCCATGGATAGTATGTGGGGATTTTAACGAGATCTTATTTTCTATTGAGAAGAAGGGAGGGATTCCACGTAAGGAAAAGAAGATGGAGTCATTTAGAGAAGCATTAGAAGATTGTCAGCTTGAAGACTTAGGATTTTCGGAGGTATGATTCACTTGGGAAAGAGGAAATTTTGCAACAACAAATATTAGAGAAAGATTAGACAGAGGAGTTGCGAATGAAGGATGGAGAACTCTTTTCCCAATAGGTATGATTTATCATCTCCCTCATTCGATGTCGAATCATTGTCCTCTTCTTATTAATACAATGAGTGAAAGAACCAGATCTAGAACTTCACAGTTTAAGTTTGAGGCCTGGTGGGTCACAGAAGAATCTTTTGAGACAAGAGTTAGACAGTCTTGGGAATCAACTCCAGGATCAATTATGAAGAAATTAGAAAATCTACAAAAGAATCTTATAGAATGGGAACGTTTAATAAAAAGGGGAAAGAGGGCTAAAGAAGAAGTTGTCCAAAGATCTTGAATTACTGATGACAGAAGATAGAGATGATGACACATTAGAAAGGATTATTGACACCAGGATGCGATTGAATATGGAAATTGATAGGGACGAAATTTATTGGGAGCAGAGAGCTAGAGCCAATTGGCTTAAGGTGGGAGATAAAAATTTGACATTCTTCCATAAATACACATCAGCATGAAAGAGGATGAACACGATTACTCGATTAGAACTGGAAAATAGAAGGGAGACTACGGAGGAGAATGAGATTGTGGAATCAGCATCTTCTTTTTTCAGAAGCCTTTTCATGTCTAGAGGAGTTGGTGATTTTTCTCATTTACTCCAAGGCATTGAGAAGAAAATTTATTCAAGTATAAACGCTTTGCTTTTATCTGTTTTCACAGAAGAAGAGGTGTTTTCAGCTTTAAAAGATATGTGGCCAACTAAAGCACCAGGACCTGATGGGTTTCCAGTAATGTTTTTTCAAAAATATTGGCATATTGTGGGTAAGGATGTCATTTCTTTTTGTTTGGGAATTTTGAACAATGGTCAGAGTTTTGGTCAACTGAATTCTACGGATATTGTGCTTATACCAAAGATTCAAAATCCCAGTAACCTATCAAGTTTTAGGCCAATCAGTTTATGCATAGTCCTTTATAAAGTTGTGGCTAAGGCAGTTGCTAACAGACTTCAAGGAGTAATGGGAATGTGTATCTACGAATCACAATGTGCTTTTGTTCCAGGCAGATTAATTTCTGATAACACCTTAGTGGCGTACGAGATGTTGCATATGTTTCATAGAAAGCGAACGGAGAATAAGGGGTTCATGGCAGTAAAGCTTGATATGAATAAGGCGTATGACAGGGTCGAATGGGATTTTATTAGGGAAGTTATGTTGAAAATGGGGTTTGACAAAAAGTGGGTGGAGTTAATTCTAAAATGCATCACTACTGCATCTTTTGCTGTTAATGTTAATGGGATCAGGGGAGAATCTTTTCAAGCTACTAGGGGATTGAGACAAGGGGATCCCTTAAGTCCATTTCTCTTTCTATTTTGCAGTGAAGGATTATCAGCTTTGATGAAGATGGTGCAGAAAGAAGGTGAGATAATAGGGGCAAAAGCAAGTCGGAGTGGACCAACGATTACACATTTACTGTTTGCAGATGATTGCATCCTCTTTGGAGAAGCAACAAGAAAGGGAGCTAGAATGTTTAAAGGGATTCTGAAAGAATATGGTGACTGCTCAGGCCAATGTGTAAATTTCAGCAAATCCTCGATTTTTTTCAGTTCAAACACAATTGAAGCAAGAAAGGAAGAAGTGCTAGGAATTCTAGGAGTGAGACCATCAACAAATATGGAAAAATATTTAGGTCTCCCAAGTTTGGTTGGCAGACGCAAAAGAGACTCTTTTCAAGCTCTCAAAGAAAAGTTTAAACTCAGAATCAAAGGATGGTGCACTAGGTTTTTATCTCAAGGCGGAAAAGAGGTATTTATAAAAGCAGTTCTTCAAGCCATTCCTACACATGCTATGTCGTGCTTTCTATTGCCAAATTATTTTTGCGATGAACTTGAGAAAACTATTGCAAGATTTTGGTGGCAAAAAAGTTATGGAAGACAGGGTATTCATTGGTGTCAATGGAAGAACATGTACTGTTTAAAGGAGGATGGTGGAATGGGTTTCAGGAGTTTGGCCAAATTTAATGTGGCATTATTAGCAAAACAAGGCTGGCGTTTTATGAATTATCCAGATTCCTTAGCAGCGAGGGTTTATAAAGCTAAATATTTCTCGAATACAACTTTCATTAACTCTAGCTTGGGGAACAACAGTTCATTTATATGGAAAAGTATATGGGCCGCTAGAGGGGTGTTAAAGGAGGGTCTTTGTTGGAAGGTGGGTAATGGTTCAAAAATCTCTATTTTAAATGATGCGTGGGTACCAGATTTGCAAAATTCCAGATTAAGCTATCATGTTAACAGTTTAAATGATTTTAAAGTGGCTGATTTGATTGATCATAGCAGTAGGAAATGGAGAAATGAGGTGTTAGAGGCTACCTTTCAGGAGTTCATAGTTGAGAAGATTCTACGCATCCCATTAGCAAAAGTACTGAATGAAGATGTGTTGGCCTGGAGCGGGGAGCCCTCAGAAGAATTATCGGTACGAAGCGCCTACAAACTATTACAATATATCGAAGTGGATCCTACGGCTTATGCCTTACAAACAGTCTACAAGAATTTTTACAAAAAAGCTCTGGTCACTCAATCTACCTTCTAAGATCAAAATTACAACTTGGAAAATCTCGTGGAATTATCTTCCTACGAGAGTTAACATGTATCACAGGAGGTTGTCGAACATTCTACTTTGTCCTCGTTGCGGAGTAGGAGCAGAGGATATAAACCATTTATTCCGGAATGTCCTGTGTCATTAGAAATTTGGAAGCAGTTATCTCTTCTAGATTTCTTTAAGAATACGGATATGGGGTTTAAGGAATGACTTACCTGGGTTCTTGAGGAGTGCACCCTTAGACATGTAGACTGTTTTGTTGTACCTTATGGGCTATTTGGGGCGAAAGGAATAGGGGTGTTCATGAGAGAATTCAGAGACCTGTGGAGGAAATAGTAAAATTCATCAGAGATTACATCCTTGAACTAGATATGGTTGAAAACGTAACAACAACGAAAAAAGTTCAGGTTGAGGAAAGAAAATGGAAACCCCCTTCAGAGTAGTTCATCAAGATAAACTTTGATGCAGCGTTCGATAGTTCTTTAGGGGCGAGCAACAGTGGGTGTCGTGGCTAGAGATAAGAAATGATCAGTCTTGCTCTCACTCTCAACGATACACGAAAACGTTCCATCTGCCTTTGCGGCTGAGGCAATCGCTTGTAGCGTGGCGGTGCGCATCGGAGTCGACATGCATTAGGGAAAAACAGTTATCGAAGGTGATGCGTTGACAGTAATAAAGAAATGCAAAAAACAGATGATAGATAGATCAATGATAGGGGCCATTATTCATGATATTCAAGATTACAAAAAAAGTTTGAGATCTGTCTTTTTGAGCATATATCAAGAGAATCAAACAACTTAGCCCATATTTTAGCCACTGAAACTCTAAAATCGTTGAGAGAGTTTTACGGTTGGGGGAGTTCCGGAATTTTCCAAACACTAGATCGTCGAGGAGACAGGGGTGGACTAATATGACAGAGGTTTTGTTTGTGAAGAGAATAGGGGGTAAAGAGAGGGAAGACATTATTGAGTAAGCAGATCTAGAAATAGAATAGATGAACAGATAGGGACCATGAACCGTGTTTTTAAGAAGATGAGGGATCTGAGGTGATGTGGAGAATCGTTTTGCAGAAGCTTTACTGATTGAAGGGTTGTTGACTAGGGGGTTCAAAGCATGAGAGGAGCGAATGAGGGAGGGGCCAGAATGTACGAAGGAAAGGAAGATGGAAATGGTGAAGAGATGGCCATCGGGCAACGCAAAAGGGTAGTAGACGCATTAAACCCTTGGGAAATGATGATTCGCCTTAATTACTGAATCGACAAACATGATAGGTCTACAGGTGATGGTGGAATCTGATTGGGCAAATGAACGGTGATTTTTGAATTTTAAATTTTCAGGATATTTAGGTTTTGTGAAGTTTTCGAGCCATGGTATTTAGAGGTTTATTTTGTTCTGTTTTTTGGTTCTATTTTTTGGGCCATGTTCTTATGGGCCAAAGTTTTATTTTGTAAGATGTTTTAGTAATTATAAAAGCTCAATCTGATTTATATTTCAAAAAAAAAATTATTTTCCAATAAAGAGAAGGTAAGCAAATACATAAAACGAGGGCAAAAAGATGATTTCAGGAAAAAAAGAAAAAAAATGGAGTGGGGTGTCGGGGGTTAATAAAATAATTGCCTACCATGAAACGTGGGGACACCTTATCCAACCCAACAGTGCCCTTTTCGTAATTTCCATAAACTTCCAAGGGCAATATGCAAATGCCCGTCATTTTCCTCTCTAAGCAATCACCTTTGTTCATGAATTTTAACCGAAACTCTCGACGATAACAGTTTTCCGGCCCAATTTTTAAAGAAGTCTCTCTCTTTAAATATAAAATCTTTTGAGAATTATAATTATAAATAGATTCCGTGAGGTCGAAACACAATTACTCCTCACTGTTATTATGAAAGAAATTTGTAGGTCAAATTACGGAATTAAGGGAAAAAGGAAGTGCGAAAGAGCGACGAAGTTGTTTTGAATCGCTGGTTTTTGAAGCTTAAAGAGGGCGGGAGGGAGATAACGAAGAGTAGGGATTAGGGTTTTCCGGTGTGTGTGTGAAAGATTTGAGTCGAGAGAGAAAGAGAGAGGTTAGAGTTTTGATGTTGAAGATGATGGAGGTGATCTTACATGTATACGATGTGACGAACAGTGAGTCCGATAAAACCAACAGCACCATTGTTCAAATCAACAAGATCTTCAAGGATGGAATCGGCCTCGGTGGCATCTTCCACAGTGCCGTTCAGGTCTCTTCTTTCTCACTCCTTTTTGTTTTTTTTTTGGATTTTTTTTATTTCTTTCATGTTTTGATAAATGGATTTAGGGTTTCTGGTTTAGAAATTTAGGCTTTGTGTTGAATTTCTAGAGTTTTACTTGTTTACTTATTGCAAATGTTTAACAAATAAGGTCTGTTGTTTTGATTGGTGCTTTCTGTAGTATCGTCAAATAAGTGGGTTATTTTGCTGTAAAGGAGTATTTTCAACTTTCAAGGTATCTTTGAAAGGAAAAGATAATACTACAACGATAGAATTGATGATTACCTTACTCTGCATCGTAAAGGCTTATAGTTTCACTGTTTCTTTTTTAGCCTCAGAATCATATCATTGCTTTTGAGTAACCCGAGATGGATTAGCTGTACTTTTTAATGTATTTCTTTTCCTTCTTTAATTTATCCAAATTTAGCTAAAGATTTCTGAGTGTTTTTGGAGTGTCTCGTCAGCACCTCAGTGGCCAAAGTATTGCGGAGCTGAGGTTTATTTTAGTCCAATTATACGAAGTTTCAAGTGAAACTTCTGCTACTTTTTAATTATGTAACTAGATTTTAGGGTTCCTGGATTGTTTATATCAATTTCTAGCTCTACTTTTGGAAAAAAAGTGTAGAAAGTTTGCCACTCAATCACTCTATCTTGGAGAATCTTGCAACTAAATCATGTTACTGGGAATGAAAAGAGTATGGTTTCTCTTTCAATTTCTTGTAATTATGGGTACTGGCAAGGCTTGTCTTCTCTTTGAGCACACTTTAGATTTGTTTTGTCATTAATCTTGTTGCTGACACTTTACATGTTCATTGATGTTTTTATATTCTAATTTTGTTGATATCATGCCCATAACACATCATATTAAAATACCTGTCTTATATCTAAGGTCCCCTCCCCCCAAAAAAAAAAAATAAAAAGATTTCATATGACGTGTTAATTTTCCTAAGTTTTCATGTTGGTTGCCAACTTCTCATGACTCTTTTGTTACTGATGCCATTCTTTTCAACTTTATTTCCCAAACTGACAGGTATATGGAGAAGATGAATGGTCTTTTGGCTTCTGTGAGCAAGGATCTGGAGTTTTTAGTTGTCCATTTGGAAAAAATCCAATGTATACATATCGTGAGTCCATGGTCCTTGGAAGAACTAACTTTTCAATATTCAAGGTTAACCAGATATTGCGGGAACTTAGTAGAGAGTGGCCTGGAAGTTCCTATGACTTGTTATCCAAAAATTGCAACCACTTCTGCAATGACTTCTGTGAAAGGCTTGGTGTCCAAAAGCTTCCAGGTAAACTTAAGTGTCATATTGTTGGGTTAAACAACTCTAGATATATCTACTGATTGCTGCTTTATCTATCCCTTCAACTTTGTAGCCTAGCTTTTTAGTTGAACTAAAAAAAACCTCTTTTAATTCCTGAATTTTCTTTTACTAATGGCATTATTCCATCATTGGATACAATTGTTCAGTGAATATTAAGTATGATCTAAATAGAACTATATGCCTCATCTCTTGAAACTTGGTCTGGTGCCACCCAATATCTAGTAGTGGAACATTGTGGTCCTGGTTCATGCCAATTATTAGCTTGTCAGTGCTAATATGATCCGAGTGCTTTGCTGCTTTTGTTCTATCATCTGTGTGCTTTTGTGATAAACATGAATCTTTGAAAGAACTATTTTAGGTTTGTCTTGGCTACTGGCCTTATTCCTAATGTTGGGATGTGAAGGCTAAAGGCAATCATGTCACTTGAATTCCACTCTGTATGCAGGCCAATGGTGGCTGTATCTTGAGGAGAGAAAATTTGGTCAGGAAGAATGAATAGTGCATTTTTTTTGTCTGTGTCATTTCAGTTTACAGTTGGCTTTCTCATTCTAACAATTTTTGAAACAGGTTGGGTTAATCGTTTTGCCAATGCTGGTGACACTGCAATAGAAATAGCAGAAAACACTGCCTTTCGGGTGAGATTTTGTTCCTTAGTTCATGGACTTCATAATCTGCTAAAAAAATCCTTTTTAGGATTATTAAGCAGGCAACACTGCCAAATATATTCAATCTGAACATTACAGAAATAGTTTTATTGTGTACTCTACATGTAGATGCATGCATTTGTGCAGTTAGGCATGCATTATTAACCTTTATTCGAGATTCATTGGTCTTCTTTCTATGTATTGCTTGACTAGAAGCTGTTAGGACTCTTGTCTGTTTCAAAGGCTTCTTGTTGTGGTGTTTGCCTTGATATTTAGCAGAATAGGGGAAAACGTTAGCAGAGGAGTATTATTTTTTACACATGTTTTAGTATATAGGTTAGCAATAAACTAATTCAATTGGTAAATTTTAGCCACTCCCTTGAGTGTCATTTAGCAAAGACAGAAATTTTTGTTTATTTTTTACACATGTTATAGTATATAGGAAAATTTTTCATTTTAGTATATAGGTTAGCAACAAACTAATTCAATTGGTAGAGTTTTCATTTATTTTTACACATGTTTTAGTATATAGGAAAAAAATTTAGTATATAGGTTAGCAATAAATTGGCTTTTTCTCATATTATTACACTAATAATCAATCAAGGCATTTTGTCCTAATATTCCGAGGATAGAAAACACTTGCAAATCAAAATTTGCGTTAATGTTCTTTTCTGCTTGTTTGTCACCTTTCCGGCTATCTATTCTTTTGTTTTTATGTGTTAAAATTTGCATTACAAATTGCCCTGAGATTGAAACTAATTATTAGGCTGAAATTATGAATTGTCACCTTTCCGGCTATCTATTCTTTTGTTTTTATGTGTTAAAATTTGCATTACAAATTGCCCTGAGATTGAAACTAATTATTAGGCTGAAATTATGAAATGTCCTAAAAACTTAAGTTTAACCCTGGATACAGCTAGTGCTTAAAATGGTTGTGTTGATTATTGCAGTTGAGACAAGCCAAGACTGAGATAGTATCAGCAAGCAAAGTGGCATATCGTTTCCTTTTGGGTGTTACCTCTGGATCTAGTGGTGCTGACGATTCCACTGGAAATTCAAACAGCGGAAGCCCCAGTTTTCAATCTGCTTGGTTTAAAGATATCGTCAATGCGGGTGCTAAACCATCAACCCGTTCTGAAATCGAGACATTGGACAACAATGTTCTTCAAAAGCATCATCCACAGAATTCTACGCAAACAATGCGACAAAATTTTCGAGATCCAGAAAGACCACAGAGATGGAGTTCGCAAGATTTTGAACAACCAATATTGCAGAATTCACACGATTCAGAACAATCTCTGCGACAGAATTCATTGCTGGATATTTGACTGAAATGTTTCCCAGAAGCATTCACTTCTTTGTGGATAAATGTAAAATTGTTAATTTTCTTCTCCAAACGGATATTTTCAAATCTTTATGCCCCATGGACTAGTGTTTTCTTCTCTATCATTCTCTCAAAATTCTCATGTGGTGCGTGGGGCAGTATTTGTTTGTTAGGTGATACTGAAACTCTACTACGGTGCAAGCTTTTCAATTTTCATGAAGTGATTTTTTTATTCTATATTAGATTGTTTGATCTCCGATAATTATATTTATATATTTGGATTCAGATTCCAAATTACTTTGTATATCAGATTAGGGGTTGGAAAATAAATAATATACATGCTAATATCAAGATATTTTTAAGAGAGATTTGTTATGGAAAATATTAACTATGATGTACAAATTATCGAAGTTTAATATTTTTGCTTATCTTCCAATTCCCAAAAAGTGCTGAATTATCTAATGAAATGATCAAATAATCAAACCGGTATTAATACTTGAAAAGAAGGAAAACAAACAATCATAACAGAATCAATAAATAATAAAAGCACCAAGGAGAAAATATTGAAACGTGATACTGAATAGCAAGATGAAAAATTGGAAATATAATAAATAACAATGTCAGTTTCATTGAGTAAATCCATAGAAACTACTAAATTCGGTTCCTTCATTTCTGTTTGTTTGATTGATATTTCTAAACTGACAGACAAAACAAACCAACACTTCATTAAAAATTATCCAAATTTGTTAGATTTATTCAATTTCTTAGAATTTGCGAATCAAAACTGATAGCTGACCTGTTCGATAACCACAATAAAATGATGCTGCATGAAGTCGTAACCATGCACTGATGAACATGGATTACAAGTGCAGCAGTTAAAACTGAAGAAGAAACAACCAAATTCAACTAATAGTCAAATGATACACATATATGAGCAAATACTGGAAGCAGCATAACAATTATACGCTCGTTTACCCTCCCAACATACCGTTGAGGACAATTGTGTCTACCGCCGCATCCTCGGTAATCTGGAGTGCTGAAACGGCCTGTGCTGCAATAAGATCAGCTGAAACTCCTGTATTGCCCCAGCTTCCATCCTCTTAAGTATGAATACGATGCTTGGAGATCACCTCCATAAGCTCCATATGGCAGGGACCAATTACTGTTTTCCAACATTGCCCACTCCCATCCATCTTTATATGCATCAGAGACCTGCCCTCCCCAGTTTCCTTGACCTTGCTGAAGAAAGCAACCTCTACCTCTACCTCCATCCATAAATAGATTGAGATTGTTGGCATAATCGCAAGGGTTAAACCCTCTTCTTTGTTTAGCATGACCGTACACGAATAATCAGAGTCTTCACCAACTAGGACATGTAAAGCAACAGCCTCGGCAATTGCAGCGCCTTCCTCATCAAGCCTCTGCTGCTCTTCCTTCTTTTTCTGCTTCTTTGTTCTAGTTCCGAACGGATAGCAGCAGAAGTAGCAAGGGCTTTCTCCAACCGCCTCCTTTTCTTCTCAGCTTGTTTAATTCGATCCAATTCATCCTTCAGTTGCTTCTTTTTTCCTTTTCTCCCTACTGGTTGCACTTTATTGCATGCCTTGTTATGTTATCCATGAAAACTGAAAAGCTTTAGACCTAGAGTTCTATTAGCTTGTTTTTATCTTTCTTTGAAACAGCTCCTCTAAATAGTATACATTTCCCTGTAAATCTATATTTTTCCTCTTTTACTTTATTTTTCTTTATGCTACTTATTTGCTAGTAATTAATTCTTTTAACTAATACAACACCAAGGCTACACCCACTCAGGCCTGTACAAATATCTCATCTTACGGACAATGCAATCCCAAACAGAAACAACAGGGGAACACAAAAGAACAGAATGGAAAGCATTCACAGGTCCATCCCTTGGCATCATCCTACCTAATTTCCCACAACCCTTGCATTTACCCATCTTGTGCACACTAAGAGACCTGATAAGCTTATCCTTGTCGCAGAAATCAGCAACTGTAGTGCAAGCTCAAACAACTCACATTGACTTCCCTACTGCAGCAAACAAGGAACAACATTTGAGTCATGTAAACATAAAAAACAAACTCCATTGCAAAATTACACACAAGCACAGGCAAGGTGCCACATAATATGGAAAAGAATCTCTACCACAATTAGAAGCTCAACCATCAAACTTCATAAAAGAACCAACAGATGAACTAGGCCAAGTGGATCATCGACTCATGTTGAGTTAAATTGTAAAAAGCTCTGGGAACTGCATGATAAGCAACACGCCACCTTGTGCCTTCTCGATGCAGTTAACACACCAATCCTCATAGTGTAACTACATGGTAAACTATCAGAGCATACAAAAAAATCAATGACGAGTTTGAATTGGAAGAGTAAGAGCATCATCAATGGAAATGTATGGTATAATCAAGTGAGATGAATTCAATTCCATAAACCTAACTGATCCCATAGTTTAGTAAAACTTTACAAATGGGCTAAATTGACCAAAAGGAATAAGAACAAATACTCCTAGCACTATCTGATTACTTAATTCTTCAAGTAGGTAAATATGTATTTAACTCAACGCCAAAAAGGGCTGGAAAAGATAGGAGACAGCTTTATTTAATTAATATGAAGTTTCTTACTTCTACCATGTTATATTCAATCTCAATTTCCAATTTCCTTCATTTTTTTCCTCGAATTTCTCGCAAGCCAAACAGATGCTGCAACTGGATCTGTCCTGTCGGTTGTAATGAACCCTAAATTCAGACTTATGTACAGTACCGTTATTGAAATTACCTGATCAGCTCTACCAAGATGTGAATTATAAAATTTAATCAAAACAGATCACTTTAAAACATGGATCAGATTCAGACCCAAATACCATCTAACTAAAACCACAAAAAATCTAGAAGAGAAAGAAAATTAAAACAAAAATTCACCAAGAAAACGAAGAGAAAGTTGCATGAAGCAAACCTTATCAAGAATGTTAACAGAGAAAAAGGAAAGAAAAGGTTTCCCCCACTTCTAATAGTAGTAACAAAAATGGGAAGGCAACAAAGAAGAGTCGTAAACTAAGGGATGTCTTTGGATGTCGAGAAAATCAGAGAGAGTTGGAAAAAGAGGGAAACAGGGTGACAAAATAACTAATCGGACATCGGAAAGTAGCGAATTAGGGAAAGCGTAGTGATTGTATCTTACCAATGAATATCGAACACGTGTGCAGATATGACTTTTTATTTTGGTATATAATTTAGGTAGGTTAAAGTATGCGGTAAGTAGCGATTTTTCAGGTTATTTTACTAAATTAATCTAAAAAAATTTAATATTTATAAAAATAATTTAAATTTAAAAACAATCACAAAAATAATTTAAAATAAACAGTAAATTAGGTTTGTGGCCTGTCAACGGCCATCACTCTCTTGTATTTTAAAATCATGATTACTTGATAATTGTATCAAGCTTTAAAAAATTATTTTTTTGTTCTGGCCTGTCAATGGCCAAAATCAATGTATTTTTTTACACCGTATAAAACTAGTATATAAAAATATTAAAAAAGAAAAAAATAGAAAAAAAATTTTAAGTCTTGGCTTTGTCAATGGTAGGCACCTATCTCTAGAAAAAATATTTTTAATTTTTTGAGTGCTGGCCTGTCAATGGCCATCACTCCCTATCTGAAATTTTTTTAATTTTTTAAGTGCCTTTATTAATGACCATCACTCCTGTGCGGAAAAAAATTTTAATTTTTTGGGTCTTTGCTTTGTCAATGGCCATCACCCCTGTACCAAAAAAAAACTTTGAATTTTTTTGAGTGCTGGCCATCACCCATTTTGATGAATCATGTCAATTTTTTAGATGGTTCTAAGGACTAACACCCTATTTTTATGGGTAACTATTATTTTTTTATTCAAAAACTATTTTAATGTCAGTACTGTCATTTATATTTCATTCAAATTTTTTTAATATAAGAGTAATTTAATTTTTAAAATCGACAGAATATTGAGATAATCATGAGTTCAAAATACCAAAGTAATTTTATTTTATTCCACTCATTTTATAATTTTTATATTTTAATTTTTCAATTTAAATTTTAAATTTGTTGTAAGAAAAATTAATTTTGTGACTTTTTTGGCCTGATACCCCATTTGGATAAATTAAATTAGTTAAAATAAAGATAAACTCAAATTTTTGTTTAATATTTTATTTATATATTTTTATTTATATATTTTCATCATCAAAATAGGTGATGGCTAGCACAAAAAAAATTTAAAAATTTTTTTTGTACAAGGGGTGATGCCATTGACAGACCAGCACCCAAAAAAATTAAATTTTTTTTGGTACAGGAGGTGATGGCCATTGACAGGCCAGCACTCAAAAAAATTAAAAAAAAATTTCATACGGGGTGTCGGTCATTGATAGGCCAACACCTAAATTTTTTTTTCCATTTTTTCTTTTTTAATATTTTGTATACCAATTTTATACGGTGTAAAAAAATATCTTGATTCAGGCCATTGATAGGCTGGAACCAAAAAAAATAATTTTTTAAAGCCTGACACAATTATTAGGCAATCATGGTTCAAAATACAAGGAGATGATGGCCATTGACAGGCCACAACCCCAATTTACTGTTCATTTCGAGTTATTTTTGTGATTGTTTTTAAACTTGAGTTTTTGTAAATATTAAATTATTTTAGGTTAGTTTGGTAAAATAGCTTGATTTTCAATGTTTCAAATTTATTTTTATACTTTTATTTTTAATGATTTTAAAATTCAAGTTTAATTATTAATAATATTGTTTTTATTAAGTATAAGTTCATTATAATACTATTTTTATTATATTGTTATTAAATGAGTTCTTTTATATTTTAAAATATCATATTAATAAATTAAGCAAAAAGTTTAATAGTATTAATAGTTAGATCTCTTTAAAAATTTAAAAGTATAGAAACTAAATTCATGAAAATCAAATTACAATGACTAAATTTTAAATTTTAAAAGTATAAAAGCTTATGGTATATTTTAACCTTCAAGATATCTTACTTTTTCTCCTGCTATGTATGCAAAATTCAGTCTCTAAAGTTGATAGTTTTTCTCAACTTAATTCTTGAATTGTCTTTTGGTCCACATTAATTTCTAAACTTGATAACTTTTCTTAATTTTGGTCTGTAAAATGACACTACACCCTAAAATTTTACCATATTACCACCTAACAAATCCATTAGGCCACTCATTGCTAAGTGATAACCTGTGCTAGGAATCTTTAAATTGAAATTATTTTCAATTGAAATAACTCATCTTGTGCCTACATTTATTCATGAAGCCATACAAGATGTTGAATGGAAAGAAGTAGCTCATACCGACCTAATTGCTTTGGCTAAAATTAACATTTAAAGTCTTGCGCCCTTTCCGTCCGATTGCCCCTTATTGAATGCAAATGGCTCTAAACGGTGTTTAGTTTAATGGAAAAGTGGATGGGAATGAAAAAATAAAAAGAAAATAAATTTTAAGTGTATTATATTTAATCTTAATGTATAACTTTTAAATTGAAATGATTAGAGGAGAGAAAATGAGAGAGGTGCACGTTAGTTAAAAATTATGTATTTTTTTAAAATGTTTTATTTTTCTTTATTTTTATTTTTAACTCTACTAAGCAATAGATAAAAATAAAATTACATTTTCTTTTTATTTTTGTATCTTTCATATCAAACACGCTTATAAAAAAATATTATATTATCCATTCTTTTAGTTTTCGACTGCTTAATTTTACATCCTTTTAATTTTCTTTTCACCCTACCCAACAAAATATAAGAGAAATTTTGATAATTATGTGGCACGCTATAGGGCCCGCGTAGTGGCCAATGACCACTCTCAACAATCTAGTTTTGATTACCAGGAAACTTATAGCCTTGTGGTTAAGCCTGTGAACGTGAAAACTTCACTCACTCTTGCCTTGTCCAATAGCTAACATCTCCGTCAAATTAACGTTAAAAATGCGTTAGTTAATGAGGTCTAAATGGACCAACGTCTAGGGTTCAAGCAAACAGGTGCGGATGGTAAGCCTTAGGGTGCCGTCTTCACAAATCTCCCTGCGGGTTAAAACAAGCCTCGAGGGCCCGGTTTGATAAGTTGATGCACTATCTTTTAAGAAAGCTTGATTTTATAGCATTACGAGCAGACCCCTCATTGTTTATCAAGCAAGTCAGTGGAACCAAGGTTTTCTTGATGGTGTATATTGACAACATAGAGATCACGGGTGTAAATTCTCGGGCAATAGACTTGGTCATTGCTACCAATAGGCGATAACTTCAAGTTTTCTTTGAAGGACCTATGACATCTCAATTACTTCCTAGGTATGGAAGTGCAACATACTAAGGATGAACACATCCTTGGTCAGAAGAAGCAAATTCTTGAGTTGCTTCAAAAGTCAGATACGCTTAATGCTGAACCCACACCAACCTTGTGATCACATCCCCATTGTTATCAGCTAAGGATGGTGTCCACACTTTAATTCCATATGATATCGTCAAATTATAGGTGCTCTTTAACACATCAGCCATTCATCACCAAACATCTTTATGCAACAGCCCCTTGACTAACATTGGAAGGCTGTCAAGCATATACTTCGTTCCTTGAAAGGTACAATCATCCATCACCGACTCATGTTCAAATCTTCTACTGATTTATGTTTTGTTGGTTACTCCGATTCGGATTAGGGAAGCAATACCAATACTCGTCGTTATACCTCTGGCCACTGTCATTTTTTCTTATGGAAATCCTATTGCCTGGATCTCCATGTTAAGAGTATATATAAAGACTGTGCTAGCTTACTCTGTTATTAAGCTAGCCTATTAGCTGTCAGTTTGTTATTCAAGCAGTTAAGCAGTTAGCAGTAGCAGTTACTCATATACTCTATAAATACTGTTGTTATAATGTACAAACACAAGATACTAGACTAAATACAAGATCTTTCAATACTCAATACGTTTTCAACTTATTGTAGATGTTAACACTCCAAGAAGTAAAGTGTTGTCTCTTGTTCTTCAGCTGAAGCTGAGGACAATAGTTTAGCAAATACCATATGTGATCGTGTTGTGGATTAAGTCCTTGTTGACTGAGTTGGAGTTGAATCCTCACGTATTCTTGTCGTTTGGTGTGATAACACCAGTGGGATTGCACACTTCGTCTTTTATATACAGTTGTGTATAGATTTCCTTACTGTCAGTACAAGGATTCATAGCCATTGATGAATTCTTTCACTTATTTTTTACGCAGTTATCAGTGTAATTTATACTCATAAAAAACAAAAACTATACTAGTAAATAAATACCGGTTAAAATCATATAAAACCCCATAGACATTAGACAGGTCTCATAAGTAAAATATCACGTTCCACATCTATTAGTATAGTCTTGTCTGGTTTAATAAGAGATTTTTCTTACAACAACAACAAAAAAAATTCCCAGAAATCTAATCCATAGCCTATGAGCAGTATGCATTTGTATTGAACTTTGAGGGTGCTCTTTAATCTTCTTGTTTTCTTTTTAAAGGGAGAAAAAAAATCCAGTGATCAACATCGAATCATTTCAGGTTTATGATATTTGACAATATCGTTTCTCAAAAAATGGGGGTTCCTTGAAAACAATTAAATTAATCTTATTATATATTCAGGAACCTTTGCTTGATTTGATTCTCCTGTTGATTTCTTTCTCCAATTCTTCATGTCCTCCCACATCCTCCACTTCCTACACCCACAAAAACAAATCAAAACCAATAAACTAAATTAATAAGAGTTTGGTAATGGATGTTTAAGATGATCGATCACCTTCGGCCCTAGAAACAGCCCATATGGAACACCATTGAATTTTTCTGAATGATGGAGCTGCAGTTTAAAAAAAAAAAAAAAAAAACACCATTCATCAAACAAAACAATTAAAAGACAAATAAGAAATTTATTTTCTATAGCATGTCTCCTATGGTGTAAAATAGATCTGGCAATCTGACAAAAAAGTGTGAATAAAAAATGTAAAAAATTAAAAAAGTGTTGTATAAATAAATGTGCAAAAGTGTATAGTATTAACCTGGTGAGCCGCAGCAACCTTCCTGAAGTAAGGCACGTTGGCGATAGGGCCTACGGGGAATCTCTTATGGACGAGACCATCGTGGACGAACATGTAAGCCATTCCAAACATCGTTATACCAAGCCCCTGCCCTCTCATTTCATCCATACGGAATTTATTAGAAAAATCAAGCAGACTACATCTTTTTTTTTTCTCCATAAGGGAAAATGCAGCAGAAAAGAAACTTACAGCACCGAAACATAGACCAGGTACAAGGCCTTTGTTGAAGAAACCATACGAGAGAAGAGCAATTGCTGGGACGGCGTTGGTTATGGCGAACACATCGTTTAGCTCGAACGGTCCTTCTCTGGGTCGATGGTGTGACTGCAATTTTATCATATATTCATGATAAATTCATTCTTTTTACCCATTTGTAAGTTCAAGAGTTCAATAGTTTATTAAGCCTTAGGCAGTTAAACAGATGAAATGGGAAAAATAAGGAAAATAAGAGAAGATGAAGTATATAATACCTCGTGCATATGCCATAACGATGCGTGCCAGAGAGCTCTGTGAGCCCATCTAGCCCAAAACTCCATGCCCACCTGAAAATAATAAATAACCCAGTTTCCGATTCAACTCTCAAATCAACTTTCAAATGCAATTATATATGCACACAATTTGATGAACAATACTTACAGCGGCACCGACTGCTAAAGTAAATGTGCCGAACATTTCAGAAAGAGGCACCTCTCCTCCCTTCAAAGGAAAAAAAATTCAGATATTGGACATACTATCAAAACAAAAAAAAAGGTGAAAAGAGAAGAACAAACCTCCATTTGCCACCAAAACCTGTAATAAACGGCCATAACAGACATGGATGTAATCCCAAAGCTAGACATGACAGCGGCAACGAGGTAAGTAAACCTTTCGGATCTCTTTCTAGCTAATTTCTCCGACAGACGCGCGGGTATTAAGATCTGACGATCTCTAACATCCTCGAATCCTTGTTCCACAATCTGGGTAGGAGCGCTCTGCTTCCGTTCTTCATCCACCACGAAACAAACAGCAAAGCTTTTCTTTCTTCGAGCTCCGTAGGTTGTTGTTTTTGGGAGGTGCAGTAAAGGATGGAAAATTGGCGCAGGCTTCAGCAGCGGAAATGAGCGGAAGGGTTTAGGAGTTACGGCGGCGGATAAGCCTACCGCCATGGAAACAAAAAACAACTATAAGAAGCTAGACTTGATTACCGGATAACTACAAGTCTAGAACCTTAAAAACAAGCTGACAAATAAATACAGAGGACAACGAAAAAGAAGAGGATGGGCCTCCAATGTTTCCAAAGACCGATGGGTGGGTCGGTTTAGAGCGGAGGTTAAATGCACTGAGACCACAATTTCTTTTTGTGTGATTTGTCCTGGGAATTTATGGAGCTCAATTATAACACTCAGGTTCATGCTAATAGAAGACCGGTTAAATAACTAAAAAAACCCATGTTTCTTCTTCAAATTACAAAGATGCCACTTGATGCCTATTCCCAAATTTTACATAAATCGCAAATCAATAAATAAAATGGCGAAACGAGTAACACCGAATTTTTTTTCATCACATCATTACCCAGAATTTTACATAGATTGCAAATCAGTTAGGTTCAGAAATAGAACAACAAGAGTTTGGTATTTTGGTAAATTAGGTTAAGAGGAAGTGCAAAATATGAGAAAGTGGAAGGAGTTGACAGGTGGACAGAAGTAAGAGGGAGAAACGGACAGCCAATCGAATCGAGGTCTTCAAAATAATTGACCTCCAGCCAAATGTTGGGATTTCGGATTTTTAAGACACGCGTCCTCGTCTTAGCCGTTCTGCTTAATTTCCCTTGGATCATTGTAAGATTGCACTATTAGCCCAATTTTTCTTTCTAGGGTTAAATTATTATTTAGGGTTTAAACTTAACAACTCTCATTTTAAGGTATGAAATTTTTTATAATCTAAGTTATTTTTAAAATTAGATAAATATTTTTATATTGATGCTTAAACTAAACATTTGTTCTTATATTGAGACTTAAATTTTTTTCTAAATTAATTTCTAAAATTCTCATATCGAGCTTAAATGTGACTTTAATATAAGAATAATTGTCAAATTTAAATCTCAAAAAAGTGATTTAATTTTTGCCAACGTTGAAGTTGAAAGTGTAATGTGACATTTTAGCATTTTACTGTAGATGCATTGTATTGAAATTGCTGTTAGTATTATCACTGAACACTTTCAATGAACTCAAACTTAAACAGCTAATTTTTGCTCATTATCTGTATATATAATGAACTAACTCTTCAATTTTCATAAAATACAATAATCAAATTCTAATGAATTAAGTTAAAAATATTAACTACCCAATTTTCAAAAAGGTGTGAAATACAAAATTAGACTTAAAAAGAAAAACCTTCGGCCACCACAAATTTAGTTCTATACTAGGGGTAATAATAGTACTTTGTTGGCCGAGACAAAACTACACGTTGTGATCTCATAACAAGCATAATATTATACAAAGCTAAGGCATTAAATCAGAATTCTAAGATTTTGAATACTATGCTTTAAAGCAAGCAGCCCAAAAGACACATATTGTCTTCAAGCAAAACCTGAACCAGATGGAGCTGCACTATAGCCTCCGCCACCACGACCGAAAGAGGGTCTTCCACCAGAAGAACCCTACACAGTTAAGAAAAAGTAATAATAAACGCATGTAAGTGAAAGGTTGAACTTTATTCAAAACCAAACACTAGAAGTTCAACATAACAACACCGAATGGAGTTGGTTTCTGAGCAAGGAAAACCAATAAGTAAATGTAATGTCTAACTATACGACTCAGCCGACATGTCTTAATGATTAACCCTTACTGAAAGTAAGAAAAAATGGCCTACGTATTAACCTGGGTTACTACCTAGTATGCAAAATCAGTCTAAACCCCTCACCCATATAAAGAAGTCAGATCAAGCAAAGAGTTCAGCATGTATCAAAATTAACAACATGAATCAAGATGCAGCTTAAAACTACGCAATGATGTCTTATTATCATATAATCATGAATAATTCGATTGCCTGGATTTAAAATCTAACTAAATCTGCAAGTCAACATCAAGCTGATCATATAAATTCTCGATACCATAAAATCTACGACTACCGTAAAAAAATTGAGTATAATACATTTAGTCAGCATTCGTGTGAAATTACCCTGAAGGATGGCTGGAAATCTGCCGGGGCACCTCCCTTGTCACCACCGAAGTCACCACCACAAGGACCTCCGCGGTACCCATCTCTGTCACCAAACCTTGGGCGGTCTCCTTCAAAGCGAGGTGGACCCTAAAATTCAGACAAGCAAAAAAAAAAACACTTATTATCGACACGAACAAACCAAAAGAACAAAAACAATTGAAATGGAAACAAATCAAGGAACAGCGACAAGTAAAAGATGCATTACCGCGGGCGATCACCAGGTGGGCCGCCTAGCCTACCAGGGGGTTTTGTTGATTTCTTCAAAGTAGCAGGCACAATTTCTGATGGAAGATTGAGGTAAGTTCTTAGAAACTCAATATCATCATTAGTAAGGTGCCAGTAATAGTGCATCCAAGCAAATGTCTCGCGGACATATTCCTTGGACTTGAAGCTTTGCATCAGCTTAATCACCTGCAAATTCGGCACATCGATCTCCAGGTGCCTTGCAAGATTGTAATCTTTCTTTGCATAGCAAACTCCCTCTACAATAACTCACAAGTAAATTTCATTGAGAAAAACAATAAGTAACCTACTGGGATATCCTTTTTGGTAGTTAAGGTATCATAAAGAAACTTGAACAAAAACCAAAATTATAAAAAAATAAAAATAAAAAAGAGTCCCAACTTAAATTTTTTGAAAATTATGGCTGCTTAACAGAATTTAAAAAGCTCACATCATTTTCTCATCAACAATAATGGAGGATTAATCCCACGACAAAAAGAACGAAAATTAAGCTCAAATTTGTAACCAATCAAGCAAATGAAAACCGGTACGCACCTTGGAAAAGGTATTTGCAGATTTCTCTACGGTTCTTCTCCGGAATAATCTGAGCATATAAACAAATTAGCAAATAACAACTTCAGACGTGTATATACGTATACAAAATGTAAAGAGAAAGTACCATGGGTACGAAGTGAAGAGCAAAGGCGAAAATAAGTCCTTTAACGGTTTTCTTGCAGGAGCCGGAACAGCGGAGAAGCAACGGCCTTTAAATGATTTTAAAAGAATATTGAACGCTTGAAATTAGAGGTCGGGTAACTCCACCCGCCAAAAGGTCCGCCTGAAATATGAAAAGGTTTAAAATATAAACTTGAAAAATAGGCTTAAACAATAAAATCTATTTAAAAAATAGGTCGAATATCGGGTAAGGTACTTTTTGCCCAGGTCCGGCTCAGTCCAATTCAAATTTACTAAAAGACAAAAAAATTTATTTATTTTTTATTTCTACTTATTTTGTTACTATTTTACTATTATATTGTTATTATTTTGTTGTTATTATTTAAATATTATATAAAATTTATTTTATTATTAATTTTGTTATTATTTTAGAGACATTTGCTTAAATTATATCTATATTAGTATTAGTTATTTAAGGCAAATATCCCAAAATACCAAAAAAATTAAAATTACGGAAAGGACAGTTTCAAAAATATTGATTGGGAAGGGCAATTTCCCAAAATCGCGCCCACGTCGGCGCATTTTTGGGGAAAGGCCTAAAAAAGCGTCCATGGGGGAGCTTTAGGTTAACTCAAAAAAAACGCCCCACGAGGCGCTTTCTTTGAGTTAAAGCGCTCCCCATGGACGCTTTTAGGCCATGAATCAAAAAATTTGACCGTTGGACCCCAACAGTCAAAAAAGCAACGGAAAAAAACTATAAATACCCCCAACCCTTCATTTTTTCACACTTCAATCCTTTCTCATTTTTCTCTCAATTTTCTCTCAATTTGCTCTCAATTTTCTCTCAAGTTTCTATCAAAGCCCTTGAAATTTACGCTTAAATTTGAAATAGTCTTCTACCATTTACTGAAAAAGCCCATTATAAATTTTTAATATATTTATTTTTTGGAAAATTTAAAATCTTTATCGAGTACAATGGTAGGGATTTACATCGCCAGACAAAGAATCACATTGGCGTCGAGCAATTGAAAATGGTAAGTTTGAATTTTAATTTTCAATATTATTAAATTTTTTAATTATGCAATTTTATTTAATTTTGAATTTTATTATTTTTAAGCGATCGTAGATCGGTGTTGCAATGTTATATTCGCAACATGCCCGGTCCCCATCGCCATTGATCGAGAATTACTGCGGAAGCGGGTTTTTGCACGTGGCCACGATAGGTAGGGGTTCAAGTTGGACCCGATTTTGATAAGCGTTGATAGAGGTGGAGACCGAGACGCACACTTTCCATCGCCATGCGAGAGTGTACCATCACCTTAGAAGATGTCTGATTCATGATTGGGATTACCGATGGGCCGAATTCAGAGTCACCGGTCCGTAACATCTCTCGATTGGATGGTAGTATGCTACGAGCTCCAGGTGCCATTCGGATAAATTGCAAGGAGGTCGGATCGATATGGTTTGGTTACGAGACACATTCCATGCACCGAATGAAGATTCGATGAAGATGAAAGAATACTGGTATGCAGGCATACATACTTGAGATAATTGGAGGCTATCGATGCCGGACGTCTCTAGAAACCTCATCCACCGAGATGGCTCTCGAAACTTGTTGATTTCAAAGCGTAGGTGAATTGAGTTGGGGTCTGCGTCTTATCGAGGTTGTCTGGGAGATGTCTGCAGGCGACGGTGCGAATAAAGCAAAAATCGGAGGTTGCCTATCACTCTGCAATCATGGGCATGGTTTCGATTTCCATTTTACGCCCCGACTCGACCGACCATATTCATTCCCATTGATAACGAGGTAAATTTAATATTATATTTTACAATTATGTCGTAGATTTATAGTATAATTGCATGCTAAAAGTTTATTTAATTAGGTGGAACCATCCAGAAGTCATGTTGGAATACCGACTCGCTTGAGGATATACTACTCCTATTGGAACAATGGTGAATCACAAGTAAGTGTCAATTTCGTTATTATAATTTAGTATTTATGTATATAACTAATATATTGGTAATGTTAATATAGTTTCAATGGACACCGACGAGGATCCCAAAATTCGGCGAGAATTCGGGAGTTCCTCCAAAATCCGAACAGTTGCACGTTAAGGTCCCGCTAATCACCTACGCGACCGTGGAGATGCACCGGTCGGATCGGGTTCTGCGACAATTTGGATGCGTGCAACCGATTCCGTGGCTCACGAGGTGCTCGATGATGAGCACATGTGTGGACTTCTGGCGGCAAAGACACGGATTGGCCAATATTTTGGTCGAACATATCGAGGCGTGGGAGAACCCAGATGACTTTTTACCTAACCGGAACCGATCGTAGTTCCCGAGTTTGCGTGCGTCTTGGGAGTACATGCCATGGTTTAGAATCCATGGCAAGCCGATATCTGTTGTCGGTGAAGAGAGGCAACAGCAAATTCAGCGGCGAAGGAACGTCGGGCCCTTTACATTCAAGGAGAAGGGGTGATGAGGCGGCCTAAAGCACGGCTACTACGATCACCGGGCCCATCAACAAGACCTATCGATCCCGGGCCCATCAACGGTGCCTATACAATCACCGGCCCATCATTCGGTGACAACACCGATAACACAGCGTCACGATTTATGCCGGTCGTACCACGCCTTACATGTATCCTCCTAACCCATATATGTTTCCTTTTCTAGTCCCCCTGTGTTGGAATCCATGGCCGGGTTCGAGTCCGTTCCTACAACTCCTTTTAGCCACCGATCGTGAGGCCGACATCGGGTGTGGGATTAGAGGAGGTGCCGTCGAGAGCAGATTCTTTCTACTGTGCTCCTTCACCAGACGGATGCGATCACCCGTAGTGGTTTATGCAAACACCTCCGGTCATTATTTTATCAAGGTGGGTCATCATCGCAACACCTGAACTGCACCCACCTTGGGAGGATCGGATTCCCACCGAGGTTCCACAACCCAGGAAGCTAGAAGAAGGAGGAATCCAGTACAGAATCGTCGACCGCCCAGGTGGCACTTGGTTCCCACCCCAGCATCCGCACTAAACCTTAAACCCCTAATTTGAGTAATTGTAAATTAATTTATAATTTGAGTTTAATTTTTTTGTAATTAAGGTTTAATTTTTGTAATTAAGTTGTAATATATTTAATAAAAATTGAGTTTGTTTTTTTGTAATATAATTTTTTAATTTATTTAATTTTAATAACTTTGACAAAATAGGTTTGGTTTATTTTTTTGTAATTAAGTTGTAATATATTTAATACAATCTGAGTTTATTTTTTTTGTAATTTAATTTTTTAATTTATTTAATTTTAATAACTTTGACAAAATAGGTTTGGTTTTTTTTTGTAATTAAGTTGTAATATATTTAATACAATTTGAGTTTGTTTTTTTGTAATTTAATTTTTTAATTTATTTAATTTTAATAACTTTGACAAAATAGGTTTGGTTTATTTTTTTAATTAAGTTGTAATATATTTAATACAATCTGAGTTTTTTTTGTAATTTAATTTTTTAATTTATTTAATTTTAATAACTTTGACAAAATAGGTTTGGTTTATTTTTTTTTGTAATTAAGTTGTAATATATTTAATACAATTTGAGTTTGTTTTTTTTGTAATTTAATTTTTTAATTTATTTAATTTTAATAATTTTGACAAAATAGGTTTGGTTTTTTTTGTAATTAAGTTGTAATATATTTAATACAATCTGAGTTTATTTTTTTGTAATTTAATTTTTTAATTTATTTAATTTTAATAACTTTGACAAAATAGGTTTGGTTTATTTTTTTTGTAATTAAGTTGTAATATATTTAATACAATTTGAGTTTTTTTTGTAATTTAATTTTTTAATTTATTTAATTTTTTGTAATTTAATTTTTTATTTTAATTTTAATATCTTTGATAAGATAGAAATGATTTAATTTTTTAATTTAATTTTTAATTTAATTTTAATAACTTGAATAAAATAAAAATTTGGTTTATTTTAAGCATCAACGTTGATTATGACGGCTATTTTATTTTTTAAAGCGTAATATTTTTTTTTATTTTTTAATAAAAAGTTGTTTTATTATTTGTGTTTGTAATTTAATATTAATTATCTTATATTTAATAAATTTGAGTTATTGTACAAAAGTTCACCGCTTTTCCTCCAAAAAAGTACATTACATAGCCAAAGAAGAGACAAACAAGCTAAGAACACGGTCAACTAGTCCGATTTGGACACGAGCAAGATGTATGGCGGGTTCCTACACCACCCGCATCGCCGACTTTGGTTGGTCGGTTCTCGGATATCCATATTGTTGCGTATTCTAGTCGAGGAAGGTCGACCTTTTGATTTCGTCTCAATTCTCTATCAAGCAATGACTTATACTGGTGCAAGCGATACCGATGGCCACTTACGTTCATCTGGGATGGTGGAATACGTGTCTCCACACGTTGTACATGTTTTCTAATTTGTAGACTTTGTCGACATAGCTCATGGGGTCAAGATGAAGATTATGACAAGCCGCAAGTACATGAGCACATGGGTAACGAAGTGCATCAAATATCCACATCGCATGTCCTATTTGTCAAGTGTACACGATAATGCCCGCCAACAATACCTTGGCTCGATCATCAAACTCCGTGACACGAAACCATAGTTGTCGCGGTCGTGACAAACCGTGTGCATAGTGTTCGCCGTGCCTTTCCACGGTTAATTTCTTGCAAGACCTTCGGCTCCATACATGGCCTCCTTGTATTCGCCTCGATAACTCACGCTTCTCTTGAAAATAGTGCCGCTTAAACGAAAATATGTCTCCGTAAAATCGCCAGAATCGGCGGATGACGAGTTCCTTTAGGGACGAATTTATGCATTCGGCCGGGTTTGTGGTCATATGACCATATCGTGAGCAGCAATCATATGCTTGTGTCCACTGTTCAAAAGGAATATTGCACAGTACTCTGCGCTTTTGGCATTATCTTCGCATAAACGGCCAACATCTCGTGAAAGCGGTCTTTATTGATCTCGTACCGCCAATATACGTTGATATCGAATATTACATACCACTATTCAATTGCGAATAAATTGAAAATTTCAAAAGAAATTATATTAATAGAAATTTCATACCCATATCGATCACTTACCGCTTTCGTCTTTTAGATCGGTGTTGCCCATAGTAGTTGGATGCCACATGCCTCGTGCAATATCGATGGTGTGTGCGATGCCACATGCTTCCTGTCATTCTATTGCCGCAAGTATTCCAGGCCCGATCCGATATAACGATATGTCGGTTGAGGCGACATGCCCCTTAACCTAGATAGGAAGAAGTCCGGTCATCACCGACTCCCGGTGTTATTGCGAACATAATCGGAAGGATTCTCCACGTAGTCTTGTGCCACGACTAGCAATAGCCGTCGTATATCTACCATACATGAAGGTACCATCAATTTGTACCAATGGCTTGCGGATGTAAAAGCATCTCGGCATTGCTTAAATGTCCGAGCAGCGCTTGAACACTGCGCATCCACGAGCGCACGATCGTTGTAAGACGCCGGTTCCGTTTCAATGTCTGTTGTCTTTGCTGGGACATATCTCTCCAGCACCTTACACCACTGCCACACTTCATTATATGAAGCGTCCACCGACCGTGCAACTTTTCCAACGCCTTTTGCTTGGCTATCCAAGCCTTTCTGTAAGAGGGCGTGTACCCCATTTGGCTACGAATATTGCCAATTAAGGCCGGCATTGTAGTTTTGGGATCACCTTCACCGTCGGGATTATTAAATCAGCCAACATGTCTGAATCCATCCTCGGATGATCTTGTGTTACACCTGTCAACGAAGTACGTTAAATAATGCAACATTACATAATATTAGTGTTATTCGAAATCATTGAACACATAGTGGTCTTCAGACGGTAAGACATGTATGCGGACCTTTGTACTTCTTCACCTCCCACATCCCCGTCCTTTTCCTCAACGACGCCATGATTTTCCATGCACATGTGCCGTCTTGCACAGCACACTTCGCCTCGTACCTATCGAGCTTTGATTTAACCATAGTGTAGTTAACCCCGTTCCTGATGCTGTATTGTTTCAATGCACCAAGAAAAGTGTTCTTGTTGGAAAACTGGTTACCAACTTCTAATTGGTCCGAATCCAACGAAGAATTTGTACGGTCACGCGTCCGGTGTGGTAGTTCAGAAACTCAATGCATCATCTTGAGATAGATCGACATTATGCATGTCTACGGAGGCGAGTATGCCTGAATAGCGGATCTTCTTCTTCTTCGTCTGAACCGCCCTCAACATCTTCAGGTACAATTGGAACGGGCTCCGGTTCAGAAAATAGTCCAACTTCTGCACCGTCAGGCCCTGGCTCCCGAGGTGGATCCACATCGGATTCATCGTCCGATCCTCCATAACTCGCAACAAACGAGGGCCCTCATTTGGTGGATGCCGTCGGTAATACATCATCCTCCTTAAACATCTTCGTAAAGATTCCAATCGTATGTGGATTGCCATCCACTAGAAGTTGATGACGCCCCCAATACGTATTTCGTCATCCGACGTCGATTGACGAATATGCATGTCCCATCCACCAACCGAGTGTCGTCGTGTAGGGGTTATATTTTCCATACTACCACCGCACACGGGCACTTCGTGTTTTGCCTCCCACTTACAGAGTGTCGCACGGGGTCGTGTATTCCTCTCGAACGATATTAGATGTTGAGGTCGTGACGGATCACTTGGAGATGAAAATTCTACATATAACTCGAGATAGGCGATCCATCGGCAAAATGAGTCTCCACCATTGCCTCAAGGCTTCGAGGACCTTTGATGTCGAATCGTCATATCTCACCGGATCAACCAAACGCAAAATCTATACTTAATAGATCGAACTTTCATTGGCGTTGTTAGAATATTTTACGCCTAATTCTTTGCGAAGTTCCACCAAATCGACGTTTGATTAAAACTCAATCGCTACTGTGTTCTCGATAAGAAAACAACACCATTTTGGTGTCACGACTTCACCATCGTAGTAAATAACACCATTAATCGTTCACTCATTTTCAATTTTTTTCTTTTTGCTTGAATGCTTTACGCCAATTGAGAATGCAATTTGGTGATTATAGCCTAATTTTGCGCGAACGCTGTAGCAAAAGTGCGTCCACGTGGAGCGCTTTTCACCGCCTTCGGGTAATAGTGCACCTATTTGGAAGCGTTTTTGACCACTGTTTGTTGAAACGTCTCTCAAAATAATTTTCCGGAGACCATCAGCAAAAAGCGTCCACGTGAGAGCATTTTTGGCCACGGTTTGTTACAAACGTCTCCTCAAAATTATTTTGCGGAGACTCTTGTCCAAAAATTATTTCATTTTCACATTGCAAGTGGACGGGAAAGATTAGCCTAAAAAGCGTCCACGGGAGCGCTTTAGGTTAACTCAAAGAAAAGCGCACCTCGGGAGCGTTTTTTTGAAGTTGGCCTAACTACTCCCCATGGACGCTTTTAGTCGCTTTCCAAAAAAACGCTACCGACGTGGACGCAATTTTTGGGAAATTGCCCTTTCCTAATCAATATTTTTGAAACCCGTCCTTCGGTAATTTTTAATTTTTTGGGCATTTTGGGATATTTGCAGTTATTTAAGTATATATATTTTTAAAATTTATTTTAATTTGTTAAAAATATATATTTAATATTTTAATGTTTTGATGTATTATATATATTTAAAAATATATAAAAATTAATATTGATGGATCCGACTAAGTTGATTTTAACATTTTATCCAAATTAAAGTTAGATAAAATTCTAAATCTATTTTTTAGGCTGAACTGAATACAAACTTAATAAAAGAGTCTAAATTTTTAGTTGAGCCCTGTCTACCTTAAAAACCTCTACTTGATATAAAATAAGATTAGAAGTTAGTTAAATCGTAGATTACCCATAAATAAATTATAAATAAGCCTATTTTCCTTTATCAGTTATCACTCAAGTGTCTCAAACAACAAGAAGGTCGCAAAGGCGCCTTCTTCTGTCGAGCCAATCGACGATCACAAAGCCTGAATTGGAGACCAAAATATCATGGGCTTACCGACGGATCCCCCGCACCACCAACTCCGTCGCAACGTCACCAACTTCTTCCGCACCACCACCACGTCTCTCTTCTCTCACTTCTCCACTCCCCAAACGCCGCCGTGCCTTCCATTCGCAGACTCGCCTTTAGAGTCAAATCTGCCCAACTCCATATCTTCCAAATCCGCAATCAAGGGAGTGTCTTCGGCCGAGTCAAGCTCCGGCTTCCCATCAACGGTCAGGATTTCGGGACTCAATTCCGCTGGCAAGAGTGGTGGCCCCGCCTTTGTTGGCCGAGTCTTTAGCATGTGCGATCTTTCTGGGACTGGTCTTATGGCTATTTCAACTCACTTCAATTTTCCCTTTATTTCTAAAAGGTCTTTTCTTCAATTAATCTTAGCTTTGAGATTGATAGAATTTGATAATTTTTCATCATTGGTACATGTATTTTGCTCCACACCATTTCTTGATGAATGATTTGAATCTCAGATGTTATTCTTTTAAATGCAAGTCTTTTTCAAGAGCTGTAAATTCATATAAGAAATTGCTTCTGTTTTGCTGAATTTAAGTTCTTTTTATATCCATTGATGTTTAGAACACCGGAGTGGCTTAAGAAGATATTTGCAAACATTACTACGAGTGAAAGGAATGGCCCTGTTTTTCGCTTCTTTATAGATTTAGGTGATGCAGGTATGGGTTTTTTGCCGCCCAGTTTAGCTTTTGGTTGGAAAGAAATTGCAGTCTTATAAGATGATGTATTGTTTTTCTTATAGTTAATTATGTCAAGCGACTTAATATTCCGAGTGGGGTGGTGGGTGCTTGTCGTCTTGATTTGGCATATGACCACTTCAAGGTAAAGTTAAATTGATTCAACTTTGTGTCCCTTCATGTCTATTGGATGTTAATTTTCGTTGGTTGACTGCTATTGCTTTAACATCGAGAATCAAACATCTAATCATGTTACAGTTTGTCACTTGTCAATGGTTTGGAAACTTTGGATATGCTTTGGTTTGTTGGAGTTCTATTAGTCCACTAGTAGTATATAATGTATGACTTCCAATATTGTGCTGGGTTTTCCAACCAAATATTTACTGAATTTTAACACATATAATAATCCCTCTACAGGAAAACCCTCACTTATTTCAGTTTGTTCCAAATGAAAAACAGGTATCATCTAATTGTAAGCATTTGCTATATAAAAATTGTTCTTATGGTATGTCAAGATTTTCTTTATGAAGAAAACATCTGTTGTATTCACAGGTAAAGGCTGCCAACAAAATTCTTAAGAAAATTCCACACAGTGATGGAAAGAGAAAGGTTGATGGTGTTCCTGTTTTCGGTGCTCAAAACTTGGATATTGCAATAGTTACTACCGATGGGGTTAAGTGGTCTGTTCTTTGGTTCTCTTTCTATCAAAGTGTTGTATATTTTGATTGCATAGAGTTTCCGTCAAGTTCTCATATCTAGGAATGCAGATATCTTTAAGTAGCTGAGTTAGGGTTTTTGATGCTTGTCTAGCTCACTATTTTGTCCATCAGGTATACTCCTTACTTCTTTGATAAAAACATGCTGGATGATATTCTGGAAGAGTCTGTTGATCAGCATTTCCGTAGTTTGATTCAAAATCGGCACATAGAACGCCGAAAAGATATAGTTGATGATAACTTGTCAGCTGAAGTGATTGAAGAAATTGAAGATAGCATGTGGGAGCCTCCAGAGGTTACAGATTTGTTACTCTCAAGTTTTGCATTATATAGATAGTTAAAAGTGTTAAATGGCAGTGATTGAAGCGAATTGAATGTGGGATTATCTAATAGTTCAGCTGTTATGGTTTTTGAAACGTTGTGGGATAGTTGGGATAATGATAATTTTTAGGTCTATCTTTTTGCCTAATGTTCAAAATTTGGAGCCTTGTGAGAAACAGATGCAGTCTTTTTGGGATTTAGTATAGTATTTGCCAAAAAGATGTACAACTTTCTGTTTTCCCTTTTTGTTTGCTAAAGTGTATGCTTGTCAAAAGAGTCTACTGCATGTATTATACCATAAATACAATCAAAACTTCTCAGAGATATAGGAGGCAATTTAGAATGCACTTTGTTAAATATTTGCGTATAACAATAATGTTGGGTTGTTATTTGTGTGACTGCTGACTGCTGTGTTATTATTTTATCTCACAGGTTCAAGAATTTCTGGATGAGGTTCCTCCTGCCATACCTTTGAGTGTCATTTCAAAGGCCACCGAGATTCAGCTTCTCTATGCTGTAGATAAGGTACTCCTAGGTAATAGGTGGTTGCGAAAAGCCATGGGCATTCAACCAAAATTTCCTTATGTGGTTGATTCATTCGAGAGAAGGTAAACCATATGCCACTTTCACTCTCATTGTCACACAATGATGTTAAACATTTACAGTCCTGATGTATGTTTTCCTTGACTTCTTGAAAAGAAAAAAGAAATCTTTAAAAATAGAATGTCTTTACAGTTTATACTTGCTGAGGCTTGAATGGTTAAATAAAGTTGATTTTTCCTACAAATATTTGTAATATTTGCAGTGAAACTGGTCCTATATTTCTTATTGATTAAATAAACTTTCCTCTTATGTACATCATAACTAGACAGTCGATCCTTTTTTTTTTTTTTTTTCATATTTTAAATGTCGAAATGTCAAAAATACAATGGAGCTAGGTCTTATTGTTTCTGTTTTTATCTATGGTGCTTGGAGTTGGGTACGAGTGTTGGACATGAGATATATCTCCTGATATGAGTATGTTTAATTTTTTCTTTAAGATTTCCAAGTACTTTGAGCGTCCAAGTAGGTTCATATCCTCATGTCCAAATATGTGTTAAAATGGGTTTCTGACTCAGGTACTTCAAGAAAAACGGAGAGACAGAGAAAATAGGTTTTGATGCAATGTTTACACTGTTGCAGGAGTGCTTCTTCGTTTCTTAGAGCCTCAGAGCCAGCCACTTACCTCTCCAGCCCTGAAACGCATAGCAACATGACAGAGCTCAAATTTGTTGATAATGCTAATGCTGATGAAGGACAGAGACAAGATTTCAGGTTTCCTCTCGGAGATTGGTTTAGTCTTCCATGGTTGAAACATGAAAGAAAACCTAGAAAGAAATCAGATGCAAGGTGCCACCATATTGATTGTTCATATAAATGTCTTTTTATCATTAATCCTTACATATTAAACTGATCTTTTGTCCTTTTTGAATGTAAAGCCCATCAAAGGAATGCAAAAGGCAACACTTTCAAGGTAACCCCTTGCTTCCGAAGATCACAATGGTTGGCATCTCAACGGGAGATGGACAAATGAGCAAATCTAGTTTGAATAATACTATGGACGATCTAATAAGAGAGTTGGAGAGCACTGAAGAGGGAAGTAGGAGTGACAGTGAGATTAACAAGTTAAAAGTCGAAAATAGAGATCCGCTGTTTGTTGCAAATGTGGGCGATTACCATTCAGGCTTGGCAAAGACAGATTCGGCACGATGGTTTCAAGTTGGAAAGAACTGAATATGGTCATCCAAATCGAATTTCTTTTCGAACTAGGTAAATAAAAATCGTAAATTAGCAATGCTTATATTTTGACAGATCGTATAGAGATTATGTTGCTTGCTTTGTGTAAAGGATATAGTCAAAGTCGATTTCAGAGCTTAGTTGATGCAATTATCCGCAAGTATTCAACGTGGCCTCCATTGTAATAAAATGAATAAATAAATAGTTATAAGCTTTAAAGGGATGTATGTGGGTAATTAATTATTTGCATGACAAAATAAGCATTATTGGCTTTCCCCTCTAATCCAACATGTTTCGTCTAATAATAATGCTAAATTACAGTAATCTTTATTAATACATGGACAGGCTTCTCATTTCTCAATGGTGGATCAGCCCCCCGATTTATTTACACTTGCGCCCAACACTTAACTAGTTGGGCCAAAGCAGCACTAGATGTTCCACCCTGACTCCGTGCCGCCGCTGCCTCACTCCGTTTCCATTAACTCTCTGACACGCTTCTCTACCTCCTCCGCGCTAACCAACCCATTCTCTGACTCATTAACAGGCAAAGCCAACTTCAATTCCTCCAATAACAGTATTTTGTTCAACTTTTGTTCCGCATAAAGTAGCCATGCAACCATCGGCACACCAGTGCAAATGGATTCCAGTACCGAGTTCCATCCGCAGTGAGTCACAAACCCGCCCACCGAGTCATGACCAACACCGCCACCTGCGTTGCCCATGCCTTGAGGGCGGGCCCTCCGTCACTAGTGCGGTCCAAGAAACCTTCCAAGGATAGGTGAGAACCTTTGGAGAAACCCTGTTTATTGTTATTGGGAGGAGGATTACTCACCACCCACAAGAACCTTTGGCCGCGTCTCTCTAATCCGATAGCTATTTCCATCAATTGATCCTTGGAAAACAACCCCATGCTACCAAAACACAAGAACACCACGCTTCTCCAAACACTCTTCTCCTTCATCTCCATTTCCATTACGATGCGTATCAATCAGCGGTCCGACACAGAAAATTGGAGGCGTTTGCGTTTGATTTGGACCATCTGGAATTGAGAAACCTAGAGATAAGGCTTTGACGGCCTTGGGCTCAAGTGTCTCGAATGTGTTGATAATATTACCAGCTGATTTCGCCAAATGGGCGGTGCAGTTAATCAAGAAATTGCATTCTATGGTGTTTTTTAAAAGCGTCGTATCTGGTAAATGGTTTAAAGGGGTGGGAGGCAAGCAAGGGAGGTGCAAAACAGTGTCGACATGGATAGCAGAAGAGATCGATGATGAGGGAGCGAAGGGTGGAAGTGAGGGAAACTCGGACATGGACGTTGTTGACGTTGACGAGGTCGCTGGTGAGGGCGTCGGGGGAGTCGTAAGAAGCCGGGTCTAGAGGGATTGGAGGGAGTTGGTGGAAGGAGATGGAAGGGGTGGTGGCGAAGAAGGCGGCGATATATGAAGCTGTGGAGCCTACTTTAAATGGCGGGGTGGTTATGAGGATGATAAGGGTGAAGGATGGATGGTGTTAGAATAAGCTTTGCCTAGCTCCACCGTGCATATGAGATGCCCCATGCCTGGTGATGGATACAGTACTATGGCCTCCATAGCTTTCCCTCACTCTCACAATCAAAGTTTGGAAATTTTAAGACAAGACAATGTTTTTACCAAAAACCAAAATATATACTAAATTTCAGCCAATGCCCAAGTTGTCTTTGATATATTCCCAAGTATCAATTTTCTTTTCTAATTTTTACAGTTGAAGGAAATTAAAATGTTTATTTAGTTTTCATTAAACGAAGTTAGTTGTTTTTTTTTTTTATTTTGACATTGAAATTTATTTAAATTTAAGGTGACCAAAATGATCTTATATGATTTGTTTTAAGCTTTACAATCAAATTTGAATGTCGAAAGTATGCTAATTTATTTGTTCTTTTTTTGACAACAAAAGATGCAAATTTGTAAATGATTTCACTGAAACTAAAAATGAAAAATTTAATTGAACCCTAACAAAAAATTTAAGCTTTCAATAACCCATAAAAGAATCAATCAGTAAATGATTGGCGAGGGGGATTATAGACATACAGTTTTTCCATGCCCTAGTCATAGATGTTCTTCTTTGACGTTTTCCTACCGTTGGTGTTGATTGTGCTGTATTCTGTTGAGTTGTTCTTTTTGCAGGCTTGGCTTGTGGGTTATTCCAATTCAGATTTTTTCTATTTTTTATTGTCACGGAGAAAACATATAATTCCAATAAATAATTTTATAACTATATTAATAATTGGAATAAATTTGGATCAACATGATTTAAATAATATGAAATCTCAAATACAAGGACACCTCACTTGTGTAAAATGCAGCAGATGGAATGTAGTTAGTTTAGACTTTTTCAACATTTTTTTTTTAGTTTTATGTAAATATACAATGTGGAATATTTGGTCTGACAAAATAGAAGCAATTACTTACATTGTTATAGCAACTAAAGACTTGGATTCTGGTTTCTAACTTTTCTAACTGTTTCACACAACGCATACACTAACAACAGGAACTTGGCTATATATATATATATATATACACATGGAGTTCATATTACGAATACCTCAATCTCAGCTAACTCTCTTTGAAATTCCATTGGAGAACTCCAAGAGTCAACACGAAGAAAGAACAGTACCCTTTTCCTTTGACAATATAGCAATGGCGGGGCAAAGTTACGAACAGCGAAAGACAGGACCTGAGTCAGCTGCAGAGGCATCCAAGGAGCTGAAGCGAAAGAAACGCATGAAATTGGTGGTATACGCAGCAGCTTTCGCCATTTTCCAGACTATTGTCATCTTGGTTTTTTCAATTACAGTGATGCGTATCAAGAACCCCAAGTTCAGGCTCACCTCTGTCACCGTCGAGGATCTCACGGCAGCCCGCACCCCTGTTTCCTTCAACATGAAACTCAGCGCCCAAGTTGCTGTCAAGAACACAAATTTCGGCCACTTCAAATTCGACAACACCACCATTTGGTTCGATTACGGGGGAGTTGGAGTTGGGGAAGCATTTGTTGCAAGAGGAAGAAGTAAGGCAAGATCCACAAAGAAGATGAATGTGACAGTGGAATTGAACTCAAACAATATACCCAACAACTCAAGCTTGGAAAGTGATATTAAAGCAGGGTTTGTGGCACTGACATGCCATTCCAAATTGAGTGGGAAAGTGCAGTTGATGAAATTGATCAAGAAAAAGAAATCCGCAGAAATGAGTTGCGCCATGCGACTCAACATGGAGACCAGAGTTGTCCAAGACATCAACTGCCAATGAAGTCGAGCTTTGCAATATCGTTACTTTACTACAGTATTCTCACAGCGTTGAGGCTTATCTAAAACTAGGTAACATTACAAGCATAAACAAGTTGTATTGAAATTATTTTTCAAACCAAATCAAAAAAGTAGCGAAGACATGTATTTTGGTTACACGCAAGGCTCCAGCCTTGTTTATCACTAATGAGAAGTGTTGCTTAAAAAAACTGTCCATATCTGATATTTCATACCAGAATATAAGACAAGGAAGTAATGAAGCATATATAACACCACTCACCACCTACCTCTCAAGATAAACAGATTTTGAACCTGACCACTTAGAGACTTTTGGGTACAATGACAGCACCGGCAGCCGGTAGTGCCAAGACCAACATACAACTATGTCGTGCCAGATCCAATCAAATGATGGACAACGGATCTCTGTTGCTTATATTCCTGTATGATGCGAATTCAGCAGCAGTTTTCCAAAATTGATTCACCAGTAATCTCCACATGAGCAAACACCTTTCTGGAAATGATGAAACCTATAAGTATCCCTGACTATGATTTCACGTTCAGTGATCTGTGAAATGAGCTTAGCAGCAATATGGCAATCCCTGCAGATACGGAGATTCTTGGTGATTCGAATAGGTGTACCCGATTTAGTATTTAAAATGGCAAACACAATAGCCAACTTCTCACTGTGAACAGCCAGGTGACCTTCCTTATCTTCCTCCTCAACATCATGAAGTGCGGACTGAGTTTCCGGGACATAACCGGCATCTTTCATCTTCCCCACCAGAAAGTCTAATCTTTTGTAGATGTCCTTTGACTGTGGATGTGACTGATCACCAGCAAGAAAGGTATAAACCTGATTGTTGATCTCAGTATTGCTAGCACCAGCCATTTTCTTGATCCCTTTGCTCTTCATGATTGATCTAACAGTTGTAACATCTTCCCATCTACCAGCCTTGGCATATATGTTCGATAACAAGACATAATAACCAGATGGCTCGGGTGCCAATCGGAAAAGATGATCAGCAGCAAGGAGTCCAATATTCATGTTAGAGTGCATCCAACAGGCACCCAACAAAGTTCCCCATATCCTCTCAGTAGGTTCTATTGGCATCTTTCTGATGAAATTATAGGCTTCCTCTACTTGCCCAGAACGTCCAAGTAAGTCTACCATACAAGAAAAATGTTCTAATCTCGGAACAATCTTATGCTGGTCCGTCATCAAGTTAAAGAAATACCACCCTTGGTCCAGTAACCCCGCATGGCTACAAGCCGAAAGAACTGAGACAAATGCAATAGAATCTGGAGTCAGACCTGAGTTCTGCATTTTAGAGAAAAGGGCCACAGCATTGTAACCTTGGCCACTCATCCCATAAGCTGAGATCATAGAAGTCCATGACACAATATCCCGAAAATTCATCTGATCAAACACCGCCTTTGCTTCTTTTAAGCATCCACACTTTGCATACATGTCGATCAATGCATTCTCCAGTGCCAAATTTGGAAGGAGTTTCTTCCTATCGATATATTCATGAATTTGTCTTCCAAGAAAAATAGCCGAAAGATCACCACAAGCAGGAAGGATACTAGCAATGGTAAAAGAATCTGGTTCGATCCCGTATGCCTCCATACGTGAATACAAATCGGCAGCTTCACTTGACAATGAATTGTTCACAAAAACTGAAATCATCACATTCCAAGAAACCACACTTTTTTTAGCCAACTTCCAAAACATTTCTTTGACATACAAAATATTATCAGAGGAAGTGTTGGTCACTGCTGGTAATAGGCTGGACATAGTCCCAGCATCGGGTTGTATCCGCAATAACTCCATTTCCCTACAAACATCCAATGCTTTATCAAAACATTCATTTTGGGCGTATCCAGAAACCATTGAATTCCAAGAAACAACATCTCTGATAGGCATTTCATTGAAAGCTCGCCGTGCTTGGACCAAACATTTACACTTCGAATACATAGCAACCAGCCCATTCCCTATAAAAAGATTCAAGTCCAGACCAACTTTAACCACAGAACTATGGATTTGCAAACCGACCCGCAAATTATCAGACCCGGAACATGCCTTTAAGGCACAAGGGTAAGTGTAGTGATCAGGGCTGAAACCATGAGTAGATAATTCTTTGAATATAAGAAGAGCATCGTGATAGCAACGGTTGTTTACATAGCTCCTCATCATGACGTTAAAGAAAACGATGTTCTTTTCAGTAATTTCATCGAATATGTGGCGTGTGACTTTTGGTTCCCCGCAAGCTGCATAAGCTCTCATTAATTTGATGGCTATAGATGGGTTGAAGCGAAGATGTTGGTCATTGAATATCTTGGAATGGAACTTTCTTAACGTTCTGATATCTGGGTATTGGTCCAATATTTTACCGCAAAAATCTTCATTGAGAATAGGTTGAGGTTTCGGGGTTGATGATGATGAAGCAAAGTCTTTTAGTTGCTTGGCAGTTGAGAAATGGCAGCAATGAGGGGTAATGGCTCTCATTAGCAAGTGTGGATTTTTGAAATGCTAGCTTTATGGTCCCAGCGGTTCCTAATTAGGCAGACTTATACGAGAATTGATGTCAGAGGAGGTAAGGTTTGAGAATGTTGGTCAGATCCCCAAAACAAAATACTACTACTAATAATAATAAAAAGAAAAAACTCTTATTCCTCAGAAGCGGGAAAAAAGAATGGGCATCTTACTCAACGTTTAAAGTTGTAAGTTTACATGAAATTAACCATATGAACAATGACAACCTAGTTATTACTTCACAAACAATCAGAGACTGATTAAGATCAAACCAGTCTGGTTAAATATTTTGCAATGTTAAATGGTGTATTCATGGCACCAAGAAACTTCCTTCTACTTTGTTAAAAGGCATTATGTCAGCTGCTGGTGAGAAACCGTTATTCTCATTACATATCTTGGAACAAAGCCTTTGAGATAGGACCATGAGGGTGCGCTCTGCAGTCTCCACAGTCATCTTTGTCATCGGTAGTAGTTCTGCAGGTGCTTGACCGCTTCTTTTCTGTCATTGGGGTCTCACATACCATGTCATAGCTTGCCTTGCTGCGACTCTTCCTTTTTGATAGTTTCCGAAGATTATCTGACTTGGATTTCATTGTCTTCGGCTGCTTTGGAGCCCAAACTCTCTGTAAATCTGGCATCCAACTTGTAAAAGAAGAGAAGCGCCGAGCCCTCTCCCTCATCTCCTGAGCCTGAATCAGTTTCAGTTCATGCTCCTCAGTCCTCATTACTTGGATAATTCTTTTGTTATCATATTTCTGCAGTTGGGGGGACTCCTCTTCTACTGAAACTGGTTCATGATTTCTGGAGTGTACATCTTCCTCAGGTTTTTCTTTCCAGGAACGGTTACTGTCCTCGCTGTTCAGTAGATGATTTGGCAATTCATCCTTATCATCAAACAGTAACAAGTCCATCTTCCTATAGATTCTATCAACAACATCTCCAAGAGAGAGATAATACCTGAAATTAAATGTTCCAAAATTTACTTTCCAAAAAACAAATAAGTTCTAAAATTTATTTATTGATGGTTCTATGCTTAAAACTTCTCTAGAAAGAGATAATTTATTTAGCCTTGGATTTTTTACTGATACTCACTATCAAGTATATATAGGACACGAGTGAGAGACACAAGTACTACAATGAAAAATGAAAAATCGGAGTAAAATAATATGTACCTGCTCTTTATGATTTTTTCCACATACTTGTCAAGCCTCCAATCACCAAAAAAGCCACCATCAAGATGGCACTGAATAGACTCCAGTAGCGAGCAAATTTGTTTTACAAATTTCTGCTTCATAGGCTCCTCAATACTTGCACCAACTTCAGACTGAAGAATCTCCATGCGAAACAAAATTTGCAATTCGTACCTTCATCATGTTAAGGAAATTTGCTGAGCTTAGAGCCAATTGTTCACTATACAAAAGCAAAAGAAGAACCATTGCAAGCATAGAATCAAGAAAAGAGAACTTGTTATAAGTGAAATAAAGATATAGTGCATCTCATGAATATGCAGGGTGACAAAAAGGATACTCTCTAACTACATTAGCTGAAGCAGATTCAGTAGACCTTGAATCGGATGCCTGAGAGGATTGATCCCTCCTTTTATGCACAGCAGCTAAGTCCTTTGGCTCTCTCAATAAAAGTTCAATTAGTTCAACAGCAGCTTTGCTAGCACAAGCATCACTAGTTTGCAAGAGAGAGGTTTGACTTTCTGAAATGCCTTCAATTTCATGCTTTTGACATAACCAATAAAGAGATGAACGCACGAGCCGTTCTGCAAAAGCTCCTAATTCTACTTCTCCAGATTCTAGCCCTTGTTTAATTTTATTAGGAAGACTATAGAAGAAATTTTCTAAAGTTCCTGAACAAAAATCATTACCAGCATCATCTAAAACTCTCGAGCAACCTTCTCCAGCTGATGCAGAATAAGATGCCAGTTGTTCAATATCTTGAGGCAACTCGATTGGTCTATGATTGATTTCTTCTTTAGCATTCTGATCTGGCTTGGTACTCTCTTGTGTCTTAAAGCTCACATGACCACGTTTTTGAACCTGCTTCATCCAGCATTTCAGAAATTTTAACTTCTTCAATTTACAGGCCCTAGAAAAGTAACATGCTTCTAAATCTATCTCTAAATGTTCAACTGCTGCTTGGCAGAAGGCACTCCAGGTGAGGTCATGAGGCAAAGGTGACTTTATTTTGTTCTTCCTTTTTCCAGCAAACTCGTGGGAAGGTGAGGACTGAGATTGAGAATCGGAAAATACAAGAGCGTGTTTTGAATCAACATGGAGCCTCAAATTTTCATCATCTCTTTTTGCAGCAGCTGAATCAACCTTACTAGATTCTAAAAACTTGTTAGGGCAGAACCCATCACCGGTTATACAAATCATAGCTGAAAAAACAGTGAATGGCTTCAGGATTCCTGTATGCAAATCAGAATCGCCATCCGAAAGAGATACCAATGCCCAGTAACCTTCCCTATGGAGAAAACTCAAGAAGATTAGCCAAATCCCAACAGGTTTTCTCGCCAATGGTTCACCCATATCCCTTGCAATTATTTGAAGAACTCTATCAGCATAAAACTCACCTGAATCATCTTTTTTACCTTCCCCAGATTTTCCCAAGGATTTACAAACAATGATCGGACTCAAGAAGCTTCCCTCAAATTTCTCACACTCATCATACCTCCTCAGCGCCCTAACGCGTACTTTGGTTACTCCACCCAAATACTGATCCAAAAAGGAGCTATTCTTCTGGTTATCAGCTCTCGTTTGTTGATTGCTGGTACACATTTTGAAATTGACAAACTCAAGCTCACAGCACTTACATTCTAATGGTTTCCCAGTGGCATCTAAAATCTCAAGACTTAAATGGGCGTTTCTCTTTCTACCAGAATCATCATTAAACTCAAAGGTAGGAGAAGTGTTCGACGAGACTGCAATGTTGGGATAAATCAAACCAAAAGGAACAATGGCAGAACCTAAAACAATAGAATCCGAAGAACAAAATCCCCAACCTAAACTCCTAATCCCATTCCCCAAACACTTAAACCCCAAATTCTCTAAATCACCATTTTCCCAAGGCTGAAACTTTAAATCAACCCAGCAACAATGAATATCCCTACTAACAAGCGCATCATTGACACTCCCGAAAACCCCAGAAAACTGCTTAACAAAAGAACCTAAATCATTCAAACATTCATGATCCACTTCCACGTCGAAGAATTCACGTACCCAATTCAGGTCCCTATGAACCGGAGATAACAAAATTACCAAATTAGACCTAATCAAAACGGAGTTACCAGAGTTGGACATCGTACCGACGACTGGATCGGGGATTAGTGGGTCCCAGGCGTAGTCATGCACGAGCTGGCGCAATGAGGCGGCGAGATTTAAAGCCCGAGAAGGATACAAAGGGAAGGAGGCTTTGTTAATTATGGTAGGGAGAGAAGTGAGGAAATGAGTGAGGGAATGGAGGGTGGAATCTGAGTGATTGAAAGAGAGAGAAGAGGAAGGAAATGGGAGTTTGGAGGAGGAAAGGAGAGGGGAAAGAGAGGAAAAGAAGGGTTTGAAAGAGAAGAGAGAAGAGGATAAAGGAGGGAAGGAGAGGAGTGTTTTGGAGGAAGAAATGAGGGTTTTGAGATAGGGATTTGGGTCTTGGAGATGGAGAAGTGGATTTAAGTCTACTAGGAGAACAATGCGTTGGGTTTTGCTGTAGTTTGGGAATGGGTCTATGGCTTCAGCCGCCATTGATGAAGAATGAAGAAACTGCAAAGCTTTTTTTTAGTTGAAAATAAATAGACACAAATCAAGCCACAGTTTGATTGCACAGACAATGGAGAAAGTAGAGAAAAGGGTAAGAAAATTAATAATAATAATAATAATAATTGAAGTTAGAAGAAGAAGAGATCAAAAGAACAAATACACTTTGAACGACTTCGTTTTAGGCTTTACCTTTCGTATTTGTTGGCGGGAAGTGCGAAGTGGCGGCAAAACACAAAAAAATATAAATTAAACTACAACAATGGTCACTAAACTATTACTAAATTTACTTTTTAGTTACTCAACTTAAAAAGATACAAAATGATTACTAAGCTATTTAAAACTTTTTATTTAAGTTATTAAATTATGCGAGAGTTTTTATTTAAATCAATGGGATGTTAAGTTTAATTTTTTTTAAAAAGTCCATTTAACAAGCTCTAAACAACAATTCGATAATCGGAATAGATTAGTAATAATCAACGAGTAGAAGAACATACTTTAAATTCAAATCAACCTAGCAGTTAGTGTTGGAGATCAAAGAAGAAAATTGTTTAGGTTTTGATTCGTAAATTAGTGATGTTCAAAACTATTTCATGAAAAAAAATAAATTGTAGAAAAGAAGAGGAACGAGAGTTTTTAATTGGTGCAAATAGTGCAAACAAAGAAGCCATATACAACAACGATTTTAACAATTGGTGCAAATAGTGCAAACAAAGAAGCCATATACAACAACGATTTTAACAACTTAATGACTTAAATGAAAACTTTCCAATAGTTTAATGATCATTTAGTAACCTCTTGAAGTAGAGCAATTAAAACGTAAACTTATTAATAATTTAATAACTTTGGGTGTAGTTTAATTAAAAAATAAAATAAGATAAAAAGATAAAGGTTAAAATATCTTATAAATTCCTATACTTTTGCATATTTAGAATATAATCTCCGTACTTATATTTCAAGAGTTTAGCCCATAACTTTTCATATTTTAAAATTTAGACCCAATTATTAACATTGTTAAAATTCTTTAGTTAAATTTACTGGTGGGAAATTTTAAAATAAAAAACTACTCTTATTAGCCTAGCCATATAACAAAAAATACCATAGTAATAAACATGAATTTAACATGAGAACTTTAATGATATTAACAATTGAACTTACATATTTAAATTCAAAAATAAAGAAATCAAACTCCTTGAAATAAAAGTAAGAAGACTAAATTTCAAATATGTGAAAAGTATAAAGACTTATTATATCACATTTATCTTTATCAATGAATATAAACAATTTATTATTTCAAATAAACTAATTTATATAAAATAAAAATTAAGGACTTATATGAATACAAATTAAAGGTTTTAATATTTAAAAGAAAAATGATGAGCATTTGTTATTAATTTAATGAAAAAAAAGAATAAAATGGTTAATCTAATAATCTATTAAATATGCTAGGTATTTATTTTTTTCTATTTTTGAAATTAATTATTCTTACACAACTAAAAATTATTGACGAGTATATACAAATATATTAAAATTATTTTTGAAATTGATGATGGCCATTTGAGAGACCGGAACATGAAGGCCACTGTCATAACCAATGTAACAACATAGTGTTGCTCGGGCTCCAATCCTACAGAACAATGGTATTGAGAAGCACTAAGTCCATACACACAACATGGTAATACTTTCTTTCGCTACAAGTATCCTAGAATGACCATATAAAAGAAAAAGAAAAATGTAAAATATTGGTATCACATTATAATTCCCAGTTTTTCTTCATATAAAAACTATACTGTATGTAGTTAATATCATCCTCATGATAAGCTGTTCAGGAAATGTGCCAATGCTTTGTCAGTATCATTGTCATACACGAGCAAAGCATCAGCGACGTCGTTTGCTGAGAACCCCATTTCTCGCAATAGGTTGTAACCATTGACAAATTCCCGAACCTAAAGAACCAAAGACGAAAAATAAATAACCAGCAAAATACATTGTTTGATCAACTTACTGTCATGTTCTTAACTAAATAATTGGAAGGAATTCTAGCATGCAATTAAACCAAAATTACTGTAATGTTCAGCGTCTGCTAATCAAGAAAATGCAGGTAGAGAAAAGAGCCTCAATCGTAAGCATAAAACATTCGGTGCATCATAACATGCTGTACTTGTAGACATTAAGGTTGTGGTGGCAATCAAAATCCAAACTACATTTTCATATAATTACATCACAAGAAAGGAGTGCTTAACTAAATAACTGGAAGGAATTCTAGCATGCAATTAAACCAAAATTACTGTAATGCTTGGCGTCTGCTAATCAAGATAATGCAGGAAGAGAAGAGTCTTGATCTCAAGCACAAGGGTTATAACATGCTATACTAGAAGACATTAAGGTGTTTTCATATTATTACATCACAAGAAATGAGTGGTTCACTAAATAACTAGAAGGAATTCTAGCATGCAAACGCAACTAACCAGAATTACTCTCTTGTTCTGCACCTGCTAATCAAGGAAAAGCGGGTAGACAGGAGGCCTTGGTCACAAGCATAAAACATAAGTAAAACCATAGCATGCTATATTAGAAGAATGAAATCAAATCCTACTTACATTTACAGAAAAATACATCACAAGAAAGAAATGCTTCAACAAAGCTCTATGTTAGGACAATAATTAATCCATACACAATGTTTACAAGTACAATCATCAGGTTCAGGTGTTATAACTCTTCGGATGAATAGTTAACATACCTTGGTTGGACTGTCTCCATAATTTGCAACAGCGATGATGACAGCGTCTTGGCTGAGACCGGAGGCAATGTACTTGTTTAACACAGAATCCGAATTTGCACCCTGCATTCAAATGATTTAAATTCTTTCAAAGATAATGGACTGGTTTAGTCAAAACAAAATTCCAGTAGCTCAAAGTAAATAAAGCAAGGAACAAACAAGTTAGAATGTCAATGGAAGATTCAAAGGAAGTCTAAAACTGTATCTGAAATAAGAAGAAACGTACGGAGGAAGGAGTTGATTGGGTAGGTTCCGAAGGATGATTTTCCAAGTCAAGTTGGCTCAAATTCATGAATTCCGCATCTGGTTGAGCCAAGATTTTCCTCTCAAACTCGAAATCAAACTGGAAATTGCTTCGACGAATATCCCCAACTTGCGGCGAAAACTGAGGCTGCAAAAGAGAACAGTAATAATTAACCGGATAGCTCTGACAGCTTAACTTATTCCTCTAATTAAAACCGGAAAAAGGAAGTACCGGAGGAGTAATTCGATAATCTGGTTTCAAAACAACTCTAATGCCCAATCCGGCTGCCATAAATAAAAATCAAAATAAACAAATATAAAAATGAATAATAAATTATTTTTTTGAGGTAAGAGAATTTACCGGAAGAGGAAGGAGAACAGGAGGTCCGGGGTGCGGGAGGGACTACGGTGTGACCAGGTTGACCAACGTTCGGGTATATCGAATGTCTGTATATCGGACGGCTAGAAGACGACGACGTTGAAGTCAGTTGCTGCCGATACATCGAGAAATTGCGACTTCGTACGGTGAACCTGTTCTGTTCCTGAAATCGTAATTCGCAAGGGAAGTAGTGTTTTAAGTCTTGAGAAGAAGGTTAATCTATAAAAATAGCCAATTTTGTTTGACTCATATTATATTTTAGTATTTTATATTTGAAATGTTAAATTTTAATCACTTATATTTTTATTTTATTTTGTTAGGAAGTGATTATCCTATGGTTAAGTTTCATTATATCACTAATGGTAATCCTATGTAGTAGTTCAACTAAATTTTAAGTGTCAATTTAGATTAAATTTTTATTGTTTAATGAAAACTCTAAATTAAAATTCTTAATATTTTTTGATTTTTGAAATTATTTGTGAACATATATTTTATTTTGCATCATCGATAGACATCTCATAAAATGCAACTAAAAACATGTTCTCATGTTATAAATTTTCAGAAAATAGATGTTACTTTCACTGTTCTTGTTCCTAATCATTATATTTTCTAATTCTTTCACAAGTCTTGAATAATTGATTTCTCAATCAAATTTTTTCTAATCTGAATCAACTTGTATGTTCACAATCTCTTTGTGGGTATTTCAAATTATTCTTTCTTACTACTGATTTTGTGCTGAATTAACTTGCAATCTTTATTTTTGCTGGTCATGGGTAAGTTTTGGTTTACAGTTAACTGGTTAGTAACTTTTGTTTTTATATTTCTATGTTATTAGTTTTATCTGCTTGGTACTTGGAGACTCTACATTATTAATTAGTTTTGAATAATTTCTGCTAACAACTTGGTTTTACTCAAATTTGGAATATGTGAGCAATGTAATCAATGTTTTCCAACTTTTAGGGGTACAAAAGTTAGAATATGTGAGCAATGAAATCTTTGAAGCTTTAGCTATGAAATATGCATAAATGGTCATTTTTGGACCAATCAATGTTGTATATGTCACTTCTGATATTTGGTGTGGTATTGCATTATGGTTAATGAAATCTAGTGCTGCAATAGTTTTCATGGATAATGTAATAGGAAAGGAGTTATATCATTAGATTTTTTATATAAGAGGTTACGAATATGATGTATGTCAAGACTAAAGATATTTTTCTGATGATTCGTGTTGGTTTTATTGGTGAATATTACGTTACATTTTAACATGTTAATACCATACTCGAGTCTAAATGTTGCGTGCATCTTCGGAATCATATTATTTTAACATAATATTCGGTTTCTATTCCAGGATGTAGCTTTGCCCATTGTTACCATGAGAACTACTCCACTATATCTTATAATGGAGAAACTGTCACTGTCCCCCGAGAAATACGAAAGCGGATGACAAAACCCACCTGAAGGAGTTTACAAGATTAAAGGGAGTGATCACCGCCCATTCTTCTCAAAGCCTTAGTCACTTCACAAAATTTTAATACAAATTGTTTAGATTCCTTAGCTTAATTTCAATAAATAAGAGAAAAGAAAAGGACCATATTCTTTAACTTTAATTTCTATTTGTCTCACAGAACACAAGTATTTGTTCATTGTACGGCTCTTAAATTGTCATATGTCGTTCTTGTATATACAACTACCTTTCTGTAACATTTTTTCTTGCAGTAAAAAGAAAAGTTGTTTTACACTTGCATCCTTGTAATTTACATTTTCTTCAGGCAATGCATTGACTGAATCAATTCATTACAGATACACTAACCGTTTTCTAATGGAATTATATGTCCACTGCTTCCACTAGGTATGCTACTTTTCATTTCTCCTTGGGTTAACTAAAAGATCATATACAGAAGTGATATGCATTAACTTCCTTATTTCTTGCAAATTCAATCATAACAACTATATCCCAAACCTATAGATACTTCCAAGAACCAAATATTCTTGTGCAGAAGCATTAATACCTTCACTGGGATTACGGGAGGCCTGTGCAGATTGTAACACAGAGGCAGTCAAGCGCTCCTCACTAGCTTTTGGAACATCAGAACAATGAAGAGGGGCCCATACTCCATGATCAGGTTTATCCTTATTTCTTGTACGTTTTTCATGCTTCTCACTTCCAGAACCTGAACCATGCAGTGCCTTTTTTATGAACTTGTCATCTGAAACACTTTTCGTATCAACTTCACATTCCAAAGCAGCAATATCATTAGAGACACGACCATTCAAACCCAATCGTTAATTCGTAAATCGCAAAGGTCTCTTGACATTGTCCAGACTCATAGTTTCAGTTTTCTGCTTAGCCTGGACAACTGCTGAAGATTGATTTTGGCCCATTTCATTACTCGAAAGTATGCTTCTTATTAACTTTCCACGAGCCTCCTGTTGTTGACGTTGTCCCGCAGCAGTTGAACCAGGTGAATCTGCTACAGAAGATGATGCACCTTGCTGTTCCGATTCATCTTCTGAGACCTAGGAAATTTAAAACAAGAATCATAATTTGCATTCAATAATTTGAAAAACGGGAAAACCAGCTGCACTAGCACATAAATATAAAACACATAACAATGAAGTAGAATAAAACTTGAATATAGTTAACAATGGATGAGTGAGTGGAAAGGAGACAAACAAAAGGCAAACATCTTACATGAGGAGCATGTCGGTCTTTTGGTTTTAGAAGGATTTTTTTCTTCACAGAATCAGCAGAAAAAGTGATTCCAGTTAGAAGACCATCAATGCCATGGACTGCAATTCAACTAATTAAGCAAAAATATGCAGGTAAATAAATGAAAAAGATAAGTTAAACACGAAAACAACGTGCAACCCAAGTATTTTCATATATCACCAACTTCAAGTCAAATGAAAGAAGATAATCCAAACACAGGCCAAGAGAGAATAAACCCATCAGCTTATATTCACAAGCACACATGCTCAGAAGTACGCCTAAAACTACGAGGCTTTTGCACTAATTCCAGTATAATAAATAATTCAACAATACAAAAATGTCAACATTAAATCACACCTTCATCCAAGCTACTTGCAATATTTTATATGAGTTTTAAAGACAAAAAATAGTTTAACATGCAAACTCAGGTTGAGCTGAAGCTCCATCATGGAGGCCACAATTAAAAGAAATTTGACTCTGTTCCTTTTCAATGTTCCAGGGGCTAGTTGTATCTGTAAACGGTGTATGAGAAACTTTGGGATAAGTGCCCATATTTTTCTTAATTTCTAGTGTTTCATACCAATTATCTAATTTAGAACTGTGAAACTGGAGGATGATCACAGAAAAATTAAGTACATAAAAACAGGTGGTCCTTGCTATTTATGATAGGTAAAAAGTAACAGCCTTTTCTGAAAAATTTACGATTAGCTTGAATGAAACAAGTACATGAAAGCATATTTTTTGGTTGTATTTTATGAGATGTCTACGAGGCAAAATAAATTATATGTTCACTAACAATTTCAAAAAGTCGACGAAAACATCAAGAAATTTAATTTAGGGTTTTCATTAAACAATAAAAATCTAATCTTTTGTTTTTTCTTATTGAATAAAAGAGATAGAAGAATGCAAAGAAGACATACCTGGACTCTCCATTGAATCCATCTTTATAAAGCAGTCAATTTGATTTTAACTATTTTGATCTTGATAATAATTTTTCTAGTAAAATGAAAAAAAAAAAATTAAGAACAGAAGAGACGGAAGAAAAATTAAAAAAAGAGAGGAAATGAATAGTTTTTAAGTTAAAGGTTTAAGGTTTAAAATTTTTAATTAATTAAATTTATTTAATTAAAAATTTATTGTCATCCCATTTAAAAATTTAAGTTAGCACTTAAAATCTAGTTATTGGATTACCGTTAGAGAGATAACGAAACTTATCACTTCGTAACAAGATAATAACATAATTAGCTAAAATATAACATGTCGATTCAAACAAAAGTAACTATTTTTTATAAATCAGCCTGAGAAAAAAGAAGAAAGAATCAGGCAAAATCCAACCATTATTTTGCGGAACAACCCGAATTGATTGATAGATTGTTAAATTTTAAAAATAAATATACTCCTCTTTGGGGATGTATTACGTAAGCTAATATCTAATACAAAAGTTTTATACATGTGACAGTCATTTATTTAAAATATCATGTGTACATTTTAAACAAATAATAATAAAATAAAATATTAATTTAAATCGTGAGTAACATTAAAGGACAAAATCCAAAAATATTAAATCTCCCATGGAAAAATTATATAAAAAAAAAAAACCTAAAAGTTATTTAAATATATGTTTGTGGAGACTTGTTTGGAGTGTTTAAATCCAACCTTCACCCCCTCTTTTACTTGTAACGATCCCCTTCCCCTAATTCTTGTAATGATAAAAAATATATATAAGATGCCCGAATTTAAGTCATAGTAGAGCCAAATTCATGTTTTATAAACTAAACTCGAAAACACCTATGCCTAACAATAACACCCAAAATGACACTTGCTTACAAGAACATAAAAGTGCTAATAATACTAGAATGAATTTAGAGACCAAGTTGTGACATTCGAAATTATAAAAACCAAAAAGCATGGACTCAAAATCCAAAAAATTATCTCTCTATAAAATTTACTCTAAAAATGAAATATTACTATGATCTAATCACCTTATTAGCAGCGAGCCTGCCCAAGGCAGGGCTCTTCTAAGCAATCAAAACCTGCTGAATTTGAGACATTTGAATCAGATTTCATCCATGAATTAACACCGTTAAATTATACAGCGCCATTGATACAAGGCCGCTACAGATTTCAACAATTTAAACTGAACTAACTATGAACATGAATGCTAATATCATTCTATCACAACATAAGGCCTTACAATGACTTGCCTAGACAAGTCACAAGCCAAAGATATGGTCATTTCCGAACATGGCAGCGCTGAACTGTCGTGTGTTCAAGTCGCTCCCATCCAGAGCAGAACCAAACCGATCAAGCCACTGTGTCGGGCTTGGATTTTCGCTTTCCTCTACCCATTCAGAGGTCATATCAATGTCATCAAACTGAATGGGGTCGGATTCCGTCGGCATTGTTTTCATCTCTCTTGCTAACTTGAGGTTGTAGTTAATATACACAACATCAGTTAATGTTTCCTTGTCAATCTTATTCCGTTTTTCAGTATGAATCTGTTGGAATGTGCTCCAATGCCTCTCGAATGTAAAAGTGCTGCAAACTTGACTAAGAATTCTAATTGCAACCCGTTGCAACACTGGTGCTGAGTCCCCAAATTGCTCCCACCAGAGTCCTACAACAGATAAACGCAGACATAGTAACCAATCTAAGCTACTATTTCATTCAATAGATGTATTTCAATAAGTGAACTGCTTCAACTTCCTTGGAAAGGAGGAAAATTTGAAGTGCAATGAAATAGCAAAATACTAGGGACTGCTCACACACACGTTACAGCCAAAAGTGAGTATAAAACTGCATACATACCAGGAGAAACCGTATCTCGTGCCTCCATTGCTAGATTACATGCAAACATCCCCTTTGCCCTTGTAAAAGTAAAAATTTGATTGGTGATGTCACGTCTTAACTCAGGTGTGGGAAGTAGTTTCTCCAGAACTTTAAAGAAGTCTTCTTTTATAGATCCTAGAAATTTTACTTCCGGATTATACTGGATGCTAGGATTTAAAAAAGCCCCAGCTGAATGTAAAGGCGAATGAAGTTGGTCCCTCCATTGTCTGTCAACTATGTCCAAAAATGTCTTGCACTTACTCTCATCCATGATATAGTATGTCCTTATTGATTCCTTGGCTCTGGTCATTAGTTCATATATAGAACCGACAGCAGGTTTCCCTCCAGATACTTCCCTCAACACCTTCAAAAAGGGCTCGGATATTGCCACACATTCTTCTACTGCTCTCCAAAAGTCATTATCCTCAACAATGGCAATACAAGAAATGCTCTGCGGTTTATTTGCATACGAGGAGTTAGTTGAATATTCAGGACTATTGAACATATGCTTCAATCTCGACCTCTGTTTCAACATTGATTGCAACGATAGAAAGCAGGATACAGACTTTGTTATTCCGGTTCTTATGAGCTCCTGTCCCCCAGTGAACTTCTTCATTAAATCAAGCATTGATGCATTGTTGTATAGAAACTTGGATACTGTTTGTGCTTGTAAGATACATCGGTTCACCCAATCTACCCTAGAAAATTCTTCCAAGATTAGATTCAAACATTGAGATGCACAAGGAGATAAAAAAATGGTTCCATAGTTCTGCAAGATATGGCTCGAAATACCAGTGTAGTTGAAACAACTATCCATGATAATTTGCACAACATTTTCCTGGCCAAAATCTTGAATAACGGAATCAAATAAATCAGCAAGGCACTTTGTGTTCTTAAAATATGAGGATGCATCTACAGACTTGTGGAAAAAGGTCCTCGAAGGGGATGAAACTAAGAAGTTGATTAAAGCTTTAGATTTATTGTCAGTCCATGTGTCTGCAATGATGGTACATCCAGTCGTGGCCCATTCTTTCTCCGCATCTTTCAAATGCAAAGTCACTTCAGACTTGATCCTTTTCAACCATGTTGTCTTCAAGGTTTCCACAGATGGAGCTATCAATCCAGGACCAAACTTTCCAACAGTATCAATCATTGCTTGATATGACGAAGAACGAGCCACGCTAAAATCCAACTTATTCTCAAAAAAGAACAACGCAATGCTTCTCTCCACAGTTTCCTGGTCACTCAATGTTGAAGCAGCAATGGATAAGACGGTAGGGAAAGCTTTTGCAGCAGGAGAGAGTGTCTCTAAAGGACTAATTTTACTACTAGTAGACATATTCCCAGGAGCCCTCACTTCAGCTATCTTCTGCTTCTTAACACTAGGTGTTTCTTTAATATCCTCTTTGGACGATATTATAGCTCGAACCCTATCAGTAACATCATCTCTAACTTTATTACAAGGGTTTACACCTTTACTTGGAAGACGAGATAGATGATGCTTTAACCTACTGATTCCACCATTCAAAACCCTAAGACAAAATTTGCACCTAACTTTATTTCCATCTAATTTCTCAGCATATTCCCAACACACATCTCTTTCCCGAACCACTGCCAGAAAAATTGAACAGTACATAATCATCGTAAATTACTGACTTTTATAACTATAATTTATAAATGAAGCAAATTATTTCATTCCAACAAGTTCATACAGATGTAGAAGTCCAAAAAAAAAAAACGAAAAGTTGAACTTACTGATAATGGTGGGAAACGACTTTTAAGTTCTTCAATTTGACCTACAGAAGAAAGCAAATTCAAAAGAAAATTCATGTTAAGTACTAGCTCATCAAACATTAGATGATCAAAATTTTCTTTCAAATAAAGCAAATTTGAATTTCTGATGACATGTTGATTTCCTTTGAAGAATTATTGTTGTATCATCAGCTCTGAACAGTGAATTCCCCAGCCCCCCAAAAAAAAAAAAAGGAGCTTCCGAAAATCTTTTTTTGTTCCACCAAAACAGAGAAGACCTCAGCTGGAAAACTCTAAATTCTGAAATTCGAAATTTCCTCCTCTCATTTACCTCCATTTTCTCAGCAACCAAATGCAGCACTTAGATTTCAAAACCAAAATCCACTAAAAGCGTTTTCGAAATATCAAAGGAAAAAGAAAAAAAAAAAGGCGAGAAAATGTTGTAGTTATTTTAAAGATGCAAAGAGAAAAAGTAAAATTAAACTAAATCGGAACTCGGAAGTGAGCATAGAAAAGGAAAGAGAAATTATCGAGAGATTTAAGGATCTTACACAGAGAGAGATTTGTCTTTTCGACGGAGAGATAAACGGAGATGGCAGATCTGGAAGTTTTATTATTTATATCGCGATATTTTGGAGTTTAGGGTTTTTTGTCACTCCAATCTTTCTCTCGATGTTTCTTTTGGACTTTTGGTGGTTTTATCTTATCTTTAATCTTATCTCTCAAATATTTTAATTTCTTCTCGTTTTCCCATTCTTAAAACTTTTTTCTTTTTGGGCGAGATATCGCGGATTCTTTTTTAAATTTGAACCAATCAATTTGCCCGCACGACGTCGTTTCTTCTCTTATTTTCTAAGGGAGGGCTTAATATTTTATCAGTTGAATTTATTAAAATTATTGTATCTATTTTGCATGAAAATCAGGGTAAATATTCAAAATATGCTCAAATATTTAAAAAATTATGGAAATAGGTCAATTTATAGAAAATTTACGGGAAATGGCCATTTTCCCAAAAATACGCATTCACGTCGGTAGCGTTTTTGGGGATAAGAAGAAAAAGCGGCGCCAGTGGGGCTTTACTTTTGCCACTTCAAAAAAAACGTCCCACGAGGCGCTTTTTTTGAGGTGGCAAAAGTGCATCCTCTGTATGCGCTTTAGCCCGTATTTTAGAAAAAACTATTCTTAAATATTTTAAAATTTACGAGAATAAATATTTATAAAGGCTCAAAGTGACAACATATTTTTTAAGATGTCATCAATTAATAAGGAAATATAACTTAAAGGAAATCTTTATATAGACCCAAAGTCTTATATCCTTGTTTTCTTGAGTAAAGTGAGATATGAGATATGTGTATTTATAGACTCATGAATAATTTTGCGAACTTGTTCTGAACAATGTGGGATTCTTTCTCTTTTAACTAACAACATAAGATAACATGCTACATTATATTTGATTTTTTTACAAAACAAATTCTCTTTTTTAAAAATTTATTTAACATTTTCTTATATTATAAAAACAAGAAACAAAACAACTCAAATATATTTTCATAGATCACATGACAATTTTTCATATTGTATAAAATATTTTGATGCTTATACTTGGGATATTTACCCAATATATTTAATATATGTCATTATTTACTTATTTTTGTTTATGTCAAGCAATCTTTTATGGATAACTAATGAAAGATGGTTAGTTGTGAGTGACACTTCTCTCTATTAGTACCGAAAAATAAGTAAGTTAATATTTAAATATTTCAAAGATCAACAAAATGGTCCCTCTATTAAATTTTTCTTCTAGATATGCTTTATTATAGAATTTTAATATGTTTTTAAATTAAATGAATAAATATTTTATAAATATATTTTTGATATAATTTTATAAATAATTAATGTTAAAATTACATGGTCACATCATGATATGTGTGAACTTTTTAAAAGAGTAATAATATAATTTATTTTATAAAATAATAATTTTTAATTATCTTCCAATTGGATTTATCGTAGCTTGAATGGTGGATTTGGTGGCTTTTTTTAATGTTTTTCCTTAGGATTAATATGGTTTTATTAGGATTAATTTGTATATCTTTGAGTTTAATTTCAATGTATTGGGACTTTTCTTCCTTTCTTTGTAAAAGTTTACAAATCAATGAATGCAGTTCATCTTCAAGTTAAAATATTAAACAAACCATAACCATGCGAATCAAATGTTAAGTAGCAGATTAGCTAAACAAAAGATATTTATAATTTATGTTGGGATTGTGCTTTGTTTACTCAAGCTTTATAGAAAATTATACTTCATCTTGTTGAGAAAGAAGCAAATTTTACAAGAAAGTTTTTATTGAAGATCAAGGTGTAATGATCATTGTAGTACTAGTCATCTTTGTTGTTTGTTGATTGCCTCGGTTTCATCTTTCTTACGTGAATTCTCGTAAATTGTCATGTGATCTATGAAAATATATTTGAGTTGTTTTGTTTTTGTTTTTATAATATAAGAAAATGTTAAATAAATTTAAAAAAAAGAGAAATTGTTTTGTAAAAAATCATTTATAGTGTAGCATATCATCTCATGTTGTTAGTTAAAAGAGAAAGAATCCCACATTGTTTAGGAACAATTCGCAAAACTATTCATGAGTCTATAAATACACATATCTCATATCTCACTTTACTCAAAACAAGGAAAATGAGACTTTGGGTCTATATAAAGATTTTCTTTGTAAGTTATATTTCCTTATTAATTGATGACACCTTAAAAAAAATGGTGTTGTCACTTTGAGCCTTTATAAAGGTTTATTCTCGTAATTTTTTAAAATATTCGAGAATAGTTTTTTTTTTAAAAACACGAGCTAAAGCGCGCCCCATAGGACGCGCTTTTGTCCACCTCAATAAAAATGTGTCCATATAGGCGTGCTTTTTTGAGGTGGACAAAAAGCGTCCTACTGTATGCCGCTTTAGCCCTTATCCCCAAAATCTTGATGTGGACGCGTTTTTGGGGAAAATGGCCCTTTCCCATAAATTTTCTACAAATTGGCCCATTTCCATAATTTTTCAAATATTTGGGCATATTTTGAATATTTACCCTGAAAATCATCTAATATTTCTATTAAATCAATCTAAAATATTATCTTTTATTCGTATATATTTAATGATAGAATCATATAACAAGTTACATAAGCTCATATTGTGACAAGTGTCGCAATGTTTTTATTTTATTTAATTTTTTATTTTTATCTGTTAAATAAATTTAAATAATTTAAGTACAATAATTTAAACACGAGTTTATCTTAATGCATTACAAAACTCAATTCTAAATGGAAATTGTTATTTGAAATATATAGATTTTGTTTAAAAATAACTTTTATTTAAATACATTATACAAATCATATATTATGCTGATTATATAGTTTTTAAATAATATTTTGATATATGATTTGTTATCTACATATTTATTTAAATATGTTACAATAAATAGTGTACAACTAAAACTATTTAATAGCATAACTAAAACTATTTAATAGCATATTCATCATAAAATAAAATGAGCATTATAAATGATTATTTCAAATATTTATTTAAATAAAATTATATGGGCATAGGTTGTAAACGTTCTACATATTTATATGAGCATACATTGTAATATATAATATATATTCGGGTTGTAATACATAAAATTATTTATTGAGTTGGTGTTATGAGTTAACCGAGTGTTCAACTTAGTTAAGAAATTATTACTATATCTTTTATTAAATGATTGCAATTATTGTTTTGATGAGTTTTTGTTTTTTTATACTTTTATATGGATTTAAAATAATAATAAAAACTTAAAAACTAGTATATTTAGGATTAAAACCATATTTAATGGAGTTATAATTAAATCATTTACCATTATACCAATAATAATTCTTAAGTAAATTTTTAAAAGTTAACTTTTAAATTTGTTGATTCCACACCATAGGATTTCTAGTATTAATAATATTGTTAACTTTTAAATATGTTGTTTTACACGCATACACTCAACCAAAACTTTATTTTAATATATTTTAAATAATTTTATTTTAATATGCACAAGTTATTATCTCCATTTATTGTACATCTATACTTACTATTAATAAAACCCCGAATGAGTTAGTGTCACGAGTGAATCAAGTACCGGCTTCGATTAGAAAATAATTAATATATTCTTTTATTAAATGACTATTATTATTATTTTGATAGCTCTTTTATCTTCTCATACTTTTATATAGTTTTAAAATTAAAAAATTAACATATTTTAGGATTGAACTCGTGTTTAATGGATTTATAGATAAATTATTTATCATTACACTAATAATAATTCTAAAATATTTTAAAAAATAACTTTTAACATAAAATATTTTCTCTCACCAAGTTCATGTTCAAAATTTATAATTTTCATAAGCATAAATATGTGATAAGATTTCCAATATAATTTAAAATATAATGTGGTTCTAATTGAAATACACATACCTTTTCAAGCTATCGCCCATGTTAATTAATTATTAATTTTAAAAATCAAATTTATAATAATTTTTGAAACAACAGCTATGAAATAGGGACATAATTAGTTTTTTTTTAATTTTAAATTTTCGATGATTTTAATAAAATATCATAAATTAATTTAAGTTTATTTTAAATATTATTTTTGTTCTTAATTTATATCTATAACAATACAAACTATCGTAATTTTAAAATTAAAATTTATATTATTTATTTTAATTTCTTAAACATAGTATTACAAATTTTATGCACCTGGATAAAAAAACTAAATAAAATATATGTGAAAATTGAAAAGTCTGATTCACTGGTATTTCTTTTTCATTTTAATGAAATGATTAAATCATTAAAATGAGTAACATCATCACAAATTTCACATTACCAAAAAATGTAAAAATACCTAAAAAACAAATTTCCCCTATATTACTAAATATTAACTCTGATACCAAAAGGTAATGTTTGTTGAAACAAATGTTCATAGATCATAATTTTCCCACCGGTAATTTTACATTTCATGATCCAAAAGGATCCTTTATATTGTCAAAGTTGAAAACATGTAGTAATCTAATGACATAATCTTTAGATTCCTGCTGACACCATGAGATTCAAAAGCCCCCCCCCCTAAACACCCTACCAACTTTGCCAATGATAACATCTAACATAGTAGTACTAGAAGACTCATCGGCTTCTAGTGGAAAAAAAAACTTGATTTACTGTCATTAACCATGCTAAAAACCCCCCATCTTCTTAAGCTCAAACTTTGGGGCGTCCCTCTTGAGCAAAAAGAGGAGGAAAAAAAGGAGGAAATCAACTCCAAAGCTTCAGTGCTAAATAGTATATTAATGTGTAAAAGAATAAGGTTACATATTTTCGGGGTTACTCCAAGGCAAGCAGAACCACGCAGAAAACACCGAAAAAAAGTTGCAATTCTCCGCAAGGTCTCTCAGTCGAGAAAAATACAAGTTGCCAACTCACTATTTTTTCATCAGAATTCTAGTTCTAACACCCCCTGCAGTTTACATAATTTATCATGTTTTGGCTAACACATAAGACTCAAATAACGCAGGTGTTAAAAGTGCATACCTTCAACTTCCTCGAACTGAACTTCCTTTACGAGATCGGCAGTAGCATTATATTCAAAGCTAATAAATGACAGAAAAGATCAATCATTACAAAGTTTACATAAACAGAAGCAGATCGGATGCAAGACTAATGATGCAATTATCAGCCTTCTAGCAACTAAACTAACATTGATTATAGTTGAGATTTAGATGGCAAACACTATCTACAAGCAAAACTGTAGCAGATATATAATGATTCTTTCAGAGTTTTTAGACCAGAACCTTGTCAAGTGAATACCCGTATCCAACACTCACCTCTGAGTTCAGGGAACAAGGCTTCTTGGTCAATATACATGAAACATTTGCATACAAATTCACATTTTAAATGTTAGTAATTTCAACCACATTGTTAAGAATGCTTGTCTCTACTTCTCTCAGAGCCATGCGAGTGTTGCGTACCGGTCTGTGTCCTACATGGGGTATGCTCAAATTTTCTAAGCTTTTTCTAAGCCATAGATAAGATGTGTTTGAGTAATTTAAACAAGCTTAGAAAATTTGAGCATACCCCATGTAGGATACATACCGGTATGCAATACTCGCATGACTCTGAGAAAAGCAGAGACAAACATTCTTAACAATGTGGTTGAAATTACTAACATTTAAAAATCTAATTGAAGAAAAGCCTACACAGTGTTTAAATCAAAATTAACAATTTAATCAAAGCAACGGAACAGATATGAAAACCAATGTGAGTTGAAAACATATATTACCTACTGGAAAAAGAGACCTCAAGTTCATATTGAGCACTAGTTTTGATAGCTTCAAATAAGCAAGTAGCAATTTCAGTTTTGCGAGTACTAGCCATTAGTAAATCATACTCGGTTGGAATGATAATGGAGAAGAAGTTATCGTTTAAATCGCTCAGACACATCTTATCTACGGCTGCTAAAGCTATCCGGCGTTTAAGCCCATCGGTTTCAGGATCAACAATATAAACGGCGAAATCAGTGATTACAAGATTCCGTCGTTTCATCTTCCCCGATGCAGTGAACTTCAACACTTTATCCGCAAACAAAACTTTACTGTCACCTACACGTAAAATTCGCAATTATAAGGCGATCTTTTCATTCTTTGCAAGTAAACTGCATATAATATCGCAAAGAAAGACCACTTTTTTAATATATATATATGTATATATGAAATCGTTGCGATGGAAATTAACAAAAGGGTGAGGAATGGGTAACCTTGTTTCTGCAAGATCTTCATTAAGGAGGGGCGGGAAGCGACATTCAAGTAGTCTCCTTTGGGTTCTGATGGTTGCGAATCCTTATCGTTTTCATCTTCTTGTTCGTCGTCGGGTACATGGTCTTCGCCGTGTGGGTTGGCCTCCGGTTCGTCGACTGGGGCATGCTGTTGTGCCCTGTATTGGCTCATCGTTGGAACCGACGGACGCTGTTAGGCTTTGGCTTTTGCGGGAAAGCGAAAAAAATACAGAGAAAAGAGAGCCAAATAGCGCTCGATGCACGTTAACTTGTAATCATCATTCTAATTCAAGTTACTCTATTAAAAGTATTAAATTGATTGATTATCTTAAAAAATAAATAAATAAATTTTCTTATCAAATTCAAGAGAGATTGACCTAAAGATCGTATCATTATTTAAAATAATATTCTGTTCATAAATATAAATATAAATTAAATAAATTTATTTATTATATAAACATTAATTCGACATCAAGAAATCAAACTGTATTTGAAAGTTGGGACTAAACTATGAAGGATTCAATATTCATTAAAAATAAATCTAAGACATACCCGAATTAACATCATGTTTAAATTAGGGTAATCTACAGAGTTAGTCATCCAATTTTATAAGTTTTCATTTTGAACATTGAAAATAAAAAAATTATAAGTTGGGCATTATCGTTAACAATCATTTTCATTTTAGTCACCTAATTTTAATAAGTTTCATTTTGGTCATCCTGTTAATTTAATATTATTATACACTTATTTTAGTCACTCAGTTTTAACAAATTTTCATTTTGGTCCCTCATTTACTTTTAAAAATTAATTCTATTTATTAAAAAAACTACTTTTTACAAAAAAAAATTTGAGTTATGTGAAGATGAAACCCAAAATAAAATGGTTTTTTCTCAATAAAAACCTAAGCAATATTTTAGAAAAGGCAAGATAAAGGAAATTAGAAAGACATATTGGTTTTTCCTATAAAAATCTAGATAATTCTTTATAAAATCTCATGTTTTTAAAATTAATTAAAAAAGTAAAGGAATTAAAAATATCAAATAGTTTTTTTATATAAAAACCTAGGTAATTCCTTATAAAACACCACATTTTCCCTAAAAATTTAAAATTAATTATAAAAAAGTAAAATTAAATTAAAATAAATTTTAAAAATATAAAATGAGTGATTAAAATGAAAACTTATTAAAGTTCAGTGACTAAAATGGTTGTACAATAATATTGAATTAAGGATTGGTGATCAAAATAAAAACTTATGAAACATGGGTGACCAATTATAAAATTTACCCTTTAAATTATTCATAACTCTTAATTATAAAAGGAATATAATTTATTGCAACAGTAATGAAGTGAATCAATTAAAATTTAATTAGCAACAATTTTATTTGTCATTTTAATACGAGCTCTTGATTAATTACTAAATTAGTACATTTTTTAAATTGATTTTTCCTAAATTTGATTTACACAATTCTAAATATCAATTGATTTGTTGTAATTTGATATGTTAAATTAAGCTCTCTATTACATTTAACGAGTTTGTTCTCGAACAATTTAAATGTCTTTTTCGTGTTTTTAATCAATTTTAATTTTTTATTTTAATAAGTAAATTAACACATTTTATACTACTTTTGAGACCTAAAATGATCAATTGAAACCTAAAAATCTAACGAGGTTGGTAAATAATACAAGGAATTCATGGTGACTTGAACGACATGAAAACATTACCTAAAAATAAAGTATTGCAAATTAAAAATCGTCTTACTAGATCGGTGTGTAAGATTTTTGAATTCCATATTACTAAAACATTGGTGGTGAAATGTATTTAGAGGTAGTTTGGATGAAGTAGGAACTTAGCTACCGCATTCCCCTATTCAACATTACCTAACTCCACATATAACTTCGCCCCATTATTTTTCTGGCTCTGCAGTGATTTGCTATTCATTATCTCGACATCTTCATCATCAATATTTTGGGATCTTGTTTTTTTAGTATAATTTTTCTTCATATGTAATTTTATTTTTAATATATTGATTTAATAAAATTACATCATTTTTATTATTTATTTGCATTTGTTCTCAATAATTTTTGCACCCAAAGTAAAATATATAAGTAAATATATTGGCTCACTGATTATTTAATATTTAACTAATATTAAGTTATTTATGTAGTCGATTCATAATGCGAGAAGATAACTTATTTATTTGATAGATAAATAATTTAATTGTGTAAATTAATTAAATTTATTTTAATTAATTAAATAAAAATATATTGAGAATAAAAATTATTTATTAGGTTGGTTAAATTATATAAGTTGGTTAAAGATAAAAATAACACCTATAATTATACCTAATACATAAAAAGGTATAACGAGGCCTAAGACACATGGGATGGTGGGATGGTTGGCACAAAAGGCTCTAGAGGGAGTGTGCTGCCGCCCACCCGTATCAATTCTTGTAGGGCTTGTGTTTTTTTATTAAAATATTATTATTTAGTCTTTTATTGTTGAAACAAAACTTTTTTGAAATTATTTATAAATAAAGATCATAGGCTAGGTCAAAACAAATGGTATTAAGCGTCGAAACTCCGTCGAAATTTAGTGAGAATTATTCTTTTAAATAAATTTTAATTTTAAGAAAGTTTGCTTTTCAATTTCTGGTCATCGAGAATTATTGATATTCCTATTGAGTATTAATGCATAATTTTATTGAGTTTTTAATATATAAATTAGAGTCAATATTCTAGGCAAGTCAAGGTTTGTAAATAATAAAGAAGATCATGTTGGTCAAAAGCTAAAAAACAACACAGATCGTCTATTCCATTACAAAATTATATTTTAAATTGAATTTTTTCAACACAATAAACTTCAAATCAAATTTAATATTCATTTTGATTATATGTTATCGGGCCGACTTTTTCGCCACCAATGAAGTGTGATTGGGTCACTTTAGAAAATATTTTGGTCTCTGATTTTAAGAAAAGCGGGCTCGAGTCGATTCACATACGAGGAAGGATTAGCACCTCATAACGCCCAAAATTGGTACCGTGTTGATTGATTAATGTCCTTATATCGAAAATTAGAAAATATTTTAAAGTATGGAAAAAATGTTTGGATGACTCGTATTGGATATCGAAACTCTCGTAATAAATCTATAAGAGATTGTAGATATTATCCTTCCACAACATACTGTAATGGTTTTACACTAATTTTCAATTTCAACTCATCAAATTTAATATTCATTTTAAACCTTACACTGATATGACACTTCAATTCATTCTGCTGAGTCTTGATTTCTTGGCGCTTCTTCTCTTGTGTAGCCTTGCTTTGACCCATTGCATCTTGAGGGTATAGAAATTTTGTTAGATCTATTCCACGGTGGAGATAAAATCGCAATTTCACTGTTACCCTCTGCTTAGGAATTAAGGCTCATCGTCTTGATCTGTTCCCTCCTTTCGATGGGATAAGATCTCGCTTTTTGGGATAAGATCTCTTCTTTAACTGTTACCCTACTGCTTGGGAATTAAGGCTCATCGTCTTCGATCTGTTCCACTCGCTTTCGGTGGGATAAGATCTCGTACGTAACTGTTACCCTCTCGCTTGGGAATTAAGGCTCATCGTCTTCGATCTGTTCCACTCACCGCCGGTGGGATAAGATCGCTTCTTTAACTGTTACCCTACTGCTTAGGGAATTAAGGCTCATCGTCTTCGATCATTCCACTCACCTTCGATGGGATAAGATCGCTTCTTTAACTGTTACCCTACTGCTAGGGAATTAAGGCTCACGATAATCGAGGATGTCGTCCTTGCTTAAACCCTTATCTCAAGTCTCGAGCCCTTGTAGTGCAGTTAGTTCTAAATAATTGTCCTGTCAGATTCTTGTATTATTTAGAGACTTTCGAGTAATATGCAAAACTTCTTTGGTGAAAGCATTATTAGTTCAATAATCATTATTTCCATGAAAATGCTTGGAAAAGATCATAATAATGGACCAGTAAAGAAATTAATTAGGAGCATAGCTCGAAATAAATAAGATAGCAAATGCAATCAAGAAGGAAATTTATTGGTAGTGTATTTTGAAACGAGCAAATTAAGAATGGGTAAGATGGAAATTAGGTGCCCAGATATCATGACCGAGCTTCTATGTTCAAACTTCTTGAGGACCATTTAAGCTCAATATGTGTTTAAGGGATTCAGAGTACTTTGTCAATGCCCCAAGATGTAACATACTTCCTCATTGTCAATTCAAGCGTGGCAAAACTATTGTATGCCTCATCATGATTTGATTACAACTTGAGCCGCCCTTTTCAGGTTTTTGACTCAAAGCCCCTTTGGTCTCAAAGTGCCCTTTGCGGGTTTTCACCTTGGCCTCTCCGTTTTTTTTTTTATTCAAGATGCCCTTTGTGGGTTTTCATCTTGGCCAACTTTCAAGCGAAGTACTTCTTGACTGAGTCTGCATTAATTGGATTTGGCAGACTTTTGCCATCCATCTCGGCTAGCATTAAAGCTCGTCCAGAAAAGGCCTTCTTTACAACATAAGGTCCTTCCCAATTAGGCATCCACTCTCCCCCGAAGTCCTTTTGCATATGAAGGATCTGTTTCAATACCAAGTCTCCTTTATGGAATACTCTGGGGCGGACTTTCTTATTGTAAGCTTGCATCATCCGCTTCTGGTCAGTTGACCATGGCGAATGGCTCTTAGCCACTTCTCGATCGATTTGATCGGTCATCTGAGAGAGTGAACCCTTCATTTCGTCCAACTTCAATTCCAACAAAATCTAAAGAGTAAGCATTTTAACTTCGATGGGCAAGACTATATCCATCCATAAACCAATGAGAAGGGTGTTGCCCCGGTGGAAGTCCCTGCCAACATTCGAGAAGCATAGAGGGTAAATGGTCCATCATCTTTCAAAATCCCTTTTTTTGGATGGTTTCTTTCTTTTTCTTTTCTTCTTTCTTTCTTTTTCTTTTTTCTTTTGTTTCGTTTTTTTTCAAAAAAAAATTTGAATTTGAACTCGAGGTTGAAATTGAACTTGATGATTGACCTTGTAACTTTGTTATGGGAACCGAACCTCACTCTCTTAGTGGAATAGTTGACAATCATGAAAATGAATAGGCGTCAACTAGATACTTTTGATGAAATCATCCCCGTAACATTTATGCCCCACGTATAGAAAAAGCATATAAGTCACGTCTTCTCAATTTGGCATTTACGGCAACACTGACAAAATCTCTCTTTCATGGTAGCCTCCTCATGCCTAGGCATATCTTGATGCGATCATGCAAAACAACTTTGAATTCTTTGAATAACTCGATGGCGTCTTGCTTTATTTTGGTGGAGGGCAAGGCTTCGATCTTCACTCCTTTCCCCTAACTCACAGTGTCCACTGACCCTTTGTACGATCGAGTCTATTTTTATTTTGCTTTCCCACCTTAACGGATCAATGGGTAAGTTGTACTCTCGACATCTTCAAAATATTGAGATCCTTTTAGACCCATATTTCACTCAAAAGGAGTCATGTAATGCGTTGCTCATGTCCCGATATCCGGGTACCTATTGTAGGTACGAAGGTAAATTCAAGGAATAAGCAGTTCGAAGATGATTATTTATAATAATGGATGAAAATGAAAGAACATTCCAAAGAACAAAAGAATACATAGTATGACATGGGAAAAAATGAGAAAATATTTGCTCGACATGAAACACAAACATGCATTTTATTGAAAATAAAGATGTTTGAACATGAGCCTATTTCACAAAAGATTCTTATGGTTTCTAGGCTTAAAACAACAAGTGTGTTTTGAACATTACTCTGTTTTAGCTCTAAAAACTACAGGAGTTTCCGTCACAGTCCAATTATTCAAAACACTTTCAGGCTCGTAAGGGCGAATGCCTCCTAGGTTTCTTTCATTCGATCTCTCCTCGAATACGGCTTTGATGATCAAGGCTTTTAACATGTCTTCGGCCGTTTCTTCATTTGTCATCCCCAGTTTAGGAGGAATAATTCTTTTCGATATCTATACCTTGGAGATGTGTGGAAAAGTAATTGATCCCCATTTGACCTCGGCGTCCTTCTTTACTGACTCTCTTCCTATGGTACATATATTTTCCCCTCCCGCAAAGTCAAAAAACTCCAACTCTTTATTATCCATTAACCCTTGTACTAGGGCTCGAATTATTTGCCTTTGTTGGATCTCATGGCCTTCCTTGTTATGGAACTCACAATAGTTGCTCGTATCCGGATTTGCCCCTACGTCTTGTCTAATTAAACCTCTTTCCACCATTCTTCTCGGACCTCTCTCATGGGGTTCTTATTTCGCAACGTTCACTTGATTCTTTTCCTGCGCTCTCGATTATTGCATTCATCCCATTATCAATGTGACTAGGTAGCAGATTTCTGCTTGGTAGCGATCATTGAACTCCACAATGCCCATTTTGATGAGCCTCTTGACTAACTTTTTAAAAGGAAAGCAATTCTCTGTCGGTGCCCCACTATCCTGCATGGTACTCACATTGAGTGCTTGCATTGTACCATTAGGATATGGGGTTGCGGTGGTTCGAGAGCGAGGGGCTACTACGTGTGCGTCTAATAAAGTTTTATACAACTCCTTATCGTCATAGGTATAGGAGTAAATTGAATTTCTCGATCTTTTACCTCACGTTGGGCTCTTGTCTTGGTGAACTCTTGGCCCCATTATATCTTCTCGGTTGAGTAATAGTAATGGGTTTAGGATAACCCGAGCTTACATTCCCTATTTCACTTCCCTTTTCTTCTTTTTGCTTCTTGCGCTCTCTCCGCCTCTATCTTCCCACACCGGATTGCATTCTCTATCATCTCGCCTGACATCACCATGTCCGCGAAACTCTTAGTCGTGCCTCCCAACATGTGGTTAATGAAAGGTGCCTTCAGGGTATTGATGAAGAGTATGGTCATTTCCTTTTCTAGTAACGGTATTTGGACTTGCGTGGCGACCTCCCTCCATCTTTGGGCGTACTTTACAAGCTTTCACTTGACTTTTCTCCATGTTTTGCAACGTGATCCTGTCGGTGCTATATTGGTCACATGTAGTAATGCTTAATGAAAGCTGCGCCAAATCTCTCCACGATTTGATTTGGGTACAACTCAACTGGTTGTACCATTTCTTCAGCAACCCAATCGACTATCACGAAAGCAATGGATCAACAATTGGTCGTTGTTGACATATCTGTCATTCTCCGACAGAACATCGTGATATGGGCCTCGGCGACTAGTCCGTTGTACTTTTGAACTCGGCATCTTGAACTTTGGAGGAAGTACTAAATGCGGGACTAGACTCGACTTCTTAGCATCCACTTCGCATTGGTAATCAAGACTTTCCAATGCTCGAAACTTCTCCTCCAACCATTTGCATCGATCTTGAACTCTTTGAAAGCTCTGCTTTACTTCTTCCCTTCGCCACCTCATCAAGTGCAGGACTATTGGTTTTACCAAATTGACTTGAGGTTAGAGCTCGAGCTGCTGGGAAGTTTCCAGTCTTGAGAGCACCGGATTGGTCTTGAGGTTTGATATTGACCGATACTCTTGGTGGTTGTACTTGGGAACTTGTTTGAGCCAAGCCGGAGGGCAAGCAAAATCTTCATTATCTCCTCGAAGATCGACCATAGGCTTTTTCCGTTTCGTGCCATCCACCAACAAGCTGTGTTAGTGACTCATCATGCTTCTCAGGATTCGAGATTTGATCCCTCATATCTGTTGGATCTTAGCTAACCGCTCTTGCATCCGAGCACATAGTTGATCTTGCATCTCTTTCTGCATTTGCTCTAACTTTTCTATCCTTTGATCCATTGCTCTCGTCTTTTCCGAGTGTAATAGCAGTGTTCCAGGATAACTATAATATGACCTCTAGTTAATAGGGTTCTTTATGATATTAAATGCACATGATGTGATGTGATGCTATGCAAATGCATGAAATGCAATGTAAATGAATGAATGCAAAAAATAAGAGGCATTGACTCGAATTGATTACATTAGAAAAACTTTACTAGAAAATAAATTCCTTTACACAAAACGGATCGCATACACGGCCTTGTCCTTATAGTCCAAGTGAAAACATGAATCCCTTCTTCGCAAAAGTCAAGTCTTGTAAAATTCTAACAGATACTTCCTCTAACTCCTTTTGCTTGATTCGGACCGCTACACCTGTTCACTTGTTAGCTTCTTCAAAAATACCGAGACGTAATAATCTTCGAATATTCTTGTCAACTTGAATCCCTAGGTGATAAGGTCTTGTATTCCTTCACGGACTATAAGTCTTCTCTCGTTGTATTCACTTGGACTATATTAGGATGACCAGTATTATAATTCACTTTATCAAAAATCCATTTTCTTATGACCAACTTTTCTATTTAGTAATCGAATTTGAAATCAACACCTCTTTTCTATGATGTGAATGCAATGCAATCAAAAGCAGAATAAAACTCGTTAGTACAAGAAAAATAAATAACATAGAACCTATCGGGGTGACCTCTGGGTTTGACATGGTTCTACCTAGGGTAGGCCTTAGGTTTTCTACATGTGGTTTAGTTCTAGAGAAAGAAAAGGGTACTGAACCAGTGATTCCTTAATCCTCACCCATTATAGGCTCATATAGATCGAGTTGGTTCGGGGAATACATTTCCCTATGGCCATGCGGAGGTGAAAACCTCACGGAACCATAAGTACGGATGTATCCGAGGCGGTCCCCTAGCCCATGCGGAGGTGAAAACCTCACGAAGGCATAGTTCTCGCTCCCACTTAGGGTGTGACCACAACGGTCATGCAATATGAATGCCAAAAATATTCCATGTCTCACAAACCAAAGCGAGATATATGACGCGCCAGACTCATGCAACTGAAAAGCGAAAAAATTTTTGATAAAAGGACATTAATCAACCAATTTTACTGACTTGACTCTCTTAACGTCCCGATTGGAGTCGCCAAGTTGTCGGAACCATTTTTTGTTGGAAAAGCGGGCCGACTTTGAAAAGAAAAGCGAGTCGCCACCAATCTTTTTTGAAGTGTGATTGGGTCACTTTAGAAAATATTTTGGTCTCTGATTTTAAGAAAAGCGGGCTCGAGAATTCGATTACATACGAGGAAGGATTAGCACCCATAACGCCCAAAATTGGTAAAGTGTTGATTGATTAATGTCCTTATATCGAAAATTAGAAAATATTTTAAAGTATGGAAAAATGTTTGGATGACTCGTATTGGATATCGAAACTCTCTTGTTAGAAAAGTTAAAATATCATGTCCAAAGACGATAGGACACGATGCTTCAAACTCTCGATACCAAGATCATTTTAGGATTTCCAAAATACATGTAGTGCAATTTGAAAAGGGTATTTCACTATTTGGCTAAACTAAAACCGAAACCCGAAGACGATTGGGTACGATTCCTGGATTTCCAATCATGAAATATTGCCCTTATTTAAGAAATACGATAAAAAAATCTATGAAGGATATCTAGTTGTTTAGATGAACAGAAAATCGAAACCCAGCACGATTGGGCACGAATTTCTTGAACTTCCAAACACGAAACATTGCCTTATTTTCAAAAATACGATTGAAATCTTTAAAGGATATTTAGTGATCTAGGCGAGCGAAAAATCGAAACCAAAGACGATTGGGCACGATTTCTGGACTTTCGAATCTGAAATATTACCTTTGTGAAACCATTTTATGACTTTTGGGAAAAAGCATAAATAAAAATATCAATAATAAAATAATAGTAATAATATTAGAATTAATAATGGTAATAATAAAAATAATGGTAGTAGTAAAAATAAATATAATTATAATAAGTATAATTATAGTAATAATATATATGTAATAATAGTGATAAAAAATAATAGTAATGAAAATAGGAATAATAAATAGTAATATAAAAAGATGATTTTTATAATAATAATACATGTAAAATAGTGGCAATAATAAAATGATGCTAACGAACCTAGTAATAGTAATAAAGTAGAAGGAAAAATATATTAAAAACAATAATGGTAATGGCCACATTAAAGCAGTAAGTACAATAATATATTTAGAGATAATTGATTTGAAAGTAAAGCGAATAGTGACTAAATTGAATTTAAAGACAAGCATCTTGAGCAAAATCAGAAATAAAATTAAAAAGATGGACCAAATAGAACTTGCGAGTAACAAGGAGGGGCTAAAAGGGAAAATATCCCCACCCTCCAAAGCGGTCTTCACAACACCACAATTACTACAATGGTGAAACTAAAAAAGCTTCTTTTTTCGACGATCTCAAAATGGGTACGCTTCTACCTCTTTTTTCGTATTTTCGCGTTTATTCTTAAAAACAAGTGTAAAAAAATGAATAAAAAGAACACCTTGAATATTTTGAATCTTCTCGTGTATTCGTAACTATCCGAAAAATAGAAAAAAAAAAACCTCCCCCTTTTACAATGGTTTTGAATGGCTTTTATAGCCAAATTCTACAACTTATGCATGCAAGTGGGGTGATAGAGTTAGTGGGATGGTGGAGTTAGTGGAGTGGTGGAGTTAGTGGTCGGTTTAGTGGGGTGGTGGAGTTAGTGGAGTGGTGGAGTTAGTGGTCGGTTTGATTTTGTTTTGGTTTGTTGTTTGGGCTTTGGTTGGGGTAAAATTGGGTCATACAAAGACAACAAAATGGTTACTCATCTTGTATAATTAACTTACAAAAAATATTATATTAAACTAAATTATTAGTTAAATTTCAAATATTATGAAATTATATGAACTTCTAAACAACAATGCATACAATAATACAAATATTACATCGATTAAGGAAATTAATAAAAATGAGTTAATATTTGGTACATTGATGATGTGTATTTTTTATTATATCACAAGTATTTTTAAAAATTATAACGTGTCTCTTTTATCAACTCAATAACTCTACATGTAGAGTACTTAACTATCGTGTATCAAATATTTTCTTATAAAAAATAATATTACATCATTATATAAAAAATACATTTAAGGTAATGATATTATAAATATAACTTCACACTAATCTTCAAGTTTAAATCACAAAATAAATTTAAAATATTAAATAAAAAATCATAACTTTAATCACAATATTTTATTGCATACTTCAAATTTCCCGAGAGTATCAAACGTTTGTTGGGGGTTCAAACGTGGGAGGAGATGAATTTGGTTATTAGAGTTTGGATTCCTTTGATTTAGGTTAGGGTTTTATTTTTGGATCCGAGAGAATTTCGTAAAAAAAACAAATTTTTGAATATCAATTTATTTGAATCAGTTTTTTGGCCATCACTTCACACACATCAATCGGTTATCAAAATGAGAAAAAAGATTAAAAAAAAAAAAATCAAGTTGCTTAAATCGCAGTTAATTTTGAATGAATGTTTGAAATGAAGCAAATGATATAAGTAACTCAAAAGGTTAAGCTGGAAATTGATGACCCACTAAAACAACGTCGGACAATAGAAGGTTCTATTCAGATTTTCCTTAAATGGCTATACTACACTTTCCCCTTCACTGTGGATAAAATTTAATTATCTCCAAATAAAATAATAATTAATAAACGCACAAAATCAGAATAATAGTTTACCTGGCGGGTGGGATCCGGTGGTTTTCGTATCGCGAGCGCCAATGTATGGGACCCACCAAAGAATGACATTTACCCTATCAGGAAAGCCGGTCCACCTGTCTATAAAAGACCGCCACCACATCCAATCATAAATCCCCATCTCATTTGTTTTTTCGTTTTCTCTGTCCTCTCATTTTCGTCTTCTTTCTTCGATCCGAACTTTCCTCTCCTGCCGATCCAAAGTTCCTTCAGGCATCAAAAAGGACCCCCCCGATCAAATTTATCTTTTCTGGTTCCATCTCTCACTTTTGATTGTTGCATTTATATGCTTCTTTTTTCTATTGTTTTATTTGTGTTGTTTTGACTTCTTTTTTTTTTTGTTATTTTATTCTACGGCGGATGGATCGTAGGTTTCGCTATGGCATCGAAGCGGATCTTGAAGGAATTGAAGGATTTACAAAAGGATCCTCCAACATCTTGAAGTGCTGGTAATGCATACTCCCTTTTTCGTTCTATTTAAAAGCTCTCCCTTTTTGCTGTTGATTTAAAAAAAAAAAATCAAATATTGATTTGTTGTTTGTTTTAAACTTCCTTTGAAGCTATGTATTTATAGGTATAGATGTTTTTGAATTTGCGTTGAGGAGTAAAAAGATCTTGATATATTATGGGTGATTTTGCAAGGGACTGTCCTTTTTGTTAATAATAATTGAAAGTTTTATTCCAAAATCCTAGATCAGATAAGTCATGAATCTCTATTGTGTTCGTGTAATTTGTTGAGTCAAACTTGTTTAAAATAAAATTTGATTCGTTAATGATTTTCATTATCTAGATTTTGAGACATTTTAATTCCTGTCAGGTTCGTATTATCTTTTTTTTTTTTCTCGTTCACAGCAACCTATTGATAAACCTTTTACCGGTATTCTTTCTAAAATTTCCTTTCCTCTAGATATAATAAACAGTGGTTGTCTGTACAAATCTCTGTAAAAGGACAGTAAAAGACTAACAAAACTTTGTTCCAAACTTGCTTAGTGAATCCCTACATTCTTCTTCAATATCACCCAAGAGACAGCTTGTCCATTGTAAATTAATGTCATGTAATATTGCTAACCAAGCAATGAAGTAGAATTTAAGCGTATATTGAAAACCTTAGCAGCTTTTTCCATTGAAGCTCGCTTATTTTCCAAAGTAGTCCCATGTATCGGCAATTGTGAAGTGTTCCTTTGAATTCATCCGAATATCCTCATATCTCTGTTAGATTACTGGTAATGTTAAAACTTATTGTTTGGTTCAATTGGTTAGAATATAAAATTCTTTTGTTTGGTTGACCATATGAAATAACCTAATATCACTTTTTTAACTAAAGTGGCCTTAATCACAAATAAGACTGAAAATCCAAGAAAAAGAAGTAAGACAACGATAATTTAGTAATGTTAAGTTGCCTCAACTTAAAATAATAATAAATTCAATAATAGAAAAGTTCACTTATTATAATATTAATTAATTGAAAATAACTCAATAGACAAAATGTTAAATTTCCTGAACTTATAATAATAACAATTATTATTATTAAACAAGTCAGTTCTATAATAATTAACTAATTAAAAGATAAATTAAAATTAAACCAAAAAGCAATAAAGTAAACCAATAGACAAAATTCACATTAGTTTTGTTCAAAGAATGGGAGAGTTTTATTCATTAGTTACTATTACTATTATGGTATAGGGGTAAAATTATCACAAACCTCAAATTATCAAGATAATGTAAGATTATCTAAGAAACATTTTGTATTAAGATTACCCCTTATATTACCAAATTTACACTGTTGCTAATATGATGATGGGATCATACATTCCTGGCAATAATGTGAAACTACCTGTAGAATTTTCCTTAAACTCTAGCTACATACACTTGGCATTGGTTACCTTGCTTTTGAAATACAAAAATCATTCTTGATGGATAAGAATGAATCCAATCGATCCATATGGAGCTTGAATCTGAAAAATGTGTTCAAATATGCATGAGAATACATGAAATGTCCAAACATTTATAACTAATGACCCATGCTTCTTCAACTATATCATTGGTAAATGAAATTTGTCCTCCTAAGCTTCAAGCCATTACATGTGAGTGATGGCACTGATTCATTTGAAATAGAAAGCAACCCAAACACAAATAGGAAGGCATTACTTGATGTTGATGAAAGACACATTTGACAGAGTGACTCTACAATCAGACACCACCGTGCGAGGCATCTCCTGCTATTCTCCTCATCAGATACCCTTAACCCTTATTCTTGCTCTTGTTTTCACTCAACTGACTACCTAAAATCTAAGCACCAACTAAATTACTTTATAAACTCAAGTTTTCATTCAGATGGTTTATATGAAAAACATGATTGTTACAATGTTTGCACTCATCTTTTCACAATTGTGCAATGTGCTCGAAGTTTATCATTGAACTTCAATGCTTGCATATTGCTTATTGTTTTTTCTGGCAATGTTGCAGGTCCTGTTGCTGAAGACATGTTTCATTGGCAGGCAACTATCATGGGTCCACCAGACAGTCCGTATGCTGGGGGTGTTTTCCAAGTGACCATTCATTTTCCTCCAGACTATCCTTTTAAGCCACCCAAGGTATTTTTCCCTTTTTATGTAATTCTGGTTTCTATATATAGGCAGGTTGTTTACTCTGACGTTTGCTAGAGCTTGCAAAATTTCCATGTTCATTTAGCACTCTCATTTTGGGTTACTTGTTTTGTACTCCATTGTGTATTGAGGTAGACGATAATATATTCCTTTGAAGAGTGATAGATAATCGAAGTCTTATTTATATGATAAATGGGTTTTGCAGGTGGCATTTAGAACAAAGGTATTCCACCCTAATATTAACAGCAATGGAAGCATTTGCCTAGACATCTTGAAAGAGCAGTGGAGTCCTGCACTAACTATTTCCAAGGTGGTTGTCTTTTCAATATTTGATATCCCTGTTTGAAACTCCTCTCATTTGTTTGGATATTCAATGTTGGCACAAATGGATCCAATCTGAATTAGCCACCCATATCTGATGCTCATGTAGGAGACATATCCAGACATGGGTAGTGGGACATAATGCTCCAACGATCTTCCTAATGCATAAAGATCTTTTTGGGGTTGGGGGGGGGGACAATTTGAACATGCCCATATAGGATATCAAGCGTCCTGAACTCACATTCTGAGTCTATTCATACAAATCAAAATGAGAAGCCAAGAACCTGAACAGAAACCCGATCAATCTGAAATTTGAATCCCCATTCCAAACCTTGATGTCCATTTTAAGCAAAGTAAATTGTAGTTAAGCCTTTTGAGATCCTACAATTTTTATTCACAACTAGTCTGTTTCAATGGTTAAGATGGTTTAACGACTTTTTGTTCAATTAGGTATTGCTATCAATATGTTCATTGCTGACTGATCCAAATCCGGATGATCCATTGGTGCCAGAGATTGCACACATGTACAAGACAGACAGGAACAAGTACGAGACAACTGCAAGGAGCTGGACCCAGAAGTATGCCATGGGATAGGGAGGCTCAATGTTTCTTTCTTTTTTGTTATGTTTTTTTTTTTTTTTTTTTTTTTTTTTAAATTTAGTTTTTTGTATGAAAGGTTTGCTCTGTCTCTTCAATGCCTAAAATGGGGGAGTTTAACGATGCCATCAACATTCCCTTTTTTAAAAGAAGAGACATCAAATGTTGCTTCCTTTTGTTGTATGGATAAATGTAACTTTTGGAACAAGAAAATAGACGCTTTTCATATTTTTTTCTAAATGTTCTTTATTTGTAATTCAAGTATGCGAAAGTAATGGTAGAATGCCAGATTTGGTAAAGGGTCTTGTTATACAATTATAAATTAAAAATAAACTATAAAATTATCGAAAGACAATAACTTGTGATGTTGTATAGAAAGTAGTACAGATATGAAATTAAAAGAAACTAAATTCAAGTAACTTTTATAATTAGTGAATTGAGTTCATTGGCTGGTCTTGACCCAGGTTGCATTAGCATCACCCAAAAGCATACCAACCAGTATAAAAGGAGCTTCATTACTGACATTAAGAAACTATGCCAGCCATAGCATTGGTATACCTATTTCCCTTTTTAAAAACATGGTTATGGATCCTTTGCCCGAATCATCAATAAGAGAGTACACAAAATGGGAGTAGAAAGCGCGAGTAACTAGTAATTAAACTCATTACAGCTGTTGCATCCACTTTAATCACAAGTTTAGTCATGTTCAAACTCAAAGCAAATTGCAAGCCATCCTTCTGCCACCATACACATGGCTTATGGAATATGATGAAACAATAACTCTGCCACGGTGATTTTGAATATGATGAAACAATTCCGCTTCCTACTCTTCTCGGGTTTCCAATGGAAGATCCATCCGTATTAAGCTTGAACCAACATACTTGAGGTTTTTTTTTTTCCCTATGAAAAACAATGAAGGATGGTAGAAGGCACAATCTAATATTAACAAAAACAACAAAGAATTCCCCAACCTTTTCAAGAGCTCATTTAGGGATGTCATTAAGGATACATGTTTTCCAAAGGAAAAGACAATTCGAGCTAGCTAGATTTCCAACGAAATAAAAAAAAAAAAATCAAAGTCCAAGGAAATTTTGGTTTATGGTACCACACTTTAGACTTCAAGTTGCTGCAGGATCGAGCTTTTTTATTAGTAACCCCTTAAGGAAATTGGTTATTGCTCCTCAAGATAGTAGACCACCAATCTCTCACAAGAGAACATTATCCCAAGATATGGTCAAGACTTTCTAGATAGCTATGGCAAAAAGAGAAATGTTCTTGTATAGGCATGCCCCTTGAGGCGAGAAGTGTTGTCTAAAGCTCTTCATTTTCTAGTGCTTAGGATACGATTCCACCATCCATATGCTCTAGCAAGCAAGAAAGTCCTGAAATCAGAGGGCTCCAATACAATGAATCATGTATATCCTCCTTAATTGAGCTAGGGGGTCCTAAGAAAGCTTGTAGAAAATAATCTGGCATTATAATGGACACCGCATTTGTGTTGGAAAAATTCGGTTTAGAATTTGATTTTGCTACACAGCAGAAAATTAAAAATGTTTTAAAACTGAGGGATCGTATTATTTATACCAATAAACTCTTTATCAAATTCGTATCTATATCTTGGAGTAGACAATCTAAGTTATTTCCCGAATTTCTATAAACAAGATCTTCTCCACTATTCTTGAACCTCGACTTGCTTAGAGTGTGGATTCTAACGAAGCGATGAATACAATGAAAACTTTTATTGATGTGAGTGAGAAAAATATCTCCTTTGTGGGTGAGAAACAAAAAACAAACTCTCTTAAAGTTAAAATTTATTTGAAAAATAAATCTCACTAAAAATTGACAAAGTGTCGATGCTTAGTATTTTGTTGTGTTTTGACCTAGCTCATGGTCTCTATTAATATAGAAAATCACAAAGTCTTAGTTGAACAAAAATAAGCAAATTAGTAATATTATAATAAAAAACGCACATAATTACCTACTAGGAATATGTATAGGCGGCTAGAGAAAGGATTGTATGAAACAGTGATGTCCATCTGTATCCCTTTCCAATAGTTCTATGCCACATCAGTATTCTTATCTTGAATTTCGGGATTTTGATTTGGATTTGATTTTTTCAGGATAAAAATGCTAAAATTCAGGATGAAAATGCTGATGTGGCATAGAACTATTGCAAAGGGATACAGATCATACAATCCTTTTCCTAGGTGGCTGCACCTCTTCTTTGGGAGCTAGAGTTGTCGCTGATCCTATGTCAGATGGTGGCTTATCGATTCAAATGCAAATTGTCAAGGTTGTAACGAACTAGAGGAAATATCGATTGGACATATATAATTAAGGTTCAAACAATTTGTAATTAAGTTTCGATTCTTCGTCTATTAATTATGACATTATTCAATCATGAAGTCATTTAACTAAAGTTCCATGACTAGATTCTCCCTATTATATACCATTATGAAGGCAACTAATCAAATATTAGTCCAACGACTTTATCATTTTGTATTATCTTAATAACATATCTTTAATCTCTTTGGGTTAAATTCATTCACCTAATATGATCCTATTTGATCTAATAGTAATTATTACATCTTCCTTTATGAAAAAAGTCAATTACTAGCGGTTAGTAATTAAATCATTCATCCCAAAAAATGACTCATGGCCATGTGACTTTTTTTATCTATCATATAATTTCAATGAGATGATATCATTTACCTTTTATCGGGTTATGGATTCCACTATTGTATATGAAGCTGTGTCATGCAGAAGTCGTATGCTCAATGTCGAAACCATTTTTTGTTTGGAAAACGGGCCGACTTTAAAAAGAAAAACAGAGTCGCCACCAATCTTTTGTTGAAGTGCGATTAGGCCACTTTTGAAAACGTTTTGGTCTACGAATTTAAAAAACGGGTTCGGGAGTCGGTTATGCACGAGGAAGGATTAGCACCCTCGTAACGCCCAAAATTGGTACCGTATTGATTGATTAATGTCCTTAATATCGAGAATTAGAAAATATTTTAAAACATAGATCATTTGAAAAACGTTCGGGTAATTCGAATTTGGATATTGAAATTCTCATGTTCCGGAAGAATGAAATATCACGTCTAGCACGTTAGGATACGATGTTTCAGACCTTCGAAACCAAGATCATTTCATGATTTCCAAGATTCATGCATTTTCATTTTTAAAAAGGGTATTTCATCACTTGGCCAAATGAAAGAATCGACACCCAGCACGTTAGGGTACGATCCTTCAAATTTCCAAACATGAAATATTGCCTTGCTTTTAATTCTAAAAAAACGGACACAATTTTAAAGGATATTTAATGATTTGACTAAACAGAAATCACAACCCAGCACGTTAAGGCACGATTCCTTAAATTTTCAAAACATGAAACATTGCATTGTTTAAAAGAACGGACACAATTTTAAAGGATATTTAATGATTTGGCCAAACAGAAACCATAACCCAGCACGTTAGGACACGATTCCTCGAATTTCTAACCACCAAATATTACCTTTATTTTTAAGAAAACGAGTTTGGAAAGATGTGGTAAAAGAAAAGGAAATAAACGATAGTATTAATAATAAAAATAATAGCAATAGATATAATAATAAGCAAAATAACAAAAAATATTAATAAGTAAATAATGGTGATAATAATAAAATGGTAGTAAAAGAAATAAAAGTATCTTGATAATAATAAAATAGTAGATATAAAAATGATAATATACAATAAAATAATTAAAGTAAACCATAAGATATAAATAGATATAATAGTATGAAAAAAAATAAAGAAAAATATTAGTAATAAGATAATATAATGATAAATATAATAAAAATAAAAATATAATAATAATAAATATAATAGGAAGAACACGACCCTAATAATAAAATACACATAAAAGTAAAAAAATATTAAAAATAATTAATAATAATGATAAAATAGCCAAAACAAACGAAAAGGGACTAAATCGGATCAAAAACAGAAGCTTTGGGGCCAATTTAAAATAAAAGAAGATAAAAGGAGGACATTGCAATACGCGCGCAACCCGTAGGGGCTTAAACAGAAATTAACCCTGCTTCCAGAAACGATGTGTTTGAATAGGACTAAATTGAAACGACGCACAAACCTCAGAGGCAAATTTAAAAAAAGGAAAAGGCTGAAGGGGGATGCAATTAAAAAGCGGCGCGAAACTAGTGCTGGATCGGGTCAAACGCGCGGAGCTCCCCTAACCTAAACGGCGTCGTTTGCTTGGATGCTTAAAAAGCATAAAAAACATAAGTTTCCTTCATTTCATCCTCTGCATCAAAAATTAAAACAAATTGACACCCCCTTTCTCTTATTTTCTAGGGTTTCAGCCCTTTATCCCTCAGTCGCTGCCGCATCGCCACCAATTCAGTGACCTGTCACACGAGAGGACGAAGGCCGGGTAAGCCCCTTCCCGTTCCCCTTTTTTGTAGAATAGTTTAATATATATATTATAGTTTAAAAACGAAGAAAAAAAAAGAAAAAGACCACAGTACTCAAATCTGAATGAACTACAATAGGAAAAAGGAAAATAAAAATAAAAATGGACCTCTACTGATTTCTATCTGCCTTTGTGTAAAAAATGTTTGGTATTCCTTTCATATTTTCAACGTAAATCGTGTATAAACCCCCCCGGTTTACATTATATACTTCGGCTTTTCTAGCCTAAAAAAAACCCTAAAAATAGAACAAAATCAAATCCCGAATCCCCTCTCTGCTTGCTTCGCTTTGCTTTGTAGAGTCTTGTGGCGTGCACAACTTGGAGTTGGAGGCGCGCACGATGCGAAGCGAGATTAGGCTGCTAGCGGGCATAGAAGGGATTCTTGCTAGGGTTCCCCTACTCGCTTTTTGTTAAACCTTTGGGCTAAAATTTAGGCTTGTTTATTGGACTATTTGGCCCGTCTAATTGTTGGTTAATGTTTGGTATTGGGTTTAGGCTGCTAAATTGGGCCTTAAACTCAATATGTACCAAAATATGACTCTTTCACCAATTGAACTGAGCATTTAATACATCAAAGTATCTGATTCACACACACATAATCCTCACTTACTCAGGATTGAGGTAAATCACACTATGAATACCACAAGTGAATAAATTCATGAATGGATCTAGCTTGGGTCCTATTCAATGTATTGTCAGTCTAAATAATTATATCTATGTCTCTATATTCTCGAAATCATTTGTTCTGACACCCAAGACAAAGTATCTCCCTAATTACACTTGATAGATGACATAATAGCATTTTAATTGATTTGTTAAATTTCGATTAGACTATGGACCATTTAGATTACTAACTAATATAAATTGTCTTCTCTCATTATGATCTGATCACATAATGTAATTTAATATTTGTTAAATGTTAGGTAATGAATGAGTCAATATTTACTTATACATTTTGCTTTGTGTGCAAAAATTATGAAAAAATAAAATGATATTCGTGAATAAAAATAGAAATGATATTACAAATGCATATGATAAAAAATAATGAAATTTTAGTAAACCATTTTGCTTACTCATATTATTTTTTTCAAAATTAATAGCCACTACAGTCTTGGTAAAGGGATCCGTAAGACTACATCCACTACTCCGTCTACTACTGCCATTTCCAATCAATTTATTTTGTTCATTTATGATTTATGCATGATTACTTTAGCTTTAGCTATTGCCGCAATGTTAACATAATATAATGTAATAGCTTTTTCTATATCAAAAATGACTTTGAGGTTCGTGAGAAACTTCCAAATTCATAATATTTCTTTTATTTCCTCAAAAGCAACTATATATTTAGCCTGGAGTCAGTAATACAACTTTGATTGACACTTTTCCACACTATGACTCTGTTGCCTAAGATAAAAGCATAGCTCGATATTGATTTCCTCAAATCCCAATACATTTCCAAGGTAGAATCAGTATATCCAATGAAAATTAAGTCCCTTCAGATTAATATATTAGCATATAATTCCTCGTTGTAAGTCAGACCCATTTTTTCCAAATAAGGCCCCAAGTCTATCAACAAGGGTAAGAAGGGTTAACATGTCTTTCGACTGTTACTTTTGCATGGACAGATACATGCAGTTAATGTTATCAAGGAACGATAGATATTTGGCAAGGTTTAAATTTACCTCATCATAGATATTTTTAGCCTTATAAGCTAGATTAGTGTTACTCGCACTCTGTAAAAGGCCAACACTTTTGGCTTTATCCTTTGAGTAAACCTTTAACACCTTTATCAATTTTTTTTATAATTGAGTATTCTATTTGCTTGGAACGCAGAGGGTTTTAGATTACTTTTTGGTGTATCTTTGCTTGAGGCCTGCACCAAAGTTGGAGCTTGCATGGACTTGGCAACCTTTTGTCTTGGTCCATATCGATGTACCACCATCTAAGGGCCATAATTAGAAGTTCTTCCATCATCCTCTTTCTTGGTTATCACCACTAGCCTCGCTCATTGAATTATTTGAAAATGCTTCTCCACTATTGCTCTAATTTATTGTTTTATTAGATGGTGGTTTCCCATCCTCAACAGCTACCATCTTGCTCTTTATAGTGATTATGGTTGGGGTACTATTAGGGAAAATTTCTTGCTTATGGCCCATCCTTCCACATTCGAAACAAAGTTTTTCTATACCCCATAGATGATAAGTTGTTTCTTACCTTCAACAGAAATGTGCTTTTGAAGGGTATCTTCTAATGACTTGATTACAAAAATGAGCCAAATCGCCTTGTCTTTTCGATGTTATAGCATTACCAACACTCAACAGGTTGCTGTGCTAGCTCTTCCCAAACAGCGATTGAGTTGTACGAAGCTTTGGAAGCTTGAAAATTGGTGTGCCATTTTCTCATGGTTAAAAAGTTTTCATTGATGAATCAAGGTCCCTTTAATAACCATGTCATAGTCTTCTTCAGATATGAACATTACTAGGAAATAATCTTGTCCCAAATCGATTCGTTGCATGCAACATTAGCATTTTTATAGTTGGTTTAGCTTGAAAGAAAGGTTTTGGAAATCTACCATTTTCCCATAAACTTTAACTGTGATTGACCTAACCTTACCTTCCTGATTCCATTTTTTTTCCTCATTGGTTAAGGTGACCATAATGTCACCATTGTCCATCTAAAAGTCGGTTAATCTTCCTTTTACATAATTGAATTAATATCCATGTCAACCTCTACTTCACCTTGGAAACTTTTCTCATAGTCACCGAACTCCTACCCTACCAGGATTTCTCTGTTGGATAGAATTTACCTACCTCCTGGTAGTGCTTGTGTCTCAACTTTTTTAGGCTTTTTGGTGCTTCTGAGTAATCCTTCTTCCTCCTTATGAGAGAGAGTGTCCATCTCCCTTTGCAGTTAAACACTAGCTAGGTTATTTGTTTGATTCAAATAAATTTATATTATTCGAGGTTTAGGGCAAATCAAACTTAAATATCGACAAGATTGTTGACGGACATATTCAACTCAGCCTAGGGATTCTTTTAAGAGCAAGACCGTAACTTGAAATCAGGATATCCATAATTCCTTTTCTTTATGTATCATTTTATTAAGGTACAGTATCATAGCATTCAAATATAAATTTTCAGACCCAAACCTTTATATCTTCTTCTTCTTCTTCCTTGAGCTAAAAAAGAAAAATAAGCATTGTTTGTTAATTTGATGAATGAAAGAGGCGAAAAGATGTGGATTTCCATCATCTTTATGGACAGCAAGAGAGGGGTCGCATATGATGCATGGCGTATTTGATAGATATCAACAAGCAGTGTTACCAAAACCAAGTATTTATTAATTAATTAATTAATTCATGGGTATCTGATAACTGCACAGCAAAATTGTTTAATTAATGCCCACTACTCCACCATTTCTCAAAGTTGAGCTCATATGTTTCAGTGAAACAAATTTATGAAAGCTGCTACAATCAATCCTGCAACTTCTATTTCATCCATAATATAAAATTGATTGGACAACGGTTTGTTAATTATATATGGTCCTACTTGCTCTCCTTTTTTTATTCTGTGATCCCCAATCACTTTGCCACAATTAATTTATTATAAAACTCTTCAATACAATAATTTTCTTTTAACTAAACTAGTTTTTAACCACCATGAATATATATATATAACGAAAATTTAAGTAATTTTATTTTCGACAATGCATTTTAAATTTTAAGTAAAAAAAAAAGTCTAGATATATGTTTTACCTAAAAAATTTCAATTGTTAAATGTACATTATCAAATCGATTCATGATAAATACATCGACATATATGTTAAAAAGTCCTTAAAAAGCACTAGAAAAAAATTCAAATCAATTAAGACCCTATATTAAATTTGTACTTAACTAAGTCTCTGTTGTTAATTAAAATAGTCAATTAAACCTCTCCATTAACAGTTTGTCATTAACCATGTTGACTATTAAAATAAATTGATGACCAATCAAATGGTGATACGTCACGACTTTTAGTTTAATATAATATTTTTCTCATAAAATGATTAAAAATGAAAAATAATAAAAATAGAAAAATAAAATATTAAATATTAAAATTGATATAAACTTATTAAAATTATAAAAACTTGTCAATATTATAAAAATATAAAAATTCTAATAAATTATAAAATTTATAAAACTTATTTAAAATATTTTAGTTAAAAATGTTTTAGAATTCTTTAAAATTTTTAAAAATTGTTCAAATTATTAAAATTATTAAAATTGATATAAACTTATAAAAAATTATATAAAAATTATAATAAAAATTCATAAGAACTTGAACTGGACCAATTAACATGAAATCAACAAGGGTACCAGTCCAAGGACAACCATTAGACCGGTTGACCAGGGAACTAGGCGGTTAAACTGATTTTTTATTTTTTAATATTTTTATCAAACCAAAATTTTATTATCCAACTATTAACATAGGTCAAAATGAAATAATTTAACCAAGGTTCTCAAAATAGGACTGTAGTTGAATCCACCGATTTGTCAATTCAACTGATTCATCAAGTTCAATTAAATAAAACATTAAAAATAAAAAATAAAAAAATCAACCGCTCAATTTTCAAGTCAACCGATCTAATGACTTTCTTTGGACCGATACCCTTACTGATTTCAATCTAATTAGTCCAACCAACTGACCCATTCCAATTCAAGTTTTTATTATTTTTTATAAGTTTATATCAACTTTAATACTTTTATAATTTTTATAGAATTTTAATATGTTTTTATAAAATTTTAAATATTTTTATTAATTTATTAGAATTTATTATGTTTTATATTTTTTTTATAGTTTTACTAAGTTTTATCAATTTTCATATATATTTTTTATTTTTATATTTTATAATTTCTTATGATTTTTATGGAAAAATATTAAATTAAACCAAAAGATGTCACATGTCACCATATGATTGGTTTGTCAATTTATTTTAATGATCAACGTGGTCAATGACGAAAATCGTTAACAAACGGGCTTAATTAATTATTTTAGTTAACAACAATGGCTTAACTTAGTGCGACTTTAATACAAGGGTTTAATTGATTTTATTTTATTTTTTGTATTTTCTTAAGGGCTTGTTGACATATAAGCTTAAATACATCTATATTAATAAATTCAATAGTTAAATTGTTAAAATATTAATAGTAGAAAAGTTAAATTTTACCTTGGTATAATTGGATCTCCTCCATGTTTGATTATTTTTATTATTTAATAAAATGTTTTTATTGTGTAACTAATATAAGTAAACATTATTAAATAATTAAAACTTATAAATTATTTTAAAAAGTTTAAATCATAACTAAATTAATTGTGTTGAATTTTGAGAGATGTAAATGTCAGCATACTAAGAGAGAGGGCAATTGGGTTGCTCACCTTTTGGCCGAAGAGGAGTTTTACTGGAAACGTGATGTTTGGTGTGTGGAGGACGCCCAACGATAATTCAAGGACTAGAGGAGAAGGAAGAGGGATGATCATAAAAATTTAAATGTATAAATTATCTATTGAAAACAAATTTTTAGTGGATAAAGATTTGTTTAATATTGTATGTGGCCCAATAATTATATTTTGGTTTAACAAGAAATAATTTAAAGTAATAATATTGCTTATTGGTAAACTTAAATAATTTAAATTACAATTAAAGTAATTAATTTGAAGTATTATGTTGCTAGGCTCATTGAAATAATTAATATATTAAGCATACTAAAAGCCACGTCATAAGAGTATAATAATAGTCAGTATCATAATGCAGACTTAGCTGTCATTAATAGCCACGTGTTTTTAGTATAGTAACAATCAGTATCATGGTGACTGACTCAGCTGTTGTCAACGACCATATAATTCAAATAATTTAATTGACGTGGTTTTTATAAGGGGTTTGATTAAATTTTTTGCTTAAATTAAATTAATTGTGTACTATAAAATATTAATATTTTAATTATACATTTATATCATAACATGAGTCAAAATATATAATTTTTATTAATATATTTTCTTGTATTTATATAATTTTTAAATTAATAATTTATATTATATAAATGATTAATGTATTTTTGGGTTTAAAATTGATAATTATTTTCATATTAAGATCTAATTTTTTTTATCAAGTTATCCTTCGAGCTTTACATTTATTCTCATCTTAGGACATGAACTAGGCAATTGTTCTCGCATTAGAGTTTGAATTTTTTTGTCTAATTAGTCTTTAAACTTGACAATTGTTCGATATTGAGATATAAATCTTTTCTTTGACCAACTTTTTTTAATGAAAATATTAGAAATTAATTTAGACTAAAAGAAGTTCAAGACTCAATGTGAAAGTAGATGCCAAATTCAGAGGTGAACTTGAACAAACAAAAAAAGTTAAACCCTAATCCAAAAATATTATTAAATTCAAGGACTAATTTAAAAAATTAAAAACCCAAATGAAAATATTTAGCAAGTACAGGCCCATATTGCAAACTTTATATGGCGGTATATTTATATTGGTGTTTTCGGTATTTCCAGTCACATGTTGGGTAGGTTTTTTATTACCTCTTCCATGCAATGGTATGAGGTTCATCATCCCCAAAAAGAGCCAAACATATCTGGGAAAAGTAGAGTAAGAACATGAGCAACGATATGCCTCGGAATGCAGGATAAAAAAGGAAGATTTTATTAGTAAAATAAAGGAGAAAAAAAAAAAACCATTCATTGAACCTTTTCATATATCTCTACTTAATCATGGCCATTGAGTAAAAGCCTGCTAGGTTTAACGTTAAGATCTCATATATGTATTCTTCATATTGATCATGGTTTAAGTAGAAATATGTTTTAATTATTGACTTTTATTGTAATAATACTATTAATTAAAAGGAAAATATAATGACCCATGTCGTGTTTTGGGGCAGATATGATTATTTAAGTAAAAAAATTAAAGCATTAAAAGAACCCTAAAACGCTATAGATTAAAAATTAGTAGCAGGTCTTCACCAAAAGAAAAAAAAAAAAAACAGTAGCAGTAGCGCAAATGGGTCGTGCGCACGAGTGGAAGGAGCAAGGTCCCTCAAAATCCGGTCCAATTAAAGCTTTAAAAAAACACCAAATCTCAGTTTTTGAATGAAACAGAAAAAAAAGGTTGTCCATGAAAAGACAAAATATCATAAACTGGCAACTTCATCAAACAAACAAGACAGTTCAGTTCCACTTCCACTTCCCATATATAAAATTGAAGTTTCTTTGTTTTCAGGGGAAAAATAAAGCGAAACCATAATTTAATTTTAATCCATTTCTTAATCATAGCTTAAATCATTGTTCATATATATATATATATATATTCTTTCTAATTCACTTTGCAGGTACCATGTTTTAAGACGTATAGTTTAATTAGCTTTTATATTTTATATTATCTTTTAAAACTTTGATTTTCCATAAATTATGAAATTGGCTCTCATGGGAGCCATTAACGTTCTCCCCATCGCTCCCTTTCTGCCACAGTAATTCTAAGCATATTAAAAAAAAAAAAAAAAAAGTGAGTTACGGATTATTGGTTTAATGGTTAAACTAGATTACTTAATTAACATATATGTTAAATATGTAAATTTTTACTTTAACTATGGTTGGGTTGTATGATATTTAATAGCTTTAAATCATAATAATTAAATATATTCTTGAAAAATTAAAATAATATATAAAACATTACTATAAATATTAACTTAGTTTAAACTAAACAACACTAAAATCGAAGTACTTGAGAGAAACTTTTTCTTTTTTAGTCAAAATTTAAAATTGGTTTATGACACGTACAATCCAACCATGCAAAGTAGAAGGGAATGGAAAATTACGAATTACATCGTTTTTTGGTAGCTAATAATAATAAAGGACAGAATCATCATTTGATAATTTCCATATTTGTGTTTCCCCAGCTAGCCTGGTCAACATTCTTCCCCTTTTAATGGCATTTCCTTTTTCCTTTATTATTATTATTTTTGAAATTATAAAACCAATCATTTAACCAAACCCATTTCTTCTCCCACCTCATAACATCAAGTAGTGGAAATAATTATTTATAATAATAACAATAAAACCAACAGCAGAGAATAACAATCCCTCAAATATGTAAAAAAAAAAAAAAAAGAAAAGAAAGTATCTTAGACGTTCTTAATTATTTAGGTATATATAAAGATCTAATTAATGAAACCCTGTTTTCTTAAATTTAATAAAATAACTTATCAAATACATTCTTTTAATTGTAAATTAAAAAAATCTTAATTGATAAGCAAACCTTTTTTTTTTGATGAGTATAAGGTTATTTATTTATCATTTTCCGAAAAACATTTTTTATATTTACTTCATTACATTTTTCTTTTCATATTGATTAACATTTGTCATATTTTGTATATTAATTGAAAATAACAAAATATTGGGGCTTAATTATTTCTATCACTTTGATGGCAAGTTGGAAATTCAAACCAAAAGATGTTTTGCATTATTAGTTAATACAACTCGATTAGCAACCAATCTCTCTCTATGTATTTTTTCGAAAATATAATAATCATCTTAATATTAATAAATTCTTAGTTCCTAGCGAAGAAAGCTGTTCGTTCGTCGAACCAATGGTGTAAATGGCGCCGGTCGCCGGACTTTTAAAACCATGGTGGCAGTGGCAGTGTGAAGTACCCCTGGGCTACACCCTGTCGTCTAATCTCCGGACATAATGCATGCATGCCCATAAGGACGTTTTCTGCTTCCAGTAGGCCTTTTTTATTAGTTTATATTTATGTTAAATGCTTGTATTTACATTAATCAGAAAATAACCCTCCAAGTCATAACATATTTTAGATATTTTCTGATATAATAAAATAGTAAAGGTTTCCCTCTCCCTTTTTTATTTGTTATTGTAACTTAAAAGATATTTAATAGGAACATTTAATTCACATTATTTTTAGTAATAGATATTCAGAAAGTAATTAAAGATTACTTAATAAATTTTCAGGTAAATTATATTTTCTTATTTCGTTTATTGTATAAAATATAAGATTTTATTGCTTAATTAATAAAATTTAATATTACTTAAAAACACTTCATATTAAATTGTCTTGTTATATAAGAATTTTTTTTTTTAACATTTATGGGTAATAAAATTGAAATAATTTTAAACATCATTAATATGCAAATTATTTCTTTGATCATAAGTAACTTTTAGATTTTATAATAAAATTGTAAATGCTATATATATATTCCTCTCTTAATATTCTCAACTTTCTATAATCTCTTCTCTTCCTCCATTTCAAGCACCCCTGTGGTTTTCGATCTTTCGAGTAAGCTGTCATATAAATCTTTTTCAACTTTTATCCATTAACAATTAGTGCGATAAGTATAAACGACATGACTCACTTCAACTTTTGTATTCTGATTTTTACATCATTGATAAAACATTAATATCCCAAATAATGAAAATCAGTAAAAAAAAAAAAGTCTTTTAAAGAATCCACGTGAATAGATTTTCTATTAATGATTTGCATAAAGTTTAAAAAAATAAAAAATTAAATTACTCAGTTGTGGAAAATATTACATGCCTGAATAATTTGGGTTGTCCCTTGGACAACTTGACTCATCATTGCAACATCTGTGGGATAAAAACACCCACTTCCTTTTTCATTATACATAAAAATATAAGATATTTGTCGATGAGGAATTCTCATACGTGGTTTCGTTGGAATTTATATTATAATAAATGAAACAAAAATTTGTAATAGTAATAGTGGTACTGTTTTAAAAACATAGAGATATGTACAAAAATAATGTATAAATATTGCAAATGACATGATGAAAGACATGAGGTGAGAGCACGTAGGATCCATGATGAAACAAGATTTTCATTGCTATGTAATATTATTTTATTTTTATAAGTCTAACATTTGCACCCCAAAAGTATTGAAAAGAAGCATAATGCCCCCAGCTATATACATATAACCACCAAAGCTAAAAGAAAATCATGTGATGAGGGACCAGAATATGGGATGGGAATTTAGGACGTACATTTTGGTAGAGTTTTCCCAGGGAATGATTTTGGGTTTGAGAATGATTGGGACATTGACAATATCTCAAGGTTTCTATCTTTGTATCATGCAATAACTGACTATATGGGTTACCAATGGCACATGACATGGGACCCTGTCATTTCTTTTTTTTTTTCTTTTATTAAAATAAATAAACACGATAATAAAATGTCATAATTTGTGTTCCAAGAATTTCACGTGGCCAGCAAAAGCAATTTTAAGTTTTAACACCGTTTCGGTATGTGCAAGAGAAAACGCGTGAATAATTAAAGGATTTATTAGATCTAAATTTATGTGCAAAAATGATATATAAGCCAAAAAAAAAATATTTAAATACAAATACATATATATAACCCTATCGCCAAGATATTGAACGGAGAAATGTTTTAGAAATTGATTATAAATTCATAGAATTTAATATTACTAGGTTGGAATTTTATGTGAATTTAATTTTAATCTAAATTTAAATATATTCTAGTTTTTAGTTATAATTATAGCCATTTTTTATTTAAAAAAAGAAATACAAATTATTGCATGGCAATTAGTCTAGGGGTAGATAAACAATTAAGGTCTTTCTTGCAGTGCATTTAAAGCAAAATTAAGAAGTTGAGATCAACAATGAATGCCAATGTCAATTCCTTCTATGGTGTTTGTTAAGTAATTAGTCAATCTATTGTATTCTTGATACATATATTTTAAATTGATATCTCAATTACGACTGAATAAATCTAGAATCGCATTAATAATAGACGATTTTGACTAATTTATCATCAAATTCCTTAAATATTTATTATAATGTCTAAAATTAGTTGTATGAAAGAGCAAGTAGATGGCATATAAACCAAAAATGTGTAAAAAAAAAAAATTGGATTTTGGATCTCAAAAAGAAAGATTGTGACCATACGTTTGCCTAACTGTGATGTTGAGTTCTTAACAACCAATCTGGTGTAAGGACCATTTATTTATTTTTTCTTCTTAATTGATTGTGTTTTTTGTTGGTAAACTAAAAATATGGAAATGAGAAAGTAGAGGTCATGCGACAATAAAGCATATAGTGCATGGGATGTTTGATTATTGCTTCACTTTCAAGCTATAGTTCGTTTCACTTTTATCAATGGTAAAACTTATCATTGTCTTCCTTCTTGTTTATTATGTTGAATATTATTGGGATAGATATGAATTAATGACGAACAAAAATGTATAGAGAAAATTTAGTATAAATATTTATGTAGAAAAATTCCTCCAATGAATAGGATAAAAAATCACGGATAAAAAAAGATTTCATTAATGACCAATTAAATGAAGAGTAATGGAAGAATTCTAAAACAAATCCTAACTCCGAAAAAAATAAAAACAAAAAATTTCCTCGAAACTCCCTCAAAACATTTTCTTAATGTTGTTTTTTTTTTCTACAATTACTTAGGCCTTTTATAAGTTAAGATTAGAGGTCTAATCATGTTAACATATCTTTAGTAAAATGAGTAATATAGCAGAGTTTAACTAAGAGAAAAAACTCATTTATGTGGGGAGCACGTTGCGATATCGTATGTCTCCTTGTCATGATGTCGTCCATTGTCGTGACAACCCGTGTTGCGTTGTTGGGATGTCGTATTTGTTTTGTCTCTGCTTCGAACGTATTCGCGTCGTTGTGTTGACACCAATTTTCTTTTCACAATAATGTGTGCAAAATACGAGACACCCCATAAATATAAATATAAAATTAAAATAATATATGTTATTTTGATTCATTAAGAAGATATTATTATAGGGCTTGAATTCTGAACCTAAAATATTATTAATATGAAGTTTGAGTCTGTCATCTATAATACTCCATATGAACTTGAATTAGCATCTAAAATAACCTTAATTTAATTTCTTTTAACATTTTTCTTATATAAAGAAAAGTTAAGAGATAAACATTAAAATTTGGGAATACATTTAGGTAATTTTTTACATTTATGGGGCTTTGTCTAAAGAGTAATTCATGCTAAATCAACAAATATAATACGTAGTTTATATCTCACTCATTCACCAAATTACCACATCACTCCTATACTCAATTTAAATCACTCTTCCTAATAACATTTTCCTATTTTCTCTAAACAACAACAACAATCGACTTACAACAAATATTCAGTTGTAGATTAATAAAATTAATAACAAGCCTTCATTGAAATAAACGATTAATAATTTACTAAAATGTTCAATAAAGTGAAAAATCTTCCGGATGTAAATTTCTTTAAAAATCAAATCTTTTAAATATGAAAATTTCAATCACATTAAAAATCATGATGGTGTATTTTTCACGTTATGCGTGTAGTAAAGTTGACAATTGAATACAGTTTCTTAAATGCAAATTAAGTTGCAATGAAGCCTCATTTGTTCTAATTAGTCTTACCCTAATATATACTAAATAAAATTATTAAAAGGAAAAAAAAAAAAAAAAAGAGTGGAAAGTAAAAACGTGCTTGAAAAATACGAAATAGAAGTATCATGCACGAGTCTCCCAAGTATATTCCAAGTAAACAAATTTGAAATACCGTCAAATTAGTGGTCAGCAGTCAACACCCATTAAAAAAAGATCAAACCTCTTGATTAGACTCATACTAAAACGAGAATATAATTCCATACTAAAACCAACATTTGTGTCTTGGGGAATTGTTATCGACCTCTCGATTTCGACGGTCTTGGACTTAGAAGCCTAGTTATTAGAATTTTTTTTTTTTTTTTGAAGTTGGGTTTTCAGATTCTCACTAATATTGAAGCTTTCTGGGTGTAATTATTGAGAAACAAGCATAGTATACAAGATTGGAGTCCATAGCAAGGCGTCATTGCTCTTATATTTGGAGATCTTTGATGAAAGTATGGCCGGATGTGATTGCCGATGTGTTCTGGTCTTTAGGGGATGGTTGACTTATGAAGTTCCAGAATGATGTGTGAGTTCGTCAAATTGGTCAACTTAGGGGCTTTTACATGAGTATTGAGCAGCTACATGATACTTTACATGTTTGTGACTTGGTGAAAAGTAATGGGGGTTGGGATTGGCCTCGTTACGTACACAATTTACTTCCTGATAGTGTCGTTAAGCTCATTGCAGTTATGGTTCCACCATCTGCTGATGCAATAATTAATAGGTTAGCTTGGACGTGGATGTCTAAAGACAACTTTTCTAGTGCTAAAACGTATACGAGTATGTACCGACCTGTTCATGGCAAAGGCTCCAACTGGTATAAGTTAATATGGAAAGCTGAAGCGCCTCAAAGAGTGTGTGTCTTTCTCTAGGCCTTTTGGCAGGATAGGTTGCTGATGAATGGTGAAACAGCAAGAAGACATATGACTAATGAGGGACATTGTCCTAGATACAGTGACGTGTTGGAGTCAAGATTCCATGCTGTTAGCGATTGTCTTTTCTGAAGAATGGTATGACAATTTGTGGTGTCAAAACATGCTAAATACGTGAATAATGATACACCAAATTTATTATTATTTGTGGATTCACCAAATTCAATATAAAGAGTTTTGTAGTTCGAGAATAATATATTTACACAAGTTTAATTATTTTAACGTAATCATTTAGTAATTTAAAAAAAAAAAAACAGACATAGACATAGACATAGACAATTTATTTTTTTTCATTCGAAGCAAGACAAATTCAATTTTATCTGCTCATATGCAGTGGAGTTTGACGAACCATAAGAGACAACCAGCTGCGAAATAAATTACGGGGAAAATGGTAACGCGCCGCCTTTGTCTGAACGGTAGGAGCGTGTTTTCCACCCTTTATAGACCTCCCAAATAATTTGAAAACTGTAAATTAACAGATTTTTCCTGGTCACACCAATAATAATGATTCTACATGTGAAAAAACAACGTTTTAGTGCAACGTTGGCCACATATGTTTTATTAGGAAAACTAGTCAAACTTTTTTCTTTGAATTCTCAACAATCTTAATAGTACGTGGGAAAATCGTTTGTCGCCATAATGAAGAAAAGTGTGTGATAGTGATTACAATACCTTTGGGACGAACATAGAATTTTGACTTTTCTTCCCACTATTATTTAGTGCATTGTATCTCAATCAAAATATTTTTCTTTCTCACTTTCACCAGCTACTCTATTTGATCCATTTTTTATTCCTTTTAAAAAAAAAACAAAAAACTTAAAATATAAATAATAAAATCTTTTATTTAATTAATTATACTAAACTTACCTAAAACTAAATGAAATAAGAAACTTAATTAAATGAAAATGATAATTGAAATGTCACCAAAATGAGTTTAATAAAAAAGACTGGTATACAAAACCAGTTTATAAATGGCAGCGGCCCACACTGCTTGTGTCGTGACTTTAATTAAAACCAAAACGCTTTTCAATTGAATAGCTAATTTAGTAAATAATTATTTATTAAAAATCTTAGAAATTTTTAAACTATATTTATAGTTTTAATTATAATTTAATTTTCAATATGCTTACTAATAACTCGATTTTTGGTTCAGTTAAGGAAATAAATCAGGGTAAATCATGGTTACCTTAATCGGATTAAACCTATTGATTAGACTAGAAATCGGTTGAGGTATTAACTTGAAAAAAAGTCTTAGACCGATTAATTCATAATTCCGTAGAATTGGTTTTTAATATTTCATGATTTATTTAATCAATCTATTGAATCGGTGACATAATTGATTTAACTCTGGTTTGATTCGAAAACATTAGGATAAATGTTATATAAAAATAAAATTTATTTTAGTAAGTTATTAAAATTATATTAAATTAATACCAAACATTTATTTTTATATAACATTTATCAGGGTAAATTACATCCAAGATCACTAAACTATTAGTAAATTTATATTTTGATCACTCAACTTTAAAATGTTACAAAATAGTCACTGAAGTGTTCGCAAGTTTTATTTAAATCACTAGATTGTTAAGCGTTTTTTAAAAAAGTTTGACTAGTGAGTTCCAAGCAACGATTCGACGATCGACATGGTAGATCAATATCCATTGACAAGTAAAAAAATATACTTTAGATTAAAGTCAAATTGACATTAATTGTGGAAGATTAGAGAATAAAACTATTTAGATTTTGATTTATAGATTCATAACAATTAAATTTATTTCATTAAATAATTTAACTATAGAAAAAAATGAAAAAAGAGCATTCGATTAATACGGTGATGAGAATGAAGAAATCGATACATCAACAGTTTCAATAATCTAATAATTTAAATGAAAATTTTAAATAATTTAATTATCAAATTAAATTACGTGAATTTCTTAATAATTTAGGGCTAGTTTGACAATGCTTTTGAAAAGTGCTTTTGAAAAGTCTTTGTGGAAAAGTCTTTTAAGAAGTCTTTTGAAAAGTTTGCTTTAAAATTTGAGTGTTTAGCATTCTTTGTCAAAAAGTGATTTTGAGAAATAAAATGTCCATTTTAGACATGCTATTATCAAGTAATAAATATATATTTAAATAAATTTTAAATTAGTTAATATTATTATATTTTAGTAAGAATATAAAAATTACTATAACTTGTTAATATTTTAATATATGAAATATAAATTTTAATTTTAAATATTTATAAGTAGTAAATATTAATTAGTTATAAAATTTAATTAGAATATATAAACTACATTTTAAATATTTAAATATAACCACTAAATATTTGTAATTAATATTTTAAAATATTTTTATTTTTAATTAATAGTTTTAACACATTTGTAATTAAGCTCTCTAAAAAAAAGAAAAGTACTATGTTATTAGAGGGTGAAAAATAATTAAGCACTAAAATGCTTTTGGAGAGGAAAAGCTAAAATTTTAATTTTCTTTTTAGAAGTCTTTTAAAAGACTTCAAAAATTTAAAAATTAAAAAATAAGCGAACATTGCAATTTCTTCCAAAAGACTTTAGAGGAAGATCTTTTAAAAGAATGCAGAGCCACTTAGTGAAGGTTTGTAGTTTAACTTATTTAAGTAACACCCGACTAAAGCAAGCGAGATTACGGGAGTAGCCTCAAGTCATTGAGTGAATTACCTAGAATTTTGGTAATTAAGCGGTAGATAGAGGAACAAAAATGGAATTAAGAGAGGAGGGGCGAGGCTTTTGAGTTTCCGTTGATCAAAGGTGATTTGACGTGTTTTGCTTTCGTCTAATCAAAAAAATTAACCGACATAGAAGAAAATTAAATAAGAGTGACTAACAGAAGAACAGGATATTTTTGGAGTGGACAGTACACTATTTATAATTATTATGTAAAATCCTGAAATCTTTTACTTATTTTTTTAAATAGATTGTAAATAAAAGAAAAAAAAAATTACAAGTAAAAAATGTTCTCTTAATCAACGGAATCCATGTTCCACGTGTACGAATCCGGACGCGGCGGCTTGTATCTTACCGGAATCTCCGGGGTGAGATCAACTTACTTCTGTTTGTTGATTAGACGTACGCATCCGTCCAGGACATCTAGCTAAATATATATAATATTAAAAAATAATAAATTTTACTAATTTTTTACTTTTTTTAAAAAAAATTCTCATTAAATATGGGACAGTATAAGATATTATAGTTACAATCAGGATTTTCCAATTTCGGCTCTTTGGATCCTATAAAAAAGCAAATTCAGTGTGAACATTTTTATACTTTTTACTTCACTTTTTTCCTTCCCACTCCTGTTCATTTTTTTTTTCGTTTTGGTTCCGTACAGATTGTTTTAAATACCCAGTAGTCTTTGGTTCTTTTCGTTGGCTGTTTGAAGTTTCGATCTTTTGCGTTCGTTTTTGAAGGTTCTTTTTCTTCGTCTCTCTCTCACACCTCAAATACATAACTTTTCAAGATTTTAATTAGTGTTTTTGAATCCTTTGATTTAGCTTTTGCCAGATTTGTGATTCAGCCTTTGTCTTTCTTCTCTCTTTCCAAGGTTTTAAGGCCTAAGCTTCTCTTTCACGCTTTCACCTCACTCTTCTCTTCTTTCTATTGATGCCAATACACACCATCTGAAGGGGAAAAAAAACAAACATCCTCAGAAATGGACCAAAATTTGTTATGTCCCATCACATACACCCAACATAAGACCATCACAAAGATGTTCAGAAAACCGCCTTCGAAACCCACTAAAATCGTTCGGGTATCAGTTACGGACCCTAACGCAACCGACTCTTCCAGCGACGAGGAAGATTATTTCTTTGTGCCCCGCCGGAGAGTAAAGCGCTACGTCAACGAGATCAGCATCGAGCCGGCGCCTTGCAAAAGTACCGCCTCTACCACCGTTCCTAACAGCAACAGTAACCGCAAGAGGACAGTCGCCGACGTCGCGGATTCCAACCGTAGGCCTCTCAAGCTTTCTTCATCCGGTAGGAAGTTTAGAGGTGTACGGCAAAGACCTTGGGGGAAATGGGCAGCGGAGATTCGAGATCCCGCCCGCCGCGTACGGCTGTGGTTGGGTACTTACGACACTGCCGAAGAAGCTGCCATGGTTTATGATAATGCAGCAATCAAGCTTCGAGGACCTGACGCTTTGACCAACTTCATTACTCCCCCAGCTAAAGAAAGTATCGGAAAACCCGAAAACATTAACGTGCCTTCGGTTTCTGGGTACCAATCAGGAGACGATTCACCTCGCAATCTCTCATCCCCAACTTCAGTCTTCAACTTCGAAACTCAATCAACTGAAGATACAGCAGTCGATCCCGAAAGACCGGTTCATGAACTTCAAGAAGGAGAAAGTAAACCGCCACCGGCTCAACAAGAGCCGTCCAATGATTCGGGAGATTATTTGCCTCTTGATTTCCCTTTCCTTGATGACTTCTTTAATAATCCAGTTCCGGTATTGTCACTTTTCGATGAGACTTCAACGATTTTTTCAGACAGTAAAGTGATCAATCAACATTTTGACGACATCTTAATTAATACGTCCCGAGATTTTGAGTGCTACTTACCATCATCGTCGTCGTCGTCAGCGTCTATTTCTCAAGTGGATGATCAAGTGAACGATTATTTTGAAGAAATCGGTGATTTATTCTTGTTAGATCCTCTTGTGTCGAGTGTTTAGTTTCTTCTTCTTTTTTTTGTTCCGAGCTATTGTCGTCGTTAAAAAGTTGCCGGCTGTTTTGGATGGACGGCGACGACTAACTAGCTATTTTAACATTTTAATACCTTTTTATGTTTATTTCCTCCGTTAAGTTAAACGGAGAGAGTTTGGTGGGTAAAAGAGTGTAGTACAATTTTGACGGAGAAATGGCCAAACGGGACCTGAAATTTTTTTTGTTTAATCTGTGTAATTTTAGTGACGGTTTCAGTAGATATATGCAATGCGTATGCGATTGTGGAACGCCACGGTGGCATTCTTTTTGCCCCCACCTGAGCTGGCGCAATTTACGGTTAGGGCCGGTGAAGTGAGTCGGAGTCGGTGCCGCTCGTGTGTGAAATCGAGACTCGTTTATTTATTCTTTTCTTTTTATCGTTCATTTATTTAAATTACTTTACTGCAAAGAATATGATCTATAGACTAAAAGACACCGAGCCCTTTTCTTAAAAGCAGTTTTTAGTATAAAATAAATTTTAGAAGCGATATTTTTATTTTTATGTTTAAAAAACTTTTTAAATCAATTTATGTAAATATTAACAATTATACGAAAATATTTGTTTTTCATCAAGTCTAAAAAGGTAATAATATATATTACTCTGATCTATGAAACTAAAGGCTAGAAAAATAAAATCATTTTAATTTTTATAATTTATATTTTTATAATTTATAAAAAATTAAATCAAATTTTTATAATTTTAAGAAGATTAAAGTGTAATTTTATCTTTATTAATTTAAAATTTTTAAAAATTTTAAAGATCAAAATTATAATATTATATTTTAGGAAACCAGGGTCATACCAGCCCCATTAGCAGCCCCCAAGTTTTGTTGGAATACTACTTAATATTTTTATACTATTAAACTGATTTATTATTTAATTTATATTTATAACTTTAACAAAAAGCTAATCAAGGAGAGTGAATGGATAACCCCAACGATAATGATGTTAACTACTCAGTACTTTTATCTTGGACAAATTCGTGGGTTTCATCTATGATTACTATCCTAATGATGCATGTCAACTATTTGATTTTTTAATTATTTAAAATGTGATTAACAATAAATTTGTCACCATACCATCAATCGAATATTTAATTTTAATCCATAAGTTATGGTTGTAATAATAATTGATAAAATATATTATATTTAAAAAAATTTATAAAGATAATTTTTTAAAAAGAATAAATATTACAATTCTAAAAGATTAATCTTTGTAAATCTTAAAACCAACATAAAAATGCATTAGTCAAATAAAAATATATTTAAATTTATTATTAATTTAAATGTTGTTGCATTTATTTCTATTAATTGTAAAAAAAAAGGTAAAATATTTAAAACCTAATTATCATAATTGAAAAAAGTAACAGAAGTGAAAGTATAGTTACTGGAATTATTGAAAAGTATCTGCTAACTGTAACTAGGCATGCTTCACTGTTACTCAAAGAGCACTTCATGAATATAAAGAATGTTCGTGGATTTAACTATTAGTGTCAATATTTAGTTGATATACTTCTTAATTTTAATTTTGATTGTAATTGTTTGAATATGAATGCTAATTGTTAACTTTGTTAAAAATTATTTATAGAGAAAATTAAAAGAATTATGGTTTAAATTTTGAAGGGCAATAATATTGGCAATGGGAATAATTATTGTACTATAACGGTAAAAATTAAAATCAGTAGCGACACATTTTTTGAATTCAATCATAGTTGTAGCAATAAATTGAAAAAGAAAATACTGACCATTAAAGATATATTTCAATTAAAATGTATATATAGTAAATTATAAAAAATATTACAAATTATATTTAAATTAAATAATAGAACATAAACTAAAGTTATATTTATAATTAAAATTTATTAAATTAAATTATTAAATCATATTTATTAAGATTAGGTTATGTTAATAATAATTAAAATATTTATATTAAATAATTAAATAATTAAAATGACCAAGTAAAACAATAATTACAATTTTTCTAACTTCTAATATATTTGAAGGATAAGCACAACTGAACGAGCTCAAATTTATACCTTCCTACCGATAACAATCCCACTATCAACCTAATTAAAACTCAATAAACAAAAAAAAAAGAAAAGTACTCTTATTCTCACGTATATTTCACGCATGCAATAAAAAAGAAAGCTCTCACATTTATTGATGATTAAAAGGGTGGCCTAAATAGGTAAAATACAAGGGATTAAAATAGATAAATTTTCTGATTAAAAAACTACTAATGATGTGAATAAAACCAACATTTAACTTTATAAATAGGTGGCAGGTCCTTGAGGGATTCTCTTATGAGATATTTTGGGAGAGTAATTTGTAATAATTTTAATTGGATATAATTATTTATCGGTGGAATAATAGTTTGTGCTTTAGTTAATAGTTGTATCAAAACAAGACTCCATTGAGTAAGATTGGTGAATCCAAACCGTGTTAACAAATATCGTGTATTAATCATCTCATTACTTTGCTCCTTGTTTTACTTGGTTGTAAAAATGTTCTGTTATCTATGTTAGAAGTCATCAACATCAGCACATTAGCATATTGATTGAGTCAATGCTATGTTTGTCCACTTCTCCAATAAACTAGGAGGAGTCCTAGTCTTTAGCAGATTAGTTGCAGAACATTGTATACGTTACTGCTCATAGTTGTTGCTATTTTTCTGCTTTTTGTTAGCTAGGTTAGTTATTATTTTTCTTTATTTAAGCAATGTATTAGATGTAATTTTTAGTTGAGCAAGTAATAAAATTATCTTCTTCAGCAGTGTCATTTCTTTTCTTCTGTGTCAGCAGTGCTCAAGTTTCACAATCAGGTATCAAGAGCAAGGTTGTTAGGATCATTTTCTTAATAAATTTGTGTCAAAATAAAGAGTGTTGAGAGATTAAACACGTGAGGAAAGAGAGTCAAAAAGAGTGAGCTCCATTTGTGGGTAGAAAGATGAGTGATTTACAGGTTATTGGTGGGATCAAGAAGCTGAACAACCAAAACTACAACTCTTGGTCAACTTGCATGATGTCCTATATGCAAGGTCAAGATTTGTGGAAGGTTGTCAATGGAAGTGAAGTTCTGCAACCAGAAAATGAGGATGTAAGTGGTACATTGTGGAAGTGGAAGATAAAGGCTGGCAAGGCCATGTTTGCCTTGAAGACAACAATGGAAGAGGATGTGCTAGAGCATATTCGAAATGCCAATACTCCAGTGAAGCTTGGGATATATTGGCTAAGTTATTCTCAAAGAAGAATGATACTAGACTTCAACTTCTAGAGAGTGAGTGTTGTCCATAGCTCAACGTGACATGTGATCACTCAATACTTCCACAAGGTGAAGATGTTATCTTTGAGAAATTTCGAATTGGATCCCTAAGCTCAATGGGGAAACCGGGATGAAGAGAATAATTATCCATGGTTTCAAGCCAGAGTATAGAAGTTTTGTTCTTTGCAGTACAAGGGTGGCGACTCAACCATCACTTGTTGAATTTGAAAATTTGCTTACTGGACAAGAAGCTTTGGCTAAACAGATGGGAAGTCCATCACTCAAAGGTGAAGAGGAGGCCTCAGATGCCAACAAGAGCAGGGTGCACTACAACAAAATAGTCCTATAGCGACACTTATGGGGCGACACTTTCGTAAGTGTTGGGATAGACTGGCCAATATACGCTTTAGCCAACTCTTTTATAAGGGTTGGTATATGCATGCCTAAGGCAACGCTTAAATAAGAGTTGGCTTTGTCTAGTCCTAAGACGACAGTTTTGGGGCGACACTTTCCTAAGTATTGGGATAGGCTTGCCAACATACGCTTTAGCCAACTCTTTGTACAAGAGTTGTGATATGTATGCCTAAGGCAACGCTTGAGTAAGAGTTGGCTTTTGTGTAGTCTTAAGACGACTACTTTGGGCGACACTTTCCTAACTGTTGGGATAGACTACACTTTTGCCAACTCTTTGTATAAGAGTTGGGATATGTATGCCTAAGGCAACACTTGAATAAAAGTTGGCTTTTGTGTAGTCTAAGATGACACTTTTGTGGCGACACTTTCCTAAGTGTTGGGATAGACTATGCTTTGGCCAACTCTTTGTATAAGGGTTGGGATATGTATGCCTAAGGCAACGCTTGAATAAGAGTTGGCTTTTATGTAGTCCTAAGGCGACACTTTTGTGGCGACACTTTCCTAAGTGTTGCGATAGACTACGCTTTAGCCAACTCTTTGTATAAGGGTTGGGATATATATGTCTAAGGTAACGCTTGAATGAGAGTTGGTTTTGTCTATACCTCGCATTTACGCTTTTGGGAAACATACGCTCGCCAACTCTTTGTATAAATGTGTAACGTCCCAACTTTCCTTAATTCGACTTTTTTTGAATGTGTAGCACCAAAAATTGGATTTAAAATATGAATATTCTTAAAATTTTACATCATCAGTTTGTGAATAATTATATATATTTAAATTAAAAATAACTTAATAGCTTCGAGTGTGATATGGTTTTTAATAAAAATGCTGCCAAAAATCAAGTTATTTTAGGGTTTAAGGTTTAGTATTTAGAGCTTAAGGTTTAGGGATTATAGTTTATTGTTTAAGGTTTTAGGGTTCTATTTTTATGTGTTTGGGGTTTAAGGTTTTAGGGTTTTGTATTTATGGGTTTGGGGTTTATAATTTTAGGGTTTAAGGTTCTGTGTTTATGTGTCTGGGGTTTATGGATTTAAGGTTTTGAGTACCAAAAGCTTGGGTATACAAGCTTATCCCTTTCAAAAGCAGTATCGTATTTTGTTTCTCATGATTTTGGATACAATTTCTCCTTTAAGACTTCTCTTACTAGTTATCTGGAAGAAACTTGCAATAGAAATAGTTCTCAAAAATCAGTATAGGAGAGTGAATGATAGTGATTTATGTAACTAATATTATTTTTCGTAATTGCTTTTGAGGTTTATCACATCTCATGAAAATTTTTATTTTACAAATAAACTATCAAAACTTTGAATTTTATGGATTTCAATCGGGCCATGTAGACACAATGAATATGAAAGATTCATACCAACTGCTTATCCTACTACGGATCCAAGGGGCGCGGAGTGATCATCCTTTTAAGTCATGAGATTGATCTCCTTTGAAAAACCCCTAATTCCATGCATAACTTGTTGTTGGTAGATAGAATTAATTCTATATGAATTTACTAGGTACTTATTAATATAATCGTTTAAGGTCATTTAAAAAAAATTCCATATTAAAGCATGTAGATTTGGTATAATAATAACTATCTCAATTAATAAAAATTTTATATTTGCAACAAAACTCATTATAAAATATATATCTTTATATAATGTATATACATTTAAATGATGTATTGAAAGAAATATATATATATATATATAATAAGCACAAAACTAATCCAATAAAAAATATAAATACCGAATAAAAAGCTCAAATTGAATATAAAATTACAAATTAATAAGTAATAATTATTTTAATAATAATTAAGATCTAAATTATATAAATAAATTTAACTTGTACTAAATTTCCTTTAAAATTTGAAATTCTCAATCGTCTCTTACCTCTCTTTTCCTTTAAAATTTGAAATTCACAATCGTCTCTTACCTCTCTTTGCCAAATTGAAATTTGATGTTCGACCCAAGGCCGATCCTCTCTCGCCTTGTGTAGACCATGAAATTAAATCAGTAAATCGGTAACCTTTTAAACCCTAAACTTATCTCCTCATTTCATTCTTCTCCACTCATCGATTTTGAGTTATCTTCGTCTCGCATCACGCTGCTATGTTTCGATTCTACCGCTTTTCTTGTCTCTGTTTACTTTGTTGGAAGGAGAATGGCGGATCGTTATTTTCGCTATTGAGATTTTTAGTGGTGGTGGACGGCGTCGATCTGCGAAATAGTGGCAGCGTCATCGCTACGCCACGTATTTGAAACCCTTTTCTTATTATTTGTTTGTTTTCATGGAAAAAACGATTTGTTTTTGCTTGGTCGATTCCACTACGGATGATCTTGAGCATCTGTTCGACACGCCGTGTTCAATTTTCGAACATTGTTTGCTTAGCGGTAAAAAGAACTTTCAAGTCCGATTTAGTTTTATTAATCTTGTTTAGATACATTTTGTTATGTCTCTTATCTTGTTTTTGAGTTTAATTAACGTGTGGTTTCTTGCTTTTGTCTTGTGTTAATGAATTTCAATAATAACAAACAATATGTATTTAGTTTCGACTTTTAAAATTTAACTCACTAGGAATTAATTTTATCATGTTGAGTTTATTATACCTGCTCATGTTTAGCAAACATGTGAGAGTCATGTTTGGTAAAAATTCTTGTGTTGTGTTCTCTTTTCATATAGCAATCCTAAATTCCAAAATTAGGTGTACACTTGTTTTGTTCATTATATGTTTCCATGCTTGATAAACATGCGCCATGTCAAGTTTTTATATGGTGTTCATGAATTTCATAATGTCATATATAATTCACATTTAGGTTTTGAAATTTAGCTCAATTGTACTTCAAACGTATTCATTGTGCTTATTATACTATTTTTGTGTTTAACAAACATGCATTTTGACTTGTGTCCATACGGTGTTCATGAATTTCAAAAATGGCACATACACTTTGCATTTAGATTTAGAAATTTAGCTCAATTAAACGTTTTACATTGTATTTATTAAACCACTTTCGTGTTTAATAGACATGCATTTGACTTGTTTACATAGGGTGTTCATGAAATTCAATAATAGCACATACAATTCGCATTTAGGTTTCAAAATTTAACTCAATTGTAATTAAACGTATTACATTGTGTTTATTATCTTTGTTTTCATGTTTGATAAACATGCATGATGTCTTGTTTTCACATGGTGGTCATGAATTTCAATAATAGCATCGATTCACATTTAGGCTTTGCAATTTAGCTCAACCGTAATTTTAGCAAGCGAGGTTTTAAAATGTGATCATGAATACACTATTAAAAGATTTAAATGTACTTTATTTTAATATATTAAATTGAGGTTTTTAAAGAATTTTGCTTATTCAATTGAGTTACCTTGTTTACCAATTCAACCGAATTCAGGTGAAAGAAAAACTAATTGGTGTGAATTGCTTATTGGCGACTTTATTTCAATCTTTGTAACCATTAAGATGCTCCTGAGCAACGTAAGCTTTGTTATACTCTATTAAACCTTGGCTCTTATATATCTTCCACTTATTCGCATGTCGCTTAATTATCTCTGCACCATCTATTCCAACGATATATGTGTTCCTCGTAAAGTTCTCTATATTTGGTCATGGACATGCGGGTTTTGGTCATTATTGCTTTTTTGAAGATGATAATGAGGCAAGGATTTTCTGCGATCTGACTTAGTTTGAAACATATCATCTACTTAAAAGGAATATACTTAGAAGAAAGTACACATCAATACAATGATTTCATGCACTAAGTTCACATCTCATACACGGTTTTGTGTGGTATTCAAAGTGGCTTCTTTCTTACATTATAGTAAAAATGCTTGCTTTGCGTGGAAAGCTCTTCCTCTGTTGCTCATTGAGATTGGTGTAAATCGGTAGTATTCTTTACCTCAAGGTATTTCAAACATTGGGCCTTCTGTTACAACTATTGCTCTCATATCCACATATTGATCTTTGTAAGTACTTCCATATATCCGATATTTATGTCCAATTGAAAGTTTTCTCTTATGTATGAACCATGCAATCTTTAACTTGTATCCAAGTAAGCCCCAATTTAAAATTTATGCATAAATCAAATTTTCACTAATATAGGCTTATTTGGGTACATTTAAATCTTTATTGGCTTACATTTTATAATGGTTAGCCAAGTTTAGAATGACTTTGTTGCACTCTTATTTAGAGGTCTTGGTTAACATTATATATTAAATGTTTTTGATATCGCAAATGGTCGCATTTGAAGTTCGAACTTTGATTTATCTTTAAAGGTGTCAAGGTTCGCTCATTTATCTTCATATAATTATGTTCATTTATCTTCATACTAGGCTTTCTTGCGGGCTTACAATGTCTAACTTTTATTTCTTTAATGCAGTGCAAAGGCGAGATTATGAGAAGGAAAAACTTAACGAAAGGAATTGAAGTTTCTTGGGGCTACCTTTGTAGAAATAAGAGACCAACATAGTTTCTTGGAATTGAAGTAATTTCAAATTGTATTAGCTTTTATGTATTACAACATCAATATCAATGTTCATCATCTTAGGTATTTTTTATTTGTTTACTTTTGTATATTAGGTTGAATGTTAGTGGTATAAATTTCACTAAATGTTAGTGTATTTTTATTGTTGGATAGATTTTTGTAGTGAATATTCAATCTTTATTTTAATTTTAATTTTAATTTTATATTTTTAGTTGTATTTAAGGTACAATTCCTATAATTATTTCTGTAAATATTTATAAAATATATTAATATTGAAATAATAAAAATAGAAAAAATTACATTATACGTGTCTATTCCAATTTTTTTAAGGTTACTTTAAACAGGTTTATAAATTTATCCCAACCTTTTAAGGTTGCTTTAAATGGGTTTATCCCAATTTTTTTTAAAGGTTGCCTTAGACATGGTCTATCCCAACCTTTTTAAGGTTGCCTTAAACGGGTCTATTCTAACCCTTTATTAAAGGTTGCCTTAGACATGGTCTATCCCAACCTATTTAAAGTTGCCTTAGATAGGTCTATCCCAACCTTTTTTTATAGGTTGTCTTAGACAAGGTCTATCTCAACCTTTTTAAGGTTGCCTTATACGACTCTATTCCAACTGTTTTTAAAAGTTACTTTAGACAAGAACTATCCCAACCTTTTTAATGTTGTCTTAAACAGGTCTACCGCAACCTTTTTCAAAGGTTGGACTTGACTAGGTCTTTCCCAACCTTTTTTAAAGGTCGGTATTGACTAAACTTTTCACAACCCTTCAATAAGCGTCGGCTTATGTTGACTTATAGTGACGCTTTTGAAAAAGCGCCGCAATGCATATACCAACCCCACTATATACGACCATTTTAGAAGTGTCGCACGAAGCGTCGTGAAACCTATGGCAACCTTTTTTGCGTCGTCTTATGTCAAAAAAAGTGTCGCTATAGGCCATTTTTGTTGTAGTGGTGCCGTGTGCCAATAGAAGTAAATGGAGCTCAAATCAGCATGCTACTGACAGAAATGAAGATGAGATAAAAGGAAAACAAGATAGAAAGAATACTCGGTTCAGGGGAGAGCCAAAGAAGCCTTTCAATAGCAAAAGAATTGAAGGGAAATGTTACAACTATGGGAAGAAGGGTCACATAGCAAAAGATTGTTGGTTTAAGAAGAAGTCTATTGAAAGTAATGTTGTTACTTTTAAAGATGAAAAGAGTGGGATGCTGAGCCACTGGTTTCGTGGAAGTAGAAGAGTTAGCTCTATCAGCAACTATATCCAAAGAGATTGACTATGAAAAAGATTGGATCGTCGACTCGGGTTGCTCAAATCACATGACAGGGGATAAAGAGAAGTTGCAGAATGTGCTAGAGTGTAAATGAGGCAGAGTTGTGGTGACTGCAAACAACTCAAAATTACCAATAGTCCACGTTGGTAAAACAATAATCTTTCCTCAAAATCCTGCTAATGATATGTCACTTGAAAATGTTTATCATGTTCCAGGAATGAAGAAAAATCTTTTCTCGGTTGCACAACTCACATCTTCAGGCCACTTTATTCTGTTTGGACCTCAAGATGTGAAGGTGTATCAAAACTTGGAAATAGACGATGCACCTGTGTTGAAGGGTCGAATATTGGAGTAAGTCTATGTTATGCCCGCAGAAATTGCATATGTTGACAAAACGAAGAAGAACAAAACTGCATATTTCTGGCATATGCGGTTAGGACATGTTAGCTATTTCAAGCTAGCTGAGTTGATAGAAAAGACTATGCTTAGAGGACTTCCTCAACTTGAAGTGAGAAGGGATACAGTTTGCGCAGGTTGTCAGTATGGAAAGGCTCATCAACTGCCATATGAAGAGTCTAAATGGAGAGCAAAGGAGCCATTGGAACTAGTGCATCCCGATGTGTTTAGATCAATTAAACAAGCTTCTCTTGGTGGAACGAAGTACATGGTGACTTTTATTGATGATTTCTCCAGGTATGTTTAAGTATTTTTCATGAAGGAAAAGTCACAAACTTTTTCAAAGTTTCAAGAATTCAAAGACATGGCAGAAGCAGAGGTTGACAAGAAGATTCGTTGCTTATGTACTGACAATGGAGGGGAGTATATTTCTGATGATTTTAACAACTACCTTCGAAATCATTATGTTTGTCATCAATTCACATGTGCCAACACTCCACAGCAAAAAGGTGTAGCAGAAAGAAAGAATCGACATTTAGCTGAAATATGTCGAAGCATACTTCATAAAAAGAATGTTCTGGCAGTTTTGGGCAGAGGCAATGAGAACTGCAGCATATGTAATCAACAAGCTCCCCCAGCAAAGGTTAAACTTTTTATCACCCTTTGAAAAATTATGGAATGTAAAGCCAAAAATTAGCTATTTTGAAGTGTTTGGATGTACTTGTTATGTTTTTGTGTCTAATCATTTATGTAACAAAATGGACAAGAAAGTTGTTAGGTGTGTTTTTGTAGGATATGATGATCAATGTAAAGGGTGGAGATGCTATGATCCAATAACAAAAAGGTGCTATACAACTAGAAATGTTTTATTTGATGAGGCATCCTCATAGTGGTCCAAAGAACCTGAACTAGACAATTTACAATCTGATCAAATTCAACTACAAACAGCTAAAGATGAAGGAGCAGATGTTGATTGCATTGAAAATGGTTCAACTTCAAATCCTTGGCAAACTGGAGAATATGGACAAATAAATGAAGAAGGTGAAGCATCAACATCAATCCAACTCAGGAGATCTACAAGAATTAGAAGGCCAAATCCAAAATATGCTAATGCTGCAATAATTGAAGAAGAAGCAAAAGAACAGTAGTCATTTGAAGAAGCAGCTCAATGTCCAGAATAGAACAAGGCAATGGAAGAGGAAATTGATGCTTTAAAAAGGAATCAGACATGGGAGCTCGTACCAAAGCCAAGGGGTGTGGAGCCTGTATCCTGCAAATGGATCTATAAGATAAAGCGTCGCACGGATGGGTCAATCGAGAGGCACAAAGCTCATTTGGTGGCTCGTGGATTCACTCAACAATATGGACTGGATTATGTTGAAACTTTCTGTCCAATTGCAAAGCTCACAACAGTACGGGTCTTAATTGCACTTGCAGCTAGCAAAGGATGGCATCTATGACAAATGGATGTCAAGAACATATTCTTACATGGAGAGCTGGATAGGGAGATATATATGAATCAACCAATGGGATTTCAAAGTGAAAGTCATCCTGAATATGTGTGTAAGCTGCGGAAGGCACTTTATGGATTAAAGCAAGCACCAAGAGCCTAGTATGGTAAGATTGGTGAATTCTTAACTCATAATGGCTATTTGATGACATCTGCAGACTCAAGCTTGTTTGTTAAAGATGAGGGAGGGAAGATAGCTGTTATGCTTGTGTATATAGATGACTTGATTGTCACAGAAGAATGGGAGGAAGAAATTCTTCAAATTAAAGAGAATTTAGCTTTAGGTTTTCAGATGAAGGAACTTGGACAGCTTAAGCATTTTCTTTGCTTAGAAATCGAGTATACTGACAACGGATTGTTTCTTCATCAGCAAAAATATTCCAAAGACATGTTAAAAAGGTTTGGAATGTTTAATTGCAAGCCAAGTTCAACTCCAATGGAGCCAAACGTTAAGATGTGTGCCTTGGAAGGAAGAGATTTGGAAGATGCAACAATGTATAGACAATTGGTGGGAAGTTTGCTCTATTTAACTTTAACCAGACCTGATATCTCTTTTACAGTAGGTATGATGAGTCGATATATGCAAAGGCCAAAGAAAACTCATCTTGAAGCAGTTCGTCGAATTCTTAGATATGTCAAGAACACTCTTGACTATGGTGTTGAATATAAGAAAGAATGAGACTGCAAATTAGTTAGTTCCTGTGATGCTGACTGTGCAGGTGATCATGATACTCGACGATCAACTACTGGATATGTTTTCATGCTTGGGTCAGGTGCTGTTTCATGGTGCAGTAAGAGACAACCAATGATTTCTTTATCAACAATGGAGGCAGAGTATCGAGCTGCAGCAATGGTAGCTCAGGAGAGCACTTGGCTTATAAGGGTGCTGAATGATTTGCATCAGTCAATAGAATATGCAGTTCCTTTGCATTGTGACAGTCAATCAACAATAAGACTAGCAGAAAATCCAGTTTTTCAATCAACAATAAGACTAGCAGAAAATCCAGTTTTTCATGCTAGAACTAAGCATATAGAGGTGCATTATCACTTCATCAAGGAAAAAGTTTTGGAAGACAAAGTTGAGTTGAAGAAGATCAAAACTGAAAGTCAAGTTGCAGATCTGTTTACAAAAGGTCTAAGTGGTAACAAAATTGCAAAGTTTTGTCAACAGCTTGGTATGATAAAGAACACGAGTGCTGATGTCGATGGAGAGTGTTAGAAGTCATCAACATCAGCACATTAGCATACTGATTGAGTCAATGCTATGTTTGCCCACATCTCCAATAAACTAGGAAGAGTCCTAGTCTTAAGCAGATTAGTTGCAGAACTTTGTATACGTTACCGCTCATAGTTGTAGCTATTTTTCTACTTTTTGTTAGCTAGGTTAGTTATTATTTTTCTTTATTTAAGCAATGTATTAGATGTAATTTTTAGTTGAGCAAGTAACAAAATTATCTTCTTCAATAGTGTCATTTCCTTTCCTCTATGTCAGCAGTGCTCACGTTTTACAATCTATTCCAATAAAAGTTAGAAGGGAATTATTTTTGAATAGCTAGAAACAAATGAGGAAGAGTTTGAACTTAATCACCATTGTGTATTATTATATTTCAGCCAAAACTCTTGCTTTCTTCATAATTACCCATATGAATAGCTACATAATGTATCTCTACGGCCGAACTTCACTTAATTTTTGGGCTCCCAAGCCGTCCAATTATGTCTTGAATTGTTTTGCTCTTAAAATTTTATCGCACGGGAGCGGTGATTGCATCCCAAGGGCCTAAGTCCCCTTCCAAATAATTATCTATAAATAAAATTTTATTTATTAATTTATAATTTTTTTAACAATAATACAAGATTTTAAACAAATCCAAATATAATTGACTCGAATTTAGGTCATGCACCACAACTATTAATTTAATTTAATTTAATTATTATACCACCTGCCATGCATACGCTTAGCCCTAGTGGACATCAACCTCAACTTTTCCAATAATTATGTCTGCAAAAAGATTATTCTTTTAATAATTGAAGATGGGTTACAATAATTTAACCGATCAACTTCATTAAATTAGTTTAATTTATATTGATTTTAGTTTTGATATAAAAAAATAATAGATTTTTTAAAATAAAGATAAATATAAAATTTATTCATGAATTTTGATAAAATATGTAAAGTAATATATTGACTTTTATTTTATGTAATTATATATATAAAGTTTTAATTTTATTTAATTATATACATTTAATAAATAAATACATTTATTTATTTTCACTTTCAATAAATTATAACTATTTTTTTATAATATGTAAAAGTAAAATGGTACTATGTTAATAGTAACGCTAATAGTTTGTAAAATTTGAATTAAATTAAAATTTTATATATACTATTAAACAAACTTAAAATTTGTGTTGTATATTAAATTAAAGTTAATGAAAAAATTGAATTTCTTTTCTTTTTTCCACGAATGTATTTTTTTTCTCGACAAAATAGAAGATTTATTATAATAAAAAAAAGATATAATATCACCGGTCCAATCAATGCAGTGCCAAAACAAGTTATAGACTTCAATACACAACTCCTAAAAAAGAGAAGAAAACAAACAAGTCCCCAAGCTAATAGTAGAATTTTTTTTCAATTTTTATACAATTTAAAAGTATTTGTGGATTAAGTTTTGATTGGTATAAACATTATTGTCAACGCAGAAGGATGTCAATTTGAGTATATTGAAACACATTATCTTCTTATTTATGTGTTGAGAGCTATGAATAATTCTAAGATTGTGTCAAAAAAAGACCAGATATCAACACCTATAATAATAATATTACTCAAATCTTCACGTAGTCTATGAAATGTTGTAACTCCACTATTAATATATAAAATTAATTATCCTTTATATATATATATATATATATATATATATTTTTTTTTTTGCGAGTCCAAAATGATGTATGACGTTTGACATATTGGCACCGAAAACACAAAGATATTCATGCCCCCACCAAAGATTATACAAAAGATTACAAAGAGGAAACAAAGTTAAACATGAAAAAAGGAGGCTGTTTGCTTCTTGTCCTCTAATTGGATAACCAAATTAAGCTTTTTTTCCATATTAATCATGCATCCATCCAATAACAAAGTCAAACAAAGTGTTTAAACACATAGCTGCAAATTATAGGGTTAATTATGCTTTCAAAACCTTTTTTCTTAGGGTTTCTTCCAACCAAAAAGCTTCGTCAAACCCCCTATATAAAAGCTCTACTTTCCGACATTCAATTTGCATGTTTTGATATAATAATTGAGCTATATATATACCATAAATTATTAAATGTGCCTAATTCTAAAGGATTAAATATTTTATGTTTATTTCACTAAACATGTATCGAAATTAAGATTTAGCTGTCATTTTTTCATTACTTGTGGAAACTTATATATTAACACACACGAAAGATTTATTTACGTTAGTATAAAATTTATAATTTTCATGCAAGATAAATATTATTATATTAATAAATTTAATGACTGGATTATTCCTACAAGAAAATACGAAAATCTGTAAAATTAACAATAATGTAAATAGATGATAGACATTTTGTTCATCATGTTGGAATGGGAATAAATATTGGGAGGAAACCGCATATTGGATAAAATATTCATACAATACTTTATGTGAAAAGTGAAGCAAACCCAATATAAATGGAAGGACAATGACCTAACATTCCAACTTTCTTTTTATCTCTTTTGTCGGAATTGAAAACATTTTAAAAAGATCAAAAAAATATGAAAAAAGTAAGAAAGCATGCAATTGCTATCCAGATATTGGAACATCCCCATGAATTAGTTTGCATATTCATCTTACTTTATACAAGTTTCTTGAATCTTTCTATCATTGATGGAGCTTGGATAAATATTGCTACAGTCTCCCACCACCACTTTTCTAAAGTATGTGCGGAATTTAGATTTTCAAAATAGTTTTTTTTTTTAGGGTTTTTAAAGCTACATAATTTTAGTTTTTACACTAAGTTTTATTCCCTTCATCTTTATTGAATGAAAATCTCGAAAATTCTACTGGTTTTTTCGTATATAAAGCGATGTATTCTTTAAGATAATCTTATCTTAAAGAATAAAATCTTTGTTTTCTCTCTCAGTACCCAAAACAATGTTTGCAGCTCCTTGATTTTCTATTTTGGTGTTTTCAACATATATAATGAATACCATAAAAGCTAAAGGTTTTTTTTTTTTTCTTCTAAAGATAATTGATCGAATTTTGGATGTATCAAGTACTAAATTTTTGTGTTTTGACTTGGAAATTAAGCACATGGGTTACAATTTTTTTTATGTGTTAGAAAATGAAATGTTTAATATGATACTTTTAATAGGCACACATTTATTGAAAATTAAATATGTAATTTATTATTGGACAAAATACGTTTTCTTTAAGACTAGGTTTAAAATCAAACTGAAAAAGAGTTAGAATTATATTTTTTAAATCTAAACTACTATGATTTAGTACCATGAAAATCAAAGATTTGAGGCAAGTAGTGTACCACTTTGGGGGTAACTTACATTATTATCAATAGCTTTAAAAGTGTTTTTTTTTTAACAAAGAAAGAAAGGCTGTAAAAACTTTAGATCAACACCAAAAACCTACACATAACAAATTCCATCATAATCGCACGAATCTCCTAATCCTTGTCTTGATTGTACGATATACAAATATGGAACTAGACGATTAATTGCAAATTTACCGGCAGCAATTTAAATTAGGAAATATTATATTATATACGAATTTATAATCAACTTGCGGGGATAGCTCAGTTGGGAGAGCGTCAGACTGAAGATGAGTATCTGAATCTGAAGGTCGCGTGTTCGATCCACGCTCACCGCATTTGATGGCTAATTTTAGACTTCTTTGCAAAGGAACAAGTCTAGCCCACGAAAGCGACTTTTTCTTTTCCTTCTAATTTGGATTCAATTTTAATACACTTCAATCCAAATAATAATAACAACAATTAATTGACAAAATATTTGACATTTTCCTCAAGTTAGCAAATTATAATTTTTATTTAATTAAGATTTTTTTAAAAGTGTTACAAGTACAATCAAAGTACAAATTATGTTTAAAAATTGTAACTATCAAACTATTATAATATATAGTATTTGAGAAATCACAATGTAAAATTAAACTATTACAAAACGATCGGACTAAGAACAAGAACAATCATGACTAAAGTCAACAAATAAGATTGGACTAAACCCACACATGATAGTAGCATATAATGGGACTTCAAGACCTATATTTATAATTGCGAATGATGAGTCTTGAACTTTATTAATCAACTGAGCCAAGACCTCGTTAATTAATTTAAACTTTTTTAATCATATCTAACTTGAACTTTGTAATGGTGTACATCTCAAACTACAAACTACATAAATATAAGCACTATCCTTAAAAAAATTGGTAGAGATATCAATTTTGAACAAATTGAAATAAAGAGACTAAATACGCCTATCCTTTAAAAGAATTTGGATAATTGGGATTTTATTATACTGAAAGCAGAAAATCTCTGCTACAAATACATTTTACAATTCATGCAAACCCCAATTCCTATAAAGATTCATACCAAGAAACTCAAATCTATTAATTTTCTTCCCCATCAATCTAGCCTGTACACTTTCCTTAACCTTCGCCAACAAACCATCTCCATTAGGCTGCAATTCCTGATTTCAACTCCCAATTGCTCTTCTAATATCACAGAGCTGAAAAATCAGTCTCCAAAGTTGTTTTGAGAAATCACATTGATCTCAGCTTCGCTGGAACAAAGTGAGCATTTACTTTCTGTATTCATGTCTCTACAAAGTAATCTATATATCTTTAGTCTGAAGCCTGTTAATCACAACCATCCAAGCAATAATAGAGTGCTTGGGAATATGTAATGGAAACCAAATCATCTTTTGCCAAGTAACCTTCACTCCATTATCCCTAATTTCCTCTCACAACTTGGTAGTTGAGATAATATTACTACCATCATATAGTCTTGAAATGATAAGAGCAGTCATCTCTCTCATCTTGACTAGTCTTTTCAATTCCAACTATTTGAAGAATCAATAGTGACATCCCAAAAGCACTTATCTTTCAGAACATACTCCATAATGAACCCCTGTCCAGCAAGAATGGCTTTAACATGCTGTAAAATTCAGGCCTTATTCCAATCTTCAAGTTTTTTCAAACCTAATTCACCCTGAGCTTTAGGTAAACAAATCTTATGCCAGCTAACTCGTGCACCAAAATACCTGGAACAGATTTGACTAATCTTCTTAAGAACTCCTTTAGGCAAAAGAACCTGTCGGCACCAGTAAGCTTGAATTATTGTAAATTACAACTTCAATGAACTGCAATATTCCAGCATAGCTTAGTTTCTCAGAAGACCAACTATTAGTTCTAGCTGTAATTTTCTTTATCAAAGGAGCACAATCTTTAGCAGTTAATTTCCTTGTAACCAACGAAACTCGCAAATATCTCTCAGGAAGCCTACCAAGCTGGAAACCAGTAACTCTTTTTGATAATTTCCAATTCCTTTTTCAGAAATACCAGCAGAAAAAAGCTCATTCTTTGCCGCATTCAATTGCAAACCAGAAAATAATAAAGCTCCTGCAAAATGCACCAAATACCCACCTCAAAATTAGCTGAACCTTTGGCTAAAACACAACAAAAAGTTAAATGAATATACCTGGAATTTCTCATCGCTAATTTCCCTCAATTAGTAATCCCCATACCTACGTCTCCTTTTGCTCAGTTGAGATAGTGAAGAAAATAAGAATGTTGATTGGATTACTAGGAATCTTCCTTAAAGTGACAATTTTTTAGGTTCGGATAATCCTGTAATTTTCATCATCAAATCCCAAAGCTGAATAGATCTCTAAGCAATCAAGTGCTTTGCAACTAAACTCTTTGTCAATTTCTAGGTGGCTTCAATCATTTTGCTTCCCAACACCTGAACAATTCCTAAAAATTCAACCCTATCATTAGAATTCAAGTACATCTCGATCTTTCCAGCTCTTTCAACCATTCTAGTTTGGCCCCTACTAAAAGACAGGGTCCTTAACTGGCCATTGAATTCAAGATCCATTTTCAGTTCATATCATGTCAGCTCTTCCACACAGTACCATTCGCATTGTTCTCTATTCCGCCATTATCATCTTCATCCTCTTCTAACTCTTCAATAATGTCAGTTGTTGTTTGGACATCCTTTTCAATGGCACAGTCTTTACCATATATCGTACTAAAAATTTTCAAGAATGCAGTGTCCTATTCTTGAATTGGTTGTATTCTTATGACTCTACATACATAATTATTAGATACCTTAAAGAATTCATTCCAAACTGCTTACTCATCTATCATCATTTTCCTTATGCTATCTCATCCAAAGCCGTTGGTGTGCTTGACATAGATCATGCCTCGTACAATTGACCACTCCTTATTAAATGCCTTTGACTATTGTCATTGTGAGGCTTAGCCTTGAAACTAACATTCTCTCAAGTAAAAGTAGATATACCATTGTCGAAAGTCAAAATCAACATTGCGACTACTTATACAGTACAATTCAAGAAGGCATTGCACTAATATTTTGTCCACCTCATCTGTCCAGTGTTCCCAAAGTATGGGAGCTGTGAGTGCTCTTGTAAAACGGGGGGAGAGAAGCTCTCTCTTTCTTATGGTTCCCCTTTCCCCTCTTGTGTTGAGAACGAATGCCCCTAATTGGGATATGGAAAAAGACTTGTGTAGTTTTCAAGTCTAGTAAAACAAGTGTGGTGCGTGTAAGGACATGTAGTACAGATATCTAAAACTATATAGCACTTAGACGACAGTGTCCCCAAAATTAATCAAAGGAAAACTATGTACGTGATGGTGACCTGATAAAGTCTCCTAACGGCGGTGAAAACATATACATATACATATCTCTTACACGTATAATAGGAGTATATATTCTGCTACTCATTAATGGTAATTGTCGAAACTGTTTTAAGTTTTTTTTAAAAAGAATAGGGATCGATTTTTAAAAACGAAAATGGAAGTCGCCACCAATCCTTTTTTATTTAGGTGTGATTGGATCAACTTATAAAACGTTTTATTTCAAAACATTGATTTTGGTCTGTGAAATACAAGAAAACGGGTTCGGGAGTCGGTTACGTACGAGGAATGGTTAACACCCTTGTAACGCCCAAAATTTGCTACCGAATTGATAAGCTCATGTCCTAATGTCGAAGATTTGAAAAGATTTTTTTTAAAAAAAAAAACATGATTACTTTATAACTTGAATAATTTAAGTTAAAATTTGAGATTTTTTGTTCCGAAGAAATATAAACATTACATCCAGCACGTTAGGATACGATGTTTTAAAACCTTCGTAATTAAAATCATCTCATGATTTACAAAACTTGTTAAAAGAATATTTAGTTATTTAGCCAAACGGAAAATCGAAACCCAACACGTTAGGGCACTATTTCCCGAATTTCTAAATACAAAACATTGACTTATTTTAAACCTTTAGATAAAATATAGTAATTTTATAAAAATGTATTTTATTTTAAACAACGATTTATGAGACAATATCGTATTTATACATTATCAAAATACAATATCAAAAACAATTATAGCATACTAACATAAATAATAAAGTAATAATATAGAATAATGATTAATAGAAATAACTACACAATGGCAATCATAAATAAATTATTGAGAGTATAGGCAAATAAAATATACATAAAACAACAAATATCAAAATAAAAGAAAATTATTAAATAAATATAAAAATTTTAAAGCAAGATTAAATAATAAATAAAATTACATACATATATAATATAAACAATGCAAATGATGTATAAATAAAAAGGTATATAAATTTATATATATAATATAAATAATGTAAATAGAATACGCTCTAAATTTTAATTAAAATAATATACGATATAATATTATATAATGTACAAAATTTTAAAATATAATATAATAATTAATATATATAAATACTAAAATAATTTTGTAAATAAAAAATAATTAAACTAAGATAAAATAATAATATAATAATAATTAAAATATATAATAAATAATATGCTAATTTATATAATATAAGTAATAAATAATAATAATAATTACATACATATAAAATTAATACATATAAAAACTATATATATAAGTTTTATACTATTATTAATATATAAATAATACAAATAATATAACATTTTAATATAATAAAATAATGGGGCAAAATCCCATATATACCAAAAATAAACAAAAATTACAGAAATGTACTAGTTTGAAGAATATTTACGGAAAATACCGTTTCCCCCAGGGGTTATGTTTGAAGAACATTTTAATATAATAAAATTAATTGAAGAAGTGCCCGTGTGCGGTGGTAGTATGGAAAACATAACCCCTGCACGACACTCAGTTGGTGGATGGGACATGCATATCCGTCCTTCGACGTCTGATGATAGAAATACGTATTGGGGGATGTCAGCAACTTCTAGTGGTTGGCAATCCACATATGATTGAGATCTTTACGAAAGATGTTTAAGGAGGGATAATGTACTCCCGACGACATCCACCGACGAGGGGCCCTCGTTTGTTGCGAGTTATGGAGGTCGACGATGAATCTGATGTGGATCCACCTCGGGAGCTAGGGCCTGACAGTGAAGTTGGATTATTTTCTAAACCGAGGCCGCTCCAATTGTACCAAGACGTTGAGGCGGTTCGAGACGAAGAAGAAGAAGATCCGCTATTCAGGGCGTACTCACCTCCAGCCCACATGTATAATGTCGATCTATCTCAAGATGATGCATTGGAGTTTCCTGAACTACCACACCGGACGCGTGACCATACAAATTCTTCGTTGGATTAGGACCAATTAGAAGTTGGTAACCAGTTTTCCAACAAGAATACTTTTCTTGCTACATTGAAACAATACAGCATCAGGAACGGGGTTAACTACAATGTAGTTAAATCCAAGCTCGATAAGTACGAGGCAAAGTGTGCAGTGCAAGATGGCACATGTTCATGGAAAATCATGGCGTCTTTGAGGAAAAGGACAGTGTTGTGGGAGGTCAAAAAGTACAAAGGTCCATATACATGTCTTGCCGGTACAGTACCACTATGTGTTCAATGATTTCGAATAACATTAATATTATGTAATGTTGCATTATTTAACGTACTTCGATGACAGGTGTAACACAAGATCATTCGAGGATGGATTCAGACATGTTGGCTGACTTAATAATCCCGACGGTGAAGGTCGATCCCAATACTATGGTGCCGGCCTTAATTGGCAATATTCGTAGCCAATTGGGGTACACGCCTCTTATAGAAAAGCTTGGATAGCCAAGCGAAGCGTTAGAAAAGTTGCAGGTCGGTGGGACACTTCATATAATAAAGTGTGGTAGTGGTGTCAGTCTTGGAGAGATATGTCCCGAGCAAAGACGACGGACCTTGAAAGCGGAACCGCGTACAATACAACGATCATCGCTTCGTGAATGCGCGGTGTTCAAGCATCATTACGGACATTTAAGCAATGCCGAGATGCCTTTACATACTACAAACCATTGGTACAAATTGACGGTACCTTTATGTATGGTAGATATACGCATCGACTATTGCTAGCTGTGGCACAAGACTACGTGGGAAAATCCTTTCGATTATGCTCAGTAATAACACCGGAGGAGTCGGTGATGACGGGACTTCTTCCTATCTAGGTTAAGGAGGCATGTCATCCCCAACGACATATGCTTTATATCGGACCGGGCCTGGAATACTTGCGATAATAGAACGCCAGGGAAGCATGTGACATCGCACACACCATCGATATTGCCTGAGGCATGTTTCATCCAACTACTATGGGCAACATCGATCTAAAAGATAGAAACAACAAGTGATCGATATGGGTATGAAATATCTATTAATATAATTTCGTTTGTAATATTCAATTTATTCTCAATTGAAGAGTGGTAGGTAATATTCGCTATCAATGTATGTTGGCAGGGTACGAGATCAATAAAGACCGTTTTCAGGAGATGCTGGCCAATTTGCGCTCAGATAACGCCGAAGGCGCAAACTACCTGTGCAATATTCCTTTCGAACAGTGGACACAAGCATATAACGGTGGCCTACGATATGGTCATATGACCACAAACCTGGCCGAATGCATAAATTCTGTTCTAAAAGGAACCCGTCATCTGCCGATTACATCGGTTGTGCGGGAGACATATTTTCATTTAGCGGCACTATTTTCGAACAGAGCAACGAGTTATAGAGGGCAGATGTAAGGAGGCCATGTATGGAGCCCGAAGGTCTTGCAAGAAATAAACCGTGGGAAGGCACGGGCGAACACCATGCACACAGTGTGTCACGACCGCGACAGCCTATGGTTTCGTGTCACGGAGTTTGACAGACCGAACCAAGGTATTGTTGGCGGGCATTATCGTGTACACTTGACAAATAGGACCTGCGACTGTGGGATATTTGATGCACTTTGTTACCTATGTACTCATGTACTTACGGCTTGTCAGAATCTCCGTCTTGATCCGATGAGCTATGTCGACGAAGTGTACAAATTAAAAACATGTACAACGTGTGGAGACACGTATTCCACCATCCCAGATGAACGTAAGTGGCCGTCAGATCGCTTCGACCGTATAAGTCATTTGTTGTCGGATAGACAATTGAGGCGCAAACCAAAAGGTCGACCTTGCTCGACTAGAATACACAACAATATGGATATCCGAGAAACGAGCAACCAAAGTCGTGTGCGGATGGTGTAGGAACTCGGGCCATACATCTCACTCGTGTCCAAATCGGAATAGTTGACCGTGTTCTTAGCTTTTTTGTCTCCGGTGGCTATGTAATTTTATTTTTAGAGGAAAGCAGTGAACTTTTGTACAAGAGCTTTTATTTTATTCAAGTTATTAAAATTAAATTACAAAATTACTAAAAAAATTAAATCATTTCTATCTTATCAAAGATATTAAAATTAAAATAAAAAATTAAAATACAAAAGAAATAAAATTAAACTCAATTTTTATTAAATAAAAAATTAAATTACAAAAAAAAGAAATTAAATCATTTCTATCTTATCAAAGATATTAAAGTTAAAATAAAAAATTAAATTACAAAAGAAATAAAATTAAACTCAAATTTTATTAAATATAAAAAATTAAATTATAAAAAAATTAAACCATTTCTATCTTATCAAAGATATTAAAATTAAAATAAAAAATTAAAATACAAAATAAATAAAATTAAAATCAATTTTATTAAATAAAAAATTAGATTACAAAAAAAATAAACCATTTCTATCTTATCAAAGATATTAAAATTAAAATAAAAATTAAATTACAAAAGAAATAAAATTAAACTCAAATTTTATTATATAAAAAATTAAATTAAAAAAATTAAACCATTTCTATCTTATCAAAGATATTAAAATTAAAATAAAAAATTAAAATATAAAAGAAATAAAATTAAACTCAATTTTTATTAAATAAAAAATTAAATTACAAAAAAATTAAATCATTTCTATCTTATCAAAGATATTAAAATTAAAATAAAAAATTAAATTACAAAAGAAATAAAATTAAACTCAAATTTTATTACATATAAAAAATTAAATTACAAAAAAAATTAAACCATTTCTATATTATCAAAGATATTAAAATTAAAATAAAAATTAAAATACAAAAGAAATAATATTAAACTCAATTTTTATTAAATAAAAAATTAAATTACAAAAAAATTAAACTATTTCTATCTTATCAAAGATATTAAAATTAAAATAAAATTAAATTACAAAAGAAATAAAATTAAACTCAAATTTTATTACATATAAAAAAATTAAATTACAAAAAAATTAAACCATTTCTATCTTATCAAATATATTAAAATTAAAATAAAAATTTAAATTACAAAAGAAATAAAATTAAACTCAAATTTTATTACATATAAAAAATTAAATTACAAAAAAATTAAACCATTTCTATCTTATCAAAGATATTAAAATTAAATTAAAAATTTAAATTACAGAAATTAAAAAATTAAACTCAAATTTTATTAAATATATTAAAACTAAATTACAAAAAAATAAAATAACAAAACTAAATTAGGGTTTAGGGCTGATGCCGGTGGGAACCAGTGCCACATGGGGGCGATCGGCGGTTACGCGTTGGATTCCTCCTTCTTCTAGCTTCCGGCGGGGGTCGTGGAACCTCGGACGGGAATCGGGTTCCTCCGGCAGTGGGTCTGGTTCTGGGTGTTGCGATGATGACCCACCTTGATAAAATAATTACCCTGGGGGTGTTTGCATAAACCACGGCGGGATGACTGCATCCCGTACGCTGAAGGAGCCTGGTAGAAAGGACTATTCCCTGAGCGCCTCTCCTCCAATCCCACATGCGACGTCGGCCTCACGATCGGCTGGCTAGCGGGAGTAGTCGGGAACGGACTCGAACCCGGCCATGCATTCCAACCTAGGGTGGGACTGGGAAAAGGAAACATACATGGGTTAGGAGGATACATATAAGGGTAGGGTACGCACCTGGCATAAACGGTGGAGGCTGTGATGTGGGTGTTGTCGACTGAATTGATGGGCCCGGTGACTGTGTAGGCGTTGTTGATGGCCCCGTCTCTTCACCCATTCTCCTTAGATTTAAAGGGGCCCGACGTTTCCTTCTCTCGCAAATTTATCGTCGCCTCTCTTCTTCCGACAATAGATACGGATTGCCATGGATCCTAAATCATGGCATGTACTCCGACATGCACGCTAACTCAGGAACGATGATCGGTTCCCGAATAGGAAAAAAGTCATACCGGTTCTCCCACGTCTCGATATGACCTGACCAAAATCTTGGCCAATCCATCTGCGGTTGCCGTAAGTCCACTTTGTGCTCATCATCGAGCACCTCCGATGGCACGGAGATCGTTTGCCGGAATCCAAATTACTGTAGAACCTGATCTGACTAGTGCATCTCCACGGTCGCGTAGGTGATCAATGGGACCTTCACGTGCCAACTGTTCGGATTTTGGAAGAACTCCTCCGGAATTATCGTCCGAATTTTCGGATCCTCGTATGGTGTCCATTGAAACTATATTAACATTACCAAAATATTAGTTATATACATAATATTAGAGACTACATACGAAATACTAAATTATAATAACGAAATTCGAAACTTACTTGTGATTCCGAATAGTTGGTCCAATAGAGCCAGATATCCTCAAGCGAGTTAGGTATTCCAACATGACTCACGAATGGTTCCACCTAATTAAATAAACTTTTAGCATGCACTTATACTATAAATCTCTGAAATAATTGTAAAATTTAATATTAAATTTACCTCATTATCGATGGGAATGAATATGGTGGTCGAGTCGAGGGCGTAAAATGGAAATCGAAACCATGCCCATGATGCAGAGTGATAGGCAACCTCCGATTTTGGCTTTACTTGGCGCGTCGCCAAGCATATCTCCTGTACAACCTCGATAGACGGCGGACCCCAACTCAATTCACCGACTACTCTGAAATCAACAAGTTTGAGAGCCATCTCGGTGGACGAGGTTTCTAGAGAGGTCCCAGCATCGATAGCCTCCAATTATCTCAAGAATGTATTCCGAGCATACCGTATTCTTTCTACTTGATCGAACCTCGTTCGGCTCCGGGAATGCATCTCGTAACCAGGCCATATCGATCCGAGCTCCTTGAATTCTATTCGAAATGGCACCCAGAAGCTCGTAAAATACGGCCATCTAATCGGTAGATGTTGCGGACCCGGTGACTACCAACCCGTCCACCGGTAATCCCAACTGCAACTGCACATCTTCTAGAATGATGGTACACTCTCCGCATGGCAGATGGAAAGTGTGCATCTTGGGTCTCCACCTCTCTATCAACGCGTTGATCAAAGGCGGCTCCAACTTGAACCCCCGGCCTATCGTGGCCACATGCCAAAAACCCGCTTCCCGCAGGTAAGTCTCAATCAACAGCGATGGGGACCATGCATGTTATGAATATAACATTCCAACACCGATCTGATGTTTAAAAATTATATAATTAAAATTAATTAAAATTGCATAATTGAAAAAAATTAAATAATATTAAACAATTAAAATTAAAACTTACCATTTGCATTTGCTCGAAGGAGATGTGCTTGTTATCTAGGCGACGTAATTCCCCGGCCATTGTAATCCGATAAAAAATTTTGAAATTTTCCAAAAAAAATATATTAAAAAAATTATAAAGGGCTTTTTCGTAAATAGTAAAGGACTATTTAGAAATTTGAGCGTAAATTTCAAGGACTTTAAGAGAAAATTGAGAGAATATTGAGAAAGGATTGAAGTGTGAAAAAAATAAAGGTTGGGGGGGTTTTATACTCTTTTTTGACCGTTGGGTTTTTTACCGTTGGGGCCCCCAACAGTCAAAAAAAATTGGCCGTTGGGATTTGACCGTTGGAGGGCTAAAACGCGCCCCTTAGGACGCGCTTTTGTCCACCTCAAAAAAAGCACGCCACGTGGACGCACTTTTGTTGACGTGGACAAAAGCGCGGCCCTAAAGCGCGCTTTCTTCAGCATCCCCAAAACGCTACCGACGTGGACGCATTTTTGGGGGAAACGGTACTTTCCCGTAATTATTTTTCAAACTGGTACATTTCCATAATTTTTGTTTTTTTTTGGTATATATGGGATATTTACCCTAAAATAATAATATTAAAATAATATAAAATAAAAATAAAAAATTATATAAAACAGATATAAGAGAGACAAAATTGAAACACGAGAAATAATTCTGGGCGCATTTGTAAAAAAAAATTTAAAAATGCAACAGGACTTAATCGTAAAATCGAAATAATGTGGAAGGGTTAAAATGGAAATTAGACCATTAATAAAAAATGCGCAGATCCTACCCGAGTTTTCGGGTCAACGCGCAGATACTCTAGCCCCGAACAACGTCGTTTTGCGCTTATTAGGTTAAGCGAAAATGGCATTGTTTCCTCTATATTATATAAGTAAAAATTAAGCTTTAAAAATCATTTTTAAAACAATTTTTAAAAAAAACTTAAAAACACTCTGAAGTTCCCCTCGCCCCGAGTCCGGAACGACCATTAGACTCCACAGGCCACGCGCCCTACGCGCTGTCGCAATAGGCGGTCATGGAGTCGAATATCTCCATTCCGAAGGTATTTTTTATCCTTTCCATTTTTTTATATAAAAACATGCATAAATAACAAAAAATAATATAAAAACGAAACGGAAATCACCTTCTGTAAATGGGTTTTCGTATTTTATTTCTTTGTGGTTTTTTATGAATATTTTCGTATCTCAATCTATGTATCCCCTTTACAAAATAAATCAGGCTTTTTATAGTCTTGAAAAACAAAAATAAAAAGGAAAACATTTTTTTGTTGCCATTCTTGTTGTTGTTTCCTTTCTTTGCAAGTCAACAGAGAGAATCTTGGTGGTGGGACGACATGCGTGTTGATTTCGGCACGAGAATAGGCTGGACGAGGCTGCGGGGTGAGGCATTTGCGGCGTGACGATCGGGCTCCTGTTGAGGCAGCGCCTAGGGTTTAGAAACTCTAGGCCACTGCTGATTCTGTTTATTATTTGGGCCTTCTTGGGCTGCACTAGTTTAGGTCTGCTGAGTCTGTTGGCAATTAGGTTCAGGTCATAGTCTTGGGGTCTATTTAAGCAGTTTGAGTTTAGTGTAACGGGCTAGGGTTTTGGGCTAAAGATTTTATAAATGAATTATTAAAAACTTTAATTTTATTTATTTAATTTTTAAGAGGCCCGATAAAAATTGAGCTAACAATAACAATATAGTGCAACAGCGTGGAGCACTAAAGCAATGCTACGCCTGTGAAAATAAATATCTCCAATATCCATATCATTCTTTTAAAAAGGGTAAATAAGACAAATTAATGTTCCTCAATCCTCTCTCCATTTGTTTGCCATGTTTATTCTTTTGTAGTTATCTCGATTGATTCGAGAGAGCAGCAAGACGAGAAGCAATTGAAACGCGCCATTTAACCAAATATTTCCCTTTTCCTCAATGACTGCCACGTGATATAGACGACAAATATTCATGCATGAGGACACGTATATACTCAGCCACGTCTCTCTCCTACACTTCGACCACTTCTCCTTTCCTTATTCTCAGTTCTCATTTCTTTTTCATTTTGATTTATCGACAAGAAAAGAACCCAAAACAAACTGAATACGCTTTTAATCTGAATAAAATTTTGATTTATCTTTCTTTTTTCAGGGGAAAGGGAAAAAAGAAGAAGAGAAGTTGAAGCGGTTCGTTTCATAATCATGGTGAAACTAGCCTCAGCAAGAGAGAGTCGAACGTACGGTCCAAGGCTGGCTCAGAGCAGGGCCGAGTACATGAACGCAGGGCTATATTTGTTTTCAACCATTGTGTTAATTTGTGGTTTTGCAGCAGAGTTTTCAAGGGAACCCAGATCGGGTCTTGTTCTAATGCTTATTGCATTGGGTCTTATAATTTTGGTTAACATCCATGACCTTTTGGCTCATCTCGCCGGCATCGATTATCGTTTCGCTTTGATGGGTTTCGATCCCCAGCTTGCTCTCGTTGAATTCTCTGTTCCACTGGTTCAAATCTTAGGCTCACTGCTTCTCTTTCTGGGAATTCTCTTCCTCTTCATTCAGGTTCATAAATCATTCCTAAAAAAAAAAAAAAAAGTTAAAAAATTTTCGTACAAAATGGTAGATCATTTTGGAATACTATTGAGTAAAAATGAATTGTTTTGATGCAGGCGGAGAAAGGGTACGGGTTTTTTAAACTGGAGAGCCATGCTTTGGGAATGCTTATTGCTGGACCGGTTTTATGGGTTGTTGGGTCGATTCATAACTCGTGTCAAATCTATGAGAGAGCCGATGCACATGTTCAAATCTTGCAACAGAGTGTCCACATCCCGTTTTTAATTGGCAGTGTATTGTTCATGGCGGGAGCTATTCTCAACGGCCGCGAGCAAATTGGAGTTATTCATCATGGTTTACAATTACTGGTAAGCTGATGTAGATAGTTTTTAAAATAAAAAAGAACCAAGGAATGATTCATCATGGTTTAGGTTTTATTTTGCTTTGTAATTTGCAAATTGGGTGTAAAAATGCAGGGAAAAAGATGGGTGTGGTTAGGGATATGTGGGAGCGTAATGTTTATGATAGGGGGGTTGATGAATGTGGTAAAGGTGTTCAAGATGCAGCAAATGAACAGGATTAGGCTTGAGAAATTGCGTGGCGGAGCACAAAACAGTTTGATTGAAGGCAGGGAAGGGCAGGTGCCGCTCATTAGTGACGACCTGCGGAGGAAAATGGAAGTTGATGAGGTCAAAGCCGCCACTGCCGCCACGCCCACGCCTTACAAGGATGTGCTTCTTGCTCGGACTTGAATTTGAATTTTACACATACATATATATAATTAATTCAGAATTAGTGATCAGCTCCTTAATTAGTCGCTAAATAAAATATTATTCATTTCTTGTAGACATTATTGCTAATCTCATCTCTCAACTATTTTTCCACAGAAAATATCTCGAAAATAGCTCTTACCATTCTTACATACCTTTTCCAAAATTTGTTCACCATTTTTTAACCCCAAGTTTTATAATAATAATTGTCGAAACTATTTTTTTAAAATTGAGAGTCGCCACTAATCTTTTTTATTTATTAAATGTGATTGGATTATTTCGAAATTTAATCTTTCTAATAAAAGTTTTAATTTATTAAAACGATATTTTTGATCTACAAAAATTTAGAAATGGGTTTGAGAGTCTATTACATATGAGTAAAGATTAACATTCTCGTTAAAAGTTGAAAACTTGAAAAGAACTTAAAATACGATTTCTCTTTGTATTATATTATTTTAGTAAAGTTCCTTAAATAAGTTAAAGATATTTTATATCGATGTAACAAAAATTATATCTCGTAAATTAGGACACGATATTTTAAATTCTCGAAAATAAGTTTGTCTTTAATTTTTATATTAAATTTTGTATATTTTAAAAGGATATTCGCTATTTAAATTTAGCGAGAAAGTCGAGATTTCGTAATTTAAGGAATGACTTCTCAATTTTCAAATACGAATATTATTTTATTATAGTATCGCACAAAGTAATGTAACACTTAAATTTTAATTTATTCAAGTATGATGTAAAACAAACAAATATATTTAAATGCAATACCTATCACAAATATTGGCATAACATAAAATAACGGATAACAAATGAATACATTAATAAAACAAAAATATTATCCTAGTAAATGATGATAATGGACCATGACGATAGATTGAATAAATAAAAATAACAATTTAATGATAATAATAATAATAATTATTATAATAATATCATAATATTAATAATAATAATAATAATATATGTAGTAAAAAACATAAATAATCTAAATTTTTAAATATATATATATAAAAGAGTAATAAATAGATAGATGAATAAATAATAATAAAATAATAATAATAGATAATAAAATGGTAACAATAATAAAGGTATAAATAAAGTAAATAATCAATGAAAGAAAGTAAAAGTTTAAAAGAAATGAAAGAACAATAAATAAATGAATAGAAGAATTAAAATAAAATATAAATGAATAATATATAAATAAGTAAATGAACAAGCAAATGAGTAAAATAAAGGAATAATGAATATATAAACAAGTAAATAAATAAATGAATTAAAATAAAAAGGGCTTAATTGAAACTTAAATGAAATTAAAAGGAAAGATTGAACAAAATACATAACAAAGGGACTAAAAACATTCATTAAAATAAATAATTTAGGAAGAATTCAAAATAAATAACGGCTAAAATGACATTTAAGTAAAATAGGAGGGATAAATTGCGAAATAAAAAAATAAAAAAGAAAGGGAGAAATACGGGCTAAAATGGGACACACAAGAAATAGGGGGACCGATTGGGGAATTATCCCCGTCCTTAAAACGGCGTCGTTCCTTGGAGGGGTTAAAATGAAATAAAAATAAAATTATAGGGCTAAATAAAAAAGACAAAAAGGACTAAATTGCAATGGGCAACAAAAGCGGAAGGGCCTAATGCAAAAATAACCCATGCGCTAAGAAAACACGCAGATCCTAGAATGGGTCGGGTCGGATCACGGGTCAACCCAAAACGGCACTGTTTTAGGTGTTTACCCATTAAGACGGTTCAAGGACCAAATTGAAACAAAGTTAAAAGTTTGTGGTAAAATTAAAAAAAAAAGAAAGATAGGATAGGACCAAATTGAAACGTGCTGCAAAAGCGGAAGGACCGAAAGCACAAATAACCCATTCGTCCAAAAACTTGCGGATCCTTTGAGTGGGTTAGGTCGGCGCGCGGATCTTAGGGGTAAAACGACATCGTTTTAGGGCTGTTGTGGCCAGCCCTAAACGACACCGTTTAATGGGTTTATAAAAGTCAAATATTTTTTAAAAATTTTCATTCTCTTCCCATTTCTTAAAAAAAAACCAAAAAAACTCTCTCAACCATCCCTTCCCCTCTATAGGCTCCGGCCATGGCTCCAGTGATCGGCCACCGTGACGACCGCCATCACTGACGACGGCACTGCCGTTCCCTATGGCCGAAAATAGCCTTTTTAGTCATTTTTAAGCCTAAAGAAAGAAAAAATAAAAGGAAAAAATAAAAAAAAAAAAAAGAATTTGGTCGTTGCCCTTTGACCTCTCGTATACCTTCCTCTCAAAGCCCGAACGAAACCTCAGAGGGTTTCCATGGCTTTCGTGAACGGATGAAACCTCCGACGGTGGAGAGATACTAATAAACGGATAAGTTTCAAACCCTTTTTTGTTTTTATGTTTTGTACTTTATTTAAAATAATAATAATAAATCACATTTTTTTCAACTTTGAGTTCTCTTTTTTTTTATTAATATTGTCTGTAAAAAATTACATTTGGTGTTTGTGGTGGCTTTATAGGTGAACGATACAATATTTTTTAATTATTTTGCTACTGTTCATTGTTGTTATTTGTGTCTCTCTATCTTTCTCTTTTTCTTGCTTTGTTTGCAGGTCTAAGGAGTCAACGAGGCAGGGAGGCTTGGCTATTTTGGTGCAAAGAAGGCCACCTCGGGCGATGGGCGCGCTGTGGTAGCATATGGGAGTTGTGGCGCAAGAGGAACCCTAGGGTTCTCCTGAAAATTTGATTGAGTTTTAGGCTTGGGCTTAAGGTATTAGTATTTTGGGTTAGAGACTTTGGGTTGTTTGGGCTTTGTAAAATTGGACTGTTTAATTTTTATTATTTTTTGTGTTTGTTTAGGTTTGAGCCTGGGTAAATTGGACCTTCTACAATAATAATTCTATCAATAATAATAAAATTAATTTATAATTAAAGATTTTATTGAAATGAATTTATAAGAAAGCATGGGTGTTATATTAATGGATATAGATGCATTGTTGATTTTTTTTTTTTTAACTTCAATTTTATAACATTGAAGTCTACGTATGTATGTTTTATTAGTCTTTGATATTTCTTTAATTATCTTTTATTTTATGGTTTATTTTCGGGATTTTTATTAAATTATAATAATGTTTTCTCCATGTTTTCAATATTCGAGTCTCGTACTTTTTGAGAAGATTTTTTTAGGAGAAGTTAAATTTTAAAAAAAAATATTTTAGAGTGAATTTTTAGTTTGAGTTTTCTCTCAAAAGTAGGTTTAAGAATTGTTTTCAAAGTGTTATTTCTCCTAAAATACTTAGTAGAAACAATATTAAACACCTCCTTAGACTTCCTTTGACCAATTAATTTCATTTCAATTTCACTGGTCAGTTGCCCAATAGATTATATTCTAGAAAATTTTAATTATTATTTTATTATATTCATTACAAATACCTATACTTTAATTTATTATTTTATAGTTATTCTTTTTATTCTAACTTTATCCCCGTTGAGTTGAATTTTATTACTACAAAATTTAATTTTATTTTTATATCATCAGAGATAATCTCACAGTGATTTAATTATAATGTATTCTTTAAGCTAAAGTAATCTCAAATGCTCTAGAATTCATAATAAATAAACCCTTAAAATATAACACTTATATATAATAAAAATAAACCTTATGATTGAACCAATATGATTTGACGTAATTGCGGATTTAATTATGTTTGAAATTGTAAAACTTGTTTTTGTTATTAAAGATGCACAACTATTGTAAATGCTGATGATAATATTAAGGTGTGTTTAGTATTGTTTTTAAAAATATTTTAAATTTATTAATTATGTAATATTTTTTAACTTATTTTAAGAATTTTAAGGAAAAAGTTTCGAATCATTTTTATTTATTTGGTTTATGTTTTACGATTCAGTGTTTGATTATACCAAATATTAGAAAAAGTTCTTAACAAAATTCCGCTAACATTACGTCAAATTTAATCTAATTGTTTTTATAGAAAATTGATTATTTCGTAATTTACTTTTGAAGTGAATAATTTTCTTAAAATTCTATGATTTTTAATTATTTTAGATCACTCAAAAAAATTTTTCGATGCAATGGTGCGGTCATTGATGAGCTAGCATCCCTTTTTTTTTTGTTTTTTCTTTTTAAAATTTTGTATATCAAGATGTAATCGATTTAAAGAAAAATACCTTTGGTGCAGCCATTAATGACGAACTAAAAAATTAATTTTTAAAGTCGACACAATAACCGAGCAATCATGGGTTCAAAATATCGTGGTGCCGCCATTGACAAGCCAAAACCCTTCATTTCAAGTCATTTTGGTGATTGTTTTTAAAACTTGGGTCAATTTTATAAATATTTAATTTTAGGTTATTTTAGTAAAATAGCCACACGTTACATGTGATTTTCATATTAAAAAATAAATTAATTAAAATTTGAAAGCGGAAAACAAAAGTAATATAAGAACGATAAATATAAATACAAATATGTTATAAAATAAATAGGAAGAGAATAAAAATAAAGAATAAAGAGAATGAAATAGCAAAGAGAGTGTATTTTATTGATCAATTAAAATATTTACAATGACTAATAGATTTTAAAGTATATCAAAATTTATCTAGATCTTGATGTACATCCACTTAATAATATATTCAAACACTTCCCATTGAATGTCCATTGATAGATAATGTGCCTCGTTAAAATTTTATTAAGTAAAATCCTGTGGGATAAAAAACTAATGAAACAAAAAGAATACACAATCTTATATTACAAGTTGCCTCGTAAATAACCTTTACAAAAAAATTCAATGGGACAAAACCTTAGTTAAGGAAAATATATCACATACTTTCTCATATTCTTTCAATCTTAAATACTAGTTTTTCAAATGATTATTTGAATGTATTTGCTAAGCATTTATATCACCAATATTTTGAAAGTTATGACTGAGGGAAAATTTGGGGAAATATATTTTGATCTCTTTAAGAATTTCAACAATAATCATAACAAACTTTAACCACGATCCTTTTATAAAAATACAAATAGTTATTTTGGATCATTTTATAATCATCTTTCAACTACTATTAACTAAGTCAAATTTATCACATATGTACAATTATTTTAAATCCTTAAATTAACATTTTAATGATAAACTTTACTATGTTAGTGCATTCTAAATCCTGTAAAGTATTTTAATATAAACTTTACTATATAGTGATTTATAAAATGTTGTAACAATAACTATTAGACATAAGTTAAATATTTTATGAACTTACAGTTTAATATTATATTTAAAGGTTATTGTATTCATCACAAAAGAATATTATATCTTTTCATAATCAATGTTAGGGCTTAGGAAAAATTTCATATTTTTATTCCGCTTTTGCAAAACTACTTTATTTGCACTTTCACTAGCTTTATACCTTTAGATATTTGAACTACTAGTTCAAAAACTCCACAAATTTAATTGTGCTTGAGTTGTGTATTTCTATTTTGACCAATTTATTCCATATCTATATTTCTCAATAGATTTATTCAAGATTCTCATTTTAATTCATTATTTCAACAATAATGTTGCATGCAAAACGATTGTCCATCACTTTTATTATCATTTTGACATTTTCTCAAAATGACATAACTTATCGAGATCTCTTATTTTCACTATTTTAATCTTCAATTTCAGGAATCTAAATCTCTTCTGGAGTTTTACTTATTAGTTATGTATTAGGTATCTTCTAGAGCACCTGCTTCTACTATATGACCATATAGAAAATTTTCTATATTTGAAACTAATCAATCTATTATTTATTCTAATTAATTTTCCTACTGAAATTTTGATTCAAGTTAAAATATTAGATGGTATATAATACTTGGTTATTCTCATTAAGTTTGTAAATACATCTGACAGTTAAATTGTAATGAGTTATCATTGATGAACTTTTGGTTCAAATTACTCTCCCCCTAACTCATTATAAGTTATTATTTTTCTCCCCCTAATGTCGAGAAAACTATCGAATCAAAATTGTAATTACAAATCATGTCATAATTGAATCTCCAATACATTCAAAACATCTAATAGTATAAAGAAACTTGTAATTAATATATATTCCCAACTTTCTTTAAGGATTCACTCATTTTGTGCGTTGTGGTGGAGCAATTGGAATATATACGCACATACAAAAATTCAAATATGATAAATATTTAGCTCTTGACCAAAAACTAATTGTAATGGGAAGTATTTATAATTTATTGGTTTAATGCGTACAACACATAAATCAACACAATCTCATGTTGAAATAGGAAGTTTAGTTATCATAAGTAATGGTTTAGCTATTAGTTGGGGACATTTGATAAATGACTCAACTATATCATTTTATGTGTGAACATGAACTATATAATGTTCAACTTTTATCCTGATTGAGATACAATAATTATTAAAAGCTTGAAACATAAACTCACCAACATATGTAAGATGAATTGTTTTATTAATCATTTAAATAAGCAATCTCGTAAACGACAGGTTGCGAGTTGATAACGCATGTGATTATTTTGTAGATGCATTTATCAAAATCATATAATGTCAAAATTATCTACATGGTGGATGAATGAGCCTATATTCATTTCAAAAATGTAAGACATTAAATTTAGCTAGTGAGTTTCTAACAATCAATTTTTATTTAGAACATGTAACAAATGAGAATTTTTTTAAATTAAAGAATCTTCGGTTTTTAATGAATATTCATATGAATTCTTAATTAATTTTCACATCATATATGATCTAAGATGGTCTAACTAGTCACGACAAATAATAAATGCATCTATATGAGTAAGCTTACGGTTTACTTTAACATATGTTCAATTATATTAAATTGTAATAAATTAATAATTTTACTTTGTATCCACATATAAATACTATTGTGACATTTACTATTGAAAATGTCTAAATTGATTTGAAGATTATAATGCCAATAAATCAACAAAATAAATATAATTTTCAAACAACTATCTACAATATTCACTTCAAAAATATATAATAATCTTCAAATAACTAAAAAAAGTTTACAACTTCAGCTGCATTTACAAACAAAATATTATTTATTGAGCTTATATTATATTACAAGTATTATTAGTTTGATTTTAGAAATGGAAAAAAAAAAAAAAATGAAGTTAAATGGTGAATGGAGATAAGGGGTGTAACTTTGACTTGCACTCGTTCCTTTCCTTCGTCCGAAAATCTGGTGGCCGTGGGTGGCTCTTCTTAACTTGTTTTTGCTTTTGATTCAAAGCTGAAGACGAAGAAGAAGCCCCAAATCTTCTCTCGTTAAACCCTGAAGCAATGATCCTCTCCCATTCTCTCTTCTGCCCCCATCACCCTTGTCTTTCTTCTCCTCTTCCTATCCCACGCTTTCACCCTCCTCCTCCTTCCCTCTCTTTCAACCTCACTCCCTTTTGCCCTCCTCCACTTTTCCTTTTTTCCCGATTGCATTCCCGTCCTTTTTCAATCCCTTGCTCATTGCACCCCGACAATGTTAACTCCGATTCCAAATTGGATTCCCATCTTGAACCTTCCACCCCTTTGGTTTCGGATGTTGATGGATTTGAGAATGCGGCCGAGGGGATTGAAGCGAATAACATCGATGAGGAACCTGAGAATGCGGTGGACAACAATGGGCAGAGTGATGAATTGGTGGGACATAAAGGGCCCAAAATCAAAATCCCTGTCATGGTGTTTTTTATGGGAATTTGGGCTATAATAAAGAATGGAATGGACAAATTGTTAGCTTTGGATTGGTTCAGTTGGTGGCCGTTTTGGTGTCAGGAGAAACGTCTTGACCGCTTGATTGCCGAAGCCGATGTTAATCCCAAAGATGCCGCTAAACAAAGCGCTTTGCTAGCTGAGCTTAACAAGCACAGGTTTCCTTTCAACTTCTTTATTGTTGATTAATTTCGAAGCATTTTCTTTTTTTGATCCCTCTGATTTTTATTATTTAAAAAAAAAAAAAAAACAGTCCCGAGTCCGTGATTAAGCGATTTGAACAAAGGGATCATGCGATAGACAGTAGAGGAGTTGCCGAATATCTTCGAGCGTTGGTAGTCACTAATGCCATTGCTGAATATCTTCCGGATGAACAAGCTGGAAAGCCTTCTAGTCTTCCTACTTTGGTAAGAATTGCGCTGCTTCGTGGCTTTGCTTTTATATTTGCATTTGATTCAGCTTTTCAATTACTTTAATATTGTCAAACTTGGTCGAACAGATGTAATGTCTTTGATATTTGACTTCTGTTGGACGTATCAGTTGGTGGGAAGTAGTTCTATACAAATCTATGCTTTCTTATCACCAAAAGACTTAGAATATCTGATTTGGTCGATTAAAATTTAAAATGCAGTTGCAAGAATTAAAGCAGCGTGCATCTGGGAATGTGGATGAGCCCTTCTTAAGCCCAGGAATTTCTCAGAAGCATCCATTGCATGTCGTGATGGTAAGTCTCCTTAGTTTACTGTTTTGTGTGGGAGACAATATGGTTTACATGTTACACTATTTGGATTAGTTGATGCTTGTACTACAATATGCGGAGTTGTGGACTATTATAACTTGTCCACAACTTGGATTCATCTTCTCTTCCTCCTTAGATCCCTTTGTCAACCAATTTGATAGCAGTTCTGTTCTCTTTTTTTGTCAGGTTGATCCTAAAGTTTCAAACAGATCACGATTTGCACAAGAACTTATTTCAACTATCTTGTTCACGGTTGCTGTTGGATTGGTTTGGTATGGATTCTGTGATTGTTGTTGTACTCCCTCTCTCTACCTTTTTCTTTGTTGAACTGCCCAGTCCTTGCTTTAACTTCCTGTAGTTCATTTTGTTAACATGAAAGCTGTTTTCAGGTTAATGGGTGCTGCTGCACTTCAGAAGTATGTAGGAAGCTTGGGTGGAATAGGAACTTCAAGTGTTGGATCAAGTTCCTCATATGCCCCCAAAGAATTGAACAAAGAAGTGATGCCTGAGAAGGCAAGTATCTGATGCTTCTGCTAGCTGTCTAAATTGAGTAGACTATGACATTTAGTTGCATTTGAAGACTTCATTTCTGTTTTCAGTATGCATAGATGGAATGGTTTAAGTAGTTTATATTGGACTAGATGAGTAAGAAATGCAAATTTTGAGCACTGCCTGAATAATTGAAAAGTGTTCATGACTAGAGAGAAAATATTATAATTTGGTATCCTTATTAGATAAATGATGATCAAGAGCCTGTTCTGCTGACTATGCAAGTGAAATGCAGCTTTAGTTTTGGTATGGATGGGCTAGGGTTTAGGTCCCAGGGCCATTTATTGGAAATCTAGTAGATAATCCTGAAACTTATTTTCTTTTCCTATTTAATACTTTATTTGCAGAATGTTAAAACATTTAAGGATGTCAAAGGCTGTGATGATGCAAAACAAGAGCTTGAGGAAGTAGTGGAGTACCTTAAAAACCCATCAAAGTTCACCCGCCTTGGGGGAAAGCTGCCAAAGGTTTGTGCAAGATAATATGGTTTTCGAAATACATCTCATTCTTTCTGTCTCCATTTGTCGCACTTGCTTGTGGATCTCTGTATTTCAGATTTTACTAAGGGCATCCTATAAAATAGGAATAAAATAGAAAAGATGTCAGTGACATCTATGCTAGGAGAACCAAATATATCAAGAAATTGCCTGAAGTCCTGTCAGCTCGTGTCGTAGGTGGGGATTATAGATTCTAGGTTCTGCTTCTGAAGCTTTTCTTTATAGAGGAGAGAAAATAACAAGTGATTTAGGTTTTTTTTCCATTGTTTGGTCCGTAGTGAATGATTGTGCATCTATGAGAACCACAAATTCTGAAATTTGTATCCTATGATTCATTTACTTCCAGAGTCTAAGGCTTTTTTGCTTTAATCTTAAGGCTGTATCATTCACAACTAAATTGCAGGGAATCCTTTTGACTGGAGCACCTGGAACTGGAAAAACTTTGCTGGCCAAGGTAATGTTTCATTTTTTATTCTCACTTATCTTCACTTACATATGTCGGGGTCTTTTTGTGCACTACATCTCAATTTAACCACCGCAAAGAAAAGCTTATTTTGCTGCTAGTGGTTCAACACTTCCCTTTGAAGTATGTTGCATATGATCATATATATATAATAATGGATTTGGTTTATGTCACCCTGAAGGCTATTGCTGGGGAAGCTGGGGTACCTTTCTTCTATAGAGCAGGATCTGAATTTGAGGAAATGTAAGCCACCCTGTCGTTTCATCTTTGCTTGGCCACCCATTTCTATAGATTTCCATGTGCTTATTGTATCCCATAAGGTTGGTTCTGGGGATTATGCAGCATTATAGGTATCTTGACTGACATTCTCTATCTCTATGGCAGGTTTGTTGGTGTTGGTGCTCGGCGTGTGAGATCCCTTTTCCAAGCAGCTAAGAAAAAGGTTGATGCTCATAATTACTAGGTTGTGGGGATTATTTTGTTTGCTTGATACATTGTCCATCATGCCTTCTGACCATGCCGTTCAACAACATTTCATATTTTATAGGCTCCTTGCATCATTTTCATTGATGAAATAGATGCTATTGGATCCACACGAAAACAATGGGAAGGCCACACCAAAAAAACACTGCATCAACTGCTAGTTGAAATGGATGGTTTTGAACAGAATGAGGTATATTTCAAAAGTTCGTAATAACGTTAATTCTGTATATTTCAAAAGTTTGTAATATCGGTAATTCCTTTTTTCATTTTCAATTTGTTTAATCTCTATCTATCTTATAGGGAATAATTCTGATGGCTGCAACAAATCTACCTGATATTCTTGATCCAGCTTTGACAAGACCTGGTAGATTTGATAGGCATGTAAGTGCTCCAATCATTAGTGTTTTGTTGAGACTTGGGTGTTTGGTACTATATGCTCAAAGTTGTTCTTAGAGGAACCGATGACAAATAGAGTTGGTTCCTTAAGGCTTAACCAGAGTATCAGAACCCCTCCCCCCCACCTTCCTGCATCATGCTGATTGTTAGAAGTTGTGCTCTGATTTTGTGGTTACTTTAGTCACTGAATTGTTCAGTACACAAAATTGCTTTCACAAGGGCTAAGTAATTTGGCTGTGGACTATTGTTAGTCTTGTAGGATAGATATTTTCTTTTTTCATGTTCTATTCTCTTTTATAGAGAAGACTCATACAGCCCGTCTTTTAGATCGTTGTCCCTAATCCAGATGTAAGAGGCCGTCAAGAGATTTTGGAGCTCTACCTACATAATAAACCTTTATCTGATGATGTAGATGTTAAAGCAATTGCTCGTGGTACTCCTGGATTCAATGGAGCAGGTAAGCTTTTCTGCATAAACCAAAACAGGTTTGTGTGAACAAACATTCAGATCTTCTTTATAACTTTTTCCCATTATTCTGTCAATCAGATCTAGCAAACTTGGTGAACATTGCTGCAATTAAAGCTGCGGTTGAAGGTGCAAATAAATTGACTGCTTCACAGTTGGAGCATGCTAAAGATAGGATACTCATGGGTACTGAACGTAAAACAATGTTTTTATCAGAAGAGTCAAAGAAGGTATTGACATTTTCTAGTAAAACTTTGGGTGTAGAATTCAGGTTGTGGTTGGTTGTATGAAGTGAATCATTGTGCAAATAAAAATGTAAAAGGACCATAATGATAACAAGATTACCCAAGAAAAATTTCCCAGTTCAGGATATGCAGATAAATGACCAAGAAACTTTAATGTAAGAAGTCCCTTGATGCAATTCACTGCCAGTTGTTTAATAGAGTTAGTTTTTAGCTGCAACTAGGCTGCATTTTGGTTCCTATTTGTGCACTATGTCAGTGTAGAAATTACTTTGTCAGGTTTTCAAGATAATCTTTTTTGTTATCTGAACTGGAGCATCCTTACTTGCTGACATTATTACACAACTTCAGCTCACTGCTTATCATGAGAGTGGCCATGCAATTGTCGCTTTCAACACTGAAGGTGCACATCCAATCCACAAGGCTACAATCATGCCCCGTGGATCTGCTCTGGGAATGGTAACCCAATTGCCATCAGATGATGAGACGTCAATCAGCAAGAAGCAATTATTAGCTCGTCTTGATGTTTGTATGGGAGGAAGAGTTGCGGAAGAACTCATTTTCGGCCAGGACCATGTCACAACTGGAGCAAGGAGTGATCTGCAGACAGCTACAGAGCTTGCTAAGTATATGGTATGTTTCAAAGTCTCCTTTTATCCATAATTCCCTGTTTCTGTATGCCTGTCCAGTTCATGGTAAAATATATATGGAACAATAATGGAAAGAATTAGCCAAAACTGGGCAATATCTAATGGCTTTCACTTACAATGCCAGGTATCAAATTGTGGGATGAGTGATGCAATTGGACCAGTTAATATTAAAGAGCGACCAAGTTCAGAAATGCAGTCTCGCATTGATGCTGAAGTATGTTTATGCAAGCTAGAGTTCTGATAAGCAAAAATGTCTTTTCAGTCTTAATTTTTTTTAAAAATTGTTGTGCAGGTTGTAAAGCTTCTAAGAGAAGCATATGATCGTGTGACAACCCTGTTAAAAAAGGTAAGTTCATGAAACCCCCTCTTGTTTTTGGTCAAGGAATAAGAAACCATATTATAGCAAATAACTATATATGATATTTGGACTACGGTATGAGCATCTTCAGACCCATTTTCGAAATATGTGAGACACTGGGTACTTTGAGAAGAATGAAGAGGTTAGCAACATAGAGAAATAATTACAATGAAACCTGAATCGTAGTCTCCTAGCATCTAAAATTTTAGGAATATGTATGAAGAAATTCTATTTCCATGGTGTAATTTTAAAATCACATCTTACCTTGCTAGTAGAAAAGAGAAATGACTCTTGAAAATCAAAATTTCTTTTAAGGGTATTTGAGGTTACTAGAGTTAAACCCAGGTAACTAAAAATCTATCACTCTTGTCAAAAAATCAGATGTCTATCAGCTGCAAATACATTAGTTTAACACATTGCTGTTTGACATATTTTCAGCATGAGAAGGCATTGCAGGCATTAGCAAATGCACTTTTGGAGTACGAAACACTAAGTGCAGAAGAAATAAAGCGCATTCTTCTCCCACATCGGGAAGGAGGTTTTCCCGAACAGCAAGAACAACAGGAAGAGGGGGAGCTAGTATTGGCGTAAACTACAACTCGGCAATCTGCATGATTGTAGGGGAAGCTCTGTATAGTGAATTTGAAGCAGCAGAGGTAATTTATTTATATAATTTCTTTCAATTCTTTGCCCCACCATTGTCATAAGATGTCTGTTATGGAAACTCTGGTTAGGAGACCGTGCAAATCCATCATCCTGATTCCCTGTCATAATATGCTAATGCCACTTTTGAATGTCCACCAACACCTAAGACTACAAATTCAACATAGAACTTGTACCATTTGTGAAATCATGTATTATTTTGACTCTTACCCCCCATTTCCGGGGCCAAATTTTGAACTATGTAGGCATAATTTGACCTTTTCTCACTAATGAGAAGAATTCCATATTTAGTTCCCAAAGTCTCATTCTTCTAAGATTTTGGTACGTTGTATCTAAATATCATGGTAGTCAGTAGCATTCCGATGTCAAAATTGGATTGGACCAGTTAGTTGAATCGAAAACCGGAGAAGTGTTGAATGGTTAAAAAACCAATTTAAGAACCGTTTGAAGTTTAAATATGACATTTAGCTGTAATGTATGAAATAAATGTTTAAATTAAATCGTATTATTTATTTGTGCTTATTAATTTTTTCTTTTAAAAGAAAAAAGTGTTTTGTAATGGTTGAACCGACCATTCAATTGATCAACTCGAGAACCAATGGTTTGATTGTTCAGTTTTTACAACGTTGTTGATATATAGTTTTGATCTTAAATTGGTTCCAAGTGGTTTAAGCAATATGTTTTGGTACGTTTTAGTCAATTATTGACTGATACTGCACATTGGTTGGTACAAGTCTTTAACTAATTTTTAATATTTTTTCATCTAAATTATTTTTTTATTTTTATATGCATATTTGAAAATAAAATAATTTAATTAAGTTTAATAACTTAATTAATACATTTTTAAACAATAGTGGGTAGGGTAGAGAATGAGTTCACATGATTTGAACTTGTGATCTATTTATTTTCTCTAATTAAAGTTAATCTAATAATTTGAGAGATTTATGAATAATGACATATTTTTGGTCTGACACTAATAGCCATTAATATTGACATATTATTTCTAAGTTTATCATATTTTAAAAATATGTTTCATATATTATACATACATGCAATTATACATCTATAAAATTTTAAAAGCATTAATTAAGTTATCTTGATTTGAGTAGAACATCAAACACGGGGTTAAACCATGTTATAACATCTTCACCCTAATATCATATAAATAACAATAATGATATTTAATTGAAAACCATTTAAATGTGAAGATTACAACATAAATCTTTAGTAGATGGATTTTATTAACATTGTAATTAATTTCATATACATACAAATACTCAATATTTTAGGGCTCTAAATCAGTGGATTCACTTGCTTTTGTAAGGCGTTTGTGAAATCAAAAGCTTAAAATCATAGTTGAAAATATATCAAATACGAGCGTCAAAATATTTCAACAAAACTGAAAAACTAAATATATTCCTTTAAGCAAATGAAACTCAGGCAGATAACAGAATCGGAAACAGAAGGAACGCAATGATAAGTGTTGTAAATAGAAGATGGAAGACCCACAATTGGCACTCCATCTATAGAGCCCTTTATCTTTCAGCCCCCAACTTTCGAATATCGATCCGTTCAGTCCGGTCCTGCATTGCCAGCCCCTCCGACACATCTGCAAGTGATTTGAGATTGCATTTGATCAATGCTTCAACAAAGAAACATGTTTCATCTTTGGTATTACCCTCCGGCACATCCACCACGAAGGATTCGATCACTAGTGTGCCAGGTCTTCCATCTATTATCTCTGGATGCACTGATACGATGGAAGAGTAGTTCTGTATCCAAAAGAATAAATTGAAGATCCAATGACTTAGTTGCAGGCTTTTTAATAATGCTTATACAATCAACAACTATCTTCATCTATAAACACCAATGGAATGCATTAAATTGCTTATTTCATGTAGGATGAACCAAAATGATAGGGAAAAACCTGAAGTCGGTGATCCCCACCGATAATCCTTATGCTTAGTATATGCTCATTATCATCTAGGAGTTCCAGTCTTTCAGTACTCGTAGTCGCCGGGAGTCCTGACTTGACATCCACTTCTCTAAGACTCCCAATTTCAAGGTTTCCTGGTGCCACACACCGGCTGACAAAGGGTTTATACTTCTGGGGTTCATCAAATCTTCTGACCAAAGACCATACCTGTAATGAAACAAAGCAATTTATGCATATTCTTGAAAATGAAAACTGAAAACACCAAGTATCCGGACATGAATATGATATTAGACCGACCCTTTAAATATACGAAAATGAACTGTATCATACCCGTATTTGAAATGATGATAGATACCAAATTCACAAGAAAAAGAAAGAGCTAAAATTATGGAAAAATGCATTGTTTGTAATCTACAGGATCAGAATATCCACTATTAGTTATTCTTGCCATTTTTCTGGCATATTCTTCTTCCACTGAACCCCTCTAAAATACAAACCATTCATTTCGTAAGTCCAAATTGGACTAAAATAAAAATCATTTTGCAGACCATTCCTTCTAGTTCAACGAAATCTTAACCCCCATTGTTCCTAAAAGTAGCATCTATGTATAACTCAAATCAATCAAAATCCACATACTCGTTCACATGGTTTCAGTCACGTAGAGTGTTGTAAAGGGGTTGAAATTTTCTCAGAAAATGTTCTTCTTCTCTTTTGGCCAATAGAAAATGTTGATAATAACAAGGATCACAAATCCAGGATTTAGCATTACAAAAGCATCTGAGAAGCAAATAAGAGTTTTTTTTTAATATCAGATTTCAAGATAATTAATATGAAAAATCAAAACGCAGATCAAGAGTTAATCTTACTCAAGAAGAATCCATCAAACATTGAAAAACTCAACTCAGCGACGATGAAAAAAAAAACAACTAGAAAAAGAAAATCAATGATCTTTATTTGTAAATAAATCAAAAACAAAATTTAAAAGAAGACGCTTAACGAGAAAAAAAAAAAAAAAAAAAGGAGAGAGCGTAACCAGAGGAAGAGGAGCTTTGATGAGCTTAACGAGAGCTGAGCTACACTGATTCTCTCCAGCCTCATGCCTGTGATGCCTCTTTATATACTCAGTCGCCGCCGCACTGCTACTCACGTTCATTTTCCCCCCTCTTCTTCTTATTATCCGTCACTTCTCTCTTTTTACGAAATTTAAAAAAAAAAACTCAACCAGTTCTGGTTTGCCGGCGGGAAGCACTCCGATCAGCGACCAAAAACTGTTTTATCTGAAGAGAATTAAAGAAGAGGCTGTAAATCATCGCCATTGAAAAGGAAGAAGAAAAGTTAAGGCTACTCCATATCATCTATCTCATCATCTGACAAATGATAAATATATTTTAATATGATAAAAAAGAATGGAACCAATTTATAAAAATCAAAACAAAATACTTGAATTTTATTTTATTTTTATTTGCTGATCAGCATTCAGCTGAGCTTAGCTTAATGTTATTATTACGAGAGCTGCCATTGCCTTTGTCCGCTTCTTCTTTTGTCGTTTCTGTTACTGCCCTTTGTGTTAAAAACACACCAAAACTAACTTTGCCATGCCGCCTCCAATTCTAAACTAATCTTTTTTTCCGGGTCTAATTTTGGTTTTAGTCCTCTATTATTTAAGATTTAATCCTCTAACTTAATTTGACATAATTTGTAGCTCCAAATTAATAATCCCATTCAATACTGCAGTTAAAATATTAACATGAATTTCTTTTTACTGTTCTTAGATCATTAAAGTCGCATTTTAATTTTTTTGATAATTTCTTTATTCATTTTAATGTGTATATTCGAGATTCATGATTGTCTCTATCAACAATACCGTCTTCAAAGTTTGAACTCACATTCTCTTATTGAGATCACAATATGTCTTACTATTACATAAACTCTTACTATATTTAGTACAAATCACTTTTTTTTTTGATACATTAGTAAAAGTTAGATATTAAATAATATTATTATACACATTGTAATTAATTTCATTATATTATCATTTAAAAAAATTGAAAGATTGATAATTATAAATTTTTTAGATATTTAACCACAAACATAATTTATAATATTTGTAAAGGGGTTTTTTTAAAGGGTTCTTTTTTTTTTTTAAATTTTTTCATCCAACGTGGCAAGTTAACTGGCCACATCAGCGGTTCTGTTAAGGCACTAACGGAAACTGTTAGTCAGTGACTATTTTGTTACTTTTTTATAATGTTACTGACTGTTTTATTATTTTTCAAAAGTTGGGTGATTGAAATGAAACCTAAGTGACTATTTTGTTAGATACCCTAAAGTTGAGTGAATGTTAGTGTAATTTACCCTAATTTTTAATATAAAATAAAGTTTTTTTTTCGAATGATCAAAATGATAGATTATTTGTGTAATTTACTTTTTTTTAAAGTCTTTGTTAGTTTTTTTTTTTAAATATTGTTACTTTTAATATAATATAAGTTCTTGTCATATATGCGCTTAAAACTACTTATAGTCTGTCCTCAACCTTTTAATAAGAAGATAATGCGTTTCAGCACACTTAAACTCGCGTCATCCTATTCTGTAACAATATTGATGTCAATCGAACTAAAACTCAATCAATGGCATATCTAGAGAGGCTGATAGGGGGCTCGAGCCCCTTAAAATAGAAAATTATCCATTTATGCCATTTAGAAATTTAAAATTTTAAATTAGTAAAGACAAAATTAAATTATAACCCTTAAAATGATAAAATTTGATTTAATCATTTAAAATTATAAAGATATACAAACTATTAAAATTATAATTTAATTTCTGCTCAAAAAATGATTTTCTTAACTTCACCACTCAATTAACCTAAATATTGTTTTATTCAACCCTATTGTTCTAGTACAACTTTAATGTAATTGATTAAAGGACACTTGGTATTGAATGCGAAAAATACAAGATGGTCGTAAATAAATAGTTTTCTAATTTACAAGTTTATACAATTAGAGACGCGTTATGAAAGAAAGCTTTGAAAAACAACCCAAACGAAAATGATTGAGAAAAAAGTATATCTCATATTCTCATGCTAGATTCCGTCAACCCCCTCCCACCTAAGTCAAACAAAAATATCAATCCCATTCGATTTGATTTAAGTGATCTTGGTTTAATTTAATTATGGATTTTTTATTTCGATTTTTTTAATAAAAATAATGAAAATTTTTAATTAAATAAAAAATACATGAGAAATAAATTAAATATGAAAATGGGTTGAAAGTTACCGTATACATCAGTGTCGTCCGATTAATCGGTGGCACAAACCTCATTTTTTGTAAATCACCAATCAATTATGGGTTTTAAAAAAATTAATTTTTTAGTGATGTTGGTGGTATTCGTATAAATTTTCAATAAATTACTCATATTTTCGGGTAATTTATCAAAAAATGTCTAAAACTTTGAAAAATTACGGAAATAGGCCAGTTTGTAGAAAATTTACGGGAAATGACCATTTTCCCAAAACGCGCCACGTCGGTAGCGTTTTTGGGGATAAAAGCTAAAGCGCCTATAGGATACGCTTTTGCCACCTCAAGCAAAAACGAGTCACGTGAGGCGCGCTTTTGTTGAGGTGGTAAGCAGCATCTCTGTATGCTTTAGCCCCAAAGGAAAAAAAAAAAGTATAAAACCCTCCCCACCCTTTATTTTTTTCACATTTCAATCCTTTCTCAATATTCTCTCAAATTTCTCTCAAATTTCTCTCAAGGTCCTTGAAATTTACGCTCAAATTTCAAAAATAGTCATTTACTATTTACGAAAAAACCCTTTATAATTTTTTTAATATATTTTTTTTGGAAAATTTTAAAATTTTTTATCGGATTACAATGGCCGGGGAATTATTTCGCCTAGACAACAAGCACATCTCTGTCGAGCAAATGCAAATGGTAAGTTTTAATTTTAATTTTTTAAATTTTAATACCTTTGACAAAATAGAATTGGTTTAATTTTTTTGTAATTAAGTTTTAATATATTTAATAAAATTTGAGTTTAACTTTTTCTTTATAATTTAATTTTTAAATTTTTTAATTTTTAATAAAATAAAAGTTATTGTACAAAAGTTTACCATTTTCCTCCAAAAAATAGATATTACATAGCAGCCATGAGACAAAAGACCTAAGAACACGGTCAACTATTCCGATTTGGACACGACCGAGATGTATGGCGGGTTTCTACACCATCCATACAAGTGACTTTGGTTGCTTGTTTCTGGATATCCATATTGTTGCGTATTCTAGTTGAGCAAGGTCGACCTTTTGGTTTGCATCTCAATTGTCTATCCAAGAAGCAGCTTATACGGTGCAAGCAATACCGATAGCCACTTACATTCATCTGGGACTGGTGGGAATACCCATATCGGTCACTTGCTGTTTCTGTCTTTTAGATCGATGTTGCCCATAATAGTTGGATGAAACATGCCTCAGGCAATATCGATGGTGTGTGCGATGCCACATGCTTCCCTGGCGTTCTATTGCCGCAAGCATTCTAGGCCCCGATCCGATATAATGCATATGTCAGGTTGGGGGCAAACATGCCTCCTTAACCTAGATAGGAAGAAGTTCCGGTCATTAGTGACTCCGGTGTTATTGCGAGCATAATCGAAAGGATTCTCCCACGTCGTCTTGTGCCACGACTAGTAATAGCCGTGCGTATATCTACCATACATAAAGGTACCATCAATTTGTACCAATGGCTTGCGATTTAAAGGCATCTCGGCATTGCTTAAATGTCCGCAGACGCTTGAACACTGCGCATCCACGGAGCGGATGATCGTTGTACGCGAGTTCCGTTCAAGGTGCTGTCGTCTTTGCTGAGACATATCTCTCAAAGACTTGACACCACCGCCACACTTCATTATATGAAGTGTCCCACCCAGTGTAACTTTTCTAACGCCTTCGCTTGGCTATCCAAGCCTTTCAGAAGAGGCGTGTACCCTAATTGGCTATAATCATCGCCAATTAAGGTGCACCGTAGTCTTGGGATCGGCCTTCACCATCGGGATTATTAGATCACCAACATGTCCGAATCCATCTTCGGATGATCTTGTGTTACACTTGTCAACGAATCGTTAAACAATGCAACATTACATATTATTATCGTTATTCAAATCATGAACACATAGTGGTCTTTGTCATCAAGCAAGACATGTATGTTGACCTTTGTACTTTTTATCTCTCACAACCCCGTCCTTTTCCTCAACGACGCCATGATTTTCTATGAACATGTGCCATCTTGCACCGCACACTTCGAACTTATCGAGCTCGGATTTAACCACATTGTAGTTAACCCCGTTCTTAATCTTTGTCTTGTTTTAATGCAAGAAGAAAAGTATTCTTGTTGGAAAACTAGTTACCAACTTCTAATTGTTTGAATCCAATAAAGAATCTGTACGGTCACGCGTCCGGTGTGGTAGTTCAGGAAACTCCAATGCATCATCATGAGATAGATCGACATTATGCATATGAATTTGAGGCTAGTACGCGCATACGAATAGCGGATCTTCTTCTTCTTTGTCTGAACCGCCCTCAACGTCTTTAGGTACAATTGGAATGGGCTCCGGTTCAGAAAATAATCCAACTTCTGCACCGTCGGGCCCTGGCTCTCGAGGTGGATCCACATCGGATTCATCGTCCGACCCTCCATAACCTGTAACAAACGAGGGCCCCTCACCGGTGGATGTCGTCGGGAGTACATCATCCCTCCTTAAACATCTTTCGTAAAGATTTCAATCGTATGTGGATTGCCAACCACTAGAAGTTGAAGACGTCCCCCAATACATATTTCTATCATCGGACGTCGAATGATGGATATGCATGTCCCATCCACCAACCGAGTGTCATGCAAGGGTTATGTTTTCCATACTACGACCGCACACGGGCACTTCTGTGTTTTGCCTCCCACTTACAGAGTGTCGGCTTGGGGTCGTGTATTCCCCTCGAACGGCAATAGATGTCGAGGTCGCAGAAAGATCACTTGGAGATATATACCTCGATATAGGGTGATCCACTGGCAAGATGAGTCTCCACCATTGCCTCAAAGCCCCGAGCACCTTTGATGTCGAACGACTCATATCTCACCGGATCAACCAAGGTGCAAAATCTATACTTAATACACTGAACTTTCATTGGCATTGTTCCGAATATTTTAAGCCTAATTCTTTTGCGAAGTTCTACCAAATCGATGTTCCGATTAAAACTCAGTCGCGTTGTGTTCTCTGATATAAGAAAACGCTATTTTTGGTGTCACGAACTTCACCATCATAGTAAATAACAACATTAATATGTTCACTCATTTTCAATTTTTTTTCCTTTTTGCCTCAATTTCCCTTATGCCACCTGAGAATGAAATTTGGTGATTTATAGCCTAATTTTGCCGGAGATCATCAGAGTAAAAGCGCCCACGTGGGAGCACTTTTCAAGATGCATCTTGACAATGCACCTCTTTGGAAGCGTTTTTAATACTTGTTTGTCTGTAAACGTCTCCTCAAAATTATTTTTTGGAGACTCTTGTAGCAAAAGCGAGTCCACGTGGGAGCACTTTTGAGACATATCTTGGCGATGCACCTGTTGAAAGTATTTTTGGCCACTGTTTGTTCAGAAACGTCTCCTCAAAATTATTTTATCGGAGACTATTGGGCCAAAAACTTTAAAAAAAATTCATAGGGAGGGTAGGGCAAAAACGCGTCCACGTAAGCGCGTCATGGCTACCACAAATCCTGTTGTTGACACTTCTGCTGAGCCGAATTGTGTGCCATTCACTGGCGATCGTGTGGTTACGTTGTTTTCGTGTCACGAAGTAGTTAAGCTTACGGATGATACCTTCATGCAATGGCAGTAACAAATCAAGCTTATACTCGACGGTTATGATCTTGTTGGTCTTTTTTATGGAACCTTACCTCCTCCGGCCCGGTTCATTACTAGTGCTGATGGCTCGTTGGTCCCTAATCCTCTGGCTTCTGTTTTTAAGCAACAGGACCGTTTCCTCACCTCCTACTCCTCTCCACGATAAGTGTCTCTTTGTTGCCATCATTCACCGATGTTAAATCGGCGTATGATGTGTGGCTCACAGTAACCGATCTATTCGCAGATGACACGGGAGCCAAACAGTTGCGTCTACGACATGAACTTCACTCACTAAAGAAAGGAAATCAGACTGTTAAAGCTTATGTTGTAAAGATTAGAACGCTTTGTACTTTGTTGAAAATTTCAGGATCTCAGATCTCTGATGATGAAAAGATAAAGATCGTCTTAGACGGCCTACCACCAGAGTTTGAGACTGTTGTGTCTTTCACCTCTATGGCTCCTAGTCTTCTTTCGTTCAATCGACTTGTTACTACTCTTGTGGAGTGTGAGAGCCAGCAGAGTCGAGCGATCCAAGATCTTTCTCTCCATGCTAATCTTGTTGAGTCTGTGTCACCTCCGGTTGTGGAAAGCTTTCGGCGGACATTCATCCTCTCGTGGCCGTGGGAGGTCGTTTCATCCGCGAGTGCAATGTTAGATTTGTAGCTATTTTGGCCATATCGCCCAGCGATGTTATTATCGCTATCATCGTGACTCTGACTCCTCGTCGATGATACCTCCGGTGGAAAATCATGGTGGTCCGATGGTTGAGCATGGACCAGTTTATGTGGGCGACGGTGTTCGTGTGCTTGGGAAAGATGATGGAATCGAATGGGGTTTTAAATCTCCACGGGTGAGTTATTTTTCTAATAACCTTGGTCAACATCAGTTTCATAGTGGTCCATATAATTATTGTTTGGCTGATAATTATGGTCAAAATAAGCCTCCACTGAGTCAAAATTATGGTGTGCATGGTCAAAATTGGAGTGTTACGCATGGTCAAAATTGGGGTGTTTTTGGTCAACAATGTGTGGCTGATTTTGGTAATCAAAAACATGGTCAAAATTGAGGTGCTCCTAGTCAACAATGTGTGGCTGATTTTGGTAATCAAATGGCACGTGGACCATATGCTTGCTTAAACAATGTTCCTAGGCCAAGTGGGCTGTTAGCTTTTGGGCCTTCTTATAGTCCTGCTGTACGAAATTTTGGGAAGCAAAATAGAGGATTTATTGGGCCATAGTTGTGCGATGACAAGCTGGATCAGGTTATGGCGGGTGGTGATTCAGTTCCTTGGCATACAAAACCACGTGCCCGAGTCTATTTTGGATCCGATCCTTATATTGGACTTTCTAGACTTGGAGATTTACATGCTTCGGGCTATTCGGACACGCTTGGGTCTCATATTCACACTGCTCAAGTTGGCTCCAATGACTGTGGTACTGACTCATTTATTTTGGTACCTATCGGTACCACGTCGTGGTATCCTGATTTGGGAGCAAGCCATCACGTTTGTCGAGATCCAAAGGCTCTTCATGACGTCACATCTTATTCAGGTATGTCCTCTCTTTTAATGAAAAATGGTATTCTACTCAAATTTCATCAATTGGTACTGGATTTTTACCCACTTTATCTAGATTGCTTCGTTTGTCAAATGTGTTGTGTGTGCCGTCCATAAGAAAGAATCTCATGTCGGTGTCCCAATTTGCTAATGAAAATGACGTGTTCTTTAAGTTTCACCCTACATATTGTGTCATTAAGACCTAAAGACGGGGGTGATCCTGCTGAAGGGCCACATACGTGACGGACTATATCATTTCCCTGTACCTGCTGAAGTTTCGTTTGTTGCTGACACCAAGGTTTAGAATAAAATTATTGACTGTTCTGTGTTTGACTTGTGGCATAATCGCCTCGGTCATCTATCTTTTGCTGTTGTTAAAAGTATTTTAGGCACATGTAATATCAAGTTTAATAAGGATTATACTAATTGAATCTGTGCTGCATGTCAACAAGGACGGTCTCATAAATTGCCATTTTCTTTGTCTACTACCATGTATAAACCATTTGAGTTAATTGTCTCTGATTTGTGGGGTCCGGGGCTGTAGCCAGTGGGAATAAATGGTACTATGTGACGTTTGTTAATGCGTGCATTCGGTTTACTTGGATCTACCTCTTAAGTTAGAAATCTCAAGCGTTAGAGTGTTTTGTGCATTTTTTGAAGTTAGTTCAAACACAATTCGACAAGTCAATAAAACAGTTTTAGAGTGACTGGGGTGGAGAATACCGGGCATTTGCGTCTATTTTGGCTTCCAATGGAATTGTTCATCTACTAACGTGTCCTTATACATCTGAACAAAACGGGATTGCTGAACTCAAGCATTGACATATTGTAGAAATGGGCATCACTTTGTTAGCTCAAGCAGGACTCTCCATGGAGTATTGGGGATATGCATTTTATTGTGCAGTACATCTTATAAATCGTCTTCCAACGACAGTTCTACACGGAAAGTCTCCCTTTTTAGTCTTGTATGGTCATGAACCCACTTATGACTATTTACGTGTGTTCAGCTGCTGTTGTTATCCCTATCTCCGTCCATACACAAAACACAAGCTGGATTTTAGATCACAACCCTCTACTTTTCTAGGCTACAGTAATCAGTACAAAGGGTACCAATGTCTTCTTCCGGATGGTAAGATGATTGTATCTCGACATGTTGTTTTCGATGAAAGTAAGTTCTTGTCATCTCAAGGTAAAGGTCAGTCTGAAAGCACAGGCTTGGGATCTAAGGAAGCTGTTTCACCAGCGTTTCCTCTAGTTCAGAAAATTTCTCCTTGCCTTGTGAAAACTTCGACAACACTGTTAAATTCTACTCGGTCGCCATCCGCTGACAATGCTGCCTCTTCATCTCTGTCAATTCCGTAGTCATCCAATGATAATGTTGCCTCTTCTTCTCACTCCATTTCAACTGGCTTTGTTGTTGAATCTAGTCGTCAAAATGCTGATGATACTGTTGATTTGTTTTGTCCTCCGGGAGTAGATCCCTCTATTTCTAGTAATACTGATCAAGTATCTAGTCTCAGAATTTCGACAAGTAATGTTCATCCGATGGTGACTCGAGCCAAGGCTGAGGTTTTCAAACCCAAAGCAATGACCGTTGAGGCTAGAGAACCGTCTACAATAGACCAAGCATTTTTGTCTTCTGAGTGGACTGCTGCAGCACAGGCTAAGTATGATGCCCTTATTCACAACTCAACTTGGGAGCTTGTTCCTCTCCCGTTAAACCGTAAGATTATCGGGTGTAAGTGGTTGTTCAAGACTAAAAGGAATCCGGATGGTACTATTGCTCAGCGAAAAGCCAGGTTGGTAGAAAAAGGCTGTTCTCAGATGTCGGGTTATGATTTCAAAGAAACATTTAGTCCAGTTGTCAAGCCTGCTGCTATTCGTGTTATATTGTCTATAGCCGTGTCCAGAGGATGGTCTCTTAGGCAGGTCGATGTGAATAATACTTTCTTGAACGGGGACTTGGATACTGAAATTTTTATGCACCAACCACCTGGCTATGTTCAATATGATTCATCTAGTAAGCCACTTGTGTGTCGCCTAAAGAAAGTGTTATATGGTCTGCGTCAGGCACCACGTGCTTGGTTTGAGAAGCTGAAACATTTTCTTGTGTCTATTGGATTTATTGTTTCAAAGTCTGATGAGTCGTTGTTTGTTCGAGTTCAACCTGCCGCAACTCTATATGTCTTGGTATATGTAGATGACATCATAGTCACTGGGAGCTTGACTACCGATATTGATCAGTTTGTTTGCTTGCTCAATGATGAGTTCTCGCTCAAGGACATGGGTAATCTTCACTATTTTCTCGGGATTGAGGTACGTCAAAACATCTTTGGGTGTCTCCATTTATGTCAGACAAAATACATAAGAGATATTCTTGATCGCGCTTCGATGTCAAATGCAAAAGCTGTCCACACTCCTATGGTAAGCTCGTCTGTAATATCCAAAAATGATGGTGAACAGTTAGCCGATCCGACTGAGTATAAAAGTCTTGCCGGGGCACTTCAGTACGTAGTTCTTACTCGTCCTGATATTGCTTACGCTGTCAATAGGATATGTTAATTTATGCATAGCCCCACCACTATTCACATGGCTGCTCTCAAACGCATTTTACGATATCTCTGTGGTACTATTGAGTATGGAGTTGTCATCAGGCGATCAGATCGTCTATCTTTAAGTGCATATGTCGATGCCAATTGGGGGCTCGATTTTTATGATCGACGCTCAACTTCCAGGTTTTGTGTCTATTTTGGCACAACACCTGTTTCTTGGGGGTCAAAGAAATAACAAGTGGTTGCTTGGTCTACTACCGAAATTTGAATCTAGAAGTCTTGCGGTAGCTACTAATGAAGTTACATGGCTTCTCTCGTTACTTCAGGAGTTACAAGTCAAGTCAGATGATACTCCTACTGTTTGGTGTGATAGCTTGGTGCGATGGTATTGCGACTAACCTGCTTTTACACTCTAAGTTCAAGCATGTTGAGTTAGATCTATTTTTTGTTCGGAAGAAAGTTGCAGATGGGTCTGTTATCGTCGGGGAAGTTCCGGCTTGTGACCAAGTAGCGGATGTTCTTACCAAACCACTTTCAGCAACTTGTTTTGTGCGTTTTCGTAATCTTCTTCGGGTTTTACCAGCCGAGCAGCTGGGTGAATGTTAAAGCATTTAGTCAGGCTGATAGAGTTAGAGTTGTTATTCTGTTAGTATTAGCTGTACAAGTAGTTATACTATTAGCAAAGTCTGTTAATCAGAAGATGCTATAAAAGGATAACGTCCTTTTAACAAAAGAAAGTCAGTATTGATTTTTTAAATCAATTAAAATAGTTTTCTCATTTCTTCAATCTAAGAGTTCAAGATTTAGCTTTTCACCTTATATTTCTTCAACTATTATCTTCCACACAAATGACACATTAGTTTCCATTACCAAATAGTACTACGTTCCTCTGTTTCCCTAATTTTCGGCAATACTATTCCAAATCACACTGAAATCACCTATCATTAGCCCCTGGTCCATCGACCAAACTTGCAAAAGTCTTAAGACAATGAGTGTACAAATCAACAAAAATAAAAATTCCTACCCAAAAATATAAAATTTTGCAATTATCCACTAGTGTGAGAGTAGATTAATGTTAAATAAAGAGTTATATTGAGTTAATTGTTGAATAAAATCATTTTTTAATGAAATTTCGTAAATGTAAGATTAGTAAATGTTATATGCTTTAACAAAATTATCTTGTTCTAACTCTTGCTTTAACAACTAATAGAAAAATTTTCTTCATCATCCATGAAAAATAAAGCAAAAGTGAATAAACAATCCCAACACAAACTAATATGTGTTGCTAAATGTGGGATCCATCCTTTGGCTGAAGCCACTTAACTCTTGGGATTTCTTCAACTATTTGTAAACCATACACACTGGTATCACTTCTATATATGGAGAAGAGAAGAAGCTACCTTTGTTCTTTTGCTAAACTTTGCTATTAGTCCCTGTCCTATATCCAAGTTATGAATTTAGATTTTGTACTTTAATTTAGTTAATTTTAGTCCCTACATTTTAAATTGGTATATTTTAATCCTTGTACTTTTTCAATTTTAAAATTCTAGTCCTAACACAAACGGTGGCAATTAATTTTTTTACTAAATTATATTATTACTCACGTACTATGTATAAAATTATAGATTTAGTCTATATTCTCTAATTTGATCATTCTTAGTTTTATATATTTTGAAATTTCAATCTTGACACAAATGATAGTCGTTAAATCGATTAACTGACTTTTTATTAATAATTTGTGAAAATAACAATCTAACATAGTATTACACGGATGATAATATGTTACCGCATAAAATGATATAAATAATAGAACTTAACTTAAAGAATTTAATAGCTATAATTTGGTAAGGACTAAAATTTCAAGTTTTGAAAAGTATAAAAATAAAAATGACCAAATTAAATAACTTACACATAGTAATAGAGTAATAGCAAAATTTAACATTTTTCTCAAATTTCTTTAATAGACATAGTAATGGATTGTTTATTGTGTGGAACATGGAACTGAAAAAGTGAACCACTTTGTCTTCCACTTCAGCTCTCATTGTTTCAGATTTGAAACACACCCATTGCTTTATGTTGATGGTGGAAAGCTGGAGACCTTACCCCCATTTAGTTCAACTCAACTCAAGGCCTTCAATTTAATATAAGTTATTTGTTCCTAATAAGTTTTTCTCCAGCCAGATATTTTGAAAAAGTGGCACATCTTCAGATCAGCTCAAAGCTAAACATCAATGGCATCTTGCTGATACTAATAGAAATATCTTGGGAAATGACTCCCACCAAAAGAATCTGATGAAAACTGGGATTCTACCAAAGAATAATTTTATTTTTGATACATGTATCTAACATAAATAGTTAAAAGTATTTTTAAAAACTCATATTAATATATATTAGATATCATTATCATGAAGTTGGGGAGCAAAATAGTTTTTAAAATATTTAAAAGCAAATTAAAGAACTGCTTCAGCCAACCTTGAGAAATGGTGAAGACAACAGCAAGAATAAACAAAGAATATATATTACTTTTTGTACGTAACACTTAAGTTTTAAGGTTGATTTAATGAAAATTTATTATTAACTAATAATATTAGTAATTATTTTTATTAAATTAATTCTAAATTTTGAAAAGATAAAAGTAATTAATTTTCATTAACAAAATTAACGAAATTCAAATCTAATAATATTAGCACTTAATATTCATCAAATTAACTCTAAAATTTGATAAAAGTTTTAAATGAAACAACAGGCAATGAGAGTTAAATTGCCATGTATTCTTTTTCAGTATTTTTTTCAATGAAGCATATTCATTCATCGTTACTAACATCTGAAAATGAATATGTTTTAACTCGTAATTTATTATGAATGTAAATATCTCTCAATGAAAGTATTTATTAATTTGGTTCAATGATGCTTAACCTTTAATAAATCATATAATTGGATGCGTGTCAACATTAATATATTGAATTCCCGTCAAAGCTCCACATTTAAGCCTAACTAAACCAGAATAGTCCTAAAATGGATAATCTCTTGTATTGCACCCCTAAAAGTTTTTATCTGCCATCATCCAAACGGTTTTTATTTATTCTATATAATTTAGGGGATAGGATATTAGTAGTAACTTTCTTTTTGTTCATCCAATTATTTTGGATTTTTGGTATTTTATTAATTAATAATAATAATAATAAGAAAAATTAAATAGTTGAGTTATTATTTTATAATTTTTTTTTGTTGGGTGACTAAAAAATTACTAATAATTAGATTTTTTGTAACTTTTCATAGTTTGGTGATAAAAAAAGTGCTTAATTTTTTTATTAATTAATTTATAACAAGAAAAAGAAAGTGGTTTAATACACTAATTATTTGTTGTTCAAACATAATCTAGTTGAAGAAAGGAAGCCTGGGATTTGTTCCATTTGGCTAGACGTAATAGGAAAGCTAAGACTTCTGATGGATCGCGTAAGGAGTACCATGCTTTTGTTTCCTTCGGAATGGAAGATACTACGATGGGAAACCCTTCCCTTTTACCTGCTATCACCTGTAAATACCATCTCCATAATTTTAAAAACTCATTTCCAGATATTCATAATTTGAATGGGTTAAGCATACGAATATTTTAATGAAAAATGAGACCTTGAATGCATCTTCGTCAGTTTGATCATCTCCAATGTACAAAGCGAGAACATCATTGGCATTGCTGAACCCTAAGGTGTGAAGCAAATAATTGAGGGCATCACCTTTGTTCCACTCCAGTGATGGCCGCACTTCTAGTACCTTGTTTATTTTACAATTAAAAGAAATCCTTTTTAACACCAACCTGAAAGAAACTGAAACTTTTTGCAATAACATTGCTTTGCTTTATTTATCCTACCATTTTACCCTCAGTAAGACGAAATTCGGGACGATTTTCAACCACAGATTTCACTTTCTCCTTCAAATTTCCTTGATCCTTCAAAACATATAATTGTCACTATTCTGAGTTAGCCAGAGCCTTGGGGTTTTCTAAAAACATATATGCATCCAACAGTGGGAGGCAAGTAATTTTACCTGCGGTGGAACTTGTCGATAATGTACAGAGATGCAAAACATGTTGTCCTCTATCTTAGCACCTTGTGTTTCTCCAATTTTGTGTTCCAACTCCATTGAGATCTGTCACAAACAAATGGAGTAACCTATTTAATTAAAACAGTTATAAAAAATCTCAGCTAAAATTCTCTGCAACCTAATTACCTCTTGAATTGCAGGTAAAATAACTTAGCTGGTTGAAAGGCGCCTTCATTTCCCTACCAAATCCAAAAAACAAACCCATCTCTAAAGTGGATATTGAATTTACTTTTTGTATATTCTTAAATATTGGATCCTTACCATCAAACGAACCTTTTTATCACAGGATTTGGGAGGTTGCATAATGTCTAGCCCATGACTTCCAGCATAACATACATTATTTAACTGTACAAATTCTTTAACCTGAAGAAGCAATGGCTTAATCCCATTTACTCTTAGCTCCATAAAACTAAACATTTAATCTAAAATTTAATCCTCGTCGGTGCATGTTACCTTGTCTCGGCTCCTACCGCTGATTATAGAAGTTGGAAATTGCTTTGCTACTTCACGCAGTGCCGCACGCATCTAGCAATGAAGAATTTTGTATATGTAGTTTTTTTTTTGGCAATATATCAATGATTAACAGCTAACAGCTGATATGAAGATGACGTTTTTTGTGCGTGCATGCATACATACGTAAAATAATGAATGTGTACCTCAGTAGACATGAAAGCCTTATCAGGGTCTTCAACAATAGGGGAAAGTGTGCCGTCATAGTCTAAAAACACCACCACCTTTTTCCCCTTTGCTTCTTTCATTATGCAATCAAATGAGTTCAATGCAGAAGGGTGGTTCAGCTTATCATAATATTAATAACAAATGTCAGTCAACCAAAACCCTTGTTTGAATATGTGGTAGACACAGTTATCGGACATAAATATTTCGAAAAAATCAATCGAAGCAATATATGAAAGATTAGACAAAAGAATTACCAGCCAGGAAGCATAGGCTTCAACATCAGGTAGCATAGAGTCAGGATCATCATAGAAAGGTTTTAATTTCTGTTTATTGGAATGTGATATTTGAAACCCCATTAAATTAGTGTCTCTGCTTAAAAACTTTGCCATGTTTCTGATCTGACAGCTTTGGTGACCAGAAATGGAAGTTCATTAGTAAAATTATATCAATATGAAAGAAAGAAATTTTCTAACAATCACTGATTAGTTTCATGATACCTGTTTATTGCTATTGTTGATCCTCAAAGCTTTTAAAAAAAAAAAAAAAAGAGGGTTTGTTCTCAAGATTCTGTCCAGTATTTATGAATCACTGTCCACAGAAAAGAAAAGAAAATTACTTCACCACTAGATTGCCAATAACATAACACTATATATAGATACAAATGCTTCATAATCAAGCAAAACAAATGTGTATCCAATGTAAAAGAAAAAGGTAAAAACAAATAATCCATGAAAAAGCTTGACTTTCTTTTGCTGGAATATATATATATATATTCACCAAATTATCAAAAAGGATGTTTGTAGATTAATATGATAATAATCATAGAGTAAAACAAATGAAACATTTATACTAATATGGAGTTTCTTTTTGAGTTACTTTTATGTGTTAAACAATAATTGGATTATTAAAACTAAGTGTATTTATGTTTTTCATTTTTTTAAATTACACCTTGAATTTTTATTTTACTTTTATAAAAGATAAAAGTAAAAAAGACAATGAGACCTTGATCATATTAATAAAAAGTAAGTTTTTCGTTTTTTTTTTTAAAAGAAGACATTACAAAGCTAAATTACATTAAATATTCGAGGGGTATAAAAATTCCTCTCTTTGTCTGTTTTAAGAGAATCTAACACTTCTTCTGGAGAGATCTCAACCAGTTGCAAATCCTCCTTCCTTTTAAAAGGCAATTTAACTAAATAGTCAGCACATTGATTCTCTTCACGGGGAATGTATCTTAAAATCCATTAATTTTCTTGGGACAAATTTCGGACTTTAAGCATTAAAGTTTGGTGTTTCACTTTTGAAAATTGTCGGTCCGTTACTTAATTAATTGATAGTCTGACTTGACTTGAATTATTCAATTTAGTGTTAATCTTAATTAGAATTGTCGATGTAATTTATTAATTAATTGTATTTTTTATTTGCCAAAATTATTAACTATAACTTAAAATTTTAAGGTTAAAAAATTGAAGTGCAATTATTAAAAAAAAAAAAATTAAAGCAGAAGGTAATGAGCCCACAAAAACATGATTTGCTGTAAAATAGTTTTGAACTGATTTAAGATTAGAGACGCATTATGAGACTTACTAGAATCCAATGCACTCTTTTTCTTTTTCCTTTTTTGCATGAAAGTAAGTAGTTTTATATTACAACTTGATTTTGATTAGTGAATAGAAATTTTTAACAAAATAATACATTATACTAAGGAATATTGTTATTTTTAAAAGAAAGTAAAAGTTATTTTCAAATAAAAAGGTGATTACACTTTTATATATATAAATAAAAATAAAGAATGGTGCCACTTGATTTTGTGATACTAAACTTCTAAATTTATTAAAATGAAAGTAGTTGCTGCTGAAATTATAATTTATAATGGAGGTTCGATTGAGTCTTAATTGGATTGGTATTTACATTGTTGCCATTGCAAGAGGACATGGATTTGAGTACTCTTATTTAAGGGTTGAGTAGGGGCTACGGGTAGTTTTTGACATTGTATCAAAAAGAACAGATATTATCAGAAAGAGCAGAACCGCAAAATAGTTTCTACTTTTTTTTTTCTTTGAAAAATTAGTACGGATTAGGTTTTCATCAATTATATTATGATAATTACGTCCTTTTTGTGACTGAAAATTGATAACAGAGATAAAATTACATTTGGAAAGGCCATTTTCATGGAAAACAAAGAAAAGTGTTATGTATTTTTACAAGCAAACTTATGAAGGGGGGTTTAATTCACCAGAATGGATGGTTTTAAGAAAGGTCGCTGTTAAGTGTCTCAGTTGAAAACTTGATGTCGAAAAAAAAAGTACATAAAAATATGTTTTTTGCAAAAAATAAAGGGACATTATTATGATTAAAATCATATAAGGTTAGATTTGATGAGTCGACACTGCATGGCTGATGCTTAATGTTAAAAGGGTTTTGTCTCAGTAGTGTTGCCATCAGCTGATTCAGCTGATACTGACTACCCCTTCAAAGTATTTCCATTGTCAATTTAATCCATTCTATCGGTTATAATCTTGGTCCATTATTTATTATTGAAATTCATAATTTAATTAACTTATTCTATATTCTTACATATATAATATTTTATTTTATTTATATAAAATTATAAAAATAAGTCAATCAACCAACTTAAGTTGATTTGGTTAGGTTGGTTGAGTCTAAGTTGATCGGTTGGCTTAGTCAATATTGAAGGTTGTCAGTTAAATTAAAAAAATCCAAAAAGAAAAAACCCAAATTCTTATTTAAAATACAATGCGGACACTAAATTTAAAATACATAATAATTTTATATATAAAATTCAAAAATCTGAAAATATCAAAGAGAGGCGACCGCCCCCTAATCCATCTCTACCTCTTCCTTTACCATTTTCCTGTTATGACATGTCACACAGGCTGGAGACATCCAATTTTCTTATTTAATATCGCTTTCATCTTTGATATATATATATATGGAAGAAATTTGAAATAAGGACATGAATCGATATCAGAAAATATTTCAATCAATAATGGAGCTTTATTATATTCTTATTTTCATTATCTGATTTTGTTGAATTTAAAAAAATATTATAATTTTAACTTATTTATTAGTGTGATATATAACGGAAAAATAATGTTAAACGTTAAGAATCAATTTGCTCTAAATAAAAAGTAGATGTGAAATTAATTAAAATGTAAAATTTAGAGTTCAATTTATTATTATCTTTTATACATAAAACACCAAAATAAATACTTAATCACATAAATTTAACAAAATAACTATTTTACTAATTCATCTAATACAGAAAATCAATGTACTCATTCTTAATAAAATATAATCTGAAATATAATACACCAAATGCATGATGGTTTTAGATATAGATGAGAAAAAGCATGCATGCATATATTTAAATCATTGAAGAATTGGGTTTTACGTTTAACTGTATATAAATAATTTCTGAATTATTTTGGGGTTAAAATTGTTTAGCCTCCAAAATTTAATGAACAAATAATCGCTAGCTACAAAGCTAGAAATTAATATTTAAATAATTTTTTATCAGAAAATTTCAGGTTAATTAATTCTAAATTTAAAGCAAATTTGACACTTGGGTCGTATTAAATTAATTTGGATTTAAAAGTAAATTATGAGTGACAGAAGAAACAGTACGTAGTTTTCCCTTCATGAAAAGTTGTTTCCATGGAAACATGATTTTTATCATAACGCCACTAAGATTGCACCAACTGTAACACATTCCTTAGGTTTTTCACTCATTTTTTCCCTATACCTTCACATGACAAGACACCCAATTTAAGGTTTGTTTTTTCTCCCGACATTTTTAAAGTCGACATGACATTTTTAATGAATAATATCCGAAAATTTACCCTTTGAATTTTTTGAAGAATATTTAGATGATAACCTAAACTTTTTTTATTTAGTTCATACTTTAACTACACATTATTTAAAAAAATTATTTTTAATTTTTTAATTTTTAATTTATATCTACAATGTGTCGTACTAAAAGGTTATCAAATATCACAATATAAGATCGATCATGTTAGTGTTGAGGTACTAACTTAAGTAATAGAATACAAGTTTAAGTACTAATTAAGTACAAAAATTTTAAGTATCAACTAAATATTTTTAAACAAACTTAAAGAACAAGCTATATATTAACCATTTTTTTTTCTTCAAAACAAATAGATACTCACTTAAAAGTATTCAAAATCATATCCTTTTACATTAATAATGATATTATTATAAATTAAATTAAGACTCGATTAATATTTTTTTTTATTAATTTGTTTCTCTGACACGGACAACCATTAATAGGATGCTTTTGAAGAGAAGCACCAAAATCCCGTCGTTGTTCAGAGAACACACATGTATCCAATGCAGCCATGAATTGACTTGTCCTCTTCCTTTTATTCAACTTGGATCTAATCTTTACCACAATATTGCATTCATTTTAAAAAAGTAAAATCAGTTAATTGTATAATTTTGTATCATATTAATACATTAATTAATGTAAATTTATATATTTTGATTGATTAAATAGGTAAAACTATTTTTTTTAAAGGACATAACCCTATTTGTATATATCAACAAAGCATTCACCTTAAATTTTACTTATATTTTCAACCCAACCTAAATAATAAGAAAAAAATTATCAATACCTCGTCATCAAATAAAAAAAATCATTTTATGAAAACTGTAAAAAGAATTTTTTTTATATAAAGAATTAACAAATATTATGGCATTGCAAAAAAATGAAATAAATATATTTATTAAAATATATAAAAATTGAATAAAATTTTATTCAAATGGTATAGTTAAATGTTTAAATCCATTATGTCGTTAGTTTAAATCGCATAATGATCTTTTTGAGTTTATATAAAATATAAATAAAAATATGTTTATAATAATATAACTTAACGTGTTTATCAATAATTATAATTTTTTAATGGTATAACTGTTAAATTTTTGCAAACAATTTTTGACTTAGTGGCAAAAAATATTATGTTGTAAATATTAGAGTTTGTTATAGAAAAATTTTATTTTAAATTTTTAGTTTTCCTAATTTATGAAAGTTAATTTCTGAAAAATTATTAATTTTTATAAAGTAGAGAAATGAAATTCAAATTTGTTTTAAATGGTTCCTTTAATATTGACAAAGAAACGACCCAATCACTGTCAAGTATTAAAACATTGCCTCTAACCGCTTTTCAGGTATAAACCGGCCTTTGTTTCATGGGCCGGCCCTACCCCACCCACAAAAAGAAAACAACAGGTCAGTGGAACTACAATCTCAACCTTACACGTGGATAATCTGATTAAGACCAGTTGATTGAGGCCTGAGTCGAAGAGACAAACAAAGGAACAAAGTCTAGTGAATAAAGTCAGTCAATCAGTCGGGCGAACAAGAGACTAATTAATTTAAAGTAAATTATATTTAACTTTAAAAAATATAAAATAGTCACTAAACTATTTAACAATTTTTATTTTTTTAAATTATTAGGCTATTAATTTTTTTATTAAAAAAAAGTCTAGATAACGAATTTTAAGTAACAATTTGACAAACGACAGATCAATACCTATCGGTGAGTAGAAAAATATACCTTAAATTTAAATCAATTTGATAATCAGTGTCAAAGATTAAAAAAGAAAGCTATTTGAATTTTGATTCGTAGATCTATAATATTTGAAGATGTTTCATGAAAAAATATTGAATTAAAAAAGAGAAGGAGAGGGAGAACTTTTGGTGTAAATGGTTATTATACTTGTTATCATACTTTTAATTTTATTGATACTTGTTATTATACTTTTAAACTAAAAGTAAATTTACTACTTTATATTTATTTTCTCCACTGCTATGAATACAACTTCTTTCAATTCTTCTGCAATGATATCTTCCTTTGCAAACAATCCTATGAATCTAGTAGGGTTTTAGGTACGCTGATAACCTTTACTCGTGTTTTTAAAATTATTTAATCCTTCGGTTCAATTTAATTTTCAATTTTGGATTTCTTTTAATTTTTAAAAAACTTTAATTTTATATTATTTAACAAAAATTTTAAAACTTTTCATAAAATATTTTTAAAAATAATTTTCAACTACATAAAAATAATCAATAATTTGATTTTTAAAAATTGTTTTCGATATAACACTTTTAATTTATTTTCACTAGTTTAATCATAAAATATATATATATATACAAATTAAAATTAATTATAAATTAAATAAAAATAAAATTCAATTCAATTCAATGACAGGAAGATAGTGTTAAGACTGTAAAATGATGGGGTTAAACCTTCTTAAACTAGGCATAAAATGTAGATTTGAATCAAACCTAACATATAAATAAAATTGTCGACATGTGTATTTATTGTTTCACCAACTTGAATCTAATATTGTCAATAAAATTTAAAGAGACCTTTTTTAACACGTTGGATGTAAATTATTTGTTCAATAAAGAAAAACGTGTTTATAATTTGATTATGTGACTTCTAAACATGCTCCAAATTAAATTTGAGCTCACATTTAGTGCTCAAGCTAATGACTAGATTGAATGACTGATACTTAAAGGATTCAATTAAAACATCTGAAGTTTAAAGACTAAATTAAAATATGAACCATAATTTGAGGGTGTTTGATAAAAGTAAATAAAGTACGTTGATTTCTGTAATGGCGGAAAAAAAACCCTAAGAAAACAGAAAACAAGTTATACCAGAGATCGTTGTCTTCCTAGTCTCCTTTTGCAATGTAGGCCTCCTTAGTACACCCCTCCATAAAAATGTGAAGGTCCCAATCCCATGGCAATCGGACAGACTCCAATAGAGAGATTTCAAGTTCAGCAGTTCATATTTCACAACAGAATCAACATTTCATTACCATAAAAACTGACCCATCGGATCCCAAGTACTCTAACATTAACATTAACAGACGGGCAATATGACACAGCACTGAAGCAATCATCAGGAATACAGTACAACAGCAATTTCTATTAAATTTTGAGTATAGTCATACCATGAGTTTTCAAATGAAGCTTTAATATCAAAGAAGGGGGGAAAATAATGGATTGCAGTCGGGATCCAACTATGGCACAAAGAAAAAAACAATGCAATTCCTAAGTTTGGATCAAGCTTGAAATTTCAAAACTCACTAACCTGGTGTAGTCAGCAGTCTCCAAATTCTATATTCCTTACCTTTTCAGCATCCTATGGTTTCTCTTGGCAGGGACCGTTTGTTAATAATCATCCTTAGCTTGTTTGCTATACTCTACAAACTATCCTTCATGGCTCTTTTAACATCTCTTCCTTAGTTTTGCATAAATTATCTTCCACGGGTGCTTTATCGGCTTCATTAATTACCTGAAGTAGATCCAAAGGGGTAGCTGCAGGGTCTAGCTCACGACATCCCGCTGGAGCATTATCAGCTTCTTGGCCTGTAAGCAAGTAATTAGGCACCTGATGGGAAAAGCGAAACATCTCTTCTTTTGGAATCCTCCTCACTTCCTTGGGGTCCATTTGCTTACAGAAAACTGTCCTAAAACCGGCAACCTTAGTTAGAAGGACCACAGAAACTCCTCCTTCCTCATTATAATCATCAAGCACTTCCACCATGTCATATTTGTGTATCACATCATCTGGTGTATGTTCATTCCAGTCAGGAGACCAGTTCCTGTAAAGAGCCCAGACATCCCCTTCCTAGGATATATTCTAATTACTCCACGCAAGCCTTTTGTCCACTGAACCTTGTGGGAGAAAGAATTTAACGTTTCACTGATTTCATGTCTGCCACTTCTGAACTCCCCACAAGTTTTGGAGAAACCAGAGCCTACCCAGTCCAGCCCACCAAATTCGCTGTTGCTCCTAGAATTGAGCCAACTGATTTTCATCTTAAAAGGCTTCAAGGAGATCACCTTGTGAACTCGAGCATAGAAACGGGGCATCCCATCATCAGCATCATAAGCAGCCCAGACCTGATCATCTTCAAAAGAACTTTCACCTCGATCCAAGTCAAAATTATGAAAATCGGGATCAGGAACATTTATAGACAATGGTGCAGTCCCTCTACCAGATTCATCATGAGAAGAGGCAGGCACAGGCTGCTTGCCTTGATGATCTTTATTGGTATCACATCCATCTCCATTTGCCATGCTCCTTTGTTTCCTATTTTCTTTCTCTCTGGCCTTCCCTTTAACTTTGTCACCATTTTTAGCTTCAGTTACAGAGCTCAAGTCTTTAAGCTTTTTACGAATGACACGCAGGGACTTATCCATCAGCATGTTACGAATTTCAGGTAATGACAATTCCCTCTGACTGATGTGCTTCTGATAGTTACCAGAATACCCATAGGTGTTTCCGATTCCGAAAAGACCCCTAGATTCAGATGTACTCCCCAAGCAAGGTCCATTTCCCATGGGCATTTGAGTTGCCAGTTTACCTGCATAACCATTAACATAAATGTCATCTTTTCTCTTTTTGGGAGTCTCTCTGCTTTAAGAGCTTCTTCACGTTCCCTTTTCACTTTCTCTTGAGCCAATCTATCATGTTCTGAAATTTGAGATCTAGAAGAATTTGTTCCATAATTAAATGGATTGTTATTTGCATCATGATGCCCAGAAGCCCGCTGCTGCTGGCTAGACCAATTTGTTGACTGGTAAGCATTTTGAGGCGGGGCCTTTTCTAAAGCCAAAAAGGCCACATGACAATTAGGGCATAGAAGTGTGTGATTCAAGTAAACCCTGAGGTATTCATACTGTGTCTTGCATCTATTGCAAACAGTCCAAAAGGTTTCAGGCTTTTTATCAGGAGGAGGAGCAAATGAGGCTTGACCTACCCGGTTGTTACCGTTTTGAGTCCTAGCATTTGACTTTATGTTAGAACTAGAACTGTGAGAGCCATTTGTTCCAGGTGGCATTGATGAAACATCACTTTGAGTATGAAACTTTTGTTGTGTTCCTCTCAAATTTATCCTCTGGTTATATGCTAATCTCTTAGCCTGATCTGATAACATGCTCCAGGCCTCTGAAACAAGCTTAAAAGCACCATCTGCACCTACAAGCTTGTTTTTATCAGGGTGAAGCATCAGAGCCAGCTTCCTGTATTGTTTTCTTACAACCTCATCATCAGCAGATGGAGTCACACCAAGCACACCATACCAATCTGCTTCCCCACTTACTTTATTCTCGGCAGAAATATAAACATCAAGTATTGTCAACATCTGGGTGATACCAGCAAGACCAGGATACAAATTTTGAGCCTTCATAGCAAACTTTTTAGCTCCAGCAAAATCCTTCTCTCTAACTTTCCTTTCAGCGATTTCTTTGGCCCTAAATGCCTCATCTTTGTTGCACTCCATAATTTCAGACGTTAATGTGTTTCTTCCTCACCTAGATATTATGAATATGATGAAACTACAACCAAAACCCACAATTTGCAGCTTAAAGCTCTTTCATGCCTTAAGCCAGAGGTAATAGCTCCAAGTTATTTATGCCTGATCCAAAGGAAGAGAAGATTCTTAAATAAATATACGCACATAAAATAGAGAATTAATTGAGAAGCAAATGCATTACCAATTGGATATTATACTATAAGCTTATACTTCGCAAAAAACAAACAAAACAAAAAAAATCTTTATTAAAACTCGAGTTTTGCTTGCTTTCTAGAGAAACCGATATTCTTAAACAGAGATTGCATGTTTCTGTATCTTACACTAGAATCTTATCTTAACCAGAAGCAAGTTTCACCATTATTTAAGCAGAAGCATGAGTAAAAATTCTTATAAAATTTCAACATCAATCCAGACACATCTAACGACACATTACCGTCACAATACTTTCTCAAAGAATAATAATACCAAATCATTCATTTTCTCAAAAAGCTCAACACATTCCATTTTTATCTCAGACGGTGACAGTTAATTTTGCAATACAAATTGAGGTGGAATAATGAATGATATAAGACCATACTTCCAAGAAATATATCATTGCGCATTTACAAATCAGCTCTCTTGAGCCTGTAAGCATGAGAAAAAGAGTTTTATGTGGATTTAACGGCATTCATCTTACGCTCAGAAGTAAATGTGACCAGGAACCCAACCAACACAAGGTAACCAGGTACTTATAAGCAAAAGAGCATACAGAAGATATTGTATATGGTTATCTATGAACATAGTCATAGATGCCATAGTTAGATTCATACATAAGGAAAGATACAACTATCATCTAACGTCTATGCATTGACAAAGAACTGATATTACCCATCCACCCGCAAAATACATCAATGGCGAAAACCTGTAGCAATTTTTCTCAAGATATTCCATTTGATATTAACCATGGTAGGCACATGCCGCATGACACAGTAGCTATTTATATTATTTTATTATTTCATTTTTATTCAGTAAATTAGTAGAAATAGATAGATGAGTAAGATTATAAGTTATCTTTAGGGTTTAAATCTAGGGCTAGGATTAAAACTTCATTTACAAGTCTAGTATAAACAAGCTGTAAAATAGATTTACAGCCACGTTACAATTTTTCTCTCAAGAAATAGGCTTCAGAAACTAGACACTTTTATAAAGTTCTGTTTTCAAGAGTTACAACTTCTATCTTACTCGTTTGTCAGCCTCATTTCTTTTGACTGCTGCTTTTTTTCCCCCTAAACCGCACAGCACATACCAAGTCCTACTACTCACCTCACATATACCCACAGCATTGACCAAACATGTATAGTTCTTGCTATCCAGATAACAGCTGTCACAGATGAGAGCTTTCTACTTTGCAGACCTAATCAGCAGTTCTCGTGTGGTTTAGGGAGATTTTAGCAATGAACCAAGGCAAAGAAGATGAACAGTTTTCCATCATAATTCTAATGCAGGCTAACCTTCACCAACAACAACTAACATACCAAATGTAGAAAAGCCAGAAGTTTCTTACAGGGCAACAATATGACTCATAAATATATGAAAAACAACAATTTAATACTTGATGAGATCACAATTTCACCAACTTGTTACGAGCAGCAATAAAACGTGCTTGGATATTACACCTCACCACCATTTCCTCTTAAGAGAACAAACTCAATTTCTCAATCTTAAGAATATTAACAGTTCGATTCCTTTTCTACTTTATGAAACAGCCCAAAACCTCAAACATTGTTTGTTCAAGATAAAAAAATTGCTAAGAAATTTCAAAAAAAACTCCAATAGTCTCCATAAAGAACTAGATTAATTAACTTCAAAAGTTTTAAAAAAAAAAAAATCAACCTCGACAAACTTTCCTCGGCGTTTCTTAGTCTTTACTCGTAAACCAGAAACCGAAAAAAAAAAAAAGATGATGATGAAATTTAGGTTACATTGAATAACAAAAACTAGAAACCCAAATGTAAGGGAAACTACAACGAAAGGACACTGAAGAGTAAATTGAAATTTCCAGGTCTCCATGGATCTAAAGTTAAACCGTATTCTAACAAAGGTTATAACGATCAAATAAACCTTCCCAAATTCTATCACCCGCTAGAAATTTGAAAACCCTATATTCTACAAACGTTCGACTAAAATTACAAGCCACAGAGAATTACGCGTCTTAAAAATGAGTAGAAATGAAAGTGGAAATAGAAAATATACCTTTCTAAAGAAAGTCTGCGAAGAAATTTTTGAATCTGAGAGGAACATCAATCAGAGCGTACAATGACCCATTTGTCAAAAAGCCCTTGAGAACCTGAGGAAATTTGTTTTTTTTAGGGAGATTTTTTACAATTATTTTTTCTTTTTCTTTTTTCCCCCGCTCAAGTTGGCCCGAAGAAATGAAAAATAAATAACTTTTCTGTGTTAACCCTAACACAACAGCTCTTTTATTGGGTTTTTTTTATACAAAAGACTTAACCATGGTTAAATTTTAACTCTTGTAATGGGTTTGCAAGATTCCAAAGTTGGGTGAAATATTTAAGAAAAATCATTAGTGTAAATATAAGGGATAAATCTTAAATTTATATATTAATTTTGATTTAATGCGTATTTAAATGTATATTTAAAAGTTTAATTTTAATTTAATCATATACATTTAAATAAATAAATACATCAAATTATTTTTATATTGGATAAATATAATTATGTATTATTACAATATATAAACATAAAATGATATTATATCAATAATTTTATTAATAATTTACAATAATTTGATCAAATCAACTTTTATGTATAAAATTGCACCAAATTAAAGTTCATGTATACAATTGTGCATTAAATTATAATTCAAGTATAGTTTTGAGATTTATCCTTAAATATAAATATATTTTTTATAAAATATGTATTTTTATTATTTTTAATTCTTAACCATTAGATATTAAAATATAATACTTTTTTATTAATATGATAAAAATATCAAATTTATTTAAAATTTTACATGTACAATAAATATAATTGCATTACTAAATTAATCACCGTTCATTGAAATATTAATTATATAAAATAATTAAAATGAGTTAATTTGAGAATACAGCCTAACTCAGTGGTTATTTGAGAATACAATCGTCTAGGGTCCAAGGTTGAAAGTAGTCCAAAAAAATATTTTTTCAGCTTTTAACTTTAGAAAAAAAAATCAGACTAAAATAAAATAATTAAATGTCTAAAATTTTCAAATTTTCACAATGAGTGTTTCGTCTCCTAGGGCCCCAAAATTTTGTATTTCATTTTGTAATTTTTCTTAAAATGAGATCAACTTATTATTTCACCTAAGACCCCAAAAATATTAACAACCAATCTAATTAAAATAAATATATTTAATCTTTTATTTATCATAAAAATTAAAATAAGAGTGCTTTTTTTTTTTTTTTTGGTCATATAATGAGTATTTGTAGATTAGCAACGTACCATTTTTGTGACAACCTTGGTTTTTGAAAAAGGGCAATACAAAATAATGGATCATTACAAATACAAAAACAAACTAAAATCATAACAGAAATTAGTCGAATGGGATAAGAAAATTATTTCTTGGTCGAGCTAAAGTATCTATAAACTTATATCTCTCCACGAGGAATGATTGAATGAAACAGTGACGTCATGTCATCTGTATCTCTTTTCCAATAGATTTATGCCACATCAGCATTTTTATCCTAAATTTCAGCATTTTATCCTGAATTTCAAGATTTTAATTTGGATTTGATTTTTTTTTCAGGATAAAAATGCTTAAATTCAAGATATAAATACTGATGTGATATAAATCTATTAAAAATAAATACAAATGACATGGCGTTATTATTTCGTACAATCTTTTCCACCTCTCCATAAAAATTGAAGGATACGAAATCTAGCAAGGCTAAAAAATTGACAATATTTCATATCAAAATTTTGTAAGATATTGTCAATTTTGTTTGTAAGTATTGTATTACTTTCTGTCATGTGATTTTTAATGTTATTTAGTATTGCGTTTTTGCAAACCTTGTTTTTCTAAGATCACTTATGTTAGAATTATGATATTATTTATTATTATATGATTATTTTTCTTATATTCCAATTTTAGTTTTATATTTTAAATTATTTTATTTGGAATTTTATTTTTTCATTTTAATTTTTGGTTGCAACGTTTCACACATAAAAATAATAAGATATAATATATTAAGACAAGAAATTAACAATGGTGAAATGTTTTTTGTCAACAGTTTGAAGTCTTTAAGGATATAATAATAATATATACAACCATGGTTTTTTGTCAACAATGGTGAAATAATAAATTAGAAATTAACACTTTGAGCATATTTAACTGCGTTTTATCTTTATATTTAAGGATTAAAATAATTATGAATAGTTTGGAGTCTTATATTAATTTCCTTTTATTTTAATAATATTTACTATTTACTATTTCAACCCTCGTTTCGATTCATTAAATTTATGAGAACTTTAAGATTTGTTACTTTACAATTAAATTCAAATATAGTTAATTTACTTCTAACATACTAGATTTGTTATAAATCAGATTTTTTTTAAAAAAATTCATTTTTCTCTTTTTCTTTCAAAAAAAAAAGTCTTCTCTATTCTCTCTGTAGCTCCCCTAATCCGCAAAGTTCCGTCACTAGCATCGCCACTCACCACCATCGTTGGCCACCGCGCGCAAAACAAGTAAAAATTTCCTTCTTTTTTTTTTTATTTTCAAATCCTTTAATCTATATATATTATATAGTTAAAAAATAGAATATAATAAAAAAAATAGAAAACAACAGTATTCAAAAATGACGAAATAAGGGAGAAAAAATGAAAACCTCGACTGATTCGGTATTTGCTTTGGATTAATTTGTGTATATTTTACAAAAATGTGCTTTGTATTACCTTTTTCTGTCAAAATCTAACCCCTTTTACAGATTTCCTATTCGGCTTTTATAGCCTAAAAAAATCCCCCCAAAAATAGCATAGAATCAAATCCCCACTACAATCCCCCTCCCCCGCTGTGTTTGTTGCTTCCTGTTTTGTAGGTACAACTATCGGAGACATGGAGAGTGTGGCGACATGGCTCGATGGGACTGCTGGAGGCACGAGGCTACTGCTAGGGTTTCTTTTGCTGTTCTGTTTTGGGCTGTTTGGGCCGAAATATTGGGCCTCGGGTGTTTATTAGACTATGTCAAAATTTTGATTTATTTCTTCATGGGCCTGGGTGAATTTTGCCCACTATAGCATTAATTTTACCAATTGAGTTTTAGGTCAGATGAAATCGATATTATTAATATACGATGAGGTGAATTCAAATGCGTTGAAGTACATTATACTTATATTTAAAGAATAGGAAATAATTCTAAATAATTCTAAATATTGTATAATAAAAAAAGTAAATATGATTTAAGTTATAAAATCAGACTTAGATAGAGCTATGAAGTCGTTTGGGTGCTACCTCCAATAGCCTCCTCACTCTTTACATTCGAGTGCCATCTCCAATAGCCCCTCACTCTTCCTATACATACTCTGTGTGACTATATTAGCGTCCCCCTTCCCTATTATTTTTTGGATCTGGTCAAAAAACTATAATAGCCACTAAGAACTAACAACCACAACAGTAGTACCATTTAGGTATTATCTTCGATAATCCCCTCGCTATACAGTTCAAGTGCTATCTCCAATAATCCCCTCACTCGTCTTCAACTAATAGGGTAAGGTAGGTCGACCTACCTGGTCGCTAATTGATAATATAACAAGTGACCAATGAAACACCTAGAGTATGTATGGCATAGTCCCGCCCAGGCCATGTTATTCTACTTGTTGCACTCAAGTCCCATAATTCATATGAAGGCCGAAAGGTTGAGGTAGACTGCTTTGACAAAGGACTTAGTGCTCTTAGCTTCCTTTGGATAATCGTTAGCTCCATTTCAAGGCGTTTAAACCACTTTTCAATTCAATCTCACCGATGGGGTGTTTGGATAATACCTCCGATTACTCAATGGATCGATTCCCACCGTCGCACCTTCAGTTGCTTTTGATGGTTTTGCTTATGCACTCAACACAACCCTTTTTCTAATTTTACCCATGGCCTTTTTTTTTTTTTTTTCCTTTTAATGTCTCAAGAAATCGATTTGTTTATCCAATGAAAGAAAATACTTGTGCCGATTTAATAGCAAGAGAAATGCTTTATAAAATAGAGAGTTTTACGGAGGAGAGATTGCGATTTCATTCACGATGGATGGAGCAATTAAGGTGAGATTTTAGACCGAGAAGGAAGAAGAAAGTCCGAGCGGCTTTGAAATGCTAGTGAAGAAGAAACCAAACGTCCTTTGAAGTAAAAGAGAAATTTCAAAATGGAAGAAGAGTAAAAGAGTCGATGAAAAGAAAGAAATAAAGAAGGTGGGTTGAAGAAGAGCCAAAGAGTCGATAAAATAAAGAAATAAAGAAGATGGGTTATAGGATTAGGTTAATTTATTTGTTACGTCCTTTCATTTTCTTTTCATTTTTAAATGTTGATGTAAATTCATTTATTTGTTAAGTTTTATTTATAGGATAATAAGTGAATAACAATTGAGGTATTTTAATGTTATAATTATCATTTAAACAAATACAAATATAATTATTTATAGGATAATAAATAAAATATTAAAAATATATTTTAATATTTTATTAAATAAATTTATAAATTCACATATTTTAATAATTTTATAAAATTAAAATAATTTAAAAACTTTAATATATACCAATTCTAATGATGTCCTTAATAGTTATTTTATATTCTTCGCTTACTACTACGTTGGAATCCAACACATACTCCACCGCTATTTTTAATCTCAGCACAAGATTCAATCTCAGTTAAAGAATTAATCTCACTGCCACCGCTATTTTTAATCTCACCGGAGGTAAACATACTACCATCTAAACTAAGTCTTAATAGGATTACCTGTTTTAGACTTTAGGGTAACGCTTCGCTCATGGTAGCTATATCTTAAAGAATGTAGCTCAACAGTACTGCTATTATGGGGTGGGTGACAACTGACAAGAAAGATGATAATTAAATTAATATTTTAAAAATAATTTAACCCAAAAAAAAACTCAAATTGAGCTAAAAATCTACCTTATCCAAACACATAATATCATTTAAAAAATTATTAATACTTCATTAAAAATTATTATTAATACTTGTATCATTTTATAATGAAAATGAATCAAATTTTATTTACAAATTGATACCTCATGTCTCAGAACACGAAAATAAATCCTCTTTTAATAAGTTTGTTTTAATAAAAAATTATTTAAATACCATATAATTATATAATATAAAATAATTAAAATATGACATTAAAAAACTCATTATATGAATTAAATTTCGACTTTAAAACCCAAAAATTAAAATTCCAAACATGTATGTACAATTATCTTTTTCCCGAATTTCTATGCCTCGTTTGTACAAAATTATCAATAATAATACACAGATGATTTACTGGAGATTAGTGATAGGTCGAGTTACTGAAGTCAACCACTATGGCACTAATGTTGTCTTGGCTACCTCGAGCAATGGCAAGCTCAACCAACATCGCCGCGGCTGCTTCGGCACGTCGGTTTCCGTCGACGGACTGAAGCGATGATTTCCTCTTCGTCATTTGGCTGTTCAAACATCGCCTCACTACTCCACAAGCCACTTCATTAGATACCACATCCCACAGCCCATCACTCGCCAGTATCAGGAATTCATCGCCATTGGTAAGCTCGCTTACTGTCACTTCTGGTGTGGATGTAACAAATGGTTTGAGGCACCCATCGCCTGCAAATGCACATTAAAAAATGTTACTCTCCTGTTACAAAACCATCTCTCCTTATAAATGAGAAGCTTTTGGTTATTTTACCTATGGATCTTGAAGTGGCGAGTACTCCAAGCACGCGATGTCCATTCCATTTTATCACCCATCCGCCGCCGGCTTCAATTCTCTCCAACTCATCTGCTCTCTCAGGCTTCAATACATATTGATAACAACAAAGTCGAAAATTATTACTACATTGAATTTATAGTCGTTCGTTATATTAAAATGTTAAATCGATTAAGATATACAATTATTTTATTTAATTATCAATAATAATTTTATATCACTAACTAATTTATCCACCAATCACTTAAAAAGGGAGTGCTGGATTTGAAATAAACGATTTTTATCGAATTTTTAACTCAATCGTTAACACTTAAATATCTTTTAGCAAATTTTTACCAAAAATACCGAAAATGTTATATTTGGCTAAATTTTTTGAAAGAAATTAAATCAAATTATGTCGAAATATATAACCACGTTTTTAAAAAGAATGAAAATAAAATAATATATTTTTATAAAAAAAAAGTTACTTTATGATCAGAAGATAAGGCCACAGCAACGCCACATCTGGAGAGGACAGCTCTAGAATCCCCACAATTTGCCACCACTAACTTTCCATTCCCAACCACCGCAACAACCGCCGTCGATCCCACCAGCTCCTCTCCTAACTTCCCTCTGTTCACCTCTTCATCCATCTTTTCAAAACATCTCTCCATCGTTCTTCCCCAATTAATCCCACATCCTCCCTTACTATCCTCAATTATTTCCTCCTTCAACACCTTATGCAACCTTTCCTTACACTCCTCCGCCACCCTGGACCCGCCGTGCCCGTCATAAACTCCATAAAAATCAAACCCTAACCCACTTTTCATCATAAACCCTAACTCCACTTTCACTGCATCTTCCATCTCTCTTCTCCTACCGATAATTGATAGTAACCCGTGTGTCGACGTCTTGCACTTCAAATTTTGAACATCATCATTTTTTATGCAAGTCTTCTTGGCTGAAACGTTGTCGTTCTCCTCTAATGATGATTGCTTTGACGACGATGACGAAGAAGAAGAAGTAAACGATGAGAGCGATAATTCCGTTAAACCGTCGCTTGATTTTGATTCATGAAGAAGACCGTTGTCACTGTCACCATCGCTTCCGTTTTTTGTGATGGTTATATTCATCATCGTCTCACACGTGCACTTCAATCTTCTTATTTCCATTCTTCTCCGGCGAGCATTCCTGGCTCTGATGACTGTGAATCTGCCAAATTTACCGTGATCTAACGGCATATTCAGAGGATCTTTCGTGATGGAGACCGAAGATTCAGTATCTTTCCCTCTTTTTTTCTGCATTAAATGAAATTGAAATGAAAAGCAAGAACCGAACAATGCAAAGTTCACGCTTTTTTTAGTAAGAATAACACGAGTTCAACACTTGATATATATATATATATATATAGGGCAGAGTGAAAACGCATTTGAATTAGGGCCGTTGGTTTTCAGCGAATGAGATCACGTGTTGAGGAAGCATCGGCTTTTATGTGCCACTGACTATGATTATCCAAGAGGAGACGTGGACGGCACTTGATTAGGTTAAGAAACAAGTGGAGCTTGGATAGAGCGTCGAGTGATTCGAGGCGGGGCAAGGGGAACGATGATCTTTTCAAATCATATTACGTGGCGAGTCGTGCTTGTTTAGCGCTTTTTTTAATAGAAACAGTGTTTTCTTTGGCAAAGAAAGATCAGACTTAGACCTGAGAAAATAGGCTAATAGGACACGTGTCTGATATGACTGGGTGGCGTGTAAGACTAGGACCTTTTATGGCCGTATTTCGTGTCCAAAACTTCAGCTCCGTCACAACAATGATTCACAACAATGGTTGATTATATATAAGGGAAATAAAAATTTATGTAATATTTGTTAATTTGTTTTATTTGAATTAGTGAAATATTAAACAAAACAAATATCAGTAGGTTTTTTTGTCGGATTACCTCGGATAAAGTTTTGCCCATGAAATCTGATTGGTCAACCCAATAGAATAAAGCATGTTGTCTGTAGGAAGACTATAACTCGAAATAAAAATCTTCTGGATATATAATTAAAGGCCTTTGAGTATGTCCGTAAGCTTCTGGCCACCGTACTACAACTGCAAGAAAGCATGAACTGTCAAAGGGGAATTTTTTTTTTTTTTTGTGTGTGGGGAATTAATTTGTATATTTTTTATTATTTATAATTTTATTATTTTAATAATTTATATTTTATAAATTTTAAAATTTTAATTAAATTTTATCATTTTCAAGAGATTAAAAGTATAATTTTTTATTAATTTAAAATTTTATAAGTTATAAAAAATAAAAGTTTTCCATTGTGTATTGTATAAAGTTGGCATGTGAATCTTTTATTGTTTAAATTTTAGGGTAAATCATATAGTTAGTCACAATTTTTATTAATTTTATTTTAGCCATAAAAAATTGTAAATTAGGCACTCTGTTAATAATCTGTTTTCATTTTAGTTGTCTAATTTTAATAAGTTTTTATTTTGGTCGATTCGACTAATTCAATGTTATTATACATTCATGTTAGTCACTCAAATTTAATAAATTTTTATTTTGGTCACTCATTTTATATTTTTAAAAAAATTTAATTTTAATTTTTCCTTTTTCTAAAATTAATTTTAATTTCTCCAATAAAAGGAAAATCTTAAGGTTTTATATGGAATTATCTAGATTTTTATGAACAATCTTGGATCTTTTCCGAGAAAATCATTTTATATTTTTAATTTCCGTTATTTTTCCTTTTAAAATAAATTTTAGTTTTTTTTTCTAGCAGAAAAGGAAAACCCTAATGTTTTAGAGAAAATTACTTGAATTTTTACATAGAATAATCATTCTATATATTTTTATTTAATTTGATTTTTATAATTAATTTTTAGGTTTTTAAGGAAAAATTTGATTTTTACTTTTTACACATAATTGAATTACAGGAAATAACTCTTGGGTATCTTCTTCGCAACTAATAATTCAATTTCCTATAAAAACCCTTTTATTAATTTAATTTATAAAATGATAATAAATTATCAAAATAAAATTTATTAAATCAAAATTTTAAATATTTTTAATCGAATTGATCGAATCAATTTAAAATGTAAATCATACACGGTTACTTGTGATTTACATGAGTTTAACTCAAAAATATTTAAATTCAAACCAATAATTATCGAATTGAACTTAAATTATTGATAAGCTGCCTTCTATAAAACTCAACTCGAATGAATCACTAATCTTATAGAGCTTTTATATTATTAAATCACAGTAATGCCCTTACTATATATAATATTAAACCTAAGCCCACCCAAACCCTATCTCACCGTGCCTCTCCCCATTCCCAACCCAGCCCATACACCAAAATGCCATCTCCAATCTCCTCATTCCTAGCCCCTTAACTGCCACTCATAACCAGATCCCGTATACACAACCCCGATATTCGAAAAGAATTCAAACTCCCTCGACCCATTTCATATTGGTACTTGAATCACTGTGAATGATGGCTAGACCTAGACGGTGACCTTTGGCAGTGGTCGAAATTTTCACTGGAGTCAAAATCTGGAAAGCTTTTATCTTACCGGCAGAGAAAGCAAAGAGAATTTGGGAAGCTCATTTGGACTCCATCAGCATCGGCTGCTCACTCACTCTAATTTTGCCCAAGTCTCCAAATTTGATGTGCTGGTAACCCTACATTTCTATGTGTTTTTTTTTTTTTCTATTTAATGATAAAATATTTGTCATTTTTATTGTTTTCATTGCGTGTTTTCCTGCCATGATATCACTTTATATTGAGAATGATGATTATGTTTTTATTATATCATGACATTGATCCGGTGGAAGTATCTATGCTACTTATGATTTCAAACTATTTGGATTTGGTTATTGAAAAAGTCGTATTATTGTTATTATTTTGTGTAAAACAATACTTTATTTCAATCGAGCTGAGTATGAAATTTGGTAAACGAGCTTGAGCTCGATTGTATCTCGAGCTGGGTATTGAGCTCCGAATTCGAGTCGAGCTCAAGCTTGCCAGTATCCGGACTTGGCTCAGTTACATCCTTACACTTACGCTTACCCTTGCTACTGCAATTATTAACTGAGATAAACAATCCCTAGACTGGTTGAATCGGCTAAGCCAACCAGAAGCCGAGATGTCCTCAACTCTACTAGAGGTGACTAGGGCTGCTCATGAAGATGTGGAACGGCTTGAGCGGCTCATAGTGAAGGACTTGCAAAATGATCCACCTACCACGAAAGACGGATTGTATCAAAGCCACCGTGTCCGCAATAATATCGACACCATCATCTCCACCACGGAGAAGCTAGTAATACTTCCCTATCTCATGCGAAATTGAGATATGGTTAAAGATTTTGTTTTATTTTGTGTTAATTTTTGTATTTATTTTTGAATGGCTTCAGGTTGAAATATATGAAGATAAAGACAACGCTAGGAAAGACGAAATCGCTGCTCTTGGAGGTCAAACGGCTACTGGAGTTAATGTCTTTAGTGCTTTTTATGATAGATTGAAGGAGGTAACTTTTTAGTTTGTTTTTAACCTTGAGCTGAAAATGCTAAGCTGGAATTTATACAAATCCTGCTTTTTCTTAGAAGCATGAATAAATCCCAGCTATTTTGATTTTCACAATTACTGTTTTAGCAAAGGAGGATAAATTTAATCCAAAATCGATGTTCAGTAAAGTAATTGTTACTTAATTGCAGATTCGTGAGTACCATAGAAAGCACCCGGCTGCTCGTGTTGTCGATGCTAATGAAGAGTATGAGGATTTACTTAAGGAAGAACCAGTCATTGAGTTCAGCGGCGAGGTCTCTCTGTCCCACACTCGCATACAATTAAGCACCTTTTTTTATAGTAATTTCCTATTTTACGTTATGTTTTCCTTTCTGCTGTCTGATCTTACTTGTTAGCAATACATTTCAGGAAGCCTTTGGTCGGTACCTGGACCTGCACGAATTGTTCAATCAGTACATTAATTCTAAATTTGGAGCCAAAATTGAATACTCGGCTTACCTCGATGTCTTTTCACAGCCACACAATATCCCTTGGAAATTGAAGTCAACAAGGTAAAATTTCCTCAATCCTGCTTTTATTCTTGCTTTTCATAAGGTGATTTGCCACAGTTCAATTGCTTTCTGTTTTTCTACCTATTTGGCATGCATCTTATACTGGATTTGCAAATATTGTTATTTGTAGGCAATACAGGGAGTACATGGAGAATCTTCTTGAGTATCTTATTTACTTCTTTCAGAGGACTGAACCACTGCAAGATCTTGACAGAATCTTTTCCAAGGTTTCACATTATTTACTTAAAAGTTAATTGAATATCTTTATCCAAAAATAGGTTCTTAACCTTGAGGATGCAAAGATTCTAAACTTTAGCCTTTTTTGTAACATGGGGTTATAGATTTTTTAGGAAAAAAACTTGACATGAGTGACAAGTCTGACTTGCGCTATATAAATATAAGATGGAACTTTTTTTTTTTTGAAATACTATGGTTCTGATGAATTGAAATACTTCTATGGTGGTTTGTGATAGCTCGAGGCTGAGTTTGAGGAGCAGTGGGCTAATGGCCAGGTACAAGGATGGGAGAAGCAAGGTCAAGAAAATGAAGATGATCCTGCCCAGCATACCATGATTGATCTTGATTATTACAGCACAGTTGAAGAGCTGACGGAAGTTGGTCCAGAAAAGTTAAAGGAGGTAATTTTGGTCCTCTTTGATTATGTCATCATTGCAAGCCAGTTTGTTGTAGTGACTCCAATCTCTTCAGTGCTGAGAAATGTGTGTTTTCCATTCTTTTTAGGCAAATGCATGATCAAGTTGTATTAAATAGTGAAAAATGAAGAAACATGTTGCTATTGTATTATCTGATCTTGTTGTTGTAAACATCTTATCTTGCTGATTACTTTCAGTTTAATTAGTTATTTTGAGAGTGAAAAAGATTATGTGGAGAAGGCTATAACTTCTCATGCTGTTATATATTGTGTTCGTATGTGCTATTTTTGGAAACATAAATTTGGAATTCATTTGTTATGTGAACTGTGGGAATGAAATGCAACCTCGGAGTAGTTTTCTTCTGTTTAATTGCTCTAATATGGGTTTTAAGATCCATCTCAATCGCATCTCAAGCTTTGTCACTTTGCCAGAACCCAAAGCTATTATTGTTTGAGATGTTCAAGGCAATTATCTGATATGCACTTAAAAAACTTTGCTAACAGCTTAAACGTAAAAAAATGAATTAGCTCTTTTTTGGCTTCCTTCTTAATTAATGATGAGTGAATTGTCTATTTATCCTTGCAGGCATTGGCAGCCTTAGGACTAAAAACTGGTGGTACTGTCCAGCAGCGGGCAGAGAGGCTTTTGCTCACCAAGGTAATACGTGCTCCAACTTTTCACTTTGCTTGAAATACCCATGTTTATTGCTTATCTATGCATGTATTTGGGGATATTACCTTCCAAGATTCTTCCAAATACATGGATCATATAAGTTGAACATACTTGCGTCAGACAACATACCTGTATTTGACACACACACCTGAGTTTGAGTAACCTAGGCTAATAACTCTCTCTCTCTTGTGGTGTTGTACTTTTGGTAATCGTGATTATATTAAGATGGCAACTGGAGTTGTACCATGATTTTGAAATTTAAAATGGTTTTTGAGAAATCTGCATATCAGACTCTCTTGCTAGAATTTGCTTTAATGAATTTGGAATGTATCATTTGGAGTCATGTAGATAGGAAATAGGTTAAAGGACTTGTAGACTGGAATTAGATGATGATGATGGACAACCAATGATGAAACCTGATACAGCTATGAAATAATACAATACTAGGTTTTTATGTTGCGAAATGTTGATGGGATAACTATAGACTAGTTTAATGGTAATTGTGTTCTGGTAATGTGATATCAAATAAATTTGACAAATGTATATTCAATGTCATTTTTCACAGCACACACCGCTGGAAAAGCTGGACAAGAAACATTTTGCAAAAGGCTCACATGGACCTCGACAAAATGGGTCTACTGCAGTTTCACAAGACATTAACAGTCTGAAACAGATTGCATTAGTGGAGGCCAAGATGAAGAAACTCTGTGATTTACTGAGTAAGGTTAGTTGGTTGCTTACTTTGCCCTTAACTATCTTTGATAAAAGTGTGAAATATGAGTATGTTGCTGCTGTTTGTAGTCCAGATATGGTAATTAGAGGGGTTGATTTTTAACTAGTATTTCTGTGATCTTTTGCAGACAATTGAACAAACAAAAGAAAATGTAGTAAAGAAGCAAGCGTTGACATATGAGGAAATGGAACAAGAACGGGAGGAGGTAAGTTAATCTCTTATGGCATGGTAATTCAAGTGTTTCTAATACTAGAACAAAATTTCATTGCTTATATTGTGATGGTATGATTATAGTTGACTAATCTCTGCCCTCAACACCCTGTAAGGATGGCTGTAGGTAGAGTTTTAAATGTGGGGGCCTTTATGAACCAACTCACTAGGTATCATCCTTGTTTCAGGTCTTCAGCTCACTTTTGGGTGTAACTTGGCAATTTTTTTTCTGTGTTTTTTACTTAAATCTGAAGGGCACATTTTAAATGGCAGGAATTAGGAATTTTAGTATTTTACACAATTCCTATTTATATCAGGCAAAACAAATATAGGGGATGAAATATCTTTGATCGAATTTACTGATTAATAGAGGAGAAACAACCATTGACTTCTATTGTTCACTGAATGAGTGTTGATTGATTGGACATTTTTTTTTCATCCTAATAAGGCACTAACGATTGGGCAACTGTCATGGTTAACCAGTGCCTTTCGAATTATCAATCCTGTTATAGATTTTTAAAAAAAAAAGTAAACAAATGCAGAAACTTTTTCTTGAAAATTTTAGGGTGGTTTTCTTACTAGAAATTGTTGCTCTCTTAACAGGAAGAGAAACAAGTTGACACTGAAAGTGATGATGAAGATCAACAGATCTATAATCCTCTTAAATTGCCAATGGGTTGGGATGGGAAGCCTATCCCATACTGGCTTTACAAACTTCATGGTCTTGGTCAGGTAATTTCTCCTACTAATTCTTTACGTGATGTAGATTTCGGCATGTGCAACTATGTTATCAAGTTACAGATAACTAATTAAGAAGCTGTCAAAGCTCGAATGAATATGACATTCATCTTTTTTTATTGTTGTGTTTTCTTAAATCTATAAGTATATTTTCCTTGATGTTTTATGACTAATCCTAATAAAAAGGTTGATGTTTTTTTCTTCCACATTTTCTTCTAATTCAAGGAGGAGGAAGTACAGGTGTTAAAGTCTTAAAGAGACATCTGTACTTCACGGATTTGGCTCAATCATTGTTGAGTCAAGGTCAAGGTCAAATATCCTAATACTTGACAGATTAACTTGCGAGCCTAATTGAGCTTTTCCATTTTTAAATAATATTGAAAAATCTCAATTTGCAAACTCAAGCTTGAGCATAAATAATCAAGTTTGAAATTAAGCATGAGAATCATTCTTATATTTTACTAGATAAAACAAGCTTAATTGAAATCTAGTTGGGTGACTCAGCTCGATAAGAACTACCCTAGGAGGAAGGATGGAGTGGCTGCACAGGGGCTTTTGAATTTTTCTTCACTCTTTGATTGCCTAGTTTTCATTCCCAAGTCACGGTATCTCATATAGCTCTGTCCCCATTTCATTTCTATTCTTCAGGAATTTAAGTGCGAGATTTGTGGGAACTACAGCTACTGGGGTCGTCGGGCCTTTGAGAGGCATTTCAAAGAATGGCGGCATCAACATGGCATGCGATGCCTTGGTATCCCTAACACTAAGAACTTCAATGAAATAACCAATATTCAGGTATGCGATGCTTATTTTTCAGATGTTGTGCAATGATTTACGTTCTTTCTGCTTCATTTGCCTATATGTGGTCTATTTCATGATTTGAGTTTATGTGCCATTGCCATTGGTTTTCGGTTTCACAGCTAGTGGCATAGTTTGTCCACATAAAGCAAAAAGATAGCTAGACAAATCTTTTGTTTTCTTGATAATTATTAGCTAAAATACTAAGTCCATGAACTGTTTTATTTTTATTAAAGAAGGCTTTATACTTGTTCTTATACACAAACGAGCCCGTATGTACTTTGAAAAGTTTTTATTTCAAATCTAAGTTTATTTAGGTATAAATTAATAGTGGTGGGCTTTATTTATTTTGGGGGGTTATCTCTTGTCTGTGGGGTCATTTCAGTGATTAACCTGGAAGCATTAAATAAAAAAATTGGTTGCGCAGGAAGCACAAGAACTGTGGGAGAAGATAAGAGAACGGCAAGGAGTGAACAAGTGGCGTCCAGATCTTGAAGAAGAATACGAAGACAAAGAGGGCAACATCTATAACAAGAAGACGTATACCGATCTGCAGCGGCAAGGACTGATTTAAAGATGCTTCCGTTAAGAAACGGAGTGTTTTGTGTTTGACATGGTGCATATCGCTACTATGGTTTCCTTGATCATCATGTATGTATGATCAATGCTTTTGTGGGGAAGCCTGAGGGGTAGAAGTTGGAATAGTTTAATTGTCTCAATTTGTAGCTGAACTGAACTTAAATACTAGTTAGTTCAAAGTGAGTTAAAACCTGGAAGTTTCATTTGCACAAGACCTTGTGAATACGAAAGCTGAGCCATTGACGCCTTAATTTGGGTTCGTATGCATTTCCACGTTTATCCGCCAAAAGGACGTTGTCTTCCTTATTCAAACCCCCCAAAATACCAAAGTCTTAGGTGCAGCAGGCACTTAACACTCTAACTCTAGTTATACTGTTGGGGATGGTCGCGGATTTTGAAAGAAATAATTTTTATTCATCATAAAATGGATATGATATTGGATAATTTAAGGAAAAAAGGACAAAGATAAAACCAAATCTGTGCATAATAATTTTCCCGTGTTCAAATTTAGGATGTTATGTAAATTATTTATTTTATACTGTTAATATTTTAATAATTTAATCTTTAAATTTATCAATTTAATTGTATTTATTTGTATGTCAATTTTCAAATAAATTTGATATCTCTATCATATTTATCTATGATACTCAATATATTAATATATATATTTAATGGTTGAATATTTTTAATAAAATAGATAGTTGTAAAATTTTAATTTACATCAAATTCGATATGTATGTTCTATATAAATGAAATATTAAATTCAATGGTCGAATTGTTAAAATATTAATAATAAAAAAATATGAAAAACAATTTTAGTGTTACACGATATAAATGAATATCTTCCTATATATATACTTAAAGAGCTTATTAAGTTAGTTTCACTTATCAATTGGACAATTATCAAAAGCACATTTATTGTATAAAGTAACCAATATTAATTTGGGGTATTTATGTTTTTTTTTATCCTGATAAATCTAGGAAGATATATGCACATAATAATAGGGGTGTAATTAGGAGTTAGCAGGACCCGCCCTCTAAAATAATTTTTTTTCATTTAAGCTTTTAAAATTTTTAAAATTTTAAATTAGTAAAGAAAATATTATACTTTAGTCTCTTAAAAATAATAAAATTTAACTCAATCCTTTAAAAATTATAAAATATAAATTATTAAAATGATAACATTTCATTTTACCATCACAAAATTACAATTTAATTTTGCCCTAAAATTTTTTTTTATTTTGCCCTACAACCACAACTAATCAATTTTACTATTTTAACCAAAGCAACATCTAACTATTATTTTAATTTGTTTATAAATTTATTATATAAATGTTTTCATCCAATGTTTGACATAATTTTATTTTTTCCATAATTTTATAATTTATATTACATTAAATTAAAATATAATGAGTTAAATTAAGTCACTAAATTTGATTAGTATTTTCATATAATTGAAATATACACAAATTAAATTATTAATATATCTTCATATTATTTTGTTTAGTTCCAATAGGATATATATTTTTCAAGAATTTTAATTTGTACTACTCTAATCAAATAAATAAAATTTGGATTTAAAAAGAAATCAAATTTCATTCTCAACTTTCCCGTACTGTCTTTTTTTTTTTTCAGATGGAAGAAACTAAAAATCATATTATTTCCCAAATGTATCGCATTGAAATAAGAAAGTTAAAATGGCAATAATATACTATATTTAAAAGAAATAATAAATACTTATTAAGCTAAAATATGTTTTTAGGTTAAACTATTAACGCCATTAACAGTTAAATTTACTGAAATGATTTTTAACTTAAAAGGTAACAATCAAATTTACATTTTAAATTCAAAACCCGATATGTGTAATTGGAATTATTATCTTTGATCGTTTTTAGTGTTTTATTAGTTAATTCTGATATAATCACCACGATGATACCATATGTACCGAATTTATAGAAGTGATAGCAGAAAAAATGTTTCTGACACTACATTGGGTTGGGTCATAGGATACGAGATGGGAAATATTTTTTAGAGCCTCTCACGATAATACTTAGCCGGTTGTAGTAAAATGTAAACATCCACATCCATACATACCCATACATAGGCTCATATGTGTGTATATAGGGCAACTAAAACTCTTGAATTACTCTTAAATTCAAGTCTTAACAAAAACCTGATGTCTACAAGATTATAATATCCACTATCAACACTGTTCAAACCGTTCATCATTTCATTTTCTGCCCAAAACATAAAGGATCATAGGACAAAAGCTAAAACTGGGGTACACTCACATTTACATGAGCTTTGCCCTTGAAAAGTCCATCTCAGGGTGCTGCAAACACACAAGCAAATTTTATTATTATCAGCTAAAGCTCCATATGGGGATCAAAATAGTTGGGAGGAAGAAAAAAAAGAGTAACCCATAGGTGTATCTTGGATGAACGAGTTTTGGAAGAGAATAGTTTACCTCGGACATGAATTTCTTTAGAATTTCCTGCTTCTGAAGCTCATCACTGGTTGGAAGGCCCATGGCCTTCTGTCTCTGGTCAAACTGCAACAAAGAGCACAATTTGTGACAAGTATCAATTATGGTTTATGATGAATCTGAAGTTTACAAATGTAAACAAGTAAAATTAAAACTGGAAATAAAAGAAAAAAACTAAGCAATTTGGCATGTTCCGGGATGAGAGCTCTTTTGGCAGATAGAAACTTTATCCAGAGGCAAAATATAATGGAAAGGGCAGAACTAATTACCATCATCTTCTCTACAGTTTGCCGTGTTTCGGGATCCAAGTCAGATAGTTTGCTGTTCTCTGGTTCGACTTTCTGAGTGTCAATTTCAGGATCTCCTTTCACCAATGATTTCCACCACTCCATTTGGTTGTGCTTGGTCAAAAGGATCGACAGTGCACAACTATCCTCTACAAGAATTGTGGGAAGATTTTTATAGTACCGATAAAAGAGAATGTTGAAGAATTAAACATGGTTTCATTTTCACAAAAAAAATATAGGAGTTTCAAGATCACAATTGCAATGCGATTATATAGACAATCCTAATAATAATGAAACAACTATTTGGTTGGTCAACAATGCTAAAATAGTACTCAATGTAAAATTTAACCAGAACATGAACTTTTCTCTATGAGAAAATAAAAGAGAGATTCAAAAGCATTTCTGTATAAAGTTCAAGTAAATTGCATAGAATGAAAGAAAATAAACAAGGAGAGGAGATAAGAACCAACTCCAAAATTGATTTCGGAAAAGTCAAGCTTTACTAGGTTGGAATTTAAATATATATTGCTAGTCCTCTTTACTTTTATTTTAAGTACTTATATCAGACACCCATGTCAGGCACACTTTTTAGTAATGGGTACAGAGACATAACTCCCCAAAGACCCCAAAAATATATGGAAATTATTTTACATAACCGTAAACATCACTCACACCTCAGTCCAGGTGACATAGGTTGTTGAAATACTTGCAAACCTAATAATTGCGAACTTGTAAACTCTAGCTGAAGGGAGAAAAGAAAAGTAGAAAATGAAGTTCAATTTGCAGTACTTCAACTCTTATTTTCATTGAGATAACATACCTATGCTCCAGTAACAGTCATCAGGTTTGACAGTTTGGAAAAGCTCCCCCTGAAAATATAAAGAAGTATGTGACTAGGATACAAACAAACTAAGATTTGCTCAAAAAGCACATGGACTAACTTACATCAATAATAGGAGGCTGGCCCTTAAGTCCAACTTTTAGATGATTCTTCTTTATCTCGCATACAACAAACCTTGATTTTGTTCCATTGGGAACTGGAACATTGACAGTGACCTCTTGAAGGGACTGTGTCCAGGAGTACTTATCCAGATCAAGTCCATTGCCTTTGTTTGGAACTGTCCAAGATTTAGAAAAGTGTAAATAATACAGTGAGTAATATAATTAGTCTTTGAGTTTCATTTTCATTTGCCTCTAACAATACCAAATTCAAAATATCCGATGCAAAGCTTAATCATAAACCTCCCCATCCCCATCCCACTAACCAATAAAAAGAAGACACCCATACAAACAAAAGTAAAGAAGCCCTTTTTTACAAGCATTCCAACAGCGTGCACATCTTTGTAGCCAACTTATGAAATTAACAAACATAACCATGTGTAATAAAATCTTACCTACCATTAGCCCCAATTGTGAGAATGCACATCTAAATTGGCTAACAAATGAACAAAAAGATAGATGGATGGATGGATGGAGAGAAAGACAGAGAGAGTGAGTGATTGAACAAGAAGCTTCGGGTGAATGCAAGCTCAGGAAAAGGAAATCAAATCCCAATTTGCAGCAAGACTATCATCAAGCTCAGGCAATCAAACCTCCCTGCTTCAACCAAATCCCAAAAAATATTGAGGCAATAGAATTCTATCCAACATGTTCCCATATTTTCTATACAGAATAAAACGAGCATTTAAAAGCCCTCACACTGTGAACACTTACTAACTTAATTTTTAGTAAAAGACATTCACTTATCACGCCATCATGACACTAAGTGGGAGACAAGAGGATGGAGGACGAGCATAACATTACTAGAGGTGTAATTGAGCTCGAGTCAAATCCAGAGACAGAACAAAGCTCAAGCTTGATTATGTAACTCAACTCTTGAAACTTGCTCGAGCTTGCTTACTATAAGGTCCCTTTCCATAACCAATATACAAGAGCCCCTGCTCAAGTTTCAGGACAGGGAAAGAAAAAGCATGGTGTTGTTGTTCATTTCATTCCTCACTACTACTAGCAAACGTGATATAAATACAAATTTAAACCCTAAATAATCTAGTAAGTAACAAGTATCTTTATCCTTTAAACGCTTTTCATCATCTAAAATTCATAACACAAAGCAAACATTTAACAATACAGACCTCAGATAATTTTCCTGTTAAACAAAGACCCAAATGTCCATAAAATAGCCTTGCATTCAAAATAAAATTTACAATAATATCAATAATAAAAGGAGAAATTTAGCCAAAAAAAATATAATAAGAAGAGAATTAATAGAAATTAAGAAATAGGAACCTTTCAAACCAGAGCTAGACTGGTTTTCGTTTTTATCGACCTCCATTGCCTCCCTCTTCACTTCTTCCTTGATCTCCTTCTCTTTCTTCACTTCCTCCTTCTTTATCTCCACCTTCGGATCCACCTCTTCAACCTTCTGCTTATGTTTCTCCTTAGCAACTCTCACGACCGCTGCAATCTCCTTATCGAAGTTCTCTTTCCCAAGAAAATCAGTTTCTTTGGCCAGAAAATCGAAAACTTTCTCCAGAAACCCAACAGGGTCCGACGGATCCAAGCTGGCGTTAAACGGCACCGCTTTCGGCGATGAAGAAGCGGAAGGTCTGGCCTCTTCTTCTTGGAACTCGGAGATAATTGCCATGTTTTGACTCAGGAGAGTTGAGCTGCGTGGGAAGTATTGAGTATGTGATCGGGTGTTGAAAGAGTGTGGTTAGGGTTTTATATAAGGAGACCTTGTGTCGATGGTGGGAGTCACATGGAATTTTCAAGCTTCTTTGTGGAGTTAAAAATGAAGAAAGAGTCGGTAATTTTAGCAAATTTAAAGGGTATTTTCGAATGGACATGGAAACTATGGAATGTTTGAGAATAATTCTAACTCAAATTTTCTTTTCCAAGTTTCTAAGTATAATTTACAAGTATCCTAGGTAAATAATAATAATATAATTTCTTAACCATTAGCTTCCGGTCTTTGAATTTAACAATTAAATTTATTTTAATTTATAAATTTAGATTATGTTAAGATCTGATGATTTTATCAGTGCTATTGAACAAAATCAAATCGAATGAATCAAGAATTGATCGATATAATCGTCCGACCAAAGAGGTTGAACCGATTGACTTGAAAATTATTTGAAATTGATAAAAATTGAAAATTAGGAAAAAATCGACACATGAACTTAGTTTAACAATTTTTTTAATTTTCTTTTAGATTTTTTTGAATTTTTAATTAATTATTTAATTATTGTTGTTTGATAGCCAAATCCATGAAACTAGTTGAAACGAGAACCAGTGATCTAACATGTTTTACCACCGATCTGGTCATTAAAACATTGAATCGGACACTTTGAGATTGTATCATATCCATCAGATAATTTATATAAAATTTTTAGTTTTCAAGTAATGACGTGACACAATCGCAAATATTACTTCATTAAACTTTTATCTTTTTTAATTTCATGGATAAAAATGGACCTAATTATCAAGCGTAAGTGTCAAAATAAACCAAAAAAAAAGTATAGGATCACTTTTTGACGGGTGTATTGCATTAGAATCACCACTGTTAATTTGTAAAATATTAACCTTTTGATCATTAAATGCATTGTATTGAAATCACCATTTATTTGTAAAATTTTAGAATCATCATGGTTGATGTATTGGTTGCAAAATATTATTGCTGTGTTGAAATCACCATGAAAATTATATTCAAAATTTTATTGGGCTGAAATAATACATCCAAGATATCTTAAATGGCACAAGGATGCAGGACAACAAAGAAATTTTTACTTTTATGAGCTCATCTCACCGTTACAAGCTTTAAGATGAGTCTAACCATACTAATGCCACTACATACTGAGAAACTATTGGTAAACTCCAATGTCTTTCATTTACAAGACATGTATGTATGCTTCATCGTTGGAGAACACTGAAATGTAGCCTTCGATACTTGAAACAAATCTTCAGCTATGCTCTTTGATTCATTCGTCATATGAATCCAAACTTTTATATGTACTCAGACATTGATTGGGCAAGTGATGACATTGATTGCAATTCGACAATTGGTTTTATTCTTTATTTTGTCCAAATCCAATAAGTTGGTCCTCAAAGAAACAATCTACCATTGGCCACTCCTCCGCTGAAGCTCAATATCAAGCAATTGCAACTGCTGCCTCCGAACAATTTGGGTTATGAGCATGTTAAAAGAGTTCAAACTTTCACTATCTCATGCTCTGAAAATTTTTTGTGACAATCAATGTGCCACATCTCTCAATTAACACTTAATTTTGCATAAAAAATTGAAACATCTCAAGATAAATTTACATTTCGTTTGTGATCCTATTCAGAAAAATAAATTGGACGTCACTCATATTTTTGCAGCCGATCAAATTATTGGCACAATTACAAAAGCACTACCTAAAGCAACCCTCGCACATAGTCTTAACAAGTTAGGTGTTGTTTTATAACCCCAAACTTGAAGGGGTGTATTGACTTATATTATTATATATATTTTTATTTCTATTTTTGTATAAATTATATACAATACAAAAAAGTAAAGTATGGATATTGATCCAATTCATCTCATTAATACTTGTAGTATAATCCTTCAGTCGATTTCGCTTCATTTAGTTCAGTTTTAATTTCGATTTATGAAATTTCAATAAAATTCAAATTAATAAGGAGTCTTTATGTCACATTACCGAAGGCCTCGTTAAAAAAAATATGCCGTCTGGGGCTTTATCGAGACTAACTAGTAAAAGGCCTAGAGCCGGAAGCGATCTTAGAAACCAATTACGCCCCGGTAAAAAAACTCAATACCATATTCATTTAAAAGAAAAACAAAAATTGCGTTTTCATTATGGCCTTACAGAACGACAATTACTTAAATATGTTCAGATTACGTAAAAGCCAAATGGTCAATGTGTCAAATTTTACTACAATTACTTGAAATGTGGTTGGATAACATCCTTTTCGATTGGGTATGGCTTCGACTATTCCTCAAGCTCGTCAATTAGTTAACCATAGACATATTTTAGTTAATGGGCGTATAATAGATATATCAAGTTATCGCTGCAAACTCCGAGATATTATTTCAGCGAGAGATGAACAAAAATCTAGAATTCTGACTCAAAATTATCTTGATTCATCCACCAATGAGGAATTACCAAAACATTTGACCTTTCACACAATACAATATAAAGGATTAGTCAATCAAATAATAGATAAGAAATGAGTTGGTTTGAAAATAAATGAATTGTTGTAGTGGAATACTATTTTCGTCAGACTTAAACCTAACTAAAATAACAAAACAAGGGTTATATGTAACACTTAGGTTTCTTTTTTAATTTAAAAATTTAAACTTATTTAAATTAACTCTTTTCATCTAAAAGTTTTGTTGATAATTTGTGTTGTGTATAAATAGATGCTCATTTCAATAGTAAAATTCAGCTTATTTTCATCTTTTCATAAACTTCTTTACTTCATTACATTTTCTAGTTCAAGCCATTTCTTCCATTACCAATTTACCACGAAGTAGCCGCAATTCCCTGTCGCAGCCTGAATATCAAACAAAATTTGATGCTAAACTAGTTTTGCAAATTCCCTATATGTGAAAGGAAAAAAAGAAAAGGAGAAGGGAGAAACATGGGGAGATAAAGTTTAAAACAAGAGTTTATTGGGGAGAGGGAGAGAGGAAGAAAAGGAAATAGAAAAAATATTAAATTTAATTAAAAAAATTACACCATGTTAAGATTTCATTCATCCATATGATTTCAGGGATTACACCCAAAGAATATTTTAAGAGCCAATTAAGGATTGGATTTTTTGGTAATTTTATAAATAGTTTTCTAATTCATCTATGATAAGTGATATCAAAATCAACCTTTGTTTGATTTCACATCTAATGTCCCAATAGGTGAGATAGATAAAATGAACCGATCATGATTTCAGGCCATACCTTTGAGGACGAGTAGACAAAATCACAAAAAGGGTGGCCATAAATGGACTATATGTATTCGAGACATCAGTTAATGATCACAAACAAAGGGTTATGGAAGAAAATCATGTTTATTACACATTTCATAACGCTAAAAACTTCCCATCCGTTACGACATCCCAAAGCGTTCCAACAAATCAAGAATAAGTTATCAAGAATCATTTCTTTCAACTACACAAATTTTGAATGCACGGTCCGGCGTCGGGATTTTGTTGTTCCTTCCATACCCTTCCGGTGACCCTCAGCTTTAGCTCCTTCCGGTCCCCGCCAGAGAAGAAAAGTGCCATGTTTCGCTGGATAATCAGACCATCATGGCTGTCCCTGACTTTCCGGTGACTATCACGGATGCTACGTGGGGTACCTTCCCATGTAAGTTTTCGGCCATTTGCTCCAACCTCAAGGCTGTAACTATAGTTCCTAGCCTCGGCCTCATCGCCCATGAAACGAAGAAATGCCATGTAGACGGGGGCCATGCCGAGCTGGAATGCTTCAAAGTGAAGGCAGAAATACTGACCAAAAGAATGGAAGACCTGATAAAGAGCAAATAAGCCAGCAGATTAAGGCTCATATTAAGAAGATTATTACGTCATTTATTCAGGTAGTTGCAATGTGCCCGACCATAACCGATCCCCTCCAAGTAACTCAACAAAAGATGGCATGAAAGAAACAAAGGGCACATCTTACTATATTGTTCTAAAACGTAGTGTGGCCTATTTAAAAGATAGTAATAAAATCGTAAAACTTACTGTTAGCATCCAAGTAGCATTTTCGACTTCTCGGGGGTTGGACTTCACATAACGATGGTTAAATGTGCATCCAGTGTGCATGTCCACTTTGTGATCATCTCTCAGATGGGCAACCAGGAAGGGAATATCCCCAACAACTGAACACTCTGATCCGGCATACGGGCAATTGTATGGTCTAAAATTGCAAGCTGCCTCATGTTTGAGTTTGCTGTAATAGGGAAAGATTTCAGGGCATCCCAAATTGTAGTATTTGCATGGCAATTCAAGGGACTCAGCCACCTTCTCCAACGCTAAACATCTAATATCACCCAGTTCTGATCTACATGTGGGGCACTGGTTGTGTACTCTTGCTTTACAGGTAGAACAAAGTGTATGTCCATTTTGGCACTGCAAAAAACTGTTGTGTTAAAGCGAGCAATTTATCCTCTATTATTTACAAATACCCTTGCAATTTAATAGTGTCATCTATCATTGCTATATATTCAATCAAAATTCAGATATCTCCAAATTCCATTACAATATTCTCCTGTATAAAAGCAAGCAAAAAGAGAAAATTTCAAATTATCCTAATCTTTCTAGTCTCTTATCTTAGCTAGAGGGCAACAATTAACAAACAAACCTCCAAGTCCAAGAAATCTGAGAAAACATTCCTCTACCAATCTGTAACAGTTTTAATTAGAAAAGACTCAATATGAACAAGTAACCATTCCCTCCTTCAGAATGGAAGTTGAAGTTGCAGTTTTTCTCGTCTATTTCGATGACCATTTCAGGGCAAAACAAGAACTACCCCAGAGGTTTTCCCAGGAAAATCTTATATTCTTTTTTCTCAGAAAACTTGAATTGAGTGCATTAGGAATTGAACTACAACAATGTCAATACAGTATCCGATACAAAGAATCACCTCGGTTAAACCCAAACAAGAAACCAGTTCCGAATCACAATCATCTATCTGCATATGTTGCATCACAAGTGTTTATAGGCATTAACACAAAAGTTCATTTCGATCTTATTTATTTGACAACAAATTCATAAAAACATCATTGAAGAACTCTAATTTCTGACACAGCATTTCTAAAGCAAAGTGTAAGTTGAACCCAAAAGAAAAAAATCCAGCAATTCATTCCAAATTTGAAAATAAACCATAAAATAGACAATGGAGCTTAAAAATCCTAAACCTAGATCCAACCAAGAAACAATCTCAAATCAAAGCATAATGAAATCCCATTTAAATGCAAAGCAAATCTATTCAAGACCATCAACCAAAATCAACAAAAATAGCAAAATTAATAACTATACACAAAATGCAAATTAAAATTGGAAAGAAAAAGAGAGAGACCTGATGGATCGGTGGGTACATAGAATTGGTACAAACAGGGCATTCTAACAATTCATGAACGCTGGTAGCGGGAGTGATCCCGGTAGCACCCACAATATTGTTGACCATATTACTATTGTTGGCGTTGTTGGTGGCAATGTGAGGCTTTGAAGATGAGAATGGATGGTGACCATGATGAGGATTCGGATGATGCAGATTATGGTGATGGATCTCATCCTCGTTCAATCCATCTATGGATGACACACATTCTATATTATCGTACTCCATTCATACACAGAGACAGACACCACCTTCGCAATCTCAGATTCTAATTATTTGTTTGAATCAGATACAAAAATTCAAAGAAAATTTACAATATAAAGCCCCATCCCAAAACTTTATATAAAAAAGAGAAAGAAAAAGAAGCTCTCCCTTGTTCTCTTCTCCTCAAAATTCTTTTACTTTTCCTTCCTATTTTACCATTTTTAATAATATTTTTTTACCTTCTTGAAATGAGAAATAGAGGAAGAAGAAGAGAAAGGATTATGAGAGAGAGAAAAAAAATGGAGTCCCATGAATCCAACTGCCCTCTTTCCTCTCGTCTTAAGCAACTCTTTTCTTAGTTGGTTTTCCTTTTTATTGTTTTTTTTTTCTTTCTTCATTTATTGCTTTATTCATTGTTAAGTAATGATTTTATCTTCACCTGCCAATATTACACGTCACACCATTACACTCTTTTAAGCAAATTACTACAACTTTTTCTTATTTTATCCATTAACAGAATAAAATATTTTAGTTCTTAAAAAAGTTGACTTAATACAATGTTAAAATTTCAAACTATTCTCATAATTCAATTCTTTATTTGCATTAACAATAATATTAATGTCAGTCAAATTAAAATTTAATTGATAATAAAATTTTAATTTTTCTAAAAAATAAATTTTCAAGTAAATGAAAAGTGATTAATAATTTTATATGATATGTTTTAAAAATATAATTTTATATAGAAATTTAAAGTCATTTTTATTATTTTAAATATAAAACATATATTTTACATCATAAAAATTAAAATTAACTGAAAATTAAATTAAAAATAACATTCAATTCGAATATCCACAATCTTTTACCTTATATAGTTGTATTTATAAATTCGTTCAAACATTTCGATTTGAATTGATTATTACTTTTTAATTTTTCTTATTCAACCCTACCTCTAACAATATAAAAGAATCTAGCATGCAAAACTATATAAATTTTTTCTTACTATATCAACAATAAAAGTTCAATAACTTTGCTTTTACCCTCCAATTTTTTTAAAAAATTATTTTAATTTTTAATTTAATTTTTCGCCTATTTTAACCATTCAACTTGGATTATTTATTGAAGTTGCTCCAAAATGAATAGAAAAATTAAAGTTTGTTAACTTTGCTAACGTGACATGCATATGAATTGTCATGTGTATGCCACATTAGTCATTATTTAATTTTTTAAAATATTCAAAATATTTTTTATATTTCTATATTTTTAAATATTTTTATTTTTATTTTTTGAATTTTAAAAATAAATAATTACTAAGATGACATTCACATGACAATTTAAGTGTATATCATGACATCAAAATTAACAAAATTTAAAGACAAAAGAGATGAAAAATTAAATGAATAGTTAAAATAATTTTCTTTTATAAGGTTGAAAGTCAAAATAAGTTATTATGACAATAATAAAATTATGTTTATTTTATGTTTCAATAAATTTCTATTTAGTTTATTTCATTCATTTTGAATCGAGTCTAAGTAGATATAACACACAATTTTCTATTCACTTTTGTTTTTGTTAAAAACGATGTTTAGGGTACTAACTTTAATTATGGATAGGGTGTTTAAACAGTTAATCAATAGATTAACTAAACTGAGTTAATATTAATTGAGCTTTTTAATCTTTTAACAATTAACTTAACCAAAATTTTTCAAAAAAAATTAACCAAACCGAAATATTTTAATTAATTCGATTAGTTAACTTAATTAACCGTAATTTATATTTTTTGTTAAAATAAGTATAAAACATATAAAAAATAAATTTATAATATTCATTTGACCGGATTAACCGAATTAACCGGACTAGCAATAACCTAATACATATAATATATACTATTATTTATTAAATTCGGTTAATCCGATTAATTACCCAATTTTAAACCGAATTAACTGTCAACTAAAATTTCAAAAATCTTTTAACTAACTTCCAACCAAATTAAATCGATCAACCGACCAATTAACCGAGCTAGACCAAATTGATCGGTTAATTCAGTTTCATATATATAATTAGAAACACATTATTCTCAAATAACTTGATAAAGATATATCTCGAGTTATAATTTTACAATAAATTATATTGTTAAATCTAATAAGAAGTAAAATTATATGGTTAAATCCAGCCATTACAGTTTTAACCAATAAAGATCATGAAAATGAGTAACCCAAGTTTTAAACTAATGTGAATCACTCCTCTCAGACACACACAAACACAAACATATATAATATTTATCAAAGGGCTGGGATTTGGTTTGCCTGCTCCATGCTGCTATGCAGAATACAACTAAAGAACTGCATGTTTATCATAAAATGGTTTATGCATATTGTACAATCTATTTTAAAACAATGTGAGCTTATTATGTACAATGAAGTTACATCTACAATTTCATCAATATATGTATCACATACTGGCAACAACCGAACGAAGCTCTGCTTCCACCTCCGGCTCCCCGTCCGATCCGTCCACAGTTGTCTGTAATACAGTGTTTTAATAATTAGCTATTGACATTTCATAATTCCTGATATTTGCAAAATCATATAACTGATTGAGACTTAAGTCATACACACCTCCAAGTCCCTCAATTTTTGTTGTGAAAGGTAACGGTCTAATGCACCTTTACCATAAAGAATCTTAGCTCCTTGTCTATGGTCTTCAGATCCAATGGCTTCCTCATCAACTACTACAGCATCTATTACATCATCACCGGTTCTAACATCTGGTATCTGCAAGAAAAGATGTACCAAAATCCATGAAACTAAATTAGCATGGTATAAGAAGCTAAGGTTTAGCCTTGTTGATTCATGAAAGGACCAATAAGAGGCGACATTTAGCAGATTTGATCTTAGCCAATTGAGTTTGTTTAACCACAAAGCCAAAAGTCTCTGGAACTTTCTGTTGTATTTCGCAAGTTCTGCACGTCAAGCTGAGGTCGAACAATGTGCCAGAGCTTTGACTTGGATGGCAAAAAAGTTCAACAGGGGTAGGTGCTAGAGATTGGGGATAGAAAGAGATCACAAAATAGTTATGGTCTCACCAGACCAGGGCCAATTGAAGGATGAACCAGAAATAGTGCTTCCACTAGGAGGACTTATCATAGTGGTGCTCAATTCCATATAAGGCCAAAGCATGCCAAATAAGATAGTTCTATCCTACGCTACTCGGACTTGACTGTGAATGTCAGAAACAAATATGTCCAGTGCAGGTATGCTTTATTTTTTCTCATTTTTCTATTAATTGTAGGGTCAGATTACCATACCACGTTTGGATGTGTGTCAGACAGAAGTCTTAGATACGAGTACTTTTAAGAAAAATTGGAAAGTTAAAGCAACATAGGTTCAAACTGTACAAGGCACATTTCTCTAGATGTAGGGTCCATAGCGAGAGAAGCAAAGAAGTTCTATAAAGAAAGGCCCTCTTAGTTCTACTAAGACAAGGTTAAAATATAATTCTAGTCAGAAACTTGGTTCTAATAGACACCAAAGTCTGCTAATTTAATATGCGAGATCAGTTGGAGAGGCGCCAAATTTATGCATCCAGAAATTTTGAATAGCATAGTCTATATCGAGCAGGAAACCAACTTTGGATATAATTTTGTTCACTTAAATCACAAAGCCCACTGGCATTGGCTTCCAACAAGAAACACCATCACCCTGGGGTCTTAATAGTTGGTTTAATAGTTGGTCAACATACCTCATACATGGCATCCATCAAGATATTCTCCAAGATGGCTCTTAAGCCGCGAGCGCCTGTATTTTTATTTATTGCTTTTCTGGCAATTAATTTCAAAGCATTTTCAGTGATATGCAATTTGACCTGCAAGAAAGAAGATTAAAGTGAAATAAATTAGCTATACATAATTGCAGAAAAGTTAAATGGATTGAATACCAAATGGAATTAACATTTCAAAGTAGGGACATATATAGAACTTACGCCATTAATTTGGAACATCTTTTTGTATTGCTTGCCTAGTGCATTTTTTGGCTCCGTTAAGACCTAAAAAGGTATTGGTGTCAGTAAGAGCTGCATTGGAAGTTGAATAACTCATAGAACTTGTGCAAGAAAGGAATATTTTAAAATAACAATAGTAGCAACTTCAAAAACTACAATTAAGTTGATAAATTGCATTTCAGTACAGTTTTTCCAATATACATCTAGAGATAAAGGATAAAGGTAAGATAAGAACGGTTTTCATTCGTGAAACTTAATGAAAGAATTTAAAATTATGATTTCAATTATGTTATCAATCACTTGCCCATTCTTCATCATCCCATTAGTAAACTGATACTAGAAAAAAATAAATTGCACACTCATAAATAAAGATAAAGCATCCACCTGAACAAGTTGTTCTTCTGTTAGAGCCAACAAACTGACAAGAACAGGGAATCGTCCAACAAATTCTGGTATCAAACCATATGCAATTAGATCACTACTTTCAACCTGCCAAACATGCAGGGGATGTGAGTATCTAAAATGGCATGTCTAAGCTATATATGGATAACAATCATCTTGAATGCTACAAAGAATTTACAGTCTCCATTAAAGATGATGCCACAACAGCATTTGTAACACCACCAGCTCTTATGTTTGCACGCACTGGGGCTCCAAAACCGATAGAAGAATCTTGGCGTCTGAAATGAGGTCAAGAAACTTTCAATTGACATCAAGTAAAATAAAAAATAAAAAAGCTAGCTTTATGTTAGAAGTATTGGACAAAAATTTTAATTTCTATATCTGTATAACCTTTCAGAGATCGTTTTCTCTATGTCAATAAAGGCACCCCCACATATGAAGAGTATATTTTTGGTGTCAATCTGTGAAAAAAGTGGAAAAAGAATTCAACATTAACAAAATGGTTAAGAGATGGAAATGCCATTAAAAGCATGACCTAGCAAAATCAGTATAATCTTTTTCCATAGTGAAGTCCAGGTCTAATCTTTAGAAAAGAAAAATATAACATGAATATCTTCTCGATGTGCTTGACATAGTGGATTATGTAAATAAGTAAACACCCATGAGACACTGTTACGACTCATGTGCATACCTGAATATTTTCACCTCTGGGATGCTTTCTAGCTCCCTTCTCAGGAACATTAACAATCTGGATCATCAAAAAAGATCCAAGGATAAGGATAGTGAACCACATATCATAAAAAATGGACCTGATTAAATACTAATTGTAACTAGTGCTTAGTTAGCTTATGAGTTGACAAGAACTGGCAATTTCATCTGATCCAGAGTTGATTCATAACCAGAGACAATCCTAAAATCCAGTGCCACAAGCCATATATCTTCTTGTGATTTACGATATAATACACCCACAACTAGTGAACCATGCACTTACTGTTCCTTCCAGCATCTTCAATAATGCCTGCTGAACACCCTCCCCTGACACATCCCTGCTAATGTTAAGGCTCTCGGCCTGCATAGCAATAAGTAAGAGATGAAGAAAGAGAAGTTAAAGAACAAAAATAAAAATTAAAGAACTGAATTTTGCAATGGTGAAGGAAAGGTTAAGGAACCTTTTTGGTAATCTTATCAACTTCGTCAATGTAAACAATGCCCTGCTGTGCAGCTGCAACATTATAGTCAGCGACCTGAAAATGTGTATAAATGAAAATTCATAAAGGAGTTATTAATCAATAACATGCAAAAGTGTACAAGCCCAACAAATGTCTCATGGATAAAAGAAGTTGCATTTGTATTATGCTGGCTTCACAGCAACTGAGTTCCATATGCTACTCCAAAACATTTCACTTTAAAGAAATGCTACTTTAAAGTTCCTAATGCAAATACTATATTCTTCCATTAAATAAAGCTGACTTCACTGAAGATAGAAAATGCATGCCATTAAAGGGTATCATGGAATGAATAATAGTTGCACTTCAAAGCTTTTTTTAAAATTCATATAGAGTACATAAGACTCTCGAATTTACCACAAGGAGCTTGTATAATATAGATTCAACATCTTCACCTACATATCCTGCCTGCACATAGCATATGAAAGACAGAACTTAGATTCATGTAACATGGATGTAAAGAACAAAATTCCAAATGATGTGGCATAATCAATGACAAATTATATTTTTAAAACACATGAAGAATAATAGAAGTGAATTAAATAACATCATATATTCACTGTTAATTTCATCAAACAAAACATGCCAAAGTATTTCAATTTTTATTATGAGTCCATCTGATGCATGGCCAAGAGATGCAACCCCAAAGGAAACTGACAGACAGGACATCAAACTCAGGTATTAAACAGTACACTGAAAAGATCCATTCACTAGGGGGTGGGGGAGACGGTAAATTAAAGGGAAACTCTAGTTTACTTTCGATGTTTATATGTTCCATTGGAAAAATTGATCATCTTTGTAAACTAAGTTTCATCTAAATGATGCTCATCTACACTGTGAAGATTAAAAAAAATCCTAGAAGCACATCAGAAAAATAGAAAACAGAACAAAATTCCATGACCTATGAAGGTTCTTTACACTCAAGGAAACATGACTATTTCATTGTTTGTACAGCTAGTTAAATGAGACAAAAACATCACAAGATGAAATAAATTCATTTAAGCAGGAAAGTAACAAGGACAATTAATCACAACAATCAGGAGTCAACAGCTTGCCTGAGTCAAGGAAGTTGCATCTGCGATAACAAAAGGAACATTCACAAAGCGAGCCAAGGTTTTGGCAAGTAATGTTTTCCCTGTCCTTGAAACAAGGTCAAAAGGGAACATGTGAGACTAGCAACAGCAAAAACAGATGATTATAGTAAAATGAATATTGAAATAACCTAAGATAATCTAGAATTGGCTATAAAACAAGAAAAGATAACAAGAACATGATTGATGTTTCATGGAATTAATTACTGTTTTGCTTCTATGTTCTTGGAGCCATGACTGATGCTTAAGTGCTAAGGGCAGGGTGTGGGATTCACCTTTGACCATGGAGATTATGATTTCTTTAACATAACTGAAGGGTAGGTGATGATTTAAAGTAGTGTTGATTTGTTGAATAGGCTAATAGGTTGGTGGTTTTTAAGTTTAATTATCTCAAAATTTTCTTTTAGGGGGATTTGATTACAGTGAGATGAAATTAGGAGATCTATTTTGTAAGAGGTGCATTGTGTATGCTTTTGAGTTTCGTTATGAAATAAAAATCTTTTTTAGCTGAGCAAAAAAGAAAATACAAGGGTGGTAAAAAGATGAGCTAAAGCAGAGGTCAAAGAATCCTCACCCCCCAGTTTAAATGTTAAAACAAAGAGAAAGAGATTGTGATAAGTTAAGAAAACTGCAACTCCATCAAAGAGAACCTCTCTTCAAAAGAACCTAGGAGAAACAACTATCAACAAAGTGGAAACAGAGAAGTAAAAAAACTCCATTTTCACACCAAGTATTTTGAAAAATTACCTGACCCTGTTGGCCCCATTAAAAGAATGTTACTTTTCTCCAGTTCCACTATATCATCATCTAATACATCTGCTATATTGCTACCTGAATCTCCTGCAGGCCTAGCTTACAAAGGAAACATGTTAATAACTGATTCCCTTTAAGAAACACAACAGGATTTGCAAATACAGAGACATCCAAAAATGCGCACATGAGAAGAAAATGCAGCAACTATCTTTTTCAATGCTGAAACTCAGCTATCTTTGATAATGCTAAACGTTCATGTCTACTGCTATGAAAATTTCCTTCTCTTTTCCTAATTATGTCAAAGTTTCTAAACATTTCATTATGTAATATGAATCATAATTCTTCTAGACATATCTAAACCTCCATGTCTAACAACTGCCTACCTCAGCCATATATCATTACAAATTTAAGTGATGAAAAGAAACAGATTCAAACAAGGACTGCATATCACGGAAGTAACAAACTAACCGTTTCTGCATCGACTCATGGTAGATTCGCATATAGTGGTTGTAAACTGCCACAGATAGAACCTGAATTCATGGATAATGTTAGACCAAAAGAAAAAATGTACAAGGATGTTTACATCCTAATTAGCTTCAAGAACAATTTTATTATTCAGTTTTTACCACCTCATAAAAGATAAAAGCCATACCCCAGAAGTGGCAGAGTGTACCATCAAACGTTCGACAAATGCATAACATAATTCAGCTTCTAAATGTCAACACAAATTAAGACAATGATATGCATACGATTTCAAACCAGTCAGCAGCTATTAAAGAACTAATCAAATCATTGTAGTTTCTAATTTCTAAGTGCTTTTATTGCTTTCAATAGCCCAAACCAATGTCCTTTTTGTCGAATGGAGTATTTATGATAGTAAGAACAACAACAACGATAAATCACCTTTTTTGCCCTCTCCTGCCCAATCACAAACTTATCCAATCCTTTACAAATCTCCTTGGGAGTCGGAAAATTATGCCCCAAACTAGATCCTCCCCAACAATCATCCTTTGAACCCGTGCCAAAATCACCTCCAGAGCCCGGGCTAGGTCCTCCTCCTCCTCCACCGCCGCCACGGCCCAAATTCACCCCACTAACCCGAATAGCAACCCCATCCCCAGGTGGCTGCCAAACCTCCGGTGGGTCCCCATAAGAACTCAAAACCGTACAATTGTTATAACTCAATTTATCTCTTAATTCTTTGTCGAAATCCTTATTCGTACCGCGGGAATTCCTCCTAATATCCAATAACTGGGAGCCCTTGTCGACAAGTTCCCCGCTCAGCGAGACGGGCTTGAAAGAAGTGAAGTAATAAGGAGTGTTGACCGAGTGGTTGTCCCATTTGGTACGGTTGGTGGTACACTGAGAGGAACTAGCCACGCGACCATAGTGCATGAAATTAGATAGGAAGTGCCTGAACTGTGAGACCGTTAAAGAGGCTTTTTCGACGGGAGGTTTGGATCTGAGTGCGGCAGCAACAGCCATCGGAAAGGAAAAAAGAAAAAAGATAAACAAATCAACACAATTTTGAGGGTAAACAAGATGGTAGATTTTAAGCGTTCATAAACAAGGGTTCTTCAAGATGAGATTTCTCTAAAAGCTGTCTGAAAATTTGAGGGTCGAATTGAATTGGGGTTTTATTGGAACATGCAATTATCATGTCTATGAAAGAGAAATCATCGTTAAAACTTAGATGGAGATAGAATCGTGAAGAGAGCCGACGAAAGTCGAAGAACGGAAATATTTCAATCAAAGGATAAATAAAAGATGAGAAAATGAAGAAAATAAAAAATTCATAAAATATGTAATTACAGAAGAGGACAGATGGGCTTAGTGAATATCTGTCTATATATCGGGATAAAATCGGTAGTATGAATATCTCCGCAACGTCAGCGTATTTAGATGCAAACTGTGAGCATAGAAATTCTTTTGGCACGACTAATGAAGGCTTCATTGCTGTTTTACCTCTAAGTAAAATTTCTTTGACTTTTTTATTTTTATTTTTATTGCTTCTATTTTCATTCTATCGTCATTAAGTCTAATAGATTTTGAATGAATGCGTTTTGAAAGAATAATTTTTTCTTTTAAAAGTAGATGAAAAAAAGATGGATTGCAGTCAGTGGTGCGGTTATGATAATTATTTAATTTTTACTCGTTTTATTATATGAAATTACCAATTTATTTTTATATGTATAAACTATCAAAAAAGGTAAAAATATAATAATAATAATATAGAAAAAATCATATATTTTATGTTTAAATTTATTTTCTAATAATTATGTTTAAATATGTAGTTGACTTAAAAAATTGAAAATATTAATGATAAATATAGATAGAGATGGATGTATCATATATTTATGGAGGTGATAATGATTTTTAATATTATACATTTATAATGGAATGAGACGAGTAATGAAGCATGACGGATAATAGAGCAAAGCATGTCAATTTTGAAGTAATGATGAATTTAGCAATATCACTCCCGTCTTGTTCCATTACCATACCTATATTAATCTTGATTTCCATTAAAATGTATCCCTCATAATTGTTAAACCTAATCAAATGTGAATACGTGGACCACTAATCCAAATCACTAAATAACTATGTAGGGTTATTTTTTAATAAAAATGTTTAAGAGGTTAAAGTGATATATAGAAAATTAAGGGTCTCTTTGTATGAGTGTTTACTTTTAGTGTGGTGTGTTTAATTTTTTTTGTCTCACATTATAATATTTAATCTCATTGTCACCGCTATTTTTACACTAATCACAGGTAAATGTATCGCTCATTCAAAAGCACCCTAACTGAATAAAATAATAAAAATAGTAAAATGACTAAGGTGAGAAGTTGATTATAATACAAAAGGCCAAACAAATATTAAACTAAATGAAATATACTTGCAATGAAAAAAATATACAGAGGTATTTAAATTTGAATATTTTAATATTTAATTAGATAATTTTATGAATTTTATTATTTTAACATGTCCTTTTATTTTTAATTAATATTTTGAGATATAATGATAATAGTTGAATTTGATGTAATTAAAATTTTGTATATTTTTATTAAAGAATAGCATTTATATATTTTATAATATTATTAATTAATTAAAATGTTAACTCAATTTATTTTTATTATTATTTAAAGTTTTGATTGAGTCGCTTATAATTGGGTCCTAATTCAGTTATGAGTTTACTTAAAATCTCTTTTTTTTTTTTTTACAAACGGGTAAATATTATTTTGAGGGCATTTTGTTTTTTATACAATTTAGAAAAATATTTGCAAGTGATGAGATTTGAACTCAAAACTTCAATTTTTATTTTACCCTACTTCACCATTTCAATTAAAGTCACGTTTAATTTTCATATCAAAATTTTATAGATGTTTCATAATTTAATTTCACTATATCATAAATGTGTCATAATTTAGTTGATCTGTTAAAACACTGATGATGTTGACTTTGTTTTAAAGTCAACCATATAAATGGCAATAGAATGGAATAGTAGCAAATGTTACCAAATTCATAGTCGTTCCATAGTAGAGGTGTTCATAGGTCGGGTCGGGTCCTTGCAAAATTTTAAGCTCATTTGATACTTAGGCCTAAATTTTTGTTTAAGCTTGACCTAAATAAAAATGCTAAAACTTGAGCTCATTTCGACCCGCCCGTATTAAATTTTTTATATAAAAAAATTAAAAAACATAATACATCAAAAACACTAAAAACATTAAAATAAATGTTTCTCAGCAAATTTAAAAATACTTAAATAACACTAAGATAGGTATAACTTAACAAACAAATACATCTAAAACAGTAACAAAATTAACAATAAAACAATAATTATACAATATCCAAATAATAATAACAAAATGTAGCAACATATAATGAAATGGTAGCAAAACAACAGATTTTTTTTGGCAAATTCGGATCAGACTAGGCCCGGCCAAAAAACCTTACTCGAGGCCCAACTCACTTTCTAAATAAGCCTTAGTTTTTGTCCAAACTCATTTTTCGAGTTTATATTTTTGCCCAAACTCTCCCACTTTTTTGGTGGCCTTTGGGCCGGGCCATGGACAGGTCTACTCCATAGTTGACACGTTTTTATCTCACCAACCATCCCACTCCATGATAAACGTGTAATGTTAAAAACCACTACGGGTGAAACCAAAAATTCTGTTTAGGGGCCGATATATATTATAAAATTTGAGAGACCAAAGTTAAAGAATTTGTATTAAAAAGACTTAAATTGAATAATTAAATTTTCAAAAGAGTTAAAATTATAAAATTTTCATTTAATCAAAAGTTAAAAGAGACCAATATTAAATCTTTTAATTTTGAGGAGGGCCTAAAAAGGAATTTGGCCATTTGGCAAGGCCTTCTTGCCCTTAGTTATGCCCCTGGAACCATTACCACTCTGTATAGATTGAATCCGTTCATCTTGCCTCGCTTCACTCTCCTTAAAATTTAAACATAATTTTTCAAAATAAATTATTTAAACATAAAATATATTTATCTTTTTTGCAATGATTTTATGTAAGACGTTTTACAAATTTAATTATAATTTTATATAGTGGATAAAACAGAGTGGATAAACAATTGTTATAATCGTTAATATTTTCTACTGATTTATTTTTAGATAATTATGTTTATTTTTTAAATTAAAAGTTACTTTTTAATTTAATGTATTATTTATTTTATTAATTTTTCACATGTAATTATCATATCGAATTATCTTAGAAATAAATTGCATATCATTAAAAATATTCTACATATAAAATTTTACATTATCCCGTTAATTTTTTTAATAATATTTTCATTGAATCTATTAAAAAACAGATTGAAAAAAAATTGATGGTAAAAAATACTCAAAAATATAATTAAAATTATTTTGACAAAACATGCAAATGTTAGTGACTAAATTTATCATTAAGCCAAACATTATTTACAAAAATATTATATATTTTTAAATTTCAAAACTTAAATAATTATAATTTTAATTTTAATATCACGTGTGTTACATATAATTTTTTAAATTTATCAAATTATATATATAAAATATATTAACATTTTTAAATAATAATAATAAAACTTCAAATCATAGTTAAACTCTGAATGAAAATAATAATCAAATTTAAACTTCTCTTTTGCAACTTTTTAACTATTCATGGAATGAAAATCCCTATATTCGATTTGCATACATAATATTGTTTTTTTTTTTGGCTTTGTATATATTTAAAAATATATGTTAGGATTTTTTTTTTTTCATGTCAGCACTTTAGCAATTCCTAACACATCGAGTTTTGATAAAAGAAGGGGTTAGATAACCAGGGTTGGGTAGGACAAGAGAAGACGCACCCCAATCGATGAAGAAGTAGCTTGCAATCAGCTCTAATATCCCTCCTCGTAGACGAAGGAAAAAAAATTCAAATCGATATGTGCCATGCTGAAATTACTGTAAATCAAAATTAAAATTATTATAGTGATCATAATTATTTTTTAGTAAATATTGAAAATTTATATGATCATTCTTTATAAAGAAATCTAGAGAAACTCCTTACTCACGTCGGTCCAATGCTTATTAGCCTTTGCAATCTTTGGATCCCCGAGTGCCCCGCTTCTCTTACAAACTTGAGCTATCAAGTTCGGCAATTAAATGCTTCATTATGATTTTATTAAACAGCACAGTGGCGCAGGTAGGGCTGTTCCTCTAAAATAATTTTTTTTTCATTTAAACTCTTTATATTGTATAAAATTTTAAATTATTAATAATAAAATTATATTTTAATTCTAAAAATAATAAAAATTTAATTTAAATATTTAAAAATTATAAAAATCTTTTCTACCGCCACTGAAACAGCATATCTTTGGTTTACGTTAATCATATGGGAGACGAATATAGTCCAATATTCTTTGTATATTTGATACACAAAATCAAATCAGACCGATATTGGGTCCCGAAAAAGTTACAAAACCTGATAGTGTATGGCAGGGTTCACGTGACACACAGCAAGAGCATTGGATCTTCTCAAGGAAGGAAATACGATGAAACCAAAAAATGCTGTCTCAACTTAAACAGCCATAAATCGACCTTTCCAACTGTGATCTCTATAATTAACACGTCAGGAAGTCGGATTTTTTATAGATGAGGTGGCGAAAACCCATAACTTAAGCAAAAGCTTCAGCCGTAATGGGACTCCCACAGCCAACAGGGCATCCCAAAATGTCGGCTTTGGCGCTTTTTCTGGATCTCACGTCACCCTCTTTAAAACCCAAGTACCACAAAAAGAAAGAAGCATACGAGTGTGATTTACTGGTTTTGTTCTTGTTATTTCTCTCATCCTTTTTTGTCTTTATTATAAGACTCACAAGTAGTGTCTATATTTTTCTCCTTTCTTCTTTCGGTTCTTTCTGAAATTCCTTTCGTAATCTGCTAGATTATTTACTCTCTCAAAACTTCTTTTTTTTTTCTGAACTTCCTGTTTGTCAATGGAGTCTCTGCAAGTAACTCGTCTAATGTCTTGCAAATTATCAGCCAACATATCGCATAAAGCTTGCAGTTTAAGACCGAATAGGCAACTGGGTTTTAGTTCTTTGTCGAGAAGGAGCTTCCAAAACGGAAAGTTGACGGTTGCGAGATCGGATATAACTGAAAATGGAGGTGGGTTCGGCGGTTTAGACGATAGCTCTCACTCCAATTCCACTGAAGAAGAAGATGACGATGAAGAAGAAGAAGAAAAGAATGGTCTTATGCTAGGTTTAGACAGGGATGACTGTGGTTCTGTTATTGCCTTGCATTTGATTCCTCCTTCTGGTATTTTTTTTTCTCGTTCTGAATTACTCTATTTTTTCCTTGCCATTTGATTAATAACGAAAACCAAATATGAGTCTATAAGTTTTTAAAGTGTTGTTAATTGTTTATAATATAATGACACTCTTAGATGATTATGAAAAATCAATGCTTCTGTTTTGGTCAAGATGATTTTGATTGGTAAAACACTTTAGTTTAGTGGCTTTTCACTTTTTCCTCTTTTGGAAAGAGAAATTGGGTTATTTTATGTTGATAATTTGAAATTCTCCCGTCATTTTTTTTTTCTTCTGTTTTCGAAAATCTGGGCTCCATTCGTTCATTAATAATGAAAAACTAATCAAGATAATCCGATTTTTAGAACAAATTCGTTAGTCGTGGTGGAAAATATAAAAATCAATCACATGCCATAACTCTAATTGGCGATGGAACATTTAAATGCTGCCGATCCGCTAAACTGGGCATTGCCTTTCATCAGGCAAAGCAATACTTATACCTTTGCCTGCATGGTTTGGTCAACTGGTCCGCCATCTATGAAACAGAAGTTGACCACTTTGTCAATACAATATTCTTCATTAATTTATGTCTCAAAACAGAGTTTAGTGAGACATTTGATTTTATTCTATGATTATTTAACTATAACTATTCTCTGTTGAATTTTCACCGTCTTTTCTCTTATTTCATCAATTATCTATATCACTGTACAATGGACTCGAGATTTCTGCAGTGAAAGTTACCCTGTAAACGTAGGCTACTATCTCAACTTCGCCTTGTGAACTATGTCGCTGGAACTTGATTACGCTAGGATATGTGTTTGATATTAATATATTTGATTATGGAAAAGTTTTTTTAATGTATTTAAAGAGTATTTAGAAAATTATATTTCTATATTCATATTCAAATATATATATAAAAAGTATATACTTGAATCATTGTAAAAGTAGGGATTGTCATATGAAATCTTATGATTATTTGGAAAATCATTTTGTCAATTGTCATTGCTGGTTCTTTACATTTCATTTCTTTTTCTAGATAATAACAGACATAAAATCTTCACCGGTATCTTTGTTCTTAATGATTAATGGGTTAACTCCAGCATATTAACTTGAATCATAGGTGAAGTCGCCATTGACTCTCATCAAGATGAGGCTGCCGATACTAAAGGCGAAGATGAGGGAATTGAAGAAGAAAAAGGAGGAGAAGAAGAAATCCGAAGCAGAGTAACCTATAACATCGTGTTTGTTACTGCTGAAGCCGCACCGTATTCAAAGACTGGCGGATTAGGAGATGTTTGCGGTTCTTTGCCGGGCGTGCTGGCTGGCCGCGGACATCGAGTCATGGTTGTCTCTCCTAGATACCTCAATGGAACGTCTGCCGACAAAAATTTTGCTGGTGCTTATGATGTTGATCGCCGCATCAAGGTACCTTGCTTCGGAGGGGAGCAAGAGGTTGCATTCTTCCATGAGTATAAGAAGGGTGTTGATTGGGTAAGAATTTCCTCATAGAGCATCCTCATTTGCCATCTCTATATAAGTTGATTAGATCCATGCATGTATTTCTCAAGTTAGTGGAGTGAGAGATAATTTTAATAATGTTTTAAGTGGTTTCCTCCATTCAAGGTATTTGTGGACCATCCTTCATACCATAGACCTGGAAATCTATATGGTGATAGTCATGGTGCTTTTGGTGATAATCAGGTAAACTTGTATTCGTCCTGCTTGTCATTCGATGTTACTTTTTCGATACATTAAAATGACCACCTTTTTTGTCTCGTTTTTTGGCTTTACAGTTTCGGTTTACTTTACTTTGCCATGCAGCATGTGAAGCGCCCTTAGTGCTTCCATTGGGAGGGTATACCTATGGCGAGAAGTGTCTCTTCCTTGTCAATGATTGGCATGCCGGTCTAGTCCCCGTGTAAGTCGTTGCCTGCTTGCTTATCATTGCAATTGTTTTCTGTTTTGATCTCATTTACCAAATATTTTTCCTATTATAGTTTTTTGAGATGTATCATCTTTGCAAATTTTGTGGACTGCTGATTTTACATGTAAAATTTCAGGCTTTTGGCTTCCAAATACCGTCCTTTCGGAATTTATAAGGATGCTCGGAGCATCCTTGTAATTCATAACCTTGCACATCAGGTAAATGCTTTTTGCTTTGTTCTCGATTCTCTCATTTTCTGGCACACTGAGACCAATTTAGAAAAAAAACCTGCTTTTCAGATTTTTTAAGGCCATAAGACTAGTAAACCAAACTCTTATGAATCAAATTTCTGCAACAATGATTTTAAGCATATTGTTTTCCATGTGCTAGGGAGTGGAACCTGCAGCAAGCTTTAAGAACTTGGGACTGCCGTCGGAGTGGTATGGGGCATTGGAATGGGTGTTTCCTACATGGGCAAGGACGCATGCTCTCGACACAGGGGAAGCCGTCAATATTTTAAAGGGTGCAATCGTGACAGCAGATCGAATACTTACCGTTAGCAAGGTGATTTGTTTTGCACATGTTCTATTTTTTATGGTATATTTACATCTTAAATGTTACACTTAAATATTACGTTGCTTCGGCTCTTCGTTTATCTTAAAGGACCTGTGCTCAACACCTGTATTTAACATATTCAGGCATGGATATTTGAAAAATGTGAACATCAGTAATCTTAAAAGATTGATTTAGTCTACTATATTTGTTAATTGTAGGGCTATGCATGGGAAATAACAACGGTTGAAGGCGGATATGGTTTAAACGAGCTATTAAGCAGTCGAAGGATTGTTCTTAATGGTAAGTGTCCTCTACTTTACAAATAAACTGTGTCCGTTATGTTATACTGGTACAAATCCAAAAGCTTTTAGGCCATGCACATACAATTGTTGTGAAGGTTAAGTTTTGTGCCCAAGTTTCCCCATGACACCCCATTTCCGATGGGTACGACGTTCAGTAAGACCTTTCTCTAGGTCTTAGCTTTGTCTGTAAGCCCCATTAAGGTAAAAAAAACAGACCAGTTTAGAGTAAAATGCATGCATCAATCATGGGTCATGCTTATTGTCTCAGATGAGATTAGATGTTTTATAACTGGATATTTTTTAAGCATTCAATGATGATCAGGAATTGTGAACGGCATTGATGTTATGGAATGGGATCCGTCTTCAGATGAGCACATCAGTTTCCATTATTCCTCTGATGATCTCTCCGGCAAGGTTATTTCTTGCTTCTACTGTTAGTTAGTCATTCATAACCGAAAAAGTTGATGTTCTAATTCTTGTCCAAACCTGAATCGATTGTAAACTTCAGGCTCGATGCAAGACTGCTCTTCAACAGGAACTAGGCCTTCCAATTAGGCCTGAATGCCCCTTGGTAAGATTTTACTTCTTGTTGGGGTAAACTTGGTAGTGAAGAAACTATTCTCCTTTCATTTATTGCTCACTAAGTTGGGCTTTACAGATTGGATTTATAGGGAGACTGGACTATCAGAAAGGCATTGACCTAATCCGTTGGGCGATTCCCGAGCTTATGGAAGACAATGTACAATTCGTAAGTGAGTTTTCCATTTACTTAATAACCTCGGTACTTTTGACTTATACTCTTAATCCGCTTATGGATGGTAAAACTAGATTTATCTTTGTTGAGGACCATGACTTATCTAGACATTATTGGTTGATCCGAACTTCCTTCAGTTAATGCTTGGCTCTGGGGACCCTCTCTATGAAGACTGGATGAGAGCGACAGAGAAAACTTACAGAGATAAATTTCGCGGTTGGGTCGGATTTAATGTTCCCATTTCTCATCGGATTACTGCAGGGTAATCAAACCATTTTTTTTTTATTGTTAACACGTTACTAGAGAATTGAGATAACCATTAACACAACATTTTTCAATTTTTCTGGAATGAGCAGCTGTGACATATTGTTGATGCCTTCAAGATTCGAACCTTGCGGATTAAATCAATTGTTTGCAATGAGATATGGTACTGTACCAGTAGTTCATGCCACAGGGGGACTTAGAGTGAGTTAAAAACAATAACGTGTTCTAAGCCGTTCCATTTTTATCACATTGCATTTCATGCATCAAATTTTTTCTTTTTCAGGACACTGTAGAGAATTTCAATCCGTATGCTGGAGATGGTAGCGGGGAAGGCACAGGGTATGCAATACACTTTCTCAGATGATATTCTCAATAACTTGACTGTATGTATAGAAGGCTGTAAATTAGCAGAAGACTAACTTTTTTGCCATCGAAAATATCATTCGGAGATCAGCCTGTGTTCCAGATTTTGTGCATGCTTGTCATAGACGAAATCATAAAGGGATTAAACTGTTAAATTGTATATAGTATTGAAATGGTTGTGACGTGGTTGCAGGTGGACTTTTTCTCCCCTTACAAAAGAGAGTATGCTGGAGGTATGTTAATTTCATGCATATAGGATTAAATTTCAATTTCTTTTCTCCTTTTTTACTACCTTCGAGCTTGCCCTTGGAAATCGAAATACTGCAATTTTCACATGAGAAATAAGATTGATCTTACTGCACAGGCATTAAGAACAGCTATAATGACATACCGAGACCACAAGTCAACATGGGAAGCATTGATGAGAAGAGGTATGCAAAGAGACTTCACCTGGGAAACTGCTGCCATTCATTACGAGCAGGTTTTCGAATGGGCTTGTATCGATCCGCCGTATATTACTTGATCGGGAAACAGAATACTTTATCATAGAAATGGGGAAAAACCCCTTTAAAAGTTCCAAGACATTAGAAATGCTCAAGCTCTTGCTGCTCATGATTGTGGTGAATGAATCAGTGGGAAGATATTTACATGGTTCAGTGCATTGGTTATTCTTTCTTCTGTTTAGATTATAGTTTAGCTTGCAAATGAACCTTTTTCTTTTCTTTTTAATTCTACAGAACTAATATCTTAATATTAGAAAAATCATTTTACTTATAAGTATTATTATCCAAATAAGAGAAAAATTCAACTCTCTTGCTTCATTTTCTTTTCTCTTCGTCTAATCAAATAAACATAACTGTTTGTAGAAATTCATATATCGTAAGTTGATTAGTAATATTTATATTTATCCATTCTCTTCCAATCCTAGACGGAAATCATGCAATCCCAGCAATCACGGCACTGATTACACACTATCTAGGGCTTTGCATCGCATGTTCAAAGGAAATTAACTAACACCGCCATGAGCCACGATTTCAACCCCACAAAAAGTCCCCTTCCACGTTCAAACGAAATTAAAATATATATTTTTTTTCATTCAATGATTACGCTATCAAGGGCTTTGCATTGCATTGCATTTTCATTTTTATTTTTTCCCCCCTAAATTTGAGTCTCTAATTGCAATATTTTAATTTCATTTTTATTACATGTGTATATCATGTATGACTTTTGTTTAGTTTTTTCCAGATTGATCTAGTTTTATTCGATTATTCATTCCTTATGTTTTATATTAGAATCACAATATAGCTAAATTGAATAAAATGTTTAATTTCTAAATCGAGAATTTATTTGAGTTGGAACAAGAAGGAATCATTACTAAAAAATATAGAATAGGCTAAAATCTCGAGCATGGAATCCATTTAGAGGACTTTGATTGAAGAAGACAGCACAATACCAGCCTCGCTTGCCTTCCAAGAGCATACAATGTGTAGCACAGCTTTGCCCTCTTCAGTCCACCAAAAACGGTGGTGGGGTTCGCGATGGCAGCCTTGCAACTAACACTTCACTTTAAAATGGGATATGGTTGGTTCCCGAAAAAGGGGATAGAGATAGTTGATATGTTCAATCAGGCTGAGCTCCGGAAAATTAGACCATCATTTCCCCCGCAACAGGTGGGGAGAAATAGAGAAATGGGACCGGTGACGAATATCGATAAGATTCTCTTTGGAAAACTTGGGTAAGAAAGGTGGCGAAAAAGGAAAATTGATTCGCTTTTTAATGTTGATTTCATTGCAGGTTAGAAGTGATTTGAATATATCGGATTGGTTGTCCATTCGTAAGTTTATAAAATCTAATTAAATTAAATCATTTTAACTCTGCTATGAGCTAATATGAAATTACTTGGTAACTAAAAGAATAAATAAGAAGGAAAGAAGAAGAAAAGATTTTAGAGAAGAAATTAGAACATACATAAAGTTTCCAAAGCATCACTGTATATACATAAACCAATTATTATACAACATACTTAAAACATGAAATTTCCTGATCTAATGTCAAAAACAGGGACACACACATACCCCAAAAAAAAAAAAAAAAAAAAAGGGGTCAGTAAGTCATCTGTATCAGACAGGGATCTATTTGTAAATAAATGGACAAGTTTCCTAATGATCTGTTCAAAATTCTCCAAAATGAAATACAAAAGGTCACACATCAAAAGAGGATTAAGTTTTTAAGTAAATACTGCACTGAATGGCAAATAATGCGAAACTGGGGTTACAGATCAGATCATCATGATAACATCGGTTGTGTGAGTTGGTCTTGGAATATAAGTATTAGTACTATTGTGAGACGGTTATTTATGGACAAAATCAAGAGACTCAACGGACCGAAGCAGACAGTAACAGCAACAGCAACAGATTTTAAGGTTATAAATGGGGAGTGAATCCTTGCTTAAAAGTTCCAGCTGCACAACAAGTGGAAAGACTAACAAGGTTGTCGAAATGAAGGCTAGGTTTTTTCATTTTTGGTTTTGGTTAGTTTCAGGTTACCCCTCTGCTTTAAATTTTAATCTGGTAATCTCGATTGGTTCACAGATTAAGGCACATTCTGTCCGATCCACTGCACACATTTAACAGCTAAAGCTGCTGCGATGCCGCCTATGTCTCGAGAAACATCCAGTTCCGATGAGGTTCTTATGCAGCAAAGCTTCTTGTTCTCTGAAAGTCTCAAGGTACAGTAGTGCTTTTATTTCTATATATTACTCAACATTTAGCTCTTCTTTATTGTAGGCTTCAGCATTTTGAAGGCTGAGCAGCTTTTCTAATGGCTTGTTACTAGCATTCAAGCTTTGGTTATAAGCAAATCTAGTTATGTTTGAAACTGTATGCAGGACATACTTTGCAGTTTCATGCTAAATATATGGGAAAAATTAGAAAAATCAAACATACTCGCATCGGGCTTAGACCCATATAGACATTTAAACCCGAGTCCGAAAAACATAGGTTTTCTGTTACTGTGTTTCAGGGTTTGAAGAATCTGAGAACACAGCTATACTCAGCAGCTGAGTATTTTGAGGTATCTTACACCAATGATGATCAAAAGCAGATGTGAGTTAATTCATATTCCTCAAAGCTCATACGTTCAATCGTTGGTGTTGGAGTTTTTATTTTTGTTCATCATATTGTTTTTTAAGAACTAATTAGAACTCATATATATTTGCAGGTTGGTAGAAACATTGAAAGATTATGCCATCAAAGCTCTTGTGAACACTGTAGATCATTTGGGTTCAATGACATACAAGGTTAATGATCTTTTGGACGAAAATCTCGAACAGGTTTCAGGAACAGAGCTCCGAGTATCTTGTATCGAACAGGTAAGGTAGGATTATTTTTCAGCATATGGTGAAATAACACATGGTAATTGGACTCGGGTTTGAGCTTCGGATACGGTATTATAGAGGCTACAGACATGCCGAGACTTAATCGATCGTGAAGGGCTTTCCCAACAGTCGCTGGTCATTAATATGCCGAAGTACCATAAACGGTACATCTTGCCAGGCAAATTACCTTTCTTTGTTACTCGTAACTCTTCATCTTTTTTCCAATTTAAGCAATAATGAAGATAAGGGTATCTGTTCTTTTTTTTTCTTTCAACGTCTTTCAGCTGGGGAAACCATTAATGGTGTTAACAGAACAAAGTTGAAATTCGTAGGATGTGGCCTAGACGATGAAGATGACTGGCATCAGTTAAGGAATGGTAGTTGATCTCTCAATCCTTTTATATCAGTTCTTATAGATCGAATTCTGACAAGTTTCTAATGTAACTTCCTACTTGTACTGGTTCCTTCTAAGCTGTCCGCGCTACAATTCAAGAAACCCCGACATCTTCCGTCTCCAAAACCCCGATGTCGTTCCGGTAAAGGCTAACAAACATTACATTTGTAGTGCAATGCATTAGTAAACCGTAGCTACTTATCTGATACTTATTCTAGTGATCATTACAGGAAAGGGCATTCTCCATCACTTCCTCCGCAGCCTCTGCAGCAATCCTCAATCTTTTCCTTTATGGACACCATGCGAGGTTGGGATACAATTTCTTTTTCTTCTTTTACTTCAATAGTTATGAACTCATTGACGATGTTAAAATGCATGACCAGAGAAGCAAACAGTATCACCGCATCGATTTCCGCTTTCACGGTCTGAATCCATCAGCAGGCCTACAACACCAAATAAGAGCCAGCCGACTACTCCGAATTCAGCCAGTGTGATGCAGCGGGTGAGCATATAATAATTAACTAGTCTCTCAATGAAGCATTGCTCTCCTTTTTTTTTTTCTAACATGAATTTGATTATTATTTTTTGTTAGTATCCATCAGAGCCTCGAAAATCAGCCTCGATGCGTCTTCAATCGGAGAAAGGTAGCCCCAAAGACATTGATCAGTATCTGAACAAAAGTAAGAGACTCCTCAAAGCATTGCTTAGTCGTCCGAAATCAAAGAAAGATGAGATGCTATATACTTATCTGAACGAATATTGAGAAAAAATTCTTCAAGGATGATGATGATAGAGGGCCTATAAAATAGCCAGTGATGGTGGCAAAGAAACAAAGAGAGGGAATCCAGTGAGGAAAGCCTCTACACTGGCACCCCTTCGTTCTTTATTTTTGTTCACAGATGGCCAAAAAGTTCAGATATAAAAGAAGGAAAGTCTCTAGATTGAATCCTGGGTTCGGTTACCTTCTCTTCTATCCACAACCAATGTATATTTTTTCTGTAGTATTTCAAAGTTGGCCTGCAATGATCTGTGTGTATGCATATATCATTGTTAACCAGACATTGCATGCAATATTGATGGAAGCCTTTTTGAAGTTTATGAAGGGTTGAGTTAGTTTTTACTATTTACAATTCTATCTAACATGGTCACAGCTATTTCATCATGTCCTATATTTTAACCAATGTTGCAAATAACTATTTCACATCTGGGTTTAATTTTATAAGACTTGGTTTAGCTTCATTTTGGAAAAAATCTTTTTCTTCGGGGTTTGGGGGTAAAGTATTAAATAAAATCCCGGTCAATGAGTTCGGAAATGAGCAAAAACAGCCACCTGTCTCTGCCCTTTAAGACAGCTTACAGGTTAAAGCAAGCATCAGTTGATATTAATTGTTTCTGGTTTTAAATCGCTAACAGATGTACCTGTATCTAAATATGTATTGAACATAAGTATCAAACACACAAGATGAAATGAAGAGTCGTAGAAAGAGAAGAATTCGGCATAACTTAGTGATAGTTCCACATGTTTAAACCTAATCAACATACATAAAGAAAAAAACCTGGAAGATAACGGTGTGCTAGAAGCTAAGCTTACATCCTAATTTAAATTACATGTGTATCATTAAGAATACAAAAGATGAAGCACAGAATAACGAAAAAGAATGCATTAATGCCAGAATCCCACAGCATTTATTGTAAAATTGCAATAATCAAAGATCACAATACCATTCCTGGCCCAAGTTCTTCGATGGTTTTCGAGGCAAGTGTGAGTACATCAACGAAAGCTGAAAATGATGCACGGAGAAACCTAGCTTCAACTGCTTCAAAGTGCCTGATTGTTTACAGAGTGTGGTTAGGAAATGGCATTGGCATTCAAACAGAGAAAGTAAAATATTAGCACCCTATGTTGCTCAGATTCTTCCAGGTACATATTGGGACATGAGTATTAAGATATGGCCCTCCAAGGACTTACCAAATACATGGAAAAACTTGTATAAATTTGAACATGCCCATATAGTATGCAAATCAGTATATGATACTCACAAGTAACATAAATTACTACATAGGAGTGAGAACATTTCACCCCTGAAGTTCCTTGTCCCCCACGTTTTGGATATCATTTGTTGGATTATGCGACAAGAGATAAGCGTTTCTCATCACTTCACACATCCTAAACTCTAATGCCTAAAACTCGAGCTTAAGGTACCAACAAAGGGTGAGAAAGTGGTGATGGTTGAGGCAGCGAGTTTTTTCAAACATTATGTAAACATGGAATGGAACCACAAGCTAAACTACGTCTATGTCAAATCAATCAAAAAACATAACACTATGTTTCTCCGATTCCAAGTGACGGTCCAATGTGTATGCTAAATCTTTTTAATATTTTCCCAGCACTGGTATAATCCGGTATCTATATCCGAATATGTGGCATGTAACATAGTAATATAGGATACAAGCCATGCAATTCCTATAAAAGATGAATTTGAAAGTAATAATACAGAGAAAAACATTTTTGTTCAATTTAAAGAAGATAGTAAGTAATTTACACAGAAAGTTTCCCATCAGAGATCGACATTTGCCTCTTCACTTTATCTGGTTGCAACTGCATTACAACATAAACCAGATTTAAAAACTGCACGAAACAATTACTATAATTCTCATCAACATCATTCCAAGTTAAAAGTACATTACCTCTTTATCAACACCCAATGCAGCATAGACTATTGAAGCATTCTCTTCAGACTCAAAATCTACCTCCAAATCACTGCATATAGTAGAAGAGACATTACAATTGACTTCATAGTCCCCAAAAAAAAAAACCCAGAAAACAAAGGGCAAAACAACTTGTTAACTTTAAGAAGTAACCAAAGGATACCCATGGAATATTGAGAGCATAAAAGGGGGAAAAAAGAGAGAAAATTACCAGCTGAATTCCCAGTGGTTCGGGGCATCTGACAAGTCAGCGACAGCAGCCATGTGAGGTCTTCCAACTGGAACTGCGTTACAAGAATTTAAGAATCAGCCGAAGAGGACGAAATGAAATAGGGTTGAGGACTTAAAAAAGATACAAAGAAAAAAAAGGCTTAACTACAAAATTGGTCCCTGAACTATACTACTTTTCCTTTTAGGTAAGGAACATTTTCTTTTTGTCGAAAGTGGTATTTTTATTATCAATTACGTGAATTTTAATATAAAAATTGAAATACCTAAATAAAAATGATAATATAATTAAAACATAAATGAAGGGATTTAAACACAAGACATCATTTCTATTCTTCAATATCTTATTTTACCATTTTAAAATGCATTTAATATTTATGTTAATTATTTATAAATTTGTTATTAATGAATACGTGATGTTGTAGTATAAATTAAAAGAAATTAGAGTTTATTTTTTATATAATTTTATATTATTATATTTATATAAACATAAAAGTAAGATGGTAAATTCATATATCAAAACAAGCGAAATACAAGTAATTATCAAAATTACTTAGATTTATTTAAAGATCCGGCTACAAGCAGCACAATATGATAAACTCGGTTTTATTTATAATTCAAATATAATTATAAAAATATAAAAATATAAAAATATAAAAATATAAAAATATTAATGTAAAAGTATTTATAATTTTTAGAGAATAATCTAAATAATCATAAAATGGGTTGTTAAACAAATGAAAACACAAAGCAATCAAATTCACTGCTGCTTCTCACTGCAACTTCGATGGCAGCTCCTATTTTTCTCCCCTCTCCCACTTTCACCACTTACAGGTGCATTCTTTATATCTATATGTTATACATGCAATTTCCTTTTTCGAATTACTTTGGGATTCCTTTATCTGGCTCCTCTAGCATCAAGAACTGTCTCGTCAGCGCTCGCTTATTCAATTCTAATCTTTTCATTGTTTGGGCTAAAGAGAAGAACCCTTTTGGAATCAGTGTTCTTAGCTTTTAAAAATTGTTTCAGGACAATCCAAGCCTCTCTAAACTTGAATTCACGGTGTTGGTTTCGAACCCAGAAACCCAAGCTTCTGCTTTACATGGCACCTGCTACTCCAACTCCAACTGTTAGCAGCCGCCAATTCATGTTCAAACTTTATTCTGCAGTTAACTCATTAGAGACCCATGTCTCTACTCATCAAGATAAGGTCGCTTCTGGTTTTTCATCACAAAATGGCTTCCACAGGTGGGAACTTTATCTTAATTACCCATTTTTAGTTTTGTCATTATTTTTTTTATGTTACTGTTTGTTAATTTACCTTTTGGAATGTCGAATTCTTTGCTTATGTTGCTCCTTTTGATTGAGTTATTGTCAAAATTGAGACATATACTTGTATTCAACTCTCAAGTTCGAGTAACATAGGGCTTTGCCTTTAAGTGATGTACTGTTGGATTGGACCCTTGGTTTCGTGTCTCACTAATTAAATGATCATTAGTTGTTTATTTGTATAATTTCTCTAGCATATCTCTAGCTAAAGAATCTACAAAAGTTTTAAGGAGCTGGATAACATTGGCAATATTTTGAAATTTTCTTTAGAAACATTATATCCTAGTATCTACTATTAGCAGGTCTAAAACATTGTTTGAAAAAGCAAGTGACTCCTCTGATGGCACGAGTGACTTTGAGAGGCAGCTTCAAGAGCTATTTAATGAAGTCAAAACTTTAATTACGACGGGGAACGAGAAGGATGCTGTAGACCTACTTCAAGCAAATTATGAAGCTGTAAAAGAACAGATGAATGACGGTTCTAAAGGCATTGAAGAAGCTGCTATTCTCGATGTCATTGCTTTGGGTTACATGGCTGTCGGAGAATTTAAGTCTGTACGGTCTCTGCTCGATGCGGTAACTTTCTTTTCCCTTGTAAGCTTAATTTTCAAGTTTTCAAGTGCTTCTTTGTTGTACAGACATGGTATTGCACTTGGCTACTATTAACTTACTGATGTGATTATAGATTGCCAAATCATACATTTTGCAAATGATAATAAGTTTTTGGTGTAGCTTCTTGTATCTTATCTCGGTTAATCGGTTTTGAACTTCTTAAAATGACTGAATTGGATGATGCTAATGGACCAACATATACAAACTGTTTGTGAACCATAATACATCCTAGAGGTTTTTCATGCTTCAAAAGAGAGAATTCACAATAATGGAAATAAGGCATTGAAAGTTTAGTCTTCTATTCGTTATATAGTCGAGGAGCTTCATTTCTTTCCCTCATTTAAAATTTGCAAGTTTAGTACTTAAAGATGCTTCCTTTTTACTCTTTTTAAGTTCCTTGATTGCCTGCATGGCTAATAGGTTTTAAAGGTTAAGTTCCAATTGCACAAGCAATAGATAAAACATTAAAGAGCTCTGAATGTAATAACAATGACTCATTGATGTAAGAATCACTCATCAAGAGAGAATTAAAACCATTTCTTCTCTTTCCACTTTTCATGTTGTACATATTTTCTTGATGGCAGATTAGTGAAGTTATAGATGATCTAAATAATGATGAACCCCTTCTCGACTCAATACTTGTGCATATGGGAAGCATGTATTCAAATTTGGGGGAGTTTGAGAAATCCTTGCCTGTTAATGAAAGAGCTACCGATATTCTAGAGAACAGACATGGTAAATGCCTAAATCGTTTTTGCCTATTTTTTCCACTGTTGACCTTGTTTGTGAGCTTCAATTGTTGATGATTTTCTCAAAATGCACGTCTTCTCCTAGGTAAAAATAGTGTTGTTCTTGTCACACCATTGTTGGGAATCGCAAAAGTCCTTAGTTCTACTGGAAAAGCTGCAAAAGCAGTTGATATTTATCATCGTGTGATTCGCATCTTGGAACTAAATAGAGGTGTCGAAACTGAGGATCTTGTTGTACCTCTGTTTGGCCTTGGAAGTCTTTTAATAAAGGAGGGCAAAGTTACAGGTGCAGAAAACTCTTTTATTAGGTTAGTGAGGATTCCATTCATATTGTTTCAGTTGTGGGTTTTCTGTTCATTTTTCACTTTTTATTTTTCCTTTTTCAGAATTCTAAATATATATACCAAGTTATATGGGCAGAACGATGGAAGAGTCGGACTTGCTATGTGTTCCCTAGCCCATGCAAAGTGTGCGAAAGGTAGCTTCTACAATAGCACTTTCCACAGGCCTATCCCATTTTCAATCATTAAATGTTCTCCAGTATTTTGAAAGCTTAATTGCAAGTATGGTTCATTGTGCCACATTTCTTTACAGGGAATGCAAATGAAGCCATTGATTTATACAAGAAGGCTCTCCAGATTATAAAAGATTCGAGTTATATGCCGTTAGATGATAGCATGATGGAGAATATGCGAATAGATTTGGCAGAACTACTTCATGTTGTGGGAAGGTACGTTTGATGTGTGATTAAGACTAAAAATCTGCATGCGTTAGTAGATTTTAATGCATGGTTTCTCAAGCCTTAATGATAAATCCACTACCAATATCTCTGAATATTTCTCGGATGGGAGCACTGTTCATATTGGATAGCTTGTAAAAAGATGAAGTTGATGTTCTTGTCCGGCACAAATATTGGAACATGGATCAAATACATGAAAAAATTAAGAAAAAAGTGAATATATATAACCATATCCGGTACTCATATTCCAATCGTAGTAACATTGGCTTGATCTTCATATAATACAGCTTTGGTAAAAGCATAGTCTTAACTTCTGTTGTAATTTGTCTGCTGGCAGAGGAAGAGAAGGTCGCGAGCTGCTGGAGGAATGTTTATTGATCACTGAGAAACATAAAGGAAAAGATGATCCCAGCTTAGTTACACACTACCTAAATCTTGCAGCATCGTATTCACAGTCAAAAGATTTTGTAACGGCTGAACGCTTGTTGAGAACTAGTTTAGAAATCATGGAAAGGGCTGACGGGCCTGAAAATCCTTCCATCACTTTCCCAATGTTGCATCTTGCTGTGACCCTTTACCATTTAAAGCAGGATGAAGAAGCTGAAAAAATAGCACTTGAGGCTTTACACATCCGCAAGAAGGCATTCGGAAAAGACTCCCTCCCTGTTGGTAAATATTACTAATCTCATTTATTTCTGAAAGTTAATTTTTCAGATAGGCATTGTTTGTTTGGAGTTTGGTTATCCTGAGTAAGGTTTCATCTGAGCCAGTTTGGCAATTTAGCATTATCGTGATGATTAGTATCACATATAGAACCAAGTTGTGGCCCAGAGTGAATCATGATTGTGCTCTTATAAACTTCTAATGTCTTTCGATGTTATCGCAGGGGAGGCTTTGGACTGTTTGGTGTCAATTCAGAGCCGATTAGGGAAAGGTGAGGCTGAGTTACTAGAGCAGCTCGAGAGAGTTTTGAAGATTCAAGAGAGAGAATTTGGCAGTGAGAGCGAGGAAGTTATGGTAACCCTAAATAAGGTTGTATTCTACTTGGATAAATTAGGGAAGAAGGACGAGAAATTTGCACTACAAAAAAGGCTGTCCAGACTTCAGATGAAATACAAACAAAGTGTTTGCTATTAATACAACATATAGAGCATCATTTTCCAAAGTAAACGGCATATTCTTGCTCGAGTGTTTGTTTTTACAGAGGCTTCTCTCGGATTTTCAGCTAACCTGAGTTGCTTCGTGGTAAAGGGAAGTCTTCAGATCAAAGATAGTGCTGCAGTTGTGGATAGGAGGTGGAAAACATTATGTTTACGTTTTAATTGTTCTTGAAGTAAAGAATATGGAGTTTAGTGCTACCACCTATGCAATTTGCACTAGGGGTTTTGTATCAGAGACGGTTGTGTCCAACATGGGTATGACCATTTTTTGTTTTTAACGTTTTTATGCATTTTGAAGGGTATCTAGAGTGTCGTAAAATGTCCAAAATTGTGTATTCCACGGATATGTTGAAAGTAAAATGAAGCGTTAGGTTACTGGCTGTACAACCGGGGATGATGTTCATAGAGATAGTATGAAAGAGGTTAAGAGTGTTTTTGATCAATGGGATTAATGTTGAGATACTGGATGAAACATTTTCTATCTACAAGTTCTGTAATTATGACATTGTCCTTCAATCTGAACATTAGTCTTAAATTGTTGTTAGTTAATGTTTTATCAATATAGCTCAACATAGGATATCATAAAAGTATTTGCAAGTTCAGATACGGTATTTGATCTATTATAATTTTGAAAATATTTTGAATTTGTTTCGTTTGATTATTAATTTTCAATCCTAATTCATTTAAAGAGCAATATTTGGCATATTTGCTAGAACATTAGAATTTATTTTAAAATATAGAATTAAATATTCAAATTAACGATAATAGAAAATCAAAAAAAAAAAAAAAAAAAAAGGAAGCAAAAACAGAAGAAAGTGCAAATGAAGAATTTAATCAAAATAGAGGCAACCCCAGAAATACTGCCAGTCAGCCCTTGCTCGGATTTTTTCTACAACCAAAAATAGAATCGAACAAATGGGAAACCAGAGCAATATATATATATATATATATAACTTTTTTTAGGGAGGGTGGGCGGAGGGATAAGGAGAGTTTACAACTCTTGAGAACAGAAACTACATTGGACAAAATCTACCAAAGGTAGTCTCCATTGCATCCTCCCAAAGTATACCTTCGATATCACGAATGTTGGAACCAACTAAAGCAATTTCCAAACAGAATTTTTATGAATGCATGATATTTGAACAATTGAATCTTTCAAAAAAAAAAAAAAAAAAACCAACAATTCAATGCTGAATGCAATGCTCCCAATAGCATGCAGTATATATGGTTAATCCTAGATCCCACCAAAGCCAAATTATACAAGAGATGCAGACTTTAACTATTAAAATAAAGGAGTAAGGAAAACTCAGAACCAGAACTCAGAGATGGGGAAGCTATGGAGATGCGAAGCACATGAGATGTCTTCATCTGCTGCAGCACTTTCATTCTCATCATTAGTCATCTTTTTCGAGTAACCTACAATTTCACCACAGAAAACCACTCCCAAGGCAGAAAATGATGCTTCTATTCAAACATAGCCCTTGTACAAACTGCAAGTCACCGGGTTACCTGACTAGTCAGTCTCTCCCAATGACAAGCAGAGGTTTATGAACAACTCCATCTCTATCGACTTCCTCCATGATCAGTGATGGAATCTGACCCCATGATGATGATGATGATGATGCAAGAGTTAGTGACAACTTGAAGACTTCCTCCATGATCAGTGATGGAATCTGACCCCATGATGATGATGATGATGATGATGCAAGAGTTAGTGACAACTTGAAGACGGACAACTTCTGTTGTAGGACAACGGCTATGACGTGACACATGCAATCCCAGACCCTCAACTCAACACACCCAGATGCATGGACTTCCGTAAGAAAATAAACATGCTGAAGGTGAATGGCAACCTCATCAAACAGAAATGGCACGGCTAATGGCCAACTTAGCCCATTCAGCTGATTCTTTAATCATAACGTCTTCTGAAGACAAACATTCATTTAAAAAGTCTTTGCTTGAGACAGATTGCTGTATCAGAGATGCGGCATGACTGCCTAATGTATCAGCGAGATCTCCAAGGACACCGATGGCAGTCTTCATGACCATATCATCCCTAGAGGCAAGTAAGTAGAATAAGAAAATGTAAAATAACCACACATCAAAAGAGAAGTCATTCAATAGAATAAAAGCTTAAAAGAGTATCTCTTAGTAGAACTCACATGTCTTTCTCCATGTATATGCCATCCAAAAACTGGAGGATATGAGGTGCATATGGAATCAAAAGCTGGGTCTTAGGAGAGTTCTTAAAGCCTTGGAATATACCAGAATATGCCTCCAGAATTCCGTTTCTTAGGGTATTTATGTACTCAATCAATTCATCATCACCTGTGGTATGGGTAGACAACTCTGCAGCACTCTGAAGGGCAGACATAGCCCACATTAAGTACTTTTCGAAATACTCTCCTACTGCCAATGCAATGTCGCCAAAGCATGAAAATATGGGAGGCTTCACAGAACGATGCAACTGATTGCTTGATAAATTCTTGAGAAGTTGTGTCATGATCCCATCACAGTAAGGAACAACTTTTTCCTCTAATGCCCTGCAAATATCACCCACAACACCGACTGTGACAGCACAGACTTGGTACTCTTCGAAATTCTGAAGACCCATTTCCAAGTACCTATAGAACTCAGGCATGTACTTTGCAAAATCTGGCCCAGTAGCATAAGCAAGGGCTCCGATTGCAAGCATGGCCTCCTCGTGCACTGTCGCACTCCTACAAGCAAAAACACTTAGGAAAAGCCCCATTATCTGATCTGCATACTGCAAGAACAGATACTTGGTTGACTCTGATGAACCAAGCTTCTGAATAATCACCTGTAAGCACCCACAAAGAAGGCCTTGCAATTCACTCTGCTTCTCCCTCTCATCAGATGACAGCTTCTGCCCCTCAACAGTGTTATGAAGCTCCATTATAATGACGGGCACCAATTGCAACACCAATGGAGCTGTCTCATCTGTAGAACATCTCACCACTTCATTCAACGTCTCATACGCAGCTGTCCTCAGCCGAGATTCCCTAGCATCTTCTCGGTGAGTGACTGTGAGAAGAGACTGCACAATTTCCTGGAAAAAAGGAGTTAAAGGAGATGATGGACCCACCTCCTCATAACCTTGAGCAAGAAAATAGAGAGCACCACAGGCCTTCTCAGCAACATTAGGAGTGTCCTTCATACTCTGTAGCAGAACTGCAACTATCTGTTGGCAATTTGCCTGAGTGATGATGGGTGAATCAACAGCTGAGCCATGAAGGAATTCAAAGATTCGTCCAAGGGTCCAGGCAGTAGTGTCTTTAACGTGGCTATTGGGGTCCTTTGTCAAAGCACTTAACATGAAGTTTAAGGCAACATTCACGAGAGGTATTAACTTTGCAGGGAAGGACCCTCCAAGATTGAACCGAAAGCGTAAGTTGCCGCCTCTCTCTGCCTCCAATCTGCTTTTGTTATATTCTCTTCAATAAATGGCACAACAAGTGGAACAATATCGTCTCCTACAGTACGTGCAACCAAACCAAGACAAGTTCCCCCAGCCATTGCAATATTCCAAGCCCCTTCATCTTGATCCTGATCCTCCTCCTGCTTCAAGAGTGTCTCCAATAACATAGGAACAAGAGCAGGGATTGCTTGCTTGATAAAGTAAAAGCAAGGAATATCAGAGTCTCCAGTAAAATCACCTCCATATTCTTCCAAAATATCTATCTCCTCATCACAAATAGAACTCCAAAACTCAATGGCTTGAAGGGCCACAGGTTCCTCATCTTCTCTCACAGCCTTTGCCGTAATGTTAAAAATATCCTGGATGTAAGGAGCTAGTTTCTCATAATAAGTTGATGAAATAGAGACCAAACATTCGAAAGCTGCTTGCCTTATTCTCACTTCTGTAGACAAGGTTGCTTCACAGACAACTCTCATGAGGTAATCACGCTCCATGTCATTGCTGAAATTAGCCTGAGCAAATCCTAGAGCATTGTAAAGTGCTCTTGTAGCAGCAAGCCTTACATCAGTGTTTCCTTCAGAAGCACTCATGCCTTGAACTACAGCCGTAAGTATTTTATTTACCTGATCCTGATCGATAACATCAGGAGACACCTCCTCACACAAATAGCCAAGAGTCTCCAATGTGGCTTGCTTAGCATGAGCTGGTAGCTGATGAACATTTGATAAAAGTGAACCCACCAACTCAGGCCACTGTTTATGTGGCAACTCAATGCCAGCAACCTTGGCAATAACTTGAGATGCAGTTGACCGGCATCAGATACTGGAGAAGACAGAGTCTTTAATAAGCCTGCCTTAATCTGGCTCTTGGCATTACCATCCAACGACAGCCATCTTTGAACAAGCTCAACCTTCCTCTGCTGATCCTTAGCATCCAATGCATTCTTAAGTATCAAACCTGCTAACTTACGTGTTTCCACAGGCTTTTCCTCGCTTACCAACTCCCCAGAAAGTAACAGCAAGAAACCTGTAAGGTTCTGCTCCTGAAAGTGTTTCAAACTTTCTTCAGCATTCTTTCGCACAGCTCCATCTATTGATTGAGCATTCAAAAGCACCTGTGTAACTTCCATTGGCTGTAATATTTCTAAAGCACAAACAATTTAATCAATTAGACGAACAGAAATTCAGTGCCAAACAGCATGAATATTGCAGCACCTCAATCCTAAAATATATTAAGACTTTGCTTGATAAGGTGAAAAGAAGATTAGAAAGAGGAAAAAGAATAGAAAGAACTTATATGTTTTCTTTCGGTTGTAGTTAGTAGGAAAGATGGGAAAATGGAAAGAAAATATCATTATTTTCTATCTTTCCTTCAAAGAGGAGAGTGATTTGCTTTTATGCATTAAAAAATAAAAGGTGTCTTTTTATATTTCCTTTCCTCTCACTTTCACTTCCTACCAAGCACACTCAAAATTTATTTTCTTTGCACTTTCTCACTCTCCTCTTTCCATCCTTCCAATTTTTCACTCAATCAAGCAAATCCAAAACTAAAGGGTAAGGAGACTGCATAGTGACAAAAAATGAATGGAAGCAAAACTAACATAAAACAGTTCCCTTAAATTTCATGTAAGGAAAGTAACCGATGGTAACACGAATATAACCATAAATGGATCCATCAAATCCAAATTGTCATCTCCACTTGCATACTTAACAGCTGAGAGGAACACTTAAATATTCAAAATCAATTGAGGCAATTTAGACATTAAAAACTTAATCTGAAATTTAACAAAGCAAAGAAAAAAATCTCGCAGATCAAATCAGATTTAATTTAAACAAGAATAGATCAGATCACTTAAATATTTCCAACAAAAATCTAATACTCGGATTAGTCTCCAAATTAACAGAACCTTAGGAATATAAACCATAAAAAAAAAATGAGCAGATCAATGCATTCAGTACCAAATATACAAAACTCACTATCCAAAACCCTAATAACAAACAAGGAATAGAACTTTCAGAAATGAAATCGACCAATAGTATAACTTAAAAAAAGTGAAAAAAAAATACGATGCAGACTTTACCTTTCACCGATCGGAGAATCGGAGAAGGATTAGGAGCTGAAATGAAACCCTAATAATTGGAGAGAAAACAAAATAGAAAAAGAAAAAAAAAAGAAAAAGAAAAAAATAATAAAAGGAGATGAAGAAGGAAGAGACGCGGATTTGAAGCTGGACTCAAATAATTTATACAAAATCATTTTTTTAATAGTTGCTATGCACACTGGTTAAAATTTTAAAGGGTAATCTACACTCACTGACGCTAAATTATTTGTATTTTACTTTTTCATCACTTAATTTAAAAAATTATAAAATAATGGTTAAATAATTTAAAATTATTTAAAAAATTTATTTAAGGTATTCAACTGTAAAGCTTTCCATGGACCGACCCGACCTGTCCAAAAATTCATTTTACTGTTAAAAATAATAAAATATATATTTTAATTGATATTTTACATATTTTATAATTAAATTTAAATTTAAAAATATTTTTATTATTTAATTTAAATTCAAAGTACAAAAGTCTTTGTACAAGGTTATTAAGTTTTTATTAAATGTTTAATGAATATAACTTACCATTTCTCAAATTTTAGAACTTTTAATGATTTTTCATGATTTTTATCAATTTTAATTTTTTAAATCAATCAATCCCAAATTAACATGTTTATGTATTAGCAAAATTTGTTAATTATATGATCGATTATAATAAAAAAACCTAAAAATATTCATAAAAATATGACTACATCCATCTCCTTTTATATATATTTTATCTATAGGGGAGCGTAAATGGAATAAGTTGCAAACTATTCGAATTAAGTTTGAGAAATTAGCATTTAGTTCACCCCAACTCACACTTCAATAAACCAAATTTGAATATCTTAATCTTTTAGCAAGCCTAATTAAAATTTCTTCTAAGTTTTGAAAGCTATACTTTATGAATTATCATTGAAGATTTTGAATTCAAGCTCAATCTCAAACATAAACAACCAAGTTTAAAATCAAATATATTCGAATAAACTAAAAAAGATTCAGATTTTTTTTTTTTTATCTCAAACTGAGTTCAAAATTAAAAAAGAGCTCAAACAAAATCAAACCTAGCTTTAAGTGGAATCGAGCTCAAACTCAACCTCAATTACACCACAACAACCCCTACTCAGGGATATCCGAACTGAACTAAAACATTTTAACGATTTGATTTTGATCTCTAAAAGAATTCACAATCTAGTACTTGAACATGTATTCATTCCAATTGTATGATAAATAAAAAATGTATACAGAAAAGAAGGGCAAAACAGATAAACTTATGAATGCATGATATTTTTGAACAAATTGACTCCAAAATGGGTAACAAACAAATATACAAAAAGCAGCAGCTGAGAGACTAAATGCAACCCAGCCACTGAATGATATGTATATGCTTAAAGATATATATGCCAACTTATGCTGACCAAAAAAAAAAGTGAGGAACACTAAGGAAATCAAAACTAGGTGATGGAAAGGACAGTGGTAAAAAATGAAATGCAGCACTTTGAGACTGTTTCCAAAGTGCTGCACATCTTTCAACCCTAGCCTCGGTCATCCATTCCAATGATGGATATTTACTTGGAGAAAAAACAAACCAAGGGCAAAAATGATGTTTGTCATGAAACAAGAGCAGTACGAACACTTAAGGGACTGAAGCTACCGGACTAGTTAGCCACCAGTTTGATGTCACAGTTACTGAACCCTCTCTTAATAAATGCTCCTCCACGACTTCATTGTGATTTTCATCAACTTCTCTGAAACCACCCCGACCCACCTCATGTAATAAAAAAATGGAATCTGACCCCATGATGATGATGATGATGCAAGAGTTAATGACAACTTGGAAGGCCAATAACAACTTCTGTTGTCTTCAAAATGGTGACGACTTGAAACATGCAATCCCAGACCCTCAACACAACACACCCAAATGCATGGACTTCCAACAGAAAATAAATGCGCTGAATGGCAATCTATCAAACAGAAATAGCACGACTAATGACCAACTTGGCCCATTCAGCAGATTCTTTAATCATAAGGTCTTCTGAAGACAGGCATTCATTTAAAAAATCTTTGCTTGAAAGAGATTGCTGAATCAAAGAACCGGCATGACTTCCCAATGTATCAGCGAGATCTCCAAGGACACCAATGGCAGTCTTCATGACCACATCATCCCTACGGGCAAATAAGTAGAATAAAAATGATTGTCAATAACCACATATCAAAAGACAAGCTATTAAATAGAGTAAGACCTAAGAAGAGTCTTTTAATCTAACATGTCTTTCTCCATGTATATGCCATCCACGAACTGGAGGATGTGAGGTGCATAAGGAATCAAGAGCTGGGTTTTTGCAGAGTTTTTAAACCCTTGGAATATCCCAGAATATGCCTCCAGAATTCCATTTCTCAGCGAATTTGTGTACTCTGTCAATTCATCATCTCCTGCCACATGGGTGGATAACTCTGCTGCTCTTTGAAGAGCAGACATGGCCCACATTAAATACTTCTCGAAATACTCTCCTACTGCTAATGCAATGTCCCCAAAGCATGAAAATATGGGAGGCTTCACAGAACGATTCAACTGATTGCTTGATAAATTCTTGAGAAGTTGTGTCATAATCCCATCACAGTAAGTAACAATTTTTTCCTCTAATCCCCTGCAAATATCACCCACAACACCAACTGTGACAGCACAGACTTGGTACTCCTCGAAATTCTGAAGACCCATTTCCAAGTATCTATAAAACTCTGGCATGTACTTCGCAAAATCTGGCCCAGTTGCATAAGCAAGGGCTCCGATTGCAAGCATGGCCTCCTCGTGCACAGTCGCACTCCTACAAGCAAAAACCCTTAGGAAAAGCCCCATTACCTGATCTGCAAACTGCATGAACACATACTTGGTTGGTTCTGATGAACCAAGCTTCTGGATAATGACCTGCAAGCACCCACAAAGAAGCCCTTGCAATTCACTTTGCTTCTCCCTCCCATCAGATGACAGATCCTGCCCATCAAGAGTGTTATGAAGCTCCATCATGATGACAGGCACCAACTGCACCACTAATGGAGCTGTCCCATCTGATGAACACCTCACCACTTCATTCAAAGTCTCATAGGCAGCCGTCCTCAGCCGGGATTCCCCAGCTTCTTCTCGATGAGTGACAGTGAGAAGGGACTGCACAATTTCCTGGAAAAAAGGAGTTAAAGGAGATGATGGGCCCACCTCCTCATAACCTTGAGCAAGAAAATAGAGAGCACCGCAAGCCTTCTCAGCAACATTTGGAGTGTCGTTCATACTTTGCAGCAGAACTGTGACTAACTGTTGGCAATTTTCCTGAGTGATGACAGTTGAACCTACGGCTGATCCATGAAGAAATTCAAAGATTCGTCCAAGGGCCCAGGCAGTAGTGTCTTTGACGTGGCTACTAGGGTCCTTTGTCAAAGCACTTAGCATGAAGTTTAGGGCAACATTCACAAGAGGTATCAACTTTTCAGGAGAAGGGCCCTCCAAGATTGAACCAAAGGCATAAGTTGCTGCCTCTCTCTGCCTCCAATCTGGTTTTTGTATATTCTCCTCAATAAAAGGCACAACAAAAGGAACAATATCATCTCCTACAGTACGTGCAACCAGACCAAGACAAGTTCCCCCAGCCATTGCCATATTCCAAGCCCCTTCATCTTGATCCTGATCCTCTTCCTGCTTCAGCAACGTCTCCAAAAGCATAGGAACAAGGGCAGGAAGAGCCTGCTTGATAAAGTAAAAGCAAGTAATATCAGAATCCCCAGTGAAATCAACTCCAAATTCCTCCAAAATATTTATCTCCTCATCACATATTGAACTCCAGAATTCAATAGCTTGAAGGGCAACAGGTTCCTCGTCTTCCCTCACAGCCTTTACCGTAATATTAAAAATATCCTGAATATAAGCAGCCAGTTTCTCATAGTAAGTTGATGAAATGGAGACCAAACACTCAAAAGCTGCTTGCCGTATCCTCGATTCTGGGGACAAGGTTGCCTCACAAACAACTCTCATAAGATAGTCACGCTCCATGTCATTGATGAAATTCGCTTGAGCAAATCCGATTGCATTGTAAAGTGCTCTTGTGGCAGCAAGCCTCACATCAGTGTTTACTTCCGAGGCACTCATACCTTGAACTACAGCTGTAAGTATTTTATTTACTTGATCTTGATCAATAACATTAGGAGGGCCTCCTCACACAAATATCCAAGAGTTTCCAAAGTGGCTTGCTTAGCATGAGCTGGTTGCTGATTAACATTTGATAAAAGTGAACCTATCAACTCAGGCCACTGCTTCTGTGGCAACTCAATGCCAGCGACCTTGGCAATTGCTTGCGATGCAGTTGATCGAGCATCAGACACAATAGAAGATAGGGTCGTAAGTAAAGAAGCCTTAATTTGGCTTTTTGCATTGCCATCCAACGACAACCATCTTTGAACAAGCTCAAACTTTCTGTGTTCTTCCTTAGCATCCAATGCATTCTTAAGTATCAAACCCGCTAATTTACGTGTTTCCACAGGCTTCTCCTCATTAGCCAACTCTCCAGAAAGCGAAAGCAAAAAACCAGGAAGGTTCTGCTCTTGAAACTGTTTCAAACTTTCTTCAGCATTCTTTCGTACTGTTCCGTCTATTGATTGTGCATTCAAAAGCACCTGTGTAACTTCCATCACCCTAATTTATAAGAAAACATGGACAATTTAATCAATGAAATACGCAGACACTAAATAGTTAAATGCAGTATAGAAGATTAAGAAACCATATAAAAAGAAAGACATATCATTGGAAAAGTGAAAACATCTGCAACAAATAAAACAAAAACCCTAATCTTAACTCTATTTAGATACTTACAACCATACACTTAAATATTAAATATTCGAGATCCATTGTGCCAATTCGATATTAAAATTTTGAAACTTTGAAATTAAAATGAACCAAGCATATCAGGTCAAATCAGATTTAAATTAAATATAATATCACTGTACAAATACAATAAATATCTAATACTCCAAATAGTACTGCAAACAAGAAGACAACAAATATTATAAAAACAAAATAAAAGCCTCAAGTTATTCAACTTCAAAATTAAGAATCACTATCAAAACACTAATTACATTACATACAAAAACAAAACTTTCACGGTAGAATTCAGCAAAACCACTTCAAAAATCACTATCCACAACCCTAATTATATAAAAAAAAAAAGAAGAATTCGTCAAAACTACTTCAAAAACTCGAAACTGAATGCAGACTTTACCTTTAGCCGGCTACGCTGAATAAAACCCTAGGTGAAAAGGGAAAATTGTAAAAGCAAGAAGCAGAAAAAGAATATAAGGAGGAGCGGGTTTGAGCTGGAGGCAGATAATTAAATAAATCTGAATTTTTGATTACTTTTTAATAAATATATTTATAGCAGAATTTATTTCTCTCGTTTCTATTGGCTAGTACGAGTTCCACAAGATCTTAAGAACAAAAGAAGAACCCACAGGTGGTTTTAACTTTTAAGTGGTCACCATTTATTGAGTTGACCGATTTTTTATATGGAAATAATGTCAGTCTATTTACGGTTGATATTTCCTTTTAAGAAATTATAAAATTAGGGGTGAGAAAAAAATTGATAACCTTTGAAGAAAATTAAATCAAACTATCTCCATGCCAACTCTAAATAAGGGTAATCCTTATTATAGTCGCTCAATTAAATAAGAAAAAAATTTTTGTTAATGTTGGCACTAGATGTTAAAAAATTTAATCAAAGTTGGTGGAGCAAGTGTACCAATTGTAGAGTAATGGTGGGTTTTATCTAAATCTATCATTTTCACAATTAAATAAGAATGATAAAATTTGAATTGTTTTATAAATTTTGAATTTTAAAGAAGATTTTTAGTAACAACAATTAAATTAAAGCATAATGAGGTGAGATAAAGATGGATATATCTAACATCTAGAGTAGTGATAGTGTTTTAAAATTATCATTGCTGGACTATTAAGTTTAACAATATCTACTTCCATTCTTCTCATTGTCATTGCTACTATTAAGTTTTTTTTTTTCTTTTTAATTTTATTTTCTTTATTCTTTCTTTTTTTTTCCCTTTCACCTCTCCATTTCGTTATCTTCTTCCTTGTGCTACTATTCCTTAATTACCTCACTACGACAATATCACAAGTTGGAAAAGCCACCAAACTGTCCACCTTACATTTCTCTTTTGATATAGTGGTTCAAATCTTCTCAAAAGCCACCTAAAAATCATGAAAATATTAAATCAAATTTGAACTTCTATTGTCTCGATCTATCACATTTGTCATTTAATCGCCTTGGGTACGAGATATATTGCTTTCCTTGGTGGAATACACCTCGTCACAATTCAAATTGCCAAATAGAATCCCATAGCTCCAAATCCAAACTAAAATAGAGGTAAATCCCTTTTACTTTTTTTTTTCAATTTATTTTCCTTATTTTTTAAATACGGGCTTTTGTCTTATTTGTTTACAGGCTCAATTTAGGTTATTCAAAATAACAAGTAGCTTTTTTTTTAATTGTGTTGGTTATATTTATTGATTGGACTTTTTTCTTGTGTTGGATTTTGTGTATGAATGATTGAATAAGGTTTGGGTTTGAGTCTTTTACTTTGGTGGTTCAAGTAGTGGATGCTTCTAGGTCCAATGGTAAAGGAGGTGGAGGTAGTAATGAAGAGGGTAGGAGCGTTGGATTGTGATGTTGTGTAGGAAATGGTGGTGTAGAAGGGTGATGAGGTGTTGAGTGGCTAAGGGTTGTGTAGAATATAACGATGATCGTAAGAGATTGGAAGCCAAGAGAAAGGGTCGAAAGTAGAGAGCTATGTGAGTTGGTAGTAGACCTGATCATGGGTTAAGTTAGCCGTTTAGGTTTGAAGGCTTGTCCAAAATAAGAGAGAGTTTGTACAAAAACATAGGTTAAAAAAAAATAGGCTTAACCAAAAATTGAGGCCGATTTTTAAACAAGTCGAACCTCAAGTAGAATTTTTGTTAGGGCCCAGCCCAAATCAACATATTTACATAACCCTATCCTCTCCTCCCCCACGGCCTACCTCATGCCAAAGCCCAAAAGAAAAATGACCTAAACTGAAAAATGAAAACCCTTTTGTCTTATGCATCCAAATAACCCAAACTTAAAAACTGAAAAGTAAAAACCCAACGGGTAAATATCCCATATATACTAAAAATAAAGAAAAATTACGAAAATGTGCCAGTTTGAAGAATATTTACGGGAAGGTACTGTTTTCCCAAAAAGTCGCCCACGATCGGTAGCATTTTAGGGATCTGAGCTAAAGCGCGCCACGAGGCGCGCTTTTGTCCACCTCGAGGGCTCGCTTTCTTTCTTTGAATAACCAATAAAATGCGCCGACGTGGGACGCGTTTTGCCCTCCTCCCGTCCACTTGCGATATGAAAAATTAATTGAATTTTTGGGCGATGAGTCTCGGCAAAATAATTTTGAGAGACGTTTACGAACAAACAAGTGGCAAAAAACGCTTTCGGTAGTGCATTGTTGTCAGAGTACCGAAAAGAGCTCCTACGTGGGACGCTCTTTTGCTCTGATGGTCTCCGGTAAAATTAATTTGGGAGACGTTTCGAACAAACAGTGGCGAAAAAGCTTCCGGCGAGGTGCCTTTGTCGATAGGAGTATCGAAAAGAGCTCCACGTGGACGCTCTTTTTTTACTGATGGTCTCCGTGAACTTAGGCTATAAATCACCAAATTTCATTCTCAGGTGGCAGAAGGCAAATTCAGGCAAAAGAAAAAAACTAAAAATGAGTGAACGTATTAATGCTATTATTTACTACGATGGTGAAGTTCGTGACACCGAAAATGGTGTTGTTTTCTTATCGAAGAACACAATATGATCGAATTTTAATCGAGCGTCGATTTGGTAGAACTTTGCAAAAGAATTAGGCGTAAAATATTGAAACAACTCAATGAAAGTTCGGTCTATTAAGTATAGATTTTGAGCTTCGGTTAATCCGGTGAGATATGACTCATTCGACATCAAAGGTCCTCGGAGCCTTGAGGCAATGGTGGAGACTCATCTTACCGGTGGATCGCCTATCTCGAGTTATATGTAGAATTTTCTTCTCTAAGTAATCTTTCTGCGACCTCAACATCTATCGCCGTTCGAGGGAATACACGACCCCAAGCCGACACTGTAAGTGGGAGGCAAAACACGAAGTGCCCGTGTGCGGTGGTAGTATGGAAAACATAACCCCGCACGACACTTTCGATTGGTGGATGGGACATGCATATCCGTCCTTGACGTCGATGATAGAAATACGTATTGGGGACATCATCAACTTCTAGTGGTTGGCAATCCGCATATGATTGGGATCTTTACAAAAGATGTTTAAGGAGGGATGATGTACTCCCGACGACATCCACCGGCGAGGGGCCCTCGTTTGTTGCAAGTTATGGAGGGTCGGACGATGAATCCGATGTGGATCCACCTCGGGAGCCAGGGCCCGACGGTGCAGAAGTTGGATTATTTTCTGAACCGGAGCCCGTTCTAATTGTACCTGAAGACGTTGAGGGCGGTTCAGACGAAGAAGAAGAAGATCCGCTATTCAGGGCGTACTCACCTCCAGCCCACATGCATAATGTCGATCTATCTCAAGATGATGCATTGGAGTTTCCTGAACTACCACACCGGACGCGTGACAGTACAAATTCTTCGTTGGATTCGGACCAATTAGAAGTTGGTAACCAGTTTTCCAACAAGAATACTTTTATTGCTGCATTGAAACAATACAGCATCAGGAACGGGGTTAACTATAATGTGGTTAAATCCAGGCTCGATAAGTACGAGGCGAAGTGTGCAGTGCAAGATGACACATGTTCATGAAAAATCATGGCGTCGTTGAGGAAAAGGACAGTGTTGTGGGAGGTCAAAAAGTACAAAGGTCCACATACATGTCTTATCGGTACAGTACCACTATGTGTTCAATGATTTCGAATAACACTAATATTATGTAATGTTGCATTATTTAACGACTTGATGTGGTGTAACACAAGATCATCCGAGGATGGATTCAGACATGTTGGCTGACTTAATAATCCCGATGGTGAAGTACGATCCCAATACTACGATGCCGGCGATAATTGGCAATATTCGTAGCCAATTGGGGTACACGCCCTCTTACAGAAAGGCTTGGATAGCCAAGCAGAAGGAGTTAGAAAAGTTACACGGTCGGTGGGACACTTCATATAATGAAGTGTGACAGTGGTGTCAAGTGCTGGAGAGATATGTCCCGAGCAAAGACGACAGGACCTTGAAAGCGGAACGGCGTACTACAACGATCGTTCGCTCCGTGGATGCGCAGTGTTCAAGCATCTGTTCTGGACATTTAAGCAATGCCGAGATGCTTTTACATACTGCAAGCCATTGGTACAAATTGACGGTACCTTTATGTATGGTAGATATACGCATCGGCTATTGCTAGCTATGGCACAAGACGGCTGTGAGAGAATCCTATCGATTGCGTTCGCAATAACACCAGGAGAGTCAGTTGATGACTGGGACTTCTTCCTATCTAGGTTAAGGAGGCATGTCTGTCCCCAACCTGACATATGTGTTATATCGGATCGGGGCCTGGAATACTTGCGGCAATAGAATGCCAGGGAAGCATGTGGCATCGCACACACCATCGATATTGCCTGAGGCATGTTTCATCCAACTACTATGGGCAATATCGATCTAAAAGACGGAAACAACAAGTGACCGATATGGGTATGAAATATCTATTAATATAATTTCGTTTGTAATATTCAATTTATTCTCAATTGAAGAGTGGTATGTAATATTCGTATCAATGTATGTTGGCAGGGTACGAGATCAATAAAGACTGTTTTTAGGAGATGCTGGCCAGTTTAAGCTCAGATAACGCCGAAGGCGCAAACTACCTATGCAATATTTCTTTCGAACAGTGGACACAAGCATATGATGGGGGCTTACGATATGGTCATATGACCACAAACCTGGCCGAATACATAAATTCTGTTCTAAAAGGAACCCGTCATCTGCCGATTACATCGGTTGTGTGGGAGACATATTTTCGTTTAGCGGTACTATTTCTGAAGAAAGCAGTGAGTTATAGAGGCGATGCAAGGAGGCCATGTATGGAGCCGAAGGTCTTGCAAGAAATAAACCGTGGGAAGGCACGGCGAACACCATGCACACACAGTGTGTCACGACCATGACGACCTATGGTTTCGTGTCACGAGTTTGATGACCGAACCAAGGTATTATTGGCGGGCATTATCTTGTACACTTGACAAATAGGACTGCGATGTGGGATATTTGATGCACCGTTACCCATGTGCTCATGTACTTGCGACTTGTCAGAATCTCCGTCTTGATCCCATGAGCTATGTCGACGAAGTGTACAAATTAGAAAACATGTACAACGTGTGGAGACACGTATTCTCACCGATCCAGATGAAAGTAAGTGGCGTCCGTATCGCTTGCACCATATAAGTTGTTCCGGATAGACAATTGAGGCGAAACCAAAAGGTCGACCTTGCTCGACTAGAATACATAACAATATGAATATCCAGAAGCGAGCAACCAAAGTCGGCTATGCGGATGGTGCAGAACTGGGCCATACATCTCGCTCGTGTCCAAATCGGAATAGTTGACCGTGTTCTTAGCTTTTTGTCTCTTGGTGGCTATGTAATTTCTATTTTTTGGAGGAAAAGCGGTGAACTTTTGTACAAGAACTTTTATTTTATTCAAGTTATTAAAATTAAATTACAAAATTACAAAAAAATAAACTATTTCTATTTTATCAAATATATTAAAATTAAATTAAAAAATTAAATTACAAAAGAAATAAAATTAAACACAAATTTTATTAAATATAATAAAAATTAAATTACAAAAAAAATTAAACCATTTCTATCTTATCAAAGATATTAAAATTAAATTAAAAAATTAAATTACAAAAGAAATAAAATTAAACTCAAATTTTATTAAATACAAAAAAATTAAATTACAAAAAAACTATTTCTATCTTATCAAAGATATTAAAATTAAATTAAAAATTAAATTACAAAAGAAATAAAATTAAACTCAAATTTTATTAAATATAAAAAATTAAATTAAAAAATAAATCATTTCTATCTTATCAAAGATATTAAAATTAAATTAAAAAATTAAATTACAAAAGAAATAAAATTAAACTCAAATTTTATTAAATATAAAAAAATTAAACTAAAAAAAATTAAACCATTTCTAAATTATCAAAGATATTAAAATTAAATTAAAAAATTAAATTACAAAAGAAATAAAATTAAACTCAAATTTTATTAAATATAAAAAATTAAATTACAAAAAATTTAACCATTTCTATCTTATCAAAGATATTAAAATTAAATTAAAAAATTAAATTACAAAAGAAATAAAATTAAACTCAAATTTTATAAAATATAAAAAATTAAATTACAAAAAAATTAAATCATTTCTATCTTATCAAAGATATTAAAATTAAATTAAAAATTAAATTACAAAAGAAATAAAATTAAACTCAAATTTTATTAATATAAAAAATTAAATTACAAAAAAATTAAACCATTTCTATCTTATCAAAGATATTAAAATTAAATTAAAAATTAAATTACAAAAATAAAAATTAAACTCAAATTTTATTAAATATATTAAAACTAAATTACAAAAAAAATAAAATTACAAAACTAAATTAGGGTTTAGGGTCGATCTTGGGTGGGAACCAGTGCCACAGAGGCGTCGTGATTCTGTGTTGGATTCCTCCTTCTTCTAGCTCAAGCGAGGTTGTGGAACCTCGGACGGGAATCGGGTTCCTCCGGCGGTGGGTGCAGTTTTGGGTGTTGCGATGATGACCCACCTTGATAAAATAATGACCCCGGAGGTGTTTGCAAAAACCACGGCGGGGGTGACTGCATCCCGTACGGCGAAGGAGCCTGGTAGAAAGAACTGCTCCCCGACGACGCCTCATTTAATCCCACATGTGATGTCGGCCTCACGATCGGTTGGCTAGCGGGAGTAGTCGAGAACGGACTCGAACCCAGCCATGGATTCCAACCTGGGGTGGGACTGGGAAAAGGAAACATATACGGGTTAGGAGGATACATATAAGGGGTAGGGTACGCACCTAGCATAAACGGTGGACGCTGTAATGTCGGTGTTGTCGGCTGAACTGATGGGCCCGGTGACTGTGTAGGCATTGTTGCTGGGCCCGGTGACTGTGTAGGCGCTGTTGATGGCCCCTTCTCATCACCCTTTCTCCTTGGATTTAAAGGGGCCCGAAGTTTCCTTCGCTCGCGAATTTACCGTCGTCTCTCTTCTTCCGACAACAGATACGGCTTGCCATGAATCCTAAACCATGGCATGTACTCCGGCACGCACGCTAACTCAGGAACGATGATCGGTTCCCAGATAGGTAAAAAGTCATACCGGTTCTCCCACGTCTCGATATGACCTGACCAAAATCTTGGCCAATCCGTGTGCGGCTGCTGTAAGTCCACTTTGTGCTTACCATCGAGCACCTCTGATGGCACGGGGATCGGTTGCAGAAATCCAAATTGTCGCAGAACCCGATCTGGCTGGTGCATCTCCACAGTCGCGTAGGTGATCAATGGGACCTTAACGTGCCAACTGTTCAGATTTTGGAAGAACTCCTCCAGAATTACCGCCCGAATTTCCAAATCCCCGTGTGGTGTCCATTGAAACTATATTAACATTACCAAAATATTAGTTATATACATAATATTAGAGACTGCATACAAAATACTAAATTATAATAACAAAATTCGAAGCTTACTTGTGATTCCGGCCGTTGGTCCAATAGGAGCCGTATATCCTCAAACGAGTTAGGTATTCCAACATGACTCATCGAATGGTTCCACCTAATTAAATAAACTTTTAGCATGCAATTATACTATAAATCTACGAAATAATTGTAAAATATAATATTAAATTTACCTCGTTATAGTGGGAATAAATATGGCTGGTCAAGTCGAGGACGTAAAAATGGAAATCGAAACCATGCCCATGACTGCAGTAGTGATAGACAACCTCCGATTTTGGCTTTACTCGGCCGCGTCGCCTCGCATATCTCCCGGTACAACCTCGATAGCACGACAGACCCCCAACTCAATTCACTGGCTGCTCTGAAATCAACAAGTTTCAGGAGCCATCTCAGATGGACGACGTTTCTAGAGAGGTCCCACATCGATAGCCTCCAATTATCTGAAGAATGTATGCTCGAGCATACCGTATTCTTTCTACTTGATTGAACCTCGTTCACTCAGGAATGCGATCGTAACTAGCCCATATCGATCCGAGCTCCTTGAATTCTATCCGGAATGGCATCTAGAAGCTCGTAGCATACGGCCATCCAATCGGTAGATGTTGCAGACCCGGTGACTACTGACCCGTCCACCGGTAATCCCAACTGCAACTGCACATCTTCTGGAGTGATGGTACACTCTCCGCATGGCAGATAGAAAGTGTGCGTCTCGGATCTCCACCTCTCTATCAACGCGCTGATCAAAGGCGGCTCCAACTTGAACCCCCGGCCTATCGTGGCCACGTGCCAAAAATCCGCTTCCCGCAGGTAAGTCTCGATCAACGGCGATGGGGGACCATGCATGTTGCGAATATAACATTCTAACACCCGATCTACAAACTGTTTAAAAAATTATATAATTAAAAATTAATTAAAATTGCATAATTGAAAAAAATAAATAATATTGAAAAATTAAAATTAAAACTTACCATTTTCATTTGCTCGACAGAGATGTGCTTGTTGTCTAGGCGACGTAATTCCTCGGCCATTGTAATCCGATAAAAAATTTTAAAATTTTCCAAAAAAATATATTAAAAAAATTATAAAGGGCTTTTTCTTAAATAGTAAAGGACAATTTAGAAATTTGAGCGTAAATTTCAAGGACTTTGAGAGAAAATTGAGATAAAATTGAGAGAATATTGAGAAAGGATTGAAGTGTGAAAAAAATAAAGGGTTGGGGGTTTTTATACTTTTTTTTTACCGTTGGGCCCCCCAACGGTAAAAAAAAAATTGGCCGTTGGGATTTGACCATTGGAAGGCTAAAGCGCACCCCGGAGGATGTGCTTTTGTCCACCTCAGCAAAACGCGCTTACGTGTGCGCTTGTTGAGGTGGACAAAAGCGTCCTCGGCGCGCTTTAGATCACATCCCAAAAACTTGGCGTGGACGCATTTTTGGGGGGAAACGGTACTTTTCCGTAAATATTCTTCAAACTGGCACATTTCTGTAATTTTTCTTATTTTTTGGTATATATGGGATATTTACCTACTACTTTCAAGTGTCAGCGGAAACTTTCAGCAGAATCTGTAACACCCCTTACCCGTATTTGACGCCAGAATAGGGTACGAGGCATTACCAGAATTACAAATTTATTTATCCGACATTTTATTTCATCTAGCATTTATATTTGAAACCAATAAAATCAAATATATTGTCCCTTAAACATATTTATTTTTCTCGTCATGTTATACTTAAATTTATTACTCGTCTTAACATACTTAATTACCTTGTATTAACATATTAAAGATAATCACATATTTACATGTCATGATAAATATCATTCACTTGCCGTTTATTCATAAACATAAGATGCTTAATTCATCATATCATATTTCACGTACCATCAACTTATATTTCCTTATATCACATAATTAAGTTACACGAACTTACTCGCTAAATTTGCGAAATATCAAGATTTGGGGCACTTTGAAATTTTTATTTTCATCGATTTTCAATCGATCTTAATCTAAATTAATAATTTCATTCAATTTTACAATTTTAAATAATAAAATAATCCATTTCATGCAAATTGGTTATTTTCACATTTTACAAAATTAATCATAAAGTTTTACTTTTATTCATTTTAGTCCCTAAGCCTAAAACATTACAAATTAGCCATGCTAGATGAATATTCATACATATTTTCCTCCTCCTCCTCTCCATTCCACATCCTTAATTTATATAACATTCTTATAAGTAACATTATCTATGATTTCACTATTTACTCATAAATTTATTCAAAGTTGTTCATTTGCGTCATAGTCATTAATTTATTTATATCTTGAGATACAGAATTCCAATTTAAGATCCACTAATTTTTCCTGAAACTAGATTCACATATATTCTTACCATAAAATTTTTAGAATTTTTGGTTTAGCCAATAAGTACAGTTTATTCTTTAAATTCACCCCTGTTCTGCTGTCTAACAGTTCCGACCCTTCTTCACTTAAAATTAATTATCTCATCATACAGGACTTGGATAATGTTACCGTTTGTTTCTTTTGAAAATAGACTCATTAAGGATTTTAAGCATATAAATTATAACCCATAATTATTTTTCTCCAATTTTTGATGATTTTCCAAAGTCAGAACAGGGGAACCCGAAATCATTCTGACCTTATATGACAAAACCTATTATATCTCATGATTTACAATTTTATTTTTACACCATTTCTTCTATAAGAAACTAGACTAAATTATATTTAATTCCATATTTTATTCATCCTCTAATTCAATTTCTACAATTTTGGTGATTTTTCAAAGTTAAACTATTGTTGCTGTCCAAAACTGTTTTAATGCAAAATGCTAATTATCAAGTTTATAACACATTTATTTCCTTTCCTACAACATTTCCCATTAGTTTCTCTTATTTTCCTTCACTAACATATCAAGAACATAAAACTTTATATAAGAAAACTCTACATTAACATCATTTCCATGCTTTTTCCACAATATCAAACTTAAAATATATTGAAAACATGATGTTTTTACCTTGTTTTATAGATTTCAATCTTTAACTTGATTTTCTCTCTCCTCCAGCTTCTATTTCTTGAATCAAACTTGATATTCTTGCTCCCCATAGTCTCCTTGTCATCTTTCTCTCTTGATGGCTATGGAAATTCTTTTGAATTCTAAGTGAAAATGGTGGATTTTTGGTGAAAGGACTAATTTGTAAAGAAAGCAAAACTTTCTTTTCTTTCTCTTCTTCTCACGTTGGTTTGCATGGGAAAGAGATGATGATAATTCATCATCTTTCCTTCCTTATATACTACATAAATAATAATAAAATAATGATAAATAATAAAATATCTTATCAAAATATTAATAAAATAATATTTATCTAATTAAATAATTATAAAATATCATCAATATCATCATTACTTTCTAGATTTCTCTCTCTTCCAATTGACCATTTTGCCCTTTGTGATCTTTTAAAATTCCATCCTTGAATCATCACATAATTTGGTAAAATTATGATTTAGTCCCTCAAAATTCTTTACCTATTCAATTTGGTCCCAATTCATCCATTTTCCTTAGTTTCTAGATTATTCCACCCCTAAAATATTTGCACTATTGGTCCTTCAACTTTTTCATATTTACACTTTAACCCCTCAAATTTTGAGTATTTACACTTGGCAACAAAACTTTTCTCACTTTACAATTTAGTCCTTTCTTGAATTAATAATGTAATATATCATAATATACTTCCGAATGTTGACATAATCCAAAATTTTCTTTTTGTTGCTTTATTTCCTTATTTTACTATATTAAAGATAATATCTTACTGTAAAAATTTTTTGGGTATTACTGAATCAACATCTCAACATTGCCCTAATCAGGTCTAAATCCTTCATTTTCTTTTTCTTTCTTCGACACTTCAGCCTTCTTTCTTTTCTTCTTTTTTCTTTTCTAAATCCCTAACTAAATCCTTCCTTTTCTTTCTTCTTTTTCTAAATCTTTAATTTCTTTATTCACAATATAGAAAGGGTTATAACCGTGGGAACAAGGAAGAACATAAAGAACTCTCAAAAATTACTTTAAAAGGAAGTGGAGAAGAAAGGGAGAAAGTTGAACAGAGAATTAAAGAGAAAAGAGACTCTTTGTGCTTTAGTAGGTATTGTATTGATGTATCTAAATTCTTAATTTCTTCTTTCTTTGAAACAAAGTTGTTCGTAGGTTGAATCTTTGTTTCATGATGTATTTTGGTGAGAAATATGTTTGACTTGTTAATCTCACGAAAGCAATGCTTTCTTTACTACACTTGTTCCCATGAAAGCAATGGCTGTAGACTTAAAAGTATTGAAGAAAGGTCATGTACTTGTATATACATATAGATATGTGTGAATATGGAAAAACAAAATGGATGGATCAGGTCTATTCGAACTTAAAAACGGACTTTAGCATGACCCATAATCAGCTCTAGTTAGTTATGGAGAGGAGAGAGGAGAGAGAATATAAACAAAAATGAATCATGAATAAAGAATAAAGGAAGGAGGGAGGGGAGAGAGAAAATGAATAAACAATGGTCTTAACAATAGAATAGATGGATTTAACAGTGGAATGACTAATTTGGTTAACTTTTTTAATGGTGGTGACTAAATTAATCTTTTAGAAAATTAGGATGACTAAAATAGGAATAACTAATATTTATAGTGACTAATTGTGTAGTTTAGTAATAAAAATAATCAATTATATATGTGAATAAATTTAAGTAGTTTTTTCGATTTATTTAATTTAAGTGATTGATTTCGATGATTTATTAGGTTAAATTTTCAATTTCGAGCTTATAAATCGAACAAATTGAATAAATTGACTTATTTCTTAATTAATAAAAGCCTAAACCTATACCCATATTCAAGCTCAAATAATCAAGTATTTAATATTTTAGTCACTCAACTATTAGATACTTTTTTTTATCATTCAAATTCAAATTCAAATTTTTATTTTATTTTATTTACTAATATATCAAAATTTAATAATTTGATCACTTAACTATTAAATTACCAACAGAATGCTAACATGATCATTTTCATTGACATAATAACAAATTTAGTTCTCCAATACTTACAAATTCTATTAATCTGGTCCTAATTTTAAAAATTCAACAAACTTAACCTTCAAATTTACGTTTTATATCAATTTAACCTTTATTCTTAAAATTCAAAAACTAAAAATTTAAACATTTATTTTTCGATAAAAGTACATACAAAATTATAAAAATATTTATAAATAAATGAATATCTATTTTTCTTTTTTTAACATGACATTTATTTATTAGAATAATAAATTTATAAATAAAACAATTTAAGGAGAAAAAGCAATGAAAAAGAATTAGACAAATAAAAAAAAATTTAAACATTAACGCCCACCATGCTTAATTTTGATAAAAAAATTACAATCTAATATTGAAAAAGATAAAGTTAACGTCCTTAAGTTGTTGGCCCAAAACGCCAAATGTATTGCATTTGAGGTTGTGCATAATTGGAACTACATGTTAAAGTAGAGTCCTGAAAATCCAGTAAATGAGAGCCATGCCGACACCTATTTCGATGGCATGATAACAAAAGATGCAAATATCAAAGAGGTTGTTGTTAGGGTACAACAAAGATCGGTACAATTCCGACCACTATGGTTTAGAGACCAAATGGTACAAAGATAAAATAAAATTTCGGACCAAATCATGATATAACCTTTATAAAGATAAGAGGCAAAGTTTTGATCATGACATCTTGATCAGACGGTAGAAACTTTAGTGAAGCAGGATAAGTAATCTTAAGCAGTTTGCCCATTTACATTGTGAAACTACATCAGTTTTAAGGTGACGGAGTCTCCGTTTGGTGGGAACAGATTTAGGTTGATGGAATCTACGGTTTATCATATCTACCATCAGATCAAACAACTAATTAGGTTCAATGCACTGCCCGCATTGGATACCTTTGAAGAGTAACATCCAACTTCTCCGGCTATGTCCAGCTACATACCTCTAGACTCTATTCAAACAAATGATGGTATCAGAATTCCATTTCACCGGCTAAAGCCACCTTCCAATTCTTCTCCATCTACTTATGGTGGTAAAGAAAGCAGTAATTAAGGAGGTGAGGCCAATGAACATCAGAGTACCCCACATTAGCATATAACTAAGGAAAGAAGTGCAAAAGGTTTACTTATACCCATATACATCCATGAGAAATTTTTTCAAGTACTTTTTAACTGAAACCAAACTTGGGAATAAAACACAGGTCATTCCGCTTTGCCTGCACGTTGCAACCAAGGCCAATCTGAGTCACATAGGTCGACTGGAGAGTTGCCGTCGTTATCCTTCGTATCTTTGTCTGCATTTTGTTTTACAAGAAATTTGGCAATGTCTTCCCTCTCACACATAACAGCATAGTGCAATGGGGTTTGACCTTCATTGTCCTTCCAATAGAAAAAAAAACAAAGATTTTAACAACAATGCTTACAACACCAGAAAGAGAAAAGAGAAATATAGTGCATTGTGCACCATTTAAGATAAAAAAAATTTCTTATTTACTTTGGTATGCTTTTGAAAACGGTTCAAAAACACTCTAAAGACAGTTATTTCATATTTGTTTTTGTGCATTACAGGTACATGAGACACGGATAGTTTCAGCACACACAAATAGGTTAGGAGGTGAATACCAGTAAAACCGTAACAGCGATACAATAATTACCTTAGCATTCACATTAGCATTCCTGCTAAGAAGTGCTTCGGCAATTTTAAGATGGCCACGATCTACAGCCCAATGCATCGGGGTCCTGCCTTCACTGTCTGCAAGCATCAAATGCAAACAAGTTACTTGATTAAGCAAAGTCTTTCAGACCCATGTATGCAAGTCTAGTTTTTTCTTTAAAGGAGGAAAAACAACTAAATTGAAACAAACCTTGCAAATGCACAGAAACACCACTTTCAATGCATTTAAGCAAATTATCCAGTTCTCCTTCTCTGGCAAAAGTGTGGATAGCATCCATTTTCCTGAAAAACAATAAGCATTCCCATCAAATGTCTTGGATACTAAAAAACAATATGCTCAGTTAGTAAGCAATAAAGAATATATTGTTTAAATGACAGGAGGGAAATCTAATTCATTAATGAAAGACTTATAATTATGCACTCCTTTGTGCTAATAGGAACCATTCCATAGTCGAGCATACCAACAATCAGAAACAGAAACTCATATAATATCCAAGGCAACACCAATGTTCGTGAAGAGAATTCAGAATTACGAACAGCCAAAAACAAAACTTGAAAATATAGATCATAAATCATGGAACAGGCACATTCCATATTCATAGTCCGAAGTTAAATGGTCTTTGATTTTGGAGGATTTAATTTTTTGATGGCTCCATAATTATATTGGATAAGATACGCAAGTGGTAAGAAGAACTGCAAAATAGTACAACAGAAAATTTTTTTTACTATCACAGGTAGAATTGCATATGGTTGACTTATAGCTTAAGAAAGGAAGTTTTTTCCTATCCAAATTTACATACTAAACTTCCATGCTTAAAACCAATTACGCCATCACAAACAATAGCAATTTCAAAGACCTAGGTTTTGCTCAAGCAAACATGCAAAGCCCTATAACATCCAAATATACAACAAAACGTCCAGTTCACCATGTTACTCGGAAGCAGGTATTGAGTTTCAGACATTGGTATATGTTGCAAAGAAGTATATTCAACTTTTATACAAGTTTTTATATGCATTCGGAGGTCATATCCCTAAACCCATGTTAGGATTTGCGTCAAACATGAGTTCTGTACATGGGTACTTCAAGAAAAACGAAGAGTTAGAGCAACATAGTACCCAAAGAACAACTCGATTAATTATCTCTTACCTGGTTAACCTTACTAAGACATAAGTAGACCCAGTCAATAGCAGTTAGACAAGTTTTAAGAACCTTACAAATCATTTTCAGATTCCTCTTCATACACAAAAGAGCTGAAAACCGGTCCCATTGGTCCTTTGACATCTTTACTAGAAGCATTATCAGCCCCACCTTTGCCCTTCCAGGAACAAAGGTTAAAAAACCAGTTAATCAGCAAAACATCGAAAAACAAAAAGAAAGTAGATAGAAATAAAACAGTATCCTCAAAAAAAGGAAGTTAGCAGATAGAAATGCAATAAGATTAAAACCACACCGTAGCTGAACCAGCAGCCCAAGATGGATATAGCTCTGTCACAACATCAATGTATTTCTGCATTGCATCCTCTGGAGGCATAGCACCCAATTTGTGCCATGCTTGCCTAAGAATAAATGAATAATCAAATTCAATAACCAGGGCTATAAATTTCTCAATCAATTTTCAATCATTCAAGTCTTGAATTATGTAGTAGAAACAATTCTCAAGCTAAATTGAAGTGCCGTGCAGTGAGGAACAATCAAACATTGAAGATTGAATAAGAAACTAATTAAATGATCATCAAATTTACCCAAATTTCTACTCATAATAAGAGCTTCAAGTAAAACAATTTCAGCTTTGAATCGTAAAAACAAAGTTTAGTCAGCGAATTAACTAAAAGATCATCTATGGTGTTCACATTTCCCAAAATAAGAAATAACCCGCAATCAAACCAAAAAAAAAACCGAATAAATTAGGGAGAGAGAGAGAGAGAGAGCAGAAAACGCCAAGAAGCACCGCGTTACCACTTAGCACGAGCCGTCATTTTCAAAGCGGAAGGCTGGGGAGCAGTGCAAGGCCCTTCGGTGGCAATCTTGTACAAACCGTAAAGCTGCAACTGCACCTCGTTCGGAACCTTCTGCGACAACCGATCAGCCGCGGCAGCCGCCACGAACGCCGTTGCCGCACTGAACGCATCATCCAGTTCCGTACACTCCACCCCTTCCCAATCGTCGTCATCATCATCCACGCCATCACCATCGCCATCACTCTCGGCCCTAATACTTCCCAATTCGGCGACTACCGAATCCGACTTGTGCAGTCCCAAGTGCTCAGTACTTCCAATCGGGTCGGATCCGGAACCCGAATCGTCGATTTTCTCGTAGCCCTGGACATTGCTGCTTCGGGCTCGTGTTATCGAAAGGTTATCGTCTTTGAAAGAAACGACTAAGGAGATTAGCTTGGCTAGAAGATAAGAGAATATAAGACCTAAGAAAATCGATTGCAAAAGCTGTTGCCAGTCAGCCATGGAATCAATCAACCAAAACCCAGACATAAAATCCAAACCCAACCCTAAAAAACACAAACACTAGAAATGAAGCATCTTTGCATCGTAGTTAAGCTAAAACCCTATAAATCTTGTCGGAAATTGAAGAAGATAAAAATTTCCTCTTTTTCCCTTTAATTTTGTATATTATTGTTTAGGAAACATTGGCGCCGGAGAAACCAAACCAAAGGTGTAGTAGTCTCTTTATACTACTTGTTTTTTTAATGGGTCTTTATACTCTAATAAAAATAGAACAAGAAGAAGGAACCAAGTGTGGGCGTAGTGCGCACCCATGGAATGCGATCAGCTGTTTCGCGGACTACGATTGTGACACAGGTGGCTCTGTTCCTGTTGTTGACCTCAGATTTATCTTGACAATGATTAGTTTCTGGTTTTCTTTTTCTATGTCACGTGTTAAACACGTGATATACAGAACTTTGGAAAGTCTTTCGGATTTTTTACCAAAAATATATAAAAAAAAATCGAAAATGGTATAGAAAAATAATTATGTACCAAAATGGTACATCCAAGGTGGTCACGCTTATGTCAGAGGCGGCATCACCCTGGTCTGACACCTCAATCGTGAAAAAAAAAAACATAAATTGAAAACTGAAAAAAAAGACAATGTGGTGCTAAAGGCGGCACCGAACAATGGTGTGTTAGAGGCAGCATTCAGGTGACGGGACTTCTCCATGCAGCAAATTTATCCATTTGCTTCAGCTGGGGACCTTTCATTTTCTTCAGTGCTCTGTGGGTTTTTTAATAACAATATTACATATATCTTTTTTTAATAGAACCTGTGATTAATAAATAATAATATATTATCATATTATTAGTCGCATCAGATATGTTTCAAATGTATTATTTTAGTATTTTTATATGAATTTAGTAAAAATACTTATTTTGGTCATTTGTTCGTATTTTTCTTATTTTTAAATTCTATTACTTTTAAAAATATACTATTTTCATATTTTATTATTTTATATTATTTTAGTACATATTTCAAATGTATTATTTTAGTGTTTTTTATATAAATTTAGTAAAAATACTTATTTTGGCCTTTTGTTCGTATTTTTCTTATTTTCAAATCTATTACTTTCAAAAATATATTATTTTTGTATTTTATTATTTCATATTATTTTAGTACATAATGTTTTAAATGTATTATTTTAGTGTTTTTATATAACTAACAATAATAATAATATTTTTACTAACAACAATAATACTAACTAAAATAATAATTATGATTTTTACTAACAATATTAAACTAACAATAATAATAGTTTTTATTAATAATATACTAACTAAAATAATAATTAAGGTTTTTAACTAACAATATTAATAACTAATAATATACTAACTAAAATAATAATTAGGATTTTTAACTAAGAATATTAATAACTAACAATATGCTAACTAAAATATTATTTTAGGGTTTTAACTAACAATATTAATAACTAACAATAATACTAACTAAAATAATAATTAAAGTTTTTACTAATCCTAATAGCTAACAATAATCCTAATAATTAACAATAATAACTAAACTAACAAGAACAAATAATAAAATAAAAATCAATATATAATAATAATAACAATATCATCCATTATTAAAAAAAAAATTATACCTACTTTTTCTATTTTTTTTCTTCTCTTCCTTTCTTCTTTCTCCTTTCTCTATTCTCTTTCTCCCTTTTTCCTTTCTTTTTTCGGCCCCGGCCTCTCATTCTTCTTCTTCTTCTTCTTTCCTTTCTACCTGAAACTGAAATTTGGGACCATTATAATGTTCCCAAACAGCAAAAATGCCAAAATACCATGCATGAGGGGTCACATCGTGGTCTTGCTCTCGCCATCGGCACCTTAGGTGCCACTGTGGAGAACCTCCACTGTGGTCATGTCACGTCGCTCACCTTTTTTTTTCAATTTTTTTTTTTTTACTTTTTTTTTTTTCACTATTTGGTGTCAGACCAGGGTCGTGCTGCCTCTGGCATAGGCGTGACCACCCTGGATGTACCATTTTGGTACATAATTATTTTCCTATACCATTTTCGATTTTTTTTTGTATTTTTTTGGTAAAAAACCCAAGTCTTTTCTTTAAGTCAAATTTTGAGAGGTTTTTTTTGGAATAAGTCTTAATTTAATCATACATAAATAAATAAATAAATCAATTTATTTTTGTATTAGATAAATATAATTATTTTTGTGTTATATTAACATAAAATGATGTTATATTAATAATTGTGTCAATAACTTAGAATAATTTTTAAAATAAATTTTTATATATAATTACACATTATATTATTATTTATATATAATTTTGAGATTTAATTTTTTTAAATGCTCTAAAGAAAACTTTGAGAGATCTTGTTAACTAATATATTGCTTTTAATTTAATTTAAGTTCATTTAATGCAATTAGATGACGATAATAAGTATTCCTATTGATCTCAAGGAAAATAATTATATTACTTAAAAAGGATAAATATTAAATTTATATATAAACTTGATGGAGCTTGAAACAACTATAATTTTGACAAAGGCAAGCGCACCTATCGAACAGTAGTATAGCTGTGGTGAGTTGAATATCATATCCTCGAGGACCAAGAGTACTTAGTAATAACTACCTTTTTTATTATCTAGCCTAATAATTAAGGGGATTTGCTTTTAATTCAACTAACTAATCTAATAACTTATGAACTTGACAGGGAGTAAACTGGTAAAATATTTTGGACAACTTATATGAGATCGACGACACCTAAGGAAGAATCCACCTAGACATCACTTATTACTTTTGATTCATGTGATTTATTCACTTGATTTAATCCGTAGAAATCCCTGAATTATATTAATACCTCTTTCGAGGCTACTAACAACTGACTCTAGGTTGATTAATTGAAATCTCTTTCTAATTAAAACCCTTATTGTTGCATTAATTCGATTTATGGATTTCCATATTAGGTTTAACCCTAATCTAGTAGATTTTCGTCTCCCTATTTCTAGGGTTACAATCAACTCCGCTTAATTGTGTTGATCTACTCTTAAACAGGGACTTTTGCTCCACTGAATAAGCACATTCGACTTGAATCAATAACCTAAATTATCAAAACAAGAATAAAACTCACAATTAAGAATAAGAACAAATATTTATCTCATAAATCAAATAATAATAAGATCTGTCATAGGTTTCATCCCCTTAGGTATCTAAGGGATTTAGTTCATACTAGAAGAGGAAAACATCATAAAAGAGAAAAATAACAAAGCATAAGAAAACCCAAAAACTTCTAAAGAACTTGATGGGAGATCTTCAATCTTGATGGAAATCTTTCTCCTGAGCTATTCCTAATGGCTGTTTTGGAGTATTTTCTCATTCTACTCGTTGTCTATTCGATGTCACACACAGTAGTGTAATCCGATAGTGTCAACCTCTTCCCTTAGGTTCTTTTCGACTTATTAAGCCTCTTGAGTATAAAACATGAAATTATGGTGTTTATATAAGCTTTGGAACACCTCTATTGACCCACAAGTAGCTTATTTCATATATTGGATTAATATAATTGTTTGTGTATGAATAAAACTTTTCTTTGTTGATTTATGAATCAAATCAAAATTTGATGACACAAAATCCTAATTTAAAATTAAAAAAAAAATAAAACAAATAGATACCTAGGTGATTATACAAATACAATGCATTTGTTGTTAACTAATGATATTAACAATGAGGAAAAGATAGTGATTATGATGGTGGTTCACCCTTAGTCGATATGGAGAGCCACTAAATATGGGATTTGGCAGGGTTGTATGATAAGTAGTTTTTTTTTTTTGCCAAAGTATGATAAGGTAGGTTTGTTGGAAAATATGGACATCACATATATATTAAGGGTAATTACATGTTATTATTTTCTATAAGGATAGGTTAGCCCTAATAGATACTCTAGTAATTGAGTTCTAATCAAATTCTAATTAATTAAATTTTAATTAATGATGGGTTAATTAGAATTTGATTAGAACTAATATGCCAAGGTTATAAATATTAGGTTATGGTCTCCAAATTATACACAAGATATATTTTTTGATATCCTATCATTAAGAAAGAAAGAGAAGATATTCTATGCATTTCTTATGTGCTAATTTGGAAGATCAAATCCCCAAGATCCGGTAAAACTTCAAGGAATTAATGGATTCATGTACGCTTTCGCATCTAGTTTTGTTTTTGATTTATTATTGATGATTTGACATGATAGATCCTAGTTTATTCAGTTTTATTTTAGATTTATTTTACAAATCTAACAAGGTTTAAATGAAGGAAATGAGAGGAAAAAGATCAGGATATTTCTCTGTATTAGTTCCCTCCCAGAGGTGTTATGATGAACTTATATATGGGGACAAGGGAGTCCATGCATTATGAGCTCACTGACGGTAGAGTTATATATTGTTTCCTTGCAATGATAGTGACACGGCATTCTAGGATATGATTTCTCAAGACAACTAGGTAATCAATAAGTGTGAATCCTTACGTGCCTCAAACAAAGATGACGTTATGAAAGTTCGCTAATCTATTATGGTTTAAGTTTTACCAAGCTCGCATGATTAGAGGTTTATTCGGTATGGATACCTTAACTCATGGTTTACCCATTGATAACACATGAAAGAGGCCTAACAAACATTAAAAAAATTAAATTACTTTTTTTTTTATAATAGAGGTAGGAGGGAGTTACTAAGAGTTTAATCTAAATTCTCATACCACATCATAAATACACTTAAGTTGTTAGCAAAATTTAAATTAATTGACTCATCTCAATAATATTTTGGTACCACTCCAATCATTTTTTATGATTTAAAATTTAACAAAATAATCTTTAGACTTATTATAATTGTCTTGTAACTTTTAAACACATTTAATGTTTTTATCATAGTAATTGAAAATATTGTTTTATTTAATATATATTTAATAATTAAAATATTTTAAAAAATTGAAATACTTTATGCAGCAAATAATTAAACGAATTTCAAATTGGTCAAACGTAGTATACATGAATAAAATATAAAATGCAACCATCATATTAAACAAGTATAAATCCTATAAAAATTATTTCAAAAGTAATTCTCTATTAAACTATGTTAAGAGTTCGAATGGCACAAAAAATATACTATAAAACATAATATTTCAGATTGAAGCATACGGATTTAACACAGAGACACATATATATATATCTTTGCGCTTGTAAGAAAAAATCGTATAAATCTGGAATGTAATTAATAATTAAGCATAAATACCATTACGAATGAAGACGTGATCATGCATGCCACTTTGTGTTGGACAACGGGTAGGAGAAATGGAGGTCTCTAGAAAGTAAAACCCAAATATATTTTATATTCATAAAGATTAATCCCCTACGTTTCTTTCACGTGACGATGCATGCACCCACATGCCGATAATATACATACCAGACCACTCCTGTTTTTGTTTCCTTGTCCGAAACTAGAGAAACTAAAAATGAAACAAAATTGAAAACTGAATCATTCAGAGTTCCATGTCTTGATCCGTTGGATTTGCAGCACAAAGTGTCAGTACTGGCATTTTCCATAGCCTGCAAAAAGGAGGGGGAAAAAAAAAAGGGATCAAAAGAACGTTTCACAAGACGGATTAATGTTCACGTTTATTTATGATTAACAACTAGAGTTAAAATTGCAAAATAATGATTGCGGGTTAAATTACTCGGATCAACGTTGGTGATGGCTCCGGTTTGGTCGAAATCGCAATCGGAGTCGTTGTTTCCGGTGGATTGATAGTAAAGATTCATGGCGAAAGCGGCATGGGCTCGAACAGTGTTAGGGAGGAAGCAAGCACCATGTTGCTCAATGGGTCCACAGTCCAAACCCAAGCCGCAAACATAATCAATGTTCCTTTGTAAAGCGTTGTCATCGGCCCCAGTTTTGGGCAGACACCATTGTTTCCCCTTAGACGATCTTGGCGTCGGATTTGAAGGTGCGGCCCTCGGCACTGGGGTTGGGTTGTTTGGAATCGATGATCTAGCCTGTCAATCCCAACCACATGACATCAACAGATCAAATTCATTAATCATTATATAACCAATCCATGTTATCTTAACTAAAGTATGGCACCCACTAAACTTTATGTAAAAAAATATATATATAAAGAAAAATATATAGTTGAGTTTTGATGAAATGGTGTTATTATAATAGCGAAAAAAAATTGTTATAAATTGAGGACGTTAGTGATCAAATCATCGACCAAAATGTAAATTTAAATAAATATAAGAGATTATTTTTACAGGTTACTCGTATTAATAAATAGGATTTAAATATGTTCAAGGGTAAAGTTATTGATTCCTACCCAAATGTTTATCCAAAATTTGAAAGAGTTTAAACAAAAATATTAGGCTTAAAAAACAAGCTTAGGTTAAATAATTAGGTATGTATAAAATATTATTTTAGTTTGACTTCAATATTAAAAACTCAAGTTTGATTTGACTCGATCATTTTCGCTTTATGGTATATTAGTTTTTGTTGAGAGGGAATCGACTCTCTTATTAGAAGAAGTATTTGAAGTGTCGTCCTCTGAGCAGCCAACCGAGACCTCAAACAATGGAGACATTGTGCTGGGGTGTCTATACCCAATTTTAGTCTTGGGGTCAGAGACGAAATCAGGGGCTAACAGGGGCCCCGGTCCCCTAAAAGGGAAAATTTTTCATTTCAGCCCTTTAAAATTTTTAAAAATTTAAATTAGTAAAGATAAAATTGTACTTTGACCCCTAAAAAGATAAATTTTTTATTTAATCATTTAAAAATTATAAAAATAGATCCTATTAAAATGATGAAATTGTATTTTTACTATCGTAAAAATTACAATTTAATTTCGGCCCTCTAAAAAAATTTTCTAACTTCGCCTCTATCCAAGGTTTTGTCTCTCAACCTCGAGAAAAACCCAAAAGGGTTCATGAAATTTATCGAGAGCACCTAGGGTCCACCCAAAATATGTTTTATCATTTTGGCTTTGGCGGGGTTAGAACCCAAGCCCTTTTTGTATATATTATGTAATTTATATAATCTGAAAATTAAATATATATTATAAGTAATTATTAAAATTATATTTATATTTAGAAATTTAATAAAATAGATGCGATGATAGTTAAAGATAATATAATTAAATATTAAATAAAATAATTATTTTAAAAATATGGGTAAATTAATTATCATTATATACTTTAGAAATATGCATAGTTTTTGGACCAAATTTAATATCTAAACTAAGCTTGAATAATTATAGGTAATACTAATATCATGAATTTGATCTGACTTACCTTTAAACACCTTTAATTCGAGTTAACTAAATAGAGACAAATCCTTTATAAGGAAAAGAAAATTGAGTACAACAATATTGATATTGAAGCATATCAATATGGGTATACTGATATGTAACGTTGAAATTCAAAAGGTGGGTTGTAGAAGTTACCGTGGGCCTTAAGATCCCAATATCGTAAACCGGGGTCATGTCTGGTTGGAAGAGACCGAAGTTCCTCTCGGATGTCGGGCCAGACTTAAGATCTTCATTGAAAAGCGCAAAAATGTAGGTCTCGAAAGTCCGGTTCGGCATTAATGGTGTGCCGGCACCCGACGATACGTGCCGCTTGAGATTACCATTGTATTCGCTTGCAACATTTTCATCAACGCCAACTTGGGTCGAATCCCCCATCGATGGCCAACCCGTTTCGGCTATCACAATCTCCAGATCATCAAATCCCAGGACTTTCATGGCTGAAAACACCGCATCTAATTGAGCATCCAACATGTTCGTATAAAGCAACCCCGTGTTTTCGTCCAACACTCCGGCATTTGGCCTAAACAGTGCGTAATCAAGCGTATCGGGCGAGCAACCGAAAAACGGATACGGGTTTATCATAAATGGTGATTTTGTAGCTCTAAGGAAGCTAAGCAATGGCTTCAACACATGAATGTCGTAGCCCAGTCGAAACTTTCCCGACGACGGTGGGCTCGAATTCGAGAGAACGCCTAAAGAATGAGGCGTCGAGACTTGGATTCTCCGGTCTAATGAAGCCGCCACAAGGGCAGTGTGGAGGGTTTGCATCGCCGGAACAAGGTTTCCGATGAGCATTTTGTCCGCCGTCGTTATCACTTCATTGCCGACTAAAATACGAATTATATTAGTGGCTGGTGTATAAGGTTGAACATTATCTTCCACCCATTGTCGAGCAAAATTCAGCTTTGTAAGTCGAGGAATTTGATCATTTGGAACAGTGACCGTTACAGCAATGCCGGTGTGAGCAAAGGCTTTAAGGATGTCAGGGTTGGCGTCGTAGAGCTTAACGCGGTTGATAACGGTGGACTGCAAAAGGAAATGCGCCACTTGCGGTGGTGGGGGAAGGTTGTTCGCGACGGTGCCATAGTTTACGCCAATGGACCCAACTCCTAGATAAGGAGAAAAAAAACGCAACAATTACCTAACAGGCTTACACATATATAATAACACAAAATCTTTGAAAATGGATCGAATATGATATAGTTTTTTGGTACCTGGAACGAGCGTTGATACAAGAAAAAGCGAAATTACAGCGACCAATAATGAAGAAGACAATGGGATGAATTGTTTCGCCATGGCTAACTTTTGGTGGGTTAGAGAAGACGGTGATCGTTGGTGCAATAGGGGGACAAGACCACCATAGCTGAAGAAAAGAAGTTTTAGATGCTTTACTTTGTGAATGGGGTTTGGAACTGCGACATGAAGCATGTTGGCAATTAAACTTTATCGTTTGTGCTTGCTTTAAGATCTAACTTTGGATCCTACGATCTTACGTTACTCACTACTCAGATTTTTCCATTTTTTATAGCATAAATATAATTAAGGATCTTGTAGAAGTGAAATTCCCATTGGGGACAAGTAGATAAATTAAGGATCAGATCTTACTTTAGTTCATGATGGTAAGGAATAATCTTTTCTTCCATCCTGGAGAAGGTATTGTTAAAAGATAAATTAATGTTGAGTTCCTTATTTAAGCTTAAAATGGAAGGTGCTGGTTTCATATTCATGCTGGCAACAGCATAAAGAATATCATACAGCTTCAAAGCCATTGAGAATCCAAGTAATTTTCGCACAGTTTTCAATATATTCAGCTTTTGCTATTTAGTCATCCTTAAAATTTATTTGAGATTTGAAATACCTTTAATAAGATTAAAACTAGATAGTAGTGAAACTAGGTGTTCTAGTGATGGAATTAGATGTTGTAATAATGAGATTAAGAATTATGTGTATTTTAATTTAAATGGAGCTATATAGTGATAAAATGAGAATGTAAAAGGATTATTAATGAGGAAATTAGACTAAACATATATATATGATAAATTATTAAAAATATAAAAAGTATATTTAAATTACATAATAAAATATAAATTAAAATTAGATTTGTGTTAAAATTATAATTAAAAATGAAAATTATATTAATATTAAAACTACATTGTTTTTATACTATATTTTATATTAAATAATAAAATATAAATTAAATTTATATTTTTCTTAAATTTATGGAAAATATAATTATATTAAAATTACATTATTTTTATATTAAATAATTATATTAAAAATATAAACAATTTGTAAAACTTAAAATATGAAAATTAATATTTTATTTATTATTTTATTAAACGTGTTTTGAAAATAATAATTCAACTATTGTTAAATAATTTTAAAAGTATTTTTAAAATAGTAAAATAAAAATATATAAAATGCATAAATTAAAAATATCAAAATATAGAAATGAAATATAAATATAAGCTTAATAAAATTTTAAGCTTTTAAATAATCTTAAGTTAAAAATTTAATGTGTACTGACAAATGTTGTATAAAATTGAAGGATTGGTGCTGCGAAATTACCATGTTAAAATATTTGAATAAAGAACTTAATCAAAATAAATATAAAAATTAGAACTAAATAAGAAAATAAACATTAATTGCCTTTAAACAAATACAATATAAAATCAAATGGACAAAATTGCATGACAAAGTAACTTGAAAGCATTTATTATAGAATTAGCCCAAATATACATTCTACACGAAACATAAAAAACAAACCCTAAATCAAATACTTTCATTTTTTATTTTTACAATTTTAGTTGCACTCAATCCTTTTTCCCACAATTTTTTCTCAATTTCTTTCTTCTTATCTTCTCCACTACTAAACATGAAAGACAAATTCATTCTTTTTTTTTTTTAAGAATATTGCATGTAATAGGGAGAAAAATTTTATTTGACCAAGCCCCTTTTGGATGGGCGACAGCTGTGTTGTGATAGAATCTTTTATCTTTTATCTCATAACTATAGTATTTAATCTCAACGTCACTACTATTTTTAATATTAGCAGAGGTAAACATACCGTCTATCCAAAGAGAGCCTAAACAGTTAACGCCAATAATGCCTTAATCGAAGAAATGATTTCTTGTAACACCTCTAACTCGCAACCGTCGTCAGAGGGTTGCGAGGTATTACCGAATAAATCATAGAATTCATACAATCACATAATTCCATAGATCATATTCTCACACTGTATGCACAAATTATAATTCCCAAATTCAAACGAGTTCAAATCAATATTAATTCTTTAACTTCATAATTATATACATGTATTAATAAACCAAATAAAATATTTCACAAAGCAAACTATTCAAATCATGTGCAACATTCAAACTGGCTATTATAAAATAAATAAAACATAGTTGGTAAATCATTTAAAGACCAAACATGCCTATTTCCTATTTACAAAGCCATGCGCATTTGACCATTTTAATATAATAAATTTTAAGAACACATACCAATTCCACTAATGTATTCAATTCTCATATCATCTATCATTTTTAGAGTATAACCACATATTTAAAACACCAATTATACTTTAATAATAATTCACATTCTATAATAGCACGTTAATACATCCAAATGTCGTAATAACTTGATATAACTTAATCAATTAATAGCACGAACGTATTTTTAAATAATTTTAGACTTTGGTCAATATATAACAGCTTTAAACCTACTAATATGAAATATTCATAAGCGATTCATAACAAAACCAATTTCTGCTGATACTATATATATATATATATATATATATAATATCAATTACCCAAATTATAATCCATACTTATCAAATAGATTTAAATCATAACTAAACCATTAAACCAAACATATCAAAACATTAAACCAAAGACATTTTAAACCCAACATAACATATAATAACTATGCCATTTTCGCACGGCTTAAATACACTTCTCATTCACAACAGATTCAAAAGATAGAATAGCTTATACATGCCATAAGTTTAAACTTAAGCTTTCAAGAGTACTAAAATATAGACGATAGTGTGACGAACTTCATTGACGATCCCCGAGCACGTAACGATCACCAAAACCTATAAATCAAAAACAATTATGCAACACAGTGTAAGCTAATTTAGCTTAGTAAGTTACAAGCAATTAAACTCTAAAATTTAACTTGATATCACAAATACCATTTAACTAATTCATACTACTAAATCATATAATCACTAGCTTACCATATTATAAGGCACTTATTAATCGAATACTGTGATTTAACCAAAATCAATATATAATTACTCAACCAAAAAGCATTTCTTCAATTTTCAATTACAAGGCCGAATACATTATGGCATTCCATCATCATGTAAAATAAAATAAATAAAAAATATATGCATAATACACTTCATCTCATTCTGCAATATAATATATCTTCCAAACACAAAAACCATTTTATTCGAACACCAATATGATTTAACACAAAGCTAGTCACACATTTATCATTACATGCTCTCGAACAGCCAAGTCTCCGTTAACATTTCATATAACATTCAATATGATATTTTATGCATTTCCACATACCATTTTATTTTCATTTAAATTATACATCCAAATAGCATTTCATCTATTCCACAATTAATCTTATATATTTGGTTCCAAATATAATCACCACATAAGTTCAAAACTTACCAAGCTCAATTTCAAACACAAATATAACAGTTATTCCTCAAGAACTCCAAGTATTTACTCATTCCACTGTCCACGATTACTCGATAAGGTCGCACACTTAGTGCTAATAGTTATTCGAAAATATATAGTAAGTTCACGCACTTAGTGCTTAATAATCAAACTCGCACACTTAATGCCGAAAGTCAACAACTCAATACATCTTACTTCTTTTTACATTCGATAATTTCATCACTACACATATATATATATACCATTCAATTTGGCATAATTACATAGATATTATGGTTGTTTAAATCGATACAAAATATATGCTTAATAACTTACCTCGGATATCGACGGATGGAGATTATCGACTATTCAACGATTTTTTATTTTCTCCGATCCAAACCCGATCCTTTTTGTTCTTGATCTATTCAAATTCAAATTAAGCTCATTCAAATAAAATTCAATTCAATTAAACCCCAAAACACATCAATGAGCAAATTTACATTTTTCCCTTTATTTTTCACACTTTTACATTATAATCCAAAAATTCATAACACATCAAAATACACAAAATTTAAAAACAACAAGCTCTAACCGAATACTCCTCTAGCTTATATAAGTCCTCACACTTTACCTATTATACAAACTAACCCTTCAATTTAATATTTTTTTCAATTTAGCCTTAATTACTCAATTCCATCAAAACTTCTAATAAAAATTTTGTTAATCTAACACATCTCTTTTATTTTCTATTTTTAAACACAAAATCTATCAAACTATCAACAATGGCAACTCATGAATATCTCCTCAATTTCAAAAATTCTTACATGGGTCTTAGAGTATTCGAACCAACGATCTTAAAAACGTAAAAATTATCAAAAAACTGAACTCAAATCACTTACCTAATTGAGCTTGCAAGGGCCGAATGTATCAAAGCTTTAAAATTCTCTTTTTCTCACGTAGTTTCGGTCACTCTTTGTAAAAGATGAATACTTGCTCTTTCTTTCTTTTTTTCTTTTTTTTTGAATTATAATATTAACATATAATAATAAAAATGTACCATAATGCCATAAAGAAATAATAAACAATTAAGGTTACTATTTCATGCACACCAACCGGCCACTAACTTATTTTTATGGCCAAATTGCAACTTTAACACTCTATAAAAGAAAATAATCAAAATTCGGCCCTTACACATTAACCCTTAAATTTTTCATTTTATGCGATTAAGCCCTTTTTATTTAATCGGGCATCCAAACGATAAAAATTTAAAACGAAATTTTCACACAAACAAATTCACACATTCAGAACACAGAAACTAATATTCAAATATTTTTCTAACTCAGATTCATGATCCCGAAACTACCGTTCCGATTAAGGTCAAAATCGAACTGTTACATTTCTTGTTTATTTTAGATGGCTTTTAATCCCTTTTCTCAAAATTTCCTAAGATGCAAGTATAAATTGCTATATTTGCTATAATTTATATAAGTCTAAATTTCAAATTTATATACAATTTTGATCTAATGTGCAATTTGATATATGAACTTTGATTCAATGTAATTAAATATTTTTTCTATAATTTTAATGATATTTATTTTTAAATATAGTTTTGAATTTTTAAATTTAAAATTTTAATTAATTAGTAATATGACATCCTACATTTTCTATCAATTTTGAGATTTTACTAAATAATGCAAGTTTAAGAGAGTAAAAATGAATAGGTATATAGAAATTTTATTTTAAATAGTCATTATGCCTTCAAATAATAAAGCAAACTTTCAAATCAGACATCAGCCTGAGCGCCGATTGACCCAAATTCCTTTCCACAAATTTTTGATCTGTTTCATTTGCAGCCCAAAGCAGATGAAAGACGCAGCAAAACCAGAAATAACTGTTTTCCAGAACCATTTTTAATCTCAACATGAAAATTAAAAAAGAAAAAAAAAAGTAAGAACATAGAATATATATGTGTATAAAATCAGTCATCGGCAACCCAACTCAACTCTTCCTTCAGCACTGATGCTTGTGTTGGTACAAAGCTTCTGAAGATCAATGTAACCGATGATGGTATCTTCGAAAACTGCATCTTCAAGCTGCGCATTGTCGAATGTTGAACCAGATAACACTGTGTTCTTGAATATAGCTCCTTGCAGATTCGCTTTTCCGAAATTAACTCGATCCAAAACCGCATTCGAGAAGTCTGTACCTGTGTTCAATATATTTTGAATCATTTCCCATTTTTATGCTAAACTTATTCACCATGATTTCCAATACTCCAATTTATGTGTGTTGAATACACACATGTACTCGGTACGTGTATGCTTAATTTTTTCTAAATGTTTTCTTGTATTTTGAGGATCATACTCATATATCTGTATCTAAATATATATGACTAGTTGTGCCAAGTTTATCAAATAGATAATTTGCACAAAATTATAATTGTCTCAAAAACACTGAGTTACGATAAGATGTATGATTGCAGAAAATGCAAAACATAAAGAAGATTTACCTTTGAAGCTAGCTCCAACAGCATAAGCCTTTGACATCACAGCTTCAGACATGTCTGCACCATCAAACTTAGCATCCGACATAAGTGCAGCCGCAAGAGATTTCCCCTTCAAGTTCGATTTCTCGTTAGTGTAATCGCAGAAGCGTAGATCGAGCGGCTTATCGTACACACCATTTGCCTGACCTATGGTGTTACCAACGAATGCACGCTCGCATCGGTTCGGCTCCGTTGACAACGGAGGAAGCCTCTGCATGACAATGCTTTGGTAATTAGACATTTTTAGTAGCCTTTTGACAGTGTTAATTTGAATCGTCAGATGGATATGGGAACATTTATTCCCCAATCCCCATAGTCATCCTTACCCGAGCAAGCCAGTTACTAAATAACCTAAGGCAACTTGGATAGACAGTTTGATTGAATTAACTAGGCTAATTTACGTATGAATTCCATTATTTCTTCTTTCAGGCTAAGATGCAAACAGCTACCATGCAACAATTTATGTGTTCCGGGCAATTCTTAACCCAGAAGGAGTGGTGAAGGTTTTCAACCTGATTGGCAGCAATTACAGGCGAGGCAGTGGCAACGGTGCATACAGCAAGAAGGCCACAAGCTACAGTCCTCAGTTCCTTAAAGGGAGAGGAGCTTTCCTCGGATTTGGGAACACGTTTGCTAGCTGCTTCCATGGAAGAAAACATATCAGCCTTAGTAATTAAAGAGAAAACACAAAGATACACATGGCTTCCCCCATTGAAGTTCCAGACAATAACTCAACAACATAAACCCCAAAACATGACTTGAACTGAAGACATCACCGACAATTGAGATTTACCCACATAATGGGAATTACTTTCAAGCTTGAATCCATATTCCAAACATTCAAAAAGAGGAAAAAAAAGGAAAAAGAATTTGGAAGCAGTTTAAGAAAGAAAGAAAGAAAAAAGCAAGGGCCATACCGGATGAAGAACAGGTGATTCTGAGAGGTACATGGGGTTGATGAAGAGGACAACCATGGCGTTTCGTTGATAATTGTGGAGAGGATAAAGAGTTATGGGAGAGTGGAGTTGAAAGGGTCACCATTTTTGAGGGTATATATTTTTCTGTCTCTTTTATCTCCTTTTTTGAGAGCCTATCCATTGACGATGGTTCTAGTTGCAGCAGGTTTATACGTCTATCTTACCTGGCATGACACGTTGGATTTCGCATCCAATAGACGTTAATGTGTTTAATCCGATTTAAGACTAAATTTACTTAAAAGGGATAATGTCAGTAAATGTATTTTCATAAAATATCTAATATATTTATATTTTAAAAATGTTTAAGGTAGTATTTAAATTATCAATATATATTTTATTTTTATATTTGTATTTTTAAAATATTAAATTTAGTACTTGTAATTTAAAAATATTCAATGTGATGCTTAAATTATCAATATGTATTTTATTATAGTACGTAGTAGTAATACCATTAGTAAATTTATAAATCAACCAATTAAAATTGACATTTTAAATTTTTTCAAATCATTAATCCACATGCATAATGTAACGTTGTGTAAAAAATAAAATCAAATAAAATAAAATAAATAAATAAATAGCTAAACATATGATTAATAAAAGAAGTAAAAATTAAATATTTAATTGATGTAAATATTATAAGTTTAAAATCAACAACATCCAAAAAAATTTATTTTAAAAATAAAAAATTAAAATATATTCAAATAATATAATTTATTTTAATTATCGAAAATAATAATAGTAACTCAATTCATGGCTTAAATAATAGTATAGATATAAATAATATTTTGTTAAAATATAGTTAATTTTTTCAAGATTTAATGCATCTGGTTTGATGTAATGAAAAATTTTCTACAGATCAAAATTAGAATCTTAAAAAGAAGAGTTTTCCTATTTTCAGAATATATTTTTATTAAAATTACAATTTTATCGAAAATATAAGTTATAAAACTGATGCATTCCAAACAAAAGCGTTCATTCCATTTACTAATTATATCGTAAAATTCATTAAAAAATAGCAAAGAATGACAAAATGGTAATAAATATTTAGAGGTAAATTTGTTTCATTTTCCCTTATTGTGCCTTTGAGGCTTTGACCATCGCTTCCTCCTCAATGCTTTATGGTTATGGCTTTGAATTTCAAAGACCTCGCAGTTTGATTTCTCGCTGTAAAAAGTGACAAACAATAGGCCAATCGAAACACCAAAATTCCCAAACCAATCATATAATCTTTTTCTTTTTAAGAACAAAATAAGAATGGATAACAATCAAGGCGGGTTCTTGTCGTGGTTGGGGACCAGCGTTGCCCAAGCCTTCTTTGTATCGCTGGAACGATTCGCTTGCATAAACCTTTCAACTTCTGATGATGCTGAAGATTCAGAAGCGCATGATCGCCCTCTCATGTTTTCGAGCTTCAATTCCGTTTCATCATCTGTTATCTCTAGGGCCGTCAACAATCACGCCCCTGCCAATGATGTCGCTAATCTCCCCGTCTAGATCTTTCTTTCTCAATGTGTTTAATGATTTTTAGTATGAATTTTTATATGATTTTTCTGGTGTTTTTTCTCTTTTATTTTTCGTTCTCTAAGATTGTTCAAATGCGCTTTTGTTATTAATGGGTGTATGTTATAAAACTCAAAATTATTTAATTGAATTTTATCCACTTGATGAATCTGAATCGATTTTTTATTTTTTGTTCTCTTGTTTGACAATTTAACGAAGTTTTATATAAACTCCAGTATTTTTTTTTTTGAAAGATTCAAATTGAGCTATATATACTTCCTGAAACCAATTACAAACTAACATAAGGTCAAAAAAAAAAAGCAGCCTAATACCCATGAAAACAAACATATTCCTAAACTAAATTGGGCCAAATAAAACAACTTGATCAGAGTAATTTTAAATTTGAAGAGGAACCAAAGAAAAGCCTGGAAGCAATAAATTCGCCGCACATCTGCCCAATCAGAAAATCACTCAGCAGTCCAATCGTTCCATCAGTATAGCTTCTTTTGGACGCTTCCCCATTTCTCCATCAAGAGCTTATCTTCTTGGTATTGAGGTTTCAGTGCTTTTGCCTATTCGTCTGCTTCATTTCTGAGAATGCTCTCTCCACCGCCCTTCCTTTCTATTACGCCTCCTCTCTTTCCTATCAGATCCTCTGAGATTTGATTTTCATCTAAATCCTTATCATTCTGATGCTTGGCAAACTCCGGAACACCGCCTACCAGGTAAAACTCACTCGACGATTTTAAAGTTTCTGTAGCCAAAATATGGGCTAGGTTGTTTGATTCTCTTGATATATGCTCAAAACAACACTTCTCAAGCTTTGTCTGTAACTGATGAATGTCATGAATAATAGCCCCTATAAGTGATTTATCTTTCAACTGTTTTCTGCCTTTCTTTATTACTGTTAACGCATCGCCTTCAATAACTGTTTTCCCCCATCGCATGTCGACACCGGTACGCACCGCAGCGCTGCAAACGATTGCCTCAGCCGCGAAGGCAGATGAAACTTTTTCATGTATCATTGAGAGTGAAAGCAGGACTGAACCTTCCATATCCCTAGCCACTATACCCACTGCTGCTCTACCCAAAGAACTATCGAACGCTGCATCCAAATTAATTTTGACAAACTGCTCTGAAGGGGGTTTCCATCATTTATCTACTAACTGAACTTTTTCCGTTCTTGTTACTCCCTCAATCGCATCTAATTTAAGGATGTAATTCCTAATAAATTTTACTGTTTCCTCTGCAGATCTATAAATTCTCTCTTGAACACCCCTGTTTCTTTCACCCCAGATGGCCCACAGGGTGCAGCAAAAAAGTCTACACTATATAGGAGTGCACTGCTCAAAGACCCAGGTAAGCCATTCCTTAAACCCCATGTCTGAAGCTTTGAAAAAATCTCGAAGAGATAACTGCTCCCAAATTTCTAGTGAAACAGGACACTCATGGAATAAATGACTTGCGTCCTCTGCTCCTGTTCCACAACGAGGGCAAATTTGATTGTTCGACAGTCTCCTATGATGCATGTTGACCCTTGTAGGAAGATAATTCCACGAAATTTTCCAAATTGTGATTTTGATCTTAGAAGGAAGATTTAGTGACCAGAGTTTTTTGTAGAAATTCTTGTAGACTGTTTGTAAGGCATAAGTCCTAGGATCCATTTTGGTATGTTGCAATAGTTTATAGGCGCTTCATACCGTGAATTCTCCCTAGGGTTCTCCACTCCAAGCCATCACATCATCGTTCGGTTCATTTGCTAACGGGATGCGCAAAATCTTTTCAACTATGAAGTCCGAAAAGGTAGATTCTAACACCTCAGTTTTCCATTTCCTGTTACTATGATCTATCAAATCTTCCACTTTAAAATTGTGGTAACCATTTTTTGGGAAACGACAAAAAAGGGGTTCGACTTTGGTTTTGAAAATAGGAATAAAACGGGAGTCGCCACCGACCTTTAGTTGGTGTGATCGGATCACCTTTATGTTAATAAAACATTTTGTTTTACTAAAACCGTGTTTTTGGCTGCAAGTTTTTAAAAATCGGGTTCGAGTCGATTACGCATACGAGGAAGGGTTAGCACCTCGTCGCCCAAAATTGGTACCAAAATGATTAATTAGTGTCTTAATGTCGGAAGTTTTAAAAGGTTTTAAGATACAGATCCTCTAAAAAATGTTCGGATAATTAGGGTCAAAATTTTGAGATTTCTTTGCTCCGAGAAGATGCGAACATCACATCCAGACGTTAGGACATGACGCCTAAACCTTCGTAGTCAAAGCTATCTCGTGGTTTAACGAAATTTATCGAAAGGATGTTTAGTTATTTAGTCAAGCGGAAAATCGCAACCCAAAGACGTTAGGGCACTATTTCCAATTCCTAAATACAAAACATTGCCTTTATTTTTTTTAAAAAAAAATCTTTGAAGCAGTGGAATGACTTTTCAAAATACATCGTATGGGGTTGAATTTAAGAAAATGTTTGAGTCAAAATTGAAATTTCTTTGTCCAGAAGATATAAACATCACATCCGATGCGTTAGGACACGATGTTTCAATCTCTCGTAATCAAAGTCCTCTCGTTATTCATAAAACTTCGTAAAGGGATGTTAAGTTATTTAGTCAAGCGAAAATCGCAACCCAAAGACGTTAGGGTACTATTTCTCGAGTTTCTAAATATCGAAACATTGCCTCATTTTGAAAATTTCTTAGATGAAATACGATAATCTTATGAAAGATGTTTTATTCAAAATATAATACAAAACAAAGATAATAAATATGGATTTGAATATTATAAATAAAATACAAATGATAGTAATAATAATAATATTATGATAATACAAAGTAGTAATAAGAATTGAATAAATAAATAAATGAAATAGCGATGACAAGATAGTAAAGACGATACTTGAAATGAAAATAATAATAATGATAATAAAAATGATGGATGCTAATAAAATAATACATACAACATAAATAAACAAATGTATATACATAAAATAATAGTATTACTAATAAAATGATAACGATAATAAAAATATACGAATAATGATATAGCCATGATAATAGTAATATGAATAAATAATAGTGAAAGTACAACCAAGACAACAAATAATAACATGTTATAATGAATAAAAGTAATAGAATCAAATAATAACGAAAATACTATCGAAATATATAATAAAAGTAATAAAAATAAAGTTAGTGAAATGTATTAATAATAAAATATCAAAATATAATGATGATAATAACAATATTAATAAAATTAACAAAAAAACTAAAAATTTACACAATAATTAAATCAGATTGATTTGCATTAGAGATAAAAATTTTGGGGCTAATTTGAAATAAAACAAAAGGACGGGGACTTATTCGAAGCAGCGTGAAAAAAAAGGATCAAAACAACAATTCTCCCATAAACCAAACTTGACATTTAAATGGGGACCTAATCGCGAACCGTAAAAATTATTGGGGCTAATTTTGAAAATCTTGAAGAGTTTAATTTTAAAATATTAAAAGCGGAAGGACCAATCACAAAATAGACCATCCTTTCGGCAAAACACGCGGATCCTAGGCGGGTCGGATCGGTCGGGTTGCTCGGGGTGAAACGACGTCGTTTTAGGCGTTTAAGGCCGACCAAAACGACGTCGTTTGGGGGGCCTATATAAGTTTAAAAACCTTCAAAAAAATCATTCCTTCAGCCTTTTTTAAAAAAAAATCTCCTTTCTTTCTCTCAATTTCCCCTTTGCAGATGAGAGGATCCGTGAGGGTCACGCCACCGTGTCTTGGCGTGAGTTCGGCCACCACCGACGGTGGCGGAAAAGGTAAAATGTTCCATTTTTTATTCTTTCTCCTTTTTTTTTAAAATATGATTTATACATATATGCGTGTAAATATAAAAATATCCTTAAACGCAAAGACGTTTTTTTTTACCTCTTCCTTTGATTTTGAGTCCCCTTTTTTATTCTGGAGTTTGTTGATCTTTTTGGTTTGCTATTTCCGTTGGTTTTGAAACGTTTTTTTTCTATATTTCGATTCAAAGAAAAAAAGAAACCCCTTTCGCTCGAATCTCTCCCTTTTTTATCTGTTTTTCGAAGAGAAAAGAACCCTTGTTTGCTTGAATCTTCCTGTTTCTTTTTTGATTTTCAAAGAGAAAAAAACTCTGCTCGAATCTCTATTTCTTTCTGTTTTTCGAAGTAAAAAAAACCTTTGTTTGCTTAAATCTTCACTGTTTCTTTTTGATTCTCAAAGAAAAAGAAAAAACCTCCCTTTACAGTCCTTCCTCTGGTTTTTATAACCGAGTGTGGGAAAGAAAAAAATACATCGTTTATTACTTTTTTTGCTATCTGCTGCCCCTGTTTCTTAGCGTGTTTATCTTCTTTTGGGGCATGGGCGTAGGCGATGATGATGGGCCTGGTGGTGGCCTCGGTTGGCGGTCGCAGAGGTGTCGAAGATGAAGAGTCAAAGTGTGAAGGGTTGGTGCTAGGGTTGCTGGCTTAGGTTAGGGTTCTCGAACCCAATTTGAGTTTTGGGCCATTGGGCCACCGGTATATTAAATTTGAGGGATCTTTTAGGTTTATTTTGGGTCTGTTATTTGGTTTTTTTTTGTAATTTTATTTGGGCTGTGTTTGCAATTTTTTCTTGTAATTGGGCCGGGCAAATGGGCTCATACAGCTGCCCCTCTTTGCTCATTATCGTGTAACGAGAATGGAGCAAAGATTTTCAAAAGGCCCATTTTGCCCGGGCCTGCTAAGCCCCGACTTCTCTTGTAGCCTTATTTCGTCCATCGCATCTTGTTGTTTTGATCCACCCCATCGATATGTGGCTTCAATCTACTCTTGCTGCGACTTCAATGGGACGTGACTTATTTATTTTCGATCTGCTCTTGCAAATTCAGGGAGGTCAAATCGGCTTTCTTCAATCTGATCCTTGCAAACTCAAGGATCACCAGACTGATATCTTCGATATGCTTCGCAACTTCGTGGACTTTAAATCGCTTTCTTCAATGATCCCAAAGAAACTCGGGGATCACCGATGAATCTTCGATCTGCTTTCCGCAACTTCAGGAAGGTCAAATTTGCTTTCATCAATCTGATCCCAGCAAACTCGGGGATCACCAGACTGATATCGACCTTCTTCCTGCAACTTCAGGAAGGTCAAATATGCTTTCTTCGATCTGATCCTTGCAAACTCAAGGATCACCAGACTGAATCTTCGACCTTCTTCCTGCAACTTCAGGAAGGTCAAATATCTTTCTTCAATCGATCCTTGCAAACTCAAGGATCACCAGATGAATCTTGATCTTCTTCCGCAACTTCGGGAAGGTCAAATTTGCTTTCTTCAATCGATCCTTGCAAACTCAAGGATCACCAGATGAATCTTGACCTTCTTCCCGCAACTTGGGAAGGTCAAATTTGCTTTCATCAATCTGATCCCAGCAAACTCGGGGATCACCAGACTGATTTCTTTGATTTACTTCTTACTTCATGGGAACTTTGAAGAAATAAGAATTCAGGGAGAAGAGATTTGTAATCTCCATCTTCTCTTACTGAAACTCCAAAGAAATAAGGATATAACCTCATTGTTAATGCAGGAGACGGATTTGTAATCTCAACCTACTCCACCAAACGTCAGCAGAAAACGGAATTGAATTTTTCAATTTGCTTCCTTACTATCTTGGGAAGACTTCAATCTTCACTGCTCCACTACCATCTCGAAGGAGCGAAATCGAACTTTTCAATTTGCTTCCTTACTATTTTAGGAAGACTTCAATTTTCATCCGCTTCCACTACCATCTTGAGGAACGAAATCGAACTTTTCAATGTGCTTCCTTACTATCTTCGTGAAGACTTCAATCTTCAATCGCCTCACTACCATCTTGAGGGCAAATCGAACTTTGATATTGCTACACTTTGTTTTTTGAGGATCCCGTCTGTAGAATTAATTTTATGTGCTTATGCTTATGCAAATGGTGAGGACTTCTCGATTAGAATGACTCAAAGCCTCCTAACTACATGTGTTATGAATGACACTTACATGAATGCAGAATGTCATGAGAATGATGATTTTCCATTAAGATGCAATGATTGTAATAAATCAATGCTCCTAACTAAATGATATTATGGAGGACATTTGCATGAATGCAGGATGTCATGAGAATGATTCTTTATTAAAATGTATAAGGATCACGATGCGATGATTGCACGCTCCTAATGATGATGAATGGATGTAAAATGAAATGACCCTTTTATGCTTAGGGTTGTCATCCTTTGCGTCGTTCACCGTAGTCGTACAACCACGATATCTCGCTATTCTTGATACCTTTGCCGAAATTCAAAGAAACAATCATATTTTGCTCAAATAGTTTGCTCCAATGTGACTTCAAAGCGCACTCCACGGCAGCATCTGAGGACTTTAAAGCCTATACTATCTTCGATCAACCCATTGTGCCTTAAGGGTATAGAAATTGTATCATCTTCAATCGATCCCACTACGACTCGGGGTGTAGAATCTATGTCATCTTGATCAATCCCACTACGACTCGGGGTATAGAATTTGTTGATTTGGTGCATTGCACCTTTTCATTCTCGTGGATCGTGACGGTGTGCACTCATGATAGTTGTGTGGATACAAAATCGTTCTTTCTTGTGAATGATTCCCCATTTATATATCGCCATTTTATCGAGATGATACTTTTACGTAATACCTCGACATTTGTTCAATCACCGTTTTCAATTGAGCGGTAGCCTCGATTCGAGTTTTCTTCCACCATTATTCTCGTCCTCAAAACTCGAGGAGTTTTAAGCAATGGTCTGTTTGGGTTCGATACTACTTAAAAGTTTCCTAGAGTAATATGTGAAACTCTTTTTGTGGAAGTGTCGTTAGTACATTAATCGTTATTTCAATGCAAAATGTCCGAAAGAGATCATAACTATGGATAAGAACGAAATTAGTTAGGAGCATAGCTCGAAACCAATGGGTTAAGCAAAAATAGCGAGTGTAGTCGGAAAGAAATTTATTGGCGATTGTATCCGCAAGGTAAAAATAGAAATTAGGTGCCCAGATATATGACTGAGCTCCTCTGTTCAAACTTCTTGAGGACCATTTTAGGCTCAACATGTGTTTAGGGGATCCGAGTACTTTGTCGATGCTCCAAGACGCAACATACTTCTTCATTGTTAACTCAAGCGTGGTAAGACTATCGCACGCCTTACTTTTGATCAAAATTTAAGTCGCCCTTCTGGGTTTTCAACTCAAATCCCTTTTGATCCCAAGGCGCCTTTATGGATTTTCGCCTCGACCTCTCCTTTTCCTTTTTCTTTTTCGTGTCTTTTTGTTTTTGTTCTTTTCACCATTTTTTTTTTTTGCAAAACTCCTTTTTTGTAAGACTCTTTTGTGTTTTTTTATTGAAATTGAACCCAACGGATTGGATGTGTCCTTGCCATCCATTAGTATCCATGTTTCCTCGAACAAGCCTTTTTTTCTTGCATTTACTTTTCCTTTCGAGTCCTCTTGAATCGAAGAACCTTTCTTAATGCCGGTCTTTCTCCGAAATTCCTTTTGAGCAAACATTTTTCATAAACCAATGGTAAAGATGCCCGGTGAAAGTCCTAGCCAACTTTTTTTTTTTTTTTAAAAACCTAGAGGGTAAATGGTAACTTCTCTATGCCAACGTTTACAAGTATCAGTCCTTTTCCAAAAATTTTGAATGGTTTTGGCTATCTTGCTGCACTGACGTGGTGTCTAATCTTTGGACAGACTATAAATTCGTGCTAACGCGTTTCTTTCTGGCATTCTCTATTGCCATTCTCTCTTTATTCTTCCTTTTCTTCTTCTTCCTTTTTTGTTGTTGTTTTTTTTTTTTTTTTTTTTTTTTTTGGAAGTTGAATTTGAAGTTGGAGTAGACGATCACGACTTTGTAATTTTGACATGTGAAGCGACCTTTACCCTCTTAGTAAGGTAACCAAAGGTTGAACCGATGTTGGCTCAAAGCTCTTGAGTAGATCGGCTTGATAGCGTTCATGCCTCACATATAGGAATCCACGTTTTAGTGGCCTTAATGTGTCTAATCGTGATCATGCGATAATATCTTGCCTTATTCTTGCGGTGAACTAAGCTTCCATCTTCATCTCCTTCGTTGGCTTGCGGTGTTGGCCGATATCTCATGAGGTAGGTTCGCCATTTTTAACAAATTAGGAAGTAAGTTGCAATCTCTATCATCTTCTAAGTCCTTAGATTCTTCTAGACACATATCTCACTAGAAAGGGAGTTAGTAATAACGTCGCTCGGTCATTGATATCTGGGACCCATATCCAGGTATGAAGGCAATTTAGAGAATGGATGATTATTTATGAATTAAGAATAAAAGAATGTTCAATAGAATGTATAGCATGGAAAAATAAAAAATATTGGTCCAAAAGATGCATTTTATTGAAGTAGTAATTCAAAACACAAGCCTATTTCACAAAAGAGATCTTATTGCTTCTAGGCTTAAAGCAACAAGTATACTTCATACATTACTCTAGATAAGCTTCTAAATACTATGAGAATTACTTCCACGTCTCATTGCTTAAAATGTTCTTAGGTTCATGCTACGCTTTTGGTGCGTTGCTATCTCCACAACACCCATTTTGACGAATTTTTCCACCAACTTCTTGAAAGTCATGCAATTTTCTATGGAATGTCCTGTAACTCCCGCATGATACTCACATCGGACATTTAGGTTATACCATCTTTGGGTATGGGGTTGCGGTGGCTTTATAAAATAAGGAGCTACAACATGCATATCAAATAAGTTCGTATAACTCCACAGACGTCATGGGAATAGGAGTGAACTGAGGTTTTTCCGAATACGCTCCTGGATTGGGTTCTTGCTTTGGTGGGACCGGGTGACTGGTAACTGCCTTCTTTGGCTGGCTTGCTGTAAACGGCTTCGAATAACCCTTAGTATACACACTCGTGCTGGCCCCATCTTTATCCTTCCTCTTCGGGGCTTTTGAAGCCCCTTCTCCCTTTTTCTTTGTCTCCGTAGGCCAAAAACAACGCGATTGGCTTGCTCATTACTGTGGCCCATTGGAGAATTCAAAGAAGACCAAGTATTAGTCCTATATTGAGATCCAATAATGACAGTACCACGCGAGAATGTGTATCTGGTTGAGTTGGGACATTTATTGGGAATAAACGATGTCTTCATCATTATCCACATTGTCGATCCATTGGGTCACTCCTTTTTCAAGTCCTCCGCTAGTAATCGAGTTAATGGCCCATCATGTTCTTTTGAAGTCCAACATTTGCTCTCGCATTTCTTGTTGAATTTGGGACAATTGCTCTTGCATCAGATTTGCCTTTGCTCTATCCTCGCCAACCTTTGTTCCATGTTTTCCGAGTTAATCAAATATTTTGCCTAATTATGGTCCTTTTGTAAAAGTCTAATGCAAATGAATGCAATGTAATGCGAATGCAATGTAGTGCGAATGCATGAATGCAAAGAGGCATCGATTCGATCGACTTCATTTTAGAAAACTTTATTAGAAAACAAGTTCTTTACATAAAATGGACTACTATATGTATTCGTCCTAAGTCCTAAAAGTCTTGATTTCCCAAGTAATGAAGCTAGCTCTTGACCGTGACTGATCAGAGCCCATATTTTATGCTTAACATATCCACTTGTAATGCCAAAATCTATAGATGACCGACTCACTGTTGCATCCGAACCGTCATTCCCTCATAAGGTAATCTTGACTTTTTAACTTGATGATCATAAGAATGACGAAGTTCTTCTCTCAACATTTCTCTCTTGTTTCAAGAAGCTCGATCCAGATTCACAATTGTGTAACGTTAGATTTAACTACACTTCATTTCCTCAATCTTGTTCGGACTTAAATTCAACTCGATTGCGAGTTCTGACTTTGAGGTAGTGAGAGACTATCCCGACTTAGCATCGCTTTTTTCAAGATTGATCATTTATTCTAGCTAGCATCGTACTCAAGGATTTTTCCGCTTTCATGGCTCGGAAAGATTAGAGTTTTCCGGACCAAGAAGGGCTCGAAGCTCAGGACATTGATTGTATCCGTCCAATAGTTTTTCCAATTCCAACCTTGGTGAAAGTCGTCTATTCGGTTTGTCTCTTTGAATCTATCTAATGGGTCAAGAATCAAATCCCTTGCAATGTTGTTTGGATCACAACGGTGAGCCCGAAGTTCACAACGGCCTATCCTTTTACCTAGATGGTTCCACCAATTCCATCACCTATTCTTCGGAAGAAATTTTCATCGTTGCCTCGACGAGCACGACCTTTGACTTGGGTGGAATTAGTCTTTGAAAGAAACACCATAAGAACGCAGCATTGGCTCGGCACTATGGTTGCTCCCCGTGAAGCATAGGATAAGGCTTTCACTCTTTCCCGAGATTTGTCTTAACCAAAGAAGCTCTCTAGTTAGTGCTTTGTCAATTGCAAGTACATCAAGGAATGTAGCTCCAAAGGAATGTATGTAGGTTGTTTGGCTCTCGACATTAAAGCATGGCAAGTCTATTAACTTTTCACACTTTCCTCCTTCAATGAAAACAACGGATCTTTGCACAATTGCTTTCGCTTCAATCCGGTGATCTTGTACTCGTGATTGGATGGATGACTTTTGTCCTCGTGCTCTCAAGGCTTCGTTTTGCGGGATCTATGGCATTCGATTAGCAACGAATCCACGAATATTCAGGAAAGGCCTCTCGAGTGGCTATGAAACTTGAATGGAAACCCTATAATCAAGGGTACCTCCTCCAATATCGTGAAGTTGTTCCGATTATCTTAAAAGATTGGCAAACCAATAGGCATCCTTGCTTCAAAGATGCTACCTTAAAATGACAACCATCATCCTCGGTGTTTCTTGAGAGTTTTAGATTTCCTTTTCGCTACCGTTTGAGTCATCGTGTCTTACACTACCGTTGTTTCATTAGATGTAACATCCTCAAATACCATTGTAAACTTATGCTTGTTATTTGGAAGAGCATCAACAATAAATAAACTTTTCTCCCGTCGTAAACAAGGTCCTTTCCACCAATTTATTGTCATAGTTCTCTTGCCCTCCGTCAATTACTTTCCTTCCAACACCTCGTTGTCTCTGTGGTTGCCATCCTCACATGAAAGAGAAACATTGTAATGGTAGAAGCGTCTATCCTACCTTACTCGCCCACTATGAAGTGATTAGTGAGTATAATTACTTTCTACCATGCATTGCCATAAAATGTCATACAATCTTTTCCACATCCGATTTGGTTTTGATCGAACAACATTAGGAAGCATAGGTGGTGAGATTTTAGCATCGCCCATTTGCTCAAATGGATCCATACCCTTCTAACCGCCTAGGTTCTAACTATATACTGACGACTACATTGTCTTCCACTTTATCAAGGAACCCGTTCTCCATAACCATTTTTCGACCTAGAAACCGACCATGAATCGATACTCTAAAGGAATGAGATGATATGCACGAAAATAAAATACAACGAGTTAGTATCACAAAGTATAAAGCCGTGAAAATGAACAAACACCTACCGGGTGACCACTAAGGTTTGAAGTTATTCTACTTAAAGTGGACTCCTGGGTTCACTACTTGTGGTTTGGTTCTAAAGAGAGGTACCGAACCAATAGATTCCTCAATCCTCACCCATTATAGGCTCATACGGACTGAGTTCGGTTCGGGAATACATTTCCCTATGGTCGCACGGAGATGAAAATCTCACAAAGACATAGAATACGGATGTATTCCGAAAGCGATCCACTATCCTGCACGGAGGTGAAGACCTCACGAAGGAGTAGTTTCTCACTTCCACTTAAAGGTGCGACCACAACGGTCATGCAATGCAATGCCGAGATTAAAACATGTAAAAGGATTATAATCTTGCAAATCAACTTTTAAATTTCCGACAAAAGACAGAAAATAATCAATTTATGGCTTGACTCTCTAAAAGAAATCCCCAGTGGAGTCGCCAAGCTGTGGTAACCATTTTTTGGGAAACGACAAAAAAGGGGTTCGACTTTGGTTTTGAAAATAGGAATAAAACGGGAGTCGCCACCGACCTTTAGTTGGTGTGATCGGATCACCTTTATGTTAATAAAACATTTTGTTTTACTAAAACCGTGTTTTTGGCCTGCGAAGTTTTTAAAAAATCGGGTTCGGGAGTCGGTTACGCACGAGGAAGGGTTAGCACCCTCGATACGCCCAAAATTGGTACCAAAATGATTAATTAGTGTCTTAATGCTCGGAAGTTTTAAAAGGTTTTAAGATACAGATCCTCTAAAAAATGTTCGGATAATTAGGGTCAAAATTTTGAGATTTCTTTGCTCCGAGAAGATGCGAACATCACATCCAGCACGTTAGGACATGACGCTCTAAACCTTCGTAGTCAAAGCTATCTCGTGGTTTAACGAAATTTATCAGAAAGGATGTTTAGTTATTTAGTCAAACGGAAAATCGCAACCCAGCACGTTAGGGCACTATTTCCCGAATTCCTAAATACAAAACATTGCCTTTATTTTTTTTTTAAAAAAAAATCTTTGAACAGAGTGGAATGACTTTTCAAAATACATTGTATGGGGTTGAATTTAAGAAAATGTTTGAGTCAAAATTCGAAATTTCTTTGTCCCGAGAAGATATAAACATCACATCCAGTACGTTAGGACACGATGTTTCAATCTCTCGTAATCAAAGTCCTCTCGTTATTCGCAAAACTTCGTAAAAGGGATGTTAAGTTATTTAGTCAAACGAAAAATCGCAACCCAGCACGTTAGGGTACTATTTCTCGAGTTTCTAAATATCAAACATTGCCTCATTTTGAAAATTTCTTAGATGAAATACGATAATCTTATGAAAGATGTTTTATTCAAAATATAATACAAAACAAAGATAATAAATATGGATTTGAATATTATAAATAAAATACAAATGATAGTAATAATAATAATATTATGATAATACAAAGTAGTAATAAGAATTGAATAAATAAATAAATGAAATGACGATGACAAGATAGTAAAGACGATACTTGAAATGAAAATAATAATAATGATAATAAAAATGATGGATGCTAATAAAAATAATACATACAACATAAATAAACAAATGTATATACATAAAATAATAGTATTACTAATAAAATGATAACGATAATAAAAATATACGAATAATGATATAGCCATGATAATAGTAATATGAATAAATAATAGTGAAAGTACAACCAAGACAACAAATAATAACATGTTATAATGAATAAAAGTAATAGAATCAAATAATAACGAAAATACTATCGAAATATATAATAAAAGTAATAAAAATAAAGTTAGTGAAATGTATTAATAATAAAATATCAAAATATAATGATGATAATAACAATATTAATAAAATTAACAAAAAAACTAAAAATTTACACAATAATTAAATCAGGATTGATTTGCATTAGAGATAAAAATTTTGGGGCTAATTTGAAATAAAACAAAAGGACAGGGGACTTATTCGAACGCGCGTGAAAAAAAAAGGATCAAAACAGCAATTCTCCCATAAACCAAACGCAAAGATTTAAATGGGGACCTAATCGCGAACCGTAAAAATTATTGGGGCTAATTTTGAAAATATCAAGAGTTTAATTTTAAAATATTAAACGCGGAAGGACCAATCGCATAAATAGACCATCCTTTCGGCAAAACACGCGGATCCTAGGCGGGTCGGATCGGTCGGGTTGTTCGGGTGAAACGACGTCGTTTTGGGCGTTTAAGGCCCCTTCAAAACGACGTCGTTTGGGGGCCTATATAAGTTTAAAACCTTCAAAAAATCATTCCTTCACCTTTTTTAAAAAATCTCCTTTCTTTCTCTCAATTTCCCTTTGCGCATGAGAGGATCCCAGGAGGTCAGCCACCGTGTTTGGCGTCGGAGTTCGCCACCACCGACGGTGGCCGGAAAAGGTAAAAATGTTCCATTTTTTTTATTCTTTTCTCCCTTTTTTTTTAAAATATGATTTATACATATATGCGTGTAAATATAAAAATATCCTTAAACGCAAAGACGCTTTTTTTTACCTCTTCCTTTGATTTTGAGTCCCCTTTTTTATTCTGGAGTTTGTTGATCTTTTTGGTTTGCTATTTCCGTTGGTTTTGAAACGTTTTTTTTTCTATATTTCGATTCAAAGAAAAAAAAGAAACCCCTTTCGCTCGAATCTCTCCCTTTTTTATCTGTTTTTCGAAGAGAAAAGAACCCTTGTTTGCTTGAATCTTCCTGTTTCTTTTTTGATTTTCAAAGAGAAAAAAAACTCGTCAATCTCTATTTCTTTTCGCTTTTCAAGTAAAAAAACTTTGTTTGCTTAAATCTTCCTTTGTTTCTTTTGATTCTCAAAGAAAAGAAAACCTCCCTTACTGATCCTTCCTCCGGTTTTTATAACCGAAAGTGTGGGAAAGAAAAAATACATCGTTTATTACTTTTTTGCTATCTCTGTTGCCCTGTTTCTTGGCGTGTTTATCTTCTTTTGCGGGGCATGGGCGAGGCGCATGATGGGACGGTGGCGGTGGCCTCGGTTGGCGGTCGCAGAGGTGTCAGAAGATGAAGAGTCAGGGGGCAGGTGAAGGGTTGGTGCTAGGGTTATAATGCTTAGGTTAGGGTTCTCAGAACCCTAATTTCGGGTTTTGGGCCATTGGGCCACCGGGTATATTGGACTGAGGGGATCTTTTAGGTTTATTTTGGGTCTGTTATTTGGTTTTTTTTTTTTGTAATTTTATTTGGGCTGTGTTTGCAATTTTTTCTTGTAATTGGGTAGCAAATGGGCTCATACAAAAATCATTTAAACTGTTAACATAAGAAATTAATCTAGAATTATACGGTACCCAAGCATCGTTTAAAACTGAAATTTCTGTACCGCTTCCCACCTTCCAACAAAGTCCATCCATTAACACACCCTTAGCTGCCCATATGCTTTTCCATGTAAACGAACTGTTATTTCCCAAACTCGAATCTATGAAGTTTACATTCAAAAAATATTTAGCTTTATAAACTTTCGCTACTAAGGATTTTGGATTGTTAATAAAACGCTAGCCTTGTTTTGCCAGTAATGCCACATTAAATTTGGCCAAACTCCTGAAACCCATTCCTCTATCCTCTTTTAAACAGCATAAGTTCTGCCATTGACACTAATGAATACCTTGTTTCCCATAACTCTTTTGCCACCAAAATCTTGCAATAATTTTCTCGAGTTCATCACTAAAAGAATTTGGTAAGAGAAAACATGACATATCATAGGTAGGCATAGCTTGAAGGATTGACTTTATAAACACCTCTTTTCCGCCCTAAGATAAGAACCTATTTCACCAGCCTTTAATTCTGAATATAACCTTTTCTTTTAGAGCTTGAAAAGATTCTTTCTTACATCTGCCAACCAAACTTGGGAGTCCTAAATATTTTTCCATATTTGTTGACGGTCTCACCCCCAAAATTCCCAATACTTCTTGTAGTGACCCGATAGTCGAGTAATCGAAAAATATATTTTCGGGTCTCCGTTTTCATAAAACTGAATCGTAAATATTTACTAAAAATATTTACGAAGCTAGTTGTGTGTCTAATTGGGTTTTATTTAGGTGAATTTGACTTAATTAGAAGTATTTGGGAAAAAAAGGATTAGATTGAAATAGGTGTAAAGTTTAATTAAAGATCAAAGAAAATAAAAAGGACCAAAATAGCAATTAAGCCATTTTGTATAGTTGAGGCGGTGTATTGTATAAAAATCTGAAATTTTTATAAAGATAATTATTATTATTATTATATTATTATATTTTATTATTATATATAAACAAACTAAAGGAAAAAGAATAGAAAGATATAGAAACAGAGAAGCAAACGAAACAGAGAGCAGGGGATTAAAGTCTATTACTGAAATTCTGATTCCCAAAGGTTATAAAGTAGTTTAAAGTGATAGAATAAAGTGTTAATTGAGAAAAAATCAGCTCAATTGAGAAGTTAATTGAGCAGGGATGAAATTATCATTTATTGAAAGCTTAAGGGAAAAATGGTAATAAACAGTTTGCACTAAAATAGTTTGGACAGTAGCAGTAGACTAACTTTGAAAAATCATCATAAATTGTAGAAATCGAATTACAAGATGAAAAAAATATGAAATTAATATTGAGTCTAGTTTCTCATAGAAGAAACTTTGTAAGAAATAGATATGTAAATCATGAGATATAATGAATTGTGAGACAAGGTCAGAATGAATTCGGGTTCCCCTGTTTTAACTTTGAAAATCATAAAAAATTGGATAAAAATAATTAGAGGCTTAAAGTTATATGTTTAGAATCAATGAGTCTATTTTCAATAAAAATAAACGAGAACATCATCTGTATCCTATAAGAAAAGATAATTAATTTTTAGTGAAGAAGGGTCAGAACTGTCAGACAGCAGAACATGGGTGACTTTAATGAATAAACTGTATTAATTGGCTACGCCAAAAATTCTAAAAATTTTATGGTATGAATATATGTGAGTCTGGTTTCAGGAAAAATTAACGGTTCCTCATTTGGAGTTCTGCTCTAGAAATAAACAATTTAGTGACTATGACACAGAATGACAGCTGTGAATAAATTTATGAGTAAAGGATTAAATTGAAATGTGAGAAAAAGTAAGAAAGGATGAATTTATTATATTATACATGTTTATTTTATTAAATAGTACATGAAGTTTATTTGATTATTTTAACATATAAATGTTATATATATATATGAAATTGAAGAAAAAGAAAGGAGAGGATCGAATTGAAGGAAAAAGGAAAAGAGAAGGTTAAGGAGTGAAGGAAGAATAACATATATCATTTCAACCTTTTTGTTGTACGTACTACAAGAATTTTAAATTATTGTTATTTATCTTTTTTGAAATATTTATGTGAATTATTTAAATATATGAGATTCAGCTTTAATGCCCAAGTAGACGGAATTTAGAACTACTAGGATATTAGTGGCAAGCCATTAAGGAATTTTAGCGCGCTCTCTGATTACTAGCACGTTGGTGCTCTCTGATTACTAACACGTTGGTGCTCTCTGATTATTAGCACATCTGTGCTCTCTGTTCACTTGTGCATCATAATGCACCTTTGTATTTGTTCCGTATATCCAGTGTGTACTATAAAGTCTACTTTGGGCTAAGAATGTGAAATGAGAACAAAAGTGAATCACTGATGTGTTAAGGTAAGTTTTATATCTTACAAAAGATAAGTTAAATTTATTTAAAGCAATGCATAGTTGAAGAGACTTATATGTGAATAGATATGCAATAATTGAATGAGTTTAAAATATTCTGTTATGATTACTTATTTAAATATTCTTGTAGTGCTTAATAAGCCTTCACCGGCTTAACGCGTTTATTTTAACGCGTAGGTACAATTAAACTAGAAGAGATAGAGTCCAACTAGAAGATCTCTCACCTCATCACATTCTCAAGAGTTTCAAAAGTAGGTATTGTTTTTTGTATTAAAATGGCATGTACATATGCAATTCAAAGGTGTTCCCATGTGATATGGACTAAAATGTAGACTCTTGAAATTCTATCTTTTTGAGTTACTTGAAGTATTTTGGTATATATGGAATGAATTAATAAAAAATAAATACGTTAGCAAAAATGGTTGGTAAGATAAAATATTATATACAAATGTTTTAATTAAACAGTATCTAGCCATAACCGTTTTGGCACCAAATGTAATAGTCTTATACCGGGTTTGAATGATTAAACCGGGTATAGGGGTGTTACACTTCCTCCTTACTCTCTTCTTTCGTATTTGAACTGAAAAAAACTGAGGATTTGCTAAAATTCACACATTGGCCTGAACAATCACCATATTCCTTCAAAATCTCTTTTAACAAACTTGCTCCAATTCTTGTTGCTTCTCCGAAGAGGATGCAGTTATCAGCAAACAGTAGATGTGTAATCATTGGTCCACACCTGCTTGCTTTTGCTCCTTTTAATCCACCTTCTCTAAGGGCCATTTTCATTAAAGCCGATAATTCTTCACTACAAAATAAAAAGAAAAAGGGACTTAAAGGATCCCCCTGTCTCAAACCCCTAATAGCTTGAAAAGATTCACCCCTGATCCCATTAACGTTAACAGCATAAGATGCAGTAGTGATGCATTTTAGAATTAGGTGAACCCATTTGACATCAAACCCCATCTTCAGCATAATTTCCCTAATGAAAGCCCATTCAACCCTGTCATACGCCTTACTCATATCAAGCTTTACTACCATGAGCCCCTTATTTCCTGTATGCTTTCTACGAAACGTGTGCAACATCTCATACGCCAGTAATATGTTATCAGAGATTAGCCTACCCGAAATAAAAGCACTTTGTGACTCATCAATACATATCTCCATTACTCCCTAAAGTCTGTTAGCAATTGCTTTTGCCACAACTTTATAAAGAACCGAACACAAACTGATTGGTCTAAAATTTGACAGATTATTAGGATTTTGAATCTTTGGTATAAGCACAATATCTGTCGAGTTTAGCTAACCAAAATTCTGACCATTATTCAAAATTCCCAAACAAAAGGAAGTAACATCTTTACCTATAATGTGCCAATACTTTTGAAAGAATATTGCTGGAAACCCATCAGGTCCTGGTGCTTTAGTTGGCCCCATTTCTTTTAAAGCTGAAAACACCTCTTCTTCAGTGAATGCTTTTAAAAGCGAAGCATTAATGTTAGATGAAATTCTCTTCTCAATGCCTTGAAGTAAATAGGCAGATTCACTAACTCCTCTGGACATGAAAAGATTCTTGAAAAAAGAAGAAGCTGATTCCACAATATCTTTCTCCTCAGTAGCCTTCCTTCCATCTTCTAACTCTAATCAAAAAATCGTGTTAATTTTCTTTCGAGTTGAGGCATATTTATGGAAAAATGCTGAATTTTTGTCTCCCGCTTTAAGCCAATTAGCCCTAGCTCTTTGATCCCAATATATTTCTTCCCTGTCAATTTCCATATTCAAACGAACCTTTGTGTCGGTAATCCTTTCTAGGGTAACATCATCTCTATTTTCTAACATCAGCAATTCAAGATCCTTGGACAACTTCTTCTTTAGTCCCTCCTTCCCATTTTTAATTGGACGTTCCCATTCTTTAAGATTTCTTTGTAGACTTCCTAATTTCTCCAAAATTGATCCTGGAGTTGATTCCCACGATTTTCTAATGCTTTCTTCAAGTGATTCTTCTGTGACCCACCAGGCCTCAAACTTAAACTGTGAATTTCTAAAACGATTTCTTTTACTCATTGTATTAATAAGGAGAGGACAATGATCCGGCATCGAAGGAGAAAGATGATAAATAGTACCTGATGGGAAAAAGGTTCTCCATCCTTCATTCGCAACTCTTCTGTCTAATCTTTCCCTGATATTTGTTGCTGCAAAATTTCCTCTTTCCCAGGTGAACCATACCTCCGAATATCCTATGTCTTCAAGTTGACATTCTTCTAAAACTTCTCTGAATGCCCCCATCTTCCTTTTCCTCCCTAGGAATCCCTCCCCTCTTCTTAGTAGAATACAAGATTTCATTAAAATCCCCGCATACTAGCCATGAATGATTTTTATCTTCCCCTAAATTTCCTAACAGGTTCCATGAATCATTTTTATTACTATCACATGGAGAACCATAAAATCCTGTAAACCTCCAATTTACATCAGAATTTCCTTTTCTGACCAAAACGTCGATGTGATTATTTGAGAAGCTCCTTAGAGTAACTGAAAAATCTTCCTTCCATGCTAAACTTAGACCCCCACGTGTACCCTCTACATCAATATCAATCCCATTTGAAAAACCACAACTTACCTTAACTTTTTCCATTCGTTTCCTATTAATTTTTGTCTCCATTAAGAAGACCATTTGAGGATTCTGCTGTTTTAAGAAATTTCGCAGCCTCCTAGTAGCCCGCGGACTCCCCAACCCACGGCCATTCCAACTTATGCATTTCATTGCGTCCGGTCGACTTGCCATCTGGCAGCTGCCGATCCCTTAGATTGTAGGTTATCGTCACTATCCGTGACATCTTCATCAACAGAAAAATCCCCTTCACAAACCTATTTTGCATATTTCTTCATTCTTTTTGTACCAGCATCAAAACTTGCTCTAAGTTGATTCTCCATATCAATTTCTGAGGACTTCCTCTTCTTTACATTGCATTCCTTTTCCTTCATCACCGCTGGCTGAACCTTTTCTAATCTCTTCCATCGTGTTTTATTAGCACAAATTTGAATACTTGTTTCATTATGACTTTCCTCATGAGACAGAACAACTCCTGTAGTATTCAGTTCTTCATCCCTTCCTGTAGGCTTTTCCTCCTCGTTAATCAGAGCAAATCTGATCTGGATTACCCCATTCATATGATCTATATCTCCGATTACTGTCCTCCTTGGAAACTCCGGTGTTTTTATTTCTTTTTTCTTTTAGATAATTTGGAATTTCAATGTTATTAGTCGAGATTTCATAGTTAAGATTTCTGAATATCTTTCTTCCCTCCTCTGAAATTTAGAAAAATAAAAAAGCTCAAATCTTAAAATAAAATGTTTTTATTATAAAAATATTTATGTTTTTTTATTATTTTAAAATTAGAATGATATTTTTTAAAAGAAACTACTCACATTCTTTTTAGCCATTTAACCGTCGATAGTATTTTCTTTCATATATTATTTTTTTTAAATTTTACCAGATATGTACCATTTCTAATATTCTTTTTGTGTTGCATGTTCGTGGGGTTTTTTTTTTACAAAAATAATATTAAATATAAATTTTAAGTTACACCAATAAAATACATATATAAATTTTAGGTTAATTTTTACAATTAATCTTCATATTTTTTTGTTTTGAACAATTTAATTTTTTATTTTATGTTTTTTAACTTTTTTACCACTGCTTCTCTTCTTGTTTTCCTCTATTTTCTATCCTATAATTTTATTTTTTTTGAGTAATTTAATTTTTTCGAGTGAGGAAAACTTGTGAACTAATTTTAAAATTAAACAATTTTAGTATTTTCATTTAAATTAGTAAATAAATAGATTTCAATAGCTCCATCATTTCTAATACATTTTACAAAATCAATTAATTTTTATCAGAAAAGAAACTCAAAATATATTAAATAACAAAATGTGACGATATATCACTTTTCTCGTGGCCTTGGCACACATAAAGGAAATTAAATAGTTCCAAGGCTGCGAACAAATAACAAATTAATAGAAACTGTAAAATCTGATTATGAGGGATTTGAAAAGCTGCACCTTAATCTCGCAAGCTCATCCACATATTGATTACCCTCCTTAAATGTACACTTTAATTGATAATGCTGAAGTTGATCAAGTAGAGTCTTGCATTTATAAACCAAGGTGTATAATAATGGGTTAGAGACAGACTAATGACACTCGCTGCATCGGTAATCATAAAATCATATAAAATTTAGAATTTTAGACAATAAAATAAATAAGTATAATTTGACAATTTTTCTGTATTATTTTAATTTCTATTTCCTTTTCACTTTAATTATCTAATAAATAATTAGAAATAAGATATATTTTGGATAACTAAATAAAAACGGCCTTAAAGTTGAGTGACCAAAATGAAAGTCTAAACATAGTACAACGTGTAAAGTTAATTATCGTTAGAGATTTAAAACTTAGGTAATTAAAATAATAATACCCTAAAAATTAAATGACCAATTTGTAAAATTTTTATTTTGAATTGACTGAAATGAAAACACTTTAAAAATTAAGTGACCAACTAGATAACGTATCTAATTTTCTTACTTAACCTAAATTTCCTTGATGGTATATTGTCACAAACATGGTGAAATCACATACTATAAAAGATAGAGATGTTCAAGTTCACCGTAATCCAAAAAATCAAGTATTAGGCAGTAAAATTAAAAGAACAAATATGATGGCTTATTTATATACAACATCTCAAATGAGTAAGTTTTAGTGTGTGCCAAAGATTACGTTTGCATTAATTGAAAGATAGAAGTATGAGACGCCTATTTTTCATTTTTTATATGAGTGAAGCGAGAATAATGCTAGAAGATATAATGGTATAATATTTGAGAAGTAAAATAATTTTGATAGAATGCGGAATAAAATTTTATGTTTGAAAGTACTAATTAATTAACCGTTACACAAAGTTCTAAACACCAATAATATTAAAAATATGTCAAAATTTTCACATGCCATACATAATTAAAAGATATAAATATCAAAAATCGATAATAAAGTGCATTGCATGCATCTTTCACTGATTACTGATTTCAATGGGATCAAAACATATGGCTAGGAATTAATAGTTTTGTGCTCCTTTGTAAATAATATACAAATCTAAAAAAAAAAAACCTTACATTTGTAATATTTTGGGTAAAATCAAAAGAAATTATTCTTCAAATTTAAATGTTTGAATTTAGGGTTTTCAAGTTTCAATGTTTAAAGTCAGAAAAAGGATATAAAAATTCAGCTGTGCTTTTACATTCATGGGTATCATCATTATAAATTAGATTTAATATGAATATTTGAAATCAATGCTTAATTTTGACAATTATAAAATTAAAGTTCGATTTGATTGTATTTATATGAATTTCGACATTCATGAGTATCGAGTTGATTAAATATTAAAATAATATTTAAAAATTTAATAAAAATTCATAATTTAAGAAAAAAATATTTAAATAAAAACTCACTTTAGAAAAAGAATTGCTAAATTATAGTCTACAACAAAATAATCGTAAAATTTTTGCATCACATCAGCATCACCATCTTATAATTAGCAAAATTTGAATGCTAAATAAAGCAAAGCCCAAATGTAATTTACAATGGCCCAAAAGGTGAAGAAAGGCTCAGAAAAAAGTAAATCCCATTTAAATTTGCACAAATCCAACTGGACATTTCTCTTACAATATGGATATCCACATAGTTTCATCGATCGACTCGTCCGAGTTCACTCACCTGACTCGCACCCTGTCTAAATCCACAGTCATCGGACTCGATGCCGAATGGAAGCCGGTTCGGTCCCAAAGGTCCACTTTCCCCACAGTCACCCTCCTCCAACTCGCGTGTCAAATCGGAGACGACTCTGCCGGATGGGACGAGTCGGTTGTCTTCTTGCTGGACCTCTCCTCTCTTCCCCTACCTTCGATATGGGAATTGATAAAGGATGTGCTTGTCTCACCAGATATTTTGAAACTAGGGTTTAAGTTCAAGCAAGATTTGATTTATTTGTCGTCCACTTTTCGTGCTCAAGGAGGCAATCCTGGCTTTGATAAAGTAAGTTTTTCTTTTCAAATTTGGTCAATAAAAAATTCAGTGTAAAATTGTGGTAAGGCTTTGTCTAACAATGGTAAATAGGTGGAGCCCTATATGGACATCACAAACATATACAAGTTTTTGCAACATAAACAAGGGAAGAAAACATCAAAGGATACAAAGAGTTTGTCGGCAATATGTGAAGAAATTTTGGGTCTTCATCTTTCAAAGGTATGGGTTTTTAAGCAACCAGGTTTTCATTAATTTTCTATAGTTACTTTTTTGGTAATATTTGTTAGGTTGAGAATTCAGAATTCTATTGGTTTGTGTGCGTGTTTGAAATGCAGGATATTTCCATATTTTCTTGCTTTAATTATGATATAATGCCACCGTAATACCTATGTTTTAGTGGGTGCTTACTAGCTCACCCCAATATAGTTACGAATAAATATTATCCTAGAAATGGTATCAAGAAATTTTGATGATAATAAATCAAAAGGATAATATCTGATTCGCTATTTAACTCTTCAAACACGCTGGTTTTTACTTATGGAAGAATGATATATATTTTCTGTTTCAATTCACGTAAAGATGCAGAAAGATCAGAATGATGTAAGTTTTCTACTTACTAAATCTTAAATGGTGGAAAAACTTTCTTTCCATTTTTTTCTTTCCCTTTTGTTGGTTAGGTTTAGAAGTCTCTCACACTCTCTCCTTCTATCGGTTAAGTTGAATTAACCACTAACTTGCTAGCTTTCAGAAAGGCGCTTGTCAGGTTCTGTAGTTCCTATAGGATTATGTGGCAATTTGTTGATGTACTTGAATCTTTTCTAGGAACTTCAATGTAGTGATTGGTCACATCGTCCTCTTACAGAAGAGCAGATAAGATATGCAGCTACAGATGCACACTGCTTGCTTGGAATATTCAAAATCTTCCAGGCCAAGGTTATCAAAGAAGGTGAATTTGAAATGTGTAGTTTGTCATCAGTTTCCTTGTGCTAATAGGATAGGATTTCTGTCTTTTTGAAATGTTTGTTCATCCTTCCCAGCTATTCAATGTTTAAGAAAGCTAGACATAGTGTTCCATCTGAGTTTGGTCTCTAAAGTATTTAGGTCATGCCTGTGACAGCCATCTTTTAGAAAATGAGCATGTGCATATATTGATAAACCACATAGCATTTTAGTTTGTTACCCCTTGTAACCTTTCATTACTTTATTCATATAATTTCTGGTATTAATTATTTGCCGCTGCTGGGAATTATTTTAATGCATTTATGGTTTGTATATTACTTTTCCACACGACCTATGGAATAATTTGGTTTTGCAAATAGGAAGCTAAAAGATGCTATATAATCAAATTTCTGCATTTCTTGTTGGTGATGTGATGGATGTTGAATCTTACTGTATGATTATGATGAGTATGCAAAACTGTAAAGCATACAGAAAGGTTTAAGATATTTTGCAGGATTGTTGTCTTAGGAGTTATGGCCCTTAACATCTCTCAGTATAACCTTTCTGGAACCTTTTTCTCCAACTATGTATTGGTCGACGAAAAGTAAAATGTCACACAGTAATAAGCAAGTCTAAACAATATTTATTTATTTTTAATATGTTTTGTTCATTTTGTTTTAGCATTCTATCTATAGATGGTATATTCGACGCCACCATGCAAACAAAAATTGTCTCCAAATACTGCTGCTTTTGCGATAATGTTTCAATTAAGCAAATTAAAATATGTTCCTGTCATGTTAGAGTTTAGCCAACTTTTCTTTTCCCATTTTTTTTCCAAAGCTCTGCGCCTAACTTTCTTTCCTCTCTAGATGGATTTTTATTTGTATTTGCTACTGGCTAATGTGTATCCTATACCTTGCATTATTAAGGTTCCACTTGCTGTTTGGACAATGTCCTTCCATTTATTGAGCTTTTCAGTGGAAAATCATGTTTTATTACTTGAATGTCTTTATGAACAAGGCATTTCTTATCATTATCACATGAGATTCTTATTGCTTATCCAGTTTCACTGAATTATCTTATGAGTTAGGTTGAAAACATCTGGACCACCTTTTATAACAGGGCCTTTGTTTAATCATGTCAACGAACAACATCAATCTAATGTTAGTTTAGGATTGAAGGGTATTCTTGGGATGCCTGATTGTGAGAATAAGCTTGTTGGGAGAAAATTTTGCAATGCACTGGATATTGTCCAAGCTACTGCTTCTTCTGAAGAATGTGAAAGAATAGCCAGGGGAGTGGAGGTCATAAGAAAAACCAAGCCTATGGATGAATCTCTCTGGAAGATTGTAAAAAATATGGTGAAAAACTTTTCTTGCGGGAATCTGATAGAAATCCAAAAGCTTCCAGAAGGAAAGGAAAAAGACGGTCCTCAGTGGTTGTTTGTGAAGAAAAGCAGCTAGAGAATTATGGTGATTGGCAAGGCCCCCCACCATGGGATATTTCCTTGGGGGGTGATGGATGCCCTAAGTTTTTGTGTGACGTGATGGTAAGTAAATTGTTTATTTGCTCAATGTTGTCTGCAATGCAATTCTATCTTTTTCCACCAGCAATTTAGTTTTATTCTAGGAATCCTTTGAAACAACACTACAGGAGAATTTAAAGACTATGCTGTTACTGTTTATACTGATGTTGGTGGGAGTATGACATGGTACTTTTTTAGGTTGAAGGCTTGGCAAAACATCTTCGTTGTGTTGGTGTAGATGCTGCAGTTCCACATTCCAGAAAACCAGAACCCAGGTTGTCCTCTCATCAAAGTTTGGAAGATGTATATTTCTGTTTATCTTTGTTTCATAATTCTGAATGTTTATATTGGTACCTTATTTTCTGAATATATATTAGCAATGGGAGCATTAACTTTTTTGTCAAACTTTATGTGCCTTTAGGGAGCTAATAGATCAAGCATACAAGGAGAAGAGGGTGCTTTTAACCCGAGATGCCAAGCTATTGAGACACCAGTATCTGATAAAGAATCAAATATATAGGGTGAATAATCTTCTGAAAAACGAACAGCTACTTGAGGTGTGTTTGCAGTCATACTTGTAAGGAGATTTGTGGTCCTGCAAGTTCATATTGGTATTGGAGACCAAAAAATAGGGAGGTTTATGAAGGCGAAAATAAAAATATAATGATAAAATGTACTCTACAGGCCTAAATTATCTTAATTGTTTTGTAGGTAATTGAGGTTTTCCAATTGAAAATTAGTGAGGATCAGCTGATGTCGAGGTGCACAAAATGCAATGGGAGATTTATCCAAAAGCCACTGACAGTAGAAGAGGCCATTGAAGCTGCAAAGGGCTTCCAAAAAATTCCAAACTGCTTGTTTGACAAGAATTTAGAATTTTGGCAATGCATGGACTGCAACCAACTTTATTGGGAGGTAGTTTATTTCCTCTTTTCCTTGATCCTTGAAATGAGGTTCTTTTCCAACACAGAAAACACATTATAAGGCTTGAATCTTGGATATCTATTTTAGCCACCCCATTTTAAATCACTCAGCCACATCAAATGGCCTTGTTCTTGAGATGATTAAATCACTTAAGGATGTTATTTTCTGAATGCCCAACGTTGCATCCATACACATTGGATTGGGTTATTTGAACTTTGGACTTTCGATGGTCTAACTTGCCCCAGATTAATGCTTCAATGACAGTTATGCCAAATCCTTCAAGGTGTCAGGTAGGTTTTAGTTTGGCAAAAATAATCTGCAGTAGATTTACCATATGGTTTGCCCTCGTTTTGGTCCCTTATTTAAAAGGGCTAGTTTGGCTGCTTGTGACCTGTTCACTGCGGCCTCTCTAGACTTAAGGCATGGTCATGTTGACTAAAAACAGTAATTGTGAGCTTAGGGTTGATCTGTTGATTTGTTCAGTGCTAATGTGGGGAAAGGGTTATTTAGAGCTATGTTGATCTGACTTTGGTGTGAGTTTCGGATATTTGTATGTGTTTGACATGAGTATATCCATTTCTCTCTATCTTTTTTAGTATATTTAGAGGGTCATATCCCTACATCCATATCCTAAGATTTATTTAGACACGGGTGTTGAAAATGAGTACATCAAGAAAAATAAAATGTTAATGACAGAGATCTAGTGGGTTGCTTTTGTGATGATCCCTAACAACAGATGTCCCGAGCACCATCACCATCCCAATGAAATGTCATAAAAGCAGTTATTTCTCTAAGTAAATTGTCGTTATCTGCATTTGTAAGAGCATCAGCTCTCTAGTTTTCAATGAGAAAGCCCTCGAAGTTTCTGAAACCTTGATGTTTCTGCTTCTATGCCTTATATATCAGACAGCCTGCACTTGAACTTGGAACACTATGATCCTATGATGTACATTTTGTTTCAAAACTGTTGATCTGTTGAAAAATTATGTTTTTAACGATGCATAGGTAAATCTTTTATGCGTCTAAGTTATAAACAGTTGGTTTGGTTTTATTACAGGGAACCCAGTACCACAATGCTGTTCAGAAGTTCATCGATGTCTGCAAATTGAAGGAATGATTTGGATCTTGGAAAAACAATACTATCATTTATGATATATCAGCATATATTATCAAGATTTTTATGAAATACTTGATAGTATTAGAGTAAGTACAGGGATTCATTTGTATTACTTAAAACTTAAGTAGTCTTTTTAATGTCGCTTTTGATTAATATTTTAATAAAATTTTGGATATGATGTTTTATTATATCAAGTCGGAATGGTTTTTATTTTATTTTATTTTATTTTTAATTTTATACGTGAGAATGTTGTTTTAATGTATATTAAGGTTTAAGCTTTTAACTGAACAAATAGTTACATATCTTTAATTTATTTAAAATTTAACATGCATAATTTTAAGTGAATTATACATACAATATGATAGTGGAATTAAATAATTATAAATTCAATAAAAGATTATGTAATTGTGTAAAAATTATCGAGTATTTGTACCAAATTTTAGTAGTTTTGAGGGATGTGCGGATCAATTTTTTTTTAAAAAAGTAAATTTATTTTATACTCGTGATTTATGTCGTGGCACCACTCTAGTGTCGGTTCGATGTCTACAAAGCGAAGAACTTCCCCATCTTTTCCAGTGCACTTTTCAAGTCAAATGGTGAATCATATGACATCTTGAGCATTGTTAATCCCATGTTTCATCTTGACGAAATGGTTTATCAGCAGAACGTGGGAGTTCATCTCAGCACTTCGGATTCGCTACGTTAACTGCTACGATTTTCGATGAAAGGTAAAGAGACTTCGACCTTGACATGGCACGAAAACTTTATATAAGTCTCAATTTAATTTTCTCATTTTCTGCTGCTAAATGCAGAGACCTATGGAGACAAGCAAAGATTGCTTTTAAAGGTAATAAGAAGATGGATATTCACATGAAGCTTATGAAGTACAAGTTTGTTCCGACATGGTGGATTGTTGTCATCCTTGTCTCGAACATCAGCCTTGTTCTCTTCACTCGCCAATACTACAATGAGTTTCTTCAATTGCCATGGTGGGGTGTGTTAGTAGCTTGTGCCATTGCATTTTTCTTCACCCTCCCAATTGGTATTATTGCTGCTACCACAAATCAGGTTGGAAGAAAGTTCCGATTCGTAATTTGTACGTACTATGGTTTGTAAAATTTTGATTCTCGTGTGTTTTTGTGCATCTGCAGGCAGCGGGTTTGAACATTTGTACCCAGAGCTGCTGGTTGCAAATATGTGCTTCAAGATGTATGGATACATTAGCATGACTCAAGCTCTAACCTTTGTTTCGGACTTCAAGATTGGTCATTACATGAAGATTCCTCCTCAATCAATGTTCATGTCACAGGTCAGTTCTCTGTTTACAATCCTGAAAAACATCAATCTCTTGAAAGGGTCGATTATAAACTGATAATGTCGACATATAATGTGGCATTGCAGGTGGTGGGAACACTTGTGGCAGTTTTGGTGTACACCATAATTGCATGGTGGCTCCTGGAAAGATTCCCCATCTTTGTGATACCTCATTGTTGCCACCCGACAGTCCATGGACTTGCCTGATGGACCGCGTGTTCTTCGATGCGTCGATCATATGGGGGTTCATTGGACCCCATAGAATATTTGGAACCAAAGGTGAATACAGTAATGTCAATTGGTTCTTTCTTGGTGGAGCAGTGGCACCTCTCCTAGTATGGCTAACACACAAGGCGTACACCAATAAGCAATGGATCCATCTTAAACACATGCCTGTCCTCTTAGGTTCAACAGCTATGATGCCACCGGCCACCACGGTGAACTTCACAAGTCGGCTTATCATTGTTTTTGCTTCTAGATACGTTATTTTCAAATACTGATCGGATTGGTGATGCTACAATTGTAACACCCCTAATCCGCATCCATTGTCGGAATATGATTTGGAACATTACCGAAACTTTCAGAATATTTTACAAATAATTTACGAAATTACTATTCATTAACTATGGTTATTCGTAACATCCCTTAAATGGACCCTCAAGGCCCAATTCGAGCATTAGAAACGAGTCGAGACTTAATCGAAACCTCTAAAAATTTTTCGCGAAATTACAAAAATTTTCCAAGGTGTAGGGCTCACACGCTCGTGTGGTTTAAGGGACATGCCCGTGTTGCAGGCCATGTTTGACCCTATGTAACTCTTTGACTTGCACACACGGCCATGCCATATGCCCGTGTGCTAGGCCGTGTGGTTAATTAATTCAATTCGAAATTAGGTGCATATTTCACACGGCCAAGACACACGCCTATGTTCTAGGCCGTGTAGCACACACAGCTGAGACACACGCCGTGTCTCTGCCCATGTGCTCAATTCTGAGCATTTCGTTTCTCAAAATGAAGGTGCAGGGACACACGACCTAATCACATGCCCATGTTACCAGGCCGTGTGTCACACATGGTCTAAACACCCGCCCGTGTGGACAAAATGGAGCCATTTTTAGCTTTATTTCTCACCCAAAATTTCAACCAAGACCTGCACTTGAAACACACACCCAATACCAACCATTTCAAGCATTCAAATTAGACAATTTCCATCATTCAACATGACATACCATTACATGCTTATGTGATTATAAACTTACCTTGGATTAACTTGGGCATTAACACCATTTGATCACATATACTTAACATAACTCATGTATATATATCATGATAATCTACTTAGTAATTCCAAAATGAACCATTACTAGTCATTCCAATGGCTAAGTTACAAAACATCATTTTCAAGCCACTAATGGCCAAGTTATCCTATACATGCCATTATACTAAAATGATTTTACTAAGTATACCCAAAATGATTAGTTGATAGTATGACGATCCTCCAGTGATCTCCAACCCTCGCGAGCTTCCTCGCACTACAAAACAGGGAAAAAATAAAACGGAGTGAGCATTACATGCTTAGTAAGTTCGTATAAGGGAAACTAAACTTACCAATTCCATTTATTAAATCTAAGCATACAATATCATGTTTTCCATCCATTTGGCTAATTTGCCTAAACACACACATTCAATCAAACATGTTAGTCACCAAAATCTTCATATCAATCAAGTAAACATAGATGAGCTCATCATGCAATAGTCATTTCAAGTCATTATCATTTCATCTCAAAATTTTCATGTCATGTTAAGAGTTCTATGTCCGTTGAATCATTGAAATTCGATAGATGCTCAAGTAATATACTCGAGGTGTACAATTCCATAATTCGTCAATTCTTATTCAAGGGTACCCATTAGGGCACTTAATCAAGGAACACACTCTCGAGCCACATATCGTATAATAGGATTACCAGTTCAGGCTAAATCCTTTATATAACGTATGCTCAAAAGAGTTCAATTAGGATTACCAGTCTAGGATAAACCCTAATCATAACGTATGCTCGAGAGGTATTATATCATGATTACCCGTCTGAGCTAAGTCCTTTTTATAACAAGGTCAATAGGATTACTCGTCCGAGCTAAATCCCATCCGCAACAAATGTAGGACCTTATTCGTTTCAGGAAAGCGCATATATTAATCGGAATTCAATATTCAATCGGGACTTAACCTTTTTTCACCATATTAAGCATGTATTAAATTTCTCATTATAGCATTCAAGTAATATACATCAACATAAGTTACATTCCATACAACACAACATTCAATTAAACATATTTACATGCCCGATTAAGTTACACGAACTTACCTCGACACTTGTTCGCGTTAGAAATCTACTAATCCGAAATATTTTCTTTTCCTCGGTCTAATCTCGAATTTGTGTTGTCCGGATCTATATAAATGAATTTAACCATTAATTTTCACACATGTCATATTTAAATGGACTCAATTTACGTACTAAGAAAATTACCATTTTGCCCCTAACTTTTTCATAAATTCTAATTTCGTCCCTAAGCTCGGAAAATAAAACTTGTGCAATTTACTCCCTATTCCAAGCCTAACCAAAATCCTGTTACAAATTTAACAGCACATGTATTTATAAAAATTCAGAATTTTTATCAAATTTCACAAGTTTACATTTTAGTCCTTAAATCATGTTTTCATCAAAAATCACTTTGTAAAAGTTGTTTATCTATCAACAACCTTTCATTTTCTACCATAAATTTCTAATTTTCAGCATATGCGTCCTTGACCCATTTTCCATACTTTGATAACTTTTCAAATTAATTCCTCAAAAACAGATATTAAGATATTCCAATTTTAAAAATATCAAAATTACTAAAAATGAGACAAGAAAACCTACCCAATTAGGCTTTGAAAGTCTCTCTCTCTCTTTCCATGTGTTTTTAGGTTGAAGATGATTAGAAAATAAGATGATGTTCTCTTTTCATCTTTTATTTAATTAAGTATTTTGCAATTTCCAATTTAGTCCTTACCCTTTTTCTATATTCCCATGGATCAGTCAATAAGAATCTACATACTTTTCTTTAATAGTCTACTTACCATATAAGGACCTCTAGTTTTGAATTCCATAGCTATTTGATTCTTATAGTTACTAGAATTCAATTTTTACATTTTATGCGATTTAGTCCTTCTCGTAATTAAACACTTAATCAATAAAATTTTTGTATCAACATTTTCACACGACATGCCTACTATAATACGGATAATAAAATAAAAATAAACCTCATTTTCAGATTGAATTTGTGATCCCGAAACTATTATTCTGATTTCACTGAAAACAATTATGTCCTCTCAGGCGGTCTTGAAGCTGGGACCACATTTATGACTGTGTTTCTGTTCCTTACACTGCAAGCAAGGAGCATTGGTCTTCAATGGTGGGGAATTAATGGAGAGGGGTGCCCTTTAGCTGCTTTTCCAACTGCAAATGGTGTTTAGGCTGACGGCTGTCTGGTTACCTAATATTACATGTTACAACTTTGAAAATAATGCTTCTGGAATTCTTTTGACAAATTACTTTTGTAATTAATGTGCAGTATTCTTTCTTTTTTCGAAATCAAATTGAGCACCAGACAGGATCAATTGATTGGTTTTCTAAATTAAATAAAAAAGAGAAGAAAATTGGAGTTCTTTTTCACCAGTTTAAAAATTGATATTTGTTTGAAAATTACAGGCATTGGATCATATATCAGATTTAGAAATATGAAGACTGTTCACCTAGAACATTCAACTGGGCAAGGACTTTGGCAGCCATTGATTTCATTCCACTGCTTCCCCTTTGAGTTATATCGACAATAGGCATTTGAGCCAATGTCGCGTATCTCTGCTTCATCTCGGGCAATCGAAATATCCTTTCTAGAGCTCCCAATGCTTTTTCCTGCAATTTGGTTGAAGTTGAACTCAGTAGTTTTATAATTGGAGGAATGGCATTTACTTTGTCAAGCACTTTGCAACCATTTTGCAATCTTTCATTGTCAATCAACGTCAACAGGGCGTCTAAAGAAGCTTCAGCGGCTCCAAAATGTCCCTCCTCAAGCATCCGAACCAGTGGCTCAACAGCATTTGCCTCTAAAATGCAAAATGAAGACTCAACTGTACATATACCCCGGTGTACTTGGCAGCCTGTTTCTGATGCAGCAAAGCAGCAAATGAATGCTCTTGTCTTCTTTAATGGCTGGCTCATTGCGGTGGAACTTTCTGAGAATTGTTTAAGTGACACCGCTGCATACTGTTTTGTTAAAGGAGTGCCTGAAACTAGTAATTTTGTCAACACCAGAATAACACCAGTTTCAGCAACTTTTTTCTGCCATTCTTTATTTGTTGAAATAGTGAAACGACAAAGGGCTCTAACAGCATCCTCTATTCCATGCTTCTTGTTCAAGGCATTTCTGTTTCTATCAGTTATGAAAGCAAAGATTATTATATCCAGTGCCCCGGAATCTAGAAGCCATTGAGTTATCTGAATGTCCTTGGGAAGATTCGAGATGATACCCATAGCTGCAGCAGCCTCTTCTTCATCAGTTGGAGATTTTATGATCTTTAGCAATGTATCAATGCATCTCTGACCCACATGGTCCTGGAAACTGATGTCATAACCATCTATTGTCAAGCAATAGAATAACTTCACTGCACTTGCTCTCACCCTCACTGTTTGGTTGTTTACCTCACAAAGTTGAACCAACACTTGGACAGCAGGGAGCTGATGATCAAATAAACATTTGCATAAAATAAAATATTAGATATAAATTCCTGATTTCTTAGGGAAACCACCAACAAAAGAAAGTGAAGTAGAACATGAGTCTGAATTAATAGCTTTCCCTCAAGATTTGTAGAGGGGAGGTGTTTGGTGCAATCTTAAAAGTCTGAAAGTGCCTAACATAAGCACATTTATGATTTATCCAAGTTCTAAGAATGGTTTGTTATGCAAACTAGTTTTCCAAGTGAACTGTTTTCATGTCATGTTTGGAGCCTATGTTACTCAGATTTTTCATTTCCATACTGTGTTATATTCAGACATATAATTCTCCAATTTTACTGGCATTTCCTCAAGATTTGCAGAGGGGAGGTGTTTGATGCAATCTCAAAAGTCTGAAAATGCCTAACATAAGCACATTTATCCAAGATGGTTTCCTCGGGCAAACTTATCTAAGTGTACTTCAGAGAATATTTTCCACGTTATGAAGCCTATGTTACTCGATTTTCATTTCATACTGTGTCATCAGACATAAATACGGGTATAAGTCTCCAAATTTAATGGCATCCCTCAAGATTTGCAGAGGGGAACTGTTAGATGCAATCTTCAAAGTCTTAAAATGCCTAACATGAGGTCATTTATCCAAGTTCAAAGAATGGTTTCCTTACGCAAACTAGTTATCCAAGTGTATTTCAGAGAGGATTTTCCAATGTTATGTATTGAAGCTATGCTACTCAAGATTTTTCACTTCCAGACCGTGTCATATGCAGACATAGATATGGATATAATCCTCTAAATATATGAAAAATTTTAGTATACTGTGTCAGACCCCGAAACTAACTCTTCAGCATGATAGCATAGATTGGAACAGCTCAGAAGCATGCATACCTGTCTCAACTTTGCTCTGATTGCTGAACCTGAAGATGACCAGCACACTGCACAAAAAGCTTCAAGAATGTTTCTTTGAATGTTGGGTCCCGTAAAGGAAATCAAAGAAAATAACTTGAAGATATCTTCATTAGATTCCAGCAATGAGATTTTCTCATCGTCAGCTGCTGGGCTATCAGTTGATTTGGCAAGGTGCATGATTACAACTGCAACCTGTTCACGCAAACTTGGGGATGACAAGCTATGGTGATAAAGGATTTCAAATAATGGTCCAACTGCACCTTCTTTGATCATCTGCAACCCATTTTGGGGCAAGGTCGACAGATTCTGAAGGGCTTTAACTGCCTCTGTTTTCATCCCTAGATCTTCATGAGAGAGTAACTGAAGAAGAGGTCCTAGTGCTCCCTCATCTTTAACTAGGGACAGTTTATGATGATCAGTTAAGTCAATTTCAGACAATGTCTTAGCCATCAGAAACCTCACATCATCTGGTCCTGCATCAAACCAGATCGTGACTTCAAAAATTCAAGACACTCTGCTATCAACTTTGACCACTTGTGTTACTCAGATTGGGACGTAAGTTTTGAATATGGGTAGGTGTCCAAAACAAGTATGATCAGATTTTTAAAATTCTTCCATGTATTTGGAGAATCCCTGAAGCTCATATCCCAATACCTTGAGTTGAACACAGGTGATCAGTATAGTGCCACACCTTTACAAGCACTTTGACCTGCTTAATTTTTTTCAATCAATTATGTTTTCCGGATTCTTCATATATTTTGTGTCTAATATATGAAAAAAAATCCTGGTAAATATTGAACACACTCATAGTAGACACAAACTCACATCGGACACCAAACCAAATCAGGGTACATAGCCAATTATAGTGAGACAAAAGAGTCATTATAGAGAACTTACCTGAAGAAAGAAGGTGCAATAAAGGTTTGAAGAAATTTGCCTTAGCCATCTCTATAACATTTTTATCAAGAAAAGAAAGATTAGCCAAAAGCTCTCTTGAGTCTCTAGAAGCTTGAGCGTCATCACTGTTTAGCATATTAACTACAAGAAATATACAGCCTTGAATGGTTCCAATGACATCTCTCACTGCACTGCTTCTTGATAATTGCAATAACAACTCTAAGGCCAACTTGCTTTCCTTTATTTGGCGAGCAAGTGAGCGGACAATGGATTTAAGTGCATCATCTTCCTTTGCAATTCTTTCCTGGAATGTTAACAAGATCGATTTGAGAAATATATATATATTTTACATTAAATTGTTTGTGAAAGCTCAATTGAAGGTCAGTTTTTTGTAGTATAAATGAAGTTGCAGCTTGGGATTGTAGATACTGGGATTTGAGCCCTAATCTTGCTGGATATTATTTCTTAAGGAGGGCTATATGAATCAACTAGTCTAAGCCGTGGTTGATTTAAATTGGAAGTCAGTCATCTGTAAAGGCAATGTGCAAGAAGCTTTGTCAAAGAACTCTGATAAGGGGGAACACAATTCAATATCAAATAGTCAAGAGTTGGACTACGGCATTATAAGTAAGGAAGGGTCCCCCTTCCACTATAGATATGCTTTTTTTTGCAAAGGACAAAACGATAAGGATGTTTTTTAGGCATCCAAAGCAAACAATAACTATAGCAGGACAGTCTAATAACGCTGTCTATGAGAATCCATTATGATTCCATACCATTGCCAGTTGCCACCCCTTGACAAAAACACAATCCACATTCTGTCTACGGCTAGTGTTAGGGGGATAACGATCCCACATCTACTAATGGACCCTCACTTTTAAGTAAGGGCTATCATTCTCCTATTGAGATGCTTTTTCTCAAAAGACAAATTTGCGAAAATGGTTTTTAGAACTGCAAAGCGGACAATATCTCATAGCAAGCATAATCCAACAACTCTTACCTAAACAAACAAAGTCACATTTTAATATCCTCTGTTGCTAACCAAGTTTATGTAGTTTGTTCCCAAATGAATAGATTGGAGTAAATATGAAAGAAGTAAAACTAGATGTACCTTGTTATCAAGACTGTCTTTAGCAAGAATGCAGAGAATGGCTAGAGCCAGTGTTCTTACTTCACGATTTTTTGCACTAAGAAGTCCAGTGAGAATTGTTATATAACCCTCAAATGTCACCCACTCACAGTGCAGCTCTCGTTCCCTGCATAGATCCTGCAGCTGACATAGAGATTGAAGCACTTCGTGTTCATCATTTGACTGAAGTTTAGGTTTGATAGAAACAATGGTGATCATCTTGTTCCTGTATTTCCATTCTTCAATTGTTTGTCTAAGAGTTCTGTTAGGCTGTAAAACCAATGAATCCAACTGTATTGAGGTCGATGGACAGAACTTATGTCCATCTGCAAACCATCTCTCGATGGCACTTCTTTCGAATGTCCGACCCGATGAAATCTCCACTGGATCCACCATGACATCCATGGTGATAGGGCAAAAAAATGACTGGAGAGCCTGCAAAGGTTGAGTACCAAGTGAGTCTCGCTCGTTTTCATACCTCTTGGCTTTCTCCTCATAGGATGTCATAACATCAGCCATTTCAAGCAACTCAACAATCTGTTCCATTCTTCTAGATTCAGCCATGCTGATTCCGAGTTTTGATTCTTGTATTTCGGCCTTGAATTCTTCGAGTTCCTTCTTCATGGCCAAGTTTTCATCAGGAAGCCCAACTCTCTCAGCAATTAAAACAAACAAATCATTTGCATAACATCTATCAACATGCCTCTCTTGTAAACCAGACTCAATCTTCTCCAAAACTGTAATCTCTATTACACTGGGACTATATTCAGCTGCCACCATATCCTTGCACAACCTGGTAATCTTATTAATAATTCTCAGATCATCCAAACGGGCCAAAGGGATACGATTTAGTGCTCGAGAAATCTCTTTCGTGCTGTTCTCTAATTGCTTCAAGATTTTCCTACAGTTGATCAAGAGATAAAGTTTGTTTCTAGTTCCACACTCGAGAGCTAGCTGATTCACAACTTTAATCTCCAAGTTCACAATAGCCAGACCATTTCTTAAGCTCTCAGAATCATCTACATTTGATTTTGACAAATCTTTTAAGATTAGTGTGATCTTCTCCATGAAATTTGAGAATTTCTCGATATTCTCGGTCTGTGTGACGACAGCCTTGGCAGCTTGAATGCAATCAAGTATTGCAACTGTGGTCTGAGAGAACAACTCATGTAGTGAAACCATTGATTTAGTTGTTGTAGTTATGTCTTTTTCCATCTTTCAACATTCAAAAGGAAAAAAAAAAAAAAACACTATCAGCAAGAAATCACAGAAGAGATCTTCAGTTCCGACGATGTTTGATATCCATGCAGAGTCCCAGAGTACGGTGGAATTCAAGTCATTGGAATTGGCAAGATCAACCTCTGCAACTCAATTTTATAGAATTATAAATCAGATACCATTAATTCAATTTCTGAGAAAAGAAGAAAAGATGGATTTTGGTTAGACCAGTGAAGAACTCAAATTAGAGAGATGAAATCAACTATTAGAATTGTTTATGTGCCTCGACTCTCTAACAGCCATAGGGGGTTCACAGGAGGAAGTATGGTTATAGAAAACCAACCTCATAGGCTCGAACTCAAGACCTCTAGCGTATAGAGATCTTGAGGGAGCCTGCTTTTCAGCAATCATGTCCTCACTCTTCGGTGACTATAGCTTTTGCCTGCTCGGGCAGCACAATACACAAAACTCTGATAGGGGACAATATAGGACTTGTCGAGGTCCGACCTCAACGAGAGTAAACAAATCTTTTGCAAGAAAATCAAAATTTCTTGAGTCAATCAGCATCTAACGGGGAGATATGAGATGCAAAGGCTTGATTCATTTAAAGCATTCATTTCCATTCATTAGCAGAAACTAGCTGAAAAACATACCAATAAAAAAGCATTTTGTTCTCAATTTTTTTCTCAGCAATCAAACAAAATACAAGAAGCAAAACAACTCTTTCTCAAGTCATTACTCACTGGACATGTTAACACTTAGCAAAGATAGCAGAGAAACATAGAAAGAAGCGGTGGCTAACCTGGATACAGTAAGTCAACGCATCTCTTACTTTTGGGTCAAGTTTTATTTGCGAGAAAACCTCTCGAATTTTCCGGGAAAGTTAATCACAGCCAGGAAAAAATGCGGCTTTGGAGAGCTTCTCTTGTAATTTGTACACGTATAATAAATATATATTTTACATAATTCCTCAAGTCTTGTATTCAGACCAGTGTTTCTTTGTCTTTAAAACATGGAGATCGTTGACAAGTCAATTGTATTAGCTCCTGCTCATTGGGTGCGATACGGTCTATAGATAGGATCGTAAATAAGAGAAACCCGATTATGCCACGTCACGAAGCGTGAAATAAATTTAATTTGATTGGAGCTTAACGCGGTAAAAGTCGCAGCTGCACGAAACGGGGCCATTCCTAGGAGTATGGGATCTTAACTCGCAGTGGAAAAGACGTTAAGGTGGAAATGGCGCCAACATAACGGTAAATTTCAAGTTATCTCTATTTTTATAACGTGTATATATATATATATTAAAAATAGTGGAATTTTTAATTAAAAGTTAAAAAATATTACAATCATAAAAATGTGTCCAAACAACAATAAAATCCAATCAGATTAATTCACATCACAAACGAACAAAACATCTAAATATATACTTTATTTATAAAGGTATTTTATAAAAATTAAAAGGTATAATATCGAAACATTTTATAATAAAAATATTAGATTTCTTTGTAAAATTATTGGTTAGTATTACTTGTAATATTAAATTCAGTTTTTTTTATAATTATTATGGATAGTTTGAATGAAATTTTTTGAAAAAAATCAATATGAACTTTTACTTTTTTAATACTATATTAGAGGTGGAAGATTGAGTACATATGATTTGTAAGAGTGTTTAATTGATTAACCGATTCGAATTAACATTAATTGAATTAATTGATCTTTTAAATCTTTAACCGTTAATTGAACGAATTTTTAAAAAATTTTAACGGAACCAAATATTTTCGATTAATTCAGTCGGTTAACCGAATTAACTAAAATTTATATATTTTTTTAAACAATGATAAAACATATAAAAATTAATTGAATAAACCGAATTAATAGTGGGCTAATAATTATATATTATAATATTATTTATTAATTTTAGTTAATTAGGTTAATTAATCGAATTAATTGTTAATCAAATTTTCAAAAAATTACTAACCAACCCTTGACCAAATTAGTTTATTTAACTGACCAATTAACCAAATTAATTCAGTTCGGTTGGTTAAATCAGTTTTACCCGAAATTTTCACACCCCTAATGATTTGATCTCGTGTCAAATGAGGGTTGTCGAAACCATTTTTTTGTTGGAAAACGGGTCGACTTTGAAAAGAAAAACGGAGTCGCCACCAATCATTTTTGAAGTGTGATTGGGTCACTTTAGAAATGCATTTTGGTCTACGCATTTTAAGAAAACGGGCTCGGGAGTCGATTACGCACGAGGAAGGATTAGCACCCTCGCAACGCCCAAAATTGGTACCGTGTTGATTGATTAATGTCCTTAATATTGAAAATTAGAAAATATTTTAAAATATGAATCTTTAAAAATATTTGGATAACTCGCATTGGATATCGACACTCTCTTGTTCGAAAAGATGAAATACCACATCCAATACGTAGGACACGATGTTTCAAACCCTCAATACCAAGATCGTTTTATGATTTCCAAAATCCATGCATCCGATTTAAAAAAGGGTATTCCACTATTTGGTCAAACTAAAAGTCGAAACCAAAGACGATTGGGCACGATCCTCGAATTTCCAAACATGAAATATTGCCTTATTTAAGAAAACACGATAAAGAATCTTTGAAGGATATTTGGTTGTTTGATGAATAGAAAATCGAGACCTAGCACGATTGGGCACGAATCTCGAACTTCAAACACGAAACATTGCCTTATTTTCAAAAACATGATCAAAATCTTTAAAGAATATTTAGTGATCAGATTTAACGAAAAATCGAAGCCCAAGACGATTGGGCACAATTTCGAACTTCAAACACTAAATATTACCTTTATGAAACCCTTTTTATAAATTTTGAAAAAGCAAAATAAAATATCAATAAGAAAATAATAGTAATAATATTAGAATTAATAGTGGTAATAATAAAAATAATGGTAGTAGTAAAATAAATGTAATTATAATAAGTATAATTGTAGTAATAATATATATGTAATAATAGTGATAAAAATAATAGTAATGAAAAATAAGAATAATAAATAGTAATATAAAAATGATTTTTATAATAATAATACATGTAAAATAGTGGCAATAATAAAATGATGCTAATAATGCCAACGAACCTAGTAATAGTAATAAAGTAAAAGGAAAAAAAATATTAAAAACAATAATGGTAATGGCCACATTAAAACAGAAGTACAATAATATATATTTAGAGATAATTGATTTGAAAGTAATGCGAATAGGACTAATTTGAATTTAAAACAAGCATCTGGGCAAAATCGAAATAAAATTAAAAGATGGACCAATTAGAACTTGCAAGTAACAAGGAGGGCTAAAGGAAAATATCCCCACCCTCTAAAACGGTCATTTCTTCTTGCATGCAATGCAATAAACTAAAAAGCTTTTTTCGACGATCTCAAAATGGGTACGCTTCTACCTCTTTTTGGGGTTTGAGAAAAATTTAATCACCGTACCATATAAATTAAGATAAATAAAAATTATACTTAATGCATGCATGTGTCTATTGTTTTGTATTTTGGGGTTAGTGTGTAAACATATATCTTCACAAATAATGTTACGAGTATGATGAGAGATATATAAAGATATAGTAAAATATTTAAAAAAAACAAATTAAATTTTCAAAACTATTTATGAAATAAAAATAAATTCTTAATATATGAAATACTAAACTATTTTAGTATCAAACACATTAAATTATATGCCATCCTTTAGTTTTATTTGTGAAATTCAAAAGTCCATGAATAATATGAAAACAATTTCTCTGTAAATAGCTATTTAGCATAAAAAATTATCTTTCATAAATTCAAATTGAAAAAAAAAAAAAGAAGAGAAAAATAATTTAGATTGGAAAAAAGAGGAAATTCAAGATATTAATAAAATTTTGATAAAACGAGGCTCGTGTGTAGTTAGTGTACGTGAGAACTGGAATGGGTCATATAAGTTCCAGAGTTTGATTGATTCAAGCCAGTTAAAATATAGTTTAATCTATCTCTTCATCAAGTGAAGACATTTTATTCTTTAGTCAAATTTAGATATAATCAATATGGTTAGGTTAATACTAATTTGGATGCAATGGTGCGCAGCCACGAAGCCACAAACTTTTAGTACGGGCAATAGAGTATTGAAAATTATAATTGAAAACTTTATTTTTATTTGAAAGAAAATTAAAAAAAAACTAAAAATGGGGATGTAAATAATATTTTGCTAGCTTGTAATAACTTTGAGTAAGAATTGAAATAAAATTATAAAATTTTGGAAGATTAAAATTTAAAATTATATTTTGAAAAAATTAAAATAAAAAATTTATAAAAAGAACTAAAATACAAGTTTTTTTCAGGACTACAAATTAATAAATTTAGGAGAAATTTGAATTTAAATGTAAAGAAGGTCCCTTGCTTGCACCTTCGGCTTCGTCCCTTCTTGCAGGCCAAGCCTATGTTGGAAAAGAAACCTCCCTTGGCCCATTTAGCAGACGCCCGACAATTGCTTACATCCATTTTACAACGTTTTTGTTTGTTTGTTTGTTTCTTTCGTTTTTCTCTCTTTTCGAATCATCATTATTCTTTCTTCTCGAATTGAAATATTCGATTCAAGTAACAGAGGCGGTCGCTGGCTATGGCGGAATCTGCGGGAGAAGTGCGAGAGGTGCTTTACGAAGAACGTCGTCACGCCTCGAGGCCTTTCTCTTCAGATTTCCTCCCTCTTTCTCTTCAACAGGTATTCTCTTTGATTTAACTTTTCGTTCATCTCATAAATCAACTCAGTTCACAATTTAATTGTAAATTCAGTCAAATGGAGCTGATAAAGGCGGGTTCTTATCATTTCTTTCCGCTCGAGGTATGCTAGATTCAAGCGCTTCTTTTATGTATATATATATTAGTTCAATTGTGATATAATTAGTTACTTTTTGTCACAATGGAACTATTAATATATTTTAAAAAAATATATTTCTGGCGAGGCTGTTATTGAATGAAGGTGTAAGTCAGCTTAAAGAGAAATGGATTAGATTCAAGAATCCGAAGAAAATGAGAAAACCGGTATCTTTATTTATATCCCCAAGAGGTGAGCGTGTCGCTGTGGCTGCTGGAAATCAAGTCACTATTTTGCGGAAGGAAGATGATTATCAGGAGCCGTGTGGCATTTTTACTAGTAAGATTTACTTCATATTTATGTTCAATTGTTTCTCTAATGAACATATATTTGAATTCATTGGCTAATCAATACCTAAGATAATAGGCTCAGGGAAATTTAGTTTTTTAATTAGAGATTTTTGATGACTACAAGAAAGAGTTCTTGATAGGGTTCCTCTCATCCTTGGATATGGTTTGAGGCTGATAGAAGTGTTCTTATCTGTTAAAGTTAGATTTTTGAATTATATATAGTACCTGCTCCTAGCAGTTTTTACTTTTTGTAACTGTTTTCAACTTGGGTTCCTTGCATCAGATAGCAGCCTTGTTTTGTATGCGTGTGGAGCTTGGTCTGAATCTCATGATATTCTTGGAATAGTTGATGATGCTGATGTAATATATTTTATCAAGGCAAATGGTGAAGAGATAACAAGGATTACAAAGAGGCATTTAAAAATATCTTCAACAGTAATAGGATTGCTCGCAGAGCATGATTCTGAAGTACAACAATCTTTCATGTAAGCTTTTGTTCTCCATTTTTACTTCTTTTTAGTTTTCTTGCTGGTTTTAAACTTGTATAACAACCTTGATTCATGATTGGGTAACCATGTTTCTAAATACATGATTATAAATACCATAAAAGGTATAGAATTACTTCATGCATGTAATTGAGGGACTTGTTTTCTGGTGTAGCTTCACTGTTCTGACATCTGATGGAGCTTGTCATCATATTGAGATCAGTCAAAAGTCAAGTGCCTCTATTTCTCCTATGAATGAAAGTGGCTTAGCTTTAAAAAGGCAATTCCCTCAGAATGTTTTCTGCTTTGACTATTATCCAGAACTTTCCTTGCTTGTTGTTGTTGGCTCAATCACTGCTAGTGGGAAATCTGGTATGGTTCAACACTTCATCTCCCTTGACCTTAAATGAAAACTTTGACTTAAATTTGAACAGTCTATATAGTTATGTTGCATGACTCAATGTTCTAGGATTTGCATGTGAATATTTGATTGAATCAATGAAACATCTGTTAGTTTTGTGTGATAAAGGATCAAGATGAGCAGATCAAGTGTTGCGATAATTAACTTTTGGAGTTTCAATTTAATGGTTCTTTGTATGTTTCTTTCCAGAATCCTGTTATATTTCTCTTTGGCGTAAACATCAGAATTTGGTTCTGGAACCGATAGCCTCTACTCAATTTAAGGGACTTTACTTTGAGCGAAAAGGTTATGCAGGTCATCTGGCCTACCCAAAGGTGTCTATCTCAGCCAAAGGGGATTATATTGCCGCTTTAGATATGAATGGGTGTTTGCATATATTTAAGCTGGATAAAGAAACCTATTCAGTTACAAATTTTGCTTCCCAAGCGAGAACTAACTCTGATAGACCTTTAAATGCATGCACAGATATCTTAGTTGACATTGTAGATTTTACCTGGTGGTCTGACCACGTTCTCACTCTTGCTAAAAAAAGTGGATTTGTCGCTATGCTTGACATTGTTAGTGGTCTGAAACTAAAAGAGAATGAACTTGTATATTCTATGCCTGTTTTAGAAAGGGTGCAGAAGTTTGAAGGAAATATTTTTCTTTTAGAGGGGTTCTCATCTGAAGATAGGTTTGATTCATCTAATTGTAATAGAAGGACAGATGATTTGCATCATGGAGAGCAAACTCCTGAAGACAGATCCAATCAACCTGACATTTCTGGAATGCGTTGGAATTTGGTATCACTATCAGAGAGATCTGTTCCTGAAATGTATAAGATTCTAATTGGTAATTCCAAGCATCAAGCTGCTTTGGAATTTTCTGATCGTTATCAGTTGGATAGGGATGAAGTTCTGAAGTCCCAGTGGTTGTGTTCTAACCAAGGAATAAATGACTTGAATACATTCTTGTCAAACATTAAAGATAAAGCTTTTGTGCTTTCAGAGTGTGTAGATAAAGTTGGACCGTCAGAAGAAGCGGTGAAGGCTTTACTTGGTTATGGGCTGCAGTTAACTAACTTGTACAAATTTTCCGAACAAAACAACCAAAAATTTGGTGAGATTTGGGATTTCCGTTTAGCTAGACTTCAGCTGTTGCAATTCAGTGACAGGTTGGAAACATTTCTTGGGATAAACATGGGCAGGTATTGTGCTTTCCAGCTTTTAGTAGTTACTTCTGCCACTTTTAGTTTTGGCTGTATAGCGGTTACTACTTTCTGATTGTTTCTATTGATTGATCACTTAATGACATTGGGGGTTTTTAGGTTTTCTGTTCAGGAATATAGTAAATTCCGGGTTATGCCAATTGATGAATCTGCAATTGCACTTGCTGAAAGTGGAAAAATTGGGGCTTTAAACCTCCTGTTCAAGCGTCATCCTTATTCGCTGGCTCCCTTCATGTTAGATATTTTGGCTGCAATTCCTGAAACAATACCTGTGCGAACATATGTGCAGCTTCTTCCTGGGAGGTCTCCTCCAAGATTTTTTATCAGGGAGGAAGATTGGGTTGAATGTGATAAGATGGTAGGTTTTATTAGTAACTTACCCGAGAACCAGGATATTGATAATCAAATTAGAACTGAACCTATTGTCAAGCAGTTGCTAGGATCTTTTTGGCCTTCAACCGCTGAACTTGCATTTTGGTATAAACATAGAGCTAGAGATATTGATACCTACAGTGGGTTGCTGGACAACTGCCTCAGCTTGGTTGACTTTGCTTGTCAGAAAGGTGTCAATGAGTTAAAGCAGTTTCATGAGGATATCTCATATCTGTACCAGCTGGTTTATGCTAATGAGAATGATGCTGAAATTAGTACCAGTATGAGTCTTGTTGCATGGGAACAATTATCTGACTATGAGAAATTTAGGACAATGCTTGACGGATGCAGAGAGGAAAATGTGGTTGAATCATTGTGGAATAAGGCAATTCCATTTATGCAAAAAAGGTCCAGCAGGGTTTCCTTGGCTACCCAAGAGCAGATTGCAGATGGCCATTCTCAGGTAGATCGTACTAGGAGTGAGTCATTCCTGGTTAGATGGCTGAAGGAGATATCTTTGGTAAATCAATTAGATGTATGCTTGATGGTCATTGAGGAAGGTTGCAGGGAGCTCCAAGGCAGTGGCTTCTTCAAGGACGAGGTTGAAGTCGTAGATTGTGCTTTGCAATGCCTATATTTATTTACAGTCACAGATAGGTGGAGTACCATGGCTGCTATATTGTCAAAGCTTCCACATAAGCAAGGTTGATTCTCCCTCAAATGAACCCAACTTACTCAAAGTATTATACATTGCGCTCTGTTGTTTTTCATTATTAGTCTGTTTCATTTCACAATATTTATTTAGGTGTAAAAGGACATGGGATGAATTATCAATTTTATTTCTTCTTGGTAATGCCATTACATTTTGTGGAGACGGGTTATCCTACTGTAGGGGTATTTATAAGTTTTTTAGTTAGGTATAACCTTATATAAGGTTTAATTTAGGACTGTAAGGGAGATACAGAGCATTGAATGAATTAAAATCATAGTAGAGGCAACTGTGATGGTTCTGTCTTTCTCCTCCTTTTGATCCTTATTGTTTTAATGGTTTGATTTCTTTTAACATCTCTCCATAGACTCCCAGCTTCTTTGACTTCATACCCTTTATATTTTTAGGCATCAGTTGTTAACCCTGATTGTTTATGCTCCACTTACAATTAATACAGATTCTGGAATATTTATTGGCAACCTTGATCAAAGGTGCAAAGTGGCAGAAGGACATATTGAAGCAGGGAGTCTTTTGGCTTTTTACCAGGTTTGTCTTTGCTTTTCTATGCTTTTATGACATAGAGTTTTTTCCAGAATTATTTCCCTTTTAAACATCAATTCAAGGTATTTATCCATGAATTTTATGCGTAGACTTAGAATATGAGGTGATTTTCTTTACAGGTACCAAAACCAATGATTTATTTCTTAGAAGCCCATTCAGATGAAAAGGGTGTAAAACAGATTATCCGCCTCATACTTTCAAAATTTATTCGCCAACGGCCTGGCCGATCAGATAATGAGTGGGCAGACTTGTGGCATGATATGCAGTGCTTGCATGAGGAGGCCTTTCCATTTCTGGACCTCGAATATTTGTTAACTGAATTTTGTGGAGGACTGTTAAAAGCAGAGAAGTTTTCTCTGGCTAGAAGTTACTTAAAGGGTACAAGTTCAGTTGCCTTAGCAACAGAGAAAGCAGAGAATCTTGTTATTCAAGCTGCAAGGGAGTTTTTTTTCTCAGCTTCAAGTCTGGCTGGCCCAGAAGTAAGTTTTCTGTCAGATCATGGTCTAGTATGGTTTTGGATATACAAGAATGCCTTAATAGGTTTATAATCCTGGAAGCTTCGTTCTAAATGGTTGAAGTTATGTCATGTATAATTTTGTTTTACGATCATTAAAATCAATAGATTCCCTGTTGATCTGATTTTAACTTTTATTTTAACCACAAGCTGATGATAACATAAATTCACACTTGTGGTTCAATGATGTCAAAGTAAATGAAATATACTGATTTTTCTCTTTGTTTTTTGTTCAAAAACCAAAATATTGATTATGTTGCTGTAACTTGTTCCAGATCTGGAAGGCTAAGGATTGCTTGAATTTATTTCCAAGTAGCAGAAATGTTAAATCGGAGGCTGATTTTATTGATGCACTTACCGTTAAACTTCCAAACCTAGGAGTGACTCTTCTGCCTATGCAATTCCAGCAAATAAAAGATCCAATGGAAATTATTAAAATGGCAATCAGAAATAAAGCTGAAGCTTATCTACATGTTGATGAACTAATTGAGGTTGCAAAACTTCTTGGATTGAGTTCCTTGGATGAAATATCAGGTGTTCAGGAAGCTATTGCTAGAGAAGCTGCAGTTATTGGTGATCTGCAGTTGGCCTATGATCTCTGCCTTGTTCTGGCCAAAAGGGGTTATGGTATTATTTGGGATTTATGTGCTGCTATAGCAAGGGGTCCTTCTCTCGAGAATTTGGACACAAGTTCTCGAAAACAGCTATTGGGTTTTGCTTTGAGCCATTGCGATGAGGACTCAATTGGTGAGTTGCTCCATGTATGGAAAGACTTAGACATGCAAGTGCAGTGTGAAACTTTGGTGACGTTGACAGGAATTGATTGTCCAAGTTTCTCAGTTCAAGGCTCCTCGGTCTTCTCACTTCCAGACTACAGTATTCAAGATATTGTTGACCGTAAAAATTCCTCTGTACTGGTTAAAGGGTCTAGCAGTGCTGATAAAAGAAGGCATTTAAATAGTATTAAAAATACACTTTTTCTCGTTGCTAAAAGTCCTGTCGTGCATGGGACGGATTGGGAGCTTCTTTTGCAAGAAAATGGGAAGATTTTATCTTTTGCTGCCGTACAACTCCCATGGTTGCTTGAATTAACTAGAAAACCAGAGCACCGTAAGAAATTTACTTCTGGCATGATTCCTGGGAAGCAATATTTAAGTGTAAGAACGCAAGTTGTGATAACTATTTTGTCCTGGTTGGCAAGGAATGATTTTGCTCCCAGAGACGATTTGATTGCTTCTCTGGTAAAATCCATTATAGAACCACCAGTTACTGAAGAGGAAGATGTCATCGGTTGCTCCTTCTTACTGAATCTTGTGGATGCTTTTAGTGGGGTAGAATTAATTGAAGAACAGCTTAAAACCAGGGAGAACTATCTAGAAACTTGTAGTATCAAGAATGTTAGAACGACATATAGCACATTACATAATACTGGTGTTGATTGTGGAGGTGCCCTTCAGAGGAGGGAGCTGCTCTTCAGGAAGTTTAAAGAGAAGAATAATGCTGGTACTAGAGTTTATTCCTGAAGTTGACAGCTTAAACAAGACTGCACAGTTTTGTTCAAACCATCCTACGGGTGCCGCTTCCATGTGATGATGTTATCATTCTTTTTCTCCTTTACTTGTTTTAGGTGATGTAAACAAGATTTATGGAGTGCAGTCCTCATTTTGGAAGGAATGGAAACTGAAATTAGAAGAGAAAAAGCATGTAACAGATCATTCTAGATTGTTAGAGCAAGTAATTCCTGGGGTTGGAACTGCACGTTTTTTGTGTCGTGATGTCAGCTACATTGAGAGTGTTGTTTTGAAGGATGTGTTGAAACTGGCCGATACCTATGGTTTGAACCAAGCTGAGGTATGCGGTCGTGCATGTATATTTTTTGGAACTCGTGAGGTAGATTATAGTGGCATGCCTTCTTAAACCATTGAATGCCACCTTTTTGTTTTTTTTTTTTTTTTTTTTTTTTGGGGGGGGGAAACTGTAATACTTTGGCACTTCAATCCTCGTTTCTGAGATTTGGACCGATGATGATATCATGGCTGAGATCTCAGAAATTAGAGGAGAAATACTTGTTATGCTGCTAGAACCATCAAGATGATATCCTTGATTGCATACCTGCTGTTGATGGTTGCAATAAGCAGCACCTTGCTTAATTTTATAGCCTCCTCTCTGATTGTTATAAGAAGTTAGAGGAAAGTGAAGAACCTTCTCCAATAATGCTCCCAGATCAGCCCACATGCATTTGCTCGAGTTATCTCATTATTACAAGTTTATCAAGCAATAATGTAGAAGAATTTCCTTTGGCAAGGACCTAAATTTCCACAATATTGCTGGATTAGGTGGTTTGAATTTGCTAGATTTCGGACCTAAAATGGTAATGACTTTGGTCAGCATCTATGTGATCAAGTGCCTGAGGGTCTAATATCATGGCAGGATGTCCACAGACATTTTGTACTGTGTGTATTGACAAATTTTAAGGATAGAGTTAGAACGGAGTTTAGCACTAACAACCCGTAAAAACTTTCAGAAAAGAACTAGTGAACTTGAGCAGATGTATGACTTGTGTAGAATACATACAAAATGTTGGAACCATTAGAGGCATTGGACGTTATGAAACAATATTTTAACTGTAATCATACCTCCATGTGGTGCTTATGGGAATATACCTGATAACTCAACATGGCAGGACTGCATCATCTTCCTTTTGAATTTCTGGATCAGATTGAATGAGAAATGGAAGAACTTGCTTCATGCAAGATTTCGGTAGAAAATACCCCAATTGCTTAATGAGTTGTTTAAAGGTTTTAATGAGGTCGGTGATGGAGGACTCTGTTTCTCCTAGTCAGGGCTGGAGCATCATTGTTGACTGTGCGAACCATGGTTTAATTGGTGACTTTGGCTGACATTTTCATTTTCTGCAGAGCCATGATATTTTTCTATTTGTGGTTTTGGAGCTATTTCAGAAGTATTAGTTGCCCTTAAATCATCTCAGCTTATAGCAGCCATCTCTCCTGGTATTGAAAATTCCCCGGGTGACCTCTTGAATGTTGAAACAGCAGTTTCTTGCTTCTTGAAATTGTGTGGAGTTGCCAATGCAGATATACTCATTTCGATGTTTTGGTAGCCATTTTGGAAGACTGGGATGAGGTAGCCTCTGCACATTACCCGATGCAGAAAATGATTGGAGCACTGATGATTGGGATGAGGGGTGGGAGAGCTTGCAGGAAGTTTCTTCTTTAAGATTTTCAAGCACCTTGAGAATTTCTAAATCCGGTGGAGTGTTTCTTGATGAAGGCAATGCAAGGAGCTCCACTGACATTGTACTTGGAGTGGATTGTCGTTTGGCTTCAAAGATTATGCTCTTACTGCCTTACGGAGAGTTGTGGTTGGAATCTTTGAATGCACTTGAAAACAAGTTGAAACAACAAGGTATGCCGGACATGATTGGTGGCGACCACAAGTTCATAATGCTAGTCCTGTCATTTGGGGTTCTATCAACTGTTATTAACAAGTCTTTCTTAGGCACTGTTTTCTTGTATGTCTGCTATTTAATAGGCAATTTCTCTCACCGGTTCCAGGAAGCCCAGTTATCGGGCCTCGGAAAGAAAGGACCCCATGAACCTGGACACAACGAGGTAGACATCTTATTCCCTTTTGCAAGAAGCTTGTCAAAGCCGATCAGCCGATTCTAGCCGGATTTCTTGTCACAAAATTCATACACACCAATGCTTCACTTGGCTTCATCAATGTCGTAGAGGGTAGTCTTTGAAGATATTTGGAGTCAACTCTGCGTGCTCGAACACAGCAAGCTTGCCCCTGAGGAATTGAGGAGTTGTGAACTATTAAAAAGCTCACTTTCAATTTCACTTCAATCTGCCTTGTAATTACTTTCTAAGAACGAAAGCAAATAGATAAGAAAAAGAAATATGGGTTCTGTATGCCATATGATAGACTTTGTATATATATAAAAATTCTACATGGGTCAGTTACCAAACCTGGTAAAGAAAACGTTCGAATCAATTAAATCCTCTGCATTGCGTCAATCAAATCTGACTGGCGTCAGGGTTTGAACCTTCACAATTTTCTACCTCTAATAAAAAAAAATGCTCAATCGGATTCGACCAAGTTTAAATCTTGAATGTTAAAATTAAGTTCTAATTGTTTTTTAAAGTATATTTTTGAGTTCAATATTTTTGTTAGAAGTTCTTTGAATTTAAGACGAGTTTTCGGACAGTGATAATTTTTCTCCAAAGAAGCTTGTCTTGAAAAATGGTTTTGTCGACACTTGAACCAAACTGCATATTTATAAACTAACTTGGCTCAATTTGAAAAAATATATATTTATAAAGACAGTTTTCGATAAAACTTTGGATAGGAAAAAAGAGAGAAATTGGAGAGATTTGCCTGTGATATTTGTGGAGGTTGAGCATAACTTATTTTATTACTTGAAAATTAGAATGCATTTTTTCCCGCTTTTTGTTGTATAATATTTCAGTTCTCTGCTTTCCCATGTTCGTTGTGAAATAATTAATTAACTGTTATTTGAACCTATTAATATTATTTATTTCCATGGTAAATATGAATTGGGTATTATCATTATTTATTTATATGGTAAATATATAGTTATATTCAATAATCACTCTATTTCTCGGCTCCCAAGCATGTTTCTCGGGTCACAAGCATTTGATTCTTTTATGCCATTTTGCAAATAATAATAATAAGTATAATCTCTTAGTTTTAGGATTATTAGTTTACAATTTCATTTATAATAAAGATTATTATTTTGTCTACAACCACGAAAGTATAAAGCTCCACAAATGGATTTAAAATATAAAATATATCTTTAAGTGTAATAAAATAATAATAGAATAATTAAGAAAAAACTCGACAACCTCCTAAAATCGCTCACAAGAGTTTTTTACTCTTAAAGGACAAAAGAAAATATATTATATTTCAATGGAAATAGTGAAGTTGGTGCAATTTCACTAACAAAAAAGAAAACATATAATACAAAATATAAAAATGGATTAATTACTGTACTGATCAACTGATAAAGCCAAAAACCATACTTAAAAGTGACCTTATAGCCCCAATTTCTTTACTGGCCAGACCACTATTTTCTTATATATAATATATATTGTAACCTCTTCTACTATTAAAATGAAAACTACAATCCTCCATCAATTGCAACAGTATAAGGAACGAAGTTACCGGTGCTTTTTTTCAACCTTGATAGAATCCTCGATGGTCTACGGCCCGCCCAACATCACTCAATCATTTAGTGGCTCAGCCTCAGGGTCCATTGCTGTCCAACTTTCCATCTCTGAAAGTTTTTTTATAAAAAAGAAAAAACACCAAATGTTTGAGAACATAACAGCCACAAATATGCATGAAACAACGGCAGGAAAATGAAGAATGTTTCGGATTGATGCAGGCTGTACAAAATCTGTAAATTTGGCTTTTGAGAAATCTATTTTTGATTTAAGGGGCAAAAGTGTGGTATAAAATTTGTACGTACTTGGTTTGTCGGAAATTGCCATCAGCCGTCTTTGCAAGATAGATGCCACGAAGAGGAAAATCGAGCACATACCAAACATAATGGTGATGGGAAATGCGTCAACCTTCAGAAACAAAACCAATATGCTAGTTGGTAACAGAATTAAAGCCAACAATGCCTGCCGACATGCATGTGTCTGTGCACTGTACATGATTAAATGAATCTATTATAGAAAAAGGCTATAACATACATTATACAGCACGATGCAGACAAAGATATTGAGTGGAATACGGAAAAAGTTCATAATCGTGCTCCTAGCCTCCTCTGGGATGTATTGGGATCTCATTTTCATAATGGACGGCCAGAATATCCCTACACAAGCCTCGAAAGTACAGAAGCCGAGAAGCTGGAGACAACCTGCAAATGAGATGCTTCCGCCTTTCACTTTAGAAGGTGCTACCAAGAACTGTTGCAAATTCACCCGTGTCACGAGTTATTTAAAGAACAATACATACACAACATACAAACAAATAGAGGGATGTTGAAACATACATTGGTTATAATGGGAAGCAGGAGAGAGGCAGAGGAAATCACAAAAACAATCTGCATGTAGCTTTCTACCCTGGGTGCGGAGCGAGCCATTAATCGAGAGGCAAGGGAGCTTCCCAACATTGAAGCCAACATGAACGTGGCAAAAATAAAACCATGAGGAATCTCCTCATCATTGGGGCTCAAAGCAGGGGTCCAAAGGAACACAAAGGTGTACATTGAACCTTCAAACAGAGACTGGATGACACCCAGCAAAGCAATTTTTTCATCTGCACAGCATATTAGACTGAGGGGATCCAGAAGAAAACAATAGAAAGAAGCACTGCATTACAGAGGATAACTGATAACAAGTAACAAAGCATTGAGAAGCAATACTCGCTTGGAACATGTCAACCCGATCAATGCATTGAATTTAAAGTAAAATATTGAACTCTACCAGAAGCAATTGCTATAGCAGCGCCCCTGAACTGGGTAAGCAGGTCTTTATTTTCTGAGGGGTCTCCAAAATTTTCAGTCCATGATGAAAAAATAACGGCCATCCCAATAGCAAGAAAGCATGCAGCAGCATCAAAAGGAGCCACAGGTCCAAGGGATAATGAATCAACAAGTAGGTTCCCAAACAACCCAGACAAAATGGCAATTAGACCGTTCCCAAGAAATATTGCCTTTGAAAATGTTAGTGACAACCATTGTTGCTCAAAGCCCCTCTGCAATGAATAGAAGAAGAAACAGAATAGCCAGCAGAAGATTAAATTTAAAAGAGATATAAACATCAATTGTAACAGATAAGGCTCTTAGAAGAATGTGGCTAAGCAGATCTAGATGGTTCATGCCTTACTATCTTCCGGAAAATATGGAAAATTCAGGAAAGAAAGTTGGCATTTTCCCTTGCATCATGTGCAATATGATGGATATAAACTAAAATTTTTAACATTTTCTTTTCAAACTATGGCAGGATGGAAATTGTGAAACAACCAGACAGGCAGCAGCATCTAGCATCTAGAATACTAGTAATAAAGAGTGAAGGGCACAGAAGCAAAAGCATCAATAATGTAAATTGTAAGCTTATCTGATATGCATTAACAGTAAAAGGGCACAGAAGCAATGCCTCACCTTATTATGTTCAGCAACAAGCCATGACTCAAATGCTGAAAACAGAAGAGAGGTAGCGATACCTCCCAAAACTCGACCTATCATCAAAATTCTGTATTCGGGAGAATGCTTGGTTATGCAGCTAAGTATGTAAGTTATGCAGTAAGTAATACATGCTCTCTTCCGGCCCCTGAATTAAACACATGAAGGTGTTTTTGTATTAAGACAAGTTATTTAATCCATTTAGTATGAAAAAAATTACAGAAGAAGCCACAAGTAAAAACTTACTGTTTGTCAGCTAGAGATCCAACAATTGTCCCAAACAACATGGAGGATCCAAAACCAGCAATAAAAAGCTGTCCAATGTCCCCTTTTCCAAAGCCATATGTACTGTAAAGATAGTAAACATATGGACCCTGCAGCCAGTCTCCAGCTATTGACACGTAATTATTTATCAAATGAGCAAGATAGATATATGCCCCAATAACAATGATATAAAGTTAACTTTTTCAATTACCATAACAAATATCTACAGGTAAGATCATACCTCCAAAACTGATTAGAGAGTGAAGGACCTATATAGGGAATTCTTCTTTTTTAAAAAAAACTCCAGCCATAAGTAGTATTATGCTTATGATGCATTTAAATAAGATGCTAAGAAACTAATTAAAGAAATTAATGCAACCTTGTTTTTCTTTCACCTAGCTACTCTTTTACTAGCTAAAGACTAGGCAATTTGGACATGACACAAATACATGGAAAAAAATAATTAAACACGACATTACACAAAAAAAAAAAAAACCTTAAATACAACATAAATTAATGGAAATGTCTGAATCCATAACACAAATTATTAACCAATCAAAAGCCATATAACTAGAAAATACTTTAAAGAACTATGCCACGAAAAAGTACAAGCACAAGACATGAATACCTGAATTGCCAACCAGGCCGAGCAGTGTTAATAACTCAGCACCAATTATACAAACACAACATGGAAAAGATAAATAAAACATTATAGGAAACACAATACTACACAAAAAGCAAACTCGAATGCAACATTAATACAAAAAAATGTCAAAATCCATATAACACAATTATCCTTTCAAAAGTTATACAAATATAAAATAAACAAGATTACGACACGAAAAAAAATACAAGAACACGACAGGAATACATGATTTGACAACCAGGCCACTCAGTGTTACTAAACTCAGGAACAATTAACATATAAACTGGGATCGAAGAACAATGCAGAACTTGATCCTCAAAATTTAGGTTGTGCCTTTATACAACCCACGATCAACCATACAGAACCATAAGGCATAAACACAAGCAATAGCAACCTATCTCCAACCCACGAAAATCCCCGGAATCCCGGATCCAATATCTCAACCATATAAAACAGAAATGGACCGAAAATCCACAAATCAATTAATGTAAGTCATTTTTCTCATTCTCTTTCCTTTTCTTTAACAAGCCAAAACAAATGCACGTACCCCTTTTTCCATTTTCCTTTTTATGATGAGCTCGTTTTCCATTTCCAAAGCAAATAAAAACAGTAAATTATTTTCAAAACAGCCATTAATAACAAAAACATTATCAACTAACAAAATAAAAAACAAAAAACACCACAATCACACTTTGAAAACGCAAATCTAAGGAATGGGCATCAGGATTCACAAAAAAATCACCAGCATCGATCAGATTCCGTGTTTACGTAAAACAAAAATGAGATCTAAACGATAGAAATGGAAATCAGATCTGGGTAAATAAAAATGAGGGGAGTGAATTACCCATCATGAGAGAATAAACAACAAGGTAATTGTTCTTGAAGGAATTGAAAGCCGGGGATGTGTTGATTCGATCCTTGCTGTTCTTGCTTAGCTCTAATGCTGCCACCACCGCTGACAATGCCCCGAACACCATGTAGTAGAACAGCTCCATTGCTGCAAATTACTACTCAATGACACCACACTCCAAGTTCTTGTATTTTTTAGGAAAGACGCAGAGATATTTATATATATAGCTCTAAAGCCAAAGCTAAAGGGTGGTCCTCAGAATACAGGGATTCTTTTTCTAAATGCTTTAAAAGAGAAACAGATATATACAGTTAGTTACTCGCCCTCGTCACGAGCCAAATACCGTATTCTTATGTTATGTACACTTCCAAAAGTAAACTTGGCCGTTTAAACCAATAAAAGTAATTTATCCCGGACGGGGCTAACTGCCCGGTTTGTATGAGCGGGGTTTGGACTGAGTTTTAGTCCAGGTTTTTTAAACCGATAAAGTCATTCATTCGACTGGTTCAATGATTTGTACTGATTATCGGAAAATTGTTTTCTGGATTAATGCGTTGACCGATTTTAAATCCAACAGATCAATTCGATGGTTCAAATATTGTTAAAATTGATCAAATATCATTTAATATATGATTTTTTACTCATTTAATATATAAAATTATTTTTAAAATGATATTGCAACATCAAGAAATAGGATTTATCGTCTGACCCGATTGTATACTTTTTTAAGTTGATTCTACAACTCTCGGGCGTTATAATTAGATATAGTAATTTTAAATAAAAATAAAACATGTTATAAGAAAATAATATATTGAATTTTATATATAAGTAATGTAAATATTAAATACAATTATGACATAAAAATAATACGAATATACAATACATACAAATGAATTATCAAAATATAATAAATATTAGTTATTAAACCTATTTACAAAGGGATTTCAATTTAGTTTTTTTTTTTATCTGTATTATTCAATACAAGTTTAATACGGTTTCTGAATGGAGCTTGCATATTTGAATAGTAACAATTAATGTATTAAAAATGTAATGAAAGAAAAAATAATGATAAGACCATCTCAACTTAAATTAGTTGATGAAATGTGAGGGTTTAAAAAAATCAGGTATCCTGCAAGGGCAGCCTGTAGATAGTGATTTGCTGCTGTTTGAAATAGCGGAGACCCTCCTCATCTACCAGCACAAGATTCAAGTAGTACTTCACACTGAATTTGTTGTTAATGTTGCGATGTGTTGGCGTCAGTTCATATGGACTAAGAAACAGCCTCACAGGAATTGATTCACCTTCATTACCAACCTCATTTTATAAGCACTAAATAATTATATATGAGCTAGTTGTATCAGGTATGAGGCACAAAGGGTGTTAGAAAACTGAAGTTATGAACATACCTCTGACAGGAGCACCATCCATCAACTCAAATTTAGCTAGTGTTTCAGTCTCAACATGGTTTGTGGCTCCTGTTACTGTTGACTCTCGCCGCCTGATCTCAATATCCATATTCTTAATCTTTATCTTCACCAGAAAAAAATATATCTTCCCTATGATTACATCTTTCAGATGATACCTGTGCGGTTTGGATTCCCATTCCCCACTACTTCAGTTTCTAGTTGAATCCTACATGATACAAAGTAGCTACGAAGATTGCTTCCTATATATTATTATGAAATAAAAAAGCGATGGCATGTCCTGTCCCACGAGTATATCAAAAACCAATTAACCCACTAAAAAACTGATTGTATTTATATTTTTTAACATCAACTTAAAACCTATGCACTGTTCTAAGACGACCTAAGACGTCAGGTTTTAGCAAAATCCATAGATGTTTCAACGTACTTGCTTTTATTGTACTCAAATTCAATGTGCAGGCAATCTTCAATTCCAACTTCCATCTGCAAATGGGATTGATGTTTGTCAAAATTGAATATGATTATCAAATGAATTAGTGGTCGGTGGCAGCTGATTGAATAAAAAAAATACAATGCTTTTGAGAATCAGTGTAATGAAGACAATTGTCGCTCACCTTGATGCTAGTGTTGATTGATGGAGGTGGAGAATAATTGTGAACCTGATAAGCCAAGCAAAAAGAAAAAGAAGTTGCTAACGGTACATCACTGGCAATTATAAATGGCACAATATGGTGCACTAATGCGGTGTTTGATAATCGAGTGTATTAATTTAAGAAAAACCTTAATTATTACATAACTATTAAAATAGTTTATTATAATATAAAAATAATTAATATAAATTTAAACTTGTCCTCTTCATATTAAGTAAAATAATTTCCTTCCTTTTACTCTAAACAAATCATATAAATACATATAAATATTATCAAATAAAATTAATTTATTGTTAATTCATATATTAAAATATATAACTCAATATGGCATAAATGCAAGGATGGACACAACAAATGTCCTGAAAGAATAATTAAAAAGCCAAATACAATGATGTTGGCTTCTTATATGAGTCAGGTTTAAAGGCAAAAAGTACTCATCATTTTAAAGCAAATCTTAATGTTTTACCGCCGAATACAGCATTCAGTTCATAAATAATTTTCTTTTTCTTCATTTTGAAGTTCATTTATTAAATGATTCAAAATATAAATAAAACTTGTTTAATTTATTTATGTTAATGAACAAATTCATTTAACTTAAATGAAAGAACAGTTAAAACTAAAAATAATTTAAACAAATTTTCATTTATTCAAAATCTATTCATTTATAACCCTACTTCCTTAAATATTTTGCACTACACCTATATTAATCAAACTTGACCGAATTTTGATATATTATAAAGATATTTAAAGGATGATGTCGCTAAATACAATTTTCTTATAATAAGAATGTTGAGTATGAATACTTTGATCAACATTATGCTTAAAGAAGACAAAATTAATATACGGAAAAGGAAAAAAGGTTGAGTAATGAGAAGACTTACCAAGAAGTTCAGGTATTCGATTATGCTTCCACCATAATTACGACTAACTGTTACTTTCAAGACATACCTGAGAAGCAAAAATCAAACTATTATAAAATGAATTCTCAGATTATAGAGCATCCCGTCACCAACCACATCAGCAGACCAGTAAAAACTAAAAAGCGTTCTAGAGCTCCAAATTAGTATATGATATTATACATATCCGAGTAATTCCCAACCTCTATTACGGTATGTACCCAAAATATATCGTCATGAAAATCAAACTGGTTTTTAAGCCTCAAAAATATGTATAGCAAACGAACTTCTAGTAATCAACATAACACTCCCTGCCAGGAAGAAATACGAACAAATTTTATTTTCAAAAATTTTAAGCAGAGGGTAGCATACCTAAGCCGCACATTCACACCGTTATAAGTTTCATATGGCATTTCAACCATAGAAAATTCAAATGGATACGTTGTTCTCTCGTATATATCTCCAGGAACATCCAATTCACGTACTGCAAAATTTAGAAATATAAAAATAGTAAAAAAAAAATACAAACCAGTCGACAGAGAATAACAACTTAGTTTAAAAAATTTTCTGATCAAATGCTATTAGTCGTATAATGCATGAGCTATAGATTTAATTCTTATATTCTAATTTGATTAATTTTAATCTCTATACTTTAAAAATTTTGGAATTTCTATCCAAATGTTAATAATTAAATCTATAGGGTCAAATTCTACTATTAATCATGTGCTATATATATGTTGTGAATTTAATTATTAATCTTCAATTTGATCATTTTTAATTCATATGTTTTTTTAATTTTAAAATTTTAGTTTTGACATAAATGGAAGCCGTTAAATTAGTTAACTAAAATAACATGCCTTTTTGGTTATGATGCGAAATAGTAAACTAATATGACATTACACAAATGATTATAACATAAATTAATTTAATAAATTTAACCATTATCATTTGACATATGATAGAAATTTTAAATTTTGAAAACTACATAAATTAAAATTATCAAATTAGAGTATATAAACTAAATCTACAACCTACTCATAACATATAAACTGATGGCAAAATTTAACCGAAATTTTTTGCTTACAATTTGAGCCTTTAAACGTATGAAAGAAGAATAGGGGGTAATCATACACCGCAAAGCACGAATTCAACTCTTAAGATCATAAATTAATCCCAACCCCGCACCCACTTAACGAACATCTAAACAGTTTCCAGGCGGAGCGAGCAAAAGCAAAAGCAAAATCAGAAAATACTCACCAAGAGAGGTAAAGTCATAAAAGTTGCCTCTGTCAAGATACATCTCTGGAAGGCAAAACCAAAGTTAGTGTTGATTTCATCTTCTCAGACTAAGTGTGAGTGTCAAATATAGATATGATTTAATATATAGGTACGTTCATTTTTTTTTTTCATTTTTGTATTTGGATAATTACATCTACACACTTACTATTAGAAAATACTTCAAGAAAAATTAAAAACTGAAAGAACATAGCTGGGTAAGAAATTAGGATACTGTTAATTCTAAAACGTCTGTATTCAGCTATTACATTAGACTAGAATTATAATTAAAACGTGGACTGACAGTGACAGGGAGCAAGAAGTAAGAACAAACCTATTTGGCCAAGGAGCTCAACTTTCACACCATTATGTTCAATTCTCCTCCCTTGATGTGGTTCTATGGTAATCTGAATGTGGCAAAGAACAAAAAATTCTTCAAAATTTGACGTTATAAATATAAAACGTAAATGCCATTGCTATGATCCTCAATATGTTCAAAGTGAACAAAAACTAGATAACTACCTTCCCAGCAATATTTTCTTGATTTCGGAAAAGCGGCGCCAAAAGCGTTTGGCCATTTTCCCTTTTAATTGGGACCTAATCATACATACACAGAGAAAAGAGAAAAGAAAAGGAAAAAAAAAAAAAAAAGTAATCCAGCACAATGGCTCGTGAAAAATTAAATAAACAATCAATGTTGAAAATGAAATGGTAGATTCAATTTTCTGTCCAAACGAAACTAGAACCGAGATGAGATAGATACCCGCTTGCGAGTTTTTCCATCGGAAAATTTGATGGAGATAGAACATGCCGGCTTGAAAGCTTCAATCAGGAAATTCTAATTCAAAAAAAGAAAGAAAAAAGAATCTCAATTGCTTTCAATAAGCAGCAGTTTAGAATCTAATTGGAATTGAATGTGAGATCTTACCATGCTGATTTACGGTTATATTAGGGATTGACGTGGGAACTGGCAAACCGCAGCAAGAAGCGACAATCCCAGGACGGTAACGGGAATCGACATTGAGAAACAAGTTTTTCAGTTTTCACAGTAACGAATCGAGAGCGAAAACGGGCGCGCGTCCATTACAAGTAGCCGTCACGTGCTTTTCCTGGGATGTCACGTGTGTATCTCCTGAGTGATAAAAGCATAGTCGTTGAAAATGAATCGGATCGGTCAATAGGACCAAAATATTATAAACAGATAATTTTATTAATTATTTTATAAATATTATAAATAGATAATGCTATTTATTATTTTATAATAAAAATTATTTTACCAAAACGTGATTTAAACCTAAGTAGCTATTTTTACAGCTCATCCTATTAATTTTTAAAATCATTATTTAAATAATTTCATACATATAAATGAAATAACTATTTTTTTCAGGTGAAAATTTAAAATTTATCTGCAATGTTCTATATTTGTTAGATATCATTTTCATACTCTTTAAATATAATATAATTTTAAAAGGTTAAATATATGAGATAAAAAAAGGATAAATATATTTCTTAATCTCTGTATTTTTATAAAATTGGAGATTTAGTTTATCTACTGTAAAATTAAATTTTAAAATTTTAATATAATCATTATCATTAATAGTTTTCATGAAATTTATTATTTAATATACACTTTTATTAATTATATTTCACATAACATGGGAACAACCTAATCAATATATCAAATGAACAAATTTTGACATAAAATATTTATAATTTTAATGATTAAACGAAAATTTTAAATCTAAAATTTTCTTAAAGCACAAAAGTTGTTAACCTTTCAAATTTTATGTTATGAAGTTCTCAGTAACAATTTTCATTTGGAAGCCTAATGCTAATGATTTGAGATATAAATTGATGGTTGTTAATCAACATTATTTTCTTGTTTGATTATTAGTATAATAATAAAATAATAAGTTTATTTATTACTTATGTATTATAGCGGTTAAACATAAAATAAAAATAATTAGTAAACTTTAAACTTAAAATTAAAAGGATAAATAATAACTTTTATAAAATAAAAATAAAAAATTTCAAAATAAGAGTATCTTTGGTAAATCATGAAATTTTTCATTTTCAATTTTCACTTTATTAAAAATAAAATTTTAACTTTTAAATGTATTTGATAATCATTTTAATTTTTTTCAACAAGTAATATTTTAAATTTTTTAAAATCATTTTAATTTTCTACTTCATATAAAATTTTAATAAAAATGTTGAATAAAATAAGTAGTTTAGGTAACTACTTATAATTTAACATAGAAAATACTAAATTAATTTTATTTTATTAAAATTAAAATAAATCATCCTTTTATTAAAAAATAAATATCCAAATTAACATAATTAATTTTCATCTAAAACTATCCAAAATAATATAAAATATTATATTAATAAGTTTAACATTAAAAATCAATAGTCTTTTAAAATCAATATTTACTTATATCAAACAAGATAATTATATTCAATATTTATATTTACTAATTTACCAAACAATTTTTAATATAAATTTAGTACTTAATTTTCAACACTTCAATTTTTTCCCTTCACCAAAAATAAACCAAGAAAATGACTATAATTTACCAATTAAATTAGTTTATTGCTAACACATACTAAAACATGTGTAAAAATAATACACCTACCAAACATAATTTATATTCATAAAAATAAAATAATGAAAACTCTGAAATTTATATTGCATTAATAATATTACAAAACATCAGATTGCATAAAAGATTCTGAGTATGAAGATGATGAATTTCAGTTGTCCTGAGAATCTGATTGAAGGTTAACAATTTGAGAAACAACAAGCTTGGAGAGTTCATTAATGGCAGCCTGAACCTGGTAATCATCTGATTCACTATGGTTTTGCCTTGACCATCCAAGTAATTGTGAATTTAACCTGGTATATTCATTTGCAGCAACCCCGGTTTTCTTTGATGTGGCAAGAACTCGCTCCAAATCAGCTTGTGATAATGGCCTTGGATCCTGAAAAACAAATAAGTCAAGAAACTTAATAAGATAAATAATCAATGATATCTATCACAGAAAAATACAAAGGCCATATGAAAAGATATCGAAGTTCATGGATTCTACATGCAAACAAAAGTTTTACACATGTCATGGCAAAAATGTTTATGACGACAAAAAGATTACCTATATTGGTCCGACTCTTCATTTTACTTAAAATACTCGTGTCTGATACATATTTGGATATGATCGTGGATAAAACTCTCCATTAACCCTCCAAATATATGGAAAAGCTTTAAAATGTTGGAACTTACCCATGTTGGACATATACCTATATTAGACATTCACACCTAAGTTCAAGTAACATAGCTTGCTCAGCAATACTTTCTGAAAAACAACACATGGACGCAGAAGAGACACGTAAGAAAATGAACTTACTCCAGATGATTTTCCTTTCTTCTCCTCATCTAGTAAGTCCCTAATGGGAAAGTATGCGGCTTTCTTGCAGAGTTCGAGAATATCGGACCCCGTGTACCCTTCACACAAACTGGCTATGTAGTCAAAGTTGATGCTTTCTTCAATATTCTCACCCTTCAAAACCACCTTCAGAATCTCAACCCGCTCCCTGCGGTCAGGTAGTCCAATCTCAAAAGCCTGGGGGAGACGCCTGAGTATGGCTTCATCTAGTTCTGATGGGCGATTCGTTGCAGCAAGAACCATAACTCGGGCATTCTCTGCACAACAATGTATAACTATTCAATTCTATATTATAATTTGAAAACAATTCCTATAACATTCTTTAGACAGCCCTTTATCACAAAAACTGAAAGACAGTACTTTGTATGGGAATGACAACAGTATATGACCGCTTTTCAGTACAAAAATACTCACGATCTGTTGTAAACCCATCCCATAAAGCCATGAACTCGGTTTTCATGTTCGTCATTGCTTCATGATCTGTATTACGACGCTGTCCCAGAAAACTATCGACCTCGTCAATAAATATGATGGCAGGCTGAAGTTTATATGCCAAGCTAAACACTGCAGCCACTGCAAAAGTAGAAGAGGATTAAAAGTCTTAGATACATAAAACAAATAAACTGCATGGGACCATACATCCATTAGAAAAAAACTCATCAAAACAATGTTTAATTGATAAGAAAGCTTACAACTACTTTTTCTTGTTTGTATTATACATTTCAGGGTAATGAATTTTTATATAGGATGGATGAACCATTTTTGTCCTTTCTCTTAAAAGGTGTCATATACCTACATAAAGCATCTTCTCACATTTCTACAAAAGTTACAACTCAATATAACAATTTAAAAAAAAAAGTCAATTTTGATCTCTTATAACCACATGAAATAGGATGTATTCCAAAGAAAAGCAAAAAATTCTAGAATCAATATGGATAAAGTAAACATTATCAATACTTTACCAAGTTTCTGTGCATCACCAAACCACTTGCTCATCAGATTTGATATCCTCACATTGATAAAAACAGCTCCAGACTCCTTTGCAATGGCTTTAGCGAGCATGGTCTTTCCAGTACCAGGGGGTCCATATAACAAAACCCCTTTTTGAGGACCAAGAAGCTTTCCATGTGAAAACAACTCCGGTCTCCGTAATGGAAGGATCACTAGTTCATACAGAGCTTGCTTGATGGCTTCTAATCCTCCAATAGACTCAAATTCCACGTCAATGTGATCAGGATTTATGACATCACATGCTATTACATCCTATTAAATGAAAAAGAAAAGAATAAGCATAAAGACCATCGTACCTATCAACAGCTAGGATCCCTTGCTTCTATTCTAATACCAAATCACAAAGCAGATATTCCACCAAGTTCTATCTACAACTACTGAACATGCATGACTTACCAAGTATGGTGGCATGCATGCTTTCTTATATATGATAATTTCAGGTATACATAGGATGTTGAACATAATATGAAAATATGAAAAGGAAACAGCTACAGATTGCAAAAATCAAACAGAAATACAATAAGAGGCTAAAACAACTGCTGAAAAAACACAAGCTAATAGGTCATGAGGTAGCATTCCAGCTTCCTATAGTATAACTAGCAACTACCTCCATCAGTCTGGATGAATTCTTTGCTAACCAGAACCCCGATGGTAAGAATGAAGTTATGGAAGGAAATCTAGGTTCATTTAGCTTACTTATGTATTCCAAGCTAGTTGTAGGAATTACTTTGTGTTACACTGTTTAGGCAGTTGAACTGGGTGGTCACCATGGTATGGCTATTACATTGCAGTGAATCGCAGCTTTTAACCCCAAAAGCTGTGCCAACAGGATCGTTGTTTGAGACCTTAGTCAACTATGATTCAGACTTAAGGCCAGTTTACCATTGATGTTGAAAAATGCTTCTGAAAAAATGTTGTGAAAATGAGCTTTTCAAAAGTTTGATAATGTATACAATTACTGTCAAATGGTGTTGGACTTCTTCGACAAAAGGAGGATAAGAAAAAAGAAAATAATTTCGGCCAAAAGCATTTTTGCAAAAGCCAAAAAGCTAAAAAATTTGGCTTGGGTTAATCCCGGTTTAAAACATGATTTAGTTTGAAGGGCTCTTTATTTACCATTACTTTCAATTACTTTTGGCTTGAAAATTGAAATCATGGTTTGGGTTCAAAAACACTTTTCAACCTCAATGCTAAACGGAGCCTTTGCAACTTGAAAACAAAAAAAAAAAAAAAACCAAGCGGCAACAATCAAAGCAAGCAACCCTGGTATTCCTTTAGCAAGCTTAATGAATTCAATGTTCAAAATGCAGATAAAGGGCATTAATTTATGTGCAAAAATAATATGCAAATTTGAACTACAAATTCTAGCCTCGGATTCGATTCCAACCGAGCAAAACCCTAAACCAAAACACTAAATAATAAACATTCACAAAAGAATGGATAACTAATTCCCACCGTTAATCTAGCTTCCAACAAAATTGCTTGAAAACATTCAGCTTTGAAAAAAAAATTTAAATTTGTCCCCGCAAAAAGAAAAAGTACCTCGTAGGGATTAGTATTGATTAGAGGACGACCCAAACGCTTGGCAATTTCTTTCTTGTGCTCCAAGGCTTTTTTAGAAGCTTCCCGGTTTGGGTCGAGGTGTCGGAGCCCCGCGAAGAGGACCAAGCAACTAAGGGCAGCGCTGGCGGCATATAAAATCAATTCTTGCAGGAGCTTCGTCTCCGACGAAGATGAACCCATCTTTCGTATATAAAATTATTTTATTATATCAGAAAATATTAGGTAGAAGTTGCGAATAATCAAGGGTTTTGAACTTAAACAGGAGAGGAAACGAAACTGAAAAAGATTTCCGCTTCGACGTCAAGTGCTTATCGATTTTCTGAGGCCCTTCGGTTTCGCGAATAAGGAAGCACTTTGGGCGACACCCAGCCTGACCGAATATCAGTCCGCCCCAAATCTTATATTATATAATAATATTCGGTATACTACCCAGTTGCGTCACCCAATTTTTAGTCACTTTCATTTTGGTCACTTAAAAATAAATCTTTACAATTTTATCATTGTCATTAGAGAAGTTTTCATTTTAGTCACCTGATTGTAACAGCCATTGATTGTACATATCAAACTATGTCCACATCATATTTATATGTTCTTTTAATCACTCAACTTCTAGATCACTTTTATTTAATAAGGGTTTATAAAACTTATTTTTTTATTGTATAATATTAAATATTCCAGCTAAAAGCAAAATTCAATTAATTAATTTTATTTTCATCGCTTATTGAATGAGAATTTAATTTAATTAATTGTAATGATTTTTTCTATTTACTTTTAGTTTAGCATGGGAGATTAAATTAATTAAATTGATTAATTTTAATATTATAGTAACAAATCATTTGACACGGTCAAGGGTAAAAAATTTCAACAATTTATTTAATTAATTTTGATGTTTTGAAATTTAAATTGTCGTATTGAAAAAATTCCAAATCTTTCGGCAATGAAGTAAATAAGTATAGTTTGAAATATTTTAATACATTACCATAGGTTCTACTGCCTTTTCATTTTAATCTTTGAGGTAGTCTTTTTACCCATGTCAATACTTAAAATTTAATATTTTTTGAGTGATCAAAATGAAAGCAACCTAGAAGTTAAGTGATTAAAATGAAAGTGTAAACATAATGTGGCATATATAGTCAACTGTCATCAGATATTTAATACTTGGGTGATTAAAATGAAAGCGTTCTCTAACAACTATGATGAAATTGCAAGGATTTTTTTTTTTTTTTACCAAATTGAAAATATCCTAAAAATTAGGTGACCAACTAGACAGCTTACCTACAATATTTTAATATTTACATCTGCTATTATTTTCTATGTGATGATGATGTTGAGTTTGGCAACGATGAAAAACTCAACATTCCCTACAAAAATAAAACCGCTCTAAGATCTTACTTTACCACTCTTTGAAATGCACAAAATTTCAATTCATAGAAGATAATTAATGTAGATTTTTTCTTTTTCTTACTGGCGAATCTCCCTTTTGATAAACTTTCACTCTGACTCATTGTTAATGATTCCAATAAAACAAACAATATTAATAAAATGAAATGTTTTTGAAAATTTAAAACCATAAGAAAGTTAGGAAAATAATTTTCTCCAATCAAATTACAAAAGAAATAGTCAATTAAAGTTCAATTAACACCATTGTTATTATAATAATTAAGAAGATGTGGATTCGAGAGCGTTTAATTGCATATTATTTTTCGATTTAAGAGTTTAGAGAAAAGTTTATAAATAGTTCAAGATTTGTAATAATAAAGAAAATAGTAAAAAAACACTGAATTGAATAACTTAAATAAATCAAAATAACTAACTATCCCACACATTATTCTGATAATGTGAGACTCAAACATATTAATAGAGAGCAAACATTTGTGCTGATCATCTGTCAAAGATGGGGGCGTTCGCCAGTGGGAGGGCTGTGTGTGCTGAATCATCCACCAGATGTGTTCAACGATTGTTTGTTGCAGGATAGGAACCATCCTGTCGTTCCTCTAACTGATATAGCCTAAATAGTGTTTCAATTCTTTTGAACCTCCTTTTTTTCCAAAATAAAAAATAAGACAGTTGGGCTTCAAAAGTTTAGGCCACAGGTCCAGGCTGCGTGCCTGCGTCTAAGCTATTTTGACTACTAAGGTCGGTCAATTGGGTCCAACCTAGAGATCATGGCCCGGGTTAGAATAAAATTTTAGGTCCATTTTATAGTCATGGGCTCAGCCCACAAATAAATTTAAAATTTTATCCAAATATGGATAAAATACTAAAATCCGAATATGGTCTAGCTCTCCAATATTAATTTTTTATATAAAATAAATTTTAAAATATATTACATCAAACACATTAAAAATATTAAAATAAATATTTCCAACAATATCTAAACAACAACAATAAAATAGTAACAATATAATAACAAAACGACACCAAAACAACAACAAAACAGCAACAAAAATAATAAAAACGGCAACAAGTTTTTTTCAATTTGGAGGTTAAGTCTAAACTAAAAAAAAATTACTTAAGGCACGATTTATTTAGAAAATAAGTCTAATTTTTTTATTTAAATTTATTTTTCAAATCTATATTTTTATCAAAACTTCTTTTTTTAATGGATCTTCAGCCTAGCCGAATATTTAACATTTTAGGATTAAACATCATAAATAATAAAGTACAGAAAAGGGAAGCACTTTCTTTAGAAGATAATGTTGATTTTGAACCCATAAACGGCGCTATTAAAAAATTAGAATTATTAAGTTTGGAAATTGCTTTTTGTGGAATCTTCTCAACCATCAAGTCTGAATATGATGACAAAAACCTGCTTCAATCATTAATACTATTTTAGTTTTTCCCATTACATGCAACGAAAGTGAATGAATTACTTACTAAAACAAATTCTTTTCGTATAAAAGAAGTTGCAATATGATACAAGAATAGAGAAGAGAGTTTGAAGTGTTATGAAGTGACTTAAATTTTCAATTCATATAATTTATTCCAATACATTGAAAATATAACACAGATTGTAAATCATTAATACGTAATAAAATTTAAGTCACAATAAATAAATAAATAAACTTTGACTTTTATTAATATTGTGGATTAGATCTAATTATAGATTGAGCTATCCACTCAAGCTCACTTGAAAAGTGAGAGGGTTTAAATAAAAATATAAGTTTAAGAAATTAGTTTAGATAAAATTATAAAGCTCATTTTTTAAACGGGTAGGACATCGAGTAAGATTTTTTAGCATTTGTATAATTTTTTTCATTGTTCTTGTCTTTGTCATTTTGTTATTATGTTATTCTTATTTAGATATTATATAATTTAATTTTATTATTATTTTAGAGACATTTATTTTAAGTTGTTAAGTATAAAAACTTATTTTTAATATATTTTAAATTTGTTAAGAAATATTTATTTTAATATATTTGATGTATTATATTTTTAAATTTTTTTATATAAACAATTTAAATTTAGTATTTTTTATGTAGGCGAGCTTTGATAAAAATTTATACTTATTTTTTGAATTGAATCAAACTCAAACCTAAAAAATAAACCTAAAATTTTATATTGATCTAACCCGAATCTAACCTAACCAAACTCATAATCAGTTCCACACATTAAAAAAGATTTATGTGTTTTATTTTTGTAGATGAAATAATTTTTGTTTTATTTCCCGTAAAATTTGCATCAAATAGACTATTTGGGATTGGGGGCATATTTTATGAGAAATTAGAATTCAAACAAAAATGGAAGATAAAAGTTTTTGTATTAGAAAAGAAAATTAGTATACTATAAATAAAGCAAAAAAAAATGGAGTTTAATTCTAGATTTATTTCAACCACTTGTTCGGTGAATATAACTATCATTGGAAATTTAAAAGGAGGAAAAGAAAAAGGATTGAGTGGGTCAAGGATTAATGATAGATCCTCCACATCGAGCGACTCTAAGGAGAGACACGTGTCTTTCAAACATTCTTTCTTCTTTTGCATGTTTTCCACGCCTAGGGATTCCATTGTTCTTTAATCTTACTCGCCAGTCCAATTTTTAGTACTGTCCACTAAATTTGTCGCGATTTTTATTTTTAAACTATTATAAATGGAAATCTGAAAGAAATAATTTATAAGATTTAATTAATTAAAATATTTAAAATAATTAAAGTTAATTTTAGAAAGCTGTGAATAAAAAATCAACTATGACATAAGGAATATATATACTTTTAATAAGTGCAATATAAATATAAATAAAATATAGAATTAATTTATAAGCAAATAAAATTCATCAATAATATATACATTAAAATATGAATATTTAATCATTAAGTAGTTAAATGTAATAATAAGATACATCTCACTCTTAAAGGAAGGGTCTAAGCTCAAATCTTGAAAACGACTAATCATAAATTCTAAACATAAATCATAAAACGGACGTAAAAATATAATAAAAATATGAATATTTACTATCTAATTTTTTTTTTGCCTTAAACAGTTTAAATTTATTGGAAAGTTAGAACTTTCAGTATACCAAACTCTTTTTAGTGATTTGGCATGCGTTTAAACTCATATAAAACCAAAAAATTGTTTTTTTAAACAAGTTTTAAATATTAAATGTCTTACCTTACTTTAAATTTATATAAATGTGAGAATTATTTTAATTCTCACCAGGAAAATAAATACCATAATTGTTTATCTATTTTGATTATTTAAAAAAAAATTATTTACTGTTTTCCATTTTTAAAATAAAAATATACTTTAAATAATATAAAATATGAAAAATTCATAAACCAATTTGAGCCTAATTTTGTTTGTTCAACTACCTTTTCAAAATTATTATTTTGCTAATCTGCCTTTAATTTTTAAGAAAAACCTACTCACTTTTTTCACCTCATCATTTATTCTAAACTTGAAAAATATGGCACTAAAATCATAATTAATTGATTCGGATTACTAAATAAAAGAAGGAATCAAACAGTATCTTTAAATTTAATCATACACATGGGACAAACAAAGATTAAATAACCCTTTTTTATTATTGAACTAAAAAGTAAAATAAATCGGAAAAAATAAGTAGAATTTATGAATGTTTTGAAAATCTTAATAGTAATAAGGTATTTGTGTAAATATGGAAGCATATTTTGAAATTAAATGATTAAATTATATCATTGGAATGAGTTTATGGTGTGTTAGAATTTAACTTTTTTTTTTAACATTAATTTTATTATAGATTCTTATAATATCAAATTTTTTTATATAATGTCTATAATTATCATAGTTTCTTCTCAACCCTTAAATAAGAGGATAATGTTCTTCAATACACTTGAACTCACGATCTTCTACACTAACAATAATGTCAATACCAATCCTATTAAGGGCTAGTTTGGCAATGCTTTTGAAAATTGTTTTTGAAAAGTGATGTGAAAAGTGTTTTTGAGAAGTGCTTTTGAAAAGTTTAGTTTAAAATTTAAGTGTTTAACATTGCTATCAAAAAGTACTTTTGAGAAATAAAATATCCATTTTAGACATGTTATTATCAAGTAACAAATATACATTTAAATAAAATTTAAATTAGTTAATATTATTATATTTTAGTAAGAATATAAAAATTTTACTATAACTTGTTAATAATTTAATATATGAAATACAAATTTTAAATATTTTAAGTAATAAATATTAATTACTTATAAAATTTAATTAGAATATATAAACTATATTTTAAATATTTAAATATAACCATTAAATATTTATAATTAGTATTTTAAAAATATTTTTATTTTTATTTAATGGATTTAACATATTTGTAATTAAACACCAAGAAAAAAATGAAAAGAACTATTTTATTGGAATGGTGAAAAATAATTAAACACTAAAAATATTTTTGGAGAGGAAAATTAAAATTTTAACTTTTTCTTTTCATAAATACTTTTGAAAAGTATTTTTAAAAAGCTAAAAATATCAACTAAAAATAATTTATTTTACACAAATTTTTTTAAAATATTTTTAAGTCAAAAGTATTTTTATTAAGAAACAGGCCTATGACTCGATTGACCATAATTTAACTATTTTGAATGAAGAAAATAGAAAGACAGAAAGAAATAAATGAAAAGATTACGTAAGATTGACTAAATAATAGTTTTAAATTAAAATTTTCTTTATTGCAGTAACATCATAGTTTACCCATTATCTAAGGTAACGTGGGAATACTGCCATCCATGGGAGTGCAACCAATAAATATTTGAGAGGAAGCCCAGTTTCTCTAGGGAGAGCGTTGCAACCACGCTTGACAATAACACCATTGGAATCACAAAAGAGCCCACTTCAGAGAGACATCTAAGGCCATGCTTTGTTATGACGCCAATAGAAAATCAACTCCAATACTCTATCTCGATCTCTTACAGTGCTTCCCCTTTTCTGATTCTTTGACCCTCGTAAATTTTTTACTTTATTTACAATGTTACCATTGAATTATATTGGTTTTTTCATTTTGATCTCTAAATTTTTTCAATTTAGATTTTTCTTCCATTTATCTTAAAAAGATGAATCTTGGTCGATAAAAACGTGATACTTGATAATTAAGACAATGTTATTATTTAAATTAGATTGGGATAAATGTATTCATTAAAATTTTTATATAAAATTAAATAATTTTAAATTAAAATGATAAAGTTAAATATTCAAAATTATTGTGTCATGTTTCAAATTTTACTATAATAAATTTTTATTGATTTTATATAAAAATATCAAAAGAGAGAAATATTTTTGTAATAATATAACTTATTTTATATATAGAAAGATATTTTAATAATTTTCCTTCTAAATAAATATCGAGCTAACTTATGATTCAAGAGTTTAATTTTTTTTTTAAGTATTAAAATGAAAAATCTAAATGTCAATTTAATATCCAACCTTTTGAGGGTTACTCGGTCAAACATTTTGAAAGTGTTCAAAATATTTGGCCTTGGCTGATCTATTTTGAAATGTTTAACCTTTATTTAATCTCTTTAATAAAAGTTTAACTCTTGGTAACAATTAAAAAGTGTGGGACAGGTTAGGCGAGGTATTGGTCAGGATTGTTCATGTTCATTTTGTGGTCATGATTCGAAAGATACTTTCCATGTTTTGAGAGATTGTTCACGTTTGGAAAAAAAGTTTAGCTGCATTTAGTGCCTGAAAATTAATAAAATAAGTTTTTTTTCCGATGGTTTATTGGAATGGTGAAAAGTCAAATTTGTCTTTATAATTGGAATTGTTTATCATGGGTGTTAATTTGTCTTATTTCTTTGGTTTGACCATCGGCGCATTTGGAAAAGTAAGAATTTATTTTTTTTCAAAGTTTATCTTGGAGTGCTTCTAAGATCGTAAAAGTTTTCTGTAGCTAGACTAGATAATATAATAATACCCACAAGAAAGACTCGGTTAGAATGCATGAGTTGTCCCTTAATCATCATCTATTAGGTAATTGGTTTCACTTCAATACTGATGGAGCGGCCAAGGGTAAGAAAGGATTCGCATCTGCTAGAGGAGTGTTGCGAAATCAGGTTGGGGATTGGATATTGGGTTATAATCATTATCTAGAGGAATGTTCAATGTTTGACATGAGCTTTGAGGGTATTCTAGATGGACTGCTTATTCTACATTGTCGAGGATATGATAGAGTTTTATACGGATAACCTAAAGGCGATTAAAGCCATTGAAGACAGACAATCGATTATTTCTAATTTAGCTTTGATTAGAAGAATCAAACAGATGTTAAAATAGGAAAGACAATAGATTTTCAAGTATTTTCCTAAGAAGGATAATCGAGTGGCTGATGAGCTTGCTAAATTGGCCTCTAATAGTAAGAAAATTGTGCAGATTTTTCGAAGAGGCTCTTAACGAGTTATTACTAAATTTATGTTTAAATAAAACAAGTGATCTATTTACTTCTAGTAGTTTAATGTAATTATTTTAGTTTTGTTTTTCAAAAAAAAAAAAGTTACCAAATTAAGTATCTAACCATATAAAAATAACTATAATTTAGTGGGCAAATCATAAATAAAACTTTTTTCAAATTTTTTATATTTATTAATATTGTAAACATATATTACTATTCAAGTGAATATTATTATACCAATTGATAAAGGCCACACACTTTTCCATAGGAGAGCCGCTTTCAAAGCCAAAGGTGTGGGACTAGTTCCGTCGAATCTCTTTGAAAGGACCTCCCTTTCCATTTCCATCCCACACTTCCTTCTCTCTGCAAATTTGTAGCTGAACCCGATGGGAGTCAACGTAAAGAATCAAACTTAATGGCTACCGAATGAATGTACTACAAAAGCTAACTTTGTACTACTGCTTTGCAGTACAGGCAAAGGGTCTTGAAAGTCTTTAAATTCCTTTTGGTGGGGGAGTTAGTAAACCGTGGGTCGCTTTAATATAAGACTCTGCAAATCGTGCAAAATCCAAAAGTCTCGAATTGCTGATTTTTGAGATACCCGTTTTGAAGATTGTTAGGGTCTTGTTTCAGATGCGGAATTCAATGCTCTTTGTGATTTTGATCTTCGCATTGAATTAAATTTATTTATCGTTTTGGCTTTTTGCGAAGCGTGTGGTTCGCTCGTGGTCCTTTTAGAGGTGTTTATTTACTGCTGCCTCGACCATTGAACTGAAATACTCAAAACTTAGATCTTTTTGATATTTTCTTCATTGTATTTGGAGCTTCCTGCAGGTCAACTCGAGGAAGGACACTCTTAAGGTGAGAAATGAGTAAACTAATTTATCACTTTTATGGCGTGTTCTTAGATTAAGCAAAGAAAAACAAAAACTGAAATCCCAATTTGACATTGTTTAATGAATTCTAGTTAATATGAAACAAGTTCGCTGAGCTGAACTTTGGCAAGAAGAAGAACAAGCTGATCATCAAGGTAAGATCTTTCAGTGGCTGCATGAGTTGTCCATGTAATTTCATTGTAGTATTTGTTTTCTCTTTGAACTGGGCCTGAAAAAAAATGAGTTTTGATGATTGAATTAGACTAGCAAGCCAAGAACCAGATTTTATCAATGGGGAACATGAACATGGAGGAGATGAAAGAAATTGAAAGGGTTGAGAGAGATGATTTAGAAGAGAGGACTGATGAGCAAGAAGAGTTGAAGAGAATTGCACCTTGGACGAAACAGATAACAATTAGAGGACTCATTGCTAGCCTTCTTATTGGTATCATATACAGTGTGATAGTGATGAAGCTCAATCTCACAACTGGGCTAGTTCCGAACCTTAATGTCTCGGCCGCTCTGCTTGCCTTTGTATTGGTCAGGTCATGGACAAAGTTGCTGCAAAAGGTTGGATTTGTTTCAACTCCATTCACTAGACAAGAGAATACTATAATTCAGACCTGTGCAGTTGCTTGTTATAGTATTGCCGTTGGAGGTATTGTTGTCTGCAATCAGTTCTCGGTTTCATTTTGGATGAGTTTATTGATTAATTGGATACCAATCCACCTGATTTTCTTGTTTTTTGTTTTCCATCAATTTTTCAATGCAGGTGGTTTTGGATCTTATCTGTTGGGTTTAAACAGGAAGACATATGAACAAGCAGGAGTTGATGCCGTAGGTAATAATCCTGGGAGCATTAAGGAACCTGGGATCGGTTGGATGACTGGGTTTCTCTTTCTGAGCTGCTTTGTTGGGCTTCTGGCATTGGTTCCTCTAAGAAAGGTATGCATGTTTCTTCTACTTCCCTTCCTTTCTATTCTGTGTTTCCAAGATAGGTTGATGATACTTCATCTGCTGTGATATCAGTGACTCTTAGTCGGTAATCTGGGTCTTAATTTTCTAATTCTAATTTTTGTTATTTCAGATTATGATAATCGACTACAAATTAGCTTACCCAAGTGGAACTGCTACAGCTGTTTTGATTAATGGGTTTCATACTCCCAAAGGAGACAAAAATGCTAAGTATGAATCTACTGTTCCGAACTCTTTTCTTTTCTAGTTAGAAATGAAACAGGTTTTGAGTGTGGCGTAACTCAAGCTTGTAATGATTCATCTTCAGGAAGCAGGTTCATGGGTTTCTGAAGTTCTTTTCATTTAGTTTCCTCTGGGCTTTCTTCCAATGGTTCTATGCAGGTGGAGATTCATGTGGATTTTCTCAGTTTCCCACATTTGGCTTGAAAGCCTGGAAAAACTCGTACGAAATCCAGCTTTCTTATTCTCTATGTTTGTCATCTTTCCACCTATACATCTTTTGCCATAATCATTGATTGAAGAACTTCAATTTTGCAGATTTTACTTTGATTTCAGTATGACTTACATAGGAGCAGGAATGATCTGTCCACATCTAGTAAACTTATCTTTGCTCATTGGTGCGGTGCTTTCTTGGGGAGTAATGTGGCCACTGATCGGTGGGCTCAAGGGAGAGTGGTTCCCTGCAACATTACCTGAAAGCAGCATGAAGAGTCTAAATGGTTACAAGGTTTGCAGAGCTTCTTTCCTAATGATATCTTGACACCAATATCGATACGCATTTCTCACTGGTTTCCATTTATCATACAGGTTTTTATTTCTATTGCTTTGATCCTGGGGGATGGACTCTATAATTTTCTGAAGATACTGTTCTTCACTGCCAGAAACATTCACGCTAAAGTGAAAAATAGCAATCGTAAAACATGTAAGTTAGCTACTTTCTAAAATGTCCTCTTCTTTGGCTCCTCTCCAGTTTGTTACTTTGATTGCGCCATCTCCTATGGAACTAGAAAGGACTGTTTTCGATTCACAAGGGTACTTAAGCAATTCAGATCTTTTGTTTTCATGGTCCATTTTTTTATGACAAGACATGTAAAATGGAGTTCATTTGATTTTTGAGTGCTAAACCTGATACGGTTGATCATGTTTTCATGGATCATTGGAGAATAAAAACTTCATTAACTTTCTTAGGGAACACCAGCTTCACTAACTTCCTTTACTTGTAATGCAGCTCCAGATAACCAGAAACAGCTTCCAGATGATCTTCATCGAAATGAACTATTCAATAGAGAGAGCATTCCTATTTGGGTAGCATGTGCAGGGTACACCTTTTTTTCTGTCATTTCCGTCATTGTAATCCCCCAGATGTTCCCCGAGCTGAAATGGTATTACGTAGTTGTTGCTTACATTCTTGCACCCTCTTTGAGCTTCTGCAATGCTTATGGTGCTGGTCTGACTGACATGAACATGGCCTATAATTACGGAAAAGTAGCCCTCTTCGTGCTTGCTACCTTGTCTGGAAAGGAAAATGGTGTGGTTGCTGGACTCGTGGGCTGTGGTCTTATTAAATCCATTGTTTCAATCTCATCTGATTTGATGCATGATTTCAAGACCGGTCACCTAACTCTCACTTCTCCAAGATCCATGCTTCTCAGCCAGGCTATAGGGACAGCCATTGGCTGCATTGTAGCTCCTCTTACATTCTTTCTCTTCTATAAAGCTTTTGATCTGGGGAACCCTGATGGTGAATACAAAGCCCCATATGCTCTCATTTATCGAAATATGGCAATTCTTGGTGTTCAAGGCTTCTCTGCCCTTCCCCAGTATTGTTTGCAGCTCTGCTATGGGTTTTTTTCCTTTGCGATAGCAGTCAACTTGTTGAGAGATTTTACTCCCAAGAATATCGGGAAATGGATTCCCCTTCCAATGGCGATGGCTGTGCCTTTCCTTGTTGGTGCTTATTTTGCAATTGATATGTGTGTGGGGAGTTTGGCTGTTTTCGCATGGCACAAGCTAAATCGAAAGAAGGCCAGTTTGATGGTTCCTGCTGTCGCTTCTGGCTTGATATGCGGAGATGGGCTGTGGCTTCTTCCTTCATCAATCCTTGCTTTGTTTAAGGTTCGTCCTCCAATCTGCATGACATTCTTGGCAACAACATAGATTATGTTAATAACACAGAGAAAGATAAGAGAGTTCGCAGGCCTATTTAGTTACATTTTACAAAAACTAACTTTGTAGTAGCTGGAAACAAAAAAAAAAAAAAGAATTCTGACCAGTATAGTGTTCGATAGGAGATAGACAATCTGTGTCTTCTCGTAATAGGTAAAAGACAACATTTTAGTCTTTAGATATGTATCTATGCTGTTCTAAAGTAACACACCTTATATTATATGAGCTTGAAGCCTCAGGAAAAGAGTTAGTTCTTATGCAGATCAGTGTATGTAAAAAGTTGTAACAAAATCCAGCTTAGATGAAGAATAAAGAGCTATTCAATAAAGGGTTCCGAATTCAAGCAAAGCAACTATTTTGTTACTTGTACTGTCGAAACTATTTTTTTGTTGAAAAACGGGCCGACTTTAAAAAGAAAAACGGAGTCGTCACCAATCTTTTTTGAAGTGTGATTGGGTCACTTTAAAAAAACATTTTGGTCTACGGATTTTAAAACAAAACGGGCTCGGGAGTCGGTTGCGCACGAGGAATGATTAGCACCCTCGCAACGCCCAAAATTGGTACCGTATTGATTGATCAATGTCCTTAATATCGAAAATTAGAAAATATTTTAGAATACGAAAAAATGTTTGGGTAACTTGCATTGGATATCGAAACCCTTTTATTTCGAAAAGTTGAAATATCACATCCAGCATGATAGGACACGATGTTTCAAACTATCGATACTAAGATCATTTCATGATTTCCAACATTCTTATCTTGCAATTTTTAAAAGGATATTTCACTATTTGGCCAAACCAAAAACCGAAACCCAGCACGATTGGGCACGATCCACTGAATTTTTAATCATGAAATATTGCCTTCATTTTAGAATATTCGATCAAAATCTTTGAAGGATATTTGGTCATTCGGACGAATAGAAAATCGAGACCCAGCACGATTGGGCACGAATCTCTCAAACTTCCAAATAAGAAACATTGCCTTATTTTAAAAAAAGGTCAAAATCTTTCAAGGATATTTAGCGATTTAGACGAACGAAAAAATCGAAGCCCAGCACGATTGGGCACGATTTCTCGGACTCCCAAATACGAACTATTACCTTTGTGAAACCTCTTTCTTTTATGAATTTTAATAAAGCAAAAATAAAAACATTGAAATGTAGACACGATAATAATAAGGGCAAATAATAATCATACTAATAATAATAATAAGAATAAGAATAATATATGTACATAGTTATAAAAAGAAAAAATGACATTACGTTATAATAACAATAATACTAAAATTATAGTAAAAAAATATTAATAATAAACACATAGTGATAGTAATAATAAATAGTAATAATAATAAATGGAAAAGAAATAAAAATATATATTACTAAAAGGTAAAAATAATAATAATACTACTAGAAACAAAAATAAAAAACGATAGTATTGACAATATGATAATAGTAATGATATTAAAGCTAATAATAAAACAAAGATAATAATAAATATAATAATAAATATAATTATAATAATAATGTATATAAAACAAAAGTAAACGTAACAATTATAATAATAACAAAGAGGATAAAAATGATACTAATAATATTAATAGTAATAATAAAAATATTAAATATGTAAATAACTAACATAGTGGAAATAATAAAATAATATCACTAAAAATGATAACAATAATTAAAATGACAATAATAAAATAATAAATAAAAAGAAAATAAGAAAAGGGACTAAATTAAGCTAAAAATGAAAACTCAAAGTAATTTTAAAGAAAATGGAAGAATTAGAAATTTGAATTGTATCATCCATAATCTGGGGCCAAAAAAACAATAAACCCTTCCACTTGTACCTTTGTGTTTTTTCATTCAGACAAATTGGTTGTCTTGTTGGATACAGTTTTCTTAAAGTTGTTCTAATTGTCTTGTTCATACTTCAAAATATATGGAAATCTGTTTGCTTATATATATACTGGTACCTTCTAAGAGCTGTTAGTGCTGAAAAACCGGACCATCCGATGGAACCATTTTAACCCGGAACTGGAGGCACGTTCAATCCCATGTGTATATTGAAATCGAATTTTCACCAGATACAGTCTTCTTAAAGTTGTACTAAAATCCTTTTTGCTTATATATGCTTGTACTTTATAAGAGCTAAAAACCGTACCGTACAGTTGGACTGTTTCAACTACTGGTGATTTGTTCTGTATGGTATGTATAATAAAATGGGTTTCTGTCTGACCGGTAAAAAACCGGTATTATGTCCGAAGCCATGCCATTATGATTATTTTTGCTTTATTTCTGAAACCATAAACCTTTTTTTTTTTTTTTTGGGGGGGTTAGCAGAATGTGAATAGCAGCTACATATCCAGAAATTGTTAGCAAAGGAAACAATGCTGCAAGTGTACCATACCAGGAGGAGGAATGAATTTTCTTCAACTCAACAGCAAAAGCTTTTGGTTTCTCAGGAATTTAAGATCCAACTGGAAGATTCACAGTTTTTTGTGCCATTTAGAGGTTTTTTTTTTTTTTTTGGGGGGTGTGGTGGTTGTGGAGATTAAACAATGGAAGGACAAAATTTTCTCATTGATGGGATTAAAATTTAGGAGTTAAAAAGTATATTTCAGTCTATGTAAACAGAAAAGTAAGGTTAGACCGGAGTTTGTGTGGAATTCATTTGATTTTTTAATTTTTTTTTTTTTTTTTTTTGTATTTCACATTTGAACCCAATGTAGAAAACTTACTTACACTTCGAAATTTTTTTAAAGTTTTATAATTTTTACTGAAGCCTGTGGTACTCTGGATAAAACCTAAACTAGCTTATCTATTTAAGCTATTCAAAGTTTCAAACTTGATTTTCTGCAGTGCTTTGAGCTGTTAATATTTATTAAAAAATAAAATATTTAATGATAGAAACACCAAATCAATTTGAAAGTTTGTATATATAACAAATATAATTATATTGATTTTATTATTGTTAAATTTATTTCTGAAACTAATAATTGTATAATATAAGCATAATGTAAATATGTATAGAGGTGTTCAAACAGTTAACCGAACTAAACTAGTATCAACCGAATTAATCAATCTTTTTAATCTTGTAAATGTTAACCGAACTGAAATTTAAGAAAAATTAACCAATTTGAAATTTATATTTTTTTTGTTAAAACAATATATAAATTGATAATGTTCATTTGACGAATTATTCAATTAAAATTACACATAATTTGTAATATTAATTGTTAAATTTTGTTAATTATGTTAATTACCCAATTTCGAACTAAATTACTTGATAACCGATATTTCAAAAAATCATTAATCAACTTCCGACCGAATTAGATCGGTTAATTGACCGATTAATCGAATTAGATCGGTTAATCGACCGATTAATTGAATTAGATCGGTTCGGTCAGTTAATTCGATTTTAACCAAAATTTGAATACCCCTACATATATATGAAATTTATATAATATTATAAAATATTAATGTATTAAAATTTATATAAATATTCCTAACAAATTATATAAATATTGTTATGAATATCTTATTAAGTGGATGTCTATCATGATCAAGATAAAGTTTTAATTTACTTTAAATTCTAATAGTTATTAGAATTAAATCTCTACATTAAATCTCTACTTCTATTATACTTTTATACTATAAATAGAGACTACGATGAAGATTGTAATTAACTCTTTTGATCAATAAAGTACATTTTCTATTGCTTTCATATATTTTCTTTGTTTTTTATTCTCCCCAACTCTCTTTATTTTATAACACATTATTAGCACGATGATTCTCTATTTTTTTTTTCTTTTAAAATCTTTCGAAGTCGTCCCCTAAATCCAATTCCTCTTTCATCTTAAACTTTCACCTTTACAACTTCATCTTCAGGATGTTGAAAGATCCAATCTCATAATAGATCATTGTGATGATGATGATGTTAAAGATCTTCAGATATATATTACTATATTTTATTTATTATATTATGTTTATTATAATTGGAGATTAATCATAACAACATTAATAGATAGATTATGATTTAAAATTCACGCATGCTTGTGATGGTGATTATGAAATAAAGAATCTATTAGGATGTTTATATGTCCATCTTACTAGATTTGTTGCATTCCCGAAGTGAATGTAAACATAAAGAAGATAAAAGATATACTCATGGACCACTAAAAGGGGGAACATAGTAATAAATAAGATAACAATGAGAGTTTTCAAGATAACTCTTCAAAAGGTAAAGATAACTTATGTTATCAATGTGATATGAAAGATTATTGACCACGTATGTGGCATATGCTCAAATATTTTGTTTCTGTTAATATTCTTTGAGGAATAATATGAGAAATTGAGAATATAGTAATAAATTTTATCATTATAGAAAGAAAGTATTTATCTAATTTTGTACTAAAACAAACATGAAACACCCCAAACCCGGCCCAAAAAGCCCAACCGGATTTGGTATGTTCCTCAAGTAAAACTTTAGCGGAAACATTATTTTTAGAAGGAATTAATAAAATCATAGGAAACCATACTTAAGAAAATTTCTTTGAAAACATTTATATAATAGTAACAAACACATTTTTAAATAATTTATCGAAAAAGCCATTTAGATATTTGATAATTATTCATGGCGAAGTTAAAATAAATCCAAACACAAAATTAAAGATGATTTATAGTGGCCTTATTACATAAAATTTGGCAAACCAAAATATAGTCTAAATAATAAAATTTAGCTTAAAAAGTTCAAGTAGGAAAATTTCCAAACGTCGTTATTTGAGCTTTGGCCACCTCAATTCCTTCTTGACCGATCCATTTACTACTGAATTATCGAAAAGTTATCCCATAAAATGGGTGAGTTATAAACTCAATGTATAACACATACACTAAAAGCCCATTTTATGAAATGCTTTCAAACCCAAAATTTCACATATGGCCATAGGCCTATTTGATCAAATATTTGGCCCAAAGGCCCATTTTAGCTCAAATTTAGCCCAAAGGCCCATTTTACTCAAATTTAGCCCAAAGGCCCATTTTACTCAAATTTAGCACAAAGGCCCATTTTACTCAAATTTAGCCCAAAGGCCCATTTTATAGCAGATCAAATAATAATCATACAATGTTACATGGATATGTATATGAAATGAGATGCAAGCTACCCAACCTAAATATCCATCCGCTACACACCCCGTGCCAACCAAAGACACCGTGGGATTACTAAATCGACCCTCCATCCGCTACACACCATCGAAGGCGATTCTTTGCGATCAACATGCACATCGCCCTTATTGTGGCAAAGCCACCAAAAGCAGTATGTGACCAAGTCACCGATCAAGTCCAAATTTCAAATACGTGACCGAAGTCACGAGCCAAATATGTGACCAAAGCCACCAGAGTCAAATATGTGACCAAAGCCACCGAGTCAAATATGTGACCAAAGCCACCGAGTCAAATATGTGACCAAAGCCACCAATTTCACATATGTGACCAAGTCACCGTAATTGTGGTAAAACCACCGAATACTTCCTCCTTTATTAAACATACCCATATGCCCATGCACATACATATCAAATCGATTTTCATGCTATGTACCCACAAATCATAATATAGTCATGCTTATTTCATATTGATGCATATATCAAAATAAACGAATATTGGGTAACATACTCAATTTTGTATACCAATGATTGGTATCCGCAAACAAACATATTATCATATAATCACTTTTAATAATATAAATCTATGGAATTTTAATGTATGGTTACACACCTAGTAACGGTGAGAACAATACTCTAGCTCGTCCACACCTAAATGATTAACACACTCGGTTAGTATAAACTATTGTTAGCAAAAACTATACTTATAAGCGATGGATCTAAATCCTTACCTCTGATTCACGAATGCGATTATTTGCGGTTTTCTCCACTAGATGGATCAAAACCCGCCGATATTCCACCAACGTAAAGTGGTTCGGTTGTACGCACTACTTGAATAATCGATCCTCGTTTGCGGAGGTCCACAACCGGGTGGAAAGTCTCTAACCCCGATCATCGCTTCTTCGTTTGTAGTTCGATGGTAAAGGAATACCTCTCTCTTCCAAACACTTGAACGGCTCTTTTCTTACCTATCTTGATGATCTTAAATCGCTCCTAAAATAACTTAGATTAGTAATCCATCTAAAGAAATTGATATTATCAAAATAGTAGTCTTACCTTGATGATTCGAATGGTCACTTAAGGGTTGTCCTCAACAAAGTTCCTTTCAAAACTTTTCAAGAAATTCGACCTAAGAGAGAAATAAAAGATTATGATTTCCAATCTTACTCAAGTGAAAGGAAGTGATGAAAATAATTGTTAAAGTCTTACTTTGATCACTTGGAGGTTCGGCTTTGAAAAGAAGAAAAGAAAATGATGATTCGCCTTCACAAAATAAAAGAATAAAAATGGTGGCTTCAATATAATGGTTTCGTTTTGAAGGGAAAGAAGAAGAGAATGAAAGAGAAGGAAGTAAAGAGAAAGAGAAGAAGAAAATGATAATGGTGATTTGACAATGAGAGAAAGATAAGAGAAGAATAAGATGAAAAGAAAAGAAAAGAGAATATGATCAAAGAGAAGAGATTGACTATGGAACTTAGATGCATTCGCAAGAGGAGAGAAAATGAAGAAGAATAATGGTGCTTAATCTTTGTGATTTTTGGTTTCAAAATGAAAACTAAATGAGAGAAAGAAGGTTGTATTTGGTTCAAGCAATTGAGGCTAAATCAAAAGCGAAAATGTACCAAAATGACTAAGGTACATTCTACCAAAATGAAGAAATTTGGTCAAAAGATGAAAGCTAAACAAAAGAGAGTTTTACCTAAACTCTATGGCAAATTCGGCTAGAGAGAATTTTGGAGAAAATGAGAAAAGATGGACAACCAAGGCTTTTGGCTAACTTTTCCCCTAATGGCAAAGCATAAATTCTACCACATCAATGCCAACATATCCCCTTTTTCCTCCTTGTTTCTTCCCCATCATATCCAAAGAATTTACTACACAACTAGGCCTCTCCTTTAGCCTTCATGCCGTCTAGGTTCATGGTCAAATGACCATGAACACATCCCCAAAACATAGCCCTTTATTATGCCATTGTCCCCTCATCTTATCATGAATTTGTGATTCCATGCCTTATGTTCTTTAACTTCCTTTTCACATGGTCAACAAGCCAAAAATGGATGAAAGCTCATCCACTCTAGAATATTCTTGGCCGACACTTACAAGGAAGAAAACAAAAAATTAAAAATCTCCCTAATGTTAGCTAGGAGATTCAACCTTGCACCTCAAGCACACATCCATACATCTTAACCACTTTGCCAATTACTTAACTTATGCTAGAACTTCTTATCATCAATTCTTAAGGCCTTATTAGCTTAGTTCTCTCTAATTAATAGAAATTAAAGTTTAGCAAAACATTCACTTAATAAATGAAGCTCAAATAACTTCCAAAGTTGCACTTAATAAATAAACATGCAACATCATTCAATTAAGTAAAATGCATAGCCCCTAATTATCGGGATGTTACAAAACAAATATTATTTCAATATTTGATAGTACAAAATTAGTCGAAAGCTCTAGACGAGCTAATATATTAATATTTGTGATGGTTAATCCATTGGTTTTAAAACATGTTTATAATGGATCTCATATTAAGATTGTGAATGAGAAAATATTATATTTCATATGAATAAATAAAGGGACTGGGTTACTAATTTATAATATTTGTGATATTCTTTTGTCATCATCCCTATTAAAAGGGTTGTAAGCAAAATATTGTGAAAGATCTACTCTTGAGCAATAGAATATGACAATTCTATCTAAAGTTTATTATGGTTTGATGCACCTAAAGTTGCAAATCTTTTTTAAAAAATTGTGAGTATAGCTCTACGATATTCAGAATAAGTTCTCAATTAAAATTACGTGGTAAAATATTGATGATGAGAACTTGCAAGAGAGAGAAGTTATGTATGAAAAGTCATTGTTTATGTACCTATTGTATACCTGAAAAATAAGATCCACTCTCAAAATTTTCTATTAATAGATTTTTGGGCATTTGAAGAATTTGGCATATTCTTTGAAGCGAATACTGTATATAATTATTTGGAAATTATATTTATTGACTTAGTGGCATTATAGACTTCACATTGATTTAGACATTTCCACTGGTAAATGTCACAATAATACTTATATGTGGATACAAATTGAAAAGAATGATAATAAAATTATCAATTTGTTACAATTTAGTACAACTGAAACATATGTTAAAGTAAACCAGAAGTTTACTAATACAAATGCTTTTACTACTTGACATAACCAGTTAGACCATCTTGGATCGTATATGATGCGAAAATTAATTGAGAATTCATATGGACATCCATTAAAGAACTAGAAGATTCTTTAATTTAAAGAATTTTTATTTGTTGCTTGTTCTCAATAAAATTTGGTTCTTAGAAACTCACTAGCTAAAGTTGAGATTTAATGTCTTGCATTTTTTAAATGAATATGGGCCCATTTATCCACCATGTGGATGATTTTATATGATTTTGGTAGATGCATCTATAAAATAATCATGTATATATTATCAACTTGTAACCTGTCGTTTGCAAGATTACTTGTTTAAATAATTAATTTCAGATCATGCAATAAAGTCAATTCATCTTGTTAATACTAATGAGTTTATATCTCAGTTTTTTATTGATTGAGTTGAAAATTTTTTGTAAAAGTTTGTGCATAATAGTTTAGAAAAATTATTAATTAAACACCTCTAATTAATGTCTAAACTATTACTTATGAGAACTAAACTTTCTATTTCAACATGAGATTATGTTGATTTACGTGTTGTACGCATCAAGCTAATAATTTATAAATGCTCCCCATTACAATTGGTTTTTTATCAAGAGCTAGATATTTATCATCTTTAAATTTTTGTATGACCCACCACAACGCACAAAGATGAGTGAATCCTTAAAGAAAGTTGGAAATATATATTATTAGATGTTTTAAATGTATTCAATATTCAATTATGACATGGTTTGTGATTACAATTTTGCTTCGATAGTTTTCCCAACATTAAGAGGAGAGAAACAATGACTTGTAATGAGTTAGGGGGAGAGTAATTGAATAAGAAGTTCAATAAGGATAACTCATTACAAGTTAACTGTTAAATGTATTTATAACCTTAATGATAATAACCAAGTGTTATATACCATCAAAGTCCCAATAGGACAATCAGTTAGAATAAATAATAGATTGATTGGTTCTAAATATGAAAATTATTCTAGATGGTCATATAGTGGAGGTTGGTGCTCCAGAAGAAACCCAAGACATAACTAATAAGTAAAATTTCAGAATAGATTCAAGTACTTGAAACTGAATTTTAAAATAATAAAAATAAGATGTCTCGATAAGTTATGTCAATTCGAAAAAATGTGGAACCGAATAATAAAAGTGGTCAATAATGATTTTGCATGCAATATTATTATTGAAATAAATAAATAAAAGGAAGATCTTGAATAAATCTATTGAGAAATATAGATATGGAATATATTGATCAAAATAGAAAGACGCAACTCAAGTACAATTAAATTCGTAGAGTTTTTGGACCAGTACTCCAAATATCTAAAGGTATAAAGCCAATAATGGTGCAAATGAAGTAGTTCTGCAAATGCAGAATAAAAATATAAAGTTTTTCGCTATGTACTGGTATTGATTATGAAAAGATAAAATATTCTTTTGTGGTGAATGCAATAATCTTTAGATATATTATTAAATTGACAATTCATAAAAGATTTAACTTACGTCTAATAATTGTTGTTACAACCTTTATAAATCACTATATAGTAAAGTTTATATTAAAATTCTTGAAGGATTTAGAATGTTAGAAACATATTGAAATTCTCGGAAATTATTTATTTATATGAATTGAAATAATTTGAACATATGTGGTAAATTTGAGTAGTTGAAGAAGGATCATAAAATAATCCAAAATACCTATTTGTGTTTTTATAAAAGAATCGTTATTAAAGTTTGTTACTATTATTGTTGAATCTTTTGAAGAGATCAAAATATATTTCTCCAAATTTCCTTCACTTATTACTTTTAAAGAGTAGTAATAAATACATTCAAATAGTCATTTGAAAAACTAGTATTCAAGATTAAATACGTAGAATATGAGAAAATATGCGATGTTTTCATGAGGGGGAGTAAATACGCGTTGTACTATTTTTCCCTTAACCGAAGTTTTGTCCCATTGAATTTTCTTGATAATATTTTTAATAAGTCATTATGTTATGCGTATTATAGAAATACAAAGACATGTTTCTCTAGAATAATTAAAAGAGAAAGAGGCAAATTGACTGAGAGTGCAACACTAAAATGCTGAAATTTGTGTCCTAACCTTACCATCATCAAGTCAACATGACGATGAACATTAATTAGCCAAAAAATATTCACCAAAAGCTCCAGGAGATCTACTACATCGGCGATGTACAAAAAATCAAGTTTTAGATAGTTTATCTTTTTCATCTTAAATCTATCATTATCACTATAATCTATCATGATAAAAACCATTCGAGAACGGGTCTTAATAAATTTGGTACACATGTATATCGACAAATATTCCATATGCCCAAAATAAAATAAAACTATAAAATTGTGATAAAAACCATGATAATATTGATTAAAATTAAAAAACAAAATAAAACTATGAATAATGAAAAAAGCATGACCAGTAATCAACCCGAAGATCGGAGCCGTCACCGACGAATAAAAATTTAGTTTGAAAAAGCTACGGAATGAAAAGAAATTTTCTATCTAGTTCATAATATTTATAATATAAAAAGCACAATTATATTATATGAATAATAATATACGGTTTATGGTTTTGGTATTACAAGTAATAGTTAAAAAAGGCCCAAAATTCCAAGGACAATGGGCTGTTTCGGCCACTAAGCTCAAAGCTGAAGGGCCTCCTCCATGTCCATGAGGATTACTTACATCGGTGTGCTCAAAGCTTCAGTCAAAAAGATCTATCTTGACTAAACCAGTGATGTGGAGAACACGCGCCACCGGAAAAGCGTGATGGAATCATAATGTTGTTGATGGAGTTGCCGTATAAATGGCGGGAGTCTAGACTGGGTCGAGATTTCACAAAGACTCAACAACCATCTTTCCCTTATCGATTGGCGTTTAAACCCTCCTATCCTTAAACCCCCACCCCGTCTTCCCCCATTTTGTCTTCCTTTAACCATTTTAGCTCCTCCTTGTAAATTTCTTCAGTTCTTGGGTTTTGGTTAATTTCATCATCGGAAACTACTAGCCTTTTTTTCTCCTTCTTTTCCCCTTTTCTTTTGGGTCTGCTTTTTGAAGGTAGAGGAAGTGGAAGAGTCGGAGCAGTGTCGGAAATTCTGATTCAATGGACACCGCGGCTAGTGTCGCCGCCGGACGGAGTGGTTCGCTGCCAATGACATCTCCGTCGCGGAAGGAGTGGCGTGCCGTTTCCGAACTTCACGTGGTTCAGAACCTCGGGGATGAAGTGGTGAATTCATCTAATCATGATAATTTTTGCTGCCGGTTTTATTTGGTTTCTGAGAAAATTTTGAAATTTGGATAAATTCTCTTTCGAGTATGAAATTCGTAATTGTTTTGAGACTGGAAAAAAAAAAAAGAACAAATACCTGCACTAGTTTAATTGAACAACTGGTATTTGGTATTCTTCAGTGTTCCCTACGAGCCAAAAAAATTAGGGTTTATCTGTCTCTTTTTCGTTATCTTTTAGTTCTATTTATTTGTTTACTCTTTACTGGTATACCCTTTGATTATCATTCATCATTAGCTAGTACATATTTTACCCATTTTCTCGTAAGTTTCTCATTTTTATAATTTTGGGCTTGGTTTTTGGATCATGCCATTTTTATATGGTTCACTTTGGTAGTAAGTTAGGGTTCATTGGTGGTTAAATAATTCGGAATCTGAATTTGGTTTAAACTGTTTTAAGTGTTTGCTTTATCCGTAGAGTCAGAACTGTCAAGCCTTGAAGGGCGGAATTGAGCATCAATTAACTGCTGATTAAGCTGTGAAAGGTTATAATTGCTAGTATTATTATTGGACCAGTGCTGTTAATGATTTCTTTTATTCAGATTTCTTGCAATATGCAGGAATTTGAAAGATCAAAGATGGAACAATCTGATGAGAGAACCATATATGAGGTAAGTTTCATGGTATTAAAAGTAAAATATATTTTTAGAACGATGAAAAGTAAACATGGTTGAAATCTTATTGAGGTGCAGCATGGAAGAGAGCCTGCTGATGTTTCACTTTTTTCGATTATGGTTGATGGAAGTTTGGGTGATGACATATTGCAGCAGCAGATTCACAATATTAGTAGACAGAGAGAAGAGCTCCAACGGATGGAGGTTGAACTCCGAGCTCAGGCAATTGCAAGACCAAGGATCCTGGATTTGCAGAGAAGCTGTGATGCTAAAATCGAGGCCCATGCCAATGCCACTGCAAAGCTTGAGGTTTGCTTTAGAATGTGATTCGTAGGATTATTGTCTGAACTTCAACTTTCAGAGAAAAGAACTAAGTCAAGTTTTAGCTGCATCTTTAAATTTTTATATGATCTTTCATTTATGAAAAAAAAAAGAAGAATTAAGTTTCATGTGTAAGATATAAACATAATGTATGTCATGTATTGATTGTTGAAGTGAACAAGTAAAATTGTTGAATCCTAGATGTACTGTTATTTTATTTCGATATTACATATTCTACATATCTTGTTTGTAATGGTTGTTAAAATACCCGTTAGATTCATCAACACTTGAAATTGTTCTTAGCATGCTACCATAGTTGTTAAATTGAAATACTTATTGTGAATCTAAATTTTATTTTCAAGAATTGGGTATTGAGTATTGTTCTGAAGTTTTAGTAAACAATTTCAAACAACTTATACATCTAAATCTTATTATAAAGTACTAGACTTATGCACAACATATATACGTATAAAAATAATAAAAATTAAAGTACTAGACTTATATACAAGATTGAGTGAAAATGTGGCATAAATAAAGATATGATTGGCTTTGAAATTCTCAACTTTCTCATTAATATTTTTTATTTTAAAAATTTCAGAGTATATTTAAAAAAAAAATTTCTTGGGGTTGGGGGTGGTTAAAACTATTAAAATTGCATTTTTACATAATTGGGTCTGAAGTTTGATCATGTTTAATTGGCGCTGGTCCAAATTTAACATATGTATATCGAAGTTATCATAGGTTTCATATTATACAAACTGGTTCGCTTGTGTATTGATAAATAGATACTCCAAGATTTCACAATAAAACCACTTTTCGGTATAGATATGCATCAGTTTTGTAGGGAATCAAGTCATATTGTAAGATAAATATTGAGTATCATACAATATTAATAACTATGCATGCTACAAGTGAGAAAACCACAATATTCTTCGATGATGCTGTCTTTTTGCCTCTTTCAACCTGATTTTTACTTTGTTTGTGTTAGGAACAAATCCATGAAAGTGAGAAGACCATAAATGAATTGAAAAGGAGGATGGAAGAGAAAGATAGAGAACTACATGCCATCAAAGTTGAAAAAGAAGAGGTCTGCTGATTTGTTCATTCTGCTTTGCTTTGGAGGATCTCTTTTTCTTTCAAAATGAGGAGTGGTCTTATCAGTCATGTTTAAATTAGTGCTCCTTGTATTATATTGGTAGGCATGGGCAAAGGAAGACCTTTTAAGAGAGCAAAACAAGGAACTGGCAACTTTCAGGTGTGTGTTTGTCTTTTTGGTCCTTTTTTATTTGCTGTAAACATAAGCTTTAAAGCAGTACCATTGATGTGAATGTTTTATTTATATCCCAGTTGCTGCGACACCAACACCATTGGAAGTTTCTAAGCTTATTCTAGGGTTGATTTAATATATTAGTGTATATTTGTCTCTGAACTAGTAATTAGCAACCGCTGTTGTTGGTGTCTATTTTTTAATACATTAAACTTGCTGCTTAGGTTTGAACTATCTTAAATTTAGATGGGTTCCTGTTCTTTTTCTTTCCGCAGAAGAGAACTTGATCATTCAGAAGCTGAGAGAGCACGACACCTGAAACAGATTCATGATCTTCAAGAGCACGTTGAAGAGAAAGAGAGGCAGCTTATGGAGTTGCAGGAACAGGTCCATATATTTGCATGATTTAATGCACATTTTCTTAATTTTCAATCCCAGAGGTTAGGGGTGAATGTTCTGCTTCACTGTGAAGTAGAACAAGTAACCCTAAGTAACAATACTCTATGATTGTAGCAATCTCTATTGTAGAAAGTAAAAATTCTCATTGTCAAGAATGTTAATTGTAGAAGCTTAACCTCCAAATAATAGGCCTACCATAAAACCGGGTTTTAAGTTCATGAGAAAGTAAAGTGTACCTAACTCAAATAAAGACTGATAAAATAAACCAAAGAAACGAGTTCATTAATAATTTAAATCCTGTTTACTAAATATACATCTAAAATATATATTCTTCCAGAACTTGGAAGGATCTTATCCATCATCCCCCCTGGTTGAAAAGAACTCAACACTGAATGGAACAAATAGAATTACTTATTTTCATATTAACTTAATTTACAAGAGTGATGTTTTTCTTTCTCTGTTCGAAAAGAAGTCATGCAACAATTACAATTACCTGTATTGTTGATTGCTAGAAGACATCAAGCTGCATTTCCTAATGGTAGTCTTATTTTTCAGTATAGAGCTGCTCAAGAAACCATTCTTTATAAGGATGACCAATTGAGGGAGGTTCAAACTTGGATTTCTAGTGTCCAGGAGATGGATGCTTTACAATCAAGTACAAACCACTCTTTACAGGCTGAACTGCGAGAACGTACAGAGCAATATAACCAGCTCTGGCATGGCTGTCAGAGACAGGTTGATGATCTTTTAGTTTCTTGCTTACACCTTCCTCTCTTTCCTTGAATAAATTAGATTTGATGTAATTTTGGTGAATTTAGATTGACCTTGTTTCTGGTTGTTTTAGTTTGCGGAGATGGAGAGACTTCATTTACAAACAATACATCAGCTTCAATTTGAACTGGCTGATGCAAGAGAGAGGAACAGTTCTTACACAGATGAATCACATGCATCCCAAGCAAAATCAAAAGATTTATATCAGTTTGGTAAAAATAATGGAAACCAAATGGATTCTAATGGAAGTGTTTCAACAAATAATGCTTGGGTCATTTCGAATGGTGCATCTAACAGTGTTCAATCGTTTACTTCAGATGGTAATTCACCAACTGAGGTAAGAATGCTGGCTTTTCTGATGTGTCATAGATTGTGTTTTAATCGGAAGTTTAATATTTATAACCATCTATATGGTGATTATAGGTGTATGCTTTTTATGGTTATATATTTCATTGGAACAATATCATATAACTGTATCTTTAGGTTTATTGAAGTCACAATTTCTGCTCCCTTCCTTCCTCTTTCCACACTCCATCTAATATTTGGTTTGAGATCGAGCTAGTAATCTCATTTTAGAATATTTTAGTTGTAAAGTTTGAGCTATTATTTGATAAATAGTCGATTATTTTGTTTCAAACTGTCTTGTTTATAACACTTCCTATTAGTTTTTCCCCTTATATGACTGTTTTTGCTATCAGAATTATCACAATGACCATAATCCTAGTATTCCAATTGCTCCATCATCTCTACTGGGGATGCCTACATACCTCCCACCTGGGCAGATGACTGCTTTGCATTCATTTGTCATGCATCAACAGGGTTTTCCCCATTCTGTGGCATCTCAAGTTGGACAGTACTCAATGCCAACAATTTCATCCACCCAACAATGGCAGAACCAACAGGTATGGTCAAACCAATGCATCGTCAATTTTCTCACAGGGTTTTCTTTGTTATATATAAGGGTGTTTCATCATATTTTTCAGATTTCACCAGAGGGTTTCCAGCTATCTGTACAGAATCAAGTTCCACCATCCCAAACTGATCAAAGCTTTGTGAGGTCAGACTTAAAGTACGAATATAAAATGTCTGCCAATGAACAAGCCATTAATCCAGACCATCTTAATCATATTAGCCAAGGGCCAGACATCAATTCTTTGATATCATCATCTGCTGTGAAAGCACAGGTTCTTTAAACCAAGAAGGTTCTATTCACGATGCTTAGTATTATCATCATTTATTCTTGTAACTTGCCCCATTCTTTGCAGGTCCTTGATTCAATTAAATCAAGTTTCATTGTGGACCCCCAACCTGAGCCAAGCTTGGAGCAGGTTTCCTCACAATTTCATGGTGCATTGACATTAGACACTCGTGAACAGAGCTGTGAATCCCAGGTTTGTTAATCTGACTAGTCTTCTGGTGGTTGGATATCTCAGATCTAATCTCTTCTTAAATTTGAACCGGACAGGAACTGAATATTCTGAACATGAATAACCATGTGCTTGAGGACCAAGTTCTATCAGCAGAAGAAGCAAGTACTGCTGCGAGCCCTTCTCCTCCTGATTCTTCGGAGCACTCTGTTAATTTCAAGGGAACAACGACCAGCAATGGTGCTAATGCTATTATGCCTGAGAAGTCAGTTTCAACTGGGCAGACTAATATCTTGATATCAGCTAAGACTTCTGAGACTACTCTGCTCGATGAAAGATCATTGTTAGCATGCATAGTTCGCACAATTCCAACTGGTGGCAGAATTCGAATCAGCTCAACGGTTAGTTGATATGCAAATAAATTTTCTTAATAGTCAACTTAGCTCCTATGGTATTAAACCCTGCCCAAATGGGGTTTGACTTGTATCAATCAATTGCAGTTGCCAAATAGGCTGGGGAAGATGCTTTCACCATTGCACTGGCATGATTACAAGAAAAAGTACGGAAAACTGGATGACTTTGTAGCTAGCCACCCTAAGGTTTGTTTCTTGCAACTTTTTACATATTTGTTGGCATGGGAATCATACTTTCTGAAGGTTTCATAATCTGATTGCTATATGATTTCAGTTATTTGTAATTGAGGGTGACTATATTCGGCTTCAAGAGGGAGCACAGGAGATGATAGCAGCAACTGCAGCTGTTGCTAAAGTTGCTGCAGCTGCTGAAGCTCCATCTTCATACTCCTTTTTGCCTTCTGTTTCTGTTACACCGATTGCACAGCCTAATCGGCTAAAGAAGGCGCTTCGATCAATTGATTCCAATCATGTGAGGGAGAATGCCCTTTTCAAGGAGCATGCAGGCATCACTAAAAATGCATCTAAAGGACAGCGGTTAGTAATGCAAAATCAACATCCCAATGGAATTTGTGTTGATGTGTCCAGAGGTTTCTCCAATGTAAAAATATTGAGCCAATCTAAAGATCTAAGAGTGACTAGTGTTGAAAGCATGGCATCTGGACATGGAAGGTCTAATTCAAATGTTGTCGGGAAACAGCAGAGCAGGTATGTAAAATCCTGCAGATAGCTGGTGGTCATTTATCAGTGGACGTTTTTGTGGCTTAAGCTTATTGAGTTTAATTGTCTTGTAACATGGCAGGACAACCGGAGCTGCATTATCTTCAAGAAGATAGTGAAGTGCATTTACCTCAATTGTGAGATACTGTTTAACCATTGTGCTATACCTGCATTCCCTATTCTACGACTCGTCTTTCACCTTATGTTGCTCTGACTCTTCATTTTTATTCAAATACTTGTGTTTGATGCTGATATCCAATGCATTCAAGATATGAGTATAGACATATGGTCCTCCAAATACATGGAGGAACTTAGAAGGAATTGAACATGCCTCTATCCAACTTTCACACTTGAGTCCAAGTAATTTAGCATTTACGAGCAATTTTAATTTTGCAACAAGCTAAGTTTGAAGCATTAATATAATGAAGTGCTGAGATTCTGCACTATTGCATTAGATAATATGTTTCTCCTTTTCTGCTGAGATAGGGTGAATATGTGAGATACAGCATACCCTGTCTGAGATATTAGATAGTTTTTGCCCTGAGCAGTTATAGAATTTGATGAGGCTAATCAGGTATTTACGGCAAGATCACCAGGTTAACAATTAACTCAACCTTAACGAATTGAATATAGTTTCAGTAAAGCATACTTGAATTTCATATAATTTGTAGTATCATCATTTAACTTGATAATTTGGAGATTTACCAATTTTAATTTTGTTCTGGCAGGATATATGCCGAACTGCAATATTCAGCTGTGGATCAAGCATTATGGAGATTGCAAGCATATTGGAAAATGATGTGTAGTTAAAATGTATCTACTGATCTTGGACACAAGCTGAATATTTATATTGTTTTAAGCCTTTTGGCACTCCATTGTTGAATAACACTATACTGCCGCCTGTTCCTGTCCTATTCCAAGCTGTAGATCTGATTTTTCTGCTTAACATATGTTGCTCCAGGTTTTTTTTTTAAATATTCATATCCTATATAGTTTATGTTTGACTCCCCATATTTGGATGTAGAATGATTATTGTGCCTCTTCAAATGATCAAAGTATAAACTAAGAAAACCTTTAAAAAGAACAAACTCGGTTGATTTACTGATTCGTCTATTTTTGGGGATAATATTAATTTATTATTCTATAATATACAAGTATTAAATATAAATCTTTTAACTTGGATGGGTAAGTTGGATTCAACTTTCATATAGATTATAAACCTTTAATTTAATAATTCATTTTAATTATTGACTTGCATTTAAAATAAAAGAACTAAATCCATATTATTAACATGTCAACAAATTAAATGTTTAACGAGCATTTTAAAAATATTTTAAGTTTATTTTTCAAAGTTTATTACTTAGGAAATTAGTTTTTCAAGGTATGAAATATTTGAAACTTGAGGTTAAATTTAATTATTTATATATAACCCAAATCACCCAACTTAGATATTTTGGTAATTTTTAAAAAGTAATTTTGAAAATTTTATAAATTTTATTATTTTTAGAAAAGAAAGTTGCGTTTGTAGTGGGGTTTGGTTACACTCCATTGTTTTTTATCTATTAATAATATGTAATGCATGTTTAGTCATCATTCACCAGTTAATTTTCACGGTTGTTAATGTTAATTGTATTAAATATTAATATATAAAAAAATAATGGAGTGAATCTTAACTTGAAATCATGATTTTATTTTCCGAAAGAAAAACATTTTGAACCCCTTTTAATGCTTTCTTTTTATGGGAAATAATACTTAGTTTAAACCATAATCCTTATTTTGCTTTTCAAAGAAAACCCTCAAGAATGAGGATCCTAAAAGAATATTTGGATAAAATCTATTCTAGTAAAATAAGTAATCTAAGAAAATATTCTAAATTTCGTAAAAAGTAAACCCTAAAATATAAGAGTTAATAAAAATATTATTGGGTTTATATATGATCAAAATTAGATTTTAAAATTGCACCAGTAAGATTTAAGCATTAAGTCAAAGTCCAAAATTTATAATCCATAATTCATAATTTTTGTTTTAAATCATGTTTAAATTTTTTATTTACGTAAGTTTCACTAAAATGATTATAATTTGAGTTCTCAAGTTCAAAATAAAAAATTTCAAAATGTATTGTGAAGTTGAGAGACAACTCTTCGATCAGCATGAATGTTATTCAACTTTAAAATACTTGAATCCCATAAAAAATTGGGTTGCAAATTAACTGATTTTTTTATATTTTAAAAATATCAACTTTGATCCATGCATGTCACACCAGTACAAATGCCACTTTGTTAAAGAGCTTAAGTGCTTAGAGCACCTTTTTGCCTTGGATGTGAAGCCTTTAATTTTGATCCCAAACGGTTTTGAATCTCACACACATCTGAAATTTATAAAATGGTTGCGCCTTTAATTTGATATCATTTTCTTCTTGAAGAAATTGATTTATCTTATTTTTCTAGGTTTTTAGTTGATATTTGGTGTTTTCTTTTGATACTATCGTAACTATTTTTTTGAAAACGGGTCGACTTGGGGTTTTGAAAATGAAAAAGAAGGGAGTCGCCACCAATCTTTTTTGATGAGGTGCGATCGGGTCACCTCGTAAAACAGTTGTTTTTAATAAACAATTTGATTTATCAAAACAACGATTTTGGTCTACGAAATCTAGAAAACGAGTTCGGGAGTCGATTACGCACGAGGAAGGGTTAGCACCCTCGATACGCCCAAAATTGGTACCAAATTGATTGATCGATGTCCTAATGTTGAAAACTTTGAAATGATTCGAAAATAGATACTTTTACTTTCAAAATTTGAAGGGATCGGAAGGGACGTTAAGGCTCTCTTATTTTCGAAGAGATAAAGCATCATGTCCAGTAAGTTAGGGCGCACTACTTTAGATTCCCGAAACTAAGCTCGCCTTTTAAAACTTAGTTTTATATTTGAAGAGGATTTCCTGTCATTTGTCAAATGAGAAATCAGAACCCAATAAGTTAGGGCTCGTTTTCTCGAAGGTCCAAATTAGGAATATTGCCCCTATTTTAATAGAAAAAAAAAAACTTATCCGAAGTATCTAGATGTTGAGTCCAGTAAGTTAGGGCGCGACATTTCGAATATCCGAGATTAAGTGTTTTGTTCAAAACTTAAATCGCGATTTCAAAAGGGATATTCCGTTGTTTAGTTTAAACGAGGAAAATCGAACCCAGTGAGTTAGGGCTCGATCTTCTCGAATCTCTAATATGAAATATCGATTGTTATGAAACTGAGGCATCGAGACAAATTAGCGTGAAAACGCGAAAACACGATGTTATGGGTGAAAAGGATAATAAAAGGACACATATACGTATAAGTAAGGATGATATATAATATGTTGGAAGTATTACGTATAGTAACAGTAGTAGAAATAGCGACGAAATAATAATAATGAAAAATAATAATAATAATAATAATAATAGTGATAATAATAATGGATAATAAAGGAAGTAAAATAATAGTAATAATTTTAGATAAAAGAAAATAAAATAAAATAATAGTAAAACATTTATAAAAAAATACGTCAATATTGGAAATAAATATAATAATAACATTCTTGACTAACCAATATGATAGTAACAAGATATATGTATTATATAGAAATAATAATATGGTAATAGTAATAATATTAGTAACTAATAATAATGAAAAGAAAAAAAAAGAAAGAAAAAAACAAAATAATAGTAAAAATAGCAATAAAGATAAGGAAATAATAAAAACAATAGTCATAATACCAATAAATAACAATAATGTTAATTAATAATAATCAATAATAAAAATAATGATAATAGCAATAAAATATATATAAAAAAAAAATTACAAGATAGTTGAAAAAGGGACCAAATTGAATTTAAAACGAAAGTTTGGGGTTAATTTGAAATAAAAGAAGGGGGAAAGGGCCTGTTTAAAATGCGCGTGAAACGAGGGGGATTGAGATGAAAATTATTCCCTGCTCCTAAAACGCAAACATCTTGACGAGGACCAAAATGAAAATCAAAACAAATTCTTGGTGAAACTCAAAATAAGGAAAATCTAATTATAACACAGTAAAAAAGCAGAAGGGCCAGAAGGGAAATTAGCCCAATCAACAAAAACGCGCGGATCCTCTGGTCGGGTTGGGTCAACACGCGGATCCCATGGGCAAAACGACGTCATTTTGGGCGTTAAAGGCCAGCCCCAAAACGACGTCATTTTGAGAGGCTATTTAAGCCCAAAATTTTGAAAAAAATTCATTTGTCACCTGCTTTTAAAATAAAATTTACCCTTCTCTTGTTTTTCTCTGCAGGTTAAAAGGAGAGGGGGATTCCGGCACCGCCCCGATCGCAGTTCTCTGTCGCGCCGGCCACCGTGTGCGGTGGTCGGAAAAGGTAAAAGTGTATTTTTTTATACTTTTAATATGTATTTTCAATATACATATACATGCAAAAAAAGAGCAAAAGAACAAACTTTCGAAAATAAAAGTAAAATAATCACCTCATTTTGCTTTATTTTGATTTTTAGTGGATTTTAAGGCCTTAGTCTCTACTCTTGTAGTGCTTAATCTCTTTGTGCTGGCGTTTGAAGTCACTTTTTTATTGTATTGATTCAAAGAGAAAAAAACCTATTACTATTGTTGGTCATTTGTTCGTATCTCTGTTTTTATTGATGAAAAATTATCCCTTACAATGAAATTAGATTGGCTTTTATAGCCATTGTTACAACTTGTATATTGTAATGATGTCTCTGCTCTTCGCAGGTGCAAGTGGGACGATGGAGATGTGACATAGGCGGTGGCAACAGGCGGTGGCAGGCAACAGAGGCCAAAAGCAGATGGGACGGCGCCTAGGGTTTTTTTTCTGAAAAATTAGTGTTTTGGGCCTGCTTAGTTTGGGTTTGTTTGGTTTTAGGATTTAAGTTTATTTTTGGTTTAATTTGGGTAATTTGGGTTGAAGAATGGGTTTAGAAATGGGCCAGGCAAATTATAGGTATTACATTTGCCCTCTTTTGCTCGTTCAGTGCAATGAACAGAGCAAAGACTTTAAAAGACCCAAATTTGCCCAATCTTTTCGAGCCTTGATTTCTTTGGTTGCTCTTCTTTGAACATCCTCAAACTCTACTGTAACCTGTTGCTTTGATCCATTCCACCACTACTTCCGAGAGATATGACCTGTAGCTTCAAATTGCTCCTGCTGCAACTTCGAGGGATGAGATGTATTTTATCTTTAATCTGCTCCATTGCAACTTTATGGAGACAAGATTTGATGTCTTCAGCCTGCTTCACTAAAACTTCAGAGAGATAGGACCTGTAGCTTTAATCCGCTCCACTTAATCTTATCTGCTTCAAAGAGATAAGAATTGATCCTCATTGTAAACTTAGGGAGACGTGATTTGTAATCTCAGCCTATTCCATGGAAACTTCGAGGAAATAAGAATTCTAAATTTTCCAAATTGCTTCCTTACTATCTTCAAGAAGACTGAAGATACCTCAGCATGCGACCCGAGGCTCAACTCACCTCTCACAATATGAGTTGATTTTTTGATTTTTTTTTTTTGTTTTTTGAAGGACAGAGATTGAAAAATACCTCAGCGTGTGACCTGAGGCTCAACTCACCTCTCGTAATATGAGTTGATCTTTTGGAACAAACTGAAATTGAAAAAGAAATTGAAAATACCTCGGCATATGACCCGAGGCTCAACTCACCTCTCACATTATGAGTTGATTTTTGAAAATAAAAATTGAAAGGCGAGAATTGAAAATGGCTCGGCACTGACCGAGGCTCAACTCACCTCTAGTACTATGAGTTGATTTTGAACAAATTGAAAGACAAAATTAAAAATACCTCGGCGTGCGACCGAGGCTCAACTCACCTCTCGTATTATGAGTTGATTTTGAACAAAATTGAAAGACAAAATTAAAAATACCTCGGCGTGCGACCCAAGGCTCAACTCACCTCTCGCATTATGAGTTGATTTTGAACAAATTGAAATTGAAAGACGAAATTAAAAATACCTCGGCGTGCGACCCGAGGCTCAACTCACCTCTCGTATTATGAGTTGATTTTTGAACAGAAATTGAAAGACAGAAATTAAAAATACCTCGGCGTGCGACCCGAGGCTCAACTCACCTCTCGCATTATGAGTTGATTTTTGAATAGAAATTGAAAGAGAAATTAAAAATACCTCGGCGTGCGACCCGAGGCTCAACTCACCTCTCGCATTATGAGTTGATTTTGAAGCGAAATTGAAAGATAGAAATTAAAAATACCTCGGTGTGGGCCGAGGCTCAACTCACCTCTCGCATTATGAGTTGATTTTGACGAAATTGAAATTGAAAGATAGAAATTAAAAATACCTCGGCGTGCGACCCGAGGCTCAACTCACCTCTCGCATTATGAGTTGATTTTTGAACAGAAATTGAAAAACACCTCAGCGTGTAACCCGAGGCTCAACTCACCTCTTGTATTATGAGTTGATATTTTGAAAAATAAGAATTGAAAAACACCTCAGCGTGTGACTTGAGGCTCAACTCACTTCTCGTATTATGAGTTGATATCTTGAAAAATAAGTATTGAAAAACACCTCAGCGTGTGACCTGAGGCTCAACTCACTTCTCGTAGTATGAGTTGATATTTTGAAAAATAAGTATTGAAAAACACCTCAGCTTGTGACCTGAGGCTCAACCCACTTATCGTATTATGAGTTGATATTTTGCAATCAGAATTTCAAAACATATCATCTGGTGGAACTCGGATGTCTTCTTTTTCTTTGGTTCGGTACAACTATCGTTAAAACTTCTTGCTTTACTGGTATACTTGTATGTGTCATGCATGATATTATCATGATATGCACGTGTTTATCTTAAATGCTTTTATGCCTACATGATTATGCCATGCGCCTTGGGCTTGTTTGTTATGTATCTCTTTTCGTCACGCCTTTCATAATGACCTGTATTCATTGCTTTGACTATTGACTTTTCTTTCAGGTTTTGTACTCGTCCTCAAGCTTTACGAGTAATCTGCGTTTCTCGTATACTACCCTTTTGCCCCCAGTTGAACTTTGTCCTTGCTTTGAGGCTCTTGCACTTACCAAATTCTCATCTAGATAATGCTCAACATTCCTTTTGTTTAGAGTATATAATTTCACTATTTATCATTTAAATGGACCAAAAAATGAGATGCCTGAAAATGGCAAAGTAGGTACGAAAGGATACCTCACACTCATATTTATTTCAAAAGTAACAAGCAAAGAAAATTGACAAGGAATATTTCAATAAAGAAAACGTTATAAAAAGGAAAGCAGGTTCAATTGTCGCAAATGCTCTAGATATCCAACGTATGAACTTCTCCACGTTTATTCATCCTGGATCTTTTCGAGCAAAGCTTCTTGTGTAGATGATTTTAAGCTTTCGAGTCCGCTTCAAATATTATAATCTCGACTTTTGGCTCGCTGTTCAAATCGTCTTGCTCTTTATGTCTGAACCCCCTTCATTAGGATGCTTTTTTAGGTTTTCATCCTAATCTTTTGTTTACCAAAATGCCCTTTCGGGTTTTCATCTTGATCCCTTTTTTTTCACCAAGACGCCTTTTCGGGTTTTCATCTTGGATTTCTTTTTTTTCTTCTAAGACGCCTTTTTAGGTTTTCATCTTGATCTTTTTTTCTTTTTTTCACCAAGATGCCCTTTTCGGGTTTTCATATTGATCCCCTTTTTTTTAGGCATAGTACCTTTTCACAACATCTGAGTTCATTGGATTTGGTAACTCCTTCCCATCCATCTCAATGAGAATCAAAGCTCCACCTGAGAAAGCCTTCTTTACGACGTATGGCCCTTCCCAATTTGGTGCCCATTTTCCTTGAAAGTCTTTTTGTATTGGGAGAATCTTTCTCAGTACAAGTTCTCCTCGTAAAATTCTCTTGGCGCACCTTCTTGTCATGGGCGTGATCATTCTCTTCTGGTACATTTGTCCATGGCAGATCGCCTTCAAGCGTTTTTCTTCGATAAGATTTAGCTGGTCATATCGAGCTCGAACCCATTCTGATTCTTCTAGTTTCGACTCCATTAAGACTCGTAGAGAGGGGATCTCAACTTCGATGGGCAGCACAGCTTCCATTCCATAGACCAGAGAGAAAGGAGTTGCTCCCGTAGATGTACGCACAGATGTGCGATATGCATACAAAGCGAAAGGTAGCTTCTCGTGCCAGTCTTTATATGTCTCGGTCATTTTCCCAACAATCTTCTTAATATTTTTGTTAGCTGCCTCTACTGCTCCGTTCATCTTTGGGCGATAGGGTGAGGAGTTATGATGCTTTATTTGAAATTGCTCACATACTTTCTTCATCATCTTGTTGTTTAGATTCAAAGCATTATCCGAAATGATTCTCTCAGGCAAACCGTATCGACATATGATCTCCTTTTTTAAGAACCTGCAAATTGCGGTCTTCGTCACATTAGCAAATGAAGCGACTTCTATCCATTTTGTGAAGTAATCTATGACCACAAAAATGAATCGGTGTCCATTAGAAGCTTTTGGGGAAATTGGCCCTATCACTTCCATGCCCCACAAAAAGGCCACGGAGAAGTCATGACATGAAGGGCGAAGGGGTGCATGAATTTTATCGTAGTAAATTTGACATTTGTAGCATTTTAAATGCATAACTAATGCGATCACTTTTCATTGTCACCAAGAATAACCGAGTCTCATAATCACTCGCCATAGTGAAGCCATTGGCATGAGTTCCACAAGTTCCTTCGTGGACATCTTCAAGTATTTTTAAAGCTTCAACAAACATCCACGCATCTCAGGAGCACTTGATCTTTTCCTCTTTTGTATAGGATGTCCCCATCGAGAACAAATCCCACCGCCATTCTTCTGATTGTTCTTTTGTCATTCTCATTTGCTTGCTCGGGATATCTTTGATTCTTGACATATTCTAAGATATCGTGGAACCATGGTTGTCTATCTGCCTCTTTTTCAATGCTAAAACAATGTGCAGGGACCTCATATATGCTTATTTAGAGAGCCATTATTTTCGTTTCTCTGTTTACTTTGAACATTGAGGCCAAAGTGGCCAGGACATCAGCCAATTGGTTTTCTTCTCGTGGGAAGTAATTAAAAGTCACTTCTTCGAACTCTTTGACCAACTCCGCAACAAGATTGCGATATTTGACCAACTTCGAATCTCTCACTTCCCAATCTTCACGGATTTGGTAAATCACCAACGCTGAGTCTCCGTACACTTTCAAGATTTCGATGTTTCGTTCAATGGTTGCACGAACTCCCATTATGTAAGCCTCATATTTTGCAACATTATTGGTACAGAAAAAATTTAATCTGACAATGAGCGGATAATGGTTCCTCTCTGGTGATACTAGGACTGCTCCAATCCCATGCCCCAATGCATTTGATGCACCATCAAAGCTCATCTTCCATGATTTCTCTTTTGACGACTCACACTCTTTTTCTGTAATGCACATCAAGTCTTTGTCTGGGAAATCAAATCTCAATGGCTCGTATTCCTCTGTTGTTCGAGTTACTAAGAAGTCAGCTATCGCGCTCCCCTTTTTCGACTTTTGACTCACGATATGACGTCAGACTCGATAGTAGGATCGCCATCGTGCCATTCTCCCCGAGTGCGGTGATTCCATCATGTACTTTATTGGGTCCAACTTTGAAATTAACCACGTCGTATGATACAACATATATTGTGCGAGCCTTGAACTACCGGACCAAAACACATGTAATTTTTCAATTAACAAGTACTTTGCTTCATACTCTGTAAACTTCTTGCTGAGGTAGTAAATTGCCCTTTCTCTTTTCCCTGACTTATCATGTTGCCCCAGCACGCAACCCATTGAGTTTTCGAACACAGTCAAATACAATATTAACGGTCTCCCGAGAGTTGGTGGTACTAGCACCGGGGGCTAGACAAATACTATTTTATTTTATCAAAAGCCACTTGGCACTCCTCGTTCCATTCTCCAGGATTGTGTTTTCGAATGAGTCGAAAAATTGGGTCACACCGGTTGCACTTGGCTGGATTAAGCTTCAGTTGGAACTTTCTTAGTCTTTCGAACAATTTCCTGATGTTCTCAACATATTCTTTTTCCCCCTGAAATTTGGCAATCATATCATTGACGTAGACTTCTATTTTTTATGCATCATGTCATGGAACAACATCACCATAGCCCTCTGATAGGTTGCCCCGGCATTCTTTAATCTGAATGGCATCACCTTGTAGCAGAATGTTCCCCACATCATTACGAATATAGTTTTCTCCATATCCTCGGGAGCCCTCTTTATCAGATTATAGCCCGAAAATCCATCCATGAAAGAAAACAATGAATGTTTCGCTGTGTTATCCACCAACGTATCAATGTGTAGTAAGGAAAAATTATCTTTAGGAGTTGCTCGATTCAAATCGCGATAATCCACGCACATTCGTACCTTGCCGTCTTTTTTCGGTACTGGGACTATGTTAGCTACCCATTCTGGGTATTTGGCGACTTGTAGGAAGCCTGCATCAAATTGTTTCTTGACTTCTTCTTTTATCTTTAACAGTATTTCAGGTCTCATTCGTCTTAGCTTCTGTTGAGTGGGTTTGCATTCTGGTTTCAGTGGGAGTCTATGGACCACTACATCCTCGTTCAACCCTAGCATATCCTGATACGATCATGCAAATGCATCTTTGTACTCACGAAGCAAGGCGATCAAATCATGTTTGGTCTTCTCTGAAATGGAGGTCCCACTCTTCACTTCCTGCCTCTTTTTTTCATTTTCCAAGTTCACTGTCTCAACAGATTCTTAATGGGGTAGATTCTTAATGGGCCGGGTTTAGGGTGTTACATATATAAATTATATAAAAAATTTAATATGGCCGGGCCAGGCTTGGGTAAAAATTTATATTTTGGGTTTGGCCTAGCAAACGGGCTAAAATTTTTAGTTGGACCCGACTCGAATCTGACTCGACCCGACCTATAAACACCTCTAGCTAGAGTCAAAGAAAAAGAATAAAATGGTATTAAAAAAAATTAGAAATATTAATCTACTTTGTGTCTACCTGCACAAAAGATTCAGGTCAATATTTCATTAGAGACTTAAGAGATAAGTGATAAAAGAATAAATCTAAATCATAGGAATTATCAAATTAAAATTTTTTTATACTTGTCGATTGAGGCTTAATTCGACTGGTATTGATATTGTTGTTAGTGTAGGAGAACATAAGTTCGAGTGCTGTGAAGCGTATTACCTCTTATTTATGGGTTGAAAATGGATTATAGATAATTCTAGGTATTGTATCAAAAAAGCAAAGATGATAAGAACCTATAATGTGATTAATGTTAAAATATATATACTAAAGTTACCTAAAACCACATCACCTTAATAAAATTTGGACAGCTTTAGTTCAACAAAAATTATTGAATTTTTTTTTTAAAGAGATGAATTCTTGAATATAGTTTTAAAGAGATTTCATTACTTTTTGAGATAATTTTAATAATTTTATAAGAGTCAATATTATCAAGTTATAAGTAACGAGGTTTTAGTAATTGTATAAAGTTTCATTAACTTACATTATTAAAAATTTAAAGGTAAACTATAAAAATAATTATTCAAATTTAATTTTTTAATACTCAATTATTAAATATTACATTTTAGTTATTAAAATTATGGAGTTATAATATTTTAGTCACTCATCTATTAACTATCTATATTTTCTTAATGGATTAATGACATATTACATTAATTCAATGGTTAATATTTTGGCCTTTGAACTATAATTAGATATTCGGTTTGATATTTTTATAATTTTTAAAATGTAAATCTGAAAAATTAAAATTCTAAAAATATGAAAAATCTTTCAAAACTGAAAATTCATAATTTATTTTTCTGAAACTATAAAAATATATTTTTTAATTGATAAGCATGTAAAATTTTCATGAAATTCTAAAATACATGAAAATTTTATATTATTTATAAAATGTAATTGCCCGTTTAAATTGTAGGAGCCGCATTTTGCAATTGGGCCTCGTTGGATCAGGTCCGGTTCGATGCTCTCCAACTTAAAATCAAGAGCTTTCGAAATAGACCCACCGGATGATCCGCAGACTGGAATTGAGATTCTCGCTGGACGAAGAGCAACGAACCCTAGCTAGTTTCCTGAGTTAGATTGGCCTAAGAAGGCTCAACCAACCTCTGCTTTTACTCCGGTAATTGACTCTCGTCGGGTCCCCTCCACCCTTCCTACCTCTCAATTCTTTGGTACAATGTCTTCTTCTCCCCATTGCTTACGTTTCTATTTTGCTTTCTTTTGGGGATTATCTTTTAATTTTGTTATTATTATTATAATAATATGTTAAAAATACTTGCTGTAATAGGGGTTGGATTTAAAAAGAGAGGGCGGGGGGGAACTAGGAAAAACAATGTATTTTCACGGGGATAATTTTTCTTCAATGTAGTTGAATCAGAGAGAGAGTGAGTGAATGAGATAAAATGAAATAATGTGTCTGACAATCTTACCTCATCTGGTGACACGCATGCTTTGTTTATGATAGATGACAAGCGCTTGGACAAATTAAGAGCTTTTGCAATGATGCATAGGGGGAAATAGGAAGGGAGTGAGAGAATCAGAGTGGAAATCTTGGGTTCTGGGTTGTCTAATAGTTGGAGATTGTTTCTCCCTTTGTGAAGCACTTGCAAAATGTTCATGGGTGGATGCCTAGGGCTAATTAAGTTTCGAATCTTGTTATAGCTTTGTGGAGCTTCTTTGGAGCAAATGGGCAATGGAGCTTGTGGAGCACTGCTCTCTGTTGGAGGAATTGCTCACTTGGTGTCAGCTTGATGCTTTTTAGTTTGCAATCATACATAGGGGTATAGGAAGGTAGTTGGAAAATCATGGTGGAGTTTCTGGTTTTGTTTCATTTTATGATTGGAGATTGTTGCTTCCTTATGAAGCACTGGCAAAATGTTCATGGAAGGATGAGGAGACCAAATTAAGTTTCTAATATTGTTATACCTTGTGGAGCATCTTTGGAGCAAATGAGCTATGGAGCTTGTGGAGCACAGCTCTCTGTTTGAGGAATTGCTCTCTTGAAGTGCTGGTTTTTGGTTTTGCAATAACCTTTTGTCCTTATCTTCAGAGTAGATGTTGATGACAATGCGATGTCTATGCAGATAGAATAAATTAACATTTTAATAGGGACTTTCTTTCTTTATTAATTTAGTTCAATTTTTACACATGCAGTGAGATATTTTTATTAACTTTTTTCTATTACTGAAAATGAGTGGTCGCTTCTCTCGCACAATCTATGTTGGCAACCTACCCTCTGATATCAGAGAATGGGAGGTCGAAGATCTATTCTACAAGGTTGGTGTCAAATTTTCTTTTCTGCCAATTCTTTTTATCATATGAGACAGATATAACATTTTCCTATAGTGTTTTAATTGACTGCAGTGTTAATGTAATTGAAAATTCTATTTTCTTTTTTGTTGATTACTGGTGTTGTTCTATAACACGTGTATCTCATTTACAGTATGGTCGTATTTTGGATATTGAATTGAAGATCCCGCCACGCCCTCCATGTTATTGTTTTGTTGAGGTATATATATCTCATCTTATATGTTTTCACAGAGGATGTGTATCTAAACTGTAACAATGTCTTTCTGTTTGTGTTTCCTTCATAGTTTGACAATTCAAGGGATGCTGAAGACGCAATTAGGGGTCGAGATGGTTACAACTTTGATGGTTGTCGTTTGAGGGTAATAATAAGCTATTGTTATTTTGATGTGTAGTTTATTGACATATAACTTTTTTCTTGATTTGCTTTTCATTGTAATTGATGTAGGTTGAGCTTGCTCATGGTGGTAGAGGACAATCCTCAAGTGATCGTCGGGGTGGATATGGAGGGGGTGCAGCTAAATTTGGCGTCTCACGCCATTCTGAATATCGAGGTTCATCTAGTATTTGAACTGTGTATTCCTAATTTACCTATCTGGTTTTATATGTGCTAAGATATGGTTGTCCGCATTTTGTTGGGCCTGCAGTTATTGTCCGTGGGCTTCCCTCTTCTGCTTCCTGGCAAGATTTGAAGGTTTAAGAACTTTTAAAACTCTAATAAGCTTTTAGACTTTGTTAGTTCTTCTGTAATTCTTACCTATTCTCTATATTCTTCTCAGGATCACATGCGAAAAGCTGGTGATGTGTGTTTTGCCGAAATTTCGCGTGACAGTGATGGTACGAACAAAGGATGCATATTAATGAAGCATTTCAATCCATAGTTTACTTTATAACCTTGCTGCTCCCTCAGTTTCTTCTTTTTGTTTTCTTTTTTAATTTGATATTCACACATCTATTTGTTTCTTTTTCAATCTCAATTTGCTCTAGAATGTTGCAATGTCATATTCTTATCTCCTTAAGAGGGCACACTTATATGGATATTTTTTATGTTCAATCTGGCTGATGCTTAGAGTTAAAAGATCAATTGTTCCTGCCACTTCCCTTTCTATGCCTGTAGGAAGCATCTGATTCTGATTTATGTGTTCTCTTCATGTTTTGAATTGGTTGAAATAGTTCTTATGTCTTCATGATTTTTCAACGAATTGACCAAGTTCTTAGGCCTTCATGATTTTGAATTAGTTTTCATTTGTTATCTCTCTCTGTTCATTCAGGAACTTTTGGTATTGTTGATTATACCAATTATGATGACATGAAATATGCCGTAAGTGGTTTAGAGAGAATTTTCGCTTGCCGTGAATTTATGCTTCTTCAGCTTTTATAATTGAACTGACGTGTTCTAACATGTACAGGTCCGCAAACTTGATGACACCGAGTTTAGAAATCCTTGGGCAAGGGCTTATATTCGGGTAACCTGGATATGCATTATTCTACTGTTACTTATATACCTTGTTACATTCTCGCCGTTCTTTATAAGCTGTTAAATGGTGCTAATCCTGAAGAGTTTTATAAACAAGGACTATTGCATTATCTATGTTGCTTGATCCATGAAACCTTCTAATAGTTACAGAGTTATAGTTCCTATCTATACGTTCACACATCTGAGATTAATTCTTGTACCTTGAAGTTGTGAAAACATGAATCAATGTGGTCCAGCCAACCCTCTGAATTTCCTTTTTCTGTAATTATTCTGTACCCTCTATTTTTCCCAGGAACCCTATTGTTTCTGAACGTTCCCTTAAGTTATAATTGCAAACTGACTGTCCCAATTTCGAATATTTGGATCCAGTAACACTAATTGTGCATATTGCTTGTTCTTTTATTTTGTCTACAATCTGGAATTTTCAAAATCAATTCTTATGTTGATAAACCTCTGGGGTTATTTGTTCATCTATTTGGATAGGTGAAGAGATATGAGAGCAGTCCATCCAGGAGCCGAAGTAGAAGCCGCAGCCTTAGAAGAGATCGGAGGTACAAATCCTATCTTTTTCTTCTCTTTTCAGTATTCTTCATTTTTTTTTCCTTCAGTAAAAATAATTAAATGGACGTCAAACCTCCCATCTTTTCCTCACCCATTCTCTTTCTCATAAACAGTAGATCAAGGGAACGATCCGCATCCAAATCTCCAGTCAAATCCAGATCTGCCTCCCCTGTTAATTCACCCAGGTAACTTGCCGTTACCTTCTTTGCTTTATTATTCATTTTTGCTGTTTTTCTTACCTTTTATGAAACCCTTCCCATGTTTTTCCCATTTTTCATTCATTGATTCAGAGCAAGATTGAGATCAAGGTCAAAGTCAAGGTCAAGGTCAGGATCTCTTGAAAAGGTAGGCTAATTTGGGTTCCCGATATGTGATGCTATGTGTCATGACTGTCTTTGTCATTGCCGCTCTAAATTGTTGATTTCTCTTGGTGGCGCTTTTATGAAGGTATATATGAGGTTAAAAGTCAAACTAGTGCATTAGTAACAGTAGGACACAATATGATTTTACCATAGGGAAATGTAAACTAGATCTTTTTAGATGGCTAAGTTTGTGAGTGCTCTTCTTAATCTTATTTATGCAACCGATTTTATTTTCAGGCCCAACCGGTTAGCGACTGATGCACATACAACAATATACGTCCAAAACTCCAGCTTGGCTTAGCTGAATTGAGTAGAAGGGGAAAGTTGATTGCATCCTATGAAGAAGAGTATTGCTGGGTACTGTCTATGAAGACAATGTAGGTATTAATGGAGTTTGTGGTGATGTTGCATGAATTTATATAGAACTGTTGGATGATGAACTGAGTTGGATCATTTTGTCATTTTGATAGTAACCTTTTTTTTTTTTTTTTCCTTTATTTAAAATTTTATTCATCTTTTCATGGTTTTCGACCGCGAAACTGCACTTCCTTGGTGATATCTATTCTGCATGAAACCGAATATTTATATATTATAGAAAATCCGAATATATTTTGGTTAATGAAAAAATTTCCAATTGCTTGTACTAGTAAATGAAATTTTTGAAATAAAAAAAAACTAGGATTAAACCCTAACGCCGGTGGATTTTAATTCTTTTAATGATGCAACTTTTATTGATTGATATATATTAATACATTAAAACTTATAAGAAAACATTAGTTATTTTCTTAAGCCAGCAGCACAGCAACGGTGCTTCTATGTATTTTACTTTATAGATTAAAAATAGCTAATATAACTTGATCACCTTAAAATTATACATATTTTCCATATTAATTATATGGCTGAAGTGTTTCTATTTATTATGTTTTAATTATTTGTTGGATAATTATACTTATTTGAATTATGAAAAGTTAAAGATTTTAGATTTAAATATGCATTTTCTTTCAATTTGGTATTTATATTTTCATTCTGTTGCCCACTTTGGTATTATATTATTTTGTATATTTTGTCCACGTGGTAGCGTTAGCCATTGAAAATGTGATGATCACCATAGCCTTTCGTAGTTGAATGCCAAGTAAATATGTTAAATAAACTCGTTTTCTAATATTTTGAGAAGAATCCAAGATGGAAAAAGGGAACTCCCTTTACCTCTTGTTATCTTCGCCAAACCAAAAGCACTAGAGCAATTTGCTGAGAAGGATTCAAAATCCCAAAAATGAAAACCAAACCCAAAGCTGCAGAGAAGGGATCGAAACACGTGTTTCCCTTCTTAACCTCAAAATCAATCTGTGTTACAAAAGAAAAAATACTAATAATATGCAGCTTGAACACTGTGTTGCAAAAGGAAAATAAAAAAAAGTTTTATGGATGTTGAAAATTCAAATAGGTAAGACTTTGTCAGGTTTAATATAACTAATGAAATCTAAATTTGACTGATTTTTATCAAATTCAAATACCACATTAAATGAACTAACACAAATGCGACATTAAAAGAATTGTCAAAATTTATTAAATTTAATTTTACATTTGATATATTATAAACTTAAAGAAAATTTAAATTGTAAAAGCTATAAGAATTATACAAATCTAAATTTTGAACACCCACGACCCCTTTTTCTCCACTAAATTGCAACATTTTAATGCTGAAAAAAGGCTTCTAGCCCCAAAAATGCCTAAGAAAAAAATAAAAAATTCAATTAAATCCTTCACTTAACTCATTCACAATTGAACAAATTTAGAAAACCAATTAAGCTCATCTATTAACTGCATTGTTCGTTAAAAATTATTGGTTAATATATATTTACCCTTTAAATTTGGCCACTTATACCTAACTGATACATTTTTTTGGACTTAATTGATACTTTAAGTTCAATTCCATCACATTTTGGTACCTAAACAGTAAGGCCATTAAAATGTGTCAACACATGACATTTTTAGATGAAAAGATCTAAAAATATTTTAATTGAGGCCCATTTGGCCCATGATCAATTGAAGAAAAAACTGATCCAAAACGAAATCAAAGCCCATTGGCCGACTGTCTCAACCAAAAACCCTAGACCTCTCGAGATCTGGATTATCACTCGATATATATTTAAGCCTCCTCCTAAATCCCCAGTCTCTGAGATCTCAACGCATACCAAACCCTAGCGCCAAGGTAGTTTCCCTCTCTTCCTCTCCTCTCAATTTTTTAGTTTCTATTTGGTTAAATGACTGCATAATATTTTTTTATATGATTGATTCGTAGATTTAGTGTTGAAAATCTCGAGCACAATGGCCACCGGTGAACTCGCCTGTACTTACGCCGCGTTGATTCTCCACGACGATGGAATCTCAATCACCGTACGTCGCCACAATTTATTTTCATTGCCTGCCTTTTGTAACTAATTTTCGTTGTTTCTTTATTTTTTTCCGTTTTGTTTATGTTTTGAGAAATATTTTGTAGGCCGAGAAGATTGCTACATTGGTGAAGGCAGCGAACTTGAGCGTTGAATCTTACTGGCCAAGCCTTTTCGCCAAGCTCCTCGAGAAAGTCAACGTCGATGATCTCATCACCAGCGTTGGCTCCGGTGGTGGTGCTGCCCCTGTTGCCGTTGCTGCTGCTTCTGGTGCAGCTGGCGGTGGTGCTGCTGCGGCAGCCCCTGCTGTTGAGGAGAAAAAGGAAGAAGAGAAGGAAGAGAGTGATGATGACATGGGATTCAGCTTGTTTGACTAGACACAATTCTTCCCAGTCTGGATTTTTCTTTTGTTTTGTTGTTTGAAATTGCTGAAAATTAGGACTCGTTTTAAACATTAGTTGAATTTTTGTATTGGGCTTTGAGAACTTTTGCAGAGATTCAAGAAGTTACATGGTTAATCCTACTTGGTTTAATTGATATTGCCATTGAAATTGTTCTTTGTTTCAATGAAGTTTCAATATTTTTATCTGGGTAATGAAACTGCTGTTGAATGGTAACTTATCTTGCTGGTAATTAAGCTGTTTAGGACAATGGTAATGTCAAAGTAGGTTATTGTTGATACTTTCATTTGCATTATGGCCCTTGTATCTGTCGTTCTTTTACGTATTTTGATGATTCTGAAGCATTCTGAAAATAGTGGGCACATATACCGCAGCTATGGGGACAGGGATAGGGATAATGGTTCTGATTTTTGTGTAAAATCTCTTTATTCACATTGTTGTTTTCAATGACTGCCGGATTTTGAGTTTGGAGTATCTATGTGGATCCAATTCCATAATGAGCCCATTTCAGCTTGAATGATCCTCATGGGTTATTAACTGTATTTGATAAGTGAGCCCATTTGTGTCTATAGTTTGGTTGAATATTAAGTTACTGTGTACAGGCTATTTCTATTAAGTTACTTTAAAGCTGCCACCCTTATCCACCATCTGCTTGAATGCCATCCATTCATCCCGGTTCAGTTGGTGAAGTTGGATTTCATCTGCTGAATATCCTTGGCAAAAGTTTGTGTTGACCAGCTCATCCTATCATTATCAGATTCAATAATTTTCTTAATGCCTTTGTCCCTACTCCATATAATGCATTGTTTAACTCCATGATGGTTGAGCTTTGCTAGTGCCATTCTAACAATAATCGGTATCACTGCAGTAACGTTTTCTAGCACCATTCCAAATTTTCTCAAGCTCTAAATTTTAACTTTCCGTTGGGGTGTATCTCCTTGGACCTTCTGCACTCATCTTGCTGCCCTGTTTAATATTAGCTATCTCCTTAAAAAACCAAGTGACAGCAAGTTGATAAGTTTCAATCGACTGCTTCATAGCAGCCACCGCTTTTGGTTGTGACATGTTTTAAGAGTTTATGGATCAGGGCCTTTATGTTTACCTCTGAGTTACAAGCCTACGTCTGTATAGTAATGTGAAGGTTTTCGCTTCATTATAAACACTTGGTAATGTTGGAGATCAGGAATTTTGGGAAATAACATAATTTGTCCATTTGTTTTCCTTTCGGTAGTAACAATAACATAAAGTATGGGTCCGTACCATATGCATATATTAGTGGCCGCATCACGCATATGCTAACTGCGGTATTTTCTGGTCACTTCTAGGTTTCAAATTCCAACTTCCAGAACCCTCCACTCTGATAAATCAATTTAATAACTATATTTATCATCATTAAATATATTAAAATATGTTAATCTGCAATAATAATAAATACATATGTGATACCATTTGATGTAATGATACGATTTTTTACATTTTTAAAAGAAATAAATTTAAATCTAAATAATAATAATTTCATTAAGTAAAATGAAAAGAAAAATGAAAGAAAAACAAATATGGGGTCACTAAAAAAAAGTAAATACCGATGTGATTGAAAATAAAATAGCGATCAGGATTTGGATTACCTATCCGTCGTTGACGTACGCGTCAGACAACAGAATCATGCTTAGTCCTAAAAAACCCTCCCAAATTTAATCCTAGCTTTCCGCATCGCCGCGTGGACTGGACTTCGACAACTCACCGTCCTTCCAGATCATTCTCGTTTTTTTGTTTCTTATCCCATATGTCTTCTTCTTCTCATCTTCCTGTTCCGCCATTTAAATTCCCCCTCCCCTTTCTTCCTCACATCACAATTTCTTCAATACCCTTTCAAAAGCCTTCAAATTCACACTCCAAAACTGCTTATTAACTGCCAAATCGCTGCTTCTTCTTTTTTCCCGACATCAATACCTTTGTTGTTTACGATGATGATGTCTATGCTCAGTTCGTTCGAAGCCCTTTTGTTTGATTCTCACGGCCAGAAGAAGTACACGGCGACTTCGACTCCGATTGAAAAAGCGAAGCCCAATGAAGTTTCTTGTGCAGAAGGGAACAAGAAAGAGACAGCAGAGTTTAACAATTTATCGCCGCCGTCGTCGTCATCCGTTGTTAAGACACGGCAAAAACAACGTTTACGGCCGAGGTTTGCGTCGGAGCTTGATGGCGTTCACTGTTTCGAGACAATTATTCCATACTGAAAGGATTTCAGCTCGTTATATATTTGTTTATATAAATTATAAAATAATGATTTTTATTTATTCATTCGGACGATTCAATTTCATTATATATATATATATATTTAAAATCATTATATTTTTAAATCCCAAAAGTTAAACTCATTTAAATTTTCAATTTTCGGGTTTGATATTTTGAAACCATTCAATTAAACCTCTAAATACTTTAAAAAACCAATTTTCTTATTAAATAAATACTAAAAATATGAATTTATCTAAATTGTTTATCTTTAAAACTAGTAAAGATATAAATCTGTTCAATAAAGGAGATGTCATTGCTTAAACTTTCAAGTTGCTTATATAAGCCCTAACATGAATGTAATTAACGTAACTCTAATTTAAGGCCGTGAATATTTTGATCATCAAATCTATATATGGATTCTATTTAATCTTTTAGATATAAAATGTAAAAGCATAAAAAAGTAACTTATGATCAAATGGTTGTTGCTTGCCGTGCCAATGTGTACAAGTATATTGTTTCTTGATCCATATGGTGTGGCTTTTATTTCATTCATCCAGTTCTGAAAGCTTATTTAAAATTTTAAAGGTTTTAAATAAAAATTAAATTTGTTTAAAATATAGGTTTAATGGCGTTTTATATTATATAATTTATAATAGATTAAAAAATAAATTTATATTAAATATATAATATTATTTTAATATAAATATTAAAATAATGTTAAGGTGATTATATTAAAATTTTAATAAATAAAATTTAATAATATAAATATTTTTTAAATTAAAAATAATATGAAAATACTTATAAGTTTAGGTAAAACTTTTGTAAATATAAAAGGTTCGGGTAAAATTGTAAGTTATGCCGAGCTTGAGCAAAGATTAAATATAGTTAAATTATGCTTAGACTTAGTCAAATTCAACTTACAATAACTCATTAACATCTCTACCGTCATAAATTATTTGAACTTGACTGCTCGAATGACCAATGTCTGGATATCAGTGGTTTTAATTTTCGATGGGGTTATTATGTTTGTATTAGTCCACATCCTATGCGAGCTACGCACCAGACTTAAACTTATTGGAAATGGCTCATTTTAAACAGCACTGTCAGGGTAAGAAGTTTACAGGGCAACTTCAACTGCCTTATGAATATTTTGCAGATGGTGATTTTATACTTAAATTGTCAATTGAAACAACGGTCCTCTATAATTCAACTGTCACCACATCTAGTTTAAGGTATTGCTCTATCTTAAGTCTGATCACAAGGAGCCTTATGATAAGGATTGAGATCGACAAAGAAAACTAGTGGTTGTTAACACCTCCCAAAGAATGGTGCCTGAAAGAGGACCTATCAGTAGGTCATCAAAAGCGCGAAAAACTTGATTGTGTTGTCTATGCTCTATTCTTTGCCAAGGTCAACATCACAACTCATGGTACCGTCACAACTTAATTTAAATCGATGAAGGATACTTTCTGAAAATCGAAGAAGGTGATCTCGTGGAAGTGAGAAAAACGTCTTGAATTGAAACGATGGAAAGCGAATGCCCAACATGGTAAGAAGAGAACACCTAAAAAAAGTCAAAATCCATTGGAGGAGAGGTACTCCACTCAACTATGAGTATGCTTGTCGAAGGTTAGACCAACCGGTTGCACTGGTGCTTCAATTGGTGCCATAAAATGCTAACTGTTGAACAATTTAAGTTAATTTAAATATCTAATTTTATTATAATTTATAAAAAAAGGTTTTCTATTTATATTTTGTTATTTATTGTGTTTATTTTTTTAAAATTTATAATTGAATTTATATTTAATAAACTTGTTCATGGGTCGGGCTATCGACTTGGCCCGAAGGCCTGCCCAAATAGTGGGAGGGTTTGGGAAAAAAATGATAGGTCTAAAAAATAAATTTGGACAAAAAAATAATACTCGTTTAGAAAATAGGTTGAGTCTCGGATAATATTTTTTTGGCTCGAGCTTTACCCGAATTTGTAAAAAAAATTGTTGTTATACTGTTGTTTTCCAACTGTTTTGCTGTCATTTTACTATTATGTTATTACTATTTTATTGTTATTAATAGGATATTATATAACTTTTATTTTATTGTCAAATTTGTCACTATTTTAGAGGCATTTACCTGTTAAGCAGCATAGCATTTAAATAAGACTTTTTAAATTTATTGGGAAAGATTTATTTTAATGTTCTTAATATTTTTTTATGTATTATATTTTTAAATTTTTTATATAAAAAATAAAATAATTTTTTAATGCGGTTGAACTCGAATTTTGTATTTTATCTCGGCGAATTTAAGCAAAAATTTAAGCTTATTTTTCGAAAATGGGGTGCACTTTTCATAATTTACCAATCTGGTACATTGAGGGTGGTGTCACTTTGTCGCAGAGGCGCGACCACCCTCGTCGACCTATTTTTTTGAAACCAAAAAAAAAAGTTGAAAAAAAACAACACACCAGTGCGGCCTCTCTGCCTGACACAAAACGATGCCTCAACAAAGCTGCACCGCTTTGAGGTTGTCGGGTTGTGGGTGGCTTGGGACCATATAATGGTCCCCAAAATTTGTTGAAGCAAACTGTGAAAAGGAAAGGAGGAGGAAGAAGAAGAAGAAGAAGAAGAAGAAGAAGAAGAAGAAGAAGCATAGCATTGTGGGAAAAGGAAGAGAAAGGAGGAGGAAAAGAAAGAAAAAGAAGGAAAAATTAATAGAAGTATGTAATTTTTTAAAATATGAATGATTATTTTGTTATTATTATTTTGTTGATTATTGTTAGTTTAGTTTAGGTTAGTTAGTTGTATTATTAGTTTAGTTTAGTTAATGTTAGGTTAGTTTAGTAACTAGTTATATTATTTGATTAGTTTAGTTATTGTTAGTTAGTTTAGTTTAGTTTAAGTTAGTTTAGTTATTGTTAGTTGTATTTTTAGATTAGTTTAGTTATTGTTAGTTTAGTTTAGTTTAGTTTAGGTTAGTTTAGTAGTTATTGTTAGTTAGTTGTATTATTATTGTTAGTTTAGATTAAAAAAGTGTTTAAAAATACTTTAATTATTAGTATTATTAAATAGTTATTATTATAATTAGTTTATTAAAATATTAAAATAATATTGTTAGTTAATATTATAATTAGTTAGTTAAAACCTTGAAATGGTAATTTAGGTTGTTAGTTATTAGTATAAGTTATTATTAGGATTAGTAACAAGTGTAAATATTAATTATATTGTTAGTAGTTGTTATTTGTTATTATTATACTTAGTTAGTTAAAAACTCTAAAATAATAATTGTTAGTTATTTATTATTATTATGATTTACTAAAAAGTTTAAATATTAATTATATTGTATTATAGTTAGTTAGTTAAGAACCCTAAAATAATAAATTGTTAGTTATAATAATAGTTAGTTAGTTAAATACCCAAAATAATAAATTTATTAGTTAGTTATTTAGTATAGATAGTTAGTTAAAACCCTAAAATAATAATTTTGTTGGTTAAATTGTAATAAAAGTTATTAAGTGAGTTAAAAACCGAACACTAATTATTATTTTAGTATATTGGTAGTAGTAAGTAAAAACAATGCTAGTTAAAAACCTTAAATATTATTTTAGTTATTTAATATTATTATTGTTGTTAGTAAAATTATTATTATTGTTAGTATTACCTACCTACCTTGGTTATTAATAATCAATATATATATGTATAGTACTAAATAAATAATATAAAATAATAAAAGACTAAAATTATATATTTGCATTAAGTAATAGACTAAAGTTTTATTTTATATGGTTAGTTAGTAAAAATATTATTATTATTAGTATTACTTACTTACCTACCTTAGTTATTATTAATAATAATCAATAGGTATATATAGATTTTAAAAAATAGTACTAAATAAATAAATAAAATAATATAAAATAATAAAAGACGAAAATTATATATTTACATTAACTAATAGAGTATGGAAATAAGAATAATACAACGAAAGGGCTAAATAAGTGGTTTTTACTAAATTTATATTAGAAAAAGTAAAATAGGCACATAATAAATTAAATTATGTTATATTTTTATATTAAAATATGTTATGTTTTTGTTATATTATTTTATTGGCATGTTATTTTTTGTAATTTAATATAAAATTAAATTTTTATGTAGGTTAGAAATCAAATATCCGAGGCAGCAATGGCTCAATTGATTAGTAAAGCTCCACACATATATCGATCACTAATGATTTGGTAATATATTGTTATTTATTAATCGTCGGATATATTAACAAAATAGATGCATAATAATTTATGTTATAATAATAAATTTTTACGATTCAACACTTTTAGGACTCGTACTTAGTCTAGTAAGAATTCGCGTGAATGGGTTAGAAGTCCCCGGATGAGCGATTGGTACAGATTTATTGAGCAAAATTGGATTTGGTCACCTTGACCGATCCGGACGTTTGACTTGCGGTATGATTTAATATCCGCACTAGTCGAGTGTTGGCGTTGGAGACCCACACTTTTCATTTTCCGTGTGGAGAGTGCAGTCACTCTAGAGGATGTTGCATTACGACTTGGGCTCCCAATTGACGGAGTCCGTTCACGAGTGTCGGTCGCGATAGTGACCCATTTACACTTTGTCGAGCCTACTAGGGGACCCGTATGGCGATGGCGAAAAAAATTTTTCTAGGCTTGAAGTTTACATGGTGAGGCGAAGTATGAACAGTTATCACCGATGCCACTGCAATCGAGTTGATGTGTCTTGCTCGAGCATACATTATGACATCATAGGGTGTATCGATGCCCAATTCAAATAACAATACGGTTCATATTCGGTACCTACCGCTATTGGTCGATTTCGCTTCGCTCGTCAGATAGTTAGGGCTCTCTGTTTTACGATGTTGTACCATGAGCTTTGTCGACGACGAGCTAGGGACCGAGACATAGGCGGATGCCTTACGCTATGCGATCATGGGCTTTGTATCGGATGCCATTCTTGGCATCAATAACGCACCAACCATATGTATATCTACTAGTAAACGGTGATAAAATATAACTTGTTATTAATTGATAATTTCTTTATATTGATTATATTTGACTTGAATTTTATTTTTGTAGGTGGAGTATTTATCAAGGGTATTGAGAGGTCATACCTGTCCGATATACCGACTTATGATTGAGCAACTGTTGGGAAGGGGTAAGTGATTCCAATATTGGTTACTTATTAGTTTGTATATCTTACGCTTTGCCGTGTTAAATTTTGACAATGTTATTAATCGTGCGGTTTATATGGACGCCATATAAATCGACCGGAAATTGCAGTATTATTATACCCGTCTTGCTTATATTCACTCGTACATGTGGTGCACAAATGCACCAATTGTGTGTTTTCATGTAGTCGAGTGGTATCACGCTGACCGAAAGTCTCATGATAATTTGGTTGCGTCAATATATCCCCGATTCGCCATGCCGGTGGGAGCGGTTCATGGTAAAAATAAGAAAGGGAATCAAGCCTTGGATTGGGGGTAGCATAGGCAATTTATTGCGGTGTGGAATGACCGCATGTCCCAGATCTGGGATGGATATGGCTTAGATTTTAACCTTCATTAGAGTACATACAATAGTACTCTAGTATGGAAAGCCATATATACTGGGGATAGTCGATGTAGTCCCCAACACATGCAATGAGATGGGCAGATGAGGCAGCGGCCGATATGAGGCCGAGGCATTGCAGATCTCGATCTGAATCGAACTCGGCGAGCCACAAGGAGCCCGAGCAATCACATTCACATTGGATGCACATTCATATCATCCGAATGTGCCGCTATGACTACTTCTCGAGCTCCTCGGAGGTAGATACCAAGATGGGTTTGATATTTTTGGATCGTACACACGCAAATACATCACTCCGGCTCGTATTCAACGATCGTGGCACTCCTTACGGTCGTATCCGATCGCATGAGCACTCTTCCGGCTCAAGTGCATTTGTGCCGTTCGAGCCGGATTTTTCGACCATGTTTAGCACACCCCACCGGACCCTACCGAGGTCAAGAGCATGTTGGTCGTTCGACCACCCACGACGCGATCGTCGACCACGCGTATATACACCTAGGACCACACCATCGAACCATCAATTTTAGGTGTTTCTTGCGGTTTTGGTTTTCCTCTATTTTGTTTTTGTAAATATTACAATGTTTGTACATTATTTGTATATAATTAACTTGATTATTTTGAGATTTAAAATTTCGTAACAATATTTGACCATGCGATGGAATCTTTAAGTTTGATTCATGTTCATGTATATATGTTATTAATAACAGCGTAAAATATTACATGTTCATGTAATATCAATTCTTGCATATTGTTAAATTGAATATGTGATTATTTAGATGATATTCTTGCATGATTTGTACATGTGGACGACTAGAAAAAGTATAAATTGATTTTGGCACAAAATATAAATCCATACAAATCCATATTCAATTTAAATCCATAAATGTAATTTTTTCGATTTAAGTTACTAAATTTATCTAGTTTTTTCAATTTAATCCAAATTAATACAAATCACCAAAGATATGAATACAAAACATGTATTTTTGAATAATGTCAATTCCACTCCTCGTGACAATTAGCCAACATGATAGTTTCGCTATGGGCATTTACTTCGATTATGACCACCTAACCCAAGATATTCCACAGTACTTATCGTCGGATTCTCCCTAAGGTCCATTTCATTACTGATTCTAGATGATTGCGACGACCTCTGATTCTGCGTAGCGCTTTGTCCGGACAAGCTCAAAAGTAAGGGTGCGTGAATGGGTTAAAGTCCCCAGGATGAACGATTGGTACCGCTTTATTGAGCAAGTTTGGATTTGGTCACCGTACCTGATCCGGACGTTGACTTGCGGTATGATTTAATATCCGCACTAGTCGAGTGTTGGCGCTGGAGACCCACACTTTTCATTTTCCGTGTGGAGAGTGCAGTACCTCAGAGGATGTTGCATTACGACTTGGGCTCCCAATTGACGGAGTCCCGTTCACGAGTGTCGAGCGATAGTGACCCATTTACACTTTGTCGAGCCTACTAGGGGACCCGTATGGCGATGGCGAAAAAATTTTAGGCTTGAAGTTTACATGGTGAGGCGAAGTATGAACATTATCACCGATGCCACTGCAATCGAGTTGATGTGTCTGCTCGAGCATACATTATGACATCATAGGGGTGTCGATGCCCAATTCAAATAACAATACGGTTCATATTCAGTACCTACCGCTATTGGTCGATTTGACCTTCCTCAGATAGTTAGGGCTCGCTGTTTTACGATGTTGTACCATGAGCTTTGTCGACGACGAGCTAGGGACCGTGACATAGGCGGATGCCTTACGCTATGGATCATGGGCTTTGTATCGGATGCCATTCTTGGCATCAATAACGCACCAACCATATGTATATCTACTAGTAAACAGGTGATAAAATATAACTTGTTATTAATTGATAATTTCTTTATATTGATTATATTTGACTTGAATTTTATTTTTGTAGGTGGAGTATTTATCCGGGTATTGAGAGGTCGTACACTGTCCCGATATACCGACTTATGATTGAGCAACACGGGGAAGGGGTAAGTGATTCCAATATTGGTTACTTATTAGTTTGTATATCTTACGCTTACGTGTTAAATTTTGACAATGTTATTAATCGTGCGGTTTATATGGACGCCATATCGTCGACGGAAATTGCGACCGTTATACCCCTCCTTATATTCACTCGTACATGTGGTGCACAAATGCACCAATTGTGTGTTTTCATGTAGTCGAGTGGTATCACGCGGACGAAAGTCTCTGTAATTTGGTTGCGTCCAATATATCCCCGATTCGCCATGCCGGTGGGAGCGGTTCATGGTAAAAATAAGAAAGGGAATCAAGCCTTGGATTGGGGGTAGGCATAGGCAATTTATTGCGGTGTGGAATGACCGCATGTCCCAGTATCTGGGATGGATATGGCTTCCGATTTTAACCTTCATTAGAGTACATACAATAGTACTCTAGTATGGGAAAGCCATATATACTCGGGGATAGTCATTGTAGTCCCCAACACATGCAATGAGATGGGGAGATGAGCGGGCCGATATGGAGGCGAGGTGCAGATCTCGATCTGAATCGGAACTCGGAGAGAGCCACAGAGCCCGAGCAATCACATTCACATTCGGATGCACATTCATATCATCCGAATGTGCCGCTATGACTACTTCTCGAGCTCCTCGGAGGTAGATACCGATCGGGTTTGATATTTTGGATCGTACACCGCAAGACATCACTCCGCTGTATTCATCGCATCGGCACTCCTTCCGGGTCGTATCCGCATCATGAGCACTCTTCGGCTCAAGTGCATTTGTGCCGTCGAGCCAGGATTTTTCGACCATGTTTAGCACACCCCCGGACCCCACCGAGGTCGAAGAGCATGTTGGTCGTTCGACCACCCACGACGCGATCGTCGACCACCGCATGATATACACCTAGGACCACACCATCGAACCATCAATTTTTTTTTTTTTTTTTTTTTTTTTTTTTTTTTTTTTTTTTTTTTTTTTTTTTTTTTTTTTTTTTTTTTTCCCCCCCCCCCCCATGTTCATGTATTTTTTTTTTTTTTTTTTTTTTTTTTTTTTTTTTTTTTTTTTTGGGGGGGGGGGGGGTACATGTGGACGACTAGAAAAAGTATAAATTGATTTTGGCACAAAATATAAATCCATACAAATCCATATTCAATTTAAATCCATAAATGTAATTTTTTCGATTTAAGTTACTAAATTTATCTAGTTTTTTCAATTTAATCCAAATTAATACAAATCACCAAAGATATGAATACAAAACATGTATTTTTGAATAATGTCAATTCCACTCCTCGTGACAATTAGCCAACATGATAGTTTCGTATGGGCATTTACTTCGATTATGACCACCTAACCCAGATATTCCACAGTCCTTATCGTCGGATTTCTCCCTAAGGTCCATTTCATTACTGATTCTAGATGATTGCGACACCTCTGATTCTGCGTAGCGCTTTGTCCGGACAAGCTCAAAAGTCGTCTGAGGCACCTCCTATGTAGACAGGTCAGGCAGGACAGGGAACTCATTTTCCCAGACACGCAACGTACGCTCGAGCGTATACACATCATTCACAAATTGTTCGACATTAAGGTTCATTTGAGCACACGCCACGACATGTGCGCACGGATAATGAAGTGTTTGGAACCTCATGCATTCGCCTTCGCTTCAAGATCGACTCCATAAGACCTAGGTGGCAATCGTCTGCGATCATGGGCTTTGTATCGGATGCCATTCTTGGCATCAATAACGCACCAACCATATGTATATCTACTAGTAAACGGTGATAAAATATAACTTGTTATTAATTGATAATTTCTTTATATTGATTATATTTGACTTGAATTTTATTTTTGTAGGTGGAGTATTTATCCGGGTATTGAGAGGTCGATAATCGTCCGATATACCGACTTATGATTGAGCAACACTGGGGAAGGGGTAAGTGATTCCAATATTGGTTACTTATTAGTTTGTATATCTTACGCAACAAGTGTTAAATTTTGACAATGTTATTAATCGTGCGCTTTATATGGACGCCATATATCGTCGACCGGAAATTGCAGCCGTTATACCCCCGTCTGCTTATATTCACTCGTACATGTGGTGCACAAATGCACCAATTGTGTGTTTTCATGTAGTCGAGTGGTATCACGCGGACCGAGTCTTTATGATAATTTGGTTGCGTCCAATATATCCCCGATTCGCCATGCCAGGTGGGAGCGGTTCATGGTAAAAATAAGAAAGGGAATCAAGCCTTGGATTGGGGGGTAGGCATAGGCAATTTATTGCGGTGTGGAATGACCGCATGTCCCGTATACCGGATGGATATGGCTTCCGATTTTTAACCTTCATTAGAGTACATACAATAGTACTCTAGTATGGGAAAGCCATATATACTCGGGGGATAGTCGACTGTAGTCCCCCAACACATGCAGCGAGATGGGGAGATGAGGCGTGGCCGATATGGAGGCCGAGGCGTGCAGATCTCGATCTGAATCGGAACTCGGCGAGAGCCACAATGAGCCCGAGCAATCACATTCACATTCGGATGCACATTCATATCATCCGAATGTGCCGCTATGACTACTTCTCGAGCTCCTCGGAGGTAGATACCGATCGGGTTTGATATTTTGGATCGTACACGCGAAGACATCACTCCCGGCTCATATTCATCGCATCGGCACTCCTTCCGGGTCGTATCCGATTGCATCGAGGCACTCCTCCGGCTCAAGTGCATTTGTGCCGTTCGAGCCCAGGATTTTTCGACCATGTTTAGCACACCCCACGGACCCTACCGGGCTGAAGAGCATGTTGGTCGTTGCGACCACCACACGACGATCGTCGACCACCGCATGATATACACCTAGGACCACACCATCGAACCATCAATTTTAGGTGTTTCTTGCGGTTTTGGTTTTCCTCTATTTTGTTTTGTAAATATTACAATGTTTGTACATTATTTGTATATAATTAACTTGATTATTTTGAGATTTAAAATTTCGTAACAATATTTGACCATGCGATGGAATCTTTAAGTTTGATTCATGTTCATGTATATATGTTATTAATAACTGTGTAAAATATTACATGTTCATGTAATATCAATTCTTGCATATTGTTAAATTGAATATGTGATTATTTAGATGATATTCTTGCATGATTTGTACATGTGGAGCGACTAGAAAAAGTATAAATTGATTTTGGCACAAAATATAAATCCATACAAATCCATATTCAATTTAAATCCATAAATGTAATTTTTTCGATTTAAGTTACTAAATTTATCTAGTTTTTTCAATTTAATCCAAATTAATACAAATCACCAAAGATATGAATACAAAACATGTATTTTTGAATAATGTCAATTCCACTCCTCGTGACAATTAGCCAACATGATAGTTTCGTTGCGGGCATTTACTTGATTATGACCACCTAACCCAAGATATTCCACAGCGCCTATCGTCGATTTCTCCCTAAGGTCCATTTCATTACTGATTCTAGATGATTGCGAGCGACCCTCCTGATTCTGCGTAGCGCTTTGTCCGGACAAGCTCAAAAGTCGTCGAGGCACCTCCTATGTAGACAGTCGAGGCGCAGACGGGAACTCATTTTCCCGGACACGCATACGACGCTCGGCGTATACACATCATTCACAAATTGTTCGACATTAAGGTTCATTTGAGCACCACGCCACGACATATGCGCACGGATAATGAAGTGTTTGGAACCTCATGCATTCGACCTTTATGCATTCAAGATCGACTCCATAAGACCTAGGTGGCAATCGGTCGACGACCGATAGACTCTCAGAATTTGAAAAGTTTCTATCGTCGTGAGTATATTTCTACAATCATCGACCTCGCAGTCCGGCGGTTTGCAATCAATGCATCCCTGACATCTTCCACAAACACGTGTCCCGCATTCATCTGGTTGACTTGCTGTTCACCCATTCTTGGCATCAAGGTCGCCAATCTGTAGAATGTGGTAGAGAGGCAGATAAAATCGGAAGATGTCATGTTTTTAACAACACAGTGTTGACCCTCTCCACCAAGTTCGTGGTCATTTGTCCATAACGAAAGCCCTCGTCAAAACTTTGAGCCCATTGCCACGGCTCCATTGTACCCAACCACTCTCGAAAAGATTTGTTCGTTTGACCTTCCATGTCACTCTCAAGTCGAGTCATTCTTAGCAGAAAATATGTGGCTCTAACTCAGACGTCAGTATATGTTTAATAAAAGATAAGTTATCGTAACTAGATAACATAAAAACTTTAAACTTATATTGAAAATTTAAGGTTATCTTTTACCCATTTTCACCAGTTGTCTCTTCCAATCTGCATTCTTATACTCTCGAAGAAAGTTAGTCGCAATGTGAAGCATGCAGTAAACGGATCTCCATGGCACACCGGAACGCCTAATTGCGGCAATTAATCCTTTTGCTCTATCGGAGATGATGCAAATATTATCGTTGCTAATAACATACCTCCGCAGGTTGGTAAGAAAGAATTCCCAAGATTCTATATTCTCATTATCTACTATGGCAAACGCTATTGGGAGCACGTTCTATTGCCGTCTTGAGCCGCAATAAGTAAGATCTGTATATATTTTCAGATAGCCATGTCCCATCCACTGCACAAAGCGGCTTGCGGTGTGGAAATGCTCGTACACATGGATCAAACGTCTAGAACATCCGATGAAAAATTCTTTTCCCTGGCTGTAATTGGTCATCCGGGCCGTAATAAGGTCGTGTCTGCAACTCAACCACTGTTCCTGGTATGTACTCTCTCATAGGAGCTATCCATCCTTGCAACTCATTATACGATGAGTCGTAATCTCCATCTGTTGCTTCTATTGCCATCTATTTAGCTATCCACGCCGATACGATACTCGACATCGAAATCGTGCTTGTATTTAAAGAATCGATGATTCGAAACTTTAATGGTTGGCATGTCCTTCACCATTAGAAGGATACACGTCATGATGGTTTTCAAATCAAGTTTTTATGATCTTCATCATAAGTGTCGATCTGCATGCATGCGGTCCAACCAATTTTCGTATCTCCCACATACGTGAATTTTGTATGAATGCAACATTTCGTACGCCAATTGCGACCTTTCACGCCTTCCAACACTCCCAATATAAACCGTCGATTTGGACACTACGACTTTGTAATCTGCTGATATATCCATGCTATACCGTTTAATAGCAGATACGCACTCTTCTTTACTTTCGAATCTCTGGCCTACGAATAACTCATGCTCGAAATTTATGGCGGTAGGTGAGCGGAGATATATTTCGAGTACTCGAGAACTCATTTGCACGCTTGCGTCGGGTCTATAAGCGACATGTGTGGCCCAACATTATTGTGTATCATAATACATCCCATCCGGTTCCCGACCAAGAAGGCAACCATCGTTTCCATCGTCGTTCACGTCTTCATCGTCAATATCATCCGGTATATCATCCATATCGGGATCATTGTCACTATCGACCTCTTCCTCACAATGATCACTCGTCGTGTCCATCATCACCAACCACATCAATATCGGTGTAATATTAAGATCGATATCGATCCCACGATATTCAATTGGCATCAACATATGATATTGGAGGCACCATACGGTTCTTCAACTCGTGTTCTTCACCATATGCATTCTTTGTCTTCATTTGCCTCGATACCAATACCGTAAACTTAGCAAATAAGTGAATCGGTGCATTTCATTACTCCCATTCCTCTGATGAAAGCGATCATTGTCTCAACGTCTTAAGTGTCTACAAGTTTCATTTCGTGAATTTGATTGGATCTGCAAATTGGAAACTTGTAGAAAATTCTTGAGATAGTTCTCCCACAACGTCTAACAATTTTTGCGTTTATCCTTCGCTTCATATCATCCAACGAGACATTTCTCTTAAATCTCATTGCTATTTGTTGCCGACATTCAAATATGCATCCAACTACATTGTCAAGATGATTCGTCGAAATAAACACATCTGAAAAATTGATCATCCATCTTTAATATTCAATCTGTTAAAAATAAACAAAATTGCTTAGAATAATTTCACCAAGATTTACTATTCTTAAATAAAAACATAATGTTTCAATATCTTTTTTTCATTCTATTATTTTGGGTTTTAGGATTTTTCACTAACATATTAATCTACTAACAATATACTAACTACTAAAATATCATTTTAGGTTTCTCTTCTAACTAAAAATAATAATAACTAACTAACTATATCATTAACCTAGTCCTAATTTACAATAGTTATAAACTAAACTAACAACAAAATAAAATAAAAATCAATATATATCATATAACAACAATAATATCTTCCTTATTAAAAAAATTATACATATTGTTATTTTTCTTCTTTCTTTCTCCTCCTTTCTTTCTTTTTCCTTCTTCTTCTTCTTCTTCTTCTTCTTCTTCTTCTTCTTCTTCAACTCATTCTAAACTTTTGATAAAAAAGCCTAGAAATGAAAATAGGAAGCTTAAAACGGGAAAGCTAGTGGCGCTTTGCCGTGGCACCATTAGTGCCGCCTCTGCCAGAGGCACCATTGGTGCCGCTTTGTGGTGAAGGCATTTTCTCATTTTTTTTTTCTTTTCAATTTTTTTTTGATTTGTGGTTTTTTTATATTTAGTAGGTGTGCAGGTGGTGTCGCCTGCCCACTTAGCGTGACCACCCCTTTGTACCATTCTCGTCATTTTTAAAAAGTGCACCCAATTTAATTTTTTTATTTTTATTTTGTAATATTTTGATAAAAAAACCCTTATTTTTTGAGCCAAACCCAATATAAACTTAAAATTTTGGTAAGACCCGACCATGAACAACTCTCATTTCTTAATCAATTAAATTAAAAATAGATAATGTAAGAGCATTTGGTTGATTCTTTTAACATTCTCTCCAACCTAACCAAAACGTGAGTTTTTTGAGCGGCATATTTAGTTTTTAATGAAAGCAATCGACTTTCAATTCGTTAAATTTATTACCAACATGGTTTAGGCCAACGAAAAAAAAAAATCGCGATAAATTCGGACATCAACAAAAATCTTGTGGAATTTTGGACAATGATACTAAAATTCAGATTCTTTTCTTATATATTAATATATATTTAGATTATAAAAAAAAAAAAATAACCACTAGTTTGTTGTTGTATCCTATTCGAAGCCGCCTCCTTTCTGTAAATACATTAGCCCTTCAAATACCATTTCCGTAAATATAAATAATTCCATCCCTTCCAATCTTTCGTCATTCATTCGCTTTGCTTAGAAAGAAATTTAGATTATTAATTTTTTTGTTCCTTTTTGAAACTCAAATCTTTCGTATCAATGGCTTCCACTACAGTCTATGCCGCCATCCCAGCTGTTGCCATTGCTGCCGCCGGGATTTATTCTTTTGCTCGTCATTCAGAAGCCAAGGTAATTTTTTTTATTATATTATTGTTTTGGTTGATGAGTCGGTTTTCAGAGCCCAAATCGATATGAATTTTATAACGAAGTTGGTTGTTTGTTACTTATTTCATGATGGTTCTTTTTTTTTCCTTTTAACTTGTTCAGGAATTCGGAGGCGCGGGGACTCAGTGGTCGATCGGGAGTACGCCGGCGAAACGAAACCAAAAGGTGAAGGACACACCACCGCCACCAAAGGTGGCGCCGCAGTTCGATGGGTTGAACTGTTTCGAAACCTTGGTGGGATAATATTAGCTTTTACGTTTTATTGAATCTGCGGTTGATGCGAGCTGGGAACTGGTGCTTCTTGGCGATAATGAAGATACTACATACTTGGTGATTACATATTTCCTGTAGCGCTGGAAATTTATTCATTCTCCGGGTGTCCACTCAGTTCCCATAAAAAGCTTAAAAAATCGAAAGATTTAGACAAAATATAAGATTAAAGAAATAGATTTGAGTAAAATTTAAAATTTATTTTTTAACTAGCCCGAATCTGTTATGTAAAAAAAATAATAATAATTATATATGTTAAATAATAATTATATATTTTATTTTATATTTATATTAAATTATTAAATTAAAAATAATTAAATTTATTATCCAAAATTTAAAAAGAAACTTATCCAACAAAATAACATAACCCAAAATATAAAATTTTAAAATTATATTTAATACAATAAAATATTTATTATATTCATTTTTAAAATAATAAAACATTTATTATATTTATGGTGTTGTTTTTAATATAAATATTTTAATATGTTAAAAATTTATTTTAATATTTTTAGTGTATTTAATGTATTATATATATATTTAAAAATTTATAAATAAAAATTAATTTAAAATTTTAAATATAAATAGATACTCAGATATAACTTTCTTAAATTAAATTAAGCTTAGAAAAAAATCAAAAATCAAATTAAATCAAATCTATACTTAAAAATTAATTTAAATAACTTGTAACAACATACCATAACCCATTAACCATTACTTGCCTATTGCAATGTAGCATTAGATTTATATATGTTTACATCCATGTAATTATTCACTTCCATTATTGTTTGATAGATTCAATGATATAATATGGTGTTGAGTTATTCACTTTCTTCATTGTTTTAATGAATTGTTTGATAGATTCGATGATATGATGTGGTGATATATTTATACACTTTCATAAATTTAATTTTTAAAAAAATTATAATGACAATTAATGTATTCATACATGTACTATAAAAATTATTTAACCAGGAATCAAAAGAAATTTAAACATTCTTTTCATAAAACCTCAATTTTGAAAGCTTCCTCAAGCCAACATCTCTTTTATCGATATCTTTATCTTGTTTAAACCAATATATATATATATATATATATATAATAAGACACTTAAAGAAAAATGAGATCTAAGGGTTCAAAACAATCTTCAAGATTGAAAGTGAAACAAAGTAAAAGAAAGGTACATAAAGTATGGATCCAAACATGATTTTGACTCATTTTGATTTGTAGTAATACATATTAAATCTCTGGTCCAAAATTCACGCCCATGAAATTTACAATCAGCATTTGAAAATCTCCGCCTTACTCCATGGAAGATTGAATCTTTAAAAAGAAAAAAGAAAAACAATAACATAAACAAAATTAGAACCAAAGAAGAAACATGGGAGGGAAGCATCAAGGGTGAGAACTAACGAAGGAACACAATGGGTTATATATATATATATATATATAAAACAGAGTAGAAAAAAATATAAACTGTACGAACGCTGCACAGTGAGAAGCAATGAAATTAGTTAGTTTTATTAATTTAAGATGTACATATGCTTTTTTTTTTTTATTTACGATTTAGATTCATGGTATGGTGACATCTCCCCATAACTAATAAAAATGACATCTCCCCATCTCCAACATTATAATCATAAAAAAGAAAATGACATGAAGGTCAAGATCCAAATGAAACCTGGATGGTAGTGGTGGCAATTAATCATAATGACAATGTTGATTAGGTTACTGTTGACCCAAAACAGAATGAATCAAAACTAATTCTTGAATTTCAGCATTTAACTCTCCTTTCACACACATAACCTCCCCCCTCTTCAAAATTTAATTGATTAATATAAAATACACCAGCTTTGCAGGTTATTAGCTTTGACAATCTGAAATCGTTTATAAGCATGCAATCAGTAGCAATGTACTATTATTATATTGTAGACCTTTGATTTGCCAGTTGCTATGCATCCCAGCATTTCTTTGTTTGCCGTGTATTATATATTTTTATGTTGCTCCTGTCTGTTTCCCTTTTTTTCATGGTATGGACGTATGGCTCTCAGAAAATTCTCCAAAAACCTGAAAATTTTAAAACACACTTATACTCAAGTAACATAGATTCTTCGTCTATCAAAACATCGTTTGCAGGTGCTAATGGAAGTTCAAAGAAAAGCAGAAGTGAGAAGAAAGAGTACTCAAGCGATGTTAAAGCTGGGAATGAAGACTGTTACTGGTGTAAGCAGCAGGGTCACCATAAAGAGAGCCAAATATGTTTAAATTCTCTGATTTTCTTTTCATGTATGTGGACGTTATGAGTGGTAAAACATTAACCTAGTTTCTCTTGGATTCAGCTTCATCTCAAAAACAAGCTTTCATGAGGCAATATGCAAAAATAAAAAAATATATGTATATATACTCTTGTATAATACAACAACTAAATAGATGTACTCATATCATATACATAAACGTCAGCACTCAAAAACATAGCTGCAGCCCTAACTAGATAGGATCCTCGAAATGGGGGCAAAAAAAGGGCGATGTGCTACTGTTAACTATACACAACGCAATAAGTAGCATCAAGTTACAAGGCCTTTATTGTGCTAATCAAAACTATAAACAAGATTAACATCACAGCTAACCGAAAAACAACAGCAAATGGTTTACGTGAGTGATGCACTGAAAACACCTTTGACCACCGAGATGAAGTCTCTTTACGAGCTGAAACAATGGTCTTTGAACCCAAAACAATGCCGAAATCAGCATTAAAGCCGACAGTGATATCCTTTTCCACTACTTTTTCCTCCTGCAAAGACAACTTAATAAGGCCGGATACATATCTGGATTTGACAGTGGTTTTATACTACATCAGTCACAAACTTCTCACCTTAGTAACAACTGATTTTGAATCATCTTCTATCTCTACATCACTCTGGTTATATATTGCATTGTCACAGTGAAGTGAGTGGACCTGAAGTTTACACTGCAGCCGTAGTCTTCTTGATGCATTTCCCTGTGCCAAGGGGTTCTCAGAGTCCAGTTGACTTCGAGAAGGGCGAGACCTGGTCCTGATTCCAGTGATAGCACCATCAACATCACAAGATGTATTCATATGATTGCTAAATAATTCTCCATCAGTATTTCGAACATTATAGAATGGCAGTGTGCCAGAAAAGTAATCGTCCTGCATGCAAATTGGAATTCCATAATCTTGTGCAGTCCCAAGAGGAGGCACCCCGTTAACAGTGTCTGTCCCAAGCTGTAACAAAGGGGAAATTCTTGATGTTAATATAAACAAAGGGTTTTACATAATGGTTGAAAATGAAAATATGCATATCATATGAATGATCGTAATTCATAAGAGCATGAGGCATAACACTTGAATGATCTTGATGCACTACAATGCTCAGTGGAAACTAGAAAGAGTATGATAAATGACATGTAACTAGTTTGCCTCTACTCACCAGCACTTGGGCCACTTCAGAATCAGATTCACTGCAACATCCACCATCCTTGCCAATGGTCATGGTTGTATGGGTCTCAGATTCTGAATTCTTCTGACTACCAGTGTCATCACCAAGGTAGTCATCCGAATTTTTAAGTATAGACTCCAGGAAGTTAGAAATATAAGGATCATTTTCGTTTGTGCCGTGTCCAAATTCCACATTGTAACAGTTCCCCACATGATCAAACATCCAAGGTGCCTGCTCTGCTTCAATCTGATTGTGTAATGGAGAAAATAGTGGTTCCATCATGGGATCGTAAAAATGATTCAAAGCTTCCTCAAGTAGATCCACCTGAAATTGAATAACATAAGTGCTACAGAAATGGTGACAAAATCTAAATCAAAATACAGTTTTCTTGTTCCCTCACCTCTGCAGGGGCTATTTCAGCCACTTGGTCTATTTCATTATAATTATCATGGTTGTCACTATTGCCCTCGAATATGGGTGCAACAGCATTTAAAATCACTTCATCGGGCAAACTGGCAAGACATGTTTCACTGGTATCGCAGGCTTTCTCGGCTTCCTGTTTTACCGTAGGAGAGTCTTGAGGCACTTCTAACTCCGACACCATGTCTTCAGTAGGAGACAACACAGATGGATCAACTTCATCACCATTTATATCTTCAATGGTCTCATCTTGTTTCTTGAATAGACGACATATGACAAAAGCATTCTGCAGGAAAAACGAAGAATACATGCAAGTAAAGAACTTCTGCTTGTACAAATTAGCAGAATTGAACTACCAATTATATGAATCAAAAACAGAAATTGATGCAAAGGGATTCGAATTAGAATCAAACGAGAGGTATGAGAAAAGGAAGAACCTGTCCAGGTTTGGTACCATCAAGCTCATCGAGTGTAGTACGGTACTCATGCATAACCCAATTGGTTCGTTTTCCCCTAGGAGCCCGCCCGTTGTAAAACACCAGAGTTTTCTTCATGCCGATCAAGGTGGAGCCAGACTTGATCTTGCGGTCCTTACCCGTAGCTTTCCAGTAACCAGCCTCGGTAGCCCTATTGAGCCTGTTGCCGGTTGGGTACTTCCGGTCGAGTGGGCAAAAGAAGAACCACTCCGGATCTTGGGTTCTTATAGCAGACAAGTCAGGCAAATCCCAGGGCTCGCATTTGCAAACATCAATTTCACGAATAATTTCAATCTCATCGTTTCTATTTCCGTTTATCTTAGACCGTAAATAAAAATCGATCAGTTCCTGGTCAGTCGGTCGGAACCGGAACCCTAACGGGAGTGAATTCAGTAAGAGAACACCCATTGCTAAAATGCTGTTAAAATGAAAGGTGAAGGGCCAAAAACATGGGTTTTTTAAGGAGATTTTCGAAATACCCAATAACTTTTTAATTATTTGTTGATGAAAAGAGGAGATTCAGAAAAAGGAAGAAACGGAGGAGTAAATTAGTTGTTCGAAGGGTTTAGGGTAAGAGTTTAAAGGAAAAGGAGATGGCCCATTCGTCTATTCAGAGGATACTGTGAAGGAAAACGATAGGAAGGAGCTTAGAAATTCATTCTCTGATTACCCACCCGCGTTTTATACGCGGAATTTGTAGTTAGGATTTTAGTTACTTTTATTTTTGGGTAAACTGCACAGAAAAGTCATTGATATTAATTTTACACTTTAATCGTTAAGTTTAAAAATTATACGAGTAAATTCACACTCAAAAACTTAAAAATATAATCATTAGTAATTTTACGGATTTTTTCATAAATAAATTTTAAAAAATTTATATACTTAAATAAAGTGTCAATTTGAATTATTTATGAATATAGTATATATCTTTTAGTCTCACCTATCTAATAGAGACAACTTTTTTATATTAAAATATTCTTTTAAATAAAATATTTTTTTATTACAAATATTTAAATTTATATATAGGTAAAAATATGGTCAATGGATCAAAATACGGATAAAATACTCGAAATAGGTCACGCCTGATAGGTAAGCGCGAATGCTCTTGCCTCCGCGTTGCCTGTACAGTCGCACATCCCACCAAACAAAAAATATTCTATAAAAATTAATTAGACCCAAATTTTATTTGGTTTGATTAGGTTTTTTAGGTTCTAATTTTTCAAACATAATTTGATTCGATTTTATTATTTTTATGTTAATTTTAAATTTTTACTTTTTTGACAAAATAAATTGTCTTTGAGTTTTGGATAGTTTCAACCTTTTTCTATAAATATTTTAAAAGTAATTAAATTTTCAAATAAATAAAAATATATGATATTGTTTTTTATTATTTGAAATATAAAATATTTATTTTTACATAAAATAGAATTTAATTGGAGTCATTCAAATAACTTCAATCACCCAAAAACTAGTTTAAAATCAAATTTCAATATTTTTTTTTTAAGTCTTATATGAGATTGTAACCTAGCCTACCAAGGAATCATTTTCTTACCAAGTCTTAATGGCGTTAGCAGGCAAACATAAGATTAGTTGAACAAATTTGGGGAAATGATTACCAAATCCACTAGAAAAAAAAAAGAAAAAGAAAAAAAAGAAAAAAAAATGCTACTGTAAATGTAAAATAAAGTATTTCAGTCGACAATCTTCGACATTACCATCAACCAAACTACTACAGAAACAAAGCAAAGAGATCATAAGCATCACTATTATGGGGGCATGCCTCAACAGATGGCGTGGGATGGGGGGCGTGTGCGACTGTGTTGGCAACGCGGGAGGCAGGAGCATTCGCGCCTACCTGTCAGGCGCGACTTTGAGTATTTTTACTCGTATTTTGACCCATTGACCATATTTTTACCTGTATATAAATTCTAATATTTTTAATAAAAAATAAAAAATATTTTATTTAAAAAAATTAATATAAAAAAATGAGTTGCACCTATCAAACAGGTACAACTAAAAAAAACATACCATTTTCGTAAATATTCCAACAGACAACCTATTTTAGTATATAAATTTTTTTAAAATTTATTTATGTAAAAAACCCTAATTTTACACTCAAAAAGTTACCTAAAGATGTTACTTTTATTTTTGAAGCCTCCAGAAAATTACGTGGTTAATATATATTATATCATATTATATATGATAAATAATGATTTAATTGCATCAACCAACTATTAAAACGCGTAATAATTTATTGACTTAAATTAAATATTTTAATAATTTAATTATCATTTTATAATTTTTTAAAAAATTAAGTAGCCAAAATTTAATTAAGTAATAATAATTGTAATAATTACAACACTAATAAAATATATATTATACATTTATGAATACCTTTATTTTATTAATAAAAATATGAAAATTTATCTTATACACTATCCGGTTAAGTTTTTAAGTCTTCACAGTGTCTTACAAAGAGTAGTATAAAAATAAAATTTAGATATATAAATAAATGTGACATTTGTCACATCTATTAAATAATTACCCTAAAAATATTAAGCATAAAGAATTTTTGGCACTTCAACTTTATAAAAAAATTTATTTTAGTCATTAAATTTGTATTTTATCAAATCACCTAAAATAGATAGAAAAGTTAACGTTTTTAACTTTGTTAACATGACACACACGTTAATTGCCACGTGGATGACACACCAATATTTAATTAATTAATTTAATTTTGAAATATTAAAATATTTATAATTTTATACTTCTTAAATAATTTTAAAGATTTTTAAATTTTTAAAATTTTAAAAATTAATTAAATGTCAACGTGTCATCCACGCCTCAATCCACGTATATATCTAATAATAAAGTTAAAAATATTAACTTTTTCATCCATTTTGGATAATTTGATAATAAATACAAGTTTAAATTTAAAAAAAATAAATGAAATACTAAAATAATTTTTTATAAAGTAGGTGCGAAAATATTACATATTTATCAAATTTGAAACTTTTGAAACTTCAACTATGACCCAATCTAATCCATAAAGACTTCTATTATATACGTTTATGATCTAAAAGTTTTTGTGTGTACATGATTTTGACATGAAACAATATTACATTAAAATAGGATATGATTAAAATGTTATGTCACAAATTATGAAGGTGAGAGTCTTTTCTATATTAATCAGTAATTGAAAGTTAATTACTCGTCTTACATATAAAACAATTTTAAAACTCGTGATCAATGTTTACCATTTTATTTTCTTTGCAAATCACTCCAACCACTTTTATTTGACAATCATAATATTTTAAAATAGGTAATGATCACTAAAATTAGGTACGTAACTAGGGGGCGGACAAGGTCCCGACTCCTCTAAAATAAAAAATTTTCTATTTAGGTTCTTTAAAATTTTTAAAAATTTAAATTAATAAAGATAAAATTACACTTTGACTCATTAAAAATGATAAATTTTTATTTATTCATTTAAAAATTATAAAGATATAAAATATTAAAATAATAAAATTATTTAATTTCCGCCCTAAATATGTTTTCTTGTTAAGCCGCTGATTCAAATGTACGTTTCAATTCGACCATTCATTTCATTTGTAGAGCCCATTTTCGCTCCGAAACCTGTAGCCAAAGCAAAGGAGCCGATGTGGAAGAAAATGTGGAGAATTAAGTAAGCTATCCAATAAAGCTTTGACATGTGGAAAAATTGGTCATACTTAAAAGCGTGGCTTCTACACAACTTACGTGGCTACCTAGGAAAGTGCTACGAACCTTACATCCCCATTGAATTGATCCGCTGTTTCCTTATTTCTTCACTTAATTGATCCGCTGTTTTCTTATTTCTTCACTTTCTCTTTTTATTTTATTTTACTTTTTCTTCTAAACAATATCTTTTATAATATGTTATTGGGATAATGGCACATATTGTCCCTCCCTATACTTTAGTGTATTTTTCTAATATGACATTTATAGCTGATAATTATTTGGTACATTAACTGTGTAAAATTTAACTCCACAAGTAAAATTAAAATAAAATTAAGATTTTGTCACATGTCATACTCATTTATTTTTAAAGACATATAACAATAATTTAAACTTTATTTGTGAAATTAAATTTTCTATTATCAGCATAACAAATAATTATAATTAATCTAATATGTAATTCTAACTGCATCAACTTTTTAATGATGTGATATGCATGCCAATCGAAAAACGCCACATATCTTTTTACTTTTGACCAAATAAATTAGGGTATGTACACAATAAAATTTTAATATGATACTTTTACTTTCAAAATGTCTAATATTATATTTAAAGTTTAATTTTCATCTATTAATTTAGTACGTCTTCCAAACGGAATTAATTACTAATGTCTATTGATTTGGTACCCACTAAGACTACAAGTGAAATTTTTTATTTTTATTTTTATAAATAAAAATTTATTAAACTATATTCTTAAAATTAAAATTAGGCTTACAATTATAATTATTACATTTAAGAAATAATTTACTAACTTTAATATAAAACTCACTTTCTTAAATTTTTTTTTGAAATGTTTACTTTTAACTTTTGTATATAATAATGTTAGATTAAATGAAATAATTTATAAAGACATTAAAATAATTAATCTATCATTTTATTAAAATTATTTTTAAAACATATATATATTTCCATTTAATTTAATTTAAATACAATAAATTCTATGCGCAAAACTCAAACCGAACCCAACTATATCATTTGAATGATAACATCAACCCGAAACAAAACTAAATAATACAAAACCTGAATCCAACCGCATATATCAGTTGGAATCAAATTTTCGATATTTCAATTTCTGTACTAATTCACACTTTTTTGCGGTCTTTTATGAGATTGGCTCATATTTGGGCCCAATTATTTAACCTTAAAAAGGAGACCGTCAACAATGGCTGAAAAGACGTTTCAGCAAAAAGCCCAATCTTGAATAAATCCAAAACTAAAAACAAAAGAGGAGGAAATGGATGTTGTAGGAAATGTAGATCAGGGTCAGGCAACAATTCCAAAGCCTTTTCTTTCTCTCGGTTTACATTCGGAAGTTGTGACAAAATGGAAGGAGGAAAAGAGCAAGGAATGTTGGTGGTAACCAGGTTGATGGCTCACCAAAACCCACTGGAGCAATTGCAAGCCAAGTTCAAGGAAGTTGAGAACGGGTTCAAGGCTTGGCTAGACAAACAGTCCATGCCAGTCGAGGCGGCAGTGGTAACCTCCACAGGCGCCGTTCAGGGTGCTGCTATTGGTGCTTTAATGGGCATCCTCACCAAAGATGTTTCCTCTTCTTTTCCAACTCCTCCTCAGGCTTCCCTCAATCATCAGGCAATGGCTTCTCTCAAGCAAGCCCAGGTCGTTTTCCTTTTTCCTTTTGGCTTTACTTTCATTTCTTATCTGCAATCACGATATTTTAAAGAACTGTAATTTCCATTTATCGAAAAAGAATATGCATTAATTGTGAAGGTTCGGTTTTGGGGATGACCATGTTCTTAGATGGTGCATGCTAATTGAGTTCTGTTGACTAGTGTTGTTTACGAGGGATTAATCACAACTTACAACCACTGAAGGGTTTTCTAAATAGCATTTAATTATACATGTTTACTTTGATTACAGGCTCTATCAGGAGCTCCCTGGGTACAAGCTCGTAATTTTGCTGTGATGACTGGTGTCAATGCTGGCCTAGCTTGTGTAATGAAAAGATTGAGAGGGAAGGAGGATGTTCAATCTAGGTGGACCCTTTTAATCCTGGTTTTCTTTATCTTCATTGTTTTTTCATTCTGTTGTTTTACAGCTAGTGGATATTGTTAGTTCAATCGGAATACGACATGCTAACACATGCATACAGTACAATTGTTTTTCATTGTGTATTGTTGTTTGATTATGCTGTTTCAGAGAGATCCTGTTGAGATGGGAAGAAAATCTTTGTCTTTTTTTAAGGGCCAAATCAGTCTTAGCTTACAAATGTTATGGTCAAACAGGTTTTTCCAGACCATGGAAGTGTTACGGTAATGTATCTGTGTTGGCTTTTTCTCTTTTGCTTTGGTCTAATAGTAGCAAGTTGGATTCATCAACAAAGTAGCAAGTTATTCTCATTTGTTCCTCTGGTTTGTAGTCTGGCCATAATGTGAAGGCATTTTTCTCTTTATTTTTCCCTACACTCTCAACTTGTTGTCTTTCCACCTTCTGGAACCAACTTAATTTCCATTTCTAGTGAAAATAGCCTGAAATTTGCCTAAGTGGAGATCATGGTCCCTTTATTATTTTAATCTCTATGCATCTAATGACTAGAAACTCATCTAGAAATATTTTAGATGGTTAGTTAGAAGGTGATCAAACATTTTAACTGGTACAGCTAGAAGGTGATTAACTGATTATATATTTTCTTTTGTAGCAATTCTGATAATAGTGAAGATCTTGCCATTTCGAACTAGCTTATTTTCCTTTAATGTAGAAACTTGGAGGTGCATTTATGGATGACAAACAGACACTAGCTTCTTTTTTTTTTTTTTCTCATTTGTCTAGATTCCACCTTTCACCCCACTTCTATGTTCTGCTTACTTGACCTCCTCTTTCCCATCAGAAAGTAGAATTGCAATATAATTTACGTTTTGTTGAGCGTTGTGGATATTTGTGTTAGGTAAGCTGAAGGTGAATAGATGATCAAAGCTTGTTGTTTGAATAAAGAACTGTAGACTTCATTTGTTTGTTTTAATATTGGTTGGCTTTATACCTTTGGTTTTCACAGTTGTTTAACGTAAATGTTCTATTATTGCAGCATGGTGGCGGCTTTTGGTTCTGGGGCCATGTTTTCTCTAGTGAGTGGCATGGGCGGCCCGAATCAGGCTGCAAATGCAGTCACTTCAGGCCTTTTTTCGCGCTCATTCAAGGCGTGCTTTTCCAGGTTAATCAATCATCTCATTATGCCAATCGAGGTCATCATCTTGTTTTCAACCATTTCCAGTACTAACTGCTTAAAAAGCTGTGAATTTGATGTGCTGGAATTTGCTGAAATTTCTATATCAATGAGCTTCTCAACTTAGTTTTCCTTTTGACATTTGAGTATTCTGAATGAGTACCATTTCAAGGTAGTGCTTTACTGGCATATAGTTTCTTATCTAACAGCTGTTTTTATGATTATTCAGTTCGGACAAAAGTTATCACAACCACCTGTCGAGGACATGTACTATTCCCGAACAAGATCCATGTTAAATAGTCTTGGGCTCCAGAACTACGAGAAGAATTTCAAGAAAGGCTTGTTAACTGATAACACATTGCCTTTGCTCACCGATAGGCAAGTAATTGGAGATTTTATTGTGACTTAACTTTCTGAGTAGTATTTTATATGCATATATTCTGATGGCCTTGAAATTGTCTAATGTGTTCCAGTGCACTTAGAGATGTGAAAATACCACCCGGACCAAGGCTCCTTATTCTCGATCGTGTTCAAAGTTTTAGCTCCACCTTCTAAGAAGGGTAATTATGACTGTCAAACTTGATCTCACTTTCATCAGATTTGTCGTCTCTAGAGACCCAAAATTGAGAGAGAAGTGAGGAAGCCGTGGGTGAAGTTTGATCATCAAATTCAGTTCATCATAAGGGGCGTTTTCATATATCTCGGAAACTACAGAGACGGTGTGTGTTTTTTGTTTTGTTTTCATTGAAATGAAATTGTTGTTGTCATTGTTTTGATATATCTCCATACTAAACATAGGATTATATATTCAAGAGCTTGAATGCAACAATTTTGATATTTGCATATACGAATAACCAAGTATGGAGAGATATGAGACTCCTCGTACATAGAAATCTGGAACGAAAATTAAACACACAGATAGCATCAAATGTATACTTTTATATGATTACCCTATGAAACTGCTTAATTAACTACACCCACATAGGCTCTCAGCCAATACAAATGTCGTCGGAATATTGAAATTTCAAGAATTTTGGGTTTTGCAATCAATGAATATTCTTCCCTTGGAATAATTAACTTCTTATAATAACTCTGGCATTGTATATGAATAAAGATGAAACTATTCGAGTTATATTTTTACGATGAACCCATGTGACTTGTGCACACACATGTATTTATACATTGTGATCAAAATCAGCTATATTACTATGTAAGAAATTAAAATGAAAATATATGATTAAAATTCTATTCGAGGAGGTGGCAAATACATCAATCGTATCGAAATATTAATATCTATTAAAGGATGTCAGTATGTAAGTGGGTCGTGGATATAGAAGGAAGGAAAGAAAGCAACCTATACCCAACGCACTTGATGCGAGAGTAAGGAAGTGGGCCAAAAAGATTGGTGGAGAAATGGATGAGGAAGCCACTATCACTGTGCAGTTCCCTGGAGGCAAAGGCAAATACGGCAATATCCCGTTGTTTGTTTTTATAAAATGATGTGGTTGGTGCGCTGTTTATATTAATGCCCGCCCCTTGGTTTCCCCCCAATGGAAGTTTCTGGTACTAGTACTGGCCATGGTGGCCCTCGTGGCTGCTGCACTCCACAAATCATATGTGGACCGTATTTGTCTCAATCTCCACACTCTCTGACACGTAATTATAAAGTTCCTATAAAAAATTATAGGGATTGAAGTCGGATTGGATTGGAGATAAGAGTAAAAAATAATCAATTTATTTGTGAATTAATATAAATAGATTGAATTAAATTTTATAATTTTTAAATGAAATTAGACTTACAGTTGAATAAAAATCAGTGACTTGATAATCAAATTATAATTTAAAAATACAATACATAGTAAAAAGTTTTAACTGGAAAATTGTATTTAAAAATGCATATATATATAGTCTAAGAATTTTAAGTATTTCACATTATTTCCATTATTAAAAATCTTGTAAAGAAATAAAATGTGAAAACAATTTACATAATAAAATCAATTTTAAATTAGTATTAAGTAATTTTGTTTGGGTAAAAATTTTGAAATATCATCCTGTATATGTGTGGACTAACTGGTAAAAGAAAATTAATTGATTTTTTTTATAATATCGTTAATTTTAAAATATTAATACATTGAGAGGACGCGATATGGGGATGGCTACAGTAGTAAAATGTTGATATAGAGGGAAGTGTTGCTCTGTCACTTCCAATTTCAAGTAATACCACCAAATTAAAAATCAGCGGTGTGCTCTGGAGTGCCCCCTTCTATAAGCTTATAGGCCTTTCCCTGGGGTCCACCTTGTCTGAAAACCTCAAAAACACACTGTTAGAGTCCCTCGCCCGTAGTTAATTAAAGAAAGACAAATACATAAATAAATAAATGCTTATCTCTATGATTAAGAGAGAGAGAGAGAGAGAATATGAATGAATGGCCGGCGGTCGTCTCATAACATTAATGCATTCATACATTCTCGAAAATGGTGGAAGATGCTTCTTTAGCTTTCGCGTTGCTTACAATTAATTAATGTAGAATATATCCTATACTAAGTTAGTGAGAAGGGAGGTGATTATTACTGCTTACGAATGAAAATTAGTGAAAAGAAAGACGGGCCTTTTAGTTAGAAAAAGGATCGGTCCAAGTCTAAGACCCCACCAGGATTTTAAACAGCTAAAAGCATTTAATAATTGCGACAAGGGAATTGTGAAACCTCGAGTGCACGTATGCAGTTTTGGATGCTAAATTATGGTTATAAATCCTCCTCTCTACTCCCCACGCAATCATTCATTCTCTCCTTTTTCTTTTTTTATTCGAAGCCAATACCTCCAGAATTTTCATAAACGAAATGCGACCGCAGCCGCAGGGGACCGGTGAGCGTCTGGTGCGGTTGTCCCCGCAGCTTTCGTCAGGGGAACCAGAAATGTCTTCCACTTCAACGACTACGTGTAGCCCCCATACTTGCAGGTGGCGGTCTTACCCAAAATCGAATGACTTAGAAGCTAATGTAGCCACGGTATTGATCATTCTCTTTTGTGGTTTAATATGTTCTTTGGCTCTTAACGCCGCCATCCGCTGCTTCTTGCGTGGCAGCGAGGGTCGCCGCCCGCGTCATTTCCGCAACGACATTGCGGAAGCAGATGAAGGAGTTGAGCAGAGAAAGCCCGTGGGGGAGGCAGGTGCGGCACTCATGGTGGCGGCTCCGACGCTGGTTTACACGAGCGGGATGAAGTTGGCGGGAGCGGAAGCTGAATGCGCGATTTGCTTGTCTGAATTCGTGGAGGGAGAGGGAATTCAAGTGTTGGCAATGTGTAACCATGGATTCCATGTACAATGCATTCAGCGGTGGTTATCTTCCCACTCATCTTGTCCTACTTGCCGCTGCAGTTGTCTTTCCCCACCGCCGTTATCGGAAGAAACCACCGAAAACAGCTCACAATCGACGATGCCGGAGCCGGAACCATAGCAGATATCTTTCGCTGCTCTTCACAGCGTATGTATGTACACTGTTACATTTAACAACAGCACAAATGATCGTTGGTTGAGCATAAGCAATATTCCTATCATTTATTCTTCATATTGGAGATAATTTTGGCATCTACATATTAGAGCTGCCCTTATTCCCTTTCATCTTTTCAAGGGAGAAGCTCTTCCGTTCTTGTTTTTATTTATTTATACAGCTCGAATTCCAAATTTTATTCTTCCCTCAATTTGTAATCTACCCAAATAATAAATAGTTTTTAAACAATCGATTTTAATTTTTTTTTTAAGACCAAATCGAAACGATAAGGGTAAACTATAAAAATAGTTATTTTTATTTGTTTCAGATTATATTTAATTATTTATGTTTGAAATATTACGTTTTAATTACTTACATTATCGTTTTGTTATGAAGTAATTACTCTGTCGATAAGCTCCATTACCTCCTTAACGACAATCTTACGTGGCAGTTTAAATGAGTTTTAAATACCAACTAGGATATTCAATTGAGATGAGAATAGTTTTTCAATCAAAATGAAAAAGAAAACTAAAAAAAAAAAAAAAAGAGACGAACGTTTTTCTTTTCCATTTCAAAATGTAATTAATTTAAAATTTTTAATTAATTAAATTTATTTAATTAAAACTTATTCTCATCTCAATTGGACATTCAAATTGGCATTTAAAACCTATTTGGACTGCAATATAGGATTGCCGATAGGGAGGTAACAGAACTTAAGGGTAGAGTGATCACTTTGTAACAAAACAATAACGTAAGTGACTAAAATGTAACATTTTAAACTTAAGTGACTAAAATATAATCTGAGATAAATAAAAGTGTTTATTTTTTATAGTTTACTCTTAAATAAAATACAAATGTCTTATATTACTTGTGGCTGCTTTTTTCTTGTCCTCCTTGTATGTAAGAGGCTTTTTTTTTTTTTTCTACTTACCACATTTATTTTTTGTTTATTAATTGAACTAAATTAGCTATATATGATAGAAAAAAAGTTAATTGAGGTCAATTTTATAAAATTTAAGGAAATAGACCATTTTTAAAGAGTGTATAAATTGAGTGTATTTTTTGACATGTTAACAAAAAGTTTATCTAACTGAATAAACTTTTACACACTTTTAAAAATAATCTATTTCCTCAAATTTAAAAAAACGACCTAATTAACTCGTTAACTAGCTTTTTTTTTTTTGACATATATGACCTATTTAACCTATTAATTCTTCAATATCTAAGAAAACTGAAAAGCAGTTGATACGAAAAATGATGACAGCTTGGTCTACTATGCCTTTGGTATTTTTCTGGACCTGAAACTTTTACGTTATTGGACTTTGTGGCTGAACTTTTACATGATCAGCCCAATAATAATAATAAATGTTTAGATATTTTGAATTTTTTTAATTTAATAATTTTATAATACAATCAATCTTCTTTATAATAACTCCATTTGTCCGTTAATATTTTGTCTATTATTGAGAGAATTATTGTAAACCTATCACATAATTTATATCATAAATTTTCATCAAATAAAGAAAATAAGAATTATGTTAGAAAAAGAAAGAAAATAAGACTCAAATCAATAAAATTAAAAGATGTATAACACGTGCACGCATTCTTTTTTTTATGCATTTTTGTTATACATTATTTCACTTGATTAATTATGAAATCCTTTTAACAAGTTCAATTAATCAATATGCGTTATCAAATTAAATTGATTAATTTATCATGAATTATTAATTTCAAATAATCAATTTATAAGTTTATAATGTTCCAACTTTATAGTAGAATGTTTAATTAGAGAACTTAATAGTGTATTGAAATAATATTTTAATTAAGATTATTTTATTTAGTAAACTATAATTAGTATGTTTGCTTATATGAAATAGCTATATTTTTACTTAAAATTTTGGGCAATATGTTATTAAAAAACCAATTTAATAAAGAATGTACTTTATAATTATGAAAGTTGCTATTATAAGTGAAAATATGATACAGAGGTTAAAATAAAATAAAATAAATCGATTCTACTAGAAATTTGATTGTTATAACGAAATGTTATTATAAATGGTAGCTATTATAAAAAAAAACTACCTATATAATTAATTGAGGTTTAGCTTAACTGTTACATTCTGTAGGACAGTGGGAAATTAAGAATGTTTCCAGGGAGCGTAATATAATTGCAGATCAAAAGGCGAAGATTGGACTCTCTTGACAGACTTCCTTCCGAATATTTGAAATATCGCATGATGCGGTGGCTATAGCTCCCCAAAAGGACAAATTTTTTATGTTTCTTAGAAACTTCTAAGCTGTTTTTTTATATATATTCACCAAAAAAAAAAATTTGAAGTGTTGATTACGAGAGTATATAAAACAGTTTTATACAATAACTACATCTAGATTGAAGCTAAAACCTTTATTTTTATACCTTTTATTATTTCACATTCTTAGCAAGTAGCTTTTGGCAAATGCGAAGATCCTTTTGAGTCTAGCCATGCTCAAACCGTACTTTATGACCAAGAGAGTCTAATCAGAAATATTGGTGATCTTAGAAATTATTCAGTTTGCCTAGCAACTTCATCCACTGATTCAGCAATGGGTAATATTGAAAATTTGCAACAATTAGCCAGTCTGAAGAATTATATGAATGACGGTGGTGATCTCGGTAGAACAAACAGAGTGAATGCTAGAGCCTACCAGCCTCTGCAACAATCAAATTCTGAAAAACTTCAGAACTGAAACTGGAATCAGGATTACGATCCGTTGACCTCAGCAACGGCCAAGTCCAGACAACGTTGTAAATCAGGATACTGCTACAAGAAGAATACGCTTGCAAACAAACTTTCTACTGGGCCAATGAAGGTGTCTGCAGGCTGTGCTGATGATGTCAAAGTGAAAAGTGGCAGCCTTGATGAAGAAGAAGTTCAATCTGCTTTAACTGAGGTAGGGTAACCAGGAATAGCTAATATTGAAGTGTATTTATCTTACCTTTCTCTGCGTTTTGGATAAGATCGAGTATAATGTAGGTTTATTGAATTATATCTTTTAATGCTTGCAATGCAGGTCACAGAAGCAGAAGCTACAGGAGAGACTTCTAGCTCTGATGAGTCGGATAACGAGAATGAACCATTCAAGTTCGATGGCAGCGGGGGTATTAATTGCTGAAGCATCTTCTACTAAACCGAGACAGAGGGTGAAACAAGATGGTGAGCAAGGTAGCGGCCAAATGGGTCCATCAGTGCCATCAAAGGCAGCTCCCACGCATCATCATCATCGCTCGACCACCCTATTATTTCTTGCTGTTATCATTATGACTATTGTGATCGTTCTCGTCATGGGGAATATGGAGATAACTTATATCTTAGGTTATTCTGGATAATGTTAACACTGGCTGCAGGTAGGTTATCCATTTCCCACTGTATCATCATATAAAAATTGATCAGGCTTTGTAAATTGTATCCCAGGAGTAATGCATATGCTGTGAAGAAATAGGCAATTACTGTATAAAATTGTATCCCAGGTAGCTTGAAGTTGCTTTTATAATAATTAAGAGGGAAGAAGGTTTAGTTTTTTTTTCTTATTTAATTGGTTAAACCAAATAAGATTCTAAATATTTAAAAACAATTTAAATGTTAAATAAATATTACATATAGTAATTAATTAATATATGTTATTTCCTTGTACTATTTTAGCTTATATATTAAAAACCCTTAAACTATAATGATTCATTTAAAAGTCCTTAAATTACGATAACTTATTTAAATAAACCTTCATAATAATTTTGTACCTAAATAAACCCTTAAACTATAATGACTTATTTTAAAAAGCCCTTAAATCTAGTTAATACTTTTAAATGGGTCAATTCTCCCTGTATGCGTGATTTTAACGTCAATTCGGTTTTATTTTTGTTCTTCTCTATTTTTTTTTTTGTTATTTTATTTAGATAGATAAATTTTATGTTTATTACACTTAAATAAAATTTTTATTTTTAAATTTGTATACAAATAAACTCTTAATCTTTTACATATATCTATAATATATATAAAATATGAGTTTGAAAAACTTTTAAGCAGATGAATTTTTATTTTATTTTCTACTATATTACTAAATTGACATTTAAAAATATTTATATTTTAATTTAGAATTATTAATTATAACTCTATTTAAAAATAAATTTTGATAATTTTATTTACTCTAAAATAGAATTATAACTTAGATAAAGTCTAAGCATAGTCATTACCTTGTATAAAAAAAAGTACTCATTACCAATAAGTCAAAATAATTAATAATTAAAGTTAAAATATTATTTTAAAAATTCTAATTTTTAAATTTTTTAAGTAATTTTTATTTTATTTTCATACTTCTTAATGTAATAAAATAAAACTATAAGTTGAATAGAAATTTAAGTATATAAATATATATTGATTTTATCTTTTAATTAAGATTTAATTAGTGTTAGAGTTATATATTAATTAAAATTTAAGTTTAGATTTATAAATAAAATTAATAAGTTGTATCTAAAAAGTCAACAGTACAAAGAAAATTTTAACATTAATAAATAAAAAATCTCAAAAGAAGTATTCAAACCACAATGGCACTAAGTGAGACATGTAAAATTATTTTAATTGATGATGACATAATATAATTTATATTTTTAAATTATCGGTTGTTGATTCTATGTGAAGCAAGTATTTTTTATACTTTCCTTTTATTTTCTTCCTATTATTATTATTATTATTATTATTATTATTATTATTATTATTATTATTAAAATACATAAAATTATAAATAAATGAGAGAGATTAAAAAATAAAAAAATCACCATATAAAATTTCAATAATTATTTTCAATCATCATGCATGTTGTTTTATTTTTCTAATTTAAATTTGTAATTTACTTTTTATTATAGTTTTAAATTTCTAAATTATTTTCAACTTCTTTTACTTATAAAATATTATTTATCTTAAATAATAGTAACATTAAATATGTGATATATTATTTATTTTAATTTATAAAACTAAAATTCACCAACAAGTGAGAAAGAAATCTAATTTTAATAAATTTGTAATCTTTTAAATTTAATTAATTCTTAATATAAATTAATCATTTCAAAAGAAAATTTATTTAATACAAATAAAAAGAATTGAACTAACATAATAACTCAATATATAGTTTAATATTTTAACTTCATTATTTTTAACATTAATTTCATTATAAGTTTTATCATACTCTTTTTTATATAATGACTAAAACTACCCATAATTTTTTCCCAACCTTTAAATAAGAGAATAATGCACTCCAATACATCATCTTATACTGACAACACAATATTTTAACCTCATTATTTGTATAAATAATAAGCATGTTGAGAAAGTTCCACCGGAGAAATGATGTGGCAGAACAACCAAATTGCTTTCTTTTTATGGTCCATACAATCAAATTACTTTATTACATTAAATTGGGGAGAGATCGTATCATATCATATACTGCACAAAGTAATAAATAATTAATTGCACAATCAATGAATGGAGAAGATGATAAGGATGAGTTCATGAGCCATCCATTTTATATATAAATAATTATCATTACATAAAACAAAACACTGTATACTTTCATGTGGGCTCGTCTTCAGCCTCCAGGTGGAGGGAACTTCTCATTTCAACCCACCACCTCCACCGCCACTCTGTTAACTTTCAAGCCTTGTTGCCGCCGCCCCCTCCCCATCCAGTAAGCAGAGTGTACCATCGGCCTTTTTCTTCACTAACACACCCAAATTTTTGTTTCTTTAGCTGTCTTGAAGTGAACTTCAGTTTTGGCCAGAGACTGGTGGAACAACAAGTGTTGGAAAAGAGATGATTCAGGTGGCAGTAGTGGCGGGGTTGATGGAGGAGTACACGGTGCTGTTGGCAAGGCTGCTTGAGCAGATGTTACATGAAGCTCCTTTTCCAAGGCGAATGCGTTTCCTTATCCTTCGTAGTCTTCCTTTTGTTTACTCCACTCCCCTTCTTATCCAATCCCCCACTTAAACCCCTGTTTTTTTTCCCCATATGCAGATTTCGGTTATATGTACATTCTCTGGAGCTTCATCTATGTAATATAATTTCCATTCCAACTTGCTTGCTTTTCTCGGTAGATTCAATTTGATGAACTCTGTTTTCATATTCAGTTCTTCACCAACATCAGTGATTCAACCATGCTTTTATCCTTGTTTCTGGTTGGTCTCAAAATTTTCACAAAAAATCGCTAAAAAGGGTTGTTTCAATGAAAAGGTGGAGACCAAATTACTAGCATGGTATTGGTTGCCTTGCCATCGAGGCTTCTGGCATTTCCCCTATGGCACTATTTTTACTTGCATGTAGTTTGTGTAGATTTCAGTAGGTGTCCTTTTTGTTTGTCTGAATCTACTTCAATTTTTTAGTGGATGTATGTTTGAATGTTTTCAATTTCAATTAATATCTCAGTTTTCGATTACATCGAACCCATGTAATAAAAATTTAAAAACCTAGTAATTAAAGGAATTTTTATAAGGGTGAATCAAGTCCGAATAAGATGTTATTTCATCATTAGTATTTGTTTAGTACAATTATTGGGACCGGCCACACCATCTAATAGGCGCTATCAATGGAGTGATTCATTTTTTCTTGCCATAAATCTGAAAGGATAAGCCATTGGACCACTCTCTGTAACATCATCACCCACAGATATTTTCTTGTTTTATATGTATGGATGCAGACTCGTGATTTTTATTTTGGGATATTTTTGTGATTGAACATGGGATTGATAAAGAGATATGGTGGGTGGAAATGTTTATCCTTTTTGTTAATGCACAGATAGATGCCGAGATGATTTACTTAGACGTAAAATTCGAATTTAAGTCTCAATTTTTCTCAAATAAATAGAAAGGAAGGAAAAACAATTAATTTATCTTTACTTTTTAAGTAATTTCTTTTTATAACCAATATATCATTTTTATCTATTTTTACCTTTTGAAATTATCATTATTTTTATATTTATTTTATAATTTATAAAAATTGTAATTTTCTTAAATCTAGTGATTATCCTTTTCAACAGGTATAAACTTAACATCTTTACTTGTTTAACAATTTGGGAACTCCATCACTTTTTAACTAATGGCTCCCATCGCAGTAAGTTGGAATGTGGGTCGTGATTTGAATATCAGTAACATTCTTTGCCTTAAACCATAGGTAACGTGGACCCTCAGAGCATAAGAAGCTCCCTTCCCACTATAAATGATTCTATGGTATGATTTGTATTTTTGAATGTGATGCTTTGATCCTATCAAACATGTTATGCTTTGATAGCATAAATTCGAAGCTTTTTACCAAACAATAATAGTCGTAAAGTTGCATTTTAACCCCATAAAATAATAGTGTTGCACAAGAGACCATTCGGTAATGTTGGTATCATTCACAGTACTCACTAGCTTGGGAGGCCTCGATCAAGGCATGGAATGCCTAAACAATTAATGTGTTAACTATTGCTATCACAATTCATTGAGTTGTAATTTGGAATTAACTTAATTTGAATATAATGTATGTATCATTTGTTCTCTGTTATTAGAAGTTCTTATCAAGAGATTCATCGAGTTGTTTTAAGGTTTTCTTTATCTACTCTCATTTCTTTTCACCATTGTTTCTCTTTTCCTTTTTGCTCTTTTTTTGGTATAATAAACGTCCCATTTCAAGTCTAGGGACACTTCATGTATAATCTCGAGTAGTGGTCAGAGAAACAAAATTTTGTGATTATCCTAAAGTGGAGTGGTGAAAGTGTAATTTTTCCGTATTATGTGGTGAGGTTACCATTTAATTCTAAATATGGTGTTTTGGATTTTATTTTTTTATTAGGTCTTTGTTTGACATTCTGGTCAGGTGTTATAGTTGCCTTTCATTGATGGTTCTTTGATATGGCTTTAATTAGATTAACATCGAAGCCGAGATTAATAGTCTTTTTAGTTTTAGATATTTTACAAACATTGACTGTTTAGTGTGATAATTAATGAAATTAAATCTTTAATATGTTTTGAGTTAGTGATTATCAAGTTTATATATGTTTTGAAATTCAACAATCAGTGTCTAGATACTGACAACAGCCTATTATTTGTATCGATTTATAATTATGTACGGATAAATCTACTTTATAAATAATCAAATGAGCGCACTCTTTTAATGAGATTTTATTGTCAAATTTTAAGCTAATCAAAACTAATTCAAAATAAAAATAACTGTATATTTAACATTGATTTAAAAATAATAAAAATCATTTTAAGAAGAAGGTTAATTCAACCAAACGTTTTTTCAATATTTAAAAAGTTTTAATTAAATTTTTAAAGATATTAATATCGTATCAATCAAGTTACTTCCTCAACTTATCAGCTCAAATTTAACACGGAATATATTTGAAGCACTTAAATTAAGTTATAGCTTGACCCGAACAAATATTCAAGATCTAAATTGATAGAAAATATTCGAATAATACAATTTAATGATTTAATTAAAACCTTTTCAATTTTAAATTATAAACCCTTCCTTGCTTTAGCTAGGGTCCATGGAGTTTAAAGTAGAAGGATTAAAAATTATGATATGAGTAAATTGAGTCATGAATTAAAGGGACAGTGTTGCTGTTTTGTCGTTTTTATGATCTCAGAAATGTGTGTTGATGGCTCAGAATATAAATGTTGTTTTCCCCATTTTCAGATAAACGAATTATGCATCCAATTGCAAGCAACAAATTGTCACTGATTTAAACAAGTATATAAAAGAAGGCATCGCATCTTGTTGAAGCATTTAGTGACGAAAAGTTGTCGCCGAATAAACTACACTGGCATAAACCACATGGATAACATTCTTTAAGAGACATGAACATAAAATACATAACTACAATTAGGCTATGACCAGGACAAGCACCATCCATAATATATATATATATATGATCAGGGTTGTGGCATCTAAACTATAGATGAGTCGTGTTAATAGTATCGGTGACATTAAATTTTGGGGTTAATTAAAATTTTTAAAAATTTAATGAATTTTTTTAAAAAATATAGAATTTAATTTTTAAAATTTTGATCAAGCTAAATTCAATTCAGTAGTGTTCCATTTTTTATTTGACAAAATATTAACTATTTGAGTTTGCTTGATAAACTCTTGAATTTTGATTGACATATATTTTAGATAAATATTGTATTGGTGTATGTATTTGGTATGTTTCAATTTTGTTTCAATTTTCTTTATACTACGTAGGATTTTACTCGAAGAGTAATACGTTATTATTCTCTTTATATAAGACATTATTTGAGTTCAATTCACTCATCAAATTGTAAACTTACCCCTATACAAAATATAAATCACTCTCCTACTAAGACTTTCTCCTTAAAAGCTTAGTTGAAAACTGGACAACACGATCAACATACTTACAATAATTTGCACTAAAATAAGATCCCGACCAAATAAGGTAAATATTTTCTTGATCTCATACTTACGACAATTTGCACTAAAACAAGCCATCTCTTGAATAAGCATATAATAGTTTGCTTAATTACAATCGATGTGAATTTTAAATTTTTTGAATTCTACTCGATATAAGTTTTTCAACGTTGAATGAACCAATAGAGATCTTCTTGATGTAATCTCCTTTACAAATCAAATTTTTCAAATAATAAAACTCGATCACATTGAATGTATTCAAAATATCATTTATTAACTTGATTTTCTCCATATTTCAACTTCATCAGAATGCTCTAAGAGTTTTGATACCAACAAAATATGACAAGTTACATTGATCCACTAGATGTCAATTACTAAATTGCAATTAGAGTTACATTTGACACTAGTAATTAACACTGGGATCATATATCATACTCGTATTCAAGTATATTTTAAAAACGCTGTATACCTTTGATTTAAATCCATCGAGCATGAGAGTTTGGTACTATTCATTCTCAAAAGGTTCCAACATTATTATAGTTTTGAAATATACGTGTGAAGTACGTGTGAAATATGACGCCCTCCCCCAACATAGATATAAGCACAACAAATGGTTCTTTCTTTTTTATAGTATCGGATTTCTTTCATATTATAGCGAGAGATTTAGAAGTTATCAAGGAGGCCACTGCAAATGCCATAGAGGGAATACTTGTGCTGGGATTGTGTTATTCCGTCGGTTTCTCTTCATCTTTTACTTTGTGATATCTATCAATGGCTAACTTAATAGAGAGAGCATTTGGGACAATTATAGCAGCAATCGCGAACAGTTTCTTTGGCTACCGAGACAACAAAAAAGGGGTCAGCAACACCAATTACTACCACAAGAAGCCAAATAAGGGTCAACCACTTTCTTTGCAGGTTCCTTTTCGTCCCCCCTCCGAAATAAATATGTTTTGTTTTCTTGTCCATCTTAAGTTACTTATCTTGCTTGCCTTCACCTTTCACCATCATCTTCCCAAACTTTCCCTTCCATTTTAATGATTCCATTTGATAGGGCGGGTGTTATTTGGATTGATTTTAGGTTGGATACTTACACATGATATAAGAGTCCAGATTTTATTATATTATTAAAGTTTATATCGTATTTGAGTTTTTTTTGTCTTAATTAAGTACTTACGTTTAATTTTATGAGAGCACACATATTAAATATTTATTAGGTTAGATGTTGTCATTTGGTCTGAGTACCAAATTGAATATCGAAGTCAATCTCAAATAACAGATTGAAATAAAACAAAAAACTAAGTACCTGATTAAACATTGAGGCCAAACTCAAATACTAATTGATATATTCATCCTATATTGTTAATATCTCCTTCAAGCTTGTTGCATGATCTCATATTGGTTAAATCTTTATATTCAAGTATTGAATCTCGTCCTTTGTCATCAATTGGTTTTTTAAATCAGGAGTTTAATACTTGTAATATATGTTGTTTTATACAAAACAAAAAAAAAAACACCATAAGAGTGAGCGAAAAGATTTCATATACCCAACATTTCAACTCCAAACTTACAAAATGTCACCTGGTCTTAAACCTTCATGCTATGTTTCATGTCATAGCGAAATGTTTGAAGCACAAGTTTAATTTGAACAATCAATTCATTAACCCTCGACTAGACCATCTTTTATATATGTTGCAAAAAACCTTACATTTGAGTTAAACACAGCAGCTAAATAACCTTTAGTGAAGGTATAGTGTCCTAAGACAAGCTCCCACAGCATTTTTGTTGGCCATGCTGATGGCTTAGAATCATATTTATTAATGTACCAACTTAATTTTTTTGTTTTCTACTCTTTAAAAATAGAAGAAATGATAGCAAAAATATTAAAATTTGAATGTTAGTCTTATAAGAATAAGTGCATAAAGAATCTGCAAACAAATAATTAAGTTTAAAAATAAAAAAGACCCAACATGGTATTTCTTAATGCCTTGGGTTTCCTCTAACTGGATGAAGCATAAAGGGAGTTTAAAAAGAACGAACAAAGGAATAAGAAGAAAGATGAAGAGAATTTGTGAATAAATTAGAGTTACAAATTACAATACAAGTTGATATGGTTTTTTACAGACAGTGGATCTGAAAGTGAGGATGTGCTGCATTGGTTGTGAGAGAGTAGTCAAAAGAGCCATTTACAAGCTTAGAGGTATATACCTGGACTTTGCTTCTGCTTCAATTTCTATTTATTTCGGTATCAGAAGAAAAAAAAAAAAAAGAATCACACGTGTCCAAATAGAATTCCTTTTTTACTTTATTATTATTATTATTATTATATAACAACGGTAAAATTTCAATTTTGATCCTTATACAATGCTCAATTTTGAATTTTAATAATTTGGTACCTAAGTTTTAATAACGTCATTAGTTAGTCTAAATGTTCTATTTTTGTGTCAAAAACACAGCCTTTACTCTTTTTTTTTTTTTTTGATATTATATAACAATGATTAAATATCAGTTTTGGTCTCTATATTATGCTCAAATTTGAAATTTAAACTCTATATTCTAGTTTTTGACATAATTTGATATCTCAATTTTTATAATGTTATTAGTTGGTCTAAATACTTTTCAATTTAAAATGTTTTTATGAATTTTTAATAATTGTTAACACTGTTACAATTCTTTGTTAATTTAAATCCATCACAATGTTATTTTTTTGTTACATGGCTATCAAATTAACATTTTAATTTAATTTTAATATGTCATACTAATGAATTTAATAGAAAAAATTTAACGATGTTAATAACTGGACCTAAATTTTTAAATTTAAAAAATAAAAAATTAAATTTCTAAAAATAAAATATAAAAATAAAATTTCAAAATATATGAAAATATAAAACTTCAAACATATTTTTAACTTTCGAAATTAATAAAAAAATAACCCAAGGCGAAGGATAAATCCATTTAACGGATTACAAGTTTATATACTAAATCGTTAACCTTTTTAATGCAGAAAATTGTTAAAGATTTTAACATTAACTCAGTAAAAATTAAAATTTTTAACATACAAATTTGGATTGCTTAAATTTCCTCCGATTTGTCATGGATTTAATAATGGATAATTCGGTGATAATTAATTAAATATTTAAAAGTGAATAAATGAATAAATTGATTTAATTGTGGATTGCTTGTCCTAATTTCTACATTTTTTTTTTATCAATTCCAAACTGTTCCTACTTTTAACCATTCAATTCCTTATTCGAATAAATACATGGATGAGTCTAATTCGATCTAGTTGGAACATCCATGTGATTCTGCGAATTGTTTTAAGATATTTTAAATTTTTAATATTTTTATGGAGCCCAAAACATTTTTCATTTCATGCTGACCGTCTGCCATAACCTTTTTTATTTACCCTCGTTAATGAATGTTGTTTTAGGTGTGAATTCGGTGGAAGTTGACTTGAAGATGGGAAAAGTAACCGTGATCGGACACATCGATCGACACAAGGTACTGAAACAAGTGAGGAGGTCAGGAAAAAGGGCCGAGTTCTGGCCCTACCCTAATCCCCCATTGTACTTCATCTCCTCCGGAGAGTACTTCAGAGACACAACAAATGAGTTCAAAGAGAGTTATAATTACTACAAACATGGGTACAATCTCGGACATCGGCATGGGAATATTCCGGTAACTCACCGAGGTGATGATAAGATCAGCAACATGTTCAACGACGACAATGTTAATGCCGCCTGTTGTCTCATGTAGAAATTAACCTGAATATAGAACATTTTAGTACCCACCCATTTCCATCATGTAATATAATTTGCATATAATGTAATATTGAATGCACTGTATATTTAAATATTTCTACATATTTACTTTTTTTTTGTTGGACATATTGTAATCTCTTTTTTTCTTTTAATTAAGTTTTTTAAAACCTTTACAATGTATTATAGAGGCAATTGTACTAAAGATCGATTGTATTTTACTACTTCCATTTAGAAAATAGATAAATTAGTCAATGTACATTAGATCAAAGAGTAAACCGATCATTCTATTAAAAATATCATTTATTTCTACTATTAAAATTGATTCTTGACGTTAAAATGAGGTATATTTAGCACGTCACATGTTATTGTCTAATTATTTCATCAACCACGTATCCATTTTTTGAATAAAATAAATAAAATACAATTTAACTTTTAGTAGAAGGAATTCTATAATACTTTATTATAACATATATCTCACAGGGTTGAAAATTTTTACTTGTAATCATTTGTATCATTTTTGGAATGGGAAATTATATATTAGAGAGTCCTTGGATCATGCGAATGTAGATGATTTATAGGAGATATGAAGTGATAAAATGCATTATTCTGCTGTCATCTTCTATCTTAAAGATCTGGAAGAATATTTTAATGAGATTTACTTTGATTGGGGCTTATAGATAGGAAATACAATCCTCCATGAATAGCACAACTTGAGAGCATCAAGTTTACTCAAAAGGGTCTTCATTTTTTATGCATTTTCTAAGATTATTTCTTTTCTAAGACAAATATTTTGCTGCGGAAGTTGACGAGTGATCAACCCACAATTATCTTAGTTCTTATTTGATTTTTTTATATTTACATTTTATCAAATCTTTTAATCCGATATTTGCGGTTTCAATTTGATAAATGTTAGACTTCAACTTTTAATTCTGTCTATAAATTTTCTGACACAAGTTGACACTTTTAATTTTACCTTGCCATGTGGCACTATTTGTCAGAAAAGTAAAGTAAAGGACCTATAATTAATTATACCAATTTTTACTTTGAAGAAAAAAAATTAATAATAAACCCAAATTAAATACTCCATTTTTTTGACGATTAAACAACCGAAAATAAATTTCTCTTTTTCATCCAAATTAAATATTCTCAAACGGGTTCTTCATCTCTCAAGAACACAACTCAGATCCTATAGATCTCTTTCTTTCGTTCCTTGTTTTCTAAACCAGATATCTCCTGACATGGTGAATGGAAGAAGACTTACAACAGAACCCCAACACCATCATTAGTAACCCATACCCAAAACCAAACCCCCCCAAAATCTAAAAACAACAGCCCAAAAATAGCAAAAAACTACATTCCGGGTTATGGTATCATACAAGAAAAAAAATACATATATGTAATATAAAGAGATTTATATGTAAATTAATATAAATATTCATAAACCTTTCTATAGGTAAAGGTTGTCTATTTTCAAAGAGACACATAAGTACTTTTTAGTAATTTACATAGATAAAAACAATGAGAATTGAAATGAATATGAGAAAAGGATACTGTAATTTTTTTTCTTGTATCTCTCTAGGTTTGTATTTTTTTTTTTTATGTCTCTAGATCTCATTCTGATTTAAAATAATTTGTAGTGTCGTACAAATTGTTCCATTAGAATAAAAGCATTGTATCCTGAAAATAATATTTCTTGATTATTCTGCACATGGAGGAGAAATATTTATTCTTAATGCCTTTACAAAATATCGATTTCGAAACCAATCTAAATTTTTTTATACGACAGTTCATGGGTTTCTTTGTTTTGATATATTATTCTTCAAACTTTTGTTTGTTCCACAGAAGCTTACCTGATAGAAGTTTGTTGACATAAGTTGTCACTGGTTTAACACGGTTTGAAAAAAATACCAGTTAATACGTCATAGCTTATTTGTATGTTTATTTATATGCTTAGATCTTTTTGCCATATTGAAGTGGTTCAGTTCCTATATATGAACATAATGCAACTAGTTATTGGACATCTCACCTGTAGGCTGGCTGTTGGTTACTACCCATGGTGGTTTAATCCTTTGTTTTTCCTATAGTATCTGAAACTGGGGAGGATATAGGTATATGATCCTTCAAGCACTGAAAGGTCTTGGAAAAAGTTAGGATGTACCCATGTTCAACACTTGTACCGGAGTCTAAGTAACATAGATTGCTAAATGTCCTCTTTGAGAATGGAAGTATGGTGTTTGTTATTTGATTGCAGTGTTAGAAACATCTCATCATGCTTTCTGGAGAATTATTTTGGGGCTAATTTCATAAAATCTCTACTATGAACAATCTCTTGATGTGTGCTTTGATGGATCAAGCCTGAGCGGAAGCCAGAGTAGTTGCATCTCTAGATGTGTGGATCGATATATTGAGGCCACTAGTATCGTTGGCAGAGCTATTTTTAATGCATCTCGATGACATTTCTAACCAGAATGTATAAGCTTCTAAATTTTCGATGAATTGCTAAGGATGATTGATATTTTCTGAAAATATTCCGGGGAATATTATACCTTGCATATTAATCTTTGATTTTGTACTTTACAGCTTACAACTATTTGACTATTATATGTTCTTTGGTCTTTGGCCATAATGGTGTTTATGGACCGCCCCTTCTACAAGAGATTAAGCCTTGTCGATGGGGTAGAATGCTTATTTTTCTGACTCTTCATTGTCCTTGAAGTGTTCTTATTCAGCATTTCTGACCACTTCTAGTTCGAATCAATGACCATTCAAGTGATGTTTCATCCTATACTTGATTTTTGATCGAATTTCATGATATCCTATAACAGGCTTTTGCAATATTTATTTAATCTACCTGCGGATCAGTGCACAGAAAAGGAAAGCATTCCACATGGTCAATACTAAGATGTGACAAAATCAAACTCTAATTACACCTATTTCCTACTACCTACAATCGTCTTTGGTCATATATTACCACAGCGGAATACTTTTCCAGCCTTGCCTTTTTCTTTTTTCTCACCAAGGCTGCTGTTGTCAATCTAATATCATGAATCAACTTGTCTTTATTTTACACTGAAAAGAAACACCTTTTTTTATAGGTTATTTCTTTGCATTTGATGACAAGCCGTTTATTGAAAGAGACATCATGGGACCATTTTTAAATTATCATTGTCAACTTGATTGATGTAAATGTAATGTTAATTTAATCATATAATATTCAATATTATATGTTCTCAACTTCCCATAACAAAGAAAGGGGGGAAGAAACCTTTCTCTTGCATTCCCATGAACATTATCAAAAACTACATCCCTGCTATGTTCTTTTTAAACCTTGTAAACTACGTCAAGTCCTTATTCAAAGACGCATTCACTCGTCTGGGTCTTTTCAAACAACCTCCGCCAGAAGAAGATGATCATACCGGCGACGGTTATGTCCTTTCGACCGACAGTCGAACCGGGTCAATAGTCTTGGTCCCTGTCCAGGTTGTTACAGCGATGATCATGACCAACCTTCCGGTTATTGAATACGGTGATTTCGTCAAGAGGTTTGGAGATGAAGTGATGAAGAAGGATAGGGTATGCAGTGTGTGCTTGGAAGCAATGGAGAAAAGGGATGAGATGAGAGAGCTTTGCATGTGTAGCCATGTGTTCCACAGGGAATGTATAGATGGATGGGTAAAGGAGGGGAGGCTTACTTGTCCCTTGTGCCGCTCTGCTTTGTATCCTGATCCCATGGATTTTGGTCGGCCAGACCCCCGCAACAGTTTCTTGGACTGTGACGTCATTTATTAATTGATGTGCGTCATGTTTTGTTACTATATAATGAATATTGCACTTGTATAACTCTTGTATTTAAATTTTCAGTTGAGGTGAATTTTAAGTTTGATTTTAAAGCATTGCTTTTATAGAAATATATTAGGAAAACAGTGCTTAATATATATCTATATTATTTAAGCGATTGATTGAGTTAATGTAACATTTGATCGAGAAATTAAGTAAGAAGTTATAATAATATCTTTTATATTTAAAATAAATAATATTATTTGAGGGTGTTTTAATTTTCACTAAAAATTAAAAAAAACATACAAATGATCGAATTTAAACTCACGCCAATTGCATTATTGAAATATTTAATTTACCATTAAGTTAAAGTTTTATTTTAATATTTATATATATTTTAATTTTATTATACACACTTTATTACATCCATTAGTTATATATATACATACATATATTATCTATATACATAAAATCTCTAGTTAAATTGGTGTCATATGCTAACTAGGTACCAACTCAATTAGGAACTAACTAATATACCCATCTATTAAACGAAAACTATTATTATTTTGATGGTATTTTTGTTTTTCCATACTTTTATATAATTTTAAATAAATAAATAACTAAAATTAACATGTCTAATCATTGAACTTATGTTTAATATATTTATAAACAAATTATTTATCACTACACTAATAATAATTTTTGAGTAAAGTTTAAAAAATTAACTTTTAACATAAAACATTTTCTCTCACCAATTTTGTATATCTATATTATTATTTAAGCTTTTGATCGAGTTGTGTCGTGAGTTAACCTAGTACCAACTCGATTAAGGAAATTATGGAACTATCTTTCCATAATTAAAATAATTTATATTATTCGAGCGCCTTTTAGTCTTCTCATTTTAATAAAAATTAATAAAATATGAATATTGTGAGATTTAAACCCCACCAATTGAATTAATAAAACACACCTTCATTTTAAGTACATAATTTTTACACGGATACATGTGTGATAAGATTTCTACTATTATATACATTTACTGATAATATTTCTTCCTAAGATAACCACGACTCAAAGTATTATGTAATTATATATATATGCTCTTTAAAATATTATTTATTTTTTCTAATAACTTTTTAATTATTATTTACTTAAAAATATTTTTCAAAAAGTTATTCTTTAAAAATTATTTTATCACATATAGACATTAAATTGTTGAATTGATTAGTCATCCTCCCTGATCAGATAGAATCAAAAGCACAAAGCAGGCGATGTATACAATGCTATCAGTACATCACATGAGCAGTGATAATGTGTTTCAACAATCAAATGATTACATACCAATATATAATAAACATTATCATAAAAGTATTTATTTCATTTTAATAATTTCTAAATTAAATAACTTAAACTACAAGGAAAATTTAAAATCTACATATGGTTAAGTTAGGAATTAAATTTTTTAAAATGAAGGTTCACGTATGAAAAAATAAAATTATTAGGATAAATCTCAAAATTATATATAAATTTTAGTTTAATGTGTAATTTATATATGTACTTTAATTTTGTGTAATTTATATATAGAAATTTAATTTAATTCAATTCTCATAAATTATTAACATAATTATTGTTATAACATCATTTTATATTTATATATTATATACACGTATAATTATATTTATCTAATATAAAAATAAATTAATATATTTATTTCTTTAAATGTGCATGATTGAATTAAAATTAAAATTTTATGTATATAATTACATTAAATTAAAATTTATATATTAAATTATACATTAAATCAAAATTTATGTATACTTTTATGATTTATCTCAAAATTATAAGAAATGTTAATAATTAAAGTCTATTTACACTAAACACGCGCGAATCTTGGCTAATAATGATGCATCATTGACCCTACATACATATATGCATATTATTGCATCTATCATCCTATTCTTCGGGCCATATAATATACTATAATTCAACATGCACCACATTAACATGCAAACATATATGACACACATACATACACATGATGTAATAATAAATTACTCTCTTTAATCGATTGGTCTAGCTCTAGCATATATGATTTTACCTTGAAATAGAATTATTAACTCTTCAAAGCAAATTTAGCCTCCATAATTACAAGTATTCCTATATGTCTTGTGGACCAGTATTTATCACCTTAATTAGGGTTTAGCTTAAATTACTCTATCCGTTGGTTGCTTGTTAAGATAACACCCAGCACTTTAATTGTTCCTCGCTGTATATATTTGTTATCTACACCTCAATAAAGCAAACTCATTACTCTACAAAGTGGGCAGACTGGTCCCCAAAAAAAGCATTGCCTACTCATGTCAATCCACAAAATACTGCACTTTTTTGCATTACATTGCTTCATCTTGTGGCAATAAAAATTTATTGCAACAATCAAAATTTTGCTACATTTGGCTGGAATTGGGTCGTACCTGAACCAATGTTGAAGGTATTATTGCAATATCAAAATTGATTGATGAAATGCCAAAAGTTTTAAACCTGCCCCCACTTTTTCTTCCTGAGAATTTTAAATGATTTTGCAGACCAAGAGGAAGAAATGAGAAGTTTTAAACCTGCCCCCACTTTTTCTTCCTGAGAATTTTAAATGATTTTGCAGACCAAGAGGAAGAAATGAGACTGTCTACCTAACATATAACTATATCCTTTAAACAAGTTCATTCACCTATAAAACCCCAAGAATTTTCATGGAAAAGAAATGTCTGGTATTGAAGATTTTGTGTGTAACTTGACACTATTATTGGGTTTTCGGTGGATAATTTGTCTTAAAGAAGGAAATAGAAAAGAACTTGAAAGACAAAGAGGAAAGGGGGAAAATGGGGTATTATATTTATAATTGAGAGGGAGAGCTGAGGAAGCAACAATCACACCTCCATTGTTGCCAAATGTTTTTATTGGCTATTGCCTGTTGCTGTTAAGGCTTTCTCTTTCTCTCAATGGGTTCTTCTTTGTGACATATAAATAAGTTTTCACAGAGTAAAAGAAAAGGAGGAAGCTTTAAGCTTTTCTTAAAGCTGAAGCCAGCAATGGGTTTGAGTAGACCTCAAAAGCCTCCCAGTGGAGTTCCCACTAGATGGGTTTCTCTCTTTTGCATTGTCAGTTTCTTCTTGGGTGTACTTGTTGTCAACAGGTTTTTTTTTTCTCTCTTCTCTAAGTGGACTATGAAATGAACAGGTTCTTGTTTGGAGTTGCCAAACTTTCAGATTTTATGTTCCATTTTAATGGTTTTTCTTAGAAGCTTTGACTATTGCAGCATTTCTCTGCCATCTTGTTTTTTAGTACATATTGGAGGGTTTTGCTAATTTGATGCAGAATTATGAAGCACTTATGTCCATGGTTTTATGGTTTCAATTTTTGAAAATCAGCTTCCAGTAATGTGCTTTTTGTTAGATATTGAACCAAATTCACCGGTTCTTGAGCTCTATAAGCCTGTATTATCACCAATAAACTTGAGCTTTACTAAGGTTGCTTTTTATTTTCATTTGTTTTCTTTAGTCCATCAATTTTTGTTCTTACCAATTGCATTATATCTGCATTTCTTAATTCACTATGTTGTTGCATTTGTTTGATAATAGCAGTTTTGTATGTAATTGTGAATTGACTAGTGGTGTATGGCGTTCGTTTACAGATTTTGGGATCCAGTTGAAGTGGAAGAGAAGGCTTCTTCCGCACAGAAACATCGGAGAAACGAAGTTCATCCCATGGTTATTTGTGATAAGGTAAGATCAGAGTACAATGATGTCATAAGCTATACATTGCATGCCTAGAATCTTGATGGTGTTATGTATGTTGTAACAGGATGTTTCTGTTCGGACAGGGAACATTCTTTCTCGAGTTTCACAAACCCGGGATGTAATTAAGTAAGTTCTTACGTCTTGCCAGAGAATTCTTTGGTAGGTTATGTTACCTTTCTCCTTCAGTACATCTAGGATGTCTAAAATGCATTTAGAACTTAAGGCAGTTCGCATTATTCATACTTTCAGAACATTAGACAAAACAATCTCCTCATTGGAGAGGCAGCTAGCTGCAGCTCGAGCTGCCAAAGCAGATACCGAGGAAGGATCTCCGATGGTTACAAAATCAGGAACCATGGACTTGAATGAACGCCGGAGAGTATTCTTTGTTATGGGAATTATTACGGCGTTAAGGAATAGAAAACGAAGGAATTCAATCCGGGAGACTTGGATGCCTCAAGGTTTGATCCAATACTCTTTTGGCATTCTACCAGGGAAGGGATGTAGTCAAGTATTTATACTTTTTGGTTATTGTTCTTAGGGGAGGAATTAAAGAGGTTGGAGAAAGAGAAGGGAATTATAATTCGATTCGCCATAGGACACAGGTAAATTCGATTGAAAATCGAAGTGTTGAACTTTAACATGCTAGTTAACTTTGTTAGAATGATAATGTATCCTTGATTCTCAGTTCAACCCCAGCTGGTGCTTTGGATCGTGCTATCAATGCGGAAGAAGAGCAACACAAGGACTTTTTGCACCTGGTATGCTCTCACTTCCAGTCCGGACCCAATTTATAAGTTCATAACTTACGTAGAATTGAATGTTTTGTTTGGCAGAATCATATTGAAGGTTACCATGAACTATCAACAAAAACTCAAGTGTACTTTTCCGCAGTGGTTGCAAAGTGGGATGCCGATTTCTATCTTAAAGTCGACGATGATGTACTTGTAAATCTAGGTTAGTATTGCTACATTAAAGTTTCTCAATACTTTCATTTCTTCTCGAACAGATCTATATCCTGGTGATTAACTTGATATCAAATTATTCAATAGGTGTGGTGAGTTCTACACTGGCCCGTCACAGACACAAACCCCATGTTTATATTGGTTGCATGAAGTCTGGACCTGTTGTGGCACAGAAGTAAGGATGAACTTTTTGTGAACAAGATTTTTAGTGTCATTTATGTTTTCTTTCCCACCAAGTTACCCTCTTGCCTTTCGCATGCAGAGGCATCAAATACCGCGAGCCAGAATATTGGAAATTTGGTGAGGGAAACAAATATTTCCGGCATGCAACCGGACAAATATATGCAATCTCCAAAGACTTGGCCACCTATATCTTAGTCAATCGGTAAACACTTATTCAGCAACATTTTTTCAATAATGATCAGATCGCTTATTCATTTGTGTTTTCTGTCCAGGCACATACTTCATAGGTATGCGAATGAAGATGTCTCCTTAGGATCCTGGTTTATAGGTCTCGACGTTGAGCACATAGATGATAGAAGTCTATGCTGTGGTACCACTCCCCCTGGTAAGATATGGTAGCCATTATGCTTGAATGGTACAATGTTCACTTTGTATTCTTTGTTTTCTCCTGCAATGGAGAGTGCACAAATAATCTAATGTTTAAATTTCTTTAATAGATTGCGAGTGGAAAGCTAAATCAGGGAATCACTGCGGTGCAGCATTCGATTGGAGCTGCAGTGGCATTTGCAAGTCATTGGTGAGAATGAAGGAGGTGCACCAGCGTTGTGGGGAAGGCGACCAAGCCATTTGGGATACTGGTTTCTGAAAGCATATCAGGGACCTGGTTATAGCATATTTGTGTATATTTGAACATATTTTATGCATCGAACAATGCCGTCAGCCCCGATCTTTTTTCCTTCCAAATGTTACGGGGCAATTGTTACTGGAACTGGACTACACTAGTCATTGCATGTATTCTCATTTCCAGAAAATGAAAATGAAGATGTTTTAGTTTTAAAGCCTCGATTCACTTCAACTGAATTTGATGATAGCACCATTTAAATAGGGGCTTGATTTGCAACAATATTGGGAAACTCCGCAGAGACTTTAAGCTTCATTCTTTCAGGTAAAACAGCGAAAATTCTGGATTAAGACGGACAAAACTTTGAAGCCAAGTTAAATGGATCATTTTAATCAAAATTTTGACAATGAAATTTTACAGCTAATCATGCAGGTAGGGTACTTTCGTCCATAACAATCTCAATGAGCCAACTAGAGCTAAAAGCTCCAATGGAAATTTATACCTTCCGTTGCCCAAACTCACCCCACTCGGGTGGCACTTATGTTGATGGAAATTTAGCCTTGAAAATCAAACGCACAGGAGCATAAGTTTAGATCTAAAAGGACCCTTAATTAAAAGCATATTGCAGTCAAACCACGAGGTGTGGCATGTTGATTACTCGCTTAGTCCCTTAATCACGTGGTTGAGGAGTTTAATCTCTACTCATGAGAAAAGAGCACATTTCATGGTTAACCGTTTCATCTTTTCGGAGAACACCCATTGCAAGGGGATTAATCACTTTTATTGATGTTGGAATACCTTAGTTTTAAAAAAAAAACATAATGACTAATTTAACTTGTATTGTTTGTCAAATTAGCTCAAAATGAATAGAAAAATCAATGTTTGTTAATTTTGCTAACATGGTATCATGTGTATGTTAGGTTAACAATTTAATTTTTAAAATTGAAAAATATTTTTATAATTTTTATATAATTTTAATAATTTTAGTAACTTTTATTTTAAAAATATAATTTATAGTTTTTATTAATTTTTAAATTTTAAAAATTATTTATTTATCTATATGGCATTTCATTTTAAAATTTTTAAATATTTAATAATATTTTAAATGATGGTTTTTAAGGAAATGATAGTTTTCAAAATTGTCATTTTAATTTATAATTTATAAATATATATTTAAAATATAGGGCAATTTACCAAAAAAGCCCTAAAATTCAAAAATTACGAAAATGGGCCGCTTTGTAGAAAATTTACGAAAGGATTATTTCCCCAAAAACGCGCCCACGCGGTAGCTTTTTGGGGATAAGGACTAAAGCGCCTTAGGGACGCGTTTTTGTCCACCTCAAAGAAAACGCGCCACGTGACGCCGCTTTGTTGAGGTGGACAAAACGCGCCCCTGTGGGCGCGCTTTACCAGCAGAATTCATATTTTTTTTGACCGCTTCTAACGTCAGAAAAAAAAAGTATAAAAGCCCTCCCACTCTTTATTTTTTCACATTTCAATCCTTTCTCAATATTCTCTCAATTTTCTCTCAATTTTCTCTCAAGGTCCTTGAAATTTACTCTCAAATTTCAAAAATAGTCAATTACTATTTACTGAAAAAGCCCTTTTATTTTTTAATATATCTTTTTGGAAAATTTTAAAATTTTTATCGGATTACAATGGTCGGGAATTACGTCGAGCGACAAGCATATTTCCGTCGAGCAATTGAAAATGGTAAGTTTTAATTTTAATTTTTCAATATAATTTATTTTTTCAATTATGCAATTTTAATTAATTGTTAATTTTATAATTTTTAAATAGTCTGTAGACTGGTGTTGGAATGTTATATTCAGAATATGCATGGTCCCCATCGCCTTGATCTAGAATTACTGCGGGAAGTGGGTTTTTGGCACGTGGCCACGATAGGCCGAGGGTTCAAGTTGGAGCCGCCTTTGATCAACGGGTTGATTGAGAGGTGGAGACCCGAGACCCACACTTTCCATCTTCCATGTGGAGAGTGTACCATCACTCTAGAAGATGTGCAATTGCGCTTGGGATTACCGGTGGATTGCCGGTAGTCACCGTCCGTAACATCTACCGATTGGATGCCATATGCTACGAGCTTCGGTGCCATTTCGGATAGAATTCGAGGAGCTCGGATCGATATGGCTCGGTTACGAGACGCAATCCCAGAGTGAACGAGGTTCAATTAAATAGAAAGAATACTGTATGCTCGGGCATACATTCTTCAAATAATCGGAGGCTATCCGATTGGACGCCTCTAGAAACCTCGTCCACGAGATGGCTCTCAAACTTGTTGATTTCGAGCAGGTAGGTGAATTGAGTTGGGGTCCGCCGTCTTGTCGAGGTTGTACGGAGATGTCTTGACGCGACCGAGTAAATCAAAAATCAAAGGTTGCCTATCATTACCGCAGAATGGGCATGGTTTCGATTTCCATTTTACGCCTCGATTCGACCACCCATATTCATTCCCACCGATAACAAGGTAAATTTAATATTATATTTTACAATTATTTCAGAGATTTATAGTATAATTGCATGCTAAAAGTTTATTTAATTAGGTGGAACCATTCAAGTAGTCATGTTGGAATACCTAACTCGCTTGAGGATATCTTACTCCTATTGGACCAAAGGTCACAATCACAAGTAAGTTTCAATTTTGTTATTATAATTTAGTATTTCAGATGTAGTGTCTAATATTAGGTATATAACTAATATTTTGGTAATGTTAATATAGTTTCAATTGACACCGCACGATGATCCGTAAATTCGGCAAGAATTAGGAGGAGTTCCTCCAAAATCCGAACGGTTGGCACGTAAAGGTCCCATTGATCACCTACGCGACCGTAGAGATGCACCAGGCCGATCGGGTTTTGCGACAATTTAGATTCCGACAACCGATCCCCGTGTCACCGGAGGTGCTCGATTATGAGCACAAAGTGGACTTACAGTAGTCGCACACGAATTGGCCAAGATTTTGGTCGAGTTATATCGAGACGTGGGAGAACCGGTATGACTATATACCTGACCGGGAACCGATAGTCATTCCGGAGTTAGCGTGCGTGCCGGAGTACATGCCATGGTTTAGGATCCATGGCAAGCCGTATCTATTGTCGGAAGAAGAGAGGCGACGGCAACTTCATGAAGCGAAGGAACGTCGAGCCCTTTAAATCCAAGAAGAAGGGGTGATGAGGCGGGGCCATCATCACGTCACGACAACACCGTGCCCAAAGAACAACACCTACACAACACCGGCCCATCAATTCAAATTAAAACACCGATATCGCAAAGATCTACCGCTCATGCCAAATGCGCACCTTCCCTTATATGTATCCTCCTAACCCATATATGTTTCAATTTCCTAGTCCTAGCCTAGGTTGGAGTGCATGGCCGGGTTCGAGTCCGTTCCCGACTACTTCCGCTGGCCAGCCGATGGTGAGGCCGACGTCGCATGTGGGTTCGAGAGAAGGCGCCCGGGAGCACTTTTTTCGCCAGCTCCTTCCCGCTCGGATGCACCACCCGTGGTTTATGCAAACACCTCCGGTCATTATTTTATCGAGTGGGTCACCATCGCAACATCCGAACTGGACCCACTCACCGGCAGAACCCGATTCCCGCCAGAGGTTCCACGACCCCGTAGAAAGCCGTAAGAAGGAGGAATCCAGTACAGAATCACGATCGCCCAGTGGCAATCTGGTTCCCACCCGCATCAAGACTAAACCCTAAACCCCTAATTTGAGTAATTGTAAATTAATTTATAATTTGAGTTTAATTTTTTGTAATTAAGGTTTAATTTTTTGTAATTAAGTTGTAATATATTTAATAAAATTTGAGTTTATTTTTTATTGTAATTTAATTTTTTAATTTATTCAATTTTAATAACTTTGACAAAATAGAATTGGTTTAATTTTTTTTTTGTAATTAAGTTGTAATATATTTAATAAAATTTGAGTTTACTTTTTTATTGTAATTTAAATTTTTAAACTTATTTAATTTTAATAACTTTGACAAAATAGAATTGGTTTTTTTTTGTAATTAAGTACACCGTTTTCCTCCAAAAAATAGATATTACATAGCCGCCATGAGACAAAAGACCTAAGAACACGGTCAACTATTACGATTTGGACACGAAGCGAGATGTATGGCCGGGTTCCTACACCATCCATACAAAGACTTTGGTTGCTTGTTTCTGATATCCATATTGTTATGTATTCTAGTCGAGCAAGGTCGACCTTTTGGTTTGCACCTCAATTGTCTATCCGCAACAGCTTATACGGTGCAAGCGATACCGATGGCCACTTACGTTTATCTGAGACTGGTGGGAATACGTGTCTCCACACGTTGTACATGTTTTCTAATTTATACACTTCGTCGACAGATCTCATTGGATCAAGACGGAGATTCTGACAAGCCACAATTACATGGGCGCATGGGTAACGAAGTGCATCAAATATCCCATAGTCGCAGGTCATATTTGTCAAATGTACACGATAATGGCCGCCAACAATACCTTCGTTCGGTCTGTCAAACTCCGTGATACGAAACTATAGGTTGTCGCGATCGTGACACATTGTGTGCATGGTGTTCGACCGTGCCTTCCCACGGTTTATTTCTTACAATACCTTCGGCTCCATACATGGCCTCCTTGCATCGCCTCTATAACTCGCCGCTTCTCTTGAAAATAGTGCCGCTAATCAAAATATGTCTCTCGCACAACCGATGTAGTCGGCAGATGATGGGTTCCTTTCGCAGAATGTAATTTATGCATTCGGTCAGGTTTGTGGTCATATGCCCATATCGTAGGCCGCCGTCATATACTTGTGTCCACTGTTCGAAAGGAATATTGCACAGGTAGTTTGAGCCTTCGGCGTTATCTGAGCGCAAACTGTCCAGCATCTCGTGAAAGCGGCCTTGCCAATATACGTTGATAGTGAATATTACATACCACTCTTCAATTGAGAATAAATTGAATATTACAAACGAAATTATATCAATAGACATTTCATACCCATATCGGTCACTTGCCGTTTCTGTCTTTTAGATCGATGTTGTGCATAGTAGTTGGATGAAACATGCCTCAGGCAATATCGATGGTGTGTGCGATGCCACATGCTTCTCTGGTATTCTATTACCATAAGTATTCTAGGGCCCCGATCCGATATAACGCATATGTCAGGTTGGGGGCAAACATGCCTCTTTAACCTAGATAGAAAGAAGTCCGATCATCACCGACTCCGTTGTTATTGCGAATGCAATCGGAAGGATTCTCTCACAAATTGCCTTGTGCCACTACTAATAATAGCCGATCGTATATCTACCATACATAAAGGTACCATCAATTTGTACCAATGGCTTGCAGATTTAAAGGCATCTCGGCATTGCTTAAATGTCCGAACAAACGCTGAACACCGTGGCATCCACGGAGCGGACGATCGTTGTAAGACGCAAGTTCCGTTTCAAGGTCTATCGTCGCTCGACATATCTCTCCAAAGACTGACACTAATCGCCACACTTCATTATATGAAGTGTCCCACCCACCGTAACTTTTCTAACGTCTTCTTGGCTATCCAAGCCTTTCAGAAGAGGCGTATACCCTAATTGGCTACGAAATCGCCAATTAAGGTAAACAACATAGTCTTGGGATTGGCCTTCACCGTCGGCATTATTAGTTCAAACCAACATGTCCGAATCTATCTTGGATGATCTTGTGTTACACCTATCAACGAAATCGTTAAACAATGCAACATTACATATTATTATTGTTATTCAAATCACTAAACACATAGTAATCTTGTCATGAAGCAAGACATGTATGTGGACTTTTGTACTTTTTATCTCCCACAACCTCGCTCCTTTTCCTCAACGACGCATGATTTTCCATGAACATGTGCCATCTTGCACCGCACACTTCGCCTCGAACTTATCGAGCTTTGATTTAACCACCTTGTAGTTAACCTCGTTTTAATCTTTGTCAGATTGTTTCAATCAAGAAGAAAAGTATTCTTGTTGGAAAATGGTTACCCACTTCTAATTGGTCCGAATCCAACGAAGAATCAGACGGCCACGCGTCCGGTGTTATAGTTCAGAAACTCTAATGCATCATCTTGAGATAGATCGACATTATGCATGTCTTTGGAGGTAGTACGCCTCAATAGCGGATCTTCTTCTTCTTCGTCGAATCGCCTCAACGTCTTGGTACAATTAGAACGGCTCGGTCGTAAAATAATTCAACTTTTGCACCATCGGGCCCTGCCTCCCGAGGTGGATCCACATCAGATTCATCGTCCGACCCTCCATAACCTGCAACAAACGAGGGCCCCTTGCCGATGGATGTCGTCGAGTACATCATCCTTCTTAAACATCTTTCGTAAAGATTCCAATCGTATGTGGATTGCCAACCACTAGAAGTTGACGACGTCCCCCAATACGTATTTCTATCATCGGACGTCGAATGACGGATATGCATGTCCCATCCACCAACTGAGTGCCGTGCAGAGGTTATGTTTTCCATACTACTACCGCACATGGGCACTTCTGTGTTTTGCCTCCCACTTACAGAGTGTCGGCTTAGGGTCGTGTATTCTCCTCGAACGGCAATAGATGTCGAGGTCGCGCAAAGATCACTTGGAGATGAAAATTCTACATATACCTCAATATAGGGTGATCCACTGGCAAGATGAGTCTCCACCATTGCCTCAAAGCTCCGAGCACCTTTGATGTCGAACGACTCATATCTCACCAGATCAACCGATGCGCAAAATCTATACTTAATACACTGAACTTTCATTGGCGTTGTTCCGAATATTTTACGCCTAATTCTTTTGCGAAGTTCTACTAAATCGATGTTCCGATTAAAACTCAGTCGCGCTGTATTTTTCGATAAGAAAACAACGCCATTTTTGGTGTCATGAACTTCACCGTCGTAGTAAATAATAGCATTAATACGTTTACTCATTTTTAATTTTTTTTCCTTTTGCCTCAATTTCCCTTATGCAATCTCAGAATGAAATTTGACTGATTTATAGCCTAATTTTGCGGAGACATCAGAGCAAAAGCGCCCACGGGAACGCTTCAAGACGCATGCTAACGATGCACCTCGCCGGAAGCGTTTTTATGCTTGTTTGTTAAACGTCTCCTCAAAATTATTTTACCGGAGACTATCAGAGTAAAAGCGCATCCACGTGGGGCGCCAAAGACGATCTTGACGAGGCACCCGCTAGAAACGTTTTTGGCCTTCGTTTGTTCGTAAACGTCCTCAAAATTATTTTACCGAAGACTACTATAGCAAAGCGTCCACGTGGGAGCTGACGCCAAAGACGATGACGACGGTCATACCGCTAGAAGCGTTTTTGGCCATCGTTTGTTCGAGACATCTCATCAAAATTATTTTGCGGAGACTATTGGGCCAAAAACTTCAAAATAATTTCATAGGAATGAGCCCCAAAACGCGTTCACGTGGAGCGTTTTTGGGATAAAGACTAAAGCGCACCCCGAGACGCGCTTTAGTCTTTATCCCCAAAACGCTACCGACGTGGACGCGTTTTGGGGAAAATGACCTTTCCGTAAATTTTCTACAAACGGCCCATTTTGTAATTTTTGAATTTTTAGGGCTTTTTTTGGTAAATTGCCCTAAAATATAACCATGAATATGTTCTAAAAGTAATGCATCTTGAAAAGTGGACAAAATAGGAGTTTTGATTAATTTCCTTATTTTTGTATAAATAAAAAGTCTTGCGGTATATTTATGAAAAAGAGTGAGTGATTGAGATTATACCTAATTATGAGTCGGGTCGATATAAAATTTTAGACTCATTTTTATTCGGTTTTAAAATTCTATTCAATTCTCACTCAAATTAAAAATATTAAACTTGAGTCCAATCCACTTCTATTTTTTTTTAGATTAATTTTATATAAAAATTTAAAAATATAGTACATCAAATCCACTAAAACATTAAAATAAATATTTTTAATAAATTAAAAATACATTTAAAAAGGCTTTATACTTAAATAACGAAATGTTATTTGTAAGTTAATTTTTCATACTAAATATTTCAACTAATTTAAATTCTTAAAAAAATATCGATTGATTCTTCACTCATTACTGTGAGGACATGATTTCGAGTGCGCTGAAACGCATTATCCTCCTGTTTATAAATTAGAAAAAGACTATAAATAGTTTTAAACATTATAGAAAAAAAAAGAACAAATATAATCTCAACTTATGATTAAAAATGTTAATAGAAATTCTTAAAAAATTGAAACTTTCCACCATATCAATCCACTTCAAAACTTGTATCCTAGCATCTATAATCTCATCTCTTATTATAAAATTACAGCCTCGTTCTTATCAAAAATAAAATCTTCAAAAAGAATGTACTTGTGGAAGAAAAAATTTAAATGTTTAAAACATTGTTGTACTGCAATTGGTGGGTCAAACTGAGGCTCTGCGGCTGTTCATACATGCCAAACTTCATATTTCCACCAATTATTTTAAAAAGAAGGTTTAAATTTGTCTTCAGTCCCTCTACTCTTCAAACTCTTAAAATTTAGTACATTTACTTTTATTTTTAGAAATTCATTTTTTTCACTTGTTTAATTTGAAAATTTAAATTGAATTGATAAATTTTGATTAAATTTAAATATGTTTCATTTGAATATTTAAAAGTGAAAATTCAATTGATGACACATATTTAAATTTAATAATATATAGCTAACATCGTTATCAATTTTTTTTTTTAAATCAAATAAATTTCTAAAATAAAGTCTTGAAAATGAGGAAAAAGATTTGAGACCACAATATATATAAACATATATATTGTGGTGGAATGTGGGATGTATTAGATTGAAGTGGAAGTACACACAAATTGCACGTGCAAAAGCATGGTCGGTTTTTAGTGTTCTAAGTAACCAACACTAGTGGTAGTCGTCGGAGATCTCTCTCAACCCATAACTGTTATGTGTTAACGTCAAAGAGGAAAAAGAAAGCACATACTATTAACGAATGATGTTATTGATGATATTTAAGTTGGATAAATTTTGAGACTTGACAGACATGATTTATGAAGAGTGAAAATCAACTTCGATATTATGAGGATAATTATCATTATCAATTTAAAATTTTGAATGGATTTAGGTTGAATTTTATTGAGCTCATAGATTAAGTTTACTCTCTTGTAAAGTTACACGTACATGAGATCATATAAACACGTATTAAGTTTAGTGTATAATATATATCTACATAAATAAAATTTATCGATATATCACATCAATAAACAGATATATATTATATAAATATATAAACACCACTATCTTAAACAATCAGAGAAAAACACTCTACATTCCATTTTTGCCAATACTGCTAAAATCATTTTGTCTATTTATTAATAGACCATATCATGTGATTTATCGATATTATTATATAGGTTTATAATTAGCAAGGCGTATTTGTTATATGACACAATAACCAATGATATTAGGTTGTGTGTTTAGGTTATAGAAGGATACTATATTTGGAATTTAGTTTTTATTTCTATTTTAAAGAATTTAATTTTTTATTTCTTGAATTTAAAAGTTTAATTGATAATATTTTTATTTTTTAATTAAATTTAAGTTCATTATAATGTATTTTATTACATGGTTAATAAATAAATATTTTTTATTTTAAAATATTACACAAATAAATTTAATAAAAATTTAGTCAGAATTAATAATAAAATCTAAATTTTAAAATATAAAAATAAATTAACTAAATTCTTTAAAATAAAAATAAAAAAACTAAATTACAAATATCCAAAATTATACAAACTTTTGCGAGGCAAAGTGTTTTGGTTGGAGAAACGCAAGGAACATCATGCGTTTTACGTGCGAAATCATAGAAATTCCACACGAATATTCAATCGTAGTTAGGCATTCAAGATTTAGTATATGATATCTTAATGAATTTGGAAAAGAAAATGTCAAAAATACAGTTTTTGTCCTTACTTTACTTTGATATTTCATTTTATATTCTTGTTTCGTATAATTTTATCTATTTGTATTTTTAGGCATAATTTATTTGGTTTTCTAGTTTTACAGCAAAAAAAAAAATATTATAGTCTATTATTTAATTTTCAATCTCTTTAAGCTATTGAATTAGTTTTTTTTTTTGTCAAATCACCTTCAAATAGATAGAAAAATTAATGTTTATTAACTTTCTTGACATGACAGTTCACGTGTATACCACATCAACATTTAATTAATTTTAAAAATTATAGAATATTATTATAAATGTATTATTAAATCAATTTTAATTTTTTGTAATTTTATGTTTTTAATATTTTTTATATATTCTTATTTTTTAAAATTTTTTATTTGACATACACGTGGGCTGCCACGTCAGTAAAGTTAATCGATATTAACTTATCCATCTATTTTGGAATGATTTGGAAAACAATACAAGTTGAAAAATTACAAAAGGTGAAAATTAAATAGATGATTAAAATGACTTTTTATAAAATTTGAGGGTTAAATGAGTTATTATGCCATATTTTTAATGTCATCAATTGATATAAATAGATAACAATGTTAAATATATTAATATGAAAACTTGATTATTTTTATTTGATTCTTAAATTTGGTTTTGTTAAGGTATGATGGAGCAAGTCACATCATCACTTAAAATTTTTAAATATATAAAATTTTATTTTTATATTTTTAAGTAATGACATGGCATAAACTGAAAATAATTTTTTCTTAAATATAACCTTTTCAATCATTATGCTCACACAATTTCTTATTTTTATTTTAAGGATTGTTTATAAAAACATTTTAATCTTAATGGTTATAAATGTTAATTTGATTTCAATATATTGTTTTTTTAAAACTATTTAATATTATTATAAAAATAAATGAATAAATTATTTTAATTTAAGGTATAAAATTAAACCTAAAATAAGACCAAAATCATAATCCAATCAAGAGTATGGTGAAGTAATTTTTGTATGGTACTCGTAACGTATTTATTTGTGCCAAAATTTCCAGATGTAGAGTCGCTCAAGATAGCATAATCCAATCAATTGCATCAAATATCTCCAAATTATGACTTTTATTTAAAATAGGTCTTTAACTTTAAAACATTTCAATAATATCTTAAAATTATCATTGTTATATTAATAAGATATTTCCGTTATTGATATTGTTAATTTAATCATTAAATGATATGTTAGATCTTATATGATATAATTTACAATGACTTTTTTAAAAAATAATTAAAATGAAAATTTTAAAGGAAATTGAATACTGTAAAAATTTTGATTATGAGGTTTTGAAAGCTTTTATAGAAATTATTGTTCATTCTCTCTTTTTTAGTTTTACTTTATTTTTAGTGTTTAATTTTAAAATGAACTTGTATTTTAATATTACTAGTGAACACATGTTTGATCCATGAATTTACTATTTTAATTATTTTATTAAAACATATAAAAATATGAAAAGTAACATCATAATAATATTAATTATAATTTAAAAGAAGGGATATTTTTATAATTTTATAATGAGTTGATAGGGATAACACCAAGTCATATTTAATTTTGTATTTATTAAGTTTTGATATAATAAAAATATTAAATGTTTCAAATCATAGGATTATTTGGAGCAATCACGTATATTGTAACTAGTCTGCATCTAAATAAGTAATCATTTATTTAAATTTAATATCAAAACATTAATTTTTTTAAAGAGTTGTAATATTGAAAAGTATTTTTCAACATTTTATATTTAAAATATTTTTCATTATTTAAAATCAAATGATTTTATTAATTAAAAAATAAATATAAATGGTATCAAATACAATCAAATCAAATTTTATTAAGATGAGATTATTATAACATCTTTTTTTTTATTTATATTAGTTTACTTTGTGAATGAAATTAACCCTAAATTAAAGCATCCAAGAAAATCCCATAAAATTATTTTCCTTCAACCTTTTCTATTTTACTACAATCCCTTGTCAAATCAGGGATTGCAACCCAATTCTAACTTCAATTGAAGGAAACTCTAACTCTCTTGATTCATATGCTTTATTGACCCTGGATTTCTGCAAGTGGTGAAGCATTGTTCAACTATGGAGAAATCTTTTAGTTTGACCATTAAAAAAAAGGTTTATTGTAACCTCGAATTTATGTTTAAGGTTGATTTAGAGCATGTCTTTGTACTCGATTGATGCTATAACACTTACGAAAGCTTGCTCTCATGAAAGGCATTTAAACTAGAAGAGTCAAGGTTACCTTTGGTTTCGATCAAAATCTTTGACTCGATAAGTGATTGAAGCTAGAATTTGTGGAGGAAAATTGTTATAGCCTAATTGTTCAGTGGTATCGGAAAAGGCGGTTTCGAAATCCTATTTCCATAAACTAATTTCATAAATATTAAATATAAATATTTACGAGATTAATATAAAATTATATCAATGTTTGGTTCATCAATTTTGTAAACTAAATAGGTAATTTAGGTGCAGAGATTAAATTGTAAAAATACAATCGCTATAAAATTTTAATTGGCCAAAAATTTAGGGATTTAAATTGTAATTAGCCAAAGGTCCAAAATGACAATTAAACTATTTTATAATATGTGATAGTGGATGGGGATTCCATTAAGTTTAATTAAAAGTTAATTATGTTAAGTAAATCATAATTTAACTAATTAAAAATTAATTAACAACTAATTGATGTATGAATAGAAAATGTTAGTGGAAAATCTTTTATTTTTCTTCCCTTCACCGTCCACCATTAATAGAAAACTAAGGAAAAGCTTCAAATTAGTTCAAATAATCCGCTAATTCATGCATTTTTCTTGTAATTCTTATAGATTTGAGGTCATGAAAACTTGATTTAGTTAGCACATGTACCAATTTGCAAAAATGTTAAATTTTTTGAAAGTTTCCATTGTTGATTTGTTGAAGAATTAGGCTTGAAATTGATAGATTTTAAGCTTAAATCATAAGAAGGACCAGATTATAAAATTATTTAGCTTAATTGTTAACTTTGTACATTAGGGACTAAAGTGAATAAAATATAAAATTATTGTGAAATTTTGGTAGAAATAGAAAGTAGAGGATCCCTAATGAATGTATGAGAAGTCGGATTGTAAACCGAGGTTAAAAATTGAAAGTTATGGCTATTTCGATTTTAGGGACTAAATTGAATGAAATTTAAAATTCTAGGGTATAAAAATGAGATTATATAGTTTCATTTATGTAGTGTCATAAAATGAAAATATTTGGTATTGATGGATTGTATAAAAATAATTGTTTAAATTAAGAATCGTATCAAAGTGGAGTTAATCGAGGAAAAACTAAAATTATTGATTAGTCCCAAAAGAGTCTAATTTGTTTGGTGTTTTGAACAGGTGAATTCACATGGAACATATTATTTCACTTGGAATTATATGTGCATGCTTGTGTTTAATTTAATTTATGAATATTATAATATAATTGAAATATCTTGGAATTTGGTGTAATTGGCTAGTATTGGACTGAATTGGAATATTATGTAAAATTGGTTATTGTGTAATAATACACGGTACAAATGCGTAAATACTGATGATTACATGATATGGAAGAGCTATATGTGACCCATTTACAAGGTGTATATATTTAAAGAAATAAATATTTTGATTTATTATAAATTAGATAAATATAATAATTTGTGTATGTAATATGTAAGTGTAAAATGGGTCTACATTGGTACTTAGATTAATGATTAGTGAAAATTGAATTAAATGAATATTTTATGTATAAAATTACAAAAATTAAAATTTTGTATAAAATTATACATTAAGTTTATGTATAGTTTTGAGATTTATCCCTAATTTAATAATCATAGCTTTTTCACCTCTCAATGTTTTCATTAGAAATGCATAATAATAAATTTAGATATCAATGTTTACATATTTTGTCAATTTAGCATTATTCTTTTTTAACTAAATTTGACTATTAACGTTTCAAAAAGTAGTCAAATTGCTTTTCTTAATGGAAATTTTGACTAAAACATTAATTTTTAATGATGTTGGCGTGGCAATATATGTGTGCTTCATGCTAAGATAATACTATTTGTCTTGTACCTCACATCAATAATAACTTTATAATTATAAAAAATTCAAACAAAAATAACTCAAAATTATAAAAATTAATAAAAATAACATTAAGTACACGTGAGTTGCCATGTTTAAAAATTAACAATTTAGTCAATATTTCTGTAAAAAAAAAAAAAGAAGCAATTTGATTGTTTAAAAAATTGATGGTTAAATTTAACTCATTTTGAAAAGTTGTGAGCCAAATTTAACTAAAAAAGAATAAGAGTTAAATTAAAAAAAAAGATATAAAATTAATAATCAAATGCGTGATTATGCCTATTAGAAATGTATTTTTATACAAAATTACCCCTACTTACATTTACGGTTTACGGAAATGGAAATAGTTAGGATTTATAATAGTGGTGGAGCAAAGGGGGCTGGCAATAGCTTCGGCTCTTTAAAATGGAAAAATATCTATTTAGGCTATTTATAATTTATAAGATTTTAAATTAGTAATAGTAAAATTACATTTAATCCATCCAAAACAATAAAAATTTAATTTAAATATTTAAAATTTATAAAGATATAAAATATTAAAATTATGAAATTATATTTTTATTATTATAAAAACAAACGATTTAATTCCCACCCCAAAAATTTATTTGCCACAACAACTGGTTTATAAGTATATTTGTTTCAACTTAATCATCAAATTCATAGCTCTTTTTGTTTTGTTCATTAAATTCATAACTTTTTAATCTTTGTCTCTCATTTTCTGGTTTTTGATCAGACAAACCCTCAACCAATTCCTGACAGCGTGGTCCAAAAAATAAACTCAATTCATTACTTCAGCATTCCATTTTCTTAGATTTAATATTTTACGTACTAGTGATGTATTCAAGTATATATTTTAAAATCTTATAAATTTTGCACATTAATAATTTATACTGTATAAATTTTTATATATATATATTATAATATTATAATTATTTTTCGTATTATATACCTAAATTAAAATATTAAAGTAAATTTAACCCCTAAAATAAGATTGTGTATATAGGAAAAAGAAAGAAGTAAGAGATTGCAGAGATGATGAAATTTGGATGCAATAGAAAAACGCGGCGACCACAAATTTAAGCGGAAAGCGTATCAAATTCAAACAAACACAAAACATAGAAAGGAATGGTTTTTGTTTTGTCAGTTTTAAGCCAATCAATTAAGACACACACAAATACCATCAATGCTTTCTCAGCCACTCTTTATTAACCTATCAATAAATCATTACGTAAAATACACGAGTTTGATTAAAATGATAAAGTTGAAATAGCAAAATTTATGATGCTTTATGTTTATATATTGTTCTAGATTTTATATAGATATATAAAATGATAAAATATATTTTAAATAATGTTCGTTATTTTATAAAAATATATAAATTTTAATAATGAATAGATAACGCTTACTTAATTAAAATTTTGACACAAATAAAAAAAAAAAAATAGAATACAATATTTTAAAGTTATGATAAATATTTTTAATGCATATGATGAATATATAAAACAGTTTAATATAATTATAAAAGTGTGGCCATCAATTGAAACTTAATTTAGTTAAAATGTATTAAACTATTTAATTATTTTTCAAAAGTAATTCTTTTATCTTTCTATATTTTTACATAAAACCTGGAAAAAAAACACACATTAAAAAATTTCTTAATTTTAATATTTGAACAATATTATTTTGACTATAATCTTATTTGTTTTTGTATGAAGTATTTATAAATACGTTTATTGTAAAGGATATTTTCATCAGCATCACAACACAGATGTCTTGTAATGTAATAATAGGATAAATGCATAATCAAATTTAGGTTATTATCTACAACCTTCTTTGTTTCATTTTTAAAATATCTTTGTTTAGGAAAAAAAGATCCCTTATCTAGTTTTACCCATTTATTACCCAACATTTGGCAAATTCTTTTTAATTCTGTTTGAATTTCGTTTCAGCCAAATGTTCAAAACTAATACGTTAAAAAACCCTTCCGATGTAAAGGAAAAGAATAACCTATGTAACTGTAAAAGGGTTAACTCAAGATTTTTTTATGGGTTAAATCACATTATGGGGCTTAAACTTCGTAATTTTTTTATGCTGAGGCTTGAATTTTTTTTTTCAAGTTAGATTCCAAATTTAATAAATATTATCATATTGGGACTTGAATTTTTTTATCTAAGTCAATCTCAAAAACTTTAAAATTTAGGTCATAATGTGAGAATAATTTTTAAGTTCAAGGCTCTAAAGAGAAAAACGTAATTAAATTTAAGTCCTAATATAAAAATAACTGTTAAGTTCAAGACTAAATTTGAATAAAAAATATTCAGATCCCAATATAAAAATATTACCAAATTTAAACCTCAAATAATGAAATAATATTCTATTAATTTAACCAAAGATAATTTCTAAATACTACTAAACCTTTCTTTAAAAGTTACAAATAAAACCACAGATAATATATTTGATATTTTTATAAATTGAATAAAATATTATAATGCACCGTTCTACTAAAATACGAACTATATTATATAAATAATGACAAATGAAATAAATTTGATGTAAAATTAGGAGTTAAGAGTTTAGGATTAATCTTATGGTTAAACTAAAGTAGTAAAAATCCTAATAGGTTTGTGAGTAATGACTTGCCGTGTAAATCTCTCTCTCTACAAGTATATATATGTATGTATATGTTATATTTTAAAATAATAGTTTGGTGGTGTGTATGAGACTGAGTTCATTTATGGGCCTACGGTAATCCGGGGAACACGACTCTACACCGCTTATCACCAAATCCTTATCTTTAATTCCCTTGCTCACTTGTTGTCTTGTTGCTCCACTGTGCACGGTTTCCATATCTTTTATCTCCTCCACTCCCCAATAATTTCTTTCCCTTTTTAATATTCTTCTTCTCCCCCATTTTCACTTCCTTTTAGCTTCAATTTGGTGGGTTCTTTGGTTTAGTTTTCAAGCGTTTCTCTCTTCTAAAAAAAACCCTCGAGAAATCTATGCGCTTAACGCTTACTTTTTGATTCATTCGAGGGGTTCTTTTCCTTCTCTTCTTCTTGTTGTTTTAGAGATGGGTTTGGTGTCGGTTTTTGGGAGATTTTAAAGAAACCCACAATTGGAGATGTGGTGAGGGAGTTACTGATTTTTATAGCTCCTTTATGGGTTGCTGTAATTGTTGGGGTTTTAGTTGGTTGGGCATGGAAGCCGAAGTGGGCAACTATAGGCAGGGAGATGTTCATGGATTGTTCTGGTTCTAAGGATTCGGCTCCTGCAGAATCTTCTGAGTCTTCTTCCAGTGGTTTTGGTTCCCTTACGAGCTTGAATTTGATCAAGTTTCAGTTGCCTAGTGTTATCTCTTGGATTTCAGATGATGGGGCACAAAAAGATTCTTTCTTTTTGTCACCTACTCTTCATTCCAATTGCAGGTTTGCAACTCCATATTTTGCCTTCTTTAATAACAATTTTGTAGTTGTCAATGGTATAGGAGAGGGAATTGTAATGGGAATTGGGATTGTATTTGATTTGATTTCACCAACAACTAATGTCTGTTTAATTGGACAGTTCATCACAGAACGAGAAGGAAGAACTGGGTTTTCTGACAGATGATGATTTAGAGCATTTATATAAATTAGTTGAAGAAAAAGATGGAGGTCCTGCTTGGATTCACATGATGGATAAGTCCACCCCAACTATGGGATATCAGGCTTGGCAAAGAGATCTTGAGGTATCATTTCCTCTTCCTGTTATTTAATCTATCAGAACCAGTAAAAATTGATAACTTATTATAAATAACCCTGCTGGTTGTGTTTGGGATTCATTTGATGTGTTGAATTATGCTTTTTATTGCTTGTTAGATTGGTCCTACACAATATCGTAGCCGGACTGTTTTTGATGATGCCACTCCTGAGATGGTGAGGGATTTCTTTTGGGACGATGAATTCCGATCAAAATTGAAGTGGGATGAAATGCTTCTTAGTGCCGAAACTCTCGAGTCGTCTCCCAATGATGGCACCATGGTGGTCCAGTGGGTTCGAAAGGTTCGTAACAGGTTTTCTATTTGTTTCTTTTTCTTTTTGGTTGATTTTTGTTGTTTCTAAAGTTGTTTTATAAGATGTTCTCTGGTTTGTAGTTTCCCTTCTTCTGCAGTGACAGAGAATACTTGATAGGTCGTCGGATTTGGTCGTGTGGTCGGACATATTACTGTGTTACAAAGGTAACATCCTATTCTGGTCCCTGTTTTTCGATTTTGATTAAAATTCTGGAAGTTAACAAGTCTTTCCTATTTTTTCCCTATATTGTTCTGTTTTCTGCATTCCTGGTTTGAAGTAACTAGGCTGCAGCCGATAGTCTGACATTTGACCAAATATTAGTGGGAACAATATACCTTTTACATTTATAATATCTTTTATGTTGTGAACAAAAATGAAAATTGTTCTAACCTCATTAAGGGAACACTTGACGAGATTGTTTCCTAAGCTTTGAATTGATCTTATTATTTCTTAGCTGAATCGTCTTATTGCCTAATAATAGGTCAATGACTATAAGTCTAAAACACTTATGCCATGACAGCATCATTTGGTCAAATTTGTTTTGTAGCTAACTTAGTAGTGTGTTTTGTCCCGTTTCAGGGAGTACCATATCCCTCTATTCCTAGAAAAACCAAACCTAGGCGTGTTGATTTGTACTATTCAAGTTGGTGCATTCGTGCAGGTAATGGACTTTTCAGCCCAACCTAGTTTAAAATTCTTTTTAAATTTTTCCTGTGCTGGTAGGAAGTTCGAAACTTGTATTTTCTTTGTAGTATGCAATTCGTTTCTGAGGATAAAAAAAAAATGGAGAATGTATAACTTTTTGTTTAGATGAATTTTCTAGGAATATCATGTTTGAGTTTATACAAGTCTGTCAATAATTTGTATGCATCACGTTTTGAGCAGCTGAATCAAGGAAAGGGGATGGCCAGCTGACTGCGTGCGAGGTATTACTTTTTCACCATGAAAATATGGGTATACCATGGGAAATTGCAAAGCTTGGGGTCAAGCTAGGCATGTGGGGAACTGTCAGGAAGATTGACCCTGGCTTACGTGCATATCAATGTGAAAGAGCATCAGGAGCGCCGCTTTCTCATTCAGCTTCCATGGCTCAAATAAACACCAAAGTAACTCAAGACTATCTGCGATCCTTGGAAAGCAATAATAATGATTCATCAGAGCTTGAAACACACAATTCTTCTGAGAAACCAGGGAAGAACAACATTCCCAAACTTGTAGTTGTTGGTGGGGCTATCGCGGTTGCATGTATTCTAGATCGAGGGCTCTTAACCAAAGCTGTTATATTCGGAGTAGCCCGAAGGTTTGCAAAAATCGGAAGAAGGTTGTAATCCTGAATATTTTTGTGGGTCAATCTAAGGAAACCGCACCCACCAGCAAAGCAGATTGCCATTGCAATGAAGTGAGATGTTGGGGATGGATGAATCTTCTCACTTAGCCGCGTTTAAAAGGTTGGAAGATGGAAAGATCATATTAGTTTTTGCAATATTTGGGCCATATAGGAAGTTAGAATTGGGTACAAGAGAATGGGATCAGATAGTTGGATTTTTTTAAATGGCCATGTCGAAAACAGATCTTTAAACCGAAACTGAGTTCCTTTTCTTGTTCAGTGGCTCTTCTATTTCAATACATATAATATTTATATTATAAGTTGTTTTATCTCCTTGATTATGGTGTGTTCATGTGCTTGATCTTGAGTTGATGATGATAAACAGCAAATGTTGGCAAGCCCAGCATTGTTTCCCTCTGCAAATTTTTTGTTTTGAAGACTGCAGTGCTGAGTGGAATATAGTCGTCCATATCCATTGCTTAATTTCAGTGAGGTTGAGTTCATTAATTCCCTGCGTTTCACCCAAATTTTGAGGTTTGAAAGCTCATATTCGATTAAATTATTTCGAGTTATTTAGTAAAAAGGGGTATTATTCGAGGGAGATTAATCTCAACTCGATTCAAATAAATATAGGTATAGTCAATCTTTTCTATAACAATTTTATTTATTTATTAAATAATTCCTTTTATCTATTAAGATTTATATTTTTTTTAGATCGAAACGTCGGTTAGATTATTAGCTCGTCGATCTGATTGATTCAATCGGTTTAATTAAAAATTAATCTTTAGTGCAACGTTAGTTTAATATGTTTTTAGTCGGTTCAATTAATTTTTAATTGACTCAATCGGTTTGTACCGATTCTTAATCTAACCAGTTTAAAATCACTTTAACATTGAGTTGATTTTGCCTATATAGAGATGATCTTTATATATCTATAACGATATGTTGTTATAGGAGATAATCGTTGTAAATTAACAATAGAATTTATATCATAAATTTTCATCAAATAGAAAAAAGTAAGAATTATGTTAAAATAGTAGGAATTAGATAAGTAGAATTATCGTTTTTTGCTTTTATTTATTTATTTTATATTCTTTTACATGAATTATTATGAAGTTTATAAATTTAACAAGTTTAATTAATCAATATAAGTTATTTATTTCAATTCAATTAATTAATTTATCATGACTTATTAAATTCAAGCAATCAATTTATAAGTTTATGATATTTGAAATTCACGATAGAATATTTAATTAGGGAACTTAATAACTAACTAAATTGATATTTTTAATTTCACATGTTGAATATAACTTTCATTTAATAAAATATGATTAACAGATTTTTTACGTGAAATTTAAACATGTCATTGAGATAATATTTTAATTAAGATTATTTTATTTAATAAATTATAACTAATAGACTTGAATATATGAAATGACTAAAATATACTTAAAATTTTCGATAATATGTTGTTATAGAAAATTAATTTTATAAAGAATTCATAACTATAATTATTGTTTTTATGAGTGAAAATTGTTATAAAAAAGTAAAATAAAACCAAAAAATCGAATTTAAAAAAAAAAAAAAAAAAAACTCATAACAAAATACTATTATAGCATTGGTTGCTATAGTGAGTGTGAGTGAATTATAAAAAATATTACATAAACTTGTAGACATAAATAGATATCTCACAAATATCCCCATCTGTTTTGCTACAACAATTTCTGCTCGTGGTCTCCCAAATCCATAATTAAAGGATAATACGCATTCATAGTCCCATTGATTTGAATTTAGATAAATGTGACTGATTGCGACAAACAAATTAATTTCAAGAATTCATAAATAATGATTATATTTATGACAAATAGATTAGTTTGAAGAGTTTATAAATGATGATTTGAGGGGCAAAATGAAAATTAATTATGTACTGTCCATTTTTATATTCTAAACTTATATGATGCATAGATAGGAGGTTTGATCTGCCATTTTTGAGCAGGGAAATGAGAAGATTACTGGGGCTAATGGTTGGTTTAACAGCTTTCTTTTTAGAACTGCCTGGAGTGTTGTGGGAAATGATTTCAAGGCTGCTACAAAGCACTTCTTCACAACCTCTTGTTATGCTGCCCACATTCGGCCTATTTCATGCTGCTCAGTTGTTTATAAAAGCGTGACCAAGATTCTTGTTAAGAGACTGGCAAATTTCTTCTCGGGTATGATTTCTCAGAACCAGTGTGCGTTTGTCGAAGGCAGAGATATTGTTGATAATACTCTTTTAGCCCAAGTGCTGGTAAAAGAGTATGCTAGGAAAACTTTGTCAGCCCGTCGTGCTTTGAAGGTTGATCTACAAAAGGCTTTCAACTCTCTCAACTGGAAATCTATCCTTGCTGTCCTGGAAGCCATGGGTTTGCCCTTTAAATTCAGACAATGGATTCAAGCATGTCTCAGCACTTCACGGTTCTCAATATGCTTCAATGGCAGCCTGGTGTATATCTTTAGAGGTGCTCGGGGTATTAGGCAGTAGGACCCATTGTCTCCCTATCTTTTTGTTCTACCTATGAATATTCTTTCTAAGTTGCTCGATGCTGCAGTGGAAAAGGGGATCTTTCAGTATCATCCCAAGTGCCATCAAATAAAGCTCACTCACCTTTGTTTTGCAGATAATCTTTTGATCTTTTGCAAAGGAACCCTGGGCTCGGTTATTGGTGTTCAGAGTGTTTTCGATCATTTTTACTTGATGTCTGGGTTGAAGCTGAATGCTGCCAAAAGTGAATATTTTGCTTCTGGAATTTCAGTACTGGAGTTGGAGAGTATTCAAAGCATTTCAGGCCTTAGGAATGGGGAACTACCTGTTCGTTATTTGGGTGTCCTTTGGTAACTAGGAAGCTATCTGAAACTGATTGTCAGCCGCTTGTTGATAAGATTCAAGCTAGGATACGACACTGGTCAGCTAAGAATTTGAGCTTTGCAGGGAGGTTACAGCTTATTCAATCTGTATTGTTTAGTACATCTAATTACTGGTGTCGGCAGCTCATTCTTCCCAAATCTCTACTGCAAAGAATAAATCAATTACGCTCCAGGTTCTTTTGGAAAGGAGCTGATGCGTCTGCCTCGGAGGCTAGAGTGAGTTGGATGCAAGTTTGTTCTGTTAAGTCGGAAGGGGGATCGGGTTTGAAAGACATACAGCTGGAACAAAGCTTGTTTGTTTCAATTGATAAGAAATATTCTTGCTGGTCAGGGCTCCTTGTGGTTTGCTTGGGTCAAGGCCTATGTCCTTAAAGGTGAAGATTTTTGGCAGGTTGTAAGCAAGGATGGCCTGAGCTGTAGTATGAGAAGGCCGTTAGAGATGAGAGATGAGGCTGCTCGAGTGTTTTCTTGGTCTCTTTCGCTGTCTGTTAGCAAAATCTGGTGCGAGATTAGGAGGGCTGGGACCAAAGTTCAGTGGTATCCCCTTCATATTCCAAAGCATGCTATCATTACTTGGATGTCTATCCTTGATAGGCTACGAAACAAGGACAAATTGGTTCAGTTGGGCATCATTGATGATGGGCAGTGAAAACTATGCTGTGCTTCGTTAGAAACAAGGAGCCACCTGTTTTCCGAGTGTGCTTCCTCAAAAGGCATTTGGGCTTCTATCCTACATCTCCGTAGAATTCATAGATTGACTTCCTTTAGATTACTATTTATTTTGAACGCCATGTATTTTTCTTATTATTATTATTATCTCACATTATAATATTGTTATAGTATTTAATATTATTGTTATTATTATTTTTACATTAATTATAAATAAACGTAGCAATTAACGTACCATCCAAAGAGGGTAAGATACTTATTGGCTAAATACAGTAGGGGATACCTTGGACTCTGACGTGGCACATAAACTACGCAGATTAATTCAAATGTCTTAAAAAAGCAAAACGGGACCGAAGAGTATAATTAAATTGAGGGAGCTGGTTTCATTTTATATTCTTATAAAAGCGCAAGGGAAGTTAAAAAACGTAAAGAGGCAGTCTAAAGAAAACCGGGAACTAGTGGTCGAGATCCGGCAAACTTTCGTCGGATTTCTTCCATTTGTCGTCGGGGATCGATAGTACTCTCTCTCTTTCTAAGTTTCTAATCGCCGGAGTAGAAAGGAATTATCGAAAAATGAAGGGATCTACACATCTTGTTGCGGCTTTGCTCGCTGCTTCCACGGTGGCGCTCTCATCAACTTCCTCCTCCGGAATCCACAATGTTTCATTTCCTCCTACCTCTTCCAACCAGGTATTCATTCTCATTTAATATTTAAAACTTTGTTTCTTCGGTTCTTGTGATTTAATCATTTCCTTTTCCAAATGTGAAATTTTGCCTGCTTCGATCTATTGATTTAAGTTCTTTGTTTCTGGATCTGAATTTGCCTTTTGTTTTCATTTTTTCCCCTTTCTGTCTAATATGTGGATAAATATTTTAAAAATATATATATATTTTGAAATTTCTAGTTTTTGACATTGAATATTGATTTTATAGGGGACAAGAAATGGTGCGTCGAGGAATTTAACGGCGACAGAGCGGGAGAATTTCACGCCACGATTTGATGGGTTGAGATTCATAGAGACATTGATCACAGCTCACAGATAGGAGGAGATGATTAGTAACACAAAATACCGTCCTTTCTCTCCGTTTATTAATTAGATTTTATTTATTTTGTTGGTTAAAGTTTTAATTGTTACATTATGAAGTAACGTTTTTCTTCTTATTTTTTTAATAATTCCTATCGTTTTTGTTTTTTGCTTATTATGATTAGTAGTAATTTCTGTTTGATTGATTTGATGGTCCAAAACTCCTCAACCTTACTAGATGCAGGTTTGTTCTTATGCAGGATTTTACAATTATTTGTAGCAATTTGATACATTTGAACTAAAAAACAGCAAAGACTTCTCAAAGTTAACTAATTGTTCTGAATAAGCTTTATACTCCCCAATAATATCAAGAAGCAGATACATATTGCATAATCAAGTTGACCCATGGATCAGAAAATCCCATTTGTAGCATATTTTTGCTAAGAAAGTTCATTTGCTTATATCGAGTTTTAGAGTAAAAGAACCCGCCTGATCATTTCTTGTAGACATCTTGTCTACGATTTGTCAACCAAGCACAAAGGCACCAAAACCAACACTAGCCGATTAGCAATAACCCTTGCTATTATTTTATACGAAAAAAGAACATATGCTGATTGGTGTATATTGTGTCATATTACTAGGATTTTGAGTTCTAGGAATTAACTGATTCATATCCTCTAACTCAATAAGAATGGCGAAAAAATAATTCACCATGTAATTTTATTAAGGTGAACCCCATGCAAACTTGAATATCATACTTGGATCCTTGGTAAAAAAATCCAGGCATCCATTGGGCCCAAATGCCTTTGTGGGTTGCATTGAATGAACAACTTCCCAAATCTCCTTTGACCTGAAACACACTGTGAATCTAGCATTCATTTCTCCAGTAACATAGCATTGAACCCTAGAAAATTAACTGAGAAGGGTCTCTGGTGGCCTTCTTTGCAAATAAATCTATAAAATAGTTAGTAGCAACCTCTGCAATACTGGAGTATGACTCTTGCCAATTGCCATCGACATCACCTACCACCATGTTTCTCAAAATAGTTTCATAAAAATCTCCCATATCCAACCAAGGGAGGCCAGAGGAACGGTGCATCGTACGTAAAAGATTCCATGGTTCTGAGCATCAATCAATAATTTTATATTGTTAGATTACATTAAAATGTGTGTTGAAATTAAACCATTCTTTTTTTTTCCTATTATTTGTCCTTAAATATTTGCCCCTCTTTCTCTATCTTCTTTTTCCTCTTTTTTGGTGATGATCTTGAATGGTAGAGAAAAAATTATGAAAATGAAAAAAATGATCTAAGTTTCTTCCATCATATATGCACATATATATATATATATATATACAACATTGTGTGACTATAGTATAAATTGAAATCCGATCCAAGAAACTAGTAAACTATAATGGTGGGTATGGATAGATTTAAAAAGTCACCATTAAAATATTTATTTCACAAAATCATATAAGCCGTATGATTTCCATTTCCATTTCCATCTCTCTCTCTTGTGTATATAATAGAAACATTTTAGGCTCATATGAAAGATATTGTTCCATATGCAAGGCAAGGAGGCATTTGAAATGAAAGGTCCTTTGCTTCTTATTTACTTTCATGAATGAACAAATCCTGGCCACAAGATATTAGTGTATCAACTATTTGAGCTAGAGGTCGTCTTCGTTTTCTCTACTAAAATATGTACACCTAATAAAGTTAAATTTTTAAATAATTTCATTTTTTATATAATTTTAAAATTATTTATAACTTCTCTAATTCATAAATAAAAAAATAATACATTTTAATGCACTAAAACTTAAGTTCTCATATAATGGTAATAATAGCCAAAGGTAATAATAAGTGTATTACAGGGTAAATTATGTATGAAATTGGTTTCAAAATAAATACGACAAATGTGTCTGCATTTTGGGTAACAAGTTGATGAAAATTATAAGGAAAAAAAAGTTAATTAAATGGTGTCCATAAATCGAATGGCAAAATATCTGGTAGCCGTTGTAAACACATTGAATTGAAATTTGCAGCCGCTCATCTCATCACATGTCAAGTTCAGTACTGTCGGCTAAAATAATCGTTAATTAAAACCAATATTTGAATATTCAAAAATAAAAAATTGAAAAAAAAAAAAAATCGAATATGTGATTAATATTTTGTTTCATTTGTTAAATGATATTCACTTTATATTTTTAATTTTGAACATTTTAGAATCATCAAAAAATTATCATTTTCTTAGTTTTAGGGTGATTTTATTTTGAAAATAATTTTTTAAATTTTTTGCAATACTATAAATAATAATAGAAATTCTATCATATATAAAAACTATACATTTTAAATACAAAGGTTAATTTTAACATAACATATAATAAATAATAAAAACGTATGATTTGAAATTAATTAATAATAATATATGAAATAGATATGATATTAAAATAAAAAAATAGATTAAATTGTGAATAAAATAAAATTAAAATATATAAATACATCATATTAAGAATCCTTTTTCCTTATAGAAATCATATTAATATTTTTTTGAAAGGTAAATTCATAAATTCATTCAATTAATGGAACCATACATTTCAGAGAGAAAAAAAAAGAGTAAACACTCGTAGTAGATGGTGAAGGACAAGCTCTATTAACACAACAAAGACTTTAATCTCAGTATCAATAGAATATTATGACACGTTGACAATTGACTTTGCCATAACTCAAGCATGACATATCTGGAGTGATTGCAAGCATTTAATACGATAATAAAATCAACCCCGAATGGTCCAAAGCGGCGAGTAAAAATCGACAAAGAAATCAATCATTCACCAAATTAGAGAGGACAACAACAAAATTATCCCTAAAATCACTTGTAAAATTAAAATTACATGCATAAGCAATATTAAAAAACGTGCTACAAGAGCAAACAAAAATTTCTAAAACAATGGAAAAACAAACAAAAAAAATATATAAAACTTAAGACAACATGGGTGCAAATCAACACGTGAAATATTTTATTATTCTGAAATAGTCTCAAACCATAAACAAATTAAGAAGTTGACGAAGAGCTAGCCACTTTCTAAGAAAAACTACTAGTGACCAGTGAAGTTTTAGCAAACAATAGGCATCGTCATCTATCCATTACAACTTGTGAAGACAACAAAAATACCCACAAAATAGATATACATAGTGAAAAAAGAGAAGACGTGTGTAGTGAATGAAAAGAAGAAAGAAAGAAAGGGTTGATGGGAGAGAAAAAAAGCGGGTTATAGCTAACTGCTACTAAACAAAACAAAATATAAGAAGCAAACGGCTTGGAGAAAAAAAGAGAGAAAAGTTTTTAGGGTTTTTCATCCATGTTAAGAATTTTAAATGTACTACAATTTAATACAATATGCATAATATAATTAAAATATAAATATTATATTGAAATAATTTTTTTGTTTAGCGGTGAAGTTAATGTCTTATTGATATTAATAGCATGAGTTCAAATTCAATCCCATACAAACTCGTGATACCAATCCATCAATGGCTTAATTAATAGTATAAAAATAATAGTATAGACCTATACAATTGATTAAAGTAATATAGTATACATAATATACTTAAAATGCAAATATTATATTAAAACAATACTTTTGTTTAGTGGTAAAATTAATGTTTTATTGATGTGAATAACATGTGTTTAAATTCAACCACATGCAAATTTTTATTAGTTTTTTAATAAATAAAAAGACTAAAGTACATTCGAATAATGTAGCTTAATTTAATTACGGAAGGGCATTCCGTAATTCTGGTGCTCAGTTGGCACGTGACACCAACTTAGTCATGAGCTTAAATAACATTATAAATATACATTAGATGGAGGTAGTAAAATATGCATAATAAAATCAAAATATATGTAAAGGCCAAAGTAAAGCTTTGGTTGAGTGGTAAATTTAAGGTTTTACCCATGATATTGGTATGTGCTCAAATCTCACAATATACATATATTTTTTTAAATAGAAAGACTAAAGTATCATCAAATAATATAATGTATTTTAAATACGAAATGATATTGTAATATCCCGAAATTGGGCCTAGTAGGATTGGGCCGATTGGGCCTTGGGCTTTAGGAAAAATTTGAGTATCATCTTGTTGATTGTGTTAGCTCGGATATAATTTTGTTGTATGCCTAATACGATCTTGAGAAGGCTTGGAATTAATTGGTTTAGAATAATTTTTAGTATGGAGAATTTAGTGAAGTAGATCAAGTGATTATGATGCTTAAGTTAATTTAAGTGTTTAATGTTAGCATAAATGAGCTAGTAGTAAAGTGGTGTTGGCGCATGAGTAATTGCATGAGGAAGAGGTTGAATCCCATGAATGGCAATAAGGTGACTTTTATTTTGCATGTGTATGACATGTGTCGGTCAACTCTAATTAAGATAAGGTTGGATTTTATCATTTATGGATAGTAGACTAAAGGAATAAGGCAAGTTATTAGTTAAGGTATGGAATCAAGAAAATATGGTATGATAAGGGACAAAAGGCATGGATTAAGGGATGAGGTTTGGAAACTTTTAATGGCATTTTGTCCATGAACATGGACGGTTTCATGGACTAGGGGAATTGGCGAATTTATTTTGGAAGGAATTAGGAGGAAGAATAGGAGGAAGATTAGGAGGAAATAAAGAGGAAATTGTGGGATTTGTGATGAATATGTGAGTTGGATGGCTAAAGGGATTTCTTGGATGACCATTTCGGTTTTGTGTAGTATAAATAGGGGAGTGATCATCTTTGTTATCTTTTTCTTCTTTAATTTTCTTTGTCGAAAATTGGGTTCTTCCATCTCATTTTCTCTCTATGCCGAAAACACTTAAGGCTATTCTTCTTCTCCCATTTGCTCTCTTGTGGCGAATATTTCAACCCTCTTTTAAGGGCCATAGCGAACCATATAGCCTCATTTTCTACTCTATTTCTCTATTATTAAAAGTGTCAAACACCATAGTCAAATCTTTATTGGATGGGTCATCGACTACGTGCTTGTGATCTTTTATTCTCTTCAACGTGTAGTGGTAAGTTCTTTCTTTATCATTCGATTTTGAGCTCTTTTTGCTAGTGTGTGAAATCATGAGGATAGGCCTAGGGATGGTCGAATATTCTTTAAGCCATGATTATGTGTTCTTTGTGTGTAGTCGACGCTAAGGAGCCTTAAAAGAGATCTATCGGTTTTGGAACATCAAGGTAAGTGATTGATAACATTCTACCATAGGCCATATTATGGGTTTAAGTGGTGACCGATTGTGTATTATGATTTTTAGGGGCTAATCGATGAGGTAACAAAGGCTTGGATTCTAGATCGTTTGGTAAGGATACTTAGTAAGTTTAGATCTACTCAGATTCGTTCAATAGCCGAAGGCTAATTATTTATAGGTACCGATGGGTGGCCAATTGCAAAGGGAACTCAGAGTGTGATTCGGGATTTGGTAGGAGACCAAATCGGCATTTAGGGAGAAGGAAGAACCACGTTTCGAGATCGTGTTAGATTCGAGTGGTTTGGGATTTCGCTAATAGGCAGGTGTGTAGTTAGCCTACTATTTTTCGGGTTTATGATTGTATGTGATATCTGTATGTGTGTTATGAATGTGCTAACTAGAGCAATGGAAATTGTGATGTGGATACCCTCAAGGGGTATGTCGATAATCCGTAATCACCGAATCGATGAAATGTGACTATTGTTATGAATATGTGATAATATGCGAAATAACATGTACATGCATGGCACTATTTTATGTTGCATGTGCATGGGTGGGATATGAAAGAAGGATGAGGTGTACTTGAGCACGTGGTTTGATGAATGGCTCGTGCCTCATCGTGATTGATATAGGATATGTGCCATATCGTGGTTATTGATGGCTTTGTGCTCATCGTGGTTTTGATGATAGCTTGGCTACATCGTGGATTGGCGCCGACCGAGGTCGCGTTGTGGACTAATTGCGATTAAGTTCGCGTGGACGGCATTTGTTGCCATAATGGAGTAAAAAGGAGAGGGTGATTTAAAAATCCCCTGGTGTGTGGTAGGCTGGATACGGGGGTGTGTAGAGGATGGACCCTAGGCTGGGTTGGGTTCCATAATTGCATAATTGTGTATGTGAATTAATGTGGTAATGGGCCAAGCCCAGTATGTGGAAACATGTGGTTAATTACCTTATTATAAGAATGTGATATGGTTATGGGCCAAGCCCAATAAGTGAAATTATGTGAATAACGTTGCGTTAATATCGACATGTGGGTGGAATTGGTGGACTAATTGCACATCGAGTCATGTGACTCACCCAAATTTTACCAACATTGCAGGTGATGCATATAGCTTGGACCGGGTTGGAGTGGATACGAGGTGGCCCATGCGGAAGATGATTTAATTGATTTACGAATTTTATATTATCAATATTTGGGAATTTATTTGATGTAATAAGGGCCTCCTAAAGTATTTAAGGATTTTTACGATGTCTTGGTTGGATTGGCGTTTAAATTATTATTTGAAAATGTTCTTATTTTGGCAACTTACATCTTTAGAATATATAATAAAGTTTTCAAATCGGATATTTTATAACAACTAAATTTTTTATGGGCTTTTAATTATACAATGTTTTTCCAAAGACAATAAATTTATACGTTTTCACCTTTAAGTCAAATTCTTTTCAAACATTTTTTGCAGTGACATACCAGATCCGGTCAAGGCTCGTGGGCCGGGTTTGGGGTGTTACATATATTTTGTAATTTCTCTAATCGAGTTGGTGTTTGATTGACTTTGTATCAACTCACCAAAGGCTTAAATAATAGTATAAATATACAAATCTATAATAAATATATTTATTAAAGTTTCATATATATATATATGTAGGCATGAGTTTTGAATTTTTTTTGAATTAACAAAATACCTTTTATTTTCCTCAAATTACTATTTACACTTGTAAAATAGAAGTTGTGATAATTATTATGCATTTAAAAGTATTATAATTTAATTTGTAATTATTAGTTAAAATATTATACTAATTTAAAAATAGAGTTATTACTTGCATAGAACGCTAAGCATAAAATATAGAAAAATTACCGTGATAATTATAAATTAGATTACAAATATTAATTAAAAATTTGATGTAAAAAGTTTTGTTGATTTTATTGATGTACGTAAAATAGAGTTACTTTACATTATGTTAATTAATATATTAAAGTTAATTATGTTAATTAATTATTATTTTGAATAATGTTACTTTACATTTATTAGATAAAGTAAAACTATATTAGATATTGAATGTGTTAAAAATATTTTAATTATGATTTGAATTATTATTATTATAATATTCATATTTTAATTATATTAATAAGAAATATTATCTTATGTTAATTACTGTAATTAAAATATAATAGTTAATTAAATGCGTAAAGTCACATGCAAAGCATGTAACATTAAAAGCTTGTAACACTTAAAATTAGAACTCAGTTAATGGGTAACATTAATTCAATAATTTTTTTGTAAATAGTATAAATAAACTTCTAGATTAAACTAAAAAATAATTTAAAATTAAATCACCTCCTACTAAAGAGGTTTTCTGATATTACTATTATTATTTTCTGAAAGAATTACACTCTAATTAATGACTTGATGCTCAAGAATAATCACATCCCAAATGTGACTTGGGTATTATTTTAATTTTAAAAAATACTCTTTCTTTATTTTAGAAAACGACATTGATTTTCGGTTCCAATTTCAATAGTAGAAAACGTCATTATTTAGAAGTGTTCTGTTTGGTAGAACTGTAGTTTTCAATCTTTTATTAATATTGTCTTCAAACAAATGGTAAATAATATTTGTTAAATAAATTTTTTAACTATAAGAGGGGATAAAATTTTTACAGTAACGCGATAAATGTGATTTGAATTTAGATTATATTTGGAACGATGATGACTAATATTTGTTAAATAATTTAAAATGTAAATTATTTCTTTATATATTATTTCATATAATATATTTAAAATAGAAAAAAAACTCAAATAAAAAAAACTCGAAATAAAGTCCAATCAGTGAAGGTCGGGGGAATAAAACTATGCATAAAAATACATTTGTTGTATTTTCTCTCAAGTTTCTCTCAAAGCCCCTCTTAAATTTGAAATAGTCTTCTACCATTTACACAAGTTAAAGGACAATGGTCGAGATTTACATTGGCCCAAAGAATTGAGAATGGTAAGTTTGAATTTTAATTTTCTGCAATTTTCTACATCCTTGAACCACATTGATCGGATTGCGGGAAGCGCGGTTTTGATGACGTGGCCACGATAGGTAGGGGTTCAAGTTGGACCCGTTTTGATAAGCAGCGTTGATAGAGGTGGAGACCGAGACGCACACTTTCCATCCGCCATGCGCAGAGTGTAGCATCACCTTAGAAGATGTGCGATTCTGATTGGGATTACCGGTGGGCGAATTCGGTAGTCACCGAGACCGTAACATCTCGCGATTGGATGGCCGTATGCTCACGAGCTCTCGGTGCCACGGATAAATTGCAAGGAGGTCGGATCGATATGGTTTGGTTACAGACACATTCCGCATGCCGAATGAAGATTCGATCAAGATGAAAGAATACGGTATGCGGGCATACATTGAGATAAGAGGCTATCGATGCGGACGTCTCTAGAAACCTCGTCCACCGAGATGGCTCTCAAACTTGTTGACGGTTGGGGTCTCTTGCTGCTATCGAGGTTGTATCGGAGATGCGCGGGCGGCGGTGCTGGGATAAAGCAAAAATCGGAGGTTGTCTATCACTACTCTGCGATCATGGGCATGGTTTCGATTTCCATTTTACGCCCTCGACTTCGACCCACCATATTCATTCCCATTGATAACGAGGTAAATTTAATATTATATTTTTCAATTATGTCGTAGATTTATAGTATAATTGCATGCTAAGAGTTTATTTAATTAGGTGGAACCATCCAGAACATGTTGGAATACCGACTCGCTTGAGGAGGTTGAGAACCGCTAGTTTTCCAGCATATTCCGTGATTCTTAATACTAAGGTGCTATGGAGGCCCCACGGCAATTTGATTCGACAACCGACGCTCGATGATGAGCACACGATGTGGACTTACGGCAAAGACACGGATTGGCCAATATTTTGGTCGAACATATCGAGAAGTGGGAGAAGCAGATGACTTTTTACCTAACGGAACCGATCGTAGTTCCTGAGTTAGCTGGGAAACAATCTCGAGGCTCTCAGACAGTGCAAGGACATTCAGCCATTCTCCTGTGTTGAATCCAGCCACGTGCAATTGCAGGTCAGCCATGGATTCTGTACAAAAGGTAGTGGTTTATGCTCCTGGGGTGAGTTCATTGACCAACTGGTTCAAGTCCCCATAATTTGAGTAATTGTAAATTAATTTATAATTTGAGTTTAATTTTTTTGTATTGATCTCGTTTAATTTTTTGTAATTAAGTTGTAATATATATTATAAAATTGAGTTTGTTTTTTTTTGTAATTTAATTTTTTAATTTATTTAATTTTAATAACTTTGACAAATTAGGTTTGATTTTTTTTTTTGTAATTAAGTTGTAATATATTTAATACAATTTGAGTTTTATTTTTGTAATATAATTTTTTATTTATTTAATTTTAATAACTTTTACAAAATATGTTTGGTTTATTTTTTTTTTTGTAATTAAGTTGTAATATATTTAATACAATTTGAGTTTGTTTTTTTTTGTAATTTAATTTTTTAATTTATTTAATTTTAATAACTTTGACAAAATATGTTTGATTTATTTTTTTGTAATTAAGTTGTATTATTTTTAATACAATTTGAGTTTTATTTTTGTAATATAATTTTTTAATTTATTTAATTTTAATAACTTTGACAAAATATGTTTGATTTATTTTTTTGTAGTAATTAAGTTGTAATATATTTAATACAATTTGAGTTTGTTTTTTTTGTAATCTAATTTTTTCATTTATTTAATTTTAATAACTTTGACAAAATAGGTTTGATTTTTTTTTGTAATTAAGTTGTAATATATTTAATACAATTTGAGTTTGTTTTTTTTTTGTAATTTAATTTTTTAATTTATTTAATTTTAATAACTTTGACAAATTAGGTTTGATTTTTTTTTGTACTTAAGTTGTAATATATTTAATACAATTTGAGTTTGTTTTTTTTGTAATTTAATTTTTTAATTTATTTAATTTTAATAACTTTGACAAAATAGGTTTGGTTTATTTTTTTTTTGTAATTAAGTTGTAATATATTTAATACAATTTGAGTTTTTTTTGTAATTTAATTTTTTAATTTATTTAATTTTAATAACTTTGACAAAATATGTTTGGTTTATTTTTTTTAATTAAGTTGTATTATTTTAATACAATTTGAGTTTGTTTTTTTAATTTAATTTTTTAATTTTTAATTTTTTTGTAATTTAATTTTTTTAATTTTTTGTAATTTAATTCGAAGTTATTGTACAAAAGTTCACCGTTTTCCTCCAAAAACAGACATTACATAGCAAACAAGAGACAAACAAGCTAAGAACACGGTCAACTAGTCCATTTGGACACTGGAGATGTATGGCCGAGTACACCAGAACTTTGGTTGGTCGGTTCTGATATCCATATTGTTGCGTATTCTAGTCGAGGAAGGTCGACCTTTTGGTTTGCGTCTCAATTCTCTATCAAGCAATGGCTTATATACGGTGCAAGCGATCTGGATGGCCACTTACGCTCATCAGGGATGGTGGAATACGTGTCTCCACGTTGTACATGTTTTCTAATTTGTAGACTTCGTCGACATAGCTCATGGGGTCAAGACGAAGATTATGACAAGCCGCAAGTACATGAGCACATGGGTAACGGTGCATCAAATATCCACATCGCGTGTCCTATTTGTCAAGTGTACACGATAATGCCCGCCAACAATACCTTGGCTCGGCTCATCAAACTCCGTGACCGAAACCATAGTCATCGCGATCGTGACAAACGTGTGCATAGTGTTCGCCGTGCCTTCCCACTTAATTTCTTGCAAGACCTTGCTCCATACATGGCCTCCTTGCATCGCCCTCGATAACTCGGCTGCTCTTCTTGAAATAGTGCCGCTTAAACGAAAATATGTCTCCCAAAAACCGCAGAATCGGCAGATGATGGTTCCTTTTAGCACGTAATTTATGCATTCGCCGGGTTTGTGGTCATATGACCATATCGTAGGCCAATCATATGCTTGTGTCCACTGCTCAAAAGGAATATTGCACAGTAGTCTGCGCTTTCTGGCGTTATCTTATAAATCGCCAACATCTCGTGAAAACGGTCTTTATTGATCTCGTACCGCCAATATATCGTTGATATCGAATATTACATACCACTATTCAAATTACGAATAAATCGAAAATTTCAAAAGAAATTATATTAATAGAAATTTCATACCCATATCGGTCACTTGCTGCTTTCGTCTTTTAGATCGGTGTTGCCCATAGTAGTTGGATGCCACATGCCTCGTGCAATATCGATGGTGTGCGATGCCACATGCTTCCTCGTCGTTCTATTGCCGCAAGTATTCCAGGCCCGATCCGATATAACGATATGTCGAGTTGAGGATATGCCTCCTTAACCTAGATAGGAAGAAGTCCCGTCATCACCGACTCCGGTGTTATTGCGTAACATAATCGGAAGGATTCTCCACGTACCGTCTTGTGCCACATTAGCAATAGCCGATCGTATATCTACCATACATGAAGGTACCGTCAATTTGTACCAATGGCTTGCGATATGTAAAAGCATCTAAGCATTGCTTAAATGTCCGAACAGCGCTTGAACATCGCGCATCCACGGAGCAGAGCGATCATTGTAGTCGCCGGTTCGCTTTCAATGTCATTGTCTTTTGGGACATATCTCTCCAAAGACTTACACCAACGCCACACTTCATTATATGAAGCGTCCCACCGATAGTGCAACTTTTCCAACGCTATACGCTTGGCTATCCAAGCCTTTCAGAAGAGGCGTGTACCCCATTTGGCTACTGAATATTGCCAATTAAGGCCTAGACCTTTGTAGTTTTGGGATCGGCCTTCACCGTCGGGATTATTAAATCACCAACATGTATCAATCCATCCTCGGATGATCTTGTGTTACACCACAACGAATTACGTTAAATAATGCAACATTACATAATATTAGTGTTATTCAAATCATTGAACACATAGTGGTCTTTGCATTAAGACATGTCGCGGACCTTTGTACTTCTTCACCTCCCACATCCCCGCCCTTTTCCTCAACGACGCCATGATTTTCCATGCACATGTGCCGTCTTGCACCAGACACTTCGCCTCGCATCTATCGAGCTCGATTTAACCATGGTGTAGTTAACCCGTTCGATGTTGTATTGTTTCAATGCACCAAGAAAAGTGTTCTTGTTGGAAAACGGTTACCAACTTCTAATTGGTCCGAATCAACGAAGAATTTGTACGGTCACGCGTCCGATGTGGTAGTTCAGAAACTCCAATGCATCATCTTGAGATAGATCGACATTATGCATGCTGCCGGAGGCGAGTATGCCTGAATAACGGATCTTCTTCTTCTTCGTCGAACCGCCTCAACATCTTCAGTATAATTGAACGGGCTCCGGTTCGTAAAATAGTCCAACTTCGCACCGTCAGCCCCGGCTCCGAGGTGGATCCACATCGGATTCATCGTCCGATCCTCCATAACTCGCAACAAACGAGGGCCCTCTTTGGTGGATCCGTCGGTAATACATCATCCTCCTTAAACATCTTTCGTAAAGATTCCAATCGTATGTGGATTGCCATCCACTAGAAGTTGATGACGTCCCCAATGCGTATTTCGTCATCCGACGTCGATTGACGAATATGCATGTCCCATCCACCAACCAAAGTGTCGTGCGGGGGTTATGTTTTCCATACTACCACCGTGTACACGGCACTTCGTGTTTTGCCTCCCACTTACGTAGTGTCGACACTGGGTCGTGTATTCCCCGAACGATACTAGATGTTGAGGTCGCGCCAGATCACTTGGAGATGAAAATTCTACATATAACTCGAGATAGGCGATCCATCGACAAAATGATTCTCCACCATTGCCTCAAGGCTCGGGACCTTTGATGTCGAATCGTCATATCTCACCGGATCGATCAAGCGCAAAATCTATACTTAATAGATGAACTTTCATTGGCGTTGTTCAATATTTTACGCCTAATTCTTTTGCAGTTCCACCAAATCGACGTTCGATTAAAACTCAATCGCTACTGTGTTCTCGATAAGAAAACAACACCATTTTCGTTGTCACACTTCACCATCGTAGTAAATAACACTATTAATACGTTCACTCATTTTCGGTTTTTTTCTTTTTGCTTGAATGCTTTCGCCAACCGAGAATGCAATTTGGTGATGATAGCTTAATTTTCGCTGAACCTTATCAAAAAAAAAGTCGTCCACGCGGAGCGCTTTTCGCTTCCGTAATAGTGCACCTCGCTAGGCGTTTTTACGCGGTTTGTTGAAACGCTCTCAAAATAATTTTGCGGAGACCCATCCAAAAGCAAAAGCGCGCCACGCGTGAGCGTTTTCTACGGTTTGTTCAAACGCCTCCTCAAAATTATTTTGTCGAGACTCATGTCCAAAAATTAATTCATTTTCACATTGCAGTGGGCGTCGCTTTAAAAGCGGCGTCACGGAGAGCGCGAGGCGCGTCGGCTAAAAGCGCGTCCACGGCGCTTTTGGTGGCGTGGCTAAAGCCTACGCGACGCTTTTAAGTGATTTCCAAAAAGCGTACCGACGTGGACGCGCTTTTTGGGGAAATTGCCCTTTCCGATCAATATTTTTGAAACCTGTCCTTTCCGGTAATTTTATATTTTTTTGGTATTTTTGGGATATTTGCCCCAAGTTAAGGACCTTCTCTGCTACATCCTTGAACCACAGGATTGTGCGGTGTCGTTTTGCACCTCTTTTATAACTTGAATAAATAAGCTCACATTTAGAACACGGGAATGACGAGAGGTTGAGAACCGCTAGTTTCCAGCATATTCCGTGATTCTTAATACTGTGCTATGGGCCCCACTTTACACGTGGGAAACAATCTCGAGGCTCTCAGACAGTGCAAGGACATTCAGCCATTCTCCTGAAGCCACGTGCGATTGCAGGTCAGCCATGGATTCTGTACAAAAAGGCAGCTCCTGGGGTGAGTTCATTGACCAACTTCCAAGTCCCTAACCAGTAGCCATACATTTTCTGGGATTTTTGGAGTAGAACTGGTGAGTTAAGCTATGCATATGCATCTTTCTAACTGATTATGTGAAGCAACAGTTTCGTATGTTTCTGTTTCTTTGTTCATCCTATGATTCGAATTTGAGACATGTTGGAGTTCTTGTTAGTGTTTTTTTTTTCCCTTTCTAATTAAATGGTTTTGGAACTTGGGTTTGATTTGTTTTGTTGATTTTTATTTTTCTTCCAGCTTGAAAGTAGAAAAGCATGGCAACAGTGACAGGTTCATACTTTGTTTCGAGGACTTCCCATAGAGCTGAAACTAAGGCCAATCTGAGTCAGACAGGGTTGAGGAATCAATCCATGACTCACAATGGGTTGAGGTTTTTAAACAAGGTAGATAGGTTGCAGATGAGGACCAATGCAAAGGCTGTTGCTAGGAACGCAGTGAAAGATGAACATCCAACTGCAAATGACAAGCTTTCTGGGAAAATTATATGTGGAACAGGGATGAATATTATCTTTGTGGGAGCTGAGGTTGGTCCATGGAGCAAAACTGGTGGACTTGGTGATGTTCTTGGCGGACTTCCTCCTGCAATGGCGGTAAGTATAATATTTACATGCAATAGTGCACATTGTGTGTTCTTTTTGCTGCATATTCAATTTTCTGTTCATTTTGTTTATCAAATGTGTGATGTTAATCCCCATTGCTTGACATTGATTAGGCCAAAGGACATCGTGTTATGACAGTGTCTCCTCGGTACGACCAGTACAAGGATGCATGGGACACCTGTGTCACAGTTGATGTAAGGTTTCCCAATCCTGTTTTGTTCCTTATATATACAGTTCAAAGTGAATTGAAATGAGTTATGGGTCTGGATTGGATTATATTCTTTAAGATCAGTTCCTAATATGCAGCTAAAAGTTGGGGAAGAGATTTTGACCGTCCGGTTCTTCCACTGTTACAAACGTGGAGTTGATCGTATTTTTGTTGATCACCCTGTCTTCCTCGAGAAGGTTTGGAACTGTCTTTTTTTTTTTTTTTTGTTAATGTTTCTTTATTAAAGATTGAATCAGTTAACTTATGTTCTTATTTCCATTTTTTATCTGTTTATTCATTTTCGTGGTTGTGATGATTCAGGTATGGGGCAAAACAGGATCCAAAATCTATGGCCCTAGAGCAGGTCTGGACTACAAGGACAATCAATTGCGATTTTGCTTGTTATGTCTGGTAAATTTTCCTCATTATGATATTGTCTCTTTAGAATTCCAATAATTGTATGAGCCCGGATCTTAGCTTAATTAGTTCATGCAGTCTCCTTTGGGGTTTGAATATCAGCCTTGTATGAGATGTTTTATGTGAATAAACTAAAGGAAAATCAATTACTGCTCATCAAGCTGTACAATTTGCATTGTTTCATTTTGATTCCCACCTTAATGCTGGTTCACGATTCCGAATTACAGTTCATAATGTCAATCAAGTTAGTATAATTTCATCAATTGCAGGCTGCTTTGGAGGCACCAAGAGTTCTGAATTTAAATAGCAGCAAATATTTCTCAGGACCATACGGTACGGATTCTTCTTCTTTAAGTCTTAACCTTTAACGTTAAAAACTCTTTTGTCTTGAAATAATGGTCCTCCATCTTCTGCAGGAGAAAACGTTGTCTTCGTTGCCAATGATTGGCACACTGCTCTTCTTCCGTGCTATTTGAAAAGCATGTATCAATCAAGAGGAATTTATATGAGTGCCAAGGTAGGACGGCTTCTTTTCAAAGGGAAATCGGCTAATTTGCACATGCAGAAGCTTGGAGCTTACAGTGTGTATGATAAATAAATTTTTGCAGGTTGCTTTTTGCATCCACAATATAGCCTATCAAGGAAGATTTGCCTTTGAAGATTACTCACTTCTCAATTTGCCTGATCAATTCAAGAGTTCATTTGACTTCATGGATGGGTATGAATAAAAACATTTTTTGACCCTTTTGATATTTATGGTTCATATTGTTTCGATGAATTATTTTCGATAGTGATGGGCTTAAAATGGTTTCGAATGTCAGGTATGATAAGCCTGTCAAGGGAAGGAAAATCAATTGGATGAAGGCTGGAATTTTGGAATCACACAGGGTAGTGACTGTAAGTCCATACTATGCCCAGGAGCTTGTTTCCGGTGAAGATAAAGGTGTCGAACTCGATCACATCATTCGTAAAACCGGCATCACTGGAATTGTGAATGGCATGGATGTTCAAGAATGGAACCCTACCACTGACAAATACATCAGTGTCAAATATGATGCAACAACTGTTAGTGTGCTTTCAATAACTTCCAATTTCTGGGTTCTTTTGTAGTATTAGAAGGCATGTTTTTTTGATATCAACAAGTACTACTGCAGGTAACGTATGCAAAGCGATTATTAAAGGTAGCTCTTCAAGCAGAACTTGGGTTGCCTTGTGATGAGAATGTTCCATTGATTGGGTTCATTGGTAGGCTAGAAGAGCAGAAAGGTTCAGACATCTTGACAGCAGCTATTCCAAAATTCATTGGACAGAATTGTCAGATTGTTGTCCTTGTTAGTATCTATATCTGACCCTCACATTCGAGTCTGAGCGACATAGGTTGATACTGCTGCTTCAATGAGCATAGTAGTTTAATAATGGATCTATTTTGTTTTCAGGGAACTGGTAAAACGGCCATGGAGAAGCAGATTCAACAGCTGGAGACCTTATATCCTGGAAAAGCTATAGGAGTAGCCAAATTCAATGTCCCATTGGCCCATATGATTTTTGCGGGTGCTGATTACCTTTTGGTTCCTAGTAGATTTGAACCATGTGGTCTCATTCAGCTGCAAGCTATGCGATATGGAACTGTAAATCCTTTTAGCCATTCCTTTCTGTGCGACCAACTGATTTGGCTTTACTCATGAACTGGTTGCCTTTGTGTTACAGATACCAATAGTGGCATCTACTGGTGGACTAGTTGACACAGTCAAGGAAGGATTCACAGGGTTCCAAATGGGAGCCTTCAATGTTGAAGTGAGTAGGAAGAAGTGATTGTCTTTGTATGAAGTGCATTGGATGACTTGTCTATATTTTGACCATTCATCTCTTATGGGATTTTTTTTTTTTTTTTTTTTTCAGTGTGATACAGTGGATCCAAGAGATGTAGATAAGGTGGCAAAAGGTGTCATTAGAGCTCTTGCAACGCATGGCACTGGAGCCATGAGAGAAATGATCCAGAATTGTATGGCACAAGATCTTTCATGGAAGGTTCGTATTTTGAAGTACTCGTATTTGACACTTATATTTGATTCATATCTTCAAATTTGAGTGAAATGGGTTTTTAAATTGAAATCTATTTGATATATGCAGGGACCATCAACGCTGTGGGAGAAGATATTATTGACCTTAGATGTTGCTGGGAGTGAACCGGGTATTGAAGGAGAGGAGATTGCTCCACTAGCCAAGGAAAACATTGCCACTCCCTGAATGTGGGCGGAGTCTAATTTTTTCCTGAGTTCCATTATTGATTTCTGCAAGCAAAATTCGGGAGCATCATCTGTTAACTGTTGACAGCCATTTGCTTCAACGGTGGAAAACCAACTCCCTTGTTCTGCCCTATAGTAAATACTATTTTTGAGGTTGAAAAGTTAAAAAGGCTTTGTATAAAGGATATATGTAGTAGTCAAAAGGAGTTATCTCAAGACTAAATGGAGAATCGATTTCACTGCATATAGCTGTTATGGGTTATATGAAGTAAATACACGAGTTCAACTTCTAATTCCGGTTCGAAATTGAGCTCTGTATATATGCTATAAGTTACTGGGATTTATGCCATTAACTCAATTGAGAAAAAAGAAAAACTAAAAAAAATGCTTATTCACTTAATAAGAACTATCATTATATATTTCTGCATTTTGATGGAAATTTTTTCCACCCACACAACATTTAATTGAAGCATGTGTAATTTCAAGATTTATTCTTATTAACAGCAGCAATCCATATCAAGTTAAACACCTCAAAAACTTTTTCTCACCATGTTCAACTAACCATAGAAATGAGAGGAGATGAGAAAAAGAAGGAAAACAAATAGGGTTGGGTCAATTCAGCTGGTAGAGATGTAACTTTTGATAGATAAAGTGGGCAAAGAAATTGAACAAAATGGAACTTACAGTGGTAAACGATTCTAAAATCTTTACCACTTACTAGTATTGGCTAAACTTGAGAACAGTCATCTTCCAATTTTAATCGCCGAGTGTAGCAATCACTTGCTCATAATACAAATTAAGCAGCTACTACAAATAGATGGCTCCTATTACAAAACTTAGTGGCTAGTACTATGCCCAAAATTTCTTTCAAAATGGAAAATTGGAACTAAAATTTGCCCCTACCTTGAATTCTTGCCACCCTTTCGGTGTGAGTTTGGTCCCATGCTAGTGTCATCTATCTTCCATAAAATGTGGGACCGCAGGTCAGCTTTGCTCAGCCAAGTAGTGTCACAGGTGAGCACAGCATAACCTCAAATGGAAGTAGCTCCAAAACACAATGGTATTGCAGAATGCTCTCAACTAGACTATTAAGAGGTGGAATGACTATATGATGACTCCCCTATCTCCATCTTCGATTCATTCACTCTCTTGTAGAACAACAGATAAGCGGCTGAAGTCTTGATGTCAGATTCGTTGACGGGAGAAACATGACTATCATCAAAATGATACCACCTATTCTCATCAATCAACTGCGGCAGTGGAAAAACAAAAAGACAGAGATATCATTCAAATTAGTAAACTTGTATGAAAGCTAATCCAAACAAACATTAAATAATCCGTGATATGGATATGGTCGCAAAATGCATACTGTATAAGTATTATCCACAAGAGATGGCTATTGAGACAGACGATTGTCAGCTAGATTACAACAGTACCTTAGCATATGCAGTGTAGTGCCCGCCACCTAGACCACCATAATGGTTGCTGATGGCATATAGCTCATATACATAAGATTGTCCATCTTTGTTCTTGACATATTTACTCAAATCAAGATTGTGAATTGGGAAATTCACAAAAGTATCAATTTTGTTCTTCAGGTATCGGCCATAAGTGAATCGTTTCAAGTGGAAAACAATAATCTCTGGTAGCATCCACAAGTCTAGCTTCTTTACAGCTTGCCTATGTTCCTTGCAACGTGGACAATACCTGCATTAATAATTTTGGTCACACCATTAAGGCATCAATACTGCTTACTACGAGGACAGACTCCACAACTTTATTATCTGAAATCCATTTAAACATGTTTAAAGCACTTACCACATGTCATCAGGCCCTAGTGGTTCTTCCACCAAGAAAGCATCCAAACATGAAGATAGAGAGATGGCTTCCTGCCGGGTCTTCTTAGCAGCAAACCCTGCCTTATGAACTTCAGGGATGTCCTTCAAGTAGCTGGCATCATATAGGCCCTGTTCTTTGTCAGTCCAATCCATCACAACACTTAAGATTTTCCCAGGTTCAAAGAGGGTATCCTTCTTAAAAGCCTTGAAGTTCATAACCCTGTCATCTGTCAAAAGGAGCCGGAGTGATAAGTCCGTGCTCAATGCACCCTCAAACTCTGCATTTTCAATTGACTGAGCATCAGAACTGCTGCATAGTTCATCCAGACCATCTGAGAGGAAGTCACTCCCTTTGCCAATATGAGCCTTAGCTGAAGAATGCATTCTTTTGAAAGGTAACAATACTTTAGATACAGCAGTTTCAATATCAGCTCCACTTGGTTGGTCTTCTCCCAAATAAGTTATCAGTGGAGTTCCAAAAAACTCTTTTCCACTTTTAAGATAATCTGTTGTGGATCTGGAAAGCCAAACATATAGGTTCAAATCTTGAACAAAGAAGAGAACAGCTTATTTATTCAACAAATTCCTGTGACATTTACCCTCCCTAAAAAACCTAGTGAAAACATAAGATGAAATATCCCCCCTCCCCTTTTGATTCATACTTGACTTTCTCTCTCACCCAAGAAACCTTTTAGTGAAAATAAAAGAATATGATAGCACTTTCCTGGTAGACCCACACACATTTACAACATAGATATTAAAATAATAAGTGCTGCAAAAGTCATGCACTCTTCTGCAGATTTTCTTAATCAAATTCATGACAGGTGAGTGAACAATCAATGGATGAACTGCATGATGCAGATAATGATGATGATAATAACCAGACAATGACAAAGATGGATGAAACTATGGATCCCTAGTTTTCCCAAATATCAAAGTGCCTACAGATGGTAAATTAAATTAAAACAATATAATTTGCTTGGACCAATAGCTAGATTAAACTTACTTTTCCTGCCATCGATGAAAAATTACTAGCCTAGTTTTCTCCATCCCCTTCTTCTGAATTCGGAAGGCCACAATATGTTCATCATCCTTTATCGAAGCCAATGGCTCCAAGGGCATCTCCAAATACCGGTAAATCTTGTTTTCATAGACCTGATATAGAATATTGAATGCATCAGCCAATCAAGGTAACCTATAACTGAAATAAGAATGAAATTAAGAATCAATTCAAGCTTTGTTTACCTCTGCAAGCAGAAGGTTCTCGTCAGTCTTCAAGCAACATGCAGTGCGCAAAGCCAGAAGGAGATCTTTGCAGAAACCATTTTTCAGTACAGAGACAGTATATGGCATTGGGAGACCACTTCCATCACCATAAAACACTGTCACTGTCATTGTCCTAGTGATAGTTGAAGGTAGTGGCAATGACAAATACATGAAGGGGTCAAAAGTAATTGAAATTTTGTTGCAAACTGGACAAACCAGCGTTGACTTATATTGACCCTGAGAAGCAAGAGCATCATCAAAATATTCCAATTGTTAGTAGCATAGGAGAAAAGCATCCTACATTTCCATGCTCAGAAACTCGAAGTAGCACATATTGACATGAAAGATGAATGAAAATAAATGCACAAGTACCGCAAAGCACTAGGCATCTATAGACTGAGAAATGGCAATGTAAGCAAAATGCAATCTCAATAATGCTTGAAAAATGGAATTGGTTGACAACCTAGTTAGAGTGGCACTGACAACACACTGACAACAATCTTAGATGAGTAATTGCATTTGCCAGGTAAAAGAAAACCTAAGCGACTCTAACTTTCTGACAACTTTAAGAATGACTACAAGATGCAGCACAATATCAAAACATGCAGGTTCAACAAGAAAGTTACTCACTTGACAAACATCTACAATCACTGAGTCATTCCGGGCCTTGTGATTTTTCCAAGACTCAGCTGCAACTTCCTCATCAGGACGACCGTCTGCATCCTTCAATTCAATATAAGGTTTTTTTACCCGATTCAAGTCTTCATGCAACCCATCCAGTAAGAAGGCCAAAAGTTCCTAAATACAAGATGCTCCATCATTATAGAAAGCATAAATCTGATCAAAGTAGTAGATGTTTTGCTTCAAAGTGATACCATCCTAAGTTGCCTTTAAAGTATAATGCAAAAGGTCTGTAGTAAGCCTTTAGAATAAAAAAAGACATCAAGTTAAAGCTTAGGCTGGTTCAAATGTGCATTACACAACTATAACAGTAGTGAAGGCCAAAATATCTCTTGCCCTGCATACTAACATCACTAGAGATTAGACAACAGACAGCATGTTGCTAATACAGTCACTAACTGACAGGCCTTCCTAGGAGTAATTTTGGGAGTACCAAAATCATAATTGTAAGTAAAACCAAGCATCCTATTTGTTATGTTCAAAAAATTTTAACATCATCACTTTCTTTAGAATTAATATTGTAGCAGTAAATATACTCCAGTATCATAATGCCCACTGTTTTATGCAAGTTACTCAATTGCTGATACTGCAGAATAGAGTATTCATGCCTTATAAAAGGAAAAAAAAAAAAAGAACTTACTTGAGAATCATGCTGGTTATAACCACTAAACTGGGGTGCAAACCGAGCAAGTTTTCCCTTAAATACACGTGGAGCAATTGCAGTTTGCCCAGAGGACCATAATTTTCGTAATAACTCACCAAATGCAAGTGCAAGCTCCCCCTGCACAGGTATAACTTAGGTTAGAGATTTAGCGAAGTGCTCACAAAAAGGTGTCAAGATTGTAGAAATGAATGGTTCATGGTAAACTACAGAAACAAAAATGGTTGACAGCACAAAAGCTTACATGCATTCCCAAAGGATTTTCTGTGTTGATCTCATCACTGTAATCTTTCAAAAAATACTCAACAAGTGGCGGCGTGTGCACTAAACATTGAAGAGCACTATTCATAAAACAAGTATTTCCTAGGTTCTGCAACCCAGCTAAACCCCTCTTCTCTCCTTTTCTAACAGTGTTATAGGCATCAAAACCATCATCTGTATCTTTCAATCCTGAGCTTAAGGAACTTCCTGGATACTGATTTGATTTGTAACCAGAGGAGTGACCATTAGACAAGGTTGGCCCACCAGCAATTGTAAAGGATGACCTTGAAGGTTCCATGGAAACCAAAGCTAGTTCATTTCCTGTAGAATCCATCCCAAATCTTGAAGAATGATGTCCATCACCTTCCTCCAAAAGAATCTGTAAAGTTTCATCAAACATACAAATAAATCAAAACCAAATAGAAATGGAAATAGTGACGGGCAAGCAAAAGGTACTGACATCTTGATCCATCTGCAAGTTTGATTCCTCAAGGCTTCTGTTTGAAGCAGACAACCGTGTGTGCTTTCTCTTGTTGAAGTAATCCCAAATACGCGCCTAGCAATATATAATGAACCAAAATACATGATTGAACTTGATTTAAAGCAAACAAATCTTCTTCTAAAATAATTATATAAAATACATGCTTAAAAGGAAAAAGAAAAAGACATGAGCACCTTATTCTGCTCTATTCCTCTAAGTGCACAAATCCTCTGGACAAGCTCAGATAGAGAAGCCTAAACATATCATCCAACCAAAAAAAGAAGAGAAGCAAAGGAAAAAAGGAGTTAGAATCTGCATGGTCTACAACAAAAATGCAAATTTTCATGGACATTAAAGACTTGAAAGTGTAAGACTCAGAAACCAAATGGAAGTTCCAAATCACTTCATAAATTAGTTACAATTGGAATGATTTCCAGTTTCATCATAAATTTCAAAACTTATAATGAGCAGACATCAATACTAGAAGCCTGTGTTAGCAAAATAATTTCATCACTATTACTTCCACTTGGCCTGAAGAAAGACCAATCCTCAAGATGCAAAGATCAAAAGCTATACCTTTCTGCTTAAACAGATAACTGACTGGCTTTCATCCCTGGAATCTATCAACTTAAGACGAAGTGGGTAAACCTCCACATCAAAAGTTCTGTGATAGACACCCTGCAAAATCATCTTCCGTGGCAATGCTGGCCCACCTTTATACCTATAATAACAATAATAATAAACAGAAACAAGATTTACAAAAGGAAATAAAAAATAATAATAAACAACAGAAACAAGTTTTACCAGCTATCTTATTGTACATTCAAAGTTGGCCCACATCAAAGTAGCTTATATTAATTGCTTTACCCAGGAAGGAAATACTAATTGTCACAGCAAAAACGTGTCTGCACCTTAATTGTATCTACATCCGTTTTATTAACATAAACTACTAAATCACAATTAGCATCGAATAAACATCAAAGGCTTACAACTCTTCCAGGGACCTATATCAGTAGACCTTCAAGTTGTTTGGTAACTCGGTAAACATTCGAAGTGACCAAAGCATATACCGTATACATTCTATTTATTAATGCCAAAAATAGGCAGTGGTGAAGCATTACCATTCATGAAGCTTTTCCCAAACTCTTTGAGGCACCAAAACATAATCCTGGCCTTCCATCAAATTTCTGCGAAGCTGTATCTCATTCTCCTTGCAATTGCAATCACTCCCATTTTGAACAATATCGGAGTTATCAATGGCACCGGGCATTTCTGCCACCATCGAAGAAGCCACATTCATATGCCGAGAATCAGAAGATCGGTTCCCAATCAGATTTGCATCAGCGTCTATCCCAACATACCTCTCCCACTTTCGAAACCACCTGCCAAAGAGAAAAAAAAAAAAAAAGAAAAAGAAAAGAGGAAAATCATACAAAATAAAAACTGGATAATTAATTCAATTTTAATTAAACACTGAGAAAGAATTTTACAAATTCAAAAATAAAAAGCATTTTCCTCATAGATTTCCCAAAAGCACAGCAAGAAAAGGGAGAAAAAAATTGAAATTCGATTTAAACGGACCTGCTGGAAATAACGAAATACAAGTTGCCTTCTTTCAAATTACGCTCGGATTCGTTTCTTAAATTAATAACGATCTTTTTCTGTTCTTCGGGCGTGCACGGCAAGCAACTAACCCCGTCCTCCATCATGAATCCGGAATCTTGAATCGTCATGATCGATGAAATCCCCTTGTTAAAATTAAAGCAGATTTGGATGACCTGCGGAGATCAGAAACCGCTTGTTCGTCGATGGAGAGAATGTAGGGAAATTGGAAGACACAATAACCAATGAAAATGGAATATTCGAGGGAACCCTAAACAGCAGATCGGGTGAAAAGGGTAGACTGGAGAGAGAGAGAGAAAGAGAACTCAAATTAATATTACCGTCCTGTCAACGAACTTGCCTTTGTCTTGTCTTAACCCTTTATATACCCCTCGTAACAAGTAACAATTCGTCATACATAATTTGATTTTTATTAAACATTATCCTAAACTAATCCTAAAACCTAATTTCTACAAAATTTAGGCACAGTTTAATTTCAAGAGAATAAGATTATTTTTTACTGATAAATGATTAGGTGTAATGATAAAATATATTATAACTCTAAAGAGAAAATGTAAGTAGAGGATATAATCATAAATCTCGAACATAAAATATAAAATGTATATGTATAATAATATAAATAAATAAATAAAAGACTTTTTGTTTTCTTAAAATATGGAAGACGTTAAAAAATGTATTTGATTGAATTTTAAAAAAATTTACAGAAAACTGAAAATATATGAAATTTATAAAACAATAAAAATTTAATAACTTGCTTTAAATCCATATAAACATAAAAATATTATTTTTTAAATAGTTTTTCCAATATTAAATTTAGTTCCTTTTCTATTATAGAAAAATAATTATGAGAAATGTTTTCATTATTGAAAAGATTTATTTTATTTATCAAATGTATTTTTAATTATTAAAAAATAAATTCTGAAAATAAAAATAAAAATATTTTGAAAAACCAAAGAAAGCATATATTTTTATTCCGCGATTTCTCATTTATTACCGTCTAAACAAATCTTGCTCAGTTGCTTGAAAGTTGAGAAAGTTCAACTTTCAACTATTTATGAAAACAACAGCTTTTGGTAGATTGCCTCCGCTGTGGTGGCTTGTTGGTGTGCTATGAGATTTTTCCATGAGACTTGATGGAGTCCGATTGCCGAATTTTAACCCAATGGATGTAATGAATATATACTACTTTAAAATTCGATAATAAGGTAAAAATATAAACAAATAAGATGCGATCAAAGTGAAGAATCTTTTCGAGAAAAAGATAAATAATACATGTACAGAATATGTGAAATTTATTAAAATTAATTTAATCAAGCTCTCAATTTTCAAGATGAAAAAATTAGTCAAATTATAACAAATTTTTAGATGGGATCTAGGCATAATTAATCAAAATAGAAGATAAAATTAACTATCTCTTAGTTTTACAATACATTTTGAATCACTAGATTTGAGTCTTTGAAGTTTAAGTTATGATTGTTTTAATAAAAGCTTCATGAGTAGGAACTTTTTAATGAGATTCGATATTATATTATTATAAAAATTATGAGTTTTAGACTTCTAATTTAAGTTTAAATTATATTGGATTCGATTTTTAAATTTAATTTTATTATATATGAGCCTAAATTATACACAATAAACAATCAATTCAATCATTATTTATATTAAGTTAATAAAATTCTTAAGTTTTCTTTTAATAATTTCTCTTGAAATTTCTTTTAGAAGAAGTTTGATAATCTTTTTAGATTGTGGTGATCTTCAAACTTTTGTTGGGAGAAATTAAATCTGTTTGCCAAACCATCTTCATCTTCTTCCATTTATGTTCTTTATTGTTTTTATTCTATTTTATTCTTGTTTAATTATTCAAATATTTAATTTATTTAATTATTTTTTTAATATTTGACTTGGATTTATTTACGTTTGTGCAAAACCCCGAATTCTTTTTCATTCATCTAAAACCCTACATCAAATCCACAATTTAAACAAATTTACCATCTATTATGATGGAACCTCAAGAGGGGTTACCTGCTACCTCTGCAATTCCAAGAGAAGAACCACCAGAGCATGGATCAGCAAGAGGCAGAGCGACAAACAGGCCAAAAGAAGTTTCCAAAGAAATATTGCTGATTTTGTCGTTTAGTACAGGTCAAGCACCAAAATAACGGTTTGGGAGACTGTAAGATGACACAGAATTTCCTAGTTGGTTATCCTATTTTGTTATCTCGAATTCCAATTCTGTTTTCTTATCTTCCCTTCTTGTGAGTGATGACTAAATTTACAGATTGAGCAAGTAAATTGAATACAATGAGTAAAATTTCCACATTTGTTTTCCATTGTTCTGCTTCACTATCCAGGTTCATTACACCATCCTCTCACGCACTACAGTTTGGGAGATTACTGTTGCTGGCTTTTGGTTTTTTTTATCTGCGTGGATATGGAGCGGAGAAACCGTTAAGTTTCATTTTACTGAATTTCTGGCTTAGTGGAGGTGGGTGTTGAACCGGTGCTCTTTAGTTTGTTTTCCTAATTGCTTTTCTCCACGTCATTAATTCATGTAGCTTTATATTTTAAAAAAATATATTGAAAAGGAGAAGTAAAAATTGGTGAACCTCTTTAGATAGCCACTTGATGCATTTATTATTGATTTGATTCTCCTAATTGCATGTTAGGTCCCTTAATTTTCTTATTTGATTTATTTGATGTTGTTTTTGTTTTTAATTTGATTTTTGTTATTGAATTTAGTTTATGTTATATATGTTTATAATTATTTACTAAAGTTCCTATATAAAGATTTAATTTATTATATTTTGCATTATTACCTTTAATTTTAATTTATATTACTTTATTCACTTTATTTCTTTCAAGCATGTTTATGAATCAATTCCTTAATAAGAAAATCCTTTCATTAAATATACCATCATTTTAAAAAGTTTAGTGTACAACTGATTATGTCTTAATTTAATTAGTATAAACATTAATTGATATATAATATCAACAAAGGTCAAGGCGAAGGTTAAGATAAAGATAGATGGTCTTCCTTTCAAAAGGCAGGATGAGAGCTCATTTTTAAATGAAATGTCCAAGGTTACTTAACGGGTATACTAAGTCAGATCCTGAATTGAATTTCAAATCAAATTTTTATATATTTTATTATAATTGTATAATACTCTCATCATCCCTTTTAGGAGAAGCATCCATCACATATCCAATACCTGAGTGGAAGTCTTCCCATTCCCTGGATTTCACGCTCTTCCACTATGTTCTGTCTCTTCCTCAAAATTTTCCATTATGTCTTCTGAACCCTCTTACTTGTTAGTCATTTTTCGATTAATTTTGCACCGACAAAACTTTGATATTCTCTGTGAGAAAGTACCCAGAATTATTTATACACAACTTAAGTTGCAGCACTGCCATTTTCATGGAAGTGTTTGAAAGCTTATGACGTTATAATTGGATCATCACAGATTGTATGCGATTCTGTCTCTTTCACTTATTCTACTTTAGTTCCAAACCTGTCAACTTAAGCCTTAAGGGAAGAAATATATATATATATATATATATATAATATTGTAAAAAGAAAGTAATAAAGAAAGATTGAAAGGACTAGTCTCTATCCAAATGGGTCTTTAGGATTCTTTACCAAAATGGACTAGTCAAACTCTTTACTTGGAAAAGCAGTCATGTTTTAGTGGAACGTTTAGAGCATATTTGAACACATATCTATGACATAAAACTAGGGATAGTTGATTTCCCACATTACTCCAGGAATACAAATAAAACATTTCTTTTTCTCGTATGAATCATTGGGCCACTCTTACTAGTACGCATCTGATGTTTGGTTACGAATAAGCATCCACCACTGAGAGTGGTCGCTCGCTTTTCTTTTTAATTTTTTATCTTTTCTTTACACTTTTTCTAGATTTGTGTTTCTGTCGCTTGGATTAAGGAAGCTCCAAAGAAGAATCCCCCACCCGCCATATATTTTCGTCCCTTTCCCTAAACTCTTCTCCATTCTACAATTATTGTATGACAAGAAGAAGATATGGGAAACTGCCTGTTCGGGAGCTTGGGAGAAGCTGAGCCTGAGGGACTGATCAGAGTCATTACTTCCGACGGCGGAGTTATGGAGTTTTCAGCTCCAATATCAGCACGAAATATCATAGATGAATTCCCAGGGCATGCTATTTTCGGAAGCCATGATCCGTCCTGTAAACCACTCTTTCACTATCAGGAGCTTCTGCCTGGAAAGTCATACTATCTACTTCCATTCAAAAGCAAAGAAAGCAGTCACGGTAATGGCGGCCAGATTGTCCGACAAGGCCATCTCCGGTCGAACAGCAACCCGTCGTCTGTCATTGTTCCTTACAGGATGTCATGTGATCTCCAGGGGACTTTAAAGAGATCCCATACTGATATTTTCTCCAGGTACAACAACAGCGACCATGGATTTTGGAAAGTGAAGCTGGCGATCAGCCAGGAACAGCTGTTGGACATTTTGTCGGAAGAAACTCGAACTCAAGAACTGATCGAGAGTGTTAGAACGGTCGCCAAATGTGGAAATGGGATGTCAACATCTGTTGGGTTCTCCGATCAATGGAGTCTGTTGAGCAGTAGGAATGCTTCCTCTCACAAAGACGGCTTCTTGTTTCAATTGTGATAAACAATTGAAATAAGTATAGTATGAACAAGAATATTTTGCTATTTGATCTTTTTTTTCCCCTCTGTTTAATATTTAAATTTGTGTCTACATAAATATTTCATATCAATCTAAATTTAAACCCTTCAAAATCAATATTTTGATGTGGAAAATAGTTGTACAGTTAGTCATTAGTTGTTGTTATTATTAGATCAACGCTTTATAATGGTTGCTTGTAATTTTATTGAGCTGAATGAAGCTAACCATTCTTCAAAGCAAGTTTTTGATCATTTCCCTTAGCAGTCGATATTGGTGCTCATTACAAAAATATATATTTTGATAAAATAAAGCTGTGATAAACGTAGAAGTCGAAGCTCACATATTGCACCTTACAATTTCTTCAATTTCAACCTTAAAAAGCATGTGTCTGGTTAATGGAAAGGGCAGTCATAACAGGTTGTATGTAGTCAGTGGCAATTTAGAGGGAGGCTGGTATGGGTACAGGCTTTCCCCTAAAATATAAAATTGTTATTTAAATTTTTAATTTTTTTAAAAATTTTAAATTAATAAAGGTAAAATTATTTTTAAGCCCTTTAAAATTATAAAAATTCGATTTAATCATTTAAAAATTATGAAGATATAGACTTTAAAAAATTAAAATTTCATTCGACCCCTTAAAAAATTGTTCTGCCTTTCCCCTGTATAGTCTTTGAGGTTGTCACGTGATATTATTGAATTGACTAGCAGTGCCACATCAACACAAACTAACGGTGCTAGTATAAAGGTGCTAGCCTAATTGACAAAATATAAATTCAAAGGCCAACTAAATCCAAAAAAAATTTAAAAAGCAACTAAGTATAAATGGATAAATTTATTATTATTTTCTTTTTTTAGTCGTTACAATATCAAAAGAAGAGAGAAGGAGAAGAATAAAGTTCCAACCTACCTGTATTACATAAATGCTAGAAATGTTTCTTACTGCTCATGTCTCATTGTCTTGTTTATTGTCATGTTATCCCTTAAATGAATTCTTTTTAAGTAAATTTTATGGGAGAAGTATGATGATGTTTGGGCCATGGTGTTCGGATAAGAAGCTTGATTGGGCTGCTTAGTTCCTCGGTGAAGTACAGACCCAAGCTTTTGAAATCACAAATGCTAGCCTAAATGGAGATGGAGTCGGGAATTTTCGTAAATTTTTATTGAGCTAACTCAATAAACGATGTTTCTTTGAGTGGTTTTGACGTTGTTATACAATAGACCCTAAGCCCAAAGATTAAACATCGTGATCAAATCTTTATAAACGGATAGGTGTTTTGGAAAAAGTATTTGGTTAGTCATCGTCAACAACCTACAATAGTATTTACCGAAGATCATGACATGGAAGCAATAAGCAACTGACACTATATTCACTCTTAGGTATGGATTCATTGTTACTTACACTCTACCTTAATATTTCCTTCATGTTTCATTTTTTTTTTATTGGCTTTAAGCATCAAAGAGTGTTTCAAAACATAAACTATAACACAATATCAAAGTGTTATATTATCAAGTTTTACATTTTACAAATTACACAAATTAAAATAGACTTTAATTATCAAATTCAGATATTAAAATAGACCCAAAAATATAGATACCAAAATAATTTAACAAAGTTTAAAGTCTAATAATGTAGCTATTGTTTCAGTTTTAATTTTATTTGAGTGATAATAAAAGTCATTCGTGCAAGTTGAACATAGACCAATATTATTGGTAATAATTAAAATCCTCGTTTCCAAATTTCTCTTAACTTTGTTAGGGTAATTTCAGAAGTTGATGAAGTAGGAGCAAGGAATTGGGTTGTAAAAAAATCTTAATTTATAAAGGGACAATCGAATTATTTAGCTTAGTCTATGGTGGGACAATGGCGATCGTGCAATTTTGTAGACGAAATCCTTTTTTCTTTTATTTTAGTTTCCACAATTGCAGCGCCAATTTGAACAGTCTTCAATTGATTCAAATGCTGCCGGGGTCCCTAATGGGAACCACACCATGACGAAGTTTTCCTTTAGTTATTGGTTAACTTTAAGAAACTTTATAAATTCGTCGAAGCTAACACATGAAAAATCCTTGATAGACTCTTACTTAAGCGATAACGTAACAATTAAGGGTGAAAAATAAAATATAAAGATTTTTAATATCTTACTCTTTTTTTTTTTTTTTATACCAAATCAAGTTTGTGGGTTTGAAATACAGAATTACATATATGATAGTGATTTTAGTTTTGGAAAATGGACTCCAAAAATATGATCTTTTTTCAAAAGTTGACAAAATCAACTCAACCGAATTGAATATAAATGATGTTGAATAAATGAAATTGGTTCCCTCATATCATCATATCTTTTCTATAAACATTTCATGTCTTTCAATCAATTTCCCTTCTTTATATGCACTTTGGTTTAGTTTCTAACATAACGTCTAACATATATTGCACCTACTTTTATTTATTTTTAATTTATTAAATAATATATTTTACAATTTCAAAAGTTATATAATTTTGGCTTAGTTTGGATGGGTGGTGTGTTTACCTCGGTGAGGTTAAAAACAACGATGGCGGTGAGATTAATTCTTTAACGGTGAGATTGGACATCTTTAAGCGATTGAGATTAGAAACAACGATTGGAGTATGTGTTTGGATTCAAACGCTTTTGTATGTGATGAGGTGAGAATATAAAATGACTATTAAGGACATGATTAGAATTGATATATAAACTTTTACAAAATTATTAAATATATGTTAATTTATAAATTCATTTAATAAAATATTAAAATGTATCTTATGATGTTTTGTTATAAATTTATAAATTCATATCTTATATATTTTTCAAAATAATAATAACTTAAAAATTAGAATAATTTAAAATATGTAAAAATACTAAAACACATATTTTATACATAACAATTGATTGTCTAGATAATTATATATTAAAGTTGATTATTGATGTAAAAGGATTCCATATATATAGTTTTAAAGATTTTTTTATTTATATGTGTCATATAACATGTTAAAAGATTGTCACATTCATCGCTTAATTAATTATCGGTGTGAATGGTATTAATACATAAGTACTAAGGGAATATAAATTGAGATAAGTACCAAATAAGAATAAATAATTCAAGTCTAGGGAGAATATATATTAACCCAAAGTTTCATTACATCCAAAATAAATAAATAAAAATAAGAACACATTATTTTGTCATCTCTCAATTCTTGCATCATTCTCTTTCCTTTTTCGGCTTCTTCTTTTTCTTCTCTCTTTCCTTTTTTTGGCTTCTTCTTTTCCTCTCTCCTCCATTTTTTGGCTTCTTCTTTTTGCTCCCCCCTCCCTCTTCATTTTTCTTTCGTCTTTTCCAAGTATTTTCCTTTCATTTTTCTTTCGTCTTTACCCAAAAAGAGATTCCAAAGAGTAAGATTATACTGGATCTGCTTCCTTCTTTAGAATTTCCATGAAAGCCTCAATTTTTCTTTCTTTAAGGGTATTTTGTCTCTTAAAATACATCACGCCCCAATTGCCTTTAATCGGTCTTTGAATTCTCTAGTCCTGTTTCAAAGACAAAGGTGAGGTTGAAACTAGTTTTCATTGCTTTTGAAATGTTGAATTAAGCAGCGGTGTGGTGAGATTAGACTTCAATCTCACCACCTTTGGAGGAAAACGGGCATCCAAAGGAGCCCTTTATCAATTATACAATGGTTGGTAATGTAATTGAAAAATCATTTTTACAAAAATCAAAAGCTAACAATTTTGACTCGGTTTAAAATCAATATTTGCTCTCTCTTTTATATATACAAAATCATGATTATGATGAAAGACGTTTTTCAAAACTTTAATTTATAAGACATTTTAAAAAATGGAAAGTTGAGAGAGTGGGTGGGGGTTTACTTTTGGGTAGAGGTGTTCATGGGTTAGATTATTCGGCCCGGCCCGACAGTTTGTCCTAAAAATAGGAGGTTCGGGTAAAAATATAGGCTTGAAATATGGGTTTGGGAAAAAACGAGGCCCGTTAACGGGCCGAGCCTCGAGTAAAACTTTTTTGGCCCAGCCCAAATATATATTAAATATATATTTTATTTTTAATGAAATATACTTTTTAAATTTATATATTTTTATTTGTTTTTGTTTTAAAATTTTTTATTTAATGAAAAAAGCTAAAAAAATTTAATATGGGCCAGGCCGAGCAGGGCTTGGGTTTATCAATTTTCTTTTGAGCCGGGCTTGGATGAATTTTTAGGCCCATATTTCGTGTCGGGCAGGGCTCGAGCCTAAAAAACGGGCCTAAAATTTTGTCTAGGCCCGGTCCGGCCCGGCCCGACCTGTAACACCCTAAATTAGGGGTTGTTTGTAATTTAATTATTTTCCCATGTGTGTGCTTGAAGAAATGAGTATTATGATTGCTAAGCATGTTCTAGGGTCTAGAAATAACCCCGAGCTAGGCCTGACTTGGGACTAGAATTTTTTTTTTAAGTATTTAAAAGGAGGGAGCTAGGAGATAGGGGTTAGGAAGAATTTTGTGAGAAGTTGGACACAAGGATGTAATTGGCATGTTTGGCTTGGTGCGTCAAAGGGAGCTTCAAGGGAGGAGGTTCGAGTCTTGGGAGTTACAAGGGGATGTGTTTTTATTTTGGGCTTTTTGGGACGTGAAAGAAAGGGGCTAAGTTGGAAGGCCTTAACTGATTTTGTGGGTAAGGTATGGACATGAAAGGCGTTTGGTGGAGTGGCTTGGGTGCCACTTAAGGGCTTAGAGGTGGCGAGATCTTGGGTTCGAATCGCTGAGAGGTTGCTTGCTTGGGAATTCTATTTTCTTTTGTTTTAGGAAGGAATCGGCCTAGGAAGGCCTTAAAATTAAATGGTGAGGTTTTATGACATGAAAGTCAATTGGGAGGAATGGCATGGGCGTTGAAGAAGGGCATGTGTGATTGCTCCTTTAGGTTCAGTTGAACCTAAGAAGCGACAATTGGTTTTATTTTTTATGCAAGTTTGGCGTTAGGGGAAGAGTGATGGCCGATTATGGACTCTTATTTTGATAAGGATGAGCTTAAATTTTGCATATTTTCAATTTGGAGGGTAAGTGTTAAGTAGTTTATTATATTTGTTTAAGGAGGAGATTAAGGATAGAATGGAAGATAAACAATGTTTTAATTTATTATGTGGGGATAATTAAAAGATAAAGATTTATCACATGGGGAGCAATGGTCAAATAGGGACTCTAGGGCTTGAGTTTGGTTTTGAAGGAGTGATAGGAGTATTTTCGGCTAGCACATGTTACTTTTATTTTCTTTCATTGTTGTTCAAACCAAACTCCTTTCTCCTCCTTTGCTACTTTTCGGTTTTTCTTTGAAGCATACCATAGTCCTTGTGAAAACTCTTCCTCCATCCTTGCGAAATCCCTAAGTCCTTCCTTTCATCTCTTTTCTTCCTCTCTAGCCGAACATACTCTATTGGTGTGCAAATTCCTTCCTCCTATTTGATTCACTTTGGCGAATATCAAGTGGATATATATCTCTTGGGATTTTCTTTTCAATCGATTTGTGAAGGTAAGTGTTTGTCAAACTCTCTTCTCACATTCTCTTGTTCTCTGTCAACTTGGATGAAAGGAAAGCCAAATCCGGCATTTGTTGATGGTGTGGCTAACTATTTTCTTCTCTGAACCGATTTCTCATAAGGTACTCCGGATTTTGAAGTACTCAATCCAACCCTCTATTTCTCTAGCGATCGGTCTTGGTAAGTGTGGTATGTGAATAATTATATTCGGCCAAAGGCCATGTTATGTACTTCATGTGGTAACTGATTCTTATTGTGGAATTTCAGCAGAGTCTTAATCAAGTGACGACTTCGGGATTTGTTTGGAAATCAAATCCGTTTAAGGTAAGTGCCGCCAAAAGAGCTGTTGGTATTATTTGGTTTGGTCGAATAGGCCAAAGTCCCTAACCCTGTTGTTGGCCGATTATAGGGTCAAGGATCTAGCGTCGAAGATCGAATCTTCAGGATCTAGGAATTTTGGTAGTAACAGGTGTGTAAAACTCACTACACACTTTATTAGTAACATGACTATATTGTTGCCTTTTAATCTTTTTTGCTAGTGATTTGCTTGTGGCATAAGATTGGATTTCGGGTAAGTCCCCTATCACTTCATCTATGATATATGATTGAGTATGCCATCATATGCTGTTTAATGCTATGCATGATATATGGGATTATGATATTGTTATGTAAGCATGATGATGGTGGGATTGATGAGAGGAGGGGGATGATTTTTTTGGACTGTCACCAGTGGTTTTGACCACAAGATGGGTTGGCCCATCGATTTATTGTGACTTCGGTCACCAGTGGTTTTGACCACCTTGTTGTGAAATTGTGACTAAGTCCCGGTGGTTTGGTACCACCATGGTTTTGACCACACTTGATAAATTGTGACCTATGGTCATCGATGGTTTTGACCACACGATGGGTTGGCCCCATCATTTAATTTGTGACTCTAGTCACCGGTGGTTTTGACCACCGGTGGTTTTGACCACACGGGTAGTAAAGAATACGGATGGTTAGTTGGGTTGCATGTGCATGTTTATTAATGATTTGTGTATGAGTTACATTTCGGGTGGGGATTTACACTTGAGTCTTGGTGACTCACCCTTCCCTTACCATTTTGCGGATGAGTAGATCGCGGAGATGGAGTAGGAGAGGACTCGGCGGCCATGCTTATTCGATGGATTTGGATTTAATTTATTATCTTTAAGTTTATTTATTTTCTTTTCTAAGTTTTTAATTTGGGTTGTAATAAAGCCACTAAATTATATTTGGATGTTTACATAGTTATTTTGCTTTACTTATGCTATACTACAAATGAATTTACAAATGTTATGTAAACAGGTTAAAAGCAACATTTTCCAACTAAGTAACTTCTACGAGTTTTTCAAAGATGTTACCATCGGGTAACAAAAATAAACCAAGTCAACTATAATTTTGACGATTTTAAAATGGTACATGATCAAACGTTTTCAAAGGGTTTATCAACACAACCATGTTTATAAAAATCCCAACTGAGTTTTCAAACACCGTTTTAATACCTTAGCCACATTTTAACAAGTTTTCACCAGACACTCAAAAGGATTCAAATTATTTTACTCCGTGACATACCAGATTCAGTCAGGACTCATGGGCTGGGTTTGGGGTGTTACACGACCCGGCCCGGCTCATGATCACCTCTACTTTTGCGGCATGTGAATAAAAAATAAAGGGTTTAGAAAACCCTATTTAAAAATAGTATTTATATGATTTTTTTTTATTTCTTAAGGTATTTATCGGAGCAAACCTAGTAAGTAATCTTTCGTATTTTGTAGGCCCAATAAGGAATAGATATTGGCCACGAGTTTTAAAGATGCTCCATAAGCAGGACGAGGATCAAACCCTTGACCACTAGTTAAGGTAGGAGAGATCTTTATTATCTCACCTAACTCCTATTGTTAGTATTTATATGAGCTTTAAACAATAATTAAAAATATTTTTAATTTAAATGTAAAGTATAGAAATGGTCACTAAAGTATTGTTCATGTTCTATTTTGGTCATTGAACTTTTAATTTTTCTATTTTGGTCATTAAATTATTCAAAATTAAATATTTTGGTCACTGAACATTAATTGTAACCTCCCAACCCGACCTAGATGTTAGACCCGAATTTAGGAGATTACATCAGCCACCAAAATAGACTAGTACGATTAGAGTCATATGAAACCATCATTTTAAAACATCTGTTTATTTTTAAAAGAAAACTTGAGCTTATTTTCAGAAAAATTCATGAGTCCTTAAAAACCAATTAAGTTTAACATTTCTCTTGTAACAATGGTTACCTTAGAAAAATTAGTTAATTTCTAATTTATTTATTACTCTAAATTTATCTATAACCTAGTAGCGGACAAGTGATATTTACTTAATTTTAATAAAATCTATATTTCATGCATAAGTAATTAAATCCTTATTTCAACATTTAAAAAAAACAATTTAAATATCATGCATACTATATAAAACTAAAACTTAAGTCTCATGCCACAGTTTAATACTAAAACAATACAATCTTTGAATAATAGTAAATGCGGATAATAAACCTAAAATACTTTAACATTGATAATAAGAATAAATACAATCCAAGCCGAGACCTTTCAGATACCGTGTCCGCTTCCTAAACTGGTGATCAGTTATTTGTAGAGACGAAAATAAAATGGGAGTGAGTTATAAAGTTTTGTGTGAGTTCAATCATAAGAAAATCAGTGCAAGTGATTAAGCATACAAAAATACGACACATAGAAATAATTCAGAATAGCATTTTCAGAATATCGATATTTCAGATCACTCAACCATATGTGTATATATATATATATATATATGTTATCTAAAAAATCTCAGTTTTGTATGCACATGCTTTGTGAATGTCATACGGTTTGATTTAATAGGAAAGATCCTACCTCATTACTACACACCACAATGGGAGTTCCTTTGAACTCCAACCACCTACACACCAGGTTGTGGTTTAACCACCAATGGTTTGTAAATAAATTGCCAATGGCTATGGACACACAGGAAAATCTCGCAGATGGAATCTGACTCTGGCTGTGGGTACACAACAAAAATTTCACAGATAGAATCTGCCATTGGCTGTGGATCGCACAACAATTAACTCACAAATGTAATTTGCTTTTGGTTGTGGGTACATAACAAATTCGCAAATAAACTGCTAATCTTCCTTCATTCACATTGTTCCACCCATACAATGCAATATAGCATACTTATAACAGATATAGTAATTAATATGCTTTCAGTAAATCCAATCAACAGCAAAAAAAGCATGTTTTTATCATGTATTTGATTTAACGATAACATAAGGCATACCGATCATACAAAACGTAATACGAATGCATTAGGCATATCTTTTTCACATATCATGCATACATAGCAATAATTTAGACTTTATACCATGAATTCCTATACTCATATTGTTAGGGTTCAATTAAGATAAATAAAACTCTAAAAATAGCTCGGGGAATATTTAGGGACTAACTGAACAAATAAAAAAATTTCAAGCAACTATAAAATGGGGGACGCACGACCCTGTTGCTAGACCGTGTAAGAGACTATAGGCCGTGTGGAAGGGTTACATAGTCGTGTAATGTGGCCGTGTGGAAATTCCAAAATTAAGCTACAAGGGAGACATGACCGTATGGCAGGCTGTATGGAAGGATCTCGATCGTGTGAGATTTGAACAAGCCTAGGGTTTTAGTGGTACATGGTTGTGTGGTCCACACGCCCGTGTGGCCCTAATCCTAGTCACACTTTGCCCCAATTCGCTCGTAAAAGAACACACACCTTTCACCGGGAGTCCAATTGATGTTCCTCGCGATCAAATCTGATCCGATTCAGCTAAATCAGGCCCTTTAAACGATATTTACACAATAATTAATGGTTGATTTCAAGACTTGACAAGATTGTCGAAAGTTTTAGCAAGAATTGTAAAAGATTGATTAATCGAACGAAATATTTAAGTTGGATAATAATAATACGAAAATTCGAGATCTAAACATCGGAAATGAGATGTATTTACCGATTCTTAGCAAGAATAGGGATGCTATCAACGACAATTTCAAATCCAATAGAAAGAACGTTTGAATGGAGGATGATTTGATTTGGGAAAGCAGGGTAATTATCAACAATTAAGATTACATTTTTTAATTATTTTATTTTTTATTTTGAAGCATATAAGATTAATTTTTTTGAGTTTAGACTTAAAACTTAATATTTTTATTTTTATATATATATTTATTTATTGAAAGCAAAACCTTAATATATGTATACATATTAGAGGCAATTTCGTAAATATCTCAAAGCAAGACAGGGTGAATTTACCTCAAATTCAGCCCTAATTCGACTTTTTTTTTTCTAATTTCACTTGACCCCTTAACCTGAATTTCCAAAAAAAAAAAAAAATCTGACCCTAATGGATAGGGTCGGGTCGATACCCGTTGGATTTGGGTTTTTTTTTTTTTTTTCATCCCTGGTGTTGACGCTAATATTTTAGGATTTTAGAACGTTATTGACGGTGTGGTTGGAAGAAGCCACCAATGCTGACACTAGTAATGGTGACTCTTAGGGATAGAAGAAAAGAAAGCTTTGTTTATCTAAAGAAAAAAGACAACAATGAAAAACTTAGTTTTTTTTTTACATATTAGAAATGGGAGCTTGATAATGTTTTTCCTTTTTTCACCATTATTTACATTTTATATTTTATATATTCTTTTGAAATTTTAATAATTTATATGTATTTGAATTTTAAATGCTTTTAAATTTTAAATAATTGATTATGTGGCATGCATGTGAGTCGCCACACTAGTAAAGTTAACAAATATTAATTTTTCTATTCATTTTGTGGTGTTTTGACAAACGATTTTAGTTCAAGAGTTAAAAGAGACAAAAAATTGTTATTTTGTAAATGTTGAGTGCTAAATTTATTAAATTTTTAGAATTTAAACAAAATGACAAATTTTATAAACATTGAGGCTAAGTTTGTTAGATTTTGTTTATTTATTTTGGATCAAATTTATAGAATGTGTAAATATTAAAAGGCTAAAATTATTATTAGATAAAAAAAACCACATCAACACTTCCGTTAATATTCAAATGGCTCTTAACGTTCAAAGGATTTAAATTATTTGATTTCATATAATTTAGTGTCCAAATAAAACATAAATAATAATTTAATGACCATGTTTGTACTTTACCCTAAAATATATTATAAACTTTTTTATACAATTCATAAAACTACTCATAATCACTCTTCAAACCTCAAATAGGAGGATAAACGTGTTTTGCTCAAACTCATCTCTTACTATACTTGCAACAATATTAATATCAACTGAACTAATACTTAGCCAATTATATTATAAACTTAAAACAATGTTTAAATATTGTTCAAAAAATTTATTTTAAATAATTTTAAATATTTATATAAAATATGCAGGCTTTAATACGAATAATTATTATATTTTATGGAAAAATTATGCTTAAATAATGAATTCATTTAGTTATTTAAAATAATTACAAAAAATAATTACTTTCCCATTTAAAAAGAGATCTTACAGTCATCGTGTGAACTCTCTTTAAATAATATTTGTAATCATATATTTTAATTTCAAAATATGAGAATAATGTTAATAAAATCTATTTTCAGGGATTGCCTCTTATGACTTATCCCTTGTGCATCAACTTTGATCTCACTGTATCGGATTGGTCTTTGAATACCAACCAAAGAAAGAGAGACAACTTCACATAGGAAAGAGTGAATTTAAAGTATTAATAATAGAACTTCCCGATCAAAAATTTGGAATTGGAAACAGGTTGGAAAAGACAACGTAACGTCACATTCATCATTTAATTTTAGTCCATTCTTAATTTTTTTTATTATTAATTAAATAGATTAAATTAATCGCTTCACCGTTAAATCTAACGGATATTCTTATTCTCATTTTTCTTAATTCTCTTTTTATTCATTTCATTATATTAGGGATAATGAAGGATAATAATATAATTCAAATTCGTGCTAAATGTTATTTTGACAAAAACTTTAACAATCATTATTTTTTACATTTGGGAACATGATTGTTAGCATTTTCACTTTTCAATTGGACTTCTCTCAATTGATCTTCATAGTCACTAATTGTCCGACGAACCAGTGCCACCAGAAAACTATATTCTTTTTCTCCTTCTGATCTATCGATTTTGGTCTTCCAAGAAATAATTGAAAATAACATGACCAACAACTAAAACCTAAAAAAATATCATCGGATCATTGCCGTACCGCCCAATCGACTTGGGGTCTGACATATGTGACTCTTCTCAATCTTAATGTTGAACCCACCAACCAAATTTGAAAGGAGAGCACCGAAGGTTTCGATTCTATTAAATCTTCATGATTTAAGATTCAGTTTCTAAAAGTTCTTTACTTTAATTTATTTTTTATCGCACTAATTTATTGGTTGTATAATTGTTATTTATTAATATTTTTACATGTTTATTTTTTCTTTTGATAATTGAGGTAAGGGATGGATTGATTGGAATTGAACCCAACCTTCAACATATATCATAATGAGTATAATGTATTGTTTCATTTATATTAAATTATATATATATAAAAAAAAAGAGTGTGGTAAATGATTTAATTTATAAACATATAATTTTCAAACATTACAATATCTTAAATATAATGTTTTTAATAAATAAATACAATAAACTCGTCGAAAACTAATTTCTAGAATTTTGATATTTATGCAAATATATTCTGAGATTGAAATTAAAAGTCCATTATTTTGTTATAAAAGAGCGCAATGAGCGGAAGGAAAAGAGAGAGCAAAGCTAAGATTTTGACACAATTATGGGTTCCACAAAATTTTGCTAACAATCGTTACCACTCTCACTACAAATTCAATTATATATATGAACCGAATCCTACATGTAGGAGCTGTGATACTTGCTGCACAAAGAAGCTTGAAATTTGCTTATCAAATGGCCCATTGGATGATTAATATTCATTCTCCATGTAAGGTCTTTCAATTCTGGTTTTATCCTTTAACTCTCTATTAATAAATTTTATTGGCTCATCATATATATGTTAGATATTTCAGTCGAAAGGGGTCTGCCATACGATCTTTCACCACTTGATTCAATAATAATTTCCCTACACATAAAAGCAGCTTTATTAATTCTAGATTTTGAATGAAAAAACACGATGTTTAATTTACCAAGCTTTGGGGAAATTTAGTGGTTGGTGTTGTTAAATCGTTTCTAATCAAAACTTTGGGTACCATGGTACCCTGCTACCTGTATTTAACATTCCTTTATGCGGCTCATTTTTTTCTTCAAAAGTGGAAAAGAAACTTTGACAAACTTTCGATTAAAAATGAACTTGAGGATATGCTTACAATTCTTAGTAGTAATAAATTTATCTATTAATTTATGATATTAAAATTTTAGAGGAATTCTCTTATTTTAATCAGAGTCATCGAGGGTTCGATTTTTGTCTTAAATGTAAAGTAATTTTAAAATTCGTAATTAATATATATCCTTTAAACCAATTTTTAGAACGCAAATAATTAATCACTAAACGTCGATACCTTGAAAAACTAAATCAAAAGTTTTGGAATCCAAATATAAAACTTCAATGCTTCTCTTTAAAAAAAAATATTCAGTTTCAAATATATTTAAAGTTATAAAGGCTATATATACAAAATCTTTTTATTACTTCATCTTAAAAGTTTAATTTATAGGGCAATTCGTCTCCTCTTTAGGCTTGTTTTAATATATACGACAAAATATTTGATATATTATGAATAAAATTTTAAATTTCACCAATAAAATTAAAAATTGACAACTGTTTTATGAAAATGTATTAAAATATTAAAATAAACATTTAAAAAATACTAATAATTTTTAAAATTACTTGTAAATTAAATACCGATATATATATGATGTCACACGATCGAATCCTTCAACGCCATTGTAAACCACATCTCGTCGTCACCATATCTTGAATATCTTCAAGTTAAAAGAATCTGTTTTCTGCTTCATTACAGACAAGACAAGATGTACTCAGCATGATTGTTAGAATATGTCTGGCGGCTTTTTAAGACAGAGAGAGTTCAACTCAAGTCACGTTTGGATGGCGTTGCAGGTAGAATCTGTCGATCAGTACTAAATAGTTTAATAATATTCGTTTCATTCTTTTCCTTTATGCACTGATCAGGAATTTTTTAGTTACTAATTTTATAATTTTAATAATTATTATACTAAAATCAAAAAAATAATAATCTATTTTTAATTAATTGTGTCGAAGTCTCTTTTTAAAAATCGACTTTTCATTTTAAAAATAAAAATAGAGTCGCCACTATTCATTTTTATAAGATATGATCGAATCATCTCATAATTTGATCATTTTAATAAAATATTTGATTTACTAAAATAATAATTTTCGGTCTACAAAATTCAGAAAATGAGTTTGGGAGTCAGTTAGGCACGAGGAAGGATTAGCACTCTCGTGACGCCCAAAATTGGTTCTTAATTGATTACTTGATGTCTTAGTATCAAGAATTGAAAATTTGAAAAGAATTTAAAACACAATCCCTTTTTGTATTAATACATTACTTAACTAAATTAAATTTAATAGAAAATGCCTTATTCCAAGTTAATCGAGAAGAAGGATCATGCCCGTGAGTTAGGACAAGATGCCTCTAATTCTTGAAAACCAAAATAATCGCCGTTTGATCGCTACCTAAATCTTGTTTTTTTGTTATTTTAAATAGGATATTCGATTACTTCAGATTTAGGAAGATGCCAAATGAGGAAATGGGATGATCCAGATTTATCAGGGCTATCCAATAATTTCAATCTTTGAATTGAGGGTTCGTTCATAGTGTAAGACTTATCGATCTTTTCAATTGCTAGAATTTTTTTCTTGAATCACTCATGAATTTTTCTAGGACAAGATTAAGGATCTCATCGAAAACTTACAGACTTGCCAAACAAAGGCTAAGAGAAAAAAGAACAGTGTATTCGGCATAAAATCTACGATTGGATTCAAAAAGCATAGGCCTCGGGCAATTTGGCGAATAAAAACTACTCGAAAAAAGGCGAATTAAAACAGATCTGAGATCAAATTAAAGATATTAAGCATAACAAAATTTTGTTATTGGAGATAATTTTGATTAAGTTATTAATATGTTTTTGATATAAGTAAAAAATTAAGAAAGGAAAATAAGGCAGACTAAACAATACTTTTTGAACTCACCCAATCAAAAAGCCTTTAATTCTTACAAGAGAATAGAAGAAATCATACTTTCATACAATATCTTAATTGAATTCTATGTAATGATCAATAAATTCGATTTAATTCTCTATCCATACGTGCAAAAATCGTAACAAGAATCTAATCTTTTCCATAGCTATAGCTATTTGGAACTGGAATTGACGAACAAGGAATACCCATATTAGTGTTTAGTAGTTTCAAATAGAAATATAAATGGGGTGTGGCCAAGTGGTAAGGCAACGGGAAAATTAAGAGCACAACTCATTGAATTCCAAAAACAATAAACATTGCCTCGGTTTTAAGTATTTTCTATTCGTTAGATAAAACGAAGGTAAATTTTAAAATGATATATATTTAATTTATTTAAGCATGGTGTAAAAATGGATAAATAGATTTTAACATGATAATATAGTGATTAGAAAAATAAGGTAAAATGGTAGAAGGTAAAAAGAATGAAATAATAACATCAAAGTGATAAATAAATAAATAAACGGAATAAGAAAATAAAAGAGTTATGCTCGTGAATTATAGTAAGCAACTATAATGATAATAAAAATACACCTATTTATAATAATAATAGCGATAATCATGTCATGGTTATCATCATAATATTAACATGAACGATAAAAATAATAATAATACTAATAATAATAACAATATGGGCAAAAATGCACAAATAAAAGGAAACATAAACAATATAAAATTTTAAATATATAAAAGGGTAAAAAGTAATAAATAAATAATAAAAAGTTCATAAAAGGTTGAAATAAAATAAGTAAAGGACTGGATCGAAATTTAAATGAAATTAAGAGCATAAATTGTAATAAAATAAATTAATTAATTAATAAAGAAGACTAAGGGACCAAAACCGAACGTGCGAAAAGGAGCAGGGATCAAATGGGAAATTATTCCTAAACCCTAAATGCACCGTTCCAAGAGGGACCAAAACGAAAAAAAATCTAAAATCACATGGTATAAATTTTAAAAAAAGAAAAGAAAAAAAGAAACAGGACTCGATTGAAAATAAATTAAAAAGCGGAATGACTAGGGAAATAAATAGATCCTCATATAAAAACACACGAATCTTGTGCGGTTAGGGTCGGGTCATCAGGCTAAGCATCAAAACGACGCTGTTTTGGAGCTTCTAAAGCCAGGCCAAAACGATGTTATACCGAGACCCTATATAAGTCAAAATTTCAAAAAAAGCACTTCCCCGTCGTTAAAAAAAAACCCTCTCCCTTCTCCTTTTTTTCCTCTAAGTGCAGCCCAAAGTACGGCCATAAGGCCGTCAGGAGCCCATGGCGGCCACCAGTTATCGGCGATGGCGACTGTCGCCTCCGGTGGCCAGAATTACAAAAACGAGCCTTTTTAGCCCCTTTTCGGCCCAAATCTGAAGGCAAAGCCTTCTGTTCGCAAAAAATCAAAAAAAAAAAAAGAAAAAAGAAACCTTTGGCCCCTTTACGTAGCCAATGCACGCCTTTCACACCTTATTTCGTCTAAGCGGGCCAAACCCTAAAGGGTTCTGGGGTTTTCGATGTCGGAGAAGACCTCCGACAACAAAGGAGGTGAAACGACTTAGGTAAAAAAATGATTTTTATCTTTTTATATATTATGTTTTCAAAAACCAAAAAAAAACAAAAAATAAAAGAATCACCTTCATTTTTCTTTTAATGTTTTCTTTTCTTCGTATTTTCTGTTTTCTTTTTAAATCTTACAAAAGTTTGGCCTTTATAGCCTTTCAATTACAATTTCTCTTTTTTTTTTTTTTTTCCTTTTTGTCTCTGCTCTGTTATGCTGCTTCTATGCTTTGTTCTCCTTTGTAGGAACCCATGGTCAACGGCGATGACGGAGTTGCGCCTTGGCTATTTTGGTGTAACGGTGGTAGAGAAGGCGTCAAGCCTCAGGACGCGAGCATGCTAACGTGGTGGAGAGCGACACCAAAGGGGTTAGGGTTTTTTTTTTTTTTTTTGAGAATAGTTTAAGTTATGAGCTATTGGGCTTCGGATTATTGGGTATTACGTTTAGCAGATAGGTTGGGTTATTGGACTCTTTTTTGTTTGGGCCAATCTATTTTGTAAATGGACTTTTATTTATTTATTGTTGTTTTGTTTATTGGGCGGATAAAATTGACTTGTTACACTAATAAAAACAATATTTTAATTATACCAAGTTTGTGTATATTCACAAGTCTATTATATTTAATAAATAAAATATATTATTATTATTTTAATCATGCAGTGTTTTGATTGCTCACCTCATCATTTAATAATGTATTCGGGGGTTGGATACTCATTCATAGAAATGGAACATATTTCATGACAAATCGTTTACCTCTTCGGAGAGCACCTGCTACGAAATAATTAGTCGCTACTATCGGTAGATGAATATTATATTAAAAATTAACAAATAATATAAGTAAAAATATTGTATTAAAAATAATATGCGATAATATTATAATTGTGTGCACTCATGATTTATAAACGATAAGAGAAATTTTATTTTATTTAGGCTATAAATTAGTCAAATTTCATTCGAGGATGCATAAGGAAATTAAGGCAAAAGGAAAAGAAATTGAAAATGAGTGAATGTATTAATGTTGTTATTTACTACGACGGTGAAGTTCGTGACACTAAAAATGGCGTTGTTTTCTTATCAAAAAACACAGCGCGACTGAGTTTTAATCGGAACATCGATTTAGTAGAACTTCACAAAAGAATTAGGCGTAAAATATTCGGAACAACGCCAATGAAAGTTCAATGTATTAAGTATAGATTTTGCACCTCGGTTGATCCGGTGAGATATGAGTCATTCGACATCAAAGGTGCTCGGAGCTTTGAGGCAATGGTGGAGACTCATCTTGCCAGTGGATCACCCTATATCGAGGTATATGTAGAATTTTCATCTCCAAGTGATCTTTCTGCGACCTCGACATCTACTGCCGTTCGAGGAGAATACACGACCCCAAGCTGACACTCTGTAAGTGGGAGGCAAAACACAGAAGTGCCCATGTGCGGTAGTAGTATGGAAAACATAACCCCTACACGACACTCGGTTGGTGGATGGGACATGCATATCCGTCATTCGACGTCCGATGATAGAAATACGTATTGAGGGACGTCGTCAACTTCTAGTAGTTGATAATCCACATACGATTGGAATATTTACGAAAGATGTTTAAGGAGGGATGATGTACTCCCGACGACATCCACCGGCGAGGGGCCCTCGTTTGTTGCAGGTTATAGAGGGTCGGACGATGAATCTGATGTGGATCCACCTCGGGAGGCAGGGCTCGACGGTGCAGAAGTTAAATTATTTTCTGAACCGAAGCCCGTTCCAATTGTACCTAAAGACGTTGGGGGCGATTCAGACGAAGAAGAAGAAGATCCGCTATTCAGGGCGTACTCGCCTCCAGCCCACATGCATAATGTCGATCTATCTCAAGATGATGCATTGGAGTTTCTTGAACTACCACACCGGACGCGTGACCGTATAGATTCTTCGTTGGATTCGGACCAATTAGAAGTGGGTAACCATTTTTCCAACAAGAATACTTTTAAATTGCATTAAACGATTCATCATTAAGAACGGGGTTAACTACAAGGTGGTTAAATTAAAGCTCGATAAGTTTGAGGCAAAGTGTGCAGTGCAAGATGGCACATGTTCATGAAAAATCATGGCATCGTTGAGGAAAAGGACAGGGTTGTGGGAGATAAAAAGTATAAAAGTCGACATACATGTCTTGCCAGTACAGTACCACTATGTGTTCGGTGATTTGAATAACAAGTAATAATATGTAATGTTGCATTGCTTAACGACTTCGTTGTGAGGGTAACACAAGATTATCCAAGATGGATTCGGACATGTTGGTTTGAACTAATAATGCCGACGGTGAACGCCGATCCCAAGACTACGGTGCCAACCTTAATTGGCAGTATTCGTAACCAATTGGGGTACACGCCCTCTTACAGAAAGGCTTGGATAGCCAAGCAGAAGGCGTTAGAAAAGTTACATTGGGTGGGACACTTCATATAATGAAGTGTGGCGGTGAGTGTCAGTCTTTGAGAGATATGTCCTGCGCAAGATGAGACCTTGAAACGGAACTGCGACTACAACGATCGTCTACTCCGTGGATACGCAGTGTTCACGCGTCTGTCTGGACATTTAAGCAATGCCGAGATGCCTTTAAATACTGCAAGCCATTGGTACAAATTGATGGTACCTTTATGTATAGTAGATATACGATCGACTATTGCTAGTTTGTGGCACAAGAGGCCGTGGGAGAATCCTTTCGATTAGTCATAATAACACCGGAGAAGTCGGTGATGGTGAGACTTCTTTCTATCTAGGTTAATGAGGCATGTTTGCCCCAATCGACATATCGTTATATCGGATCGGGCCTGGAATACTATGCAATAGAACGCCAGGGGAAGCATGTGGCATCGCACACACCATCGATATTGCACGAGGCATGTTTCATCCAACTACTATAGGCAACATCGATTTAAAAGACGTAAAGCAAGTGACCGATATGGGTATGAAATGTCTATTGATATAATTTCGTTTGTAATATTCAATTTATTCTCAATTGAAGAGTGGTATGTAATTTTCGCTATCAACGTATATTGGCAGGGTATGAAATCAATAAAGACCATTTTCACGAGATGTTGGACTGTTTGAGCTCAGATAACGTCGAAGGCGCAAGGTACTGTGCAATATTCCTTTGAGCAGTGGACACAAGCATATGGCGGCTTACGATATGGGCATATGACCACAAACCCGCCGAATGCATAAATTCTGTTCGAAAGAAAACCGTCATTTGTCGATTACATCGGCCAGCGAGAGATATATTTTCGATTAGCGGTACTATTTTGAAGAGAGCAATGAGTTATAGAGGCGATGCAAGGAGGCTACGATGGAGCCGAAGGTCTTGCAAGAAATAAACCGTGGGAAGGCACGAGCGTAACACCATGCACACAAGCAGTGTCACGATCGCGACAACCTATGGTTTCGTGTCACGGAGTTTGATGAGCCGAACCAAGGTATTGTTGGCGGCCATTATCGTGTACATTTGACAAATAGGACTGCGATCGTGGGATATTTGATGCACTTCGCTACCCATGCGCCCATGTAATTGCGACTTGTCGAATCTCCGTCTTGATCCAATGAGATATGTCGACGAAGTGTATAAATTAGAAAACATGTACAACGTGTGGAGACACGTATTCCCACCAGTCCCAGATGAATGTAAGTGGCCATCGGTATCACTTGCACCGTATAAGTTATTGCCGGATAGACAATTGAGGCGCAAACCAAAAGGTCGACCTTGATCGACTAGAATACACAACAATATGGATATTAGAAACAAGCAACCAAAGTCAAATTTGTGCGGATGGTGTAAGAACCACCGCCATACATCTCGCTCGTGTCCAAATCGGAATAGTTGACCGTGTTCTTAGGTCTTTGTCTCATATTGGCTATATAATATCTATTTTTTGGAGGAAAATGGTGAACGGACTCGAACCCGGCCATGCAGTCCAACTTGGGCTAGGACTAGGAAACTGAAACATATATGGGTTAGGAGGATACATATAAGAGGAAGGGGACGCACCTGGCATGAATGGTAAATGCTGCGATATCGGTGTTGTCGACTCAACCGATGGGCCCGTTATGGATGTGGTATTGTTGCTAGGCTCAGGATCGTGTCGACGAGCCGATGATGGCCCCGCCTTATCACCCTTCTCCTTGGATTTAAGGGGCCCGACGTTCCTTTGCTCATGAAGTTGTCGCCGCTTCTTCTTCCGACAACAGATACGGCTTGCCATGGATCCTAAACCATGGCATGTACCGCACGCACGCTAACTCCTAATGACTATCGGTTCTCGGTCGGTATATAGTCATAACGGTTCTCCCACGCCTTGATATGACTCAACCAAAATCTTGGCCAATTAGGTATGCAAGCAGCCAGAAGTCTCATGTGTGCTCATCATCGAGCACCTCGTGGCACGGGATCGCCAGAAATCCAAATTACCGCAGAACCCGACCGCTGGTGCATCTCCACGTCGCGTAGGTGATCAATGGGACCTTTACGTGCCAACCGTTCGGATTTTGGAGGAACTCCTCCGTAATTACTGCCCGAATTTCCGGATCCTCGTACGATGTCTATTGAAACTATATTAACATTACCAAAATATTAGTTATATACCTAATATTAGACACTACATACGAAATACTAAATTATAATAACAAAATTCGAAACTTACTTGTGATTCCGAGCCTTTGGTTCAATAGGAGTAGATATCCTCAAGCGAGTTAGGTATTCTAACATGACTCGTCGAATGGTTCCACCTAATTAAATAAACTTTTAGCATGCAATTATACTATAAATCTACGAAATAATTATAAAATATAATATTAAATTTACCTCGTTATCGTTGGGAATGAATATGGGTGGTCGAGTCGAGGCGAAAATAGAAATCTAACTATGTCCATGATTGCAGAATGATAGGTAACCTCCAATTTTTGCTTTACTCACCGCGTCGCCTCGCACATCTTCCGGTACAATGTCGACAAAGACTGCGGACTTCAACTCAATTCACGGTTGCTTCAAATCAACAAGTTTGAGAGCCATCTCGTGGACGGGTTTCTAGAGAGGTCCCGCATCGATAGCCTCCGATTATTTGAAGAATGTATGCCCGAGCATACCAGTATTCTTTCTACTTTATCGAACCTCGTTTGGCTCGTGAATGCGACTCGTAACTAGGCCATATCGATCCGAGCTCCTTGAATTCTATCCTAATGGCACCCAAAAGCTCAGAGCATACGGCCATCCAATCGGCAGATGTTACGGACCGGATGACCTCTGGGCCCACCGGTAATCCCAACCGCAATTGCACATCTTCTAGAGTGATGGTACACTCTCTGCATGGCAGATGGAAAGTGTGGGTCTCGGGTCTCCACCTCTCAATCAACGCTACCGATCAAAGACGGCTCCAACTTGAACCCCTACCTATCGTGGCCACGTGCCAAAAACCCGCTTCCGCAGTAATTCTCGATCAAGGCGATGGGGACCATGCATATTGCGAATATAATATTCCAACACCGATCTCTGAGACTATTTAAAAATTATAAAATTAACAATTAATTAAAATTGCATAATTAAAATTAAAATTAAAATTGCATAATTGAAAAAATTAAATTATATTGAAAAATTAAAATTAAAACTTATCATTTTCATTTGCTCGACGAAATGTGCTTGTCGCCCAGGCGACGTAATTCCCGACCATTGTAATCCGATAAATTAATAGAATGTAGACGGGATTATAAAAAATTGGGAGATAGTTGCAAGAACAGAGTAAGTAGTGCATTAGAGTACTATGAAATAGAACTATATAAAATAATTTAAACAAAATGCTGCAGCTGCCTACCGTGAGAAAGCATGCATGTCATTTACAACGACAAAAGCAAGGAGCAAGTTGGGTGGAAAAAAGAAAAGATGAAAAATATTTTCATATAATTGGAATGTTATAGCTTAACATTAAAACTAAAAATCTAAAGTAAAAATTTCAACCGACCCAAAGCATGATAAAGAGAGATGAGATGTCGAGTGTGTAGGAAATTGGTTGTTCCATCAATTTCCGGCCCAAGATCATGATTTAGCCTCCGAATTTAAGTTCAATAACGATCATGACTACGCCTAAGAAACTCACAAATTCATAAATCATAACACAAGATTCCATCAGCACTTAATCTATGGTGAAATGAGATCAATCCTTTTCTCTTGCTCAAATCCATGAAACCACAACTTATACATACATATTTCTATTTCTATTTCTTTCTTTTATATAAAAAGCAAAGCCTTTTTTGCCTTGCTCCATTTTCACAGTCATGAATCTTGAATGTTTTTTTCCCCCTTCTGTCTTGTCGCTTTACGTTTATAGCAAGAAACAATGGCCAAGTTGCTTTGCCAACTTGTCCACCTTATAATTTTATTGTACAAATTTATATAATTTGAAATAAAATTCATGTTACATATATATTTGAATAGGGTATAAGAAGGAAAGTAAATTCAATTTTTTTAAGGAGGATTGTAATTGAATTAATAAAATTTTAAGGGTAAAGCTCTAACTCCGCATCATTTTTACCTCCAAAAACTTTTCAAAATATATATATATAAAAAAACCTAATATAAAATACACGACACTCACTTCTAAATCCCAATAACATGGTAGGATTAGTGAAAAATTGCAATTAAGGGTTAATTTCTGATTGCTTTTAAAAGTACTGTAAAAAGTTTAGTTTAACTTTTAAGTGTTTAATATTCTTGTAAAAATATTATTGTTAAGAAATAAAATGTTCATTTTAGAAATGATGTTGTGAAGTAAAATATGCTTTTCAATAATGTTTAAATTGTTAATATTATTATATTTTAATAAGAATATAAAAAAATTATTGTAACTCATTATTAATATTTTGATATATGAAATATAAATTTTAAATATTTTAAGTAATTAATATTTTTAAAAGTTTAAGCAATTAATATCAACTAGTTGTATAATTTAAATTTGAATATTAATTTAAATTTTATTAAAATATAACCGTTACAAATTTAAGTATATAATGTTACTGGTTTTCCTTATCTGCAATGCACAAGGGTTGATTGTATGTATTAATTAAATTACATTTAACAATTTTTAAAAGTTTTCATAAAATTTGTAGCGTTTCATTAATAATGACCACGAAATTAAAACGTAATAATATATAAATATTATAATATGAAATTCTATTTTGTTATATATAGTTTCGACTTAGTTTTAATTAACAATTAGTGAAAGATTGTAAATTAAATTTGAATACTGTCACAACTGAATAATTTATTGTAAATTTATTTATATTTTTAGATATTTATCTTATATTTAATTTTTAAAATAGTGGTAAACTTAAAAAACACTTTTTTTAATTTATAGTGAATTATTATGTAAAATAGTAAGTTAAATTATTGAATATAAGAAGTTATTATGAAAATATAACTTGCAGAATACAAATAAAAAAGTAAATAAAAGGCGGATGCCACATATCAAAATTTGATAACGTGAACGTATTGAAAATTTAGGATTTTGTAATATGATATATATATTTAAAATAAAATTCAATAGAAAAATAATTGTATACTCAATATAAATATTACATAAAATTATTAAATTATAAATAAAACTAAAAATATTATTTGTGTCCAAAAAGGCAAAACCTAACAAAAGTGTTATTACTTTTGAGTTGGAAAGTAATTTTAATTGAAAAAACTATATATTTGTTTAACATTACATAAACCCTAAATCACATAAAAGTTGATTAATTGAGGGAGATGGTCAACCTGGTTTCCCCTACTGATATTCATGCGTGGTCAACCTTTACGGCTACAAAAATAATGCCCATTTTCCTTTTCTTTCCCCACTAAAATTGCCGTCAATCTAGACTGTCCATTGCTTATTATTATTATTTTGAGCTATCAAATGAAAGATGAAGCGGTTGCTGTGTAAAATCAATGTTAAAGCAAAGAATTAAAAACATGCAATCCTCTCCACCCTCTATATTAATTTTGTTTCGAGCTTATTTATAAAAAAATTTAATCATTTTTTTAAAAGGAAAAAAATCAGATGTAAAAGGTGAAGTGAGAACTGAGAATGTTATTGTAAATACTTTATTTTGTTCAACTTAAATTTTAATCGAGTATTATTTTTACACATGTTTTATTATATAAATCAGTAATAAATTAATTTAATTAGTGATATTTAGTAGTTCTTTATTTAGTGAAGAGAAGGAAAATTTTCAAATTTCATGCTTAAATTTATACAAAATACTCTTTCTTTTAGGCCTAACTATTGTAATACATATGCAATAAATAAGCCTTTTTCCTCATATTACTATACTAATAGCTGTTGAAATATTTTCAAAATATTTATAATGTTTCAATAATTATAACTGAAAAGTTACAAGTGATTCAAACAATAATGTGATTTGGTAATTAAGCAAAAGTTGTCATTATTTATAGTGATTAGTTATTTCTCTTGTCATCAAAAGTTATATCACTTAATTAATAATGGAGGTCATAATTATTGAAGTTGATACTTATTTAATAATTATGTTTGTGGTTAAAGATATAATTATTCGTTTAGGTAGTTATGTCCTTATGAAGACTATAAATAGGAGAGAAATTCCATTTGTTGGATATACTTAGAAACATAGAAAAAATTTCTTTCTAATGTCCCACCATCTTCTATATTCTTAGATTATTCTATGAAGAATTTCTAAAACAAATTCTTTCTCAATTTGGTATAATAATAAATTTAGTCCTCCAATATTTATGTGTTCTATCAACTTGGTCCTAATTATAAAAAAAATCAACAAATTTATCATCAATTTCAATGTTGCTTTGATTCTTAAAATTCAAAAAAATTATACATTCATTTTCCATAAAAATACTTAAAATTATAAAAAATATTTATATATAAATGAATGAATAATATTTGGTATATTGTCAATAAAATTTTAAACTCAGTAAATAAAGTGAAAGAGTATAATAAAATATTAAAATTAATATTTAAAAGAAAAAGAAATGTGACAATTTTTAAGAGCGAATAAAAAATACACTACTAAAAGAGTAAAAATCGAGGTCTAAAAGAGTAAAAATCGAGGTGAAGTGGTTATAAATAATTAACAGTTATAGAGTGGTTGCTTTGTACATCAATGCAAGAGCAGGGTGGAGGTGAATGAGACAATCATCCCGGCCCCTCTCATTGCCATCTTTAATTCACTTTTCTCAAGGGCTAAGTACAACAGTCTCGAATGATACCCCATACTTTTTCATGCATATTTGGCACCAATATACAATATCATGACTGCATTACCCTTAACGCACCCCTTCCATTTTCTCTTTTTCTCTCTCATGGCTGATTATGATCTGTTTTATTATTTTAAGAACTATTACATATCTCAGAAAGCAGAAAAAAAAGCTACCCTTTATTGCCTGATTTGAAGAGATTAGCTAAATGTCGTCAGCAGATATGAATCTATCCATTAATGGCCAGTCTCAGGTTCCTCCTGGTTTTAGATTTCATCCCACTGAAGAAGAACTTCTTCACTATTACCTCAGAAAGAAAGTAGCTTCTCAAAAGATAGATCTTGATGTTATACCAGAAGTTGATCTTAACAAACTTGAGCCTTGGGATATACAAGGTACGCCCGCAAATCAAACGCACCCTTCTTCTTCTTCTTCTTTTCTATTTTAAGTATAGGATTTTGATCCATTTCCTCTGTTTTTTGTTGGGTGGGTGTTTTACATGCAGAGAAGTGTAAAGTAGGTTCCAGTTCCACCCCACAGAATGGTTGGTACTTATTCAGCCACAAGAACAAGAAATACCCAACGGGGACCCGAACGAATCGTGCCACGGCTGCCGGATTTTGGAAAACAACTGGTCGCGATAAGGTTATCTATTGTGGGTTCAGAAGAATTGGGTTGAGGAAGACGTTGGTGTTTTATGAGGGACGAGCGCCTTATGGTAAGAAATCCGATTGGATTATGCATGAATATAGGCTCGATGATGACTCTAATGTAAGCAGCCCTCTACCATTTCGTCTCTCTTTCTCTCTCTATGTTCACGCATGTATGTAATATTGTAGTATCAATCTTACATAGGTCCAGAGTTCCAAAACCATTGGAGATTCTATGGCTGAAGATGGTTGGGTGGTTTGCCGTGTATTTAGAAAGAAGAATTATCAGAAAACCCTAGAGGATCCGAAAAGCTCATCCTCTTACACTTCACCGGATCCAAAGGCGCCAATAGTTTTCTCCGGCAACGAGGAGGTTCTAGATCAAGTTCTTCAGTATATGGGAAAGACTTGCAAAATGGAGAATGATTTAATTACCAGCACGAACAATCCGAGAAGTTTTGAAGAAAACAAACATGAAATGTTTATGCATATGCCCAGACTGGAAAGCCCAACTCTCCCTCCGCTTCCCATTTATAGTCCACTCTTGGATCAAGAAACAAGCTTCAAGCCGTGTTACCAATCCATCGACGATACCCTGATCACTGTAACCCTACCATCTTCGATCAACCAAGGGGATAGTGGTGCTTATGATCATCATCAGACGGATTCAGTGATTGATGATAATAATGAATCCAAAAACATTTGGGTTAATGACTGGGTCTCACTGGACCGATTTGTGGCATCTCAGTTAAATGGTCAAGTAGAGACAAGCAAGCAACAATCATATTTGAGTGACCCTAGTGTGGTTTTCAGTCTCTGTCACCATGATGATATTCAATTATCGAACATACGTATGCAGAGATCAAATCAAAACTCTCAGGTTTATGGCGACGAGATTGATCTATGGAGCTTGACGAAGTCATCATCACCGTCGCCATCATCAGACCCCTTCTACCGTTGTCGGTATAATTGAAGTACGTATCATCAAGATCATATACAAAGAAGCCTACTCATTTGTCAAAGTCTCTGAGGTATATGTGGAAATATATATGCATATATATGCGGATATATACGTACGTATAAAATGTGAATGCAAATGCATACGTATTTGCATAAATAAGGGTGAAATATGAGAGATGGGGTGGCATTGTCAAAGTTTACTAAATAACGATGTGATCGATCTAATTGCCCCTCATTTATCTCTCGAGACAAGGTTATTATAGAGTTTAATAGTGTTTTAATCTCGTTGAGGAGATTTTGGGAATGTTACATAAAATGATTGCAATGAGGCAATCATTAATTTTTTTTTTCAAAATTCAGGTTTGCATTTATAATAATTTATCTATAATAACTTTGGAACTTGTTAATTTGTAGACTTTTATTCTCCTTCATTTTAGTCTTCTATCATGATAATTAGAGTATATTTTACATCACAAAATAATTGGTTAAAAATAAAATTATTAAGGTAATAATTATATTCTTTGTAATTATAAAGCATTTTAATTATTTAGACATATTTGACTAAATTATAAATACACAATGATACAATTTTATATTTTAAAAATATATTAATTATTGGAAGATTTCTCAATACTTAAAAGAAAAATTTGATAAACAAGTAGCAAAACCTAAAATCAAATAATAATATACAATATGTTAGTCCAAAGAAGTATTCAAAATACAATTACTATAGAAATAACAAGAAAAATATATTCTAAGTAATTTTATCTAATTTTTCTAGCATTTCATATTTAATGAGTTATTCTATCTCTAATATTAAACATATACTTATTGTTATATTCCATTGATGTTTGATCAAGTATAAAACTTAATAACAAATACTATGTAATTTAGTTAATTATTTAGTAGGTCAAAATGTATAGAAAATTATCTCTCGTCAATAAAAAAATTAAATTATTTAAATGAGATTAGTAAAATAGCAAATAACAATATTTTAAAAATGAAATATATATCCTAAAACTAAAATACTATTATTACAGTATAAAACAACTTTTAAGCTTAAATCATATACAAACATGTTCAGAAAGCTATAGTGTAATTGAATTTTAGTGTAATTACTCATGTATTATTCCAATTTTTACCTTCCCTTAATCGAGTAGTTTTTAATTTTACTTAATTCAGTGAGACCCCGTCATTACCTAGTCATCACAATGGTTACCCAAACATATCAAGGATATATAACTACAAACAATTATATTCAAATCTAATTGGTAAATATATTTAAAACACTTAGATTAAAGTTGTATTTGTGTTGCAGTCGCCCTTTCTGTAACAACTATTAGACCAAAGGTTGGTGATCCTCAAATTCTTCTGTTTGTAATCCGTTCTAAGGAGGATTGAGGTCTTACCCCAATTTGTTAACAATCTTTATAAGGAAACGAAAAGAAGCTTGACAAATTTTAATCATAGGTTAGTTGCTGACTTCGGAATCGGGAATTTGAGGGTCTCACACCAAAAACACAAATTATTACATCACATTAAAAAAGTGGTCAGCCATATATAAACACATATATGTCGTTTTGCAAATTACTAAGAAAAATAAAATAAATGCATGAATGTAGGCTATCAAGATTAGGTGGAAGAAAGATGTCCCTGCTAGGGCCGATTCAAAATTATACTTTACCTCTTTTGTCTTGTGCTAAAAAAGTTATTTTAATTTTTTTACTTAAAATTATTGGACTAATGGCTTTACTTTTTACTTCATAATTCCCAAAATTACATATATATATAGTTACGTCAATTGACTTTTCGTTCAATTATATATATTAAAAATAAACATTCAACTAAGATAAATATAATTATTTCTTTTATCATCCATAAAATTAATAAAATATAATTATTTATATATACAATAAGTAAATATAAAATGGTGAAAAATTGATAACAATATTAGTAACATGTAGAAGCGGAATATACATAAAAGTAGACTAAATTAATGTTTCGGTGATATATTATATGTTGGATTACAGTTTATTTTTTTATTTTATAAAAAATTGAGTCCTAAAATACATCAAATCATGGATTGGAAGAGACAATCTTAAGGAAGTAAGCAAAGGCTTTAACCCTCTTTATTCATAAAACAAAATTGCATTTAGATCCCTCTTCTAAAATTAATAATTCAATTTAGTCTTTTTAATACACAAGCTGCAACGTATAGAAAATATTTAATTTTATTTCCATCCCCTAACTTCATTCAGCTTAAATTTCAGATCCATAACAATTCTTAATAGTATTTCAGTCGTCCTAAAATAATTAACAATGCTGATAAGTTGTATGCAACAACAATAAAAATTATTGGGAATAAAATGCCAAATTTGTTTATCATTATTTTTAATTTGCCCTAACAATTGGAAAGATTAGTGTTGTATTTTTTAAATCCAAATTGGAAACGATGAAACTGGGGTCCTTGTCAGGATTAATTATAGTCTCTTTTTATCGTCTTCGAAAGGAAACGAAAACAGAAGAAAATCATTTATGTTCCAAGAACTTTTAAGCTGTCGTCAAGCTATAATTACCACTCTGCTCTAAATATTCAATAGAATAATTATATAACAACTAAAAATTTTAAGTGAATTCTTCAAAAAAAAAAAAAAAAAGAATTTTAAGTGAATTGATCAAAATCGGTTGAAAAATTTGTAAAAATCGAATTGAAACAACTAAAATTAATTATATGTATATTTTCTTTTTCAAAACTTTGCTTGTAATTAGATTAGAAGTTTAACTTTTAATTTTATATTAAAGTGCTAAATGCTACTATTAATTTTGTACTTTACGAAAGTTGTGAATTTAATCCATGTATTTTAATTTGATCATTTTAGTTCTTGTACTTTTTATAATTTTAGCTCTCATTAAACTATAATTGTTAAATTCATTAAGTTTTACTATTTTCAAAATTTGATGCGGCAAACATATTATCATATTTGTAATGCCATATCAATTTGTTATTTCTACATATTACTCACTCAAAATCCAATCAATGGATTAACGACTGTCATTTGCTTCAGACTAAAATTTCATAATTCAAAAAAGTATAGGGACTTAGAATGATCTAATTAAAAAATATGGACTAAATCTATGATTCTACGTATGGTAAAATACTATAGTAATTGAATTCAATTGAAAGGATTTAACTGCTATGTTTGGGTCAGGACTAAAATTAACCAATTTAAAAAGTACAGGAACTAGAATTAATCAAATTAAACTATAGGAACTAAATCAACAACCTTCACAAAGTATAAATATTAATACAAAATTTAACCTATTAAAAACCATGTCGTTAACTTTTTATTTATTTATTTAATAACTATGTTTAACATATATTTCATATTAATCAATTGAGTCTTAACCTAGTTGGCACGGTTGTTATTACAATAATAAGAAGGATGTGAGTTCAAAAGTGCGTATGTACATTTTTCTTTCGATTTATGGATTGGGAAGAGATAATGGATAAAAGTAGTCACATTAACATTAAAAATAAAAGTCATCAAAATTTTTTATTTAATTGATTAATAGACTGAATCGAAAATAAAAAACAAGAACAATTATATTCATCGTTTCTAAATAAAATAAAATGATCAACTTTCTATAAAAAAAATTATCACTATAATTTTTTATTAATATAATATTAAAAGTAAAATTTGAAATAATAGTATTTTAACTTATTTAACTATCTAGAAACTTCAACTACTTAAAACAAATAGTTCAGTTTTGATGTTTAAGGATTAAAGGGATTTGATTTAATCAGAGTAAGAAAAACATGAAACATGGGATAAAATGGAAAAGGGGACCAAACCATAATTTTAGGGTTTACCGACAAACCTGACCTTGACCTCTCATCCAAAACGAATATTCCAGCTTTTCTACGCCTAATCAAATGTTCAATAAATTGCTTCTCTCTCATGTTTTTTTCAACTGATTTTGAATATGTAAATTGTATGATTATTAATTTTCACAACCTACATAATTTCATACATCTCCCATAACTTATGTATAAGTAGTTTAATTTGTCATCTAGCTAGTTTACAATTCTAAAAAATCCCTGCAAAAAATATAGGCAAATTCAGCTACCCGAACTCATGAATTAAATATGTCGACTCAATTTTGAATTGTTTAGACAGGGTTAACGAAGATGTCAATTTGATTAGGTGCATGGGACCCGATTAGAAGGCGAACTGTAACATCCAGCGGGAGAATGAAATTGATGGTACCGTAGCTTCATCAAAGTCTCTATAAAAGAAAAATACAAGGGTTGGAAGCCGAATTATTTCCCCATTATGATGATATTTACAAGTCAAAAATTGTAGGCAACGAAACCCCATTTGGGTTGATCTCAAAGCCTTCACATTTTCCATTGCTAAGCCCATGAAACCAAAAACCACCCATTCCAATGCATGTAGACATCAAATTTCCTTCAAATCTATATCATTGTTCTTCAAAATGATCGAGTGTGGACCTAATAAAAAAGTTTGGGCATGCTGTCTAAATATTAGACTCATTTCATTTGTCGAAACCATTTTAAAATCGAGTTTAGAAAAATAGAGATCGACTTTAAAAATAAAATTAGAGTCGCCACCAATCTTTTTTACTTAGGTGTGATTGATTCACCTCGTAAAACATTTCGTTTTAAAAACATTTTTGGTCTACGAAAAATGAGAAAATGGGTTCGGGAGTCGGTTACGTATGAGGAAGTGTTAGCACCCTCATAACGCCCAAAAATTGGTACCTAATTGATAAAATCATGTCCAAATATTTGAAATTTAAAAAGTTTAAAATAAGATCACTTATTAGAAGTAAAACCAAGATTTACCTATTTTAAAGAAATGTAAATACCACATCCAATAAGTTAAGATACCGCATTTGACAACTTTGAAGCTAGGTGTATCTTTATTTTAGAAAATTCTTATCTCAAGACACAAAACATCACACCCAATAAGTTAGGATACAACGTTTTGGAATTCTCAAGAATAAGTTTTTTATTTGAAAGTTGAGATATCTTTATTCCGAGAGAATATAAACATCACATCTAGCACGTTAGGACACGACATTTTTTAAACCCTCGTAATTAAAGTCATCTCATGATTTACAAAACTTGTTAAAAGGATATTTAGTTATTTAGCCAAACGGAAAATCGCATCCAACACGTTAGGACACTATTTTCCGAATTTCTAAACTCCTAAACATTGCCTCATTTAAAAAAAAAAACTTTAAATAAAATATTAATTTTACGAAAATGTATTTTTTAATTTAAACAATAACCATGTGACAATATCGCATTTATAAACTATCATACACAAATATTAAAAACAATTATAATACAATAGCATACAATATAGACAAAATAAAATACAATTAAAATAATTACACAAAAATAAAAATAGCAATGCAATAAGAAAATAATAATATAGGTTAATAATAGCAAAATAAAAAAACAATGGTAATAAAAATAATAAAAATAATATTAATAATAAAATAAAAATTATAATAATACTAATAATATTAGAGTTAGTTATAAATAAAATAGTAGTAGTAATATAAAATTATAAAAATATATCGTTAAAATAATATATAACTTTAAATAAAATTACATTTATAATATTCTAATACATATATTTTATAAAAATAATAAAATGAATATGTATCATAAATAAACTTTATACCAAGTAAAATCTTAGAAAATAATATAATATAATACTATATATACAAAATTAAACATATATAATACAATAACAAACATAAAAGTTGTGAAATAATATGCAAAAATAATTAAATAACATAATAAAGAATAATAATGTAATATTTAAAAATATTGTGTATTAAAAAATCGTAAGCTTTTTATTAATAAATTAGAAAATAAGAGGAGTTTAATATAATAAAATAATTTAATACAATATTGTCGTAACCATTCTTTTTGGAAAACAAAACGGGGTTCGACTTTGGTTTTTAAAACGAAAAAGAGACAGGGAGTCGCCACCAATCCTTTTTTGTTGAGGTGTGATCAGGTCATCTCGTAAAACGGTTGTTTTTAATAAACAATTTGATTTATCAAAACAACGATTTTGGTCTCGAAATCCGTAAAACGAGTTCGGGAGTCGGTTACGACAGACGAGGAAGGGTTAGCACCTCGACACGCCCAAAATTGGTACCAAAATGATTAATTAGTGTTTTAATGTCGGAAATTTGAAAAGATTTTAAAATAAGGATCCTTTAAAAATGTTTGGATAATTTAATGGAATTTGAGATTACTTGTTCGAGAGGATACAAATATCACATCCAAAGACGTTAGGACATGATATTTTAAACCTTCGTAATCAAAGTTGTCTTGTGATTTGCGAAATTTTTAGAAGGATGTTTAGTTATTTAGTCAAACGAGAAATCGAAACCCAGCACGTTAGGGCACTATTCCTCGAGCTTCTAAATACAAGACATTGCCTTGTTTTAAAAACCTTTAGATGAAATATGATAATTTTACAGAATATATTTTGCTTAATAATATAATATGAAACTAAGAAAATAAGCGTAAATATAAATATAGTAAATATAAAGAGACTAACAATAGAAATAATAATATTAATAATGATACCAAATAATAGTAATAATAATATCAATAGAAAAGCAGTAATAATGAAAGAAAATAGATATATAAAATAATAGTATAGCAATAACAATAATGATGAAAATAAAATAATAATAGTGATAATAATAAAAGATGAAAAATAAAGTATTGATAATAATAAATAAAATAAGAGTAATAATACTAACAATAATAGTATAGTACAATAATAAAATAAAAACATCAAGAATAATAACAATAACAAAATAATAACAAAATAAAGTAACGACAATAATAATAGTAATAATAAAATATAATAATAATAACAATAATGATGACAAAGAACATGGTAACGAAAGCAATAATAGAAATGATAATAAGGATGATGCTAATAATAATGCAAAAACAAAATAAAGGAATAGTAATAATAATAATAATAATAATAATAATAATAATAATAATAATAAACAGAAAGGAATAGTAATAAAAATAGAAATATTAATAATAGTAATAATAATAACAAAATTGCAAAATAGTAAAAAGGGTTAAATTGCATTAAAAACGGAAGTTTTTGGTCAAATTATAAATAAAACAGAGGTTTGGGAGCTAAATGAGAAACGGCATAAAAGGTGGGAGACCAAAAAGGTAATATTTGAGGGAAGGACCGAATCACAAATCGCGTGAAGTTTCTGGGCCAATATTGCAATAATTAAAAATTTAATTTTAACAACATGAAAATGCGGAAGGACCTAAAGCACAATTACCCCAATCAATAAAAACGCGCGGGTCCTCTAGTCGGGTCGGGTCAACGCGAGGGTTATAGGGGGCGAAATGACGTCGTTTTGGGGCCACTGAATCAGGCCCTAAACGGCGTCGTTTTGAAACCTTTATAAAAGCAAAATTTTTCTTTTTATTTCATTTGTGCTGCTTTCTTAAAAAAAAAACTTTTGGCTTTGTTTTTTTTCTCTACAGGTCAAAGGTTTTGTTGTTGCTCGGTCGACGTTCGTCATGCCGCCATCACAAGACCGTGGGCTTTAACATTTAAAATTTCCCATTTTTTCCTTTTTTTTATAAAATAGATAAAACGAAATAATAAAAAAGGATCTTAAAGAATGAAGCTTTTAAAACATAAATCACCTTCCGAAAAATAGAAAACTCAGTTCTATTTCGAATTAATAATCGAATTTTTTCTCTTTTTTGTACTGATTCGTGGGTGTGTACCCTTTTGAATTTCTGCTTTTGGTTTTTACTTCCCGAATCCTTGCTTGAATCTCTGTTATTTTTGTGTTCAAAATCTCTTTTTTTTTTTGTCTCCGAAAAAATGTCCCTTTACAATGGATTTTAATCAGCTTTTTATAGCTTTTTACAATTATTTCTGTCATTTCCTTTGCATATTTCTCTGATCTGTTGCTTTTGTTTCTTTGCGTGTCGGTTTCTTTTTTTTCTGAGGTATGGGCGAGGCGTGAAGGGCAAAGTGGGAGCGGAGTTAGGGGGCAGGGGCTGGCTGGTCGGAAGGCGAGTCGAAGCAATCAAGGTCGAAGACCTAAGGACGGCTAGGGTTTTGTCTTTTCCTGATAAGAGCGTTGGGGTTTAGTTTGGGTATTAGGCCAATTGGGCCAAGTTCTGTTTTAGGTTAGGTTTAGTTGGGTCTGGTGGTTAGCTTTAGTGGGTTATTCGGGTTTGCGTTATAAAACGGGCCCCGAACAATTTGGGCCTCCTTCTACAGCTGCCCCTCTTTGCTCATTGTCGTGTAACAGGAATGGAGCAAAGACATAAAGAAGGACCAAATTTGCTCGGTCTTGTTGAGTCTTGACTCATTTGGTGCTCTTCCTCTTCAGGTAGCTTCATTCTAGTCCATCGCATCTTGTTGCTTTGATCCATTCCACCGCTACTTGAGAGATAGGACTGTGGCTTTAATTTGCTCTGCTATGACTTGAAGGATGAAACTTGTTTATTTTGAATTGCTCCACCGCAACTTCAAGGAGATAGATTTGTATCTTCAGCCCAGCTCCATTGCAACTTCAGGGAGATAAGGTTTGTATCTCTAGCCCAACTCCATTGCAACTTCAGGGAAATAAGGTTTGGAATCTTCAGCTCGTTCCACTGCTAGTCAAGAAGACAGGACGATTATGTTCCACTGCTGTTTAGGGCAACAGGATGGTGGCTTAAATCGTGTTCCCCACTGTTTAGGGAGACAGGATTTGCCTTCGATCTTGCCCCACTACTGGTTAGGGCGACAAGATCTACAATTTTTGACCTATTCCACTGCTGGTCAGCGGCAATAGGACGGTGGCCTAAATCATGTTCCCTGTTGGTTAGAGAGCCAAGATTTGCCTTCGATCTTGCCCCACTACTGGTTAGGGCGATAAGATCTACAATTTTTGACATATTCCACTACTGGTCAGTGGCAATAGGACGGTGGCCTAAATCATGTTCCCCGCGGTTGTGGAGCCAAGATTTGCCTTCGATCTCGCCCCACTCATCGTGGTCGGTGACAAGATCTACAATTTTTGACCTATTCCACTGCTGGTCAGTGGCAATAGGGCAATCTTCAACCTATTCCACTACTGGCTAGTGGCAATAGGATAATCTTCAACTTATTCCACTGCTGGTCCGTGGCAATAAGAAAATCTTCCACCTATTCCACTGCTGGTCAGTGGCAATAGGGTAATCTTCAACTTATTCCACTGCTGGTCAGTGGCAATAAGACAATTTTCCACCTATTCCACTGCTGGTCAGTGGCAATAGGAATCTTCAACCTATCCCACTGCTAGTCAGTGGCAATAGGACGATCTTCAACTTATTCCACTGCTGGTCAGTGGCAATAAGAAAATCTTCCACCTATTCCACTGCTGGTCGGTGGGAATAGAGTAATCTTCAACTTATTCCACTGCTAGTCAGTGGCAATAAGACAATCTTTAGCCTATTCCACTGCTGGTCAGTGGCAATAGCATGGTTTTCAACCTATTCCACCGCTGGTCAGTGGCGATAGGATGATGGCTTCACCAGTGTTGCTACACCGTCCTCTGGGGACATATCCTGTAGACTTGATTTTATATGCTTGTGTTTATGCCAAATGATGCGGATGCTATGGTCGGAATGACTCAAATGCTCCTGACTACGTGTGATATGGATGACACTTACATGAATGCAGAATGTCATGAGAATGATGATTTTTCATAATAATTAAGATGCAATGACCGTAATAAATCGAACGCTCCTAACTAAATGATATTATGGAGGACATTTGCATGAATGTGGGATGTCATGAGAATGATCTCTTTTTACAAGCTTAGGGCCGTAATTGCTCGTTCGCTCGTCAAGGTCATGGCACAGACGCAACATCTCACTTCGATATCTATGACAATAATCTGAAGAAATAGTCATGATTTTAGACTCCTCTTCCTTGAATGTTTCCAACCCCTAAGTGTGGTGGTTCCTAGACAATTCCTGCTTGTGTTCTCTTATTGTTTAGAGGCTTCCAGAGTAATAGGCGGGACCTTTTATGGAAGCATTATGGGTCCATGGGTCGTTATTTCAATTGCAAACGACTTAAAGATTTAAAATAACAATGGAATTTATGAAGAATAGAATTGGATTAAATCAACAAAAGTAAACATTATTGGAATACAAAAATGGGTAAAAAGAAAAGTAGGTGCCCAGAGATATTAAACTGAGCTTCACCAACCGAATCCTTCCAAGATCATTTTGAGTGAATAGACGTTGGGAGATCTGCAGGCTTTGTAGATGTTCGAGGTGTAACATTCCTCCTTTTGCTAATTCGAGAGAATAAAATCGTCACATACCCTTCCTCTTGTCAGAATTTAAGCCGCTCTTGTCGGGTTTTTAACTGAAAACCCCTTTGGTCTCAAAGCGCCTTTTTTGGGTTTTCGTTTTAGCCTCTTCGCTTTTTTTTTAGGTCTTAAAGCGCCCTTTGAGGGTTTTCACTTTAGCCTCTCCGCTTTTTTTTTTTAGGTCTTAAAGCGCCCTTTGCGAGTTTTCACTTTAGCCTTTCCCTTCTTCAAGTATAATACTTCTTAACTGAATCCAAATTTATGGGATTGGATAAATTTTTCCATCCATCTCGGCCAAAATTAGTGCCCCTCCAGAGAAAGCCTTTTTCACCACATGAGGTCATTCCCAATTTGGCATCCATTTCCCTCTGAAATCCTTTTGTATGAGGAGGATCTTTTTCAAAACTAAGTCTCCCTCGTGGAATTCTCTTGGACGCACTTTTTTGTTGTATGCTTGCATCATTCACTTTTGGTACATTTGACCATGATGGATAGCTTTCAGTCTCTTTTCTTTGATCAGATTCAACTGATCATATCGAACTTGGATCCATTCTGCTTCATCCAATTTCAGTTCAGACAATACTCGAAAAGATAAAATTTCAACTTCGATGGGTAAAACCGCCTCCATTCCGTAAACCAATGAGAAAGGAGTTGCTCCGGTGGAGGTTCTGACCAACGTTCGATAGGCGAAAAGGGCAAATGGTAACTTTCGTGCCAATCTTTGTAAGTCTCATCATCTTCCTACTATCCTCTTGATGTTCTTATTAGCCTTCTCTATCGCCTGTTCATCTTTGGGCGATATGGTGACGAATTGTGATGTCCGATCTTGAATTGCCTCTGACTTTCGCAATCATGTCGTTGTTCAAGTTTAACGATTATCGATATGATCCTCTCGTGCATTCCATATCTACATATGATTTTTTTTAAGAACTTGTTGATCGCCGATTTTGTCACATTAGCATATGAAGTGGCCTCCACCCATTTAGTGAAGTAATCAATTACCACGAAGATGAACCGATGTCCATTGGAAGCTTTTGGAGATTGGTCCAATAACGCCCATGCCCCACATAGAAAAAGGCCATGGGAGGTCATAAAAGGTGAGGTGGTACATGAATCTTGTCCCCATAAATTTGGCACTTATGACATTTCTTAGTATAATCAATGCAATCTCTTTCCATGGTAGACCAATAATACCCGAATCTCATAATTTGTCTGGCCATTGCGAACCCATTGGCATGTGTTCCACAGACACCCTTATGGACTTCTTCTAGGATCTGCCTAGCCTCGGCTCCATCCACACATCTCAATAGCACTTGATCATTTCTTCTTTTGTATAGGATCTCTCCGTCTAAGACATAGTCACAAGCTAGTCTTCTCAACGTCCTTTTGTCATTTTCGATTGCTTGATCGGGGTGTTTATGATCTTTCACATATTGTAGTATATCGTGATACCACGGGTGATCATTTTGCTCCACTTCTTCCACGTTGTAGCAATAGGCTGGGGCCTCATAAATGCTCATTTGTATAGGCCTCATATCCTCCTTGTTGTTTGCTCGCACCATAGAAGCCAATGTGGCTAGAGCATCAGCCATCTGATTTTTGTCTCTTGGTAGATAACTGAAAGTGATGTCATCGAACTTTTTGATCAGTTCTTGGACCAATCTTTTGTATTCGACCAACTTGGGATCTCTCACCTCCCATTTTTCTTTAAGTTGATAAATCACTAGTCTGTAGTCTCCAGATACTTCCAAAGACCTTAATCTTGCGTTCTATAGTGGCACGGATACCCATGATGCAAGCTTCATACTCTGTCATATTGTTTGTACAATTAAAATCCAGCCTACAAGTGAATGGGTAATGATCTCCATTTGGGGACACCAGAACTGCCCTAATTCCATTGCCTATAGCATTCGATGCCCGTCAAGTTCGGTTTCAAGGATGACTTTTCGGGTACCTTCTTGATGGTTGCTACGCATACATTAGGTCTTCATTAGGAAATCAAGTCCAAAGGCTCATAATCTGCCAGAGCTCTATTGGCCAGAAAATTCACTATTGCACTTCCTTTTACCGCCTTTTGGTTTACATAAACTATGTCAAACTCAGAAAGTAAAATTTGCCATCGGGCCATCCGTCCATTCAAAGTAGTTGACTCCATTAGCTTCGAGATGAGCCAGGTCGTCTGATACAACATGTACTGCCTCAATCTCTGGGTTGTCCATATCAAGGCACAACATAGTTTCTCAATTGGTGAGTACCTTGTTTCACACTCAGTAAACTTTTTACTAAGGTAGTATATTGCCTTTTCTTTCTTTCTTGACTCATCGTGTTGGCCGAGCACACATCCTATTGAATTATCAAGTACCGTTAAGTAGAGGATTAAAGGCTTATCTGAATTAGGTGGTGTCAATACTGGAGGATTGGACATGTATTGCTTTACTTTGTAGAAGGTCTTCTGACATTCCTCGTCCCACATACCTGGATTGTGGTTTTTAAGAAGATGAAATATGGGGTCACATTTCTCAGTCAGTTGTGAAATGAACCGAGCAATGTAATTTAATCTTCCTAAGAAACCTCGAACTTTTTTTTGCGTGCGAGACGGAGGCAATTCTTGTATAGCCTTGACTTTGTCTGGGTCAACCTCAATCCCCTTTTCGTTGACTATAAATCCTAGCAGTTTCCATGACCTGGCTTCAAACGTACACTTTGCCGGGTTAAGCTTTAGCTGGAATTTCCTCAACCTCAAAAATAATTTCCTTAAGACTTGGACATGCTCCTTTTTAGTTCGAGACTTGGCGATTATATCGCCGACATAAACCTCAATTTCTTTATGCATCATGTCATGGAATAGGGTTACCATGGCTCTCTGATATGTTGCTCCCGCATTCTTCAGCCCAAATGGCATTACCTTATAGCAAAAGGTTCCCCACATGGTTATGAACGTGGTTTTATCCATGTCTTCAGGAAGCATCTTTATCTGGTTGTATCTTGAGAAGCCATCCATGAATGAGAACAATGAATAACCCACCGTATTATCCACTAAGGTGTCGATATGAGGTAACAGAAAATTACCTTTCGGGCTAGCCTTGTTTAGATCCCTGTAGTCTACACACATTCGTACTTTCCCATCTTTTTTAGGGACGGGACGATATTGGCTACCCATTCCAAGTACTTAACCACTTGCAAGAAACTCCGTCAAATTACTTCCGACCTCCTCTTTTATTTTCAAGAAACGTTTGGCCTCATCCTCCAAGTTTCATTGGATGGCTTGTATTCTTCTTTTATGGGCAAACGGTGTACCACGATATCAGTGCTTAACCTGGGCATGTCTTGATATGACTATGCGAAGACATCCTTGAATTCTTGGAGTAACTCGATGAGGTCTCACCTTGTCTCTACGGTGATACCGGCTCCAATCTTCACTTCTTTCTTTTCTTGTTCGTCTCCTAGGTTCACTATTTCCACTGACTCTTTGTGAGGTACGATTTGTTGCTCCTCGTGTTCTACCATCCTGAACAGTTCAGGAGATAAGTCACAGCCTCAGTCATTTCCAAAATCCTGAAAATCTTTCGCACCCATATCTTGCTCAAAAGGACATTCTGAGTCATCGGTAGTGTTACTCAAATCATTGATATTTGGGGATCTGTTATGGAGATGAATAAAGGCTCATAGAACCACAAAATCTAGGCATGCTTATTGGTATCATAAATGAAGAATAGAAATGTTTAGAAGAATATCTAAAGAAAGAATAATGATGATGAATGAAATGAACATAGAAGAAAATTTGCTCAAAAGATGGCGGATATGTATTTCATTGAAAATAACGATGCCTTATACAAAATCATGCTTCATAATGATGATGAATGAAATGAATATAGAAGAAAATTTGCTCAAATGATGGCGGAGATGTATTTCATTGAAAATAACGATGCCTTATACAAAATCATGCTTCACAAAAGGGACTCTTATTGCTTCTAGACTTAAAGCAACAAGTGTGTTCCGAGTATTACTCGAATGAGTTCTAAAAGCTGTGAATCTCTTCAATATCCAGGTTGTTTAGAACGCTCGCTCATAAGGCGGATGCCATTCGATTTTTTTCCTCAATTTTCCCTCGAGATATAGTGTTGACGCGCACGATTTCTTCATTTGCGTTCCTCGTCCGGATGAATAACCCCTCCCGATATAAAGGTCTCACGAATATGAGGAATTATCATTGGTTCCCATTTAATCTCATCTCCACCCAAACGCCTCTTTCCTTCTTTCTTGCTTCTTTTCTAACTCTTTTTCTTTTGCTTTATGCTCGCTTGAATCCTAAGCCAAAGAGGTCTCTTTTTTCTTTCAATCTCGGGACTTCGATTTCTCCTTGGAGATACCTTCCCAGTCCCTTTCTGGGTATGGCTCCATTTTCGACCATTAATTGCAAACCCATTTTTATGGTTTTGGATAATTGAGGCACTGGGATCTTGTTTCCCTCGATGACGAATGTTGCGTTGACAAATTCCAAAGAGCGGAAGGAACATTCAGTTGCTTCTTTATTTTCTTCTAAATATGGTGCACCGTTGGTTACGGTTGCAATGATGTCTTCTTCAGCATTTATTGTTACCAAACGACCTTCTGTGACTAATTTTAATTTTTGGTGCAACGATGAGGGATCGCCCTCACCGAAGTGTATCCAAGGTCTCCCCAACAAACAGCTTATCGACTACCGATATCCATTACTATGAAATCCACTTCATATGTACCTGGGCCGATTAAAAGAGGTACTTCGATCCTCCCCATGACTTTCCTTTCAGTTCTATCAAATGCCCTTACTACATTGTAGCAAGCCTTCATGTGAGAGCTATCAATGGGTAACCGATTCAACGTCGATAATGGCAAGACATTGAGCGCCGATCCATTATCGATTAGTACCCCTGGTAGTGTGTATCCTTTGCACCGTGTAGTAATGTAGAGGGCCTTGATGGAACCCATACCTCCCGGCGGAATCTCGTCATCATTAAATAAAATAAAGTTATTAGCACTTATATTGCTAATTAGACGATCCAACTTGTTAACGGTGATATCATTAGCAACATAAGTTTCATCCAATACTTTCATTAGTGCGTTGCGGTGCTCTTCTGAGCTTAATAGCAAGTCAAGCACAGATATACGAGCCGACTGTTTATGTAGCTGCTCCACGACGCTGTATTCACTATGTTTTAAAACTTCAAGAATTCCCTAGCCTCTTCTTCCTTCACTGGATCATTTATATGAGCTTCCCGTTTGGTCACACTTTCTCTCTTTTGTTCGCCCACCAAGGTTTTCTCTTTTGCAAGCTCGATTCGTGGGTTTGTCGTGTCGTAACGCTTCCCGCTTCGTGTATAGGAGGCTACTTCCTGGTTTTCTTTTGCAGTACTGGACAAGTCTCCTTTTCCAGGAATCGTCACATTACAGTTGTAGTTCCAGGAACCTTTTGTTATCTTCATATGAAAAGGCCGCAGGTCTTGGATCACAATTTTGAGGCTCTCGGTTTCTCGTCAGTAAAGTGACGAGCCCTTATTTCAAGAATCATCAGGTTTCAGTTAGAGTTCTGGGAAACCTCTTTGTTGTATTCATATGAAAAGACCACCGATTTACGAATTACGATCTTCGGAGTTGTCTTTATCCCGACTCCATCGTTCTTTAGTCGCGAGATGAAGATCAAAGGATAGCTAGTTTTCGAGGCTTTTATTGCTGATTCATCTTCTAAAGCGCAAATGCTTCTTTCTTTTTGACCTTCATTAATTTCAAAAAACTCCAACTCTTTATTGTCCATCAGCCTTTGTTCGCACTCAACTCAATACAGTCCTGGATTTCGTGCCCCTCCATGTTATGAAACTCACAGCCTTTTCTTTTTCCTTCATGCTTTCCTACCGGACTTGATACAGCTAATCCCCTCTTCATTATTTCTTTCCAAACTCATTTCATCGGAGTCCTTACTTCGTCAACATCCCTTTAACTCTCCTTTCCATGTTCTCACCTATCATATTGACCCCATGATTAGGCAATGGTGTCCCGTCTTTGGGGTATCGCTCACTTATAACGCCCATCCGGATGAGTCTTTCTACCAGTTTTTGAAAGTAAGATAGTGTTTATTGAATGCCCCACAATCCTCGCGTGGTACTCACACTGTATGCTCGCCATACCACTTAGGGTATGGGGTTGCAGGGTTTTAGGTAATGTGGGAAACAATATGTGTATCGAATAAGTTCTGGTACATTTCCTTGTACGTGACTGGGATTGGCGTGAATTGAATTTTCTCCGTGTTCTGCTTTATACTAGATTCCTGCCTAGAGGAGCCTTGATGATCAGCGATGGCCCTGGGCTGATTTACAGTAATAGGCTTTGGATAACCTTTACTTAGGTTATTTACATCGTTCTCTCTTTTCTTTGGGATTGTCTTTCTGGTACTTTCTCTCACTTCTATCTTGCCACACCTGATTGCATTTTCTATCATCTCCCCCAACATCACGATGTCTGAAAAGCTTTTAGTGGCGCTTCCCAGCATATGATTGATGAAATGAGCTTTCAACGTATTAATAAAGAGCATGGTTGTCTCTTTTTCCAAAAGCGGTGGCTGAACTTGTATTGCTACCTCTCTCCATCGCTGGGCATACTGTCTAAAACTTTCGCCTGGCTTTTTCTCCATATTTTGGAGTGTGATTCTATCAGGAGCAATATCAGCCACATGGCCATAATGTTTCATGAAGGCCTGTGCCAGGTCCTTTCACGTCTTGATTTGGGCACGACCAAGCTGGTTATACCATTTGGCCGCAGACCCGGCCAAACTGTCTTGAAAACAGTGACTCAACAACTGGTCATTATTAAGGTACCCTGCCATCCGTCGGTAGAACATTGTGATGTGTGCCTCGGGACAGCTAGTCCCGTTATATTTCTCAAACTCTGTTGTTTTAAACTTTGGTGGAAGGACTAAGTCCGGGACTAGACTTAAGTCTTTAGCGTCCATCCCGTAACGTTGGTCGGCCGTTTCTATTTCTTTAAACTTTTCTTCTAGCCACTTGCAACGGCTCTCAAGTTGCCTTGGCAAATCTATTTTTGCCTTGTCCATTTCTGCCAGTTCATCGAAATCGAGGACCACAGGGTTAGTCGGACTTCCCCCTGGGTTAGTACTCGAACCAGTCGAGAGGTGGGCCGATATCGCGGTACCAACCTGATATTGTGGTCTAATAGTAATAAAGCGCCCTTAGGGATGCACATCCGTGGCGCTTGGGTATTCGTGGGTAAAACACGGAGGGTAAATGTGGTCGTCATTATCGCTTCCTAAACTAGTAGCAACGCCTTTCCTTTCTCACGCTCATTGGCCAACAACTGCGCCAATTGATTTATCATGTTATTCTGAGATTCTTGCATCCGTTCTATCATGTCCTGTTATATCTTGATTAATCGTTCTTACATCTGCTCCTGTATTTCCTTTTGTATTTGCTCTAATCTTTCCATTCTTTGATCCATGATTTTTATTTTGCCTCGTGTATTGTAGCGATGTTCCGAGGTAATCGTCATAATTTAAGGTTCCTTTGTGAGATTTAATGCACATGATGCAATGTAATGCTAATGCATGAAATGTAAGCAAAAATGCATTAATTTCGATTGGTTTCCATTAGAATAACTTTTTAGAAAATAAGTTTCTTCACATAAAATGGATTACATATAAGGCCTCGCCTAATACTTAAGGCCTTGACTTCCTCAAGAAGCCCAAATAACTCTTGACCTTGCTCGACTTGATTCAGAAATAAACTTAGTACATCATCGGACTACTAAGGTTTGCAAGTGATCCGCCACCTCTCGCACTTGAGCCACGGCTTCCCCCATAATGTAATCCCAGTCTCTAACTTGGTTCTGATAGTGATGAAGTTGTTGCTTCCAACGCTCCTCATTGACTTCAAGAAGCTCCACCTGTAGCTCACAAGCATGTAAAGCAGATTCTAGCTCTTCGATTCTTGCTTTTATTTCTTTAATTTTACTCAGACTAGCCTTTAATTCGACTACAGATTACGGCTACGATACTGATACAATGATCTTTCCAATTCTATCACCCGAGCCTTTAATTCCTCTTTCTCGTTCTGGCTTTCTACCAAACTTCTTTTCGAGTAACTTCGAACTTCAAGATATCTGGAGTTTCCTTTCCCATTGGTCGCTCTATTTTTCCTCTCTAATTTCTTGACGCCATTGTTCGACATTTTCCTAATCCATCAATTTTCATTGACCTTCGCAGCTTCTTATAGTCATTTTCAAACCGTCCAAATCTTCCTCAAATTTTATTTTTCCCTTTTCTCGACTTTTTCGGCTTCCAATTACGAATGTCAACATCCAATCCTAGCTGCATTTTCTCTTCTTCTAATTGTTCTATCCTTTTTCCCTAATTCTACATTCTTTTTCTCAAAATCCTGTTTGATGATTTCGAGCTCCGATGGGATTACCTGCAGGTGCTCTTCCACTGATCGGGTGTTTTCTTGGCTTGATGTGGGAATGTTGTCGTTGATTCTATGACTCCACCATCGATCATATTCGGGGGTTGTCATCGGGTTAGTGGCAAACTTTTTCATTCTGTGAGTCCGGTTCCAAGCACTCGATATTTTACGAACTCTCTTTTTACAATTATCTCCTTTATATTCAAACTCGCACTGAATTAGACCTTGTGTTGCAAGTGTAAACTGTCTCGATCTGTACTGTCTCAACACGAGGAGAGGAACATACCCGACAGCTCCCCATATCCCTAGTAGAGGAACCCAATCAAAATCTCCACACTGATATAAGATCTCATTAGGAATTATTAAAGGAGCTTTCCATTCTATATCTGCTTCTTGCAAGTTTTGCAGAATCATCATCCATTTTTCTTCTATAAGATCATCTCGCCTTAGCGTGGCTGCTAATTCTTTTAGCGGGGAATAGTCCTCGGAGAAGATTCGACACGATGCCTTTTCTGCTTTCCAAAAATGACTGTTGAACCATACTAGTAAGAGTTGTGCATAACCGGTGAATCTTTCTTCGCCAGCTTTTCGGCACGCACTAAGGGACCTGAAAGTTTCGGCCAGAATTGCAGGAACGGGCGTGACTCTTCTATCCAATCTGCCGAATAAGTCTGAGACCGCCTCGTCTACATGCCTTAGAGCTTTAGGGAAAATAATCAGTCCATAAATGCTCAAGGCAAAATGTCAACCCTTTTCTTCACGTCGAGGATGCGCTATGATCAAATCCTTAAATTTCTCCAAGGGATGCACTTACAATCTCCTTTTTGTTTTATCCGAACAGAACCCACTTTCTTTCATCCCCGTAATATTCATCACTTTTTTAAGAATGTGGGGACATTAATGGTATTGCATAAACTTTGTCGGTTTGAATTTTTGGGCAACGGAGTAAAGCGTGTATTCTTCTATAGTAGGTACCAGTCCGCTTTCCGAAAGTAAAACAACTATAAGCGAGGATTCCAAAATTAGGCTATAGCTCGAAATAAGTCTTTGGTCTACCTTGATGTCGAAAGCGATAAGGCGATCACCGTAATGATGAGAATAGTTGCTTGATCTCGTCGTCCCATTAACTCCATATCTCTTTCATCTCTTGAAGATTATTTTGGGTTACACGACACGTGTGAAGTCTCATAATTCGACATGTGCCCTTCAGTAAGACTATCACCTTTTTCTTGTTGCCTTTGTCTCGACCCATATTCTGGACAAACCGCATTGTCCTCCACTTTATCAAGAAACCCTCTTTCATGACAAGCTATCTATTTAGCAATTGAATGTGAATCAACATATTTTTGATGAATATGCCATGCAAAATAAAAATGAAGTAAATCAGTATTTCATACACAGTAAGAAAAGAATAAAAATACCTAATCTGGAAACCACTAGGGTTTGGCACGGCTCTACCTAGGGTGGGTTCTTAGGACTTACTATATGAGGTTCGGTTCTAAAGAGGGGTACCTGAACCAGCAGATTCCTCGATCCTCACCCATTATAGGCTCATATGGACCGAGTTCAGTTCAGGGGAATACATTTCTTATGACTGCACGGAGATGAAAATCTCAAGAAGACATAGGTACGGATGTATCCCGAAAGCGATCCACTATCCTGCACGGAGGTGAAAACCTCACGAAGGAGTAGCTTCTCACTCCCACTTAAAGGTGCGACCACAACGGTCATGCAATGTAATGCCGAAATTAAAACAACATGCAATAAAAGGATAGTAATTCTCAAATCGAACTTTCAAATTTCCGACAAAAGACAGAAAATAATCAATTTATGGCTTGACTTTCTAAATCATTCCCCAGTGGAGTCGCCAAGCTGTCGTAACCATTCTTTTTGGAAAACAAAACGGGGTTCGACTTTGGTTTTTAAAATGAAAAAGAGACAGGAAGTCGCCACCAATCCTTTTTTGTTGAGGTGTGATCGGGTCACCTCGTAAAAGCGGTTGTTTTAATAAATAGTTTGATTTATCAAAATAACAATTTTGGTCTACGAAATCCGAAAACGAGTTGAGGAGAGGTTCACACATTACGAAGAAGGTTAGCACCTTCGACACGCCCAAAATTGGTACCAAAATGATTAATTAGTGTCTTTATGCGGAAATTTGAAAAGATTTTAAAATAAGGATCCTTTAAAAATGTTTGGATAATTTGGGTGGAATTTGAGATTACTTTGCTTCAGAGGATACAAACATCACATCCAAAGACGTTAGGACATGATATTTTAAACCTTCGTAATCAAAGTTGTCTTGTGATTTGTGAAATTTTTAGAAGGATGTTTAGTTATTTAGTCAAACGAGAAATCGAAACCCAAAGACGTTAGGGCACTATTCTCGAACTTCTAAATACAAGACATTGCCTTGTTTTAAAACCTTTAGATGAAATAGGATAATTTTACGAATATATTTTGTTTAATAATATAATATGAAACTAAGAAAATAAGCGTAAATATAAATATAGTAAATATAAAGAGACTAACAATAGAAATAATAATATTAATAATGATACCAAATAATAGTAATAATAATATCAATAGAAAACAAGAATAATGAAAGAAAATAGATATATAAAATAATAGTATAGCAATAAATGTAATAATGAAAATAAAATAATAATAGTGATAATAATAAAAGATGAAAAATAAAGTATTGGTAATAATAAATAAAATAAGAGTAATAATACTAACAATAATAGTATAGTACAATAATAAAATAAAATATTAAGAATAATAACAATAACAAAATAATAACAAAATAAAGTAACGACAATAATAATAGTAATAATAATAGTAATAATAAAATATAATAATAATAACAATAATGATGACAAAGAACATGGTAACGAAAGCAATAATAGAAATGATAATAAGGATGATGCTAATAATAATGCAAAACAAAATAAAGGAATAGTAATAACAATAGTAATAATAATAATAATAATAATAATAATAATAATAATAATAATAAAAACAGAAAGGAATAGTAATAAAAATAGAAATATTAATAATAGTAATAATAATAACAAAAATTGCAAAATAGTAAAAAAGGGTTAAATTGCATTAAAAACGGAAGTTTTTGGTCAAATTATAAATAAAACAGAGGTTTGGGAGCTAAATGAGAAACGGCATAAAAGGTGGGGAACCAAAAAGGTAATATTCCCCGGTAGGTTAAACGAGGCGTTTGAGGAAAGGACCGAATCGCAAACCGCGTGAAGTTTCTGGGCCAATATTGCAATAATTAAAATTTGATTTTAACAACATGAAAATGCGGAAGGACCTAAAGTGCAATTACCCCAATCAACAAAAACACGCGGATCCTCCGGTGGGCCCGGTCAACGCTACGGGTTATAGGTGAAACGACGCTCGCTTTTGGGGCCATGAATCAGCCCTAAACCGCTTTTGAAACCTTATAAAAGAAAAATTTTCCTTTTATTTCATTTGTGTTGCTTTCTTAAAAAAAACTTTTGGCTTTGTTTTTTTTCTCTGCAGTCGAGGGTTTTGTGTTGTTCTCGGTCGTTCGCGTCTGTTTGCCATCACAAGACTGCAATTTAAACAAGTAAAATTTCCCTTTTTTCCTTTTTTATAAAATGGATAAAATGAAATAATAAAAAGGATTTTAAAGAATGAAGCTTTTAAAACATAAATCACCTTCCAAAAATAGAAAACTCAGTTCTATTTCGATTTAATAATCGATTTTGCTCTTTTTGTACTGATTCGTGGGTGTGTACCCGCTTGAATTTCTGCTTTTGGTTTTTACTTCCCGAATCCATTCTTGAATCTCTGTTATTTTTGTGTTCAAAATCTCTTTTTTTTTTGTCTCCGAAAAACTGTCCCTTTACAATGGATTTTAATCGGCTTTTTATAGCCTTTGACAATTATTTCTGTCATTTCCTTTGCATATTTCTCTTCTCTGTTGCCTCTGTTTCTTTGCGTGTCGGTTTCTTTTTGCAGGGTATGGGCGAGGCGCTGAAGGCGGTGGAGCGGAGTTAGGGACTGGGGCTGGTCAAAAGGTAGGAGTCAAACAGTCAAGGGTCAGAAGAACCTAAGGGCAGCTAGGGTTTTTTCTTTTCCTGATAAGAGCGTTGGGGTTTAGTTTGGGTATTGGGCCAATTGGGCCAAGTTCTGTTTTTGGTTAGGTTTAGTTAGGTCTGGTGGTTAGCTTTAGTGGGCTATTCGGGTTTGGGTTATAAAACGGGCCCCGGGCAATTTGGGTCTTCTACAAATATTAAAATAAAAAATAAAGAAAGTAGCGGTTAAAATAGTAATTAAAACAAATTAAAAGGATTGAATCAAAAACGCGCGTTAAATATCAATGATTAAAATAGCAATTAACCCTCTTTTCAAAACGGGGTCGTTCTGCTCATTAGCCCGAGGATCAAATTGAAACAAAGTGTAAATTTTTTAGCTAATTTAAAATAAATAAAAATGTCAAATTGGGTAAAATTAAAACAAATAAAATTTCAAAGGGAGTTGAATTGTAGATTTCCCTTTTAATCAAAACACGCGGATCCTCTTCTGGGTACCGGGTCAACACGCGGATCCTACCAATCAGAAACGACGTCGTTTCCTATCTGCCATATAAGTTAACATAAATGAAAAAAAAATCATTTTGAAACACTCCTTTAAAAAAAAACAACAGAGAGCTCTGAGAAACTCTCCTTTCCTCTTGGCCTGAAACGATTTGCAGCAAGCCCTTCGGTGAGGTCTTCGGTGACGCCCGTTGTCTGCCGTTGTCTCCGGCCACCATGTACGGTGGCCAAAATAGGTAAAATTTTCTTTTTTCTTTTTTATATTATTTTATAAATAAAATGCTTGAATCGAGAAGAAAAATGAGAAATAACAAGAATAAAACAAATCGAAAGTCACCTTAAAAAAATTTTGTATACTATTTTTTTCTCTGTTCTTATTTCTATTCTGTCTGTGAATATCCCCCTGTTACAACGAGTATCCCCCCATTACAGATTTTTTGGTGGGGTTTTATAACCCTTAAAATGAAAAAATAAAAAAGAAAGAAATCGGCCCATATTTGCTGTCGATTTTCTTTCTTTTTGTGCAGGAGAAAACGGAGATCTCGCGGTGATGACCAGGCACGCTAACTGCGGCGTGATCCAGTGGCATGGTCGAGGTCTAATGGAGACGATGATTGCGGCGCGACGTTTGGGATCTCGTTGGGGTGAAGCTTGCGACGATTGCGCTGGACTCCTGCTTGTGGCGGGAGGGTTTTAGGAAACCCTAAATTTTCCTGACTTCGTTTAGTCATTGGGCTCTTTTGGACCATCTCGATAATGGGTCTAGTTGGGGTGTAAGTGGGCCCTGTAAAAATGGACTTTTTATTATTTTTTATTTTGGGTCTGGGTTATGTTAGCCCGGGCAAAATGTGTGCTTACATCATTTATTAGATCTATTAGGCGTTTTGTTGTTATTTTCTAATTCTAATTAATATGTTTTTTCAAAATAAAATTGCGGTGGATGGGTGGAGCACATTTAAACTTGGTAGGAGGAATTCAATGTTTGGCAAGGAGTTGCACGAATGGCACAAATTGGAGAAGAAGAAAAGTGAGCAAGGGAAAGGCAAGACATAGACGACATAAGGAAGGAGAGCAAAAAAGGACCCCAAAAAAAAATTGAATGCCTTGGGTTACACGACAAAAGTTTTTTAGAAAGGGAGAAGAAGCCAATAAAGTGGGGAGGTCTTGAGGCAATAGAATGCGGAGAAAGAATCTAGAGAGATATTGAGAGAGTCATCATTGGATACGTTAAGAAAGGCAGGAGAGAGTAAAGATGCTGCATGAAAAAAATTGTAATGTCCTGAAATTAGCTCACTACAAAGAAATGGACTTTTAGCGGCGTTTTTTAGGCTTTTAGCGGCGTTTTTAAGCCACTAACATATATTATGCGGCTTTGAAAACGCCACAAAAACGCACTATATGTGGTATGCAAAATTTTGGCGTTTTACGATAAAACGCCGCTAGAAACCATGACTTTTAGCGTTTATAATAAAAACGCCGCTAAAAACATGACTTTTAGCGGCTTTCTACACAAACGCCGCTAAAGGTGGCGACTTTTAGCGGTTTTTAAAAAGCGCTAAAAACTTGACTTTTAATGGCGCTTTTTTAAAACGCCGCTAAAACTTGTCTTTAAGCGGCGCTTTATTTTAAAACGCCGCTTAAAACTTGTCTTTAATGCGCTTTATTCTAAAACGCCGCTAAAAACTTGACTTTTAAGCGGCTTTATTTTAAAACGCCATTAAAACTTGACTTTAAGCGGCGCTTTATTTTAAAACGCCGCTAAAAACTATGACTTCTTACTGCGTTTACTTCAAACGCCACTATATGTTTGACTTTTAGCGCGCTTTTTATCACAAACGCCGCTAACTTGTGCATATCTAAAATATTCAATTTATCCAATATTATACGCCTCGCACTAAAACCAACCAATGACAACAAATATAATATATAATTTCAACCCAAATAACAAATGTAGCATAAAAATTGCACCAACTATATTTATTCTAAATGTTATTTTAAAATAAATAAAAATATGATATCGTACATTGTTAAATGTAACAATGTTAAAATCATCTTACAATAAGAACATAAATGTCTAAGATGGCGCGCTCAGGATATTTGTTGCAACATCTTCATCATAACCAAGTCGTGAGTGAAGTTCTTCATACTTCCTGCTCGCTCGCCTCCCTTGTCTTGCCCGCTTTAAGTAGAAATTTGCTCGCCTCCTCACGCCGCCTCGGCCTCCTCTCGCTTTGCCTCGGCTCTAAGTTGAGAAATTTGCTCACCGTGCTAGCTTGCATTTGAGTAATCTGGTCTTTTAGCCTCGAACTTCAAAGACGAGATTGACTTAGGAAGGCATATATTGTTGGGAGTCGGATCCAAAATATTGGCCTGAGTAACACGGATCCTTGAAGTCGAACCCCACCGTACCTTTCAACACCCAAAACATTAGTGATAATTTTGTTATAAATATATTCAAGATTAATGAACTATCAACAAGCGATCGTATTTTCGGGACCCAAAACATCGGTAATAATTTCATTATCGACATCCTCAAGATGAACAGAACTATCACTCAAGCAACCGCTTCATAAAGTGCCTTCTTCTCCTTTAGTTTCTCCTAATAAATTAATCAAAAGTTAGAAACGAAATATACAAAGAATAAGGAATGCATCATAACTTAACATTATTAATTTAAAACTACTAACGAAGAATTAAACTATTATAAGTAAACATTATAAATCCATTTTAATAAATCAAATTTTATTAAGTAAATATACCATAATCTCTCCAACTTGGTGTCATCGGAGACCCATCCTTCTTCCTATCGTAATGTCAAAAAGTTGAACGCGTCCAACTTTTTGACCGGTGAGAGTTCCTACAAGTGTTGTATTACAAATATAATTTAATAGTATAAAGTCATCTATATTTGATGTAATTAATAAATTATAATACCTCGGCCTCATTCTGAAGCAAAACTTCTCGATCTCGCTGTAAGCGTGAATTTTGTTTACGTGCTGCTTGTTCCGACACGCTCACGGTCCTACATAATGATATTATTATTACGTATATAGTAAATACTATACATCAAAAACTTATAAGAGTTTAGAAGTAGGTAATACCTCTCCTTTCTTTGAGTTCCGAATCTAACCGCATCTTCCCATTGATGCCTCAACATTTTTGGGACATTCCGCAGATTTATCCTCGATGCTCATTTCTTTCTTAAAATATTCTTTTTCAATATGCTTTTGTTGTCTCTCCATTTTTTCCCAATGTCTTTTTATATAGTCATGGAGACCTCCAAATTAAACCTCTCCTAAAAAACATAAATTTAAAAAGTAAATATAAATGAAACTTCAACCAAAGTATTATAAATTACATTCATGTTTTGTTACCTTAATGTTCTCGAGCTTGATTTTTGTTTGCGTTAGGCATGTGATGCCATGACTCGTAATTGATGGGCAACATATTTGCGTTTCGTGCAATAATGCCCAAATAGCCTCCTAGAACTCGAGCTTGAGGCCAACAGTGGCCATAATGCTTTCTCCTTACTTTCACACAGGGCCAAAGTTAATTAGTATATATAATCGAGTACTATGTAAGTATTATGTAAGTTATGTATTATGTAGGTTATATATTATGTATGTTATGTATTCTTTAAGATTCAACATACGTGGCATTGTTACACCTAGGGAGGATCCGTTATATCTAACAGTGAGATATACGGCAACCCGTCAGGTTTCCAGCCTATATACTTTGAATCTCTTTTTTTTCTATACAAGTATTATGTAAGTTATGTATTATGTAGGTTATATATTATGTAAGTTATGTATTCTTTAAGATTCAACATACGTGGCATTGTTACACCTAGGGAGGATCCGTTATATCTAACAGTGAGATATACGGCAACCCTTGTGTTTCAACCTATATACTTTGAATCTCTTTTTTTCTATACAAGTATTATGTAAGTTATGTATTATGTAGGTTATATATTATGTAAGTTATGTATTCTTTAAGATTCAACATACGTGGCATTGTTACACCTAGGGAGGATCCGTTATATCTAATAATGAGATATCTGACAACCCGTCGAGTTTCAAACTATATACTTTGAATCTCTTTTTTTTCTATACAAGTATTATGTAAGTTATGTATTATGTAGGTTATATATTATGTATGTTAATTCCACCTTTTAAAAAGGAAGAATGCCATAAGCTAGCAGCCAAAGAGAAAGCATAATGATTGAACAATCGTACAAGCATTGTTTCCAACTTCAACCAAGTTCCCTTACACTAACAAACAAGCCCACACCAATTTCTTGATAGACATGTCCACTATCGATTATCGGCTAGCAATCTAAACTTTTTTTTTTGGTGTGACTCATTTTGATAAAAACTACAAAATTCTTCTAACCCCTCCATCTAGTCAGACAAATAGCTTAACTTTTAGGTAGTCTTAAAACCTTTCCTACCAATGGTGGTCCTAATCCAATGCGGAAAAAGATACTTGTCTATATACTGTTAATTTCTGCTTATTACATTCTCTCCGTTTCAATTAGAATGTTATAGTTAAATTTTTAAAATATATTTTTCAATAATAAAATGTCGAGGTTGAAAAAATCCTATTACCGAAAATTAAAATGTAACAATTTTATTAAGTTGTAGAAAGTAGTGTTTATATAGTATTTTTTTATTTAATTTATACAAATATAATCGAGTTTAGTTTTATGAGTTATGGATTAATCATAAATCTAGTATATTAATCTTTTGACGATTGGATTGAGTCAAATTTTGCAATTAATCCATTTACTATGAGTAAGCTATGTATTAGTTTTATACTTTAATTTCATCTATTTTTGTTTTTATACTTTTTAAATTACTTATTTTCCATCTCTTTACTTTTAAATTTTAAATTTTGTCTCCTAACTCAACTAGTACAACTTAAATCCCTTTGATTAAATTTTGCTATTAGTCTTGTGTTATGCTTAAAATCATAGATTTAGTTTTATCTTTTTAATTTATCTATTCTAACTTTTTAACATTCATTAAATTCATTAACGAGCTCTTTTTTTAATAATATGCATAAATAATAAGTTAAATGACACTACATATGTTTGTAGAATGAAATTTTGGAATTAACTTAATTAATTTAATAGTTATGATTTTATCAAAATTAAAATTTTAAAATTATTATTTTCAATAATGATCTATATTATTATTTTCTTTTAAAAATTATTTTGTCATTTTGTTTGTAGTTGTATGACCCCACCTTTTACCACTCGATTCTGATTGCTTTAATAGAAATCAACGATGATGAGACAAAGTTTCTAAACAATAAAACAATGGAAGTTAAATTCGATCGGTCTAGCTCAGGACGGTTAGGAACGACGGCTAAAAGAACAGAAAAAAATCAAAGACTTGGTTTTTTTCAGCCATTTAGGAAGAAATTAACGAATAACGATTGTGTTAAGTCATGCCCAAAAAAGAAGAGGAAAAGAAGAGTTACATATACAAGATTTATTAAAAAAAAAAAGAGGCTAATCTTACCAGCTATTCAAAAACCATTTAATTTGTATATAGAAGCAGATTATGAGTGAATGAAAGAAAGATAAAATACCCACGCCATCAAGGATTAAAAAAAGAAGAAAATGAGAAATTAAAAATAAAAACAATCAAGTTTACCTGTTCTAAATTGAATAGATTGAGGAAGGTGCTGCTGCAGGTCTTGAGTCTTGGTCTTCTTCAGTTCACCTACAAGAAATATGACTATAACAATAATAGGTGAAGCCCGATTTGTGTTCATTACTGCAGATAGAAATGGGAATGTGCTGCTAACTATAATAATGTTATCAGCATATAATTTTCATTACTCAAGGTGACACTTAGACGTTAAAAATCCTTTAACTAATGGTTTTCGTCATTAACCGCTCATTGTCTTTGACGTGGTCATTAATTATCGATAAGGCCAAAATTTCACATCTTTGAAACATGGTTTTAGGAAAACTATAATTCAACTATCTATAAGTGAAATCAGTATCATATATAAGTTATATACCAAATGTACCAACCTTTTGCTTACTACTCCAAGATACATTGGTTATCAATACATCTAAGTATATAAGCCATACATATATAATCATTCACTTATTATTAAAGTAGCACAATGATCATCACAAGATAATTAATCTATAAATTAACTTAAGATTCATTTATTTTGGATCTAGTTGGATGTAATTTTAATTTAACCAATCAAATATGTCTTTTATCTTAAGATTCAATTCTATTATAATAGATAAGACAATTATCTCTTTCCTTAATTTGACTCACAAAAACACGTTTTTGTAAGAAGAAACATCAAATCCATATAACTCTCCCTTCTTAGCAAAGGAAAATAAATACCATAATAAAACCTATGGCAACATCTTCCGAAAAGCGGAAGAGATTCTTCATTAATTTTCAAAGAGCCCATGCATCACAAATGAAGCTCAATAAAGATGACATCAAATCTACTAAATTCATAGATGTTATCAAAGTATCACAATTGCTATGTTTCTTCTTAGGACACAATCCTAATGACAGAGACCATAAAACAATGTAATGCCTCCATGTTATTTGCTTGATTCTATTTCTTCTACTCCACCAAATAAACATTCAACTTAAAACAAGACAACTAAAACTGCAGTGAGCCAAGCTTTATCGAAAAACTTTGAAACGAGCATTAAAGATAAGCTATGCATTTAATCGCATGGAGAATTTTGTTCAATGAATCATAGTAGTGAGAAAACTAAAAGAAATGAATAAACATGCTGCACAACTAAGAATTTTCTTACCATATTCAACGCAGCAGAGAGAGCGATCGGCTTCATCAGAAGCCCTTCCGAACACAAGCTTCCTATCACCCCGATGAGACACATACAGATATCAAACAACAAAATAACACAAAGATCTATTCACTAAGTAAAATTACAATGCTAAAGCTACAAAGTTAACACATTACACGAAGACACAAAGCAAATACAATATACCTTGACAAGCATTGAATTGATTAATGAGAATACACGAGGTAAAAGAATGTAAGAAAAAAAACAAAGGGCAAAAATATCTCTTGACCATTCCAATTTAGTGTATTATAACGACCAACCTCATGGTTTTAGGAAAACTATAATGCCGTGGAAAACAAATGGAAAACAAATTCCATACCTCTATTGAGAAATTCCTTGTCGGGTTTCACAATTCCGGCAACTAATCTTGGATTGGATTAGGGGCGACGGTAAAAGCAGACAGTCTTTGGCCGGTGGGTGTTGGATGGAGAAGGGAGAAAGGAGAAAGGAGAAAGAATCGGCTAATTAAAGAGGAATCGATATCAAAGAGGGAAAGAGGGAATCGTTTGGGGAATCGATTTGGGGAATTGATACCAAAGAGGGAAGAAAAGATGGCGGTGGCTAATTAAAACGATGGCGTTTAGGCTATATCAATTTTGTGGCGTTTATTCAAGCGCCACTAATAAAAATAGTAGCGTTTTACATACTCAAGTTATAAAGCAGCGGTGTTTTTGTGATATATTTGCGGCGTTTTAGGCACAAACGCCACTAAACGATATAACATAATTAGCGGCTTTTATAAACAAACGCCACTAAAACTACAATAAGTAAAACGACGGTGTTTTGTGACATATTTGCGGCGTTTTTATATACAAACGCCACTAACCCGATATAAAATTATATGCGGCGTTTAAGAACAAACGCCACTAAAACTACAATAAGTAAACAGCGGTGTTTTGTAACATTTTTGCGGCGTTTGTTGGAACAAACGCCACTAAACCTATACAAAATTATTTGCGGCGTTTTTTGACAAAACGCCACTAAAAATGGGACAATATAAAACGACAGTGTTTTGTAACCATTTTGCGGCGTTTGTTGGAACAAACGCCACTAAAACTATACAAAATTATTTGCGGCGTTTTTGACAAAACGCCACTAAAACTGGGACAAGATAAAACGACAGTGTTTTGTAACATTTTGCGGCGTTTTCTGTAACAAACGCCACTAAAACTACACAAAATTATTTGCGGCGTTTTTGACAAAACGCCACTAAAGCGGGACAAGATAAAGCAGCGGTGTTTTGTAACATTTTTGCGGCGTTTTATAAAAGCGCGCTAAAGATCGAACTTTAGCGGCGTTTTACAAATAAACGCCGCTATATATCATTATTAGCGGCGCTTTGTAAATAAACGCCGCTATTTCTTTTTTTGCGGCGTTGTTTTCCAAACGCCGCTAATGTACAATGTTTGTGGCGTTTTTGTTTAAAACGCCACTAAAAACGCCGCTAAAAGTCTGTTTTGCTGTAGTGGCTATACTTGAGGTTAAATTATGGGAATGCATTAAGAGAAAAATGAAGAAAAAGTGAAGGTTGGAGTTGCATTATTTGAAAGCGGTCATACAAAAGATGGGTTTTCATGTAAAGAATGAATATAGTAGATATTTGATTTAAGTAAGGTATGAATATTGACTCGAATATTTGTAGATATTTGATTTAAATACAGTGAGTTTTGATTTTTTTTAATTGTTGTATGTAATAAATTCAGAGTGTATGCAGATAATAATTTGTTGATATAATGGATTTGAATTTGGATAATGAACATTCAAATCTACTTTACTTTTACAGAGATAACATATTTAAATTTGGATATCCAAATCAATTATTTATTTTACTTTTTAAATTTTTTATTTAAAAATATTTTTCAGATAAATACGATTCAGATCTATGATGAATAATTAAGTTAATTCAAATTTGAATTTAAATAATAATACTCGAAGGTATGCAGTGAAAAATAGATTTAAACTTTTAAATGAATTGAGGAATTTAAATTTTGTATAGATAAATGATATTCGACCCATTAGGTAAGAGTTGAAGGAATAACAACGTTTACTTTGATTAAAAGACTAAAATATTAAAAAGTTCATTTGAAAATAATTTTTAAAAAAATCAATTAAATCTCTTATCAAAAAGTACATTCAATTAAGCCAGCTATTTAAATCCTTTGAATTTATATTGCCATTGAAGCCTGTTAAGTATTGTTGTGACAAAGGGTTTTAAAAAGTTGTCAATTGGATGCACTTTTGTGAAGCAAGCAACCAGTGTCAGTACTGTTTTTATTTTCTGATAGAACCAGTGTATGTGGTTATTCATGAATACAAAGTTGGCAATACATTATGGTGTGGGGGAGCTGCCTGGCATTTGCAATCCTTCGCATTCGCACCCCTTCTAACATACAGACAAAACCTTTTCTCACCCCCACTTGACATTGACGACAACCCAGACATCCCCCTAACACCATTTCATATAATTATTTTATTAGAATAGGATCCGAGATAATAATAATAATAATAAAGCATGATATCCTCCTTATTCGATATGCACAAAATTCTCTCAATTTCAATCGCTTGCACACTTTTCGAAGAAAACTATCCCCTCTTAATTCGCTAATAACTGCAGCCATGAGAACGAAGATTGATTATCTAATTTCACATTGACTTGTTATGAAAAATTGATCAACTAGTACAAAACATCCATACTAGGTTGGGCAAGATATGGGTTTGACCCTTTTTGACTTACTGATTTCTGATTGGCTTTGTGAGTTTCAACTTCCATGGTGCTAAAGACTTGTTTTTCTCGGAAATTTTTTGATGTGTTATTTTGTTGGAAATCAAATTAAAGCATTTCTTTGATACTATAATCTCGCAAGTTGCAATATTCTGTTTATATGTTGGTGTCATTGGGTGAATGTTTTATACAACAAATTAATAATGGCAAAAATATTGGATAGTGCTTTGGATAAAAATATAGAAATGATATTTTGATTATAATGCCATAAAGTATTACTATAATGCCTGGGCTTAGCTCGGAGTGATCTATTCGTAGTTTTATTATTGTATTAAATCATGTTATTTAAGCCTAAATCTATTCTAATTTAAATAATTGAATATTTAAATTTAATAAGTGAAAAAATTTTAAATAATATTTTTAATAAAAAAGTCGGACAATATATTTTTAATAGTGTCAAAATTGAGCTCGAGCTCAATTCAACATCTATTTCTAAGCTCAAACGAGCTCAAGCTTAATTAAGTTCGTTTACCAATTTTTGTACTAAAGTTCAAACTTGATTCAATAATTAAGCTTGGGATTAATAATATATATTAAAAGTAAAAACGTAATTTAATAATATACGGATATGAAAAGCTTGATAAGGCTCACAAGCCATTCAAATCAAATATTACTAAACTCAAATTTGGCTTGACCTCGAGCTTAGCTCAATAATTACTGAATCGAGTTCGAATTTTTTTCAAATCGGACTGGATAGTTTACGAGCACTAGTATCTCATTTACACCCTTAATCACAATACTATAACATATCCAAAAAAAATAAACTATCCAAATCAACTTTAAATTTTCTATGAATAATAGTTAAAATATCGAATATATACTATCCATGTAGGTTAAAATGAAATTATATCTCGATGAATATTTGGATCTCCACTAGCATCCCTAATTTAGGAGCATCCTTAGCCATAGTTTTTAGCGACAGTTCTTGTGGTCGGTTGAAAAGGAAATCTTACTCTAAACCCATACTTAAACTATGAGAAGTCTATTTTCCAAAAAAATAAAGAAAAAGAAAAAGTAAAGCAATCTTTTATAGTTATGGTTTTGTTTGCTATTGTATTATGATTGTGATTATATTCGTCAATTCTCATGAAAAAAAGCTTTAATTAAATTTTAGTGATGGACTTTCAGAAGAATTAAGGTCTCCCTAACCCTTCTAATTAAGAAAACTGGTATAATGCATATTTTGTCCAATTTGCCATACCTTAAGGTTTCTCCAACATATTGTTCAATGAGGCTTTTATCACATATTTCCATTATCCAATCTTGCAATATTCAATGAACACGAACTTATATACATCCTAACACCCTTAGCAAATTAAAAACCCAAAGCATAAATTTACTATTTTCATATAAACTATCAAGAGCAAGATAGTTTGGGTATGGGAGCAGTGACCAATAAAGTGAAACAATTCAACAAGAAAAAATAAAGTTTTAAGCCTCCAAAAAACCAAAGTTCAATTACTTGGATGGGGATAGAATCCTTAACTGTGCTTTCTGGCACTCCAGCTTTGAACCCCAACGCCTACTCTTTGATCCAATTGCTCGAACCACTTTTGGAAATTCAACAAAGCCTTTGATCCCTCGCTTTATGTGAGGATTCTCAGCTTCTTGAGATGCTTTTTGCTGGACCGCCATTGATGAAGACACGGTAGCAGTACTGTTTATATTATGGTAACATGATGATGGTTGTTCACTCGATGCAAACCTCGTTGACTCTCTTGAATCGAAAACAGCGTTTCTATTATTTTCATTATCAGATTGTTTGCGTTTAATTTCCTCCAATTCTTTTAACTTCTCGTGGAACAAAATCTTGGCCTCGGCCAGCTTCATTTGAACTCTTTCTTCCCTTAAAACTTCAGCTATCTTTAGCATCTTTCTTTCCTCCTCGAACTCTCTTTTCATTCGATCCATCTCTGATTTCTTTGAAGTGATTTCTCTAGCAAGCTTTTCACACACTCTCTCCAATGCTTCTTTCCCCCTTCGCTCTTCAGCTACTTCTTTACCCAGTTTCTTATTGAGAGACTCCACCTTTTTACGTGCTTTACGTTCGTACTCCACCTCAGCTTTCAAGTCGATGATCTGGGCTTGAGCAATACCCAATTCGGAATCCATTACTGGTATCAGTTGATGATGAAGGTGCTTGCTACTTTGGCACTGTAGTTGTTGATGATTAGAATAGTAAAATGGGTTTTCGTAAAGTTTCCAGCTAATCCCATTCCTGAGATTACCAGTGCTTCTGTTTTTCATCATCAGCAGCATATCCTTCATATCTTCTCCTTTCATTGTATATGAGCTTTTTGGTTGTCGCTTTTCCTTTTCTTTTCAACTTTACTGCTTTTCTTTTTCGTAATGGGATTTTCCCTGTCAAGAAAGCTATTGCGGTAGGCCCATGATTTATCCTGGAGCTTTAAAACTGGTTCTAAGGGAGGTGGTCTGCCCTATGCATTCTTGGAAGATATTATGTTAAAATATTATAAGATTCAATCCTTGAAATATGTTTTCGAAAAAAAAAAATCTCTATTAATGAACTCGAATATATCTAAATATCGATATCCAACTTAGTCCAAACATTTTATTTTAAAATTTGTCAAACTTTCAAATATAAAAATAAGTTATTTGACATATTAAAATTAAAGTGGACAATCACTTTAATCGAATCAAATTAAACATTTTATTTTATTATTTTATTTTTACTCTCTTAATCTAATTATAAATTAAATAATAACAATTTTCTTTTACCAAAACTCAAATCAAACAAAATAAAATTTTAATAATAACTTAATTGAAATAGAATCGTAGTTAATAAAATCGAATCGAACAGTATTGTTCAATTTGATTTTTATTTTTTTCAACTCTTTTTCTGTTAAATTTTTATCTTTTAGAGTTTTAAGTTGGTATACCTAAAAAGAAAATTCAATGACTCATACCTTCCCATAAATATTCTAACATATGTGAGATGTAAGTACTTAAAAAAAAGAGTGGATAGGTCCAATGAATGTTATTCTTTTGTTGCCATAGAGCAGGGGCCTCGCTGGGTAAGGAATATTTACATCTATGGCAATGGACATATTGGTGGGGGTATGTTGATCTCTACTGACATTTTTTTTCTGGAAAACCAAAATGTTTTAACCAACTCTTGCATTGATCCTTCTACAAAAAAAGCAGCCGCCCTGACAGAAGACAAACAACTACAGCAGTAAAAGATTTTTCACCCACAGTTTTTAACATTGGGTGGGCTACCTCAGTATTTCAATAATACGTATCTCAGTTCAATTATTCAGCTCCTGCAGCCCCCCACATGTGTATTTGATGATACAAGTGATTGATTATTGTTACTTTACAGCATCATAAACATTTAACTAGTATTAAAATAAGCCCACCACTTCAAAAGTTTAATTTGGAAACCGTTTCTTCACAAATAAAAAGCAGTAGAACTAGAAATAGGAATTCTGACTAGAATGTGGATGATGTCGAGAGTGCTTTGCCAAGTCCTTAAGAGGGACATTATAAGCTATGATGGAGTTGGAAACAATGGTCTATTTATTAATCGTACAGGCTCCACATGGATGTCCCCCATTCAGGTTTTAATTCAGGGCCCATTGCACTGTCATAAAGCTTAAAGAACAATTTTTTCCTATACCTGAAAATGTGACTTGGGTATTACTTATTTGGCACTAACGTGACAAAACATGCCCTCTTCTGGAGATTGGCTTTGGTAGCACTGGTGAGTGAATTGCTTATAAATCATTGACTTTTGAACTGAAATCTTTTAAGACATTGGGGAACTTGGGAGGCAAACAAACATCCTATGTGCCAAGAACTGCAATCTTTCTCCGGATTAGAATTCAGTCATCTTGGTTCACTTCTTGTGGTTCATACAGAGGAACTGCGGTACTCATAGAAAGATTGTATGTGGAACAGACAAGTAAATTGCCCCACTTTCTAAACTAAATAACGAATGTAGTTATAAGTCATATTGTAAGTTGGACCACTTGATACAACATTATTAAGAGTGATATTAACAAATTTTAAATATCAACCATTTTACATAAAAAAATAGAAAAAGAACTCTAATAAAATGCGGTATAAGTATGTTATATTGTGAAATTTTGAAATTTTGAAAATAATATAATAAAAGATTAATGGTGTATTTGGGTGAATGATTTATAGGAGAGATTTCATTTGTAAAAAGAATTTATTATTTGAGTAAATATATCAAAGAATTTATTACTTAATTTCCTTTTCCAAATTTCACCTTAAGAGTGGTTTTCAAAATTTCTCATAATTTTATTTTATTTAATACACATGAATATCCCACTATAAGATAAAAGATTATACTTCAAAAATCTTTTTATTTATTCAATATATATATTTTAAAATTTATTTTGTTAACATTTTTATATTTTTACAGATATAATGATATCCATATTGAATATTTTTATATTATTTATTTTTAATATAATTATTTTTATAATTTTCTTTTAATGTTTAAAATTTTAATATCTAAAATTTTCATAAATTAATTATTTATCTGAACAAAATAATTACAAATACCAATATATTAAATAGATGAATTTTAAAATACTAACATTTTAAAATTCTCAACTTTTAAAAAATTTCATACAAACACACTCTAAAAATTTAAAGAGACGGGTAAATTGAGTTAGGTTATAGATTATTTTTTTATTTAAAAAAATATATATTAGGTTTCATACCCAAACAAGGTTGGTTGGGCCTAAACCAATTTAAAAGCTGTTTAAAATGATATTTTAAATATTAAAATAAATTAAACTAAATATCAAAACTATAGATAAATTTTGGTCTAATATGTAATATTACACATAAACTTTAACACTTGTATAATTTTATACATAAAACTTTAATTTGATTCAATTTTTTTAAAACTACTAATAATATTATCGATGTAACACCATTTTACATTTATATATTGACAATTATATGAAAATAAATAGATATAATTATTTCTTTAAATATGTAAATTGAATCAAAATTTAAAAAAAATTGTACATATAAATCACAATCATATTTCCATATGTATAATTGTACCAAATCAAAATTCATATATTAAATTATACATTAGACTAAAGTTCACGTGTAATTTTATATCTATCCTAATAGATTATTATTTTATTATTTTAATATAATTTAAATACAATTTACTTTTTATATTAAATTATGACCTGGTTTGTCTGAAGCCAAGTCCTACAAATTAAGGACGGTGCAAACATCTATATCCTTAGTCGAATTTTGTTACATGTATAAACAATAAGAGTTTCGTAATTTTTCTCTAAGAGCGTGACAACTTCTCACTTAAATAAGGACTCATTATTGGAATCCAAGAGTCGATTTTAATGCCAAATGTCAAAGTAGGCCATAATTTATAGGAAAACTCATTATTTAGGATTGTTAGGTAATAAAGTATGAGATAATTAAGCACATGTTAAATGTGTACGAGTTTGTTATGTATAATTGAAGTCAATAAGTTATTTATGTAACGACTCAAAATTTACGGTTATTAGAAAAATATATTTTCGGATCATTTTTTAGTAAAACAGGTTCGTAAATATTTATTAAAAATATTTACAAAGTTAATTATAAGGTTAATTAGGTTTTGGCTAGGTGAATTAACTTGAATTAAGGTTAATTTAGTGTAAGGACTAGATTGAATATAAGGTAAAAGTTGAATAATAGAATCAAGAAAAATTAAAGGACTAACTTAGCAAATAAACCATAAGTGAAAATAGGTGACAAATGTATAGAAAATATAATCCCATGTGTATGTATAATATACATATATTTGTTTATAATATTTAATATATATTTAATACTTAATACTTAAGTATAAAATATAATAATATAATAATATATTATAATTAAATAAAGGAAATAAAAGAATAAAAATCAAAAGAAAAAGAAGAGAATTGGGACGAAACAGAAAGAGAAAGAAAGGAGAAAGAAAAGAAAAGGAGAAATAGGGTTTCTAAGGTTTCAAGTTTAATTGGTAAGTTAATTTAGTCATTTTTCTTGTAATTTTGATGTTTTTGAATCCTAAAACAAAATACTACTTGTTATAAGTAGAAATTTTGAAAGTTAGTTGATTTTTAGATATGGTTTATGTTGAATTAATTGAAGAATTTGGGATAGAATTGATAGAATTTTAAGTTAGAATTGGGAAAAGGATTGAATTGTAAGTTAAATCATAAGTTTTTATGTAGTAGGGACTAAATTGAAAGAATTTAAAATTAGGGATTATGATGAAATTGAGTATTGAAGTTAGTTTTAAGTGGGAATTGAATGAAAATATGAAATAGTTTTGGAAAGAATAAAACTAGAATTGATTTAAGGACTAAATTGAAATTTAGGAAAAAGTTGTGTATAAATTGAATTAATTGATATGAAGTTGTATTGTATTGATAATTTTTAATTTTTTAAATTCAGTAACTAACGTTGAGCCGGAAGCCTCGACTAGGAAAGGAAAAGAGAAAGTTAACGAGGATTAACTCGGAATTTCTGGTTTGTATTTCTATAATCCGAAAACTAAAATTATTGTTATATTTATTATTATGTATGATAAGTGAAAATTAAGGTGAGTTTGATATATTGATATTGAACTGAATTGTTTTGTGAACATATGTGTATGATTGAAAAGTGTCTTGAATTAGAATTGATTGAAATTGTATATTGATTGGAAATTTAATTATGAATTGAAATACCCTATTAATAATGTCGGGCTAAGTCGGATATAGTGACATGCCATAGGATTGAAAGTGTTTAAAGATACTTCGACTTCGAGTCGATGAGACACTATAAGTGTCGTTTTATCATATTACTTGGATAAATCGATGAGGTCTCGAAATCTGCATCTTTATTCTTATTTTACTTTGGCTTGGCCGATGAGGCACAGAGTGCCGTACTAGTGTGTTGGATGGATCCGTGTATCCGTCGAAGTCCGAGTCGTGTTAATAGGGATAAATAAATGAATTGGTTAAATTGATTGAAACAAAATGACATTGAAATTGAATTGAATACATTATGGTGGAATGTTATTGAATAGCATCTATGAATTTGAAATAGAAAATGTGATAATTGAAAGTATTATGAATGATGTGTATCGTGAAATTGATTAATTGTTGAATGGATTTATTATGTGTAAATATGTATTTGAACTTTATAAATTTTTATTTAGTAAGTATTCAATTTATAGAAATACTACTGAGTTACATACTCAATGACGGTTTGTTTAAAATGCATAAGTTAAATAAAGTTAGACTATTGAATTAGCATCCATAGCCGATTCCAAACTCAAGCAAGTGGTGAAGTATTTCCTCTTTTGAAAATGGCATATACCTAGGTTGTCTTTTGATGTTATTTTGAGATGTGAATATTAATGATATATAAGATGATAATGGTTGATCAATATATATACAAGTATATGTTTTATAATGTAGCCATTTATGTGGTTATGGTTTGAATTGGTTGAATGAGACTTAAATGAATCAATTAGACAACTTATGTTAGATTTTTTATAAACATGCATGTGTAAGATCCTTATATTGTTAGTTTTGACATATTTTAGATGTATATAATCATGTTTTGGACTGGTAGAAAGATTGGATTTTGAGTTACTTGTCGTTTAAGGTTTGCAGCGTTGGTAAACTTGTTGTATAAGGCTCATTTTGAGTCCACACGGCTTGGCACACGGGCGTGTGACCAGACCTCTGAGGCACACTGCTTATACATGGGCGTGTGGTTAGGCCGTGTGATAAACCATAATTTATACATATTTTTACCCTATGCTTAGCTTATTTTTTGATGAAATTTCATTAGATTTGATGAATTCGATGCTCCTAATCCTTTAATTTCATGTTTTACACTCAGAAAAGCTTAGGGAGCCGAAAAGAACGATAAACAGGCCAAAAAGGGACAAAATGGGCCTACCTCAAAAATCAACATGGCCTAGGCTTCCGCACACAGGCAAACCACACACGGTCGTGTGTGGCGAGCAGAATCGAGCACGGGCATGTCACACGGGCGTGTCCCTGCTGTATCAAAGTTTAATTCTATTCAGAATAGGCTACTTGTAGGCCAAGAGAGGTGTTCCAAAGCTTATATAAACACCCTAGGGGGTAACCTAAACAGAGACGCCGAGTAGAAGGAAGAAAATACTCGAAGACAGCCATCGGAAGCAGCTTAGGAGAAGGATCTCCTTCAAGATTGAAGATCTCCCATCAAGTTCTTTAGAAGTTTTTGGGTTTTCTTATGTTTTGTTGTTTTCCCTATTTTAAGATGTTTCCCTCTATCAGTATAAACTAAATTCCCTAAATATCTAAGGGGATGAAACCTAAGACGAATCTTATTATTATTTGATTTATAAGATAAATACATGTTCTTATTCTTAATTATGTGTGTTTATTCTTGTTTTGATAATTCAAGTTATTGATTCAAGTCGAATGTGCTATTCAGATGAGGGAAAGTCTCTATTTAAGAGTAGATCAACACAATTAAGCGGAGTTGATTGCAACCCAAGAAATAGGGCGACGAAAATCTACCGGGTTAAAGTCAAATCTAATAAGGGAATCCATAGATCGAGTTTATACGACAATAGGGGTTTTAATTAGAAAGAAATTTCAATTAATCAACCTAGAGTTAGTTGTTTTTAGTCTTGAAAAAGATATTAACATAAATCAGGGATTTCTACGAATTAAGTCAAGTGAATAAATCATATGAATCAAAAGTAATAAGTGAAGCTAGGTGGATTCTTCCTTAGGTATTGCCTATCTCATATAAGTTGTCTAAAAATATTTTTCAAATTCGTTCTCTGTCGTGTTTTTAATTAAGTTTTTTTTAGTTTAAAAGAAATCACTCCAATTCTTAGGCTAGATAATAAAAAGATAGTAATTACTAGTACTCTTGGTCCTTGTGGATACGATATTACCGGTCTTACCATAGCTATACTATAAACGACAGGTGCGCTTGCCTTTATTGTGATCATAGTTAGTTTTAGACACATCAAGTTTTTGGTGCCGTTACCGGGGACTAAGATATTAGGAACGCTAAATTTTTATTACTTTAGCCATTCTTATTTTATTGCAATTTAATTTTACTTTATCTCTACTTCTATAATTTTTTCTTTCTTTGCTCCTGGAAGGAACTTTTAGTTTATGACTAGAAGGAACCCGTCAGGACCATTACTTTTTACAATGATATAGAAGGTACCGCTCGTAGAAACCTAAGAGAAATAAGGCGAAGTCTACAATACATAGAAGAAGAGCAAGAAGATGAAACCAATACTACCGAAAAGATGACCGACAATAATCCACTACCTCCTGTGGTTGCCGCAAACCCGGTGAATCAAAATCTTGCTCCTCGTACTATGTATGATTATGCTAAACCTAATTTAACAGGAATTGAATCAAGTATTGTTAGACCTGTTGTTGCTGTAAATAATTTTGAACTGAAACCTAACACTATTTAGATGATTCAGCAATTTGTTCAGTTTGATAGTTTGTGGATGAGGATCCAAACAATCACTTAGCAAATTTTTTGGAATTTTGCGATACTTTCAAAATAAATGGCGTTTCTGACGATGATATTCGCCTCGGTTGTTTCCCTTTTCATTAAGGAATAAAGCCAAACAGTGGTTGAACTCGTTACCACAATGATCAATCACTACATGGGAACAAATGACCTAAAATTTTTACTTAAATATTTTTCGCCGGCTAAAACGGCTAAGTTGAGGAATGATATCTCTTCTTTTGTGCAGATGGATTTAGAAACGCTTTACGATACATGGGAGAGATACAAGGATCTAATGAGATGGTGCCCTCACCATGGATTACCATTATGGTTACAGGTTCAAACCTTTTACAATGGTGTGGACCCCTCAACTAGACAGTTGATTGATGCAGCCACCAACGGTACACTAAACAATAAAACACCTAAAGCCGCTTACGAATTCATTAAAGAGATGTCACTGAATAACTATTAGTGGCAAGTTATGAGGACAAAACCGACAAAAGCAGCCAGTGTTTTCAACCTTGACGCAGTGACCATGTTATCAAACCAGGTAAAACTATTAAATAAAAAGATTGATGGTTTTGTATGGTTCTTTACAAGTACATCCAGTGATGCAGTGCGATACAAATGGAGGAGGGACGAACAATATAGAATACCCACCCTACAACCCTGGCATAAAAAATGAACAGATGAACTATATGGGTAACAATTATAGACTTCAAAATAACCCTTATAGTAACACTTACAGTCCAGGTTGGAGGAACCACCCAAACTTCTCATGCGGTGGCCAAGGAAATTAGAGATAACAACCCCCTCCAAGCTTTCAACAGCAACCCTACCCAAGAGAAAAAGCCGAACCTTGAAGAGATGCTAACAAAATTTATCGCAGTGTCAAAAACCTGTTTCCAAAACACTGAAACAACACTAAAAAATTAGCAAACATCAATTCACGGGCTCGAGAACCAATTAGGACAACTTGCTAAGCTCATATCTAAACAACCACAAGGCAGCTTGTCAAGCAACACTGAAACTAACCCAAAAGAGCAAATTCATGCCATTATTGCTCAAGATAGTGAAGGGTTAGATGAACCAAAATTGAAGCAAGAGAATGTTGTAGAAGAAGGTAAGGTTGAGATAAGCCATGAAAAACCAAAACTGGTAAGTACACAATACCGACCTCGTGTGCCATATCCCAATGCGACAAAGAAAGACCGCACAGATGAACAATTCGATAAATTTCTTAAACTCTTAAAAAAATTACATATTAACTTACCGTTTATTGAAACTCTTTCGCAAATTTTCAATTCAAAAAAAAAATTTTAAAAGAGCTTTTGACAAATAAACGAAAGTTAGACGAGGTGTCGCATGTGCAGCTAAATGCAGTGTGCTTAGCAATCTTACAAAATAGATTACCACAAAAGTTAAAAGATCTAGGGAGTTTTACGATTCCTTGCTTAATTGGTGGTTTATTTGTTAATAATGCTTTAGCTGATTTAGGGGTAAGTATTAATGTTATGCCTTATAAAATGTTTAAACAACTAGGTCTTGGGAAACCCAAACAAACTAGAATGAGCATTCAATTGACTGATAAAACTATTAGAGTCCCTAGGGGTATAATTGAGGATGTACTAGTGAAAATTGATAAATTCATATTCCCAATAGACTTTCTTGTTTTAGACATGGATGAGGACAACAATGTTCCTTTAATTTTAGGAAGACTCTTTTTAGCAACTGTTAAAACTAGAATTGATGTTGGTAAAAGTGAACTCACACTTCGTGCAGGTGACGAAACTATCACTCTTAGGCTCTTAACTCGGCTAGAATATCGAGTAATAAAGGTGAGAACATAAATTCTATTAATGACCATTTGGTTCAACCTTCTTTCCAGGAACCACCACGAAATTACACAACTGAGTCATATCCTAGACCTCATACCAACAAAGAAATAACTCATGAGGAGCGAAGGCTTCAGATCAATGAACTAGAGAATGAAAGACACATGTCGAGGAGAAACCTAGAACACACGAAGCAAAACTGAGGCAACTCTATAACAAACTCAAAGATGAAGCAACCTACTTCAAGGTTGGAGACCAAGTTCTAATGGATAATACAGATCCTCGTGTTGCCACTTCTGAACCTAATAGAATAACTTCTTTCACAGTACTTAATACTTTCACCAGTACTTAATACTTTCCCATCAGGTACAGTCGAGGTAACTCATTCTCAATTTGGCACCTTCAAGGTAAATCGTACTCGTCTAATTTAATACAATCGATAGCAAGAATGAGGAGTTTCAACTCCTCAAACCACCATGATTATGCAAATGAAAGGTAAGTCTAGCTTAAGACTTTAAACGAGCGCTTCTCGGGAGGCAACTCGAGCACTAACCCTATTAATTTTCATACTTTTGATTTTTAGTACCTAACTAAAAACTAACCAAATTAATAAAGCGCAGGCTTCCCTACCACACGGCCTTGCACAGGCGTGACCATGGTCGTGTGGACACCACGAATAGGCACATCGGCGTGGCAAAGACCGTGCGAACCAAGGACAAAAATTTTCCCCAAAACATGGGCTGCGATAAAATGCCACGACCGTGCGATACAGCCGTGGTCGACACTGAGAAAGTAACTCGGGTGTACGACACGCCGTGTCCCTAGGCTGTGGTCGACACTTAATAAGCAATATAGGCATGAAAATCTCTACATAAGCGTGGGAGAAACAAACGAAGCATCACACAGCCGTGCGATTCGACCGTGTGACCTAAAACGCCCAGGGAACACGTGCGTATTTAAACCCCCTTCTTTTGTTCACTTTCTTCCCCAAATCTTCTTCTCCCCCAAACCCTTTCGACCACCGCTCGCCTCCCCCAACTTCGTCCTTTTTCTTTCTCCCTTAACCCGAAACTTTTCCCCTTTTCTTATTCATTCCCTCTTCCTACTTCCCTTATTCCTTCTCTACACCACCACCACACCAACCACCATCTCTGCCACCGTTGCTCGCCCTTTTCCTTATTTGTTTTGAATTCTTAGATATTTTCTATTATTTTATTTTATTTTCTATTTTTTTTTATTTTACTTGTAGTGCTGCTAGGTACACAATGACGGACACTCGAGGCAAGTCTAAGGCCGCCATCCCCGCTTCGGAAAAAGTGAAAGGATCTCAGCCCAGTCTTCCCGTGCGCGACCACTTTACAGCAGATATACCACAACTCCCTCATAAGTTCATGCTGACTGCTTCATTGACTCAATTCCATACGGTTCAAAGTGCTGTCGGAGTATCCTCCTCCACCTTCACCTCTGCCCAAATTTACCAGATTTCTTTTCTTTGACTCTATCCAAAATTCAGGAATTTCACTTCTCTCCCTATCTTATGATTTTCTTATTATATTGTCATTATCTATCTTTGTACATTGAGGACAATGTACATCTTAAGTGTGGGGAGGTTATTGATTTCATTACTAGAAAAATCCTTGAATTTTGTCTTATTCTTAAGTAAAATTTTTCATATCACTAATTAGAACAAAACTTCTATTGACTTATGATTTTTATTGATATGTTTTGGATTAAGTCATAGGTAATTGTGCATTGATGATTTAAACTTTAAGACATTAGAGAATCAATCATGATAAGTCTATTTTCAGAATTAAAAATTTGGTTAGGTTGTTTCCCTAAATTTAAATATTACTTTGAAGTTTTGTAAGGTTGACATCAAAAACCATAATTTTTGTGAGACTTTGAACCTTTTAGAGCATATACTTTTCTTGCTCACTTTATTGATTATGAGTGTGTCAACATTGATTTGTTGTAACACCCCTTACTCGTATCTGTTGCCGGAATAAAGTACAAGGCATTACCGAGGAGTACGAAATACTCACAGACAATTTAAACCATTTATCGCTCAAATACCGAAATTGGTTATAAAAGTTTCTTTACACATATAGTGCACTTGAGGTGCACCATTCAATAATTATGAATGAACGCATTTATCCAACATATGTTATGTTTTTATATATATCATAGTATCATATTTCCATGTATCAATTACCATTATTTCCTCGTATTTCGACAAATACGTGTAACAATTCATAAACATGTAATTCACTAACTCTTCGCACCAATCACAATTTAAATTGACAAATCACTTATTGAGCCCAATTTTAATGTTCACTACAATTTATCATATAAATTTGGATATACGTATCCACCAATAAATTTCATGTACAGGTATCATCATCTCATATTTCCACATACATTACTTTGCATATTATGAACTCAAATAACATATACAAGACATACTAATGTATTTCAAATACGTTTTCATAATATTTCATTTAGAATTAAGATTATTTCATATTAGAACTCTTCTCATTAACTCATTTGGAATATCAATTCATACAGATAATATACTCAAGGATGTACAAATATATAATCACAAATGAACTCATTCGTTAACCAAGTTCTACGTTCATATCTCATCAACTCGTATTTCCTTATATCACATAATATATACCATGATTTCCATTCCCTATATATTTTTCCATATTTGTCTTGTTGAATTTCTTGGAATTTCGATAGATTTTCAAGGGTACACTTTAGTGTACAAATCCGAGTCCGTCAATTCATAATCATGTGCGCACATTTCCATTTCAGAGAGCACACTCTCGCGAACCTCATCCTTATAGCGGGATTACCAGTCCAGGGTAAATCCCCTGTAAGAGAGCGCACTCCTGCGAACCTCATCCTTACAACGGAATTACCAGTCCAGGCTAAATCCCCTGTAATATAAACTCATAGAGTATTGTCGGGATTACCAGTCTAGGCTAAATCCCCTGCAACGACAATTACTCTAATGAGCTTGGATCTAAATCACTAGTCCAGGCTAAATTCAGACCCTAATTCGGATTACCCGTCTGGGCTAAATCCATTTTCCACATATTCTTTGAGAGGACTTATATCAGGATCACCCGTCTGGGCTAGATCCTTTTCACACATATTCTTCGGGAGGGCTATATCGAGATAGGATCACCCGTCCAAGCTAGATCCTTTTTACCGTCAATTCCTTTTCAGAGATCCATCGAATTTTCCTTTCATTCAACCGGGATTTATTTTCCATTTTTATCAAATATATCAATGTTTCATCAATCTTCATACAATGAACATTCAAATTCTATTCACATTAATAACATACATTTCAAGCATTTAAGAATATAATTCAAGTTACATGAACTTACAATTCGATTTTTATACCATAACGATAATCTTTGTTTCATAATAAATATTTGAAATAAAACATTATATCATTTCTACTTCAACGTTTATCAATTATAACCGGGCATGTGATCAATTTATGCATAAGTCATTCATATATTTTCCTCCTCCCCCTCTCCATTCCACATCCTTAGTATAAATAACACATTTGTAAGTAACATTATCAATAATTTTTCACTATTTATTTATGTGAATATTCAAGTTGTTCATCCGTGTCATAGTCACTAAATTATTTTTATCTTGAGCTACACAACTCCAAATTAAGATCTGCTAATTTTCCTAAAACTAGACTCACATATATTCTTATCATAAAATTTTCAGAATTTTTGGTTTAGCCAATAAGTACAGTTTATTCTTTAAAGTCACTCCTGTTCTGCTGTCTGACAGTTCTAACCCTTCTTCACTAAAAATTGATTATCTCCTCATACGGGATTTGGATGATGTTTATATTTGTTTCTATTGAAAATAGAATCATCCAGGATTCTAAAAATATAAATTTAATACCATAATTATTTTTATCCAATTTTTTTATGATTTTAAAAATCAAAACAGGGGAACCCGAATTCAGTCTGACCTTGTCTCACAAAATCTATTATATCTCATAATTTACAATTTCAATGCTTATACCATTTCTTCTATAAAAAACTAGACTTAACAAGATTTAATTATATATTTTATTCATCCTCTAATTCGATTTCTACAATTTTTGGTGATTTTTCAAAGCTAGACTACTACTGCTGTCCAAAACTGTTTTAGTGCAAAGTATTGATTTTTATTTTGCCCCAAATTTCACAGTTCATATAATTCAGTCCTTTTCCAATTAACCCCTCAATTGGGCTAATTTATATCAAATAATACTTTATTATATCATTTTAAACTACTTCATAACCCTTGAAAATCAGAAATTTAGCGTTAGACCATAATTCCAAACTCTTACACAATTAAGTCCTAAAACCAATTTCCATAATTTTACTTAATAAAATCATCATATATCAAAATTAAAGCTTCAATTCTATGTTTATTCATCATATTTTTCCAACACTCATCCATAGAAACTTTAAAAGTTAGCCGTAGAATCAAAAACTAATGACATAGTAAGTTGGACAAAATTGTAAAGGTCCAAAAACATAGAAATTTCAAGGAGAAAGCAAGAATTAAACTTGCATGAAGTTAGAGTCTGAAGACCAGCTTGAACTCTCTTCCATGGCTGTTTTTCAGCTGATGAAAATGAAGAGAAATGAAGAGATTTCTAGATATTCCAATTTGGTCCCATTTTTATTTAGCTAATTTTGGTAATTTTCCAATTTTGCCCTTATTTCACCCATTTCCTAATTTTTCTCAGCTACTGCCGCTCAAAATATCTCCTTTGGGCTTATTTTCACTTTAGGTCCTTCCTCATTTGACAATTAAGCTATTCAATCCTTCTAGCAACTTTTACACCTTTTTCAATTTAGTCTTTTTTATTTAATTAACCACCCAAACGTCAAAATTTTCTAACGAGATTTTAATAATACCTTATTGACATTCTGTAAATATTTATAAAAATATTTATGACTGGTTTATAATACCGATATCTCGATACCTCTTTTTCCTCAATTTCTTAATCAAATAAATCTTTATAAAACACAATTTACTATTTCAAAAATCTTTTAAAAGTTACATTTGGCTCTTAAATATTAAATAATATAATCTACGAGTTCATTTTTCATATTTAGTGGTCTCGAACCACTATTTCTGACATCGCTGAAATTTTGGGCTATTACATTTGTTATTCTAGAACTTGCTTCGATTATGCATGTCGAGACCACACTTTTGATTTGATATACTGATATGATAAAGGCACATGGGATTTAACCCACTCACTCCACAAAAATCCTACCTTCATAATTAACCTCTAGTAAACCCCTTTGAATCCTAATAAATTGTTTCTTGATTTACCGTTAATATTAACCCAAAACTCACTCTTTTTGATTCACCAAGAATTTTTCCTATTAAATTAACCCCTTTTTTGTCGAGATTTGATTTGAGCAGTCGCCTAACTATGTTCTTTATTTTAGTTGTTAAATTCTTTCTTATTATTGTATGTTCTTATTCTTAAAAAAAAAGTTGTGATATATTCATTATTAGTTCTATAATTATTTGAGCTTAAGCAGTTAATTTCATATTTCAAGAAGAAGCTTGTTTTATTATGATAAGTTTTCAATTAATGTAATTATTCAGTATTAGTTATTTTTCTAGTTAGGTAAATGGTCAATTCAAACTCAATTTTTAACCCTTTAATTCAGCCTTTATCCACACCTTTAACTCAAGCCCCATTACAACCCTTTTTAAGACCTTTTGATTTGTGTATCATCTCATTTTATAGTGGTGGAGATTTGATTTTCATGCAAGCCTATGGTAATAGCTTTTCATGTTTGACTTTTGAGTGCTTAATCTTGAACCTTAAACATTTGGGTGATTTGAGTGAATCCTTAGCGAGGATGTCAATCCTTGTCGGTTTTGAATCAAATGTAATTATTTAGATAATGGGAAACACTTGTATTTTCGTGCTACAAAAATTTGTGATTTAGATTGTTTGAATCTTTAGGACTCTTTAAGTTAAATTATCCATGTATGAATTATCTATGAATTATGATGAGACATTATTGATAAGGATTACAAATTGAGGAAGTTAATTTTAATTGTGAGTTGAGAATTTTGCTTGAGGACAAGCAAATGCTTAAGTGTGGGGATATTTGATAAACCATAATTTATACATGTTTTTACCCTATGCTTGGCTTATTTTTGGATGAAATTTCTTTAGATTTGGTGAATTCAATGCTCCTAATCCTTTAATTTTATGTTTTACACACAGAAGAGTTATGGAGCCAAAAAAATGATAAACGGGCCAAAAAGGGACAAAATAGGCCTACCTCGAAAATCAATATGGCCTAGGCTTTCGTACATGGGCAGACCACACATGGCCGAGTGTGATGAGCGGAATCGAGCACGGTCTAAAGAATCGAACACGTGTGTGTCACAAGGCGTGTCCCTGCCGTAGCAAAGTTTAAATCTATTCGGAATAGGCCACTTGTGGGCCAAGAGAGGTGTTACAAAGCCTATATAAACACCCTAGGGGGCAACCTAAATAGAGATGCCGAGTAGAAGGCAGAAAATACTCGAAGATAGCCATCGGAAGCAGCTTAGGAGAAGGATCCCCTTCAAGATTGAAGATCTCCCATCAAGTTCTTTAGAAGTTTTTGGGTTTTCTTATGTTTTGTTGTTTTCCTATTTTACGATGTTTCCCTCTATCAGTATGAACTAAATTCCCTAAATATCTAAGGGGATGAAACCTAAGACGGATATTATATTATTTGATTTATAAGATAAATACTTGTTCTTATTCTTAATTGTAAGTGCTTATTCTTGTTTTGATAATTCAGGTTATTGATTCAAGTCGAATATGCTTATTTAGATGAGCAAAAGTCCCTTTTAAGAGTAGATCAACACAATTAAGAGGAGTTGATTGCAACCCTAGAAATAGGGCGACTAAAATCTGCAGGATTAGAGTCAAATCTAATAAGGGAATCCATAGATTGAGTTAATACGACAATAGGGGTTTTAATTAGAAAGAAATTTCAATTAATCAACCTAAAGTTAGTTGTTTTTAGTCTTGAAAAAGATATTAACATAAATCATGGATTTCTATGGATTAAGTCAAGTGAATAAATCATATGAATCAAAAAGTAAAAAGTGAAGTCTAGGTGGATTCTTCTTTAGGTATTACCTATCTTATATAAGTTGTCTAAAAGTATTTTGCAAATTCGTTCTCTGTTGTGTTTTTAATTAAGTTTTTTTTAAAAGAAATAACTCCAATTCTTAGGCTAGATAATAAAAAGATAGTAATTACTAGTACTCTTGGTCCTTGTGGATATGATATTACCGGTCTTACCATAACTATACTATAAACGATAGGTGCGCTTGCCTTTATTGTGATCATAGTTAGTTTTAGAAACATCACCGCGTGTCCCTGCAATTTTAATTTCTCAAAATAGAATACTCAGGTTTTTTTACACTGGCAGAGACACGGGCGTGTGTCTCAGCCGTGTGAGGTACTCGGCTCAGCACACGGGCATGTGTCCGGCCGTGTGAAAATTGCAACTAAAATCGAAAAATAAATTGACCACACGGCCTAGCACACGGGCGTGTGGCTTAGCCATGTAAGTTAAGTTAGAGAGCACACAATTTAGGACACGACCTGAAACACGGGCATGTTTTAGGATCACACGGGCATGTCCCTAAACCACACAGGCGTGTGAGCTCTGTATATAAATGTTTTTTTAAAATTTCACATAAAATCCTCAGAGTTTCCAATTAAGTTCTGAATTGTTTCTAACGTATATTTTTGGCCTTGAAGGCCTATAAAAGGGACAACATGGTTAATTTCTGATTTGAATGTTAATTATTTCAGTATTATTTATATTAAAATTGTATTAACTGGTAATGCTCTATAACCCTATTTTGGTGACGGATAAGGGTTAGGGGGTGTTACAATATAACTGTGAGTTGGTATAAATTTTTTTACATTTATTAGCTTGTTTGTTAGGTGATCAATGAATGATATATCTCTGTGTATATATGTTGGTGTAAAACTCGCATTTTTGATTGATTGGAATAAAGTATTATCTCTTCATTGCTTATTCTAAGTTTCTTTCAGTTGCTTTTGTTTTTTTCATATTTAGTTAATTTTCTAGCATGGTATCAGAGCTACGATCCATGGTGCTTTTTTGTAAATTCGGTTGTTAAGTTTGTATGCTTTTCTTAGTGGTTTGGCTCAACAATGGTGCTAATAGAAAGTCCTAATCAAAGTGACAATCCTACAGTTGTTTCATTAAGTTCTATAGTGATCAATACTGGACCTACAACTATGCTTTCCACTGAGAAGATTATATTACTGGTGGATAAAAGCAATTATTTCATATGGAGGCAACATGATCTTTTTTATTCTTAAAACGCCATCATTTGCAATCCTATATAGAATGTATTGTTTCTATTACAACTCGTATAGTGAAGGATGTTGATGGTAAGCAAATCAAGAATCCTGCATTTATAAATTATGAACAACAAGACTTAGCATTAGCATCTTGGTTAAGGTCATATGTTAGTCCTACACTGTATACACGCCTTGTTGGTTTAGATTCATCATATGAAACATGGTTAAAGCTACATCAAGTTTTTTCTAATTAGTCTCGAACTAAGAAAATGCATTTTAAATGTAAGTTGCATAATGTCAAGAAACATAATAAAAGCATGACAGAATATCTTGTTGAAATAAAGCATATATGTGACACTTTATTTGGATGTGGTCAAGTAATTATTGAAGAAGAACATCAATCTCTTATTCTTAATGGATTGACTCTTGAATATGAAAATATTGTATCAATTATTAAGTCAATCCAACAAGAGTATGATTTGGCTGGGATTACTTCTGCTCTATTAGAAGCAAAGGCACGACAGATGATGTTAGTTTAATCTTTTATAGTTGTTTTTGCCAATGTTGTTGTTTAACAACAACAATCTCATATTCAAACTAATGTTCCTGCATCTTAGTCACAGAGTGATAGTGGTCAAAAGTCAGTTGATTCTCAACAAGGCTACTCATCTAGACCATACTATTAAGGACAAAGACATATTGGTTTTAGGCCTTAAGGGAGAGGAAGATATGGAAATGGTTCTAGACCTCAATGCCAATTGTGTGGCAAACTAGGTCATATTGTATCTAAATGCATTTATCAATTTGATGCATCTTTTGAGGGCATAACTTCTCTTGTTACTATTTTTATAAGATCATCTTCACCTCGACCATATCATCAAGTTAACTTTTGTGTTCAATTACCTGCACCTACTACTTTTGTGTCACCTGCATCATATTTTTCCTCACCATAAACACTTACTACCTATATGCATGTTTAGCAACCATCAAACACTTTTCTTACTCCTCAACAAGTGTTTGCTTCTAACACTTGTTGTGTCATAACCATTTTTTTTGGAAAAAAACTGGAATCGACTTTGATTTTGAAAACGAAAATAAAACGGGAGTCGCCACCAATCTTTTTTGTTGAGGTGTGATCGGGTCACCTTGTAAAACGATTGTTTTTAATAAACAGTTTGATTTATCAAAACAACGATTTTGGTCTACGAAACTCAGAAAATGGGTTCGGGAGTCGATTACGTACGAGAAAGGGTTAGCACTCTCGATACGCCCAAAATTGGTACCTAATTGATTAATTAGTGTCTTAATGTTGAAAATTTGAAAAGATTTTAAAATACGGATCCTTTAGAAAATGTTTGGATAATTTGGGCTGAAATTTGAGATTTTTTTGTTCCGAGAGGATATAAACATCACATCCAGCACGTTAGGACATGATATTTTAGACCTTCGTAATCAAAGTTATCTCGTGATTTACAAAATTTATTAAAAGGATGTTTAGTTATTTAGTCCAACGGAAAATCGAAACCCATCGCGTTAGGGCACTATTCCCCGAATTTCTAAATACAAAACATTGCCTTATTTTAAAAATCTTTAGATGCAATATGATAATCTTACAAAATGTATTTTGTTTAATAATAATATTAAGCTAAGAAAATAAATATAGATATGAATATAATAATAATACTAATATCAATAATAGTGGCAAAGGAATAATAGTAAAAAATAATAGTGATAATAATAATAATAATAATAATAATAATAATAATAGTTATAAGAATAAAATGATGAAGATATAAAAACGAAAATAAAATAATAATGATGATACCTAAAAAAACAAAACAATAATAGTAAAATATATAAAAGTAATGATATAAGAATAGTAACAACAATAATAATGGAAATAAAATAATAGTAGTGATGATAACTAAATAATAAAAATAAAATAAGAGTAATAGTAACAAAATAAGAGTAGTAATAATATAGTATATAGTGATAGTAATAATAATAATAATAATAATAATAATAATAATAATAATAATAATAATAAATGATTGATAGTAATAAAATGAAAATATAAAGCAATAGCAATAATAAATAAAAATTGCAAAATAATAAATGGGCCAAATTGAATTTAAAACGGAAATAAAAGGGTCAAATTAGGTAACATAAACAATAAAGGGACTAAATTGCAATGCGAAAAGCTAGGGGATGAGGAGCACAATTTTCCCCAAGTGGTTAAGCGCAGCGTTTTAAAGGACCAAATTACAAACTGCACAAAATTTATGGGCCAAAATTGAAATAACGGAAAACTTAATTTTAAAAGCTGAAAATACGGAAGGACCGAAAGCGCAATAAACCCCTCGAATGAAAAACACGCGGATCCTACCTGGAGCGGGTCGGGTAATCGGGTCGAAGCTTGAAACGACGTCGTTTTGGGGCTTATGGACGCCGACCAATACGACGTCGTTTTGCAATGTTTATAAAAGTAAAAAAAAAATCAAAAAGGTCATTTGCTTTCAGATTTAAAAAAAATCTTCTTCATTTCTTTTCTCTGCAATTTGAAGCTTCCGTCATTGCTCCAATCGGCCACCGTCGCGGGCTCCGTCGCCGACGTCACCGTGCATGGCGATCGGAGCTCCGATGAGGTAAAATTTTTCACATTTTTATTCCTTTTTTTATACTCTTTAATAATATGTATATATATATGTCGAAAGGAAAGAAAGGGAAAGAAGATTTGAAATAATAAAAAGGGAAAAGAAATCACCTCATTTGCCTTTGTTTTCGATTTTTAGTTGATTTTAAGTGGGTAATCTTTGTTCTGCAAGTGTTTGTATCTTATGTTTGTGTTTGAAAATATTGTTTCTTGTATTAAAAAGATAGCCGAATCTCTCTATTTTTTTCATTCCAAAAATCCCCCTTTTTACATTGGTGTTTCTTCGGTTTTTATAACCGAGATTGAAAAGAGAAGAAATAAAAAATACAATATGCTTTGATACTGTTTTGCTTTCTGTCTTGTCTCATTTAATTCTTGCAGGTGCAAGTGGCGTGGAGCAGGTGGTGGAGGTGACGGGCCAGAAGACAGGGCAAGTGGCTAGGGGCGGCACTAGGTTTGCGGTGCCACTTGTGTTAGGGGCTAGGGTTTTTTTTGTTTCTGATTTGGGTTTTGGTAATTGGGCCTGGTTAGTGGGCTTGGGTAGGTTTAGGTTGTTGGTTAGGTCTTAGTGGGCCATTTGACTTGGGCCCCGAGTTTGGGTTGTAAAATGGTTTATTAGTGTATGGGTTTAAGTGTAATGAAATGGGCCCCGGGCAATTTGGGCCTTCTACAGCTGCCCCTCTTTGCTCATTGTCGTGCAACGAGAATAGAGCAAAGACATAAAGAAGGACCAAATTTGCTCGGTCTTGCTGAGTCTTGATTCTTCGGTGCTCCTATCCTTCAGGTAGCCTCATTTCAGTCCATCACATCTTGTTGCTTTGACTCGCACCACCGCTACTTCAGAGAGTTGGGACCTGTAGTTTTAAATCGCTCCACTGCAAACTCAGGGAGATAAGATTTGACGTCTTCGATCTGCTATCTTCAATCTGCTCCTGTAACATCAGAAATGCTAGACTTTGCTAACTTCGATCTGCTCCTGCAACATCAGGAATGCCAGACCTGCTATCTTCAATCTGCTCCTGCAACTTCAGGATTGCCAGATTTGCTATCTTCAATCTGCTCCACTGCAAACTCAGGGAGATAAGATCTGATGTTTTCGATCTGCTCCTGCAACTTCAGGATTTCAAGATCTGCTATCTTCAATCTGCTCCTGCAACTTCAGGATTGCGGATTGCTATCTTCAATGCTATCTTCGGTTGCTATCTTCAATCTGCTCCCGCAACTTCGTGGATTGCAGATTTGCTATCTTCAATCTGCTCCTGCAACTTCAGGGTTGCCAGATTCGCTATCTTCAATCTGCTCCTGCAACTTCAGGATTGCTAGATTTGCTATCTTTAATCTGCTCCTGCAACTTCAGGATTGCCAGATTTGCTATCTTCAATCTGCTCCTGCAACTTCAGGATTGCCAGATTTGCTATCTTTAATCTGCTCCTAAAACTTCGAGATTGCCGATTTGCTATCTTCAATCTACTCCGCAACTTTAGGATTGTCGGTTGCTATCTTTAATCTGCTCCGCAACTTCGTGGATTGCGGTTGCTATCTTTAATCTACTCCGCAACATCGGATTGCGGTTGTTATCTTCAATCGCTCCCGCAACTTCAGGATTGCCAGATTTGCTATCTTCAATCTGCTCCTGCAACTTCAGGATTGCTAGATTTGCTATCTTCAATCTGCTCCTGCAACTTCAAGATTGCCAGATTTGCTATCTTCAATCTGCTCCTGCAACATCAGGATTGCTAGATTTGTTATCTTCAATCTGCTCCTGCAACTTCAGGATTGCCAGATTTGCTATCTTCAATCTGCTCTTGCAACTTCAGGATTGCCAGATTTGCCATCTTCAATCTGCTCCTGCAACTTCAGGATTGCCAGATTTTTCATCTTTAATCTGTTCCTGCAACTTCAGGATTGCCAGATTTGCTTTATTCAATCTGCTCTTGCAACTTCAGGATTGCCAGATTTGCCATCTTCAATCTGCTCCTGCAACTTCAGGATTGCTAGATTTGCTATCTTCAATCTGCTCCTGCAACTTCAAGATTGCCAGACTTGCCATCTTCAATCTGCTCCTGCAACTTCAGGATTGCCAGATTTGCCATCTTCAATCTGCTCTTGCAACTTCAAGATTGCCAGATTTGCCATCTTTAATCTGCTCATGCAACTTCAGGATTGTCAGATTTGCTTTATTCAATCTGCTCCTACAACTTCAGGATTGCCAGATTTGCCATCTTTAATCTGCTCCTGCAACTTCAGGATTGCCAGATTTGTCATCTTCAATCTGCTCATGCAACTTCAGGATTGCCAGATTTGCCATCTTTAATTTGCTCCTGCAACTTCAGGATTGCCAGATTTGCTTTATTCAATCTGCTCCTGCAACTTCAGGATTGCCAGATTTGCTATCTTCAATCTGCTCCTGCAACTTCAGGATTGCCAGATTTGCCATCTTTAATCTGCTCCTACAACTTTAGGATTGCTAGATTTGCCATCTTTAATCTGCTCCTGCAACTTCAGGATTGCCAGATTTGCTTTCTTCAATCTCAGGAAAACTTCAATCCTCGATCTGCCCCACTAGGGGACAATATCTGAAATCTTCAATATCGCTACACCGCTCTTTGGGAACCCGTCCCGTAGAATTAGTCTTACGTGCTTATGCTTATGCAAATGATGAGGATGCTATGATCGAAATGACTCAAAGCCTCCTAACTACATGTGTTATGGACGACACTTGTATGAATGCAGAATGTCATGAGAATGGTCTTTTTACAATGACTAGGATGCAATAATCAGAATAAATCGAATGCTCCTAACTAAATGATTATGGATGACATTTGCATGAATGCAGAATGTCATGAGAATGATCCTTTGTTAAATGTATAATGATTAGGATGCAATGATCAGAAGGGACCTAATGCCCCTAACTAAATGTATTATGGATGATATTTGCATGAATGCAGAATGTCATGAGAATGGTCTTTTTATGATGATTAGGATGCAATGATCAGAATGAGTTGAATGCTCCTAACTAAACGTGCTTTGAATGATGATGTATGAATGCAAAATGAAATGATCCTTTTTTAAATGCTTAAGGTCGTCATTGCTCGTAGTTCATTAAGGTTCTATCATCGATGCGTTATCATGCTTTTTCGTTCAGCTGGTATCTTTGACAGAAAATCCAAAGAAACGATCATATTCCGCTCAGCAAGCTTGCCCCGTTGTAATTTTAGAGTCCCTTCCACTGTACCTTCTGGGACATAAAGTTTGTACCTCCCATTGTAACTTCAGGAGAATAACATTTGGTTTATTCTATCTATCCTGCTGTAACTCTGAGGTATAGGATCAATTTGATCTGTTACACCATTCACTAGGTGTAATGACCAGATGTATATGCCTGATATTTGGATGAATGCAGAGTATCATCATTATTTTTTTTTTTTTATTTTCGAGAATGATCCCCTTGTACACTTGGGTTGACATTGCTCGTTGTTTGTCGAGGTTGTATCACTAATAAAATGTCTTGTCTTTTTGTTCAACCGAAAAAAGTCCAAAGAGATAATCATCTTTCTCCAATATTTCCAAACCTTAGGCTTGGGGAGTTCTAAACAATATCTGTTTGTGTTCTTGTACTATTTAGAAGCTTCCAGAGTAATATGTGAAACTCCTTTTATGAAAGTATTATTAGTCCACTAATCGTTATTTCAATGTAAAATGCTTGAAAAAGATCACAACAATGGACGAAATGGAAATTTATTGGGAGCATAGCTCGAAACAAACAAGTTGATCACAACTAGCAAATGCAATGAAGAAGAAAATTTATTGGTAGTGTACTTTGAAATGAATAACCACAAATAACAAAAATGGGTAAAATGAAAACTAGGTGCCCCAGATATCGCAGCCTGAGCTTCTCTGTTCAAACTTCTTAAGGACTATTTTAAGCTCAATATGTGTTTAGGGGATCCGGAGTACTTTGTCGATGCCCCAAGATGTAACATACTTCTTCATTGTTAATTCAAGCGTAGCAAGGCTACTGTATGCCCCACTTTTGAACAAAATTTGAGCCACCCTTCTTGGGTTTTCAACTCAAATCCCTTTTGGTCTCAAAGCGCCCTTTGCGGGTTTTCGCATTGGCCTCTCCTTTTCCTTTTTCTTTTTTCTTTCTTCTTTTTTTTTTTTTTTTTTTTTTTTTTTTTTGAAAACTTTTTTATTGAATCTGAACTCACCGGATTAGGGAGGTCCTTGCCTTCCATCTTGGTTAATATCCATGCTTCCCCAGAACAAGCCTTCTTTACTACATAAGGCATTTACTTTCCTCTGGAGTCCTTTTGGATAAGGAGAATCCTTCTTATGCCAGGTCCCCCTTCTGAAATTCTCTTGAGAGAACCTTTTGTAATAAGCCCGTATCCATTTTTGGTACATTTGACCATGATGAATACTTTCAATCAAGCTTACTGGAGGCATTCTGCTTCATCTAATTCAATCCAAGCTTGGGGAAAAGGAATCTTATCTTCCAACAATTGTTTCCCTTTCATAAACCAATGGGAAAGATGCCTCGGTGAAAGTCCTGGCCAACGTTCAAGAAACCTAGAGGGTAAATGGTAACTTCTCTATGCCAACCTTTACAAGTCTCAGTCATTTTTTCAAAAATTTTTGAATATTTTTTTTTGGTGTGTTTGCTGTACTGAATGGTGTCTGATCTTTGAACAGACTGTAAATCTTTGACATTGTGCAATTATGTTCCTTTTCGACATTCTTTATTGCCACTCTTTTTTTTTTTAAGATTTGAATTTGAATTTGATAACTGCCGACTTTGTAATTTTGGCATATGAAGCGACCTTCACCCTCTCAGTGAGGTAACCAACGACCATGAATATGAATCGATGTTGGCTAAAAGCTTTTGAGGAGACTGGCTTGATAACGTCCATGCCCCACATATAGGGAATCTGTGAAGAAATAAAGGAGGCGCATAAATCCTGTATTCAATTTCCCTTTCTTGGTAAACCAGTAGCTCGAACCTCCTGGTTAGCTTGGCCGTTGTAGAACCATTAACGTGGGTTCTTTAAACACCAATCTTAACAGCATACCCATGTTTCAGTGGCCTAGTGTGCCTTGATATGATTGTGCGAAAACATCTTTGAATTATTGAAAACAACTCAATGATGTCTCGCCTTATTTCTGTGATGAGCTAAGTGTCCGCTGGCACTTCGTAAGGTAGGATCTACCATTCTTAACAAATTAGGAAATAAGTTGTAATCTCTGTCATCTTCAAAATCCTTAGATCTCTCTAGACACATATCTCATTAAAAGGAGAGTCAGTAATAGTGTCGCTCATGTCATTGATATCTGGGGACCCATTGTGGGTATGAAGGCAGAAAATCCAAAGAATAAATGATTCTAAGGATAATTATTCGTATGATATGGTCATAAATAAAAAATGAAAAAATGTTTTGAATAAAAAATGAAAATATTTTCTTAGAAAGATGCATTTGATTGAAATAAAAATTTTGGACACAAGCCTATTTCACAAAAGGACTCTTATTGCCTCTAGGCTTAAAGCAACAAGCATGTTTTGAATATTACTCTAGATTAGCTAAAATACAGGGATCCTTTCACAGTCCCATTGTTCAAAATGCTCCTAGGTTCATATTTCTGCATTTGGCGCATCATCTATCTTCACAATACCCATGTTAATGAATTTTTCCACCAATTTCTTGAAAGCAAGGCAATTTTCTATCGAATGCCCTATGACCCCTACGTGGTACTCACATTGGGCATTTGGGTCGTACCACTTTAGGTATGGAGGTTGCATCGGTTTCGTGTAATAAGGAGCTACAACATGCATATCAAATAAGTTCTGGTATAACTCCCTATATGTCATGGGAATAGGAGTGAACTAGGGTCTTCCAATGTTAGGCTTTGAGTTGGAATCCTGCCTAGGGGGCCTTGATGGCTGGTAGTCGCCATCCTTAGCTGGCCTACTGTAATTGGCTCCGAATAGCCCTTGTCATACTTACTCGTACTACCAACTTCCTTTTCCTTCTTCTTGGGGCCTTCAAAGTTCGCTCTCTCCTTTCCTTTGTCTCTGCCTGAACAATCGGTTTGGCACGATCATCTTCAGGGTTAAAACATGAGCCCATCGGGAAGTTTAACAAGGCCGAGGTATTAGTCTGACATTGGGGTTCGATAATGACGGGTACCCCATGCGACTGCGTGTCTGGTTGAGTCGGGATATTTATCGGGGCATAAATAATTTCTTCATCATCATCCGTACTGTTGACCACTGGGCCACTCCTTTCAAGTCTTCCGGCTAGTAACTGGGTTAACTGACCTATCATATTCCTTTGGAATTCTAGCATTTGTTCTCGCATCTCTTGTTGAATTTTGGTCAATTGCTCTTGTATATGTATTTGCATTTTCTCTATTCTCTCCAATCTTTGTTCCATGTCTTCTAGGTTAACTAGAATAATTTCACCTAATTAGGGTCTTTCTACGAATTTTATTGCATGTGATACAAATGCATGAAATGCAATGCAAATGCATGGAATGAATGCAAAAAAGAAAGAGAGGCGTTGATTATGAATTCAATTCCATTAGAAGAACTTTTCTAGAAAATAAATTTCTTTACATAAAACGGATTGTATATACGGTTTTGTCCTTATAGTCCAGGTGAAAACACCAATCCTTCTCTTCGTATCCGGATGTTGTGGTCGTGTCCCGTGAGTTTTCTCAATAGATGCCTCTTCTAGCTCCTTGTTGCTTGGTCCAGGCCGTATCTCTTCACTCACTTATCCTTCGCGATATTCATAAGCTTCTTTAAGAAAATTGAGACATGATGACTCTTGAATAGTTTTTGTCGGCTTGAATCCTTGGGCAAAGTCTTGTATTCTTCTGCGGACTAACAGTCCTCTCTCGTTGTCTACTTGGACTATGTTCGAACGACCACATTATAATCCACTTTATCAAGTAACCCATTTCCTTATGACAAATTCTTCTATTTAGCAATCGAATATTAATCAACACCTTCTTTCTAAAATGATGTGATGCAATGCAATTAAAACAAAAGAAACACGTTAGCACAAGAGAAATAAACAACAGAATAAAGTACCTACCCGGGTGACTACTAGGGGTTTGGAATGGTTCTACCTAGGGTGGGTTCCTAAGCTTCACTATATGTAGTTTGGCTCTAAAGAGAGGTACCGAACCAGCAGATTCCTCAATCCTCACCCATTATAGGCTCATATGGACCGAAGTTCAGTTCAGGGGAATACATTTCCCTATGGCTGCACGGAGACGAAAATCTCACGAAGACATAGGTATAGATGTATCCAAAGCGATCCACTATCCTCGGCACGGAGGTGAAGACCTCACGAAGGAGTAGTTTCTCACTCCCACTTAAAAGGTGCGACCACGACGGTCATGCAATGGAATGTGCAAAGATTTCAAAAGCTTGAAGCAAATAAAGGAAATATGAATACAATGATGAAGATCGTAACATAAAGCAAACGAAATGCAAAGAAAGGATCGTGTATTAAAACCAAGTTTTCAATTTTCGACAAAAAGACAAGAAGTAATCAACTCGTGGCTTGACTCTCTTATTTGAAGTTCCCAGTGGAGTCGCCAAGCTGTCGTAACCATTTTTTTGGAAAAAAATGGGAATCGACTTTGATTTTAAAAACGAAAATAAAACGGGAGTCGCCACCAATCTTTTTTGTTGAGGTGTGATCGGGTCACCTTGTAAAACGGTTGTTTTTAATAAACAGTTTGATTTATCAAAACAACGATTTTGGTCTACGAAACTCAGAAAATGGGTTAGGGAGTCGGTTACGTACGAGGAAGGGTTAGCACCCTCGATACGCCCAAAATTGGTACCTAATTGATTAATTAGTGTCTTAATGTTGAAAATTTGAAAAGATTTTAAAATACGGATCCTTTAGAAAATGTTTGGATAATTTGGGCTGAAATTTGAGATTTCTTTGTTCCGAGAGGATATAAACATCACATCCAGCACGTTAGGACACGATATTTTAGACCTTCGTAATCAAAGTTATCTCGTGATTTACGAAATTTATTAAAAGGATGTTTAGTTATTTAGTCCAACGGAAAATCGAAACCCAGCGCGTTAGGGCACTATTCCCCGAATTTCTAAATACAAAACATTGCCTTATTTTAAAAATCTTTAGATGCAATATGATAATCTTACAAAATGTATTTTGTTTAATAATATAATATTAAGCTAAGAAAATAAATATAGATATGAATATAATAATAATAATACTAATATCAATAATAGTGGCAAAGGAATAATAGTAAAAATAATAGTGATAATAATAATAATAATAATAATAATAATAATAATAATAATAATAATTATAAGAATAAAATGATGAAGATATAAAAAGCGAAAATAAAATAATAATAATGATACTTAAAAAAACAAAACAATAATAGTAAAATATATAAAAGTAATGATATAAGAATAGTAATGAATAATAATGGAAATAAAATAATAGTAGTGATGATAACTAAATAATAAAAATAAAATAAGAGTAATAGTAACAAAATAAGAGTAGTAATAATAATATAGTATATAGTGATAGTAGAATAATAATAATAATAATAATAATAATAATAATAATAATAATAATAATAATAATAAATGATTGATAGTAATAAAAATGAAAATATAAAGCAATAGCAATAATAAATAAAAATTGCAAAATAATAAATGGGCCAAATTGAATTTAAAACGGAAATAAAAGGGTCAAATTAGGTAACATAAACAATAAAAGGACTAAATTGCAATGCGCGCGAAAAGCTAGGGGACGAGGAGCACAATTTTCCCCAAGTGGTTAAGCGCAGCGTTTTAAAGGACCAAATTACAAACTGTGCGAAATTTATGGGCCAAAATTGAAATAATAGAAAACTTAATTTTAAAAGCTGAAAATGCGGAAGGACCGAAAGCGCAATAAACCCCTCGGCTAAAAAACACGCGAATCCTACCTAGAGCGAGTCGGGTAATCGGGTCGAAGCTTGAAACGACGTCGTTTTGGGGCTTATGGATGCTGGCCAAAACGACGTCATTTTGCAATGTTTATAAAAGTAAAAAAAAATCAAAAAGGTCATTTGCTTTCAGATTTGAAAAAAAATCTTCTTCATTTCTTTTCTCTGCAAGTTAAAGCTTAGTCATTGCTCGGTCACCATCGCATGCTGGGCTCCGTCGCCGCATGCGTCGTGCATGGTGGTCGAGTCTCGATGAGGTAAAATTTTTCACATTTTTATTCCTTTTTTTATACTCTTTAATAATATGTATATATATATGTCGAAAGGAAAGAAAGGGAAAGAAGATTTCGGAAATAATAAAAAGGGAAAAGAAATCACCTCCTTTGCCTCTGTTTTCGATTTTTAGTTGATTTTAAGTGGGTAATCTTTGTTCTGCAAGTGTTTGTATCTTCTGTTTGTGTTTGAAAATATTGTTTCTTGTATTAAAAAGATAGCCGAATCTCTCTGTTTTTTTCATTCCAAAAATCCCCCTTTTTACATTGGTGTTTTTTCAATTTTTATAACCGAGATTGAAAAGAGAAGAAATAAAAAATACAATATGCTTTGCTACTGTTTTGCTTTCTGTCTTGTCTCGTTTAATTCTTGCAGGTGCAAGTGGCGTGGAGCAGGTGGTGGAGGCGACGGGCCAGAAGACAGGGCAAGTGGCTAGGGGCGGCACTAGGTTTGTGGCGCCACTTGTGTTAGGGGCTAGGGTTTTTTGTTTCTGATTTGGGTTTTGGTAATTGGGCCTGGTTAGTGGGCTTGGGTAGGTTTAGGTTGTTGGTTAGGTCTTAGTGGGCCATCTGACTTGGGCCCCGGGTTTGGGTTGTAAAATGGTTTATTAGTGTATGGGTTTAGGTGTAATGAAATGGGCCCCGGGCAATTTGGGCCTTCTACACTATGTTTGCTTCACTAGTTGTTATATGGTCTTAAGCATAAATCTGAAGCACTAATTGTTGTTCTTGTTCTTTAAAAACATGTAGAGCTACTTTTTGATAGGACAATTAAAATTCTTCAGATTGATAGTGGGGTTGAATTTAGTTCTTTTGTTTTTCATTTACAATTTCGTGAGATTCAATATCGCGTTACTTGTCCTTACACATCAGAATAAAATGGCTTGATTGAGTGTAGGCATCTACAAATTGTAGAATTGGGCCTAACTTTGTTAGCAGAAGCTTCACCACCTCTCACATTTTATAATGTTACTGATATGTCTTCTTTTTTACCTAAAAATATTCATGCTGCCATGAGGTGTCCCAAGTGGCAAGAAGCAATCTATGATGAATTGACTAGTTTACATAACAATCATACTTGGAGTTTAGTGTCCTTGCTTAAGAATCGAACACATATTGAGTGTTAATGATTGTTCAAAATAAAAAAGAAAATAGACGGTACAATTGATCAAGGTTCAATTGGTGGTACAAGGATATGCTCAAAAAGTAGGTTTTGATTTTCAAGACACCTTTAGTCCAATAGCTAAAGCTTGCACAATTTGAACAATTATTGCCTCAGCAGTAACTCACAAGTGATCACTTCGACAAATAGACATTAATAACACATTTCTTAATGGTGATCCAATGGAGGAAGTATATAGATGCAGCCATCAGGTTTTGAACAAGTTGGTGTCGATAGAGAACCTTTGGCATGCAGGCTACACAAGTCTCTATATGGACTCAAACATATCCACTTAAACGCGTCCTAATTTTATCAAAAACGAACTCATAGGTGTTTTTCATAAACTCTCTAATGTCTTAAAATGAACTCCCAAGTAGATGCCTAGATTGTCCGCGACCCAAAAGCCAAATTTTCTCCTAATTGTCACTTCCCTCTCCACACCTTAGTATTCGAAGAAAAATAAATTTGGGCTTTTTGAGTACTTATTTTATGAACAGCAAAGTTGTTAAATGGCTTCAACTTTATCATTTGTTGAGTCAATGCTTACCTTGCAAAAAAGTCTAAGTTGGTTTGCAAAAAAATAAATGCGATATTGAAAGGCTATGCCTTGAGAAGGTGACATGCACCTGCAAAATAAAAAGTTCATTTATTGTAAATTAAGGACGAAATTACCTTTTGTGATGGAGGTCCTCCTTAATTTTTTTTTTTAAATTTGATTAGATCCACTTATTTAAGTAAATTCAATTTAAATATTATTGTTAAGGGATTAAAACATGATAGCAATAAAAGTAGAATGTATAATTTTAATTTAATTTTCAATTTTACATATTATATCAATGTAGTTATAATTTTAAAATTTTTCTTTCAAAATTTATAAATATTCTCAATTTGATCATAATTCTAAAAATTAAAAAATATATAAAAATACATAAATATTTTCAAAAAATATAATAATAAATTTAAATTTTATATTAATATTAATATAAATAAAAATAATTATATTAATATTGAATAAAATATCCCTCTCCAGTCTCCTCCCCGTCCATCTTCCTCTCACTTTCCTTTTTCTCAGATGCTCTTTGCAATCTCAAATATCAGTAGTTTTTTGTCCGCAGTGCTTGCAGAGGGCAAATTGATTAAAGCGATGGTTACAATTTCCTTTAATTTATCATGTTCAAGACATGGGTCCGCAGTGTATGGAATACTTGAAGACGTTAAATGTTCATTCAGCTCTCTAGATTTTTCTTGAGAGGAACCAATCTTGCTGTCTGCATTCGTAGCCCATGAATTACCACCAACTGCCTGCTTCAGATGCTCATCATCGGCACCCTCAGCAGACTGATTTTGATCTCGAACAATCTCATCCCCAGAAGAAGGTTTTAGTTTTGTATCATTGCCTCTTTAGAGAGCTCAACGAAAGGGGCCTTTCTTTGTGGAGACTGGAGAGTCTATCAATGAAGCCACATCTACTCCAGTAGCTCAATAAAAGGGGGTGGGGAGGATTTTTATTTTATTTTATTTTATAATAATATCATTATTTTTATTTAATATTAGTAATATAAAATTTAGATTTATTATTATATCTTTCTCAAAATATTTATTTACTTTTATATATTTTTGAAATTTTAAGAATTATTTTAAAAATGACAACTAAATCAATATAAAATGTAAAAGTTAAGAGTTAAATTTATTGTTATACTAATATTTTAACTGTCACGTCAACTTGTTGTTATAATTAAAATGATCGAGCTATGTAATATGAATATTTAAATTGTAAATTTTTATTTTGAATGCTTAAAAATTATAATTAAGTGATTATTTGTATAATTTACTCTAAAATTTGTATATATATTAAAATTATTTTAATATTATTTAAATTTCATAATGCTTTTGATTTCTGTTTTATTCTGATTCTGTGGAATTATGGTGGTAAATAAAAGTCAGACTATTTGCGACTTATCACTACAAAAATGAAGTTGATTTGGTGAGTTTACGAGGCGTGTTCCGCAAGAGATGGGTAGTATTCAAATTTCAAAGACGCATTGCTCACCATATTAATAAACAGCCGACCAGTTCGCATGAATTACACGATAGCTTGTTCCATCATAACTTCATTCTCATTGCTTTCCCTTCTCCAATACTTTAGTTAAGCTTGGCAGGAAATTGCAGGTGGTTCGCCCATCTGCAAGTCACCATCTATATCATTAATATAGGCACATACATATGTATCAACATCAACCAAAGTGAAGGTCATGCATTGTATCTAACCATGAAACGAGGCTCATGAAGAAGAAAAAAAATTGTTTGGTAAAGGAAATTGCAAAACATGCCCTAATATTTTAGTTAATTAGCTAGAAACAAAATTGCATTCTCATATTATACAATAACAAAGCTGTGTATGTATTGGAATCAGCAAGATTAGGGTGATGGTATCGTGAGCGATTTGACATCATGAGCAATTTATGTTGGAATCTTTTACGATAAATCATTAGACCAGAGACGATATACGAAAATGTGTGGTTCATGCTGGGATGGATAATTAATTGTCTATGTTCATAGTATTTACAGCCCTAATTGTTTCAAACCCATGTTTATAGTTCATATGTCACAATCATATTTAAAGTATTTTAAAAAACTAAGAAACAGATAATTAAACACTATTTACAGAATTAGTGAATATGATAAAAGCTTCCTCACGACATATAATTATAAACACACAAAAGTTTTAATTTCTGAAATCATTAATGCAATTATTCACCAATGTTATTTTATGACAAACATTTATATTCATCTGTGAAAGTAAATAAATTTATTTATTTATTTTTAAATATATACAATTGAATTGGAATCAAAATTTATGTATCACATTATATATTATATCAAAGTTTATAAGTAAATTTGAAATTTATCTCTATTTTATATTTATATAACTTTTGATAGTTAACGACTAGATTATCATTTGTTACATCCACGGTGAAAATTCTTAATCTCACTAACAGGGTTAAGAATTAGTCAATTACCATGTATTTCATAAATATATATATTAAAATATCAATTAAGGACATGACATAAATTTTTAACTTTTTGTGGAGTAAAAGAAAACTCCATCACTAATGTATCAAATAATAAGTATAATTGTCTTAATTTATTTGCATTGCGCAAATTTTGACGTGTTTATATTTTTACTTTTCATGCTTTTATTTGGCCTCTAATTTTATAAGAAAATTTTATTTTAGCCATTTATTTATTTTTTTTCACTTTTTTAATCTTTAAATTTATATTTTGTCCAATCACTATAACATGGATGGAAAATTTTATATTTATTAACTTTACTAATGTGACATACACGTAGTTAACATGTTAACATTTAATTATTTTTTCAAAATTTTAAAACATTAAAAATATATTTTAATGATTTTTATTTTTAAATATATATAATTTTGTCATATTACAAGTTTAAAGATTAAAAAGGTAAAAAATTAAATAATAGGATAAAATATTTTTTAAGTTGGAGGACCAAATAAATTATTATTACTAAATATTAATTAGGAATAACTTACGAGATTTTAAAAAGGAAACTTAGAAATTGATTTAATCATGTTTTTATTCAATTAGAATGTGAATTGGACATTTAAATGGTTGAGGTTAATTTTCGAATCATAAAATGAAATAGATATTTATATTATACTATTTTTTAAATTATTAGATATAAATCTAGTTTAAAATAATATATGAATAATGTGAAGGATTAAGTGGTTTTACACCTTACATAATTTTCTATATATTAATATTTTAATAATTTAACGGTTAAATTTTTAAGATATTTATATTTATAATAGATGTAAATATTTTATCCATCAAATATTTATATCACATCAACTTAAAATATTGTCTATATTAATATATATTTAAGGATTGATTTTTTTATATAAAATAAATAGTTAGAAATTTTTAATTTATGTTAAACTTAACATGCATGATTTACATGGATAGAAAATGGTAGATAACAATTAGATTGTTAAAATATTAACTGAATAAAAATTATGAATAAATATAAAATCACTTAAATTTTACACAAATATAATAAAAATAATTAAAATTTCAAAAAGTGAACGATGGAATTTATTTCATTTAAAAAATAAGTTCAAGATAAAAATGAGTCAAACGTTGGAGCTAGAGGTGTACATGGGCCGGGCGGCCGGCCCGACCCGAAGGCCACTCTAAATGTGGGAGGGTTTGGATAAAAATATAGGCCCGAAAAATAGGCTTGGACAAAAAAATAAGGCCCGTTTAAAAAATGGGCCTGGCTCGGGTAAGGCATTTTTGGCCTGGGCCTGGCTCGGCCCGGCCCGAATTCATTAAAGAAAAAAACTATTTTTTTAATATTATTTTCTTATTATTTTTCTCCTTATTTTGCTACCATTTTGCTATTATGTTTCTATTATTTTGTAATTATTGTTTAGATATTATATAAAACTTATTTTATTGTTAATTTTGTTATTATTTTAAAGATATTTGTTAATTTTTTTATTATTTTAGAGGCATTTGCTTGTTAAGTTACATCTATTTTAGTGTTATTTAAGTCTACATATTTTTAAAATTTATTTTCAATTTGTTGAAAAATATTTATTTTGATTTTTTAGTATTTTTGATGTATTATATATATTTAAAAATTATATAAAATAATATAAAAAATTAATATCGGCGGGCTGGCCCGAGCTCGGATTTTAATATTTTTATATGGGCCGAACTTCGACAAAATTTTAAGCCATTTTTAGGCCCATCCGACCCATGTACACCTCTAATTGGAGCCAAGTTGAATCGGTTTCCTAAAAGTATCTCATTTATTGTTTAAATTTACTTTTTTTCAAAATAATATTATTATCCAACTGGGAAATTTGGAACATTGGGCAAAGTGTACACTAATGAGGTCAAACAGTGGAGTATGGCTGGCTCATTGGACCTACAATACCCATTCATATTCCATCATTGGCTTTCTATTTAAGTTATTCCGTAATTTGGCTTTGCATATAGTTATCAGTTAAGGCTGAGGTTTTAATTTGCAGTCGTTAATTTCATTGCCTCCACATTTACTTTTCACCTTTCTTCAAATGGATGTTAAGCTTAATACAATTAGACTCGTATGGGTGTTGAGCTTAGCAGGGGAAATTCTGAATAATGCTGTCAGCTTTGCTGTCTTTTGTGTTCTCGACTTTGTTGATTTCATTCTATGTTTTGTTTACAAAGTTATTGATTTCTGGATTGAATCCCAATGGAAACCTTGTTATTGTTCCTCTGCTAAACAACACATCATCGAGGGTGACAACATCTTGGTTTCGGAAGAGTGCGAGTCCAACATTGTTTGCTTCACGTCAACCAATTTACAGTTGGAGGACATCTCGGATACCCTTTATTCTCGTCCTTCCATTTTTGCCCAGCTCTCCAAGTTTATTATTAATGACCTAAACAAGACGAAGAAAACAACGGTGACATCAACTTTCACCATTGACTCCACCATTGTTGAAGTGCTTCGAGGCAATGTGGTTCCAAGATGGTCTGATTGCGATTGTAAAATCTGCAACTCTTGGACCTCTTCCAGCAAGGACACTCTTTTCGTTAAATCTGAAGGACCCAAAGGTATGTTAGATTACTAATGTACTATATCTATCGTATTAATTTCATTCGGTTCTTTCAAGTTTGCTATTTGGGTTTGTGATGACAGATAAAGCTCGAGAAGATGTGTTATTCATTCATGGCTTCATTTCATCATCAGTATTTTGGACTGAAACTTTATTCCCCAACTTTTCGACTACTGTGAAATCGACTTACAGATTATTGGCTGTTGATATACTGGGTTTTGGCCGAAGTCCGAAGCCAACTGACTCGCTTTACACTTTAAGAGAGCATGTGGAAATGATTGAAAAGTCCGTGCTTGAAGCTTACCAAGTTAAATCATTCCACATTGTGGCTCATTCCTTAGGCTGCATTTTAGCCCTTGCTATAGCTGTTAAGCACCCGGGATCCATCAAGTCTCTCACCCTACTCGCACCAGTAAGTTGTTTTTTTTTTTATTCTCCACGATTTTGTTATCGATGGAAAGCAATATTAATTGTCTTTAATCCCATATGAATATGGCAGCCATATTTTCCAGTGCCAAAGGGTGCACCAGCAACTCAATATATTATGAGAAGAATAGCGCCCCGGCGAGTGTGGCCGGTGATGGCTTTCGGTGCATCGGTTGCTTGCTGGTACGAGCACATCAGCCGGACGATTTGCCTGGTGGTATGCAAGAACCACCGGTTGTGGGAATTTATCACCAAATGTATCACCCGAAACAGGTAATAATTTCGTCAAACCTAAGCTCCCCAGCACCTCCTTAAGTCTCGTCTACTAAAACGACCTTAACTATAATCCACATGGAACAGCAAACCATGATGTTTGTGTCTTTGATTGACCAAGTTTCAGAATCTGCCCCTTTTTACCTGTCTTTTGTTGGCAAGCATTTACCAAAACAATTCATCAATCTATTTTTTATACGTTTTGGCTTGACTATAATAACCAACTTTTGTCCTACATATATAAATTTTTGGGCTTAAAACAAGCTACTTAGTTCTCTATCTATAAGTATATAGTTTTTTTTAGTACGTATTCGGTGCATCATTTTGGAGTTATTATTATTTTTAAAAATTATTTGATATATATATATATATAATATTTATAAATATTAAATAATAAAATTAAATAAATCTTAAATCTTAAATATTCATTAATTTTATAAAATATTCTTTAATAAACTTCACAAATATAATTCATTTTTAAACTCAAAATGAATAAACAAAAAGTTATCCCATTAATTAAACAATAAAATAAACCAATACTATACATATAACGATCTATAATTCAACAAATCCAAAATAAATAATAAAAAATTAAAATTATATCTTTAAAAAAATTCTTTTTATCAATCGATACATTATAATCTGACTAGTATAGGTAAAATCAATCGGTACAAATAATATCAAAACAGAATTGTATTGGAATAATTTATACTAAGATCAAATAATATCAAAATAGAATTGACAACCTTAAGTTGAACCACCCCATCATTCAGAAACTGATTTACTTCAACCAAAACATGAAAATGCGTATAAAAATTTATTTTCATTTATCTCTAAATTAAAGTCGTGAAATGGGTTTAAATTTATTGCATTGATATATATAAATCATATAAAATATTTGTTAATTTTATAACTTAAGAAGAATATCCTTCTACAATAAAAAATAGAAGAATATCAAGAAGGAAAAAACTATGAAACCAGATGACAAAACTAACAAGAGTATCTTTCAGGCAAAGGTGAGAATTGGTGGAATGAAACTTTTGTCAGTCAATTTGCTTGATGAAAACAAAGTCAAATGTAGTTGAGAAATGAAGTCTCAATCAATATGTTATTTAATTTATTATTACAGCCTACAAATATATTTTCTTTAATCATAACTTAAGATACAATATTCCAGGATCAGGACTTACTTGTTAGAAAGTTTCTGCTGCCACACCCATAATGCCGCTTGGCATACACTTCACAACATCATCTGTGGCACCGCCGGCAAGCTCGACAGCTATTTGGACACCGTCTGCAATCGGCTAAAGTGCGAGGTCACCATATTCCATGGAGGAGACGATGAAGTAACCCCGGTGGAATGTAGTTATAATGTACAGAGAAGAATCCCTCGTGCTCAAGTTAAGGTTGTCGAAAACAAAGATCACATTACAATTGTTGTTGGCAGACAAAAGGCCTTTGCCAAGGAACTTGAGAAGATTTGGAAGAGATCAAAATGTGATGAATCGTAGACCGAGTTTCAACTCTTCTTTTTCTGGGCCTGATTAAAACAGGCACGAAATCATAATAACAACAATGATTTACTGAAACATGGTGAATTAAAAAAAGAAAAGAAAAAGAAGAAGAGTAATATTAAAATTTTAATCGACACCATTTTCTAGTCAAGATGATAGAAGAATGGTAGGTTTTTCTATTTTAATTCAATGAGATTTCAATATCGTTGTTAAATGCTTAAGTAGGCATTATTATGCTAATAAAATAGCTCTCAAATCCCTTTTTTTTTTTTTTTTTTGTCATTGTTATTAATGTATTGAAATGTAATAAATTGGATCTTAAATGCATAAAGAATGGTACTTCAGCATACTCAAACACGCATCTTTTTATACTGATAATAATACTCATACGAATCAAACTAAGATTCAATCAGTTGCTTTAATCATATTAAAAGAATTACAAGTGCACTTGTTAACATAACCTGAAATTTATTTCAATTTATTCATGAAATTACATCTTTATAAAACTACTATATAATATATTTAAGATTCAAATTGATCCCGATGGATTGTATTCCAGATCTTCAATGACATTCTTTAGTCCAAAATAATAAACTATTTTGATTAAAAATTCTACTTCAATTAAATTTATTGATATACTTTTGTTAAAAATAAATTTTAATTTATTTAATTTTTAAACTAAAACCTATATTTGAGTCAAAGTAAGTTTTTTTTTTTTAAGGGTGAACTTAACAACTCTAAAAAATTTGAACATTGAGAACTACAAACCTCATTTCCTCTTTTTCCTGCTTGGATCGATATTCACGCTTAAGTTTTTTTGTAGGTTGAAAATTAAGGAATGAAAATTTGAGAACTCAAACAGGTCTTCTAAGTATCACATGATTATTATATGTTAGGTAGGGATTTTAATTTTATTATTTATAGAAGATCTTTAACTTTAACTACGTAGAAATAGTAATTGCATTTATCACTTCATGCAAAGGAGAGAGGTATCAATCTCATTGTGTCAACCTGTTGTAACTTGCAACATATAATAACCTCAACATGTCTAAAATGTTATCAGCTTCAATATCATTTGTAGCTTTTATGGTGTTTGAACTAGAGTAAGAGTTTGGACTCAGTTTATTATAGTAAATCCTAGAAATATTTCTAGAGTAAAAGCTGATTCGTAATTTTGAGATTTGGAGTTAATAGGCATCTAATCAAACACTTGTACCTTGAAAAGCCTTTAGTTTGCATTTTAATACCAATTCTAAAGTTAGTATTAGAAAATTCTGTGGGGTTTGGGCGGTATGGAATAGAAATATGGGAGGCAGGCAGGCTCATAGAACAACGAGAGACCCCATACAACAGCTGATTTAATTCAAGGCCAATCAAGCGGCAGTGAAGATAGTATTAATTACTTGACTGACCACTAGCCAGTCCCATTTAATGGTTCCACATCTCTTGCTTTCCTTATTCATTCAGGTCTTGAACACTTGAGCAATTGAACGATCAAATTTCCAGGTTTAAAAGAAGCTTTCACGATCATGCACACTACTTAGAAATTTGAATTAGCAATTAAAACCCAATTCAAGAAGCAAAACCCATATTACATTTAAATTATGAAATAAAGAAACAAGGTTGCTCGTAATTAAAACTGCTTGATTTGGATCCATTTCCCTTTGCTTGGAATAGCTCGTGTACCAAGAACAACTGGTAATATCCAGGCGGTGCCAATGCCGCCGTTTCTGGGGCATACCCTTCCACCAAATAGTTCCCCGAAGAAGTCTTCTTCACTTTATTATTGAATGTCAAAACTAGCAACCTTTGGTTCATTGCAATTGAATGTGTAGTAAAAGAAGGAGCCACCATTGTTACGAACAAATCTGATAGAATAACACTCCCTTCTAATGTGAATTCTAGAGAGATTTTCTGCTTATAACCAATTTTTAACCCTGGGTTTACCGCAACGATCGATGGCCGAGGCTTTGTTTTGGTTAAATATGGGGGATAAAATGCTTCAAGGCTGAGTTCAGTTGGATAAAGTGCAGAGAAGTTGTAATTAATGTTAGGATTGCTGCCGCCGACTAAGACTCGACCGTCGACAACAAATGAGCAGTTGAATGGTAAAGTCTAGGAATCAAAGATGGGGCTAAAACCTCGAACTCGGTGCTTTGCCATCCTTGCTTTGAGCGTCGGGCAGATAAAACCGGGTTCGTAATGTGGTCTCGTGCAACACCCTAGCCAGCAGTGCCTTTGGCCGCACCAGTTATGATGAGAACGTCGTCGGTCGGTAACATGATCATGTCGCCCATCACTCTGTTGATTGGCATTTCCTCCATTTCCCATTCCGGATATGCTGCTGTAATTATCAAGCAACCACAAGATTTTGATGCCGGAATAAAGACTCTAACATTAGCCTTCTCATTCGAATCCGGGGCTGTCCCACCGCAGATTAAGACCTCAGCATCTGGGGTACGAGTGTTATTGTCGCTATCGGTGGTACTAAAGAGTTTCAAAGGAAGAAGAACAGAGGATCCGGTGCTGGGATAATTGTGGGAAACCCCACCAGGCATTACAGGTTAATATAATCGAGTAGAATCCCTCGATCATTGGCGAAAACGAAAAGATTTTCGTCGGTGGATAGATGTAGAAAAGGGTAGAGATTGTTGGGGACCAAAGCTGAATATCTTGTCTCCTTTAGGAAAGGAAGTTTGTAAAGTATTCGATACGAACCGGAGAGTTTTGGAATAAATTCATACGTGAACTGATATCGTCCACCCACCACAATGATTTTTCCATCGGGAAAAACTTGATTAGAAGCATACCACCTCGGTGAAAGAAGACCATTTTGATCTTCTTCCCAATCGCAATCCATGCATGGCTTGAAGTACCGAACAACTTTTTCACCAAGTCGATAACCACCACTTTGCACTAACGTACCATCGATCGAAAATGCGCCCGAAGAGCACCACGTATCAGACAATATAGTCAGTGGCTTAACAGCTCGAGTTGTCGGATCGAACTCAACGGAATGCGCATAACAATCAGATGATTTCGAGTCTTCTTTGATGCACTTCCCTTGCAGAAGAGTAATGTTGGAAGGACCGAACTCGGATCGGCCGAAAGTGACAATCTTCTCATTGGGTAACAATGCCATATGCATTGCTGAAACTCCGATGCTTCTTTTCAACAATTTCCATTTCCCTTGGTAAGATTGAGCGCCTACATTGAAGACTGATGAACAACATACCAAGAGCATGAATATGAGGATTTTCGGGTCCATTACTTTGCGTTTAACTTGAGGAACCAATATATGAATTGCTCTGAGTGATTTGCATGTTATAAGGAAAGAGGAAAGGGAAGTGAATTAATGAGAAGAAAACTTACTTCGGTCATATGGTATACCCTAACAGATAAATTTAACATTGAATAAAAGATTCTAATTGGCTATATTGAGATATTGGAGCATCAAAAGACTACACGTACATATCTTAACTGTGACTCGGTTCATGCGCATAGATCACTGTAGAATTGTCGAAAGTACCCAAATTGAGAGCTGTTCTGCAAGTGGTGCATCAACCTGTTAGCTTTCTCTTCCGATTCCATGTCGACACAAAGAAGGCCGACGAACCCATAGCCCTTGTTGGCCATGGACTTCAATAGGTGGTGTTGAGAGTGATCCTCAAGGCCTGGGTACACGACCCTTAGACCCATTTTCTTCATTCTAGTAGCATATTCCATGGCTCTGAGGCAGTGCTCCTTCATTCTCAAGCCTAAGTGAGGTATCCTTTCAGAGAGTTCAAAGGCAACCTTGGCATTCATGGTCGGGCCTAGAAGCATCAAAGAACCTTGGTGAAGGTCCATTTTGTTGCATTAACAAATCTAATCTAGTATTAATAAACTAATACGAATGTGGACTAGTTATCGAAACGATATACTTTTTACTTTTCCACTAAATTTATCAAATTTAGAGCATTAAAACTTTAAGTTGGTATACAGAATTTATCAGAATTATATAATACAAAAAAGTAGCACGCGACATGCTTTTTAGGTGATCACTAATGGCATGGGTAAGTTTCCCCTCACCAAACCTAAAAACTTTGGTTATTTTTGTAGAGCATTATCATCATACCAGAATAGACTATATCCACTTTCCATTTTATATGATTTCCAATGTAAGACATGTAATGGTACATGAGAAAAATACGATAACTCGAACCTGCGATAACATCGGCCCACCGCTTATGAACTTGGACATACTGTGAATGACCACATCAGCACCAAGCTGAGTAGGGGAAAAATCCATGGGAGAGAAAGTGTTGTCTACAACCACCATGGTTCCTTTGTCATGTGCTAGCTTGCTTAGCCCCGGAATGTTGGCTACGGTGAGTGTTGGGTTGGAAATTGACTCGAAGAAAAACACTTTGGTCCTTCTTTCGACGATGGTGTTTTTCACCGCTTCGTGATCTGTTATGTCCACAAAAGTGGTCGTGATGTTATAGGTTCTGGGCAAGAAATGGGTTAAAAGTGCATGGGTTCCTCCAGAGGGTCGCCGACGCCACCACATGTCCGCCATCTTTGCAGAGTTACAACATCACCGATGATATAGCAACTATACTGTCATCACGAAATCATATTATTAACCTCGAACTTGGCGGTTGTGATTACTTTATATGCATATATAAATTATAATTAGACCTTACCACTAGTAGTGCAATAGGCGCCCGGTTCCTTCTAGTATCGCCATCCGACACCGAGATTTAAGACGGTGGGGTTGAAGTGACGACTATAAATGAAGAAATCACGATCGAGGCCCGGTTTACCGGTGGACATGCGCCCATTGTCTCAAGTTCCATGACGGTGAAGGTGGCGGAAGCTTCAATGGACATGTTAATGCCACCATGCTCACCGAATTCATGGCGCAGTCAAGCTAAGGAGGCAAGAAGGTTATTTTTCCATGCTCTTTGGTGCCACCGCCGTTGTTGGCAACATAGATTTCCTGGCCACGAATATCTCATCATCCCCTTCAAAGCTATTAGCCGTTGCCGCTCTCTTCTTTTCAAAAATTCTAAAATCACAGCTACGGGTTTCTGTCATAATTAAGTGTTAAGAAGGATTGATTAACGATGTAAATGGCAATAAAAAAACTGAAGGATTAATTAAGATTGTTAAGAAAGAAAGAAGTGGTGAAGAGAAGTAAGGGTTGGAAGCTATATATAAGCAAAAACTGAACTAAAATGGCGGGGTTACAGATTTTGCAAAGCGAGAGAGCATTATGAAAAAATAAATATCAAGTGGGGTATGTCTAAACGAATTTATATTCCTATAAAACCAAAAGTCTAAACTCACATTAAACAAGTAGTGTAAGGAGGATGGACTTATATAAAAAATAATTATAGGGAAGGATAGTATATATATGAAATAAAGATGTTACATTGTTTTGTATCTTTTATCAATTATTCTATGTTATTTTAGTATTTTTTTTATGTTATTGACATATCATTTTAGTAATTTTTTAAAGGGTAAATTACACCAACAGTCACTTAACTTTGGGGTAACTGACAAAACAATCACTTAGGTTTCATTTTAGTCACTTAACTTTTAAAAGTTACAAAATAGTCCTTTTTACTATTTTCCGTCACGGCAAAGTGACGTGGCATGTGACGGCATCCTTGCTGTCAACCTTAAATCGAGCTAGCAGGTTACTGAGACTTTAACCCACCAACAGCAGCACCATTTTAGGGCTAAGAAAAAGAAGAAGAAGTAAGAGAAGAGGAAAAATAGAGATGCCTCAAGTGATTCCGGTGTGCTATTGTGGAAACCCAGCCAAGTTGAACACATCTTGGTCCAATGACAACCCAGGTAGGAGGTTTTTTGGGTGTAACAAATTTGGCTCTGGATTTTGAAAACCATGTCGGTTTTTCAGTTGGTTTGACCCGCCATTGACGCCCCGTCCACGAATTCTATTGTTGGGTCTTTTGAAAAAAGTGAAGACATTGGAGGATGCAAGGAGGAGGGAGAGAAGAACCTAGTTTTTGGTGCTTGTAGTTGTAACTATACTATTTTTTTAAACCTTAAAAACCAAGTTATGTTCAGCTTCTGTTGTTATTGTTGTTAGCATTGAAAACTAGCTTATGTTTTGTAATTTTGTTGCTTGTATATTGTTGGTTATGTTGGCATACATGGCTGCTGGCTGCTGGTAATTGTTGCTTAACATATGTTAAACATGGCAGCTGGTATACATGGCTAACCAGCTCATGTTGTTGTTTACAAACACTTGAAAATTGAAATGAGATAGTTTTGTTGATTACAAATTGTATATTGTTGCTTAACATATGTTATACATGGCTGCAAGTATTTTCAGTAACTAAATGTCAGAACAGCAATACAACACCTTGCAATACCCATTTTCCCTTATTTTTATGAGCAAACAAACAAGGAAGAATGAGAAACACAATGTTACAATGTTACACTATCAGCTTCTGAAGAAATCAAATAGATGAAAAACACAAATGTATTTCTCAATACTCAAAATGAAGAAGATAAGAGATAACAAACCAAAAAATAACAACATTTTTCAATGTTGATTACAAATGTATATCTTAAGAGATAACAGATGGTAAAACACATATGTATTTCTCACATATTAAGGCCAAAAACCCAAACTGTTTACAGAAGAAATTAGGGCAAAATATTGCCAAATTTTTCTACAATTCAACATAAGTGAACAGATCTAAATTGTAGGAAATTTACAAAAAATTTCAATGACTCTATGCCTAAGTTTATCAACAGTAGCAATAGCAATCATAGGCAAATTTACAAAAAAAATTATCTGCCTAAGTTACTAAATCAGTAGTAGGCAAATTTACACATTTTCAAAATGTTAACAAAATGCAGTCTGTTCACATCATCATCAATGGTCTGTCATGGATGACTCTTGAGTAGAAGGCATCCATCTAACAGTGCTTGGTCTTCTCTTCAATGGGAGCTTTTCTCTTAGGGCAGCTTGTTGATGAGTTGGGGCAGTAGGTAACTGAATTGAGGCAGCCTGTTGAGTTGGAGTACTCTCTTGCTGATTTGGGGTAGCATGTTGCTGAGTTGGGACACTAAATTTATGTCTTTTGACCTACAGGAACAAGAGAAATCTGTCAAACAAATTCATAAACAGAAGTATACTACAACTTAAGGCAAATTGCTTACTGGAATGTTTTGGCCAACTTCCCCTTTGCAACTCCTCTTATTGTGGCCTATTCTTTTGCATTTACTGCACCTCATGTCCACCCCTATCTTGCTCAACCTTTCTGCTGTTTGTGTTTCATCAGGTTCTTTCCTTCTCACCTTAGTAGGTCTGTCAGATGGTCTTCTTAGAGTAGGAGGCAGTATTGGCAGCATGTTTGACAAAGAGGCCCATTGTTTAGGACCTCTTATCGGACTTATAAAGTTGGAGTAAATTTGAAGCTGGGTTTGCTTGGTGTAACAGGTTTGTACATAGGTCTCTGGGAACTCATCTTTTAGATGAATGACGGTTAATGCATGCATACAAGGGATGCCAGTGAGATCTCAACTCCTACAGTGAGTAGCAACTCTCAACTAAGTCCACCACATGCTGGCTGCCAGGACCACATTCAACCTGATACTTGTCCCCACCAACATGTGATGGAACACAACTAAAAAATAGTAAAGCATGCTTGGTTAAAAAATAACCACTAAAATAACTTTTTTAGTAGCCCCACCAATAAAGATACACACACACCCCTAAAAAAACAGTCACTATATGCATATTATAAAAAAAACTCACTGCATGCATATTAAAAAATGGTTAACACACCAACAATTACTGCAAATATATTAAAAAACAGCATGTGACCAGTAATTTGAAATCAGAATGAAGGCAACAAGAAGTCAGCAATAAAGGCATCAAAAAGATTAAAAATGGTAACTTTACCTCAATGAATCTTTTATGTTTACATCCAGCTTTTTCTTGATCTTTGGACACAACATTTCTTTCCATTTGTCAGCTTCTTCTTTCTTCTTGACAATAAGCAACATAATCTTGGTCCTTATTGTCTCCATCATGGTCAGAATAGGCTTCCCTCTTGCTTCCAGTATCATCTGTCAGTAAACATAAATGATTAGTGAATTGCTAGTGATTAGTAAAAAACATAAAACATAAGGGTTTACCTTGTTAAATGATTCAGAAAGATTATTCACTAACATGTCAGAATGGCTCCTAATTGAGAAGTGAGACATTGACCAGTGAGTAGGGTTCTTCTCCTTCAACCAATCATAAGCTTGCTGATTGGTTTTCCTCAATTCATCCATAGCATCCTCAAAATCCCTTGTAGTGCTTTCTCTGGCAGCTTTCCAAAGCAAATATTTCAATTCCTTTGTTTAAAACCAGCCTTCTTGAAATTGGCATGTAGATGTCTAACACAGTGTCTTGTTTCTGTATTAGGAAACAACATACATATTGCTTCTACAAGTCCCTGCAATTAGAAAAAAAATAGTTTAATTCTTTGACAATCCCTAAATAGAAACAACATAAAATAAATAAATAAATAGAGTTTTACCTTTTGTTTGTCAGACATAAAAGATATTTGGTACGAGCTCATAATTTCCAAGTCTATTGCAAGCCACTCTAAAAACCAAAGCCATGATGCTTGGTTTTCACTTTCCACAGCAGCATATGCAAGAGGATAGATGCCATTATTTGCATCAATCCCAACAGCTGCAAGCAAGTAGCCACCATAGTAGCCCTTCAAGAAACATCCATCTAAACCTACTATCCTCCTACAACCGGTTCTATAGCCATCTTTGCATGCTTGTAGATAGATATACATCCTTTGAAACAACCTGTTATCCAGATAACAGATTGTTGTTCCCACATTTTGTGTCCTAACCTCCAACAAATACTCATAAATCTTCTCATATTGAGCCTTATAAGCTCCTTCAATTAATTCCAATGCCCTAAGTTTAGCCCTCCTACATTTGGTTAGTGAGACTATGCAACTCAAATCTCTTTTGACATCTTGTTGTAATGATTTCAGAGAATAATCAGGATCAGCAATGAATTTTTCTTTATAATGTTCACCTATCCAAGCTGAGATTACATTCTTATTTTTATATACTTTAGAACAAGGATGGTTAGGGTTTGAACTCCTAATTTGCCAAGTCTGGTCAGTAGGGTCATCAGGGTTTAGTCTAAAAGCCCATATGAACCAATGACATTTTTCACTGCAGACTGCCTTTAACCTTTTTAAATCATTTGTAGGAAACTTGATAAAGTAATTGTTCAACCTACCATACTGCTTGGCAGTTTCTTTTAGACTGTCCTTAGACTTAAATAACATTCCAACCTTAAGTGTAGGATTACTCATGTCAGTCTCTAGGTTGAACTCAGGCCAATTTTGGCCATCTGAGTCAGATTCATGTGCACTTTCTAACCTCCCAGAATCATCACTATCACACAGTTCATCTACTCCTATACCATCCATGTTTAAACCATCTAAACTAACTCCTATATCATCCCTATCACTTTCAGATGCATCACTACCAGACACATTACTACCAGGCATGTCTTCTTCATTCTCATTAAGATTGTCATCAATTAAACCTGCCAAACAAAATACTCATCAATAAAGGCAGACAACATGGGCAGACACTTTAACCATTTCTGTCAAACAATAACCAATACAAAATACCCAATAATTTAATACAAACACAACCATTTTTGTCATGCACATGGCAGACAACAACCAATACAAAAATAATTTAATACAAACACAACCATCAGATATACAAAACAAACATCAGTTTCATAATGGCATTCGTAGAATGGCAGATATAAACAATAAACAAAAGTTTGATAATGGCATTAATACAATGGCAGATATACACAATAAACATCAAGTTGATAATGGTAGATTTCCATTTCCTTGTTATTTTTCCATATTTATCCCATTGAATTACTTCGAATTTCGATGGATTTTCGAGGTACACTTTAGTGTACAAACCGAGTCCGTCAATTCATATTCATGTGCGCACATTTTCATTTCAGAGAGCACACTCATGAACCTCATCCTTACATAAATGGATTACCATCGAGCTAAATCCTCAGTAATATAAACTCATAGAGTATTGTCGGGATTACTATCCAGGCTAAATCCCGCAACGACAATTACTCTAATGAGCTTGATCTCAATTACTACCCAAAGCTAAATTCAGACCTTAATTCGGATTACCCGTCCGGGCTAAATCCATTTACACATATTCTTCGGAGGGCTATATCAGATAGGATCACCCGTCCTGCTAGATCCTTTTTAATCAATTCCTTTTCGAGATCCACCGAATTTTCCTTTCATTCAACTGGATTTCTTTCTTTTTATCAAATATATCAATGTTTCATCAATCTTCATACAATGAGCATTCAAATTATATTCACATCAATAACATACATTTCAAGCATTTAATAAGATAATTCAAGTTACATGAACTTACCTCGATACTAGTTCAGTATATAAAATCTACTAATCCGGGACTTTTTCCTTTCCTCGATCTAGCTTTTTATTTGAGTTTTTCGGATCTAAATGAATAAATTCAATCATCAATTCAATACATTTCATGTTCACATGTACCATTCATTATAATTCTATTACTATTTATAGTTCATTCAAAGCTGTCTACTTGAGTCATAGTCACTAAATTATTTATTTTTCGAGCTACAGAACTCCAAATGAAGAACCGTTAATTTTCCTTGAAACTAGACTCACATATCTTCACACCATAAAATTTTAATAATTTTTGTCTTAGCCAATTAGTACAGTTTATTCATTAAAGTTTCCCTGTTTCATTGTTTGACAGTTCTGCTATCTCTTCACAAAATCTCAGATATCTCACTGTACAGAATTAAAATAATGTTTTCGTTTGTACCATAAAAAATAGACTCACTAAGGATTCTAATAATATAAACCACTCCCCATAATTATTTTATTCAATTTTTATGATTTTCAAAGTCAGAACAGGGAACCTGAATTCATTCTGACCTTGTCTCACAAAACCTATTATATCTCATGATTTATAATTTATTGCTTATAACGTTTCTTCCATAAGAAACTAGACTCAATAAGCTTTAATTTTTATTTTTTCATCTTCTAATTCAACTTCTACCATTTATGGTGATTTTTCAAAGTTAGACTACTGCTGCTGTCAAAACTGTTTTAGTGCAAGCTGGTTATTACCATTTTCCCTAAACTTTCAATGAATGATAATTTCGTCCCTACTCAATTAACCTCTCAATTGAGCTTATTTTTCTCAATTAACACTTTATTCTATCACTTTAAACTACTTTATAACCTTTGGAAATCATAATTTCAGTAATAGACTTTAATTCCAAATACTTTCATAATTAGGTCCCAAAATCAATTTCTATTGAAATTACCTAATAAAATCATCTCTTAAACGAATTAAGGCTTAAATTTCATGCTATTTCATCATAAACTTACATAAACCAACCATGGTGGCTTTCAATTTCATCCATGAAATCAAAGACTAATGAATTTAATAGTAGGACCTAGTTGTAAAAGTCTTTAAAACACAAAATTACAAGAAATAGGCAAGGATTCACTTACTTGGTGCAAAATTATGATATACCAGCTTAGATACCCCTCCTATGGCGTTTTTAGCTGATGAGTGTGAAGAAAAATGAAGAGATTTCTAGATATCCCTATTTAGTCCTAGTTTTATTTAGCAAACTTTGTTATTTTCCCATTTTACCCTTATTTCTCCTTATTTTCTTGCTGATTTCATACCCTTGCTGTCCAGCCCAATTAGACCTTGGGTCTATTTTCCTTTAAGCCCTCTTTCTTTTATCCTTTAAACTATTTAATCATTTTTCAAAATTTTGTATTTGTTACAATTTAGTCCTTTTATTTAATTACATACTCAAACGTTAAAATTTTCTAACGAAATTTTACTACCACATTAATAACATTTTATAAATATTTATAAAAATATTTCCTACTCAATTTTATGAGATCAAGGTCTCGATACCTTGTTTTTACCCAATTCCTTCAATAATTCCTTTTCTAACTAACCACTAAATCGGTAAAATTTTTCTATCGATATTTTAATACGATTTTCCTATCATATAAATATTCATGCAAAAATATTAAAATAAATTTCTCTTTAAATCGGATTTATGGTTACTGAAACCATTGTTCCGATAACCTTGAATTTAGGCCATTACACTCTGAACCCTTAATCTGTTAGAAACCCTTTAATTTTTTCCCCTTAACTCGCCCCAACCCCTAAACCCATCAGCCGTCGTCAACGTGGCAAGTTAACTTGCCACATCAGCTGGTTAACTTGCCACGCCAACAATCCCGTTAAACCCGTAACGGCAACCGTCAATAAGTGACTGTTTTGTAACTTTTTCATAACGTTGGTGACTGTTTTGTAACTTTTTGAAAGTTAAGTGACTGAATGAAAGCTAGGTGACTGTTTTGTCAGTTACCCTAAAGTTGAGTGACTGTTGGTGTAATTTACCCTTTTTTAAACTTGAACCTTGGACTTTAGATTTGGAGTCCAAAGTCCAAAGTTCAGTGTTTAAGGTTTAGGTTAAATAAATTACTAAAATGATGTGTCAACAATATGAAAAAAAGATGTTGAAATGTCATTAAATAATTAGTAAGGGATATAATGTGTGTCTCTATTTTATACAATTCCTTCTTTAAAACTGTACAGACCCATTTGCCCGGCCCAAACTCGAACCCAACCGACCCAACAATAAAAAACCCAAACACAACAATACACCTAACCCAATTACAAGCCCAATACACCTAACCCAATTAGCCCAACACCAAAATCAAAAAAATGAAACCCTAGGGCAACTTGCCCCTCTGCGCCGCAGCCTAGGCCCCTGCCTCTGACGCCACCGACCCCCCACCTGCCTCTGACGACACCGGCCACCTGCTCCACCACTTGACCTGCAAACAGTAAACGGAGACAAGACAGAAAAGAAAAAAGAGTAAAGAATGGCTATAAAAGCCAGAAAATGTGCATTGTAAAAGGGGACCCCTTTTTTTTCTCTTTTCGAAATCAATAAAAAAGTAGAGATTTCAGATCTAAACAGGAAACAGAACCAAAAAGAAAGAGCAGATCTAAACGCAAAAGAAAAAAAAGCAACAAAAAAGATCTGTTGAAACCGAAAGAAACAGATTCGAAAAGGTTATTTTTTTGCTTCCAAAACTCTTTTTATTTTGTTTTTTTTTCTTTCTCATGGAGATATAAGGGTATAACATAAAAAAAAAATAAAAAGAAAAAGAAAAGTTACCTCTTTTGATTACCATCACAGACGGTGGTTTATGACGCATTTAACGCCATGCCTACCGGCGGAATCTCACGGATCTTCCCCTTTCGAGAGAAAAAGAAAGGGAAGGGTTTTTTTTTTAAAAGTGCTGACATCTATTTTTTTTCTGAATTTTGGGCCTTAATAGCCCTCAAAACGGCGTCGTTTGAAACGCATTTTGAGCCCAAACGACGCTCGTTTGCCCTTTCCGACCCGATCCGACCCGACCCGCCTCGGGATCCGCGTGTTTTTGTAGAAGGCTATTTATGATTCGCCCTTCCGCTTTTTCGGACATTTGCAATCAAGTTTTTATTTTTAAATTTTACCCATAATTTATCTCGATTCATAATTTGGTCCCTAATCTTGCTGCGTTTTGATGAAGGGTTTATTGCCATTTTAGTCCCCAAGTCTTTTCAAGCATATAAATGGATCCTAGCTTTCTTTTATTTCAAATTTACCCCAAAATTATGCTTTTAATTCAATTTAGTCCTTTTCTATAGTTATTATTATTATTATTATTATTATTTACAATTATCATTATTTTACTATTAATACTATCATTATATTATTATTTATTTTACTATTATCTATTTTTATTTATTTAACATTATTAATCAATAATTTAGTCCTTTTTTGTTTCTTTGTTATTATTATTATTATTATTATCATTATTATTATTATTATTATCATCATTATTTACTATTATCATTATTTTATTATTAATACTATTATTATATTATTATTTATTTTACTACTATTTATTATTATTACTTTCTATTTAGTATTATTAATCAACATTATTTTTGTTACTATTATTTCTTTACCATTATTGTTAATATTAGTATATTTATACTTATATTTATTTTCTCATTTTAATACTATTATTATTTAGTCACTCTTCATTTGTTTGTTTGGTTATTCTTACACTATCTCGTATGCATTTCTATTTTCATTATATCGTATCTCATGTATGTCTACTTACACTTATGTAGTAATACTATTTTTGTCATCATCATTTCTACTATTGTCTTCGTAATTGATACTATTATCATTATCATTATTCGATATCATTGTCATTAGTTTAATACTACATCGTTAAACAAAACCATCATATTTCATTTAAAAGATTTTCAATAAAGGCAATGTTTCGTATTTAGAAATTGGGAATAGTGCCCTAACGTCTTTGGGTTGCTATTTTCCGCTTGACTAAGGAACCTAACATCTTTTTAACAAACTTTGTAAATCACGAGGTAACTTTGATTACGAGAGATTAAAACATCGTGTCCTAACGTCTTTGGATGTGATGTTTGTATCATTTCGTAACAAAGAAATCTCAAATTTTGACTCATCTTTTCTCCAAATTAATACGATGTAGTATTTCATAAAATTGCTACACTCCATTTAAAGGTTTTGAGATAAAGGCAATGTCTTGCATTTAAGAATTGGGAATAGTGCCCTAACGTCTTTGGGTTACAATTTTCCGCTTGACTAAATAGCTAAACACCCTTTTGGTAGATTTCAGAACATCATGAGATAGCTTTGATTACGAAGGTTTAGAATATCATGTCCTAACGTGTCGGATGTGACGTTCGCACCCTCTGAAACAAAGATATCTCAAAAAAAATCCCAATACCTTTTAAAGGATCCATATTTTAAAACCTTTTCAAACTTCCGACATTAAGACACTAATTAATCATTTTGGTACCAATTTTGGGCGTGACGAGGTGCTAACCTTCCTCGTATGTGAATAGACTCCGAACCCGATTTTCAAAACTCGCAGACCAAAAACATTGTTTTAGTAAAGCAAAAATGTTTTATTAAAATAAAGGTGATCCGATCACACCAAATAAAGGTCGGTGGCGACTCCCGTTCTTTTTTCATTTTTAAAACCCAAAGTCGAACCCCATTTCGTCGTTTTCCAAAAAATGGTTACGACAGCTCTGGCGACTCCACTGGGGATAACCTTAAAGAGAGTCAAGCCATAAATTGATTATTTTCTGTCTTTTGTCGGAAGTTTGAAAGATTATTTTTAAAAATCACGATCTTTATTGCATGTTGTTTCAATTTCGCATTGCATTGCATGACCGCTGTGGTCGCACCTTTAAGTGGAAATGAGAAACTACTCCTTCATGAGGTCTTCACCTCCGCGGGATAGTGGATCGCTTTCAAATACATCCGTACCTATGTCTTCGTGAGATTTTCATCTCCGTGTAGCCATAGGGAAATGTATTCTCTGAACCGAACTCGGTCGTATGAGCCTATAATGGGTGAGGATTGAGGAATCATCTGTTGGTACCTCTCTTTAGAACCAAACCACAAGTAGTGAACCCTAGAGTCCACTTTAAGTAGAATAACGTCAAACCTTAGTGGTCACCCGTAGGTGTTTGTTCATTTTCACCGGCTTTATACTTTGTGATACTAACTCGTTGTATTTTATTTTCGTGCATATCATCTCATTTCTTTAGAGGTATCGATTCATGGTCGGTTTTAGGTCGAAAGTGGTTATGGAGAACGGGTTCCTTGATAAAGTGGAAGACAATGTAGTCGTCTCAGTATATATAGTTAGAACCTAGGCGCTAGAAGGGTATGGATCCATTTGAGCAAATGGGCAAAGGTTAAAATCTCGACCACCTATGCTTCCTAATGTTGTTCAGATCAAAACCAAATCGGTGTGGAAAAGATTGTATGACATTTTATGGCAATGCATGGTAGAAAGTAATTATACTCACTAATCACTTCATAGTGGGCGAGTAAGGTAGGATAGACGCTTCTACCATTACAGTGTTTCTCTTTCATGTGAAGATGGCAACCCTGTAGACAACGAGGGTGTTGGAAGGAAAGTAATTGACGGAGGGCAAGAGAACTATGACAATAAATTGGCTGGAAAGGACCTTGTTTACGACGGGGAGAAAAGTTTATTTACTGTTGATGCTCTTCCAAATAACAAGCATAAGTTTACAATGGTATTTGAGGATGTTACATCTAACAGAAACAACGGTAGTGTAAGACCTGATGACTCAAACGGCGCGAAAAGGAAATCTGAAAACTCTCAAGAAACACTGAGGATGATGGTTGTCATTTTAAGGTAGCATGTCACAAGCGAGGATGCCTATTGGTTTGCCAATCTTTTAAGATAATCGAACAACTTCACAGATATTGGAGGAGGTACCCTTGATTATGGGGTTTCCATTCAAGTTTCATAGCCACTCGTAGAGGCCTTTCCTGCAATATTACGTGGATTCGTTGCTAATCGTAATGCCATAGATCCCGCAAGACGAAGCCTTGAGAACACGAGGACAAAAGTCACCCATCCAATCACGAGTACAAGATCACTGGATTGAGCGAAGCAGCCAGCAAAGATCCGTTGTTTTCATTGAAGGAGGAAAGTGTGAAAAGTTAATAGACTTGCCATGCTTTAATGTCGAGAGCCGAAACAACCTACATACATTCCTTTGGAGCTACATTCCTTGATGTACTTGCAATTGACAAAGCACTAACTAGAGAGCTTCTTGGTTAAGACAGAAATCTCGTGAAAGAGTGAAAGCCTTATCCTATGCTTCACAAGGAGCAACCATAGTGCCGAGCCAATCTGCGTTCTTATGGTGTTTCTTTCAAGACTAATTCCACCCAAGTCAAAGGTCGTGCTTTGTCGTGGCAACGATGAAAATTTCTTCCCGAAGAATAGGCGATGGAATTGGTGGAACCATCTAGGTAAAAGGATAGGCCGTTGTGAACTTCGGGCTCATCGTTGTGATCCAAACAACATTGCAAGGATTTGATTCTTGTTTGTATTGACCAGCTTAGATAGATTCAAAGAGACGAACCGAATAGACGACTTTCACCGGTGGTTGGAATTGGAAAACTATTGACGGATACAATCAATGTCCGGAGCTTCTGATTCCTTCTTGGTGCCGAAAAACTCTAATCTTTCCGAGCCATGAAAGCGGAAAAATCCCTTGAGTACGATGCTAGCTAGAATAAATGATCAATCTTGAAAAAAGCGATGCTCTGCAATCGAGTTGAATTTAAGTCCGAACAAGATTGAGGAAATGAAGTGTAGTTAAATCTAACGTTACACAATTGTGAGCTACTGGATCGAGCTTCTTGAAACAAGAGAGAAATGTTGAGAGAAGAACTTCATCATTCTTATGATCATCAAGTTAAAAAGTCAAGATTACCTTATGAGGGAATGACGGTTCGGATGCAACAGTAGTCGGTCATCTCTGATTTTGGCATTACAAGTGGATATGTTAAGTATAAAATATGGGCTCTGATCCGTCACGATCAAGAGCTAGCTTCATTACTTGGGAAATCAAGACTTTTAGGACTTAGGACGAATGCATATAGTAGTCCATTTTATGTAAAAGAACTTGTTTTCTAATAAAGTTTTCTAAAATGGAGTCGATCGAATCGATGCCTCTTTGCATTCATGCATTCGCACTACATTGCATTCGCATTACATTGCATTCATTTGCATTAGACTTTTACAAAAGGACCCTAATTAGGCAAAATGTTTGATTAACTCGAAAACATGGAACAAAGGTTGGTGAGGATGGAGCAAAGGCAAATCTGGATGCAAGAACAATTGATCCAAATTCAACAAGAAATGCGAGCAAATGCTAGACTTTCAAAAGAACACGATGGGCCACTAACTCGTTACTAGTCAAGGACTTGAAAAAGGAGTGACCCAGTGAGTGACAATGTGGATAATGATGAAGACATCGTTTATTCCCCAATAAATGTCCCAACTCAACCAGATGCACATTCTCGCGTGGTACCTGTCATTATTGGATCTCAATATAGGACTAATACTTCGGTGCTGCTGAATTCTCCAATGGGCCACGGTAATGAGCAAACCAATCGCGTTGTTTTGGCCTACGGAGACAAAGAAAAAGGGAGAAGGGCTTCAAAAGCCCCGAAGAGGAAGGATAAAGATGGGGCCGGCACGAGTGTGTATACTAAGGGTTATTCGAAGCCGTTTACAAAGAAGACCAAAGAAGGCAAGCATTACGGTCACTGGTCCCACCAAAGCAAGAACCCAACCCAGAGCGTATTTGGAAAAACCTCAGTTCACTCCTATTCCCATGACGTACAGAGTTATACAAAACTTATTTGATATGCATGTTGTAGCTCCTTATTTTATAAAGCCACGCAACCTCCATACCAACAGATGGTATAACCTAAATGTCCAAAGGTGAGTATCATGCGGGAGTTACAGGACATTCCATAGAAAATTGCATGCCTTTCAAGAAGTTGGTGGAAAAATTCGTCAAAATGGGTGTTGTGGAGATAGCAATGCACCAAAAGCGTATATGAACCTAAGAACATTTTAAGCAATGAGACTGTGGAAGTAATTCTCATAGTATTTAGAAGCTTATCTAGAGTAATGTATGAAGTATACTTGTTGCTTTAAGCCTAGAAGCAATAAGATCTCTTTTGTGAAATAGGCTCGTGTTTTGAATTACTACTTCAATAAAATGCATCTTTTGGACCAATATTTTTATTTTTCCATGCTATACATTCTATTGAACATTCTTTTATTCTTAATTCATAAATAATCATTCATTCTCTAAATTGCCTTCATCTGGGATATGGGTCCCAGATATCAATGACCGAGCGACGTTATTACTGAACTCCCTTTCTAGTGAGATATGTGTCTAGAAGAATCTAAGGACTTAGAAGATGATAGAGATTGCAACTTACTTCCTAATTTGTTAAAATGGCGAACCTACCTCATGAGATATCGGCCAACACTGCAAGCCAACGAAGGAGATGAAGATGGAAGCTTAGTTCACCGCAAGAATAAGGCAAGATATTATCGCATGATCACGATTAGACACATTAAGGCCACTAAAACGTGAATTCCTATATGTGAGGCATGAACGCTATCAAGCCGTCTACTCAAGAGCTTTGAGCCAACATCGGTTCATAATCATAGCCTTTGGTTACCTTACTAAGAGGGTAAAGGTCGCTTACATGTCAAAATTACAAAGTCGGTGAAATTACGTCTACTCCAACTTCAAATTCAACTTCAAAAAAAAAAAATATACAAAAAAACAAAAAACAAAAAAAATACAAAAAAACACACAACAAAAAAGGAAGAAGAAGAAAAGGAAGAATAAAGAGAGAATGGCAATAAAGAATGCCGAAAGAAAGCGCGTTAGTAGCACGAATTTATAGTCGTCAAAGATTAGACACCACGTCGGTCAAAGAAGATAGCCAAAACCATTCAAAATTTTTGATACTTGTAAACGTTGGCATAGAGAAGTTACCGATTACCTCTAGGTTTTTAAAAAGTTGGCGGGACTTTCACCGGGCATCTTTACCATTGGTTTATGACAAAATGTTATTCAAAAGGAATTTCAGGAGAAAGACCGGCATTAAGAAAGGTTCTTCGTATTCAAGAGGACTCGAAAGGAAAAGTAAATGCGAGAAAAAGGCTTGTTCGAGGAAACATGGATACTAATCAAAATGGATGGCAAGGACACATCCAATCCGTTGGGTTCAATTTCAAAAAAAAAAAAACACAAAAGAGTCTTACAAAAAAGGAGTTTTGCAAAAAAAAAATGGTGAAAAGAACAAAAACAAAAAGACACGAAAAAAGAAAAAGGAAAAGGAGAGGTCGAGGAAAATCCAAAAGGCGCCTTGGGATCAAAAGGGATTTGAGTTGAAAACCCAGAAGGGCGATTAAATTTTGATCAAAAGTAAAGCGCGGTAGTCTTACCACGCTTGAGTTAACAATGAAGAAGTATGTTGCGTCTTGGAGCATCGACAAAGTACTCGGATCCCTAAACACATGTGGAGCCTAAAATGGTCCTCAAGAAGTTTGAACAGAGGAGCTCAGTTGTGATATCCTGGGCACCTAATTTCTATTTTTACCTTGCCGATACATCGCTAATAAATTTCTTTCCGACTACACTCGCTATTTTTGCTTAACTTGTTGGTTTCGAGCTATGCTCCTAACTAATTTCGTTCTTATCCATAGTTATGATCTCTTTCGGACATTTTGCATTGAAATAACGATTAATGGACTAACGACACTTCCACAAAAAGAATTTCACATATTACTCTAGGAAACTTTTAAGTAGTATCGGAACACAAACAGGACCATTGCTTAAAACTCCTCGAGTTTTGAGGAGGAATAATGGTGGAGAAAACTCGAATCGAGGCTACCTCTTGAATTGAAAGCGGTGATTGAACAAATGACGAGGTATTACGTAAAAGTATCATCTCGATAAAAATGGCGATATATAAATGGGGAATCATTCAAGAAAGAACGATTTTGTATCCACACAACTATCATGAGTGCACACTTGGTCACGATCCACGAGGAATGAAAAGGTGCAATGACCAAATCAACAAATTCTATACCCCGAGTCGTAGTGGGATTGATTTCAAGATGACATAGATTCTACACCCTCGAGTCGTAGTGGGATCGATTGAAGATGATACAATTTCTATACCCTTAAGGCACAATGGGTTGATCCAAGATAGTATAGGCTTTAAAGTCCTCAGATCTGCCGTGGAGTGCGCCTTGAAGTCACATTGGGGCAAACTATTTGAGCAAAATATGATTGTTTCTTTGAGTTTCGCAAAGGTATCAGCAATAGCGAGATATCGTGGTTGTACGACTGTGGACGGTGACTTGAGCGTTGACAACCCTAAGCATAAAAAGGGTCATTTCATTTTACATCCATTCATCATCATTAGGAGCGTGCAATCATCGCATCGTGATCCTTATACATTTTTAATAAAGAATCATTCTCATGACATCCTGCATTCATGCAAATGTCCTCCATAATATCATTTAGTTAGGAGCATTCGATTTATTACAAACATTGCATCTTAATGGAAAATCATCATTCTCATGACATTCTGCATTCATGTAATTGTCATTCATAACACATGTAGTTAGGAGGCTTTGAGTCATTCTAATCAGAGCGTCCTCACCATTTGCATAAACATAAGCACATAAAATTAATTCTACAGGACAGGATCCTCAAAGAACAGTGTAGCAATATCAAAGTTTAGATTTCGTTCCCTCAAGATGGTAGTGGGGCAGATTGAAGATTGAAGTCTTCCGAAGATAGTAAGGAAGCACATTGAAAAGTTGATTCGTTCGCCCTCAAGATGGTAGTGGGGCGATCAAGATTGAAGTCTTCCTAAAAATAATAAGGAAGCAAATTGAAAAGTTGATTTCGCCCTTCGAGATGGTAGTGGAGCAGTCAAGATTGAAGTCTTCCGAAGATAGTAAGGAAGCAAATTGAAAAATTCGAATTCCGCTTTCCTCGACGTTCCGTTGGAGTAGGTTGAGATTACAAATCCGCCTCCTGCATTAACAATGAGGTTATATCCTTATTTCTTTGGAGTTTCAAGAAGAAGATGGAGATTACAAATCTCTTCTCCTCAATTCTTATTTCTTGAAGTTCCATGAAGTAAGAAGAATCAAAGAAATCGATCTCGGTGATCCCGAGTTTCTTGGGATCAGATTGATGGAAGCAAATTTGACCTTTCTAAAGTTGCAGGAAGAAGGTCGAAGATTCATCTGGTGATCCTTGAGTTTGCAAGGATCAGATTGAAGAAAGCATATTTGACCTTCCTGAAGTTACAGGAAGAAGGTCGAAGAAATCAGTCTGGTGATCCCCGAGTTTGTTGGGATCAGATTGATAGAAGCAAATTTGACCTTCTGAAGTTGCGGGAAGAAGGTCGAAGATTCAGTCTGGTGATCCTTGAGTTTGCAAGGATCAGATTGAAGAAAGCATATTTGACCTTCCGAGTTGCGGGAAGAAGGTCGAAGATTCGGTCGATGATCTTTGAGTTTGCAAGGATCGATTGAAGAAAGCATATTTGACCTTCCCGGGAAGTTGGAAGGCGGTCGAAGATTCATCGGTGATCCCCGAGTTTTTGGGATCAGATTGATGAAAGCATATTTGACCTTCTGAAGTTGCGGGAAGAAGGTCAAGATTCATCCCGTGATCTTTGAGTTTGCAAGGATCGATTGAAGAAAGCATATTTGACCTTCCGAAGTTGTAGGAAGCGGGTCAAGATTTAGTCTGGTGATCCCCGAGTTTACTGGGATCAGATTGATGAAAGCAAATTTGACCTTCCTGAAGTTGCAGGAAGCAGATCGAAGATTCAGTCTGGTGATCCCTGAGTTTGCTGGGATCAGATTGAAGAAAGTAGATTTAAAGTCCCTGAAGTTGCAGGAAGCATATCGAAGATATCAGTCTGGTGATCCTTGAGTTTGCAAGGATCAGATTGAAGAAAGTAGATTTGACCTCCCTGAAGTTGCAAGAAGCAGATCAAAGACTCAATCTGGTGATCCTTGAGTTTGCAAGGGTCAGATTGAAAATAGTAGTTTTGACATTCCTGAATTTGCAAGAGTAGATCAAGATAACAAGTCTCAGAGATCCCGATGTTACAGAGAGCGGATTGCGGAGCAGTCAAGATACAAGGCGCAATGTAATAAATGGGAACTACAAGTCCTATCTCACCAAAGCAACGGTGGAATAGAATTGAAATGACCAGATGCGGTGAAATTTGAATGGGGCAATCAAGAAAAGAGCACCAAAAGAAGTTAAGGCCCATCGAGAGGTCAAAATGTCTTTTTATGTCTTTGCTCTATTGCATTGTTACACGACAATGAGCAAAGAGGGCAACTATACAGACCCATTTGCCCGCCCAAACTCGAACCCAACCGACCCAACAATAAAAACCCAAACACAACAATACACCTAACCCAATTACAAGCCCAATACACCTAACCCAATTAGCCCAACACCAAAATCAAAAAAAATGAAACCTAGGGCAACTTGCCCTCTCAACTTGACTTAGGCCCCTCGCCTCGGCGCCACCGACCCCCACCCGCCTCGACGACACGGCCACCTGCTCCACCACTTGACACGCAAGCGAGAAACGGAGACAAGATGAAAAGAAAAAAGAGTAAAGAATGGCTATAAAAGCGATGTGCATTGTAAAAGGGACCCTTTTTTCTCTTTTCAAATCAATAAAAAGTAGAGATTTCAGATCTAAACAGAAGCAGAACCAAAAGAAAAGCAGATCTAACGCAAAAGAAAAAAAAGCAACAAAAAGATCTGTTGAAACCGAAGAAAAGCATTCGAAAAGGTTATTTTTTGCTTCCAAAACTCTTTTTATTTTGTTTTTTTTTCTTTCTCATGGAGATATAAGGGTATAACATAAAAAAAAATAAAAAGAAAAAGAAAAGTTACCTTCTTTTCGAATTCCGCCATCACAGATTGCGTCAAGCGACGCCGCAAGACGGCCGCACTAGCCGAATCCTCATGGATCTTTCCTTTTCGGAGAAAAAAAAGGGAAGGGTTTTTTTTAAAAGTGCTGCACATCTATTTTTTTCTGAATTTTGGGCCTTAATAGCCCTCAAAAGCGGCGTCGTTTTGGTCGCTTGCACCTGAGCCCAAAACGACGTCGTTTGCTTTCTTTCCGATCCGACCCGACCGCCTCGGGATCCGCGTGTTTTGTAGAAGGGCTATTTGCGCATTCGACCTTCCGCTTTTTCAGACATTTGCAATCAAGTTTTTATTTTTAAATTTTACCCATAATTTATCTCGATCGCAATTTGGTCCCTAATCTTTGGTGCGCTTTTGGTGAAGGGTTTATTGCCATTTAGTCCCCAAGTCTTTTCAAGCATATAAATGGATCCCTAGCTTTCTTTTATTTCAAATTTACCCCAAAATTATGCTTTTAATTCAATTTAGTCCTTTTTCTATAGTTATTATTATTATTATTATTATTTACAATTATCATTATTTTACTATTAATACTATCATTATATTATTATTTATTTTACTATTATCTATTTTTTATTTATTTAACATTATTAATCAATAATTTAGTCCTTTTTTGTTTCTTTGTTATTATTATTATTATTATTATCATTATTATTATTATTATTATCATCATTATTTACTATTATCATTATTTTATTATTAATACTATTATTATATTATTATTTATTTTACTACTATTTATTATTATTACTTTCTATTTAGTATTATTAATCAACATTATTTTTGTTACTATTATTTCTTTACCATTCTTTATTAATATTAGTATATTTATACTTATATTTATTTTCTCATTTTAATACTATTATTATTTAGTCACTCTTCATTTGTTTGTTTGGTTATTCTTATACTATCTCGTATGCATTTCTATTTTCATTATATCGTATCTCATGTATGTCTACTTACACTTATGTAGTAATACTATTTTGTCATCATCATTTCTACTATTGTCTTACGAACGATACTATTATCATTATCATTATTCGATATCATTGTCATTAGTTTAATACTACATCGTTAAACAAAAACCATCATATTTCATTTAAAAGATTTTCAATAAAGGCAATGTTTTATTTAGAAATTGGGAATAGTGCCCTAACGTCTTTGAGGTTGCTATTTTCCGTTTGACTAAGGAACCTAACATCTTTTTAACAAACTTTGTAAATCACGAGGTAACTTTGATTACGAGAGATTAAAACATCGTGTCCTAACGTGCTGGATGTGATGTTTGTATCATTTCAGAACAAAGAAATCTCAAATTTTGACTCATCTTTTCTCCAAATTAATACGATACAGAGTATTTCATAAAATTGCTACACTCCATTTAAAGGTTTTGAGATAAAGGCAATGTCTTGCATTTAAGAATTCGGGGAATAGTGCCCTAACGTGCTGGGTTACAATTTTCCGTTTGACTAAATAGCTAAACACCCTTTTGGTAGATTTCGTAACATCATGAGATAGCTTTGATTACGAAGGTTTAGAATATCATGTCCTAACGTGCTGGATGTGACGTTCGCACCCTCTCGAAACAAAGATATCTCAAAAAAAAAATCCCAATACCTTTTAAAGGATCCATATTTTAAAACCTTTTCAAACTTCCGACATTAAGACACTAATTAATCATTTTGGTACCAATTTTGGGCGTATCGAGGGTGCTAACCCTTCCTCGTGCGTAACCGACTCCCGAACCCGATTTTCAAAACTTCGCAGACCAAAAACATTGTTTTAGTAAAGCAAAATGTTTTATTAAAATAAAGGTGATCCGATCACACCAAATAAAGGTCGGTGGCGACTCCCGTTCTTTTTTCATTTTTAAAACCCAAAGTCGAACCCCATTTCGTCGTTTTCCAAAAAATGGTTACGACAAAAACATTACTTGGTTAATAGAATTTCTTTTTTAGAATTTATAACTTAATAACTAATCCACGTTTAATTATTGAAAGATGACAAATAAACTTAAGCCACTAATAAAGATTTTGCCCTACTTGCGGTACCATTTATTGAATTGATCTAAGGGCGAGGTGTGGTTCTATTTACAGACTTTCTTTGTCTTGTGTTATCAGATTTATTGCTGGGTTTTATGCCATGCATTGAGATACTACTCTTCTCTTTCGGAATAAAATGATTTCCTTGAATAAACAGAAAGTAAAATATATGGTTAAGTAAGAAGATAGTGTATACATTAAGGATTTAATTGTCAATTTTAATAATTCATCTTTTCATAAGGTTAATTATGGTAATATCAATTAAGTTTTTTTTTCTAAAATATTATTATTATATCATAAGCTCGTCCATCATATCAGTAATATGCTCAACCAATTAAATGATTCCACATCATTTTTTTACATGTCATACTTACAAATTTTTTTAGTAAATAAAACAGTGAAAGCAAAACAAAAAAAATTTAATTCAATGGGGATAGATTAAAATCCTAGCTCATACGAAAAATTATTTTATTAACTTTCCTTACCACATCATTCATAGTCTCTACCAATTAAAATAGACACAATTTTTTGTCATATGTGTAGTTGGTAAGAAGAGATTATAGATGATGTGTTTATTTTAATTGATAAGGGCCATGAATGATATGATAAGAAATGTTCATAAAATAATTGTTCTATACTTACGTATAAATATAAATTTTCAAGTATTTTTAAGGGTTAAATAAAATTAAAATATTTTTCCTGTTTGCTTCTTCTATTCGTCTCTCTCGTCTTTCCTTCTTTCCGATCAAAATTGATATTAGTATGAATATGAACCATTTATTGTCTTGTTGAATAACTAAGGCAGGATTAGGCAATTTCATATCTGAATTAGATTTCTTAAAATTACTTGATTTATTTTTTACGAGAATATTAGTGTGAAGAAGCTTTGGTCTTTACAAAACCTTGAAACTACAATTTTTTTTATTTTTTTTTTTTATGTTTATCTTCTTCAATTTGAAGAGGCTGCACATTGATTGGAATAAGAATCAATGTAGCCGCAAATCAAAATCTAAAGCATGAGAATTTATCAATGAAGTAGGTTTTAGAAAAAAATCAAACCTTAACTTCTCAATTATTTTAGAGCTTTATCTTTTCTGCTTTACCAAATGAAATTTACGTGATTTATTTCCTTGATGTGCAAGTATGATGTGTAAAAAGTATGATTCGTTTAATTAGTTGAACTTTCATGTAACGGGAGGGCCTATATAATAATTTTCTGTCAATTAAGTCACTCATATAGTGACAAGTGGCCACTGACAAAAGGTACTTTGGTATTTTGGCTGACACCAAATTGGGAGCTTGGACAACCATTTCCTTATCCGATAAAAATATATTAATTGTTGTAGTGATTAAAATTAAAATATATTCTCCGTTAAAAACATTACTTGGTTAATAGAATTTCTTTTTAGAATTTATAACTTAATAACTAATCCACGTTTAATTATTGAAAGATGACAAATAAACTTAAGCCACTAATAAAGATTTTGCCCTACTTGCGGTACCATTTATTGAATTGATCTAAGGGCGAGGTGTGGTTCTATTTACAGACTTTCTTTGTCTTGTGTTATCAGATTTATTGCTGGGTTTTATGCCATGCATTGAGATACTACTCTTCTCTTTCGGAATAAAATGATTTCCTTGAATAAACAGAAAGTAAAATATATGGTTAAGTAAGAAGATAGTGTATACATTAAGGATTTAATTGTCAATTTTAATAATTCATCTTTTCATAAGGTTAATTATGGTAATATCAATTAAGTTTTTTTTTCTAAAATATTATTATTATATCATAAGCTCGTCCATCATATCAGTAATATGCTCAACCAATTAAATGATTCCACATCATTTTTTTACATGTCATACTTACAAATTTTTTTAGTAAATAAAACAGTGAAAGCAAAACAAAAAAAATTTAATTCAATGGGGATAGATTAAAATCCTAGCTCATACGAAAAATTATTTTATTAACTTTCCTTACCACATCATTCATAGTCTCTACCAATTAAAATAGACACAATTTTTTGTCATATGTGTAGTTGGTAAGAAGAGATTATAGATGATGTGTTTATTTTGAATTGATAAGGGCCATGAATGATATGATAAGAAATGTTCATAAAATAATTGTTCTATACTTACGTATAAATATAAATTTTCAAGTATTTTTAAGGGTTAAATAAAATTAAAATATTTTTCCTGTTTGCTTCTTCTATTCGTCTCTCTCGTCTTTCCTTCTTTCCGATCAAAATTGATATTAGTATGAATATGAACCATTTATTGTCTTGTTGAATAACTAAGGCAGGATTAGGCAATTTCATATCTGAATTAGATTTCTTAAAATTACTTGATTTATTTTTACGAGAATATTAGTGTGAAGAAGCTTTGGTCTTTACAAAACCTTGAAACTACAATTTTTTTATTTTTTTTTTATGTTTATCTTCTTCAATTTGAAGAGGCTGCACATTGATTGGAATAAGAATCAATGTAGCCGCAAATCAAAATCTAAAGCATGAGAATTTATCAATGAAGTAGGTTTTAGAAAAAAAAAATCAAACCTTAACTTCTCAATTATTTTTAGAGCTTTATCTTTTCTGCTTTACCAAATGAAATTTACGTGATTTATTTCCTTGATGTGCAAGTATGATGTGTAAAAAGTATGATTCGTTTAATTAGTTGAACTTTCATGTAACCGGGAGGGCCTATATAATAATTTTCTGTCAATTAAGTCACTCATATAGTGACAAGTGGCCACTGACAAAAGGTACTTTGGTATTTTGGCTGACACCAAATTGGGAGCTTGGACAACCATTTCCCTTATCCGATAAAAATATATTAATTGTTGTAGTGATTAAAATTAAAATATATTCTCCGTTATTATGAGAAAACCGAAAGGCACCGAAGAAATAATGTAATAACATTACATTGGAGAATAAGATTTATTTATTACGTCACTGGTTATACGTCGGCCACGTTAAACATGTGTGCATCGTCGATGTGACTTAAAATTAAGACTTGTAAATTAGCTTTAAATAATGTTCCAAAAGATCAGTAAATTCCATGTACTTTCCGATGATGGAACCGTGCTAAACGTGCATCCATAGAATCTAAAAAGTAAAAAAAGGAAGACCTCTCTGTCGATTTGGAATTATATTGGAAAAAGAAAAGTTTTAGCCACGGCTTTATACTGGGCAAAGAAAAAAAGGATGATTTTATGATATACTATACTTTTCGGAATGCCTAAATAATCATTATTGAAGGGAAAGAATAGGTAATAAATATGATAATGGTTCATATTGTAGATGGCACAGGGGAGCAACTGAGAAAAGAGGTTTTGTGTGTGTAAAAGATTAGGAGGGAGTTGTCTCCAAGTGTTTTTATAATATGTAGATGAGTTTTTTTTTTTTTATATATCTTGTGTATTTCTTAATTTAGTGCGGGAGGAGGTATTTATAAAAAAAAAGTTAATTGAACAAGGGTCTTAGTCGTCATACATTTTACCTTATAAATATGGGAGTAGAATGACGAATTGTTAACTAAGAATATTAAATGAAGTCGACATATGAGATGATTAAATAAAAAGTTGTCAATCTTAAAAAAGTGGTGAATTAACGGATTTTGATAATAGTCTTACTACATGTGCACTTTATATGACATGGTTTTCGGCAAGATGATGCAGAAACTAAACTCCTAGCTAGTGAGGCTATAAGGCCGGACTCTATCGAAATCTATCTTCAAGTGTAGGGTTATATTAATTCGTCGAAGGATGATATGACGAAGGCATAAAAAATCTTTCTGAGACAATGTTAAGATTAATAGTACCACTGTGTGTCAAATGTAGAGTTTGAAGAGAGATTTAAACAATGAAAGGCCAAAGGAAATAAATATTTATCATTTTTCTTAATCCATAATGATCGAGTCCACGTCGCCACTAACATCAGCAACATGTCAATAATCCACTATAAACGACCATCCCAAATTTTTGTGTAGGGGTGGAAAAAGATATTTTAGGCGCGTACGTGTAAATATTTAAAATATAACATCCAATAAATAATATGAAATAAATTAATTTAAAGTAATAAAAAATTCAAATAAGTAAAAATATTAATTATTTTATAGTTTGTATTGTCATTTATTTTATAGTAAATTAAAAGGTAACAATGAATCTTTAGTTAAAAATGTAAATGTTTAATGTCTTATGCTTAAATCTATCATTTACATAAATTTATATAAAGGTTTGAAAATACAAAATCACTCTCTTATAATTTATATTGACCTTTATAGATATTCAATTTTGATTACTAATATTTTATCTTTTATATGAGATAAAATAATATTATATTTTAAAAATTGTGCTACCACGCGTGGGGTAATTAGTATTATCGTTTCACTTAATATTTCTTTCGAATCAATCAACTTTTCTTTATAATAATTGTTGTTTGGAACAACTGTTGTTCGAGACTTATTATTTTCCAAACAAGATTTTAGTTAGAACAATTGTCATCTAGTGTAGTTATTATTTGAGAACAACTCTTGCTAAAAAAACTCACGTTTGAAACAAGTCAAAATAACTATTATTCAATAACAATCATCATCTTGCGTTTCAAGAGATGTTTCGTAAGAAATATTTTACATAATACTGTTTCACCAAAGTAGAAGTGAAAATAACACTAAAGTAGAGCAACTATCGTCTAATGTAGATGTTTCACGTTTGATTCTTCAAGCTCTCTCCCTAAAATATTCTCAATTTATTTTCTTTATTTAGTCTTATTATTAATTATATTTTCCTTTCTCCACCTTACCAACCAACACCTGTTGATGTGTTCAATGTTATCAAATCTACTCTAGTTTTCCTCTTTATATTTTTCTGCCACATCTCGTTCACTTGTTTGTAACATTTTATCTCTCCATTAAAGAACCCTCTACGACTTTTTAAAATATATTTTTTAATATTTTTTATAATTGAAATGGTGTCGAGTTAACTCATAACACCAATTTAATCACGTAAATAATATTATAAATAATATTAATTTTTTTTTTTTTTTTTTTACAAGTCACGGAACAAATCACTACCACACATGCTACTAGTAAACAATTCCTATAACTTTAACCCACCATGTGGACATGGGAGAAACAACTACGTAGTATTACTCTGGAATTTTAAAAGCTCCAATCACAAAAAGCATATACTGCTTTATTAAGTTCTCTATGTGCCCAAAAGAAACCACATATTGTTGAATTGATTTTTAATAGAAACACAATGTCTTATAATAAGAACAATCTCAGTCTGATTAGGTTCAATTGAGCCAAGGGCTCGGTATACTTCAAGACAATCAATCTTAATTACCACTATCAAATTGTAGTCCTTTGAGCCAAGAAAGAGCATCCCGAATGGTCAAAGCTTCTAAATAATAGCAGAAATTGCTCCCGTAACATGCCCTGTTAACCCTTTGTGAAAGTCTCCTCTCTCGTTTCGGATTGCAGCTCCGTATTGCATTTTCAGCAATGATGGTAACGACAATGTCCATCTTCTAGAATTCTGTTTCACCGTAGAAGTTGCATGTACCATGGCCCAATTGCCATTTCGAAACTTTCCAATCCTGCAGGTAAGATATAGCAAAGTGGAAGATGTGAGCAGCAGAAAAATCCTTATGTTGCCAAACAAACAAGTTTTTAAACCAAATACTCCTCACGATTACACAACCTTTTTTAAGCCTTTCGAGCTCCCCAATATTCAACAGTTTAAGCAACAAATCAGGCTTACTAACACCATATATATCAATGTCACTTCTCTGCCAAACAAGCATTGCCACACCGAAGGTACAAAGGATCGATCGGCATTCCCCTATGAATTAAATTGGATTTACAAGGGACAAATCCTTTCAAACAACGCCAAATAAAATCCCTAACTTGCAGCATAAGTAAGCTATTCCACACTTTCAACCAATTAGGATTATTCTCAAACAAGTTTTGAGGCCAGAAAATCTCTTAGTGGCTAACATAGAGCCGGATTTAACACAGAGAAGTGCCAAATGATATTGCATTTTATAACTAAATACTATATTTTTAGTTAGAACTAAATATGTAATGCATTTATTACAACTAATTAAAATAATTGTCAAACTTTTGACTTTAATGTATTTTATAACTTAAAACTTTCATTACTAAAACTAAAAGTGTTATTGCAATTTTAGAATAAATAAATGGCATATATTTAAGGAATTATTCTTTAAAAATATGTTCATTTAATAGGTAGAAAAAAGTAAAAATTGTTTATGGTCAAAATACATTATTTTAAGGAAATACATATTCTTGAAATTTTAAGATAAATAAATGTAATTAATTCTGTCCATACATGATACAAATAAGCACGTAATACATATTTCTTAGTTTCCCAAAATTTAGTTTGGTTTCCTACCCTGACTCATTTTCCACATTTAAAATCAATCAAGCATACAAATAGTAAAAATATTATTTACAATAAATGCCTATAATAATTCTAGAAAAAGCATTTCCATTTAATAGGTAGAAGGCAATATAAATCTACTTACGGCAAAATACATTATTTGTAGTGACTGTTGATCTAGAGATACTGGTTTCGTCCCTTAATTGAGCTTTCGCCGTGTTCACCGCCTGTCTTGCTACTTTCTTGTTTGATTTACCATCCAATTTCTTGATCCTCCAAATCAACACATGGTAAGGCTTGTAAATAAAGACTAAAGCTGTCTTTTTTAGCTTTTAAAATTGATTTGTGAAAGTATAAGTTGCTATATGTAAATCAAAACAAACAAGTAGCAACATTGAATGCCTGGAAACTGCTTCAATCGGCCTGTAACTAAAAGAAATGCAGAAAAATAGGTAACATAGCAATAGTGAATACCTAAAATAGCGGAGACGACGTAAGAAAAGTTTTTGCTTTTAATTTTTTATTTGTATGCATGAAATCAGTCCTATTTATAAGTAGAAGTAGAGTGTTATTCTTGATATAATTTGTAAGTAAACAATAAAATTGTTTTAATTTTAGATTTATTTACGTATTAATTGGCTCCATTAATAACGCTTGTATGTATTGTTTTGCAGAAATATTCATTGACTAATTAATTCATGACATGAAAACGCAATTGTTTTCATTAGCAAAAATTATGTAAACGCATGCTTTTTTCGATTGGTAAAAATTCTAATATCCATTAAACCCTATGTTAATAAATTAATTCAATTATCAATAATTAAGTCAGTTCTCAAAGTTGGGTGTGTGAAAAAGTGATATATTTTCACCCACTTTTCCACCTAACCAAGCACAGACCCTGAGCTCTGGCAGCTGGTGGGGGAGAAAGTGATGTATTTCCTTTTTGCGGCATAATAATGCATTGGCCTTGGCATTTTTGTTGGTGGCAGCGTTTGTGACTCCCGTCACTACCATGGTGGGGTTTGTTGTCTTCGGTGCAAACTTGTTTGGGCGATGGTGTCGATTGAAGGTTTTGGTTCCCATATGAGAATTTTTGGGCATTTCGAGATTGCCTGATTTGTTAGATTTGTTTGCATTTATTGGTTCAAGTTAGCAGAGACGTGTCCATTGCAACAAAGGTGAGGGCATGAAGGGGCTCTATGCACCATGGCTCCTCCACCTTGATGGCTGAATACCAACATATCAGTGAGGGTTTCTGTCCTTGCTTCCTCTTGATTGGCAGTGACAGCCTAATTCAAGTGAATTGTGCTTCGTCTCTCGGATTTGAGTTTCAGGCCTTTTGGTTCTTCTCCTATATTGTACGTACAATTTGTCTTTTACTAATCTTATTTTGTACAATTTGCCATGTACTTATTATACCTTTGTATGGAACTTGATCCTCGGTGGTTAGTAATTATTTTAAATAATTAAAAAAACTATTATTAAGAATATAATTTATTTAATATCTCAAAATCTGTAAAAAAATAATTAAAAGCAAGATAAACATAAGTGGCATTATAGATATGCCTATTTTGTATCTTACATCCATTTTTGGGGAAGGAGAGAAAAAAATGAAAAAGAAATAGAGAAGCAAAAAAGGGTGTGAAAGGAAAAAAACAAATTAAAAATTTTGTGATTTATTGCATATTTATTATATTTATACCAATTACGAAAAAATTTAAAAAGAAAAATTATCTAACTAATTAATTTTTTTAATTTAAGATTATATGTGCATTCAATTGCGAATTGATTTAGGATTCATTATTGATCCACTTGTTTTTTTTAATATAATTTGAAATGCATGCACTTTTTATAGAATATTATATTAGACGCATGCACTGATGTAGTGCATCTGCACGTAACTATTTTTTTTCTAGCAATAAATGTCAAATCATTAAAGAAAGTGAAGAAAGAAGTAAGAGTTGCAATAGTGAAAGGTGGCTTCATCAATATTGGTCTACTTTAGAATGTCAGCTTACCTACAATTAATATCCATTGAACCATTCAAGAAGTTCCTCATAAGCAACCAAGTTGGCTATGAACCTTAAGTGGAGATGAAGCAGGATAAAAGAGAAAAGTGGGGTCGAGAATTTATATATAATTGGAGAGTTGGAAGCATCTAGAAAAACTCTCCACAGATAATTCCAACTTTTTGTGTGAAAAGGAAGATATCTAATGCAATGTGATTAATATTGGATATCAACATTAGCAAAAGCGGGAACCGCAGGGCACAAGATTTACTTCGGTTTTTTTTTTTTTTTATAGGTTCTCTATAAAAGTTAAGAAAGAGAGAAAAACACTTTTAAGATTTAATCTGTTCATCTAATTGAGATTGTATTACGTTTAAATAATTGTGCAATTGATTTTTCTTGAGATTAAATGGTAAGAATTGATTGTCAAATTATTCTTTTGACCATTAAAGAAAAATTGGTGGTTTAAAACTGTTCTTTGGCCACTTTAATAAACTTACCAGAAAAATATTTATATTTCATGAACTATTCTAGCATCAAAGTTGAAGTCGGATATGTGATTAGAATTGTCGTCAAATCACTTCACTCTATTTTGATGTGTTTTTTTTACCAAACAAATGAATTTTGATTCATATATATATATATGAATTATTATGTTTTTTCATAAAGAATAACTATCCAAATGGATAGTCATACTTTTAGTAATAAATATAATTATTTAATATACATTTATTTAAATAATTATAACTCTTTTATTATTAATTAAATGACATAACTTTTGGTAATAAAGAAGCATAACTTGTCACTATATAGCTAGTGATAACTCTTGATTAATAACAACTAACATAACTTTTGAACTATTTATAACTATTCAATTATAAATGTTGTGGTTTTGACCTACTCATCCCATATCCTATTAGTAATGCTTATGAAAATATTGATAACTCTATTATTTATATTTTCGCAATATTTTCTTTCTTCCCATTCTTCTTTATTATTTTTGTTGCAATTTTTCCAAACAAAGAACTTTTATTGGCTTATGAAATTACTTTGAAAATATTTTTAAAATATTTTTCCTGCTTATATAGCTTATCTTTTAATAAATAAATATAAAAAGAGGCAATCTTGTTGTTGAAGATTCTATCACTTGTCTATAGGTTGGGTGGTTGTGTTTTATAATTCTTGAATTTGGGGAGGTTTTGAAGCGATGCATTGAGATCCTATACTGAGAGGATGGTGGTGAACACTTAGACGAGAAATCCAGAGTTCATAAAAGGTGTACGCTAGTCTGAATTGCAGCAGTAATAGCGTGAACACCATGTTGGAAGCATTTTAAAGGGGTGCGTTAGTTAGTCTTCATGTAGGTGATCTGGCGTTTGGTTTTCAGCTTCTTTTTATCTGTGATTTTGGTAATGAGTCGGTTTTGGTCCATGTGTTTTTGGACCACAGAGGTTTAACTAGATTTAGTATCACTTTCAGGCTATATAGGTAGCCTAATTATTGGCTAGATTTGACAACTGAAGTAACACAAATAAAACCTTTTATTACCCAAAACTAAGGGATCCATCATTTACCAATTGAAGTAACACAAATGAAACCTTTTGAACAAGGCTTCGCTAACTCATCATTGAAGACGAATACAACTTTAATTTTTGTTAAATAAGATGGAATCCACCTCCATCCTACAGATTGCCCTTTCGAATTGGCTCCACTTCTGCTCCAATGTCCCAGTATATCCAATCGACATCCTCACCAGCCCCGGCGAGATACCGGCGAGGGCCTTCTCTTCTGAGTTCAATTCACTGCTCGTACTGCTACCGGAGCAAGACATGAGAGTCTCGTAATAACCCAAGCTAACCGCTATTAACCCAAATTGAGAGCTGTTCTGTAAGTGGTGCATCAGCCTGTTAGCTTTCTCTTCCGATTCCATGTCGACACAAAGAAGACCGCCGAACCCATAGCCCTTGTTGGCCATGGACTTCAATAGGTGGTGTTGAGGGTGATCCTCAAGGCCTGGGTACACGACCCTTATACCCATTTTCTTCATTCTAATAGCATATTCCATGGCTCTGAGGCAGTGCTCCTTCATTCTCAGGCCTAAATGAGGTATCCTTTCAGAGAGTTCAAAGGCAACCTTGGCGTTCATGGTCGGGCCTAGAAGCATCAAAGAACCTTGGTGAAGGTCCATCATGGAGTTCAACAGGCTTGCAGGACCACAAACAGCACCTGAAATTTCCCATCTTATTGCATTAACAAATCTAATCCAATATTAAAAACTAATACGAACCTTGACTAGTTGTTCAAACGATACTTTTTAGTTTTCCACTAAATTTGTCAAATTTAGAGCATTAAAACTTTAAGTTGGTATACAGAATTTATCAGAAATATAATACAAAAATGCAACACGCGACATGCGACATGCTTTTCAGGTGATCACTAATGGCATCATTCATTGGGTAGATAAGTTTCCCCTCACCAAACCTAAAAAGCTTGGTTATTTTTGTAGAGTATTATTGTCATAGAATAGATCTATATTCATTTTCATTTTATATGATTTTCGAACGTAAGACATGTAATGGTACATGAGAAAAATACGACAAACTCGAACCTGCGATAACATCAGCCCCGCCGCTTATGAACTTGGAGATACTATGAACGACAACATCGGCACCAAGCCGGGCAGGGGAAAGAACCATGGGAGAGAAAGTGTTGTCGACGACCACCATGGCTCCTGTGTCATGTGCTAGCTTGCTTAGCTCCGGAATGTTGGCCACTGTGAGTGTGGGGTTAGACATGGACTCGAAGAACAACACGTTGGTCCGTCCTTGGACGATGGCGTTTTCACCGCTTCGTGATTGGTTATGTCCACAAACGTGGTCGTGATGTTACATATTCTGGGCAAGAAATGGGTTAAAAGTGCATGGGTTCCTCCGTAGAGGGTCGCCGACGCCACCACATGTCCGCCGCTGCTGCAGAGTTGCAACATCACTGATGATATAGCAGCCATACCTGTCATCACGAAACCATATTATTAACCTCGAACTTGACGGTTGTGATTACTTTATATGCATATATAAATTATAATTAGACCTTACCACTAGCAGTGCAATAGGCAGCTTCGGTTCCTTCTAGGGCTGCCATCTGACGACCGAGATTTAAGACGGTGGGGTTGAAGTGACGACTATAAATGAAGAAATCACGATCGGGGCCGAGTTCACCAGTGAACATGCGGCGCATTGTCTCAGGTTCCATGACGGTGAAGGTGGCGGAAGCTTCAATGGACATGTTAATGCCACCATGCTCACCGAATTCATGGCGCAGGCTGGCTAAGGAGGCAACAGGGTCATTTTCCCATGCTGCTGGTGCCACTGCCAGTGTTGGCAACATAGATTTCTTGGCCACGAATATCTCATCATCCCTTCAAAGCTATCAGCCGCTGCTGCTCTCTTCTCTCCGGAAATTCCAAATTCACAACTACGGGTTTCTGCCATAATTAAGTGTTAAGAAGGAATGATTAACGATGTAAATGGCATAACAAAACTGAAGGATTAATTAAGATTGTTAAGAAAGAAAGAAGTGGTGAAGAAATGTAAGGGTTGGAAGCTATATATAAGCAGAGAAGTGAGCTTGCAGACACGCGGAATTAATGACAAAAATCGAATATTTTAAGACTAGTGGTAGAAGGATTCATTGAATATCATGTGTTTATCTAGGATGCATGCCATCGGGTAATAATTTAACCCTTTTTTTAATTTTAATTATACTTTTTATATTTTTAAATAAAAATTAACTCAATTCTAATTTAGTACAATAACTAATTTGATTTACTTAATAGTAGAGGATTAATTTAATTAATTTCGAGGGACCTCTTAGGAATATTCAATACCCTTATTTAAAATTACTCGTAATTTTTCTCAACTTTAAATGAAAAATAAATGACATGCTCAAACTCAAATTTTCTTATGTCAATATCTCAAAATTAAATATTATTATATGATCAGAATTAGTTACTAATTGATTTTTTTTAAAGATTTTCAACCCATAGAGAATTTTTTAGTGAATTCAATAATATCCGATTGCACACTGATTATAAAATTTCCTTTCTTTTCTAACAACTCTATTTAAAATTAACCTAAAACTTCTTTGAAGATGAAGGTTTAAATTTAGAACTAATTAAAATTGACCCAAAACTTATCTTCTAGACTTTTCAAACAACTCTATTTGAAATTTATCTTTGAAGATGAATTAAAAATGACCTAAAACTTTTGAAGATGAATATTCTTTTCTAGCCTTTGAGGATGAAGGTTTAAGTTTACAACTAATTATTGTAACTAACAATTTCCACATTTAAAACTACTACTTTTTATTTACTTAAATATGCTTCTCAGAACTATTCTTAAATTTGTCAATTTTAAATTGTTTCTATTTTTATTTTACTTTTGCAATAGTATTTATATTAGTTTAAAACATTATTTAATTTAAATATCTCTTTTTTAATACGTCGCTTTTATTTTTTAAATATTTTAATTTTAAAATCTATTTCAGAGCTATATTTCATTTTTCACATGATTTTAGATTAATTTTAAAATATTGTTTCATTATTTAATTTGCTTGTGGATTTTTCTGCTTTTAAAAATTCAAACATGAATGATGAGTGTGTCATGAATATTTATAACCTAATAAAAGTATCAATTTAGAAAAAAAATTGAACTAATAAAAATATCTATTATTTTTTATCATAGTATTAATTTCATATTTACAATAGTTTTATCATATTGTAAAATATAAATATTTTAAATTTTTAGATAAAAAAATCATATTTTTAAAATATGTATTGTCGAGAAAATAGTTTAGGATTATTATGGGTTCTATAGGTGCAAACAAAGTACTAATTTTCTACTCTCTCATCTTAATCGTTTTGCACCTTTTTTGAATAATGAGATTAAAAATTGACGCATGCAATGACTCGACACGTATTTCTGCAAATAGGCTTTTTCCTCTTTATTTGCAGTTACTATTCATGAATATTTCCAATTACGCAATTCTGCTATGAGATTGGCGTAACTGTTTTTTTACAAATAAAACAAACTTCTTTTAATTTGTTTTTTTTCCTGTTCTATGAAAATATTTATAAAAGTTATTTCTAATAAAATAAATATATATTTGAGATTTTATATCTATAAATTTATATTTTATATTATTTTTGTAAAACAAACACGATATCAAAATATTTTTTGTAAAATATTATATTGCAATTTTCTTTTAACAATCGAAATAAGAAATTATTTTGTAATAATCAATGTCATATATAATCTCTTTTTTATATATATATAAAATTGTTGGAATATTATTCCCAGGCCAAAAACATTCAGAAATAAGAAAGTAAAGCCCAAAACAGAGAAAACCAAAAGATAAAAGAGAAAGAAAAAACAAACAGAAAAAACAAAAGTCCAGCCCAAGAACCCATTTCCATCACTCAATCGACGGGCGTGCTTTAAGGAACCTGTGTTCCAGCTGTTTCCACGATGAAATCCCATCTTTGAAAACCGCAAATCAGATGGTAAGGTCAGATCGCATTAATTTCTTTCCATCATTTCCAACAATTTCCCAGAGACCCTTTTCAGATCCACCTGCGCATTTCCTTTCTATTCAAAATTCATTATCAGAACCCTCCCTTCTTGTTCAATGTTCACCATCTGAACCCCCTCTCCCCCTACTTTCTTCCCCTTCAGTAACACCAGAACCTTGTCTTCTTTGCATTTCCGTCCACCCACGTTCAGCCATCACCACTGCTTCAGCAACAGACGGGACTCCTTGCCACAGATAAGTATTTTCTCCTCTTCTCAATCCTTCAGTTGCTATGATGTGCGCGACTTCATTAGCTTCCCTGTAGAAACCTAAATTCACAGTATCTAAAGTGCATGATCATGTTCTTTGAATCTACAATATACGCCGCTAACTCTGATCTATCTTTTTTGTTTGCCTGCAGTTTTCGAATCACCGTTCTAGCATCCCCTTTCGACTTCCACCTCCTGAAGGCCCAGTTGGGTTACCAATTGAAGAGCCTAATAACTCGCCAAAGCCTCAGCAGCAAAAGCGATCAGTAAATTTTTGTTAATAATGGCTTTTGAGCATATTACATCTGCTTCTCTGTTTCTGACTACTAATCCGTGCATGATTCATTCTTTTGTTTTGTTGAAAGCCGCATCAAAGTTTATCCTCAATCGTATTCCAGACGGAGCTATCCATCTGTTCATGTGTAGCCTTCTTTCAGGTAAGATTTCCTTTACCCTATCGAGTTCCTTCAAGTAGTGTATCGTGAAATCGGCTATTTGACCCACTGTTTTCCATTCGCCCTCATGAATAAATTTATTTCTGCCTGTCCAGATCCCCCATAATGCACACACAAAAGCCTGACAGGTTCTCATTGAATTAACTGCAAAAAAGCTTTTTAAAACTTCAATAAACTCCATATTTTCTTCTACCTCTGGCCAGAAAATATCTAATTTTTCCCATGTTTCTTTTGCAGCAGGGCAGTCTCGGAATAAATGCTCCCTTGTTTCAGCTTCTGTTTGGCACCTCCTATAATTGGCTGACCCCATTATTCTTTTGAAATGTAAATTACTGTAGTTAGCAGATAATTTCGTGAGCATCTCCAAACTATAACTTTTATTTTTGATGGTAGATCTAGATTCCAAAGTCGCTTGTAAAATTGTTGATATCTGTCATGTGTTTGAGTCTGTCCATCATATGTAAGCATTTTATGTCCACTTCGGACCAAGAACTCCCCAATTGGCTCCTCATTCCAAAAATGAAATCTTCAAATGGGCTATTAGACAACGGAATACTGAGAATCCTTCCAGCGTCTCTCTCCGTAAAGGTATTAAGAATCAAATCTGCCTTCCATTTCCTTGTGATGGGTTCAATTAAATCTACAACTGTTATTAGATCTGAATTATTTGGTAGAATCTGACTCCTTAGCACTTCATTTCCAGGAACCCATCTGTCTTCCCAAATTGAGACGTTCTGCCCACTACCAATCCTCCATCCCAGGCCTTTCATCAGAAGTCCTTTGGTCGACCATAAACTTTTCGGGTAAAAAAGGTAGATTACCCAATCTTGACCTTAGAAAATCGGATTCTTTAAAATATCTGGCCTTCAACGTACGTGCTAATAACGATTCTGGATTGCGTAACAAACGCCAACCCTGTTTGGCCAACAAAGCAATATTAAAAGAATTCATATCGCAAAATCCCATTCCGCCTTCTTCCTTAGGCACATATAACGATTTCCAGCCACACCAATGCATGCCTCGTTTTCCATTGCTTTTGTTCCACCAAAATGAATTCATTATATTTTCCAATTCTGAACACAATGTTTTAGGTAGAAGAAAAAAGGCCATGGTGTCTGTAGGTATAGCTTGCAAAATAGCCTTTATGAAAACCTCTTTCCCCTTTGTGAGATGTGCCTTATACTCCAACTGCAAATTCTCTGTTTCAGCCTATCTTTTAGAACTTGGAAAGCCCTTTTCTTCTTCTTTCCTACTAAGTTGGTAGACCCAAATATCTCTCCGGATCATTCGAATATCTAACACCAAGGGTTTGAAACATTAAGTTTCGGTCTTGTTCTTGAACATTTGGACTGAAGAACACCGTTGACTTTTCAAAATTAACACACTGTCCTGAGCATGCCTCATATTCCTCCAGAATATCCTTTAGCACAGTTATCCCCTCATTCGAGACTTCCCCAAATAGTATGCAATCATTTGCAAACATAAGATGAGTGATAGAAGGAGCAGCTCTGCAAACCTTAACTCCTCGAATTTTCCCCTCTTGACAAGCCAACCTCATTAACACTGATAGACCTTCTCCACAAAACAAGAATAAATAAGGGCTGAGTGGATCCCCTTGGCGCAGACCTCATGTTCCACTGAAATTCAATCCTTCTTCCCCATTAATTAAAATAGAAAATTTGACTGAATTAAGGCATCGCATTATGAGTTCAGTAAAACCATCTGCAAACCCCATTTTAAACATAACAACTTTGATAAAAGACCACTCTACTCTATCATAGGCTTTACTCATGTCTAATTTTAATGCCATAGAACCTTTCCGCCCTGACCTCTTATTCTTCAGTGAATGGAGAACTTCATATGCCAGTAACACATTATCAGTAATGAGTCTTCCTGGAACAAATGCACTTTAAACGTCATCAATGCAACCATTCAGCACCTTTTGTAATCTGTTAGCAACTGCCTTTGCAATAATCTTATAAATTACTGTACATAGACTGATTGGACAAAAATTCTTAAGATTAATAGGAGATGCAATTTTTGGAACAATACCAGCAAAGTTTTGTTACTTTCCTCAATCGAGCGCCCATGATTCAACACCTCCAAGCAGAAATCACAAGTGTCCCTTCCTACAATATGCCAAAATTTATGATAAAAGATTGCCGGTAAGCCATCAAACCTGAAGCTTTTGTAGGGCCCATTTCTTTCAGTGCTTCGACAATTTCAGACTCTGTGTATGGAGCAATCAGACTTTGATTGATACTATCTGTTATACAAGATTTTATACTTGATAAAATGTGCGACATATCTCCAACGCTTCTAGAACCAAATATGTAACATCTCGAAATAGGGCCTAAACGGAATAGTGGTTGCGAAACCATGAATCCAAGCTATAAAAGTTTATTATGATTAATTATTATGATTTATCGAGTGATTAAATACATGTGTTAGAGTATTGATAAGAAATTTTATTAATTTCATGCTTAAATTGCCTATTAGGACTTGTTTGCGAAAGTTGCTAAATAGGGGTTCTAATTTATAGAGTACTTGATTGAAATGGGAGTTTGAAGTAGGAGTCCTTAAATGGTAATTAGACCATTATATTTTCATGGACAAAAAGGGACATATATAGGTGGAGAGAACCAAAGTTTTTAATGAAGGGTAATTTAGTCATTTGGTAATAAAAAGGAATTAAAAGGGAAAAAGATGGCAAAATATGCTCATCTTCTTCATTAGGCCAAATTTTCAAGTGGTCACCATAGCTAGGGTTTGTTTCAAGCTTCCAAGCTCCATAGTAAGTGATTCCAAGCCCGTTTTTAATGTTCTTTACATTTTGAAGCCCGGTAGCTCGATTTAGCTTATTCTATCAATAATTCATGCTAGGGTTCATATTTGGAAAAATACCCATAGGTGAAATATGTTTATTTTGATGTTTTATGATATAATATGAAGTCTAAAATTATGTTAAACAACTTTTGCTAAGTTATTTTAAGTGAAAACGAGTAAAATGGCTTAATCGGTAAAAATACCTAATGTTCATAAGTACAAGTTAGAGTGAGAATTTGATGTTGCCATAGAAGGAAAAATGATCAGCATGTCATAAAACATAAGAATAAGGGATAAAGTTTAATTTCCGAGCTTTGGGGCAAATGTGTAAATATGTAAAAGTTTAGGGGCAAAATTGTAATTTTGCCAAAGTTAAGAGTTAAGGACTGTTTTGATGAATGTGAGCATTAAATAAGCTAAATTTGCTATTATAGATCAAGAAGAATGAAATCCGAGTTAGATCAAGGAAAGAAAAGATAGAGGACTAAATCGATATAGTTGATCGTATTTTGATTCGAGGTAAGTTTCTGATAAATAAATGCAATATTCTATTATTTTACATTTAATACTATTAAATTCCAGTATTTACATATTTATTCTGTAAATTTATTATTTAAAGACTCAAGTATGAATTGACGGAAAGTTATCTCGAAAGTTAGGTTGAACCTTAGGAATGTGTAGGATACAAATGTCATGACATTAGGGTTTAAGGAAATCATGTAAGACGATGTCAAGACATGGCATTGATATGTTACTACAACGCAAAGGTCCCATGTAAGACCATGCCAAGGTATGGCATTGGTGAATTCATAAGGCAAGGATACCACGTAAGACCATGTCAAGACATGGCAATGGTTAAGTTTCATAAGGAAAGGTACCCGTATCCTTAGTATTCCAAGTGGTTCAACGGAAAATTCAAATAGTATACCAAAGTAAAGGTAAGACAAGTTCAAGCTAAAAAAGGTAAGGTAAGGCAAATTCATGTTAAAAGGTACATGTAAGAATACAAGTTTAAGTATATTGAGTTAAAAGCTTAAGTGATCTTGATAAGAAAAGAATAAGATAATTGATTAAGAATGTTGTTATTTATTTACATGTAAACTTACTAAGCTTTATGCTTACTCCCATTCTTTAATTTTTTTTATAGTATTACAAGCCAACTCGGGAATCACAAAGACGTCGGAGATCGTTACGCACTATCAAAGGATTATATTGGTATTTTGTGACTCGAACGTTTTAAGTTATGGCATGTATAGGGACTTAGAAATTTTGTGTGTATGTCCTTATGATATGGCTTAAGATTTGCTTGTAAATGTTTGGTAATGATTAGCCATTAAAATGGTTAATTAAGAACATGTTTTGGATGCTATGAAATGCCTAGTTGATAGTTATTTTAAAGAAATTATGTAATTATATGCAGGGAACAGTTTGGACACAGAAGAATGACGTGATTTTGAAAAATCACCAAAACTAGTAGAAATGGAATTATGTTGGCCATGAGATATAGAATTAAATCTTATTGAGTCTATTTTATAAAAAAAACGGTGTAGTAAAAAGAGTTGTATATTATGAGATAATTGATTTTTAGTCTTGAAGGGTCGAGAATGCATACGTCTGTGTAATAGGGAGACTTTAACTAATAAACTGTACTAATTGGCCACACCAAAATTCTGGAAAAATTATAATAAGAGTATATATGAGTATAGTTTTAGGAAAAATTTACGGATCTAGATTTCGAGTTTCGTAACTCAAGTTATAATTGATTTACTTAACATGATGCAGATGGACAGTTTCAATTTTTATGCCCCGAATCAGTAAGTTAAGTTTAGTAATGCCTCGTGCTCGACTCCGGCAACGGTCTCGGGTAAGGGGTTTTACAAAATAAATCAGAAAAATACATTCGAGAAACCTCTTCAATCTCCCTTTCACTTGTCGCAAGAGATCCATCAGTTCTCTGTAAGCCCGTAATGCGGTTAATATGTCGTTTCTGCGATGTGCACTTGTGAAAATACGACGTGTTCTTATCTCCCAATTTTAACCAATTTGCCCTTGCGTGTTGTTCCCAATATCTCTCCTCCTTATCAATTTCCATGTTCAAATGAAGTTTTACCTCCATAATCTCCATTAGCGCCTCATCCGATCTCTTCTCTCCATTTAATTCTTCTAATTTTTCGTTCAATCTCTTCACCTCTCCTTTTCGTTTGGATTGAATTACTTTTGCCCATTCTTTTAATCCCTTTGCAAGACTTTGCATGCGATTAATGTAGGAACCAGAGCTTTCCTCCCACAGCTTCCTTACTTCATTCTCACACGTCTCTTTAAGAACCCACCAAGATTCAAATCTAAACCTAGTAGATATGTTCCTCCTCCCGGTTCTGTATCAATAAACAAAGGGCAATGGTCAAAAAAAGAATGAGGGAGATACCTCAGAGAAAAATTTGGGAATGTTTGTATCCAACTATTCGTCGCGACTCCTCTATCAATCCTCTCCCTAATGTTTCGATCCAAGATGCGTCCTCTTTCCCAAGTGAACCAAGGCCCTGAAAATACGATATCTTGCAAAAAACAGTCTTCTAATGTTTTACGAAATGCCTCCATTCTAACCTTTTCTCTTGGGAGACCACCTCTCTTTTCTTGTGCCAAAACAATATCATTAAAATCTCCTCCAACCAACCAAGGTAGCGAATTATTCCTTCCCAATCTTCGAAGCAAATTCCATGTCCCCACTTTATTTCTAACCTCAAGAGCTCCATAAAAGCCCGTGAACCTCCAACAAGGTTTATCTTCCTCCTCTTGAATTTCTTCATCAATATGGTTTGTGTAAGGCCCAATTTTTAGGAAACTCGGAGCCCAATGCAGTCTGTCCATTTACAATAACCAAAAAGAATAAAAGGCCCAAATTGCTTGCCTGGGCCCAATAAAACGCAAAGCCCTAAATCAAAACTACAGAAACCCTAGGTTTCCTTCCTGGACCACCAGCATGCCTCTTGGCCTCTTGGCGTCCCATCACACGCAGCGTCGTTCACCAGCACTTCTTACCAAGATCGTGCTCCACCGGGACACCTCGCCATCGAGCCACGTCCGCCACGTTCAGTGAGAGGAGTCCCTCAAAGACGCTCTCGCAAAAGAGGAAAGCGGTTGTAAAAAAAAAGGCTATAAAGCGAGAGATAAAAATCAGTAAGAGGGAGGATTAGGGTTTTTTTAGAGGAAAAAGAGAAAATACTTGTAAACGAAAAAGCGATTTAGAAAACAGAGAAAAGAAAAGGTTCATTGTTTTTCTTTTTTCATTTTGTTTATCTTTTGTTTCTTTAAAACTTTCGAATCTGATATTTTTTTTCCCTCACTTACCTCTTGTATCTTCTGTTTTTTAAACACTAAAATCCCAAATATTTTTTTAAAAATAAAAAATAAAAAACGCACCTTTTTTTTCCAGATTTCGGCTACCGTGAACGGTGGCCGATGGCGGAGGCGACGGTGGTCCGGCGATCGTGCCTTGGCCGGAATTCAGGCCGGACAGAGAGAGAGAGAGAGTTTTTTGGTTTTTTTCTGGAGAAAGAAGGAAAATGATTTTTTAGGGAAAAATTTTGTTTTTATAAGGAGAACTAAAGCAGTAGTTTTGGCTTTGGGGTCGAGGCCAAAGCGCGTCGTTTTAATCTCGACCATGACCCGACCAAGCAGGATAGGATCGCGTTTTGCTTTGGAGGGGCTAATTGCGCGTTTAGCCCCTCCACTTTTTACTCGGTTTTAAAATCAAGTCTTTTTATTATTTACGATTACGCCCAAAAATTCACTCCAGATTTCAATTAAGTCCTCCGTTGTAGCTGCGCTTTACAGAGTGGGGTTTATTGCCCTCCTGGTCCCCCTAAGTTGCGCTTGTAGCGTATTACAATTCGCTCCCTATCATTATTTGTTTTTAAAATCGACCCCAAATATTCGATTTTTAACCCAATTTAGTCCCCTTTTAATTATTTTTCGCTATTTTTACCATTAAATCATTCCTTTTTTATTTTGGTTATGATATTCTTGAACTATATTTTTAGTGTCTTTACTATTATTATATGTTATTTTACTTACCTTTTTATTTTTATATTATTATTATGATCATATTATTTCTACTATTACATTATTACATATTATTATTATAGATATATGTATATCTGTTACTTACTACTACTAGTTTATTATTATTGCTATTATATCTATTATTGTTACTTCTACTAGTATCTTATTATATTTATCACATATATATATATTTACTATTAATTTTAAACTATATACCTTTATACCTATTTGTTATATATAGATATTTTATTTCTTTCAATTATTTGATATATTTAGTATTTCAGGTTGGTGCGTATTTATATATACATTACTTTTTATTTTTTTATTACATCTATTATTTTTATTGTCATTGCTAGGGTTATTATTACTTTTTTCATCAACATCATCATTGCTATTTTATTTTATTACTATTATGGTTTATTTATCCTTGTTTCCATCGTTTCATATAGATCGATGATTTGAATTGCTTTTTACCATCTTTTGTTTTATTATTATTTCTTTTTTTCCTCAAAATTCATAAGAAAGGGTTTCATAAAGGTAATTTTGTGTGTTTGGAAGTTCGAAAATCGTGCCCAATCGTCTTTGGGCTTCGATTTTTCGTTAAATCTAGATCGCTAAATAACCTTTAGAGATTTTATCGTGTTCCTAAAATAAGGCAATGTTTCGTGTTTGGAAGTTCAAGAAATTCGTGCCCAATCGTGCTGGGTTTCGATTTTCTGTTCATCTAAACGACTAGACATCCTTCACAGATTTTTTTTCCTTCTCGTATTTCTTAAATAAGGGTAATATTTCATTATTGGAAATCCAAGGAATCGTACCCAATCGTGCTGGGTTTCGATTTTAGTTTAGCCAAATAGTGAAACACCCTCTTCAAATTGCACTACATGAATTTTGGAAATCGTAAAATGATCTTGGTATTGAGAGTTTGGAGCATCGTGCCCTATCGTGCTAGACATGATACTTTAGCTTTCCGGAACAAGAGTGTTTCGATTTCCAATACGAGTCATCCAAACATTTTTCCATTCTTTAAAATATTTTCTAATTTTCGATATTAAGGACATTAATCAATCAATACGGTACCAATTTTGGGCGTTGCGAGGGTGCTAACCCTTCCTCGTATGAATAGACTCGAGCCCGTTTTCTTAAAATTCGTAGACCAAAATGTTTTATAAGTGGCCCAATCACACTTCAAAAAGAATTGGTGGCGACTCGTTTTCTTTTTAAAGTCGGCCCGTTTTCTAAACAAAAAAATGGTTAAACGACTTGGCGACTCCAACGGGGACCAATAAGAGAGTCAGTAGTAAAATTGGTTGATTAATGTCCTTTTTATTGAAAATAAACTTTTCGTTTTCCATTTGCATGAGTTTTTGTCGCGTCATATATTTGTTTTGGGTTTGAGACACATGAGATATCTCGCATTCATGTTACATGACCGTTGTGGTCACACCCTTTAAGTGGGAGCGAAGCTATGCCTTCGTGAGGTTTTCACCTCCGCATGGGCTAGGGATCGCTTAGGGATACGTCCGTACCTATGGTTCCGTGAGGTTTCACCTCGCATGGCCATAGGAAATGTATTCCCTGAATCGAACTCGATCTATATGAGCCTATAATGGGTGAGGATTGAGGAATCATTGGTTGGTGCCCTTTTCTTTCTTTAACCAGAGCCACATATAGTGAACCCTAAGAGCCCACCTTAGGTAGAGCCATGCTAAACCTTAGTGACTACCTATGTAGTGGTTAGACATTTTTCACTTGTTTTGGTTACTTTTATGTGATACTAACTTGTTTTATTTTGGTCATATTTGCATGTCATTTCATACTTAAAAGGCGCCGATTCTGTTTTAATTACTAAGTTAGAATACTTGTTATGGGGACAGATTCCTTGATAAAGTAGAGGATAATGCGGCCGTGCATATATGGTCGAGAAGATCTGACTTGAGAAGGGGATAGCCTAACCAGAAGGGTACACATCGATTATTAGACTTCACTCGCATCGATGTGACTGAGAATGAACTACAAGAACTAAGAGATATATGGGTGGTTGGGATGAAGCAACTAGGCAACCTGTTTCTACATTAATTATGGTGATCTACCTTACTTACTCGATATCGAGTGGACAAACACTTGTTAGGGCTATGACTCAATATTAGAATTCGCTTATAATTGTTTTACATTTGGGAAGTGGACTTGGTGCCTCACCGTGGAGGAATATCTGGCTTTGCTTTGATCAAAGGGCTCGAATCGACAAAATTTACTTGAGTACGCTAATGCATCGAATTTTGTAAAGAAGTGATGAATATCACTAGGATGAGCGAACGATTGGGTCATGGCACGAATTCAATGAAGGGTGAAGGAAATGCATTCCTTGGGTAAACTTGAGGGACTGATGACAGACACCCGGATATGAAGAGGAAAGTCGACATTTTACCTTAAGTATCTATGGTTTGGTAATTTTTCCCAAGGCTTTGAGGCATGTAGGCAAGCGATTATTGATTTGTTCGACCGTCTTGACAAAGGGGTTCTGTAGGTACCAGCGATTCTTGTCAAACATTTAGATCTTTAAGCTCGTCTTGGGAAGCGGTGAGGAAGATTCATGGGATGCGCACAACTATTCTTTGGGTGGTTCCATAGCCATTTCGAAAAGTAGATAGAAATTCTTGTCGGGTCTTTTTGCGAATTACTCCCCGTTAAAGGAGTTGGCCGCCGCGCCTAGGAGAGATGACATATCAGAAGAGAACTAGATCACGCTTCTTCAGAATCTTCAGGAAAAGGATGTGGAATGGGGAGCTCCTTGGTTCGTTCCCGATGAAATCCTCCACCGGTGTGGGAGTTATGATTGGGTTCCTCTGTTAGGGATCTGGGGAGCTGTTGGGTATGCTCCTTTACTCGTGCTAAGGCAATACCAATCCAGACAGTTTATACCGGTAACGCATGGGTTAGCTCAGTTTGAATTCTCATATAGTGGGAATAATTATAAGAAGAGAGTTTGAGAAGTTTCTGATGCGTGGAAGCAGATCCATTGAATGAAAAGAGTTGCTATAAATCCAATGGCAACCCTCGAATATAATACATGGCGGAGTAGAAGAGTAAACGATAATATCCCCGGACCGACACAGGATGCTGCTCAATCGATAGAAGAATACGCAAGTAGTCCCTTCGAGTTGGAGATCATGAAGCGGGACTTTGAAAGTAAAAATTGAGTTAGGGAAAAGATAGAACAACTAGAAGAGGAAAATGAATCGATGTTAGATATTGATATCCGTAAATCAGAGGCCGAGAAGCTGAGGAAAGGAAAAAGGAAGGCCGAAGAAGATTTGGATAGCTTGAAGACCGATTACAAGAAGTTGCATCTATCAATGAGGACTGCTGGGCTGGGTAAAACCTCGAAACAATGGTGTCAAGAAGTTCGGAGGAGAAGGCCAAGGTCGACCCGATGGAAGAAGAGATTTCATGGCGTTCAAGCACAAAAGGATGCCCTTGAAAAGACCGTGGGTGAGAGCCAAAGCAAAAATAAGATGCTAAGAGCTTGAGTAGCAGAATTAGAGAGGGCATTGTGTCAAAGTCGCAACTCTACGGCAAAGTTGGAATCAAGCTTAAGCCAGATTGAAGAATTGAAAGGAAAGCGGTGGAGCTCGAAGCGGTCTTTGCAAAATAGTGAGCTCCGGATCCAACTATTGGAGGCGAGATAACCGGTGAGGAAAGAACAACTTCAACGATCTCGAGAACCAAGTCAGAGAAAGAGACTACCTTATGGGCTAAGCTATGGTTCGAGATACGAGAGGTAGCCGATCATCTACAAACCTTAGTGGTTCAGGCTGATGTGTTAAGTATATTTTATGAGTCAAAGTCAGACCAGGGTCGAGAGCTAGCTTCACTTCTTGAGAAAGTCAAAACATTGGGCATAAGGGCTAGGTCGTATATGTGACTCTGTTTTATGTAAAGGATTTTGTCTTTTTCAATGAATATTCTAAAAGAAATTGAATCAGAATCGACTCTTTTTATTTTTGCATTCATTCATTTGCATTGCATTTCATGCATTTGCATTGCATCACATCATTTGTATTAAACATCATAAGACAACCTTTTTAATTAGAGGTTGTATTATAGTGACCCTGGAACATCATTACTACACACGAGTGTAGAAACGGCTAAAGACATGTTAAAAGCCTTGAGCATCAACGCCGTATTCGATGAGAGATCGAATGAAGAAAACCTAGGAGGCATTCGCCCCTACGAGCCTGAAAGTGTTTTGAATAACTGGACTGTGAAGGAAACTCCTATAGTTTTTAGAGCTAACACAGAGTAATGTTCGAAACACACTTGTTGTTTTAAGCCTAGAAACAATAAGAATCTTTTGTGAAATAGGCTCCTGTTCAAACATCTTTATTTTCAATAAAAATGTATTTTTGTGTTTCATGACGAGCAAATATTCTCTTATTTTTCTCCATGTCATACTATATATTCTTTTGTTTTTTGGGATGTCTTCCATTCTTCATCATCCTAAGAATCACTTATTCTTTGGAATTTACCTTCGTACCTACGATAGGTACCTAGATATCAAGATATGAGCAACGCTGTTACGGACTCCCTTTTGAGTGAAATATGGGCCTAAAAGGATCTGAATATTTTGAAGATGTCAGAGATTACAACTTACCCATTGATCTATTAAAGATGGTAAAACAAACTGAAATAGACTCTATCGTACAAAGGGTCAATGGACGTTGTGAGCCTGGGAAATGAGTGAAGATCGAAACATTGCCCACCATAGAAACAAAGCGAGACGACATTGAGTTATTCAAAGAATTCAAAGATGTCTTTGTATGATCGCATCAAGATATGCCTAGGCACGATGAGGCTACCATGAAAGGGAGATTTAAATCGATGCCGTAAATGCCAAATTGAGAAGACATGACTTATATGCTTTTTCTATCGTGGGGCATAGATGTTACGGGATGATTTCGTCAAAAGTATCTAGTTGACGCCTATTCATTTTCGTGATTGTCAACTATTCTACTAAGAGGGTGATGGTTGGTTCCTATGATAAAGTTACAGGGTCAATCATCAAGTTCAATTTCAACTTCGAGTTCAAGTTCAAATTTTTTTTTAAAAAAAAAAACAAAACAAAAGAAAAAGAAAAAGAAAGAAAGAATAGAAGAAAAGAAAGAAACCATCCAAAAAAAAGATTTTGAAAGATGATGGAAACACAGTAAATATTGGCATAGACTAGTTACCATTTACCTCTATGCTTCTCGAATGTTGGCGAGGGCGCCCACCGGGCAACATCCTTCTTATTGGTTTATGGATGGATACAGTCTTGCCCATCAAGTCGAAATTCTTACTCTTTAGATTTTGTCGAACTAAAGTTGAATGACGAGAATGGGTTCACTCTGTATGACCGATTGAAATCGATCGAGAAGTGGCTAAGAGCCATTCGCCATGGTCAACTGTACGCGAAGCGGATGATGCGAGCTTACAATAAGAAAGTCCACCAGTATTCCATGAAGGAGACTTGGTATTGAAACAGATCCTCCTATGCAAAAGGACTTGAGGAAAGTGGATGCCTAATTGGGAAGGACCTTATGTTGTAAAGAAGGCCTTTTCGGACGAGCTTTGATGCTAGCCGAGATGGATGACAAAAAGTCGCCAAATCAATTAATGCAGACTCATTCAAGAAGTACCGGCTTGAAAGTGGGCTAAGATGAAAACCCACAAAGGGCATCTTGAATCCAAAAAAAGAAAAAAAGAAAAAAATCGAGAGGCCAAGGTGAAAACCCGAAAGGGCACTTTGAGACCAAAGGGCTTTGAGTTGAAAACCGAAAAGGCGGCTCAAGTTGTGATCAAATCATGATGGGGCATCTGATGGTTTTGCCACGCTTGAATAGACAATGAGGAAGTATGTTACATCTTGGGGCATCGACAAAGTACTCTGAATCCCCTAAACACATATTGAGCTTAAATGGTCCTCAAGAAATTTGAACGGAGAAGCTCAGTCGGCGATATCTGGGGCACCTAATTGCCATCTTACCCATCCTTAATTTGTTCGTTTCAAAATACACTACCAATAAATTTCCTTCTTGATTGCATTTGCTATCTTATTTGTTTCGAGCTATGCTCCTAATTAATTTCTTTCTTGTCCATTATTATAATCTTTTCCAAGCATTTCATTGAAATAATGATTATTGAACTAATAATGCTTTCACAAAAGAAGTTTTGCGTATTACTCTAAAAGTCTCTAAATAATAAAAGAATCTGAAACAGGACAATTATTTAGAACTAACCAGGCTTAAAGGGCTCGGAGCACTTGAGAAAAGGGACTAAGCAGTGACAACATCTTCAGATTCTCTGTTAGAGGGATCAGCTGAACAAAGAAGACATACGTAAAGGGTCACCTTAATAAGCAGCAAGCAATGACAGCCCAAGTGTTAAAAATGGATCATTCTCATGACATTTTGCATCCATTTATAACATTCATAATACATGTGGTTAGGAGCATCTTTCATGACATCCTAATCATTTAACATAAGCATAGACCCCATGAAATCAATTCTACAGGTAGGTTCCCCAGAGGACAATGTAGCAAAGTTGATGGGAGTTACAGAAAAATAGCAGATCTTATCCCACTGAGCAGGAGTGGAACAGATCGAAGTCGATGAGCCTTAATTCCCTAAGCAGTAGGGTAACAGGCTAAAGATAGTAGGCCTTATCCCACTGAGCAGGAGTGGAACAGGTCGAAAACATTGAGCCTCAATTCCCTAAGCAGTAGGGTAACAGGCCAAAAATAGCAGATCTTATCCCACTGAGTTGGAGTGGAACAGATCGAAGTCGATGAGCCTTAATTCCCTAAGCAGTAGGGTAACAGGCTAAGGATAGTAGATCCTATCTCCACTGAGAAGGCAGGAGTGGAGCGGATTGAAGATAACAGATCTTATCTCTTGGCGGGAGTAGAGCGGATCGAAAGATTGAAGCCTTATCTTCACCGGAAAGGCGAGTGGAGCGGGCTAAAGATAGTAGATCCTATCTCCACCGGCGAGGAGTGGAGCGGATTGAAGATAACAGATCTTATCTCTCGGCGAGAGTAAGCGGATCGAAGATTCTAGCCTTATCTTCACCGAAAGGAGTGGGCGAGCTAAAGATAGTAGATCCTATCTCCACTGAGCAGGAGTGGAGCGGATTGAAGATAACAGATCTTATCTCTTGGCGAGTAGAGCAGATCAAAAGACCAAGCCTTATCTTCGTTGAGCGAGGCGGAGCGAGCTAAAGATAGTAGATCCTATCTCTCGAAAGGGAGTGGAGCGGATTGAAGATAATGATATTATCTCTCTTGGCGGGAGTAGAGCGGTCGGAAGATTAAAGCCTTATCTTCACCGGCGAGTGGGAGCGGGCTAAAGATAGTAGATCCTATCTCCACCGAAAAGGAGTGGAGCGGATTGAAGATAATGATCTTATCTCTCGGCGGAGTAGAAGCGGATCGAATCTGAAGCCTTATCTCCACGGCGAGTGGGCGGGCTAAAACAAGATGATCCTATCTCCACCGAAAGGAGAGGAGCGGATTGAAGCAACAAATCTTATCTCTCTCGGCGGGAGTAAGCGGATCGAAGATTATAGCCTTATCTCCACCGAAGCAGAGTGGAGCGAAGCTAAAGATAGCAGATCGAAACAAAACTTCCACACCTCGGAATGCGATGGGTGGAATAAAGCTACTGGAAAAGGAAGCGTCAAGAAGTCAAGATCGAACAAGATAGGGCAAAATTGGTCCTTTTAAAGTCTTTGCTCTATTCTCGTTGACGACAATGAGCAAAGAGGGCAATTGTAAGGCCCAATTTTAAGGAAACTCGAGCCCAATGCGATCGTCCATTTACAATAACCAAAAAGAATAAAAGGCCCAAATTGCTTGCGGGCCCAATAAAGCATAAAGCCCTAAATCAAAACTCTGAAACCCTAGGTTTCTTACAGGTGGACCAGTAGCATGCCTCTTGGCCTCCCGCGTCCATCATCGCTGTCGTTCACTGACACTTCTTATACTGATCGTGCTCCACCAGGACACCTCGCCACTGAGCCACGTCCGCCACGTTCGTGAGAGGAGTCCCTCTCCAGCACGTCTCTGCAAAAGAGGAAAACGGTTGTAAAAAAAAAAGGCTATAAAGCCGAGATAAAAATCTGTAAGAGGGGAGGATTAGGGTTTTTTTTTAGAGGAAAAAAGAGAAAAATACTTGTAAACAGAAAAACAGTTACGAGAAACACAGAGAAAAAGAAAAGGTTCATTGTTTTTCCTTTTTCGTTTTGTTTATCTTTTGTTTCTTTAAAACTTTCGAATCTGATATTTTTTCCCTCACTTACCTCTTGTATCTTTTGTTTTTAACACTAAAATCCCAAATATTTTTTAAAATAAAAATAAAAACGCACCTTTTTTTTCAGATTCCTACCAAGTGAATGGTGGTAACGGCCATGATGACGGTGGTCGTGATCGTGCCTTGGCCGGAATTCAGTAGATGAGAGAGAGAGAGAGTTTTTTGGTTTTTTCGGAGAAAGAAGGAAAATGATTTTTAGGGAAAAATTTTGTTTTATAAGGAGAACTAACAGTAGTTTTGACTTTGGGGTCGAGGCCAAACGAGCGTCGTTTTGGTCCTCGACCATGACCCGACCAGACAGGATAGGATCGGTAGCGTTTTGCTTCGGAGGGCTAATTATGCGTTTAGCCCTCCGCTTTTCTTGGTTTTAGAATCGGGTTTTTATTATTTACGATTCTGCCCAAAAAATTCGCTCCGGATTTCAATTAAGTCCTCTGTTGAGCGCTGCGCTTTACAGAGTGGGGTTTATTGCCCTCCTGGTCCCCCTAAGTTGCGCGTGTATTACAATTCGCTCCCTATCATTATTTGTTTTTAAAATCGCCCCAAATATTCGGTTTTTAACCCAATTTAGTCCCCTTTTAATTATTTTTCGCTATTTTTACCATTAAATCATTCCTTTTTTTATTTTGGTTATGATATTACTGAACTATATTTTTTAGTGTCTTTACTATTATTATATGTTATTTTACTTACCTTTTATTTTTATATTATTATTATGATCATATTATTTCTACTATTACATTATTACATATTATTATTATAGATATATGTATATCTTGTTACTTACTACTACTAGTTTATTATTATTGCTATTATATCTATTATTGTTACTTCTACTAGTATCTTATTATATTTATCATATATATATATATATTTACTATTAATTTTAAACTATATACCTTTATACCTATTTGTTATATATAGATATTTTATTTCTTTCAATTATTTGATATATTTAGTATTTCAATTGGTGCGTATTTATATATACATTACTTTTTATTTTTTTATTACATCTATTATTTTTATTGTCATTACTAGGGTTATTATTACTTTTTTCATCAACATCATCATTGCTATTTTATTTTTATTACTATTATGGTTTATTTATCCTTGTTTCCATCGTTTCATATAGATCGATGATTTGAATTGCCTTTTTACCATCTTTTGTTTTTATTATTATTTCTTTTTTTTTCCTCAAAATTCATAAGAAAGGGTTTCATAAAGGTAATTTTGTGTGTTTGGAAGTTCGGAAAATCGTGCCCAATCGTGCTGGGCTTTGATTTTTCATTCGTCTAGATCGCTAAATAACCTTTAGAGATTTTTATCGTGTTCCTAAAATAAGGCAATGTTTCATGTTTGGAAGTTCAAGAAATTCGTGCCCAATCGTGCTGGGTTTCGATTTTTGTTCATCTAAACGACTAGACATCCTTCATGATTTTTTTTCCTTCGTATTTCTTAAATAAGGGCAATATTTCATTATTGAAATCCAAGGAATCGTACCAATCGTCTTTGGGTTTCGATTTTAGTTTAGCCAAATAGTGAAACACCTCTTCAAATTGCACTACATGAATTTTGGAAATCGTAAAATAATCTTGGTATTGAGAGTTTGGAGCATCGTGCCCTATCGTCTTTGGACATGATACTTTAGCTTTCGGAACAAGAGTGTTTCGATTTCAATCGAGTCATCCAAACATTTTTCATTCTTTAAAATATTTTCTAATTTTCGATATTAAGGACATTAATCAATCAATACGGTACCAATTTTGGGCGCTATGAGGTGCTAACCCTTCCTCGTATGTAATCAACTCCGAGCCCGCTTTTCTTAAAATTCATAGACCAAAATGTTTTATAAGTGGCCCAATCACACTTCAAAAAAGAATTGGTGGCGACTCCGTTTTTCTTTTTAAAGTCGGCCCATTTTCCAAACAAAAAAAAATGGTTCCGACAGTTTGTTGAGAAACTCTTCAAATTAACTAACAGTCCCCCATTCCATCCTAAGCTCAATCCTCCTCGAGATCCTTCAGCAGGCACATCAATACCATTGAGGAAACCACAGCGTCTTCTAACTTTTTCTATCCTACTAACATTCAACTTTGTCTCTATGAAGAAGACAACTTGGGGATGAAAATTTTCAGCATATGCTGAAGTCTTCTAACTGCTCGTGAACTCCCCAATCCACGAACATTCCAACAATATATTTTCATGGCGCCCGGTCGGCATGCTCTATGGCAGCTGCCGATATTTGTTAATTATGAGCGAGAATCCCGCCACGTCTCTCTAACGAATCCTGTCTATTAGAAACATTAGAAAGCAAGGAATCAGATCGTTGTCTTTTATAACTCTCCCCATTCCTTAATGGATCATCTTCCAAATCACACTCCATATTTGACATTTTATTCCCATCCAAAAATCCCTTCCTCCCCAAATCATTTTGTACAACGTCATGCTCACCAACACTGGTATTAGAACCTTCCAAATTTATCCCAAGAATTTTATTTAAACTTCCCCTCAAATCCCGTGTTTGATTCTGACTTGAATTTTGGCTAAACTGTCTATCCAATCTACTCTTTTTGCTGTCATTGTTGCCCTCATCCCTCAGCCATATGCTGTTGCTCGTATAAGCTCTTCTCATCGGCGCCCTCAATGTCAGATCCCACTCAAACTCAACCTCTTGAGCACCAATACGCAATCTTAACGGGCAAAAACTCTCCCCATGGCCTAGACAGCCATATAAGAAACAAAACAAAGTTAACTTCTCATACTTAAAATTAACATACGAGAACTTAAATTCAGTAATCATAATTTTTTTCCTACGCTTCAAAGGGACTCGCACATCAATTCGCACCCGAATACGCATAAAATTCCTATACCGATTAAGGATTTGCTTAGTGTCATGTTCTAACATTTTTCCAATAAAATTTCTAATCTGAACTGCCATTGTATCCCTAAAGAATCCTGGAGGAAAATCATAAATCTAAACCCACCAGTCTACATGCACCAAAGGAATAGTCATCGGATCTTCATTCTCTTGAATCCGATGAAAAATCAGAAGATGATTATTAAAAGTCTAAAGAGCACCAATGATTACTCGTGAAATATCAACCTCATTGAAGAATTTGAAAAGGAACCGCCTATCCCCCAGATCTGATATCTGTACCCCTTCGAGTGGACGCCAAATGTTTGCCAAAGTATTTCTCATTGCTGGAAAATGGACCACACTAGCAGTGAGGAAACAACCCACCAAACAAAACTCATATGCATACAGCTGTTCTCCCAATTCTACCGGCAGAGAGAGAGCCTCATCTTCCCCATCATCCAAATTCAGATCTGCAATCCCATTCTCCATTCCTCTTATCGAAGACACCACCCCTTTTACCAACCCCGATCAGAAAAAAGAATCACTAAAAATTGAAGAAAACGCAATCAACAACACAAAGAAACCGAGAAAAATCAAGATCCTAAAAATTCGTGCCAAGAAACGACAGAGAGAAAAAACGTGCCAAAGTGGCAGACATCTTAGTTATGTAATAATAAAAATAGCTTTATGTCATATATAATCTTAATAATAAATAATGCTTAATTCATACTTCATTTAAATTACATATATGAGAGTACATACTAACAGAGATTTGTAAGGAATAAATGAAGCTAAGTATTATCTAAACAAATACCCATATTTATATACTAGATTAAAATATGTCATAAGTCCTTATACTCTTCGTAAATTTGAAATTTAGTCCATGTACTTTAATTTTGGGTTAGTCCTACTTTTTAGATATCAAAATTCAAGTTCAGTTGTTAGCATTATTAAAAATATTTTATTAAAATCATTTTCATTATAAAAATATTTTTAGTTATATGAAAACCAAGTATTTTTAATTTAAAATGTAACATCAACAAAATTGACAAAATTTTTTAACAATGTTAACAATTGAACTTGATTTTAAATATGAAAAGTAGAGATACTAAATTTTTAAAAATAAAAGTACAATAACTAAATTCTAAATTTGTGAAGAGTACATAGACTTATGGCATATTTTATTCTTTATATTACAAAACAACTTATTATTAAAATATTAATATTAAATATTTTTAGAAGAATATTATTTAAAATTATTATTTTAAAATTTACTATTAAAATAAAATTTAAATATTAAATAATTTATTAAAATAATGAATTATATCAATCATTTATTATATGATTAGATATAGATAATTAAATGTGTATGTTTAATAATATTAAAAATTATAATATTTTATTAATTTTAAATATTTTAAAAATAAAAAATTATTATTAATATAACATACTTAAGTTAATTTTTATATAAAAATAAAATCACTTATGAAAATTTTTTCTAGAAAATAACTTGCACTTTGAAAAATATAAGTTATTTTACAATAAAATAGTTTATTTTCTATTGACCTGTGAATTATTTTCAATTAATTAAATTGTTTTTCTTAAAATAAATACAAAAAATATAAAAAATAATGATAAACCTCTAAAATTTTATCATTCATCTCTTACTCATTAAATAATTTTCAGATTCGATGGTTAGTTGGAAACAAAATGAGCATCACCCATTTACTAGTTGAAGAGGCCACTGTTTGGCAATGTCTTTTGCCATTGTCTTGTTTCCACAAATGTCTTTCGAAAGATATTGAAAGGTCAGTCATTCCAAAAAAGATTCGCCCATCTTTTTAACACTGTTAAACCCATAATAAAACCAGAATATTAAGTGGCTCAAAAAGTTTGAAGTATCGTAATTTAAAATAAAAAAAGAATTTTATGGTGAATAAAGCCAAAAAAAAAAAGAAAAAAAACAGTTGAGATTTTACTGTAGAAATCCAACGTGACTGAGAACAAACCTATTGGAATGCTCGTAATTTAATAGTGTCTAAAGTTAATTACTTTAGAAATCCAATGTGAGTGAGAACCAAAGTTTGATGAGTACTACACCTGCCCAAAAATAAATATGTATCACACAATCTTCTTTTCTTATCACTAACGTATTAGGTTTGTCGAAACTATTTTTACTTTAGAGTTTAAAAAAATAGGAATCGACTTTAAAATAAGGAGTCGTCACCAATCCTTTTTGTTTAAGTGTGATTGGGTCACTTATAAAAATGTTTTGGTCTGCGAAATGCAAGAAAACGAGTTCGGGAGTCGGTTACGTACGAGAAAGGGTTAGTACCCTCGCAACGCCCAAAATTGGTACCAATTTGATTAATTAGTGTCCTTATGTTGAAAACTTGAGAATGTTTAAGGTGCGATACTTTTAAAAGGAAAGTTAATTTATTTGGAATTAAATCTCAAGATTAACTCGTTTCAAAGAAAAAAATATCACATCCAGTGCGTTAGGACATAACACCTTTATATCCCGACATCGAGGTCATCTTTGATCTTCAAGACATGCAATCAAAGAAGGGTATTTGATTACTTGGTTGGACAGAAAATTGACACCCAATACGTTAGGGCATAATTTTCTGACTTTCCAAGCGCACAAACATTGCCTTATTCTAGAAAAAAGTGAAATTTTATATTAGACTTAGAATGCGTTTAGATAAATAAAAACGTTTAATAAAAATTAAAACATGTTAAAATTTGAGGCATAACAGTAATAGGATGCATAAACATTAATCAAGAAATATACATAAATTAAGGATCGTATTTACAACATGCTATAAAATGCAAGTTTTCTTAAAGAAAGTTAGTTTATATTGAATCTTGAACTTCAAGATTAGCTCGTTTCGAAGTAATAAAAATATCACATCCAGTACGTTAGAATATAATATCTTTATATCTCGACACAGAGATCATCTTTGACCTTCAAGATATTCAAATAAAAATGGTATTCGGCTATTTGGTTGAATAGGAAATTAACACCCAATACGTTAGGGCATCAATTTCCATATTTTCAAACATACAAACTTTGCCTTTATTTTAAAACCTTTGAATGAAATAGTTTTAGAACTTGAATGACATTAAACACAACATTTTCACAAGGTGCAATGAAATACTAATATACAAGGCAAGATATTAATCTATACATCAAATATTACAAAGATGAATCACAAATAATTAATGGTTACAATTTAACAAATTACAATGCATATGCTAGCAAAAATCACATAATGAAATTAACAATTAAAGAAAATGGAGAAAAATAATACATAACCAATCATAGGAAATAAACCTAAATCCAATAATAAATAAGTTTAAAACAAATGATGTAAAAAAGATTTAAAATGGATAAATAAAATCCAAAATGAAGCACATAAAATAATTTAATATAAAAGATATAAAAATTTAAAACAATATATATGAGTAATATAAAAGTATTTGCAATAAGTAAAATATAATTTAAAATAAGATCTTTAAGTGAACAATTATATATTTATATAAATTCTAAATATACACATATGTCTAGGAGGGAACTCATAAAATAATGTGAAACTAATAATATATACATAAAACGAGATAACTTTAATATAAATTATGCATGTATATATATGAAATAATAGTATGTAGGACTATTTAAGTTAAAATTTATACAAATTATTTAAACAAAGAAATAGGAAATTTTGAAATCAAACATTTGTATGATAAATAAATAAAATATACCTAATTGGATTAAAATAAAACTACCAGTTGTTTTATAAATAAATAAAATCATTTAATAAGCATAAGGACTAAACTGAAATGCACATAAACTACTAGGGATTAAATCCGCAAATATTTTCATAATTCAAAGCGCAGCACTCAGACCTATCTAGATTGAAACAGCGCGCAAACAACAAGGACTAAACGCGCAATTTGTCCATCACTGTGGAAACGCGCGGGTCTTAGGTATACTGGGTCGGGTCGAAATTGGGTCTCTAATACTGTGTCGTTTTGAGGCTCTGGAGATAAACCCCAAACGACGTCATTTCTTTAATAACTTTAAAACCAACTTAAAACAAATCAAACCCCCTCTAAACAATTCTAAAACGAAACCCTAAATCCCCTCTCTGTTTATTCTCTCAGCCGCAAAAAAGAAGAAGAAAGAAACCCCTTTTGTTCTACCACTGAAATGCCACTGTAAACGGCGAACAGTGGTCGTATCAGGCCCTTTTCGGACGCTACCCTTCGAGCCCAGCCGAGTTTTCTTATTTCTAACCCCGAAGGACCTCTCCGCTTCGATTGCGACGAAGGAAGATGTCTGATCTAAGGTAAATCCCTCTCTTCTTTTTATTTCGTTTATTTTCGCCTGCAGAAAAGAAAGGAATCGAAAACCAACAAAACCAAATTTAAGAAATTGAAAGAGATTGGAAATGAAAAAAAACCTTTGAATCTGTTTTTTGATTTCTGTATTTCTCTCTGAATTTTTGTGTGTATTAAAATTGTGAACCCCTTTTACATCTGTTCGCTTTTGTTTATATAGAAAAAAAAAATAGAAAATACAATGCTATTTTTTTCTATTTCTCTCTATTTGTTGTTGCTATTTTTTGTTGTTATTTGCTGGCCTCTGTTGCTCTTTTGTTTCTTTTTGCGGTACAAGGTTGCATGCTTGCTGGCGGAGGTATGACGCTGATGCGCTGGTGAAGGCTCGTGCGTGGCGTGCGCGTGGACGCTGCGTGGCGCGTGTGGGATCTGTTCGTGGGAACTCTGAAGCGTGTGGCGTGTATAGCACGTGAGGAGTCAAAGGGCGCGCTGGGGTGGTCATGAGAAGGCACCGAAGTTTCGGAGTTCTTGAAATTATTTGGGTCAATTTGAGATTTGAGTTTTGTAGTGGGCTAGTAATTTTTGGGCTGAAATTTGGGCCACTGTTTTATTTTAAACATTGGGTTTATAATTTGTAATGGACTGGACATTGGACTTTTAAAATTTTGGGTTTATTTATTCTGTTTGTCTCTTTTTTTGATTTTTGTTTTGGTCTCATGGGCCCCGGCAAATTTGAACTTCTACAAGGTTTATCTATTCAAGGTTCCAACTTCAGGAAAATAATAATAAAGCTCGAAACTCCATAACAAACTGTGAGTATAGCTTTTGTAGCTTGTCTATGAACCCTAACTAACAAATAACATGGGTGGTATTGTAACACCCCCTACCCGTATTTATTGTCGGAATAGGGTACGAGGCATTACAGAAGTTTACGATTTTTTTTTACTCAATATAACCCCTTTATAAATATCTAGCCTTTCCTGCAAATTTTAAACCGAGACCAATTCACATAAACCAATCCAATTTAACATATTTTTAAAATAGATTCATACATAATTATAAGATAACATCATCACATACTAAAACTAAAATTTGTTAGCCATACCAATGGTGACCTTACATTCATATCATATTAACATTTACTTTATTAGCTTATACATGCCATTTATTTCCAAAATAAAGTTTCTTTATATACCAAAATCTTGGGGTTGATAGTGTGATGTGTCTCCCACCGAATCCGACCTCCGAGCTCCTAACACTACAAAACAGGGAAAAAGGTAAGCACTTTGTGCGAGTAAGCACTTTGTGCTTAGTAAGCTCATGTAACAAGAATTATACTTACCTAATATTTTCAATACAATGCAATAAACATTTATATATCCATTCAATGCACTATTGCCCTAACATACACAAACTCAACATTCAAGTTAATCCAATAATTTCCATATACCAATAATATATACCATGATTGATGAGCTCATCAATACCATGGTTTCCGTTTCTTTGTTATATTTCCATATTTATCCCGTTGAATTACTCAGAACTTCGATGGATTTTCAGAGGTACACTTTAGTGTACAAACCGGTCCGTCAATTCATATTCATGTGCGCACATTTCCATTTCGAGAGCACACTCCCTGAACCTCATCCTTACAATGGGATTACTACCAAAGCTAAATCTCAGAATATAAACTCATAGAGTATTGTCGGGATTACCGGTCAAGGCTAAATCCTCGCAACGACAATTACTCTAATGAGCTTGGATCTGAATTACCAGTCAAAGCTAAATTCAGACCCTAATTCGGATTACCGTTCGGCTAAATCTATTTTACACATATTCTTGGAGGGCTATATCAGATAGGATCACCCGTCCGGCTAGATCCTTTTACCGTCAATTCCTTTTCAATGATCCATCGAATTTTCCTTTCATTCAATCGGGATTTCTTCCCCTTTTTGTCAAATATATCAATGTTTCATCAACTTTCATACAATGGACATTGAAATCATATTCACATCAATAATATACATTTCAAGCATTTAAGAATATAATACAAGTTACATGAACTTACCTCGATACTTGTTTGTACACAAAAATCTACTAATCCGGGACTTTTTCCTTTCCTCTATCTAACTTCGTATTTTTGTTTTCCGGATCTAAATAAATAAATTCAATCATCAATTCAACACATTTCATGTTAACATGTAGCATTCACTATAATTCTATTATTGTTCATAATTCATTCAAAGCTGTCTACTTGAGTCATAGTAACTAAATTATTTATTTCTCGAGCTACAGAACTCCAATTTAAGAACCATTAATTTTCCCTGAAACTAGACTCACATATATTTATACCATAAAATTTCCAGAATATTTGGCTTAGCCAATTAGTACAGTTTATTCATTAAAATTTCCCTTGTTTTACTATTTGACAGTTCAGACCACTTTTAACTACGAATCAATTTTCTCCTTTTAAAGAATTCAAATGATGTTTTAGTTTGTTTCTTCTAAAAATAGACTCATTAAGGAGTCTAACCATATAAATTTAAGCCCCTAATTATTTTTATTCAATTTTTTATGATTTTTCAAAGTCAGAACAGGGGATCTCGAAATCACTCTGAATCAGTCTTACAAAAATATAACTATCTCAAAATACAGAATTACTTTGCTTTCTCTGTTTCTTTCATATGAAAATAGACTAAATAAGATTTAATTTCATGTTTTTTTCATATTCTAATTCAATTTCTACAATTTATGGTGATTTTTCAAAGTTAGTCTACTGCTGCTGTCCAAAACTATTTTAGTGCAAACTGTTTATTACCATTTTTCCCCTAAGCTTTCAATAAATGATAATTTCGTCCCTACTCAATTAACTTAGCAATTGAGCTGATTTTTTCTCAATTAGCACTTTATTCTGTCACTTTATAACCTTTTGGAATCAGAATTTCAGTAATAGACTTTAATTCCAAATATTTTCACAATTTAGTTCCTAAAAATCAATTTCTAACTAGATATTCCATCAATTAAACCCCTAATTCATCAATTTGATCCACATAACTCATGTTCAAAAATCTAAGAATTTCTAAAATTTCAACTTAATTCAACAAAACTTTGTTCTAAAACTTATAAAGCATCAAAATTAAAAGAGAATGACTAAATTAACTTACCTATTAAATATCCATGCTTTAAAAACTCTATTCTCCCATTTTCTTTCTTTCTCCCCTGTTTCTTCTCTGTTTCGTCTTTACTCTCTCTCTTTCCTCTTTTCTTTTTTTGTTTCTTTAGCTTATACACGCACATATAAATATAATAATAACAATATAATATATTATATTATGATAAAACATAAAATATCTTTATTATATAATAATATAATAATATATATTAAACATAAAAATCTTAGATTTTCTTCACAATTTGCTATTTTGGTCTTTTATAATTTCTTTTAATCTATAATTCAACTTTTACTTCTATTTCAATTTAGTCTTTTTCATTTAATTACCTACCCAAATGTTAAAATTTTCTAATGAAATTTTAATACCACATTACTAACATTTTATAAATATTTATTAAAATATTTCCTATCATATATATATTTATGCAAATGTATTGAAATAAATTTCTCTTTAAATCGGATTTATAGTTATTTAAACTATTGTTCGATAACCTTGAATTTAGGCCATTACAGGTATCCAGCTGACTTCTGCCTATTGGTTCCATCACAACATGAATAGTGATAACGCGGTATTTGGTTAAGTCTAGTTCATTCTCATTTTTTAAATTTAAGTTCAGATAATACTAGATTGACCTATATAAGCTCAAGCTCAATTATTAATTTTTGTAATTAAACTTGAATTTAAGTTTAATTAAACTTGTCCGTATTCAAATATATTAATGAAAAGCTCGTTCGGTCCATAAAACTCGATTTGAATGATTCATTTTAACTCGACTGATAGCTCAAGTTCGGCTTAATAATTATCATATTGAATTCAACTTTTTCAAGTTAAATTCACTTTTGAGCACTAGTTTCTCATTTACAACCAGCCACATTCATTTGATCATTACGGTTTAGAAACAAACTATATAGATGAAAGAAATAAAATAATATAAACAATATTAAAAAATATTAATAACAAACATTTTTATACAAAAATAATAACCATTGATAAAGTAATAAAAATATAAATAATTTTATTAATTAAATTTTAAATATGATATATTATTAGTGCATGAATCTATGCATCATTAAAGAATCACAACAATATATTTTATGAAGGAATAAAATAAAAATAATAAAGAACCTGTAAAAAACTTATAAACATAACTAAAAATTAAATATAATTTATTTATAAGTATTATGCTTAAATAAATTTTATTTATAGATTCTTCACTCTTCACTATTTTTTATCTGTAAATAAAAAGTTACGCCAATCTCATAGCATTGTCAGAAAAATATGAAATATGAAATATAGTAAATAAACAGTTAAAAGGAAAACTATAAAAGTAATTTTTTGTATTTAATTTATAATTAAATTAAATTTTATAATGTAAAATAAATATTTCATATTTAAATTAATTTTAATATTTAAGAAAAATTAAAACTCTTTTAGAATATTAAATATTTTTATATATTTGTAAAATAATTGCTTATATGTCATTAGTAGATTTAGATAATGACGAGACATTAGATCGGAAAGTTGGAGACTGAGAGTAGGAGAAAAGGTTGAAAATGCTTTGAGAAGAAGAGAAATAGAGACTCTTAGAAGAATAAGGAGAAGAAAAAGTAGAAAAAAAAAAATATAGAAAGTTGACACCAAAGGTAGGGAAATGAAAATTGATAAAAAAAAAAATACTGTTAATGGCAGCTTCAACTTGGTGTTGCAAAATTAATACTACAGGGATCAAAATGTAAAAGTCAATAATTAAATATTTATATTGTATACTCCAATTAAAGGAATTAAACAAAATAGTTAAGTAATCTTATATTTTGATACATTTATTAAAAAAAAAAAAAACTTATCTTTCTTATATCTACATGCTCTTTTGGGAGCGATGGACCGACAAGGACTTGATTAACATTGCATATAAAAGCAATATCAGGACAGAAGAAAAGATGAGCATGAGGTAGGTCATCATACAAATCGCCTTAGGATTTCGATTTTCTGACTTCTCTGGAAACAAAGAATAAACCATTGCCACATTGAACTTCTTGGTTACACTCAAATTGGCAGATGAATTTGTGAATCATTTGCCTCTCAGACATCATGCAAGCCCCCCCAACTATATGCTTCCACTACAAGAAAAATGGGGTTTTCTCCTACAAACCAGTGGTTTTAAGAGGCTTGCACCAATACACCAACCAAGAGCTTACAAATCAGCTTCTGAGTATCTACCCCAACATGTTCCACTACTTCACACAAGTCTCCCAGAAAAGAAAAACTATATATATATATATATCAGTGTAGTTCCAATAAGTGGAAGGCAATGATTAAAGGGAAAATTTTGGTGGCAGACATACTTCCGAGCTCTATATAAATTACACAACAAAAGTAATACGAATCTGGCACAATATTCTTAATCTATTTAATTCATATTCGTATTCAAAATCTGTAATAACATTGATAATTAATATTTTGTGTATGCTTTATTATATAATATTTAAGTTAGGCCTTGTTTTAATTATTTTGTATACTAGTGTCAAAATATTCGCCTATGTTTATCAATTTAATTATAAGGAGTGAATTATATACTGGTAATATCCTTGCTTCATCTTCATTCTTTCAGTTCACCATATTTTTATAGATCCTTTTAACGTCTCGGGCTGATGTTTTTTTTATTATCTGCTTTGCCTCACTGCACTGTTTCTTCGCTTTGCATTGATCTTCTTCGATTCCCTTCTGGCGTAGCACGCCAATCGCTCGTTCCACGCCATGTCAGAAACGTCTCAGGAATCCGAAGCCAAACCGGAACTGAAAAAACCAGGTATGGATCCGAAAGCGGTGAAGGACAAAGCGAGCTCGATCCGATTGAGTGAGGCAGCCAAGCCAGCATCCATCTCCCACATTGCTCGTCCGGAAGTGCTAAAAGAAGAAGGCAACCGGACCTCCACCATCAGACGGCTAAGTGATTTGAAAAGCGACGATGATGATGCAGGCTCTCGTAATAGGTATTTTTGTTCCTTTCTCTTTTGGATTTTCAATTGATCAAATAGTTACGCTTTTTAATTTATAATTGAAATGATCATGATTTGTGTAGAAATCTTTGCATCTTTGGAGTTTTCTCTTAATTCGTCTCCTTAATACACATGGAAAATTATAAAAGTTTCAACTGATCATTAAACTACGGTCTTTCTTGTTTTATAATGGAGAAGTTGGAAAAACGTTTTGGTTTTTGAATATCAATTGGCAGGCCACTAGATTCAATTAAGTAGACATGGCGGTTGTTGCATTATTTCGTATTGTAGTAGTATTTTAAGATTTTTATGATATTAGTGCATTCATGTCATGTTCATCTCATATTTTAGTTATTTTTTGTATTTGTATTCATGTTATTCTTTTTTTTTTTTATCAATGAATGTGCCTTGAATTTGAAGTTTGACATTAAATGTAATCTTATTCCATCTCTTAACTTGGATGAAGGAAGAGTCCTTAGTTTTAGGATCTCGAACTTAATAGAATCAAGTTTATTTTCTGGTTATTGTGCTCCCAACCGTGAAAACCTTTCTTGGTCTCGTTGGAATAAGCATGAGATCATCTTGTTTCTCCTTGTATTTCCGGTATTTCTTGTGCTTGCAAATGATATCATTTTCTGCCCTGTGACTTCTTGTTGCAGTCAAGAAAGCACCCAACAACAATCCTACAAAAATAATGCTGCAATTGAGTTGATCAATAGTGTCACAGGTGCTGATGAGGAGGGCAGGTCTCGCCAAAGGGTTCTCGTATATGCTGCCAGGAGGTACTAACTTTTCTGCTTCACACTTCACTGTTGCATTAAATTCTATATCTTGCTGTTTCAGAGTCCTGCTATTCCATAGTGGTGATTTCCAGTCAAATTTTGTAGGTATGCTAGTGCTCTGGAGAGAAACCCAGAAGATTATGATGCTCTTTACAACTGGGCATTGGTTCTTCAGGTTTTTTATACTGATTCAATTTGAGTAACATTGTTCAGAATTATGTGTCATCTCCTCCTACACATATTTGGACAGGACAGCTCGCATTACATTGTCAACTTAAGCATACTTTAATTTTTGTAAAATGCATCAGAGTGTATTATGTCCACACTTTTCTTATTTGGCTTGCAGGAAAGTGCAGATAATGTTAATCCAGATTCTACTTCACCTTCTAAAGATTCCTTACTAGAGGAGGCTTGTAACAAGTATGATGAGGCAACTCGTCTTTGCCCTACATTTCATGATGTATGTATGCTTGTCCATGTCTGTGATTGTCCTGTTGCACTACAACAAATTTATGATCTTTCAAATATTGTTTCAATGCACAAGCCAGACGAGAAACTGAAAAAAACAATAGAAAACAATCTGTAACTGTATAAGTACAAATGTGTATACACAGAGAGGAGTCTGTATAAATATATGTCCTTGCTTGACAGGCTTTCTACAATTGGGCAATAGCAATATCTGATCGAGCAAAAATGCGTGGTCGGACCAAGGAGGCTGAAGAACTATGGGAGCAGGTTCTGACTATATAATTTTGGTATTTCAGTAATAGACTTTTGTACGAGTAACGCTAGCCTTTCATTGGAAATTTTCAATTTCTTGTCATGGATAACCTTTTGTATAGTCCATTTCAATGAGAGCAAAGAACTATCGAAATTGGTTATTGACCGTGGCTTTTTGGTATATATTCATTCTAGAATTTAGTACAGAAATACATTGTCCTTGCGGTTGTGCTGTGTAGGAATCCTCGGCCTTCTCTGTTAAATGCCTTGTAGTGAATAAAAACCAAGACATTGAGTTTTAGAAAGCTAATCTTATTGTGATGGTTTTGCAGGCAACGAAAAACTATGAAAAAGCTGTCAAACTCAACTGGAACAGTCCTCAGGTATATTTGAAGTAGTTGTTGGTTAGTGTTGAAATTCTGCTAACTAGAATGACTCCATCTTTCATTTTTATTCTTTCTGTTAGTAATTCCAAGGATTCTTGTTTCTCTTTCAGGCGCTAAACAATTGGGGACTAGCTCTTCAGGTTAACTATGTTTTAGTGATGTTGATATTCTAATCAGCCTCATTTATCTCCATTTCATACAAAATAGATGCTGGACCTACTTCTGCAGAGTTAAATAATGCTTTGCTTTTCATTCTTATTTTGTATTGTTTAGGAACTCAGTGCGATTGTTCCAGCTCGAGAGAAGCAAAATATTGTGAGGGCTGCAATTAGTAAGGTACAAAAGCCATTTGGAGAAATAAAAGTGCTTGGATGGTTATAGGAACAACCAGCAGAATTAGTTCAAAGTTTGATACTTGAAGTTGCAAATTCTGCTCTTATGATATCCTTTACTTCTAATGTAGTTTCGTGCCGCAATACAATTGCAATTTGATTTCCATCGAGCAATATACAACCTAGGAACAGTTTTGGTAAGTTTTGTTGGTTCCTACTAGTTCTTGTACTGGATTGCGTGATCCTATTCTCACCTATAATTCATTCCTTTGTGAATTAATAAGAAAATAATGCCTTCATCATCTAAACATTTCATTCAAGTGAAGCATTAATTCGGAACTTGAAATGTGTATATTTTTAACTGCAGTATGGGCTAGCTGAGGATACCACAGGAACTGGAGGCTCGACAAATCCAAAAGAAGTTTCCTCAAATGAGCTGTATAACCAATCTGCTATCTATATTGCAGCCGCTCATGCATTGAAACCAAATTACTCAGTAAGAAATCCATGTGTTTTTGGACCACAGAGTTTTGGTTAGATTTAATATCACTTTTAGGGTATATAGGTGGCATAATTATTGGCTAATGAAAGTTTTCGGCATAAATTTACAAGAAAGATAATGATATACCTCTTTTTCTCCTTAATTTAAAGTTTCAGAGTTATGCAATTTGACTTCTCAGTTTGTGGATATCTTCTTATTTGACGTTTTAAACTTTACAGGTTTATAGCAGTGCCCTGAAGCTTGTTCGTTCAATGGTCAGTATGGATCTTTGAACTATATATTTGAGGTTTATTCTCTTCTAAATTGATTGAATATTCCGTAAGCATTGTTGAGTCTGTTGGCTATGACAACAATATCTTGCTATGTTTCCTGGTTAATTAGCATTTTCCTGGATTTTTTAAAATTATTATTGGAGTAATATATTTTAGTGTAATCCATGTATTTCATATTTCTTTCTGTCAGCGCATCAGTGCTGTTTTAAACTGCCAATTATCGGTTCACTATATTTTCTATTATTTTCTGACAATATTTTTGACAGCTACCTTTACCCCATCTCAAAGAGGGAAATATGACTGCACCACCAGTAGGAAACGCAATTGCACCGCATCGTGATTGGAAGAGAACAGAGTTCTTTTTGAATCATGAAGCACTTCAACAGGTAAAAAGCTGATTGGTTTTTCGTTGTCTATTGCAAATAAATATCAAGTTCAATTTTCTCTTTTTCCCTGGACCAAGGGATTCATTTCTTCAGGCAAATTTTGATATTTAATGTCTGAACTTAAGTGGAATGAATCATAGAGTATGGGCAAAAATATATTTGTTGTAGATCACTATCATAATAAATTCCAGGATGTTATGCATGCAAGGCAAAATCAATGTAAACTGCTATGCACAGTCGGTTCAATATACTACTGGTTTATGTTGGTTTATCCTCGTGCCTTTCATTTTCTTCCTCTATGTCCTCTTCTGTTTTCCAATTGAGCAGGTCATCAAAGCCGAGCAGAAACAAGTTTCTCGAAGCCTCTCTGGCACAATTGCAGAAGTAACAAATGAAGAAAACTCAGCTATCAGAGTTGAGATTCCAGATATTGTGTCTGTATCATCATGTGCTGATCTGACTCTACCACCAGGTGCAGGCCTCTGCATTGATACTACCCATGGTCCAATTTTTCTGGTAAGTATCATGCTTTTATTAAAAGAACGATATCTTTCACACTTTCAGAAAACTTGACAACTATGCTATTTAGCAATATACGAATAGCAATCCAGCTTTAGTGAGTATTGTCTGTTCTTCCTTTCAGGTTGCTGACTCGTGGGAATCTCTAGACGGATGGCTTGATGCTATCCGCTTAGTTTACACAATTTATGCACGAGGTAAGACCGATGTTCTCGCTGGTATCATTACAGGCTAATTATTGTGTTGAGCTTACATTTTGTCCAAGTCCTTTAGATCTGTCTTCGATTTTGGTCTTGTATATCATCAAATATTTTGGAATAATGTAAGGTTGAGCTAACTTTTATGTCAAATTATTCATTTGGCATTTAGATGATAATATATTTCTTCTGCTGCTTATAAGGCATTTCCATTCTATCTTCACTAAGACTTGGGAGTTTATTTTTCTTAAAAAGTAAAGATATCTAGGCATCTACCATGTTGCAATTGCTGCGAGCTTCGTGTCCTCGAACCGGCATTCGAACTCTTTTAATCTTCTGTCTTGAACATTTTGTCCCGACGCAGTGAGAATCCACAGCATCATCCCGATTATTAGTGTAGAAGCAACGGCTGCACACGTCAGGTCAGCCTTCTTTGTATTCTTTTGTGCCAAACAGAAAAAAACATGTCGGTTTCACAATCAATCAAAGTAGTAGTAAGCAGCCAAAGTATCAGCCATCAACGGCCCCAAATGCATGCTTACCCACACACACAAAGAGAAAACTATGATCCACTATTGAAAAGTTGAAACATGATCAAGTGAAAGCCTTACATTACAGGGTTGTCGATGGCCAAAAAGCTGTTTCCGTATCTAATTGGCAAAAAAATGGTAGGATTGCAAATGGTAATGAAATCATAAGAGACAACAGATAATTATCTGTACCTCTTCTTATATTAGAAGAGAAAAATCTATATGCATGTCTAAATATGTATGAAATATAAGTGTCGAATACAAATATGTTAAAAAAAATAAAGAATCGAAGCCACTCACCCCCACAAAATACATTGACATCTTAATTTTAGAAAGCATCTTTGTTAGGCAAAACCATGAAATCCACTAGCGGCAGACACATAAAGCCTCCACCAATGCATGTGAGGATACATTTCTTTACAGATTTCAGTCACTTCAATGACGGATTGAAGGCAAATATAATGGATAGATGAAGATGTCTATACTTCTAGACTTCTAGTTCATGTAAAGGCAAATATTGTTCAAAATTCAACTGTTAATGGATTATATCAGATTGAGTTGCAGCTTAGAAAATTTTCAATTTCATCTAAATCAAGCTTGAACCAATTCGAATAACATATATTTTATTATTATTCTGTATTTCTATATTAAATATAAATATTAATATTCGTTTTTATAATATATTTCATTTAAATTAGCCTCGCCCATAGTTCTAATTCAACTGCCATTGCGCTGATTTTTGTCATGGAAGTTGTAAAAAGAAAAGAGAGAGAGAGAGAGAGTAGAAGTTGCAAATAGAACCTTTATCTTTAATTTCAGGCGAGAAAAGGAGAATATAGGAATTTGCCTGATGCTGAAGAACAATCAAGAAATGAGATCCGGAAGTGGGGGAATCCCTACATATCCTGCTGAAAATCATCAACAATTGAATGATGATGATGATGATGGAAGTGAACACTAGAATATGACCATAAATCAGCTTCATTGATTGTAGTTGTTTTTTTTTATTTTTGATCCTCCATTATTTTTGCTTCTTTTTTTTTTGGGGGGGGTAATCTGCTGTGTTTTTCTGTTGATGGAATCTTTGCTATAAACTCATCATGGTTAATGAATTCGGATAATTGAAACAATTTCGTCTATTGAAAGGTTTGGAAATTTACTTAATCAATCCAGAATTCGAGATGAATAAGAAATCTATATCCAAGCCTACTTGCTTCACTAAAATTATTTATTAAAATGAATTATAGTTATTTGTACATACTAACTAATATTTTCTCAAAAGTAAGATATATTTTTGGCTATTTAAATTTGTAGAGCTCTTTTAAGTACAATTTTTAAAAAAAGCTTCCATTTTTAGGGTTTATAAAGGGTATAGGGTTTTAGTTGAGAGCCGAATATTGGGAATTCAAGAAGGTATGTGGGCAATTACAAGAGGAGGGTTTTACCAGAAACTTCTCAACTTTCCCAAAACCATCTCCCGCTCTCTCATGGCTACCTCCAATCTCATTAGGGTGTCTTCCCCGGCTTACTCCACTGGCTCCCTCAACAATGTGCCTTCTAAGCGCGTTGGCACTCACAGCGGCAGCTTTCACTGTGACGAGGCTCTTGGCTGCTTCATGATTTGTCTCACTACCAGGTTCTCCAACTCCGAGATTGTCCGTACCAGAGACCCCAAGGTCATTCCCCCCCCCCTATTTTTTTCCTGTGGGATTAAGTAATAAAGTACGCAAATTATAAAATGGGTTTTCTTTTGGATCTTAAAACATGTTATCCTTTTGCTTTTTTCTACAAAGTTATTTTATTTCTTCTTTATCTGTTTGCAAGTTCTATACAGCTTATGTTATTCTGATTTAGCTTTTATGAGCTTTCTCTTTTGAATGTCCTTTATAAAATTGATTCATAGTTTGCAGGTATTGGAGGGTTTTGATGCTGTGCTTGATGTTGGAGGCGTATATGATCCAAGTCGTGATCGGTATGATCATCACCAGAAAGGATTTGAGGAGGTTTTCGGCCATGGATTTAATACAAAGCTTAGCAGTGCCGGGCTTGTTTATAAGGTATTCATTATTTCCAGTAGACAATTAAAGATCCCTTCTCACAGTTCCCTTCTTGTTGGTATTTTTTTTATTTGTGTTTTTCTCATCCAATGTTGGTAGAGTTTAATCCGAGCAATGATGTTTTTCAATTGTTTATGCTGTTTTCTCAATTATCAGTCAAATGTTCTTTGTATTTAGCATTTCGGCAAAGAGATAATAGCTAAAGAGCTTCAACTAGGTGAAGGCCACCCAGATGTGCAAAGATTGTTTCTGGCCATTTACAAAAACTTCATGGAGGTACGTTCCTTTGCGATTATTAAGTTTTTAAGTTCCATGCTTTCATTGTTCTATTAGCAATGAAAATTTCTAGCTTTCTTTTATTCAGGCTGGTCAGATACGATTAATGTGTGGTATTATTCTTCCTGTTGTTTTCTTGTGTTAATTTTTCTTCATTTGCCAAGTGATTAAGGATTTGGATATTCATTGGGATATCATTTTCATGCTTTTACCAGGCAATTGATGCGATTGACAATGGAATCAACCAGTTTGATACCGACAAGCCTCCAAGATATGTGAACAATACTAACTTATCCTCTAGGGTTGGAAGATTAAATTTAGACTGGATGGATCACAATCAATCACCTGAGAAAGAGAATGAGGCTTTCCAACAAGCAATGGCTCTAGCTGGTAGTGAGTTCTTAGATGTAAGGTTCTACCAAAATAAAAGAAAAAAATGCCAAAAAATACACTATTATTAGTATAGTCTTCATAGTTCATGCCTAGTGTCCCGGATATGGTATTTTTTGTTCTTTTCAGAAGGGACAAAAGTATGTACTGTGTTCTTTATATTTTAATAGTTTGATGACCATTTTTCAGAGTGTCCGGTTTCATGCAAAATCTTGGTTACCAGCAAGGTCAATTGTGATGGAGTGTATTGCAGATAGATATGATACAGACCCTAGCGGTGAAATTATGGTTTTGAAAAGGTTTACCCCTGTAAGTAGATGTTTATAAGTTTTTCTTTTCTTCTTGTAGTTTTCTTCTTCCACTAATCCGACACGAGTGTATGGTATCTCTGGTTAGTGAGGTGCTTGTATATGAATAATCCTATGTTGCTCCAACTCTTTACTATTTTTTTTCTTTTTGAAGCCTCCATGTCCTATGTATATCTGAATATAGGTATAAGGATATCGTCCTCCAAGGACTCTAAATAAATGAAAATCTTGGAAAAAGATGAACATACCCCATTTCAGACTCATATCCATGTCTTGACACTTCAGCCATTTTGGTCCTTCAGTTGGTTTGAATTTTAATCAAATATGTTGGTGTGCAATTTTCAGCAGGATGAGAAATGAATCCATAGCTGACAAGTGACTGTCTTATTCTTGGCTTACCATTATACATCCTTTACTGACAACTAAGTATGGTTTTTGTTGCATCCAACAGTGGAAGCTTCACATATTTGAGCTCGAGGAAGAGATGAAGGTTGATCCTCCTATTAAGTACGTTCTTTATGAGGTATGTATTTAGAACTATATTACTCCAACTCTTCATTTTCTTTTAAGAACCCATGTTTGATACTCGTGTCCAACACATTCAGATTTGTGTATATGAGAATGATGCTTTAAATATATGGGAAAACCCAAACTGTGTCGGATAAATACCCATATTTGATACTAATCCTCTAGTCTAAGCAATATAGCCCATTTTCCCTTCAAATATGTTCTAGAATTAGTCATTGGATTAAATCCAATGTATTTTGCAGGATGATAGGGGCAAACGGTGGCGAGTTCAGGCAGTAGCAATATCTCCTGATAGATTTGAGAGCCGAAAGCCTCTCCCAGCTCAATGGCGAGGCTTGACAGATGATGAACTCTCAAAGGAGGCAGGCATTCCGGGCTGTATCTTCGTCCACATTAGCGGGTTTACCGGTGGAAATCAAACTTATGAGGGTGCTCTAGCTATGGCAAGAACAGCTCTGAAGATATGATCAATCTAGGGAGATTGATTCCATTTGGGTCTTTCACTCACTCAACATGGTATCTCATACTTCATTCTATAACTTAACCTGGAATAGTTGATTTTGTAGAAACCAAAAAGTTAAAATTTAGGATGTAAAATATGATGTCTTTTCTTATCTTGGTTTCCTTGACAACTATGTTCCACTGATTTGAATGCCATAAGAACAAATGATTACGAAGGGCATAGAAACAATAGAAAGGGCAGGGGATGACGGAGAGAGGAAAAATAAAAGAAAAATGTTTATACAAAGGGCATAATCAATGAAAACGGCAGAAGTTTCCTTGATTATAAATGGATAGTCGGTGTATATTTTTATCTATACGTACTATTAAAAGTTTCGAGACTAAATCGGTCTTGATACTTTGTCTTCGATAAGTTTTGAGGCTATTGACTTTGTTAGTCTTGATAGTTGTAATGCTGGGTCTCTAAGACTTAACTATCAAAATGCCTTGGATGTTCTATTTACCATTGTTTAAAGGATTAAATGAAAAGAGAAAAAAACAGTTGTAAGGGAGATGTGATGGATTTAGACCCTCGCTTTAGCCGTCCACAGGTGTAATTGTGTACTCTGCACAATGTGATGCAACACATGATACTAGAACATGGATGTTCTCTTCTATCATGTGTAATGTCACCCATGTCTTACCTTGCATTTTATTTTAGGTATCTTATTGCCTCACACACAACAGATTATCAGCTTCGACATGCTGGTCGTTCTCGTGCTGGTGGTCGTGAATTCTCAAACATGCACAAAGTCCGAAAATTTGGAATCAATGCTGATCGTTTTACTGTGAAGGAATTCACGTCTGATCTCTAGTGCTAGCTTTCATTATTTGTTTTCCGGTATAATTTTATAATATCCCTATACAGATAATGAAACTGAGAAGGGCATTGATCTTATTCTTCTATAATGAAATACTGTAACATCCACTTTTCTTTATGTATGTAGCATGCCTAAATTGCTAGCATTGGACAAATATATGAATATAATTGATTAATATGCAAAGGGTTTTGGTGTGCATAAAAAAGGTTTTAAAAGAAAAAGGAAAAGAAAGACTAAGAAGAACAGAGAAGAAAGGAAGCAGAAATTTTTTGAAGTTAAATTTAGGTTTTTCTATCACCTAGTGTGGCAAGTTTTATGATTTTATTATTATTATTCGTACATGGTAAAGAAAAACTCAAAACTCCAAGCTTGTATTCAAGGCCTGCGATTTTCCGGTAACTTTTTTGGACGTCCAACCCTATATGCTACAGGTGTATGTACTAGCAAGCTTTATGAATATAGACCTTACAACTATAGGGATAATGGTCGTAGCTCAATGTTACTAGATTTGGCTACATTTTAGACCATACTATCAGGGATGAATATAATGGTGCTACATGCTAGCATTGTACTTAAAACATTTTTGGGATGAATTATAAATATGGACTTTACTACTGGTGTGAAAATGATCGTAGACTAGTGAATTTGAATTGAAGTGATATGAATATAATTATGAATCTATACATAAATGGGGACAAATACAATGATATTGTATGCTAGTGTTGTGCTTAACCTCTTTTAAGGTGAATATTATGAATATGGACACATTGTGGTTAAGGTAAAAGTGATTTTTTTTTTTGCTCGATAATAAAATTTAAATTTTATTGAAAATAAAGGTGATGCATAAAGCAAGCACCATAATGTCAAACAAAGCAAACAAATTATCACCTAACAAGCACCAAAACTTGAAACTTCTGTAGTGGAAACAAAGGACACCAAGACGATACCAAAATCATAAAACAGATTGAGACTGAGCCCTGCACAACTCTCAACAGACTCCAACAATAGCAATCCAATCCAAAGAACATTGTTGAATTTGGAAGCTTCAACCTTCTCCCAAGCATCTTCAAAAGAAGTTAGTTTCCCATCTCGGCTTGGATAAACATTCAAGAAACGAACACAATTTGTCCCACCCACCTTTGCAGAGGCAATCGCAAAATCAACCTAAGCAAATAACTCTCCTAAGACCTCTCGACAAGGTACATACATCATAGAACTTTTCTTTTAAAATCAATTGCAAATACAATAAATGATCAAACCTCAAAACTCATAACCCGAGTCAACAAAACAACAAATCATTCAAGCATAATCAGAAGAATCACTCAAACTATCCATCCTTTACATTAAAGTGATATTAACCTAATGAATTTGAAATTGAAATGAAATATGTATAACAATATGCTTATAAATACATTTGTAAATGTAAATATAGATTTGAATGTGTATGTAAAATAATTCTCACGTATATTTTTTGAATGATGAAGTTATCATGGAATATATTTATTAGGAAGAAGTGGTAAGTTGTTCTCGTATGTTTGTAGCACATTGTGAATCTAGTAGTTGAGGATGATTGCCACTTATCGAGTAATTATGCTCATTCTAATATTTCAAATGCCGAGAAATTGCAGGTAGCTAGTTCTATCAAGATGGCTTTGGGATTCAGAAATCATGGCTACCAATTAGGTATTGAAACTTCAAACTTGCCAGTAACTTGAAAATTATTAGTTTATTGTAATCCATGTATTACCTCAAATTATTAGTTTTAGTATATACCGCCTTACATGCATATATGATAACTGCTTCAAATAATTACAAAGTCAAAAGATATATACCTAACATTTAAGAGATGATATTAAGCAAATTTGGATTATGATTTTTTAATAGAGACCAAAGACGACAAGTAGAAAATGGAGGTGGTACCATAATTTGGAATTAAACAGCGGCATGTGTTGAAGTATGGCCTCCATGCAGCCCATGCAACGTCCAAGTGAAGTCCAAGAAAACCAGCTATGCTGTCATTGTTATTTCATGTGAACCAAGCTCTTTTGTTTCTATTTTGTAATCCAATGCAAATGTAACTTAGTTTGGTTTATTTTGAACCATGTTAGGTTGATATTTCAAGTCATTTTGAAGGACAAAGTCGATCATATCGCAAGGTTAAGCTTGCAAGTTATTATTTCAAGTTTCCATAAGTTTAAGTGGGATTAGGTATGTTTAGGTAATGCTTTGGTTGATTTACATTGACCATGGCTTATATATGTGATTGAAATGTATTCTTGAAGTTTTGTAATGAAAAAGTTAGATGAAATTCATAAAACTTTAAGCTCCATTTTTCTTGTTTCTCATTTTACATTCAATATTTTGTCATTTTCTTCCTTCTTCTGCTGCAAGTATCGTGACTTGCTCTTCAAGCCACTACCTCACACTTTCTGCTAGCTCCTTGCAACTCCAACAATTGGTATCTAGAGCTGAATTCTTGGAGGACCTGTTATTGTTGAACTTAAAATCGAATGGCCGCATCAAGTTTCTCACCAGCTCCACCACCAGTCTTCAATGGAGAAGGCTTCCATATATGGCAGGTCAAAATGAAAAATTACCCTGCAGCTTTTGATCTATGGGAGGTTGTCACCACCGATGTCGAACTGAACTGCTCGAGCCAACCCAACTGTGGCTCAAATGAGACAAGACAGATCCGAGGAGAAGACTAAGAAGCATAAGGCTATGACTTGCATCCAAAATTGTGTCTTGGATGTCATTTTACAAGGATTATGGCTCATGAGTCTCCAAAGGGCTTGGGACATGCTTAAGGAGGAGTTTCAAGGAACAGAAAAACTAGGCAAAGAATAAATGCCGAACTTGAGGAGAGATTTTGAAAATCTCAAGATGAAAGAAGAGGAAACTATAAAACAATACTCAGACAGGATAATGGCTGTTGTAAACAGCATAAGGCTCCTAGGTGAGCAGTTAAGGGAAACAAGAATTGTGGAGAAAGTGCTAGCTACCTTACCTGAAAGGTATGAAGCAAAAATATCCTCCCTTGAGGACTCCAGGGATCTCTCAACCATCACTCTGACCGAGTTAATCAATGCCCTTTATGCTCAAGAGCAAAGGAAGGCAAGCAGGAGTGAAGAGCACCAAGAAGGTGCTTTCCAAGCTAAGGCTAGGACTTCTTCAAGCAATGCTGCCTACAAAGGCAAGAAAACACGGAAAACAGACCTAAGTCCGATCGTCGCAAGGACCAATAATCGCTTTGCGATTTTGCAAAAAGCGAGCCATCCTCGAAGATAAATGTTGGTTTTTACCGATGCAAGATGCCAACACTGCAAGAAGAAGGGACATGTTGAAAGAGTTTGCAAAGAAAAAGGCAAACCAAGGCGTGCACTGCATCAAAGAATCAAAGACTGAGGCTCGTTTGGCTGAAGGAGAAAGTGACCAAGAAGAACAGGTTTTTGTTGTGTCAAGCTTAAGTAATCAAAAGGGAGGCTCTAAAGCTTGGCTATTGGATAGTGGATGTACAAATCACATGTCACCTAATCCATCAATTTTCAAAACCTTGGACAGAAGTGTTCAAACCAAGGTCAAAGTGGCAAATGGTCAGTTCATCAATGCTGAAGGCAAAGGTGATGTTCTGATATCAACTTCAAAAGGCAACAAGGTGATTTCCAATGTGTTGTTTGTACCCGAGATTGAAAAAAACTTGTTAAGCATACCTCAGCTCCTTGATAAAGGATATTCACTTGTTTTCAAAGAAAAGAATGTCTAATAACTGATCCAAGTGGATCATTTTACATGACAGTCACTCAGACTGATAAGTCCTTTGAGATTGACTGGTCAGAAAGCTCGAATGCAGCCTACACTGCCTCAGAAAATAATTCAAAGATGTGGCACAAAAGACTCGGTCATGCAAACTTTAAAGCAATGGCCAGGATGATTCATGAAGAACTGGTCGAGAACTTCACAAATTCAACATGCAATAATGAAATTTGTGAAGTGTGTCACTGGAAAATAAGCTAGGCTACCCTTTCCTCGAACCAAGCACGGAGAGCGGTGAGAAGCTTCAACTTGTTCATACAGATGTATGTGGCCCCATGAAGATGTAATCGTTAGTGGAAACAGGTATTTCATTCTCTTTATTGATGATTATTTAAGATTCTATTGGATTTATTTTTTAAAACACAAGTCTGAAGTTTCACAAGTGTTCTTGAAGTTTAAAGTTCAAGCAGAAACTGAGATAGGTCGCAAGTTGAAGACTATAAGGTCAGATAATGGGGCTGAATACACTTCAGATCAATTCCAAGCAATTTGTAGTGATGCAGGCATCAAACATCAACTATCTAATGTGTATACACCTCAACAAAATGGGGTAAGTGAAAGGAAAATTTGAAGTATCATGGATATGGCAAGATGTTTGCTGTTTGAGAAGAAAATGCCAAAGTTTATGTGAAATTTGAAGTCGCCAACACAAATTGCCTATCTTCAGAATAGGCTCCCAACAAAGGCCTTGGCTCGAAAGACACCTTTTGAAGCTTGGTATGGCTTCAAACCTTCATTAGCTCATTTAAAAGTTTTTGGTTGTCTATGCTATGTCCAGATTCCATCTGCAAAGAGGGACAAACTATCAAAGAGAGCAACTCCTGGTGTTTTAGTAGGATATAGCTCAGTAAAAAAGGCTACAGAATCATAAACCCAACCACAAAAAAAGTTCAAGTGAGTAGGGATGTGATATTTGATGAAAATGCCTACTGGAACTGGGATAACAATCTTCCAATGGAGATTTCAGAAGAGCTTGTAGTAGGGCACATAGAACCTGAACAAGCTGGTCCAGAAATGGACATCGATGATGTCCCAGTCAGAGGGACTAGATCACTGACTGAGGTTTATGAAAGGGCCCAAGTGGCCATAATCGAGCCAACAAGCTTTGAAGAGGCTGATGCACACCAGGGCTGGAAGGCTGCAATGGTTGAAGAAATGAAGATGATCGAGAAGAACCAAACCTGGGATTTAGTGGATAGGCCACAAGACAGAAAAGTCATAGGTGTTAAGTGGGTTTATCGTGCCAAACATAATGTAGATTGGACTCTAAACAAGCTCAAGGCAAGGCTGGTTGTCAAGGGTTTCAGTAAAAAATATGGCTGGACTACATGAAAACCTTTGCTCCAAAGAGCTGTGCTTGATACCATCGATCGTTAATGGCTTTGGCAGCACAAAAGCAATGGTCCATACACCAACTCGATGTCAAGTCAGCATTTCTAAATGGACTGCTTGAAGAAGAGATCTACATTGACCAACCTCAAGGCTTTGAAGTGCCAGGCAAAGAGCACATGGTCTACAAGCTCAAGAAGGCCCTATATGGTCTGAAACAAGCTCCTCGAGCTTGGTATGCTCGAATTGATGGTTATCTCATCAGTTTGGGATTTCAAAGGAGCATCAGTGAGCCAACGTTGTATGTTAAGAAGAATGAAGCTGAAACTCAACTCATTGTATCACTTTATGTTGATGATTTGCTAGTTACAGGAGGAGACAATAAAGTCTTGAAGGATTTCAAGAACAAAATGAAGATGATGTTCGAAATGTCAGACCTGGGCCACATGACTTACTTCCTTGGAATGGAAGTGAACCAAGCTAAAGGAGAAATTTTCTTGAGCCAACAGACATTTGCCAAGAAAATTCTAAACAAATTCTCTATGGAGAACAGTAAACCGATGAGTACACCTATGATCACTGGGCTAAAGTTGACAAATCAAAATGACTATGATCCTGTTGAAGAGTCTACTTACAGAAGTTTGGTGGGGTGCCTTCTCTATTTAACAGCTACTAGACCGGATATAATGTTTGCTGTGAGCATGCTATCACGATTCATGCATTGTTGCAATATGCAACACTTTCAAGCAGGAAAAAGGGTCCTGAGATACATTAAAGGGACACTATCCTATGGCTTAAAGTTTAGCACAGCTGAAAACATGAAGCTAGTTGGATACACAGATAGTGATTGGGCAGGATCGAAGGATGATTTAAAAAGCACTTCAGGCTATGCATTCACTCTTGGCTCAGCAATGTTTTGCTGGTGCTCGAAAAAGCAAAACCTGGTGGCCCAATCAATAGCAGAAGCTGAATATGTTGCTACTGCAGCTGCTGTAAATCAAGCCATATGGCTTAGGAAGTTGCTTGCTGACTTGAACCTACAGCAAGAGGGAGCAACAGAGATACTATGCCATAACAAATCGGCTGTTGCAATTGCAAAGAACCCTGTGTTTCATGGTCGAACTAAACACTTTAGCATAAAACTCCATGTGGTGAGGGAGATGGAACAGGCTCGTGAAATTGAACTGGTTCATTGCAATTCAGAAAATCAGATTGCTGATATCTTCACCAAAGCCCTCAAAACAACGAGATTCACTGAATTGAGAAGAAAACTAGGTGTATGCAGCAAGGAGTCCAAGGAGGAGTGTTGAAGTATGGCCTCCATGCAGCCCATGCAACGTCCAAGTGAAGTCCAAGAAAACCAGCTATGCTGTCATTGTTATTTCATGTGAACCAAGCTCTTTTGTTTCTATTTTGTAATCCAATGCAAATGTAACTTAGTTTGGTTTATTTTGAACCATGTTAGGTTGATATTTCAAGTCATTTTGACAGTGACAAAGCTGATCATATCAGCAAGGTTAAGCTTGCAAGTTATTATTTCGAGTTTCCATAAGTTTAAGTGGGATTAGATATGTTTAGGTAATGTTTTGGTTGATTTACATTGACCATGGCTTATATATGTGATTGAAATGTATTCTTGAAGTTTTGTAATGAAAAAGTTGGATGAAATTCATAAAACTTTAAGCTCCATTTTTCTTGTTTCTCATTTTACATTCAATATTCTGTCATTTTCTTCCTTCTTCTGCTGCAAGTATCGTGACTTGCTCTTCAAGCCACTGCCTCACACTTTCTGCTAGCTCCTTGCAACTCCAACAGCATGGACCCAACCTTAAACTTGAAGGACATGTTCTTGTCGGCAGTGGGACACAGTCAGAACTGCCCATGAAGCCTTAGGTGACTTGAATCCCAAGCTAAATTGTAATACACGCAACACCTGCTCCTGAATCATACGTTAAATTAACCAAAAAATGAAGTTCTGCTTATATCCACGACACTATGTAACTTTTCCATTCAATTTCATAATTTTATCTATAAAACATCGTTTTTAAGATCGAAAATAGGTTGCACGAATTTATTATAATAAATTCATTTCTTCCTGTAAGTTTATTTTAGTTGATAATTAATATTATAATAAATTCAAATATCCATTTTAATGTATGAAAATAGAGGTTTGGAGTTAATTCCAAAAACCTCATCAAGATTATTATATCGAATCGTATGTGATAAAAGACAATGAAAATACAAGTAGTTCCCTAATTTAACCTTTCTTTTTCTTTCCGTGGAATATGTTTTATAGGAATCGCATTCTTGGATATGGAAAAACATGTGAACCTGACCTCAATAACATTCTAGTTGTTTAAGGAAAAATGTTATAGAGTCAGACATTTCTTGTTGTTTAAGCTAAAATGTAAGATGGGGGGGTTGGCTTTTGGCTGGATATTCTGATTTTCCTCAACATCCCATGGAGGAATGTAAAGTAAGATTAACAGCTCATTAACTTAAATTAAATAACAAAATTGAACTAATTAACAAACATTTGTAATAAAAAAGGGAACCTTTGTGGGTGGGTGTATTATTCTGATGCACAGTTGTCGAGGGGAATGTTTGTGGGCAACCCTTAGCAAAAAGAAGGGCTTTGTCAGATCTTCCTCATCAATTCTTTTAATTAGAAAAAAAAAAAAAGTTTACTACCTGTTTTGGTTCCTCTACTATTTTCACTTCACTTTGTCCCTTTTATTATTTTTCAATCACTTTCCTTTTCTTTTTTTTTTTTTTCATTCCGTCCATCACCTTAATCCTTTAATTATTTCCGTTTAAAAAATCGAGAATTACCATTTAAGATAATCAAATGCAAACATGTAGAGAGCCAAAGTGAAAATTTCACATCATATAAGGACCAATATGAGTCTTTTTAATGGAAATGATCAAGGGGGTAGCATGATGGACAAAATGAAAGTAAAGGGACAAAGTGGTTGGTCTAAAATATGAGAGCTGAGTGTTAAGCTTAGAGAAAAAAACAAAGGAGTTTGATAGATTTTTCAATACAAAGGAGTTTGATATTTTTAAAATAAGATTTTGAAATTGAATTCTTTGAATGGAAAAGATAATATTAGAAAAACTTTACCTTTTGATTAAAGGTCCAATTAACTCAATTTTAGATTTAATCAAAAGTAAATGTAAAATCCAAATAAAAGATCATAAAAGGGAGGTAATGGCATATATGCTATATATCATCACTCAAGGAAATATTGGGGCTAATGTGAGGTATTCTTACAAACGTGAACAATAAACAATTTTTAACCCTAAAATAAATCTGGGTTTAACTTGATCTCTTGTAACACAGTATCCATGTCATTTAGGCTTTCCAAGTGGTAAAATAAGAAAAACAAGAATGAAAGACTAGTTATTTTCAAGTACTAAACTAGAGAGAAAATTAATAATAATAATCTTAACCATGAAACCCCACGTATTCCTATGTGTTAGTAATGAAGAAATCTAAACAAGTCATCCCCAACCCAACCCAACCCACTCACTTTAACAAATCAATGAAAAGCTGAAAAGGAAAAAAAGAAAAGAAAAGATCAGAGGGCAGTATTGCTTTTCATGTTCTTTAATTACCATGATGCTCCACCTAACATCCCATTCCAAAATCCAGCTGGTGAATCTCCTTGTTCCTTGTTATCTTCATTATCAGTTGTTTGCTTCAGATCTTGAAAAGGAAACAGCAGCCTCCCATTTGTCTCTTCAACCTCATCCACACAGAAATTTAACGTTGGTTTATACTCTTGCAAAGGAAACCCAGGCGTATAAACTGTGTTTGGATCTGGAACTGGCATGGGAATGAAAGGATTCGACCCCTTGGATGACATTCCAGTAACCAACTCCAAAGCTGAAAATTGACATCTAGGGAACAATGAAGAAGGAATTCCCTTCTTATTGTTTTCTACACTACTATTAGGGACTTTAACAAATTCAGACATACTTGTGGTGTAAACTTCACTAACTGGGTAAGCTAAGTTGAGATCTTGGCCTCCATGGATCTTAGGGTTATTAACCAAATCAGGAAGCTTTTTGGATGATGATGATGGTCTTTTGTTTTTTCTTGAACAACCTCCGACAGGGATGTTCCTGAGAGAACCGCCTTCAGTCCAGTACCTTCGACAAGTCTTGCAAAAGTACCTAGGTTGTCTGAGACTGTAATTGTTGTAATAACAGAACTTGGTGTTCATTGAATTGCACCTGGGACAGTTCAAAGCTTGTTGTTTTTGAGGCTCAGCAGCAGCTTTTCTCTGTAAATCTGCAGGCTTTGAACATGCATTTGTGACAATTTCCTACGAAGATAAACAACAAACAAATGCAAAAAAAAGAAGAATCAATAACTTCAAGATCAAACAACTATGATCATCATCTTTTTTACAGAGAAAAGAAAAAGTATCAAAAATAAACCTACAATTGACTATAAATTATTGCTTTGAAAAGCTAAAAGGGATTAGTAAAGAAAACAAAGAGGTAGATTCAGGGTGATACATCTCTCTACCTGTGGCCATAGAGCAGTATCCATGAATGAAACTGAAGAGAAAATGAATAATATCTTCGATATATAAGAAAGAAAGAAAAAAACAGAGTGTTTTGTTTTTATTTTATTCTGTGGAAGAGGGGTTTCAAAAGCAGATGAAATTGAAAAGTTGGCTGGTTTTTGAGGACATTCTATGTATGTTTCACCATGCTTTATGTTCCAAAGATAGAAAAGGACGCTTTCTTTAATATAATATATTAAATATCTATCAACTCTGATTTTTTTAACATCTTAATGTTGAGAAATTGTTCGCCTTTCAATTTTCAACACGGATCCAACTATATATTTTTCAAAATGTACATGGCATGTGGTAAATTTATGGTCAGTAGTAACCAATTAAGAATAAAAGACTAATAAATCAAACTTCTTTGCCTTTTGATATTATTTTCAAAGTAAGATCCAACTATATTTTTATTATTATTATTATTATTATTATTATTATCTATGCCATATTTAAAAGGTTTTTTGAGGTGGTGTCACAAGATTTGTTTAACCATTACTCAATTTTTCTTTTTATTAAAAATTACAAACGAAAATATTTTTCTCATATTAAATTATGTAAAATCTAAAAATTGCACATAGAATTCGAACCAAAAGGCAAAAACTCGTGATATTTAATATTTTTAATTTTGTTGTTTCAACCAAATGTTCATGTGGTCTTAATTTCAAAAATTTTAAATATATTTGTTATGTAATTCTTTTACTCGTATAGTAAGTAAGTGTTATTATTATTATTAAGCACGTAATCTGATATCAATTATTCTGAGTGGAGATGATGATCCATGAAACATGTAATGACACTATGACAGCGGTTCAAGTTGAAAGAGAGAGCACCAAATGCAGCCATGCAAATAGTAAAATAGCTTCGATAGTTTGGACGTCGTGCAAATATGTTTAATAATATAAACATTTATACGATATGTTTCATCATATCTATGTTTTATTTGATGCTGTAATTATGTCTATATAACTAATGCAAATATAAATGGTTTAATGCTGAATTCTATTTTTTATCGAGAAATTTTAGTTTAATTTGTTGAAATTTAATTTTATATTTTAAAAATAAAAAATTTAGTTCAATTAGGTCACATTGTAATTTTTTTCAGAAACCAATAATTTAATTTTAATAAAATCAACAACTCAACAATTTATATATAATGAAGTATCAAAATCAAAATTAGTCTTTATTAAAAATATTGAAATAATAAGTTATTGAGTCTGTCCTCTCTGGCACATTTCTGGTCTGCTTTTTAGCACGCTATTTTTTCTAGGTTTTCTTGTTGTTTTTCTAATTTTTGTGGTTGATAGAGGTTAAAGGCCTCTATAGATCTTGATTTCTCCAATGGGTTTAACCTGAAAAAAATGGAAGAAGAGTTAGCAAGATTATCAATCGCTAAAGAGGATGAAATTTTACAGATCCATGGTGAGCAGAGCAACGAAGGGAGAGAAGAAGTTTTCAGGTTAGTTGGGTGTTTTTTAACTGCTAGTGTTATCCATTTTCCTGCTATGAAAAACACTATGGCAAATCTGTGGCATCCTGTCAGAGGGGTAAATATTCGGGATCTAGGTGAGAAGAGATATCTGTTTCAATTTTATCACATCATGGATTTTGAAAGGGTGATGAAAGGTTTCCCATAGACGTTTAATAATCATCTGTTAATCTTACACAAGTTGAAGAGGGGGGAAGATCCATTAAATTGCCCTTTATTATATGGAGCCTTTTTGGGTCCAAATACATAAAATTCCCATTGGTCTATTTTTAGAAAACTTGGCAATTCAATTGGGGAATTTTATAGGAGAATTTGTGGAATACAATGGGTCAAATCTGGGTAAGGAAAATAGAAACTATATGCGGATAAGAGTCAGGATTGATGTAAGACGTCCGCTGAAGAGGAGAAAACAAATTTCGTTTCGCGGGAATTGCACATATGTCGAGTTTCGCTATGAAAGATTGTCTCTGTTTTGTTTCTTCTGTGGGCGGTTGGGTCATAATGATTCTTTTTGTGAAGCAAAAATGATGTTAGGGGTGGAAGTTACTGAGATGGGATGGGATTTAACACTACGGGCTCAACCACAGAGGGTGGTAATACCGAATAGTGTATGGCTAAGAGAGGAGGAAGATGGGAAGTGCAAAATGATGATGATGGTTCTCACACAAATAGAAATAGAGCTTGGTCTAAGGAAAATAAAACATGGAGCTATGGAAAGTCAGTTGATCCAGTTTTAGGATTCAGTTTGAATGGTCGAAAGATTTTGGAAACCAATACGAGAGTCATTCAAAATTTGGATGCAAGCTTTTCTGATATGGAACATGATCTGGAGGATAAGGTCTTAATGTGTGAGGAAGGCAAAAAATGAGTAAGAGGGAGATGGATGGGAAGACAGTTTTAAAAAAAGAGAATAATCTGATAGGGAGAAATAGAAGGGATTTGGAAGGTACCCACTTTATATCGGCGGCTGCCAAGAGGCAAGCCGACCGGACGCAATGAAACTGTTAAGCTAGAATGTTCGTGGATTGGGGGTCCACAATCAATTAATAGACTTTGGCATATACTGAAGATACATAACCCCAAGTGGTCTTCTTTATGGAGACAAAAGTTAGAAAGAGTAAAATGGAAAGAATTCGTTTTAGTTGTGGATATGCAAATAGGATTGAGGTTGATCCAGAGGGTATAAGATGTGGATTGTGTTTGGCATGGAAGCAGGAGGTGAGTGTTAAACTTTGACAGTTTTCAAGAAGATATATCGACGTGGGGATTGATTAGAATGACTCAAGGGGAAAATAAAGTTTCTGGTTTTTATGGTTCTCCATATGAACACGATATGAATAATTCATGGGCTGATTTGAAGAACTTATACACAGATGAGAGGGCTTCATGGTTAGTTTGTGGAGATTTTAATGAGTTTATGTACGGGTTCGAGAAAAAAGAAGGGGTTCCTAGAGATGAGAGAAGAATGGAGGCATTCCGAAAGGTAATTACAGATTGTAGTCTAATGGATATGGGTTTTTCAAGGAGATGGTTCACATGGGAAAGAGGAAATTTACAGGAGACAAACATTCGAGAGCGACTCGACAGAGGATTTACAAATTAAGATTGGGTGGCACGATTTCCTGATGTTTCTATTCAACACTTAATTCATTCATTCTCTGATCATTGCCCACTTTTAGTGAACACGAAAAGATAGATATTAAAGCAAGGGAGATAGCTTTCAGATTTGAAGCGTGATGGACGATGGAGGAGTCCTTTAAGGAGGAAGTTAAGAATATTTGGGACTCATCTTCAGGTAATTTGTTGGTGAAATTAGACGAGTTAAAAATTGGGTTGAGAAGATAGGCGAGTAGAATACAAGATGACCGAAAGAAGAGAAAAGTCTTTTTAATTGATAAATTAGCAGATCTTCTAGAAGCAGACAGAGACGAAAACAATCTGGGTGAGATGATTGATACTAAAGTTCAATTGAATTTGAAAATTGACAAGGACGAAAGATATTGGGAATAAAGAGCGCGTATAAATTGGATAAAATATGGCGATCGAAATACTACTTTTTTCCACTGTCAAGCCACACAGCGAAGAAGAAGGAACAGGATTCACAAGTTGCAAGATGAAAGCAGAAGAGAAACGAAAATCAGTCAAGACATTACGAGATATTGCGAGATTTTACTTTCAAAAGTTATTTCGATCTGAAGAAAGGGGAAGAAGTGAGCATTTGTTGTCAGGAATTGCAAATTGCATAACAGAGGAGGACATTCATCAACTTATGAAGCCGTTCACAAAGGAAGAGATTAGATTAGGAACATTTGAAATGGGTCCTACAAAAGCTCCGGGGGAAGATGGCTTGCCAGCATTATTCTACCAAAAATGCTGGCACATTGTCAGAGATGCAGTTAGCAAATTTTGTCTACAAAATCTAAATGAAGGGAAAGATTTTAAGCAGATAAGTGCCACAAACATAGTTCTTATTCCAAAAGTTGCAAATCCTGTTAATATGAAACAATTCAGGCCAATTAGCCTTTGTAATGTCTTATATAAAATCATGGCGAAAGCTATAGCAAATATGCTAAGAGGGTTATTGGGAAGTGCATAGACATGGCTCAGAGCGCGTTTGTTCTCGGAAGGTTTATTTCAGATAATGTAGTGCTCGTCTATGAACTCCTTTATACATTGAAACAGAAAAGAATATGTAGGAAAGGATTTATGGCTGTGAAGCTTGATATGAGCAAAGCCTATGACAGAGTTGAGTGGAATTTTGTTGAAGATATCATGATTCGAATGGGTTTTGCTTCTAACTGGGTAGAAACTATCATGAAGTGTTTAAACTCTGTCAGGTATTCAGTGATTGTAAATGGCTGCAAAGGAGATGTTTTTCACCCAGAAAGAGGCTTACATCAAAGAGATCCGCTTAGCCCATTCATATTTCTCTTGTGTGGGGAGGGTTTATCTAGGCTCATGCGCCTTGCAATGCAGGAAGGGCTATTAAGAGGGGTTAAAGCTAGTAGGAGTGGGCCGCAAGTTTCACATTTATTATTTGCAGACGATTGTAATTTGTTCACTGAGGCATCTGAAAGGGGAGCTAGAGTCTTAAAGGAGATACTGAGAAAATATAGGAGGTGTTTGGGGCAATGCGTAAATTTTGAAAAATTAACTGTTTTCTTTAGTAAGAATACATCAGATTCTGACAGAAATTTGGTGGGCAAAATTTTAGGTGTTAGATTTTCTACTGGTCCAGAGCGTTATTTAGGATTACCCAACATGGTGGGGAGGAAGAAGAAGGAATCATTCAGGTACTGGAAGATCGAATGAAGCAACGAATAGATCAATGGAGCATACGACATTTGTCACATAGAGGAAGAGAAGTTTTTATTAAATCCATTTTGCAAGCCATTCCAACTTATTCGATGGCATGTTTTCTGCTACCCAAGTCATTGTGTGATGAATTTGAAAATATCATGGCTAAATTTTGGTGGCAAAAAGGGCAGGGGAAAAAGGGCATACACTGGTGTGCATGGAAAAAGTTATGCATTTTAAAGGAATGTGGTGGTCTTGTTTTTCGTAACATGAGCCAATTCAATATCGCTATGCTTGCTAAACAGAGGTGGCAATTGCTTTGTTATCCAAATTCTTTACTGGCAAGAGTTCTTAAAGCTAAGTATTATCCACAATTAAATTTTTTTAGTGCCCAGTTAAGTAACTCACCTTCACTTACCTGGAGAAGTATTTGGGCAGCCAAGGGACTGCTTCATAGTGGATTGAGCTGGAGAGTGGGGCGGGGGATTGGAATTTGTGTATGGGAAGATAAATGGATACCAGGACAGGTGGTGAAAGAAAGAAAAGACAGAAACAACAATCAAATCGAGTTAGTGTCTGACTTAATTGATGCTTCTACTAAAATGTGGAAAACAGATTTGGTGAATTCTACCTTTTCAACGGATACTGCACAAAAGATCCTGCGAATCCCGTTGGCGACAAACCCAGGAGAGGTTTTTCAGATTTGGAAGGAGGAGCTTTCTGGTGAGTTCTCGGTTAGAAGTGCCTACAAACTATTATAAATTACTAATCTGGATCCTAGTCACTTATTAATACAGGCCGATCTAAAATTTTTTTACAAAAAGCTCTGGAATATACAACTCCTATCAAAGATTTTAATTACAATCTGGAAAGCTTCATGGAATTACTTGCCTACCCTAGTCAATCTAAGATAAAAAAGAATAGCAGAAAGCACTATTTGTCCTAGATGCAGAACTAGAGAAGAGGATATTGGCCATGTGTTTCGGCTTTGTCCTGTTACAAGAGAGATATGGCAGTTGTTAGATATTTCTTGGATCAATGATCAGATGATTCAGAATTTTGGGGACTGGCTCACCTGGGTGTTCACGAACAGCAATTACAAACAAAGCCGAGTGTTTTGTTGCACAATCTGGCTCATGTGGGGGTCGAGAAATAGGCTCATACACGAAGGAAAATCAGAGTCGATAACGGATCTAGCATCAAAATTATGAAGATATTTGGCTGAGATTGAGGGTATAGAAGAAAAAAAGTACCTTAAACACATGAAGGGATACAGAACTGCAAGATCTATCCTCAGGGGTAACAATTTACTTTGACACGGCCTTCAGAACAGAGAAGCCAAATCGATGGCTGGTCTAGTGGTTCTTGACAGAATGGGTGAAATAATAAACACAAAGTCAGTTTTAAATTTAAATGTACCTTCCTCTTTTGCAACAGAAGCATATGCTGGGCTTCACGCGGTTAGACTAGGTATTTCAATGGGGATCAACTCAGTCACAATTAAAGGAGATTCGCGAGTGGTGATACAGAAATGCAAAACAATTGAGAAAGACAAGTCTGTTATTAGTGCCATTATTAGCGACATTCAAGAAGAAGTGAAACAATTTCAAGATATCAAATTTAAATTCATTCACAAAAAGATAATGTGTTGGCTCACAAAGTAGTAGATGCAGCGATGAAAAGAGATGCAACAATGTACCTGAGAAGACTCGAAAGCCATACTCCTCAAGCAAGCCCGGAAGGAAGATGGAGACAGAGGCCAGACTAAAATCGGCATAGCGAAGGAGAAGATGAACATATAGCAGATAAGAAGATTGGAGAAGCTATCGTTTGATACAAATGGAAATACTGAAAATGAAAAGACAAGAGAGAAATGCCATCCGACTGTATATGAATCGGCAGCAATTATTATCCTAGTTTCCTTTTTTCCATAACAATTATTAACCTAGTTTCCTTTTCTTAAAAATTATTCATTTTAGTTTCCTAGGTGGTTTTTGACAATTTCCAACTTGGGTTTAGTCTAAAGCCTGATGGATAATTATACTAGAAGGCTCAATAATGTTTTCATTTTGTTTTTTTTAATTCAATAAAAGGTTGCCGGTTATTTTTTCAACAAAAAAAAAGTATCAAAAATCAATTGTTTAAGTTTATGTATTTACCAGCTGAAATAATTGTTTAATTTTTGTAAAGTAGGATAATAAAATTCTAAAAATTAAAATAAAGAGATTAATTTTCAATTTGATAAACAACGATAAAATTCATAATTAGATTATGGATCCATATTTACTACTTAATTTTGGTAAATATTTGTTAGCGCGCATATTTGACATATTTTTAGAGTAAATAGTGCAGTAAAATGGGGACATGATTGTTTGCTAATTCTAGTGAATTATGTTACTTTTTTACAAGTGCAATGGTGTCGCAAGGATATTAGAATTTGAAGCTAATTTGTGCAAGTAACACATAGTTGACATTTGATCGAGACATGGATGGTAATCTAGGTGGCGTGCAGCTTAAAGATGGGGGGCCAAACGTGAAAAATTGTGAATCAAGTAAAATAATTATGAAGATTGTGTTGATAAACAATTGCTATTGGAATTTAATTGTTTAGAAAATCCCCTTGAAATGATATGTATTATTATCCATACTTTAGGGTTTTATTTTGTATTGTCTTTACCATCTTAGAGGAAATAGACTGTGAATTCAAGAACTATTTATCTTTTCTTATTCAATTGATATTTATATACTCTCCACTTTATGAGATTAGGTCATTCTCATCTTTTTGTTCGAATAGTAAACCATTATTTAGAACAATTAAATCAATAATTATCATTTTATTCTAACAATTAGTAGTAGGTTAGCATAATTTGATTGAAATAAGGCAGTCGAGTTGCATCATAAGAATGGGTGTTTTTAATTTATAATTAAATTTATTAATGAAAATTAAAATCTAAAAATATCTTTAAATTTGTTTGGTTAATAAGGAATAATTATTGAATTGATCTCGTAATTAATTCATAATTTAAGAAAATATTATTTAATCTGTAATAAATTCTAATACCCGAGGCTGAAATTTGTAATCATATTGGTGAGGATGGAAGTTAAAAGGAAGAAGAAAAACATTGTGGGTGAAGGACAAATTTTTGTTTATTTTAGGGTATCTGCTTTCTCGTAGGGCTACACCTTGCTAACTAACTGGTTTGACCATATCTGAATTTAAACCACAGAAGGAGCCAAAATCCTGCATTAATCAAGTTGATATAAATCGTTTCAATTCATGCGAAATCAACAAAGAAAATGGGTCTGAATTAATGCTAATCTTTTCTATTTTCTAATATTTCCATCTACGATTAATAATTAACTATTTAATTTTGAATTAAAACTTATACCACTAATCAATGGGATATAAAATATAAATTATTTGTTTTAAAATGTAAAATATGTTGACCAATTCCATCTTGTTTCAATTTTTAAACAACGAGCCATCCCTTCAACCGTTCACATGCAAAATCAGTTTATAGTATTATATCATTACGGGGCCCAATTGATATCACATACAAGTATAATGTTTGCATGTGGTTAACACCCACCAGCTTCACTACATCAATCATACCATTCTCCGCTCACGAAATTCTATTATTAGTCCCTTAATTCTACTTAAATTATAATTATAATTTTTATATTTTAGTCTTTATAATTTCTTTTTAAATTTTGAAAATTTCAATCCTAACTCAAATACAAACCGTTACATTCACAAAATTAAATTTTATTATTTCTAAAATATAATATAAGGGTAAGTAAACGGTTTTTTCACCGGTTCAATTGATTTTTCTAATTTAACCAATATAATCTAAACTAACTGATTCAACTAAATTTGAAGTATAAATAGATCTAATCAAGCAGACTTAACATAGGTCGCTTTGATTGGTTAAGTTGGTTAACTGAGAATTTATTTTGATTTTGATTCAATTGTGTATATTTTAAAAATAAATATATATATTTATTTATATTTAATTAATACAATTATTTGTGCATGCAATATATCACATAAAATGGTGCTAATTTAAGAATATCGTTTGTGATTTGTGGAAATTGAATCAAACCAAAATTTATGTACAAAATCAAAGCTCATGTATAATTTTAATATTTATTCCTTTTTATAATTTTTGTGTGTGTAGAAAACATACTAAAAACAAAGGGTTTACATAGGGATACTCGGGTTAAAATGTCCCTTGTTCTATCGTTCTCTAAAATTTCCTAAATCCTCAAATTCTCATTTGCGAAAGCTATTTTAGCCAAAAAGTTTGCTATTTGATTATCCTCTCCAAGAGTGTACTGCACGATCCACTTTCCTCGATAAAATTTGCTGAATTTACTTTACGAGTGAAATTCTTGATCTGGCTAACTACAAAATCCATGTTCTATCTATTAAAGTAAAGTACTGCAAAATACAATTCATAAAACCTCGACACTTATGTATGTCGAGTTTAAGATAGTAAAACTTGACTATACAATTTATTTTCTTATAGACCCAACCAACTCATTGAATACAAAGAAAAAACACACATAATTGTAGACTTTCTCTCTTATGAATACCCTATTTCATCCTCTTGTACTTTCACCAAAATTCATTTTAATCTTAAACTCTCAATATATTATATTATATTATAATCCATTGTACCATTATTTAAATTATGAATTAATTTTTTTAGTTATACTATAAATTCTATCATATATGTATGCGTGTGAAAATTATATATTTGAAATACGATGTATGTTTCAAAATAATATGCAATAAATAATAATTATATGATTTGAAATTATAATAACACATGAGATATATATGATCTTAAAATAAATAAATAAAAATAGATTAAATTGTGATTAAATTGATTTAAACACATAAATACATCAAATTAGAAATATTAAATGAATTCGATTGTTTATCATAGTGTTGTGATCAATCCTAAGATAATGTCAAATTAATTTTTGACACGAACTCAATCAATAACTTTATTAATATTAAATTTTGGCATACCCACAATTGTGAATGAAAATTTTATATAACAAATATATTTATTAAAGTTTCATATAATAATTAAAATTTACTTTAGTTCAAATGGTAAAAGCAAAAGTTTCATATACATCAAGCCATTAGTTTAAATCTCATTATTAATAATTTTTTATTGATTTATAAAAAGGAAAAGATAAAACACTCTCATAATAATGTAATTTATTTTGTAAATAAAATAGTTTTTTTTATAATTTCCTTATTGAGTTAGGATCCAGTTAATGGATTATACAAATTCAATAAAAAACCTTTTAAATAGTATAAATAATATTATTTATATCAAATATACTATATATTATTTTATATAAAAGAGAAATGTGTATATTCAGGTGAGGAAGGAAATTAATAAAAAATAATATTTAAATAAAAAACTGAAGTTTAAATTAATTATCAAATATAAAAAAACAAATATACCTAAAAGAAAATAATGAATTTTTATTTTAAGGGTGTGTTTGATTGAGTGGAAAAGTAAAGGGATATGATGGGAGGGGCAGAGAAAAGTGGAAATAAAACAAATTTTGAGTGTGCTTGGTATGAGAGAAAAATGAGAGAAAAGAAAATATGAGAGATGATAATTTTCCATCTTAATGCACAAACATTATTCCTTTCAAATCGAAAAGATGAGAGGAGAGAAAATAAAAAATAAGTACATATCAGTTCAAAATTAGTTGTGGTTATAGGTCGGGCCGTAACATGATATTAATATATTTTATGCTTGTCCAAGTTCGATCCAATCTAAAATATAAGCCTAAAATTTTGTACAAATTTACCCATATTTACAAAAATTTAATTCAAACCTATTTTAAAAAAATATTTAATATCATACTATTTTTTATCATTCTAATTTTCTTTTCACCCTACAGAGCAAAACCTAAACATCTAAAAATATATTATAAAATTTCCCCATGTTTTTTTCTTTTCAAAATGATTTAAGTGATTGGATTTCAGCTGGCGTGCCTGATTACAATTTCATAATGCTGCATAAGATATGTATGTAAAAATGATTAAAAAAAAGATATGAATACGACAAAGAAAAGCCAAAACGTGCCAGCATTTTATAATAATTTATAATAATTATATAAATTTATATAATTTATACATAATTATAATGTAAAATGCATGAATTTATAATCTATAATGGAAGATGAGATATTCACTTATGCCGATGAAAAATTAGAGTAGCTTTATTATTAATATTTCAACAATCCAATGTTATATTTATATATAATTTATATAGATTAAAATTTGATATAAATTAAAATTTTATAATTATTTGTTTTAGGTAAAAACTTCCAACTATTTAATAAATATTAATATATATTTTTATTGATATAATAGAAATATTGATTGGTTTAAAATATACATGAATGACAAGTATAATTATATCGATAAATTTAACGGTTGGATGGTTAAATTATTAACTTTTGAACCAATAAAATACCATTTATTCTCTATCATATTACTAAATTAATTTTAAAATAATTATATTTATAATTTATAATTATTAGCTAATTTTAAAATAAAGGTATTAATTTAACAGAATTCTAAGCATAAAATATAGGAAAATCTATGATAATTATAATCATAATTGAATTTACAATTATTAGTTAAAAAGTTGTGTTAATTTTATTAATGTAAAATAAAGTTCTTTCTTGAATAGAACTCTTAGGCTTTGCAGGGTAGATCAAAAGGAAAATTAGAAAATGGAAAATTGAAGGGTAGAACAATAGGAAATGTAAAATATATATTTTATTTTCATAGGTGTGCTTAATAGAAAAGATGAAAAATTAAAAGAAAAAATAAATTTCATTTCATATATTGTTTGATAGAGTTGAAAAATGAAAGAACAAAAAATAAAACATTTAAAAATACATAATTTTCTATTTAAAAAATATAAATTTCTCTTCTATCGTCATTTCAAATAAGAAGAATTTCTTTGTCATTTTTTTCTTCTCACTTTCTCCTCCTACCAAGCACACTTGAAATTTATTTTCTTTCCGCTTTTCCACTCTCTCGTTCCATCCCTCTACTTTTTCACTCAACTAAATATACCTAAAGCATCTTAATTATTAATTAATTAATATTAGAGTTATATGCTAATTAAAATGTAAGTTTAGATTTTATAAATAAGATTTATTAGTTCTGTATATTCAATCTAATGACATTTAAGAAAATTTATGGATAAAAATTATAGATTATTATATAAAACAATTTTTTTCAAAGACACAAAATTAAATTAGATTTCAACAATTATTTTCGTGTTTACTAATTTAGTTTGAATACATTTCTTATTTATCATGAGTTATTGTTATAATTATTGCGTGTTTGTTTTCTTTCAAATGAATATTATAGCTTACTCTCTAATATAATTATAAGTTTATATTATTTAAAAATAATAAAAGTTGTCAATAATAAGTGAATGTAATATAAATGAATCTGAAAGAATTTTTACTTTTGATTTTAATTTAATGATTGAAATATTCTCTTCACAGCACAGCAGTAGGGGTGTTATGGGCATGGACCCCATTTCCATGCGCATGCCTGATGCTCCATCACCATCCCTACTCAACCAAGCAAGGAATCCAATCACAGCCGTCTGATTCAAACACCCCCCCCCCCCTCCCCAAAATACCTCCGGAAACTATATATATATATATCACGTGAGTGATCCCATCTTTGACGTGGACCGCATGTGAGCTTTGGGTAGTGCATTCCACGTCATCACTAACAACATCATCATCATCGTAAATGAAAACTTTAAGAAAATATTTTAAAAGAAAATACTACAATTTTCAGATAGATAATTAAGAAGGAATTTCAAATCAGAAAATATTCATGGGGTTGGTTTGTTTTTCAAATCATCATCATCATCATCCAACAAATTGTTCTGAAAATTCGTTTTACATAACAAGATCATCATTTGTTTTACGCAAGCTTTTAAATTGTATTTTAGAATATTAAAAAAGTTGAAGAATAAAAAAGAAAAAGATATACAACTCTGCTTTTCTGGAATTAAAATATTTTACCTTAACCTAATATGATTGTAGCATAAGTCTTAATTTCAATCTAATTTGTCATCAAACAAAGAGGTGGATGCTCCTCAGAACGCATTTAGTTCCACAATGAAGCTCCTGTTCACAGAGCATTCTGAAATTGGAACCACTGACTGCAGCAGATTATACTCATCATCATCGGAGGCCATCTATAAAACATGTAATCCCCCGTCCAGTCCAGACTAGGACTAAAAATCAAACAGTTGTAATCGTAACCTACTTGAGTTCAAGTTGAGCTATCAAATGAGTTTAATTTGAGTAGTCATAAACCTAATCGAGTTTTAATTATTATTTTCAATTAATATTGAAAACAAATTGCATATTAACTTAAAAGAACAAATAATAAAGTTTGAAGTTAAAAATGGGTTGTAATAAACTTAATCTAGTGAGTTTGTACAATTCAATTTTTATCTCGATTTAAGTTCGAGCTTTTTACAACCGTATTCATTAACAAAAAGAGAACATATTCATATTCATGGAGACAATAAATTCTATATATTCAAACTTAATGTAAGTGCCTTAGGTGTAAGCAAAAACATCCCTGGCTAGGGTCTATAGTTCAAGAGGTAAACACAAAATAATTTATAATCCCTATATTCAAACTATTTAGTTATCTAGAACGTTATTTGCTCCATTTGTCATCTTGGCAATAAATTCTGGAAAAAGTGAGTGCATTAAGGTTGGATCAAGAGACAAATAACCTGGAAGTCCGGATGAAAAACCAAGGTTGAAGTACTTCAGTGCCAAAAAGCAGCTAACTAGTTCAATGTAAAAGCAAACTCAAGTCCTAAGGCCTTTCCTGCTCCTGTTTAATTTCACCAATTATTTACTGAATTCCAAGGAAACTGAAATGAACTCTAGTAACTGCTACACGAGAGATTCCTAGAGGAAGATATAAGCAAATAAACCAGGCATAAAGTATTGCAAGCAAAAAGCAAAACAGTCTCGAAGTTGATGGAAAATGCCTCCACAAAAGCAAGCCAGAGTTGAGGTATCAAAGAGTAAGATTTTGAGGGGAAAGAGAGCAAGGTTCTACATAATTCGCCGTTGTGTATTCATGCTGCTTTGTTGGAGGGATCATGGAGACAAAAATAACCAGTAAAGTTCAACATTCATGCTAGATGATGCTAGCATTAGCATTAATTAGAACAAAAATAGCAACACTACTTGTAAAAACTAGAGCCCTAGATCATATGGAGAGGTTCACTCACTAAATTTGCTAAAGAAGGCAATGGAATAGAAACTCGCTCTTCCCGTTTTCTCCTTTTTCTTACTCAGCAAAGTAGAGGCCTCTTTATGCCAGGCATAGGTGCCTGCATCCATCTTACCTTGGTTTATTAGATAATTTTCCTTAGCAAGTGAATATAAGATTGTACATTCTTGATTCATTTCAAGTTTCAGAAACAAGCGAAACAAAAGAGGAAGGCACCGTAGGATAAACGGCCCTCCCCCAACTCTCGCAAAGCGGGGAGCCATTGGCACCGGAAAACGTCCCTTTTACACTCTGAAGAACGAGTTAAGACTAAACATTTTGATATCTAAATACATATTTATTGAGTGAAAATATCAAATTCTAGAATACACATGAGAATTCAAAGGGAAGAAGATGACCAAGGAATAAGGAGATAACAGCAAATATACTGAAAACAGCTTAGCTTGATATCATTAACAACTTTCCGGCGAGCCAAGAAAGAATCAAATGCAGTCACTGCAAATATTCAACCATTTTAATAATTAAAATCCAATTTATGAAATAATTGCAATCAAAACTTTATTTTCAGTAAATTAAAACCAACTGCCAATTTTAAAAAAATAATTTTGATTGTATGATTTAATAAAATATATTATAATTTTTTTAAAAAGTTTACCACTAAACTTTAAAAATATATTTTTATGTGCAAAATTGTTACTATATTTTAGGTGAATTTGAAAACTGCCATTATATTCACTTTAATTAATATTCATCATCGTGCTTATAAATTAAAGATAAAATTACCACTATACTTTAACTTAAATTAAAATTTGTCACTTTATATTTATTTGATTGGATTTTGTCTTTAAAATTTAATTTTGATTGAAAATTTCTACTGAATTTTAATTTAAATTAAATTTTTTTCTTTTGTTTTAATATTTAACATCACTAAGTATAGCATTATAATGTCAAAATTAACAAAAACAGTTATTTTATAAAATTAAATTTACTTTATATATATTATTTTTCAAGCATTTATTTCATTAATTTAAAATTCTAAGATAATTTATTTATTTATTTATATTTTATAAATTAACTTATTATTAACTATTGAAATAAAATATTTGAAAAAAATTATTTTATAAAAAAGTTTTATTATTGAAATAAAACATATTTTTTATAAAATTTTAAAATATATAAATAAAAATTTTAAAAATATTTTTAGAAATATATATTTATGAAAGTATTTAAAATTCAAAGTTAATGTGGGTCAACGTGAATCAATGGTAAGTCAAAGTCAAGAAAGTTTTTAAAATTTAAATATTTAATTTTCTAATTTTTATCTATTTAATTTTAATTTAATGTTTTTATTTTTAATATTTAATGTTTTAATGTTTTTATTTTCTGATTAGTACCATGTGGCACATTCTACTTGTCACCACATGTCAACCATTTTTTGACACTATTACAAAAAAAAAAACTGAAAAACGGAATAATAATCTAAATGTAAAACTAATACAAAATATATATACCAAATTAAAAATATGCATAGTTTCAAAATTATATACTATTAGAACATATCTAAAATGGTGCAATTTTTAAAATTTTAATTCAAGTACAAATATGTTAACTTGATTATTAATAAGAATTGTTTTACGTTGAGTTTTTTAATTTGATACGGTGACAATCTTAATAAATTAAGAAACAAAGTTGATGTAATGAGGACTTTAATAAATTCATTATGATTAAGAGACGAAGTTGACTATCAAAAGTTTCCTTTATAATAATTTAAATTGAAAGAGAGGCATTGAACATAACGATATACATTCTAATTCATAAGCTCATGATCATTACAAGGTTTTCTACCGGCCCTTTAATATTATAAATAAATTGAATGTATATGTAAATGATTATAAATTGTTTTATAAAATTTAAAATAAGAAAACAAATGAAAATTGTAATTATTTTTATTGTAATTATAAAGAATTGTAATTTTCTATACGTGTTTGGTGACAGAGTGCAATTACATAGTAATTCTCTATGTCATATTTAATAGTACAAATTGTAATTATATTTTTAAAAATTATTAGTACAATAAAAATATTTTTAAATAAGTAATAAAAATAAAATCAAAACACCATATGTATTATTCTAGTATAAAAAATTAGTTGATTATAATTACTAATAAAATAAACATATCTTAAATAAAAAAATATTTTCTCAACCATATTTCGAAGTCTTGAATGTTTCAAATTAAAGAGTTTGTAAGCTGTTTATGATAATTGTATCTAGCACCATTCTCTTGGATGATATCATATCCTATGACATCGTGCAAGAATTTTTTTCTACTTGTATAATTAGCTTTGGCCTTATAATATTTGAGTTTGCAATCCAAATAGTTAATATCTTTAATTATAAAACTTAATTTAGAGAAAGACTTGATTCTAGATTATATACCTTTTATAAGACATAAATTAAGTAAAACTAATATTAAATCTATAATATATAACCTTTATAAAAAATAATTTATAAATTTATAAATTATACAAAGCTTTCATAACGCTTCTTGTAAATAATATATTTTTTAATTATAATTTTAGAAAATGTTTTTATAAATAAATTATGATAAAGAAAAACTATAACTTTTTTATGAATAAGTTTATTATTTTTATAATATATAATACGGACATATAAATTTTATGTCTATACTTGGCCATAACTTTTATAAATAAATATATTATAACACTTGTATAACATGTAAATTATTTTTATAATAAACTTTTGACCATAACTTCAAAAAAATTTAGGATTTAAATAATATAATTTTTATTATAACTTTATAAAATACACAAATTGTATAATATCATTTTAGGATTTATAATATAAAAAATTAGACATAATCATCCTAAATATTTATACGTGTTCATAATCATAATATAATTTTATAACTTTTATAAAGATAAAATATTAAAATTGGAGTATTATTACTTGTGCAATTACTCTAATTCTCAACTGCCTAAAAATTGAAAAGTATATTTGGAATGCTCCAATTATACAAAATTCGGCAAGACGTACCAATTACAATGATTACTCAAATCTACCATCCTTGTGTAATTATAAAAAAAAATACACCTAAATCCAATTACAAATGATTTTCCAAATACTAACTCATTATTATTATCAACATCTTGTAACACAATTATCCATGATATCATATTACCATCCTAAGATTTCCGGAAAAAGCTGAGATTTAGTAAATCTTCACAATTTAATCCAAAATCTTTGGCTTTAAACGATGATCAGATTTTGTTTCTTACATGATTATTTATCAAGTTGAAAATCTTGTGACATTGAACAGTCTCCAGGAGATTAGAATCCTATATGAGAAATAGTTGCATCTTTGGCCGTTGCCATTTTTACATATACAGAGTATTAAATAGGCATAGGATGAAATTTCAATCAAGATTTAGAAAAAGAAGTGTTGGGTTAAGAAGATAGGGATTGGGGAGGTGAGTGAGAAATCATCACTGTCCACCCTAAACAATCATGATTCGCACTTTCCTTGGGCTTTCTTTTGTAGGCAAATCCCTCAATGATGGACCCTTGCAACAAATAATATTGCTTTGACTTTGGGAAACCATGTGCTGTTCCTGCATTATACCCACCTGCTTTGCTGCTATTTCCTCATACCTTACTTACGGTTCATATATTGACAAACACAGCATTTCACCTTTTTCTCATGCATTATTAATTCATTAGGCAGACGGTGTCTAATTGAATCTAGTCAAGCTCAGTTTGATTGAATTTTATTAAAAAAAAAAAAGCAAACCAGATGAAACTTACCATTAAGCAGATTGGTTAAAAGTATATTTGTTTTTCTTTTTAGCTTAAGGTGGGAAGGTTCAGTAGACTTATTGGAACACTTATTTACTAATAGTTGAAATAATCAAGTAAGTGCATTTGCAAATCTTCAAAAGACAAATCAAGTTCGGTCTACAATTTGTATAGATAACAATTTTTTTCACAAGGAACCAAAAGAGAAACCAATAGAACTTTTAATTAGGTAAAAGAAAAGCTCTAATGTATGGAATAATCATGATTTGCCAGCTGTTTTAAGCTTTTTAATTATAAATTCTAGATATATAGTGCAGCCATCTGTTTCTAAGTTTTCAAGTAGTGAGTTTATTTTTCACCTTGATAAAAGAACATCACCATCATTTCTTCCAACTAGGGTTGATTAATTTAATATTAGACATTGCCATTGCTGATCCAAGTGATACGGTATTATGATCTACATATATAGGATCTTGAGTGCACCTATCTTGCAATTGCTTCACTTATTAGAGTCGTTCATGTGTGCATATTCATTTTTTTTTTCCATGTATTTAAAATGTCATAATCTTACATTAGTTTCCAAATATGTGAGAGTCGAAGTGTAAACTAAGAATACTTGAACAAAAATCAAAGGTTATTAGGAGTTGTAAAGTTCATTTTAGTCCATCTATTAAATCAAATGAATCATTATCGTTAAAATTTTATTAAATCATGACACCGTTAAAATTAGTGTTAATTAAATGATAGATTTTAATAGTGTCATGATTTAAATAAAATTTCAATATACAAGTGCTAATGTGGAATAATTTTTAATAAAAATATAGAAACTTTTAAGTAGATTTTGAGCTAAGAAATAGAAAGAGCGAGAGTAAGAAAGTTGCATATAGTTTTATACTATAATTACTTAAGTAAGAAATAATGTTGAAGCATCATTATCTTCACACATACACATACATATTTCAAAAAGCAACATATAGGAAAAAATTCTCTTAATTTCATAATTCCATACCAACTTAGAGATTAAATTAGCGGTAACTATATTTGGGGTTTAATTTGAGCATGGAAATTATTGATTCATTTGATAAATGTTATACAAATTTTAAACTAGTCGTATTAACACACATTCAATATTTAGAATATATATTAAAATATAATTTAGAGAATAGAGGATCATTCACGAAAATTGTTGAGCCATGAAAAGCTACACTATACTTATAAGAAAAGACTATATATGGAGAGTTAATTGATGCATGCAAAATTCTGATTGCTACACAATAATTGCCCTCGGAAGATATTTGAGGATAAAACACCTCAATTCTATGAGGTGACAGAAATGAGTGTATTTGACTTTATAGTGATATTTGCTAATGGATGTCACATTTTTATAATCATTCTACAAAATTTTTGAGTAGGTTTTTAGATTATGTTAATCGGGATTTTTTAAATATTAATATTTTAAAAGTTTTTGGTCATACATGTTAAACATTTCGCCACCAATATAAATCTACATTTTTTTCACCTTCAAATTAACAGCACCATTGGCAACATCCAACATGGCTTCTTATGCTAAAACCATGATTCTCCTTTTCTTATTAGTCTGTCTCCATTCATTTATCAGTGAGCAAACATTTCAAAGCATTCAAAGTTGAAGTAGTCAAGTCAGTTTTAAAGATGATTAACAAAGCTTTACCATATTCTGCAGGTGGAAACAAGGGCTCGGGCTATGCTGCAAACTCTGCAACTAATGAAGTAAGTTAAACAGCAAATATATCAAAACTTTTTATCTGTCATAACAGAATAATCTTTTAAACATACATTTCATAACTTTATACTGTAATTTTAGTGTAAACCAATGTTCCATCTATGTTACTCGGACTTGAACGTGTCCGGATATGCACTCCAACACGGGTATATTCGATTTTTTATTTTATTTTTTAAGTTCATGTTTTTAAAGAATCCTCTTGAGTCTATGTTGACATTGGTTTCAACTATAGATGTTTAAAAAAAAAAATAGAGTTAAAGCAACGTAGATTGTCATACTTGTGCTGAATATATAATGGCTCCACTTTGAAGGGCATGATTCAAGTGCAGATGAGGAAACTGATACTAAATGTTGACATCCAAAGGGACTATAGTCCAGTCACTTCGAACCCAAAACACGAACCCGGACCGCCACGAGGAAAATCAGGAACAACATCAACTGCTGGAGGTGGCAGATGAACTTCAATTTAAACTGAAGGCCAGTTAAGTATTACTAAAATATGATGTTTAGTGGGTTTTGAATATAAAATCTTGGGTGATAATTATGTTATAATACGTTGTTTTCTTCTGTTTTTTTTTTTTTATTTAGTTGTAAGTTGTTTGAGTATAATTACTAGCTTTTAAGCTATGAATTGATGTAAATAATCTGTATTTCAACGGCAAACTGTGTCTTTCATGGATAAAGAATCTGAAAACTACTGCAAGTCAACAACTAAGAAGCATATCTTGAAATTGAGAATATCAGAATCCAAAAATGGCTGGCGTTTCTTAGAAACAGCGGGCTATATGAAGTTATGATTCTTCAAATATTATTTTAATAAATAAAAGATAATGAAAAATTAAACATACTTACATCGGATATTCATGTTAGAATTCAAGAAACATGGTTAATGTTAATGGTGTATATTGAAGAAGAAAAATGAAAGATTAAAAGTAGAACAAATTGGGTTGACCGGTAGATAGAGCTTTGATTCCATGCTCCATGCTTGATGAATATGTTTTACAGACAAAACTGAAACATCAACAAATAATATGAGATAAAATCTCCATGAATGAATATTAATTGGTTACTATAAGAGAAAAGAAGTAAGAAGAAGGTCATTTAAGCTTAAGGAAAGTCGTGCGGATCATGGGATTTTAATACAGCGAACCAAACTGCTAAATTAAACAAAAGCAACTTTAAAGTTCCAATTTCCAATAATGGAAAAAAAATAAAAAAACTCAGATGCAATTTTTTATTATTTGGGTCCGATTTCGATTCAAGTTAATTTATTCAATATGCTATTTTATAAATTAAATCTAAATTTTATAAGTTTTGACTAGATTTTTGATAAATAATATCGTTAATTAGAATCGATCTTGAAATCGAATTACATTCAGATTTAGATCAATATAAATTTGAATAAAATTTGCATATGTTATCTACACATTGTGAATTTCCAACCTAAATGCTCAAGATTTCAAAACTTTGATTTTTATCAATACTACCAAAACTTCATATTCAAACCTAAATGCTCAAGATTCCAATAACTCAACTTTTATCAATAATAAAAAACAATACAATTAAATTTATTTTATAAAAAGTGTGAAAAATGGCAAGTAGATAAAAATTAGTTATCACTTAAATGGACAATATTTTTAATTAATTTAGTTTAATATTATATTATCTTATAAATTTTTTTAAAGTTTAAAATTTAACTTTTATTTAAAATAATTTTAAATATTTAAAATTTAAAGATAAAATGTAGAATATATATTTTAGTACTTATATTTTCAATACTTAATTTTTAAACACTTATTTTCAACCCTTAATTTTTAATTTATCACACATCACTTAAATTTGAATTTGTAAATAAAATTTCAAATCTAAATTTATTTTTCTCTAAAATTATTTATTGCCATCATTAAATCTATTTGAATCCAAATAAATCAAATTATTTAACAAATAATTAATCTACTAAATATTTGAATTTAGTATATATAAAAGAATTAAATAAAATTTTAAAAATAAATAACAAATTTAAATATCCAAATTCATTATCCGTAAAATAAACTAATTTAGATATTAAATATTCAAAAGTTAATATTAAATAAAATTAAAATATCTAAACTCAAATATTATTTAAATTTATAAAAATAAATTGAATATACACAGAGGTTGCCATTTTTAAATACATTATAGGGCGTAGCCAACGTCAAATGGTGGTGTCGGTCGGAGACCGTTGCAGACGGCAGAAAAAGCCAAAAACAGAACAGTTGACAAATATAAAGACATATACACCCTCAAATCGTACCGGGCACTGCCGCAACCCGCAACGCCAGGCAGGCAATATCTACTTCTTTCTTTGAGTCATACGGCGTATTGGTTGTGGTGAGCTGAACTCAAGTCGAATGCAGCCAAAGTCAAATTCCCAGAGGACTTCAGTTACTGTCCGCTTATTACATTTTACACGACAGTTCGCAATTTACTGTTTTGTCCTCGCGTTCAATTACATTTATATTTTATAGTCTCTCTGTCATCACTGACCTGGCTCAAACCTCCCCCCTCAAGATTGGTAACTGGTGGCTTGTTCTAATCTTATAAGAGTCTGTTCTTTATTTTTATTTTTTTTATTTTAAATTTTAATTCATTTCTCTCCTTCATCAAATCATCCTAGTTTTCTTTTATCTCCCAATTCGATTTTATTTTATTTTTGGATCCAATGCCGGGTCTCAAATCTCCACCAGATGCTCCTCCGCTACGGATTTCAGTTTCGGAGCCACCGTCTCATAATCCAGTTCGTACCCCAAACAAAAAGATTCCATCGCCTTCTCCTTCTCGATCCAAGGCTTCCCCAGCTCGCTCCGCAAAGAAGCCTCCACCCGACTCACCCAACCCGGATGATTCCTCACTTGATAACCCGGATCTCGGCCCTTTTTTGCTCAAGTTGGCCCGAGACACCATTGCTTCTGGAGAGGGTCCTACTAAAGCTTTGGACTATGCGATTCGAGCAGCGAAGTCTTTCGAGAGATGCGCCGTGGAAGGCGAGCCCAGTTTGGATCTGGCGATGAGCTTGCACGTGCTGGCGGCGATTTATTGCAGCTTGGGGAGGTTCGATGAGGCGGTTCCGGTGCTGGAGCAGGCGATTCAAGTACCGGATGTGGAACGGGGCCCGGATCACGCGTTGGCTGCCTTTTCGGGGCATATGCAGCTGGGGGATACGTACTCAATGCTGGGTCAAGTGGAGAAGTCAATTGGGTGCTATGAACAAGGGCTAAAGATTCAGATCCAGGCTCTGGGAGAGACCGATGCCAGAGTTGGCGAGACTTGCAGGTATGGATTGTTTTGTCTAGATTTATAGCAGATTTGAGATCTTTTGGGTGTTTGTTGAATAGGGTGAAGCGCAAACTATTTACACTTTGCGAAGAGGTACAAAGATAGGATAGTTTACTAGGTATTGATACAAATCATATATATATGAGTGTCTATATGTCCATATATATGGCCGATTGCTGGAATCTGGAAGAAATAAAGGGCTAATTTTATTCTGATTCCATAAGGGATGAAACTTTTAACTAGAAAGGTAATGAACTTAAAGCCATGTAGCAACCTGCAAGCCATTTGCTTCTTCCATGGTGCTTCGTAGAGTGTAATATGGTTTGTTGTCACTGTAATTAATGAATGGATCGTAGGTTTTAACTTAAAATACAGGATGCTATTGAAGGTCAGTTCCTGTTGGATGTACTTATTTTTCCTTGTGGAGATTTTTGGTGTTTGATTTGTTTTGTTTCTTGGTTTTCCCCGGAATGGTTATTTGTATTTTTGCATAAAATTGTTCAAGTTTTGTTCATGAATAATGGAAATGATAGGTACTTGGCTGAGGCCCATGTTCAAGCAATGCAATTTGATAAAGCTGAAGAATTGTGCAAGAAAACTCTTGAGATACATCATGCACACAGTGAACCAGCATCGCTGGAAGAGGCAGCAGACCGCAGGTTGATGGCACTCGTATTTGAGGCAAAGGGAGATTACGAGGCGGCTCTTGAGCACCTTGTCCTAGCCAGCATGGCAATGATTGCCAATGGGCAGGAGAATGAAGTAGCTTCAATTGATGTCAGCATTGGCAATATTTACATGTCTCTATGTCGCTTTGATGAGGCCGTCTTCTCCTACCAGAAGGCACTAACAGTGTTCAAATCATCAAAGGGTGACAACCACCCTTCAGTTGCCTCCGTCTTTGTACGACTTGCGGATCTATACCACAGAACAGGAAAGCTCCGAGAATCAAAGTCCTATTGTGAAAATGCCCTGAGGATCTTTGCAAAACCCGTGCCTGGAACCACAGCAGAAGAGATAGCTGGTGGGTTAACCGAAATTTCAGCCATATATGAATCTGTTGATGAGCCTGAGGAGGCTTTGAAGCTCTTGCAGAAAGCAATGAAGTTGTTGGAAGACAAACCCGGTCAGCAAAGCACAATTGCAGGAATTGAAGCTCGAATAGGGGTGATGTTTTACATTCTTGGGAGGTATGATGAGTCAAGGAACTCTTTTGAGAGTGCAGTAACAAAGCTTAGAGCAAGTGGGGAGAGGAAGTCGGCCTTCTTTGGGGTTGTCTTGAACCAGATGGGCTTGGCTTGTGTCCAATTATTCAAGATTGACGAGGCTGCCGAGTTGTTTGAAGAAGCACGAGCAATACTCGAGCAAGAATGCGGCCCATGTCATCAAGATACCCTGGGAGTATACAGCAATCTTGCAGCAACTTATGATGCTATGGGAAGGTAACTAATATTTTAAACTACTATGCATCAAATTCCATTCAACCTAGCTTATTATCCATTCTAGTTCCATCATGTATTGTTAAATGTTATAGCATAATATGCTTTTACAGTACAATGTTATATATATCAAGAATTCAGTTACTTAATCTTCTGATATAAAAATCAGGGTCGAAGATGCGATCGAGATATTGGAGTATGTACTAAAATTACGAGAAGAAAAACTTGGAATAGCAAATCCGGATTTTGAAGACGAAAAGAATAGGCTGGCTGAGCTCCTGAAAGAAGCGGGCAGGTCACGCAACAGAAAAGCAAAATCACTGGAAAATCTCATCGATCCGAACTCAAGGAGGACGGCGAAGAAAGAGGGGATGAAAAAATGGGGTTTCAGAATTTGAAAGGAGGCATTTCCCAGGTCGTATCTAATCTGTTTTTCCAACTTATATCCACATTCTGTATCATGGAAGATCATGTATAGTGTTACAAGTTGTAATTTCTTGAGCTTTCTGTTTTTGGAGCTTTAAGATTTCATATTTTTTTCCATTATCCTTTTTACTCTTGTTATTTGTGTTATTGAATGTCTGTGATGTGCTCTTGAAATTTGGAAAAGAAATGTTCGTTTGAGTGAATAAATCTTTGGGTGAATAAATTTGATTATATGTTTCTGTATCTTTCTATTGTAAACTAATGTATCAATTAAATTTGATTTTTAGTCTCTATCCCTCCATCTTTCATCCGTTGCAATACGATATTCAACTAAAACTTATTTATGAAACTCACATTTCATCCGTGGTATTCAGCCAAAAGTGTGTCAACGCCATTTTCATCCTTGGAAAAATCTAACAATGCTATAATGATCACCATTGCTTTTCCTCTTTGGCTCTCCTCTACAATCCCAAAATTTTGATTTGACTAATAGAGTATAGCATCTTTATTCCAACCTAGACACAGAATAAAAGAACAACAATTGACAATGAAAATGATGTTGCCAATCCAATCTAACCCATTAAGGGCATTCAAACCCATATGTGCTATGAGTAGGTCACCGAGAGGGTCTCTCTCTCCTTCAAAAGAGCACCTAAGAGCGTCAATGCTCCTCAAACCACTCTCTTCCATCATATTTAGGGAACTTCTATAATATCTTCGTTCAGCTCAGTCCAAGGGGCACAAAATGTAAGTAAGATCTAAGAAACCTTAAAAATGGGCAAGAGACTTTCTAATTTTATTCTTTGTTTGTATCAGTACTAACTTAAACATAGAAAGATGTTCTGGAGATCAAACTCCAACGCCCTTTGGCCCTTCTTTCGTTCTTTTATAGGCTCATCTAGCCCCTCCATTAGCCAGCCACCCATCTTGCTAAAAGCCACTTTCTCGTTGAACAAAAAACCCTTTTAACCCTAAGTAGGTTGTAGGTGGGCAAAAACTTTTGAGATAGCATTTAATGAAGAGAAAAATGAGATCGACATTCATTTATGGGAACGAGATATATATGAGATGGGATAATGGGTTCATAGAATCTTTCCGTACTCCGTGTTATATTTTTAATAAATTTTTTAACTACCTTCTTTATTAAGATAGAAATTAAAATTACGCGAGATAAATGTTATACATGTTTCTTTTTTTAAAATGGTTCTTTATCTTAAATGATATATATTTTTAAAATGTGGTTATCTTATCCTTAATGATTTTTTAAAATTAAAAATAAAAATTAATTAATCACTAAAATATTAAAAAAAAGTAACAATTTTAGAAATAAAACATATATCAGTTTTAACTCTATGTTCATCGAATCAATTTCCTTTTACTAATTTTAGTTTCGTACTTGGCGGCTTTTCGTCCAATGCAAAACATTTTAATATCAAACAACAAATGTGATGTCGTTTCATCGCTCAGACAACAAAATCTCCCAAAATAACCCCAGCAAATTACGTGTATACAGTTACGGTTACCCCATCTGGAAATAGTAAACGAACTCCTCCAAGGAGTTTTATGTAATTTGAAACTAACTTGATCGGCACTTTCAAAAATCTTTTTCATTTATTTTGATATTTTAGGAAATAATTTTTTCTTTTTTCCCAATCGATTTGCCCAAGTAAAGATCCCCACTTTCCCTACTCTTCCAGGTGACCCTTCATCCTGGAATCAGGCAAAACATTAATTAAAATTGTTGTTTTAATTTCAGCGTCATTTTTTTTTCTTTTAAAAGTAATTCGAGGAACCCTAGTTTCCCCAACTTGAAAGGTAATAAGGCGACAGTTTTATTTCAATAATCTGATTCTTTTCTTTCTTTTTTTGCTAACTTCTCTAATTTTATTCTGATATTTTTCATACAAGAAGTTCAAATTTCTTTTGCTACGAAACTTAGTGAAAAGTTCAAGCTTGTGGACAAGCTGATTTCCAATCAGTAGATTTTGCATTGAACTCGTGGCCTGAAACTCCTGAGACGATGCCGTTGTCGTTCTTGGTCAACAAATTTTGTGGTATTTTTTTTTCTTTCCTCAGATTTCTTATCTGTTTGTCGATATAATTGTGGAGAAAATATGGATTTGTTCAAGATTTTGTGAAGATAATTTTGGCGTTTGTTGTGCTTAGGTAAAATGCAATAGGAAATTTCAAATTTAGGAAATTACAGAAGCTAACTATGATTTGAGTTGTAATCTCTCTTTTTACTCGTTTTATTTAGTTGATCAAGTTTCTTAACAATGACTGAACTTATTTAGCTTTTCTTTGATGTTAAACGAAATTCGTTTGATAATTGGATGAGGCTTAAATCCGATTACCCTTTTACTGAGAGATCTCTATTTATGTGTTTAATGGTAAAAGTCAATCTTTTGTAGAATTAGAGATAATTATTTAGCTATTTGATGGGTTCTTGACATTGTTGTGCTGCTATGAATTTCAGGGGATTACATTTATGAACTGCAATAACATATAATGGCATCACAAGCTTATCATCTTCTCTTAAGGTAGTTAGGTACTGAATGCTGTAAAGCACAGAAACCATGGGAGACGGAAATAACACCTCAGGCAGAGGCATTGCAGCCAACAACACTCCATCCAGCAACAGTGAGAAGCCGGAGTGGCTGCAACAGTACAATCTGCTCGGCAAAATTGGTGAAGGTACTTATGGTCTTGTGTTTCTTGCTAGAATCAAGTCTGCGACAAACCGTGGAAAATGCATTGCTATTAAGAAGTTCAAGCAGTCCAAAGATGGGGATGGTGTCTCCCCCACTGCCATCCGAGAAATCATGTTGCTCCGGGAGATTTCACACGAGAATGTTGTGAAGCTTGTGAATGTGCACATTAATCACGCAGATATGTCATTATACCTGGCTTTTGATTATGCTGAATATGACCTCTATGAAATCATTAAGCACCACAGGGACAAGGTTAATCATGCCATGAACCAATACACTGTTAAGTCATTGCTCTGGCAGCTGCTTAATGGACTGAACTATCTCCACAGCAACTGGATCATACATCGAGATCTAAAGCCGTCAAATATATTGGTTATGGGTGAAGGTGAAGAACAAGGGGTTGTCAAAATTGCTGATTTTGGACTTGCAAGGATTTATCAAGCTCCCTTGAAGCCATTATCTGAAAATGGTGTAGTTGTAACTATTTGGTACCGTGCACCTGAATTGCTTCTTGGTGCAAAGCACTATACCAGTGCAGTTGATATGTGGGCTGTTGGATGTATTTTTGCTGAGCTTTTGACTTTGAAGCCACTTTTTCAAGGTGCAGAAGCCAAATCTACACCAAATCCTTTTCAACTGGATCAGCTGGACAAGATATTTAAGATCTTAGGCCATCCCACCCTGGAAAAGTGGCCTACGCTTGCAAGTCTTCCACATTGGCAATCAGACGTGCAGCACATTCAATCACACAAGTACGAAAATGCTGGACTTCACAGTGTTGTTCATCTTTCTCCGAAGAGTCCTGCATTTGACCTTTTATCTAGGATGCTTGAATATGATCCTCGTAAGCGTATAACTGCTGCACAGGCCTTAGAGCACGAGTACTTCAGAATTGAGCCCTTACCAGGTCGCAATGCATTGGTACCCAGCCAGCCAGGGGAGAAAATAGTCAATTATCCTACTCGTCCGGTGGACCAGAATACTGATTTTGAAGGGACAACCAGCATTCAGCAACCACCGCAACCTGTGTCATCTGGAAATGTAGCTGGTGGCATGGGTGCTCATGTAGGGAGAAATGGATCTGTGAATCGGCCCATGCCACCTCCTCCCATGCAGAGAATGCCACAGGGCATTATGGCTTATAATTTCCCATCACAGGCTGGAGTGGGTGGTGGAATAAATCCAGGAGGCATGCCAATGCAACGAAATCTTGCTGCCCAAGCTCATCAGCAGCAACAGTTGAGAAGGAAAGATCCAGGAATGGGCATGACTGGATACCCTCCGCAGCAAAAATCAAGGCGCATGTAAGAAAATTAACTTCTGATATGTTAATCATCTGTGAATGTAATTGAGTACGGTGTTGTATTCTTTCAATTTCAGTATATTATTAAACTTATTTCATGGAATTTATATCCCATTGACTTGTGCGAGATCTATAGATCTATTAATGTGTACACTCTGCATGTTCAATCACAAACCATGCTTCAAATTCAAAGTGTCCCCTAGGTTCAAAATGTCCGTTGAATAACCTTACTGTTATTGCTTGATGAACATTTCCTTGCTGCAGATATTCATATGTTGCAATTTTTTTTTTGTTTGACGACTTATGAATTTAGTTATTTGAAAGTTAGCAAAGATCAGGTGCACAGGTGAGTTTTTTGACCCCAACATGAAGAGGCCTCCAAAGCTTACAAGTCACAGATCTCAAACCGTCAACATTTTGTTCTTACGAGGGAAACATGGTATCTTTATCTTTTATTTTTTATCTTTAGTTAAGGTTTTCTTTTACCAGGTGATGATGAAGTAGGTTAGAAAAATCTTGAATGGAGTTCCAATTTGAGTTCTGGTAATCATTTGCCTTCTTTTTGTCTTGCTTTAGCAGAGACGAGAATTGGGATTTTTATTAGTTAAAAAGAAAGGTTTCTTACAGCTTGAGCAAGCACTTGGACCCAAAACCTGTACTTTCACTCACCTAGAATTCTAGGACTACAAAATTAAATTCTAAAATTACAACCTAATCATAACACTCCAGTACTCTCACAGGAACTACCTAGATTGGCCATCGCACTTTGAACAGACAATCTAACCATATTGCTGCCTGATGATATTGAAACATCTAGACATTCCTGAAGGTCGGAATCGCAAGCTATCATAACCCATTCATTATCCTCATCCAAATACTTGATTTCAAAAGTACCCACATCCAGCTTCAGCCTCTTGGCCACTTCCTCTTTCAGTTCCACTATACTAGAAGTTAAGGAGATCCGAAATCTAATTATATCTTCTCTGTATGTAGCCTTAATTGTCACACTCGTTTTTTCCTGCCTAGCTGTTAAATTGGGTGTTGATCGAGTATAAGTAGTTGTGGCCTGCTTGAGAGCCAGATCAGAATATGGAGGTGGTGTCTCATCTACGGCGGCTTCCGCTGCCGAAGGGCATAGGTTTCTCAAGTCTTTAGAACTTCCGGCACCCTCTACTAGCATACCCCCAAAGGGCTCTTGACATTCTGTAGCCAGAAGGGCTTCAGGCATTGAGAATGTGGCTGATACATTCAACCCCCCTAAAGATTGAAAGGCCAATTCAGGAGGGCTGTGTGCTTTAAAGCATTCAATGGAATTGAGTGGATCCTTAGTACCTGCACTTTCAATTTCAGGATTACCTTGGCACAGGCCACGAGAAGTAGGCATGTCAGCACTCTCTTCTCTTTGGCATCTCAGCACTTCTTCCCCTTCATCCATGTTCGGTGAAAGCCCATTCAGCTGAGGGAAAAGTTCTTGGCTCGATGTCCTTCCTCCCAGCAACCAATCTTCCACCAAAGCTTGTCCATTACTTCCCTGTGTACTATCATCTTTTTCACCTTGAAGCTCCAAAGGTTTGGAGTTTGGTGAATTCTGTTGACTGGAACCTTTCAAACTGGTTGGCCATGATACCGAACCAACAGTAACTGGGAGCGGACTACTGGCGAGAGAAGCTAAACCAAATGTGCTGTCTGTCGTACCTTGGACAGATTCAATAACACATTTTAGCTTGCTCAAGGAACGGTTAACTTTGTTGATCCTACGAGATGGCCATCGGGAGATCCCATGCTGCCTGCAGATGCGCTTCATTGTCGTAGGACAAACTGTAAAGCAAAAATCTCCCTGAGCATAGTTCATTTGAATAGTACCAAAACTGTATTCCAGATTATATAAGTTTAAAGGCTAAGAAAAATTTTCATATAGAGCATATTACCACCAAGGCTTTTTGCAGCATCTTTGAGACTCCCTGCAAAATACTGTTGGAGCACCTCCAGACTAATTGATTTCTCGGTTTTCCCACGTTTTCTCTCCAGTTTTTTTCCATCTTTATTCTGTGGAAGACAAATAGGTTTGTCACTTCCACTAGCTGCAACGCTACCTCCAGTAGTTGCAGGGTCAAGATTCATGGTTAAATGCTGTCGTGACGAATCTAATTGTAGTTCTCTATCTGGTGAGGTGTTAATCCCAGGTGGTGATTTCACAGATGGAGGGATTGGAACCGATTCAAGTATCGAATCATGCCTTTCATCTGTAGAAGCTTCAATGATTTGGATAAATCCTTCACTCTCTTCAAGTTTGGCTCCGGAAGCAACCTTAAGACTTCGGAAATGCTGCTTCATTGTTGCCAGTATGGAGCCCAACAAAGTCCGTTGTTCATTGCTGTCAACAATAGCAGAGGGCAAAAAGAATTCAAGAACATAATCATCATCTCCGGTATAAGCACTCCGTAAACAGATTGCGAAACATGCGGTTAATCCAAACATGCGAGCATAGTGTACCAAGGGGTACTCAGTTTTGCAAAACTGGGTAATGTCGGCACAGAAGCACGAGTTGTGGCATAAAAACGCCCGACCGGCAACACCCTGACCCTTTTGTAGGTGATGCTCGAGACAAGCCTCTCGGAAACCCCACGTGTGAGCATCTACAACATAGGAAGCCAAATCAGTTGTTGACATACAGACTTGTCCCATGCAGCTACCATCAAAGCTTGTACAGCTGCTTTTTAGACCACCACCATAGGCCAGAACACTGCGATGCTGGCAAGGAACCCAGGTTTGAGCCAAAGGTAGTTTGTGATTTTCACATACTACCGTCAAAATCTCCAAAATTTCAGCCAACGCATTTTGGCGACTTTTATTGCAAATCTGGTATAAAAGCATTACTTCATCAGTAACAGAGAGAGGAAATGAAATAACACCATACATTTTTTTGCAGTATCCATAAAGAGAACTACACAGATTTGAAGAATAAGCTTTTAAAGCTTCACCTGGGTGATCGGATGATCCAATATTTCTGAACTCTTCAGATTCACTGCCTGCATGAGAACTGAAATTACGTGACTGAAGAATCTCGAAGCATTTTAACATATTATTTGCCAAGAATCAGTGCTTCAGAATACAAAAGGAAAATAAGAAGGGTTCCTTGAGAAAGTCTCCAATGGACGGACTGGATGTGAATGTCAAATATGGGTATATATTCAACACAGATGTGTTCAGTTTTTTAAAGTTCTTTCATGTATTTGAACTTTGGAGAGTCCTTGGAATGTCATATTACTATATTCGTATCCGGGAAATGCGTACTTAGAGAAAAATACAAGATTAGGATGTACTGGAAAGAAACACAACCTGAAGTGCTCTGCATACTTTATCAACCTCAGGTGCATAGTTAATCTTCTGTGAAGTCATTATGAGTTCAAGTACACCAACACAAGACTGCATTGAAGGTTCAAACACTGGCAATGCCAAGGTTCCCTGAACATTGTAATGCAAAGCATGACCGAGCCGTGAGTACTCTTTGCTCGAATAATACTGCACATTCGGAGTCCATTCTGGCAATTTCTGCAGGAAAACACGACCGGGAAGCCCGAGCTGCTTATCACTCTCCCCATCGACAGAAAACATATACATCAATGAAACCATCCGATACTGATGCAGCCCGTTGCTATTCGGATCGAGAACGAAGGGTTGTCCCGAAGTTGTTAGGACATATCGGCCACCACTCTTTATGGGCGCCCAAACCTGTGCTAGAACATGTTGTTGTGTCGAGTCTTTGAAGTAACGCAGTGCCTGAGTCATCCTTTCTTTCATTGCACAATAACTATCTGGGTTCTCAAGTGGAACCGGTCCCAGAAATGGCGAAGACAGCCCTCTCTTATTATCGTCTTCCTTAGGATTCTCATTCACTGAATTGGAAGTGCCTGCATTTAGTATAGTTTTGAAATACAAATCAAGTCAGTTAAGCAAACATGTACAGTTTCTAGAATGATGCTCTAGAATAAGCCCAGAAAATTGTAGAATATTAGGTACCCCATATTGTATTTTTATTCAATCATAAGTTTAATTTCCTTCTTCCATGGAATTACGGTTTTGAGAAACTTAAAAAAGGGATTTAAAACCCGAAGAGATGAGATAATTTCGGACACGTACTAAAAATTATAAAAATAATAAATATTATCAGGTACCAATCATTTTGGATATGAAATGAAAATATTTACATAAACATAAACAAAATTTTCAGGGTTCCAAGAAGGATCAAATTCAACCAAGACAGACCAGACCAAATTCAAGCTTCAAATCAACAAACTAAAACACGAAAAACCCAAAAAGGAATCAGCTAATACAAATAAGAAAGCCAAAAAGAAAAAGAGAGTAAAATATTGGAAGTCCAAAAAAGGACTAACAGGTTAGGAAAAGATTGTAACCGGCTGCAGACCCAAGCTTACTATCTTCATCAGAGAAAGTCCAGAGAGGAGAAAAAGGCTGCTCAGAAGAAGATATGATGAAAGGAGAAGGTGGGTTAGAAAGGAAAGTCAGCTGATCCAACGGACAGGAATTCTGGAGATCAACGCCATCATCATCATTATCAACCGAATCCATGATCCCCTGTGGTTGTTGTTTTGGCGGGAAAGGACATGCTTTGTCTTCCTCTGGCTCACACATTCTCCTGGGGAAAAGGAAATTTTTGCTCCTTTAAAAAATTTCTTGTTATTTGGGGTGGAGAAAGGAAAGCTGTTTTCCTCCGTGCTTTTTTGTTTGGTGGGGAGAGACAGAGGAGGAGGAAAAAACACATACGCAATACAATACAGTGACTTGTTTCTGCGCATATTTGTTAATTCACGCATACTGGCATATTGATGCAGAAAGAACATTTTTTATTTCACGGTTTAAATATTTTTTATTTAATATTCCTTCAATTCTGAAATAAGATTATAATAAGCACACCAACTCATATCTTTTACACCAATAAAACTATTAATATAAATTAAATTAATACTCAATCAACATTATTTAATTAAATATTAATATAATTGTTAATCAATTAAAATTACCTCAAACATGTTAACTTCAAAACTCAATGCAAACAGAAACCACATAAACAACTCAAAAAAAATCTATGAAAAAAGAAAAAGAAAAAGAGAAAGGAACATAAAATGGGCCACACAAAGCTAAAAAAAAATCTTTTGAGAAAACTTTAAAAAACCATACGGAAAACGCCGGATATATGCATATATTTGATTTCTATACAATAAAAATTTTCAATACCTTATTAAAAAAAAACCCTTAGATTAATTACACTTAAAATTATAACACCTGTTACACGCAAAAATGATCATAAGTTCCACAGTGTTTTTACTTCCAAATAATTTAAATATAATCTTATACAAAAACAATATGAATATTAATGACACCAACAACCATCAAAGCATAGATCAGCGAGAGATGGAGAGACGCCGAAGTCGCAACAGAAATAGGCAAAGGCTGGCAAATAACAAGAAAATCAGCCATGAACGGAGTCTCACTAGACATCAAAATGATGGACGAAAACAAAATGAGAGACCCTCTGGAGCTCTAAGGCCTGTTTCACGCATGCAGGCGGACTAAGATCAGCTAAAAGAGAACCACAGGTCCACAGGTCTAGAGTTCTTATGCCGAAAAAACTAAGGGCATGGAAGAAACCTAAACGACGGTTGATGATGTGAGTGGTTACGACCCTGGCCTGAACTGGAAGGGATGATAGAGTTTGACCCTTAAACTCACAGTCAAAAAATGAGAAACATGCGGCGCTGAAATGTGTTTTAATCACATGAGCTGTGAAGAGGGGTGCCTTCCAAACAACATGTGTTATTGCCCCCATGTACCCAAAAAAAGAAGTTTTAATCTTTATAAGAAAGAAAATGTGATTCCTCCTAAAATTGATTAGCTGAGTCTACTTAAACAAATCTCACGTCATTGATTGATTTTATATTACACCCAGTGACGAACCCTTGGAAAAATAAAACTAATAAAATGAGAATATTTTAAATTTTTTGGCTTAACAACACAATCCATAATAGTTGACGACTTCTGATTATTATTGTTTATAGATATTAAAATACAAAAAAAATTAAAATTACGGAAAAGGACATGTTTCAAAATATTGACCGGAAAGGGCAATTTTTCAAAAATCGCGTCCCGTCGCGGTCCGTTTTTTGGGAGAAAGCGGCCTAAAAGCGCGTCCACAGGGCGCTTTATACCTCAAGAAAAACGCCCCACGAGGGCGCTTTGTTGAGGTGGCCTAAAGCGCTCCCCAGGGACGCGCTTTAGGCCATTTTCCCCAAAAATGACGCGACGCGTTTTTGGGGGATTCTTTCCGTCCACTTGCAATGTGAAAATGAAATAAGTTTTAAGCGTTAGTCTCCGCAAAATAATTTTGAGAGACGTTTGAACAAACCATGGTAAGCGCTTCCACGTGGGCGCTTTTGCTACAATGGTCTCGGGCACAATTATTTTGAGGAGGAGGTGCGGAACAAATCGTGGCGAAAACGCCCCACGTGGACTCTCTTTTTGCTCTGATAGTCTCGGCAAAATTATTTTGAGGAGACGTTTCAACAAACGGTGGCCAAAAACACTTCGGCGAGGTGCACTATTAGCAAGAAATGAAAAGCGCTCCCCGTGGACGCTTTTGCTCTGATGCTATCCGCAAAATTAGGCTATAAATCACCAAATTTCATTTTCGGTTAGCGTAAAGCAAATTCAAGCAAAAGGAAAAAAAATTGAAAATGAGTGAACGTATTAATCTTTGTTATTTACTACGATGGTGAAGTGCGTGACACCAAGATGGTGTTGTTTTCTTATCGGAGAACAGTAGCGATTGAGTTTTAATCGGAACGTCCATTTGGTAGAACTTCGCAAAAGAATTAGGTGTAAAATATTGAACAACGCTAATGAAAGTTCATCTATTAAGTATAGATTTTGCGCTTCGGTTGATCCGGTAAGATATGACGATTCGACATCAAAGGTCCCTGAGCCTTGAGGCAATAGTGGAGACTCATCTTGCCGTGGTTCACCCTATATCGAGGTATATGTAGAATTTTCATCTCCAGTGATCATTGCGACCTCAACATCTAGTATCGTTCGAGGGGAATACACGACCCCAAGTCGACACTCTATAAGTGGGAGGCAAAACACAGAAGTGCCCGTGTGCGGTGGTAGTATGGAAAACATAACCCCTGCACGACACTCGGTTGGTGGATGGGACATGCATATTCGTCATTCGACGTCGGATGACAGAAATACGTATTGGGGGACGTCATCAACTTCTAGTGGATGGCAATCCACATACGATTGGAATCTTTACGAAAGATGTTTAAGGAGGGATGATGTATTACCGACGACATCCACCAGCGAGGGGCCCTCGTTTGTTGCAGGTTATGGAGGATCGGACGATGAATCCGATGTGGATCCACCTCGGGAGCCAGGGCCTGACGGTGAAGAAGTTGGACTATTTTCTAAACCGGAGCTCGTTCCAATTGTACCTGAAGATGTTGAGGGTGGTTCAGACGAAGAAGAAGAAGATCCGCTATTCAGGCATACTCGCCTTTAGCACATGCATAATGTCGATCTATCTCAAGATGATGCATTAGAGTTTCTTGAACTACCACACCGGACACGTGACCGTACAAATTCTTCATTGGATTCGGACCAATTAGAAGTTGGTAACCAGTTTTCCAACAAGAACACTTTTCTTGGTGCATTGAAACAATCAAAGATCGAGAACAGGGTTAACTACACTATGGTTAAATCAAAGCTCGATAGGTGCGGCGAAGAAGGTGTGCAAGGCGGCACATGTGCATAGAAAATCATGGCGTCGTTGAGGAAAAGGGCGGGGATGTGGGAGGTGAAGAAGTACAAAGGTCCGCATACATGTCTTACTGCAGACAAGTACCACTATGTGTTCAATGATTTGAATAACACTAATATTATGTAATGTTGCATTATTTAACGTGACTTCGTTGATGGTGTAACACAAGATCATCCGAGGATGGATTCGGACATGTTGGTGATTTAATAATCCCGACAGTGAAGGTGATCCCAAAACTACAAAGATCTTGGCCTTAATTGGCAATATTCGTAGCAAATGGGGTACACGCCTCTTCTGAAAAGACTTGGATAGCCAAGCGAAGGCGTTGGAAAAGTTGCATAGTCGGTGGGACGCTTCATATAATGAAGTGTGGCGGTGGTGTCAGTCTTTGGAGAGATATGTCCAAGCAAAGACAAGACATTGAAACGGGCGGCGACTACAACGATCATCTACTCCATGGATGCGCAGTGTTCAGCGCTGTTTCGGACATTTAAGCAATGCCGAGATGCTTTTACATACTGCAAGCCATTGGCACAAATTGACGGTACCTTCATGTATGGTAGATATACGCATCAGCTATTGCTAGCTGTGGCACAAGACGGCTGTGGGAGAATCCTTCCGATTGCATTCGCAATAACACCAGGGGAGTCAGCTGATGACTGGGACTTCTTCCTATCTAGGTTAAGAAGGCATGTCTGCCCTCAACCTGACATATGCGTTGTATCGGATCGGGGCCCTGGAATACTTGCGGCAATAGAACGACATGGAAGCATGTGGCATCGCACACACCATCGATATTGCCTAAGGCATGTTTCATCCAAATACTATGGGCAACACCGATCTAAAAGACAGAAACGACAAGTGACCGATATGGGTATGAAATATCTATTAATATAATTTCTTTTGAAATTTTCAATTTATTCACAATTGAATAGTGGTATGTATTATTCGCTATCAACGATATATTGGTGGTACGAGATCAATAAAGACATTTTCACGAGATGTTGGCGGTTTATGCTGCAGATAACGTCAAGGCGCAGATGATACAATGCAATATTCCTTTTGAGCAGTGGACACAAGATATGATTGACTGCTCACGATATGGTCATATGACCACAAACTGGCGAATGCATAAATTACGTGCTAAAGGAACCCGTCATCTGCCGATTCTGGCGGTTTTACGGAGACATATTTTCGTTTAGCGGCACTATTTCCGAAGAAGCGGCGAGTTATCGAGGCGATGCAAGGAGGCCATGTATGGAGCCGAAGGTCTTGCAAGAAATTAACCGTGGGATGGCACGGCGAACACCATGCACACAAGATGTCACGACCGCGATAGCCTATGGTTTCGTGTCACGGAGTTTGATGAGACCGAACCAAGGTATTGTTGGCGGGCATTATCGTGTACACTTGACAAATAGGACATGCGATTGTGGGATATTTGATGCACCGTTACCCATGTGCTCATGTACTTGCGGCTTGTCATAATCTTCGTCTTGACCCCATGAGCTATGTCGTGAAGTCTACAAATTAGAAAACATGTACAACGTGTGGAGACACGTATTCCACCATCCCGGATGAGCGTAAGTGGCCATCAGATCGCTTGCAACCGTATAAAATGCTATTCTTGGGATAGAGAATTGAGGCGAAACCAAAAGGTCGACCTTCCTCGACTAGAATATGCAACAATATGGATATCCGAGAACCGACCAACCAAAGTCGGTGGTGCGGGTGGTGTAGGAACCCGCCATACATCTCGCTTCGTGTCCAAATCGGACTAGTTGACCGTGTTCTTAGCTTGTTTGTCTCTTCTTTGGCTATGTAATTTACATTTTTTTGGAGGAAAACGGTGAACTTTTGTACAATAACTCAAATTTATTAAATATAAGATAATTAAAATTAAATTACAAACACAAATAAAAATAACTTTTTTATTCAAAAATAAAAAATTATTACAATTTAAAAATAAAATAGCCCATCCTAATCAACGTTGATGCCGAAATAAACAAGCTTTTATTTTATTCAAGTTATTAAAATTAAATTAAAAATTAAATTAAAAAATTAAATCATTTCTATCTTATCAAAGATATTAAAATTAAAATAAAAATTAAAATACAAAAGAAATAAAATTAAACTCAATTTTATTATATAAAAAATTAAATTAAAAAAATTAAACCATTTCTATCTTATCAAAGATATTAAAATTAAAATAAAAAATTAAAATACAAAAGAAATAAAATTAAACTCAATTTTTATTATATAAAAAATTAAATTAAAAAATTAAACCATTTCTATCTTATCAAATATATTAAAATTAAAATAAAAAATTAAATTACAAAAGAAATAAAATTAAACTCAAATTTGATTACATATAAAAAAATTAAATTACAAAAAATATTAAACCATTTCTATCTTATCAAATATATTAAAATTAAAATAAAAAATTAAATTACAAAAGAAATAAAATTAAACTCAAATTTTATTACATATAAAAAATTAAATTACAAAAATATTAAACCATTGCTATCTTATCAAATATGTTAAAATTAAAATAAAAATTAAATTACAAAAGAAATAAAATTAAACTCAAATTTGATTACATATAAAAAAATTAAATTACAAAAAAATATTAAACCATTTCTATCTTATCAAATATATTAAAATTAAAATAAAAAATTAAATTACAAAAGAAATAAAATTAAACTCAAATTTGATTACATATAAAAAAATTAAATTACAAAAAAAATAAACCATTTCTATCTTATCAAATATATTAAAATTAAAATAAAAAATTAAATTACAAAAGAAATAAAATTAAACTCAAATTTTATTACATATAAAAAATTAAATTACAAAAAAAAATAAACCATTTCTATCTTATCAAAGATATTAAAATTAAATTAAAAATTTAAATTACGAAATTAAAAAATTAAACTCAAATTTTTCTACTCATATTAAAACTAAATTACAAAATAATAAAATAACAAAACTAAATTAGGGTTTAGGGTCGATCTGGGTGGGAACCAGTGCTACATGGGGGCGGCGTGATTACTGTATTGGATTCCTCCTTCTTCTAGCTTCCTAGTAGGGTCGTGGAACCTCGGTGGGAATCGGGTTCCTCCTGAGAGAGGTGCAGTTCAGGTGTTGCGATGATGACCCACCTTGATAAAATAATGACCGGAGGTGTTTGCATAAACCACGGCGGGGTGATCGCATCCGTCACGGTGAAGGAGCCCAGTAGAAAGAACTACTCCCGACGACGCCTCCTCTAATCCCACACCGACGTCGGCCTCACGATCGGTGGCTAAAAGGAGTTGTAGGAACGGACTCGAACCCGCCATGCATTTCAACACAGGGGACTAGGAAAGGAAACATATATGGGTTAGGAGGATACATATAAGGGCAACGACGCACCTAGCATAACTGTGGACGTTGTGTTGTCGGTGTTGTCACCGAACCTGATGGGCCGGTGATTGTGTAGGCTTTGTTGATGGGCCGGTGATCGTAGTAAGGTATTCTTTGGGCCCATCTCATCACCCTTCTCCTTGAATGTAAAGGGCCCGACGTTCCTTCGCTCGCGAATTTGTCGTCGCCTCTCTTCATCCGACAATGATACGACTTGCCATGGATTCTAAACTATGGCATGTACTCTCAAGACGCACGCTAACTCAGAACTACGATCGGTTCCGATTAGGTAAAAAGTCATACCGTTCTCCCATCGTCTCGATATGTTTCGACCAAAATATTGGCCAATCCGTGTCGCCGCCGTAAGTCCACACTGTGCTCATCATCGAGCACCTCGGGGCCACGGAATCGGTTGTCGGCATCCAAATTGCCGTAGAACCCGATCCGATTGGTGCATCTCCACGGTCGCGTAGGTGATTAGCGGGACCTTAACGTGCTAACTGCTCGGATTTTGGAGGAACTCCTCCTAATTCTCGCCCAATTTTGGGATCCTCGACGGTGTCCATTGAAACTATATTAACATTACCAAAATATTAGTTATATACATAAATACTAAATTATAATAATGAAATTGACACTTACTTGTGATTCAGACCGTTGTTCCAATAGGAGCCGTATATCCTCAAGCGAGTCGGTATTCCAACATGACTGGTTGGATGGTTCCACCTAATTAAATAAACTTTTAGCATGCAATTATACTATAAATCTACGACATAATTATAAAATATAATATTAAATTTACCGCGTTATCAGTGGGAATAAATATGGCTGGTCGAGTCGAGGACGTAAAAATGGAAATCGAAACCATACCCATGACTGCAGTAGTGATAGGCAACCTCTGATTTTTGCTTTACTCGGCAGCGTCGCCCCGCACATCTCCCGGTACAACCTCGATAGCACGGTAGACCCCCAACTCAATTCACCGGCTGCTCTGAAATCAACAAGTTTTAGGAGCCATCTCAGGTGGATGAGGTTTCTAGAGAGGTCTAGCATCAGATAGTCTCCAATTATCTGAAGTATGTATGCCCGCGCATACCGTATTCTTTCTTCTTCAGTCGAACCTTCATTCGGCTGCGGGAATGCGTCTCGTAACCAACCCATATCGATCCGACCTCCTTGCAATTTATCCTAATGGCACCTAAGCTCGTAGCATACGGCCATCCAATCGAGAGATGTTACTGAGCCGGTGACTACCGAATTCGCCCACCGGTAATCCCAATCAGAATCGTACATCTTCTAAGGTGATGGTACACCTCCGCATGGCGGATGGAAAGTGTCGTCTCGGTCTCCACCTCTCTATCAACGCTACGATCAAAGGCGGGTCCATCTTGAACCCTCGGCCTATCGTGGCCACGTGCCAAAAACCCGCTTCCCGCAGGTAATTCTCGATCAATGGCGATGGGGGACCGGGCATGTTGTTGAATATAACATTGCAACACCCGATCTACAGACTGTTTAAAAAATAATAAAATTCAAAATTAATTAAAATTGCATAATTAAAAAAATTTAATAATATTGAAAAATTAAAATTCAAACTTACCATTTTCAATTGCTCGACGCCAATGTGATTGTTGTCTAGGCGACGTAATTCCCCAGCCATTGTACTCCGATAAAGAATTTTTAAATTTTCCAAAAAAATAAATATATTAAAAAAATTATAAAGGGCTTTTTCGTAAATAGTAGAAGACTATTTTGAAATTTAAGCATAAATTTCAAGGACTTTGAGAGAAACTTGAGAGAAAATTGAGAGCAAATTGAGAGCAAATTGAGAGAAAATTAAGAGAAAATGAGAAAGGATTGAAGTGTGAAAAAATGAAGGGTTGGGGGTATTTATAGTTTTTTTTACCGTTGGTTTTGACCGTTAGGGTCCAACGGTCAAAAAAAAATTTGATTACAGACGGCCTAAAAGCGTCTCTGGGGCGCTTTAGGCCACCTCAAAAAAGCGTGCCCTCGTGGGAGCGTTTTTTTGAGGTGGCCTAAAGCGCTCCCCAGGACGCGCTTTAGGCCTTTTCCAAAAACGCTACCGACGTGGACGCGATTTTTGGGAAATTGCCCTTCCGTCAATATTTTTGAAATCTGTCCTTCCCGTAATTTTTATTTTTTGGTATTTTGGGATATTTACCCTATTACAAATGAGATATATACCGCACAAATGTATTTTTTAATAAATAAAATATGTAGCAATATATTAATTTTATTTGTAAATTTGAAAGAAAAAAAAACCTTCATTATTGTCGGTAGAAAATATCATGAGTTGAAATTTTCAAAATCATTACTCGAGCTTGAATAGGTTAGATTAAACCCGGTTTAAGATCTTATTTTACTACTTTAAAATATAAAAAGTATTTTGTATTTAAAAGTAAAAAAAAAATTATTATTAGGTAGCGTTATAATAATTAAGTTATATATGATGTTAAGGTTGATAATGACAGTAGTTTACACTGTATATGATGGGAAGAACCTTTAAAATTTATGGTGGTTCATACAATAAGTAATGTAGAAAGCCATTTTTAATTAAGGATGGTGTAATAACGTGTCAAACGTGAATTCTACATGCTAGATGTGGGTTATTTTAATCATTGGAATTATTACCTATCAAATCTATTACATTTAGATGTGTTTTATTTGGGTAATGTTGATAATACTTAGGTGATTGCTCTTACTAAGGTTGTTGATAGTAGTCTCCCTAACCACTTGGTTGGTCATACTAGTTGTAAGCAACTTAATGTTGATACTTTTTCTTGTATGTTTTTGATAATATTACTAAGCATACTAGTAGTATTCCCATTGAAGATACTGATTATCTCCATACTTATAAATTGATTTGGTAATCTTGATCACCCATTCGTAGTGACCTCATTTACTTGCACTTTCAGGACATTTTAGATCGCTTAATTTATAGCTTCTCATTTAGTTTCTCGCAAGTGGTAGCAATTATTATAATGATTAAGTTATACAAGGTGTTGAGGTTAACAATGATGGTGGTTCACACCATAGCTTATGCAGAGAGCCAGAAAGGATGGTGGTGGTTCATATAGTAAGTGGTGCGAAGAGTCACTAAGGATAATTGTTTATTCGAGTTGGGAGGACGATTGAGAAAAGTGTAGGCTATATCGTTGGTCTTGTCTTCTTCTTCTTAAAATATGTGATATTTATAGGTGAAAAAGGGCCTAGAGTGAGTCCCTCATTACATGGTTACCTCATTTCTCGAGTTTAATTTAAACTTAAATTAGGGTATGATTTAACAAGATTGAATATGATTTAACAACTATTCTTAATGATATCGTGACGATATCTTTTTTATGGTCACGTAAACATTTTATATATAAAAGTGTAGGAAATACCATAACTTGGAGCGTTCATATATGGAAAGCATAGGAGATACTCATGCTTGGGTATAAATAATAATTTCAATCAAAATGAATTAATTTAAATTAGACATAATATTGTCCAAAACTCAACTCATACAAACCAATTAGTCCACTCTTAAACTTGTCTAATCATTATTATATGACAAATAAATAGGAAATCAAAGTTGTTTGCTTTTAACATGATGATCATTACCATCAAAGTTTGTATTAAACTTAGTTGTCATTAAGAAAACTTTTGTTTAAAACCTACCTATCCTTTAGGAATAGCTAAGACACCATGTCGAGTTCTCTTTATGAAAATGATGATCCTGGAAAATCCACTATGGAGGAGTTGATCCCCAAGAAGGTTAGGTTCAGAGATAAGGAGGAAGAAACGAGCAACGATATGATGATCGAGCTATCCTCAGATCAACCTACTTCCTGGAGAGACATGCTGTAACACCCCCTACCCGTATTCGTTGTTAGAATAAGGTACAAGGCATTACCGAGTTTACAATTTTTTTTTAAACCGAGACCATTCCAATTCAACATATTCTCAAAATAAAATTCATGCATATTTATAAGATAACTTCAACACATAAGCCATATCAATGGCTGACCTTATATTCATTTCATATTAACATTTATTTTATTAGCTTATACATGCCATTCATTTTCAAAATAAAGTTTCTTTAAATACAAGTCTTGGGGTTGATAGTGTGATATGTCTCCGATGAATCCGATCTCCGAGCTCTTAACACTACAAAACAGGAAAAGGAAATAGGGTAAACACTTTGTGCTTAGTAAGCCCATGTAACAAGAATTATACTTACCTAATATTTTTCAATTCAATATAATAAACATTCATATATCCATTCAATGCATTATTACCCTAACATACACAAGCTCAACATTCAAATTAGTTCAATAATTTCCATGTATCAATAATATATACCATGATTGATGAGCTCATCAATACCATGATTTCCATTTCTTTGTTATATTTCCATATTTATCCCGTTGAATTACTCGAAATTTCGATGAATTTTCAGAAGTACACTTTTAGTGTACAATCTAGGTTCGTCAATTCATGTTCATGTGCACACATTTCCATTTCGTAAAGCACACTCATGAACCTCATCTTTACAATGGATTACCATCAAAGCTAAATCCTCAGAATATAAACTCATAGAGTATTGTCTGGATTACCAGTCAAAGCTAAATCCTCGCAACGACAATTACTCTAATGAGTTTGGATCTGAATTACCATCAAAGCTAAATTCAGACCCTAATTCGGATTACCCATCCTGGCTAAATCCATTTTACACATATTCTTGGAGGGCTATATCAGATAGGATCACCCGTCCTGCTAGATCCTTTTACCGTCAATTCCTTTTCGAGATCCATCGATTTTCCTTTCATTCAATCGGATTTCTTCCCTTTTATCAAATATATCAATGTTTCATCAATCTTCATACAATAAACATTCAAATTATATTCACATCAATAACATACATTTCAAGCATTTAAGAAGATAATTCAAGTTACATGAACTTACCTCGATACTAGTTCGTATACAAAATCTACTAATCCGGGACTTTTTCCTTTCCTCGATCTAACTTCGTATTTGAGTTTTCCGGATCTATTAAATATCCAAGCTTCAAACTTTCAATTTTCCCTTTTCTTCTTTCTTTTCTCTGTTTCTTTCTTTCCTTCACGTTTGCTCTCTGTTCTTTTTGTTTTATGCTTTTTTTTCTTTTCTCCTTTCTTTTTATAATATATATTATTATTAATTTATAATAATAATTATCTTTATAAAAATCTCAGATTTTATACAATACATCATTCAATTTTACAAAATGGCATAATTGCCATTTTGGTCCTTTATAATTTTTTAATCTATAATTCAACTTTTACTTTCATTTCAATTTAGTCCTTTTCATTTAATTACCTACCCATACGTTAAAATTTTCTAACGAAATTTTTAATATCACATTACTAACATTTTATAAATATTTATAAAAATATTTCCTATCATATAAATATTCATGCAAATATATTGAAATAAATTTCTCTTTAAATCGGATTTATGGTTGCGAAACCATTGTTCCGATAACCTTGAATTTAGGCCATTACAACTCTCCCCTTTTAAGGATTTTCGTCCTGAAAATCTTACCAAGAAAGAGGTTTGGATATTATTTCCTCATTGCCTCCTCCGGTTCCCATGTCGCTTCCTCAATCCGTGCTTTTGCCGCAATACTTTCACCAAATTTATTTTTTATTTCTAAGCTCCTTTGTTTCCGTGCTAATATCTTGACCGGTTCTTCACCGTAAGTCATATCCTTTGAATCTCCACTTACATTGAGAAATAACATGTGAAGGATCCGACCGATATCGTCGAGATAGACACATGAAAAACATTATGAATTCTATCAAGTTCCAGTGGTAATGCCAATCGATAAGCGATCGTCCAATTCTTTCTATAATTTCATATGGCCCGATAAATCTTGGACTTAATTTACCCTTTCAATCGAATCGAGAACTTTCTTCCAAGGAGACACTTTCGAAATACCTTATCACCAACCCGAAATTCAATATCTTTTCGCTTAAGATCGGCATATGATTTTTGGCGATCAGAGGTTGCTTTCAAGCTATTCCGAATCACTTTTACTTTTTCTTCTGTTTCCCGGATCAAATCAACCCCATGTATCTTCTTTTCACTAAGCTCTGTCCAATATAATGGTGTTCTACATTTTCTACCATACAAAGCTTCATACGGAGCCATTTTAATACTGGACTGATAACTGTTATTGTAAGCAAATTCAATCAAAGGTAGATATCTCTTCCAATTACCTTCAAACTCTAGTATACAACATCGGAGCATATCTTCCAATACTTGAATTACACGCTCAGATTGGCCATCTGTCTGAGGATGAAATGCAGTGCTGAAATACAACTGAGTACCCAAAGCTTCTTGCAATTTGTCCCAGAAATGAGACGTAAATCGGGGGTCTCTATCTAACATAATGGAGACAGGCACTCCATGTAGCCTGACAATCTCAGATATGTATAGTTCAGCCAGTTTATCTAAAGAATAATCCATACATACCGGAATAACGTGTGCTGACTTTGTCAATCAGTCAACAATCACCCAAATAGCATCTTTTTTCCTCAGAAACAACAGTAACCCCGATACAGAATCCATAGTGATTCTTTCCCATTTCCATTCTGGTATAGTAATTGGCTGAAGTATCCCCAAAGGTACCTGATGTTCTGCTTTGACCTGTTGACATATCAGACATTTTGATACAAACTCAGAAATATCACGTTTCATACCTGGCCACCAGTACATCTTTTTCAGATCATTATACATTTTATTACTTCCCGGATATACAGACATAGTACCACTGTGAGCTTCGTGTAAAATTTTCTGTATGAACTCTGAATTTTTAGGTACACATACCCTACCTCTGAATAATAAACAACCATCAGTTCCAACTTGAAATTCAAAATCAGTACCTGACTCACATTGTGCCCGTTTAACCTGTAACTTCTTATCATTCTTCTGAGCTTCACATATTTGCTGTAGAAATGTTGGTTTAGCTCTCAATTCAGCTATGATTGAACCATCATCAACCAAAGACAATTGAGCATTCATAGATCGCAAAGCAAACAGAGATTTTTGACTCAAAGCATCAGCCACAATATTAGCCTTACCCGGATGGTAATCAATAATCAAATCATAGTCCTTTATCAATTCAAGCCACATGTGCTGTCTTAGATTCAGATCTTTCTGTGTCATCAAATACTTCAAGCTTTTATGATCAGTATAAATGTAACACCCCTTACCCGAGACCGTTACCGGAGTCGAGCACGAGGCATTACTAAACTTAACTTACTGATTCGGGGCATAAAAATTGAAACTGTCCATCTCGTCATGTTAAGTAAATCAATTATAACTTGAGTTACGAAACTCAAAATCAGATCCGTAAATTTTTCCTGAAACTAGACTCATATATATTCTTACTATAATTTTTCCAAAATTTTGGTGTGGCCAATTAGTACAGTTTATTAGTTAAACTCTCCCTGTTACACGTAATCGATTCAATTCTCCGTACTAAAAATCAATTATCTCATAATATACAACTCTTTTCCTACACCTTTTTTTTATAAAATAGACTCAATAAGCTTTAACTCTATATCTCATGGCCAACATAATTCCATTTCTACTAGTTTTGGGGATTTTTCAAAATCACGCCTTCCGCTGTCCAAACTGTTCCCGCATATAATTACATAATTTCTTTAAAATAACTATCAACTAGGCATTTCATAGCATCCAAAACATGTTCTTAATTAACCATTTTAATGGCTAATCATTACCAAACATTTACAAGCCAATCTTAAGCCATATCATAAGGACATACACACAAAATGGCTAAGTCCTATACATGCCATAACTTAAAACGCTCGAGTCACAAAATACCAATATAATCCTTTGATAGTGTGTAACGATCTCCGACGTCTTTGTGATTCCCGAGTTGGCTTGTAACACTATAAAAAAATTAAAGAATGGGAGTAAGCATAAAGTTTAGTAAGTTTACATGTAAATAAATAACAACATTCTTAATCAATTATCTTATTCTTTTCTTATCAAGATCACTTAAGCTTTTAACTCAATATACTTAAACTTGTATTCTTACCGTACCTTTTAACATGAATTTGCCTTACCTTACCTTTTTAGCTTGAACTTTTCTTACCTTTACTTTGGTATACTCTTTGAACTTTCCCGTTGAACCACTTGGAATACTAAGGATACGGGTACCTTTCCTTATGAAACTTAACCATTGCCATGTCTTGACATGGTCTTACGTGGTATCCTTGCCTTATGAACTCACCAATGCCATGCCTTGGCATGGTCTTATATGGGACCTTTGCCTTATAGTAACATATCAATGCCATGTCTTGACATGGTATTACATGATTTCCTTAAACCCTAATGTCATGACATTTGAATCCTACACATTCCTAAGGTTCAACCGGAACTTTCTGAGATAACTTTCTGAGATAACTTTTCCGTCAATTCATACTTGAGTATTTAAATAATAAATTTACAGAATAAACATGTAAATACTGGAATTTAACAGTATTAAATGTAAAATAATAGAATATTGCATTTATTTACCGTAAACTTACCTCGAAACAAAATACGATCAACTATATCGATCTAGTCCTCTATCTTTTCTTTCCTTGATCTAACTCGATTTCGTTCTTCTTGATCTATAATAGCAAATTTAGCTTATTTAATACTCACATTCATCAAAACAGTCCTTAACTCTTAACTTTGACAAAATTACAATTTTGCCCTAAACTTTTACATATTTACACATTTACCCCAAAGCTCGAAATTAAACTTTATCCCTTATTCTTATATTTTATGACATCCTGATCATTTTTCCTTCTATGGAAACATCAAATTCTCACTCTAACTTGTACTTATGAACATTAGGTATTTTTACCGATTAAGCCGCTTTTACTCGCTTTCACTTAAAATCACTTAGCAAAAGTTGTTTAACATAATTTCAGACTTCATATTCTATCATAAAACATCAAAATAAACACATTTCACCTATGGGTATTTTTCCAAATATGAACCCTAGCATGAATTATTGATAGAATAAGCTAAATTGAGCTCTTGGGGCTTCAAAATGTAAAGAACATTAAAACGGGCTTGGAATCACTTACTATGGAGCTTGGGAGCTTGAAACAAACCCTAGCTATGGTGACCACTTGAAAATTTGGCCTAATGAAGAAGATGAGCATATTTTGCCATCTTTTTCCCTTTTAACTCCTTTTTATTACCAAATAACTAAATTACCCTTCATTAAAAACTTTGGTTCTTTCCACCTATATATGTCCATTTTTGTCCATGAAAATATAGTGGTCTAATTACCATTTAAGGACTCCTACTTCAAACCCCCATTTCAATCAAGTGCTCTATAAATTAGAACCCCTATTTAGCAACTTTTGCAAACAAGTCCTAATAGGCAATTTAAGCATGAAATTAATAAAATTTCTTATCAATACTCTAACACATGTATTTAATCACTAGATAAATCATAATAATTAATCATAATAAACTTTTATAGCTTGGATTCATGGTTTCGCAACCACTATTCCGTTTAGGCCCTATTTGGGATGTTATATTTCTCCCTTTAGGGATTTTCGTCCCCAAAATCTTACCCAGAAAGAGGTTTGTACTGCTTTTGCATAATCTCTCCGGCTCCCATGTAGCCTCTTCTATCCCATGCCTATTCCATAATACTTTCACAAGTGCAATACTTTTGTTCCTTAATTGCTTAACCTCTCGAGCTAGAATTTTTACCTTCCTCACCGTAAGTCATATCTGGTCAATCTTAACCTCTGCTTGTGAAATCACATGCGATGGATCCGAACGATAACGACGTAGCATAGAAACATGAAACACATTATGAATCTTCTCTAACTCAGTCGGCAAAGCTAACCGATATGCCAATGGCCCAACTCTCTCGATCACCTCAAACGGTCCAAGAAAATGGGGAGTTAATTTACCTTTCTTGCCAAATCTAAGAACTTTCTTCCAAGGGGATACTTTTAAAAATACCCTGTCACCAACTTGAAATTCAATTTCTTTTCTTTTCAAATCTGCGTAGGATTTCTATCTATCTGAAGCTGCTTTCAAGCAATCTCGATGACTTTTACTTTCTCTTCTATTTCTTTGACTAGATCAACCCAGAATCTGATTTTCCTTAAGCTCTATCCAATACAAAGGCGCATGCGACATTTACGTCCATACAAAGCTTCTAAGGTGCCATCTTGACTCGATTGATAACTATTATTGTAGGCAAACTCTATTAACGGCAAATATTTCTCCCAACTACCTTGAAATTCCAATACGCAACATCTAAGCATATCTTCAAGTACGAATAACTCTTTCGATTGACCATCACCGAGGATGGAAAGTCGTACTAAAACTCAACTTTGTACCTAAAGCTTCTCGCAATTTCTTCCAAAACCGTGAAGTAAATCTAGATCTCTATCCGAGATAATCGATAATGAGACTCCATGTAGTCTCACTTTGAAATATACAACTCGGCCAACTTGTCAAGTGAATAATCCATACTGTTGGGATAAAATGAGCCGACTTCATTAACTTATCAATCACAACCCATATCTGCATCTTTCTTTCTCGGTGCGTCAAGGCAATCATCACAAAATCCATAGTAACTCGGTCTCATTTCCACTCAGAACTAATACAGTGCAATAAACTCGAAGGTACACGATGTTCGGCCTTTACCGACAAATCAAACATCTAGAAACAAACTCGATATATCTCTTTCATTCCTCTCCACCAATACATTTTCTTCAAGTCATTATACACCTTTGTACTACCTGGGTGAATAGACCAAGAACTACCATGTGCTTCCTCAGAAACCTTCCGAATAAGATCATCATTCGTGGTACACATACCACATCTCTAAACATCAAACAACCGTAAGTTCGATCTGAAAATCGACTCTACACCGACTCAGATCGAACCCTTTTGGTTTGCAACTCATCATCATCCTTCGAGCTTCATATCATTTCCTTAAACATTTCAATGCATACAATGTAAATCATGGAAATTGAACTACCGACTCATCCGAATTAACCAAGGATCTCACCATTTTCACATTTCAACTCAATGAATTTCTTTCCACAATTCACTATCACATCATGCGATTAACCAATCCATACCAAGAATCACATCAAACTCATCAAATGGCAATAGCATGAGATCGGTAGGAAAATAATAACCTCTAATCATCGAGGGCATTTTTACATACTTTGTTTACTAACACATGTTGACCAAATGGATTTGATACTTTAATCACAAATTTAAGTAAACTCTATGGGCATGTTCATACTAGGCATTAATTTTATGCAAACATAGGAATGGGTTGAACCGGATCAATCAAAGCAATAACATTAACATCATGAAGAGAAAATGTACCCATAATTACATCGGGAGGATGCCTCTTCACTGCACGGATAGCATAAGTCCTCGGGTGCTCTAACATCCGATCTCGTTGATGTATCTCTAAATGTACCTCTACTTGCCCCTAGTCCCGGATTTCTCTCGAGGTCCGCTCTAACGGGCATTACACGATCTTGCACTTCGGTATTACTTCTTTTTTACCATCTCAGACACTCCGAATGAAATGATCGGTGCACCACATCGAAACAACCAACCTCGGTCGCTCGACATTGACCGGATGACGTCGACCACATTGAGGACACTCAGTCTATTAGGTGAATACTACCAACACTGCAATCGAAGTGGTTTGAGCTTTTGAATCCATAAATCTTCCACCTGCTTTGGTTAGAATACCCATTGAAAAATTAGATCTCGTAGAGAACTCTCTAGGCCTCTTAGATGTAGACCGAAATGACTTGCTCATCTGTCTTTTCTTTGTATCTTGCATCTCAATTTCACTTTACCCTTTCTTTTCAACAACTCCTCTCGCTTTATGTGCTCATCAACTAAAACAACAAACTCTTTTATCTCTAGAACACCAACCGATAGTCGGATATCATCATTGAGCCCATCCTCAAATCTTTTGCACATATAGCCTCAGAGACACACTCTCGAGCATAATTATCGAGTCGGACAAATTCACGCTCATAGTCGGTCACAGTCATCTTACCCTATTTTAATTCAAGGAACTCTTTTCTTTTCTCGTCACCGATCGATGTACTTTTATTTAAACTCCTCCCTGAAAAATTCCGTAACTCTTTCTTTGGTACTCTTGATACAAGTGTCTTCCACCACCGGTAGGTGAATCTATAAGAAGTGACACTACACATTTAATACACTCTTCCGGTGTGCAGGGATAACTCGTCAAAAACTCGATAGTATTTTCGAGCCAAAATTCGCTTTTCTGCATCATCATCTTTAGACCGAAACTCTTCAAATTTCTTGTTTTTGATTTTGTCAACGGGTGGCTTCTCTCTTCCGATCAGATCTGTGGATCGGGAAGCTACATGGGTGGTATTTGGATCATGAGGGGTGGAGGTCTAACAATGGGTTCGCATTTAACAAACTCAAGAAACCATTCATTCATAGCTTGGAAGAAGGCTTTCGAGCCCTCCTCCTTGACAAACAAGAATTCAGGCGTTTCATGACTATCTTGTGGCACCTCCCCTCGGTGGGAGTGGGTGCACTACTCTCTACATCATCTGCACTAGCTCGTTCGGGATCCATAACTATAAAAGAAAAACATTTTTTAAATCGTCAAGAGTCGTCACACTATCAAAATATAAGTATGGCATGTATAGATAGACTCTTACTCATACTAAATATTTCGAGAATCGACTAAACCTTGCTCTGATACCAATAAATGTAACACCCCTTACCCGAGACCGCTGTCGGAGTCGAGCACGAGGCATTACTAAACTTAACTTACTGATTCGGGGCATAAAAATTGAAACTGTCCATCTGCGTCATGTTAAGTAAATCAATTATAGCTTGAGTTACGAAACTCAAAATCTAGATCCGTAAATTTTTCCTGAAACTAGACTCATATATATTCTTACTATAATTTTTCCAGAATTTTGGTGTGCCCAATTAGTACAGTTTATTAGTTAAAGTCTCCCTGTTACACAGACCGACAGTTCTGACCCTCTGTACTAAAAATCAATTATCTCATAATATACAACTCTTTTCCTACACCGTTTTTTTTTATAAAATAGACTCAATAATATTTAATTCTATATCTCATGGCCAACATAATTCCATTTCTACTAGTTTTGGTGATTTTCAAAATCACATCACTGCTTCTGTCCAAACTTTTCCCCTGCATATAATTACATAATTTCTTTAAAATAACTATCAACTAGGCATTTCATAGCATCCAAAACATGTTCTCAATTAACCATTTTAATGGCTAATCATTACCAAACATTTACAAGCCAATCTTAAGCCATATCATAAGGACATACACACAAAATGGCTAAGTCCATATACATGCCATAACTTAAAACGCTCGAGTCACAAAATACCAATATAATCCTTTGATAGTGCGTAACGATCTCCGACGCCTTTGTGATTCCCGAGTTGGCTTGTAACACTATAAAAAATTAAAGAATGGGAGTAAGCATAAAACTTAGTAAGTTTACATGTAAATAAATAACAACATTCTTAATCAATTATCTTATTCTTTTCTTATCAAGATCACTTAAGCTTTTAACTCAATATACTTAAACTTGTATTCTTACTGTACCTTTTAACATGAATTTGCCTTACCTTACCTTTTTAGCTTGAACTTGTCTTACCTTTACTTTGGTATACTCTTTGAATTTTCCGTTGAACCACTTGGAATACTAAGGATACACGGTACCTTTCCTTATGAAACTTAACCATTGCCATGTCTTGACATGGTCTTACGTGGTATCCTTGCCTTATGAACTCACCAATGCCATGCCTTGGCATGGTCTTACAGGACCTTTGCCTTATAATAACATATCAATGCCATGTCTTAACATGGTCTTACATGATTTCCTTAAACCCTAATGTCATGACATTTGTATCCTATACATTCCTAAGGTCCAATCGGAACTTTCTGAGATAACTTTCTGATATAACTTTTCCGTCAATTCATACTTGAGTCTTTAAATAATAAATTTACAGAATAAATATGTAAATACTGGAATTTAACAAGATTAAATGTAAAATAATAGAATATTGCATTTATTTATCAGAACTTACCTCAAACAAAATACGATCAACTATATCGATTTAGTCCTCTATCTTTTTCTTTCCTTGATCTAACTCTGGATTTCGTTCTTCTTGATCTATAATAGCAAATTTAGCTTATTTAATACTCACATTCATCAAAACAAATTCTTAACTCTTAACTTTGGTAAAATTACAATTTTGCCCTAAACTTTACATATTTACACATTTGCCTCAAAGCTCGAAATTAAACTTTATCCCTTATTCTTATGTTTTATGACATGCTGATCATTTTTCCCAATTCTCACTCTAACTTGTACTTATGAACATTAGGTATTTTTACCGATTAAGCCGTTTTACTCATTTTCACTTAAAATCACTTAGCAAAAGTTGTTTAACATAATTTCAGACTTCATATTCTATCATAAAACATCAAAATAAACACATTTCACCCATGGGTATTTTTCCAAATATGAACCCTAGCATGAATTATTGATAGAATAAGCTAAATCGAGCTAAGGGCTTCAAAATGTAAAGAACATTAAAAGCGGGCTTGGAATCACTTACTATGGAGATTGGGAGCTTGAAACAAACCCTAGCTATGGTGACCACTTGAAAATTTGGCCTAATGAAGAAGATGAGCATATTTTGCCATCTTTTTCCCTTTAATTCCTTTTATTACCAAATGACTAAATTACCCTTCATTAAAAACTTTGGCTCTTTCCACCTATATATGTCCATTTTGTCCATGAAAATATAATAGTCTAATTACCATTTAAGGACTCCTACTTCAAACCCCATTTCAATCAAGTACTCTATCAATTAGAACCCCTATTTAGCAACTTTTGCAAACAAGTCCTAATAGGCAATTTAAGCATGAAATTAATAAAATTTCTTATCAATACTCTAACACATGTATTTAATCACCGATAAATCATAATAATTAATCATAATAAACTTTTATAGCTTGGATCCATGGTTTCAACCACTATTCCGCTTAGGCCCTATTTCGGGATGTTACAATAAATATGACATCGACTCCTTTACCAGAATCGATAGTAGCCCGATCGGAGATCAATCTTTGAAAATATAGTAGCACCTTTTAGTGATCAAATAAATCATCAATCCGGCAACGGTACTTATTCTTTATAGTTACTTTATTGTCGCCGATAATCAATACACAATCTCAAAGACCCGTCTTTATTTTTCACAAATGTAACCGGAGCACCCCAAGGTGAATGACTCGGTACGGACAAAACCTCTATCAACAAGTTCTCAGAATCGTGTCTTTAATTCCTTTAATTTCGATCGAGCCATTGATGACGGAGCTATGAAAATCGGAGTAGTTCCTTAATCAAATCTATAGAAAATTTCACTTCTCTTTCGGTGGCAACCTCGTAACTCTTCCGAAACACATCGTAAAATTCGCATACCATCGCATCGCTTGAATCTTTGACTCGAGATACCTTGGTATCTAATACATAAGCAAGAAAAGCATCATACCCTTTTGACATACCTCGAAAGCAAGAATAATCGAAATCACATCGATAATCCCCTAATCGACCAGATTTAACCCGAGTAACTCACCATTCGACACTTCAACACAATATATTTTTGTTTACGATTTACTCATCGCATCATCCGAGTTAACCAATCCATGCCCAATATCATATCAAACTCATCAAATGGCAAGAACATCAAATCACCAGAAACAATAACCTCTTACCATCGGTGGACAATTTTACAAATTTTATCCACAAAATAGATTGGCCAAAGGGTTCGAGACTTTAACCACAAATTCGGGAGGTTCAACAGATAAATCTTTAATGCATGCAAGCTTTACATATATATATATGAATGCGTAGAACCGGATCAATTAATGCAGAATATTAGTATCAAGTAAAGAAAATGTACCAAGAATAACATCGGTGTCGAGGCATCTTCTCCGGTACAAATGACATATGTCCTAGGAGGCGCCGTGTCTCAAGCCTACTTGAGTATCTTTTGTAGCTCTCGGCTACCACCGACATTACCAGATGGTCGAGATGGTCTACCCCTCAAAGATGGATTACTCGGCTTTGATATATATTCAGCTTCTTTTTCATTTCTTTCTGGACAATCTCTGAGGAAATGGTCAAAAGAACCACATCGGTAACAAGCCCCGCTCTTAAATCAACATTCACCAAAATGAGTTTTATTACAATACTGGCATCTCGGCTTAGGGGTACCAACACTGCCAACACTGGTCACTGATGGAGTGGAAGGTCTTGGATTAGTGCGCTGTAAACCTCGTTCTCTGTCCGAATACCCAGTGGCTGAGGTAGAACGATCTTGGTACTTCTTTAATTTCTTTGGAGTAGAAAACTGAGATTTTCCCATTGGTCTTTTACTAAAAATTCGAGCTTCCTTCTCAGCCTGTTTCTTTTCTTTGCTCAGTTCTTTTGCTTTATAAGCTCGCTCTGCCAATGTAGCAAACTCTCGTATTTCAAGAATTCTAATAAGGAGTTTAATTTCTTCATTCAACCCTTCTTCGAATTGTTTGCACATTTCAGCTTCCGACTGTACCCATTCTCGAGCATATTTACTCAATGAACAAATTCTCTTTCATACTCAGATACTGATCTATTGCCCTATTTCATTTCAAGAAATTCTTTTCTTTTCCGATCAAGGAATCTCGATCGATATATTTCTTTTTAAACTCGATTCGAAGAATTCCCATGTAATTTCTTCTTTGGAACAACTCAAGCTTTAGTATTCCACCAATGATAAGTCGTGTCTTTTAGCAAAGTGAGACGGCACATTTTAAACATTCTTCCGGTATGCAAGATAATTCTTCCAAAACCCGAGTAGTATTCTCTAACCAAAATTCACCCGATTCGCTCGGATCATCATCAATCGCCGTCAAATTCTTTGGCCCCATATTTTTGAATTTTATCGACCGGAGCTTTTCCTTTTTCGATGATTCAAGACTCAGATCTGTGGAATCTCTGAACCGATGGAGAAACATGAGGGGAGCTTGAGTTTGTTGCATTGTAGGGTTAGTTCTTATGTCTTCGAGTAAACCATTCATTCATCATTTGAAAGAAGGCTATTTTGCCTCCTCCCTGACCTCTATACCGCCTTCTATCGCTAGTTTCTTCTCTTTGTCTTGAAGCGAGCATGACTCTCGCTTCTTTAGATTGAGCTCGGTCGATGACATTACTATAAGGAAAACACAATTTAAATGGTCGGAGATATCACACTATCAAAAATAATTTAAATGGCATGTATAGCTAATCCAGATTCGCTATGTTGGTCCCTAGAACCGCTAAATCGTAGCTCGATACCAACAAATGTAACACCCCTACCCGTATTCGTTGTTAGAATAAGGTAGAAGGCATTACCGGAGTTTACAATTTTTTTAAACCGAGACCATTCCAATTCAACATATTTTCAAAATAAAATTCATGCATATTTATAAGATAACTTCAACACATAAGCCATATCAATGGTGATTTTATATTCATTTCATATTAACATTTATTTTATTAGCTTATACATGCCATTCATTTTCAAAATAAAGTTTCTTTAAATACCAAGTCTTGGGGTTGATAGTGTGATATGTCTCCGATCGAATCCGATCTCTAGCTCTTAACACTACAAAACAGGAAAAAGGAAATAGGGTAAACACTTTGTGCTTAGTAAGCCCATGTAACAAGAATTATACTTACCTAATATTTTTCAATCCAATATAATAAACATTCATATATCCATTCAATGCATTATTACCCTAACATACACAAGCTCAACATTCAAGTTAGTTCAATAATTTCCATGTATCAATAATATATACCATGATTGATGAGCTCATCAATACTATGATTTCCATTTCTTTGTTATATTTCCATATTTATCCCGTTGAATTACTCGAAATTTCGATGGATTTTCGTATACACTTTTAGTGTACAATCCAGTCCGTCAATTCATATTCATGTGCACACATTTCCATTTCAGAGAGAGCACACTCTCATGAACCTCATCTTTATAATGGATTTACCGGTCGAGCTAAATCTCGTAATATAAACTCATAGAGTATTGTCGGGATGAGCTAAATTCACAACGACAATTACTCTAATGAGTTTGGATCTGAATTACCATCCAAAGCTAAATTCAGACCTAATTGGATTACCCATCCGGCTAAATCCATTTTACACATATTCTTGGGAAGGCTATATCAGATAGGATCACCCGTCTGCTAGATCCTTTTACCGTCAATTCCTTTTCGTAGATCCATCGGATTTTCCTTTCATTCAACCGGATTTCTTCCCTTTTATCAAATATATCAATGTTTCATCAATCTTCATACAATGAACATTCAAATTATATTCACATCAATAACATACATTTCAAGCATTTAAGAAGATAATTCAAGTTACATGAACTTATCTCGATACTAGTTCGTATACAAAATCTACTAATCCGGGACTTTTTCCTTTCCTCGATCTAGCTTCGTATTTGAGTTTTCCTGATCTATTAAATATCCAAGCTTCAAACTTTCAATTTTCCTTTTCTTCTTTCTTTTCTCTCTTTCTTTCTTTCCTTCACGTTTGCTCTCTGTTCTTTTTGTTTTATGCTTTTTTTCTTTTCTCCTTTCTTTTTATAATATATATTATTATTAATTTTAATAATAATTATCTTTATAAAATCTCAAATTTTATACAATACACCACCTCAACTTTACAAAATAGAATAATTTCCATTTTGATCCTTTATAATTTTTTAATCTATAATTTAACTTTTACTTTCATTTTAATTTAGTCCTTTTCATTTAATTACCTACCCATACGTTAAAATTTTCTAACGAAATTTTAATATCACATTACTAACATTTTATAAATATTTATAAAATATTTCCTATCATATAAATATTCATGCAAATATATTGAAATAAATTTCTCTTTAAATCGGATTTATGGTTGTGAAACTATTGTTCCGATAACCTTGAATTTAGGCCATTACACATGCTTGTCTGTCACTCCTCAAATAATGGTTCTATTGGTTCGGATGAAAAGGAAGCTTTTGATATTTTGAAAGAGGACATCTAGAGGACTGTTGTGAACGGCGTGCCTTTTATTACTTTCTCGGACCGGATTCATCAAATCCTCATCCAAGGTATGAATAATATTGTGGTTGTAAAACTTCTAGGCCGTAACATTGGTTTTCGGTTTTACAAAACAAAGTTTATAGCATGTGGAGACCATCAGCCCCTATTCATATGATGGACTTCCTTGTCAAATTCCAAAATAGGATGGACTGTGATAAGATTCTCTTCGAAGGACCGTGGACTATTTTTGGTCAATATTTGACCGTTCAGCATTGGACAATGGCTTTTGATCCTGCACAGGCTTTTCCAAGTGTTGTAATGGCATAGATTAGATTCCATGCGTTACCTAGTTACTTATACAACCGCAAAATCATCACAGAAATTAGAGAACTTGTGGGTAAAGTTGTTAAATTAGATATGAACACTGACAGTAGAACGAGGGGACGTTTTGCTAGAATAGCGGTTTATGTCAATTTGGAAAAGCCACTAGTGTCCCAAATCTTGATCAATGGGCGCTTTCAAAAGGTGGAATATAAATCTTTTTGACTATTTGCTTTCATTGTGGAAGGTATGGGCATGTGGAAGACATTTGCAAATTTAGAAATTCTGACTCTACGGTGGAGATGAACAGAGACTCGTCTGTGCCGACACCGGAGAACCAAAAAATTATCGTTGAAGGAGCGGAGAAGAAAGAAGAAAATTTCAGACCTTGGATGATTGTAGGAAGGAAATCAAGTCGTAAATCAAGGGATAATCTGCAGAAATTAACTGAAAATCATGAGAAAGAAAAGGCAGGTTCCAGATTTAATGGCCTTATTAATAGGGAGTTAAATCAAGAATATCAAGATAGAGATTTGGAAGATATTCGACGTTCTAAAGGGAAAGATATCAGGGGAGACTTGGGTACCCAGAACAATGGGCAGTCCGATTTTAATAAGAAAATTAATAAAGAAAAATTCAAAGAGGTGGGCTCCAACATGCTTCTAGGCCCGGTTATCAAAAAGGGGAATAGACCTCAATTGGACCCCAGCTTGGTCCATAAGAATACTAACAAAATTGTGCAGATTAATGAAGAGATTACCACAGCTTTGGGCCTAGAAGATTCTGCGCCTAAACAGGCCTGGAAACTAATGGACCGTGATGCCCAGATTGGAGGGAATCAGCAGAGCCCTGGTGCTTCTAGTAGTTGTAGCCGATCCCTAGTGACCAGAACTATGCCAGAGCAGGCTATCGATGGGGGGACACTGCATGTCGAAGGTGAGTCTTTAGCGCACCGGACAAACCCGATTTTAAAGGGGGCTGACAGAGGCGAAGTCGTTGTGGACGTTGGCAGCCTTGATTCCAGCAAGCATTCGGCGGTGGTTTTCTTTGAAAACAAAGAGGTTTAGCCTTCAAACGGTCCTTTGCTTCCGGTGAGGCTTTTCGGATCAGGCAAAGGAAATAAATTAAAAGGCAAAATTAGTAAACATAATAAAATCACCTATGGCAGTAATGCGCGATTCAAGAATGCTGGCTCTCAATGAATTTCGTTAAAAAAAAATCTAAGGAACATTTAGCCAATAGCATATCGGCTAATTTTGTTGCTGGAAATTTTGACAAGAATGATGCGCAAATAGAGGGGTTAAATACCCCTAGTCAGTAAGGCCTTTGAGATTTGGGTTTCTGGTCTTTTTGCTTTTTATTTATTTGGGCTTTGTTACTTTTCTTTTGATTAGTTTCTTATTTTATTTTTATATATTTATATTTATATGGAACCGAATTTAAAAATTTTCTCATGGAATTGTCAAGGATGCGCTAGCAGGAACTTTATTCGGGCATTTCAAGAATATAATTCGGAACATAGTCGGGACATTATCTGTTTGGTTGAACTGATAGTAAGCGGTAAAAAAGATAATTTTATTATTGATCAATTGGGATTTAATTCTTCTCATCGGGTTGAAGCTGTTGGATTTTCAGGTGGCATCTGGATGGGATGGAAGAATTCTGTTCGAATTCAAATTATTAGTAGCCATCTTCAATTTATTCTTCTTCGTGTTGATAATTTTATTTTAAATAAGCCTTGTCTTATCTCTTTTGTCTATGGAAGCCCTGATAGGTTGAAACGAAAACATCTTTGGGAAGAGCTATAATCTGTCTCCCCAGTCCAGCCCATTCCTTGGCTTATTATGGGAGACTTTAACTCCATTTTATCTTATTTGGACAAGAGCAACCTTTTTACTATAGGTAAACGCTGTGAATTATTTGATAATTTTGTTGATTCTTGTGATTTGCAAGATTTAGGGTATAGTGGACCCTCCTACACTTGGAAACGAAGTGGTACTTTTGTAACATTAGATCGAGCTCTAGCAAATGATGAATGGATGCTAACGTTCCCGTAGTGCTTAGTCCAACATCTTACTCATATTAAGTCTGATCATCGGTGTAACACCCCTTACCCGTATTCAAACATTCATAACATCCCTTATATGAGCCTACGAGGCCCAAAACGAGCTTCGAGAGTGGTTCTAGACTAAACCGAGATCTGAGGAAGATTTTAATTTAGAAGGAAATTTAAGCCTCGATTTTGTATGATTGCTTGAGTTTATGTTCGGTAACGCCTCGTACCCTGTTCCGCATCGAATACGGGTAAAAGGTGTTACAATCGGCCTCTCTTATTAACAACTAAGTCGAACTTTGGCATGGCTAAAGGACGATCATTCAAGTTTTTAGCATGATGGACGAAACACAATTCCCACTTTTGTTAAAGAAAAGTGGATTTTTGCTGGTATAATGGTCGATTCTTTAAATAATTTCACTTCTTCTGTTAAAATATGAAACCAGAATGTGTATGGTTTTTTAGGTGCACGCAAGCGTCTCCTTATGCGATCTCTCAACAATATTCAAAAGGCCATTGATCATTTTCCCTCTAGTCAGTTAGCTCAGAAAGAATTGAAAGTTCGGGATGAGTTGGAAAATGTCATTGACCATGAAGACTTACTATGGAGACAAAAGGCTTGATGCGACTGGCTCCATTTAGGGGACATAAATACGAAATTTTATCATAGCCGTACGATCAAGAGAAGGAAATTTAATCGTATTTCTTTCTTATGTATTAATGATGGGGAATGGTGCTTTGATCAAGATATCTTATGGACTAAGGCAGTGGAGTTCTTTGAAAAACTTTATGGTGAGACTCCCCCTAACTTAAGAGGTAGTCCTAGTTTTGGTTTTCCTAGGCTTATCCCGTCGGAGGTCTCCTTTTTGGAAGCTGAAGTCACCAACGAGGAAATCAAAAGGGCGTTATTTGATATGGCGCCTCTGAAAGCGCCTGGTAGTGATGGGTATCATGCTCTGTTATTCCAAAGTCAGTGGGATACTCTTGGTGGTGATGTGTGTCAGTGGGTCAAAGATGTATTTTCTGGGAAACCGATTGAGCATGTGTTGAATAACACGCTAATTGTTTTAATTCTCAAAAACGAGAGTCGAAAAGATTTCAGTCAATTCTGACCTATTATCTTATGCTCGGTGCTTTATAAGTTGGTTATGAAAGTGATCGCAAACAGGTTTAAGGTGATTTTTCCTAAACTAATCTCTCAGGAACAAGTAGGATTCATCGCTGGTCGAAATATATCCGATAAATTATTCTTGCTCAAGAAGTCATTCATTCTATGCGATGCAAGCGAAAAGGGTTAAACTGGATAGTCGTTAAGTTGGACTTGGAGAAAGCTTACGACAGAGTTAGTTGGGAATTTATTTCTACCTCGTTGAGTGCGGCTGGAATCCCTATCTTTCTGTGTAAAGTGATTATGTCCTCTATTTCGTCCTCTACTATGCAGATCCTTTGGAATTGAGTTCCTACTCGAAAGTCTAAACCGATTAGAGAAATCCGTCAATGATGCCCTCTATCGCCGAATCTTTTTGTGCTCTGCATGGAATGGTTAGGGCAAATTATTCAGACGAAAATGGATATTGGTAATTGGGAACCTATTCAGCTATCTCGTAATGGCCCTGCAATCTCACATGTATTTTTTGCTGATGACCTGGTAATCTTCTGTAAAGCTCATCTCGATCAAGCGCAGCTGCTTAAGTTCATCCTTAATCAACTTTGAGAGATTTCGGGGCACAGAATTAGTGTTAGGAAGAGTAATATCTTCTTTTTCCAAAATTACTACCGGTGATGTTCACAATCAAATCACTCAAATGTTCGGCTTTCAGGAAGTTCAGAATCTTGGTCAGTATTTAGGTGTTCCTCTTCTTCATGAGAGGGTTACCAGGAATACGCTGAATTTTGTTATTGATAAGTTGAGGCAAAAACTGCACAATTGGGATACAATGAGGCTATCTATGGCAGGAAGGATCACTTTAGCGCAATTAGTACTTCTCTCTATTCTTAATTTTTTATGCAGTCTCTGATGATTCCGAGAGGTGTGTGCTTAGATATTGAGAGACTTTTCAGATAATTTATTTGGGGCCGCACTGAGGGTCATCCTAAAATGTCTTTAGTAGGATGGGACTCGATTTGTCAGCCACGGGCTAGGGGTGGTCTTGGTTTTAGGCATTTGGATGATCAAACTAAGTATTTTCTTATGAAAATTGGTTTCAGCCTTGTGTCCAAAAGTGATGCACCTTAGGTTCGTGTCCTTTGCTCCAAGTATAAGTGGAAAGAACAACTCTCTGACTCGATTGGCAAAAATCAATGTTCCCATTTATGGAGATCTTTTTCTAAGTTATGGCCGTTATTACGGGAAAATTTAATTTGGTCTCTTGGCAATGGCTTTACTGTTCACTGTTGGAAAGATTCTTGGATTCCAGGTATGGGTTCTTTAATCTCTAAAATTCCTTCTTTACTAACCTTGATTTAGATTGTCGTGTTAGGGAGTTTGTCAATTCGGATGGAAGCTGAAATTTGGACCTTTTTTGCATTTGGTTACCTGAAGATGTGGTTTGTAGAATTATTACTATACCTCTACCACATTCAGACTCTGGTTCAGATAGGGTGATTTGGGCTCGGTCAACTTCAGGAGTTTTTTTCTCTTCGTAGTGCTTATTGGGCTTTAAAAGAGACTACTTGGAATCCTCAAAAAGAGCATTGGAAGTCTATTTGAAAGTATCCGAGACCACAGAGAGTTAGAGCTTTTCTTTGGTTGGCTTTCAAACAAAGACTCCTCACTAATTTGGAGCATATAAGAAGGGGAATTGGACATAGTACTTTGTGTACATTGTGTGGGCATGCGATTGAAGATTTGACTCATGTTCTCAGAGACTGTCCCTTTGCGAAGGATGTATGGATGCTTGTACTTCCAGATCAACTCAAACAAAGGTTTTTTCTACCTTTTTTCCTAATTCGTTTTCACTTAACCTTTGTTTTCATGAAAGACTGCAAGGTAGTGGGCTCTCTTGGCCTTGCTTATTTGGGTTAATTGCATGGTGTATCTGGAAAAATAGAAATCTTTTTATTTTCCAAGATATTTCCTAGACAGTAACTGAAGTGGTAAAGACCTCTAGTTGCTAGGCTCGACATTAAGAATCAAGCATTGGTAGCAGTAAAAGGAATAATCACAGTTCAAATCCTGTAAATAGCTTGGATAACACTTGGATTTTTCTATCCACGAACAAAGCTGTGGCCAAAGATTCTGGATATACTGCTACAGGAGGTGTGGTTAGGAATCATGATGGAAATTGGATAGTGGGATTCACTCTGTAATAGCCCAAATTTCAGTGATGTCAAAAATAATGGTTCGAGACCACCAAATCTGAAAAATGAACTCGTAGACTATATTATTTAATATTTACGAGCCAAATGTAGCCTTTTAAAATATTTTTAAAATAGTAAATTGGGTTTTATAAAGATTTATTTGGTCAAGAAATCGAGAAAAAGAGGTATCGAGACCTCAGTGTTATAAATCGAGTCATAAATATTTTTATGAATATTTACGGAATGTCAATAAGGAAGTATTAAAATTTCGTTAGAAATTTTTGACGTTTGGGTGGTTAATTAAATAAAAAGGACTAAATTGAACAAAGTGTAAAAGTTTCTAGAAGGATTAAATAGCTTAATTGTCAAATGAGGAAGGACCTAAAGTGAAAATAAGCCCAAAGGAGACATTTTGGGCGGCAATAGCTGAGAAAAATCAGGAAATGAGTGAAATAAGGGCAAAATTGGAAAATTACCAAAAATAGTTAAAAAATATAGGACCAAATTGGAATATCTAGAATTCTCTTCATTTCTCTTCATTTTCTTCAGCTGAAAAACAGCCAAGGGAGAGAGTTCAAGCTGGTTTTCATACTCAAGCATCATGTAAGTTTAATTCTTGCTTTCTCCTTGAAATTTCTATGTTTATGGACTTTTACTATTGGGTCCAACTTATTAATTCATTAGTTTTTTATTCTATGGCTAATTTTTAAAGTTTATGTGGATTAGTTCTGGAAGAATATGATGAATAAATATTGAATTGAAGCTTTAATTTTGTTATATGATGAGTTTATCAAGTCAAAATGATGGAAATTGGTTTTAGGACCTAATTGTGAAAGAGTTAAAATTAAGGCCTAGTGTTAAAATTATGATTTTCAAAGGTTATGAAATAGTTTAAAATGATAGATAAAAATATTAAATGAGAAAATTATCTCAATTGAGGGGTTAATTGAGCAAGGATTGAATTGTATGAAATGTGGAATTTGGGACAAAATAGAAATCAACATGTTATGCTAAAGCAGTTTTGGACAGTAGTAGTTGTCTAACTTTGAAAAATCACCAAAAATGTTATAAATTGAATTATAAGTTGAGTGAGATATATAATTAAAGTTGTTGAGTCTATTTTCATATAAAAGAAATAGAGCAAGCAAAGGAAGTCTACATTTTGAGATATTTAAATTTTTGTAGGACTGGTTTAGAATAACTTCGTGATCCCCTATTCTTAATTTAGAAATTCACTAAAAATTTTAAAAAAATAATTATGAGTTATAGTTTATATTTTTTATTCCTTAGTGAGTCTATTTTCATTAGAAATAATCGGAAACACTATATGAAAATTTTACTATGAGATAGTTGATTTTTAGTGAAGAGAGGTTAGAGCCATCGGACTGTGTAATAGGGGAAAACTTAACTAATAAACTGTACTAATTAGCCACACCAAAAATTCTGGAAAATTCTCGTAATAAGATATGTAAGTCTAGTTTTAAATAAAATTAACAGATCTTAATTTGGAGTTCTGTAGCTCAAGATAAAAATAATTTAGTGACTATGACATGGATGGACAGCTTGAATATTCACATTGTAACACCCCAAACCCGGCCCAAACACTACAACCGAATCTGGTATGTCACTAAGGAAATTTTGTAAAACATGTCGCATTTTTAGAAAAACATTTTGGTAAAGTTTAACCTTTTATTCGGAAAAATTTATAATTTATAGTTTTAAATAAAATATGCCTTTATGAATTAAAACTTAAATTTAAATACATGCCTTAGTTCAATTAAAATAAAAATTTAAATAACTAAAAGTAATAAAAGCCCGTAATAAAACAAAATATAAACTGGTGGCCCATGGCCTTATTACAACAGATTTAAAATCCATTAAATAAGAATATAAAATAATAACTAAAGTCTTTTGTTGGATCCAAATGTTCTTTTGCAAGGCCACCTTGTGTTCCTCTCTAGCCTTGGTCCGATGCACTAAATGCTACCGAAATGTTAATTAATTGGTTGAGTCATGAGACTCAGCAGCAAACCTCATACACCATTAGATTTGGGCCTTAGCCCTATAAAACTAAAATAATCGAATTAATATACATAATAAAAATAATATGCAAGCCCAACACAAATCCTAGGTTTTCATCCGCTACACGCCTGCATCAAACCATTCACACCTTGGGATTTCTACAATCAACCCACACCACTACACGCCTTGATGGCAATCGTGTCGCTCATCATCGATCATGGCAGTAGCAGCCATAATGTATCACGGTAAAAACCGCTACAATGATCACGATGAAAACCGCTACAACATATAACTTCCTCCTTTCATCAAACCCAACCCATGCAATCACATAAAATCAATATACTTATATCGCTTAATCGTAACATTCACTAACCTGATGATTTGTTTTTACCCTATTTGGGTTTCCTCTATTATGCCTGGATTTTGGCATTTATCAAAACATATAAGACTTATAATCATATATTAATCAAACAGATCTAGATGGTGGGAAAGTGTTACACACTTGATATCGCAAAATCCAATATTCTTAGTCAATATCCTTATTATCCCGATCTACAACTTTGCTCAAAAAGCTGAAAAGATGTGAAAATAGGGCCTCTCCTATATTCAGCCATGGTTAGTGTTCTACCCGATTTCATATATTTATAAATAAACCAGTCTCCTTACCTTGAAATCCTGGAAATAACTTGACTTGAGTGTTACTAATATTTGACTTAGAGATCTAAGCGTTGGACTCCTCTTCAGATCTCGAAATACCGAAAATAAGAAAAACCCTTGATTAGTCACTAAATAGCCATTCGGCTAGGGAGTTGGAAAAGCCGGAGAAATATTGGAAACTCAAAATCGACACATACCTATTGTTTTCTTGATTCGCACAGCAGGACTTTATGAAGAAAATTCGACAACTTCGGAGGTGAGATCTATGAATTTCGCTTTTAGAAGATTTAAGAATTGAAGAGATGGCTAAGAGAGATTTGGCCAATGAATATTAAGGAGAAGAATAGAATAATAGAGATGTGATTTCGCTTTTAGGGATTAGAAGAAAATAACAATAGAGGTTAAAAGATTCTACCAACCAGAAATTTTAGAGAGGAAGAAAGGGTGAAGAAAATGGTGGTTTTGGCTTTTGAGAGGAAGAAGATGAGAAAAGAAAATAAAAGAAAGGCTTTCAAAATTTCGCACACCCATTCTTTATATAGAAAATCCATTCCTCCTTTTAGCAGAGATTGATTTTCACCAACACCGCCACACATGATAGCTCCTATCCCTTTTCCCTTATCTTAATCTATTATCTCCTCAAAATAGTCTTTATCTGCTTATTATCCTTAAAGACTAAATCCCTAAATAATAGCCGTTATCTGCTTGTTATCCACATAGAATAAATATAATAAAATTTCAAAAAAAAAAAATAGCCTTGTGCCGTCCACTTCCCTAATCCCTAATGCCAAATTTAACTAACTTAAATTAGAAGATTTAGGCTCCTTAAAACCTAAAATTTGGGCCCCTAACACTTAAATTAACTCATTCCATATATTCACCCATTAAACGCATAGGCCTAAAAATTTAGGATGTTACAGTTCTACCCTATTTAAATAAATTTCGTCCTCGAAATTTCCAACTAACTAGAAATCATACTACTTAAGTTTCACCACTATGCTTTCGCTACGCACTCTAATTCTAAAGCCAAAATAAACACTTAGTATACTATGGTAGGGTACGCACCATTATTTGCATCTGAAGTGTCTCCGTCCCCTTGGCGATGTGCTGCATAGACCAAAGCTGGCTGCCTTGCCTCAGCATAACCTGCACCTCTACCTTGTGCTTCACGACCACGACCATAACCATCACCTCCCCTGGCTGGGCCACGACCTCTCTGAGGCTGCTGACCACCTCTCCTATCCTGATCAGAACCTCGTCCAGTTGGCTGTGCCTGGTCCACCTGTGGACAGTCCTTAATCATATGCTCCGTGGATCCACACCTAAAGCATCCACCAATTCTCCATCTACACTCTCCATAGTGCATCTTCCCACACGAGGGACATGAACGATTCGACCCGCTTGAACACGAAGCCGCCCATCGACCTAGGCATTTTTGAAAATGCTCCGTTGACTTTGAAGATCCAACATTCCTCTTATTCCTATCTCTATCTCGATTCCTATCTCTCTCTTATCTTTCAGTCCGCTTCACCTCCTCAGCTATCTTAACTTTCTCAACCAAAACAGCAAAGTCCCTCTCTCGCTGCGGTGCTATCAATACCCTTAACTCATTCCTCAGTCCATCCTCGAAACGCACACAACGTTCATATTCAGTCCCTACCATTCCTCTAGCGTATCGGCTTAAGCGTAGAAAATCTGCTTCATATTCGGCCACAGACTTACTTTCCTGCACCAAATTCAGAAATGCCTTCTTTTGTGCATCCATATAGCTAGTCCCAACATACTTTCCCTTAAATGACTCCTTAAAGAAGTCCCAAACAATGCGGTCTGCGAAAGTACCCTCCTTCACCGTGAGCCACCACTGATAGGCCTCGTCTCGAAGAAGAGACAGGACCCCCTTCAACTTCTCCTCCACCGTGAAGTCAAGGTCATCCATTATGCACTCAGTTGCCTCTAACCAATACTCAGCTATGTTAGGGGCTACGCCAAAAACTCCCCTAAACATCTCTCGCTCCATTAAGCTCGAGTCGTTCGGACCACGACTTCTAAGCTCCCGAACTCGTGCGTTTACTCCAACCACTCTTTCAAGGACCTGCAAGATCGCTCGAGACATCGCCTCATCTCCACCGTTGGTCCCGAAATTCTCCTCCATAGTGGCAGACCGATATCTCATTTCGACGACGTGGCGGACCTCATTGGTTCGGACACGGTCATCCTACCCCTACCACGACCACGCGGTGGACGTCCACGACCTCTTGTACTCATTCTTCCGATTTACGTTTATGTGATTAAAAATTTTATGAGTTATTACTTCTTTCCACTGATTACCCACGAACAATCTTATGAAGAATAATTTTAAGAGTGATTCTTTCGAATTCGAGCCTATCTACTATTTCAGTTTCAGACTTACCTCCTAGAAACCACATACATTCAACATTCATCAAACAAATAACATTCATGAACCTACATTCAATGTATAAGGGTATTTTTGTCATTTCACTACTCAGGGGTATTTTCGTAATTTTAACCTACAGGGTATTTTTGTAATTTTCAAAATAAGGTTTCGAGTGATTTGGCAAAATAAGGGTATTTTGGTAATTTTCCAACTTGGGGGTATTTCGGTAATTTCACAAATCTAGGGGTATTTGGGTAATTTTGCAAATTTGGGGTATTTTGGTAATTTATAAATTTGGGGTATTTTGATAATTTTAAAATTCGGGGGTATTTCGATAATTTTGAAATTCAGGGGTATTTCGAAAATTTTTAAATCTGGGGGTATTTCAGTAATTTTGAAATCTGGGAATATTTTAGTAATTTTTCCAATCCGGGGTATTTTGGTCATTTACAAATCAAAGGTAATCTGGTAATTTTACAAATCAGGGATATTTTGATGTTGTTGTTTTTGTTTTCTATGGAAAAATTCTGTTAACTTTGTAAATCGGGGTATATTTGCAAATCATGGGTATTTTTTTTTTTTTCAAAATAAGGATATTTTAGCAATTTTTTGAGAAAAATAGGTGGCTGGTCCCTTTCGGGTTTTAATTATAAGTTTTGGCCTGTCAACACGTCCTCATGGTTAGGGTAAACAATCACTACGCACCAGGTAGGATTCCAGTGAAGAGGAGGTGAGTCATTAGGACTGCTTAAATACCAAGCTCTCCCTATATCCACTCCTAGATATGCATATGCTTATTGCCGCACCCTAACTCGACGACTAGTTCACAGGATTTGTTTCGGTAAATTAAGTCTTATGGAATTTAAGAAGTTGTTTAAGCTAAGCCTATAGTCCATCAAAGTCTAATTAAACTTGCCTACGTCCCATAAAGCCCATCAAGCCCACATATATATATATATCACACAATGGTTTAGAGTACTTACCGATGACTTGGTAGGAGATGCATGGTGCCATGCCGAGCTAACAAACTGTTATCATTTCAAAAAATAACATGCAAGTTTCAAAAGCCCACCTTTAGAAAGCGTTTTGAGCCAAAAACCCCAAAGCCGAAGTTTTAAACTGGCTCGATATCAATTTGTAACACCCCAAACCCTACCTAAACACTACAACCGGATCTGGTATGTCACTAAGGAAATTTTGTAAAACATGTTGCATTTTCGAAAAATATTTTGGTAAAGTTTAACCTTTTATTCGAGAAAATTTATAATTTATAGTTTTAAATAAATATGCCTTTATGAATTAAAACTCAAATTTAAATACATGCCTTAGTTCAATTAAAATAAAATTTAATTAACTAAAAATAATAAAAGCCCGTAATAAAATAAAATATAAACTGGTGGCCCATGGCTTATTACAACGAGATTTAAAAGTCATTAAATAAGAATATAAAATAATAACTAGAGTCTTTTCTTTGGATCCAAATGTTCTTTTCCATGTCCACCTTGCGCTCCTCTCAGCCCGGTCCGATGCACTAAATGCTACCGAAATGTTAATTAATTGGTTGAGTCGGAGACTCAGCAGCAACCCTCATGCACCATTAGATTTGGGCCTTATCCCCATAAAACTAAAATAATCGTAATTAATATACATAATAAAAATAATATGCAAGCCCAACCCAAATCCTAGGTTTCTATCCGCTACACGCCTCAGATCGCCCATTCACACCATTGGGGATTTCTACAATCAACCCACACCGCTACACGCCTTGATGGCGGTCGTGTTGCTCATCATCGATCATGGCAGTAGCCACTACAATGATCACGGCAAAAGCCGCTACAACGAGATCACGATATGCATCACGATCATGGTAAAACCTCTACAATGATCACGGTGAAAACCGCTACAACATATAACTTCCTCCTTTCATCAAACCTAACCCATGATATCACATAAAATCAATATACTTATATCGCTTAATCGAACATTCACTAACACGATGATTTGTTTTACCCTCTTTGGGTTTCCTCTATTATGCCCTAATTTAGGCATTTATCAAAACATATAAGACTTATAATCGTATATTAATCAAACAGATCTAGATGGTGGGAAAGTGTTACACACCTGATATCGCAAAATCCAATATTCTTAGTCGATATCCTTGTTATCCCGATCTACAACTTCGCTCAAAAAGCCAAAAAGATGTGAAAATAGGGCCTCTCCTATATTAGGCCATGATTAGTGTTCTACCCGATTTCATATATTTATAAATAAACCAATCTCCTTACCTTGAAATTCTGAAAATAACACGACTTGAGTGTTACTGATATTTGACTTAGAGATCTAAGCGTTGGACTCCTCTTCAGATCTCGAAATGTCGAAAATAAGAAAAACCCTTGATTAGTCACTAAATAGCCATTCGGCTAGGGACTTTAAAAAGCCGGAGAAATATTGAAAACTCAAAATCAACACATACCTATTGTTTTCTTGATTCGCACAAGCAGATTTCTATCAAGAAAATTCGACAACTTCAAGAGGTGAGATCTAAGAATTTCGGTTTTAGAAGATTTAAGAATTGAAGAGATGGCTAGAGAGGTTTGGCCAATGAATATTAAGGAGAAGAATAGAATAATAGAGATATGATTTCGCTTTTAGGATTAGAAGAAAATAACAATAGAGGTTAAAAGATTCTACCAACCAGAAATTTTAGAGAGGAAGAAAGGGTGAAGAAAATGGTGGTTTTGGCTTTTGAGAGGAAGAAGATGAGAAAAGAAAATAAAAGAAAGGCTTTCAAAATTTAAGACACCCATTCTTTATATAGAAAATCGATTCCTCCTTTTAGCAGAGATTGATTTTCACCAACACCGCCACACATGATAGCTCCTATCCCTTTTCCTTTATCTTAATCTATTATCTCCTCAAAATAGTCTTTATCTGCTTATTATCCTTAAAGACTAAATCCCTAAATAATAGCATTTATCCGCTTGTTATCCACATAGAATAAATATAATAAAATTCTAAAAAAAAAAAAATAGCCTTGTGTCAGTCCACTTCCTAATCCATAATGCCAAATTTAACTAACTTAAATTAGAAGATTTGGGCTCCTTAAAACTTAAAATTTGGGCCCTAACACTTAAATTAACTCATTCCACATATTCACCCATTAAACGATAGGCCCAAAAATTTAGGATGTTACGCTTCTACCCTCTTTAAATAAATTTCGTCCTCAAAATTTCCAACTAACTAGAAATCATACTACCTAAGTTTCACCACTATGCTTTCACAAGACTCTAATTCTAAAGCCAAAATAAACACTTAGTATACTATGGTAGGGTACGCATCATTATTTGCATCTGAAGTGTCTCCGTCTCCTTGGCGATGTGTTTGATAGACCAAAGTCGGTCGCCTCTACCAAAGATAACTCGCACCTCTACCTTGTGCTTCACGACCGTGACCATAACCATCACCTTCCTGGTTGGCCACGACCTTTCCGAGGTCACGACCACCTCTCCTATCCTCGATCGTAACCTCATCCATTGGTCGTGTCGGTCCACTGTGGGATCCTTAATCATATGCTCCGTGGATCCACACCTAAAGCATCCACCGATTCTCCATCTACACTCCCCATAGTGCATCTTCCCACACGAGGGACATGAACGATTCTGACCCGTCGGAGCACAAGCTGGCCCATCAGATCTAGGCATTTTTGAAAATGCTCCGTTGACTTTGAAGATCCAACATTCCTCTTATTCCTATCTCTATCTCGATTCCTATCTCTCTCTTGTCTTTTAGTCCGCTTCACCTCCTCAGCTATCTTAACTTTCTCAACCAACACAGCAAAGTCCCTATCTCGCTGCGGTGCTATCAATACCCTTAACTCATTCCTCAGTCCATCCTCAAACCGCACACAATGTTCATATTCAGTCACTACCATTCCTCTAGCGTATCGGCTCAAGCGCAGAAAATCTGCTTCATATTCGGCCACAGACTTACTTCCCTGCACCAAATTCAGAAATGCCTTATTTTGTGCATCCATATAGCTGGTCCCAACATACTTTCCCTGAAATGACTCCTTAAAGAAGTCCCAAACAATGCGGTCTGCGAAAGTACCCTCCTTCACCGTGAGCCACCATTGATAGGCCTCGTCTCGAAGAAAAGACAGACCCCTTCAACTTCTCCTCCACCGTGAAGTTAAGGTCATCCATTATGCGCTCAGTTGCCTCTAACCAATACTCAGTTATGTTAGGGGCTACGCCAGAAAGTCCCCTAAACATCTCTGCTCCATTAGCTCGGAGTCGTTCAGACACAGACTTCTAAGCTCCTGAACCCGTGCCTACTCCAGCCACTCTTTCAAGGACCAGCAAGATCGCTCGAGACATCGCCTCATCTCCACCCGTTGGTCCGAAATTCTCCTCACACATTAGTGGACCCGACATCTCATTTCTTGACCGTGGCGGACCTGCTTTGGTTCAAACACGGTCATCCTACCCTACCACACCACGCGGTGGGACGTCCACGACCTCTTGTACTCATTCTTCCGATTTGCGCTTATCGATTAAAAATTTTATGAGTTATTACTTCTTTTCACTGATTACCACGAACAATCTTATGAAGAATAGTTTTAAGAGTGATTCTTTCAATTCGAAATCATCTATAGTTTTAGTTTCAGACTTACCTCCTAGAAACCACATACATTCAACATTCATCAAACAAACAACATTCATGAACCTACATTCAATGTATAAGGGTATTTTTGTCATTTCACTACTCAGGGGTATTTTCATAATTTTAACCTATAGGGGTATTTTTGTAATTTTCTAAAATAAGGTTTTGAGTGATTTGGCAAAATAAGGGTATTTTGGTAATTTTCCAACTTGGGGGTATTTCGATAATTTCATAAATCTAGGGGTATTTGGGTAATTTTATAAATTCGGGATATTTTGTAATTTATAAATTTGGGGTATTTCGATAATTTTGAAATTAGGAGTATTTCGATAATTTTGAAATTCAGGGGTATTTCGGTAATTTTGAAATCTGGGGGTATTTCAATAATTTTGAAATCTGGGGATATTTCAGTAATTTTTCCAATCCAAGGTATTTTGGTCATTTACAAATCAAGGGTAATCTGGTAATTTTACAAATCAGGGATATTTTGATGTTGTTGTTGTTTTTGTTTTCTATGGAAAAATTCTGTTGACTTTGTAAATCGGGGTATATTTGCAAATCATGGGTATTTTTTTTATTTTTTTTCAAAATAAAGATATTTTAGCAATTTTTTGAGAAAAATAGGTGGCTGGTCCATTTCGGGTTTTAATTATAAGTTTTGGCTCATCAACACGCCCTCATGGTTAGGGTGAACAATCACTACGCACTGGTAAGATTCGATGAAGAGGAGGTGAGTCACTAGGATCGCTTAAATACCAAGCTCTCCTCGTATCCACTCCTAGACATGCGTATGCCTGCTGTTCGCACCCTAACTCGACGACTAGTTCACGAGATTTGTTTGATAAATTAAGTCTTATGGAATTTAAGAAGTTGTTTAAGCTAAGCCTATAGTCCATCAAAGTCTAATTAAACTAGCCTACGTCCCATAAAGCCCATCAAGCCCACATATATATATATATATATATATATATATCACATAATGGTTTAGAGTACTTACCTGACAGACTTGGGCCGGAGACGCAGGTGCCATGCCGAGCTAACAAACCTGTTATCATTTCAAAAAAAATAACATGCAAGTTTCAAAAGCCCACCTTTAGAAAACGTTTTGAGCCCAAAAACCCCCAAAGCCGAGTTTTGAACCGAGCTCTGATACCAATTTGTAACACCCCAAACCCGGCCTAAACACTACAACCGAATCTGGTATGTCACTAAGGAAATTTTGTAAAACATGTCGCATTTTCAGAAAAACATTTTGGTAAAGTTTAACCTTTTATTAGAGAAAAATTTATAATTTATAGTTTTAAATAAATATGCCTTTATGAATTAAAAACCCAAATTTAAATACATGCATTAGTTTAATTAAAAATAAAAATTTAATTAACTAAAAATAATAAAAGCCCGTAATAAAATAAAATATAAATTGGTGGCCCATGGCCTTATTACAACGAGATTTAAAAGTCATTAAATAAGAATATAAAATAATAACTAGAGTCTTTTCTTTGGATCCAAATGTTCTTTTGCATGGCCACCTTGGCTCCTCTCCACCCGGTCCGATGCACTAAATGCTACTGAAATGTTAATTAATTGGTTGAGTCGCGAGACTCGGTGCAACCCTCATGCACCATTAGATTTGGGCCTTAGCCCCTAAAATAAAAACTAAAATAATAAAACCATTCACACCATCCTAGGATTTCTACAATCGACCATTCACACCATTGGGGCTACACGCCTTGATGGCGTCGTGTTGCTCATCATCGATCATGGCCGTAGCCACTACAATGAATCACGGCAAAAGCCGCTACACAGATCACGATAAAACCTCTACAACAGATCACGGTAAAACCGCTACAACAGATCACGGTGAAAACTGCTACAACATATAACTTCCTCCTTTCATCAAACCCAACCCATGCAATCACATAAAATCAATATACGAACATTCACTAACCTGATGATTTGTTTTTACCCTCTTTGGGTTTCCTCTATTATGCCCTGATTTTGGCATTTATCAAAACATATAAGACTTATAATCGTATATTAATCAAACAGATCTAGATGGTGGGAAAGTGTTACACACCTGATATCGCGAAATCCAATATTCTTAGTCGATATCCTTGTTATCCCGATCTACAACTTTGCTCAAAAAGCCAAAAAGATGTGAAAATAGGGCCTCTCCTATATTCGGCCATGGTTAGTGTTCTACCCGATTTCATATATTTATAAATAAACCAATCTCCTTACCTTGAAATTCTGAAAATAACACGACTTGAGTGTTACTGATATTTGACTTAGAGATCTAAGCGTTGGACTCCTCTTCAGATCTCGAAATGCCGAAAATAAGAAAAACCCTTGATTAGTCACTAAATAGCCATTCGGCTAGGGACTTTAAAAAGCCGGAGAAATATTGGAAACTCAAAATCGACACATACCTATTATTTTCTTGATTCAAGACAAGCGAGACTTTCTTCAAGAAAATTCGACAACTTCAGGAGGTGAGATCTAAGAATTTCGATTTTAGAAGATTTAAGAATTGAAGAGATGGCTAAGAGAGATTTGGCCAATGAATATTAAGGAGAAGAATAGAATAATAGAGATGTGATTTCGGCTTTTAGGGATTAGAAGAAAAATAACAATAGAGGTTAAAAGATTCGGCCAACCAGGAAATTTTAGAGAGGAAGAAAGGGTGAAGAAAATGGTGGTTTTTGGCTTTTGAGAGGAAGAAGATGAGAAAAGAAAATAAAAGAAAGGCTTCCAAAATTTCGGCACACCCATTCTTTATATAGAAAACCGATTCCTCCTTTTAGCAGAGATTGATTTTCAGCCAACACTGCCACACATGATAGCTCCTATCCCTTTTCCCTTATCTTAATCTATTATCTCCTCAAAAATAGTCTTTATCTGCTTATTATCCTTAAAGACTAAATCCCTAAATAATAGCATTTATCTGCTTGTTATCCACATAGAATAAATATAATAAAATTCCAAAAAAAAAAATAGCCTTGTGCCGTCCACTTCCCTAATCCCTAATGCCAAATTTAACTAACTTAAATTAGAAGATTTGGGCTCCTTAAAACTTAAAATTTGGGCCCCTAACACTTAAATTAACTCATTCCACATATTCACCCATTAAACGCATAGGCCTAAAAATTTAGGATGTTACACACATAAGTAAATAGTAAAAATTATAGATAATGTTACTTACAAGTGTGTTGTTTATACTAAGGATGTGGATGGAGAGGAGGAGGAGGAAAAATAATATATGAACGACTTGTGTATAAATTGATTACATGCTCAATTATAATTGATAAATGTTGAATTAGAAATGATATAATATTTTATTTGGAATATTTATTATGAAATTATTATTATCGTTATAATACAAAAATTAAACTTGTGAAGTTATATGGCTAAATTTTAGTGATCATTTGTTAATTTTATGAACTTCATGACGTGTTATTTCATATGTATTGATGATAAAATCGTGAATAATGTAAAAGCATGAAAATTGAATAAATGATCAAATTGAATACTTCAGTTCAGTGACAAGATGAATTGACGGAAAAGACCATGGTTGAACCATGGCAACAAGTGATAAGTGATAGCTTCGGCTACACTTATCTGATCAAGGACAAGTGAAAGTGAAAAGTGGTATCTCTAGCTACCTGATCAGTGAAAAGTGGTAGCTCTGGCTACCTGATCAGTGAAAAGTAGTAGCTCCGGCTACCTAATCAATGAATAGTGGTAGCTCTGGCTACCTGATCAGTGAATAGTGGTAGTTTGGCTACAAGTGATAAGTAATTTCCGTGTAAGACCATATCTGGGATGTGGCGTTGATGTGATCCGTGTTTAAGATATAAGACCATAGCTGGGCTATGGCATTCTAGTGAAAAATGATGAATTGACGGATAAGGCCATGGGTGATCCATGGCAAAGTGTGAAACGTAGGTATGATATTAACCATACTGAGTTGTGAAATGTGGCACTGAGCAACACTGTGTAGCTTGTCATGATCGACAGCTTGTGTGAGCAGACTAATTCTATAAGACGTTTACTAATCTGACAAAGTTTGGTAAGTGTTACATGGAATTATATGATATAAGGAAATACGAGTTGATGGGACGTGAACATAGAACTTGGTTGATGAATGAGTTCATTTGTGATTATATATTTTTACACCATTTGAGTGTATTATCCGTATGAATTGGTATTCTAAATGAGTTAATGAGAAAAGTTCTAATATGAAATAATCTGAAATTTGAAATGAAATATTATGAAACCGTACTTGAAATACATTGATATATCTTGTATATGTTATTTGAGTTCATAATGTGGAAAAGAAATGCATGTGGAAATTTGAGATGATGATATCGGTACATGGAATCTATTGGTGGATATATACATCCAAATTTATATGATAGATTTTAGTGAACATTGAAATTGGACTCAATAAGTGATTTGTCAATTTAAATTGTGATTGACAGGAAGAGTTAGTGAGTTGTGTGTCTATAAATTGTTACATGTATTTGTTTGAAATACGAGGAAAATGGTGGTACTTGATACATGGAAATATGAGATTGTGATATATAAAAACATGGAATATGTTTGATAAATGTGCTTATTCATAATTATAGAACTATACACCTCAAGTGTACTATTTGTGTAAAGATAATTATTTCAAATTATCTGTAAGTGTTTTGTACTCTTTGGTAATGCCTCGTACCCCTGTTCCGGCGTCGAATACGGGTAAGGGGTGTTACACACTCATTTTTTAGGAGTTTGTTCTCCGTTTGAAGCTGATCTGGAGCATCCTTGATGGAATTCTTATTTTGCTTAATAAGGGATACAGACGAGTCATTATCTTGATCGACAATCTTGAAGTCATCCAAATCTTGTCTGAGCTGGATTCAAAAGATTCAGGGATTATGGTTCTCAGAAGGACTCAGCGCATTATGAGGGCAGAAGGGATGTGGAAGATTAAATACACTTGAAGAAATTGGAATTTGGTGGCTGATCGTCTTGCAAAACTTAGCCTGAATTGGAAATCAAGCTTACAAGTCTTTAATGATGCTCCCAAGGAAATTCTAGATTTGCTATAGAAAGATAGAGACAGTGGTTGTCTTATGTAGTTGATTTTATTCATTTTCTATTCATAAAAAAAAAAAAAAAAAAAAAAACTTAGTTGTCATTAGCACTTCATCTTATTTATTATAATTCTTGAAATGACAAAGTTGCCCGTAGCATTTTTATTCTTTCAAAGAAATGTGAGAAATTTGTTAGTCAAAGCGGTGGCATATTAGAGAAAGAGGTGCCTTAATCATACCCATTTATTATAAACCCCTAGATGCTGATGTTGATATCTAAGGGATAATATTGATTTAAGAAGTACACATTATAGTTGTTTATTTGGATGGGAACAACGTAAATAATCATATCGATACGGACTTTGGTTGTCTAAGGTTTTTTTGGTAGATTCAAATTTGAAAGAATGGGATGAGTTTATTTGAATTAAGGGTGGATTTGGGTGGATGGTAGGATGGGATGTGGTACAGTGCGTTTAGTTTATTTTTTATCTCACATTACAATATTGTTACAGTATCTAATTTTACTGTCATCACTGCTTTTACACTAACTGTAAATAAACGCACAGCCTATCTAAACTAACTCTAAACATATTAATGTCATTGTAAAAGCTTTTTTGTCGCTATAACAATGACTTTTTGATTGGTGATTTTGGAATGTTAACATCTAATGAGGTCGAGCTGCAAGTTGTCTTAGGATGGACATGTAAGACACTTTTCTTATGGGATATATACCTTAATATCGATTGTCTTGAAGCAACTGTTTGCATACAAAGCGATTGAGTTTCAAGGCTAAGATCAAATGGTGGCTTGACTTAAGTTTAAACCCATAAGACTTACATGTTATTAGTTCAATTGTTGTCTTTAATTCCACAAAACTGTACCTTCAGTTTTTTTATTTATATTGCCAACTTACTAGTATCAAATAATGTTATAAATCAAACTTGGATTGGAAAAGAAGTTCTGGTTCCAATGTGAAAACGGTTGTCGAGTTCAAACTCCCAAAAATAATTTAACCCTTTATAAAAAAGTATTAAATATATAAATTAATAGGATACTTTAATTGTCACAGTTTCAACCATATTTGTGTCATCTAAAAACTTCACAAACCGTGTAGGTAAAAATATCATGAAGGCTCTTGTACTAGGAGTCGAATTGTATTTTGTCTCCTTTACTTAAAAAAATGTACAAATTAGTCTCTATATGTTAGATCAAAGAGTAAACTGATTTTTTATTAAAAATTCTATCTAATTTTAATGTTAAAAATCAGTCCTTGTACTTCAATATGAGGTACATGTGACATAACATGTATCTATATGGTTATTTCATCAGGCACACAACTTTTAATGATACAAATGAATGAAATTTTTAATAAAAATGATCAGTTTGCTCTTTGATTTGATTTAACATATAGAGACTAATTTATCTATTTTTTAAATAAATGAAGTCAAATATAATCTAGCTCCTAATATAGGGGCCTCCATGATACCTTTTTCTAATTATGCATCAAATAATTACATTCTCTATACGAATATAACATTGATAAGGAAGAATCGACTTAGACCAATGTAAAGTTGAAGTAATTTTACCATTTTATATATATTTTTTTAATATTTTAACCACCTCCCAGATTATACATAAAAAAATTCTAACTAAATTCTAATAAAAATATTTTGAATACTGTATAAAAATAAAAATATTTTGTAATTAATAAATTATTATTTGGGTCGAGAAAAAACCTTTCGAATTACAAAAAAGACCTTCTCCACAAACTAATTCAGTCAGAGTAACCTGTCTCTTGAAGGACAAGAAACCAGGGAGTATTATCAAGGAGAATACAAAGTAAAGATCCTAATTTCCAATATTGGACCAGAAAAAGGGCCTTATTTTTACTACTTAAAAGTCTCTTTATTACTTCAGAAACAGAGTGAAGAGGCATAACAAAAAGCCACTGACACGAGTGTTGAGATAATTGTAATTTGAGATGGTATCTTCCCTGCATCATTTCTTAGGGCAATGGCTCCATAAACTGGTAGGCAATTTAAGACGATGAAACCAATTAAAATCATCTGCAAACCCAGGCCTTCCATATTGTTGCCACGCATAAATGCAGTCAATCCGAATAGGAATGAGAACAAGTTGATTATTGCTGCCATTGTTAATGGCACAAACAATGGGGATGGGACCCTAAACTCAAAAATGCCCTGGCCATATCTCTTGCTATGTTCATCATCAAGCGCCTTGCTTGTTAGGCTAAAACCATGTGTGGAAATCCCTACTGACTTCAACAAGTACTCAACTGAACCAAAAAAGTAACATGACAGTCCCCTTATCATCCACATCCTTTGACAATTCCACCACCTACGGACCGTGCCTCCAGCCAGGAAGAACTCAACGAAATCTTGCCCATATGCCCCGAGGAAAAGGAAAACATATAGGAAAAACCATGGTTCCGATAACTGCAAACACACAATTTTATTTTCGAGTCGATAAATATATCGTATTCAAACACAAGCTTCACTACATATGTCTACATTACCTTTGGGAAGATGCTGAATTGATTGAGGAGTGCTAGCTGGGGGAGGAAGGAATAGAAGATGACTGGAATGCACCAAATGGGCCAAAATGCATAGTGAGAATAAGCTAGGCTCATTAAAACACCCATATATTGAGAACCAAAGATGAGAGGATTATATTTGGAGAAAGCTACTTCAAACAAACCGATGCACCATCTCTTGTTTTGGCTAAGTACATCAAAAAGGGTGATTGGGACATCCCCTAAAAATGCAGCTCTCTTAGGGTTGCAAAATAAGCTCTTCCATCCTTCACAATGAAGCCTATACGATGTGTTATAGTCCTCAACCAATGATCCATATCTAAACCCACTCTGCATACATATCAATGAACTCTTCAAATACTTCTAAATTTTAATCTTTTTGAAGACTGTATTGTGGAGAATGACTTATGAGCTTTACCTTAGAGCCCCAATTGGTTTGGTTCTCGTAGTTGCAACCTGCAACATGGTGCGCCAATGACAAAATTTCTTGAGATTGAATGGGCTTGCTTACCACATGGTCGGGGCTGAGTTCTGGGATTTCGGGTGGCACCGGAGTTGATGGACCTCCGAACAAAGCTCGTCGATGAAAAAAGCAGCCGGATCCAATATAGCTTGGGCCCTTTAGCCCATCAAAACCCATAGGATTTACTTGGAAGTGATGTTTATACTCACAAGCATAGATATCGTGTTTGTTAAGGCCATGAAATCGCTGGGGAAATTGGATAAATGCTAAGTTTGATTTGATTGCAGGGTCCGATAAATAACACAGTATACGAACAAGTGTTTCGGGATCATTTGAATACATGTCGCAATCTTGAGTTAAGATTATTGGTGCATTTGTCATAACAGCTGATACACGTAACTTCAATGTCAAAAATGCAAGGGAAAAATTCCAATCAGAAAAGCATAATAAAAAGTAATTAATTTGATGATTAGCAGAAAAACAAGATTAATGGAGTTAATTAATTCATACCAGAACATTAAGAGCACCCGCTTTAAAATGGTGAGGTGAAGTCTTGTTTTTCTCTCTAGAGACATAAATGAGATTTGGCATTAAACGGCCAGAATTATCTTTGTCATGCTTCTTATCTAAGATAACCTGCTCATAGTTTATAATCTATTAATAAACAAAAATAAGATAAACCTATACAAGCCTCGGATTATCTAAAATAATCTGCTCTTTGTCTGTTTCATTCTCAATCTGCATTTAACTCACAAGGATTTTTATTTAAAAATACAAAATATATTTAAATTTAATTATATAAATAGTAAACAACTCAACCTAAGTCGAACTAATCTTGAGTCTGATTTGAAAAAGGTAAATAGAATAAGCAAACCTGAATGACAGTAGGATGATTCATACGAGTAAAGCCTTTGATCCATTTATTAAAAACTTGTCGTCCTTGTTCATCACTAATGTATTCATCAATTATTTTACCTTTATCCATCACATGTTCTACCTTCATTTTCATATCTTCATACATTACCTGCAATAATACCGATAGATTTGTTAATAATATATTCCAAATATAGTCTGAAATCAATAATGAATTGGCAAGTGGATTTTAGTCTGACCATTGCCAATCCATATATTAAAAGTTTGTAACCAGCCCCCTACCCTATCAACATAAACCTTATATTTTACCTACATATTGACATGTTTGAATATTTTTGGTGCTGTATTTAATTATTTTCTTTAAGGTATTTTGGGATCCTATCTAAATTTATTCCATTTCGTTTAATGAAAATATTAAAATATAAAAATAATTTATAAAAGTATTTTAATTTAAAAATATTAATTTATTATTTATTCATATTCAATCCACTTGCCGAAGGCTATCAACTATGATCCACTCGGAAAAAAGAATTTGATGATTCTTACAATGTATTCTATCTCCTATAATAAAAAAATAGTTTTTATACAAATGTATTTAAAATAGTTAATCTATACAATCAGTAGGTAATTCTAAATATTTATAATAAAATTCATTTTATATTTAATAAAAATTAATTAAGTAATTGTTCTTTATTAGAAATGATAATTAAAATAACTTTTATTAATAATAAAATAAATCATAAAAAAGATTTGAGAGTTCCAACGTTAGCTAATGCTACATATTCAGATAACTTATCTATAATTTATTGTACAGATTTTATAATTAAATATATAATATGATTAATTTAAGGATAATTATTTTATTCATTGTTAGTAGAGTAAAAAGAAAAGATGTTAAATATAATTCTTATTTATTATTATATTATTATATTTTAAATGATATTATCTTAAATTTTAATTGTAATGTTTTTTACTAGATATTATTCCATAATTTAAACATAAAATATTAATATTAAACCTACTCTTAAATTTGAGTGTTTGACCTTTAAAAAATCCGAGTCTGACTACACAAATAATGTCGACTAGACGACAAAACTTTTATGGCTGTCTGTGTCTGGTTCTTTGTCTGAATGTATATTACCTATTTACTTTTCGTATTCTCCGGATATGAGTTTGAGTGAGTTTAAATATATTTTTAAAAAATTATAAGTATTTTTAAGTTTTTTATAAAAAAATAATAGAAAATTAAATTAATTACTAATATAATTTCGTATAAAATATGTTTGAAAAGTTAATTAAGGTGTTTGAGTGTATTAATTACCTTAATCTTCTCAAAGTGAGGGCTAGAAGAATGGTAATTAGATTCAAAAAATACTTGAGGGCTCCTTTCCATTACATTGTATTCCCTGCAAAACGGTAACCAATGCCTTGCAAACTCAGCAGCCTCCATGAAAGCAAATAGAGTCAAATCCGATCCTCCATCATCGGAAACATAGATTGAAATCTTGTCGGTCGGGTAATCGTAAGCCATCAACGACAATGCCGTGTTCACAACATTCATCGGCGGTTCCTTGTCAGGATCAGCCGTGCATATGAACACGTCTAGTCCTAGAAAATCTTCATCTTTGATGATTTGTTTTAGGTCTTGAGGGAACTCTTTCCGACGAATGGGCGACATTCGGAGAGCTTGCAGCGAAGCCCACATGAAGGCAAGAATGAGATCAGAGATAAACAAAGAAAGGGTGATGGAGAAAGAGAGTAGGCTGGTGGTGGAAAGGAGAAATAGGTTTCGGACATGGCGGTAGAGTAGAGCCAGAATGGCAGAGAAGTAAACCGCCGCGAACAGGCGGTTGAAGGCGGTGCGTCGTAATGGCTCAGACGTGTGAAGCGGAGGAGAATCGGTGGTGGTGAACCCTCCTCTTAGACGTCGACCTTCCATACTTGTTGGCTAGCTGATATGACCAATACCATTACAACACATCTATATATATTGGCCAGAGAGAGGGTAGAGGAGCCAGAACTATTCAGCCAAGATCTCATGTCTGGAAATGCTAAATGAGGCTGGGATTCTCTCTCAGCAAAAATTCATTTTAATAAACAATCACAAAAAAGTCGAAACAAAGCAGAAAATATACATCAATGGGCAGCCTCAACAACCCAAATAATTTTTGGAATCCCAATAATTTTTATAATATATATTGTTCAACTTGGGATCTCAATTATTTTGGAATGATAAGGAAAAAAAGAGGAAAGAGAAATAAATTATAATTGGTTGTATGCTGTTTTCTTGAAGATTATTTTTTGTGGTTAATGAGTACAATAGTGTAGAAACGACTTAGATATCAAATAATAGTGCAATCATAAACTACTAAAAAGGAATCAAAACTAGGTTCAAGTGTTTGCTTCGTATTACATAAAAGAGAGAAGGATGAACAAATTAATATATTAAAGATACACCGGGAGAGTTGGATCTTTATTATGACCTATACCAACTGAAGAGGATCTTATAGGGTTATGGGGAGGATGAGTTTTCGATCAGTGTGGAAAATTAGATTCATGGACTAACTTCATAAAAACGGTGTGAAGCATGTATACTTACGTTGATGCAAAGTTCTGTTAATAATGATAATTACATGCTATTATTTACTATCAAGATAAGTTAGCTCAAATTAAAAGTGATCTAATTTGGTTAGAATTTTATTGAGTTTTTAATTATTAAATAAAGTATGGGTCAAATATGTGTAGATACTCTTCTAATCAAATTCTAATTAATGATGGGCTAATTAGAATTTGATTAAAACTAATATGCCAAGGTTATAAATAGTAGGGTTATGGTCTTAAATTATACACAAGATATCTTTTCTAATATCCCATCATTAGTAAAGAGAGAGTATATATTCTCTAAATTTCTTGTATGCTAATTTAGAAAATCAAATTCCTAAAATGCGATAAAACTGCAAGAAATTCATGGATTCAGGTAGACTTCGCATTTAGTTTTATTCTTCATTTATTCTTGATGATTTGCCATGATAAATCCTGATTTATTAAGTTTTATTTCAGATTTATTTTACAAATCTAACAAGTTCATCGTCCAAAGAGATTTGCAACCATGGGGAGGGAGTTGAACGCCAATGGGAAGAAGAAAATACACCTTCAATACTTTCTGGAAATTTCAATTTTAATATTCATTTGTGCATATTCAAAAAAAAATTATATCCAAATAAAGTCACGTATTAATAATATGTCACTTTTTTTAATAAAAAAATTATAATAAAATTTTACAAAATGTTTAAATGTACGATAAATACGTGAGTAATATCCATACATATCATATCAATAACACAGATTTTAATGTCTTAAATTTCAGTATATTTGTGTAAACTTAATTTATAACTGCTATTTTCACGAATAATAGCAAATAAAAATAAAAATTTACAAAATTTATATAAAGTTTTGAAGCTTTATAATTTTAAACTTACTGTTTGATGATATGTATGGTTAAGAAAGTATAGACTTTAAATTGTTGGTAACTGTTATATATTATTATTTTGGAAGTCTTTTATTTTATTTATAAAATTTAATTTTTTATATTTTAAAATTTAAAATTTAAGTTTAATTGTTAACACTATTAAAATTTTTAATTAAATTTGTGGTGTAACATTTGGAAATAATAAAATATTCTTTCGGTAAATATGTAACAAAAAATTAATGTTGTAATAAAGTTAAATTTAATAGAAAATTTTAATTATGTTAACAAGTAACTTGAATTTTAAAAATTAAAAATTTAGAAATTAAATTCTTAAAATAAAAATAAAAATTAAATTTTAAAAAGTATAGACACTTGTTCAAAAAAACTTGCATTGAAGATAAGATTCAGATTTTTTAGTTTCTTAAATCTAAAATCCTAAATGATTTTCAATGAAATATTAAAATGAATTTTTATATTAATATTTATATTTTAACAAAATTATAATCCAAATATTTTGTGATTAATAAATTGTTGTTTGGGTTAAGCGAAGATTAACACGAATTACAAAAGATTTTATTCAAACAAGCTAGAGGAGTAACCCAACCCTCGATCGAGCCCAAGGAGAATACAAAGTAAAGACACTAATTTCCAACATTTGACTAGAAAAGGCCTTATTTTAGTGCTTAGAATTGTTACTCCATAAACAAAGTGAAGAGGCATAATAAAGAGCCACTGACACAAATGTAGAGATAATTATAATTTGGGTTGGCATTTTCCCTGCATCATTCCTTAAGGCAATGGCTCCATAAACTGGTAAGTAATTCAAGACGATGAAACCAGTTAAAATCATCTGCAAACCCAGGCCCTCCATATTGTTGCCGCTAAAAAATCCAGTCAACCCGGATAAGAAAGAGAATAAGTTGGTTATTGCTGCCACTGTTAATGGCACAAACAATGGAGATGGGACCCCAAAATCAAAAATGCCTTGTCCATATCTCTTGGTTTCTTCATCATCAACCACCTTACTGGTAAGGCAAAAATCATATGTGGAAATCCCTAGTACTGACTTCGACAAGTACTCAATTGAAGCAAATAATTTACATGTCAGTCCCCTTATCATCCACATCCTTTGAGCATTCCACCACCTTCGGACAGTTCCTCCGACCAAGATGATATCAAGAAAATCTTGCCCGTATGAGCCGAGGAAAAGAAAAACATAAAGGAAAAACCATGGTTCCGATATCTGCATGACATGAGTTGTTATTTTCCGAATCCATAAATATACCTAAATCTAATAAAATCTTTATATATATAATATAATTCATTAATGTTCATACCTTTGGGAAGATGCTAACTTGATTGAGAAGTGTTAGTTGAGGGAGGAAAGAGTAGAAGGTGACTGGTATGCACCAAAAGGAACAAAATGCATAGTGAGAGTAACCTAGGCTCATTAAAAGACCCATATATATATTGAGAACCAAAGGTGAGAGGATTATATTTGGAGAAAGCTACTTCAAGCAAGCCAATGCACCATCTCTTGCATTGGTTAACACCATCAAAAAGGGTGATCGGAACATTCCCTAAAAATGCTGCCCTCTCAGGGTTGCAAAATAAGCTCTTCCATCCTTCACAATGTAGCCTATACGATGTGTAAAAGTCCTCAACCAATGATCCATATCTAAAGCCAGTCTGCAAACATGTCAATGAACACTTCAGATACTTAAATTTTACGCTTCTTAGAGACAGTATTGTGTAGAGTGACTTATGAGCTTTACCTTAGAACCCCATTTGGTTTCGTTCTCGTAGTTGCAACTTGCAACATGGTGTGCCAATGATAAAGTTTCTTGAGATTTAATGGGCTTGTTTACCACTTGTTCTGGGCTAAGTTCTGGGATTTCGGGTGCAACAGGAGTTGATGGATCTCCAAATAATGCTCGTCGACGAAAGAAACAGCCAGACCCAACATAGCTTGGGCCCTTTAGCCCATCAAGGCCCATAGGATTGATTTGTAAGGGAAGTTTATACTCATTATCACAAATATCATCTTTGTCAACGCCATGAAATCTTTGGGGAAACTGAATGAATGCTAAGCTTGATTTTAGTGCAGGGTCTGATAAATAACACAGCATTCGAAGAGGTGTTTGGGGATCATTTGAGTACATATCACAATCTTGAGTTAAGATTATTGGCGCATTTGTCATAACAGCTGATACACGTAACTTCAATGTTGAAAATGTAAGGAAAAATTAAAAACCACAATGAAAGGTAATTAGTTTGATGATTAGCTGAAAAATAAGATTAATAGATTTGATTAATATTCATACCAGAACATTAAGAGCACCAGCTTTAAAGTGGTGGGGTGAAGTCTTGCTTTTCCCTCTGAAGACGTAAATGAGATTTGGCATTAAACGGCCAGAAATATCTTTGTCGTGGCTCTTATCTAAGATAATCTGCTCATGATTCATAATCTATCGGTAAATATAAATAAAATAGACCTATCCAAGTAAAAAGGTTGAGTAAACCAACCTGGATGACAGTGGGGTGATCCATACGAGTAAAGCTTTTGGTCCATTTATTGAAAGCTTGACGTTGTTGATGATCGGTTATGTATTCATCAGTTACTTCACCTTTATCGATCATATGTTCAACCTTCACTTTCATATCCTCGTACATCATCTGCAATAATTAAAGTTTCAGTGTCCAAAAAATGGCAGATGAATTGCTGATAACTGATAAGCATAAAAACATGCCAACTAATCAGCTAAAAAAACTTAAGATTTCATGTGATTAGGAATGTTCATTTTGACATCCTGCGAATTGAATAAAAATTTCAGCTATCAAAGTATAATTTTACCAGTATATTAACTTGTGGTTTCTTAAAAATTGAAATGATTATATAAAAAAAATTCATTTTTGAGGGGCTAAGACCACTACCTGCCCCTTCCTTCATCCTTGATTATCATGTTAATACGGATGACTTTTGAGGGATCATTATGTTGATGATGAGCATTATTTTTTAGGGGATTTACATTATATATTTGCACGGCCCGATCAAACGAGACGTTCAACTTATATAATTTTTTAGTTGAGAAATAAAACCCCAACATAAGATAATACCGAACATGTTGAGGGGTTTATCGACTTTGACACTTCAAAGACTTCTCTCAAAGGAGTCGAAAACCCTCAACACAATTTATTGTTGAACGTTTAACTCATATAATTTTTTAATCTATATTATAGATAAAATGGCTGATTGAGTTAGTATCACAAGTCAACTCAACACCAACTTGATTGTGAAATTAATAAAATACCTTTACGTTAAAGGGTAATAAATATTATTATAAGGGTATTTTAGTTATTTCATCGTTTTATATAATTTTCAAATAAAACAACTAAAAATATTATTTAAGAATCAAACACATGACCAACAAATTCAAATAAAAATCTCTTACCACCTATAATCATTTGCTAAAATAATTTTATAAATATATATTTTAATATAAAGTATTTTGTTAACCCTAATTATCATGGGTGTGATCAACTCTATTATATATATAATATTCGTATACAATATGAGAAAAATTCATATAACAAATTTATAGTAAAAATTATTATAAAACAAAATCATGTATATGTATTATTCTATATTTTATATACTTGAAATGATAAAATTAAGATGATGAAAATTAAGATATTTTGGTTCAAATCAAACCATATATATGTATTATTCTATATTTTATATGAAATATAAAAAGATAAAAATATTTTCAAAATAATATTTTTATTTTATAATAATAATTCATTGTTAGTATTTTTACAATTGAATTAAAACTCAATTCATGAATCGAATAATTCACCTAGTATAAATAAAAACAAACCTAAAATATTAAAAATAATGTCTAAAAGGTTATATTTTCCAAGTGAAATAGAATAAGCAATTCCCAACATGGGAACCATGTGCAAATGCAGTTTTCAGAAAGATAAAAGTAAAGATAAAAACTCTGCTCGAAGATAATGGATTAAAATCATCCACTAGGTCAGGTTTTAAAAATTTTAAACTTATTATATAATTTTTTAAAAAATAATAAAACTTTTATATTTAAAAATTATATTTTTTAAAAATATTTAATACACTATTAATAGAACCACAAATAAAATTAAAATGATGAATAATATATAAGATACAGTGAAAATATATAAAAGAAAATAAAACAGACGAAAAATTTATAATTCTATTTAACAAATAAAAATATATTATTAATATATCAAAATATTTACTCCTTTAAAAACTACATTTTTTTTTTTTTTTTTTACGTCCAGAGCTCATCACTTGCTCTGGGAATACAAAATTAGAGAGTTCACATGTTGTTTTCAACTATGATATACCCAAGGCAAGTGGATATATAATTTTTCTCTTCGCATATTTTAAAAGTTTGACAGTTCAGCCTATATATTTAACAATTAAAACTTTCCGCCGATTTACAAACAAACTTAGGATGATTATTTTTAAAGTAGATTTTTAATTTATATTTTAAAATGAATTAATTAATTAACATATAAAATTATTGTACTCGCTCATTTAATATACAAAATCTAATTTATTTATATTTTTAATAAAAAATTAAAATACAATTCAAAATATAATAAAAAATTTTGTGATACTTTTGTCCATATAAAAAGTTTAATTATATTTTAAAATTAAAAATTTACACATGCCAAAAAGCTAAAACAGTATCGAAAACTCTGGGGCAAATTTAAATAATAAAGAAAAGTGAGGGGGGATGCAATTAAACAACTTCTCCCAAAAGGAGGGTCAATCGTGCAATTTACCCATTTGAGGTAAATGCGCGTGGACCCCACCATTAATGGCGCCGTTTGCTTTGTAATGCTTAAAAGCATAAGAAAACCAAAAGTTTTCCTTCATTTCTTATCTCTGTTTCACAAATCAAAACAGAACACCCCCTCCTTTTGTTTTTTTTTTTAGGGTTTAAACCCTTCTCTTTACAGTGAACCCAGCGAGCCCCCTCCATACGCGCCTCGATTGCAGCGGCCGGTGGAAGACCCGGTGAGTCCCTCTCGATCTCTCTTCTTTTAGTTTTAAAAAACTTTTATATGTTTAAGATCTTGTATTTTTCTAAACAAAGGAAAACAAATAAAAGAAAAGACAAATAGATTTGAGGGAAAAAAAAAATAAAAAATCTTTCTTTTGTTCTCTTTGATTCTCTGCTATATAAAAAAAATGTATATTCTCTGTACCAAAATAATCCCCCCCTTTACATTCGATTCTCTCCCTTTTATATCCGTAAAATCTCGAAAATAAAACCAATAAAATCAAAATACAATCTGTTTCTGTTGTGTTGTTGCTTGGTCCTCCTTTTTCGCAGGTGTGGCGACGTGGAGAGGAGACGACGTGGTCGAGCACGCAAGCGAAGGGGTCGTTAACGGCGCGAGAGAGTGGCTAGTGCTTCTGTTTGTAAAAGGATATTTGGGCTTAATGGGCCTTGAACTGCATTGGGCCGCTTACTGACTTTTGTTTTGTTTGTTTTTTGTTTTGGTTAATGGGCCCGGGCTAAAATTAGGCCCTACAATGTCTAAAAGGTTATATTTTCCAAGTGAAATAGAATAAGCAATTACCAACATGGGAACCATGTGCAAATGCAGTTTTCAGAAAGATAAAAGTAAAATAAAAACTCTGCTCGAAGATAATGGATTAAAATCATCCACTAGGTCAGGTTTTAAAAATTTTAAACTTATTATATAATTTTTTAAAAAATAATAAAACTTTTATATTTAAAAATTATATTTTTAAAAATATTTAATACTCTATTAATAGAACCACAAATAAAATTAAAATGATGAATAATATATAAGATACAGTGAAAATATATAAAAGAAAATAAAACAGACGAAAATTTATAATTCTATTTAACAAATAAAAAATATATTATTAATATATCAAAATATTTACTCCTTTAAAAACTACATTTTTTTTTTTTTTTTACGTCCAGAGCTCATCACTTGCTCTGGGAATACAAAATTAGAGAGTTCACATGTTGTTTTCAACTATGATATACCCAAGGCAAGTGGATATATAATTTTTCTCTTCGCATATTTTAAAAGTTTGACAGTTCAGCCTATATATTTAACAATTAAAACTTTCCGCCAATTGACAAACAAACTTAGGATGATTATTTTTAAAGTAGATTTTTAATTTATATTTTAAAATGAATTAATTAATTAACATATAAAATTATTGTACTCGCTCATTTAATATACAGAATCTAATTTATTTATATTTTTAATAAAAAATTAAAATACAATTCAAAATATAATAAAAAAATTTTGTGATACTTTTGTCCATATTAAAAAGTTTAATTATATTTTTAAAATTAAAACTTACACATGCCAAAAAGCTAAAACAGTATCTTAAATACTGACGTCATAATCCAAGCTGAACAACCAGAGGCAAATTTAGGGGTTGGCATGAGCCCCGATTCTTCTTAAAATGAAAAATTACTATTTAGACTTTCTAAAGTTTTTTAAAATTTTAAATTAATAAAGGTAAAATTATACTTTAATCTCCTAAAATTATAAAATTCGGTTTAATTTTTAAAAATTATAAAAATATAGACTAAAAAAATTAAAATTTCATTTGACTCCTAAAAAATTGTTACGACTTCATCGTTGTCAACAACTTAATAATTATAGAACTAATTTATCCTCCAAAAATGAAAATAAAACATAAAATAGTAAACTAAGTTGAAAGCTTTGTGTAGTTAAGCTACATATACGTGAACGTTATAGGTTACATTTAGATATCTTATTATACTGTTTTTTTGGTATGATAGACGCACGTGAATGAAAACAATATGTACATCAAATTACTTCAGCAACTTATCTATAATTTATTGGATAGTTGAAATGACTTGTTTATATCTTAATTTGAGTATACCACAATTACTGTGCACTAATTAAAATGACAAAAAATGAATATAATGTCAGACTGTTATTAGTTAACAATAAATTAATTTTATTTGGTAATTTTAGTCCTTTCCATGAATTGTTTTAAATAAATGGAAGAATCTTTTGCATATTTTGAAAATGTTATTTTTTAATTAAAATTTTGCTCAAAATTTTAATTTGAAGTTTATACAAATTATTTTAATGCTTATACATATAATAATTAAGCTTTTCTTTTGTTAACACACTGTAACTAAACGGAGGCATGAGTGTATTAATCAAAATAAGTAAATATAGAGAAAATTAAATTAATTACTAGTATAATTTGGTACAAAAATATGTTTGGAAAAGTTAATTGAAGTGTTTGGAGTGCAATAATTACCTTGATCTTGTCAAAGTGAGGGCTAGAAGGATGCTGGTAATTAGAATAAAAATAGACATGAGGGCTCCTTTCCATTATATTGTGTTCCCTGCAAAATGGTAACCAATGCCTTGCAAACTTAGCAGCCTCCATGAAAGCAAACAGAGTCAAAACCGACCCTCCATCATCCGATACATAGATCGAAATCTTTTCTGTCGGATAATCATAAGCCATCAATGACAATTCCGTGTTCACTACATTCATCGGCGGCTCCTTGTAAGGATCGGCCGTGCATATGAACACGTCTAATCCTACAAAATCTTTGTCTTTGATGATTCGTTTTAGGTTTTGAGGGAACTCTTTACGACGGATGGGTGACATTCGGAAAGCTTGCGCCGAAGCCCACATGAAAGCAAGAACGAGATCACAGATAAACAAAGAAAGGGTGATGGAGAAAGAGAGGAAGCTGGTGGTGGGGTGGAGAAATAGGTTTCGGACATGGCGGTAGAGTAGAGCCAGAATGGCAGAGAAGTAAACCACCGCGAACAGGCGGTTGAAGGCCGTCCGCCGCAATGGTTCAGACATGTGAATCGGGGGAGGAGCATGGGTAGTGAACCCTGCTCTTAAACCTCGGCCTGCCATACTTCTTGGGTAGCTAATATGGAAGTTTGTGATACGATGAATACAAGTTACAACATATGTACATGTAATGGATATATAGGCCAGAGGGCAGCAGAGATATGCCACAACAGTTCAGGCAAGATACATGAAATATAGCAATATGTCCGGAAATTCTAATTGAGATTTCGATCCAAGTGGTTATATTATATATAAATATCTATATTAAACAATTTAATTTCTTTAAAGTACATTATCTCTTCTTTTTTTTTTTTTGAAAGGATTTGAATATTAAAGGATTATACTATATGAATTATATTTCTGTTGACTGCATGTCAACTAAGTCTATGAAGTGTCATTTGTTTGGAGCTAACAATCCTCAACAAGTTAGGATTTTGTCTCCCAAATTTGTGAGAAGACTGAGTGCCTAAAACAATATATTCAATAGAGTAGAAGCTTTCTTTAATGACCCAAAATTCACAAGCATTAGAAAAATACAATATCAAGTCTCAATTTTAAAAAATCAAAATAGTAAATAATTATCAGGAATATTTATGAGTCTAGTGGTGTGTTTAATTAAGTTTTGATTAGGTGAATTTAGCTTAATTAAAAGAAATATAAAAGGCCAAAATGAAAAATAGGCCATTTAGCATAGTTGAGGCCATAAAACAATAAAAATTTAAAGATTTTTTAGATTATTATATATATATATATATATTAATATTAAGATATAAAATATAAATTATTATTTAATTGGTATTATATTATTAAATTAATGAATAGTTTAATGAATTGACAAATGTAGGGTGATTAAATGATACATATGTAATAATAATATTTATACAATTGTAATATTTCTATTTAATTAATTATTATTTGAGCAAATAGATTTTGATTATATTAAAATATTAAATTACATAAAATAAATAAAATCATGACGGTGATGATTTAATACAAGTGTATTAATAAAAATACATATATTTATGATATTTATATTTAATTGGTAAATAGATATTTATTATTTACTATTATTAAGTTAAAAGATAATTATTAATTAAATTATTATATTATAAGATTTTTATTTGATAAATAAATTAAATATATGACAAGTGTATGGTATTGATGATGTACAAATGTAGTGAAAAATATGTGTACATTTGTATAGATATAATTAATTGTATAATAGATATTTATTATTTAAAAGATATCTATTAATTAAATAATTATTTTATAATATTTTGTATTATTAAAAATTAAATGATGACAATTGTAATTTAAATATTTGTTATTAAATAGATATTTATTATAATTATTATAATGTATTATTATTATTATTATTAACTAATATATATGTAATAGCCCATTTTTTCACGGGCTTATAACAAACCAAAACCAAAATGAAAAATAAAACCAAAGTCCAAATAATTACAGTCCATTTACAAACAGACAACCTAGTGGCCCATTACATTATGAGCCCAATTATACCCTCAAACCCGAATCTAAAATAAACTACCCATTGACCCAACACTCAGACCCAACTAAATGGACCACTACCAAAGGAACCCAAATACCAAACAGTAGCGCCACCAGCCCTCGTCAAGCCGCGAATTGCGTCGCCATCAACGCGCATCATCGCCACGATCTCCGTCTTCAACCTGCAAAAGAAGAAAGAAATCGAAGCAGAAATGGAAAATAGTGACAAACTTTTCTATTTCCTTTTATTTTTGTTTATTTCGGAGGCTATAAAAGCCCCAAATACCTGTAACAATAGAGGAGGATAAAAAAAAAAGATTCAAAAGAAAAGCAAAATAAAACATCGAAAGCAGTTTACATAGGTGATCTTTCATTTTTTTTATTTTCTATTATTTCTCTCGATTTGTGTACATTTGTGTACGAAATATTATTAAAAAAGGAAAAGGCGAAGTTTTTTTTTACCTTTGAGCTACCGAAGGCGACGACACGTGGTGTATACGCGTGATTGGCTATCGTCGGAGTGAGGGGTCGGATTCAAGCCTCCGACGGTGAAGGGAGAGAACATTCAAAGGTTTTTTAAGTTTTTTTTTTAGAAACTGTTTTAAAAATATTTTTTAAACGAAATTTCTACTTTTATAATATAGAGGAAATGGCGCCGTTTTCACTTAACCTAATAAGTGCAAAACGACGTTGTTTGGGGCTAGGGGATCCGCACGTTGACCCGAAAACCCGAGAGGATCCGCGTATTTTGTTAAATGGTATATTTGCCTTTTAGGCCCTTCTGCATTATTTTAATTTTACAATTAAGTCCTGTTACATTTTAAATTTTTTACAAATGCGCCTAAAACTATTTATTGTGTTCCAATTTAGTCCCTTTACATTTTTATTTAATTTTTTATTATTCATTTATTTTTAATATTATTATTTTATCACATTAAAATTGTAATAGCCCAAATTTCAATGATATCGAAATAGTGATTCGAGAACACTAAATCTGACAAATAAACTCGTAAGTTATATTATTTAATGTTTACAAGCCAAATGTAGCTTTTAAAAGATTTTTGAAATAGTAGATTTTGTTTTATAAAGATTTATTTGATCAAGAAAACGAGAAAAAGAGGTATCGAGATATCGGTATTATAAACCGAGTCATAAATATTTTTATGAATATTTACAAAATGTTAATAAGGTAGTACTAAAATTTCGTTAGAAAATTTTGACGTTTGGGTGGTTAATTAAAGAAAAAGGACTAAATTGAAAAAGGTGTAAAAGTTGCTAGAAGGATTAAATAGCTTAATTGTCAAATAATGAAGGACCTAAAGTGAAAATAAGCCCAAAGGAGATATTTTGGGCGGCAATAGCTGAGAAAAATCAGGAAATGGGTGAAATAAGAGCAAAATTGGAAAATTGCCAAAATTAGCTAAATAAAAATGGGACCAAATTGGAATATCTAGAATTCTCTTCATTTCTCTTCATTTTAATCAGCTTAAAAACAGCCATGGAAGAGGGTTCAAGCTTGTTTTCATACTCTGACTTCATGTAAGTTTAATTCTTGCTTTCTCCTTGAAATTTCTATGTTTTTGAGCTTTTACAATTAGGTCCAACTTACTATGTTATTAGTTTTTGATTCTATGGCTAATTTTTAAAGTTTCTATGGATGAGTGCTGGAATAATATGATGAATAAATGTAGAATTGAAGCTTTAATTTTGTTATATGATGATTTTATCAAGTAAAATTCATGGAAATTGGTTTTAGGACCTAATTGTGAAAGAGTTGAAATTAAGGTCTAGTGTTAAAATTCTGGTTTTCAAAGGTTATTAAGTAGTTTAAAATGATATATAAAAGTATTAAATGAGAAAATTAGCTCAATTGAGGGGTTATTTGAGCAAGGACTGAATTGTATGAATTGTGGAATTTGGGACAAAAATAGAAATCAACATGTTACACTAAAGCAGTTTTGGACAGCAGCAGTTGTCTAACTTTGAAAAATCACCAAAAATGGTAGAAATTGAATTAGAAGTTGAGTGAGATATGGAATTAAATCTTGTTGAGTCTATTTTCATATAAAAGAAACAGACCAAGCAAAGAAAGTCTACATATTGAGATATTTAAATTTTTATACGACTGGTTTAGAATAACTTCGTGATCCCCTGTTCTTACTTTAGAAATTCACTAAAAATTTTATAAAAATAATTATGTGTTATAATTTATATTTTTGTATTCCTTAGTGAGTCTATTTTCATTAGAAATAATTGGAAACACTATATGAAAATTGTACTATGAGATAATTGATTTTTAGTGAAGAGAGGACAGAGCCATCGGACTGTGTAACATGGGAGAACTTAACTAATAAAATGTACTAATTGGCCACACCAAAAATTCTGGAAAAATTATAGTAAGAAGATATGTGAGTCTAGTTTCAAATAAAATTAACTAATCTTAATTTGGAGTTCTTTAGCTTAAGATAAAAATAATTTAGTGACTATGACACGGATGGGCAGCTTGAATATTCATATAAGTAAATAGTGAAAATTATAGATAATGTTACTTACAAGTGTGTTGTTTATAGTAAGGATGTGGATGGAGAGGAGGAGGAGGAAAAATAATATATGAACGACTTGTGTATAAATTGATCACATGCTCGATTATAATTGATAAATGTTGAATTAGAAATGATATAATGTTTTATTTGGAATGTTTATTATGAAATTATGATTATCGTTATAATACAAAAATTAAACTTGTGAGTTTATACGGCTAAATTTTAGTGATCATTTGTTAATTTTATGAACTTCATAATGTGTGTATTTCATATGTAGCGATGATAAAATCGTGAATAATGTAAAAGCATGAAAATTGAATAAACGATCAAATTGAGCACTTTAGTTCAGCAACAAGACGAATTGACAAAAAATACCATCGTTGAACCATGGCAACAAGTGATAAGTGATAGCTTCAGCTACACTTATCTGATCAAGGAAAAGTGAAAGTGATAAGTAATAGCTTCGGCTACACTTATCTGATCAAGGACAAGTGAAAGTGAAAAATGGTAGCTCTGGCTACCTGATCAGTGAAAAGTGGTAGCTCTGGCTACCTGATCAGTGAAAAGTGGAAAGTGGTAGCTCCGGCTACCTGATCAGTGAAAAGTGGTAGCTCCGGCTACCTGATCAGTGAATAGTGCTAGCTTCGGCTACAAGTGACAAGTGATTTCTGTGTAAGACCATATTTGAGATATGTCATTGGTGTGATATGTGTTTAAGATGTAAGACCATAGCTGGGCTATGGCATTCTAGTGAAAGGTAATGAACTGACGGATAAGTCCATGCTTTCACCATGGCATAATGATAGTGAAGATGTAAGATCATGGCTGAGCTATGACATTCTAGTGAAAAGACCACAGGCATGTTATGGCATCAATGATTATCACTGAAATTCAGTGCATACCAGTGCAGACCAATTCCGTAAGACGTTCACTAATTTCACAAAGTTTGGTAAGTGTTACATAGTATTATGTGATATAAGGAAATACGAGTTGATGAGACATGAACATAGAACTTTGTTAATAAATGAGTTCATTTGTAATTTTATATTTGTACACCTTTGCGTGTATTATCCGTATGAATTGGTATTCCAAATGAGTTAATGATAAGAGTTCTAATATGAAATAATCTGAATTCTAAATGAAATGTTATGAGAAATGTATATGAAATACAGAGGTATGATTGTTATATATTATATGAATACATAATGTGAAAATATATATATATATATATATATATATAAGTACAAGAGAAATTTAATGAGAATTGAGCCCATATATGTTTCTTGTTATTTATATGAAGTGTACGACTAACAAATAGTATTAAGTATAAGATGCGGTTGAATATCTTGAATTGGTTTTATATATATTAAATGTGGGACCCTTGTAAATGAGATAAATTTTGAGATATTGCGAAAAACTTCATACGATTACGATTTAGTCAGACCAGATCCTAATGCATAATTTGGACTTCAAAGGTAACTTTTATAATCAATTTTTGATATTTGAGTGATAAATGGTTTAAATTATCTGTAAGTGTTCCATACTTCTCGGTAATGCCTCGTACTTTGTTACGCAGCGGATACGGGTAGGGGTGTTACAAAAATATTATATTCATTATTTATATATTAATTTGTTTATGATATAAAATTTATTTATAGTTTTTATATGTATTAATTTTGTATATATGTGATTATTAGTATTTATTACCTATATTGTAAAAATTAGCATATTATTTGTTATATTATATATTTCTAATTATTATTATTTTATTATTTTATTTTAGTTTAATTATTTTCTTCGTCTATTTACAAAGTTATTTTTATATATTATTCTATATTTTAAAATTTTGTACATTATATAATATTATATCATATATTATTTTTAACTAAAATTTATTTATATTGTATATTATATTCTATTTACATTATTTATATTATATATGTGTAATTTTATATATCTTTATTTAAAATCATTATATTTTTACATCGTTTATATTATATGTATATAATTTTATTTATTTATTTATCATTTAAATCTTACTTTAAAATTTTTATATTTATTTAATAATTTTATTTTACTTTGATATTTATTATTTTATGAATATATTTTACTTGCCCATACCCTCTCATTTATTTATCTATATTTGTCATTGTGTAATTATTTTATTAGTTGTTATATATTATTTTCTTTATTATCTATATAAATATGAAATGTCATTATTTCACAATTTCTTTTGATATTTATGTGATATTTTTATAAATCATCGTTTTTTAAATAAAATGCATTTTGCAAAATTCCTATATTTTATTTAAAAGTTTTTTTTAAATAAGGCAATGTTTTGGTATTTAGAAATTCAGGAAAATAGTGCCCTAACGTACCGGGTTGCGATTTTTCATTTGGCTAAATAACTAAATATCCTTTTAAAAGCTTTATAAATTGTAAGATGATTTTGATTACGAAAGTTTTAAAATATTGTGTCCTAACGTACTGGATGTGATGTTTATATTCCCTCGAAACAAAGAAATCTTAAGTTTTAATTTAAATGGCCTGTAATTTTTTTAAAAGAAATCATATTGAAATTTCAAACATTTGAACATGATTTTACCAATTAGGTACCAATTTTTGGGCGTTATATGTAACACCCCAAACCCGGCCCATGAGTCTGATTGGATCGGTATGTCACGGAGTAAAATAATTTGAAGTAACTTGAGTGTCAAGTGAAATTTTGTTAAAATATGTCTAAGGTTTTAAAATGGTGTTTGAAAACTCGGTTGGGCTTTATAAACATGGTTGGGTTGATAAACTCTTAGAAAACGTTTGATCAAGTATCATTTAAAATAAATGCGAGTTAATGGTGACTTGATAAATTTTGTTACCGATGGTAACTTCTTTGAAAACTCGTAAAAGTTATTAAGTTAAAAAAATTACTTTTAACGGTTTACTCAATATTTATAAATATCATTTGTAATGTAACATAAGTAAAATAAAACATAAAATAAACATCCAAAATAATAATAGCGGCCTTATTACATCCCAAATTAAAATACTTAGAAAATAAATAAATAAACTTAACGATAACAAATTTAAATCCAACGATAAGCATGGCCGCCTCGAGTCCTCTCCGGCTCCATCTCCGCGATCTACTCATCTGCAAAATAGTTTGGGAAGGGGTGAGTCACCAAGACTCAGTGTGTAATTTCCCCCACCCGGAAATGTAACTCATACACAAGATATTAATAAACATGCAAATATGCAACCCAACCTATCCATCCATACTCCTTAACTACCCCATGTGGTCAAAACCACTGATGACTTAGAGTCACAATTTAAATGATGGGGCCAACCCATCGTGTGGTCAAAACCACTGATGACCATAGGTCACAAATAATTAAGTGTGGTCAAAACCACTGGTGATACCAAACCACTGGGACTTAGTCGCAAATTACCAATCGGTGTGGTCAAAACCACTGATGACCATAGGTCATAAATAATCTGATGGGGCCAACCTATCTTGTGGTCAAAACCACTGATGACCATATGTCACAAATAATCTGATGGGGCCAACCCATCTTGTGGTCAAAACCACTGGCGACAGTCCATAAAATCATCCCCCTCCTCTCATCAATCCCACCATCATCATGCTTACATATCAATATCGCATATCATGCATTTAACAGCATATGATGGCATGCAAAACATATATCAATAGATCACGTACAGGGGACTTACCCGGAATCCATGTTTAAGCCCACAAGCATATCATAGATCACTACCAAAATTTATAAACAAGGCAATAATATAGCAAGTTTATTAATAAAGTGTGTAAAGAGTTTACACACCTGTTTCTACCGAAATTCCTAGATTCCAAAGATTCGATCTACGATGCTAGATCTCTTGACCTTAAACGAATTTGATTTCCAAACAAATCCTGAAATCGTCACTTGATTAAGACTCTGCCTAAATTCCTTTAACCATATGTTAGATTTAATCTAACATTAAAACATAAACATGGCCTTTGGCGAATATACATATATCTTACCTTAAATCTTTTAAATCCCAAAACTCTCTTCTTGATTAATGGAGATGCTTGAAATACCATAGATCTAAAATCCCAAATTCACCTTCCATATTTCGATCAATAAGATATAGGAGGATTAGACGGCTTAAAAGAAAGGAATACAATTATAACTATAGATCCTTACCCTTTATATTGAAATCGATGATCCTCTTGACACCACTTTAGATTCGACTTAGAGACTTGATGAACAATCGGCTATGATCCCCTTATGTATTCGATTTCAAAGATGAAAGAAGAGAGGAATAATAGGCTTAGAAGGAATCAGCTATGATGCTAAAAGAGAAGAGGAAAAGAATGGATGCTCAAGAAGAATTTGGCAGAGGAGAGAAGAAAGAATATTTGGCAAAAGAAAAGAGAGGAGAATGAATAATGAATAGCCTTAGTCTCATCCTTTTATAGCGAAATTAGGCCAAGAATCCTTTGCTTGGCCACTACTCTTCCTTATGTGATAACTTTATCTCTTTAATTTTAAAATAAATAAAGTATAATCCTTATTTTCTTCTAATTAGCGAATTTAAAGAGAGTGAAACTCCTCTTTTGCAAGTCTTGTCTTGATCCACCTCTTGGGCTTCTGAAGCAAAATTAAAACTTATTTCATTTGCTTCTCATGTGACTTGAACTCGGGCCCAACACCCTTGTATGTGGCGCCATTTCAAAGGCCCTAAGTGGCATCTTCAGCCACATTTCCAAGCTTGGTTGTGTGTCAAATTTCACGTACTTTTTCTTTTAAGGCCTCCTTGCCTTAATTACCTCTTTTAAACTTTAAAACTCGACATTTCTAAGTCATTTCTAGGTTTCCAAAAATTTTCGTTCGGCTCTGTAAACTTGACATTTCTTAGGTTTCCTAAAATGTTTACTTTCCTATTTTAGCTTAGTTTCCAAAATGTTCACTTTCCTAATTTACTTAGGTTTCCAAAATGGTCACTTTCCTATTTTTAATGTAACATTTCCATACATTCTCAGGCTTCCAAAAATGTTCAAAATTTATTTAAAACTCATAATACATGTCATTTCGTACATTTAAGCGTAAATGCATAGGCCCTTTTAGGATGTTCGATTCTACCCTTAAAATAATTTAGTCCTCGAAATTACTTACTATCGTTCATCCGCATGCAGTCTAACTCACTACATATATGTACCATTATTGTTGTTATTTGTTACTAATATTTCAACTATTTTATGTGTATTGCAAATAAAATGAGTAGAAGAAGAATGAGATTTAAATATTGTACATGATACTATAAATTAGGAGAGGGCAATAGTGAGCAATGACGAGAGTTGGATCCTCTAATGTGCCCGACATAGATGATGACCTTCTGAAATTACAAAGTAAAATTAAATTATTTTACATGGATGTTGACTTTTTATTGATTTATTTTTCAATTTTAATATAACAATAATTTATCATTGGTCAGCTGAGAATGGTGGGACGCGCAAAGGTCGCGGACGTTCGCTGCTTAAAGGTTTATACGAATTAAATTTCGGCGACCGTGTGAAAGTAAGGAGAAACAGTTATGGCCAGCCTATTGGCCCTGAAGCTCGAGTTCTAGGAGGCTATTTGGGCATTATTGCACGAAATGCAAATATGTTGCCCATCAATTACGAGTCATGGCATCACATGCCTAACGCAAACAAAAATCAAGCTCGAGAACATTAAGGTAACAAAACATGAATGTAATTTATAATACTTTGGTTGAAGTTTCATTTATATTTACTTTTAAATTTATGTTTTTTAGGAGAGGTTTAATTTGGAGGTCTCCGATGACTATATAAAAAAGACATTGGGAAAAAAATGGAGAGACAACAAAAGCATATTGAAAAAAGAATATTTTAAGAAAGAAATAAGCCTCGAGGATAAACTGCGGAATGTCCCACCGGGAATGTTGAGGCATCAATGGGAAGATGCGGTTAGATTCTGGAACTCAAAGAAAGGAGAGGTATTACCTACTTCTAAACTCTTATAAGTTTTTCGGTGTATAGTATTTACTATATACGTAACAATAATATCATTATGTAGGACCGTGAGCGTGTCGGAACAAGCAGCAGGCAGAAACAAAAATTCACGCACACGGCAGGATCGAGAAGTTTTGCTTCTGTAGCTGAGGCCGAGGTATTATAATTTATTAATTCTGTCAAATATTAATGACTTTATACTATTAAATTATATTTGTAATACAACACTGTAGGAACTCTCCACCGGTCAAAAAGTTGGACGCGTTCAACTTTTTGACATTACGCATAGGAAGAAGGATGGGTCTCCGATGACACCCGAAGCTGGAGAGATTATGGTATATTTACTTAATAAAATTTGATTTATTAAAAATGGATTTATAATGTTTACTTATAATAGTTTAATTCTTCGTTAGTAGTTTTAAATTAATAATGTTAAGTTATGATGCATTCCTTGTTATTGTATATTTCGTTTCTAACTTTTGATTAATTTATTAGAGAAACTAAAGGAGAAGAAGACATTTTATGAAGCGGTACGCTTCGAGTGATAGTTCTGTTCATCTTGAGGATGTCGATAATGTAATTATTACCGATGTTTTGGGTCCCGAAGGTACGATCGCTTCGATCGATAGTTCTGTTATTCTTGAGTATATTTATAACAAAATTATCACTAATGTTTTGGGTGTTGAAAGGTGCAGTCGGGTTCGACTTCAAGGATCCGTGTTACTCAGGCCAATATTTTGGATCCGACTCCCAACAATATATGCCTTCCGGAGTCAATCTCGTCTTTGAAGTTCAGAGGCTAAAAGACCGAGATAGCTCAAATGCAATCTAGCACGGTTGAGTAAATTTCTCAACTTAGAGCCAAGCAAGCATGAGGAGGCCGAAAGAAATGAGGGAGGCAGAGCAAATTTCTACTTAAAGCGAAAGCAAGAAGAAGGGAGGCGAGGCGAGCAGGAAGTATGAAGAACTTCACTCACTGACTTCAGTTATGATGAAGATGTTGCAATGAAATGCATACGCCATCTTAGACATTTATGTTCTTATTGTAAGATGATTTTAACATTGTTACATTTAACAATGTACGATATCATATATTTTTATATAACATTTAACATTGTTCATATAACATTTAGAAATAATATAGTTGGTGCAATTTTTATCTTGCATTTGTTATTTGGGTTGAAATTATGTATTACATTTGTTGTCATTGGTTGGTTTTAGTGCGAGGCGTATAATATTTGATAAATTGAATATTTTAGATATGCACAAGTTAGCGGCGCTTGTGGGAAAAGTGCCGCTAAAAGTCAAACATATAGTGGCGTTTGTGAAATAAACGCAGGTAAAACATGTTTTTAGCGGCGTTTCAAAAAAATCATTATAAGTCATATTTTTAGCGGCGTTTTAAAAAAAGCGCTAAAAGTCATGTTTTAGCGGCGTTTTAAAAAGCGCTTGCTAAAGTCATGTTTTTAGCGGCGTTTTAAAAAAGCATTAAAGTTATATTTTTAGCGGCATTTTAGAAATAAGCGCGCTAAAGTTATGTTTTAGCGTTTTGGAAAAAGCGCTAAAAGTAATGCTTTTAGCGGCGTTTTAGAAATAAGTTACCTAAAAGTTATGTTTTTAAGCGTTTTAGAAATAAGCACCATTAAAAGTTATGTTTTTAGCGCTTTTGAAAAAAGCACCATTAAAAGTAATGCTTTTAGCGGAGTTTTAAAAGTAGCTAAAAGTTATGTTTTTAATGGCGTTTTTTAAAAGTCACTAAAAGTCATGGTTTCTAGCGTTTTTTTCACAAAACGCTAAATTTTACGCCACATTCAACAGCGTTTTTATGGCGTTTTTACACAAGAAGATATACTAGTGGCGCTTAAAAACGCCGCTAAAAGCCTAAAAAAACGCCGCTAAAAGTCTGTTTTACTGTAGTGTTTTTTTAAACAACTTTAAAAATGGTTTCGACAGCTTGGCGACTCCACTGGGGACCAATAAGAGAGTCAAGCTGTAGAATCGATAATTTCATGTCCTTTTAAATCTGGTTTTTTTTTTTAAATCATGATCCGTTTATTGCATGTGGTTCTATTTTTATAAAATGTCTCTGCATTGCATTGCATGGCCATTATGGTTACACCCTTAAGTGGGAGTGAGAAGCTACTCCTTCGTGAGGTTTTCACCTCCGTGCAGGATAGTGAATCGCTTTCGCGATACATCCGTACCTATGTCTTCGTGAGGTTTTCACCTCCATGCAGCCACAGGGAAATGTATTCCCCTGAACCGAACTCGGTCCATATGAGTCTATAATGGGTGAGGATCGAGGAATCTGCTGGTTCGGGTACCTCAACTTTAGAGCTAAACCACATGTAGAAAACCTAAGTTCTTACCCTTAGATAGAACTATGTCAAACCTTAGTGGCCACCCTGATAGGTGTTCTATATTATTTATTTCTCCTGTGCTAACGTATTCTCTTTTGTTTTGATTGCATTGCATTCACATCATAGAAAAGAGGCGTTGATTTCAAATTCGATTGCTAAATAGAAAAGTTGGTCATAAGAAAATAGATTTTTTGATAAAGTGGATTATAATACGGTCGTCCGAATATAGTCCTAGTGAACACAACGAGAGAAGACTGATAGTCCGTGAATGAATACAAGACCTTATCACCCAAGGATTCAAGTTGACAAAGACTATTCGAGAATTACCACGTCTCGGCTTTCTTGAAGAGGCTAACAAGTGAACAGGAGTTGCGGTCCAGATCAAGCAAAAGGAGCTAGATGATGCATCTATTAGAAGTTTGCAAGATTTGACTTTTGTGAAGAAGGAGATTGATGTTTTCACTTGGATTATGAGGAAAAAGCTGCATATGTAATCCGTTTTGTGTAAAGAAATTTATTTTCTAGTAAAGTTTTTCTAAAGTAACTGAATTTAGAGTCAACGCCTCTCTTTCTTTGCATTCATGCATTTGCATTACATCACATCATATGCATTTAAGTTTATAGAAAGAGTCTAATTAGTTGAAATTAACAGAGAGAGAGAAAAGGAAAGAAAATCTGAAAGCTGAACATCCTTAAGGTACATGAGCCAAATCAAGAAAGATGGATCAAAGAATGGAACAATTTCAAAGAGACATCCAAGACCAGATGCAAGAGCAAATGGCAAAACTCTAACAAGAGATGAGAGATCAGATGTTGGAGGCACAAAAGAACATGATGGCCCAAATGGCCTAGATGATGAGTGGGATAATGGACAAGGGAAAGGGTCCTATAGTCAATGCTGAAGACAATGAGGATTACCCTAGAGGATTCACTCCACCACATGTACAAACCAGCCTGAAGAACATCCCAAAAGGCCACATGTTACAATTAGGCCTCAACAAGGGCAAGCTGACACTGGAGTGCCCATGAATTTCCAAGTCAGTTCAGGATCTAACCCAAGAGATAACCCTGCCAATCTGTTATTCCTGATTTGGACATAGCTGAGAGAGAGAGAATAAGAATTGAATCATCAAGGAAGTTAGAGGATCGCTGTAGATGGTTGGAAGAAAAGTTCCAGACTCTGGAAAATGCTGATCATCACCATGGTATTGATGCAAAAGACTTGAGTTTGGTTCCAGATTTGGTGCTTCCTCATAAACTCAAGATGCCAGAGTTTGAGAAGTACAACAGGACTAGCTGTCCTGAAGCCCACATTATCATGTTTTGCAGACGCATGACCGGCTATGTTAACAATGATCAACTCTTGATTCATTATTTCCAAGGCAGTTTGGTAGGGGCAGCGTCTAGGTGGTACAATCAACTCAGCCGCGCTAACATTAGCTCCTGAAGAGACTTAGCTCAAGCCTTCATGAGGCAATACAACCATGTCACGAACATGACGCCTGACAAAATCACTTTGCAAAACATGGAGAAGAAACCAAATGAAAGCTTCAGGTAGTATGCGCAAATATGGAGAGAGGTCGCCATGCAAGTTCAGCCACCACTCCTAGAAAAGGAGACTACAATGCTCTTCACCAATACCTTGAAAGCTCCATTCATCACTCATATGATAGGAAGTACTACTAAGAGCTTTGCAGATATAGTGATGGCAGGAGAGATGATTGAAAATGCCATAAGGGGTGGTAAGATTGAAGCAGGGGAGAATATTAAAAGGTCTACTCTTAGGAAAAAGGATGACGAGGTCAATAATACAATTACTGTTAATCGACCGAAGGTAATCACTGTTGGGCAACAAGGGTCGATAAGACAAGAATCAGGCACCAGGCAAAACTCTGAAAGGCTCCAATTTACGCCAATCCCAATGACGTATAAGAAGCTATATCAAAGTTTGTTTGACGCACAGGTGATGTCTCTATTTTATTTGAAGCCGATACAGCCCCTATATCCTAAATGGTATGACCCGAATGCTCAATGCGACTACCATGTGGGAATAACGGGTCACTCAATTGAAAACTGTACTGCCTTCAAAAAGGTAGTTAAGAGGCTCATCAAAATGGGTATTGTAAAGATCAACGATTCATCAAAACTTGATCACTTTGACGAGGTTGTGAATGAGATAATTGAAGGAGGAGACAAGAAAGTTGCGACTCCTTGAAGAGAATGAAGTTTCCAAGCCCTTGTGTACTAGGGATTGTTTTGAATAATGGGACTGTGGAAGAGATCCCTATATTTTTAGAGCTGATCTAGAGTAACATTCAAAACATGCTTGTTGTCTTAAGCCTAGGGCAACAAGAACCCTTTTGTGAAATAGGCTTATGTTCAAAATTTTATTTCAATAAAATGCATCTTTTTTTAGCACATATTCTTTTATTCTTTCTATTTCATACTGTACATTCTTTCGTTTTATTAGAATATTCTTTCATTTTTCATTCATCACCATATAAATAACTATCCTTAGAATCATTTATTATTTGGATTTCTTGTCTTTATACATAGGTCTCTAGATATCAACGATGTGAGCAACGCTGCTACTGACTCTCTTTTTGAATAAGATATGAGTTTAGGGGATTTAAGGACTTTGAAGATGACAGAGATTTTAACTTATCTTCTGACTTGTTAAAAATGATGGAAAACATATCCTACTTTATATAGGGTCAATGGATATTGTGAGCCTAGGAAAGGAATGAAGATCGAAGCCTAGCTCATCATAGAAATAAGGCGAGATATTATTGAGTTATTTTCTAGAATTCAAAGACATTTTTGCACGATCATATTAAGACATGCCTGCACTAATAAGACACGGGCTGAACAAGAGGATGGCGCACTGTTGGTCTACCATGGAAGGGGATTGCATCAGTCATACCACAAATACTGAATTGAAAAAGACGAGATTTATGTGACTCTTCTATTTTCTTCACAGACTTTTCTCTATGTGGGGCATGGATATTATAGGTCCAATCTCGTCAAACGCTTCAAGTTGTCATCGATTTACTGTCATGGTCATTGTTTACTTCGCTAAGAGGGTGGAAATAGCTTCATATGTCAATGTTACAAAGTCGATAGCCATCAAATCGTAAAAAAAAGGAGGATCAGATGCTAGCAGAATGCCATAAAGGATCGCATTTAAATAACTGTGCAAAGTAAAAGTTTACAGTTTGTTCAAAGATCAGGCAGCATATCACTGTACAACAAAAGTTGCCAAAAGAAAAAAATACAAAAAGAAAAACAACAAAAATTATGAAAGGTGACTTAGACTTGTAAAGATTGGCATAAGAAGCTACCGTTACCTTCTGTCTTATTGAACATCGGCCGAACCTTTGCTGGGGGCAACATCTTACCCATTGGTTTATGGAATTGAAACATTTTGCCAATTGAACCTAATTGAAGAAAAGGTTAAAAGCTATTCGGCACGGCCAGATTGATGCGAGCTTACGTTAAAGAAGTTCGTCTTAAGGAATTCCACTAAGAAACCTGATGTTGAAAAATATTTTTCCTCTACAAAATGATTTTAGAGGAAAGTATATGCCAAACTGGCAAGGACTTATATAGGGCCTGCATTGATATTGACTGATATGGATGGCGAAAACTTGCCCAATCCTGTGAATTCAGGTTTAGTCAAGAAATATTTTACCTGAAAGAGGAAAGACCAATGTGAAAACCCATAAAGGGTGCCTCAAATAAAAAAAAAGAAAAGAAAAGAAAAAGAAAAAGGAGAGGCTGAGGCGAAAACCCGCAATGGGCGCTTTGAGACTAAAGGGGCTTTGAGCTGAAAACCCGAAAAGGGCGGCTCAAATTTTGATCAAAAGAGGGGCACATAGTAGTCTTGCTACATTTGAATTAACAATGAAGAAGTATGTTACGTCTTGGAGCATTGCCAGAGTACTCTAGATCCCCTAAACACATATTGAGTTTAAAATGGTCCTCAAGAGATCAGAACAGAGAAACTCAGACTGCGATATCTGAGGCACCTAGTTTCCCATTTTACCCATTTTAAATCTTTGAAACACCCCAATCAATTTTCTTTTATAGCCTTTGCTATATTTACTTTATTCTTTTTAAGATATACCAATCAATTTTCATTTATTGCCTTGGTTATATTTGATTAGCTTATTTGTTTTGAGCTATGCTCCTGATTAATTTCTTTCTTGTCTATTGTTATAATCCTTTTCAAGCATTTTATATTGAAATAACGATTAAGAGATTAATATTACTTTCATAAAAGGAGTTTCGCATATTACTCTAGAAGCTTCTAAATAATATGAGGAATCTGAAACATGACTATTGTTCAAAACTCACCAAGCCTAAGGGCTGGAAACATTGAAAATGATTATCTCTTCAGATTCTTATTGGATAAGACAATTTTGTTGGTGATACCACATCGGTAAATGACGAACAAGGTCAATCTAAATGTAAAAAGGGATCATTGTCGGGATACCCTACATTCATTGAGAATTTCAGACACATACATTTGGTCAGGGAATGGTGTAACATATTTGATTGAAAGTGATACAAGTTCTGCACCTCTGAGTGGTAACAGATTGGATGGAAGAAACCAAATGTTATTTCCCTGAATTTGCAGTGGGAGGTACCAACTTCATGTCCCAAGGTTCAAGTGGAGAAGACTCAGAATTACCATGGGGCAGATCATTTGAGCAGGATGTGATTGATACTTCGTAAGGAACGAAGAGGAAACTTTGACAGATAAAAGAGAGATGACACTTAAGATAGGAAGCATTCTTATAACATTTTGGCATTCATATATCATTGCATGTCTAATTAGGAGCATTTGATACCTTTCGATCAAGGCATCCTAATTATTAGACATAAGCATATACACAGTCTACAGGTTATGTCTTCTAAAGGACAATGTAGCAAGATTAAGACACTTTCAGATCTTATCTTCTTGAAGTTGTAGGAAGCAGATCGAAGACGGCAGATTTTATCTTCCTGATGTTGTAGGAAGTAGATCGAGGACAACAGATCTTATCTTCTTGAAGTTGTAAGAAGCATATCGAGGACAACAGATCTTATCTTCCTGAAGTTGTAGGAATCAGATCGAAGACGACATATCTTATCTTTCTGAAGTTGTAGGAAGTAGATCGAAGACAACAGATCTTATCTTCCTGAAGTTGAAGGAAGCAGATCGAAGACGACAGATCTTATCTTCCTGAAGTTGTAGGAAGTAGATCGAAGACAACAGATCTTATCTTCCTGAAGTTGTAGGAAGCAGATCAAAGACGACAGATTTTATCTTCTTGAAGTTGTAGGAAGCAGATTGAGGACAACAGATCTTATCTTCCTAAAGTTGTAGGAAGCAGATCGAGGACAACAGATCTTATCTTCCGGAATTTGTAGGAAGCAGATCGAAGACGACAGATCTTATCTTCTTGAAGTTGTAGGAAGTAGATCAAAAATAACAGATCTTATCTTCCTGAAGTTGTAGGAAGCAGATCGAAGACATCAGATCTTATCTTCCTGAAGTTGTAGGAAGTACATCGAAGACCCTTTAGTCTTATCTCCCTGAAGTTGTAGTAGAGTAGATTGAAGATAGAAGATCTCATCTTCATGAAGTTATAGGAAGCATATCGAAGACCCTTTCAGTCTTATCTCCCTGAAGTTGTAGCGAGTAGATTGAAGATATAAGATCTCATCTTCATGAAGTTGTAGGAAGCAGATCAAAGACCCTTTCAGTCTTATCTCCCTGAAGTTGTAGCGGAGTAGATTGAAGATAGAAGATCCCATCTTCCTGAAGTTGTAGGAAGCAGATCAAAAGACACTTTCAGCTTTGTCTCCCTGAAGTTGCAGCGGAATAGACTGAAGATAGCAGATCTTATCTTCTTGAAGTTGCAGGAAATGGATCAAAGATATCAAACTGGCATTTCCCTGAGTTTGCAGTAGAGCAGATCACAGATAGTGGACATTGCCTTCCTGAAGTTGCAGTGAAGCAAATTGAAGCCATCAAACTCATTGAAACCAAGGTGAATTTCCAATATCGTTCAACTTGCAATGGAGTTGGAAACCGTTTGAAGAAGACGAAGACCAAGAAGACAAGATTCAGCCGAGACCGGGCAAAATTGGTCATTCTATTGTCTTTGCTCTATTCTCGTTACACAACAATGAGTAAATAGGGGCAACTGTAATGGCCCATTTTTGCCCGGGCTTATACAAACCAAAACCAAAATGAAAAATAAAACCAAGGACCAAATAATTACAGTCCATTTACAAATAGACAACCCAGTTGCCCATTACATTATTATCCCAATTATACCCTCAAACCTGAATCTAAAATAAACTACCAATTGACCCAACACTCAAACCCAACTAAATGGACCAATACCAAAGGAACCCAAATACCAAACAGTCTCAACCTAGAGTTTTTGAAACCCTAAGCGCCGCAATAGCACCCAACCAACAGTCGCGCCACCAGCCCTCGTCAAGTCGCGAATCGCGCCGCCATCAACGCGCCTCACCGCCACGATCTCCGCCTTCAACCTGCAAAAGAAGAAAGAAATCGCAGCATAAATGGAAAATAGTGACAAACTTTTCTGTTTCCTTTTATTTTTGTTTATTTCGGAGGCTATAAAAGCCCCAAATACCTGTAACAATAGAGGAGGATAAAAAAAAAGATTCAAAAGAAAAGCAAAATAAAACATCGAAAGTATTTTACAGAGGTGATCTTTCATTTTTTTTATTTTCTATTATTTCTCTCGATTTGTGTACATTTGTGTACGAAATAATATTAAAAAAGAAAAGGCGAAGTTTTTTTTTACCTTTGGGCTACCGGAGGCGACGGCGCGTGGTGTATACGTGCGATTGGCTATCGTCGGAGTGAGGGGTCGGATTCAGGCCTTCGGTTGTGAAAGGAGAGAACATTCAGAGCTTTTTTTTAAGTTTTTTTTAGAAACTATTTTAAAAATGTTTTTTTAAACAAAATTTCTACTTTTATAATATAGAGGAAACGACGCCGCTTTCACTTAATCTAATAAGTGCAAAACGACGTCGTTCGGGGCTAGGGGATCTGCTTGTTGACCCTAAAACCCGAGAGGATCCGCGTGTTTTGTTAAATGGTATATTTGTCTTTTAGGCCCTTCCACATTATTTCAATTTTGCAATTAAGTCCTGTTACATTTTAAATTTTTTACAAATGCGTCTAAAACTATTTCTTGTGTTCCAATTTAGTCCCCTTTACATTTTTTATTTAATTTTTTTATTATTCATTTATTTTTTAATATTATTATTTTATCACATTAAAATATTATATCCATTATTTATATATTAATTTGTTTATGGTATAAAATTTATATATAGTTTTTATATGTATTAATTTTGTATATATGTGATTATTAGTATTTGTTACCTATATTGTATAAATTAGCATATTATTTATTATATTATATATTTCTAATTATTATTATTTTATTTTAGTTTAATTATTTTTTGTTTATTTACAAAATTATTTTTATATATTATTCTATATTTTAAAAATTTTGTACATTATATAATATTATATCATATATTATTTTTAACTGAAATTTATTTATATTGTATATTATATTCTATTTACATTATTTATATTATATATGTGTAATTTTATATATCTTTATTTAAAATCATTATATTTTTACATCGTTTATATTATATGTATGTAATTTTATTTATTTATTTATCATTTAAATCTTACTTCAAAATTTTCATATTTATTTAATAATTTTATTTTACTTTGATATTTATTATTTTGTGAATATATTTTACTTGCCCATACCCTCTCATTTATTTATTTATGATTGCCATTGTGTAATTATTTTATTAGTTGTAATACCATATTATTATTTTCTTTATTATCTATATAAATATAGAGGTGTGCATGAGTTGAAGTCTGCCCCGCCCAAGGCCCGCCCGAAATGTGGGAGGATTTGGACAAAAATATAGGCCCGAAAAATGGGCTTAAAAAACTAAGCCTGCTTAGAAAATAGGCCGGGCCTCGGGTATGATTTTTTTGGTCGGCCACTGAAATATTTTTATTTGTTATATTTTAATTGTATTTGATTTATTTTTAAATTTTTTTATTTGTATTTGATTTATTATATTTTTAAATGTATTTGATTTATTATATTTTTATTTATTTTATTTTAATATTTATTTTTATTTTTAAAATGTATTGAATTTATTATATTTTATTTTTAATAAAATAAAAAACTTATACTAGTTGGGCCGAGCTTGGGCGGGCTCAAGCCTACCAATTTTAAAGCAGTAGGCACTGGACAAATTTTAGGCCCATATTTTGGGCGGGTGGGCTCAGCCTACCAATCATACCGAAATTTTTTGGTCTGACCTGCCCTGCCCGCCCATGCTCACCTCTCTATAAATATGAAATGTCATTATTTCAAAAAAAATTTTATATTTATGTGATATTTTTATAAATCATCGTTTTTTAAATAAAATGCATTTTTCAAAATTCCTATATTTTATTTAAAAGTTTTTTTAAATAAGGCAATGTTTTGGTATTTAGAAATTCGGGAAAATAGTGCTTGTAACACCCTCTACTCGTATCCGTTGCCGGAATATGGTACGAGGCATTACCGGAATTTACTAAACATTTTCGAATAATTTCGAGTCATTTATTATTCATATTCTGAAAATAATCATAGCGTCCCTCTATTGGGTCCTTAAAGCCCAAAACATACATTAGGAACCAACCGGGATTAAATTGGGATTATAGAGAATTCTTCGCGAAATCTTAAAATTTTCCTACATTGATTAGCGTACTTTAATATTAACAAATTTATTATTATTATTATTATTATTATTATTATTATTATTATTATTATTACTTCGACATGTCTCACTTGAATATAAATTTCCTTATGAAACGTATCAAAGATAGTCTTATATTTACATGTCATGATCCATATCGCTTTTCTTGCTATTTCTTCATAAATATAAATTATTCAATTTATTATAACAATATTTCATGTTCCATCATTTTCATGAGATTAGTATATATTTGATCTAGTAGTAGTTCATAATCTTGAATATGCATAATTATCTCGCAAATTTCACATACATGTATTTTCCATGTCATATTTCAATATATCAAATAATTATTATTTCTATGTATTTCAAGTTTAATTTCATGATTTCAAGTACTTGTCATTTTCTATATTTATCCCATTGAATTTCTGAATTTCGATGGATTTTGGCATCATATTGGACTCTTGAATTGATAAGAGTTTGAGCTTATATTTTTCTAATAATCAATTTGGAAGGGGGAGTTTTAGTGTTTTAATTGCCTGGAATTATCACCTAAAAGGAGGAATTGGCCAGCATTAGGACTCCTTGGGGCTGTCAAGTACACTTATGAATACCCTTCTCCTCATCTCTAAAATTCCAGTGTACAGCCATTAAGGAAAGCTTTTGGATTTATTCCCTACGGTAAGTGGTGGTAAGGATCTATTTTAGGACAATATTTTAGTGATCGAAAAGTCGAATGTAGGGTCAATAGATCGGGTACACGATATATGTAAGATCTCAATACACACTTTATTAATTTCATGACTTTATTGTTTGCTTTAATCTTTTGGTTGTGATTAGCTTGTGGCATAATCATGGATTTCGAGTAAGTCCCTAACTTGTGATTTTTGATGTATGATTTGCATACCATCACATGACATTAAATGCTATGACATGATATATGAAAATTGTTATAAAAGCATTGTGCCGGTGGTTTTGACCACAAGATGGGTTGGCCCATCGATTATTTGTGACCTATGGTCATCGGTGGTTTTGACCACAAGATGGGTTGGCCCCATCGGTTTAATTGTGACCGATGGTCATCGGTGGTTTTGACCACATCGATTGATTATTTGCGACTAAGTCCCGGTGGTTTGGTACCACCGATGGTTTTGACCACACTTGATTATTTGTGACCTATGGTCATCGATGGTTTTGACCACATGATGGGTTGGCCTATCATTTAATTTGTGACTTTAAGTCATCGATGGTTTTGACCACACGGGGTAGTTGAGGAGTATGGATGGATAGGTTGGGTTGCATAATTGCATGTTATTAATGATTTGTGTATGAGTTACTTTACGGGTGGGGATTACACCTTGAGTCTTGGTGAGTCACCCTTTCCTTAACATTTTGGATGAGTAGATCGAGGAGATGGAGCCGGAGAGGACTCGAGGCGGCCGTGTATTGTTGGAGTTAAATTTATTTTCGTTAAGTTAATTATTTTATTTCCTAAGTATTTTAATTTGGGATGTAATAAGGCCGCTATTATTATTGTTGGATGTTTTATTTTATGGCTTTATTTTACTCATACAAATGGAACTTTATAAATATTAAATGAAGGTTAAAAGAAATTTTTCGGACTTAATAACTTTTACGAGTTTTCAAAAGCGTTACCATCGGGTAACCAAAATAAACTTAGTCAACTACAACTTGATGATTTTTAAAATGTACATGATCAAATGTTTTCAAAAGGGTTTATAAAGCCCCTGTATTTAAAAAAAGCCCAACCGAGTTTTCAAACCCGTTTTAATACCTTAGCCAAATTTTATCGAACTTTCTCCAAACTTTCAAATTGGCCCAAAATATTTTACCCAGTAACATACAGATCCGGTCAGACTCATGGGCGGGTTTGGGTGTGACAACACTCCGAACCTCATCCTTACAGTGGGATTACGATCCGAGCTAAATCCCTATAAGAAAGCACACTCCATGAACCTCATTTCTTCAATGGATTACGGTCAAAGCTAAATCCCAGTAACATATGCTCAAAGAGTATTGTCGGGATTACGATTTAGGCTAAATCCCGCAGCGACAATTACTCTAATGAGCTTGGATCTGAATACCAATCCAAAGCTAAATTGATCCTAATTAGGATTACCGTCGGGCTAAATCCTTTTTCCACATATTCTTGGGAGGTTATATCAGATCACCCGTCCGGTTAGATCCTTTTCACACATATTCTTGGAGGGCTATATCAGATAGGATCACCCTCGGGCTAGATTCCTTTTACCGTCAATTCCTTTTCGAGATCCATCGAATTTTCCTTTCATTCAACCAGATTTATTTTCCATTTTCAACACTTTTTAATTTAATCCCTAAAACATATTTTCACCCGATCTTGATCTAAATTAATAATTTTATTCAATTTTATAATTTAAGTAATAAAATAATCCATTTCATGCAATTTGGTCATTTCTTGACATTTTTACAAAATTACCCATAAAGTTTTACTTTTATTCAATTTAGTCCACGAGATTAGAACATTCAAATTAGCCATGCTAGTTGAATATTCATATATATTTTCCTCCTCCTCCTCTCCATTCCACAACCTTAATTTATATAACATGTTTACAAGTAACATTATCTATGATTTCACTATTTACTCATAAATTTATTCAAAGCTGTCTATTTGAGTCATAGTCACTAAATTATTTATATCATGAGCTACAGAATTTCAATTTAAGATCCGCTAATTTTTCCTGAAACTAGAATCACATATATTCTTACCATAAAATTTTCAGAATTTTTGGTTTATCCAATAAGTACAGTTTATTCTTTAAATTTACCCCTATTCTGATGTCTGACAGTTCCGACCCTTCTTCACTAAAAATTAATTATCTCCTCATACGGGATTCGGATGATGTTTCCGTTTATTTACCTTGAAAATAGACTCATCCAGGATTTTAAAAACATAAATTTAAGCCCCTAATCATTTTTATCCAATTTTTTTATGATTTTACAAAGTCAGAACAGGGGAACCTGAAATCATTCTGACCTTGCCTCACAAAACCTATTATATCTCATGATTTACAATTCCATTACTTACAAAGTTTATTCTATAATAAACTAGACTCAATAATATTTAATTCCATATTTTATTTATCCTCTAATTCGATTTCTAAAATTTTTGGTGATTTTCTAAAATTAGACTACTGCTGCTGTCCAAAACTGTTTTAGTGCAAAATATTAATTACCAAGTTTATAACACCTTTATTTCCTTTCTCTACAATATTTCCCATCACTTTCTCTTATTTTCCTTCACTAACATATCAAGAAAATAAAACCTTATATAATAAAACTCTACATTAACATCATTTCCATGCTTTTTCCACAATATCAAACTTAAAATATATTGAAAACTTGATGTTCTTACCTTGTTTTATTGATTTCAATCTTTAACTTGATTTTCTCTCCTCCAGCTTCTATTTCTTGAATCTAACTTGATATTTTTGGTCCCCATAGTCTCCTTGTCATCTTTCTCTCTTGATGGCTATAGAAATTCTTTTGAATTTTAAGTGAAAATGGTGAATTTTTGGTGAAAAGACCAATTTGTGAAGAAAAGAAAACTTCTTTTCTTTCTCTTCTTCTCACGTTGGTTTGCATGGGAAAGAGATGATAAAAATTTATCATATTTCCTTCCTTATATACTACATAAATAATAATAAAATAATGATAAATAATAAAATATCTCATCAAAATATTAATAAAATAATATTTATCTAATTAAATAATTATAAAATATCATCAACATCATCATTACTTTCTAGATTTCTCTCTTCCAATTGACCATTTTGCCCTTTGTGATCTTTAAAATTCCATCCTTGAATCATCACATAATTTGGTAAAATTATGATTTAGTCCTCATAATTCTTTACCTATTCAATTTGGTCCTAATTCATCCATTTTCTTTAGTTTCTAGATCATTCCACCCTTAAAATATTTTCACTATTGGTCCTTCAAATTTTCATATTTACACTTTAACCCCTCAAGTTTTGAATATTTACTCTTAGGCAACAAAACTTTTCTCACTTTTACCATTTGGTCCTTTCTTGAATTAATATATCATAATATACTTCTCAATGTTGTCGTAACTCTAAAATTTCCCTTTTTGTCGCTTTATTTCCTTATTTTACTATATCAAAGATAATATTTTACTGTAAAAATTTTTGGGGTATTACAGTGCCCTAACGTACTAGGTTGCGATTTTTCGTTTGACTAAATAACTAAATATCCTTTTAAAAGTTTTATAAATCATAAGATAACTTTGATTACTAAGGTTTTAAAATATCGTGTCCTAACGTACTGGATGTGATGTTTATATTCCCTAGAACAAAGAAATCTTAAGTTTTAATTTAAATGGCCCGTAATTTTTTTAAAAGAAATCATATTGAAATTTCAAACATTTAGACATGATTTTACCAATTAGGTACCAATTTTTGGGCGTTATGAGGGTGCTAACCTTTCCTCATACGTAACCGACTCCAGAACCCGTTTTCTTGTTTTTGTGGATCAAAATGTTTTAAAATAAAACGTTTTGCAAGGTGATCCAATCACACCTAAATAAAAATGGATTGGTGGCGGCTCCCATTTTATTTTTAAAAGTTGACCCCATTTTTTTAAAAGATTTTAGAAATGGTTTCGATAATATATATATATATATATATAAGATATAAAGTAAAAAAAAATAGAAGAAAAGAAATAGACAACAATTCGAATCAGGGAGAAAGAAATAAGGAAAGAAAAAAGAGAGGAAAAACTAGAGTTTTAAGGTTTGGAGCTTTAATAGGTATGTCAATTAAGCTCTTTTTACTTAATTTTGATGTTTTAGAAGCTTTAGAATGAAGTTTTGTTGAAATTAAGTTGAGGTTTTGGAAGTTCTTAGGTTTTTTAACATAGTTCATGTTGAACAAAATGATAAATTAGGGGTTTAATTGAATGAATTTCAATTTAGATTTGATAAAGGGATTAAATTGAAAAGTAAGCCATAAGTTTTGCATAGTAGGAACTAAATTGAAAGAATTTAGAAATTAGGGATTTATGATGAAATTTTGATAGATATGTATAAGTTTGGTTGAATTTTGAATGGAAATAAAGTATGAATAGAGTTAGAAAAGTAGGTGAATTTAGTTAGGATCAAATTGAAAATAAGGTAGAAATTGAATAGAAATTCAATTATTCAATATAAATTAGTGTTGTATTAATAGTATAATTTATTTTAATTTATGTAGCTAGCAAAGAACCCGAGGCATCGGCATCGAAAGGAAAAGAAAAGGTTATCGGGAGTAATCGAGCAAATCACGGTTTGTATTACTATAATTCAAATCTATTTATTATTAATTGTTATATTTTAAATAAAATGCATGGTAGATAAATTTAGAAAGTAATTGAAATAATGATATTGATTTGAATGAAATTGATTTAAAATGTTTATGGCTATTGAAATTGAATGTGAACAAATTGGAAATTAAAAGTGATTTGAATTGAATCAAAATGAATTGAATGAAGAAAATATGTGATTATTTGAAATGTATATTAATTGAAAAGTTATTAGTGAGTTGAACTTGATTGGAAAATGAATCGAAAATATGAATTGAATAAAAGTGAATTAAATTATGAATATGGTGAATATGTCAATTGTGTATTGATTGAAAAGTTGATTGAATTGAATCAAAGTATGATTATATATGATTATCTAAAATATGTATTGGTATTGAATTGTATATTGATTATAAAGTGAAAAGGTGAACTTGAATTGAATTGTGATTGAATTGAAAGAGAATTTGAAATATAAAAAAAAATGATTTGAATACCCTATCAACTAGTCGGGCTGAGTCGGATATAGTTAGCATGCCATAGGATTTGGAAGAGTACTAGATTTATCGGCTTTGCCGATCAGGCACTTTATGTGTCGTACATCAGGCACTTTATATGTTGTATTTCAGGCACCTAGTGTGTCATATCAGACACCTCATGTGTCGTTTCAGGCACTTATGTGTCTTATACTGATCAGGTACTATGTACCATTTTAGGCACAATGTGCCGTACTGGTGTGTGTTTGGGTTGGAATCCGTGTATCCGTCAAAGTCCGGGGTTGTTAATAGGGTGAATAACCGAAATGAGAAAATTAAATAAATTTGATTGATCGTACTATTAAAAATATGAGAAAGAAATTACTAGTTGAATTGTGAATGAAATTAAGATGTGAGATTTGAAGCATGAACTTAAGGTTCATGAATTTGCTAAAATTATCGAATTATTGATATTGAAATCAGTTAATAAATGAAATGAGAAAATCGAATGAATTGATCGATTGAACTATTGAAAGTATGAGAAAGTGAAATTATGAATTGAAATGTGAATTGAAATTGAGATATCGAAATAAGAAGTGAAAATAGAATGAATTGGAAATAATGAAATAGTGTATGAGTTAATTGAATATAATCTTATGAATTAATTATAATTATTTTATTGAAAATGTTGATTTAAATAATTATTGAATGAAACACCCCAAACCCTAGCCCACGAGCCTTGATTTGGATCTGGTATGTTCCCCGATGTAAACCGTTTCAAATTCTTTTGTTACTTAGGAAAAACTTGTGTGTTTTGAAAGAAAGATTGTTTTGGGTTGGGCTTGAGTTGAAAACAAGTTTATTTCATTATTAAAATCCTTTACTTTAGGTGACAAAGCGTTTAGGCTTTGTTTTAAAATAAATTTACTTAATCTTTTAATAAATAAAAGTTTGTAAGCTTAATAAATAAAAGCAAAGTAAAGTAGTTCTACTATGGCCTTATTACATCAAATAATTCCCAAAAAAAATAAATTCAAAGTACTTAAAGATATAAAATCCAAATTAAATAAATTCCTTCTTCGTGCATGGCCAACTTTAAGCTCCCTGAGGCCGGTCCATTCTTGATCGTCACGAAAAAGGTTCCCACAATGGGGTGAGTCAATAGACTCAATGTGTACACAAACACTATGTCCAAATAGATCCAGGCATATTATCACATCACAAACATAAACATATAGCAGATATAAAATAATGATGCAACAGAACCCAAACCTATATGCCATCCGCTACACATCACTCGTCCATCCCGCACTTTGTGGGGACTACTAAGTCAACCCTCCATCCGCTACACACCATCGAGGCGTCATTTGCAATCGGCGTGCTCATCGCCTTATAAAATTCGTGGTCTTAGGTCACCACATTCGAGATATCGTGGTCTTAGGTCACCACATTCGAGATATTGTGGTCTTAGGTCACCACATTCGATTATCGTGGTCTTAGGTCATCACATTCGGATATCGTGGTCTTAGGTCACCATATTCACTTCCCTTTTCATATAACCCATATGCCCCATATCATACATATCATGCATTAACATGCCAAATTCTTATTTCACATTCTTATAATGTCATATGTGTGTAATGGATATTTAACATAATCCTAGTAGGAGTAGGAAGCGTACACGAGTACTTTGTACCATAACATGGTACCTTAGCCATATTCACATTCTTATACACATACTTATATTAAACATTGCCATAAAACTTATTAAGAAATAGTGTGGGCACACACACGGTACCTTAGCCATATTTTTACACTTTCATATTAACACATATAATGAATTAAAACAGTAAATCTATTGAGATTTAGTGTGGGGTACACACGATTTACTTTAGCAAGTTCATTCCAAATCCGAAAAGCTTGATCTAATGCCTTAGATCTTCAATCTCTACATTTGATCAATCACTTAATACTTAGTAAAGAGCCATTCGCTGAGGGTGTGCAAAATTGGTAAAGCAAGAAAATTTGATTAACAAGCCGAATTCGATTAGTCGATCGGTTAACCAAATTTTTCGATCGAAATCGATTAATCATTTTGTTAATTTTTGGTTAACAGTTAATTGGTTCGAAGCAGTTGGTTAATCGATATATTTTTGATTAACGAAAAAATAATAAATAAATTTATAATAATATTTAAATACCCTATAAGTAATAAGCCCACAACTATTCTCTATTCACCAACCCAAACCCAATACAACCCAAACCCAATAATAAAAATTAAACCCAACTCTCAAAGTAATACCAAAACAAAAATAAAATTACCCTAAGACTAAGAGGCTAGACACACGAAAAAAAAATACACCCCGAATTTGAATCGATATCTCTTCTCCTTCCTAGCTTCCTCAACTTGAAATCCTAATTTCTCAATCCCTAATTGTATGATTGATTTTACCTTCACCTAATTTCCTCGTGGAAAAAAAAGCATTTCTATATTACTCTTTTGCTATTAAGTTCATTGTTATTCTAACTTAATTTCTTCTCTTTTTTTTCCTCCTTAGGGATATGTTGGTAACAAGTCGTGCTTTTTCCTCTTCAACTATTAGGATATGATGTGGATCCAATCAATTGATCTGATTTTCAAATCATACGTGCAAGTCGCTTATACTACTATTGGGAAAGTCTCGAATCGAGGCACGATATATGGAGTGTTGTCATTTGTAAATTTGTATAAGTTTGGGTTTGGTGTTCGACCAAAATACTGCATCTTCTAGCATAGTTTAATCTATCCGAAATTTGTGCAGGTACCCAACTTTTAAGGGTCAAGTTCTAAGCAGGCAACAATTATTGGATTTAGTAGAAGGCCTTGAAGCAAATAATTTATTGTACTACACCCATTTACTAATGTATTTTATTTACGGTTGCTCTTTGACGATGTGACTTCTCCATGCTATAAAATTCTCTAGATTGTTTTAATATTCATCTATGAGGGGAAAACAGATTGTAAATTGTTAAACAATATTTAAAAGAAAAAGGAACATATAGCATTATTTACAAAGAAGAGAAATTCTCTTACGTGTTAAATGAGTGGTTCTCTCTGGAATTATCTACCCACTATAGAGAAAGGAAACAAAATAAGTAAATAAGACATCATATGTTGTGTATTTAGCATTTTGTATCACAAAAGGTATTCACTAGGATGCTTCCAGTAGTGGATTTTGTTTATTTTATTCATTCTTTTTTTTCTTTTAATGTAGCTTTTTTTAATTTTTAGATATTTGACTTGATACCGGACCCAAGGGGAGGAAAATTGCATTAAAGTTATAGTTTCTTATCAATGAATGTCTAAATTGTGTAAAATAATAGTTTCTTAACAATTAATGCTTGAATGGTATAAAATCATTTTATTCGGTCAAATTCGATTTAAATAATCTCTTAATTTGTTTAGGCTCCTTTTGTTTGTTGACTTCCAAACTTGATTTTCACTTTCTCAAAAATTACCAAGTAAATAGAAATGGTATAAAGGCAAAATCATAATCAATTAAAAATTTAACAAATAACTAAGATGCAACTTCATTTTAATATATTTGTGCTTTCATTGGTAATTAATTTGAATGAGTTGATAATTTATCATTGCTTTGAGACATTAGAGTTGAATATTACAGGCGGTTGTATGTTACAAATCATCTCTCGAAATGTAAATGATATTCTTTATTGTACCAAGACCAGATTAAAATAAGCAATTAATTTATATTAATTTGCTATGGTATGTGTTTGTTTGATCTTTAAAATATAATATGATTTGGATATGGTGCTGAATCTAATATGTTTCGACCTTCCAATCTTTATTTGAGCGAAAATCGTTTCTCTTATTCATATTTAAGCATTGTTGTACGTAGATCTAAGAATCTAATCCAAAGAAAACCGGTGTTCTTTCCGGGAACAGTGTTAGTAGAATTTGATTGACTAAAATAAATTGTATTTTACATCAATTTATCCTAAGATGGTACTAGTGTGATTTGGATTTGGCTCCTATTTTACTTGAATGAAGTTCTAAAGGATTGTATTACATTGTGTATTTAGCGAGACTTTTTAAAACTTATTCTAAGTAGAAATTACTACTTTAAATAGGATAGTCAAAGGATTCTCTTTGGTACAAAACCTTGATTTAGTTGCATTAAAGCATTTTGAATCACCATCCCTACTTTAAATTGCGTTTTGCAATGGATGTTACCTTTGTTAAATATCTAAACTATGTTTGTTCTAAAACTCAACATCAAAATATGTTTAATATCATAAATGTATTTTAATTTATTATATATGTTTTTCTTGCGAATGTCAATGAACCAACATCTATTGAGGCTAGTGTTACACCTCCTACTTGATAGATTCGAAAATTCGGAGTTGGAGCTTCAAGCCAAGGAAAGGGATTAGGAAAAGAAAAGCCACTCTTCCAAGGTCGAAGTTTGGTCTCACTTCACTAAGATTATTAATAGTGAGGGTGCAAGTAAAGCTAAATGTAATTATTGTCAAAAGGAATTTTGTTGTGATATGAAAAAAAAATGGTACGGGTCATTAAAATATCATATTGGTTCATGTAAGAAAAATCCTAGTAATGTTGTTGAAAATAGTCAAAGACAACTAGTTTTACCCGAAAGGGAGTTGAAGGGGAAGGAAATCTTTCAACTTGGAGATTTGATCAAGAAGCATGTAGGAAAGGATTAGCACAAATGATTGTGGTTGATGAATTACCTTTCAAGTTTGTTGAAAGTGAAGGTTTTAAGAAATTTATGTTTATGGCATGTCCTAGGTTTCATATTCCTTCACGAACTACTATGACTAGGGATGTTTATCAATTGTATTTAGATGAAAGGGCCAAGATAAAACAACTTTTGAGAAGCTCTTGTTCTAAAGTTTGTTTAACTACCGACACATGGACTTCTTTGCAAAGAGTTAATTATTTGTGTATCTTTGCTCACTTTATTGATAATGATTGGAAATTGAATAAAAGATTTTAAATTTTGTCCAATTTCTAGTCATAAGGTGAGTCCATTGGGATGGTGATTGAGAAATGCTTGTTGAATTGGGGATTGATAAGTTGTTTATATTATCGTTGATAATGCAAGTTCAAATGATGTTGCTATTGGTTATTTGAGAAAGAAATTTAACCTCGAGGGGTTTAGTTCAAAATGGTAAATATCTTCATATGAGATGCATGGCACACATTTTGAATTTGATTGTTGTTGAAGGCTTAAAGGAAATGAATAAATCATTGAGCGAGTTAGGGGGTACATTAGATATGTGAGACAATCTCCATCTAGATTACAAAAGTTTAAGGAGTGTGTTGTGGTGGAAAAGATAGAGTGCAAGAAGATGTTGTGTCTTGATGTTTGTACTAGGTGGAACTCAACCTACTTAATGTTAGATATCGCTTTCGAACTTTGAGAGAGCTTTTGAGAGATTTGAGGAGCAAGATACAAATTTTGAAATTTGAACTTGAAAGGGGTGATGGTTGGCCTAGTGTGGATGATTGGGATAATGTTAGAAACTTGAGAGATTTCTTGGAACATTTTTATGAAGTCACTTTGCGTATATCTGGCACTTCATATGTCACGTCCAATAATTTTTTCATGAGCTTTCGAAATTGATATTCTTTACGAGATGCTCGGTTAAATAGTAATGTTGATTTCAATGTTATGGCCATCAAGATGAAAGAGAACTATGATAAGTATTGGGGTGATATTGATAAGATGAATATGCTTATGTTTGTTGCTTGTGTTTTAGATCCTAGACAAAAACTAAAGTATCTTGAATTTGCACTTAGTGAAATGTCTAGTTCGAAAAAGCTTGTGAAATGATGCAAAATTGAAGGAATCTTTGTATGAAATGTTTGATGAGTATAAGCCTCCACTTCATAGTACTTGTAGCCAATCGAGTGTGCCAACACATGCTTCTCTTAGTGAACCACAACAAAAATGAAAAGCGAATGCAAGCTTTGTATAAAAAGCGTGAGTTGGAAATTTGTGGTGAGAATAAAACATCCGAGTTGGATAAATATCTATTTGAGGCTAATGAGGAATTTGTTGAAGATTTTGATATTTTATTGTGGTGGAAAGTGAACAGCCCTAGATTCCCCACTCTTTCAAAAATGGCCAGAGATGTGTTAGCTATACCGGTTTCTACGGTTGCTTTAGAGTCTGCATTTAGCACCGGGGGACGTGTTCTTGATCAATATAGGAGTTCTTTAACTCCTAAAATTGTACAAGCTCTTGTGTGTACTCAAGATTGGATTCGAAAATCATCATCACAAGAAGACATCAAAAAGATTGAAGAACAAATCCAAGAGCTTGACAAGATTGAAAATGGTATATTTATTGTCTTATGTTAATAGTTTTAAATTTTTTTACCATATCACTCCTACTTATTTAATTGATTCAATGTTTAGACTTTTCTTGGAATGCATCAGAGCCTACCCTTAATTCATGAGCTTTCGTGAGTTGAAGGGTATACTTACTATCTTATTCTTGTTAACTTATAATCTATTTGTTTGTTTATATTATTTGATCTTTTAATTGCGGATATTTCTATTATATGCTAAACTTTTGCACTTGTTTTTTCCTTTTTGTAGGTTTAATGCAAATGAAGATTTTTGGAGAGAAGAAATAGATACAAATGAACAATATTAAATACTTACATTTCAATTATGTATTAATTTAAAGATTTATGTAATGTTTTTAAACAAATTATGTAGTGTTAATTGGTTAATTCGATTAAGTCGGTTAATTGGTTAATTTGGTAAATTCGGTTAAGATGGTTAATTCGGTTAATTGAGTTAATTCGGTTAATTCGGTTAATTCGGTTAATTTTTAACCAAGAAATTTAAAAAAATAATTTTGTTAATTGGTTAATCAATCGAATTAACCGAAAAAATTTGGTTCGGTTAATTTTTTGAAAAAATTTCGGTTGATTAATCTGTTAAAAAATTTGAGAGGTCGATTAATTGATTAATAACATTTGAATTGGTTAACCGTCGGTTAACCGAATGAACACCCCTACATTCGGCCATAAAACCAAATCCCAGTAGGATTAGTACACTTAAATCCTTACCTTTCTACCGATTGATGTCTAATCAAATGCCGGAAACTTTGTATCCTTCTTTCTTGAAATCGGCAATCACTAGATTACTTGAATAGATTAGTTTTGGCTTTTAAATATTGATGAAACACATCTATTTACTCAACATGGCCTTGGCCGAATGCTATAGATACTTACCTTGTGGATTTTAAATCTCGAAACTCACCGAATAACTAGGGAACACGCGACCTATGGTGTACCTTGGAAAGAATTTCTCCTTCCTTGTAGTCGACACTTAGTAAATCTGAAAGATCTCTTCAAAGTTTGACAACAAGATATTAATGGGGTTAATCCTAGATTTGGAAAATCTTAAAAGAAAAGGATGAAATTGAATGAGATCTTACCTCATGAAGAATTCGACAATGACTATGTCAATCTCCTTTGAGATATTGGCTTTGAACTTGATGAAAATTCGACTAGAAGTACCCTATATATTCGACTCTTGAAAGGAGTAATAAGGGTTATGGATTAAAGCTTCACAAGGGTCACAAAAGAAAAGGGTATGGAGTATTAAGGGTAACGACAATGGTGAAAATAGGGAATGGGAAGTCCGCTAGAACAGATAAAAAGAAAAGAAGAAAAGATGATAGCTTGGAGAGAAAAGAGTGCTTGAAGAGAGGCAAAAGTATGAATGATATTGGCTATCCTTCTTCTAGCTTAGCGAAATTACTAAGCTTAGAGTCCCTTACTTGGCCATCACTCCTCCCTTATTTTCCTCTTTATCTCTTTATTTAAATTACCAATAATCCATCAATTATCTCTTAAAATAAATCCATTATTTATCCCTTATTTATCCACCATTTATCTATTAAAAATAAAAGAATAAAAGCTCCTAAATTATAGCCTTGTGCCGTCCCTTGCTGCTAATCTCTGCTGCAAAATAAAATTTTTATTTTGCTTCCCCTGCAGCTCGAACCTTGGCCCAATACCCCTGTATGTGGCGTCATTTCCAGAGGCATCTCCAGGCCACTTTTCCAAGCCCAAATTCATGTCATATTTCCTCCATAAATTTTCTTAAGACCACCTTGCCTTAGTTCCTTCTTTTAACTTAACATTTCTAAAGCATTTCCTTACATTTCGGGACATTTCCTGCATTTCCAAGACAAGACATTTCCTTACATTTCGTGACATTTCCTTACATTTCAGGACATTTCCTACATTTCCAAGACAAGACATTTCCTTACATTTCAGGACATTTCCTTACATTTGTGGCATTTCCTCACATTTCCGAGGACAAGACATTTCCTTACATTTAGAGACAAGACATTTCCTTACATTTGGGACATTTCCTTACATTTCCAAGTTTCCAAAAATGTTCACCATACATTCATAACACATAAGACATGTCATTTCGTATAATTAAATCAAAAATGCATAGGCCTATTTTCAGGGTGTTACAGTTCTACCCCCTTAAAATAATTTCGTCCTCAAAATTACTTACTAACGAACAATCGTACAATCTAACTCACCACACTACGCTATTGCTGCGCACTCTGATCTTAATAAAACTAACACATTTCCTATGCACAATTCCAAAGTTCACATCCAAGGTTTCATACCATTCACTAGCAATACAAGAACGAGCTAGCTCTATAATAAACAAGGCAATAAAGGGTATTCCAAAAGTAAAGACTTACCCGTTGTCACATCTGGCACATCATTCACCTAGTCACACATATGAACTTGCGTTCATTACAGAGAAATGTTGTAATTGCCGTTGTTTGTTGTTTTCCACTACCTAGGGGTATTTCCGTAATTTTATCCTATAGGGGTATTTTGGTAATTTTTTAAATTAGGGTATTTGAAAATGTTGCAAAATAGAGATTGTTGATATTTTACCAAATTAAAATTCTTGCTGGAAAAATTTCAAGGGTGAAATGATAATTTTATACACGAGGGGTATTTTTGTAATTTTACAAGCTAGGGTCATTTCAGTAATTTTTCGCAAAAATATGGTTCCTGGTGACTTTCAAAACAAGGGCATTTTTAAAGATTTCTAATTTGAGGGTACTTCGGTGATTTTCCCTTCTGAGGGTATTTTGGTCATTTGCACAGGTTAGGGGTAACTTGGTAATTTTACAAATCAGGGGTAATTTCGTAAAATTTCCAAATTAGGGTGTCTTTGATATTTTGTGAAGTTTTTGAATACTTGTGCAAAAATAAAAAATTATTATTGAAATCGGGGTAGTATGGTAATTTTAGAAAATCGAGGGCATTTTAGTAATTTTACCACTAAGGGTATTTAGGTAATTTTGTAAATTGAAAATTCTTAGAAAGTTTTTCCAAAATAAAAAAAATTCAAATTTCAAAAGGGTAGTTTGTTGACTTTTAAAACTAGGGTTTCCATAAAAATATGGCTAGTCCCTTTCGGGTTTTAGTTATTGGGTTTAGCCTGTAGCTAAGTCCTCTTGGTTAGGGTGAACCATCACTACGCACCAGGTAGGATTCGAGTGGAGAGGAGGTGAGTCGCTAGGACTGCTTAAATACCAAGCTCTTACTGAATCCACTCTTAGACATGCGCACAATAGTTACCACACCCTAGCTCGACGACTTAACCACGGGTTTGTCTAATGGTCCTTAAGTCTTATGTACTTGTGTTTTTTAGTAGACTAGTCCTAGGGTTCAACAGATCCTAGTTCACTAATCTACGTTGCCATAAAAGCCCATACATTTCACATATTCAAATCACTTCAGAAGTCAGAAGTACTTACCTGGTGGACTGCGGGTCGGAGACTTAGTGGGCCATGCCAGAAGAACCTGCTTAATTCACAAAATTCCTTTTGGGCTTAACTTTGGAAACATTTTGGGCCTTAAACCCAAGGTCGAGAGTTTAAAACTAGGCTCTGATACCAAACTGAAACACCCCAAACCCGCCCACGAGGCTTGACCGGATCTGGTATGTTCTCGGTGTAAACTGCTTCAAATTCTTTTGTTACTTAGGAAAAACTTGTGTGTTTTGAAAGAAAGATTGTTTTGGGTTGGGCTTGAGTTGAAAACAAGTTTATTTCATTATTAAAATCCTTTACTTTAGGTGACAAAGCGTTTAGGCTTTGTTTTAAAATAAATTTACTTAATCTTTTAATAAATAAAAGTTTGTAAGCTTAATAAATAAAAGCAAAGTAAAGTAGTTCTACTATGGCCTTATTACATCAAATAATTCCCAAAAAAATAAATTCAAAGTACTTAAAGATATAAAATCCAAATTAAATAAATTCCTTCTTGTGCATGGCCACCTTTAAGCTCCTGCCGACCCGGTCCATTACTTGATCGTCACCGAAAAAGGTTCCCACAATGGGGTGAGTCAACAGACTCAATGTGTACACAAACACTATGTTCAAATAGATTCGGGCATATTATCACATCACAAACATAAACATATAGCGAGATATAAAATAATGATGCAACCCGAACCCAAACCTATATGGCATCCGCTACACATCATCCGTACCATCCCACGCACAGTGGGACTACTAAGTCAACCTCCATCCGCTACACACCATCGAAGGCGTCATTTGCGATGACGTGGTCATCGCCCTTATAAAATTCGTGGTCTTAGGTCACCACATTCAGATATCGTGGTCTTAGGTCACCACATTCGGATATTGTGGTCTTAGGTCACCACATTCGATTATCGTGGTCTTAGGTCACCACATTCAAATATCGTGGTCTCGTGTCACCACATTCACTTCCCTTTTCATATAACCCATATGCCCCATATCATACATATCATGCATTAACATGCCAAATTCTTATTTCACATTTTTATAATGTCATATATGTGTCGTAATGATATTTAACATAATCCTAGTAGGAGTAGGAAAGCGACACAGTACTTTGTACCATAACATGGTACCTTAGCCATATTCACATTCTTATACACATACTTATATTAAACATTGCCATAAAACTTATTAAGAAATAGTGTGGGGCACACACGGTACCTTAGCCATATTCTTACACTTTCATATTAACACATATAATGAATTAAAACCGTAAATCTATTGAGATTTAGTGTGGGGTACACACCTGATTTGCTTTAGCAAGTTCATTCCAAATCCCGAAAAGCTTGATCTAATGCCTTAGATCTTAAATCTCTACATTTGATCAATCACTTAATACTTAGTAAAGAGCCATTTGGCCATAAAACCAAATCCCAGTAGGATTAGTACACTTAAATCCTTACCTTGCTGCCGATTGATGTCTAATCAAATGCCAGAAACTTTGTATCCTTCTTTCTTGAAATTGGAAATCACTAGATTACTTGAATAGATTAGTTTCGGCTTTTAAATATTGATGAAACACATCTATTTACTCAACATGGTCTTGGCCGAATGCTATAGATACTTACCTTGTGGATTTTAAATCCCAAAACTCACCGAATAACTAGGGAACATGCGACCTATGGTGTACCTTCGGGAAAAGAATTTCTCCTTCCTTGTAGTCGACACTTAGTAAATCCCGAAAGATCTCTTCAAAGTTTCGCAACAAGATATTAATGGGGTTAGTCCTAGATTTGACAAATCTTAAAAGAAAAGGATGAAACCGAATGAGATCTTACCTTCATCAAGAATTCGACAATGACTATGTCAATCTCCACCGAGATATTCGGCTTTGAACTTGATGAAAATTCGACTAGAAGTACCCTATATATTCGGCTCTTGAAAAGAGTAATAAGGGTTATGGATTAGGCCCACAAGGGTCACAAAAGAAAAGGGTATGGAGTATTAAGGGTGCGGCAATGGTGAAAATAGGGAATGGGAAGTTCACTAGAACAGAGAAAAAGAAAGAAGAAGAAGATGATAGCTTGGAGAGAAAAGAGTGCTTGAAAGAGAGGCAAAAGTATGAATGATATTCATTATCCTTCTTCTAGCTTAGCCGAAATTACTAAGCTTAGAGTCCCTTACTTGGCCATCACTCCTCCCTTATTTTCCTCTTTATCTCTTTATTTAAATTACCAATAATCCATCAATTATCTCTTAAAATAAATCCATTATTTATCCCTTATTTATCCACCATTTATCTCTTAAAATAAAAAATAAAAGCTCCTAAATTATAGCATTGTACCGTCCCTTGTCAATCTCTGCTGCAAAATAAAACTTTATTTTGCTCCCTTCAACTCGAACCTTGGCCCAATACCCCACATGTGTGGCGTTATTTCCAGAGGCATCTCTGTGCCACTTTTCCAAGCCCAAATTCATGTCATATTTCCTCCATAAATTTTCTTAAGACCACCTTGCCTTAGTTCCCTTCTTGTAACTTAACATTTCTAAAGCATTTCCTTACATTTCCAGGACATTTCCCTACATTTCCAAGACAAGACATTTCCTTACATTTCCAGGACATTTCCTTACATTTCCAGGACATTTCCTTACATTTCCAGGACATTTCCCTACATTTCCAAGACAAGACATTTCCTTACATTTCCAGGACATTTCCTTACATTTCCAGGACAAGACATTTCCTTACATTTCCGGGACATTTCCTTACATTTCCAAGTTTCCAAAATGTTCACTTTCCTCTTTTAAACTTATCATTTCCAAGTTTCCAAAAATGTTCACTTTCCTCTTTTAAACTTAACATTTCCAAGTTTCCAAAAATGTTCACCATACATTCATAACACATAAGACATGCCATTTCGTATAATTAAATCAAAAATGCATAGGCCCATTTTCAGGGTGTTACATTGAAAGACTAATGTTGTAAGGTTTTAGATATGAAATAGAATAACTTATTGAATTAGGATATAGAATTGAAATACATGAAATAATGATTTTATGAAATGGTTATTAATGAAATGCATGAAATGAATATGGAAATAGTAAGAAGATATATAAATTAAAATGAAGAAAAGATATTTAAGATACATATTATTAAGAAAATTAAATGCATGAATGTTTTTTGAAAGTAAAATAGTGGTAAGGTAAATTATGCATATTTATTGTTTTATTTTAAGTATTTGAATTATAGTAATACCACTAGGTGTATACTCAGCATACGGTTTGTTTCCGTACGCAGATTAGGTAAAAAAATTTTAAAGAATTGTATTTGATATTACGAGCTTTCATCTCGTCGCATCTTCAAGCAACAAGAGGGTACGTTTTAAAATTTTGAATAGAATGGCATGTACATAGGAAAATCAAGTATGTTCCAAGTAGTTATAAGGACTAAATTATAAATTATTTAAATTTATTATTTGTCCATTTTATGTTCTAATATATTAGTGATTAGCCAATAATTACTTTGGCACCAAATGTAATATTCCTATATCAGGTTCTTTGAGTCGAACATGGTATAGGGATGTTACACTTTCTCCCAAGTTTGTGAAGAATCTGTGTGCTTAAAGTGGTGGATTCAGTAGAGTGGGAACGTCTAGATGGAGACGAACTGTGCATGGTGCACTATCACTTGCCAAGGAAATGTGAGAAATTATGATTGATAGGATTTGAGACCATGCCCTACAACATACAAGGCTCTTGTGGGCATGTAACACCCCTAACCCTAAACCGTCGCCGGAACAGGGTTACAGAACATTATCGGACATATCAAACAATTTATAAATAATTCATAGATAATTAACATACATAGTATAATTTAATCATTAAATCCCTATAACGGACCCTCGAGGCGCAAAACACGAATTAGAAATGGAACTGGACTTATTTGAGTACTCCGAAAATTTTTCGTGAATTTCTAAAATTTTTCCTAGGTGTAGGGCTCACACGCCCGTGTGGATCAGGGACATGCCCATGTTGACATATCGTGTGACTCACACGCCGTGTCCTTTACTCGTGTAACTCTCTGACTTATTGTTCATGAACAAATTAATTTCACACGGCCAAGCCACATGCCCGTGTGCTTAGCCCATGTGGATTTATTTTCAATTCGAATCTAGTGCAGTTTTCACACGGGCATGGCACACGCCCGTGTTCAAGGCTGTGTCCTTCACACGACTGAGAGTCTAAGACACATGCCCGTGTGCTAAAACCTGGGTATTCTGTTTCCAAAATTTAAGTTGCAGGGGACACACGGCCAGATCACACGCCTATGTGCTAGCCGTGTGTCTCACACGGTCTGTTCACACGCCCGTGTGCCAAGCCTTGTGAACTCAATATGAGCCATTTATACTAACCTAGCCAACCCTACAAATTCAAACCAAACCAATCCAATACCAATATTTCAACTAATACATTATCATGCCTAAAACATTGACTTAATAATATGACCAATAAAATTCATAATATCATTTAAGATTAATTCATATTCATCATTCATTTCCACTTAACTTGGTGCCAAAGTACCAAAACATTTATAAAGTTTATTATCATTTCATTCAACCATTTAAACATTGTAAATAACTCTTTACAACCAAAATCACAAGACATATTCAAATGACCTTTACAACTCCTAAGTACATTCCACTTTTACCAAAAGAGGAAAATTTACATCACCAAGGTTGTGCTGAGGTCGGGATCGATCTGGATGCAGAATTGGAACCTTTGACTTCTACTAATCTGCGCACGAAAACAACCGTACGCTGAGTATGCCTATACTCAGTGGTATTACCATAATTCAAACTAATTAACATTAATGTTTTATAAGCATCAAATATGTAACAATGTAAATCATAAGAATTAATTTACTTTCAAATTAATACTTCATTTATAATAATTCATCAACTGATATCATATATCAGCAAATCGAATTTTAGGTTCATGCTTGCAAATCTCATATCTCAATTTTAATTCACATTTCATTTCATAATTCCACTTTCTCATACTTTCAGTAGATCAAACGATCAAACTTATTCAATTTTCTCATTTCATGTTTTTACCCCTATTAACAAGACTCGGACCTTGGTGAATACACGGATCCAACCAAACACACCAAAATAATCCAACCAAACACACCAAAATAATCCAATCAAACACACCAGTATGATCCACCCAAACACAACAGAACAGCACTAAATGCCTCTTCGGATAATCCGAAGAAATATAGTAACATCAGTGTCTCCTCGGCCAAGCCGAAAAATTTCCAAATCCTTTCAATCCTATGGCATCCCAACTATATCCGACTCAGCCCGACTAGTTAATAGGGTATTCAATTTTCATATTCCAATTCAATCACTTTCTCATATTAATCACAATTCAATTCAATACATTTTTCCACTTTCAAATCAATATACCATCAAATATTCATACATAATCATACTTCATCTTAATTTCATTCATTTCAATATTGATACTTACCTTATAATTTACTTTGTAACAGCCCAATTTCGACCCTAGTCGGAACAATGGTTTCAGGACCACGAATCCGAGTCTAAATAATAATTTTATTATTATTTTTAAATGCTTATTATATGTGAATTTTTACGTATTAAAATTTGATTGTTTTAGTGTTTAATTGAAAAGGGGTTTAATTGCATAAATAAATTTTTGGTGGTAGAATGTGGTAGTATGCAATTGGAGGTGGCTTATAAATTGAGGTATTAAAAGGATAATTTTGCCAAAAGATTAGGTAGTGGCTACCATCATTTGCATGTAATAGTAGCATAATTATTTATTATTATATTATATGTCATTAGGATGATATAATAGCTTAATAATAAAAGAAAAGAAAGAGATTTTATCTTTCTTTCAAGTGACCGAAAATAAGAAACAAAAGAGGAAAAATATCATCTTCTTCCTCTGTAAATAATCAAACAAAAAGAACAAGAAGGGGGTTTGAGTTCTCAACATTCGGTCATTGCATGTTCTCATAAGGTGAGTAAATGAACTTGGTTTTTGTTAGTTTTAGCATGTTTGAGGTTGTGGTCTTGAAATCTATTTAGTCATAATCGAAATTTTGAAACTTGTATTATAATTTGAATGTTGCCATGAAAGAAAATTTTGATGTTGGTATGGTTGATGATAGAATAGGTGATAAGCTTGTTAAATAAATTAGATTTTTATTTATTTTCCTTGAAACTTTGATGGAGCTTAGCATAAGGGTGATTTTTATTTAAAAAGAAAATCATTGAAAGGACGATATAGCTAATAAATTGAAGAGAAGAGTTAGTAGAGGGACTAGGAGTATTCGGCTTTTAGTAAATGTAATCAAATTCATGAGAGTTTGTATTTTGAGCTTTAAGGACTAGGTTATAAACATTAAAAATATTGGGGGCATTATGGTAAATTGAAATCAAGTACTTATAGACTAAATTGAATGGAAATGTTATTAAATAAGCTAAATTGGAATTGTTTTAGAGCAAGAGCAAAAAGAAACCAAAGTGGAGCAGGGAAAATCTAAATTGAACGAGTAACCGGGGAACTGAAAATCGTCGATTTCCGAAGTAAGTTATAAGTGATTGGTTTTAAATAAGTAGTACTAAATTTTTAATATACATTTTTGTCTAAAATTGAGGTAAGAACTACAAATGCCGAGTGCAACATGATATTTTAATGGTATATGCCGAATGAAATACTATCATATATATATATATATGTTGGATTATGTATTTGGTTGAGTACTTGGAAATTGTATGAGTTGTATATGCATGTAATTATTGATGTAATTACATTTAAATTGCTGAATGTAAAATGGTGTGAGATTTAAATCATGTAAAAACCGAATGTGCAGTAAAGCATGTGTTCAATTAATGTGATAAAAATAGATGATTTGAAGTGAATGGAATATAAGTTAAATCAAATCTTGAGTTGTAGTATAATGATCATTGGATATTTAGTTATGTGCATATATGGGCATAGTGGATAGAAAGAATGGGATTTTGAAGAAAAGGCGTTTGATTTTCCTATATAGATATGCTACTTATATACAAAATTGAGATAAAAATATATGATATGCGCAAGAAGAGGAAGGTTTAATCACCGAACACTGTGTGTGCGAGATCGGTTGAATAGCACTGTGTGTGCGGGTTTAATCACCGAACACTGTGTGTGTGAGATCGGTTGAATAACAAGGTGTATGCGGTTATCGAATTTTCTTAAGGACAAAGACACTTAGAAGGATAAATAAAGGTGTCAGGTATGTTCTTATTGAACGAATAGGTTATTAACTTGGTGTATAATTAGGTAAGATAGTTCGATAAGAGTTTGCAGCATATGAAAAGTTAAATATTTTGTCTTGTGATGGAATGTGCAAAGGATTGATGAATGTTAACCTAGCATAAATTTTGATATTACTGATTAATAGATAATTAGATTGAATTTGAAAAGAATGTTGATGAAAGGCAGTGTTTGTACATTTCATCTTCTTGCTTATAACTTCTAAGCTATTGAAGCTTACATGGTGTGTTGTTTTTCTTTTACGTTTTATAGATCTTTCAAGTCAAAGCTCAAGCATGGGAATCCTCGTCGAAGTCAATTATACTATCACCAAAAATTGGGTATCTTATAAGTTACATTTCTTTTGGAAATTAAGGCATGTATAGGCTAGGTCTCTTTTGTATAATTTGATCGTTATAAAATTGTATATAAGCCATGCGAATATGGCTATACTTTCACGATTAGACAAACTAGCTCCTTTGAATTTTGGTGCCGTGGTATGAATGTTTAAACTATTAAATACCATTCTATTTGGAAAGATCATTACATACCAAGTATTATGCGGTTATCGAATGCATAAAATTTTTTTATATACACATATGGTACATAATATGTGCGATACAATAGGTGAGTTGTTAGAGACATATTCATATTGATTTTTCATAGGAAATTCGAATTCGTGTTGGTGTTTGTGTATGGATCTTTGATTACCTTATTCATTGATTGAATGAGTTTTGCTAGGATTCCAAAGGTTAAATAAGTATATGATGCTACCTATCGAGATATGTGACTTTGGGTTGTTAAAAGTGTTATCCGAGCATAATGGTTATACATGTTAACGATATAGTTAAAATCAGTATTAAAATAGATGAGAGCCATATGAATGAGTGAGAGTGCATGCTTATAGTGGCCATGGCCGAATAGGTTGGTGACTTAGGAAAATTATATTTAGATTCAAGTATGTATTAGTATAAATGGTTTCTTAATGCTGTAACCCTAATTCGGTGATGGATACGGGTTATGGTGTTACATTTTATTGGTATCAGAGCTACGGTTTAGTCGGTTCTCAGACTAATGTAGCACGTGAGAGTCTAGCTATACATGCCATAAATAATAATGTGATAGTGTGATGACTTCTGACGGTGAAATGTGTTTATTTCTTAAGTAGTAATGGATCCCGATCTCGAGCGAGCTATAGTCGATGATGTCGAGAGTTTGGCACCTGTTCCCGTATAGGGGACCGTGCTAGAGAAATCTCGACCGGCTACGAATAATCCTGATGAGGGGGCTAGGAATGCCTTCTGTAGTATAATGAACGATTGGTTCAGTCATTACATACGAACTAATCCGGCTATTCAACCACCCTAAAATTAACGCGTTCTCTATATAGATCGGTGGTACCTTCAGTTGTTAACCCTGAAAGAATAATCAAACCTCCTGTTGATCGCATTAGGAAGCATGGAGCTCAGGAATTTAGAGCTGAGGATGACGATGATGCTGAGAGAGCTGAATTTTGGCTCGATAACATTGTTCGTGTTTTCGACGAACTATCTTGCACACCCGATGAGTGTTTGAAGTGTGCCATATCATTGTTACATGATTCTACTTATTACTGGTGGAATACACTCGTATCAGTTGTTCCAAAAGAAAGGGTTACTTGGGTCTTTCAGACAGAATTTCGTAAGAAGTATATAAGCCAGCGCTTTATTGACCCTAAGCGTAAAGAATTTCTCGAACTCAAACAGGGTCGTATGACTGTATCCGAATATGAGCGCAAGTTTGTGCGACTCAGTCACTACGCTCACGAGTGTGTTTCGTCAGAGGCTGTTATGTGTCAAAAATTTGAAGATAGTTTAAATGAAGATATAAAGCTTCTGATTGGTATTCTTAAATTAACGAATTCGTCGTGCTAGTTGAAAGACCTTGTAAAGCAAAAGAATTGGGGAAAGAAAAACAAAAGGTTGAGCTTGAATCTAGAGATTTCCAGAAGAGATTGGCGGGTAAACCTTCACCAATGGTAACAAAGAAGTTTAGAAATGATGGCAGTCGATCCAAACCCAACATTGGGATTTCTATACAAGAACGACCCCCAGTGAGCTATCGAGCTACATCTGTTGCTAGTGTTGATAATGAGAGATCAAGTAAACCGAATGTCAGCAGTGTGGCAGACGGCATCTCGGAGAGTGTTGGGGTAAATCCATTTTCGCACTTGTTACAAGTGTGGCTCGCAGGACTATTTCATACGGGATTGCCCGAAAACTGCTGGAGAGGGGTGCTACTCAGAGTGCGATACCGAACGGCACTACAACTCGAGGTAGACCATCTCGTCTTGGGGGTAGGGGTGGTGCACAGAGAGGGACTACAGATGCAGTTGTTCAATCAGATACTCGCGTACCGGCTAGGGCTTACGCCATCCGTACTAGAGAGGAGGCCTCATCCCTAGATTTCATTACCGGTACTTTCACTCTCTTTGATTCTAGTGTAACTGCTTTGATTAATCCCAGCTCAACTCATTCGTATGTATGTGAAACTTTAGTATCCAGTAAGACTCTACTTGTTGAGTCTACTGAGTTTGTGATTCGGGTTTCAAACCCCTGGGTCGATGTGTATTAGTGGATAAAGTGTGCAAGAACTGTCCTTTGATGATTCGAGACATGTGTTTTTCGGCTGATTTGATGCTATTACCTTTTGATGAATCGTGTTTTTAGACTGTATCTAGATCGGTTTGTGGTTGTTTTCATAGATGACATACTAATCTATTCGCGCGATGAAATTGAACACGTTGAGCATTTGAGGCTAGTGTTACAGATTTTACGTGACAAGCAATTGTACGCAAAATTCAGTAAATGTGAGTTTTGGTTGAAAGAAGTCAGCTTTTTGGGACATGTCATTTTAGCATCAGGTATTTGGGTTGACTCGAGTAAAATTTGGCTATAATTTATTGGAAACCTCCATGAAATGTTTACGAGGTTCATAGCTTTCAGGACTTGCGAAAATTATAGATGTTTCGTGAAAGGGGTTCTCTATGATAGCATCACCGATGACAAAGCTATTACTGAAAGATGTTAAATTTGGATGGTCGAATGGTGTCGAAGAGTTTAGATCAATCGAAAACCTTACTCACTAAGCTCCAAATGTTCGCTCAACTAGAATAGGGTAAAGAGTTTGTTATTTTCAGTAACGCATCTTTAAATGGGCTGGGTTGTGTTTTGATGCAAGAGGGTAAAGTTGTAGCCTATGCTTTGAGGCAACTGAGACCACACGAGAGGAATTATCCGACGCATGACCTTGAGTTGGCCGCTATAGTTTTTGCCTTGAAAATATGGCGTTACAACCACTTCGGTGAGAAATGTCATGTTTATTCGGATCATAAGAGTCTTAAGTATTTAATGATTCATAAGGATCTAAAATTTGAGACAATGACGATGGTTAGAACTGTTGAAAGACTACGAGCTAGTGATTGAATATCACCCGGGGAAGGCTAATGTAGTTGCTGATGCACTTAGCTGAAAATCACTATTTGCTTTAAGCGCGATGAATGTAGATATAGCTATGACCGATGATGGGGCGATCATTGTAGTATTGAAGGCAAAACCATCATTTGTTCAACAGATTCGAAAAGCCAAGGGTTTGTTAATGATTTAAAAGTAAAAAGGAGTCATCATGACTCGTGTGTGAATTCAGATTTTCTATTAGATGCTGAAGGATGTCTACAGTTCAAAAATCAGATGTGTGTGCCAAAAAAAATCCTGATTTGATTTGAATGATTTGTGATAAAGCTCATAATAGTAGATTTCAATTCATCTGGGTAACACGAAAATGTATAACGACTTAAAATAGTATTACTGGTGGCACGGTATGAAGCGAGACATCTCGGACTATGTATCGAAATGGTTGGTATGTCAGCAAGTGAAAGCTGAGCATCAAGTGCCATCGGGACTACTTCAACCGATTATATACCTGAGTGGAAGTGGGATCGAGTCACTATGGATTTTGTATCGGGTTTGCCTTTGACGCCAAGTAAGAAAGATTCAATCTGGGTCGTTGTTGATAGATTGACAAAATTGGCTCATTTTATTCCAGTACGTACGAATTTCTCACTTGATAAGTTGGCGGAGTTATACATATCACAGATCGTACGATTGCATGGAGTATCTATTTCTATTATATCATATAGAGATCCGAGATTCACATCTTTGTTTTGGAAGAAACTGCAGGATGCTTTAGGTACCAAATTACACTTCAGTACGACTTTTCACCCTCTGTCGGATGGTCAATTCAAACGTATTATTCAGATACTCGAGGATTTGTTGAGACGCTACGTTCTTGAGTTTGAGGGTACATGGGAACGATACTTTCCTTTAATTGAATTTGCATATAATAATAGCTTTCAATCTAGTGTCAAAATGGCCCCTCACGAAGCTTTGTGCGGTCGAAATGTAAACGCCTTTGGTACTGGTTTGAACTCAAAGTGAAAAATAAGATGGGGTTAATTTGATTAAAGAACCGAAGCGAAGGTGGCAGGAATTCGTGATAGTTTGAAAGCAGCATCGGATCGTCAAAAGTCTTACGCAGATTTGAAACGTAAGGACATTGAGTTCCAGATTGGAGATCGAGTGTTTTTGAAGTTTCACCGTGGAAGAAGATATTTAAATTTGGCCGTAAGGGAAAGTTAAGCACGAGATTTATTGGGCCATACGAGGTTATCGAGCGTATTCGACGGTTATGATGATTGAGGTTACCATCTGAGTTAGACAAAATTCATAATGTGTTCCACGTGTCGATGCTTCATCGTTATAGATCCGATCCTTTGCATGTGATCAGTCTCTCAGAGATTGAAATTCAGCTCGATTTGACTTATGAGGAAGAACCGATATGCATTTTAGCTCGAGAGGTAAAAGAATTACGAAATAAGAAAATATCGCTAGTTAAAGTAATGTGGCATAAACACGGGTTAGAGGAAGCAACCTGGGAGACAAAGGAATCAATGAAAGAACGTTATCCGCACCTATTTTTTGGTAAGATTTTCGGGGACGAAAATTCTTTAAGGGGAGGGGAGTTGTAACAGCCCAATTTCGACCCTAGTCGGAACAGTGGTTTCGGACCACGAATCAAGTCGAAATAATAATTTTATTATTATTATTTTAAATGCTTATTATATGTGAATTTTTACGTATTAAAATTTGATTGTTTTAGTGTTTAATTGAAAAAGGGGGTTTAATTGCATAAATAATTTTTTTGGTGGTAGAATGTGGTAGTATGGAATTGGAGGTGGCTTATAAATTGAGGTATTAAAAGGATAATTTTGCCAAAAGATTAGATAGTGGCCGCCATCATTTGCATGTAATAGTAGCATAATTATTTATTATTATATTATATGTCATTAGGATGATATAATAGTTTAATAATAAAAGAAAAGAAAGAGATTTCATCTTTCTTTCAAGTGATCGAAAATAAGAAACAAAAGAGGAAAAATATCATCTTCTTCCTCTGTAACACCAAAACAAAAAGAACAAGAAGGGGGTTTGAGTTCTCAACATTCGGTCATTGCATGTTCTCATAAGGTGAGTAAATGAACTTGGTTTTGTTAGTTTTAGCATGTTTGAGGTTGTGGTCTTGAAATCTATTTAGTCATAATCGAAATTTTGAAACTTGTATTATAATTTGAATGTTGCCATGAAAAAAATTTTGATGTTGGTATGGTTGATGATAGAATAGGTGATAAGCTTGTTAAATAAATTAGATTTTTATTTTTTCCTTGAAACTTTGATGGAGCTTAGCATAAGGGTGATTTTTATTTAAAAAGAAAATCATTGAAAGGACGATATAGCTAATAAATTGAAGAGAAGAGTTAGTAGAGGGACTAGGAGTATTCGGCTTTTAGTAAATGTAATCAAATTCATGAGAGTTTGTATTTTGAGCTTTAAGGACTAGGTTATAAACATTAAAAATGTTGGGGGCATTATGGTAAATTAAAATCAAGTACTTATAGACTAAATTGAATGGAAATGTTATTAAATAAGCTAAATTGGAATTGTTTTAGAGTAAGAGCAAAAAGAAACCGAGTGGAGCGGGGAAAATCTAAATTGAACGAGTAACTGGGGAACTGAAAATCGTCGATTTCAAGTAAATTATAAGTGATTGGCTTTAAATAAGTAGTACTAAATTTTTAATATACATTTTGTCTAAAATTGAGGTAAGAACTACAAATGCCGAGTGCAACATGATATTTTAATGGTATATGCCGAATGAAATACTATCATATATATATATATATATATATGTTGGATTATGTATTTGGTTGAGTACTTGGAAATTGTATGAGTTGTATATGCATGTAATTATTAATGTAATTACATTTAAATTGCTGAATGTAAAATGGTGTGAGATTTAAATCATGTAAAACCGAATGTGCAATAAAGCATGTGTTCAATTAATGTGATAAAATAGATGATTTGAAGTGAATGGAATATAAGTTAAATCAAATCTTGAGTTGTAGTATAATGATCATTGGATATTTAGTTATGTGCATATATGGGCATAGTGGATAGAAAGAATGGGATTTTGAAGAAAAGGCGTTTGATTTGCCTATATAGATATGCTACTTATATACAAAATTGAGATAAAAATATATGATATGCAAGAAGAGGAAGATTTAATCACCGAAAGCAATCGTGTGTGCGAGATCGGTTGAAAAGCACTGTAAAGGGTTTAATCACTAAGCACCGTGTGTATGAGATCGGTTGAATAGCATTGTGTGTGCGCAGGTTTAATCACCGAGAAACCGTGTGTGCGAGATCGTTGAATAACCTTGTGTGTGCGAGTTTAATCACCAGCACCGTGTGTGCAAGATCGGTTGAATAGCACTATGTGTGCGGTTTAATCACCGAAACACTTCGTGTGTGCGAGATCGGTTGAATAGCACTGTGTGCGGGTTTAATCACCAGCACCGTGTGCGAGATCGGTTGAATAAGCATCGTGTGTGCGGGTTTAATCACCGAAAGCACCGTGTGCGAGATCGGTTGAATAGCACCGTGTGCGGGTTTAATCACCGAGCACCGTGTGCGAGATCGGTTGAATAGCTTGTGTATGCGGGTTTAATCATCGAGCACCGTGTGCGAGATCGTTGAATAGCACTTGCGTATGCGGGTTTAATCACCGAAAGCACTTGTGTGTGCGAGTTCGTTGAATAGCACCGTGTGTGCGGGTTTAATCACCGAGCACCGTGTGTGCGAGATCGGTTGAATAACGCGTATGCGGGTTTAATCACCGAGCACCGTGTGCGAGATCGGTTGAATAGCACCGTGTGTGCGGGTTTAATCACCGCAATCGTGTGCGAGATCGGTTGAATAGCACTGTGTGCGGGTTTAATCACCGAGCACTGTGTGTGCGAGATCGGTTGAATAGCACTGTGTATGCGGGTTTAATCACCGAGCAATCGTGTATGCGAGATCGGTTGAATACCTTTGTGTGCGGGTTTAATCACCGAGCACTGTGTGTGCGAGATCGGTTGAATAGCACTGTGTGTGCGGGTTTAATCACCGAACACTGTGTGTGCGAGATCGGTTGAATAGCATCAGTGTACGGGTTTAATCACCGAACACTGTGTGTGTGAGATCGGTTGAATAACAAGGTGTATGCGATTATCGAATTTTCTTAAGGACAAAGACACTTAGAAGGATAAATAAAGGTGTCAGGTATGTTCTTATTGAACGAATAGGTTATTATCTTGGTGTATAATTAGGTAAGATAGTTCGATAAGAGTTTGCAGCATATGAAAAGTTAAATATTTTGTCTTGTGATGGAATGTGCAAAGGATTGATGAATGTTAACCTAGCATAAATTTTGATATTACTGATTAATAGATAATTAGATTGAATTTGAAAAGAATGTTGATGAAAGGCAGTGTTTGTACATTTCATCTTCTTGCTTATAACTTCTAAGCTATTGAAGCTTACATGGTGTGTTGTTTTTCTTTTACGTTTTATAGATCTTTCAAGTCAAAGCTCAAGCATGGGAATCCTCGTCGAAGTCAATTATACTATCACCAAAAATTGGGTATCTTATAAGTTACACTTCTTTTGGAAATTAAGGCATGTATAGGCTAGGTCTCTTTTGTATAATTTGATCGTTATAAAATTGTATATAAGCCATGCGAATATGGCTATACTTTCACGATTAGACAAACTAGCTCCTTTGAATTTTGGTGCCGTGGTATGAATGTTTAAACTATTAAATACCATTCTATTTGGAAAGATCATTACATACCAAGTATTATGCGGTTATCGAATGCATAAAATTTTTTTTATATACACATATGGTACATAATATGTGCGTATACAATAGGTGAGTTGTTAGAGACATATTCATATTGATTTTTCATAGGAAATTCGAATTCGTGTTGGTGTTTGTGTATGGATCTTTGATTACCTTATTCATTGATTGGATGAGTTTTGCTAGGATTCCAAAGGTTAAATAAGTATATGATGCTACCTATCGAGATATGTGACTTTGGGTTGTTAAAAAGTGTTATCCGAGCATAATGGTTATACATGTTAACGATATAGTTAAAAATCAGTATTAAAATAGATGAGAGTCATATGAATGAGTGAGAGTGCATGCTTATAGTGGCCATGGCCGAATAGGTTGGTGACTTAGGAAAATTATATTTAGATTCAAGTATGTATTAGTATAAATGGTTTCGTAATGTCGTAACCCTAATTTGGTGATGGATACGGGTTAAGGGTGTTACATACTTACCATACATATAAATTTAAATATAACATTTAATAAATAGTAGTTTAAATTAGAGTAGTACAAACCGTGATTTTCTCGTGTCTACTCCTCGTAACACCCCTAACTCAAAACCGTCGCCGAAATAGGGTCAAATACGTTACCGGACAGATCGAAAACATTTATAACATTTCATGCATTTCATTCATCTATCATACACATAATGTCCTTTAAGTGAGTCATCGAGACCCTAAGCATGCTTATAAATCGAATCGGGACTAAAACGAAACACATACAAAATTTCATGAAAAATTAAAAACTTTTCTATAATACAGGGGACACACGCCCGTGGGGGTAGTTCGTGCCCCACCCACGGCTACAAGACACACCCGTGTGTCTTCCCCGTGGTCGAAACTGACTTATGTACCACGGCCACCAGGCATGCCCGTGTACCCTGGCCGTGGTCAATCCTGCCAAATACCACACGGATACCAGGCATGTCCGTGTGCCTTGGTCGTGTCCCACTAGGCCATATACTAACTTTACCCCACAGTTACTAGGCACGCCCGTGTGCCATGACCGTGTGACATTATAGGTCATTTGTAAGACCAAAATGCCACCCAAATAAGTCATACCTACAAGCAACATTTTCCATCACATATCATGCATATATGGCAACCAAAAACATACCAAATTTGACCATTCAATCTATACATTCAATGCCAATCTCAACTATGCCAAATTACATGACTAAAGCTCATTTCATCTCAAGCATACTTCATTCATTTGCTTAGCCAAAACTTTACCATTTCATATGCATCAAACCATACCGAAAATATGCATCATATAATATATTCATTCAAGCATTTTATCAACTCAAAACTAGCCAAAACACATGGCTAAGATTACTTCACAGTCATATACACCTATCTAGCCTATACATGCCATATCTAACTATATACATTTTTCAGAGAGTACCAAAAAGAGTTTAGTAGTGTGATGACGATCCTTGACGGTCTCGAGCCTTCAGTAGCTTTGACGACCTATAAAATAGAGAAAACAGACACAGAGTAAGCTTTCCAAAATCTTAGTAAGTCAATATACAAACAAACTTGGCATATAAAGCATATATGCAATTTGATACATTTGCACATCTCATTCACTTAACAAATTATCATATATATATACCTTGATTCATACTTATGGCCACATTTGCCACATTCATCAATTCAATAATCATTTGTACACATAGCTCTTCCATAATCATTCTTGCATCTCATTCACATTATCATATTTAATCTTACTTCTCTTCAAAACAAAGTCGTATAGGTGCTTACCTTTTTATACACACTTGTGTATATACCAAATGTACCTGAATCAGACATTCGTTCACTTGAATGCTCAAAGCTCGGATTTACTATTCGTATCACAGACTTGCCCGTTGAACCTTTAAGAATCTAGTAGGACGCTCGAAAAATTCAGAATGGTCGTACAATGCCAACGTCCCAGACGAGGTCTTACATGCACTCAGATATCGATGCCAATGTCCTAGACAGGGTCTTATACGAATCAATATGATGCCGATGTCCCAGAAATGGTCTTATACGTAAAACTCATATCGATGCCAACATCCCAGACGTGGTCTTACACGTAAAGCCCATATCGATGCCAACGTCCCAGACATGGTCTTACACGTAAAGCTCATATCCATGCCAACGTCCCAGACGTGGTCTTACACGAAATCACAAATCAACTCCAATGTCCCAGACGTGGTCTTACATGATTAAACAGAACAGATACCTATGTCATAACAGAACTAATCCTATCGATTCCTAGGTTCGTACGGGACTTCTCGGACTTTGTCATTATATCAAACTTATCTCAGAATTCATGAACATAGCATCTCATACACATTCATTATCATCGATAGTCATATGGATTTATATATATTCAGTTCAATACAAATACACTTATTTGCATAGTGACTTACCTCTGATTCAGCTTTATCTAATGAGCGGCGGCTCGGTTACATTTTCGCTTTCCAAATGATCTAAGTCTGCTTTTCCTCGATTCTTGATCTAAACATATTCGAATTAACCATTTTATTCACTAATTCATTCAATTCAATCCAAGGACACATTTTTAGGGCTATTTGCAAATTATCCCTCACATTTGTACAATTTATCAATTTAGTCTATTTTTCTCAAAACATCAAATTCACAAAATCAACACATACACAAGCTTAGCCGAATACTTATGAACATCATACAAACCCATACTTTTCATCAAATTTGTAATTTAGTCCTTCTATTTACCATTTTCACAATTTAGCCCTATTTAGCTAAATTCATCAAAACTTCAAGAACAAAATATGTTCATCTAGCTCAAAACTTTCATTTAACACCAAAAATCATCACAAAACTCAACATATCAACAATGACATTTCTCATGAACATCATCAATTCATTAAATTGAGACATGGGCTTGATAACTCTCGAAGCAACGATTGCAGAAACGTAGAAATTATCGAAAATCGAAGTCAAAACATACCTTAATCTTGCAAAAATAAAGTCGAATGCCCTAGCAAATTTCTCTTCTTTTTCTTTCTTCAATTTCGGCACCCAAATATAAGATGATAGCATTCATCTCTTCCTTTGTTTATTATTACAAACATATTATTATTCATTTTACTAAAATATCCATTCAATTAATAAATAAAACAAACATATAACAAGGGCATATTTGCTTTTCATTCACCCACTAATTAAATAGTGGTCTAATTGCTTCCTAAGGCCATCACTTTTATAAAGCCACAACACATAGGCACTTTAACATATAGCATGCAAGTTTCACATTTAATGCAATTCAATCCTTTATTCAAATTAAGCTCACAGACAAATAAATTAACTTACGGAAATTTACCATATGCTTAGTTACATCTCAACGGCACAGAAAATAATATTAAAATATTATTCAGACTTAGATTTGTGGTCCCAAAACTACTATTCCGACTAGGGTATAAACCGGACTGTTACACCTCGTCTACTTTCTCTTTCCCCTCTTGCTTGACGCCTCTGGTTCTTTGTTAGCTATGAAAATTAAAATTAAAATAATTTACACTATTAGTACAGCACTAATTTATATTAAATAATTGAATTCCTATTCAATTTCTACCTTAATTTCAATTTAGTCCTAATTACACTCATTTACTTTTCTAACTCAATTCATACTTTATTTTACTTAATTTCCTACCAAATTCAACTTAACTATCTAATGTCCATGATAAAACCCTAATTTCAAATTTCTTTCAATTTAGTCCCTCTAACACAAAACTTATAGCTTACTTTACAATTTAATCCTTTAATCAATTTTAACTAGAAATTCTATCAATTAAACCCCTAATTCATCAATTTGTCCAACATGAATCATGTTCAAAAATCTAATAACTTCCAAAATTTCAACTCAATTTCAACAAAACTTTGTTCTAAAGCTTCAAAAACATCAAAATTAAAAGAAAAAGACTTAATTGACTTACCAAAATAAGCTCCAAACTTTAAAACCCTAATTTTTCGTTTTTTCTTTTCTTTTTCTCCCTTCCTTTCTTTGTTTCGTTTCATTCTCTGTTTCTTTTTATGTTTTATTTCTTTTAGTCCTTTTATTGTTTTATTTTATTTCTTTTATAATAACATAATTATTATTATTTAATTAATAAATATCTTTATACTTAAATTATAAGTAATTATTTATTTATTTTACAAGTGTATAAATATATGCATTACACATGTATAATTAATCACCATACATTTATCTTTATTTTAATTTATTTTACATAATATAATAATATAATATAATATAATATAACATAACATAATATAATATATTTTATAATTAAATAATATATTAATATAATTAAAACATAAAAATCTAAAATTTTATCATATTTATGCCGCCTCATTTATGAGACTTGGCATATTTACCCATTTAGTCCTTTTAACTTTTCTTTAATCTATTATTCAACTTTCACCCATATTTCAATTTAGTCTTTTTTCCTAATTACTCTTAATTAAGCCAAATTTACTTAATTGAAACCTAATTAGACACACCACTAGACTGATAAATATTTTTAATAAATATTTATGAGTTCGGTTTACTAAGACGAAGGCCTGAAAATGTACTTTTTCGATACCCGTGAATTTTGGGTCATTACAGGGCAACTATGCCATCCCTTGGTGGATGGCGATTCATATTCGTGGTGAGGTGCTCGCTTTAAAAGAATAGATGAGTAAGAAGCATAGAAGTTCAGGATAGAAGAAGCTCCTCCTAAAACTAAGGATGGGTATTTATTGGTGAGGCTAACCATCACTAGTCGTTAAGTCTTAACATGTGTCCGTATCTTATCACGGTTGACTACTTAGGGAGCATGATAGCCCTCTAGATAAGTGATGATGAAATTGACATGGATTAGGTGTATAGAAAGATTCAACATTTGTCCTTAGCGAGATAGATCAGAAACGCTCCACATCCCATGCAATTATGTGTCTGCAAGGTCCATGGTTGGGAAAGTGTAGCCTACAAGTGAAGTCATAGTCAACAAGTTTGTTGCCGGGTGAGGTAATGGTGGCAAAGGCCACTCTAGTGAGATACTAATAACAATTATCCCTTAGTCAAGGGGGAAGTTACAAAGTGACTTGTTTTGAAATGATTTATTTTCCTATTTATTAAAGATAAATGCGTATAAATTGCACGTGTGGTGAGGTGAAGGAACAATTTATGCATGTAGAAGCTTCCATAAATACTTTAAATTGAATTTATAAGAGGCATCATTTGGGTTTTGCTAGCTAATAAGAGAGACATGCATCTAGTGTTGATAAATCATTGATTCAGTGAGTCGTAACTTATAGGACACATGTTAACGTCATATTGGATACGGCAAGTTGTGCCACTTTAAGTCTTTCCTTGAACACCTTAATCCCTATAAACTTCAAAGAAATTTTTTGTTGCTCAAATTTGTCTAAGTTTTTGCCTTTGAAATTTCAAATTTTGGTTTTACTTTTTTGTCTTAAGCATTCAAAGCAAATGTTTTAAGGATTAGGAAAGTTAGGCTTTATATTTAGAATGCAATACCGGGTGAATATAATGGAAGAGGGAGGAGTAAAGGCGATGGTGAAAAGAAGAAAAGAAAAGATAGGCTAGTTCAAGTACAACGGTAGTGACAAAGAACCCAAACTAATATAGGGAATTTTTAGTGGTTGTGTAAAACGAAAGAATAAGAGATGATAAAAATGTTGGAGGTGAGGGGTATCACAGTGCCAAATTACGTGTTCGAATTTTCAAATCCAGATGGTGTAGACTTATTAGTGATGAGTTGGGGTTTCTATTTGCCATTATACATCTTCGAAGCTAGCTTCCGCTTTTGTTTGATCCCATCTTCTGTGAGACATTGAAAGAATATGGCCCAATTCAAAAGAACCAGACGAGTAACTAAAACAAAAATGAAATAATTACGCAATAGGCCCAAGCCCAACCAAAGGGAACAGCTTGGGCGCCACTCCTTATCCATTTCTTTCTCTTCTCATTGAACCTCAGCTAAAATGAGCCCAATGGCTTCAAATTTTCTAATCTTACAAACCCCAAAAGAACATGATAAAAGAAGCAAGGCAGTGTTCATCAATAAGAATACAAAGCAAAAAACCATTGGGAGATAAACAATAAAACAAATATCAGCATACCAAAAAAACTATAAAAAAAAAAAGAAAAAAAGAGGAAGACAAAGATCCTAATTTCCAATATTTCACTAGAAAAGGCCTTATTTTTAGTATTTAAAACACTCATTAATACTTCACAAACAAAGTGAAGAGGCATAATAGAGAGCCACCGACACAAATGTTGAGATAATAGTAATTTGGGTTGGCTTTTTCCCCTGCATCATTCCTTAAGCCAATGGCTCCATAAACTGGTAGGCAATTCAAGACGATGGAACCAGTTAAAATCATCTGCAAACAGAGGCTTTCCGTATTTTTTCCACTAAAAAATTGTGTCAATACCAATAGGAATGAGAACAAGTTGATTATTGCTGCCACTGTTAATGGCACAAACAATGGGATAGGACCCCAAACTCAAAAATGCCTTGGCCATATCTCTTGCTTTGTTCATCATCAACCACCTTGCTTGTTACGCTAAAACCATGTGTGGAAATCCCTACTGACTTCAACAAGTACTCAATTGAACTAAATAAGTAACATGACAGTCCTCTTATCATCCACATCCTTTGCGCATTCCACCACTTTCGGACAGTGCCTCCATCAAGGATAAAATCTAAGAAATCTTGCCCTTATGCGCCAAGTACAAGAAAAACGTACAGGAAAAACCATGGTTCCGTCATCTGCAAGACATAAATTTTCATTATTTTTTTTGAAATCTAATAAAAACTATACTACATATAACACAATTCATCGATGCTCTTACCTTTGGGAAGATACTGACTTGATTGAGGAGTGCTAGCTGAGGGAGGAAAGAATAAAAGGTGACTGGAATGCACCAAATGGGCCATAATGCATAGTGAGTATAGAGAAGTAAGGTAAATGAACTTGATTTGAGAGAACTTGTGTGAAAGACTAATTTGAATTTCTTTGATTTCTATTCTGTTCTTCTTGATCTGTTGATTACAATATTTATAGAAGAAATTAAACCATAACAGCATGCTAACAAACTCTAACATATGCTAAACTAACTTAGTAACAGACTCTAACATTCACCCATCTTCTCCACTGGTAAGACCCGAAGAGAATGTCGAAATTTATGAAAAACACTCGCTGAAAGTGGTTTAGTCAAAACATCTGCTACTTGATCACAAGCAGGAACCTCACCAACCAGAACAGAACCATCTGCAACTCGTTCACGAACAAAAAACAAATCAAGTTCCACATGTTTAAACTTAGAATGTAAGACAGGATTGGCTGCAACAGCAACAGCACTCGAACTATCGCACCAAATATTGGGAGTGTCATCGGATTTGATCTCTAGTTCTCGAAGTAACGAAAGTAACCAAACAACCTCACTAGTAGGCTGCGTGAGACCTCGATACTCTGCTTCACCAGATCGAGAAACTACTTGTTGCTTTTGGAGCACCAAGACAAGGAGAGGAACCAAAATAAACACAATATCCCAAGTGGAGCGACGATCATCAAAATCGAGGCCCCAATTAGCATCAAAGATAAGCAACTAACGAGAGACGATTTGGAAGGGCAAAATATAAGTCCAAAATCAAGAGTCCGTGCAAATACCTTAAGATGCGTTTAGGGCAACCATGTGAACCGTAGTAGGATTATGCATGAACCGACATATCTCGCTCACAAAGATACGCAATATCGGTCTAGTCATTACAACATACCGAAGAGCCCCAAAGAAGGTCTCCGATATTCACCGGATCTCGCTAAAGGATCACCATCTGCTTTGGAGAGTGGATGAGCTAACCATCGGAGTATGAACACTCTTAGCATCGACATGAAGCACGAGCTAGAATATCCCGTATGTATTTGGTCCGACAAAGATGAAGGTGTCCGTAAGACGATCGAGTTACCTCTATGCCGAGAAAGTAGTGTAAGTCACCCATATCCTTAAGAGAAAACTCAAGATTCAAGAATCGAACAAACCGGTCAATAGTAGTCAAGCACTCCCGGTGATGATAATATCGTCAACATAGACTAAAACATAAAGTGTAGAGTTAGGTGAACTCGAATAAAAGAGAAGCATCGATTTGAGGCACGTAAACCGATGGACACGATAAATGACTTCAATTTTCAAACCACGCCGAGGAGCTCGCCGGAGACCATATAGAGCTTTCTTGATTGACATACAAGAGGTTGTCTCAAGAATTATATTGAACATACCGGAGGTTGATGCATATAGACCTCCGAGATCTAAATCACCATTTAGAAAAGCATTATTAACATCTACCGCCTTAGCCGCCATCGCCCTGGAGAGCGACACAGATAGGATGACTTTAATAGTGGCGGGTTTCTAACAGACTAAAAGTCTCCTTAAAGTCACACCCCGGAGTTTGAGAACATCCTTTGGCAACTAAACGAGCCTTCTGCCGCAAGAATCTGTACCATCAGGGTTCCTTTTAACCTTAAACAGCCATTTACAACCAACGACCTTGCGATTTGGTGGTAGATCGACCAGATCTCAGGTGGAGTTGTGAACAAGAGCATCAGACTCAAAACTTGTCTTCAAGACTCTACTCAGCTGTAGCCAAAGCTTCTTCTATCGAAGATGGTTCAACAGCTTCAACGGAAAAGACTTTTGGTTTGTAAATCCCAGCCTTTGCCCTTGTAATCATAGGATGAGAGTTGACTACTAGTAAGAGAGTACTGTCATCACTGGCACAGGGGGACGAGCGAACATTGTTGGAAGGAATATCCTCATTATTGCCTGAAGGCATAGGTAGGGAAGAAACGGGGGCAGAATGAGGAGAGACAGGGCGAGATGCATGCGATCGTTATCGAGATGAAGTAGTCATAGCCGGAGACCCGAGGATAGGCACCTCAGATAAACTGGACGAATTTATCGTTGAAGGTAATACGGAAACAGTCTCCAGGGGCCGAGTTAACTGAGGTGTAGAGACAACCTGAGCTAGAGGTACCACTGTTGAAACAGAAACATCAGACTGACCTTGTGAGTGATGCTCAGGCATCAAGAATTTATTCTCATCAAACAACACATGTCGAGACACAACAACTTCTCCAGTAGGCAAAAGACATTGGTACCCTTTATGTTGAGGACTATAACCTAAAAAAGTAGACGGTTGAGACCGAAACTCCAACTTATGACTTCCAAACGGTCGTAGGTACGGATAACAGCAACAACCAAAAACTCAAAGATGAGCATAAGCATGGTCATTCCCATAAAAACCTTAAACGGGATTGGCCATTGAGAACGGAGTAGGGAGACGATTTATGAGATGAACGGCACAATGTAAGGCATATCCCAATACTCCATGACATACCAACTGAGCCAACAGAGACAATCCCATTTCAACAATATGCCGATGTTTAGCGTTTTTTTACAAAGCCGCTAAAAGAGATATAAGCGACCTTTTTTCCCAAACGCTTAAAGACGGAGTAATACCGCTTTTGGAAAATAAGCTAAAGACCGAGCATTAGCCGCTTTTGGGAAAACGCCGCTAAAGACCGAGCATTAGCGCCGCTGGAAAAACGCCGCTAAAGACCTGAGCATAAGCGGCGCTTTGAAAAACGCCGCTAAAGATTGAGATTAAGCGTCGTTTTGTAAAATCGGCATAAAGACTGACATTAGCGGCGCTTTTGACAAAACGCCGCTAAAGACCCGAGCATTAGCGGCGCTTTTTCACAAACGCCGCTAAAAGTTTTTCATATTTCTATCTTATTCTTGCTTTGAATTATATTTTATTTTGATACATTAATTCACTTATAAGAAATGAGAAAGTTTCATTTAGTTACTTAATTATGAAAAGTTACAATTTGTTAACTAAACAATTTAGAAGTTTTCATTTAAGTTATAAATTAAGTTATTAAAATTGATTTAGGGTTTAATGTTTAGTATGTTAATTTTATGGTTTAGGTTTTGTTATTTTGGTGTATGGGTTTAGTGTTTTAAAGTTTGTTGTTTGGGTTTATTGTATAGTGTTCAATATCTTAGTGTTTATCGGTATTAAAGTTTAAGTGTTAGTGGTTAGGGGTTAAGGTTTAAGGTTAGGAGTTTAAGGGGAAATGGTTAATGGGTTAGGGTTTTGGGTTTTGGGTTTAGGGTTTAGGGTGTTAGCTATAACTTTAGGATTTTTTCGAGTTTTATGGTCTAGTATTTAAGGTTTGGGGTTTTGAGTTTGGGGTTTAAGGCTTGTTGTTTGTGGGTTAGTGTTTAAGGTTTAGGGTCTAAGGTTTATGATTCAGGGATTAATCTTGGATTGTTTAGAATATAAATCAAAATAAGATAAATGTAAATTATTATTTTAAAAATATATATCAAAATGGGTTAAATCCCAAAAGCATACATAACAATGGTTTAGTGTGCAATAGTATACATGAACTTTAATTTGATCCGATAAAATATTAACACAATTATTGATATAATTAACATCATTTTTATTTATATATTGCATACATAAAATTTATATTTATTTAATATAAAATATATTGACGTGTTTATATTTTAAAATAATGTATATGATTAAATCAAAATTAAAGTTTCAACTATACATTTAAATCACAATTAGAATTACACATTAAACTAAAATTCATATATAATTACGAGATGTATATATCTATGTAAAAATTTAAAATTAAAACCTTATAATTTCATATTTAATATTTTATGTAAAAATTTAATACTCAAAATATAATAAAAATAAAATTTTAAAAATAATAATCTTACCACAAAAATTTTAAAAGAAAAAATATAAAATATAAGTTAAAAATAAAAAATTAAAATTATATAATAATGACGTTTTATAAAAATGTCACAAAAATAAACCTATAATAACGTTTTTATTAAAACGCCACCAAAAAACTAGAAGATAAGAAATAAAATAAGCTTAAATCCCTCCGTAAAAGCATAAAACAAACCAAATTCCCTCCATTTTTTTTCTCTTTCCAAACTCAAAAAAAAGCAAGGGAAAAGGGTAAGAAAAAATATCTAATGCCCAAAATGACTCTCTAACCCTAACTTCGACGTTAAGCGTGATCTAGACAAATAAATTGGCGATCTAGGCAAATAAATTGGCGTAAATTGAGCAGATAAGCTCGATGTTAGGCGTGAACAATGGTAAGCCTCAAGGTAATCTTTTTTTTATTTTAATTATTATATTATTTTTATTTTGAATGTGATTCTTTCAATAGAAACTAGAAAGAATGATTTTTTAAAGAACTGAATGGAGCATTATTGAAAGGGCATTTGTTTGAACAAAAGAATTAATTGTTGGGAATGAATCGCTAATATTGGACGCTGCGGTTTTTGACGGTGATAGGAAAATAAATTGGGAATTTCGAGTACTTATCGTTAGGGTTTTTCTTTTCGTTTTATTAAGCCAAATGAATGCCTTACATATTTTTATCGACATGGTTTTGTTGAGTTCCTTCTTCTTCTTCTTTTTTTTTTGACCATTTTTAATATTTTTTTTTTTTAGTATTGAAAGTTGGTGGATGCACATTCTGAGTATCAAATACATAGAAGAACTATAGGAGAGAGATGTGATAAAAGCAAAAAGCTTTTGACCCAAGGTAAATTTATTGGTGGGATCTAGAACTAATATGAAAGAAGCAATTTTATCTTATTTATGGGGTGAATGATTAAGATGGCTTTTGGGTTTGGATTGGCAAAATTACCAAGTTATCGCATTTTTAGTAAATTCAATTGGTTGTGCTCATAATGGAGTCGGATTGCAAATGCAGAAAGAACAAGGATCAGAAAGTGGATTTGAATGGTGTACTGGTCTCTCCATTTTCCACAAAGAGATCGATGAAATGAACAAATCATTGCGCAATTTGGAAACAAATTTGAGGGAAGAGGAAAGTGAAGATGACTGCTGCGATTCATGAAAGTGATTTGAGTCCTTGATGAATCCGCCCATTCAAAGCAACTGGAAATAATGACACAAAAGAAGCTATTAGTGCACATGGTCGCAGTGGGGTGAGTAGTGGTTCTTGTTCGAAAGTGTCGGTGAGGAAGAGAAGGATGGGTGCCTAGACAATTGGGAGGATGTTGCAGATGCCTTGAGTGCAAATGACAACAAGATAACTCACCCATGAATTCTCCTGCTAAATCAAACAATGGTTGAATGGCTTTGGTTCGACCAACAGTTCAAGGACCAAGGAATAGATCGGTCAATTCGTGAGAGTAGGCAAACAGTTTATGGTTCCCACACGAATTGTCGAGCATGGAGACTCGATGATGTTTTTATCCCTCAAGTCGCCAAGCCTTTCTAAATAGCATGACATTTCTTTGAATTGGATTGGTATAGTGGCCATGGGCTATCACCGGAAATAGAGAGCACTATGTATCACCCTTCTTCATGCCCTATCTGCTATGAGGACTTGGATGCCCTGATTCTAGTTTTCTCCCTTGTTCATCAGGATTACTTTTGCCTCTTTCGTCACAAAGGATTCTTGAAGTGGATGGGCGGTGTCCTGGATGTAGGAAACATTATGATAGCATTAATAGAAATATATGTTTCAATAGATGAGTCGTGCTTTTCAACTAGCTTGTTCTTGTAGAATGAGTCCTAGAGCATAGAATTAAAGTTTCTTTGTTTTTCCTCCTAATAAAATGCATGTCTTATATCTCTCCGTATATTAATAATGTCTAGAAACAGGTTATTGAAGTGACCTAATGTTTGAATTAAGCCAAGGTTAGTTTCATTTATTTGCATAATGTTTTACATGCTTTACTCTAAGAAATAGATGTCAATATCTAAATCCAAGTGCATGGTTGGCGATTTTAATTTAGTGGTAACTTTTGCTTTCACCGCTTGCTATTGCTCTCTTTTCGTCCAAACTATATGTATTATTTTCTTTGGCATGTTCTTATTAAATCATTTTAAAGCATTTCATATGAATATCTGATTCTTGGCAAGAAAGTCAATGTAATGTCAAAAGGACTTTGGCAATTTATCCACTTATTCTTTGTTGCTTGGTTTTCAACCCGCTTCTCTTTCTTATAAAGTATGCTTTTGTTTTTTCTCTCCTTTTTGAGTTATCATGCACAGCTATACATGGTTTCCTAGATTCTTTTTGCACGAAATGGAGTAACCGCATGCATCTTCCATAGTGCTACTTAGTTAATTTGTATCATGCATGACTAGCCTTCACAAATCTAGCATTTTGGCATTTGTTTTGTATATACACATGCATTTTGTAGACACGATTTTGAGAACTTTGCAGTTAAGACATCGATTAGCAGACTGAATCGTACTCGCAGCTTGTACCAATCTTGTCCTCGCTCGCTAAACTGTGTGCCTTCATATACTATTTCGTCTTCTCTTCTTTCTTCATATGTTTATTGGTTTTTTGAAATGAGTCGCATTTCGTAAGCTTTTGGTGCTTTAATGCGCTTTTATTTTACATTTGGTATTTATGTTATCTCTTGCTTTGATGCATAAATTCATTGAAAAATAGTTGTTTGTAATAAACAGTTGGTATTTATGTTAATTCTTTGTGTTTTTCTTAAGTGGTTTTATAACTTAAGTTTTGGGTTTTAATGAACTTAAGTGGTTTTCTTAAGTGGTTTTATAACTTCTATCATTAATCTCACTTTGTTTTTGTTTGTGTTCTAATGTTTTAATGGTTTTGTGTCGGTACTCTCCGCTTCCTCCCGTACTTTTAAGAAGGTAAGATTTTTATGCTAATTTTAATTCATTTGTGATTATAAATTTGGAGAATAAAATATATTCGTGAAATTAATTTTCTATTATTATTAGTTAGCTTTCTTTTATGGAAATCATGTTGTTATCATGTATTGTCGCTATATATTGCCCAAAAGAAGTGATTATTTATCTAGAGAGTGATTTTTGTGAAGAAGAAAACACTACGAAGTTTGAAAAAACCAAAATCGATTCTTTGTTTGAACTTTTACCAAGTTATGTTCGGTCCCTTTTCTTTTAAGGTAGATGATGGGTTGAATGGTTTCATGTCTTGTTAATGGTTTCATGTTTTTAGCACAGATTACTCAAGTGTATGGCTTTTATGATGAATGCCTAAGGAAGTATCTTAGAATCTTGCTATATAAATTTATTTGTGTACGTAAATACTTTCTTTCTTAGGGTTGAGATTGATACCTTTCTTTATTTTGATTATAAATATTGCTTCAGATTCATTCCTTTGTCATTCATTTCATTTCTTTATGTGGTTTGCAAAGGTAATCGAGGCTTAAGTATTAATTTTGTATTGCGATTTGATCATAGTTTGTTGTCAATTTCAGCTTTGACGCAACATACTAATGGAAATAAAACAAAGAGGACATATGATAGGCACTATGTGAAGATTGTTTTAAAAGTATGATCTAGATGTAAGATATGTTTTTTAATAGGCCATATCTTCCTTTACTAACTCAACTTTGTTGTTTAAATCGCTTTATTGCCCAATTGTTCAATTAAGAAAAATAATGTGTTATGTTAGTCTTTGAGGCAATGGGATGTCGTTCATATCCATGAATCAAGCTTGCTTTGCATGTCGTTTTCTAATTTTAAAGTACATGTGAAGTTTTCGCAATTGAATCTTTGGATGATTCTTTTGAAATTTACGTAACCGCTTATGTAGTCAAAATTATTTGGAACTACTTTAATGGTGACTTTGGTCCTGTAAATTATTCATTCATTTTCTTGGATTATCAAGTTTCTCTTATTAAATTTTTGGTTGGGTTTGAAGTCGCATTTTCTATTTTATATGCAGTACGAAATGCTAATGTTTGGAAGATCTTTTTAATATTATCTTTTAAATATTGTACCTTTAAATTTTTAAAATTACATTTATCAAACAATCTAATAATATTTTGCATTTTATTTTAAAAATATACCAAATAATTTTATAAATTAAATTCCATTTTTACATATATAATTTGATATATTTCAAAATAATATTTAATTCATGGAAGAAAAGCAGTTGCTTCATTGTCATTCCCGAGTTTAGAAATTGGCATGTGCATGCAATTTGAATGTAATCTATAAGAGTTAAGGGTTCCATTTGTTTGCTAACTTGTCCTCTTTGTTGAGTCCAAAGTTCATCTTTTGGATTTTAGGCTTATGTATGTTCAAACCTTTCTAGCATTTCATTGTTATACTACTTGATAAGTTGGATCCGCTTTTTCTCGAGAGCTCAACAACTTAAAGCCTCGCTATATTCAACTGCAAAATACAAATGAAAAGTCGTTCTTGTGACAAAGTTGAACTGGAAGCGAGATGTGAGGTCGCATGCTTTTCACGTTAAATTTTGTTGCTTATATATATGTACATATGCAAATCATAAACCCGGATATTCTTGTTTTCTACTTCCAATTTTCTTGCTTTGTTTGCTAAAGCCTCTTGATATGGATAATTCTCTGTTCTTTGAACGCTTTTTTATTTTACTACACTATATCAATGGGTTGTCCACGATTTGTAGTGGGAACCAATCCCTTTTGCTACAGAGAGAGAGCAATTCCTCGATAAAGACCAAGTGTATTTGGTTTTGAAGGAGTGTGAAGCACCTAGGGAAAATGGAGAGCGAAAGAGCAATGGCATGAAGAAGATGCTAACCGGCTGTATGCAGAGACAACCTGATGTGGTAGATGATCTTCGAGCAAATCTAGGTTTCCTTTTGTATTTTTTTCCCTTTTTGGTCATTTATTAAAGGAAAAATGTAGATTGATGTGACATAAAATGTGGTATTTCTGCATCAAACAAATTAGAGATACAATAGTAATGCAAAATTTTATTTTTTAATTTGTTAATATGAAGAAAAATATTTTTTAATTTTCATGACAAAATTAGCGGCGTTTGTAAAAAAAGCGCTAAAAGTCATGCCTTTAGCATGCTTTAAAAAAGCCGCTTAAAAGTCAAACTTAAGTTTGTAAAAAGCGCCATTAAAGTCATGACCTTTAGCGCTTGTAAAAAAGTCGCTAAAGGTCATGTGTTTAGAAAAGCACCGCAAAAAGTCATGTTTTTAAGCGGCGTTTGGAAAAAAGCCGCTAAAAGTCATAGTTTTAACGTTTTTTCATAAACGCCAATTTTATGGCGCCTTTTTAAGCGCGTTGCGGTACGCTTCTAAAAGCGCCAAGAAGACTATTAGTGGCGCTTAAAAAACGCTTAAAGGCCTAAAAAATGCCGCTAAAAGTCTAAATTGTCGACGTGTCACTTCCAATATGACAAAGCAACTTTTCTGTAATTTATTCTATAATTGAAATATGTTGCTTGTATTTTTATTGATATGATTTATTTAAACATAAAATATTAAATCGGTTTAGTCTTAATTTAATTGGCATGAATATTATTGTCACTGCAAGAGAATTTGAGTTTGAGTGCGTTGAAGCGCATTATCCTCCTATTTATGGGTTGGGGAGGGGCTATGATAATTCTAGTCACTGTGTCAAAAAGAGCATTAATGATCAAATAAATTTGACCATCAATATTTTAAAAAGAGTCAAATTATTATTATTTTAACATCAATACAAACCAAAACGTTAATTTTTTAAACATTACTACATACATGACAATCACATGTACTCCATTTTAATTTTTTTTTAAATTTTTATGAACTTTTATTATTATTTTTATTATTTGATTATTTTTATAATTTTTAAATTATTTGTTGACGTGATATACAAGATAAATAATGTCATGTCAGCAATAAATGTATGTGAACTGCCAAACAGGTTGTCATGCCAACATCACTAAAAAAATTAATGTTTTTGTCGGCATTTTCATTAAAAATAGCTTTTTGACTTTTTTTTGAAAAATCAATAGTCAAATTTAACTTTAAAAAATGGGTCAAATTGACAAAAGATATAAATGATAAAGACTAAATTTGGTATTACGCCTAAATGTAATTTAATTTATATATATACATATTATAAATTTTAATTACATAATTTTACACTAACAAGTATTGAGTACAATGGCAAGACACATTACATTTTTAATGGAAGGACACGAGTTTAAACTTTGAAGACAATATTGTTAAGAGAGACAATCATGAACTACGAATTTAAAATAGATTAATCTCTATAGACCATAAAACAGTCAAATGCATATGGAGGATACTTGTGTTTAGTAGAAGCATTATTTTTTATTTTGCTTATTTTGAAGATGTATCTTTTACTAGAGTTTTATTCATTTTCTAATTTTATGTTTAAATTTATAATAATTATTCAATGAGAAAATTATTTTAATGCATAATTAAGCTCATGTTATTAATCAATGTTAGAGAAGTAAATAAAGAAGGAAATAAACAGAAAATTAAAGTAATTACTAGTATAATTTCGTATAAAAATATGTTTGGAAAACTTAGTTGAAGTGTTTGGAGTGTATTAATAACCTTGATCTTCTCAAACTGAGGGATAGAAGGATGATGGGAATTAGATTCAAAATAAACATGAGGGCTCCTTTCCATTATGTTGTGTTGCCTGCAAAACGGTAACCAATGCCTTGCAAATTTAGCAGCCTCCATGAAAGCAAACAGAGTCAAAACCGACCCTCCATCATCCGAAACATAGATCGAAATCTTTTCCGTCGGATAATCATAAGCCATCAATGACAATGCCGTGCTCACTACATTCATCGGAGGCTCCTTGTAAGGATCAGCCGTGCATATGAACACGTCTAATCCTACAAAGTCTTCGTCTTTGATGATTTTCTTTAGGTTTTGGGGGAACTCTTTACGACGGATAGGCGACATCCGGAAAGCTTGTGCCGAAGCCCACATGAAGGCAAGAACGAGATCAGAGATAAACAAAAAAAGGGTGATGGAGAAAGAGAGGAAGCTAGTGGTGGGGTGGAGGAATAGGTTTTGGACATGGCGGTAGAGTAGAGCCAGAATGGCAGAGAAGTAAACCAGCGCGAAGAGGCTGTTGAAGGCCGTCCGCCGGAATGGTTCAGACATGTGAAGCAGGGGCGGCGCATCGGCTGTGAACCCTGCTCTTAAACCCCAGCCTTCCATACTTCTTGGGTAGCTAATATGGAAGCTTGTGATACGATGAATACAACATATGTACATGTAATGGATTTATACGCACAGGGGGAGGCAGAGACGTGCCACAACTATACAGCCAAGATACATGAAATAACAATATTTCTGGAAATACTAAATCAGATATGGGTCCTAGTAGGTAATATTAAACGACAACTAAATTTTTTAAAGTCCAGTTCGAATCTCTAGACTAACTTTATTATATATTGGTGGGCTTGGATTCTCAATTTTTTTGAAATGATTACTACCATTATATCTCAATTCTCGATATAAAAAATAAAAGAAGGCAAGAGAAATAAATAAAATCATTGGCTGGATGTTGCTTTCTTAATGGATATTTGGCTTTTTATTAAAATAATATTAATTAATTAATTAATTATCAAAATAGTCTATTTTTTTAATTAAATATTAAAATAACTCAAAAGCTACAGTAAATTAGGTGAAGTCAAATTAAATAGTTCCACCAACTTGCCACGTCAGCATAAAGGATAAAAAAATAATTTTTTGGTGGAGTTATATTTAATTAGCTCACAGATAAAATATGAAGAAATATTGTAAAATCTAGAAAATTAAGGGGCCTTTAAAACAATTTCCCAATCTTTGGTGGAACCATTTGAAATGACGCCACCATCCCTCCTGACACCTTTTTTTTTTAAATTTTGTCTTTTTTTTACTTTTTTCGGGTTTTTGAAAAGTTTGGAGCCTTAAAAATAATTTTCCATTTTTTGTTGGAACCATTTGAAATGGCGCCACCACCCTCCGGACACCTTTTTTTTTAATTTTGGCTTTTTTTTTTTTTTTTTATATTATTTTCTTATTTTATTTTGTTTATTTAATTTATATTATTAATTTTAAAAATTTGTAATGTATACTTAAACGCTTTATAATATATTTTTAAAATTTAAAATATTATTTTTAAATAATTTTTAACTTTAGATATATATTTTTTTATTTTAAATATTATATTTTTAGTTTTTTCAGCTTACGAAAAGTTTGGGGGCCTTAAAAGTAATTTTCTTTTTTTTGGTAGAGCCATTTAAAATGACGCCACCACCCTCCTAACACCTTTTTTTTTAATTTTGGCTTTTTTCTTCTTTTTTTTAATTTTATATTATTTTCTTATTTTATTTTATTTATTTAAATTATATTATTAATTTTAAAAAAATTGTAATGTACATTTAAAATGTTTTATAATATATTTTTAAAATTTTAAATATTATTTTTAAATAATTTTTTAACTTTAGATATATATTTTTAATTATTTTTATAAATTTTAAATATATATTTTTCAAATTACTTTTGAAATTATTAGTTTTATAATATTTGAAATGTATGTTTAATATTTTATTAATTTTACATAGAATTTTTAAATTAAGATTTTTAATTTTTTTCTTATTTTATTTGAAGTTTTATATTTTTTCTTATTTTTGTTTATTTAATTTATTTATGTTTTATTATTAATTTTAATAATTTTGTTATGTATATTTGAAATGTTCTATAATATATATTTTTAAAATTTTAAATATCATTTTAGATTATTTTTAAAATTTTAGATATATATATTTGAAATTATTTTTATAAATTTTAAATGTATATTTTTCAAATTAATTTTTTAAATTTTAAAAAATATATTATAAAGCGCTTTTAAATATACATTACAAATTTTTAAAATTAATAATATAAATTAAATAAACAAAATAAAATAAGAAAATAATATAAAAGTAAAAGGAAAAAGCCAAAATTAAAAAAAAAAAAAGAGTCAGGAGGGTGAGGACGTGGTTTTAAATGGCTCCACCAAAAAAGGGAAAATTGCTTTTAAGGTCCACTAAACTTTTCAAAACTAAAAAGTAAAAATATAATATTTAAAATAATTAAAATATATATCTATAGTTAAAAATTATTTAAAATAGTTGTAAAATTTTAAAAAATATATTATAAAGCGTTTTAAATATACATTACAAAATTTTTAAATTAATAATATAAATTAAATAAATAACATAATATAAAAATAATATAAAAGTAAAAAGAAAAGAAAAAGGCAAAATTTAAAAAAAGTGTAAATAGAGAGTGGTGGCGCCATTTCAAATGGCTCCACCAAAAAATGGAAATTATTTTTAAGGCCCAACTTTTTAAAACTAAAAAATAAAAAAACAAAATAAAAAAGTGTCGGGAGGTGTGGTAGCCATTTCAAATAAATCCACAAAAATTAGAAATTGTTTAAAGGCCCCCAATTTTCCAGATTTTGTAATATTTCCTCAGATATTATATATAGCGGAGCTATTCAATATGGCTCCACCAAAAAATTATTTTTTATCTCCTATGTCGGCGTGTTGGTGGGTGGAGCCATTTAATTTGGCTCCATCTAATTTTACCTTAAGCTTTTTGATTATTTTGGTATTTAATTAAAAAGGTAGACTATTTTGATAATTAATTAATTTATTTGGATTATTTTAATAAAAAGCCTAGATATTTGTGTAGGTATCAAAACAGTAGTGCTCATAATTCAGTATTAGATTAGAGTTAGCAGAGGAATCTCTCATGTTCGAAGCTCTGCTAGGGAAAAAAGTTTGGACAAAAAAATACGAGATTTAGAAAATAAATTTGAGTAAAATTTTAAACTCGTTTTTCATATGGATTGTAATGTAATAGCCCAAATTTCTGGTGATATTAGAAATAGTGATTCGAGAACACCAAATCGACAAATGAACCTGGTAAGTTATATTATTTAATATTTACATGCTCAAATGTAGCTTTTAAAATTTTTTGAAATAGTAGATTTTGTTTTATAAAGATTTATTTGATTAAGAAATCGAGAAAGAGGTATCGAGATCTCGGTATTATAAATCGAAGTCATAAATATTTTATGAATATTTGGAATGCTAATAAGGTAGTACTAAAATTTAGTTAGAAAATTTTGACGTTTGGTGGTTAATTAAAGAAAAAGAACTAAATTGAAAAAGTGTAAAAGAAAATAGAAGGATTAAATAGCTTAATTGTCAAATGAAGAAGGATCTAAAGTGAAAATAAGCCCAAAGGAGATATTTTGGGCGGCAATAGCTGAGAAAAATCAGGAAATAGGTGAAATAAGGGCAAAATTAGAAAATTACCAAAATTAGCTAAATAAAAATGGGACCAAATTGGAATATCTAGAATTCTCTTCATTTCTCTTCATTTTCATTGTTGAAAAACAGCCATGGAAGAGGGTTCAAGCTGGTTTTCATACTATGGCTTCATGTAAGTTTAATTCTTGCTTTCTCCTTGAAATTTCTATGTTTTTGAACTTTTACAATTGGGTCCAACTTAGTATGTCATTAGTTTTTGATTCTATGGCTAATTTTTAAAGTTGCTATGGATGAGTGCTGGAATAATAATATGATGAATAAATATATAATTGAAGCTTTAATTTTGTTATATGATGATTGTATCAAGTAAAATTCATGGAAATTGGTTTTAGGACTTAATTGTGAAAGAGTTGAAATTAAGGCCTAATGTTAAAATCTTTGATTTTCAAAGATTATGAAGTAGTTTAAAATGATATATAAAAGTATTAAATGAAGAAAATTAGCTCAATTGAGGGGTTATTTGAGTAAGGACCTAATTGTATGAATTGTGGAATTTGGGACAAAATAGAAATCAACATTTTACACTAAAGCAGTTTTGGACAGCATCAGTTGTCTAACTTTGAAAAATCACCAAAATGGTAGAAATTGAATTAGAAGTTGATTGAGATATAGAATTAAATATTGTTGAGTCTATTTTCATATAAAAAAATGTACTAAGCAAAAGGAAGTCTACCTATTGAGATATTTAAATTTTGTAAGACTGGTTTAGAGTAACTTCGTGATCCTCTGTTCTTACTTTAGAAATTCACTAAAATTGTAAAAAATAATTATGAGTTATAATTCATATTTTGTATTCCTTATTGAGTCTATTTTATTAGAAATAATCTGAAAAACTATATGAAAATCGTACTATGAGATAATTGATTTTTAGTGTGAGAGGATAGAGCAATCGGGGCATATAACGAGGAGAACTTAACTAATAAACTGTACTAATTGGCCACGTCAAAAATTCTGAAAAAATTATAGTAAGAAGATATGTGAGTCTAATTTCAAAAAAAAAATTAACGGATCTTAATTTGGAGTTCTTTAGCTTAAGATAAAAATAATTTAGTGACTATGACATGTGATGAACACTTTGAATATTCACATAAGTAAATAGTGAAAATTATAGATAATGTTACTTACAAGTGTGTTGTTTATACTAAGGATGTGGATGGAGAGGAGGAGAAGGAAAAATAATATATGAGCGATTTGTATATAAATTGATCACATGCTCGGTTATAATTGATAAGTGATGAATTAGAAATGATATAATGTTTTATTTGGAATGTTTATTATGAAATTATGATTATCGTTATAATACAAAATTGAACTTGTGAGTTTATACATTAAATTTTAGTGATCATTTGTTAATTTTATGAACTTCATAATGTTTTATTTCATATGTAATGATGATAAAATCGTGAATAATGTAAAAGCATGAAAATTGAATAAGCGATCAAATTGAGCACTTTAATTCAAACGACAAGGCGAATTAATGAAAAAGAGACTATGGTTGAACCATAGCAACAAGTGGTAATTGATAGCTTCATACACTTATCTAATCAAGGAAAAGTGAAAGTGATAAGTGATAGCTTGCCATAACTTATCGATCAAGGACAAAGTGAAAGTTAAAAAAGCATTTCTGATTACGATCGATTGAAAAATGGTAGCTCGACACCTCGATCAAGGAAAAGTGGTAGCTACGGCTACTGATGATGAAAAGTGAAAAGTGGTAGCCTGCCATCTTAGATCGTTGAAAAGTGGTAGCTCGGCTAATTGATGAAAGAATAGTGCTATTTCGCCATAAGTGACAAGTGATTTGTAAGATCATATTTGGGATATGGCATCGGTGTGATATGTGTTTAAGATGTAAGACCATATTTGGACTATGACATTCTAGTGAGGTGATGAATTGATGAATAAGTCCATGGTTTCACCATGGCATAATGATAGTGAAGATGTAAGATCATGGTTTGAATATGCATTATAGTGAAAAGACCACGTATATTATGGCATGATGATTATCGTGAAATTCGGTGCATCGCGGACCAATTCATAGCGTTCACTAATTTGACAAAGTTTGGTAAGTGTTACATAGTATTATGTGATATAAAATCTGAGTTGATGAGACATGAACATAGAACTTTGTTGATAAATGAGTTCATGAATAATTTTAATTAATATTTTTAATTTAATTTTAATTTAATTTTTATTAAATTATTTTATTTATTTTAATATTTTATTTTTTTTTTTTATTTTTTTTTTTTTTTTATTTTATTTTTATTTAATTTTATTAATATTTTTAAATTTAATTTATTTTTAAATTTATTAATTTTTAATTTAATTTAATATTTTTAATTTAAAATAAATTAAATAAAATTTTAAATATATAAATAAAAAAAAAAAAATAAAAAAAAAAGTAAAGGAAAAGCAAATTAAAAAAAAAAGAAAGGTGTGCTTTTAAAGCCACCAAAAGAAAATTAAGTCACAAATTTAAAAATAAAAAATAAAAATATAATATTTAAAATAATTAAAAATATTAATAGTTAAAAATTTTTAAAATATTTTAAAATTTTAAAAATAATTAAAAATTTTAAATATAATTAAAATTTTAAATAATAATATAAATTAAATAAAAAAATAAAAAAAATAAAAAAGTAAAAAAGAAAGAAGCAAAATTTAAAAAGAAATAGAATGTAGCCTTCAATGTCACCAAAAAATAAAATATTTTTAGTCAAATTTAAACAAAATAAAAACAAAAAAAAAGATGGAGGCTTCAATTAAAAATTAGAAATTGTTTAAAGGCCCCCAATTTCAATTTTTAATATTTCTATATAGTGGAGCATTCATGGCTCCACAAAATTTTTTACTCTGCGATATGGTGCATTTAATTTGGTCACTAATTTTATATTTGATTTTTTGGTATTTAATTAAAAGTAGATATTTTGTAATTAATAATTTATTTGATTATTTTAATAAAAGCTAGAATTTAGGTTCAAACAGAGGAAATTCAAATAGATTAGATTAGAGAATATTTAAGTTGAAAAAGTTTGACAAAAATGATTTGAAAATAAATTGAAAATTTTAAATTTTTTATAGGATTGGAAACCCAAATTTCAAGATATTAAAATATATCAAAACCAATAAAATGAATGTAAGTATTTTTTATATTAAGCAAATTATTTTAAAATTTTTGAAAAGTAGATTTTGTTTTATAAAGATTTATTTTTAAAATGAAAAGTACGAATCGTATATAAATGAGTATAAAATTTTTAGAAATTTACGATGTAATAAGGAGACTAAAAAAGTGTGTTGTTTATACTAAGGATGTGGATGGAGAGGAGGAGGAGGAAAAATAATATATGAACGATTTGTGTATAAATTGATCAAATGCTCGATTATAATTGATAAGTGATGAATTAGAAATGATATAATGTTTTATTTGGAATGTTTATTATGAAATTATGATTATCGTTATAATACAAAAATTGAACTTGTGAGTTTATACGGCTAAATTTTAGTGATCATTTGTTAATTTTATGAACTTTATAATGTGTTATTTCATATGTAATGATGATAAAATCGTGAATAATGTAAAAGCATGAAAATTGAATAAGCGATCAAATTGAGCACTTTAATTCAGCGACAAGACGAATTGACGAAAAAGACTATGGTTGAACCATGGCAACAAGTGATAATTGATAGCTTCAGCTACACTTATCTGATCAAGGAAAAGTAAAAGTGATAAGTGATAGCTTCGGCTACACTTATCTGATCAAGGACAAAGTGAAAGTGAAAAGTAGCGACACGATCGTGATTAGCTCGATCGATGAAAAGTGGTAGCTCGCCACCGATCGATGAAAAGTGAAAAGTGGTAGCTTGCCACCGACGATGAAAGTGGTAGCCGATCGATGAATAGTGCTAGCTCGACTACAAGTGACAAGTGATTTCGTAAGACCATATTTGGGATATGGCATCGGTGTGATATGTGTTTAAGATGTAAGACCATAGTCGGAGCTATGGCATTCTAGTGAAAGGTGATGAATTGATTGGATAAGTCCATGGTTTCACCATGGCATAATGATAGTGAAGACGTAAGATCATGGTGGGCTATGGCATTATAGTGAAAAGACCACGACCATGTTATGGCATCGGTGATTATCGATGAAATTCAAATGCATACCGATGCGGACCAATTAAGTAAGACGTTCACTAATTTGACAAAGTTTGGTAAGTGTTACATAATATTATGTGATATAAGGAAATACGAGTTGATGAGACATGAACATAGAACTTTGTTGATAAATGAGTTCATTTGTAATTTTATATTTGTACACCTTGCGTGTATTATCCGTATGAATTGGTATTCCAAATGAGTTAATGATAAGAGTTCTAATATGAAATAATTTGAATTCTAAATGAAATATTATGAAAATGTATATGAAATAGGAGGTATGATTGTTATATATTATATGAATACATAATGTGAAAAAAATATAAGTACAAGAGAAATTTAATGAGAATTGAACCCATATATGTTTCTTGTTATTTATATGAAGTGTACGACTAACAAATAGTATTAAGTATAAGGCTCGGTTGAATATCTTGAATCGGTTTTTGTATATATTAAATGTGGGACCCTTGTAAATGAGATAAATTTTGGGATATTGCGTAAAACTTCATACGATTCAGATTTAGTTCCGACCCGATCCTAATGCATGATTTGGACTTCAAAGGTAACTTTTATAATCAATTTTGGTATTTGAATGATAAATGGTTTAAATTATCTGTAAGTGTTCCATACTTCTCGATAATGCCTCGTACTTTGTTCTGGCAACAGATACGGGTAGGGGTGTTACAGATTGATCTTTAGGTAAGATTTTTTAGCTTGAGCCTGGCCTAATCCGACTATAATATGTTATAAAAATTAATTATATTAATTATACATGTTAAAGAATAATTATACATTGATATTAAATTACTAATCCAATAACAATTAAATTTATTATCCAAAACTTAAAAAAAATCTAACTAATTAACTCAACTCAAAATATAAAATTTTAAAATTTATTTTATATACAATAAAATATTTATTATATTTATGGTAGTGTTTTTAATATAAATACTTTTTAATGTGTTTGAAAACTTTTTTAAACATTTTAAGGTATTTAATGTATTAATTTTAAAAAAGTTATTTTAAAATAAAAACTAATCTAAAAAATCAACTATGGATGAGCCATATTGGGCTCGAGTTTAACTTTTTTTAAATTAACCCAAGTTTGGTAAAAAAGTAAGTCTATTTTTGGCTTTTTTATTAAAATAATTCAAAAAATTAATTAATTATCAAAATAATTCATATTTTTAATTAAATACCAAAATAACTCAAAAGCTATAATAAAAGTTGGTGGAGCCAAATTATATGGCTCCACTAACTTGTCACATCAGCAAGGGGCATAAAAAAATAATTTTTTGGTCCACTTGTATAAAATACAAGAGAAATACTACAACATCTAGAAATTTGAGGGGCTTTTAAAATAATTTCTCATTTTTGGTGGAGCTATTTGAAATGACGCCACCACCCTTGACACCTCATTTAAAAAAAAATTATTTTTTATTACTTTTTTCAAGTTTTTGAAAAGTTTGGGGGCTTTAAAAATAATTTCATTTTTTGGTGGAGCCATTTGAAATGGCGCCACCAGCCCTGACACTCTTTTTTTTTAAGTTTTTTTTTTTAAATTTTGTCTTTTTCTTTTTTTTTCTTTTTTCAAGTTTCTAAAAAGTTTGAGGGTTTTAAAAATAATTTTCTATTTTTTGGTGGAGGCATTTGAAATGGCGCCACTACTCTTGACACACTTTCTTGTTAAAGTTTTTTTTTTTTTAAATTTTGTCTTTTCTTCTTCTTCTTTTTTTTTTTTACTTTTTCAAGTTTCTGAAAAGTTTGGGGCTTTAAAATAATTTTTATTTTTTGGTAGAGCCATTTGAAATGGCGCCACAACCTAACACCTTTTTTTTTTTTTTTTAATTTTGTCTTTTTTTTTAAGTTTTATATTATTTTTTATTTTAGTTTGTTTATTTAATTTATATTATTAATTTTAAAAATTTGTAATTTATTTTAAAATGTTTTATAATATATTTTTAAAATTTTAAATATCATTTTAGATTATTTTTAAAATTTTAGATATATATTTTCAGTCTGGCATCAAATTGTTTGTTTCACCTTTTTTTAAGAAAAGTTTTGACTTTTTTTTAAACTTTTTAAGTCCTTATTTATTTTAAAAACTTGAAATGTATTTTTTAAAATGTTTTTAATATATTTTTATAAATATTAAAATATATTTTTAAATTATTTTAAATTTTTAAAATATTAAATATTTTTAATATTATAAAATATTTAAATATTTTAAAGATATGAGCTTTCAAATTTATTATTAATTTTATAATATTTTTATTTATTTTAAAAATATTTAACCTTTTTAACTTTTTATAAAAATAAAAATTTTAAATGTTTAAATGTTTAATATTATTAAAATAAAAGCAAGTAATAAATTTGAAACATCATATCTTTAAAATATTTAAATGTCTTAGATTATTAAAAATATGGTTAATATTTAAAATAATATTTAATATTTAAAAATTAATTTAAAATATTCATTTAAAATTTATAAAAATAATTTCAAAATATATATCTAAAATTTAAAAATAATCTAAAATGATATTTAAAATTTTAAAATATATATTATATAACATTTCAAATATATAGTACAAATTTTTAAAATTAATAATAAATAAATAAATAAATTAAATAAACAAAAATAAGAAAAAATATAAAACTTCAAATAAAATAAGAAAAAATTAAAAATCTTAATTTAAAAATTCTATGTAAAATTAATAAAATATTAAACATACATTTCAAATATTATAAAACTAATAATTTCAAAAGTAATTTGAAAAATATACATTTAAAAAATAATTTCAAAATATATATCTAAAGTTAAAAAATTATTTAAAATAATATTTAAAATTTTAAAAACATATTATAAAACATTTTAAATATACATTATAAAATTTTCAAAATTAATAATATAAATTAAATAAACAAAATAAAATAAGAAAATAATATAAAAGTAAAAAAAAAAAGACAAAATTTAAAAAAAAAAACTCAAAAAAAAAGGTGTCAGGGGTGATGGCGCCATTTCAAATGGCTCCACCAAAAAATGAAAAATTAATTTTAAGGCTCCCAAACTTTTCAGAAACCGAAAAAATTAAAAAAAAAAGACAAAATTTTAAAAAAAATGAGGTGTCAGGGGGTGGTGGCGCCATTTCAAATTACTCCACCAAAAAATGAGAATTTGTTTTAGAGGTCCCTTAATTTTCCAAAATTTGTAATTTTTCCTCAGATTTATACAAGTAGAGTGGATGGCTCCACCAAAAAATTATTTTTTACGCCTCATTGACGTGGCAAGTTGGTGGAGTCATATAATTTGGCTCCACCAACTTTTTTTTGTAGCTTTTGAGTTGTTTTGGTATTTAATTAAAAAGATAAGTTATTTTAATAATTAATTGATTTTTTAAGTTATTTTAATGAAAAAGCCTTATTTTTCAAGTCAGACCCAAACTTAAAAAAATAGTCTAAATATATTACATGAGCCCGACTCAGTTCATGAACACCCCTAATATAAATTATAATGAAAGATTTGAAAGATACGATGGCGTAAAGAATTACTTTGTTGTATTCAGAGAAGTTTACGAATGTGCACTTATGAGGATTTAATTTATTTATTTTAGGATTGTGATTTTTTTTTTGAAACTAAAATATTTAGTGTCAATAATAGTAATTAAATCTCTTATTGCATGTATTCTAAAAAAAATTAAGTAACTGACCATACTTCATTTCTATAAAAAGAAAAATCAAACATCGATCATATTGTTAGAAAATTAACAATCTGGTTAAGAATTGTGATATTCGTTGTTGGTCAGAATCACAGAACTTTTGAGTATGTAAAATCCTGCACTTGGACCTTGTCCATTGAGATCTACTTTTGTGGCTGAATAAAAAAGAGGGCTACGCTGCTTATTTGATGGCACATTGATCATTACTCTCCCGTTAACTAAGGTTGAAATCGGTTAGTTTCTGTCGGGTTTTAAAGTTTTTTTAAATTATTTATCAAAATTCGATTTAGTTTGATTTTCTATTTTTCTATTAATTTTTATTTTATTTTTAAACATATTTTAATAAAATAAACTTTATTTTATAGCTTTTAAATATTATTTGATAAAATTTTAAAAAATTTATAAATATTTTAAGAAATAATAATTTTTAAGAATTTTAAGTTTTTTTTATTATTTTAAATATAAAATATTTATTTTATATCATAAAAATTAAAATTAATTACATATTAAATAAAGACCAAATTTTAGTTCAGTTTCAGATAATTAAAATTTTAAACTTGTATTTCATAAATTGTCTAAATATTTTAATTCAAGTTAATTTTTTTAATAAATTTTTTCTCAACTCTACCGTTAACAAAAAATTAGTAAGATGTATAGCCATTTTTTCTTTTTGATTATCGTACATAAATTAATGTTACCATTTTATCTAAAATTTTATTTAATATTTACATAATTTTAATAAATACATTTATTATATAAAATTTTCATTCACATGATTAATATGTCCCAATATAATTAACGTAACATTCTCGTCCATTCAATTTTGTGGCAAACATCGTCTTAGAGATCACCATCATTCTGACAACCACATTGAGGCAGAATTATATCATTAAAATATATTTGTATGTCTTAAAAGGCAGATCATTCAGTCTTTCTATTTGTCCCAACGAAGATGTAATTTTAAGCTATTACTTTCTACGCTATATTACTATTAAATAATAATGAAATCATCTATCATAAAATTTATTTTCAAATACTAATGAGAATACTCATTTTTCAAACTATTAAATGATATTACATATTGTAAAAGTCATACGCTCAACATAAGACGCCTGACCTAAATGGGTCCAAACATACAAGCCTGTTGGGTTGAACAAAAATAAGCCACCTCTGGACAAGTTTCCCTATGCCTCTATTTACTATTCCGTCAATCACAAATTGATCCATTTGTATAAACAAGAAGGTAGGTTTTAGATGAAGCCATGCAAAAGCACCTGATCCAATACATTTTTAAAAATAGAACCATTAAGTGTACAATTTGCACAAAATGGTAACCCTAATAGGACATATAAATAATAAACTTACCTCCTACACACCCATTTGATGTTTCTGGAAAACTCTTCTACTACTCCATTGCTTGCTTTCATCATTAATTTTTTTTTTTTTCCATATTTCCTTGTATAAAATTTCCATGGAATTGTATAAGGGCTTTGTCACCTAGGCTGAAAATGCCGGTGATGGCGTAAACCATGAAAATATTGGCTTTTTAGCTTTATTTTTTTTGTTTAAAAATCCATTTTTCAGAATCATGTTCTAATGTTTTTATATAAAAAAGTTTTTTTTTTTTTAAGATTTAATTTTTATGACTTGCATTATTAAAAGTAGCTGTATTTGAAATTTCAACGGCAAATACAAGGTGTATACCCTTGATGATGATGCCAATGGAGCCAAACTTTTACTGTTTCTATATTAAATAACAAAATTTTACGAAATGAACATGCACTGTTTAAAACCAACAGAATGTTTATTTGTTTATTTTAAAAATATATTTTTATTTAATAACTCTAATATGAACGTGCACCATAAACTATTTAATTTATTATATTTTTTATATTTAAAATTTAAGTTGTTGGTTTTAAATTTAGTGGTCTAATATTTTTCCTATTTTTATTACTGGAACTTTGATAATATTTTTCAGGGATAAATATCAAAATTATACATCAACTTTGATTTTGTACAATGTTATACATGAAATTTTGATTTGATCCAATTCTTATAAATTGTTAACACAATTATTGATATAATAACATCATTTTATGTTTATAAATTGCATGCACAATTAATTATATTTATCTAATATAAAAATAAGCTAAAGTATTTATTTCTTTAAATATGTGTATGGTTAAATTAAAATTAATATTTTAATTATATATTTAAATTATAATTAAAATTTTATGTGTATTATTTCACTAAATTAAAATTTATGTATATAATTACACATTAAATCAATGTTTATATATAATTTTAAGATTTATCCCTATTTCTGATAATATTTATATTTTAAAATAGAAAATGGGTTTAAACATTGATAGATAATGATTTGAAGAAGGAATTTGACATGTTGTAAAGTTTTAACTTATATTTTAAATAATTAGAATATATAAAATTGAATTTGAACGTATGATGTGAGTATGTTGTTGTTCATCTGTTTCGCAACTCACATGTAATATGTATGTTCTTTTAGGTTTTCCGATTTACTTTATAGTCTCAAGCAAAGAAAATGGTAATTAAGTACAGCATAAGATATGGAATCAAAATTTATTTTTTGCTGTAAAATTTTATTTACACCATCAAAGAATGGAAATAATTTAGTTGAATTTACGCTGAATTTTTGGCAACGCATTCCATACTCTTTCTTTTATTAGATTTTGACTAATTCAATATTATATGTGGGTATTCTAGATGATTTAAAATTCACTCAACCAAGAGTTTATGCTAAGATAAAATTATTCAATCAGACAGTTTAGAGGCTGTTAAGGTCATATATGAAAATATTTTGAGTACTTTAAACTCTGTCCTAATAAGACGAATTCATCACATATTGTCTCAAGAAAAGTTGGTGAATACTAAAATGTATTTTTAGAAAGCATAATCAAAACACATATTGTTTAGTTAAGTTGGCCTTTGCAAAAAAGGAGGGCTTACAATTGTTTGAATCCTGCCTAAGGAAGCCTTAGAATTTCTTGAAGTAAATAAGGAAAATGGTGTTTTTATCTCTCAGTTATTTTCAATATAATTCTTTAATATAGTTTTTTTATTATTCACCAAAAAAAAAAGGAGTTTAGATAAAAAATAAGGCTTATTTTCTAGATGAGTCAAGTCTTGGGTAGTAATTTTTTTGACCTGAGCCGGCTAAAATAAGTTGCTTTCTTGTTCTTTTACTTCTGTTTCACTGTTGTTTTACTACCATTTTATTGTTATTATTTGAATATTGATAACTTTTATTTTATTATTAATTTTGTTACCATTTTAGAGATATTTACTTATTAAATTACAATTATCTTAGTGTTACTTAAGCATAAATATATTTTAATCTATTTTCAATTTATTAAGAAACATTTATTTTAATGTTTTTAATATATTTGATGTATTATATTTTTAATTTATTTTTATAAAAAATAATCTAAAAAAATTTAATACGAACGAGTCAGATTAAGCTCGAGTTTAATATTTTTAATCGAAGTTAGACTTAAATAGAATTTTAAACTAATTTTTAAAGTTAGATCTAAGCCTAAAAAGTAAGTCTTAAATTTTGCATCTGCCTAAGTCTAGTTAGCAGCCTATCGAAATCCTTAAATTTCAGAGCAGAAGAGGAACGACTGACTTGGTTCATGATATTCGATAATTGATGTGTCAACAGCGGCAAGTGAAGGTGCAGCATGCAGTGCCTGGTGTCAACTCCGTGGCAGATGCCATGGCCAGGGTTGCAATAGGACTATCTCGGAGGGTACACTTTTTGAACAGCCTCCTGATTCAGTTGAATGTTTGCTTCAATTTGATCTGTAATAGCTTATAATACTAAGTGATTGATCTGGCTAAACTTACATCTGGCTTCCTTTAAAAAAAAATTCAAATATCAAATCTAACAAAAATAAGTCAACAACGCCATACTGATAAGATTAAAATCCCAAATTTTAGAGGGCTAAGAAAATAGAAATTTTAGACTGTTTCTGAAGTGTCGTTTACCTTACTATTTCTTTAATCAATTCTTCTATTCTTTTGCCCCTTCCCCATTCCATGCTGCTTAAAACTTGAATCCCCCCTTAAATAATCACAAGCCATTGCCAACGGTCTTCTCATCACATGGCGCCGATCAAAATTTTGAAAACCAAAACTATATTTGTCTCTTTCCCCAAATACTTCCCCATTTTCTTTCCACTAGTTTTTGCCAAAGATTCCACGTCTTAAATACCAGTTCAAGCGCCTGTCGGTCTGTGAATGCTAACACTGATTTCTAAAATGGGGAATTGTGCTCTCAAAGGTGCCGTTGAGGAGTGCAGCCATTCCATCAGGGTTTTAACCGATGCCGGCGAAATCATTGATTTCAAGGGCCCCAAACTAGCTCGGGACATCGTAAATGGTTTTCCAGGGTATGGTATTTGCAGAAGAGGCCAAGCTTCAGCTCCATTGGCTGAAGATGAATGCTTGATTAATGGGGGATTTTACTATCTTCTTCCCATGGACAAGTTTCAGAAAAATGGTGACTCTGGGGTGATTCCAAAGGATAAGGAAGAAGGTGTTAAGAAAGATGAAGTGGATCGGGTTGATCAGATTGAGCCACCGAAGATGTCGTCGGCGGATTTTGTTGAGAATTTGTCGAGTGGGTCGTCGTCGGCTCTGGAAGTGCTGTCGTCGGAGAAGAACGGGGTTTGGAAGGTGAAATTGGTGATCAGCAGTCAGCAACTGGGGGATATTTTGTCGCAACAAGTGAACACTGAGGCGTTGATTGAGAAGATGAGGATGGTGGCTAGCTCAGCTGTTGTAACTCCACGGCGGACCAAGCGGTTTTGGGTGGTGGCCTCCTGGAAGAAGCCAGCGGTGTCAAGTGTGTTCAAGGTTGCCACTGATAATACCAAATCACCATAGCTAATTATTGAATTAGAAAGAAAAAAAATGCTTAGTAGCTTAAGCATCTTCTTGTATATATAATTAATTGAAATTTTAGAAGCCCATGTTGGCTTCAATGCTTCAAGCATCAAATTACGAGAAACAATGATAATTCTGGTTGTGGCCTTATTTTCAGTTTCACTCTCCCTTCTTGACTTTATCTTCATGTTTGACTCTAATTGGTTCATAATTTATGTCAAATTCTTTAAACATAAATTAACAATATATCAATAATTAATGACTAAATTATTTAAAAATTTTCATTTAAATCACTAAATTATTCAAAAAAAATTATTCAAATCACTCTACTATTAATTTTTTTTTTTAATTTCTGTCAACGAGCTTCATGCGACATTCAAAGATAAGTACGGTAAATTTGTGACATCGACAAGTAAAAAATACTTTAGAATGACAAAAAACTATTTAAATTTTAATTTACAGATATATAACATCCAAAATTATTTGATAAAAAATTTTCAATTGATAAAATAACGTGAATAAAAAAAATCATGACATCAATTTTAATAACCAAATAATTTAAATGAAAAACTCTAAATAATCTAGTAACTAAATTATATTTCTTTTAATTAATACCCATGGTTTATTGAGTAATAGTAGTTTACTCAAAATTTTTAAAAGAAAAAAAACAGAAACAAAATTAAGATTCCACCGAGATTTGAACTCGGGTTACTGGATTCAGAGTCCAATGTCCTGACCACTAGACCATGGAACCCTTTGAGATTGTGGGCCAAACTTAAACTTCTTACTGTGTTACGCTTTTAGATCCGACTTTGACGTATTAGGAGGCAAGGAAATAACAACATTGGACTAAAATATGAAACATGATTTACCACACATGCAAAAAATAGAAAAAAAAAACCAAAACTGAGGTGGCAAAGCTGAGAAAGATGGACCTTTGAAAGAAATTTCAAGCAAACTTTGCTTTTGCTAATAAATTAATTGCTAGTGTCTGTTATGAAGGCTAGTCCTAAAAATATGCACTTTCTATTAACTCTTCATTTTCTGTTATCCATTAACAATATGTTGTTCCATATCACCATCAGTGAGCAAAACCGAGCTGTGATGATGCACAAGGTACCACCGTCCATGATGGAACTCAAAGACGTTAGTCATGTTAAATGCGCTATTATCCATGTCAACATAGGTTTTCATAGTAACCCAAGCCATGTCTGTCAAAACCCGGGCTCGAACATCTGTAACATGAAAATCAACCCCTTGCTGCAAATTAAATGCTAGGTGCCAACTGAATATTACCGCATTATATCTGCAATTGGGAAAAGAACATCAGATATCAGCAAAGCAAACCAGTGATATGAAAGACCTAAGCCTAAGGAAAATACTGAAATGATATATTGTACTAATATGCAGATTAGCTAATGTCAACCTACTTCCTCAGAAAAAAACACCATGAAGGTCATAATTCTGATACGACTAAGCTGAGGGTAAAAGTACCATGAAGGCTCTTGTACTAGGAGTCAGATTGTATTTTGACCCTTTTACTGAAAAAATGGGCAAATTAGTCCCTAAGTAAATCAAAGAGCAAATTGGTCTTTTCAATTAAATCTATTTCTACTGTTAAAAATTGGTCCATGTATATCAACACGAGGTATATGTGGCACATCTATCTTCAGCATAATATCTCTTCTTTCAATACTTCCTGCACCTATGGGGTACCTTGCCTTTTGTTTGAAGCATAAATTTGTCTCATGCTTATAGCAAAAAACATGGGACATTTTTTTTGTTGAAGTGCACTGATAAGTTAGGGAAAAAGCATTGTTACTCCAAGTGAGGAAATTACCATGAGCTAATATTGTAAAAGAATTCCAATGTTGGAACCAACTAAACAGACTCAAGCCACATATATCGTGGTCATATAATCAATCCACTATCATCCTCCAAGTTATATCTCCTTTTAGTTTCATATATTTTGAAATCATCGCAGCATATACTAGGCATCTTAGATAGGAAAACATCAAGGGACCAGATCCACATTTGACTCGCATTTAATTAACTGCTGCATTACATTACATCTATAAATGGGCAGACAAGCATGTCCATCTATATGGCCAAAAAAATAAGCGCATGTCTATGTAACTCTTACAGTGGAACAGATCTACATGAATGAAATTGTTCAAGCAACAAGATAAAAGAATTAAAATGAGTAATGACACCACAACTTTTACAGGGCCGAGTTCAAAGTTTGAACCCAGACCTACCTCAAGTCTAGAACATGAATTTTAGAGCAGAAGCTTGATGAAAAATCATAGGAATTACTGAAATTATAACCTTCCATCATCATAAAGACAAAAAGCAGTAAACAACATACCCCGAAAAAAGTTCTCCAGATGCATGAACACACTTTACATAATCCGCATTGAGCCAAAAACGAATCATCCCTGGAAGAGACCTATCTTTGATGATGTTAAAGAATTCGGTATTAACATTCATTATGGCTCTTGTAGCCGCATAGTATGCCTTCCACCCATTAACTGGTGTTACGGTATCTTGCTCCAAAGTAAAATCCTATTAAACAAAAGATTAACACAGAAACAACCAACTTTTAAGAGAAGCATGATAATGCACAATGGTAAGAGAAAAAAAAAAAAAAAAATTGCAATCACCAGCTAACGGCCCAAAAGTTCAAAATTTTGAGTGATTCATTGATTGCTTACTAAAGCCTATGAGGTGATAAAAAACTCTCACCACAAAGGAACAAAATAGAAGACACAAGCAAGTACATTTTTTTCATTCGAGATAAACAACTAGTGCCACGATTTTGTTTAGTTAGGTTCTTAATTCTACTCTCTCCAATAAACTAAGAACTAAATATTGAGGAAATTGGGTACCTTGTGATAAAGCGCTTTCCAAACATTATCATCATTGGCCGCCTTTCTCATCAGCGAATTCGTCATGGAGAGCCGGCAAAGGCTCGGATAATCCAAGTAACTGAGCGCGTGTGTTGTAATCTCCGGCACTAACTGCTCCATCATCGACGCCCCGTTCTGTCTCTCCGCCACTACATTGGAAACATCCGCGGTCACCATACTTCCCTCAACCGGAGAACCGGCACCGCCGTGAACGAACGCCGCGGAATAGGAATTTCCGTTGCGGGAGAGGGAACAGTTGCAGGAGGACCAGGGTGTGGCTCCTTTGGTTTCGTCTTTGCCGGATGACGTGGAGGGACCAGAGGCGTTTGATTTGCGGGGCCTCTTGAAGAATGATCGGACGGCGACGAGGAGGGAAAGGAATGTGATGATTGTGGCAATGATGAACGGCTGAAGGGACTTGAAGGCTATGGAGAGGCTATAGGCAATCTCCATTTATGACACAATAAAGCTTCGCCGTACATGAAATAAACCCCAGAAATTCCCACTGATTCCAAAACAAAATTTAATTAAAACACAATTCTCAGGTCTGTTTTCTTAAGTTGAGGCTTTCGGCAATACTATATCCTGAAGTTTTGAAAAAAGATTTTTTTTTAATTAAATTAAATTTTGTTGCAGAAGAGAGGACGGAGAGTCGTAACGGAGTTGGGGGAGAAATTCAAACCAAAAAAATAGGTCAGCATTGGGGGATAGTTTCGTAATTGTAGTTTTTAGAAAATTTTCTTTAGCAACGACGTCGTAAAGGTTACGTTATTTTCTCATCTCCAGTTGAGCTGTGAAATTTTGATTTAAGCCTAATTTCGGAGTTTTAGAAAATAAATTGATTTTAATAATAATAATAATTTTAATATTTAAATATTTTTAATAAAATATTTTTCGTATTTTTAAAATATTTTTAAAGTTTTTTAATGAAATAAACATAATATAAATATATTTGTTATAAAATATTATAGTAATATTTCTTTTTAGAATCAAAATTTATTTTATAATAATTAATATCATATATATATAAACTTAATTAATAAACATTTCCTAATTAAAATTAATTTAAATTACATAAAATTAAATATGATTTAGATATATACTCATATTTATATAATTAAAATATTTATATTTTATACTATAAAATATTTATTATATTTATGATTGTAATATAAACTTATTATTAAAATATTGATATAGACATTTTCAATAATATATTTAGAACATTATTTAAAATTTAAAATTACTATTGTTAAAATTTATTATTAAAATAAAATTGTAATATTCAATTATATTAATTATATTATTAAACATAAATAATTAAATAGGTATGTTTAATAATATTGAACATTATAATATATGATATTAATACTTTTAAATATTTTAAAAGAAAAAAAATTATTATTATAATAACATTAGACTTGATTTCAAATTAATTTTTATATAAAAACAAAATTACTAATAAATAAGTTCTTTCCGAAAAAACTTTGCACATAAGTGCATTCATTCCTTGTAGTGTCATGTTGATAAGTGTATTTTGATATCATCAATAGGATTGAATGGCTCGTATAGGTCTTCATAACTAACATCTTGATGCCTTTATGTAACATAGTAACTTTTATTTCCTAAGCAAAAGGGATTTCTTCGGAGCTTTGAGTCCGAAGAATGTAGGTGGGGCTACTATTTTTCTTTCTATAGCTTCCATTTTAGCTTGCTTCGGAGAGTCGCAACAAGGAGAACATTCCTACTTATGAGTGGGTAACATTGGTAGCCTAGTGAGAGTAAAAGAGCAGAAAGAAACCTTGTGACTGATGGTATGGTTGCAAATGACAATGATATTTGCCTTTTATAGAGCTTTTGGTGACAACTTGAGGAAGCCGACTTCCCATTATAGACGTACAAGATACATCAGCAGGTAGAAAGATTCTTCCTTAAACCTTGAATTAATGGATTTTTTTACTGGGCATGGGCATTCTTGACTTTGTAGACTTCTTCTAATGGGCTTTAAGCCACCTCACAAGCCCTTGATATTTTACTATTTTGCTCCAACAAAAAGTATAAAGTCAATGATGTCATCTTCCATGTCTTACTTTTTTTATTAATTAGCTTTATTCAAGTATCAAAATGGAAATTAATGTGAGAAAAGTCTAGTTCAATAGCTGAATTAAGCAAAAATATACATATAGTGACTAAAGGAGCACTAGTGAGAGGTATGGATGTACTACGTTTGCCATGAAATTGAAGTTGAAGTTGAACTGTATGTGATTTATGGTAGCCTACAACATAGTTCAAAACAATAATCGGACTTGGACAAACCGACAACGCTGGTTTTGTACTTCTGATAGAAAAATATAAATCAAAGGCGAAGACTTTTCGAAATATAAATAATCGTTTCAAAAGGAACATAGAAAATGAGTCAGAAAAAGCTATTGTCATCATCAGCCATTATAGTCTGCAAATCCAAGCACAATCAAGACAAAGGAAGAAGAACAAAGCACCAGTGGAGTACTGAGCTCAGCTAATTAATGGAGTTCTGAAATCACCAATCTCCTCCTCCTCCTCTTTCCGAAAAATAAAGGTCAACTCAAGTACCAAAATCTATAATTTCTCTTGTTAATTCACTATATGGTAGGAAAATTCATCCCTTTTATAGATTTTGAACTGGTGTCATCTTTTAACTAATGGTTTTTTTTTTTTTTTTTTTTTTGTGGGATGCATTGGTTTAATTTAAGACAACTGAAAGCTTGATTATTGGTTGTTTTGATTGAATGGAACAGTTGGAATGGGAGTTTTTCTTCTATTTGTTATTTTGGGTCCTACACCATCTTCCTGTCTGTAAAACTAGTTGACTTTCTCGCATGATTTTCTGCATTTTTAGGATCTTGATTTCTTTGAGCCTAAATGTCTTTAATGGTTAAGGAATTAGCTCAAGTAATTACGAGAACCAGAATTTAACACCCACTCCTGCAGATCCAGTTTAGTAGATTCATTTCATTACTAACTTTTTTTTATTATTTTGGAGGCCAAACCACTATCAAACGATTCACTTCATTGCATATCTTTGTCCTGTCACTTTTTTTGGTGGTGACCGTTTCCTTCTTGCTTGGGACAATATAGTAGTAACAGTTCTTTTAAGAGAGTATTCATAGTAAAATTTTGAGATATACAGAAATGATGGTTTTAGTTTATTAAGGATTTAACTGTTGGATGGATGTAAATTCTTGTCTCGATGTAGCAGATATCATCAGACAGACTATTTGCTCGAATCCCATCCCTGAGAATCTTGTTTTGCTTAGTTATGCATACTTTGATGGGCTGCTTTTGCTTGAAGAAACTTAGACACAAGCCTGGGTATGAAGCGCCTATCAATCTTGCTTCCGAAACTCCTTGTAAGTTAGAGAGTGAAGAATGACCTAATAACTTGTTTTCTCTTTACATGTTTCAATCTTTTTCTTTTCGCAAGTCCCACTTAGTTCTGTTGTGCAAACAATATACTTGTAGAGTACTTAACTTTGAAACTGCTTTAGTTTTTAAGATTCATAGATGAAAGGATATCAATCCTACATATGCTGCTGCTTAAAAGGCTGGATTTCCGAGTATCAGTTCGCATAATCTGTAGTATATTTGGTTTTTAAGATTCATAGATGAAAGGATATCGATCCTACATATGCTGCTGTTTTCTCTTAAATTTTTGACAGTTACGGTGAACGAAGTAGAAGCTTTATATGATCTGTTCAAGAAGTTAAGCAGCTCCATAATTGACGATGGTCTGATTCACAAGGTACACCTATTCCAGTATGGTTCATATATTTGGTTTCTGTTTGTGGGGTTACCTTAGATTGTTTGAGTCGCAATGTACCAACCATAGCCTCTTTGAAATTTTGAAAAATCAATACATGTTCTTTCACCATTTCTTTTAAGTTCACTTTCTTCGAAATGTTCTCCAAACAGGAAGAATTTCAGCTTGCACTCTTTAAAAACAGCAATAAGCAGAACCTCTTTGCGGATAGAGTGAGTATCCTGTCATTCGGAACTATTTTCTTTCGTCATTTTATATACTTTAATTCTCAATACGTATCTAGTTTATTGCAGATGTTTGATTTATTCGATGTTAAACAAAATGGGGTTATTGAATTCGGAGAGTTCGTCCGGTCTTTAAGTGTGTTCCATCCTAATTCTCCCGAAGCAGATAAAATTGCATGTATGTAATACACATCTGAGATAAAATGTTATCATCTACCATAGCATCAAAAATAATTCTTTCATTTCTGTTATTCTTACAAATGAAAACTAAAGTTGGTAAATATATCTTCTTACAGTCTTATTTAGATTGTATGACATACGACAGACCGGCTACATTGAGGTTGAAGAAGTAAGTACTTTATAAGTTGATCTTTTCTTAATTGTTTGCTTCAGATAACGTCAATATCAACGAAAAATCACTCTTTTTTATTGTCTTGCCTGATTAATGTAGTACTATTGTCATCATGTTTCCATTTTCGAAATCAAACTTCTATAATTTTGTAGTTTACTATTCAATATTCTTGTTGATCATTGCATTCAGATTCTGATGTTTCATCTCATTTTTCTTTTTTATGACCTAAATCGGAAGTTGAAAGATATGGTAATGGCTCTACTTTACGAAAACAACATGTCACTTTCCGAAGATGCGGTGGACTTGATTGTGGAAAAGGTGCTGGACATTTTGAACTGATAGATTTGTTCCATTGTATCATTCTGCTTTCTGGACCTTTTATAATGGCCATTTATTCCTATTTGTGCAGACAATGATGGAGGTAGATACGAAAAGAGATGGGAAGATCGATAACGAAGAATGGATGGAATTCGTGAAAAAGAATCCGTCAATCATAAAGATCATGACTCTTTCGGATTTGAAGTGAGATCTAAAGTTCTTTCATCTTAACCTCTAGTCTAAGTTCATCCTTTTCCTTCACGAGTGTCACTCGAGTTTGGTCTTCTCTTTTCGATTCCAAACTCAGTCATTCGATGAAATATTTACTTTCTGATATTATGTTTCAGGGAATTAACCCTTGCGTTTCCCAGCTTTGTAATGAACTCCGAAGTCAGGGATTTGTAGCAACCAGTGAAGTGAAGAATTGAGAAAAAATTGAACCGAAGCGATTGATTTCAGGTCATTGTTTGCACTTAGATTATGAAATCTGATTTCAATTTTCAATAACTTGATGCCTTCTACACCATATAGGAACTGTATGTACTGAAAAATTATTCAATTCCTAACAGAGATGAAAACTCGTTCCGGACGACTGGAAAGAATTTATATGAATTCTAAAGAGTTATATGATGTTTTATATGCTCAGTAATCTATTTTACATTTTGTAAGTCCAACATTAAAGCAGTATTTAAAATCTTTACAATTAGTGCTAAACTGCTAATAACAAATTTCTCAATCAGACTGTTCCCTATGCTAGTTTCAATCTTTGTTTGTCGGTAATAAATTCTAGCAGATAAAGATGTTACCTGCTAGCAGAAGAAGATTTTATATGAGGTTGTTCAGGCTTTGACTAAAAACCATTTTTTCCAAGTTCATTGGATAGCACATTTCGGTGTGACGGCTGCTCCACACATTGTCTGCAAGTATAGCATTGACTGCATCAGTTGGATGAAACTGATCCCACCAGATGTGATCTGAAGCGTTGCGACACGCCATTTGCGGCGACATGCACATCATCCATCCATTATATTTCCCTAACCCACAGCAAGCATCGGCAGTGGACTCGAAACCTAAATCAGAATCCATAAAAGCCATCAAAAGGTAATCAAGGATCTCAAACAAAATGCATAGGGAAAAACACGGTTCGGAATTTGGATGATCATACCATAACTCTTATGGTTACGAATTATATCCATGGAACCTTGAAACACATCACAGAAAATTATGCCAGCATCAGGAAGCTCACGGAGAAGCTCATCAGTCATGTATCTCGTGAAAAAGTTGAACTCCATGATCATATCATTTATCTCTTCAACACACTCCCCATTGTTACTCTTGTACCGCTGCAAGTAGTATGGAGCACAACCGATTGGTGGTAGCCCCATCACGACAAATCTCCGAACATTTGTGTTGTACAAATTCTGGTTTACCGATACTTAACAGGTCAGGAGTTACCAATAAATCCGAATTCCGACAAACTAGAATTAAGCATGAAACAAAGAGAAGACAGTGATAGTCACCTTTATTTCCTGCCTCATTGTGGAGGCTAAGAACTGATTGAAGCCCCAAGGTAAGTACAAATTTTGCACATTTGATACATTACGCAAATAGTAGTGTATGTAGTCATTTATCCCAATCGAAATGTAAAGAACTGAACTGGAGATGAGATCAATGGCGACATCCTCACCCAGGCTTAAAACGAACTGCTGATAAGTATCACTGAACTGCTGAATTTGGTGGGTGAGTGAGATGTGCTGACCCTATTTGATGAACAAATGCTATGAATATCTAGTTACCTAAAGGAGAAATTGTGATTTATGTTACTTGATCTCAGGGTGCGAGTACCCCAAACTGGTGTATTTGGAGAGCCGCAAACTCCTGGGATCCTTTGTACCCTTTAGCAATATCCATTTGCCCAAAGCAAGGGACAGCCGAGATTCGAATCCCAGACTGCTGGATGCCATCTTTTGAGGGTGACTGTAAACACTTGCAAGAACTTCAATCCGAATTACTAGTTGATAAAATAACCCTTATATACTTATTAATGAGACAGTTGAAATCATATTCATACCAACTCCGATCCACTTGAGAAAATAATGCCAGCGGCGGCAGATGCATAGTTGACTCCATGAAGCATATCTTCCAGCTCTCCAGTTTGTCCAAGATAACTCGGCACAAAGGGAAGCCCAAGATGCAATGCTGATTAAAAGGTAACCAAAATCCAAATATGTAAAAGGGAAAAAAGCCCCGGATTTAAAACTAACCCAATGTCACACTCAATACCTAAAACATGAATAAAATCAGACAAGAAAATGAAGAAAGATAAGATAGTGATGAATTACCAAGATAATCAACAGGGATTCTTCCATTGCAGAAGCGTCCAGTGGGAAGATGGGTGTCAAAATCTCGACCATAAGGAGGACGATCGGCGCGAGCAAAGGTGCCAAGATAGTTGTTGTTGCCACAGTCGACAGTGGAGTCGCCGATAATGAAGAGTGCAGGGACCAGAGGGGAAGAAACAGCTGGGGATAACAAGGGCGTGGGAGAAGCTGAAGAAGAAGGAGGCCTGGAAGGGTTATCGACAATGAAGATCTGATTTGAGGAAAGATTGTAAAGTTCTTGAGGGAATCGAAGAGCTTTGGAATGCGAAACAATGGCGGAAATGAGAAAGATGGCAAGAAGATGAGTAGTTAACATTTCTTTTGTGTTTATGTTTCAAGAAGAGGGAGTCAGGTTTGGAATTTGGCTGGCAGGGAAAGTAGTTTAATTTTGTGGAAAATGGGGGAATGTTTAGTTAATTTCTTTTTTTAATGCTAATAGTTTTATTAAATATCATAACTGATTGCTTTCTTAATTATTTCCATAGTATGGGGTTATGACTATCAAAATCTTTTTTTTCAACATAATTTTTAAATTTACTTATATTCCTCTCCAGTGTATAATTAAAACCTCCAATATATAATAAGAAGACCTCAGCACCATTAGAACATCAGAACAATCTTAAATATATTTTAACATGTTTATGATGTGTCAGTCATGTCTTACTTAGCCTTATCATAATGCTTCTATTTAATATTTTATGTGCTACTTACCAATGTATCTATAATATATTCGTGTAATTTTTGTTTATTTTAATGTTTTAATTATTTTTCATATTATTTTTATATTTGCACGACTCAATTTTTGCCCGGACCCACTAAAGTTCAATAAGACTAAAAATTAGAGCTCATTTTACAACTCAATTCCCAAAATTAGATAATCCAATGACCAAATCCAATTTCAAATGTCCAAACCCAATTACAAAAAGCTACACTCCCTAAAACATTAAAACCCATTTTACAAACCAAATACCAAGCCCGATAAGACCTAGCCCAATACCAACCCAAATTAAAACAAACAATAAAAACCCAGTGAAAATCCAAACAGACACTTAACCCTAAAGCCCACTAACAAAAAATTAGAATTTTCAAACCCTAGGTGCGCCGCACCTAGGGCCTTCACATCAGCCACTTGCTCTGACCTCTGAGCACTGCTTTACCGACCACCGCCCATCCACAGCACCGCCACTTACCTGCAAGAATAATAAAAAGGAAAAGACAGCATAGAATAGTCCAAAAAAATCTTGTAAAATGGCCATAAAGCCAAGCAAAAACCATGTAAATGGGTTTTTTTTTTAAATACAATTCAAGCATTTTCGAACACAAAAACATATTCAAACAAAGAAAAAGGAAATCAAAAGCAGCGAGACGGATTCAAACACAACTAGGCAAAAAAAAAAAAGCATTAAGAACTACTAAAAAAAAATACAAAAGCCAAAAGGAGGTAATATCTTCTTGTTATTTTCGAAAGTTTTTTTTTCTTTTTATTTCACTCCTCTTACTAAACATATATATATAGATCTCTTTTTTAAAATATAAAAATATATATACATTTTTTTACCTTTTTCGGCCACCATGTGCGGTGGTCGAATGGCTACCGGGCGACGAAGAACGATGGTCCAATGACCGAGCGACGCACTGAACCCCATCTCTTGAACTCGCAGAGAAAACAGAAAGAGAAGAAGAGTTTTTTTTTTTTAAACAGAAACTAAATGATTTTTTTTTAATTTTTTTAACTTATATAGGCGTTGCAAAACGACGCTATTTTGGTCGGCGTCCATAAGCCCCAAAACGACGTCGTTTTACCTGGCGCGACCCGATTCGACCTGCCTACTCGAAGATCTGCGTGTTTTTGCTTTTGGGTCTAATTGCCTATTTGGTCATTCCGCATTTTTAGTTTTTAAAATTAGATTTCATTTTATTTTAATTTTGCCCGAAAGTTTTATATGCTTTTAAATTTAATCCTCATTTAAACGCTTGATTTAATGAATCGGGTAAATTGCATTTTTAATCCTCTGCTATTTGGCGCGTTTTAGTTTAATCCCTCTATTATTTATTTTACATAATTCGCCCTTTTATTTGCTTTAACATTCAATTTAGTCTGTTTTTCATTATTTTGCAATTTTTGTTATTATTACTATTATTTAATATTTTATTTTTACTACCGTTAATAATTTATTATTATTGTTATTATTTCATTATTACTATGCTTACAATTTATTACTATACTATATAATTATTATTGGGTAAAATACCCAAATATACCAAAAATAAAAAATTACGAATTGGGCCTGTTTCTCAAAAATTTACGGAAAAAAATTTGTTTCCACAAAACGCGCCCAAGTCAAAGACGCGTTTTGTGGAAATGGCAGAAAATACGCCTTGAGAGCGCTTTGTGCCACATCGCAAAAGCGCTTACGTAGACGCTTTGCTTGATGTGGCATAAAAGCGCCTCAGGGCGCACTTTAGCCCTGCAACGGTCAAAATTTTTTAAATATATATTTATTCAAATATTATAAATTTATATAATATTTAGATATTTTGATTAGCATAAATTGCAGATGCAATTATTAGTTATCAAATATTTATTATTCAAATCTCAATCTCAATTTTAAATTTAAATATATTATTTATATATGTTTTATTTTTACAAAATTGGAACATTAATCACATTTGAATATCATATAAATCATTTAAGCAATCGGGCTCGAATCCTTATAACAACTCTCGTATTTAATACAAATAATTAGTCTAAATTTTAAATATATATATATTAATTGATTATGAATTTTACAATTATTAACCACGTCGATCAATCTATTGAATATTCAATTTAATTTAAAATCTACATATTCATGGGTTAAATCAATCTATTGAATATCCAATAATCATTCTTTGCTTTTCCTTGTTAAACTAAAGTTTCCTTTTCATTGTAAATAATCATTCTTTGCTTTTCCTTGTCAAATTAAAGTTTCATTTTCCTTGTAAATAATCATTCTTTGCTTTTCCTTGATATAGTAGTGTGTGGCAATCTTTAAATTATAAATGAGCCAAATTCCATTCTCAGGTTGCATAACAGAAATTGAGGCAAAATAAAAATAGAAACTGAAAATGAGTGAACTTATTAATGCTATTATTTACTACGATGGTGAGGTTTGTGACACCGAAAATGGTAATTTTTTTATCGGAGAACATAGCGCGACTGAGTTTTAATCGGAACATAGATTTGTTAGAACTTCGCAAAAAAATTAGGCGCAAAATCTTCGGAACAACGCCAATGAAAGTTCAGTCTATTAAGTATAGATTTTGAGCTTCGGTTGATCCGGTGAGATATGAATCATTTGACATCAAAGGTCCTCGGAGCTTTGAGGCAATGGTGGAGACTCATCTTACCAGTAGATCACTCTATCTTGAGGTATATGTACAATTTTCATCACCGAAGTGATCTTCTTTCACCTCAACATCTACTTCTGTTCGGAGGGAATACACGACCCCAAGCCGACACTCTGTTAGTGGGAGGCAGAATACGGAAGTGTCCGTGTTTGGTGGTAGTATGAAAAACATAACCCCCGTACAACACTCGGTTGGTGGATGGGACATGCATATCCTTCCTTCGACGTCCGATGATAGAAATACGTATTGGGGAACGTTATCAACTTCTAGTGGTTGGCAATCCACATATGATTGGGAACGTTACGAAAGATGTTTAAGGAGGATAATGTACTCCCACGACATCCACCGACGAGGGCCCTCGTTACATTCTGATTATGGTGGATTGGATGATGAGTGGATGTGGATCCACCTCGAGCCCGGCCCGATGATGCGAAGTTGGATTATTTTCAACCGGAGCCTGCTCCAATAGTACGAAGATGTTGAGGCGGTTGACGAAGAAGAAGAAGATCCGCTATTCAGTATGCACTCGCCTCCAGCCCACATGCATAATGTAACACCCTTACCCGAGACAATTGCTTGAGTCGAGCACGAGGCATTATTAAACTTAACTTATCGATTCGGGCATAAAATTGAAATTGTCCATCTGCGTCATGTTAAGTAAATCAATTATATCTTGAGTTACTTAAACTCAAATCTAGATCCATAAATTTTTCCTGAAACTAAACTCATATATATTCTTACTATAATTTTTCCAGAATTTTGGTGTGGCCAATTAGTACGCTTTATTAGTTAAAGTCTCCCCTATTACATGCATCGACGATTCAACCCTCCGTACTAAAAATCTATTATCTCATAATATACAACATTTTTCCTACACCCTTTTTTTTTATAAAAATAGACTCAATAAGTTTTAATTCTATATCTCATGGCCAACATAATTCCATTTCTACTAGTTTTGGTGATTTTTCAAAATCACGCTACCATCGCTGTCCAAACTATTCCCTGCATATAATTACATAATTTCTTTAAAATAACTATCAACTAGGCATTTCATAGCATCCAAAACATGTTCTTAATTAATCATTTTAATGGCTAATCATTACCAAACATTTACAAGCCAATCTTAAGCCATATCATAAGGACATACACACAAAATGGCTAAGTCCCTATACATGCCATAACTTAAAACGCTCGAAGTCACAAAATACCAATATAATCCTTTGATAGTGCGTAACGATCTCCGACGTCTTTGTGATTCCCGAGTTGGCTTGTAATACTATAAAAAAAAATTAAAGAATGGGAGTAAGCATAAAGCTTAGTAAGTTTACATGTAAATAAATAACAACATTCTTAATCAATTATCTTATTCTTTTCTTATCAAGATCACTTAAGCTTTTAACTCAATATATTTAAACTTGTATTCTTACCTGCACTTTTAACATGAATTTGCCTTACCTTACCTTTTTAGCTTGAACTTGTCTTACCTTTACTTTGGTATACTCTTTGAATTTTCCGCTGAACCACTTGGAATACTAAGGATACGCGTGTACCTTTCCTTATGAAACTTAACCATTGCCATGTCTTGACATGGTCTTACGTGGTATCCTTGCCTTATGAACTCACCAATGCCATACCTTGGCATGGTCTTACATGGACCTTTGCCTTATAGTAACATATCAATGCCATGTTTTGACATGGTCTTACATGATTTCCTTAAACCCTAATGTCATGACATTTGTATCCTATACATTCCTAAGGTTCAACCTAACTTTCTAAGATAACTTTCTCGAGAAAACTTTTCCATTAATTCATACTTAAGTCTTTAAATAATAAATTTACAGAATAAATATGTAAATACTGGAATTTAACAGTATTAAGTGTAAAATAATAGAATATTGCATTTATTTATCAGAACTTACCTCAAACAAAATACGATCAACTATATCGATTTAGTCCTCTATCTTTTCTTTCCTTGATCTAACTCGATTTCATTCTTCTTGATCTATAATAGCAAATTTAGCTTATTTAATACTCACATTCATCAAAACAGTCCTTAACTCTTAACTTTGGCAAAATTACAATTTTACCCCTAAACTTTTACATATTTACACATTTGCCCCAAAGCTCGTAAATTAAACTTTATCCCTTATTCTTATGTTTTATGACATGCTGATCATTTTTCCTTCTATGGCAACATCAAATTCTCACTCTAACTTGTACTTATGAACATTAGGTATTTCTACCAATTAAGTAGCTTTTACTGCGTTTTCACTTAAAATCACTTAGCAAAAGTTGTTTAACATAATTTCAGACTTCATATTATATCATAAAACATCAAAATAAACACATTTCACCTATGGGTATTTTTCCAAATATGAACCCTAGCATGAATTTTGATAGAATAAGCTAAATCGAGCTACCGGGGCTTCAAAAATGTAAAGAACATTAAAAACGGGGCTTGGAGTCACTTACTATGGAGCTTGGAAGCTTGAAACAAACCATAGCTATGGTGAACACTTGAAAATTCGGCCTAATGAAGAAGATGAGCATATTTTGCCATCTTTTTCCCTTTTAATTCCTTTTTATTACCAAATGACTAAATTGCCCTTCATTAAAAACTTTGGTTCTTTCCACCTATATATGTCCATTTTGTCCATGAAAATATAATGGTCTAATTACCATTTAACGACTCCTACTTCAAACCCCATTTCAATCAAGTACTTATAAATTAGAACCCCTATTTAGCAACTTTTGCAAACAAGTCCTAATAGGCAATTTAAGCATGAAATTAATAAAATTTCTTATCAATACTCTAACACATGCATTTAATCACTCGATAAATCATAATAATTAATCATAATAAACTTTTATAGCTTGGATTCATGGTTTCGCAACCACTATTCCGTTTAGGCCCTATTTCGGGATGTTACACATAATGTCGATCTATCTCAAGACGATGCATTGGAGTTTCCTGAACTACCACACCGGACGCGTGATCATACAACTTCGTCGTTGGATTTGGGCGAATTAGAAGTTGGTAACGAGTTTTCCAACAAGGATACTTTTTTTACTGCATTGAAATAATACAGCATCAAGAACGGGGTTAACTACAACATGGTTAAATCTAAGCTCGATAAGTACGAGGCGAAGTGTGCAGTGCAAGATGGTACATGTTTATGGAAAATCATGGTCTCGTTGAAGAAAAAGACAGGCTTGTGGGAGATCAAAAAGTACAAAGGTCCACATACATGTCTTGCCAGTACAGTATCACGATGTGTTCAATATTTTTGAATAATACTAATATTATGTAATGTTGCATTATTTAACATACTTCGTTGACAGGTGTTACACAAGATCATCCGAATATGGATTCAGACATGTTGGCTGACTTAATAATGCCAACGGTGAAGGCCGATCCCAATACTACAGTGCCAGCCTTTATTGGCAATATTCGTAGCCAATTGGGGTACACGCCCTCTTAAAGGAAGGCTTGGATAGCGAAGCAGAAGGTGTTAGAAAAGTTGCATGGTCGGTGAGACGCTTCATATAATGAAGTGTGGCGGTGGTGTCAAAATGGAGAGATATGTCCCAAGCAAAGATAATGCACCTTGAAATGGAACCCACAGATTACAACGATCGCTTGCTCTGTGGATGCGCAGTGTTCAAGCGTCTTTTCTGGACATTTAAGCAATGCCGAGATGCATTTATATATTGCAAGCCATTGGTACAAATGACGGTACCTTTATGTATGGTAGATATACGCATCGGCTATTGCTATCTGTGGCACAGGGCGACAATGAGAGAATCCTCCCGATTGCATTCACAATAACACTGGGGGAGTCAGCTGATGACTGAGATTTTTTCCTATCTAGGTTAAGGAGGCATGTCTGCCCCCAACCTGATATATGTGTTATATTGGATCGGGGCCCTGGAATACTAGTCACAATAGAGCGCTAGGGAAGCCTGTGGCATCGTACACACCATCGATATTGCCTAAGGCATGTTGCATCCAACTACTACGGGCAACATCGATCTAAAAGACAGCGAGAGCAAGTGACCGATATGGGTATGTAATATCTATTAATATAATTTCATTTGTAATATTCAATTTATTCTCAATTGAAGAGTAGTATGTAATATTCACTATCAACGTATATTGGTAGGGTACGAGATCAAAAAGGACCGTTTTCAGGAGATGTTGGTGAGTTTGCGATCAAATAACGAAGAAGACGCAAACTACCTGTGCAATATTCCTTTCGAACAGAAGACATAAGCATACGACGGCGGCCTACGATATGGTCATATGACCACAAACCTGGCAGAATGCATAAATTCTTTTCTAAAAGGAACGCGTCATCTGCCGATAACATCGGTTGTGCGAGAGACATATTTTCGTTTAGCGGCACTATTTCTAAAGCGAGCAGCGAGTTATAAAGGCCAGATGCAAGGAGGCTATGTATAGAGCGCGAAGGTCTTGCGAGAAATTAACAGGGGGAAGGCACGGGCCAACACCATGCACACAGTGTGTCACAATCGCGACAACCTATGGTTTCGTGTGACGGAGTTTGACAGATCGAACCAAGGTATTGTTGGAGGGTAGTATCATGTGCACATAGGGAATAGGACCTGCGACTGTGGAATATTTGATGCACTTCGTTACCCATGCGCTCATGTACTTGCGGCTTGTCAGAATCTCCGTCTTGATCCAATGAGCTATGTCGACGAAGTGTATAAAATAGAAAGCATGTACAACGTGTGAAGACACGTATTCCCACCAGTTCTAGATAAACGTAGGTGGTCGTCGGTAACGCTTGCACCTTATAAGCTGTTGCCGGATAGACAACCGAGGCAAGAAACCAAAAGGTCGACCTTGCTCGACTAGAATACGTAATAATATGGATATCAGAAACGCCCAACCAACGAGGTTGCGCGGATGGTGTAGGAACCCGTGCCATACATCTCGCTTGTGTCCAAATCGGAATAGTTGATACCGCTTAACTTTTTCGTCTCTTGGTGTCAATGTAAATTATATTTATTTGTTGATGAAAACGGTGAACTTTTGTAGGACTAATTTGAAAAAAAAAACCTTCTTATTAAATATATTAAAACTAAATTACAAAAATAAAAAATAAAGAAAACTTCTTATTTATTAAATATATTAAAACTAAATTACAAAAAATAAAAAAATAAAAAACTTCTTATTTATTAAATATATTAAAACTAAATTACAAAAAATAAAAATAAAAAGAACTTCTTATTTATTAAATATATTAAAACTAAATTACAAAAAAATAAAAATAAAAAAAACTTCTTATTTATTTAATATATTAAAACTAAATTACAAAAAAAAAATCTTATTTATTAAATATATTAAAACTAAATTACAAAAAATAAAAAAACTTCTTATTTATTAAATATATTAAAACTAAATTACAAAAAATAAAAAAACTACTTATTTATTAAATATATTCAAACTAAATTACAAAAATAAAAATAAAAAAAACTTCTTATTTATTAAATATATTAAAACTAAATTACAAAAAATAAAAAATAAAAAACTTCTTATTTATTAAATATATTAAAACTAAATTACAATAAAATAAAAAATAAAAAATTATTATTTATTAAATATATTAAAACTAAATTACAATAAAATAAAAATAAAAATTTATTTTATTAAACATATTAAAACTAAATTACAAAAATAAAAATAACTTTTATTTTATTAAAAAATTCAAATTAAATTACATACAAAAAATAAACAACTTCTATTTTAGTGAAGATATTAAAATCAAATTACAAACACAAATAAAAATAACTTTTTATTAAAAATAAAAAATTTATTACAATTTAAAAAATAAAAAACTCATTCGAATCAATGTTGTTGCCGGTCGGAATCAATGCCACACGGGAGTGGTCTGCAGTTACGCGCTGGATTCCTCCTTCTTCTAGCTTTCGGTGGGGGTCATGGAACCTCGGGCGGGGATTTCGGTTCCTCCGGCAGTGGGTCGGATTGTGGGTGTTGCGAGGATGACCCACCTTGATAAAGTAACGACCTCAGAGGTGTTTGCATAAACCACGGCGGAGGTGTCTGAATCCCGTATGACGAAGGAGACTGGTAAAAAGAAGTGCTCCCCGACGGCGCCTCCTATGATCCTTCACGCGACAACAGCCTCAAGATCGGTTGGCCAGTCAGAGTAGTCGGGAACGGACTCGAACCCGGCCATGCATTCCAACCTGGGGTGGGACTGGGAAAAGGAAACATATATGGGTTAGGATACATATAAGGGCTAAGGTACGCACCTAGCATGTAACACCCCTTACCCGTATTCTATGCCGGAACTGAGTACGAGGCATTACCAGACTTAACAATACATTTTGTCAAATTAATTAACACATATACATAATGACTTAGTCAAGCCCCTATACATGCCATAGTTTAAATCATTTATAAATAAAGATACCCATAGATAGCTTGATAGTGTGAAGCGATCTCCACGACCTCCAACCCGAGCTTGTTTAGTAAGACTCAGAACATGGGAAAGAATAGGGGATAAGCTTATAAAGCTTAGTAAGTTCACATGTAAAAATAATAAGCATTAGAAATGAATTTAGCTTACTACTAAGCTGTCATAACTTGCATAAATAATGCTAAGTTTTTACTTTCTCAACTTACTCATTTGTAGCCTTATCAAAGCCTCAACATGACAAATCCTCACAACAAGTTCTTAAAGTGATGCAATAATTAAATCACATGCTTATACCTTATTACTCATGTTCACATTAATTTGTCTACTTGAATCACTGTCACTAAATTATTTATTTCTTGAGCTACAGAGCTCCAAATTTCAAACCGCTAATTTTCCTTGAAACTAGACTCATATATCTTCATACCATAAAATTTCCAGAATTTTTGGCTTAGCCAATTAGTACAGTTTATTCATTAAAATTTCCTCTATTTCACTGTTTATCTATTCTAACCACTTTTCACTACGAATCAATTTTATCCATGTGTAGAATTAAAATGATGTTATAATTTGTTTTATTTGAAACTACACTCATTAAGGAATCTAACCATATAAATTATGTCCCAAAATTATTTTTGTACAATTTTTAATGATTTTTCCAAGTCAGAACAGGGGATCTCGAAATCACTCTGAACTAGTCTCACAAAAATCTAAATATCTCAAAATACAGAATTTCTTTGCTTTCTCTGTTTATTTCATATGAAAATGGACTCAATAAGCTTTAATTTAATATCTCACTTAACTACTAATTCCATTTCTAACATTTTTGGTGATTTTTCAAAGTTTCTCTACTGTTGCTGTCCAAAACTGTTTTATTTCTAAATTTCACTCTTTCATGTTTTCTTTATGGTAACTTTCATTGGAACACTTACTCCGTATCAATCTTACCAAAGTTCGATCACATATCGAGCATATTGCTCATAATTTTACACGTATATACTTGCTCTTATTCATTACATAATCATATTCAATTACACTTAGTCGTTACATATCCACATTGTATTTTCACTTAGTCAATTTCCGTTGAACTCATTGGAATATTAACGGATACATCGGAATATTGCACATAGTGCCACACTTGTAGCCAAAGCTACTTCATATCGCTTATCACACATAGGCTCGTTCTCGAGCTATTCATATTCATGGGCCTGCTCACACAAGTCGTCGGTCATACGTAACTACTCAGTCTCTGCTCACACAAGTCGCCGTATCCGCAACACATGCAGGATTACCCACCATTGGTAGAACTTATAAGACCAAAGACCCGCTTCACATAATCACAATTTTGGGTCCGCTTCACACAAGTATCGGTCATATCGTAACTACCAAGGTGCTCACACAAGTCGTCGAGTATCCGTAACATGTCGGATAACTCACCACCGGTAGAACGTCTGGACCAAAGACCCGGATCACTTATTTCACTTAGATTTCACATAGGTTTCTAGTGAACATATCACTCAGATCCATTTTATTCCTAAGGTTCAACCGGAAATTTCTCACTTGTCTATACTTTGTCAATTACATCAAATATTCAGCCACAATTCATACCATTTATCAAAATATGAAAACGTAAGTAAAATGATGCATTATTTACATACAAACTTACATAATTACATTCTCAATCTCATCACATCATCAATTTAACTTATCCTCCCAAATTATTCTATTCAATACTAAAGTATTAATAACTAAAATTTCAATCTAATATTCAAACTTGCATCATTAAATGCTTATTAAACATATGAACTTACCTCGATACCAAACGGCCATTTTACCAACTTTCCCGATTTTCAATTTTCCTCCCGTTCTAGGTCCAAATCTCATTTTTCGGAGTTATGAAGCTTGAAAAGCTTGAAACCCTTAGCCATGGATTCTAGAAATTTTCGGCAGCAACTTGAAGAAGATGAGCAGATTTTTTTCTTGTATTTTGTCTTTTATTCATTTAAAACACTAAATGACTAAAATACCCTTAAGACTTTTCTTTCACTTTTGTCCTATTCATGCCCATTTTGTCCATCAAGTTATTAAATGGTCTAATTCCTTTAAGGGCCTCCAATTTAAAACTCATAGCAATTTGACACCTCTAATATATAGAACTCAACTTTTGCACTTTTTACAATTTAGTCCTTTTGACTAAATTGAGTGCTCAAACGTCAAAATTTTTGAACAAATTTTTACGAAATCTTTCCGTAAAATTGTAGACCATAAAAATATAATAAAATAGAATTTTACTCGTCAATTTGTGGTCTCGAAACATCGTTCGACTAGACCCAAATTTGGGTCATATAACTCTCCCCTTTTAGGATTTTCGCCCCAAAATCTTACCGAATAAAGTTTAATATCTTTCTCACGATTTCCAACATCACTAAATAACCCTTTTAAGACGATACTTTTAGAAACACTCACATCGATCTAAATCCCAATATAACTCATCAATTTCACAAATAAAGAATCGATACATATTGAAATTATTATACTAATTCCATCAAACGCTCGAAAACAACCCACTAGCATATCTCTTGATCAAGATTGAGAGAAACCGATACTGAATTCACAATAGTCCCGCCTTATTATCATTTTAATATTATCACTGATATCGTGAATCCTGAATACACTTAACATTCAACTTAATTCTGTCGACATATCAACATCTGAATACGGAGTCAGAAGTATCAGGTTCATATTCATATGCCCAAAACATTTACTTTAACTCTTTTGGGCCCTTTTTTTTTTCACTTATCATCCTTAATCAAATTAGGGAACGGTTACGGAAAATTGAGTACTTCACTTTCACTTTGCCATAGTATAACTATGGTCTTACGTATGATCACTTATCACTTTCCGAAGCCGTAGCCCTGCCACGGTCTTACACGGATCACATTTATCACTTGTCACTTATCATCGATCGATAAGTGTAGTCAAGTTACTACTTATCACTTGTCACCGATCGAAGTACTCAACCGACGTTCGCTCAATTTGATCATTTAATCACTTTTCGCATTGTCATTTTATTCTCAAATCTAGAGAAAGATTAAACTTATAGTAGAATTTACTTCAATGTTACTCATCAAGCACTTAACTATACCGATGCCACAATACTCATACAATTTTAAAAATCATAGTGCCATAATAAGACTAACTTCTCAATTACTTTAGTAGATAATGTCCCGCTGAAAAGAAAACATCTCGATCATGATTGCACTATCTAATTTGTCATTACTAATCTAATCTTATTCCAATTGCAAATGATAAAAATTCGAATAAATTCCAGCAATTACATACTTTAAGTCTCATACCGGATGAGTTAATTAATGAGCTCGACCTTTCTTTAACTATAACATTTTGAAATCCAATGATCTTCATATTAATCGACATCTTTTCCTGAATCGTGTTCATTTACTAAACCATTCTCAACTCGATCACATTGTCGGCTAATATACAACTCAACTATTTAGTCTTCCACTTGTAAACCCATTCGATCTGAATTTCATAAATTTTCTTTATAACATACCTTATTGGAAGGGGGTGAAGTTGTAACGCCTTTGACTTGCCTCTCGTATATTCATGCATATAACTTAACACTCATCAATATATATTTTGTTTCAAGTAACTTAACATGCATACTCATTTTACACAACCTTCCTATCATCTTATACAAACAAGTGCACTTATACTTTCATTCATAAATCTCAAGTAAAATTACTCATAATATTCACTTAATTTCACAGTTATATTCATAGCATCATACAAATGCCAATCAAACATGAACACTTATCATAGTATAAACTTTCCTTTCATCTCATCTTTCATATTTCATAAGAAATTCCTATCCACAATTTATACATATTCACATAAACATCATAAACTATTATTCTTATTTTTTTTTTCACGAGTCTCAACTCATCATAAACACACTGTTTGTACTATCAAATTTAGCTCGGTTGAAGTGCGCATCTGTCTAATAAAATAATTTACATCAGTGTCGGGAGTCGTCACACTATCACAGCTCATTATGGCATGTATAGCTAGACTCTCACACTCACTATGGTAGTCCGAGAATCGACTAAACCATAGCTCTGATACCACTAAATGTAACACCCCTTACCCGTATTCTATGCCGGAACCGAGTACGAGGCATTACCAGACTTAACAATACATTTTGTCAAATTAATTAACACATATACATAATGACTTAGTCAAGCCCCTATACATGCCATAGTTTAAATCATTTATAAATAAAGATACCCATAGATAGCTTGATAGTGTGAAGCGATCTCCGACGACCTCCAACCCGAGCTTGTTTAGTAAGACTCTGTAACATGGGAAAGAATAGGGGGTAAGCTTATAAAGCTTAGTAAGTTCACATGTAAAAATAATAAGCATTAGAAATGAATTTAGCTTACTACTAAGCTGTCATAACTTGCATAAATAATGCTAAGTTTTTACTTTCCCAACTTACTCATTTGTAGCCTTATCAAAGCCTCAACATGACAAATCCTCACAACAAGTTCTTAAAGTGATGCAATAATTAAATCACATGCTTATACCTTATTACTCATGTTCACATTAATTTGTCTACTTGAATCACTGTCACTAAATTATTTATTTCTTGAGCTACAGAGCTCCAAATTTCAAACCGCTAATTTTCCTTGAAACTAGACTCATATATCTTCATACCATAAAATTTCCAGAATTTTTGTCTTAGCCAATTAGTACAGTTTATTCATTAAAACTTCCTCTATTTCACTGTTCATCTATTCTAACCACTTTTCACTACGAATCAATTTTATCCATGTGTAGAATTCAAATGATGTTATAATTTGTTTCATTTGAAACTACACTCATTAAGGAATTTAACCATATAAATTATGTCCCAAAATTATTTTTGTACAATTTTTAATGATTTTTCCAAGTCAGAACAGGGATCCTGAAATCACTCTAAACTAGTCTCACAAAATATAAATATCTCAAAATACAGAATTTCTTTGCTTTCTCTGTTTATTTCATATGAAAATATACTCAGTAAGCTTTAATTTCATATCTCACTCAACTACTAATTCCATTTCTACCATTTTTGGTGATTTTTCAAAGTTTCTCTACTGTTGCTGTCCAAAACTGTTTTATTTCTAAATTTCACTCTTTCATGTTTTCTTTATGGTAACTTTCATTGGAACACTTACTCCGTATCAATCTTATCAAAGTTCGATCACATATCGAGCATATTGCTCATAATTTTACACGCATATACTTGCACTTATTCATCACATAATCATATTCAATTACACTTAGTCGTTACATAGCCACATTGTATTTTCACTTAGTCAATTTCCCGTTGAACTCATTGGAATATTAACGGATACATCGGAATATTGCACATAGTGCCACACTTGTAGCCAAAGCTACTTCATATCAGTTATCACACATAGGCTCGTTCTCGAGCTATTCATATTCGCGGGTCTGCTCACACAAGCTGTCGGTCATACGTAACTACTCAAAGGTTGCTCACACAAGTCGCCGTATCCGCAACACATGCGTGATTACCCACCACCGGTAGAACTTATAAGGCCAGCACCCGTTTCACATAATCACAATCTCGGTCGCTCACACAAGTCGCTCGGTCATACGTAACTACTCGATTCTGCTCACACAAGTCTGCCGAGTATCCGTAATACATGTCGGATAACTCACCACCGGTGAGAACGTCACGGACCAAAGACCCGGATCACTTATTTCACTTAGATTTCACATAGGTTTTAGTGAACATGTCACTCGTATCCATTTTTATTCCTAAGGTTCAACCGGAAATTTCTCACTTGTCTATACTTTGTCAATTACATCAAATATTCAGCCACAATTCATACCATTTATCAAAATATGAAAACATAAGTAAAAACGATGCATTATGTACATACAAACTTACATAATTACATTCTCAATCTCATCATATCATCAATTTAACTTATCCTCCCCAAATTATTCTATTCAATACTAAAGTATTAATAACTAAAATTTCAATCTAATATTCAAACTTGCATCATTAAATGCTTATTAAACATATGAACTTACCTCGATACCAAAACGGCCATTTTACCAACTTTTCCAATTTTCAATTTTCCTCCCGTTCTAGGTCCAAATCTCATTTTTCGGAGTTATGAAGCTTGAAAAGCTTGAAACCCTTAGCCATGGAGTCTAGAAATTTTCGGCAGCAACTTGAAGAAGATGAGCAGATTTTTTTCTTATATTTTGTCTTTTTATTCATTTAAAACACTAAATAACTAAAATACCCTTAAGACTTTTCTTTCACTTTTGTCCTATTCATGCCCATTTTTGTCCATCAAGTTATTAAATGGTCTAATTACCTTTTAAGGGCCTCCAATTTAAAACTCATAGCAATTTGACACCTCTAATATATAGAACTCAACTTTTACACTTTTTATAATTTAGTCCTTTTGACTAAATTGAGTGCTCAAACGTCAAAATTTTTGAACGAAATTTTTACGAAATCTTTCCGTAAAATTGTAGACCATAAAAATATAATAAAATAGAATTTTACTCGTCAATTTGTGGTCTCAAACTCATCGCCCGACTAGACCCAAATTTGGGTGTTACATACATAAAGGCTAAAGGTCGTGATGTCGGTGTCGTCAATTTTGAATCGATGGGCCTGCTGGATCGTGTGTCGGCTCTGTTGATAGCCCCATCTTATCACCCATTCTCCTTGGATTTAAAGGGCCCCGACATTCCCTTTGTTGACGAAGTTGCCGTCGCATCTTTTCTTCCGACAACAAATACGGCTTACCATGGATCCTAAACCATGGCATGTATTTCGGCACGCACGCTAACTCAGGAACAAAGATCGGTTCCCGGATCGGTAAATAGTCATACCGGTTCTCCCACGTCTCGATTCGTGCTGACCAAAATCTTGGCCAATCCATGTGCAGCTGCCATAAGTCCACTTTGTGCTCATCATCGAGCACCTCAGGTGGCACCAGAATCGGTTGCCGGAATCCAAATTGTCGCAGAACTCGATCTGACTGGTGCATCTCCACGGTCGCATAGGTGATCAATGGGATCTTCACATGCCAAAGGTTTGGATTTTGCAAGAACTCCGGAATTACTGCCCGAATAATCGGATCCTCGTACGGTGTCCATTGAAACTATATTAACATTACCAAAATATTAGTTATATACATAATACTAAACACTAAATACGAAAATACTAAATTATAAATACGAAATTCGAAACTTACTTGTGATTTTGACCGTTGGTCCAATAGAAGCCGTATATCTTCAAGCGAGGTAGGTATTCCAGCATAACTCGCCGAATGGTTCCACTTAATTAAATAAATTTTTAGCATACAATTATACTATAAATCTACGTAATAATTGTAAAATATAACATTAAATTTACCTCGTTATCAGTGGGAATGAATATGGGTGGTCGAGTCGAGAATGTAAAAATAGAAATCGAAACCGTGCCCATGACTACAATAGTGATAGGCAACCTCCGATTTTCACTTTACTGGGTCGCGTCGGCCCGCACATCTCCCGATACAACCTCGATAGCCTAGTAACCCCCCAACTCAATTCACCGGCTGCTCTGAAATCAACAAGTTTCAACAGCTATCTCAAGTGTACGAGATTTCTAGAAAGGTCCGGCATCAGATAGCCTCCAATTATCTGAAGAATGTATGCCCGAGCATACCGTATTCTTTATATTTCAGTCGAACCCTCATTCGGCTTCGGGAATGTGTCTCGTAACCAGGCCATCTCGATCCGAGCTCCTTGAATGTTATCCAGAATGGCACCCAAAAACTCGTAGCATACGCTCCCCAATCAGTAGAAGTTGCGGACCTGAATTAACTACCGGCCCACCAAGCAATCCCAATCGCAATCGCTCATCTTCCAGAGTGATGGTAGACTCTCCGCATGGAAGATGGAAAGTGTGCGTCTCGGGTCTCCACCTCTCAATCAACGCACTGATCAAAGACGGCTCCAACTTGAACCCTCGGCCTATCGTGGCCACGTGCCAAAAACCCGTTTCCCGCAGGTAATTCTTGATCACCGGCGATGGGGGACCATGCATATTGCGAATATAACCCGATCTACAAACTGTTTAAAAAATTATAAAATAAAAATTAATTAAAATTGCATAAACCTAAAAAATATTAAATAATATTGAAAAATTAAAATTAAAACTTACCATTTGCATTTGATCGACGGAGATGTGCTTGTTGTCTAGACGAAGTAATTCCCGCCATTGTAATCTGATCGAAAATTTTAAAATTTTCCAAAAAATATATTAAAAAATTAAAAGGGCTTTTTGTAAATAGTAAAGGACTATTTTGAAACTTCAGAGGAAGTTTGAAGGGCTTTAAGAGAAATTTGAGAGAAATTTGAGTAAGGATTAAAGTGTGAAAAAAATAAAAGGGTTGGGGGGTTTTATAGTTTTTTTTTACCGTTGGGCCCCTAACAGTAAAAAAAAATTTGACCATTTTTTTTACCGTTGCAGGCTAAAGCGCGTCCCCAAGGGCCGCTTTCCTGCCATTTCCTCACAAAACGCGCTGACGTGGACGCGTTTTGTGGGAAATCGACCCTTTTTGGTAAATTTTTAGAAACCGGTCCAATTCCGTAATTTTTAAATTTTTTTGGTATATTTGGGTATTTTACCCATTATTATTAGTAGTATTATTCTTATTTTTATTAATATCACCATTATCCTACTTTATTCAATTATTATCACTACTATTATTTTATTTTCATTATGATCGTTATTACTATTGTTACATCATTATTTTACTGCATTCCGCTTGATACAAAATCGTTTCTTTTCGTAAAGGTAGTATTTCTTATTTAGGAATTCGAGAGATCGTGCCCTAACGTATTAGGTTTCGATTTTTCTTGTATCTAAATAACCGAATACCCCCTTTTTTTATATATGAATAAATTTTAGACGAAAAGCTTATTCTTGAGCATACGAGACGTCGTACCCTAACGCATTGGATGTGACGTTTTGCTAGTTCGAGATAAGATTTTTTAAAACCAAGGCAATGTTCTGTATTTGGAAATTCGAGCTCTAACGTATTGGGTTTTCGATTTTCTCGTTCATTCTAAGTAACAGAATATCCTTTTTAAAATTAAATGCATAAGTTTCGAATAAAAGGCAAGTTTAGCCTCGAAGGTCGAGATGTAGTGTCCTAACGTATTGGATATGACATTTTACCTTAAGACGAGACCGCCTTGACACCCATTTCCAATTTCCTTTAAAATAATTTTTTAGCATCACTATGAAAGAGGGATCGTATTTTTAATCTTTTTCAAGATTTCAAATCTTCGACACTAAGACATCGATTAATCAATTAAGTATCAATTTTGGGCGTATCGAGGCTGCTAACCCTTCCTCGTGCGTAACCGACTCCCAAACCTATTTTTCTAAGTTTCATAGACCACAATCGTTGTTTTGATAAATCAAACTGTTTATTAAAAACAATCGTTTTACGAGGTGACCCGATCACACTTCAACAAAAAGATTGGTGGCAACTCCCATTTTATTTTCGTTTTCAAAACCAAAGTCGATTCTCGTTTTTCAAAAAATAGTTACAACAACATCATTTATTAATTTATTGCATGTTTGTATTATTGTATTTAAGAGTGGAGTGAATCCGAACATTATATCAAAAAATCCTTCAAGTTAATTTTCTTGAATCAAATTATTATATATTTATAATATAAATATCTTATTCAAAATATGACTAATTTAGAATCAAATCATTATATACCAATATAAATATGTTAGTCAAAATATGACTAATTTTCCGAAGCATGGGAGGAGGATTTATCTAGTAATTTTAAAATTTATCTCAAAAATGCTTAAATTAATAAATTGCAAAAAGAAAAAAGGAAAAATCGAGAGGTATTTGGGTAAGACTCAAGTTATTTCCAAAATGTGTTCGGATGCTTAAATTAATAAATGAAAAATCACATAAGCGATAAAGTGGCAAACCATTTGCATATTATACAGCTTTAAAGAAATTCAGAATACACAACAAATGATGTTTGCATTCTAAAATATGGTAAAAAATATATTGCTTTAACGATAATTCAACAAAACAGATCCCAATACCATGCCCCATGGATCTAAATTTACCCACTCTTACTTGGACCAAGCGACCGTATCGATTTCAGCTTGTGCACTCCTATATAATTCCAGTCTCTTTGCAAGAGCGGATCGGCGTTCCATGATTGCTGGATCCTCATTCAGTAATGCTGATAATCGTTTTTGCTACAAAAAAAATTTCCCAGAAATCATTCACTGATCCTCATCTGTCTCACCAAAATAAGTAACAGACTGTAAGTCGGTTAAGAGAGGACATTGCTCACCTCCAGTTTACCCAATTCCGTGTAGAAAAAGTCCAGCAGGCTTCTTTTAGCTTCACGGACTTGACAATAAACAATCGACTTTGGAATCGAGTGGCGCAAAGTAGCGCAGACCATATTTACGTAAGACAAAACTGTACTTCCTGCTCATACATTGTTAGAAACCCATGATCAGAAATAAAATACATTGAATAATAGTATCCTTCGATTAAGTTTCAAATAATTGAGATCCATCCTCAAACTTGTTGTGTATATGAACCTACCAATTCTCCTCAGGTAGGAGTCATTGTATCGGTCAAATATTGATTGCGTAGCACTGCCACCCTTATCCACGTCTTGAGGAAGCTTTCGGAAGAACTCCACTGTAAGGTAACAACATTCCATATCAACCAGTTGAAGTGTTGCTTTTTTGCTCTGATCCCTCATTCTTTCAAGAGACTCGATCGCAGCATTTCCCACCTCTACTCTGAGTGCAGGATATTGCTTTAACTCCTGAAAACCAAACAATGTTGACTCTATAAACCTTGAAGAATACTAAACTCAATGTCAAAAGATAGAAAAATAGCAGGCAAAATTTCTTTGATACATGAACAATATAAGCAAAGATGGGAACATACTGGAGTTTCACTCATAGCCTTGTGAACCAGATCCTTCAGAATGGAATGAGTCTGAAAAATGTAATAAATGAAATCAATCCAATTTGAAGCATCACTCTATTACCAACATGATCCCTAGTAAACTGAGACCTTAATAGCAATTAAAAATTATCAACATTTTTTATGTATGACAACTAAATAGAAGAGGATAGCAAGAATCTTGATACTTGAAAAAAAAAAAAAAAGTTTTTAAAGAATCACAACTGAACTGGTGCTGAAGGAAAAAGAAAACCAGATGATCATGGCATGCCAAATTGAATATGACAGAAACACCATTTTTTCTATAATTTACTTTCATACCGCATCAACAGCAGCCTCAGCTGGACCTCTGATAGTAACTAAAGTAGATTCAATCAAACGACGATATCCTTGTTCAGGAGCTATTAAATGTGGTTGATAGCCATCAGCTTCAGTAATGAGCTTCCTAATATTCTCCATTGACAGTTGCCTGTCAAATTGCAACCTTTTCAAAGCAGCAGGAAGTTGGTTGTCGAAAACATTGTAAACCTTATCACCACCAGTACGCCTGTGAACAACATTGAAAGTCAAGACAAAATCTCTAACAAAATTAGCAAAAATTGAATGATGTTAAAGACAGGTGTATTAAGGAAGGTAAAACAAGACATGAGACATACACCCCATCCAAATGTTCTCTGAAATTTTGATCAAAAAGACGGCAAATCTCCATAATTGTGTACAACTTCCCCTGTATAAGCATCTCAATCATCAGTAATTCCTAAAGAGCTTATAACTAATAATCAACTGCAAGTGGAATAGCCAAAGAATTCCAAAATCCACACACAAGAGCACACTTACACCCGCATCAGCTGCAATAGGCTTTCCAAGGCGACTCAATTCGGTTTCAAGTTCAGCAATTGTTTTATTAATAAGGGACTGAATGCCAGGGATTCTAGACTTGATAACAGTTTCCAAATGCTGAGACATTAACCAGTATTACAAAGTTAATACAACATAAGAAAAGATAGCACTAAACCCAGTATCATCTTGTCCTTTGCAAGAAAGTATAGGATAAAAATTAAAAAAAAAAAAAACGGAAAAAAGAAATAAATGCCCTATAGATTACCTTTGAAAGCATCTTAGCAAGATGCTCAGAACCCATCCTATGAGCAAGATGCCTATACTCAGGCGTACTAGAAAAATACTCACGCTCTCTACGTCGAGCAGCAATCATATCAACATTCTTGTTAATATCTGCTTGTGAGCGATTCACAACACCAACCCAAGGGAATTTCAGCCGATAAGATTTGCCTTCCAATATCTAAGTCAAAGGAAACATGAATCAGAACATGATAACACCTAAGGCATCCAATACTAAAGAATTAAAAGTTTTAGCATCCAAATCATGTGTAAAACAAGTTACATCAACTGCATCAGTGCCCTTATCCATCAGATCAATCTTTGTCAAGACACCAAGAGTCCTCTCCCCTGAAAGATTTATAACAATGCTTAGTATCAGAAAACCCAAAACATCCAACCATAATGCTTTGAGCAACCAATGAGTCAAAAGTTTACACATCATAGCAATCCTTTTACAATAGTAGTACAAATTTAAAAACACGCATGACTTCACAGTTCATTGATATCTCTCAAAAGAAAGTAGAGACTATGATAATCTTGTGCTGCATGGCAAGGAAAAAAGAAAATTGAATGAACTAGTATAGAAAAATAATAACCTGTAGGGTCCACCTCTCTTGAGATTTTAATTGCGTCCGATGTAGCAAGATCTTGATTAGCAGGTGAAATTGCTAAGATAATACAATTGGGCTGCAGAAAAAGTTCAAGAAAAATAGCAACAATGTTCAGCTGTCACTCTTGCACAAACCATAAAAAATGTACACTGCAAAGTTATTGGAAACTGAGGAAGTGGCAATTTACAGCAACAATCTACAATCCACTTTTCCTAGGATTTTCGAAGAAGTCACATATAAAACACGCATTATCCTAAAATATTGTTGGCAGTAACATCATTGTAAATCTTATTTAAGTAAATTTTACTAGAAGGAGTAAACGATAAAGATCAAATGCATTTTACCTTCTCAATGTAAGAGCGAACCATGTTCTCAATATCTTGCACAATGCTCTCGGGCTGACCCTCTACATTTACCAAGATAATCAATCAATTTCACATAGTATCATACAAATTAATCAAGAATTTCACTGATCATGTTGCAGCGGAAAAGCCAAAAGGATAGGGTTTAAAAGTGATAAAATGGTATGGCTATTATATTTGAATTTAAAATGAGAAAGACAATTGCACTTTGAATATTACACTTCTTTTTTAGGTCACCGTGGAAATATATTGCAGTCAACGAATAACAGTAATATAAGGCTTAAAATTTTCTAGGTGTAAATTTACCAGGCATTCATTAACTTACCAACTGCTACCTTCGTAAGACCAGGAAGGTCAATCAGAGTCAAATTGACAACTGCAAAAAAAAAAAGGGGGGGGGGGAGGGGAACACAGAATAAGTGAAGGGGAAAAAAAACTAGTAAATACATAGAAAATAAATAATCCACAAAAGAGAAGGAATAATTATCTGCCACCAGATTATACCATTGGGAGAATATATGCTAAGATGAATTGGAACACTGGAGATTTGCTTGGTTCGGCCAGTTTCTCTATCCGTCTCATCTTGAATCTCCTTCCTAACGGCAGCTGCAAGCACAGATAATGATTAATGAAGTTAAAACCGAAGTCTAACTGATGCTATAATTTGGCACGAAAACGAGAGCTGAAAGGATGAAATTAATAAACTTACCGAAATCGGTGAATCTTTTTCTTGGAAGGTGAAGAAATTCAGCGTATTCTCTGCTTCCTTCATCACTCTTATGAAGCTGCAACACCAGAGGCCTCCGGGTAACAATTCCTGCATCAATTTTTAACTCAGTGAACAAAAAAATACTCATTTCTTGATTTAATGTCGCCTTTTCTTAATTTTACCTGATCCACGGGGTAAAAAATCTTTGCCGACAATGCTTTCGAGCACCGAAGACTTCCCTGAACTCTGTTCAAATTCGAAACCTCATGTCAGCTGAAAAAAAAAAAATTACTAGAATTGAAAATAGAACGGAAGATCGAGAGCTGACCTGACCGCCGACGACGGCAATCGCAGGTAATGAGTCCCAAAGAGTCGGCAATGCACTTGCTTCTCCATGGTCACCAAGAGCGGTGCAAGCTCTTTGAATCTTGTTCACAAGAGAAATTAAATTCTCCATTTCTTCTTAAAGCAACAGATCGGTGCCGGCGACGATAATAGGGCTCAGATTCAATCAAGCTGATGAACTAATCAGCAACGGCACCTCAGATCTGAGACAGTTTTTTTTTTTGATAAGTTTTGAAATAGGAAGAAAAATGAAGAGGTTGGCTTTAAAGTGAAGCCCGTTTTACTTAAAAGGTGACTCAGTCTTGATACGACAAGACAATAAGCAACGCCTAGAGAAAATGAGAAGTCTATGACTCGCTAGCTCGGTTGAGTTAACTCGCGAGTCTCGAGTCTGTCGTTGCAAAGTCGCTCTTTGTTTTCTACCAATTGTTAAGGCGGTGTTTGTGTGATTCGTGTTTAACATTCATTTTTGAACTTTTTTTTAAATCGTAATTGATTTTTACGTTTTTCTACCAATTATTCAGATTTATATTTAAATATTCGAGTTTATTTAAGAAACTTTTTTTTGTATTTTATGAATTACTGATAAAGTGATAATTATATGTTATTAAGTTCAAAACCTTTAAGAAAACATAATCTATATGGTAATTATTAAGAATGTATATGTTAATAAAATATGAAGATTGTCAATTGAGTTCTAATTTAATTGATATTATTTTTATTATTAATGTAAGAGGATATAAATTTAATAAAATTTATAATAAAATTAATGTTAAAAAATAAAATATGAAAATTAAATGATTAATAGATAATTAATGTCAAAACGAGTGCATACTCAATATGGTTGATAATTTGAAATAATAAAATTAAATTAAATATATTTTTAAAATAATTTATTTAATAATATAATATGTTTTTATATTCAAATAAAAATATATTTGAAGTAAATTTTTTAAAAAATAAAAATAAAACAGAATTAAAACTATAAATTAAGTATAATTGATTTTGTTATAATAAACGTCGATAATGACGATAGAATGATCGTGAAGAAATAATGAAAGAAAAACTAAGAACACACAAATTATTTTTAAGTGCAAACCATTTTGAGGAAAAAATCACGGATAGAACTATATCTATTTAATGAATGAAAAACCATGTTTTAATAAAAATCAAATAGTAGAAATATAATTTTATACAGCCCTCGACTTCTCGCCGCCACAAATTCTATTATTTTATCATTGTATTTATTTATTCAACAAGTAATAAAATTTGGATCACATAATCTTTAACAAACTTTAACAAAATGTATGACTTAGTTAAGAAAAAAGGGAAAGCATGTGATAGCCTTTTCCTCGTTTGGGTAACATGTTTTGAGCAAGGAATGGAAATTGAATTCCTAAACGTTGGTGTGAGGTCTTCTAAACTTCAAAACCCCAATAAAGTAAGTCATCAATCATCATATACTTTGAAAAAAGAAACATTAAATTATGAAATTTGAAATTCAAGCCCCTAATACAAGTTCTAAAATTGATTACCAAATCAATTAAATTTTAAATTTGAATTTGAATTTGTTGTACCGTTATAACAAGTGTTATCAATAACTTGGGACTGTTCTTTCGTTAGATTCCTGAATACATTCTTCATTCCCTGATGAGGAAGACTTTATTTCGTGCTAACTACTCCAAATCTGTTAATTGTCCATCTTATGTTTCTGAGATTTTATTGTTTCATTGCACTTTTAGTCTGAATAAGTAGGAAAGAACTTAGGCTCAGATGTATGGGATAAACCTGTTGTCTTAGGTTTATCCTCTCTCTTTTTTCTTTTAAAAAACCTGACAATTTAGATTTGTATTTTTATTTTAACATTATGCGGGAAATATAGTACATATTTTTGAACTCCAGATATCGTGGTGTTTTTTTTTTTAACGGTAAAATTGTTTTAACAGTTCTTATATAATACTCCAATTTGCATTTTAGTTCATCTACTAGAAAATGGGCCAACTGCCCCTATACGTTTGATGGAGGACTAAAACAGTTCGTTTGTTAAAATTGTACCATTAAATGAATATTTTGATGTTTTATAAATAAAGTATAATAATAAATTTAATTTTTAATCTTTATATATTTAATAAAATAACAAATTTAATTCTCAATCTTTATATATTTATTCAATTTGAATAAATATACAAATATCGATGGCTAAATTTACTATTATGCATTTAAAGGAGGGATTATTTTGCTCTTTCATCCAACATACAAAAAAATAAGCATTTAATGATGACATGGCTTTAAAGGAAGGACTATTTTGCTATTTCATCCAACATACAAAGACTGGTTTATTTATATTTTCAATAGAATGACCATAATGCAATTTAAGATATAGTATAGGGACTTATATGGTACTTTTACCTTCTTATATGTAAGGGGTTTAGTGAAGGATTGAGATATACATCAAACTTTGAAGGTGTGTTTGGTTAGATAGAAAAGCGAGAGAGAAGAAAATAAGAGAGATAATTATCAGTTTTCATTCTAATGCATAAAAATCAATTCTTCCAAATTAAAATGATGAAAGAAGAAAAAATAAATGAGAGGTGCGTGCTAATTTAAAATTATTTATTTTTAAAAATTTTCATATTTCTTACAAAGTATATCTAAGAATAAAATTTATATTTTTGATCTTTTTATTTTATTTCATCCCTTCCTTCAATTTTCAATCTCTCCACACTAACAAGAAAAATCTTATAGTTTTTTTAAAGGAAAATTCACTAATTCAAGAAAAAAACAAGAACAAACACCCGTCGATAGGTGATGAAGAACAAGTTTCATCAACACAACAAAGATTTCAGCCTTAATATCAATATGATATTACGGCACGTTAACAATTAGCTCTGTCACAACATAAGTACAACATATCTGGAGTAATTATAAGCACTTAATACGATAAGAAAATTAGTCCTGAATGGTCCAAAGTGGCGAGTAAAAATTAGTAAAAAAATTGAGTATCCACCAAACTAGATAGGACAATGACAAAACCATCTCAAAAATTACTTGCAAAAGCAAAATTACATGTATAAATAAGACTAAAAACATACTACAAGAGTAGACAAAAACTTTTAAAAGTAAAGACGTATTAAATAAAAGAAATCAAACAAAAAAATATAAAATTTAAAACAAATTTTTATTATTCTGAAATATACTAAAAATAGAAACAAATTAAAAATACGATGAAGTATTACCCACAATCCAAGAAAAACTATTACTACTCAATAGGGTGTTGACACAATTTTAGATCATTTACAGTTGAAGGTCATTATTTTGTTTGAACAATGAACTATTCTAAAATGCATTTTATCGTGTACATTTTCATTATAAGTGAGAGTGGTATCTAATCTGCTATTGAAGTGTACTAAGGGCCAGTTTGGCAATACTTTTGAGAAGTGTTTTTGAAAAGTGTTTTTCAAAAGTGTTTTTGATAAGTACTTTTGATAAGTGCTTTTGAAAAATTGAAGTGTTTGGCATTCTTTGTCAAAAAGATCTTTTGGAAGTAAAATGTATATTTTAGACATGATATTATAAAGTAACAAATATGTATTTAAATAATGTTCAAATTAATTAATATTACGATATTTTAACAAAATATAAAAAATAATTTATTATAATTTATTATTAATATTTTAATAAATAATATTAATTTTAAATATTTTCTGAAGAATTAATATTAATTATTTTTAAATTTAATTAGAATATATAAATTATATTGAAATATTTAAATATAATAATCAAATATTTGTAATTAGATATTGACACAATTGTATTATTTTAAAATTATTTTTTAATTTTTAATGCTTTGAATTTAATAAACAAACATCTTATTTCTACCCCTAATTTCTTCTTTTCTTACTTGCTCATCTGTTTTACCCACCCACCATTTTACTAAACAATCAAATTCTATTTTCAACTCTACCAAATTAGTAATAAAAAGAAAAAAATGTATCACCTTAGCGATTTTCATAAATATCAATTTATAGATATTTATAATTCCAATTTATAAATACTAAAAATATCAATTTATAATTCCAATTTCAGATTAAATATCATAAATACTAAAAGTAAAACCTATAGATAGAGAGAAGTCCAAAATCCCAATTGGTATCATTTCATAAGCACTTCATAATAATTCCAGTTGAAACAACGTAACAAGTTATGTACATATGTGTTACAGGGAAAGCACAATACCAAATTATTTGCGTTATATATATATATATATTCTCAAGTTAGTAAGGTCATGAAAATAACAATAAAGTACAATTATGTCTTCAAACTGATCTTAAGTCACAACTTCAAATAAAAAAAACATTTCACTGGTATCCTATCAATGCGAGGATATCACAATGTCCATCTAACAGTTCCATAAGCTCCAACCCAGAACTGAAAAATATCTGTAATGCAGAATAGGAAGCTTGATATTACACAATACTCGCATAGTAAATACATACTACAGCAGAGGATATACCATGCCTTTCAGTAGAGTACAAGACCCTGAATCTATTGCCTCCAAATGGGCTGTGACAGTAGGGTGTTCTCAGCCTAAAACTCGGTTAGAGGTTTTAAACGTACTAATCTCCTGATCCTGTCTTCATCCGTGTTCTCCAGATATCCCTTAAGAATATTTAAGAAAAGGGGTGGGGCAAAACGTTAGCAGCAGTATCCATTGAAGAAAATGCAAAAGGATGCTCATTGACAATCACACAAAAAGTCACAGTTTCCTGGCACAGAGATATTAGATGTGCTTAAGCAGCACAATAAAGTGAGTTGGCACATGCTACATTAATTCTAGTGTTTTGATAATCATGGCCAGATGAAAGATCATAATTAGTTTTCTTAAGCCTCATTGAAGTGGTGCAAGTCAATTTAAAACAAATAGCACCAACAGCTTCTTATCAAAAGGAAGAATGCCAAAACTACAGTTAGAATACGAATTTGTGACCTAAACATAGATACATAGATACATACATTGCAAAAACACAAATTTAAACAAGAAGAAAAATTTGGGGACCAATATTTGATGTCAAAGAGCAAGAAGGGGGGTAATTTCAAGATCACAATTTGAAGCAGAGTACATTTTACAGTAGGCAATGGAACCTCTTGAATTTGGTTTTGGTTTGAACTGGTAAAAAAGAATGGTAATGTAAAAAAACATATTGGCAACCACCAGGAACAACTACTGCCATAACTCACAAAATCACCGGTAACATGATATAAACAAGATGGCTAACATCAAACATTGACAACAACAACATCAATGCAATCATCTAACAGAAAAAAGAAAAAGTTCCAAGCAAACCATTTCCTGAAGATAGTAAAGCGCACAGAAAATTACTTACAAGTTTGTAACTAACAGTCTCTTATGGCGATTCACCAGTCAAGGTTAAAGACTCCTTTAACTGAGACATGAAATACCTTAAAAGTTAGTGAATTTGTACTATATAGGTAATCAAAATAATGCAGTTTGAACCATACCAAATAATCTATTTCACAGTGATTTTTACATAACATAAATGAAATGCCTAAATGCTAAAATGGAGAGTAAAACTAACATTAAAATGGCTGTCTAAAGGTTTCAAACGGAACCACCCATCTGTTCTTTGGTGAGATGCCTTATGACAGTACCAACAGGTAATGACAGAATGTTGAACATAAAATTGACAAATTCTTTCCCAGATTCTGCAAATAAAACTCTTTGGCTAGTTGAGTCAACAGGAAGTTTTAAGCTAATAGTGTTGGCAGCCATGCCTTGATAGATATCGTGTTTAGCCTCTTTACAATGACTAATGGGAACGGATGGCCTAAGCAAATATATAACTACTTCACTAATGATATACTAAAAGAACAAGTCTTTAATTGAAAGAAGAAGGCTCAGAAAAAGAAAAGAGACTTCAACCATTAGCTTCACTTCAGGGGTTTCCCAGTCTCAAGGCAAAGGAAATGCCGTAAGCAAGAAAGACGATCGGGAAGGATTACAAACCTGAAAGAACGTACCCACGATCTACGATAACAACCTGAAAGAAGTCCACCCGGAAGGTAAGCAACTACTGGAACTCAAAGCACCCTCACACCTGACTTTGATTCAACAACAAAAGGTAAGTAGACAAAAATACAAAAGCGAAAAGGGAAATTTATGTAGCAGCAAAACACATTCAGAGAGAAAGGCAAGGAACAGAAAGGGAGAAGGCAAAGAATCAGTTGGAATAAAGAGAATTGAAGGAAAATTAGAATATAGAAAAGCACCCACCACCGAGAGATCGGAGATAAGTGAAAAATCACCTGAGGAACCAGAGGAAAAATCAGACAAAGAAAAGGGGAAAAAAAGAGGACTGTAACGTCTATTGGGAAGAAGAAATAAAACAAGGATAAAAAAGTAAAACACCAGGTAAAAGTTCTTCTGCTATGAAAAAAGTTAAAATTTTTGGCTTCTCCATCCGTGAAAAAGGACTTCTCAAAAGTTAAAATTTTTTTTTCCATTGCCCTTGTTCTTTATTCTTTTTTGCTAAAAAATGCTTTTGGTAAAAAAAGTTCATCCCTGATGGAGCGCCGGACGAAGCCTAAGTGAGAGCTGAACCCATACAAATTGTATCACCTCGAGGTTGTAGTTTGGCTTCAGACAATAATTTTTAGAAAATAAATTATTTTTTAAAAAAGTTATCAATTATTTGACAAATTTTTAAAAATATTTTACAAAAGTTATTTTCAATGAAATAAATATATATTTAAGATTTTCTTATCTTTTCATTATTTAATTGAATTTATGTTATATTTATAAATTTATATTTTACATTATTTTTGCATATATTAAAAATATTTTGTTAAATTCAGGTTATTACAACATCATTTTTATTTAAAATGTGACATCAACAAAATTGATAAAAAATTTAATAATGTCAACAAATTGGACTAGATTTTCAAATCTAAAAAGTAAGAGGACTAAATTCCTAAAAATAAAAGTATAAAGACTAAATTGAAAATTTGTGAAGAGTACATAGATTTACCATATATTTTAACTTTTATACTACAAAACATTTATTATTAATATATTTATAATTGTAATAAATATTTATTATTAAAATATAATATTAAATATTTTCAATAATACATGAAGAATATTATTTAAAATTATTATTTTAAAATTTATTATTAAAATGAAATTGAAATATTAAATAACTTATTAATGATAAATTATATTAATAATTTATTATATGATTAAATATAAATAAATTAAATATGTATATTTAATCATATCAAAAAATAATATTTTATATTAATATTTTAATAATTTTAAATAAATAAAATTTAGTTTTGATATAATAATATTAAGGTTAATTTAAGTTAATTTTATATAAAAATTACCGGAACTCTTTATTAAAAATGACTAATACTTTTCAAAAGAAAAGATCATTTTACAAAAAATAACTTATTTTACGTTGACCTATAAATTAATTGACTAAGTTATTTTTGTAAAATAAACATGAGAAAATATAAAATTTTCATAAAACTTTTATAAGTAAACAAACAAATCCTAATAATTAAATTGAAAAAATATATACGAAATTCAATTTTGGTTTAATTCCATATATATGATTATGATCGAATTATACAAATTATCTTGCGTCTTCTCTCGTTGTTTATTGTGATATTTAAAATCTGTTTGTTGAGTACATTTTTTTAGTTCACTTATAATAAATAGAATAATCATTGAATTAATCTTATATACTCAAATTTTTGAAATTTATAATTATAATTATAATTATAAACCCAAATAATAAATTCCAATCATAATTAATACAAGTACAATAAATTGAAAATAAAAATATATTTAAATCTAAAATAGAATTAATATTGACAATACTTAACACATAGTGGATTAAAACTCAAAATAATTTAAGAAAAAATCTACATATTATTATTACACGTGCTATCAGTCAAACCATCTAAATTTTATAGGATAATTTTTAGTCCGAAAGCTATCTAACTTACTAATTTCTCTTACGAACAATTTTAATGTATTATTTACTCAATATTTGACCTTAATAATGGGGTATTCTTTACACAAGCTTTGATTCTTTACTCAATATTTTAAACCTTTGATTCCTTTCAACATTTTCAATCACTTTTAGTAGTGAGCACTTATATAAATTTTAAATTACTAATAAATCCTTAAATATTGTAAATGATTTTCGTGTAAAAATTGTAAATATCGTCCTCCTAATCCAACCAATAACAGTGAGTAGTATCTAGATGACTATTAATATAAAATTACTCATAAACCTCTTAAAATTTTAAATTTGAAATTTTAATTATTTGAAGCATTAAAAGCCGTTGGACTTGGACCCTACCTGCCTTGGCCCATGGGACAAGTAGTATTAACGTTGCTTTCTGCCGTTCATAGCGGTGGCCTGGCCCCTTCCCTCTCCATAGCAATACAAAACTTTTTCTCGACATTAAAAGATGGACAAAATAAATACAGAAGACAAAGCGGATACTGTTATTAAAAATAGTTCTAAGGTTTTTTCATTTTTGACTCCCTTTTGACAACAATCACCAACGGCAGCAACTCGTTTAAAAGACCAACTACCTACACAAAGCTTTGATCAAAACAAATTCCCACCTTATTCTTTATAAATCATCTAAAATGATAAATCAACTCAATTAAATCTGTAAAAAGTTGGGAAAAATCTAATCTCATAGGTATTGTGTGACCTGACAAAAATATTGGCACCGAGTTAATTCAAGTTCGGAGATGCGTATCCATACGGGTTCTTGCTGGCCCAGTTCCATTGATCCCTGCACATCTCCTCGATGCCGTATTTTGCCCTGAAATCACAACAGATAAAACCAAGGATTACCTTTAGCACAATGTATGAAGATCAGCTTAAAGCTTTTGCATGAATGGGGATGCTCTTACTTCCAATTCAATTCATGCTCTGCCTTCTTCGTTGAAGCATAAACAGTTTCGACATCACCGGGTCGACGTCCCGCCATCACCAAAGGAATTTTCTGATGCAAATGATGAATTTGGCATGTTAGCTGAATACCACCGCTGACAAAATAAGCATAACTCGAAAACGAAACATGGAAACAATACCTTTCCGGATGCCTTCTCGAATGCAGCAACCATCTCCAAAACCGATGTTCCCTTTCCGGTACCTAAATTGTAGACCTCACATCCTGTAATATCATACCTAATTACAATCAATTACCGAACATATGACCCAACTCTGCTACTACAAAACCCAATAGTCTGAAGCATTTTATCAAGTCAAGACACACAGCCTTTCATTGAAGACAATTGAATTCAAAGTGAAACGAAAAGGAAGAACAATCCGCCGAGTTTAACAGAACAAAGAATGCAAGTTTACCTATTTTTGGATCAGATAGTTTACGTAATGCAGCAATGTGGCCGTCTGCTAAATCAACGATGTGAATGTAGTCACGTACCTGAAAGTAGACAGAGTAATGGAGACCTTGAAGTGAAATTTACAAATAAATAGACGTTTAAGTTTCAAAACCAAATCCATAGATGCCTGGGTTTCCGGTGCAAAGGAGGGGATAAGAATAAAAGGAATGACTTACTGGAACCGTAAAAAACTTACCCCTGTACCGTCCTTTGTCGAGTAATTATTTCCAAAAACTGTCAATGCTGGTTGCCTCCCAGTAGCAACTTGTTGCACAAAAGGCATGAGATTGTTCGGAGTGCCCCGGGGATCCTCACCTATGTAGCCACTAGGATGTGCACCAACCGGATTAAAATATCTTAGAAGTATGATCTTCCATGCAGAATCAGAACGACGGAGATCTTGACAGATCTCTTCTATGTAAAGCTGAAAGACCAACAACATCCGATATGATTAGCTGACGCTATAGGAGAAGAGGTTAATTGACAAATTCCTAGGTACTCATAAGAATTGCATACTCTCGCATACCATACCTTGGTTCGTCCATACGGATTGGCTGCGGCCAAAGGGAACTCCTCGGTACATGGAACCTCCTTTGGCCAGCCATAAACAGTAGCAGATGACGAAAACACGAGCTGCAATGCACCAAGTTAGAAGACTGATCGAGTTCTAAAGCTCAAAATCACTGCCTGATTAGTAACAATATCGAATTACCAAACATAAGAAAGGGAGTGAGACATACATTTTTACATCCGTGTGCAGCCATTGTTTCCAACAGTGTGATCGTCCCGATGAGATTGTTGTCGTAATAGAGCAACGGTTTGTGTACACTTTCACCGACTGCTTTTAGTCCGGCGAAGTGAATCACAGCATCAAACCTATGACATAACTATGTAACAGCGTTAGCTGTCTAGAAAGAGAAAACAGAAAAAAATGATAACCGAATATCGATCCAAATCGTACTTTGTCTCAGCAAAAACTTCTTCGAGTGCCGGTCTATCCCGAAGATCCACCTGCAGTTGAAAACAGATGTTCCAGCATTAGGAACATCACAGATTTATGTTCATAATAACTCAAGAGCACATATTTAAACAACATTGTTACAATAATCCCAGAAATTTGATTATTGGCAAAATCAGACAAATTCCGATCAAAATTTGATTTTCAAGATGCAAATCTCCAATGATAAACACCACACTTCATTTAATACTTGCATTTTATGTTCGAGACATATTCATTTATCAATATGAATATAAAATATAATCTTCCACACATATTTTAACAAATAGTTTTGAAAAATAAAATTAAATGTATACAACCACGCCAAATATTTAGACTCAAGCCAGAATAACAAATAAATAAAAGTTACAGATTAATTGACAAATTAAACTAATTATAAATAATATGTCATACATCAAATTAGTCTCCCCATTGATTGATTTAGTAATGATACAATCAATTTTGAACAAAAATGTAAAATTGCAAAGGTGTGAGGTTAAATGTTAAAAAAAAAATGCTATAATAAAAAAGTAATAAATATTAAAAATAATTTAAAGTTGAGGCGCAATTTTAGTCCAAACTGTAAAAATACTCATAAGGTAATTTAATGAAAATAATAATATATTAAAGGAAAAAAAATTAAACAGGCTTTCTCAGCAAGAATTAAGAAATCTTCACCTAGCAAGACAGTAGGAACTCTGTGTAATCATTATCTCGCCAAAATTATTCACTTCGAACAATAAAAAGCTCTACTTTTTCCACGTGCATTTCAATTTTCAAGTAATCTCTCTGATAAAAGTAATATAATTTTTTTGTCTAAAAAGTTATATAAATTAACACCATAGTTCAACGCAAAGAAAACAAGAAATATTTATAAAACAGTTATTATTTATCAGTAAAATTTAAAACTATAAAAATCTCGTGAAAGAAAAAAGAAACTAAACAGTGAAAACTCATCTGTTATTCGCAAATATTTCAAAATAAAATAAAATCTACAAAAGTTCCAAGAACATATCACCGAATTTCACAACACATGTTGCCAGCTATAGCAATTCAATCATCAACTAAGCATTAAATTTAACAATTTAAAATCAATTAGGGTCCAAAATAGCAGTAAAAACAAAAGAAAAATAAATAAATAAATACATACATAAACAGTCTCTCATCAGAGTAAACAGAATATTTTCAATTTTTAATTAATAACGAAAGAAAAAACTAGAAAACGGTGAGTTAACTGTTGAAGGAACCTTGTGAAAAGAAAGGTTTTTGGCGAGTTCACCGGCGAGCTCTTCGACTCTTTCGATAGCAACGTCGGAGGAATTGTCCAGATTATCAACTACCACCACTCTGTAACCGTCTAACAGCAACTGCAACACCGTGTGGCTACCAATATAACCTGCTCCGCCGGTCACCAGAACGTTCTTCGACATATCGATCCAATCAAACCAAACAACAGAGCAGAGCAGGGAATAGCAAAGCAAGGCAAAGTAAAGCAGAAAGAATAAGAAGTTAAGATAAGAGAGTTTTAGCGTTGTAGAAAAGTGTTGTCTTTTGAATCAAATCAGAGCAAGGAAACGGTGGAATTTATACTGAGACGAAGAAGAATTTAGAAGAATAAATAAATAAATAATAAGGAGAATTAATATTGAGGGAAAGAAAATACAAAAATAAAGAGAGAGATTTTGTTGAAGTATTGAATGATGAGAGAAAGGGAGTTGAGAGGATCGGCCACGTGGAGAGATTTTGTATGGTTTCCAAGTTCGGGAAGTCCCCAGTGGCGGGTTTGGATGTGTTTGGACCAAACTAACCCTTCTCGTACTTTGTTTTTGTCGTGTTAGGAAAGGGACATTCTCCGTGTTTTGTACTTTTCTTTAATTATTTAAAACTATTTCTTTTATATGTTTTAGTATATTTAAGAGTTTTATTTAAATGAAATTGATTAATATATTTTATTATTTATTAAATACACAATTAATTTTTATTAATAATTTTTTACTTTGGAAATTAATTTTTATGTATAAATTATTTTCGTGTGATTTTTAATACAGGATTTAATTCGACACTTAAATACAATGGTTATATGATTTTTTTTAAATCTCGGTGATTTTCTTTTTTTTTTCCTACTATAAATTGAAATTTGTGTAAAGTTGCAGAAAGAAAGTGTATTTTCATTATGGAAATTAAAAAGGGTTGAATGAAAATGGGGAAACGAAAATCAGTAGGAAGAGAATCAATAAATAAATAAATTAATAAATAACCAAAGAATTTATAAATTACTATAATTAAAATGTTATTTTGTAATTAATATATGTGGACTTTCCATTGCCATCCCCACTACTCACAATCTGTGGGAGGAAAGCGCAAAATCAACATCATGCCTCGAAAAGCAGCCACTAATAATAAGGCCCTTTTTTTTTTAAATTTAATTTAATTTAATTCTTTTTACAAAAACAAATTCATATATCAGAATCAATCATAACAGTCCTAAAATACTGATTAATTAATTAAATTCGAATTAATAAATAGTATTCTATGCAAATAATTCGATTAAATAAATTTAAATCAAATTTACAGTAAAACTTAAATTCCATAATGATTATTTTACCTCCAATTTTTAAAAATGATTATTTTAATATTTCATTTTTTTTTCATCTTTAGTCTTTAAATTTATATTTTTCTATTAAATTATCTTAAAAATGATGAAAAAGTTAACTTATTAATGTTGCTAACATGTCATATACATGTATTGTCACGAGATTAGCATGTCAATATTTAATTAAATTTTAAAATATTTAAATTTTTTATGTTTTTAAAAATAATTTTAATGATTTTAATTTTAAAAATATTTTATAATTTCTCTGAACTTTTAAATTTTAAAAATTAATTAAATATTAACATGTCATCCACGTGATAATCTATATTTATGTATCATTAGTAATATTAAAAGTTAACTTTTCAATCATTTTAGATGATTGAAAAAAAAACGCAAGTCAAGAGCTAAAAGAAGCAAAATATGTCAAATAAAATGTTAAAATAATTTTTTATAAAGTCAGTGGGCAAAAAAAAATTATACCAATTTAAATTAATATCTCAAATGTCCAAATCTTCCTTTTTACCGTTGGGATTAAATATCATATTTAATGATAAATCTATATTATTATTTAAATATTTGATTGAACAGATATCACTTATTAATTAAGTTTTAACTCAATTGTGAAAAGACAAAAATAATATTTTTTTATTATGAAAGAAGTGATTTTATAGCAATTATATTTATATCTTTTAACATTTTTATATTATATCAAAATTTAAATTAATTTTTAATAAAAATATTTTATAGTCGAATATTTACATCATATGTGTGCTATGATCTAGTATTATGTTAAACAGATAAGTATTTTGATAAATAATTCTTCATACGTACTCCAAGTGTTCAACAGAAAATAGAATTGTTGGGAAAAGAAAAAAGGGGGGAATTTTAGATGCCATATGAAAAAGGAAAGGGAAGAATGATTTGCTTTCTTTCAATCACGTAAATTTGATGGAATTTTTTATAGCAGGAATAAATTCTATGGGGTTAAAGTCCATATTTCCAAAATTAACATTCTTTATGATTTTATAACTAAAATTCTTTTACCCAGTAAAAATATAATTTTATCATTTTAATAGTCTATATTTTTATAATTTTAAAGGGTTAAATAAAATTTTATTCTTTTTTGGGCTAAACTGTAATTTTAATGTTATTAATTTAAAATTTTATAAATTATAAAAAACTAAATTAAAATTTTACCATTTTAGTGTAGTCATGGTCCTTTTGGGTCTCCACTATGCTCCGTCACTGTTTATAACATCTTTTGTTTTTTTAAGAACCCTAGATATTGAATATATATAAAATCTGAGAAATAATTTAAATATTTATATAATATATCAAAATATAAATAAAATAACATAAATTGTGAAATTCAAGCAAGTCCTACATAGAAGGACCATAAAAGGTGGCGTATTTTTTATTCTTGTCTTTGTTGAATAAGGAAAAAGTCGGGCAAATATCCTAAAAATACAAAAAAAATTAAAAATTATCGGAAAGGACAGGTTTCAAAAATATTAACTTAGGAAGGGCAATTTTCCCAAAAACGCATCCACGTCGGTAGCGTTTTTGGAAAACTGACTTAAAGCGTTCTGAGGGAGTTTTTATTACCTCAAAAAACGCCCCACGAGGGCGCTTTTCTTGAGGTAAAAGCGCCCCAGTGGACGCGCTTTTAGCCGTCTGTAATCAATTTTTTTTTGACCGTTGGCCCTGGTCGAAAAAAACTATAAATACCCCAACCCTTCATTTTTTTCACACTTCAATCTTTTCTCATTTTCTCTCAATTTTCTCTCAATTTGCTCTCAATTTTCTCTCAAGTTTCTCTCAAAGTCCTTGAAATTTACGCTCAAATTTCAAAATAGTCCTTTACTATTTCTGAAAAAGCCCTTTATAATTTTTTAATATATCTATTTTTGGAAAATTTAAAATTCTTTATCGAGTACAATGGTAGGGAATTACGTCGCCTCGACAACAAGCACATTGTCGTCGAGCAAATGAAAATGGTAAGTTTGAATGTTAATTTTCAATATTATTAAATTTTTTAATTATGCAATTTTAATTAATTTTGAATTTTATAATTTTTAAACAGATCAGTAGATCGGGTGTTGCAATGTTATATTCGCAACATGCCCAGTCCCCATCGCCATTGATCGAGAATTACTGGAAGCGGGTTTTTGCACGTGGCCACGATAGTAGGGGTTCAAGTTGGACCCCATTTGATAGCGTTGATAGAGAGGTGGAGACCGAGACGCACACTTTCCATCCGCCATGCGAGAGTGTACCATCACCTTAGAAGATGTGCGATTCTGATTGGGATTCTGGGTGGGCCGGGTCGGTGTCACCGGGTTCGTAACATCTCGATTGGATGGCCATATGCTACGAGCTTACGGGTGCCATTCGGATAGAATTCAAGGAGCTCGGATCGATATGGCTTGGTTACGAGACGCATTCCGTAGCCGAATGAAGGTTCGACAGAAGAAGAAAGAATACGGTATCTTGGGCATACATGCTTGAGATAATTGGAGGCTATCGATCTGGGACCTCTCTAGAAACCTCGTCCACCGAGATGGCTCTCGAAACTTGTTGATTTTAGAGCACCGGTGAATTGAGTTAGGGTCTGCCGTGCTATCGAGGTTGTACCGGAGATGTCTTGGGGACGACCGAGTAAAGCAAAAATCGGAGGTTGCCTATCACTACTGCAGTCATGGGCATGGTTTCGATTTCCATTTTACGTCCTCGACTCGACCGACCATATTCATTCCCACCGATAACGAGGTAAATTTAATATTATATTTTACAATTATGTCGTAGATTTATAGTATAATTGCATGCTAAAGTTTATTTAATTAGGTGGAACCATCCGACGAGTCATGTTGGAATACCTAACTCGCTTGAAGATATACGGCTCCTACTGGAACAACGGTCGGAATCACAAGTATTTCGTTATTATAATTTAGTATTTCGTATGTAGTGTCTAGTATTATGTATATAACTAATATATTGGTAATGTTAATATAGTTTCAATGGACACCGTCACGAGGATCACGAAATTGAGGCGATAATTAGGAGGAGTTCCTCCAAAATCCGAACAGTTGGCACGTTAAGGTCCCGCTAATCACCTACGCGACCGTGGAGATGCACCGGTCGGATCGGGTTCTGCGACAATTTAGATCTTTGAATCGATTCCGTGCCTCACGAGGTGCTCGATGATGAGCACAAAGTAGACTTACTGAGAGCACACGGATTGGCCAAGATTTTGGTCGAACATATCGAGACGTGGGAGAACCGGTATGACTTTTACCTAACCGAGAACCGATCATAGTTCACGAGTTAGCGTGCGTCGGAGTACATGCCATGGTTTAGAATCCATGGTAAGTCAGATCTGTTGTCGGATGAAGAGAGGCGACCGCAAATTTGCGGCGAAGGAACGTCGGGCCCTTTACATTCAAGGAGAAGGGTGATGAGACGGCCAAACAACAGCGCCTACGATCACCGGGCCCATCAACAGCGCCTACACAATCACCGGGCCCATCGATTCGGTGACAACACCGACATCACAGCGTCACGTTTATGCGGTCGTACCACCGCCTTATATGTATCCTCCTAACCCATATATGTTTCCTTTTCCTAGTCTCACCCTGTGTTGGAATGCATAGCGGGTTCGAGTCCGTTCCGACAACTCCAGTTAGCCACCGATCGTGAGGTCGACGTCGGTGTGGGATTAGAGGAGGCATCGTCGGGGAGCGATTCTTTCTACTGAGCTCCTTCACCGTGACGGATGCGATCACCCCGCCGTGGTTTATGCAAACACCTCCGGGGTCATTATTTTATCAAGGTGGGTCATCATCGCAACACCCAAAACCAGACCCACTGCGGGAGGAACCCAATTCCCCGACCGAGGTTCCACGACCATAGGAAGCTAGAAGAAGGAGGAATCCGGTACAGAATCGCCAGCCCTCCTGTGGCATTGGTTCCCACCAAGCATCAACATTGATTAGGATGGGCTTTTTATTTTTAAATTGTAATAAATTTTTTATTTTTGAATAAAAAGTTTTTATTTGTGTTTGTAATTTAATTTTAATATCTTCACTAAAATAGAAGTTGTGTATTTTTTTGTATGTAATTTAATTTGATTTTTTAATAAAATAAAATTTATTTTTATTTTATATTTTTAATTTAATTTTAATATATTTAATAAAATAATAGTTGTTTAATTTTTTATTGTAATTAAATTTTAATATCTTTAATAAAATAGAAATTGTTTAAGTTTTTATTGTAATTTAATTTTAATATATGTAATAAAATAAGAAATTATTTTTTATTTTTATTTTATTGTAATTTAGTTTTAATATATTTAATAAATAAGAAGTTTTCTTTATTTTTATTTGTTTGTAATTTAGTTGTAATATATTTAATAAATAAGAAGTTTTCATTGATAATTTAGTTTTTGCAATATAATTTTTTTATATTTAATAAAATTGAGGTTAATGTTATTTCTTTTGTAATTTAATTTTTTTAATTTAGTTTTAATATCTTTGATAAAATAGAAATGGTTTAATTTTTATTTTTGCAATTTAATTATCTTATATTTAATAAATTTGAGTTATTGTACAAAAGTTCACCGTTTTCCTTCAAAAAAAGAAATTACATAGCCAAGAAGAGACAAACAAGCTAAGAACACGATCAACTAGTCCGATTTGGACACGAGCGAGATGTATGGCTGGGTTCCTACACCACCCGCACCACGACTTTGGTTGGTTGGTTCTCGGATATCCATATTGTTGCGTATTCTAGTCGAGGAAGGTCGACCTTTTGGTTTCGCCTCAATTCTCTATCAAGCAATGACTTATACTGGTACAAGCGATACTGATGGCCACTTACGTTCATCTGGGATGGTGGGAATCGTGTCTCCACACGTTGTACATGTTTTCTAATTTGTAGACTTCGTCGACATAGCTCATGGGGTCAAGACGAAGATTATGACAAGCCGCAATACATGAGCACATGGGTAACGAAGTGCATCAAATATCCACATCGCATGTCCTATTTGTCAAGTGTACACGATAATGCCCGCCAACAATACCTTGGTTTGGTCTGTCAAACTCCGTGACACGAAACCATAGGCTGTCCTTTTCACCTCCCACATCCCTGTCCTTTTCCACCTCCCACATCCCTGTCCTTTTCCTCAACGACGCCATGATTTTCCATGAACATGTGTCGTCTTGCACTGCACACTTTGCATCGTACCTATCGAGCTTTGATTTAACCATAGTGTAGTTAACCCGTTCTCGATCTTGTATTGTTTCAATGCACCAAGAAAAGTATTCTTGTTGGAAAACGGTTACCAACTTCTAATTGGTCCGAATCAACGAAGAATTTGTACGGCCACGCGTCCGATGTGGTAGTTCAGAAACTCCAATGCATCATCTTGAGATAGATCGACATTATGCATGTGCCCTGGAGGTGAGTATGCCCTGAATAGCGGATCTTCTTCTTCTTCGTCGAACCGCCTTTAACGTCTTCTGGTACAATTGGAACGGGCTCGATTCAGAAAATAATCCAACTTCTGCACCGTCAGGCCTTGGCTCCCGAGGTGGATCCACATCGGATTCATCGTCCGATCCTCCATAACTCGCAACAAACGAGGGCCCTCATTGGTGGATGTCGTCGGTAATACATCATCCTCCTTAAACATCTTTCGTAAAGATCCCAATCGTATGTGGATTGCCATCCACTAGAAGTTGATGACGTCCCCCAATACGTATTTCTATCATCCGACGTCGAATGACGAATATGCATGTCCCATCAAACCAACCGAGTGTCGTGCAGGGGTTATGTTTTCCATACTACCACCGCATTACGTGCACTTCGTGTTTTGCCTCCCACTTATAGAGTGTCGACTTGGGGTCGTGTATTCCCTCGAACGATACTAGATGTTGAGGTCGTGACGGATCACTTGGAGATGAAAATTCTACATATACCTCGATATAGGGTGAACCACGGCAATATGAGTCTCCACCATTGCTTCAAGGCTCGAGGACCTTTGATGTCGAATGAGTCATATCTCACCGGATCAACCAAGCGCAAAATCTATACTTAATAGATCGAACTTTCATTAGCGTTGTTCAATATTTTACGCCTAATTCTTTTGCGAAGTTCTACCAAATCGACGTTCCGATTAAAACTCAATCGCGTTGTGTTCTCCGATAAGAAAATAACACCATTTTCGGTGTCACGCACTTCACCATCGTAGTAAATAACAGCATTAATACGTTCACTCATTTTCAATTTTTTTTTCCTTTTGCTTGAATTTGCTTTTCGCTAACCGAGAATGAAATTTGGTGATTTATAGCCTAATTTTGCGGATAGCATCAGAGCAAAAGCGGCGTCCACGTGGAGCGCTTTTCAGACTCTGGTAATAGTGCACTCGCTTTGAAGCGTTTTTGCCATTGTTTGTTCGAAACATCTCTCAAAATAATTTTGCCGGAGACCACTGTAGCAAAAGAGAGTCCACGTGGAGCGTTTTTGGCCACGGTTTGTTTCGCAACGTCTCCTCAAAATAATTGTGCCCTGACCATTTGTAGTAAAAGCGCCCACGTGAAGCGTTTTCGCCACGCAGTTTGTTTCAAACGTCTCCTCAAAATTATTTTGCCGAGACTACGCCTGAAACTTATTTCATTATTCACATTGCAAGTGGGCGGAAAGAATCCCCAGCGTCACGTCGGTAGCGTTTTGGGGAAAATGGCCTAAAAGCGTCCTGAGGGCGCTTTTTACCTCAAGAAAAGCGCCCTCGTGGGAGCGTTTTCTTTGAGGTGGCCAAAAGCGCTCTCCGGGACGTGCTTTAGGCGTTTTCCCCAAAAACGTACGACGTGACGCTTTTGGGGAAATTGCCCTTCCGGTCAATATTTTTGAAACCTGTCCTTTCCTGTAATTTTTAATTTTTTTGGTATTTTTGGGATATTTGCCCGAAAAAGTCAGCCTTTAAAATGAGTAAAAGTAAATTGAAAAAACATAAGAAAATAATTAAAAGCATTATGTAATATGAATATGGATTGATTAAAATATATGTAAATACATAAATGGTTAGATACGTACATTAACCTTGCCGTAACACAGAAAAAGAAAACGAAGAAGCTTAGACTTGAAGGAGAAATAATGTAATAAAATAAGATGAGTACATGAAGATGCATGTTACCTTTATATAATATTCTCACTTTTTGCATGCGTAAGCTATTGCATTTGCATATGAACCTTTTTCATTCCATGCACCAAAAGAGGAAGAAGATAAGTGACAAAGAAACTTGAATCTGATGCAAACTTGAAATTGGACAATTTTTCTGATCAATCTTATTAAGATGTGAAGATACGATATTCTAAAATTATAAGTCATCACTTATAAACTTGAAAAATTATATAAAATTTAAAAAAACCAAAAATTCTAAAAATATAATTTCTAATACAGTTTTCACGTTATGACATGACATAAATATTATAATGTAACATTATCACACCTTAACGAAATTCAAATTCTATTAACCTAAATAAATCTAAGGAGCGCATTGAAAAAAATTGTCAAGTTTCAAAATTAATGTAGTAGAAAAAGTTATGTAAATTTTTTAGGGTAAACTATTTAATTTGTCACCCAACTTTTAGGGCACTTCTATTTTAGTCACCCAACCATTAAATCTCTAACTGCAGTTAACTTGTACACGCCACATCAAGTTCACAGATTTTTTTTCAATATTGATTAGGTAAAAAAAATTAAGGATTAAAGGGAAAAAAAGGTAGAAACTAAAATAATACTTTAAAATTTGTTAAATAGTATTTGTTTACCCTTGCCAAAAGTTCTAAATTTCTTTTTTTCAACATTGAAATTTTAAATTTCAAAACATTTAAATAAGTGATTGAAAAATTTTATCCAATTTGTTTCGTAATATTGAAATTAATTAATTTAGTCTCTTTTAAATCTTAAAATATTATTTTATGTTTCCAAATCAAAATCAACTCAAATAAATCATATTTCATAATTGTACATGAAACCCAAATTTCTTTTGATGATACGATATTGAGTCTTCCATGCCAAACCAATTCAAGAATTTTTTCATCACTTTTTACCCAAACGAAGAAACTTAGTATGAAAGATTAAAGATTATATAATTAAAATAAATTTAAATTTCACAAACAATTATTAAATATGAGCTAGCGAGTTGATTTCATTAAGAATAATATGGAAACATAAAATAAAATTTTAAAGTTTAAAAGGAGATTAATTTAATTAATTACAATATTATAGTAACAACTTGATTAACATTATCAAGGAATAAATTTTTAACTATTTATTTAATTTATTTTTATGTATTGAAATTTAAATTTTCAATGTTGAAAAAAATGGATTTAGAATTGGGGAATGTGATTTGACAACTTTTAATGCATTATTTTAGTTTTTACCGCTTTTTTCATTTTAAATTTTTTACCTCAATCAATACTTTAAATAAGGATTTTTTTTTATGGCTAAAATAAAAGTAACCTAAAAATTGGGCGACCAAAATAAAAGTGTGAGCATGATGTGGCGTGTACAAGTTAATTGATGCTAGAGATTTAATGGTTGAGTGACTAAAATGAAAGCAACTAAAAGTTGAATGATGAAATTGCAATGATTTCATTTTGAGTGACCAAAATGAAAACGCCCTAAAAGTTGAGTGACCAACTAGGCAATTACCCAAATTTATAGAAATATAGTATTTACATAAAAAGAGATATCATGAGTGTACCATAATTGAAATATATCATTGTTGTCCAATGAAATACAGTAAATAGGAGAGTGCGATTGAACCAAGTTATGGAGCATGTTGCTGGGAGAGCTTTTAGCTGTCACTAAGCAAAGTAGTTAATGGTATTGTTGGCACCATCTCAATTGTTTATGACCCAACTTCCACTTGATTATGGTGTCAATTCTTTTATTAATTTCTCATCCTTTTGTTTTGTATATTCTTGCGACTTACTCCCCACAACTATGAATTATATATTTCAAATAACCTCTTAGGTTTAATTTATTTTTTAGGGTTAATTGGTACTTAAATTTGAAATTCATTCTTTGTTATTTTTTAAACACAATAAAAATGTAATGATGTGACACTGTCAGCCAATAATATTATTTTATATGATAACAATAAATTGTGGTACATAGCAAATATTAATAAAAATCTTATAAATTAAAAAAAAAATTACAAGAAAGATATAAAAGCTATTTGATGTTGAGGACTTAATGAATCCAAACCTTTATTTGGAAAGTGTTTTTCTAATAAATTTGTTTTTATAATTTCAAAATAACAATATACTATTTTGTTAATAGCTTGAAAATTTTCTGTTGTAAAAAGAAAAAAAGGAGAGGAAATGATGGGGATTTTTTTTGTTTTCAATTCCAAGTTGTAAACGCTCATATATCATTTTTGTTTAATTCCTTGAGATTGTATCCCTCTGCCTACGTTCTTATCATCGCTCACATGAGACAATTCATAGGTGGCAAAACAATAAATTTTGAAGTTCTCATGCTCCTAACTTTTGGCACACATATCGTACAAAATCATTATATAAATTTGGCATGGTTTTTTATCTAAATATATTTTTTAAAAAATTTAAATACCTAAATAGGTTGTGAGTTAGATTATTTACGAAAATGGTATATATATTTTTTACTCACGCTTATTTAACAGGCGCAACTCTTTTTTTTTTATATTAAAATATTTTTTTTTTTAAATAAAATATTATTATTTTATTTTTATTAAAAATATTTAAATTTATATACATGTAAAAATACGGTCAATGGGTCAAAATACGGGTAAAAAAACCCGAAAAAGGTCGCACTTGTCAGATAGGCATGAATCGGTCGTGTAATCGATGTGTAGGCGAGACTAGTCGTGCTCGACAAGTAGGCGTCTGCTGTCGATCGACTTCCCCTGCGTTATTAATTTATTAGCAATTTAGGATTATGTTATAATTTTTTTTATTTAGTTTAGTATTTGATGAGTTTTTAGTTATGTTATTTTGTTAGTAATTTATTATAAATTGTTGTGTTTTGTGAGTTTTAGTAATGTATTTTTAAAAAAATAATTGTATAGTTATTTTGTTAATCATTTATGATTAGGTTATAAATTGTTAGTGTTTTGTGTTTTGTTATAGTTATTTATTTTGTTAATAATTTATGGGATTAAGTTATAAATTGTTAGTGTTTAGTGGTTTTGGGTTTTGTGAAATTTAATAATGTAATTTTAAAAAATAATTTTATAATTATTTTGTTAGTAATTTATAATTAAGTTATATAAATTGTTAATGTTTAGTTATATGTTTTGTGATTTTTAGTAATGTATTTTTAGTAATCTGAAAAATAAAAATAATATTTTATTTAAAAACAAATAAAAATATTTTAATATAAAAAAATTTGTGCCGGTCAAATAGGTAACACAAAAAAAAAAAATAAAAACAATTTCATAAATACTGAAGCTCACAATCTATTTCGGTATATAAACTTTTTTTTTTTTTAAATTTATTTGGGTAAAAACCCAAATTCGGCATATACCGGTCTGGAATATTAATTTGAAGTGGGATGGCACTGTCAGGGTGAAGACAACATATGAATTCCAACAAAACTTAGCACCTTGCAGCTAGCACCCAAGCTCTACAAATTACAAATAAAGGATTCCCCCATGGATTTCTCATTTAACTAAAACACCATTATGTAACAAATCCAATAATGGTAAATTGCTAGCAAGTGAAATATAGCTGCCATACAACATGCCTCCTAGTTTCAGTTGAACATACTGAATTCCCACATTTCCCAACATGTAAAAGAAAAACAGTCTTGACTGACAAGTTGATAGCGCAAGTCAAAGAAAACAAGCAGCAGCCATCCTTTGGTTTTACAATATCCCCATTGGCATGCAGACATGAAAAGAGAAAAACAACCTATCATATAACACTCGTAATATATCATACATCAGTTGCCAAAACGGCCTCTTCCCCAGGGCATTCTTTGTCGGCCACGGCCATTAGGTTGTACACCATTGTTCTGATGTGACAATACCCTCAATCGCTCTTCTTTCATATTGGCAAAGAGGGAATCCAATGTTTTAGGCCTTTGTTTTGTTACTACGTTCTCTTGTTGGTCTTGCTGTAGTTGTTGTTCTAGCTGCTGCTGTGGCTACAAAAAAGGAAAATTGCTCACTTAGCATTAATACAAGTGATCCAAGAAATTCATATAAATGACGATTTAGACATACATAAGACAATTCCAATCCAATTGGGAATCATAAACCATTAATTTGCAAAGTTAAAAAGCCAATAAATCTATAGAATCTACGTTCCAATCCGTAAAAAAGCATTATTTACAATTCACCACATGCCTATGACCAACCATTTGAGCTTCTGGAGAAAAATAAGTACCTTTGCAGTAAAACCGCCATTCGCAGCCCTCCTTTGGACAGGGGGTCCTCCAACCCTACACCGAGAAGCAAAAACCATGAATGGATAACAAAAACATGAAAAAACAATGACAGAGGTAAGTCCAGGGAGGAACTAAGCTTTCACCCAACATGCCGGCAACCATCAACAAAAAGTTGAGACTTGGGGATCTTACCAGCATTGGAAGACTATTTATTTCCAGTAAACGGAAAGACAAAACAAACAATCTGTACTACTCCCTTTATTTTCCGCAATACTTTTTCAATTTCAAAACATGATCATGCACCTAAACCCCACTCTGGACATTCATTGCAATCAACGGAGAGTAAAGCTTCAAAAGCAGTAGCAGAACTAGGGGGAATCCACATCAGTGAATTTACCATGATCCAGACAAGCAGCAACAACAATTGGGGCAAACCCCTAAACCCCACCTTTTGAAGAAAATCGACACCACTTGAGAAAAGGTAGCATAACAGAAGTCAAATTTACATCAAGACAACTAGATAAAATCAGCTTAAACTTTCAATATTTCCCAACCCAGTATTCTTCCGGCTTCATATCTCTAGCTCAGATATCAATATGGCACCATCAGCAACAATCTATTCCTCAGCAAAAATATTCGTTTTAAATGGTGTATCATGGTGTCAACCAACAACTGTTCTTAAAAGAACATAAAACCCAACCATGGATTTAGCAGGTAGGAGAAACCATAGAAAAGATGAAAAGGATGAAGCATCAACAGTGGACTGGAAAACAAGTTTAGAACAAGGGCTTTTACATAAACCACAAGCTTGGCATTTAGATAAACCACAAGCTTTCCCAGCTAGTTAAAACTAGTGTAAATTGAAGGATATGTGGCCTCCAATGACAAACCATCAAAGAATCAGAAGCAGCCAAAATTACTTGAAAAAGGAAATCAAAATTAATGGTTGACCCTGCTCATAGAATTACAAAACCCATTAGAATGAGCACAAACTACCCCATTAACACTTCTAGACATGTCAACAGTTCGTCAAATCATGTAATAAGCCAACTACAAGAACTATTTTTTGAATGTACACATTCATCTCTTGCACAGTTCATCAAAACTTGGCATTATGTATTTTTCTAGATCAATCTTCTTCAAACATTATAACCACATTCAACACTCGTTACTCAATGCTTCAACATCCCCACCCAAAAGGCAAAACCAATTCCAAAATAGGCACCAATTAATCTGAGGACCTCGCACGATATAGATGCAAAGCTTACGCTACTGGCATACTACTTTTGAGTAGTGCAAACAAAGAATACCCAAACACTTTCAATTAATCCCACATTTGCCTTTTCCACAAGAAATGTGATCAAATATTAGGTGTTCCACATAACATGCAACTTGAAATAAGCAAACCAGGAACACATTCCAGAGGTCATCAAATATTGCAGAAGATCCATAATTTACCTACAATTACTCAATTATAAGAATCCACCATTAGAAGGCAGTAATTATGTTTTAATTGTAAACACAACTATTAAAGCTAAAAGAAAACATAGTTACTTTATAAAGCAACTATATAAACTATTTGACATCCATATACCTTGGTTTGTTCATATTAGCCACCCTGCTACTATTAAATGCTCTATTGCGTATTGGAACAACTGCAGCCCTACGTGCAGCCTCAGCCGCAAAAGGAAACCGGTTCCCCTGGAAATTAGACCTTCTTTGAGCTAGAACCCCCTGATTAACATGCAAAGAGCAGAATCGAAAAAAAAAAAAAAAGAGTCCAAGTCATCATATGACTCAAGTAGACATGAAAATTTATCAACTATAGCAGTAACAATTGCACACCTGTCTAACAGAGGCCCGCGAGTCCATGTATTGTCGTACCTTCAAGGCCTTATCTTTAGCAGCATTACTCACAGGTCTCTGGATTTTATTCTGATAGTAAAGGGAAGAACAGATTAGAATATCAACTTAAGCATGGTCAACGATAAAAATGTGCTTTCTAGATTAAAAAAATTCTTACCGGTATCCTTCGCTGCTTCTTAGATTTATTTGAAGTATTTTTCGACATTTTAATGATATCATCTAAGTCCATAGAAAACGCAAACTGATCAGAAACATGTTCACCGCCTAAGAAAATAACTTCGAAAAGGTAGAAACAGCTAAAAGCTCACCCAATGTCATGTCCATTTTCTTTTCGGTGAGGGCGATTGCTTCACTCGTAAGAGGTTTAGCCGCCATCTGACAAAGTAAACACAAGTAACCCACAACAACTTATGGTGATATTTAGAAATAAAAGCAAAATAAAGTACATATTTATTTTTAAAAAAAAACAGCTCAACCTCAAGAGACGAAACACACAAGCATGACAAATAATCTCCACGAGAGAAATTTATACACGTACGTGGTATTGAGTAAGTTAGATTTAAGAAAACCCTAAAATTTTTGGGATTTCTCCAAACGCAACAAAAGAATCTTCCATCTAAATCAGGAAAAAGAACTGGGAAAAGAAAATTTCAACAAACAAACAGTACAGAAACCGATTTGCAGATGATATGCGATGGATTCAATAAAGAAATAAAAGGATTTGAAAAGAGAAACTTACCGATTAAGAAAAGAGAGAATTAGCAACGATCGATAAGAAAAGCGAAACGAACTCAAGAATTGGTTGAAACTGGATATAGGGTTAGGGTTTTTCAAAATCACTTGTTGGAATAGGGAAATTGAAGAAGGGTATTTCAATGCTTTGGTTGCTTCGAGGTCACGCAAAAACGAAAAGGAGTAGACGGCTAAGAAGAAAACGGGTGCTTATATAGGGCCGCATAGGTTGGCGGATTTCAAGTTCGATCATTGATCGTTTAATATAATTAGATTTCAAGTCCGTCTTTAATTAGGGACCACGATTATTACGTCGTTATAAAAGTTAAAACCCCCAAGAACAGCTCAGCATTCCGAATTCAATATGGTTTTTAGCTATTTGACGGATATGAATCCGCCACGTAGGAGATCACTGCGTTGGTTTTGTGGAAAAGTCCAATATTATACGTGGCATGTTGTTATTGGTTTGTTGACATTGGATTCCTGAACCCTTTTGTTATTCAGATTTTATTTTTCTTTAAAAAAATATGCTCATCTTTTTATTTTTGTTTCAGATTTTAATTTTTTTGACTTTTATTGTAGTCCTATACCAACAAGTTTTACATTGTAATATATTTATCTAAATTTACCAATAGAAATTTAATAATATTAATAATTAAATTTGTATTTTTAAATTTAATAAATAAAGAGATTAAATTCAAAATATAAAAAGTATATAATTTGTCCATCTATAACGTAATACCCCTAACTCGAATCCGTCGCCGGAACAAGGTTACGGAGCATTACCGGACAACATAATAATAAGCCATTCAAATCATACATTAATACAAACATAATTAAATTTCATTCAAATACATTCATAATTGCCCTTAATCGAGCATTCGGGGCCCTAAAAATACTATAGAAACAATCCGGGACTAAATAAAAAACATTTAGAAATTTTAGTAAAAAGTTGCAAAATTTGGACTGCAGGGGTCACACAATTGAGACATACGCCCGTGTCTCAGGCCGTGTGGACATTCGACATAGGGACACACGGTGCTGCCCCAGCCGTGTAACTCACTAACTTGGGTCACACGGCCAAGCCACACGTCTGCAGTGTGCGGTAGTTGCTAGGTCGCAGAATCGCTTGACTTGTATTTCTGAACCTACAAGGACACACACAGAGAGACATACGCCAGATCTCGGTAGTGTGGCCTCAAAATGAACCTTAAAACACAAGTTTACCATTTCAAATTACTTAGAACTTAAGCAAACCATTTCCCTATCAAAATACCTATCCAAATTGAATTTAATCATGCCAAAATCATATCAAAATCAACTTAATTCAGTGTCTAAACAATGTACCCTCATTGGTACCACAAGTATATATAAATTTATATCAAAATATAACATTAATTCAACATATTAATTCATTCAAGATATCACCTAACAACACCCCTCAAGTATACCATGTCTTAGCTTCTGAACAGCCAATTCATCATATACTCTTTTAACCATTCCAACAAGTGCCAAATGGCCATATACACATATTGATAAGGCACCAAAAGTACCAAAAGAAGATCAACCAAAGCACTATGTACAACCAAATTCGTACTTAACTATTTACATATCCAAAACATTTGTATCATCATTCAACCTATTACATGCCATATAATGTGAAATAAACGTTTCAAAAACTACCGAATTAAGCTGGATAGTATGACTTGAGTGCTGATTTGATCGTCCAACCTTTTGAGTAACTACAAGAACAAAGTTTAACACAAGTAAGCTCCATGAAGCTTAGTAAGTTCGACGTATTAAATCGATAAATCTTATCGAAATGAACACAACAAATAAAAAATTAACATAACAACCATGAAAGTTTCTTGTCGTCCACAATCTCATTTGGTAATTCATAACTTATCAATTCAAATTTCAAGTATATATGAAAAATTCATCAGAGTTACCCAATAAATTAACTTATCAAGATTTTCATCTCAAAGAACGGCTTATAGATAGAAGTACATAATCAACCCAACCAAACTCACCATATGCTCACTCAAGCTAATCCATCCATCACACCAAGGCTCATAAGAGCTAATCCAACCATCACACCAATGCTCATAAGAGCTAAACCAACCATCACACTAATGCTTACGAGAGCTACATCAATCATCACACCAATGCTCATAAGAGCTAATCCAACCAGCACACAAAAACGAGAATTCGCAACAAATGCTGAACCTCGGTTTACTCGGGAAATATAAAAAAATATGCCTCCAATACTATCTCCATTCCAAACCACCATAATGCACCAAAACACAATTGTACTCCATACCGCGTTCAAATCAAGCCTAATATCAAGTTCAATATTAAACCTAAAATCACCACCCATCATCATCAATTAAAAACAAATATATAAACTGTATCATGTCAAACTACTTATTAAATTATTTTGATATTAATTTCTAAACCGTATGAACTTATTTGGACCAAATTGTAGAAGTTGCAAAAGTTTAGGGACTATTCCATAATTTTTCCTTTTCCACGAGTATCTATGGGATCTTAATCTAAAATGTAAAATTATTTATTTATCAGCATATATTTCATTTCCAAAATTATACAATTACCCCCAACTTTTACAATTTTTGTAATTTAGTCATTTAACCCTAAATTCATCAAATTAACCATTTCTTTCCTCAAATCAATATTTATCCAAATATATTAGGCCCTCAAAATTCCCTAATAAATATCAAATTTACTATCAAACCCTAATATTAGACATTTTCACAATTTAATCCTAAAATCAAAATATTCTAACAAAAATCACTTTACAAATTTATCATATAACATAATCGAAATTCCAAATACATGATATTCATAAAAAAACATTCAATATTCATCAATGGCAACTTCCAAAATTTTTAACAAAATAAAAAACGAAGGTACGGGCTAGATAGACCTAGTTGCAACGATCTCAAAAACATAATAATTACAAGAAACGGGTATAAAATTCACTTACATACAAGCTTCAAATGTTAGCTTAATATCAAGCTTCTAAAATGGTGAGAATTCCCTAGGTTTTTTGGCAAGAAGATGAGAAAATGATTATTTTTGGCTTTTGTTTTATTAAATTTTAAATTTTTTACTAAATTACCTATTTACCCTTACTTAAAACCTTTTAAAAACACCATTTACAAACCCATCATAGGCAATTAATAATAATATGGGCTAATTATTGTTTAAGGCCCTTTTATATCATAAATGAGCTATTAAATCTATGAAATTCAAGATTTACTAAACTTTTACACAATTTTCAATGTAGTCATTTTCTTTTAATTAACTATCTAACCATTAATATTTCTAAACTAAATTTTAATATGATTATAATGACTTTATAAATATTCTAAAAATAATAATTACGAAATGACGAGATAGAAATTTATGGTCTTGAAACCACTTTCCGTCACCACTAAAAATGGGATCATACATATAATATATAAAAATAATGAATTTAGAAAAACTATTAAATTAATGAGAGTATTTATTATTTATTATATTATTAAATTGATATTAAAATAATTTATTAATATATTAATAATGATAAAATCTTACTATTATTATGAAATAACTCATATTTAATATATTTTATTAGAACTTTTTATTTGAAAGTAATCTAAAAAGACAATAATTATAAGAGGATTATTAGTATACATATAATATAGTTTGTGTATTAAAAATAATAAAATTATTTTTTATTCTTCTAGTCAAACTCAAAGCGTTAAACAAAAACAATTTTGTATATAATAAAACATTATATTATAGTTTAAACCATTAAATTTTATTAATAAGTAATATGCTATTATTTTTCTTATTTAAACCAACAACAATGATGTGTTAATGGAGGAATTGAACTCTACAATTTCAAGCTGAAGCTTCAAATTCATGGCCTTTGGATCCAAAAACACTTTCTTTTACTATTGTTGCTTTCATTTTTTTTCATTACTTTTAACGTGTTATTTTATTTTTAATTATTTTTAAAATTAATTGATTTTTAGTATAAATTAAATCAATCCTTATTTAATGAGTAAATACATTCTTGAGATTGTAAAATATATATTTAATAAATTAAAAATAAACATGTTGCATAGTAATAAACCAGATGCTATTAATAATGCTATTATAAATTTTGTGTTGGATTGGAAAAATGTTTTATAAGTTAGTAGTGTTAGAATTTGATTTCGTCATTTCCAAGATGAATTTGACTTAATTTTGTTCATTTGATTTATTAGCTTTTAATTATTATTGATAATTTATCAAAGGCACAAATAAAAAGTTCAAATTAACATAAAAATGAAACTCGTTCTTTACTAAATAAACTAAGTTTGATTAGTTTAATTTTTATGCCGGTTGAGTTTTAGTTGAATTAATATGGGTATTGTGATCAATGCAAGAAGACGTAAGTTCGAATGCACTGAAGCACATTATCCTCCTATTTATGGGTTAGAAAATGACCATGTCTAGTTCTAAGCATTCTATTAAAAAGAGGAAAGATGATCATAACCTATAATGAGATTATTCAAGAAATTTTTTTATTTTCTCAAATTAAGTTTGCTTTAGCTTGAGCTTTGTTTCGAGTCAATAAACTTAAGCTTGACTCTATTTATTTAACCCTTAAATACAAAGCTAGTAGGAAAATTATAAATGTAACTGCCTGTCTTTAGGTCAAATCGGAACAGTGGTTTGGGGACCACAAAGTCGAGGCCAAAATATTTATTTTATTATTTTATTGAAGTTTACAGTATGATAGTATTATTGGGTGAAAGTTTTGTAAAGAAATTTTACTGTTTGAATGCTTAATTTGAGTAAAATGACTAAATCACGTAAGGCGTAAAACTTGTGTTCTATTAGCTAAAAGTGTCTAATAGCTATATAACCTTAAATTTAAGGTTCTTAAGTAGTAATTAACCCATTTATGTGATAATGAATGATTGTGGCATGATATTTGGTGTAATTACTAATGTTTTTAAAGGTTAGCTTTGTAATTTGGCAATTAATGTTAATTAAAGAAAACAAATAGGAAAATGGTGTCCATCTTTCTTCTCCAACCGAAAATAAGAAAGATAGAAATTCATTGTTGAGTTTTAAAGGTTCGTCTAGTGCATGCTTCGTTTGTAATTCCATTTTTGCTCGGTTTTTAATGATTTTTACGCTTTTGATATCGTTGCTTCATTTTCTAGCTAGCCCGTATACTCGATTTCGAAACTGTTAAAGGTTTAACATGTTGCCATTGTTGAATGTTTGAGTAAATTGATATTGAGAATAGATTATGAAATTTTATTGATAGATTTAATATTTTGTAAAGTGATTTTTGACAAAAATGTCAAAAAGGGATTAATTTGTGAAATTGTAAAATTATATGGATAAAAGTGTGAATAAATTGAAAATATGGGCTTCTAGTAACATGTAGTATATTCGACTAGCATGAAATTGTACTAAATTGCATGAATTTGCAATTTTATGTGATAAGGACTAAATTGTAAAAATGTGAAAGTTTAGGGGAAAATGTGTAAAATAGCCCTAATATGTATTTTGGACTAAATTGAATAAATGGTTGATTAAATAAGTTAATTTTGAATATATTTAGATCAAGAAAAGAGGAATCCAGAATTGGATCGGGGGAAAGACAAGGTTATCGAGTAATTAACTCATTTCGTAGTTTTCATACTCAAGGTAAGTTCGTATAATTAGAATCGAACTTTTAAATACTTGTAATTATTTGAAATGTATGTTTATAATTGAGAAATTGATATACTCTGAATACGAATGCTTATTTGATATAGACTGATGATTACCAAACCCCGTTTGAACCGTATGAATTCGTAGGATATGAGTGACATGTCACTGGGGTTACCATTTTGGTCGAGCTTCTGCATTTGTTGCAGACTCACCACAGCTCGTATGAGCTTACCGATATATCAGCTTGTAAGAGCTTACTGTTTTCAGCTCGTTAGAGCTTGCCATTTCAGCTCAATAGAGTTTACTGTCCATCAACTCAGGAGGAGCTTATTGATAATAGCTCGGAAGAGCTTGCCATTTCAGCTTAATAGAGCTTACTGTCCATCAGCTCAGGAGGAGCTTATTGATAATAGCTCTGAAGAGCGGAAATGATAATGAATTGATGGATTACTGATGTATATCACCCGAGTATCCTTTGAAGTTCTAATGGGTTCAACGGGCATAAATACTATTTATACGAATGAGTTACTATTATCGAATGAATTACTATTTATATTATGGATTGTGGATTATATGAATGTTAATGAATTGTTACATGTGTTTTATATGTTACATGAATTTAGTATGAAATTGGGATAAAGGTTGAATATATATATTTATGAGACTAACACATTGATGAATACTTGTGTTTAGACATTTGGCAAGTGAATTTGATTTACTTTGTTTAATGGTTTAATTTTGTAACAAATGGTAAGATTATTTCTATATTATACAGGCTTACTAAGCTATAAAGCTTATAGAGGTTCGATAGCTCGCTCGATTCAGATAAAGTCGGAGTTACGCATCACACTATCCAGTTGCTGATTGGTACTTTTGAATTTGTAGATATATATAATATGGCATGTATAGGCTAGTTATAAGATGAAAGTTATGGTCACTTGAACTAGTAATTTTGGTACATGTTAATGTATAAGTTTAAGCCATGTGATTTGGCTTAATTTGGTATAATGTTTTGGTTATGTATGAGTTTATAAATATGGTATGTTTTAACTAGTATTAGATGGAATGAAGTTATTTAAATGTTATCTAGATATATGGTTAGTATATGAATGGAAAATGTATGTGATTTATTAGGCATTTGAATGCTATGTTGAAATGGTATAAAATGTGTATGAAATAACATGGATTGGTTGCCAATTGAGTTGTAAAATGTTGCAATTTATGCTTATGTATATATGTAGGGTGGCAAAATGGCTAAACAAATGGCCTATTTTTGTCGACACGGGCGTGTGTCTTAGCCGTGTGAGACACACGGTTATGTTGCACGGCCGTGTATCCCCTGGTGTTGGAATTAAATTGAAGTCAGTATGCTCCACACGGTTTCACACATGGGCATGTGACTGGCCGTGTGGCACAAGTCAGTATACCCCCTAAATGGCACACAGCCTTGCACACGGGCGTGTGACTTGGTCGTGTTGCATAAGTCAGTATACCCTACAGGTTTGGCACGACCTAGTACACGGCGTGGCACACTGGCGTGTATGGCCATTTCGAAGGGCACACGGGCTAGAACAGGCGTGTGGTCGGCTGTGTGACCCTAGTTAGTATGTATGCCCTGTTTTCACACGGTCTGAAACACGAGCATGATTGGAGCTGTGTTAAGGCACACAGCCTGTTCACACGGGCATGTGACCCCTGTATGTTTGAATTTTTTCCAAGTTTTCAAAATTTTTATAAGTTATCAGTTTAGTCCTGAACCGCTCCTAAAGCATGTTTAAGGTCTCGTAGGCTCTTATAAGGGTCAATATGATTGTGTTGAATGGTATTTAAGTATGAATGTATAGATATATGAGTAATGTATGTTAAATGATGTGTAATGATCGGTAATACTTCGTAACCCTACTCAGGTGACGATACAAGCTAGGGGTGTTAAAATAAAATAATAATTTATTTAGCTCTCCAACTTTATAAAAAAGTTATTTTAGCATTTCATTTAAGTTTTCGTCTTTTTTAGCTTTCAAGTTAATGTTTGGTACCGAATTAATGTAAATCGCCACGAGGATGCCACATTAGCCATTAATTAATTTTAAAATTAAAAAAATTAAAAAAATATATAAAAACATAAAAATATTTTTTAATATTTTAAATTTTTAAAAAATTAATTAATTACTAACATAACATACAAGCGACCATGTCAATAAAGATGAAAGAGATGAAAATTAAATAGAGGGTTAAAATAATTTTTTATAAAGTTAAAGGTGAAATAAATCATTATGCTATTTAAAAATTTTTTTGTCAGTATTAATTAAAATAATATTTAAAAGTAAAATATAAGTAATGAACTATGAATTGATTATTGCTTTAGACAATTCATCAAGTTTGGCATCAGATTATGAATTCTTATTCTAGAAATTATGCCTCAGCCCCACCTGGGACAAAAAGTTTGTGCAACTAATGAAAAGGAAAAAGTGCTTCATCAATTGCCTTCATAGATCCATTTCTCTGCGTTGCTTTTATAGTTAACCAGTTCTTGTGGCTTGAACCATAAGTTGATTTCATCCTTGGCAGTCTCAGGACCATCACTCCCATGAATTATATTTCTGCATTGTAAAATAAAACCCCATATTTTTCATCTATTTTAAAACTAATATACTTCAACAATAGTTGGTCTTATACCTTCCCACAACCACTGCTAGGTCACCTCTGACGGTTCCAGGCTCCGATTTCTTAGGATCGGTTGCTCCGATGAGTTTCCGGCCATACTTTATGACTCCCTCTCCTTCCCAAACCTGGTTTGTGGGAGATTAATTCAGCCATGTTGGGAACAAATACGATGAGAAGATAAGATTTGTAGTTCATTATTTTACCATAGCAACCACAGGGCCTGAGCTGAGGAATGCACAGAGGCCATTGAAGAAGGGTCTGTCTTTCAAGTCATGGTAATGTTTCTGGGCAAATTCCTTTGAAGGAACCAAGATCTTGATAGCCACAAGCTTGAACCCTTTGCGCTCAAAGCGAGATATGATTTCTGCAATCTGGTAAATATACACATGCTTTTAGCTCAGCTATCTGTCATATTTCAATCCACCATAAAATTACATGAAACAGCTATAAACTTGAGAAGAAGAGAAAATCACACTGTTCAGCTATGTTGCTTTGAGTGTTTTTTTTATAGTATTTTTGTTTCATATATTTCCTGTTATGGCCCTTTAAGGACCTTCCAAATAAATGGAAGAAACTTGTAAAAATTGTTTATACAGATGTCAAGCTTATTTTTATTCTAAGATATACACAACAAGAATATGACCTTAAAATATCCTTGAGGTTCATATAGGACGTAAGAAATGATCTTCAAAAATTCTTCAAGTATATATATAAATATTTGGAAAAGAAAAACTCAGAACATATCCATGTGAGACACATATTGAAACCTAAGCCAATGCGTCTTAGTTTCAATCTATTGCTAAAAATATTTGGAAGTCTTAGATAAGTTTAAGTTGATGATAATACAGATCAGAAGAATCTTACAAGCCCTCTTTGTACTCCATCAGGCTTGATAGCAATGAAAGTGCGCTCCATCTGAATGACAAAAAATGGAATGAAAAATAGAAGAAATGAATAGCATTATCACATAGAGCAATAGCTATAAAATCGAATGTGTAATGGTACCTGTGCAGCATGAGCTTCTTGGTCCTGAACCATGTAAGCTACAAAGAGATAATCAAAACATTCAGTTCAGAGTTTTTGCCCTTTTTTTTCTTTTTCTTTGGGGGGGGTGGGGAATGGAGGGATGATTCATCTACAGAGATTTAAGTATCTAAACCTGCCACTAGAAAAGCAAACATTCCCGAAAGCCATCCTCTTGATGCATTGGCTGAACCACCATTTCCATAAGCTGAAGCTAAAAGAGGCACCTTACTGTTAAGTGAAACTGCTGTTGCTGCAGCTACTGCCCGCCCTTCTGCTGACGACAACATAAAAGTTAGATACCTTAAAACAAAATGTTTTTACATTTCATGTAATAGAAATTACAAGCATATACCTGTACGGATGAATGTTTAGTAGACAAACACAGGTAGTTTTTTCTTTTAAAAAAAACCAATAGTGCAATCTATCTTAGAGTCGAATTGGTCAGACCCCAAATGGAGAAAACACTCTCATAGCATTTATTTTTTCATTCCCAATACTTAAAAACTGATATCTTGCCTAAAAGACACATAGCTCGTTACTGCTCGACCCGACAAAAGTTGGTAGTTATATATAGGTTTTAACACATGAAACTTGTACATTCTTTACTTTCTTTCTCACTAGATCAAAGAATGCACAATGTAGCAGCTTAGGTCAATTCTGAGAGGAAAAACATGTTTCCTCAAGATCGGCATATGTTTTAAGTGTTTGATCAGACACACCACTTGAATATAACATTACAAGCAAACCCGAAACTTAACAAATGTTCAAAACCTATGAGAGAACATCATTTTAACTGTATGAATCATGAAATGCAAGAAAGAATAAATAATGAATAATATTGAAACCAATACAATAGATATAGGTGGGAAGGGGGTCATTTGATAGAGCAAACTTTTCAAATCAGTAAAACTTACATCTAAGACTAAGATGAAGGAGGCTTTAAAAACATGAAAAGTGGAACAGAATTTTTTTTTCTTCCTTTCTCAGGAAATGGGTGGAAAGCAAATCTGTTATGGGGACACATAAAGTGACATTCCTCTTTTTTAAGGTCTACATCAACTACCGAACTACTCATTGGGGTGAGTGTAGATATCAATTATAATATACACTTCACAAGAATATATATATTTTTTAACTTTTCATATATTTAGTTATTGAAAGGTCACATTCCTATTAGTAAAAATATTTTGTATTTACTTTTATTTATTAAAAAAAGTAAATTAGTCCCGTATTTTACTTTCTTTTACTCAAAAAATGGATAAACTAGTCCTTGTATATTAGATTAAAAAGCAATTTAGTCATTCTATTAAAAATTATGTCGATGTCCACTATTGAAAATTGGTCATTTTACACTACGATAAGGTACATATGGCACATCATGTGTAATTGTTTGGTTATTCCATTAGATATTTCGATTTTTAACAATAAAGATAGATAAATTTTTAACAAAAAGAATCAATTTAAACTTTGATCTGACTTACAGAGACTAATTTAACGATTTTTTGAGTAAAGAGACAAAATGTAGTCTATATCTCAATACTTTTACCTACTATATAATTTTTTTTTAAGTACACAAAAATTTTTCATCCATTTTCCAATTTGAATATACTTTTGTAAGGATTTGTATGAATATGATTTTGAAGATAAGATGGACAAAAGTGAACCATCATAAAACTAAAAACTTGATCATAAATTTTTAAAAATTTTCATTTTAATTATCCCTAAATCTTTTATAAATTCTGTTAACCTTTAAAAAAATTAAAAAGTAATTAAATCTATCTAAATTTTTAAAATTTTAATTAAACCATCAAAACTTAAAATCCCAATATTAACCAGTGTGCACAGAGATGAAATAACATCTTCCACTTCCATCCAAACAAGATAGAAAGATTAAACAACATTTTTAAAAATTTTAATGCAGTGAAACAGAATATTCAAATGAAATTATCATCTTATTTCGACACTTGATAAACAATCAGAGTTCAAAATGACTCGGACAATTGATCTAAAACTAGTAATAAGAATCAGAGATTAATATAACAAAACTGAAAAAAAAAAAAAAAGAACTTTTAACATTTAATCAAACACGAAATATGATCTTTTAAAATGATAATAATATTAAAAACCACACATTTTGCTTTATCAGGAAACATATTCATCAAGAGATAAATTCACAGATCAGACATCGCTGATCTCCCCCAAAAAAAAAAAAAAGCAGAAAAAGGCGTTACTAAAACGATAAGATCATGAAGAAATCACCGGAGAAAAAGCGAGAGGTCTTCGAAGCTGAAAGGAGTGATCGGACGACTCTAGAAGCAGATTTGCAAATATGGGAGCTCATTTTTTGTTGTTGTTGTCCTGTTTTTTGGGAGGATTGATTTGGTATAAACAAGCCGAGAGCTGATGAAGTGTTTGTTTACGGAAGTGAACTAAATTTAGATATTTTGACTGGAGTATATATTTTATAATATCTTTAATTATTTTCTAGAATAAATTTCGGTTCTGATATCTTATCAAAAACTTGTTGATGCTTAAAATGTAGATTCCAGCATACTTACTTAAACAATTAAACCTTTTTACCCATCTAGACTCATTAGACACGTAGATTGGAGGCAAATCTACAGTAATTGATATCATCATGGAAGCCCTCTGGTTTCAGTTGCTTGTGTAAATGAAAACGACACTAGTCCTTCCATCCTTACTTATTCGACCGTCGCAAGGCAAGGCGTTTGGAGGAGCGGCCAGGAGTTATAGGCACAGAAGGTGATGCTGGTGCCTCCTCGTCGTCCCAATTATCACCCCAGCGGTCATCCCAACCCTCGTTAACGTCCGGTTCTCTTCTTGCCCTACCAGATACAGGCAGCTCCCTGTTTAGCCTTTGGTATTTGGAGCCACTTCTTGGGAGTTGCCTCCATCTAAAGCTCTTGCACATCCAACGTGATGCTAATATCAGTATAGCAGCAGCGAATATAAGGGCAGTTGTAGGGGTTTGTGACATGAAGTTCACATAGGACTTGCCCGAACCATGCGCAATGAAATCCTTGAAATCGAGATTGCATTTTTCGGTACCGTCCTTTAAGAAAATCAAGTTTCCGGTTCCTGACTTTTTTATGGTAATCTTTACCTGCGCAAATGCATTTAACGGATACAACATTCTGTGAACATATTATTGGTACCGTAAACCCTAAAACACATGCTATATAACACGAATATCTTAATAACTTGCAATATTATTTACAAATACCTTTGTATCTTGATTCTCTTGGAGTTCAACATCCATTTCATCTAAGTGAACAAAAGCAGGAGCAGATATTTTAAGGGTAAGAGGCCGCTTTCCCTTGTTCTGAATCACAAGTAATAGATTGGGAGAATCTGGAATATTGCAAACAAAAGTTAAAAAGGCCAAATATTGTCTAATGTGATCATCATGACATTTCATACTCTTTTCTATTGTTGGAAACTTGCAACCATTTATAGTTAAGAGGATATTTACCATTTCCTGGAACTCGCAAACAGGCAGCAAACCTTTTATTCGTATCCGTACACATATTAGATGAGTTGCATTCTTCAACTTGAAAGCCATCATTACTTGTTAGTGAAGGCGGCGGCGGTGGTGGTTCGACTGAGTCCTGTATAATGCCATTCTCTTCATTCGCTTTCTTGGGGTCCACGCTATCATCCGGAGTTTCCTTTTGCTCACCATCTGTCATCCCCTCGTCTTCAACATCCGATTGTTCCTGGCCGTTGTGCGTATTATCACCTTCTTTCCCACCATCCGTCTTTCCTTTTGCTTCTGCACTCGATGCTTTCCCACCCTTATCCGAATTCTCGCCTTCATTCAAACCCGATTGCTGGTTCAGATCGCTCTTACTTGCACCACCACCATCAACATCCCCTTTTGATCCATCAATTTCATTGCCACCGTCAACTTCCCCACCATCTGTCTTTCCTTTTGCTTTAGCACTCGATGCTTTCCCACCTTCAGCCAAATTGTCGTCTTCATTTGTACCTGATTGTTGGTTCAAATCACTCTTACTTGTACCACTGTCGACACTTTCTTCTGATCCATCAACTTTCCCAACATCATTCATCTTTCCTTTTATCTCCTCACTCGATGCTTTCACACTTCTATCCAAATTCCCACCTTCATTTGAACCTGATTGTTGGTTCAAACCACTCTTTCTTGCACCACTATCAACACTCTTTTCTGATCCATCATTTTGATTGCCACCATGTTCTATCGCTTCACCAGCTGCAATGGAATCCGAAGTAGATTTAGAATGAACTTCTTTTATAACTGGATCTACTTTGCCACCTACATTTTGATCGAAACCACTCTTTCCATTAACACTTCCCTAAAACCAAACATCAATGAGAAACCGTCTTAATCCCATCATCAAATTAACCAATTCAATAAACATCTATCAATTTATTTAACAAAGAAAACCTCACCTCTGTATCATTACCAGAGCAACCGACAACAACTAGCAGCAGAAAAATTCCCACCAAAACAACATAATTTGTTTCCATATTTTAAGATACACCCACCTTATTGTGCTACAAAAAACAACCTATTTAACATAGAATTCATTTAAATACATGCATATAAAATTTCACTTGGAAAGAGTTATATAAAAACAAGGAGGAGCTTTCCAACCTTTAAATGAAACCTTGTTGGGATGCCTGTTTTCAACAGCTTTACACTTCATTACTGAGTTTATTTCCTCAGCCAAATTAAAAGGCTTACACATTGATCGAATAGAAAGCTGTTGAATGAGTTTAATAATAGAAGAGAAAGAGGGTGAGTTTGACCAGAGAATTAAAAAACGCCATCCTTTTTCGTTCTGAGTTGCAAATCGTTCTTTCTGACAATTTGTAATGCAACGTTAATTCCTTGTTAGCATATGTCTTGTTCCGGGAACTCAGTTTCGTCGTCAATTTCGATAAAAAAAAAAAAGCTTGCTAAATGTTTATCACAAATACAAAATGTTCGACGAAAACTAAGTAATCTAATAAATATTTAATTTAGATGAGTGAATCTGCACGGATATGTTGACATCAAACAATAGGAAAATTAATTTCTTGTTACAGGCCTAGTTTTTTATGACAATGACCCAAATTTTGTAACCAAGTAAGCTCGTCGGCTAGTCTTATCCGAAGCTTTCTAAATACCATTGGTGGCCAATTGAAATCGACCTAATACTGGAAGCAAGCCATTAATGACTTATATGTTATGAGTTTAAATTCTACAAAGACGAGACGGTCATAAGTTCACCTCAGGGATAAAGACAGAATAAATTTTTAGAGGTCGAATGAAATTTTAATTTTTTATAGTTTATATCTTTATAATTTTAAAAGATTAAATTATTTTTTATAATTTAAAGGAGGGTCAAAGTGTAATTTTACTTTTATTAATTTCAAATTTTTAAAAAAATTTAAGGGGCTAAATATAAATTTTACATTTTAAAGGGTTCACTGCCCTTGCCAACCCACTGAATCCGCCCCTAGTTCACCACAAAATCTTTACTAACAATAATATCGATTTCTCAATCAACAATTATTTTTAAATTGTACTCTTCATAAATTTAAATTTTAATCTATATACTTCTATTTCTAACAATAATCTCTTTACTTAATCAAAATACAAAACATTCCACAAAAATTAGGTAATCTAATAAATATTCCACAAAGTAGGTATATTCAGACGTTGTGTAGTCAGCTCATTTTTCCGGGCCCATTCAGAAAAAGAAAATTAATAATAATAAATAATGTCCATTAATACAGTCCATTTACAAACCATTGACACGCCTTAAACTAACCTAGAACCAATACCTAAACAGCTGACCCAAATACCCTAAACTACTCGAGCCCACTTCAGACCCAGGCAACACATGGCCCAAAAAGGGCCCAATGCCTAAAACAAAATCAGAAGCCTAGGGTTTCTGAAAACCCTAGGCACCGCAAGCAGCCCCTGTCCTCGCGCCGCAGGCTGCAATTAGCCCCTCGTCAAGCCGCGATTCGCGCAGATGACACCCCTATAGCCGCCGAGATCTTCGTTATCCTGTACAAAAAAGGAAAACGCAGCAGCAAAAGATGTATTTTCCTTTTTATTTTCCAGACTATAAAAGCCGATGTAATCCTGTAAAAAGGGATACCAATATACGCAGAGAGAGATACATACAGAAAAAAACATACAGAAATAAAATCGAGATATTCACCAAAATACATAATTAAGAAAAGGTTTCTTTTTATTCTTTTCTTCTTTCCCGAATCTATTTTTTTTTTAATTTTTATTTCTTTTATTTTAGTTTTTTTACATACAAAAAAGGGCTTTAAATATTAAAAAAGAGACTAACCTTTTGAATTCGACCACCACTGCGATTGGCGGCGACAATGACGAGGCTAGAAAATCGCTGAAGGGGAGAGGAGAGCATTTTTTTGAAGCTTTTCAGTTTTTTTTTTTAAGAGAATGGAGCAAATGAATTTTTAGTCAAAAATTTAATTTATATAGTAATATTAAAACGACGTCGTTTTGGCTTAAGGTAATAAGCATCAAAACGACGCCGTTTGGCCTTTACCCAAAATCTGACCCGACCTGACTCGAAAGATCAGCGTGTTTTAAAGTAGAAGGGTTATTTGTGCTTTTAGCCCTTCCGCCTTTTTGACTATTTTCAATTTAATCCTTTCTTTGTTTTTGCTTGTAATTTTACCGCGCAATTTTGATTTTATTTCAATTTAATCCTTTAAGTAAACGGTGCCGTTTTGAAAGGAGGGAATATTTTCCCTTTTAGCCCTTCCATGTCATTCGCGCTTTGAAATAGGTCTTTTTTCCTTTTTATTTCTTTCCAGATTCGCCCCAAATTTTTATTTTTCGTTCAATTTTATCCCTTTTTTTATTTCTTTTGTTTTTTTATTTCATTATTAATTTTTATTTTTAAATTCTTATTATTATTAGTATTATATTTATTCTTCTTTGTTACTATTATTTTTACCACTACTATTTTTTATCTTATTTTTATTTAACTTTTTCATTATAGCTATATTTATTATTATTATTAGTATTGTCATTATTATTATTATTAATATCACAATTATTATTGATATTTTCATTATTTCTATTTTCTTTACTATTATTTGTATATTAACCTATATTATCATTTTATTATAATTAATATACTTTTATTTTACTTCTATTATTATTTTTATATTATTATTACTATTAATTTTAATATCCTTATTATTATTTTATTATTACTAATATTATGTTTATTTTTACTATTATTATAATTATATTTGTTATTATTATTTTCTATTATTTTATTATTATTAATATTATTTTATTATTTGTTTATTAATATATTTATTATTGTTATTATTGCATTTTGTTACTATTTTTCTTTTATTGCATATTATTTGTTAGAATTTTCATTTAATTTTGCTTTTATTATTGTAATTTATAGTATCTCCTCATTTCTACCCTAGTATGCATGTCTACTATAATTTGTCTTTCATTCTATTACGGCCATATCACATTTTATTTGAGGCATTACATTTTATCCTGTTTTCAAAATAAGCAAACACTCTGCGTTCTAGGGTTCAAAAGAAATCGTACTCTAACTTATTGGGTTTCGATTTTTCTCTTTGTGTTTAAAGAACCTATTATTTTCTTTCTAAAAATTAAATAAAAAAACTTATTTTCAGGAATTCAAAGATGTTGTGTCCTAATGTATTGGATGTGACATTTTGTTATCTCGAGATAAAGATTTCTTGAATAAGGCAATGTTTTATGTTTAGAAATTCGAGAAATATTGCCTTAACGTGCTGGATTTCGATTTTCTGTTTGACTAAATAACTAAATATCCTTTTAATGAATTTTATAAATCGTGAGATGATTTTGGTTACAATGGTTTAAAACATCATGTTCTAACGTGCTGGATGGGATGTTTGTATGCTTTCGGAACAAAGGAATCTCAAGTTCCAACTCAAAGTGTTCAAGTTTTTAAAGAAATCATATTTTCAAATCTTTTCGAATTTTCGACATTAAGACATGAAATTATCAATTAGGTACCAAATTTTGGGCGTTACGAGGGTGCTAACCCTTCCTCTAACCGCCTCTCAAACCCGTTTTCTTATATTTTGCGGACCAAAATCAATATTTTTGAAATAAAACGTTTCATAAGGTGATCCAATCACACCTAAGTAAAAAGGGATTGGTGGCGACTCCCATCTTTGTTTTTAAAAGTCGATCCCCATTTTTCATAAAACTTTAAAAATGATTTCGATACCGACGTTGGACTTTGTTGATCTGAAAGTGAAACTCAATCTTTTAAGATGCTCGAAATTCAAGCAGGTTTAGGAGGATTGAAAAGTTTAATTCTTTAATTTATGATTTAATCCTTCAAATATATATATTTACTTCAGTGCTTCAAGTATGCCTCTGTTATAGCATCACATGACTTTCTATTGTAAAATATACATATACATATTATTTTCTGGAAGTAATTTTCTGTCGTTAGATTTTGATAGAATCTACGAGAGTAGAAACAGTAGAGAAAACAACTGAAAAATGAAATAACTTTGAAGTTATTATTTCATGCATACCTTCAATACACCAAAACCCTCAGTATTTAATGCTAAGCATTAAGTGCTAACCAGACTATTAACAAACTAACAAACTAATAGCTAACTGTTACATTCCTTAACATGCTCCTATCATCTTGTTTCTATCGAGTGTCATGCTTTGCAGTCACTTTTAGACAGGATCGAAACTTGATAAACAAGGGTTCTGTTAAGGGCTTTGTAAGCACGTCTACTACTTGCTCCTGTGCTAGAACATGCACCACACTCAGTTTGCCACTAGCAATTTTCTTTCAAACGAAGTATAAGTCTAACTCTGCATGTTTGAACTTGGAGTGCATCACTGGATTGGAAGAAATCGCAACAGCTCCGGAGTTATCACACCACACCGTAGATTTTCTTGACCGCGAGACATGAAGTTCAGATAGTAGAGATTCAAGCCAAACCACCTCAGTTACTGTATGAGCAAGGGCTCTATATTCAGTCTCCGTAGTTGACCGAGAGAATATCTGTTGCTTCTTCGAGCCCCAAGCTATAGGATTTCCACCAAGAGAAACATAAAATCCAGTGGTTGACCTACGATCATCAACATCGTCTCTCCAACTAGCGTCTGAATAACCATTTTTGGATAAACCAAACGAAGCGAGCAATGGTGCCATCGAATCTCTTTTGAGTTTGAAAACCCGACTCGAGTTTTGAAAATGAAAAGAAAATGAAAAAGAAGAAGTCGCCACTAATCTTTTTTTGATGAGGTGTGATTGGGTCACCTAGTAAAATAGTTGTTTTTAATAAACAATTTGATTTATCAAAACAACGATTTTGGTCTACGAAATCCAGAAAATAAGTTCGAGAGTCGATTACGCACGAGGAAGGTTAGCACCCTCAATCGCCCAAAATTGGTACCAAATTGATTGATCGATGTCCTAATGTTGAAAACTTTGAAATGATTCGAAAATAGATACTTTTGATTTCCAAAACTTGAAGGGATCGAAAGGGACGTTAAGACTCTCTTATTTTTGAAGAGATAAAGCATTATGTCTAGTAAGTTAGGGCGCAATACTCTAGATTCCCGAAACTAAGCTCGCCTTTTAAAACTTGACTTTAGATTTGAAGAGGATCTCCCGTCATTTGTCAAACGAGAAATCAGAACCTAGTAAGTTAGGGCTCATTTTCTCGAAGGTTCAAATTAGGAATATTGCCCCTATATTAAAAAAACTTATTCGAAGTATCTAGATGTCGAGTCCAGTAAGTTAGGGTGCGACATTTCAAATTTTCGAGATAAAGTGTTTTGTTTAAAATTTAAATTGCGATTTTAAAAGGGTCATTCCATTGTTTAGCTTAAGCGAGAAAAACCGGAACCCAGTAAGTTAGGGCTTGATTTCCTCGAATCGCTAATACGAAATATTGGTCGTTATAAAAATTGAGATGTTGGGAAGGATTAGTGAGACGAAAAGAAAACAATAATAATATGCTAACAATATAATGGTAATGATAATAATAATAGTAATAATAATGATAATGAAAATAAAATAGTAATAGTGTAGTAATAATAAAATAAAGATAATAAAAGATGTTAAAAATAATAACAATAACAAAATAATGACGAACATAAGTGATGACGATGATTATAATAATAATAATAGTATTAAAAATAAAATAATGATAATAATGAAAATAATAACAATGTGTTAATATAAATATTAATAATGATAATAATAACAACTTAAATAGAAAATAACAACATATTAAGAAAAATAATGAAAACTATAATAGAAAGTATAAAAGAAATAATAAAATAAACAATAATAAAATACAAGTAATAATAATAATAATAATAATAATAATAATAATAATAATAATAATAATAATAATAATAGGAAGTTTTAGCTAAGTTAAAAATAGTGAAAATAATAAAAAAGGGACTAAATTAAATTAAAAAACAAAATTTCAGGGTGAATTTAAAATAAAAGAAAGATTAGGGGACCTATTTACACGCGCGAAAGGACTGGAGGGACCAAAGAGGTAATAAGCCCCTTCGGCCAAAACGCGCAGCAGTAGGGAGGACCAGATTGTGAACCGGAGTAAATTGTGGGGTCAAATTTGAAAAACATAAAAACTTAATTAAAAAGGGCAAAAAAATGGAAAGGCCATTTGCGCAATTAGACCCAAAAACAAAAACACGCGGATCCTCCTGGCGGGTCGAGTCAACGCGCGGGTTATAGAGGCGAAACGACGTCGTTTTGGGGCTAAAGGCCAGCCCCCAAAACGACGTCGTTTTAGGGGGCTATAAAAGGCCCAAAATTCTGAAAAAAATTTATTTGTGACATGCTTAAGAAAAAAAAAGTCCTAAACCTTCTTCTTTTCTCTCAGTCCGAATGGAGGTGGGATTCGGTGGTGGGACCACCGTCCTTCGTCGTCGATGTTGTCTCCTGTCGTCGTCCATGCAGGCTCCATCGCCATGGCCATGCTCACGAAGGTCGAAGCCCAAAAAGGTATGATTTTTTTTGTGTTTTTTTATCCCATTTTTATACTCTTTAATAATATGTATACATATATATATATGTGTGTGTGTATATGTGTGTTAAAAAAGAAAAAAAAAAAAACTTCGAGAATGAAAAGGAAAAGAAATCACCTTCTGCTATTGTTTGGGTTTTTTTAGTGGTTCTTAGTGCTTTCTTTTTCGCCTTTTGTGTTTGAATCTCGTATTTGTGTTTAATATCGCCTTCTTGTATTGTATTTGGGCTTCTTGTTGCATTTGAAATCTTTTTCTTTTGTATTTTCAAATCTGTTTTGTTTAAATCTCTGTTTCTCTTATTGATCGAAAAAAGGAACCCCCTATTACAATTGTTTGAATCGGTTTATATAGCCCTTGTTTTACAACTTGATCTATGCTCTGTCTTTTCTATTTATTGTTGCAGGTGCTCTTGGGCGGTGCTGACAGCGACGGTGGATGTGACTAGCGGCTGGCCAGTTGGCAGAGGCGGCAACATCTAGGTTTAGGAAAAAATTAGGGTTTTCCTTTTTTGTTTATTTTCTAATTGGGCTGATTGGTTAATGGACTAGGTAAATGGGTTTTGTAGTTGGGTAATTTGGGTTGAAAAATGGGCTTGTAAGCCCGGGCAAAATTGGGATTGTACAGCAGGTAAGGGAACTAAATCTCAGGTTCCATTTTTGAGAAGAGCTGCATACTCTTGTTGAGCTGCAAGAGTCCACTCCTTGCATGCAAGAGCCTCTTCGATCGAACTCAGTTCTCTTTCACTGAGTTCAGCAGAAAACACTCGAGGCTTAAATATGCCATTCTTGGACTTGGTTATCATACGATGAGTGTTAATGGTGGAACCATAAACCCCTGGTGAAGAAGTAACAATAAGCTCCACTGCCCTTGGGAGAGAAGTAGCATTATGCTCAACTGGAGAATTAGTGGACTCCAAATGATGAGAAGATGTGGACCGTAACATAGTCCCTGACTCATGTTGAGGTGAGGGAACAGTGACACTTGGAGAATTAAACCGAGAATAAATCGGAGCAGGCAACACAACTGGCACTGAAGAGCGTTGATGCTATAGAATAGACTGATTGTGGTCAAGACCCCTAACCGAGCTGTCAGAAAACTTAAAAGGAAAATGATCCTCGTCAAACACTACATGGCTGGATATAAATACCCTTTGTTTTGCATCAAGACATTTATAGCCCTTGTGAGTAGGACTGTAACCAAGGAAAACACATGGACTGCATCGAAACTGAAGCTTATGACTATTGAATGGTCGAAGAAAGGGATAACATCGACAACCAAACACGCGTAGATGATTGTAGCTTGGCACCACTCTATGTAAAACCTCAAACGGAGACCTACCACTAGTCACTAAAGTTGGGAGTCGGTTAATGAGGTAAACACCACTTATGAAGCATGAGCCCAAAAATTCATTGGCATGTGAGCTTGAGCTAGCAAGGTTAGTCCAGTATCAACCACATGTCGATGCTTCCTCTCAACCAAATAGTTTTGCTCGGATGTGTGTGGGCAAGAAAGTCGGTGTTGAATACCGAGCTGAGAGAGAATCTTAGGAAATGATCAAAGCTCACCACCCCAATCCATTTGAAGAGCTTTAATCTTGACACCGAATTGAACTTCCACTAACTTTTACAACTGAAGAAACTTTTCAAGAGCCCGAGACTTTCGATTAAGTAGAAAAACCCAAGTGTATATTGACAAAACATCCACGAATAAAATGTAATAAAAATAACCATCAGATGCTATGGGAGCAGGACCCCATAAATCAGACACAAGAAGCTGAAAATGAGCAGTATATTCAGTTGTGGAAGGATAGAAGGGCAATATATGGAGCTTGCCTAACTGACATGCTGAACAAGCAGATTTCATCATTGAGAACTTTGAAGCAATGTTACATTTTTGAAGAACTGATATAATAGTTTTATTACAAGGGTGACCAAGGCGTTTGTGCCATAGGCCAAAACGTGTATCATTAGAACCAAATCGCTCCAAGGATGGGACATGAGCAGTAGTAGAAAGAGTGGACGTTGTAGTATGAGGTGAAGAGTCTGACAGATCGAATTGGTACAAACCATTATGAGTGCGACCCACTGGCAGAATTTTTCCTGTCTTGATATCCTTCACAAAGCAGTGAAAAGAATGAAATTCAAAGAAAACTTGATTATGATTAGCAAACTGAGCTACAGACAATAAGTTTTTGCAGATCTGTGAGACATGCAAAACATTTTTCAAATGAAAAACTCTATTTGAAGTTGCAACAGTAGAAGAGCCAATGTGAGAAACAGGTATAGACATACCATTACCCATGTATAGCCGATTGTTACATGTGTATTGAGTAGCCTCATGTAAATTGTCCAGATTACTAGTGACATGATTAGACGCTCCAAAATCAAGACACCAAATCTTTGTAGGTAGAGAGCTTGGGAAAGTCGGGCCACTTGTAGCAGCAGTATTGACTTGAGGTTGATGTGTAGGGTGTATTTGACAAGAATAATGAGGACCCCCACAAGAAAGATTTGAAACATATTGAAATTGATGACAATAAGCCTGCATGGTTGACTGGAGACTCTTTCAAAAGATTCATCAAATCTATAGTAGCACTTCTGTACAACATGACCAACACGCCCACACAACTTGCATTGAGGTTTGTTATGAACATATCGTCTTCCTCGACCCCTGCCTCGAAATGAACGAGAACCATTACCTCTGTAGGGTGGTCGAGAACCTCTTTCAAAATGATCAATATTTTTAACACTAGACTCACGTTGTTGAGCGACATTAGCCTGCAAAGGGGCATTTAGAACCAAATCTTGTTGACGAGATTCACAATCAACTAAAATTTCAGAAAGAAGTTCAAGAGACATAGGCATGGTAGAAGCAATGGCACGAATGGACTCAAATTCGAAGGACAATCCAGCAAGAATAACACTAATCTGTTCTTGGATAGAAATCTGGTGACCAACAGCCATCAACTTATCACAAAGACTCTTTATCTTGCTCAAATATTCTTTAATGGTGAGCTGGCCTTTCTTTTGAGAGTACAAAGAATAACGCAGGGTAGAAATGGACATGGTGGATTTAGTAGCAAACCTCTGAACGACTGAACTCCAAACATCAAAACTTGAACGAGCATCAATAAGATGCATCAGAATATCATCACAAATTATGGACAACAGCCAAGAAGCCAAAAGTTTATCCTGTTGTTGATGAACCAAGAAATCAGGATTAACAACATGCTTGCCATTACCATCGAAAACTGTTTGTGGAGGAACACCAACTGTGCCAAGAACAAAATCATGCAGCCCATACCCTTCAAGAATCAACAATATTTGCTATTTCCATAGTAAAAAGTCATGCTCTCCAAGCTTCACTGTATCATGCTTAGGAAACTGCTGGACTTTCTTCAAAACGCCATGATTAATATCAGAAGAGGAAACATGAACAGAGGGATCAATACGGAGATGTCATCGGTCGCTATGGAAGAGAAAAAAATCAAGGCTCTGACACCATGATAGAATCTACGAGAGTAGAAACAGTAGAGAAAACAACTGAAAAATGAAATAACGTTGAAGTTATTATTTCATGCATACCTTCAATACACCAAAACCCTCAGTATTTAATGTTAAGCATTAAGTGCTAACCAGACTATTAACAAACTAACAAACTAACAGCTAACTGTTACATTCCTTAACAGATTTGATAAGAAAAAGCTTGAACTGTTGCTAAATGTTTACCACCAAATTACAAAATGTTGGATGAAAAGAAACATTTAATTTAGATGAGTGTATGCGTAGGGAGATGTTCAAATCAAACCTACTATATTTTGACGTTGGATTTTGTTTTCTTAAAAGAATCTTAATATTTTAAGAAGCACAACAACAGTGGATTGGACCTAGACCCAAATTTTTTAAGCAGTGAAACTAGTGGGGTATGTTGTAGATGAATTAAACTTCGGAAATTACATGAAGTGGGGCACCAATGGGATCCTCTGAGTGATTTGTGTTTGGCCAAGGCAAGTAAATTTTATATGCAACTTTATCCGAACATAGCTCTGGTCAGTTGTTTTCCGCCAACCTGGTCCATGTGCCATGCAACCCCACCCCTAAAGAAAAAAACCCTATACTAGGACTTAAACAGATATCTTGTAAATTACTCGATTGGGTTTCTAACACTAACTATATTGGTAAAAGAATTTTTTTAAAAAAATATTTATTGGATTACGAATATAAATGAAATTGATAATACTCTGAAATGACATATTTTTATGTATTAATCACATATTTATTTTTAGTATGATCCTACTAATTTTAGCTATTTATGATTTTTTATCTTGTATAGACTAAATTGAAGGCAAAAAGAAATTTAGGAGCAAAAAGCGTGAATTTAAAGATAAAATGGGCCAGCATGCGAAATAGGAAAGAAGTGGTGTCGAAAATACAAGTGTGAAAGACTTTAGGCAAAAGTGCAAAGAAGAAATTTTATAAACACAAGACTCTATTTAAATTTTAATTATATTAGGATAATTATTAAAGATTATTATTTAGATTTAATTTTAACTTTTATCTTTATTTATCTTTTAGAATTTAATTAGGAATATGTGATTAATATGTGATTAATGCATAAAATATATCATTTCGTAGTATTATCATAAATAGCTCAAATTAGTAAGATCATACTAAAAATATGTTATTTTATTGAGTATGATCCTACTAATTTGAGCTATTTATGATAATACTAAATGACATATTTTTATATATTAATCACATATTAATCACATATTCCTAATTAAATTCTAAAAGATAAATAAAATAAATAAGGATAAATAAAGATAAAAGCTAAAATTAAATCTAAATAATAATCTTTAATAATTATCCTAATATAATTAAAATTTAAATAGAGTCTTGTGTTTATAAAATCTCTTCTTTACACTTTTGCCCTCAAAATCTTCCACACTTATATTTTCGGCACCACTTCTTTCCTATTTCGCATGCTGGCCCATTTTATTTTTAAATTCACGCTTTTTGCTCTTAAATTTCCTTTTGCCTTCAATTTAGTCCCTACAAGATAAAAAATTATAAATAGCTCAAATTAGTAAGATCATTGTAGAACCCAAATTTTGCCCGGGGCCCAATACAAACTAAGATCATTGTAGAACCCAAATTTTGCCCGGTGCCCAATCTGGTTAAGCCCAAACCCAAACCTAAACTAACCCAACACTAATTTTTCAAAAAAAAAAAACAAAACCCTAGCCCCCTAATCCAAGTGGCGCCGCAGCCTAACCCCCACTTGCTCTGCCACCGCCCCTGCCAAAGCCTGCTTCCACCTGCCCTCTACCATTGCCACTCTTCAAGTTGCACCTGCAGAAAAGAAGAAAAGACAGATAATAAATGAATGTAAAATTCAGGCTATAAAAGCCGATTGAATTTCTTTGTAAGGGGGATTTTTTTTGAATGAAAAAACAGAGAGATTCGGCTATCTTTTTACAAGAAACAATATTTTCAAACACAAATAGAAGATACAAAAGCTTGCAGAACAAAGATTACCCATTTAAAATCAACTAAAAATCGAAAACAGAGGCAAATGAGGTGATTTCTTCTCCCTTTTTATTATTTCCGAAATCTTCTTTCCCTTCTTTCCTTTCCTTTTTTTTCCATCTTCCCCTTTTATATACGAATATATATATATATATATATATTATATAAAAAAATAAAAAAAATTTACCTTCTCCCATACAGTCTTGTGATGGTTGTGTAATGACGTCGACGACGGTCCGTGTGTAAATCGCACCACCCCTACCCTGCAGAGAAAACAAAAAGGGTTTTAGAGTTTTTTAAAAAAATGGTTGAAATGAAATTTTAAGCTTAAAATTTCCTATATATATAGATACAAAGCGACGTCGTTTTGGCCATTGCCATAAACACCAAACGACGTCGTTTGGGCCATAGATCCGCGACGCGACCGACTGATGAAGGATCCGCGTGTTTTCATCGAGTGGGCTAATTGCCCTTTTAGTCCCTCCTCTTTTCGACATTTTAAATTAGGTTTTGATATTTTTAATTTTTCCCATGATTTTATCCCATCTTCATTTTGGTCCCGCTTTAAACGCAGCGTGTAAGGGGCCGGGGTTATTCTTCGTTTGGGCCCACACCTTTTATGCGCACTTCAATGGGATCCCAATACTTTCATTTTATTTCAAAATTGCCTCAAACTTCATTTTATACTCGATTTGACCCCTTTTTTCATTCGATTCTAATTTAGTCCTTCTTGATTGTTTTGTGTAATTATTATTTTCATTATTATATTTGTTATTATTATTTTTATTATTATCATTTTATTTTTGTATTACTAATACCATATTATTATTATTATTATTCTTATTGTTAGGTATTACTATTATTATGTTATTATTATTCTTTATTTAACTATTATTATTCTACATTATTATCACTACTATTATCATTATTTAACTGTTTTTATATTTATGTATTTCATCCGTTTTATCTTATTATTATTATTACCATTATTATTTTATCATTTTATTTATAAACATATTTTATTGGTTTACTATTAATATATCGTTATATATGTATTTTACTATTATTGTTGTCATTGTTCTACTACCGTTTATTATTATTATTATTATTATTATTATTATTATTATTATTATTATTACTATTATATAACATCTTTATTATCATTTGTTTAGTATGGCTATCTATCATCACCGTCATCATTATTGTCATCGATTATTATAAGTGCATTATTATTATTAGTAATGTATTATTTGCATTTTATTTCATTATCATTTATACTATCATTACCACCTTATTACCATTATATCATTGTTTTATCGTTTTACTATCCAATTGTTATTGATATCATCCTTATTATTGCTATCACGATTTTTTGGCAATCTTACTAAATAAAATACATTTTATAAAATCGTCCTGTTCTATCTAAAGATTCTTAAGACAAGGTAATGTTTTGTATTTAGAAATTCGTAGAATAGCGCCCTAACGTGCTGGGTTGCGATTCTCCGTTTCACTAAATAATTAAACATCCTTCTATCTAATTTCATAAAACACGAGATGACCTTGATTACGAGAGATTAAAACATCGTGTCCTAACGTACTAGATGTGATGTTTACATCTTTTCGAAACAAAGAAATCTCGATTTTTGACCCAAACATCTACACTTATTTTCAGCTTAAACATTGTAAAACAAAAGTACATTTTACAAAACCATTTTATTTTGTCTGAAAGTTTTCAAATAAGGCAATGTTTGTGTGTTTAGAAATTCGAAGAATAGTGCCCTAACGTGCTGGGTTGAGATTTTTCGTTTGACTAAAATACTAAACATCCTTGAAATAAATTTCACGAACTCCGAGATAACTTTGATTACGAAGGCTTCGAATATCGTGTCCTAACGTGCTGGATGTGATGTTTGTATCCTCTCAGAATAAGGAAATCTCAAATTTCGGCTTAAACTATCCAAACATTTTCTAAAAGATTCGAATTTTTAAAACCTTTTCAAATTTTCGACATTAAGATATTAATTAATCAATTTGGTACCAATTTTGGGCGTGACGAGGGTGCTAATCCTTCCTCGCACGTAACCGACTCCCGAACCTGATTTTTCAAAATTTCGTAGACCAAAAACACTGTTTTAGTAAACCAAAACGTTTTATTAAAACAAAAATGATCCGATCACACCAAATAAAGATCGGTGGCGACTCCTATTTTTTATTTTCGTTTTCAAAACCATAGTCGATTCCCTTTTTTTTTAAAAAATGGTTACGACAATCATACTAAAAATAAATATGTGATTAATACATAAACATATGTCATTCCAGAGTATTATCAGAAATGATAAGGAATTTGTATTTTAATATTATAGAATACGTGCTCAATCATTAGATTAGATATATAATTAAGGGGTGAAATTAAAAATTCTTTTAGGAGGTCGGAACTAAATTATAAAATTTTAAGAGATCCAAATGTAATTTCACCATGTATTAATTTATAATCTATTTATTTTAATGGATCAAATAAAACTTTTTTATATTTAGGGGTAAAATATAATTTTACTATATATTAATTTACAATTTTATTATTTTTAGAATGAATGAACTAAATTTTTTTATTTTTAAGGGATAAAGCCCATACTAGCCCCTAATCTTAACCTCGAATACCAACTCAGTAAAGTGTTTAAATATAGTAAGAATAATTACATACCAATATACAACAAATTATGGCTTCTAGATTTACCCTCAAAGATTAAGATTATGATATGGAAATATATACTTAACTATTTACAACTCAAGTTAATCTTTATCGGCAAAAGTTGGTGGGCTTAGCAAACTGTCCAAGATGCCAGGGAGGGGCAGGGAGCCTGGAGCACTTTTTTAGAGACTGCTATGCTGCATCACAAGAGCAGAGTCATTGACAGTTTAAGGAGTGGATGATGTTTCCTTTTAATAGTTTTCTGAAATCGTCGGTCTGCTGCAGAACCTGGAAAATGAAAAAGAGTGGAAAATGTCAAAGAAGTGGGACCTACAGATTTGAGAGGCTGACTGCTGATTTTAGTTTTAGGGGTTTTTTAGGATAATTATTAGTATTAAGTTAGGACGTGGGCTATAATCTGATTAGGTTTTGTGGTAATATACAATCTTTTCTACTATATTTTCTCATGGGTTATATTAGTATAGCTAAAAAGTTAAATGATTTTTGGGCTCAATTAGAAAGGAAACAATGAAATTGATATTTCTAGCCCCCATTTAAAGGAAAAAAAAAAAACATCATATGCATTTACCTTCGCGATCATAATGAAAAAACAATACCTTTATAACTATTTTCTTGAGGGACGTTTTGTGAAGACTATGTTAAGACAAGTAAAAAAAGTAATTGATAACCAGCAATTAAAGTGAAATTATCATAAAAGAAACTAAATATATAGACACAAACATAAATTAAACAATTGTTTTTCTAGTTTCATTTCTATTTTACTGATTTATAAAATTAATTTTTCAAAATTTACAATTTTTCTCTTAACAATATTATCTAAAAATATAACTATTATAAATGATTGTCTTTTTAAAAAAAATTTTACACTTTCGTTTCTGATCTATATTCGAATTTAAGATTATCTCTTAATAATATAGTTTCTAAAATAAAAAGATTGTATTTAATCACTATAAAATTAATTGCTAAAATATATAACTATTAGAACCATGAAAAATTAATAAAAATTATTAAAATCTGTCATATTAAATGTAAAAATATACCTAAATTCATTAATATGTCATCTTCCAAATTAGAGCTATGCATGGCAACGAAACACCTTAGCTTGGCGGTGCACGTGGCCCACAAGTCAAGTTTACTCTAAAATTCAGGGGTATGATCATGCCACATACTCAGTACATATTTCATCTTTATTTTTTAATTTCAAAATCAATCAGTTAAATACCTAAGAAGCTTAATGATGATTTAGCTAGCTTTCTTCAAAACCCTAAAAGGGTTGCTTATTTATATAATTAGTCCTTTTCATAGATGGAGAGACCAATCAGTTTTGTCAAACCGTCCTATCTATACAATAAATGAATCTAATATATTTCCTATGACACCAAAATGAATTAAAAATACTATCATATATTGATGTCTTATCAAAGTTTATATATCGTATATTTAATTAAATGAATGTAAGAAAGAACAGACCGGATCAAGACAGGCCATTGAAGGAGAGAGAACCGACAAAGGTCGCCCCTCTTATCCATTATTATTGGACCTTCTGCCCTCCAACGCTACGTTTGACTCTGTCTTGTGACTCTTGCCTGCCTTAAGCACCTTTGTAGGCTCACAATTATTAGTATGCCTAATATTCCATTTATGGTTCACATTTGACATAAACAGAGATCAGTTTAATTTTTGAATTATTAAAAAAGAAATGAAATAAGACTAATTAAAATATTTAATGAAAAATACATTAAACTACTAATATTGATGGAAAACATACGTGTATTAATAAAATACATTCAAATTTTAAAATGAATCCAAACAATATATACACACACAAGTCTAAGTTGTGTCAAAATGGCGGTGCTCATGTTTAGCAAAAGGCAGGGAAATGAGTTGGGTTTTCACATCTAAACCACTACTTTTATGGATTTAAGATTAAAACTTTCATATGAACTCGCTGTATAGCTCATGTCTATGTCAAACATATTCAACATGTTTCAACTTATGAAATAATGGGCAATAATCCAACGATTTCTATAAGACAATAGTTACGGTTTTTATCTATATCGTTTGAGTACTCATGACTTGAAGAAAGTCTTTCACTATTTCAAATTAATTTGGACTACTATTTTATGATAAAAATATTTTATTTATGAAAATTTATATTTGGATTTTTAATACTTTTTAGATAACAACAAAAACATATCACGTTAGTTTTTTAACTTCTGAGCCATCTCTTGCTTATAGTGAGAAAACGCATTCACTATGATAGTGATACACATGATCTATTTCTCTATTTCATTATTTTTATTTATTCAGCTCGTTGATTCAAATGCAAACCTCAAGAGTTGTATCGAGCTAACAGATGGATTGATTGGACATATATATAATTAAGGCTCAAATAATTTGTAATTAAGTTTAGATTTTTTATATATTAATTACAACATTATTACTTAGTCATGAAGTCATTCCACTAAAGTACCATGACTAAGCTCTCCCTATTATATACCATTATGAAAGCAACATATCAAGTGTCTGTCCAATGACCTTATCATATATGTTACCTCATAAGATATCTTTAGTCTGTTTGGGTTAAATCTGTTAATCTAATATGATCCTATTTTATCTCATAGCAACTATTATATATTATTTCATGAAAAAAAATAAATTACTAACATATAGTAATTAAACAATTCGTCCTAGACAATTGACCAGTGGTCATGTTACTTTTCCTTTTATCATCCAATGAGAGTATATTATTTACCCTTTAATGGGCTATGGACTCCACTATCGTTAATAGTTATGTTGAAGTAGTATATCCAACGTACCATCTTTCGACTTTATTACCAATTGGACTCAGACTTTCAATACTTCAAATTGTACGAGTCACATATACATTGTCCATCACTTATTCAAATTTGAGGCAAGTCACACTGTGAACATCACAAGCGAAGAAATTCATTAACAAATCTAGGATTTATTCTACTTCGGTCTTCTCCAATGTATTATTAGTCTAGACCATCTCATCTTTGTCTTTATCTTCTAGGAGTTATTTGTTTTGATACCTAAGATAAGGTATCCCCTAATTTGACTTGATAAACATCACAATAGTCATTGAATCAATTTACTCAATTTCTACTCATTAGACTATGGATCATTTAGATTATGTACTATATAAGTTGTCTTCTTTCATTATGATCTAATCATACAATGCAACTTAATATTTGTAACATTCTAGTTTAGAACCTAGTCAAAATAGTGGTTTCGGGACCACAAATTTGAGGTCAGAAAAATATTTTAAGATTATTTTTGGTGTTTATATTATGTGATTAAGCATGTGTGAAAATTTTATTGATTGTGTGCTTAATTATCAAAAAGGACTAAATCGCATAAAATGTAAAAGTTATGTGTTGATTGTTAAAGTGTTTATTTGTCATGGTTTTCTAAATGAGAAGTCTTTATGTTGTTATTAAATCATTGATTAATAGGATGGACAAAAATGGGCTTATGTTAGTGGAATTTTAATGTTTTAATTAAAGGTTAAAATGGTAATTGAGTTATTAAGTCATTATAATTAAAATAAAACAAATTAGATGCCCATTTCTCATCCTTCTTCCATCGAAAATAGAAAATAAGAATAACCATTGAAGCTTTGTGATTTTCAGCTAGGGCTTAGCTTGATTGAAGTATGTTTTGAGTTCGATTTTTGATAATTTTTACGTTTTTGTGATCGTTGTTTTGTACTCTACAAAACCCATGCTTAAATTTTGTGAATTGATGATGAATTTGAAATGTGCCTTAGATGAATTCATGAGTTTTGTGCAGTTTGGTGATGAATAATGAAAGTTATGTGCTAGATTAACATAGTTTGTCTTTGGATTTTTGGTGATTTTGAGTAACTTGGACTAAATTGAGAAAATAAGAAATTTGAGGATTAAAATGTGAAATAAATGAAATGTGTGGACTTTTATGGACATAGGGAGAATTCGGTTAGGCATGGGTGAAGTGAGATTTTGTGTATTTTGTGATTTTGTGAATTAATGACTAAAGTGGCAAAATGTGAAAATATGAGGGCTATTTTGTAAAATACCCTAAATATATGTGCTTGGACTAAACTGAATGAATTGGTGATTGAATGAGTTAAATTTGAATGTGTTTAGACCAAGAAAGGTGAGGTTCGGGTCGAGATCAAGGCGAAGATAAAGTGCTCGATTGATTAGCTAGTTCCGGTATTCCGACGTCTGAGGTAAGTTCGAATATAATACGTGTTCTTAATTTATGTTTAAATGCAATGAAATGAAAAATTTTGTGATTATCGAATTAGAAACGCTATGTGTGGAATTGGGTTAAATGGCACTAAGTGTGTGTAATAATGGCACTGTGTGTGTGATGTATTGGAAGCTTCGACTTTATTGATTGGCACTGTGTGTGCGATACCAAGATATATTCGATTCTACGTAAATGCACTAAGTGTGAGATGATAATTAAGTCTCGGCTATGAAATTTGCACTAAGTATGTGATTGTATCGAAGAAATATTAAAGATTGATCGAAAGGTGGGATTAAGTAGTATCAAAAATTGGATATAAACTAGGTGTTGGCAAAGGTATGTATGAACCTATGTGGTTGATAAACTTGTAGATGATGATTGAATAAAGATGTGAACATATGGTTATAGTTTAGATTGTGTATTCATGAAAATCAATCTATGTGATGGTTTATTTTATACATTGATTTGAATTGTTGAGTTACATGTATTGTATTACGAACTTACTAAGCTTTTATGCTTACTGTGTAATATGTTTCTCTATTTCACAGTGTCAGTAAAGCTAGCTCGGATCCGGGATTGTCAGCGGCTCTATGGCACTATCGGCTATCTATTTCGATAATTTTGAAAGATGTACATATTTAGTATATGGCATGTATAGGCTAGAAGTCATGGTATGTTTTGTAATGTTGGATCTTGTCATGTAATGTGGTTAGAAAGTTGAATGTTGATGGTTCATATGAGAGGCAATGAAAATGATGAAAGTGGTATGAAATAGTGAGGTTGGAAATGGTATTTTCATGCTTGAATTAGTTGAAGGAAATGGTGTTTTATGTGTGAACTTGTGGCTTGATTAAATGATGTTTTGCTAACATGATTTAGGATGTGAAATTTGTATTTTAGTTGGACTTATTTGAGATAAGATTGAGCATAGCTATTGATGGTATGGTAAATGATAGATTGGTGTTTGTATTAGCATGTTTGGTTGCATTTTGAGACATGAGTTGGTATTGATTTGAGGCTTGTAGGTGATTCAAGGTGTGGGAGGCAACTTTGGCCTTGAAAATGGCCTATGTGTGGCTCGACCGTGTTGTTTAAGTTTGCCAAGTGAAACAAGTCAGATTCGACCACGGCCTGGACACACGGACGTGTAACTGGCTGTGTGGTGTAAGTCAGTGTCGACCACGAGTGAGGCACACGGGCGTGTCTCAGGCCGTGAGGACAAGTCAGTAGGTATCCCCTGTTTTGCCTCGTGATCGTTGTTTTGTCGAGTTTTAAAATTTATAAAGAATATGATCAAACCTGGAAACTAACTCTGACAACGATTATAGGCAAGTGTACCTATCGAAGAGTAGTATAGCTTAGGCAAGACCAGATTGTCGAACCCAAAGGAACTAAAAGCACTAATACTAACTTTCTCTTTATTATTTAGCCTAAAATAAGTGAAGTTGCTTTTAATCTAAATTAACGACTACGAAACTAAAGACGCAAAGACAAAAAGAGTGAATTAGGAAATAACTTGATGAAAAACTCAGTTGATCACGACGATACCCTCAGGAAGAATCCACCTAGACTTCACTTGTTATTTAACACTGAATCATACGATTTATTCATTTAGTTTGATCCGTAAGACTCCCTAACGTATATTAAACCCTCTCTCGAGGCGAATAATGTCTAACCCTAGGTTAATTAGTGGAACTCGCGTTCTCTTATAATAACCCCTAGAATAGCAGTAAATCGATCTATGGACTCCCATATTAGGTTTCACCCTAATCCGACAAAATCTCGTCACCCTATCTCTAGGCGTGTGATCAACTCCGCTTAATTATGCTAGATCTACTCTTAAGCAGGGTCTATTCCTCCTCCACCTAAGCACATCAGATTTGGATTAAGCATGCACAATTAAGAACAAACTAATTATTTATCATATAATTCATAAAACAATAACAAGATTCATCTAGGTTTCATCCCCTTCATGTATCTGAAGGGTTTAGTTCATAATGAATAAAGAAAACATCTCAAGAGAAAAGATAAAACAAAACATAATAAATCCTTAAAACCCCCTGAAGGAATTAAAGGAGAAATCCGCCGTCTTGCGTAGAATTCCGGCTCCTTGAGATGGATCAACTGGCTATCTTCGAATAATTCCCACAAATCTGGCCTTCTGGCTCGACTCCTTGGCCTAGCTAACCTCTCCTTTCAGGTTACACTTAGGGTGTTTATATAGACTTTTAGAATGCTTTACCTAGCCTCTAAGTGTCCCAATTCAAGTATACTTCCTACTCGGTGTTTGAATAGCCTTTGGAATGTGTTTCTTTGCCTCAAAGTATCCAAATCCGAGTGAAATTGCTCTCTTCCGCGGCAGGGGCACGGCTATGGTATACGCCAGTGTAAATCATTTTCAGGTCGTGTCTCGATTCTATCTATTGGGGCACGGCTGTGTAAATCGTGGCATGGCCATGTGAAGTAAATTGACGAGACACGGCCGTGTGGCTTGAAGTCCAGGCCGTGTCGATTTCCTCTTTGGCCCAAGTTGGTCCGTTTCAAGCCCGTTTCTTGTTCTTTTCGTCCTCGGGGGCTTTCCAGAGTATAAACATGAAAAGAAAGGATTAAAAGCACCTTTTTACATAAATTAAGGGCTAAATCATCCAAAAGCATACTAAATGCGGGTCTAAAATATGTTACTTTTAAGGTTTATCACCGCGGCTTGGACACATGGGCGTGTCTGAGGTTGTGTGAGGCACACGGCCTACCCATACGGACGTGTTGTAACGCCCTTAATCCGTATCCGTCGTCAGATTAGGGTCACAGGGTATTACCAGAAGCAAGTACAAAACCAAGCATACACACGAGTCATATTTGTGTATAAATACAAAGCATATAGCAAATTACATATTAAACACACATTCTTGCACATATTATGCATAAAGATCACACCTATAAATTTATTCGAATCTATATTATGTATATACCATCATATTTCCCAACAAATAAACATGTCACAAAGTCATACAATATATATACATGCTTTATAAAACACATAACCCGAAACATAAGCATATTATCTTAAAATGATGATGAATACTAACTTAGATTAAACACTTTGCTTCACCATTCTATGTATGCATGTACTTAACTTAATGTCCACAAGTAAGTTGGCATTAACCACTCCTATTATAATCACACATATATCATTAAATTGACTACATCGAATGAACCATTCAAGCATAATTACAATTCACTTAGTCATTCATCTCATACTCTTTTCGACTAACAAATGCCATATAAGTTTTACCCATTTCATGCACTACTCGAATACTTATTATATCCATATATAAACATGCTTATAATGTACTCATATGGTAAAACCAAATTACTCTATTTTATAACCTAATGCATACCAAAACATAGCAATTTATCACTAAAAGAATAACCGAATTATAACCAACAAGAACACCTACATGTCTTGTCCGAATATGCCATTCAAACAAATTCAACATGCACTCATTCCAACTTCCAAAACACAATTTGATACCTTTGAGATTACCTCATAACAATCATATTTATATATATGTATTTATGCTTATAAAGAGCTCACAAGGCAATCACACCTAAAATCCAAATATAAAGCATTGAAACCATTGACATTAAGAGTAAGCCATTTTCGCATGGCTAATATATACAAGAATAATTTCATAGCTCAAAACATAGTCTAGCCTATACATGCCTTTAGTTCAAAATCCAAACTCAAAAGTACCAAAATAGGTTGATAGTGTGGATAACTTTGTTGACGATCCCCTGAGCTCGTAGCTTGATCTAAATCTATAAAACAGAACGATGAACACATAGAGTAAGCTAATTTAGCTTAGTAAGTCTTAAGCAATCATGATATACCAATTGAACATTCAAGCATTTTAAAACAATCAAGTAATAACATTGAATAAAATAGCTTAACTCGAAAGTCCTTCAAAACCGAATGCCTTTACCTCACTTAACATACCATTTATCATTTCCTTACCATTAGCATACAACTTACCAACTCAGCACCAAATTCAAAATATAAAACATCCTCTCTTTATGATCTATTCATAATACACATACATGTAACTTAATAAGTTCACATAAATATTTGAAGAAGTAAAAGCCGTGTACATCCGAATTTCACCTCCATAATTACATAAACACGTGTCCATTTAACCTCTCATATATCCAAGCATCTAATATCAATATTTCAAAGCTTAGTACTTAAATGATCTAATAATGCGGAATGCTAATGCTCATTTAGCTCGACCATCATCACTATTTTACCTTTAAACTTCAATTTATAATCTCATCATATAGTTCACATACAAATTAATAACTCTTTTCCAACTACTCATATTTTCGATACACATAATTCAATAGGATCATATATATATGTATATACATTAAGTATATACTTTACACTTAGTAATTTCACATAAAAGAAAATATATTCATATATATATCCATTTGACATTTCATACATTCATATACATGGCATCAAAGTAATCCTAATATGTCACATAAACATAAGCATAAGGTGAATATCTGAGGATCAATTAGTATCATTCGCAATCGACAACTTAACACAAATATATATTTACCTTATTGATCAAATATAGAAGATCAATTTAATAACTCGTGACACTTACGGATAGCCGATCGTACATATATAACTTGTAATATCAACTTACTTCCTCGATGATTACATAGCTAGAAAAGTTTATGTCTTGAAACTTGAAATTTCATCACCGATTTAAAAACCTGCTAGGCGTAAGCCTGAATTACTCACCAGCATTAAGCCGGCTAGACCGAGGTCTAAAATTGAATCACCGGCATTTAGCCTGCTAGACCGAGGTCTGAAATTGATCACCGGCATTTAGCCTGCTAGGCAATAAGCCTGATAAACTTTCACCGGCACAAGGCCTGCTAGGCTCGAAGCGCGAACATTCATATTATTGAGTCATCTCATTCACATCACATACAATAATTCAATATCACTTTCACACCTTACCAAAATCACATATATCACATATAATTCAATATCACTTTCACATATTACCAATATCACATATATCACATATGATTCAATATCACTTTCACATGTTACCAATATCACATATATCACATATAATTCATATCACTTACATAATGAACACAATTAAGTTTAACCACATTTCATTGCTTAAACACTATATCACATTCGGTTTTGGCCAAATTTCTAATTTATAAATTCAATTTTAACATGTACTCAAGGCTATAACCGATATTAATGGTAATAAATTGCTTAGAGACTTACCTCGGATATCGTTGGACAACAAGAATCGACTATTAGCTAACTTTCACCTTTCCTCGATCCAAGTCCGTTTTTCTTTGTTCTTGATCTAGACATATTCAATTTAAGCTCATTCAAACACATTTCATTTCAATTTAATCCAAAAACACCTAAATGAGAAAATTACCATTTTGCCCCTAATGTTTCACATTTTTGTAATTTAGTCCTATTTGCACAAAACACAAAATATGCAAAATCTCCCAACAATATAGCTAGGCCGAATCTTCCACATAGCCATATAAGTCCATAAATTTCATTTTTTTGCAATTTAACCCCTAAAAAATTATTTTCTCAATTTAGCCCTATTTAGCCAAATTCATCAAAAATTCAAGAACAAAGTATCATTTAACACATAAAACATCACGAAATTTATCATAACATCAATTACATTTTACACAAACATCATCAATTCATGAAATTAAGACATGGGTTTTAAAGCTCTCGAAGTAACGATTACAAAAATGTAAAAATTATCAAAAATCGAAGTAAAAAATTACCTTAATTAAGCCCAAAACCTAGCCGAAACCTTGCTAACTTCTTTTATTGTTTTTCTTTTTGATATTCGGCCAAATATAAGCATTATGGCTTTCTTTTTCATGCTTTTGTTTTATATACTATAACATATATTATAATATTATTTAATAAACCATTACCAAATAAAATAGCCATTTATCACACCAATGTGCCGTCCACTACCTTTCAAAAAGGCCAATTTACAATATAAGGCCTCCACCTTAAAAAGCCACATCAATTTATCCATTAATCAAATGATGTGTCACTTTTACGCTTTATGCGATTTAGTCCTTTTTATTTAATTAAGCATGCAAATAGTCAAATTTCTCCACGAAACTTTCACACACTTTAATTCATATATAATAAACACAGAAAATAATATTTAAAAATTTTTCAAACTCGGATTCGTAACCCCAAAACCACTGTTCCGATTAGGGTCAAATTTGGACTGTTACACGTGACCTCTGTAGTTTTGAAAAATATTTGAATTTTGAAAATTTTTGTATGTGTTCGGTTTAGTCCGGCCTCTTTTTAACATGTGTTTATGGTCTTGTAGACCTTATTAAGGGACAATATGATTATATTTGAATATGATTGAATGATAATTGACTTTGTGTTGTGAAATTGATAGGAAATGTTCCAATTGTCCGGTAATGCCTCTTAACCCTATTTCGGCGACGGCTACGGGTTAGGGGTGTTATAATATTAGTTAAACGTTAGACAATCAGTTAGTCAATATTTCCTTATACATTTTGCTTTACATATAAAAACCATTGAGGACAAATACAAACGATATTAATGTGAATGATGGAAATTTTATTAAACCAATCTATTTGAAAAATTACAAGTCTATATGATGAAAAACTACACTAAAATCACTAGATCCCAACACCACTAGCACCTTGGGAATTAACATCAATGTCATTAAGAAAGCTACATGGCCATTAAATTGATTCCATCTTCATTGTATGCAGTTTTATTTCTCTTCGAAAAACTACATGAGGAACTTTAACCTTTAACGAATGCCAAAGTCTTTGAATTGCACCTAGGCTTCCAATTCCACGTGGGTTCCAACTTAACGTGCTCGTGGATTCAATATGACAAAATCTAGAAGCAACATCATTCTCGAAAACTTTAGCGTCTAGTTCACCAATTTCCATTATGCAATATCAACATCCTCTACAACACCATTTCTTTTACTTACTGATAATTAAACAACCCAGAAGAACTAGTTGTCTTATAGATCTCGATTGTCTCTTTTAAGTCCTTGTACCCTTTTTGTGAACCAAAAAATTCTTAGAAACTTCAATGACACCTAAAACCTATGATAAAAAAATTAGAAGTAATGCAATGTTCCAATTGAGATGCACCCACTATAAACTCTCTTATTGGAATTTTATTAAAATCAACAAGGATAAATATGATAATTTAACCACAAAATCCTTAACTAGAACTTTAGAAAAAATCGATTAAAATCTAAGGTAAATTTTTATCAATCAAAATCACTAGAAAACTAAACCATCTTGTTCATTCTTGTTGACCAATCTACCCACCTTAGGATTATCCCCCATGGGTGCAACATCCAAAAGCAATTCTTTCACAACCTCACTTGCAATATCCGAATTAGAAAAAGATCTAACATCATCTATCATATTAGAAAATTCAACACTCTAAGAATTAGCATTCTCCATCGCGTCTTGTCAGCATAACCTCTTCATCAAAATTAAGACATTGGCTATTAGGGTGAACACATTCAATTAAAGTTTTCAAAATTAAATTAATGGTTGAATTAGTCAGACTATTAATTTATCAGTTCAATTGGTTCGATAAACTTATCTAATTTAATTAAATAAATTATTAAAAACTCATAAAAATAAAAAAATTAAAATTTGATTCAACTACTCAGTTTAACTTGTCCTTAGTTATTCAAATTCTTTTTGTATTAATATTTCAATCGATTCTAGTTATGACCGATGGATTTGACATTTTAATAACAATGAAAAAAGGCAATGAGAAAATGGATTTTGTCATCGTGACATCAATTGTTAGTGAAATGACGTAGAGTATTATTTATTCTATTTTTTAGTCATAGTAAATCGACGTCGAATTAAGCCGCAGTTGCGTCGCTGAGTAAAATCTTTGGCGGGGAATGAAATGAAATCACGAGAACTCCAAATTTCTATCCTTTAGGAGGCGATGACTGGATGAAAAACCTACAGTTGGTAACGTGCCGGGGCCCAGGGAACTGGACCACCGACTTAATGTCGGCATCGCCTTTGGACCAAGTCCATGCATATCATATACTGCCAAAACTCAACTTTTTTTAGTCTCCTTCATTTATTATTTCCTAACTATAATAATAATTACCCCATTTTTAGCTGTCTTTAGGTACAACGAGTATTTCTTTTCAAAATTACTTCAGTACCTTTTTTCTAAAATATTATATCACTGTTTTTAATTCCTAATTTATTTTCACAGTTACTTCATCAAATATAACTCATGAGAGCATTAATGACTTCCATACGCCGAACGAATGACGGAGTAACAACTTTATTTTTTTTAGTATATTTCTATTATTTTAATAATTTATATTTTTATAATTTTTAAAAAATTAAATTATATTTTATTATTCTTTAAGAACTAAAATAAAATTTTATAAATTATAAATAATATAAATGAAAAATTTTATATCTTAGGGGAGGTGAAGCCCTTGCTAGTCCCAATTGACTCCGTCATCGAAATCATGCGATGTGATCTATTATAAAATACAAATATAATTTATTAATGAGATATTGTCTTAAGATTTACCCGTCCAATTACTAAAATAAAAGTTAATAATAATAAGATTAATATTTGAAGTATTGGTTCATACAAACATAGCAGTAAATTCAGTATAAAAAAGTCGTTAATTTCAAGTTTTGGTTGAAATTAAATTTAATATTTTTTGAAAAAAATAAAGCAAATGGGAGAGAGAATTGAAGGGAAGATGTGGGGAGTGTTATAGGATTGAGTTGTGAGTGTGAAGCGATAATTAGGTTTTGGTCACATGCAAATAAGTCAAATAGTCCCAATGGTATCCATATATATGTGGGCATTGGAGGGCCGTCTTTCACGAGCTTTGTTATTGATAAGAACCTTTTCAAACCTCACCTTTACGAATTTAATGCTCCACGTCAACCCCCGGATCCCATTTTTGATTATGCTCATGCCTACCTTTCTAGTCTCATGAAATTTTTCTCATCATGGTCTCGTTTAATGAGTTGTCAATGTTTATATTTATAAATAAAGCTTTTTATCGTTACAACAACAACGGTGAAAATCGAATTAAAATGAAAATTTAATCCATCATTGAAATTTATGTTTTAAATTTATAACATCACCAAAAAAGGGAAAGTTTTTAAAATCGGTGTTTAGCAAAGATAACATGTATTGCAGGTGTACTATACTGGGAAGTTCATGGAATGGAACTTCGAAGCCGAGAAATCTGTCGCAGAGAGAGAGAGAGCAGTAATGGCATTTGGATTTTGTGGTGAATAAGAAATTTAATATAAATAAATAAAGATAAAAAGGAAGAGAGAGAAAAACATAAAATTGTGGCAGAGAAAGGAGGAGCTGACTCTGTTTCTGTAATAAATTCAAAAAGTAGGTTTGTAGGGGCAATGAAAAGTACGGACACGTGTTGGGACCCACGCGTAAAGTCAAATTTCAGATTTTTTTCCTTTATGTCGCAAACGCAGTATGACCCTTTCAATCTTCTTTTATCTGTTCTCTCATGTTTGATGTTCTAAGGTTAAAGTAAAATATTAAATAAGGGAAATTATTAATTTCCCATAAATAAATATTAAAAAATAAATATTGTATAATATTATAAATAGAAGAGGAATTCACATACAATATAACATTATATTATAGAATTTTACTTAAATTAAAATTTTTTAATTATCAAAATTTATATAAAAATTTTTAATCATTGAATAAATATACACAAAAAGAAACATTCAATTATGACTAAAGGTTTCGATAGAGCAGATTTCGCAGAGTCCTGCCCCACTTCACACCAAATTGGGCAGGGATAAGTACAGGTTTCATTGGTGGTGGGATAGGGATGGAGACAAATTAAACTCGCCATGAGTGGTGGGGCAAGCATGAGTATGACTTTGTACTCACCTCGCATAATATAATAAGCAAATTTAAAATATAAAATTTAGTTTTGATAACAATACTCAATGTATTCTATACTTTTTTCATAAAAAATAATTTATATTTATTCAATTAATATTTGTAAATATATTATATGAATTGAGTCATAGAGTGAGTATAGCAGGAATTAGATGGGTTTGAGACACACATGAGTAATAGGTCAAAAATGATTTTGGGTTTATACCCACAATGGGTTGCAAGGCAAGGATGAGATAAAGCTCCTCACACACACCCCGCCCAATTAACATCTGACCAATAATACTAACAAATTAGGAATGTAGTTTTATAAATAGATAATGCATTTAGTATGTATTTTAGTATTAGTTTTATACATTGGTAAGTAAAAGGAAGAAAGGAAAAAGATATTGCATTATATATATATATATATTATTATTAGTTGGAGCTGGACTCACTGGGCGGCTATAAATATACCAAAGCTTGAACCAGAGACAGCTCTCAACACAGTTAAATTCTAATCTTCTCCTTTGAAACCCCCAAAATAAATTATTTTTCTTCATTTCCACTCCAAAAATCTGGGTTTTTCTTTTCTCACATAGCATTTGCCCTTGCCTTTAAAGTTGAACCCAACATTTCTTCATCGTTAAACTATCCCTATTACCTTTGGTCTCTGTTTCAAACAAAGAATCATACCTTTCTTTCCAAGTTGGAATCTCTTTTGAGGAACCTTTTTTTTTTTTAAAGGCTCCTCTGTTTTTCCTTAATCCACTTTTTTATTGCCTCTTGGTTTTTGTTTTTTTAAAGGAAAAAGGGGCAGTTTTTAAAGTCCTGTTTCCTTTCTGAATCTTCCCTCCCGCACTCAGTTTTCAGAAAAAAAAATGCAAGAAATCTATCATCCTTTTGGATTCAACAATGGCGTTGATATTGGATCTTCGTTATCACAAATCATATTATCAGGAGGCTCTAATACTTTAGATTCAGTGTTTTCTCATTGTGCATCACTACCAACAGCCATTGCCACCAACTCTGTTTACGAGCCATTAGGTTCATCAGTCTATCTCCGCCAGAGGGATCTCCTTCAAAATTTCTGCCATGAAAACAAAGGGAACCCTTCATTTTCAGGAAAATTCGTAAAGGGTCTTCTTCAAAACTGCCCAAATCCTCCATCGACGACCAATTACTTGAGCCCACCTCAAAAGAAGAAGCTTTACAGGGGCGTGAGGCAAAGGCAATGGGGCAAATGGGTGGCTGAAATTAGACTCCCGCAAAACAGAGTCCGAGTCTGGTTAGGCACTTACGACACAGCTGAAACCGCCGCTTATGCCTATGATAGAGCCGCGTATAAGCTTAGAGGCGAATACGCGAGGTTGAATTTCCCGAATACCAAAGATCCAAGTGAGTTGGGGTTTGCAGATTGTGCTAAATTGAATGCTTTAAAGAACACAGTGGATGCTAAGGTTCAAGCCATTTGTCAGAAGGTGAAAAGAGAGAAAGCTAGAAAGAAAGCCAAAAGATCACCTGAACCTGAAAAGCAAGCCAAAGTTCCAGAGCCATGTTCATCGTCTTCGTTGTTATCGCCGGCGGTTTTTAGCGAAAATTTAAGCAACGAATGGCCGTCGCCATCGGTGTCCGAAGATGGGTTTTGGAGATGTGGGAATTCGCCGTCCTCTGTTTTGAATGATTATCCGTCGATGATTACAGAGGAACCCATGTTTGAAGACTGTTCGCTTGCAAGAATGCCGTCTTTTGATGCTGATTTGTTATGGGAGATTCTTGCTAATTGGGATAATTAAAAATTATGTTTCATTTTTTCCCTCAAAAATCAAATATCTTCAGCAGATAGCTGTTGTTTTTTGTTAGGTACTGACTTCTAACAATGGTGTCATGCTGTTTATGTGGTCTGGTTTCGGGTTTTAGTTTTTAGTCTTCTCTTTTTCCTTTCTTTCGATTTGGAGGTATTTTCTGAGTTTGGATTTTGTTTTTCTTCTCTATGAAACATATTATTAGTTAACCATGTTTCATGAGCTTCTATTACATTAAAAAAATGTTACCCCATTATTATAATTTTATAATATTTTGTATAATTATATAATTACATAAACTATAATTCAATTATATAAAATATTTAAAAATATTATCATTCTGGGAATATTTTATAAAAATACATAAAACATTATCTAATTATACATAAAATTTACATTGAAAATCAGTAATTGTTTAGTACGGTCGTGGACACCACTATTATTGATGTTCCATTTGGATTTTACTGTATCAGTGCACAAGTTTATTATATTTCTTTTCTAAAATTTCACAATTACAAAGTTAATACAGTTACACGTATAAGATATTTATAGATACAAATATATGTTTGTGTTGAATTATAATTAATACAATGCAAAGCTAATCCAAAATCAAGCAAAAACTGAATTAATATGGAAGCAAAGGGATAAAATTCACACAAAACATAAATATATGACAAAAGAGAGACTATATTTCATTATTACAAATGGTGGAACTCCAACTCCAATTTTTATGGACTTGACCACCGTCTAGTTCTTTTGGTTCAACATATTACTTATCTCCGACTCTGCAATCCCTTTAGATCCATCAAAACAAAATGCCAATAGAAAATGAGTATCGGATTCGACAGAGTTGCCTGAAAACACAAAAAGATCAAGTTAGAGCCCGCGTTTAATTATTCTTCTTCATCTTCTATATGATTCTTTGTATGCAGTAGGAAATCTGCTCCGAAACCACATTTTTTTTGCTAATAAACTGTTTTTACTGCAAATTTATCTTTACAGGCAAACAAGTTTTTATGAAACACAAGCTGACTAAACATTACCTGAGAATGTTTATTAAGAAAAAAACAATGAAATAATGAAAAATAATCCATAAATGCAAAACCCCGATGAACATAATCGAATTATAAATAACAGGGAATTCCTCTAGGCTGCCCTCTGGACTCTGACACTTCTCGAGATTATTTCCTTTAGATCATCGCAGCGGCTGCGGTGATAATCGATCCACAAGCACAGCTGCCTAATGGCTTCTCTCTTCTCCTCTCCTAGTCCGAGTATGCCTTGATCTTTCTCTTTCATTGATATCTCCAAGACTTCCATCTTCTTCTCCAGCTGATTCATGGCTTTTAGCAGATTCTCCTTCTCCGCTTCTTCCTTGTTTGCCTTAATCCGTAGCTTCTCCACTTGATCTCGCAGAGTAGATTCTTGTTCTTTCTGATAGTTCAGCTGCTCAATCAAGTTTGTCACTTCATTCCTTAGTCGCTTCTTTTCGTTCTTTGTCTCTTCGACCCAATGTTTTGCAATCCTTAGCTCTTTCGATGTTTCTTCAATGCATTCCTTGTAGCTTCTACACTTCTCTTCAAATTTCTGGATGACTGCTTCAAATCCAGTCAAGGTAATATTCACATTCTCGGAGATATCAGTGATCATCTTGCAATAGGCTTCGTCGTTGGCAGCAATTATTCCAGATAATGCTGAGATCCTTTCTTCAAGCAGTCTTTGTTCTTCCAGGTACTTTGCTTCTGCTTTTCTGTAGCTTTCTTCGTTCTCAGTTAGTAACTGTTCTGTGACTCTAAGTTTTTGGTTTGACAACCGGAGCTTAACTTCAATTGTTCGGACATTCTCAACCAAAGTATTGAGTTCATCTCCTTTCATTTCTATATCTCTTTTCAAGTCTTCAATAGTTTCCTCCAACTGAGCAACAATTTCATCCTTAGATTGAATGTTCGTATTGTGCTCTCCTGCCATTTCTTGCATCTTCCGTTCTGTGATTTCGATAATTGCCTTGCACTCCTGAAATGAAGTTTCAAGTTGTTTGTATTCATTGCTTAGCTTGTTAAATGCATCTTCTTGTTCTTTTAGCATTCTCTGATGATCCGTGATCTGGTTTACGAGGTCATTTTTCTCATCTTCCTTTGCTTCCAAATCTCTTTGAAGGTGCTCAACCATTTGCTTCAGATCAGCTGCTATCTGACTTTTAGATTCGAGGTTTGTACGGAATTCTTCAGACATTTCTTCTGTCTTCCTTTCAGCAATTTCAAGACTTGCCTTGCGCTCTTGGTATAAGCCTTCAACCTCTTTGTATTCCTCGCCCAACTTCTTATATGCCTCCTCCTGTTCTGTTAGCATTCTCTGCTGATTGCTAATTTGGCTTTCTAGTTCCGATTTCTCGTGCTCCAACTCAGTTTTCACTCTCTCAAGCTGCAACTCCAGTTCATTTCTCTGGGTCTGTATTGGATCCAACTGCTGCTGCAAATCGTTGACCTGTGCCACTAGGGCTGTTAATTGGGAGGAAGTTTCATTCTCCAAGCTGGCATGCTTTTCCTGGAGAGCATTGAACCCGAGCCCTCTTTCTGCCAACGTTTTCTCTAATTCAATGGTTTGACCCTGTAAACTCACTATTTCCTCCCTCAATTGACCATTCTCTTCGATTTTAGTTCTCAAGTCCTCTTCCAGTTCACCTTTCTGGTTCTTCAGAGAAATGACCTCCAATTCTAGTTCCTTCATTTGTGCCAACAAACCCTCTTTCTCCTGCAGAATTCTCTGTTGATCCTCAGTCTTGCTTACTATCTCTTCTTTTGCCTTTTCTATCTCAATCATATGATCTGAAATAGCTTGAGTTTTACTCTCAAGCTGAACTTCAAGTTCAGCTTTCTGGCTATGCATGGATTCCAGTTTCTGCTGCAATGTATTTATTTCATCCATCAAGCTCTTGACTTGGTTCGATGCTTCATCACCTTTAACTACAATATGTTCTTCCAACTGAGCTTTCTCGGTCCATGGCGACTCCATGTCTCCTAGCAGATTGTTAATCTGCACTGTCAAATTCTCCACTCTAGATAATGATTCTGTCTCATTATCCTCAAACTTCTTTGTGAGAGTAAAAAATTCTTCTTGTCTCGTCTTTAATACCCTCTCGAGTTCTGAAATTTGATATTGCAGTCCCATATTTTCCTCCCTCAGCTGACCATTCTCTTCGATTTTAGTTCTCAGGTCCTCTTCCAGTTCACCTTTCTGGTTCTTTAGAGAAATGACCTCCAATTCTAGTTCCTTCATTTGTGCCAACAAACCCTCTTTCTCCTGCAGAATTCTCTGTTGATCCTCAGTCTTGCTTACTATCTCTTCTTTTGCCTTTTCTATCTCAATCATATGATCTGAAATAGCTTGAGTTTTACTCTCAAGCTGAACTTCAAGTTCAGCTTTCTGGCTATGCATGGATTCCAGTTTCTGCTGCAATGTATTTATTTCATCCATCAAGCTCTTGACTTGGTTCGATGCTTCATCACCTTTAACTACAATATGTTCTTCCAACTGAGCTTTCTCTGTCCGCAGCGACTCCATGTCTCCTAGCAGATTGTTAATCTGCACTGTCAAATTCTCCACTCTAGATAATGATTCTGTCTCATTATCCTCAAACTTCTTTGTGAGAGTAAAAAATTCTTCTTGTCTCGTCTTTAATACCCTCTCGAGTTCTGAAATTTGATATTGCAGTCCCATATTTTCCTCCCTCAGCTGACCATTCTCTTCGATTTTAGTTCTCAGGTCCTCTTCCAGTTCACCTTTCTGGTTCTTTAGAGAAATGACCTCCAATTCTAGTTCCTTCATTTGTGCCAACAAACCCTCTTTCTCCTGCAGAACTCTCTGTTGATCCTCGGTCTTGCTTACTATCTCTTCTTTTGCCTTCTCTATCTCAATCACATGATTGGAAATAGCTTGAGTTTTTCTCTCAAGCTGAACTTCCAGTTCTGCTTTCTGGCTATGCAGGGACTCCAGCTCCTGCTGCAAAGTATTTATCTGATCCATCAAGCCCTTGACCTGAGTTGATGCTTCATCGCCTTTCACTACAATATGTTCTTCCAACTGAGCTTTCTGGGTGCGTAGGGACTCCATGTCTGCTAGCAAATGGTTGATCTGCACTGTCAAATTCTCCACTCTAGATAGTGATTCTTTCTCGTTGTCCTCAAACTTCTTTGCGAGTGTCAAAAGTTCTTCTTGTCTCTGTTTTGATATCATCTCGAGTTCTGAAATTTGGGATTGCAGTCCTAAACTTTCCTCCCTCAGCTGACCATTCTCTTTGATTTTAGTTCGCAAATCCTCTTCCAACTCACCTTTCTGATTCTTTAAAGAATTGACATCAAATTCTAGTTCCTTCATTTGTGCCAGCAAACCCTCTTTCTCCTGCAGAACTCTTTGTTGATCCTCGGTCTTGCTTGCTATCTCTTCTTTTGCATTTTCTATCTTAATCACATGATCGGAAATAGCTCGAGTTTTACTCTCAAGCTGAACTTCAAGTTCTGCTTTCTGACTCTGCAGGGACTCCAGCTCCTGATGCAAATTATTTATCTGATCCATCAAGCTCTTGACTTGAGTAGATGCTTCATCATCTTTTACTGCAATATGTTCTTCCAACTGAGCTTTCTGGGTGCGTAGTGACTCCATGTCTGCTAGCAGATTGTTGATCTGCACTGTCAGATTCTCCACTCTAGACAATGATTCTTTCTCATTATCATCAAATTTCTTTGCGAGAGTCAAAAGTTCTTCTTCTCTCTTTTTTGACATCATCTCAAGTTCTGAAATTTGGGATTGCAGTCCTATATTTACCTTTCCCAGCTGTTTTGCTTCACTTGCTTTGTTCTCTATCTGCAGCTCCTGTTCTCTGTTTGTTGCTAGCAATTGTTCCAACTCGAGTCCCAAGCTTGTCACTTGTGCCTCTAATTCTTTTAACTGGGCAGATGATTGATTCCCATGCACCTCATGCAACTCTTTGAGAGTCAAAAGTTCCCTTTCTTTGTCACCCAGTTCCTCTTTTGACTGACTCATTTCAGCCATGAGTTGTTGTATGGTGCCCTGGGCCAGCTGAATCTCATTTGAAACCTCAGAAAGCTTCAAGTTCAGGGAGTTATTCTCTTCCACTGTAGCATTAAGACTGCGACTCAATTCTGAAACTCGCTGTTCTGAAGATTCCAGCTTTTGCTGCATATCGGAAAATTCCCCCCTAACAGTGTCTAGCTCTTGCTTTAAACTTATATTTTCCTCCTTCAGCAAACTAACTTCTCTTCTAAGATCTTCTGTAAACTTCTCACCATCTTCAGTTCTTTTAACAGCAGTTTCTTTCTCTAGAATTAAGTTATTGTTTTCTCGATACAGCTCCTCGGACCTTTGGTTCAACTCGGCTTCCATCTTAGCAGCAGCGTCCAGCTTATGCCTCAGCTCTTCATTCTCAACCACAATTTTTGATTTTTCACTCTCTGATCTTTCAGATTCAAGCTTCAGATTTGTGATGATTTCCTCTGCTTCTCGCACCTTGCTTAAAGAAGCAAGATAATCTGAATTCAATGCATCTTTTTCTTCTCTTGTATCTATCAGCTTCTGCTTAAGATCAGCAATTTCCAGATTTGCTGTTTCAAGTTCTTGTTTAATGCCTTCTGCTATTGCCTGAAGTTCTCTTTCCAAGTGCCCATTTTTACTGCCCTCATCTTTTGAATAACCATCAGAGTCGGAATCTGAGCTTGATACAGAGGATGCATCTTTTTCTCCTTTGCCATGAGCTTTTTTCCTCAGCTCCCCTGTGAGATGATCATAGTGTGCATAGAGGTTTTGGTAGTGTTTGTGGAAATCCTCGATTAACTGAACAAGTGGTTCCTTCTTGGAGTTAGCTATAGGAACTCCATTTTCTTCAACTTCTTCATCGTTAATGAGCTTCAATATTGTTGCCACCTTTTCATCAATTTCTGAAATGGAGGGAGTTTACATTTGAGATTAAAACATGAAGCAAATCATAAGTGGAAAATCATGTTAAGCTGATTGTGGCAATTCAGAACATCCCGGAACCAAATTCTATGTTACTCGGAGTCACATGTGAGTGCCAATACGGGTAATTGGAGGGGCCTTGAAGGGTCATATCCTCATACCAATGTTCAAATATGTGTTGAACATAAGTGTCGAACATAGGCACTTAAAGAAAAACGAAAAGTCGGAGCAACATAGATCAAAGTTATAGGTAAAATAGAAAATTGCACCCCAAAGAAATCAGTAAATGTAGAAAATTACCTATTTTACTTCCTTTAAGCTCTTCATCCTTTTCTGGATCAACATGATGCCCAAAGAAGGACTTTATAGACTCCCTGAACCGATGCTTAGTCATCTCTTCAGATTATCAACTAATTTTGCTCAGCTTCAGATTATCAACTAATTTTGCTCAGCAAGTCGGCATAAAGATAAGGCAATATATATCTCAAGCATAAAAGCTGAAAAAACAGAATTATGGACAGTTTGTAGTTAGTTTCAAACTAGGTCAACCATAAACAATACAACATAGTCTTAGCCACAGATTGGATCGATTGCAAAAGTATAAAGACTAGTAAACTGACGGCTTATTTCGGGTATTAATGGTCCCAAACTCACTCCCCTATGCTAGAAAACTATTGGCCCTCGTCCATACGCAGACAATGAAACAAGTGACAAGCTACACTGAATAAGAAAATCTTACTTTTGTTGAATGAGTGCTACTTTTCTAATAAAAATAAGATAAAATCAAAATCAAACCCTTTGCCTTTTTGGCAACCCTACTTAAGATACAAAATCTCAAAGCATCTTTTTTCAGCTTAAGATGACAAAATCCCAGACCCTGTTTCTTATTGACAACCCAGCTTAAAATGACAAGATCTCGAAAAAAATTTCTAACATGGGTCCACAAATCATGCATCTTCATTAATATTTAGTATTTACTACCTTCATTATTAAGCATTATCAAAGTCGAAAAAAGAACTGACTAGACTAGCTAGTCGAATTGGCACAGCCGAGAATCTAAGGGTTATTCGATTAGATGATTTACATGAGACTGGATGATGATTGAACCAGTTTAACTGGAAAAAGAACCGGTGAAAAATCAAGAGAAACCCATTTTTATTTTTTTTCTCTATTTTTTAAGTTATGACACGTGAACCCATAAGCTCATAGATTCCAAAAAAAAAAAAAAACCTACCATTAAGCCAAAATGCATGTTCTTATAAATCATTTACTAGATTTATCAGTTATTTATTTAAGGAGTAAATGGTCAGAAAGGTGGCAGATATGATTCTAGCGTGGCGACACCTCATCATCACATTCATTAGGGATGGAATCCAGCCACGCCAGAAACAAAGAAAGCTGATTTGGAATCGAAACGATAAAAGACAGCTATTATTTGAAAAAAAAAGTGAGCTGTTCTTTTTGTTCATTCATTTTCTTTTTCCATTTCATTCAAATAAGTCAAGGCCGGTCAGTCAATCATCACTCGATTACTCAAAAACCTTTGTTCTTTTATTATATATGAAAAACGAAATATTATTAAAACAAAAAAGATAATAAATAAAAAACCAGTAAAGGAATAGCATATCAGTAAAAATTTGGCATTACTGTCACCTGAGATTCTGAGACTTTCTCGTAACTTTCCTTTCTCAATCTTGTATCGGAAGCTATGCTATATTTCTGCAAAAACAAATAAATATATCTTTTGTTTAAATTGAAACAGTAAAAATATTGAATTTAAGATAGATAACCGAATCAACACTGATACAAGTGATAAGTTCAAAACGAAGAAAATCTGAAAATTTTTAAAGAAGATTTTTTTACTTGAACTGGAAATCATGATCTAATAAAATTTCATCTCTAGTCATTTTCAATTATGGAGTTCGAAAATCAAAACCACAAGGAAGTTCAAGAGAACAAAAAAGATCTAAGTTAGTTTTATGTTAATGAAAACAAGTGAATCGAAGTTAAAATTCAATCATAAAATCATAAAAGGGAAATAACAGAACTAAAATTCAACTATCAAACTGATCGAAGGTTTTCTGACTGAAACTGAAGTCCAAGTAATCAAAAACATGGAGTAAGTGATGATTAATCAGTTGATGAACAAAGCTTACCTTAGAATCAGAGCTCCAAAGCTTGATTAAGAAGAAGAATCTGAAAAACAGAGCAAAAAAAGAAAAGAAAAAAACTGAGAGACTCAGAGAGAGTTCTGTTATTTGATAAATAGAAAGAGCATGATGTAGCTTTTCTATTTTCAGGATATGGAATGGAATTTTTGGAGCCTTCTTTTATTCTGATTTTAAGTAACTACCCTTGCCTTTGTTATTTTATTTCAGTTATGCCATTTCAATTTCTCGTCACGAGAGATGATCTGAACAAATTTCATTGGTGTTTCACGTTTATTTTTTATTTTACCTTCTGTTCCAATTGGCTGTCAGACAATGAAATTTCTCTATTCAACATAGTTGGATTCAGTTACAGAATAAAACTGTAATTAATCATATATTTTTATATAATTATTATAATTAGTGGATTTTACTGAATGGAATTTAAAGATTATAATTGTTATAATTATTATTTTTACAAGAAAATTATTATTTCCTAAAATGTATCCCATCAATTATTTCTTAAAATAAGTCTTTTTTTTTTTTAATTTTTGAAAGGATTTCGACACCGGAATTTAATAAAAGAAAATTGACTTTTGAACTTACATGGGATCAAGGAGAGAACAAAAAAACTGAATTTCTACTCATAGGTCCGACTTTGAACATCAAGTCTCTTAAGTTTTGTTTTAATACTTTGAATGCTTTCTAAGTTTTATATAATAATAAAAAGGAGAAAAAATAAAAATAAGAAAAATGGTTAGAATGTTAAAATGTAACTCAACCATCACGAGAGTGGAGGTTTAAAGTCAAATTTGGTAGTCGAAATTCTTTTTACTTGTCATGTCTTAAGATTTAATGGTTAAAATTCTATTCTAAAAACTGACATTTATGGGTGTTAAAGATTTCTGCACTAAAAACACGTATTTTGGGAAATAATGTTTTTATACCTATTTTGAGAGTAAGTATTTTTTTTTTACAATTTTAAGTATAAAAATTTTATATTTTAAAAGGTATAATGATAAATTTAATTATTAATATTTATATTTTTTTCAATTTAATTTTTATATTAAATTTAACCTTTAACATTTAAAAAAATTAAATTGTAATTCTTTTAATGAAAATACAAACTAAAATGTTAATTTTTATGCGATTAAAAAATTACATCAAATTAAATTGATCAAAATCACCCTAACTTTATCTTAATTTAGAACTTCTAATGCATCATAAGTCACTTTATTGTAAACTTATAAATATGTCTTCTATTTTAATATTTTAAATATGATAACTCTCATAGTAATATTCATGTATATTTTATGATAATTTTGTAATATTGATTTTTATTTTTAATATCTCATAATCTATTTTAAAAATGCATGTCATCAAAACTTGTGCAATAATTTTAGCGAGCAATCCCTAAGAAAGAAGCAGAAGTGGAACTGAGCCACTGCACTGCGGAGATATATTTCCTCTTACGTTTCTAGTCACGAAACTTCCCGCTTTTTCACTTTTTAGCAACGTAAGCTCTTGTCCGAATCACAATTCCGTAACTCCTTACAATTAGCCAAACTAAAAATTTCTGTCAAATCAAATTACTCTTAAAACATAAGATTAACAGATAAAGGTAAATCAATGAATAGAATTTTGTCGCTTTTATTAAGTTTATGAAATAAGAATACATTTTGTTAATGAATAAATGAGATATGTTACACCTTCATATAAAATGACTATTTTTCTTTTAATTCCTATTTTTGAAATACATGCAAAAAGGAATCATGTTATTTTCTTGGTTCTACCAGAGACCATTTCCTTGAGACAGTCATAGCGGCTGCGGTGATAATCAAGCACAGCTCTCTAATGGCTTTCCTCTTTTCTTCTTCCCTACCCAGCAACGCTTCATCTTTTTCTTTTGTAATCTTCTCCATTTCTCCAATTCGACTCTCCAGGTCGGCTATGGCTTTCAACAGCTTCACCTTTTCTTCTTCTTCTTCTTCACTCAACTTACCTTCACATGAAAGCTTTTCTCCAAGTTCTCTATTTTCTTGCATTAGCTTTGAGTTTGATTCATTCATTGCATTTTTGCTTGCATCATTGAATCCCTCAACTCCCGCAGCTCAGCTTCAAAACTGGCAAGCTTCTCTTTAAGCTCACCATTTTCGTGTTCTAGCCTTGAAATGGATTCAGTCAATGAATTCTTGCCTGCCTCCATTGAATCCCTAGATTTCCTCAGCTGAACTTCACAGGTAGCAAGCTTCTCTTTAAGGTGTCCATTTTCGTGCTCTAGCCTTGAAATGGATTCAGTCCATGCATTTTTGCATGCCTCCATAGTATCCCTAGACTTCCTCACCTCAGCTTCACAAGTAGCAAGCTTCTCTCCGAGCTTTCTATTATCTTTCTCTAGCCTTGAATTCGATTCAGACAATGCATTTCTGGCCGTCTTTATTGAATTCCTTAACTTCCTTATCTCAGCTTCACCGGTGGCAACTTTCTCTCTAAGAGCTCCATTTTCTTGCTCCAGCATCCTTGCCTGCCTCCATTGAATTCCTCAGCTTCTTAAGCTCACATTCACAGTTAGTGAGCTATATTCAAAGTACTGCATTTTCTTGCTCCAGCCTTGAATTCGATTCGTTCAACGCATTTTTCACTGGCTCCTTTGGATCCTTCAACTTCTTGAACTCGGCTTCATAACTGGCAAACTTCTTCCCAAGTGTTTCATTTTCTTTCTTTAACCTTAAATTTGATTCAGTGAATGCCTTTTTGTTTGCCTCCATTGAATCCCTTAACTTCCTCATCTCAACTTCAAAAGTTGCAAGCTTCTCTTCAAGTGCTGCATTCTCTTGCTCTAGCTTTTCTTCTATAGTCTTGTAAATATCCTTGTTCTCATAATGTACCTTTTTCAGCAACCATGATCCTCTGGTACAAAATCTGGAACTCTTCTGCTAAATCCTCCATCTTTCTTTCCAACACATTGATATTAAAAGTGGTTCCTGTCGATAATCGTCTGGCAAGCTTCGAGGTCGACTCCATGGAATTGTTAGTGTTTTCCTGTCTTTCTTTCATGATTCTCTTCTGATCAGCAATCCGCAACTCCAACTCGCTTTTCTCCATCATCATGAACTCCACCTTCTGTTGCAGAAGTTCAACCTCCGTAGTCAAGGTCATAGTCTGCGCGGTTTTGTTAATCCGTTTACTTTCGTAGTCCTCCTGAATAGCAGAAATCTCGAGGTCCCTTTGCCGAAATAGTGCTTCCAATTCTAGAATTCTACCATTTAGATGACTCGTTTCCTCTCTCAGTTGATTGATTTTGCAAATATTACTCCGCTCGTCATCTTCTAATTTATGTTTCTGCTTGCGAAGAACGTCCACCTCGGGTTCCAACTCCATCACCTGCATCTGTAACCCTTCTTTTTCTTCTGCCATTACCTGCTCAATACCACTCTTTCTAGCTAATTCTTCTTTCAGGGTTTTCACTTGAATCAAATACTGGGAAGTTTCTTTAGATTTCGTCTCAAGCAAAAGTTCCAACTCGGTTTTCTGGCTGTGTAGGGAATCCAATACCTGCTTCATTACATATATCTCGGAACTTTGGGGACGTAAATAGTCCATCTCTGCCTTCAGACCAGTGATCTGTACCATTGACTCCTCAAGTTTAGATGTTAAGTTGTTGTCATTGTCCTCGACTTGCTTCATGAATTTAGTCGCTTCATCTCGGACCACCGAAACCTGCCCATACAATGCCTTAATTGTCTCTCCTTGCAGTTTCAGCTGTCTTAGCATCAAGCTGAGCTTCCAAATCTCTTTTCTGGAACTGCAGAGACTCCACCTCATTTTTCAAGCCAATTAGCTGCTCCTCTAGCTCGGTTATCCGTCCCTCATGCACCGTTTCGGAATCACAAAGTCTCTTTTCTTTCTCATCCGCTTCTTTTCCCAAATCTTTGTTGATGATTTCGATTTCTTGAAATGGTCCGAAGCTAAAAGTTCGTCCTTTCCAGTCTTGGCCAATTGATGGTTCAGGTCACCAATTTTTTTTAATGCCCTTTCAAGTTCTTCCTGATGGTTTCGGTCATTGTTAAACGCTACGCTGGGGTTAGTTTCGACATCCATCGACGAGTGATACTCCGAGTCCGAGCCAGAGGCATAATAAGAATGATTTTCGGCTCTTTCCAATCAGAAATCTTCTTATCAGACTGTCGTTTAAGATTTTCATACTGAGAAAAGAGGAACTGGTACAGCTTGTGAAAATCCTAGAGTCCAACAAGTACGGGCTCCTTTTTCCCTCTGTTTCTCCTCTTGACCAGCTTCAACATTCTTTCAAACATCTGCAAGAAAAAAAGACATATCAAAATTCTGGGAAACTGATAAAACTGACTAAGATCAAACATTAAAAGTCGTCATCAAATCAAATATCAGAAACTTTAGATATACTCGGTAAATTGGGGAGAAAAAGTTTTTGTCATGATAGTCATGCTATCTTTGATTCTTCAGTAATGTAAGAAGATCTATGTTATCTAGATTCCGGATAAGATACATATATGTATTTGATATGAGTGCGTCCAATTTTTAAAATTTTAACATATATTTAAAGGGTCTTTTGAAGATCCACATTCCTGTACTTATGATCAAATATGCATTGAATTAGTGCACATAAAAAAAAAAAATTGAAGTGTGAAAGCAACATAGATAAAAGTATATCAGCAACATTTTACAAACCTGCTTTAGTTACTTCTTGCTCCATCTTTTTTAACTTTTGAACATCACGGTAACCCTCCAAGGTCATTGTCAGGCTTTATTGCTTCCCCACTATGAAATTTGCACCAAATTTGATGAATTGAGTCCCCCCCAAAAAATGCATTCTCCATCTCAAACAAATCAAACTAAATCCCTAAAATAAAGTGACATAACATTAATAAATTACTTGACAATGCCACATTCAAACACTGTAAAATCCTAAACTTATGCATATCCTTGAAAATAGTTTAGGGGACCATTTTAGATAATTTACCCTTTATTTGGCCTTCTTCACTAAACAAAAAAATGCTTACATCAAAATCAAAGTTGAATAGTCATTTATCCAAATTGCTCAAAATTCAAAGTGCTAAAAAAATGGTTTTGAAAAGCATGCAATGAGGAATTAGCAGTTGTCCACTCTTAACCTACCTGCATTAACAATTCATTAGTGATAGTTACTACCTAGTCAAAATGTTAATAGGAGATGCAAATTAGCCCCTGATTTTGGAACTCTATTATGAGTAAAAGTTTAACCACTTTTAGTATCCAACTTTTACTTGCACTTGAACCGGATCCGAATCCGGCTTATGTTGTTCCAACTCTCCAATTTTTTTTTGTTCTAAAAATTCATATGTCGAACATTCTTATATCAAATGTATATCCATATCTCACTAAGAGACCAATTAATATAGGTTTAAATTAATAGGTTTTTTAATGAAACCCAGCTAAAATAAATATTACCTTGGTTGCACTAAAGTAATGAACAGATTCATCCATGATCCATCTAGGAATCTTCCTAGAACTAAGGGATCTAATCTAGCATGTATTATAGCAACTATTCTACTATCCTCACACAAAGGCCTAGCAACAAAAAAGGAGAGGACCATTTTTATTAATAGATTGGGTGATGACCAGTGGTGCATAAGTTTTTAGATGTCACCTTCAAAGCCGAAAACAGCCTGCCCCCACTCATTTCATGCCACTTTTGAATCTCAAAATAAATAACAGTAACAGTCAACATTTTTTTTAATTTGATGATTAAATGTTTATTTAATCACAAATTTTAACTTAAATTATGAGATTACTGCTTCGATTCTTTTACACATCGATTATGTTATATATAAGGCATGACATTCGCTGAAATCGACGTTAAATATGGTAGATTCTAATTTAATAATTAAACCTAATCAAGAAATTAATAGAATAATAGGAACGAAATTTAATAGAATAAAAATTTGATTAAAAAACAAAACTTACCTGGAAACTGAAGGCGAATATTCTTTCTGCGGATCAAAATGCAATGGAAAGTGATAAAATAATCGCAGGAAAAATAGAAAGAAAAGGAGGTGAATTTATAATAGTTTTTAGTAATTTTCTTTTGAATTTGGGGAGAGAATTTTGTCTTGGCCTGGCTGGTCCACGAGAATGAATTTTTGGCGCCTCTTTTCATACGATTGCCCTTTGATTTCGGGTTTTATTACACTCAAAAATTTTAACCGAGAAAAACGCGATAATTTCATTCTACTCAAATATGATTGGCTGATATTCCAACATGAGGCCACGTGGGTGATGTCCCGCGCCTCTGTGTTTTGTCTTATGCGTTTTACGATTTAAACATAGAACCATCCCATTACATACATAATAATGTATTTAAAGTTAAAAAATCGTTATTTTAAGTAACAAATAGTTATTGCTCTGTTCCTTAATTATTAAGCTATTTTGCAATTCTAAAAGAAATTTAGATCCCTGAACAATTTAATTATTGTATATTTAATTCCGAATAAAATAAAATAAAATTTAAACAACATGAAAGTTTTTTAAAAAAAATAATTTGTGTTATAATTTTTTAAAAAATCAACAGTTTAAATTTTTATATTTAATACAGAAGTAAATAAGTAAAATTATAAATGAAAGTCATTGATATATTGTATAATAAGGGAGGAAGATAAGAAAGAAATTAAGGTAATGTAGTGGAGATCAGTTCACCAAAAGCGGTCAAGATCTGAAACAAAAACAAAATAATAGGTTGACCAAGATACTTGTGCTAAACAATAATATTATAAAAGTTGAGGTATTAATTTTTTTTCAAAAATTAAATTTTAAGCTTAAGTGTATTATAGAAACCAAAATCAAAATTTCACCATTTTCTTTTATAATGCATAAAGAAAAAAAGAGAAAGGTGACCTATGTTTTATATATTTAGGTATAAGGAACCAAAATTGAAAATTTACCAATTTATATAGGTTTATCGATATGCTCAATCCATACAATTTTCTTTCACGTGTATGTATATATTATATTTTTTATGCTATTTTACGATTCATATTCGAGATTTATGATTATTCATTTTAATAATGTTGTTTTCAAAATTTGAATTTACGTTCACCCTTTAAGTGTGCAATGTACTTCACCACTGTACCCAACACTTAATGGTAATTTTCTCTTGTATATATTGAAAAGAAAATAAACGACTTTTTAAGTTGTATCAATTTGTTGTTTGTTTTTACAATTATGAAAATTAACTTTTTAAGTACGAGACATTTCTCGCAAGATGGATTAAGGAGTGAATATGAAAAAAATCAAACTATATTTTTTTAATTTAGAATTATATTTCATATACATGCTTAAAAATAAGTATATATCAAATAAAAAGACATTAAAAGAAATTAAGAGTCGAATTCAATAGCAAAGGCATCTCAAATGGTTATCATCACCATCACCATCATTTTTACCACTCTTGAATCTTTTTTATTAACTCTCACCGATGATAATCATATGCATTAGAAGATAAGTAATGAAGGGAGGTTTTCAAATAAGTTTTTAAGGTGTTATTTGTTTGTATTAACAAACCCTCAATGGGTTGTTATTATCTCTTGATTTATCCGCTTACTCTGTCGAGAGCCTCAACTAGAGATGGGGCTCACAAAGCGGAAGTGCCTCATCAAGTCAGACCACGCATGATAGACGACCATCTACTAAGGAAATAATAATCATTTGCAAATGACAAGATTTGAACCCAAACCCTAAATGGCATCAATGGGCATATGAGTTATTACTTGATGTAGTTCTGTTTATCAAGATGCAAACTGCTCATCATGATACTTATGATTTGCTTGTTCTCATGAAGAAGTGTAAAATATGTTAGACCTCGCGAGCTATTCAATACGTTCTCATGCAAATCGCAAGCTTGTAAGTGTTGCAAAGGGCACTGAGCATTGGAGGCTCGCCTTCTCGTAGTAGTTGACAAAGAAACAAATTAGGATCCACCAGAAAAAGCCCGTCAACCGTCTAGGGGCTATCCTATATTGCTACAAGGCCTCAAAAATTCGGTGGAAAGGCAGATGAAACCCAACCTCAAAGACAAACAACGACAACAAAAATCCCCCCATTACATCACATATATGGCTTACTCCATTAAGAATTGAATAGTTTGGCATGTTCATTCCCCTAATCTCCAACGTTTTTACCACCTCTTTGTGCTTTCTTTTATATGTCCACTAGTTTCCTCACCTATGAACACCATTTTTTTTTTTTAACTTAAAGAGGGATCTCTCTCCTTCTACCTCCCTACTCTACCTAGATTTTTCTATACGTTCTCCCCTCGCCACCGTGTGAACTGTCCCCAAAACTTCTTACCTCTTTTTCTCATCAACAATCTTATAACTGTTGTTTCTTCTTATATTTGGAGTATAGAACTAAGGCTTCTAATACCCTAAAATGAGGAACAAGGAAGACAAATATAATTCAGAAATAAAAAAGGGAAAAAGGATGAAAAAATTTTATAGAGAAGGAATAGAGTGGGATAATGAAGAAATATTACAGCTATGAAAAGGTGAAAACCTTACATCCAAAAGGCTATACAAAGAAGCAGAAATATGCAGCAAAAGATTTATATGGTACACACTCTTCCTCCAATTTGTATCAAAATAGCAAGAATTATGATGAAAACCCAACGACATCTAAATATGTATCATGCAAATTTACAAGGCCAAGCCCTCTTACTTGGTGATTAATTAGTGCTAATCTGAGGTTTGACCTGTTGTTGTCACTGCACCTCATTGTCGCCCTCTGCTGAAACAACTTGTAACGAATGGCCATCATTTCTCTCATTATCCTTGTACTACGAAGACATTTCAAGGTTGTTGGTCGTTGTAGATTGTCCTTTTAGTCTCTAAATGTTTCGTTTACATTCATTATGGTGATTAATTTGTGCTAATCCGAGGTATGACCTGATGTTTGTTGCCGACCTCTGTTGAAGGAACCTGTACTGAATGATGATCGATTTTCACGGATTACCCCTGTACTGTGAACACGGTTCAAGGTTGATGATCGAGTAGATTGTCCATTTGTTGCCCCTACAATCATTGAATATATGGTTCAATATCCTTCACACCTTAAATATAACGTAAACTATATATACATATTGGAAATGAAAGTGGAAACTATCAATATAACCTGGACTTTTCTTGGCCTTCACGTTAATGTTTTTCTTTGTCATTACAACTCTCTTCTCTAGAGTCTTTGTGGAAACCAATCTCTTTGGGGGCGAGCGAAACCGTATTGTTCTCCTTTCCGGAACCTCACTGTAAACTGATCTTACATCCGAATAAACTGACTTGGTATCCGAACCACGAGATTTCACATCAGAACCAACAGACTTTGTGTCACTTGTTGCTGTCAATGGATCCTCTATTATAGAAATAATATCATCTCTGCAAGTTGAGGCCCCTTCGATGATTAACTCGCCATTCTTATCCTTCGTGTTCATAATAGTTCGATCTTTCTCGACAAGCCGATAAGCAAACATTTGAAAAGGGATTTGTGCAACTGAAAGTGGATTGAAAGTCCCATTTGCAGTGAACTTTCTTGCAAACCATGTCTCTATCTCACAATAATCTGCAATAGGACATTGCACTTCAGGCTGATCATAGTCATGGTCAGGGTTCATCACGAGGAACTTCTTGATGTAGCGCAAAATCCGACAAATCGATGAGAAACTCGGGCGTTGATTCGGATCGGTATGCCAACACTTTTTCACTAAGTTGACAAGATATTTTGGGACTGTGTAGGGAAAAAGAGGCCTCTCCCCTGCCAAGATATTTCTACTCATCTTCTCTACATGTCCTTCAAACGGTTGTTTCCCAGCCAATAACTCAAAGCAAAGCATCCCAAAGCTGTACACATCTGCCTTCTCTGAGTACTTCAAAATGGAAGATCCATTGGATGACTTCTCTTGCTCTATCATAACTTCTGGAGCATACCAAATGAAAGGTTTTGGCTCGCACATCCTCGGTGACGAGTTCGGGGAGGAACGAGGCTTTACATCAGATAAACCGTAACCCGAGATCTTCAAATGGAAACAACCTTCAACATTGTTCCTAGATTTTAGAAAGATGTTACTAGCGTTCAACTCTCCATGATAAATCTTCTTTGAATGCAGATATTCCATTCCTCTTGCAATTTGAAGCATAAGATCAACCACAACATGAAGAGGGAACAAGATCCGCCTTCTCGAACCATAATTCTCCTTCATGTAACCACCGAGATCCTTGTTCATTAACTCGAGAATAAGCAACACTTCTTTCTTTTCTTCATCGTAAAACCCACAAAGGTATTGCAGTATGTTTGGATGAGTGAGTGAAAGTAATTTAGAGATTTCAGAATATAATGGTTCAACATCCCCAAAGAAGTTTCTCAACACAAAGTTATCTCCCAACCATTGTATTTCCTTATATTGTCCCCATAATCGTCGCCTTACTTGGTAGTCCCCGCAATACAAGATTGAACTTGGGAAAAGTTCACCGTTAGAAGCCTCTGATCCAATAATTTTACGAATCAACAAGCTAGCTAGCCGTTGTTGGTTCTTCGTTACCGATTCCGAAGACTTCTTCTCCCTCAGAGCTTCAACAAGGTTCCATCGATCTTCCCTCCACGCACTTTCGAACCGGCTACAAATCTCTCGAGGGATCAAGTACTGATTTCCGAATCGAAACTGGAAGAGCTTCGGATCGTTCCACTCGGCGTCATACTTTCTCGTGAGTGTGACTCTCCTCCTTTGAATCTCATACTGGTCGAGCCCTGCGATCTCTCCGGCCATCTCAATGGCCTCAATGAAGGCCGGAAAGTGGCAAAGTAAATTATGAATGTGAAGCTCAACGGAGTCCTTGTTTTGATGGAGGTTTATTGCCTTAGCCCACCAGTCCTTCTTGTCCATACATTGTTTTACATATAATTCACCTTCTTTAAAGATCTTTTGAAGCTCTCGCAAAGGGTTATCAATGGGACTCCATTTTGTGTTCTTCTCTTCAATTTTCAGGTTCAACCTTATTTCTTCGGCTATTATATTGAAAGCCAAACAAAATATATCAAACAACAAGCAACATTGTCGTCGATTGACTTGAAACTCGCCTTGTAAAACCATAAGAGTTCTTAGACTTCCCAAAACCTCACCAATTTGTCTGAATTCCTCCATTGTTATAAAAAAAAAAAAAAGTTTTAAACACACAAATGAAGACAACCCCAAGAAATGTCACAAATGGTGCTGCCAACTTCTGGAGATCAAATACCAGAATCAAACAGCCCCAAATATCTTCTTATCTACAAACATCATTTTATAAAACAAAATGGTTAGATTCTTGTCATTAAGAAACATTAATCAAACACATAATTGGTTTGAAAATGAGAAGAGAAGAATAAATGTTATAACTTTATAAAAAAAATATAAACTTATAATTGACAATTTTCTATTTCCAACACCAATCCAATTCAGACAATGGATCCTTTGGGATCCTTACAACTTGGATTTTATCTATGAAAAAACTTCATCTTTATCCCCTAGAAAAGAATGCAAACAAAACAATTAACAATGAAAACCAAAACTGACAAAAGGAAAATAGAAAACTAAAATGATAAGAGAGTTGACCGTTTCAACCATCCATCTGTTGAACAGCACCTAACTGAAACGAAGAACCTTGAATCCAAATTTTTTTGTTTTCGTAAGCTTAATTTCATTTCTTTGGAACTTTAGAAAAATAAAATCTTCAGGTAAAAACTAAAAACAGAAACCATCAAAGCAAAACGAACCAAAAAAAAAAACAATAACTGAAGATCAAAAGAGAACACAACAAAAAAACTTATCAACTTTGAAGTTATTCAGGATTAACTAAGCAGGTTCAAGGTTTGGTTTTCTCTTTCTTTTTCTCAAAAAACTTTAAACAAGTCCCCGATTTCTTTGCGGTCTTTGTATAAATGTGTTCCCGCGATTTTCGTCCTTTTTTTCAATATATAAAATTGTTATTGTTTCAACGCTCTGACCGCTGCATTGTCGCAAAAATGTCTTTAATATGGCGTCGTTTAGTTCATATTCAGATTAACACCATCTGGTTGTTGCTTCTTAAATTTAGCAATGCATTATTAGTGTATTTTTTTTTTCTTATATTAGTATATTTAAACTATTATATATCTATATATTTATGTAACAAAAAAATTAGGTCGAAAATATAATTCGAGCTAGAGGTGCCCATGGGTCGGGCCAAATTTAAGTATGATATTAACATATTTTATACTTACCCAAGCCTAGCCGATATAAAATCTGAGCCTAAAATTTTGTTCAAACTTACATATATTTGTAAAAGATTAGCTCAAACTCATTTTAGGTCCACTCATATTATTTTTTATTTTATTTTAATATTTAATAATTTTATATATTTTTTATTTATTATTTTTTTTATAGTCATCTTAACATTAATTTAATGTTTACGTTAGAGTAGTACTATATAATTAGTATAGATTTATTTTATATATATATTCTAAATTACATAATATATAAAAATAACATAATATAACCTATTATAAACTTAAAATGAGTCAGTAGATGCGGGCTTAAGCTTTAAATATTTAAGTCTGAGCTCAAATCATATTTTAAAATGTGTCTAATTTTTTGCCAAAGTCCATTTTTGAGGCCTAATTTTTTGTCAAACCTCCCAAATTTTAAGCGGATAACCTGCCGGCCCATAAACAAGTCTAATTCAAGCTTAAATTTCAATAATCAAAATTCGAGCCCAACTCACCCCGTCTTACTTTTTAGTTTATAACATGTATATTTTCATGTCTATCATATATTATGCAATTTATAATATATATTTAAATATATTATATTATAATATAAATAATAAAAAATATTAAATTTAAGATTCCAAATACGAGTTTATTTAAAATAAAAGTATGTGTTCATCTAAAATTTATTTTTATTAATTTGAATAGAGTTATTTTTGAAATTAAATATTAAATTCATTTTGATTTTATTGAAAATGTTATAACATAAAAAGAAAAGATATAATCATAATAAACAAATAATAATTGAATCATATCGTAGATATCAATCACATAAGGAATTATATAATTTAACATTTTTTTAGATATAATAAATATTATTCATATCTATTTAACGATTCTTTTAAAATTCGTGACTATATTTATTACTTTTAGGGTGCAACATTAGCTGGTGATTATATTTATAATGATAACATAAAAAACAACACGGTTGGATAATCGCAAATGAAAATGCTTGCCCTCCCAAACATGCCGTAAGTTGGGTTCTACGACACAAATTGTCGCCTATTTTTTCCTTTACGAAGTTATCATTTCCATCGGTTTTGTCTCCATACCTCTACTGCTCCATATAAAACAATGTCCGATAACTTCTCGCCATTTCGTCGTCCACATCATTAGCTCTGTCGTTTCGTGGTTTCAAGCAAATTTTGCTTCTTTCTTTCCTGCAACAGGTTTTTTGTTCAATTTTCTTTCTCTCTTTGCGACTGAGAGATTATATTAAGCCATTGTGGGAGTGCCTTTGAGGAAAAGCTAAAATGGCAGTGTCCGAGGGTTCTTTCGCGACTGTTTTCGTAGCTCTTGTTTTCACTATGATTTCTGCTGATTTCTGCTTCAGCTTTCGCGATTTTTTTTCTCTTTTTCCTTAAAAGGTTTGTAAAAGTAAGACGAATTATTGTTCAACCATGGCTCGTTTCGTTGAGCTTTGAATGGATGTAGTTAGAGTTAGACGAATTAATGTGAGTTTTGCTCTTTTTGTAGATTTTGATCACGTATGTTTCGTGGTCTCTCTGTTTCTTTCTTTTTGTCTATAAAGCATTAAATCTTCCATTTCTGCCTCAGTTTCCATCATGTCTTTGGTGGGGGTTTTCTCGTTTGTCTCACCGAACTTGAGTAACGGTTAACGCGGTGAGTATGACGAGAGTAAGAGAATTTATATATGTGTTTGGTTAGGGTAGAAATGTATAAGGAGAAGAATCCCTTCTCTCCGAGCTTAGAGACTTATATTTATGGATTGGGGTCACCATCAGATTTTGGTATGTATATGACGCAGGTCTCATCATGGTAGCCGATCGAGAGGCATAATAGTAGTCTAGGTAGGATATGATGGGACAGAAGCAGATTAGATAAGGGAGAACTGAATCCCTACTCTTGCGAAGTAAATTGAAAGAGCTCTATGTGTCTTGCATACGTGTTTTAATGAAGCCAACAGGTGAGGCTACGACATAATAAAGTAATGGTAGTAAAACCTGGACAAGCGAGGTACCTATAACAAATTATAAATAAATTGATTAAATCTACCAATTACATGTTAATTTTGGAAAGCTTGATTAAATCTACTGTTGTGAGTGCCGGACTCATTAAAATGAAGTCTTTTAAATTTTTTTAAAAATTTAAATTAATAAAAATAAAATTATATTTTTACTCCTTAAAAATATAAAATTTTAATTTAATTACTTAAAAATTATAAATATATAAATTGTTAAAATAATAAAATTATATTTTTACTATCATAAAACTTATTATTCAACTCTTTAAAAAGAATTTTAATTTCCCCCAATTGCGACAAACTTGTTCCGTCAAAACCATAATAATTTACATTCTTTGTTTCTGGTATGCAAACTTGCAAAGCCACCTCGGCATATCTAATTTTGTCCTATTTTCCTTTTAGATTGCTATCTCAATCAACAAATAAAAAAAGATTGAATTATATATTATCTAGTTAAAATATAAATTAAATATATTTTTATATTGAATATAGAATTAGTTAATAAAAATATATCTGTAGTATAAAATGTTAAATATTTAAATGAAGTCACCTATAAATATAGTTTTAATATATTTAATATAAAATCATATACAGTAGCATATAAATATTTTTAAACTTGATAATAAAAGGACCAAAATTTATATTTTAAGTATAAAACTTATAAATTAATAGTAAACTATTAAAATAGTTATTTTTGTTTGTCTTTATATTTTAGTCACTTACGTTATCGAATTGTAATATTTTAGTCACTGAGCGTTAATTTCCGTTAATGGTGTAACGGTAAGCTGATGTGGCACGTTAAATTATCATTTCAAACAAAAATTTTAAGTTAAATTATACAATTGGTCATTATATTATCTTCATTTTGAGCAATTTAATTGTTTTCTTTTATATTCTTTGAACTTTCCCCTTCTTTTTTCATTCTCTCCTTCTTCCTTTATTTTCCTCTATTCTTTATTTTTTTTAACGTAGTTTTTCTATATTTTTTATTTATTAAATTTTTTTATGGGGACCAAAATAAAAAAATTTAAATTGCTCAAAATGAAAAAATGAGGACCAATTATATAATTTAGCCACATCAACTTACCATTACACCATTAATGACGATTAACGGGTCAGTGACTAAAATGTTACAACACGTTAATGTAAGTGATTATAACATAACCTAAAATTAAATAAAAGTGACTATTTTAATAATTTATCCATAATTTAATTATGTTTATTATGAATACCTTGTAAGCGTTGTTAATATTTGTTAAGGAGAGGTGATAGGTTATTATTTGTATGGATCACATGTTTGATATATTAACTTAATGTTAATCGCAACTCCATCTATTCAAAAGATCATCATATTTTTGAGCAACCAACATAATAAGATTGATGTAAGTCGAAGCCCAAAATATATCACCTCGCCCATAAATACATATCTTTGGTTTTATGGATTTTTTTATTCATCTTTCTCTTCCTTTTTTCACGACTCTTAATGCTTTACTACCGTATAAACCACTATCATAGATCTCTTCTTCTTCTTTTTTTGTGAAAAACAAAAATAGATATTATATTAATTTAATTGTCTAAAAGTATCACTCGCTTTATATTGTTATAAAATTTTAATCGATATCACATCAAAAACTTGTAAATTCGACTTTCACATTAAGTTAAATTTGACCAACCAGTCCATGCAATAATTTTGTGTTCTCTAGACACATACTTAATTTGACATTACTCTTCAATTTTCATAATTCGATGAAGCCTTCTAAATAAAGTACTACCTAAAATCTTCCAAACCAATATCGATTAAAGCTTGGACCACATCAAAATTATGGATCTAAATGCTTTATGTGTCTAAATACTTTATTAAGCAGAAGAATGAAAGGTGATTATTGGGGATTAATAAATTCCAAGTCTCAATCAAATTGGATGATATTGTGTGGTGTACAGAGTGATTGAAACTTCAAAACTCGAAACCTAAGTCTAGATTCAACTTACAATATTTAAAAAAAAAAAAAAGATAATTGAAAATTCAACGCTGGGGGACTAAAGGAGGGCCGTTAATATAAATATCAAGTTACTCAAAAAGTCTCAAATGCTAAAAAGGATTGATGAGTGTTGGTCAAGGTATGTCTAGTTCTTCTCAAAAACAGTTCAATAATTACAATAATATTACTTTTTTTAATAAAAAATAATTGTTGAGTCGAATTAATTAAAGGAAAAATATAAAAATTCAACTTCAATATATACGATTACATGTATTTAATGATACTTGTATAATTTAATTTTTTAAAAATATCATCAGATAACTATTTTAAAAAAAATTACCCAGTATATTTTTTTAAAGAAAAGACCTACTCATTATAAAAAGTAAAATCCTATATTAACATAAATTTTATTCTGTAAATTGTTCTAAAATATATATTTTTAAAATTCACTCATTTTAAAGTATTTCTAATTAGCTCAAAATTACTGTATAAATTTATACAAAAACAACAAATTAAAATTTTACCAAATTAACTATAAAAATATTAATTAAATTTAAAAGATTAATCTTTTATATAGTTTTAAAAGTTTAAAATTAGAGATCATTTCATTATATTATTAACAATTGTAAAATACTTTTGGAAACCGAAAAGTTGTTTGTTTAGTACTAGAACACGTGCCTTTTACATAACAGGAACATAGAAGACAAAGCATACAACACGTAGCCAAACACGTCCGTCATCGTTCCATTGACGGGAAAAGTTTAACCTTCAAACTCTTACTAATTAATAATAATTAATATCAAATAATAATCTTATAGCATTATAACAACAATAAAAAAGAAGAAATCTTAAACAGGAGTAAAAGCAGATATTTTCAGTTCCCGCCGATACAAAACTTGCCGCAGAAAAACGAAGAAACAGTCAAATTGCGACGAGAGGATCAGACCCGAACAAATCCCCGATATCTTGGAAATGATCATCGACACGTTGCCACCTCGAGAAGCCACCAAATCCGAACTCGAAATCACCCCCTGAACTCAAAAACCCGTTACTGAAATCATCTTTCAGGACACAATCGTGAAAACTCGTATTATCATCGAACAATTCCGGCACTGAGCTAAATATATCACTCGGAAACAAGGATGATTGATCGGAAAATTCTGAGAATTTTTCACCCGATGTGAAGCAAGAGTCGTCAACAACAGCTCCAGGTTCGCTCCTCAACTCTCGGGATTCCTTGACGCTTTGTAACTCGCCTTCGTCGGCGGAAAGCGACAGGCAACGGAGAACGGAAGTCGGAGAGCAAAGGTTTGTGTTGTGAGATTCTTCGCCGGAGTGGTAATCAGAGCTGGATAACAGTTTTTGGCTGTTTTTGTCTTGAAGCTTGCGATTTGAAAAGTTAGTGAGCGCGTCTGGGCCACGCAGTTTAATAGCCGCGTTGTCATACACCATTGCTGCTTCTTCGGCGGTATCATAGGTACCTAACCATAACCGTACACGTCTTAGCGGGTCCCTGATCTCAGCCGCCCATTTGCCCCAAGGCCGTTGCCTAACTCCTCTGAACTTCTTATCAGCCGGTGCTTTCATCGTCGCTTTAACTTTCATCGCCGGCCTCTTTCGTGAACTCTTTGACAACGACGTTTTACTCCTGGAAACTCTGCCGTTTTGGACGGGACATAATGTTGACTCGATAATTATCTCGTTAACGTATTTCTTCACTCTGTTTCGACAACGAAGTTGGCTTGCATGTTCTTCGTAGTCGTAGTCTTCATCACCGGATGAATCAGTGACGTCAGCATCTGTAACTGAAATCCGAACAATTCGACGCTTTCTTTCTGGCTGCTTTACGAGACTGACATCTAAGAGTGGTGAAAGGAGCTTACGGTGCTCAGTGTATCTGAAGGAAGGAACAGGGGAATGATCCATTTTTCTCTTGGGTTTCGGATTCTCTGGGTTTTTCAGATTCTTTCAAATCTTCTCATTAAGATCAAGAGTGAAGTAATGAGTGAATTAAGAAAGAAGAGGCAAAGAAGAGATTCCTTTTGAGACCGGACACGAGGAGAATAAAGGTTTGGAAAAAGAAAGAACACGTTAAAAGATAAACTTGAAAAATGAAAAGAAATCCACCAGTAATCCCTTAAAAAGGGTCACTCAAAAGTCTATCAAAGGAGGAGAAATTTCAAGGAAGGTCATCCCAAACAAGCAGTACCCAAAGCAGCCAAATAGTTGAAAAAGAGTTGACCCCAGTAAAGAAAAGGGAGATACCCAAAAAAATAATAATAGCTTTGCCAGAAGATGAATAGAGAGAATAAATATCGCAAAAAACCACCAGAACACTTTCTTCACTCAGTTAATGGAGCACGTATTTGTTATTTTGGGTAACTTTCGAATCCAGGTCTAATAAGAAACTCAGAATCCAAGCTCCTTTCTGATGATACTTTTTCCACACACCCAAAAAAAAAAAAAAACTAAAGGAAAAAGTTGCTCCTATATATCAGAGACGCTAAAGAGAAATGATGAGAGAATAAAGAAGAGTTCTTTTTGAGATAAGGAATGAAATAGGAATTTTGTTTGAAGTGTAAATGGAAAGTTTAGCTATTTTATAGGATCCCAAAACCCGTTATTGGTTCTCCCGGCTGAACTAAGTGCCAAATATATATATTTTTTTCAGATATAAAAAGAAATTAAAAGCAAAAATAAAGCATTCACCGTACACCAAGAGTCAGGCCAAAAAAAAAAAAGAGAGCAAGAGGGTGAGTTATATCGGGGAATTCAACGTTCCGGCCACGGAGTATTTAACGAGGCGCCGCATAAGATGGGGAAATTGAGACATCGACACGTGGAAATGTGGTCCCGAGAAAACAGAATGAAGCAAGAGGAAAGGTGAATGAAACGGGTCAAGGGCGAATGGGGTCGGGTCGGGCAAAATTTTCATCTCGAGAACAGGGATTGACGTCACGTGACACTGGGCACTCAGGTCAGTCCTCTATCTTTGACTAATGGAGTACTAACACCACCACTAGCTACTGATTATTAAATTGCCTCCTACATTCCTAATGTAAATATCAACTGCAGACTCCTCCAATTCTCCCTAAAGGTTATTTAAAATTATATTTTTCATCCCTCAATTTTTAAAAATACGTAATAATAATTAATATTATTTATATTATTAAATTTTATCACTCGATTTTTAACTTCCGTTAAAAAAAATAAGGTTATGCCTTAATTTAAAAAGTTAATAGTTAATTTGATCTTTGAATTATAATTAAAATTTTGTTTTAATATTTTAATTTTTTCTTAATAATAATTATAAATGAAATTTAAAATATATTAAAAGTTCATATAAAATCAATTTCAACAAGAAAAAATCAATAATTTTGTAACCAATTTTTCCATATCAAATCTCATAAAAAAATCAATCTTTGAACTTTCACAAAAAAAAATTATACCTGTACAACTCATTTTTTGCCCGGCCCATTCTACAATATTTTAACCAACTCATAAAATTCCAAACAGACCCGGAACCACAAATTAAATCAACCTAAACTCATTAAACTTAAACCCAAACTAACCCAAAATAACCCAAACTAAAAACCAATTAATCAACCCAAATACAAACCCTAAAGGCCCAATTAGCCCAGCCCAAATCAGAAAAATACACACAAAAATACCAAAACCCTAGGTGCGCCGCACCTAGGGTCTTCTTGACCACATTGCTTGACTTACCTTTTGTCCAACCTTTTGTCGTCTCCCCCCACGCCCTTGCCTTGATCTTGTCCATCGCCCAAAGTCCCCTGCAAACATTAAACAAAAACAAGATAGAAAAAGAAACGAGGCTTGTAAAGAAAAGGCTATAAAAGCCAATTCTAAACCTCTGTAAAGGACTTTTTTTTTCAATCAATAGAATACAAAAGATTTTAATTACAAGCTATAGATTCAAAGACAAAATACTACAAAACTAAGTAATATCCCCAAATCAGAGAACCAAAATACCAAAAAAATCGAAATCGGAAGCCTAGGGTATCTTTTTATTTTCTTCCTTATTTACGATTCTGTTTTTTGTTTGTTTATGCATGTATAAAATATGAAGGCATCCATAAGCCCCAAAACGACGTCATTTTGGCCTCCGTCCTTTTATGATTTTGTATCCATAAGCCCCAAACGACGTCATTTTGGCCTCCGTTTTATTTTTAAATTCGGCCCAATAATTTCGTGCTAGTTCCACTTTGGTCCATAGTGAAACACAGCGCAGCAAGGCCTGGGAAATTTATCCATTCGGTCCTCTTTATTTCGCGTGCATTTCAGTTTAGTCCCCCTATTTTCTATTTTATATATTTTACCCCAAACTTTTGTTTAAAATTTGATTTAGTCCCCAATCCCTTTTAGTTATTATTTTTGTTATTATTACTACTATTGTTTTATTTTCATTATTATTGTTATTGTAAGGCCCAATTAACCAGCCCGGAACCCATTAAACCAATACTAATAAAATAAAGTCCCAAAATTTAATCAGTCCTTGGCCCAACATCGAAGCCCAAATGCCAATCCCAGCATAACCTAAAGATTTTGTGGTTTGAAACCCTAGCACAGACCTACATGCGCAACAAGACCTTAACGTCAAGACGTCTCGCGCCTCCGAGCCTTGCGCCTCTCCATGTCGCCGTACCTACGGAAAAAGGGGAGAGCAGTAGACAACAAACAGAAGACGAGAGTTGTAGCTTTTTGGGGGATCTTTTGAAAAGGCTATAAAAGCCTTTGAAACTAATGTAAAAGTGGGGTTTTTTTTTTTTGGTTTTAGATAGACAGTTGTAATAGGAAAGGAGAATACAGAATCTTTACAAAGAATATACAATATCAGTCAAAGAAAAAAGAGGAAATGTTTGAATAGAAAACCATTTTCAAAGGTGATTTTCACAGATCTTACCGATTCTATGTAGTTTTATTTTATTTTATTTTATTTTGTTTAAAAAAAGATTTCGAAAACAAAAGGAAAAGGGAAAAGCTCACCGGACCTTCATTCCTGCGTGAGATTGGCCGCCTGATCGGTGGTGGCACAGCGGCGAACGAGAGATTTGGGGGGCCTCTAACCTGGAGAAATAAACAAAATAGGGTTTTTTTTTTTTTTTTTAAAAATGGTAGAATACCATTCATTTGTTTTATTTTTTAGTTTTTAAATGGCAAACACAGTTGTGTCGTTTGGGGAGGCATGGGATTTGTGCTTTGAAGGGAAATTTATGCGATTAGCCCTCCCCTTTTGCGTCATTGTTTTAATCGTCCCCCATTTCAGTTTTTTATTTAAATTTGGCCCTGAATTTGGTCCGTCATTGCAAATTGATCCGCATTCAGACGCTGTGTTCAAGAGCTCGAAATAATTGCGTTTTCAGTCCCCATTCTTTGGCGCGAATCATATTTTAATTCTATTTTGTTTTGATTCCTTACAATTTAGGCTTTAAATTTTGTTGTCATTATGATTTAGTCCTTAACCTGTTTAATTTGGACTTTTCTTTTTTTTGGGGGGGGGAGTTCATTATTTATGTATTCTTTTCCAATTATCTTCATATTTAAATTATTTTTTTTTATTCTTTGATTTCACATTTATTATTATGTTTCTTGGTGTTATGGTTTTCAAATATTACACTTGTTTTCATTATTCCTATTGTCGTAACCATTTTTTGAAGCGGCAAACATAGACTCAATTTTTTGAAAAAGAAAGGAATTTTTATGCTGATCTTTATTTGGTGTGATCGGGTCACCTTTGTTTTAATAAATCGTTTAATTTACTAAAACAATGTTTTTTGGTCCACGAACTTTGAGAAAACGGGTTCGGAGGTCGATTACGTGCGAGGAAGGATTAGCACCCTCGACCGCCCAAAATCATACAGGACTTATTGATTGATGTCCTATTTGTTGTAATCTTTGAAAGGGTTGAAAATGCAACGCTTTTTATTTTCAAAATTGGAGGGGACGTTAAGGCTCTCTTATTTTCGAAGAGATAAAGCATCATGTCCAGTAAGTTAGGGCGCGATACTTTGGATTCTCGAAACTAAGCTCACCTTTTGAAACTTGGTTTTTATTTAAAGAGGATCTCCCGTCATTTGTCGAACGAGAAATCAAAACCCAGTAAGTTAGGGCTTGTTTTCCCGAAAATCCAAATTGGGAATATTTCCTCTATTTTGGAAGAAAATGAAGCTTATCTCGAAGAATCTAGGTGTCGAGTCTAGTAACTTAGGGCACGACATTTCGAATTTTTGAGATTAAGTATTTTGTTTTAAAATTGCAAGTTCAAAAGAGATATCCCGTTGTTTAGCATTAACGAGAAGAAATCGAAACCCAGTGAAGTTAGGTTCGATTCACTCAATTGCTAATGTGGAACGTCAATTTGAAACCGGACTTGTGACTTTGGAAGGATATCTGTTGTTTAACATAAATGAGAAAAACCGAAACCCAAATGTAAATTAGGGCTCGATCTTCCGAATTTTCAAACACTAAACATTGCCTTATTTTGAGAAGTTTCGTTGACGTATTGAATGAGAATTACTACCATAAAATATTACGTTGACGAATGACAAGACAAAACAATGATATCGAATGAAATATCGCGTTTAACAAAATGACAATAATGAATGTGCTAATGAAAAAATAGATGGTAATGTATGTTATTTTAATGCTACTATAAATGGTCAAAGGAAAATACAATAAGAAAATAATAATATTAGTGAAAATAATAATAATAATAATAATAGTAGCAAAAATAAAAATAAAAATAATGGTAAAATATAATAGCAATAATACTAACAATAAAAAATAATAGTAAAATATAGTAATAATAATAAGATTAATAAATAAGGACCGATAGGTGATATCAACATATGTACTATTAAAATAATAATCAAAAGTAAATAAGCGAATAAGCCAACAAATATAATATAGAAATAATTCATAAAAAATGTTAGGTGGAGATAAAAAAATCAAAATACAAGGAAAATTAATCATAAAACAAATGGATAGATATATAAATAATTGTGGCAATAATACGACCAATGGGTATGTAAATAAAGGAAATATTAATCTTCTTAATATATAAAGAATATAAGCAGTCACTAATATGATAACAATGACAATAAAAGAAAGATAATGATGAAATGATAAATAAAGTAAAGCAAAATAAATTGTAGAATGAATACGAAAATTGAAATTGAGAAAAGAAATGGTAGTTAACTAAGTATCCGTGCTAACGTATTTTCTTTTGTTTTGATTGCATTGAATTCACATCATAGAAAGGAGGTGTTAATTTCAAAATTGATTGTTAAATGAAAAAGTTATTTATAAGAAAAATAGATTTTTGATAAAGTGGATTATAATACTACTGCTCGAATATAGTCCAAGTGAACACAACGAGAGAGGACTGATAGTCCGCGAAGGAATACAAGACCTTATCACCTAAGGATTCAAGTTGACAAAGACTATTCGAGAATTACAATTCACATACTCCATTTCTTTTTTTTCTTGGAAAAGACTAACAAGTGAATGTGAAAGTCATGTCCAAAGCTTAAGCAAAAGAAGCTAGAGGAGGCATCTATTAAAAGTTTGCAAGACTTGATCACAAGAAGGAGATTGATGTTTTCTTACTTGACCATGGAGATGTAAGCCGTAGATGCGATCCGTTTTATGAAAGAAACGTATTTTCTAGTAAATTTTTCTAATGTAACTACCAGTCGAGTCAACGCTTCTTTTCTTTTGCATTCATGCATTTGAATTATTAATCGCATCATTTGCATTAGACTTTGCTAAAAAAAGACCATAATTAGGTAAAATGTCGGGGATTTGATCTGGAAAAATGTAATTAGATTCGAAAGAATAGAGCAAATACAAATTTGCATTTAGGGGCACCGGAATTGAAAAAATTCAACAAGAAATGGGGAATTTCAAAGGAATATCAGAAATAGCCTAACCTAGTTACTAGTTAAAGGAATTGAAAAATGAGAGCTCAAGAGTCAACAACATGGATGATGGCGAAGACATCGTTTATTCCCAAAAAGTGTCCTCCGACTAATATAGATACGCATTCGCATCGGGACCCATCATTATTGAACCTCGATGTCTTCCAAAGCTACAAAAGCTTTGAAGTTCCCAATAAATTCGATTTCGACTTGAATAATGATCAAGCCAAACTGGTTGTGTTTCCAGAAAAACAAGAAAAGAGGAGAATCGACCTCAAAGGCTCAATGAGGAAGCTGAAAGTAGTAAATAATACCTGGTAGGTATAACAAGAGCCATTCGGAGCCAATTGCCATGGTCCAAATTCATGACAAGAATCACTAATGATCGTGTCTCTTAAGGCAAAACTCAAAAGCTCTAATTTCGCTTAATCTCAATGAATGATATGAGCTATATATCAATGTTTATTTTACGCGATATGGTGTATCCATTTTATCTAAAAGTCGCTATAACCCCTATATCCTAAATGGTATGACTCAAAAGCTAAATGTGATCACCATGCGGAATACCGGGCATTACATTGAAAACTCAGATCTTGAGTTTAAAAAAGTCGGGTCAAAGGTTTATTAAATATGAGTTGTGAAGTTCAACTTGTCCATCAAAACTGATCACTTTAATGAGGTAAAGGATACGGTAATTAGTTGAGGAGACAAGGAAAGTTGCTACCCCTTGAAGAAATCAAAGAGGGAATCGAGAACAAGTTTCCAAAACCCGCGCAAGACTTGAAAGTTGTTTTAGCTAAAGGGAATCATGGAAGAGATCCTTATATTTTTTAGGCTAACTCATTGTCGTGCAACGGAATGGAGCAAAGACTTCCAAAGACCAATTTTGCCCTGGCCTCGCCTTGGCCTTGACTTCTTTGGTGCTTTTCTTCTTGGTAGATGGGATCTGTGGTTTCAATTTGCGCTTGCTGCGACTTCAATGGGATGTGGCTTGTTCATTTTAGATCGCCCACCGCATCTTCGAGAGATGAGGTCTTGGTCTTCACCTATTCCACCGCTAGTTAAGGTAAATAGGACTCAAGCTTGACCATGCTCCCCATCGTTGGGCGGGAATCACATTTTTTGACCTATTTCATCGCTGGTCGTGACATAGGATATGGCTCAAATCGTGTTCCCTATTGCTTAGGAGCCATGATTTGCCTTCGATCTTGCCCCACCACCGATCGAGCGACAAGATCTATAATTTTTCACCTATTCCACCGGTCAAGGCAATAGGAGGGTGGCCAAAATCATGTTCTCTACCGTTAGAGAGCCAAGATTCGCCGATCTTGCCCCACCACCGTTATGGTGACAAGATCTACAATTTTGACCCATTCCATCGCTGGTCGGTGACAATAGGAAGGTGGCTTAAATCGTGTTCCCCATCGTTGGGAGCCATGATTTACCTTCGATCTTGCCCCACTACTGGTCAGAGTAACAAGATCTACAATTTTTGACCTATTCCATCACCGGTCGGTGGCAATAGGACAATCTTCCACCTATTCCATCACTGGTTGATGGTAATAGGACAATCTTCCACCTATTCCACTGCTGGTCAGTGGTAATAAGGTAATCTTCAACTTATTCCACTGCTGGTCAGTGGCAATAAGACCATCTCCCACCTATTCCACTGTTGGTTAGTGGTAATAGGGCAATCTTCAACCTATTCCACCGCTGGTTGGTGGCGATAGGACCACCCATTTTACCGCTGGTCGATGGTAATAGGATAATCTTCAATAGTGTTACTACACCGTCCTCTAGGGACATATCCTGTAGACTCGATTTCATATGTTTGTGTTTATGCCAAATGGTGAGGGTGCTATGGTCAAAATGACTCAAATGCTCCTAACTAGTGTGTGATATGGGTGACACTTGCATGAATGCAGAATGTCATGAGAATGATGATTTTTCGTTAAGATGCAATGATTATAATAAATCGAACGCTCCTAACTAGATGATATTACGGAGGACATTTGCATGAATGTAGGATGAGAACGATTTATTATTATTTTTTTTTAAAAAAGCTTAGGGCTGTAATTGCTCGTTCGCTCATCGAGGTCACGGCATAGACACAATATTTCATCTGGTACCTATGTCAGGGGATCTGGGGAGATAGTCATGATTTTAAACTCCTCTTCCTTGAACGTTTCCAACCCCTAATTGTAGTGGTTACTAAACAACAGTCTTGTTTCAGGTTCCTATGCTGTTTAGAGGCTTCCAGAGTAATAGGCAGGACTCCTTTTATGGAAGCATTATGGGTCAATAGGTCGTTATTTCAATTGCAAACAACTCAAAGATTTAAAATAATAATGGAATTTATGAAATTGGATTAAATCAACAAAAGTAAAGATTATTGGAGTACAAAAAATGGGTAAAAAGAAAAAGTAGGTGCCCCAGATATCGCAGCCTGGGCTTCGCCACCGGATCCTTCCGAAGATCATTTGAGCTGAATAGACGTTGGGAGATCTGCAGTGCTTTGTAGATGTTCCGAGGTGTAACATTCATCCTTTTGCTAATTCTGGGGGAAAAAGATTGTCACATACCTTCTTTTTCGAACTAATTTGAGCCGCCCTTATCGGGTTTTTGACTCAAGGCCCCTTTGGTCTCAAAGCACTCTTTACGGGTTTTCGCTTCGCCTCTCAATTTTTTTTTTGGTAGAAAGCGCCCTTTCATGGTTTTTACTTTAGCCTTTCCTTCTTCAAGCGTAATACTTTAATCGAATCAATTTATGGGATTGGGTAGATTTTTCCCATCCATCTCGGCCAAGATTAGTGTCCTCCGAGAAAGCCTTTTTCACCACATAAGGTCCTTCTCAATTCGGCATCCATTTCCTTCAAATCCTTTTGTATGGGAGAATCTTCTTCAAAACTAAGTCTCCTCGTGGAATTCTCGTGGACGACTTTCTTGTTGTATGCTCACATCATTCGCTGGTACATCCGACCATGACGGATAGCTTTCACCTCTTTTCTTCGATCGATTCAATTGATCATATCGCTTGGATCCATTCTACTTCATCCAATTTCAATTCGGACAATACTCGAAGGGATGTAATTTCAACTTCGATGGGTAAAATCGCCTCCATTCCGTAAACCAATGAGAAAGGAGTTGCCCGATGGAGGTTCGATTGACGCTCGATAGGCAAAAGGGCAAATGGTAACTTCGTGCCAATCTTTATAAGTCTCACCATCTTTCCTATTATCCTCTTGATGTTCTTATTGGTCGTTTAACCGCACTGCTCATCTTTGGGCGATACGGTGATTTAATTGTGATGTCCGATCTTGAATTGTCTACAAACTTCGTGATCATGTCGTTATTCAAGTTTAACGCATTGTCAGATATGATCCTCTCAGGCATTCTATATCGACATATGATTTCCTTTTTTAGGAACTTGCTGACCGCTGATTTTGTCACATTGGCATATGAAGTGGCCTCCACCCATTTAGTAAAGTAATCAATTACCACGAAGATGAACCGATGTCCATTGGAAGCTTTTGGTGAGATTGGTCCAATGACGTCCATGCCCCACATAGAAAACGGCCATAGGGAAGTCATAACATGTAAAGGTGAGGGTGGTACATGAATCTTGTCCCGTAAATTTGGCACTTATGACATTTCTTAGCATAATCAATGCAATCCCTTTCCATGGTAGACCAATAATACCGAATCTCATAATTTGTCTTGCCATTGCGAACCCATTGGCATGTGTTCCATGACACCCTCATGGACTTTTTCTAGGATCCGCTTAGCCTCTGCGCCATCCACACATCTCAATAGCACTTGATCCTTTCTTCTTTGTATAGATCTCTCCGTCTAAGACATAGTCGCAAGCTAGCCTTCTCAACGCCCTTTTTTCATTTTGAGCTTTGACGGGTATTTATGATCTTTCACATATTGTAGTATATTGTGATACCATGGGTGATTATTTTGCTCCTCTTCTTCCACATTGTAGCAATGGGTGGGACCTCATAAATGCTCATTTGTATAAGCCTCATATCCTCCTTGTTGTTTGCTCGCACATAGAAGCCAATGTGGCTAGAGCATCACCATCCGATTTTCGCCTCTTGGTAGATAATCGAAAGTGATGTCCTCGAACTCTTTGATCAGCTTCTTGGACCAATCTTTTGTATTCAACCAATTTGGGATCCTCGCTCCCATTCTCCTTAAGTTGATAAATTACCAATGCAGAGTCTCCAGATACTTCCAAAGATCTTAATTTTACGCTCAATAGCAAAGACGGATACCCATGATGCAAGCTTCATACTCGCCATATTGTTTGTGCAATAAGTCCAATTTACAAGTGAATGGGTAATGATCTCCATTTGGGGACACCGAATCGCCCCAATTCCATTGCCCATAGCATTCGATGCTCGTTGAAGTTCAGTTTCCAAGGACGACTTTTCGTGGTATCTTCTTCAATGGTTGCTACGTACATTAGGTCTTCATTAGGGAAATCAAAGTCTAGAGGCTCATAATCTGCCATAGCTCTACTAGCCAGAAAATCCGCTATTGTACTCCTTTTATCGCTTCGGTTTACATAAACTATGTCAAACTCTAAAGTAAAATTTGCCATCGGCCATCCGTCCATTCAGAAGTTGACTCCATTAGATATTTCATTGGGTCTAGCTTGAGATGAGCCAGTCGTATGATACAACATGTATCGCCTCAATCTCCGAGTTGTCCGCACAAGACACAACATATTTTCTCAATCGGTGAGTACCTTGTTTCACACTCAATGAACTTTTGCTAAGGTAGTATATTACTTTTCTTTCTTTCCCGACTCATCATCTTGGCCGAGCACACATCCCATTGAATTATCAAGCACCGTCAAATAGAGGATTAAAGGCTTCTCCGGATTAAGGTGTCAATTTGGAGGATTGGACAGTATCGCTTTACTTTGTCGAAGGTCTTCGACATTCCTCGTCCCACACACTGGGTTGTATTTTTAAGAAGGCGAAATATGGGATCACATTTTCGATCGGCCAGAAATGAACCGAGCAATGTAATTTAATCTTCCTAAGAAACCTCGAACTTCTTTTTGCGTACGAGGCGGAGACAATTCTTGTATAGCCTTGACCTTGTCTGGGTCAACCTCAATCCCCCTCTTACTGACTATAAATCCCAACAGTTTCCCTGACCTGGCTCCAAAGGTACACTTAGCCGGGTTAAGCTTCAGTTGGACTTTCCTCAACCTCAAAAATAATTTTTTTAAGACTTGGATATGCTCCTTTTCGGTTCGAGACTTGGCAATCATATTGTCGACGTAAACCTCAATTTCCTTGTGCATCATGTCATGGAATAGGGTCACCATGGCTCTCTGATATGTTGCTCTCGCATTCTTCAACCCAAATGGCATTACCTTATAGCAAAAGGTTCCCACATGGTTATGAATGTGGTTTTATTCATGTCTTCGTGAAGCATCTTTATCCGGTTGTATCCCGAAGCCATCCATGAATGAGAACAATGAATAACTTTGTCGATTGTCCACCAAGGTGTCGATATGAGGTAATGTAAAGTTGTCCTTGGGCTAGTCTTGTTTAGATATCTGTAGTCCACACACATTCGTTTTCTCATCTTTCTTAGGGGACGGGACGATATTGGCTACCCATTCTCGAGTACTTAACCACTTGCAAGAACCTGCGTCAAACCGCTTCTTTACCTCTTCTTTTATTTTAGTAAAACATCCGCCTCATCCTCTCTCAAGTTTCATTGGATGGCTTGTATTCTTCTTTTATGGGCAAACGATGTACCACGATATCGTTGCTTAACCCGGCATGTCTTGATATGACCATGCAAAGACATCCTTGAATTCTTGGAGTAACTCAATGAGGTCTTGCTTTGTCTCTGCGGTGATACTAGCTCCAATCTTCACTTCTTTCTTTTCTTGCCCATTTCTAGGTTCACTATTTCCACCGATTCTTTGTGAGGTACGATTTGTTTCTCCTCTTGTTCTACCATCCTTAACAGATTCAGGAGCTAAATCACGCCCTTGGTCATCTCCAAAATCTCAAAATCTTCCGCACCCATATCTTGCTCAAAAGGACATTCGAGTCATTGGTAGCGTTACTCAAATCATTGATATCCAGGAGACTGTTATGGAAATGAATAAAGGCTCATAGAATCGAGAATCTTGGCATGTTTATTGGTATGATAAATGAAGAATAGAAAAGTTTAGAAGAATATTTAAAGAAAGAATAATGAATGAATGAAATGAACAAAAAGAAAATTTGCTCAAAAGATAGCGGAGATGTATTTCATTGAAAATAACGATGTCTTATACAAAATCATGTTTCACAAAGGGTTCTTATTGCTTCTAGACTTAAAGCAATAAGTGTGTTCCGAGTATTACTCTGAATGAGTTCTAAAGGCTATAGGAATCTCCTCCGCAGTCCAATTGTTTAGAACGCTACCCGACTCATAGGGGCGGATGCCATTCCGATTTTCTTCCTCAATTTCCCCTTCAGATATAGCGTTAACATGCGCGATTTCTTCATTTTGTGTTTCTCTCCCGGATGGATAACCCCTCCTGATATAAAGGTCTCACGAATATGAGAAATTATCATCGGTTCCCATTTAATCTCATTTCCACCCAAGCGAGCTTTCCTTCTTTCTTGCTTCTTTTCTATCTCTTCCTTCTTTTGCTTGGCATTCGGTTTGAATCCTAAGCCAAAGAGGTCTCTTTTTTCTTTCAATCTCGGGACTTCGATTCCTCCCTAGAGATACCTTCCTAGTCTCTTCCCGGGTACGGCCCCGTTTTCGACCACTAATTGTAAACCCATTCTTGTGGTTTTGGATAATTGAGGCACTGGGATCTTGTTTCCCTCAGCGACGAATGTTGCATTGACAAATTCTAAAGAACGGAAGGAACACTCAGCTGCTTCATCGTTGGCTTCTGAATAGGGTGCATTGTTTGTTACAGTTGCGATGATGTCCTCTTCAGCATTTATGGTCACTAGACGGCCCTCTGAGATTAATTTCAACTTTTGGTGCAACGATGAGGGCACTGCTCCCGCCAAGTGTATCCACGGTCTCCTCAGCAAGCAGTTATAAGACGGCCGGATATCCATCACGATAAAGTCCACCTCATATGTACTTGGTCCGATTAAAAGAGGTACTTCGATCCTTCCCATGACTTTCCTCTCAGTTCCATCGAATGCCCTTACTACGTTGTGGCAGGCCTTCATGTGAGAACTATCAACGGGCAATCGATTCAGTGTCGATAGTGGTAGAACATTGAGCGTTGATCCATTATCGACTAGTACCCCTGGTAATGTGTATCCTTTGCACCGCGTGGTAATGTGGAGAGCCTTGATGGAACCTGTATTCCGGAGGATCTCATCATCGTTAAAGAAAATGAAGTTATCAAGACTTATGTTGCTAACCAGGCGATCCAGTTTGTTAACTGTTATATCATTTGCAACATAAGTTTCATTCAATACCTTCATCAGCGCGTTACGGTGTGCTTCAAAACTTAATAGTAAATCTAGCACCGATATCTGAGCCTATTGCTTATGTAGGCCTTCTACGATAATCGTATTCACTATGCTTCAAAAACTTTAAGAATTCCTAGCTTCTTCCTCCTTCTTGGCTCGTTTATATGTGTCTCTTGCTTGGTCCCTTTTTCTTTCTTTTGTTCGCCCATCAAGTTTTTCCCTTTTGAGTGCTCCGTTCTTGTGTTTGATGTGTCGAAGCGCTTTTCAAGGCAGGTGTGTGAGCCTTCCTCTTGGTTTTCTTTTGTAGTGTTGGTGAATCTCCTTCTCGTGAATCGTCACATTACGCTTATAGTTCCAGGGACCTTCTTGTCATCCTTATATGAAAAGGCTGTAGGTTTTCGGATCACGATCTTAGGATATTCTTGGCTCTCTTTTGTAAACGGACCCCCCTTTTCAGGAATCGTCACGTTGCAATTATAACCCCCGAGAGTCTTTTGGTTGTCTTCAGATGAAAAAGTAGTAGGCTTTCGAATCATGATTTTTGGATTTATTTTTACTCCGTCGCCCTTTGATCGTGAGATGGTGACTAAAGGATAGCTCGCCTCCGAGGCTTTTGCTGCTAACTCATCCTCCAACGTGCAGATGTTACCCTCTTTTTGGCCTTCATTGCTTTCAAAGAATTCTAACTCTTTGTTGTCCATCGCTTCTGTATGCAAAGATTTTGAACTCAGTGCAACTTTGGATTTCGTGCCCTTCCAAGTTATGAAATTCACAGCCCTTTCGCGTTTCTTCATGTTTTCCCCTTGGACATGTCACAACCAATCCCCTTTTTATCATTTCCTTCCGCACTGTTTCATTGGGGTTTTCACATCGAAATATCGCTCTTAACTCTTCTTCTCATCTTCGCCTATCATGTTGACCCGTGATTAGGTAGAGGTGCCCCTTGCAAGAGGTGTCATCGACTTCTATAACGCCCATCCGGATGAGTCTTTCCACTAGTTTCTTAAAAGCGAGATGTTGTTTATAGAATGCCCCACGATTCTGCGTGGTATTCGTGACCGTGTGCTCGAATCATACCACTTAGGTGGTACGGGCTGCAGGGTTTTAAGTAATGGGGAGACAATGTGTGCCAAATAATTTCGTACATTTCCTTGTATGGTAATGGGATAGGCGTGAATTGGATTTTCTCCGTATTTTGCCTTGTGTTGGACTCGCCTAAAGGGCTCATGATCGGGGTCATGTCTTTGGTTGGCTCACATGAATAGCTTTGAATAACTTTTACCTATGTTGTTTATGGCTCGAATCGTATGAAATTTTTCGCAAAATCCTAAGTTTATCTCATTTACAAAGCTCCGCGCTGTGTGGCTCACATGACCGTGCCTCGGGCCATATAACTCTTTGACTTGCGTCTATGAAGGAACTTGAGTCACACGGCCTTAGTATTACGCCCGTGTTGCTAGGCAGTGGGGTAAAGTTAATTTTCACAAATTAAGCTATTTTCCAAGCCATATTTCTTACTCATTTGATCCTTATTCTTCACCCACATTTAATACATATAAAACCAATTTAAGATATTCAATGAGCTTTATACTTAATACAATTTGTTAGTCGACACTTCATATAAATAACAAGAAATGTATATGGGCTCAATTCTCATTAAATTTCTCTTGTACTTATATTTTTCACACTATGTATTCATATAACATATAACAATCATACCTCTGTATTTCATATATATTTTATAACAAATTATCATGGTTTCAAACTACTTCATATTTGAGTTTTACTTATCAAATTATTTGAAACATCATCTTTACACATATAATGCATTAGAGATGCACAATTCTATAATTATGAATGAACACATTTATCAAACATATTCCATGTTTTATATGTATAGTCTCATATTTCCATGTATCAATTACCATCATTTCCTCGTATTTTGACAAACACATGTAACAATTCATAAACATGCAATTCACTAACCCTTCCTGCCAATCACAATTTAAAGTGACAAATCACTTATTGAGCCCAATTTCAATGTTCACTACAATCTATCATATAAATTTGGATGTACGATCCACCAATAAATTCCATGTACGGTATCATCATCTCATATTTCCACATACATTACTTTACACATTATGAACTCAAATAACATATACAAGACATACCAATGTATTTCAAATATGTTTTCATAATATTCCATTTAGAATTAAGATTATTTCATATTAGAACTCTTCTCATTAACTCGTATTTCCTTATATCACATAATATATATCATGATTTCCATTCCTTGATATTTTTCCATATTTATCCGTTGAATTTATTGGAATTTTCGATGGATTTTCAGAGGTACACTTTAGTGTACAAATCCAGTCCGTCAATTCATGTTCATGTGGGCACATTTCCATTTCGAGAGCACACTCCCATGAACCTCATCCTTACAATGGGATTACAGTCAGCTAAATCTCGTAAGAGAGCACACTTCATGAACTTCATCCTTACAATGGATTACTAGTCCAGCTAAATCCTCAGAATGTAAACTCATAGAGTATTGTCGGGATTACCGGTCCAAAGCTAAATCCCTCGCAACGACATTACATTTAATGAGCTTGGATCCAATTACACCAAAGCTAAATTCAGACCCTAATTCGGATTACCCGTCCGGGCTAAATCCATTTTCCACATATTCTTGGGAGGGCTATATCGGGATCACCGTCCGGCTAGATCCTTTTCACACATATTCTTGGAGGGCTATATCGGGATAGGATCACCCGTCGGGCTAGATCCTTTTATCGTCAATTCCTTTTCGAGAGATCCATCGAATTTTCCTTTCATTCAACCGGATTTCTTCCACTTTTTATCAAATATATCAATGTTTCATTAACTTTCATACAATGAACATTCAAATTATATTCATATCAATAACATACATTTCAAGCATTTAAGAATATAATTCAAGTTACATGAACTTACAATTTGATTTTTATACCATAACGATAATCTTAGTTTCATAATAAATATTTGAAATAAAACATTATATCATTTCTACCTCAACGTTTATCAATTATAATCGAGCATGTGATCAATTTATACACAAGCCATTCATTTATTATTTTCCTCCTCCTCCTCTCCATCCACATCCTTAGTATAAACAACACACTTGTAAGTAACATTATCTATAATTTTCACTATTTACTTATGTGAATATTCAAGCTATCCATCCGTGTCATAGTCACTAAATTATTTTTATCTTGAGCTACAGAACTCCAAATTAAGATCCGTAAATTTTATTTGAAACTAAACTCACATATCTTCTTACCATAATATTTCCAAAATTTTTGGTATGGCCAATTAGTACATTTTATTAGTTAAGTTCTCCCCTGTTACACAGTCCTACTGCTCTGGCCTCTCTTCACTAAAAATTAATTATCTCATAGTACAATTTTCATATAGTGTTTCTGATTATTTCTAATGAAAATAGGCTCACTATGGAATACAGACATATAAATTATAATTCATAATTATTTTTGTACAATTTTTAGTGAATTTATAAAGTAAGAACAGGGGCTCACGAAGTTATTCTAAACCAGTCTTACCAAAATTTAAATATCTCAAAATGTAGACTTCCTTTGTTTGCTATGTTTCTTTTATATGAAAATAGACTCAACAAGATTTAATTCTATATCCCACTCAACTTCTAATTCAATTTCTACCATTTTTGGTGATTTTTCAAAGTTAGACAACTGCTGCTGTCCAAAACTGCTTTAGTGTAACATGTTGATTTCTATTTTGTCCCAAATTCCACAATTCATACAATTCAGTCCTTGCTCAATTAACCCCTCAATTGAGCTAATTTTCTCTTTAATACTTTTATATATCATTTTAAACTACTTCATAACCTTTGAAAATCAGAATTTTAACATTAGGCCTTAATTTCAACTCTTTCACAATTAGGTCCTAAAACCAATTTCCATCAATTTTACTTGATAAAATCACCATATATCAAAATTAAAGCTTCAATTATATATTTATTCATCATATTATTCCAGCACTCATCCATAGAAACTTTAAAAATTTGTCATAGAATCAAAAACTAATGACATACTAAGTTGGACCCAATTGTAAAAGTTTAAAAGATAGAAATTTCAAGGAGAAAGCAAGAATTAAACTTACATGAAGCCAGAATATGAAAACCAGCTTGAACCCTCTTCCATGACTATTTTTCAGCTGATGAAAATGAAGAGAAATGAAGAGAATTCTAGATATTTCAATTTGGTCCCATATTTATTTAACTAATTTTGACAATTTTCCAATTTTACCCTTATTTCAGCCATTTCCTGATTTTTCTCAGCTATTGCCGCCCAAAATATCTCTTTTGGGCTTATTTTCACTTTAGGTCCTTCCACATTTGACAATTAAGCCATTTAATCCTTCTAGCAACTTTTACACCTTTTTTAATTTAGTCCTTTTATTTTATTAACCACCCAAACGTCAAAATTTCCTAACGAAATTTTTATACCACTTTATTGACATTCTGTAAATATTCATAAAAATATTTTTGACTCGGTTTATAACACCGAGATCTCGATACCTCTTTTTCTCGATTTCTTGACCAAATAAATCTTTATAAAACACAATTTACTATTTCAAAAATCTTTTAAAAGCTACATTTGGCTCGTAAATATTAAATAATACAATATATGAGTTCATTTGTCAGATTTGATGGTCTCGAACCACTATTTCTAATATAACTGAAATTTGGGCTATTACAGTTGTAATAGGAAAGGAGAATACAGAATCTTTACAAAGAATATACAATATCAGTCAAAGAAAAAAGAGGACACGTTTGAATAGAAAACCATTTTCAAAGGTGATTTTCACGGATTTTATCGATTCTATGTAGTTTATTTATTTTATTTTATTTTGTTTTGTTTAAAAAAAGATTTCGAAAATAAAAGGAAAAGGGAAAAGCTCACCGGACCTTCATTCCTGCGTGAGATCGGCCGCCTGATCGGTGGTGGCACGGCGGTGAACGAGAGATTTGGGGGGGCCTCCAACCTGGAGAAATAAACAAAAGAGGGTTTCTTTTTAAAAAATGGCAGAATGCCATTCATTTGTTTTATTTTTTAGTTTTTAAATGGCAAACACAGTTGTGTCGTTTGGGGAGGCATGGGATTTGTGCTTTGAAAGGGAAATTTATGCGATTAGCCCTCCCCTTTTGCGTCATTGTTTTAATCGTCCCCCATTTCAGTTTTTTATTTAAATCTGGCCCTGAATTTGGTCCGTCATTGCAAATTGGTCCGCATTCAGACGCTGTGTTCAGGAGCTCAAAATAATTGCATTTTCAGTCCCTATTCTTTGGCGCGAATCGTATTTTAATTCTATTTTGTTTTGATTCCTTACAATTTAGGCTTTAAATTTCGTTGTCATTATGATTTAGTCCTTAACCTATTTAATTTGGACTTTTTTTGGGGGAGTTCATTATTTATGTATTCTTTTCAATTATCTTTATATTTAAATTATTTTTTATTCTTTGATTTCACATTTATTATTATGTTTCTTGGTGTTATGGTTTTCAAATATTACTCTTATTTTCATTATTCCTATTATTTTACATAACTATTATTATTTTAATCGGTACTATTATTATTAGTTTTTTCCTTTACTATTCTATTATTATTTCATTATTACTATTCATGTTACTATTGTTAATATTTTATTATTATTACTTTACTAGTGTCATTATTATTTTATTATCACTGTTACCATTATTTTTAACTAACCTTATTATTATTGTTTTGTTATTATTAATACTATGGTTTACTTTTTTTTTATATACATACATAATATTACTATTATAACTGCTATTATTATTATTTTTATTATTATCCATATTAATTTCAATATTGTCACTATTATTTTATCATTAATATTATTATGATTTTTCTTGTCATTTTCATTATTTTAGTATTATTGTCACACTTATTGTTATTGTATATACTATTATATTTACAGCTATCATTAGTACCATTATTTTCATTACAATTACCATTATTATTATTTTTTATTTTTCTATCATTGTTATTATGTTTTGACCATCTTATTTTCGTTACGCATATCAATGCTGCGATTTACTTTCACAAGTTCGTGTTACACTAGTTTTACCCGATATATAATTCTTTTCAAATAAAGGCAATGTTTTGTGTTTGGAAATTCGAGGAATCGTGTCCTAACATGCTGGGTTTCGGTTTTTTTATTTGACTGAATCATTAAATATCCTTTAAGATTGTGTCCGTTTTTTAAAATTAAAAGTAAGGCAATATTTTTTGCTTGGAAGTTTTGAGAAATTGTGCCCTAACGTGCTGAGTTTCAATTTTTTGTTCGTCCAAATGACTAAATATCCTTTTAAAATTTGATCCTATTGTCTCAACTTTAAAAATAAGGCAATATTTCATGTTTGGAAATTTGAAGGATAGTGCCCTAACGTGCTGGGTTTCGGTTCTTTCATTTGGCCAAGTGATGAAATACCCTTCTTAAAATGACAATGCATGAATTTTAGAAATCATGAAATGATCTTGATGTCAAAGGTTTGAAACATCGTATCCTAACATGCTGGATGTGATATTTCATCCTTTCGAAACAAGAGAATTTCGATATCCAATTCGAATTACCCAAACATTTTTCAAATGATCCATATTTTAAAATATTTTCTAATTTTCGATATTAAGGACATTAATCAATCAATACGGTACAAATTTTGGACGTTACGAGGGTGTTAATCCTTCCTCGTATGAATCGACTCGAACCGTTTTCTTAAAATTGAGACCAAAATATTTTCTAAGTGGCCCAATCGCACTTCAAAAAAAAGATTGGTGGCGATTCGTTTTTTTTTTTAAAGTCGGCCCGTTTTCCAAACAAGAAAATGGTTTGGACAGTTATTATTATTATATTATTATTTTTATATATCTATACACTTTTATTATTATCATCATTTCTATTATTGCTTTGTAACCATACTACTACTATTATTATTATTGTTGTTGTTGTTGTTGTTGTTATTAGTATTTTTATATGTAATATATTTACATCTATATTTGTTTTCTTAGTTTTGTACTATATTATTAAATAAAAATACATTTTGTAAAATTATCATATTTCATCTAAAGGTTTTTTAAAATAAGGCAATGTTTTGTATTTAGAAATTGGGAATAGTGCCCTAACTTGCTGAGTTTCGATTTTCGTTTGACTAAATAACTAAACATCCTTTTAATAAATTTCGTAAATCATGAAGCAACTCTGATTACGAGGGTTTAAAATATCGTGTCCTAACTGCAGGATGTGATGTTTGTATCATCTCGGAACAAAGAAATCTCAAATTTTAACCCAAATTGTTCACGTTTTTTAAAGGAGATCATATTTTTAAAATCTTTTTCAAAATTTTAACTTTTGACATTGAGACACTAATTAATCAATTAGGTACCAATTTTAGGCGTATCGAGTGTGCTAACCCTTCCTCGTATGTAACCGGCTCCCGAATTCATTTTTTGAGTTTCGTAGACCGAAATCGTTGTTTTGATAAATCAAACCGTTTATTAAAAATAATCGTTTTACGAGGTGATCCGATCACACCTCATCAAAAAAGATTGGTGGCGACTCCCATTTTATTTTCGTTTTTAAAACCTAGTCGATTCCCATTTTTTCCAAAAAAATGGTTACGACAATACCCATTTACTTTGATTCTACTCGTTTTTTCATTTACTTTTATGTTTTACACTCTTTTCATTTTCATCTTTTGGCCCTTTTTTTTTATTTCTCTTTTTTCATGCATATCAATGTTTAAAATAAAATATGCATGCTTAATTGCGGTTAAATTTTGTTATTAGTCACTATTCTTAGAAAAAGTTATGGATTTAGTCCTTGCACTTTCATTTGATCAATTTTAGTCCTTGTACTTTTCGAATGGATAAATTTTAGTCCCTACACTTTTCAAAATTTGAAAATTTGATCTTGGACCAAACAATAGCAATTAAAATCGTTTAGTTAAATTCAATTACAAGTCTTGCACTATGTGCACAATTGTAGATTTAGTCCATTTTCTCCAACTAAATCATTCTAAATCCCTATGCTTTTCGAAATTTGAAATTCTAGTCTTAACACAAATGGCAGTCGATAATTAATTGATTTTTAGTAACTAATATATGAAAATAATAAGCTAGCATCGCATTGCACATATGATAGTATGTTTGGCGCATCAATTTTTGGATATACCTAAATTTTACTTAATGAAATTAACATTTATTATTTGGTGAGAACTGATATTTAAAATTTTTAAAAAATACAATGACTAAAAATTACCAAATAAAAGTACAAGGATTATATCCACAACTTTTGCTAAGTACCGAGAGTAATTGCAGAATTTATCCTTTTATTTATAGCTAAAGGTAAACATTGACTTGAAATTTGAGGAAGAAATTGTGGGTTTGGTGAAAAATAAGAAGAGCGATTTGTATTAAAAATTTAAAAAAATCTAAAGTTTCAAAAATGAAAGATACCCAAAAGCCCAATCAATCTAGTAATTGAGTTACGGAAAGGAAATGACGAGTTTAGAAAATAAGTCAGGTACTCTGTATTATAAATTAAATGAAAATAAATTTCAAATTTTAAAAAATTGAAACTTACCAAAAAACCTAAACAATACAATACAACATATTGATGTTTTCTATTGCCTCTTATTTCTTTTTTTTTTTTTCTCATTTTTTTCATAATGCAAGCAGTGTAGTAATCCTAGATTTTGCTTCTTGAAAACTCGAGTAACAACAATTAATCTAATAGTAGAATCTGAATCTTACTTTAAGATGTATTTTTCTAGGGCTTTGAGAAAAAATAAAACAAAATAAAATTTGCAAGACAATTTTTAGGTAAAACAACACGAAGTTGTTGATGTGATTTAAGGTGTTCATCAACGTTGGAAAACAAATGGAATTTAATTTTAATTTTTTTTGTTAAAGTACAAAAGACTGTGGTTTTTGACGAGATTGGTTATGAAAATTTTAGTTGCAAATTTTTTTTTTATTTTTCTTTGCTACAATTGATTTTTATACAATTTTGTATTTATTTTAAGGCTTTCTATTTTTGTAATTATTGTTAAAAAATTTAAAATATCAAAATGAAATTTTAGCTATAACTTAGGACCAAATTATTTATGAACCCTTTGAAATTAAGGTGCAACCTTATTTTTTTTAACGTAAGTTAACAACTGAGTGACTAGAGGTGTTCATGGGCCGGGTCGGGTCGGGCTCAACTAAAAATGTAGGCTTATTTATCGGGGTTGGGCCGGGCCTAAATAATGGGATTAAAATTTTGTCCAATTCCGACCCATATAAAAATATTAAAACCTGGACTCGCCCGGACCGACCGTATTAAATTTTTATATAAATTTTTAATATATATAATACATAAAAAATACTAAAAAATCAAAATAAATATTTCCCAACAAATTAAAAATAAATTTAAAAAATATGTAGACTTAAATAACACTAAGATAGATGTAACTTAACAAGCAAATACATCTAAAATAATAATAAAATTAATAAATACCTTTAAAATAATAACAAAATTAACAATAAAATAAGTTTTATACAATATTCAATCAATAACAACAAAATAGTAGCAACATAATAGTAATATGATAGCAAAATAGGGAGCAAGCAACAAGAAAATAACATTCAAAATAAAAATAAGAAAAGCAAATTTTTTGTTATTTAGTGAATTCGGGCCGGACCTGGGCCAAAAATACCTTACGAGGCTTGACCCATTTTTAAAAACGGGCCTTATTTTTTTATCTAAGCCCATTTTTTGGCTTATATTTTTGCCCAAACCCTCCCAAATTTCGGTAGGGCCTTCGGGCAGAACCAGGCCGCTCGGCCCATGAACACCTCTATAAGTGACAAAAATATCACCATTTAATAATATTAGTCACATTACGTAAATTTTGAAAGTTAGAAAACTGAAATATAAATTTAAACACAGTTTAAGGATAATTGATGCAGTTTGCCTTTTTTTAAAATTCAAACATTGATAAAAAAATCCGCTTGATTCTTAATTTCACCTCTAAACTCTTTTTTTTTTTTTTCATTTAAGTACCTAATTTCTTTGTCTCAACTATATTTCATTACTCAAATTAGTCCACCCGTTAAAAAAAAAAAAAAAAAAACCTGAAACATGGGGCTATTAGATTGCGCCACCTTAGTCTTATTTATTTTTTTTAATATTATATATTATATTGATTAAAAGATAAAAGAAACATACATAATATATAAATAATTCAAAAAATTATTTAAAAATAAAATTTTATAAAAATAAAAATAAATATAAATTTAAAAAGTGATAATAATATATAAAATTGAAAATTTTAGAAAAATAAAAAAGTATTTATATATTAGAAACTTAAAAAACTTAAACACTTTCAAAAAAATATTTAGAAAAGTTTAATAAATTTTAATTTTTTTCCCAAAATTCTAAAATTTGAAACAACGAATAAAAATTCAAAAAATAAATAAAGTTTAAAATAAAAATGTACGAATTGAAACCTTTAAATACATTATTATAAATTTTGAAATACTTTTAAAAAAATTCCCAACTGGTTGCAGGTGAATCTTAAATTGATCAAGAAATCCACTTATAGACCAATCCATTTAAATAAATTTTAAAATATGAAAATACAATAATAAATAACATGATAAAACAATTCATACAAATATAAAATGTTAAATACATAATTTGGTATTTAAAATTGACACCTTTTTTTTTTTTTAATGTGGTATTTGTGTTATTTTCTGGTCTAATGTAATACATTTATTTGACAAAAGTTGCAGCTTTTGTACTTGAAGCTAATAATATTTATTTTTTAGTGTTTAGTTCGAGATTTTGAGTTAATTTGATAAAATTCATAAATAGATAATAATATTAGCAATTAACTTTCATCAAATTCAACCTAAAATCTAAATTAAAACACTTTCATTAGACAAAATAAATGCAAAATTAAACAAATTCACAATTGACATTAAATTTATTCTATTAACAAATCATAAAAATGTCCAAATATAATAATATTAGTAATTAAATTTCACTAAATTAATCGTAAACATAAATCGAAACTAAAAATTAACACTATTACTTTTAAGTATTAAAATATATAATTTTCACAAATAAAAGTATAAACAACTGTATCAAATTCAGTACTAATCCATAAAAATACAAAATTAAACGCGTTCCTCTCTTTATGTTCACAAAACAAAATGAATTTCTCTTTTAACAAAATCGTTTATTATTATTATTATTTTATAAATTTTGTACAATGTTTATAGGATGTTAAGTGATCAGTCTTTAATCATGGTACCCAAAATAACGAGAGTTTGCGATAAATGAGCAGACCATGCATTTAATTTAAGCTACTACAGTGCTTGAATTTTTGGACTGCCCTGCCCAGTCCCACATGCTTTCATCATTTTGTCCTTTCCTCCCCACTTGCACATTGCCAATCACAATGTTATTCATCATTTATATCATCTATATTATATATATTTTGAAATCTTATTCATATCTATACTCTAATTGGGTTGCTAGAGTTTAAGTATTTTCCTTTATTCCTTTATATTGAGGTAAATTTCATGTAAAGATTTGGGATAATTTTCTTTAATGCATTACAGGGATAACCTTTTAATGTATCACATACTTAAATTTAGGGTGGAGCCAATAAATATTTTAGGGATTGAAATTAAATTATAATTTTATTATAATAAAATATAATTTTATTATTTTAATAGTTTATATCTCTATAATTTTTAAACAATTAAATCATATTTTAAAAATTTTAAAGGGTCTAAATGAAAATTTTTCTATTTTAAGAGGGCTGAGCCCCTGCCAATGCCCTAGCTACGTCATTGCTTAAATTGTTTTAGTTTTGAATTTAGGCATAATAATTTATTTATCCCTCTAACTTTATAAAAAAATATTTTATTTAATTTTTCGTCCTTTTTAGCTATTAAACTTACGTTGTTTATCAAATTATCTAAAAATAGATGGAAAAATTAATATTTGTTAAATTTACCATCATGGTATACATGTGGATTACTATGTTAACTAAAAATTGAATGAATGACTATTTTTTTTTTTTACAAAGTTTAGTTATTATACCTTAAATTTAGTTATGTTGGTTCTACTATTAAGTGTAACGTAAATCGTGACAATATTTTTTGTGTGAAAAAAAAAAAGTCAAAGGACAGTTGAATTTTAGTTAGAGGCGGAGCTCTTTACCTTTAAAAGTTTTAAATTTTCTCTAAATTTTATTTCAGGATTGTATAATGAAGTAGGGGTGTTTAAGCGGTTAATTGTTTGGCTAATCGAATCGAACTAGTATTAATTGAATTTTTTAGTTCTTTAACCATTAACTGAATTGAAATATTTCAATTAATTGATTGGTTAACCGAAATTTATATATTTTTATTTTTTAGTTAAAACAACTATAAAACATATCAAAAACAATTGATGATGTTCATTTGACCAAATTAATCAATTAAAACTTCATATAATTTGTATTATTAATTATTAAGTTTGATTAATTATCGATTTTAAACCGAATTAACTGATAATTAAATTTTTAAAAATTATTAACATATCTCTAACTGAATTAAATTAATTAATTAACTAAATAACTCAATTAAATCGATTCAGTCGATTAATTCAATTTTAATACCGTTATCAGTAGTTAGTTTAAAGGGATGTGTGAAAAGGAAATTAATATTTGTGTTAAGAAAAAAGGTTAAAAAAAGATAGAAAAGTGAAATATGATTTTGGCAGAAAAGGACAAAGTAAGCCAATCAGAAGAAGAAACAAAAACCCGGCGGCTCTTCCTTTCTTTCAAATGTCGTCCCCGATAAGATGTGGAATAAAATAAACACATGTCAGGAGGAAAAAAGATGTTGATATTACTATGATTATTATTAAAATATATATTCCTAAGTATTTAAAATAATAATTATAGATATGAACAAGTTTCAAGGTTTTATTTTTATTTAAAAAAGAAAAGAGGCTGATAAGTATTATTTAAGAACCTATAACAATCGAGCAGGCATTATGGTAATTATTTGAATATCGACCATTTTAATATTTTTGCTACTTATTTTTAACTTAATATTATAAAACTATATTTTTATAAATAATTTATTCATAACATAAAAATAATAATTTTAGAAATTTAATGGAATAGAAAACATTTACTGCAATTACCTCGTTTTATCTTGTATATTTAAAATTTTCAAAATCATTAATTTTCTTATCTGGAATTGGATTGATGAAAAATTCGTGAAATGGATCGATTATTATTTCGACCTATAAATTTTATCTTATTATAGATTATTAGTAACTTTTATGAAAAATTATTACATACATTACTTATAATATATTTGATTATCATATGTCCATTCTTTTAAAATATATTATCACTATTTGATACCGTTATGATAAAATATAGGGTGAAGTTAGAATCTTTGTACTGGAAGGGTTAAAATGAAATTGAATTTTTTGAGGGTCAAAGTTTAAGTTTTATATGTTAAAACTTATGGAGTTGAATTATTAATATTTAAAGTGACCAAAATGTAATTTTTTACACATAATTAAACAGTTAAAAGGATAATACTTGAAGATTAAATTTTATGTCTCGTTTGGTTATTAGTGTAATAATATGATGAAAAGCTTATTTCATACATATATATTACAATAGTTATACATAAAATAAAGAAATTCAAGAGATGAGTAAAAACTTTTGTAAAGAATAAGTGAAAAATTCATTCTCTTTTTAAAGAATAAGTCACGTGAGTGACTAAACATTATCGGTTGAAATTAGTTTGTTACTAATTCTTATACTAAAACATGGTAAAAATTTTAATATTTTTACCAAACGTAGCATCAAAAGGATTAAAAAGAGAATTGTACCCTTTAGGGGGAGGCAATGCCCCTAGTTGCTCCATTTGGCTTCGCTTGTGATCAAATTTGATCAAATATGCCAGTGAAAATTACACTATCCCAATGCAATTGTAATTGAGATCTTTTGAGAACAAAATTTTGGACTTTTTAAACCACAAATTTGATAATTTTTAGTAATACTTTATTAATGAACTTTAAGTAGGAATAGCAACGTGTAGATATGTATGCATTTTTTGAATTATTTGAATATGTATATCTATATAGAAATTTGAATATGCCTATTATCTATAAATTATTTAAGTATCACTATTCAAATCTGAATTAAGTACTATTAGTAATTGTATATCTAAATTCGTAAAAAAATCAATTACAAATTTTTTAGCCGAATAACATATAGCTAGGGTATTTATCTGAATAAACTATGTAGATCCAAATAACATATAGCTAGGGTATTTATCTGCAACGGATAGTAATTCTACAATCCGAATAGGAAAACTGTTATAATACACAATATTTGAATCTGCAATCTAAATTGCCTTACAATGTTCAAGGTACCTCAAGTTTTCATGCTTGATTTTGAGGGTTTTTTATTCATTATTTCAATAAAATATACTTAAAGAAATATTGAATGGCATAATGATTTATTTGGCTCTTCAACTTTACAAAAAAAATAAAATTATTTTAAACCTTCATTTATTTTTCACATTTTTTAGCCCATACACTTGCATTTTTTGTCAAATCACCCCAAATGAATGGAAAAATTAACATTTGTTAACTTTGTTGACGTGTAGTTCGCGTGAATGCCATGTCAGAAATTAATTAAATTTTCAAAAAATAAAAATATTAAAAACATATTATATACCTATTTTTGTAATTTTTAATTATTTTTAATAAAAGTTAATCTTTTAAAATAATTTTATAATTTTTTGAATTTTAAAATTAATTAATTGCTAATGTAGTATCCACATGTATTCCATGTTAGGAAATCAAACAAATGTTAATTTTTTATCTATTTTAAGGTGATTTGACAAATAACACAATTTTAAAAGCTAAAAGAGACGAAAAATTAGATGAAGAGCTAAAATATTTTTTTTTTTGTAAATTTAGAAAGCTAAATTAATCATTATACCACATCAAATTTATTACCTCTCAAACATGTACCAATATTTATTTTTTTTTATTTTTTTTTAGCAATCTCATCATAGGCTCTGGTCATATCTACTATTTGAGACAATACCTAAAACTACCCATAGTCCCTTCCCAACCCATAAATAGGACAGGAAGATAATGTGCTTCAGCGCACTCAAACCCACGTCTTCCTGCATTGACAACAATACCCACAACAATCAAGCTAAAATTTAATCGATCGAATACCAACTTATTTAGTTTAAGAGTTACTGAAAATTATAAATGTTGTTAACAAATATTTTATGGTTGAAGGTGTAACACTCCTAACCCGTATCCATCGTTGGAACAGGGTTACAAAGCATTGCCAGAGCTTTCAAAACATTTACAAATAATTCACATTAAATACTATTCATTTACCAAAATTATTCATAACGTTCCTTAAATGAACCCTCGAGGCCCAAAACGAGTATTAAAATCGAGTCGGGACTAAATCGAGAACTTATAGAATTTTTTGCAAAATTTCAAAAAGTTTCCAAGATGCAGGGCACACACGCCCGTGTGGTCTAGGGACACGTCTGTGCTGCAGGCCATGTTCAACCCGTGCAACTCTCTGACTTGTACCATACGGTTAGCCATACACCTGTGTGAGTAGGCCGTGTGATCAATTTAATTTTCAAAAATTTGGTGTAGTGTTCATACGGCTGAGACACACGCCTGTGTGCTCAATTCTGACTATTTTGTTTCTCGAATTTAATATGCAGGGGACACACGGCCTAAACACACGCTTCATGTACCAGGCCATGTGTCAAACACGGTCTAGACTCACGCCCCCATGTGGACAAAATAAAGTCATTTCTAACTTCATTTCTCACCCAAAATTTTACCAATATCCTGCACTAAAACTTACATCCAAATACCAACCAATTCAAGCATTGTTTTCAAGCAAATTCTAACATATAGTATGATATATTATTGCATATATATAATTATGTTTATAATCTTACCTTAGTTTAACCTAAACATTAAACATCACTTGATCATTTATACTTAACATATATGTATTTATCATAATATAATACCTTATAAATGCACCAAAATAAACCATTACTAGCCATTCCAATGGCTAGATTACAAACAACATATTCAAGCCAACAATGTCCAAGTTAGCCTATACATGCCATTATACCAAAATAAATTTACTATTTATACCAAAATATGATTGTAGATAGTGTGATGATGCTCCAACTGTTCACCAAACTTCGTGAGCTTCCGAGCACTATAAAATAGAGAAAAGTAAACCTAGTAAGCATATTATGCTTAGTAAGTTCGTATAACTGGAATTAAACTTACCAATCTCATTTATTAAAATTAAGCATATAATAACTTATTTCCATCAATTTCACAAAAATTGCCTAAACACGTGCATTCAATCAAACATGTTAGTCACAAAATTCTTATATACATCAAGTAAACATAGATGAGCTCATCCTGCTATATTTTTTCAATACATTATTCATTTCATCTCATAATTCTCATATCATGTTAAGTAATTTGTCCGTTGAATCATTGAAATTCTGATGGATACTAAATTAGTACACTCAAGGTGTTCATTTCAATAACCCATCAATTCATACTCAGGGGTACCCATTAAGGCACTTAATCAGAAAGCACACTTTCGAGCCACATATCATATAACAGGATTATCAGTCCAAGCTAAATCTTTTCTGTAACATACGCTCAGAAGAGCTCAATTAGGATTATTAGTCCAGGCTAAATCCTAATTGTAACATATGCTCAAGAGGGATTATGTTAGGATTACTCGTTCGGGCTAAATCCTATCTTTAATGAGGTCAATAAGATTACTCGTCCGAGCTAAATCCCATCAGCAACAAATGCATGACCTCATTCATTTCGGGAAATCACATATATCCATCGAAATCCAATATTCAAACAGAATTTAACCCTTTTCAAACAATTTCAAACATGTCTTCATTTCTTCTATTGTAACAATCCAATAATTCACATAAATATAAACCACATTCTATACAAATATAGCATTCAATTCAACATATTTACGTGCTCAATTAAGTTACACGAACTTACTTCAACACTTGTTAGCGTATAAAGATCTACTAATCCAAAACTTTCTCCTTTCCTCGATCTAACTTTGAATTTGAGTTATCCGGATCTATATAAATGAATTTAATCATCAATTTCTCACATTTCATATTCATTTGAACTCAATTTACATCCTAGAAAAAATTACCATTTTACCCCTAAACTTTCCATAAATTCCAATTTCATCCATAGGCTCGGAAAATGAAATTCATGCAATTTACTCCCTATTCCAAGCCTAACCAAAATTTCAATATACAATTTACAAAACATATATTCCATAAAATGCAGAATTTTCTTCAATTTTCACAACTTTACAATTTAATCCCTAAATCATGTTTTAATAAAAATCACTTTGTAAAAGTTATTTATCTATCAACAACCTTTCATTTTCTACCATAAATGTCTAATTTTCAGCATATTCATCCATGACATTATTTCTATACTTTGATAAATTTTCAAATTAATTCCTCAAATAGATAGATTAAACTATCCCAGTTTCAAAAATATCAAAATTACTAAAAAGGGGACAAGAAAATTAACCCAATTAAGCCAAAAAAGCTTGTTTTCTCTTTTCTATGGTTTCCATGGAATATTTGGGGAAGAAGATGATATAAAATGATATTAATTCTATTTTAATTATTTATTATATTTTAATTATTTCTATTTCCAATTTAGTCATTGCTATTTTTTATTTTTCCATGAATGAATCATCAAAAATATCTACTAAGTTTTGATTAATGGTATAATTACCATATAAGGACCTCAATTTTTGAATTCCATTGCTATTTGATCCTACTAGATACTAGAATTTAACTTTTTCATTTTATGCGATTTGGTCCTTCCCGTGATTAAGTACTAAATCGATAAAATTTTCTTATCAGAATTTTCACATGATATTCCTTCCTAAATGCAAACCATGCAAAAATATAAAAATAATTTTTCTTTTCGGTTCGGATTTGTGGTCTTAAAACCATTGTTCTGATTTTACTAAAAATAGGTTGTTACAGAAGGCTTCCCTCTAAAATCATCCTATTAGATAAATTACTTATTTCAATGCATTAAAATTTGTACAACTAACCATTAACTATTTAATTTAATATAAATATTATTGTAATTAGTAACAAAGCAATCTTAACAAGCATTTCAAGAAAAAATCCTTATCAATTTTTAAATTTAATTATATTGAATAATTTGTAATTATTTGTTTAGTGACTTATAAGATGAGAGTAAAGTACTAATAACAACGTAACTAGTACGACTCAAAATCAAATTAAAATATAGAATATATTTCATAATTATGGAGACCCTTTTTAATTTTTATTATGAAATTTTATGATAAATACATCATATTATAAAAGCTAATTAAATACCACAACTTGGTTGATTGATCCCATTTTTTTCCATTTTTGTCATCATATTGTGTCGGGACATGGTCTTCCTCTCCTGCTAATTAGGTGTCTTTCGATGATTGCTTGGTGGGTTCTCTCTGTCACAGATTTAGTATAGTTTTTTTTTTTCTCTCTGTTCTTAAGTATATTATTTAAAATTAATTAAAATGCTGAAACAAAAAAAAAAAAAGGGACAATTGTCCAATACTTTGCCGTTTTGTTTGCATTTTCAAATTTGGATTATCTCTCAACTGTTAGTGTTTAGACAGGCCGCCGATAGATATTAATGGCATAATACGGTTTGATACCTTCCTTTTCTTTTTAATTAATCAGTTATTTATTTGAATTTGGTAATAATAAATACCAAATCTTTGTCTCATATCCCAAGAATTAACGTTTTCGAAAGCGGTTCATGTCCCAAGTTCATTACCTTCCAACTAATGCCTTTTTGCCGATTCCTCCATTTAATAATTCATGTATTTTAAAATTGATGTTGTGATAGTTAAACCTATTTATTATCTCATGTGTGGTCTGAATTTGAGTCATGTTAATTGTATTAATTATTTAAATTTTATTTTATTATTTTAACTCAAAAAAATAATAATAATTCATGTATTTTGGTAATGAGTGTTGCTGCGAGGGAGAAGATTTTGGACTGCAAAAGCATAAAATTATAACGATGAATTTTCTTATTCAAAGTGAACGATATCTTATCTTAGTGTTAAGAAAAATAATTTCACTATGGTTATCAACATGGCTTTGAGACTATTGGTAAAAATTCGGATTTGAATTTACCTTTTGTATTTATTACGTACGAGTTTGTTTTTTATTATGTACATATACATTTACAGTTTTTGTTCAATTTCTTTTCGGATTTTATCCGACTTTTAATCCATAACCTACCATTGTAATTAATTGTAATTGTATTTAAAACTTTGAAAAAATGATTGATATGTGGTTACATGTAGCAAAAACTACATTTTCCTAATGAAGTGCCGTTTTCGAAAGTATAAAATTGTATATGATAATCCTTACAGTGATGTCTATTATTTAATTTTTTAAAAGGTATTTGCAATTTCTTAGAATATATGCTAATCTATATTTTTATTTTTATTTTTTTATAATTAATGAATAAAAATTAAGTTTACAGATCAAGTAGAAAAAGGGGCCTGACAGGAAGGGAAAAAAAACTTAATGGGACCATCGTGGGAAAATATCATCCAAACAAGTACATCGAATTCGACAAAATGCTCGAAGAGGTCATGCTCTGTAAACTTTATAAAACAATAATTTTGTTGTTGTTTTATGATTCTTATATTCTCCATTACATTTTTTTTTCTTTTTTATTATTGGATGAGACTCAAACAACACATTTTTTTTTAATATTACAAAAAATGAGCTAAGTTTTGCAAATTGGAATGCAATTAGCTTGGAGCCCACGAAATTGGCTGAAATTCGCATTAATTAAAATTGATGACCCTTTTATTATTTATTTTTAGGGTAAATTAAATTAGTAGCGGTTCAATTATGAGTTTTTTTTTTTTTGGGTCACTCGATTAAGAAAAAATACAAAATGGTTGTTTAACTATTGTTTTGGTCATCCAATTTTAAAAAAGTTACAAAATAGTCACTTAATTATTTAATTTTTATTTTTTTGTCACCAACTTCCTTAGATTTTTTGGTGTTTTCATTTTTACATTAGTCAGCTAGTGATAGAAAAGACAATCAAATGGTTGAGTAACTATTTTATAACTTTTCATAGTTGAGTGATCAAAAAAGAAATTTATTAATAATTGAATAACCATTTTATAAATTTTAATAGTTGGGTGACAAAAAAAATCATAATTGAGTGACCTTTATTATAGTTTACTCTTATTTTTAATATCTTTTATAAAAGTATTATTTTGTATATATTTAATTGAACAGATAGTCTTTAACACCTAAATTTTTTTTATCCAACTTAACACCTAAATTTTTCTCTAACCAAAGTTGATTTTTACCGTTACCTCGTTAAAAAAAAATCAGAACCAATATTAAGAAGTGTCATGTCATCACCTCATTAAAATCTAATTAAATAAAAAATTTATATTAATATTATATAAAAATAACTATTATTATTAAATTAAAATATTTCTTCCCCACCCTCGTCCCTCTCGCTCCCTGGAACTGTGAGCTACCAACACGCTCACCACCTTTGGATGCCTAGGTTGATGAACATCTCCTTTTCCATTTTCAGTACGTTAAGAACATGCAATCGGCTTCAGTGTGGTGTGTAACAAAAGAATAGAGGCGATAATAGCCGACCAGTTTAAAACAGAGCGAAAATGGATCGGAATAGATGCATGAGGAATATTTGCAGGTGGGTTTGGTATCTACCTAGCTCTTGAACTGCAATTTTGTTGTAGTAGGAATTAATAAATCTTTCATTTGCAAGTGGTGAGTAGCGTTGGCAGCTCACGGTTCCAGGGAGCGGGAGGGGGGAAAGGGAGGAGGACGGGGATGGGGGAGGGAGAGCGATGGTGGAGGAATATAAATTATTTTTATTTAATATTAATATAAAATTTTTATTTAATTAGATTTTAATGGCGCTTGGTGATTGGTTCTCTTTTTAATGAATGTAACGGTAGGGACCAACTTTGGTTATGGAATAAAGTTTACATGCTCGATTCAATCCAAAAAAAATTCAATATCTAACTTAAACAAAAGGCATAGTTTAAGGTCTCCTATTCAATTAAACCTTTTATATAATATATTGCTTAATTTATTATTTTAATATATTTCATGTATTAATGATATAAAATATTACTTTATGCAAATTTGATAAAAATAAAAATAAAATAAATTTATGTAAGATGATATTAAAATATTTGTTTTAATTTAGTCCATATTATCATGGTTTTATTTTATTCATATTTATTGTGATTTTTGTTTTGCCACTTGTGTTATTTTTAAAGCGAATGTGATTTTATTTTTAGTCACGTTCTGACATATTTGCAAGATTTATCAATATAAGGGTGTCAAAATGTCTATTATGAACCATTCTTTGAAGGGCTTTATCATGATAATTTATAGTAATGGTGATAGATCCAAAATGATGAGGAGGAGAATAAGCCATTTGAGAATAGGTATTTTGTACATCACTAATGCGGGGGATCTCTTAGGGCTTTTGGTAGTTTTTTCTTAGTTGATCGGTGTTTATCATTAAGTTGATTAGATTATGGCGGGGCTAGGATGCAAATTTCAACGATTTGATCAAGTTAATGCATCTCTGATTTGTTTCTAAATTGTTCTAGTGTTGTAGTTATTGGCAGTTTATTATTCTCTCTCTTTTTTTTTTTTATTTGAGATTATTCTGCAAACATTGCATTTGTGTATTAATTTTATAGTGATTTATTTACCGTTTGTATTATGTATTATATTTTTGTATTATTATTGTTCCTAATTTTATTAATAATAAAATTTTCTTTAAAAATAATTTATGGACTATCAATACATTAAACATAAATTTAATTTTCACATTGCATTTAGAATAGTCATAAGTCTTCACAAAATTTTATTATTTATACTAAATTTTTTCTCGTGCAATGCATGAGTTAATTGTATGTATTAATTAAAATAAATTATATTGAATTAATAAAATTGTACAAATTTTGTAACATTTCATAAATAATATTATTGAAATATTAAAAATAATATAAATATTAAAATTTTATAAACGATGATAGTTTAAATTATAATCAATATAAATTAACACAAAAATTAATATTTAAAATAAACTTGAATGTTTTTATATTACTCCCAATTATAATTTTAGCGTTACTCTTAAAAAAGAATTAGAATATAATTTAAAAGTAAAAAAATAATGATGTAAATTAAGTTATTAACAAAAAAATTATATAAAGAAAAGTTGTATAAAAATCACACAATTGAAACTCCATTAATAAATAAATCTATATTATTTCAATAATATTTTAATATATTTCTCATTTATTTATTAAAGAAAAATTTTTGATAAACACTGTAAATGAATGAATGTGTAAAATTTAAATTTTACCGATTTGAAGTAGATATTTATATTTTCCAATATTGGAATTTAAAACCGTATATAAGGACTTAAAAAAAATTAAAACTAGAGTAAGTGTGCACATATTTATATTTTTTTGTAATTTATGATTAAATCAACTATAATAAAGATTATTGAGATATATGATCTTGTTATATGAATGAGTATTTAATGTTGATATATTTTTATAAGAAAATTAGATTGAAATAATATTCATTTTAAACTTTATTTAATAAAGACATATGACAAATAATTAGCATGACAAATGACAGTTACTTAACTGTATCACATTGGAATGATTTCTTTACTTGTAACTTTAAATTACTATAGTATATTTATGAGTGATATCTTTTGTATAATTTTTGAACTGTCTATCATATAATTTATTTTGGCTCAATTCAGTTCTTGGTTTTTATATTTATTTTATTTTATTTTTAAATTTATTTTGATAAAATAAACTTTGATTTATGATTTTTCTAAAATTATTTGACTTTAAAAAATAATAATAAATATTTCTAAAAATAATAATTTTCAATAACTTTTAAATTATTTTCACTATTTTAAATATAAAATATTTATTTTATATAATAAAAATTAAAATTAATTATATATATAAAAATAAAATAAAATTTAATTCAATTTCGGATAACTCCCATTCAAGTATTAAAATAATTGAATTACAAAACCCATTACCTTTAAATTCAAGTAATTTTAAAGGAATGTTGGGGTTGATGGATGTCAATGGGTAGAGCTCTCACCAAATTTCCGACAGAATTTGACTTGGTAATTCATTTGATTATTAAAAAAATATATTAAAATTTTATAATAAAATAAAACTAATATTGAATGATATGAAATGGGGGATGGCATGAATCAACAGAAATATAAATATGATAATATGGCCGCAGCCTTCATCTGATTTACTTTGTATAAGGTGGAAAAAATACCTCAAGTGGGCTTATCATCCAATTGTTATTGGAATTATATGTAAAATTGGTATATAAAAGAGAGAGACTGGGGACGATGGGCTACGCTTTACACACTTCCATTTGGGTTTACATCAAATGGTGTTACAACCTTGTATTTGGGTCATGACTATCAGAGTAGTTTCAGTTATTGGGGACAACATGAATGGGTGATTTTGAGCACAATCCCTTAGGCTATCTGGCTATGGATACTTTTGTGGCAGCGATGGTTCAGACAGTTGAGAGCTATGTCGACGACATTCAGGAGAGTAAACTAATATCTAATGTAAGTTGAAAGTGGTTAGTCGACGACCATGAAGCATCATTTCAGTGTTAAAATGAGTAGAAGTTATCTTTATTTTTACATTTAGCTTCCCATCCAATAGGGCTTATCCACTTTCTACTCTTCTCATTCTTATTCACTATTGAGACTAATCCTATTCTTTTATGGTAACTTTTTGTAGAAGTATTATTTTTTCCATATATTTTACTGATTAACTATAAACTAATCATAATTAGTCACTCACGTAATTTGTTTACGGTAAAGAAAAAAACTTTTTGCTTATTTGATGAAGTACTTTTTTTTTTTTTTTTTTATAAGAGTTTTTATTAGACATGATATGGGTCGAGCCGATGCAAAATGTTAGGCCTAGGCCAAAAATATGCTTAAAATTTTGTCTAAGTTTCAACACAAATAAAAAAATGCTAAACCCAAACTTGTCTTGGCCATTTTAAATTTTTTATATTATTTTTATAAAACAAGTTTTAAAAAATATAATACATCAAATACACTAAAAACATTAAAATAAATGTTTTCCAACAAATTAAAAATATAATAAAAAGTCTTTATACTTAAATAACATTAATATTGTTGCAACTTAACAAGCAAATGCTTCTAAAATAGTAGTAAAATTAACAATAAAATAAGAGTTATACAATATCTAAACAATAACAATAAAATGATAGCAATATAATAGCAAGACTAAACCCATTTTTCGGTCTATCTACTTTTCGGACAAGCCTTTGAGCACTGGACAGTGGTCGGACTAATAATCTCATCCTTCTCATTTTAAATTTAAATGTATGATAATTATTCTTTATTTCATATATATTAAATAAATATTGCTACCCATATTATTATACTATATTTCCAACCATTTTAAACCCTACTTCATTTAATATTTTGTTATGACATAATAAATCTCCATAAGGATTTAGTCAATGATGATGGATGATCTTTAATTATAATCTTGATTTCAGCCATGTCATCAATATAAAGCTCCCATTTATTCTTTGGTATAAATCTTATGCATGGTCATGGTATTTGTACCATCTAAAAGGCAGTGTTTTAAGTTGGGATAAGTCTAATATATAATAATCTAGGGCATGGATTATGTTATGTTATTGTTTCTTTCAAGTTTGTTACCAAGCAGGTTTCTACGTCTCATTTATCCATGGTAAGATATATTGACATAATATTATTTTGATTTTTTAATCTCGCACATCAAAAAATATTGAGTGCAACAATAAGATACATTACATTCTAAAAAAAAAATGCAAGTTCAAATCTTGAAAGTAATATAATTAGTGTAGTATAAAATAGACATAAGAAAAAAGAGAAGAGGTGAATTTAAGTGTGGCTTTAACCCTTAAATATATATTTCTTTTTCAATTCAAGCTCGTTTGCTAGGCCCAACCCAAAAAATGGGCCTAAAATTTGCCTAAACTTGACTCGGATAAAAATGCTAAAATCCGTGCCCAACCAGGCCCGCCATTTTTATATAATTTTAAAATATATATAATACATCAAAAATACTAAAAACATCAAAATAAATATTTCCCAACAAATTAAAAATAAATTTTAAAAAATATGTATACTTAAAAAATACTAAGATAAATGCAACTTAACAAGCAAATGCCTTTAAAATAATAACAAAATTAACAATAAAATAAGTTTTATACAATATCCAAATAATAATAACAAAAATGTAGCAATATAATAGTATAATGGTCCCAAAATAAGGAGAAAATAACAAGAAATAAATATTAAAAAAAAAAAAAGAATTTTTTTATCTTTTAGTAAATTCAGGCCGGGTTGAGCACGGGTCAAAAATAACTTACCTAAGGCCCGGTCTATTTTTTAAACGGGCTTAATTTTTTTTGTACAAACTTATTTTTTAAATTTATAATTTTGTTTAAACCCTCTCATATTTTGAGGGAGTAAAGTCTAATTGTGAGTTTGACATGTCAAGATTTTTGTTTTTGGTAACTTTTGGCATTATACTTTGCTTCCGTCTATACTCGTCTATGATTTCCGTTAAAAAATTAACCCTAGCTAATCAAACTTTACCATATGTCAAAATGGTCAACATTTCTTAAAAATTATAAAGAATATTAGAAAAATATTATAAAAGAATATTAGTAAAGTAATATAATTAGCGTAGTATAAAATAGACATAAGAAAAAGAGAAGAAGTGAATTTAAGTATGGCTTTAACCCTTACATATATATTTCTTTTTCAATTCAAGCTCGTTTGCTAGGCCCAACCCAAAAATGGGCTTAAAATTTGTCTAAACTCGACTCGGATAAAATACTAAAATCCGTGCCCAATCAGCCATATATTAATTTTTATATTTTTATATAATTTTAAAATATATATAATACATCAAAATACTAAAACATCAAAATAAATATTTCCCAACAAATTGAAAATAAATTTTAAAAATATGTATACTTAAAAATAGTAAGATAAATGCACCTTAACAAGCAAATGTCTTTAAAATAATAACAAAATCAACAATAAAATAAGTTTTATACAATATCCAAACAATAATAACAAAATGTAGAATATAATAGTATAATGGTCCCAAAACAAGGAGAAAATAACAAGAAATGAATATTAAAAACAAAAAAAAAGAATTTTTTATCTTTTAGTAAATTCAGCCGGATTGAGCACGGGCCAAAAATGACTTACCTAAGGCCCGGTCTATTTTTTAAAAGGGCTTAATTTTTTTGTACAAACTCATTTTTTAAATTTATAATTTTGTTTAAACCCTCTCATATTTTGCGGGAGTAAAGTCTAATTGTGAGTTTGATATGTCAAGATTTTTGTTTTTGGTAACTTTTGGCATTATACTTTTCTTCCGTCTATACTCCTCTATGATTTCCGTTAAAAAATTAACCCTAGCTAATCAAACTTTACCAAATGTCAAAATGGTCAACATTTCTTAAAATTATAAAGAATATTAGAAAATAATAATGAATTGTAAAATTTTCTTAAAAGCTCATAAAATTGTAAAACAACCCTAAAAGTTTAAGATTCTTTTAATTTTTTTTAAATTTAAAATGCATAAAATTGTTAAAAGTACATTTTAGAATGAACTTGTAGACAAAGACATCCAGGTTCATCCCATCAAAACTTTTTAAAAATATTATAAAGAATCTGTACTTATATGTTTCTAGTTGACGTGTATTTTGAATAATTTTATAGATTTTATAATTTAAAAAGAATTTCACAATAAATTCTGAATATTTATTTTGGAATTTTAGGTATTTAGAAATTCTTTAAATTTTATGAAAATTTTAAAATGTTGTAAGCTCCCATAATTAAAAATTATAAATTTTAAAATAAATCACGACTTTTCAGTTTTAAATTTTTTATTGTTATGATATTTAAAAAATAAAAGCAATTTTGACTTTGTTTTCTTAACGTTTCAATGCAAATAAGTGTTGAATATAGTTGTGAAATGGCGGAAGAAAAGACGAGACAAAATTTGGTTAAGGTGGCTGACCCCATTTGGACATAAATAGCATGTTATTTTAAAGAAAAAGAAAAAAGTGAGACTAAGCTACAACCTCTTCCTTTCTCAACTTTCTTTCCCTAATAACCTCTCATTTTCCACTTCTCCTTCCACTTTCTTAGTTATTATTGAATGATTTATTAGTTTTTAATATTTTTAGGGTAATTAATTTTAAATTAAAATATTAAAATGGCATGCACTCAAATTATATTTCAAATTTTAGAAAATCAACGTGATGGGAGTCATATTAAAACCTAATAAAAAAATTAGTAATAATAATATTATTATTATTATGTGGAAACATGCCGACCGTGCAAGGCAGGAGAGAAAATCTAGTGGGACCCGTTTGTGGCAAATGATTTTTTTACATAGAGTGAGTGATAATAACTTTATCATGTGATGGAGACAACTATGTAATCTTCAACTAATATTACTAATAATAACCATCTTTTAAAGTCCTTTTTTTTTTTTTTAAATATTAAAACAAATATGTATTATGGGGTAGCATCGCACGTGCACCTTAGGAATAAGAAAAATTCCGAATATTAAACAGCATATTCTTTGTTTAAGAAACACCCACTGTGGTGATTGACTTTGCCCCCACCCACTACACCATTCTTAAATTATTGTCCCATTTTAATAATTCTACAGGAGAATAATTTACAAACCTATGTTGGATCTAGTAGTAATAACTTTTTAATTTTATTTAAATTAAATTCAACCCAAGTTGAGGTGCAAAAATTTTTGTCCAAATCCAATTTTAGTTGGTATGGATAGGCTATCCGACTCTTGAAATGGTCTAAACTATACTATATGTAGATTTGGTCTAATCTTTTTCTGTCCTCTATTAATTGTGTTTTGTAATGATTTGATTCTATATTATAATTGGTTGGATATATATATATATTTATACTCTACTTGTGAGTGTATTACGCTTATAAAATCCATTAAATGAAATATTAAGTAAGGGTGATAATGAGATGAGTTTAGTTACGATTGATCTTACGAAAAATTATGTTTACCTTACAATATTTTAATTTGTTAAACTTCAACTCAAATCAAACCAAATTTCATTGATTTAAACAGATTTTATTAATTTTTTAAAAAAGTTCTATAATTTTTAAAAGTTATTTTAATTGGTTTAATATCCGAGTTATTATCTATATCATAAAGAATAAATAAAATTAATTTAAAAAATAAAATTTCACTCAATTTAGATGATTTTAAATTTTAAATATTTAAATGAAAAATCAAATTGAAACAAACCCAACGCATTTAAATAATAACCATTTGATTTTTTTAAAGAAAATTAAATCAAAATCCAATAAAATATTATTGTTTGAATTGATTTTCGATTTTTAATCAATCCAAATGAGAATCATAAAATTTAAACTCAAGCTATTATAATTTTCACAATCACAACTTTAATATAGTCATATTTGATTTTTAATATTCATTTTCACAAATTTACTATATGATTTTTTAACTCATATACAAAATAATCTAATTTAATTTATGCTCGAATATATACATTACCCGATAAACAATTAATAAAGTTGGTGAAAAGCTCAATAATATTTTTGTGCTCAAATTTTGTTATTAGATCTTGTACTCTATGTAAGTTGTGAATTTAGAATTTGAAAATTTTACTCTTAACCAAATGATAATTATTAAATTTATTTTTGACGTGTCAAATATATCATCGAATGTGTAATGATATATTTATTTTGTTATTTTCACATATTACTAAAAAATTAATTAATAAATTTAACGTTTGCATTAAAATTTAAAATTTAAAATTAAAAATATAATCACTAAATCTAATACAATACTAATAACATAATTTAACCAAACAGATTTAATTGTTATCATTGGGTGAAGGCTGAAATTTAAAAATTAAAAATAAAGGTAAAGAAACTAAAATACAGGTACTAAATCTATCATTTACCAAAAAATACAGGATGTAATAGCAGAATTCGACCTATTTTGTGCGAAGATTTGGAAATATATGTACTTTTAGGGAAGGATGAGCACCTTCCTTGGAGATGAAGATCAAACGGTAAAGAGTGATACAGTTTTATACGTGTCGAATATCTGACAGGTTTGGGGGGATGTAAAAGATAAGGGAATTAATTCCGTGACTTGTTTTTTGATCTTACGAAATTTGACCATCCTTTTGATTCCTTTTCCTTTTTCCTTTTTTGGGTGGTTTTGGCTAAAGCTAAGGTGTGCCTCGCAACACCAGTCTTTGAAAACGACGTAGCTTCAGATTTTTTGAAACTTCACTTGGATGGGGCAGGACAAAACCTTTTCTTTTCTTTTTTTTCTCTCTCTTTTTTTACCTCTGTTTTTTTAAATCCAAATTTATTTAAATTCTTCAAATTATTACTTAATCCTTCCTAAATTTTTATATAATTTCTAATTGTTATAAAATCCAATAAAATAATATAATAATATTTTATATAAATAAATTATCACAAAAGTGTAAATTTAAAGTAAAAATATTCTGATATTTTTTCGACACAAAGGGCTCAAATTAAAATTTTAAATTTTTAATAAAATATTGATTAAATTTTAATTTCAATTGGTATAAAGTATTATTATCAATACAATAGGATGAAGGTTTGAATGTCTTTAAATATATTATTATTTTATTTATGAGTTAAAGAGAAATTACGAATAATTTTAAACATTTTATTTAAAAACATATATCATCATAATCTAAATTTTTTTATAAACAGTCAATTTAAATTAATGAAAATTTTAAACAAAAACAAAGGTGGTTCTTTACACTTAGGAAGGGACGTTGGAAAAACAAGTTTATATAATGTAAGAGGTGAAAACCGCTAACCGCCGCCGTATTAAAAGAAGGCAAACAAGGCGGGGCCCGCCGTCTGTTTTTCTAAGTAGAATCTTTATTAAACCACCGTAACCAGGGAGCAAAAGAGCTGTGACGAGCCGCTGCCATCTATCAATTAAGAAACATTGGGCCACTTTCACCTGTATTTTATTTGGATATTGTGGTGTGCCATAGTATAACATTTAATTTAATATTATCTTAAAAATATTTAATTTAATGTTATATTTAAGTGTTTGATTGAATTATTAACGGAATGAAGTTCGATTCATTTGTGAAAACACTGAAAAATTTATTATTTTTACAAGTGACAAATATTAGTTTAAGATATTTTTATCTTTTTATGTAAAATCTAAAAACATACACACAAAATCATATTTGAACTGTCATTAAGATCTTAACTTTACTGTTTCAAGTAAAGCTTAATTTGACTGTTTATGGTAAAAGACACTTATCCCCTTTTGATGTAAATACACTTACCGCTATAGTTTTAAGAATGCTAACATACTCAATTGGCAAATGTGGAGGTCTTGAGTCCTAAACATCCAAGTTTGAGATTTATTATGCGCAATTATATGCGTAGGTCTCTATGTTCTATTATATATGAGAGTTTTAGTTTAGTTAGTCTCAATTAGTTGACTTTAGTTTGGACTGTATCATCTTTTAGTTTACTTATGCTGTAATAAGTTGTACTTAATGGTTACTCGGATAATCTTTTATAAAAATTTGATACTTATAATTACTTGAATATGCATTTGTAATTGTATTGTATTTGTTACAATTTTAAAAAAAATCCAAAGTTAAATTAATAACTTTGTTTTGTTTTTTTTTTTTAAAAGAATGCATCTTTCTCTAAATTAATTTTTATAAATTTTTATAATTGAAGCTATGAATTATGTTGGACTATGAACCCGTATAAGGTTGAAGCTAATTATGTAAATATAAATTATTTTCTTGCATCATATCATGAGGCATAATACCATTTGAGAGAATGATACTAAACACAAGCACTAAAGATAGGTAGTGAACTCTTTAATTTGAGATATTCAAAACTTCGAAATATGGTTAAGAAAACACTTATTATTTTAAAAATTATTTCCTATATTAACAGATCACCTTAATACAACATAAAAAAAGTTGGATTATACTAACATTTTACATATTTCATTACCGTAATCATAGGTGAAATTGAGACAACTCATACTTTGAATAGTACATAGAAGAAAGAGATATTGATAATTTTAATGGTGTAGATTTAAATTTAGATGATGATGAATAAAAAATTATATATTTTGGTATTAAAAATAACAATATTTTTTTAATGTTTGATTGAATTTTAAGATTGATTTATGAAAATAAATATTATTAAATCCTTATAATTTTAATCTAATTAAAGTTTTAGACCATATTTGCTCAGTAAAATGATAAAATTTAAATTATTTCTAACAAATTGTAAGGATAATATAGAGTAATAATAAAATATATTTTTATTGTTTGAATTTGTGTGTGGTGTAAACTAGGCCTAGGGGTGTGTGTTGGCCAGTTGGATTAGACATCGAGTCGCCACGCGAACCTCACGGTGGAAACTTTGAAGCTCTGCTGCTTTCATCACCTTTTACGTCATATTTTTCATTGTTGATGATTGAATACTAATTTTACTTCATTGCACCTTCCATATATTTATCAAATATTATTTAAACTTATCATCACATTTTAAAGAATAATAGCTTGAGTTGAGAGAATGTCCTCATTAAGATTCCAACTAAATTTTTTTATATAATTACATCAAACTAAATTTAATTGGCATCAATAAAATGAAAATGGGGCGACACACAACCGACAGATAATCAAGGATTAATAATGTCTGAAAATTGTTGAATTTGTACATGTAGCACGTGCAGCTATACCTTGACACGTGCTACTACCATATGAAATTCCTCCATTTAATTAATTTCCAATTTATCTCCCACTCTCTAACCGGCTTTCTGATTTATGCCTTATCTCTCTCTCTCTCTCTGTTTCGCCGGCTGCTCTGAAAGTTCCTTATCTCGTCCCAACAATTTATTTTCTTCCATTAAATTCAATCCAAATTCAAGGTAAATTAAAATTTATTCTTTTATATCAACGATTTTCCTTTTTGGTTTTTCAATTTCGATTGCTTAATCTTTTTTATTTATTTATAATCTCGTCCGGTTTCGAAGTAGTTCAATTTTCCCCGCTTGAAAGTAACTGTGTTATGGATCTGTTAATATCTGGCTCTGTGTTTGGCTTCCGAGAAACTTAAAAGCTTACTCGAAAATTTTCTAAGAAATGAAACTTTGTTTTTCAATCCAATACGCTTCTCTTTCTTGAGCTGAAAGTAAATATATATATATATATATATATTTAAAATCAAAATAAGCCAATCTCAAGCTATGTTATACCCAGCTGAATATACTGCTGTGTTCTTTTTCTCTCTAGATAGTTCAGATTGTTCATTTCTCGACCGGTCATAGAAAAGATCGGCAGGTTGTAGCTTAATAAGAAGCTAGTTTTGTTTTTCAATCTTTTGATTTTTGCTTGTCTCAGAAATAGTTTCAGTTTTCTTATTGAACTTCAATTTTCTAATTCTTGGAACAGGATGATGGAGCGCCTGCCTGGTCTGTAGTGAATTATCTTTTTTTAGTACCGATTGGCTAAATTTGGGGTTGAATCGAATCTCTTTGGATAAAAATGGATCGCTGTGACACTTCTGGATTTGTTAGTGGGGGTGGCAGTTACTCACTCGACGACTTCTAACCCTAGTATTTTTGTGGCTACTTGTCTTCACCCGGAAGTCAGGTTTACTGCTCTATTGGAATTGAGATTTGGTCTGCATATCATTGTTTGATTTCAGCTGTTCCTAGATGGATTCCAGGTTCTCAAACGTCGGGTTCCCTGCTAATTATTCTTTGAATGCATTCAAGATTTTGGGTGATTCAATGCAAGTTGGAGGAACTGGGGGTGCGTATAACATGGATACTGTTCTACGTCTTGATTCTGCTGGCTCTTCAGTCCCTTACATGTCTGCATCAAAGGGAATCAAGAGGAAGTGGAGTTCGATGGATGGATCCATCCGTGGGCAAACTGGGTCGTTATTGGCTCTTGGGCTAGGCCGCTCCTCTAGTTCCTCAGACAGCAAGGGGAGTTCAACAACTGCTTGTACTACTACATCTTCAGCAAAAGAAGCTGATGAAGAGTCCTCAATGGATATTGAATTGGATTTTACCCTCCATCTTGGCAACGAAAAAGTAATCAACCCCAAGAAATCTGCTAGTTCAAGTCCAAAACGACTTGATTTGCAGAGAAATGTGGACTTGGACCTGGAATTAAGTCTTTCATCTGGGCTTTCTGAATCTGATATTACTAGTGTCCATCTTAGCTCTTCTCCCATTCAGTCAGTTATGAAGATGCCAACAGCAGTTGAAGGCTCCCCAAATGAAGATGAAAGATCTACATCTTGTCACTGGAAACCTGGAATTGGTTTGCCTTCATTCCAGAGTTCACCAGCAAAAGAGGCTAGTGTCTTCTGCAAGGAGGTTCCAAGAGGCATTGATCTTTCTCCTATTGTTCCAGAGCTATCTTCAAGCGTGACTACTACACCGAAAAGCTCGGTCACCTGCACTTCCGGGATGACACAGCAACAACAGCCACAACACCACAGCTCTAGTTCAAAGACATGTCAGGTTGAAGGATGTGTAAGGGGGGCCAGGGGTGCTTCTGGCCGTTGCATATCTCATGGTGGTGGCAGGAGATGTCAAAAGCCTGGCTGCCATAAGGGAGCAGAGGGCCGGACTGTATATTGCAAGGCCCATGGTGGTGGTCGGCGATGTGAATTTCTTGGTTGCACAAAAAGTGCAGAAGGCCGTACTGATTTCTGCATTGCCCATGGTGGTGGTCGGAGATGCGGCCATGATGGATGCACTCGAGCTGCCAGAGGCAAATCGGGACTATGTATACGTCATGGTGGTGGGAAGAGATGTCAAATGGATAACTGCACTAGGAGTGCTGAAGGCCTCTCAGGACTCTGCATCTCACATGGAGGCGGGCGGAGATGCCAATTTATAGGATGCACAAAGGGGGCACAAGGGAGCACCATGTTCTGCAAGGCACATGGTGGTGGAAAAAGGTGCACATATCCGGGATGTACAAAGGGTGCTGAAGGGAGTACTCCTTTCTGTAAGGGCCATGGAGGGGGAAAAAGATGTGCATTTCAAGGTGGTGGTGTTTGTACAAAGAGTGTGCATGGAGGAACCAACTTTTGTGTAGCACATGGTGGAGGTAAGAGGTGTGTGATGCCTGAATGCACAAAGAGTGCAAGGGGACGTACTGACTATTGTGTTCGCCATGGTGGAGGCAAAAGATGCAAGTTTGAAGGGTGTGGCAAAAGTGCACAAGGTAGCACGGATTTCTGCAAGGCACATGGTGGAGGAAAGAGGTGCTCCTGGGGCCATCCTGGGTCAGAATATGGGAATCTACCTCCTGGTCCTTGTAACTATTTTGCAAAGGGCAAGACAGGTCTCTGTGTGCTCCACAGCAGCCTGGTTCAAGATAAGAGGGTTCATGGGGGTGCAACGCTTGGACCTATTGTTGAAGACCAGAAACTCAGCAGGTCTGGGGAGATGAAAGAGATTATTATTGCCATGGACGCAAATGTCGACACTAGGAAAATATGGAGTAACGTAGAAGCTTCTGCAAGCACAAGTTGTTCTAGTTTGAATCAATATGGAGTTCCAAATGCTTGTAACTCTGTCTCCAAAGGAGGGTTCTCTGTTTTAGCTCCTGAAGGTAGAGTCCATGGTGGGAGTTTGTTGGCAATGCTAGCAGGCGGTTCCTGTGTTGGCTCAGCCAACAGGGCAGGTTTTGCCGGCAATCCATCAGGGCCAAATAAATCTATTAAGCCACCCCAGAACTGGATGTAGGTTTATTTCACAAGTATTATCAAATTATTATTGGAAAAGTTAGCCAGTATCCCTCCTTGTTTGCATCCTTTGGTTGTTAGTTTGTTAGTGTTAGAAACTTTTCGCGGTTCATTAGTCTAGTTCGTAATCATTTGGGGGGATGGGGTAGGCAATATAGCTTACAATGAATCAGGGTCTTTGGTCATTCCTGTAAATGTTCATATTTCCAGCATGTTGTTGTGAATATACAGAGTAGTGCCTGTAAGATGAATCAGTTTGTCCACATTTGTGGTTATAATAAAAGCTTTCTTTGGGATCATATTCATCATTTAGCTACTTTAAGTTGCCCATAATCTCTAAATCTTCAAGGATTATGCAGAACTTGAAAGTGAAAGCAATGAAGTTCTCTTCTTAAATCTTTTTTTTTTTTTTGTTAATATATTTCAATTGAACCGACAAAAATATAGATGGTCTGAGAGATTAGCATACAAGTATGTGGGAAGAAATCACGAGGAAGCTTTGATTGGATATAATTGACAAAAGGTTTTGTCAAGCAGAAGATGGAGCTCGTGACTGTTCACTGTTTAGACCAGACCAAATCCACTTGTATGGTAATGATAATGCAAATATGAATATCTGTAAATATTCCATTTTTTTTCCACCAATTCGAGCATTGTAAATTAAGATAATATTGGGATTTGCATATTAGAATTGTTATTCGCAGCTGATTTGGAATGGGAGTGGATTTTAATCGTTTGATGTCTATGTTGATTGTATCCAAATTTGTTTTAGGACAATAGATTCTAATTCTAATTTCTAAATTTATTCTTTTGGTTTTATATAAATACAGAAAATTTAAAATTGAATTTCTTTAGTAAAATACAGAGATTTGTTAAATAATTATGCTTTATCATATCTAGATATCATGTAAAAATGTTATTTAATGTAAATTCATTTTTAAGTTACAATTATAATTAACACTAACAAATTTTATATACATGTAGAAATTATGTAGTTAAAACATATAAACGTGTTTAAAAGTAACCGTATATATAACTGATAGAAGTAATAAAATGTGTATAAAATATATAAAAACACCAAAATTTTTTTTGATTGATTCATAAATTTAGAATTTTACTAATATAATTAACATAAATATGCATATTTTTGTTATTATTTTTAAAATAACAAAATAAAAATATACTTGAATAATTACGAAATAATATTTTCGTAATTTCTCTTTCGACAAAGGAAGCATCAAGCAGTAGCACGTCATTAGTATGGTTATAATTTATTACATGCAGACTTGCATCGTAATCTGGCGCCAAGGAGTCGCTTCAAAAATTGAAAATATAAATATGACTTCTTTCAACTGTCAAACCATACCCATATAAACCGTCACAAATGATGTATTCTAACCAAATTTCAAATTTGTAATTTCCACACCAAGCTTGTCTTCTGTTTTCTCCTCCGTAAATAGCGGGAACTGAGTGACTCTCCTACGCTTCCTCCGCCGACTTCCTCCGTGTACGTCAGCCGCTTTTTCTTCCCCTTTTCCGGTGACCCTTCTCCCTCATCTGTCAATACATCCACTTCTTTCGCTTCATTTTAATTTCGGCAATCAACGAAATTACCATTCAATTATTAGAAACCCCAAAAACAGGGCATACCTATTACCTACTAGGTGTGAAATAACGTTGGAGATCCAAGGATTTTCTTCTTCTTTTTCAACAATTTTTTTGTTTGCGAAACAAAAAAAATATCTGGAGAACAATCAAACTAATTTTCTACATCGGGTTTTAAAAAACCTCAAGGCAAAGCAATGGATCAAAAGCATGTACTGTTATCAGCATTGGGTGTAGGGGTAGGGGTAGGGGTAGGGATGGGGCTGGGATTGGTTTCGGGTCAGAGCAGATTGACCGGAAGCGGTTCGGCTACACCAACCGGCCTCACTATGGAGAATATGGAGAAAGAATTGATCCGCCAAATCGTTGATGGCAGAGAAAGTCAAGTCAGATTTGATGAGTTCCCATATTACCTCAGGTAAACTCTCCAATTTTCTCATCATCCCTTATCCTACATCGCTTTTCAATAATTGAAAAACGTTTGTTCATAGTTTATGATGAGGCTGATACAGGTATGTTTAATGTTTTAAAAATTTTCATGACTCTTGAAGGGTAATAATTTCGTATTCATATTCAAATATACATCAATGTCAATCGTTGATGGTGTTGTTTTGCAGTGAGCAGACACGAACGTTGTTGACCAGTGCTGCCTATGTCCACCTGAAACATGCCGATGTTTCCAAGTACACAAGGAACCTTTCCCCTGCTAGTAAAGCCTTATTGCTATCGGGACCTTCGGGTTCGTTATCCCCAATCTTTTTCTTTTTCTCTCCTACTATGCTTCATGCATCTGTTTCTGCACATGTTGTAATTGGCACTGTTTTTTGTTACTTGAAGAACTTTACCAACAAATGCTTGCCAAAGCTTTAGCTCATTACTTCGAATCAAAGTTGCTGCTGTTGGATGTAACTGACTTTTCCTTAAGAGTGAGTAGTTTTTCACATTTTCTTATTTCCCCCATTGAGCACTCGTGTTTGACATCTATGTCTGACATAGATATGGAGATATCACACTCTAAAGGCTCTTCATAGACATACCTGTACCTAACATTTATATCCGAGTCTGAGTAACATAGCCTATCGGTGTTTTTAAGCTTTTCATTTGACAGTTAAAAGTGGTTACCTATGTGCAGATTCACAATAAATATGGAACTCCCAAAGAATCTGTAAGTTTTTTTTTTCTCTTTTTATGCTAAAATTTTCTCCTGTGGAACATGGAAATGGATCAATCCTGCTTTGGATTTTTCTCTAATCTTTGATTCTGTCGTGCAGTGTTTCAAAAGATCCCCTTCGGAATCAGCACTAGAGCGGTTGTCTGGTCTGTTCAGTTCTTTTTCACTCCTTCCACAAGAGGAACCTAAGGGTAATTCAGTGGAAAATTACATTTTTCTTGAATATCGATGTATGATATTCGTATTGACATGGCTATATGACACTTCAAGGATCTTCTGAGAAAACTTAATGAGGAAAAAGTTAAACAATACCCGATCCCTCGTTGACTATCAACAATATGTTGTATTGCAGGTAGATTGAAGCGGCAAAGCAGTAGTGTGGATATTGCATCAAGGTACTGTGACAAACATTTCTGATTGATTCCATGAGAAATGTGTAGCCAAGAGTTTAATCTTCTGTTTTTCGATATTTATGGTTCTTGCAACAACAGAGGAAATGAAGGCCCTCCAAAGCTCCGAAGAAATGCCTCTGTATCGGATAAAATGAATGGCCTTGCCTCCAAATGCTCTCCTGCAAATCTAGGTTTGTCCTCTCAAGTTTCATGAATGAAAGGCTTCAATCCTCATGTCACGGTTGCTATAAATTATTTTATCCCCCTTGTTTTTAGCTCCTATGTCGCGGACAAGCAGTTTGTTTTTCGATGAGAAGTTGCTTATACAAGCTCTTTACAAGGTGTTGGTTTATGTGTCGAGAGCCACTCCCATTGTGCTGTATCTTAGAGATGTTGACAAGCTCTTGTTTAGATCGCAACGGTTCTATAATTTCTTCCAACAAATGTTGAAGAAACTGTCTGGGAATGTGTTGATACTTGGGTCACGAGTTGTCGACCTTGGCAACGACCAAGAGTTGGAAGAAAGGCTAGCTGTGCTTTTCCCTTACAACATTGAGATCAGGCCACCAGAAGAAGAACAACATCTTGTCAACTGGAAATCTCTACTTGAGAAAGACATGAACATGATCCAAACTCAGGATAATAAAAATCACATCATTGAGGTGCTTTCGGCTAACGATCTCGATTGCGATGATCTCGATTCTATCTGCATTGCAGACACGATGGCACTCAGTAAATACATTGAGGAAGTTGTGGTGTCTGCCATTTCTTATCATTTGATGAACAATAAGGATCCCGAATACAGAAATGGAAAACTCGTCATATCATCGAAAAGGTTGAATCCGTTTCTTTCCCACAGTTAATGTTAGCGTTTAGCATTAAGTTTTCTGATTTGGGTCACATTGATGCAGTTTGGCATATGGATTGAGCATATTCCAGGGGAAGTCCATCGGCAATGACAGGCTAAAACTGGAGGCACCAACTGAAACATTAAAGGTTTTATAATCTTAGCTAAGTTGTTTTATAACATTAAACAAAAGTAATTAAATTGTAGATTACAAAGCTTATGTCCCTATCATGTACAATGAGTATTTGTAGGAAGCTGGAACACTTTCTGTAGGTATTAAACCAGAATCAAAATCTGAATCCGAACAGGAACTGGAACCACAAATCCTGAAAAGACTGACGGTGAAAATTCTGCTTCAGTCATCAAAGTTCCCGTGAGTTATTGTCTTGTTTTTTGTAGTAACCAATTCCTTCAATATTCGGTTTTGTCATGCTCCATATTGATCCGCAGGAAGTTGTTCCAGACAACGAATTCGAAAAGAGAATAAGACACGAGGTCATACCAGCAAACGAGATCAATGTTACATTTGCTGACATTGGTGCCTTAGATGAGACGAAAGAATGCCTGCAAGAGCTAGTGATGCTTCCCTTGAAAAGGCCAGACCTTTTCAAAGGTGGCCTTCTAAAGCCTTGCAGGGGAATATTGTTGTTCGGTCCACCCGGCACTGGGAAGACAATGCTAGCCAAAGCCATTGCCAGGGAAGCTGGAGCTAGCTTCATTAATGTGTCTATGTCGACCATTGCTTCTAAATGGTTCGGGGAAGACGAGAAGAACGTCCGAGCTTTGTTCACATTGGCAGCCAAGGTCTCTCCGACAATTATATTTGTTGATGAGGTCGACAGCATGCTTGGCCAAAGGACTCGAGTTGGAGAGCACGAAGCCATGCGGAAGATAAAAAACGAGTTTATGACTCACTGGGATGGACTCTTGACAAAACCAGGTGAACGTATCCTTGTCCTTGCTGCAACCAACAGGCCATTCGACCTTGATGAAGCTATCATTAGGCGTTTTGAGCGTAGGTAAGTACGTTCACCCATAATATTAAGGACCAGAACTATTGATATCATGTTAAACATCCATCGTCACTCGTTTTTGCAGAATCATGGTGGGGCTTCCAGGTGTAGAGAACAGGGAAAAGATTTTTAGAACTCTTCTGGCAAAGGAAAAAGTAGAAGAAAATCTAAATTATGCGGAGCTTGCAGCCATGACTGAAGGATATACTGGAAGTGACCTTAAGGTTTGCATTTTGATTTAAGATTTTCTTTTTTATATTTTTTAGATAGAATTAATTGAAATATAATCATTGTAATTTCCTGTTTACAACCAGAATTTATGCACAACAGCCGCTTATCGTCCAGTTAGAGAGTTAATACAGCAAGAGAGATTGAAGGATATGGTAAGTTCCTCACTTCATTTAAGTCCCTGTTAACCGTTTGTTTTGGTTTTAAACATACATCACTCAAATTCAAGAATGAATACCAAATACGGGTGTCAAACACGAGTACTTTAAGAAAAACAAACAATTGCAGGAGAGAAAGAAGAAAGACGCTGAAGGGCAGAACTCAGATGATCCCTCGACAAAAAATGACGATGTGGAGGAAAGAGTTATTACCTTAAGGCCATTAAACATGGAAGATTTAAGGCAAGCAAAGAATCAGGTAACCAAATGATTCCAGATCAATGTTACAATTGCCAACAAGTATTAGAGGAAATACTCACATTGTGTTTCCATTTTTCCTGCTGAGCAGGTCGCAGCTAGCTTTTCTTCCGAGGGAGCTGGAATGAACGAGTTAAAACAATGGAATGAATTGTACGGGGAAGGTGGTTCGAGAAAGAAGGAGCAGTTATCGTACTTCCTATGAGAGAGAGTTTGATTCATTTTTAACAGTTACAAAAATTATCTCTACAATAGTTTCGAGTTAGTGTACACTGTATAAGTATAATCCTTCAGATAGAGCTTGTTTTACTCTATTTGTGGGATCCTCAAGAGCTATAAGTGCACTTTGACTTGTGCTCTTTTAGCTTTAAAAGTCATACAATTACCTCATTGGGAGTTAGCAACTTATAAATACTACTACAGAAGTTTAAATGATCATCGAGGTCAACCAATCCAAAAACATGGGTTGAGATTTCTCCCAAATTATAATGCACTAATCAACTTGCAATATTGTCACAGAGCACATAGATTCGGGGAAAGAGTACAAAAAAATGATATTAAAAAAGGATACCATATTCATCAACATTGTGAACCCAGTAACTATGAAGATAAAGGATGAAAGGGTTCGAGCTAATACCGGATAAAATTTAACACCACCTTTAAAAAGGCTACATCTCGGTCAGTAAACCTAGTCCTTGTTCTTTTCCTTTGATGGTCCCCCTGGAATCTTACTTAAAACTTTTGCATTGAACACCGCACACTGTTTCTTAATCTCAAGCATTGCTTTCTCTGCAAATGGATCCACCTTGTCCTCATATTTCTCATACAGCACAGGTACTGTGCGAAGCAGGACAAAGACTGTCTCGCGAAACCAATCAAATAACATTAAGAAAAGAAACTGTTTCTAAGGGTTTAAAAAATCAAAGCACTTGAAAGCAATTCCGGTACCTATGTAAAACAATGTCACGAAGTTGCACCAACTTCCAACAATAGACAAGATCCACGAGCCAGCAATCACCTGAACAATTGTAATGCCATTCGGATATAACTTTCAAATGCAAAATAACATAATTCGTAACTCTCATATCAATAAAAACTGATCAACACATAACAATTCAAGAAAACAAGTAACAACATACATAGAGGAACTTCTTAAGATCTCTTCCTGAAGCAATATCCCGCAAGAAGTTAAAAGCCAGGTTAGTCTCAAACCTAAGTGCTTAACTGGATCCTTAGGTATATGAACCTCAGGGATGCATAGTGGAGACCTATTCAAAACAAAAGCAATTTACATTAACACGAGCAAAAAGAAACCACAATCCAAAATATAAACTCCAAGAGTAGACATCGACAGCTTACTTGTTGATGAAAGCATAGGCATTTGACGACAAGAAGAGTATTACGAGAGCAAATATCTATACATGACAAACTAGAGTGAGAAGGTGGTACTCCAGCAATTCAAACAAAACCCATATCACAGTCGCAACACCGAGCACTCCAGCCGAAATCATTTGGTTCCTCCAAAGGAATGTATCAGCCGCTATTGCATATACACCCAATTTCATTACATAAGCATGCATCATAAAAGAAATTACACACATGAAGTAATAATTATATAATCAATTAAAATGCCAAATTATCATCTTCAAGTAAGGTTATTGATAACCAATACTACAACATTTTGAAACTTTTAATAAATTAAGACAATCCAAAAATTTATTCGCTTCAATAAAGCAAAAAAGAAAGAAAGTAATCTTTACTAGAGATAATCGCATCCATTTAGTTAAAAATTCAGAGATTCAAAATTTTTTTATTTTTCTCAAGCTAAAACAAATGTTAAGAGATTAAAAACCATGATTAAACTCAAACAGCACCAATTAATCAATACCAAAAGCAGGATATACGTTAATAGGCCAAACCTACTTCTTCAATGAACACCAAAAAATCAAAGAAATCGGGAATTGAACTCGTATTCATTACGAAAATCCAAACTTAAAAGAAAACCCAGGCCTCTAAAAGCTAAAAAATAGTGTACAAATTTAAGAAATGAAGAAATGGGGTTTTGTTAACATACGTTTGCCTCCACCAAAAACGTGGTGTACGGACCTTTCTCTCCCGAAGAGACGGAAAACTTTGGCCTTGATCGACGATTCTGATGGCTTATCGTTGTCGGAATCAGAGGAAGACTCATGGCCGTGGATCTTCTCAGCTAGCTTCTCCATCAGCGATTCCTCGTTCTTCTCTTCGTGCTCACCCATTTTTTTCCCACTCAAATTCTAGAACCGATCTACTCGTTTCTAACGCTTTGAAAGTGTGAAGATCGAGACAAGAAAATTAAACCTTTTATATTTAGAGAATTGGAGGGAAAACCCGGTAGCCAAAGGTTTGGTTTTTAAAATTAGGTAAACCATATTCATAGTAAATTAAAACTCAATTATCAGTTTTTTCTCCGTCACTTATCTTTGAAATGTGCTAAAAAGGTCACTCAATTTATAGGGTTTATCTTTTCGGTCACCGTCACTTGCTAAGCTAACCTGATATGATAGTTTTTTTTGTTTTTTTTTTTATTTTCATAATAATACATTTACTCTTTTAACATTAATTTCGTTATAATTTTAACACAACTATGGATGCAACTAATCCCTAAATGCATTTAAATTTTAAGCCAAAAATTTACACTATGTTTGGTTTCATTGTAATGGAATAAAGTCGTAATTGAATAGAGGTGTAATGGAATAGAGGTGTAATGGAATAGAGTTGTAATAAGTAATTATTTGTTTGGTTGAATGGAATGGAATAAATTGTAATAGAATTCTTGTGTTTGGTTGAATGGAATGATGTTGTAATAGCATGAGAAAAAGAACTAAAATGACTAGAATACCCTTAGCGTAATTTTTTGGTAGATGATTATTATTATTGTTATTAAATTTTAATAAGATTATTATTAGAAATAATTTAATAAAATAATAAATAATTTAATCATATTTTAACATAATTATTATTGAATATAATTTAATTAAAAATAATTTAATAACATTCTTAATATAATTATTATATGAATTAAAAATTAAAATATATAATACTATAAAATATATATAATCTATTTTATTATTTTAAACGCAATACATATTTAATGTGCTAAAATATCATAATTGAAACAAATAATTTAATTATTCTACAATAAAAAATATTAGAAGTAATAAATAACTTGAGAATTATATTTTGCATAAACATAATATTCATATATTAATAAAAGGTTACATGATTTCATTAGTTTATATGTCATAATTCATATGCTACATCAAAAAATTACAACATTGTAATGACATATATCATGTCATTATACCGTCCCAAATATTACAAATACAAAAAGTTACCAAACTATCATCAATACAACTATGATTTTTAATGGTCAAGAAAAATCTTCCGACCCATTCCAATCGTATGAGAAGAAGGTAAACTAAAGAAAATGAGCATTTGCGTTGGATGATCGGAATTTTGCTCAATGCTCGAAAACACTCATCCACGATTAAACATTCTATTTCACATAATGTTGGATATAATTTTATAGCTTTTTCTTGGATGGTCGAAATTCTTCGACTTTTGTTGAATTACGACGGAGGCAATACTCCTCTCGATTTGTTCGCCAACGGCAAAGATTTTTTCCCCCAAAAGTGGCGAGATCATGAAATGAAGAAGAAACATGATCACTTGAATCAGAATTCTTTTTTTTCTTCTTTGAAGATGTGGAACCCCCTTGGTTTCTAGATGGTTGCGATTCTGTAGCTGAAACATCCATGTCATCCAAAGAGAAATTGACTTCACATTCATAGAAATCGTTTCTTTCTTCATGAATATTTGTAGTAGCTGCATCCTCAAGATTTATTTCTTCAATGATATCGGAATTGTTTGAGCATCTTTCCCAGTGGTTCGATCTTTTGCGTAGATGGCAGTAAGTTGGTCGTAATAAGGGAAACTACGATGTTTGAATTGACTTGCTTCTTTATGGCTCTATAAAAAAGAGGAATTCATATTAGTTATAAGTTTGGTGAAAATAAGATAATAAAGACTTGAAATAATTCTTACATTTATATATGAGTTCCACACGCATCTTCAAGAACAACGAGTGCTATGTTCATCCCAACCAAAACCGCTATTGTTTTTCCATTAAGCATGTCATAAACGATTGACCAATCCTTTTCAAGATTCTAATCCTCGACTCAATATTAGGTTTAGCCTTCAACATTGCATTGGGTAAAACTTTTCTAACATTTTTCCAACTCATTTAAATAACGCTTTAAACTCAGACGCATTAAAGGTTCCAACATTGTGCAAGTCGACCATACAAGAAACCAACGCAGCATCTTCTTCTGGAGCCCATTTCCTTTTGGTTCCTCGAGAACTTTGGGAAGAAACATTTAATTCTGAAAAATCTGACATAATTATCTTAAGAAAAAAAACAAATTAACATTTGACAGCATTAAGACATAATAGGTAGCTAGATTCTGTAATAATTGTAATTGGAAGAGAGAATGAAACAGGCGATGTGTAAAAGCTAGAGATAAATCGAAAACCAGAATGGTTCAATCAAAGCGAGTTCCCATCATTGGGCAAAATAAAAAGTAACTCAATGAAACCCAAGGAAATTATCAAAACCCAAAGCACATTGATTATAAAGGATCTAACCAAGCTATAAATACCATCCCTTAAGTTATAACAAGCAAAAAGCTATAATTAAAAAAAAAAAAAAAACTCAGATTTCATTAGTATTTGAATTCAATTATATAAAGAAAATGTTAAAAGAACAAAGGAGAGACAAAAGGCTTAATTGTTTGAAGAAAGAAAGTGACAACAGTTTATTTATCGCATGCCTTGAAATCAACTCCACTTTCCCCATTTATTCTCTAATTATATGTTCTCATTAGTTAAGAAATACAAAGGAGCAGATATTTTAGTAAATAAAAGAAAACAATCTAAAACCGAGTAAGCATGTGCAACTCGCAAGTGAAGAAAAATAAATAGTACCGCCTCATCTTGGAGGCTTCTTCTTCAAGAAAACGGCATATGATAGAGTTTTGTAATGAAGATATTTTGATATTTAATCTATCTAGTGTCAAAATAAATTTGAAGGTTGATTTAGGATTGTGCCTATCAATCTTTCTCTAATAAGGTTGTGGATTTTGATATGTCAAAACTCCCCTTCAAGCTGGTGCATAAAATCACATATGCCCAATATGCAAACCAAATTATGATAGATCTTAGTGCTAAGTCCATTAGTGAAAATGTCATCTAATTGCTTGCCGATTAATTTGCATTCCCTATATTTCTATAGAGCCAATTAGCAGATGTCTAAACTAAAGGATTGACAGGTTCAACATTTCAAAGGATTGGAGCAAGCTAGGGATGGAAAATATGAACTCCCTAGCTTGAGGGAAGTATTTGAAATTAGGGATTGATTGAATCCCAATATCCCGTGAATAACAAGAACTTTAGTCGATTTATTTTTCTACTTATAGGAGATTAGTCGTAAATTAAGAGATAACAGTTTCGATTTCTAGATATAATTAGAAAGTCAAACTTCCCAAGAATAGTAGTACCTTGTCAGTATAAAATCTTTATATCCAATCATTTCAATTTGAATACAATTCCATGTTCACGAAACTAAAATGAATATAATTCCATGATTTTCTAGAAAAATAAATGCAAGGATTTTGTAAACTTACCCAAAGCTTCACACAAGCATCAATAACAACTGGAATCAAAGGACAAAAATCGTTATAGCAGACGGATCAACTTGGAGTCCATAATGCTCAACAATTATCTCGAGCAAAGTCGCCAACCCGATTCGAGAATGATACTGCAGATATGCGGTCATAAGCTATACTATAGAAATAAAAGGAACCGCAAAATTCACCTTTTCTATACTATGTTTTTTAGTAAACAAGAGCAAGTTTGGGGTCAAGAAGATGAAAATGAAATTAGGAGAAACCTTCAATAAGAAAAATTAATTAGCATAATAGAATTCTTGGCATTTGACCATTTTGAATAGAGGACCAAAAGCGACAATTGAAATTCATTTCCAAATTGATTTTCCAATTTTAATCTATATTTCAAGGTAATATGACTTTCGTTTCTCCGATTAAGACTTAGATGGGTCTATCAAATGATACAGAAGTCGCTCAATATATATTTACACATATTTAGATTTTAAAAAATGCAAATTTAATCTAAAGCGGTAAAAACATTAATTATATTTCTCTCATGGAAGCTACTATTGTTTAAAACATTTAATATTAACTCAAGACATAAACATATAAATATATAAGTAGCACTTGAACCTACGATATAAAAGCACATTACCCTAAAAAATGTACGTAATTAGTATAATGAGAAATGCCTTTCCAAAGATCTCAAATATTACTTATTATTTTGTAACCGCAAATTTCAGCAAAGCCACCGAAGAAGGTTGTGAGAAAAATTAGATGAAATATGCACCTAGTAAAAGTACACAAAATCGGGATGCATAGAATGATACAAAAGCAAGTAACATTCTCATGCATGCTTCGCAAGAACAATAATCTGCAAGAATCAAAATGTGATTTGGTTTTGGGACCTAGGAAGTATGTGTTTAGATGGTGATGATGATGATGATGAAAATAATACTATCCTATCAAGAAATTGATCAAGAGAGAAACAACACCTTTAACGGAAATCCAAACCCCTGGTTCCATCTAAAATTATATCTTTTCTCTTGGATTTTATGTTACAAAAGTATATCTTAACTGGCTAAACTTCAAAAAATTCCTTTCTATTGAGAAATAAGAATAAAGGAGAAATAACATTTTGAACATTTTTAATTAAAAAAGAGGAACTTTGTCGATCTTTGTTCCACTTCTCCACATGCTACGACTTTAATCAAGTGCCGGTGTTGGTGCAGAGTTACCAATTTATAATAATTTGTAAATCTAAAGGAAGCGATTTTTGGATAAAAGAGAGAATATTGCAAACTTATGCGAAAAGAATGTTGCCTATGTTTATTGATAAAGATAACGAGAATATTGCAAACTCGCTCTTCACTTTCCTATAAATTCCCTATCTGCTTTGCCCTTCTTTTCACCCAAAACCAAACCAAAACCTTTCTTTTCTTCTCTTTGAGACTGCACATCTATCAAATTTCCAGATTTTCCTACAAATATCACAAAATAGGTAAAATAAGAAAACGTGCAGAGACGAAGATGAAGGGCGAACGTCTTTGTTGATTTGGGAAAAATGTCGGAAGAAATCTGGAGCAAGGAGAAGAGAGAGAGCTATTTTGGGTGGAAAAAATGGAGCAAGGGAGAAGAAAAACTATTTTCGTGGAAGAAATCTTGAGCAACGGAGAAGAAAATAGGCTACTTTGGGGATAAATTTTACAACAAATGTGTTGAATAGCAATTGATGCTCCACCCGTGAATCCTATTACGGCATATGAGGGAATACGGGGTAATAGCAAAACCGTAGAATCAAGAAAACGGTGAACCAAACGGTGTAATAGCAGAAATTTACTGTAGCACGCAGAATTGGGCAGGAATGGAATGGCTATTCATGCCAACCAAACATAGTGTTAATGTAATCGAAACGTAATTCAGTTTGACTTATTAATGGAAAAGTCCACTTTACCCATTTCAATTGCATTTGTTTTAATTAATAATTTCTTAATATTTATTTTGATATAAATTTTATGTTAATAATTTTAATGATTATTATTTAAAATAAATATTATTTTTTCTAAATATAAATATTATTTAATAATTTTAATGACTATGTAACATAAATATAATTTTGACATATATATTTATTATATATTTAATATATTTTAAAATTATATTTTTATTGATCAATGTAAATATAATTTTAATAAAATTTAATTATCTATTATAATTAAATACATATTTTAATTTAATGTCTTTAACAGACATTTTCTATTTTTCTCTTATTGCTACCGCTGCATTTGAATTCAAACATACATACCACTGCTGTTTCTAATCTTACTATTAAAATATCCAATTTCATTATTACAATAACTAATCTTCACTGTCACTGCTATTTTTAACCTCATCGGAGATAAATGAACTGTCCATCCAAACTAAGTCTTATCTTTAACATTTATATTAGTAGATCTTGAAACTAAATTTGGGGGGTTTAATTAAGATTTTCAAAATTCTTAAAAGTTTAATGAAATTTCCTTTTGTTTTTAAAATGGGATCTATTTAAATTTTTTGTGAGATTTATGAGAATTTTCAAAAAAATTAAGATAATTTAATTAAAATTAAAAAAAAGTAAAATGAGAAATTAAAAATTTGGAAGCTTAATTAAAAATTCAAGAGAAAATGAAAAATTTCAAAAATTTTAAGAGGCAAGGCCATCATTGGCCACAGTTACCATTTACCAGCACTTTATTAATTTAATATTAATTCTAAAAAATAAAAAAAAATTATAAAAGTTTCATTAATCGATAAAAGTAATAAATTAAAGTTTAACTTGGCAGAAGGTGTAAACCACGGATTAATCTACTTATTGAGGCTCCATCTCCATTAAATTCTGGTTTCAAGTATAATAAATTGTATCTCTTCAATACATATGTAGTTAGCATGTATGTTTCCGCTTGCTTCTAACCCAATATTTTTCACAAATTTATAAGATTTCCATTTTTCTTTTAAAATGGACACATTTGCAAATAAATATGGAAGTTGAACACCATCCATGAATATGTTTATCTATCAATTGCATTCAAATTTTATTTTAGAAGCTGATTGAGTTTTAGTTCGATTGGCACTGATATTATTGCCAACGCAGGAGGTCGTAAGTTTGAGTGCATTATTCTCCTATTTATAGGTTATAAGGCCCAATTTTTAAAAAACTTGGAGCCCAATAACAAAAAAGAATCAAAGGCCCAAAACAGGGTGGCCCAAACCCGAAGAAACCCTAACAGTGGAGTAGCGCCGCAACCCTCACAGCAGCCTCCGTGCCATGCGCTCCCACGCCTCTGAGCCACGTCCACCACGTTCGTGAGAGGAGTCCCTCTCCATCACGTCCCTACAAATTAGAGAACAAATAAGCTGTAAAAAAAAAGGCTATAAAGCCATAACAAAAATGAAAAACAGGGAGATTAGGTTTTTTTTTCTAGAGAGATAACAAGGAGAATACACACTTGAAAACAGAAGAAAGAAAAGAAATACAAAGAAAAGCAAAGGTCTTTTTTTTTTCCGCGTTGTTTTTTTATTTTTATTTTTTTTCCCTTTTTTCGAATCTTTTTTTTTTTGAGGTTTTCTGTTTTTTAAAAAAAAAATCATACTTTTAAAAAAAACTTACCTTTCCAGATTAGGCCACTGTGAATGGTGGTGGCGACAACGCCGACGGTGGTCCCGTGATCGTGCCTTCATAGGAATCCAAAGACGAGAGGGAGAGAGAGGGCTTTGAGAGAAATTTTTGATTTTTTTTCGAGAAAGAAGGAAAATGTTTTTTTTTGGTAAAATGTTGTTTTATAGGAAGAACTAAACGGCGCGTTTTAGCTTTGGGGTCGAGGCCAAACGACGCGTTTGGGCCTCGACCCATGACCCGACCCATGAGGGCTAAGATCCGTGTTTTGCTTTGGAGGGCTAATTGCGTTTAGCCCTCCGCTTTTGAGGTTTCATGATCGGGTTTTTTATTCTGATTGTGGCCCAATAATGTTTTTCCATTTCAATTAACTCCCGTTTAAACGCCTGCTTTGAGAGGAGGGTTTATTCTTTGTTTTGGCCCCTAGGTTTCTCGCGTGTTGCAATTCGCCCCTAATTCTTCTATTTTCTTTAAAATTACTTTAGTTTGCATTTTAGCTTAATTTAGTCTCTTTTCTTATTTTCTTTTGTTTATTATTTTATTCTTGTCATTTTTTTATCATTTTTAGTGTTATTTTTACTATTTATATATATTATTATATTTAATATTTTATTATTACCCTTTTATTAATTTTACTATTATTATTGTAAATATTGTTTTTATTATTCTTGTTCATTTTTTCCTCATTATTATTATGTTAATTTTGTTTTATTATTGCTATAATCATATTTATTCTTAGTATTATATTTGTTATTATCAAGACCCTATTTTGCATATATTCCTATTATTATTAAAATCGTTTTTCTATCTTGTTATATATGTAGTACATCTATTATTATTTTCCCATATAATTATTATTTTATTTCCTTTTATTACTATTCTTTGCTTTTTTTTACTATTACTTTTATTACCCTTAAGGTTATTTTTTTCCTCATCACGCTTTTTTTTTAATATTATTACTATGTTTTGTTATTAATGCTATTATTATTCTCTTGGTACTTTTATTACTTTATTATTATTAATATATTGTTATTTTATTACTATTATTATATTATTATTATTATTTTAATATTATTACTACTATAGTTTTTTTAATTATTTTCCTATTATTATTATATTCCTAGGTATTATTAATTTTTTTCCTTGTTATTACCGTGGTCACATTTCAAGATTTTTATTTTGTTTTTAAAAGAAAATGCATAAAATGGGCTTTTACGAAGGTAATATTTCAGATTTAGAAGTCCAGAAATCGTGCCCAATCGTCTTTGGGTTTCGATTTTTCGCTCGTCTAGATCACTAAATATCCTTTAAAGATTTTGATCATATTTTGAAAATAAGGCAATGTTTCGTGTTTGGAAGTTCAAGAAATTCGTGCCCAATCGTCTTTGGGTTTCGATTTTCATTCATCTAAACAACGAGATATCCTTCACGGATTTTTATCATATTTCTTAAATAATGGCAATATTTCGTGTTTGGAAATCCAAAGAATCGTACTCAATCGTCTTTGGGTTTGGTTTTAGTTTAGCCAAATAGGAAATACCCTTTTCAAATTGCGCTACATGTATTTTGGAAATTGTAAAATGATCTTGGGATCGAAAGTTTGAAGCATCGTGTCCTATCGTGCTGGACATGATCTTTCAGCTTTTCGGAACAAGAGAGTTTTGATATCCAATACGAGTCATCCAAACATCTTTCCATTCTTTAAAATATTTTCTAATTTTCGATATTAAGGACATTAATCAATCAACACGGTACCAATTTTGGGCGTTGCGAGGGTGCTAGCTCTTCCTCGTGCGTAACCGACTCCCGGGCCCGTTTTCTTAAAATTCGTAGACCAAAATATTTTATAAGTGGCCCAATCACACTTCAAAAAAGATTGGTGGCGACTCCGTTTTTCTTTTTAAAGTCGACCCGTTTTCCAAACAAAAAAATGGTTCCGACATAGGTAATAATTCATTTAGAAAGAAGAATTGTTTTGTTTTGTAAAAGAAGAGTGAATTTTTATTTTTTTAAATATTAGCTCGACCAAGTCTAAAACCATTAAATGTTTTGTTGACAACATGGTGTGGTCGAGACTTGACTTCTTATGATGTAACATTATTACCACAATGTAAAGTAACCATGGTCAACTTCATTATAGTAGCAAACAATATAATCTCTTTCCCAACAATATTTTCTTATTTATGTTTAATCTATCAGCCTTTTGTTTGTCCTCGAACAGAACCAAATATTTTCTCTACCTCCAAAAGAAAATGTTTGGTTCTCATCTTGGTTGCTCTAGTTTAATGTAAATTCTGTTGCCTAATAAAATCTAATATGAGAAGTTGGGTTAACATTCCTACTCCACCCCACCCATACGTAAATGAATTCCTTCATTTGAATGGGTTGCTCAAACGGTTATCCACCGTCTTCCAAATTGGGCTCCATGATTTTGGTTTCATTTGAAGGTAGAAAAGAAACCTAGAAAGGCCAGAGTTTGGGCTTCGCCTTAGGCTAAGGCCGATGGAAGGAAACAGTTTGAAGTTGTAATTCCAAGTCAAATTTGTGTTGCAGCAGACAGATGATTGATGAATGCCGCACAGTATTTAATTCTAGATAAATTTGGTATTTTGTTAATTGGATTAGTTGGTAACTTCAACAATGCTCCAAATATAAAAATATCACCCTCCCTGCCTGCACCATCATACGTCTGTCACCCTGCTCAATCCAGTCAATATCTACTTCATTAATCCTTCAAATTTCCATTAGAGAGTCGGTCTTGGTTGAATTATACCTTATTCTTGTCTTCCAATATATCTCAAATGTTAAAATTCGGTATAAATACTTAAAATCCGAACAAAGTAAATATGTTGTAATAAGCTCTACATAACATTGATCAAAATTTATTCACTCTCTATACAGCATCTTCTTACTTTTCATTCAGCTGTTGTGTTGCATCCTTTACAAGTCCAGCAAACTTAGCTGATAATACACGAATTCGGATTTTCTTCCGCACTTACGACTCGATAATATGTAGTCATGTGAGGATTATAGGCCTTGTAAGCCTTAACAAGCTCAGCAATCTGATCACTTTCTTTCTTTTTGTCATCCTCCTTCTTGCCACCGCCGCCGCCACCACCACCGCCACCGCTGCCTTCATCTTTCTTGGCTCCTCCTCCATCTTTTTTCTCTTCTTTCGCCGGTCCAACCGTTAAAATCTCGGTATTCCATTGTTTTCTCAACTTGTTCACTATGTTAATCGGGTCAACGACACCGATCACTGTCAACTTCTTGTCTTTCATATCCATCGAAATAGAATCAACACCTGCAAAAATTAGAGAGAATTGAAGAAGACAAGTTCCTGATAATAAACCATTAATATTAGAGAACAAAAAGAGATGTTTTAAGCAAGTACCGGAGAGACCGGAAACAGCTTTCATGGCTTTCTGTTTCTCTTTGCCTTCATGTAAATCCAATTTCAAGACAACTTTCTGTAAGAAGAAAACAAAAAGTGAAACCAAATCAGAGTCAGAGAGAAACCCATGAAAGATTCAATATCTTTGGTAAGAAAAAGTGGAGGAAAAATAGATTAAAGGGGAAGGAAACTTGACCTTCATTGGTGCTGAAACAGGAAGCAGTGACCAAACAAGACAATGATTGAGACGATCAGGAAAACCATCAAATTATAAGACCACATATAAATAGACGAAGTGCATAGCAAATCGGGGCGAGTAAAATCCGTGTTAATGGTAAGGTTTAATTTCGTCCTCTGTCCCTGTATTCTTTGAATATTTAAAGTTTAGTCCCTTTTTAAGAATTAAAGTCTCAATTGATATATTGTTAATTAAAATTTATTAAATTAGAGTATATTTCTATAGTGTTTATATATTGTCAATAAATAATATTAAGAAGACAAGGAAGAAGTATAAATTTATTAAAAGTTAATTATGATTGCTATATTTGTTTTAGAAGGATTCAACTTCAAAAGTTTGTATTATTTGTGCTTATACTTATATAGTTATAGTTGATTAATTACTAAGGTCATTGGCCTTGAGTGTTCATGTTTAAGTTTCACTTTACCTAAATTATGTGTGGGTTTTATTTAAATATATATTTGACTTAAATTTCACTATGTACAGATTATTTTCAGAATTATTCTGATCCAAAATAAATTATATATAATAATATGAATGTACAAATTTCGTAATTGTCAATCAAACTTGTACTCCTTAGAAAATCTATTTAAAGTTATATTAAGATAAAACCAATAGAAATTTACAAAATGTTCATTTGGAACTGGACTGAAGTCAAATAGAAATTAAAAACAAAGGGTTTTATTTGAGAATATATAAAACCATTATTTTGTTTTTGGATAACTATGTCAGTCACTCCATTATTTTATAAGCAAATACTAAATAGTATTTTTATATTTATTCATGGCCAAAGATAAAACAAGAATCTGATTTTGATATTGAAAATTATAACTTACAGTGATTCATCTAAATTTTTTACAACATTAATATCCGATTATTCTTTTTCTTCCAATAACCTTAGATAGATTTTTTTTTTATCTCAGATGATTAAAAAGTTAAAAAAAAATCACTAATAGTTTTGCAAGTATGTTTGCATTCATTAGCTAAATAGCGTGAATAAAATTTATAAAAATAAAATTAAAAATATAATATTATTAATTTATAAAACAATATAAATCTTATATATAAATTTTGAGTAATACACTACTAAAAGAAACCTAAATATAAAATAACACTATTATAAAATTCACATAACATTTTCTTCTTTACTTAATTGATAATCAACACAATTAACGCGATTTCAATCTAGATCACACTTAAAGTGATAAACACTTTAACCATCAGATAATACACAAGGTTCAATCTCTCCTTTAGTTCTATTAGGATCTCTATCCTCTATTCTTATAGTATTAGGAAATATAAAAAAAAAAAAAGGATTCTTAATATAGCCCATCGTTTCTTTACTAATCCAAATGATCTCTTAATTATATTTATTGCACCTGAATGACTCTTTGGAATTTTAGGGTTATTTTCAACCATACCTTTTTTTTTAATAAAAAACGACCACAAGAGTCAACTCATTTTATAGCATCATTCAAAATACACTCATAGATTTCTATCAGATAGTCCTCATTAAAAGCTAAAGTACAATGATTCTTAAAGGTCAAATTACATAACCTATCGGCAGCCTTATTGCTGGATCTAAGAATCCAATCGAAAGAAAAGAATAAAAAGCTTCGGCTAACTTATTCAACCGCCTCATACAAGAGCCCAAAAAAATTAAGTCAACCTCTCTCTCCTTAAACCGGTTGACCATGTTAGCACAATCAGATTCAATAACAAATTTATCCCAACTTTTCGACCTAGCAAAACTTAAACTTTCTTCCATCGCTCGAAGCTCAGCCCACTCGACACTTTTAGCATCTTCCAACATACCCAACAGACTGCCCAACACAAAACCATCATGGTCACGTGCCAACACTCCAAAAGTCGCTTTTATTTCCAACCATACCTAATCCTTCGAGAAGGTGCTAAAAATCCTGGGTCTAAGACAGTAAACAAATAATTAACTGAATTTCACTAATTTAACAATAAAACAACAGCAATCATACTCATAATAATTCTTTTTTCTCTTCTTCTCTAGCACGTTTTCTAATTAGATGAAATAAATTGTTTCGTGCATTATCATCCGTTGCTACATCGCCCACAACATAAAACCAACACAATAAAATTAATCACTATCTCAAGTATTACATACCATATATCTATGGTTTTTTAAATACAGTAGTAACAACTTCTTATGACACATTTATTTTTATTTTTCAAGTAAATATTTTTTTTGTCAAGAAAAAGGAAAATGAGAATGTATATTTTATTATATTATTAATTAATTAATATATTTAAAAATTACTTTTTATATTTATTTATTTTCTGACATAGTGAGTTAGGGAATGGTCCAAAAAAATATGATGAGAATGAAGTTATTTTCGGTGAACAGAAAAGAAAACGTTAGCATGGCTTAGTTTACAAAGAGAAAAAAACGAAAGTTAATTTAATTGTAGTCCATATTTTAGTTAAGGACGGCAACTTGATATTCCTTTCTTAACTCATCATCCATGTCATCCTTGAAGTTGATGTTTTAGGGAGACGATGTTGATTTGTGGGTTAATACCCAAACATGCATTACTTTTTCTTTATTTAATGGGAAATTTGAAAAGCATAACATTCAATCACCTGCAACAGATAACTCTTGTACTTGATATAAGTGATTGCCAATTAGGTTAAATTATGCTATTACACCTTCTACTTTAGTACCTTTATTTTAATTTGGTCATTTTCAGTCTTGTATTTTTAGAATTTAAAAGTTTTATCCTAACTAAATGGCAAGTATTAAATTAATGCTACGTTTATTTGTTATTTTGTATATTACTCATAAAAAATAGTTTATATATATAACCATTAAACATGGATTAATGATATAATTTTACACATAGTATAAGACTAATAATATAATTTAAATGAACAAATTTAAGTGTTACCATTGAGTTAAGTCTAAAATTTTCAAATTCTAAAAATATAAGCATTGAAAATGATATTTACCAGGCAACCCTTGTACGTTTTCCATATGCCCCAAGGCTGCTTGAAAATGCAAGTTACGATTTAACAATTGTCAAACAAAGCCGTTTCTATCCTCCACGGACAGCTCGTCTGTTGTTTTTTGTTTTTTTATATTGAAATGATCATCAACTGGATGACACGTTATTTTCTTAGTTCCCAAACACAAATCCCCCTTTCAGCCTAAAGGACAATCAACAAGACAACCATGGAGAAAATTTTAACGTAGGAAGATCAGATCATTATTGCCAGAAAAAAAAAAAAATCTTGCAAATATCAATGCCCCGTCTGGACCCAGACCAAATCCTGGTCCAACTCAACAAGGGTTTTAATTGAGCCCATATTTCTTTCCAATTGTATAACTTATAAAATCCAATAGAAAAGCCCAAATGTAGAGTAAACAAATACTATAAAACCACTTGCATTTCGCGAAGTTAGGGTTTCTCTGATATCATACGGTTAGTAAGACAAGGAAAAACAAAAGCCTCTTCCTTAGCTAACTGTCTAAGCGGCTACTTTATACTTCATCTCAACCATGGTAAATCTTCTGTCTCTCTTTCTTTCTGTTTGCTGAAAATGTTGCATGGGAATGTGTTTGATATGTTTGGTTTTTTTCGATTGTTAGATCATCCCAGAAAAGAACCGCCGCGAGATCTCCAAGTATCTCTTCCAAGGTAGCCAGTCGAATATAAATCCCATACCCATTCTAACTTCTTAGTATTGCATGTAAATCTTTGGATTTAAGATCTGTGTTTTATTATTATTTTGATTAAACAGAGGGCGTTTGCTATGCGAAGAAAGACTATAACTTGGCGAAGCACCCTGAAATTGATGTTCCAAATCTTCAAGTAATAAAGCTGATGCAAAGCTTCAAGTCAAAGGAATACGTGCGTGAAACGTTTGCTTGGATGCATTACTATTGGTACCTTACAAATGATGGCATTGAGTTCTTAAGGACTTACCTGAACCTTCCTTCTGAGATTGTTCCTGCTACTTTGAAGAAACAAGCTAAACCTGCTGGTCGTCCCATGGGCCCTCCCGGTGACCGCCCACGGTAATGGTTTCATTTTTTAAAAATTTGCCACTCTTTGATTTATTTTCCTATATTGGTTGATGACAATTTGTTGCTTTGTTAATTTTTATGCTGGTTTTGAATGTATCAGTGGCCCACCACGCTTTGGTGACGGTGAGAGGAGATTTGGTGACAGAGATGGTTATCGTGGTGGTCCTCGAGGAGGCGGTGATTTTGGTGATAAAGGAGGAGCTCCAGCTGATTATCAGCCTTCATTCAGGGTAATGCTTCTTTCAATAATTTTGGGATTTTTTTTAAATATATGTTGGCTGTTTTGTTACCACTTGGATTATGACTTTGTTTACAAAGTTAGGCTTGTCTGTATGAGGTTTAGGGTTTTTACAGTAGTTCTTAGCTGTCTTAGTTATGACCAATTATGGAATTACTTGTTTGCTTTTTGGTATTTGCATACTGTGTTACTGTCTCTGATGTGGGGTATGTTCATTTTTTTTTATAAAGTTTTCCATGCATTTCAAGAATCCTTAGAGGATTTTATCCTCACACCCATAATCGAAAATGTGTTTGACATTTGTGTCGGATACGAATATTTCAAGAATAATGAAGAGTCTTGAGTAACATGGTTTACTTGTTTTGTTCCACCAGCTTAGTTTCAAATATGAAAATGAATTTTGTACCTGAGATTTTAAAGCCTATAGTGGCTTAATATAAGCTGTGAACGAGTTTTGGGCTTGATATGATGTTATTCTTCTTTGAAGAATGCAGTTTCCATATAATTTATCTTATAATAGAGAAGCTGATATAATTTCATTGTCTTTGCTTGCACCATATCAACGAGGTTATTTATCTTATAATAGAGAAGCTGATATAATTTCATTGTCTTACCTGTGAACGCCCAGGGCCCTGGAACACGGCCTGCTTTTGGTCGTGGAGGTGGTGGTTATGGTGGTGCTGGACCTGCTGGTCTTCCTTGAGAGATGATTTTTCGTGATGGATAATTTTGTCAGTTTAGGTTTGTTATCATATGGAGTTCATAGAAGTACTTGTCTTAATGCTTCAATGTTTGGTAATTTTAGTTTGATGCTTAAAAACGCTGCTTCTCTTTGGTTCATTCATGGGGAATTCAGAAACAATGTTTTCTTTGCACTAAGTGCTTGATATATCTGTTCTGTTCTTACGAGCTTTGTTGCATTGATTTTTTTGTTTCGATCAGAACTGAGTTATGTTAATATTTCCATACAACATAGGCACCTAACCTCCACCAAGGTTGACATAAACCTGGACTCACGATTTGATCAGAACTGACATGGATATTCCTAAATGCCTAAATGCAAATCTTATCATTATTTCTTACACAAGAAATTGACATGATGTTTTCTTTCTCACAAATCTTCTCATCTGCACCATATTGCAGCATACTCTGCATCCTACAATCATGCTTGTAGCACTGATCTAAGATCAGGAAGCCATAAATCCAACGCCATCTTTGGTTCAGCATCTCTCGCAGATGGCCTTTACCACCATGGTCCAGACTAAGATTTTCCATGTCTCAGTCCCTAGTGTTGCAGATAGCTTCAATGGGGGCATTTTCAAAGGATCCTAAGCTAGAATATATCTCAAACATATGACCTTCCGTTACAAACAAAAACAAATCACCCATATCTCTAACCTTTCTATATTAGTTTGGTTTCAACATAAGAAAGGATGTTGCAGTCTTTTCCAGACTACATTCATCTATAGGGAACACGAATGAGCATTGTGAAAAAAACTCGATGCAACACAGAAATTGGAATTTCATGAGCTCTTAATGGTTGCTGTTGTAGCTTGTAGTTGATTGCTTCAACGCCAGAACGCTCTCCTCCACCAAACTTCAAAACCTCTTTGAATGTTTGGACAATCTTCACCGAGTTCAAGAATCTATCAAACCAAGCAAGCAATATATCCTGCTGCCATGCCAGAGGCAATGTGAGAATCGTGTTACTAAGACCATCCTCGATTAGATGTCGATCGAGGCCTTTTGATGCTCGCCTCATCATCCACCCAAAATCATTGTAAAATGGTACCAACCATGTCTGTAAAAGCAAGAACCTCGCTTCCTTTGACGCCAATAACTGCCCTTTTCCAATTCCAACGAATAGCCGGGCAGTAACTCGGCTAACTTCAAACCTATGGATAGCTGGAACTTTGGAATGAGTGGCAGATAATTCAGACTGAGAAGCCCATGATTTTAGAAAATCCTCAGCTATCTGTCTATCAATCAAAATGTCTAGAATCCAATGCAAATTATCTGCTTGTCTAGCAATCTGATTCACATCCTGCAAATCTGATGAAGCTGCTCGGAGAAAATGGCGTTGAAGCAGTTCCAGACAGCCGTCACAAGCGGAGTATAAAGACTCTTTCCGGAGATCGTTCTGAGAGGGATTCTCGCGAAGCATCTTCAACACCAATTCTTTCATTTCACGCCTTGCTTTTTCGTCTTTGCCTTGAAGAACCACATGCAAAAGCTTGAGAAGCACTTCTTCATTATTGCCACCATCAATTCCGTTACTAACTTCAATAGAAACCCTCTTTAAAACTTCCCCAGCTCCCACGTTTTCAAGGCGGAGCTCCGCCAATAAAGAAGCCACTTTTTCTTCTTCGTCCTCCGTCCACGGCGCGGCTTCCAAGTACTCCAAGCAAGAAAGAACCCCAGCATCAAAGCCAATTGCCGCTGAAACCTTAAACCAAAAAAACACCATTTCAACATTCCGATAAATCTTTAGAACATTAAAAAAGAAAAAAGAAAAAGTAAACCTTTACCTTCAAAATTCCAAGAACCTTAGAAACGTCCTCTCTCATTAACATCTTCCTCAAATCCTTACAATACATCAACCTCAAAACCTCAATGTAAACCTCTACGTCATCACAATCTGCTATTTCCACACTGTACGGCCCAGTAGGTCCATTCGTCTCTTGTGATCGGTCCGATAGCTTCACTGCAAAAAACCTACCGTGAGCCACCAGGATTTGCCTGTGAACGTTCATTGACACACTAATCCCATCCTTGGAACTAAGCGTCAGCTTCATATCACTCGAATTCGGGTCATTGAACTGGTTCCCAGGGCTACGAGTCGATAAAAGATCCGAAATTCGTTGCATGGTCAATGCCTGCTTATCGATGACAGGAGGGGGTTGGTTTTGTCTTGGAGCTGAAATGGGTACTTGGATCTGGGCTTGGTCTTGGGTTTGGTTTCTTGGGTTGTTATCGGGTTCGTTAGCCATCATTTCGAAAAGGGTAGGACTGGACCGTGTCTTGTCCGTCGGAGGCGGAGGAGACATCGGGTTCAGAAGACCCGCCGTAAGGGCAGAGTTGAACTTAGTGAAACTCCAGGGAGAATGACCGTTAGAGAGCGCCGTCCCGCCGGTGAAGTCCATGACGGGTGATACACTGCCCGGATAATACCGGATCTTGAAACCAACCAAAGAATCGTTCAAGCCCTGGTCATGAATACCGGAGGCTTGCAGCGGAAGAGGAGGAGGAGAAGGCGGGGGAGGTGGCGGAGCAGCGAGAGGCTTCGAAGCAGGGCAGCACCAAGAGCTATCAGGGGAAACAACGGAGTCGGAGCAGGGATTTGTAGTAGCGGCAGCAGCGGAGGAAGAAATAGTGGTTTCTTTACAGTTGCGGCGTTTGGGCTTGATGGGTTGCGCTTGGACTTTGAGCAGAGCAGTAGGAACCGATGTTTTTGCAGAAATTGATGTCGTTGTAGTTACGGTTGTTGCCATGAATTAAAACGGTATTCAATGCTTACCTGTTTTTTTTCTTGGTTGTCTTTTAGGAAAATAACAGCATTGGCATGAGCGATGGTAACTATTATTAACGGCGGTGGATACGAGAAAATAAAAATCAGAGCTGGGGTTGCCAATTGGATGAAAAATGGAAGTAAAAAACACGACCCTGTTCCTGTTCCTGTCAAAACATGAGCATTTAATGGAAGAGAAAGAGAAATATGAGATTTTTGTGTGTTTGGGTTGATGGTGAAATGAAACCAACCTGGCTTTGAGGGGGTTTAGCAATGTTGTTACGGTGCAAAAGCTAGGAGCAGGGGACAGGCTCAACCCCACTATCGTGTTGGTGGTCACTCTTCTGATCATTTTCTTATGCGTGGCATGCTATCATGTCAGAGTGAATCATCCATGTTTTCAAGAGTAAATTTATGGTACTAAAAAAGAGTTAACATGTTACAAGGTCCGTGACACATGACATGAGGCATGAGTTGGTGGGGATTGATTGTCTTTTGTTACTGAATTAGGCAGGAGTGTAGTTGAGTTGGCAGTGAGTCCCATGTGAGATTTGGTGGTTATTTATGGGGATTATTCTCTCCCCCACCCCCTTCACAATTGCTTCTATTTGGGGTTTGTTTACCTGACTTCAAGGTAATTTAATATCATTATTATACTTTAAGCAACAACAAAAATGTTGGAATTTAAATTAAATTAAATCTAACTGCTACTTTCACATGGCAGTATGTATTTGTGTCTCATAGTTATACAAAAAACTCTGTGGGATACCATCTAAATTGAATTTATATAACATTTCTTAGCTAATGAAAGCCCTATTTTGGGCATGAAAAATAGACAAATAACAAATATCTTTTTTCTTTAAAACAATAAATATAAGGAAATGGAAAGGGTAGAGAAATAATAGGATGCCATTGTAGTGACAACATAATTATTTGTCAGATAAGTAGAAATAATGCTGAATGGAAAAAGTGAAAATCATAATATTAAAGACAAAGAAACGTAAAATCATAAATAAATAAATAAACAAAATGATGAAATCTTGTCGTAACATATTAGTGGGTTTGGTTTAATAACGTGTATTTTTTTTATTTAAGAGTGAATAAAATTGATTTGATTTAAAAAATTAAGTTAATTGAATTATTCAAGTCAATTTAAATAATTAATTTAAGTTTAAATCTAATTAAATTTTATAATTCAAATAACAGATTAATATAAATACCTTTTATAATTCAAATAATAGATTGCCACCAGTTTGAGAAAAACATACTCACCATAATTACAAAGCCATACTTTTCTTTGTTACAAAGCACTTATTTAAATATCCAAACCCATTTCACATTTTTGGAAAAATATCTCCCACCCTACTCCACAACAAAAAATGTACAAACAAGACTAAACGAGTATATATTTGATAAGAGTATTTCAGTCTTACAACTCTTCACTTGAGCTGAAATGCTTGAAATTTTATCAACTTGGAATCAATTATACAGACTATGATACATCAGCAATGATATTAAAACTGCTGTGCCTTGAAATATGATGACTATGTTGTCCTACAAGTGCAGCTGTTTGGAACATAGAAGAACCAGGATCGAATTGATAGAATCTGTTCCGACTCATATCTTCAATGTCAATGATTCCAGCATTCCAGATTCCGGATGCAACTGGTACCATGCCCCGGGGTGGGGGACCAATGTTTTTGAGCTCGGAGTTGGTACTGAAACATCATAAGAAATGATGCAGAACAAGAATGACCTTACTATATATGCCGATGATCCAGTAAGTTCAATCAGATGGCCGTGCATATCGAACCTGAGACATAAAGGAAAAGACTTTACCAACATGGTGCACCCGAATATAATGAAGCATTCCGTCAACACAAATAGAGAACAAATATATGAATGTGTGAGTTGTATTGTCTCAGTTCATCTTAACTAGTCAATCATCTCAGCCACCAGTGCCCATGATCAGGAAAGAGATGAAGATCAACCTGTAGACGAGGGCGAGCAGCAAAATTTCCTCTCATCGACATGCTTAACATCGAGTCCGATAAACCAAGAGCCTGCACTCACATCATCATGGGCATATATTCGAAGAATAGACCTGCAAGAAGAGGAAAACTATGGTTGACTCGGTGCAATCTAGACGGCAAGGAGGCATTGAGAATTACCTATTAATCGAGATAAACTGCGCTAAAGCTCTTGAAAGGGCATATATTTCTCCTGAAGCATGCCGAAAGTATCTGCACCCAACACAAGAATTCCAAGGCGCAAATGGAAAACATAATATATGAAGATAGCATGTAACACTAAGCATTGATCCTTGGTTGCATATATTGTTTGAAAAACCCAGAATTTGAACATGCATGCTGTTCTATCCAAGACTATCCAATTATTACTAAATTTCCATGACATATACGAGTGCAAAAAGATTCTGTTACTCACGATTTTGCATCGCCGAATTTCCACCAGTCAGGTTCATACCATTTGTGAGTCCTATAAATGTTAACGAACGTCAGTGTAAAGGCTCGTGAATCTGTGGTGATCACTATATCATACTTAAGTTATCGCCTTAACAAAAACAATCCGAGTACACTCACGGTTCAGAGAAAACTTGTCCGGATTTCATACACCCCATATAAACACGAGGCTTATCTGAATGAGCAGAGAGTGTTGCACCTAGTGTATCTGTAAAACAATCAAAGGACCAGCTACCAATATCAGTAAAGACTGCAAACCATAGCAGGCCTATTTTGCGGTTCAAAAATTTTGTTGTTTATCACTGAAAGTAGTATTTTCGGCATGAATTCTTCAAATTTATGACTTAATTTAAAACGTCATTGAAAATGAAGTAATAAGATCAAAAATCACATACCAAGATTAACATAAACATCATCATTGACCTTAACATAGAACTCTGCATCCCAACTCTCCACAGCATGAACAAAGAAAAATTTTATCTTGTTTGAACTTTCCTCGGGTGCCTCCACTTGATTCTGTTGAGACATAAAGACCGAAATGAATATTCACCACTCCAAGGTTGATTCCATAGGAGCATGTTGATTAACGTAAAAACTTCACTAGGTATGCAATGAAGCAGATTCAGCTAGCTGATTAGTATACCAGAACAATAAAGTCATCAGTCTGCCTATGTTCATTGTGAATCTCCCTGTCTAAACTATCTCTGCGATTCGCACTGCAAGTAATATAAATTTCAATGAGAAAAATGGAAAAAGAAAAAACTTTAGAAGCATGGATAAATCAGTTAGAGACCTTCTTCCTATCACGAACCGTACAACGATCCCCTTCTCTTCTAGTTTTCTCAAAGCTGCGCCTACACATAGTAAATGGAATGCAAATATCCATCAACATTAGTAAACAATCAAAGCATTATTTCAATATCCATCTAAGTTAAGATTAATGTTGCTCAAATTTTCATCCTAATTTCAGCACATTTTCTGCTACTGATGCCAAGCCATCTAAACTTACAACATAATAGTATTAATCTGTCGTGTGGTTTCATAGATTAACAGAAGCAAATCTCAGCTATTAACTTACTACCAGTACATGTGACTATGCCCAAGTGACTGAAACTCTTGCAATGAAGCATATTGCTTAAAATACCACAAGTAACTTGTCAAGAGAAAGGAAGGGCATTACCTGATCCCATCCATGCTTTCCGGATTGCGTCTCGGTTTTTCTTTCGACCGAATGTCGTGATGATACCTATAACAGCTAATAGCCTTTTCTTAGAACGTGTACTGTCGTTCTCCGATCGCTTCTTTGAAACGAACCCTTCCTGTCTTGCAGCAGATAAATCCATCTCAAGGGCTGATAACTTATGCTCTTGTTCCCTGGAATGTCAAGCTTTATTGGATTAGACTTGAATTCCCAAAGAAATAGAAGCAGAACAATGTGCGGTGCTGTAATTGCAAAAGCAAAATGATTACCGGCAGGCTTCAACTTTTAGCTTATTATCAACAGATATAGCAGAATTTCCCTGAAATACAGTTTTTAACAATTAAATGGCATTGCGATTTAACAGATTTTTCCAGGAAAGAGATCATTTTCCAACTCCTCAAACATGAACATTATCAGAACTTTGAATTTCATGCTAAAACATCAAGCTTGATAGTGGATCCAAGTATCAATAGAGAAAATTTAGAAGAGAAAAAGAAAATTACCAAAGCAGCCGTTGTGTGAAGTTGTTGAATTAAATATACTCTGCTCTCAGCGTCTTGCCACATGCTACATTCACAAGTCACCCCAGAAAAAAGTAAGTTGCATATATGTATACGTATAACTTGAATGACCCCGAAAGGAAAAAGGAAAGAGAAGAAACCGGGCGGCAACGTAAATGGTGGCCATGGTAGCGAACATGGAGAGAACCAAAGCCGAAATTCGAGAATGAAAACCAAAGCCACCGGAGTTAGGAAGACGGTTACTCGATCCCCGGCTACGCATTTTCCCTTGTTTTCTTCAATAAAGAAAATTTAACAAGCAGATCTAAAGAGATCAAACAAGGTCTTCAAAAGAAACTCCAAGACTTGAGTTTGAATCTGGGTCTGAATTCTGAGCTCAAAAAGTTTGCACTTTTTCATTTTTCTCTTTGAGTGCTCTTTTTAAGCTTTTAACTGTTGGTTCGAGGAATAAGACTTCGTAACTAACGACTTCAACTGTTGAAAGGTCCGTTCCTTGTTTTTCTTTGTGTTTTTGCCTTTCCCGATTTCCGGAGAGGTTAATCAAAATAAGAATAATATTTGAGGTAAATAAAAACATGAGCTCTTTTATCATTGAATAAAAAAAAAAAATCGACCATACTTATAAATAAATACTAATTAATTATAATTATCATAAATAAATATTAATAATTTAGAGGTTTCAGGTTTAAGTTCCTAAATACGTTTTAGTACTTATTTATAAGTAATTATTATTTAAATAAAATTATTAATATTTATTTATAAATCATAAAATTTCTTATATTTTGACACAATGACATCGATATGTTTTTAAAGATTTAAATAATTAAATATGTGTTCCAAGTTCTTTTATCCTATTCCTTCAGTTTTTCTCTCTAGTCTCATGTTACATGACGCTTTTAAATTATTTCACATGTCTATTTTGGTCAAAAACTAACATAGTTAGATTGATCTACCAAAAGAGTAGACGGAACAAAAGTATAGATACCAAATCAAACAAATTAAAGCTACAAGTACCACATTAAAAATTTTGTTAAAGTATAAGGTAATATTTTGTTATTATCTCTTTTTTGTTTTATTTAATGATAATGTGTGATGTTATTATTCAATAATGATGTACGAATGGTACATCAAATATTATCCTATATAAATAATAAAATTGAGAAGTAACTTAGATTCTCGACTCTAATACCTTCAAAACAGTAGTCAAAATCTTGAAACATGAGAGACTTGTATCAGTACATGGCCTCTGAATATCGAGACTTGTGATCAAATATCGATTCAAGGGATCCCAATATTAGTACCTGAGTCACAATTTGCATACTTGAGCCCTTGAACGACGTTTTAGGCCCGTATTAACCTAAATTTTGTTTATAATAATGAATGGATGTATAAATGTCTCTTTAAATCTCATATTAAAATGCATAAAATCTACATGATAGAATGAAATTCTTCACTCTAATAGTTTATGTGACGCTTCGAATCTAAACTTAAAATTACAGGTTTAATTCATATTCTCTTATTATTTCCACTTAAAATTTTAGAAATAATATTTAACAGATCTCGCAGCTCAGTCATTGCACGGAACGGGCAAGCCAGAAGCAATTCACAATGGACCTGAGAAGAACCACTTGGGTTACGAGCTTACGTTACCAAGCTCAGCAAGAAGAGAAGTTGGGAGTTTGGATATATAAATAACTAACCACTTTTTCTAATTTCTTGATGTAGGATTCTTTCTCTTCCCTTATTTAGTGTTTGATTCTTACATTGTTAAAGAGAGTAGAAGGTAGGTAATGGCTCGTTTGGATCAAACCCTCAAAAAAGCCATGATGCTGGATCCCCATTTTAGCACCGACGTGCCCTGCTATTTTCCTTCCATCTCCGAGATTTTATCCGGATTTGAACTCTGAGTTATATATATATATCGCACAAATGTTTGAAATAAATTTTTTATACATTTAAAAGATTATGCCTTTAATATTTGTACTCAAATATACACACAGATACATATGTGTGTATAATAAATGCATCGAACACAAAATTATAAAAAGAGTTGATGGAGTTTAGATAGCTAGTATAACTTGCTAGGGTTCATAGTTCAACCCTTGGGTAGGGTGGATCGAGTAGAAAGTTTGCCACCTTGGGGAATGGAGATTAGTGGAAGTAGAGGTGCACATGAATTTTCAGATGAGGTCGTATGGTTCATTTTGTGGTTTAAGGTGTTGAATGGCCCCTGTTTTTCTGTATTTATGATTATGGCTTTTGTCGGTTTGAGTATGGTGTGTCGTGTCTTCGGCTTTGTAACTTCTGTTCTGTGTTTGTTTCAGGCTTTGTTTCTATATGTTTTTCTCGGTTGGGATCCTTTTTGTTGGATCTATTAATTTTGGTAATTTTTGTTTGATCCTCACACTAATGATTAAGTTGGAAGAATGACCTAATTGATACATACAATATTAATACTTTAAAAACTCATAAAAAATAAAATAAATATGAACATAATACAAACTCCGTAGTTTTTATTATTAGCGGTTTTATCTCTTCACATGTCGGATCTCACACAACTCGACTCCTGGCTTGGAATAGGCAAACATGAATCAAACCACAGTAGAACCCGACTTAAGAGCAAGAACCCGAGTTCCAGCATTTTACAGCCCCCCACTCAGGTTACAAGCTTGCGTCACCAAGCTCAGAGCGGCCAAGGGGGAACCCAGATATATAAACTACAGACAATTTATTCTTGTTCCTGGATGTGGGATTCTCTCTCTTCCCTTATTTTCTTTAGTGTTTGATTCTTCCATTGATAAAGAGAGTAAATGGTGATGGCTCGCTTGCATCAGTCCCTCAAAAAGTCATAATGTTGGATCCCAATTCAAGTATCGGCCTGCACACCATCCCCCATGAACTTAGGGCTTTTCATGGTCGTAAGGACAATTCCATATATATATATATATAATTCAGGAATCTCGTAGGTTTTTTGGTACACAAAGGAAACGTGTGGGTATAGAGTGAAGCATGCATTGTGCAGAAGAAAGTGTTGTGAAGCAAACAACTTATCTGTTAACCACGTTTCATCCAGTCCACCGCAACAACAGTGTTCGGCTGGGAAAAATCACGGGAATTAGATGCTTTGTAATTATATATCTACCATTGAAGCACATTTCTCTTTCTTTATAGATTTCTCGTTAAAACACAAATGCTATTTTTTTAGAATAATGTACTACATATATACACCATAAGTATAGCACGACTAACAGCATTTAGAAATATGAAAGAAAATAGTAAAGCTATTAATATTTGTTTAACTTCCCAATCCAATGGCATGTAGTGGACGTACGTCACTCGTCAGAGTCCTATCGCCAATGATCAACATGCTCTCACATGTCAATTTACAAAATCCCTTCTTCATTTTCTATTGTTTTTGTTTTGTAGCAGAGACAAATTCTGACAGTCACATTTTAGACATGTTTTGATACTCGGATTTCTCGTAGCCAACTTCTGATAGTGAGATGTTAAAACATAATAAAAACCGCTCCAAAACACAACAGGACAAAAACTAAAAGTAAAGAGTAAGTGGAAAGAGTTGGGGTTAAATAAAATATTGTTTTTATGTTGATATTTATATAATTTTGATTGAAATGTGATCTATCAGTCGTGAGCTTTGAGTTGGAGTTTCCCTTCTCGATCGAGTGAGGTATTGGGTGGGACAAGGGTTGTGTTGGCTGGTATAGGGCATATTTTCAGCGTAGTATTGGCAAGAAGCATATGCCAAGTGCTGCATGGTTTGGCACCCCCTCCTCTTCCCATGTTGAATGGATCCCCAAATGTTCTGATTTTTATTAACATATGTGTTTATTACAAGAAGAGGGAGAAAAAGTGATTGAAGAAGCAGTATTTGGGGATTGGGAGAGAATTGAAATGGATTGGTTTGGATGAAAAATACTTTGTGGGAAACCATTGGATTAGGTCATTTGATGTGTGATCGAGGAACGAGACCACCCCATAGCCATTACCCTGTACCTCCCCCGGGGCCTTCCACTTGCCATGGACCCTATTTCATTGACTTTGCTAAAGAAAATTGGAATCTGTCCTTGATAACCTAAGAGAAGCCCTTTTCTTTTGGGTTCTTTTTCCCTTCTTGTGCCGGCCCAATAAAATACTCTTCCAACAGTTTAATAATTCGTATTTTTCATTGTTATTAAATAATAATAATTTTATCGACTCTTTAACTAGTGGTTGAGGATTCGATCCTCATCTTTTGTATGAAGTAGCTTTAAAACTCGTGGCCAGCATCTACTCTCTTAATAGATCTATAGAATGCGAAAAATTAATTATTGGTATCGCTCTAATAGATACCTTGAAAAAAAAATAGGCAAATTACCAAAAAATACCCTTTTTTTTACAAAATTTACGAAAAATAACCTATTATCAAATTATTTACCGAAAAGGCCATTTCTCCCGAAAACGCATCCACATCAACTCGATTTCAGGAGATGCAGCAGGAAAACACGTCCCTAGGAGAGCGTTTTTGTCACATTAGAAAAAATGCTTCCTTGAGGGCGCGCTTTGTTGATGTGGTAAAAACGCTCTCAAATACGCTTTTTAGCCCATTTTTTCTTTAAAAAAAACTATTCTCGAATTAAATTTTCAAAAAAAGTCATTTTTAGATATTATAAAAATAAACTAAATTTTTAAAAATTTACAAGAATAAACCTTTATAAAAGCTCAAAGTGACAACACTATTTTTTTTAAGTTATCATCAATTAATATGGAAATATAACTTACAAAGCAAATTTTATATAAACCTAAAGTCTTATTTTCCTTGCTTTTTTGAGCAATGTGGGATATAAAATATGTGTATATATAGACTAATAAACAGTTTTACAACTTGTTCCTAAACAATATCAAATTTTTTTCTAAACATGAAATGAAGTTCCACCAAAAGATTTCCCTTAGTTTAATTTAACATTTCTATTTGTTTATTCCTTCCTAAACGTATAAGATGCGACGTGAAATGATGGATACAAATTACTTTATGGAAGACAAAAAAGATACAAATTGCATGGAAGGAAATGATGGATTGCAAGGAGGGTGATGGTAATCTGAAAAGAGGGCCAGAGGCCACTTCATTGCCGAGTTTTTGGGAGAGATCTGAGGAACATTGGTTATGACGAAATTAATCATTCTTTTGTCAATTTGTCACATTCATAATGTGTTTTTTTTTTTAGCTTGGAAAAAAATTGAGATTTTAAAGATATTTGGTGGGTACAGATATATTTATCTTTATATATATATAACCAGCTCTTTTGAGAGCCATTATAATTGTCATTTTGATTTTTATTTATAAAAATTGTGAGGGCATAATTGATAATTGCTCCATTTTCTTTTATATATTTTTTTAACCCCAATCTCTTTTCATCTCTTCTTTTCTTTTGCTTCTGTTTTCTATAATTTTTCTCAAATTTTTTAAAAAATTCTAATCTCTAAAAAGAACAATATATATTGTTAATAATAGTTTCGTGAAAACTTTTAAATTACACATTTTAAAAAGAAATTATAATCTAAGAAATAATTTTTTTGGATAAATGTTGGAATTTTATTTTATTTAAATGAATGAATAGTTTTCAATATTTTACATTTATTCGAATTAAATCCATATGCATTAAATTGTTTTAAGAGGTTTCAAAATTTTTTGTCAAATCATTTTTATTTTTGATAAGTGAGAAAGAAAACGAAATTGTTTGTGATTAGATCTAAGTTCTTATGCGTACCATATAATGCTTTTACCACTTGGGTCAAGAGATTGTTAGATTTTGTTAAATCATTTTACATGTTATATATTATAATTTTTTTGAATAATTTAAACTAAGGGAAATCTCCCTTGGTGGAACTTCATCTCATGTTTAGGAAGAAATCCATATTGTTTAGGAATAGGCTACAAAACTGTTCATTAGTCTATATATACACATATCTCATATCCCACATTGTTCAAGAAAATAAGGAAATGAGACTTTGGGTCTATATAAAGATTTACTTTGTAAGTTATATTTCATATTAATTGATGACACCTTAAAAAAATGGTGTTGTCATTTTGAGTCATTATAAATGTTTATTCTCGTAAAATTTTAAAAAATTGGTCTATTTTTAAAATATCTAAAAAATGACTTTTTTAAAAATTTAATTCAAGAATAGTTTTTTTTTGAAAAAAAATACGGGCAAAAATTCTCCCTTAGGGATCGTTTTCTCTTGCATCTCCCGAAATCGCTATTGGCGTGAGCGGGTTTTTGGAAATGGCCCTTTCAATAAATAAATAATTTAATAAAAAAGTATTTTTGATAATTTGTCCTTACTGCGTAAATACACGATAACGTAGGTGACTAAACCGTAACATTTCAAACATAAGTAACTAAAATATAATTCGAGAAAACAAAAGTGACTATTTTAATAGTTTACCCTAAAAAAATTACATTAATAATAAAATACACACCTTGTTAAAAATTCTTGAAAACTTTTAAGAGTTAAACATTTTTTTTGGCGAGAAAAATAGAAAATTATGTCAACTGGCTTAACTCCCAGACGGGTTCTTCCAAACATGTGCAAACCTTGATTTTTGATTTTTCGAATGAATCATCTTAGGAAGTCTATCAACTTCCTATTCTCTGCCCTGGATAAAGATTCCAATTAGAGATCTGACCCAATTAAACATGTTAACATAAAACATAACATCTGTTAAAAAAAAACATACAACATGACAGGATTTAATGTCGATATGTTTCATTTATTCATTATACCTAATCCAGTACAGTTCTCACCGATAGTTGGGTGCAATGTACACTTTTTTCTCTATATGAAATATATGTATAAACACTCCATATCTCATCGTATTTGTGTTTCTCTATTACACAAACAGAGAAACAATGGGTTTCGTTTTCCCTGTCTGTTACCCACTTCATCTTCTTCCAAGATCACTCTTGCACGCACTTTCTCTTATTGTTTACATTCCCGATTTCATTTCCACTCTCTTCCTCTATTTGGGTCTCCCAGATTTCCTCCAACCCGGCATTGACACTCCCGTAACCCACCATATTGAAAACTAAGGTAAATTGAATTGTTTAGTGATAATTTGTGTGAAAGAACTTACTGAAAAACTCTTTGATTTCTATTCAATCATTCTCAAATTTCCTTGTTCATCTGATACAACATTTTATAGGAGGAATTTTGGTTATCGTAAGCCATAACGAATTGTTAACCAACTAACTGTTTTGCTACTGACTCAATAACAGATTACTCTAACATTCACCCATCTTCTCCACGGGTAAGACCCGAAGGGAATGTCGAAACCGATGAAAAATACTCGCTGTAAGTGGTTTAGTCAAAATATCCGCTACTTGATCACACGCAGGAACCTCACCAACCAAAACAGATCCATCTGCAACGAGTTCACGAACAAAAAATAGATCAAGTTCCACATGTTTGAACTTAGAATGCAAGGCAGGATTTGGCATAGCAACAAGACTAGAACTATCGCACCAAATATTGGGAGTGTCATGATTTGATCCCTAGTTCTTGAAGTAATGAAAGTAGCCAAACAACCTCACTAGTAGCAAGATCGAGACTTCTATATTCTCGCTTGGTGTAGATCGAGAAACGACTTCTTGCTTTTGGAGCACCAGGACACGGAGATGAGCCAAAATAAACACAATAGCCGAAGTGGAGCGACGATCATCAAAATCAAGTCCCCAATTGGCATCGGCATAGGCAACTAAAGAGAGGCGATGGAAAGTCAAAAAATAATTCAAGATCAAGAGTCCGTAGATACCTTAAGATGCGTTTAGGGCAACCATGTGAGCCGTAGTAGGATTATGCATGTCTTGACAAATCCATTCACAAAGATAGGCAATATCAGTCTAGTAATTACACATGTCTTGAAGAGCTCCAGCAAAGGCTCCGATATTCGATCGGATCTGCTAAAGGATCACCATCGTCTTTGGAGAGTGGAAGAACTAACCATCGAGATATGAACACTCTTGCTTTTGACATGACGCACGAGCAAGAATATCCGTATGTATTTGGTTTGACAAAGATGAAGGTATCCGGAAGATGAACGAGTTACCTCGATCCTAGAAAGTAATGTAGGGCACCCATATCCTTAAGGGAGAACTTATCATTCAAACAAATGAACAAAGCGATTCAATAGCGGGAGAAGTACTCCGGTTATGATAATGTCATCAACATAGACCAAAACATAAAGTGTAGAGTCAGCCTGAACCCGAATAAACAGAGAAACATCAGATTTTGAGGCACGGAAATCGATGGACACAATAAACGACTTCAATTTCTCAAACCACGCTCGAGGACCTGCCGGAGGCCATATAAAGCTTTCTTCAGTCGACACACAAGAGGTTGTCCTGAAGAATTGTATTGAACATATCCCAGAGGTTGTTGCATAAAAACCTCAGTATCTAAATCACCATTTAAGAAAGCATTATTAACATCTACCTGTCGTAGCTGCCACTGTCTGGAGACGGCTACAGAGAGAATGATTCTAATAGTAGCAGGTTTCACAACAAGACTAAAAGTCTCTTTAAAGTCACATCCCGGAGTTTGAGAATAGCCTTTGGCAACTAAACGAGCCTTTCTACGCGCAACTGTGCCATCAGGGTTTCTTTTAACCTTAAACAACCACTTACACCCAATAACCTTGCGATTTGGTGGTAGATCGACCAGGTCCCAAGTGGAATTGTGAATAAGAGCATCATACTCAGCTTGTGCCGCTGCACTCCATTCAGCTGTAGCCAAAGCTTCCTCTATCGAAGATGGTTCAACGACTTCAATGTAAAGAGCTTTGGTTTGAATATGCCACTTTGCCCTTGTGACCATAGGATGAGAGTTGACCACTGATGCAGAGAATTCTCTTCTTTGTCGGAGGAGGACGAGATAACATTGTGAGAAGAGCTAACATTGTGAGAAGGAGCATTTCATTATCACCCAAAGACACAGTGGAGAAGACGAAGCGGCATGAGGAGAAAGCAGAAATGTGAGGAGACATGTGGATATCTGGAGCAGTAGGCATAATGGAGACTCTAAATTAGGTAGCACTGATGAACGGGACGAATTACTTGACGAAGGTAGTGTAGAAACAGTCTCCAGTGGCCGAGTTGGAGAAGGTGTGGAGACAACCCGAACTAGGGGTACCACTGTAGAAATGGCGGTATCGGACTGGCCTTGAGAACCACACTTAGGCATCAAGAATTTATCTTCATCAAACACAACATGTCGAGATATGACAACTTCTCCATTAGGCAAAAGACATCGATACCCTTTATGTTGAGGATATGGCGAGAAAAGTAGAGCGATTGAGATCGAAACTCTAACTTATGACTTTCAAAAGTAGTAAATATGGATAAGAACAACCAAAACTCAAGATGATTATAAGACGGATCCTTCCATAAAGAGCTTTAAGCGGGACCGCCATCGAGAACCGGAGTAGGAAGGCGATTAATGAGATGAGCAGCACGTGCAGAATGCATATCCCAAGATTCCATAGACAAACCAACTTGAGCCAACAGAGACAATCCCATTTCAACAATGTCCGATGTTTGCGTTCAATGACGCCATTTTGTTCTAAGTATAAGGACAAGTCAACCGATGAACAACTCCTCGAGATGCAAGAATAGACATTAAAGGCGATACTCACCACCCCAATCGCTCTAAAACTGTTTAATATCCTTACCAAACTGTGTTTTTATCAACCGTTGAAATCTAGTGAAGCACTCCACAGTCTGAGACTTTTGTCGGAGAAGATAGATCCAAGTAAATCGAGTGCTCATATCAATGAAAGACACATAATACCGATTAGCATCACTGGGAACAATTGCAGGACCCCAAAGATCAGATACTACCAACTCAAATGGCTGATACTTCGTCTTAGACAGAGGAAATGACAGTTTATGTGACCGACCTTGTTGACAAGTAGTACACAAGCCATCAAAACTATATTTAGAAGAAGTTATTTGACATTTATCAAAACACTCTTAACAATGAGATCTTGTGGTGTCCAAGATGATTATGCCACAAACTAAAAATAGGACACTCAACACTCTTATTTTAGCATTTACTGAGGACACTTAGTATTCTTATCTTGAACATTTGTATGAGCAACAAAGAGACTTTTAGCATGCAGAGGAGACATCGCGGGAATGAAAAACTGATACAATCCTTCATGAATGTGCCCCCTCATCAAAACTTCATTCGTCACGACATCCTTAATAATGCAATGTTTCGGATGAAATTCGAAGAACACATTATTATCATTAGCAAACTGAGAAACCGACAGTAGATTCTTGCGTATACTAGGCACATATAAAACATTAGATAAATACAAGAATCTTGAATTCACAGGTAAAAAACTATCACCAATCGACGAAATCACAGCCGGAGACCCATCCCCCATCAAAAGCAAAGAATTACCTGAATAAGGAGTAGCATGATGCAAAGCAGAAGGATCTCGGCAGACATGGTTACTTGCACCTGAGTCAGGGTACCAGGACGTAGTACCACCGAATGCTGACAGAAATATCGAGCCATCACCACCGTGGACTCAAATGGAGAGGCACGAGACCGAGACCCAGAACAATCAGAATAATCTGAGGCATGAAGATCACCTACCCGAGACATTCCAATACAAGGATCCGACCCCGAATAAACACGAGCTTTCAGTTTTGTTGACCACGGAATCGACCCAACTTGAACATTATGAGAAGTAGACACATGAGGAGCAGAAGGTGCCGTAGGTTTGTCATTAGATGGTCCACTATCTAAGGTCAAGATTAGGAGGCCCGGAAAATAAACACCCTCATCATTTTGGGGCCCAAAACTTGGGCTATAGGCATATGGGCTAAGAGCATTCGGCTAGGTGGCCTAGGTACACGATATGCCCATAAAAATAAGGACCGTGTGGCCCACCATGTTTGCACCATCAGTGAAAATTGGACCGCATATGTCCATGGGAAGAATAATTTTGTGGCCCACCATGTGAAAAATTGCTATCTTTGAAAAGTGGAGTTGTTAGACAACCCATAATGGTTATTGCGTGTGTCATAATAGCCTGCCATCAAGCAATATTGGCTATCATCACCATAAGAAAACCTAGCAGTTTTGAAGGCATCTCCCACTCATGTGACGCCGATCCAGGAGAGTAAAATTGCCAGTGGGCGACGGCACATAAAGCGACGGTGTAGATCCAGGCGGCGGTGCCTCGTTCGATCAGAAGCGGTAGTAACACCTCTGAGCGATATGGTGAAATGGTCGCAGATCGACCTTTGACGCACGCAGCGGACGAAACGATCTACCACAACCTCGAGAGGAGGAACGCCCACCACGGAAGCTTTCCACCACCGGAGGTGACTCAGACTCAACAAGATTAGCATGGAGAGGGAGATCCTGGATCGCATGAGTCTGTCGGCTCTCACATTCTACAAGAGCAGTGACAAGCTGATTGAACGAGAGAAGACCAGGAGCCATAGAGGCGAAGGACACAACAGTCTCAAATTCCGGTGGTAGACCAGCCAAGACAATCTCTATCTTTTCATCATCAGAGATCTGAGATCCAGAAGTTTCCAACAAGGCACACAGAGTTTTGATCCTAGCTACATAAGCTTTAACAGTTTGATTACCTTTTTTAAGTGAGTGAAGTTCATGGCAGAGGCGCGACTGTTTGGCTCCGGTATCGGCGGCAAACAGATCTGTGGCTATGAGCCACACATCACACGCTGACTTAGCATCGGTGAAGGACGACAGTAACGAGACACTTATTGTAGAAAGGAGCCAAGAGGTGAGAAACCGGTCTTGTTGCTTGAAGATCGAAGCCAGAGGATTAGGGAGCAACGAGCCATCGGTACTAGTAACAAACCTAGCCGGAGGAGGCAAGGTTCCATCAAGAAGACCAACTAGATCGTGACCATCGAGAAGAAGCTTGATCTGTTGTTGCCACTGCATGAAGGTATCATCCGTAAGCTTGACCACGTCATGATGCGAGAACGACGTAACCACACGATCGCCACTAAAGGATACACCACTCGGCAAAGCAGAAGCGTCATCAACAACCATGACTCCCAGGACTTATCTGGCGACTGATACCATATTGAAAACTAAGGTAAATTGAATTGTTTAGTGATAATTTGTGTGAAAGAACTTACTGAAAAACTCTTTGATTTCTATTCAATCATTCTCAAATTTCCTTGTTCATATGATACAACATTTTATAGGAGGAATTTTGGTTATCGTAAGCCATAACGAATTGTTAACCAACTAACTATTTTGCTACTGACTCAATAACAGATTACTCTAACACACCACCACGACTTTTCCATCTCCGCCTCATCGTTTCCCACGCGCCGCCGCGTCCCCGTATCCTATCTCCTCATCAGTGAATTCCTACCCGACGTCAAGCTCTCTGACCTCGTCCATCCCCCAGACAACTGCACCGTTTGTTTGTACGATTTCGAAAGGCGATATGAGATCAGGCGGTTGACGAACTGTCGACTTGTATTCCACCAGAGTTGTTTGGAGCGTTGGATGGGATATGATCAGAAAACATGTCCGCTTTGTAGAACATGTTTTTTCCCTCATGATATGCAAGATGACTTTAATTACGGGCACAGCAAACTGATCTCTTGATTGGTTTGTAAGTATTAACCCGTCTCTAATTACTCATATCGTAGCTTTAATTAAAGAGCGGAATCTAAAAGAGTGTCCATAGCATTTGCCATGCGACACGTGTACTAGCATTTGTCATGGAATTTGCCATGATCTTTTTCTTTCACAGTATGAGAAAGTGTTAAATTCCAATTTTAATCCCTCCATTATGCTTAAATTTTTTTTGTCTCTATATTTTTATAATGTTAATAGTTAATATCATTATTTATACTTCTATATATTAAAATAATGTCCAGGGTTTTATTTTTTGACGCGTGGATCACTAGCTTTTTCTTTTATTGATTTGGGTTCTTTCTCGGCTCAACTGGAGGGTGTGTTTTCAATTTTTTTCCTATATAAAAGGCCCTAATATATAAGGCCTTACATGACACCTGTTTTTTTTACTACCGTTTCAACCCTTTTTCTATAATGGTCAATTTTCAATTTTAATCCTTATGCCATTTAAAATTTACTCTATACTTTAAATTTTTATATAATTTACTACTTCAACTTTTATAGTATAAAACATTCTTTACATGACAGATTTCTATTTTTTATTCTTTTTGAAATAATTATATTCTTAATACTATATTGTGAAACCATAAATATAACTAAAAAGGAAGTCTGGTTGATAAAAAAATCTACCCTCTTCCTCTTGCAAAGCACGAGATTTTCAAACAAGTATATATAAATGCTCTAAAGGTATTAGAAATCTATACATTTTTGGGTTTGTCTTGCTCTCGTTTTTTATCGGTATAAAATAATAATCAAATTTCAATTTCAATCCCTATACTATATTGACGCATGGATTTAATCCATATACTTTAATTTTAATATAATTTGGTCTCTTTTATTTTTATAATGTCAATAATTAGTTTAAAAAATTAACATTATTAACTATTTTAATCAAAATGTTAACGTCAATTTTCATAAAAATATTATTGTAATCGAAAAAAAATTCATCTTGACAATTTAAATTGGGTATTTTAAGAAAAAAAATTCTAATACGTGTTTTCAATGTTTTATTATATGACTAGCAAGTGAATATTTTTTAAAATTAACGCTAGCGAATAGAATACTATATTCCAAAAATGAAAATAGAGAGACTAGATTTCAAATGTAAGAAGCGTATAGAGATTTAGAGTATATTTCAATATTCGAAAAAAAATGAACACATTTCAACATGTTTAAAACTACATTTTTTCTCGCACTAACAACAATATTAATATTAATTAAGGATCCGTTTATTTACATATAAAATGTTTTCTGAAAATGTTTTATGTATTTCCTGTGTTTATTTCACAAAAAATAAATTGGTCAACTAAAATGGCTTACAAGTCAAGGTAAAATAAGTTATTTTTCCTGTAAAATGACTTACCATTTTGAAAATGTAAGCCATTTTTGAAAAATAGCTCATCTATAGATATTTTTATTTTTATATAAAATTTACTTAAATCAAACTTAATATTATTATATTGATAATAAATTTTATTTTTATTTTTAAAATATTTAAAATATTATGTTTTCAATATTATTAAGCATACATATATTTAATTATTTATATTTAGTCCTACAATAAATTATTATATAATAAATATAATTTATTATTTTAATAAATTATTTAATATTTTAATTTTATTTTAATAATAAATTTTAAAATAATTTTTCACATATTATTGAAAATATTCAATATTAATATTTTAATAATAAATATTTATTACAATTATAAATATATTAATAATAAATATTTTGTAGTATATAAAGGTTAAAACATGTCATAAGTCTATGTACACTTTTTGATTTGTAATTTAGTCTTTGTACTTTTATTTTTAATAATTTAGTCCATTTACCTTTCAAATTTGAAAATCAAGTCCAATCATTGACATCGTTAATTTTTTTGTCAATTTTGTTGATGTCACATTTTTAAATAAAAATACTCACTTAGTAGTCATGTAATTAAAAATAACGTTGTAATGAATCTAAATTTAACATAATATTTTAATATATGCAAAAACAATGTAAAATATAAAATTATAGATAAAATAAATTTAAATAAACAATGAAAAATAAACAAATCTCAAAGTATATATTTGTTTAATTGAAAACAACTTTTATGAAATATTTTAAGAAATTTATCAAACAATGAAAATATTTTACACTGATTCCTCCAAACACGAAAAATATTAGCTTTTTGAGAAAAGTAAATCATTTTCGAAATTATTTTCAATCATTTTCAAATTAAACAAATGAAGCCTAAGTTAAAATTCAATATGCTGAATCTAAAATTTGCTATGTTCTTCATTGCAACAATTTCAAAAAATTGGAGGAATTAAGGATGATCTAGAAAATATAAATTTCAAATTTATATTTAAATATTGATTCAATGTATTTTTATGCATAAAATTTGATTTTATGACAATTTATATATAAAATTTTAATTTAATTTAATTCTCATAAAGTATTAATATCATTATTGATGTAGCATAATTTTATGTTTATATATTACATATATAAATAATTATATTTATTCAATATAAAAATAAATTGATATATTTATTTTTAAAATGTATATGATCGAATAAAATTAACGTTTCATGTATATATTTGAACCACAAACAAATTTTCATGTGTATGATTGCACCATATCAAAATTCATGTATCAAATTGCACACTAAATCAAAGTTATAGAAAAATTATAAAATAATTGTTTTGATACTATAATTTTATAGTTCATTTTACAAATTTTATATTTCTTTACATTTTTATAATTTTCTTATGACTTTATAAATTTTTTTCTACATTTCTATTATTTTGTAATTTTTAAAGATTTTAGAAATTTTAATATATTTTATTAAAATTTAATACTTTTTATAATTTTAATAATTATATATATATATATATTTGTCATATGTCACTCCGTAATTGTGATTTGTGGTGACTTTAATTGAAAAAATTAAGGGTAACTAATTTTAACCGTCAAATGTTAAAATACCCAATTAAGTATTAAAAATGCAAAGATTTAATTACTTTTTTGAAAAAAATTAAAAAACTTTTAAAATGTATTTTAAAAATTTAAGTCTGTAATTGAGTGTAAAAGGAAAAGTAAAGAAAAAATTTGATGGTTTTTTACAGCCGGGACAAATCTATAATCAACTGGAAAGTGAAAGCCGGAATCATTTGGAAAAGGAAAATCTGACCTAAATACTCTCAAATGAGATTATATATTCAATTAATGTATTTGTAGGACCATTGGGCCTAAAGGGCCCGCAAACAAAACAGTTTAATAAATTCAGTTTAGGAACTGGTAAAGCCCAACAACTCGGATCAGTTTCTAGAAGACAAGTGATATCCTTTATGTTAAGGTGTATGAATTCAATTACCAAAAGGATGATAATTTAAGGGCGTACGTTTTAGAAATTTATAAAAAAGAACCACAGCATCTAATTCTGAAATCAAGTGTTTGAAACACAAAATTATTTTTCGCCAATCATGGTTGTGCTTGCAGAATATTTGTCCAGACGACTACATCATCAACTATATATACATGCTGTCTGAAGGGCAAAAGCTCTTTGTCTTCTTCCATCTTATGTCACAAACTCAGGACCTGAGCCTGTCGCCTTCTTCCACTTCCAATTTCATTCAAATGCCTTACAATCTTTCTGTTTCTGGTAACTCTTCCTTTAATCGTTGTATCCCAGAAATGGTTTCTACTGATACCATCGATTATGACTCGCTCTTCAATCTTCCTTTCTACGATTCATCCTTCGATTATAATCTTCAAGCTTTGTCCAACAACGATGACAACCAGCTAAACCCTGTTGATGAATCATCTCCTGCTGACCAGTTGCTTGCTGATTTGCTTCCTTCAAACCAGCTTGAAAATCTCAGCCTTTGTCAAACCACCCAGTTCCCGTCCCTGTCATTTGGTTCTCATTCTGAAAATCCCGGCGGCTCCAGTCGTTTGGAAGTTAAAAACGAAGAATGTCGAGTGGATTTCGATTCTGCTTACGGTGGTGTTCATGAGAATGCTGGAAAATACTTACAAAGAAGCTTCAGCAGCAATTGTTTTGAAGGGAAGTCTAATTTTTCGTTCAAACCTCCTTTTGATTCTCTCATGGAATCCCAGAGTTTCCAAGGTCAAGCCTCGAGCTTGCCTGAGACCAGCTTTTTCACTGCTCAAATGAGGAAGGTATCCAGCACTGGTGATTTAGAGGTTTGTTTCATCTGTTTTGTCACCTTGACAATAATCGAGTCAAATACATATCCATGAAATCGAATTCTTCATGTTAAGTCCAAATAACATAGTCCCTGTTTTTTTACTCTTCTTCTTTTTTTCTTTTTCTTTTTGATTTGGTAATAATTTGCTATGTCAAGGAATCTCATCTGTCTTTTTTGTTTGATTGGTTGGCCTTTAGAGTATGAGAAACGTTCATAACGCCCAAAGGTCAATTTCAACCCCTTGTGCAATGGAAAACACGTTCATGGAGGAATCAGGGTTCAAAGTGGGACGTTACAACGCAGAGGAACGACAAGAGAGGATCTCAAAGTACAGAGCCAAGCGAAGTCAGAGGAACTTCAACAAAACAATTAAGGTTTCTTAACCGTTTTTGTCTTCTGGCTTTAACCAAATGAATGGAAATTTCATTAGATGAACAAATTCCTACTCTTTTCTTAATGTTCTCTAATAATGGTTTTCTGTTCCTTCGTTTTGAATGTTGCTGTGATAGTATGCATGCCGCAAAACACTAGCGGACACCCGTCCTCGAATTCGTGGCAGATTCGCACGTAACGACGAAACTGTTGAGACTCCCAGACTTGCATGTTCAACCGGAGACGAAGGCGATGACCTATGGGTACTATTCCATTCACAAACTTTAGGATATCATTCAACAAACTATAACTGATTTAATACAAACTTCAGATTTCTTTTTTAAAAATGCTCTGTTATCTTGTATTTTAGGGTCTCCTGCATGAGGTTGGGGATGAAGCAACGGCTACTAGTGGAACTTTGATGAACAATTTCGGTCAATACCAGTTTCAATTTAACCATGGCTGCTTCGAAGAGGAACATTTCTTAGTATAATATAGTTTGACATTTAGAATTTAAGTTACTTCAACTCGGATTGGAGATTGTCAGCTATGAAGAGTTTGAGTAACCTATTTTATTTTTAATTTTTACAAAGTAAAGAATAAAACTGTTATTTCTTCTAATGAAATTGCGCCTTTTTCATTGAGGAAGTGCACACACATTTAAGATTAAACAATCAACTTTAAGCGACTATTTCGGTCTACTAAATCATAAAAAATTTTGATGTAAAGTAGTAATGGAACAACGGAGTGCTGTCTGCTGCTGTAATCATGAGCTTTAGAATCCTTTTTACAGACTATAATCAAATAATCATTTTTGACGAATTCATCAGTGGCCTCAATTCTTTTTTAATTAATATTCATAGATTCTTCCCTCTTTGTCATGCCCAATAACTCTAACCATTTCAAAGATTCCGACAATAGAATCGTACGTATAAAAAGGAATGAATAAGAAGAACACTAAATTTTATGTTATATTTTCATCTTCTTTCCTTCTCCAATTTCTTGCAGTTACAATCGCTGAGCTTTTTGTTAACCACCACTTGTTGCATGATTGGTATTTGGTATTTACATAATCTTATAATCTCCCTACTTAGAATTACTCATAATTTCTCCCTAATCCATAAATAGAAGGATCACGTGATTCACTGCACTCGTAACTACGTCCTCCTTCTACATTAACAACAATTTTCATGCCAATCGAGCTAAGACTCAATCGACAACCTTGTGAAAATCTTGAATTCTCAATTTAAACGCTCATCAAATTTGAAATTTCCTTTAAAATTGTAATTTAAGTTATTTAATTTAAAAATAAATTTTAAAAAATTGTGGGAAAATAGATACCCGTATATTAAAATTGGTTAAATTGCATCTATTACTTTAAGGAAAAAGGTTTGATTAAAGGAACAATTTTTTAAAAAATAATAAGAAGAAAGGAAGGGAATAACATATTTAAAACTAGTTTTGACCATGTACAACATAATTTTGGTTATTAAAGGATTAATGTAATATTTGATATCTAAATTTGACACTTTTTTTAATTTGGTATCTAAACCTTTTTTGACCTAATTTGGTACTTGAACTTAACGTTTTTTCTTAATTTGGTACCTAAACTTTTTTAGACCCAATTTAGTACTGAACTTGACATTTTTTCCTAATTTGATATCCATCTTCTTTTAGGTTTAATTTAGTACCTAAATTTATTAAATGTTATATAAATTACGTAAAACACTAACGATATTTTTTTTTGTTATACTACAAAAATATTACCAAGATTAAAAGAAATTTATGTTAAAAGAATAAGTATTGAGCTATGCTTAATGAATTAAAATTAAATAAGAAAAGAAAATAATTTTTAAAACCCCAAATTAAAAGACATTCATTATTTTCAATTAATAAAATAATTAATTAATTAATTAATTAAAACTAAAAATAATTGAACATATAAAACAAAATCATATCACCTATCACATGTCGATCATACATTGATTATTTTATTACTTCATAAAAATAACATTGTTAGTATATTGGAGTAATTTATAAAATATTTGACAAGTACCAAATCGAACAAAGACAAGATTAGGTACTAAATTAGAAAAAAAATAATCAAGTTCAGGTGTCAAATTGAACCTCAAAAATTTAAGTACCACCTTAAAAAAAGTGTCAAGTTTAGGTACTAAATTAGACAAAAACTTAAATACCAAATATTATATTAAACATTTATTAAAATATTTTATGCTATCTTATATTTAAAGTTATAAGATAAATAAATTAAATTGCTAAACCCACATATCATAATTCATAACACTACTTTTTAAAAATATATTGTAAAAATATTCGTATATTTTAAAATATATTTTATAAAAAAATCGTAGCTATAGCTTATAATTACTTTTACATTTGCAAAATAAAATACTAATATTAGATTTGTAATTTTATTTTTTCACTATAACTATTGGATGCTAATTAAAATTATATAAAATCAATTTCAATTAATGAAATCTTAAAGCATATGCAATATATATTGAAAACGTAAATAAATTTTAATCTTGGTTCATCGACAAAGACGGAAGTTCCGAGCTTTCAGTATTTAGATTCGAAATTTATCATGTATAATTTTAATTTCTATGTGTGGCTTTTAAAGTTTTACCATGTGTTGATGCCACGTGTAAATTTTAGTTCGATTAATTAATTTAATCTAAATTTTTCCAGATTTTAATATGTTTGTGTCGTAATAATTTGATTATACTTATTCCATAATAGTTCGATTTTACTAATTTAAGATTTTACTTTGATTTTACTATTACTGTAAAGTGTAAACTTTAAAGAAATTAATTACCAATTTAGAACCAAAATCAGCATAAGCTATTTGGCAACTTGCAAACCTTTTATTGCTTAATTAATATAAAAATTAATTGCTAGTGATTATTGATTACCGCAAAGGGAAATCCCCCATTGGAATCAGTAGGTTTTAGAAAGACTATGTGCTTTGATCTTTCTTCTTTTTTTGGTCTAAATGTTTAGGGTAAGGAAAAATAAACAACTAATTGGCATCTTCCTTCCCCTCTGTGTTTTCTTTTACCTTTTTCGCTCATCACAAAATATTTGACCACTTGAAGCCAATGAATGACAAGAATAATATCCAATGTGAAAGCATTTCGTTTTCATAAATCTGCCATCTTTTTCCTCCCTTTTAATTCCCAATAGTTTAAACCATATAGGTAATTATCAAATTATTAATAAATTTCTTTTATTTTATAATTATAAAAAGGTACAAACAAGTATCTAATCAATCGATTTTTTTTTTTTTTTTTTTTTATTTTATTTTCATTAACTATCACTAGGTAGTGCAGAAAGATGTAAAAAGATTAAAGTAGAACTTACTTTAGTGGAGGTGAGGATCTGAGATCGTTTGTGATGAAGTTGATGATATCAATGAGAACATTGGTGAGAGCATATAGTAAATGTTTAGGAGTGAATTTTTTGAAGTTTGATATGGTAGTTTACCCAAATATTTAGGTAATTTTTTTATATGGACTAACCTGCAAATAATTAATAATTTCAAACTAAAATTTAAAGACAAACAACAGCAACTGCAAAGCCATTTGTAAATATGGAAATGGAACACTGAGCAACACACACAAAAAAAAAAAGAGAATATATCAGAGTTTAAATGCTAAAGTAGTAACAATAACACTAGTATGACATGGTTTTTAATAAAATTTACCCCCACAATGTACCTAACAATGAATGGTAGAGGGTAGGCTTAAATTATATATACTACTTAGCTTACATATATTTTTAAGTTGGTAGTAATTTTTTTATCACAATAAGTATATAATTTATACTCCGTTATTTAAAATGATATCTAAATTATATTATTTTTTCAAGTTGGTATCTAATTTTTTTGGTCACATGTAGTATTTAAAATTTTTTTATTACAAGCGGTACCTAACTATACTCCGTTATTCAAAATAGTACCTAAAAAATATTCTATTATTCAATTTGCACTAACGGTTAAAGGAATCTCTTATCCAATCATTTCGTGACATGTAACACTTATAAATTAAAGTAATAGAATTAAATTGTAAAAGATCAAATTTAATTAAATTACAAATTTTCAATTTTTATATGATTTTTTCATTATTATTATAGAGGTTCACCCAATATAAACTATTTTTTACAAAGTATATATAAAGGAATGGAGAAACTTATTTTTAATAAAAATAACACATAGCTTTTGAATCGGGTGAGGAAAGAATCAAAATTAAGATCTAAAAATGGAAAAGAAGCTCGTTGAATCTAAATTTTTGTAGTCAAAAGTTGAGTTTAGACGATTTTTTAGACGGGTTCTTGAATTTTCAGTCACCAAAGTTCTCGGTACGAAGAGAAAGAGATGAATACATTTTAGTTTAAAAAAAAAACTTAAAAGAAATAATATTTAAAACTTCTTTTAGTTTTTTTAATTAAAAATTATCATGGGTCACAAAATGATTGGCCAAGAATTTTTTAAATACTGAGGTAATTTAGAAAACGAAATATAATTTAAGTATCACTTTGGATAACAAAATTTACTTTAAGTATCACTTATAATAAAAAATTTGAAGTATCAACTTAAAGAGAAAGAGTATAGTTTATGGTATTACTTGTGAAAAAGCATATAGTTTATATACTATTTTAGGTAACTAGTATAATTTAGGTACCACTTATGACTATTAAAATTTAGATACCAACTTAAAATATATATAATTGATTTTTTTGAAAAAGTTCAAAGGCTAAAAATATCATTAAACCTATTTATTATCTATTTTACATTTTAATTATGAATTTAATGTATTGAACTACTCATAATCCTCTCTAATCTATTAATAGGAGGATAATGTACTTTAGTATACTTAAACTCATATCTTATTATATTAACAACAATGTCTATATCAACAAAGCTAAGACTCAATCAGCATGATAATATTATTTTATCAGATTTATAATCTTTAAAAAATTAATCGAATCTATTAAATTAAAATTTATAAATAAAATTGATTTGAGGTTTAGTCAAAATATATATATGAAAAAAAAAGAGTCCCGAAAAGTAAAGACAAATAATATACTAAAATAGAAAATAAAACCCCGATGCATCTTCCAATCGAATAACAGTCAAACAAGTTTGGAAAGGTACACGATTGGCTTATGTTTCTAAACCCATGCTTTAGTGTTGTCAAATCGAAGGACTCGATGATGGCTTTAATTACAACAATACGGACAGCGCCAAAGGAGAGCGCGCTAATGGCATATGATTCCATGAAATGAATGGGAAAGCTTACCCTTTTTTTATCATATCTATTTCATACGATTAACTTTGAGGGGAAAAAGAATTTCTATTATTCTTCACCCAGTGATAAAGGATGGTAGCAGTAATTTTTCAGCTTAAAAGGTAAGGTTAAGGATTAGGATTAAAGAATATTTGAATGCTTAAATAAAGTGATTCAATTTAACTTTCATACGTGTCGAGTTCTATCACATTTTAACGTATTTATTATCAAAATTAAATTATTATTAATTAAAATAATCAAAATCTTAAAACACTTTATCAAATCAAAATTTTTCAAAATTCATTAATTTTGGTTTAATATATATATATATACATATATATAAATATATATATATATATATATATATAATGAGAATACTATTTTTCTTTATTTTACTTCAAAGAAGTTAAAAAAGAAGAAGGCAAATACAAATATATTACACAATAAGAACGCTACATTAAAAACATTATATTAAAAATAATATTCATAACAAAGATAGATTAAAAAATTACATTAATACTCTTTTTTATAACATACATTTGATTTATTTGGTTTTTTTTCTAAATTAAATTTTGGTCATGATATTGATTGTTATACATACATTTGATTTATTTGGTTAATTACTCATTTAAAAAATTTTGAATTAAATTAATTGATAATTTAACTTTCACAAAATATTTAAATGACTCAACTAAAGTAAGCATCGAAAAGCTTAAAAGAGTCGGAAAGTTTTGAAAAGTTTTTGGGTGTGAAAAAAAAAAAAAAAAAGAATGGATGAATTTTTATTAGAGGTTGACAATCATGAAAGTTTTCTTCCACTATATTAAATACGGCCAAATAAATACCCTAGTCAAACTTCCTGATTTTGAACTCAGTTTGGGCTATAAATCAACAAGTTCATGAGTAATTTGATTTTTGTTTGTTTGTTAAGCTAAATAAATGAACTTATATAAGATTTTGAGACTCGTTTATTAAACGAATTGAAACAAATAAAAATTGTTTAATTTATTTATATTCACGAACAAGTTTGTTGAATAACTCATTTAAATTTTTTTCCTTTAGTGTATATAAATAAAATCATTGTGATTTGTGTGCTTGTTGTTTGTTTATTTATAATATAATTATTAATATTTACATTTTACTATTTTATATCTAAAAACAATATATATATATATATGCATATATTTATTGTTTGTTAGTTAGTTATGAACATTGCTTGAGAACATGTTCGTTTAATTTTCACTTCGTTTAACTTAAACGAATGAACATAAACACATATAATTTTAAATAAATAAACACGAACAAACATTTTGAAATTCTTAACAAACACGAACCGCACATAAACAAACTTAAAAATAAACAAACGAACATGAACAAAGGTTTATTTGTTCAAGCTCAATTCATTTACAATCCTAAACTCGACACACATAGGTGTTGAGATGCTTTGCATGTACTTCACAATACGACCTCCTAACATGTATGCCACGAATTGATATTATAATTTAACATCTCATTGAACTCAATACATGTGAATATCGAAATACTCCTCTAAAAGAAATAACTTTACTAAATACTTAAAATAAATATTGCTAAAATTCACCATATAAAAGTTAACCTTTACCATAGTGGGGTGAAATTTAAAAACTTTACAAGTATATTTTTAAGGGTGTAATAAATTAGTAAAGAGTTAAATAATTTTTTTAAATAAACGGAACATGTTACAATATTTGGATTATACTTATAGAATTAAATTTATTTAAATATAAAGATTGGGATTAAATCCAAATTTTCAACTAACAACATCATCATCTCAAGTTTATTATTATCATAATTTCATGGAAATTTTGAGTCTTATTTCAATGTAAACGCCAGAGGAGAAATTAAATTGAAGGGAAAAAAGATCAAACAAGACACTAAAACAATAGAAGATTCCAAGTCTCACTTTTGACCTACTCATTGTTGGAAAAGTTATTCTTAAAAGCTCACTTCTATATCATATAAATTGCTATGTTTGGGATATTTATTGAAAATAATTTCATTTTTTTTATAAGGAAAGGTCGTATATGTAATACATATTTTGTTGGGATTAATGACATATTTAATTGCTTTTTTATTAGGGCGAAGTCGAACAATTTTTAAGGGTTGAATGAAATTTTAATTTTTTATAGTCTATGTCTTTATAATTTTAAAAGATTAAATCAAATTTTATAATATTAAAGGGCAAAATATAATTTTTATTTTAGAGATTCACCTCTGTTTTCATTAACATATCTAAATAGGGATATAATAGCCCTTTAAATATGCTTTAGATTAGAGTTTCAATTATACTAAAATAATATTAAACTACTTATCATGTTTTTAATTATTATTACATCACTCACATTACTATTAAAATTTAAAATTAATTTAAATTTAATATGCACAATTAAATTAATTTTTTATAAAATTAGAACCTACTTTAATAATTTTCATCTTCTATAATAATTCAAATAAACATTGCAAAATTATTGGAAAAATAACATGTAATATATTTATAAATTTAGAAACATTTAAATAGTATCTAAAAATTAATTTTAAATAGACTAAAATTTTTAAATTTAGAAACGTTTAAAATATAAAAATAACGTGTAAAAATAAGTTTATAGATTAAGTTTATAAAATAAATTTAGCAATGTTTATTTGAATTATTATAAGAGATGAAAATCATTAAAGCATATTTTAATTTTATAAAAAATCTAATTTAATTGTGCATATTTAATTAAAATTAATTTTAAATTTATTAATATTTTGAGTGATGCAATAATAATTAAAAACATGATAAGTAGTTCAATATTATTTTAAAATATAAAATATGTAATTAAACTTGGAAAATAAAAAAGATGGGAAAACAAGGAGGGGTTAACGTTGCAATATTCTCATCTCTTTTCTTGGGTGACTTTGACCATTTGTTGACCGCATCACACTACTTAAAATTTTTTAATCAGATAAAGGGTGTCGGTCATTTAGTTTTCGAAATTTCAAAAATTATTTTTTTAATAAAAATAGTGGTACCGAACTACTGACCATCTAATTCTCATAACTAAGGTCTAATTTTGACCATTTGTTGCACCACACACTTTAAAATTTTTTAATCGATAAAGGTGTTTATTTCAAGTCATTTAGGTAAATATTTTTAAACTAAGGTCATTTTTATATATATATATTTTTTTTTGGTTGGATGAATAAAATAGCCTCCTTTTTGGATAATAGTGAGAAAAGAAAAGAATCAGGTGATTTTAAGTTATCCCCTTAGACATACTTTCTGTCCGTCCAAGGTACAACTCCTTTCTTTTGCCACCCACATCCAAAGTTCCAACTCCAACAACTTAATAGTTTGATTTTAATCATAAAATTAATTCTTTATAAATTTAGATATTATTATAGTCAAATTTATTATATAAAAAAACATTATTATGAAAATATAATAATTTATATACAAGATGTTCTTTTTAAATAATATAAAACATAAATAATACAAATAGAATAACATCATAATTAATGCACACGAATGGGATATGATTGTCAGCATCTCTTTTACTAGCTAGTAAATTGATTGCATATATTATAAATAAAGGAGGTTAAACCTCATGATTACAGATTATTTGCAACTACTTGTAAATGATTTGCACCTTCCAGTCATACTTTACTGCATATTAGTATTTTAAGTATGGTTCCTGTTTCTTGATGTCTTCACTACAAAGGAGAATTGTTTCATTATTTCATGTCTCTTTTTTTTTCTTTTTCTTTTTCCTATGATTTTTATTCCCTGTTTTATTCTCCGCATAGAATCGGACTCATAGTGTACTACTTTGCTTTGTGCTCCCTTTATTTTGAAGTATATTTTTTGCTGGCTGATGCTATATAATGCCTCCCTCCCTCCCTATTTAACACATAAATTATGATTTATCTTGAATCTAAATAACATAAATAGCAGTTAATGTTTTTATATATTCCCAAAATTTTATCCGATATTTACATTCAATATATATCAAATGTTAGAGTTCGGCATATAAATATTTTAAAACTACGTGGGACAGTTGAGAAATGCACTGTTATTAGAAAATGTCGAATTCTTAATAAAACCATTAAAGATCATGACAAGCATTTTAAGACGGTTAAAAATATTAATGTCTCTCTTTCCAATTCAATAAACTCTATAATAACTTTAATAAATTCTTAAATTGATACCATTATTATTTTAAAATTAAAATAATCAATTAAAATATATTTAATATTAAATGAAAATCAACCGATGTATCACATAAAAGAATATCATTTTAATAAATATATTTACTACATAATTTTATTTTCACTCATAAACAACAATTCCCATATAAATATTATTTAAAGAAAAAAAAAAAAGAAAGTCAGAGATTCCTATATGAGATGGTCCGTGAATTCTTTGACTTGATGATGAACAAACTTTTTATCGTTCTTTTGCTAGAACAGAGGTTGGCTTTTGTTATCATTGTATGGCCAAAACTGCAAATAGGTCCAATAGTTTTATAAAATTAAGTAATGAAGTGGGGTTTCATTATATCATCTAATAATCTAAAGAGTCCCTACAAATTACAAAAGTAGTCAAATCCTAGAGTACCCTAGCTAGTTCTTTGTCCATGTCAAGCTTGGGGATTTTAACAGTAAAATTTGCAGCAAACAATATTCCATATTTCTCACCTCATTTTTTGCTATTAATACTTGTATTATATTTAAGTTATGGATTTAATTTTTATATCATTTTAATTTTTAAATTTCAATTTTGGGTCTAGTAGTAGTAGTAAAATTCAACGAGTTAATTTCTATCATTAATCTCCTATTATGTGTATGCAAATTATAAATTTAATTTATATTTTATAACTTAATCGTAATCAGTCTTTATATTTTCAAATATTAAAATTTCAGTTATGATTTAAACAATAATTATTAAATTTATTGGCTAAAATGACGTGACTCAAATGACTTTATATATCATGATATTATGTTTGTTGCATAATATTTTGAAAATATCATAATTTAATGGTTACTATTCAGGCTAAAAATAAAATTTTACTAAAATCAACTTAATCAATAACGAACACTTGATACAAGGATTAATAATAGAATTTGATATTCTCTGTTTTCCCTATTTTGTGGGGTCTTTTACCAACTTCCAGATCCCCTTATTAAAAGCTTTACTGCAGCCCCTTTGAGTGTCACTAACACAACTTGCTATGAACCCTAAAACAAGTGGCTTTAAACTTAAATATTTAACTCATTTAAAATTTGAATCACAGTAAATGCAAAAGACTCGAAAGTGGTGTTTGTTTGAAGGGTCTTTTACCAAATTCCCGATTGTGACTACTCCCAGTTTCATCCCCCCTATAATGGCAGTTCAGTTGAACCATCACAACTTGCTATATGAACCTGAAACATGTACCTTTTAACATGGGATTTAATTTATTTGTTTATGCGTTCCTTCTTAACATATATTTACCAATCGTTTGATTATTTCCAAATTAATCTTTAGGAAGAAAAAGAAAAAGAAAAATATCCTTTTAGAAAGGAAACCTTTCTTTGAAAAGTTGTATACTGTTTAACCAGTAAGACCACATGATAACATCCTAGTTTTGTAGGCTAATGGATTTCCTTTTATGCTTTTTACTCGTAATATTGATGGTAGGTTTAGATAGACAATTGGTGTAGTAGAGTATGTTTAGTTTATTTTTTATTTTACGCTGTAATATCGTTACAGTATTTAATTTTACCGCCACCGCTATTTTTAAACTAACCGCAAGTAAACGTACCACTCATTCAAACTCACCCTGAATATAAATTAATTGTGATTTAATATGATTATGTACAGTAATGTTTAAAATATTAATTTCAAATTTATTATTAAATAATTTTATTTGATAATTTTTTTATTTTGACCAAATGTATAATTTGATGTATAAACTTTGATTTAATTCATTTATACATAAAAAAATTTAATTTTGATTCAACTGTACATATATTAAAAATAAATACACTCATTTATTTCCATATTAAAAGTTATGATTATTTGTGCTAAAATGATTTCGATAATGGCATTAGTGATTTTCTTTTTCTTTTAACTTTAGACCAATCTGAATTACATTTTATGTAAAGTTTTTCAATTTTTAATAATGTTTTGAATATTGATATGAACTTTTGGACCGGCAGAGGGAACAAAGATTATCAGCCTGCAGTCAGACCGGACAAATGAGCACTTCAACCTAAAAACTTTAAACCCTAACTTGGGTTTGTAGTTTGGGCTAAGATATATATTTAAGGGTTAAAAACCGGCCCGTTTTCTTGTCCAAGATTATTAAGTTTTTATGTAGTTGAGCCTGATTTGTTAGGGGGAGCTGATTGGCTTTGCTAACCATCGATAACTATAAGAAATAATTTCGAACTTGATATAAGATTTAGAAATAAATTTAGTTTTTGAACTTTATATTTTTATTCAATTAGATCCTTATTTTTTTATTTAGATTAAATTAGTTCTCAATTTTTTATTTGTGATTGTGGCACTATTTTATTTTATACACCATATTTGTAAATAATAGATATATCTCGTGATTTTTATAACACTTTAATGTACAATTAAATTATATTATTGTGTAATTAATAATAAATGAATAAACTAAATAGAAAATACATATAAATTAGTATGAGTGTAATTTCTTTTCATTTATTTAAATTTTGCTTAATGAATATATTTCAATGAGGTTATTTCAAATTAGTCGGGAGTATCTTTTACTCGAATATAAAGTTAAAAGATCTCTCTATTTTCCTTAATTTTGATATTGAGAAAATTGGTCTCTTTTTTAAATTAAAGTAATTTAATCTTTTCAATTTTGAAAGTGAGCAATTAAGGGTAATTAGTCTCAATGTTAATGTTTTCCGTCAATTGTACATAATTTTAATTGGTATAATAATAATTTTAGCACTCAAAGTTTAGATATTCTATCAATGTGATATCAATTTAACTAATTTAGCCTGCAACATTTGTGTAAATGTGTAAATGTTGAGGCTAAATTTATTGATTTTTTAGAATTAATATCAATTTAACAAAACATAAAACGTTGAGGGCTAACCTTGTTGTTATACTAATAAAATTATATGCAAATTGACTAAAGATATTAACATCGTGATTAATTGTCCTTAGTTGCTCACTTTCAAATTTGAAAGAGATTAAATTGATTTGATTTTTTTGCAGAGACCAATTTGATAAATTTTGAAATTAAGAGGGACTGGAGAGACTTTTTACTAAATATAAATAACATTAGTTAATCTAGGAATAGATAAATAAAAAATAGTAGGAAATACAAAAAGAAAGAGAGGGAACATGTGGGGTTAGGGGAAAGGGCCCACACTTTAAATCCGAAAATCCGGAAGCGGGGATTTAGAGTGCGCTCCAGCTGACCGGACTTCAAATCAGATTTCAACTTTATTCAATTTCTTTATTGTTGAAAAAGAAAATTGTTTTTTTTTAATTAATTTTTTCATCATCTTATTATAGAGTAAATGTAATAGTAGGATAATAGCCGACAACTGGATCTATGACACGTGTACATCCACGGTACCGACGTTTGCCGGAGCAACTGGTCATCGGCTTGGCCTTTTTCCATTTATTCAGTGTATCGAAGTCTAAGTTACACAGGCGGGGCAATGGGAGACTACAATGTCAGAGAAAATGTGGTACGATCTGAGCCGTTGAAAATTACTGTCGGACATCTTGTAAACAGCCCTCCAGATAGGACGTTTGTTGAGGTAGAACCGATGAACTCACACCCAATAGGTCTAGAGATCGAATTATTAGTCGTTACTCAAACATTTAATTAAGTTTATTCATCCTACAGCCAAGAGTTCGATGTTTTTTAACAATAACTTTTAATTTTGAATATTTTATTTTTAAAATTAATTTTGAGAATTTTTTTATACAACAGAAAACAAAAAAATCAGTTCTAATTCCTCTAATGTGATAACAATTTGAACTTAATTTTTTATATCAAATTTACTTCATTAAGCCCTTACCAAAAAATAAAAAAATCAATTAAGTCCCTCATCTTAATTTGCACTCAATCAAGTCCTCATGATTGATAAAAATTTCAATTAAACTTTTTCAAAAACAGTTTTATCATTAATCATATTAACTGCAAAAATTAATTGATAGATCAATTAAATAATTACGTGGGACAACACCTAATATAATCTTTCAATTTTCTAATAAAAATATAAAAAAGTAATCATAAAATTAAAAATATTAAAAATAATATAAATTTTATGAAGTTTGTGAGACATTATAAAAATTCATAAAACTTATAAATATATAAATATTTCTAATAAATTATACAAAGTTGTAAAAATTATTAAACATAACAAAAGCTTATAAAAATTCTAGTAAATTATACAAAATATATAAAAATTATAAATAAAATCATTTATTAGTTCATCATTTTAGAAATTAAGCCCTAAAACCAAAATGAACATTTGAGAACAGCACAAGTTGAATAATGAGATTAATTGTCAAATTGTTAGATTAATTTTCATGTTAAATGAAATATTCTTGACCTTCCACAAATAAAACAACAATTGCATAATCCTTCCCTTTTTGTTGATAATTTATTACTTTGATTTTAAATTTTATCTCTAAGTTGTAAGCACAATATAGTAGTTTAGACATTGAAAAGTTGAAAATTGTTTGTAAAGTATTGTATGCTATAAAATATTTTGGTACAGTTAGATATTATAAAATTAAATTTTCATTATCCAAAGGTTGTCAATATTAGCGTGTCAACATGAAATATTTAAGCGATTATTCTCATTATCCAACGGTTGGTTAAATGTAATGTGATTTTTTTTATATTAAGGTTTTAATTTCAAAAACGAGGAACCAATAAATAATTTTATATTTTTATAATATTTTATTTTTTGTAAGTTTTATACTTTTTAATATTTTTATATTTTATTACAATTTATTAGAATATTTATACATTTTATAAGTTTATACAATTTTTATTTTTATTTATGATTTTATGATTTTATTAGAAAAATGAAAGATTAAATAATAGGTTATCACATGTCATTATCTAATTGGTCCATCAATTGATTTTAATGGTCAACGATGTCAAAAATAAAAAAATATTAATAAAAAAATTTAATTGATTTTTAGAATTAACGATAATGACTCAATTAAATTTAAATTAACTCGAAAGTCTTAATTAGTTTTTTTATAAAAACAAGTCTTTTTATCATACAAAAAGGTAGACAAGTTTCATTAACATTAGTTAATTCATATAGATTTATCCTTACTTGAGTAAAAATGTAGATATAATTTTTTTTAAAAAATACCATGCTAATAGAAAGACACTCTATCTGAATCTGATAAGTAAGAATGATATTTTTAGAAAAGTTATGTTTTAGTATGTCAATTGAAACAATATAAAATAAGAATGATAATTTTAGAAAAATTATGTTTTAATATGTCAATTGAAACAGTATAAAATAAAGGACTTAAAAATAAAGTGGAATAAAAAAGTATAGGAGGTAGGGACTAAATCTTAAATTTTAAGATAATAAAATAATTGCAGCCATGACTCATTTACTTGGAAATTATTTTTAATCCATAATAATTTTAGACAATTTTTTGTTCCCTGATGCGAAGCTTGGGATTTCCACACCGGTATATATATAAAAGCAACATTAAAGTCTTTAAAAGGAGGAGGTGGGTTTTGATTTAAAATGTAAGATTCAGAGTGGATCTCACACCAGGATATCCCTGCCTCTAAACAAATTGTTTCTCTTGCCTAACTCACACTTCAAACAAACTTGAGAACTTTATTAATGATTAATCAATCCCACGTCACTCGAGTTTTAATTTAATTGATATTCATATTTTTTATATTATTTATTACTTTTTTAATATAATATTTATAATTATTTATAATTCTTTTACAATCATTAAATAGAAATATAATTTATTTTAACATATTCAATTCAATAATATAATATCGATCAATTAATACTCAATTGATAATATTAAAAGATAGTTAAATATATTAAATGAAAGTGAGAATATATATATTCTTCTTTGTTTTATTTTTAACTAGTAACTCAAAATTTAAAAAACAATTATATTCATAAATTATTTAAATGTTCAAATTTTTTTTTACAAATTATACCTGAACTTTTATATATTAGATGTTATCAATGTTTTATTTTAAAATTTATTCATGAAGTAGTAATAAAATTATAGTTTAATATTATTAAATAAGTGTTTGATCTTTGTATTATAAAATGATATGAAAATATGAAAAATACATTATTAAATAATAATATTAATTATAATTTAAGAAAGAAATATTTATATGATTTTATTAAATAGGTGTTGTACGAGCGTATTTGGTAGCATGCAAAACTATTTTCTCAACAAACAAGAAATCACGGGGACCCACAAGATATTTATCAGCCCAACCTAGATAACAATGGTCCCCCCAACCCCCAAATAATACGACGAACCAAAAAAGAAACCCAATTATTATTACATAATATATATATACGGCTCCGCTCAGCTCCTTAGCCGCTAACCAGCCCAGCTTAAAATTGAAAAAGAACCAGGTATCACCGGTTTTATGAAAGAAAGCGAAAGGAGCGACTGTCCCCACTACGCCTAATGCCTCATGCTACTCCTTTCTATAAATAACCGTTGCCAAAGCATTTTATGGGGGTGTTTGTAATAGTAAAAACTCAGAGCATAGTGGGATAAGGTCATATAAAGAAATTTTAATTATTACATTTAAATTTATGTAGAACAATATTACATTTTAAAACAAATAATTATATAAAAAGTAATGCTGTTAATGTGTGGGATCAATAAAGAGGGAACATGAAGGAAGATGTGGTGGTGCTGACAAATATTAGTTCAGTTGTTTAGGTAGAGAGTCGGAGAGTAAAGAAAGAGTGGAAATGGTGGAGGTGATTGGCAGGAGTAATTTAGCTAAGTGTAGGCAAGTGTGTTAGAGAGTCAATTCATTTTTTTATCGTTTGAGAGGTTATATACAAGTAAAATGTCGTATTGAATCTTGTTAATTGAGTAGATCTGTAATTAAATCATAAGACATGTGAAATAAATATTTTTAGTAAGACGATAATGTTTATGATAAAAGGTATTATATTATTCTTTGAAGGAATGAGTAGAAATTTATTTGAGTAATTACCTATCGCCTGATTAGGTGATTGAGCCAGGAAATGAAGTTTCTAGAGACCTCTCAAATAGTAACGGCTGAAGTATATTTCTCGTATAACTTTTTGTACTGTCACAGGTCCAAGGATGGGGAAAAACAAACGTAGTTCCATTGCTTGTATTTTGTCTTTTATTGTTATGATTTTAACTTAAAGAAGAGCCATATGACTTACCATTTTTGATGAAATTGATTTCAACTGAACCCTCTCTTTTTTTTTTTTTCTTTTCCTCAAAGCAGTGCATTACTGCATTCCCGGTTTCTCCCTGTTAATATCGCTTAGCCACTTGCTTTTTCATCTTACCTATTTTTAGTATTCATAAAACAACATTCATTTCAAAATTCACATCCATTACAAAACCCGAGTTTCTTATTTCTTAACCTGAAACCCTTCCTCTTTCCTCGTACTCTGTTTCCTTTTTCTTCTTAGAATCGTGTCGCATTTTTTTTTCTCGTGCTCTGCAGGTACACCAGATTTTCTTTTCCTGGGTTTATTCCCTTGTATTCAATACAAGATTCTTTTCTAACACGATGAAATGTTTTGTAATTCCAAAAAAGCTTCTTTATTCCCGTTGGGTTTTAGCCTCTTTTTTGGGTATTGAATTTGAGCGGAAATTTAAAGTGACAAAGACTGCTCTTTTAATGTCAAATTTTGACCTTTTTCAACTTTATCTCTCAACTAGTTTCCTGGAAAATGCGGCTGTTTTATCTCTCTCTGTCTTATTCTTTAAAACCAATGGGATTTTTTTTTTTGGAGTATCAGTGTATAGCCATTATTGATTTCTTGTTTTAGAGCTAAATTCCTCATGCATACCTTATATAGTTAAATGGGTTTTCTTCCTGTAAACACCTTCTTTTTGATAAAGTTTTTATTTGGGATTCCTTATCTTTCCTTTTACTGTTAAATTCTCTCAGCAACCAAACATGATTTATTTTCTTCCTTGGCTTTTTGATATGGTACAGTTTAGCTTTTAAAAAGCTCCATTTTCTATTCACGGGTTGTTGATTAAACATTTGTCAGCTTTGATCTTTTCAAGTCCTTAATAATTAGAGTTTTTGATTCAATTCTGTTTGTTTCAGGTGATATAAGCATGACTTAAAAAAAGGTTTAGTGATGAATTAGCACCGTCTTCTTCCTTTTTCATTTATTGAAATCAATCCAAGTCCGTGAATCAGTCATTGGATTCTCCATAGCCAAAAAAACTTCGCATTCAACTCATCCCTCAAGCTATTCGTGTTAGTGACCCAATCTCTCTCTCACTCCCCTCGCTTTCATATTAATTACTCTTTATAATAATACCTGGGGTTCTCTTTGTACTTTCTTTAAGATTCGTCTTCTTTTTTACAGGGTCATAAACTAAAGCTCAGAATCTTCAATTCAACTACAAAATCCCAAATAAATGTGATGAGTTGTTGATTATCAAAGTCAACTTTTCTTTGCAGATTCTGGGAATTTGGATTCAGGGAGGACTAAGGTAGCTCAGTTTTGACAATTGAACTTAGGGGATGAAAATGTTGCAGCATGAGCTGTGTTCTTCTCGGATTCTGTCGCCGTTCCGGGATGAAATCGTCGGCGACGATGAGCTTTCGGTTCTTCCAAGACACACCAAAGTCATTGTCACCGGAAACAATAGAACAAAGTCTGTATTGGTCGGTTTGCAAGGCGTCGTCAAGAAGGCGGTCGGCCTCGGTGGTTGGCATTGGCTGGTATTCTCCTTTAACAATTATAATTGATTTAATTGTGTAATGTTATATACTTGATCTTGCATATTTGAATGATTGATTAATTGATTGTTTGTTTATAATCACTACCTATTATTGTTGAACTTATTAAGGTAAGATTTTCTCATATGGAAACTAAATAAAGCCATGGATTTTTAGGTCTAGGTCTAGAGTTTTATTGGGTTTAGCCAGCAAACTCATCTTATTGTAGTTAATCATTCATGGCTCACATTGTTTATGTAAATAGTTGATTTTACTTGCTTTAAACTCAAAGGTTTTTCGAAGATTGAATAGTTGGACCCTGAAAAAGGTTAAAATCCGATGGTTGGACCGATGTTAGATTCGATAGAATGCAGTTTGTGATTCATATGGATATCAAATTTTGTTTTCCTAAGGAGAGAGTTACTTTTTCCTGTTTGTAAATCGACTGTTAAACAGTTTGTTCCATTTGGATTGTGCCTTTTAACTTTTGACACTTTTAGTCGAAGATTCATGTTGAATGACACTGGTGCTTGTTGTTTTCCAGGTTTTGAAGAATGGGGTTGAAGTTAAGTTGCAAAGGAATGCATTGAGTGTGCTGGAACACCCTAAAGGGAACGAAGTAGATGATGATCATGATTTCGATAACTCAAGCAGTGGCTCGGACATTGGTGAGAATGACCATGGTTTCATACCAGAAGATAATTTTTAACTAAAATATTTTCATGTGCATTTTAACATTGTGATCGGACTCCCCCTTTTTGTTTCACTTTGAACAGCTAGTAGCATTGAGTTCCAAAGGCCTGCAAAACCGAGAGTTCGACATATGAAACCATGGGTTCCATCTGCATCCATGAAAGCAACTAATCGTAGTGGTTACAGAGATGTTCAATCCATTATTCATGCACCCCAATCGGTTAGTATCAAACTTTGATGTGTGCATCTAAACCTTTCTCGTATCACAGCTTGCTCTTAAATCTGGTGCCCTTGGAAAAATGAAATCTGTGTAATTTGATCATGTGTTTCTTGATTCTGAAGGTAAATTTGGCAAGACTCGACAACGACTCCTTGAGAAGATATTGCAGGCATTTCAAACTTGTAGGCACTACGAAGTCTAACCGCGACGAATTGTCCTCGATTGAAAAAATTACATTTATCTAATACATGGGGTTCGATTTTGGTTTGCAGGGTAACATCAATGCTTATTCACCGAGGGAATTAATGCTTAACACTGTGCAGCAGCATTTTGTATCACAGGTATGTTCTATCTTTGATCACAAATTCATATAAACACGCCATTAAGCCCTCTTTCTCCGAATCTAACATCCTTTCTTCAATACAGCCACCGCTGAATGACATAGAGGTGATCTCGGAATTCATCACTTCCACTAAGAGATTGAAAACCGACGACTCACAGAGTGAGCAACTCTGAATGTACTTCAACATTGTAGTTGAAACATATTTTAGTTCTAATTCTAACCTTAGATTAGATCCAACTAAAAGACTAATAGGGACAAGTTATTGATCGACCAGCTGGATTTCGTCCCCGGATTCTAACCTTGTAATATAGGGCTTGTGCCCTTTGTGCGTATTCTACTATTCTAGTATATCTACTATTCCAACAGTGCACATATATATACATATTATTGCTGCTGAATTCTTTGATATGTTCTGAATTTCTCTTCTGGGTTTCTTAAAAAGAGTAGCACAATGTTAATTCTGGGATTAACTTGTTTAGTTGAGATCCTTCAAACAGAAATTTTATTATATTTAAACTGATTTCAATCATAAAAAGGTCAGGATTCATCAACGTACCATGAAACATTAAAACCGTATACATCAAATATAAATTGTTTTTGAAATTGTTTTTTAATTTACACTTTTCATTGTTAAGAGAAATTATAATGGTAGAATCAAATTTGATAATAAAAATTCAAGGAAATTTAAAATTTAAAACCAATTTCTACTATAAAATAACAAAATACATTTTAGACTCCTACAATATTTATCTTTCAAAGGCAAACAAAACAAAACAAAGATTAAAAACCTCAATAAAGACCAATTTCATCACCCAATTACAAAGATAAAAAAAAAAAAACCGAAGTTACTGAGAGGGAGCTCTGTTTAGAACAGAAAAGTTGAATCTTGAGTTAAGAATGTCCCAATAAAGACCAATTTCATCACCCAATTTCAGATCCCTTCTCTTCACAAAATCTGTAGTCCAATTTTTTATTAGCACATTGGCCCCCTTACTCCACCGCTTGAACTTCATGTAATGTTGGGTATTGGTATCACAATCCCAAACGAATACCGGTAATCCTTGGTGAATTTGGGCTAATTGATCGGCATTCCAATGCGGCAAAACATGAGACTCCACTAACTCCGATGGCAATATCAACCTTGACAAGTTCCCGAGATCACTTTTATAAAGCTGCTTCTTGATGCACCATGGATCATCAGGGGCATGATGCCTTCGTTCAATTTCAATCTCGACTCTATTTCTCTTGTTTCTGCCTGTTGGAAATTCTGGATTCTCAATCATTTCTCTCTTGTTGAACAATGTCAAAGGAAGCTCTCCATTGATCGTCTTATTCAAGTTGTTCAAGTTATGGTGATAGCTACATTCACCAACTCCAAACGAAAGCGAAAGAGAGAACTGTAACGGAACATCATCACTAGTGTAACCTTCCATCAATTCCGAAGAAAAAGCACCGCTACTATTTTCCATGCACATCATATTACATACATCCGATTTCCTTATATCTTGCATTGGAAGTTTTCCTTTATCAATTGGAGTAATTCCGATGGACATATTATCGATAGAACGAAAAGATATTAACGATAGTTCGGCATTAGTACACCTTGATTCCGACTGAGAATCTTTGAAAAAGTCTATCATTGTAGGTTCTAATTTCTCGTAATTAATTTCTTCTTGTTCCAAGTCAGTTGATATTGTTGATGCTTGTTTTTCTCTGTTAGTTGATATTGTTGATGCAGACGAAAGAGACAACTCTAATGAAATATTACTATCTTCAGAATCTGGGTTTTTTTCTTTGGCTCTATTGGTACCGTCCACATCCATGGAATTCAAAACAATGAAGGATTTGTCGTCTTCCATGGATGGAACAGCCAAGCACCGAACAATGAAGGGTTTGCTGAAACCCTTGTTTAATGAGAAATTTGTAAAAAAGAAAACAAATAAAAAATTCTCTCCTCAGTCGCAACTCTAAAATCTAAACTCACCTCTCATTCTCACTTTCTTGAAAAGATGCGAGTTTATATATAAATAAGGAGTCTTTTTCCTACTAGGAAAGTAATTTGACCTCCAAGTTATAGTGTTGCCACCGACTAATGAAACTACTATTTCACGTATGAAAATTTTTATTAATTATTATAATGAATTCTAAATAATAATAAATTAAGTCTGCCACGATAGAAAACACAAATTTAGATATTCATTCCAACGTCTTTAAATATGCTTAAGATTTTTGGATTTTTTTTTTTTAACTTTATGTTGCTCTAAGATTTTTGGAAGAAAATTGCAATCTTGGTTTCTTTCCCTATATTTACGTACAACCTTAAATGACATCACAATATGCTTACTTTCAAACAACCCTTTTAACGCTTCCTTGATCCTCCGTGCTGATGCAACATTTGATCCTTAATACTGCAATAAACAATTATCTTAACTTTGTTAATACCAAAATATGATTCTCATGATCATGTATCTCGGGTTGGCACAAATCTTAATAATATGGGTTAAAAAGAATCTTACTTTGGATTTTATAATGAGCGAGAGAAGTCCGAGTGGTGGATGATTGAACTGAATGGCAATCCAAATTGAGAGTTGCTTAATGCATCAAGTCCATCTCGCCATGGACACCTAAATTGGATTACAACATTATCCTTTGATGCAACACATTCAACCTCCAACTCTGCTTCACCAATGTCAGAGGCTTTCCTTTTAGTCATGTATTTTTACTTTCGGTTGGCGCTGTTTTTGTTACTGCCGTAGTTGTCCGATGTTCGCTCGACACCATCCCGAGGTTGTCTTTTTGTTCTTGTCTCAAGCTCCGTTAATTCACTGCAAGTTACCAACTCTTCAACCCTTCTCTCCAGGTCTTGTAGATACTTTATTGTATCATCTAGTATAGAAACTTTGTCAGCGTTCATACAGAAAGCCAGTGAATTAAGTAACGCTACACTGCTCAGACACTTATGTTCAACACATTCGGTGACATGGATATCGAACCAAAGACCTCCGAATACATAGAAAAACTCTATGAGTAACTACTACAGGGAATGGAAGTTTAATTACCTTGTTGTTTTAAGGTACCAGTGATTTGAGAATCATGAATCGTTGGTTTAGTTTTTCCCTTCGTTTCCTCTCTGATAACACATGGTTTCAGCAAATTTCATCAGCCTTGGGCCTTGAAGCATCATTTTTAACACCATTTTTAGCTGTAGATTCAAGTAACCCTTTATCATGCATCATATGAACTTCAAACAATCTTTTTCAATAACTTCTGAGGGGTGGCTTGGTTTCTTCTTTTCCAAGGCTTCTTCAAGCCATTTTCCTTCCAGCCGATAAAGCTTGATTCCTGGCTAGAGTTCTGAAAGTTCAAACCGGTACGAGCTATTTAAAACTGCTGAGAGAACCGTTCAGTAGTGAAGATCATCATCAGTTTGAAGATCTAAAGAGGTTGGTACTCGAAAAACATAGAAACACACCTACTTTTGCTAGCAGTGAACTTTGTTGTCAGCAAAATGAGCATTGCAGAGCCAAATAGTTTGACCAGTTGCCAATGTTCTTCCAGACAACCTAACAACAATTTAGACAAAACAATTAACAATAAAAACAATTGATGTTTTCAGTTTGAAAGATCAGATAACAAAAAAAAAACATGGAAACAAAGATTACTCTTGGCCAATCTTGAAATCAAAAGACATACAAACCAAGTAATGCCACTCAATATCTGTGAGATCTTCCGGAGATAAAGCTGCTGAAGGTCTTGGAGGTTGAGGCTGCTTTCACCAGCCGACAGTGACTCATAAAGTTGTCTCAACTGCTCACTTCTCTGCAAACCGAGTTGTTCAGCATTGAGCTCCACAGCTTGAACTGTTTTCCTGGTCTTAATATCTCCATTGTAATACCCATCACCCATTCCAAGACCCTGAACTTGTTCACATTGAAAACAGGCAATAAGGCTCAGAAGAATGGACCAAATTTGTACCCTGGTTGTGTAGCTGAAAGGGACCAGAAAATTGCAAAACTCCATTAAATGTTCCTCACAGCAAGAGCAAGAAGTTTCATTAGGTTCTTTAGTCCTCTCTCTTGATTTTGAACCTCGGTAGCCATTTGAAAGTTAATTACATTCATTAACTATATATAATTCCAAATTGATTGGTACTTTTTTTTTCTTGGCTTTTCATTCATCTTCAATAAAATTCTAAGCAAAGTGTGCACAAAAAACATGAGCTACACCTAAAGTTCATGATTACATATTTGCTTTACCAGAAACAACACCCAGAGCTTAAAACCAACATTTTCTTTGAAAAAAAAAAAAGCTAAGAATTTCAATAACTAAAGATCTAGTGGTGTTTTTGGGTAGCTATGGAATGGGTACTGAAATGATATAGACAAATAAGCAAGTTAAAATACTTTCTTAAGTACAAGTCAGTGATTTAAAATAATAATAATAAAGACTAAAATACCTATACAACTCTTTTAATATATTACTTGCTATATAAATTTAATTAATTTATATTTTTTAATTAATCAATGCATGAGGGGGTTGTTCAAAGGGTAAGCGAAGTGATTACCTTTGTTCGAGGATACTGTTTTGAGATCGTTGAAGTCGCTAGAGGCCTGGCCCAACCATCCCCGACCCAGATTGTCGGTTGGCTCCCTCCTCCACTGTCTTTTCTTAATGTGAACGTTGATGCTAGCTTTTCCTTCTCCCTACAAAAAGCCTGTTCGGGTGTTATTATCTGGGACGAGCATGGTCAGATAATGGGCGCTTGTAGTCTGCTTACCACTCACGTTCCTTCAGTGTTTGCAGCGGAGGCAATGGCTGTTTTCAGTGGTTGCATTTCGCTTCTGAAATGGGATGCTTGGGCAGTCAACTGTAAGCTAAACACTACCTCGGAGGATCTATCGGGGATTGGTGCCTTTATCTGCGAAGCCACGGAGCTTTCTAAGTGTTTTTTGGCGTGTCGTTCACATACCTTTTACCTTGCCTTCTTATGCCGTTGAATGGTTGGGTTCTGGAAGGCAAAGAGAACGAGAGCCTGACTGAGAGGCTTTGGGGACCTTCGAATCACCGGAGCGGATGCTAGTGGGGGAAATCTAGGCCGCATGGAGTAGTGCTCCGGGGAACTGTAACCAACAGGAAAAAAGAGTTTTCTGGAAAGTGGAGTGGGTGACAGTTCATTTCTTTGACTGGATAGGGTTTTGGTTTCCTTTTTGTTTTGTTTTTCTTTTTCAGTTTTAAAGGCCTTTTTCTGTTGGGCCTTGTTTTGTTATGATTTTTCAACACCTGTTGGGATTATTTTAATTTTATTAAATCCAATCACATTGTTACATTACATCGGATCCAAGTTGTGACTTCGGAAGTATCCAATTGATAGCAATAAAATTTAAGGACTGTTAAAGTTAAATATATTTCATTTAAATTATTAATTTTCAAAACACTAACATTACAACTTGTCTCTTTAATCAAATGCTAAAAAGGCTTGAATAAAATCTTTTAATTATGTAGAGGGGTTAAAGAGAAATTTGCCCATTTAACCAAGAGCTGCCTGCCTAGTGCTTCCTCCTCCGACCTGAGGTGATGACATATTGTAATAAGTTTAATCTATTTTTTTTAGTCATAAATTAGATTGAGCTTTTATAATAATTAAACAACTTACAAAATTAAAGTAAAATAGTGGCCCATAAACTCAAGGCTCGAAAGAAAGAAAACTTAACAGAAACAAAGAAAAAGACCCCTAAGATTACGGCCCAAACGTAGCAACAAATCAGAAATATCTAGAAAACTTTAAAATTTAAAACCAGCCGTTTACTATGCCCAATCAGATCCCACCATCGCCTGTCAGACCTATCATGTCTGTCATTTCTGCAATTAAAGGCGATTTATCTTTCCAAAGGGGTTTTAAAACTTCTGATGCCTTTTGCGATGCCCAATAGACGACCCTTCACCATTTCCTTCTCTCCGTCCATCATTCAGTCTGGCACCTTCCCACTTTTGGCTCTTTTCTTTCTCTAATCTTCCCAATCAAAACCTTTTAGTCGTCCCATCGCCCCTTCATTTTAGCTTATTCCAGACGCTTTCCCATTTTTCCATCATGTTCATTAACTTATTGGTATTAATGATTCATTTCCCTTATCTTTTGACTGTTACATTTCTATGTCTGCTCTCTCCAACGCCCTCTATTTCTAAACACACCTCCTCTCTTCTCTATCAAAACCTCTGTCAGTAGAAGCTCCCCCTAAATCCTTTACGATCTGCTGCTTGGCGAACTCCGGAACATCACCTACCAAGTAAAATTCTCTCAACGATTTTAAAGTTTCTGTAGCCAAAATATGGGCTAGGTTGTATGATTCTCTTGGTATATGCTCGAAACTACACTTCTCAAACTTTGTCTGTAACTGTTGAATGTCGTGAATAATAGCCCCTATCAGTGATCTATCTTTCATTTATTTTCTGCATTTCTTTATTACTGTCAACGCATCACCCTCAATAACTATTTTCTTCCATCGCATGTCGACTCCGGTACGCACCGCAAAGCTGCAAGCGATTGCCTTAGCCGCGAAAGCAGAAGATACTATTTCATGTATCAGTGAGAGTGAAAGCAATACTGATCCTTCCTTATCCCTAGCCACTACACCCACTGTTGCTCGACCCAGAGAACTATCAAACGTTGCATCAAAATTTAACTTGACAAACTACTCTAAAGGGGATTTCTAGTATTTTGCTTATATCTGAACTTTTTTTTTTTGTATTGTTGCTTTCTCAATTGTATCTAATTCAAGGATATAATCTCTGATGAATTTTACTGTTTCCTCAATAGATCTTTGGGTTCTCTCATGGACACCCCTTGTTCCTTTCACCCCAAATAGCCTACAGGGTGCAGTAAAAAAGTCTACACTGTACAGGAGTGCACTTCTCAAAAACCCAGGTAAGTCATTCCTTAAACCCCATCTCTGAAGTTTGGAAAAAATCTAAAAGAGATAACTGCTTCCAAATTTCTGGTAACAAGACATTCTCAGAATATATGACTTAAATCCTCTGCTCCTGTTCCGCAACGAGGACAGATTTGAATGTTCAACAATCTTCTGTGATGCATGTTAACCCTTGTAGGAAGATAATTCCACGAAATTTTCCATGTTGTAATGTTGATCTTAGAAGGGAGATTTATTGACCAGAGCTTTTTGTAGAAATTTTTGTAGGTTGTTTGTAAGGCATAAGCCGTAGGATCCCATTCGGTATGTTGTAATAGTTTGTAGGCACTTCATCGTGAACTCCCCCGAGGGTTCTCCATTCCAGGCCATCACATCATCATTCGATTCCTTCGCTAATGGGATGCGCAGAATCTTCTCAACTATGAAGTTCAAAAAGGTAGATTCTAACACCTTATTTTTCCATTTCATGCTGCTTTGATCTATCAATTCGGCCACTTTAAAATCATTTAAGCTGTTAACATAAAAGATTAACTTGAATTTTGCAAATCTGGTACCCAACGTCATTTAAAACTGAGATCTCTGTACCACTTCCCACCTTCCAACAAAGTCCATCCTTTAACACCCCATTAGATGCCCATATACTCTTCCATGTAAATGAGCTATTACTCCCCAAACTCAAATTGATGAAGGTTGAATTCGAAAAATATTTGGCTTTATAAACCTTCGCTACTAAGGAATCTGGATTCTTCATAAAACGCCAATCTTGTTTTGCCAATAAAGCCACATTAAATTTGGCCAAACTCCTAAAACCCATTCCTCCATCCTCCTTTAAACAGCACAAGTTCTTCCATTGACACCAGTGAATACCTCGCTTCCCATGATTCTTCTGCCACCAAAATCTTGCATTAATTTTCTCGAGTTCATCACAAAAAGACATTTGGGAGTAAAAAACACGACATAGCGTATGTAGGAATAGCTTGAAGGACTGATTTTATAAACACTTCTTTTTCACCTTGAGATAAAAATCTATTACACCATCCTTTGATTCTGAGTATAACCTTTTCTTTTAGAGCTTGAAAAGAGTCTTTCTTGCGTCTGCCAACCAAACTTGGAAGGCCTAAATATTTTTCCATATTTGTTGATGGTCTCACCCCCAAAATTCCCAATACTCCCTCCTTCATTTCTTCTTTTGTATTTGAACTGAAAAGACCGAGGATTTGCTAAAATTCACACATTGACCTGAACAATCACCATATTCCTTCGGAATCCCTTTAAACAATCTTGCTCCATTTCTTATTGCTTCTCCGAAGAGGATGCAATCATCTGCAAACAGTAAATGTGTAATCGCTGGTCCACTCTGACTTGCTTTTACCCCTTTTAAACCACCTTCTTTCTGAGCCATCTTTAGCAAAGTCGATAAACCTTCACCACAAAAAAGAAAGAGAAAAGGACTTAAGGGATCCCCCTGTCTCAAACCTCTAGTAGCTTGAAAAGATTCTCCCCTAATCCCATTAACGTTAACAGCAAAAGATGCAGTACTAATGCCTTTAAGAATTAACTCAATTCATTTGTTATCAAAACCCAATTTCAGCATAACTGCCCTAGTAAAAGCCCATTCGACCCTATCATACGCCTTACTCATATCGAGTTTCACTGCCATAAACCCCTTGTTCCCCATTCGCTTTCTACGGACCATGTGCAACATCTCATACGCCACTAAGGTGTTATCAGAGATTAACCTGCTTGGAATAAAAGCACTTTGTGACTCATCAATACACAACTCCATTACTTCTTGAAGTCTGTTAGCAATTGCCTTTGCTACAACTTTATAAAGGACCGTGCATAAACTGATTGGTCTAAAATTTGATATATTACCGGGATTTTGGATCTTAGGTATAAACACAATATCTGTAGAATTTAGATGACCAAAACTCTGACCATTGTTCAGAATTCTCAAACAAAAGGAAGTAACATCTTTACTCACAATGTGCCAATATTTTTGAAAAAATATTGCCGGAAACCCATCAGGTCCTAGTGCTTCTCACTATTTGCATGAGAGTAAAAAAATACTTTTTCCCGTGAAGTCGACTTGCAATAGTTTTAAATCATTTCACACCTCACAACATGGGGATTTATTGAGGATTATACAAAAAAGCAATACCAATTACTATGTTTAGAAGAAATATTTTGCTAATTTCCAATGAAACATTAGACTTTATTCTAACATTTTAATTACATTTGAGACAAAAATGTAATAATTTCATCCTAAATTTCTTGGCACTGTCAATAATATTGCAATCTTGACTCTGGAGGAAATTTAGCCAAACAAATTAATTTGATGGTCGAAAATAAAATTCTAACCAATAAACTTAAATTTCCCAAACTGTACTTTTCCTTTGAGTAGAAATGTTTGACTAAATTAGCACCCTTAAGTTCCGTTGTCAAGCCATTTACGCGAAACATGCATAACATAGTAGCAGCATTCTATTCACGTTAGTATAAAACTACAACATGCGGCACACGTTTGGTCCGTATATAAATATGGCACACGCGAATGCGTGTGATAAAATAATATAAAACATGAACCTGATTTTTGGTTTATTAGTTAGGATAAATTCTGATGTTACTCCCTATACTTTGAGAAAGTTATGAATTTGATCCTTGTACTTTAATTTGATCAATCTCAATCCCTTTATTTTTTTGAATTGGTTTGTTTTAGTCTCTGTACTTTTCAGATTTTGAAATTTTAATCTTGATCCATTAGTAGTAGCTAAATTTGTTTGATTAATTTAATTACTAGTCTTGTATCATGCTTGTAGTTGTAAATTTAGTCCATATTCTCTAATTGGATCATTTTAAATCTATATACTTTTGAATTTTGAAATTCCAATCTTGAAGCAAAAGACCGTCATTAATCCATTAACTAAATTTTTAGTGAGTAATATGTGAAACTAACAACCTAAAATAACATTACACATATTTAATATGTTTACCTTATTAGGTTTTGAAAATAGCAAAATTTAACTGAATAAATTTAACAATTATTATTTGGTGAGAACTGAATTTTTAAAATATAAAAATACATGGATTAAAATGACCAAATTAAAATATAAAAGCTAAATCCACAAAATTTATAAACTATGGGGACAAATGATAAAATTTAACCTATTAGTTATTTGTACTAATAGATATAAAATGTTTAATGGTAGTAGCATCCACTTCTATTTCTAGATGAGTAATGTTTAAGGCCCTAGCTAAATTTAGTTTGTCCTTCAAGGCCTATAATTTAACCTCAACACTTGTTACTCTTAAGATATGTCAATACGTTTCAATTATCCAATCTCTAGAATGGCTTATTATGAAAGCCCCAACATTCACTCTATCGAGATTTTCTAAAGAAAATCCATCGATATTAAATTTAAACCAATTCATTTATGGTGGTTTCCAAGACACAAAAATAAACCGAGGTAAATGTTATTCATTGTCGGACAACTAGTAAAAAATTCTACCGCCATAGAATAAGCTCTTTCAAGAAGTCCAAATACTATAGGGTGAAAGCAACTAACACATTTTGAGGGATTTTTGGCCTTATAGACCAAACTTAGGTAAAGAGATTTATCGACATTGGGATTTTTAGCATTTACTAAGGTTGTTAACTCTAGAAACCATAAAAATATAAATATTAATTTAACTTTTGTTTATAATTTTCAAAATTATAAATAAAGATAAGTTTCATAATTAACAAATTATAACAGCAATATATAATTAAAAATAAAGTTTAAAAAATATTGATTAATTAAATTTTAATTTCACTTTCAATTAAATTAAAATTACTAGTAAATAATTAAAATTAAGAGACCCTGTTTAAGCGGGTGACAAATTCTGGTATCTATAAAACTTCATATTCAAAATTAATTGAAAACTTTGAATTTAATATTTTATTTTCCTTCATTATTCATAGTATTTGTTTTTTTTATTTTTTAAGATGGATTACATTGCATGCCGTGATGTAGTTGATGCAAGACTAATTCAGAACGAGTTATGGGAAATTCCAAAATATCCCGTAAATTATTTTTATTATAAAAGTGGAAATATTGTGAAATCTCTTCCCTTTGTTTTCGACGATGATGATGAAGAAGAAGACGAAGATCTAGATTATAAAGCATTGACAGATGGTGAAAGGGATGATGAACCTTCGATGGATAAGGTGAAGAGAAGTGTTGACGATGGAGGCTGCGATTCACCTGGTTTGTTTGCCAGAGTTATTGGTTGGAGCAAGGATACCCTGCTCGCCTGTTTGTGTTTAAACTAAATTAGAGTTGCCTCTTGCATTATTGGATTTTAAGGTGACTAATTCTTTTGTTCTATGAACGGCTCTTTTCATTATTAGCCTTTTCTTTTTCTTCCTATTTTTCTAATAGTTCGTGTCTTTCAATGTAACAGATAAACACTTAGAATTTCAACCACTGATTTTTATTAATTTATTTATATAAATGGTTGAATTTTACTAAGACTACATAAAAATTACAAAAGACTATCTTTAAAATCACTCGCAAAAAATAAATGTGCTACGTGCATTATTAAGACTAAAAATAGGTTAGAGAAAGAGACAAAAATTTTAAAATGAAAACTTATGTAGTTTAATTTTTTTAGTAAGATAAATTAAAAATTAGTTACATGATTTAATTAATTATTTTATATCATTTAAGATTTATTCAACAAAATAATTGAAAAATAAGTATAATTATTAATAATTACGTCATTAATTCTCGAAATATGTTTGGGTAGCGGGAAGTGTACGTTAAAGAATTGGAATAAGCAATTGATTAATTAAACATGTCATATTAATTACAAATAATTAAGTCCAAATTCAATTACTAGATGTTTTAGTTATGATTGAAAATTTTAAAATAAATGAAATAAGTGGTTCTTGTAGTTAAAAAACAAAGCAAAAAAAAACAGGTAAAAGTATTAACATTTTTGTTAACGAGGAAAGTAATAACAGTGTGTTTAAGCATCCGGTTTTATGGAGACGAGAAGTGAAATTATTGTGGGCATGGGGTCCACTCCTTTGAGCTTCAGGTCCTTCAATTTATTTTAGATTTATAACACAATTTTTATTTTGGTTATAAAAATTTATAATTTTATCTCCACCAATATTATATTTTAACTATGTGAAAGATAAATATATCTTTTAAATAAAAAAATAACAAAATACATTATTACTTAAGTGGTTTAGGGTTAGAGTGATAAGTAGTTTAGTTTTTTATAATTTATAATTTATTTAACCAATATCATGACTTCCCTGTCGGTAAGTAATTTTACTAAAACTATATTATGATATGTTCATTTGGAGGAAAAGTTATGTCTGGAATATATTTATTATATAAATAAAATTTTAATTAAAATGATAAAATTGAAATTTTAATAATTTTGGTTTTAAATATTTGTGTGGCTACATGGATGGAATTGATATAAAAAGTAATGCACTCTCATAATAATATTCATTACTTTTTAAATAAAAAATAATTAAAATTATCGTGTGATATCAATTTAATTATATACATTAAAATTATTATTTTTAAACTAAATAATATCTAAATAATTTAGAATATCTTAATCAAATATTTTAATTTGCTGCCATGAAAGTCCCTACAGCGTCACGTGATACAGCTCCAAACCCCTTAACACACCCCAATTATTTCTGCGACTACCCACATTCAATTTGAAATCCGCACGTGATTCACTAGTAATATTTTAATATTTTATACAACAAATATCATAGTAAAATATTCCAAATATTCATTGCCTTGTGTTGTTGCTTTGGGATTGTTGGTTCAGCGGTCCCACATCATTAAAATTTGAAAGCAGATACCTCACATGCCGTTTTAAATATGTTGTTAGTTGGAGGCAGAGGTGCGGGAGCCTAGTTAATCCTTCTTTCACTGATTAGAAGCTTGGACGGAGCTCTGCCATAGACTATTGGAAGCAGCATATTTTGAAACCGCTTCGAGTTGGGTAGTTTTTTTATTAAAATAATTTTAAAAAATTAATTAATTATCAAATTAATTTATTTTTTAATTAAATATGAAAATAATTAAATTCTACCGTAAAAGTTAGTGGAACCAAATTATATGGCGTCACTAACTTGCCACATCAACAAGGGATATAAAAAATATTTCTTTCAGTGAGTATGTTGAATGACACAATTTATATAAAATATAAGAAAAATATTACAAAATCTAAAAATTAGGGATTTTTAAAATAATTTTTATTTTTGGTGGAGCCATTTAAATGGGCCACCACCTACACCATTTTCAGTTTTTTTAACTTTTTTTAAATTTTGTCTTTTTTTATTACTTATTTCAAGTTTTATATTTTTCTTATTTTATTTTGTTTATTTATTTTATTTATATTATTTATTATTAAATTTAAAAGTTTGAAATGTATATTTGAAATGTTTATAATATATATTTTTAAAATTTTAAATATTATTTTTAAATTATTTTTAATTTTAGATATATATATATTTGAAATTATTTTTATAAATGTTAAAAATATTTTTCAAATTAATTTTTAAAATTTTAAATATTATTTTTAAATATTAACCATATTTTTAATAATATAAAACATTTAAACATTTAAATTTTTAAATGCAATTTTAAATACATTTAAAAATAATAATTTAAAAATTATGAAAAATGGGGTTTTAAAATAATTTCTCATTTCTGATGGAGTCATTTTAAATGGCGCCATTGACAACATGCATCTTTATTTTATTTTTTAACTTTTTTAAATTTTTGAAAACATGAATTTACCTTTTTTACTTTTTTTTAAATTTTGTCTTTATTTTTTGAAGTTTTTCTTTATTTTTTATTTTATTTTTTATTTATATTATTAATTTAAAAAATTGTAATGTATATTTAAAATATTTTATAATATATTTTTAAAATTTTAAATATTATTTTAAATTATTTTTTAACTTTAGATATATATTTGAAATTATTTTTATAAATTTTAAATGTATATTTTTCAAATTACTTTTGAAATTATTAGTTTTATAATATTTGAAATGTATGTTTAATATTTTATTAATTTTACATAGAATTTTTAAATTAAGATTTTTAATTTTTTCTTATTTTATTTGAAGTTTTATATTTTTCTTATTTTTTGTTTATTTAATTTATTTATTTTTATTATTAATTTAAAAAATTGTAATGTATATGTGAAATGTTCTATAATATATTTTTTAGAATTTTAAATATCTTTTTAGATTATTTTAAAAATTTTAGATATATATTTTTGAAATTAGTTTTTATAAATTTTAAATGTATATTTTTCATATTATTTTTTAAAATTTTAAATATTATTTTTAAATATTAACCATATTTTCAATAATGTAAAATATTTAAATATTTTAAAGATATAATCTTTCAAATTTATTACTTGTTTTTATTTTTTAATAATATAAAACATTTAAACATTTAAAATTTTAAATAAAATTTTTATAGAAATTTAAAAAGGTTAAATATTTTTAAAATAAATAAAAATATTATAAAATTAATAATAAATTTTAAAGCTCATATCTTTAAAATATTTAAATGTTTTATAATATTAAAAATATATTTAATATTTAAAAATAATATTTAAAATTTTAAAAATGATTTCAAAAATATATTTTTAATATTTATAAAAATATATTATAAAACATTTTTAAAAATACATTTCAAGTTTTTAAAATAAATAAGGACTTAAAAGTTAAAAAAAGTCAAAGCTTTTTTAAAAAAAGGTGAAATAAACAACTTGGTTGTCAGACTCGAAAATGGGTGGCGCAAATTATTTAGCTCCACCAGAAATGGTAAATTGCTATAGGCCCCTATACTTTCAAAAATCACAATTTTTGGTGGAGCCATGCTCCACCTCTCTCTTATATATAGAGTGGTGTAATTGTTGTGTTAAGTAGGAAAGTTTAAAAAATCTGTTAAAAATGAATAATGAGGTGTTTTTTTGTGTATGTTGTTTTTTATGGTGAAATTGTAGAAGGTGATATTGGCTGTGTATTTCAAGGTAGGCAAAGAGTAGGTTTGCGATTCAAAAAAAAATGTGAAGCTAGTAGAAATGAAAAGGAAGATCAGTGCGAAAATAGTTATCCGTTCTGGAAGGGCGATGTCCAAATTATTTTACAAGTTTCCAATCTCTACAGATCCGTTCAAATGTTGTGCGATGCAGTTGTTAGATGATGATGACTTGGGCACTATGATGGAAATATGGTGGTCGACTGGAAGTGAGAACCCCCAACCAGTTGAATTATTTGCTGAGTTAGCAGACTTAGAGCCTATTGAGAATGTTAGTCCAATAAGTCAACATCACAAATTTGACTTTGATCTTAATGTTGGATGGACAGACCAATAGCGGAACATCGCAGATACCAGAAATTCCTAATTATGGTGGGAGTTCATACAACAACCCTACCCTCGGTCCCCGTCTACAAATACATCCGGAGGTGATAATAAGCACAGAGGCAAATGTCAGAGAAATGACCAATAATGGTGAAGATTCTGATAAAGACGTTGAAGATTTTAGTGACCTCGATGTTGATGAGGTTCCGAACGATATCGATGATGAAGGCCCGAAAAAGGTTGAAGATGTTCACGACCCTTTATTCAGTAACCCAAGTAGTGGCATTATTTTACGAAATGAACTTGAGAGCGACATGTTGAACGTAGATCCAGATGCAGCGTATGCATCTGAGTTTCCTGAGTATGCCGATATAGTACCTGCTCATAGATTGGCGATAAATTCACAGTTCGAGAATGGGCAACAGTTCAAGAACAAATGATGTGTGTTTGCTGTCAAACAATACAGTATGAAGTTGTCGATTGCTTACAGGGTTGTCAAATCTACACCGACATTATATGTTGGGGAATGTTGGAGAGCCAGCGATGGGTGTGGTTAGTGAGTTCGAGCTGCATTTATACAGAGGACTCAACAGTGGAAAATACGAAAATTAGAATGACGTCATACATGTAGTGTCGCACGTATGTCTCAAGACCACCGGAAATTGAATGCCAAAAGTATTTGCAACTGCATCATGCCACTAGTGAAAGATAGTCCAATCATTCCTGTGTCAACATTAATTGCAGACATGCAAGCTCGATTTCAGTACAGAGTTTCATATAGGAAAGCGTGGTTAGCGAAACAAAAGGCTATGCAACAATTGTACGGCGACTGGATGAGTCATACAATAAACTTCAGGGTTAGATTTTAGCGATGGTGGAGTACATCCCAGGAACTATCGTGGACTTGCAAACGTTACCTTCTAGAGGCCCTAATGGATAATTGGAACTGGGGAGAAAAGTTTTTCGTCGACTGTTCTAGATTTTTGATCCCTGTGTTAGAACCTTCCCCCACTGCAAACCACTAGTGCAAGTTGATGGAACATGGCTTTATGGAAAATACACGCAAATACTTCTTATTGCGGTTGCACAAGGCGGTAACGTAAATGTACTACCCATCGCTTTTGCAATCGTGGAATCTGAGAACTCCAAATCGTGGGCTTATTTCATTCAAAACTTACGGAGACATGTTGTCAGGCAAGATAACATTTGCATTATCTCTGACAAATCGAAGGGTCTTGTTGCTACGATTCGACAATCTGAGGTTCCATGGAGGTCTATTTATTGTATTCGTCACATCGTTGTCAACTTCTACAATCAGTACAAGAACAAAGACTGGCGTAATCGAATTGTGAACATGGGTAAAAATATCGTATTTAAATTCGTATTTGTAATTATTTCGAGTCTATTTCCTAATTCTAATAGTAACATAACTTATAATTGGAATACATACGTAGGATACGAGCTGGAAGCACACCGTTTCAGATATAAGTTGGCGAGGTTAAAGACTGATATGGCGGGGTCAAATCATTCTCTCAGATAGTGGTTAGGTAGCATGGAGTCATGGCAATGGGCTCAATATTTTAACGATGGGTACCAGTATGGTCAAATGACAACTAACCTCGTTGTTTCCATTAACTCCGTTTTGAGGCGTACGCGTCACTTGCCAATTTCAGCGGTTTTTTCAACCACATTTTATAGGCTAGCAACCTTAATGCCAAAAATGGGGTTGAAACAAGCAAAACAGTTAGAGGCAGGAAATGTGTACGTCAAAAAAATTAGGGATGCCATGAAAGAGAACGCTGAAAGGGCTAGGTCGATGAATGCAGAACTATATTCCTGAAATTTAAAAACTTTTCGAGTGACAGAGTATATCAGTCGTCGGTCGGGGATCCCACCACGGTCTTACGGAGTTGATCTCCGAAACAGGCGATGTGAGTGCGGGATGTTCCAAACACTACGTTATCCGTGTGCGCATGTGATTGTAGTGTGTGCTACCTACAGTTTGAATACAGAACAATATATCGACGATGTGTACACTTGAACGTCGTTGCATATTTGGGGTAATGAGTTCCCGTATTAAGGGATGTATCAACATGGAAAGTGCAACCACCGTGTTCGAGATGTTGCTACGTAGGAGATCGGTCAACAAGGATTCGAAGCGACATGGATATAAGAGAATCAAAGGTAGACCGCAAACATCAATGAGGATTACGATATTTGAATGACATCAAAGGTATAGCAATTGCAACACTTTAAAAGCCTTCGTTGATGAGGTGGAACGTTAGACTAATACAAGAAATATGACATAACACTTAAAAATTAACATAACATTGGGAAGATATAGTTGTTTGGATCGAACATGGCTTCGAGGTGGACGTTAGGGGGTGGAGTACATGTTATTACCAAACATATCAAATGATATCGGTGGTTGCTCTGGGTGGGTGAAATGAACTGCGGGTGAAAACCATCGCCTATGTATGGGTGATATGAACTTGAACCGCCTATATCTGGGTGATATGAACTTGAACCGCTTATGTACAATGAACTGAACCAAGCAATGTTATGATATGCGCTATGCGATTCATCACAAAAGCGTCAACCCATTGTCCGATGTGTTCAAAGGTTGGTCTTCCGAGTTGGGCTCTGCCATATGTTGATCCCCTAGCTCCCCCATAGGTTGATTTTCACGTCTGTAGCCGTGACCCGATACTATCATAAGTTTTTCACCATATAAATAAACACGCCATCGAGTCATGTACCACTGCAAGTATTCAATCGAGGGACTAAAGTCAAACATGCACGAGTGCATATCAGGCCGCCTGTCATACCAGGCATTCCATAGTGCTACAAAAGATTGATGTTCCACTCTCCAATCTGTTGTATGTTTCCCTTTCATGGTCTTATTGTAGACTTCATCAAATTGTTCTGGCTCGACCAGCACAAATTGTTTACACCCAAATTGTCGCATAACTCGATCACCATTGTACCACTCAACGGTTGAGAAGTTGAGCACCAGCGTGTTAATGCACCACATATAGGCTTCAGCGTGAACCCTCTGAGGAATAAGGGTTGCAATGTTCAGTGCAGAATAAAGCATCCACAAGAACTGCACAATATAACATAATAAGTCAATTCACATTACAAACTATAAGTGGATAATATATTACTTTCTCTTCAGCGTACGCCTCTATCATTTGACGGTAAATGATTAATGTTTGGCTCGCACCAATTCCCGGAGATGTCGTCCATCTGAAATCGAAACAAACACGTTGGCAGTTAAACTTTGAAAAATATTATCCACACTTATGAGTCGTTAAATGTTAAGTATAATTTTGTTTTTACCTATTTATAAGTGGCTACGAATATGGTTGGTGCCTAACAGCCGCTAGAAACGGCATCCTCTATAAAGCCCAAGACTGCAGTAGACACAGACAACCAACCATATTACTAACCCCATGTTTTGTTGCTCAACAAAGCTCATAGTATAATGCGCCAACATCTGCCGATCCCAATTGTAACTACCAATGACGAAAAATCCTCCAATAGAGGCAAGTACTTTAAGTGGACTTTATTAGACGTGTTGTTCGTCATAAGTCCCCCTCCAATCAGCTGCATAATATAGGCTCTAGCAGCACACATCACCTCCTGCTCAGTGGCAGTGTTCGATAACCGCTTAAATTTTGCTCTCAACTATACTAATGTCAAGCATGTAAAATTATGTTCCCCATCACTAAGGGACTGTCCAAGCAGTCAATGGCATACTACTGAAGGTTCCAACACTTTGCTTCGACCCGTGACCACAGCACCGTCAATTCGTAAACCAAGTTGCATAGCGACGTCTTCTAATGTGATAGTGCACTCCTAGCATGACATAATGAGGTGTGAGTCTCCATACACCACCGCTCAACCAATGCGGATATTAAGTTCGGCCTCAGGTCAAACCTCCGGATCAATGCGACGTCCCCAATTCCCGCCAGCCGTAAGTATGGCATGGTCTGCTCGTCCAGATCGTACTTGGGAAACTGACACCGCAACCTCAATACCCGATAACCATCCTGTATGGTAAATTTTTTATAAAAAATATAATAAATCAATTATCTATATAATTTAAACATAAAAAAATATATTGAAGAGTAAAATTGAAAGGTTTATAAAACAAAAACATCACACTTATACTATACCAACGTAGCCATTCTAAGTATTTTTTTATTTAAGTTAAATTAAATAAGTAATAATATATTAATAATAGAATGAAAATTTGTCATAAATATTAATAATAAATAGAAATACGTGATTATTATGTCCTAATCATAGTTAAGGATTAAAATTAAAGACAACAATATAACTACATTCTCTACCTTCTTATATTAATTTTTAATAGGATATTATAATAACTACATTCTCGCCTTCTTATATTTATTTTTAATTGGATATTATTAGTAATAATAACGTCGAAATGAAGTTTAGTTCTAAAGGTTTAAGTTGTGGAATTTAACAATTTTTTTCCGCATATTATGCTCTTTGTACTTGGATTGTTATTTGGATTATTATAAATTTAAGTGTATTAAGTTTTTTCTTATTTAAGGTTAAAATTAAGAGGAATTATAAATAATTTTAGATATTGACTATACTAACATTACAACCCTACTACATCGAGATTTTAAATTTTATTTGATTATGTTAAAATTTTAATTTTAAAATAAATTTTATTAAATTATAATATTCTTTTACTATAAATAATTAAACATATTATAATTATTTTGAGTTGTGAAGTTGCCCTCCTTTTTCCTTTTAAAATTTTAAATATATTAAAAATATTTTTGCCTTTGAAAAAGAATAATAACAACTAAATAGAGATTAATATCATGCAAGAAAATAGTTAAAAGAAATAATAACAACTAAATAGAGATAAATATTTTAAAGCGGTCAAAACACGTTCAATAGAGTAACGATTAGCAAGAAAAAACAAGAAACTAAAACGATTTTTTATTTCATTGATAATTAATTTTACTGTTTCGTCGATTATCGATGAAGTGTGATTCGTATTTGCTCCAGAAGACATTTTGATATCTGTATAACATAAAAAAACATAAATACATTACAATTATTTGTTATATTACATTAACTATAAAATATAAAATACAATATTTTATAAAATTTACCTGGTTTGGCTCTCCGTCAAACTTCATTCATCTATCAGGGGAGACCAAGCCCCACCCATATATATATAGGGTGAGCGTGCGATCGAATCGAATCGAATAAAAAAATTTCGAGTTAATCGAGTTGACGAATCATATTTTATCATCCTAATTTGATTTGAAATTTTCTCGAATTGTGTCGAGTGAGATGGAATTCGAATCGAATCGAATCGAATATATTTGTTCGAGTTAAATTTTAAAAAATAATTTTGGATGCTTGTAACCACTGTCACCCATCGTAATAAAATTTGTCCACCTTAATTAAAATTTTTATTAACTTTCATCACCTCATAATTTATTTATTAATCTTTTATATACGGGTTAGCTTCTTTACTTGCTTAGTTGTTTCAATTATCTTGATTCTTGTCACTATGTATTTTGGAATTAAAATATATTAAATGTAAAATATAATTTTTTAATAAAATTATTTTAAAGATAAAATGTGAAATTGATACCAATATAAAAGTTTAATCTGAATATTTTATGGCATTCGTTTAACTCGAAATTCAAATATATATTACAAAATTTTGTATATTTATTTTAAATTTATTAATAGTCACATCATTTGACATGATGTGATTAGTTATAAAATAATATATTTATTTTTAATCCATTCTTTAAATAAAATAAGAAAAAAATTAAAAATTTTAATTTAAAAATTCTATGTAAAATTACTATAAGATTAAATATACATTTTAAATATTATAAAACTAATAATTTCAAAAGTATTTTGAACAATAAATTTAAAATTTATAAAGAAATAATTTCAAATATATATATCTAAAATTTTAAAAAATAATCTAAAAATGATATTTAAATTTTTAAAATATATTATACAACATTTTAAATATATATTACAAAATTTTTAAAATAAATAATATAAAACAATAAAATAATATAAAAGGAAAAAAGAAAAAATAAAATAAGAAAATAATAAAAAGTAAAAAAAGCCAAAATAAAGAAAAAAAGGGAGACGGTGGTGGCGCCATTTCAAATGGCACCACCAAAAAAGGAAAATTACTTTTGAAGCCCTAAACTTTTAAAACTAGAAAAATAAAATTATAATATTTAAAATAATTAAAAATATATATCTAAAGTTAAAAAATTATTTAAAATATATTATAAAACATTTTATATTTACATTACAAATTTTTAAAATTAATAATTTAAATTAATTAAACAAAATAAAATAAGAAAATAATATAAAAAAAAAAAAAAAAGGTATCAGAGGTGGTGGCGCCATTTCAAATGGCTCTACCAAAAAAGGGAAATTGCTTTTTAGGCCCTCAACTTTTTAAATACCCAAAAAAGTAAAAAAAAAGACAAAATTAAAAAAAAATGGTGAGAAGTGGTGGCGCCATTTCAAATGGCTCCACCAAAAATTAGAAAATTATTTTAAAGGCCCTCCAATTTTTCAGATTTCACAAGATTTTCTCAGATTTTATCTGTGGAGCCATTCAAAATGGCTCCACCAAAAAATTATTTTTAATCCCCTATCTGACATGGCAAGTTGGTGGAGCCATTTAATTTGGCTCCACCTAAATTCTTATAGCTTTTAGGTCATTTTAGTATTTAATTAAAATGTGGGTTATTTTGATAATTAATTAATTTATTTGGATTGTTTTAATAAAAAGCCTTTTTAAAATAAATAAGGACTTAAAAAAGTTTTAAAAAAAAGTCAAAGCTTTTTTAAAAAAAAGGCTGAAACAAACAACTTGGCTGTCAGACTTGAAAACTGGTGGCACCAAATTATTTGGCTCCACCAGGAAATGGTAAAATTGCTATAGGGCCCCCTATACTCTCAAAAATCACAGTATTTTGGTGGAGCCATTCTTTATGGCTCCACCTCTTGGTTCTCTTCTATATATAGAGTGGTCTAATTGTTGTGTTTAGTAGGAAAGTTTAAAAAATCTGTTAAAAATGAATAATGAGGTTTTTTTTGTGTATGCTGTTTTTTATGGTGAAATTGTAGAAGGTGATATTGGCTGTGTATTTCAAGGTTGGCAAAGAGTAGGTTTGAGATTCAAAAAAAATGTGAAGCTAGCAGAAATGAAAAGAAGATCGTGTGAAAATAGTTATCCGCTCGGAAGGCGATGTCCAAATTATTTTACAAGTTTCCAATCTCTACAGATCCGTTCAAATTTTGTGCGATCACGGTTGTTAGATGATGATGACTTGGGCACTATGATGGAAATATGGTGGTCGATTGGAAGTGAGAACCCCAACCAGTTGAATTATTTCTTTGAGTTAAGCGACTTAGAGCCTATTGAGAATGTTAGTTCAATAAGTCAACATCACAAATTTGACTTTGATCTTAATGTTGGATGGACAGACCAATTAGAATGCGGCGGAACATCGCAGATACCCAAAATTCCTAATTATGGTGGGAGTTCATACAATAACCCTACCCTCGGTCCCCGTCTACAAATACATCCGGATGTGATAATAAGCACAGAGGCAAATGTCAGAGAAACGACCAATAATGGTGAAGATTCTGATAAAGACGTTGAAGATTTTAGTGACCCCGGTGTTGATGAGGTTCCGGATGATATCGATGATGAAGGCCCGGAAGAGGTTGAAGATGTTCACGGCCCATTATTCAGTAACACAAGTAGTGGAATTATTTTACGAAATGAACTTGGGGACGACATGTTGAACGTAGATCCAGATGCAGCGTATGCATCTGAGTTTCTGAGTACGCCGATATAGTACCTGCTCATAGATTGGCGATAAATTCACAGTTCAAGGAGTTATTCCTTGGGCAACAGTTCGAGAATAAGGCGGACTGTGTGTTTGCTATCAAACAATACAGTTTGAAGTTGTCGATTGATTACAGGGTTGTCAAATCTACACTGACATTATATGTTGGGGAATATTGGAGAGCCAGCGATGGGTGTGGTTGGTGAGTTCGAGCTGCATTTATACAGAGGACTCAACAGTGGCAAATATGAAAATTAGAATGATGTCATACATGTAGTGTCGTACGTATGTCTCAAGACTACCGGAAATTAGATGCCAAAAGTATTTGCAACTGCATCATGCCACTAGTGAAAGATAGTCCAATCATTCCTGTGTCAACATTAATTGCAGATATGTAAGCTCAATTTCAGTACAGAGTTTCGTATAGGAAAGCGTGGTTAGCGAAACAAATGGCTATGCAACAATTGTACGGTGACTGGGATAAGTCATACAATGAACTTTAGGGTTGGATTTTAGCGATGGTGGAGTACATCCTAGGAACTATCGTGGACTTGCAAACGTTGCCTTCTAGAGGCCCTAATGGACAATTGGAACTGGGGAGAAAAGTTTTTCGTCGGCTGTTCTAGATTTTCGATCCATGTGTTAGAGCCTTCCCCCACTGCAAACCACTAGTGCAAGTTGATGGAACATGGCTTTATGGAAAATACACGCAAATACTTCTGATTGCGGTTGCACAAGGCGGTAACGTAAATGTACTACCCATCGCTTTTGCCATTGTGGAGTCTGAGAACTCCGAATCGTGGGCGTATTTCATTCAGAACTTACGGAAACATGTTGTTAGGCAAGACAACATTTGCATTATCTCCTACAGATCGAAGGGTCTTGTTGCTACGATTCGACAATCTGAGGTTCCATTGAGGTCTATTTATTGTATTCGTCACATCGTTGTCAACTTCCACAATCAGTGCAAGAACAAAGACTGGCGTAATCAAATTGTGAACATGGGTAAAAATATCGTATTTAAAATCGTATTTGTAATTATTTCGAGTCCATTTCCTAATTCGAATAGTAACATAACTTAAAATTGGAATACATATGTAGGATACGAGCTGGAAGCACACCGTTTCAGATATAAGTTGGCGAGGTTAGAGACTGATATGGCGGGGTCAAATCATTCTCTCAGACAGTGGTTAGGTACATGGAGTCATGGCAATGGGCTCAATATTTTAACGATAGGTACCAGTATGGTCAAATGACAACTAACCTCGTTGATGCCATTAACTCCGTTTTGAGGCGTACGCGTCACTTGCCAATTTCAGCGGTTTTTTTTATAGGCTAGCAACCTTAATACCAAAAATGGGGTTGAAACAAGCAAAACAGTTAGAGGCAGGAAACGTGTACGTCGAAAAAATTAGGGATGCCATGAAAGAGAACGCTGAAAGGGCTAGGTCGATGAATGCAGAACTATATTCCTGAAATTTGGAAACTTTTCGAGTGACAGAGTATATCAGTCGTCGGTCGGGGATCCCGCCACGGTCTTACAGAGTTGAGCTCTAAAACAGGCGATGTGAGTGCGGGATGTTCCAAACACTACGTTATCCGTGTGCACATGTGGTTGTAGCGTGTGCTACCTACAGTTTGAATGCAGAATAATATATCGACGATGTGTACACACTTGAACGTACGTTGCATATTTGGGGTAACGAGTTCCCCGCATTAAGGGATGTATCAACATGGGAAGTGCAACCGCCTGTGTTCGAGATGTTGCCAGATCGGTCACTACGTATGAGAATCAAAGGTAGACCGACATCAATGAGGATTTAGAACGACATCAAAGGTATAGCGATTCACGGGCCTTCGTTGACGAGGTGGACGTTGGGGTGTACTGTACACATCAGGAAGATCGGCAGCTGGATCGAATGTGACCTGAGGCAGGGTGGAGTACATGTTAATATATAACACATTTTTATATTTATATTTAAATTTATTAATAGTCACAACACCGACATGATGTGATTAGTTATATATATATATTTTAATTCAAACTTCAAAGAAAATAAGAAAAAAATTAAAAAACTTAATTTAAAAAAATTATGTAAAATTAATATAATATTGAACATACATTTCAAATATTATAAAACTAATAATTTCAAAAGTAATTTAAAAATATACATTTAAAATTTATAAAAATAATTTCAAATATATATATTTAAAGTTGAAAAATAATTTAAAAATAATATTTAAAATTTTAAAAAATATTATAAAACATTTTAAATATACATTATAAGTTTTTTAAATAATAAGATAAATTAAATAAACAAAATAATATAAGAAAATAATATAAAACTTAAAAAAATTAAAGAAAAAGACAAAAATTAAGAAAAAGTAAAAAAAAAAAAGATGGTAAATTCATGTGTGATGATGGCCTATTTGAAATGGCTCCACCAGAAGATAATAAATTATTTTTAAGGCCTTAAAACATTCAAAAATTTTAAAAAAGTTAAAAAAAATAAAGATGCATGGTGTCAGTCTGGTGGTGCCATTTAAAATGGCTCCACCAGAAATGGGAAATTATTTTAAAAGCCCCTCATCTTTTTATAATTTTTTAAATTATTATTTTTTAAATGTATTTAAAAAATTATATTTAAAAATTTTAAATGTTTAAATGTTTTATATTATTAAAATATGGTTAATATTTAAAATTTTAAAAATTAATTTGAAATATATACTTTTAAAATTTATAAAAATAATTTTAAAATATATATCTAAAATTAAAAATAATATTTAAAATTTTAAAAATATATATTGTAAACATTTCAAATATACATCTCAAATTTTTAAAATTATTAATAAAAATAAACAAAATAAAAAATATAAAACTTGGAAAAAGTAAAAAAAAAGTAAAAGACAAAATTTAAAAAAGATTTAAAAAATTTTAAAAGGGTGTAAGGGGGTAGTGGCACCGTTTAAAATGACTTCACTAAAAAATGAAAAATTATTTTAAAAGTCTCCTAATTTTTCAAATTTTATAATATTTCATTTATATTTTATATAGGTGACGCCATTTAACATAGTTCCAACAAAAAATTATTTTTTATACCTCTTGCTGACGTGATAAATTGGTGGCGTCATATAATTTAGCTTAACCAACTCTTACTATAAATTTTAAATTATTTTTATATTTAATTAAAAAAATAAGTTATTTTAATAATTAATTAATTTTTTAGGTTATTTTAATAAAAAAGCCGAGTTGAGTCTTTCCTAGCGCTTTCTGGTGAGAATTCGAAGAGGTGATCTGCTATGCAGAGGAACCGTCGGTTTTGTGGTTCCTGGTTTTAGCTTTCTAGTTTTCATTTTGAATTTTACCCGTTTTGGATGGCCTTGAAATTTGGGCAGACTATATCTTTTATTTCATTTCACTTTAATTTAATAAAGCATACCAGAGGATATTAAAAAATATATACACGTAGGTAGTTGGATCAACTGTCCCCCACCTCTTTGAATTTTTTCGAAGATAAGCGAAACTTCCCATATGGTTTTCGTTTTGATAAATTCATCTCTCAATTACAAATGATTTTAAAACTGTTAATTTTATCTCTATATAATAATTAATAAAAATTATTTTATCTGTCCTGTTCTTATCGATATTATTTTTTGATAAATTGAGCTAAATTAATGGTGCGAGAAATCAAAGGCATTTGAAGCACATGAAATAATGGACGACGGCGTCACCGGTTGTTGGCTACCAGTAATTTATTTTGAATCATGGTTAAGAGAAAGGATTAGATGAAGAAGATCACTAAGAGTGATGAAAAAGTTTCACATATTAAAAAGTTTCACATATCTCAAACAAGTTGATTTGTTTCGCATATTTTTCATTTTTAAAAAATGTTTCTGAAAAATATTATAAAAAAATTAGAGAGTTTTAATATTTGTATGATCTCACAAAAATAATATTCGTTCAAATGATGATATTAAGGAAAATATATGATACTGCAATTTATACTGTTCAAATGCAATTAGTATAATTTGAGCAAAAAGATCTTGGACCACAAAAATGAATGATTACTTGAAGAGATAGTATAATTCCTAGAAGATCAATGTTATTCTATTTCATATTGAAAACATGATTGAGTTAAAAATAATGAAATTAAACTTGACATTGATTAAAGTATGTATAGGCTCCAAACTAGAGGTGATCATGGGTTGGGTTACCTGGCTCGGTTGAAAAATAGGAAGGTTCGGGTAAAAATATAGGCCCAAAATATAGGTTTAGCAAAAAACAAGGCCCGTTTTAAATTTTTAAAAAGTAGGTCTGATCGCTCATATTTTATTCAATTTTTTCCTTTAAAATAAAACGAATTGTATTTTAAATTTTTCAATTTTCAATATTAAGACATTAATCAATCAATAAGGTACCAATTTTGGGTGTTGCGAGAGTGCTAATCCTTCCTCGTGCGTAACCGACTCCCGGACTCGTTTTCTTAAAATTCGTAGACCAAATGTTTTATAAGTGACCCAATCGCACTTCAAAAAAGGATTGGTGGCGACTCCGTTTTTATGTTTTTAAAGTCGGCCCGTTTTAAAAAAAATGGTTTCGACAGCTTGACGACTCACTAGGGAACCAATAAGAGAGTCAAGCTGTAGTATTGATTGATTAATGTCCTTTTATTGAAAATCAAAATTTGATTTCAACTTTTTTCCATCGCATATGGTTTTTACTTTTAAGTGTCTAGGACACATTTGCATCATGTTGCATGACCGTAATGGTCACACCTTTAAGTGAGAGTGAGAAGCTCTCCTTCGTGAGGTTTTCACCTCCGTGCAGGATAGTGGATCGCTTTCGGAATACATCCGTACCTATGTCTTCGTGAGGTTTTCACCTCCGTGCAGCCATAGGGAAATGTATTCCCCTGAACTGAACTCGGTTCATATGAGCCTATAATGGGTGAGGATCGAGGAATCTGCTGGTTCAAGTACCCTTCCTTTAGAGCCAAACCGCATATAGAGAACCCTAGGACCCCACTTCAGGGAGAACTATGTTGAACCCCAATAGTCACCTGGATAGGTGTTTGATTTCTACTATTTGTATATGGTGCTAACATGATTTCTTTTGTTTATGACTACATTGCATTTCATCATCATAGAAAGAAGGTGTTGATTCATATTCGATTGTTAAATAGAAGAGTTTGTCATAAGGAAATGGATTACTTGATAAAATGGGTTATAATACGGTCGTTCGAATATAGTCCAAGTAAACAACGAGAAAAGGCTGATAGTCCACAGAATAATACAAGACTTTGCTCGAGGATTCAAGCCGACAAAGACTATCCAAGAGCCGTCACATTTCGACTTTCTTAAAAAACTTATGAGCGTCGCGGAAGATGAGTGAGTGAAGAGTCACGGCCTGGATCAAGCAACAAGGAACTAGAAGAGGCATCTATTGGGAAGGCTCGTGGGACACGACCATAACATCCTAATACGAATAAATGGTGTCTTTACCTGGACTATAAGGACGAAGCCGCATATGTAATCCATTTTATGTAAAGAAATTTATTTTCTAAAAAAGTTCTTCTAATGGAATTGAATTCAGAACCAACGCCTCTCTTTCTTTTTGCATTTATTCCTTTGCATTGCATATCATATATTTGCATTACATCACATCATATGCATTAAATGTCATAAAAGAACTCTATTAACTGGAGATTATATTATAGTGACCTTGGAACATCACTACTACACATGAATGAAGAAACTGCTGAAGATATAATGAAGACTTTGAACATCAACGCCGTATGAGAAGAGGGTCCGAAGGAAGGAAACTTAGCGGGCATACGCCCTAATGAGCCTGAAAGTGTTCTGAACAACTGAACTGCGGAGGAAATTTCGGTAGTTTTTAGAGCTAACACAAGAGTAATGTTCAAAACACACTTGTTGTTTCAAACCTAGAAACAATAAGAATCCTTTGTGAAATAGGCTCATGTTCAAGCATCTTTACTTTCAATAAAAATGCATTTTTCTTTCATACTGTGTAATTATTCTTTTACTTCTTTTCCATTACATTCATAATCATGCCATAAAAATAAGCCACTCTTAGATTCATTCTTTAGATATTCTTTCGTGCCTACAATAGGTACCCAACTATCGAGACATGAACGACGCTGTTACAGACTCCCTTTTGAGTGAAATATGAGTCTAAATGGATCTGAAGATTTTGAAGATGTTAGAGATTGTAACTTATCTTTTGATTTGTTAAAGATGGTAGAACAAAATGAAAATAGACTCTACCATACAAAAGGTCAGTGGACATTGCGAGTTTAGGAAAAGGAGTGAAGATCGAAACCTTGCCCATCACAAAAACAAAGCAAGACGTCATTGAGTTATTCCAAGAATTCAAAGATGTCTTTCCATGATCGCATCAAGATATGCCTAGGCATATGGAGACTATGGAGTGTTCGAAAAGGCACATGCTAAGAGTTTTCCGATAGCCAGGTCGATTATAAGTTTCAGGTACTGCTGATTTACCATGAAAAGGAAATTGTGTCAGGTATGCCATAAATGTCAAATAGAGGAAGACAAGACTTATATGCTTCCTCCATTATTTTTTTCCTACACGTGGGGCATAGATGTTATGAGGACGATCTAGTCAGAAGCTTCTAACAGACATTGTCATCTTTGCGGCTGTTAATTATTTCACTAAGATAGTGAATGTCGCTTCATATGCCAAAATTTACATGTCTAAATAAAAATGTCAAAGTTGATAGTCTGTTCAAAGATCATACACCATATCAGTGCAACAAATGCAAAAAAAAAAGAAGAAGAAGAAGAAGAAGAAGAAAGAAAGAAAGAAAGAAGCATCCAAAAGATTTTTTGAGACTTGTAAATATTGGCATAGAAAAGTTATCATTTACCCTCTTTGTTTCTCGAGTATTGGCTAGACCTCCACCGGGGCAACGCTTTTATCATTGGTTTATGGGATGGATGCAGTCTTGCCCATCGAAGTTGAGATTTATTTTCTTCGGATTCTGTTAGAGCTGAAGTTGGATAAAGCGGAATAGGTTCAATCTCGATATGATCAACTGAATTTGATCAAGAAAAAAGGTTAAGAGCCATCCGCCATGGCCAAATGTACCAGAAGCGAATGATACGGGCTTACAACCAAAAAGTCCACCCTAGAGGGTTCTATGAAGGAAACTTGGTATTGAAAAGATCCTCCCTATGCAAAAGAACTTCAGAGAAAAGTGGATGTCTAATTGGGAAACACCTTATCTTGAAAAGAAGGTATTTTCTGGAAAAGCATTGAGACTAGCCGAGATAGACGGCAAGAGTCGGCCAAATCCGGTTAATGCGGATTCAGTCAAGAAACACTTTGCTCAAAAAGGAAATAGGCCAAGGTGAAAACCCGCAAAAGGTACTTTGAGGCTTTCCGCAAAAAAAAAAAAGGAGAGGCCATGGTGAAAACCCGCAAAGGGCACTTTTAGACCAAAGGGACTTTGAGTCGAAAACCCAAAAATGGCGGTTCAAATTATGATCAAATCGTGATGGGGCATATAGTAGTTTTGCTACGCTTGAATTAACAATGATAAAGTATGTTTTATCTTGGGGCATCGACAAAGTACTCCAGATCCACTAAACACATATTGAGCTTAAATGGTCCACAAAAAGTTTGAACAGAGAAGCTCAGTCTACGATATCTGGGGCACATAATTGCCATCTTACCCATTCTGAATTTGCTCATACACTACCAATAAATTTCATTCTTGATTGCATTTGCTATCTTATTTATCTCGAGCTATGTTCCTAATTAATTTTTTTCTTGTCCATTATTATGATCTTTTCCAAGCATTTCATATTGAAATAATGATTACTAAACTAATAATGCTTTCACAAAAGAAGTTTCGCATATTACTCTGAAAGTCTCTAAATAATACAAGAATCCGAAACAGGACAATTGTTTAGAACTAACCAGGCTTAAAGGGCTCGGAGCACTTGAGAAAAGGGACTAAGCAGTGATGACATCTTCAGATTCACTGTTAGAAGTATCAGCTGAACAAAGAAGACATACGTCAGGCATATCACCTTAATAAACAACAAGCAATGACAGCCCAATTGTTAAAAATAGATCATTCTCATTTTGCATTCATTCATAACATTCATAATGCATATGGTTAGGAGCATTTTTCATGACATCCTAATCATTTGGCATAAACATATGCCCCATGAAATCAATTCTACAGGTAGGTTCCCCAGAGGACAATGTAGCAAAATTGATGGGAGTTACAGAAGATTACAGACCTTATCTCACTGAGCAGGAGTGGAACAGGTCAAAAATATTGAGCCTTAATTCCCTAAACAGTAGGGTAACGGGCCAAAAATATCGATCTTATCCCACCGAAAGGAGTGGAACAGTCAAGACGTTGAGCCTTAATTCCCTAAGCAAGTAGGGTAAAACAAGACTATAGACATTATCCCACCGAAAGGAGTGGAACAGGTTAAAAATGATGAGCCTTAATTCCCTAAGCAGTAGGGTAGCATGTCAATTACAGACCTTATCCCACTGAGCAGGAGTGGAACAGGTCAAAAACATTGAGCCTTAATTCCCTAAGAAGTAGGGTAACGGGCCAAAAATATCAGATCTTATCCCACTGAGCAGGAGTGGAACAGATCGAATACGATGAGCCTTAAATTCCCTAAGCAGTAGGGTAACAGGCTAAAAAAATAGATATTATCCCACTGAGCAGGAGTGGAACAAATCGAAGATGATGAGCCATAATTCCCTAAGCAGTAGGGTAGTAGGCCAAAATTACAGATCTTATCCCATTAAGTAGGAGTGGAACAGATCGAAGACGATGAGCCTTAATTCCCTAAGCAGTAGGGTAACAGGCTGAAAAAGTAGATCTTATCCCACTGAGCAGGAGCGGAACAGATCGAAGACAATGAGCCTTAATTCCCTAAGCAGTATGGTAACAGGCTGAAAAAACAAATCTTATCCTACTGAACAGGAGTGGAACAGATCGAAGACAATGAGCCTTAATCCCCTAAGCAGTAGGGTAACAAGCCGAAGATAGTGGGTCTTATCCCACTGAGCAGGAGTGGAACAGATCAAATTTGACGAGCCTTAAACCCCTAAGCAGTAGGGTAACAGGCTGAAGATAGCAGATCTTATCTTCACTGAGCGGAAGTGGAGCAGATCGAGTACAATAAGTCTTATCTCCATGTATCGGAATGGACTAGACTGAAGAGTGTGGATCTTATCTCCACTGAGCAGGAGTGGAGCAGATCGATGACGATGAGCCTTACCCCCTAAGCAGTAGGGAAACAGGATGAAAATTACAAATTATAAGCAGTAGTGGAGTAGGCTGAAGCAAAACTCCTATACCCCTAGAGTACAGTCGGTTAAAGCGAGGCTACCTGAAGAAATGAGGCATTAAGAAAATAAGACTCAGCAAGACGGGGCAAAATTGGCTCTTTTAGAATTTTTACTTCGTTCTCGTTACACGACAACAAGCAAAGAGGGGCAGCTGTATGACCCAATTTTTACCCCAACCAAAGCCCAATTACAAACCCAAATCAAACCCTAGCCTACTAAGCCCAAAACAGAAAACAAATCAGAAAAACCCTAGCCACTTTTTTTTTTGTGCCGCAAGTCTAGCAGCCTCCACAAGCCGCACGTCTCGCTCCTCTACCACTGAGTCACATCCTCCACGATGCTTTCATCTACGAAAAAGAAGGAAAAGAGAGCAACACAACAAACAGAATCTATAATTTGTATTTTCTTTTATTTTTTAAGACCGGCTATAAAATGCCAAGAGATCACATGTAACGGGGTTTTTTTTCCCCTTTTTTTTTTTCACGATTGAGATACAAAAAAAACAAGCAATATACACGTTTCAGAAAGAAATACCAGAAGTCAAATAGTAAAGGTTGATTCGTTTTCCATTTATCTTTTTTTTTTAAATTTGAATATGGTGATTTAGGGGATTTCTTTCTTTTTTTTTTTTTAAAAAAACGTATAAAATTTTAAAGAAAAAGGAAAGAAGAAAGCGAGAGGGTCTCACCGGGCTACCTTTGGCCACCGTCATCAATGCGCGCATGGGGGGGCTCTTGGTTTTGTTGTGACACAGAAAGGGGAACCAAACCCTAAAAAAAATTGAAATGGAAAGGGGGGTCTGTTTTGTTCTTTGAAGCAGAGGAAGAAATGAAATGTAGGTTTTTTTGCTTTAAAATGGCTAAAACGGCGCCGTGTAATAAAAAGGGGGGCTCCGCGTGTGTGACTCGATTTAGCCCTGGGTCCGCGCGCATTTACCCAAAATGGGTAATTTGCGCGCTAGGTCCTCCCCTGTTGCACTCTTGTTTTAATTTCATCCCCTTCAGCTTTTCTTTTTTTTTTTTTAAATTTGCCCTAAATTTTGTGCGCTGTTTCAATTTAGTCTTAGTTCAGGTGCAGTGTTCAGGATCTTGGGATAATTGCATTTATGGCCCCCTCAATATTTATGCACGCATTACGATTAGCCCTTTTGCCTACATTTTTTCTTTTAAATTTGCCCGAAGTCTCTATGTTCGGTCCAAATTGGTCTATTTTCAATTGTTTTGCTTTTTTCACCATAAAAATTAGTTTTTGTTTTTAAAATATTTTTATTACTCTTTTTATATTACTATAGTTATATTACTTCTATTATTATTATTATTATATATTATTCATGTATACTATTGTTTACTTTATTTTTATGATATATTACTCCTTTACTATTACTATTATTTTATTACCATTATTTGTGTATATATATATTTAGTACTATCATTATTTTTATTATTTACATTATTATTCTATTCCATTACTAATATTTTTTTACCACTATTATTTTTTCCTTACTATTATTCTACATATATATATTATTATTTTAATTATTGATATTTTTTAAACCCATTATTATTATTTATTATTATTTGTTTATTAGTATATTTCATTTGGTTTGTTTATTTTACTTTTTTTATCGTATTTCATTTCTACCCTTATTATAATTATTCTTGTTTGATCACTGTAATGTGATTATATAAACTAGCATAGTAACTCGTTTTTCATTTTATTCTTAAATCATACCATATTGTGTTCAATACATTATAGTTTTTGTTTCAAATAAGCAAACTCTCCATGTTCTAAGATTCGAAAGGAGTCGTGCCCTAACTTACTAGGTTTCGATTTTTCTTTTCGAGTCTAAAGAACCTATTACTTTCTTTTTTAAAAAAGTTGAATAAAAAACTTATTCTCGAGAATTCGAAATCGTCGTGTCCTAACTCACTGGATGGGACGTTTTGTTATCTCGGAATAAGAATTTCAAAAAACTAAAGGCAATATTTCGTGTTTGGTATTTTGGGAAATCGGGCCCTAACTTATTGGGTTTCGATTTTTTATTAGACACCAAATAATCGAGTATCCTTCTTAAATTTGAATTCATCAATTTTGAAAGTCAAAGGACCAGCTCAATTTTGGGGATCTGAAATGTCATATCCTAACTCACTGGGCGTGACGTTTTACTTCCTCGAGATAGGAGGGTCTAATCGCTCATATTTTATTCAAGTTTTTTTTCCTTTAAAATAAAACGAATCGTATTTTAAATTTTTCAATTTTCAATATTAGGACATTAATCAATCAATAAGGTACCAATTTTGGGCGTTGCGAGGGTGCTAATCCTTCTTCGTGCGTAAACGACTCCCGAACCGTTTTCTTAAAATTCGTAGACCAAAATGTTTTATAAGTGACCCAATCGCACTTCAAAAAAGATTAGTGGCGACTCCGTTTTTATTTTTTAAAGTCGGCCCATTTTAAAAAAAATGGTTTTGACAATTATATAATTAAAAAGTGCTAATTAAAAAGTGATATTATAATTAACTTGAAATTCAACAAAATATTTTAAACTATATTAACAATTGAATTTAAATTTTAAAATATAAACTAAATTTTAAAAATAAAAATACAAAATTAAATTCTAAATTTAAAAAAATAATACAGTTTAATAAAAAAAATAACAAAAAAACATTTTTCGAAAATCGTGAAACAAGCGCATCCGAAGTCCCTGTTTATAAAACGTGGCGCATTATTGCACTGTGGAGCCACTTTGTTTACTGCCATGGACCAGCAGCATATGGTAGGTAGAAAGGCAAAGAAAGGGACACAACACGACAGAGTCTTCATTTTTAAAACCTGGCTTAAACCCTATTATTCTCGGGAAGCAAACATTTCTCCCATCCTATTCTCTCAAGAAAATGATTCACTCCGGTCAAGTGTCTCTCTTTCTCTCTCGTAATCTATCACATTCACTGAGGTCTAACCCTCTGCAGATTCGTATCTATCTCTGTTTACCGCTTTACTGTTTAAAATTTTGTATTTTTTATTCTAATTGAAGTTTTCCAATCATCTCAGGGATGTTGTACAGTTATTCAGCTTGTTCAGTAATTCAATGTCGAATCGTTTTGTTTGCTCAAATTACCGGAAATAGAAGATCGGGACCAATTTTCTGGTAAGTTTGTTTTTAATTTACTTTTTTTTTTGCTTCTTAATGTTTACCGTTTTCTTTTTTATCTCTATTTTGTGAAGATTTATTGAGTGAAATCGTTTTTATTAATTTACATTTTGTCCATTGTTCAGATCTGATAAATTGATTAACTAATAGTCAACGCTATAGTTCATTAGCAGCTGAAATTAATTTGTTAGCTTAAAGTTTGCATTTAGTCAGTCCTCGTAATATAGTTAAAAGTGTAAATTTAGTATGAAAGACTGTCCAAATGTTGAGATTGACATTTGAAATTTGACAGTGCAGACGTATAGATCGAGCTAAAGGTGCAAAATAATTGCTTCCATTAAGAACAAATTCTTTGTTCGATTTCAACTCATAGTCAAATTTCAGAAGTCTATGCCCATTTAGACGGTTTTTAATTAAAAGTGTTCATTTTTACTTGTTTGTACCAATATCAGACATGCAAGAATAAATTACTCAGTTCAATGATGTAGGGACTGAATTGCTTCTCGCTATAGTACAAATGTTGCTTAGATGCTTCAATCGATATGTTTCTTTTGTTAGTTTATGTTTGATGATGCGTTTTCTCAATCAACTTTGCAGTTACTTTGTATGTGAGATAATGTTGTGATGACTGCTTTTTGAGGTATTCTTGAAAGATACTGTGAAAATGTCTACCTCTAAAAAGTCATATAGAAGTAGTCAACCTTCACTCAAGTACAGGTTGAGCGCAGCTGAGGGGGCTTTCTTTGAGATTGGTGAGCTTGTTCCTGAAGAATATACCCCTTCCCCGCCTGATACAAATAGGAAAACCCGAATAAAAGCTGATGCCAAGCAAACTCAAATACTGAGCAATGCTGAGTTGATCTCATCATTAAACCAGATATGGAACTATGCAAGCTCTATTGCTATCCCTCAACAACAGACAAATCTGGAAAGAGCCCGTCTTGTCTCTCAAAAAGAGGATATATTGGTCAATTTGGGGTCGGAAGAAAATGGCTCAGGATCTATTTCAGCTGATAGTAAATACTTTTGCATTGATTTGAGGCAGTTGTCATCTCTCAGGAAGCCAAACTTTGATATTGTCAAAATAACCAAGAAAATGTCCATGTTTGAATCTTCTAATGGAAATACTAACCCTTCATTTTACCAGGGACTTTTTTGCGGTGGCTCTGACTTCTCCAATGAGGATTGGAAAGGAAAGGGGCTTGCGGCTGTTGGATTTTCATATGAATTTGGAAATATCTACAAATGGATGAGAAAGATGATTCCTGCTGGCCTTCAGCATTTTGTAAAATTCCCAGAGGTTGAGAATAAGAAAATTGGTAAATATTGCATTGCTGCAAGTAGTGGTATAGGGAACTGCAGTTCAGCAGATAGAACTAGTCTGACGGATAACTTACCCACTGAAAATGCTGAGCGTTATTCTCATTGCATCGAATCTAAAGATCTGTCCATATCTCTAGATACGAAACCGGTTTTGAATGCAGGAGGAACCACCTCTCTGTGCTCAGATTATTTCCTCATTGATGCTCAAGAAACCGAGGCAGATTGTAGTGTTTTGAGGACACCAGATTCCAATCTTTGTGCAGATTCTCATATAAACTCTTTAGCTTCCCATTATAGTGCATACAAAGAGTGGCAACCTCTTAGTGATGGTAGTGAGTACCATGAAAATCAACAAAAACAATTGGAAGTATTTTCCACAAATGACGGTCAAATGGAAAGTCACTTAACTGCAATTGCAAGTGAAAAGCCTCAATTTGCTCTTGCTAAACAAGAGCATGCTTTTGCAGGGGCTTTTGCTGGAATATTTGTTAGCCTATGCCTACATCCAATTGATACAGTTAAGACAGTCATTCAATCTTGTCATGCAGAGCAGAAGTCAATATTTTATATCGGAAGATCAATAATTTCTGAAAGAGGTATATTCTTTCTATAGAACAGATGGTGACTGAGACTGACTGCTGACATTTTATTCTGATCAATACTTGACTTGCCTGCTCTCTGCATTTTAATTATTTGATACTTACAGGCTTCACTGGATTATATAGTGGCATTGCTAGCAATATTGCATCTTCAGCTCCAATATCTGCCCTTTATACTTTCTCATATGAATCAGTCAAAGGGGCTTTGCTTCCTCTTCTCCCTAAGGTAACTTGCATCTTTCACTGTGATATGGTGTGGATCACATATCGTGACACACTGAGTTGCAGCTGTTTAGTAACTGCCTGTCAACTAGGAACTCACTAACTTCTTAAGTCTGCCTCTAGCTCACCTGTTTTTCTTCTTTCTTGCAGGAGTATCATTCTTTAGCTCATTGCATGGCTGGCGGTTGTGCAAGCGTTGCTACTTCTTTTATTTTTACACCTAGTGAGCGTATAAAGCAGCAGATGCAAGTTGGTGCACACTATCAAAACTGCTGGTATACCTTCAAGTTCTTGTACTACATTCAAGATCAGAAGATTAACATGTTTAACATGCATATGTTTGTTTCTGTACATTATATTTTCATCAAACAAGTTCTTCTTGATCTCTTTGGTTGCTATCAATTTTTCTTCTGGTGCGGTTCATATATTTGTCTCTCAATAATACCCCAAATCTGTTTCTGCAGGAATGCCTTGGTTGAGATTATCAGAAAGGGGGGTCTGCCTTCACTCTACACTGGGTGGGGGGCTGTACTCTGCAGGAATATTCCAAATTCAATTATCAAGGTTCTGTCTTTTTTCATTCTTAGTTTAATTGTGGTCTTTGCCATGTAACCTTCTAGACCGGGGATAAAGAAAGGGCTCTCTCATGAAGTGGGATGTTGCAAGTTTCTGGAGGGAGTGAATGGTTAACATAACAAAGATTAAACTTCATGAAGTGCAGTTTTGTTTGCAATTTCTCCCATAGGGCCGACCATCCTAGCTGTCTCCTCTTTACCATCCATAACTCCTTTAGCGTGTAACTTATGACGACATCATTGCTTATATGTGCAGTTCTACACATACGAAAGCTTGAAGCAAGTCATGTTGACATCACTGCAATCACCTACTCAACTGAACACATTACAGACTGTTTGTCTTTGACATCCTCCTTTTTTAAAATAACCTTGATTTTTTGGCAATTCAATCTTAGTATTTTGGCTTCAACCTTCCAGAATTGCACTTACGTCAGAGTTAATGATATGATCTTCTTACTCTGCAGCTAGTTTGTGGTGCCCTATCTGGTTCAACTGCGGCTTTCTTTACAACTCCCTTTGATGTGGTGAAGACAAGATTACAGACACAGGTCTGCAATCTCTTTGTATTATTTCATTCCCTGTTTTTGTCTGTTCACGAAAAGTCTGCCAAATATTATTACCAACAGGCTTAAAGGCTGTATTTTCCACTTTTGCATACAGTTCTACGCTTGCAAGAATGTTTACTTGGGTCTCAGTTTTTTCTCAAGAGGACACTATCAATATTGGACATAAATTTAAAGTGCGTAGGTTTCTATATGGTGTAATCTTTCTCTGGATAAAACCTTATGGTATGCTTGGAACCAAAGAAGTGTATGGCTTGCGGGTTTTGGTCTTTTGAGCCATCTATACACATTAACATGATTAGATTGTATCAGAATCCTTATAACTTTCGTATCCTATATGTGTTTGTTCCTATTTACTGGATTATTTATCTTATATGAAGGTTGTCATGCAGATACCTGGATCTCTGAGCAGATACAATAATGTGTATCATGCCCTTCAAGATATATGGATGCATGAAGGGTTGAATGGTCTATACAGGTAACCTCCCAAGTCCATATATTATCGGTAATATTCAGTTAATTCAGTTCATATTGAAATTCTATTCAGATAAACATGGCACAAGCACCTACTCATTCGGTCATTCGTTGGCCAAGGTTTCTCGATAATTGATAGCTGAATCTTTAGTTCTAGTTATTTTACAAACTGGATGATTTTGTTACTTAAAATGTCGTCAGGGGATTGATTCCTCGGTTGGTTATGTATACGACTCAAGGAGCACTCTTCTTTGCTTCATACGAATCTTTCAAGCAATTACTCGCTTCGGAGAGGCCACAATTAACTGCTCACGAACAGGAAAAGGAAAACAAAGATGACTCTTTATCGCAATTACCATCATCATCACCTGCAAGAACGTCATCATCGCCATCAAGGTTGCACAGTTGCCATTCATAATAGTTAGAAAAGCAAATACATGAAAGCATTGTTAGCAAGCTGATGAATGGCACATACAGCATTTAAAGCACGTCCATTAACTATTTTTTGGTTGCGGAGACATTTCTAAGGAAATCCGTGATCAAATAATGACGGAAAACTGATTGAAGGCAGAGGCTGAAATGTGAGCCGACAGTTTCCCATGTTGCTATTTATGTTGGAAGTTTATTTTGTGCTAATATAAGTTGCTAAATCAGGGTTGACTGAATAATGACCATTGGTTAGCCTTCTGTTAGATGTCGACATGTTTTTCAGAGCTTAACGTGTATATATTTCTGAATTATTTATGTTAATTATTTATTTTCTGAAAGATCTATATTCCACATTGTATTTGAAACATTTGGAGATAAATATGGATATGATCTTTCAAAGGGTGCAATTTCAATGCAAATTTAATAATCATTTTCAAACATGAGTTTGTAATTTATAAATTGATTTTTCACGTGATAATTAATATATGACAAAAGCGAAATCTGCATTTTTTTTTTAAAGATTTGCGAGATATAAATAATAAATTCTTCACTTAGATTTCATCTATCATGATTGTTGAACAATAATATATAAATCCTTTTGTTCTTATTGTAAATCATCCATGATTTAAAAAAAAAAAACTTACAACTTAAACTCACGAACACTTGTAAAAAAAAAAATAAAAATGAGCTCTCTTTTTGTCATGTTATATACAAATATATTTTGCACAAATGAAATGAAAACGTGTAATAGTTAAATATTATATTTAAATTTCAAAATATCTTTTGTAATAGTTAAAACGTGTAAAAATAAAAATTTGATGATAAAAATATTAAATTTCAAAATATCTTTTGCACAAATGGAAATGAAAACGTGTAATAGTTAAATATAAGCTCGGAAAAGATTGTTATATTTAAGTGTATTCAATTTTTGGGGTAAAATGATATTGTATTATTTTGATTATACTACATATTTACATCTGCTAATTTGTGTATAATATGAAAACTCATTTTGAATTTTGTGAAAAATGTTGTTTTTTCCTTGTGTTTTCATAATTTTAGGTTATTTTTTAATCAATAAATTTAATCTTTCTATGGGTGAATTACGACAACAAAAATAATTATTCTCTTACAACAAGCATAAACAGAGGAGATAAAATTTTTAAAATTGTCAATTTTATAATACCTTTCGTCAAGAAAAATTTATCATAAGACAATTTAAAACATAATTGAAAAGAAAATATTTAAAGAATGAAAAAGAAAACTTGGGAAAAAGATACCATTTCATTAATGGTTTGAGATATCTCATTTCTGTCTTTTCTTTTAAACTTAACCGTCATACGTAGTAGACGTTTAATTAATTCCAAGCCCCCAACCATGGTGGTACCCTACAATTTAGATACGCATCAAATACACCTAGTATGCCAAAATCAAATACACGTACTATTGCAGGGACTTTTGCTGGAATATTTGTGAGCCTTTCCTTACATCCAGTTGATACACTTACGACATTCATTCAGTCCTGTCTTGCGACCACAAGTCAATGTTTTATATTGGTAGTATATTCTTTCTATACCAGGATTAAGTATAGATAAAACTCCGACCAGAGAAAATACCGGACTTGTTCTTAATAGATGTGACTGACACCGACTGTCCTCATTTTTGATTGGTGAAATTACAGTCTCGACCTGCTTGCTTTCTCCGTTTTAATTATTTGATACTTGCAGGTTTAACTGGATTATATCGTGGCATTGGCAGCAATATTGTATCTTCAGCTCCAATATCTGCTCTTTATACTTTCTCATATGAATCAGTCAAAGGGACTTTGCTTCCTCTTTTCCCCAAGGTAACTGCACATGTACTCCATAGTATTAATAAGTCAATGTTTACGATTTCTGTAAAAAGTTGAACCTAAATCTACAAATTAAAAATTTATAATATGTTTCTTGCAAAAGTATCATTCTTTAGCCCATTGCATGCCTGGTGGCAGTGTAAGCGTTGCTACTTCTTTTATTTTTACGCCTACAGACCGTATAAAGCAGCAGATGCAAGTTGGCATACACTATCAAAATTGCTGGGAATACCTTCCCACTACATTTTTTAACATCAGAAGATTAATATGTTTATGTTTATTTGATTCGGAGACATCGATATCACTTCCAAGGATCCTCCAAATACACGGGAGTTTTGTCTCTCAAGGAAGCTTAAAATCTGTTGATGCAGGAAAGCGTTGGTTGGGATTATGAGAAAGGGTGGGCTGCCTTCACTCTATACTGGGTGGGGGGCTGTACTCTGCAGGAATGTTCCACACTCAATTATCGAGGTTTTATCTTTTTACATTAACTGTGTTGTATGTCACCATCATAGCAGAAAGGGCATTCCCATGTTGAGGGATGTTGCTAGTTCTAGGAGAAAGAGAAAAGCATTAACAAACATAAAACAAAAGCTTATTTTTAAAGGTTTAGTTTAAGATTTAACGAAGAGATGTTAATCTTTTCGCTCACTTTAATTAATATATTAGATTAATTATTAATAACAAATAAGGATTAGCTGATTTTACAAGAAAGCAATCGATTCTTATTAACTAATGTAATAAGTAATGAGGTGTTACACTTAGTAATTTATGAGGCATCATTGCCTTATAATGTGCGGATATACACATAAAAAAGCTTAAACAACCATGAGATGTGTTGTGGTGGTTATTTATCTCATCCTTTAATCATAAGGTTGGGATTCCTTTACCAATGGGAATGAAGTACATTTCAAGGTCTGGGGTTCAATCAAAATTTCATGGCCAGTCATTTATCTCTTTAGAGAACTCCCGCGACAAGGGTGGATACCTTGATTTCGACCAAAAAAGAAAGCTTGAAGCAAGTAATGTTGACTTCATTTCAGTCCCCTGCTCAACCCAACGCATTACATACAGCTTGTCTCCCGCATCCTTGTTTTTAAAATAACCTATTTTGGTATTTCAATTTTACTTAATATTTTTCTGGAATTGCACCACTTACATAGGGTGTGATGATACCAATATCTTGTTCCTCTGCAGCTAGTTTGTGGTTCGCTAGCTGCTTCAACTGCGGCTCTGTTCACAACTCCCTTTGATGTGGTGAAGACAAGATTACAGACGGAGGTCTACAATCTCTGGTCTTTTGAGCTACATATATATATACATACACATTAACGTGATTAGATTATATCAGACTTTTAGTTTCTTACATGAAGGATGTAAGGCTGCAGATACCTGGATCTTTGAGCCGATACAATATTTGTGTACCATGCCCTTCAAGGCATGGAGGTTCCGAAGGTCTACATAGGCAACTACCAAGTCCATACATTTACCCTAATATATTTGAACCAATGACATGATTTACCATTATACTAGTGATTAGTTGAATGTTTAGTTTTAGTTCTTTCATAAACCGGATGATCTTGTTTCATAAAAATGTCATCAGGAGATTGATTCCTAGGTTGGTTGTGTATATGACTCAAGGAGCACTCTTTTTTGGGTCGTACGAGTTTTTCAAGCAGTTATTTTCTTTGGAGGCTCCAAGACTAACCCCTTCTAAACTGGAAAAAGAAAACAAAGACGATTAATTATCACAATTATCATCTTCACCATCGACATCAACAGCAAAAACATCATCATAATCGCCATCGAGGTTGCATGGTTGCCGTTCATACATTGTAGTAAAAAAAGCACATACATGGAGGCATTAATGTTAGCAAGCGGATGATGACATGTAGCATCAAAGCATGTACTGATGTACATTACACTACTTTTCAATTTGGTTGGAGAGACTTGTCCTGGGAAATCTGTGATCAAATAATGTAATCGAAAACGGATTGATTCAAGGGCAGAGCATGAAATTTAAGCTGATAAACGTTTTCCATCTTGCCATTTATGTTCAAGTTTCTTTTGTGCTAATAAAAGTTGCCAAATCAGGGTTGGCTGGTTGAAAAGAACGGAAATCCCATGTCCCACTTCTTACCCCATCCCATCTAGGGGTGTTCAAACCATAATTAACCGAACCAAATTGTTATTAATTAAATTAATTAAACTATATAATCTTTTAACTGTTAATAAAATCTAATTTTTTCAAAAAAAAGTAACGGAATCAAAATATTTCGATTAATTCGGTCGGTTAACCAAAATTTATATGTTTTTGTCTTTTGATTAAAACAAATATAAAACATATAAAAAAATACATTGATAATATTCATTTATCTTGAAAGTGAACCGAATAAGTTTTAAAACACTACATAATTAAAAACACTACATAAGTTCGGTTAATTCTATCAATTATTCGATTCCAAACCGAATTAACTAATAACCAAAATTTTAAAAAATTATTAATTAACTTCCGATCAAAATAAATTTGACCACCAACTAATTAACCGAATTAAATCAATTCGATCAATTAATTCAATTTTAATCGAAGTTTAAACACCCTCTCGTCTGTCACCTTTTCTAATATAACGCGTAAGTTGTTTTCCTTCTTAAATTGTATCTCCTGATTAATTTAAAAAATTAACGGAATCTCCTATAATGACATCTTTAGACACTAACCTTTTCTATAATGAGAAATTGTTTTTTTTTTCTCTTAAATCTGGATTGGAATTGTATTTCATTTTCATATTAATGACAACAAAATTAAAACTCAGTAAATTTTAAAATAAATGACCATTATAATAATTATAATAAATTAAATTAGGTAGAATCAACTATTAATTTTTAAAGTTGAAGAAATGTAGAGTAATTATTTGAAAGTTTTCATTTAAGTTATTAAACTATTCGAAAGTCCAAATATAAGTCACTGTTAAGTTTTCCTTTTAAAAAAATGGCTAGCTAACAAGCTTCAATAAATAATTGGTACAATGGATCAGTACCCATCGACAAGTAAAATATACTTTATATCTAAGTTGATTTGATGATCAATGTTGGATATCAAAGAAGAACGATGTTTGGATTTTGTTTTACAAATTCATGATATTCAAAGTTGTTTCATAAAAAAACTAAATCATATAAGAAAAAGGGAAGAGGGACATTCAATTTGTGCAAGCAGTATGAATAGAGAATGCTATACAATATCAATTTTAACATTCTAATCACTTAAATGAAAACTTTCGAATAATTAAATTACCATTTTGTACCTTTTAAAGTCGAGTGATTAAAATTTAAACTTACTAATAATTTAGAGACATTGGATAGTTTATCTTCTTTTTATTGAGGTATTCTAATTCTAAATTTATTCAATAAATACTATTATACAAAAAAAATTATAAATAAAAGTAAGGAGGAAATAGAATATATAAAGCGATCCAAATTCCAAAATGATAAATGAACTTATCCTAAATGATTTTACTGATTGTATAATACTTATTTGGCCTTCTAATTTTATAAAAGGAGTCATTTTATTTCTTTAATTTTTTTTACTCTTTTAGCCTTTAAACTTGCATTGTTTATCAAATCACCCCAAAATAAATAAAAAGTTAATATTTCTAGCATGTCAATAATTAATAAATTTTTCATAAAAATTATTAAAATTTTAAAAATATTAATTACTAATATGGCATACTATCATGTTAATAAAGTTAATGTCAATTAATTTTTCAACTATTTTAAAATGATTTAATAAATAATATAAATTTAAAAACTAAAACAATACAAAATACAAAAAAAAAAATTAAATAAAATGTTAAAATTGAATGTTAAAATAAATCATTATGAAATTTGAATAAGTAGAAAAAGTTGCGTGGAGCCTGGATTGAATGTATAGGATTGCGAGCGTCTATATTTCGCCCGCCGCCAAATGTAAGAACCGTGCATGGAATTACATCTTGATTTTGTGTTTCACACCTAATCTAAAAGTTAATTTGTTACATCACTCTCTCTCTCTCTTCCTTCTCATGAATTAGATTAAACATACATTTTGGTACTTGTTTAATTTTGTATTTAAATTTTCTTTTTTCAACTAAATACTTGAATTTAATTTTTTTTGAATCGATATATTAAGTAGATTTTTATTTAAATTATTACTTATAAAAATAATTTATTTGAATTAATTTGAACTATAAAATCATATTTAAGTATTAATTTGAATCAAAATATTAAATTCAAGTATTTAATTGGATAAAAAAATTTAGCTATCAATTTGAACTTTAAAACCAAATTTAAATGCTAAAATATATATTTACTAATATTTTATAATTGAATATTTAGAGGATGTGTTCAGATCTTTGGATTTACAAGATTTAATCTAAGTCGACTTCTTAGTTAATTTTAATATTTAAAAATCAAAATTTAATTTGAGTTCGATAAGTTTTAACTTTTAATACTTGTCAAGTATAAAAAAAAATTATTTTTATTGGAAAAATAATTTGAGAAAGATGAGTTTATTTTTAAACCTATTTTAAGATTGACTCGAATAATTTATAATAAAAAATTATACTTCTAGCTTAAACTTTGGCTATGTAACTTTTTAGACAAAAGTTAACATTTGAATCATAAATCTAATTTTTGTAACTTAATAAAATTGGGGTAAAAAAAAGCTGTTTTTAAAAGTTAATTATGGATTTAAGTCTTTTTTCACCTAAATTTAAGGAAATAAAACGATTTTGGAAAGAGAAATAGAAAATTGTTGATGTGTTTGAAAACATGTTCTTTTTAGAACATGTTTTTTTAATAACTTGACACTAACTTATTTGGTTAGATGATTAAATGTTAGTGGTTTTGTCCTTGAGTTTTAGGTTTGATTCATCTCTTACTCACATTTGTATTTTTCATTTCATGTTGTTTTAAACTTTTTTAAAATTTTTAATTAATTAATATAATATTTTCAAAATTTTTAATTCATCTTTTAATTAATAACTCTTTTATTTATATAAATAAGATAATAAATATGTAATTATATAATAAAATATATTATATATGATTATGTTAAAATATTTTCAATTAATAACTCCTTTATTAACTTTGAAAAAAAACTACTTAAATCTCTAATTAATTTTTTCAAAATGGCATTTTTCTAATTTACCCATAAAATTGTTTAGAACATTTTTCATTGTTGTAGTACTTAGACTTTTTATTACAATGTGGTTGTTTTTATGGCTTAAAGTGTATTATTTTTCTTCTTTCTTAAACTAAGTACCAAAATACAAAAGTTATATTTTGGTAATTGCTTCGGTTTTATGAGTGTTAAAAATTCAATTGACACATGACTCAATTAGAATGCACCACTACATTGCATTCTCAACCAATTAGAATGCCAAACATAACTTTCTTACTAATATCTATACATAAATTTTAAAAATAAAATATCTAGAAATTTAAATTTATAAAATGATATTATAAAAAATTGTAAATATATCAATATTATTTCTAAAAATTCAAAAATAAAAGAAAAATCAAATATAGAAAAATATATAATGAAACATTTTAGTTAAACTTTAGAAAAGTACAAAAAAAAAAGGTGAAAATTTAATATATGTGTATAAACTCTAGAAAATTGAAATAATCTAAAATAATATTTTTATGTAAAAAATTTTAAAAATAAATTAAGAAAATGAAAATGAATATAAAAATGTTAATACATATAAATTTTAGAAAAAAATAGTTTTGAAGCTTGAGCTCGACTCGACATTCGAAGCTCAATACTCAGTTCAAGCTCGATCAAACATATGTTTTTAAGCGGGATATAATCAAGTTACTCAAGTTAGAACTAGATTAAGCTCATTTGCCAATTTTCATACTCGAGCTCAGCTTAATAATTAAGCTTAGGGTTAATAATATCTATTAAGGGTAATAATGTAATTTGATAATATAAAAAAATGAAAGCTTGATAAAGCTCGCATATTACGAAGCTCGAATTCTGCACGATCAATAGCTCGAGCTTGGTTCAATAATTATTAAATTGAGTTTGAATTTTTTTTGAACCGAACTCAAGTAGCTTACAAGCATTAGTGTCTCATTTACACTCCTAAGTTAGACTAAGATTTCTATGTTATCATTTTCTTCAATATTTAAAATTCAATCAAAATTTACTCCCTCTTAATTTTCTTTTCAATTTTACTCCAAATTTTAAATCCACATAACTCTTTCCTTTAAAATATACTACTCACAAATATTCTCCCACGCCAGTTTCTTCCAAAATTTGCAATTCTTTCTATATAGTGAGTATTTTTTTCACTGTTTGTAATATATTAAACTTATGCTATAAATTTATTTTATTGGCAATATGTATTTGTATATGTTATATTTTATTATTATTGTCATAAGATAGTTTTATTAATAAAATAATAATATTTATTTGAATCTAAATTTTATTGTCATAAAAATTAAGTTTAATATTATGAATTTATAGAATGTGGAGGATTAGTTATTGAACTCGCTTCAATAAATATATTAAAAATAAAAAAGAAGGTAAAATAAATTGGTAAACTAACTGTTAAAGTTGAAAGATAATGATTTAATTAGAGATGTGATTAACATGAAAAACAATCGGGAATTATTTTGGACAGGCCTTCAAAATAGAAGTCAATAAGCTAAATATCATAGCTTTAGAGAATCACAATTAGTCGAATAATAATTGGTTGGTTAATTTTTAGCATTGTGATTTCGATATAGAGTTAAATAAATAATTTTGTACTCCATTCATGTAACTATGTTAATATATTGATTAGGATTTTGATGGCACTTTGTTATTTGTAAAATGTAACATAATGTAGTTGGTTTATTAATGCTTTAATCGATTTATGGACCACAATACTACATGTAAACTTAATTGAATTAATTTAAATAAACAACACACGTACAATTTAACCCAGAGAAATAAATTCAGCTAGTTGTATTTAATATAACCTCGTCATCGTCCGCTAATTTCAAGTTCACTGAATGGTTAATAAATAAATGTATAGATTCGTTTAACTTCGCCCTTTACGGGTGGCAACATTTTTAATGTGTGTAATTTAAAAAGTTGGAGAAATCTTGACTTTTAAAAGATAACCATCAAAATAGTCGCATTAGACTACTCATGTTTAGTAGATTTTTTTTTGCAATTAACTGCATTCATTCTTTTCGGTCGAAAGTTAATTTTGTGATGCGATTAGTAGGAATACGGTTAATAAGTGTTAAATGAAAATACTTTGAGAATGATCTTTTAATAGACCTCCATGTTATCTGTTCAAATTGACACTTTATCCCATTACATGTTATGGATAACAATTAAGCCTTCTAGAATATCCCATAACTCAGCATTGAATACAAAACAACATCCCAACCCTTTATTAAACTCAAGAATGCACTGGCCATGATGACACTTCAACACTCCTCCTGCAGCAGCTTCCTCGAGCCCCCCTTGATTGTTCTATCAGAATATAATTGGATTCAGTTATCTGTAATAGAGAAACTTTATCGCTTGTAAGCAGTAAGATCAATCATATAAACTTATCTCTAATCTCCACAGAGTTTAAAATAATTGGCATTTAAAATTTTAAATTTAATCGGTTGAGTTTTAATTTGGTTAGCATATGTATTATTGTCGGTGTAAAAAATATAAACTTACACAAATTAAAAAGAAATTATAGATAATTCTATATATTATCTTACCAGCCATCATCAGCAAAGTGACATTTAAAAGGAAAAAAAAATCAAAATTAATTTCCCAAAATGTTTCATTTTGAGAAATCTAGATTGGGAAAACAACTAGTTCATAGAAACCATCCTAATTTTTATAATTAATATTTTTTCATAATAATTCTAAAGTCATTTAATATTTGCGCACTATGTTATTAGTGGTTTGAATATTTCCTAATTTATGTTTATTTAAATAATAAAAAGCATAGTGATAAATACTTTGAATCTTTATATATTTTGTGAATTTGAATTTTTAGTTAAATCTGGTCATTAATTTTTAAAAGAGTTAAATTATTTTTTAAATAGAAATGTTAAATAAAATATTAATTTTAACGATATTAGTGAAACAATCCACATGTATTTCATGCTGATATAATACTATTTATCTTATATATCATTTCAATAAATAATTTTAAAAATATAAAAATATTAAAAATTAAAAAGTTTATAAAAGTTTGTAACACCCGTGAATTGCTTGTAAACCTGCCATATAAAAAATTTAATGTTTTAATAAATATTTATGTTAAATAAACAACAACAATTTAACTCTTTTTAAAAGATTAGTAGTTAATTTCGACTCATTTTAAAAAAAATGAAAATGAAAATTAATTTTAAAAATAAAAACAAAAACGATAAACATTAAAAATTAGATATATTATTATGCATTAAATATTCAAATGTTATATGCCACCTTAGTACTCTCCTTTAATATAAATTAAAAGAAAAATTGATTCCTAGCCTCCCATTCAAAATGATTACAATAATGATGGCGATACCCAACAAATTTGATACGAATCATATGCCACTTTGAATTATTAATCATCGGCTAATACAATGCAATTATTATTGTGGTAATACTCATAACTAAGGGTGAATATTCGATCGAGTCGAGTCAAATTGAGTAAAAAAATTTCGAGTTAGTCGAGTTGACAAATCTTATTTTAGCAACTGAATTCAATTTAAATTTTTTCGAATCTAATCGAATTAAGTCAAAAAATTTCGAGTCGAGTTAACAAATCCTATTATTTATACTTAACGATAAGTTTATATGGACCAATTATTTAACTAGTAGACGAAGTTTAAGATTATTTAACTATATGAACAATATAATTATTTTGCCTTTTAACTTAACGGATAAATATTTATCAAAACGACGTAGTTTTACCTTTTAACTTAATTATTTTGAATTTTAACTTTTAAAAAAATAAGCATTTATCAAAACGACGTAGTTTTACCTTTTATTATTCGGATTTTCGAATAACTTGAATTGTGTAATTCATATTCGAATTAAATCGAAAAACTTAATTTTTTATTTGAGTTGATCCGAATAACTTGATTAACTCAAATAACTCAAACTATTTAATTCAAAATTAAAATTTTTTATCAAAATTTTTGAATTAAATCAAATTTTACTCACCCCTACCCATAACATCAAAGGCTGCTAAATATTTAATCATATTCACTTGTTGGAATCTTGTTGTATTGACAACTGCAACATTAGGGCCTGCGTAATAATAATTTAATCACATTTCATTGTTTTTACTAATATTAATTTTTTCTTTTATCATTGTGTCATTGTCCTGATTATTAAAATGTGATCCAACTTTATTTTATGATTTATAATTATTATTTCTACTTCTCAAGTGACCATTACATCATCCAGTACCTCAATGTTTATATAATGCAATTATTATTGTCGTAATACCCAATAACATCAAAGGCTGCTAAATATTTAATCATATTTACTTGTTGGAATCTTCTTGTTTTGACAACTGCAACATTAGGGCCTGGGTAATAATAATTTAATTTTTATTTATAATTATTATTTCCACTTCTCAAGTGACCATTACATCATCCAGTACCTCAATGTTTATTGTCATGTTGTGGATAAATTTAATAATTGCTGGACTGTTTTTGAAATAAGTTGATTTTAAAAAATTAGAATAACTAATTTAACTAACTAATAAAATTAAATCTGGAAAGACATTGTATGTTTATTAAAATGGGACTCCAAACTAAAATTTTAAAGTTATAAAAATCTTAACCTTAGCATTGAACCATGGTTTGACTAGTCCATAAATGAATTTGAAATTGATTAATTGTAATATTCTTTTAAGGAATATAAAATGAAAAAAAAAACACTTTAATTAGTACTAAAATGAGAATAGTTGTAAATTACCAACATAGTCATGCAAATTATCCACAATATTATATCATTTATATATATATATATATATATATATACTATTAATTGAGTTGGTATCATAAGTCAATCGGGCACCAACTTGATTAGGTAAATTAGAAAAATGTCATTTCGTTTAAAAAAATGCTTATGGTGAAACTTGAACCCACGCTGACTCATGAACATCAACTCGATTAGAAAAATTAGAAAAATATTATTTTGTAATTGCATTAACAAAATATTATTTTTACCACTCAACCAAAACATTAATTTATATTTTTATATATTTTTAATTTTATTATATACACTTTATTACCTCCATAAATTATATATCTATACTATTTATAAAGCTCTTTATTAAGTTGGTGTCACCCATCAACCGAGCCTTAACTTAGTTAAAGAAATTATTTTAAATCTCTTCACATTTAAAATAAACTAGAATTATTTGAGAGTACTTTAGTCTTTTTATTTTTAAAATAAAATATGCATATGATGTGATTTGAATTCGTGTCAATTGAGTTAGTAAAACCTTAAATTTATCACACCAAAATTCTATTATGAAAATTTTTATACATTTTAATTTTATTATACACAATTTATCACCTCTATTAATTATAAATCTATACTTCTACACCATCTATAAAGCCCTTTGCTAAGTTTGCGTTACCTATTAATCGGATCCCAACTCAGTTAGGGAATTTACTTTTATGTTGTATATATATTTTTTTATTTTAATATCATACATATTTCACGTGTTGTCAGGGGCGAAGCCAATGGGGGGCTGGCATGGGCCCGACCCCTAAAATGTAAAATTGCTATTTAGGCCTTTAATATTTTTAAAAATTTTAAATTAGTAAAGGTAAAATTACACTTTGGCCCCCTAAAATTATAAAAATTTGATTTAATCCTTTACAAATTATAAAGATATAAACTATAAAAAATTAAAATTTCATCCGGCCCCTCCTAAAAAATTGTTTTGGCTTAGCCCCTGCGTGTTGTTATGATTAATTAGTTTCAACTCATATGTTTTATTATTTATTATATGTTATTTTTAAACACACGTATGTATTCTAATTCCGTAGTTTCCATACACATACGGGTGTGATAAAATTTATAGTATTAACACAGTTGTTGATTGAGGTAGTCTTATAAATTTACTCGACATCAACTAAGGATTGATGACAACATCATTAATTGTATTCATTTACTTACAATTTAATCTATTTTTACTTTAATATTATATATATTTCATATATTATTGTTATTAATTAGTTTCAGATCACACATTTCATTATATCGTTGTATGTCATTTTGAAACACAAATTTGTATTCTAAATGTGTGGTTTTCACATGCATACTCTTACGATAGAGTTTTTAATATATATATAAAAATGATGAAGGTAAAATATATATTCTTTTGATAGAGTTTCTAATGTATATATAAAAGCAGTGAATATAAATTATATTATTTATTTTTACTTTTTTAATATTTGAAAGCTTAATTATTATTTTAAATTAGTATTTTATGAAAACTAATATTTAGGGTGTGTTTGGATGATAGATTTTGTAAAAGAATTTCATTTGTAATAAGATTTTAAAATTCTAAAATGATAAATATTTGTTTTAGTAAAGATAGTAGAATTTCAAATCTTGCAAAGAATTTAAAGAGGAGATTTGAGTAGATAAATTTTTTCTTCAAATTTCATCTAAAATATTTTTTAAAAATTTCTTATATTTTTATTTAATTTAATACACATGATCCTATTATAAAATAAAGTAATTTAAGCTTAAAAATATTTTTTATTTAATTCTAATATTTTAAAATTCTATTATATTAAAAATATTTATATATTTTAACAAATCTAATCAAATTCATATTGAAAATTTTTATATTGTTTATTTTAAAATCATTAATTTGAATTGATGAAATTCAAAATGATAACATTTAGAAATCTCTAATATTTTAAAATTCTTCACCTAAATATATTTTTACAGAATACACCAAATAATAAATTCATGTACCCAAAAAGTAAATTTATTTATCATAATATAGGAATAATTAGTGATTAATTATACCGGTGTGGGTGAAAGTATCGTAGAGGTCACTTGTATTAGGAGATGAATTGCATTTTACCCGTTTTATTAAAAAAGATAAATTAATCAAATATACGTTAAAAAATCAATTGTCCATTCCGTTAAAAAAGTCATTGAGTTATAATTATTATTATTATTCCTATGAAACACACTATTCTAATAATAATAATACCGCCTTAAGCAAAATATGATTAATAATAATAATATGAAATAATAATAATAATAATTTTAATATGATTAATTTCTTTTGCTTCGAATATTATTGTGGGACAGATCCTATTTTATTAGTTTCTTACAATTTTTAATAACTTTTAAATAAGCTTTTATGTTTATATATAATTATTTAAGAAACAACTTCTGAATAAAACTAGACAAATATTTGTTTAGGCTCATTTGAATCTAGATGAACTTGGACAATTATTTATCTAAATTAGTTTTAAATGTTGTTTTTAATTATTTTTATAAATTTAATAGTTTTAAATAATTTATATAATATTTTTATAATTATTTAAAAAATAATGTCCTGAATCTATTGTTTTTTTTAAGAATAATTATTTTTAGATTTTAATTTTTAAATATTATTTGTCGTAACCATTTTTTGATGCAACAGTAAACGACACGGTCGACTCGATTTTTGAAAAAAAAAAGAAAAGGAAATGGGTGGCCACCGATCTTTATTTGGTGTGATCGGATCACCTTTGTTTTAATAAAACATTTAATTTACTAAAACAGTGCTTTTGGTCTACTGAACTTTGAGAAAACGGGTTCGGAAGTCGATTACGTGCGAGGAAGGATTAGCACCTCGACACGCCCAAGATTGGTACCAAACCGATTGATTGATGTCCTTTTGTTGAAAACTTTGAAAGGGTCCAAAATACAATGCTTTTATTTTCAAAATTTGATGGAATTGAAAGGACGTTAAGACTCTCTTATTATCGAAGAGATAAAGCATCATGTCCAAGAAGTTAGGGCGCAATACTTTAGACTCCGAAACTAAGCTCGCCTTTCAAAACTTGATTTTCGTTTTTGAAGAGGACTTTCCGTTATTCGTCAAATGAGAAACCGGAACCCAGTAAGTTAGGGCTCGATTTCTCGAGATTTCAAATACGGAAGATTGCCTCTATTTTTAGGAAAAAGAAGCTTATCTCGAAGTATCTAGATGTCGAGTCCAAACAAGTTAGCGCGACATTTCAATTTCGGGATTAAGAGTTCTATTTAAAATTTAAATTACGGTTTTAAAAGGGACATTCCCTTGTTTAGCTTAAACGAGAAAAAACCGGAATCCAGTAAGTTAGGGCTCGGTTCCCTCGAATCTTTAATACGAAAATCGATTATTTTAAAAAAACTTGATGACTCGAGCAAAGGTTAATGCAACACAATTCGATAAAAGAAATAAATTACGAAGCTAGGTTGCATAAAAAATAAAAATGATATATGTAATAATGGTAAGTTAATTAATTTGATGATAAAATGATGATAATAATGATAATGGTAAAAATAAAAAGTAACGATAGTAACACATTTATGATAAAAGTAAAAGAAATAATAATAATAATAAAACAATAACGATAAATGGTAATAATAAAATTATAATGTTTAAGAGTAAAAAAATAGTAATAATAAAATAATATTAATGACATTAATAAGAAAGAAAAAATAATAAAATGAAGGTAATTAACAAAATATATACATATAAAAATGATATAATAATAGTAATAATAATAATAAATACAAAAACAATATAATAATAATGTTAAAATAAAATGATAAATAATGATGATATGATAATATTTAAAGCAATAATATTAAATAAGAGTAATAAACATAATAATAGTAATATAGTATTAAACCAAGAAAATAAATATAAATATAAGTAGTAATAATAATAATAGAAATATCAATAATGATGTTAGAGAAATAATAATGATATTAATAATAAAATAATTATAATGGTAAATAATAATAATAATAATAATAATAATAATAAAAGTAAAATGTGTTAATAAGGATAATAATAGTAAAAATTAAATAATAATATGTTAATAATATAATAGTAATAACAATAGCAATAATAAAAATAAAAATAATAATGATGATAATAATATGGTAACGAAACAATAATAGAAATAATAATAATAATATAATGATACAAAATACTAAATAATAATAATAGTAATAATTATAGTAGTGATAAAATGAAATAATAGTAAAATATGTAAATAAATACGTGTTAATAGAAATAAAAATGATACAAGTAGTGAAATAAAATAATAAAATAATAATAGTAAGGAAATGACTAAAAATGAACAAAACGGAATACTTGGGGTAAATTTGAAATAAAATAAAGAGGCGAGGACTAAATCGCATGCGAAAACAACCAAGAGGGACTAAAATGGTCAATATCCCCTAGATTCCCCACGCGCATATCCAGTTGGCAGCTTTAGGGGCCAAATCAAAAACAAAATAAAACCTGAGGGCCAAATTTAAGAGAATCAAAAGACACAAAATAGGGCTTAATCGCGCAGGGCTGTGAATGAGAGGGATCGTTTGCGCAAATATCCCTTTCAAGGGTCATGCGCAGTAACTCCTACCACGAAACGGTGTCGTTTTGTCCAAAACTTATAAAACCCTCTTTATTTTTCTAAAAAATAATTCTAACCCTAAAAATAAAAAAAAATCAACAGCCACCCTCTCTATTCTCTCCTTTCTCTCTTTATCTCCGACGAGTGGGTTTCCCCGACCAACCTCCGCGCCACCCTCGTAATCGGTGGCCAACGGCGCGTGAAGAGGGGGTTTTAGCCCCGTCTGAACCCTTGAGCCACCGGGGGCACCAAGGTGAAGGCTCTCGACCCCCCTTTTCGAGTCCGACCTCGACGACGGTGTGAGACCTCCGACTACGCGTTCGGACGGATTCAGGTAAGGTCCTTTCCTCTTTCTTTTTCGACTTTGTTTTCAAAGATTCGAAGCGTTAAAAATAAAATAAAATAAAATCGAAAGTAAATAATAATAGGGAATAAAGTGAAAACGAAAACCTTGATCTTTCAATTCAGTTTCTTATTTGTTTTGTATTGCCGAAATTTCGTCAAAAACCGACCCTTTTTTGTACATTCGATTGTGGATGGGTCCGTATCCTTTCTTTTTTTGATCTTTTTGTTCTCTTTTCCTGTTTTTTTTCTTTCTTTTTTCCAGATCCCCCCGCCCGTTACAATGGTTTTTTTGTGGCTTTTATAACCAAGAAAAATATTACAAAATCTTTTACTGTTCATTCTCCTACTTTCTCGTCGTTTCTTGCCCTGTTGCGTATTTGCTGTCTCTTTGCAGGATATGGGCAATGACAGCAGAGGCGACGATCGATGTGATGGCGGAGTTGGCGTCGAGGCGGTGGGGTTGGTTAGGGTTAGGTTCTGATTTTTGATTTTGGTGTTTGAAATTGGGCTGATCTGTTGGGCCGTTTTTAGGTGTAACGGGCTCCGAGAAAAAATGGGCTCGTACAGCTGCCCCTCTTTGCTCATTATCGTGTAACGAGAATGGGGCAAAGACTTTCAAAAGAGACTATTTTTGCCCGGTCTCACTAAAACTTGATTTATTTGGTGTTCTTATTCTTCAGGTAGCTTCATTCCAGTCCACCGCATCTTGTTGCTTTGACTCACACCATCGCCTATTTCGAAGTGATAGGACTTGCAGCTCCAATTTACTGTTGCGCCTTTTGAGAGATAAGTCTTGCATCTTTGATCTGCTCTTTCAATCCGCTCCTGTAACATCAGGATCGCCAGACTTGTTATCTTCGATCTGCTCTTGCAACTTCAGGAATGTCACAACTGCTTTCTTCAATCTGATCCCTGCAAACTCAGGGATCACCAGACTGATTTCTTTGATTTACTTCTTACTCCACGGGAACTTCGAGGAAATAAGAATTCAGGGAGAACAGATTCGTAGTCTCCATATTCTCTACCGAAACTTCAAAGAAATAAGGACTTATCCTCATTGTTAACTCAGGGAGACGGGATTTGTAATCTCAACCTACTCCACGGGAACTTCAAGGAAATAAGAATTCAGGGAGAAGAGATTCGTAGTCTCCATCTTCTCTACCAAAACTTCAAAGAAATAACGACTTGTCCTCATTGTTAACTCAGGGAGACGGGATTTGTAATCTCAACCTACTCCACTGGAACGTCGAGGAAATAAGAATTCAGGGAGAAGAGATTTGTAATCTCCATCTTCTCTACTGAAACTTCAAAAGAATAATGATTGATCCTCATTGTTAACTCAGGGAGACGGGATTTGTAATCTCAACCTACTCCACTGGAACGTCGAGGAAATAAGAATTCAGGGAGAAGAGATTTGTAATCTACATCTTCTCTACTGAAACTTCAAAGGAATAATGATTGATCCTCATTGTTAACTCAGGGAGACGGGATTTGTAATCTCAACCTAATCCACTGGAACGTCGAGGAAATAAGAATTCAGGGAGAAGAGATTTGTAATCTCCATTTTCTCTTACTGAAATTTTAAAGGAATAATGATTGATCCTCATTGTTAACTCAGGGAGACGGGATTTGTAATCTCAACCTATTCCACTGGAACGTCGAGGAAATGAGAATTCAGGGAGAAGAGATTTGTAATCTCCATCTTCTCTTATTGAAGCTTTAAAAGAATAATGATTGATCCTCATTGTTAACTCAGGGAGACGGGATTTGTAATCTTAACCTACTTCACTGGAACGTCGAGGAAATGAGAATTCAGAACTTTTCAATTTGCTTCCTTACTGTCTTCAAGAAGACTTCAATTTTCAGTCTGCCCCACTACCATCTTGAGGGAACGAAATCTAAACTTTCCAATGTGATTCCTTACTATTTTCAAGAAGACTTCAATCTTCAGTCTGCTTCACTATCATCTCGAGGGAACAAAATCTGAACTTCAATATCGTTACACCGTTCTTTGAGGAACCTGTCCTGTAGAATAAATTTTATGTGCTTATGCTTATGCGAATGATGAAGATGCTATGATCAAAATGACACAAAGCATGCGTTATGGACGACACTTTCATGATTGCAGAATGTCGTGAGAATGGTCTTTTTACAATGATTAGGATGTAATGATCAGAATGAATCAAATGCTCCTAACTAAATGACAATGGATGACTTTTGCATGAATGCAGAATGTCATGAGAATGGTCTTTTTGTGATGATTAGGATGCAATGAGTCCAATGCTCCTAACTAAACGTGCTTTGAAATGATGTATGAATGCAAAATAAAATGATCCCTTTTTTAAATGCTTAGGGTCATCATTACTCGTAGTCCATTAATGTTCTATCACTGATACGTTATCATTCTTTCTCGTTCAGCCGGTATCTTTGATAGAAAACCCAAAGAAATGATCATATTATGCTCAACAAGCTTGCCCCACTGTAATTTCAGGGTCTCTTCCACTGTACCTCCTGGGACATAAAGTTTGTATCTCTCCCTGCAACTTTGGGAGAATAACATTTGGTTTCTTCTATCCATCCTGCTGTAACTCCGAGGTATAGGATCAATTTGATCTATTACACCATTCATTAGTGTAATGACCAGATGTGTAGGCCTGATATTTGCATGAATGCAGAGTATTATTTTTCTTTTCTCGAGAATAATCCCTTTGTACTGCTGGGTTGACATTGCTCGTTATCTGTCAAGGTCGTATCACCGGCGAAATGTATTGTCTTTTTGTTCAACCAATAAAAGGTCCAAAGAGATAATTATCTTTCTCTAAATTTCCAAACCTTGAGCTGAGTGAGTTCTAAACAATGGTCCTGTTTCAGGTCCTTGTATTATTCAGAAGCTTCCAGAGTAATATGCAAAACTCCTTTTATGAAAGTATTGTTGGTCCATTAATCGTTATTTCAATGCAAAATGCCTGAAAAAGATTGTAACAATGGACAAAAAGGAAACTGATTGAGAGCATAGCTCTAAACAAACAAGTTAATCAAAACTAGCAAATGCAATTAAGAAGGAAATTTGTAACATCCTGAAAAGGGCCTATGCATTTTCAGTTTAATTGTACGAAATGATAAGTCTTAAGCACTATGAATAAATTTTTGATATTTTTGGAAACTCAGAAATGTATGAAAATAAATTGGAAATGAACATTTTTGGAAACCTAGAAATGCATATACATGAACATTTTTGGAAACTAGGAAATGATTCAAAAATGGAAAGTGAACATTTTTGGAAACATGGAAATGTAAGAAAATGGCAGGTATACTGAGCCGATCGAAAATTTTAGGAAACTTGGAAAAGACCTAGAAATGTCAAATTTTAAAGTTTAAAATAGGAAATTAGGCAAGAAGGCCCTAAAAGAAAAAAGTTGGTGAAATTTGACACTAAACAAAGCTTGGAAAAGTGGCTGAAGATGCCACTTAGGCTATAAAATGGCGCCATGTGCAAGAGGAATGGGCCTGGTTCGAATCACTTGGGAAGCAAATAAATGAGGTTTTATTTTGTCTTTCGAAGGCTAAGGTGGATGACACATGCTTCTAGAAAAGGAGGTGTTTTATTTTCATAAATATGTGATTATTAAGGTGATAAATAGAAGCTTTTTATTTGGATTATTTAGAAGAGATAAATCTTGGATTAAATCCTTTTATTTATCATATTTAAAAGATAAAGTTATCGATAGAGGTGGTGGTCAAGAAAGGGACTCCTTAGGTGATAACTTTGTCTATAAAAGGAAGGAAGGAGGGCTACTCATCAATTTGATTCTTTCTGCTTTGCTGAAAATTCCTAGTTCTCCCTCTCACCGAATTTTCTTCTTCTTTTCTTCTTCTTGTCAAGTCAAACCTTTTGATTCTGTTTAAGTCTCCATAGCCAATCTCTAAGGCTTCAATCAAGGGTGTCTGTCATTGTGGTGATAAGGTAAGAATAATGGATTCTTGTTGTTTATTCTTTTCAACCAAGATTCGAACCGATTCTTTTGGTTGCCTTTTGGCCGAATATTAAAGGAGGAATTTCGGGATTTCGGATCTAAGGATTTAAGGTAAGAAAAGCATGGTTTAGGCCAAAGGCCAATTGATTTAAGATTATTAAGTGATATGGAAATCGGATCTAACATATGTGTGTAGGGATTTCAACATCTCCATAGCCAAGGGTTACTTTTGGGATTTGAAATCACAAGGTATGTGTCTAAGATATTCGCCAAGGCTATTTTAAATATTTAGATTTATCGAGTCGAAAACTAATCGTGGAGTAATATAGTGTTTAGCCAGAATTCACAAGGAGGAATACAAAGATCCGTAATTGATTCTTAAAATCAATTCGATTACAAGGTAAGTAATACAAGTCCTAGTTGTATTTGGAAAAATGGCGAATGGTCTTTTCAATAGTAAGTGATTAACTTATGTAGGATTTGAGATCTAAATCGTAATCGGTTCTCTTGGGTTTTTCGAGGACTTCATTAAGCGATCGTGTGTACTCTACACTACTTTGTAATATGAATTATGGTTGCATGTATTAAAATATATGTTAATGGAAATATGAGCATGGCTAAGGTACCATGTTATGGTACTAAGTACTCAGTGCACGTTTCCTACTTCTATTAGGAATATGAAAAGTGTTATTAGTAATATGAGAATATTATAATATTATGAACTCGGTATTGTATGTATATTAATATGTGGGGCATATGGTTGTATATTGAAAGGGAAGTGAAAAGTGGTGACTTAAGACCACAAGAATCAAAAGTGGTGACTTACTACCACAAGAATCGAAAAGTGATTTCCTAAGACCACAGTTGTGGTGACTGGATCCCGCAAATTGGTGTGTAGCGGAAGGAGGGTCGACTTAGTAGTCCCCACGGTGTGCTTGGCAGGTACGGGGGTGTGTAGCGGTTGGACAATTAGGTTTGGGTTTGGGAATGCATCATAACTTGTATTTTATGATTGAATGTATTATATGCCCGATTCTACTACGATTTAGTGCTATGTACACATTGAGTCTGGTTGACTCACCCTTTGGGAATATTTTTTGGTGATGAGCAATAATGGACCGGTCGGCAGGAGCTAAAGGTGGCCATGCATCATGAGGAAAGGAAAAAATTATTATTTGGGACTTTTATTTTATTAAGTACTTTAAATTATTAGTTTGGGAATTATTTGATGTAATAAGGCCATAAGGCCCAAGTTGGTTTCCTTTATTTCATTTGCTTTGAACTATTATGTTACAATTTATTTTGATTAAAGTTATAGAAAAATTTATTTCTTTTAAAATAAAACCTAAATTGTTTTGTCACCTTAATTAAGTTGGATTTCCAAATAAAATAAATGGGTTTCCAACCTAAGCTCCAACCCAAAACAATATTTTTTGTTAATTTTACAAATTTCCTCTAAGTTACAAAGAACTTTGAAATCGATTTACTTTTGGAACATACCAGATCCGGTCTAGGCTCGTGGGCCGGGTGTGGGGTGTTTCGATTTGATATCGAGCCCGCTTTTTAAACTTCTCTCGGCTGTGGGCTAAGGCCCAAAACATTTTCAAATCGAGCAGAATGAGTTTCTTTGAAAATAAGGAGTTTCGGCATGGCACCTAAGTCTCCAGGCCATGATCCACCGGTAAGTACCCTAACTCTATGCGTGATTATGTGGTTTATGAATTGTATAAGGGTAGAAAAGGCATGGAGCGTAAAATAGCATGATAGGAACTTGAACCCTAGGACTAGTCTACTCAAACACAAATACATAAGATTTAATGCACTAAACAAACCTATGGCTAAGTCATCGAGCTAGGGTGTGGTAACCCCAGACGCATGTCTAGGATTGGATCCGGAAGAGCACAGTATTTAAGCATCCTAGTGACTCACCTCCTCTTGCAGAATCCTACACAGTGCGTAGCTTCGGTTCACCCTAACTCGGAGGGCTGGTGGTGTGGCAACCTCATGTGCATGTCTAGGAATGGTTTGGTGGGAGCTTGGTATTTAAACAAATCAGCGTGACTCACCTCCTCTCCACTCGAATCTGCTCAGTGCGCGACTTTGGTTCACGACCAAGAAGGCTCGGTCATAAATTTAAACACAATGACTAAAACCCGAAAGGGAACTAGCCGTGTTTTATAAAAACAATAAAACCCTAGTTTTAAAACTCTTAAAACTTTCTTTTAAATTCGTGAAAACCATCTTTACAAAATTTTCAAAAAAATTTCCACTTTACGAAATTACAAAAATGCCCTTAGTGGTAAAATTACCAAAATAACCCTGATTTCTAAAATTTTCGTAACACCACTGTTTTGGGAAGTACAATTCTCAAAAAGAACCCTCAAAGTTTTGCAACTTTTAAAAATATCCCTGATTTAGTAGATTCTACAAATTTACCCTGGTTTATTACTAAAATACCCCCGAGTTTCACAATTACTGAAATACCCCTGGATTCTAAAAATTTTCACAATACCCCGAGAAATTAAAAATTTTAAAATACTTTTTGACAAAATCACCATGGAACTTTTTCTTTTGAAAAATTACAAAAATACCTCTGTAGGACAAATTACGAAAATACCCCTGGATAGTGGAAAAACAACAACAATGAAAACTACAACGTTTCTCTGAATGAACGAAAGTTCATGGATGAATGTGTGAATGAAAAGACTGTGTGTATGTATGAATACGAAAGAACCACTTCTAAAAACTCTGTTCATAAAATTTTTTTGCGGGTAATAAGTGAAACAAGGACTAATTCATAAAACTTTCTAATCAGATCGCGACGATCGAAATGAGCTCTAGAGGACATGACCGTCGTGGACGCGGTAGAGGAAGAATGACTAGGTAAGAACCCGTTAGATCGGGTCAAGGGTCTGATAATGAGGTACCACCACCCCCACCACTCCTAGCTATTGGTGAGGAGCAGCAAGCTCAGACGGGGGACGATATTGTGTCGCAGGTCAGTCTGCGAGTTCGAGTTAGTGGATAGGCGGGAGGAAATACGGAAATCGAAAGTCGTGCTCGAACGGCCGAGCTAATGGAGTGAAATGTTTCGTGAGTATTCGAGTGGCACCCGATCTGGAAGATCTTGGTTGAAGCAATGAGCGCATCATGGATGAGCTTGATCGACCCGAGGAGAAGTTGAAAGGAATGGTGGCATCATACGCGATAAGGCGTATCAATGGTGGTTAAGCGTCGGGATGATGCCACGGTGAGGATCGACACGGGAGTATGTTAAGGAAGCATTTCGGAAGAAATATGTTGGAACCGGTATACGGATGAGCAAAGGAGAGCATTTAAGGGCTAGTTCTAGGAACAACCGTTCTGAGAATATGAGGTCAATTCACGAGGTTGAGCCAGATACTTCGGGAGTAATGGCAATCGAGCATGAGTGTTGTGTCCGTTTTGAGGAGGACTAAGGGATGATCTGAGATTATTGATAGCGCCGCATCAGGAGCGGGAATTTTTTGCGTTAGTGGAAAAGGCTAAAGTGGCTGAAGGAATTAAGAATTCTATAAGGCAAAACACTGATCGGAATAGGCCAGAAAGAGGTATTGGATCGTCTGGATCATCTGGGAATAAGAGGCCTAGAGTTGATAGGCCACGAGGTCGCAAGTTGGTTCGGAAGGGCGTGATCGACCTTGTGATGTGTGTGGAAAGAAGCACTTGGGAGAGTGCTAGAGGAAGACATGAGGATGTTTTAGGTGTGGGTCCAATGATCATGTGATCAAGCATTGTCCTAAGAACTAGATGAAAGTCGACAAAGAACTCGAACGTTAATCAGTGGTAGAGGTGGATGAATGACCAAGAGAGTCGTGGACCGAACCATAGAGAAATGGTTGGCCGAGGACATGGAGCACCAAGTAGAGATCTTTGAAGGTGCAGAGCGAGGCAACCAAGGTTGGTTTATGCGGTTGGTCGTCATGAGGAGGAAGATGTGCGATATGACAACTGCATGCGTTCCTTATTTCGAATACCTTAATTGCTTTGCTTGTTATAGGTTAGCTTATTCTTGTATTGTTAGTGAAGTGATTGAAACCTTGGATGTGAACCTAGAGAATGTGCCTAAAAATATGATAGTTCTTTAAAATCGAGTCGCGACAATAGCGTAGTGGGGTGAGTTAGACCGACGATTGTTCGTTAGTAAGTAATTTCGAGGACGAAATTATTTTAAGGGGTAGAATCGTAACATCCGAAAAGGCCTATGCATTTTCGGTTTAATTGTCTGAAATGATAAGTCTTAAGCACTATGAATAAATTTTGATATTTTGGAAACTCAAATGTATGAAAATAAATTGAAATGAACATTTTGGAAACCTAGAAATGCATAGACATGAACATTTTGGAAACTAAGAAATGATTCAAAATGGAAAGTGAACATTTCGAAACTTGGAAATGTAAGAAAATGGCGGTATACTGAAATGATCGAAAATTTTAGGAAACTTGGAAAAGACCTAGAAATGTCAAATTTTAAAGTTTAAAATAGGAAATTAGGCAAGGAGGCCCTAAAAGAAAAAAGTTGGTGAAATTTGACACGAACAAGCTTGAAAAAGTGGCTCAAGATGCCACTTAGGGCCTATAGAAATGGTGCCATGTGCAAGAGGAATGGGTGCAGGTTCGAGTCACTTGGGAAGTAAATAAATGAGGTTTTATTTTGGCTTCCGTATATTTGAGGTGGACGGCACATGCTTCTAGAAAAGGAGGTGTTTTATTTTCATAAATATGTGATTATTAAGGTGATAAATAGAAGCTTTTTATTTGGATTATTTAGAAGAGATAAATCTTGGATTAAATCCTTTTATTTATCATATTTAAAAGATAAAGTTATCGATAGAGGTGGTGGTCAAGAAAGGGACTCTTAGTCGATAACTTTGTCTATAAAAGGAAGGAAAGAAGGCTACTCATCAATTTGGTTTTTTCTGCTCTGTAGAAAATTCCCTACCTCTCTCTCTCTCGCCAAATTTTCTTCTTCTTTTTCTTCTTGTCAAGTCAAACCTTTTGATTCTGTTTAAGTCTCCATAGTGAATCTCTAAGGCTTCAATCAAGGGTGAAGTCGATTGTGGTGATAAGGTAAGAATAATGGATTCTTGTTGTTTATTCTCTTTCAACCAAGATTCGGGAACTGATTCTTTTGGTTGTCTTTTGGCCGAATATTAAAGGAGGAATTTCGGGATTTCGGATCTAAGGATTTAAGGTAAGAAAAGCATGGTTTAGGCCAAAGGCCAATTGATTTAAGATTATTAAGTGATATGGAAATTAGATCTAACATATGTGTGTAGGATTTCAACATCTCCATAGCCAAGGTTACTTTTTGGATTTGAAATCACAAGGTATGTGTCTAAGATATTCGCCAAGGCTATTTTAAATATTTAGATTTATCGAAGCGAAAACTAATCGTGGAGTAATATAGTGTTTAATGAATTCACAATGGAGGAATACAAAGATCCAGAATTGATTCTTAAAATCAATTCGATTACATAAGGTAAGTAATACAAATCCTAGTTGTATTTGGAAAAAATGGCCGAATGGTCTTTTAAATAGTAAGTGATTAACTTATGTAGGATTTGAGATCTAAATCGGTAATCGGTTCTCTTGAGTTTTCGAGGACTTCATTAAGCGGATCGTGTGTACTCCACACTACTTTGTAATATGAATTATGGTTGCATGTATTAAAATATATGTTAATGGAAATATGAGCATGGCTAAGGTACCATGTTATGGTACTAAGTACTCGTGCACGCTTCCTACTTCTATTAGGAATATGAAAAGTGTTATTCAGTAACATGAGAATATTATAATATTATGAACTCGGTATTGTATGTATATTAATATGTGGGGCATATGGTTGTATATTGAAAGGGAAGTGAAAAGTGGTGACTTAAGACCACAGTAATCCAAAAGTGGTGACTTACTACCACGAGAATCTGAAAAGTGGTTTCTAAGACCACGATTATGGTGATCGGATCCCGCAAATTGGTGTGTAGTGGAAGGAGGTCGACTTAGTAGTCCCTACGGTGTGCTTAAGGTGCACGGGGTGTGTAGCGGTTGGACAATTAGGTTTGGGTTTGGGAATGCATCATAACTTGTATTTTATGATTGAATGTATTGTATGCCCGATTCTACTACGATTTAGTGCTATGTACACATTGAGTCTGGTTGACTCACCCTTTGGGAATATTTTTCGTGTGATGAGCAATAATGGACCGGTCGGTAGGAGCTAAAGGTGGCCATGCATCGTGAGGAAAAGAAAAAATTATTATTTGGGACTTTTATTTTATTAAGTACTTTAAATTATTAGTTTGGGAATTATTTGATGTAATAAGGCCATAAGGCCCAAGTTGGTTTCCTTTATTTACATTTGCTTTGAACTATTATGTTACAATTTATTTTTGATTAAAGTTCTAGAAAAATTTATTTCTTTTAAAATAAAACCTAAATTGTTTTGTCACCTTAATTAAGTTGGATTTCCAAATAAAATAAATGGGTTTCCAACCAAAGCTCCAACCCAAAACAATATTTTTTTAATTTTACAAATTTCCTCTAAGTTACAAAGAACTTTGAAATCGGTTTACTTTAGGAACATACCAGATCCAGGTCAGGGATCGTGGGTAGATGTGGGTGTTTCAAAATTTATTGGTGTTTTTTTTTGAAAGGAATAAAATAACCACAAGTAACAAAATGGGTAAAATGGAAACCGAGTGCCCAGGATATCGCAGCTTGAGCCTCCGCTCCAACTTCTTGAGGACCATTTTGAGCTTAATATGTGTTTGGGGATCCAGTACTTTGTCGATGCCCCAAGGCGTAACATACTTCTTGAGTGTAGCAAGACTCTGTATGCCCTACTTTCGATCAAAATTTTGAGTGCCTTCCGTGTTTTCAACTCAAATACCCTTTGGTCTCAAAGCGCCTTTTGCGGGTTTTCGCCGCCTCTCCTTTTCTTTTTCTTTTTTCTTTTTCTTGTTTTCATTTTTGTGTTTTTTTGTGTGTTTTTTTATTTTTGGAAAACTTTTTATTGAATCTGAACTCACCGGATTAGGCGTGTCCTTGTCATTCATCTTGGTTAACACGTGTTTCCTGAAACGTGCCTTCTTTCTTTGATAAGGCATTTACTTTTCTTTGGGAGTTCTTTTGGATAAGAAGAATCTTTCTTAATGCTAGGTCCTCTTCTGAAATTCTCTTGAGCGAACCTTTTGTCAAGCCCGTATCCATTTTTGGTACATTTGACCCTGCTGAATACTTTCAATCAAGCTTATTGGAGGCATTCTGCTTCATCTAATTCAATCCAAGTTTGGGAAAAGGAATCTTATCTTCCAACAATTGTTTCCCTTTCATAAACCAATGGGAAAGATGCCTCGGCAAAAGTCCTGGCCAATGTTCAAGGAACCTAAAGGGTAAATGGTAACTTCTCTATACCAACCTTTACAAGTCTCAGCCATTTTTCAAAAAAAAAAATCTTGAATGTTTTTTTTTGACAAACTTTGTAATTTGGGCATATGAAGCGATCTTCACCCTCTCGGTGAGGTAACCAACGACCATGAATATGAATCGGTGTTGGCTAAAAGCTTTTGAGGAGGCGGCTTGTTAACATCCATGCTTCATATAGAAAATGGAGAAGGCATCTTCCTCGACTTATGGCATAACAGATGCAATTTCCTTTCTTGGTGAACCAATAGCAGAGCCTCTTGATTAGCTAAGTCATTGTACAACATGGGTTATTTAAACCCCAACCTTAACAAAGATACCCATGTTTTAATAGTTTGGCATGCCTCGATATGATTGTGCGAAAACATCTTAAATTTCGAAAATAGCTCAACGATGCCTTGCCTTATTCCTACGAGGAGCTACGCTTTCATCTTCATTTCCTTCGTTAGTTCATAGCGTCTGCTGACACTTCATAAGGTAGGATCTACATTGGGGAAGTAAGTCGCAATCTTTATCATTTTCAAAGCCCTTAGAACCCTCTAGATACATATCTCACTAAAAAGGGAGTCAGCAACAGCGTCGCTCATGTCATTGATATCTGGGGCCCATTGTGGCGAAAATCCAAAGAATAAATGATCCTAAGGATGATTATTAAGTATGATATGGTCATAAGTGAAAAATATTCAGTATGAAATGTAAAGAATGAAAATATTTACTTGGAAAGATGCATTTTATTGAAATAAAATTCGGACACAAGCTTACTTCTCAAAAGAAATCTTATTACTTCCAGGCTTGAAGCAACAAGTGTGTTTTACACACTGCTCTAGATTAGCTTTAAAAATACATCTTTCTTCCACAGTCTCATTGTTCAAAACACTCTCAAGTACATAAAGACAGATGTTCAGAAAACTTTTATTCCTCGGTTCTCTTCGGGTATACCATTGCTCCGTTATCGAACTTCACAATGCCCATGTTGATGAGATTTTCCACCAATTTCTTGAAAGTAAGGCAATTTTCTATCGAATGGCCTGTGATCCCCGCGTGGTACTCACACTGAGTGTTTGGGTGTACCATTTTGGGTATGGAGGTTGCATCGGTTTTGGATATTGGGGGGACACAACGTGTGCATCAAATAGACTTTGATACAACTCCTTATACGTCATAGGGATTGACGTAAATTGGAGTTTTTCAATGTTCTTCCTTGTGCGAGATTCTTTCCTTGATGAACCTTGATACTCAGTAGTCACCGTTTTTGGCTGATTAACGGTAATTAACTTTGGGTTCCCCATGTTTATATTATTTACCTCGTCATCCTTTTTTCTAGGAGAAGGCCTTCTAGTGGTGTCCCCTGCTTCAATCTTGCCGCATCTGATTGCATGTTCGATCATTTCCCCTGCCATTACCATGTCGGCAAAGCTCTTAGTGGTACTCCCTATCATATGGGTTATGAAAGGTCTTTATTTGGTGTGATCGGATCACCTTTGTTTTAATAAAACATTTAATTTACTAAAACAAGTGCTTTTTGGTCTACGAACTTTGAGAAAACGGGTTCGGAAGTCGATTACGTGCGAGGAAGGATTAGCACCCGACACGCCCAAGATTGGTACCAAACTGATTGATTGATGTCCTTTTTTGTTGAAAACTTTGAAAGGGTTCAAAAATACAATGCTTTTATTTTCAAAATTTGATGGAATTGAAAGGGACGTTAAGACTCTCTTATTATCGAAGAGATAAAGCATCATGTCCGAAGAAGTTAGGCGCAATACTTTAGACTCCGAAACTAAGCTCGTCTTTCAAAACTTGATTTTAGTTTTTGAAGAGGACCTTAGTTATTAGTCAAATGAGAAACCGGAACCCGAAGAAGTTAGGGCTCGATTTCTCGAGATTTCAAATACTAAGATTGCCTCTAATCGTACTTTTTCAAAAAAAACTTACTTTTCAGATTAAGCCACCGTGAAGCGGTGGCCGCGTGAGGCGGTGGTCGGAGACTCGCCGGTGGACTCGCCGGAAATCGCCTGGGAGCCCTTCTCTTTTTTATCTTTTAAGGAGAGGGGAGAATGAGAATTTTTCAAAAAAAATTGTGCTTTTATAGTGTTTATAAAACGGCGCCGTTTTGGAAATGGGGGTCAGAGGCCAAAACGACGTCGTTTTGGGCCTCTGACCCGTGACCCGACCCGCACAGGGATAGGATCCGCGTGTTTTTGCTAGGGAGGGGCTAATTGCGAGTTTAGCCCCTCTGCTTTTTACTGGTTTTAAAATCAGGTTTTTTTTCCTTTCGATTTGACCCCAAAAATTTCTTTTGAGTTCAATTAAGTCCTTATTTGAGTGCTGTGTTTTGCACAGTGGGGTTTATTTCCCTTTTGGTCCCTATAAGTTGCGCGCACATTTCAATCCACTCCTTTATCATTATTTGTTTTAAATTATTTAAATATTCATTTTAGCCTATTTTAGTCCCTTTTAATTATTTTTCGGTATTTTATCATTAAATCAATCATTTTTGAATATTTTGGTTACGATATTATTAAACTATATTTTCTAGTATCTTTATTATTATTATATATTATTTTACTTACCTTTTTTTATTTATTATTTTTATATTGTTATTATATCCATATTCTACCAAATAGTCCCTCCATTTTACATATATTATTATTAATATTATTAAATTGTATTATATCCATTATTATTATTTCTATTATATTTATTGTTATTTTCAATAGGTTTACTATTATTTTATTATTATATTAATTATGTGTATATATATATGTCTCTATTATTTTCATTTTATTACTATGGTTATTATTTTATGTTTTCTTTATCAATATTAATATTGCTACTTTTGTTATTTTTGTTACCTTTATTATTTTTATTTTTTTGGTGATTTACTATTGAAATTTATATATTTTTGTTCTTATTATCCCATGTCGGTCAATGATTTTGAATGACACCTTAACGTTTTTACCCTTTTTTTTCAAAAATTCATAAAAAAGGGATTTTACAAAGGTAACATTACGTGATTGGAAGTTCGAGAAATCGTGCTCAATCGTCTTTGAGCTTCGATATTTTTTCGTTCGTCCGGATCACTAAATGTCCTTTAAACAGCTTGTATATTTTTTGAAAGTAAGGCAATCGTTTCATGTTTGGAAGTTCAAGAAATTCGTGCCCAATCGTGCTGGGTTTCGATTTTCTGTCCATCTAAACAACGAGATATCCTTCACAGATTTTTTTCCGTATTTCTTAAATAAGGAAAATATTTCATGATTGGAAATCCAAAGAATCGTACCCAATCGTGCTGGGTTTCGGTTTTAGTTTAGCCAAATAGTGAGATACCCTTTTCAAATTGCACTACATGTATTTTGGAAATCATAAAATGATCTTGGTATCGAGAGTTTGAAGCATCGTGTCCTATCATGCTGGACATGATATTTCAGCTTTTCGGAACAAGAGAGTTTTGATATCCAATACGAGTCATCCAAACATTTTTTCATACTTTAAAATATCTTCTAATTCTCGATATTAAGGACATTAATCAATCAATACGGTACCAATTTTGGGCGCTATGAGGGTGCTAACCCTTTCTCGTATGTGAACTGACTCCGAGCCCGTTTTCTTAAAATTGTGAGAGCAAAATGTTTTATAAGTGGCCCAATCACACTTCAAAAAGGATTGGTGGCGACTCCGGTTTTCCTCTTAAAGTCGGCCCGTTTTCCAAACAAAAAAATGGTTTCGACAATAACATTTTAGAAATCTCTAATATTTTAAAATTCTTCATCTAAATATATTTTTACAGAATACACCAAATAATACATTCATGTACCCAAAAAAGTAAATTCATTTATCATGATATAGGAATAATTAGTGATTAATTATACCAGTGTGGGTGAAAGTACCGTAGAGGTCACTATATTAAGAGATGAATTGCATTTTACCCGTTTTATTAAAAAGGACAAATTACTCAATATCGTTAAAAAATCAATTGTCCATTCCATTAAAAAAGTCATTGAGTTATAATTATTATTATTATTCCTATGAAACACACTATTCTACTAATAATAATAATACCGCCTTAAGCAAAATATGATTAATAATAATAATATGAAATAATAATAATAATAATTTTAATATGATTAATTTCTTTTGCTTCGAATATTATTGTGGGACAGATCCTATTTTATTAGTTTCTTACAATTTTTAATAACTTTTAAATAAGCTTTTATGTTTATATATAATTATTTAAGAAACAATTTCTGAATAAAACTAGACAAATGTTTGTTTAGGCTCATTTGAATCTAGATGAACTTGGACAATCATTTATCTAAATTCGCTTTTAAATGTTGTTTTTAATTATTTTTTATAAATTTAATAGTTTTTAAATAATTTATATAATATTTTATAATTATTTAAAAATAATGTCCTGAATCTATTGTTTTTTAAGAATAATTATTTTTAGATTTTAATTTTTAAATATCGGTGATGTGATAAAATATTAAAATATGTCACGTCAACATAAAGTATACGTGACACACATCATATCGATATTCGACTATTTTATCAGTCACGTCATTATTTAAAAGTAGAGATGGGTGGAACTTCTAATAAAAGGACTATCATGCTTTTTGATTTAAAATTTAACGGTAATTTATTTATTTTTTGAGTTGAGGGGTAAAATATAAATTAAACTCTTAGTATAAAAGCTTTCATAATATTTTTAACCAGTCATACTCCAAGTATAATTTGCTCATGTTTTTAACATTTCTCACCAAAAAAAAAAAAATCTAAATGATTAGATAGGGTTAATTTACATAAATTTTTTTAATATATAACGATTAATTATTATTATTTAAAAATGAAATAAAATACAATTTTCTCATACCCGTCTACCTTGATTTCCCCAAATAATTTTTAAAGATATTACATAATAAAGACGTGCAAAAGGGATTGCAAATGCGAAATAGGAAAGCATCAGGGGGAATATCCGACGTGTCAATCGCAAAGACAAGTGGACTATAAAGAAAGAATGTGGTGCCGCAGTATTTAATCCCCACCTCACCCTCTAACTCTTATGTGATTCTTTTCCATTTCAGAAGTTTTATATTTGGAGTCACCATCCCCATCTGCATCCATCTTTTCCATTTCACTGAAAATTAAACCCTAGAATTTTTATTTGAATCGCTCCGAGACAGCCAAGGTGATAATCTTAACTCGTTGTAATCTTTTTTTTTTTTTTTTTGTTCTTTTTAACTTGGTTTAGATTTGTATTTTGACTTAAATTAGGCGTCGTTCACTTCGAAAGGCTCACTTAATCTGTTTTAATTCTTCTTTGATTCTTTTTGTTGTTTTAATATGCTGTGAATTTGATTCGGAATTGAAGCTGCATTCCTTTTTTTTTTTTCAGTGTTTGTGTGGTTGTTATTATAGATTATAGATTTGAAAAAACCTTTTTGATGTGGTTAGTACTACCTGATACAGGTTTTAACGAAGAAATTTCAGTTTAGGTCTTTTACTAATTGCAGTTAGTTTTGAAATTAGAATTGCTAGTTGCTTAAGACTTTGCATTTCTGTGAGAAGCAATGTTCAATGCTTGACTATCTCGTGGATGTTGATAACGGAAATTTATGGTTCTATAATTTGTAAACTGAGAGGCTTCTGTTATTGTGTGTTTTAAGGGGACAGATTGATGGCGCTTGTTTCTAAGGCAGGCTCATCTTATTGTATCCGTAGTGATATAACACGGGGTAGAACCGGGCAGAATGTGGCTTTTGGTGTGGTAAACAATGTTGAGGCTCCTATAATGAAGGAAAAATGGGTCAATTTTTCTTCTTTATCATGCAAAAATGCTAGGGTAGCGCAGTTCTTTCCTCTAGAAACTGTGGGATTTCGAAGCAAAAGAAGGAATAGTGTGATTGTTGCAGCAAGCCCTCCCACAGAGGATGCTTTGATTGCTACAGAACCATTGACGAAACAGGATCTTGTTGGATACCTTGCATCTGGATGTAAGTCTAAGGAAAAATGGAGGTAAGAGTTCCCCTTTTTTGTTTTGTTTTGATCAAAGTACATTTTTTCTTGTCCATTTTATGTTTTTCAACTTGTATAATATATTGCCAGTCTTACCCATGATATTTTAAGAACCTTTTGTTGCCTCTATAATATCCTGATGTCAATAGCTAGCCATATCTGGTCCTTGATGAGTGTTTTAGTATTTATATTGGATCCAGTTCTAGTTTAAATCTTTCCATTAGCAAGTTGGTCCTCTTTCTATATTTTTACTTGTTCACTAATGCAAGTATTTGGTTTACTCAGGATAGGTACAGAGCATGAAAAGTTTGGTTTTGAGATCAAAACTCTGCGGCCTATGAAATATGAACAAATAGCTGAATTGCTTAATGGTATTTCAGAGAGATTTGATTGGGAGAAAGTAATGGAAGGTGATAAAATTATAGGACTTAAACAGGTAAACAAATTCTCTTTCCTTATGGTGCTTCATTATGCTAGGAATGGCAATACTTACCAATTATTTAAGAAGAGACTTTGCATTACACGTTAAATCATTCTTGTTTTCATCTTGTTTGTCTAGGGAATTTTTTGCACGGGTCTTAGACTTTAGAAATAAAACAAAGCTTTTGGAGAAAAGAGGCCAGACCAGCCACAAATTATATTTAGTTTATAATCTTTGATACAGTGTCTCTTATACCATTTCATTTAGTTTTTCAAATTTACTAATATATTACATTTTATACAAAAATTATATTAACATATTTTTATTTCATATCTTTTTGTGGTTAGGGGAAGCAAAGCATATCATTGGAACCTGGAGGGCAGTTTGAGCTCAGTGGTGCACCTCTTGAAACTCTGCATCAAACATGTGCCGAGGTCAATTCACACCTCTATCAGGTTAGTTAAAGAGAAAAGAATAGTCAGATGCATGCAACCTTTTGAACAACTTCTACATGCTTAAGAACTCGCATGCAGACATAGCATCTATAAAAAAATCCATGCTAACTACAAGGTCAAGACTGATACCCTCTAAAGACAATGTGCTTTGTGTGTTATCTAAATCATCTAAATTACAATGTGGAAAACACTTCAAACCTGTCAGAAAGTAATCACTTCAAAAGTATTATCTAATCTTGATGCTCATTTGTTAATTTCTTTGTTCAAGTACTCTTAACCTTTCCAGTTTCACTTAAGAATATATCATGCCACTGTTATCCACTACTAGGTTAAAGCTGTTGCAGAAGAAATGGGAATTGGATTCTTAGGGATTGGCTTCCAGCCCAAACTGGGACTAAAGGACATTCCTGTCATGCCTAAGGTATAACTGACTATTATTTATGGTTTTAAATTGAATAAAAACTAGAAAATCACATATCATTTGATGGATGTATTAAACAATATGTGCTTTTCCTCATATTTTTTCACCTTTGTGATTCTTGATCTTTTCTATTGCAATTTTGTCATCCTATCATTTTATTTTAATAGGCTGACACAATACTTTTGCTCAGGGAAGATATGAGATAATGAGAAATTACATGCCTAAAGTTGGCTCACTTGGTCTTGATATGATGTTCAGGACATGTACAGTTCAGGTAAGTAAAATTTACATTTCCAATTATCCAGCCTTTCTGAAGCATCCTTTCAACTTTTTTCCTGTATGATTTTCTGTAATAGGTTAATCTGGACTTCAGTTCAGAAGCTGACATGATCAGGAAATTTCGTGCTGGTCTTGCTCTGCAACCTGTGAGAACATTAATACTTTGTCTTCCTCTGAAAATCTCTGCTTTGCTTTTCTTCTAACTGGTGAAGCAAATGAAACAGATAGCAACAGCTTTATTTGCAAATTCCCCTTTTACTGAAGGAAAGCCAAACGGTTACCTGAGCATGAGAAGGTTTTGAAAAATTTTAATATAATGTCATTTTTTTTCTTATTCTCTGCGTTCACCCATTTACTGATTTTTCTATAAAAAATTATTGGAACAGTCAAATCTGGACTGATACTGATAAGGACCGGACAGGCATGCTTCCATTTGTTTTTGATGACTCCTTTGGGTAGGCTTTGCTTGTGTTGCACTCACTGTGAAACTTCGGATCTATTTGTGATAAATCATCCCTTCTTTTGTCTATAGAATTTTGTGATGGTATTTTATCTGTGTGCTGCAGGTTTGAGCAGTATGTTGACTATGCCCTTGATGTTCCAATGTATTTTGTTTATCGGAAAAAGAAGTACATTGACTGCACTGGAATGACATTCAGGGTTTCCTTCTAACCTTGATATAGTCTTGTAATTTGAAGCTTCTTCTGTTGCCATTCTTTTCACTCATGTATTCACGCTGCTATATTACTCCACATTCTTTTCCTTAAAATCTTGATAAATTTTTACCTTTCTTTTCTTTCTTTTTTTTTTTTTTTTGGTTCTTTCATAATAACACTATCATGTTTTAGGATTTTATGGCTGGAAAACTTCCATGTATTCCCGGTGAACTACCAAATCTTAATGACTGGGAAAATCATTTGACAACTATATTTCCGGAGGTATATTTGCTTAATTAGACAATGATTTGGTAAACTTTGTAATTTTCCTATGATTTTATGTTATTTAAGCTGCCTGATTCTTTCCATTCAGGTTCGACTGAAGAGGTACTTGGAGATGAGGGGAGCTGATGGAGGGCCTTGGAGGAGGTTATGTGCTCTGCCCGCATTTTGGGTAATTCGCCTTTTTTATGTGCTTATGCACAATCCTTATATTGTGAATTAATTAGTTGTACTTTCAAATGAATCAGTGTTTTTGACAGCATTATATAAGTTGAAAAAACAATCAAGGCTAGGCCACTGAACTTGAATAATTATGACTTTATCATAAGTTCTCGAGCATCACTTTTTCAACATTGCTATTACAGCCATGTAGCTGACCTTAAAGGCCAAGTTTCTGGTTATGTAATTTTGATTCAACAGTTTATGTTCAATTCCTGTATTAATATGACTTTTTACATATTTTTATCTTTCTAATCATTCGTAATCTTCTTACTCAAGTTGTGTGAATGCGAAATTACAATACAAAGGTTGCTCATTTTAAGCTTCTTTTGGTTTTCAGGTAGGTTTGTTATATGATGAGGTCTCGCTCCAGAGTATTCTAGACATGACAGCAGATTGGACATCTGAAGAAAGAGAAATGTTGAGAAACAAGGTAATTGAAACACTTAACTAGCAAATGGATTACATGTCACTTTTGTAGTTGAAAAGCCCTACTGTAGTGCTAAGACTGCAAATCTAAGTTCAAAGATCTGTTTAGTAGGTTCCAAAGACTGGTCTTAAGACACCATTTCGAGATGGGTTATTGTGGCACATTGCGGAAGATGTTCTAAAGTTGGCCAAGGTATCATAGGACTTATTTTTTTCTATAATCAGGCATTGCCATTTTATGCTGCTGCTTTGTTAGCTTTTATTTTAAAACTCGATTAATTATCATATAGGATGGTTTGGAAAGAAGGGGCTTCAAGGAATCCGGGTTCTTGAATGAGGTGGCAGAGGTGGTTCGTACAGGTACGTACCCCCATCGAGGGGTTGTGTATCATTTCTGTTTTGTCAAAAACTTGTGAAATTTAGCACACTACTTGCACGTGCACAATATTGCAAAATCAAGTAAACAATAGTCGGAGTAATATGGGCGTATGTTGGTTTCTTGAGTTGGCTATATTGGAATTTAAAGTTGCATAAAATTTGTGGCAGGTGTAACACCAGCTGAGAAGCTTTTGGAATTGTATCATGGGAAGTGGGGACAATCTGTTGACCCTGTTTTCGAAGAACTCCTCTACTGAGGGATTTTATGTATTTTCAGGGCTCTTTTTGAGGAGGGAATCAAATTCTTAAAATCTTTGTGCTTTCATGCAACATCTTTCGTTGTAATTCGCTAAGGAACTTTAGATCATCTTTAGAGTTCAAAAACTTCCTACTACTGAATGCTTTTTTTCTTTTATGTGATTTTGTTAGAGGAATAAATGATGCTTTGACTGAATGCATAGGGTTTCCATTTATGATGCCATTGTCAACGCTACATGCTTTGGTTGGGTACTGGTAAATTAGAGGGTGAACCAAAGCCTCTAATCTTTTGAAGTGAAAGAATTTCAATTATTTAGCAAAGATTAGTCCAATTAGCCATATTCGAAGCTCCAAACTTCTTTTTTTCCTTCACATACAATTAGATTGTGTGTTCTCATATTTTGTAGTTCCTTTTTTTTATCAATTATATTTAAATATATAAATAATTTAAACACCAATATGCTATGAATTATTTATTAAATATTATGTTCCTTTTTTATCAATTATATTTAAATATATAAATAATTTTATCAAAAAAGCATATGTAATAATTTTCCTTCAATCACCGCTTAATGAACGATTCGATTTTTCATCCAATTCCATTTATATATATGATGCAGATTTCATGCTTGGCTTGGGACGGAAGATGAAAATACAAGTTGGTAATGATATTTATAAAAATAAAATAAAATCATGTAATATTAAAAATAAATAGGCTCCACCAGAAAGTAATCCAATCTTCTGATAAAAATAATAAACATACAAAAACAATCAGTTTCATCTCCAGATGAGCAGCCTGCAGCCATAATCATTGGGTACTGTACATAAATTACAAGCATGAAAAAACTTCTATTCACGCTTTTCTCTACAAATATTATATATATATATATAGATAAATAGATAGATAGATATAAAATGTGTTCCCTATTTATTACTCCAAAGATCATTGTATTGGGAAATGTAAGCAAGAGTGAAAACAAGGGCAGATTAATGGAGTTGCCCCAAAGCCCCTTGTCCAACTCACACCAAAACCAACCTACATCCAGGATCTTGTAAAAAAATGTTTCAAGCTTGACTATAACCTGAACCGAACTGAACCAAACCAGTCGTGCACAGAGATGATCGACATTATGTGTTCTTTGTATTGCATGGGTTTCTTTTGAGGTTTAAGAAAATGTTTCACTTTCTTACCTGCAATAATTTGAGAGCCTTTTTAATGGATGGTCATCGTCCGGTTGATTGGAGAGGTGACTTATTTGAGCTTTGATCATTGTTGTCAAGAAGTTGCATTCTTTTTATTTTCAAGCTCAGTACCCTCCCTGAGAGATGTCTGTGCCTCGTCATTCTTTCCTAGGGCAAATAGAGCAGCAGCTTGCAAGTAGGACGCAATATGCCAAACTGGGGATACTATTTGTGCTTGCATGGCATCATTCAGGGCTTCTTGGGGCATGTCACTCATGAGGTACAACAAACTACGTCGAGCATAAACAGTTGGGGAAACCATGGTTCCAACATCAATGAACTGTGACATGAATGTACAAACTATCAGGTCAATGATCTACTTTTGAATGTCGTTATTTTCGAAACAGTTACGCCTTTTAGAATCATCATGACCAAAAAAGTACCAACACCGACAAATTCCCAAAAATTACTTCTCGATCAGTTTTAGGACACTAATGGTAATAACATGATTCTAGATACTTTTTGGTCTGAATGATTATAAAATTAATAATAAAGCGGCAGCAGAAAAGTTGCAAGGTCGTAAAAAGTACTGGGCAAAAGCAATTCTGGCTAACCTCAATCTGCCTCCTCAGAAAAAATTAGCAAGAAGACTTGGTGGGTAAAATGTTTTGACACTCAAGAGAAGAACAGCAAACAAATTCTAACCTGGGAATAACATTCAATGGCAGCAGTAAAATCTTTATGCCTAAAAGCAACATCACCCTTTTTCTTCGATGTCAATGTTTCTTGCATCTGGTTTGTCCACATTTGGAATGAAAGCTGCAAGCCATAAAACCACAGTGAGAAACGCACACACTGCACACAGCTGAAATAAGCAAAAAGAAAACTTGAACCAATAATTCCATGCCATTGACAATAACAACTCTTGGCCCAACCACCCGAATGAAAAACAGGAGTAGACTGTTCTTGATTCAATATCGTGCATTGACCACCCCAAACCCACAAAAGAGAAGGATCAAAATGTTCAAAGTCAAATCGTGTTAAAGCACTTTAAGAAATCATGGTTATGTTGACAATTTATCAGTAAAAATGATATAGAGAAAAGTTGGTATCCTTGCCATAGCAACCACAAATTAAAATAAAGAAAATTGGATCTTCTGAATTCTGACAACTAACTAGAAACAAGATTGCAGACCAAGGCCGAATCCAAAATTTTTTTTTACGGGGGCCAGAATTTTATTATAAATTTTCAAGAAATCAAAATACAAGTTTATCATGCATTAATTTATGATTTCATCATTTTTGAAGGGACTTGACAATTTTTTCATTTTTATGGGGGCAAAGTACAATTTTATTATATATTATTTTATAATTTCTTTATTTATAAGAGGACAGAATTGAAAATTTCCCATTTTAAGGGGGCCAAGGCCCCTGCCTACGTGCCCTCAGATTTGCCTCTATTGAATTTAAATAAGCCCAAGGCTGAAATGGGGATTTGAATCTTGGACCTTGTACCTCCCAGGGAGAGGTAACTCCCACTGGCCAAGCTTTGATTTATCAAAAGTTTGAAGGCCAAAAATATAGGGAAAAGAAGAAAAAGAAAACATTCACATTTCAGATGAGAAACGAACCTCAGTAGCAGTACCCTCATCATCTTTATATCCAAGGTTTTCTAAGACCTCATGAATGGCAGTCAAATCCATTCTTACACAGGATTCCCCAAGCGGTGATAGCGGTACAGCATCAGCACCGGCACGTATGCCCATTAATACATGAGAAGGAACCTTCAAAATTAATTGACAGACAAGGAACTTCTCATTAGTGGAAAAGTATTATTTAACCTTAAAACAGATAAAGACCTTCTTAAGCTTCACATAAAATGGCATCCACGTCTATTTGGAGTTGATATGATAGTATATATCAGGATGACTAAATGCATCTATCTTGCTTGTATGGAATGAACAATGAAAAACATAAACGCATACAAGTTATAGAATGAGGAATTGTCTCTCTCAAAGACCAAACAGGCAAACCAAAATAAACTACAATTCCTATTAAGAAAAGCAAAGCTTGAGAACAGAATAACACTTTATATGGCAGCTGTATATAGACAAGTGATTTTAGAAAGTGTAAATTTGGAAAAAATAAAATGAAGTTACTTGAGAAATAAAAGGCAAACAACCTCAGCATCCCTCTGAAGAGGAATTATTGCAGAAACTAATGACTTTGGGTTTGGCCGTTCGCGGGGCTCATATTGCAAACATCGTGACGCTAAACGTACTAACTCGGTCCCATCATCATTTGAAAATTGCCCTTCCAAACAAGAATCTGTCAGCATCTGAATGTTCCTGTCACGTATAAGGTCCAGTGCCTGAACAAAGTGATGCACGAAAAAATTAGGTGCCCCACAGTTAGCATAACTACACTGTCCTAATATGGAGAAACAAGCAACACAATTGCTGCTATAAATATTTATTTTGGCAAGCACAAAGTGCCATTCCCATTAGATTGAACTCTCAAAACAATAGCAACACCAGAAAGAATTGCTTATAAATTTCATTCCATCAAAAAATATATGGACCTTGATAGAAACCAGCTTAAGTGGTGAGATTAATAGGTTCCATCTTGAATCTTAACAATGATCCAGAAAAACCAGAACCATAGTTCAAGTCGTATCTCTAAATGAAAACACTCAAAACTAACATATGATCCTAAAATTGACAAGCATAATCCTCAATTACAAATCGTGTTTAAAATAGATACAAAATAAAAGACAGGATACCTCCTACATGTTGGACAAATGAAAACTTCGTAGATAGATGGTATAAGGAAACAAGTATTGTTCAAGAAGTCCATTGCATCAAATGCCTCTAGTATACTTACGTGACTTGGAGGAATATGTTTTCCACTGAGAAGATCAAGTAGAAGGGTGCCAAAACTATAAATTACACTTTCTGGTGTTACTCTTCCTGCAGACACAAGAAATATTTAGAATACTGGAGTCCAAAAGGATAAGTGACTGATAGGCTATTACTACAATAAAACCGGATGTAGATACAGTGTTCCAACAAAGTTCATAGAGCCACACAACCCCAGAGGAGAGAGTTAAAAGCATCAACACATATCTATACTCTAGTATGAAAAGCATCTCTAAGCAGACCTCTGCCACAAGATGGTATTACACAGTATCTCCTTAAGAAATGATACCTTCTTCAAATCTGCTTTTTAATATAAATCAGCGCATAATTCCCTAAATGAAAAACACTAGCATGAACAATGAAAAGGAAAATTCTATGTAAGCCACCACCGTATAACATATTGCATAAAGTGATGCTAGATTACACAACTAGAAAACACCAAATGAGTACCAAAAAAAAAAAAAAAAGGTTCAGGTAAAAGTCTTATTTAACAGCTTGATTAACAAAGTCCTAACCGGGTTTACTTCATGGAACAGCCAAGTCCATAAATACATATATGGAATATTCAAACATGTTGCTAGTAAATAAAATATTAGCATGCACATAAAGAAGCTTATTATTTTATTAAAGTAGATAAGCACCTGTCCTCAAATACTCTGGAGGAGTAAATGCCAAGTTTGTGCTGTAACTTTTTCCATCTCTACTGTTCTTCATTAGTCCAAAGCATGAAAGTCTAGGGTTGCCCTCCTGAAATAAACATGCATGATAACTAATTAACTTGCACTAATTTCTAACCATAGAAGAAAAAAAGAATTTTAAATAACATACATCATCGAAAACAATTCTATATGCATTTAGGTCGTGATACAGGGCACGTCCTTTGCTGGTGCAGTACTCTAGAGCTTCTGCAAGATGCAAAGCAACCCTTAATCGCATTGCCCATTTCATTGGTTGTGCTTCCCCTGAAAATCATAAGTTCAACTATAAACATGAGTCTGAAATAATCTTCCCTTTGACAAATGATCAAGCTATAAAAAAGATGATACAATTAGAAACTATTGACTTGAAAAGAACCATATTTCAACTGATGCTGACAAGTTATAGATTTGTTTCAACCAAATAAGGCAGCTGTTTGAAGGGAGAGAGAAAAAAAAAACAAAATATAAACCAAATACTATAGCTGAAGCAAGAGAACCAAACATGAACTTACAATGGAATAAGTGTTTTGCCAGTGTGTCATTAGTCATAAATTCTGCGACAAGTAACCTTTCATCACCTTCACAGCAACAACCAAGTAAATTTGCCAATCTGTGGTTCCGAAGCTGGCCAACAGCTCTTGCCTCTTCCTAAAGTTATAGAAGCTGAAGTTAGAAGCAATGAATTTTATATTGCAATCTAGAAAATCACTATGTTCACAGCAATTTTACATGATAAATTAATGATAGTGGGAAGAGATAGACTTGAGTTAGAAAAAGTTAGTCATGAAGGTTAGAAATAAGAGTCATTACATGCAAAACATGCATAAAACATATCAGCATCTGAACTTAAAGAGATAAATCCCTCCAAGAAGGCAGAAATTCTCAATGAACTTAACTTCATAAGCTCAATGTCTAATGCTATAGAGACTTCTTCTTTTCCTCTATTCTTGAATCGTTCAGAGATGAGAACTAGGGCATGACTGTAATGAAATCTAGGAAGGAACATACTATGCATTCAGCATTTTCTTACCAAGAATTGCCGAGCATCAGGCCATGCAGACCTATTAAATCGTTTAACAGCAATCCACCTTTGATTTTCCAACTTGCCCTTGTAAACTACATTAGGAGCCTTCTCACCATGTTCTGAAACTATATTCTCCACAGAAAATCCAGATGTAGCTGTCTTGAGTGTGTCAATTGAGTATTCACGGAATGCAGGCAAACCATCAACTTCACCCTTGCCCTCATTTTCTATAAAACAACATAATTTGGTATTAAAATCAGCCTCTATTAGCATAATCATAATCCTAATCAATAACCAATTTTACTATTCAGACTTACCAACATTAGCAGCTTCAGGAATTGATCCATTCTGATCCAACGTCCAACAACAAGCAGATAGTTTTGAACACCCACAGCCCATTACCTCAATGGATCTCTTCAAACAGCACAAATCAATGAAGAAACCTAGGTTCTACAAACTTTTTGTATGGTTAGAATGTGTACACTCAGCCTCACAAACAAGCTTCATCCAAGTAGTTTTCACCGACTTTTACCCATCTTGACCAAATATCCTTCTATTTTTAAAAATTCTGTTTAAAGCAAAATCCCAATTGACCTGCAACATAGCAATTTGTATTCAAATAAGCCATTTTCGAAACAATCCATAAAAAAAATTGAAAAGGAAGCTAAAGCTAAGAATTCGAATCGTATATATCCACTTCAATTTTATTCTTCCACTGAAATCAAAAACCTAGAATCAAATTATTGATATTAATTGAAACCTCGCCTTTTTATTCGACTTAATTTCCATTTCATTTCAACTAAAACCAATAGCAAACAAGAAAATCATTTCGTTTAGTTCAAGGCTTTTCTTTTGAGTAACTTTCTCAGCAACCAAACAACAACGACAAAAAAAGAGGAACGGAATCAAAGTTACCTTTAGCAGCACCGAGTTCCAACGTTGAGTCAACTCACTTTCCCCTCTTTAGTCAATGAAAGCTTAGCTTCATAAAAATCTTCAACTTCTCTGTAACTTGGAAACAATTCCTCTAATCAAATCAAAGCTTTAAAAATAGAAAGTTAAAATTTGGGAAGAACCTTAATCAGAATATATTTGCGATTCATTCAAAAGAAAAAAAAAACAAATAAAAGATTTTTATTTTTATATTTGATCCTTGTAAGATTTTTTTTATTATTTTTTTTTCAAATAACGAAAGCTGTCTTCGAATCGGCGATCGTTCGAGCTTTTTCAATGTTGAGAACGAAAGTTCTTTCTCTGGGAAAATATGGATAAATATAAATATTTATCGAATTTAAAGGATTAAAATTTTAAAAAACATATATGTGAAGGGACCCCTTTTTTTTTTAAATAACTTTTATTTATTTTCCACCGACATGGCCTATTCTTTATTCTATTTCTTTCCACGCCTAAGTCCCCATAATCAATTTGCCTACCCATTGTCTCCTTTATTTAAATTAAATCCAAAATAATTATAATTATGTAAGGTTAAAGGATAAATTATGGGTGGATAGTTTCTTTATCGCACTTAAATGAAAATAGAATATTTCTTTTAAATTTTAGTTAATTTCACATAATATAAAAACTTAATAATTTCATGTAACTTTTACATATTTTGACAAATAATCTCTATTCTTTCATCTCATTCAAATAAGTCCTTTTCTTTGTCTAGCGTTATTCAAAAGTCTTTAAATTTTCAATTTTGTTCCTTTTCTCATTCAAGTGTGTCAAACTGTCTATGTAAGTGGGAAGTTAACTCATTTTTACTAATCCTAAGTTTTTTTAATTATTATTGAAAATGACTTTTGAAAATAATTTTATGTTGATTATATTTTTTAAGTAAAGGAAAGAATATCATTTAATGATACAGAGTTTGTGTTTAATTTTTAATTGATATCTTTTATCTTTTAACTATGATAAGTTTATCTAGAATTGTTTAAATAATAGGCAAATTATATAGATAATCATTTAACTATAAAAAATGTGATTTTAAGTACTTAAAATAAAAAGTTTATAGTTTAAACATTCACATTATACATTTCAATCATTTTAGTTATTTCCTATTAAAATTACAAACAACAAACTGATGTGGTTGTTAAAAAATTAGTATAATAATAAATTTAGACTTCATTTTTTATATATTATATTAATTTAATCATAATTATTAAAATAACTCTCAAAAATTAAAAATGTTTTCAATATCATCCAAACTCTAGGGGAAAGATTCAAGAAACCTCGTAGATCTAAGGTAAAACGAGAGAACAGTTGCTAAAGGTAGCAAACCAACTGAATAACACCACACTCCAGCAAAGCAGCAAACCGACTGAGTAACTTCCCACACCAACAAATTAAAGAAACAAAAACAAAACTAACAACGCAGCCAAGTAAACCTGTAAACAGCCTTTGACGCCGACTGATCTGATGACAGGGGTGGGGGAGAGGAGGAGAGAGGTGGGGATTTTATTTTATTTAATATTAATATTAATATAAAATTTAAGTTTATTATTATCTTTTTAAAAATATTTATATATTTTTTAGAATTAGGATCAAATTGAAAATATTTATAAATTTTGAAGGTTTTTAAATTAATTAAATTGATATAATATATGAAAGTGGAGGGTTAAATTTATCATATCAAATTTTATTTTGTGAATAATCAAAATGATCAAATTATATAATTTCGGTAATTAAATTAAATTTTTATTTTGACTACTTGAAATAAAAACTTTTAACAGTTGAATGATTATATATATAATTTATTCTTAAATAATATAAAATATAAAACTTTTAATAAAATAAATCCAATTACATACCACTTTTTTATGAAAATAAAATAACTTAAAAATCATTTACTTGTAAAAAAAAAAGGGCAAAAAGGAGACATTGGATGTACTTAATAAGTTAGATTTGATTAAAATGGATTGGTGATAATAAATAAGAAAAAAAAGAGGGCAAAAAGCACAGAAACAGAGAAAGGGAAAGGACAGAGGGTGATTCGTTGGATTGGTTTGAAAGAAGATGACAAATGAGCCAATCAAAGGGCCCCTTTTATAATTAAACCTCCATGGATTCTTGTCTTTGCTCTTGTCCTCTTCTCTCCTTCGCATCCCTTCAAATCCTCCACTAACCACATCTGAGCCTCGGGCTTAGCTGGTCCATCTATTCCAAAAAAATTATCCTTTTTCTAATTTTCTTTTTAGAACTTCGTTTTACCATCTATAATAATTAAATTTTTTAGTTCATAATTACTTCTCTAAATAATATCTTTAAATATTTATTTTGTATTCTCTTCTTAAAAATACATACAATATACTTTACCTTTTCAACATTTATTAATTTTTTCTAATTTGAATATGTGATTTAATTTAAATTATTTAATAATAAATATTATTGATGTTACAATATTTTTCTTATTTTATATTTTAAAATAGTGAAAATGGATTTTCAGTTTATCTAAATCTAGCTTGATTGAGGGTTGAGCAGAAAATTTGTTTATTCAAATTGAAAATATATCCAAATCAATAATTATTAGCACTGTAATTAATTACGAATGATTTACATAATTAAAACTTAAATTTAAGCGTTGAAAATAGTAGAATTTCAATTATTTCAACCAAAAATTTATTGACAAATATTAGCTACATGTTAAAACAATATTATTCTAGATTTATTAAAATTTAGATTGTTGGTGATTTTATATTCCAATAGAAATCCTTAGCTACACATTTAAAAAAATAGTTTGAATGTTGGATAAAAATCATATTATATGTCAGTTAGTATTATTTCTTAGAAGTACTTTTGAGCAAAAGTCATCCTTTTCTACTTTTGCTTTTTGTCAAAAAAATAAATATTTTTGCAAATATCAAAATTTTTGAAAAGTACAAAACATCTTATTTAACAATAATTTTATCTCAAAAGTATTGTTTATTTCAAAAGTATTTTTAAAAATAATGATAAACTGACCTAAAGACTTAAATCTTTTAAACCTTCACTTCAAAGAAAAGAAAACAATAAGATGACCAACATCACAAAATAAGTACCATGGGTTCAACTTCTAAATCAAAGCACTGCAAATTGATGCGTTGATAGGACGAATTCAGGGGTTGGCATGGCCCCCCCCTAAAATATAAAATTATAATTTTGATCTTTAAAATTTTTAAAAAAATTAATAAAATAAAATTAAAATTTGGTCTCCCCTAAAATTAGAAAATTTTGATTTAATCATTTATAAATTATAAAGATATAAACTATAAAAAATTAAAATTTTATCCTCAAATTTTATCCCCTTTCTAAAAAATTTTCGGCTTCACCCCTGTGATTCCGTAGATAATGGTCAGCAAAGTACTGGTGGCGAACACCGTTACCACCACCCCTAGAACCTAGGATTTAAAACTTTCTTCTTTTCAATTGAGGAAAAATGGGAGAGCTCGTTGTCTTTTTTGTAAAATTGTCTAAATTTTATTTGATTTCGATTGAATGATAAGTTAGTACTTGATGGACTTTTTTTTTTTCCAACAAAACAAGTTACTGGCTTGTAATAAAAAATAAAATGATTCAACCAATTGACTGATCTAAATTTTTGAAATCGGACCACATGAAGATTTTACGGTTTTAATGACTTCCTGATCGTACAAAAAATATATACATGTTGCTTGATATAAAAACATATGAACTTTGATATCTCCAGCTAACATTGCTAGATTCTTGCCATACACATTAAATTATTGAAAACGACATGCATTCTATCGATGTCAAGGTGTACCAAATATGTTGTTGTCTCAAAAATAGTTTATTTTTGCTAAAAAGGAAAAACAATTAACATTTTTCCATAATAAATTAAACATGTTGATGATCATTCCAATAAATCTAAAGTCTCGATATTTGAAATGTTTTTATACAATATTTATTTTTATTATTGATTTCTTCACAATTTTTAAATCAGAGAAAATACGCTTAAAAGTTTAAATCTAAAATATTATTGTTGTTATTGTAATAACATAAAAAATCATTATTTTAATTAATATTGATAATTTATTTTATTATTGGTAATAATAGCCAAAGGGATAGATGGTTATTGATCTCTTAATGCATTGAAGCCAGAATTTTCATTCCCAAAGATTGTTCTCTTTTTAACTTGAAAACTTTTACGTGTAAAATTTTAATGGTTTTTGTTTTGGCATAAAATAAAATCGAATTGAACAATATTTAATGAATCATAAAATATATAAATATTGTGTTTAGATCCAATTGGAAACGACAAAGTGAATAAATATTGCTACGTGAAATCAACATGCATGAACCACCACCATGCTTATTTTTGCTATCGTTGGATTTGGGAGAGATGGAATAAGATTTGTTGCGTCGGCCAATTAGGTGAAGCAGGAGACAGATTTTCTTTAAGTAAAGGAGAGAGAAATTTAAGCAATTATAAATAAATCAAATGTAAATTAGATATGTCTAAACGAATGAATCATTTGAATGAGATTTTAGATAATTTTTTTATAATATAATTTTTTTATTCATAATTTAAATTATTTTTTAAATTTGTACATATTACATGTGTTATAATTATTAGTTTCAAATTATACATTTTATAATTTTGTATATTATTTTTAAATGTATATTTATATTCTAAATATACGATTTTTAGGTTTTACCCAGCAGCGATGCTAGTCTCCGGGCTGGCTATCGCCCTCATTTTTCTCCCTCCCACCAATCATTTATTTCTTTTTTCTTTTCATTCATTTCACACGTCTTTTCTCTTTTCAATTTGTAGATCTATTTGTAGATATATTTATTGTCTTCACAAGTTGTGATGGACAGATGACAGCGCCTGTCGTTCACTAAAACTCCACTGGCTACTAGTAGTTTCTCTTGAAACATGGGTGGCTCTTTGTCAACTTCTTAATCTGTTTCTGTTTTTGAGAATATTTCAGAATATAATAAATGATTTCACGAGTCGATTTGGACCAGTGAGTTTTATATTTTTTTGTTTGTTTTTTCATTGTTTATTAAGTTTTCAGTTTTAAAAGTTTTTGTCTGCTCTTGTAACACGTTTTTTAATCTTGCGCGCTTATGCATGTAACTTTAGTTTTATAAGTAATTTTAAGGATGATTTTATTGTCGTCCTCTCTAGTTTGGTGAATGCTTGACTTTTTTGTCGATTTTTGCTCGCTGCTTTGGACCATCTGAGGTTGATTTTCTTATCGTATTAAGTGCTTGCAATCACTCTAGATATGTCAGTGCTTAAGTTATGACAAAGCCAATTGTCAACGTGTCATAATGTTCTATTGATGCGGAGGCTAAAGCCTTTATTATGTTGATGTAACTTGTCCTTTGCCATCTATGACGAGTGTTTGTTATTTTTTCTCATGATTTGTATGATTCTATTTATTGAACGAATTAATAAATTTATTTTAAAAACAATTTTTACATACATATGTGATCAAATTTCTAACATAAATTTTTACTTTATTTTTATTAACCGATATAAGTTAAATAAAAAATATACTTTGTGATGGCATATTCGTTTTAATACAATTTTTGCTCTCTTTTTTTTTTTTTTCACTTTTTTTTTTCTTTCCCGAGAGTAAATGTTCAAAACTAGGTGTGATTAATGAGGATTGCTCTTATTTTTTGAAAAATCAATTATTATTTTTAATAAGAAAAAGGAACTACAACAGTTTAAATCATAATTGTCCTACTAGTGCCAATGCTGTTGCCGTCATCCTGAAGGAGCCGAGTAACCTCATCCGGAGCCTGTAGAAACTGATGGAGGGCTAATGATTTTGAAAAAGCCATGGCTTCCAAAGCATCAGCAACCTTATTTCCTTCTCTATAAACATGGTTTACCTCCACTATCCAGTCCAACAGAAATCATCCTTTTTATGGCCCTCACTAATGAATGCACTATCATCGTGCCCGATCTGCTGTGCCTTTAGAAGCCTCGTCACCACCATATTATCTGTTTCCAAAACTGCTTTCCTTGCTCCTAGCTTCCATGCTTGCTGGAACCCCTCCAGCGCCCCTACAATTCTGCGTTAACTACTGAGCAAGTCCAAACATTCTTCGCAAAGCCGACAACCCATGAACCCTCATGATCTCTTCGCCCCATCCGTATTAACTTTGAGCCATCCCCTTTCCGGTTTCTCCCAACAAATCACCTTATCCATTCACTGTTTTGCATGACAAACAGTCACTTCTGTTATTCTCGCTCTACTGACTTCCCTGATCAATCTCGTAGCTTGCATTAATTTATGTTTCTAATGAATTTGATTGAGTGCAAATAAAGCTACTAGCTATATTATTTGCTTTGTTTTATTGCATTTTAATTTTTAAAAACATTAATTTAAAATTTTGTTTGAATTCGTAAAAACATTTGCAACTCATTCGATTTTTCAACCATATGAACCCAACACCTTATATATATAGAATTATTCTTCGCTATAGGACAAGTGGTCAACCTTTCTATATTTGGATGGACTCAAAAATAAAATAGTAACAACTTAAATATTATTAAACATAGTATCATTTAAAAAATAATATAATATCCAAACATAGAAAGAAAAAGAACCCATAAATTTCATCCATAAAAAATTTCACCTCTCATTTAACACCTAAAAATAAGGATGCCTTTTTCTATTTGTACTCCCACAACCCTCATTCAGCCTCTTGCTATTTTTCCCTCACCCTTTCTCTTTTCACTATTTCCACATCTCATTTGTGACAAAAATGGTATGTCGTTTTTTTCGTCCATCTTATCATACTAATTAAACATGGTGTCTCGATGAATTTGCAATACTAAATTTCGAGTGAAAATTTGAGTTAAAAAAGTTTGATCTTCTCAATTCTTTTGTATATGCCTAGTTGTTGCCTATTGGGGGTATAGAGACTTCATGCCTCTCCAAGGGGCAATGGCCAACAAGCCTAACAAGGCCTTGTATTTCGATTGAATGTTTACATTTGATTAGAGTTAACAATGCTTAACACAGCTCGATTATATATAAATATGAATTATTATATATATTTGATTCTGATATGCAATGATATGATATTATAAATAAAATTTTGGTTAATGGAACAGGCGAATGCATCATCTGGAATTGCAGTGGGTGATGAATGCAAAATGAAGTTTTTGGAGTTAAAAGCGAAGAGAAATTACAGATTCATTGTTTTCAAAATAGAAGAAACGAGTTACCAGGTTGTGGTTGAGAAGCTTGGTCAACCCAACGAAAAATATGATGATTTAGTTGCCAGTTTGCCCCCTAATGAGTGTCGTTACGCTGTTTTTGATCTTGATTTCACCACTAATGAAAATTGCCAGAAGAGTAAAATTGTCTTCATTGCATGGTAATAACATACGAGTCAGGTCGTGGTTTTTTTTTTTTTTCTCAGAATCATTTAGGTTTTATTCTCCCCGATGATTCAAATTATAAAAAATCTTATGTAAAATATGAGATAATTAGATTCATTTTAAGTTGGATCTGACTTGAATTACTTGTCTTTTAATTTTGGTATCTAGGGCCCCGGATTCATCAAGAGTCAGGAGCAAAATGGTATATGCCAGCTCCAAAGATAGATTCAGGAAAGAGTTGGACGGTGTTCAAGTTGAATTGCAGGCTACTGATCTGAGTGAAATGAGCTACGACATTGTCAAAGAGCGAGCTATTAGCTAGCCATTGGATCAATAAACCGATCTCTTCGCCCATGCTTTGGGGGTTTCAATTTTTTTTTCAATTGCCATAATCATCAATTTAGTTAGTAGTTCAATTGATACAATGAAACATTTTGTGGATTCAATTTCTTTTGTTTGAGAAGAATTTGGTTTGTTTTACATATAAAAAAATGTTGAAAAAAAGTTAAATTATGAATAGGGATCACCACTTTTACATCCCATTAATTTTTAACCCCTTTTAATTACTAGGGGTGATTTTAAGAAACTAATCTCGTTCTTTTTTGCCCCTCCTCTTTGTTTTTATTATTGTATGTTGCATTTTTGGTTTTAATATTGGTACTTTTAGTATCGGTGTGTTCCCTTATACTATTTCAGTTTTATTGATTTTATAAATATTTTCACATATATTTTTTTCATTTTCTTAAGAAAATATCCATTATATATGCATGAAAACATATAACAGTTATATATATACTATAAAACTTAGTGGCTTTGGACAAGATGTACAAAAAAATTCTAAAAAGTGAAATCGAATCTAAGAAAAACAAATATTTTGATCAGTTTATTTGATTTTTTAGTTTCATTAGTTTTCATTTTCGATTTAATTGATTTATTCAGTTGATTTTCAGTTTCGACATTTTAAATCGAATAAACCAATTAAGTCATAATCCATTTACATACCCAAACCAAAATTTAAATCTTAAATCCAAATACACATTAAAACTTAATACTCTTACAAGCCTAAACCTATTAAAATTTAAAACCCAATAACAATTTAATAATTTAATTTGTTTATGATATTCATTTTAATTTTGTTATTTAAAATATAAAAGAAAAACCAAATTGATATGTACCCATTAAGAATAGTAGAATACATAGAAATTGTATGTTGGATTGTAGGTCATGTGAGAAAATAAATATTTTGGAGTTCATTAAAATTGTTTGATTTAATTTTTAGTATATTTATAATGAATTTGAAATAAAATAAAATCAAAAGTAACACGATATACTAAATTGAAAAAAGAAAACAATTATGTGAAAATAAAGAAAAGATAAAAGAATTAAATTAGAAAAGTACAAGGATTACCCGTACAATTTGACCTAAAACTAATAATTATATAATAATTTATAAAACTTTAATAACAAAAAGCAAACATAAATGATTAAACTTTTAGCATACCCAATTATAAATTACTAAATGTAATATATTATTTCGACTCAATACACTTATAAAATAATTCAATAATCAATTAAGTTCTTAATAAAAATAAAAATAACAACACTTAATTAAGCTTTTAATTAAATATGAATAATCAATTAAGACCTTGAAAAATCAATTTTCGCGTAAGCCACAGACATCCTTAACTTCTCCATGTGCCATGTGGCATGACAAGGTGAATTGATTTTATGATTCCTTTAAACATTTGAACATTTTCAATTATTATGTAGATGATAAAAATGAAGTACATAAACTAGTTGAGATTTAATCTAACATATATTAGAAAAATATAAAAGCATGAATTTATCAAATTTAAAAATATTTTAAGGATTTCAAATTTATTACTAAATAGACTTTTAATAAATTCATGGATTTGACAAATAATCATGAATGCTATATTTCTAAATAGTTTATTATTCAATTTACATTAATTTTAAAATTTAAAATTTAAAGTACTAATTTTCAAGTGTTACCTGAATGAAATTATCCAATTTCACCACGTGACAAACCCTGGTGTGCCATGTGGCAAAGTTAACAAACGCCAAGGGGCTGACACTGAAATTAATTTTTTGAGGGCTTAATTGGTTGCTTATATTTGATTAAGGACTCAATTTGGCGTTGTTTTTAATTAAAGGCTCAATTGATTGTTGAATTTTTTTCACATGGGCTTTTTGATATATTAAGCCTTTTATTTCCCTAATTTTCAGAACGCCACCGTTCACTCCTCGCTTCCTCGCATTTTCTAGGGTTTTAGACTCTCGAGTCTGAGGCTAGTTGCCCAGAAAAAATAAAAGACCTGACTCTGCGCTTCGAGCTTTCTTTCTATTTCTCTCTAAGCCAAAAGCATGGAGGACTCCGGACCCACCGCCCCAAACCTAAATCCTATATCGGGTTGGAGCAACGTTCTGAAGAGCCAACCACCAAAACCTCATACTCAAAGCCAAACTACGGCGACAAGCCAAATCTTCGTTGAAAGCTGCAAATCCACGAAGGGAATAGCGGTGGCCGTAGTGGACGCCAACGCCGTCATCGAAGGTGGAGAAAAGCTAAACAACACCGCTGACAGGTTCGTTACCGTCCCCGAAGTTCTCGCAGAAATTCGCGACCCCGTTTCCCGCCACCGCCTAGCCTTCATCCCTTTCTCCATCGATTCGGTGGAGCCTTCCCCAGATGCCCTAAACAAAGGTATTCAATCTTATCTTCAAGTCCCATTCCTTGTATTTGGTTGTTATTTTTATCACCATTTGGCTTCTGCTGCTTAGTTTGTTGTTATGAGGATAAGTAGAATCTTAATTGATGATATATTAATAGATACACCATTAGTTAATTGGGTGTCCTATTTGAGCTTTGTAGTTATCAAATTTGCGAGGGCGACTGGTGACTTGCAGACTCTTTCTGATGTTGATCTCAAATTGATTGCCTTGACTTACACGTTAGAGTCTCAAATTCATGGAACAAATCATCTTAGGGATGCGCCTCCCCCTGTTCATGTTGTTAACGTGAAGAGGCTGCCTGAAAGGGACTTGCCTGGATGGGGCTCTAATGTCCCTAATTTGGAAGAGTGGGAAGCTCTCGAACCGGAAACTGGAGATGGATTCAACTCTAACTCGAGAATCCTTCCCTTGAAAGACTTAAATATGAACTACGTCTCATCAGATAACCATTCTGAAGATGTATTGGTGGAAACAAAGAGTGAAACACATTCTGAGAATCGAGAAGATATTGACCAGGGTTTTAGGAGGCCTAGGCGCTATTTGCCCCAGAAAAAAGAGGTAAAAATCGAAGGGAAAAAGATGGTGGCTGATGGTATTGATGCATCTCAAGGACACTTGGATGATAATGGTGATGATTGGCTACCTGCGGTAAGTCGAAGTACTCATAGGAGATATCTTAGGAGGAAAGCTAGGCGGGAATTCTACGAGGCATTAGTGGAGAAAGATTGTCAAGAAGATATGGAAAAAGGCTTAGAGAAGAGCAACAGTGAAGATGCAAGTGGTTGTCCTGATCGGCCGTTGCAACAAAGTGCCGAAGAAGTTCATTCCGGAAATGCGATTTCTGAGGAGGCTGAGCGACCAGAAGTTGACAAGGGTGATGGAGATCTTTCTTCAATCCTAAAACAAATGAGGCTGGAAGAAGATCCAGCGAGGACTCTTGGAGAAGCTAAAGAAGCAGAAACCACAGTGGAGGAAGTAATGTTAGATGACAGTATGAATCTTGCTGTTGATGGAGATAGTGAAGAATTAGACCAGTTGGAGATGTCAAGTCAGACCAATGAAACTGTTGATGCATCATTCACTGATGATGTGAGCAGTGAACAGAGCTGGATGTTGAGATCCTTATCCGAGTCCACTGTAGCTTGTGTAACGGGGGATTTTGCTATGCAAAATGTTCTTCTGCAGATGGGTTTACGGTTACTAGCACCAGGTGGAATGCAGATTCGGCAGCTGCACAGGTAACTAATTAATGCATATGTTGGTTCTGGTAATTGTCAGTTGGCAGTTATTCAAATGTGGTCATCATTCAAATTGAAGTTATTTGATGCATATGAGCTTATTTTTTGACCTTATATCTGTATGTAGATGGGTACTGAAATGCCATGCCTGCTATACTGTGACTGCTGAAATTGGAAGAATTTTCTGTCCGAAGTGTGGAAATGGAGGAACATTACGAAAGGTAGCTGTTACTGTTGGTGAGAATGGAATTGTTTTGGCATCCCATCGTCCAAGAATTACATTGCGTGGTACAAAGGTAACTTTATTTACATTAGCATTGTGCAAAATATTCTTTGGGTTGGTTACATGATATGCTTTTGAAAAAAATATTATATGAATGCCTTCATTGCTGTGTGCAGTTTTCACTGCCTTTACCCCAAGGTGGAAGAGATTCCATAACCAAAAACCCAATTTTGCGCGAAGATCAACTTCCCCAAAAGTTCCTTTATCCTAAAACTAAGAAGAAAGTAAACAAACAGGTTCATCTCATCACTAATTTTTAAAGGTCTGGTGGTATTCTTTTTGTTTCTGTTAATTTACATCTGAGTGATTGTTTATATATTTTATGTAGGGGGATGATGATCTGTTCATGGCTGGGGACACCTTCACTCACCATACTGATAAAAGAGCACCTCTTCAGCCTCCTGTAAGGAAGGCATTAGCGGTCTTTAGCGGAAAGAGGAATCCAAATGACAATCATTACTCCCGGTTGAAGCAGAAGTAAATTTGCATCACTTTTGATCTATATTTTTTACTCGAGAGCTAGACAATGAATGCAAAGTTTTTTGATATCCCACCACTTCCTTTGCCCATATGCTTTTGTTAAGGAAGTTTTTAATATTCTTTTTTGTGTTGGAATGAACTCAATCATGGAGAGATTTTATTTAAATACATTTGAGATTATGCATTGCAGAAGCAATTGAATGCAGAAGTAGTAAGGTATTGCCAGTGGTTCTTTTATGTACATGTATTGGAATGACTGGAATAATGTTTTGGGTTCCCCATTGTTTGCTTTTCTTTTTTGAGTTTGGCACAGATCTCCTTTGCAAGCTCCTTAGCTGTTCTTATTTCTCAGAATTTTCGGTCTTTGTCCTAATGCTTCATCTAATAAAGCACCGCATTTTTTTATTTAATTATGTTATCATTTGGAATTCAATTCCTCAATAACTTCAAACTTCAATTTCTTTTTTCAAAGTTAACATTGGTTTCAATTTTTTTTTTTTTTTTTTTTTTTTTTGAAAAATAAAAAAGTACATCTGATAAATAGAAATGATTTCTAAATTTATTATTGAATTTATATGGGTTTGAACATTTTTATTCTGTGAGAAATTTGATATTTAAAATGGTATAATATATATATTGGCGTTCATATATTTTAACTTTTTCTATTACTTTTACAAAGAATTTTAAATGTTCATTTAGTATTTTCCATTTTTTTAGAGAATGAAACAAAAACTACCTGCATTAAAATAGTAAACTCAGTAGTTGGAAGGGTTCACATTAAAATATTAATAACTTGAAGTGCAAGAAGTCATTATTTAAATTGAAAATGTGGGGCCTTTAAGCAACAACAACGAAGAGATTCTAAAATTCATGTTCTATACAAAGGACATGCTTGGGCAAGTCATGATAAATAAAACCCAACCAAATATTGCGTTGATGACTTGGATTAGAAGAATAAGATTACATAATTGGAATGAGTATTAAAACATTTTGAAGGGATCATTTAAGAATCAAATTTGCATGTCGACGTTGGAAAGAGTTGAGAAAGTAGTCGAAGCAAAATGAGAATAATTTATATAATAAAAACTGATTACACAGGCTAGGTTGTTTATAATCAGAGAACTTTCTGAGCACTCAAATCTAGAGATATACAATAGAAGTGGGCATCAGCATATAAACGAAATGCTGCCAAATGTTTCATTTTGGCAAGCAACATTTACAGAGATCAAAATGGTTGAACAACAGACAAATGGGTAAAACTATGTGTGTCCCGATGTTACAAATGTGTGTAAGCTTTCTAGATCTCAATTCAGCTCAATCACGATTAAACAGCATGTTCTGCCCAAGCTAGAGTAGATGTCATTAACTTAATAGATCTTGGATGTGTCGTTTCTACTCTCCAACATTTAACTTTTTTTGCATTCATTGATGGCCGTTATGAAAAGTTCGAATGTTTGCACTCATGAGGAAAGAGCAAGTTCAGCCCACGCTAAAGAAGATGACTTGAGCTCAATTGCTACAGATGTGTCGATTTTGCTCTCCAACATTAGGCTTATTGCCTTCATTGTTGGCCGTTTCGAAAAGTCCGTATGAGTGCAAAGGCTTATTACTTCACAGATGACTTTGAGGTCATCATAACTGAAGTGTTTCAGCTCTGGATCCACAATATAAGACATGACCTCTGGTAGTTCAAGATAATCCCTGGCCTGTTATTCAGAGTTAATCATGAGTATTCCAAAGAATATCAAGGTTAGCACCCTTGTCGATAAAGAGTACAATGACATGGAATTTCATAAAAATAAAAAGTGAATTGGAAATGATTGTTTACCCAATCAATCAAGCAGCCTTTGTCCTTGCAGTATGGAGGCTTCCCACTAACTATTTCAAGTAGAAGTATGCCAAAAGAATGAATATTTCCTTCGATATCGAGATGGCGTTTTTCCAAAGAATTCGGGAGTAGACAGGCAGGGCCATTGTTGCCGATAGATCCAGAGTTCTTTTCGGATCTAGTAAGAATCATCTTCCAACTTTCAAAATCAACCAACTGCATCAGAAGAAAATTGACCATCTCAACACCAGGACGAGCAATATTATTAACCATTACAAGTATTTGCCAACACAACAGAATTCTATAGATAAGATTGAAATGACCCTAATTCGAGTATACTTGGAACATGAAGAAAACATTGGATGATCGTACATGAAATGGCAAGAGCTGAGGGGATATACCTTAGGAGAAAAATCCTCAGTAAGATACACAGAACTGGAGCTTAACTCTGATATAGTGAATGGTGGCTCGAGTTCAGCATGAAGATACTTGAGTCCTCGAGCAATGCCAAGAATAATTCTCATTCTCCGTGTCCATGATAACTGGGATCCTTCACCATCTGCATTTAAAATTGATTTCTCAGGTAAAAAACTCAATGTATAGAATTTTATCATTGTGTGCAAGAGAGACCGTATGCTTACAATGCAAATGCTCATAAAGGGTTCCGTTTGATGCATATTCAAAAACAAGCATCCTTGTAAATGGTGAGCTCTCTCTACAATAACCAAGTAACTTCCCTACATTTTCATGATTCAGTCTTGCCAAATCTGCAACCTGAAAATCAGGTAACATAAAAAAATTAGAATATGGTTGCTCGAGCATCGTGAATTCATGTATTTTAAGCTGTTTCACATCTTTTGATGAATTAATCTTTTCATGGAACTGTTCCCGGGAATATCTAGTACCTCTCTCTGGAAATAGAGCTCAAGATAGCCTGTCCAGTGCTGCTCTTTAATACAGAGGGATATCACAGCGATTTCAGGACCACCCCTCATGGTCCCTTTGTAGACAATACTGTCTGGTGAGGAACCAATAATGTTGCTGAAGTCTTCACAAGATACTTCAAGCTCTTGTCTGCCAAATTTTGTAACGTCTTTCAACAACTCTGAATTGGAAAAAAGCATAATGTTAAACAACAGTACTCCGAAAACTATATTTTTAAGTTGATTTGAGACAGGTAATCGATGTCATATATTGCAAACTAACCTACGTACACCATCAAATGTTCCTTTTCACTCCCTGATTTCTTCCAAGGGATTATAATTGCAGGCTTGCTTCTGCATCTTTGGAAAGCAGTAAGAATCGCTACAAGAAAGAGAGACCCAGCCACAATTCCTGTAGCAATTTCAAGAGCCAAAAGCCATGCAGGTTTCGAAGCTTTCTGATGCTTTGCAGCGTCTTTAAAAGAATGATGCTTAAGGCTCGGTGCTTGGTGACTTCTCGATGGCTGAGGACCTAAAAACAAATAATGGCACTGTGAACCATGTAATCATAGACCACCAGCAGAAATCTGTCAGAGTAATGAAATGAATTGACGAGATTTCAAGTTTTAAGATGTCAACTTAGCTAAGAACATATAGTTTCTTCAAACATTCTAGAGACATTCTTGACCAGGCCACAGATTAAGCAAAGATCATGTAATACTTACCACATTGTCGGCTGGGACGCTGTTTTGCATCCTTTTCCTGAAGACAGTTCCCTTGAAAGCTTGAGCTGCATTAATGATATGCAAAAACATGAGGCAATCGGACAGAGGAAAGCCAGCACAGATCAATGATACACGCAATGAAAGTTCACCTTGGAAGATACTCCAAACACTTTGGTATGCTTCCAACCAAAAAATTGTACGACAAATCTACCACTTTTAGCTGAGATGCACCACAAAGTCCAGTTACGCTTGTACGTGAATCATTCCTGCCGTAAAAAGAATTGAACTTAATACACTAACATGATTTAATTTCAGGGACTAAAGTTCTAGACAAGAAGCCTGCAATATTTCCGAAATCTATGATCCCAGACTAATAATTTTAAACTCTAGATGGCACAGATATACAATTATAACTAATCATCTGTCATTATCATCACATGCAAGTAAAAACTAATTTTGCAATGCCATTAAGGGTTAAAACAGACAACTATAATACGGCAGGCCATGTATATATAGGATCTAGAAGAGTTCATTATTAAGTTATCAAGGGGATTTCCTAATGTGAATTTCATCAAGTAGACATGTAAAATCCACAGAGCTTTACAGAACATAATCACATTGCCACGATATTCTACTTACGTTCCATGTATCTTAGCTACAAATGATGAATCGTTTTCAGCAGGAACAGGTCCTTGAAGTTTATTTCTATCAAGAATAAGTTCTGAAAGGTTCTTTAAATTGCCAAGCTCAGCAGGCAAGCTCCCACTCAAACCATTTGACTGAAGATTTCTGTGAATACAACATAAAACAAAATAAGCAAAACAGCATAAAATTACAACAAATATTTTCTTAAAGCAAGACACATAAGAATTCGGGTTTTACATTTTCACAAGGCTGGTTAAATTCCCGAGCTCTGTAGGTATTGGACCGGTCAGTTGATTCATCCCCAAATCCAAGACTTTAAGGAATTTCAACATGCCAAATTCTTTTGGAATTGTTCCTATCAGATTGTTTTTGCGTAAAGTTCTGAAAGAAAAAATACATGAACTTATGAGTCAATCATTACATTCCAGTACAGATAAAAAGTTTGAACCAAGAGCATCATTTGGAACAAATAAGCACAAGGTAAACATACAGTTCTTGCAAGTAGGTAACTTGGCTCATTTCTGGAGCAAGAAATCCCTTCAAAGATGAACCAGATATGTTTCTGCAACACATGAAAATGCATAAATTATGAACATATCTACCATTAAAGAACTTTGAAAAGTTGTTGGATCAGTGCTTACATCTTGATAACGTGTTGTCTCTCTTTATTACAAGTAATCCCAGACCACCCACATGGATCAGCATCTAAAGCATTCCAGTTTGACAAAACCAGGTGTGGGTCTTCATATATAGCTTCCTTAAATGTTGTAAGAGCCCAAACTTTACAAAAAAAGAAAACAGAGTTCAAAACTCAGTGAGGAATATTAGAAACTATTGATGATAGAATTATATTAGTGTCTCCATAAAATCAACATCATAAATCTTTGAAAAAAAGCTGAAATAAAACACCATGTAGCAGAAAATTGACAATTATAGCCCTTATTTGTACCCACATTTTCCCAGTAACCAAACAAGATCTACAAAAACAGAAAAAAAAAAAAAAACAAAAATAGAAACCTCATTACCTTCCTTAGTAGTGAAAGAACTACAAGTCACACAAAGAACCCCAGAGGCCAAAAACATAATCAAGAAACAAATGTATGGTCTCATTTTTTTTTCTCTATTGTAACTCTCTTTCTGTCACTCCGCCAAGTAGAATTCAATCATTCATCAACCCCAAAAGCTCTGTTTTATCAGCCGCAAGTAAAATTCATCAACCCCAAAAATGAAGAATAGAGAGTAAAAATGGGGAAAACAAAAAAGAACCGAGTAGCAGGTGTGAGATTTATCAACAGACTATAACTATGGTACACTAATATGCTGAAATGAGGTTGCTTTGCTAGTAATACAAAAACAATGAAAGAGATAAAGATGCTAGTAATACAACACTATAGTGCTTAAATTCATGATTTTGCTACTGCCCATGAAAGCAAATCACTTTTTAAAAAAAGGAGAAAAATTTGAAGCCTTGAGTTTTAAAGGGAATAAAAAAGACAAGAAAAATATGTGAGGGAAAACATGGATTGAAAATTATGGAATGGTTTGATGAATGTTGTCCTTTTCATCCTGAAAACTTTGATCTATGAAATGGCAGTTTTGTAAAATGATACTTACTTTGGGGGGCAAATTTAATAATCTGCTTTTGGAAATTTCGCCGCTGCCAGTGAATTAGTGCTAATGATTTGGAATCAGAGGAACAAAATTGTTTGGAGCACATTAATCTCGTGAGATTATTAAATGTGATAAAACCATGGTCACAAATAATGTAAATCTCCTCTATTATTAATAAATAACAAAATCCCTGAATAGTGGTTACATTGCAAAAAATATTTTCATAATTAAATTAAAATAAAATTATTTATAATATATTTGTATTTTTATAATTAAATGTAAATAATTAATTTAAGGTTTTACTGTTTGTTTATTTTGTTCTAGGAAATCCTCTTGTATTTAAATTTAAATTAAGTTGAAATTTTAAAATATTATTTTATCAAAAAATAAAAAAACAAGAATCCCTAGCATTTACATATCGTCAAGATACTTATGGAAAAATTTTGCTTGTAAATATAAAAAATAAAAGGGAAATTAAAAAGAAATATCCCCAAAATTAAGGTTGACGATTAAATATTAATGATAATTAAGCAAAAGCGAAGGGCCCCCTCCCCCGGCGATTGCGCCGGCGATTATGAGCGGTGTTCTCAGCGCAACCGCACTGTTTAATTATCATTTTCACGAAATATTGCTAATATATTTATCGTTTACAAATATCACGATTTTTTAAACGTTGAAGTAGCAAAGACAGCCTCTGATTAGACATTATAAGGTTGACTCTTTGAGACTGGAAATACCGTGATTTCAATTTTCACCAAAAGACTAAAATGTCCTTTTTAATTTCTTGTGTAAATATCTCGACAATCTAATCATATGTTTATTGTTCAATACTTAACAAATAGATTTAATAACCCTTTTTTTATTTTTGTAAGTGAATTTTTTTAAAAACTTTATAGGTTATTATTTGATATTTAAAAATAAAAATAAAATATATAGTGATTTTAAATTATTTAGTATAAAAATGTAAAAATAGGTCATCAATATTTTCCAAATAAATTTAAATATATATAAAAATAGGAAAATAATAATTTTTAATAAAAATATAATAAAATTTGAAAAAAAGAAAAGGTATAATAAATAAAATGTTTATTAGGGAAAATAAATAAAATCTTAAATACAATAAATCATGTTATTTTCATCTATAAATGAAATTGTTTACAATAATAAATAATGATTAAATTTTAATTTAAATGACATGATGTTATTATTAATACAGGAGGATATAAATTGAATGTATTGAAACGTATTATTCTCTTCTTTATAAATTGAAGAGGACAAATATTATCATGAGATTATTAAAAAAATATAATTAAACTTAAAGCTTCATTTCTAAGTTCTATTAGCATCCTATTTTTGTTATTTGGCTGTTGAGCTAAGAAGCTCCTCTTTTATTAAAGCTTCAAAAGTCAAATTCTACACGTTTTACAGTTGCCAATGACTCAATGAATTCACCATATCTTATATAGTTTTTTTTTTTTGTTAATTTAAAGTATTTGTTTAATTATTTGTGTTTGAGATATATTTAAACATAAATATTTAAATATGAATTATTAAAAATTAAATGATATAGGTTCAAATATTGTTGTTTTTTTCTTCTTAATATTATTATAAGAAAAGGAAATTGTAATTTGGTATGAATAAATGGGAAACCATTACTAAAATTAAATAATATATGAATATAATAATGCATGTAATGGAATAGAATGGTTTCATGGGCAGCATAAAAAAGAATAGAATGAAAAAAGAAAAGTCACATGATTAAAGTTGCAAGTTGTGGTGTATGTGGATTGTGGACCATTTAAGAATTATTTAGTTTTTTTTTTTGGTAAAAATATTATTATTATTAAGCGGGAATTGCCTTTTTCTGGCTTGGCAGGACATAAGTGAATCATTGTTTTTTATGCCCGAAAGAGCGACACGGGACATGAAAGGTTGTTTAAACTTGAAGGCTCCTCATTACAATGCGTCCAAGAAAGACACTATAAGTAAAAAGAAAAAAAGGATGAGTAGTTTGAAAGCAAAATGGTTGACATCAATATTCCACATCAAAAAAATAATTAAAATACAACATTAAACATATGAAAGCAAAACAAAATAAACATAAAAAAAACTCGATTTAAATATGAGTTAATTTATTTTCGAAGCTTGAATTTGATAATAATTTTTTTATATTCTTACATTAAAATTCTAATTTATGAGTTACTTAAGACAGAACAGAAGCCTCATGATTTTATTTTATTTTTTTGAAATTTTTGAGATTACTACAGTCCAATTGAGATTTGGCAAGTGTTAAAAACTTTGTACCAAAGTCAAAAAGGAGTGAAATAGAATTGGAACAAAGGCAGTTTTTTTTTCTTTTGTTGGTAATGGAAGTTGCGGGAGAAACTGTGGATTTACATGATTTTGGTTTGTATGTTTAATGAGGAAGCAAATATAATTAAAGGTGGAATTCAAAATTTAATCACATTCATTGTGCATGTTGTGGAATCCAAATATCAACTCCGACACTCATTTTATTGCAAATTTCTCCATGGTTAAAGGACCGACCCGATCTAAAAAGACACACACATCAGCAGTGTTTGCTTTTATTGAAGGACTGGGGTCCCGCCCTGTTCCTATCAAACTGTCCCTAAATCTCCATGTTTTCAGACGGCAAGGACCCCAATGCTTTTCCCTTTACTAATTTATTTTATGTGTATATGAACATATTTCTACCTTCCGTCTTGAATAAATTTGAAATTAGATTCTTAAATAAAAAGTAAAGATTTTTTTTTTATTTATAAGATTTAAACTCAAAGTATTATTTAAAAATTTTAAAACCTCTTACTACTTAACCCAAAAATATTGATATTTACTAACTTATTTCAAATAATTAATTATTAATAATGTAAAATAAGTTAAAAAGGGAAAAAAAATTGGACCGATTATCTAGTTTTAAACATCTTTTGCTTGTCAACAAAGTATTGTCAATGTTTATATAAGTTGAAAATCAGAATCTTGAGCATCCAAGTTTTTTATTTATCTACGCATTATAATAATTTGATTTTACTTTATAATTACTTGAACATGTACTTATAATTATATTATTGTTGATTGAGTCTTAGTTCGATTGGAATATGCAAGAAGATGTGAGTTTGAATGCGTTGAAACTCGTTACCTTCCTATTTATAAGTTGAGGAGAGGCTTCGGATAGTTCTGAGTATTATGTAAAAAAAAACAAATATGATCAGAATTATGATGAAATTGTCAAAAAAATATATAATTATATTATTTTTGTGTCTCACACTTAGATTATACAGATTAAAACCTTATTATTTCTTCCTTATCTCAAAGTATTGATAATAAAAAAAATCTTAATTTAGGGTTTTCAGCTTTAATTAAGAATCCCAAAGCAGGCCAACACCTCATCAAAACTGCCTTCTTTTTTCTTTTTCTGTATTTTGGAGAATGATTCAAGCTCAAGTTAATGCAGGCAAAAGACATATACCAATTATTAAAAGATTTGAATTGGAAGGTTGGATTGTGGGAATTCCCGTTATTGGTAGATTCGATTAATAATTTTAAATATTAAATGCATAATTTTAACGTTGAATCATAAATATAAAAATATTTTAATAAAATATATTTAGTTTAATAATGTTATTTTTATATGAACAATTTTTTATATATATTTTTTATTTTTTATTTGAATAATCTTGATATATATGCTTTTTTTTAACATAATGCTTAAATCTAGACATAGCTCCTCCCCAACCTATAAATAGGATGATAATGCATTTTTATAACTCGAACACATATCCTTTTCATTAACAACAATGTCTATGCCAATTAATCTAATACTCAATTAGTTTTACTTTACCAATTTTAAATTCCAAGTAAGGGATAAGAGAAAGTTTAGTGGTAGGTCACATTGAAATTATGTCCCGTTCAAAATAATGTGGGTTCAATTGGCATGAGTTATAGATAGTTTTAAACATTGTATCAAAAAGAGTAGATACGATTGATTATTTTAATGATGCAAATGTAGATTAATTCAATAAAATAAAAAATCAAATTGATTAATTTAATCAATTTTAATATATATTATTTCTTTATCCTATTGTACTAAAAACCTTTAAGGTGTCACAAGTCCATCAAAATTTATTTAGTTGTGAAATAATTAAAATAAATTTTTACAAAAGTAGATTATATTATTTCGAGGGATCTATCATCTTTTAATATTTTTATATAAAATATAAAACACCCGACATATGGAGAAACTTAAACTTAAGACCGATGAGTCACTATTGTATGGGTGAACAATTATTTTTGTTTTGGCACCAATAAATTTCAATACCGGTATATTTTGATTTACCGCTTCAAGTTTATAGGTGTTTTAAATAGTTTTAACATATATTATATAAATGTTAAAAATATTAATAAATGTATGATAAAATTGTATTTTGATCTTCTTCAAAATGAAAAATGTTCCACTTAATCTCTTAAAAATAATGAAATAAAAATTAGTACATGATAAAATTACATATTGACTTTCCAAAATGTATAACTCAATTTTAGTCCTTCATTTTTTCTTTTTGGCTTCACCTATGTATAAATCTATTTATATAAAAATATTAATTTTAAAATTATTAAATATATTAAAAAATGAATTAAATTATTGCATTTTTTAAATGTAATTATAAAATAAGAATAGTTAACATAAAAATATCAAATAATTAATTTAAAATATTAAAATTTTGTATTAATCGATCTGCATTGGTACAAATTGAAACAAACTAAAACGATCGATACCAACTAAAATTTACATTAAAATAAAATCTAAATTTTATTATTTTGAAATACTATCCAAACAAGATGTTCTTGTCGATACAAGTGGTATCAATATAGAATTGACTTTGTTACTTCATACTATAGATTTTAGCGCTCCAACTTTACTATTTCAATGAATACTTCATTTGTTTCATATATAATTTAAAAATGTATTTATTTTTACCAATTTTTTTCACTCACATTTTTGGTGTATCATAATCTAATTTATTTTAAATATATTCATTATATATAATAAATTTATAATAATACAATTTAAATTAACCCAATCTGATTATTTTAACTTTACTCGACCCAACTATATACTAAAAGTTTGATTGAGTTAGCATTATTCATGAGGTGAGTCTTAAATTAGTTGTGAAATTACAAAAAGTGTGTTGTTTTTACAAAACAAAAATATTATTTTAAGAGTATTTTTATTATTTTTATATCTGTTCATAAAATCAAAGAATATATATAATGAAATTTGAATAAAAAATACCATCTTAACTTCCTCGACTTTATCATTTCAACTAAATTAATATTTGATTTTTATGTTAATTTTTTTTATAAATTTGTTACATAATTGTTTTCACCCATATCACCATATACCATAATCTAGTTGAAATTAAACTAATCTATATTATCTAAGCTCAACTTAAGAAATAAAAATAGATTAATCAATTTATATTAAGTCAATTTCAATAAAACTTATATCGGTTGATTAATCGATCATATAAAAATAATCAGTTAAATCGATTAAGTAAAAAACACTCTTCTAAATTTCTTATTAAATCTAAAAACGAATATTTAATAAATTTAGATTGAGATTGTAATACCTCCAATTTTTTGAATTTTGAAATTAGGACTATTTTTAAAAAATAAAAATTGAGTAGAAGCTTATAAAAAAAGCCAAAAGAAATGAAGATTAGTGTGCCTAATCTGTTTTTTAATGGCTTGATAATGTGGGATTAGATAAGCTGTCTATTTCACAATCCAAGCGATATTGAAAGGCAAGGATTTTCAAAGTTTAGTTAAACACTTTAAAGCAAAACACTCCTCGTGAGTTGTTTCAGATTTTATTTTATTTTATTTTTTGGTAGGCCTCTTGCTAACTTTTAAAATTTTTCAAAGGTTCCATTCAATTTGAATCTTCAATTTAAAAAAATACCCAGAGATGTTTATGGATTTATCTTTTATTTTTTTAAAAAAATATTATTTAAATAATTCAAAAGAGTTCGACCAATTAGGTTAAGGCCTCCTTTGGTTCACCGTTTAACGCCAGTGAGGTGCAGTTAGGTTGCCAACCTCACTGACAATCTGTTTGGTTGAGTATTTCAGTGCAACCAAAATTAATTTTCACCACACCGATATCTCAAAAGCTAATGAGTTTTCAAGAAGAAGAAGTTTCACGGTGCAACAGAGGTATTTTAATGATTTAAAATATCCTTTGCTAGTTTTCTTCTAAAACTCTTCAGTAAATAAAAATAAACACAAACACAATAAAACAACACGAACACAACGGCAGATGAATCTCCTTTGCTAGTTTTCTTCTAAAACTCTTCAGTTTTAAGAAATAAGAAAGAGAGAGGGACTTGGGATCGGGGGGAGGGTTAGGGAGAGTGAGAGCGGTGGTAGTTAGCTGGATTGCAGTTGGGAGGTGATTAAAGAGGTAGAGACGTGGGAGGAGAAGGTTGATTTTGCTGATTTTTTCTGGGGTAAGTGTGGGAGAATTTTGGGATTTTGATTTGAGATAAGTATTAAATTGGGCACAGATGAAAAGGAAGATGATGACATTATGAGGCGGTGAGAATGGGCTTTTGGTTTCTCTGTGTGCCCTTTTTTTCTTTTCTTTTGGTTTTATTTTTCCAATTTTAGACTTTTAATCCTATCAATCCATCCTCAAAGGTTGGGCTATAGAATTTGGATTTTAACTAAGGTTGAATTTTGGGCATAGATAAATTATTTTAAATTGGGCCATTTATATTTTAATTTAATTAATAAATTAATAGGTAAATATTTTTAATAGTAAAATAAGTAATTTAATGGATCAACTTAATTATAATTTTATATGAAAGAGTATTTTGCTATAAACATTGTATTATGAAAGGTCTAAAAATAAATTCAGTATATAAATGTAAGAATAATTAATGATTATAAAATTGTGTTCTTATATCATATAAATAAAAGTTTATGAGTGTTACATATAAATAAATGTAAGGTAACAATAAAATTTGCTGTATGTGAGCCACAAGGTATTGATCAAGAAGAAGAAGAAGAAGAAGAGAGACAGGAACGAGTTTTGAGGAAAAATTATCATTTTATCTAATAAATAATTTAAATTGATTATATAATTCATTAAAATATTTATAATAAAATATTAGAAGATACATTTTAATATTTTATTAAATAAATTTATAAATTCACATATTTTAATAATTTTATATAAATAAAATAATTTAAAACTTCTATTATATATCAATGCTAATATGATGTCCTTAATAGTTATTTTTATTTTCACTCATCACATATGATGCTTGAATCCAAACGCACACTCCACCGTTGTTTCTAATCTCACCGCCACAAATGTCCAATCTCACCGCTACAGTAACTAATCTCACCGCCACCGCTATTTTTAACCTCACTGGAGGTAAACACATCGTCCATCCAAACTAAGCCTATGTGTTGTTGAGGACTAGTTCATGGCTAGGACAATGATTAGTTATATTGTTTTCATTGCTCTATTGTAAATATAATCAAACATTACATCCTTATACAGACACAATCTTTTAGCATTTTAGTGTTTATGTTTAGTTTTAGGGCAAATTATACCACATGTTACTAAAATTATTAGTAAATTTACGTTTTAGTCACTCAATTTTAAAAGATATAAAATGATCATTGAATTATTCAAAAATTTCACTAAGTTACTAAATTATTAGAAATTTGCTATTTAAATCATTGGATTATTAATTTTTTTTAAAGTTTAGCTAATGAGCTCTACGTGACGATCGATACGATAGATCAATACCCATCAATGAGTAGAAGAAAACTGTTTAGATTTTAGTTTTGATGTTCAAAGTTGTTTTAAGAAAAAAAATAAAAAAGTTTTCGATTGGTGTAGTCGGTGTCAAGGGTAAAAGCCATATAACAATGATTTTATCAACCCAACAACTTAAATGAAAATTTTTAAACAATTAAGTGATCATTCTATAATTTTTTAAAATTAAAAGACCAAAATGTAAAATTTTTAATAATTTCTTAGTTTTATAGCAGATCTAAATAAAACCTTAAGACGGGCACGTTTGCTGGACTTAAAAAAGGGAAGGTGAAATCAGAGATGATTGCATAAAGTTGGGGAGTTTGTATTTTCGTTATTTTGGTGGATTTTGACAGATAACAAACCAATAGAATTGGGCATGAGAGTAATTCGGTTGATCCATGACGCGTTTTACGCTTTTTGGGACGATGCAGTGACGATGCTGCTGAAGTTTCCTCGTCCTATATTAATTCCAGGCAGTGGTCCATTTTAATGGCTGTTTTTGTTTTATGCATTAATGTGGCTGTTAAATTTGGTGAAACGGCTGATGGCGAGATCTATCCTTCTTCTGCTTCTGTTGTTTTCTTAACCAATAAAAGCCGAATGTTTCAATGCAATTTGGGGCTTCTGCCAGATTAATTTTACGCAATTACATGCATCTTCACTTTTTTTTTGTTAAAAATCTCAAATTTCTGTTCGTGTTTATTCCATTTTTTTTTCATATTTATTCATTTAAATTAAGCGAATAAATAAAACCCAAATTTCGTTCACATTCACATTCATTTATTTAACTCGACAAACAAAAAAAGATTAAACTTTTTATCCAACGTTCTAATCATTTATAGTCCCACTTCACCTTGCTCTATAGGAGACCTCGCCAAAGCCCACTCCCTTAATAAGAAAATGTCCCCGCCAAGTGTAAATTATAAAGACTTGACGAAATGACGTGATTTAAGGAATATACATTAGCACATGCATCGGAAAAGTGGAATGGATCGTCCCATGAATATAAATAAGAAAACATATGTTCAAGAGTTTAAACATGTAGCTTCACTCATCAAGATTGGAGCAGTCTCTCTGACGGAACTAAGCTGTAGACACTCAATAATGTGTGTACCTCTCGTTATCCATTAAGTCCTATCTTCTCCCCTCATTTGTGTTTCTTATTTTTACTTGGTTAATATCAATAATTGATATGACGGGCGTGGAGGTGGAGGATTCATTGCGCGACCTTCAGATGATGACAAACCCTGATGAGGCTAACCACCTGCTAAGACGGATTGTCAACCCACGAATCATAAAAAGTATAAGATCTTTCTTAATGAATTCATTTAAATTAAGCCCATTGGCCGTTTAGGTTTGTGTAAATTAAGCCCATTGGCCCAACTATATTTAAAAGATCTATAATATATATAAAAGCCAAACTATTAATAAAAATTATATTAAATAATCCTATTTAAAATATTATGTTTCCATTAATAAAAAAACATATTAATTTTTTAAAGAATAAGTTTTAATTATTTATATAATAAATAACTTTATATTTATATAAAATATTATGACTATTTTATTGACCTATTAAATTTTTTATAATTTATATTAATGATTTAATAATGATTAGGATATTTTTTTATTAACACTGCATTTGAATAATAAAAATTTGATATATGTCCATTAGTTATTATTTTGAATAAAATTAAAATTATTTTGTAAATTATTTTGTGCATTAAATATAGTAAAAAATATTTTAATTATGAATTAATTTTTTTGCAATATTTGAATTATTAAATAAATTAATATATTTTAATTATTTTAATAATTCGAATAAATAATATTAATTTAATGAAGAAAATAAATGTATCAAATCAAGTGTAACGCACAAGATATTAGAAATTAATATATAATATTTAAAAGAAATAGTTTTATGGCGAAATTAATTTAAATTTAATTAATTTTTTTTAAAAAATAGCAGTACTTAGCAAATATAAAAATTGCATATTTCCTATGCATTACCTAAAATGATTAAATTAGTATCTACAGGCTACAACATACATCAAAGAGGGAGATAAATTCCAATTAAACTCATGACAAACAACTTGAGTATACGTGTTCATTTAGGCCGTCAAGTTAGGCAGATAAGCAACTGAAAACCACAGTTTCACTGATCCCACCAGCCACCAACAACTCGTCGCCGTCAAACCAAAATGCCTGTGGCAGCTTCGACTTGTTCTCCAATTTCTTACTCGCCTCTGTCTCCGCCACCATATTTGGTGTCCGTTTCCCAGCAAGGGCGGCAGCTTTTTTCTCCGTTCTTCGTCGAATGACATACTCTTCGGGAATAAACACATCCATTTCAATAATTATACTTGATATTATTAATTCCCGAAAAATAATATATATGAAGGAAAGGAAGGTGACGAAAGAAAGAAACTTTGATGAAACGGAAGCCTGACGAGTTTAAACGCAGGACAAATATTGGTACCGTTTGAAATATACCATACTTATAGGAGAAAAGATTAAGGGGAAACCATGGGCGTTGGTCCCATGTTTTTAGTTTAAACAAGCTACCTTTTTCCTTTTGATTTTTGTTTTCCTGCTTCTGAGCCTTTCAAAGCGCAGTGGTTTTCAAAAAGCTATTGACTCTATAACACACTTGAGACTGGTGCGTAAAACAGATACAAATAGCATGCGGTTCGCACAGCCTGGCACGTGTTAAACTCAAAGTCTCATTTGTAACACTTCCAGAATTTCTTTATGCTTGCTGCTTATTCTTTTCCACCTGTCAAAATAAATAATTTTTATACCACTTTGACACGTGGGAAGATATGGTAATCTGTAGATAATCCTTAACAAGAAACTGTTCATAGATAACCCTCGTATATTCTGTCTGAACCAGCTTAGAGATGGCTTGCTAATACGGCTTTTTTTCATACGGCGGTGAAATTTAAAGCAAAAAGGAAAACGGTGAATGGAATGAAAATTGGTAACTCTTGGTATTGTGATCCTATGGTATTGAGGGAAAAGATGGTTAATTATTTCAGTGATCATTTTAGTTGTCCTTTGAGGAAATGGAAAATGGATTTTGTCTTGAATTTCAAGAGGCTGAATGAAACAGAAGCTAGGAATCTTGAACTGTCTTTTTCCATGGAGGAAATTAAGGAAGCGGTGTGGAGTTGTGATGAGAACAAAGCTCCGGCCTGGACGGTTTTAATATTTTTTTTGAAAATGTTGGGGTGTCGTACAAAATGACTTGTTTGAGATGATGCGGGAATTCTATATAACCGGAAAGTTGGAGAGAAGCATTAATTCGTCTTTTATTGCACTTATTCCAAAGAATGAAAATCCGATCGAAATCTCTGAATTCAGACCAATATGTTTGGTGAGTTCGTTATATAAAATTGTTGCGAAAGTTTTATCAAAGAGATTACGTGACGTTATTGGGGGAGTGGTAAGTGATACACAATGCGCTTTTATCCATGGCAGACAAATTTCGATGGTATTCTAATTGCAAATGAGGTTATTCATTCGATTAAGAAAAAGGCTGTTGTGGGGGTTCTTTGATATTTAAACTGGATTTTTCAAAGGCCTATGACTGTGTCCGATGGGACTCCTTGGAGCTGGTTCTGTTGAAAATGGGTTTCGGTGTGAGGTGGACTGGATGGATGTTGAGTGTGTATCAACAGCGAGAGCTGCTGTTTTGATTAATGGGGCGGTCACAAATGAATTTAGCTTCTCCAGAGGTCTTAGCAAGGAGACCCACTATCTCCTTTTCTATTCATTATGGTGACGGAAGTCTTGCACTTATTGTTGGTGGAAGCGGAGACGTTGGGGATTATAGAGGGGATAAAAAATGTTATTCCTGCACTGTCTATTTCACATTTATAATTCGCGAACGATACAATCTTATTTTTAAGGGCGGATGAGGATGTGGTGAGAAATTCTAAATACATTCTCCGATGCTTTGAAATTTTCTCAGGACTGAGTATTAATTTTAGTAAGCCTTGCATTGTGGGGTTTGATATTGAAGAAGAGTTTTTGTATCGAGTGGCAGCTGTTTGCAGGTGTAAGATTGGGGAATTACCGTTTAATTATTTGGGAATTCCTCTTGGGGCTGATCCGAAGAAGATTTCTTCGTGGAATGAAATTATTGATAGAGTAGAGAGGAAACTATCAGGCTGGAAGTGTCGCTTTCTTTCTTGAGCGGGTCGTATTGTGCTTATTAACGCAGTGTTATCATCGCTGCCCATTTATTTCATGTCAATTTTCCAAGCTCCTGCTGCTGTGGTCAATAAAATTGATAAAATTAGAAGGAACTTTTTGGGGGGGAAGCGTTGAGGCAGTAGAAAAATGGCGAGAATAAAGTGGAATCTGATTTGTTTGCCTAAAAACAAGGGAGGAGCGGGGGTGGTTGATATCAGGATTAAAAATAAGTCTCTTCTGGCCAAATGGAGTTAGAGATTTGCGTTGGAAAAGGATGCTTTGTGGAGAAAGATTATTGCAGCGAAGCATGGTTCTCCTGCGCTTCAGTGGAGATTTAGAACGAGCAACACAAGACATATGTCGGTGGTCTGGAAGGGCATCGTGGAAAACACAAAAGATTTGTTAGTGGCAAAATGGATGGGGCACGATAACTGGTACACCAGAGGTGCGTCCTTCCCAGTCCTTTCGTACTAGGGAAATGTCCTCTCAATGCTCTAACGCCCACACCGGACATGGACCGAACTGTCTCGCGACGTTTTGAACCCAGCTCACGTACCGCTTTAATGGGTGAATAGCCCAACCCTTGGAACATACTACAGCCCCAGGTGGCGAAGAGCCGACATCGAGGTGCCAAACCTTCCGTCGATGTGAGCTCTTGGGAAGATCAACTGATATCCCTAGAGTAACTTTTATCCGTTGAGCGACGACCCTTCCACTCGGCACCGTCGGATCACTAAGGCCGACTTTCGTCCCTGCTCGACGGGTGGGTCTTGCAGTCAAGCTCCTTTCTGCCTTTGCACTCGAGGGCCAATCTCCGTCCGGCCCGAGGGAACAAGTGTTTGTTCTGGGAGGACATTTGGTGTGGGGTCCGACCTCTGATAGTGGATTTTCCAAGGCTATTTCGGTTAGCAAAATTAAGAATGGAGTGGTGAAAGATTATTCGTTCCTAAACGGTTTTAAGGAAGTTATCTGGTTGGATCTTTTTATTCGATCGTTATTGGATAGGGAGTTGGTTTTGCTTAATCGATTAAAAGAAATTGTTTGCAATAAGGTGTTGGTGCCAGATGTGGAGGATAGATTGACATGGGTCCATGATAATAAGGGGGAGTTCTCGGTGAAAAAATTATCAAAATTATTAATAGAGGAGAGAGTGGAAGACTTAAGTTTTGATTTTGACAAGATTTGGAAGTTGAAGGTGCTTCTTAGAGTGAGAATCTTTATTTGGATGATCTCAATTGATAGACTTCCTACTAAGGATTTCTTGAGTAGAAGATGGTTGAAATTTAGTAATTTGGAGAGGAGTTATCCTTGGTGAAATAGTGAACCGGAAAAAGTGGAGTATCTTTTTTTTCAATGCAAGTTCATTAAAGGGTTTTAGAGAAAAAATTTGAACGGTGGGATACTAAGTGGTTTCTTGTGGAAGGGTTTTTTGATTTTTTTCTCTTTATGCAACAATGTTTCTTATTCAGGAGTGGGCAAAAGTTTATGGTTGATTTCTGTGACTGCGACATATTGGTCTGTTTGGCTGGCCAGGAACGAGCTGGTGTTTGATAGCAAATGTCCTTCAATGAATGGCTTGGTGTTTCAATCCAAGTTGCGGGCATTAATGTGGGTGAGGGCTGTTCAAGATGAATTAAGCGTGGAGGAGAAGCTTTGGTGGATTTATCCGATTAGAAGTTGGAATGAGGCTAGAAAAGCTGGGATGAGTGGCAGATTATGGTGTCCTCCGAGAAAGGGTTGGGTTAAATTTAACTTATGTGGGGTTGTGAATGAGGACGACGCGGGGTGTGGTGGGGTTTTAAGAGAGTTGGATGGGGTGGCAAGGGCAGTTTTTCAGGTTCAGTGGTTGCTAAAGACTCCTTAGTTGCTGAGCTGGGTGCGATTATAATTGCATTGGACATGTTTTCAGCTTTGGGGTGGAATAGTAAATGTTCTTTAATTATTGAACTTGGTTCTAAAGAGGTATGTTACTGGATAGAGAACAATGGGTTGAGACCGTGGGTGCTGCTTCCTTGCTTCAGGGAAATTGATTCAAGGTTGGCTAGAATAGGAAATATCTATTTTGCGATTGTTGATAAGAATGGAAATGATTTGGCGTTTGCTCTGGCAGTTGCAGGTATTAGAAGGCATGGTGGTGAGTTTCTTTTTGAGTTTTGGTTGCTGTTTTTGTCTCAGCAGTTTTGGTTTTGCTGGTTTCTGCACTTTGGATGGTCTTTCGATGTTGGTTTTCTATGTTTTGTTCTCTGTTTTTTGTGGGTAGAGTATCTGTGGGGGTGAGGTGGCCTTAGTGCTGTACAATTGTCTTTGTTTTTGAGTTTGGGTTTTGTTTTGGGTGTTGGTTTTTCATGGGGGTGGTCGGTCCTTGTTGTTTGTATCTTTTTTCGTTTTTTGGCAACTATGTATGATCTTTGATCGAGCGAAAAAAAAGATGGCTTGCCACGCACCTCCTGTAGGGATCACCAAAGTATAATCACCTCGTATGACCCTGAGGATAAGAATATCAGAACATGACCACACATTACACTTTATGGTGACAATTAACCTATAATGGCCTAGCCATCTAGTTAGTATACACAACCTTGCAGGACTATACATTGTCTGTTACGTGGCACTACAAGACAAAATGTTCCCTTCTATAAGCTTAAGTGCACGAGGGTCCAAGGATCGACTTCCCTTACTCTGAAAATCGTACATGGAAACCTTAGTAATTTCCTTCCCTTCCTCCTCCCTCTCATTACTCCAGCTCCCTGTTTGTCATAGGTTAATCGACATCCCTATCCACTGCCTTCTCCTTCTAATTGGTTACCTGTATCAACAATAATATATATATATATATGTAAGTAGAGTGTAACACCCCTAACCCGCATCCGTTGTCGGATTAGGGTTAAAGGCGTTATCAAATAAGTTGAAAACTTTAACAGACAATTCATAAAATAAATCATCAATCACAATAATCTTGTCTCATTTATAGGTCAACGAGACCTTAATCATGCTTTAAATAGAGTCGAGACTAAACCGGAACACATATGGAAATTCTCGAAAATTTAAAACTTTTCTAAGTTTCAAGGGTTACACGCTAGTGTGGGCAGGCCGTGTGCCTCCCACGGCTGCTAGACACATCCATGTGTCTCCTCGTTGTCGAACCTGACTTAACTCCACGGCCATCAAGCACGCCCGTGTACTTTGGTCGTGGTCGATCCTGACTAAACCACACGACTATCGGGCACGTCTATGTGCCAAGGCTGTGTACACTTATATTAGCTACTGACTTAGTCCCACGGTCACTAGGCACGCCCATGTGCCACAATCGTGTAGGCAAATTAGGCCATTTGCAAGGCTAAATTGCCACCCACATTACGGTCATACCTACAAGCAAATACCAATACAACTCAGGCACATTTAGCAACTAAGAACATATCTAAATAACCATCCAATCGCCACATTCAAATTCAATTCTAATCATGCCAATTTACAAGACTACAACTCATGTAAACACTAGCATAATTCATCCATATACTTATCTTAAACTTAACCACTTCATATGCTATCAAACATACCAAAACATACATCATATATCATACTTATTAATGCATATTGCCAACACATAACTAGCCAAATCACATGGCTAAGTTCACTTCATATACATATACAATTAACTAGCCTATACATGGCATATCTAGCTATATACATTTCCAAAATGTACCAAAACAAGTTTAGTAGTGTGATGACGATCCTCAACGATCCCCGAGCCTTCAGTAGCTTTGACGATCTATAAAATAGAGCAAACACACACAGAGTAAGCTTTCAAAAGCTTAGTAAGTCATATACAAATAAACTTAACTTAAAATGCACATAGCATATTTATACAATGACAATTGTGGTTCTCATAACATATACAAGTTAAAGTGTTGCATTATATTTTGGTATTTTTCATGTCCTTTTTACGGTTTATGTTTTGGGATTGTGACCACCCTTCCGAACAATGTTATTTCCAAAACTTGAACTTGTGTTCTCTCTTTGAAAAAAGGTTTTACATTATAGTACATCTATAATCTTAGGGAAGTTAAGTAGGTATCCACCTCAAAAATCTTTTTTTTTTTTTTTTGTCATACTCAAGGTATTCATTGTCAGTAACAATGATTAATCTCTTCACCATGGTGCTTTCTAAAGAGGTAAACAGTTAGCCATGAGTGAGGATCGAACCCCCAATTACATGATTAAGGGATGAGGTGAGCAATCACCACACCGCATTTCATAATTCACATTGAAAATCTTAATTTTGGTGCAATCTTGATTTTATTTGTTCTTTATTGAGTTTAATCACCACATCAAGCTCTCATGGTCATGGAGATTTTATGACATAATAGTACCTTATCTAAAAATTGAGTCTATACAATATTAGAAACAGAAAGGGATAAAAGTATCTTGAAGGTCCTATATTATAGGAATTGAATCAAATTAGTCTTTCTATAATTAAATGGATCAATTTAGTCCCTATATTATTAAAAGAATAAAAAAGCCCTATATCATAAAATTTATATTTAACTTTGTATAGTTTCCATTTCACCCTTTGTAATTATTTTAGGGCTAAATTATAAAGTTAAAATTTATAAGGTTACAATAAGTTTCAAGACTATGTACTCCTGTATATTTGAAATTTATTCAATATACTTTTATTTTCAAAAATTTAGTCGCTATAATTTTCAAATTTAAAAGTTCAAATCTAGTTATTAACACTTTTAAAATTTTTTTGTTAAATTAGTTGGTGTGACATTCTAAAATTAAAAAGAAATCCTCACTTGGTAGGTATGTGACAAAAAATAGCACTGTGATTAGGGGAGAAGCCATAAATTTTGTTCGGGGGGAAGGGGCGGAATTAAGTTATATAATTTTATAAGAGTTAAAATGTAATTTTACCATTTTAATTGCTTAATCTTTATAATTTTTTAAAGATTAAATCAAAACTCTATCATTTTTAAGGGGATAAAGTACAATTTTATCATTTATAAATTTAAAATTTTATGAATTTTAAGGGCCCAAATTTAATTTTCCATTTTTAAGGAGGCTACCACCCCTGACTGTGATGGACCTAAATTCAATAATAAAGTTCAACGTTGTAAACAGTTCTAAAATTCATGTCCACATTTTAATCAAAATAAAGTATTTAGATTAAGTGATTGACATTATAAATGTTGAAGTACCAAATTATGTTAGAAATTAAAATATAAAAATTGAATATTGAATTTAAGCATAATATAAGGATCAAAATTGAAATTTGATAATTTTTATATAATCTAAAAATTAAAGAGATTAAAATTAAAATTTAACTCTTATGTTTATAAGGTAAAAAGAAACTTTAGACACATATTATAAAAAGAAACCTTAAGACTTTCCTTTTATATATAGTCGTATAGATATGTATTTAATATATATATTAAAAATTAAAATTTATCAATAAATGTTAGATGTGATGACAAAACATATTATACTCTCAAGGGAGGAGGAGTTAAACAAAATAATGCAAACTCTTCTTTTGTTTTCTTCAACATATGATGTGTAATTATAAAATAATTATACAATTGAAATATATTTCAATGCACAATTATTAATTTTGCTATGCAGATTCATCAACATTCAAATACTGCATATTTGAGTTGGTTTCAATGGTAATAAGGGAAGCTTAAAGTTAAAAGTTTAGGTTCCTTTTTCTAGAAATACTTTTATTATTTAAAAACTAAAATACATTTAATAAATAAAAACGTTTTTATAAATAAAAAGACAAAAACTTGTTTGTAAATTTTGAAAGAACTTAAATGCAATAATTCATGTAAAAAAATTATGGCTCAAAACTAATTTCTAAACTTGCGTGGGTAAATTTTACTTTGTGCTATGTGATTTTTTTTATTTGGATAATTTGTTTTAATAATTTAATATTTATATTTTTAATTTGATTGTATTGTATTAATTACACTTTAAAAAATATCGTTAATAAATATTAAAATTACACATAAATTTTAATTTTAATTTTAATTTTGATTTGTTATAAAATGTACACGTAAAACTTTTATATATAATGAAATTGTATACATTTATTTTAAATATAATTGTTTCTATATTCAGTAAAGAAAATGATTTTACGTTGATAATATGGTTATTAATTTATGCAAATTGAAATAAAGTAAAATATTTATTATAATTGCAACAAATCAAAATAGTTTGCATTCAAATATTCATTTGTATTTGTTTTAATAATTTAATGTTATTTCAATATTTTTATCTTGAAAAAAATTAAATATTAATCTAACATAATGTGCTGAAATTTAAAATGAAAATATTAAAATGACATTAAATTATTAGAAAGAGATGCAAATGATATGATATCTTAGTTTTATATAATTCTTTCTCTAGCTCGATGATACAATTAAAGAAAATATTTAAAATTTTGAAGTTTCATCTTCAACTCCTATATCTGAACTCTCTCTAGATTTATTTTGATTTTTTTTTTTCAAATTTATTAGTTCAAATTTTAATTTAAAAAGAAAAATAGTGAAGAGGCTGTTAAAGAATGGGTTATTTATCGTGGGGGAGGCATTTTAGAGACAGTAGTGATTCTTGCAATAAAGCGAAACATGGAACATGGAAAATCATGATTATTTATTTAATCATCGGACAAACGCACATAGGAACATGTATTCTATGGACTGTCGTCAAACACTAATCTCGTGATCCATTCTCTTATTAATTATTTTTTAGGGAATCAAAATTTATTCAATTTCTGATTCGTTCATCGATGGATGGTGTGTTTCCAAGGTTAATTGTATTAAGAGGGCTTTGTAATACACGTTTTTTATATATTAATAATTCTTTTTTAAACGAGATTGAAGAATGAGGAGATGGTGTAAGGGAAGAGATGAGTGATTAGGGTTTAGCCTTTTGGGATTTGTTGGGAGGAAAGGAGAGAAAAGCCTCTTTTATGTTGTGTTTTGGGATATTTATAAGTAGGTCATGATTCTCGAGTGGTATCCTTTTGAGTAAAATGCACTTGTTAATAGCAATTGGCCTAACGGAAGGTCCAATTCAATGGTCAATGATAGATGGTCCCTCCCATGGATGGTATGAAGCATGCGGATGGTTGATTACTAAGCAACTATCCAAATGGTATAAGGTGGGAGAAGTTATTTGTGGGTTTTTTCGGTTGGTTCTTGTGTTGCCATGTGCCCCAATTGTTGGTGCATGAGGATCAAAATAAACTTATGAGAAATTAACGAAGGCTTCAAGGCATGTATCAATGCCAAGTACTTCTTTAAAGTTCTATTCGTCCCCACCTATATATTATGGTGTGCAAAAAAGTTACTAGCAAATGAATCTCGATGTTACAATGAAACTTAATAACTGTCTACGTTTTGCACTGAGAAAAATAGTCTATTGAGTATTAAGCGGAGCATAGTAGGGATATTAATTTCTATAAAGAATTTCTGTAATAATTCTTTATAGAACAATCTAATAATATAAAAAATTGTGGGAGATCAAAAAGAAACTTTTTTCTATGTTTTTTGGGTTGTCATACAAACGAAACTTCACTCCTATTTATAAGAAGCCTTGTGTCTCTTCATAGGGACAAAACTATCAAAATGGATAATCATATCTTTAGCAATAAATATAGTTATTCAATAAATATCTACTTGAATAATTATGATATTATTTGTTAATAACCAAGTGACATAACTTTTGGTTACTTATAACTTTTCATTTATAATTATTGAAACACTATATGTTTTGAAAATTTTCCAACACCAATCAAGGTAGGGGTATAACAATAGTTCCTCCTCCTAGTAAAAAAGTAGGTGGTTATAAAGTGACTGTACCTCGAGATCATCTAATCTACAAGTTGCCCTCACCGGTGGTAGTTGTTGCTTCATTTGCAACAAGATGGAGGATACAATTATTAGCCCGATGATCCGGGAATGTACAATGCCTTGCAAGGCTATTGAAATTTATTACTATAATTTTTAACAATGTGTTGGCGAATGATACTTCTATTCACGATTGACTTGTATAAGTTTTACTTTGTGATTTAACGAGTGATAGGCTCATTGGCTCAACAATTCAAGCATGTATAATGTATACTCGAATGGTGTAGCTGTTGATTAAATGATCTGGATTTATGCAATGGGGAAGTGTCGTATCTATATCATGCATGGATGCAACTATTGGAAATGCAAAATAGATGTATAATCCATCTATTTGACAACATAAAATGTAAGAGGTATACAAATTGTTTATTGACAATATAAAATGTAAAATGTGTGAACTATTCGTTGCTAATATAAAATGTAAAATGTGGGATCTATCCATTAAAATATGAGTGGAAGGACTATTTGTAGTTATAAATAATTGTAGTGAATATAACTTTTAGCCTGAGCTTTTGACAAGTAAAAAATAAGTGTTGAGTGTGTGCGCTCAAAGTTACAAAATTTATTCATTAATCCAATTTGGAGTTCACTCGTCGCTCATGGAGAGACTTTTGGGGGTCCTGCTTCCACATATGGGGGAGGCTTACGGAAGGTATCATATGTTATCGCACTATTAATGCTGGCTCTCACAGATCAAAATTATGTAGAGAGTAACGAATGTCCTACTCCCGCACATGGGGAAGCTTACGAGGGGTCTTGCTCCCACACATAAGTGGAGGCTTACAGGAGGAATGCTCCCTCAAATGGAATGTATATAAACTTAATATTAATATATCATCACAAATGTCATAATAAAACTCAAATAAGTAGTAAAAAAAATGGTAATTGAGATATATTAAAATAACAGTAATTGAGGTAGATATACCTGATTCTTCAGTTGATCCTGGTAAAAAGTCGTAGCTAAAGTTACAGTGGTAGCCAACACCCCAATCCGCACATTCACAATACCATGTGGTTGTTGCATTATTCACATTACTAAGATTCAAAATGGAAAAGAAATTAAATGCGAAATATACTAGCTATGTAGAACTCCCAGAATAATTTCTCTTCTTCTTCTTCTTTTAGTAAACTATACATACACATATACGCATGCTACACCCTCCCGAGTATCTCTCATGGGGTGTTGAACACTCTCGGGTTTACACCCCACCAGTATATGTGTGTATGTGTGTATATATATATTACATGTGCATGTAGAATTGATTGAGAAGTGGCAATGGGTATTAATCTCTTGTGTGTCCCTATCAACTGCCACCACTCGATTTTTATTTTTTATTTTGATAATGAAGGAGAACTACATATGCTATCCACGCTTCCACTTATATCAAAACCTCATCCGGTGGTTGACCATAACAATGTCATCCTAGTGGCAGTTAAAATGCAAGATTAGCCATGCATATATATATATACATTCTCATGCAGAGGGAGTGTCTAACCTCCAGCTAGAGGTCTTTACCTATTTCCCTTTTTTTAAAAATATAAATATACATGCATGGGGTTGTTGAAAATCCCAGAGTTTACACCCCACATATATATATTATACTTGTTCAGGCATGTAGTCATCCTTCGTGGGGTTCTTTAACCCCTATTCATGGGATTGCTATTGCTAGAGTATTCATTTATTATTAATTTGCCTTGATGTAAATGGAGGGTGTAGACGACCCTTCATGCTTCTCTAACTCTGTGGGGCACCTAGCTCCCACGAGATTCCTTTAACATTTTTTTATTTACATAAAATATAAATGGGAAGGGGTGGATGAAACATATCATACATATGGCCTTGGATGATATATATATACACACAAATATGGCCTTGGATAAAATCTATAATATAGAACTTTAAGCACCAGCTGCTGCGACTTGTTTTATAATTTCCAACTTTAAAAGAAAAGAAAGATCTGACCTGCGATAGGGACAGCGGGTCAATGAAAGGGAAATGGAGGGGATGTCCATTGAGTTTGGTCAACTACTACGAGCACAAATGGAGGGGATGCAAATCCCTACGACTTATTTACTTCCTTGGTACAAATGTACAAGACATGCACCTCAAAATTTGAGTACAAGGGGTGACCCAAGCAATAGCCAGAACTTTGACAGCCAGATAAATGACCAGAGAAATCTTCACAATCACTAGATGAAGTGCCACTATGGTAATAAAACCATGAATCACCAACAATTACGATTTCTTATTCAATAATCAGAAGGAAATGCGTAAATTTTTCTTGAAAAAGGAATTTAATGGCACTCATTTTCACTAAATCACTGCTACCCTTGACAATTTAACCATATAAAAACAACGAAAAGCATCAACAATAACCCCTATATATCAAACCATATGTTTTTCATAGAGCAAACTCCTAATGCACTGCAACATTCTAACAGCTAAAGCAAACGACTACCGATCACCAGCCATACACAGCAAGCTCAAAATCAAAAATAAAAAATTTTTGTTGGCACTTTATGACTTCTTGCATGCAATTTCACTGGTAGAAAAATAAACTCTTAAAATTTTTAGTTTACCCGATGTTGATTTAATCTTTTTAAAAACCATAAAAATATAAATTAATACAATAATAAATTTACATTTTAACTATCATAAAAATATATAACTTAATCTTGATCCTTCTTAAAATCTTTTAGCTTCATCCCTGAATAAAATATGCTGGGATGAAATTATAAACATATATATATATATATTTTATATTTAAAACTTACTAGTATATATAAGTAATTTAAATAAAACTTGTACATTTTAAAATTAATTGTAAGTATTTAATAATAAATATAAATATAATTGCTTGGGTATTTTTAATCATAAACAATATTAACATTAAAGAATTTTAAAAATAAAAACTATATCATTTATAATTAAAATATGATTTATTATATCAAATAAAAACCGAGATTATTTTATATTAATTGTAATTTTATGTTAATATGATTTGGAAAACGAAATACATAACATTAAAATATAAACACATCATTGAAAGTATCCCTAATAAACTACAGCTTCTGAGGCACAACTATTGCAATGGAGTAGAGTAAAGCGTAAGGAAGAAGGACACTCCCGGGTTCAGCTTGAAAAGAAATTAGAAAGTCTTGTCTCTTGTGATATTTCAGATGATGTCCTTGCTGAGATTATGGAGGTTCAATTGGCTCTCAATTTGGAGGCGGATAAGGAGGAAATGTATTGGGAACAAAGGGCCCGTGTTAACTGGTTGCAGAATGGGGATCGTAACACGAGTTTTTTCCATAAAATGGCCAGCCAACGTCATTCCCGTAATAAAATATCTGAGCTATTTGATAATAATGGCATTCGTCATACAGATTCAGTGGCTATGCTCAAGGTGGCATCAGATTATTTTGGTGATTTATTTACGGCATCTGAGGAGGGTCCTGATGAGCACCTTTTTAATCTAGTTGTTAAAAAGGTTTCGAACGCTATGAATGATTCTTTGTTAAGGCCATTTACGGAGGAGGAAGTCTGGTCTGCTGTTAGTTCAATGCCACCTCTAAAAGCCCCTGGAGAGGACGGATTCCCAACAATCTTTTTTCAACGATTCTGGCACATTGTGGGATCTGAAGTTTCAAAATTTTGTCTTGATGTATTGGGGGGTCGAGAGGAGTTGGGCGCTATTAATAGAACGAGAATTGTCCTTATTCCTAAGGTTGATAAGCCAAAATTGATATCTCGGTTTACTATAAGTCTCGCAATGTAATCTACAAAATCATCTCAAGATGATCTTTGGTTAATCGGATGAGTATCTTTTTGGGAGATTGTATTAATGAAGCTCAAGGAGCTTTCATTCCTGGAAGATGCATATCGGACAATGTTTTGATAGCTTATGAGGTTTTACATTCGTTGAAGATGAAGAAGGGAGGGAGGAAAGGGCATTTTGCACTTAAAATGGATATGAGTAAGGCTTACGACCGAGTGGAGTGGGACTTTATAGGAGGTATGATGAAAGCTTTGGGGTTTCATGAGGATTGGATAGTGTTGGTCCTGAGGTGTATTAGTTCCGTTTCTTATTCGGTTTGTCTAAATGGAGAGGAAAGCGAATCTATTTGGCCATCGAGAGGCTTGCGTCAAGGAGATCCTTTGAGTCCTTATCTCTTTTTAATATGTGCTGAAGGTTTTTCAGTTCTTTTAGAGGAAGCGCAGCGGAGGGGTAGTATCAAAGGAGCCCCAATTGGAAGGGAGAAAATTTACATTAATCATTTGTTTTTTGCAGATGATTGCATTTTGTTTGGGGATGCTACAAGAGAAGGGGCAGTAGCTGTTAGAGAAGTTCTACAGGAATATGAGCTGTGTGCAGGGCAGAAGGTGAACTATGATAAATCATTAGTTTACTATGGGGCTAACGTATCTGACGAGGCCAGGGAGGATATCACTAACTTCTTAGGCGTTCGAGTGGCTTCTAATCCTGAGAAATATCTTGGACTTCCCATGATGGTGGGGAGACGAAAAACATGGGCTTTTGCCGAGTTTATTGACAGATTTAGGAAGTGCGTTGATGGCTGGAGTTATCGATGTCTCTCTATGGGAGGTAAAGAGGTCTTTATAAAATGCTTTCTGAGCCACTCCTTTGTATGCTATGCGGTGTTTTCTATTTCCTAAGATGCTTTGTCGAAAATTGGAGAACATTATGAATAAGTTCGGTGGAGAAATAATAAGACGTTAAAAGGTATTCATTGAGTCATTGGGACACGCTATGCAAGCCTAAGTCGACGGAGGATGGGTTTCAAAACTTATTTTATTTAACAAAGCTCTATTAGCAAAGCAGGTTTGGCGATTTTAGTTCAAATTTAATTGTTTATTAGCCCGAATTTTAAAAGCCGTTATTTTTCGTGATAATCGATATTCTTTCACTAAGGCCGGATCTTACCCTCTTTACTGGCGAAGTATCTCAGATTTCCGGATTTGATTACGGATGGTATCTTGTGGAGGATTGGACAGGGAGCAGTGTTAATATTTGGGATGATCCATGGCTTCTCAGGAAGGACAACAACAGAGTCTTGGTCAAGAGATTAACCCGAATCGGACAAAGGTTAGTCAACTTATAGATGAGAGTTCTTCTACCGGAAGAGTGAGTTGATCTACGATTAGTTGATAAGGCTCTGCGGATAGAATACTTTCAATTCCGTTGGCTAGCCGTCGGATGGAGGATGCTTTGGTCTGGAAGTATGATGGGTCTGGTGAATATTCTATTAAAAGTGGCTACCGTGCTCTGATGACTACAGCAATTTCCCCTATGCCTAATTGTGCTATTGAGGGGACTTACAATTCCTTTTACAAGTTATTATGGGCTCTAAAACTACGGGAAAAGTTAAAATACACGTTTGGAGACTTTTAATAATTTGCTCCTCATGCTAGTAATTTGGCTAGAAGGATGGTAATCACTGAGACTGTATGTCCCTGTGTCGAGCGGAGTTGGAAGATTCGAACCACTTGATGTGGTCCTGCGGCGTCTTACAGAGTGTGTGGACTCATCTCCTTGTTCCGATTCCCGTAATTGAAGAGACCTGGGATCATCACAAAAGATTAGCACACATGTTTGTTAATATTGAGGAGCAACATAGAAGTATTGTTGCAATTTCCTTCTGGAGCTTATGGTATAGGAGAAATAAACTGATTCATGAAGGGACCCGATTTAATCTGCAGGAAGTTATTGGTTTTATTCGGGGTTACATAAACGAAGTTAAACACACTCCAAAGGTCGGTTCAACCATCTATCGGACGGGGCCTAAGAAACTATGGAGACCACCAGAGGAAGGTAAAATAAAGATTAATTTTGACGCGAGTTACGATCCGATGGAAAAATGGCCTTCTGAGAAGAATCGCCAGAGATGCCTCTGGAATTATTCAAGGAGTGAAACTTATCTGCTCACGCAGTAGTTGATCCTTTTGTGGCGAAGCTAGGGCATGTGAACGAGCCTTATCCTTCGCCTTTATCTCGGGTTTTACACGCCTGGAGGTGGAGGTGACTCTTTGATCGTTATAAAGAGCATTGAGAAGAAAGAAAACGAGATCGGTCTTGCGACCGATCACACAAAGATATCGACATCTAGGATCGAGCTTTGAGGAGATTACCTACCGGCATGTACGGCGTTCAGCGAACGGGGTGGCTCACACTCTGGCGTTGGAAGGTAGACGGCGAAACCACTCAGGGATTTGGAACGGGGAACTACCGGCTTCTGTTCTGCGTCTTGCAGAGCAGGATCGTGTGGTTGGAAGATGAGAGGATTGTGCTTAGCCTTGTTCTAAGTGGAATACGAATCGTGGATTCTCGCGAGCACTTTTTCAAGTCTTTGGAACAATGCCTTCGCCTGCGATTTGATTTGGAGTATCTGAGGGGGCGGATTGTTGAGGCTAATATGTTTTCTTGGAACAATAAGCGTCTGACATTTATTGCTTGTTTTTTCAGGTTTTATCTTTTGTTTTTTTGGGCTTTTGTTTCTTTCTTTTACAGTGGGCTTTGTTAGGTTTTCTTTGTATTTCTTAGACTTTTGTCGATCATAATATATATCATTCTCTCTTGATTCAAAAAATATATATATATATAAACACAAGACATAACCTATTTAGTTTTAATGGTGTGTTATTTTTTTTTAAATCTTTAACAATGCATGTTTAAGAGGAAAACATGTTTTGAATTTGACAAAACTTATTTGTATTTAAAATTGTAAATCAATTAAGTGACGTAATTGAAATTATTGTTTATTATAAGCAAATAATTGACATTAAATTGTTTGGAATTGTTTGTAATTTAAATAGAAAACATTTTTAAAGCGTAATAAGTATTAAATTATTATATAAGGGACTTGAAAATTTACACATAAATTATGCGATAGACTTTAAACAAGATCTCTATTTTTACTAACTAAATTAAGACTTCATTCGCAACATTATATAATATTTATTACTAAAAAAGTTATAGTGTGAATATAATTATTTATTTCAATTTTATACAAAACCTTATAATATATATATAGTTTAATATGATAATTACATCATTGATATTTGGAAATTGAAAACATCCAAATATATAAGTTTTATGAAAGATTTTTAGATTTAAGGGTAAATTATAAAAATAGTCATTTAATTATGTCTTTTATTTTGTTTTGGTTGTTTAATTATTAATTTTTTATTTAATCATTTAGCTTTTCTAAATTAAATATTTTAATGACTCGAATTGATTGATCGGTTTTCTTTATAATGTTTACACGTTCTATCAATCTAATTTTAAATATAAAAAATCAATAAATTTAGTCCTCAACATTTATAAAATTATCATTTTAATTCTAATTTTAAAAATGCAATAAATTTGATTATCAACATTTATAAAATTTGTCAACTTAGTCCTAACTATAAAAATAAAAAAGCATTTAAAAATACCTTTAACCATTTATAACCTATTGATAAGCCATATAATATATTAAAATAAGAAAAAAATCCTCTTTAAAGTCACTAAATAATAATAAAACAAAATTTGACTCACTAATTAATATTATTTTAAATCAATTAAAATAAATTTCACATAATATAATATGTCAACAGTAAAATTATATATTATTTTTATCATAATATTTAAAATTATCCATAATTTTTTCAAAAGGAAATAATATTTTCAGCCCACTACACCAATCCAATTCTACTTTTATTCAAACTCATTTTCAGTTATTTTACCTAAATCTTCATTTATCTTCTCGAATATTAGGAGATTTCCAAGCTTGCACGGAATAATCATAGTAACACACGTGTAGTTAAAAGGCTTTAAAATAATTCATTTCTTATTCTTCAAGAAAACATAAAATATCCCACAAACTCTCCCTTTAGTTCGAACAAAAAAAATAGTAAATTCCGTTAATAATCATCTTTTATTATTTTAGTTATTATAAAAATTATAAAATTACCACTTAATTATTTAATTTTGTGTTTTTATTATCCAATTATATTAATTTTTAAATGTTTTATTTAACTTTTTTATTATCTAATTAACAAAAAAATTACTTATCATAATTAATCTGTTGCCATATTTTTTCGTAATTAATATTATTTGAATAAAAAGCCTTTTTTTTTTACGATGACTAACAAAAATAAAAATTATACTATCTTCTTCTCCAAACAAATCCTTATATATAAAAAGGGCTTGCTTCATGCCTGCTCTTACCTCAACAATTATCTTTTTATTCGTTCTTATTTTCCCCTCTGCATTGAACTGAAATTATAAGCTGCCAAACAGATTAAGTTAATATAAGGAAACCCTAATTTTGCAATGGTGAGACCTAATCAAGAAGCAATCGACACTTTCATCAGCATCACTGGCGCACCCGAAGCTGTTGCTATTTCCATGCTAGAGGTAGTTTTTGGAAAATCTTTAATTAAATCTTAATTTCATTTTGTTAAGATTTTAAACTGGATTATCGAATTGGCTTCTGATTGTAGGTTGATCAACGATAGGCTGATTTCTTTTTCTCTTTTTTTAAATTTTTTAGGGCTTATAATATACTGCTTAATGTTGTTGATTTATTTTTCTGATCATCGTTTTATTCGTTTGTTGAAGATAACTGAATTTTTATTGGTTGTATTTGGACTTGGTTTTTTAGACAATGACTATAATCAAAGGGTTAATTTAAGGTTCGAATGAATTATTTGAAAATTTTATTATTTTTCTTTTCAATTAGTTGTTTTACTTGGATTTAACTTATATTAGTCAAATGAACTGGCTTTAAAAAATGAACAAGAACGAAGAAATTGGATGGTTGACTGGACACTGGAAAGGGGAAAAGCTAAAAGTTGTAAATGTTTTGAATATAGAGTTGTATTCTTTTCATGGCTTCAGAAAATTTTATGCAATGTTTGGCCAGCGATAATGGACAAGTTTTTTTGAACCTCCATGCCTTAGTCATGCTTTCATAAAACATGGGCAGCTAACACCGAGAAGTCTCATTGAATGTAGTAAGCGAATTAAAAGTGAAGCTCATATGCGTCATTGCTACTTGCTTTGCAGCTAAACTCCTGAGTGACTGGGGATGGTTGATTTGAGGTTTAATTCTAGCTAGTAGATTCTTAGGTTTTGATTCTGTTGTTTGTTAAGGGTCTTTTTGGAGACAAATGTCTGAGATTGCTGGAAAATGCTTCTTACCATCATATTAATGTCTATTTGGGTTGCGTTTTCTTAGAGTTTTGGATTCTTTGCATCATATCATAAAATTGAGTTAGATATAACATCTCATTGTTATCTATTAATTGTTTCACTTGGGACCAGGAGCATGCTGGTGATCTCAATACAGCTGTAAATGCATATTTCAGCGAGGGTGATAGGTATATATTTCTGAATTATGCTAAAAAATTTTATGATAAGTAATTCTAGGTTTATAGCTTTATTTGTTTGTTTGTTTTCTCATGTTTCCTACAAAAAGAAGGCCAACATCAACCATAGTTCCTGTAGATGATGCCATGGATATAGATGATCCAAATGAAGTTGTACCAAATGGGCCAGTCCTTCCATTTCTACCATCATCTAGAACAAATGAACAATCATCTCTTCATGATCGAAACTTCCATAGCAGTTTCTTCGATGGTGATTCTGGTTCAACTCATGAACCAATGGTTACACATCCAACAGAGGTGAGAGAGGTTAAGAATAGCCATGAGCCATCTAGTCATGCTCCTGTTGTTGAGGATGCCTCTGAAACTGCACAAGCTCTCGGCCCGAATTCCCATGAGACTGTTACAATTGATGAAGTAGGTGAGGATTCAATTGTGCAGCCAAGGTGGCAGAATGATAACTCTAACAACCAGCATGTTACAGCCAGCGCTCCTGCCTTTGATAATTTGCCAGACTATGGCAATGACATTGAAGAACAAATGATTCGAGCTGCCATTGAGGCCTCTAAGCGGGATACTGAGGCAAGTTTTAAAAAAAGGACGCTTCCAGTTTGATAGTGTTGTGGTGCCCTTCATTCTTGTAGTTGCTGTAAATGCTTGTTTTACAGATTGCCTTTTTCATGTTTGGGCAGGAGTTAAGTAATACTGGACCTTGGCATAATATGTCTCATTCAGAGGATGCTGTACTTGAAGAAGCAGTTTCATTGTCCTTTAAGGTTTGTTGTACTGTACTTTGTTCAAGTCATGTTTTCCTACTATAATCTATACGTTTTTTTTAACATGAACAAATTCAGACAGCAGAGCAAGAGAAGGCATTGCGTGAGCAGGGTTACTGTGCCGGAACATCAGAAGTGGAAGCTTCTATACCACCTAAGGAGCATCTCGGGAACATGGCAGTCTCAAATGGGAGGTACAGTCATTGTCACCAGTTAAACAATGGGAATTATATTGTTGTTACAAACCTGCAAGTCTATGTGCCTTCTCTTAATTTTATGGCTGTCCTGAATTGACTTGATGTAGGTTAATGGAAGGAAGCTCTTCCATTCAAGCTGAAGCTGAAGATGGGGATGAGCAGCCTCTAGTTAGGCTCAGGTCTAGACAGACATCATCTGGCCCAGGAGAATCTGCAAACGAAGTTGGAGTTGTGGAGGCTAGCGCACCATCAAGTCCTGGACAGCAAGGAATAGGCAATCTCCCACTGAACATTGGAAATGAATTCCCTTCTGACGAGGTTTAATCCTTTCATAAATTGTGCAGATGCCAAATGAGAATTTAAATATATGTTCTATTCCATTTATTTGCTCATGACTTTCTCCTCTAACTAATACCTTTCGCCTATGTTCTTTACTAAAGAAAATTCTGGCTTTGTGCTTTGTATTATATGATAGTGGGGTGGTATTTCTTCTGTGGAACATGATGAGGCAGTCATGCTTGAGGCTGCGATGTTTGGTGGAATCCCTGAGAATGGGTATCGTTTTGCCTATGCACCTCATCACTTCATTCGACCTGAGGGCTCTAATCCCTGGCGTACCCCTCGTCCTCCCTCACCCTCTTTGGAAGCTCAACGCCTGATACGGGAACAACAAGTTAGTTTTTCTTTCTTTTGTCCTTTTGATTTGTGCTCTGACTGAAAGTTATATACTTCTTTGGGCCAGAAGTAATGGTCTAATAGTTGCTTGCATACACGATGCATTCAGGACGATGAATATAATGCATCATTGCAAGCTGACAGAGAAAAAGAGTTGAAGGCAATTCAAGAAGCTGAAGCTTGCCGTTTAGAGGAGGAAGCAGCTAGAAAAGCTGCTCTGGAAGAAGAAAAACGGAAAGAGGAAGAGTCCCGCAGGAAAATGGTGGAGGAGCAGGTAATTAATTATGCTCTGATCATTGGTAAATCAGCTCAATCCATTTATTATGGAAAATGAAATGTTCTGTCTCATATCTTGTTGCCTGAGATAATGTGTGAGATTCTATCAGTAACTTTATTAACTACATGTTTGCTTTTAACTTTATATGGGATGATTTAGATTTTACCAGTAAATTTGTGCTGGAAGGAAAAGAACTTGTAAAAACCTTGAACTACTTGTCGACTTTACTTCAACAAGTTATGCTGTGGATGTCTTACTGATGATATAATTTGCATTTTATTTTTAGGATAATTTACATTTCTCTCTACTAGAATAAATAAGTATTCATCTGTTTGTTGCTTTTCTCTGCAATTGACATAACATCATGCTAACATACTCCATTCAGGCTTAACTGAATAGTTACACTGTAGATATGCAGTTTTCTTGGTTCTGAATTGCATCATATGTGATTCTTACTTGCAGGAATGTGAGAGACAATTAACTGCTAAAGAAGCTTCTCTGCCTCTGGAGCCATCAGCCGATGAGGAAAATGCTGTAAACCTTCTAGTGCGAATGCCAGATGGCAGTCGAAGGGGCCGTTTATTTCTCAAGTCTGACAGGCTGCAGGTAAATTCATGAATAAAAGTTCACTTCTATCGCATTTCCTTGTGCAGAAGGCTTAAAACTTGATCTGATTTTGGTCTGCTTTGCAGTCTCTCTATGACTTCATAGATATCGGTAGAGGAGTCAAGCCAGGCACTTACCGATTGGTAAAGTTTTTGTCCCAAGCTTTTTACTTAGTTCCGTATCATTCTTGGCTCCTTGTTAATCTAGATGAATGCATGATTTATTTTACACTATTTAAGGATTAGTTTTCACTTATTTTGCTCTTTGACTTTTTTTCTTCTTCTGAAATACCTATCTCCTATGCTTGTGCCCGACACATTTCGGATTTCGGTATGAGAGTATGGTTCTGTAAGAACCCTCTAAATATATGGAAAAAAGTCTGAACATGCTTGTGTTGGACACACCCGGATCCAGCGCTCACTCCACATTCGGAGTGACTTTGCTATCGACTACTTGCCTTCCTATAAGGAACATTTTCCACATTAATTTGATCATTTCAACAGGTGAGGCCGTACCCAAGGCGTGCTTTCAGTGATGATGAATGCAGCTTGACGCTGAATGAACTTGGATTAGCAAACAAACAAGAAGCCCTATTTCTGGAGTTGATCTAATAACATCTTAACTATTACATGAATATCATAGAATACCACTAGGTAATTTTAGTTCATTTAGATTATGGAATTTCTTAAGGGTTCGTGTATGTTTGAAGCATATGAAATTTCAGGAAGGGTACAATTTGCCTGAGTGACAATGGCCTGTGTTTTACTTCTGTGAGTGGTGTTCAATTTGATGGGGTCACAATTGGAGTGAATTATTATTACTTGGCATCATATTAGGGTTCGAATTCTGTCTTTCATACCCCCCCTCAAATTTGTAAGATTAAAAAAAAGAGAAAGAAATTGATTGGAAGGGAAATAGGGAATATATTGTATATAATGTGTGGATCTATTAAAATGGTCATTGTCATGAAGCACAGTTTAAATCATATCTTATTAAAACCATTTAGTGTTTAATTTCAATATTTACGAGTCTTATTTATTTGTTATAAATTTAGTTTTCTTTTTTGTGTAGTTTTTTTTTTTTTTTCCAAATTTTGATCTTAATTTTCAAAATCAACATAAATGTGATTAAAACACTATTTTTTAATGGTATTGGTATGGCAACTCAATTGGTAAAGGGGCACTTCCAAAAGTGTTTCAAATAGGAGAAGGGTTATCTTGATGTTGGTTTGCTTATGGCCTTATTCAACTTAAGTTATATGGATTTTCTATCATTTTGATTAAAAAATCAAACATGAAACTTTATACATAGTAAGATTTAGATTTATAGGATGAAAAGAGTATATTTTAGGTTCTTATAGCCATTATGCTTAGCGTTGAATAGATTGAGTATTCACCTATCAATATCTCAAATCAATGGTGGGTTTGATTTGGATCTTATCTAAACGATACCCAAATTGGACCGAATCATTTGTCAGGCTATTATTCTCTTGTTTTGTTCCTTTAAAATAATAGAGTAAGACATTGATTTCTCAAAAGGATCAATTCTTTTGATTGCATGAGACATTTCCTTAAAAAATATTGATCACGTGTAAACGAGGTTCAACCAACTGAAGTTGTTATATTTAAAACTTTAATATTTTATTTAACATTTTTTTGTTAAAACAACAATTTAACTATTTTTGAAAAGTTGATTGAATTTAATTTCTTTTAAAAGTTTAACTAAAAAAGGGTCAAATTAACAAAATGTAAATATACAAAAGGCCAAAATTTTAATATATTTTTTATTTTTATTTTACTACGACCTCTACTTTTAAGTCAGCTTTATGAAGTTGTAATACTCATGGGTGCCCATTCCCTTTCCGACCATCATAGTTCGTCTTACTCTTTTACTGGATAATAATAAATATACAAACCATTTTTGGCTTTTTTTGATTGTTTTTATCAGCTATCAACATAACATAATATTCTTGTTTCCAAGATATCAAAATGCTAATATCTACTTGTATTATCAATCGGTTCATCATATTTAGATGTTAGGTTTATCACTATTTTTTGGTTCATCCAACAACAACAAAAATATCTTAGAGGATGCATTCGTCTTTTCACGTCATTTCTCGAGGCACCTCGGACCAACATTTGTTTAGATGTTTTTATATTAATATTCATGTAATTTCTATTAAAATATTTTATTTAATAATTTAAATCCAATCAGATTTACGGGATTCAACAGTTAAATTGATATTTGAGAAAAATTATGTGACAAATAACTTGTCGAATATTTTTCAAGTCTTATTTTAGAACTGAAAAAATAAAAATAAAAAGAAGTATAAATTTGATACTGCATGTAGTGTACCGTACAATTAGAGGAAATAAATACAAAAAACAAGTTGATGGTGATGAGAGGCCTACATTACCGTGCGAGTTCGCCGCTAATGTCAGCATCATATTTAAGGCTAACATTAGCCTCTGAATTATTAACGTTGTCTTCTCGTTCTCCCATCAACATCGATATTAGCTGTCTTTCATGATCTTCCCCAACCAAATAGAATGACACGTCCACTCTCCGGCTTCTTCATCGTTTAATTACAAAAATAAAGTAATGCCTTTCCCATAGTGGTTTTGCTTTGGAGATATTTTCTTTTCCTTTCATTTCTGGTCAATAATTTTTCACTCACATCTTTCTAACTTTCATGGATGTCACATTCTAAAAAATAAACTTTCATCCATCATCCCTGCCAAACAGTCATGTATAATTACTAGAGTTATAGTATAGTGTGATGGTTACTCACCTTATTCTTTATTCATGTGATAGTGGGGGTTTCATCTTCGCCTATAGGAATGAAACACATTTCATAGCTAATCGCTTATCTCTTCGGAGAGCACCAACAATAAGGGGTTTAGTCACTATTACTGGCAATAGATAGTCTGGTTACGAAAAACATATAATTACAGTTTAACCCCTTAACAAATGTGCTGTTGCAAATTAATATAAGGGTAAATTACACCCCTAGGTCACTAAACTATTAATGAATTTGTGTTTTGATCACTCAACTTCAAAAGATTACGTCACTGAATAATTTTAAAGTTTTCATTTAGGGATTTTGATTTGTTAAAATTGCTATTGTTTGGTCTTCTTTGTTCGCACCACCTGTACCAATCTAAAGCTCTTATTCTCCTTCTATGCTATACTTCAGTCTTCTTCTTTTTTTTTTTTTTTTCCATGAAATAGCTTTGAACATCATGAATTTACAAATCAAAATCCAAAAAACTTTCTTCTCTAATCTCCGACACTAATCTTTAGATCGACTTGGATCTAAGATATGTTTTTCTACTCATCAATAGGTAATAATCAACAGTACTAATCATCAAATCATCACTTAGAGCTAGCTATTGAAATGGGCTTTTAAAAAAAAAACATCCCAATAATTTAAATAAAAAATACCAAATAGTTCAATGACTTATATGAAAATTTTAGAATAGATCATAGATTATTTTGTAACTTTTTAAAGTTGAGTGACCAAAACATAAAATTACTAATAGTTTAGTGACATCCAAGTATAATTTACTCTCAATATAATGATAAAATATTTTCATCAATATTCAATATTCTAAATTTAGAGAATTAAAATTGCAAGCGAATTGTTTGACAATTTTACAAGTGAAATGTCGAATTATGAAGTTGCGGAATTAATATGTTATACTTTAATCGGTCAATTTAAATTTTTGTTGTTTTGAATCAATCAAATAACCACTAAATTAATTAATTAAAATGGCGTGACAATTTTACGAGAATTATGAATTACAAGTTAGCATGATACTGCATAGACATTTAGATCGAGTCAAGATTAAAACTTTAAATTTAAAAATATATATATATATATATTTAAAATTTTCAAAATTTAGGCATAATATAAGAATTAATAAGATAGATGATGAAAAATAAGGTGTTTTCAAGGTGCTTGAGAAGGGACCAAACATCCAACAGAACAATGGTTGGGGAATTTGGTAGCACTCATGTAAGAGACATTTCCAGACAAATACATCCCTATTTCTATAAGCTGACAATAAAAAAGCAAATCAACCTAGTGATCTCCAGCTACATTGAATGTTGCACCTCACTCTGTTGGTCACTATTACATTTTTTTTTATAGTATTGTGTTATTCTTTTCCTTATATTATTGATAAAAATAAGATTTAAGGAATGTTTTCATAAATAATTTGTTTTGAGAATAGAATGATAAAAACATGGTTTAATTAAACTACATTATAAAATGTTCCCTTTGATGTAATAAGCCATTTGTTTTGTCCAAATAATTGGAAGTCCGTTTTCATTTTTTGAGGCTAAACATTAATTATTGCATTTAATGATTTTAATAAACCAACTAATATGTGAAAACTTTATATTTTGGACTTATTACTGTCCCTATCGAAAGTCTCCCTATGAATGTAGAACTGTCCAACGCCACTTTTTTTTTTTTATTATTATTATTAGTGTTACATTTTAAAATAAAATAAAAGATCCATTTAATAATTATATAACAAAAATAGGTTTATATTGAATCTAAATTTAATAACAAAGTGTTAATCATGGATTTACATTTTTAAATCTAAACCTCAAAATAAAAATTAAAAATAAATTCTAAATATATAAAAATTACGAATATTTAGCATCTATTTTAATCATTTATTTTTCTATTTAATCTACCCAAATTAAGAGATCATTTGTTGAGCCACAAGATGCATTTTCTCAAGAAAATAAAACATTTAACTTGTTTTAAATACTTAAAATCTTATGCATGTGAAAATCACATATTTAAAAGATTGATAATTTATGAAAAGTTGTTTGTTATGTATCTACCGTATATTTAAAAATTTTATGATTCAATTAATATTTTTAAAGGAAAGAAAACATAAATCCTATAAATAATACAAGTGTACATAATATATTTAGAGATAATAAACATTTTGCTTATTTAACAATGAACAAACCAATTTTTAATGGTACAAAATTAATTTAAAACTCGAGAAGTACCTTATGTTGAATTTGATAATGAAATGTGCTAATATATTATTGATGCTGAAAAAATAAAACACGTGTCCATTTTTGAGAGGTTAGAATGGACGACTGGCTTCTTTTAACATTGTCAATGTTTCGAGTATACTGTACGAAAGAAATTAATTTTTTAAATATCAAAACATTAAGAAAAGTATTTTAAATAACCAAACCGAAAAAAAAAAACCGGAAATACTTTGAGGACAAATAATGCCCTTAAAATAAAATTGAATAAAAAGAAATCCGTATGCATTATCATTCATAAAAATATATTCATTAATGATATAGTAATATAACGTTGAGAGTTGGTAGCCAAAATAAAATGTACATTTTCTCATATTTATAATAATTTAACCTTTACAAAATAAAAATAAATTGGGTTTGAAATTTAAATTACAGTCTTTTTTTTTTTTACAGTATTAAAGAAATATGGAGAAAAAATGAATTTTTTTTTCTAAACAAGGGGAAAAATCATAGCTATCAAACTAAGATATTTCAAAAAAGGAGAAATAGGTGTCGTGGTCATACTTGGCTCGCCATGTACTAGTGGGCCGTTTTATCTTCTTTTCCTTTTACTTGTGTTTTCCAATTTTCTCCCAAAATTCCAAACGTAGTAATACCTGGATTTATACAACCCCATGAATATAATAATAATAATAATAATAATAATAAATTAGCCCTAAATCAAAATATAACGTAGCTTCTAATCCATGGTATATTTAAAATATTAAATAAAAATAACAATAATAAAAAGGTAGAGGAAGAAAATATCCCAAATTTAAATCAGAAGTCAACAGGAAAACTGGAATCAACATGAATCTTTTGCAATTACATGTCTTGACAGAATCGATATAATTTTTATTGTATAAAATTTTAATATTATAATAGTGAAATCAATTAATCAAAAACCAACAGCCTTCCGTTCCTTAGTAGACCATCCAGTGTCTTCCCCCTCCTATTGTCGCCCTTTTTTATCAGTAGATATAATAACAGACAGAACACGTTAAAAAAGAAAAAGAAAAAAAAAACCAAAGATCCTCAAAAACCAAGCACGCGTCGATCCTCGCCACCTCTCTGTTTTTCTAGCTCTATCTCTTTACTTCCTTCTTTTATGATTTATAAAGCAATACTCTGCCTTAAGAACTCTCTAGTTCTCTGTTTTGTTTTCTCTTGATGGGTGCCTATTTCTCTGCTTTGTTCATTAACCAAGGGGGTTTATCATCTGTTTCATCATCGTCACCCAGTTTGGGGGATTTACCAGAGAGCTGTGTGGCATCAATTATTGGGTATTTGGATCCTCCGGAGATATGTAAATTCGGAAAGTTGAACAGAGCATTTAGAGGTGCTTCTTGGGCTGATTTTGTTTGGGAATCGAAATTGCCGTCTAATTATCAAGTCCTTGTTGATAAAATTCTAACTTTTGTGCCTGAAAATTTGGGTAAACGAGAAATATATTCATTGCTCTGTACAACAAATACTCTTGATGGTGGTACCAAGGTATGGTCTTTTACTTCCCTTGCTTTCATTGTTTTTGTTTGGATACCGAGAAAACTGGGGTTGAAATCCTGGGTCTTTCAACTTCTCTTTTGTGTTTTTATTCTTGTAAAGACTCGAAATTTCACTGTTATTTTCCCCATGAGTCCTTTTGGCTTTCACTATTAGATAATCCTGGGTCTTCATGACTTGATACTTCTTTATTTGTTAAAAAACAACGTAGCAAAGCTGAGTAAGTCCAGGTCTTTATTCTTTTTTTTAGAAATAAATAATTATAAATTCGTAATTTTCATGGCTAGCCCTTGAGGATTTTTTTTTTCTTTGCAGAAAGTATGGCTAGATAAGAGCAGTGGTGGTTTATGCATGTCAATATCTTCAAAGGGATTACATATAACAGGGATTGATGATCGAAGATATTGGAATCATATTCCAACTGATGAATCTAGGTGAGGTTCAAGAGCTTTTCTTTATCATATTAAATTGAAGGAAAATGGTAGGATTTCTAGTTTCTTATCATGGATTCTTTTAGATTGGCTGATCAAAATCAAGAATTTTTGGGGCATATCGTGCCGAATATCCACAGTATGTAATTTTTTGTCCTTTTTTTTTTTTTGTTGAATTGCAGTATAATCCATGGATCTCCATTTCTAGATGCATGGTGATTGATTATGATGATTGTCTAAATGGTATTTTATTCTTTAAAAACTTGCCCCTTTAAGTGAAAATAAAAAAAACAATTTTTTTGGCTGGCTGTTCACTGCTTTTGATTTTGACTTCATCCATGGTTTTGTCATTCCCATAGTTAGAGTTGTATTAGTGGTTTAAAGCAACTGTGTTTGACATTCAAATCTCTATATTAAGTTGCAGAGACGAATACTTAACCCTTTATTTACATAAGCTCGAGGATTTATTACACAACTAGTTAGAATTCTCACAAAAAGATTCAGTCTTGTTCTTTATATTACTTTTTATTTTTTGAATAATCTCATTATAGATTCTGAGCCCCTTCTCAACCCATAAATAGGTGGATAATGTGCTGAAACGCACTCGAATCCACGTCCTCTTATATTGGCAACAATAACCATGCTAATCGAGTTAAGACTCATTCGGCATTATATTGCTTTTGATTAAACTATAAAAGCATAGCCTTTAATTTTTTTTCTTGCGCTTTTTAAGGATATGATTCATACGAATACTGTCGGTATGCAAAAGCATAAATACGAGGTTGATTTGTCAACATTGTGAAGTACAAGCTATAATCTAAGAATTACATAATTTACCAACACAGGTTTGATCATTTATGTCAGACCTTAAGTAATGACTCATTGCTTGTTGACCTTTATTTGAAATTCATTATATTCATACATATTTCTAATTTGGTCGAACGTCAGAGTGATTGTTGGGATAGATGGTGTTGAAATGGAATGCTGGATGCTAATGTCAATTTCCGTTCCATTGCAATTTAGGTTCCATTCGATCGCATATCTGCAGCAAACCTGGTGGTTTGAAGTCGACGGAGAGGTGGAATTTCCCTTTCCAGCAGGAAGCTATAGCGTTTTCTTCAGACTGCAGCTAGGTCGTTCCTCTAAGAGGTTTGGTCGCCGAATCTGCAACTCGGAGCACATCCATGGTTGGGACAAAAACCCGTAAGGTTTCAACTATGGACATCAGATGGTCAGCATGCCAGATCTCAATGTACTTTGAATGAACCTGGAAAATGGTTTCACTACCATATCGGGGACTTCAATGTCGAGAACTCGAATTCATCAACAAAGATTAAGCTATCGATGACTCAAATCGATTGCACGCATACGAAAGGCGGTCTATGTTTAGACTCTGTTGTCATATACCCAAGCAAATACAGGGAAAAATTAAAGCAGAAAGGGTTTTTAAGGTGCTAAGCCCTATGTTTTTAGAAGTTGATATTTTGTAGTACGGTATATGTATATTCAAGAGTGTGTTTTTTTCTAGCTGGTTTTTTTTAGGGTTAGAGACTTAAAAAAAGATGTCATTTTTATGTGCATATTGTCTACATTTGTTAAATTACTATGTACCCTTGAGCTTTTGAGAGTAGAATAATTTCCCACTCTTCTTCTTTCTTGGGAGGTAAGCATTATCGCGTAATCAACCCATTACGAAATTCGTGTGCGATATAGGGGTGTTTTCAATAAATAATCCATTCTAGCTAACGTACTTTATCAATTTGAAAAGCTTGGCCTGTGTTGTACTTGGAATTGTACATGCGGACCAGGATTTTTTTTGATACAGGCCTGGCCCGTCCTGGATATGTAATTTTTTTTGTTTTATTATTTTGTTGTTGTTTTTTCATTATTTTACTACGATTTCAATATTATTGTAATGACTCAAAATTGACGGACATAAAAAAAGTATATTATCGGGCCTCCGTTTTAGTAAATCGAACTCATAAATAATTATTAAAAATATTTATGAGTCTAGTGGTATGTCTAATTAGATTTCAATTAAGTGAATTTAGTTTAATTAAAGTTAATTTAGTGTAAGGATTAGATTGAATATAGGGTAAAAGTTAAATTATAAAATAGAGAAAAGTCAATGGACTAAATAAATAAATAAACCAAATTGTGACACTTGTATGATAAAAATAAAATACAAATGTATGGCAAATGTAAAATACAAGTGTAATATTAATACATATATATGTAATTATTATGTATTTACTTATTATTTAAGTAAAAGATATTATAATATAATATTAATATAACAAAAATAAAGTAAATAAAAGAAAAAAAAGAAAGAAACATAGAAAAAGAAACAGAAGGTTGGCACGAAAAGATAGAAAGAAAAAGAAAAGACAAAGTTAACTAGGAGTAGCTCGATAATTCTGGTTTGTATTTCTATAATTCGAAAATTAGTTATTAATTGTTAAATTTACATTTAATGCTTATGGTAAGCAATGAGGTAAGTATTTGACACTATGATATTGAATTGAATTGAATGTATGATTGTATGTGATTATTGAAATGAATTGATATTGTGATATTGATCTTGAATTGATTTGAATTGATTTTATGAGAATATGTGAGTATTGGTTGAATTATAAAAGTAAATTGAAACCCTATTAACTGTATCGTACTGAGTCGGATATAGTTGGCATGTCATAAGATTGGAAGAGTTAAAGGATACTTCGACCTCGACCCGATGAGACACTGGGTGTCAAATCATTTCTTCGGATAAATTCGATGAGGTACTAGGTACCAACTTACTTCGGCATGGCCGATGAGACACTGGATGTCAAATTATTACTTCGAATTATCCAATGAAGCACTGGGTGCCATACTGATGTGTTTTGGTTGGATCCATGTATTCGTCAAAGCCCGAGTCTTGTTAATAAGGGTAAATAAATTAATTGACAATAAGTTTGATATTGAACGTGAATTTGAAATTGGATATGAAATTGAATTGTACAAATGAAATGCATGAACCAAGGGTTTATGAAAAGAGTATTGTCAATGGATATATGAATCAAAGTGAGAAAAGCTAATTGAATTAGCTAATGATGAGAATTGAAGGTTAAATGTATAAAATGAATTATTGATTGGCTAATGTTTATATTTGGTTAAAAAGTGTATGTTTTATAATGTTATTTCCTTTGAAGTATTCGGATTATAGAAATACTACTAAGTTTTATACTCAGCGTACGATTTGTTTCTGTGCGTAGATTAGGTTAAAATCGAATTGCCGAATCAACATCCAAAGCCGATCCTGAACTCAAAGTGGTGAAGTATATTTCTTTTGTTAATGGCATGTACCTAGGTGTCATATGTATGTCATTTTAATAAATGGTTGTAAGTGATGATATTAGTTGGTTATATGTATAAAATATGTGTTATGTTGAAGTTATAAATGGCTAATTTTGGTTAAAGTATGTGTGAAGTTAATATATGCAAATTTAGGTTGATATTGGGCTTTAAATTTAGTTTAGTTTGAATGAAGTTGAATGAATTGAATTGGATAGTATATGTATGATATCTATGTGGTTATATTGATTAAGTTAATAGATTGATTATTTTGTCATGTTTTAGATATATTTGTATTTGTATTGGATTGGTTGAATGATTGGTTTTTGAATTGTTTGGTGTTCAAAGTTTGCAGGGTTGATAAAATTGAAGTATAAGGCTCATTTTGAGTCCAGATAGTCGTGTGATCAGACTGTGTGAGACACACGGCTTATACTTGGGTGTGTGGTTAGGCCATGTGTGCCTTGCAAATTTTAATTTCACAAAACAGAATGCTCAGATTTTGCCACACGGGCGTGTGTCTCTGCCGTGTGAAGAACACGGCCTACAAAACGGGTATGTGCTTTGGTCGTGTGAAAATAGCACTTAATTTTCGAAAAATAAATTGACCACACGGCCTAGCACACGGGCGTGTAGCTTGGCCGTGTGAGGTAAGTCAGAGAGCACATAAATTAAGACATGGCCTGAAGCACGGGCATATCTTAGGGTCACATGGGCATGTAAGCCTTGTATTTGAGAAAAATTTCTTGAGCACTCGAATTGGTCTCGATTCACTTCTAACACGTATTTTGGGCCTCGAGGGTCCTTAAAAGGGGCATTATGAATGTTTTACAATATGTATGTTATTTATTTGTATAATGTTCGTAATATATCTGAAAGGTTCGGTAATACTCTGTAACCTCGTTTCGATAACTATTTAGGGTTAGGGGGTGTTACAATTATGTTGTTATTATTTAGATATTGTATAACTCTTATTTTATTGTTAATTTTGTTACTATTTTAGAGGCATTTGCTTGTTAAATTGCACATATCTTAGTGTTATTTAAGTACACATATTTTTAAATTTATTTTTAATTTGTTGGGAAACATTTATTCTAATGTTTTGAGTATTTTTGATGTATTATAATTTTTTTAAAATTATGTAAAAATAAATAAAAATTTTAATATAGACGGTTGGACCAAACCCAACCCAAATTTTAATATTTTTATCTAAACTAGACTTAAACAAAATTTTAGATTCATTTTTTGAGGTGAACTTGAATCTAACAAATGAATTTAAAATTTTGATTGAACCCGATCTGATCCATTGACACTTTTAGTCCTGTTGAGGATTATAGTTTTGGGTTCCAATCCTTCCCTGGATGGCTTCATCTCTATTATTTTCAAATTAATTTGCTTTTGCATAAAAAATTATAGTTTCTTATTAGAGGTATGGCTCAAAATATTTTATATACACTAAAAATTATAATTTGAATTAAATAATTAAAATTGCTTATCTTTATAATTTTATTATTTATATTAAAAGTTAAATGATAAAGAAATTCAAAGATAAATTGAGAATGTTCAATCATATCAATTAAATTAAAGCAACAATGGAACGCTATCCTAAGAAAAAAAGGTTAAGTAGTTAATTAGTTTTGCAATGTTTTCGAGGTTGGATTAATAATGGAATCATTTGGATGATTAATTTATCAGTTTAATTAATTCAATTAAAATTTAAAATAATAAAATTTAATTTTATTAATTTAATAAATTCATACCAATTTACTATTCAAATCAACTGATCTAATTCAAACGTAATAATAATTATGTTAGCTATATGTCACCTTTAAATTTAAATTTAAATATATAAATGCATTAATTTCGAAAATAAATTAAGCCTAATATTAAACTCTTTTATTAGGAGAAACATTCATCCTATTGTTTTTTGTTTTTTTTTTTAATTATTCTCGAATTGCAATTGAAATTCACTGCCACTTTTATTCCTATATAATGAAAAAAAATGCTTAATATAAATATTAAAATAGAAGAAGATTATTTTTATGTTCTATTATTATAACCGTTAAATTTTTATTATATTGATTTATAATTTACACTTATAACTTTAAAGTTTTCCTCAATTTTCATTTATAAATATATTTTGAATTTAAATTTATTTTAATTAAAAATTCACTTAATTAATATCATTTAATTGTCTATATTATTATTTAAGTGTGTGATTGAGTTGGTGTTACGAGTCAACTCAACATAAATTCGATCAATATTATATTATTATAAAAAATTTATCTTTTTCTTATTTAAAAATTGCAAAATTGTGATTTAAACCCAATCCACCATTATCTATAGAATGTTTTTTTTTTTTTACAAATTCAATCAAAATTTTATTTTAATATTTTATACATTTCAATTTTATTACACAAATTGTTTCACCTACGTTATTTATATATTTTATGTACTTTTAACTTTTATACTTTTAATAAAACTAATAAAAATTTGTAAATGATAATATTTGAATCAATGCCACCAATATCTATAAAATCTTTTCTTTATCACTTCAATCCAAATTTTATTTTAATTTTTATACATTTCAAAGTTATTACATGAATCGTTTTTCCCCCTTTGTTTGTATATATTGGTATGATATAGTTAGGATCAATGTTGTTCAAGCATTGAAGACTCGATGTCTAATCAATCACCTAATCAATTAAGATGTTAGGATAGTAGGGTTTTATTGGCTTATTTGACTTGAGTTTTTCATGTGACGTAAATGGACTTCTAGTGATTTATGGATGAGATTTATTATACATTATAATAGTGGTCAAATTCGAAATTTTAAAAAAGACAATATTGACTTAACTTTGTGGATAAAGCTTGTGCTTATTCTTTGCACTTAACTTGACACTGATTTTAAGGAGATTAATTATACTTTATCTTCATTATTTTATTGAAGAAGAGTTTATCTTAGACCATATTAATCGAATAGGCTGTCATATTAAGCCTATATATAGGCAGCCAATACACATGGAAGATGCATCAATCTCGGGAATGTTGTGTTGATTTGCTAAATATATCTTTGTCAGTTTCTTTTGTATTTTTACATTGAATTATTAGGTATTATTTGTGAAAGATTGAACTTTTGTATGTGAGGTTTTGGGTGAATGGTTGTAATAAGTTAGGACTAATTATTGGGGCTGCAATTACTTCTTTTTGCAAGGGTAGATTGGATTTTAGCTAATAGATAGTTGAATTAATTGTGGAATGAAACTATCCATTGAGTGAGGCTCCCAGAAATAGGATTATTTCTGAACCGCGTTAGCAAATGATTGTGTGCAAAATCTCCCTTTACTTTCTTCGTTTCCATTTTTGTTTCGTTGGATGTTCAATATTGTGATTGAAAACGTGTTTGGAAAATCATGTTCAACTTATAATAAACTGACGTGTTTTTCAAATATATTTACCCATTTAAATCTTCTTTTACTCACAATTTAAATTATTTTTAATGTCATATATATATATATATATTTCATGTGATGTTATTATTATTAGTTTCAAATCTTACGTTTCATTATATATTGTAGGTAATTTTAAACACAAACTTATATTCTAAATACATGATCCCACACGCACGTGTTATATAGAATTTTAGTATTTATATAAAACTTATTAAATTAATTTTATATTAACATTTAAACGTGCATAGCACGTCACATTGAGGTTAGCATATATATATGCATATATAAAATAATAAAAGGTGGAATTTATTAATGTTTTTGAAATTAATACTAAATAAATTATTCAAAATTCATACAAATTAAAATAAAAATGTTAAAAATTATCTAATTCGATTTGATCGGTTAAATTAATTTTTTGATTCAATTTAATTAATTTGCAAATCAATCAATTTTATCTGATTTGATTTGATGGGTTAAATTAATTTTTTAATTCAATTTAACTAATTTACAAATCAATCAATTTTTTACTTAGTTATGAATTGACGTATTGATTAATCTCTCGATCTACTCCATCCGACCGAAGACGTATCTTGCAATTAGGATGGCAAGTTGCCTACTTTCATGGGTGATAGAAAACCGAACATTTCCAATTCCATGCACAACTTCCATTCCATGTTGAAAGGATACATATTTAAAATACTATTTTATATTAACATCTATATATCTTTTAAAAATTAAAGTTTTATAATTATTTTTAAATATTAAATAGCAATTAAGATTAACTTTATAAAATATTATTTAAGTAGATTAAATTACAAGTAAAGTAGCAAAAAAATCATGTTTTAAGTTTTCGATTAACATCAATAATATAAAAATAAATTAATTAATTAGTAATTAAATCGATTGACTCATCTATTCAACAATAATGTAATAAAAACAAAAAGATTAATAAAAATGTAAAAAAATTCATAAACTGATTAAACTCTAGTTTTTATGTTCGTTTCCAATTTTGTGCCGAATCATAACGATTTACTCTATATTCAAATTTGTATCAATGAATGGGGCTACTAAATCCTTGCAAATTGGATGAACAATCGAAAGATGGGCATGCAATTCTATGATGATAAACTGTTGGTAAAAACCAATTGTGGATGAACCAAAATTAATATTGATGGATCATTATCAAGTTGCGGTTCAGAAGTAGCAATTGGTGGAGTGGCAAGAGGACTAAGCAGTGGCTGGTTGTTTGGGTTCAAAATGTCAGTAGATATCATAGATATTTTCCACATTGAAGTTAAAGTTGTTCTTGAAGGTCTGAGACTACCTTGGAAAAAAGATTTAGACAAGTTAAATTGAGGAGTGATAATGCTTTGCTTATTGAAATCTTTTAAAAGGGCTTGTATCGATTAACAATGTTATTGAAATTCAGATGATTAATGACTTGTATATCAAAGATTAAAGAGTAAAATTCAGGAATATTCAAAAAAAAATTAACTGATATTCTAACTAAGATGATTAATAATAATATTTAACATTTTGTGGTACTTAAAAGCTGCTGCATGAGATTAAGACTTTATTAAAAGATGATACTCAATCTAGTATTATTGTAAAACCAAATAATAATTAACATATTCTTTTTATATCTAGGCTTTCTTTCTAAAAAAGAATGAAGTTTGGCGCTAACATCACTAGTTGACGTTAATCCCGGATTTCAGGCATTAGAGGCAAGCAGGAAGCAAGGAACCTTGGTTCCAATAAATATTAAATTTAGAACTTTATCCATTTAAAATAAAAAAAAAAGTAAATCACATTTTAATACTTAAAAACAAAAAATAAGATATTTTCAATGCGAAGCAAGTTTTCAGTTCAAAGGATAAAATATATTTTCTTAAATTATATTTAAAATTGTAAAAAAATAAATCTGTTCACATGTAGTGTAGTCAATAATAATAAATTTATACCGAAAAATGAAAAATATAAAGGTTCGGTGGATTCCAGTGTGTGAGATGTCGGGCCCTACTTTTACCAGATGTACACGTGGATTATAAAGGAAATGCAAAGTGCCAACCATTGGTGAGGTCATCAACAGACCACCGTTTCTTATATTTTGTGTCTCTTCCAGTTTGCGATAAATTCACCACTATATCATATCGTTCTCCTCCATTCCATTTAGATTAATTCTATACTCAAATACATAACTCATCCATTTTTTTTATTTGGTTTAAATAATTATTTACTTTTATATTAAAATCTCTTATCGTTACATAATAATAATTTGTTGAAATAATTCTATTTTTGTTCACTTATATATAAGTGTGATAAAATTTAATATAATTAATGGATCTCCACATCCTTAAGTATTAAGTTCATTGAAAAGTATTTAAAATTTAAATAATAACAATTTAATTTAATTTTGAAACTTCTGAAGATAATATTTAATTTTGTATTTGGCATTTACGGGTGTCTAGTCGTGCACAATAATTTAATTTTCCACGCACACATAAATAAAAAATAAAAAAATCAAAACAAATTCTCTTCTACATTAAAGCCTATATAGATAAATATCTCAAAATTATAATTTCTAAACATGTCGTAATGATTGTCCAATTATTGAGATTTGAATGCGGGCATGTTGCATAGAATTTAACAACGTTAAACTATATTTCTTGTGGCTCAACTTCATGGCAAATGAGTATAAACATGGTTGACAGTAGAATTATTCCCCAATTAGCAAATGCTAATTTTAATCGTGCTAGCTAAATGGGGAAGTTGTATTCATTCTTTTAGCCCTATTCGTTCTGATTGAATGATTGAAACCTAAAATTCATACGTATCATCTTTTAAATAATAAAACAACAATAATATTAGAATATTGACGAAACTTCTAGTGGATAGGTGTCCTATAATGAGAAGATCTGAACACAATCTAAGATAAGTCTTTATAAAGTGTTTAGTACAAATATCGACCTTTCTTCTGATTTATATGGCTTCACTTGATTTTAGGGTTATATATGAAGTGTTCAAGACATATCTTTATTTCGAGGTTGGAACTCTTCTATGCTAGAAGGATTAGTAGAGGAAAGAGTAAACATATTCTAAAAGTTGGTTGTGGTCCATGGAAGGATTTTCCCAATGTTTTGTACAATCCAAAAAATATGTAAGCAACCACCAAGACACCCTTGACAATTGCCTAGGAGCAATATGATAAATTCGCAAAACCTTCACAATTAGACCTATTCATGGGCCTGATTGAGTCTTAACAAAATTTTAGGCTCGTTTGATAGGTTTGGGCTTGCCCGGCCTAGCACAAAAAACGAGCCTAAATTTTTGTCAAAGCTTGACTCAGATTGTAAATCCTAAATTCAGGCTCAACCAGAATTAAAAGTTTTTATTTTATTTTTATATAAAAATAAAAAATATAATACATAAAAACACTAAAAAATTAAAATAAATATTTACCAACAAATTAAAAAATATTTATACTTAAATAACACTAAGGTAGGTGCAACTTAACAAGTAAATAACTCTAAAATAATAACAAAATTAACAATAAAATAAGAATTATATAATATTTAAATGATAAGAACAAAATAATAATAATATAATAATGACAAAAAACAATGAGAAGACAATAGCAAAATAACAATTTTCTTTTTTACAAATTCAGGCCAGGCCTTGATTAAAAAGTCTTATCAAAACTTGATCTATTTTCTAAACGAATTTTTTTTTTTGTAAAACTCATTTTTGACATATATTTTTTCCAAACTTACACTTTATTGACCAATTTATTTTTGAAACTCAAATAACTAACATAGAATCCAAAAATTCTGAATATTATATATATGACTAGTTTTTTACCTTCATGATGCACGGGCGGATTGAGTGGATTAATTAAAATATATAAAAATATTTTTAAAATTGGAGCGTTTTGCTTAAAATTTGATTGTTTTAAATTAAGGTAAATGTAAACAAATTAAAAGGATATTAAATATATATTAATTAAATTTTTTGTCTTCGACCTGGCCCAATTTAAATTTTAAAATTTCAAAATATTTTTATTTAAATTTAATTATGGAAATAAATAGATAATAATATAAAATTATATATTTTGGTATTATAAATTATTAAAAATGAAATAAAATGCAACAAGTTATATTTTTCAAAGATTACACCATTATCTTATTATTAGTTAAAATGAGGTAAAATAATATATTTTTTTTTTTAAAATCAATAGCAAGGCATATTACTGAGACACATGTTTAAATTTAAGGACGACAGATTAGGAGAACAACTATAAACATCAAATATGAATGATAAAACGGACAAGAATAATAAAAAATCAATATATAATATTGTATTTATTAAGTAGTATAATTTATTATTAAGAATCAATTCTAAAATAGGATTCACTTTAAATAAAACCAAATAAAGATGTACTTTGTAATTAAAAGAACTAAGCTTAAAACTTAATGTTTCCCTTCGGTTCTTTTTTTACGTGGTGTATATTACAAATAAAACCACTTAATTGTATTTAAAACTTAATTTAAAAATAAAACATACTTTATAATATAATTAAAAAATATATATATTCCCAACGATATCGCTTAATTATATTTAACGTAATTTGAAATCTGATGCATTCAACATTCAACCCCACCATAATAATCTAGTCTAATTAAATTCACAGAAGTTTAGGAACGGATAAAACCCAAGAAACCCAGAAGTCAAACTTCTCGTATGTAGTATTATCTCGAGAAAACAAATTTCCGAGAATTTTCAGATAAATCTCCCACCAAAACCGAAGTTGCTGCCGTGTTGAAGGGGGCCTTGATGTCGATTATTGACTTGGAGAGACTCCCTCCATTTTCTTTACATTTCTCTCATCTTTCTATGCCCTGTTTGCCACCATTTTTCCCAAAGAGAGAAAGATCCCTAACACTCCACCGATCCCTCCATCTCCCCTAAATCTGATGCACCCACCATTTCCAGTAAGGTGGAGAGAGAGAGAGATATAAGTGAAGTCTTTTAAAAGATATCATTTTCTTTTTGATACTTTACTTCTTCTAGTAACAATAAAAATTCTAGCTTTTTTAGCTTTCAGGGTGATAAAAATAAACAATGGAACCGTTTTTTAAACACCCTTTTTTCATCTGTTTTATGGGCTTTATTCAGATTTTTCATTGAAGGGGGGGTTGAGGTTTGGTAAATTAAACTCGTTCAGACTTTGTTGAAAGGAAGATGAAAGGCGAGGATCAAGCAAGGTCTTTGTTTGGAATTCCACTTACAGATAGGTCAAAATGGCAACAGTTTCTTATTTGTTCGTCTGGGTTCTTCTTTGGTTACCTTGTTAATGGCATTTGTGAGGTTTGTTCTTCCCAACTTTTACCTGTTATTTGATCACTGTTTTAGGGGAGTGTTGATCAGCTAGAAACTTTTCATTTTATTGTTGTTTTGATCCGGTCACTTCATTTGAAATAGTTTTTTGGCTCTGCATGTGACCAATTCCCAGCCATGCATGCCTGGTTTTTCCCTTTCTGGGTTTCTGTTTGGTTGCTGAGAAAATTATGGAAAAGGAAGAGAGATAGGAAATTCTAATAGTTTTGCTTTTTTGCATGTTCAATTGCTTGGTTGTACCAAAAAAAAAAAAGTTGGCTGTAGATTAGTTGAAGGATTTATATGGTCAAAAATAATTCAATGAATGCATGCAACTGTTTCATTGGATTCATATTCCCATTTCAATCTCCAAAAGAAAAAAAAAAAAATCCCATATCAGTGTGATAATTGATGAGTTCATTTGCTTGCTTGTAGGAATATGTATATAATAGGCTTCAATTCAGGTACATTCATCATCCTTCCCATTATTAGATAATATATATTTCTTGAAATTATGTGTATACTTGGGATTTTTCTCGACTTAAAAATCATGCAAATGTTTCAGCTACGGATGGTATTTCACTTTTGTACAAGGATTTGTTTACCTGATATTGATAAGGCTTCAAGGCTTTACCACGAAGCAAATGGTGAATCCATGGAAAACATATGTGAAACTCTCAGCTGTTCTCATGGGTTCTCATGGATTAACCAAAGGTTCTTTGGCTTACCTCAACTACCCAGCACAAATTATGTTTAAATCTACAAAGGTAACTAACTATTTCAAGAAATTTGTATACAAATTGCTTATTAGTACCCTTTCTTTAGCTGAATAAACTTAAGTTTTCTTTAAAAAGTTTATCAGAATTAAAAAATAAGTATAGATATTGTAGTGTTTTGAAGTATCCGTATCTGATGCATAACAGGACACGATGAGTATACATAAAACTTTTGAAACATTGAACATATTTGTATTGGACAAATACTCGTATTTGTCACTCACACCTGAGTCCGAGTACCATAGATCAAAGCATTCTGCAAATTTAAGATGCTCGCTTTTCTTATTCTTCTTTTAACTCCTACTTTTTATGGAATTTTAGGTGCTGCCTGTTATGATTATGGGTGCCTTCATCCCTGGGCTGAGAAGGAAATATCCATTTCATGAATACATCTCTGCTCTGCTTCTTGTTATTGGTCTCATCCTTTTCACCTTAGCCGATGCCCAAACATCTCCTAATTTTAGCATCATCGGTATTATAATGATTTTGGGTGCTTTGGTTATGGATGCCTTTCTGGGAAATTTCCAAGAAGCAATATTCACCATGAATCCGGAGACAACTCAGGTAGCTAGCTATAAAATTTTTTCATTTCTGTTTGTAAGAACTATCACTTTATCGATAATTTTATGTTGTATTGTGTATTTATTCATTTTCTTTTACAGATGGAGATGTTGTTTTGCTCAACAGTAGTTGGGATTCCTTTCTTAGTTGTGCCAATGATTCTAACAGGAGAGCTTGTTAGGGCATGGAATTCTTGTTCTCAGGTAAATAGCATCCCTCAAGTGCATACAATAACATTGTATTATGCGACTTAAACAAGTACCCATTTCCAATGTATATTTAGATTTGAGTATGGGGATATGGCCCTCCAAGATCTAACAAATACGGGGAAAACTCTAGAAGAAATTTAAACATATCTATGTTATTTGGACTTCGGTGTAAGTACTGAATACATGAGTTTGGACAAGTATGGTCTCATTTTTTAAAGCCTTTTTAATGTATTTGGAGGATCTTTGGAAGTTATATCCTAATACCATATGTCAGACACGGTGTTTCAAGATGGGAGAAACTTAGGCACATGTGCAAATGCATGTAAAGGCTACCAAAATTGTTCTACTTGCATGCTCTTTGGCTTGGTTTTAAGCAAAATTTACCATGATCTCTTGTTTCTATGTGTTTGACTTCTGCCAATAACTTGCAGCATCCTTATGTGTATGGGGTGTTGGTGTTCGAAGCTATGGCCACATTCATTGGTCAAGTGTCAGTTTTATCTCTCATTGCTATCTTTGGTGCTGCAGCGACGGCCATGGTATAAACATAGTTGTATTTTCTTTTAGACATAATGATTTTCTAAAAATTTCATTCTCAAAACCATTCATGATCCCATTTAACTACTAGTGTTCTTGTTTCATCTGCTTGTAGATAACAACTGCTAGAAAAGCTGTCACTTTGTTGCTGTCATACATGATATTTACAAAACCTTTAACCGAACAGCACGGATCTGGGCTGTTGCTCATAGCCATGGGAATCATATTAAAGATGTTGCCGGATAGTAAACCAGCACCCTGGATTCCAACATCAAATGTAAATGCGAGGCATCATCGGGAAACCTCTTCTGAAGAAGTGGAAACTGTAGAACTTGAAGATGAACAGAAAAAGCCCCTAGTCTGAAACCTTTAAAAAAGGTGCAATTATTCTGCAATTTTCTTTATGATTTCCTTACTGAAACCCTACTGCATTATAGACCTACTACTTCTGTAGGGTGCAGGATATCCGTAAACAGACAGTAAATTACCTGGTTTTGTGTTGAATAAAGTTATCCATTACTGTAAAAATAATCTTGCAAAGTGCTGTAAGGGCAGACGTTAATCATACAAGTATTTTCATTGGAAATTTACAATTTTACAAACAATCAAGGGATCAAAATTGTTTCTCTCAATGTTACAGTGCACCTTGTTAGAGATGATTAAGGAGGATAATATTACAATTTGTGACTGTACATATGAAAATCACTTACAAATTCAAAAAAGAATCATCACTCAACACAACAGGCTTAAGCAAACAAAATTTTTCTAAACTTGGATTTCTCTTGTACCTATTTCAGAGAATTCGAATGTCAGTATCTACAATTCTTTTTCTCTATTTTCTCGTTCTATTTACTCCATTAGGCCAAGCAATATGGTCAATCTTGGCATGAACACTTTCTAGCAGACTAGTGATAATCTAAGTGATGGGGCTCTAGGAATATGGGTACAGGATGCCCAACGGATTACCGACTCGTTCACCACGAGATCGAAGTGATTGATCTCACCGAGACTGATTGTGTGGTTCCGTTTACTATGAATGCCTGCAAGCCGGGATCCGTTAGGTCCTCCCCTAACAGATACTGGAACCAAAGAATCCGGCAACATAGACAGCTTTACTAAGTTTGATTCTGTGGAGTGAAAGAACAGATCAGCATAATTATACGTTAGACACTCAATAATTTCCATGCCAAGAACAAAACGGAAACAAATACCTCTGTATTCGGCACTCATCTCCGATGTCTCGGCTTTATTTGCCACCGAAACATTTAGTGGTTCAACAGCAGATATTGGACTGAAGAAAGTAAAACTTGGCATTGACGGAATTGGAGATGAGAACTCGGCTGCAGTTGATTCACAACAGCTTGTAAATGAAAATCCTTCAGATTCGGAACAAGGACTGCCATTTTTAACTAAGAAAGAAGATAACGATGATTTGCAGGTGAATGCAGGGGCTCCCGGTTGGCCATTAAAAGATACTAGTGATCCATCGCTAAAGCTATAATCTTGATTTCTTTTGATGAACAGTGTAGAGAAAGAACTTCCTCCCACTTCAAGCTCTCTGCAAGCAGGGTTGTTTTGCTGGTCTGCTTCTTTACCCACTTGTCTGCAATCCTCAACCCATGGATGCTCTGCTAACAGTGACTTTCATATTAGCATCCATGCCTGATCCCCATTATCAGATATCTTTCAAGAATCCTAAAAGGAATAGATATCAACTTACCTAGAACCTGTGCAGAAGTGAGCCTCTTAGAAGGATCAACACAAAGCATACCAGTGACCAAATCCCTGGCACATAAAGAGATGTGATCCCAGGGATCAATGGGGAACCTTAGCTCAGCCGCCCTAACAGCATCAAATATCTTTGATTTAGTCTTTCCCCCAAAAGGAGGCATTCCACTTAAAAGAATATACAATATAACCCCAGCACTCCACACATCAGCTGCTTCATCATATCCCCCTGTTAAAACCTCTGGTGCTATATAAAATGGGCTTCCTACAGTTCCATGCAAATTCTCCCCTGTTTGCAAAACATCACAAATTTTAGTGATCAAAATGTTGTCTTCCAAAGGAATAAACAAAGCACATAATGGAGACCTCACCCTGTTTTATATAAGTTGCAAGGCCGAAATCTGCAAGTTTAATCGGAGAGGACGAGGATTTAGTTGCTAAGAGAATGTTTTCCGGTTTCAGATCCCTATGAACGATGCCATTGTTATGACAGTACTTGACTACTTGCATCAATTGCTTGAAAAGAACACGAGCCTCGGACTCTGAAAACCTTCCAAATTTCTCGAGCCGATGGAAAAGTTCCCCTCCTGCACATAACTCCATGACCAAGTGCACGAAGTCCTCATCTTCATAAACTGCTTTCAAGTCCACAACATTCGGGTGGCCTGATAACTTAGTCATTATTTCAATCTCAAGCTTGATGCTGCAGAAATCGTCTAGTGTGACCAACCTATCTTTAGCAATGGATTTACAAGCCAAAACCACGCCGGTTAATTTATCGGAGCAGACTCTAATCACGCCAAATTGTCCCCATCCTAATTGTCCTCCGAGGACATACCGGTCTCTTAGGTTCGATATTTGTATCGTGTCTAAAATTGTCTTCGTAAGGCTTGCAACCTTGTAACAGTTGCGGAATCCGACTGCAGGGAGGTGGATGTTCTCAACGGTGGCGATTTCCATGCCAATTAGGGGCAAGGAAAACTATAATTATACCAAACTAATACTGAATTACCAGATTTTCTTCTCAGTTTTGTAATCTAATCCATTAATTTGCAGAAAGTACTTAGACCAGACATGAGATCAGTTGTCGAAATGGCAAGCAAGTTCTAACATCAGCTTTTCAAGAAATGACAAACTTGTTGAATGTTGACCCTCTCCGTAAACTGAAAATTTCCAGCAACTATGAAGTTCAGACAACTGATTAAATCCCAATAATCTTTTCAAATTCTGTTTGCAGATCCATGACCAAAATTTAGACATAGCATAAAAAACTACACCTAAAAAAGCAAAAACTCAAACCAAAGCTCTAAAACCCATAACCTTAACCACACCAAGGAGCCCATAAATAATCATAGCATAAAAAGAAGACAAGAAAACAACATAGTTTAGAAAGAAAAAAAAAAACTATACGAATTAACATAAAAAAGGGAAGCCCAGCAAAATTTACATGAGAAAAAGACATAAAGTTAAAAGCTTTTTTTGAATATAAACAAAACCGAAAACATTGCATCAAAAGAACACACATTTCTCAATCAACAGTAGAGAGAAAAGACTGACCGGTTTAGCAAATGCGTTGAACAAAGTACATAATACGTTCAAATACCAGTCTTTGGTTGAGTCCTTGGCTTCTTTCTGGTTCAAACAATCACTATAACCGGCAACCTAAGGGAACTTGATTCCATGTTCGTGGTAGTATTATTTTAACATTACTAGTAAGCATTACCCAACAATGTGCAAGATAGAAAGGTACACACTCACCACATGAGTTCGCCACGTGTCCCAGCACATCCTATTGGTGATCCGGGTCCCATAAATTTCGTGATTTCTTTTACCAAATTGCCCTCCACATTTGACATGTGCAACGATGATTAGCTCCCACAAAACCAGCATGTGGAGACAGCATTAACACTGAATTTTTTTAATCCAAGGAAACTTCTCTTTGTTATTTTATATCAATTTACTTTTTTTTTTTTAGTAAAATGGAAGAAAAAAAGGGAGTAAAAATTTTGGAGGTTAGAATCTTGAAAACCCAACATATTCTAAAATATGCTTTTAATTTCATTTTCAAGCATGGGAATCAGAATATTAGCTTAGTGGGATAGGAGGTACAAGAGTATATAACAGTCCCCATCAGATGAAAATTGGGTCCCAAATGACCGATGGATTGATATCACTGGTCCCTGAGGGGTACAGAGTAGAGGTTGGGACCTCCAATTATTCATGTTTTTTCTATTATTAGATTGCCATGGAAGGAAAGTGTTGGTAAGCAAAAATGGAGGCAAAGTGTTGCTCAGTTGCTGTTGAATTCATATGTTTTTCCGGAAGCATTACTGTTGTGAGCAGAGTCTATACGCAGATGATACAAATATATCAAATGTCATAATTGTAGTTAAGTGCTCAAAACCCTAAATCTTTATCTTAATCATCAATATCAAAATTTCATTAGCTAATGATTGGAAGGTAAGCTATGTTCAAAATGCCGATAAGCCACGTTTAAATTTCTCACATTAGATGATCGATAACACTTCCTTTTAGGTCAAAAGGATCTGTAATGCCATCTTGATTGTTACAAGCTTATGTTACAACCTTTAGTTGAACAGTCGATATTCCAACAATAAAAAAAAAAAAATTATTTTTAAGTTATTTTTCAGTTGAATTAATATTAGTTGACTTAGTAAAACTAAACTTGGGTTTTATATAAAGATAATTGTTAAATTCTTTATAAATATATAAAGGTTATCCTGTCCACTTTTAGTTGAATATTTTACTTCACAAATAAAATTTTATACATGACATATGCTTTAATTTATTTTTAATATTTTTGCACATAATTTTTAAAGAAAATGATAAAAGAATATAAAATACAATATAAATATATGAATTTCTTAAATAAAATAAGTATTATAGCAATTTTAAAGGAAATTATTATTCTATCTACTGTCCGTGAAATTTTTAACTCCACATGTAGATTTAGTTGAATAATACCTGTCTGTTTTGATTAACTTTTATTTTTAATATTACCTAAGGACATGTGGTAATATTTTACTTGTAGAATTTTTGAAACTCTATTTGCAAAGAACCAAACAATTTTCCTTTATTTAAATTATATATATTTCACATACGTTTTTTAAGATCTAGAATTAAGTTATATATTTTACAATTATTTTAATAATTTATATTTTTTAATTTTAAAGAATTAAATTAAAATTTTATAATTTTGGAAGGTTAAAGTACAGTTTACTCATATGCTAATTTAAAAAATTATAAATATAAATGAGTTAAAAGTTAAATTTTTCATTTTAAGGGGTCGAGACAGAGGGGAAGCTAGGGGGAGACTTTGGCCCTCTTAAAAAAGAAAATTTTTAGTTTAGTCCCTCCAGAAATAATAAAATTAAAAAATAATTATGATAAAATTGCATTGTACCCTTTAAATATGAAAAAACATATATTTAATCCCTTAAAAATAATAAAATTATAAATTAATATATAATAAAATTACATTTGTATCTCTTAAAAATTTTAGAATTCAATTTCACTTCCTAAAAATTTTCTAATTTCGTCCATGATTCCATCCTTAATAGTAGATATCACATAATCTAATATTAATAATTTGTGTTATATAAATTTTATATATTCATATATCATTATCGTGTTGGTGTTGGTGTTGGTGTTTTCTACATCATGTTTCATGTCTCGTTAATTAAAAATTCATGTTATGTTGGTATGTTTCCAATATTCATGATGTGTGGGTTTGTTTGATTCGATTTTATTTGATTTTTACATGTTTTTCCAATTGATTGGCGATTTTTCATATCTAAACTGGATAATGAAAATTAATAGTACAAACCCTAATCCAACCGAATATGAAGGAAAAATCGTTGGATTTAATTAATATTCCAATCCAAATGAGAGAAAATAGTTGGATTTAATTAATATACTAAAGTCGTTTTATTATTAAACTAGTGACTAGTGTTACGAGATTAGAATTTTCATCCGGTAAATCGCACGGCCTTAGGTGATAGGTTTTAATTCATGACCAATGACACTAAATTGAAGATATATGTATACTTATATTATGGGGGAAATAAAACATATTATCTTTTAACTTAACAAAAGACCCCAAACAACAACGTATTTATCTAATTTACAAAAATCCAAGATTTTTTAAATTAACGATTATCTCGTACATCAAATTAGTATCACATGTCATACATTTAAATATAATAAAAAATACAATACATAAAATTTAAATTAAAGGTTAAGAAGTAACCTATGAAAATTAAAGGCTTCCATTCTATTAGCAACCGAAAATTAAAACCCTAATCTCATCTTATTACTTATCAGTAAAAAAATTATTAATAGTTGAGTAATTATTTTTCATAATTGGATGATCAAAATGAAATTTATTACTAATTCGATGACTATTAGTGAAATTTACCCAAAAAACTTTTAGGGGGAGAAATAGAAGAATCTCATTTTTAGTGTAGATAAAAAACGCATCTCTTTTCCGGTCCTAAATCTCATCTTAAAACCCTAATCTTCAAACACAAAATCCTCAAAAACCAAAGATCTCAAAGCCAAATACTTCCACAACTTGAGCTAAGATGCCGAACCTCGAATGTCGTATGTACGAAGCCAAGTATCCGGAGGTGGATATGGCGGTGATGATACAAGTAAAGAACATCGCCGACATGGGTGCGTACGTTTCGCTCCTTGAATACAACAACATCGAAGGCATGATCTTGTTCTCGGAGCTCTCCCGCCGTCGGATTCGTAGCGTCAGCAGTCTAATCAAGGTCGGACGAACCGAGCCCGTCATGGTCCTACGTGTCGACAAGGAAAAGGGTTACATCGATTTGAGTAAGAGGAGAGTTAGCGAGGAAGATATTCAAGCTTGTGAAGAAAGGTATAATAAGAGTAAACTTGTTCACTCTATCATGCGACATGTTGCCGAGACTTTGGATATCGATTTGGAGGTAATTTTTCTGTCTTTTTTGTTTCACTCATTGAAACTGAGGGAATAATTTGTTTGCTATGTTTGGTTTATGGGACTTAATAGTTTTTTTCATTTGGATATGAAGAATTTTTTAGAGATTAGAAATGGTTTATGGGTAATGAATTGGAAGTAAATTTGGGTTTTTTGGTTGATTGAAGTGATTTGGTAACTATTTTACTGGCTTTTGTTTTAAGTTTTGGTTCTGGGTTTTCTTTTGCTGAGTGATAATACGGGATACTTGTTAATTGTCTACGTATTAGTGTTCACGAACGGAATTATGTGTTTTTATAGAAGAAACAGAATGACTAAAATGATTTGATGATTTCCTTGGTGTAGTTTTAGTTTAAAATGTGGTAATTTGGTTATTTTCAGATTCGTTTTTACCTAGGTTTAATATGAAACCAGTTACTTCGTTAAAAAATAGTGAGAATTCAATGATTAAGGTGAAGATTTTGATTCATGTGAGTGAGTGCAATGAGGAGAAGTGAGCATCTTTATGTTAGCCAATGATAGAAGGCATTTCTATCATCAACTTGCAACTCGCTAACACTTATCATGTGCGACAGGAATTGTACGTTAAAATCGGTTGGCCTCTATACCGGAAATATGGTCATGCTTTTGAGGTATGAAGCTACGCCTTCTTTTGAAGTGTCATTTTCTCTTATCGTGGTCTTAATTTTTATGTTTTCAGGCTTTCAAAATCATTGTGACCGATCCTGATTCTGTCTTGAACACCCTCACCTGTGAAGTAAAAAAACCCGGCCCTGATGGGCAAGAGGTAAATTTTCAATTTGTGATACGCATGGAACATTATTTTTTCCAGCCAATTTATGTCTAACGATTTCTCTCTTTAGGTGACTGAAGTGGTTCCTGCTGTGACGGAGGAAGTCAAAGATGCTTTGGTGAAAAACATTAGGAGAAGAATGACCCCACAACCTTTGAAGATTCGGGCTGATATTGAAATGAAATGTTTCCAGTTTGATGGCGTTCTTCACATCAAGGTCTTATTTGCAGAAACTCTCTGCCTCTCTCTATATGTGCTTTGTTGTTGGTTTATAGATAGTTATTGTCGAATTTGCAGGAGGCCATGCGCAAAGCTGAGGCTGCTGGGAATGATGATTGTCCTGTTAAAATCAAGCTTGTTGCTCCTCCACTTTATGTTCTTACCACTCAAACTCTTGACAAGGTTTGCTTAATGCCCTTTTTCATTTAATGTGCCTCTGAAGTTTGAACTCATGGCTTTTAGTTTTGGAAGCATTTGCACGCCATGCTTTTATGAAATTTTCTTCTGTTAATCTTGTTGATCACTGTCTAAGATTCTTTGCCCAGCTGAAGTTATCATCTTCTCAACTTGTTTACATCATATTCATGTATTGATATTTACATTGCATATTTTCGTTTCTGTTTGACATATTCGTTTTTGTTTATGTTATTCTTTCTTGTATTTGTCAGGAGCAAGGTATAACTATCCTCAGTAAAGCAATTGCAGCTTGCACTGAAGCAATAGAGCATCACAAGGGTAAACTTCTTGTCAAGGAGCAGCCTAGAGCCGTGAGTGCCCATCCTTAAGTTCCAATTTAGTTTCTCTCTCTGTTTTAATTCTCCAGTTCCATTTTATTTCAGTCTCTATGCATCAATGTGTTAACTTGAAAATTTCAACCTTTCTCTTGAGAGTCTCACGTGGAGCACTGTTTTAGGTGAGTGAACGGGATGATAAACTGCTGGCTGAGCACATGGCTAAGTTGCGGAACGATAATGAAGAGGTGAGTGGAGATGAAGATAGCGAAGAAGAGGAAGACACAGGCATGGGAGAAGTTGATGTTGAGAATGCAGGTCATGGGATAATGGAATAGCGGTGCTTCTTCATACAGGGAGAAGGATAATTATCAATTTTGTTTTGACCAAAACTTATTTCAATTGGCCTCATCTCATGGATAGTTGTAAACCTCTGAGGAAAGTATTTTGTGTTGTTGAGTTGGGTTTTCTAATTTACGGTATAATTAAGCAAAGTTTAATGGAGTATACAGATCGATGACCTATTGGTTCTCTAGTATTAAATATCTCAAGACGGTGGTGCTCTGGTTGAGTTCCTTCTGTTGGGTTTTTCTTTTCTTTTTTTGTGAATTTGAATAATGCAAATTCGGATGATGTTTATATTCGAGTATTATAAATTTATAATTATTGTGTAGATATTAGCATTCCAGTATGCATTATCAGTATTTAAGTTTATAATTTGTCTTTTTTGTGCAAATGCAAAAGTTGATAAAATTAATTTGATTTATGATTTAAATATTTGACATAAAATAGATTTAATATAGGGCAATTTACCCAAAAAAGCCCTAAAAATTTTGAAAATTACGAAAATAGGCCAGTTTGTAGAAAATTTACGGGAAAGGGCCATTTTCCCCAAAAACGCGCTGACGTGGACGCGTTTTTGGGGCTCATTCTCTATGAAATTATTTTTGAAGTTTTTACCCTAATAGTCTCCGGCAAAATAATTTTGATGAGATGTCTCTAAATAAATAGTGGCCAAAAACGCTTTTAGCATGACTGTCAAGATAACGTCTTTAAAAGCGCCCCACATGGACGCGCTTTTGCTATGAGTCTCCGCAAAATAATTTTGAGAGACGTTTCAACAAACAATGGCCAAAAACGCTTCTAGCAGGGCGCATTGTCAGCATCGTGTTGAAAAGCGCTCCCACGTGGACGCGCTTTTGCTACAGTAGTCTCCTGCAAAATAATTTTGAGGAGACGTTTCTGAACAAACAGTGGCCAAAAACACTTCCAAGAGGGTGCCTTGTCAAGACATGCGATTGAAAAGCGCCCCACGTGGACGTGCTTTTGCTATGATGAGTCTCCCGCAAAATTAGGCTATAAATCACCAAATTTCATTCGAGGTTGCATAAGGAAATTGAGGCAAAAAAAAAAAAATTGAAAATGAGTGAACGTATTAATGCTGTTATTTACTACGACGGTGAAGTTCATGACATCGAAAATGGCGTTGTTTTCTTATTGGAAAACACAGTACGATCGAGTTTTAATCTAACATCGATTTAGTAGAACTGCAAAAGAATTAGGCGTAAAATATTGAACAACGCCAATGAAAGTTCGATGTATTAAGTATAGATTTTGCGCCTCGGTTGATCCGGTGAGATATGAGACGTTCGACATCAAAGGTGCTCGGAGCTTTGAGGCAATGGTGGAGACTCATCTTGCCAGTGGATCACCCTATATCGAGGTATATGTAGAATTTTATCTCCAAGTGATCTTTGCGCGACCTCGACATCTACTGTCATTCGAGGAGAATACACGACCCCAAGCCGACACTCTGTAAGTGGGAGGCAAAACACAGAAGTGCCCATGTGCGGTAGTAGTATGGAAAACATAACCCCTGACAAAGACTCGGTTGGTGGATGAGACATGCATATCCGTCATTCGACGTCCGATGATAGAAATACGTATTGGGGGCGTCGTCAACTTCTAGTGGTTGGCAATCCACATACGATTGGAATCTTTACGAAAGATGTTTAAGGAGGATGATGTACTCCGACGACATCCATCGGCGAGGGCCTCGTTTGTTGCGAGTTATGGAGGGTCGGACGATGAATCGATGTGGATCCACCTCGGGAGGTGGTCCGACGGTGCGAAGTTGGATTATTTTCAACCGAGCCCGCTCCAATTGTACCAAGACGTTGAGGCGGTTCGACGAAGAAGAAGAAGATCTCGCTATTCAGTATGCTCGCCTCCAAGCCCACATGCATAATGTCGATCTATCTCAAGATGATGCATTGGAGTTTCCGAACTACCACACGGACGCCAGAATGCATGATTCTTCGTTGGATTCGGACCAATTAGAAGTGAGTAACCATTTTTCCAACAAGAATACTTTTCTTGCTGTATTGAAACAGTACATCATTAAGAACGGGGTTAACTACAAGGTGGTTAAATCAAAGCTCGATAAGTTCGAGGCGAAGTGTGCAATGCAAGATGGCACATGTTCATGGAAAATCATGGTGTCGTTGAGGAAAAGGATAGGGTTGTGGGAGATAAAAAAGTACAAAGGTCCACATACATGTCTTACCAAAGACAGACCACTATATGTTCAATGATTTCAATAATGTAATAATATGTAATGTTGCATTGTTTAACGATTCGCTGATGGGTGTAACACAAGATCATCCGAAGATGGATTCGGACATGTTGGTGAACTAATAATGCCGACGTGAAGGCCGATCCCAAGACTACGGTCTTTACTTTAATTGGCGTGATTCGTAGCCAATTGGGGTATACGCCTCTTACGTAAAGGCTTGGATAGCCAAGCGAAGGCGTTAGAAAAGTTACACGGTGGGTGGGACACTTCTTATAATGAAGTGTGGCGGTGGTGTCAGTCTTTGAGAGATATGTCCCAGCAAAGACGACAGACCTTGAAACGGAACTGCGCAGATTACAACGATCGCTCCGTGGATGCGCAGTGTTCAAGCGTTTGTTCTGGACATTTAAGCAATGCCGAGATGCCTTTAAATACTGCAAGCCATTGGTACAAATTGACGGTACCTTTATGTATGGTAGATATACGCATCGGCTATTGCTAGTTGTGGCACAAGACTACGTGGGAGAATTCTTCCGATTGCGTTCATAATAACACCGGGAGTCGGTGATGACCGGACTTCTTCCTATCTAGGTTAAGGAGGCATGTTTGCCCCCAATCTGACATATGCGTTATATCGGATCGGGGCCCTGGAATACTTGCGGCAATAAAACGCCAGAGAAGCATGTGGCATCGCACACACCATCGATATTGCCTGAGGCATGTTTCATCCAACTACTATGCGCAACATCGATCTAAAAGATAGAAACGGCAAGTGACCGATATGGGTATGAAATGTCTATTGATATAATTTTGTTTGTAATATTCAATTTATTCTCAATTGAAGAGTGGTATGTAATATTCGCTATCAACGTATATTGGCATGGTATGAGATCAATAAAGATCGTTTTCACGAGATGCTAGACAGTTTTATGCCGATAACGTCAAGGCGCAAACTACTTGTGCAATATTCCTTTCGAGCAGTGGACACAAGCATATGATGGCGGCTACGATATGGGCATATGACCACAAACCCGGCCGAATGCATAAATTACTCGAAAGGAACCCGTCATCCGCCAATTACATCGGTTGTACGAGACATATTTTCGATTAGCGGCACTATTTTCAAGAGAGGCGAGTTATAGAGGCGATGCAAGGAGGCCATGTATGGAGCCGAAGGTATTGCAAGAAATAAACCGTGGAAGGCAATCATCGAACACCATGCACACGGTGTGTCACAATCGCGACAACCTATGGTTTCGTGTCACGGAGTTTGACAGACCGAACCAAGGTATTGTTGGCGCCATTATCGTGTACATTTGACAAATAGGACTGCGGATCGTGGGATATTTGATGCACTTCGTTATCCATGCGCCCATGTAATTGCGGCTTGTCGAATTTCCGTCTTGATCCAATGAGATATGTCGACGAAGTGTATAAATTAGAAAACATGTACAACGTGTGGAGACACGATTCCCACCATCCCAGATGAACGTAAGTGGCCATCGGTATCGCTTAATCAGATAAGTTGTTGCTTGGATAGACAATTGAGGAAGAAACCAAAAGGTCGACCTTGCTCGACTAGAATACGCAACAATATGGATATCCAGAAACAAGCAACCAAAGTCATTTGTCGGATGGTGTAGGAACCCGCCATACATCTCGCTTCGTGTCCAAATCGAATAGTTGACCGTGTTCTTAGGTCTTTTGTCTCATGGCTATGTAATATCTATTTTTTGGAGGAAAAGCGGTGAACTTAATTACAAAAAGAAATAAACCAATTCTATTTTGTCAAAGTTATTAAAATTAAATAAATTAAAAAATTAAATTACAAAAAAGCAAACTCAAATTTTATTAAATATATTACAACTTAATTACAAAAAAAACCAAACCTATTTTGTCAAAGTTATTAAAATTAAATAAATTAAAAAATTAAATTACAATAAAAAAACAAACTCAAATTTTATTAAATATATTACAACTTAATTACAAAAAAAAACCAAACCTATTTTGTCAAAGTTATTAAAATTAAATAAATTTAAAAATTAAATTACAATAAAAAACTCAAATTTTATTAAATATTACAACTTAATTACAAAAAAAAACCAATTCTATTTTGTCAAAGTTATTAAAATTAAATAAATTAAAAAATTAATTTACAATAAAAAAGCAAACTCAAATTTTGTTAAATATATTACAACTTAATTACAAAAAAAAATTAAACCAATTCTATTTTGTCAAAGTTATTAAAATTGAATAAATTAAAAAATTAAATTACAATAAAAAAACTCAAATTTTGTTAAATATATTACAACTTAATTACAAAAAAATTAAACCAATTCTATTTTGTCAAAGTTATTAAAATTGAATAAATTAAAAAATTAAATTACAATAAAAAACTCAAATTTTATTAAATATATTACAACTTAATTACAAAAAAAAATTAAACCAATTCTATTTTGTCAACGTTATTAAAATTAAATAAATTCAAAAATTAAATTACAATAAAAAAAAAGCAAACTCAAATTTTATTAAATATATTACAACTTAATTACAAATTAAACCAATTCTATTTTGTCAAAGTTATTAAAATTGAATAAATTAAAAAATTAAATTACAATAAAAAATAAACTCAAATTTTATTAAATATATTACAACTTAATTACAAAAAATTAAACCTTAATTACAAAAAATTAAACTCAAATTATAAATTAATTTACAATTACTCAAATTAGGGGGTTTAGGGTTTAGTGCTGATGCCGGTGGGAACCAGTGCCACACGGGGGCGGTCGACGGTTACGCTACTGGATTCCTCCTTCTTCTGGCTTCCAGCGGGGGTCGTGGAACCTCGGGCAGGGAATCGGGTTCCGCCGGCAGTGGGTCTGGTTCTGGATGTTGCGATGGTGACCCACTCTGATAAAATAATGACCCCGGAGGTGTTTGCATAAACCACGGCGGGTGATCAGATCCGAACGGAGAAGGAGCTGGCGTAAAGAAGTACTCTCGACGGCGCCTCCTCCGAACCCACATACGACGTCGGCCTCACCATGGTGGCCAGTAAGTAGTCTGAACGGACTCGAACCAAACCATGCACTCCAACTGGCCTAGGACTAGGAAATCAAACATATATGGGTTAGGAGGATACATATAAGGGAAGGGTACGACCGGCATGAATGGTAGATCTTTGTGATATCGGTGTTGTCAATCGATGGGCCCGGTGATGGTAGGCGCCGTTGTTGGCCCGGTGATCGTGTTTCACCGATGATGGCCCCGCCTCATCACCCCTTCTCCTTGATTTAAAAGGGCCCGACGCCCTTTGTTTCGCGGTTGCCGCCTCTTCTTCCCGACAACAGATACGGCTTGCCATGGATCCTAAACCATGGCATGTACTCAACACGCACGCTAACTCGAATGACTATTTGCCCGGTCCGTATATAGTCATACCGGTTCTCCCACGTCTCGATATAACCCGACCAAAATCTTGGCCAATTCACGTGTGCGGCTGCCATAAGTCCACTTTGTGCTCATCATCGAGCACCTCCGGTGACACGTGGATCGGTTGCTGGAATCCAAATTGCCGCAGAACCCGATCGGCCTGGTGCATCTCCACGGTCGCGTAGGTGATCAATGGGACCTTTACGTGCTAACCGTTCGGATTTTGGAGGAACTCCTCCGGAATTACTGCCCGAATTTTCGGATCGTCGTACGGTGTCCATTGAAACTATATTAACATTACCAAAATATTAGTTATATACCTAATATTAGACACTACATACGAAATACTAAATTATAATAACAAAATTCGAAACTTACTTGTGATTCCGACCTTTGGTCCAATAGGAGTCAGATATCCTCAAGCGAGTTAGGTATTCCAACATGACTCACGAATGGTTCCACCTAATTAAATAAACTTTTAGCATGCAATTATACTATAAATCTACGAAATAATTGTAAAATATAATATTAAATTTACCTCGTTATCAGTGGGAATGAATATGGGTGGTCGAGTCGAGGCGTAAAATGGAAATCGAAACCATACCCATGATCGCAGAATGATAGGCAACCTCCGATTTTTGCTTTACTCGGTCGCGTACGCTTCAGACATCTCCTCAGACAACCTCGACAAAGACGGCGGACTTCAACTCAATTCACCATTGCTCTGAAATCAACAAGTTTCAGAGCCATCTCGGTGGATGAGGTTTCTAGAGACGTCCAAGCATCGATAGCCTCGATTATTTGAAGAATGTATGCCCGAGCATACCGTATTCTTTCTACTTGGTCAAACATTCATTCGGCCCGGATTGCGTCTCGTAACCGTGCCATATCGATCCGAGCTCCTCGAATTCTATCCGAATGGCACCTGAAGCTCGTAGCATACGGCCATCCAATCGGTAGATGTTACGGACCGGTGACTACCGACCCGGCCCACCAGTAATCCCAACGCAATTGCACATCTTCTAGAGTGATGGTACACTCTCGCATGGAAGATGGAAAGTGTGGGTCTCGGTCTCTACCTCTCAATCAACGCTACGATCAAAGGCGGCTCCAACTTGAACCCCTACCTATCGTGGCCACGTGCCAAAAACCCGCTTCCGCAAGTAATTCTCGATCAAGGCGATGGGGACCATGCATGTTATGAATATAACATTCCAACACCGATCTATGAGACTATTTAAAAAATTATAAAATTAACAATTAATTAAAATTGCATAATTGAAAAAAATAAATTATATTGAAAAATTAAAATTAAAACTTACCATTTTCAATTGCTCGACGGAAATGTGCTTGTCGTCTAGGCGACGTAATTCCCCGGCCATTATAATCCGATAAAAAATTTTAAAATTTTCCAAAAAAGATATATTAAAAAAATAAAAAGAGCTTTTTCGTAAATAGTAATGGACTATTTTTGAAATTTGAGAGTAAATTTCAAGGACCTTGAGAGAAAATTGAGAGAATATTGAGAAAGGATTGAAATGTGAAAAAATAAAGGGGGGCTTTTGTACTTTTTTTTCGTTTGTTAGAGCCAACGGTCAAAAATAATGATTGTTAGACAAAGCGGCGCCACAGGGACGTTTTTGTCCACCTCAAAGCAAAAGCACGCCCACGTAGGCGCGCTTTTATTGAGGTGGACAAAATGCGCCCCTGTGGGCGCCGCTTTAGTCCTTTATCCCCAAAACGCTACCGACGTGGACACGTTTTTGGGGGAAATGGTCATTTCCCATAAATTTTCTACAAACTGGCCCATTTCCATAATTTTTGAATTTTTAGGACTTTTTTGATAAATTGCCCTTTAATATATTATTTAAATATTTGATAAATAGTATTTATTTAATTTAAATTTAAATAATAATATTTGGATTAATGCTCAAATCTTAGATGTTATAAAACACAATATTTACATAAAAAAACGCAATATTTAATCCGAGTAAACAACTTACCGATTGAAGAAAAGGAAATTATAATGTAATCTTAATTTTGCTAAATACTCAAACCGATCCTCCTATAATTGCATCAATTGGTTTTATAATCTTGATCGATTAATCGACTGAGATTATATATATATATATTATATTTAAAACAAATAATAATAAATAATATATAAATCAGTTAAGTGATTGATTTAAGTATAAATTTTAATAATTGATAGCCGACTAACAAAACCATCCCAGACGAGACTTTAACCAAGTTATGAGAAAATTGAATTTAACTGAAACCAACAACTAGATGGTCAATTAAATTGATTTTAACCAGCTCATGCGCTCTCCTACAAAACGGGTTTAATCTTTTGTGGGTTTTATCTATAAATGTCAAAACCGTATAAAATGTTCAAATAGGGCCAAATGTACTGGAGTCGGTTCAAATAAGAGTTTATTTGGTTTGGATCAAGTTATATTGCATTGTATATACTATATATACATCATTTTCTACAATCAAACATCTTATTAAGTGTCAAAAATACAAACCTACTATTACCAAAGACAAACTATTTACAGACCTAGGCTTGCCGAATACAATACAACTGTTAACTTACATCACGATACATTTTTCTTTAGATTTTGTCTCTTGCCTTGACGATGAAGATGAAGAGCTCCTTCCACTGTTTTGTGACGCCTGCAAAATCTCACTTCCGTTATTAGAATTTTTCATTTTTTAAAAGTAGCCATATTCGACATTTGTGTCCACACATAGCCATGCAAGTAACAGGATATCAATATACTCATGCTGGATACTTGTACATCCAAAACTCACAGCTGAGCCTGGATGCTGTCATTTACAAACTAAATGTTCCAGAAGATAACAATTAACTCAATCTATGGATTTAACACAGAAACGCTATCGGGACGAGTTTGATGGTCTAATCCAGCGTAAGCACCTAATGAAGTTCCACCAAAGTCACATACTCTCTGCCATTCAGGCAGGCAACCTGTATATCATCAGTCTAGAGTCTAAGCCATGACTTCATTTAGGTGTTAATAAAAAAGACTAATTAAGGTTGTATTTGCTCCACTGAAAACAAGTTTTGAAAAATATTTCTGAATTGATGACAACCATACTTCATTTAGGTACTAATAGAATCAGTGACCAGATCCTAAGATGAATGTTATTTAAGAATATCTAGAAGGAAGAGAGAACACAATACCTTTGGACCTGTTACTAATCTTGTAGCACCTACAGTAGGTGGCGGCTGCACATTCTGACGCTGCGGCTGTTGTTCATACTCTTCTTGCTGTAAAGCTATTGCAAGCTGTAAATCCGAGCTGCAATGATAACCACAGATTAATAACTGTCATCCCTGAGCATAATGAAGAACCAAGGAAAATGGTTTTAGAAAATTTTAGAACATTCAGAAAATATTGGAAAGATTGTTTTAATTTGACCACTATTCCAAATAAATAATTATTAGAAGCGATGGATGTCTAAGTCCACCGAATAATTGCATCCAAGAATTAGGCAGTACAAATTAATATAAATACAGACAACTGAAGGGAAGGATAATTACATTTCATCCGATCTTGCATGCGCTGAACCATCAATGCCAGCAATGTAGTCCTGCATCACGTAAATCTTAGTTAAGTTCCATTAAAATCAATCAAACCAACCGTCAAAATTCGCTTGCCAAAGGGGAAAAAACTTTCTCGCGGAAGGGAAATACGTACAGCAGTTGCATTTTGTTCATCCCAAGTACCAGTGGCATGACTATCCACCTTGAATTCCTTGAAGTTTCCAGTCATAAAAAGAGTGTCTCCGTTGACCTGAAAATGAGTTAAATATTGGATATCAAACTTAAAAAAAGAATCAATAACAAAAAGAACATAGGATTACGATTTAAAAGGTTGAAATTTTAAATTTAAGATTTTTAACAAAATGTTTCTCCTTGAAAAAACATTTTTATTACAAAGTTAAAAGGGACAAAACAACAACAAAAAAATATAACAAATGGAACACCAGACACCACAAAACCTCCAATTTAAAACCATGGCTACTGTAGATTTTTGCTTCCTTAATTTAGATGATTTCCATTTCTTCATAATGCCAAAGCAAAAGGTATTTAATTATCCCAGTTAAACATCATGACATAAGAACCATAATGCAGTGGCCACTGGTCTACTGGTTAAGGATCTTTTGTTAGTTAAAGACTTTAAAATGAACAACAATGTAAGTAATCTACCTCACTATATTGACTACAATTATAACTAACACTCAAATTTCAACAAAGTAATTGTTGGTAGAAAAGATTACAAGGTAACAAAGCCTTACCTCATTTAGTTTCTCCCAAACCAAATCTGGTTGATTCAGATAGCCTTGGTCAGTAGCTAAAAGATAAAGCTCACCATCATACTGCAAATAAAATGAGATTCAATGGATGAAGAGATTGGAGTTGAGAGAACAAATAAAACTGGTTCTCAAATTCGTTTATTAATTTAGTAAGTTGCTCAAGTGTCACAAGCATCGTTAGCAGTTCACAGACAGCTACAGGCACAATGCACAGAAAAAGTGGTTCCAACTTCTAACCTTAAACATGGTGCTGAAATGATTGTTGCGAAAGAAAACACAGAGTTCACGTTCTTTAAGACCATCTTGTAAGCAAAAAAGCCTGCAAAATATATTAATAATCACCCAATTATGACCACATACCATGAAGATATAACAATGTGATAGACTCAACAGTACTTTAGATCTTTAAACAGCCAAAAAGCTACTCAACATACCCATAAAAGGTCAATTGATTGGCATTGTTCTTCAAGAAGTTTGCAATTAATTCACCTAAATAGCATTAAGAAAATGAAAGGTAGGTTATTTTGAATGAGTGCATGAAAATAGTAAGAACAAAGCAGTGCACTTGACTTTAAAAGAAAAGACTTCTTTAAGAATTTAAAAATTGAACTTAAACGGATAAGAAAATATCTTAATTTCCATTTATGATAATTCTTGAGGAAGCAACAAGCAACTAACAAAAGTAACGAAAATGGAGCTCAAGCTATGGAAGAAAGATAATACATGCTTTACAAGGATATAGAGTTGCATTTCCTGTAAGGTGAACCACTAACCTTGTTGTGGAGTAATTTCTTCTTTGGACCTCACAGTACAGACCTCTACAGAAATGTTGTCAGCTTGCTTTGCAAGAATAACCTCACCTTCGTAGATAGGTTCCCGGTTCTCATATGTAGTTACTGAATCTAATATGCAATCTTCTCCTTCATATATAGGCTCACTTCCATCGAGACTAGAACTAAAAGCTTCTAGCACATCAGCATTATGTATTCTGTCACTAGACGAATCTGAACCAGCTTTTTGTAGGGAGATAGATGATACTTCTGTTGGGTCAAACCCATTTATGTTACCCAGAATGTAATGAGCATCGGTAGCAGAAGCGGATTGAATCTCAATGTTTTCACCCCCTTGCGAATTTTCAGTGTAGTTTCCATCTATAGGTGCAGTATCCTCTGCAAGAGAAATAGGAACTGCACCTTCAATCTGGAGCAAATCATCAGCACTACTCCCCTTAACAGCCATATTCTCAACTGCATCAATGGAAAGGGTACCTTCTCCAGATTTAACATAAGAAGAATTCTGATTAATCCCATCAGTCTTTGGGGATACTTCCCCTCTGAGGGTCTCAAAACATGCTTTACTACAACTACCATTTCTCAAGGAAGGGCAATCATCTGAGAAGTAAGGTTCATGCAGGGGCATGCTCTCATTTCCAATACTTCTGTCCCCCTCTTGTGCATCTACAGAAACAAGGTTCTTTGAACATGATCTTTCAGCTAAACTGCCAGAACCACCAACAGAGGTCGGTGATTTAGCCTCTGATAATTTCAAGACTCTCAATAGCTCTGCTTCCTCCTCAAGGTCCCCTTTTCTTAATATTTGCTGATCTGAAGCAGAATGAGGAGACTCATCAAAAGATCTGGTTTTTGACAGGCTAGGAGAGGGGACTCCTAAAGTGGCAGTAGTAGCAGCAGCAAAATCCACACAATCTTCAGAATTATTTTTGTGTGAAACCTCCGTATTTCGTGTTTCCAGTGCAACAAGCTCCTCCATAATTGCATTGTAGGATTTTGACCCAATAGCATTAGCAGTTTCATAGTCCTGCCACATGTGCACCATGGAGAAAAAAAAATGGTCAAATCCTGGCCCAATTAATATACATTGCATGTAGACGAAACCTTGTAAACCTGAAACCTAGAACTATAGGGAAGACAGTTGGACATATCTTAACAATAACAGAACCAGTAATATAAATGCTAATTAGGAACAAAGCGTATACTATACACCAAATTAATGCATACAATCTAATAAATGATCATAATGTTTAATAACATAGTGGGCATTATCAGAAATTGCATGCCTTGCCCAACAATCTCCAACAATAAACATAAAAAACAACCATACCAGCTCAGATCAAAGCATTAAACTTACTTTTAAGAAAACATTAAACTAAAATATTTCCCATGATAACATGACTTTACTGAATCTTAAATATTCTACCAAGAAAGCAAGCTAATGGTCCCCACACCCCATTCAATCATGTTCCAACTAAAACCATCACTAAATGTGATAGTAGTCAAACTAAAAAATCCTCTCTGAGCCACATTTTCAATCAAATAACCAAAACAGCACTGGTTATTGAATCCATAATCATATTTACGTTACACATCTATACTGGGATTGGTTCTATCTCAAACTTCAGAAATTTGATACGAGTCAGAATCTGAACTCCAATGCAAATTACATCATAAAATGAATGTCTATCCAAAATGGTCATATACCCTACACGCACCCTTGTTAACTACGAAGAGATATCAGTCCATTAATGCTACCGGAGTCAAATACCTAGCTATGTCATCTGAAGGAGGTAAACAGCAGAGCCAGTTGAAAACAAAATTTCCTTATCTAACGGTTATTTGTGTTTGTCTTGACAGTTAGGTCAGTATTTACCTCAGCAGCCATTAATGGTTTCAAAATTAGAAGTTAAACACCATATATCAGAACTATAGTCATATAAGAACCTATATATTCTTCGGCACATTGCTTCAACTATTGCACCCCCAATGCTATAAAGGGCATACCTGGGGATCAACTATCCAACCATGATAGAGGGGAATATCAAGCAGATCAAATATGGCACACTCTGGAGTGAACTCAAAATCATCTATTCTGCAAGTTGTACACAATAATTCACTAAGGGCTGCAGAAAGAGACAATTTGTCGGAGAAAAAAAAATAGAGAGAAAGAAAGGAAAAAGCTAACCTCCTGAATTTGATATTTACATCAATCCCTGTAGCAAGACGTGGAAGTAAATCAATTGCATCTGCAATATTCTGCTGCTGATTTTCAACAAACCCTTCATCTTTATTCTACATGCCAAAATGATTCATCAGTATCATCGTACTATACCATTACCAGCAACAAGCAGATGATTTGAGCTATGCTGCTCCAACTCTTTATTTTGCTTGAAGTACCCATGTCTGACACATATTCCGACATGGATACGGGGATATCATCCTCAATAGACATGGAAAAACTTATAAAAGTAGTGGACACCAGTGTCAGATACAAACCCGACACTTGATACCCGAGTTCAAGTAAAGATAGGATGCAAGCATAAGAAGAGGAAAGAAATTACATTGACATTACTGTTGGAATCAATGAGGCGCTCGGCCACCAGTGAAAGCAACTTCTCCTGTGAAACTTCTGCTATATCAGGGCTCAGGTTCAAAATGTTCCTTAAAAGGAGAACATTACCTGTCACAGCCCCCCAAAAAAAAAAGCTCATTTTAAATAACTTAAATTAGCTCCAATTTTAATCTCCATAAAAACGGAAAAAGAAAACATATCACAATATGGATCAATTAGAAATTTTGTCATGTTTCTAAACCTTATCCATTTTCTTCTTTCATTCATGCTCTAAGGTCTAACACGATAAACCCTAACATAGCCAAACATTAGAAATGTTCAAAAGAGGGATACTTGATCACTTCCAAAAACCAATCAATAGAAAAGTGAATAAAAGTTCTTCAGCTTCTTTTTACTAAAGTTAGAAAACAAAGATTAAATAAATAAATAAATAAATAACTAAACTAAACTAAACAAAAGAACATTCAATCCGAATATCCTGAGCAACGATACTCCGATAACAGACGAAGAAAAGAACAAAATGCAAAACCCTAGAAATGGGAAGAGAGAAAGAGGGAAGTTACAGATAGCGAGGAGAGGGCAAGGTCCATTGTCGTTTTGGAGAATAATAGGCGTAGTACGACCTAAGAACTGAATTGTCTTAGTCTTATGCATGCATCCTTTAATCCCTTCTTGATTTTGTTGTTCTTGATTCTGTCCTCCTCGTATTGCTGCTGCTTCTACTACTTGTTTTTCCTTGGAAAGTGACGATGAAACGTTACCGTCGGCAGCAACACCGGTCATTTCTTCTTTTGCTTTAAAACAATTTGGTAACAGAGGATAATACTTACTAATGAAACCAAGGCAACAATTATATATATATATTTTTAACGCACTTTCTTCTTCTTCTAGAGAGGTTTTGAACTTTTCAGAGAAAATCACAAGAAAGAGACAAAAACAATTTGGCCGGCAATAATAAACCCCCAAATATTATTTTTTTATGAATATACTTAAAATATAATTAAGACTATAAAATTTTCACATGCTTGGTTAAACTGAAAGTTTTTAATATATATATATATATATATATTTGGGTTATGAAGTTTTGAGCATTCACATTAGAGTTCTACCATGCATTACAATCTCTAATTCTTCAATTCCATTCTATTTTATCTGATTTCGGAATAGTAAACTTTTCCAAACCAACAGTCTGTGAACCTAATTTCCAGAAAAAACAAATCAATACACTACTTTCAGGCTGATTATTGTTTTTGGCTCAATGTTAAATTTAGTTCAGACTGTCGAATTTTAATTATTGACATGGTAGTTGGCATGGATATTTGTATTTCTTGATTATATTTTTTTCTTAAATTTTATGAAATATACCTGATGTGGATTGTGGCGTTACTGTTAGTTTAGTTAAGTCTTTTTCGTTAAAATTAAAAATGTATTTGGTTGAATAAAAAATAAAATAAAATTTGAACCTAGACCTAGTTAGCAGAAAAGAAAAATAGAAGTGCATGAAAACCCATATACAAAATGGTAAGATTTGCATGGTTTGGTGGAGCAGGTAAAATTCTTGCTCCACAATAACTGATTGTTACCTACAAAGGCACAAGGTTTAATACTCGATGTCAAACTCAAACATTTTAAAATCATAAACTGATGCTTATTTTAAGTGAAAAATAAATGCATGCTCTCTAAATCTATATTGTTTGAACTCTTTCTTCAAATAACTGCGTGCCGTACAAAGATATTAACTTTCAAATATAAAAAAGTAATCTCATAAAAAATGAAATGTATCCATATCCCGCATTTACTTACATCTAAATCCCAGTAACTTACAACTTACTTTTAATTTACAGTGGAAGGGAAGGGAGCTGCTACCAACAAGTAATAGCATCTCCCGCAACTCTATTTTAACCAAAAAGAAAATTGGGATTAAAAAACAATGAGTTGCAAGAAACTAGCAATAAATTAGCTCTTGCACCTGTTGCTATTTCTTTCAATGCTTTTGTGGTAGGTTTGCTTCACAATTTGATATTTCGGAGCATGAGAATGCTCCCACTATATTTCTCATGACCAAGTCTGATCATCCAGAACTCGAGTATACCGTCCACTCAATTTTCCTTGATGAACTCAACGAATTGTTGTTCTTCCAAACGATGATGCTCCGATTTCACTATCCGTGTTCTGCATTAAAGATCATTGTGCACGATAGGCACACCGGCAATCAGTGAAAAGTTTGAATTCAACAGTCCTAAAAAGAAACTAGCTTTTTGATCAAGAAAATGTCAATTATCTGCACTCCAAACAAATGGAAAGAGAAAATATATTTGCTTTTTATTTTTCTACTCAGCCTTTGTGCAATAATAAAACTAATGTCCGACTAAAACAGTACCACAGGGAAGACTAAACAATTTGAGAGAATATAAAGATGTTCAGATATCCTGTAATCCAAGTGTGATTACCTGGGATTTTGGGGACGGGAAAACGTTCCAAAATCTTAGTGTCTCATCTCCAGCTCCAGTAACTATCGTCTGTAAGAAAGGGGGAGAAGAAACCATTTCAGCCATGGCAAATCAAGAGAAAATAAAAATTCTAGAATTTGTTGTATATTTCATCTATTATGTTTAGAAACCAAGGGAAACTATAAAGTGTGGGAAGGTGAGCTACCTGTCCATCAGGTGAGATTGCAAGATAAAGAACTCTGTATGTGTGACCCGTAAGAGTAGCCAGCTGCATTAGTAGAAAATTTTCAAAGGGTAAAAGTAGATGATGAGAGATTGTCATCATATTATATATATACTTAGAACACTGTTTTCCCAAACTATGCATACCTTTGACATGGTGGGGTATCTCCAGACAACTATTTGGTTTTGAGAGTATCCATGAGTGCTGACGAGTTCATTGACATTCTTAGACCACACAAGATTGCATACCTGCCATACATAAAGTTGACATTAGAATTGTCGAGAATTTGCAACTCTAGAACTAAGAATCGCCACCAAGGCATAGTTTCTGTTAATCTATAATAAAATTCTGTCATTGTACACAATCCAATAACTTATAGAACTTAAAATTAAATCTGTAGACTAAAAAATTTTAATCACTAATTATCTTCTTATTATTGGTAAGGCTACTGCAACAGTGTGATCCATTATTTCAAACTAGTTGGAGAAAGATCAACTAAAGCAATGCAGTTAAGGAAGAAACTTTATGCACCAAAAAGTCCATTCAATGCACATTTAAGGCCAATCTTAAATGGGCAGTATATGATAGGGAAGAAAAATAATCACCTGACTGCCAGTGTCCATGCAGCTCAAGTGTGTGTTAGTGGTTGTATTCCAGAATCGAATACATCGATCAGCTGTACCACCTCCAGATGCAAGAAGGCCATGCAAATGAGGAGACCATACGATTGCTTTTACAGCAGCGGTATGTTCACAGTATTTTAGGACAGGTTGAGTGGAATGTTGATTCCAAACAAAAAGCTGCATATGGATGAAATTTGCCACTCAATCAGTTAAAAGGCTATATTAAGCATCTGAATAAATTAGACATGCAAAGAACCGCCATTATGTACTTTGTTGTCATTTCCGCCTGATGCCAGTTCACGGTTATCATAAGACCACTTCAGTCCACAAACCTACACAATACAAATAGAGCTTCAGTCTCAGAGTTTGACAACACAAGCATAGCATGAATGAACATTTTTCAAATACAAGCATGAGACAATGAATCCATGACAAAGAACAGGAGTATAACCTCGGACTTGTGACCAGAGAGTTTACTAGCAAAATCATCTGGAGCACGTATATCTCTTTGAAGAATGCTCTTGTCACGACTACCAGAAGATAACAGAGAAGAGCTCCAAGCTAAAGCCCCAACGCGTAATCGATGCCCTTCCATTGTTCTTACCCTCTGGCAGCGAGAAGCATCCCAAATCTACAAAATGATAGCCATTAACTAATTACAGTATCCTACAAGCATAAATACAGGAACTTGAATCTAGACAAGGTTAGAAGATTCAATGCGAAGACAATAAATGAGCAAAGATGACCTAAGAAAATGTCCACTGCAGGGAAGAAAGGTTGGACACCTTATATAACCATGGTGGAAGTATTAGGTTACTGACTTGCATCAATGTTCATTAAAGCCCGTTGATTCAAAGAAATTATGAAGAATCAGACCAAAATTTTCGTATTTCCGAGTAGCGAAATTCTTAGAAATTAAAGAATTTATTTTTGCTAAATTAGTTATACGAGATTTTAATATGGTAATAAAATGGAATGAAGTTTCAGTCTCAAATTATCAAAGTTGCCTCACAAAGGTTCCCATGCTTTCATTTGACGAGACCACTAAACAGTCTTCTAGTTTCTCATTGGCCTGAATCTATAAACCATGATGGAAGCTTTCACTTTAGGTTCATATCTGACGAATGAAGCAGATTCCAACTAAGTTTCAGGCTTTTCCACCCTCCTAATTATCCAAAAAATGGTCTACAAAATTTAAGTTTTCTAAGCTACATTGTAAAAGGAAGCTATTACACTTGATTGCAACTTGACTATGACGTGTTAGATTGATAATCCCATTAAGGCAACCAACATATAGAAGCATCAGTGAACCCAATAACAATTCCAAAGAGAACAAAATGAAAAATTTTCAGCTAAATCAAATGAATGAAAATAATTATATACTATTAATATTTTTCAGATTAGGCAATACATGTTTTTCGACACAAAGCTTTCACACTTTGCACGCTTTCAGTCTCTGCCTTTAATAGAAGTGACTTTAAAAGCATTATTATGCTAGCTAAGAACTGTTGCCTTGATTCTTAATTATAATTACTTGGGCTCAGGCATTATCGAATGCATAGTGACGCTAACTAATTGAAACAGCCTAAGATAAAACTAACACATCCAGAATCGGAATGCAAGCCGACACTTAGACAAACATAATATGTTGGCAACCGATGTTGCTGACTCTTGATTTACACCGATGTCCTACACTCGTCCAGACATGGACATAGGAATATCATCCTCCAAGAAATTCAAATATATGGAAATATTAGGAAAACTTGAAAATGCTCATATCTGACACTAACATTAACATCCAAGTCCGAGTAACATAATTGGCAATAATAAAGACTTTTTTCAACTAATAGTAACAAAAATAAAATCAAACCTCAACTTCCCCGTCGCTATTCCCAACTGCGAGATGAGTTCCACGTTGAGCCCAACTAACCGAACAAACACTATCATCAATCCCCAAATCGCACAACTTTGTCACCTTACTACTACAAGCATTCCACAAATAAACACAATTCCCCAACCCCACCGCCAACACATTATTCGAAGACCAATCCACCAAATTCAAATAAAAATCATCTTGCAATGCAGGTGCATCCAAAACCTACAAAACCAGAATAACAAACATTAACCCTGAAAAGAAGTTTTTCAAATTTCAACCAAATTTACCACAAAAAGCCTAAAAAACTCACCTTGTAAGGTGACCTGGGAACTTTCCTAGGAGCTTTAATGGGGCTATGGCTAATCCCGGGGACCGAGTCATCGAGCTCAAAAGGAGAAAGCGAGTGTAACGACCGTTTAGTTTCAGTTTTATACCGGAAAATATTCCGGCAAGCCGGAGCGTCCAATGAGTCCTTCTTGTCGGGCGTATCAGGACCGAAAAGAGCGGCGCGTAAAAGGCTGTTATAAGTACCGGAACCGTCTTCTTTTCCTTCGGTTGAAGTGGGAGAATTGGAGATGTCGAAAAGGGCGAAATTGGAGCCGGATCTGCTTGGGATGAACCTGTCGGAGTAAATTGTGCGCGATGGAAAGCGGTTGTAGCTGGAGTTGATCATCCGGTTGATGTGCATTGTCCGAGACGGAAGGTTTTCAAAGTGGAAGGAAGATTCGGACATTGTTGTCCGGACGTTGAGACTTGGAGTTGAAGGAACAGATTGATTGCGTTGATTGCTTAGCGTAGGATCGTTCATAGATGATAACTATGATTTTGTGGGGTTGATCACTTGATAATCAGGGAAACCCTAATGATTGAGAGGTTGAAGATGAGTTCTTTGCTTTTGTTTTTGAGTTTTTCTTTTGCGATGACGGAAAACGTTATCACCGTTATAATTTTTTGCGCGAAAAGTAGGGATTGGCTGTGGACGAATACATGGACAGAAGGTTAGGATTACGAGAATCGTATATCTCTTTGAAAAAAATTATTTAGGCTTAATTCTAAAACAGACCCTCAACAAAAAATCGAAAAATCAATTGAACTCTAATGAAAATTTTAAACTGAATTAGACCCAATTTACCTCTTAAATTTTAGGGTAAACTATAAAAATAGTCACTTTTATTTGCCTCAAATTATATTTTAGTCACTTATATTTGAAATATTACGTTCTAGTCCCTTACGTTATTGTTTTGTTACGAAATGGTCACTCTACCGTTAAGCTCCATTACCCCCCTAACGGTGGTCCTATGTGGTAGTCCAAATGAGTTTTAAATGTCAACTTAGATGTCCTCTATGGCAGTCCAAATTAAATTTATTTAATTAAAAAAAAACTTATTTTCATCCCAACAACTAGACATCCGAGTTGGCATTTAAAACCCATTTGAACTGCCACATAGGACTTTTGTTAGGGGGTTAATAGAGTTTAACGGTAGAGTGACCACTTCATAACAAAACGATAACGTTAGTGACTAAAACATAATATTTCAAATATAAGTGACTAAAATATAATATGAAGCAAACAAAAGTGACTGTTTTATAATTTACCCTAAATTTTAACTATTCTATACGAAATATATTTAACCATTTTATTTATTTAAAAGTTTTAACGGGAAAAAGTGCTTCATTAAAAAACACCAATAAAAAAAATGGGTGAAAAAAGAGTGCATCCCACAATCATCCATTTATATAATTAATTATCAGTACATTGTCAACATTCAACAAAGCAAATCTACCTAAATAAAGAGTCGGTTGATTATCAACTAATGCATGCAAAAACAAAATACCTTTAAACTCTCAAGATACAGATTTAATAATTCTAACTAATTATTATAGATCTTCTTTGGTACATTAAAGTGGATGGTGAGCTTTAATAGTTTTATTTTTTTAAGTATATTAAACCAAAAAACTTTGTGCTTATATATAAATATTATAGATTTTCTTTTATAATTATATATAAATTTAAGAGATTTCTTAGGGTATTCAATTAGTATATATATTATATTTACAATAAATTGATACCATCCGCTTAAGGATGCCAACTACTACAGTATTAAGTCAAGATATAAGTTGCTCATGAATAGTAGGACAAGCTTCTTTGAAGCCTTAACACCATTCAGAGGGTGAGGATGTTGGATTGTATATATGTGCACAAAAATCTAATGAATGAGGCATCATTCTAACTTTTGTCTTTCCTGTAGGTACGATGAATTTGTGGAATCTACGCTACACCACCTCAGCTCTTGGGTTTTCTTCCTGCCTTGAATGGTGGTCTGATCTTGGACATGCTGGAACGCTACAAATGCTTATGCTTTTAAGGAATCAATATGAGCCCAATTCAGGTGTGGAAGCTTCTTAGATCCATGCATAGTGAATTCAAGGCCCAAGGATTAATCAAGATCAACATCTAGAGACTTTTTAAGGAAAATCAGACATAGCCAGCCAACACCCAATTTGCCTTGTGGCTTGGTTTTGAATTAATTAAGTGAAATGATTGACAATTGGCGGTTGTTGAAATCAGTTAATCTCTCTAAACAGTTGTTGCGGTGTTCTTTTGGAGGTTCATGCTATCTTACTTGACAGTCGCTTTTTTAATTTCATCATGTACTGTAAGAAGGAAATAGCTTAGAGAACCACAAAAAAAAGGAATGTCTGACTAATTAGCTCTCGACCTTGTTGAAAAAAGTACAAATTTCAATCTGTTTAAATATAATATACACACACGCCAGTGTTGTTGCTCATAAGAAGATGTGGCCACCACCAAGAAGTTTCAACCCTAAACAAAACTTAAACTCGAAGGCTGTTCGCCTCATGATTGTGTTTGACCCACAGGTGACAACCGTGATTTCAGCCAGCAGCTTCTCAACCACTAGTACAATATTAGATTTTCTTTTTCCACATTTTTTATTGGAGATATAACAACATTTTCTATACCATGTCTTCGATAATATGAATTATGACAGAAAGGAACAAGGAAAAAGCAGTACCCAAAGTTTTCTTGCTTTGTTGATGTGATCTCTAATCTTTAAACCTAAGAAATTGTTCAACGTAGAGAGCATAGTGTTCAGAACCAGATCCCGGAATTAGCATTGTCATGTTCCAAGACATAGAACCTATCAACATTGTTGTAAGCAGTTGATGGATATGATATACTTAATAAAGATTGAAAGATTTGGGTAATACAAGAGAAAGAATGATCATACATTTAAAGAGAATCAAATAACAAAGGTTTCAAGAAGGATGATGAGGAATGTACTGATATTCGATTGTGGGCGTTGTTCGAGTGACAGAAGCTGTTGGAGCTCTGAAATGTCCAACCATGGATACCTGAAGAGCTTCCTCTTCATATGCTCTCCTTTCCATTTCCTCCATTCTTGCTTTCTTCTTCACCTTAATAAACATTGCCACCAAAAGCAACCCCAAGAGGATAGCACCCAATGCAGCTCCTATCGAACTTCCGACCGCCAGTTTCCACCTGCTTATCTTCTTCCTCACAGGCATCAAGGGCGGCGACTCGACCACCAAACCGAAATGGCCATCCCTTGTTGCAAAACAAACATTGGGTGACACTTGGTTTTTCAATGTAACTTTGCCATCCCCTTCGAAACCAGCACACAATGGCCTCATTGATGATCTAGTCATGTTGGAAGCCATTGTAATGTTGCTGAAATCTATTTTAATTGGCTTTTCCCTTGCAAGAATCCCAAGCTGAAAAGGGCTACCAAAACTCACATCACTTCCTGCATTATAAGCTAAAGCCCCAACACAGGTGACACAAGCTGGTAACCTGATAGATCATAGTTTGCATAATATATGGATGACCAATTATAACCCAAGGTTTGTCTCACCACAATGACTCTCTCAGCACAAGGCTGAACAATCACACCAATTCCCAAATGAAATTCCTTAACTTTTGCACCATATCTACGGAGACTCCCACATCGAAACCTTGCAGTGTCGACTTCGATGCCGGATAAGTTTGCAGGTAAATGTACAGTGTGTAAAGTACCTGTTTTGAAATGCCTGTCAAAGGACTTTACTGTGTAGTCCCTAATGAGAAGATCAAGAAGGCGAGCTGATCTGATCCCATCAGCTTTGGTTGAGGGCAATGATGCCAATGAAAGGATTATCAATATTAGAAAGAAAGGAGAGCCCATGAGAAGGGCTAAGCTTTATGTTGGCAAGCTAGAAACTGGTGTATTGAAGGAACTTGATTTCTTTGTGAAGTTGCAAAGAGAAAAATATGATGTGTTTTGGGAGAAAGTTTATAGATGATAGAGGCTTTGAATTGAAGAGAAAGGAAGTCCTGGTAAAAAAGGATAAGAAAGTTCTTGTTTTTCCTTTCATAAGGGGTCTTGAATGATGTGAGAACATCAGGCATTTTTTATCTGCAGTTTTCAATGGCTTCAATTTCAGTATCAGTTTGCCGCAGTGGTGAATGTAAATGAGTCTTGGAGTTTATCATCTGCACAGTAAAATTGACCCAATACTATATGATTCTCAAGTGGGATTTTGGAGTTTAAAGCAAGCCAAAGGCACTTGTGTTAATTAATTCCTTTGAATTTGCCTAAAAGCTTGTGGAAAATGAAGCTTCTTTTTGGCTGTGGCATGGAAAAAAAAAGAGAACTTTGACAAGCTAGGCCAGGGGAGGATTAAGGTTGGGAGAAATGATGACCCTTTTGTATCATTTGGGGGCTCAGTACTCAATTTGTTTTGTCTTTAACATGTTCTCCATTTTATCAAGTTTGTGGGTCTCTTGTAGCTTAAACCATATGGCATCCCATCCTTTCCTTTCCCTTCCCGTCACATTTCTTTTTATCCCTTTTGAGTTGGTCCACATGCATATACATGTAGAATAAAGGCAAAAGAAATAGCAGCATAAGAGTCAAAATCATAATGATCCCTAATATTTTTCTTATCCCAAGCTAAGCCATATAACATCCCTTTGCAGGTCTCTTATCCCTTTGAGTTGGTCCAAATATATACGTCTTGAAATAAAATAGAAAGAAATATAATTTGTGCTTATTATGAAGCACAGTCTCTTTCGATCCAAAAATTATGTTCAACTAGTTGATGTAAGATTGTTTTTTTTTTTCAACAGAACAGAACTATAGTAGAGCTGTTCCGAACTAAGGTTGAATTTCAAGAAAAAGGGAAAGCCGAGAAAACAAGAACAGTGAAATAACCAAGAAGAAGAGAAGATAATAATTGTCCAGGCAATTCTGAAGTAGTTGTTTAATGGAAGTTCACATCTGTCTTGTAAGTTGACCCTACATTCCAATTTTCAGGTGCAACATTCCAAGCTATGATGGTTTCCTTGGTTGAATATGAAGTAAGCTTGAAAGAAAGTGATTGGCCACCAAGTGCGGCAAATGCCTGAAACGAAGCTCCCCAGTTATGGCTCATGCTAATCCACCCTGTTTTGCTTCCTTTGACCCACATGTTTGCAATGTCACCACCTCCTCCTACGTTCATCACATACACCAATAACCAATACCCATTGCCTTGGAATGAAAATCTAACCCCTCCTGGCCTCTCACAAGGTACCCTACAAGGAGTTAAACACATATTTCAACTGGTTCATGTAATCACTTTTAAGAGATCGAAGATGTTGTGTACCTTCGGTACATGACGGGAACAGTGCCAGCTTTCCATGTTGCGATTTTCATGAAAGCAGGCTTGGACATGTCGAAATGGGCTTGAGGAGGGTTGCACCAGCCGCCATTGTTAGAGCTTGGGCCCAATTTGGAGGGCAAATGTTGGTTGCTGTCACTGTGGTGGATGGAACCCCAGAGTAGCACCAAGGTGAGTCAACACACTTTATTTGGTAATAAGTCCCACAAGCAAAGCCATCGTTGAACAATGTTGTGCTCAGTGACAGCAGTGTCTGTACCATAACCATTGCTGAACAAATCCCCGTACCCACAAGCTCCTCCTATAAGCTCAGCAATAATAGAAAAGGATGATCGAAGATAATTGCAGATATTAATATTCGAATTTTAAACCTGCAATATATCATTTTAAAGATGAAACGGATATATAATATAAAAAAAATCGAAAAGTACCCATTGTTTGAGAGGCAGATTCATCGCCATAAAAGGTGGCATGGGCAGCAGCCCAAGGGCTTGATTGGAAAACCGGTACCGCAACTGCAAGGGAAGGTTTGCTGATGATGGCAAAGGTTGCAAGTGTCATAAACAAGAACTTAAAGCTCCATGAAGTAAAAGAAGCCATGGTGAGACAAATGAGAACAGTGCCTATTTACGTACATATGTTTTCCTCCATATATATATGATATAGTTTTGCAAACTACCATACTGCAGGAGAAGATTAAATGAAACAACTTGAAAGCCATCGTGACAATCAAGAAGATAAAATTCCCTAAAGTCAAACTCAAATGTTTTGGAAAATGGGTGCAATGCTTCTTCCGTTAGATGATTATGAACGTGCTTGCACCTTTTATTTTTCCCTTTTAATTGAATCTCATTGATCAAAAATAATTTTAAAAGTTTACTTTTTAATGTAATAAATTGTGGTTGAATGTGATCGTTGTTCATTTCATTCATTAATTACGTGATCGAGTAATGAAAAAGTCCTCAATGATGAACTAAATTTTAATGATTCCGGTGATTTTCGGTTCAGCCTAAAGTATGAATTGCTTATCTTCAATTGATTAAAGTTTTTGCCAGGGCCTTCGTGGCTAAAAGACGAACCCTTTCCAGTTCCATGTATCATCAATTGGTTAACATGTTCTTTCATTCTTTTTACACAGTAAATCAAATCCAAATATCCTAATGTTTGATCTGATTAGCTGACAAAATCAATGTCTTTTTTTAAAATTTTCAATTACTGAAAAATCATAAATCAAATTCAACCTTAAGCATAAATAATCAAATCAAGAATCAAATGAAAATTAGGCTTATTTTGGCAAAGTTTGAAGATGAGAGCCAATGTTGTTTTTACTAATGTAAAGAAGCTTAAGTGAACCTAATGGATTGAGTTCAAACAGACTTTTCTATTATTATTTGGAATTGAGTTAAACTTTAAAGGCTAAACTTGGTCCAACATTAAGCGATGAATTACCAATGGAGCTCAAAACCAAACTTCCTACTGCAGTTTTACACATGTCTATTACAGGCTAAATATTTAAACTCAATTTCTACGACAATTGGTGCCCATGATTCCATGATCTTAAAACCACTGATTGAATTACGAACAAACAGAAGCCGGTTATGATTGATGTTAGCTGGTTAGGATTACTGTGGTAATAATCCTTCCTTCTTGGCCATTTCGTAGATTGCGATTGCCATGAGTGCCTTTGCATCAGGTGTCGTGTGCCAGAGTTCCTCATATGGAACTACACGAACCTTGATCAGCTCACCGTGTTTGACACAACCCGTTTCTTTTCCTTCAAGCTGTGTGATAATGTTTTTATCAACACGCCCTCTGTACAGAAATAGCCCAAGTTCTTCATCACAGCCTCCCTAACATGGAAAAGAAGAGAAATAATTATCATAAACCTAAGCTGAATCAAGTCATGACATGACTAAATGTCCCGAAAAAGGACTATCAGAACCTTTGAGGGTTTGGGACTGTAATGCAAAGATTCCAAGCAAATAGTGCACATCATGGATCCATAATTAGATAATCAAAATTATATGCAGTTAATTACGGAAAGAACACTCATCAGCACTGCCAACATACCGGAGAAGGAAAAACTTTGAATCCAGTAGATGGATCAAGGAACGCAGTGAGGTCAACCATGTCTTCTAGTTTCAATCGAATACCAATCTCCTCCTCAACCTATCAGTTTCAACGCATTAAGAAATCATTTGTATAACAGAGGAAAAGAAGAAATGGTAAAAAGAAGCTAATCCTATGGAGTTTTTAACAAAATGTTATGTCAAAAATAGTAAGTTGTCTCAACTGAATGGCAGAACATCAGCATATCTGTAAAGATAACAAAGGCCGGAATATAATCTATAAGAAAAACCAGCAAAGTGGAGAAATGGTCTCATAGCAGTGACTTGGATATGGAAGAGTAACAACTTAGACATCAAGAGGAAACGAGATGGCTGGAAAAGTACATTCCAGTTCATTAGTATACAATTCTTGACATAAAAAAGTGGTAAATTTCATAAACTAAAATGAATCATTTTACAAACTTCATAGACATGTATAATATGTGTTTGTGTTTGTGCATGTGCTGCCAAGAGAAACGGAAAGAGAGAGAGAGAGCAGACCTCACGAACTGCAGTGCCAACAAAATCACCCTTGTCATCATCCAACATTCCAGCAGGCAATTCGAGAACAACCCTCCCAGTGGGGACCCTAACCTTAGATAGGAATGAGGAACTCATTAGCTTTGGACGAAGTATATATATTTAAATAGCCAGCTTCAAAAGCCGATCTCTCCTCTGCTCAATTGTATTATCATACTTGATAGACAAACTGCTAAGAAGAACAATTATACTAAAACATTTCTCTACCTGTTCGGTGAGAACAGCATATGTCGTGCCCTCGGACTCCAAAAGAATTAGCACAGTTACAGCTGGTCCTCGTGCAAATACTATACCTGGAACCTTAAGCATGTTTTAGTTCATAAGAAAAGACATTCAACAATTGCATGAATAATTACAACAAATGCTCCAAGCTGGAATTAATAATCAATTCCAACATCAAGCAGTTTCACATGTTTAGAAAGCTATTAAGGAAGATGATCAAATACCTTCTTTCCCGTTCCTTTATCGATAATATCAGCTTTGAATTTGAGAAAGCCGATTCGCTTTCCAAACATATCAACTCCCTGTTATCAAAGAAAACAATCAATCTAAACTTCTGTCATCAAAGGAAAAACGTGAGTACTAAAGGAGATATTTGACATTTCCTTGTACGCTTAGCAAGTCCAAAATTTGCATAAAACCCACTGCAACATCCACCAGACATAGCTTCCTATAATTTATTTAAGTAACAATTCTTCCATGATTTTCAGTACGAGCATGATAAAAACAAGTAAAAGGAAAACAAAAACACCCAAACCAAAAGACGCAATGATGAATGCAAGTATTATAGACGGATAGATACCTGAATAAGCACTTGAGTTAAAGTCATGTTCCCATTAGCCAAAATCCCATTTTCACACTCCAGATTCTTTAACCATTGTCTAAACAAAGATGACTCAATAGCGGCCCTGTAAAATTCACGTTCATGAATGATCAAACAATGGGTTCTTACCAATTTCGAAATATCAAAGAACTAAAACCAGAAAAGAAAAAAGGCGACTCACCTGAACTCGGAATCGGACAGGCCAGGGGCGGCAAGGACTTGGACAGGTTGACCGAGTTGAGTGGGCAAGGAGATGGAGTGAGTCAGGAAAGTTGATGGCGTGGCGGACATTCTGGAGCAGAAGGGTTTGGATGTTCTGTGACGGTGAAGAAGCTGAGCGAGAGGAAAGGAAACGACAAGTCGCTTTGGGAGGGCGAAAGCAGAAAGAAGCATCGGAGACCGGAGAAGATGAGTCATGTTTTTGCCTATCTCTGTCCGCATTCGAGATTCGTCCAGGCTTGTAGTTTAATGTTTTTAAGGGTAAAGTACATAATCAATCCCCGAACTTTAAAAAATTACCATATGATTTATCGATTCCTTATATTTTGATCATCATTAATAGTTTGACGAAAATCTCACCTGGCAACTAAATTAGCCGTTAAAGCACACGTGGAATCCATATAATTTTCTCAAAGTATAAATTAGTAGACTTTTTCACTATTTGACCCTTAAATTATTAGACATTTTGAATATTTGACCATCTTTCTCTTTCATTCCACCTTTCCTCTTTTTTCTCTCGCTTCCACATCGGTTCCAGCAGCAGCGTCGCCTGTTTGCCACTCATGCCGAATCCGAGATTGGTGCTCAGCTCTTCTTTATTAGTTTGACTGTTCCTTCGAAAACCACATTTATATCATCGAGAAGATCGTTGCATTTTTTTCAATGCCTTGACTTCGTTTTTATTTTATGGAAGAAGCAATCACTTGGCGAGCTCCAAGTATTTCTCACAGACAACCTATCCTATACTACTAAACGTTTTCTTGATCTCAGCCATCAAATTCCTAACTAAATAACATTGACTTTCGCATCGTTTGCCTCCATAAAGAGATATGATAAGCAATATTTTTACTTTAATCCCATTGGGGCTTTTTGCTACTTTTAGATCCATTCAAAGTCTTTCATTTCTTACCCTTTCTTAGATTGTATTCTCATTTGAATATAAGGAAGTTGCTTCAGCCTTCATGAACTGCCAGCTGGTTGATGACAAATGGATGTTTTTCTATGCTATACAAATTTAGAAACAGAAATCAAATAGTTTTCAGGTCTTTGACTCAGCTTATCTCACAAATGGGTTCAACCGTTTGGTTATTTTTGTTGGCTAATATCGTAGCAGCTGCAATTCACCTTGATGATAATAAGCCCAGATTCACCGATTTGCATACAGTTGGTAATGCAGAAATATAACTATTTTACAATATGATGATTTAATTGTCCCTTTGAGAATCAATTCATTTCTCCTCATTTTTTATAAGTAACATAAGCAGAGGTTCTCTCATTCTTCATTTTCTCATCCTTATTTTTTCTAAAACTTTAATATATTACTAAAATTACATAAGAGGAAATTTTATTTAGAATATTAGATTTTAAGTGGTATAATCTGTGACCCCTCCAATCTTTCTTAAGAATTTAATCTAGTGTAATTTTTTGACAAATTTTTTCCAACCAAGTTTAAATTTTTATTTTTATTTTATTTCTCGATTCCTTGGAAAAAAGCAATACCAATTCTTCCTCATTCCGGTGTACGGATTTAGAAGCATTGTGTTAACCTTGAAGAGGCGACATCCATTTTCAATTACACTGATCAGGGCGAAATCGCTTCTAAAACAATGGTTTTCCACGACACGGTATTTATTTATACCTTCTTATTTGTATTTGTCAGTGTTAACATTTTTATTTTGTAGTAGTAATTATCCAACAATTTAGAAGCAAATTACCTACTATTGTAAAAATAGTATCTCTCGTCATTAAAAAAATACATCCCTAATCTGTCCAAACTCAAACCACTGCATGGAACCAACTACTGGAATCTTCTAAAGCATAAGAAATGAGACATGTCTTTGGAGGAACTGATCTGCTACATGAAAATCAAGGAAGCCAACCATCTTAAAGATAAGGTTTTTGTCACTACTAGTGAATTATCTTTTAAGGTTAACCTCATGGAATCTTTTTTTAGTCCTAAACTTACCATATTTAAGAATGCTGGGAATCAAAAGAAGAAAGTCAAGCCTCAATCCAAGAAGCTTGCTAACTTCAAGAAATCGGGAAAGAATCAAACATCCAACAACCCGATGAGTTGTTATATATGAGACAAGCTAAGACACAAAGCATACCAATACTTTCGACACTCTAGCCGCTCTGGGAGTCACAATCAGAATGAGAACAAACCACTATTGCATTTGATTGAAGATCTAGATGAGGTGATCCTAGTGGAAACTAACATTGAGTGGATAGTAGACACATGCACTTCTAAACATTTATGCGCCAATAAAGAAATGTTCAATGGATTTGAGAATGTAGCTGAAGGTGAACAAGTCTACATGGGTAATTTTAACAATTTAGAAGTACTCGGTAAAGGAAACATTTTATTTAAGCTTACTTCTGACAAAATATTTATTTTAAATAATGTTTTGTATGTTCTTGTTTTATGTAGAAATTTGATTAGTGGTGGACTTTTGAAAAAGGCAGGCGTTAAACATAATGCTTTATTCATAAGTCCACCACTAATATTTCTATGTAAAGCAGGATCATGCAAAATATTATTTAAAGCAAATGTTTTGCTAGAAGTAAGCTTAGTAAAATATTTCCTTTACCGAGTACTCGTCGGATTTGTGGCCCTAAAACTATTGATTTTGACACCACTGAAAAACGAGTTGTTACACATTATTTCCACAATAGTAGGTAAAATCGCTTTTAAATTGTTGGATAATTATTGCTACTACAAAAAAAAAAAACATTAGCACTGATATGTACAAATAATAAGGAAAAATAAATAAATAATGCGTCATGGAAAATCACGGCCTTAGAATCAATTTCACCCTGACCGATGTAATCGAAAATGGACGTCGCACCCCCAAGATTAACACATTGTTTCCAAATTTGTATGCTCGAATAAGGAAAATAGAATACAATTGATATTGCTCTTCTTAAGTTTATGAGTAATAAAATAAAAAATAATGTTAAAAGTAATCGAGAAATTTAGTCAAAAAAATTACACTAACATTAATTTCTAGGTTGTGCATCATATGGATGTGAAGATTATTTGTTTGAAACAATTTTCAAACTTTGTGACATCTGAAAAAGAAGACAAAATATACAAACTTAAAAAATCTCTATAGACTTTCAAACAAGTTCCAAAATTTGATAAAACTATGTGGGCCAATAAATTATAAAGTTATGAGGGTCAGTAAATTTTAATTAACGATTATTATTTAATAACACGTTTTAAGCTTTGAAAAATGTGTATTTTTACCTTAATCGTTTTAGTTTTTCTTTCAAAAATTTCATCATTAATTATAAGCAAGTGGGTAGACCACTTGGGCTCAAAAATTGACTTTATATACCTTGTTTATTATTTAATGTGTATTTTTACCTTATACGTTTTAGTTTTTCTTTCAAAAATTTCATCTATTATAAGCATGTGGGTAGACTACTTGGGCTCAAAATTGACTTTGTATTCCTTGTAATGTATGGTGGGTTGGGTTTATTACCATTATAATTTTTAAAAAAATTTCTTATTTTAATGCATTATTAAATAGTTTTAAAATTTTAGTTTTAAATTAAATTTTTTATATTTATATATGCATAATAATAAATTTAGCTTTCAACTTTTACATATTTATTTAATTTTTCTCTAACATTTTAGTAAAATTAAATTAAAAATATTAAAACTAATAAAACTAAAGAATCAAAAGGTCTTAATAACAAATTAAAAAATCAATTAAGCCATTTTAAAATTTAAAAACTATTAAAAATCATAAAATTCATAAAAAAACTATAAAAATTTAAACTTATAAATTTTTATTAAAAATAACAATACCAACCCAATAAATGAGTAGGGTCTAATTTGTTAAAATTTATAACCATCCGACCTTAATGGGTTAGTATTGTTATTTTTAATAAAATTTTATAACTTTTTATGATTTTTATTTTTATTTTATTTTAAAAGGGTTTAATTGTTTTTTTAATTTGTTACTAATGCCTTTTTGACCTTTAGTCTTATTAATTTCAAATTTTCTAATTTACTTGCAATAAAGGGTAGGGGTCAAATTGAAAATGTGCAAAGGTTGAGGTTAAATTTATTATTATATTTTATATATAAACACCAAATTGTAATGAATGAGTTATTTTGTTCACTCATCTTACGGATAAGGATAATTTACCTATTTTCTCAATAAAAGCGCAATAATGCAATCCAAGATATAGTAAGGGGTCTTGTGGTACTTTCACCAAATTTAATTATTTTACGACTATATTTAAGATTTTGAATTTTGATCCAAAATTTACAAGGTAAACTACACAAATAGTTACCTAACTATAAACTTTTTATATTTTTTAAATTTATTATATATTATATATTTTGTATTTTATATATTTCTTTAAATTTTTAGATTTAGTATCAAATTGAGAATATTTGTAAAATTTGAGAGTTAATTTTTAAAATTATAACTAAATTAATATAATATATAAAAATTGAGGCTAAATTTGATATTAATTTATTGATGTTTTAATAGCCATGTCAACTTACAATTTATGATTTTAACCGAGTGACTAAAATAATATAAGTGCTTAAATTATAATTTTTTTATTTTGAATGACTAAAATAAACGATTTAAAATATTAAAATCTTAACCGATTAGAAAGTAGATGGAATATGAAAATTAAGAATATGTTTCATAAGTCTCATATTCTGAGGTGAAATCAGTGAGAAGTGCATGATATGATAATATCAGCAGCACCGAAATAACAATGATAGAAATAGACAGGCTTCTGATCATTTGTCTGAAAAACAACAACATTGTCCTAAGATAAGATAAAGCCAATAACAAGCTACGACCATTTTCTCTTGGAGTTTAAACAGGCTTCTCAGATAACAACAGGGATACATTGTCCTAACATAAGATAAAGCCAATAACAAGCTACGAACATTTTCACTTGGATTTTAAACAGGCTTTTCATATAACAACAGGGATTGCTTGCAAAGGTTCAGCCATTTGAACGGTGAGTCCAAACTTCTCTTCCATGTTCATCTCTTTTGGTGAGATCCCACCTTCAAGTTTCCAATCAAAAGAGTTAATAAGAGATCCTAACATCAAATACAACATTCGATTCGCCAAAGGTAATCCTGGGCATATTCGGCGTCCAGCTCCGAATGGAATCAACCCAAAATCCCTACCTTTGACATCAATTTCGGACCCCAAGAATCTCTCTGGCATAAAACTGTTTGGATTTTCCCAAATGCTTGGATCTCTACCGATGGCCCATGCATTAACTAACACTTGTGAACCCTCTGGAACGTTGAAACCACAAAGGTCGGTGTCAGAGCCAGCTCTACGAGGAAGTAATAGCGGGACTGCAGGATGCATTCGAAAGGTTTCTTTAATAATTGCTTGCAAATATGGTAAACGATTTATGTCTGATTCTTCAATTAGTTTCCCTTTACCGATTACTTGATCTAATTCTTTCTTCGCTTTAAGTAAAACATGTGGATTTTGAAGTATTTCTGCCATTGCCCACTCTAATGTATTAGATGTTGTATCCGTTCCAGCAGCAAACAGAACCTGTCATCTAACATGATTAAACCAAAGATCTAGCATTCATAATGGATTGATGTCAGGATATCTTTTCTCTATATTTTTTTTATAAGGTGTGAAGAATATTTTATAACCCAATCACGTCAAGACAGTCTGTTTCATACATATCGATACGCAAGACAATATGAGAAAAAAACGTACTAGAACCCGGCACGCTGTCGCCCAGATATCTTTTTGTGATTTAACGAAGAATTAGCAAAAAAAAAAAAAATGGAGATGAAAAACTCTGGTTAGCAAACATGAATAATGAATATGAATGTAACAATATAAGTGCTGTTTCTTATAATGTAATAAATTCTATAACTGGATCATTTATAAAGAGAATAATTAAGGTAGATAGAAAAAATTACCAGAAATAAGTGTATGATAAGATTTTTGTTAAGTTCTTCGATATCGCCTTCAATGATGTCCAGAAGAGTATCCAAAACATCATTTGATGCAGTATAATCTTGGGATTTTCTTGATTGCTGTCTTTCATCGATCATATTGCCGAAAAGTTTCAACAACTTGTCGAAATAAACAGTAATCCGGCGCCGTACACCTTGTGGATCCATCTTTCTAAGCAAAGGGAAATAATCAGCCAAATTAGGCTTCCCTGCCTCTACCATGATACTGTAAATTGTTTTCCTGAATTCTAGCGCTCTAGCTGAATTTGGGTCAACCAAATCCATTGAAAACATAGTGTTGGACAACAAATTAATGGTAGTATCAAAAGCAGCTTGGCCTATGTTAATGGCTTCACCTTTAAGGCAACTTTCGCCAACTTTAGCAATCAGTTGTTGAATCTTGTGCCGACGCAGGTATTCATTGGCATCGAGTTTCAGACTAGAGAAAATATGGGTATTACTGACTTTGCGAAGAGTTCTCCAAAGCGGCGACACAGGTAACCATGGCAGCCCAAATTCATAGTGTTGGCTGGCTCGAACTGCATCCACAATGGTTCGGTTGCAGAATATAAGATCCTGTTTTTGAAGGATCTCTTTGGCCGTTGTTTCCGAGGAGACGACGACGGTGATTAAGCTGCCGAGTTTGAGACTCATAACGGGGCCATGAATCTGAGCAAACTTAGCCAAAGACCTGTGGGGTTTATCCCCAAGATCGAAGAGGTTGCCGAAGATCGGAAACCGGCGTGGACCAGGCGGAAGCTTGCGTTGACTTGATTTATTTCCATTTTTAATGGAGAGGAAAGCTTGAAGCAGGAGCCAAGACAACAGCAGACTCAGCAAGGAAGTTGCTAACAAATCCATTTATCACTCTCACACTCTCCAATACAGGCTAAACTAGCTCTTCGTCGTGGGATAGTATATAACATATGTCGTGCACAGTGTCAGCTGTAATAGTCGGCTTTTTTATAAAAATAATCTAAATAATTTAATTAATTATCAAAATGATTTATTTTTTTAATTAAACATGAAAATGACCTAAAATTTATAGTAAAAGTTGGCAGAGACAAAGAGTTTGGCGCTACTAACATGCCACGTCAGTAATTAAGAAAAAAATTAATTTTTTAGTGAAGCAATGTAGAATGACACTATCTGTATAAATATGAAAAAAATACTATAATTTTTTAAAATATGGGGAATTTAAAAAAAAATCTATTTTTTTAGTGGAGTCAATTCATTTCACGCCACCAAATTTGCCCGAGATTTTCTTCTTTTTTGTATTACTTTTTTTGAACTTTTGGGATAAATAACCAAAAAGTACCTATTTTTAAAAAATTTTACGGAAAAGGGCCAAAAAAATAATTATTTATCGAAAATGGTTATTTCCCCCGAAAACGCGTCCACGTCAGCCCGTTTTCAGGAGATGAATCAGAAAAGCGCATTAACGAGGGAGCGCTTTGTGCCACATCAGCCAAAAATCCGTCCTTGAGGGCACGTTTGGCTGATGTGACAAAAGCGCTCCCTCGTGAACGACTTTGCCCTTGAAACGATCAAATTTTTTTAGCGTTAGAGTCCCAACGGTAAAAAAAAAAATTATAAAACCCTCAAGCCTTTTATTTTTTCACACAAAAGATCTTACTCATTTTTCTTTAGAGCGCAAGAATATTTTTAAATTTATCAAAAAAATATTTTAAAAAATTTAAAAAGGGATTTTTGTAAATATTAAAGGATTATTGTGAAATTTGAGAGAAATTTGAGAGGAAATTGAGAGAAAAATATTTTAATTTTTGATAAATTTTTGATAAATTTAAAATATTTTTTGATAATATTTTTGATAAATTTAAAATATTTTTTAAAATACTATTTAATATTTTTAGGTTTATGCAATTTTAATTAAAATTTATTTTATAATTTTTAAACAGTCTATAGCTCGAGTGTTGCAATGTTATATTTGTAATATGTCTAGTCCGCCATCATCGTTGATCGAGAATTATTTGTGGGAAGCGGGTTTTTGGCATGTGGCCACGACAGAGTGGGGGTGCAAGTTGGACCCGAAGTTAATCAGTGCATTGATAGAGAGGTGGAGACCTGAGACGCACACTTTCCATCTTCCATGCGGAGAATGTACTATCACTTACGTGCATTTGCAATTGAGATTGCTGGTGGATGGGTACGTAGTCACCGAGTTCGCAACTTATGGTGATTGGGCAGCCGTATGCTACAAGCTTTTGGGTGCTATTCCAGATAACATTTACGGAGGTCGGATCGAGATGGAGTGGTTACGAGACACATTCTCGGAGTCGAATAATGATTCGACCAAAATAGAAAGAATATGGTATGCTCGGGCATACATTCTTGAGATGATTGGAGGCTATCTGATGCCGGACTTGTCACAAAACCTCATACATCTGAGGTGGCTGCTGAAACTCGTTGATTTTAGAGCAGTCGGTGAATTGAGTTGGGGATCTGCTATTCTAGCAAAATTGTATCGGGAGATGTGCGGGGCGACGCGGCCGAATAAAGCGAAAATCAGAGGTTGCCTATCACTACTGCAATCATAGGCACGGTTTCGCTTTCTATTTTTACGTCCTCGAGTCGACCACCCATATACATTCCCACTTATAACGAGGTAAATTTAATATTAGATTTTATAATTATTACGTAGATTTAAAATATAATTGTATGCTAAAAATTTATTTAATTAAGTGGAACCATTCGGCGAGTTATGTTGGAATACTTACCTCACTTGAAGATATATGACTTCTATTAAAGCAACGGTCGGAATCACAAGTAAGTATTAAATAAAATATATTTTCGTAATAAAATAGTCGTTTTGTATTTCGTATTTAGAATTTAGTATTTAGTATTTAGTATATAACTAATATTCTTATCATGTTAATATAGTTTGAATGGACATCATACGAGGATCCGTCAATTCAGGCAGTAATTCCGGATGAGTTCTTTTAAAATCGAACATTTGGCATGTGAAGGTCCCATTGATTAACTATGCCACCATGGAGATGCACTAGTCAGATCGGGTTCTACGCCAATTTAGATTCCGACAACCGATTCCAGTGGCACCTGAGGTGCTCGATGATTAGCACAAAGTCGACTTATGACAGTTGCATACGGATTGGCCAAGATTTTGGTCAGCATATATCGAATTGTGGGAGAACCGGTATGATTATATACCTACTCGGGAATCAATCATCGTTCTTGAGTTAGCGTGCGTGCCGAAATACATGCTATGGTTTAGAATCAATGGCAAGCCATATTTATTGTCGGAAGAGGAGAGGCGACGGCAACTTCGTGAACAAAGGACACGACGGGGCCTTTTAAATCCAAGGAGAAGGGGTGATGAGACGGGACCATCAACAGCGCCGATAGAACCACCGGGCCCATCAACAATACCACATCCACCGGCCCAACACTTCAAATTGACGACACCCACATCACAGCCTTTTCAGATTATGCCAAGTGCGTACCTTAGCCCTTATATGTATCCTAGCCCTTATATGTTTCCTTTTCCTAGTCCCACGGCAGGTTAGAATGCATGGCCCTGTTCGAGTCCGTTCCCGACTACTCTGGCTGGCCAGCCGATCTTGAGGTCGTCGTCGCATGAGGGATCGCACGAGGCGCCGTCGGGGAGCTCTTCTTTTAACCAGTCTCTTTCGCCTTATGGGATTCAGAAACCCCGGCCATGGTTTATGCAGACACATCCCCAGTCATTATTTTATCAAGGTGGGTCATCCTTCCAACACCTACAACTAGACCCCTGCCGGAGGAACCAAAATCCCCGCCTGAGGTTTCACAATCCCCATCGGAAACTAGAAGAAGAAGGAATCCAATACAGAATCGTCGACCACCCCATGTGGCATTGATTCAATTTAAGCACCAACATTGATTCCTTTTTTATTTTTTATTGTAATTTATTTTTTATATCTTTAATAAAATAAAAGTTGTTTATTTTTGTAATTTAATTTTAATATCTTTAATAAAATAAAAGTTGTTTATTTTTTATTGTAATTTAATTTTATATCTTTAATAAAATAAAAGTTGTTTTTTATTGTAATTTAATTTTATATATTTAATAAAATAAAAGTTGTTTATTTTTTATTGTAATTTAATTTTATATCTTAAATAAAATAAAAAATTATTTTTATTATAATTTATTTTTATATCTTTTAATAAAATAAAATTTTTTATTGTAATTTAATTTTTATATCTTTAATAAAATAAAAGTTGTTTATTTTTTTGTAATTTAATTTTAATACCATTAATAAAATAAAATTTGTTTATTTTTATTATAATTTAATTTTTATATCTTTAATAAAATAAAAGTTGTTTATTTTTTTGTAATTTAATTTTATATCTTTAATAAAATAAAAGTTGATTTTTTATTGTAATTTAATTTTATATCTTTAATAAAATAAAAGTTGTTTAATTTATTTTTATATCTTTAATAAAATAAAAGTTGTTTATTTTTATTGTAATTTAATTTTTATATCTTTAATAAAATAAAAGTTGTTTTTATTTTTTACTGTAATTTATTTTTATATCTTTAATAAAATAAAAGTTATTTTTTATTATAATTTAATGTTTATATCTTTAATAAAATAAAAGTTGTTTATTTTTTGTAATTTAATTTTAATATATTTAATAAAATAAAAGTTGTTTATTTTTTATTGTAATTTATTTTTATATCTTTAATAAAATAAAAAATAATTTTATTGTAATTTAATTTTTATATTTTTAATAAAATAAAAGTTATTTATTTTTTGTAATTTAATTTTAATACCTTTAATAAAATAAAAGTTATTATTTTTTTAATTGCAATTTAATTTTAATATCTTTAATAAAATAAAAGTTATTTAAAGTTTTTTTTATAATTTATTTTTTATTTTTCGATTCTTTTGCAACTTAGTCCTTCTACAAAAGTTCACCATTTTCATCAAGAAATTAAAAGAATTTTCATAGTCACCGAGAGACAAAAATGCTAAGAAGACTATCAATTATTCCGATTTGGACATGAGCGAGATGTATGGCCTGGGTTCCTACACCATCCGCATAACTTCCATTGGTTGGCCGTTTCTCGAATATTCATATTGTTGCGCATTCTAGTCGAGCAAGGTCGACCTTTTGGTTTGCGCCGCAGTTCTTTATCCGGTAACAACTTATACAGAGCAAGCAATACAGACGACCACTTACGTTCATCTGGGACTGGTGGGAATACGTGTCTTGTAACACCCCAAACCCGCCCATGCATCAGGACCGGATCTGGTATGCTACGGGTTGAATCTTGAAAACTTTACTCTGAGGGGTTTTGGAGAAACTTAGTTTATTATAGCCGAATAATCAATTAAGTGTGAAATTTTGGAAATAACTTTAAACATTTGCGTGGGTCGTGTTTGAAAAGCCCGTTTGTCATTTTACTTTATAATTATAACTTTGGAAAAACATAAGTTTATTAAAACCTAGCAAAAATAGATAATATAAAACCCTAAGTGATGGAGGCCTTATTACAAAAGAAATATCCCAAAATTAGAACTTAAAAGATAACTGAAAATAGTCTAGGAAGATAAAAGACTTGATGGCCCCTCGAGTCCGCCTTGGCTCCCATGTCCACGATTTACTGTTCATCTGAAAAGTGGGAAAAATAAAAGGGTGAGTCATAAAGACTCAATGTGCAAATCCCGAAATCACATAAAAGCCTTGGGCCCACAAACACATTATGGGCCTTGGCCCATACACAAAGGCAACAGAATAATTCATGCAATATGGCCCATCCCAAAACCTAAGAGTCCATCCTCTACACGCCAACCCTTACCAACCATCACATCTCGGGGATTTCTACAATCAACCCACCAACCTCTACACGTCAATTTGACAGTTATGCTGTCGATCATAATATTCAGGAATCAGGATATCAAGATAACATGGCATAGCCACCGATCACTATTGTGACCTAAATACATGCTCTTCCCCTTCATCAAACCAAACCCATATCCCATGCATACACACATGCCATTTCAAAAGCACTCAACCATTTACTGGATAACAGGATAACACATACATTGATACACTTAGAGATAATACTATGTTTATGTACTTGGCATTCCTAGCCCACCACTACGGGTTATTCGACTATCACACAGCCTTTTTCGGCTTTTCAGCCCATAATAGATATTATACAGGAGACTTAAGTGATAAAGATCTACACACCTGATTACTGACAAGATGATATTGTCAAATTCAACACTATCGAAAATCGCTACGGTTGCTAATAGCCTAAGCTTCTGCTCTGAAGCTGGTCCACAACCCGGTGGCCAATCACAAACAGCAGACACCCCGCGTTTCTTGAACTTTGGGGCTGAGACTACAGATCCAACCCCTTCCTTTGATTTGCTGACATTCAAGTCCATGAATGATCTTGGTCAGAAGGTACTATAACGATGGCTTGACAAAACGATTGGTTAAGGGCACGAATAACAAAAAGAAATCAATTGATAACTCTTAAGGAGAATCGAAATCCTTGCCTTGAAATCCCGAAATCAAATACTAACGATTTCTGGCTTTTAGATTTACTTGATCTACTTCACTTCTCGAATGTCGCCAAACACATAAAATACATGAAACCATTAAACCATTAGCTTTTCGGTTTTGTCTTCCAAAAACCGAAAGAGAGATTTTAAGAACAACAAGAGTCGACACTTACCTTACTAGAGAAAATTTGGCTACTTGAGAAGATTAAGAAGAGAAGATAATAAGAAGAAATCTAAGTAGTTTCGGCTTTTAGTTGAAGAAATCGGCAAAAAGAATAGGGATTATTCGGCTAGAGAGTTCAGGGTTTCAGCTTTTGAAAGAAAAGATGTTGAGAAGATTGGGAGGTCTCGCTTTTAAAGAAATCAAATGAAAAGAAATTGGAGAGGAAGACCGAGAATTTACGCACAAGGAAATAAGAAAAGAGTAGGTTCAAATGCCAGAATTGATGAGCTACCACCCCTATTTATAGGCAATTTAAGACCTACTTATCAAAACCCGAAAGTGCCCTTCCTGATAGCTAAAAATTAAACAAGGAATAGGGGAGAATTCGGCACCCCCAAGCTATAAAGAAACCAACTCCTTTACTCCTCTTAGAGTCAAAATTTCGACCACTACCTAGCCCTGTAGATAACTCCTTGATTTTCTCCTTATCCTCATCTGACTACTCATCTACAATGTCATGGATGACACAACCTCTTCATTCCTTTATCAGCACATTATCTACCTTATTATCACATTACAAAATTCCTAAATTTAAGCATCATTGCCGAACCCCACTACTACTCTTATAAATGTCAAAAATAATTAAAATAAACGGCACCAGGCGACTCGAACCTTGGACCTTCAAATGATGCCAACTCCATTCCCTCCTTGTGGCGCCATTTGCCACTGGGCCACAAGCCCATTTGTGTTTTAAAACACAGCTAATATCTGTTATGCCTTAACTTGACAAGCTTTCCACTAAAGTGTTCAAATAAGAAATTTTAACTACAGTCTCGGCCCAAACCTAAGCCCAATTTGAACCCCTAACACTTAATTTAACACATTAAACATATCCCCACACCAAACACATAGGCCCAATAATTCAGGATGTTACAGTTTACCCCCTTAAAGAAATTTCGTCCTCGAAATTAGCTGGTCAGAAAAGATAGGGGTACTGCTGCCGCATCGCTTCTTCCGGTTCTCACGTAGCCTCTTCAGAACCGTGGTTCCGCCATAGTACCTTCACTAACGAAACTATTTTCCTTCACAATACCCTGACATCACGATCCAGAATTTTTACCGGTTCCTCTTCGAAGGTTAGATCAGGTCTCACTTCGATTTCCTCTATTGACACCACATGGGATGGATCCGAACGGTATCGTCTCAGCATAGAGACGTGGAATACATTGTGAATTTGACTTAACTCCTGAGGTAACTCCAGCTGATATGCTACTGTCCTACTCATTTTAACACTCGGTACGATCCAATAAATATAGGACTTAACTTACCCTTCCGTCCAAACCTTAGTACTTTCTTCCAAGGTAATACCCTCAAGAAAACCTTGTCACCCACAGCAAATTCTATGTCCCTACGTTTTAAATCAGCATAGGACTTTTGCCTGTCCGACGCTTCCTTTAGTCGAGCCCGAATTAACTCAACCTTCTCTTCTATCTCGGTTACCAACTTCGATCCCAAAATCTGACGTTTCCCTAATTCCGTCCAACAGGTAGGAGTACGACACTTTTGCCCATACAAAGCTTCATAGGGCACCATCTGAATACTAGACTGATAGCTGTTATTGTAAGCAAACTCTGCTAATGGTAAGAACCCTTCCCAACTACCCTTGAAATCAATGACACATCCTCTCAACATGTCCTCCAAGATTTGAATCACCCACTCAGACTATCTATTGGTTTGAGGATGAAATGTTATACTGAAATCCAACTTCGTCCCCAACGCTTGATGTAAACCTTCCAAAATCGTGAGGTGAACCTAGGGTCTCTATCCGAGATGATCGATACTGGTACTCCATGTAACCTTACTACCTCTAATATATATAACTTAGCTAACTTCTGCAAAGAGTAGTCGACACGTACGGGTATGAAATGAGCAGAATTTGTCAAGCGGTCTACAATTACCCAAACTGAGTCTTTCTTAATAGGCGTGAGGTGTAGCCCATTAACAAAGTCCATTGTGATCCTTTCCCACTTCCATTGTGGAATCTTCACCGGCTGTAATAACCCTAATGGCAACTGATGCTCTGCCTTTACCTACTGACAGGTCAAACACTTACCAATTCAGTTACCTCTCACTTCAAACCCGACCACCAGAACTGATCTCGCAAATCACGATACATCTTATTCCCTCCAGGATACATAGCGTATGTACCTTCATAAGCTTCATGCAAAATCCTCTGCCTCAACTCTGGATCTTTCGGCATGCAAATCTTCCCTCGAAAACATAACAGTCCTTCCTTGTTCACACGAAATTCTACTGGCCCATCATTCGAGATAAGCCGCCACTTCTCCTTAAGCAACTCATCATCTGTTGCTTTTCCTTTACCTGACTAACCCAAGAGGGTTTTACTTGGAGTTCAGCTAATAAACTCCCATCTTCATATAGGCTAAGATGGGAAAAAATTGCTCTCAAGTCAGTGATCACCTTACGACTTATAGCATCCGCCACCACGTTAGCCTTCCCCGGATGGTACTCGATCGAGCAGTCATAATCCTTTAACAACTCGATCCACCTCCTTTACCTTAGATTCAACTCTTCTGTGTTAACAGGTACTTTAAGCTCTTATGATCGGTATAAATGATGATTTCTCCCGTCATGATAATGCCTCCATATCTTCAAAGCAAATACCACTGCCGCCAATTCTAAATCATGGGTGGGATAATTTGATTCGTGTGGTCTTAACTGCCGAGAAGCGTACGCAACAACCTTTCCATCTTGCATCAACGTCCTAGTGTGTGACGATCACAATAAATCACGAACTCCTTTCCATCGAATCAACACCAAGCCTCAAAATCTTTTTTAACTTCTCGAAACTCTCTTGCTGGTTATCAGACTAAACAAACAGAACTTCTTTCCGTAGCAACTTAGTCAACGGTGCCGCAATCAAAGAAAATCCCTCAACAAACCTTCGATAATATCCGACTAGACCAAGAAAACTTTAAATTTCTGCCACCGACTTAGGCGGTTTCCAATCCAACACTGCTTCGATTTTTCGAGGGTGAACCCTAATCTCCTTTGTCGACACAACGTGGCCTAGAAAAGTAACTTCTCTTAGCCAAAATTCGCACTTACTGAATTTGGCATATAATTGCTTCTCCCTCAGAATCTTCAAAACCATCCGCAGATGATCATCATGCTCCTCCTCCGACTTTGAGTAGACCAAGATATCATCGATAAACACCACAACACACCGATCCAAGTAGGGTTGGAACACCCGGTTCATTATGTCCATGAATGCTAGCTGGTGCGTTGGTCAAACCAAATGGCATCACCATGAATTTGTAGTGACCATAGCGGATCCTAAAAGCCGTCTTATGAATATCTACTTCATTGACCCTAAGCTGATGGTATCCTGACCTTAAATTTATCTTTGAAAAAATCGAAACCCCTTCAACTGATCGAACAAGTCATCGATCCTAGGCAATGGGTACTTATTCTTAATCGTCAACTTATTCAGCTGACGATAGTCAATGCACATACGCATTGATCCATCATTCTTCTTAACAAATAACACCTGCACTCCTCACGGCGACACACTTGGTCGTATAAACCCTCTATCCAATAACTCCTGAATCTACACTTTCAATTTCACTAACTCTTTCGGCGCCATCCTGTATGGAGCAATAGATACCGGCGCTATTCTCAGAAGAAGATCAATTCCAAACTCTACTTCACGATCTGGAGATAATCTCGAAAGCTCTTCGGGAAGACATCAAGAAATTCCTTCACCGTCCTCACGTCTCCAACAGTTATGTCCTTAGCTTCCAGAGCCTGAACAAACATTGAAACTTCCTCACATCCTTTTCTCACTATCCTCTCTACTCTTAGGGCAGTCACCACATTCGACAAACAGTTCCCCTTTTCCTATCACCAACACTTCTCCTCCTCGGGGTTTTAACACTATACACTTGGCTGCACAATCTAAGTTTGTTTGATACTTCACCAACCAATCCATGCCTAAAATTAAATCGAATTCCCCGAACAATAATTCCATCAGATTCGCTAGAAAGGTTATTCCCTAAACTTCTAAAGGTACCTCTCGATAGAGTTTTTCCACTACTACAGAATGTCCTAACGGGCTAATTATAGTCATCGCCCTAGGGGTAATCTAAGATTCTAACATTAAAGTTCCAGATACACTACTAGCTACATACGAATGTGTTGACCCAATGTCAATCAAGGCAGTGTAAGGTAAGCTAAAAATTAAAAATGTACCGGTTATAACATCCGGTGCGTCAGCCTCCTCTCGACGTCTGGCAGCATAGACTAACCTTAGCTGTCTCATCTTAGTGTTTGCTGCACCTCTCCCCGGTGCTCCACGACCCCGACCATTGCCACATCTAACCGAACCACGACCTCTTTGTGGCTGCTGACCTTCTCTACTAGAATGAACATTCCATGGGCCCTTGTCCTATTGTTGCATGACGGTTTTAATCTGATGGTCCATAGATCTACACCTGAAACACTTCCCGCTACTTGACCAACACTCACCCCAATGGGGTTTACCGCACCGAGCACACTTCTGCGTCTGGCTAGTAGCAGGTCTCTCAACCTGACTCAGTCCATCCAACCTAGACTTTTTCTGAGTACGTCCAGCTGACCTTGATGGTCCAAAATTCCTCTTATTCCCACTTTTATCCCAGTTTAGCTTCTTTGTCTGCTTTACCTCCTCATCTATCTTAGCCTTTTCCACCAAGACTGCGAACTCCCTCTCCCACTGTGGGGCTATTAAAACACCCAGATCATCTCTTAGACCATCTTCAAATCAAACACAACGTTCATGGTCTGTGGCCACCATCCCTAGTGCATAACGGCTAAGGTGCAAGAATTTTACCTCATACGCAACCACCGACCTACTACCTTGAACCAAATTCAGAAATGCTCTGCGCTGCGCATCCACATAGCATCCACATAGACTTTTTTAAAGAAATCTCAGGTGATACGGTCAGCCACTGCACCATCCTTAACCGTTAGCCACCACTTGTATGCTTCGTCCCGTAGGAGAGATACGACTCTTTTTAGCTTTTCCTCCTCCGTGAGATCCAGATCATCCATTATACGTTTCGCCGCCTCTAACCAAGATTTCTCAGATGCTCGGGGCTATTCTAGAAATTCCTCTGAACATCTCTGCCCCATTGGCTCTCAGTCGTTCGACACAGATTTTCGAGCTCTTGGGCCCATGCCTGCCCTTCAGCAACCCTTTCTAACACCCTTAACATCGCTCGAGATATCGTGATCATCTTCATTTGTCTCGTCTTGAAATTCTCCTCCACATTGGCAGATTCCAGATATTGTTTCACGACCCATGGCGGACCCTACTGGTTCTGACACGGTCATCCTACCCCTACTACGACCACGTGGCTGGTGTCCGCGACCCCTTGTACTCATTCTTCCGATTAGCATTTATCTGATTAGAAATTTTATGAATTATTAACTGCTTCCACTGTTTAATCACGAATAGTCTTATAAAAAGTAGTTTTAATAGTAGTTCTTTCAAATTCGTGACTATATCTACAGGTTTTAGTCTTCCTAATTCCAGGAGCTATGCACATTCAACATTCATACATACCAACATACAAGTAGCATCCATGAACTCATCACATAAGGGTATTTCCATCATTTCACTATCCAAGGGTATTTTCATAATTTTATCCTACATGGGTATTTTCATAATTTTCCAAAATAGGGTATCTTGGTGATTTTACAAAATAGAGGTAATTTTGCAATCTGTGAGTATTTCAGTAATTTTACAATCTAGGGGTATTTCGGTTATTTTACAAACTAGAGGTATTTTGGTCATTTTTCTATCCAAGGGTATTTTGGTCATTTTACAAATCAAGGATAATTTGGTAATTTTTCAAACTAGGGGTATTTTAGTAATTTTAGAAAAATAGGTGGATGGTCCCTTTCGGGTTTTAGTTATAAATTTTTGGGCTGTCAACAAGTCCTTGTAGCTAAAGTGAACAGTCACTACGCACCAGGTAGGATTCCAGAAAAGAGGAGGTGGGCCACTAGGGCCGCTTAAGTACCGAGCTCTCCCTAGATCCAATTCTAGACATGCGTATGCTTGTTACTACACCTTAACCCTATGACTTGTTCACGGTCATGTTTCATTAAATTAAATCTTATGAAATTGAGGAGTTGTTTAAACTAAACTTAGAGTCCATTAATCCTATCATACTAGTCTACGTCCATAAGGCCCATTAAGCCCATCATGTATATCACATCAATAGTTAGAGTACTTACCTGGGTGGATCGGTGCCTGGTAGACTCGAAGGCCATATCCCAACCAAACTTTTCTCAAACTCTTATTTATTTTATATATCACTACTGGGCTCATTTCACAACCCGAATTTTAAATTTGGCTCTGAAACTAAAAATGTAACACCCCAAACCCGACCCATGCATCAACACCGGATCTGGTATGCTACGGGTTGAATCTAGAAAACTTTACTCTGAGGGGTTTTGGAGAAACTTAGTTTATTATAGCAGAATAATCAATTAAGTGTGAAATTTTGAAAATAACTTTAAACATTTGCGTGGGTCGTGTTTGAAAAGCCCGTTTGTCATTTTACTTTATAATTATGACTTTGGAAAAACATAAGTTTAGTAAAACCTAGCAAAAAGAGATAATATAAAACCCTAAGTGATGGAGGCCTTATTACAAAGGAAATATCCCAAAATAAGAACTTAAAAGATAATTGAAAATAGTCTAGGAAGATAAAAGACTTGATGGCCTCTCGAGTCCGCCTTGGCTCCCATGCCCACGATCTACTGTTCATCTGAAAAGTGGAAAAAACAAAAGGGTGAGTCACAAAGACTCTGTGTGCAAATCCCGAAATCACATAAAAGCCTTGGGCCCATAAACACATTATGGACATTGGCTCATACACAAAGGCAACAGAATAATTCATGCAATATGGCCCATCCTAAAACCTAAGAGTCCATCCTCTACACGCCAACCCTTACCAACCATCACACCTCGGCTATTTCTACAATCGACCCACCAACCTCTACACTCCAATTTGACAGTTATGCTGTCGATTATAATATTCAGGAATCAGGATATCAGGATAACGTAGCATAGCCACCGACCACTATTGTGACTTAAATACATGCTCTTCCCCTTCATCAAATCAAACCCATATCCCATGCATACACACATGCCATATCAAAAGCACTCAACCATTTACTGGATAACAGGATAACACATACATCGATACACTTAGAGATAATACTATGTTTACGTACCTAGCATTCTTAGCCCACCCCTACGGGTTATTCGACTGTCACATAACCTTTTTCGACTTTTCAGCCCATAATAGATATTATACAGGAGACTTAAGTGATAAAGATCTACACATCTGATTACTGACAAGATGATATTGTCAAAGTCGGCACTATCGAAAATCACTACGGTTGCTAATAGCCTAATATTTTGTTCTGAAGCTGGTCCACAACTCGGTGGCCAATCACGAGCAGTAGACACCGCGCATTTCTTGAACTTTGGGGCTGAGACTACAGATCCAACCCCTTCATTTGATTTGCTGACATTCGAGTCCATGAATGATCTTGGTCAAAATGTACTATAACGATGGCTTGACGAAACGATTGGTTAAGGGCATGAATAACAAAAAGAAACCGATTGATAACTCTTAAAGAGAATCGAAATCCTTACCTTGAAATCCCGAAATTAGAGACTAACGATTTCCGACTTTTAGATCTACTTGATCTACTTCACTTCTCGAATGTCGCCAAACACATAAAATACATGAAACCATTAAACCATTAGCTTTTCGGCTTTGTCTTCCAAAAATCGAAAGAGAGATTTTAAGAACAACAAGAGTCGACACTTACCTTACTAGAGAAAATTCGGCTACTCCCAGGGGATTTCAACTTTTGAGAAGATCAAGAAAAGAAGATAATAAGAAGAAATCTAAGTAGTTTTAGCTTTTAGTTGAAGAAATCGGCAAAAAGAATAGGGATTATTTGGTTAGAGAGTTCAGGGTTTCAACTTTTGAAAGAAAAGATGTTGAGAAGATTGGGAGGTCTCGGCTTTTGAAGAAATCAAAAAAAAGAAATTGGAGAGGAAGACTGAGAATTTTGGTACAAGGAAATAAGAAAAGAGTAGGGTTCAAATGTCAGAATTGATGAGCTACCACCCCTATTTATAGGCAATTTTGGTACCTACTTATCAAAACCCGAAAGTGCCATTCCTGACCGCTAAAAATTAAACAAGGAATAGGGGAGAATTCGGCACCCCTAAGCTATAAAGAAACCGATTCCTTTACTCCTCTTAGAGTCAAAATTTTGACCACCACCTAGCCCTGTAGATAACTCCTTGATTTTCTCCTTATTATCATCTGACTACTCATCTACAGTGTCATGGATGACACAACCTCTTCATTCCTTTATCAGCACATTATCTACCTTATTATCACATTACAAAATTCCTAAATTTAAGCATCATTGCCGAACCCCACTATTGCTCTTATAAATGAAAAAATAATTAAAATAAACGGTACTAGGCGACTCCAACCTTGGACCTTCAAATGACGCCAACTCTCTTCCCTCTTTGTGGCGCCATTTGCCACTGGGCCACAAGCACATTTGTGTTTTAAAACACAGCTAATATCTGTTATGCCTTAACTTAACAAGCTTTCCACTAAAGTGTTCAAATAAAAAATTTTAACTACAGCCTCGGCCCAAACCTAAGCCCAATTTAAACCCCTGACACTTAATTTAACACATTAAACATATCCCCACACCAAACACATAGGCCCGATAATTCAGGATGTTACATGTCTCCACACGTTGTACATGTTTTCTATTTTATACATTTCGTCGATATAGCTCATGGGATCCAGACGGAGATTCTGACAAGTCACAAGTACATGAGTGCATGAGTAATGAAGTACATCAAATATCCCATAGTCGCAGGTCCTATTTCTCAAGTGTACACGATATTGCCCGCCAACAATACCTTGGTTTGGTCTGTCAAACTCCGTCACACAAAACCATAGGTTGTCGCGATCGTGACACACTGTGTGTGATAAACCATAAAAGTAACATATTTTAATCCCACATTTAGCATACTTTTGGATGATTTATCCCTTGATTTATGTAACAAGGTACTCTTAATCCTTTCTTTTCATGTTTTATACTCAGGAAAGCACCGGAGGATGAAAATAATGAGAAACGGGCCTAAAACGGACCAAATGGGCCATATCACAAAATCGACACGGCTTGGACTTAAGCCCACATGGTCGTGCCACTTAAGAAAAGTTCGAACACGGCCTAACCACGATTTACACGGTCGTGCCTCCATCAACAGACCTAAATACGGCCTGAAGTCGATTCGTATGGGCGTGTGCCCTAAGGAGTGTCCCTGGCGCGGCCAAGAGGAGTTTCACTCGGATTTGGATACTTGAAGGCAAAGAAACACATTCCAAAGCCTATTCAAACACTCGAGTAGGAATTATACTTGAATTAGGATACTTAGGGGCTAATTAAAGCATTCCAAGATCCTATATAAACATCCTAAGCATAACCTTCAAAGGGAGTACGGCAGAAACCTTCTGCCAGAGCCAGCGGGAGCTAGGCCAAAGAGCTTAGCCCAAAAAGCCAGGTTTTTGGGAATCACTCGAGGATAGCCAGTTGATCCATCTCAAGAAGCCGAAATTATACTCAAGACGGCAGATTTCTCCTTTAATTCCTTTAGGGAGTTTTAGGGATTTCTTATGTTTTATTTTATCTTTTCTTCTGAGATGTTTTCTTTTATTGTTATGAACTAAACCCTTCAGATGAAGGGGATGAAACTTAGATGAATCTTGTTATTGTTTTCTGAACTATATGATAAATACTTGATTTGTTCTTAATTATGTGTGCTTAATTCTTATGTTAATTTTTCGGGATATTAATTCAAGTTGAATGTGCTTAGGTGGTAGAGCAAAAGTCCTTGTCTAAGAGTAGATCTAGCATAATTAAGTAGAGTTGATCGCGCGCCTAGAGATAAGGTGACGAGATTTTACCAGATTAGTGTGAAACCTAATATGGGAATCCATAGATCGAGTTAATGCGATTTTAAGGGTTTTAATTAGAAAGATATTTCAATTAATCAACCTAGGGTTAGACGTTATTCGCCTTGAAAGAGGGTTTAATATAAATTGAAAAATCTTACGGATCAAGTCAAGTGAATAAATCGTCTGGTTCAGTGTTAGATAACAAGTGAAGTCTAGGTGGATTCTTCCTAAGGGTATCGTCTTAATCAACTGAGTTTTCCTAAAGTTAGTTCCCCAATTCATTCTTTTTGTCTTTGCATCTTTAGCTTAGTAGTCAGTTAGTTTTAGATTAAACAACCAATCACTTAATATGTAGGCTAAATAATAGAAAGAAGATTAGTATTAGTACTTTTAGTTCCTTTGGGTTCGACAATTCGGTCTTGCCTAAGCTATAGGTGCACTTGCCTTAAGTCATTGTCAGAGTTAGTTTCCAGGTTCGATCATTCTCTTTGTAAATTTCACACAATACCTTCACGCACCATACATGGCATCCTTGCATTTGGCCTTTATAACTCGATGTTCGCTTCAGAAATAGTGTCGCTAAACGAAAATATGTCTCTTGCACAATCGATGTTATCGGCAAATGACACGTTCCTTTTAGAATAGAATTTATGCATTCGATCAGGTTTGAGGTCATATGACCATATCGTAGGCCGCCTTCGTATGCTTGCGTCCATTGTTTGAAAGGTATATTGCGTAGGTAGTTTGCACCTTCTTTGTTAACTGAGCGCAAACTCACCAACATCTCATGAAAACGGTCCTTATCGATCTCGTACCTGCCAATATAAGTTGATAGCGAATATTACATACCACTCTTAAATTAAGAATAAATTGAATATTACAAACCAAATTATAGTAATAGATATTACATATCCATGTTGGTCACTTGCCGTCGTTCACTTGTAGATCGATGTTGCCCTGGTAGTTGGACGCAACATACCTTACCACAAGCTTCCCTGTCGCTCTATTGTGGCTAGTATTCTAGGGCACCGATCCGATATAATGCATATATCAGGTTGGGGGCAGACATGCCTCCTTAACCTAGATAGAAAGAAATCCCAGTCATCAGCTGACTCCCCCAGTGTTATTGCAAACACACTTGGAAAGATTCTACCATAGGTAAAGGTACCGTCAATTTGTATCAATGGATTACAATATAGAAATACATCTCGGCATTGCTTAAATGTCCAGAACAGACGCTTGAACACTTGGCATCCATGGAGCAATCGATCGTTGTAGTACTCGATTACATTTCAAAGTGCATTATGCTGCCTGAGACATATCTCTCCAGCACCTAACACTACTGCCACACTTCATTATATGAAGCGTCCCACCGACCATGCAACTTTTCCAATGCCTTCTTCTTAGCTATCCAAGTCTTCCCAGAAGAGGCGTGTACCCTAATTGGCTACGAATATTGCCAATTAAGGCCAAGATTGCAACAAGTAGTCTTGGGATCCGCCTTCACCGTCGGTATTATTAAGTCACCAACATCTCTAAATCCATCTTAAAGCATGGCATGTGGGTGATCTTATGAAACACCACAACACATATAGTCAGCACGTTAAATAACGCAACATTACGTAGTATAAGTATTATTCAAAACCTTTAACATCTAGTGATACATTAATTTGCACTTAACAAGCTAAAAAAAAGTTGGAAGATTTGCAAGACATGTATGTGGACCTTTGTACTTTTTAATCTCCCACAAGCCTGTTCTTTTCCTTAACGAGGCCATGATTTTCCAGGAACAAGTAACGTATTGTACTGTACACTTGGCCTCGTACTTATCGAGTTTGGATTTAACCACATTGTAGTTAACCCCGTTCTTGATGCTATATTGTTTCAAGGCACCAAGAAAAGTATCCTTGTTGGAAAACTCTTTACCAACTTCAAATTCACCCGAATCCAATGACAAACTTGTACGGTCATGCGTTTTGTGTGGTAATTTAGGAAACTCCAATGCATCATCTTGAGATAGATCGACATCACGCATACACAACAATTAGCGAAGGTATTTTGGAGGTGAGTACGCCATGAATCGCGATCTTCTTCTTTTCATCCGAACCACCTTTAACATCTTGAGTAACATGCAGTTGGACAGATTCGGCTCAAAAATAATGCAACTTCGCACCATTGATACACAGCTCCCTCTCCCCAAACTCGAAACGAATAGACCAAGCTGAGATCTCGAGGTGGATCCATATCGAACTCATCATTCGACCCACGGATCGTGCGTTGATAATTTACCATGTGCCTCGGTCTTAGGATCGTAAGACCTTCCTTCATCATCATCTTAAGAGTAATCCCTCGATCGACCTTTATATGACGTAATGTTACCTTGAGCGAGTCGCATTCGAATAAAGAAATTTCTCTTAGAATCGCAATACCACGTAAATTCATGCTCTTCCTCGATCCTGAGTATAAGCGATAAAACCACCTAACGATCTTAGTTGGAACCATTCATCAGATCCATGAAAAGAATGGATACGGCATAACTAGGAACTCAAAATGCTCCGCAATGCCGTCTTACAGATATCGCCTCTTTTACCTTCAATGGTGATACCTCCCGATCCGGATCAAACAAGTCATCTATCCGGCGGTGGATACTTGTTTTTGATCGTCAGAAGTTAGCAGTCATCCACAAATTCTTTCTTCTTTAATCGTCATGGCGAAAACTGCCTCCACAATTCTGCAGAGCCTTTAACTCCTAGGTGCCATCACAGGCATACAGAATGCAAGGTCTATCCGAACTCACCTCCCGTCCGGTGCAAACCGGAAGCTCTCGAGAAACACATCCACAAACCATTTCTCACGCAGAACTCCTTAGTCAGAGGCACATACCACATCATCGGCCCTTCGACCATTTTCCGACTTAGATACCACATTAGACCGATAGTTTCTCCTATTACCATCGAACTACTTCATCACCCCGGTGTGCTTCAGAACCATGCGCTTAGCCTAGCCAATCAACTTCGCTGGTGCTTACTCACGATCCATCCCAAAATCGATCGAACTCCCCAAAGCTCCATCGGATCACCTCGAAAGATACCCTGGAGTTCTAGAGGTGCGCCTCTATACTGATTTATCTACCACTACTGAGTGACCTAGAGGCTTATTATCATCATCCGCCTGAAGATATCTCGTAGTCTAAATCCATTGTCTCTACTATACTATCGGCAACATACGAAAGTGCGTAGAACCCACATCAATTAAAGCGAGATAAGGAGAACCAAAGATCAAAACGCGGTTATGACGTCCGGTCGTCGCCCTCCTCTCGGCGCCTCAAAGATATACCAATCCAGTATGCGGCCTCGAACTACACGCACCTCACGCAGGTGCTCCACGGCCCGACCGTAACTATTACCTCCTCGCCATTACCTCGGCCCCTGCGGTGGTCCATTATTTACGTATTGATTACTACCGATTCTCCGATCAATTCTAGCTAACTTGCGCGGACAATCCCTCACGAAAGCCACACTCAAAACAACCTCTACCATCACCCAACATCCTCCCGGTGAGCCTTTCGGTTACCGCATAGCAAAGAACAAACCTACCCGATCGATTCCACTCGGCCTAGCTCTTTTCTCGTTGGTTTTTGATGACCCGGAAGACCCAAAACTCCTCTTGTGACGGTTTCTTCCATACCGCCTCACAGACTTTTTAATGCCCTCGGCAACCTTCGCCTTTTCAATTAAAAAATTCACGCCCTGCTGGGGCGCAATTATCGACTTTAGTTCGCCTCGCAGCCATCCTCAAACGAACGTACCTCTCATGCTCAAGAGCCACCATACCCCCGCATACCGACTCACCTCGAAACTACGCCAATCCTATACGATTTGCTCCCTCGACTAACCTCGTAAATGCTTTCCTCGCTCATTTATGTAGTTAGCTCGACGACTTTTTCCGATAAGCGTTCAAAATAATCCCATGTCGATCTTGGTCTTACTACCGTGAGCCACCACTGGTATGACTCATCTCGAGAAGTGATACGATCCCATTTAATAGTTAGGTCCAGATCGTCCATGATCCGTTCGTCGCTTTACCAAGATCTTCGAATGGAGCAACACCGAGACACCGAAAGAATTCCAAGTCGCCAGCAGCATTTCCTAGCTCCCACGCTCCACCGCTCCGGCTACCCTTTCTAAAACCCGCAAGATCGCTCAGTGACATCTGCGTCATCGCGGCTCGCTCTCGAACTCACCACCTCCACCGGTGGCGGGCCAGATCTCATTCTTCGAACCTGCCCAGAACCCACGGGCTCGAAATAGCCATCTCTCACGACCACGCCCACGACCACGCCCACCTCGGTACTGGGACTAAATCTCGATTAAAGAATTTTATGTATCGCTTATTATTCCACTATTTTAAAGCAAAGTTTTATGAATATTAAAGAGAATGAGTCCACGTAATCCTATCGTTTTGTCTAAAGTAATCTTACTATCACTAGCCATTCAATCATATCAATTAATATCACAACCAATAGTACGGGGTACTTACCTGGGCAAACTGGTGCCGGAGACTCGGTGCCATGCCTTTCAAATCATACTTTTAAAATGTAATACTTGAAAACTATAGTTTTAAAACATTTTGGGCCTCGGCCCAGAGCTTTTGAACTTGGCTCTGATACCACAAATGTAACACCCCAAACCCGGACAAGACACCACGTCCAAATCTGGTATGTTACGGGGAAACATGTTTGTGAGAGGTTAAATTTTTCGTTAAAAGCCGAGTGAAAACACAGTGTATTTTGAAGACAATTCGCGTAGACTTGTTTGAAATCAGATGGTGTATTTGAAACCCGGAGATTTTGAAATCTTAACCAGAATGTGTGGTTAAACGAGTTTAAACCATTTAAACCTTAATAGTTTCTTAGTGTTACTTAAAACCTTTTTAGACTTAGGAGTAATACAAGTTTGATTTGAAAATCATTTGAGTTTGCTTACTATAAAGACATAGTGTGATACCCGATGGTATGGTTTGAAAACACATTGCGTTATAATTTTGAAATCATTATCTTTCCAAGTTTTAGAAAAATTCATACCAACTTGTTTTGTTAAGGCATATTAAAAATCTAATTAAAACATAAACATCACAAAACATAAATTAAAGGCCTTTTACAAATCCAATATAAAACCCAAGTAAAGTAAATAAGCTAAAGTACCCAAATTCAATAGTCCGAGCAACACTTTTATTAAAGCATGGCATGCACCCGAGTCCATCCGGCTCGTGTCCGCGTCTCACGAGTCACCGAAATGTCAAAGGAGAGGTGAGTCGAGTGACTCAAATGTAAATCCCGCTCTAGAAAACAACATGCTAACACACATCATACAAAGCAACATAATTAATGCAACCCGATCCTAGCCATCCATATCGCCTTTTCTACCCGTGTGGTACCAAACCACGGTGGTGCCAAACCACCGGTGACATATAGTCACAATGTGTTACCAAAACACTGGTGTCCCAAAGACACAATATCCGTCAATGTGGTGCCAAACCACTTTGGTGTCCCAAAGACACAATTGTGCTACCAAAGCACCGATGACCGCATGATCACAAATCCAATGATGGGGCCAACCCATCGTGTGATACCAAATCATGGCGTCAATCCCATATCTCACAAGTGGGGCCAACCCACGGTGGTGTTAACCATGTGGGGCGAGACGCCGAGGTACCAAAACTCGGAGGTGCCAAACCTCGGTGACCCAAAGTCACAAAGTGTGTTACTAAAACACCGGTGCTCGTCGGCACAAAATATCACCGCTCCCTCCACTCAGTATCACCCATCAACATACCACACTCATGTAATCATGCATATCATATAATCATGCATATCATGCTAATATGTCTAATTTCATACCCCATGTCACATATATCCACAACCATGGTATCATATAGATCATCGAAGAACTCATAATAATATCTTGACTTACCCGAGTCCGAATCATACCCATTAGGGTATCACACCAATCATCACTGTTTCATTAATCATCACACGTGTTATCAATTATATTACTAAGCGAAGTGTGTTAGTTTACACACCGAATTAGCGAAGGTATTAATCCCTAAAATCGATTTCGTCCCTTGATCACTTCTACAACTCGAATCCTACAATCGGCCAACAAATGGATTAACCATCATACCATTCGCCACAAGCATTAAACCAAAAGGGTTTATCAAATAGTCCTCACCTTGCAACATTTGGCTTCCTACCAAACTCGAACCACAAAGGTTTCTCTTTACAAATGGCCTCCACCTAAAAAGAACGTCCATTAATCCATTGAGACTTGTTTTAACGAGGCTAAAAGAATGGATTAACAAAATACTCCTCTTACCACCACTTAACAATCGACTAAAAAAGTTGGAAGACTCCCTTTGATTATTTCCAAAGTCCAAGATCCTATCTGAAAAGATTAAAAAAGTTAACACCTTTTAACCAATATCGATATTAGCCCTTAACATACCAAGAATCGGCAAAGTACCAATGAAAGGAGAAAGGCCATTCTACCAACACTTACCCACTACCAATCGGTTGGAACCAAGCACCCAATAACACCTACTATTCGCCAACACAAGGAAGATTCGCTAAAGCCCCGAGAAGGAGAAAGAAATAAAAGATTGATTAGAGAGGAGGGTATGTTGGTTTTGAACAAGAAAAAGACTTGGAGAGTGTTTTGGAGGTGAAGTTTGACCAAGAATCGAAATGGGAAGAAGAAATGGTAAGAAAATACCTCGATTCTTTCTTGGAAAAGGAGAGGAAATGGAGAGGGAGACTTTCGGCTAACAAAGTTTCAAAGAAAGAAAAATGATGATGGGATGCTAGGTTCGCCAAATGTTGAAGAGAAAGCAACAGCTGGTTGTGTTTTAACAGAAATGAGAAAGAAAAGAGAGTGGGAAAGGCATTCGACTAACAATAAAATTGAAAGAGGCCAAGTAATTTCGGCAAGGGTAAGGGTGTTGAAGCTTTCGGTTTAAGGAGAACAAAAAGGAAAAAATGAACAAGAGATGAAGCACTTGAGGTTTCGGTTTAAGAATGAGAATAGAGTGGGAGAGTTTTCTTTGACATTCGGCTTACCAACAAAATGACCAAAAAGAGACTTGAGCAATCAGTTGGAAGAGAGAAAATGAGAAGAAGCTTTTGACCAAAAAGGAAAATCGGCTTAACCAAGGAGAGCTTGTGACCGAAACACACATGCCCAAGGCACATACGGCACACTCTAATTACCAACCGGCCACACACTCTCTCTCCCCCCAAACTCTCACCAAATCCGGCCAACTCTCCCCCATTTGCTCCCACACCACCAATTCAAATCCCATGACCAAGTCTCCCTCCTACTTTCACTCTCCACCCCTCTTTTGAATGTGAAGACTAAGTCCAAGCTAGAGTTCAAGTTGCCTTCTACCTCTTCCTCCATGCCGTCCAAAATGAGAGCCAAAAGGGGTGGGATTCTCGCGACTTGAACACAAGACCTCCCCCTGTAGATGACGCCACACACCCACACTCTCCATGTGGCGCATGCTTGCCACTTTGCTAGCTCCTCATTTGTGCTTTAAATTCACTTAATTTAATTAAAAACCCCATCTCCTTTAGCTCCCATCCCCCCTAAGGCCCCAAAACAAAAATTTTCCACCTACTCAGGCACACACCTAGCCTTCATCTAAGTCCCGAAACCATACAAACAACATAATAGCTCACCAATAATTATGCAACAATGCCAAAAATAAATTAACCCCTTAACCCGGGATATTACATGTACTGCACACTTGGCCTCGTACTTATCGAGTCTAGATTTAACCACGTTGTAGTTAACCCCGTTCTTGATGCTATATTGTTTCAAGGCACCAAGAAAAGTATCCTTGTTAGAAAACTCTTTACCAACTTCAAATTCACCCGAATCCAATGACAAACTTGTAATGTCATGCGTTTTGTGTGGTAGTTTAAGAAACTCCAATGCATCGTCTTGAGATAGATCGGCATTATGCATGTGGGCTAGAGGTGAGTACGCCCTGAATCACGGATCTTCTTCTTTTTCATCTGAACCACCTTCAACATCTTCAAATACGGTTGGAACAGGCTCCGGTTCAGAAAATATTGCAACTTCTGCACCATCGGAGCTGAGATCTCGAGGTGGATCCACATCGAACTCATCATTCGACCCACCATCATCTGCAATGAAAGAGGGCCCTCGCCGGTGGATGTCGTGGGGAGTATATTATCCCTTCTTAAACAACTTTCATAATGTTCCCAATTATTTGTGGATTGCCAACCACTAGAAGTTGATGACATTCCCCAATACGTATTTTTAGCATCGAACGTTGAAGGAAGGATATGCATGTCCCATCCACCAACCGAGTGTCATGCAGGGGTGTTTTCCATACTACCACCAAACACGGGCACTTCCGTATTCTGCATCCCACTAATAGAGTGTCGGCTTGGGTTGTGTATTTCCCTCGAATAGCAGTAGATATTGAAGTCGAAGGAAGATCACTTGGCGACAAAAGTTGTACATATACCTCAAGATAGTGTGATCAACTGGTAAGATGAGTCTTCACTATTACCTCCAAGCTCGAGGACCTTTGATGTTGAATGAGTCATATCTCACCGGATCAACCGAAGTGCAAAATCTATACTTAATAGACTGAACTTTCATTGGCATTGTTCCGAAGATTTTACGCCTAATTCTTTTGCGAAGTTCTATCAAATCTATGTTCGGTGAAAACCTAGTAGCGCTGTGTTCTCCGATAAATAAACAACACCATATTTGGTGTCACAAACCTCACCATTGTAGTAAATAACAACATTAATACGTTCACTCATCTTCAGTTTCTATTTTACTTTTGCCTCAATTTCTGTTATGCAACCTAAGAATGAAATTTGGCTGATTTATAGTCTAAGGATTGCCAGAGACTACTGTAGCAAAAGAGAGTCTATGTGAGAGCTTTTTTCAGTACTCTTGCTGACAGTGCATCCTGCTTGAAGCATTTTGGCCACTATTTGTTAAGAAACGTCTTCTCAAAATTAATTTTCCAGAGACTATTGTAGCAAAAGAGCGTCCACGTGAGAGCTTTTTTCAGTACTCTTGCTGGCAGTGCATCCTGCTTGAAGCGTTTTGGTTACTATTTGTTCAGAAACGTCTTCTCAAAGTTATATTGCCAGAGACTACTGTAGCAAAAGAGCGTCCACGTAGCTTTTTTCAAGATTTTCTCGTGATGCATCTGCTTGAAGCGTTTTGGTCACTCTTTGTTTAGAAACGTCTTCTCAAAATTATCTTGCCAGATACTACTGTAAAAAAATTCAAATAATTTTTATTTTACTGATATATTTTTCTCAAAATCCTAAACTTAAAATTATTCTAATTAATTGACCCTAAAATATAGTCCATTGATTTTCCCCTAAAAATATTAAACCTTAAGACCCTAAAAATCCCTAAATCGTAGCCTTAAAACCCTAAAAACTCATACCATAACACTAAAAACAACTGAAAAGCCCATTGGGGGGTGAAGGGAAAAAGCGCATCCGCAAGGGAGCGCTTTTGCCACATCAGCAAAGCGCGCCCTCAAGGACGCATTTTTGGCTGATGTGGCAAAAAAGGCTCCATCGTGGACACATTTTTCTGATTCATCCCCTAAAATGTCGCTGACGTGGATACGTTTTCGGGGGAAATGGCCTTTTCGGTAAATAATTTTTTGGCCTTTTCCGTAAATTTTTTTTAAATATGGTATATTCTAGTCATTTACTTGAACTTTTGTCCTTCTTCTTTTTTTAACTTTTTTAAAATTTTGTCTTTATCCTTATTTTATTTATTTATTTTATTATTAATTTTAAAAACTTAAAATGTTTTGAAATGTTTTATAATATATATTTTTAAAATTTTAAATATATATATTTAAAATTATTTTTAAAATTTTAAATATTATTTTTAAATATTAAATATATTTTTAATAATATAAAATATTTAAATATTTTAAAGATATGAACTTTCAAATTTATTATTAGTTTTATAATATTTTAAACGTATATTTTAAATTTTAAATATTTTTAAATTTGTTTTCTAATATTTTAAATTATGATTTTTAAATTATTTAAAATATATTATTTTTAAAGATATTACCTTTCAAATTTATTATTTGTTTTATAATATTTTAAATATATATTTTAAATATTTTTAAATTTTAAATATAATTTTTATAAATTATTAATTTTAAAATTAATTTTAAAGATGTAACGCTTCTAACTTGAATCCATCACCGGAATAGAGTTACGGAGTATTACCAGAGTTACAAATTTATTTATCAGATATTTTATTTCATCTAGCATTCATATTTGGAACCAATCAAAATCAAACATATTGTCTTTTAAACATACTTATTTTTCTTGACATGTCTTACTTGAATTTATTACTCGTCTCAACATACTTAATTTCCTTGTATTAACGTATCAAAGATAATCACATATATATCAAAGATAATCACATATTTACATGTCATGATAAATATCATTCTCTTGCCATTTCTTCCTAAACATAAATTAGTTAATTCATTATGTCAATATTTCATGTACCATCAACTCGTATTTCCTTATATCACATAATTTCATGTAACACTTATCAAACTTTGACAAATTATTGAAAGTCTTCAGAATTGGTCTGCACCGATATGCACTGAATTTCACTGATAATCGCTAATGTCATAGCATAGCTATGGTCTTTTCACTAGAATGCTTTAGTTCAGCTATGGTCTTACATCTTCACTATCATTACGCCATGGTGAAACCATGGATTTATCCGTCAATTCATCTTGTCACTGAACTGAAGTGCTCAATTTGATCATTTATTCAATTTTCATGTTTTTACATTATTCACGATTTTATCATCAATACATATGAAATAATACATCATGAAGTTCATAAAATTAACAAATGATCACTAAAATTTAGCCATATAAACTCATAAGTTCAATTTTTTTTCTTGTATTATAACAATAATCATAATTTCATAATAAATATTCCAAATAAAATATTATATCATTTCTAATTCAATATTTATCGTTATAATCGGGCATATGATCAATTTATACACAAGTCGTTCATATATTCTTCCTCCTCCTCCTCTCCATCAACATCCTTAGTATAAATAATACACTTGTAAGTAACATTATCTATAAGTTTTCACTATTTATTTATGTGAATATTCAAGCTATCCATCCGTGTCATAGTCACTAAATTATTTTTATCTTGAGCTACAAACTCCAAATTAAGATTCGCTAATTTTCCTGAAATTAGACTCACATATCTTCTTAACATAAAATTTTCAAAATTTTTGGTTTAGCCAATAAGTATAGTTTATTCTTTAAAGTCACCCCTGTTCTGTTGTCTAACAGTTCCAACCCTTCTTCACTAAAAATTAATTATCTCATTGTACATGATTCGGATGATGTTCCCATTTATTTCTCTTGAAAATAGACTCATTCAGGATTTTAAACATATAAATTCAAGCTCCTAAATATTTTTCTCCAATTTTTGATGATTTTTTAAAGTCAAAACAGGGGAACCCGAAATCATTCTGTCCTGGTCTCACAAAACCTATTATATCTCATTATTTAATATTCCATTGCTTACACTGTTTCTTTTATAAGAAACTAGCTAGACTCAATAAGCTTTAATTCCTTATTTTATTATCCTCTAATTTGATTTCTATAATTTTTTGGTGATTTTTCAAAGCTAGACTACTGCTGCTGTCCAAACATGTTTTAGTGTAAAGTGTTGATTTCCATTTTGCCCCAAAGTTCATAGTTCATACAATTCAGTCATTGTCCAATTAACCCCTCAATCGGGCTAATTTTTCTCAATTAATACTTTATTCTATCATTTTAAACTACTTCATAACCCTTGAAATCAGAACTTTAGTATTAGACCTTAATTCCAAACTCTTTCACAATTAGGTCCTAAAACTAATTTCCACCAATTTTACTTGATAAAATCATTATATATCAAAATTAAAGCTTCAATTATATGTTTATTCATCATATTCTTCCAGCACTCATCCATAAAAACTTTAAAAATTAGCCATAGAATCAAAAACTAATAACATAGTAAGTTGGACCCAATTGTAAAAGTCTAAAAAACATAGAAATTTCAATGAGAAAGCAAGAATTAAACTTACATGAAGATAGAGTATGAAAACCAGCTTGAACCTTCTTCCATGGCTGTTTTTAAGCTGATGAAAATGAAGAGAAATGAAGAGATTTCTAGATATTCCAATTTGGTCACATTTTTATTTAGCTAATCTTGGCAATTTTCAATTTTGCCCTTATTTCACTCATTTCCTGATTTTTTCTCAGCTATTGCCGCCCAAAATATCTCCTTTGGGATTATTTGCATTTAGTTTCTTCCTTATTTGACAATTGAGCTATTTAATCTTTCTAGCAACTTTTACACCTTTTTTAATTTAGTCCTTTTTATTTAATTAAGCACCCAAATATCAAAATTTTCTAACGAAATTTTAATACTACCTTATTGACATTCCATAAATATTCATAAAAATATTTATGACTCGGTTTATAACACGAGATCTCGATACCTCTTTTCTCAATTTCTTGACCAAATAATTCTTTATAAAACACAATTTACTATTTCAAAAAATCTTTTAAATGCTATATTTGGCTCGTAAATATTAAATAATATAATCTACAAGTTCATTTGTCTGATTTGGTGGTCTCAAACCACTATTTTTGACATCACTGAAATTTGGGCTATTACAAAAGATATTCAAATGTTTTTTAATTAAATTTAAAATTTTAAAATTATAATTTTATTTGGTGGAGCGATTTAGAATGGCTCCATCATTGTATCTTGTACTAATAATAAATTTGAAAGGTCATATTTTTAAAATATTTAAATTTCTCATATTATTAAAAATATATTTAATATTTAAAAATAATATTTAAAATTTTAAAAATAATTTCAAAAATATATATTTAAAATTTTAAAAATAAATATTATAAAACATGTCAAATATACATTTCAATTTTTTTAAATTAATAAAATAAAATAGATAAAATAAATAAGGATAAAGACAAAACTTAAAAAAAGTAAAAAAAAAAAAGGGTGTCAGGCGAATCTGGTGGCCGAATGATTGGCTCCACTAGATAATGGAAACTTTTTTAAAGTCCCCATTTTTTCAAAAATTGCAGTATTTTCCTGATATTTATACAGGTGGTGCCATTCTACATGGCACCATCAAAAAATTAAATTTTTTTCTTTGTTGCTGACGTGGCATGTTGGTGGCGCCAAACTCTTTAGCTCCACCAATTTTTACTGTAGATTTTAGGTCATTTTCGTGTTTAATTAAAAAATGAGTCATTTTGATAATTAATTAAAATTTTTGGTTATTTTTATAAAAAAGCCATAATAGTCTGGATCTTGAGGTGGGAACCACTTGCGGATCAATTTTTAATTTTTTAATGCATCCATCTAAAGTTGATGACCTTTCATTTTTGGGTTAAATTATCTTTTAGATTTCAACTTGATAATTTTTTTCAAGTTAGACCTCAAATTTGATAATTGTTATCACATTATGGTTTGAATTTATTTTTATTCAAGTTAGGCCTTGAATTTGGCAATTGTTATTACATTAGAGTTTGAATTTTTTTTTATCCAAGTAGTCTTTGAAAATTCTAATATGGGAACAATTGCTAAGTTCAAGCCCTAATATGGGAATAATTGCCAAATTTAAGGATTAATTTGGACAAAAAAAAGTTCAAGCCTTAATGTGGATTGCCTAATTCAAGCCCCAATGTGGAAACCTTTGCAAGTTCAGGTCCTAATTTGGAAAAAAATATTGTTCAAGCCCAACGTGGAAAAAGTGGTTAAGTGGTTAAGTTCGAAGAAATTAATTTGATCTAGTCATCTCTTATTTGTAGGGAGAAAATGCATTCATTGTGGATAGTGATACATACTATATATATATTATCTTTAATTAATCATTTTTGTTTTATTTATCACATCGATTCAAATGCAAACTGTCAAAGGTTGTACCAAGCTAGCGGAGAGACTAAATGAAAATATATAATTAGAGCTTAGAAAATTTGCAATTAAGTTTCAATTTTTTGTCTACTAATTACAATATTATTTAGTCAATTAGTCATTCCACTAATATACCATGACTAAAGTAACTTATCAAGCGTATATCCAATGACCTTGTCTTATATGTGTTACACTCATAGGATATCTTTAATTTTTTTTGGGTTAAATCCGTTCACCTAATATGATCATATTATATCTTACTTCATGAAAAGGTCAATTATTAATATATAGTAATTAAATTATTCATCCTAGACAAAATGACTCATTGCCACATTATTCTCCCATCTATTATGTAATGCCTATGAGACTATGTCATTTACCCTTCATCGGACTATGAATTCCATTATTGTAAATAAAGTCATGTCATGCAGAAGTCTTCTAGCCGACGTACCAGCTTTTAGCTCTACTATCAATTGTGTAACAACCCATTTTCAATGGTACCCGAAAATGGTGATTTTGATATCCCATTTTTCAATGATCGAGTTAGTAAATATTAAATAATATTTACTAGTTAAAATTTGATGCATCTTTGAAAGCATAAAAATATCCTATTCCCTGCAAAATAATGAAAAAGAACAGTAAAAGGGGAAGTAGGGTCGAATCCTCAGGGATCGGATTATAGGAATACTTGTTTCTCAAATCTCAAGTAATCGTGCCTAAGAAAACTGGGTTCTGAAAAAACTAAAATAATGTAATTAAAAGTTTTGATCTGGAAACGAAAATAAAAACAGAATTGAGAAATCGAATTGGAATTACGAAAATTAAAAATAGGAAATAGAGTTAGTTAAGGAAATTATTATGGGGAGATTCCAGCCTCCGGTTGCCTCGATCCGCTTTGGGTTCAATCCTTCGCTTTTAGATGATCCTTCTCAAACCGAATAAGCCAGTTATAGTGGAAGAGGACGCCTACGACCACCAGCACCAAGGATTTAGACTTCGATTTGGTGGAACTTGACTCTAGCCAACAATCGCTCTTGTGGGATCATCTTATGCTAGATCAATGTTTCTCAATGGCGAATCTCACGCCATTTTGTCTCTTGGGCTCGCCAACCTCTGACGCAGTAAGCTAACGAACCGACTGTGCAACCTTCTCAAAATATACAAAGCGGCAGTTCCTTGCACACATTGAAAAGATCACTTTTTAAGGGACATAGACGGAAGCATAGCCCCGTAATGCGGAGAAACGATGAATACCCTGTTGAGAAGGATAAGTACGGATTCTAAACCTCAAGAACCCTTTTTTGGGATTTTCAGCAACCTTTAGCTAGATGGGTTTTAGTGGCTCATGGTTATGGTGTAAAAGAAAATAAATATATAATAAAAATGGAGATTTTATTAAAAGGAAATACGGAAAGAACAAAAGACTTTTAGGGAGAGAGTGTTTTTTCAGAAAAAGATGAAGCTTGAAATATGTGCCACTCTATCCCCTATTTATTTATAGTACTAGAAAACCTAGCCTATTCCTAATTAAATTCTAAAAGATAGATACAAATAAATAAAGATAAATAAAGATAAATGAAAATAAATCCTAAAATTAAATCTAAAAATTATCCTTAATAATTATCCTAATAACATTAAATATAGTCTTGTGCTATAAAATCTCTTCTTTTGCATTTTTGTCTTTAGGTCTTTCACGTTTGCACTTTTGGCACCAACTTGTTCCCTGTGTCGCACATTGGCCCATTTTATCTCTAAATTCAAGCTTTTGGCCCTTAATTTCACTTTTGCCTCCAATTTAGTTCCTATGAGATAAAAGATCATAAATAACTCAAATTAGCAAGATCATACTCAGAATAAACACATAATTAATGCATAAAAATACGTTATTCTAGAGTATTATCAAATTCCCTCTACTTAGCCCATGCTTGCCCTCAAGTATGGTTCCTATCCACTGTGAAAATTAGATTTTGCCATAAAATAAATACCACTCCAAAGTTTCATAAAAATTAGTCAATAATGCATATGAAAAATAAAGGGAACCCTAAGCTTGCTTTAAGTAAAACAAAAAAAGTTTTCCAATTAATACAGACATTAACATCAATTTGAATTATTTCACCGAAATTAGGTAAATTACTAAACCTACCAAGACACTCTCTTTGTTTCTTCCTTTAGTCCCAAATTTTATTTATTTACACTTTTTTCTTTTCTTTTATTTATTTAATTATTTATTTATTTTCTTAGAAATATATTGCTATTTCCGGTTAGCGGAGTTTTACCCATCACGTCACACAACCTTTTGATGCAAAGTAGAATGATAACCCAAGCACCCTACCCCGGTTACTCAGTCAGTCACGTTCTGGGCTACACTCATAACTTCGGCCAACGGAGTTTTACTTGTCACGTCACACAACCTTTTGACGCGAAGTAGAATGACAACCCAAGCACCCTACCCCGATTAGTAGAATGACAACCCAAGCACCCTACCCCGATTACTTAGTCAGTCACGTTCTAAGCTATACTCATAACCATGGAAAAATTTATTAACAATTAAATTAAACTTAAATTTTTGAGAACTTAGGAAAAACAATTTAAGTGTCAAGAATAAGTTTCAATAATCACCTAATATCCATGAACATAGCTTAAGCATGCAATCATTTTAAGTGTTCACTTTATATTAAACTTGATCAATTTCACGAAAAGTAAGATAGAGTTAACTCTATTAATCACAATTATTTTTAGCCTAATAAAAATAAAACAGTGGAAATAAAATCAAACATGCAAAATCATAACTTACTCAGTATCCAAGAATCATGCATGTAGGTCAAATAGTGGCAAGTCGTGGTCAAATTTTGGGCATGAAAAGCGACAAAATATTCTTAAAAAAAATATGGACACAATGGAGTCTCAAGCAGCAAACACAAATCCTATCAGAAGACAACAGTATTACGAAGAGTACCTCCCCCTACTTAAAACACATTGTTCTCAATGTGGACGCAAAAGAAATAAATAGGTAGAAAAGTTTAGAAAAACTCTCCGTGTAGCTACTGTCGATTGTGGAGGATGGCAATGAGTTCGGTTAGTTGTTGGCCAAAAGTGTCAAGTCGAGCCTCAATGCGCTCTGAGCGTTGCTCAACAGTCGAAGGGGGTTGGGCTTGAGTGGGTGCTAGTGCGTCATAGAAGAGGAGCGTGGTGGAGAGGGGGAGAAAAGAGTCGGTGGCTATGGAGAAGGAAAAGGAAATTTGAAAAAAAAATGTAAGGTTTAGGGGTTTTATTTGTTGAAAATAGGTGTTTGGTTGTGGGTTTTGGGGATTCTAGGGCTGGAATAGGACTATTTGGCTGTAGGGATATGGCATTCTAGGCTCACTTTCTATCTTTTTTTCTTCGTATTTTCGCTCCGTTTTACCTAAATGAAAGAAGAAAAATTTATTAATATTTAAATAAAATTAAAAATTAAAAATTAAAAAGAAAATAAAGGAAAATAAGAAATAAGAAATAATAATAAAAAATAAGGATTGGGTTGCCTCCTGATCGTGTCTGTCGAGTCTTAAAAATTTATAAAAAGAATGATCGAACCTGGAAACTAACTAAGACAACGATGGAGGCAAGCGCACCTATCGAACAGTAGTATAGGTAGCGGCAAGACCAGATTGTCGAACCCAATGGAACCAAAAATACTAATATTAACTCTCTTTCTATTATTTAGCCTACGAATTAAGGGAATTTTTATCTAATCTAAAATTAACTAATTAACTAAGCTAAAGGTGCTAAGACAAAGAAGAAATTTGGGGAAGGAGTTAAGAGGAAAACCAATTGATTTAGACAATACCTAAGGAAGAATCCACCTAGACTTCACTTGTTATCTAACTTTGAACCGGAGAATTTTTTCACTTGACTTGATCCGTAGGATTCCTAATTTACATTAATACCTCTATTCAAGGCTACTAACGTCTAACCCTTGGTTGATTAATTGAAATCTCTTTTTAATTAAAACCCTTAGAATTGCATTAACTCGATCTATGGACTCCTATATTAGGTTTGACCCTAATTCGGTAGATTTTTGTCACCCTATCTCTAGGCGCGTGAGCAAATCCACTTAACTATGCTAGATCTACTCTTAGACAAGTTTTTTCCTCCTCTGCCTAAGCACATCACACTTGAATCAATATCTCGAAAATACCAAAACAAGAATCAAGAACACATAGTTAAGAACAAATCAAGTATTTATTATACAGTTCAGATAACAATAACATAGTTAAGAACAAATCAAGTATTTATCATACAGTTCAGATAACAATAACAAGATCAGTAACACCCTTACCCGAGGCAGATTTTGAGTCGAGCACGAGGCATTACTAAACTTAACTTATTGATTCGGGGCATCAAAATAGAAAGCATCCATCTCATCATGTTCGGTTTCATAAGATGGATAGTCCTTTTGAAAGGAAAGTAGTAAAATACTAGGCAAGTGGTAAAGAAATCTATCTATTTCGTAAACGACAGATCAAAAGAATGCAAAACGTTCCATTTTGACAAGCAAATGAGAAGGCCTTTTATCCTTCCCTTTCTTAACATTCCGTGGAAAGAAGCGCATCCACGAAGGAAGAAAAGGAAGGGAATCCAGGATATGGAATCTCAAGGCTTCAGAAGATCAAGGCACACGAGAACTTCCCGGTCCTTGACGGTCTCCGCAGGAAATCCAAGGTATATTGAAGTTTATATTTCCCTTGGAAGGATGTTAACCTTTCCTTTCCCTTTTTACGCCTTACTCGATGAAGTGAAACAACTTACTGTTGTCTACCAGCCAAAAGAAAGACCACCAAAAGTAACGACCACCAAGATACGCATAGTGATTCGATCTTTTGATCACCCATTTATGGAAAACCTTTTTTGGGGGCTTCCGCCTTACACACGGAAGATTGGATTGCCTGAATCACGAGTCTTATATACTGTGTTAGTTACGAACCTCAAAATTTAGATCCGTAAATTTTTCATGAAACTAGACTCATATATCTTCTTACTATAATTTTTCCAGAATTTTTGGTGTGGCCAATTAGTACAGTTTATTAGTTAAAGTCTCCTGTTACACGAATAGATAGTTCGACCCTCCGTACTAAAAATCAATTATCTCATAATATACAATTTTTTGCCTACACCGTTTCTTTCATATAAAAATAGACTCAATAAGATTTAATTATATATCTCATGCATAGCCTAATTCTATTTCTACTATTTTTGGTGATTTTTCAAAATCACATCACTGCCATCGCATAAACTGTTCCCTGCATATACTTACATAATTTCTTTCTAATAATTACCAACTAGGCATTACATATATCCAAAACATGCTCTTAATTAGCCATTTTAATAGATAATCATTACCAAACATTTAAAAGCCAATATTAAGCCATATCATAAGGTTATACACACAAGAGAGCTAAGTCCCTATACATGCCATAGCTTAAAACGTCGAGTTACAAAATACCAGTATAATCCTTTGATAGTGCGTAACGATCTCCGACGTCTTTGTGATTCCCGAGTTGGCTTGTAATACTATAAAAAAAATTAAAGAATGGGAGTAAGCATAAAGCTTAGTAAGTTTACATGTAAATAAATAGCAACATTCTTAATGAATTATCTTATGTTTTTCTTATCAAGATCACTTAAGCTTTTAACTCAATATACTTAAACTTGTATTCTTACCTGTACCTTTAAACATGAATTTGCCTTACCTTACCTTTTTAGCTTGAACTTGTCTTACCTTTACTTTGGTATACTCTTTGAATTTTCCCGTTGAACCACTTGGAATACTAAGGATACGCGGGTACCTTTCCTTATGAAACTTAACCATTGCCATGTCTTGACATGGTCTTACGTGGTATCCTTGCCTTATGAACTCACCAATGCCATGCCTTGGCATGGTCTTACATGGGACCTTTGCCTTATAGTAACATATCAATGCCATGTCTTGACATGGTCTTACATGATTTCCTTAAACCCTAATGTCATGACATTTGTATCCAACACATTCCTAAGGTTCAACCGGAACTTTCTGAGATAACTTTCTCGTCAATTCATACTTGAGTCTTTAATAATAAATTTACAGAATAGATATGTAAATACTGGAATTTAACAGTATTAAATGTAAAATAATAGAATATTGCATTTATTTACCGTAAACTTACCTCGAAACAAAATACGATCAACTATATCGATTTAGTCCTCTATCTTTTTCTTTCCTCGATCTAACTCCGGATTTCGTTCTTCTTGATCTATAATAGCAAATTTAGCTTATTTAATACTCACATTCATCAAAACAGTCATTAACTCTTAACTTTGGCAAAATTACAATTTTGCCCCTAAACTTTTACATATTTACACATTTGCTCCAAAGCTCGAAATTAAACTTTATCCCTTATTATTATGTTTTATGACATGCTGATCATTTTTTCTTTCTATGGCAACATCAAATTCTCACTCTAACTTGTACTTGTGAACATTAGGTATTTTTACCGATTAAGTAGTTTTACTGCTTTTCACTTAAAATCACTTAGCAAAAGTTGTTTAACATAATTTTAGACTTCATATTCTATCATAAAACATCAAAATAAACACATTTCACCTATGGGTATTTTTCCAAATATGAACCCTAGCATGAATTATTGATAGAATAAGCTAAATCGAGCTACCGAGGCTTCAAAATGTAAAGAACATTAAAAGCGGGCTTGGAATCACTTACTATGGAGCTTGGAAGCTTGAAACAAACCCTAGCTATGGTGAACCCTTGTAATTTCGTCCTAATGAAGAAGATGAGCATATTTTCTCATATTTTTCCCTTTTAATTCATTTTATTACCAAATGACTAAATTACCCTTCATTAAAAACTTTGGTTCTTTCCACCTATATATGTCCATTTTGTCCATAAAATATAATTTTATAATTACCATTTAAGGACTCCTACTTCAAACCCCATTTCAATCAAGTACTCTATAAATTAGAACCCCTATTTAGCAACTTTTGCAAACAAGTCCTAATAGGCAATTTAAGCATGAAATTAATAAAATTTCTTATCAATACTCTAACACATGTATTTAATCACTCGATAAATCATAATAATTAATCATAATAAACTTTTATAGCTTGGATTCATGGTTTCGCAACCACCGTTAGTTAGGCCCTATTTCGGATGTTACATTTCTCCCTTTAGGGATTTTCGCCCTCGAAAATCTTACCAGAAAGAGGTTTGGGTCTTGTTTTCACATAATCTCTTGGGCTCCCATGTAGCCTCTTCTATCCCATGCCTTATTCCATAATACTTTCACAAGTGCAATACTTTTGTTCCTTAATTGCTTAACCTCCCGAGCTAGAATTTTTAGGTTCCTCACTTGTAAGTCATATCCGGTCAATCTCAACCTCCGTCTGCTGAAATTACATGCGATGGATCTGAGCGATAATGACGTAGCATAGACACATGAAAGACATTATGAATCTTCTCTAACTCGATTCGGCAATGTTAATCGATATGCCAATGGCCCAACTCTCGATCACCTCAAGCGGTCCAATAAAGCGGGACTTAATTTGCCTTTCTTGCCAAATCGAGAACTTTCTTCCAAGGGATACTTTCAAAATACCCGTCACCAACTTGAAATTCAATTTCTTTTCTTTTCAAATCTGCATAGGATTTCATCTATCTGAAGTCGCTTTCAAGCAATCTCGATGACTTTTACTTTCTCTTCTGTTTCTTTGACTAGATCAATCCCATAAATCTGATTTTCCTTAAGCTCTATCCAATACAAAGGTGTGCGACATTTACGTCCATACAAAGCTTCATAAGGTGCCATCTTCGACTCCATTGATAACTATTATTGTAAGCAAACTCTATTAAAGGCAAATATTTCTCCCAACTACCTTGAAATTCCAATACACAACATCTAAGCATATCTTCAAGTACCTGAATAATTCTCTACGACCGACCATCACCGAGGATGGAAAGTCATACTAAAACTCAACTTTGTACCTAAAGCTTCCTGCAATTTCTTCCAAAACCGTGAAGTAAATCTCGGATCTCTATCTGAGATAATCGATAATGGTACTCCATGTAGTCTCACAATCTCTGAAATATACAACTCGGCCAACTTTTCAAGTGAATAATCCATACGAACTGGGATAAAATGAGCCGACTTCGTTAACTTATCAATCACAACCCATACTACATCTTTCTTTCTCGGTGTCGAAGGCAATCCTATCACAAAATCCATAGTAACTCGGTCCCATTTCCACTCAGGAACTAATACAGGCTGCAATAAACCTGAAGGTACTTGATGTTCGGCCTTTACCTGCTGACAGATCAAACATCTAGAAACAAACTCGATATATCTCTTTTCATTTCGCCCACCAATACATTTTTTTCAAATCATTATACATCTTTGTACTACGGGTGAATAGACCAAGAACTGCTATGTGCTTCCAGTAAAACCTTCCGAATAAGATCATCATTTTTTGGTACACATACCCTGTCTATAAACATCAAACAACCGTCAGATCTAATCTAAAAATTAGACTCTACACCTGACTCGCACTGAACCCTTTTGGCTTGCAACTCACTGTTATCCTTCTGAGCTTCACAAATTTCTTCAAGAAATATCGGTTTAGCTCTCAAATCAGCTAAAATAGAACCATCATCCGATAAGGCCAAACTAGTGTGCAAAGCTCTCAATGCAAATAACGATTTTCTACTCAAAGCATCAAGAACAACGTTTGCCTTACCCGGTGATAATCGATCACTAGTTCATAATCTTTAATCAACTCTAGCCATCTTCTTTGCCTCAAGTTTAGATCTTTCGAGTCATCAAGTATTTCAAACTTTTATGATCGGTGAATATTCGCATTTCTCACCATACAAATGATGTCTCCAGATTTTTAATGCAAATACAATAGCAATTAACTCTAAATCATGTGTCGGATAATTTTTCTCATGTGGTTTTAACTGCAGAGGCATAAGCAATTACCCTTCTTTCTCGCATAAGTACACAGCCTAGTCCATTCAAGGATGCATCATCATAAATCACAAACTCTTTACCCGATTCTGTTTGTACTAAGACAGGAGCTTTAGTCAACAATACCTTTAACTTGTCGAAACTCTGCTGACACCTCTCAGTTCATTCAAACTTGATATCTTTCTGTAACAATCTTGTTAATGGAGTAGCTATCATGGAAAATACCTCTACAAATCGTCTATAATAACCGGCAAGACCAAGAAAACTTCTAACCCGATACATTCACGGGAGGCTTCCAATCGACAATGGTGAAATCTTATTGGATCAACTTTAATACCTTCACCGAGACAACGTGTCCAAGAAAACAAACTTCCCGTAACGTAACTCACTTTTGCTAAATTTGGCATAAAGTCGATTATCTCTCAAAATCTGTAAAACTAATCTCAAATGCTCTGCATGCTCAGTCTCATCATGAGAATAAATCAAGATGTCATCAATAAACACAACTACAAACTTGTCCAAGTAAGGTCTGAAAATTCAGTTCATTAAATCCATGAAGATAGCAGGAGCATTGGTTAAGCCATATGGCATCACAAGAAACTCATAATGACCATACCTAGTTCGAAAAGCAGTTTTCGGAACATCTGACTCTTTAACTCGCAACTGATAGTATCCGGATCTCAAATCTATCTTAGAAAATATAGTGGCTCCTTTCGGTTGATCAAACAAATCATCTATTCTAGGCAGTGGATATTTATTCTTGATGGTTACCTTGTTAAACTGCCGATAGTCTATGCACAATCTCATGGAACCATCCTTCTTTTTCACAAATAACAACTGGCCCCATGATGAATAACTAGGTCTTACAAAGCCTTTATCGGTTAATTCACAGAATGAGCTTTCAATTCTTTTAATTCTATTGAAGCCATTCTATAAGGAGCAATAGAAATAGGCGTGGTACCTGGAATTAATTCAATACCAAACTCAACTTCTCTAATAGGAGGCAAACCTGGTAGTTCTTCCTAAACACATCAGGAAACTCATTTACCACATGCATTGATTCAATTTTCAACTCTGGGTCTTTAGTATTCAACACAAAAGCAAGATAAGCTTCACATCCTTTCCTTAAACATTTCGAAAGCGAGACATAGTAAATCATGGAAATTGAACTACGACTCATCTGAATTAACCCGAAGGATCTCACCATTTTCACATTTCAACTCAATGAATTTCTTTCCACAATTCACTATCACATCATGTGCAGTTAACCAATCCATACCAAGAATCACATCAAACTCATCAAATGGCAATAGCATGAGATCAGCCGGAAAACAGTAACCTCTAATCATCAAAGGGCATTTTTTACATACTTTGTTTACTAACACATGCTGACCAAATGGATTCGATACTTTAATCATAAATTTCGTAAACTCTATGGGCATGTTCATACTAGGCATTAATTTCATGCAAACATAGGAATGGGTTGAACCCGGATCAATCAAAGCAATAACATTAACATCATGAAGAGAAATGTACCGTAATTACATCGGGGAGGATGCCTCTTCACAGTACGGATAGCATAAATCCTTGCGGGTGCTCTAACATCCGATCTCGTTCTGTGTATCTCTAAATGCACCTCTACCTGGCCCTACTCCCAAATTTCTCTGATGTCTACCTCTAACGGGGGCATTACCTGATCTTGCACTCGGTATTACTTCTTTTTTTACCATCTCAGGACACTCCCGAATGAAATGATCCGGTGCACCACATCGAAAACAACCAACCTCAGTCGCTCGACATTGACATGGATGACGTCGACCACATTGAGGACACTCAGTCTATTAGGCTAAATACTACCAACACTGCAATCGAAGTGGTTTGAGCTTTTGAATCCATAAATCTTCCACCTCTGTTTCGCTAGAATACCCAAATTGAAAAATTAGATCTCGTAGAGAACTCTCTGAGCCTCTTGGATGTAGACTAAAATGACTTGCTCATCTGTCTTTTCTTGAGTCTTGCATCTCAATTTCAGATTTACCCTTTCTTTTTAATAACTCTTACATCTTACGTGCTCGTTCAACTAAAGCAACAAACTCTTTTATCTCTAGAACACCAAGCGACAATGGATATCATCATTGAGCCCATCTTCAAATCTTTGGCACACGATAGCCTCTATAGTCACACACTCTCGAGCATAATTGCTGAGTCAGACAAATTCACGTTCATAGTCGGTCACGCTTATCTTACCTGTTTTAAATCAAGGAACTCTTTTCTTTTCTCGGTCAATAAACCTCTGGTGATATACTTCTTACGAACTCCTCTGAAAGAAATCCCATGTAACTTTTTCTTTCGGTACTCTTGATACAAGTGTCTTCCACCAATCGGTAAGTGAATCTAAGAAGTGACACTACACATTTAATACACTCTTCCGGTTGTGCGGGATAACTCGTCAAAAACTCGATAGTATTTTCGAGCCAAAATTCACTTTCTGCATCATCATCTTTGGTAGCTCAAACTCTTCAGCCCCTTGTTTTTCGATCTTGTCAACAGTGGCTTCTCTCTTCCGATCAGATGTCTGTGATCGGGAAGCTACATTGGTGGTATTTGGATCATGAGGGGTGGAGGTCTAACAATAGGGCTCGCATTTAACGAACTCAAGAAACCATTCATTCATAGCTTGGAAGAAGGCTTTTGAGCCCTCCTCCCCGACTAACTATGGGCCTTTCATGACTATCTTGTGGCACCGTCCCCTTAGCGGGAGTGGGTGAACTACTCTCTACATCATCTGCACTGACTCGTTCGGGATCCATAACTATAAAAGAAAAACATTTTTTTAAATCGTCAAGAGTCGTCACACTATCAAAATATAAGTATGGCATGTATAGATAGACTCTTACTCATACTAAATATTCCGAGAATCGACTAAACCTTGCTCGATACCAATAAATGTAACACCTTACCCGAGACCGTTTTGAGTCGAGCACGAGGCATTACTAAACTTAACTTATTGATTCGGGGCATAAAATAGAAACTATCCATCTATATCATGTTCAGTAAATTGACTATAACTTGAGTTACGAACCTCAAAATTTATATCCGTAAATTTTCCATGAAACTAGACTCATATATCTTCTTACTATAATTTTTCCAGAATTTTTGGTGTGGCCAATTAGTACAGTTTATTAGTTAAAGTCTCCCCTGTTACACAAACTGACAGTTCTAACCCCTCTGTACTAAAAATCAATTATCTCATAATATACAATTTTTTTGCCTACACCGTTTCTTTCATATAAAAATAGTCTCAATAATATTTAATTATATATCTCATTCACAACCTAATTCTATTTTTACTATTTTTGGTGATTTTTCAAAATCACGTTACTGCTGCTGTACAAACTGTTCCCCTGCATATACTTACATAATTTCTTTCTAATAATTACCAACTAGGCATTACATATATCCAAAACATGCTCTTAATTAGCCATTTTAATAGATAATCATTACCAAAAATTTACAAGCCAATCTTAAGCCATATCATAAGGTTATACACACAAGATAGCTAAGTCCCTATACATGCCATAGCTTAAAGCGTCGAGTTACAAAATACCAAGATAATCCTTTGATAGTGCGTAACGATCTCCGACGTCTTTGTGATTCCGAGTTGGCTTGTAATATTATAAAAAATTAAAGAATGGGAGTAAGCATAAAGCTTAGTAAGTTTACATGTAAATAAATAGCAACATTCTTAATGAATTATCTTATGTTTTTCTTATCAAGATCACTTAAGCTTTTAACTCAATATACTTAAACTTGTATTCTTACTGTACCTTTAAACATGAATTTGCCTTACCTTACCTTTTTAGCTTGAACTTGTCTTACCTTTACTTTGGTATACTCTTTGAATTTTCCGTTGAACCACTTGGAATACTAAGGATACGCGGTACCTTTCCTTATGAAACTTAACCATTGCCATGTCTTGACATGGTCTTACGTGGTATCCTTGCCTTATGAACTCACCAATGCCATGCCTTGGCATGGTCTTACATGGACCTTTGCCTTATAGTAACATATCAATGCCATGTCTTGACATGGTCTTACATGATTTCCTTAAACCTTAATGTCATGACATTTGTATCCTACACATTCCTAAGGTTCAACCGGAACTTTCTGAGATAACTTTCTCGTCAATTCATACTTGAGTCTTTAAATAATAAATTCACAGAATAGATATGTAAATACTAGAATTTAACAGTATTAAATGTAAAATAATAGAATATTGCATTTATTTATAAATAAACTTACCTCGAAACAAAATACGATCAACTATATCGATTTAGTCCTCTATCTTTTCTTTCCTCGATCTAACTTTGGATTTCGTTCTTCTTGATCTATAATAGCAAATTTAGCTTATTTAATACTCACATTCATCAAAACAGTCCTTAACTCTTAACTTTGGCAAAATTACAATTTTGCCCCTAAACTTTACATATTTACACATTTGCCCCAAAGCTAGGAAATTAAACTTTATCCCTTATTCTTATGTTTTATGATATGCTGATCATTTTTCCTTCTATGGCAACATCAAATTCTCACTCTAACTTGTACTTATGAACATTAGGTATTTTTCTGGATTAAGCCGCTTTTACTCGTTTTCACTTAAAATCACTTAGCAAAATTGTTTAACATAATTTTAGGCTTCCTATTCTATCATAAAACATCAAAATAAACACATTTCACCTATGGGTATTTTTCCAAATATGAACCCTAGCATGAATTATTGATAGAATAAGCTAAATCGAGCTACTGAGGCTTCAAAATGTAAAGAACATTAAAAGCGGGCTTGGAATCACTTACTATGGAGCTTGGAAGCTTGAAACAAACCCTAGCTATGGTGAACCCTTGTAATTTCGTCCTAATGAAGAAGATGAGCATATTTTCTCATATTTTTCCCTTTTAATTCATTTTATTACCAAATAACTAAATTACCCTTCATTAAAAACTTTGGTTCTTTCCACCTATATATGTCCATTTTGTCCATGAAAATATAATGGTCTAATTACCATTTAAGGACTCCTACTTCAAACCCCATTTCAATCAAGTACTCTATAAATTAGAACCCTATTTAGCAACTTTTGCAAACAAGTCCTAATAGGCAATTTAAGCATGAAATTAATAAAATTTCTTATCAATACTCTAACACATGTATTTAATCACTCGATAAATCATAATAATTAATCAGAATAAACTTTTATAGCTTGGATTCATGGTTTCGCAACCACTGTTCCGTTAGGCCCTATTTCGGGATGTTACAAGATTCGTCTTAGGTTTCATCCCCCTCAAGTATCTTAGGGTTTAGTTCATAATTGTAAAAAAAAAACATCTCAGAAGAAAAGATAAAACAAAACATAAGAAATCCCTAAAACCACCTAAAGGAATTGAAGGAGAGTTCCTCCGTCTTGAGTATGATTCCGCTTCTAGATAGGAATCAACTGGCTTTCTTTGAGAAAATCCCTGAATTTAACTGCACTAGCTTGGCTCTTTGGCCTAGCTGAACGCCCCCTTAAAGGTTGGCCTTTAAGGTCTTTATATAGGTTTTTGGAATATGTTTCTTTGCCTCTGAGTACCCTAATTCAATAGAATTCTCCTTATCTGCGACAGAGACACGCCCATGGCACACGCCCATGTAAATCGTGGCCAGGCCATGTTTAAACCTGTTGATGAGGTACGGCCGTATTTTTTGGGGTCCAGGCTATGGTCGACTCTTCTTGCGAGGCACGGCCATGTGGTCTTGGACCCAGGCCGTGTGGATTTCGTACTTTGGCCCATTTTATCCATTTTCAGCCCGTTTCTCATTCTTTTCATCCTCCGATGCTCTATTGAGTATAAAACATGAAAGCAAAGGATTAGGTGTAACAGCCCGATTTTGGGCTTAGTCGAATAGTGGTTTCGGAACCACAAATTTGATGTTGAGAAATTTATTTTATTTATATTTTTATGCTCTACAATTCATGGAATGATTTCGTGAAAATATCATTCGAAAATTTTGACGTTTGGGCACTCAATTTAGTCAAAAGGACTAAATTGTAAAAAGTGTAAAAGTTGAGTTCTACATGTTAGAGGTGTCCAATTGTTATGAAATTTTAAATTTGAGGTCCTTAAATGAAAATTAGGCCATTGGTTAAGTTGGTGTACAAAAATGGACATGGATGGGTATGTTTCAAAAGATTTTTTAAGGTGCATTTTGGTAATTTAGTGAATTAAATGAATTAAAAACAAAATTTAAATGCCAAATTTGTCCATCTTCAAGATTAGGCCGAATTTAACATTTGAGAAGCCATGGATAGGGTTTTCAAGCTTTCCAAGCTTCATGGTAAGTCCATTCTAGCCCTGTTTTTCATGTTCTTTCCGTTTTTGGAGTCCCGATAACTTGATTTAGCTTATTCTAGCAATAATTTAACCTAGGGTTCATATTTGGAAAAATACACATAGGTGAAATGTGTTTATTTTGATGTTTTATGGCAGAATATGAAGCTTATAATTATGTTAAACAACTTTTACTAAGCGATTTTAAGTGAAAACGAGTAAAATGACATAATCCGCAAAAATACCTAATGTACATAAGTGCATGTTAGATCAAGAATTTGATGTTTCCATAGAAGGGAAAAATTATCAGCATGTTATAAAACATAAAGAATAAGGGATGAAGTTTAATTTTCAAGCCTAGGGGCAAAATCATAATTATGCAAAGTTTAGGGGCAAAATTGTAATTTTTCTAAAGTTTGAGTTAGGAACTGTTTTGAGTAGTACATTAATTAAATAAGTGAAATGTGATGTCTTAGACCCTGAAAAACAAGATTTGGACCTAGAACAAGAGGAAAATCGAAAATCGAAAAAGTTGGTAAAATGACCGTTTTGGTATCGAGGTAAGTTCATATGTTTAATAAACATTTAATTATGCATATTTGAATGATAAGTTGATATTTTGGCCATAAATAATTTAGTATTGAGTTTCAGATATAATGATTAATGTTCGATAATAATTTGATATTGGAAAGAGAACTTGTATAATTTATATGTTAGATCATATTTTGTATTATGGCTTTGTATGATAACAAGAAAGTATTGACTAGCATAGTTTGATGAGAATAAGTTAAGTTGATGATATGATGAGATTTAGAATGTAAGTATGTAAGTTGAGTAGCATTTTATTATTATGCAATTATTGTTATTAGTAATGTTATTATTGAGTTATGCGACTAACCTTGAGAATTTGAGCAAGTATGTTTCAGCTATGACTTGACAAGACATTGATATCTCAAAGTCCATGGCTATACCATGGCAATTAATGAAGAATTGAAGGAAAAGTCCATGTTCATAACATGGCATTTAAGGAGGAATTGACGGTTAAGGATACCATGTAAGACCATGTCAAGACATGGCATTGGTAAGGCAAGGATCCCGTGTAAGACCATGTTAAGACATGGCATCGGCATTGATTAAGGACTCCATGTAAGACCACATCAAGATGTGGCATTGGCAATAAGACAAGGATACCATGTAAGACCATATTTAGAGCATGGCATTTGGTAAGATAAGGATATCACGTAAGACCATGCCAAGGCATGGCATTGATAAGTTCTATAAGGCAAGGAAATCATGTAAGACCATGTCAAGACATGGCATTAATGAGTTACCATAAGGCAAAGGTACCATGTAAGACCATGCCAAGGCATGACATTGGTGAGTTCATAAGGTAAGGATACCACGTAAGACCATGTCAAGACATGGCAATGGTAAGTTCAAAAAGGAAAAGGTTCCCGAGTAATCCAAAGAGTAAGTCAAAGAAATGACAAGGTGAGAACATGAAGAAAGAGTACAGGTATGCATTTAAGTCTTATTTAATATTGAGATTGTAAGTAATTGAGATTATCAAGTATTAAGTAAGTGATGAGTTTTCAGTTATGATTGTGACACTTTATGACATGACTAGCAATATGCCTATATTATGAAAGAGTACTCATGTGTTAAGTGAGATGTTGCAGGTATGTAAGCAAGTTATTAAGTAAGGTGCCCTTTGTATTCTGAGCCTTTGGTAAGGTTACCGATGAGTTCACCGAGAAAATCGATTAAGTGAAATTATGTGTGGCTTGTAGTGATAAGTGTAGGTATATACATGTATAACGTATGAGCAATATGCTCGATATGTAATCAGAAATTGGAAAGATTGTTATAGGTAAGTAATGAATACAACTAAAGTGAGTGAGAGCAAAAATTTACAAATAAAACTATTTTGGACAGTAGCAGTTACATGATTTTGAAAAATCACCAAAAATAGTAGAAATTGAATTATAAGTTGGATGAGATATTTATTTAAATCTTTTTAGTCTATTTTTATATAAAAGAAACAAAGCAAACAAAATATTTATATAATTTGAGATATTTAAATTTTTGTGAGACTGGTTTAGAATGATTAAGTGATCCCCTGTTCTGTCTTGGAAAGATCATTAAAAATTGTACAAAACTAATTATGTTATATAATTTATATTCCTGAAATTCTGAATGAAATTTTAAATGAGTCTAGTTTCGAATAAACTAAACAATAAGGTCATCTGGATTTTTTACGAGGAGATAATTGATTCATAGTGAAGAGAGGTCAGAATAGTCAAATAGTGAAAGAGGGGAAATTTTAATGAATAAACTGTACTAATTGGAAAGACTAAATATTCTAGAAATTTTATGGTATGAAGATATGTGAGTCTAGTTTCAGGAAAAAATAGCGGTTTGTAATTTGGAGCTCTTTAGTTCAAGAAATAAATAATTTAGTGACAGCAATTCAAGTAGACAAATTAATGTGAACATGAGTAATAAGGTATAAGCATGTGGTTTAATGATTGTATCAATTTGAGAACTTGTTGTGAGGATTTGTCTCGTTGAGGCTTTGGTAAGGCTACAAATGAGTAAGTTGAGAAAGTAAGAACTTAGCATTATTTATGCAAGTTATGACAGCTTAGTAGTAAGCTAAATTCATTACTAATGCTTATTATTTTTACATGTGAACTTACTAAGCTTTATAAGCTTACCCCCTTTTCTTTCCCATGTTTCAGAGTCCTATTAAACAAGCTCGGGCTGAAGGTCATCGGAGATTGCTTCACACTATCAAGCTATCTATGGGTATCTTTATTTATAAATGATTTAAGTTATGGCATGTATAGGGGCTTGACTAAGTTATTTTGTATATGTGTTAATTAATTTAATTAAATGTATTGCTTCATAACGGTAATAAGGATTATTCTATATTTAGCCATGAGTTGTGGCTCATATTGGTCATGGAGTTATTATGCTTGTGTATGCATGTGTTTGTTAAAGTTTAAATTATAAGTGAAATTTTGTGGCTTGGAATTTGGTAGAATGTATTGTTAAGTCTGGTAATGCCTCGTACCCGGTTTCGGCGTAGTATACGGGTAAGAGGTGTTACATTAGGAGCACCTATTTCCATAATTAAAGGGAAAAATCATCCAAAAACATGCTAAATGTGAGATTAAAATATGTTACTATTATGTTTTATCACCTCCCAATAAGCGCTTGTTTAACGTCATTAGCTCGACGACTTAAATGGTTCTACGGTGGCTCCAAATAAATCTTTTCAATCGTGTGAGCTTGGAAATTCTCATTTTTTATCACATTCACCATATTTGGGTTTAATAGTCCTTGCACCTCTTTCATTGGTTTCATATTTTCCTCCAAGGGGTTGATCCATTTTAAGTCGACAATAGTCTCATCATTCTCCAAAAATTTGAATTTGAGATGCTCGAGAGGTGGTTTTAATTTCGAATCTGATGCTTGCACAACAGAAGGTAGAAGTTTAGTATCCATAGAAGCCAATAATTTATTAACAGATTTAAAATAATCAAACATCATTTTAGATTTATCTCCATAAGATGACTCAAAAGTTTTTTTCTGCTGATGAGTTAATTATGTCGACACGGTTTACGTCCAAGACTTCACTTGGGTGGCTAATTGATAAATCGTAAAAGTAACATATTTTAGGCCCACATTTAGTATGCTTTTGGATGATTTAGCCATTGATTTATGTAAAAAGGTGCTTTTAATCCTTTCTTTTCATGTTTATACTCAGGAAAGCACCTGAGGATAAAAAGAACAAGAAACGGGCTTAAAACGGGCCAATTTGGGCCAAAGAGGAAATTGACACGGCTTGGACTTCAAGCCACACAGCCGTGCCTCGTCAATTTACTTCACACGGCCTAAACCACGATTCACACGACCGTGCCTCAATTAACAGAATCAAAACATGACCTAAAGTCGATTTACACGAGCGTGTGCCATGGCCGTGCCCCTGTCGTGGAAAAGAGAAATTTCACTTGGATTTCAATCCTTTGAGGCAAAGAAACACTTTCCAAAGCTTATTCAAACACCGAGTAGGATGTATTCTTGAATTAGGACACTTAGGGGCCAAGTAAAGCATTCCAAAACTCTATATAAACACCCTAAGTGTATCCGGAAAAGGGGGTGGTTAGCTAGGCCAATGAGTCGAGCCAGAAGGTCAGATTTGTGGGAATTACTCGAAGATAGCCAGCTGATCCTGTAACATCCCAAAATAGGGCCTAAACGGAATAGTAGTTGCGAAACCATGGATCCAAGCTATAAAAGTTTATTATGATTAATTATTATGATTTATCGAGTGATTAAATACATGTGTTAGAGTATTGATAAGAAATTTTATTAATTTCATGCTTAAATTGCCTATTAGGACTTGTTTGCAAAAGTTGCTAAATAGGGGTTCTAATTTATAGACTACTTGATTAAAATGGGGGTTTGAAGTAGGAGTCCTTAAATGGTAATTAGATCATTATATTTTCATGGACAAAAATGGACATATATAGGTGGAAAGAACCGAAGTTTTTAATGAAAGGTAATTTAGTCATTTGGTAATAAAAAGGAATTAAAAGGGAAAAAGATGGCAAAATATGCTCATCTTCTTCATTAGGCCGAATTTTCAAGTGGTCACCATAGCTAGGTTTTGTTTCAAGCTTCCAAGCTCCATAGTAAGTGATTCCAAGCCCTGTTTTTAATGTTCTTTACATTTTTGAAGCCCCGGTAGCTCGATTTAGCTTATTCTATCAATAATTCATGCTAGGGTTCATATTTGGAAAAATATCCATAGGTGAAATGTGTTTATTTTGATGTTTTATGATAGAATATGAAGTATGAAATTATGTTAAATAACTTTTGCTAAGTGATTTTAAGTGAAAACGAGTAAAAGCTACTTAATCGGTAAAAATACCTAATGTTCATAAGTACAAGTTAGAGTGAGAATTTGATGTTGCCATAGAAGGGAAAAATGATCATCATGTCATCAAACATAAGAATAAGGGATAAAGTTTAATTTCCGAGCTTTGGGGCAAATGTGTAAATATGTAAAAGTTTAGGGGCAAAATTGTAATATTACCAAAGTTAAGAGTTAAGGACTGTTTTAATAATGTGAGTATTAAATAAGCTAAATTTGCTATTATAGATCAAGAAGAACGAAATCCAGAGTTAGATCGAGGAAAGAAAAAGATAGAAGACTAAATCAATATAGTTGATCATATTTTGTTTCGAGGTAAGTTTGCAGTAAATAAATGCAATATTCTATTATTTTATATTTAATACTGTTAAATTCTAGCATTTACATATTTATTCTGTAAATGTATTATTTAAAGACTCAAGTATGAATTGACGGAAAAGCTATCCAAGGAAGTTCCGATTGAACCTTAGGAATGTATAGGATACAAATGTCATGACATTAGGGTTTAAGGAAATCATGTAAGACCATGTCAAGACATGACATTGATATGTTACTATAAGGCAAAGGTCCCATGTAAGACCACGCCAAGGTATGGCATTGGTGAGTTCATAAGGCAAGGATACCACGTAAGACCATGTCAAGACATGGCAATGGTTAAGTTTCATAAGGAAAGGTATCCGCGTATCCTTAGTATTCCAAGTGGTTCAACGGGAAAATTCAAAGAGTATACCAAAGTAAAGGTAAGACAAGTTCAAGCTAAAAAGGTAAGGTAAGGCAAATTCATGTTTAAAGGTACAGGTAAGAATACAAGTTTAAGTATAATGAGTTAAAAGCTTAAGTGATCTTGATAAGAAAAGAATAAGATAATTGATTAAGAATGTTATTATTTATTTACATGTAAACTTACTAAGCTTTATGCTTACGCCCATTTTTTATTTTATTTTTTTATAGTATTACAAGCCAATTCGGGGAATCGAAAGGACGTCGGAGATCGTTACACACTATCAAAGGATTATATTGGTATTTTGTGACTCGACGTTTTAAGATATGGCATGTATAGGGACTTAGCTATCTTGTGTGTATAACCTTATGATATGGCTTCAGATTGGATTGTAAATGTATGGTAATGATTAGCTATTAAAATGGCTAAATAAGAGCATGTTTTGGATGTTTTGTAATGCCTAGTTGGTAGTTATTAGAAAGAAATTATGTAATTATATGCAGGGAACAGTTTAGACAAGAAGGTGACATGATTTTGAAAAATCACCAAAAATAATAGAAATGGAATTAGGTTGTGAATGAGATATAAAATTAAATATTATTGAGTCTATTTTTATATGAAAGAAACGATGTAGGAAAAAGAATTTTATATTATGAGATAATTGATTTTTAGTATAGAGGGGTCAGAACTGTCGATCTGTGTAATAGGGGAGATTTTAACTAATAAACTGTACTAATTGGCCATACCAAAAATTCTGAAAAAATTATAGTAAGAATATATATGATTCTAGTTTCATGGAGAATTTACGGATCTAAATTTTGAGTTTCGTAACTCGAGTTATATTCAATTTACTGAACATGATGCAGATGGACAGTTTCAAATTTTATGCCCCGAATCAGTAAGTTAAGTTTAGTAATGCCTCGTACTCGACTCCGGCAATGGTCTCGGGTAAGGGGTGTTACAGATCCATCTCAAGGAGCTGGAATTCTACTCAAGACAGTGGATTTCTCCTTCAATTCCTTTAGGAGGTTTTAGAGATTTCTTATGTTTTGTTTTATCTTTTCTCTTGAGATGTTTTCTTTATTCGTTATGAACTAAACCCTTCAGATACCTGACGGGGATGAAACCTAGATGAATCTTGTTATTGTTTTCTAAATTATATGATAAATACTTAGTTTGTTCTTAATTATGCGTGTTTAATCCAAATTTGATGTGCTTAGGTGGAGGAGGAATAGACCCTACTTAAGAGTAGGTCTGGCATAATTAAGCAGAGTTGATCGCACGCTTAGAGATAGGGTGACGAGATTTTGCCAGATTAAGGTGAAACCTAATATGGGAGTCCATAGATCGATTCACTGCTATTCTAGGGGGTTATTATTCGAGAAAGAGATTTTCGTTAATTAACTTAGGGTTAGACGTTATTCACCTCGAGAGAGGGTTTAATATACGTTAGGGAGTCTTACGGATCAAACTAAGTAAATAAGTCGTATGGTTCAGTGTTAAATAACAAGTGATGTCTAGGTGGATTCTTCCGAGGGTATCGTCGTGATCAACTGAGTTTCTCTTCAAGTTATTTCCCAATTCATTCTTTTTGTCTTTACATCTTTAGCTTAGTAATAGTTACTTTAGATTAAATTAAAGCAACTTCACTTATTTTAGGGTAAATAACAAAAAGAAAGTTAGTATTAGTACTTTTAGTTCCTTTGGGTTCGACAATCCGGTCTTGCCTAAGCTATACTACTGTTCAATAGGTACACTTGCCTTTAATCATTGTTAGAGTTAGTTTCAGGTTCGATCATTCTCTTTATAAATTTTAAAACTCGATAGACACATGATCACTAATTGTGCCATAAACATTAAACTTCACGATCTCCCCATCAAACTCTATTGTGAGGGTTCCGCTTCGTACATCAATCTTAGTATTTGCAATACTAAGGAAAGGTCACCTCAACAAGATGTCTGAAGACCCAGGAGCGTTATCCTCCTCTATTTTTATCACATAAAACTTCTGTAGGGAAGATAAGTCCATTGACTTTGACTAATACGTTCACGAAAAGTAAGATAGAGTTAACTCTATTGATCACAATTATTTTTAGCCTAATAAAAATAAAACAGTGGAAATGGCATCAATTATGAGAAAAATCATAATTTCTTCAGAAGGCAAGAATCATGCTTGTGGGGCAAACAGTAGGCAATTCCTGGTAAAAATCTTGGGCGTGAAAAGAGGCAGGATATTCTAAAAAAATAAATATAGACAAAATGGGGCCTCAAACAGCGACACCAAACAAAAACATGGTAGCAACAACAACCAAAATCATAGCAAAAAATGACAGAAACAACGAAGAGTTCCTCCCCCTACTTAAAACACATTGTCCTTGATGTGGAAGAAAATAAACAAATAGGTGGAAAAAGTTTATAAGAACTCCCCATGTAATTACTGTCATAAAGGACGGACACGTGGAGAGGAAGACGATGGTGTGGTGGTTTCGTGCGGAAGGGAAGAAGAATGCGAACCGGCAAAGGGTGGCGATGGGGTAGGTGACGCGTGCGGCGACGACTCAGCTTCGGGTTCTCATTTTGGTGGATGAAAATCGATGATGGAGGGGTGGGGAAGAAGGTGCGGCGGCTGTTAGGGTTTGGGGGTGTATAAGAATGGTGTTTGGCTGAAGGGTGAGTGTTTGGAGGCAGGTTTTAGGGAATCTAGGGCAGGAATGCGCTATTCTAAACTGGAATATGGATGGAATAAGAGTTGTTTCATGCCAATTTTTTAGTTTTTCTCCTTTTTGTCCCTATTTTCACGTTAGTGTACCTAGATAAAAGAAGAGAATTTTATCAATATCAAAAATAAAATAATAAATAATAAAATAAAATAATAAATACTAATAAAATAAAATAAAAAAATTTAAGAAAAGTAAAAAATAAAGGTTGGGTTGCCTCTCAACAAGCGCTTGTTTAACGTCGCTAGCTTGACGCCTCTACTAGTATTGGAGCTGTTCCAACTGAATTCTTTCGTTCGTATGGGCTCGAAAATTCTCCTTTTTTAACACATCCACCATATTGGCTTTAATCGTCTTTGCGTGCCTTTCAAAGGGTTAATCCCTTTTAAATCGGCTATGGTCTCATCATTCTCCAAAAATATGCACTTGAGATGCTTGAGAAGTGATTTTAATTCTAGATCTGGTGTTTGCACAATAGAAGGTAAAAGTTTAGTATCCTTAGGAGCCAATAATTTATTAACAAAAAATCATCAAACATCATTTTAGATTTATCTCCGTAAGATGACTCAAAAGTTTGTTCTACTAATGAGTCCATTATGTCGACATGGTTTACACTCAAGATCTCACTTGGATGACTAATAGCATTGTAAACATTAAACTTCACGATCTCCCATCAAATTTCATCGTGAGAGTTCTGCTTCGTACGTCGATCTTAGTATTTGCAGTAATAAGGAAATGTCACCCCAAAAAGATGTCTGAAGACCCAGGAGCTTTATCCTCCTCCATTTTTATCACATAAAAATCTATAGGGAAAATAAGCTCATTAACTTTCACTAATACGTCCTCAAGGACTTTTTTAGGATGCACAACAGACCTGCCCACCAACTATATAGTAACACCTATTTTCGTCAAAAAACCCGCATTAAATGATTCATAAATAGAAAAATGCATTACATATATGGAGGCCCCTAAATTACACATAGCTTTTTTTATTATCAAGTAGCTTATTTTGCATGGTATCGTAAACATGCCCATATCTTTACATTTCGCAGGCATTTTTCGCTGTAACACTGAGATACATTTTCACCAACATTTACCCTTTCATTACCTGTTAATTTCCGTTTGTTGGTGCAAAGCTCTTTAAAAAACTTGGCATTATGTGGAATTTGCTTGATGGCATCCAATAGTGGTATATTGATCTCGACATTTCTAAATGTTTCAAGGATCTCCTTGTCCTCTTTACCTCTTTGATATTGGTAAAACCTTTCTAGAAATGGAGGTTGAATTATGGGCAATGAGGGTTTTGTTCGGACCTGTTCATCGTTCTTAGGCTTTTCTTGGGCGATTTATTGGCCAAGATTCCTTTCAGGAATTGGTTCCAGCCTTTCCACTTCGCAACATCACTATATTTGCGTGTTGTCTTGGATTAGGTTCTGTTTGTGACGGCAGCTTCCCTTGAGAGTTCAATTTCTCAATTGACGTGGTCAATTCTCTTATAGATGCTTCGGTTTTCTGTTGAAAATCAAGCATATTAGCTGCTAATTTATTGACCAAAGTTTCTATAGAATTACCTAAACCTTGTGGCTGTTGTGGAACTCGATTCTGGTATGGCTGGTTATATCGTGGGTTGGCTCCATAACTTAAGTTAGGGTGATCCTTCATCTTGGGTTCTAGGTATTAGCATAAGGGTCGTATCGCTTTTGTGGTGGCATAGGGAAATTTCCCATAGCATCTAAATGAGCCATAGTATCATCATTCAAACTGGGATATGCGTCAGTTGTATGATTAGGTGTAGCACATATTCTGCACAACCGGGGGTGACTTTGCTTTTTCTGCAATAAGAAAATTCATCAAATTAGTAAGTCTATCAACTTTATCCTCTAATGTTGAATTACTTAGCTGGTGAACCCTTCTGTGGGTTCAGGATTAGCTCGGAACTGCTGAGAATTTGCAACCCTTGCTTATTGAAGAGTCATGTTGACCAACACTCCTCCACTAGCGGCGTCGCTATATTTATCTACACGGGCTTTAAGCCTTCATAAAAGTATTGGAGGAGAGATTGCTCCGTTATACCATATTGTGGGCAACTTGCACACAATTTCTTAAACCGCTCTCAATAGTTGTAAAGTGACTCAGCTTCTTTTTGCCTTATTCCAATGATCTCCCTTCTTATCTCAGCTGCTCGAGATGCTGAAAAAAACCTATTGAGGAATAAACGAGATAAATCAGCCCAAGTTGTAATAGATCCAAGAGGTAAATAAAATAATCATTCCCTAGCTGAATCTGCTAGGGAAAAAGGGAAAGCGTACAATTTAATTTGATCCTCAGTTACGCCTTGAGGTTTCATACTCAGACAAACCATATGAAACTTCTTCAAATGTTTATGTGGGTTTTCATTTTGTAACCCTCGAAAAGTTGGCAGCAACTGAATTAACCCTAACTTCAGTTCAAAATCGGTATCCATAGTAGGATAGTTGCACAATGGCGGTTATTCTTTGAGCTTCGGTTGGGCTTTAAAAATTTAGGTTAGGTGGCTAATAAATGGTGTTAGCTTATAATTTAAGAAGATGGTTAATTAAGTGACAAGCTGGGCTTGTGGCCCAAAGAATTAAAGTGCTTTAAGTGGGCATAAGGTGGCGTCATAAGGGGAAAAGTATGGGCCCTTGTGTGGCCGATTAGGCCTTAGAAGATGGGTCAAAATTTGGCACTTAAATGGGAAGGGGGTGGACGGCATGGAGGCTACTAATTAGGAGCTTTATTTCTTTTTATTTAAGTGATAAAAGATGATAAACAAGGAGGAGGAGTTGGCTTTAGTGAGGCTCTTCTAAAGGTAAGATAAGGATTGGGGTTATCGGGTGAGATGAAGGCTATCAGGAGGGAAATAGTTGGCAGAAACTCCAACTCTATGTGTTGGTGTGTGTGCCAAATTTAATAGGAGGAAATCATCTTTTCTTCCATTTGCTTCTCTTCTCTCATACTTTTCCCTCTCTCCCAAACTCTTCTCACTCACTTGCCTTAATTTTTCTTTTCTAACAGAAACTCCTTAGTGTTCTCTTCTCCTCAAAAACCCTTTTGAAAGTCGAATGCTCTTAGTGCATATCTTCTTCCTCTATAGCCGAATCTACAAGAGAGATCTCTGTTCTTCTGAAGGTGCACTGTAAGCCGTATACTCCTTAGTAATCCGGTGAGTTTCAGGATTTCTCCTTTTCTGCAATTCCTTTATTCTTATCAAACTCCTAATCTAAATCATTATTTCCAAGGCCCTGTCGATTATACTCTTTACCATTGAAGCCGAATCTGTCCCATTAAAGCTGATTTGGTGGAAAAACCGAAGGTAGGTAGTGGTAAGTGTGGCTGAATGGCCTTCCATGATTCTTTTTGCTATGGCCGAATACTATTTGAGGTTAGGTTGATTGTGTGTATCGGTTGGTTTGATATTTAGAGGATTGCCGAATGTAGGAAGGTTGGTGGTGACAATTTCTAAAAGATATTAGAGATTCGGATAACTAGGTAAGTGTTCGCTTTAAAGGTTCCATTTAACTAATGAGTTAGATCTCATCGTTTATTTGGTTTAGTGATTAAGGGATTGTTATGGACTCAACTAACAATCAAGCGAGAAGGTTGGATCTGTAAAATCGTCGCCCAAATTCAAGAAGCGATCTGTTTCGGTAGTGCGAGATTGGCCAACGGAGTGTGGGCCGAAATCGAAGTCAGATCGTGGGCCAATAGTAGTTGTTTTAAGTGATAGTAACGTAGACATATCGAAAGCCTTAGTACGCGAATCAGGTGTGTAATACTTCCCCACCGTCTAGATCTGATTAATAATAAATATATATGTATGTGTGTTCATAAGATTTATATGTTACATTAAAAGCTGAAATCTCAGATGTAAACGACAGACCCTTAGGTTAGTAAATAATCTGACTATATGTTACAAGTAAACTGTTGTACATGTTTTAAATTATTGTGCATGTTGCTTGGGTTGGGTGATGAAAGGAGGAAGTTATTTGTATATGTATATGAGTAACGGTTTTTACCGTGAATTACTGTAGCGGCTAATATCGTGATTTGTTCTACGGGTTTCGGCCAATATATGTTTATGAGCAGCATGACTGCCATCTTGGAGTGTAGCGGTGTGGGTTGATTGTAGAAATCCACAATGGTGTGTTGGTTGGTACGAGGGCGTGTAGCGGATGGAAACCTAGGCAAATGGGTTGGGCTTTGCATATCACCTGTTATCCATGTAAATGAAATTGTTGTTATATTTTATGAGGCCCAAATCTAGTGGTGCATGAGGGTTGCACACTGAGTCTCGCAACTCACCCCCTTTAAACTAACCTTTCAGGTGACAATTAGTGCATCGGATCGGGCCGGAGTGGAGCGCAAGGTGGCCATGCAAAAGCACATGTGGATCCGGCTATAAAGTTCCATATTAGTTTTTTTTAAAGTATTTTATATGATGGATTTAAACTACGATGTAATAAGGCCATGGGCCATTAGTTTACATTTTAGTTTTATTATGGGCCTTTATTATTTATTCTCGTTTTAATTTCTTTCAAGGACATGTAATCCAGTTTTGGGCTTTTGATTATTAAGGTACATTTTATGAAATTCTTATTTGGGCTTTCTGTCTACACGATTGGTTTTATAAAAATTTTCTTAGTGACATACCAGATCCGATTGTAGTGTTTGGGCCAGGTTTGGGGTGTTACAAATTGGTATTAGAGCCCGGTTCAAAACTTGGCTTTGGGATTTTGGGCCCAAAAGATTTTCTAAAAATGGGTTTTTTTCAAACGTGGATTTTTATTAGCAAAGGTTTATTAGTTCAGCATGGCACCTGTGTCTCCGGCCAAGTTCGCCAGGTAAGTACTCTAAACCATTGTGTGATATAAATGTGGGCTTAATGGGCTTATGGGACATAGACTATTTAGGTTAGAACTTGATGGACTCTAGGATTAGACAAACAAACTCTTAAAATCCATAAGACTTAACTTCATTAAACAAAACCTGTAAACAAGTCACAAGACTAAAGTGTGGTAATAAGCATATGCATGTCTAGGAGAAGATCCGGAAGAGCTTGGTATTTAAGTAGTCCGAGTGACTCACCTCCTCTTCATAGGAATCTCACCTGGTGCATAGTGATTGTTCACTTTAGCCATGACAGGGTGTGGCAATAGGCACATACATGTCTATGAGTGGATTTAGGGAAAGCTTGGTACTTAAGCAGTCCTAGTGACTCACCTCCTTTCCACTAGAATCCTACCTGGTACGTAGCGACTATTCACCCTAGTTACGAGTACGTGTTGACAGGCCAAAACTACAATTAAAACCGAAAGGGACCAGCCACCTGTTTTTCTCATAAAATTACTGAAACACCCCCAAATTTTATAAATTGCTAAAATAACCCCAGATTTACAAAATTACCGACATACCCCCAAATTTGTGAAATTATCGAAATACCCCCAAGTTGGAAAATTACCAAAATATCCTTATTTCGCCAAATCACCCGGAACCTTATTTTGGAAAAATTATGAAAATACCCCTATAGGATAAAATTATGAAAATACCCCTGGGTAGCGAAATGACGAAAATACCCTTAGGTAATGAATGTTACTTGTATGAACGTTGTGTGTGCATAATTCCTAGAATAGGAAGGTGAAAAGCTAGAGATAGGTTCAATTCAAAAGAGTCACTTTTAAACTATGTTTCATAAGATTGTTTGGGGATAATTAGTGGAAACAATTAATGACTCATAAAATTTTTAAATCAGATAAACGCGAACTAGAAGAATAAGTACAAGAGGTCGAGGACGTCAGCCACGTGGACGCGGTAGAGGTAGAATGACCGTATCAGAACCCGTAGGATCGGGTCATGGGTCCGAAAGTGAGATGCCGGTTCCACCAGCTGCTGAGGTGGAATTCCAGGACCAGACAGGAGGAGAGGACGTGGTGTCTCAGGCTGTACTGAGGGTTTTAGAAAGAGTGGTGAGGTTGGTATGGGCATAGGTCATTTTGATAATTAATTAAATTTTTAGATTATTTTTATAAAAAAGTCGTAATAGTCTGGATCTTGGGGTGGGAACCACTTGCAGATAAATTTTTAATTTTTAAATGCATCCATCTAGAGTTGATGTCCTTTCATTTTTGGGTTAAATTATCTTTTAGATTTCAACTTGATAAATTTTTTCAAGTTAGACCTTAAATTTGATAATTGTTATCACATTATGGTCTGAATTTATTTTTATTCAAGTTAGGCCTTGAATTTGGCAATTGTTATTACATTAGGGTTTGAAATTTTTTTAATTCAAGTAGTCTTTGAAAATTCTAATATGGGAACAATTGCTAAGTTCAAGCCCTAATATGAGAATAATTGCCAAATTTAAGGATTAATTTGGACAAACAAAGTTCAAGCCTTAATGTGGATTGCCTAATTCAATCCCTAATGTGGAAACCTTTGCAAATTCAGGGCCTAATTTGGAAAAAAAAAATATTGTTCAAGCCCCAATGTGAGCAAGGAAAGTGGTTAAGTTTGAAGAAATTAATTTAATCTAGTCATCTCTTATTTGTAGGGAGAAAATGCATTCATTGCAGATAGTGATACATATTATAAATATATATATATATTTCTTTAATTAATCATTTTTGTTTTATTTATCATATCGATTCAAATGCAAACTGTCAAAAGTCGTACCAAGCTAGCGGAGAGACCAATTGAAAATATATAATTAGAGTTTAGAAAATTTGCAATTAAGTTTCAATTTTTTGTCTACTAATTACAATATTATTTAGTCAATTAGTCATTCCACTAATATACCATGACTAAAGTAACTTATCAAGCGCATATCCAATGACCTTGTCTTATATGTGTTACACTCATAGGATATCTTTAATTTTTTTTGGGTTAAATCCATTCACCTAATATGATCATATTATATCTTACTTCATGAAAAGGTTAATTATTAATATATAGTAATTAAATTATTCATCCTAGACAAAATGACTCATGGCCACATTATTCTCTCATCTATCATGTAATGCCTATGAGACTATGTCATTTACCCTTCATCGGACTGTGAATTCCATTATTGTAAATAAAGTCATGTCATGCAGAAGTCTTATCGCCGACGTACCAGCTTTCAGCTCTACTACCAATTGTGTAACAACCCGTTTTCAATGGTACCGAAAATGGTGATTTTGAAATCCCATTTTCCAATGATCGAGTTAGTAAATATTAAATAATATTTACTAGTCTACTATAGAGTTATATTAAATTTTGGTCTAAAAATTTTAGTGGTCATATGGTTAAATAGGGTACAAAAATTAAATCATAAAAACTGTAAAAGTTAATCGTTGTTGATTTTTATGTTTTAAATGGTAAAATAGTATTATAAGATGGATCTAAATGGAAATTAAGCCATAATGCTTCATAGTGGACTGTTGGTGCTAAAAGCTTTTTATAATGTTAATGTATTAATAATATAATTAATAATACACAAATTATCGCCGCCTCTTCCTACAAATTGAATTCAAACTTCCTAAAGAGCTTAGGACCAACCAATTGCCTAACCCTATCAACAGCTTCAATAGCATGGCCATTAATTGACACTTCACAGCTGTCATTGAGAAGCTGGACCACTGTGGGTGCCAATGAACCCAAATGGTTTTCTATGAACTATTCAATATTTGAAAAATAAAATAAAATAATAAAATATTTTAAAAACGGTTACAACATCTATTTATTACTTGGAATTGGATCAAAATGATTTTCTACGAGGCATTCACAAAAGTCGTTTAAGTTTGAAGAAATTAATTTACTCTCTAAATTATATTTTATGAAGGAAAAAATATATTCACCGCAAATAGTAATACATACAATATATATTTGCTAACAAGAAAAAGAAATGATAAATAAACGATAATGTTAGCAACACTAAAATTATAATGATAAAAACATATAAAATTTTCATTAAAAAAAATATAATTTTTATCATTTGTCTGAAAATTAACGGTGATATCTAAAGATTAGAAAATGTATTTGAACTGAATTCTCAAGCAAGAACAGGTATTGCCCGCAAAGGTTCCGCCATTTGAACTCTGATGGCTAACTTCTCCTCCATATTTATCTCATTTGGCGAGATCCCACCTTCAAGTTTCTAATCAAAGGAGTTTATAAGAGATCCTAACATCAAATGCAGCATTCGATTCGCCAAAGATAATCCCGGGCATATTCGTCGTCCAGCGCCGAATGGAATAAGCCCAAAATCCCTACCTTTGACATCAATTTCAGACCCCAAAAACCTCTCCGGCATGAAGCTATTAGGGTTTTCCCAAATGCTTGGATCTCTACCAATGGCCCAGACGTTAACTAACACTTGTGAACCCTTTGGAACTTTGAAACCACAAAGGTCCGCATTGGAGCCAGCTCTGCGAGGGAGTAACAATGGGACAACCGGGTGCATTCGGAAGGTTTCTTTGATGATTGCTTGCAAATATGATAAATGACTTATGTCTGATTCCTCGATAGGTTTCCCTTTTTCGATTGCTTGGTTTAGTTCTTTCTTGGCTTTAAGTAAAACTTGTGGGTTCTGAAGTAATTCCGCCATTGCCCACTCTAATGTGCTTGATGTTGTATCGGTTCCAGCAACAAATAAAACCTATCATTTGACATGGTTAAACTAAATATTTAAGATTCGTATTGACATGATGTCAATATGTCCTTTTTGATGTCTCGATGCATAGAGATAATACAAGAAAAAAAAAAAGTCGTATAACCTAGCAACAATGATGTGGAGTTGCCTATGCATTGATGCATAAGATGACATGAGAAAAAAAAAATTATATTACCTAACAGTGTCAAGATATTTCTTTCGTGTTGCATACACATTAATTTATCATGTAAGAGGATATAGAAAAATATCTTAGAACTTGAAAACATGGAAAAAATGTCCTAAATGCATCTCCTCCATAGCATCTACACATCAATGCATGAGATGATTTGGAAAAAAAGTCTTTAAGCCCAATGATGTCAAGACATATTTTCTGGCTCACCTATGCATCGATGTGTCTTATAACCCAAGTATGTCAAGATATTTTATCCATGTTGCCTATTCAATGATGGACAAATGAAATGGGAAAAATGTTTTATACCTAGCGACATGAATAAAATAGACAAGGTATAGGAAGATAAAGAGATTACCAAAAATAAATGTATGACATGAATTTTATTAAGCTCCTCAATATCGTCTTCAATAATATGAAGAAGAGTATCCAAAACATCATTTGATGCCGTATAATCTTGGGATTTTCTTGATTGCAATCTTTCATCAAATATATTTCCAAAAAGATTAAGCAAATTCTCGTAAAGAACAGTCATCCGACGCCTTACTCCTTGTGGATCAATCTTTCTAAGCACAGGGAAAAAATCAGCCAAATTAGGCGTCCCTGCCTCATCCATCATCCCCCTAACTGTTTTCTTGAATTCTCGAGCAATAGATGAGTTTGGGTCAACCAAATCCATTGAAAAGACAGTGTTGGACAACAAATTAATGGTAGTATCAAAAGCAGCTTGGCCTATGTTGACGGCTTCACCTTTAAGGCAACTTTCGCCAACATTAGCAATCAGTTCCTGAATCTTGTTCCGACGCAGGTATTCATTGGCGTCAAGCTTAATACTAGCGAAAATATGGGTATTACAGACTTTGAGAAGAGTTCTCCAAAATGGGGACACAGGTATCCATGGCAGCCCAACTTCAAAATGTTGGCTGGCTCTAACAGCATCCACAATGGTTCGGTTACAGAATGTGATGTCCTGTTTCTGAAGGATCTCTTTTGCAGTTGTTTCCGATGAAACGACGATTGTGAGTATGCTGCCAAGTTTAAGACTCATAACGGGGCCATGAATCTGAGGAAGCTTAGCCAATGATCTGTGGGGTTTATCCCCAAGATCGAAGAGATTGCCGATGATTGGCTTAGGCCATGGACCAGGTGGGAGCTTGCGTTGGCTTGGTTTACATCCATTTCTAAATGAGTTGAAAGCCTGAAGCAGGAGCCAAGTGAAGAGCAGACATAGCAATGAGCTTCTTAACAAATCCATCTCTCCCTTATTCGTACCAAAGAACGGTCTCAGTTTTAAAGAGATGTGCATGTTAATGAACGTTAGTCAAAACACATGCAGGACTTCGTACATGAAAACCAATCTATAGTGTTCCACACGTTAACAATGTTGAATTCAAATCCTATATATATATATATATATATATATCCAAAGTAGAATATGCCTCGTCCAGCATTGCTTGAGTGCTAAGGGAAGGCATGCATGAATTAATAGCGGAAAGTTGAATTTAGTAACTTTTTCTCTTTTGATCTTTGAATTTTTTTTATCCACTTTAATTTTGAAACTTGGATATTTTATCCGCATCCAACCTAAGAGAAATTAACACTAATTAACATGTATCAGCTAAGTAGAAAAAAATCTTTTAATTATTTTGTTTATAACTTTATATTCTTTTTTAGGTTTATTTTTTATACTATACAAATTGTCACTCAATTATTTTCACGTTTCTGTTCTAGTCATCTAATTTTTTCTTTTTAAATTTAAGTACTAAACTTTGCATTCGTTTCTATTTTGATCACATGTCGTTAAATTGATAACGTAAATAATAGAATGGGATTTTTCTAACTGGTATAATAACACATTTAGTCATCAATACTTATGCATTCTATCAATTTGAAGCTTGTTGTTTGTGATTTTGATGGGAGTGACAAAAATGACCGAACTATATAATGTAAGTGCTTAAATTATAAACTTTTCATTCTAGGTGTTTAAAATGAATTTTTTATTATTATAATTGGGTGACTATCTATACAGTTTATCTTTAAAATAAAATATACTATGTTGTATAGGTTTTAATATGTATTTATATCATGTTCATATTATTTTAAAATTTTAAAATTATTTTTCATATCATGTAATTATATTGTGCCTATAATTATTAAATATAATGTTAATTATAAAATATCAACATTTTAATTTGAAAATACTAAAGAAAATAAAAATTAGATGTTATAAGTCTATCTTAATCATGGATGTAACTCCCCAAAATTCTATAAGATTAAAAGTTCTCTATATGCAATTACGGTAGAAAGCTTATAATGTTAGAAAACCCATAACTAGAGGCATGCGCAATGCTTGTAATGTATCCAAGCAAAAGGAAATTTATTTTCTCAATTTATATCCATACGCAGAGTCGGGAAAAAATTTTGGGACTGAAATTAAATTGTGTACTTTTACGATAGTAAAAATGTAATATTATTATTTTAATAATTTATATTTTTATTATTTTTAAAGAATTAAATTAAATTTTATTATTTGTAAGAGGTTAAAATGTAATTTTATCATTATTAATTTAAAATTTTATAAATTATAAATAATCTAAATAAAAAATTTCATTTTAAGGGCCGGGCACCTACTAGTTCCTTAGCTCTGCTACTGTTTATATTTTATATTTCTCTCCTTTTATCTTGTTATTGTTATAGTTTTCTTAAATTTTATAAAACATTTCCAGGACAATAGTTTTTATATTAAAATTAGATTTAACTTTTATGATTTTTCATTTAAGATATTAGACAATAAAATGTAGAGCTTTAAACGAGAAAATTCAGACATTTGTACGAAGTTTTTTTTTTTTTTACTTAAAGCTCGTATCTAGATTTAACTATTAATTAGCTAATTTGTGATTAATTATAAGTGTTTTGATTAATTTATTTTTATTTTTGAAAAAACTTGTTTTATTTCTATCTTCTAATGATGGTGAAAGAATTAACTACATTATGAATCTTGATTTTGTTGTTGTGATTGTGATTGTGATTGTTTTGCAATTTAATTTGGTGAATTTAATTCATGTACTTTTCGAATTAGTTAATTTTAGTTTCAGTACTTTTTAAAATTTAAAATTTTAGTTTTGATCCAATCAGTAGTCATTAAATTTATCTAGTTAAATTCAATTACCAATGTTGAACGATGCATAGAGTTGTAGATTTAGTTCATATTTTTCACTTTTAAAATCTTAACCTTGCACTAATGATAGTCATTAATCCATTATCTGGATTTTTAGTGAATGATATGTGAAAATAATAAGCTGACATGATTTTTTTTTTGGTTAAAAAATAGAAGTAAACTTTTTATTACACGACTCTACTGAGAGTCCGCCCATATTCTAGACGGTTGAATATCATTCTCCAGTAAGATTCGAACACACTCAGGTGGCTCACCAAAGTAACATTTCACATTCAAATCTCCATTTGACATATTTGCTATGCAATCCGCGACCTTTTTTTGCTCCCTCGGAACATGTTGAAATCTAACTCACCATTCCTTCAAAAATTTAATATCAAGCTGACGTGATATTATATTTATGATAATATATTTGTGTAACACCCCTAACCCTAATTCGTCTCCGAAACAAGGTTACGAAGTATTACTCGACTTTTAGATTAAATACAAATATTTCATATCTTTTAACATACATATTAGAAACTAATCATAATAACTCATATTGTCCTTTATATGAGCCCTCGAGGCCTAAAATATATGTTAGAAATGACTCGGGACTAAACTGGAAACTTAGGAAATTTTTCACAAAATTTTAAAATTTTCCTGAGTTGCAGGGGACACACACGTGTGGGCATTCGATGTGAGGCACACGACCGTGTCCCAGCCCGTGTCCATACTCGTGTAACTCTCTGACTTGGGTCACACAGCTAAGCCACACGCCCGTGTGCTAGGCCGTGTGAAAATACCTAGGCATTTGTTTTCTAAATTTTAAGGATGCAGGGGACACACAGCCAGACTACACGCCCATGTGTCACACACGACTGAGATAGACACCCGTGTGGAAGAAAATAGGCCATTTCAAGGCCACATTTCTAACCCATTTTGATATTAACCTAAACACAACATTTTAACACATCAACATACCACAATAAAGCAATCAAAACAAACCAAAATCACGTTTTATACACAATATATCATCTCATATACTCTAAATACTTAACTTACCTATTTAGTCCATTAAACAAAATTTCACTAAGGTTTACTACTAGTAAAATACCTATAAGCATATATTACTCACACTCACATCACAAATTTACTTCATTACCATTCCAAAATATATTTCTAAGTTGATTATGTAAACAAAACATCATTCATAACATCTATACAAGCCAACTTTGATATAATCTACATCAAACCCTATACATGCCATATAAACCATAATGTACACCAGAACAAGTTGGATAGTATGGTTTGATGTGTTGATCTGATCTCCCGACCTCACATTAATCTACAAGAACATTAAACATCACAAGTAAACTTAATGAAGCTTAGTAAGTTCAATAGGTTAAACATAAATCTTACCGAACCTACTATAACAAATCTCTCCCCAAGAAACTTGTTAACAAATCCATCTCTCCCCAACACAGATTAAACTACGGTCTCAGTTGTATTCGCCGCCATGGATTAGAGTTGACGTCATTATTTTCTTGATTGATGCAGAAAAACAACAAAATGTTTACGATTAGGTTTAAAGTTTTCTTTTTTATATATTTAACCATAAACTGATGGAGGTAAATTAGCATTTTTACACCTTTTGAACTTCCTTTGAATATTTCATAATTTTCAACAAGCAATAAGTAAATAATGAAAGCTAAACAAGGCAATATAATTTGCAAGTATCAAAGAAACATCCAACAAGAGGCATGAAATTGGAGGGGAAAAAGAACCGACCTTATCAATGAAAAAAGGGCCAACCCATTTGAGGAAAACAGCAGCGCTAATAACCCCAAATGGTAAATAATAAGGTTCTCAATTTTATCCAAGACCAAATATAACAAGCTGGCTCCTTTAACAACAAATCCCTCTCTTCTGATTCACATTCTTCAAATAACGTCAGCCTTAAATTTACAGTGTTACCATTAACATCACCATCACCAGTATCACCCTGGACTCCTTGCTTTAGTTCTCGCACCACCTCACTCCCTCATTATTATTATCATTATCATCATCATAAAAGGTTATTGAGTTTCAGAAGAACCCTAATTTTCCTGTTTGTTTCCTGAGAAAATTAGAGAAGAAGAACGTGTGAGAGATGAGGTTAAAGATGAGAAGTGAAAGTGAAGGAAAGAACGAGTGCTGAATCTAAAGCAAAGAACAGAATCAAGCAACTCTAGATATTGGATATTTGGTTTTTCAATTAATTAATTCAAAAAGAAAAGAAAATTTATTGTTTTAAGTGCACGTGGCACACCATTATTGCTCAGAATTTGGGAATTTTTGCAGCCGCAAAAGGTAATTGCTGCTACTATAATTGCAGGCAACTGAGGCAAGGGTGCCGCATTACTATTGTTTTAAGTGCACGTGGCACACATTATTGCTCAGAATTGCAGGTGTATCTATTTAAAAACTACACATCATTCATGGTTGAGTTCAATTAAAAGAGAATATACATCTCATCTATGATTTCTTCCATAATTTTGAATGTTTTTTTTTTGTTGTTGTTGTTGTTATTTGCCATGTTTTTCTTTTTGAGACATCTGATATAAAAAAAGTTAACTGAAGGCTTTGCTTTTGTTCTTATCGGTCTTGTTGCTTGAGTGACAAGTGTGTTCTTTGTGTAAGAAACCTGAGTTGCTGAAGATTCTAAAAGCTGGTTTGAAAGACAAATTATTGTGAGATTCGGGTTGTTTGGTTGTGGGAATCTAACGGTGGATAGTTAAGAGTGGCTAACATGGACAGCAAAGGATGTTTCTAACTTTCAATGGAATGAGATTTTTCCTGTTCTCATTTGTTTGGTGGAACCAATCACTCTGGTAGGGAAAATTCCATGGAAGGGACTGTTTCAACAGAATCATATGGAAGAGAAAAAAGATGGAAGTGATTTTAATATTACACGGATGGATCCATGGGTTCACCCATATTTGGTCGTCCGTCTCTCGAGTATATGATGAGAAACTAAGAATTTGTCGTTTGACGGACTCTGTCTTTTTCCACCATTATGGTGAAGCCCTCTGCTTCTTATGGTGTTTAACGTCAGGGTCTCACTAGATATGTACCTCGACAACCTCTCTCCCTCTCCTTACTAAGCGTAGCAGTGCAGTGAGGTTGCTAAGGTTTTGGGGAATGATTTTCGTTGGGCTTAGCCTATATGCTTTATTTTGTTGTATTTTTTGGGCTTTGACTAGGCCTTTTTTTATTATCATTAGAATAAAAAATATATATTAGCTACGCTAGTTAATATGGGTAATCTATATTGGTTTCACTTATGGTTTGTCCTTACTGTCATAAGGTCAAGGAAATGTACTCCATCGTTTTGTGGTTGTTTGGTTCGATAAATTTGACACCAGTTGAATCTTATCAAATGGGTTTCTGCTAGAGGACTCAATAAGTGAAACTATCATTGCCATCTTATGGGATATTTGTTTTTTTTTATGTATAAACCGACGCACGAATACATTGAAACTACAACAGAAGTACTGTTGAGTTTTGTGCAATCGTACCTCCAAAAGATCCAAAATGTGTCTGGGCCTTTTCCGCTTATGCAGTATTATCATGTGGAGTGGTGGTTGAACCTACAAATAGGTTTATCAACTCAATATCCCAGAAAAAACCGACATAATGAACTTTATTAAATCGGTCTTTTCATGATAAAGTCGGTTAAAAAAAACAAGCAAATTGACCCTTTAAATGCATCGCTCTCCCCTAATTTTAGGTGCAATACTATCACATACCAAGTATCCAAATATTCAATAAATTATTAATATATATATTTATCAATTTTTAAATTTATTATTATTTTTAATATATATTTGAAGACCCCAAGTTGTGACCTTGGATGTTTATTTTCGTTTAAAATTCAAATCACAATTATACCTAAAACAAATACTTCATTTTAATAAATATAGAATTGAAAATATTAATGGGTTTTCAAATTTCACAAAACAATATACACTTTAAAGAATAAATAATTTTCACTCAAAAAATAATTTTATACATATTTTGTCAAATTCTACTAAAATATATATTTTTTAATGAACCCAAGGTATCAAAAATTACATCATCCTAAGTTACATAAGCAGTAAAATAAAATATATGCGCTAAGAAAAATACAAAAATAAAAACAAAGAATGTGATGTATAAAGCATATAGCAAATTTAGACGTCACTTCTAACTCTTCTTAAATTGGAGTTTTATTGACCTAATACTAAAGGGACGTTTAGTTCAATTGTAATAAAATAAGATTATAATTGAAAAGAAATTGTAATAGAATAGAGTTATAAAGGAATAAAAGCGTAATAAAATTTTTATGTTTGATTGAATGGAATAAATGTTATAATAGTATAAGGAAAAAAGCTTAAATAACTAAAGTACCCTTAATAGAATTTTTATAAATAGATAATTATTGTTATTAAATTTTAATAAAATTATTATTAAATATATTTTAATAATAATAAAATAAAAATATATTATATTTTAACATAATTATTATTAAATACAATTTAATAAAATAATATATAATTTAATAACATCCTGCAAGTCGTGTCTTGGATGCTTCTTCTTTTATTCAATAGCTCTTCTAATTTTACCTACAACAATCCATTATTTCATCCATCAAACAGTAAAAATAATTTTGACATAATAATAAATATAATTTTCACGTCTTTTCTAAATTTGATTATTTTATTTTAACTAAATTTAATCATTAATTTTTAATTAAAATGTTAAGTTCTTAATTTTTAACAGTATTAATATGATAATCTATATGGTTGTTCACATATACTAACATGAAACTATTTATTTTATATATTATAAAATAAAATAAAGACCAAGATACCCTTTCCTGGTTGGACTGGGCTATAAAGTTTCAAGAACGTGTAGGTAGAGGCTATATTCGTCAATATAAAATTAAAATAAAATCAGAAAATTAATTAAAAAATCTATATATTTTGATTGAGAAGCTTGCTAATTCAACTTTGACTGTTTCAGATTTTCCGTGAAAATCAAGAAGGAAAAAAAACCCTTAAAATCAAAACCCTAATCCTATTTTTTTTCCTTTTTGATTGTAGAAAACAAAGCAAGCCCTCAACTGGACAACATGGGGTCTGAACAGAATCAAGGAACCAGCTTTTCCCCGTCGGAGCCGAAGCTTTGCGCTAACGGTTGCGGGTTTTTCGGAACGGCGGCGAACATGAACCTCTGCTCCAAGTGTTACAGGGAACTCCGTGCTGGGGAGGAGCAAGCGGCGAAGGCGAAAGCTGCCATGGAGAAATCCCTTAGCGTCAAACCGAAAGAAGATGTCGTTGTGGAGACGTTTAAGCCCGTTGAGAAGCTGCCTCATGCGGGTTCATCATCAGCGGCGGTTGAGCAACCGGCTGTGGCTCTCTCCGGCGATGAACAGCCCGAGCCAAAATTGTCGAGCAGGTGCTTTATCTGCAGAAAGAAGGTTGGATTGACTGGGTTTAAGTGCCGATGCGGGAGTACGTTCTGTGGGGAGCACCGGTACCCAGAAAAACACGAGTGCTCCTTTGATTTCAAGGGTACTGGACGCGATGCGATTGCCAGTGCAAATCCCGTCATCAAAGCTGACAAATTGGAGAGGCTTTGAAAGGTGGGGAGCTTGGAGTCAGTTTGCGTGAATCGTGTTCTTCAATGGGTTTGCCTTCTTTTTTGCCCTCTCAACTTTTTGAGAGTTATATTAGGTTTTAAGGTCAGTGGGTCAATGGAAAATTGGGTGTTTCTAAATGTTCTGGCTAGTGTTTTATGGTAATTGAAGATGATTGGGACAGTATTGGGGTGTGGCTTAGGTTGATTCATAATAAAAATGGATCAATGAATGTTTCTGGTTTGATCTTCATTATATCCATATTTGTTAAGTATATATATTTATTTAAGATTAAAGCTATCTACCTTATATGCTTGTTGGATTAAAATCTTATCGAATTTCCTATTACTTGATTAATATAAGGTTGTAATTCTCATGAAACAGCTGTCCTGATTGCTCCCTAGTTATGTATATCTGTTGTCTTCAACTCTACATGCATAAAAGTTATACATATTGCTGTGTATGTATGTTGTTACATTCGAGTCATGATGAGCATATATGGAAAAACTTGGGGAAATCCTTGCAATAATGAACTTTGATTCATTTCCTTTGAGATCTTTGATTTCTCTATGCTCATGTTTATGTATTGGACCTGCATTTTGATGTGCTGTGCCTCTTTCTAATCTCTTGATTCATGAAAGCTTCTGATATTTCTCCTCTGTATAACTTTACTGGGATGGAGTTTGGAGTCCCCAACATTGTTTACAAGAATCACCTGTTCTTGCAATGAGACTATTGTTTTAAGAAGCTCGAGTCTGAAATAAAGCCTGGCTCAATCTCAATGCGGTATTCGATATTCGAATATCAACTTGAATCTTTTTGAGTTTGAATTTCAAAACTCGAGATAAAATTGAACAACTCAAGCTTGCACTACCAATTCTCATGCCTGATTTTAATATGAAATTGTTTTTTGAGTTAAGAGTTTTCCATATCCGTTTACTATGATTCCATCTAAAAAGATGGAGTATATAGTTGGAAGATTAAAATAAAAATGGTTGGAAGTTGGAAGACCAATAGTGTAGTTTGCAGTGCATGCGAGACACAACCCTACTCCAAGCCCCTTTCTAGGCCTGAATCAGAAATAGATTTTAACCCAACTGGACCGCTCAGAACATGCGCCTGCAACTCACGTCACAGCATGTGCACCCTGCACACAAATCATACAAGTTGCTCAATTTGATTGCACTCAGAAATTTTAAGGTCAGATATGGAGGTAGCACTGTTATTCAGATATTGCATGTATAGTGGAGTATAAATACCTTAAAAAGAAATGAATCCGAGCATGATAGCTGAGGTAGGTGATTCCACTGTTTCCTTTTGAAAATATATACGAGGAATGAAATGGATGATGGGCATTTTCTAAATTAGTATAACTTTGTTTGGACAAGGGCGGTGGGTTTTGTTTTTAAATGGGTATTTCTTTTCATGATAGTATTCGTATCATTTGCTGGTAATCTTGCCTGTGACTTTTCTGCTACTAAACACTGCAACATATCATGTGGCAGGTATAACTGAATTTAAATTATAATCTTATAAATTATGATTTAAGTGTTACAAAATAAAATAATCTAATGAGGCAAGCTTTGGCAGTGTTGAATAAGGTTGAAGTCTTGAAACTTTGAGTGTCACAATGCATATTTACGTATGCGTGAAAGACTCGGATATATTTCAAGTATCAGTCTGTCTATTTTTACCTTGTAATAGTTTAATTTTAAGTACAATTATGCAAGTTTGTTAATAATTATAAAAAGAAGTTTATTAAAGCATTAATATATATATATAGACATCATTATTTTTACCATCCCAGCCTCATCTTAATGAAAAAGAGGGTGGAGACATTATATTGACCATCAAATGGAAAGCCGTAATTTTACCTTACGAAAGAGATGACGGATTTGTTTTCTTGGGTTGAAGAGGTACCCAAAGGTAATACCACGGCGAAGCTGTGGGACAACCTTGTGTTAGGCTAGGTTTCCGTTTGGACATCGATGGGACCTACAACGTTAACAAAGAGACAAAGCTCATGCCAATTTTCGGTGGGGATTTCAGTATCATCCTTGTTCATGGTTGTTCTCGAATCCACCGATGCTAACTTCTCGTCTTCACGAATGGTTGTCGAAGCATGGGATAGGCGACTTCTTTCTTCATCATTGACAATTCCATCGAAATGGAGGCCCAGAAAAAGAAAAATTAGGTAAATTATTTGTCGCTAACTTTAAAAATAAATCCTTCTTATTTCAATGATTTAAGTTTTTTTATTAATTTAATCATTATTATTAATTAATTTGACCAAATTAATTAATTATCCTCTTCCCCATTAAATTTAATTTTTATTTTATTTTCACCTTATTTTTTCACTATCCTCTAATTTTTTTCATTATTTCCATCGGCAATTATATTTAACGATCCACTACCTAGCCACCATCACCACCCCTATTTTGCTGCCTAACTTTGATGGACGAAGTCAGAAATTCCTTTTAAGAGAACCGAAATTAAATTGCTGGAATATTATTTTAGTCACCTTATCTTGCCATATATTAATAATCTATTTAGCAACCTTTTATTTTTGTTAAATCATTATTTATAATTTATTTTAATATTTTTCATATTTTTATATTTTATAACTTTTAATCTTTTAATACAGTTTATACTTTTCCAGTAATTATTTTCTTAATCTTTATATTTTAAAATTTTAAAAATATTAATAATTCTTTAAAAAATTTGAATTTTTCTGAGTAAAATTGTTACGTCAGTATAATAACATTTCACTCAACTGCTGTTAATTACCACATTGATGTAAATTTCTAGTCTAAAGACTACATTGATGTAACTTTGTAAAGAGATGATTAAGCCTAATTTCTTTTTGCAGGCACTGAAACTTGATGGACATGTCATTTGGGTGTTTGCATCAAATAATAATTCATCAGCTTAGATGTTCATGTTGAATGCAGAGCATCTAATTTCGTGTTTTACCCCCCTTTTGAGGGCATTTCAGGACCACCATTTGTGAGCTTTTCATTGAAGAGTCTAAATCAGGGCAAAGCTGATTGAAGGCCTGCCGTGGGTGATGGTGGTGGATCAGGCCACCACCGTAAGGCCTGCAGTGGTGGAGCAGACCAGAACCCTTTGCCCCATTGTCTCTTTCTTTCAGTGAAATTAACCTACACTTGGTAGGTTCCATGAGTTATAGATGGCATTCAACAGCCTATCAACGCGGAGGGATTCCTTGCTTTTACTGCTATTTTAGCTTTGAGGTAAACATCATTTCACTTTCCGTACTTTCATTGGAATAATGAAAGATTATTCCACGGACACAATTTGTGTTCTTAGAGGGCCCTGCCTACTTCCTTGGACCATTTTTTGATAAGAAAACCCAACTTTCCTCCACTGTTATGCATCTTCATCGTTAATTGCTATGGATTTTATGTATCCTTAACGCAAAATAAAATTCCAAACCCCATTCATATAATTGAGATAACATCTAATGAAATCTCAACAAACATACTTAACCAATCATTCTCCATTGGATTGGAATGGTGATTTTGGGTTGAAATCTTGATGATCAGCCACAAGTTCAAGACTGTACAATTGGGGCGCCTTGACCCACAATCTGAAAACAACTTTAGATATAAATTGGCATATATATAGAGATGCTAAGGATCAAACTAAGAGTTTAGGAATCATGAATTGGAAGCATTATTCAAGGAAAAGTTAAATACAAATTAAGGGGAAAAAAACCTTAGCCATTGGACTGAATAAAAAGGAATAAAATAATTGAAAGCAGCCTACTTTTATGTCTTTTGGTGGGTTAGGGTTTACGGAAGACTAAAGGAAACTAGACTTTCTTCCCCACCATCACCATTTGAAAGTCAAATAGACTTCACCATCACCATCTCCCTCAAACACTCTTTCACATGAAAGGCTAAGAATCAATTAAATCTAATGTACCACTTGAAAGCCATCAAAATCTTCTCATATACTGTCTTGTAGAATATAATCTCTCCATTTAAATTATTTTTATCGAGAATAAAATTTATTATTTATCTCACATTAATTTAATTAATTAAAAATAATTTAATATTTTATTATATATCATTTAATTAATTTAAATTAGCTAGAGTAAATAATAATAATAATGCTATAATAAGTTATAGTATTATAAATAACTTGAAAGGAGGGTGCTTTTTTTGCATTCTTTTTGGCACTTTGAAATTTAAATGTAAGATCTGAAAGGGTCCATCATCTTCAAACTTTTGCTTTTCTTTAAAATACAAAAGCTTCCATTGTCTCCATCTCTTTTTTCGCACATAATTTTACTAAGCAGCCTTTCTTTTCGAATTAGGGTCTTTCTCTTTTTTTATTTTTTATTTTTTAATTTTTAATTTAATTTTCATGATACCATGTAGGGTGTTCAAACTTCAATTAAAACCGAATTAACTAGTTAAACCGATTTAAATTATTGATTAATTCAGTTCGAGATTAGATAATTAATTGAATTAATCGAACTTAATAATTAATATTACGCGTTAATTTAAAGACATAAAATTTCGATTAATCCGTTAACTTTCAAGACAAAAAAAATATTTTTGGTTAATTCCAATGTATTTGTTTATATGCTTTATATTTGTTTTAACTAAAAGATAAAAAATATAAATTTCGGTTAACCAATTGGATTAATCAAAATATTTCAGTTCAGTTAAATTTAAAAAAAATCAATTAATAATTAAAAAATTATACAACTTAATTATACTAATTTGATTTAATCAACAACTGAACCAACTATATGAATAACTATAGTAACATGAACTCCTTGCCGCCCTTTGTAATGCATATTTATGGCAACAATCCAGGACAGCCAGCTTTGGTTACTACTGGTTTAATGTCGTGCTTGACATTTTATGAATGCAACAACTTGTTTCGTTTCATTAAAGATTTGTTATCCTTTTGTCAAAACATATTGGTTTAATTCCACCACACGTCTTTAAAATATCATCTAAATTTTAATTTGGTCCAAAACTTCAAAAATTAAACCTTCAACATCGTATCAATCAAATTCTTTCATTAATCCAATCACTAGGTCAAATATAACATTTAGCATATTTAAAATATCGTGAGTCAAATAATTTAATAAACATATTGTATACGAGAAGAGTTGATGAAATTAACTTGAACAAATTATTTTGATTTTACGAGATATATTTATATAGATGCTAAAAATGGTATATTATCAATTTATATATATTATTTTTTACAGAATAATTAGAATTACTCATAGTTCCTCCCTAACCCATAAATAAGAGGATAATGCGCTTCAGCACACTCAAACGACGTCCTATTGCATTGGTAACAATATAAATACCAATCAAGTAAAGACTCAATTGCCTTTCCTATTTGATATCTAAACATTTATTTTTATTAAAAGTGACATCTAAATTATATTTTTCTCGTTCAAATCATCTCAATTCTTTTTAATCCGTTAAAAAAATTCCAACCAATTAAAAAAATTCCAACCAAACTACCATGTAACACAAAACTCTATTCGAGTTTGCATTTTACTCTATATTAATATTTAAAGCTATAGTTGAATCGAAGTCATTCTCATTTGAGTCCTAACATAGTTGTAATTTACTAAAATATCTTTATTTTTACATAAAAATAACTATTTAGATAATAAAACTCAAATCTAAAACATTAATCATTAAATATTCCACACTAATATTTTTAAAATCTTAACTAAATACATATTTAATATTTATATAAATTTTTTATCAATTTATTATATAATTATTTTCACATCCATCATCTAATCGAATTCAAATTTTCTTTGTACCTTAGATTGAATAATAAATTAATAAGAACTTAACTTGGACCTGAGGGGTAAAATAGTAATTTAAAGTTTCCCGCACTATTACACGGCACACCTCGATTCATTGCCGCATTTAAACACCGTCACGAGGCGCATGTAAATAGCAAAGGTGAGAAATAAATAAATAAACGAAATAATGTTACAAAAGGGTATTTTAGTAAAACCAATACCAACCTCTTCTCCCCTCACCGTTTCATTTAAAAAAAAAGGAAAAAGTCACGTCCACTTTGTTCCACTCTTTCTCTCTTTTCTCTCTCAAACACGAAATCAAATTAAAGAAAATAAAAAAACATCTCATTCATTGCTTACACTCTTTTCTGGTAACTTACAGTTTCAACTTTCAACGCTCAATAAAAACATTTTTTTCCCCTTTCACGACATTTTCTCGGCAAGCAAACACAGGATAAGCAAAGAAACAAGAGTTCTAGGGGGAATGGATAAGTGGGCATTTTAAAGATTGAATCTTTTTTGAGGCTTTGGTATTGGGTTTTTTTTTCTTTTTTCCTTTAAGAAATGGCTAGTGGTGGTGCAAATTATAGGAATGGGACTCAGAGGAACTCTCTCAAAGGAACAACAACAGCAACAGATAGGCAACTATCTATGAACTCCAACCCTTCAAAGGCTGCACTGAAAAACAAGTCTTTGTCTTCGGTTGGTTTATCTTCTGGGCTAAGGAAGAGTAGCCCTGGGTCACTTGGAGGTGGAACTGCCAAAGATGATGCTGGGGGTCAGTTGTTTCTTGTTTTTTTTTTTTTTGGGTGGGGGGATTTTGTTTGAGATTATCGATGATGCATTTTTCTTGGTTTTGTTGTTTCATGTTTGTTTGTTTCTCTCGTAAAGGTTGATTCTTGTTGAGTGTTTCCGTTTTTGGAGTGTCAATTGTCTGGACTTTCAATTAAGGTTGTCGGGTAGCTTCTTTTGATTGTCGATGATTATAACATGCATTGTAACCTGTAAGTCATTTTATGTATGTTTCTTGAAGGTTAAATGCATGATTGATAATATTACCTTTGAGACTGGATAGATCATAGAAGATTGTTTCTTAGATTGTTTCCAATTGAAGCAATTTGATAATTTATGCAATCTAAATCTTGTTCAATAGTGATCACACTTATTCCAGGATTGAACCGTGCTGATTATGGTGGCCCTCTAATCAGATATTAATTGTTCATAAACATTAAAATGCGGGATCAGATTGTATATTGCCTCGTTTCGGTTAAAAATGAAAACCTCCTAAACATATTTTTCTTGGAAATGGTACCCTGTATATTTCCTTAATATGGTAATACAATACTGCAATGCTATGCCTCTAATGAGAGTTCTCCACACCAGACCCCTTAAGTAGATACTTTGGTGGTGAAACTGACTGCTGGTTGGTGCAACTTTTTTTCCTTTCTGGTTGGTAGTATGTTAAAAATGTTGAAGGTTTATACAACATAGTATTTGTTGATCTTTCATGTCTGTATTTAGTACTGCCGAAAGTTAGGTTCTTAGGAATTCCAGTATCTGCAAAGAAATAGAGATTAGACCGAAGATTGTAACTTGTATGGTATTGAGCTCTTCTTCTTTTTTTTTTTTGGTGTAAGTATTGAGCTCTTCTTGATAAGCATGATCTATATTTATTACTTTCCCTGTTCTCTATTTTTATTTGTTAATTTGATGTGCTTATGTTCCTCTTCAGTTCCTGGAAGAGTTCGAGTGGCTGTGAGATTACGCCCACGTAATGCAGAAGAGTCGGTGGCAGATGCTGATTTTGCTGATTGTGTAGAACTTCAACCAGAGGTATTTTGATTCCATTGGACAGTTCAATGAAATGTTAAGAGGGATATCTTCCTTATATTTTGCCCTGGATATGACATCTTATAGGGTACATTAGTCTTAAAATGTGTTTAATTCAAATAAAAGGGGGAAAAGGAGTAAAGCTTGAATAATAATTGCTTCGTTTCAATTAGTCAAAAAGGAAATAAGTGGGCTGTGGACCTTTATTGTGCATGCTTTAGCTGATCTAATTAATTTCCAAGTTACTTGAATTTATCTCCCATACGGTATCTGCTTTTTTCCCTATTGTTAAAAAGTCACTGATGCTTCCTTCATCTATTTCAGTTTAAGAGGTTAAAGCTTCGGAAAAACAATTGGGACACAGATACCTATGAGTTCGATGAAGTGCTTACAGAGTTTGCATCACAAAAGCGTGTGTATGAAGTTGTTGCAAAGCCGGTTGTGGAGGTTTGTGTACATGACGTAACTACTTCTACAACAATTTGTTAGAAATTCATCTGCATGTAGTTATTTTCCTTGCAACAAAATTGGCAGTGCAGTTAAATATTTCATCCAACAAATATTTGGTTTCTATTGTGCTGGGTGAAAATTATTTTAAGATGTATCCCTTTCCTACTTCAGGCCAAAAGAATACTTTCAGCCTGTCATTGTGTTTCAGTGTTGGTCTCGTCCCAAGTTATCAATTGTTTCTTCTGTCTGTTACTTTTTTCCCCTTTTCATAACTTGTTTTTGGGTGCATGATTCTAATTTTATTGACAAGATGTTTTGTGCAATTTGTCTTTATAGAGCGTTTTGGATGGTTATAATGGAACGGTCATGGCTTATGGTCAGACTGGTACTGGGAAAACATATACGCTTGGACGACTTGGGGAGGAAGATACGGCTGATCGCGGCATTATAGTCCGTGCTATGGAGGATATATTAGCAGATGTTTCATTGGAAAGTGATTCTGTTTCAGTCTCCTATTTGCAGGTTTCATCATAACTTTCATGAAATTACTTCTAGAATTTCTTATCATTTCTTTTGAAATTAATAAACATTTTAATGTGCCTAATTGTTCTGCTCATAAAAAATTTGTACAGCTCTACATGGAGAGCTTACAGGATCTTCTTGATCCTACAAACGACAACATTTCCATTGTGGAAGACCCAAAGTCTGGAGATGTTTCACTACCTGGGGCTACCCTAGTTGAAATAAGAGATCAGCAGAGTTTCTTGGAATTACTCCAATTAGGGGAAGCTCATCGCTATGCTGCAAACACAAGATTGAATACTGAATCTTCTCGAAGTCATGCTCTTTTGATGGTAAATCCATTGAATTAAATTATTCTTGTACTAAGTTATCTTATTATGCAATCAATTCAATTGAGCTCTTTCTGCTATAGGTACATGTCAAAAGATCTGTCAAAGGAAGAGAACTTGCTCATTCAAGTCAAAATGGTAACAGTACCAACATGGCTAAATCTCTTAGGCCTACACTTGTTCGAAAGGGCAAGTTAGTTGTTGTAGATCTTGCTGGTTCAGAGCGGATTGATAAGTCAGGTAAAGAAATTGGAAGGACAAAGCTTCCTCCCCACAGTTTGACAGTTTTTCATTCAAGCTGAACTTTGTTTCTTTGCAGGGAGCGAAGGCCATACACTTGAGGAAGCGAAATCTATCAATCTTTCTTTGAGTGCATTAGGGAAGTGCATTAATGCGCTGGCAGAGAATAGTGCTCATGTTCCAGTTCGTGATTCGAAGCTTACAAGGTTACTTCGAGATTCATTTGGAGGTAAATTAGATGTATTAACATTTTCTTTTCTGTTCTTTGTCATTCAATTCAACATTTTCAATGCATTGAATTCTTTTTGTAACATTTAATTTAAAATTTGTTTCTTTAACAGGCACAGCAAGAACATCATTGGTTATAACTATAGGTCCATCCCCACGTCATCGTGGAGAAACGACTAGCACTATAATGTTTGGACAGAGGGTGGTTTACGAAACAACTTTGTTTTTTTTAATTATATCATTTTATTTGATGGTTTTAAGAGGCATCTATGGACTAGCTGATATATTTGGAATCAAATCTTGACCTAGAGCATAAGTGGATTATTTATACTGCCATTTAATTGCTCAAGATATGGACTTCTTTTTTTTTTTTTTTTTTTTTGCCTTTTATAGGCTATGAAAGTGGAGAATATGTTGAAGCTTAAGGAAGAATTTGATTACAAAAGTTTGGCTAGAAAGCTAGACATACAGTTAGACAAACTGATTATGGAACATGAGAGGAAACAGAAAGCTTTTGAAGAAGAGATTGAAAGAATAACCACAGATACTCAAAACCAAATCTCTGAGGCTGAAAGAAATTATGCAGATGCAATGGAGGTGAGTTTTTTTCTTTTCTTTTTTCCCCTCAAGCTTCTCTTTTAAGTTATGCATATTCTAAATTAGCTGGACAGTAACGGATGCTGCACTAGTATGCATATTTCTATAAAGCTTATCGCTGTTGTAATCTGAAGGCCATATTATCATAGGATTTTCTGCATGGTTCCTGATAACATGAATGTATCAATTATGTAACACTTGATCTTGTAAATGATTTGGAAAAGAGTGCTTTAATCAGTTGTCATAAACTTCTTAATTTCAGTTGTTATGGTCCCGAGTCTGGGATTGAGTCACTGGACGAACAATAGAGAAATCAGATTTGAACTTGTTAATTCATTAAGTTTTACTTTGAACTAATAAGGAAATTCTAGGAAATAAAAATCAGAATCAAGTCTCAAGAAAATCATAATTAAAGCAGAATTTGAATGAAATCTCCTAACATCAGTGTAGGGTGGAGCTAAGCAGACAATTACCAGTTGACGCTTTTAACTTTTTGATGATAGAGAAAGACCTTGCTTTCATCAACTGCCTTGAGTTAATCTATTTTCTACTTGAATGCATACTGATTCATATCTTCTGCTGCTTCTCATTACAGAAGGAAAGATTGAAGTATCAGAAGGACTATATGGAATCAATAAAGAAGCTTGAGGAGAAATGGATCATGAATCAACATAAGCTAGGTGAAAGAAAGGTGGAAATATAATCTTGCATAGAACTATATCCCTCGTATCACAAAGGAAAATTAGTATCTTTTTCTTCAATCTCATTATTACTATTTCTTTTAGTTTCTGTCACTTGCAGCTACTTTGGAACCACTTATCATGTCTGTGCCATATTTGTCCCTCACAGGACCAGATGGCATCCACTGCTGAAGAAGTTGCTGAGCTACAAAAGCTACTTGGCAAAGAAACGTCACTAAGGAAAGCAGCTGAAGAGGAAGTCAATAACCTTAAAAGTCAACTTGCTCAATTGAAAATGTCTGAGGTATATATTGAGTACCTCTGTTTTTTTCCATTACTTCTTTGACATAGATTGCTGTCTCACGCTACCATACTTCCAATGTATAGGCATCAGCAAATTCTGAGATCTTGAAACTGCGAAACATGCTGGAAGATGAGGCATATCGAAAGGAAAAACTTGAAGGGGAAATATCAATGCTACAAACGCAGTTATTGCAGCTAAGTTTTGAAGCCGACGAGGTATTTTATCGAATATAAACTGCATTTAAGAGTTCCTTTGTTACAACGTAGTCCATAAATTTATTGTTACTGATTCACTGCTGAGTATCCGTCACATTAAGAAATATTATACATGGACTATATGATAAATATTAAAACTGTCAAACTTTGTCAATGTCATTGTAATTAAACTGCATATTAAATATTTATCTGAAAGTGGTGAGATTAAATGGCCTTCTAGGAACCTGATTTAAAGAAATTTTAAGCAGACGTGCATCTTTTTTATAGACTAGAAGAAGGCTTGACAGAGGTGGGCCTGGCAAAGTCCCGGGTGGTCTAGATTCTCTCATCTCTCAAGTTAGACCACAGGTAAATGATTCAGTAAATGAAGAAAAAGCCTCAATAGCAAACCTCTTTGAACAAGGTATTAGTAATTCCTGAACTGGTATTTATTGGAAAAAAAACTATAATGAAAAATAATATGCGATAACCTATTTGTAGTTAACCTTTTTGCCTTTATCTTACAGTGGGATTGCAAAAGATCTTGTCATTGCTTGAAGCAGAAGATGCTGATGTGCGGATTCATGCTGTGAAAGTGGTAGCAAATTTAGCAGCTGAGGGTATTGTTTCTGCCTTTGTTCTTTGTTCAGTTTTCTTTTTTTGGTAGAACCGACATACTTTGCTCTAAATTTGATTTGATTAAAATAGAGCATTTTGTAAGTACTGTGGATCTTGTAGGAAGCATTTTCGGACTGAAATTATTAATTTTAGATAATTGATGATTTCTGCATGGATGTATTTTCTGTTTCCCATTTCTTCTATTCAGATTATAATTACTTTGGTTGTTCTGTTTCTTATTACTTCAGTTGATGACAATGTCTACACCTCCATTGTGCAGAATCAAATCAGCAGAAGATTGTAGAAGCTGGAGGTCTAACGTCCTTGCTGTTGCTGCTTGGAAGCTCCGAGGATGAGATGATTCATAGAGTTGCAGCTGGTGCAATTGCCAATCTTGCGATGAATGGTTAAATTTAGCTTGCTTTATTCACCAATGAAGGTTTTTTTTTTTTGCTTTTGATTGCTCTTCCTTTTACATTGTACTCGTTTTACTTTGTCAGAAACCAACCAGGAACTCATAATGTCTGAGGGGGGCATTAGATTGTTATCAATAACAGCAGCGAATGCTGAGGATCCACAAACACTTAGAATGGTTGCTGGTGCCATCGCCAATCTCTGTGGCAATGGTAAATTGCTTGACCTCTTTGGTTTTCATCTGCAGCAATCTTCGTATCTGATTTCATTGTTAAGTTTATGAGAAGTTTCTGCCTGTTGATCAACTTGAACTTCTAATGGTGAAAAGTTGAAATATTAAGCTTTTCTGGTCTTGTTCCATAGAGCACTTTCGTATGTTTTTACTTTTTCAAAGAATCCAAATGCTACATTCATGATAAAAAGCTTGACCTGGTGTACGGCTTAAATGAATGTTGTTCTATTGATAATATTCTTAAAAAGTTTCGTCCAAGTTTTTCAGTTGGTTTACATCTTCAATTGAGCACTTCTCCATTACCTTCTCCAGATAAGCTGCAGAATAAGCTAAGAGGTGAAGGTGGTATCAAGGCATTGCTCGGAATGGTCAAATGCGGACATCCAGATGTTCTTGCTCAAGTTGCACGTGGAATAGCAAACTTCGCTAAATGCGAGTCAAGAGCATCAGCTCAAGGTACATTTCTTCAATGATGAGTTCTTCAAGCCTTTTCAGCTTGTCATGCAGCATTTTCTAACAAGTCGATTCCTTATTACTGAAGTTTACCTATCTATGATTTTTTTATCTTTTGGGAGTAATCCAGTTCTCAAATGGTACAGGAAGTAAAACTGGCAGGTCTCTTCTGATCGAGGATGGAGCACTTCCTTGGATTGTACAGAATGCTAACAATGATGCCTCGCAAATCCGACGGCATATTGAACTCGCAGTCTGCCACTTAGCACAACACGGTAAGCTTGTTTTATCTTCAGAGATTTTCAAAAGTTTCTTTGAAAACCTTTATAACTCCAAATTCACCACATTGCAGAAGTGAATGCTAGAGACATGATAACCGGAGGTGCCTTATGGGAACTGGTTCGCATCTCCCAAGACTGTTCGAGGGAAGACATAAGAACTCTTGCGCACCAGACGCTTACTTCCAGCCCCACCTTCTTAGCCGAACTGAGGCGGCTACGAATAGACTATTGATAACATTTCAGAAGGTTTGATTGAAGCGCACAAGCTGTGTCAGCTCGAACCAATTCAGACTATAGAGAACTGAAACTCCCAACCTGTAAAATCACAGGAGTGTCCGGACAGGTGTGCTCTTGTCGGAGTTTTACTGTGAAATAGATCGTGCTCAGAGGTACATCGGATCATTGCAGCTCGAGATATTTTCATCAAAATGTTGTTTTTTAACATAAATAGTGAACAAATAGTTTGTATATGAAATGGGTAGGAGGGTTTACTAACATCCGGTTGTTCTTTTGTATATATAACTCTTCACATTTTGTTATTCTCCAAGGATTGATAATGTGTGACGCAAAACCAGAAACCCTGAAACTGTTTTGGCCCATTCTGAAAATTTAATAATTTAATTTTAGTTTTGGTTCAATTAAATTTGGCTCATGCCTCTGATAATATGTTTGTAATGTTTTGAGTAGCGTGTATGTAAAAAATATAATATGCTACATACGAATGCAATTTCAGTCTGATTGTGCTAAAACATTGTGTATAATGTACTATGTACGTTGTACGTTGAGAACCAGTCTTTTTCTTCATTTTTTTTCCTCCTCAAATGTGAATTTTGTGAAAGTTGGTGTTACGGAACAAATTTAATTATAAAATAATTTAAAAATATTGTAAAAAAATCAGTTTAAACCCGTAAAGAGTTATCGACACTTAAATGGAAAGTTTGATTTTTTTTTTTGTTAGCTAAATGGTTAATATTATTTTATTTGATTTAGTTTTCACAAATTATTTATATAATTATCAATATAGTACCATTTTACATTTACATATTATATATACAAATAATTATATTTATTAAATATAAAAATAAATTAATGTATTTATTGTATATAATTGTATCAAAATTAAATTTTGATGTATATATTTAAAACACAATCAAGATTTCATATATACAATTACATCCAATCAAAGCTTATATATCGGATTGCTCATAAAACTAGAAAATTTATTAATAGTTTTAATAATTATCCACGAGATAACAAACTTAATTATAGTTGAAATGAAAGTAATAAGTTACCTACTTTTTAATAATTAAACATGGTAAATCATCCAAGAAAAGTAATGTAATGTAGTAGATTATTGCATGTTGAACTTTTACAAACAAATTTCTTCAGTCGGTGGATAAATATTGGACATTTTACCAAATTCGAAACACCATGAACCTGGCTGCTCATTGCCTTAAAATTTTATGGTAGGAGTATTTTGAGATAAAACTGCCTCGAAAAGGAGCTTGTTTAGAGCAGCATGCACGTGTGAATCAGTATCCCCCAACACTTTCTTGTCTCCCCATTCTTCGTAAACCAAAACCCTAACTATGACTACTCTCTCAAGATCAAACATTTTTCAACACTACATATAATGCCCTTTTATATCTATATTTGTTAGCCAACCCCAGTACTGATCCTTTTTCACCTCGTCTTACTTTTTACATATATAAACAACAACAACTAATGTATACTAACTCTCTTCCTATACGTGGGTTTGATTATAAAGAAGAACATATATGATTTTGTGTGTATATATATATATATGAATCAAAATTAAGGTGAGATTCGATATTCTGGTATTTGTCAGAATATTTATTCTAATTCTAGTTCCATTAAAGCATACTGGAAATACTTATTCTCATAAAATCAAATGCACCAAGAATCCATGAATTTACACCCATTCAATCGACATGCAGGCATATACCATCTACTCATCAAATTCAATTCAGAATGAAGAAAGAAGAAACTAACAGTAATAAAAGAAACAAAACCTGGAAAATGTTGCTCAACAAACCCAGATTTCCTAACTATAAATCAAGTTCTTTTTTTTTCTTTTCTTTTTATCATCCTCTTGGCTACAGTTGAGGCCTGAAGATGAAGCTGAACTGAATTCACCAAAGATTGTTAGCTAGAATGGAGAGCGACCACCATTGGCCCAAAATGCCTCACTTGGTAATTGAATAGAATTGAGAAGATTTGGTGGTAGTCCATGAAAAAGAGGCGCACTTGACTCGGCCATCGCTTGTTGTTGTTGCCGCTGCTGCTGCCCTCCTACTGCATCCGGCGAAGATTCAATTGCACCGCCTGGTATCGGAAGCTGCGGTAGTTCTTCTTCTTCCAATGGAAGCCGCTCATACGCGGCGTTACTAAACGAAGCTGCCATAATCACAACAGGGCCTGAACACGTTAGTGTCCCGACAACACTGCCACCCACGACCTGCCCTTGCCCGCCGGCCAAGTATATGGTTAGACCCGTGGCTGCAGGCGGTGCCGGTGGAGGCAAGAACGAACCCGACAATGATAATATCTCGAAACGCCCATGTAAGCTCACGATTGCACCAGCCGAGGCTGGTTGCCGAAGTGTAACATTGGTGACGTTCCCAGTTCCGCTCATGATGCAAACGCCTCTTTGGCGTCGTCGAGCAAAGGTGGAGACACTCTCGACGATGTCGCAACCGTCGCCTATTTCCATTACATGAGTGCGTAAAGCGTTGGCACTGTCTCGAGTGATGATGATGGGTGGCTTAGGCTTGTTCTTGGAGCCAGCAGGCCTGCCTCGTGGCCTTCTATCCGTCTCCCCTTCACCATGGTTACTAAGCTCTTTGCCATCCAGTTTCTTTACGCCGCTGCTGCTGCCGCTTTGTTCATCTTCGGAGTTTTGGTGATGGAATTGGTGATCCTGCTGCTGCAGTTGCTGGTGATGATGGTGGTGGTGAAGATTGAAATCTCTGATGTTAAATGGAGGCGGAAGAGAAAGACCATGCGATGTAACTGGATCCATTAATATGCGATGAAACGTTTTAAAGCAGTGATTGAAAGTTGAAAACACCCCCCAAAGTAATAATGAAGGCACTAATTAAAGCTCTGCTTGTTAAAGAAACAAAAGGGAAGATAGTGGGAAGAAAAGAGGGATATAATGAAAAATATATAATTATAAGTTAGAAGAAAAAGTGTTGCTTAGCTCATGACACCAAAATAAGTCTTTTCCTATGCTCTTGCTTGTTTCTTTCATTCTAAGCAACAAAACGCCCATAACCCTAAACCAGAACCCAGAAAACTGAGGGTTGAGAAGAAGATGTTTGGGCTGAATTCAGCATCCTTTTCTTCTGTAAGTATTACTCAGAAAGAGAGGATATGGGGTTTGGTGAAGAGCTAAAAGTGAAAGAGGAAGAAGGGGAATAGGGTAGAGATATACTATATAAATGATCAGAAACGAAAATAGGTAAAAAGAGGGAGCATTTGCGTCAATTTGGATTTCTTTTGCTTATTATGGGCGGTGGAGTGGAGTGGAGTGGAGTTAGTAAGGTCCCACTTCTCTTTCTCTGTCTCTCTTAACTCCTCTAGTTGGTGCTATAGTAATTAAGCATCCTGCTGCTTCAAATTTCATTACATCTTAATTATGCAACAATTAATATCACTCAAACTTCAGTAATATTTTTTTGCTAATTTTAATTTAATATTTAAAAAAATATAATATCATTTAAATTAATTACTTTAGAACTAAATATCAATTTCTTCAAATAAATGATTAAATATATATATTGAAAATCCACTCACTCAGGTATTATTTCTTAAGCATTTTAATTATGATTTAGAATAAAAAAGTTAGTTCTTACATAGAATTATAACATATTTAACACAAGATACCTACTTGCACCCTAAAGTTCAAATTCAAATCCTTAGTAATATCTGCAATATATATATATCATAATTTTCTTTAAATTATTTGTGAATTATGATATTAATTGGTATATGCTCTCACAAGGAGGGGAAAACATAAACTCTAAACAACATAAAAGTTACCTATAAAACAACAAAAAAAAAATTATTTAGAAATCCTATCATTGCGGGCTAAAGTCTAAACCCATGTTCAACCTTTGTCGCATTGCTTATGTATATCGGAGAAACAAAGAGCTCGCAGCTATGGAGGTGTTAAAGAAAAAAAAAGAAATCCCCATAAAATATACATAAAAAGTGGAGATTGAAATGTTGGTGATCAGTGGTGTACTCACCCCAAGACGTTCATTGATAAATTCTATAAACAAGATTTATAATATTATATATGTGTAATTATGGAGGAAAGAGGGGTTGTAAAGTACAGGTTTGACCGCATAATCCAGAGTGTTGTGGGCGAGAAAAGACCCGTGGGAACCGCTGACAGAGGAACAGTTCACGACAGTCCTATCGGCAAAAGGCCTTGCAATTTGCAGCAGCAGCAGCAGGCAACTTTTTTTTTTTTTTGGAAAGGAAAGGATATTGTTCAACTAAAATGTTGAAATTACACAATCGGAAATTCCAAGAATATCGCTTAAAACTAAGTTTATAGCATCCATAGGAGGCCGGTCAAACAAATGAAGTCCAGGAGCCAAAGATGTAGCAAAGTTAGTCATAAAATTAGCCTCTCTATAAACATGAGAAAACTTGAAAGTCCAATGTCTATCCCTCAGCTTAACAATGCTTCGCACCAGCCCAACATGCACCACATGCATGGTTTCACTTTCTACAAGTATCTTCTTGAAACTCCTTTCCCAGGCCAAATTAAGACCATATGCCAATGTTTATGCAGTAACCTTTTATCCAATTTCCATGCTTATCAAGAATAACTCCATTAGCAAAGGCCCTTTGTTCAACTCCTTTGACAGCACCGTCCGAGTTAATCTTAACCCAATCATCCGCTGGCGGCACCCATCGAATTCCCGTCATGGCTCTTCTTGGTCTATTGCTATTACGAGAACTACTCTTCATTGTTGTCAGCCAAATCCTATTATCTGCATTACAATTCTCATTTGCAAAGACAAAGTAACATGTTACGTGGTTTCCAAATGAACCAACAGAGGATGGACTCCAAAAACGGCCATTCAAATCATCAAAAGCAAATTAAGAGAGTTTTCTATATTATCATTAATCCAACTTGATAAAGGTACCTCAAAGAATCTGTTTAAGATGTCAATCGGAATAAGTCTTGTGCAAATAACTCGAGCAAAGCGACAGTCTCTATAATATGGATGATTGTCTCATTGTTGTGTCCACAAAGTAAGCAAGTACGATTGAAGTCCAAACCTCTTCGACACCTCTCACTAGTAGTGAGAAGTCTTATCTTTCAAAACCAGCCACAACAAGTGTTTGATACTTTGTGGGCATTTAAGCTTCCAAATTTTCAGCCATAAATCATCAGATGGTGACCAACTATATTTCATAATTGCTTTATAAGCTTCAGTCGCAGAGAATTGTCCATTCTTCGCCCAATGCCAAATATAAATACCCCTCCCTGCAACCTTATTCTAATTACGAGTTATGACCCTTTAGTATTCTATAGCTAATGATCTCTAACCATTTCAAGGTGAAGTTGGATTAGACCCTATCCTCACCAATTGTACTTTTCTTGACATACCAAAAATAAATAGACTTGGCTTATCCAATTTAAAGAATAAATTTTATGGTGGTTGTTTTTTCTATTTAATTTGTTGATTTTTAGTATAATTAGTTCAAAATTTAATACTACTAGCTATGATAAATATATTATATTTATTCAATCTTCATCTTATTTAAAAGATTTTAAGGTAACAAGAATAGTACTATCCACTATACAAGAAGTAGTTTGATTTTTTTTTTATTACAAGTAGCAAACATAGGACTAACAAAAGCTGTTATTCTATTCTAATTATATCATATGATTATGTTATATGGTTGTATTATTACTTGTTTCCTATTTAGATGACTCCACGAGTTGATTGTGTTTTTTTTTTTTTTCATGTTTTACTAATTTAAATTTTGTTTAATTGTTGTTCTTCGATTGTCAAAGCTGCTCCTTTATGACCATTTTTTAAACCCAAAATTAACCCGGTACAAATTTGTCATTTTTAAGATGCATTTTTCGAGAGGGACTAAATATACAATTTTTTTTCATTTAACACAGTGATTAAAAAAAGTTAAAATTGAGTATATTTAAGATTAAGAAGGGCTAAAAGTAGAATTGAACCATTTAACCAAAGGGTCATAAGTTTATAATTAAAGAAGATCAGTGAGGGATGAATAACATGATCCATGGACAGGCCACGCCCATATGTATTGATATTCTCATTTCCTGGCTTCATGCTAAAGTTTGACTGTCTTGATGTATATCTGAAGTAGTTATTATTTAATTAAAAGATAAATCAAATTTGACTTGAATTAATTGGATAATTAAGGATAATGAGGCCATGATGAACCATCTTTTATGGACATTATGATGCATGTGAGGCATACACATATTATATTAAGAGAGATTATATATATATATATATATATATATATATCAACTCAATTATATGTTTGTTGGAAAGGAGAAATAGCAACCGTGGTTGAGTTGAAATTGGATGCATTATATCAAACCTAGTTTTTTTTTTTTTAAGATTAAGTTGACATTAAGCCAAAGACATTAAATATAATTATTTATTAAAATTAATTCCATTCTAGTGACAATTTTTCCTAATAAAATTATAAAATTATATTTTAGATCCTTCCTAAAATTTAGAATTTAATTTTTTTAAAATCAATAGGGAGAAGTTAAAGCAAAAGGCTTGGATGGATAATGATTTTTAAGAAAAATAAGATAATAATGGATTAATGACGTCGTCTATATTTAATTTCCCATAATTTATGTTTTATTTTGTAATTAGAAATGGCCGGCTACATTTGGATTTATATGATATTATTTTTATGCATACGAAGAAACAAGACAAGAAAAGACAGCCATGTTTAGGGTAATCAGTCAACTCAGCTCCCATCAGTAGGCCACTGTTTTTTTTTTTTTTAAGATTCAATTGTCGCATTTATATATTAAAATGTATTTTTTATCATCATCGTATCTTTAAATGTATTGATGCTGGATTCGTTTTCAGATGATCCGGATATTTTTCTTCATTAACTCATTTCTTTATATTGGATTTCCTGTTTCATATTTCTAACTTGAGCTTACTGTTTAATTGTAAAATATTTTTTATTTTTTATTTTACAAAAATGAGATTTTTTCTATTTCTCAACTTTGATGAATTAATTCAATTAGGTAATATTGTGAAAACTAACATTTTAACATTTTATCCAACCAAACTGACTTTTAATTTTGTTATTGCCTTTTTTGGTAGTCGATTCCGTATTAGTTCCACCGTTACTATTCGATTAATAAATTAATGTGATCAATTTTTTCCGTAGTAATTAAAATTTTGATTCCTACTAATTAATACATGAATAATATTAAAATTTCTAACTTAAATTTTACCATAACATTTATGCACCAATTCTAATAAGAAATGGTGAGTATCAATGCGATATTCACTACTTGTTGAGAATGCACACTACTGTAGTTGGTTGCAAAATATTTTATGAGATATTGGGTTAAATTTGAAAATTTATTATAATTTTTTATTTTTAAATTCGTTAAGATTATTTTCATAATCTTTTGGAATTATTATTATTTATTTTTTAAAATTTAAATTATTTATCAATGTAACATATAAGATAAAAAGTGTCGTATGAATAATAAAAAGTTGAGAGTAAGGGACGGAGGGAGGGAGACCGGTAACTTTGCCCCCACATGAAAAAAATTTTATTTTAATCCCATTAATTTTAAGGAAATCACAAGTTAATATAGTAAAATTGTACTTTCTCTTCCATTTTTATCCATTTATGTTCTTCTGAAATAATTTTCTAACTTTATCCCTAATTGGGGCCCAATTTACTCCAAATAAAAGATCCCGAAAATTATATCATCTAAAATAAAAATACATTGCTCTTAAGTGGGTTGGACATGAATATTCAATTAGCCCGTAAGTCAACATATAGCCTACCTATGTTAAATATAACAGAAAATATTACAAGTGTATCATTTATTTATATATTTATTTTTAAATTTTTAATGTATGCTAGAAAGCTTGATTGAAAAAATATTTACGAGAGAAAATTAGATCTGAAATTTCTTTTAGATTGTTTTCTTAACTCATTCACTAAACTTGCCTTGATTCATCATTACTTTATTATTTATACAAAGGGCTAAACACTAACTAATCTTAATTGGACTAAGCGCCCTTCACCAACTAACTAACCGTTTTAGCTAGGTACATTATATTCTATCATGCACCTATCTTCCCGACCTATGAGACACAAAGTTGATTAAAACCGCAAAAACATGTGGCGGACAAAGGCTTTGTAAATATATCTGCGACTTGATCCTGGCAGGAACCTCACCGACCAAAAAGAGACCAGTGACAACCTTTTCACGAGCGAAAAAAAAATCGAGCTCAACATGTTTAAACTTGGAATGCAAGACCGGATTGGGCATAGTAGACTCTTGACTGGAACTATCACACCGGATATTTGGAGTATCAATAGACACAACTTGCAATTCTTGAAGTGTGAGACTAACCAAGTCATCTCACTCGTCACGCATGACTACACTTCTATATTAAACGGTAGTGGGACCGAGACACAACTTGTCGCTTTTAGATCCCCACAAGGCGAGTCATCCAAAATAAACACAGTATCCAGAGGTGGATCGACGATCGTCGAAATCAAGCCCCCAGTTGGCATCGGCATATCCAACCAAAGACAACCGAGAAGACGGACGAAAGACCAACCCAAAATTAATTGTTCCCGACAAATATCGTAATATGCGTTTTAACGCTATCATATGAACAGTAGTAGGACTATGCATAAACTGGCATATCCTGTTAACGGCATATGCAATATCTGGTCTGGTCAAAATAATATACTGAAGAGCACCAGCAAGGCTCCTGTATTCAGTCGGATCAGCCAAAGGTTCACCATCAGTCTTTGACATATGAGACGAACTGAGTATTGGAGTATGAACACCTTTTGCCGTGAGCATCGAGCAACGAGCAAGAATATCCCGTATATATTTTCTTTGACACAGATGAAGAGAACCCTTGGTGCGAGTAACCTCAAGCCCAAGAAAATAGTGTAACTCACCCATATCCTTGAGCGAAAACTCACTATTTAACAAGCGAACAAACCATTCTATTGACTCGGGCACACTACCAGTGATTATAATATCATCAACATACACGAGAACATAAAGAGTGGAATCACCTATTATCCGCACGAATAAGGACGAATCAGACTTAGAAGCACCGAATCCCAACGAGTTTAGGAAGCATTTGAGCTTCTCAAACCAAGCACGAGGTGCTTGTCGGAGACCGTACAAAGCCTTTTTCAAGCGACACACCAGAGGTTGACCATCAGCACTAGTCTGCTCATACCCAGGAGGCTGACTCATAAATACCTCAGTGTCGAGATCCCCGTTTAAGAAAGCATTATTAACGTCAACTTGCCGCAACTGCCATGCCTTTGAGACAGCAATAGATAGAACAATACGCACAGTAGCAGGTTTAACAACAGGACTAAAAGTTTCGTGAAAATCACACCCAGGAATTTGAGAGCAACCTTTTGCCACCAAACGAGCTTTTCGGCGAGTAACAGTGCCATCTGGATTTCTCTTGATTTTGAACAACCACTTGCACCCTATAACTTTGCGGTTTTGTGGACGCGCTATAAGCTCCCAAGTGGAATTACGAATAAGGGCATCATATTCAGCCTGAGCAGCGGCTCGCCAGTCAGACGAGGTGAATGCCTCTTCTATTGTAGACGGTTCATCAACCTCAACCGACATTGCCTTGGGTTTAAAAACTCCAGCCTTTGACCTGGTCACCATTGGATGAGCATTCACCACGGGAACACTTTGTGCCTGAGGGGTAGTACTTGAACCAGCACCCCTCCCACACTCACGACCATCAGCAGAACCAGAAGATAAGGAGCATGGAGGATCCTCAACCTCATGTCGGGGCAAATCGGAAGAATGCGTAAATGAACACTCACGTGGAGGGTCTCGAGCAGACCCAACCTCGGGTTGTGACGAAATAGGGGAAGACGAAAATGAACCATCACCCCTTTGAGAACTCAACGGAGAACAACGAGCCAGAGGAGACTCGACATTTACAGATACACCAGATTGAACAACCGGAACAAACGTTGCAACAGGTTGATTTCCCACTTGTACGCATGTATCCGAAAGAGACGGAGACGACAAGAATTTGGTTTCATCAAACACCACATGACGAGAGACAATTATTCGACCAGTCGGTAATAGGCACAAATACCCTTTATGTTGAGCACTATAGCCCAAGAAAGTGGATGGTTGAGATCGAAAATCCAGCTTATGATTCAAAAACAGACGTAGATAGGGATAGCAATAGCATCCGAAAACCCGCAAATGATCATACGAAGGTGCGGTCCCATAAAAAACTTGATACGGGGATAATCCATTCAGAATTGGGGTGGGTAAGCGATTGATGAGATGTACAGCACAACAGAATGCATAACTCTAAAATTCTATGGGTAGATTTGCTTGAGCGAGCAGCGTGATGCCCATTTCAACAATGTGACGGTGTTTCCTTTCTGCAACACCATTCTGTTCAGATGTATGTGGGCATGTTAAGCGATAAACGATGCCATGCGAGTCTAGAATAGACTTGAACGCTCTATATTCACCACCCCAATCACTTTGAAACTGTTTGATATTCTTCCCAAACTGAGTGCGAACTAATCGTTGAAACTGAACAAAACACTGCACCGCCTGAGACTTCTGTCGAAGAAGATAAACCCACGTAAATCGGGTACACATATCAACAAATGAAATATAGTACCAATTATTCCCACTGGAAACAGATGCTGGACCCCACAGATCAGAGACCACCAAATCAAAAGGATTCGTATATTTAGTAACAGATGTAGGAAACGACAATTTATGAGCTTTCCCTTTCGACCGCGCATACATATACCATTAAGTGAAATATCTGGCGAGAGAACAACATTACACTTTTCTAAAACACTTTTGACAATAAGAATAGATGGGTGACCAAGGCGATTATGCCACAAAGTCAGCTTATTATAATCATTATTTTTATTACTAACGTATTTGAAGTAGAAACTAGAACCTCAACAATTGAAGCGGACCGGTCGGAGAGAGAACTTGTAGAGTCCATCATGTATGTGGCCCTTCAGCAGCGTTTCCCGGGTCAGGATGTCCTTAATAACACAATACGTTGGATGAAACTCAAAAAACACACCATTGTCGTTAGCAAACTGAGATACTGACAATAGATTTTTTCGAATATTTGGCACACACAAAACATCAGTCAATTGAAGCAATCTAGATCGTGTGGGTAAAAAACCATTACCAATAGAAGAAATTAGGGCCGGTGTCCCACCACTTATCAATAAAGAGGACGTACCTAGATAAGGAGTAGTGTCCTGCAGAGCCGACGCATCACGACAAACATGATTGCTTACACCCGAATCGGGATACCACGAAGCGATCCACTTTGGCACTTGTATATACGACCCGTGGGATCGATTTGAGCCAACATGAAGCGATATTAGCATTTGGGTCCGACGAGCGAATAACCGAAGCATTTAGATCACCAACTCTAGGAAGTCGATACGGATCGGTTCGAATAAACATGAGCCGGGGCTTGATACGTCGAGGAATAGGAGAGTCCGATACTTGTTCAAATTGAACACAATTATTAAGCGGTCTATGACCTCAAGTGGGCTAGAACTACGTCCATAATAATGATCAACGAGTGGAGCGTTAGGCCCATTAGAATGACATAAATCATACGGCCCACCACAAACCAAAGGACGCATGGGTGTTTGGCAAAAATCAAATGTACGGGGCCCACCAAGCATATCTTGCCGAAAGTCCATATTGGCTTGGCTAAAAGGAAGTGTACGGGGCCCACCAGATAGGTCTTGCACGTGAGCATTAGGTGGCCGAATATGTGGTACAGCTGGTGGCCATTTTTGACCACCATAACTCCAATTTTGACCACTTTTATATTGACTAGCAAAAGGCCAATTTTGACCATCGGGGGTTGTATCGTATGCTGGCGTTGAGAGGGCCATTCTGGTGCCCTTGAATCTGGTCTTGTGGCGACTCAAAAACGCAGCAGGAGGACGATCCGACGCCGGAGGCCCACGGTAACTACAATCGGCCGGTGGAGGGCGAGAGCCACCATAGTCCCGATAAACCTATAGTAACACTTCAAAGCAAGATGGCCAACACGATTGCAGATTTGACACTGGATCCGCGGTCGAAATCCGCGTCCACGACCACCGATCGGAGGCCAACCACCACGAACATCCACACTTCGATCAGACGGAGAGGATTCCACAAGATTCACATGCGAGGGAAGCTCCTGTACGTCTCTCAATTGACGTTGCTCACACTCCATTAACGTCGCCACAATCCGCCGAAAAGAAAATCGCTCTGACGAGAGAGACACCAGCGAAACAATAGCCTCAAACTCCGATGGTAACCCCACAAGGAGCACCTCTGATTTCTCATCCTCAGAGACACAAACACCAGACACCGCAAGTAAATCACACAGGTGTTTTATTTTATCGACATATGCTTTCATAGACAGATTACCTTTTTAAAGAATGAAGTTCATGCTTGATCTTTATTGTTTGGCATTTGTATCGTGACAAAGAGGCGGTTTCAGTGCGCAGACGTCCAGATGACGTGCGAGCATCAGTGAACGAGGAAAGGTGCGATGTGCTGATCGTGGAAAGTAACCACGAGACAAGCAAAAGATCTTGTCTAGAGAACACAAGTGTAGCCGGATTTGGAGCCATAGATCCATCGGCCGTTTGAATAAACCGAGCCGGCGATGGAAGAGTACCATCAATGAATCCTAACAAGTCATATGCACCAACAATAACACGTACTCTTTGTTGCCAAAGGATGAGCGTGCTCTCATCCAACTTCACCACGTCGTGACGAGGGAAGGACGTGACAACTTTGTCACCAGTGAACAAAGCAGAGACACCTTCAACAGAGCAGTCGGAAGGGTGAGTGGTAGCCATAGATCCTAGAATCGAATGGCGATCGATACCATGCTAGAAAGCGTGATTGAAAAAATATTTCGAGAGAAAATTAGATCTGAAATTTCTTTTAGATTGTTTTCTTAATCTCATTCACTAAACTTGCCTTGATTCATTTGTTACTTCATATTTATACAAAGGGCTAAACACTAACTAATCTTAGCTGGACTAACTGCCCTTCACCAACTAACTAACCGTTTTAGCTAGTTACATTATATTCTATCAATGTATTATACTTTATATGACGTCAACCTCTTTCTGATTTATCTTGTAAGTCTTGTTTGTTTTTCTTAATGCTTAATTGATGAGATGTAAATCTCAAATCAATAAATGAAATATTGAAATAATTTAAGTCTAAATAGAAACTGTAGCTTTAAATGTTAGTGCTGTAGATAAGATTTGCTTTTATCTTAATCAAATGCTTAATTATTTCATTAAACAAATCAACCAATCACCATCTTATGATTAAAAGTAAAAATGAAAGAAATAGATTAAAATAACCCCAAGTGGATGGAGGGTGAGAAAGTTAGATGAAATACCATGTGAATGGCACCCACTGACTTGCATTTGTTTCTCTTACCCTAAAAACACTTTGAAAAATAACTAGAGCAAAATATAAGACTTTCACGTGTTGGGGTTTAATTAATTGGAAGTCAATAGAGTAATGGACTTTGGATTAATTAGGAATGAAGGCGTCCACGTGATTGGCAATCCATGTGGAATCTTTTTCTGTCCATCATCAAAATATTTTAATCTTATATCTTCTTCTAATTAAACTAATTTCTTTGATTGCTTGAATTCATCGTACGTCATCTCTAAATCTTTAGGAAATAATAAAAATGTTAAATAACAGAGAAAAGTTGGATATGTTGAACATAGCTTAACAGGTGACTGATAATAAATCTGAAGTTACTAAGTGTTTGGGCCCAAAACTGAAAAATGGATTTGAGGCGAGCCTTAAACATTGGCCTGGATCTCAAACCTACCAACCCATTTATTTTTGTGGGTTATCCTTCACGAAATGAGGCTTTTATTTTAACCCAACATTTAAAAAGCTTTAACATTGGAATCTCATCCTTCACCGATCAATGAAATTGCAATCTCCTTTTATATTGAAAAATAACAACAAAAAGTAAGAGGTAAAAAAAGGAAATGACAAAACTTAAGATTAAGGATTCATAAATGAAGATCCCAAAATTTTGGGCAGGTGGGGAAGGGATGTGATCAAAGAAAAAGACGTGGGGCACGGGGCATCACTAAACCTTACTTAGTGCCTCAATTTTCTGTGGCAAAATCAATCCTTTGGTCATGATTTTGTCAATCTGCTCAACCCAACCCTAACGCATGATGTTAAACAGGAAAACAAAACTCACTTTCTAAAGGTAAGTGTGGGATTTTAGGCTCGGAATGGGGCCTGCCTCAACCGCAATCAAGACTAGTGGGTTTCCCACTTGGATTTTCAAGCCTGTTTACACGGGGTTAAACCCATGGTGGCATAGGGTACCCCGTACCCTTTCATTTATACTTCATGTCGGGATTGTAACACACCGTGGATGTTTTCAAAATCCATGCAAACCCACCCTATTCCCTTGTATTAGCCTTCCGACCATTTCTTCTAAGGCAAGCAGGGTATTGAAGACAGATGGTATTCAGTGTGTTCTTTTTCAAAGCATGAGTGGGGCAAGGTTTTGCAATTTTCACATCGATAAAGTGAATATACTTGGATTCAGTTTCGTTAAGGTTTACGCACTTCATGTTTGTACGTGGTCAGAGCCTTGGAGAGTACGGCAGCAACTATATAAAATTGCACTACCATAACTTGATGTTTTAAGGTTCATGCTTTATCCATCCCATACCAATATTATAGCCAACAACCCTTACTGCACAACCTGGAAATTTTGAACTTTATAATCACATTAATCCTAATATTATAGTAAATATTAATAAATACACACAAAAATCAAAATAATATTGTAATTATGAACGTATTTTCAATCGAATTCTGGTAACATTTATGATTGGTATCAAAATATACGAACATGTATTCAAATGGAAAAACCAAAAACAAAAAGCAGGTCAGCATATATGCAATTTTTCTTTTTCGTTTTGTCTCACTTAACTCCCGCCTCAATTCGTGTTTGGCGCCAAAAGTTCAGAATAACGGTCAAAAAAGACGAGGCGGTCCGCCACCACGCAAAAGAACGAAAAGGGTTAACCTTAAAAATTCAAAATGATAATAATAATAATTATTTATTATTATAAAGTAAGGAACGATAAGAAGGGACCCAGATACCGACGTGCTGAGATGTCATATGCGTGGCTCTTCATTGTCGCCTCGTAGTTGGCTCTCCTTTGCTGCCAAAGACAGCCCAATGACCCATCCCTAATTCTTCGACTTTCCACATCGGACAAGTGGGCCCCACGTTTTCTTCTTCTTTTTTTCGGTTTATGGGTTGCTCTTTCTCTTTAAATTGCTATTTTTTTATTTATTGTATCGATGTGGATATTTCGGCGATGCCGTGGTCCCCATTATCGCCTTTGCTTTGGCGGGAATGTCACCGGTTTTTGTCATACCCGAATCATCCAGAGCTGGTCCCCCGTAAAGCTTTTGGGTAAAAAATCTTAGATTCAAAGTTTTAACCGCAGACCAATAACTGTCAGACCGCTTCTGTCTTTTTTAAAAGACACGAACAGCTGTCGGATTTGGGTTAGTGTAATGCACGTTCGAAAGGGAGAGTGTCCGAAAGTTTTCAAATACTCTATCATGCGGAACCATCGTCCCCCAATTTTAGTTCAAACTTTAAACATAGTTGCCAGAATAAATTTTTAGGGGTTAAATGAAAATTTAATTTTTATGATTTATATCTTTATAAATTTTAAAAAATTAAATTAAATTTTTATAATTTTAGAAGGATTAAAGTAAAATTTTATTTTTATTAATTTAAAATTTTAAAAAAATTTAAAGGTTTAAACATAAATTTTTTATTTTAGGGGGGCCAGGGCCACTGCCTGCCCCTTTGTATCTGCCCCTGATCGTTGTGGCGATTCACCTCAACGGGGAGTTAGATTTAAAAAAAAAAGTCGCTCATTTCTTTAAAAATTTGAATTGAGATTAGTTGAAATTCATTATTTTATATTATTAATTTTTGATAAGATATAAGTTATATATTGACTCAACTAAACATGACAAGCTGCCTTTTTCTTTATTTGTTTTAAACGGTTTAGAAATTAGAAAAGGCCACGTCGGAAGCGATGAAAGACACGATGTAGATAAATCGGAGAACGTGTTTCTGTCAAGCCTACACGTGACGTGCATACCGTGGGTCCGTCCAATACCACTGTATTGGGCGAGGGGGTTTATTATGACAGCATGTCCACTTGTGTGATCAACAACATGTTCAAGACAATTAACATAGATCAAAAGTTTAATTATAAGAGACGACATAATAAATCCCAACGCGTGACTCGACAACTACAGGTGTAACACCCCTTACCCGTGTTTGACGCCGGAACAGGGTACGAGGCATTACCAAATAATACGGAACACCTACAGATTATTTAAACCATTTATCACTCAAATATCAAAATTGATTATAAAAGTTCCTTTAACGGACCCTTGAAGTCCAAATCATGCATTGGGATTGGGTCGAGACTAAATTAGAATCGTATAAATTTTTTTTCGTAAAATCCTTAAGTTTATCTTATTTACAAGGGCCCCACGCCCGTGTGGCTCACATGGCCGTGCCTCTAGGGCGTATAACTCTCTGACTTGCATCTATGAAGGAACTTGGGTCACACAGCCTTAGAACACACCCGTGTTGCTAGGCCGTGTGGTAAATTTAATTTTCACAAATTAGGCTATTTTCCAAGCCATATTTCTCACTCATTTGATCCTTATTCTTCACCCAAGTTTAATACATACAAAAACCAATTTAAGATATTCAACTGATCCTTATACTTAATACGATTTGTTAGACGTACACTTCATATAAATAACAAGAAACGTATTTAGGCTCAATTCTCATTAAATTTCTCTTGTACTTATACTTTTCATACTATATATTCATATAACATACAACAATCGCATTCTCGTATTTCATATACATTTTATAACAATTTGTCTTGGTTTCAAACTACTTCATATTTGAGTTTTACTTATCAACTCATTTGAAACATCATCTTTACACATATAGTGCACTTGAGATGCAAAAATTCTATAATTATGAATGAACACATTTATCAAACACATTCCATGTTTTTATATATTATAGTCTCATATTTCTATGTATCGATTACCATCATTTCCTCGTATTTTGACAAATACATGTAACAACTCATAATCATGCAATTCACTAACTCTTCCCATCCATCACAATTTAAATTGACAAATCACTTATTGAGCTCAATTTCAATGTTCTCTAAAATCATTAGGATGTACGTATCCACCAATAAATTTCATGTATGATATCATCACCTCATATTTTCACATACATTTACTTTCCATATTATGAACTCAAATAACATACACAAGACATACCAATGCATTCCAAGTACGTTTTCATAATATTTCATTTCAATTGATTATGTTATATTAGAACTCTTCTCATTATCTCATTGAATACCATTTCATCTGGATAAAACACTCAATGGTGTACAAATATATAATCACAAATGAACTCATTCATCAACCAAGCTCTATGTTCATGTATCATCAACTCATATTTCCTTATATCACATAATTCTATATAACACTTACCAACTTCGTCAAATTAGTGAACGACTTACGAAATTGTTCTGCTCCGGTATGCATTGAATTTTACTGATAATCACTGATGCCATAACATAGCTATGGTCTTTTTACTAGAATGCCATAGCTCAGCCATGGTCTTACATCTTAAACACGTATCACACCGATGCCATATCCCAGATATGGTCTTACACGGAAGTCACTTGTCACTTGTAGCCGAAGCTACCACTATTCACTGATCAGGTAGCCGAAGCCACCACTTTTCACTGATCATGTAGCTGGAGCTACCACTTTTCACTGATCAGGTAGCCGAAGCCACCACTTTTCATCGATCGGTAGTGGGGCTACCACTTTTCATCGATCGGTAGTGGGCTACCACTTTTCATCGATCGGTAGTTGGAGCTACCACTTTTCATCGATCGGTGGCCAGAAGCTACCACTTTTCATCGATCGGTGGTTGGAGCTACCACTTTTCACTGATCAGGTAGCCGAAGCTATCACTTTCACTTTCACTTGTCCTTGATCAGATAAGTGTAGCCGAAGCTATCACTTATCACTTGTTGTCATGGTTCAACCATAGTCTTTTCCGTCAATTCGTCTTGTCACTGAACTGAAGTGCTTAATTCGATCATTTATTCAATTTTCATGTTTTTACATTATGCACGATTTTATCATCAGTACATATGAAATAACACATCATGAAGTTCATAAAATTAACAAATGATCACTAAAAATTTAGCCATATAAACTTACAAGTTCAATTTTTGTATTATAACGATAATCATAATTTCATAATAAATATTCCAAATAAAACATTATATCAATTATAATCGAGCATGTAATCAATTTATACACAAGTCATTCATATATTATTTTCCTCCTCCTCCTCTCCATCCATATCCTTAGTATACTATAAACAACACACTTGTAAGTAACATTTTCTATAATTTTCACTATTTACTCATGTGAATGTTCAAGCTGCCCATCGTGTTATAGTTACTAAATTATTTTTATCTTGAGCCACAGAGCTCGAATTTCAAACCGTTAATTTTCCTGAAACTAGACTCACATATATTTATACCATAAATTTTCTAGAATTTTGGCTTATCCAATTAGTACAGTTTATTAGTTAAGTTCTCCCTGTTACACGATCGAAATCTCGACCTCTCTTCACTAAAATCAATTATCTCATAGTAAGATTTTCATATAGTGATTCCGATTATTTCTAATGAAAATAGACTCACTAAGGAAAACAAAATATAAATTATATCTCATAATTATTTTTATACAATTTTAGTGAATTTATAAAGTAAAACAGGGGATCACGAAGTTATTCTAAACCAGTCTTACAAAACTTTAAATATATAGACTCAACAAGCTTTAATTCCATATCTCACTCAACTTCTAATTCAATTTATACAATTTTTGGTGATTTTTCAAAGTTAGACAACTGCTGCTGTCCAAAACTGCTTTAGTGTAACATGTTGATTTCTATTTTGTCCCTAATTCCACAATTCGTACAATTCAGTCCTTGCTCAATTAACCCCTCAATTGAGCTAATTTTCTCATTTAATACTTCTCTCTATCATTTTAAACTACTTCATAACCTTTAAAAATCAGAATTTTAGCACTAGGCCTTAATTTCAACTCTTTCACAATTAGGTCCTAAAATCAATTTTCATCAAATTTACTTAATAAAATCATCATATAACAAAATTAAAGCTTAAAATCAATATTTATTCATCATATTATTCCAGCACTAATCCACATAAACTTTAATAATTAGCCATAGAATCATAAACTAATGACATAGTAAGTTGGATCCAATTGTAAAAGTCCAAAAACATAGAAATTTCAAGGAGAAAGCAAGAATTAAACTTACATGAAGCTTGAGTATGAAAACCAACTTGAAACTCTCTCCCATGGCTGTTTTTCAGCTGAAGAAAATAAAGAGAAATGAAGAGAATTCTAGATAATTCCAATTTGGTCCCATACTTATTTAACTAATTTTAGCAATTTTCCAATTTTACCCTTATTTCATCCATTTCCTGATTTTCCTCAGCTATTGCCGCCCAAAATATCTCCTTTGGGCTTATTTTCACTTTAGGTCCTTCCTCATTTGACAATTAAGCTATTTTTCTAGCAACTTTTATACACTTTTCAATTTAATCCTTTTTATTTAATTAACCACCCAAACGCCAAAATTTTCTAACGAAATTTTAATACTACCTTATTTACATTCCGTAAATATTCATAAAAATATTTATGACTCGATTTATAACACCGAGATCTCGATACCTCTTTTTCTCGATTTATTGACCAAATAAATCTTTATAAAACATAATTTACTATTTTAAAAATATTTTAAAAGCTACATTTGGCTCGTAAATATTAAATAATATAGCCTACTGAGTTCATTTGTCAGATTTGGTGACCTCGAACCATTAATTTTGACATCACTGAAATTTGAAATTTATTACAAATGCGTACAGTTTTTAATTTATGGATCCCCTACCAATTAAATGCCTACACGTGAGATTTGCCTCTCATAAATATCAACCGTACTATAAGAAATATGAATTTGCTCCTGGAAAATACATTTAAATCGGCTGAAATATATTTCGAAGTTTAGGTTAGCTGTTTCCATTTTTTTCGTGAATGCTATATCGACGGGGATAGAGTTTATACTCGTATTTTTAATTATTTGATAGAAGTTTTAATCATGGTTTCGAATATCTTTTGATTATAGTTTAGTTAATTAATTATGTAATATAACTAATGAGATTTGAATTAAATGTAAGAAAAAGTTTTTAAAATTTTGACTTTTACGTTCAATTATTTGGTCTTAAAATCGATTTGAATGAGTGGTGAATTTTTTTTAATGAGATTGAAAATAATTATTATTACATAGTGGTGATATTAAAAACTGTGATGGAATGGTTATATGTTTAGTTAGAAATGTAACGGTGACCGTGAAAATAGAAAATAATTGTCACGCACGTTGTATATATTTATTTTAATTTAGGGTTAAAAGTTTAATAATAATTTACTCGTGTAGGGTGCAGATATATAAAATCAAGGGAGAAATTTGTGTCTTCTCTGAGAAGATGAGTTTTCTTGGGCGTTAGAAGTATGGTGGGGAAAAGAGGTGATCTAATCTTTTGGGAAGCAATGGATACTTAAAAGAGGCTTGTTTACCGGGGAAGGTTTCATGTTCATGAAGGCCAAGTGTGCTTGGAAAGGCAATATGTATTTTGGTGTAAGCTTAAAATTTAAGAAATTATACTTGAAAATGTGTAAATTCAAAATTTAAAATTTAGAAAGTTGTATTAAAAATGTAACTTCAAATAAAAAAGAGTTATATCCAAAATAATGTAACTTCAAATTTTGAGAAATTAAACTCGAAAATGTATGAATTCAATACTTAGGAAGCCAGGGGACTGTAGGAGCCTCGACCCCCTAAAATAGAAAATTATCTATTTATGCCTTTTATAATTTATAAATTTTAAATTAATAATAATACAATTATACATTAACCCAAAAATTATAAAAATTTAATTTAATCATTTAAAAAGTATAAATATATAGATTGTTAAAATAATAAAATTATATTTTTACCGATCATAAAATATATAATTTAATTTTCACCTCTAAAAGATTTCTACTATTTGTTGATGAGTTACGTAAATACATTCCATTGCGAGTGGTAGGGTTCACGAATAAATATATATACACAACGTTAACTAGGTGGTATACATGTATAGTTTGGGCGAGGAAATATACAATAGGCACGTAATTTATACATGTAGTTTAGTGTACTTTCTACCTGGATTTTACTTTCATTTGACATCATATTAACTTTATTGTCGTAATAGTCCTAAAAATATATCTTAAAAAATAAGTTTCTCGCATATTTAAAATTATAAATAACAGAATTTGAATCCGTTAAATTACATTTATAATAAAAATCAAATTTTAATCTTTTGTCCCTACTAGAAATGAAGACCGAAAGTCCGAAGCCATTGAGCATAACATTACATCGAGAAGTACAAGTAAAGAAAACCGGCCCAACAAAGTGACAGAAAAAAAGCCGATCCGACCCGGGAGTTGTCACGTGTGAACCGTCGGCAAAAACTAAAACATACTTATCAGTGGCTATGTACAGGTGGCATCCGAGCTAGGATCAATCGACACGTGGTAGTATTAAAGTTGACCCGTCGGGATTATTGTAGGATCATGATGTAATGAAAACAGGTCATGCGGGCAGGCGTTACTCACGCCATGTAAGATGTAACCGTCTCTCGTTTTTTTAGAGGCGTGGTTTCGACTTTCGATATTAAAAATCTTATTTAAAAAAAAAAAGAAGAAAAAGATTAAAGGAATTAATTAATATATATATATATTCATTGTGGAGCAGGGCTGAAGGGAGAAGAAGTGGTGGTTTCGCGCTTTGAAAGTCTTCCTTGTCTAGAGACAAAGAACAAGTGGAAAACATAGGAGAGAAAAGAAGAGTGTGGCGAGGAGTTGTCAATGGTGATTTAGTTGAAGGTATTATACAGTGGAGCTTTAAGAGGATCTCTCACTTGGCAACAACATTGTTGGTTTCCTAGCTGTCTCCAGGCATTAAAAAAGGGTGTTTTTTTTTTCTTTAAAGTTTGAAGGAGAAGATGGAGTGGCATGCTTGTCTTGATGAATACGAGAAGCTTCTTATAAGGATGACAACTCCTAGGTTTGTTTGTCTTACGTTTCTTCTCCTCAAATCACACAAAACAAGTTTTATAATGTGTTTGATTTTGCTTTCAATGTTCTTCTCAGTTCTGGGGGCTTTATTCTAGTTTTAAAGGTTCCTCATTCCTCTGCTTTTTTCTTGTTATTACAGGGTGGTAATCGACAATGCTGTTTGCCCCACTGCTACTCTTGTCAAGGTTGATAGTGCCAGAAGAGATGGAATTTTGTTAGACGCTGTTCAAGTTTTAACAGATCTAAATCTTTCAATTAAGAAGGCTTACATTTCATCTGATGGCCAGTGGTTCATGGATGGTGAGCTGAAAGCTTGCTTTATTTGTCATGTTACTATTTCTGCGTCTTAATTGAAAATTCTTGACACTATTATTTTCCTTGTGATTTTTCAGTTTTCCATGTGACTGACTTAAATGGAAATAAGTTAACCGATGAGAGCGTTATAAGCTACATTGAACAAGTAATTATTTCTTAATTACACTTCAATCCCCTTAATCCTAGCTTAATTACCCCCTAAAACTTGTTTTTTTTTTGGTCTGGTTTATACAGTCCCTTGAGACCTCATTCCCCGATAGAAGCCATGGATTTGATGGCTCAACAGCTTTGGAATTAACTGGAACAGATAGAGTTGGTCTTTTATCTGAAGTATTTGCAGTTCTAGCTGACCTGCAATGCGATGTGGTTGATGCTAAAGTATGGACTCATAACGGCCGGATCGCGTCTTTAATTTCCGTTAAAGACTGCAATTCGGGGTCTACGATTAACGACTCGCAGCAAATCGACAGAATCAAATCACGTTTGACGAACATTTTGAGAGGAGACAACGATATCCGTAGTGCGAAAACTTCGGTTTCTTTGGCCATAACCCACACCGAGAGGAGGTTACATCAAATGATGTTTGCAGATAGTGACTACGGAAGAAAGCCTGTTTTGCAATGTAGGGAAGATTCGCCGGTGGTCACCGTGCAAAATTGGGCTGAAAAAGGTTATTCGGTCGTGAACGTTCAGTGCAAGGATCGAGCCAAGCTTTTGTTCGATGTTGTTTGTACATTGACGGATATGCAATATGTTGTGTTCCATGCCACCATCAACACAGCTGAGGATAAAGCATATATGGAATTCTATGTTAGGCACACAGACGGAACCCCCATTAGTTCTGAAGCTGAGGGACAACGAGTTGTCCAATGCTTACGAGCTGCTGTTGAAAGGAGAGCATCCGATGTATGTATATGGAATCGTTTACGTTTTTAATGTTTATCCTGTATTTGCAAACACTGAAGCATTAATTGTATGATTGCAGGGTGTAAGGCTGGAGTTATGTACATCAGATGGGCAAGGTCTATTAGCAAATGTGACCCGAACTTTCCGAGAAAACGGTCTTAACGTGACAAGAGCCGAAATATCAACCACGAATGAGATTGCTCGAAACGTTTTTTATGTGACGGATGCAATCGGGAATGTAGCAGATCCCAAAATCATAGAAGCAGTGAGAGAAAAGATTGGTTTAGGGGAGTTAAAGGTAAAGGAATTGCCTTTGATATATCATGAAAGGGAAGAAGCAGCAGTCGGGGTTGGTGGGGCAGTGTTATCACTTGGGAGCCTAGTAAGAAAGAATTTATACAATTTGGGGCTTCTAATTAAATCATATTCTTGACGTGGAAACTCCAACTCTCATGGCAGCAATTTGGTGGCAAAGAGCTTTGTGCTGTGGCTTTGGTGTACATATGAAGGTGGAATGTGGTAATAGATGTTATAGTTGGATTTTGTTGGTACAAAACAAACCAACCGAAGAGATTACAAATGTTTAAGATTCATTTATCGGACTTACTGTCAGCTAAAGGGGATAGTTGAAATTCGATTGTTTTTTAAAGGGTAGTGAATTTGTGGGTTTTGGCTTCAACTTTGATTGGTCCACCATGGTTTTTTTTTTTTTGTGAGGAAGTCAAGATTTTAAATGACAAAGAGTGGGGGATGTTGTGGGGTTTGTGAATTTGTGGGTATAGATTTGGTTGGTAGGAAAGAAGATTGGGTAGAAGAAAATTATGGTTTCTTCGTGTAAACTACATTTGTACATGATTTATAATTGACTTTATTTCTTATTTTGTCTACTATTTTCTTCTTGGGCTTATTTGCTTTGCATCAACATGATATATAAACAATTTTTTTATTTTTAATCTCTTTAAAAAATTAATAATTTGATTTAAGTTTTCTAACACAAAAATCTTACCCTTTGATGATAATTTAGTTTAATGCATGTAGGATATTAATATTCACCCAACAAATACAAGTTGTAAAACCTGCTTCAGTAGCTTTGATTAAATGTTGTTTATCTATAAAGTGTATTTGGGTTGGAACTTTTGAGGGACAATAGTAGATTTTTATATGAGTAGTTTCCTTGAATGTGATGTAATATTCTTTTTATAAATGCGTGAATTTTAATCCTTTAATAATACCCTATAAAAGAAAATAAATTATTTTAGAGTAAAAAAACAATCATCTCGATTTTAAAACAAAATTAAAATTTTCTGTCATTGACAATTAATATATAGTGTTTAAAAACTCATTCATTATGGCGTGAAATTAAAATTGAGATTCAGTTAATATATCAATTTAAAAATTAAATTAAATTAATTAATTAGTTAATTAATATAAATAGATTAAATCAAATTAAAAATTAATTCAATGGTATTTTATTATTTTAAACTTTTTAAATTTTGTATTTAATCAAAATAGACCAACAGGATTATAAAAACATTGTCGTAGAATTGAGAAAAGCTTGTGGTTCCCATTGGGAAGAAATAAATGGAAAGTACGGTTGTAAACTACTTTTGACCTCAAAAAGCATAGTCGACTTAGGGGTTTGAGCTTCGATGAATACAACACTTTGACTCACTTGCCTGTAACTGCGCCTGTTAACACCGGTAGCTTAGCTGGCTCCTTATACTCTCTCGGAGGGTTTTTTATTAAATTAGTACGAAAAAATTTAAAATATTTAAAATAGGATTTTCTTTTCAAAAATTACGAAAATGATACATTTGACTTGGTGGAGCCTCTGTGAGAGGCGGCACAGGTGGGTGGAGGGCCTGCCAGAGGCGGCACAACTTAAAAGCTGTTGAAAAAAAATTAAAATTGAGGGACCTATTATATAATATTTCTAGTTCTGAGAAAAGGAAAGGAAAGGATGAGGCGTGCGACATCAAAATTTAAATTTGAGTAATTGTCTTCTAAGCCCTCCCTATTTATTATTTTTTATTCCCTTCAACTCACTATATTGTGTTTAAACAAGCCATTAATCTATTTTTGTAATTAAATAAGCATTTTACTTATAGCTTTTACTCATAAAAGCCTATTTTAATATTAAATTGAAGCTATTTTGAAAAAACTAATTTATATCTTATGTTGATGTAAATTTGATGAAAATAATTTATTAAATAAAAAATATATATTTAATTTAATATTGACATTGAAATTAGTTTTGTCATATTTAATAAGATAGATTCTTATTTATTTATAACTATATATTGAGCATTCAATTAATTGTATTGTTCATATGGGTAAGATTATTCACTCAAATCTAAATATTCATTTGAAATTTGTTAGGTTTGAACAAAATATTAAATTAGGAAAATGAGCATAGATAAAATAAATTAGGCTCATTTAAAATATGAGTTGAGTTTGGATTTCAATAATCAAAGCTCAAGCGCAATCTAGTCTAACTCGTTTTCAAGTTTATAATATATTATGCTTTATTATTTTATTTTATATTTTATAAAATTTAATATACTATTCTATAATATAAATATTAAAAATATTTATCAAAGTTGATAAACAAGATTAAGATGTGTTATATGTCTAATTTATTTTTTATAATTTTAAATATATTTCATTAGACACATGTGATCATCGTCTTAACATTATTTGCGATTATTTTCCACTAGTAGTCTAATTATAGTCAATTTAATAAATTGCTAGAATTTGATATATTATTAGTAGAAAATTTTATTCTTTTAAATATGGACACATGTCCTTTTAAAAAAATATTTTTGATTATTTGTAGGTATCCAAATTTAAAAGGGCGGCTGGACGCTGATTAAATTGAAGGTGTGTAAAATTGTGGGCAAATTTAAAAATAAGAAAACTGAAAGGATGCAATCAAAACAGGGAGCAAAAGGAGGACTAAACGCACAATTTACCCTTTAGGGTAAATGGGCACGATTTCCTTCCCTAATAAATGGTGCTTGATTTGGGGCTTTAAAAACAAAAAAATCCAAAAGTTTCTTCATTTTCATCTCTGCTTTGAAAACCAAAACCAAGCCTAACTTTTTGCCTCTTATTTTCTAGGGTTGGCCTCTCAAAGTTTACCTCCGCCTCAACATTAATCGTCCTTGTCCGCCACGAGCGAGACCAGATTCTCGTAAGCTTCCCCTTGTTTTTTTTAAAAAATGCTAATATAGATATATTATAGTTTAAACGCACAAATGAAAAGATAAAAGACCACAAAGGCTTAAATGAATGAACTACAATAGGAAAAAGAAAGAAATGGACCTCTACCGATTTCTAACCGACTTTGTGTATTTTGAAAAATGCTCAGTATTCTTTCAGATTTTGTAAATTGTATATCCTCCCTTAAGAAACTAAAATCCCTAACCCCAAATACAACTTCGAAAAGGAAAAGAGGAACAAAAATCAATAGAAATGGTAAATCAACCTTTTATCTCTCGATTGTTATTATTCTCGAGGAAGCATGAATATTGTGTTCTTTTATCTCAATCTCGCTAAAAAAAGTAATATTTATGATTTGATTTGGCTTTAGTCTGCTTTACAACTACGCTTGCCCGCTTGTAGGTGCGGTGGCTCATGCCTCGACATGGAGACGGGATCGCTGACGCCTCGAGAGGGTCGTGACTGGCGCATTTAGTGCCGGCCGAGGTGGATAAGTGGCGCTAGTAATGTCGAACCCTTTAGGTTTTTTACTGCTTTTATTTTTAGACCATTGGGCCTCGCTTGGGCTCGCTATTTTGGGTTTGTGTTTATGTTAACTTGAGGTATTGGGCCCGGCCAAAATTGGGCTCTACATCAATAATCAAAGCTCAAGCCAATCTAGTCTAACTCTGCTTTGTTTTATTACTTTATTTTATATTTTATAAAAATTAATATACTATTCTATAATATAAATATTAAAAATATTTATCAAAGTTGATAAACAAGATTAAGATGTATTATATGTCTAACTTATTTTTTTATAATTTTAAATATATTTCAATAGACACATGTGATCATCGTCTTAACATTATTTACGATTATTTTCCACTAGTAGTCTAATTATAGTCCAATTTAATAAATTGCTAGAATTTGATATTATTAGTAGAAAATTTTATTCGCTTTAAATATGGACACATGTTTTAAAAAAAAATATTTTTGATTATTTGTAGGTATTGCACATTTATTATAGAGTTTTTAAATACTAGTAATAATCTATGGAATAATTTTTCATTAACATATTATATATACTAGATTTTGCCTTACATAGGATGTGAGTGAAAAAAAATTATGTTAAAATATTTCCTTTCAAAATTTATTTAATAATAAATATAGGTAAAGTAGTAATGAATTTATATTTTATACTAGCAAACATGTCTTTGATCATTGACTTTGTAATTCTTTTTTTAACATTAATATTAAAAGCCTATTTTAATATTAAATTAAAGCTATTTTAAAAAATAAATTAATTTATATCTTATGTTGATGTAAATTTGATGAAAATAATTTATTAAATAAAAAATATATATTTAATTTAATATTAAAATAGGCTTTTATGAGTAAAAACTATAAGTAAAGGGCTTATTTAATTACAAAAATAGATTAATAGCTTGTTTAAACACAATATAGTGAGTTGAAGGAGAATAAAAAGAAAATAATAAATAGGGAGGGCTTAGAAGGCAATTACTCAAATTTAAATTTTGATGCCGCGCACCTCACCTTTCCTTTCCTTTTCTCAGAACTGGAAATATTACATAATAGGTCCCTTAATCTTTAATTTTTTTTCAGCAGCTTTTAAGCTGTGCCGCCTCTGACAGCCCCTTCACCGGTGCAGCCTCTGACACCCCCTCCACCTGTGCAGCCTTTCACAGAGGCTCCACCAAGTCAAATGTACCATTTTTGTAATTTTTGAAAAAGAGACCCTATTTTGGATATTTTAAAATTTTTTAATACTAATTTGGTAAAAAACCCTCTATCGGAACAGCCAAAAGTGACACAGACATGACACAAAAATCAAGATCTTTTTATGAATGAGACACAAAATTCAATTAATTTCAACATATTTTACTGTTCTGTAGGTAAAAGTATGGCTCATATTGAGTTAGATTATTTTTGTATATTAAATAAAAATTAATTACATTATATTTTTTTCTAATTTTATCACTAAAATTATTTTTTATGTCGGGATGGCGTATACATGACATGTTACATGTTATTATGTGAATTGTTTTATAATTATTTTAATTTTAAGGATGCAAATAGATAAAATTTTAACATAAATAATTAATTTATTTTTATTCTAATGTATTGAGATTAATTTGTCTCTAGATTTTATATTTCCATTTAATTAACTAGAAAAAAAGAGGAAAATTTCAAAATAACAGCATGTTGTGTACTAATAGCACCAAAATCAACCTATTTTTCAATGCTTTTGTTGGGAACTTTAGATTCATATATTAGCCCATTTGGTATTTTTGATAGAAAATTCTCGGGCAAATATCCCAAAAATACAAAAAAAATCAAAAATTACCGGAAAGACGGGTTTCAAAAATATTGACCGGAAGGGCAATTTCCCCAAAAAGCGCCACGTCGGTAGCGTTTTTTGAAATCGACTAAGCGGCGTCCATGGGAAGCGCTTTAGGCCAACTTCAAAAAGCGCTCCCACGGTAGCGCTTTTCTTGAAGTTACCTAAAGCGCTCCCGATGGACGCCGCTTTTAAGCAATCTTTCCGATCCACTTGCAATGTGAAAATGAAATAATTTTTGGACGGTAGTCTCGGCAAAATAATTTTGAGAGCGTTTGAACAAACCGTGGTGGAAAACGCTCTCACGTGGGCGCCACTTTTGCTACTGATGGTCTCGGCAAAATTATTTTGAGGAGACGTTTCTGAACAAATAGTGGCCAAAAACGCTTCCAGCAGGATGCACTATTACCCGGAGCAGTGAAAAGCGCTCCCACGTGGACGCACTTTTGCTACAGTGCCCGCGGCAAAATTAGGCTATAAATCAGCCAAATTGCATTATCAGTTGGCAGAAAGCATTCAAGCAAAAAGAAAAAAAAAATTGAAAATGAGTGAACGTATTAATGGTGTTATTTACTACGATGGTGAAGTGCGTGACACTTGAAAATGGTGTTGTTTTCTTATCGAGAACACGGTAGCGATTGAGTTTTAATCGAAGCGTCGATTTGGTGGAACTGCAAAAGAATTAGGCGTAAAATATTGAACAACGCCAATGAAAGTTCGATCTATTAAGTATAGATTTTGCGCTTGATCGATCCGGTGAGATATGACGCATTCGACATCAAAGGTCCTCGGAGCCTTGAGGCAATGGTGGAGACTCATTTTGCCGATGGATCGCCTATCTCGAGTTATATGTAGAATTTTCATCTCCAAGTGATCTTTGCGACCTCAACATCTAGTATCGTTCGAGGGAATACACGACCCAGTCGACACTACGTAAGTGGGAGGCAAAACACGAAGTGCCCGTGTGCGATGGTAGTATGGAAAACATAACCCCTGCACGACACTCGGTTGGTGGATGGGACATGCATATTAAATCAATCGGCGTCGGATGGAAATACGTATTGGGGGCGTCATCAACTTCTCGGATGGCAATCCACATACGATTGGAATCTTCGAAAGATGTTTAAGGAGGATGATGTATTACCGAGCGGCATCCACCAATGAGGGCCCTCGTTTGTTGCGAGTTATGGAGGATCGGACGATGAATCGATGTGGATCCACCTCGGGAGCCGGGGCGACGGTGCGAAGTTGGACTATTTTACGAGCCGGAGCCCGTTCCAATTGTACTGAAGATGTTGAGGCGGTTCGACGAAAAAGAAGAAGATCCGCTATTCGGGGCATACTCGCCTCCAGTAGCATGCATAATGTCGATCTATCTCAAGATGATGCATTGGAGTTTCTGAACTACCACACCGGACGCGTGACCGTACAAATTCTTCGTTGGATTCGGACCAATTAGAAGTTGGTAACCGTTTTCCAACAAGAACACTTTTCTTGGTGCATTGAAACAATACTGAAAGATCGAGAGCAGGGTTAACTACACTATGGTTAAATCAAAGCTCGATAGGTGCGAGGCGAAGTGTCTTTGTGCAAGGCGGCACATGTGCATGGAAAATCATGGCGTCGTTGAGGAAAAGGGCGGGGATGTGGGAGGTGAAGAAGTACAAAGGTCCGCATACATGTCTTAGATGCAGTACCACTATGTGTTCAATGATTTGAATAACACTAATATTATGTAATGTTGCATTATTTAACGTGCCGTTGATGGTGTAACACAAGATCATCCGAGGATGGATTCGGACATGTTGGTGATTTAATAATCCCGACGGTGAAGGCCGATCCCAAAACTACGATCTGGCCTTAATTGGCAATATTCGTAGCCAAATGGGGTACACGCCCTCTTCTGAAAGGCTTGGATAGCCAAGCGAAGCGTTGGAAAAGTTGCGCAGTCGGTGGGGCGCTTCATATAATGAAGTGTGGCGGTGGTGTAAGTCTTTGGAGAGATATGTCCGAGCAAAGACAATGAGACATTGAAAGCGGAACCGGCGTACTACAATGATCGTCTGCTTTCGTGGATGCGCGGTGTTCAAGCGCTGATTACGGACATTTAAGCAATGCCGAGATGCTTTTACATCTGCAAGCTATTGGTACAAATTGACGGTACCTTCATGTATGGTAATAGTGCATCCTGCTTGAAGCGTTTTTGGCCTTGTTTGTTGAACGTCTCCTCAAAATAATTTTGCGGAGACCATTGTAGCAAAAGGCGCCCACGTGAGAGCGTTTTCGCCACGGTTTGTTCAAACGTCTCCTCAAAATTATTTTGCGGAGACTACCGTCAAAAATTATTTCATTTTCACATTGCAAGTGGGCGGAAAGATTAGCCTAAAGCGCGTCCATGGGGGCGCTTTAGGCCAACTCAACAAAAGCACGACCTCGTGGGGCGCTTTTGTTGAGTTAACCTAAAGCGCTCCCCATGGACGCTGCTTAAACTTTCCCCAAAAAAAGCGGCGTGGACGCGATTTTGGGAAATTGCCCTTTCGGTCAATATTTTGAAACCTATCCTTTTCGGTAATTTTGATTTTTTTGGTATTTTTGGGATATTTGCCCAAAATTCTCTATAATTTTGTGCTCCAAGCTAATTTTTCTATGGCTTTTTCCTCGCATCTTGTTCACGAAGCCTTAAATTTCTTGTTCATCATTCTTAGCCTCACCTTATCAACTCAACAAATCAATACAATTATTGTATATATTGTTTTCCCCCTTTCTTGCTAATTCTTGTTTATGTCACCAATTTCGGACATGACACAAGAACGAGACTAGCTTAAGGCCTAAAAAACAACAAATACCAGATGCTTGAAAAAAGTATATTGAACCAAAACCAACTGATATTTTCTCAATACAACCTTCCATTTATGCTAAATCAGTTACAACAGATTCGAGCTGAAACAAGGCAGGAAAAAAAATGTTAATGGACGATTAATGGCAGTAGTTGAGATAGGTGAGTTAATCATCATCGTCTTCAATCGCGGACCAGATCATCCTGACAATACATACAAGACTTCTCATGTCAGCGGCTACTAAAATTAAAAGAAACATATTTGGAGACAGCAATCTTTGCATTTATTGGATAACAAAAGGTACCAGAAAATATCGAAAAAGAGGAGAACGACGAGGTAGGCGAGTTTAAAAAGGCGTCGCTTCTTCTCCCTATGAAGCAAATTAAATATCTCGGTGACATCTACCAGGTGCTGTCTCTGTGTGTAACTGATAAGAAAGGAAAAAATTAGCGCATTGGCCCGAAGCCTATAGAACTCCCGCGGTGCTAAACAAAAGATTATGCTCTAGGGAAATATAGTATTATGGATGGAATGTGAGTTTATCAATTAATTTGGTTGAAATGTAAGATTCAAGTGTTTTATTGACGGAATATAACATTTTATCTAATTATTCTTATAAAATTTGTTATTTTCAATAAATTTTAATTCATTTAATATTTTTAATCTAAATTTCAATAAAATTAAGATAAATTATTATAATTCTTACTTTTTATTACAATTTATATATTAATAAGTAAATATATTGAGTTGAAATAAATTTATAAATCATAATTATAATAATGCATGATGAAGTGATTGCAACACCAACTATAATTATATTCATAATTAATATATAAATAAAATATATTAAATAAAATATAATGATTATAATTGTAATGTATTATATCTACTGGTTCACTATTAAGAAAAAGTCTAAATTCATTACAATAATGAAAACAAATGACAAATTGGTCCAAAATTTAAAATTAAGCCCGTAAATTTTGTAATGAGATTACACTTATATTACGGGATGATCGAAATGTTGAAATCTAAATATTGTAATCTCATTCCGGAATATAACATTATGAACCATAATGCTACATTCGACAAACCAAACACCCTCTAAGTATCATATGCACTGATCTACAAGTAACTAAAATTATGCAAGGAGGCCAAGGCTGTTCATGCAGATATTGCAATTCTCCAATCAATCCTCTCCGGATACATATATGCTTGCCAACAGATCCTCTCCGCACCTCCCCTCACGTCTATTGTTTTCACTCTAATGAAGATCGATAAAGCATTTCATTGAGTCCATCTATGGATAAAACATAACCCGGCGCCATATTACACTCACAAGCTAAATGAAAATTTGTTTTTACGCTTGATGCTTCATAGCATCAGTCTCTAACCTAAGAGAGGGCAGCAAATCAATGCCAAAGTAAACAATAAGCTATCTATCAAACACACGAATTAAGATTTTTCCAAAGTTTGATGCTACCTTAACTAACATGCACATTATCCATAAGCTCGTCGGACTAAAACAGAACAGATCAACGAGACAGGGCTTAAATCCAAGCATGAACTACTATCCTCCAAAACCGACTACACTACTGATAAGAAGTCTAAGAAGATGGAAGAAAAACTTACAGTCTAACATTGTAGTATAAATACGGAGCAGATATCAGCGCCATGATCCAATGCCCCGTTAACAGATAGAATAAACATAAAATTCCTTGTACTACAAATTCCGGTAAGACCACGCTGTTTATCCGCGATGAAGAATCGTAGGGATTGATGTAATCGAATTCTAAGTCAGCCAAGCACATAAGCTGAAGCAAAATTATGAAGCTGTTACAGTCCATTCCCATTCTCGGACGACCAAAACAAACAAAAACGATAACATCAGTAAAATCATCAAGCTGTCATAATACATTCCCTCCCATTCTCATAATATCACTAATGAGCTATGCACAATGTAACCATGTTACTGGAATTTGGATCCTACAACAATGTTCAACACATAAATGCAGTCCAAAAATAATAGTTGTTCTCATTCTTTTAGCATTTATTAGGTAATTTAGTTGCAAATAAAATGAAGAATCAACTAAATAATCAATACCCACCATGCCATTGCAACAAACCCAGAAAAAGAAAAAATGAAAGAAAAACAAAGATTGTAGGTTTAACAAGGAATTGACCTGATAAACAAGGAGAACAATAAGGGCAATGAGGATGAAGAAAGAAAGAATCCATATAAAGAGATCCCCCATTCCTTCTCTTTTCTCTATTTATTTGATTTCCCTTTTGATTTTCTTTTTTTTTTTTGGCTTCGTTGATAAGAGAACGGAACAAGAAGACACAGTTTTGGCTACGCCGGAGGTTGGTGTTGGGTCCCAACTCGGAAACCGTTGAAAGATCCGACCAAAAGTGGCCAAAGGGGGAACCGCTGTTTGAGCTTTTTAATTTTAAAAGACTTGGAAGACTTCTTGTTGTTTTAACCCTTTCGGGAATTTAAATCGAAATTATTATATGGAACAGGAATTGAAATTCATGCAAATCCCAAATTCAATCAGCCTGCAGAAATCAAATCGGACAAATGTATGGTGGCGTCAGAGCATCAGATTTTTTTAACAGTTGGTGGAGGCCAAAGCCCAAAGTGGAACCCTTTAAGAAGTTGTTTGATAATTGCGGGCTTGTTCGACAGTTTTAAGTACATTACAGATTGGGCTTCTTAACCAATTTCCTTGTTAGGCGTGTAATGGTGAGGAGGGTCGGAAAAAACGTGCAGAAGAACAGTAGCAGTAATGGGGATTGATATCGCATGCTAATGGGAAACAAGAAAGAGAGTGAGTCCAAGCACCAAATGATTACCACACATCACATCACCATCGATCATATCGGCATTCGCCACCGATATTTTGGGGCGCTAATCATCAGTCACCCATCACAGGAGCTTTTGCTTTGGTCCACTCTGTATGATTGGATTTCGATACGCATTTTACCCCTTCTTTTCCGGCTTAAAAGTTAAAATCCAGCACTGTTTTGACTTTTAATTCTCACTTCAAAAAAAAGTAACAATAAAAAAGTAACTCTTATCTTATCACTTTATTGTTGCCCAGCTTTTTATCATTTGATGACTGCCACTGGCATGATATCCCTGAAATTATCATTCATACATTGCACTCTCACTAGTGCCCACAGTCCTCTGCTTGTTACCTTCCTTCTCAACTTACATTTCCTGTTTTGTTTCTGGAGATTTGTATCCAATTCTATTATCTACAGATTTATTTTTTCAGTAATCAAGCAAAAATATGAGGTAAATATCTCAAAATACCAAAAGAAACTAAAATTATCGGAAAAACGGGTTTCAAAAATATTGACGGAAAGGGCAATTTCCCAAAAATCGCGTCCACGTCGGTAGCGTTTTTTGGGAAAGCTTAAAAAGCGTCCATGGGGGCGCTTTAGGCCACCTCAAAAAACGCTCCTGTTTTTCTTGAGGTGGCTAAAGCACTCCCCATGGACGCCGCTTTTCGCATTTTTGAGAATCTTTCCGTCCATTTGCAATGTAAAAATGAAATAATTTTTGGGCGGTAGTCTCCGCAAAATAATTTTGAGGAGACATTTGAAACAAACCGTGGCAAAACGCTCTCACGTGGGCGCGCTTTTGCTCTGATGGTCTCGGCAAAATTATTTTGAGGAGACGTTTACAACGATGGCCAAAACTTCCAAATAGGTGCACTATTACCGGAACACCGAAAAGCGCTCCCGTGGACACACTTTTGCTACTGATCTTGTCCGCAAAATTAAGCTATCATCACCAAATTGCATTCTCGGTTGCCGAAAGCATTCAAGCAAAAAGAAAAAAAATTGAAAATGAGTGAGCGTATTAATGGTGTTATTTACTACGATGGTGAAGTCGTGACACGAAAATGGTGTTGTTTTCTTATCGAGAACACAAGACGATTGAGTTTTAATCGAAGCGTCGATTTGGTAGAACTTCGCAAAAGAATTAGGCGTAAAATATTGAGAACAACGCCAATGAAAGTTCAGTCTATTAAGTATAGATTTTGCGCTTCGGTTGATCCGGTGAGATATGACGCATTCGACATCAAAGGTCCTCGGAGCCTTGAGGCAATGGTGGAGACTCATTTTGCCAGTGGATCGCCCTATCTCGAGTTATATGTAAAATTTTCATCTCCGGTGATCTGGCCGCTACCTCAACATCTAGTATCGTTCGAGGGAATACACGACCCAGTCGACACTACGTAAGTGGGAGGCAAAACACAGAAGTGCCCGTGTGCGATGGTAGTATGGAAAACATAACCCCTGCACGACACTCGGTTGGTGGATGGGACATGCATATTCGTCAATCGACGTCGGATGACAGAAATACGTATTGGGGGACGTCATCAACTTCTAGTGGATGGCAATCCACATACGATTGGAATCTTTACGAAAGATGTTTAAGGAGGATGATGTATTACAAGCGGCATCCACCGTGAGGGCCCTCATTTGTTGCAGGTTATGGAGGATCGGACGATGAATCCGATGTGGATCCACCTCGGGAGCCAGGGCCTGACGGTGCAGAAGTTGGACTATTTTCTGAACCGGAGCCCGTTCCAATTGTACCTGAAGATGTTGAGGGCGGTTCAGACGAAGAAGAAGAAGATCCGCTATTCAGGGCATACTCGCCTCCAGCGCACATGCATAATGTCGATCTATCTCAAGATGATGCATTGGAGTTTCCTGAACTACCACACCGGACGCGTGACCGTACAAATTCTTCGTTGGATTCGGACTAATTAGAAGTTGGTAACCAGTTTTCCAACAAGAACACTTTTCTTGGTGCATTGAAACAATACAGCATCAGGAACGGGGTTAACTACACTATGGTTAAATCAAAGCTCGATAGATGCAGGCGAAGTGTCTTTGTGCAAGGCGGCACATGTGCATGAAAAATCATGGCGTCGTTGAGAAAAAGGGCGGGGATGTGGGAGGTGAAGAAGTACAAAGGTCGCATACATGTCTTACAGTGCAATACCACTATGTGTTCAATGATTTGAATAACACTAATATTATGTAATGTTGCATTATTTAACGTGCCGTTGATAGGTGTAACACAAGATCATCCGAGGATGGATTGGACATGTTGGTGATTTAATAATCCCAACGGTGAAGGCGATCCTAAAACTACAATCTTGGCCTTAATTGGCAATATTCGTAGCCAAATGGGGTACACGCCCTCTTACAGAAAGGCTTGGATAGCCAAGCAGAAGGCGTTGGAAAAGTTGCACGGTCGGTGGGACGCTTCATATAATGAAGTGTGGCAGTGGTGTAAGTCTTTGGAGAGATATGTCCCGAGCGAAGACAAGACATTGAAACGGAATCGGCGTACTACAACGATCGTCTGCTCCGTGGATGTGCAGTGTTCAAGTGCCTGTTCTAGACATTTAAGCAATGCCGAGATGCTTTTACATACTGCAAGCCATTGGTACAAATTAACGGTACCTTCATGTATGGTAGATATACGCATCGGCTATTGCTAGCTGTGGCACAAGACGGCTGTGGGAGAATCCTTCCGATTGCGTTCGCAATAACACCGGAGTCGGTGATGGTGGGACTTCTTCCTATCTAGGTTAAGGAGGCATGTCGCCTCAACGACATATCGTTATATCGGATCGAGGCCCTAGAATACTTGCGGTAATAGAGCGATAGGGAAGCATGTGGCATCGCACACACCATCGATATTGCACGAGGCATGTGGCTTCCAACTACTATGGGCAACACCGATCTAAAAGATGAAACGGCAAGTGGCCGATATGGGTATGAAATTTCTATTAATATAATTTCTTTTGAAATTTTCAATTTATTCGCAATTGAATAGTGGTATGTAATATTCGATATCAACGTATATTGGCGGTGCGAGATCAATAAAACCGTTTTCACGAGATGTTGGCGGTTTATGCGAAGATAACGCAGAAGCGCGAGTACTCTGCAATATTCCTTTTGAGCAGTGGACACAAGCATATGATGGCGACTACGATATGGTCATATGACCACAAACTGGCGAATGCATAAATTACATGCTAAAGGAACCCGTCATCTGCCGAATTCTGGCGATTTTGCGGGAGACATATTTTCATTTAAGCGGCACTATTTCCGAAGAAGCGGCGAGTTATCGAGGCGGATGCAAGGAGGCCATGTATGGGCAGAAGGTCTTGCAAGAAATTAACCGTGGGAAGGCGCGGCGAACACTATGCACACAGTTTGTCACGACCGCGACGACTATGGTTTCGTGTCACGGAGTTTGTGAGCCGAACCAAGGTATTGTTGGCGGGCATTATCGTGTACACTTGACAAATAGGACATGCGTTGTGGGATATTTGATGCACCGTTACCCATGTGCTCATGTACTTGCGGCTTGTCATAATCTTCGTCTTGACCCCATGAGCTATGTCGTGAAGTCTACAAATTAGAAAACATGTACAATGTGTGAGACACGTATTCCCACCAGATCCCGGATGAGCGTAAGTGGCCATCGGTATCGCTTGCATAGTATAAGTCATTCTTGGGATAGAGAATTGAGGCATAAACCAAAAGGTCGACCTTCCTCGACTAGAATACGCAACAATATGGATATCCGAGAACCGACCAACCAAAAGTCGGTGATGCGGGTGGTGTAGGAACCCGGCCATACATCTCGCTCGTGTCCAAATCGGACTAATTGACCGTATTCTTAGCTTGTTTGTCTCTTCTTTGGCTATGTAATTTTATTTTTTAGAGGAAAACGAAATTAAATCATTTCTATCTTATCAAAGATATTAAAATTAAAATAAAAAATTAAAATACAAAACAAATAAAAGTAAACTCAATTTTATTATATAAAAAATTAAATTTAAAAAATTAAATAAATTAAAAAATTAAATTACAAAAAAACAAACTCAAATTGTATTAAATATATTACAACTTAATTACAAAAAAAATCAAACCTATTTTGTCAAAGTTATTAAAATTAAATAAATTAAAAAATTAAATTACAAAAAAATAAACTCAAATTATATTAAATATATTACAACTTAATTACAAAAAAAAACTCAAATTGTATTAAATATATTACAACTTAATTACAATAAAAAAACCAAACCTATTTTGTCAAAGTTATTAAAATTAAATAATTTAAAAATTAAATTTAAAAAATTAAATAAATTAAAAAATTAAATTACAAAAGAAAAACAAACTCAAATTGTATTAAATATATTACAACTTAATTACACAAAAAAACTAAACCTATTTTGTCAAAGTTATTAAAATTAAATAAATTTAAAAATTAAATTTAAAAATTTAAATAAATTAAAAAAATTAAATTACAAAAAAAATAAACTCAAATTGTATTAAATATATTACAACTTAATTACAAAAAAAATAAACTCAAATTGTATTAAATATATTACAACTTAATTACAAAAAAAACCAAACCTATTTTGTCAAAGTTATTAAAATTAAATAAATTAAAAAATTAAATTTAAAAAATTTAAATAAATTAAAAAATTAAATTACAAAAAAACAAACTCAAATTGTATTAAATATATTACAACTTAATTACAAAAAAAACAAGCTCAAATTGTATTAAATATATTACAACTTAATTACAAAAAAAAACCAAACCTATTTTGTCAAAGTTATTAAAATTAAATAATTTAAAAATTAAATTTAAAAAATTAAATAAATTAAAAAATTAAATTACAAAAAAACTCAAATTGTATTAAATATATTACAACTTAATTACAAAAAAATAAACCAAACCTATTTTGTCAAAGTTATTAAAATTAAATAAATTTAAAAATTAAATTACAAAAAAACTCAAATTGTATTAAATATATTACAACTTACTTACAAAAAAAAAACCAAACCTATTTTGTCAAAGTTATTAAAATTAAATAATTTAAAAATTAAATTACAAAAAAACAAACTCAAATTGTATTAAATATATTACAACTTAATTACAAAAAAAAACCAAACCTATTTTGTCAAAGTTATTAAAATTAAATAAATTAAAAAATTATATTACAAAAAAACAAACTCAAATTTTATTAAATATATTACAACTTAATTACAAAAATTAAACCTTAATTACAAAAAAAATTAAACTCAAATTATATATTAATTTACAATTACTCAAATTAGGGGTTTAGGGTTTAGTGCGGATACTGGGTGGGAACCCGGTGCCACAGGGGCTATCGTGATTCTGTATACTGGATTCCTCCTTCTTCTAGCTTCCGTGGGTCGTGGAACCTCGGTGGGAATCCGATCCTCCGGCGGTGGGTGCAGTTCAGGTGTTGCGATGATGACCCACCTTGATAAAATAATGACCGGAGGTGTTTGCATAAACCACGGCGGGGGTGCGCATCCGTGCAGGTGAAGGAGCCTTGTAGAAAGAAGCGCTCTCAACGGCACCTCCTCTAATCCCACACCGATGTCGACCTCACGATCGGTGGCTAAAAGGAGTTGTCGAACGGACTCGAACCCGCCATGCATTCCAACACTGGGGGACTAGAAAAGGAAACATATATGGGTTAGGAGGATACATGTAAGGCGGTACGCACTGGCATAAGCGTGGATTGTGTTGTCGGTGTTGTCAATTGAACCGATGGGCCGGTGATTGTATAAGCGCTGTTGATGGGCCGGTATTCGTGTGGTATTGTTCTTGGGCCGTCTCATCACCCCTTCTCCTTGAATGTAAAGGGGCCGACGTTCCCTTATTCGCTGAATTTGCGTCGCCTCTCTTCACCGACAACAGATATGGCTTGCCATGGATTCTAAACCATGGCATGTACTCCGACGACACGCTAACTCGGGAACTACGATCGGTTCCGGTTAGGTAAAAAGTCATACCAGTTCTCCCACGTTTCGATATGTTCTGACCAAAATATTGGCCAATCCGTGTGCTACCGCCATAAGTCCACACTGTGCTCATCATCGAGCACCTCAGGAGCCACAGGAATCGGTTGCCGGAATCCAAATTGCCGCATAACTCGATCTGACTGGTGCATCTCCACGGTCGCGTAGGTGATTAGCGGGACCTTAACGTGCCAACCTGTTCGGATTTTGGAGGAACTCCTCCAAATTACTGCCCAATTTCGGGATCCTCGTTACGGTGTCCATTGAAACTATATTAACATTACCAAAATATTAGTTATATACATAAATACTAAATTATAATAACGAAATTCGACACTTACTTGTGATTCCGAATGTTGTTCCAATAGGGTAGTATATCCTCAAGCGAGTCGGTATTCCAACATGACTTGTCGGATGGTTCCACCTAATTAAATAAACTTTTAGCATGCAATTATACTATAAATCTACGACATAATTGTAAAATATAATATTAAATTTACCTCGTTATCAATGGGAATGAATATGGTCGGTCGAGTCGAGGGCGTAAAAATAGAAATCGAAACCATGCCCATGATTGCAGAGTGATAGGCAACCTCCGATTTTTGCTTTATCCGCACGCCGCGCCGCACATCTCCCAAGTACAACCTTGATAGCACGGCGGACCCCAACTCAATTCAAATTTGCTCTGAAATCAATAAGTTTCGAGAGCCATCTCGGTGGACGAGGTTTTAGAGAGGTCCGGCATCGGATAGCCTCAATTATCGAAATATGTATGCCGTGCATACCGTATTCTTTCATCTTGATCGAATCTTCATTAATTTGCGGGAATGTGTCTCGTAACCAAACCATATCGATCCGACCTCCTTGCAATTTATCCGGAATGGCACCCGGAGCTCGTAGCATCTGACCATCCAATCGAGAGATGTTACGGACCGGTGACTCTGGACCGAATCCACCGGTAATCCCAATCAGAATCGCACATCTTCTAAGGTGATGGTACACTCTCTCGCATGGCGAGATGGAAAGTGTGCGTCTGGTCTCCACCTCTCTATCAACGCTACCGATCAAACCGGGTCCAACTTGAACCCCGACCTATCGTGTACGTGCAAAAACCCGCTTCCCGAGTAATTCTCGATCAATGGCGATGGGGACCGGGCATGTTGCGAATATAACATTGCAACACCGATCTCTGATCGTTTTAAAAATAATAAAATTCAAAATTAATTAAAAATTGCATAATTAAAAAATTTAATAATATTGAAAAATTAAAATTCAAACTTACCATTTTCAATTCTTTGGGCGCCAATGTGATTCTTGTCTAAGCGATGTAAATCCCGACCATTGTACTCGATAAAGAATTTTAAATTTTCCAAAAAATAAATATATTAAAAAATTATAAAGGGCTTTTTAAGTAAATGGTAGAAGACTATTTTGAAATTTAAGCGTAAATTTCAAGGGCTTTGAGAGAAACTTGAGAGAAAATTAAGAGCAATTTGAGAGAAAATTGAGAGAAAAATGATAAAGGTTGAAGTGTGAAAAAATGAAGGGTTGGGGAGGTATTTATAGTTTTTTTTCCGTTGCTTTTTTGACCGTTGGGGTCCAACGGTCAAATTTTTGACAGATTCTTGCTAAAAAAAGCGTCCATGGGGGCGCTTTAGGCCACCTCAAAGCTAATGGCGCCTCGTGGGAGCGTTTTTCTTGAGGTAACTAAAGCTCCCCATGGACGCTTTTATTTCTTTCCCCAAAAAATCTTGTTGACGTGGACGCGATTTTTGGGAAATTACCTTTCCAGTCAATATTTTTGAAACTCATGTCTTTTCGATAATTTTAATTTTTTTGGTATTTTAGGATATTTACCCAAAATATGAAGTATGCATATCATATAATTTATTTTTCAATCTTTCAAACATTTCCATTCTCACTATTTTCTTCCTAATTTAACACACTCCATTCCATTTATAAGAAAATGAAATCTTTGAAGGGTCAAACAAAGACCAAAATCAAATAATGATTGGGTTTTAGGGTTAGTGACTCAAGGTGAAAAACAGGAAGTAGCGTGAAAGGACTAATGATGAGACAAAAATAAGACGTTTACTATATCCATCAATCTTATTAATTTTGGATTTTGTCTTTACATATTTATTTTTTTAAATAATACTTCTACTTATTTTATTTAAAAAATTTTATATGATTTTTTTTACTTACTTAAAAATATAATTATTAGTGTAAAATAATTTTACATCAATAATTGTAAAAAATAAATTAAAATTAATTTTTTATGTATAAATGACGTAAAATTAAAATTTATATTTTTTTCCCTTTGCACAAGTTGTAATAATTAGAGCATTCCTATTCCTGCGACTTATATAGCCTGGCATAGTGAAAGCTGAAATAAATATTATGATCTTAAACACTTCACATCGTTTTCCATCAGATTTCAGGTTAAATCTATGGTTAATTCGGATTTAACTATAATGTATGTATAATATGTGCGGAATCAGAAATTTTTTGGAGTTAGAAATTAAATTTTATATTTTATTACAATAAAATGTAATAATTTGTATGTTTATAATTTTATAAATTATAAAAATTTAAATAAAAAATTATTTTAGCTTCTAATCCACCCCTGATATATAGTGCTGTTATGATCTATAGATTTTAATAACTCTTATCTTCATCGTGAATAATCCATTTTAACTTGATTTCCGATCATTTTCTTTTTGAAATATTTTTATTGTTGTTACTAAGTTGAAATTAATAGTTTTTTTTATTTTGATATGATTATTTATGTGGTAAAATTAAAAAAAATGAAAAATCGAGTTCCCAAATAAAAGTATCGCTTTTGTACATAAAAAAAAATAGATATTAAACAATTACAACATAGAATAAATCAACATAATTAATAACACAGTAAATAAAACTTATTTAAGATAAATTTACCTAGAACTATCGTCGAACTACACTTAATCATGGGTCGGGTTCAGGTTAGATTGATACAAAATTTTAGAGTCATATTTCTAGGTTTGGATTCAATTGATCTGAAAAATGGGCTTAAAATTTTATCCAAACCCGACTATGATTAAAAATGGTAAACTCGAGCTCGACTCGAACCGCCCATATTAAAATAAATATTTTCTAACAAATTAAAAATGACTTAAAAAATATTTATACTTAAATAACACTAATAATAAAATAGTAGCAAAATAGCAACGAAACAACAACAAAACAGTTAATTCGAGTCGGAACGAACTCGAGCAAAAACACCTATCCAAGGCAAAAAAACGAAATTAAACCCAATTTTTAAATTTATATTTTTGGTGAGCTTCAAACCAGGTGGAAGCCGAAATTATATAGTGTAGGGAATTATTTCCTTTTAAAAACAGACAGATCACATGCTTCTGTAGAGAGCCAGAATGGCATCGGATCCTGGTTTCTTAGCTTACATATGGTATGAGTAGTATTACGTTTTCAGCTCCTCAAATGCATATTTTTTTTGTCGAAATAAAGCTAATAGTTGAATTGAAAATAATATAATAATATTATATAAATATAAGGTGTTGATATATTTTCCAGTATTTCCTCAAATATATTAAAAATATTTATTTTTATATCAGATAATTGTTGTTTATATTTTAAATATACATTATTATATTAATTTTATATATTTTAATATGATTATTAAATAAATCCTCGTATATATATATATATATATATATTCCCTCAATTTCCAAATCTGCATGCAAAGAAAGAAACAAGTAAAATTAGTCTTCAAAAGTGTTTCACTAATTCATACAAGCTACAGACAATTCCCCTTAAATTGCCGCATCTTTTGACTAAGCAATAAAACCGCCACCACCAATCGTCGGCGCTGTCCGCAACACTGAAAATGTTGCCGTTCGACACAATCGAAGAGGCTGCCACATTCATGGGACGGAACCTAACGGTGGCCGAGACGATGTGGTTCAAGTACTCGGCTAAAAAATCGGATTACTATCTTTACTGCCACAACATCTTGTTTTTGTTCCTCATATTTTCTGTGGTTCCTTTGCCGCTCGTTTTTGTTGAGATGATGAGATCTTTGGGTTTCGATAAATACAAGATTCAACCCAAAGTTAGCCTGTCGTTGCCTGAGATGTTCAAATGTTATAAGGATGTTATGCGGATGTTTGTTCTTGTTGTGGGTCCTTTGCAGTTAGTCTCTTATCCTTCAATTAAGGTAAACACTCATTCGATTTTTCAGGATTTTTGTGGGTTGGGTTGGTTTTAAACTTTTATGTTTGATTACAAAGTTGGGGCCTTTTGGGTGACCTTTTTTTTGGTGAAAGCTTGAGTTTTGGGAGAATGTGATTTGTCGTAGTAGGAAATTTGTTTATTCATGGGATATGCTTGTATAAACATGAGGATTTCTTCAATTTCCTGACTTAAATTTTATGTTGGACTTAATGAGATTTTCATTTTCATTATGGGAAATTTGTTCCCCCCCCCCTGTTGAAGGGAGTTGATTCTTCAGTCTCATTAGTGAGATTCTTGGAGATTTGAATATAGATTCCTATGTTCATTTAGACATTTAATAGGACACTTTCTAATAATTTTGAATCTGTAATCTTATTGTTGCAACCTCCATAAATTAGCTTAAAAGATAAGAGTTTTCAAATTCCATTTTAATATTTTTATTTTGTACTAAACTGTGCAAGTTTCTGAGGCATAGTATTGGTTTATGTTTATCTAAGAATGAGGATGTTTCCTTGACAGATTATCGGGATTCGAACAGGGCTGCCATTACCATCGTTGTGGGAGATTGTGGCACAGTTGACTGTATATTTCATGATAGAAGATTATACCAATTACTGGATTCACAGGTTCCTCCATGGTAAATGGGGCTACGAGAAAATTCATCGGGTTCACCACGAATACACTGCTCCAATCGGCTTTGCCGCACCATATGCGCATTGGTTGGAAGTTTTGATCCTCGGGATTCCTTCTTTTCTTGGTCCAGCAATTGTTCCGGGGCATATGATCACGTTTTGGTTATGGATAGCTTTACGGCAAATCGAAGCAATAGAAACACACAGTGGGTATGCATACTAGAGCTTAACCTTTTTGTATATTGTTTTTAATTTTCCATTTTGCTCAATAGCCTTTGTTTCTTTAATCTTGTGACTGAATGATGCCAACTTTAGAATAATTTTCAATACTTTTCAGAGCCTCCTTTCTATAACAAAGTGCTTGTGTTTTGATGGATCTTTCAACAGTTGCCAACATTTTCTTGATATGTTCTTTTTCATAAGTTGATATCTTGTTCAATGGTTTTATTTTGCCTGCTATTATTGCATTCTGTCAATGGTTACATCCATTTCTAATACTTTGTTCTGTTTTCATCATTTGAAAATTTATTAACTGATTGCTGTGAGTTAATTAAAAGTAACGAACTATGTTACTTGGACTCGAGTGTGACTGTTGGATACTAGTATGTGACCAACATTTTCCAAGTTTTTCCATGTATTTGGAGGATCCCTGGAGCTTATACCCCTAAACCCATGTGTCATACACTTGTGTCCAATACAGAGTACTTGATAGATAATGACTATCAAGTCGGGAACTTGCTATTAGAGTGATTGGGATTAAGATCTAGAGTGATTGGGATAATAGGTTAGCCATAAGCCATAAACATGTCTGACTGTTGGCATCATAAAGGCCAGGTTTAAAGGAGTAGCATGTTGAAACAGCTAGTATATTTATCTGCATGTGGTTTATGGTTATCATGTGTAAAATTGACCTATGAACAACCATGGAGATGAAAATAAGTTTTTACATTTCCTGCATAAAAGTGGTAGCTTGTTATTAAGGTTTAATGCAATTTGTATAACAATGTTCAGTTTATGAACCTAGTACGTGCTTTCTGATGCTAAAGTAGGCAGTTCACAGTGTAAGTTGTTTTATGCAGGTATGACTTCCCTTGGACTCCCACAAGATTTATCCCATTTTATGGCGGTGCAGATTACCATGATTATCATCACTATGTTGGAGGACAAAGCCAGAGCAACTTTGCTTCAGTTTTTACTTATTGTGATTATATCTATGGCACTGACAAGGTAATGAACCAGTGCATGATTTCTCATGTAATCAGATGATAATTTTTCTTGTGTGATAAATTTCTTTCTTGTGTGATTAGGGCTATCGATATCATAAGAAGGTCCTAAGGAAGGTAAGTTGCTCATTTCCATTGTTGCGTATCCCTTATTACTTGCATTGGCATCTTTTTCACTTCTATAAATATGCTTAAAACCGTTGTTTCCAAATATTTTTTCTTGCTTAGAATATGTTTCATGAGTCTTAAGTTGATGGGTTTACATGCATGGCCTCATATATCAAGTCTTCCGGCTTGATAGTTTCATTTCTTCCATTCCACTAATTTATTCATTGCTGGTGTAATTCAGTTGAAAGAGGGGTCTAAAGTTGATGGTGCTCAAAACGGAGGCTCATACTATTATCCCACACAAGATCTTAAATCCGAATAGCCGCTTGTCAATGGAGCAATTCTCTCAAGCAGCCTCTTCGGTCTTCCTCTCGGATCTCATGTGATAACGTATGGGGATCTGATTTTGAGTTGACAATCATTGTTAGTATGATGAAGATAAACTTGGGTCTTTTTCGAAATGTGATTTTGTTGGTAGCTTGAAAGACATATCAGTTCTCGTTATTTAGGTTTTCATGTCTTTGCCCTGTTTAAATCTTTTTTGTTTAAACTAAGAAACTATAAATCAGACATGGTGTGCATTTTCAGTTGTCTCAGAATTAGTTACTAGTGAAGTATAGAATGTGTTGATCTCGGTTTTGTTCACACTTTTTATTTTTCTTCAAGTATTTGTATTCGAATTTCATATTAATATATTTGAACATAAACATGCGATCTGATCTTTTTGGTGTAACCCACTTAACTAAGCGGGTGAGTATTTCGTCACCAAATACAAAATTTATGCTTTTCATCTTTAAAAAAATTATTTTTTTTCTAACTTTGTAGCACCAAATTATTGACTTCGCCCGTAGAATTATAATCGATTACTGAGACATTTTAAGAAACTAGCAGGAGGGTCGCTTAGGCTTAAGGCCCAGTAAGAAACTGAAACCAAGCCCCATCAATTTTCTCAGAAAATTCTTTCTGGGCTTCCCGAGAAAACCGTGTTGAATGAAATCATTACTTCCAGGACATAAAATTTGATTTTATATATATTTTAATTTCATGTTACTATATAAGGAAATTTTCTAAGTTCTAATCCAAATCTAAGCATCGAAAATACCAATTGCATCATCAAATTCATTATTTGACCCAACTTCCGAGGAACGGAATTCCTTTTCTCCATCGGAGTTCCAAATTCCCCCCTCCTGAATTCTCTTTTTTCCCCTCCCCTCAAAATCTCCTCTTTGTTCTATACAGAATAAATAAAATTTTAACTTCATGGCCTGGAACGTGTTCAAATTCTGTACGGCACTACGTGCTTTGGGTTCGATTATGATCGTTTTTGTTCTTGCGGTTATCGGCCTCACTTACTATGCTGTGGTCATTGCTCATTATGGTCCAAGTCTCTTTCTTGGAGGCTTTGAAACCTTTTTTGCCATCGTAGTTCTCATCGTGTTTCATTCCCTGGTATACACTTTTCTTCATTTCCTCTCTTGTTTCATGATTTGTTTATGTCAGTAATTGTCCTATGAACAACAAAGATTTTAGCTTTAGCTGTTTATTTGATTTGGTTTGTGATGGAATATAGGATTGTTTTTTCAAGGAGGAGAGTGAATTTAAGTGATTTTAATTGGTCAGTATATACACAAGTGACTTTATTGTGAAGAGAATTCATTTTTAGCTCAAGTTTTCATTATTTGGTAATAATAGATGATATGAGAACTTAATTATTGTGAATTTTTATTGAGTGGCTTTATGACTTCTGAGGTTTAGCTTAGTGGGGGTTCTGCAATGAAAATAACAGAGTGAATAAATTATATGAAACCTTAAATTAGTTGTGAAAATATTTATGGTTTGATTTCCTTGTATGTGTTGTGATTGGTTTTGTTAGATGGCACTGCTGCATTTTCAAGTAAGCTTACCTTGTTTTTTCAGCTGGTAATGGTAATGTGGTGCTATTCTTCTGTTGTTGTAACTGACCCCGGGGGTGTCCCACCGAATTGGAGGCCCCTCACGGATGAGGAGAAAGGTGATGCCGATCCTTTGGTAGGTTCTGGTTATGGAAGTGCACAATTAGATCCCAATCAGTCAGCTATGGTAGCTGCGAGCCAGGAGATACGTTTCTGTCACAAGTGCAAACAATTTAAACCTCCTCGCGCCCACCACTGCTCTGTTTGTGAGTCTTCTAGCTACATTAATTCTTCAGGTTGTAGCTTTTGTTGTTATGCCATCTTTTATTGAAAGATTCCTTGGTTTATTAATTGATTTCAGGTAGGAGGTGTATACTAAAAATGGACCATCACTGTGTTTGGGTTGTCAACTGCGTCGGGGCATTGAACTACAAGTATTTCCTTCTATTTTTGGTATGTTATTTTAATGCATCTATTACAAGTCTTGTAACTGCACATTATCATTGATGAGGTACTTTGTTAGGCTGATTCGTTTCTTTCGGCATTTTTCTCTTGCCACAACATATTTTCTGCTGGCTGTCGGTATATCGAGTCTTACACGTATTGAATAGATTCATATGCCAACCAGACTTACACTTATTGAATAGATTCTAATGCCAACCAGACATCACTGTTTTTTTCTTAAATTTGATGCAGTTTTACACATTTCTTGAGACCACACTTGTCAGTTTATTGTTGTTGCGAGTTTTTATGGAGTTTTTTAACGAAGGCGAGATAGATGAAACACCAGGATCACTTGCAGCTACTTTTATCACATTTGGTAAGTTTCTAAAAGGTTTAGGTATCTTCCATCTCATTGGTTGTCGATATATTTTAACCGATTGTAATTCAAAATTTTTTCAGTTTTAAACATAGCATTTACGCTGAGTATTCTTGGCTTTCTCATTATGCACATAACACTGGTTGGGGCCAATACCTCCACTATTGAGGTAATAATCTATGTTTCCCTTTGTTGCCCAAGTAACCAGTCAAGGTCTCGTTTTCACATGTTTTATTTTTCAGGCATATGAGAAGAAAACCTCTCCAAAATGGCGTTATGACCTTGGTTGGAAGAAGAATTTTGAACAGGTTAATTCCCTTTTCTTCCTTCCCGAACCCCTCGCTTTCGACTTTTATACTTTTTCCTATTTTTGTATGTTTCATCCAATCTCTGGGGGTCTCTTCAAGTACTTGTCTATTACATAAGATGTTAAGCATTGAATAAATATCGGAAAGAAAATGGTAACGGAGAGCACGAAAAGATCGGATATTCAGCATTTGTGTTTCGGAAATTATTTCTCAAGTTGCTCTGTAACCTGTTTGACAATTGAACTTATCAATGATCGGAAATATAGTTGATCCTTCATCTTCAGTCCTTCTATGCTTCGCTCGACCATATTGTGTTTGCTTATGTAGATAGACTTCCCTTCACTCGATAGCTTCATCAATCCACCACACAACATCAGTCCGAAAATGACACATTTCCAAGCTGCATAAATGCATATCTTACCATTGCTGTCATGGAAACTATAAATAGTTTTACAATAAGTTCATCTTTAGTTGTCCTTAAGTTGAGGATTACAGATTTGAAGTGAAAACTTTACCCCAAACGAATTCTGAAACTTAAAATCATGATAGACAAAAATTACTCTTTTCCGAATTCAGGTGTTTGGACTAGATAAGAAGTACTGGTTCATCCCAGCCTATTCTGAAGACGATTTAAGACGAATACCGGCCCTTCACGGATTTGAATACCCAACACGGCCCGACTTGGAGCCGCTCCAGCAGCATTAACAAAGGAACAAAACGAGCTTTCAAGTTTCAATCACTCATAAAAGAAACTAGGTTGCAGCTCATGTACATATCTGTATCCTTGTGATTTGTAAGTGATTTCATCAGTTCTTTATTTTAGTCAATGGTGTCACCGATTAAAGCTCAACATTTTCGTTGATTTTCCTTCTTGCCAATCACCATATGTGATCTTTCCTTTTGAGTTTTGTAATCTTTATTTGCAACGATTGAAACTTTCAGAAAACAGTTCTTTCCCGTACCAGACATTAGACAACCTGGATAATTGCCTGTAATTTGTGCTTATACGATGAATGTGAAAGAGAGCGAAAAAAAGAGTGTGGAGAGATGTTCATGGGCTGGGCATGTGGTCAATATTGGGTTGGATTTATGTATAGCATCATTTACATTTATCTAAATTCGATTTGATTTGGAACTCAAATTTTGTTCAAACTTATTTATATTTGTAAATGGTTCTGATCAGGGACGAAGCCAGAAATTTTTTTTAGGATGGGCCGAAATGAAATTTTAATTTTTGACACTCTATATCTTTATAATTTTTAAAAGACTAAATTAAATTTTTATAATTTTAGTGGGCTAAAATATAATTTTACTTCTATTAGTTTAAAATTTTAAAATTTTCTCAAGGGCCAAAACAATAATATTTTTAAAAAAATGTTGCTTTTTATTTAATTTTTAGTTGTTATTATACAATGTTTATAATCTCTCTTCAATACTTAAGTAAGAGGATAAACGCTTTAACACGTTGGAACCCACATTCTCTTACACCGGCAGCAATGTCAATGCTATCTGAGTGAAAACTCTAATGATTTTTCCATTAAATTTTTAAATATATAAATTTAATATATAAAAGAATTAATGTTTTGTTGTCTTTTTCTTGTTATTATTTTTCATGTCAGTTTTATGATTTATGTTCGAGGTTAGTGGTTGTCCCTTCCAATAATGTTGTTATTAAGGTTCAAACTTAGGTATTCTTTTGCGAATATAATGTGCCTTACTATTGTACTCAACATTTGTTGATAATATATTGTTGTCTTTTAATTAGTAAAATAAATTATCGAAATAATTTATGAGATGATTTTATTGTTTAATGTATGAGATAAAATTTTTTATATTAGATTTATTGAATAGTGAATTGTATTTGTATAATTTACTTTTCTTATTAAAATATTTGAAAATTTTATTGAAAAGTATTTTATATTTTAAATTTATTTAATCTTATTTTTTATATTTATAAATATTTTATGCGAATATTTTTAAAGAATATTAATAAATCAGGAACAAAATATTAAAACATACAAATATTTGACTACATTAGCACAAACCCTTCATATATTTTTCTATAAAATATCTGTGAAAAATAAATTATTTTTATTTTATGTTTAATAATTTTAAGTAGTTTTTCTATAAAAATATAAACATGAAGAAATAAAATATTTTTAATATTTAAAATTATAATATTATATATTTAGTTTTCATAGGAAATACAATACAAAATATGAAAAATATATATATAAAGAAAAACAGGGTGTGTAGTTAAAATGTAAAATGAAGAAGAGAAGCAGGGTGATGGAAATAAAAAAAAAAAAAAAAGGAAGGAAACAGTCAAAATGCAGACTGTTTCTCTTGGCCTCTTTCACTAGCCTTTCTTCCTCATCCTCTACAAGTTAAAAGGCAGTTAATGCGCTATGCCCAACAATTCAATTCTCTAACACTCTAACCAAAATTCCAAAACGAAAATTTCTTGTCTTCTTTACCGGACTAAATGGGCCTTACCGAAGATCAGAAAAACGCTATGAAAGAAGCTTTCACTCTCTTTGACACAGACAGCGACGGCAAGATAGCTCCAACAGAGCTCGGGGTCTTAATGAGGTCCTTGGGCGGTAACCCCACCTAAGCTCAACTCAAAGAAATCGTGGCTCAAGAGAAGTTAACCGCACCCTTCGATTTCTCACGCTTTTTGGGGCTAATGGAGAAGCACTTGAAAACAGAGCCGTTCGAACAACAGTTGCGCGATGCGTTCAAGGTGCTGGATAAGGAGGCGACCGGCTTCGTCCTAGTGTCGGATCTTAAACATGTATTGACCAGCGTCGGGGAGAAGCTAGAGCCTACGGAGTTTGATGATTGGATCAAGGGAGTTGATGTTGGCTCCGATGGGAAGCTCAAATACGATGATTTCATTGCCAGGATGGCTGCTAAGTGACATAGAAGATCATTCAATATTTCTTCTGTTTTGTTCTTCCTTTGTCAACAAATGCTTTTTTCTTTTCTTCTTTTTTAATTTCAGCATTAGTTTTTAAATGTTCCGATAATTTCAACAAAATCCTTTTAAAATAGAAAATTCAAATCAGAATATTATGATTTGATTCTTAAAAGAGAAAAGAAATTCTGTGTTGTAGTGATTTTAGTTTTGTAATTTGATTTGATATTTTTAGTATAAAATTCAAAATTTTAGTTTTATTAAATTCATTAAATTTTGCTAATTTTAAATTTTGACTTGGTAACATAATATCACATATATAATCTTATATCAGTTTGTTATTTTTATATATTATTCGAATAAAAAATATAAAAAAAGTCAGTTACATATTTTAACCAAACAGATTTAATTTTTTGTTTGACAAGATTAATTTTTCAAAAATTAAAAAGTATAATGATTAAAATTAAACAATTTAAATATTACAGGGACTAAAATTGAATAAATTGATTTACATTACATTAAAAATTTATTAAATTAGATTATTTGATAATTTAAAAATAAAAAAAAATACAATTGGAGTTGGGTGTTAAAAATACATTACACATAGGTAAAGGGTAAAAATAAACATTTTAATTTAAAAAGAAGAAGTAGCAAATGAAATCGTTTTAGTTGCGAATGCTGTTTTAGTAACTTTCCATCCTCGTATGTGGGAACCACAAGCTTAATGGTGTCTATAAATAAACCCTTCTTTATAACTTTACCATCAATCTTAAGAAAAACACACACAGAAAATGCAAGGTTCATCTTCATCTTCACGCCACGTACTGGCAATCCTTCTCTTTATCCTTCAATTCACGTCCTCCATAGCCAAAACCTTCTCCCACAAACCATACCACATTAAAAGAAACACCGAATACATCAGATCTTCATGCACCACCACTACCTACCCCAGATTATGTTACCGCTCCCTCTCCATCTACGCCTCCAAAATCAACACCAGCCCCCGACTGATTGCCCACACCGCCCTCCTCGTCACCTTCAGAGCCAGCAAATCCACGTCCAGGCTCATGCGAAAAATCGCCAGAACCCATCGTTTGAAACCTCGGGTCGCTGCCGCCATGGCGGATTGCATCGAAGTGATCGACGACTCTATCGACGAGCTCCAAAAATCTATAGGTGAAATTGTTCGTATCAGACGTTCCAACTTTGTGCTTATTATGAGTGATCTTCAAACCTGGGTTAGTGCTGCACTGACAGATGAAGATACTTGCATGGATGGATTCTCAGGCAGGGCTATGAATGGGTATGCGAAGATGATGGTGAGGAAACGAATCGTTAAGATTGCTCATTTGACGAGCAATGCTTTGGCTCTCATCAATAACTATGCTTCATCTCAGACCCTTGATTGATTTTCTCGAGAAAATTTCGATGGCAACGAAAGCACTGTGTTTCATGGATCAGTCTGGGATTTGTATGGTTTTCGAACAGGGCATAAGTTTTTAAGATACTGCAGATTGTGTTCTCAACTCTATGTTTATGGTTCTTGATTTTTGTAATTGTATCAGTTTGAAAATGAAATTTCAGTGTGGGATTGCCGTCGAATTTTACTTTTTTTTTGGTGTACTATGCCATCAAAATGTAAATCAAAGGTCCGGTTCTTATAATTTTTGCACCGACACAAAATTTTTTTTTAAAGTTCTAGGGTTAATTGTAACAAATATTCCCAAAATTATAATTGGAATTTTAATTTAATAGTCGGATTTAAAATGTTCTAATTAAATTTTAAATATTAATATATCATATCAATCTTATTATGTCATGTGTTTGTTTAGATACTAAATGTTAATTCAAATATAACATAAAATACATTTAAAACAAGTGTGCCAACTTACAAACATATGTATAGTATTTATCTATTACATGGACATAATGCATTTAAGAAAAAATAATATTGGTTTTGCCTTTTTTTAAAAAAAATTGTTAAATCTGAATTGAAATTTAATGTCTAAACTGATAACTAAAGTAGTGGAAGAATTTAATTGATATAATATAAATAATTTGAAAGGTGAATTAGAACTAATATTTAGAGGAAATAATTAATAAAATTAATCCTAAAATTTATATAAAATTAATTATTTGTGAAAATACGAACAATCTTCTTGCTTTTTCTTTTCCTCCAATCATTAACTTGTAACTTTGTCTATGAATGTATATCATGACCATCTACATCGACATTATTTGGGAATGCTTCTCATCTAATCCTGTTTTAATTATTTATCCACTTCAACAAATTATTTAGAATTATTAAATTATTTAAAATTAGAATCAAATTTATAAAATATGTAAGTATTGAGAATTAAATGTGTTATTATACCAAGTAGAAAAAGTTTTCTGTTATAAATTTGATGACGGGTAATCAAAATATAAACAGATTCAAATATTAGTACTTAAATTAAAAAATGTTAAAGTTGTGGGATTAAAATAGGAATATAGACATAGCTGACTGACTACTGTATAAATTGCCCTATTTTAAATACAAAAAATTGTAACTTTTCCTTTCTTTTCGTTCCTTCCTTCCTCTCTCTCCCTTCATTATTTCCTTCATTTTCTGCCCCAAAGAGAAAAAAAAAATCTACGTGGCAGCTAATTGAGGCCACATTTCAACGGTACACCCATCAGATTAAATTTTATTTTTTATTTAAAAAATAAATAAATTATCTCTTTCATATTAAAGAATAAAATAATTTTTTAAATAGTTCTCTATATATAAGTGTGGGATATATTAATTGTCTCTTTCGTGATTATTATAAATTGATATAAAATTTTATTATAAAAAAACTTAATTTATTATTTGATTCAATATATAATAATTAATTTGTTTAATTTATTTTATTAAAGAATAAAATATAATTTGACTTCTAATATAAAAATTTTTATAATACTTTTATAATATATTTGTATTTTATATATAGGAGCATGGAATGAAATTTTTGGTAACATAAAATAAATTTGATACAACCTTTAATTCAAAGTACAACACAAGCAAGAAGATATTTGGGTGGCAGTCATTAATGTGTAATATTGCGAGTCCCATTCCAGGACATGAAAAGATGGACAGAACTTGTCGTGACATAGATTCTCATGTCTTTAAAGGGCAACTTCAATTTTGAGATGAAATCATGACATTTGACAATTCAACACATTTTGCAAATTGTTTCTTTTTTTGGTCGAACATTTTACAAATTGTAACATCATATAAACTAGATTTTAATTTGTAAATAAAGAAAATTTACTCCAATTCTTGAATCATTAAACCCGTCACATTATCTTACTAATTTCTCAGATTTGATGGGAAAAAGAGAGGTTTTTTTACATTTCTATAAATTTGGTCTTGAAATTCATTAAAGTACTAATACACACAAGAAGAGATCAAAATGGCAAGGAAAGTTTCAATTTGTGGTTTAATATTTCTGATTATTGTTTTGCAGCTGTGTTCCTATTTTAACCCATGCTCAGCCTCTAATGGCTATAGTCACCGCAAAAGCAAAAGCAAAGAGTTCATAAAAATGTCTTGCAGGGCAACAAGCTACCCCAAGTTATGCCTTAAATCTCTAGCGCGCCGTGCAAGCAAAATCAAAGGTAACCCTGAACTATTAGCCAATGCAGCTCTTAGTACAACCTTTTCTGCAGCCCAAACTACGTCAAGGCTGCTAAAAGATACATCGAGAATCCATAGCTTGAAACCCAATGAAGTGGCAGCCATGGTAGATTGTATTGCAGATTTAAGTGATTTGGTGCAGAAGTTGCAAATGTCTACTAAGGTGATGGACGAGGGCACCAAAAACAATGACGTCGTCCATGTTGATGGCTCGGATGATGTTGTTCGGGTTCAAATAAACGATATTCAAATGTGGGTTAACATGGCTTTGGAGGAAGAGGAGACTTGCATGACTGCATTGGCTAATATGAATGTAAAAGGTAGGGTAAAGAATGGAATTAGGAAACGCATTGTTAAGGTTGCACATTTGACAAGCAATGCTTTGGACCTTGTTACGAGCTTTGCCTTGGCTCATAACAAATGACGAATTCACCTTAATACCCTTTAGAATTTACCGTGTTAGAATATTTGTACAATAAAAACCAAATGAACCCATTATTCTTTAATTTATTTTTATAAATGTAATTTCTTTTTTTCAAGGCAATACTAAAACATTTTATTAATAGATCAAAATGTCTACTTTTCTTTTCCCTTTTCGTGTAAATTTCGATTCATATAAGTTGCATTGGCTTGTTTCGACCAATTTCAATTATATCAATCGAAATGTTGTGCATCGGTGAATAATGTTAAAACAAATAAAACTATTATTTTTACCAACTTTAAATTTTTTTATTAACTAAATTTAAACATTTAAACTTTAACAAAGGCAATAGAGCAACTTTAAAATTTAAAGTAAAAGTTTAATAAATAAAAAAGTAAAAAATTATATAACAAACAAATTAAATTTAAAAATACAAAATTTTAAAAATTTCACGAACATGATTTTATATTTATGCTTTTATTAAACTTTCATTTTATATATTTAATATGGTGTGATCTTAATGTAGATTTTAAAAAATAACATTGTGGAAAATTTTGCTATTTAATGCATGGATGTTATTTTTTCTTGTTTACTTTAGTTTTGTTAAATAATAAAGTTTTATTAGTGAATTTTATTGATGAATATTTTATATAATCAATTAATATTTTACATTTGAAAATATTTAATCTAATTCATTTGATGTATTTAAATATTATATTTTTTAAAATATTAATAAATTCAAATTGGTACATCAAAATGAATTAATACAAATATGTACCGATTCCAGTAGAAAAATAATGTGCCCATAGATGCAATATTGATTAACTTAGTTATTCTCGTATAATTATAAGGATTTAACTCTCCCACTAAAATTTTCCTTCAAATAACTTAGACCAAATAGTTAGAAAAAATTTCTCGGCTTAACCCATTTTATACTTTTGTAATATATTTTATTTGGCTTAAATGTGCATTTAACTCCTACACGTTCTCCCAACTCGGTATTAAGGATTTTTTTTTTTTTTGTCCCAACTTGTGTCTGAATTTGTTTTTGGTTAATAGTTTGGGAACATTTTTGTAATGTCATTAAATTTATAACATGTGATAAAATGATAAATCATAATTGGAAAAAAATATTAAAATACAGGTTTTTAATATATATTTTAAATCTCTTAATATTCTAAAAACAATCCTATGTTCTTCAATCCCAATAGACACTTCAAATTAAATTTCCATATTCACACCATGTTTTTCAATCCCAATTCTTATCTACTCAAAAGGCTAAACTTTAAGCATGTAAAGAAGGAAAATTTTGCAATTGGAATGAAGAGTAGGTGCCAAAGAAAAGATTAAGAAAGAAAAGCGAAGAAAAAGAATCTTTTTGAGCCCATTATCTCAAATTCAAGCTTGGAAGGGAAACAAAATCTGTAGAACATTGAAGTTGGAGGAGTTGAATCCTTGAAACTAGAACAATGTGGATTCCTTAAAATCTTCCAAAAATCTGAAACCAAGCCCATAAAGGAGCTATAAAAATTAGTAAATCGCTAAACAAATCCCCAATTGAGAGTTTCCTTCAAATCCCAAAAAATTTTGAAACCAAACCCATCTCTAGAACAAAAACGAAAGAAAAAAAAAAACCTTCGAATGAATCCAAAAAGTAAGCATTAAGCGTGAAGTTTTTTCAAGGGTTTATTAGAAGAGAGAAACTCTTAAAACTAGACCAAATAAACCATCAAATTGAAGCTAAAAGAGATTAAAAAAAGAGAGAGAGGAAGAATATCAAAAGAAGGAATTATTGGGGAGTAGATGAGATAAATATATTGTGGGAGGGGGGAGAGTGAAGGAGATAAACGAAGCAGAAGTCGACCGCGACGTTTCTTTTTTGAATGGAGATCGGAGGGGTGCCAGAGAAGGGTGAGCGGCAAGCTTTTTTGACGAAGAAAGAAGATGGGTTAAAAAAAACAAAGAAGTTAATATGTAATTTCGCGCTCAATTTGTCAATAAAATGCTTAGTTGATATCTGAATTTTTTTTAACCTACTAATGGTATAAAATTTTTCATATTAAGAATGAATCCCGACAAAATTAATATTTTATTAATTATTTATTTAAAATATTTAAAAATTTAATTTATACACATCATATGACATACTAAAAAGTAGCTACGTGTATTCATTAGATTGACCATCAATATCACGTTAGCATAAACTAACGGTATTAGTGCGAATCTACAAATTTAATGACAGAATATAAGTTTAAGTACCAATTAAATACAAGTTCAATGGGTAAACTACATATTAACCTTAAGAATTTATTTTATAAATATATAAAATTACAGCTGTCTTATGTTTATTGGATAGAGAATGTGTCAAATTCGGTGGGCTAAATACCTATTTAAGCCATTTTTTTTAAAAAAAAAATTAGAGTTGGGGGCAAAGAATGAGATTGTTCAGGACCGAATTCAAACTCTAGCCTACAACATAATACTCTTACCACTAGATCAATAGATTATTGACTATTTTATTTTGATACATTAAGTAATTTATATCACATAAAATTAAATATATAATAATACAATACAATGTAATCCTTAAAAATATGTTAAATTGTATAAATTTAAAATTTTGATAAAAGGAAAATCATATAAAATATTAAATACAAAATTAAAAATAATATATATTTAAAAATAATAATATAAGCGAGCCTAAAACAAGTTTGTATTAATTATTTACAAATATGAATGAATTTCAATAAAAATTTAGATCCATATTTCAAGTTGGGTCGAATTTAAAAAATATAAAATATACTAATATTATAGATAGGCAGGACTCGCTCAAATTTGAAAACTTCTATATAATATTAGAAATTTTATCATATGTATATGAATGTAGAAATCATGTATTTAAAAATAACATACAATAAATAATATAACCTAAGATTTGAAACTAATACTAATAACAAAACATATGCTATGTATGAAATTAAAATAAAAAACAGTTTCACTTGTGAGTAAAAGAAAATGAAATAGGTAAATACATTATACTAATAATATTAAATGTATTATAATTGTTTATTTTAATATTGTCATTTTTCTATAACACGTCAACAATTATCAAGTTAGTGAAAAGAAAATTCAATATTTAAATTCTATTTTTTTAAAAAATTAAATATCAAATTGACTTGTGTCACAAACGCAATTTGTGACATTATCTATATCTATCACATACGTATGCGTGTAGAGACTACTGGTTTAGAACACATATGCGTGTTTAAAAACAACATATAACAAATAATAAAATGTATGATTTAAAATTAATTAACCATAATAACACAAGAAATATATACGATTTAAAAAATGATTAAATTGTGAGAAAAACAAAATTTAAAGACATAAATACATCAAACCACTAAATTTGTTTATCATGGTGTTGCCATCGATTGTGAGTTAGTGTTGAATTAACTTGTTACACTAACTCGATTAACAACATTATTCATAGATACAATTGATAGATATACAAATTATGCATATCAAAATGAAAATGCATAAAATTAATTAATATGTTGTTTTGGTTCACTGATAAATTTAAAATTTTATTAATTTAGTTAGTATGGATTCAAATCCACTTTATGCACAATTTTACTAATCATTTTTAAATTAAAAGACTAGAATATCTTTAAATAATATAACATATTTTAATTACAAAATAATATTTTTGTAATTTTACTAACCAAGTTAATGGTCACGAACTCAGTCAAAGATTTTATTAATAATATAAATACAAAATTGGTGAGAGAATATATTTTATGTTAAAAGTTAAATATTTTAAATTTACTCAAAAATTATTATTAGTGTAGTAGTAAAAATTTATTTATAAATCCATTAACCATGGACTTAATCTCTAAATATGTTTATAGGGCACAAAATAATTATACAAATTTAAATTACTTTTATAGGTAAACTACTTTAATAATCATTAAATTTTTGAATATTTTTATTTTAATCATCAAATTATTCGAATTTATTTTTAGTCATCGTTTCATTAAAACATTAACAAGTACATGAAATGGATTTTTAAATATTTTATTTAAAATAGTGGGACCCACCATATTTGTTATCTTCTTCTTATTATTATTTTTCCTTTTATTTCTCCTCCATTCTTTTCTTTTTTTTCTTGCGCCGCCGCTGTCCGACCCAGTCTCCGCCTTGCATACCACAATCTACCTAGAAAATTTGAGTTGATATCATGACATTGACAATTGGGCATATTTTGCAAATTGTAATAACTTATAAAATAAATATTAATATGTAATTAAAGAAAAATTACTAAATTTCTTGAATCATTAAACCCATCATATCATCTTACTAATTTCTAAGATTTGATTGGGAAAAGAGGGTTTTTTTTACAATTTCTATTAATCTCCAAATTCATTAAAGTACCAACACACAGAAAAAAGAAAAAAGAGAGGAAGAAAATTTTCAATTTATGTTTTAGCATTTCTAGTTATTGTTCTGCAATATTTTAACCCATGCTCGGCCTCTAATGGCTATCAACACCACTAAAGCAAACAGTTCATAAAGAACCCCTGAGTTATGCTTTAAATCTCTAGCACGTCATGCAAGCAAAATCCAAGGTAACCCTAAGCTATTAGCCCATGCACCTCTTAATACAACCTTTTTTGCAGCGCAATCCACGTCAAGAATCCATAGCTTGAGACCCAATGAAGTGGCAGCCATGGTAGATTGCATTGCAGGTTTAACTGATTTAGTGCAGAAGTTGCAAATGTCTACTAGGGTGATGGACAAGGGGGGGCAAAAACAACGACGTCATCCTTGTAGATGACTCCAATGATGGTATTCAGGTTGAAATGAACGATATTTAGATGTGGGTTAACATGGCTTTGGACAAAGAGGAGACCTGCATGAACGGATTGGCTAATATGAATGTAAAAGGTAAGGTGAAGAAAGGAATTAGGAAAGGCATCGTTAATGTCGCACATTTGACAAGCAATGCTTTGGCCATCTTAAGATTCTTATGTTCAGCAAACATGCTGACACATTGCTGTTCCCTTTCGAGTTTACCGTATTAGAATATAAAATAGATAACAGATTGTCTAGTTGAAATCAAAGAATCTTACATTTATGGAGTTTTGTCTAAAAAGTAATCATCTCACTCACATTTATAATAGTGTTACTCTGGGATAATTATAAGGATTTAACTCTCCCATCTAATATTTGTGAAAGATTAGATTAAACAGACAAAAGATTTTTCTTGGCCTTGTCTATTTTATATATTTGTAATATATATTTATTTTATTTTATATATTAAATAATTTATATCATATAAAATTAAATATATAATAATACAATATTACGTCAACATTAAAAATATATTAAATTGTTTAGATTTAATTTTTATAAAATATATATAATATTAAATACAAAAGTAAACATAATATACATTTTAAAAATTGAATCTTAGCTCGATTAATATGGATATTGTTGTCAATGTAGGAAGATCGAGTTTTTTACATTAATAATATGAAAAAATAATACTTATGAAAATGGGATGAAAAACAAATTATTCACGAGAATTGATCGTTTGAAACAGTAAAAAATGGCGTCGTTAATGTATCAATCAACATCGTCTATAAAAATAATATTTTAATACAAATAAATAAAATAAATAATAATAATAATTTAATTCAAAAAGCCAAAATGTCAAGTGGCACCCTTTTTCACCCAAATTTACTTTTTTAATTTTTTTATATATTTTAGTTTTATAATTTTATATTTTATAATTGAATTTTATTTCATAAAAATGGCTGAGTTGTTTTATTTTTATAATTTTATTTTTAAATATTTTATAATTGAATTTTTATTTCATAAAAATGGTTAAATTGTTTTATTTTTAAATATTTTATAATTATAACTTTTAAACATTTAAAATAATGACCAAGTTGATAAATTTTGGTAAATTTTACATTAAAACACTAAGGTAAACTACCTAAATAATTACCCAAGTTTTTAATGAGTTCATGTTGGGTCATTGAATTTTTTGGTTAAGTTTGTTCGTTAGATGAATTTTCAATTCTAATAATTTAACTATTAAAATATATTTGGTCACTAAATAAAATGTGAATCTGATTTTCTTTTGATTGATATAAAATAAAATTTAATTCTTAATATTTTACGCTTTCTATAAAATTGATTTTATTTTTAAAAAATTAATACATTTCACCTTCAAATTTTACACATTATCAACCCTATCTTTATAATTATAAGATACTAAAAAATAAAATTATAAAATAAAAAATTTAAATTTATGAAATAAAAATTAAATTATGAAAACTATATAATATAAAATTATAAAATAAAAATACATAATATTAAAAAAAATTAAAGATGGGTGAAAAAGGGCTGTCGTATGATATTTTAGCGTCACCCCAAGTAGAAAAAAGGCCTAAAGAAGATTCCAGAACCAGCAAAGTCTCTTGCTTGGTCCTCTAAATACCCAAAACCCCAAAAATCCATATTTTTTCCCCAAAACCAAAGCTTCTAAACTTTTTTTGCAATGGCCGATGAAGCTAAAGCCAAAGGCAACGCCGCCTTTTCTTCCGGCGATTTCAACACCGCCGTTAAACACTTCACCGAAGCTATAAACCTTTCCCCGACCAACCACGTACTTTATTCTAATCGCTCCGCCGCTTACGCTTCCCTCCATCAATACGATGCTGCATTATCCGACGCTAAGAAAACCGTCGACCTTAAACCCGACTGGTCCAAAGGTTACAGCAGGCTCGGTGCCGCTCACCTCGGTTTGCACCAATACGAAGACGCTGTTTCGGCCTATAAAAAGGGTCTTGAGATTGATCCTAACAATGAAGCATTGAAATCTGGATTGGCCGATGCTCAGTCGGCTGCGACGGCTTCGGCTTCCCGAGCTAGGGCAGCGCCGCCTCCCAATCTATTTGGTGACGTTTTTCAGGGACCGGAGATGTGGGCTAAGTTGACGGCGGATCCGACTACTAGGGTTTTTTTACAGCAGCCGGATTTTGTTAAAGCGATGCAGGAGATTCAGAGAAATCCTAGCAAATTGAATGAGCATTTGCAAGACCAGAGAGTTATGCAAGCTCTGGGGGTTTTGTTGAATGTTAAGTTTAAGGCTGGTGGCGGGGATGACATGGAGGTTCCAGAGGCGGACTCACCTCCGGCGCCATCGCAGCCTGCTAAGCAAGAGTCGAAGAAGCCGGACCCTGTGCCTGAACCAGAACCAGAACCAGAACCGATGGAAATCACGGAAGAGAAGGAGAAGAAAGAAAAGGCTTTAAAGGAAAAGGAGACTGGAAATGCTGCTTATAAGAAGAAAGACTTCGAGACGGCTATTCAACATTACACCAAAGCAATGGAGATTGATGATGAAGATATTTCATACATAACCAATCGGGCTGCTGTTTATTTGGAAATGGGCAAGGTATGGTTATTTATTTCTATTCGTTTAGAAGCTACTATAAAATGTACGTCTTTCGTTGTAGTTATTTGCTACGAACTTTTTAAAATGTCAATTTTTTGGTTGGTTAGCATTCATGCTGATATCATTTCAGTGTATACAAATAATTAATGACTACATATTACTTTTAACAGAGTGATTTTCGCTGTTGGTAGCTTCAGGTCTAAAGATGATTCCCTGTTTTTACAAGCAATCTAATACTGATTCAATTTATTAAAAAAATATTGAATGGTTATAGAGAATGAATTTATGAAAGCATGATTGTTTATATTCTTCATGCGGTGCTAAGTGTTCAGAGTGTATAACATATGCTTAATTATGTTGGTATTGATCATTGAGTTCATACACAAATACATTCTGTGTTTTTCAAAAGACCACATGAGTTGGTGGGGAAATAAGGATTTCCATTCATTTTCTCGGTTCTGAAAGATGTCAAATCATTATCGTTAGACATAATAAGAGAATTCTGCCCTTAGTTTGTGGTAGGATATCTGTATATATGTGTATATCTAACTTTAATCCCTTTTCTTGCCTACTACCCTTGTTGAATGCAGTATGAAGACTGCATTAAGGATTGTGAGAAGGCTGTTGAAAGAGGTAGAGAGCTCAGAGCAGACTATAAAATGATAGCGAAAGCTTTGACTAGGAAGGGAACTGCTTTGGTGAAGATGGCGAAATGCTCAAAAGATTATGAACCAGCCATCGAGACTTTCCAGAAAGCTCTTACTGAGCATCGCAATCCTGACACGTTGAAGAAACTAAATGATGCTGAAAAAGCCAAGAAAGAACTAGAGCAGCAAGAATATTTTGATCCAAAGATAGCTGATGAGGAGCGTGAGAAAGGTATTCGATATGAGTTTATTTTTAGTTTTCAGTGGCACCTTCATAGGTCTTTAATTATTTTTTACTGGTTTATGTCTCTGTCTACCAGTATTTCCTAGAGTAGCAAGAATATCTTAATCCTGCTGCATTATGTATTCATTCAAGTTTGGTCCGAGCCAATGTGTAATCAGTAAAAACAGTAGTCCCCAACCTTGTTATCTGTTGACTTCTCAAATATGTTTATATGCAGGGAATGAATGTTTCAAACAGCAGAAGTATCCAGAGGCTGTGAAGCATTATACCGAGTCATTGAGACGAAACCCCAAAGATCCAAAGGTATATTCTGTTTGAGCGAGTTTGTCTGTGACCAATGCCAAAAAAGAAGCATTATACTGACTGTTGAAATGCATGTTGGCCTTGTCAGGCATACAGCAATAGAGCAGCATGCTACACGAAATTGGGCGCTTTGCCTGAGGGATTGAAAGATGCTGAGAAGTGCATTGAGCTTGATCCAACATTTTCAAAGGGTTACACAAGAAAGGGAGCTGTTCAGTTCTTCATGAAGGAGTATGACAAAGCTTTAGAAACATACCAGGAAGGGTTGAAGCATGATCCAAATAACCAGGAATTGCTTGATGGTGTTAGAAGGTACATGACTTTGTGCTCCCAGGTTTTGGTTTCATGTATCTGTTTCAGCAGTGTCTTTTAATTATCTGTTACGCTCAATCATTTCGCAGGTGTGTAGAACAGATTAACAGAGCTAGTCGAGGTGATTTCAGCCCTGAAGAATTGAAGGAAAGACAGGTGAGTATTTCATTATGCCGTTGTGTACAGTAAGGTTCTGAAAGCTGCTTAGGAGGCCCCTGATAATGTAAAAATGGATGGAATTTTGCAGGCCAAGGCAATGCAAGATCCAGAAATTCAAAACATTCTATCGGATCCAGTCATGAGACAGGTAAGTACTGAAAAAATATTGGTTTAGCTGCGCAGGAGCTGTGTAAGGTGATAGTATTTTTATTCCATGTTATTTATATGTCAAACTGAGAAAGATTGGGATGTGGGCAGGTGTTGGTTGATTTCCAGGAGAACCCAAAGGCAGCGCAGGAACACACCAAGAATCCTATGGTGATGAACAAGATTCAAAAGCTGGTCACTGCTGGTATTGTCCAACTGAGATAAACAGGAACCAAAATTTCAACTTTTTTCTTCTTTTTATCCATTTTCCCATTTTGTCGTGTGAACTTAAATGGGTTGTTCATAAAAGTAGTTCCTGCTGGAAAAGTTCGATGGTTGCCTGTTATTTAAATGGTTTGTTTCTGAGCAGTTTAAACTGTCGCTGGATTCTATTATATCATTGATTTTCAGGTTTTAAAAAATATATGCGTGTATATCTCAATATATATTCTATAGCACGTGAAACTTACCCTAAAGTTGCAATATTGTATGATATTTCAGAAGTTATCTACGAATGTGGATATTCCCAAGATCAAGATTCAGAATATGAATCACATTTTAACCTATAAAGGTTGAAATATTTGAATTTTACGTGGTAAGGGAATTAATTTGAATTTTGAACTTTAATATTTACCATTAATAATAATAATATTATTATTATTATTAACTTACGACTTACTTTATTTAAATATGCATTACTAATTCATGAATTTTAGTTGATTGGCATGGATTGCTACAAAACAGTTCACTTTCTTTCCATGTATGTTAAATACTGTTGATAACAACAGGATACAAAATACATAACTTACGAATTTTTAGCTAATTGGTATGAACTGTTGATTAGATGAACTTGGATGTATAAACTTTTTGAAATTACAAGTTGTAACTATAACAGAAGTAACTTATCCTTAAGCTAAGGATTCATCAGCGTGAAAAAAAATTATTATTCTATGATGCAATTTCATGCATGATTCTCGTAAGACTATGCCAAAGAACCTATATTCACAAAGATTTACTTAATGATGAAAACAACAGTGAAAGATAACATTAACAGCCACGATGTTTTCTGCGTCGGCAATGATCCCAATCGGCAATTCTCATCTTAACCTTCTCAAACTCCGAAATCCTACAAGCCAATGTGATCCCTCCCGATTGATTGAACCCGTAAATCTACTCCGACTCCTTCAACACTCTTCAAACAACGGGTGGTTAAAATAAATAACAGGCACTACCACCCTCCTCTTGTCACCTCCTGATTCCTCCACGTACACCGCAACATGCCCCTTCGGTATCCCGCCAACTCTCTCCATTCCCTCCTCACCCAATCGGACATACCCCGGACCCGAACCCGAATTGCAGAGCCCATTCGTTCGACATCGAAGAAACCGGGCAAAAGAGCAGATTCGAGATAACAGGTTGCAGCATCTGATCCGGGGTCTCAAGAAACTGTTCCTATAATTTCTACTTCCGGGTCGGATTATCCGTTTGAAAACTTTCATTAGCTTACTTCCAAGCTTGAACCCTCTAATTTTCTTCATCATTTTTTTTGTTTTTCGGGGTCAGAAAAAAAACGAAAATAATAATGAAATGGTTAGTGTTCAAATCTGAAACAAAGAACTGGGTTGTTGTCGGATTTGTTAATGGTGTCTGTTTTCAGAAATGGGTCTCGTATCAAAAGAATGCCTCTGTTTCGACGCTTTTCTCTGCAAGAATTTTGAGTTCAAAAGAGAAAAAGGTTCGATTTTTGGACGATAAGAGAGCTGCTGTTTATTTATAGGAGAGACTTTCGAGTTGTCTGATTAGTTAATGTTAAAATAATATGTAAGAACAACGAGGAGTAATGCAGACTTTGGTCGGTGGTCCGTACCGGGCACACGGTCGAAACTCGAAATGCGGCTTTAACTCAACACGGAAATTTAATTATAGGGTCCAATTCTACTATCAGTCCCTGTACTGTTTGATGTAATTTGATCTTTTTATTATTGATGTATTTCGACTGACCACATTGAAAATATGGCATAATAATAATGGAATAATGGACCACATGCACTAATTGATAAGATCCTATTCCTTTACCACCCACACACTTTTGTTTTCCTTTCATTAAAGCAAAAGTGTTTCCTTTTTTCCTCATATTTGAAATCTATAAACGGTCCAACCTAAAGCTAGAAATTCTAACTTAAAGCTATGTTCATATCTTATGTAGATTAATATATATATATATATATATATATATTATGTGAAAAAAATAAAAATAATAAATTTGAAACGGTAGAAACATGGTCCATTAAAGAATCAGCCTATATGTTAATGGACCGTGCTAGCATGGCTCATGTCCCGTAGACCTCTTGGATATTGTCAACCCGAATCGAGCCAAGCCCTTAATAGGCCATACCATGCTGGTATAGATGGCATTTGCATATATATTTATAACATGCATGTACATATTCATATATGTGTATGAGAGAACTTAAGAAAAAGTGTAAAAACAAGGTGATATAGATGGCATTTGCAGAAGAGCATGAAAGAATAAATAGAGAGATGAGGTTAAATTGTATTTGAAAATTGATGCATTGTCATCAGTACATAAATTATAGGTACTAAAAGAATGGTATGCTCCCAATAAATTAAACAAGGAACCCTTGATGCAATGCATTAGCAACATTCTGAACCAAAAGCCAAAAAAAGAAAAAATAAATAAAAATTAATAGAACTTATCAAAATCACCAAAGATTCATATCAACAACACTACACCCGCACGCCTAAACATACAAACACAAACCTTACGTGTGAAGCACGTGTTCGGACAAGCACAGACCACCCCCGAAAGAAAAGCACCTAGCGGGAAACGAGAAAAAGGGTCGAGGCAATCATCAGCACTGTAAAGAACAGTTTTGATCTACCCTCTATGATTGATGTTGCCAATGATGATGATACATCCTGCGGCCTGAAAAGGAAACCAAGCAGAATTTGTAACTACCCGTCATCGATTATTTTTCTTTTTAAAAGCTAACTTGGAGAAGAAAACTTTTCAGAAGATAACGGACTCATTTTGCTTACTTTTGTAATTTGCTTAGGGCACCGCAAAAGAGGGCATTGTCGGGCAAAGGCAACTCAGTTTTGTTTGTAGCCTCGGGATTGACAACCCTGACATATGTTTCTTGACCAAGATACCATGAGTCAAGGTTTTCAGTTCTAAGGTTCCAGACTCCGACATTGTCAAGTGATATCAAGATTGCAGTCCATGCACCTGGATAAACCTACAAAGAGGGATATCAGTAGGCATTGTTGGTCGCAGGTCCAGACTATTATGTCAAATGGAAAAAATACTGAACTTGCGCAAGACTTAGAACCACATATCTCCTATGACCTACCTGTGTTGTGGAGCGGGCAATCCCGTCCCACTTATTATATGTGCCCCTGCTATTCTCCGACCACTCACCGTAATCCATTCTGCAGCAAGATAATTGATGAATTTAGGGTTAAAATCATAGTGCATACGGATACATATACACATGATGATGTGTCAAGGAAAACAAATTCCTACCCGACAACGAAAAAAGCATATCCACTCATGTGATAAGTATGCATCTTAGTGTCATTGTTCTGTAGGATGACTTCCATAAATCCCCTATAAGTCCCATTAATAACAGATGTTTCCATTTTAGGTGGCCCTGTAAGTGGTTTATTGGGAAAATCAAGCTTATATAGTCCTTTAATCTTATACTGGTCAGCAAGCCGGATTGGTGTAGCAGGATTGACAAAGGATATCCCACTGAGTGTCGCTCGTCTTTTCCCATCAATAGTCTCCGGTGGCTTGTTTCTCAAGACGTAAACTTCAGTCACATTAATCGAACCATATCTAAATGATCCCTGTGGGTTCGGGCGAGCACCACTGGCAGATACATTCCATCTGCATTATTTAAGCAGAGAAACTAAGACTGTGCAACCGACTAAAGTGTAAATATAATTTGTTTTAACAAGGCATGCATTACAAGCAAAATGTTTGAAGTGTGAAAAATGTGCTCATGCACTCAAACCACAATGAGAACGAACCTGATAGATCTAGCTTGGTTCATTGAAAAGGTTTTGTCGAATTCATCCTGCGGTGGATCAGGGAGGGGACCGGATGCCTTTCCTTTCGAATTAGAATATCGCAAAATGGCAACACCAGTAACTCGTTTCCACTGCGATTCATTCACAATCCTGGCACTTGCTACAATGTAGTAATCGCTACTTGCATTCTGATCCGTGGTTAGCAGAAACGAATAAGACTGCCCTACATGTATGTCTAAGCTAGTGTAGTTCTGCTGCACCGTATATGATCCCTCACTCTCCGCAAGAAGTAAATTATGGCTCTGAATCCTGAAATTCAACGAGGTCGATATTCCCACGTTGTGAACTCGAAGGCGATAAGTTTTCCCTGATCAACATAATAATGTAATGTTATAGTAATAACAAATTCCAGTGAGTTATTATGTGTATGAATGCCACTAACTAACCATCCAATACTCCAACGTATAAAAATTTGAGGGTCAACAAATCTTGATACTGAGGTACAAGTATTATGACTGAAGTATAAATAACCTAACACTCCGCAATTAAAGTTCATTAATATCTAAAATACAACTCCAATAGGATAAACAGATGCAAATACTCCTAAATTCCATTTCCTGGAATTAATTCCATTTTTTTGGTCACTAAGTTCTAATTACACAAGCAACTGGAATAACACAATAGAAATGAGTATCAGTTAAGCAAATCATCATAAGTCATAACTAAACAATGCATTGCAAGAAATAACCACCTGGATGGACGTTAATGGTTTCATACTCGATACCATCAGGTACAAGAGTATCATTATATCGGTAAGGACCTTTGCCATTAATAAGAACTCCATCTGGCATCCCTAGACCTTTTCCGGCATCAAGTGCCTTTCTCAAAGCCTGCAATCCAAAGGTATCCCCTCATCAGACACATTATAATCCTACACCCAGAAATCCAACCTCAAAGCCAAATATATATATATATCCAGTAACTTACGAACCGTGTGATTTCGCGTGTACCAATCACCAATCAAAATGACAATGTCCCCATCAGGAGTGTCAAAAGGAATAGGAATTATAGGTCTATTGTTGATAATAAAACTACCAAAACCACCAGCTGCCCTCTGAAAATGCAGTGATGGGAAATAAAAGAAACTCCCAATTTGGTCCTTAACTTGGAACTGGTAAGTCCAATTCCACTTAGGAGGAATTGGACAATTAGTGCCAAGAACTCCATCTTGCCATGAACTACGCCTCTGTTGAATCCCAGACCTAAAAAGAACACCCAAAGATTTAACTAAATCATCTATCTTTGTATTTTGATTTTTTTGAGTGCAAATTAAGTAAGATCTTACCAATGCATAAGTAAACTTTCGTCCAATTTGTTTCGAACATTGATGACGACATTGTTGTTAGTAGTTGAATTGATAGTAGGGCCAGGGAACTTGTTATTTATAGCAATAACCTACAAAGTAAATGCAGATAAAGAAACCATTGATAGTAGATCCACAACATTAGTCTAAAAAAGCTTACTTAAAATCTCAAAAGCTATGCAAAGTTCAAGTAAAAAAGAGCTATTTTTTTTTTCTTTTGTAGATCTGAAGCTAAAAGTTGAAACTTTTTAAAACTGTTTAAAAGCAACCCATTTTCTCAGTTATGAAAACTAAGGAAAACTAGCTAAAGAAAAGTGCATACCTGTTGGGGAACACCCAAAGGAGAAGCAGTGATGTAAGTGACCTCAAAATCATAGAAAACAAATGGATCCTCAGCATAACACAAGCTTAAAAACAGAGCAATGTGGATAAGAAACCAACCCCAGAACCTACTCAAAGCCATTCTTTTTCAAGGGCAAGAAAAAAAAAAACTCCTTTTGGGTTTACAAAGGGGAAAAGCTTTGTTATATTCTTTTACATTATCTGGTAAGCAAAAAGAAGGAGAAGAGGAAACCAGAGGCTCTAAAGATGAAACTTTAAGAGAGAGAGAGAGAGAGAGAACAACAAAAGAAACGGCTATATGATTTTGCTTGACGGGTTGGGGTATTTTGGGGGTTCCTTTTTAGTGAAAAAAAAAAAAAGAAAGCCCTCTGGTTACGATTGAAATAATAGAAAAAGCATTAGATTTGTCGGACGCTAGCCATCATTCAATTCATTAGTGGAGAGAGAGAGAAAGGTAGGGTGACAACCTGTATCCAGTTCAGAGCTTAACATTGAAGTGGAAAAATGTGGTCTTTCTTTAATTATTATAACATTAAACCACGTCTAATTACTAACACTTAAGAGGAGTTTAAAGAACACAGGGTTTAACAGCTTACGCGTTGTTAGCCATATGATGGGGGTGAGACATGATTGCAAAGCGCATCATGGCATGTGGAGTGGACCCTCTTCAGTGAAATCAATAGGTTTGAAATAGCTGCTAGTTTCTTCCTTAATAAACGCCTGGTTTGACGGTTGCTTAAAAAACTACTGCAATCATAAAATATTGTGAATGGTGCAAATGTGAGGGTTAACAGTTAAATTAAATCGAGAAACAGAAAATCAAGCTAAATCTATGATTTTCGGATGGTTTTTAGTCTGTAAGGTTACTTGAATCCAGGAGCAAGGTAAATAGAGGGTAAAGCATTTTATACCATTTATTTATTTCACAAATTTATAAATTTGGGACATCAATAGAGCTATTTTACCAAATCAATGGGGCCAACACCTAAATTGAATTAAATTTTATTTATTTAATTTATTAACATAATCTAAAAACCATAAAAAAAAACCCATTTTGTTAATATAAAATTCAAAAATCAAAATTAGATTAAATGGTAGGGTTTTTTAATTTCATGGAAGGGTTATTTAGGATTTGAATTTTGTTGATACATAGTATCAACGGAGGTTAAGATGAAGGGGAAAATGGTGTCTTGATTCGGAAAATAAACTTGAAACCCCTTGAATGGAGTGTATGGAATTACCTAAATCATGAGTATTTCGAGTCAAATAATTGGGTCGGATCTCGAATTGGGTTATTATATATTTATTATCATCATATAACAAATTTTAACTGTTAAGTTAGTTAAAATATTTTAAAGATGCTAGATAAAGTACTAATGATATTAGTAAATCTGTAAATGAAAAATAAATAAATAGAGGATAATAGAACTGCAATAATCAGAGTTGTAATAAACGAAATGGGCTGATCTTCCACTTTTGAGGTAGCCCAATTACTTTGATCCTTTGGGCTTGACTTGCTTAATCTCTTTTAAATCCATTCATGCAAGGCTTTGGTCTCAGATCGTCCGTGCGCTTAAATCTTCCTAGTTTTATTATTTGCTTTAAAATTAAGTAAAATATTGATTGACTAGAGTTGTTGGAGTCGGATCTTAATAAAATTTTAGGTCTGATTGATAGGTTCGATCCAGGTCTAACTTGAAAATGGACTTAAATTTTTTATCCAAGCTCAACTCGAATAAAAAAATTAAAATTTGATTCAATTCAGCCCATTCTTATTAAATTTTTATTTTTATATAAAAAATTTTAAAAATGTAATACACTAAGGCTTAGTTTGGATGGGCGGTGTGTTTACTTCCGGTGAGGTTAAAAATAGCGGTGGCGGTGAGATTAGTTACTGTAGCGGTGAGATTGGACACTGTAGCAGTGAGATTAGAAACAGCGGTGGAGTGTGTATTTGGATTCAAACGCAATTTGGGCGGTGAGGTAAAAATATAAAATGACTATTAAGGACATTAGATTAGAATTGATATATAATAGAAGTTTTAAATTATTTTACTTATATAAAATTATTAAAATAGGTAAATTTATAAATTTATTTAATAAAATATGTTTATTAAAATATTTATTTTAATTAATTAATATTAATTTAATAATATATATAACTATTATTTAAAGCACCTATGTGTTGTGGCTTTATAAAATGTGAGGACTTATGTTGGAATTAAACCAATTTTATGGTTAGTGGACGGCATTGAATGATGGAATGCATAATTATATGTTTTTATATATTAAAAATATTAGTTAAAAGTTATATTATAGATATTTTATAATAAAAGAAACAAAAGTGGTGGTGGATATTCATTCATCCATTCTTACCACCGAAAAATACCAGAAGAAAAAGAGAGAAAGCTTGAGTTAAGCATTCGGCACTTGCAAGCCAAAATTAAGGTATGATTTGGTTTCGATTTTTGATAATTTTTACGTTTTTGCAATCGTTGTTTCGAGAGTTACAAAACCCATGTATTAATTTTGATTATTGATGATGTTTGTGTGGTGTGGTTAGAATACAAGAGAAGGAACGCTAGAAGACTGGTAGGGTTAACAGGAATTTTTGCTTGGAAAACAAAGGAGTTAGGTTAGAATTGTAAAAAACCATGTTGACTGGGTTTTTCTTTTTTCATTAGAGCTGAAATCTTCAGTCAAATTTCAGCCCCCAGTGAGATTGAAATGAGATTGAAATGCTACCTCACTGGACTTTCATGCTGATCCAAACAAAGAAGCAGGTGAGATTGATAGCGAGAATCGCACCTCATTTGGCAAAGAAATGGTGAACCAAAGGCAGCCTAAATGTACTAAAAATATTAAAATAAATACTTTTAACAAATTGAAAATAAATTAAAAAAATATTTATACTTAAATAAAATTAAGATAAATACAACTTAATAAGCAAATACTTATAAAATAGTAGCAAAATTAACAGTGAAACAAGTGTTAAAAGGTAGCAAAATAATAACAACATAATAATGAAATGGTAGCAAAATAGTGGTAAAAGGTGGAAAACAGCTACAAAACATGACAAAACAATAGGATATTTTTTATTGCAAATTCGGGCTGGGCTCGGGACAAAAAAATCTTACCCGAAGCCTGACTCATTTTTTAAATGAACTTTATTTTTTACCTAAATTTATTTTTTCGGGGGTATTCGGGCCGAACCGGGTCACCCGTTCCACGGAGAACTCTACGATCCACTATGCTTCAATTTGTTGTGCTTTAATTATGTTGTTAGCATATCAAGAAGATGATTGAAGAACATTAAAAGCAACTAACGGAATTTATTATAAGAATAAAGGATATTTTACAGGCGGGAAAGATAGGTTAAGCTAGGCTAAGGGTGCTAAAATGGCAACCAAACATGGCTGCTAATTAAGCTTTGAGACAGTGGCCGAGGATGTTTGCATAAATTGGCTTTTCTCTCTCTCTCTCTCTCTCTTGGGAGTATTGGAAATGTTCATAAATTTGGATATGGCTGAATAAATGCAGAGTTCATCTGCCATATCTTAAGTGAAGCAGTTACATTGAGTTCCGTTGCATTGTTGAATAAAAACACTTTAGCTGCTCCATATATCGCTTTTGTCGGATATACCCTTGATGTAATCACTGTTCTTCCTCCTTGTCCAAAGCTTTCGATTATCGAATGATCCACCTGCACCCACAACATTACATTACATTCCATTTTCATCTTCATTCACTCTTCGGTCGGTTCGGTTTAAAAAACATCCGCCTGCATCGATGATGGAGGGAAGTTAAAAACTCACCAATATTCTGATGGATAAATTTTCGCCTCTCAGAACAGGAACCAAGCTCCCATATATGTGTTTATCAACATCAGATGCTTTAGATGATCTGCAACAAGACATCATCGTTAAGTTCTACTTCTTGGCTCCTACATTTATAAAAAACCGGCTCAAACAAGAAACATACCGAGATTGATCGTTGCAAAAGAACGTCTTTAGATTGCCATCGGATCCTTTTGTCATGTAGAAATACACAGGAGTCTGCTCACTCAGCCTCTCGTCTGCAAGCACCAACAGACCAAATGGTCCCAATGCACCACGCTCGGCAGCTCCACCGCTGGTCAAGCAGTCAAACGATGCATCGAACGACCCGGTTGCTTTCTCCAAAGCATCGCTATCGATCTTGAACTCAGCTATGATATCCAACTGTGTTGCTGAATCAATATCTAGAGGAACAACAGATCCTGCCTGGATTCTCACTTGGTTAAATTCTTTGCCTTTCAACCTTAAACTATCTATTTCTTCCACTGGCCATTGAAGCAGATGAGTTCCGGTCTTCTTATCGAACAAAATCGTCCTCGGAATGCTCTGTTTAAGTTAAAATAGTTACATTATAAACATGTTTCGTAAATGAAGAAATCTGGGTTTTAATTGACGTTTAATTACCTGAACAGATGCCCATCCTTTTTTCACATCTGCTGTCTCACTATCGGATTCGCCAATCCAACCCCACAACACTCTTCTCTTCTTGTTTTGATCATAGAAAGTCTTGGCAGCATAGTATATCCCATAATCGTACCTTAATCCGATACCGACATCGATGTTGGGACGGTCTGGAATCCATGTACCATTGCGATCATTATAAGTCCCAATGGCATAGTAATCATGTCTGTCATCATCCAGACTTGCTTTCACCACATGCTTAACTCCAGGTCCATTAATGGACGTCTCCAAGCCATTGTTTTCGGTTTCCGAAACAGGGAAGAAATCCACACATTCCCACATGCCAGTGCCAGGCACAGCATGAAGTAACCCATCTAACATCTCGTAATTTATGAAGTCCTTAGTATCATACACCAAAGCTATGCCCGTTTTATTGATCTTGGACCCTATGGTAATCCGCCATTTGCCTTCGGAGGTTAACCAGGCGGTGGTCGGATCGCGGAAATCATTGGGACCGATGCCCGGTGGTGGGACCAGAACCGGGTTCCGAGGGTACTTGACCCAATGGACGAGGAGCGGATCGTATTGGTCGGCTGGATAAGCTAGGTTTTGAACTTGAACACCCTCGGTGGTGGACCCTGTATAAAGCATAACAATTTTACCATCATGGAGGACGGTTGCAGAACCTGTCCAGACACCATTTTTGTCGTACCACTGATCGGCAACCATTGCCAATGGGAGGTGAAGCCAATGGATCAAATCCCTGGATACAGCATGGCCCCAAACTATGTCGCCCCAAACGGGACCGTTTGGGTTGTACTGATAGAAGAAATGATACCACCCCTTGTAGAATAATGGACCTGTTTTGTTTACCAATCATATGTTAAAAAAATCATAAATTAATCCATTCTTTTATCATTTTTTCTGTTATTTTTTTAATGGAACATACCATTTGTATGAAATTACATCAAATTGTATATACACAGATTATAAATATGTTGCAATATAGGTAGAGGAGATCATGAAATAAATTTAAACCATTATAATATTACCATAATTTATATTTGCTTAAATTAAATTCAATTCAAAATATACTTCTTTAAATTTTGTTAACAAGTTCATATTCAGTAATCACTTAGTTAGATTTATCTATAATATTATTTTAAATTTTCAAAAGTTATAACTAAAATTTAATAAGATTATAATAAATCAAATTTTTCTCTTAATTTTTTTAAAAATTTTAAGTTCAACTAAAAATAAAAGATTATAAAAAAATTTATAAGTCTCCAATTAAAAATAAAATAAAATGACAGTGTGAAATGATGTATATCATATATCAAAAGAAATAAAGATTTCATAAAGAGTGGGCCCCAGGTGAGCAAAATAGAAATATCAATTATTGAGAATATTTTCGAATCTGGTTTTGACTAAAACCAGTATTTATTATTCGAATTGATTGTCTAATCAATGAGATACTACCATTCAATCAATCAGTGGCAAAATAGCAAAAAGTGGCTGCTAACTCAAAAAATAAAAATAAAAAAATCATTCAACTCATATTCGAATTATGTAAGGTTTTTATATATTTAATGAATCATACTTTTATCTTATTCTTAATTTAAAATATAAATATTTTAAAAAAATAAAAAATGTGATAAAACATATTAATTACAGAGAGCTTACCATTAGGATCTGAAGCAGCACGAACCAGATTCCCATGTTAGAGCAGCAATGTAAAAGCACAGGCACCCAGCCATACGCCCCAAAAAAAAAATGTAAAAATCAGCCTATATAACTAGTAAAATTAATATTTAAAAATAATCTATACTTTATATTAGTATCAACAAAATTTACGACAGTATCAAAGAATTTAAAAACAAAAAAAGTAGCAATGCGACTGTAATTTTCTTCCTTACCATTCATCCAATTCTTTTCAGGTTGAAAGTGAAAAGCTGTTCTTTGCCATGATAACATGCTATTGTTCCATGGATAGTCCGGTAAATCGCCGCCAAAAACCCAGTTTGATTTCTCCGATACCCCGGCAGCCGGGCCACGTGAAACCGGCTTTAAATTCTCAGCCTTCTCGAAGGCCGTCGAAGCCAATGAACCACGTTCATTTTCATGCACGTCAACATAATCAACTGACCCATTGTTTCTAATCAACAATGCAGCAAACAAGCCAACCGTTAACAACCCGAAAAAGATCGAAACCACCACTTTGATGGGTCTCCGGCAGGTAGCCTGACCCGTCAGATTGGATGATCCATCGGAGCTGGAAACCGGAAGCAATGGATTGATATCCGCCATTGTTAAACGTAACTCGAAAAAGATGAGAGAATTAAGAGAAAAAGGCTTAACAAATGTGCTATGTTTTGGCCTCACTTCTCATTGCTATTATATACGAAATGCTTGGATGAGCAAACGAGGTTTGTGGGGTCATTAATGTTCCTGAAATTTACCAAATAATTATGACGATTATTTTGTGGGAAACTGGATCAATATTCATTCAATTATTTATAAACAAAACAGTAATTAAGACCATATTGTGTTATGCTAATGATCCTTGCAAATGTTGTCGACAAAGACAGATATTGTACAAGTCGAGTGTATGTTGTTTCAGGTTTCCGTAGGTTAATAATCTATTCCGACTGCAAATTTTAATGATTTGGATTTATGCTAATAATTGAGCATTATAGATGACGTGTATCAACAATAATGTAGAAAAATATTAGTTAAAGTTGCTATTTGTGAACTAATACGAGTTTTATTGGTGTTGTTAGTAAAGATGAGCAAAATTCGATTCGATTCGAAAAATTCGATAAAAAATTTAAATTTTGAATTAAATAGTTTAAGTTATTTGAGTTAATCAAGTTATTCAGATCAACTCGAATAAAAAAGTAAGTTTTTCGGTTTAACTCGAATATGAATTACACAATTTGAGTTATTTAAAATTCGAATAAGAAAAGATAAAATTACGTCATTTTAATAAATATTTACTCATTAAGTTAAAAGGCAAAGCCATTATATTTGTTTATGTTAATAAATAATCTTGTACTTCATCTACTAATTAAATAATCAGTCTATGTAAACGCAACATTGAGTATAAATAATAGGTTTGTTAACTCGATTCGATTCGGTTCAATTCGAAAAAAATTCAAATTGAGTTCGGTTGCTAAAATAAGATTCGTCAACTCAACTAACTCGAAATTTTTCACTTGATTCGACTCGACTCGATCGAATACTCACCCCTAATTGTTAGTCACAATAAGCTAGTGACGTGGTTAGAAACTTTAATGGAAGATGGTAATTAATCATTGGTGTACTGGGCCAGTGAATTATTCCATTTATCAATTTTATACCATGTGACTAATTAATTGGGTTTTACTTTAGTTATAAAACTATTCAATACTTAATTATTTTACAAACTAATAAATTTATGTTTTATATATCATATGATATTAACAATGGTTTACTATAAATCATTTTATCATATTTGTACTATAATATAGGTCGAATATTTGTTAATACTAAAAAATAATAATTTGATATTGCGGTAATAATAACATGAGAAAATAATGATATTTTACATTTGAGTTATTATAATTTTATTGTAACTAATCATAATATTAATGAATTTAAATATTATTTAAAATATATTTTTTATTTTACAACATTTTGATAGCAATGGTAAATTTTTAAATGCATTTTTCAACTTCAATGGTAAATTAGCCATAAACTATAAGTAAGTTTATATTTAGTCAGTTAACTTTAAAAAATTATAAAATGATTATTTAATTATTTGAAAATTTTAATTTAAGTCACTTGGATGTTTAAAATTATTGTTATATGACCTTCTTTATTCGCATCACTTATACTAATTGAAAGCCCTATTTTCCTTCTCTTCTATAGTTCAATTTTTTTTCATAGAACAATTTGAACCTCATGAATCTACAAACTAAAGTCCAAACAAATTTTTTCTCTGATCTTTGACACTAATCGTTAAATTAACTTGACTCTAAGGTATATTTTTCTACTCATTTATGGGTATTGATCCACAGTACTGATTATTGAATTGTCGCTTGAAGCTTACTTTTTAAACTTTATAAAAAATTAACAATATAGTGACTTAAATAAATTTTTTTGAATAGTTTGATATTTATTTTATAATTTTTTAAAATTAATTGATTAATACGTGTAATTTACCTTTTATTTATTAAAAAAAGTTCCCATCGATTAAACTAACTAAATTTGAGAATAAAAAGAAAATTGATGGATTAAACTCAACACGTCGGACGCTATCTAAACCTAACATCAGCATTGAATTATTAAAGGTAAAATTGACAACAATAGGCACCTTTTATTTCTTTGGTAGTATTTCTCATATGCATTTACTCAGCTTCCCACCCCCAAAAAAAGGACACGTGAATGATACAATTAAAATTCGATGATAGAATAAGTTGAATTTAAAGCAATTTAAAAAAAAGTTATATTGAATTTAACTTTAATTATTTCATGTAATTATCTTTTAAGAAAAATTAGTATTGATTACGTTTCTTCCAAAAAAATATTGGGATCCACATGGGCCAAATTAAAAATTTTTTAGGGAATTGAAATTAAATTGTAATTTTATTATGATAAAATATAATTTTATATTTTAATAGTTTATATATTTATAATTTTAAATAATTAAATTAATTTTTATATTTTTAAGGAGGCCAAAATTATTAATTTATATTTAATAATTTAAATTTTTAAAAATTTTAAAGAGGTTAAATAAAAGATTTTCTATTTTAAGGTTTCGGATTACCTGCCAGCCGCTCATAATTTCGTCCCTGTGGATGGATTATGTTTCGTTCAAAACGTCTTCAAAATTGAATAATAATAATCAGATGAACTGATTAATTTGATAATTAACTTTCTACCTTTCTAATGATGACAGCAGGATGAGTCAGCATTAAACAGGTAATTAGTGACGCAATCAAGAACAGAAGAAGGATCTAGACACCTAAAACACAATAAGAGTTGTATTTTATTCAAAATGTTTAAATTTCTATTAGATTATAGCATACTGCAAATGAAAAAAAATGTAACTAACAAATATATTTATTGAAAATTTATTTAAAATTAAATAATATTTTAATTAAAATGATAAAAATTAAAATAATGTGTTTTGGAAATTTACATTGAAAAAAAATAATTAGTAATTTATCAACTAAATTATTAATTTTGATTGATGAGAAAACTCACTTAATAAAGAGTTTATGATAGTAAATATATTTAAAGAATTAACAAAAATTAGTTAAGTATATATAAAAATTAGACATGTTTAAAGGTCGGGATATCCACTTAAGCCTGAACTTCGATTTGAAATTTATAAGGATTTGACAAAAGTATGAAACTCGAAAAATAAGATTGGCAAAAAAAAAGTAACTCTGTTTTAAAATTGAATTGAGCTCGGATTAAACGTTCAAAACTTGAGTCCGACTGAACTCATTTTTTAAGTTTGTAATTACTGTATTGTATTATATTAGTTATATATATATATGTAATTTATCTCATGTGAAAATTAAATTTATAATAATATACAATATTATAATATAAACATTAAGAATTATATTAAATTATTTATATTTAAAATTTTAATAAATAAAAAGATATATGAAATTATTAAATATTAAAATAAAAAATATAATCATTTACAAATATAAATATTTTTAAACGTATTTTAAAATTTCAGATAAATATAAATTTAATTAAATATAAAATATATTAAATCCAACCCCACCTAAAATGAAACTTGAATCGTTTTAACCAATATAAAAGATGACAATTACAAGTGGCATAATTCCTATCAAGATAAAAAATTATTGGGCCAAATTTAAACAATAAAATAAAGGAAAATAATTGTCACCAACAACCTCTTCACTGATGACAAGAACGTATATACAAAAGTTTGAGTTTAATATTAAGTAATTTCGTTTTCTTATCCTAATAATTAAAAATAATTCTTTTGGGTCAAATATTTTATTTTATTATAAAATTATTGACTGAGTTTATATTAAAGGTTAATCGGATACTAAATCAATTAAAAATCAATAATACTCTTTTAAAATGATAATTAATATTAGAAAATATTTTATATATAAGTAAAATTAAGGGTTGACAAATGTCTTCTTATTTAGTACATTACTTACGGAATACAAAAAGTACACTACCAATGGATCAAATATTAACTCTTAATATTATTATAATAATACTTTTATATAATATTTAAATAAAATAAAACAACATGTCAAATAATCAAACATTGTTTAATAAGATTTATATACAATTTTTTTTATCATTTCACCTATAATCATTATTGAATAAATTTTGTACTACAAATTTTCGATACATTTAATTTTCTATTTGTAATTTCTTGAAATGTGTCTTTTAAGGTGAACTTATTTTAATTATATTTGTCAAAAAATTGGTGTGATTTATACTTTTAAAATATATATGATGACATGGCATATATATCTAGACATTTTATGCAATTGGATAATTTGATGTGGTTTGTAAAAAAAAATGTTATATTTGTTGTCAAAATGTATTTGAATATTGTCACTTTTTTAAACAATTTTATTATGAGTTCTAATCGTATATACTTTCTTTTTTACACAATGCTTAGAGCTATTCATAACATCTTCCTAACATATAAATAGGAGGATAATGCGCTTCAACGTACTTGAACCTAAGTTCTCCTGCATTGGTAACAATGTCCATACTTATTTAACTAAGACTCAATTGGCACAAGCATCTAATTACTCATAAAATTCATAAATTTTTTATTAAAACTAAAGAAATATAATTTAAAAAGTAAAAAAGATTAAATTCGAAAAAAAAATATAATAAAATGATATAATTTAATAAAAATAATATATTACATTTATCAGTTAATGTTTTAATAGGATAGATCACCTTATTTGATTGAAACCTAAATTAGATAGCATGGATTTGTGGCAAAATGGGACAATTGGTTGGAGCGGAAGGCAGCAATAAATGTCAACCTCTAATGTTATTATTTGCTGCCATAATTGAAAATTAATGAATGGTTGGTGGAAGATGATGGAGGGGACTGTTATGCTTTCTAATCTTGGTTATGGTTTCTACAAGTGTAGTGTTATTAATTGGCTGTGGTTATATTTTAAATGAATGATTGAGAATAACGTGTTTTTGTTGATTAATAATTGTTTCATCTATTTTAAAGGTTCAACACATGGCCTCTACTCAGTCTTTTGCTTGATTTAGTGGCTATTATTCTTTCTTACAAGCCACCACAAGATTATAAAAGAAAATCATTCAGTGATATCCAACATTATAGGCGGAATGTATGTATCCATCGTCCTATGAATTTGTAAACAATGATTTATATATTTAATTATAAAGTCAAATCAGGTTATGATTACCCTCTCCTTACAAAAACAAATTATTCAAGTGTGCAGCTCTTAGATTCATATAAACCATGAACTTAATTATCACTTCTGATGCTAAATTTATGTAGTCCATGACTTTACTTTGTGGGATTGAATTGCAATTGGTAGTTTTTTTTTTTTTTCTTGTGCAGAAATATAGTATAGTAAAGAGGAAAGCTTTGCCATGGGATTGAATTGCAAGTTGCATTATGTTCATTGATAACATGAAAGATGGAGGATTGACATCAGATTTAAAGACCAACTAAACTGATCTGCGTAACCCCAAAAAGAAAAACGTAAACAACATAGTGGAGTCAGTATCATCTTCTTATTTTATGGCATATGAGATGTGGGTCAAAATGGAGGGGCCATTTTAGACGTTAGGAGGCGGCCAAATCTTGTCAAGTAATTCCTCGACTCGATTAGCTTGATTAACGTATCCTTCGAGTCCAGCAGCCAGAAGCTGCATAGATGCAGGTCCCATAGCTGATGCAAGGCTTAATTGGTCCCACTTTGTGAGCTGAATGCAGAGAGAAATTATCAGTCAACAACTGTTTCATGGTTTTCATAAACAAACATAAAAAAGGTGCTTAATCTTGATGGCTTCGAGATCACGGTTGTAAAAAGGTACATGGTCTAATTCATAGCCAAAATTGCAGCAAATAGCTGGTGAAGGAGCAAAGATTGGATGCGGTTGCGGTGACCATGGTCCAATGAATGGCTGTGAAAATGGTGAAGGAAATCATACAAAGGACGTTTAAAAGAAGTTGTTCCAATCAAGGGATCATGAGTAACCAAATTTATACATAGAAATCACTGTATCAACATCGGAAGCCATGGGGAAATCACTATATCAACATCGGTTGCATTTTGTCATTATAATGTGCAGTGAGTTCCAGTTCCATTTCCATGGTTTTTTTCGGTTTTGACAATTGAAAACATGGGAAAATAGCATACCTCTTCAGCAGTGAAATCGTGGTTGGCAGCAGACTGCGGGGAAAGCCTCCTAACGTAAGAGTACTTCTCATCAGGAGCAGTAATTGATTCTTTCAGCGACTGCAATATCTTCAATGGTGCAATGATATAATCAACCCTGAAAGGAATAAACCATACCACAGGTTTAAGAACCAAAAAAGAAGATCAATATTCGATTCTTAATTTGTAAGATTTCCATTCAAATAGATAATGGTGACAGTTTAGAGTCATATGATACCCCAGCAAACTGAATAAATCCTGCTTGTTTCGAACTGCTGCAGCCATAAGCTTTGATTTATGTCCATATTTGTGAATGTAGTTATAAGCTTTTGTCACCTGCAACAACAAACAACAGTACATCAATTTAAAACAACCTGTTGAATATACTACATAAAGTACAAAAAAGGAACACCTAGTTAATACAATTAAAAGAACAATCCCTTATTTCCATTAGAAAGATCCTGAAAAGCTAAGTCTAAACTTCAATGCGCCAAAGATAGACTATAATGCACTTCAGAGATCACAAGAACCAATGTGGCTGCTCAAAGAAACAATTGTTCAAGTTGCAATATTCAGCTGAAAATATATAAACCACAAGAAGCTAAAAGCCTACACTAAGAAATCAAAAGTTGTTCAACTAACCAGACCTAACCCGGGATCCTCTCCTCTTTGAATGGCAGCTTCAATCTCAGGGTCACCAGAATGATTGCGTGCCCAATCCTGACCAAAGACAAAATGTGTTTCAAGGTTTATAAAAGATCAAGGTCTACAGACGAATGTCACCAAAAGTTTTCGGGGGGGGGGGGGAATACCCTAACACGGCCAACAAAAATCTGAATAACAGAAGCACCAGCTTGGGCTGCAGCTGCAGCTTGAGCAAAGCTGAAGCGACACACCAGAAAAAAGCAACAATTAGAAAAAGATAGAAATGGAAAACATTTGTTTAGAAATTTCTTAAACTTTTATAATCAAGCAATATAAATTGTCAACATAAGCATATACCTATAAACAAAAGTTAAATGTGTTTGTATACCCTCAGATTCAAGCAATCTTGAGGCTTCTATTCCCTGTATAACCAACAAGCAATAGCAAGAATCATTTAGCCTTTATGTACTGAGGCTATCAAAATCACTATCTTTAAAACCGAGTGTATACACAATTAATTGAGATACTTACTTGCCAAGTTGAAGGAATTTTAAACAATAAGCGCTCAGGAGGAACATCAATCTGATTATACAACTTCAGTAAGTCATGAACCTGCATATCCCAATAAGCTTTTAGCATCAGGCAGCATATCCGAAATAAAAGGGAATAAACTACTATAACATATAAGAGCAAAAAGAAGTGTGTTCAGTACCAACAAAGTGAAAAGTTTTTAAAGGCGACATCGTTCATCGTATAAACCATGTTCTATTGAGGAGCATAGTGATCCATATAATACTTAGAATATAAGTATGTATAACAAATAGAGTCTTTCACTACATTTCTTATTTCAAAAGCTAAGAGAATAACCTCTTGTCAACATAAGACAAAAAATCATGGGCAAGGAATAAATAGTTCATGTCATCAATGATAATATTCAATTAAAACTTTCAACATTGCTTCTTATGCATAAGACCTAATATAATTTTCGACAAATAAAATTGGCAATGGTTGTGGTACCAAACAACAATCAATGGCAAAGAATAAAAATGGAGACATAAGAAGAGCCAGTACCCTCCTAATAATACCATGTATATCATAAGCCAGACGTGCATCCACTTCGGTTGAAACTCGACCCGGAACTAGCTTTGCCAAGTCACCACCAACATTTACTAAAGCCTACACTTTATGAACAACCAAAAGTCAAACAAATTAATGATCTAATTCTAGTTTTCCCCCCTTCTTTGCCAATGCAAATGAAGATTAGATAGCATAACACCAAAAATTCATGCATTATTACTTAATAATTCAGAGTATAAGAATACAAACCTTGTTAAAGAAACAAGACAACCTCAGTTCAGGATTGTCAAGCCTAGAACAAGTTGAATCCGCCAAGGCCATATCCACGGCATTCTAAACCAAAAATAAAAACTTAACCAGTTTATTTGTTATACATATAAAAGATTTTAAGATATAAATATATATTCATATGACAATGCTTACTCTAAAAATGGTATCTGGAAGGCTCAATATTCCCAACAGCAGTGAAGAGCTAACAGTTGCAGCTGTTGGTGGAAACCTATATTCAATTTATTAGTATAAACAAGTAGTCCTTTTAGAGTAAAACATTCATTAAGATAAAGCCCAAAATTTCAAAACAAAACAATCTTTACTTTTCAAAATCATCGAAGATGACAGTGTCAGGAACTATCTCACTGAAAGTAGACACAGCATCCAATTCAGTTCTTAACCCTGAATTTTCCCAAAGAAAAAAACAAATTTTAAAAACAACCCAGAAATTAAAAACCGAAGAAACAATTCAACCAAAACGATCGAAAAGGAAAAGGGAGGTAGATAACCAGTGTCGAGAGAAGAAGAGAAGCCCGAGGAAGCACGAATAGCTGGAAAAGATGCGTTGAATTTGAAGAGTAGGCTGGAAGAAGAACACCCATTTGCAAATCCCAATCTTAATTTTGGTAGAGAAGAGAGAGAAATGATGAAGGCGAAGATTGCAAGGAGAGTGACATCTTTTTTCCTTTGTTTTCGTGTGTGAGAGAGAAAACAGGTGAAAGTTCTTTTAAGTTCGTTGCCGGATATTTTTAAATGGATAAGAGTTTTTTGCCAGGATGTATGCATTTTAGATTTTTGTAAGCTGATGGCCCCTTCCTGTCTGAATTATCATCTTCCAAATATCGGGTTATTTGTTTGGTTTGATTAGTTGGATTCATATTAAATTTGATTTTGCTTGGATTATTATTTGTTAAATATTGAATTTAATTATAAAATAATTATTTTCTTACATCTCATTATGATGCTAAGTAGATATTTCATTTGAATTAAAAAAAATTAAAAATTTCATATCTCATCATTTATAACTCTGCCTATTGCAATGTGAAATTAGAGGTTTTTCGTATTGCATTTTAGTATAACTTTACTACTAACTCTTCATATTATGATTAAGTTATATCCTATCACATTTTAATAAAATTTTTATGATAAATAAAACATATATAAAAAAAACACACATCGAACTATTTATTTATACACATCATCAACGCTATGTCAAAATCCTGTTAAAACCTTTTATTCTCTCAAGCTCTCCAAAATGACTCTTAACACACCATGTGAACCGCCTCTCATCTCTAGCTTCACATATGATATCAACAGTTTCTATAAGTTTTGTTATATCCTTATTGAATCACCCAATGTTAAAGCTTAGTCTCATCAGACGCCTAAACTGGACACTTTGTCTCCGTCTTGCCAAGCACCACGTCACATGGAGTGGCTGCATGCAATCCTCTAAATATATGTATGTACGTATGTATATGAGAAAGAAAACATACCAGCATCTGTCAATCTATCACTCCCCTAGGCCTAATGTCATTTCGCTTAATCATCTCATTTCAACTCTAATAGTGCTCTTAGCGGATAGTGTGTCACCTTACCCTCTACATTTATAGAGTAGAGTAGACCTAGCGTTCTCTTCTAAACACAACAATAAAAGAACCATTTGTTATCACTCTACCGAAATACCACCCCTAAACGCTATCACCTATAGTATAAATCAATCCAACACCTTATGTAATTTATTAGTTATAACAAATTTCTTCTATGTGATGATAATATCGAAGTTCAAGTTTATGATTCGGATTTACAAACTTAATTTCTGTTTTGAAGATTGTTTCCCATGACTTCTAGAAGACTGCCATGAACAAAAATGGTACTTTATCTTACATGTTACATATCCTGCTTTCCTTCTTAACTTCCTATTTAGGTCATGTTCTGGACAATAATTGGCAAGATTTGGATTTTCATCAGGACACTCGATTAACCACCTGTTGCTACTACCTGATTCATTCTTGTAAGACCCCATGATTTAATTTGTGTCCTTCTCGTAAAAGCATCGGAGAAAAACACATCTTTAAAAAATCGAACATACTTATGTCTAATAAATGCCCGGATCTCTCCGGAATTGGAATATCATTGTTTCTGCTCTCACGAATGAATCAAGGAGGTAAAAGGGGACAAGGGGTTACTATTACAGTACTGTGAGTCAAGAGGACTGAAAAAGTTAAAAAGCCTTTAAGGGAAGAAAAAACACATTTATTCGAAGTGAAACAACTAAAATGTAGCAGATTTCGAAGAAACAATAATGGAGCTGATGGAGATTATGTGATTGCTAACTCCCATTATCTGTGTATTTTTGGATCAGAATGCTGGAACTGGAGAGCTGTTCATAAGAATTTCTCTTCTTTCAAACATGGTTAATTTGGCTCAAGGGTAATCTTTCATCCCCATCTAATAATTGCAGAACCCCATGTTAAACCTGCACCAAAACCTGCAGCTGCAATCGTATGGCCTGGCTTCACCTTTCCGCTTCGGACGGCTTCGTCCAATGCCAAAGGAATAGATGCGGCACTCGTATTACCATAATTTGCCAAATTTGATATGACTTTTTCCTGGGGGAAGTCTAACCGTGTTGCGACTGCATCGATAATCCTCTGGTTTGCCTTGCATTAATCAAATCCATCAGATAACCATTATAACCAACAGTATTCAAGAAAACTTCAATGGTTGCTGACGTGAAAGGGTAATGGTTGGAATCAATTGTATCCTAAATCATATACCTGATGGAGCAATAACCAGTCAACATTGCCTGAAACAAGACCAGCTTTTTCCAAGGCAGACTCAATCGACTGTGGTACACATCGCACAGCAAAGCGAAAAACTTCTTTGCCATTCATCTGTATGCATGAATAAGAGGACTTTTTTGGAGGGAAATCTAATGCCGAACCATTTGAACCCAACAGCTCATCAGTTTCATTATCATTTATGGGGGCACCAAGATGTCTGCAACAGGATTGACAGCTCTGTCAAATTCCTTAAGAGGAAGCAATACAGTATTTGTTTAGTACTTTAGTTATATAACATGAGACTATGAGAGGCACTTACCTTCCACCCTCACCATCACTATGCAAGTCAAAGCTTAATAAACCATCCTCCTCAGCATCGCAGGCCTACGGAATCGTTTGAATGACAAATCATATCATGTTTCGTTGTAAAAAATATATTATACACACAAGAAAGTTACCCTAGACCCATTAGTATGTAATAATGGTTCCTCCACCACGGCTACAAGAGTCTGGTTTTTAAAAAACCAAATATAAGGTGAAAGACAATTCTCCACAAAGATTTATGATTTCAACATTAGTCTGCATGATTATTATAAGAACCTACATTCTATGCACAATCCCATGAAATCTGGCCCTACTTTATATCTAGTTATGATCAACCAGCCACTCAGATACATCTACTCCCAAAATTTATATCTAATTATGTTCATATATTTTAAGAATGTAAGATGACAGCAGCTTAATACAGGTACTTCCGGTCCCACACTTTCCGTCCTCATATGCATGTAGACTTATTATTACCTGTAATTTATGGTCACTTATTATGACCACTGGTAGACAGAAATACTACATATACATGTACATACATAAATCAGATCGACATTACAAAGAATGAAGAGGCATTGCCTTCAGGCTGAACTAGAACTTAAATGACCATTGCATCTTCCAAGAAAGAGTTATCCTAAGAAAAGAAGTTAGGAGTGTATTACCTGAACTAGTACAGCACCTGCAGCATCCCCAAAGAGGATACATGTCCCTCTATCAGTCCAATCAACAAATCGAGAAAGACCATCAGCACCGATCACCAACACATTACAAAACCCACCTCCTGTAATTCACAAATGTAAAAATGTTTGATTGTATAGCATTAAATAGACATGACCAAAACCTCCTTGCTGTGAAGTAAACAAATTTATTACCCCTAATGTGACTAGCAGCTGAGATCAGACCCAGCACAAATCCGCTACAGGCAGCTGTAATATCATAAGCTAAAGGAGAATTTCTGCAGCCAAGCTCTCTTTGGATCTGACAGGTTAAATGATGGTTGCCACACAACAAGGTACAAATTACTATTTGATAAAACATACACAAATGACTGTTCAAACAAGCACATATGCGGTGTCTGAGTATAGAGAAAATAATATAGAAACATGCTATTATTTGTGCCAGTAAACACAAAATGTTTTCTTCACATTGGGAAATAAATGTTAACCTAGTCGCCTATACCTGTGGAGCAGAACCAAAAATATCTTCTGGAGTAGATGTGCACATCAAGATTAGGTCAAGATCGTTAGGATCAAAATCTGCCATTTCAAGAGCTTTCCGTGCCGCTTCAGCTGCTAGGTTTTTCAAACTTTCCTTTCCTATAAGAGCAATTGTCAATAAGACTCTCCACACTGGACCACGGTGAAACAATGATGACAATATATATAAGGGATGTAAGCTTTCCATTTTTTGGTAAAGAAAATGACACAGGCAAACAAGGTTTCTATTTAGACACAAGTGATGCAACATTTAAGCCAGGCCAAATTATGTCTTACTGTAAAGGGAAAATGCTCTATCAACTTTTTTTTCAACCTCTTAAGAAATGGCAAGCTTAATAGGCTGTATTCAAAACCGATTAAACTCAGCATATCGAGCCTGGGGCTTTCTAACTGGAACATCTGTTCACATGATTTAAGATAAAAATTTTAATCACATCAATGGATATTTGACACAAGCAGTAAATGCCAGTTAAATAGTCAACAAATATTCTACACATAGTACTAGTATGGAGTGTATTCTGACCTGACATTACACGTCGATTTCGTATTCCAGTGCGGACAGAGATCCATTCATCAGATGTATCAACTATTTTCGAAAGATCATCATTGGAAACTGAAAGAGATGGCACTGCAGACCCGCAGCCAACTAACTTACAGCCTTTCCTGACAAGCCTGTATTTTCCCGAAGTACAATTAAATCAGGAAAACCATTACCCTTCAATAAGTAGTAAATCAACAAATAAAAACAACGCTGCATCCCAATTCTGAAGGCCAGATTAATATTGTTTTTCACCAGTTAAGTGCTCACTGACTAATGTTGAATTATCAATCACTAAGATGGCCTCCTGGAGACAAAATGAACCAAAAACGGATTCATTGCATCCAGCAACAAACAAACATGAAGTATCTGAATGGTGACCATATTAATCTTGAGCTCTTGATACAAGCAAGCAAAGCATGTAGGTATTAGCATACGAAAGTCATCTCTAGTCTAATGGAACTAACTCCAAGAGATTTCCTTTACTCTCATTTTATAGTCCAAAAGAAAGCTTTCTTATATCATTTATATCCATGAACAAATATTATCCGATACCATATCAGTGTCAAAATCAGTAGAATAAATGATTCTATGTATGTCGAGACCGAGGTTCTTTAACTGCTTATTCAGCTCATACCAAATCCATCATTAACTTTTCAAGCCTCAGTGGTAGTCCAAACGCAAGAAACACACTAATGGGCATTGCAACCAAATGAGATCCTAATCTTTCAACCATTCAAATTTAATTGAGTTAATTGCCCTGTACATAAGCTAAAAAAGCACATGCATGAAGCAAAAAACCCCTTTCATCAAATTTATAAATTAAATGCATCGTCTTTGTTCAACCCACATAATTCTCGCTAGTGCAAGAACACTTCAGCTTTCAACTTCACAAGAACTACAACAAGAAAACTATGAAATCCCATTAAAATTAATACCAATAGTAAACCAAAATTTCTTCTTTCTTGGACAAATCATGCACACCAACTCAACAACTGGTACTCAATTCCAATCAAGCAAGAAATTATATATACATAAAAAAAAGCACAAGATATTTACTTGGGCATTCGAGATTCAGAAGGGGAAACATGCTTCTCTGCACCTTCAATGGCACTTGAGCACACTACCCTCCTCGAGATTCCACCAGAGAAGCAAAACCCAGATCGAGAAACGCCTATTGAAGGCTGAATCTTTCTCCTCAGACTTGGAACTGAAGGCGTGAAAAACCCAGATGCATTGGCCATTTACACTCAACAATACCAAAAAATTAAAATGAAGTAAACAATAAACACTCTTTAAAACAGCAGAAAGGAAAAATTTTGGGAACTTGGTTTGCCTAAAGAATGAAAAAGAATAAAATACAAGTAAAACAAATTTCAGATAAGAATCGATAAGTTCATGCAAAACTTGAGCTAAAACAAAAGTTCAATTTCAGGGTTTTTTTTGTTTGTTTGTTTGTTTGGTAAAGATCTTCGGAGGGACCGAATATGAAAGTAAACGAAAAAGTTTGGCGATATTGCCAACACAATATTGAGGAAACTACAATGCTACTCTTAATTTCTTTCACTGTAATAACATGCAATGAGCTTTCACCATTGTTTTATTTGCTGCAAATCCAAACCAAATGTTGGGATTGTTTTGTTTGGGCAGATAAACACGGTGGGCGCTTAACAAGATTGAACTTTGGGCTGGTTTATGGTGTTCAGAGCGTACGTGGCAAATGCCAATTAGCTGATACTTCGTGAATTACAAGGTTCGGATTGCCAAGATTAATGGTTGAAATAAGCTTCAAATTAACAAAGTCTAATACCATAGAATCAGTTGGCAAAGTCTTTAAATTCAAATTAGGCATTTAGTTTGTTCGGCCGCACATTAACTACCAGATTTGTGGTATGACTACAAATAAAAGTAAAAAACTAGGTTAGGGAGAAAATGTAACAATACGTGTAGAAATGGGTAACATAATAATATTCATTATCTTGTTAAATAAATGAGTAATTGAATTGAGTTTTGAAAGATTATTTAAATAATAGTAAAGTCAGAAGCTAATCTAACGGCTGACAGGGTTCGGTCCTCTTAAAATAAAAAAATTATTATTTTAGTTTTTAAAATTTTAAAATTTTAAATTAGTAAATATAATTTAATTCTTTAAAATTTTAAAATATATATTTTACTATTATAAAAATTACAATTTAATTTTGACTATCCCAAAAATTTTTTTAGCTTCGCCTTTGAGTAAAGTTGCCAATTGAGTTTTAGCTCAATTGATATTATTGTTAGTGCAGGAGGACGTGAGTTTAAGTGCGTTGAAGCGCATTCTCCTCTTATTTAAAGTTGAGGGACAAGTAGGGGTGAGCGTTCGATCGAATCAAATGAAAAAATTTCAAGTTAATCGAGTTGACGAATCATATTTTATCATCCTAATTTGATTTGAAGCTTTCTCGAATCGAGTCGAGTGAGATGGAATTCGAATAGAATCGAATCGAATTAAATATATTTTTTCAAGTTAAATTTTAAAAAATAATTTTGGGTCTTGTAACCATTATCACCCACAGTAATAAAATTTATCCACCTTAATCAAAATTTTTATTAACTTTCATCACCAAATAATTTATTTATTAATCTTTTATATACGGGTTAACTTCTTTGCTTGTTTAGTTCTTTCAATTATCTTGATTCTTGTCACTATATATTTTAGAATTAAAAAATATATTAAATGTAAAAATATGATTTTTAATAAAAGTTATTTTAAAGATAAAATATGAAATTGATATCAATATAAAATTTTAACACGAATATTTTATGGCATAATTAATAATTCAATTTTAATATAAATATTCAATATGACTAAACAATTCAATAATATAAATAATATAAAATGTAAAATCTAATTTAATAATATAAATAGTAGATATAAATAAAATTATTACTATTTATGTTTAGTGATTTTTTGGATAATTTTGATTTTTTATTTGAGAGTAAAGGGTGAGAAGTAAAAGTTTAGGGAAAAATAAAAAGTTTTGGAGAATAAAAGTTTGAGGGAAAATAAATAAGATGAGTAAAATTTTGAAAGGAAAATATTAAAAAAAAATTGGAGGGGGATGGGTTTGGGGTAGATGGAAGGTGAGTAAAAGTTTTAGGGAAAAAGTGAGAGGGAGTAAAAATTTTGGGGGGAAATAAAAAGTTTTGAGAATTTTGGGAGTAAAATTTTGAAAAAAAGTAAATGGGAGAGTAAAATTTTGGTGGGAAATGATTTTAGGTAGATTAGGGGGTTGGAATAGAGAGGAGTAAAAGTTTTAGGAAGAAAGTGGAAGGAGTAAAAGTTTTGAGGGAAAAATAAAAAGGTTTGGGAGTTTGAGGTAAAAATGTAAAATATTATAGTTTGATATTCAAATTATTCGAGTTACTCGAATTCGAAAACTCAACTCGATTCGAACTTAAAATTTGAAAAAAAGATCGAGTTGACTCGAATAACTCAATTCACTTAATTCGAAATTTAAATTTTTTTTAATTTTTTCGAGTTAAATTGAATTTTGTTCACTCATAAAAATAAAAGATAATTTTAAGTATTGTATAAAAAAAAAAATTTACAAATAATTGTGTAGATCATTGAGTAAATTGGTTGGGGTAGGGCACAAAATATCATGTCAATAGAGCCTGAAATGAACTTTAGACCATTGTCTGCCAAAGTACCATGGGGCAGAATTATCCGGCCCACCCTTTGTATACCCAAGCATTCTTTTATTGTTTGGTTGGGTACTAATGACAGGTTGCGAGCCTGGGAATTGAATTGTGATGCTGGATGTATGTCATGCCAGACTGGGTAAGAATCTCAAGATCATTTATTTGTGGAATTCTTTTATGCAAGGAAAATTTGGAAAGGAGTTGTACAGCTCTGTGGCCTTCAAAGCGAACCAGATATTTGAGAACAAGAGCAGCATTTGCTTATTTCAAAGCTGAAAGGCTGTAAACTCTCATTACGATTATCCTTAAATTGGTGTGGAATGCCCATTTATACTAGTTTTAGCAGAAAATGTCACGCCACATTTATGCCAATAGAGAATCTCATCAATATGCTAGGCTTGGGATTAAAATTAAACAAGTTATGTAACGATTTAATTTTTAGTGGTGTTAAAAAATACGGTTTTAGAATCTCATTTTTATAAATCAAATTCGTAAATTTGAAATAAAAATATTTATAGAGTTAATATAAAAATATATTAAAATTCGGTTAAATAATTTAGTTGAAAAGATAATTAATTAAAATTTAGAGACTAAATTATAAAAGTTTAATTATTATAGAATTTTAATTAAGAAAATGTATAAAGACCTAGATAGCAATTTCCTAAACAGCCTAACTGGTTATTAAATCATTGGTTTTCAATTTGTTAGTGAAGTATGATGATGACTACCATTAACTTAATTAATAATGATTAAGGAATAAAATGATAGATTAATTAACTTAATTAAGTTTCATTATTTCATAATCTAACTATATATATACAAGTGAAAATGTGTGGAAAGATAGAAGATGCATTCATCTTCTTCCTCCACCATTTTCATTAAAGAAAGAAAGAAAAATAAGGTTCAACATTCGGACATTAAAAATCAAGTAATGTTTCAAGTCATTTTGTAACAGCCCGACTTAGACCCTAGTCGAAATAGTAGTTTCGAGACCACAAATTTGAGGTCGTAAAAATATTTTAATATTATTTTTAGTGTTTACAGTATGTGATTAACTGTGTGAAAATTTTATCATTTGTGTACTGAATTGAGAAAAAGGACTTAATCGCATAAAATGCAAAAGCTGTGTTATAGATGTTAAAGTGATTGATTGACATGACTTATTAAATGTGGAGTCCTTAAATTGAAATTACACCATTTGAACCATGCAGGGACGGTTAAGGACATTAAATATACATGTGTTATATGTTATATTAAAAGGGCTAATTTGGTAAACTAAGTATTAATGAATAATAAATAAAACAAATAAGAAAAAGGAAGCCATTATCATATTCCATTGCCGAAATTACTAAGGAAAAGAAGAGAAAATGAATTTAAGGGTTTCGGCTAGCATATAGCTCAATTAAGGTATGTCTTGAGCTCGATTTTTAGTGATTTTTACGTTTTTGTAATCATTGTTTTGTGTTCTAGTTAGCCCATGTCTTAATTTAGAATTTGATGGTGATTTTGAGATGTGCCATTGATGAATACTTGAGCTTTGTGATAGTTGATGATGAAATATGAAAGATATGTGATAGATTAACATAGTTTGTCTTTGAATTTTTGATGAATTTAACTATTTTGGGCTAAATTGTGAAAATGAGAAATTGGAGAAACAACATGTAAAATAAATGAAATATGAGGGTTTGTATGAGATAGGGGAAAATTCGCTAAAGCTTGTATATAGTGAAATTATGTGTATTTGATGATTTTATGAATTAGGGACTTAAATGTTGAAATGTGAAAATGTGAGGACTATTTTGTAAAATGCCCTGAATATGTGTGTTTGGATTAAATTGAATGAATTGGTGGTTGAGTGAATTGATTTTAATATTATATAGGTCAAGAAAAGAGATATTTGGATCGAGATCGAGGCAAAGATAAAGTGCTCGATTAATCGACTTATTTTGTAATTTCGACTTTCGAGGTAAGTTCGTTTATAATACAAATTGTTTAAATTATGCTCATGTGCTATGTAATGAAAGATTATGTGGTTGATGAATTAGTAATGTTAAATGTGATTTTGAGAGATGTGGCACTAAGTGTGCGGAATAGAATTGATACAGTAGAGACTATGTGTGCAAAATAAAGAAAGTATCGACTACTTTAATTGGCACTGTATGTGTGATACCGAGTTAAATTCGGTTTAATGTAAAGGCACTAAGTGTGCGAGTAAATCGAATGATTAACGAAGATTGAACAAAATGTGGTATTGAGCATTGAGTAGCTAAAGTGATCGTTAACTAAGTGTTGGCACAGGTATGTACGGAACCTATGTGGTTGATGATATCGTATATGGATAAATGGATGGTTTTGTGAGCATTTGGCTAAGGATGAGATTGTGTATATTTGTGAATTGATCTATGTGATGGCTTATTTTATATATTGAAATTGAATTATTGAGTTAAATGTATTATATGACGAACTTATTAAGCTTTAAAGCTTATTGTGTGAAGTTTTCTCTGTTTTACAGTGTAATTAAAGCTAGCTCGGATCTAAGGATCGTCAGCGACTCAATCACGCTATCGGCTATCTATTTTGGTACTTGTGGAAGATTGTATATATATTTGGTATATGGCATGTATAGGCTATTGATTATGGTATATTTTGAGTTGTATAGTTCTTGCCATGTGATATGGGTTGAAAGATGGATGATTTTGGTATATGCCTTAGATGTGTGAAAATGATGGTTAATAAGTGTATGTGTGTTCTATGTGAATGGTCTTTATGATAAGTCTTGATGATATGAAAGTAGTATGTTCATGCTATGAAATGGTATAGATTAAATAATGCATAAATTACATGTTTTTAAATGTGTATTTGATGCTTTGTGATAGTAAGTTGAGAGAGATTTGTATGGGAAGATGAATGATGATGTTAAGAGATTAAATTGAGTATGTTTTGGTATGTTTGAATGCTATTTGGGGTATGAAATTGTATTGGTTTATGATTGTAGGAATGACCCTAAGTGTGGGTGGTAAATTGGCCTTGCAAATGGCCTATATCTGCCCACACGGTTGAGCACACGGGCGTGTGGCTCGACCGTGTCTCTTAAGTTTTCAAATTGAAATAAGTTAGACTCGCACAGGGCTGGACACACGGGCGTGTGACTAGCCGTGTGAAATAAGTCAGTGTCGACCACGGGTGATGCACACAGGCATGTCCTCGGCCGTGTGGACAAGTCAGTATGTATGCCTTGTTTTGCCATGACTTGGACACACGGGTGTGTCTGAGGCCTTGTGCCGTGTGAGGCACACGGCCTACCCACACTGGCGTGTAACCTCTGTAGCTTTGAAAAATGTTAAGTTTCTGAAAAATTTTGTATGTGTTCGGTTTAGTCCTTACCCCTTCCCAATGCATGTTTAAGGTCTTGTAGACTTATTTAAAGGACTCTATGAATATGAATTGTTATATTAAGATGTGAAATGATTTTAAATGTTTCGAAATGTTTGGTAACGCCTCTTAACCCTATTCTGGCAACGATTACGGGTTAGAGTTGTTACACATTTTCATTTTTTTTATAGATTATTGATTATGGAAGCTTGAATTGATTAGCCTATGCATCAATTTGTTCAATTAACTAATATTTAACAAGTCAGCATTAGAGAGAAATTGATGATTTAGGGCTTAATTTGAAGGAATTGATAGTTAATAGGCTTAGATGGTGAAAATGATTAAATTGTAAAACTAAATAAGCTTGTTTGTTAACTTTCTAGCATTAAGGACCAAATTGAAAACTTGTCATGAAAGTATATTATGAATAGAAAGTATAATGTCTCTAATGAAAGAATGTGAAATCAGATTTTGATTGGATGCTAGATATCGAAAGATATGCATGTCCCGAGTATAGGGACTAAGTTGAATAAAGTGCAAAATATGTATGACTTTGTATTTGAATGTGAATTAGATTAAATATGATATTGTTTTATTATTGAATTATCGTACATAGTTAAAGATGATGTCAAACTGTCATAAGAGAAAAGAAAGGTGAGAGTCATTGACTAGTAGTTGAATTATCAGTTCGTACTTTTATGATATTTGATTGTGTTTGATGTTGAATATCGGGAAATTGGACCAATTTGAATAAAGTAGAGAATATCATGATACTAATAATACATGATATGTAATATGAAAATAGATTGAAATATACTGTAAGATAAGAGATATATGAAAATTGATAATGAAATGAAATGAGATTATGATATATGAATAATTAATACCCATGTAAACTTAGGAAAAAAGTTAATATACATTTGGCATGCCAATTCGGTATGCACAATTTTATATGCGTTTGTTGACAATGTGGAGATTATGATGTGTCATTTAGGATCTAGCATTTGTTGTGGATCATCAAGTATTCATTGTCTCTCCGAAGACCTTAGTATGTTGGAGGGATGTATTTGCACAGGTATATGCATTTGTTGCGTACAGGCTTAGTAATTCTGTGCTTTGGTGTGGTGTAGTTATACTCACATGAGCTATCTTGGTGTGGTATAGTTCACCCGTGTACCTGAGTCTCTTTTTTACTAAGCCTTGAGCTTAGTGTTTTATTTTTCTGGGTTTTTTAATTTTTGTTTGTTGCTTGTTTCTGGGCCTGTTTGGGCTTAATATTTCCTCATCTCTGTGGTTAGATTAGGGGTGAGCAAAACTCGATTCGATTCAAATGGATTGAAAATAAAATTCGAATTTTGAGTTAAACGAATCGAGTTATTTGTGCCAACTCGAATTTTGAGTTCGAATCAAGTTGAGTTTTCGAATTCTAATAACTCGAATAATTCGAATAAATTGAATATCAAACTATAATATTTTACGTTTTTACCCTAAACTCGCAAACCTTTTTACTTTTTCCTCAAAACTTTTACTCCTTCCCACTTTCCCCAAAACTTGTACATCCCAACCCCTCCATCTACCCAAAATCCATTTCCCACCAATTTTTTTTTTATATTTTCCCTCCAAAATTTTACTCCCCCATTTACTTTTACTCAATTTTACTCCTAAAAACTCTCAAGACTTTTTATTTTCCCCCAAAATTTTTACTTCCTCCCACTTTCCCCTAAAACTTTTACTCCCCTCCCATCCCACCCCACCCCCAAATTTTTAAATATTTTCCCTCTAAATTTTTTATACGAACTCGCCTCGGTGTTGATTGAGTCGTTTAGATTGCCCGATCTTAAAATTAAGTAAAACTTGAATTGTTTCGGAATGGGCTGGAAAAGGTTGAAAGATAGGCTCAAAAACAAAGGTTAAAGATAGTTGAAATGATAGATAGGTGAATTTGGCTAAGGCCAAGATTGAACCAACAATATAGAAAAGGTTGAGACGAATCTTAAATAACACTTAGGTGAAATCGGTTTGGAAAATATAACGAACCTTGACCCACTATCTATGAAAGATAGGAACCAGAGGTATAGGTGAACGCCACACTTATGAAAGTGATAAGTTTAAAAGAAAGACAGGATTGACACCACAAGAGTTGTCTTGATAAGTCAATTCAGTCCAAGGAGAACAATGAGAGTTGAATACTCACAAAGTAATATAATTTCATAATATGATCAAAAGTCCATACAACCAGCAAATAACTAGGTATTTATAGCTACATTATAGGCTAGCCGAATGGTCACTTAATCCGCTAAAAAGTTAGCTTTCATTCACTCAAATGAGCTGAAACTTCAACAAAGTTTCCTAGTAATTTCCTTGAAGTTTCCTAACAAGTTGAAAATTAATATTGAGCTGAAAAGGCCTTGGTAGGTTCGGTTGAATAGGATGCATGGAATTTAATATGCTGCTTTGATCAGCTGAATAGTCTTGAGTATTTTTATAGCATCTTGAGTATTCCAATGGCCAATAGCCGAATGTGACCAGCCTCTGTAACGGCCTAATTTTCAGTGGTGTCGAAAATGGTGATATGAGATCACTAAATCCGACAGGTAAGATTGAAAAAGATAGTAAATTAATATTTATGAGTCAAGTGAGAATTTAGAAGAATTTGGAGATTGGTGAATTTGGTGAATTAAAAGAATTTATTAGGTCAAATTGGTCAAAAAATGAGGTATCAAGACCTCGAATTTGAAAATTGAGCCATAAATATTTTTAGAAACATTTATGGAGTGTCATTAAGTTAGTATTAAAGTTTGATTGAGAAATTTAAATGTTTGGGTAATCAATTAAATAAAAAGGCTAAATTGTAACAAATATTAAATTGCTAGAATGATTAAATAGCTTAAGTGTTAAAAGAAAGAGGATTTAAAGGGCAATTAAACCTAAAAGTGAAAAGGTTGGACGGCAAGGGAAAGAAAATCAGCAGAAAATAGGAGAAATAAGGGCAAAATTGGAAATTTAATAATTTTAATATGTATAATAAAGACAAAAGTGAAAAATCTAAAGATCTCTTCATATTTTCTCAGCCAAAACGCCATAAGAGTTCTGGAGAAAGCTGGTTTTTCATATTTTTACACCATATCAAGAATCCAAAGAAGAACGAGGAAAAGAAAAAGTTGTAGAATAGTCCCTAAATTTCAATATCTTCTACAAATCAGTTGAGTAAGTTCATATGGTTGAATTTACATGTTTATTTGTGAATGATTGAATGACATAATGTGTTGTTAAATATGAATTTGCTGTGGAATTGTGAAAATTATGATTAATGAAAGAATAAAGGCAGAAATTCAAATTAGGAAAAACGCAGGATTGAGTACGTTCGTATCGTGACATGTGATGAATTGACGGATAAAACCATGGTTAATCCATGGCAAATCAAGAAATGTAGGTATGGTATCATCCATACCGAGTTGTGAAATGTAGGTATGGTATCATTCATACCGAGTTGTGAAATGTAGGTATGGTATTAACCATATTGAGTTGTGAAACGTGACGTACTCAAATTCATAAGACGTTTCCTAATTTGATAATAAGTAATATAAAAGGAGTGAATCAAATGGAAGAGATTGAGTAGTTGTTAATGTTGAGCTCAACTATGTGAAGTATTTTGACAATGGTTATGAATGGCAGGGAACTTTAGTAAATGTTTTGTTATTATTTGGAAATATTATGCTTGGTAAGCATTTTTTTAAACATATGAACTTACTAAGCTTTAATAAGCTTACTGGTGTGTGTTTGATACTTTTATGTAGATTGAATCAAAGGGAAGTTGGTAGATCGGATCATCACAACAAAGCTCACTATCTAGATCAATTCGGTAGCTTTTGTTCTATGTTTAAAAATTTATATGACATGTATAGAGTTTAAAGGAAATGGAGTAAAAATGTTAGAAACTAGTTAACAATGTTTTGCAATGAAACAGTTTTTGAATTGCAGCAGTGATGTGAATTTGAAAAATCACCAAAAATAGAATAAATAAAATTAGAAAGTGAATAAGATATATAATTGAAGCTTATTGAATCTATTTTCATATAAAATAAACATAACAAACAGATTATTCGTATATTTTGAGATATTTGAATTTTTGTGAGACTAGTTCAGAATGATTACTTGATCCCCTGTTCTGTCTTTGAAAAATCATTAGAAATTGTACAGAAATAATTGTGGGATATAGTTTATATGAATGGAATCTTGAATGAGTCTATTTTCAAATAAACTAAATAATAAGGTCATATGAATTCTGTACGAAAAGTAATTGGATTCATAGTGAAAAGATGTCAGAACAGTCAAACAGTAAAACAGAGGAAACTTTAATGAATAAACTGTACTAATTGGCCATATGAAAAATTCTGGAAAAATTATAGTAAAAATATATATGAGTCTACTTTCAAGAAAATTTATGGATCTTAATTTGGAGTTCCGTAGCTCTAGATATAAATAATTTAGTGACTGTGACGCAGATGAACAGTTTCAATTTTTATGCCCTAAATTAATAGTTAAATCTAGTAATGCCTCGTGCTCGACTCCGGCAACGGTCTCGGGTAAGGGGTGTTACAGCCTCCAAACTTGCTAGCTGATGGAATTATTGTAGGCAACTATTGGCCTTTGATCTCCACGAAAAGACACCTAAGGAAGCTCAAAACAACAGCTTGGATCTTTTAATTCAGCTCCTTGTCCATTGAGCTTCACGAAAAGTCACCTAAAAAAAAGAGAAACCAGCCGCTCCTTTAATGCCGTCCCATGCATTAGCCAAATGCATGCTTTTCTTTAATGCTTTCCTTTGCTATTAAGCTAGCCAATTCAGCTGAACTAATTACCTATAAACACCAAATAAATTCGATCAAAGACATATTTAAAACTTATTTAAATTGTCTAAGCTCTTGACACATTAATTGGCTGTATTAACTAGAACAAATTAAATACACTTAAGACATATTAAATGGTTGAACAAATCAGGACATATTAATTAACTTATGACATATTAATTGCTGAAACTAAGTAAAACACATTAAATTAACTTAAGACATATTTAAAGACTTAAACTAACATTAATGTTTTATTCCAGCAACTTAAATGCATAAACTAAAGAAAACTAAAATTGAGCTAATCGAATTAGATATTCCAGCAAATTGATGCACAAGCTAAAACCGAATAATGTTGAGCTCAATGAGCTAGGATGAGCTATGAATGAGCTAAATGAGCTTGTAGCAAGTTGCATGGAACTCTTGAGTTAAACGTCCTTGATTATTCGATAAAGCCAGCAGTGGTTTCCACCTCACGTTCGATCAATTAAGACCTGCACACAAATTAACAAACCGAAATTAAATTTTATTTTGCACTTGGGCCCCTCGTGTTTAGGCTATTCCCGATTTCGTCGATTTGAGTCATAACATGATGTGACCGGGATCGCATCAATTTTACTCCCTCCTATTTACTTTCCCTCAAACTTTAACTCCCCCAAAACTTTTTTATTTTCTCATTAAACTTTTACTTCTCACATTTTACTTCCAAATAAAAAATCAAAATTATCCAAAAAAATAATCCATAAACATAAATAGTAATAATTTAATTTATATCAACTATTTATATTATTAAATTAAATTTCACATTTTATATTATTTATATGATCTAATTGTTTAATCATATTGAATATTTATATTAAAATTGAATTATTAATGATGCCATAAAATATTCGTGTTAAAATTTTATGTTGGTATCAATTTCACATTTTATCTTTAAAATAACTTTTATTAAAAAATCACATTTTATATTTAATATATTTTTAATTTCAAAATACATAGTGACAAGAATCTGAAATAATTGAAACAACTAAGCAAGCAAAGAAGCTAACCCGTATATAAAAGATTAATAAATAAATTATGAGATGATGAAAGTTAATAAAAAATTTGATTACGGTGGGTGATAGTGTTTACAAGGACTCAAAATAATTTTTAAAAATTTAACTCGAACAAATATATTCGATTCGATTTGATTAGAATTCCATCTCACTCGACTCGATTCGAGAAAATTTCAAATCAAATTAGGCTGATAAAATATGATTCGTCAACTCGAAATTTTTTCATTCGATTCGATCGAACGCTTACCTCTAGGTTAGATTATACTGATAGGTGAATTTGGAGACCTTGTGGTAGATGGGATCATATACAATTATTCGTGGAAATCAGATAAATATAGCAAAAACTTCAATTTATGGTGATGCTCTCTCTTCCAAATTGAGAGGTAGAAGGACCAGTTGTGAATCTTCTTTTGTTTTTAGGGATGATCTCTATGGTTTTTGCCATTATAATGACTTGTCTCTGTTTTCCGGTTTGGGAGTTTATGTACCTTGTTGTTTGATGAAATGGAAACCTTTTTTTTTTTTTTTATAAAAAAAAAAAAAGAAGAAAAGATTCTTTCGATTGTTGACAACCGATTGTTGGTTAGGTGCATTAGAACATTACTAATGAATCATCATCATAATAGAACAATTTGTTTTAGGTATTTGTTTAAAATATTAAATAAGCATGTCTTACTGTAATTTTTATATATTTTTAAAAAACCATATTATCTTTATCATTAGTAAATAAAATATAAAGATTTCATTGAATATAAAAGAGTATACATTGCATTTTATTCGTAAGAACAACTACTCATGTTACCTTTTCTATCTAATCACATCACCCATAATCCATCACCTGTAAAAGGATCCTCCACCCTCTAAAGTGGCATAGCATTCGCTTTCTTTCCAAAAGTTTCCTTCTGCGACTCTTAGCATCATAACCACGTTATGAACCACCTTCAACCATCAACCCAGCTCAAGTCCACTTCTCTTTCCTTTGTTAAATGGCAATGTTTATTATAGGTACTTGTCTTCTTTAACACCATGAAAATATGGTAGGCAAAGTTAAGGTTTTCAGATGCTTCAACAAGATGATGGATGATGTAAAGCCTCCTTTGATGACTTTCAATAACAAAGCCAGGTGAATCGAGTCCCAAATTTCGAACTCGCTGAAAGAAAGGAACGAATATATGGAATAACCTTTACTGTCATGTATTAAGATCCCGAATAAATTTTTCCGAAGACCTTCACACCCACAACAGAAACACCGGGAACAGAACGAATGAGCTAATGTCATCCTTACACAAGTCCGTCACAAGATGATTAGAGAAGGTGACCTTACGTTATTATGTTATGATAAAAATCGAAATTTACAATTGAAGTAAAACATACTTCATTGGATAATTTAGTCAATTATATCTCGATATCTAATATTTAAAGTGGAGTGTACTAAGCTTTTCAATTCAGCCGGTGCAGCTATATATGGTATATGTGGCACTGACCAGATATAATGTGTTTTTAGACACATTTCTGGTGAGGTTGAGAGATTTTGGGGTATACATTTCAGTTGACACATTGGTCGAGGATTAGGACCACTGAACCAAAGTTGGCTTACGGAGATCCGAGTTACATGTATACCTGTGTCGCATTTTACTTCGTTGCTACTCAATTCTTCATTTTGCAGAAAAGCAATACATTTGCCCAAACCAGAAGTCATGAAATCGCCATTAACTTTTTGGCGCTTCCTCATTACGTAAGCCCTGACGATTCAAGCTTAAAATATAAACATTATGAATCACTTAAGATTTTATCCATGTGGGATAATACTTACTTTAACATCCATACTAAGAACCCGTCACAGTAAAACACTCTTTTCATCACCAAGTTAGCTGTCTGCTTCTTCTTCTTTTGTGCTTTAAAAAGACCTCGTATAGCTTGAGAATAAAGTAATTAATCTATTTAAGAATCATATCAATAAATAGTAAAAAAAATTCAACTTGAATTTTAAGAATTTGAATAGCATGAATTTAGATATTAGGTTCATAATAGCGTCAAGATTTTATATCTGAATTATATATCGAACTCCATTTGTACGGAGGAGGTTAGAACTGTTGCAAGCAGACTTTTTCTACCAAGATTTAGTGTATGTATATTTGACGGAATTAAATATCCAATGAATATCTGTCTAACTAGGTTTGAAATTGAATAGTAACATTCAAATATCATATAAACTAATCAAATTCAATTGTGCAATCATACATGGTCTTACCAATAAACAAATTAAGAACTTTGTCGAGAGAGAGAATTGCATGTGTAGTGAGTTGATTGAATCTTAATTCGATTGTCATAAATGTTATTGTTAATGCAGAATGATATGGAATCGAGCGTGTTGAAATATATTATCCTCTTATTTATAAGTTTGGGAGAGACTATGAATAGTTCAAGGTATTGTGTCAAAAAAATAAATATAATCAAACTTATAATAAAATTATATTAAGAAAAATAACTTAATGTTTGAATCATAATATGATATTAATAAAAATATAAAATTAACAAAAGAAAATGAATTTAAAGGAAGTTTTTACATGAGCATTAACAATCATTATGAGAATTAGATTTAAGTAAATAGTTAAAATCAACAATAATTGAATTCAACACTCATAAATATCGAGTTTTTATTAAAATATTTATTAGAGTTAATTTCACGGTAAATGAAAAATTTTAAATATATATAAGCTCGACACCCGTCAATGTGAAAGCTTAGTAGAATGCATTTATTAGGATAGATTTAGGAAATGATGAAAAAACCTCGACAATTACTGATGTCAAAGTCTTTCAACATTTATTAGCGTTTAACTACTAATGATAAAATTAATTTCATACGGCTTAAATATTGTAATTAACTTGATACTTGTGATTGCCGAAATTAGTCAATCACTGCATAAATATTACTACTTTAATTTTATTGGTGCGATGAAAACTTTGCTTGTATTTTACAACATAAATATTGAAGTCCTAAAATGATATTTGAAGATATATATCATAAGAAATAATAATAATATAATTGCTATATTGTAATCCAAAAGCCTAAATTAACTAAGATTTTCTAAGATATATTAACATATCAAAATTCTAGCAATAATATAATCATGCAAATGTTAAGATTATGTAGAAAATGATAAAATTTACTCATCCAAAACTAATTTGTTTGTAGTTAATTTTAAAAATTTTGAACACTTTTTATATATGGTCATCTGTTATTTTAATTTGTTATTCATCAAGAATGTATCAAATAATATACCCGTAGAGGATAAAAGAAAAGCAATACTTTGTTCTTTCGTATCGTTCCTTTCGCTATGTTAAATTTCATGTACACTATTATAAAATGAAACAAAGAACTGGATTAGTATAGATTTTTTTATTTAGAATGCATTGATAAATTTATTAATAGAAAAATTTATAATTTTCTTAATAAATAATTACACTTTGACATCGAGAGTGTAGTTCAAATCTCTAATGGAGTGTTAATTTAGTTTTTGAGGGAGATTTACTCTTTTGGAAGAAGTTTTCAGAATGTCGTCTTCGAGGACGTCAACCTAATCCTTCAACAATAGAAGGTATTGTCCCTTAGGGGAGGATTTTATCCCCCCTTCGTAGAGAGCCGTGTACTATTCACGGAGGGAAGCACCTCAACGTACGGTCACTCACCAAGAGGTGACGTGAACATCTCGTCCTTGGTGGGAATCGATCCCCTGACTTATGGAATAGGTCATTATTAGAGTAAATGGTACCACTTTGGGACAATACATTTTGTTGTTGAGGGACCGGATCAACGTTCCTGAAGACGACATTTCGAAAACTTTTCTCAAAGGAATCGATCTGTCGTCAATAGTTTTGCGCAATTCATATATATAAAGACTAAGTTAAAATTTAAAAATAAAAATTAATTCAACTTTGAATTTTGAGTTGAGCTTTGGGATCAACTTGAGAAGAAATTAATTGTAATTCATGCCATAAAAATCAGGGAAAAAGGAATGAAAATCTCATGTCCCTTGAGCTAATAAAGGGACACCTCAGAATTTAGCAGATTCAAAAAAAAAAAAGCCTGGGATCGATATTTTATGGTGTGAGTGGGCACATGTGGTGGTGGTGAGAGGCAAAGTTTAATGTTTGAAATGATATAAATTATAAGATAGAGAGAAAGCATCCATCACCGTCCATATGTATGCAAAGACATCAACTGCCCCGATTTGGGGGCTTGGAGCTGGCCGGGGCCGCTTGTTAGTGCTCCAATGAGTTGTTTTCCCAACTGGAGGTTTTTGGCTATCAACATTGAAGAAAACTGTTCAATTTTTAGTCGGTGAGAAACATGGATTTGATTGAAACTTGTTGCTTTCTTTCCATTTTCCAACCCACCTAATTCAAACCTTCAATGGAATCCCATAATTATATACCATTGGTTTTCTTTTACATTATTCAGACAAGGATTGATCTTTAAATATTCTTGAGTTAAATATAAATATTTTTTTCCCTTCTTCATTCGATTCAAATTTTGTCTCAAAAATCTTTGTAATTAAGGATTAAGTTGCAAAAGTCTCTACAAAAGAAACTTTACATTCAGCCACCAATTCTATATAATATGATCAAGTCACATCCTATCATATCCTAATAAAATTCAATTATCTTATCACCATTAACGACTCTCGACACTTTGTGTGAATCACATTCTTTGATATTTTATATCAACAAATTAAATCATTTTATTTAAACATATATCTAAGCAGCCACTTTTACCCTACGTAGCAGAACAACAATATTCCAACCCTTGTCTTTCACAAGTACCTTTAAAAGAGAAGAATTTTGTGCATATACCATTTTTTTAATTAACAAATGTACTTTATTAGAAAACCATTTAATTGTTTTACTTAAGAACTAATGGCTCTTACCTTTTCCTATTATTTTAAACTTCCGACATTACATATAAATCAGTTGAATCAAATTTTATTTCTTTTTTTCCTTTTACGTCAAGCCCATGCTAGTTGCCAACATGCATGAATATTTTAGTCAAAAACATCATATGCAAAAAAAGAAAAAAAAAAAAAAAAAGAGAGTTTGAAGTTGAAAAACCACAGTTGGGTTGGGTTAGGCAAAAACAGAACTCTATCACGTGACTGTTAGTTCAGAAGCTTTTTGAAGCACTTGGTCGACAGACTACCAAGAACAGATAATGCAAAAAAGAAGAGCTTAATTTCTTGCAATTATGTACATACATATATAAGTAATATAGATTATTATAAAGTAGAGTACACCATCCCATAAAGCTTGGAAATGATGATCTCGCTTTTTGCTCCCCACAAGATGTAGTTATAAATTAAAGGTTAATTATACTTTTGTTTATATCAAGATGCTCACGTAAACCAATATCTATACCAAGAATTTAATAACATTTTTTTGCCGTTTAATCTCAACCCTAACCCACTGCCACAATTCTTGCTTTTGCTTTTTTCAAGTTTTTATTTTTAAATTCCAGCCTTTGATTCAACCTAGAGCTGAACATGGATGGCCATGGCCCAAGGACCGCCTAAAATGGGAGGTTCGGGTAAAATATAGGCCCAAAAATGAGCTTGACAGAAAATGAGGCCCGTTTAAAAATGGGCGGGCCTCGGTAAGAATTTCTTGGTTGAGCCTGCCCGGCCCAATTCATTAAAGGCAAAAAATTATTTTAAATATTATTTTCTTATTGTTTTTCTTTATTTTGCTACTATTTTACTATTATGTTTCTATTATTTTGTTGTTATTGTTTAGATATTATATAAAACTTATTTTATTGTTAATTTTGTTATTATTTTAAAAGTATTTGTTAATTTTGTTATTATTTTAGAGGAATTTGCTTGTTAAGTTGCATATATTTTAGTGTTATTTAAGTCTACATATTTTTAAAATTTATTTCTCAATTTGTTGAAAATATTTATTTTGATTTTTAATATTTTGATGTATTATATATATTTAAAATTATATAAAATAATATAAAAATTAATACGGGTTTTAGTATTTTTATATGGGCTGGCTTGGACAAAATTTTAGGCCCATTTTTGGGCTGACCTGCCCAAGCCCAATGAACGGGCCTAAATTTTAGTTGGGCCCGACCAAACTCGCCCGCCCGCCCATGCACACCTCTAATTCAACCATGTATCAGTATTTCTTGAAAAAGTATTATGTATTTTTTATTAAATTTGACCTTTTAAAAGTTGAATACCACAGCATCCTGTATATTTTATTAATTTCATAAAAGAAAAAGAAAAGAAAAGTTTAAAATTACATTTAGGAATTCTATTGCATTTTCTTCATATATGATTTGAAATTAATTAATAATAATACATAAAATATTAATGATATTAAAATAAAAATAAATTAAATTGTAAATAAAATTAAATTTAAACACGTAAATATACTAAATTTAAAATACTAAATATATTATAATTATTACTTATCCAAGTATAATTATCAATCTTAATTAGTGTTCAGTTAACATATGAATTACAATTAATTTCTTCCCAAGCTAGCTCAAGGACTCAAAATTCATAGGATTATTTTTAATTTTTTCTATATAAAGTAAATTAAAATAAAATTTTAATTGAGCAATAAAATTAAGGTTTTATTAGTAATAATCTCACCATGTGAATTATATTTTGTATTATATTTTAAAAATTTAAAAAATAAATTACCTTCAAATAATATAAAATTTAAATAAAATTATCAAAAACCCTAATTAAAATGCATGTGGATCCCAACCAAAGCTTAAAAGCCTTAATTATTTTTAAAAATCTTTTGCTTGAAACAAACAAACTTGCCCATTTCAATCAGTGAAAAAAAGCAAACGGAAGCTGTGCCTTTCCACAACAATGAAATGAAAATCAACACTAAATTACATTCATCTGTTTTCAAAAGCGTAGCACAAAAACGGTAAGATAAAAAGGAGATAATACACTTTCATATATATATACATCAAAAACAAGTTGCAAAGTGGGGTTTAGATATTTTAGTGTTCCCTTAATGAAGTGACATTCGAAAGTGTATAAAAGCTAGACACTTTTGCTTACGTATAAGAGGCGACTTGCGATTGGACAATATTAAATCTATTCCTCTTGTCGCCCCATACCGGAGAAAATTTTTTTTTAAGGGGTTAGAATTAAATTTTATTTTTTTATTATAATAAAAATGTAATTTTATTATTTTAATAATTTATATTTTTATAAATTTTAGAAGATTAAATAATTTTTTATATTTTTAGAGTGTTAAAATATAATTTTACCTTTATTAATTAAAAATTTTATAAATTATAAATAATTTAAATAAAAAATTTATTTTTAAAAAATCCTACCCCTAAATCCGCCCTGGGCACACAAGAACTGGGGGAGTTAACATGCCCTAACATAGATATTATCTATATATATTTGGTCTCAGCTCAAAGATACATTGACACCATTACTTTTTAGGGTTTGTCTGTTTGTGATTTTTTTGTATTTGATTTGATTGAATTTGTTTGCCTTAGCTCCTTTGCTTCATCTTAATACTGTTTTATTTTTTTATTCAACTATTTCCTTTGTTTATTCTTTGCTTTTTCATATATAGAGATATATGTATAAAGATAAAAGGTTATTTGTCCGTTTGATCCATTTGTTTCGAATCTTAAATAGTAATTTAAGCTTGAAATTGAAATTTCCATGTGAATTTCAACATTCATCCTCTTTTTCTTAAATTTGTTTGTCCTCTCATCCTCTTCCCAATAATTGTATAACAAAGAAAACAATCATAGAAATGTATATTGTCTATCTCAATTATTAGCTTAAAATATGAAAATAAAGGTGATGAAATTATAACCTAATTATTAAAGGTACTCATCATTATCAATCCGTTACCCGGTTATCCGATTGGGTCCTGGCCTGTAATATGCATGGTTCACGTCTTGAGTTTGCATGTGAGGTGTTCCGTCCTTTTCATGAGCTTGCACAACCATGTATGAAAACTCATACATAGAAAACCTGTATTAACCCTATAAAATAATGTACATATTAGCATATATGGAGATCTATTTACGATAGACACACAAAACCCCTCAACAATAATAAATAAATGTGAAATGGTGGTAAATTGTTCATTGAACCGTGGCTTCTAGGAGGAAAGCTGGGCTAATGCCTTTTTGAGATCTTTGCTTGAGAGGGAACTTTCTATGCTACGGAACCTTGCTGGTATGTTGGACAACATCGTCGTTTATCCGTATGTTAATGATAAGATCATTTGAGTGTATGTTTGTTAGTAATTGTGTTTTTAGCTTAGCTATTTTCCTCATTAATTATTATATTTAATATAATATTAGAAGTGTAAGATGAAAGTTAATTGGATTTGAATTGTATTAATGACTGTTTGACAAAAGCGTTAATTAATACAAGTTAAAATAAATAAAAATTTTACATGATTATTTAATATTCATTGTATTATTATCTTCATTATCTTTAAATGAAAAACAAAATAAACAACAATTATTAGCTCATTAATTACGTAAAGTTTAACTAGTATTAAGTTATATTACATGGATTGGTTGTAATGTAGAAGACAACATATATTAATAGATTATCTAAATGGATAGTAGTTCATGGGGGTCAAATTATGCAAGTAGCTCAAATAATTAGGACAATTATGTTGTTTATGTGTTTAATTAAGAGCATAGCTTGTCTTGACTATTAAAGCTAGATACTGACTTCTATAGATATAAAGATTGATGTGATTGTTCGGATTGACGATATATCTCATATAACGCATATTGATTTTTTTCTAGATTAGTTTATAAAATAATTCATTTGTGGCCTTCATAGTGTGATATATTTAAATCTTAAATAAGTAAATGACCACGTGTGCACGACTTACTTATGTACTTTGATATATTGAAAACTTATGTACCTCGATATAAAATATAAATTTGAATTTAATTATAAAAATATATAAAATATCAATTAAAATATATATTTTTATTTTATTATTTTTAAATAGTAAAATAGACTTTTTAAACAGACTGAACCAGACCAAAAACGAACTTAAGCATAACTATTTTTAAAATCAAGCATCAATCTAATCCAACTTAACCGATAAATATCTCTAATTTGTTACCCTCTTAAGTTGTTATTCATATTGCCACTAACTCTATATTCAATGAGCGCACAAAACATATGGAAAGTGATTGCACTTTTGTGAGCGACAAAGCTAACAATGGCTTTGTCAAGCTTTTTTCCATTCAGAGTTTAGACTTCTCAACAAACTTGTTGACATTTTTATACCAAGGCTCTGCATTCCCTTTCATTGTTTTGGCACTTAAAATGTGCTTTTCAAAGTGCCATAAAAAGTGAAAATATTATAAAAAGGTGTAGTTTGTTCATTTAAAGTATTTGGGATTATTGTGAAAATTATAGTGAAAAGTTAAAATATAATTTTTAGATATTATATATTTGAAAGTAAAAAAATTAATATAATGATATATAATATATATAATTTGAATATTTATAATTAATTAATATAAATTATTTGTAAAATAAAAATTAAAAAATATAAATAAATCTAAAATTTTAAATACTTTTAAATGATTAATATAAGTAAAGATATTTTGATAGTTGCACGTTAAAATGCAAAAGCTAAAAAATTTAAGTTCTAACTTTTGCATTTAGATGACAAAACACTTTTTTTTTTTTTTTTCTAAAAGTCAACGTTACTTTTGGAGTGTGTTTGAAAATTTACAAAAGGGATTCCATTTGTATCAAGATTTTCAACATTCTAAAAATTAATATAATTATTTAGTTAAATAGATCGGAAAATTTTGTGTAATTTCAAGAAAAAATTGAACTCCTCAATTTTATTTTTCAAATTTTATTTAAAATGTAACTTTTCAAGATTTCTCATAATCTTTTAATGAGAAGTGTTGTGAGTTGAATCATTTTATTTTACTCTAATAATAAGTATTTTATTCTAATTGTATTTGTTTTGTTTAGATAATATTTACAATTATTTATAACTCATCCTCAACCTATAAATAAAAGATAATGCATTTCAATCAAGACTCAAATTTATATTATTTTATATTGATAATAATACCTATACTAGTTAAACTAAAACTCAATTAATTTATTATTAATAGGTATTTATACATAAAATAGGGAAAAATGGATTTATTGGACCCTCATTCCGTTGATAGTTATAGTCATGTCGTTAATTCGACCTTAAATAGTATAAGAGTTGGGGACGCCATGGGGTTCCCCATTTTTACATTTTTTTTTTTTTGTGATTATTTTCAATGGTTCTTTTTTTTTTTTAATGATTGACTACTTTTAAAGATGTTGATAGATAACATTTGGCCACTGCAAATTTAACACTTTTTATATATATATATATATATATATATATATATATTAACTCATCATTTTCTATTTTCATATTGATTGTAATTTAGTTAAGTGAATTCACCTATATACGATGGCAAGTAATTATGGATTGATTAAGTTTAATTATATTATTATTAAAATATGATATTATAAGTATATTGTCATATTTATAATGTTGTGTCAATTTATTTTTTTATATATTATTAAAGAAATAGTTAACAGATTCAATAGTTGTTGTTTTATGCCAAGATTTGATTAGTACAGTGACTAAAATTGATTCAATTGGAGATCATGGATTAAATCTACAACTATAGAAAGATTTAATAAAATAGATTTAACTGTTATTGTTTAGATTAGAACCGAAATTTTAAAAATTAAAAAGTAAAAAGACTAAAATTGACTAATTTAAAAAGTATAAGAATTAAATGAATCAAATTAAAGTATAATAATATACAAAAAAAAACATAAGGACTGATAATAAAATTTAACCAATAAATTGTTTCGCTTCACTTTGTGTACCTAAAAGTTAGAAAAAATGAAGCAAGATGTACATGTAATATAATAAAATCCATTTAATAGAAATGATAAAAGGAATATGTGTGTGATGTTGAGTCAGTCAGTAACTCAAAATTTTGTTCTAAAATAATTAAATGTAGCCATTGATTTGTCACTTTCAATTATTTAATTTATTTTCTTAAGAGTTAAGAGTTAATTCCAAAAAACTCCCTCAAATTCTGGATAACTAATAAAACCTACCATTGTACAAGTCAAAAGACAAGTAATCCAACATTTGTGTGATTTCTGAGCTGATAAATGAATGCATCCTCATAGCACCGCCAATTGTACAGAGGTCCCTCCCTCCTATCAATTTCTTTCTTTGATCTATTTTCGCCAATAAATTCAATTGTTTTATGAATTTGGATTTTAGCTTAGCTTCATCACTTTAGTAAATGGTTTTTTACTATATGTTGTAAATTTATATATATATTTGAAAGTCAGTTTTTATATTTTTATGAATTTAATCTCACTTTCTAATTTATCCGTAGATCTCAAGAAGTGGAACCGAACGGTTTACGGGCATCTTGGTACTCGCAAAAGACATCTGGTGAATAAGTTCTCAAACATCCAAAGAAAGATGGAGGGTTCTAATTCTAATATGCTCATTCAGTTAGAAATGGATACCCGTGAAGAGTTGGAAAGTGTTCTTCACCATGAGGAACGCCAGTGGAAGCAAAAATCTAGATGCGAGTGGTTAAATCTGGGGACCACAACACTAAGTTTTTTCACCGCCGCACTATGCAAAGAAGGAAACAAAATCGTATTACTACTTTGAAAAGTAAAAATGATTCTTGGATCTATGATGATGAAGCTCTTTAACTCGAAGCTATCAAATTCTTTCATAAGTTGTATGGCGAGATTCCTGAGCCCATGGGTAGTTTACCTCTTAGCTCTTTCCCGAACCTTGATATTTGTGATATCCATTTCCTAGGGAAGAAAGTGTCTAATGATGAGATTAAAGCAACCCTTTTCGATATGGCCCCGTTAAAGGCTCTAGAAAGCGATGGGTTTCAGGCGGGTTTTTTTTTCAGAATCAGTGGGATTTAATTGGTTCCGAGATATGTTAGTGGGTTAAAGCAGTCTTTGCTAGTAAGAGTATTGAGCCTCAATTGAACAATACTTTGATTGTCCTCATTCCTAAAGTTCTTAATCTAGAGAACTTTTCTCAATTTCGTCTGATTAGTCTGTGTTCGGTGATGTATAAGTTGGTGATGAAGGTCATTACTAACCGTTTTAAAATGGTTTTTCCTAAGATCATTGGGCAAGAACATACGGGATTCATTGCAAGGCATAATATTATTGATAATATCCTAATTGCTTAGGAGGTCATTCACTCGATGAGGAGTAAGCATATGAATAAAAAATGGATGACTGTTAAAATTGGTCTGGAAAAAAGCATATGACAGAGTACGATCAATGGGAGTTCATTAGGGTCTTTCTTCAAGCTATAGGTATTCCTTTTGTTCTTATAAATGTTATAATGTCTGTTATTACAAGTTTTACCATGTAGATGCTATGGAATGGAGCTATTTGATAGAAGTTTAAGCCTGCAAAGGGTATTCGTTAGGGATGTCCACTTTCGCTGTACCTCTTTGTTCTTTGCATAGGATGGATCTGTCATAACTTTCATTAAGCTATAGAGGGTGGCCTCTGGAGGCCTATTAGATGATTGAAATCTAGCCCGTTTCTCTCACATCTTTTCTTTGTAGATGATCTTGTCATTTTTAAGCATGCAGATCTCTAGCAAATTCTGGCAATTAAGGATATTTTAGGGAGATTCTGGGTATTCAAGGCATCGGATCAATGCTCGGAAGGCAGATATTTGCTTCTCCAAAGGATTTGGTGATGCTATTGGAGTACAGTTGAGCGAAATTCTTAGGTTTCATAGGGTTCATAATCTTGGCATCTATCTAGGGGTTCCTTTTCTCCATGAAAGAATTTCGAGTGGTACTTTACGTTTTGTTGTTGATAACATTCATAGTAAATTAAACAGATGAGATGCAAAGAAACAATCTATAGCTGGTAGAGCTACCTTGTAACACCCCCTACCCGTATCTGTTGCCGGAATAAAGTACGAGGCATTACCGAGGAGTACGGAATACTCACAGACAATTTAAACCATTTATCGCTCAAATACCGAAATTGATTATAAAAGTTTCTTTACACATATTGTAGTGACCCGATAGTCGAGTAACCGAAAAATATATTTTCGGGTCTCCGTTTTCATAAAATTGAAACGTAAATATTTATTAAAAAATATTTACGAAGCTAGTTGTGTGTCTAATTGGGTTTTATTTAGGTGAATTTGACTTAATTAGAAGTATTTGGGAAAAAGGATTAGATTGAAATAGGTGTGAAAGTTTAATTATAGATTAAAAGAAATTATAAAAGACCAAAATGGCAATTAAGCCATTTTGTATAGTTGAGGCGGTTTATTGTAAAGAAAATTGAGATTTTTATGTTTAATATATATTATTATATTATTATATAATAAAGATATTTTAATCTATTATATTATATTGTTATTATATATATTATAAAGAGAAAGTAAAAGAAAGAAGAACAGAAAAGAAACAGAGTAAAGACGAAACAGAGAAGAAGCAGGGGAAGAAAAAAGGGAAAGAAAAAAAAAGGGGAAAATTCAAAATTTAAAGCTTGAAGTTTAATTTGGTAAGTTAATTTAGTCCTTCTCTTTTAATTTTGATGCTTTTTAGAACAAAGCTTTGTTGAATTAAGTTGAAATTCTGGAAATTCTTGGACTTTTGAACATGAGTTATGTGGATTAAATTGATGAATTAGGGGTTTAATTGATGGAATATCTAATTAGAAATTGATTTTTAGGAACTAAATTGTGAAAATATTTGGAATTAAAGACTATTACTAAAATTCTGATTCCTAAAGGTTATACAGGAGTTTAAAGTGATAGAATAAAGTTTTAATTGAGAAAAAATCAGCTCAATTGAGAAGTTAATTGATCAGGGACGAAATTATCATTTATTAAAAGCTTAGGAGAAAAATGGTAATAAACCGTTTGCACTAAAACAGTTTTGGGACAGCAGCAGTAGAGTAACTTTGAAAAATCACTAAAATTTGTAAAAGTGGAATTAGAAGCTGAATGAGATATGAAATTAAATCTTATTAAGTCTAGTTTCTCATAGAAGAAACTTTGTAAGCAATAGATGTGTAAATCATGAGATATAATGAATTTTGTGAGACAAGGTCAGAATGAATTTGGGTTCCCCTGTTCTAACTTTAGAAAATCATAACAAATTGGATAGAAATAATTAGGGGCTTAAATTTATAATTTTAGAATCCTGAATGAGTCTATTTTCAATATAAATAAACGAGGACATCATCGGAATCCTATATGAAGAGATAATTAATTTCTAGTGAACAAGGGTCAGAACTGCCAGACAGCAGAACAGGGGAGATTTTAATGAATAAACTGTACTAATTGGCTAAGCCAAAAATTCTGGAAATTTTGTGGTATGAATATATGTGAGTCTAGTTTAAGGAAAATTAATGGTTCTTCATTTGGAGTTCTATATCTCTGAAATAAATAATTTAGTGACTATGACACAAAAGGACAGCTTGAATAAATTTATGAGTAAAGGATTAAATTGAAATGTGAGCAAAAGTAAGAAAGGATGAATTTATTATATTATACATGTTTATTTTATTAAATAGTACAGAAAGTTTATTTGATTATTTTAAATTATAAATGTTATATATTTATATGAAATTGAAGGAAAAGAAAAGAAAGGAAAGGATCGAATTGAAGGAAAAGGAAAAGAGAAGGTTAAGGAGTGAAGGAAGAATAACATATATCATTTCAACCTATTTGTTGTAAGTACTACAAGAATTTTAAATTATTGTTATTTATCTTTTGAAATATTTATGTGAATTATTTAAATATATGAGATTCAAACTTTAATGCCCAAGTAGACGAAATTTAGAACTCTTGAGATATTAGTGGCATGCCATTAAGGAACTTTAGCGCTCTCGATTATTAGCACGTTGGTGCTCTCGATTATTAGCGTCGATTGCTCTCGATTACTAGCACATTGGTGCTCTCTGTTCACTTGTGCATTATAATGCACCTCTGTATTTGTTCCAGTATATCCTGTGTGTTCTATAAAGTCTACTTTGGGCTAAGAATGTGAAATGAGAACAAAAGTGAATCATCGATGTGTTAAGGTAAGTTTAATACCTTACAAAAGATAAGTTAAATTTATTTAAAGCAATGCATAGTTGAAGAGACTTATATGTGAGTAGATAAGCAATAATTGATTGAGTTTAAAATATTCATTATGATTACTTATTTAATTATTCTTGTAGTGCTTACTAAGCCTTCACCGGCTTAACGCGTAGGTACAATTAAACTAGAAGAGATAGAGTCCAACTAGAAGATCTCTTACATCATAACATCCTCACGAATTTCAAAAGTAGGTATTATATTTTGTATTAAAATGGCATATACATATACAGTTCAAAGGTGTTCCCATGTGATAGTGACTAAAATGTAGACTCTTGAAATTCTATCTATTTTCAGATACTTGAAGTATTTTCACATATATATGGAATGAATTAATAAACAATAAATATGTTAGCAAAAATGGTTGGTAAGTTCAAATATTATATACAAATGTTTTAATTAAACAGTATTTAGCCATCACTGTTTTGGCACCAAATGTAATAGTCTTATACCGGGTCTGCATGATTGAACCAGGTATAGGGGTATTACACATATAGTGCACTTGAGGTGCACCATTCCATAATTATGAATGAACACATTTATCAAACATATGTCATGTTTTTATATATATCATAGTCTCATATTTTCATATATCAATTACCATCATTTCCTCGTATTTCAACAAATACGTGTAACAATTCATAAATATGTAATTCACTAACTCTTCCTACCAATCACAATTTAAATTGACAAATCACTTATTGAGCTCAATTTCAATGTTCACTACAATCTATCATATAAATTTGGATGTACGTATCCACCAATAAATTCCATGTACAGGTATCATCATCTCATATTTCCACATACATTACTTTGCACATTATGAACTCAAATAACATATACAAGACATACCAATATATTTCAAATATGTTTTCATAATATTTCATTTAGAATTAAGATTATTTCATATTAGAACTCTTCTCAGTAACTCATTTGGAATACCAATTCATACAGATAATACACTCAAGGATGTACAAATATATAATCATAAATGAACTCATTCGTCAACCAAGTTCTACGTTCATGTCTCATCAACTCGTATTTCCTTATATCACATAATATATACCATGATTTCCATTCCCTTGATATTTTTCCATATTTATCCCGTTGAATTTTTTGGAATTTCGATGGATTTTCAGGGGTACACTTTAGTGTACAACTCCGAGTCCGTCAATTCATATTCATGTGCGCACATTTCCATTTCAGAGAGCACACTCTCGTGAACCTCATCCTTACAGTGGGATTACCAGTCCAGGCTAAATCCCCTGTAATATAAACTCATAGAGTATTGTCGGGATTACCAGTCCAGGCTAAATCCCCTGCAACGACAATTACTCTAATGAGCTTGGATCCAATTATCATCGAGCTAAATTCAGACCTAATTCGGATTACCCGTCCGGGTTAAATCCATTTTCCACATATTCTTCGGGAGGGCTTATATCAGGATCACCCGTCCGGGCTAGATCCTTTTCACACATATTCTTCGGGAGGGCTATATCGAGATAGGATCACCCATCCGGGCTATATCCTTTTTACCGTCAATTCCTTTTTAGAGATCCATCGAATTTTCCTTTCATTCAACTGGGATTTATTTTCCATTTTCATCAAATATATCAATGTTTCATCAATCTTCATACAATGGACATTCAAATTATATTCACATCAATAACATACATTTCAAGCATTTAAGAATATAATTCAAGTTACATGAACTTACAATTTGATTTTTATACCATAACGATAATCTTAGTTTCATAATAAATATTTGAAATAAAACATTATATCATTTCTACTTCAACGTTTATCAATTATAATCGAGCATGTGATCAATTTATGCATAAGTAATTCATATATTTCCTCCTCCTCCTCTCCATTCCACATCCTTAGTATAAATAACACATTTGTAAGTAACATTATCGATAATTTTTCACTATTTATTTATGTGAATATTCAAGTTGTTCATCCATGTCATAGTCACTAAATTATTTTTATCTTGAGATACAGAACTCCAAATTAAGATCCGCTAATTTTCCTGAAACTAGACTCATATATCTTATTACCATAAAATTTTCAGAATTTTGGTTCATCCAATAAGTACAGTTTATTCTTTAAAGTAACCTCTGTTATGCTGTCTGACAGTTCTGACCCTTCTTCACTAAAATTTGATTATCTCCTCATATGAGATTCGAATGATATTTCTGTTTATTTATATTGAAAATAGACTCATTCAAAATTTTAAAAATATAAATTTAAGCCCATAATTATTTTTATCTAACTGTTTATGATTTTCCAAAGTCAAAATAGGGAAACCCAAATTCATTCTGACCTTGTCTCACAAAATCTATTATATCTCATGATTTACAATTCTACTGCTTACACCATTTCTTCTATGAGAAACTATACTCAATAAGCTTTAATTATATGTTTTATTAATCCTCTAATTTGATTTCTACAATTTTTGGCGATTTTTTAAAGTTAGACTACTGCTACTGTCCAAAACTGTTTTAGTGCAAAGTGTTGATTTCCATTTTGCCCCAAATTTCACAGTTCATAAATTCAATCCTTATCCAATTAACCCCTCAATTGGGCTAATTTTTCTCAATTAATACTTTATTCTATCATTTTAAGCTACTTCATAACCCTTGAAAATCATAAATTTAGCATTAGACCATAATTCTAAACTCTTACACAATTAGGTCCTAAAACCAATTTCCACCAATTTTACTTAATAAAATCATCATATATCAAAATTAAAGCTTCAATTCTATGTTTATTCATCATATTTTTCCAACACTCATCCATAGAAACTTTAAAAATTAGCCATAGAATCAAAAACTAATGACATAGTAAGTTGTACCCAATTGTAAAAGTCCAAAAATATAGAAATTTCAAGGAGAAAGCAAGAATTAAACTTACATTAAGCTAGAGTATGAAGACCAGCTTGAACCCTCTTCCATGGCTGTTTTTCAGCTGATGAAAATGAAGAGAAATGAAGAGAATTCTAGATATTCCAATTTGGTCCAATTTTTATTTAGCTAATTTTGGCAATTTTCCAATTTTGCCCTTATTTCACCCATTTCCTGATTTTTCTCAGCTATTGCCACCCAAAATATCTCCTTTGGGCTTATTTGCACTTTAGGTCTTTCCTAATTTGACAATTAAGCTATTTAATCCTTCTAGCAACTTTTACACATTTTCAATTTAGTCCTTTTTATTTAATTAACTACCCAAACGTCAAAATTTTCTAACGAGATTTTAATACTACCTTATTGACATTTCGTAAATATTTATAAAAATATTTATGACTCGGTTTATAACACCGATATCTCGATACCTCTTTTTCCTCAATTTATTAACCAAATAAATCTTTATAAAACACAATTTACTATTTCAAAAATCTTTTAAAAGTTACATTTGGCTTGTAAATATTAAATAATATAATCTACGAGTTTATTTTCTGAATTTAGTGGTCTCGAATCACTATTTTCGATATCGCTAAAATTTGGGCTATTACATACCTTGGTGTAGTGAGTTATTCTTTCTGTTCCAAACTATTTCTTGTAGTCCATGATGATTCCTAAAAGAATCTGCAATGAGATTGAATGCATTGTCAGGCAATTTATATGGGGTTTCTCCGATGGCCGTCAAAAGATGTCATTGGTCAATTGGAAGTCTATTTGTCAATCTCGATCTTGTGGAGGGCTTGGCATTAGACATCTGAGGACCAAAATACCTCTTTCATGATGAAGTTAGGATACAATTTAGTCTATAAACAAGATGCCTTATGGGTTCGAGTTCTCCTGTCCAAGTATGGTATGAAGGATGTAATATCTGCTTGTACCTCGCGAGGGAAATGCTCTACTCTATAGGGAAAACTTATGCTGGTCAGTTGGAAATGAGATCAATATTAGATGTTGGAAAAATCCATGGATACCGGAGGTGGGGCCTCTGATTGATCATATTCCAGCCCATGTTAATAATAATTTAGACTGTACACTAAGCGAAATGGTCAATGAGGAGGGTTTTTGGAATCTAAATTTTTTTGCCTTTGGTTATTGGAGGAAACAATTAGAAGTATTGTGGGTATCCCCCACCTCACTTGTCTACAAGTCTTGACAGGATTATTTGTGCTTGACTTTTAGTGGTATTTTCTCTCTCAAAAGTGCTTATTGGTATATTCGGGAAAGGTCGTGGAAACCAAAGGATATGCAATGGAAAATACCATGGAAATTCCAGGGACCCCAAAGGCTCAGATTCTTCATATGGTTAGTCCTAAAATAAAGATTACTGACTAATGTGGAGCGTGTTAATAGGGGAATGGGGTATGTCAGCTCTTGTGGTATGTGTAGGTATCATTCGAATATATATTACATGTCCTCAGAATTGTCCGGCAACTAAAGAGATTTGGAAGCAAGTTATCCTAGGTGAAACTAGTGAGAGTTTTTTTTTTTTGAAGAGGATCTTCTTCAGTGGTTTAAGTCTAATTTGCAATTTTGCGAATTCAGTCATCGGTGAGGTAAATTGGTCATATTTATTTGGTTTATTAACCTAACGAATTTGGAAAAATTGAAATCTTTTTCTTTTTCAATGCGTCACCTGGAATACATGTGAGATTTTTAAGATTTTCATATATATGGGAAAAATAATTTTTTTTCTTTCCACAAGGAGGACATATCTAGACGAAAGGAACAAATTTCAGCAGTTGAGGTACCGAAAAGATGGATCTATCTTTGCACTGATGGGGCGGTTCAAATTGCTACTAGAAATGCTATAGTGAGAGGAACCATAAAAAACGTAAATGGGGAGTGAATTATGGAATACAACTGATGTTGTTTTGGTTGCATTTGAGTGTTGTTTTGATTTCTTGAAAATCAGATGCGAGAGTTAATTATTAATATCATTACTAGTGTGTACAAAGCCCAAAATTTTCCCGGCCCAAACCCAACCAAAACCCAAATAAATCCATCTTTACAAACGGCCCAGAAGGCCCAAAAGTAAAAAAAAAATTTTAGACTGCTAGGGTTTCTGAAAACCCTAGCGCCGAACCAGCCACCTAACCCCTCTGCCCAACACCGACCCTTCACCGCCTCTGCGCCAAGACGTCTCCTCCACGCCTCCGACGGCCACCAACTCCCCACTTGCTCCACTTGCATACCGCAGCGAAGAAAAAAAACAGAAAGAAACAGTAGCACATCCGGCTATAAAGCCATGAAAAACAAATGATACAAGGGGTTTTTTGTTTTTTCGAATTTTCTTTGTAAAAAGGGGATTCTTTTTCCCTACAGAAAAATCAAAGGAAACACCAGTGTAAAAAATTTTTTGAAATCAATAGAAAAAAGCAAAGAGATCCAAGCAAAAAGAGAAGCCCTTTTTTATAGATCAATAAAAAAGAGAGATTGGGATTCGAACAAAAAACAAGTAGTGAAAGAAAGTCAGAAACGGGCTAAGGTTTTAAATCTTTATTTTTCCTCTTGTTTTTCCTTTTCGAAACAGTATACACACATAAATATTACGTTATTTTTTCTTCAAAATCATGCATATATATATATATAAATATAAAAAAGGAGACAAAATAAAAAAAATATAAAAATTTACCTTTCCGGCCACCGTGGGCGGTGGCCGGAGCTCCGGCCACGGCTGACGATCGTGCCGGCCCCCATGGGAGTTCTCCCATCTGCAGAGAAAAAAAAAGGAAGAAGGGAAGTTTTTTTTTTGGAACAGCAGAAGAATGATTTTTTTTCAGGTTTTTGACCCTTATATAGGCCTCCAAAACGACGTCGTTTTGGGCAGGCCTTTCAGGCGCCAAAACGATGTCGTTTTGACCCGACCCGATCCGACCGACCCGACCCGCCTAGGATCCGCGTGTTTTTTGAAGGAAGGGCTAATTGCAGTTTTAGCCCTTCCGCTTTTTTATTGTTCTGCAATCAAATTTTTAACATTTTAAAATCTTGCCCAATAGTTTATTCCGATTTTCATTTTAGTCCCCGTCAGAACGCTGCGTTTAGGGGAAAAGACTAATTGCCATTTTGGTCCCCCATCTTTTCCGCGTGTTCTCTAGAGACCCCCGAAGTCTGTTTTATTTGCAAATTGACCCCGAACTTCATTTTATTTATCATTTAGCCCCAAATCACTGCTTTTATGTACAATTAGGCCCCAAAACTTCTATTTTTTACAATTTACCCCTTTTTCAACTATTTTGTATTTTTATCGTTTAATATTTTATTCTATCATTATTACTATATTTACTATTGTTATTATCATCATTTATTATTATTTCTATTATTGTTCTCACTATTATCATTACTATATCATTATTCGTATATTATTTATTATCGTTATCATTTTATTATTAATACTATTATTATTATTATTATTATTATTATTATTATTATTATTTTACTATATAACTATTATCATTTTTTATCATTTGTTATTATTGCTATCCATTATTATTATGTCCACTACTTTTATTTTGTCATATCATTATTATTATTATTATTGTTATTGTAATTCGTTATTTTCATTATATCTTACTATTGTTTGTTTGCTATTACCATTATTTGTGATTGCATGCGTTATTTTTCTACTATTATTATCATTATTACTATTACTAATATTATTATCTTTTTAAAATTATTATTTGTTATTCCGATATTATCATTATTATCTATTTTTTACCATCACTATTACTATTACTATATTATTTATATATATATATATATGTATAGATGTATTTATTTATTTTTATTATTTCATTCATAGATTGCCATTATTATTTTTATCATCATCATTGTCGTTATTTTCATCATCGTGACTATTCGCAATACTTCAGATGCACTATACATCGTTTTTACTCCTACGTATATGTGTCTTTTCATCATTCCTTCACGCATAACATCGTGTTTTCACACTTTTACGTAAATATCTTTCAAAACCTTAACTTTTATAATGACCAATGTTCCACGTTAGCAACTCGAGAAAATCGAACCCTAACTCACTGGGTTCCGGTTTCTTCTCGCTAAAACTAAACAACGGGATATCTTTTTTCGAAATCACAATTTAAATTCTAAACAAAACACTTAATCTCGGAGATTCGAAATGTCATGCCCTAACTTACTGGACTCGACATTTAGATACTTCAAGATAAGTTTCTTTTTTCTAAAAAATAGGGGTAATCTTCCATATTTGAAATCCTGTGGAATCGAGCCCTAACTTACTGGGTTCCGGTTTCTCGTTTGACAAATGACGGGAGATCCTCTTCAAATAAAAATCGAGTTTTAAAAGACGAGCTTAGTTTCGGGAGTCTAAAGTATTGCGCCCTAACTCACTGGACACGATGCTTTATCTCTTCGATAAAAAGAGTCTAAACGTCCCTTTCAATTCCATCAAATTTTGAAAATAAAAAGCATTATATTTTCGAACCCTTTTAAAGTTTTCAACAAAAAGGACATCAATCAATCAGTTTGGTACCAATTTTGGGCGTGTCGAGGGTGCTAATCCTTCCTCGCACGTAATCGACTTCCGAACCCGTTTTCTCAAAGTTCGTAGACCAAAAAGCACTGTTTTAGTAAATTAAATGTTTTATTAAAACAAAGGTGATCCGATCACACCAAATAAAGATCGGTGGTGACTCCCTACCTTTTCTTTTTCAAAAAACCCGAGTCGACCGCGTCGTTTACTGTTTTATCTAAAAATGGTTACGACAGCTTGGCGACTCCACTGGGGACTCGAGGGTCAAGCCATAGATTGATTGATTTTTGTCCTTTTGATTAAAATGGTTTTGGAAAATCATGCTTCTTTTAATACACTTCCAATATCGGTCTTGTAAATACTTTGGCATTGCATTGCATGACCGCTGTGGTCACACCTTTAAGTGGGAGCGAGAAGCTATGCCTTCGTGAGGTTTTCACCTCCGCATGGGCTAGTGGACTGCTTTCGGGATACATCTGTACCTATGTCTTCGTGAAGTTTTCACTTCGCATGGCCATAGGAAATGTATTCCTCGAACCGAACTCCGTCCATATGAACCTATAATGGGTGAGGATCGAGGAATCGATGGTTCGGGTACCTCAAACTTTAGAACTAAACCAAGATATAGTGAGCCCTAAGAGCCCACCTTAGGTAGAGCTATGTCAAACCTTAGTGGTCACCTGTAGGTGTTTGCTTATTTTACTTGCTTTATATTCCATGATACTAACTTGTTGTGTTTCATTCTTTTGTGCATATCATTTCATATTTTAAGAGGCATCGATTCACGATCAGTTTCTGAGTTAGAGAGCTGGTTATGGAAAACGAATCCCTTGATAAAGCAGAAGACAATGCGACGCTCACATGGTTAGAGCCAAGCCAATTAGAAAAAGGACTAAAAGCTAGAATAATGAAATGAGGTGTTTCTACACCACATCGAAGTCAAGACTCGAAAAGCCAACTGAAGTCAAGCTTGAACAGAATCGAGAAAATGAAAGATAATGTTGAAGAGCTAGAATCGGTATTCACAGTAGTGAGCTCCAGATTGAGCTTCTAGAAACGAGAGAAAGGCGCTGGGAGAAGAAGCTTCACCATTCTTGTGAGCAAGTTAGAAGTCGGAACTACCTCATGGGTGAAGCGACAATCCAGATTCGAGGGGTAGCTGATCACCTACAGACTTTGGCTGCGGAAGTGACATATTGAGCATGAGATACGAGCTACCGTCGGGTCATGATCAAGAGCTAACCTCCCTGCTTGGAAAAATCAAAACCTTAGGCCTTAGGGCGAAAGCATATTTGTAATCTGCTTTATGTAAAGGGTTTTGCCTTCTAATAAAGTTTTCTAAAATGAAGTTGATCAGAATCGATGTCCTCTTCCTGCATTCATGCATTTGCATCGCATTACATCATATGCATTTAAGTTCATAGAGAGATCCTAATTAGTTAAAATTAATGAGAGAGAAAAGGAAAATCAAACCGAGAACCATTACAAGACACGTGCCAAGACAAAGAAAATGGATCAAAGATTTGAACAATTTCGAAGGAAATGCAAGAATGATCAGGAGCAAATGATGAAACTCAATGCAGGATATGATGGAACGGATGCAAGAGTCCCAAAACAACATGATAAGTCACCGCGCAACTATTGGCCAATGAACGAGGAAAGGCGCGCTGCTAGCTCGTGGAATAATGACGACCTTACTTACCCCCGGATTTACCCGCCAAATACCCAAGCACCACCGAAATATGTCCCCAAAGGACGCTGTTGTTATCGAGCACACAGTGCGAGTTGAGACCGCAATGCCAAAGACACTTCCCGACGGTTCGTGCACTAATCCGGAGAAGGTCCGCTAACCCTATAGTCCCGATTTTGATGAAATGGTTGAAATGGATAAGGCAAAAGTGAACCTTCCTGCACAACTCGAGGATCGTTGCAAATGGTTAGAAGAAAAGTTTAAGGAAATAAAGCGCTAACCATCGCTATGGGGTGGACGCTAAAGACTTGAGCCTAGTCCTGCACCTCGTACTTCGCCAAAATTCAAGACCCCAGATTTTGAAAAATACAATGGGACCAGTTGCCCCGAAGCGCACATCACAATGTTCTGTCGACGGATGGCGGGATATGTTAACAACGATCAACTGTTGATTCACTGTTTTCAAGACAGTCTGGCTGGATCTGTCGTCAAATGGTATAATCAGCTTAGTCGTGCCCAGATCAAGACATGGAAGGATCTGGCACAAGCCTTCGTGAAACATTACGGTCATGTGGCTGATATTGCTCCCGATAGAATCACGCTCCAAAATATGGAGAAAAAGTCGGGTGAAAGTTTTAGACAATATCCCCAGCGATGGAGAGAGGTAGCGGTACAAGTCCAACCACCCCTTTTAGAAAAAAAAAACTACCATGCTTCATCAAAGAAAGAATCTCGCACAAGGAAAAACGTTGAAAAACTCCAATTTACGTCAATCCCTATGACATATAAGGAGTTGTATCAAAGTTTATTTGATGCACACGTTGTGTCTCCCCAATATCCAAAATCGATGCAACCTCCATACCCAAAATGGTATGAGCCAAACGCTCAGTGTGAGTACCACACGGGGATCACAGGCCATTCGATAGAAAATTGCCTCACTTTTAAGAAATTAGTGGAAAATCTCATCAACATGGGCATTGTGAAGTTCGATGACGGAGCAATGGTATACCCGAAGAGAACCGAGGAATAAAGGTTTTCCGAACATCTGCCTTTATATACTTGAGAGTGTTTTGAACAATGAGACTGTGGAAGAAACATGTATTTTTAAAGCTAATCTAGAGTAATGTGTAAAACACACTTGTTGCTTCAAGCCTGGAAGCGATAAGATTTCTTTTGAGAAATAGGCTTGTGTCCAGATTTTTTATTTCAATAAAATACATCTTTCTAAGTAAATATTTTCATTCTTTACATTTGATACTGAATATTCTTTCACTCATGACCATATCCTACGAATAATCATCCTTAGGGTCATTTATTCTTTGGATTTTCTGCCTTTTCACCCACAATGGGTCCCCAGATATCAATGACATGAGCGACGCTATTACTGACTCCCTCTTTAGTGAGATAGGTATCTAGAGGGATCTAAAGACTTTGAAGATGACAAAGATCGCAACTTACTTATGAAGTGTCAGCAGACGCTATGAACCAACAAGGAAGATGAAGACGGAAGCTTAGCTCACCGCAAGAATAAGGCAAGACATTATCGCATGATCACAGCCAGACACGTTGAGGCCACTGAAACGCGGATTCCTATATGTAAAGCATAAATGTTAACAAGCCAGTCTCTTCAAAAGCTTTTAGCCAACACCGATTCATATTCATGGTCGTTGGTTACCTCACTGAGAGGGTGAGGATCCCTTCATATGCCAAAATTACAAAGTTTGTCAAAAAAAAAAAAAACCCATTCAAGATTTTTTTGGAAAATGGCTGAGACTTGTAAAGGTTGGTATAGAGAAGTTGTCATTTACCCTTTTGGTTCTTTGAACGTGGGCCAGGACCTTTGCTAGGGCATCTTTCTCATTGATTTATAAAAGAGAAACAATTGTTGGGAGATAAGATTCCTCTTCCCAAACTTGGATTGAATTAGATAAAGCAGAATGCCTCCGGTAAGCTCGATTGAAAGTATTCAGCAGGGTCAAATGTACCGAAAATGGATACGGGCTTGACGAAAAGGTTCACTCAAGAGAATTTCAGGAAGATGACCTAGCATTAAGAGAGATTCTTCTTATCCAAAAGAACTCCAAAGAAAAGTAAATGCCTTATACAAAGAAAGAAGGCCTGTTTCAGGAAAATGGGTGTTAACTCGCCTAATCCGTGAGCTCAGATTCAATAAAAAGTTTTCAAAAAAAAACACAAAACGAAAAAACACGAAAAAGGAAAAAGAAAAGGAGAGCCAAGGCGAAAACCCGCAAAAGGCGCTTTGAGACCAAAGGGTATTTGAGTTGAAAACCCGAAAAGGCGACTCAAAATTTTGATCGAGAGTAGGGCATAAAGTAGTCTTGCTATGCTCGAAGAAGTATGTTACGTCTTGGGGCATCGACAAAGTACTCTGGACCCCTAAACACATATTAAGCTCAAAATGGTCCTCAAGAAGTTGGAACAGAGAAGCTCAAGCTGCGATATCTGGGGCACTTAGCTTCCATTTTATCCATTTTTGTTACTTATGGTTATTTTATTCCTTTCAAAATACCACCGATAAATTTTCTTCTTAATTGCATTTGCTAACTTTGATTAACTTATTTGTTTCGAGCTATGCTCCCAATCGATTTCCTTTTGTCCATTGTTACAATCTTTTTCGGCATTTTGCATTGAAATAACGATTAGTGGACTAATAATACTTTCATAAAAGGAGTTTTGCATATTACTCGGAAGCTTCGAATAATACAAGGACCAAAGCAGGACTATTGTTTAGAACTCACTCACTCAAGGTTTGAAAAGATTGGAGAAAGATGATTATCTCTTTGGACCTTTTATTGGTTGAATGAAATGACAATACATTTCACGGTGATATGACCTTGACAGATAACGAGCAATGTCAACCCAACAAAGACAAAGGATCATTCTCGAGAAAAGAAAATGATGCTCTGCATTCATGCACATATCGAGCCTACACATCGGTCATTACACCAAGAATGGTGTAACAGATCAAATTGATCCTATACCTCGAAGTTACAGCAGGATGGATGGAAGAAACCAAACGTTATTCTCCTAGAGTTGCAGTGAGAGATGCAAACTTTATGTCTCAGAAGGTACAGTGGAAGGGACCACGAAATTACAATGGGCAAACTTGTTGAGCAGAATATGATCATTATTTTTGGGCTTTCTATCAAAGATACTAGCTGAACGAGAAAGCATGATAACGCATCAGTGATAGAACCTTGATGAATTACGAGCAATGACGACCCCAAGCATTTAAAAAGGGATCACTTCATTTTGCATTCATACATCATTTCAAAGCACGTTTAGTTAGGAGCATTCGACTCATTGCATCGTAATCATTGTAAAAAGACCATTCTCATGACATTTTGCATTCATGAAAGTGTCATTCATAACACATGTAGTTAGGGGCTTTGAGTCATTCGATCGAGCATCCTCACCATTTGCATAAGCATAAGCACATAAAATTAATTCTACAGTGACGGTGTTCCTCAAAGACGGTGTAGCAATATCAAAGTTCGATTTCGTTCCTCAAGATGGTAGTGGGGCGATCAAGATTGAAGTCTTCCGAAGATAGTAAGGAAGCACATTGAAAAGTTGATTTCATTCCTCAAGATGGTAGTGGGGCGGATCAAGATTGAAGTCTTCCGAAAATAGTAAGGAAGCAAATTGAAAAGTCCTGAATTCTTATTTCCTCGACGTTCCAGTGGAGTAGGTTGAGATTACAAATCCCGTCTCCCTGAGTTAACAATGAGGATAAGTTCTTATTTCTTTGAAGTTTCGGTAGAGAAGATGGAGACTACGAATCTCTTCTCCCTGAATTCTCATTTCCTCGACGTTCCCGTGGAGTAGGTTTAGATTACAAATCCCGTCTCCCTGAGTTAACAATGAGGATAAGTCCTTATTTCTTTGAAGTTTCGGTAGAGAAGATGGAGACTACGAATATCTTCTCCCTGAAATCTTATTTCCTCTCAGTTCCCGTGGAGTAGGTTGAGATTACAAATCCCGTCTCCCTGAGTTAACAATGAGGATAAGTCCTTATTTCTTTGAAGTTTCGGTAGAGAAGATGGAGACTACGAATCTCTTCTCCCTGAATTCTTATTTCCTCGAAGTTCCCGTGGAGTAAGAAGTAAATCAAAGATTCAGTCTAGTGATCCCCGAGTTTGCTGGGATCAGATTGAAGAAAGCAGATTTGACCTTCCTGAAGTTGCAGGAAGCAGATCGAAGATATCAGTCTGGTGGTCCTTGAGTTTGCAAGGATCAGATTGAAGATAGCAGATTTGACCTTCTTGAAGTTGCAAGAAGTAGATCGAAGATAACAGATTTGACCTTCCTGAAGTTGCAGGAAGCAGATCGAAGATATCAGTCTGGTGATCCTTGAGTTTGCAAGGATCAGATTGAAGATAGCAGATTTGAACTTCCTGAAGTTGCAGGAAGCAGATCAAAAGCACTTTCGTTTTTATATCTCTCTGAAGTCGCAATAGAGCAGATCACTACAAATCTCATTTTTCAAGGCTACAGTGAAGTGGATCAAAGCAACAAGATGTGGAGGATCAGGATGAGGCTACTTGAAGAAAAGCACCTGAGAGGCCAAGACTCGGCGAGGCCAGCAACATTGCTTTTTAAGTCTTTGCTCTATTCTCGTTACGAAAATGAGCAAAGAGGGCACTGTACAAAGCCCAAAATTTGCCCTACCAAACCCAACCAAAACCCAAATAAATCCATCTTTACAAACGGCCCGGAAGGCCCAAAAGCAAAAAAATTTTTAGGCGCTAGGGTTTCGAAAACCCTAGCACGAACCACCACCTAACCCTCCGCCAACACCGACCCTTCACACGCCTCTGCGCCAGACGTCTCCTCCACCGCCTCCGACGGCCACCAACTCCCCCACTTGCACCACTTGCTGCAAAGCGAAGAAAAAAACAGAAAAAAAAAGAGTACATCCGGCTATAAAGCCATGAAAACAAATGATACAAGGGGTTTTTTTTGTTTTTCAATTTTCTTTGTAAAAGGGATTCTTTTCCCTACGAAAAATCAAAGGAAACAGGTGTAAAAAATTTTTGAAATCAATAGAAAAAGCAAAGAGATCCAAGCAAAAGAGAAGCCCTTTTTATAGATCAATAAAAAGAGAGATTGGGATTCGAACAAAAACAAGTAGTGAAAGAAAGTCGAAACAGGCTAAGGTTTTAAATCTTTATTTTTCCTCTTGTTTTCCTTTTCAAACAAGATATACACATAAATATTACGTTATTTTTCTTCAAAATCATGCATATATATATAAATATAAAAAGGAGACAAAATAAAAAATATAAAATTTATTTTCCTACCACTGTAGGCGGTGGTGAGCTCGGCAGCGTGACGATCGTGGCCCCCACCGGAGTTCTCCCATCCGCAGAGAGAAAAAAGGAAGAAGGAAGTTTTTTTTGGAGCAATGAGAAGAATGATTTTTTCGTGTTTTGACCCTTATATAGGTTTCAAAAGCAGCGTCGTTTTGGGCAGCCTTCAGCGCCAAAACGACGTCGTTTTGACACGACCCGATCCGACCGACCCGACCCGCCTAGGATCCGCGTGTTTTTGAAGGAAGGGCTAATTGCAGTTTTAGCCCTTCCGCTTTTTTATTGTTCTGCAATCAAATTTTTAACATTTTAAAATCTTGCCCAATAATTTATTCCTATTTTCATTTTAGTCCCCGTCAGAACGCTGCGTTTAGGGGAAAGGACTAATTGCCATTTTGGTCCCCCATCTTTTCCACGTGTTCTCTAGAGACCCCCGAAGTCTATTTTATTTGCAAATTGACCCCGAACTTCGTTTTATTTATCATTTAGCCCCAAATCACTGTTTTATGTACAATTAGGCCCCAAAACTTCTATTTTTATGCAATTTACCCCCTTTTTTCAACTATTTTGTATTTTTATCGTTTAATATTTTATTCTATCATTATTACTATATTTACTATTGTTATTATCATCATTTATTATTATTTCTATTATTGTTCTCACTATTATCATTACTATATCATTATTCGTATATTATTTATTATCGTTATCATTTTATTATTAATACTATTATTATTATTATTATTATTATTATTATTATTATTTTACTATATAACTATTATCATTTTTATCATTTGTTATTATTGCTATCCATTATTATTATGTCCACTACTTTTATTTTGTCATATCATTATTATTATTATTGTTATTGTAATTGTTATTTTCATTATATCTTACTATTGTTTGTTTGCTATTACCATTATTTGTGATTGCATGCGTTATTTTTCTACTATTATTATCATTATTACTATTACTAATATTATTATCTTTTAAAATTATTATTTGTTATTCCGATATTATCATTATTATCTATTTTTTACCATCACTATTACTATTACTATATTATTTTATATATATGTATAGATGTATTTATTTATTTTATTATTTCATTCATAGATTGCCATTATTATTTTTATCATCATCATTGTCGTTATTTTTCATCATCGTGATTATTTCATTCATATATTGCCATTATTATTTTTATCATCATCATTGTCGTTATTTTTATCACACCGTGACTATTCGCAATACTTCGATGCACTATACATCGCTTTTACTCCTACGTATATGTGTCTTTTATCATTCCTTCACGCATAACATCGTGTTTTCACACTTTTACGTAAATATCTTTCAAAACCTTAACTTTTATAATGACCAACGTTCGCGTTAGTAACTCGAGAAAATCGAACCCTAACTCACCGGGTTCCGGTTTCTTCGCTAAAACTAAACAACGGGATATCTTTTTCAAATCACAATTTAAATTCTAAACAAAACACTTAATCTCGAGATTGAAATGTCATGCCCTAACTTACTGGACTCGACATTTAGATACTTCAAGATAAGTTTCTTTTTTCTAAAAAATAGGGGTAATCTTCCATATTTGAAATCCTGTGGAATCGAGCCCTAACTTACTGGGTTCCGGTTTCTCGTTTGACAAATGACGGGAGATCCTCTTCAAATAAAAATCAAGTTTTAAAAGACGAGCTTAGTTTCGGGAGTCTAAAGTATTGCGCCCTAACTCACTGGACACGATGCTTTATCTCTTCGATAAAAAGAGTCTAAACGTCCCTTTCAATTCCATCAAATTTTGAAAATAAAAAGCATTATATTTTGAACCCTTTTAAAGTTTTCAACAAAAAGGACATCAATCAATCAGTTTGGTACCAATTTTGGGCGTGTCGAGGTGCTAATCCTTCCTCGCACGTAATCGACTTCCGAACCCGTTTTCTCAAAGTTCGTAGACCAAAAAGCACTGTTTTAGTAAATTAAATGTTTTATTAAAACAAAGGTGATCCGATCACACTAAATAAAGATCGGTGGCGACTCCTTACCTTTTCTTTTTCAAAAAACCCGAGTCGACCGCGTCGTTTACTGTTTTATCTAAAAATGGTTACGACATAGTGCCTTCATAAATTATTTTTCTTGAGGTGAAAATCAAGTAAGATCTTTCATGAAAACTATAACAAGAATCTATGAATAGAAATTCTTAGACTTCATACGCATAAAGCTTCTATGATTTGTAACCTTTTCCTTTTTCTACTAATAACTCCAGCTTTATACTTGATAGAGTATTATCGTATAAGGTTGTGTTAGTCGGCTATTAAGCTTACAAGCATGCCTAAAAATTTAAGAAATTATAACACTTGCCCATGTAATACTTAAAGAATAGAGTGGCATGGTTTCTTTTGGGGAAAAATGATGGTAAGACTTAGATATCCATACATGCATGCTACTCAGCTTCCTAATTTGAATTAATGAAAGAAGTAATTTAGAGGGTGAAAATTCTAAATAATAAATTGTTATTAGTTTCAACTTTGAACTTGTAGAACTAATGTGCATCAATTTTTTAATCTTTGAATAATTTGAAAACATTAAAAAAATGTATATTTTTAATTAAAAATTGGGTTGAATTTTTCGATTAAGTTTTAGTTTGATTGATATCAATATTGTTATCAATACAGGATGACGTGGGTCTGAGTGCGCTGAAACGTATTATTTTTCTATTTAAAAGTTAAAAAAGAACTATAAATAATTTTAAACATTGTATAAAACAAAAGATATAACAAAATTGAGGTTAATGTTAAAAAAAAATCAGACAGATTTTGTGTTAGCATGAATAATATTTTTGTTATATAGATCAAGTTGAATATAAAATCCTCCTTATATTTTTTAGTTGGATTAGGCCTGAAAAGTAAATAGGGAAAAAACATTTTGAAGATTTTTTAATAAATTTTGAAAATTTTAATTTTAAAAGTTAATAGTCTTTTGCATTTCTATTTTTATTGAAAATTAGAAAAATATTTAAAAGTTATTTTAATTTATTTTACAAGTTTTTGGATTTTTTAATTTCTTTTTTATAATTTTAAATTATCCATTGACGTATATAAGATAAAATAATGCTACACCGATAATAAAGACTAACAATTAATTTTTTCAATTAAAAGAGCAGAGGTCAAATTGAATAAAATTATAACTATTGATGATTAACTTTGATATTATGCCACATATACAAGATCTAAAAAACATGATTTTAATAAATAAATTATTTATCAAACATACAAACATCAATTTACCAATTTTCAGTAAAGAAATGACAATACAATACAAATATAGTACAAGAATTTTTGTGAGGCTTTTGTTAGGTGTTTGATTAATTGAGGACATTAAGTTAATTAAAAGCTTATAGTATAAATAGAAAAATAACAATATTAAATTACATTAATTTTCATTATAAAAATAAAAAAAAGTTAATAAAAAATTAAATTTCATGGGGGCCAAAAATTTCAAATTAAAATAAAAGGAGGACCAAAGTAAAAGAAAAGGAAAAAGGTTAAAAAATCTATGGAACCAATTCGTGATTTATGAGGTGCCCCCTGTCAATTCTCTTTTATTCAAACAATCCTCCCGTACTCTGAAAAACCAGAAAATAAAAATAATATTAAATTTTAAATCCATATTTTTACTTTACCGATAATTTATATATTTTCCTCTCGTCCCGATAAAAAGTTCTTTTTCCAATTAATTACAAATCCGCCACTTTCCTTTTTAGAAAATTTAATACGATTTGCTTATTAAGAAAAAATGTTTATATAAATAGGCACCTTATTTTTCCTTTAAGGATCTCTCTCAGTTTCAGAGCTCAAAAACAAAGCTTAAAACTCTCCAACTCAGTTTTCTCCTCAGCCAAAGCCAGAAACAATGTCTCTTCTTTGAACTCTAAATCAAAATTTATTTCAATGATTTTTCTTTTTTTTCTTTTCAGTTTTCTTTATAATTGATATTTTGATTTGTTTGTTATGACAGTTTTTTGTTTGTTGCAGCAGTTGATTCAGTTTTCGGCCCATGGGAAAAAAACAAGTGAGTGTTTGAATGAATGTTTATATTTTTTGAGGAATTTCGGTTGTTGATCGAGATTGGAAGGAAAAAAAAAATGAGGGTGAAGGAATGTTGTATATCGTTGGAGAGTCTCGGCATCGGCGACCAATCACCGGAGGTTACGTTGACTCGGACCAGGAGCATGCCGGCGAAGGCTTTATCTGGATCTGAAACAGGCAATGCGGGGAGGTTAATGGCGGGAGGATCCGAAGGCACCGTTGCCGGAATTCTCTACAAGTGGACAAATTATGGCAAAGGATGGAGATCTAGGTGGTTTTTGCTTCGTAATGGAATGTTATCTTACTCGAAAACTCGCCCGCCGGAGACTCTAAACCTCCCCTCTCCGGACGGCGTCAGATTGATTGGTGATATCTCAACCAATCGGCTTTCGAGGATCGACAGTTGTAGCGGTAGACGGAAGAATCAGAAAGGCGTTGGCATTGTTCATTTAAAGGTATATGATATATACATCAGAAAATCAAAATAAAAATTCAAAACGTCCATCCAAAACAACAAAAGAAAAGATAATTGAACAAACAGATGATCAGACTGATCCATTTTGGCGGTAATATATTTTCGAGAAATAATTCCTACTTTATTTTGATTCAAAACATGAAGCAAGTATTGCCAATTATGTCATTTTACACTAGTTTTACTGACCCTGAAACTTTTCATCTAAAAAACAAAACAAAATTATCAGTGAAAAATAGACAATGATATCTGAGCTAAAGCAACAAAAAGGGGAAATTGAAGGGCAAGAACCGTAAGTTTCTTGCATTGTTCGGCATGTAATTTACTGTTTGATCTGTAAAAGGAACCTCAAATCTATAAACTCTTATTTTCTCCCTCGTTTTGTTTTGTGATTTGCGATTTTCATATTTAACTTGGGGGGAAAAGTAAGATAAAATAGAAAAAAAAAAAGGTTATATTTTAATATATATTTACCGTTTTAACTGGTTGTTTATGTTGAGTGGGTCACATCAGCAGGTGGGTTTGGAGAGCTGTGATAGTGTATGCTTTTAGGTCTAGCAATTAAGCTCTGGCCAGTCGTATCATTGTTTAAATTGGTATTTGAATAGATGATCGAAGTTTTTTAAAGCCATCAACCTCGATTCAAACTACTTGAAATCTGATATTATTCCCCCTCCCCCCGGTTTTTCTTTTTGATCTTTTTGCCTCTCTTTTTCTCTCACTTCCCACGTTTTATCATATATATTCTTTGCCTTCGCTTGCCAGCTACTGTAGTTCTGGCCTTTTGGGTCTCAAAGTACTGTTCTTTTCTCACTAAGGTGATGGTGAAAGAAATGACGAGACTTCAAATGATCTCATAAAGTTAATCAATTTACATTAACAGAGACCATGTAAAATAAAAGATGAGGATAGCATGGAGTACTTCTCCGAAATATCGAAGTGGGTGTTGTTTGTAGTCGTCCTTGGTTTGAGTTTTGTATTGTTTGTCTTGTAATAAAGAGGTAACTTCTTTTTTCTTTATTAATTTTTACATGGTCTTCTTTAGTTTGTAGGCATTGAAATAAACAATGAAGAAAGTGGGGGGCATGAGACTAGTTGGTGGGCTTTCCCCGTTAAATTGTATAGAATTTTATGGTGAACACTGTTTAGAAACACGTGAAAACTGGAGGTATATAATAGCATTTCTTTCTCTTGATTTTAAGATATTCTCCTGTGCACAAGTAGATCGAAATGGTGATTCATTGTCTTTGTTTTATGCCCCTTGACAGTCGTAATGCTTAAAAGGTCGAAATTAGCATCGGCTTTTGTGATGAAATTTGGTTTTGTTTTTATTTCATCTGGGGTTTTTTGTTTATTTGTTGCTAAAACAATTTTCTCCCATTATTAGAGACTTAAAAAGTCTGGTTATTTTGTGCAATCATCTGGTGTTTGATGGTAAATGGGGTTCGGTTCCTGCTGAGGTTTCACCTTCACAGATATTTCTTTTTAGAACAATTTCAGCAATTAATCTACCTATCTTGGCGAGGGGCTCAAGGATTTAGTTTTGAGCCTTTCAACTTGCATTTTTTGAATTGACAGAATTTATTCTTTTTCTTCTTTTTTTTTTAAATTTTGGAAAACGACTTTTATAATGCATCATTCGTGTATTTCTTCTGTGAATTTGTTTTTGTTTTGTTCAAACTGTGAGTTTGTTTTATGTGATCATGAAATGATGCATATAATATCTTGGCGTTCTATGTGGCCTTACCAATGGACTTACATAACTCATGGGGTTGTTATTTGAATTCTTGTAGCAGATTTCATCATTTCGTGAGAGCAAATCTGATGATAGACGTTTTTACATTTTCACTGCTACTAAGACCCTTCATTTGAGAACTGATTCAAAGAGAGATCTGGTTGCTTGGATTCAAGCTTTGGCATCAACCAGGAGCCTCCTTCCGCTGAGACCATTAAACGATAATCTCTCCCTTGTACCACATGATTTGTCTATATCAACTGATAGGCTCAAGAAACGTTTGCATGAGGAGGGAATCAATGATGACCTTGTGAAGGATTGCGAGCAGATTATGCTTTCAGAGTTCTCGGAGATACAAGGGCAACTTAAAGTTCTTTGTGAAGAAAGATCTAATTTTCTGGACACAATAAGGCAGTTGGAGGTAATTTCAACTTGGTAATTAGTATGTGTGCCTTTGGATGAAAATGCTTGATTTTTAGTTATTGGTTTTTTTTTTTTCTGGGGGGGGAGGAGGGGGGGGGGACTTAAATAGTTTGGTGAGCTAAAATAAATTTACTGGATTAGATTGCAGATCAAATTAGTTAGACTTGGACCAGTATCAAGTTCGACTTAATGAAATTAAAATGATAAAAATTTGCTTGTATTTTATGGTATTTTGTAGGAAGAGAGGGTCCCCTCAGCAGCCTCAGGTTGGTAATTAGCTCATCTGGTGAATTCAAAGTGAATAGTTATTTTAATTCATGGATAAACATATACTGTGACAAATGAGAGTATGGAGGTCAAGTAAAAATAGTACCATTAATCTTTTATATATGATATGATGAGAACTATCCTTGATTGTGTTGATGGCTACTGGAAATCAATATCAGTGATTTTGGTCAACAGTAAAACAAACGTATTCTGTTATTTGATACATTAGAGCTGATGGGTTTTCTCCAGGCCATACAAGTGAAGATTGCTAATGGAGGGTAATTAGTTTAGTATTATCCGGTTCTGCTTTTGCATTTGTTTCTCACTATTGTATGTTCTATTGAAAGTTTGGATTTGGAGTATAATTTCTAGAATTTGTTTGTTATAAAATTTACCGAGTTTCCATTTTTTCTAATCGAAGTTGTTTTCATGCAGCATGTGTTGTGCTGGTATGTTTGGTTTATTGCATTTTGTAACATCATAATAATGTATTTCCATTGCACTTCTAATCTCCCTATTTGTAGGAGGACTATAGAAACTTACCTTAAATCCTTGGTGCAAATGGAATCCGTAGTGGATCAATAAAACTCCAATACTCAGATTGGTGGGATTGCTAAATAGCGTGTTTTAATTATCTCATCTTTTAAAGTGCCGTCTTTATTATTGTTCATTTGAGTCATCTGTCTGTTAAGTTGATTCTTTTATAAAATTGCATGATACCACATCATTTCTTAATGACTTATCGAAAGCATTATGTTGCTAAGCTTTATCGTTTCTGTTGCACTGATAAGTTTCTTATTATTATTATTTTTGGCATGTTCAGGCATATAATATTGAATCTGAAACCTCTGGATTGCATGGAGACTACCAGTTGACAAAGCATGAATGTTCCAGTTTGGGGCGTGGAAATAGTGGTACATGCCCCATTTGTGACTTTGGTTCCATCTTTCTTCATGCATGAATGTCTGACTCATATGTTTTGCTTGTTAAAATTAGAAATTGTTAGCAAAGGAAGGTAGTCTTTGTTGTTTCGTACAGACCTGTTGCTATATCCACTGGCACTTCATGCATAAACTGATTTCATGTAGTTTTAGATACCCATTCTTGAGTGAGAAATTCTCATTATCCTAAGTTTCAACTGCAATTTCCTGTCTTCTACTTATTTGCCATCATCATTCTCATTATATTTAACTTAAATGCAAGTTTGTTCAGAAATGCTGTGATAAGTATCTTATTATTAAGCTCTGTTTCTGGTTACTAATTCTTGTTCTGTTCTCTTTTACCCTAACTCTTGTTTGGGTTCTCAGAATGCAGCACAACCGAATCGTCTGATGATATTGAGAAACAAGAGCTTGGGGAAGTTTCTTATGAAGAAGGAACCTTGTTCTTTGATACAAACGAGTATTTTACTGAACCTGCTGTTAGTTGTGGATCTGTAAGAGGGGCAATGGATCATGCAGATGATCTCGAAGAAACTGAAAAACAATTGGATAATGTGGAAAAGATTCATTCTGATAAAGAAGATTGTGATTCCAGATATCCTCAAATTGAGAGACGAAAAAAACTTCCTGATCCAGTTGAAGAAGTGAAAGGGGTTAGCCTTTGGTCTATGATCAAAGACAATGTGGGAAAGGATCTCACACGAGTATGTCTCCCTGTTTACTTTAATGAACCAATATCATCCCTTCAGAAATGTTTTGAGGACCTAGAATATTCATATCTTTTGGACCGAGCATACAAGTACGGAAAAGAAGTATGTTATTCATACTCTTCATCTTTAATATTTTGTGTTTCTCTTGATAAATATACTAGTTATCTCTGGGTATAACAAAATTTTATCAAGTTGTCAAACAATTTGCAACAGGGGGGACATCGAGAATTTGAGAAATTGCTGTGTTCTGTCTAGAGCGAAGTTTGAGAAATCTCACCCCCTCAGACAGCTCCTGAGTCCTGTCCCAAAATTTTTTAGACTTTTTGCAATGCTTTTTAAGGCTCTGTAAACATGAGTAGATGCCCTTGCTTTATACTAGTTCAATCTGATTGTCTGCTTTATCCGGGTTTTCTGTTACATTCTCAGGGTAACAGTCTCCAACGGATTCTTAACGTTGCTGCATTTGCTGTTTCTGGGTATGCTTCCTCTGAAGGCCGACACTGTAAGCCCTTCAATCCATTACTAGGAGAAACTTATGAAGCAGACTATCCTGACAAAGGAGTTCGTTTTTTCTCTGAGAAGGTCAGCATTCCAGATCTATCAATGACTTGACTTCATATTAAGGAATATGCATCTTTATATTGAAACTAGAATCGACAAGTTATGAATTTTTGTCATTATTTTGAGTAAGCCGAGTGCTTTTGACTTTTCAGTTGCTGGGAGAGTCAATTAAATGGTTTACTTTTGCATACCCTTTGCTAATACACACACACATGTATATTTCTTTAAATGAGGAAATCACTTTCATCAATTTCTTCTTTAATACGGACAATCAAGATGTAGGGAATTATTGACATAATAGTGTCTTGAATAATATTTTGGACCTGTTATCTGGAAAATGAAATTCTGTGGAGAGTTCTAGGAAGGAAACTTTCATGTTCAAGCAATTTTAGGTTTGACATTCTCAAAACAGTGAAAAGAACACTCCTAAAGTGTTTTTTGAGAACTTAGGAAGGAAACTTAAATTATGTTACTTTTGTAGGCCTTTAGAGTATTTACCTTCCTAAGTAGTTGCTTTTATTTATCTGGATGTGAAAGCAAATATTGTGCTTCAGTTCCGTAGCAAGTATGACTTACCTCCTCAAGTTTTATAGGTTAGTCACCACCCAACCCTTATTGCCTGTCATTGTGAAGGAAAAGGGTGGAAATTCTGGGGCGACAGTAACCTCCGCACGAAGTTTTGGGGGCGTTCAATTCAGCTTGACCCCGTTGGAGTTCTGACACTAGAGTTTGATGATGGTGAAATATTTCAGTGGAGCAAGGTGTGCACTATTGGGCTTTGTGTTTACTGGATGTTCCATTTAGGTGTTTCTGTATGCTAGCTTTCATTTCTATTTGTGTGGTATGAATTGTTTGAACTTGTTCTCTGCAGGTAACAACTAGTATTTATAATCTTATCTTTGGTAAAGTGTATTGCGATCACCATGGTTTGATGCACATTCATGGGAATCGCCAGTATTCATGCAAACTCAAATTCAAAGAGCAATCTATTTTTGACCGAAACCCTCACCAGGTTAGTTTCAATCTAAATGTGTTATCCCCCTTGATTGCTTCATACTTATAGTAGTTTATCTTCTGTGTCTAAAAAGATTTATTTATTTAGTATTTTTTTATCCTGGCCTTCATTTACTTAGGTCCATGGGTTTGTTGAAGATCTTTCGGGTAAAAAAGTTGCAACATTAATTGGCAAATGGGATGACAGCATGTATTATATCAACGGTGATGGGAGTGGCAAGCCAAAGGACTGCAGCCCTTCATCAAGTGCCACCTTACTATGGAAGAGGAACAAGCCACCGCCTAATCTGACTCGCTACAACTTAACATCATTTGCAATTACACTAAATGAACTAACGCCTGGACTACAGGTAGAGATGATGTGTTGCATCAGTTTCTCATAAGCAATTTCTTTTTTTTTTTTTCTTATGGCTATCTAATTGTTTTCTATAGCTTTGTCTGATCTCGGGTATTTGATCACGGATTAAGGAGAATCTTCCACCTACGGATTCAAGGCTTCGACCAGACCAACGTCATTTGGAGAATGGGGAATATGATAGAGCAAATTCAGAGAAACAACGACTAGAGAGGAGGCAGAGAATGGTATGTTTCCACTTCCTTGATTTTCATGTATCCAAGCTCATGCATTCGTTTGCTAACTAGGATGCCTCATAAGTGGATTGTTTGCCTCCAGAAAAACCTCCTATGTTTTGTTTTATGCATCTTGGTTTGCAAATCTTTCGTTCATTTGCATTTTCATTCAAATTTATTTACATCTGATTTAGATAAATGACCCATATTATGAAGGAAGGGTTTGATTCCAAGTGAAGGTTAACTCAATTGATTTTTAACTCCAGAGTACCGTGTAATTCAAGACTGGGAAGTAAAAATTGGCATTGATGCCTTGTTTTGTAATTGAAACTTGTGATCCAAGTGGTGATGTGTGAGATGTCAATTTCAGTACTGTAGATTCAAACAAACAATTATTTTGGGCAGTAGTTATTATTTTGTACAAAGTTCATGGGAAAATCCTATTAACTTACAGGGAAAATTGACAACATTACCCCACCTTCTGGACATGTCTGCACTAGCCATTGAATGATTTTCGAAACGGTGGCCTGAATAACTTGCTGTAATAACGTACTGTTAGATTCTATATTAAAAGATTGGCAAAATTTTCTATTTCTAGGTAGGTCTTGATTTATATTATTGCTTTTACTCCTTGCTATTCACACTGCCCCTGGTCCAACACAGTCGAGAAAACTACAAGAAAATGGGTGGAAGCCTAGATGGTTTCAGAGAGACAGTGAAAATGGGTCCTTCCGCTATTTGGGTGGTTATTGGGAATCAAGAGAACAAGCGAAATGGGATGGCTGCCCGAATATATTTGGTGAATTCAACGAGGTTGTCGATTCCTCCGAACAAGGCTGACTTCACTTTTAGGTTAGTAACTACATTCACCATGTTCATCTTATTTTACTTGAATATCATATTCTAGCTACCACATTTTCTGCTACAACGGCTCGGTTTTGTTGTTTAGATCTAACTATGCATAATTTCTTTTTAATAGTTTAGAATCGGCAATTCTTGGGAACAATCACGGAGCAAATTGAGACGATAAACACGTAGGTAGCTTTAAATCCTGATTGCCGTCTCTATGTTTCTGCAAATCTTTAAGTGAGTTAGATATATAGTAAGGATAGGTAAGAGCCTGAATTTTTCTGTAACATGTCTCTGTTGTGGGAATCGTATGTGTAATGTTATCTCTCAATAGTTCGTTTATTCCATAGCTCCATCTGAAAATTTAATTTCATAATTATTTGTATTTTCTTTCTATGAATAAATGAAATGAAAAGGAGAAAAAAGAGATCTTATTTCTTGTTGTTTGTAGTTCGAGATATGAAATTCAACTTTGGTAATAATTGGTGGAATTAATCTTGGGAATTAACCATTCTATTACATTAAAATGTTAGTTGTACAGTGGGATCTCCCATCAGAATGATGTAATCTATTTAAGTGACAATTAGATTTTGTCGATATGTTAATTTGTAATAAATTTATAAAAAAATTATTGTGAAAATCAGATGTAGTTTTAATTGAAGTGATATTATTAAAATAATAAAATGTATGAATTCATGATTTTGTAATAGATATTATATATGACATAATTAAATGTGAAAATATATTTCTAGGAAGCATGGGTCTCGACCGAATTAAAGTTGCAACATTTTTCGAACCATAATGAATTTGTAAATTGTGGTTGTTAGAAGACCCTAAAATTTCCTATTTTCTTGTAGTATTAAATGAAAATTTAGGGTTTATAATTGCACTAGGGGAGGGTGTCGTTCATTCAATTTTTTTTCACTTCATATGGGTAAGGTTGATTTTGATATCACTAGATGGAGTTTAATGTGTAGATTTCTTTAAGATTTTATTTTGGTTTACATTTTTTTTATGTTTGAGTTAAAATCCAAATTTAAGAATATGTTTTGGTTATTTATAATTTTTCATTCTCTTATTTATCAATCTAAGAAAGTTGTTTTTCTTGCTGTGGTGCTTACTTTGTGAATTGATTAATTTAATTGTTGAACTATATAAGTTGAATTTGAAAAATTAAAAATCTAACTTGAATGGATAAAAATGGGAATATCAATTTTAAAAAAGTTAAAAATAGGTAAACTTGATTTTCTTTTGTTCTTTTTAATTATTTTAACAAAAATTTAAAAATTCACTATGCTGCTCATTTTATCTTTTGAATTTTTGTAATATAATTTTTCATTACTTTTTATTTTCTTTCTAATTTTTACTACATTTTGTTAATAACTATTGTAAATCATGTCTTTGTTTCAAGATACTTAAATTTACAATCGGAGATTTAATTGGTTGGACCTCTGAACCAAAATTTTCAACTACAGGGGTATATATGTACGTATTATGTTTAGCTTTATATATATATATATATATAGGAAATATTCAGCTTGTTTGTTAGGTAGAGAACAATTTGTCAATGTTTTCTTCGCCCTATCATCCAGGTCTATTGACTTTTATAACAATTAAAAGACGATTGTAAGCCCCCTATACGACATGATCGCACGATAGGAAGGTTATATTTTTATTATTTTCTTGGTATCGAGCAGGAGCGAAGTTAAAATAATTTTTTAGAGAGGTCGGATAAAATTTTAATTTTTTATAATTTATATATTTATAATTTGTAGAGAATTAAATCTAATTTTATAATTTTAAAAGCTAAAGTATAATTTTACCTTTACTAATTTAATTTTTTTTTAAAAAAATTTAGTACTTAAAAAGTAATTTTATATTTTAGGGGGCCGGGGTCCATGCCAGCCCTCGGCTTCGCCCCTGGTACCGAGACTTGAATATTAAGATAAGATTTTTTTTTAGAAATATTAAGATATGATTTTAAAAGTTATTTTTATTATTTCCTTAGGCCACCTTTTTGGATAATTTAGGATTAATTTTTTTATCGTATTAAATGTTTGTAATCATTCTAGATATATCGTACTTGAATAATGTGTCATAATATTTTATTGATACTGAAGCTGAAACTTTTATTGTGTCGATGGAGCTTCTCTTTTATCACTTATGATGAGTATTTTTTATTTTCTTCCGAATTATATACTCACATTTATGAAATGAATTAATAAATTTCTTTTAACCAAATTTATTTATATAAATAATTTTTTAACTAAAAATACATTACATATTTTTTAGAATTATGGTATTGAGTTATCCGATAAATATAATTTTAAGATTTTAACTTGTATTCATAAAGTTAAGAAAAATTTAAAGAGACCAAAATAAATTAAAAAATTTAGAAAGATAAAAGTGAAATATTATATTAGTCACGAGTAGCGTTCTAGTGAGTACATTAAAAAAAACATAAATAACTTTATTTATTGATGTATGGTAGTATACAATTTATTGACACATGTTATACTTATCTACTTATATAGTATATTACATAACATTACTTATAGCCCCTTAAACATGATGGACATCATTACAATTTACATGGATCTCCCAAACTCTTTCATATACCCTCTCAAGAGGTATTTTCCTATATTTTTTCATCTTCTCCTCGAACAATTTTGAGAACCACATGCTTCTTCCTCTTATTCATCTATACCCCGGCCACCCAATAAACGGTTATCTACCCTATCCTATTGAGAAATGATTGAATAAAACAGTGACGCCACGTCATCTGTATTTTTTTCCAATAGATTTATGCCACATCAGTATTTTTATCCTGAATTTCAGCATTTTATCCTGAATTTCATGATTTTAATTTAGATTTGATTTTTTTAAGATAAAAAATGAAATTCAAGATAAAAATGTTGAACCCTATCCTATAAAGGTAAATTTATCATTGCCATCAATCAAACTATGCATCAACAATTGTTCGCGCTACGTCCTTTACTTAATTAACCAATTACTTAGAATATTTTGATTAGCTATTCATTTATCTTACTTGAATTAAATCGTAATTGCATGAATGCAAATCATAAATTTCTGGAAAAAAATCCACGTAAAATAATTAGTCTGAGACAACTTAAAACAAGCAAGCATTAATCAGTCAATATTTAAAGATTGGATGACACTTAAAATGCAACCATAATACACTACAAAGTTCAAACCTTATAACCTTGAACGAAAACAATGCTCTAAACCTAATAATGGAAAGATGAACACATTATGTTCAATTTTTTTATCATCTTCTTTTGGGTGGTTAAAGAAACAAAGGGACGCCGAGGTGGCGGTGGCAACCGTGCCTGCTGTGGTCCATCGTCGATTGATATGTTTATTTTGATGAATGTTGAAGTTAAAGCGGAGGACAAATAAAACCAGGAGGAGGGTTTTTTCCAGACGTTATTACAGCTTGAAGAGCGAGGGGAATGAATATATTAATGTTTAGAAGCTTAAGTCTTATAGCAGTGCAAAGACAAACGGCGGCTTCGAGCTCGAGCAGACCTCCAAGAACCGGGCAGCAAGCATTTTCAACAGGGTTTCCTAAGCCAATGTGGCCCAATCCACCAAGCAAGTCCACGCATAATCCTAGTTTAAGAGCATTAACGGGGCAGGTTGGTTGGCTAGTTGGTGGAGCAGGAGAGCTACCTCCACCAGAAGGTGGTGGGATGGTAACAGGAGGGTTGGTAATGGGAGGAGATATTACAGGAGGGGTTGGTATTGGTGGCACAATAACAGGTGGCATCGGAGGCTTTTTGGATGGTGGCTCGACCTTTGGACTGCCACCAGCATGTACGGTGGATGCTTGGGGGTTGGAGGGTTCAGGCGGGGAATTTTAGGGTGAGTTGGGAGATGCTATGGTGGAGAACGTGGCGGTCTACAAGGAACAGATGCATCAATGGGAGGCAATGCTATTAACATGAAAACCATTAAGGCAAAAACCATGGCTGTAAATTTGGAACCCATGGCTTGGGGTTCCAAAGATTATTCACCTCGAACTTTAACAAAAAAACTATATATACACACACATATACATATAGCTCAATTTGATGCGGAACCAGTGACTGTACCTAAAAGAGTATCAAAGAACATGATAAAAATATTCTTTTTTTTTTAAATGGAGGATTCCAAGACATCAAATTGTGAAATAAAATCAAAGATTTGGAGTAGTGTGGGTTGATTTGAAACTTCAATACCTATCCGTGACTGTTGCTCAGTTTTTCAAACTTTCAAGTTCCAATCCGTGAATCCTGTTTTCATCTCTGTATCATTGATTTCAGTTTTCACAGATGCTTCATATATATATATATATATATATGTATCAACATATTCGTTCTCAAATCCAATAAAAAACATACATAAACACATAAATCAAAAACAATCACAAGGCACATCTCAGAAACAGAGCACAACTGATGCTCCTCGACGACATAGTTTACGAAACGATTAATCTATCTATATATCTATATGTATATATATCTTTCTGCAAGCAAAAGATTGATTTCAAGTGATGGATGATAAATAAAAGGAACTTTAACATTATGTGGAAATCTTAAAATTTATATACAATATATTCAGCTGTACACCATATGGTCACCATGTCTTTAAATAATACTAGCAATAACGAAATTACCGGCCCAAAGGCAATGGAAATGATAAGGCTGGAGGTAATACACGGGGTCGGTGAAATGAGGAAAGATAAAAGCCGCATTGGAAATGGATTTACCAGAGGCTACTGAGAGATCTGATCCCCGAATGTGTTCTCCCCGCTGTATGTAACATAAAGAAATCCATCTTCATCCTTTTTCTCTTCATATATGGCAGACATAATGGCACCTGCAAAAAAAAAAGTGAGTTTAGCCCTCTCTGAATCAGATAGAAAAGGTAAAGCATCGAGCACTGATAGGTGTAAACACAAAGGATTATTACCAGTTGGAGGGAGAACATTGTCCACAAATATGAATATTGCCTTTTCAGCACTGAGTTTGATCCTTTTACGGATGACATATACGAATTGACCAACAGTCAAATCAGCTGGGACAAGGTACCTGCAAATTTCGGAATCATATTACATGAACAATTTCGTCATTCGTTCAAGGCAGTCAATTGGTACTAAAACACACGGATCATCGAAGCCTTTGTGTTGGAGATGCAATGCGACGGAGATAGACAACTCAAACAAAATAAAACCGGATGCTGTTTTAACGGAATAAGTCAATGAATCAAGAGAATCTAAAGTCATGAATAAGATACAAGTGACGCTTACTTCTTCTTGTCTATATTCGGTATATCACTTCTCTCCGCTTTCTCCACGATCACCTTCAACATAAAAGAAGATAATAAAGAAGTCAAGATCGGAATACTTATGACACAAGCAAATATAGCGGCCTATGGCAAAAGTAGCACATATTAGATCAAAACTAACAATACATATCGAGATAGGAAGTAAAAGTTGGATCGGCACCGGGATCCTATCAGGGTATTTCTCCCTAATCCTAGCAGCCTCTGCCCTCCTCTTCTCTGAAGCAATAATCAAACCAAAAAATATCAACAACTTCGAGAATATAAACGATTGATTTCCCCATACATACCATAATTCACATAGAAATTAGAAGTAAATATATTTACACCATGTTCATAACAGCGTAAAAGAATCCAGTACATACCAAGATCATGCTCTTGCTTGAAGTAACTCTTTGCCATTCTCCTGAAATTATTAACCAAAAATTAAGTGAAAACACTTGCTTTTCAAGGAAAAAAAATCCCCCCTTTTTACTTCTTTATGAATTTCCAAAGACTTTAAAAAGCTATGATTGTGGAAAACAAAGATAATATGACCATCAATTCATTCACAAAAAGAAAAAGTTGTAAAATTAAAGATACAGAAAAAATTAAAGTCCACAGACAAATACAAGCAAATCCAAAACCACCCAAGTCTTATCCCTGATCACAGTGTTGTTTCCTTTGCACAATTGAAGAAAACAAAATCACAACTAAAAAGCCCCAAATTTCAACTAAAACTATCCTTTCAAATTATCCCCACACACAAAAAATAATAATATTAAATATGGCTGAAACTGAAGAAATATACAAGGAAAACCGAGAAAGGCAAACCTTGTGAAGATGAACCCAATGTGAAAAGAAAAAGTTTCCTTTTCTTGATCAAAAGAACTCATTTAAGGCTTGAAGCTCGTGGCTTGGTTCACGAGATAAAATAAAAGTATAATGACTTATTTCACCCAATAATTTTATAGAAAAAGTTATTTTAATTCTTTATTTAATTTTTTTATTTTTTTAACTTTAAATTTATATTTTACAAATTATCTCAATATGAATAGAAAAGTTAATATTTTTAATTTTCTTGATGTTATATATGTATGGATTATCGCATAAATAACACATCAATATTTAATTAATTTTTTAAATTTAACTATTTTTAAAGATTAAAACTCATAAAATTATTTTTTGTTTTTAATTTAAAAATTAATTAAATACTAATGTGTCATTTATATGGTAATCTACATGTATGCCATCTTAGTAAAGTTAATAAATATTATTTTTTATCTATTTTGAGGTGATATGATAAAAAATTTATAGGTTAAAAAACCAAAAAAAAAGAAAACAAAATGATTTTTTAGGTTGAAGGGCCAAAAAAATTTATACCTAAAATAAATATAATATAAGATTGGCCTTTCGGCTTTGCCCTTTTCAACTCTTTCAGCCAAACTTGTGTATTTTATTTTAACTAAAAAGTAAATGTTTTTTCTACCTGAATTTAATTTTAATCTATTTTTTAGTCTATTTTATAACTTTGTTTAGTAAATTGATATGTATATGTGTCATCTAATTTTAACGAAATTATAAAATGCATTATAATTAAAGTCAAATTCAGTATAAAGAAGAACTAAAAAGAATTTAAATATAGAAGTCAAATTTAATTAAAAATATATTTTGGAAGGCCTAATAGGTGATTTACACGTGGATTTATTTTTATTGGTTTTCGTTTAGGTATTAGCAAAGCGTCGTTGATTACGGTAAGAAGACAGGTCATGTTCATCTGTCGCTATTTGTTTGGATAAGGTACAAAAGTATGTGAATCAAACGGCTAGTAGTATGATTATCATGGGACAATCACAAAAAAGTGGGTCCTACTTAGTTCCTAATGGATAAACAAATGAATATGCTACATTTGATTTGATTCACGGAAAATATTTTTTATGTTAACTTCATAAGAATTCATTTCATAAGCCAAAATGATTTTTCTTTTCGAAAAATAGTTTAACTTGATTTTTATATAAAATTAATTAAATTAATTATATAATTAATATTTTATTTATAAACAATATTAAAATATAATATAAAACATTATAATTTTTAATATTAATAATATATTTAATCATGTAATAACTTATTATTTTAATATAAATTAGTATTAGTAATGTTTTTAATTTTAAGTAACATCTTAAATATTTTATTAAAATTTATAATATTAAAATTTTAATAATAAATATACATTTAAATTATAAATATTTAATATTAAAATTTTAGGGTGAGTTTGGTTGAAAAACTTGTAGAAAAGATTTCATTTGTATCAAAATTTAAAAAAAAATCTAGAATTAAATTTTCCTGTTTAAATAAATATATTGAAGAATTTCAAAATTTATAAATTTGTAAGTAATTTCATGAGAGAATTTTAACAGCTAATAATTTTTTTTCAAATTCCATTGGGTGGTTTTTCAAAAGGTTTATATGTCAAAAAGTCGTTAAAATGCAGAAAAAAAGAATAATAATTAAGCTCTTGTATTAAATTTATACTCAGTTAATATATTGTTATTAATTAAAATAATCAATTAAGTCTCTCTCTTAATGGTTTTTGTCATTGACCACACCTACTGCTAAAAATAAATTGACAAACTAATCAGATAGTGACATATAATAGCTTCTAGTTTGGTCTAATATTCTTCTCATAAAAAAATAAAAATCAGATAAATTATAAAAAATGTAAGAAAATTTATTAGATAATGATAAAATATTAAAATTGATATAAACGTACAAAAATTATAAAAAGTTATAAGTGTTATAAAAATCTAATACAATATAAAAATTTATAAAATAATATTACATATTTAAAATTTTATAAAATGTATTAAAATTATAAAAATCATAAAAATTATAAAAAAGTAATAAAAGTATTAAATTTGATATAAACTCATAAAATGATTAAAAATCATAAAAAAAGCTTAAACTGGACCAGATCAATTGATTGGACTGAGACCAAAATTGGTAAGGGTATCAACCTGGAGAAAGCCATTAGATTGGTTAACCTGAGAACTGAAAGGTTTGAATTGATTTTTTTATTTTTTATTTTTGTTTTTTTAATTGAACAAGATGAATCAATTGAACCGACAAACTGGTGGCTTGATCGGTTCAATCACCGGACCGGTTTTAAAAATCTTGGTTAAAATATTTCATTTTGATATATGCTAATAGTTGGTTAATTTTTTTATAAACAAATATTAAAAATAAAAAATCGGTTCAACAACTTGGTTCCCAAGTCAACTAGTCAATGGTTTTCATCGTATCAGTACCATGACTAATTTTAGGTTAATTGGTCCAATCCAAATTTCCATGTTTTTTTTATAATTTATATAAGCTTATATAATTCTAATATTTTTAATACTTTTACAATATTTTATTAATATTTAAGAGTTCTAATATGTATTTTAGATTTAAATATTTTAAATAAGTTTGATTATTTTATAAATTATTAGAAATTTTTATTTTTATAATATTTATAATTTTTATAAATTTTATATTTTTAATAAGTTTATATAAATTTCATATTTTAATGTTTCATATTTTTATATTTTTCTTGATTTTGTATAAAATTTTAAGATTTTTAAATCACCTCTTATGAGAAAAATATTATGTTAAACCAGAAGCTGCTATGTGTCACCATCTGATTGGTTCGTCAATTATTTTAACGGTCAATATGGTCAATGACGAAATTCGTTAATGGAGGAACTTAATTAAATGCAAATTTAATACAGGGACTTAATTAATTTTTTACATTTTCTTAAGGGTTTTTCTTGACATATTAGCCTTTTCAAAATACCTCACAATTTTGTTTGATTTAGAAAAACTTAAAACTTCAAAATTATTTTTATTTAATTATAATATATATTTTAAAATTTTATATTATTAAAACTATTTATAATGTTTTACAAATATAACGTTATTCATATTGGATATTTTTATATTATTTATTTTAAATATAATTATTATTCTTTTATAATTACTTTATAATTTATAAAATTTCAATAACCTATTTTAAATCAATTATTTATCCAAACAAAACAATTATATTTGAATGGATCAATTTTAAAATACTAACACTTTAAAAAAAAAAAACATTTTAAAATTCCTCTTACAGCCACAATTTTAAAAGTTAAAATTGAAGTGTGCATTAAGCAAATTGGACCCAAGGGTTCATTCCCACCCTTAAAAACAAGGTCCATAGTATTGGGCATTTCAAAACGCGGGAAATCCAGCCGTTTTTGTGATAATCAAACGACTTCGTTTGGTATCTCTGTGCTGGGCTGCCGCCATGCCTATTGTTTAAGCTCTCTCTCGCTCTCTAAGAATCAAAAACCTTGGCGGAAAAAAAGGGGAAAATGGGAACGAGATCGAATTTCTACAAGAATCCTTCCCTCTCTTACAAGAAAGATTTAAGTCTCTCATCTGCTCTCCAAAACCTAAAAGGTTAATTTTTCTTTTCTTCTTTTTTTCTCCATTTTCTTACTTACCAAACACGTTTTTAAAATTTAAATCTTTCCCTTCCTCCAATTCACAGCTTATAATATCGCCACCGGCAATGCTCCTCCTCTGGTCGAAGAAAAATCTCAAGTCGACGATAAAAGCGCTTGCAGGAAACGCTCGAGAGAGCGTGATCCATTGTCACAGCTGCCTCATCGTAGCCGTGAAATTGAAGACAATGGACCTATGTCTCATCATGATTACATTCTAAAAAGAAGGCGAGTTTTCTGTTCTTTTAATGTGTTTTCACACTTTTAAAGTGTAATTATTTTCATATATTGCGAAATTGCTATACAATTTTTGTTCAATATCCGGTTTTTGATTGAGCAGGAGAGAAGTTAGCTCATCTCAGGGTTACGACGAACTGAGTGCTGATATTTTGGTAATTTGGCCATTGCTTTTGGTTTTTTTTTTTTTTTTACATGAATTTTAATTGTCTCCTTTTAGTTCTTAATTTTTTTTTCTGTTTTGTTGCAGCAAGCTTCGAATTCGAGTGTAAATTTGGTAGACTATGAAAGTAAGTTAAATTCATGTTTCTTTTGATAGCAAAAGTCAATATTAATGGATTCCATTATAATTAACATTGAACAAATTGTGGGTTCGGTCAATAAAGAATTGATTTTCATCATTCAGTTTATAAACTTTGATGACTTGCAACTCTATTTTCCATTGAATGTGTGTGCAATTACTGAATATTATGTTCCTAAAAATTCAGGTGATGAAAGTGCTTCTTCCAACGATAAAGAAACTCAGGATCTTCCAGATTCTGGTTTGTTTTAGTATCTTCTTCAATTATCATCAATCTTTTGCTTAGAATATTTTAAAGACCACCCGGATCATTTTTCTGTTATTGATTGCTTATGATCGGCGAAGCTTTAAATTATATTTATTGCAGATGTGGCCTTTACACTCGTTTTTTTACTATGTTTATTGTAGGTGATGCAAATGAAGTAGATCGGGTTAAGAGCAGAAGTGAGCAACGATTTCCTCTTCCGGGTGAACCTGTATGTGTAGTTTGTGGTAGATATGGAGAATATATATGTGATAAGGTGGGATAAATGAACACTGTAATTCAAAATTCACCACATCATTTCCTTAGTTGTTTCTATTAATCTCTCTAACTTTGTATATGATGCTTGCCTGCGGTTGTAGACTGATGATGACATTTGCAGCATGGAGTGCAAATCTGCTCTTCTGCAAAGCCTTCAAATAACTGAGGTTCTCATTCTCGCTGACTTTGTTCACAGTAAAAAAAAAATGTCTCTGGTCTTACTGTTTTCATTATATTAAGCCAGTATTATTTGTTGTGTGTCCAGAAATCTATGAGCAATTGGAATCCATCTCACTCGTCATCTGATCTTACATCTATTTCTCATTTGCCTGAGCTTGCGGATGATACTTGGGATTACAACAACCATCGCTGGTCCCAAAGGGGATCTAGTCTTTGTAGTTACAAATGGTAAAGTTTCTTCTAAAGCATTGTATTCCCAAATAACATTTGTAAATTGAGATAGCATAGCACCATAGGTTCCATGTGTTTTGAAAATAGTTTCCAGCACTTCTTCAAAATAAAGAAAGAAGAGAAAATAGTTTCCAGTATTTAGTTATGATCACCTTTGAGTCTAATATGAATGATTCTGTTTTTAGTTGGAAATGCAAGAGGCCTGGACACCTTGCTGACGATTGCTTGGTCACCACACCCGAGCAGGTTTTATTTTCTATTAAGGGAAGCACTTTGGTCCTTTACAATTTTGGACTGTGAAAACACATTTTTCCTTGATAAACGTTTCTCTATTTGTAGGCGGTGTCGAAGCAGAGCAAGCCTGTAGCCAGAGATCTTCTTGAACTGTACAGAAGGTTTATATAACTCAATTTCATGTATTTATCCTAAATTATTTTCGAAAAAGAAAAACATTTAAAAGTTAATTACTATGCATGTGATTATTCCATATTGTTTTCTTATTTTCTTGAACTTAAGGCAAATCTGGGTATAACAGCCAGACTCCCGGATGGAGGATTTGGCAAAGACTTCCTTTTTCCCTTTATTTATTTGTTTAGTTTTTGCTGTAGGGTTCATGCTCATCTTTTGTTTTCACAAGTAGCCTTGTAGATTTTAAGCCTGTATGTTAATCTGGGATTGTTGAGTTTCAATCTTTATTTTACTAAATGAGTTGCACCATTTCTTAGTTTCTTTGATTAGATTGCGATTGATTTCTTGCTATATGTTACTGCATGACACACACACACACACACAAAAAGACCCTTGCTCTGTTAGAGCTCAGAATAACTCATTTCTTGGGGAGCTTAGTTATTCTCTTTGCTTCTTTCTTTCTGCAGATGCCATCGCATAGGTGAAAAATTATCTCATGCAAGCTGTAATGCATGCCGTGGCTCAATTGGCCTAGCAACATGCCTTGATTGCAGCACTGTTGTCTGTGACAAGTAAGCTGTATAACCTGTATCTTTTTGTTTTCACATTCAATTATGACATGTTTATCTTCGGCATGTATTGTAAAACAAAAAGGGCAACTTATGATCTTTCCTCTTGGATATTTTGATATACAGCGAAGGTCATTTGAATGAACATATCCATACCCATCCATCCCATAAACAGTACTACTCACATAAACTCAAGCGACTGGTGAGAATTTTCTTTTCCATTCTCTGCACTTCAGATACTGTATCACTTAGACCTCATGGCATGAAACTAACGTCTAAACATTTATCAAAATAGGTGAAATGCTGTAAGTCAACATGCGAGGTGACTGACATTAATGATCTTTTGATTTGCCACTACTGCTTCGATAAAGCATTTGACAAATTCTACGATATGTATACGGCAACTTGGTATATTATCATTACAACTTCAATCGTTTTTTTAACTTTTAATTTGACTCTGCAACGATTAAATGTGCTGTACGATGTTGCTGACTGCAGGAAAGGGGCTGGACTTTCAATGATTTGGGGTTCCATTTGTTGTGAAGATCACTTTGCTTGGTATGTGTTGTAACATCATTGACATCATTTTGTGTCTCCCAATGTGTAAAGAACTTACTGACTTGTCGATGATGCCGCAGGCATAGGATGAACTGCTTAAATGCTGATATCAAGGACCGAGCATATATAATTGGCAGAAACACAGGGAAAGGGAAACATGTACAACTCAGTGACTTCATTTTCTAACAGTGTTGAGAGATAAAAAGCCTCTTATTGGCATATTTCTCCCAAATACAATATTTATGGCAAAAGAGCTTTGGTTTTAAATTTATGATTAGCTTGCCTGCAAAAATGTACATAAAATTTGTATGATTCAGCCTTTTAAAGCAGTTGATGATTTTGTCATCTGATTTATTTATTTATTTTATTTTTTGGGATCTTGATTGCGATTTGTTTGAAGCCCAGTTTAGGCTAACCTGGGCTCGGGCCAGTCCAGATAGAAGCAATTTAGTTCTTTTTAAAATAAACGGAGCAATTTAGTTTATTTATTATTCAAAAGTAAAGATACCTGATTAAAATATTTTCATGCGATTCTCAAAATTGAGTAAACGATAATGAAAACAATGTTAATAGTCATGAAAAGCATGGATACAGGTAAACTCAAAAATAAATAAAAAAATTTATAAAATATTCACAAAGATTTTAAAAATCATATTTTTAAAAATTTCAAAAAAATATAATATTCATGAAATTTAAAAATATATATGAACATTCAAAATTAATAGAAAAAGTTAAAAAATCCAAAACTTTCTTAAATTTTGATTAAAAATTGCCAATTTAAATTTAAATTTTAATATATTTTTTTAAAAATTCATTTTTTCACTAAAATGCATTATAAGTTGATAATAATGAAAATAAAGGCTTTTAACTTTAAATGAATTGGGATTGGCAAGGATCTATAAACAAAAAGTAATTTTTAATATTAAATTTGGTAATGTATAAATTTTAGTTTATTTATCATATTTCACTTACAAAAAACTAGATAACAAACAAATATTTATTTTATTCATCCAATGTGATTTTTCAATTTTCAAAATGAGAATCATTTTCAAAATGAAAATATTTTGATTTTTAAAAATCTTTTTGAATATTGAATAATTTTTATTTTTAGTTTTTAAAATTTTCGAAGCTGTAGTTTGTTCACTTTTAAACAGTTACCCTGATATATGTGAAACGCGCCAAAACAAATCTGAAGAAGGTTTTCCTGTGCAAAAGCTGAGCCAAAAAACACAATATTTGCTGCAGCCACATTTGTAACTCCAAATATCTACTTTGAAAAAGACCAAATTGTTCGTAACTTAATATTTTATTAACAGAAATAGTTAATACCATCTTTCATCTTTATTTATTCACTTTAGAATAATACAGAGATCAAATTGCCCCGTTTCCGTTTATTTTTAACGGGACTAAATTGCTCATGACCCTATAGTACGTATTTATTCCTAAATTAACTCTTTCCAAGTTACAGAAAGAATGCAACAAAGTTAATGGCAATGCAATGTAGGCCAGCCACCAACTGCAGTGCAGAGCCATATGACCTTAACCCTTTTCCTGCAGTTTACTTCTCCATTGAAGGAAAGTATTGCAAAATTATGCATATAAGCTTGACTAGATCGGTAGCGGTTTACAACCTCTTCATGATATATCCCATAATTAACCCAATCAAGCCGATCAAGGCTACAAACATGAAAGACAGATTGCCCCCACTTTTGCTGCTTTCACGCTTCAACAGTTCCTAAACATTCAAATTTTTTATATGTGAGAAGTTTCCATGGCTCAATAGATCAAGAGAACATAATAAACCAATAAGAGACAAGTAAGAAGGCACAATTCTATCAGGGATGGAAACTTTTAACCGCAGGTCGTAAGCAACTATCGACAAGATGCAGCGGTTTTAAAGGGAAGATGACTAGGGATCATGTGCAAGTCTGAGATGTAGAAGGGAAACATATTTACAAGATTATGACCAAAACATGGATTCATTGTAAAAAGAGAGATTGATGTCAACTTGAAATTTGCAGTAACTATAAGCAATTATCAGAGACGATATGTGCAGGGGAACACAGAAAAGACCAAATTCCACTCACCAGCTCTTGGCGAAGCTTGTTATTTTGTTGAATTGCTTTATTTTTTTCATCAGTCAGCTTTGTTATAAGAGCTTTTGCCTGCAATTATAGAAAGTATTATTCAGGATTATTAGACCTTCGATATATCAACATCATATAGAATGAAAGAGTTTCAGGCCCCAACCCAGAAGCATTGAAAGGAATGCAAATATCTGACTAGAAAAATATGGACCTTACTATATCCAGAACCATGTTACTCTAACTCGGGCATAAGTTCCGGATACGGGTATGTTTTCAACGCAAATATGTTCAATTTTTTGAAGTTCTTTCATGTATTTGGAGGCTGGTAGAGGATTATATTTTCATACCAGTGTTCTGTCATGCATTGGGTACTGGTGTTGGACACAATTACTTCATAAGAAAAATGAAGAGTCGAAGCAACATAGATCTGGAATGCCAGAATTCAAAATTTACCTCAGGAGATTTGTCTTGAGTGTCAAGCTGATCCGTAAATGTTCTTGCAGCCTGCATTCACCAATGAAATGCAAACTATTAGCATTCTAGAAAACAGAGTGCAAACAACAAACAAAAGCGATAATGTAAATATATGCAGCAGGATCTCGGCCTCGTACCATAACAAACTCAGAATTGTCTGAAATAGAGCCTCTAGGCACTAATTCAGACCCTTCCTGTGAAGGTGAAGTTTGTTGATGCGAAAAAACATAAACCACTCTCAACTTGCATTCCTCAACCACATTCCCAGCTTCTCTGTTGAACTAGAAAAATGAAAATTTCCAATAATCAATCAACACTATACATCCCAGTCCTCAAAAATATTAAATAGCTACATTACTCAGATTCAAGTCTAAAGTTGGAAATGGGTATGTATCTGATATGAATATGCCCACACTTATATCCAAATATGTGTCGAAAACGAATACTTTAAAGCAAAATGAAGAGCCGTAATTATACTATACCATTTCTGCAGTTATATCCTTTGCGGTTACACAATCAGGGGCTTTTACACTTTGAAGGAGGAATTTGTCCTTGCATTGCATATCAGCAGGGGCCTCCTTTTGTGCTTGCATAGTAACTAAATCCACAAAAACCATTGATTCTTTTGAAGTTTGATCAAAGATAATAATGATAAAATTTGGAAAAATGTAATTGATTCGTTGTATTTTGTACCTATAACTTCGCATGTAGATCGAGGCAAGACGATCCCCGTATTGGGACGAACACAGTACTTTTTTGGATTTGTTGTTTTCACCTGAAAACAAAATCCAAAATGAACTATTTATTTCTTTTTCAGGTTTCAAACTCGTTATTTTTCCATTGCTGATCTTTTTTTTCTCGGCTACCAAACAGATCATTAAAACATTGAATGAGGGAAATTCGACATTGATGAATGATATACCTTGAAAGCTACATGGTTATCAGTTTTATTCGACAATTGAAGAGAACATGAGATCTGTTTCCTCAGCTCAACTAATCAAATACCGAAACAACAAGGAAATCAAAATTAAAAACCCAGAAAAACAGAAATTGAAGGTCGGCGAAAAAGGGAAAGGAATCCAAAAAATGAATATAAACTTACAAGGAAACTTGAGCTCTAAAGGATCGATGTTAAGAAGGTCACCCGTGCTCATTTCGGAGCAATGGGATTTAATCGAGGAATCGCTTAATCTCTAAAAGGAAGGGAAATGATTATGAAAACGAGGAAGGAATCAAATCTCTCTCTTTATTATTGGAATCGGGAATTGCTCCTACTCGATTCCCCATTTTTGGTTTTTATTAATTAAAATTGCTTAGTTTTTTCTTTTTCTTCTTATTATTAGTTAATATCACTTGAATCGACCAAATTATTGGATTGGTCGTTTTATATCTCCATCGCTAATTTGGGTCAATTTTTATATTTAGATTAACGAAAAAAATGGATAAATTCATGAGGAAAAGCTATTAAAACTAAACAAATCAAGCATTGTCTTGAAAATAGCTTCAACTTGGAGTGATACTCGAAACTGGAGGCTTTATTTGATAATAATATCAATGGCTTCCACGTTTGATCCAAAGATCAGAACAGTGTAAGTAATAAAAGAGTGGCCACTTGAAAACCCAATACTGAAGTGTTTTGGACCATAATATAGCAATGGGTTGGGTTGAGTTTGTTTCACTAACAACATCATCTGTTTTATGATAAGAAAAGATAATATAGAAATTGGAAATTTATGCACCAGTGGTCGAAATCACAGCTGCAAACCAAAAAAAGAGCCCAATCCAAGCAAAGAGTGGCGCAAAAATGGCGGCTACTGCTGCTGCTGCTTTAACACCCGCCACTCGTCTCCGATTCAAACCCTACTCTACTCTTCGTTTCCTTTCGTTCTATTCCAAAAACCCAACAAGCCCTCGCCTTTTCCCGCCGCTTCCTCGCCGGTCGGTACCGTTCCACTCAACCATTCCTCGGAAACGATGCTTCTGCTCCGTTATTTCCGCCACGCTGCAGTCCGGAGAGATGAAAAAAAGGGAATTCCCAGAAAAGAAAGTTGGCGAAATGGGGAATACAGTTGGCGAGTTCAGGAAAAAGTTGAAAATTGCTGACATAAAAGGAGGGCCTGATGAAGGTTTGAATCGGGTCGGACAGACTGTGGTGGTTATGGGGTGGGTTCGGACTCTCCGGGTTCAAAGCAGCGTTACATTCCTAGAGGTAAATAATAAACCTTTTCCCTTTCCTTTTTTTTTTTTAATTTCAGTTAATGTATTTTGTTGATGTTATATTTTTAGGTAAATGATGGTTCTTCGCTTTCAAACATGCAATGTGTTATGAATTCGGATGCTGAAGGTTATGATCAGGTACCCCCTGGCCTAAAAAAGATATATGTTTAACCTTTCTTAACCATGAAATTGAATATATGAAAACTCTTGTTTCATTTGTTTTGTGAAAGTGGAACATTAGCAAATTTCAATTTATATTTGTTCCTGGAATTTCCTTATTTTAATTTTTTTATAGTTGCAAATCATTTATATGTTTCAAGCTTGTAGGTGGAATCTGGCTTGATTGCTACTGGTGCATCTATATGGGTGCAAGGGACTTTGGTGGCTAGCCAAGGATCAAAGCAGAAAGTGGAACTGAAGGTTGAAAAAGTTGTCGTGGTATGTTAGATTCCCCCCCCCCCCTTTTTGTCTTGTTGACGCTTATTATTGTCAAATGTAGGAGGTTATTCATCCATTTTGCCTTGAGAATTGACTCAAGTGGTCTGCATCTGTTAACAGTTGAAGTTGACTACGGAATAGGAAATTCATTTTTCCTTTTGAACTTAAATTAAGAATAGATAAGACGGTTGCTAAGTTTATAATTTTAAAACCTAGCATACTGCTTTATGCATTGTTATGTTGTGATCCTAAATCTGTTTACAACTTTTTGTTGCTGTTCTTTTTTCATGACAATGCTTTGGAAAATGGACAATCACTGTGTTACAATACATAAATGTTACTGCATGTTCCTCTGTTGGACCATTAAAGGAAAGTTCTTCACTAAATTAAAGGACAAAATTTAAACTTCTAGTTGAATGTTTATACTAATTATATGGACTCTTTTTCTCTTTGGCAGGTTGGAAAGAGTGATCCTTCCTATCCCATTCAAAAGAAAAGGGTCAGCCGAGAATTTTTGAGAACTAAAGCTCATCTTCGTCCTCGAACAAACACATTTGGTGCAGTATGGTTCTGTTGCTTGTTCACTATCACCACTAGTTGCTATTATATTTATTTATTTTTACTGTTACCATAATTTGTGCAAGACATTATCTATTATATTAGTTGTAACTTTTGCTTGCTATTTGCCCAGCATGGTTCTTTTTCAGTCCTTTTTTTTTTTTTTTTGAATGTTTTGCCTTTCAAATAAGACCATCGTGAGTGAATTTATATGTTTGTTTATCTGTATAAGTGTTCTCTTTTAATGGTACAACTTCTCTTTAGGTTGCACGAGTGAGGAATGCTTTGGCTTATGCAACTCATAAATTTTTTCAAGAAAATGGTTTTGTATGGATCTCAAGTCCTATCATCACAGCTTCAGATTGTGAAGGAGCTGGTGAACAGTTCTGCGTTACTACTTTGGTATGAACAATATCTATCAAGAATTTATTTTTTTAATTTTTTCTAATAGCTATACTGTATTTTAGGGTTTTAGTTAAAAGTTAATCTAAGATTATATTTTAAACAACTTTGTGTAAAGCTAAGCTATTATTGCCCACCCGCAAACGTGAAGCCTCTAGACTTAAGGGAATTATTATGTTTTCAATCAATTTCTAGCATCCTTATTCCATTGTTAAATTTGTTTCTCCTTGGGATGGTTTGGACAATATATGTGCTTGTTCATTTAAATGTATGATCCCACTATGCATGAAATGGTTTCAGTAAGAACTGATAAACAATTATGATACAATTATGTTACAACATTTCATTTAGCATTTTGACTTATAAAGTTTTTTGTAATTAATAGATTCCAAGCTCCAGAGAAGCTGCTGATTCGCCTGTGGATGCCATTCCAAATACAAAAATGGGTTAATTGATTGGTCACAGGTGAGCTAGTCTAGCACACCCGCTTCCAGTACTACTATATAGAGTTGCATCCCTATTTAAAATGTTTGAATTTTTATAAAATAAAAGCGCTCTCTTTGCATTTCAAGGTTCTTCAACTGCAGAGAGGCAGCCAACTGTATGTGGTTTTATAACTTTGCTCCATGCATCATCTGTGCAATTATCTGGAAACTACTTGTAAACTTTTCTGCTGCAAATTTATTATTGTCTATCACTACATGTCTGAAATCATAGTGGACTTAGTTTGCAACTCTCAGGAATTAGTATGTTTTTGGATTCCACTAATGTAATTCTTTGTGTCCTATTTTTCTGTGTCAGGATTTTTTTGGCAAACCTGCATTCTTGACAGTTTCAGGCCAACTTAATGCTGAAACATATGCTACTGCTCTTTCAGATGTATGCCTCCTTTTGTACTCATAGTAATAAAAAATGCAAAGGTAATCAATCAAAAAATAATGCATGCTTATACTTTGTCAGGTGTATACATTTGGACCCACCTTTCGAGCGGAAAATTCGAACACATCCCGGCACTTGGCTGAATTTTGGGTAAGCATTCTTGGTTTAGTATTTTAAATTTTTAACTTTCTATTCAACTTCACATCCATGTCCTTCCTACTTTTATGCATTTATTCTGACCTTACCTAAACCTTGTCTTCAAGATCTTATTCCCTCTTTTATATAGATGATTGAACCAGAGCTGGCTTTTGCTGATTTGGATGATGACATGGCCTGTGCTACTGCATATCTCCAGTATGTAGTATGTTACTCTTCACATCTATTATAAATTCATCTTTGTTGCTAATGCTAGAGTAAGAAGCTTGTAGGCAGATCCATTGAAATTCTTTAGTTGTATCTTTCCAAGTGAATTTGCTGTAACATATGCTCTTTTCCTTGGAAGGTGAGGCACGTGCTTGATAATTGCAAGGAAGACATGGAATTTTTCAACACTTGGATCGAGAAAGGGGTCATTGATCGGCTGAATGTACGAGCTCAATTTGTATCTTAACCTTCAATTTTCTTCTGAACTGAATTGGGAGGGGTTATTAAACATTATTTCATCTTCTAGATTTTGATCACCTCTTCTTTTGAGCTTGACACAGTTACTGGCAATGTTATTACTGATATATGGATTAATTTTATGTGATTAACAGGATGTGGCTGAGAAAGACTTTGTGCAGCTGACTTATACCGATGCAATTGAACTTCTTATAAAAGCAAAGAAGAAATTTGAATTTCCGGTATTGCTTGTTTATTTTCTGTTCAAACCTACTTAGTTGAAAAGATAGCCATTTCCTGTTCATGAATGTGCCATGCTTAAATTTGTGATTGTTAGCCATGCCTCAGAGATAGTCCTATCACGGGATTGTATGGAAACTCATTTCTATAGAAGATTTCTGATTCTTGGTTCCCTTTTGCAGGTGAAATGGGGATGTGATTTGCAAAGTGAGCATGAACGTTACATAACTGAAGAAGCATTTAAAGGATGCCCTGTTATAATCAGGGACTACCCAAAGGCATGCAAATTGTCTCTGATCACTCTTCTCTCTGTGGGATTTTATCTGCTTTTGGTGTTTAATTCCTAGAGTTCTTGAATGTAATACTCTCAGGAGATCAAGGCATTCTATATGCGGCAAAACAATGATGGGAAGACTGTAGCAGCGATGGATATGTTGGTACCTCGGGTAAATATCAAAATTTTTCATCTATGGTTGCCAGCAGATTTGTTATAACAAACATAATCTTTTTATTGCATAAGTTTAGACACTGTGATGCTCCTTTTATAACAAACATATTTGTTGCACTTAGATAAGAATATTATTCTTGTTATATGCTTTTCCTTGGTTGTCGAGTTCATTACAGTTCCTTTTCTTGTTTACATTTGGTTAGGTTGGTGAGCTCATTGGTGGAAGCCAAAGAGAAGAACGGCTTGATTATCTGGAAAATCGTTTAGATGAGTTGAAGCTTAGTAAGGAGAGCTACTGGTGGTATCTTGATTTGCGTCGATACGGTTCAGGTTAGAGATACTTCTCTCAAACTTTAACAATAGCTGCTGAGCCTGAGAATAGTTCAGTTTCTAGCACTCAGATGAGTTCGAGTAACATAGCTATCTAGGTTCCGGCACATGCAACGGCAATGTCATCTCAAAAGAGATGGTTAACCAACTGAACCCTTTAGACTTTTTATATTATGATGTGTCATTGAGGTGAATTGAAAGGGCAGTTGTGCAGGAAAGTTATTATCATGGTTTCTATGTGATGACCATCTTATTGCATTTACCATTGTAAAATCTCTTTGATTGTCGTTTGCCAGTTCCTCATGCGGGTTTCGGACTTGGCTTTGAAAGACTGGTTCAGTTCGCCACCGGAATCGAGAATATAAGAGATGCAATACCTTTCCCAAGAGCACCTGGTTCTGCTGAATTTTAGTGTGCGAACATCAACGAGTTTTCCATATTTTCTTTAAGCAGTTTTTTAGCTTCGTTCTTTGTGTTTTTCCTTCCTCAAATTCATGTTTTATACTAAGATATCCCATCTATTCTTTTTAGGGCACTGAAGACTTTAGCCACCTTTTGCCTTTCGTATTTGTTTTTTTTTTTTAAAAAAAAAGGTATATTGAAGTTTATAATATTTAAAAACTGAAATTAGTTCTGTTGTAAAATGAATTTTTATATTAAAAAAAAAGAAAAGAAATAACGAAGTTACAAATGTTATTTCCTATATAAGGAAGTATATTTATTCTTCAACAAATTAGCTTTTGTTGCTTTATCTACTTTATATGTTAAAATATGTTTTTTTAAATTACATTCTTTTCAAGAATTTATAAAAATTTAGTGATATTAAAATTGAACTTTTAAATGAGGATTAATTTTTTTGTTGAAATAAAAGCATATTTTATGGATATTAATCAGGGTAAAGGAGGTATGTATTTTAATCATTTATAATATTACCTACTCTGTTTAATAATTAATAAATGGTTTCTTACAAACATTAAAATACCAAGTAATTATAGATATGCATTGAAAAAATCATTGGTTGCTAAGTTCATCATATTGGGATTAGGAACTGGACCAATTCTGCATGACTTAATCCCCTAATACAGAATATAAATAATATTTTATTAGATTAAAATATGCTAATATTACACCCATTTGCCTGTTTCTGTTTAACTCTTCCGTTGTCCCAGTATTTGTAGCGTTTGCCTTTACTGTAACATGTTTATTATTATGTCGTTTTTACATGTGATCACATGATCCACTGCCTCATATTTTGTTTTTTCTTTTTGAAAATCAAGAAATTTTATAAATAATCATATTGATCTGAATTTGATTATGATATAAACCGAAAATTGAAAGCCTTAGATTATTATTGAAATAAAAACCCCATCAAATACTATCTTTTAAAGTTGTAAACAATCAATTCATTAATCATGCAAAAGCATTAATAATTCTCAGATTTGAAAGCAGCCATTTTCTACTTATTACAAGGAAAAATATATAATTAGCAGAGAAAAAGAGTATATACAGTGTTTGTAATGAACATTTTGATTGCCAATTAGAAACAATACATAATATTTTATGATGTAATAAAGAGACATGGATAGTACCTAGCAACCGGTTACACATGAAAACATCCTGTGGCTCCTAAACCTCGTGAGTTTTGCCACCGCCGGAGTTGTAGATTCGCCGGTTTCCATTCCATCCATCCCGGAGATATCTCCCGTTGAAATACGCCAGCGGTGACATTGACCACCGATATTCTTCTCAGCCATGGATGTATTATTAGGTTTCATATACTGACTCGGACTCTGAACGTAAAACTCAGTAATGTCATAGCTTTTAGCTGCGCCGGAGGAAAGACACTCGTATTGTCGACGAGTTTTGGCCTTCTTCAATCTTCGATAAACCAAAGGGATAAGACCCTCCATTTCTTTCCTGGGATTTTCTGGTAATGAATCACTAAACAGAGATGATGGGGAGAGAGAGAGAGTATAAGGAAGACTTTTGGAGTTTTGGTATATTGGGTTTGGTGGTGATGAACTTATCACTCGTGACTATATATATATATATATATATATATATATATATTTAGTTGTTCTTATTCTTACTATTATTATTGTGGTAATGAAATGGCGAGTCTAGCACGTCATTTAAATCTTTTTGACTTTATTTTACCTGATTAAGAATCATTGAATATTTCATATATGCATCCTGGAAGTTAATTAAATTTGATGATTGGGTTGAGAAATATGAGTGAATTTGATATTTATGTTTATAAATAACAATATATATATATATATACATGCATACAATAGAATGCAGCCGACTGACAGATGTGTATTATCTATATATAGATATTGTTCTGATATTAAACAATTTCCTTATATAATAGTTGATGTGGAATTCGATTAGGGTAGATGATTAGTAAGCTTATTGAAATCTCTACTAGGACTTGGCAACAAAGGTCTTTTTTCATTAATCACAAATTGTCAGTGTCAACCTCCATTTCTTAGACAATATCTCCAGTTTATGTTTATCTGATTAATATTGTATCGTTTTAAGTCAAGTTTGTTTGAAACAAATTAAGTTTTAGGTTAGAATTTTATTTTATATTTTTCTTTTTGCAATTTAGTACTTTCTTTAAGTAATTAAATTAGAAAATGCATTCATTTGCCAAAAACTTTTATATCATTTTCTTAAAATTAGAAAATTCATGACATTTTGTTAAATTTTCTTTCAATTTATATCTTAAAGTCTGATATGAGTTGACTTTTATTTAGAAAAATGGACAAATCCTGGTTCTTATAGAAAATTAGTCCGCACTACTTACCCTAAAAACAACCCAGAGCTGTAAAATCCAAAACCCACACCGAAAAATATGAAGCATCATCCACACCATCAGGAACAAAGCCCAGAATTTTATATTGAGACTGAAATAAAATTATAAGATTTTAAAATTTTAGATCATAATTTTGGATTAAATAACTTAGATTAAATTATTAAATTTTAAGAGACTCAAAATTGTAATATATATGTATATAACTAAGGACTACATGCTTTAAATTAAATTATTAATTTTTGAAGGGATTAAAAGTGCATTTTGTCCGTTTAACCAAGAGTTCTCAAATTTGGGTGTAAATGATAAATTCAAATAGATATGTTACAATTTTTCTAAATTTTTTAGTATACTTGAAAAATTACATTTTCATCCTTACATCAAAAAATATATAGAACATGGATGTTTGATAAGAATACTGGAGACAATTCGTATAAATTTACTTTGACAAGATTAATTAGAAATTTCAAGTTTACAGGCTGCTAGTATTTCAAGTTTCTACAACAGTTGAAGTATAAGTATAGCAAGTAAATATGAACAACATATTAATTTAATAATGGCTTCTCTGCGTCCACCCCTCTTTCAATATCACAATAAAGTTCTTTTCTTTTAGCCCATAAGACGACGTAGAGACCAGCGAACATAAGCAACATTCCTGCAAAACTGCATTAAACACACATATTTATCCAATACTGTTCAACTTACATCCAAATTGTTGAATAATAATATGTATGTTCAATGTTTACCTTCCTAATGAAATTGTCTCCCCTAAGGTAATAAAAGAGAAAACCACTGCAATGACTGTTCCAATGGGGCTGAACATTGAGACAAAAACTGGTCCCCTTTTCTTCATTGCCCATCCATTGAAGCTTAGACATGCCCCGCCCATTGCACCCGCCTATGCATATCCCAATTTGAATTAAACAAATATATCACTATGTTGAACATGAATATTTCAAGAAATTTGAAGCATACCATTAGAGAAAAGATAATGAGGTCCTTAAAGCTAACAAAGGGTGAACGCCATTGCAAAGCATGATCTTCAACTAACTGAAAAATTGCAGTAATAATCATTCCAATGAATGATGTTACGGCACATAGTGACATTGGCGCAGGCAAGTCACCCAAAGTTATCGCCTGCACGAACACCAAAATCTTAGCAAAGAAGAAAAAAGAAAGAGGAGCGTCGTGTTTTGTTTTTTTGATGAATATATCATTACTTGCAACACTATATTGCTTGATAGAACAAAGACAGCTGCAACTAGATACAAGCAGCCGGCGATCTTATCTTTGTCGAAAATCATATCAGCATTAACATCAGTTAGGGGAGGCATGACTGTTGCATCTTTGGAGGAGACAGTGCTTTGCATAAGGCTCATTGTAAGGGCACCTAAGACACATAAGATTGTGCCTGCAATCTTCACTTTACTGTATAAGCAACTTAGAGCTACTTTTTCTAACCTGCAACAACAATCATCCACCATTTTAAGGGAGCTCCATCACGCAAGATAGGTGAAAATCTTAGAACCTGGCTGGTTAAGATCCAATCCTTTATTTTTTTTCATCCGTTAATATCTAATACATTGATCGTCCCCATTCAAATATGAAAAAGTATATCTACTAAATGTAAAAGTCAACTTAAGAATGATGATTGAACATATATTAAGTAATAATGGATAAAAGGATAGAAAGGAGTCAAACCCGAAGCATGAAGTGAATTCAAAGCTATACGACATAATTTTTTAATTCTTAAATATAGGATTAGAGATTATCAATATATACACATAAACATATAGTATTATAACTCAAAAGATTTACCTCGATTTGTTTGGAGAACTGGTTGTTAAAACTCTTATGTAACACTTAGATAACACGGGTTTAAACTATGAACTCTCTTTCTTCAATATTATATAAACATTTGAAACTTGATGATACAAAAAGAATCTAAGATAAATATAATATCTAATATAATTAATTGATGTGAGATAATCTAATTTTTAATAATAAAACTACTTTGGGAAAGAAATAAAAGAAAAAAAATGAAATAAATATAATACCTGCAAGTCCAAGCAATTATAAAGATGAGGGCTGGAGCAAGGTTTGGCATGGCTGTTGCCATTGCTGGTGAGGATAGATTTATCCCTTTTAGAAATAGGAACTGGAATAGACTTACTCTGAAACAAAAATTAATCATAACATCATTGGGGGGAAAAACAAAACATATTCTTTGCTGTCTAGTTTTTTTTAAATAAAGATTTTAGGCTTAGCTTATCTTTCTTTGGAATATATTAAGCTTGTATATTTAATCTATTAAACAAATAAATTATTTATATTTGATTTATTGTACCAAATAATGTCGAAAATATATGAAAAATGAGTAATCATGTTTACCCTGAAATGGAGATGGAAACCAGCAGAATTATCAACTTCAATGTCAATTGTTTGGGCCATTTGCTCCTGCAAAATTAAAGTCAAACTTTCACCAAATTCACTCCCAACCAATAGAAAATCTTAGCGCTAAAATTAAGCATATACAGCTCAAACATACAATTTCCATAAACCCAAAAGAAAAATTTACCTTTCAAAGTGAACAGCAAAAGGAGAGACAACGAGGAAGGTTGAAAAGGAGAAGAAAATAACAATGGTGAAAGGTTTAAGGCCAAGGGACATTAGGTATCCAAGTAAAACTGAATTCCCTGCGAAAAAGAACTGCACCCCTATCAATCCTGCAACTATCACCACATCTTCTACCACTTCCTTTTTCATGTATTCCACCATCTTCAATTATTTTCTCTCACTTTCCTTCCTTCCTTCCAAACAATACACTATACACACAAAACCTTCTTTCTTCACCTCCGAAACAAACAGAGATGATCAAACCCTTTGCTTTTTTTTTCTTATGTTTGTTTCTACTTAATAATAATTAAATAGAGTGAGAATGGAGATTATCTATGATGAAACTGAATGAAGTTAATTATATTTAGCTAACGTTAAAGATGTTTCAGCTACCAGTCTTCTTCTGGTTATTGGGAAGTGGTTGGCAACGATCCGCAGGGAATATCTTTGTTTTTTTATGGCTTTATTTTATTTTCTGGATTTATATATTTATATTTATAGTTAAAATTTTCAATTATATAATTTATTGGTATTATCTCACGTCTCTCCACTTAATATAATAATTTTAGTTTGGAATGCTTAAGAATAATTAAGGGAAATTAATAACAACAAATGAGTATACTTAAAATCCAGGGATATTTTTATATAGTAGCTTTTTCATCTGTCTAAATTAATAATTTTTAAAAGAAAGTAATGATATATATAGTAGTTTTTAAATGAAGTGATGTTTTTGGAGGTGGTTTTCAAAAGTTAAAATTAGTCTTAAAATATTTTTTAATTGAGATGATTATTAATTAAATCTGCCAATTTGATGAATAATTTTATAATGGTAAAAATATATCTGTATATAGCAGTTAATTTGAAGTATATTAAAAAGTAGAGTTGAAGTTTGAATGTGGGTTGGCATGCATACTTGCCACACGTAACCCACCCTTGGGACCAACTAGCCTAACCAAACAATAGTCCAAGCCTGTCCTTGTGGGCGTCGTTGTCGCCCTGCAAATATTTAACAACTCCGCGCCCCACCACTTGGATCAACATGTGAATCGCCTCCAAGTCTCTTATAGACTATTTTGACAAGTCCTTTTATTGTAGCATAAAAGGTCAATTATGTTGAAGTTGCTGCTGCTCGTTTCATGTACTGTAATAATCAGTTTGTTTTTTATTTGGGTTATCGTTTTTAATCTTTTCATGAGTTTCATCCATTTGAATATGACATATTTGACAAAATATAATAGAGGTCGATTAAAGATTTTAATTTCTCAGTCGACTTTTTTTAAGTGATTTGATTAGTATGAAAATCTTAATTAAAGAGCCATTTTTAAAAATAATTATTAGATTTATTCAATGAAATTTTTCAAAGAGTTATCAATTGTTTTAGAAGAGAGTATTTTATTGCTCTATGGGCCTATATATAGGCGGCATTCTCCCTTGAAAAATCAAGTTTTAAGATTTGATTTTTACAAAAAAGGGCGCATTAAGGTGTATGTAACACTTAGTTGAGTCTCTGTTTAGTGACCATTGTAAGTTGTGGGATCATTAATCCTTTATCGAGGTTGCATATACTTGCTTGGAGAAGAGGTTGTGAGCTTTAATCAACAGGGAAAAAGTGCACTCTTGAAGTATTTGGTGATTGAATAAAAAATTTGTCATGAACGAGGCTTCGTAGACGTAAAATCGTTGTATCTGAACTGTGTAAATAAATATTAGTTGTATTGTTTTTTTTTGTACTCATTTTACTTACGCTGTTTATTTTTGTTCTAACTATTGTTACAATGAACGTTAAACAAAGTTGATTAATCATATCTACAGATAGATCTGCTCATGAGTTAGACCACTTGCCCTGGTCAAAAAGCCTACTAAAAAAATGGGAGGGTTTGGATAAAATACAAGACTTAAAATTTGGAATTGGGTAAAATTTAAGACTCGTTTTCTTTAGGGCCTGAGCCTTGGGTAATATTTTTTTGCTCGAGCTTAGCCCAAATATATTATGTTATAAAAATAATTATATTAATTATATATGATAAACAATACTTATATATGTTTATATTTATATTAAATTACTAACTCAATAACAATTAAACCAATTACCCAAAACCTAAAAAAATTTACCCAACTAAATAACTCAACCCAAAATATAAAATTTAAAAAATCATATTTAATAAAATAAAGCATTTATTATGTTTATTTTTAATATAATAAAACATTTAATATATTTATGGTAGTGTTTTTTAATATAAATATTTTTAATGTGTTAGGAAATATTTATTTTAATGTTTTTAGTGCATTTAGTGTTTTATATTTTTTAAAACTTATTTTTAAATAAAAACTAATTTTAAAAAAATTCAAATATAGACGGGTCGGGTTGAGTTCAAGTCTACCTTTCTTAAGTTGGGTTAGGTTTGGGTAAAAAATAAGTCTATTTTTCGGGTTGAGTCAAGCTCAAATTTGAAAAATTGGTCTAGATATCTTGCATAGACTCGACCTGGCCAATAAGCACTTCTATATGCAGACTAATTATTTTTCAAATTAATTATAAAAAGTAGTTTTTGTATTCTTTTTAAGAAAGGTTTTTTTTTTTATATATTTAGTGTTGACAAAAAAAGATGTTGATGAAAATAAATAGCTATCATATTAATTTTTCATGTTTTATAACAAGAAAAAGTTAAAGTAGTATAACGAAAAAGTTAAAGTAGTTAAATATTTATACATTGTGTTAATTTAGTTTTGATTATAAAAATTTAACTCTCAATATTTACACATTGTATAATTCAATCTCTTTTCTTTCTTTCTTTTTTTTTTTTTTTTTAATTTTGATTTTCTTCATGACCGTTTTACTCTTATGATAATATAGATATCTCTAAAAGGAAATTTAAAATTAAAGTTTCTTGAAATATATTATTTTAATATTTTATTATTTGTAATTATTAAATATTTATTAAAATAAAGTTTAACATAGAATTTTTAAAAGGTAAAAATTATTGTAAAGAAAAGAATAATGATATTAAAAATAAAAAATAAAAACATAATATAGATTTATTTATTCATTTATTGCCTTTGTCAAAACATTTTCGAAACTATGTACTATAATTTTTTTTTCTTTACCACAAGACTTCACATTTATAAATTTCAAGATTAGTATGTTATTTAAAGTCGGATGTATTTTGAATCTATTAGGATATAGAATGAGACCATATTACAGTGTCAAAATTCACCTAATAAAATTTAGTGTAATTAACTTGAATTTAACATTTATGAATGTCAAGCTTCTATTAAACATAATTTTATTAATTTTATACTAAACCTTAAATTATCATAATATTAACCCTAAGCGAATTTAATGCTTAAATTTTTTTATCAAATATCTCAAATTTAACTTGAAATTTAAATTGACATTATTAAGATCATAAGATTAACATATATCTTCTATTGCAACAAAGATTAATAAAGATTGAATGTTTTGAGTCTGTCAAAATCTCAATTTTCTTACGTCGAACCTTTGAATCATTTTGCATTTATTTATGTACGATTATTCAAATGGATAAATTTTGAGGTGTATTGAGATTTTTATATGTATCAGTTGAACAATGAAAATCTATGATCTATACTTTTTAATTTCCACAAGACAAAACTACAATAACGCTAAAAGATATAACTGTACTAATAAATCTTCCGATGAATGGTAGGGTAATAATTGCAAAGAGTTCATTCTTTGCTAGAAGCACTCCATGCACTATTGGGCGCATTTTTCGATGAGGAAAATGGTTTGGGTAGGATGATAAAATTCACACGGTTGCAGAGGCAATTCAACAATATCCCAATGTAGCTGAGTTTCAGACTATTCAACATGCACTGCTCGGAGGATTGCTAATACCAAACAAGTCACAACAATTTTGTTGATCGCATATATGTCCTACTTTTAACCAATTTCGAAGTTGTTAGAGCATATACTTGGGTCAGCGACTTTGGTATTACTGTAAAGAGTGCTTTATAGAGCGTCTTAATGTATAATTGATTAAATAAATGGTTGTTGCTTACTTTTACAAACTGGGATGATATTGGTTGTACAAATATGGTTGGATTAATTTTATTTTTTTAAAAAAAACTATAAACATATTAAAATTAAACTATTCAAGCGAATAAAACTAAAATCGAATAAATCAATGAACGAGCCAGACTTAATTAATTTCCATCGATTTATTACAGAATAGATATATAAAAAACACACACATATATATATATATATCATCTTTAACTTTTATCCCACTAGGTTACATAAGAATCGAAGGTATCCTACGACGACGTCTAATTCCTCAAATAACAACAAATCAGAGCCATAATCTGTAAGAGAAGATAAATAGCTGCGGCAGCCCAGTTTTAAGCTAACCTTCCTCATTCTAACATTCAACCAACTGCAAGGTACTTGAACTGTTAGAGTCTTGCAGTACGAAAATGTTGCTTCAAAAGTGGCCGAATGTACTCATCATAACCATCCGGCACAACCGTATCATTCAACGGACTCTTCCACGCTTCCTCATACAGTTTTTGATAAACATTTCCATCATAGCAACCGAGAACCGAGCCAAGGTAGTGGTCAGTGTGATTGAATGCATCAACAAGGGCAATCGCATTTGGGCGGACCTACAGTTTTAAATGAGATCAAAACTAGTGAGAATGAAGCAGCCTTTTGAGCTGATCACCGTATTAACGGAATCAAATACTTGAAACAAACCTGGGAGTAAAGTGATCTGAGCTGTTCGTTCGCTACTGCACCTTGTTTCGGGGTAATGGAGCCAGTGGAGACGAAATCACCAAGATGTTTGTGTAAAAGAGACAATGCGTATATGTTGCAGAGGTTCTCCAACTGTGTTTTCACTCCCTTTCCTGGTATGTCTTGCTGCAGTTTCTCAATGAACCTGAAAAACAAATCAAGCAGCCGACACTATGTTGATCCTATGATTTGGTGTTCAACTTTTGCAACCAATTTCTTAGAAATTGTGATGAAAGTTCGAGTTTTATGAATATTATAGTTTGGTTCCTTCCATACATAAGAAACCTCATCGACTATTAATTTAGAGGAAAAGCTTACTTGGAAACAATAATTAACTGACAATGAGCAACGGCAGCCTCAACCAAATCTGCTGAGATTTCACCAAAACCTGAAGATATATAAAAAAGGAAAAAGAGAACATGGAAGCTCAATTAATTTATCTACTTCAACAACTTAAAAGCAAACAGGTCAGTCCAGATTATATATCATAACAAAATGATATTCATAATTGAGCTGAGCTGAACTCGAGCAGATAGAAGCTCAATCTCGACTTGAAATTCGAGGCTCAAAGTATGAGTCGGACTCATTTAGTTTAACTTTTAAAGCTTGAGCTTAATTTGGTTCAAGGGGTGAATTGCTTTAACTTGCTCAATTAGGCATGATTACCTAGTAAAAAATAAGCTCGATCTCCATGCTTAACCTCAAGCTTGATTATTTGTACTCGACTTCTAGTTCACGGTAGAATTTTTCAATATTGGTGAAAATTAAATATATATTAAACTCGCCAGCTATATGAATAAAACATGAAAGTACTCAAATTCAGTTCAGCCAACAGCTTGAGCTACTCAAGTTAGAGCTCAACTCGAAAATGACTAAGCCAAATTCACTTTTTTCTAGTCTAACTTGAGTAATTTGTGATCAAAGTTGTCTCATTTACGCTCCTAAACATGACCATCTACAAGAGGACCATGCAAGAGTGAACTTGGTTGAGTAACATGACAATAAAAATGACTGATAAAAGAGAATGCTTATTCACCCATCAAGGTAGAGAGAAGATACCCTCTTCTGGAGTTGAAAATCTGCTAAGGCTTTCAGCACAGGCAACAGACATCCGAGCAGACCTCGCTTCAAATGCCTCCAATATAATACTATGTTTCAGCCAATCCTCAGCTGCAAGCCAACCGAAATAATGAAATAATTATATTGTTACTTACCCAGTCCAATGTTAATTTGTCAAGGAGTATGAAACCATGTCTAGAGTTGGCAATATTTTCGTAGATTAGAATTGTTTAGAAATAAGGACCAGCAAACTTACTCCTAGGCATTGAGCAAATCGTAATTAATATTGGTAAAAATGACAATTTTCAATTTTCCAAGAAGCAATTATTCAAAATACAAGTCGTAAACAAGCTCGAGAAAGAAAAACATATAAGAGGTACCCCTTTGAACTTCACAATGGCATTGCATGAGATGTTCTACTCGTCCCAAATATGCTGCTGTCCCAACAGGCATCTTTCCAGACACCAGCCGGGAAATGGTCTTCATTAGAAACCTTGCAACCTACAGAAATATTTCCGCTTGCATTGTCAATAGATGGCACCGCATCATCATTATGAACACAACATCTAAGGATTTTAGATTGGTTCCCTATTTCAATTGTGATATTTCTTACATGTTCTTTACTATAGATTCATCCTCTATGCTACTCGGACTCTTCACTCGTCTTTAGTGTCCGACACTCCTATCCGATACATAGATATGGGGATATGACCTCTAAAGATCCTCTAAGTACATAGAGAAACTTAGAAAATCTAACCATATCTGTGTCAGATATATACTCGTATTTAACACTCACATCCAAGCCCAAGTAACATAGTTCATCCTATCTACATAAAATACCAAGAAGCACCAGCAATACAGCTAATACGATATTGAAATCAGAGATTCTCAAAATAGATAGTAAAACCTACTACTAAGATTAAGCCTCCATTAGAAAATTGGAATTCATCCACTACCATCTAGAAGAACAAAATGAAGACAAAGAAAGGTTGACAAAAATAAAAGTTATATACTATTTCACATTTTTCACACCTGCAAAAGCATCACAATATTGTCTCCTTCATAAGTACAGTTAGGGATATAAACTGCAAATAACTCCGGAAGCCCACTGCAAGAAAGATAACCATGACCACCACACAACTTTCGGCATTCTTCAATGGCATCCTGCAAGCATATTTATTTTAGCCAAGATAAAAACATAAATAAATAAACTGAGTTATTGACTGTGATTTCAAATGAATATCAAAACTTTTAAAAGTAAAGGGAGAGCATTTGTGCCATCAAATAGAAAATAAACTGGCCAACCAAATAGAAGGAAAACTAATCAAGATTTTGACATAGTAGAAAAATAATCAATATAATTATAAGGAAGACCAGTGAAGGTTAGTAATAGTGACATACTGCAGTTGCAGAAGTTGTAATAGATTTTAACCCTGCAGCGCATGCATGAACCTCAGGTAACGTGGAGAAATCATTGGCTTGCAATCTTTTGCTCACATCAGTGTATAGCCATTTCATCCATTCACCAACAAATCTGAAAGCATAGGCAGAGGCAAGCAAAGGAAAGAGTCTACTTTGTTGAGTTTTATAGTTAATCACCTGAAACAAATTAAATAAATGTAAAAGCATTAGATGCATCAGCCTTTGGGACATGTAAAAATTAGTCTGAAACATCAACAGCAGTAGCAACCAATACTTTTCAACAAAAGTCTTTGGAAGTTTCTATGGGAAACAACAAGCCATTTGAAGTGATTATAAAATAAAAGGTTGCTGTGTACAACAATTTGTACTTGAAATAATATGTATAGGTGTATCAGTGTATGAAGCCCAAAAGAAAGTAGTACCTGGGTCTCTGGACCACCATTCTCTGAACCAAATTGTCTACGAACGGCACTGTACCTTGTTGCAATACAAACTGCCCTTGACAAAGCACAAGAAGCTTCGGATACAATTATTTGTCGGACATAGACCATAGTACCATAAACCAGCTGGCGGGGAACATCAGACTGTACATATTTCCCTTCTCTTGTAACCTGGGAAAGACTGAAACATTTGACGAGGAAATAAAGAAGCAAACATCAGAACAGTCATCTTGTTTTTGCATGAAAATCACACTATAGGAGCAGCACTTCAGCCTAGGTTATCACTTTTGTGGCTTCCTTGTTGGTCTTTTTCTTCAATTGGCGAAAGATACTTTTATAAATTTTAGGTTTATAAGCACTCTAAAACCTCTCTATTGTTAACTGACGTTGCAGAAAATTTTGCAGCCTTGCAACTTCAGTCAAGAAAAAACTGCTCATTACAGGAACTATCCAGTAAAGACTTTTCAAAAGATACTTCCCACCATGGCTACATTTTTATTCCTCTACAAGGTGGGCAGACAGATAAACATCAAACGAGAGAAAAAATATTGGCCTTCAGAGAAAGCAGCAGACAAAGAGACAAAGACAGAGAGAGGAATGGTAATAGAACAAACCGCATTAGCATTTGGTTCCTCGGGATGCGCACATGATCAAATCTCAGAAGACCATTGTCCATGCTGTTATATGCCCCACTTCCAAATTTCATTCCAATATCACCAACTGTTATGCCTGGAAGAGGAGAGTGGTCATCCAGACTACGCAGCTGGACAATAAAACCTGAAAAAGAAAGTATCTGAATTAATATCTGCAATACCAGCTAAAGAAATAAGTTCATGAATTAGGAACTTACTATGCACTCCATAATCTTGTCCATCTGTTCTAAGACGAGCATAAACCACAGCATGTGTGGATACTTTACCCAGTCCACCAGGCCACCACTATAAATAGCAAAAACCAAGCTAAGTGAATAAAATACAAGGAGGTCACTATAAGATTACAACAAGTCATGAAGTATACAAAGTACGCATAAGAAAACTACGCATGGTACACAAGAAAAAAGAGGAGAGAGGATACACTTGAGGATGTCTGAGTCAAAGAAGAAAAATACTGAGAATGATTATTGAAGCAGTTCTCAGGATATATTGCTTACTACAAAGTATAATTGATAGATATCAAAGACAGAATTGATCAAAGGATTGTTAACTATTTTACTCACTTTGCTTGAAGTCAATGTGGGGCTATGAATGACAAATTCATCAGTCTGAGGATCAAATGTTGCTGTAGTTTCAAGCCCTTGGACATTGGAGCCATGACCAAGTTCAGTTTGTGCATAGCATCCAATGATTTGCATGTTATGTGCCATTGGCAGCCATTTCTGTTTCTGCTCCTCATTTCCTTGTCCTTCAATAGCAGGTATAAACATTCCCTATCAAGAAAATATATATTAGTAGGTTAAAACTTAAAACTAGATTTAAATAATGCAAACTTCAAACCCAGAAATTACCCCAAAGAGACCATCATTTTATATTAAATTTAGCAAACGAGATTTGAATGCTGAAGTCAGCCAAGGTTTCTTGTGTTTTCCAAGTATATTGCTTAGCGTAGAAATAGCATATATGGTACTCAGAAGCTTATAACTGGAATCAAGAAATAGCACTTACCCAATGGAGGTTTGCATAAGCAGGCTGATCCACATAAAACCATAATGTATGTGTCTCTTCCTCTGTTATAAAAGATAACAATATTAGTTAGATATCCAAGGGAAAAATCAAATAACGCAATGAGAAGCTCAGATGAAAAGAAACCAGAGAGATTAAGCTCAATAGTCCGCTTCACTGCATGAGCAGTTTTTCTCAAAGTATCTTTAAACAACTCCTTCCTACCAAGCATAGTTCTGTTATCCTTTCGAAAGACCTGTAAAAAATAGAAGGAAGACTACTTAGATATGAAAGAATTATCTTTAAAAATGCCAAATTGAGAAGTGACCCTACTCGTTTAGGTTACTGGAGGGAAAGATTAGGAATATTAAATATCATTCAGTGCAGAAACTAATAGAAAAGAACGACAACATCACTGGAAGAGAAAATCACATCTTTGCTTCATTTCACTTTTCCGCTTATGCCAATTTTTTTAAACCAACAATACCAAAACTCAAATCCAAAATCTAGAACAACTGAAGGTAAATTATGGAACAGCCTCAATCTTTAAGACACCTAGTCTTCTATTCTTTAACGTATTTCAAGAGTTAAAAGACTCAAGTGGCAAAACATAGAGAAACTAAGCTGAAATTAAGAAACAGGTAAAAAATTGTCTCAAGCCCAAGGAAACTCTTTCCGGTAGCTGAAAAGCTTAAGAAGAACCTCAAATTTTATAATATTGCAATATCCCGAATGCTGGTGCACATTTAACCGGCAGAAACTGAATACTCAATTTACGCAACCAAACAAAAATTGGATTTCTTCCTACATTTTCGTGAGAAACATACAGTAAAAAGCATATTCTGATAAGGGATTATAGGAAACAATATATTTAAATTTTAAACCCTAAAAGCAACTAACAACTAGAGGCCAAAATCCAAACTTCAGCTTCACTTTTTTTTCCCGCGTGTTCTCGGGAACCAAAGAGAAACGAAATTAATCTAGAAAAAGAAAAAGAAGAAAAAATTAATCGGAGCCATTCAGCAATAAAAGTGTAAGAAACTAACAATTTCAAGTTATGATTAAACAAAACTCTCAAGCTTCTGAAACTTCTGTTTCATATATATTTTCACAGCCATAATGTAGGTAACAAGAAATCAAATAACAAAAAAAGAAAAAAAAAACACTAGGTCACCGGATCACTAGCGACGAGACGAGCAGCTCGATCGGAGATCTCAAAGGCGTGACGAGAACCAGCCCAAACGATCTTCATCTCTTCTACATCGAACGACGCCTTGCTCCTCTCCTCAGCGTGGTAATCCAGTGGCTCCATTGTGTTTTTCTTTTTCGACTCAAACCGAAATTTCAAAAACCAACAAATTAACAATAGAGCACTTAAGCAAAAGAGCAAGTATCTAGCAGAATGAACTGAATATAAATACTTCAAAGAAAAAAAAAACAAAACAAAACCTTCACCCTTATTTCGGCTTCGATTATTACAATAGAGTTGGTTGGGAATTTATTGAATCTATTTATCAAAAATAACGACTGTATTAAAATATATTAAAAAGTAGTTAATTCCCACGTTATTACTTTTACTGAAAGAAAGGGGCAAAAGTTAAATCGAAAATGAATTTTAATTTATAATAATTAAAAGTTAATTATTGATGTAACTACTAATAATTAAAAAGTTCACTATTGATTTAACTATTAATCTTATATTTTAGGATAAATACCAAAATTATAAATAATTATGGTTTAATATGTAATTATATACATGAATTTTGATTTTATACAATTTTATACAGAAAATTTTAATTTGATCTGATTTTTATAAACTATTAACATAATTATTGATATAACGTCATTTTATGTTTATATATTGCATACATAAATAATTATATTTATTTAATATAAAAATAAATTGATGTATTTATTTTTTAAATAAATATAATTAAATCAAAATTAAAATTTCAAGTACACATTCAAATTTCTACTTTTCTTCCGACAATATTCAATTTCTAAATTTATTTCATTTAAGAGTTTTAATTCAAAATGTAAACTTAGCTTTTCTTTTTCAAAATAAAGCATGCTAACTTAATTCATAACCATTGATTTTATTTAAATTACATAAAGTGATTAAATTTCAATTTTAATTTATATATTATATTCGAATTATACTTTATTTTTACATAATTTATTATCTCAATATTTAAAATTTCATTAATTATATATAATTTTTCATCTCATGTCTTTTTCTTCCATAACGATAAAATTTTAATATTGATTCCTTTTTCTATTAAAATTTATGATTTAGTTTGTATTAATTATTTTAATGCATATATTTTAAAATTGTAATAAACATTTAATTAAAAATATAGTTAAAAATTAAACCCACCTCAAGTGGGCAAAACATTTTAGTTATTAATAATATTGAAAAATAAATTAATTAAAATTTTTAAACAAAATAAATTTTAAAATTATATATGAAGTTTGATCTAATGTGTAATTCTATACATAAACTTGATCTTTTACAATTTTATATATAAAATTTTAATTTAAACGAATTTACATATATTATTAACATAATTATTGATATAAATATTATTTTATTATATTTATATATTACATTCAAATAATAATTATATATAATAAATATAAAATAATTTCGTGTATTTATTTTCTTGAATATGTAAAATTGAATGAAAATAAAAGTTATAAATATGTATTTAAATCACAATCAAAATTTTATATATATAATTATACTAAATTAAAATTTATATATCAAATTATATATTGAATTAAAATTAAAATTTAAAGTTAGATGTAAATGATACAAAACTAAATTTCCAACATCACCAAGTACAACATGCAACGCCATATTTCGACATCTTTTACTATATATCACGGGCGAAAATATCAGTTTGGACAAATTAATTAAACTTTTTTTTAGAAAATCAATAAAAATAATATTATTTTGTATTTAAAATCTTATTTAAATAAACTGATTAAACCAAAATAGAAAAACAAACCGGTTTAACCTAAAATTAAGTTTCCATTTCATTTCACAGAACATTTTCTTTTTCTTTTCTTCTTCTTTTCCTTTTCATAAAACTGATTTATTTTTTATTTTTAAAGATTAGAAAATACATTTGATGAATAGAAATAGAAATTCATTTTCATTAATAAAAACAGTGAAAACACATTTAGATAATAGAAACATGATAAATAAAATTAGAAAGTTTTACACTTAAATAGATTCGAACAAGAATAAGATTTAATATTTGAAAGTTGTTGACAAAAGAAAGAATATTTTTCATTTATATGGGTTTAAACCAAGATTAATTCATTTAAAATTAAAAAATTTGCTTTTATCATTCTTACTTTTATAAAACATTTTAATGAATTTTTTATTTTCTAATTTTTATATATTTTATTTTTTCTAAAATTATTTTAAAATTTTCAACCAAACATATTTTCTTAAATGTTTTCCATTTTTCAAAAAATCAAAAACGAAATCAAACAAAATCAATGGCTAGTTTGACAATGCTTTTGAAAAATATTTTTGAGAAGTGCTGTGGAAAAGTACTTTTGAGAAGTACTTTTGAAAAGTTTAGTTTAAAATTTGAATGTTTAACATTCTTTGTCAAAAGTGTTTTTAAAAAATAAAATGTTCATTTTAGATATGTTATTATCAAGTAACAAATATATATTTAAATAAAATTTAAATTAGTTAATATTATTATATTTTAGTAAGAATATAAAAAATTTATTATAACTTGTTAATATTTTAATATATGAAATATAAATTTTACATATTTTAAATAATAAATACTAATTACTTATAAAATTTAATTGAAATATATAAACTACATTTTAAATATTTAAATATAACCATTAAATATTTGTAATTAGTATTTTAAAAATATTTTTATTTTTAATTAATGATTTTAACACATTTGTAATTAAGCAAAATAAAAATAAAAACTATGTTATTAGAGTGGTGAAAAATAATTAAACACTAAAAATACTTTTGGGAGAAGAAAAGCTAAAAATTTTAGGTTCTCCTTTAAAATCACTTCTAAAAAGCAAAAAATTTTAAGCAAAAACAGCTTATTCTGCACAGCTTTTCTTTCAAAAGTGCTTTTTAAACAAGAAATATTTTTTTAAACACAAAAGAACAGGCCCTAATAACTATATCAATTTTCTGCTAGTCATTTAATAGCCGGTGATCAAAATAGAAAAAATTAAATAATTAGATAATCATATTATAACTTTTCATAGTGAGATAACAAAAATATCTTATTAATAATCGAGCAATTAAAAATATAGTTGACTCAATAATATATTAACTATGTTTTTGTTTTTTTTTTTTTGTCCATTATATGTTAATAAACAGGCAAGTGCACTCATTAATATCACCAATGTATCAAAATAATATTTAAAAAAAAAAAAAAAAACCTAAAATACTTCAATGAAATTGATTAGGCCATTAACACAAGATTCTGGGATTGTGTTGATTTTATCAGGAAGCATGAGATGAGTGTCGGACCACATCACAATCCGAATTTTTTGATAACTCCTTGCCTGAGCTCCGATCTGTACCGAATTACAATTACCCTTATGGAGAGCAAATACCCTTATCGAGAGCCCAGCACGAACAGATGAATAATCCGACCCTTGAGCAAGTAGTCCCTTAAAGGAATGAAAATGTACTGAATAAACATTGGAAGTTAGCCACTTTACCATAAATAAATAATATCATGTACCATCCATCTCCCAGTTCATATGTCACTAAATTTCATGACAAACACTCGAAATAAACTTTGCTTTTGGGAGGTATAAAGATTTCCCTTTGACAAACAACCAACCTTGACTTAAATGCTCTGGTGCAGCTGTGAGTGAAATCGAACTTCAACTGAGATCATGTGCTCGTTGGTCAAAAGCTCTTTAAATGACAATATGGCAAATCAGTTGGATCATATCGTGAACGAATATATGGTACAAGCTTGATCGTGAAAATAGTCCTTGTCTCTGATTGGAAGTTTCAAATTTGAAAGAACACACATAGACATGCCTTCTGAGAACCAAACCGAACCACTGGAATTCTATCAAGTAGGTTTTAATGAATCAATGTCATAATGCAAATGCAGTCCGAATTGGACTCGAACATAAACCGAATTTTCTCATGACCTCGATACTTTGAGCTATTGTTGAACCCGTGGTCCCGACAAAACCAAGCGAAGCACAACTGCAAATTGTTTCCTCTATATATAGGAGTACATCAGGTAATATATCAAGGGAGCAATGCTTCTCCACTTTAGCCACTGCATCCATATTGCCAGGAAAAGATTTGAATCTCAGGCCATGTCTGGCGAGTGCTAGTTTCTTTGCCGTATTCATCACCAAGAGATCATTTTCTCCAAGAAAATACAGCTTAAAATTCGCTGAATCCATAGCCAAATCACCCAAGTAACTTCCAGTCCAATTACCTTGGGGGAGATCGGTCATCACAAAAATATGTATAGGCTCAGAACCTGCCTGCCTTAACGAATCTAATTTTTGTCTCAAACCCAGAAAAGTAGCTTTCCAATGGTTCTTGAACTGCCCGTCGAGCAACCTAAGCTGTGCACAGAGAAAAGGAGCCTTTATCGTCTGAGTGGCAAACTGCTTTCCCAAGTTTACAATTTCAGGGAGAAATGGAAGGAATTCAATCTTGTTGATTAAAGCATTTATCCGTGGATCTGCTGGTGCATTTTGGATATCAATATAGAGCTCGGAACCTTTATATGGGGCCGTAAAAAGGCTTCCAAACGCCAAAACAGTAGCCGATTCAGCTTTGCTACCTGGTCCAAGAGTCTTATATACATCTCTACGTCGTCTAACATACGAAATTTTCTTCCTCTTCATGAGTTGTTCATCAGGTTGGAATGAATCTAACATCCAGTCCACCCCATTTTGGTATGTCCAAACTGTTGTTCTACAATCTTCATCGACAGCATATAAACATTGATTTATATTACCATCAATTCCGGAAAGCAGAGAGCCACATTGCTTTAAGCTTTCAACCAGAGACGGCGGCGCATTTAATCCATTGGAGCAAACCAAATCAACATTCAAATCACACCACAATGACACAAAAACCCTGAAATCTATGGCTCGAACGAGTGAAGATGACAGTAATGAAGAAATATCAATGATATCGGCCATGGAAACGTACCTGCAAAAAGAAGTAAGCATAAGCTAGAAACTCCATGGAGTTAAAAACAACACTGAACTTACCTAGTCATTGAAACTTCATGCAATTAATCAGCAGGAGCATTGCCACGACAAAACCCCATGTTTTGAATTTTACACAAATACTATGAACTTCAATTTGAGACAATATATTTGAACTTACATATAGCTAAAAATAAGATCAGAACACCCATTATTTTCTCTTTTAACCACATTTTACCAATAATACAAAACTAATCTAAGGGATAAAAAAAATCCCACAATTCAAACATTAAAAAGTTATAAAATTTACTAGAAAAATTAAGTGAAATTGAAATAGAAAACAAGAAAATGGGCAATACGCAGTTACCTCCTACTCCTAAGGAGCTCAATGATATGATCCCAAACGGAAATCCGGATCTCTTTAGGACTCTGAACCCTGAATTTAGGACAGCTACCAAGAGCTACGGCATGGTGATCAAGAATAGGAGGGACAATTAAGGTACGGTTCAAAATAGAGGCCATTAAAATGGCGTTTTTGAACTCGGAAAGCTGGTTACTAAACCCACTATGAGGCGCATACCACAAGAATTTCTCCCCATGAAATCGAGTTTCGCAATGTGGGTATTGGTGGGTTAGGGCTACGTTTACGGTTTTCAAAGAGGTTGGGAATATCATGTAATTGGGGATGGGAGTGTAAGTGAGGAAGAAGAAGAAGAAGCAAAGAGAAATAAGAAAAATCAAGGGGAAAAACAACGGCGATCTGCGCGATTGTTGGGAGTTCCTTTTGTTCCATAGTTTGGGATTCGCAATCGTTCTGTTGAGATTGAACATGTTTTTCGTTTTCGATTTTGCTTCGGGTTTTTTTTTGGCGGTTGACAATGTGGTTTTTGTGATGTCGATTTGAAGGTGTTTGAGCCTGAAACTGTTGGAAATTCCTGTTGGGCTTTCACGGGCCTTTTTACAGCTGACCATCCTTCTTCATATACAGTCAACTTTTTCTATAACAAAACACCAGCATCTCATTATAAGAATTAAATTTTAAGTAGAATTGATATTTTATATTTTATTTTAAGTCTCCATAACAGGTTTTCACTTATAAGCAACACCACAGTTATAAAAAATATTTTTATTAAATTAATTTTCTATAACAATAAATTATCTAAAATTTTTAGTAAAATTATAGATATTTCTTATAAGTAAGCTTATTAATTATAATTTATTAAATAAAAATAATATTAATTAAAATACTATTTCAATAAAATGTTTAAATTTCACATTAAAAAATCTATTCATCATGTTTTATTAAATGAAATAATTTTCAATGAGTGAATTTAAAAATATCAATTCAATAAACTATTAAGTTCCTTAATTAAATATTTTATTATGAATTAGGAACATTATAAACTTATAATTTGATTACTTGAATTTTAATAACTCGTGATAAATTAATTAATTTAATTTGATAACTAAGAGTGATTAGTCGAACTTGTAAACTTATAAACTTCATATTTAGTCACGTAAACGGATGTAAAATGAAATATGCATAAAAGCAATAACGCATACACCTGCTATACGCCTTTTTATTTTGTTGATTTGATTTTCACTTTTTTTCTTTTCTGAAATAATTATCACTTTCTTCATTTGATAGAAATTCATGATATAATTTTTATGGTAGGTGTATAATAGCCACCTTTCTATAATAAACAAAATCTTGGTAGACAAATGAAGTTGTTGTAGACAACGTTAACTGTAGTATACATTATAAACAGGTTGAATTATAAAAAGAGTCCCCATTTTTGTCAATTTGTGCGAATTTAGTCTCTCTATTTTTATTTGCTCAAAATTGATCTTTCTACTTTTTGAATTGGACATTTTTGGTCCTTCTGTTAACTTTCTCTGTTAATTTTAATATAATTATAAACAAATATGACTTTCTTTTTGAATAGTAAATGATTAAATTTTAAAAATAAAAATATAGGGATTAAATTCTAAATTTATGAAGATTGCAAAGACTTATGACATATTTTAAGGCATTTTCAACCATGCTTCCAAAGTCTAAAAACTCCACAAGTTGTGTATCAAAAAATTATCCACTTAGATAAACGATAAGTATCAATTAAAATAAAACTACCCACTTTTCCCCATAAATGAACTACTCGTATTTTATATTTATAGAATAAATTTATTAAGTATTTCTTTTTTTCGCTCTGGTTTGTTGATGGAAAGTGTTCAATAAAGAGAAAAAAGATGGTGGTGACTGGAGGGTCAGTTCACCTATGACAAGCGAAGAGCCGAGGTAACAGAAAGTAGGAGGAGAAGGGAAGCAGATAGAGATAATTAAGGAAAACGCTTAGATTCTTATTGGGAAGAAAAAAAAGAAGAAGAAAACCCCTTGTCTCTCGTATTTTGTTAATAATAATAGTAGGCTTGCATGTGTAGTCGCCCAAGTAGCAAGCGGTTACATATTACTTGTCACCATATCCAACTTTGATATATTCTTTACTAAAGTTGTACAAGGTTGTTATACCTCCCTCAGTGATCCTCACATCCACTCTCTAAGATGACTCCACGATGATTTAAAATGGGTTCACGAAGGACTATTCGCAAATGATTGTGGAAGGAAGGACGTCCCAAATGGTACCTAACAAAGAGTTGCTTGCAAGTTGTATGCAACGAGGGTTATTATCAATCTATCTCATATTTTGTTACGTGTCATTATTAATGTAAGGGTATATCATAATTAACTCTAGTTATTATTATTATAATCGTTGAATTAAAAAAATTTATGTCGGGGAGGGTTTAATTGGCATGCACCCGATTATTTTGTTCAATGAATTTAAGTAAGAAAATGAAATATTAATTAAACAATTTTTTTTCAAGTTGAAATCGCTAAAGTTGGATTTGCCTCCAGATTTTGACCCTTTTTTTTTTCTATAGTACTGTTGAAATATAAATATGAAAAGCATCTGTTAATGTCAATTCTCAAATTCGACAAAATTTCAATAACCAAACCCTCCCACTTGTTTTGTGCTGATTTTTATTTTAAGAAAATTATAATTCTCCTTTTTGAAAATTAAGCTGTGCAAGTTTTAATGTCAAAAAAAGCAACTTCTTTTAGTAAATATTTTCAAATAGAAAATTGAAACCAAAGCCGCAAAAATTTAGAAGCTGGATTTAAGTCTTAATGAGTATATCGTCACCCACCCATACACACGTGCTTTTTATCTTTTCAATTATTATTATCCATGGTTGTGAAAGGTCATGTATTTGTTTAATTTTCAGTCAATCTTCAAAATTGACTGTTTATTAATTTCAAAATAATATTTGTTTTTTAATATGTAATGATTTCATTCAAACGTTCGACATTGTTATATTATTATCCCGTGAATAATATTTGATAAATGTTTTAAAAATTACGTTAAAAGTCTAATATCATATGAAAATCATTATCGGAATTCCATTAATTTCAACAAAAAATTCCTCGTATTTGAAGAAAATATATAATTTCATGGGAAGGTCTCATTTCCCATGCAGCCTCGCCAGTCGCCATTACGCAAACTCAAGCGCTACGGTCAAAACGCACACGCACACGTGCTGCCACGGTATGACCAATCTAACTGCTATTGTACTGTGGTGCACAACAATAGCAAGCAGACTTTTCTTCGGTCAAAGTCTTATAATTGACCAACCTGTTCGTCAACTTCTTTAAATCAACGTTTCTACATTCGTTCGGTGTGGTAATTTCCGGGGATAATTTTTTTGCGAACAAATAATTGTTATAAAAAAATTATATCATTTTATGTTTTTAACATAAAAATTATGGAGTAAATTAATTTGAGTTCAAGATTGACAAACATATTTTTGAATGAAATCCAAATAATTTAAAATTAATTTTATTGTTTATAAATTGAAAATTCGTCTCCTAACTTTACAATGTACTTTAATATTTATAAATTTGAGTTCGAAAACTTAAATTTTATTCATTTTAGTGAATATTACACAAATAAAAAAAATAACTGCATAACAATTTCCAGCAATTGAAGTGCCTTCATGGAAGTTGGAAGCTTGTCATTGGATATGGTAGAAAATCAATCTCTAAGATATGCATTAAAATGTTTACTTATCCAAAACAAATGGTTTTTAATATTCATATTTTAATGATAAATATGAGATATTGTTCTAATGTTAATATAACGTTACAATAAATAATAAATAATATTTTTTGGTTCAATTTTTAAACTCGTGATTTTATATAATTTTATAAATATATAAAAATTGACTTCACACCTCTCAATGTCTCATAATCACATTATATTTTGATTAAAGTTGAACTCGAATCAAGATAAACTCTTAAATAAAAAAAAATTAAAGCAAATAAATGTCAACACCTATTATCTTGGTCAACAGAAAGTTAAAAGACAGTTAAGTCCAACAATTTATTTTTTATATAGTTTAATGACACACAACCAAACGGAAGTACATCAGAGTTAAGCTTATCTATATATTGAGATCATTGTTAGTCGGCAATGCGAAGCACGTTTAGATAAAAAGTAATGCAAAAATAAGACTGACCCTTATTTGCAAATAGAAACCCTAAGTCTAAGTGATATGTAACATATGTTGGTTAAAGAGGACTTGATTGAAACAATAAAATTTAGCTATTAAAATTTCAAATGCTTAAATTTGAGTTTTATTTATGTAAATTATACGGTGTAGCTAGAGCAGTAATGACTTTTACCTCCTCTAGAAATTAACATTTCAGTTTAACCTCTTTAATCCTTTAATTAGATGAATTTTTTTCATTTTTTTCCTCTCAAAATATTATAATTGCTTTTTCCTGATGTGTTTAATATATTTCTTCGGATTAGGGTAGACCTGATCATGGGTTGAGCCACTCTGCTCGGCCCGAAGGCCCGCCGAAATGTGAGAGAGTTTGGACAAAAATATAGGCCCAAAAAATAAGCTTGGATAAAAAATAAAACCCGTTTAAAAAATGGGTCGAGCCTCATGTAAGGCATTTTTTGCTCGGGTCCGGCCCTAATTCACTAAAGAACAAAAAAATCTGCTTTTTTAATATTATTTTCTTATTGTTTTCTCTCTATTTTGCTACAATTTTACTATTATGTTGCTACTATGTTGTTGTTATTGTTTAGATATTGTATAAAACTTATTTTATTGTTAATTTTGTTATTATTTTAAATACATTTGTTAAAGTTGTTATTATTTTAGAGACATTTGCTTGTTAAGTTGTATCTATCTTAGTATTGTTTTGATGTTTTTAGTATTTTTTTTATGTATTACATTTTTTTAAAATTATATAAAAATAATATAAAAATTAATATGGACAGGCCAGGTCAGGCTCGGGTTTTTGTATTTTTTTGGGTCGGGCTTGGGCAAAATGTTAGGCCCATTTTTCGGGCCTAGCAAACGGGCCTAAAATTCTAGTTGAGCCCGACCCGGCCCACGCTCACCTCTAGATTAGGGTAAGTAATATTTTTGAATTTTCTTTTTTCTCTTGTACTTTTCAGCTACCAAAAGTTTTTTTTTTATATTTTCTTCACTCATTTTTATCATTGATGCTCTTCGCCCTACAAAGGTGAACCGTTCTAAACCTTTATCACTTTTTCTTCGTTGATTCATTCTTTATTTAGTGGTGGAGCTAGAACATTTTTTTGAAGGGATTGAAATTAAATTTTATATTTTTACAATAGTAAAAATATAATTTTACCATTTTAATAGTCTATATATTTATAATTTTAAAGGTTTAAATCAAATTTTTATTATTTTTGAGGGACCAAAATATAATTTTACTATTACTTATTTAAAATTTTATAAATTCTGAAAAGTTAAAACGAAATATTTTCCATTTTAAGAGACAGAGCTCTGCTAGCTCATTAGCTTTGCCACTATCTTTGTTAATCTCTCATCTTAACAATCTTAAAAACATTTAATTTTATGTTTGCTCCCAAAACTATAGGTACGACTTCTCCTATTGTGTTTTTTTAATAAGCTTGTTTAAGTGACAATATTAATTAAATTAAATTGATGTAAATTAAATAAGATAAAAGAGGGAATATTAGTTTAAGTATAGCCTTGTAAAAGCACATCGTTAGGGTAAAAAAGAAGAGGGTCCATTCCGTGCCATAATATTCTTTAATGGACTATTGACTTTATTCCGAACTTATCCAAAAGGTTATTGTTTATATTAACTTTTACATAAGACGTCTAGGGCCAATGTATGGAGAAAAATATGAAAAGAAAATTTAAATAAACAGGAAGGAAAATGATTGGCTAAAAGAAAATACAAATAAAAACCATATATAGAGCAAGTGGGCAACAAGGCATGCGAATAGACAAAGCAACAAACAATTTGCTGTTGTCAATTGGTTGACGTCATCCTGTATTAATTTAGTGGCATTCGACAAATCAGAAACATATTAATCACGAGGCTTAAATGAAGTTTCAATGAAATTCATGCCTTGTAGAAAAAATAAAAGAAAAAAACTGAAAAATACCCTTGCGTTGGTTCATGTATCTAATTTCCCTATATTAGCTCACTTACCCTTTGCCACGCAAAGTTCAGACTTTTGAAAGAAGAAAAAACACAAAATTTGAAAATTTTGAGATTAGATTTTTGGAGGAAAAAAAAAAAAGGTTGACTGTTTTGTTTTGGTATGGAGATGTATTCAAGTGCAAACGACTCCGATTTGGCTATGCTGGATTCAATTCGGCAATACTTACTCAGCGATTCATCGGACCTTCGACTCACTGCTTCCACTGATTTTACCTCGGCTCCCCACATGTTTTGCAGGAGCTCAAGCTTTAGCCGTTTGTACCCTTGTTTCACTGAAACCTGGGGTGATCTCCCGCTCAAAGAAGACGATTCCGAGGACATGCTTGTTTACGGACTCTTACGAGATGCTCTAACTGTCGGCTGGGCACCGTCCGATAACTCTACGACGAATTTCGCGCCGATCAAGCCGGAACCGCAAGAATTTTTACCGCAGACATCGGTGGAAAAAGTGGATACGGCGGCGGAGAGGACGGTTCCTGCGGTGGTTCCGACCAAAGGGAAGCATTACAGAGGCGTTAGGCAAAGGCCGTGGGGGAAGTTCGCAGCTGAGATTAGGGACCCGGCTAAAAATGGCGCTCGGGTTTGGTTAGGTACTTTTGAGACGGCTGAGGATGCGGCTTTAGCTTATGATAGAGCAGCTTATAGGATGCGTGGCTCAAGAGCTTTGTTGAATTTTCCTCTGAGGGTGAACTCTGGGGAGCCTGATCCAGTCAGAGTAACGTCAAAGAGATCATCGCCGGAGTCGTCTTCGTCTTCTGGCTCCGAAAATTTGTCACCAAAAAGGAGGAGAAAGGTGGCTGGCTCAGCTCCGGCAGTGGTTCACGCTGGGTTAGACATGGTTGCGGGAGGTGAAGTTAATTATAAAGTTAGTACGTGTACACATGGCGAGAAGCTATTAGTCAGTTAATGCTGACGTGCCAGTGGATTAATTTCAGCTGCAGTAAGCTTATCTTCTAATGTACATTCTTTCAATTTATAAACATTAGGGTGAAGTACACTTTTAAGAGTTGAGGGATTTTGTTTTAGCTTTGTGAATACAAAGGATTTTTATTTTTTAATTGATTTTGTTATTTTATATTAATAATATTCAAATATATATAATTATTATTTTTATCAATTTTTTAATTATTCCAACCTTAGAGTTTAAACTTAAACTTTAACAAGTTCAAGTAAAAATTAAAATTTAAAGTAAATAATTAATTAATAGTAAAGAATTAAAGAATTTACGAAAAAAAACATAAAATCTCTAAAAGTTTTGCGAACAAAATTTTACATATATTTTTATTAAACTTTCATTTTATATAATTAGCAATGAAGGATCTTATTGTAATTTTTTAACTTTTATTTATAATTCAAACCATTTTATGTAATATTTATGTTGGATATATAATTATTTTTATATTGAAATTTATCTAAAAATTATAATCTTATATATTTTATGATCATGTTTTAATAATATTTAAAATATAGAGGATATGTTGAAATTAAATTTTACAAATAATTAATATTGATTACTTACAAATATTTAAAGTGTATATTTAACATATCAAAATATTAATAATGAATTATAATAAATTACTTTTATACTATTACTAAAATATTATAATATTAATGAATTTAAATATTATTTAAATATATTTTTATTTCATAAATTTTGGATTTATGGAAAAATTGTGAAGGCCAAAATAAGCGAAGACAACTTTATTTAAATTTTTTTGGTCAAAAAAAAACTCTGTTTAAATTTTAATGGTCCCAAAGCCTATATTTTTATGGGTTGTTGTATTTGGGTTTTTCTTTTTCTAACTTTACATGGAACACTTTATGTTTCCAATTTTCATCATCTTTTTTTTTTTTTTCTTTTTTTTTATATAAGAAAAGGATAAAGATTTAACAACAACTTAACTAGCATGACTCTAATTAAGTCACACATAAGGTGATGAACATTCTAGCCATCAGACTAACACATAGAATTTAATTTTATCCATCTTTATCATTTAACCAAATATATTTTACAACTTGCATACTTATATTGTATTTTCTTCTTTAATTATCATTTTAAGCAATTTATTTAAAATATAAAACATTCATATAACATCATAAATACTAAAAATCTTAACAAATACATGTTTTTATATTTTTCTAATATATATTATATTGAATCTCAACTAATTTATTCATATCAAATTAGTAAAATACAAAATTTTAATCTGCCTTATGGCGCGCTTTTTTTTTTTTTTTTTTTTTAGTTGTGTTTTCTTTATGCTTCTTTGCTCTTTGTATTTGTTATTCTGTCTCGTGGAAAGTAACCTATCTTTGCTGCGGGAAAGTGATGGATCGGGGATTAGAGGATCTCAGTTTGGAGGATGGAGAAGAATAAGCTTTTTTTATTCCGAATGATGTTGAATCACAAAGCTCAACGTACAGTTTCTGCTTGGTGGGATGTTTTCTAATTGCTAGTGTGGTCCATTTTCTAGCCATGAGAAACATGATGGCAAATATATGGCACCCTTTGAAGGGTGTACAAATCTCGGATTTAGGTGAAAAACGTTTTCTATTCAAATTCTTTAACGAATTGGATATTAATCAGGTAACTACAAGCGCTCCCTGGACTTTCAATAATCATATGATGATCTTCTATAGGATTCAGGAGAATGAAGATCCGATGCCTATTCCATTTGTGTACTCAGACTGGTGGGTTCAGATTCATGATTTTCCACCAGGATTTTTCAGAGATTCAATGGTAGTGCAATTTGGAAATTCGTTGGCAAATATCTGGAATATGATATAAAGCAATTATCCAACAGCTATAAAAATTATCTACGCATTCGAGTCCAGATTGATGTTCGAAAGCCTCTGAAAATAAGAAAGAAAATTATGATCTCCGACTCGAAATTTTACTTATGCAATGTTCAAATATGAAAAATTAACTTTGTTTTGTTTCTTATGTGGCTGCTTAGGCCATGGAGACAATTTCTGTCCGGTGCTATTACAACATGGGATGCAAGAAATGGAAATGGGTTGGGATTTGACGTTGAGGGCTCAGCCGCGGAAGACTACTACAACAAACAGTATCTGGCTAAGGGGGGAGGGAGAGACTAATTTCTTTGGAAATACAAGATTTGGGCAACAATTTAGCCAAAATTCAAGGCAAAATCAAGGGAGAGAATCATGGCTAATATTAATCTAATTCTTGGAATTAATTTGAAAGGCACCAAATTTACAGATGCTTTGAGTGGTCAACAGAAGGGGCAGGAATCACGCCATAATGTTGGGAAAGATTCGGTGGTAAGTAAAAGTCAATAGAAGGGGATTAGTTTGAATGGTGCTGAATTAAGGAAAGATCCGGCTAAGGTGGGCCCTTCTAACAAGCTGGATTTGACGATTATGGATTGTGACTTAGAAGATGATCAAATTGTCAATGAGGAAGGGAAAAATAGACAAAGGTTTGATTCTTTGATCTCTAACGTTTATACTGTTCAGGATTTGTTAGATATTATTGATGGGCGTTCAGCTCATTCTCAACAAATATCGGCAGTTGCCAGTGGGTATGCCGACCGGAAGAAATGAAAATATTTTGCTGGAATGTTCGTGGATTGGAGAGTCTGTGAGCAGTAATAAGACTTCAACATATGCTGAAAATTTATCATCCCCAAATTGTCTTCTTTATGGAAAGAAAACTGAATGTAAATAGAATGTAGAATGTTAGGAGACGGTGTGGTTTTTTTAATGATGTTGACGTTCCTACTGATGTACACGTAGGGGTCTAAATATAGGATGGAATGGGGGACATTTAGTGACTCTTAGAAGCCTCTCAAAAAATCATATTGATGTCGAAATTCAAGAATCAGAGGAAAGTCTACGATGGAGATTTACCGATTTTTATGGGGCACCAATTGTAAGAGATAAATCAGTGATGTGGGACTTACTTCGATGCTTGGGGAGAAATAATACGCTACTATGGCTGGTTGGTGGTGACTTCAATGATATTCTCTTTGCACGTGAAAAATATGGAGGGTTGTTAAGGGATGAGGCTATAATGGAGGTATTTCGTAGAATGTTGGAGGAATGTCAATTAGGAGATACTGGATTTTCTGGAACGTGGTTTACATGGGAGAGGGGACGCGTAATGGAAAGAAATATAAGAGAAAGAATCGACAAAGGTGTTTCTACTATTGTGTGGTTACAATTTTTCCCATCTTATTCATTGGGGCATTTACCTCATTCTCTCTCGAATTATTGTCCTTTGCTTATTGAGACAGAGGCTGACGGAATGGGTAAAAGACCTAGAAGGTTTCGTTTTGAAGCTTGGTGGGTTATAGGTGAGTCATGTGAGGAAGGATAAGAAAATAATGGGAAAGAAGCTCAGGTTCTTTTCAAAATCGTATTTCAACTCTCACTATTGGGTTACAAAATTGGGCGGGTAAGATTAAGTACAAAAGAGGACGAGATGTGAAACGATTAACAAGGAGACTTGAAGAGTTGAATAGTTATGAGAGATCAGAAGAGACTTTGGCTGAGCTTGTTGATGTCAAACTACATCTAAATATGGAGATGGATAAGGAGGAAAGATATTGGGAACAACGAGCGAGAGTGAATTGGCTGAAAATTGGAGATAACAACACGTCGTTTTTCCATAATTATGCTTCTCAGCAATGACGTATTAATCATATTCGTGGATTACAAATGAATGATAGTTCTCTAGCTATGGGTTGTATTAAGACTGAAAATATTGCTCTTGACTATTTTACTGAATTATTTATTTCTAGAGAGATTGGCAATTTGGATCATATTCTTTCGGGGGTACCTTATTGTATTTCAGAAAGTATGAACCAAAGCTTGATGGCTACATACACAGATGACGACATTATTGAGGCATTGAAAGGAATGGGTCCTACAAAAGCTTCAGGTTCAAATGGTTTCCCAGTATTATTTTATCAAAAGTATTGGTATATTATTGGTAAAGATACTAACGCTTTCTGTTTGGATATTCTAAATAATGGCAAATCTCTGAAAGAACTAAACAAAACTCAGCTGGTTTTAATTCCAAAAATTGCAAATCCTCTCAATCTGAAAAAATTTCGTCCTATTAGTCTTTGTACGACAGTTGCCAATCGAATTCAAAAGGTTCTGGATGTATGTATTGATGATTCCCAGAGTGCTTTTGTGCCGCGTAAATTCATAACTAACAATGTGTTGCTAGCATATGAGTTGCTTCATTCTTTCAAGAATAAAAGATAAGGGCGAAAAGGTTTCATGGCTCTAAAATTAGATATGAGCAAGGCTTATGATCATGTAAAATGGCCTTTCCTTAAAGGTATGATGTCAAAAATGGGTTTTGCTTATCCTTTTATTGATTTTATTCTCCACTGTAGTAGTACAGTTCAAAGTTCAATTTTACTAAATGGAGAAGAAGGAATAAGTTTTAAGCCATCTAGAGAAGGGTTATATTTGCTAATGAGATTAGTAAGTCAGGAAAGGAAAATCTTAGGAGAAAAGATTTGTAGATCTTCCCCACCAATCACCCACCTCATGTTTGCGGATAATTGTATACTGTTTGGCGAGGTTTCAGAAAGGTGGATTAATGTGCTTAAAAATATTCTAAGTGAATATGAATCTTGCTCGGGACAATGTGTGAACTTTGACAAATTCACAGCTTTTTTCAGTACGAATGCAAATGATCAGGATAAGAACTTGGCTTTCCAGGTACTCAATGTTCGTTGTTCGACAAATCTAAAAAAATACTTAGGATTTGTAACACCCTGGACCCGGCCCATTCGATACGACCGAATCTGAAATGCCACTGCGGAAAACTTTTACAAATATTCTTACTTAAAAGAAAAAAAAACCGTTAAGAATTTGTCGCCTTTAATAAAACTTTTTCGTAATTTAAAACATTCTAAGTAAAAGTTAAGTTGTTATAAAACTTAGGATTCAAAACTTTAATATGACTTTTGGGATATAAATAGCTTTTAAAATTAAACTTACAAAATATTAACTTAATTATAAAACTAACTTGAACATAACAAAATTCAAATACTTCAAGGCCCTTATTACAACAAATGGATATTTAAAATCTGAAAGCATAAATTATAAAACATAAGGAAAACAACTTCTTCTCGCATGGGCCACCTCATATCCACTCCAACCCGGTCCGAGCATCGCATACATTACTGTAAGATTTGATAAAATTGGGTGAGTCTAATGACTCGGTGTGTAATTATTCTCTTGAATTCCACCCGCATGTCAAACCATGTATTAACCCATATAATGATATTAATGTAACTTATTCACATGCTTTCACTTATTGGGCTTGACCCATATCCATATCACATCCATATAATAGTGTAATTAACCACATATTTCCATATACTGGGCTTGGCCCATTACCACATTAATCCACACCATATACTGGGCTTGGCCCACTTTCACATTAATCCACATATCATATTGGGCTTGGCCCATTTGCACATTTATTCATATCACATATTGGGCTTGGCCCATTTTTACATGTATTCACATACAAAATTATGCAACAACCCAGCCTAGGGCCCATCCTCTACACACCCCCGTATCCAGCCTACCACACACCAGGGGCTTATTAAATCACCCTCCCCTTTTTACTCCAATAAGGCAACAAATGCCGTCCACGCGAACTTAATCGCAAATAATCCACAACGCGACCTTAGTCGACGTCAATCCACGATGTAGCCGAAGCTATCATCAAAACCACGATGAGCACAAAGCCATCAATAACCACGATATGGCACATAGCCTATATCAATCACGATGAGGCACAGAGCCATTCATCAAACCACGTACTCGAAGTACACCATGTCCTTCTTTCATATCCCACCCACGCATATGCAACATGAAATAGTGCCATGATGATAATGCATGTACATGTTATTTCGCATATTATCACATATTAATATCAATAATCACATTTCATCAGATTTGGTACTTACCAGATTATTGACATACCCCTCGAGGGTATCCATATCACAATTTCCACTGCACTAGTTAGCACATTCATAACACACATACAGATATCTCATACAATCATAAACCCGGAAAACGGTAGGCTAACTACACACTTGATCACTTAGAGTTCTAAACTCTCGATCCCGACGTTATCGCTAAGCGAAACTACTACTATCATCTATAGCTTTCCCATTCACCGCCCACACCCCAGTGGCCAATCCCGAACCGTCGAGATAGATCTTTTCTTAAACTTCGGGATAGGGACCTTCTATTTTCCTTCTTAACTGGTACTTGCCTCCATCAACAACCACTTTAATTAAACCGATTAATACGAGATCTATAAATGAATAAAAATCCACAACTTAACATCCTTACCACAAATGGATCTCGAATCCCGAAGCCTCTGTTACCTCTGTCGATTAGTCCCTAAAAATCATAATACACAACCGGTCACCACTTAAACTCATAATATGGCCTATGGCCGAATATCACAACCACTTACCTAGCTTACTTAAACCCCGAAGTGTTTGCTTGCTCTTTAAAGTTTTCAATATCCCTGCTAACACTAATAGAATCGGCTTACACATAAAATCTAGAAAAAAATGGCCCTTGGCTGAATATTAGCAACTACCTACCTTAATAATGGATCCCCTCAGCTTTTGAGACTTGTGATAAGAATAAGGACACTTGGATATTCGGCTATGGCTTCCAATAAAATACAAATAGAAGGAAAAACACATACATGGTTCGACTAAGCCCTTCAAATGTTGATGGAAAAAGTCGGTCACAAGAGAAAGGTATATTCAGCTAACACCAATTAAAAGAAGAAGTTTGGGAGAAGGATATAGGTTCGGCCAAGCTAGCAAATAGGAGAAGAAGAAGGAATTATAAATGGCCTTAATGCTCTTGGAGTTTCAGTCAACAAACAAAAAGGGAAAGAAACTAAATGGCTTTTGTACAAGAGGAAATCGGCACCAGCAATGGGAAAAGAGAAACTAAATTCAGCACCCCCTCCTTATAAAGCTTCAAAACTAACTAGGCACCCTCAAGGAATCCCACATTCGGCCACTAACCTTCCCCCTATCAAATTCCAAAGTTTTCTCCCATTTTATCTCTTTAACCACTTTAATAAATAAAATAATCCAATACATTATCTCTTATCCTATCATTAAAAAAATAATAATAAAATAAAAAATAATTATCCTACTCTTCTTAGCCGAAATTTAAAATAAAAACAAGCTTAATCCTTATCTTTTGGAAGCCCATGTGCCGTCCAACTCCTTCCCCTTCTCTTGACGTCACATGCAAAAAAATAAAAACCACCTAATGCTGCCAACAAGGCTCGAGCATGAGACCTGCTAGAGCCCTTGAACGCAAGCTGCCCTGCTCCTCAGGAAACACCCCAAGCCACTTTTCCAAGGCGCTTTTTGTGACATAAACTCCCCACAATTCCTTTTAAGACCTCCTTCACCTAGCTTCCTGTCTTAACGCCAAAAGCAAAAATAAAACACGCCTCCATGCTGCCAACAAGACTCGAACCAAGGCCCTTGCCCACTGCACATGGCGTCATTTCCAAACCTTTAAGTAGCGCCTTGCAGCCACTTTACCAAGGCCTGTTTTATGTCAAAAACGCCTACAACTTTTCCCTTAAGGCCTCCCTAGCCCAACTTCCCTTCTTGACGCAAAAATACAAGCCCATTGCTTCCCACGTTGCTCAAACCTTCTCCCCCTGAAGCTCCCTTTTGACGCAACCTTCCAAGCCCCTAAGGTAGCGTCCTAAGCCACTTTGCCACATGATTGCTTGTGTCTTAAATCCAACACAAATTTTCTTAAGGCTACCTTAGCCTAGCTCCCCGTTTTAACTTAAAATCCAATTATTTTCCAAAGCTTTCCCTCATATACTAGAGTTCCTAAAACTCCTCAGAACACATCTAACACACACACTGAGCCCACTATCTCATGAATTATGCACGAGCGCATAACCCCTAATCTAGGATGTTACAGTTCTACCCTCCTTAAAAATAATTTCGTCCTCGAAATTACTTACTATCGAATAGTCGAGCATCCTTAACTCATCACACTACTCTACTACTGCGCACTCTGATCTAACACATTTCTTAGATACTATCTCAAGGTTCGCATTCAAGGTTCCCTACACTTCACTAGCATACAAACACGAACTATCTCTATAATAATCAAGACAATAAAGAGATTTCAGGATTAGGGAACATACCCGATCCTCTTTGGTCCAACTGACAATAAAGAGATTCTAGGATTAGGGAACATACCCGATCCTCTTTGGTCCAACTTCCTCCTTACTATGACTGATTGCCTAAGCCAACCTTGCTTGCCTTGCATCTGAACCTTCAGCACCTCTGCTTGGTGTTCTAAATCCTTGGCCCCGAGCCCTATCCATCACTTGAGGACATTTCTTAGCCAAATGAGCCTTAGATCCACACCAGAAACATTCCTTACTATTTTCCCAACATTCTCCTACATGAGCTCTCCCACATTGAGCACATAATCGACTTCGATTCTCAGCAACTGGTACAGGTGTACGTACAGAATTCTCAATCCTTGGTCTTTTCTGATAATCTTTCGATGATTCTGACGATCCAAAACTTCTCTTATTCCGGTTCCTATTCTTTTCTCGGTTCTATCTCACAGTCCTCTTAACTTCTTCAGCTATCCGAGCCTTCTCCACTAGAAGAGCAAAGTCTCTTTTCTTTCATGAGCAATCAACACTGCATGACTCATCCATGCAATCCATCTTGAATCGAACATACCTTTCGAATCGTAGCCACAATCCCTTAGCATACCGACTTAACCGCACAAATTCTACTTCATACACCGCTACCGACATACTTCCTTGTACCAAGTTCAGAACGCTTTCCTTCATGTAGTCTAAATAACTAGCTCCCACATACTTTCCTTCAAACTTAACCTTAAAATACCCCTAATCCAATCGATCTGCAGGGTACCTTGCCCGACAAGTGAGCCACCATCGATAAGCTTCATCTCGGACCAACGAGACAAAGACCTTTAAGCTTTTCCTCGCGATTAAATCCAAATCATCCATAATCCTTTCAATCGCTTCTAGCCAATACTCGCCACGCTCGGAGCTACTCCCGACACTCCTCTAAAAATCTCATCTCGTTTGACTTAAGCCTTTCCTAAGACCGATTTTGAGTTCCATTGCCCACCTTAGCTCTCGCGATTCGCTCTAGCATTTGCAAGATAGCCAACGACATGCGTCATCTCCACTAGTCGATCTTGATCCTCCGCTACCATCGCACGGCGACTTCAGACATCACTTTCGACCCATGGCGGACCCTCTGGTTCCGATAACCGTCACTCTACCTCAACCACGCCCACTAGAACTCATTACTAACGTCGCGATTTAATCGATTAGAAAGTTTTATGCATTAGTACTTTGTTCCATTGTTTATTCGCGAATGCTTTATGAAAATGAGTTTAATAGTGGTTCTTTCGATCCATCATAGTCTTAGTTTCAAGTTTACTATTCTAATTCAGAGATTCACATTCACATTCACATTCATCCATCTTGATAGAGACACATTCATTCATCATTAACATTTAATCACACTTCCATGGGCATTTTTGACCATACCCAACCCAGGGGTAATTTCGTCATTTTTTCTACAAGGGTATTTTGGTAATAAATCGGGGTTAATTCAAAAATATTTTACAAATCAAAGGTATTTCAGAATTTACAAAACCTCAGGGGTTATCTTGAAAATTTGTTTTCCAAATCAGAGGTGTTGCAAAAATTTCAGAAATCGGGGTTATTTCGATAATTTTGGAAGTCAGGGGTATTTTCGTAAATTTTCTAAATCAGGGTATCTTGATATTTGTAAAACAGAAGTTTTTGGTATTTTGTAAAGTAGAAACATTTTAGCAAAAGTCGAGGGTATTTTTGAAAATCTTAAAAACTAAGGGTATTTTAGTAATTTACAACAGAGAGCATTTTAGTAATTTGGCAAATGGAAAAAATTTTCGAGAAATTTTCAAAATATATTTTGTTACAAATCGAAGGGTAATTTAAGGATTTTAAAAAACTAAGGTGTTTATAAACAAGATGGCTAGTCCCTTTCGGGTTTTAATTATCGGTTTAGCTTTGTGAATAGTCCTCTTGGTTAGGGTGAACCGTAGCTACGCACTGTAGGATTCGAGTAAAGAGGAGGTGAGTCACTAGGATTGCATAAGTACCAAGCTCTTACCGAATCCACTCCTGACATGCGCACAATGGTTGCCACACCTTAACTTCAGTAACTTAGACACAAGTTTGTTTGATTGTCCTTAAGTCTTATGCATGTGTTTGAGTGCCCTAGCCCTAGGGTTCAACAGATCCTAGTTCACTAATCTACGCTCCCAAATATGCCCATAACATTTCATATACAAATCACTTCAACAACTAGAGGTACTTACGGTGGACTTCTGTCGAGATACGGTGCCATTCCAGATTAAACTGAAAAATTTCACGAAAATCCATATTTTTGAAAAGCCCATTTTGAAAAAAAATGGTTTTGGGCCCCATAACCCTCAAAGTGAATTTTGAACCTGCTCGATACCAAATCAGAATAATTTTGACCCAAACCCATTCGACATTTAAGAATCAAATGCCATCATGAAAACTTTTGTAAATATTCTTACTTAAAGGAAAAAAACCGTTAAGAATTTGTCGCCTTTAATAAAACTTTTTCGTAATTTAAAACATTCTAAGTAAAAGTTAAGTTGCTATAAAACTTCGGATTCAAAACTTTAATATGACTTTTGGGATATAAATAGCTTTTAAAATTAAACTTACAAAATATTAACTTAATTATAAAACTAACTTGAACATAACAAAATTCAAATACTTCAAGGCCCTTATTACAACAAATGGATATTTAAAATATCGAAAGCACAAAATATAAAAACATAAGGAAAGCAACTTCTTCGCATGGGCCACCTCGTATCCACTCCAACCCGGTCCGAGCATCGCACATCACCGTAAGGTTTGATAAAATTGGGTGAGTCTAATGGACTCGGTGTAATTATTCTATGAATTCCACCCGCATGTCAAACCATGTATTAACCCATATAATGTATATTAATGCAACTTATTCACATGCTTTCACTTATTGGGCTTGACCCATATCCATATCACATCCATATAATAGTGTAATTAACCACATATTTCCATATACT